>CM028133.1:599325000-609325000 GCA_016271365.2 Neoceratodus forsteri | reverse complement strand
GTTGTTCCCTAGCTCTTCCACTCTCTGGGTCTAGAAGTGCATACAAACATTACCTCAGAATTTACTGTACCACCTTTATGCTTCAGGGTATTTCTCCATGTCTTGTTGCTCACCTCTGGTCAGTTTTGCTGACATCCTTAAGTATGTGGAAGACTGAGGTCATGTCCCATCTCAACCTTCTTTTTTCCTGAAATTTACATGTAAAGGTCCACCAGCCTTGACTCTCATCATAGATCTTGCACCTCAGATCTCTAATCATGTCGGTAACCATTTAATGTACTTAGCCAGGGAGCATAAGGAAGTTTGGTGACTTTCTCAGGGTCACACAATATGCATGTGGGGGCTGATGGGATTCCAACCCAGGTCTCCAGGTTTGCAACTCAGTGCCCTTAACCACTACACTAGACTGCCTCCTTAAAATTATAATTATGACTCATGTGGAGAGGAGCCCAAAACTGCACACATTACTCTGGTGGGTCTAATCAGGATCTTGTAAAGTGGCAGGATTAGTTCCCCTGCCCCACAGGTCTCCCCATCCCCCACTTTCCATACACCCCAGAATTATGCAGACCCTCTTGACAAGAGTTGCACACTGGCAAGGCAAGGCAAATTTTATTAATATAGTATCCTGTCCCAAGAGCTCAAGGCACATAATAGGTTGTAATACAACAAAGAAAACATATGATGACATTAAAACATTATTATTCAGTAAAACAAAACATAAAATGAAAAAACATAAAAATTTGGAGAGAAAAAATGAATCCGTCACTGGTCTCCAAAAGCTGATTAAAATGGATAAAATTTTAGGCACCATCTCAAACACCACCACCAAGGGTGAACTCCTAGATTGGAGGTGAAGGGAGTTTCAGAAAAGTGGGGCCACTGAGAAAGCCCTATCTCCAGATAACTGCAGTCGTGATCTCAGGATGGCCAAAAGCAGCCCCTTGGTAGAGTGGAATGAGTGACTGGAAGTATACCAGGCAAAGCTTTCTTTAAAGGGATATAGTAAGAATCCTCAAATGCCTTTTTCATGTAATATGCCATTGCCAGCCATGCTTTAGATGTTGCAGCTGCAGTTTATTGTGTTAAAAAATCTGTCACAGTCATTTTTTTAGGTTATATCAGTGTGTTGTTCTCCAGTTTTCTGTGTGTGGCCACACCCCAGAACGATATCACACCAGGGAGCTGTCAATGTTTTACATACAGTAACAAGTAATTCTGGGTAATTTATAACATTGACTTATACGTGCCTTACTCAGACATACAGTCCCATCTGTTGATAGTGGTGAGCACTTATATGTAAATGTACATAGGAAGGCATTTTTGTAAAATAAGAACCTGTTTTCCAGTTTCCTTACGGTGAGATGCTGTCTCATATTTCTGTAGTGGTGTCAACAATATACGCTTTTGTATGTTTATTTACACAACAATGCATTGTGCACACCATATCTAGCTACAAGACTTCTATATTGAGAGATGTAGTCTCCTATTTCTTCAGTGGACACAGAAATATAATAGCCAGCATACTAATGTACATAGTGAGGCATTGTGGGTACAGTACACAGCTGATTTGTCTATCTAAAACTAAAAAGTGACACTGTCCCTTTAATAACTTTGTTTTCCTGGTATGATGTCACAGTTGGGCATTGTAGCAGTAAGAAAAAAAGTTAAGGTTATGCAAATGAAGCAGAACACCAAAATGAAAGGGTTTCTTTCATGGAAAACAGCACTATTTGGTAGTTTGAATGGTAAGTAATTGATTCACAACACCTACAGGTTACTATTCCCATTTGTTATGGCAAAGGTTGGTAAATCCCTTTAAGGTAGTCAGGACCCAATCTGTGAAGATATTTTTATGTTAGTAAAGCATTCTTGAAGGTGGTGCACCACTTAATTAATAGCCAGTGCAGATGTTGCAATACTGGCATGATATGATCTGCATAAGATGTCAAGGTGAGAAACTTGGTCATGATGTTCTGTACCAACTGTATGTAGCACACCAACCTCCTGGATATCCCAAGTAAACAAAGTTACAGTAGTCGAATACTGAGGTTACAAATGAGTGCACTAGGGTTACCAGGTTGTCTTGCATTAGGACCTATCCAGGAGATATTTTGAAGCTGGAAGAATCCACTGGGGACCACAGCCGACATCTGATGTTCGAGTGTCAGCCCTGGATCCAAAATGACTCTCAGATTTTTCACCCTATCCGCATCTGTCAAAATGGTGCCCTTTAGTGAAGGTAATCAAATGGCATCTCACCAGGCAGGTTGCCCACAAATACCTGGATTCAATAGTAGTAACCTCATCTTGGCTGGATTAAACTCAACCAGCTGGATGCAATCCGGTTTATGATCTCCTGAAGGCATTGCTCCAGCATCAAGAAAGTCCCTTTCCCATCTGGTGTAAAGGACATGTACAGCAGAGTATCATCTGCATAGTAGTGAAAACTCACACCGTACCACATAATGATCTGTCCTAGTGGTAGCATATACACTCTTAATAACATGGGGAGCAGAACTGGCCCCTGAGGAACACCATAGATGACCACTGCGGGCTGCCATGAATAAGTATCTATCACAAACCTCTGCAATCTGTTTGGAAAGAAATAATCAAACCATTTCAATGCTGTCCTTGTGAGTCCCAAATATTCCACAAGGCACTTCATCAAAAACCCCATGATTACAGAGTCAAATGCCACTGAGACTGAGGAAAACAACAATAGACTGTTCCCCTTTATCTCTCACCATGAGCAAGTTATTGAACACCTTGCTTAGTGTGGTCTCTGTGCTGTAATGGGGCCAGAAACCTAACTGGAATGGTTCATAGATACTATATTTCTTGAGGCAAGCCTCTAGCTGCTTCATCACCACTTTCTCAGTAATCTTCCCCAGAAAGGAAAAGTTTGAGACATGCCTATACAGTAATTGGCTAGCACAACTGCATCCATGGATGACTTCATCAGGAGATGTCTCACTGAGTCATTTTTTAGTGCTCCATGGAAACAACCCACTGACAAGGAACATCTGACAATGCCAACAAACATTGCACTGAGAACCTCAGGATAGCCCACCAACAGATATGTGGGTCATTGGTCCCGGTCACAGTTGGTGGGGTGCAAACCATAGATTACCTTCAGCGCCTCCCAAAAGTTGCTGGCTGAAACTCACACCAGAACCCATGAGCACTCCCATATCTTTCAACCTGACTACCACTGGCCCTTTAAAGTCCATTTGTAGAGATCCCAGCCCTAATGGGAAGCCACCACAGTCTCAGTCACCTTTCCAAAAAAAAAAGGTTAGAGAAGGGCCTGTAATTTGAGAGGTCACAATGATCTCAAGACACTTTTAGTAGCAGTATCACTAGAGCCTCTTTAAGGGAGTCTGGGAAGGACCCACCCCAAGAGAGGTGTCGATCTCAGCAAAAACAGATGCTATCATCTGTCTTCCTGCCCTCATCACATAGGAAGATACTGGGTCTAGGGCACATGTGGATTGGCATAGCTAATAGGGCACCCCAGTACTTCTACAACATGAGTTGGCTGAAAGTCTTTACATATTGTCTGAGATTCATTCATCTCAACTCCTGGGCTACTGCAAGTTACACCAAAGGAGGTGATATTGTCCCTGATAGCTGCAATCTTGGTTATGAAGAAATTAGCAAACTATTGAGCCAGGGGACCACCTCCTGTGTTTCTAGATTTTTTTTTTCAGGGCTCTGAGGACTGAGATTGACCAGTACTGATTTAGATCAAGTTTCTGCCACCCATGTAAAGGGAGAGGATGACTGGTGCATTTCCAGATTGCTAGGAGATTAAAAGTATTGATGGATGGGGTTGACAGCACAGAAGGATAATACTGGATGTAGATTGAATCCTTAATTCTGTGATATGCCTACAGAAGTCGCTGACTATAGATACTGTACTATATGGCAGTCCACAGTTGAGAAGAAGGTATCAGCAAACAAAATATGCAGATAATTTTTTTTTCTATCATTTGCTACAAAGTAACTTAAACTGAAATCTGTTCTCAGATATATGGTAGGCTCCCACTGTCTTTACTCTGAAAACTATTTGACTTTGTTGCAGGGAAACATGAACTACTGTTCTTGTCAGATGTATTTTACAATGCACTCTCTCGCAAACATTTTAACTCAAAAAATATTTAAAAATATTTAGTATGTCTGATGAGATAATGGATACAACACAAAAGAGGCCTAACTGAGCTGAGAGAGATTGGTTTAAATGATCACAGCTATCTCTGGTGGAAGGAGATAAAGAAATATTAAAAAAAAATTGGTGTGACACTACCAGGGTTAGGGAGGGTAGGTTTTCTAAATGGAGTAGTGAGAAAAATAACAAAAAATAAACAGAAAAAAACAGCTATATAGAAGATAAGTATGTTGTAGAAGGTGATAGATTTAGTGTGAACTTGAGATGTAGTGAAATTAAACTTCACCACCAAAGGGGTATGAAATCAAGAATTTCACACTATTCATAGCGTAGCTAAGTTACCAACTTTGCCCCCAACTCTGAACGAAGTTTGATTAAAATAAATAAATAAATAAATAAATAACGTTCTGAACAGAAAGTTGCCCCTCCTCCCCCAACTGTGAAACACTGAAGCATATGAATGAATTGGCACAAGATACACGTTATGGGCTCATACCATGGACACAGCCCTCCACGTCCTTGTACAGACATGCATTATGCACAATACAGTAACCTCAGTCATCCGTCCACAGCCCCACCCACACAGGCACATAAGAGCATGGTGGGGACAGGAGGCGGCATAAAGGCAGGACTGGTGATGCTCACCCTGCCAGATGAATGGATCCCCTTTACAGCATTGTGCAGGGGTCTAGAGGTCAGAGCATATCCCAGTACTGGCAGGGGTATGGGAACTACTGGAATGTGCCTTCTGGGAGCCCCCCTGCTCCCTTCACATGTCTGAAGAGCTGAGGTGGAAGTGCCAGAGTGGTCACTGTGTCAGCTGGGCCACCCACCACCAGCTGGAAGTGGCATGTAGGGGCTATTCCAGGGTGGCAGCAGCCATAGCCTGTTCCCCCTCCTCTGGCACTCTGTGCCTTTGTGCATGACACAGAGTCCAGCAGTGCCTCTGGACACATCCCCTGCATGTCTGGATGTGCAGTAATATGAGCTTCAGGGGGATCTGATGCAGTGGGAGCATGTACCCCTTTTGTGAACATCGCAGGGCTCTGACTGGACTCCCCCCAGATGTCTGGCATTTTGCCATACCTGTGCCTTTGCACCGTGTATATGCAGCTTGTATGCAAGTGCATAGACCCCATTGTAAGTAGTGAAAACCCCATTGTAAGTAGTGAAAAAAGTAAGCTGGTGGTTGATTTAGTGTGAAACAGAGATGCAATAAAATTAAACTTCACCGGCAAAGGTGGTACCAAATTGATAACTTCACACTACGCACAGCATAGCGAAGTTCCCAACTTTGCCCTCAACTTCACATAATGAAGTTTTAAAAAAAAGAAAAACATTTTTTGAAGTGAAATTTGATCCCCACCCATGGTGCAAATATTACCCACACCCCATTCACCTCTCTGATCCTTTAAATGTATCTCCCCCCCACCCATCAACAAGGTACAACCCACCTTCCTCCCTCCTGACAAAGTAAAAGGTGAGATAAGATGACTGCTGTTTAAAAGTTTAAAGTTAGCTACTGCCAAAAATCTCATCTCCCCACCCGCTGCAAGCAAGTAACAACCACCTCCACACCTCATGCATCCACTCCACCACCCCCCATAATTCAAACAAACAAACCAACCCTCACAACAAGTTTTTTTTTTTTATTTAGTTGTTTAACCAGGTAAAGCAAACTAAGCTGAAAGCTTTTTTACAGGAGCGACCTGGGAGCACAAGTGACTTGCTCAGGGTCACACAGTATGCAAGTGGAAGCTGTGGGATTCAAACCCAGGTCTGGTCTGCTGGATGTCACCAGATTTGCAGTTCAGAGCCTTAGACCACTGCGCTATACTGCCTCAGTAAGGATAGTAAGGAAGTTGAAGGATATCAGGTGTCAGACTTGAAATGCATTACCTTGTAGAAGCAGTCATCAGCTTGCCTTTTTTCTTGGGTTTTGATTTATAGTTTGAGGTTTTTCCAAAGGAAACATACAGCTTTGAATGAGATTCATCAAGGTACAAATCTCCCAACCTGGCCAGAGCAGAGATACCCAACTGCTCCTTGGATTACAGGATAATACAGAAGCATCATCTTGCCTTTTCACTATTGAATGAACAACTGATGACATCCATCTGAGCTGGCAGAATTTCTCTAGATTCCCTAAACTGAGTCATGCTAGTGTTGATGAATTCAGTCCAGAAAATTGATCAAACACTGGACTTTTACAAAGAAGCATTGCTGACCATGGAGCAGTGGGGTAATAGTATTGGAGTCCCAATCAAGGAATCAGTGGCGATGCCTAGCATGACCAGTTTCAACATCTATTAAGGAACAGACAATGCTGAAAGCTTGCATCAAGCAACTGGAGAATGCAGCCTGGGTCCAGAATGTAAGGGTTCTGGGATACCAGGAGGGATCGGAAGGGTGCTGCTTGGTCACATACTTGGAGTTGTGACAGCCTGATGCCCTGAGTTTGAATTATGCCATCCCCATCACAAAGACATATCAGTTAACCCTCAGAGAGCTTGCTTGTCAGGAGATGGTCCATGAACTACAGTATGTTAATGATCAAGGACTCAAAAGCGATGAAGGACTAAGTGTTAAGAAGGGGAAAGGGACCATGGCATAGTGGAAGTACAAGATTCCAGAGTTCTGTTTTTTCCAGATTGTCATATATGTGGCATATACAGTAAAAAGAAAAGAATTCCATCAAGTAAAAAAAGAGGTTAAGGTATCTAGATACTGAATGCCAACTGTGGTTCCCGGCCCACGCATAGAAACACTGAAACATAGCACACTCCAAATTAACATAGACAACAAATACTATGTATTCACAGCTCTGAAAGAAGCCAGGGCATTGGCTACAAGACTTAAACAGGCACGGCCGGTGGCAACAGGTGGCATTGAAGAGGGACACTCCCCATCGGAGAATGGCTGATTATCCTGCATAGCTGCGAGTACAGTATCTGCTGGTTGTAGAGGTCAGTAACAGATCATTGTCTTTCATAGTCATGCTACTCCTGCATTCCTTTGTATGGACATGGATTGTTTAATATTTTTGAGTAGTTATCCAATTTCAGGATGTTGGGACAGTGGGGTTATATTTTAGTGGGTTTCTCATTTCAGCTCAGTAGCCATCTTTGGTTCCTGCCAGTGCTGTTATAAAAAAGTTTGATTAAAATAGTGTAACATATAATACTCCAAAGTTTATAGTTTGTTTTAAGTTTTTCTGGGGTTAAAATACTAGGAGAAGCACATAAAACTCTGGTTGATATGGTAGGTTGGAGTGATGTCATGTTATGGTCTTTAGTGCCTTATGACAATGGTTGCTGCCATTCTCTAGAGCTGCATGTTTTATTAATTCTGGGAACCATCAACATTAACGCAAATATGGCACAAATGCTGTTCTGTTTGTATTACCATAATTTTGGTTAAAATATTCAGTGACACATTTAAATTGTAGGAAGATTGCAGGTTGGATCAAGATCTACTTATGCTGTGTTGTGCCATGCAACTCGACTGCCCTATGATGATGGGTGCCATCTGGTTTCTATAGCCATATGTTTTATTAATTATGGGGCCCATTGCCACCAAGAAGACTATGGTATATTTGATTTATTTATTTATGTAAAGCTGTTGATCAGGAGAGGCACACTGAGCTGAAGCTCATTTCCAGGTGCGGCCCAGGGGAAAAGGGGGTAGGGAAGTTTACAATACATGAGTAGAACTTGTATACAGGGAAGTAACACAGAGTTAAATAATATGAGTAGCTTATATAGGGCATACCATAATGCAGGTAGCAAAAATGCGGTAATTACAGAGATACACATTGTGAAGACTAGACTATGAGTAAAATAACAGCAGTGCTGTTCCTTATGTATTAATTTAATACAAATGTTTGGGATAATAAGATTGACTTGTTTGTTTTTACTTTGGCCCTGTGAGTCTCTAAGGGTGCTTTATGAGAAGTTATTTCTATGGGAATATGTAGTGATTGCCATCTCAGACCAGATGGTCAGAATTTTACTGTGGGTGATGAACTCAGGAAATCTATGAAGTTGGTAGGCATCAGCTGTAGCCTGGCTCCAGAACAGTACATGTACTTTTAAGAATCTGTGCAGTACTCTCATGCAAGTTGTAACACTAGGAAACTGACCCTTTAACTCCTACATAAAAGTAAATAGCTGTACCTTGTGAAGTATGCTGTTTTCTTTACTTAATCTATTGTCGTATTCAGTGCAATCAATAAAAAGTTATTTTTAAGTTAAAACTTTCTAACCATCATTTCTTTGAAAAAGGATAACGTAGGAACATTAGGGCCAGAAATGTATTATTTAAATAAAAAATGTAGGAGTTCTGTCAATATAAATAATTTATGCCAGCACAGTTTACAATTACAATATGGATTGCTTTAAAAAAATAGTTCTCTGTCAATACCCCACTGCATCGTACATGTTCAGCTGTTTTGCGGTTTGTCAATAAAGTATATTAAATAAAAAAAAAATAGTTCTTTATACTATCTTAATCTCTCATTCCTCTGTCCCTCTCCTTCTGGTGACTCTGCTCCATTTACCTTTCGGATGCACTTAATTACTGGTACCCTCTCCAAGCAAGACATGACTCATCTTTCTTGCAAGGCCTGCCCCATGGTGTGACCCCAATGACTGACCCACATACAGCAGGTCACTGAGGAGCTGGAGTGGGGCACATGGGGATCAGTGGCATTAAGGTAGATGAGTGGGAACGGTGCCATCATTCAAATGGGGCAGACCAGTTTGATCCCTTTAAAGCCCTCTCACCACCCAAGCAAAAGCCTTTTGAGTGTCCATGGCACCATCCAATGGGCAGGGGGTGGCTGATGTCACATGGTCACACAGTACATCAGTGCCACTCCCACACATCTGTAGGTGGTGCTAGTGTAGTGGGTTGCCAGACCCCTTCCCCAATGGGTCAGTACACAATGTCTCTGCTTCATGCTCTGGATCCATCCTGCCCACAGTGTGGCAGTTAGAAATGGGAATCAGAAATCATTCTCTCACATAGCAGTGCTGTGCAGTACCAGTCTGCTGCACCAGGCCTGGTAAATTATTGACAACTTTAAATATCAATACGTTTTGGAAACATATTTAAAATTATCAGTTATATTTTAAAATATAAGTGAATCTGTATCAATAAAACTAATCTATGATGTGAAGATTCCAAATTTTCATTTTAGAAATGTTTCCAGCATTAACACTTTCAAACGCAATCCATTCAGAGCATGATTTCTTTGAAACTGGCTTACATGTGAATCATTAAGGCTAGGAACTTTTTTTAAATAAAACTCAGCCCTATATCACCAAGGCTGTGTACTCCTGCCAATACAGTTTGATACATGTCAATATAAATCAATGGGCCTTTAACCATAACCACATGGTTACAAGTGTACTGATGGATAGTTGCATCTATTGGAACGTGTGTTTTTATCAAGTTGATCCTGTAGCTGTGCCTCATTAAACTTTTCATGACCCTTTAACAAATATAGAAAAATAACAATTCCCTAAATAGCTAGGGTCAAGTATATGGAAGATGCTAGTGGTATTCTGTTAAGGAGAACCACTCACACTTTTTTGTATTTTACTAGAGAACAAATTTGTTTGGAATTTTCAGTGTTTTTTTTTCCAGAGTTTATAACATATTTATGTTGACTGTCCAAGAATCCTGAATAAAATCCAGTTGGCTATCCAGGGTGAGCCTGAAAACAGGCATATTTTTGCCTAGTGTATCTTACCTGTTAATCAAAAATAAATAAATAAACAAACCTAATAATACATTTGATTATGACATGATAGTGCTTACTATAAATACAGACTGATGTCACAAATATCATGCTCTATGCACAAATGTGTAGCTTGTCTATGTGCTACGTATGTGGGGTGTGTGGGCAACCCTAAGTGTGAATGCTGCACAGCGGGGGTCTAGCAGACCCCCTGCAGCATTCGCCATCAGCTCCTGCCAGTTGCGCACCGGATCCTTTGGCCACAGGCACCTACACACCTTGGGCAGTCTGGGGGGGGCGGAGTGTCATGGACATGCCTGCACTACATGCCATGCACAAAGGTGCGTAGTGCTGGGCAAAGGGGGGCACAGGATATGGCAGTGGGGACTCTGCCATAGTGCCATATGCATCCCCATGGATGACACCCACCAACCGTGGCGGGACTGGGAGTCATCCCTCCATGATGCCCCAGCCCAATGGACAGATGAGGAGGGTTGGGGGCAGTCATTTGGGCGAGTGCCCGTAATTTCCAGTATTCCAGACACCCATCATCCCACACACCCCTGCTCCTGTAGCACAGGGGATCCACTCTGGGACCCAGGAAGGGCATCCAATTGGATGCCTGCCTAGGTCCGCTGCTCCACACCCATTTAACCCCCACGATTCTGTGCACCAGGGTGAGGCCACAGACAGGTGCCCTGCGGGTGCTTGAGGTTGTGAATACCGTGCACCCTGCTGCTGTCAGGGGCTACATAGCTATGCAGGTTGTATGCACACCTTTGGCACGTCTTATCCACGCATCCGTGCATAGAGCCCACTAATTGTAAAGTCAGGTGCATTTTGAAAGACACTTTGAAGTATTTCATTTTCTGAGATATTTAGACCAATAAAATGAGAAGGTAAAAAAATTGCCAAAGTTAAACATAATTGTTGTGGATATTGTATAATAGAGTTACACCTTTTATTTTAGTGGTTACTTGCTCTTTAAACCAGTGAAGTAGATTCATCAGTCATCATTGTGTCATGTTTTGGATAGCTCCATAACACCTCATAGTCTCTGAGCCTAAGTCGAAGATTGTTGGCATGAACTGTTACCTTAAGCTGTCCTGAATCAGAGAATTGTGGTTGCAGTGTAAGATAGATAATTACATTGAATACTGCACTTACCTAGTCAACAAAAGCTAAATATATAAAAGCTGGAGAGTTATCACACTTCAAAGGGGGGAGGGTTTCAGAAATGTAGTCAGTTCCAGGGAGTTCACTGTTCAACATATCACTACCTCCTCCATTATATTATACTGCTTTTTAAGGCCGGTAGGAGATATGTCCTTCTACCGGTACAGTACAGTCCCATTATACCAAAACAATTTGTTCTTGGACATTTTGGTAAAATTACGGAGTGGTGGGCAAATTTTCAATTATTTTCCTTTTACAGCATTTTAAATCAGCCTCATTCTCCCTTAGGACACTTGCACATCTGTACCACAGTACCCTATCTCACACTAGCCACCCTTAGGACACATAGCACTGCACCCTCTTATATAAATGCAACCATCCTCAGCCACCTAGGGATAACCACACAGCATCCTATGTCTCACCAGTAACTGATCACAGCAACCCTTGAGACACATAGCACTGCACTGTGTTATACACCATCAACCATTCTCAGCCACCATGGGACAACCACACATCACCCTATTCACAGCAGCCAGTCATAGCTGCTCTTAGGACACATAGGTCTGAACCCTTGTATAACTGTACCCATCAGCAGCCACACACTGTATTTACACCTACACAGATCTCTCACTTACAACAGTGACACGTAACAGTCTGCCTCGTGGCACATAATGCTGAACCCTTTATAGACCGGAAGACTTCTTCAGCTATCTAGAGACACCCACACAGCACTATCTCTTCCTAAATCAACTAGTCACTGCCACCCTTGGGATATAAATACTATGCAGCACCCTCTCACTCACTCCCAGATGCAGCCAACTTCTGTAACCCAGTTAGACACACACATATAACTGCACTATCTCATATGCAACTTCCTTATCAGCCAAGCCTGCAGGCACTGAAATGAATGTTAAGGTTTGAAAATTATAAATACCAGACATTCTGAGTACTGTACTATGATTCAATAGCTGACTGCAGTTAACTACTCGCTACACATACATATTGCAGTGGGGAGACTATAACAGCATAGCAACAATGGAATTACTGTTACACACATCCCAAAAAGGACAGGGTATGGCTGTTTAGGGCTGGTCAGCATAGCTGACCATTTCCTACCATTATCCAGTGGAGAAGTGGGTGGTATATTTTCTCATTCTGAATGTATTAGGGTTGAACTTGTGTTAGGCTAACTGACCAAGACATCTGAGTACTGTGCCTTTTCATTTGTTGTCTTTTGTGCCCATAACAGCAGTAAACAACATTATTCACTTTCAGGTTGAGTGTGCAATAGAGGGTTGTGGATAAGTTGTGAACATTTCTCAGATATGCATGCTGTTCAACATTATAGTTAATGAGGATACATGCTAGGAATGTATGATTACCTCCTGTCCTCCCCAGATAGCAAGGGGTATTGGAGTGACCACATCTCTCCCACCAGAGTTATTCTCCAATCTTCCCACATTACCAGGCTCCTGGCACTATGTGGCTATTGTCTTTTAATATAGCTACCTTCAATAGCCTGATCCCCCCTTCACTGGAACAGCTTGCCAGAAGAGGTGGTGGGGTGAAGACAATGGTCAGTTTCAAGCTCGTGTAGGACAGGTATATGGGTATAATAAGTAGAAGAAAGAGAGAAGGAAGGGACACCTGAGACTAAATAGAGCCCAGGGTGTAGTAATGGGCAAGGAAATAGGGCAGACTAGATGGGTCTAACAGTCCTTTACTACCAACAAATTCTACATTTCTATGTTTCTATTTATAAGAAACTGGGCCAGCTTCCTTCATACAATACCCTCACCCCCTAGTACAACATGCCACAGCCAAAGATGCTATTTATAATAAGTTGTATTCCCACGCTTAACCCCTGATCCCTGATCCTTGATCCCTGATTTGGTGGAGGTGGCAATGATAGTAAGAGCCAGGCTAGCTTTCATGATTTGGGGAGGGGCCAATGGTAGTGAGAGCCAGGCTACCTCAGTTGTCCTTGCTCCCTAACCCACAGTAAAACATATGGGGGGAGGGAAGAGTAGTTTGCATAATTGCTGACACTTGCTAGATGGACTTATCAACTTGCATAGTATTATCAGTGTCATGCTCTACTCCCCTCTTCCCTCCCAGTTGCAACTGATCATATTTAGTACAGTCGATGGGTAAGTGTACCCTGTGAGTTAGAGAAGGGGTAACAACTGAAAGAATGCCACTATCACCACCACCTCTATTCAAATCATGGCTTGAGGCTCAGGAGAGGTTTCATAGGTTTCCAGCTGTGATGCAATGCAATACCTTGCAGTAAACGATATGTCGCAAACAAAATTATCTCACTATTTAAGTGAGACCCGCTGCGAGCGTCCAACCAGTAAATTGCAAACAGAGCTGGGTGCTGGCAGAGCATAGACCAGCACTGCACAGTAGATAACTGTGTTCTCCAAATACTTTATCAATATTGTAAAACAGTGAGGGAGCCCTGGTTGCCATTGGTAACCTGGTAGAGAGGCTAAAGCTAAAACCCTAGAAATACACTTTTTTATTGCTGTTTGTCTGTGTTTTTTAAGAAAAAAGCTACATTGGGGAAACTGTAGTGCATTGTGCTGACATACTGGGACAGTTTGGGAAGATTTGAAAACTTTAAGTTGCGAGTAGTACTCACTATCAGATGCTCCACTTCCGGGTTTCATCACACTATTTAAGTGAGACCCGCTGTAAACGGGGTGCACCTTGCGTGCGGCATCGCATGCGGAAATGTGCACAGAGACACGTGTGTCTGTGCATGTCTGCTGTGTCTGCTGGAGATGCAGGAAACCAGGACAGCACCACATTGAACTTCAAAACAAAGGGTGAAAGACTAGCTTAGTAGACACGCTGATATTCCTTAATTGACTCGAAATGGCTTATGTCTAGGGAAAAAAGGGGAAAAGGGCTAGTAAACAAATGTGTACCCAATGTAAAATGTATCCAGAAACACCACAAAACCAAGAGTTTGTGAGTGAAAAAATGTACCCAAATCACTGTTTTACGGAATGAGATTTCTGAGCTACATGGGAGACTGCAAACATACAAACACATTACATTGTTGGAGTCATTTATTGATGAAGCAATCCAGGAAACTAGTTCAAAGCACCACAACAATTTAGCCCCTGAGTTAATTGAATCTCACCCCAGTGTTGCGAGTAATATCATCCAGCTTGTTCATCCAATATGAGACAGGAAGTTCAACATATCGAATTATCAAATAAATACAAAATATTTCAAACTGACACTGAGATAGCAGAAGAGACGGTTCCCCTCCTGTGTACAATACAGGTGAGTGCCACCCCAATAAAAATGCAGTCAGCAGAAACTGGCACAAACCAACCTAGGGATATTGTGGTAATAGGTGATTCTATACTAAAAGGGGGTTGATAAAATGGTTTGTGAAGGGCAAAAAGCATACACAACAGTGAGTACGCTGCCAGGAGTTAAGACTCATAACATCATAGAATTGCTAGAGGGACTACTTGAAAATACTACCAAGCCCTTAGTTATTATACATGTTGGAACAAACAACCTTTACATGACTAATTTTTCTGATATTCAATCAAATTTTAGAATAATCACTGACCAAACTACAAAAAGAGGGAGTGAAGTAATAATATCTGGGATATTGCCAACTTTTGGAAAAAACACTTACAAAAACCATATGATTTATAAATTAAATGATTGGTTCAGAAATCATTGTCTTGCAAAAAGCATAGGTTTTATGGACAATTCTACCTCCTTCAATAAGCCGGTTTTGTTTAAGGGTGATGGTATACATCTTAATCTTTTAGGAACCAGAATTATGGGGATTAAAATCAAAAAAATTATTGAATTTCATTTAAACTGGATAATGGGGAGAGGTTCCCTAGTAACTACATGAATCCCAACAAATCAGTTGGATCATCCAGTGTTAATATCCTAGGTAGGAAAGGAGTTTTATTTAATGCAAGAAGTCTAACTAACAAATTTACAGAATTCAAATATCTGTTAGAGACTAATAATATTCAAATTGCACCGGTCACTGAAACATGGTGGGACGAGTACGATTCATGGGACAAGACCACTCCGGGTTACAATGTATACTCCAAAAGCAGAACTTATAGAAGGGTTGGGGGTGGCTATCTACCTATCAAATAATATAATAAGTGAAGAGATTCAAGTAGATATACCTAATTTGGAAACATTATAGATTAAACTATCCCCACAGATTGCCCCCATATTCTTGGCTTGGTTTATAGGCCTCCCTCTATAACCCCGGAGAACGATAGAGCACTACTAAGCTATTTGGAGAAATTGGATCCAGCAAATAATCTAATGATTTTTGGAGATTTTAACTTACCTAATATCAACTGGTCTATGGCCATAACAGCTAATAAAAATGAGGGCCAATATCTGGATTTGTTTTCAGAACTAGGGCTAGAACAAATTGTACAATATCCCACAAGAAATGATAAAATTCTGGTTATCATATTAGCTAACATTGAACATGGTATTTCTAATATAAAAATTGAAGCACCCCAGGGCAATAGTGACCATAATATGGTATATTTTCAAATATCAGAGACACATAAACCATCTGGCACTGGAGTAACCAAAATACTTAATCTTCAAAAAGTTGATTTTGAGGCCATAAAATCCAAAATTAATTTATGGGATTGGCAGAATGCATTTGCAAACCTGTCAGTGGAGGGAAAATGGGGATTTCTGACAGGAAAGCTAAATAGCCTTATTACAGAAAATATTCCCATAATACGCAAATATAATAATACACACAAAATAACCCCACCCTGGTTCAATCCCCACATCAAACATATGATCAATAAAAGAAAACATTATTCAGGAAAATAAGGAAGGGGTTTGTCCATCTCCTTCCCAAATATAGACTATTAGTTAAGAAAATAAAAATGGAGAGTAAAACCGCCAAGTCAAGGTACGAACTACATTTGGCCAATAGAGTAGGGGATAATAAGAAAGCCTTTTATTCACATGTTAAAAAAAAAATAAAGGGATGGCTAATACCATGGGACCCTTCACAAATATGGAAGGGACATTAGCAACAAATCAAGAAATTGCAAATATGCAGAATAATTATTTCTGTACAGTGTTCAACAAACAGGATGATAAAACTGAAAACATTGCTGAACCGTCCCCTGCTGATGAAATTATTATTACTTCTAGCATAGTTTTGGATAAGTTAACTAACCTAGATGTAAATAAATCTCCTGGCCCTGATGGGATCCACCCTAGGGTACTAAAAGAGCTTGCCCTAAGTATTTATCTCCCCCTTACTAACATTCTACAACATTCACTAAACTAAGGAGAAGTTCCTCAACATTGGCGTTTAGCAACTGTGGTGCCTGTTTATAAAAAGGGAACCAAAACAAACCATGAAAATTATAGGCCCATTAGCCTTACGTCCCTAATGGGTAAAATCTTGGAAAGTATAATTAAGGAATTCATACAAGATCATCTTCAAAAGTTCGGACTAATTGACCCACTGCAGCATGGGTTTACTAAGAAAAGATCATGTCAGACCAATCTTTTGGCCTTTTATGAGATGGTGACAAGGGAGATTGACCTGGGAAAGATAGTGGACCTGGTATTCTTAGACTTTGCCAAGGCCTTTGATAAGTTGCAGCACTTTGAACTTATAAGTACCCTAAGAAGAATTAAATTAAATACTTATACAATTAAATGGGTAACTAACTGGCTTAGGGGGAGAAAACAGAGGATCATCATAAATGGGAAATACTCAGATTGGGTCACAGTCTCCAGCGGTGTTCCACAGGGGGGTCAGTCCTGGGACCATGCCTGTTTAATACATATATATATATATAGATATATATACACACACACACACACATATCTATATATATATATATATATATATGTCTACTCTAAAAATTAATAGCCCCGGTATCTGGTTACTAAAATTTGCTGACGACTGTCAAGTAGGAACTGTACTAGATAAAAAAGAGAGTGGTTTAGCACTTCAAGCTGCTCTGGATAATATCTTAATTTGGGCCAGTACCAATAAGTTGGAGCTAAACCCTACTAAATGCAAAGTTATGTACTTGGGTAAACATAACATGCATCATAAATCTAAACTAGGGAATATACTCCTACAAGAAACTGTACAGGAAAGAGATCTGGGTATAATTATCAGTCCCGACCTAAAATTTAGAACACACTGCAGTAACCAGATTAACAGGGTCACCCAAAATCTCAACTGTATACTGAGACATATATCTGGGCAAACGGAAGAGGTATTGTTCCCCCTATACAATGCCTTGGTTAGACCCCAGCTCGAATGCTGTGCACAAGTATGGTCACCATACCATAAAGAGGATATATTAAAAATCAAGAGAGTACAGTGCAGATTTACAAAAACTATTAAAGGTATGGAAAGCAAGACATATGAGACCAGACTTAAATCACTCAATTTGTTTACACTTCAGTATGGAAGATTAAGCGGAGATATGTGACATGTATTTAATGCATTAAATGATCCTATCCTTAGTAAACAGTTAGGAATGATTCCAGTAAATAAGAAGTTTAATACAAGAGGGCATACTAAACAACTACTGGTATCAAAATGGAATACCCTATGCAGGAAACACTGGTTTAGTAACAGGGTTGTTTCCATTTGGAATAAACTTCCATTTGAAGTTGTAAATAGCCCTAATATGGATACATTTAAAAAAAAAAAATTCTACACTTGGTGATGAGTACAAATTTAATATTTACTAAATTACTCCCCAAATTAGAGTGGCAAGCTCTAAGGATTACTATGTCTATATATAGCTTGATATATCTATGAAATCTATGAAATATGCCATTGAATCATACTGTTTCCTGCAGCATACTGCAGCACTGCACTATTATACTGCAGTAATATTGAAAGGTTCTGCATTTTATCCTGTCTGTCACTGCCGTAGCTCATACACACACAGGAAACAATCATACCTAGCATGATTGCTGACCATTACTCAGTGGTTATACTTCTTGAATGTACTCATCAGACTGTCTGTTGAATATATCCATTGACTCACTTTATACTGTCTCGCTAGGTAAACTGTTCCATACTGCGATCGCTCATTGCATTATCTACTCACCACTCTTGGATAACTTATATCAGCCCCTTTTATTTGCCTATTATGTCCTCATGTATTAAAAGTATATTCTTTGTATTCAAGGGACATGCATCCCCACAAGTCAATGCTTCATATAGCTCAATAAATAAGGAACATACCCCCTCTTAAGTGCTTGTGCTCCAGAATATATAGTCCCAATTCATCCCTTCTCTCTTCATATGATTCTCTCAATCCTTTGATCATTTTAGTAGCTCTAAACTAAACTCCCTCAATTTCTGAGATCTCTTTTCTGTGGTAGAGGACCCCAAACTGCAAACAATAATCCATATGCAACCTCACAAGTGCACCAAATGGGTATTATCACCTCCTTATCACTGCTTGTTATATTTTTTGCTATGCAACCCACAATCCGATTATATTTTTAAACTACTTGGGTACACTGTATATCCTGCCTAAAGTCACTAGAAACACTTACCCAGATCTTTTTTGCTTCCAGTTTCACTTAATATTACTCCAGACATTCTGTACTTCATTCAGAGGGTCCAACTTCTTATAAATAACACTTTGGGCATCGGTGGTGGTGGTGGGGGGGGTTCAGACAGGGGGGATTGTGTGAAAAACATGATATCAGCTGCTAGCACAGTACCTAGAGTCAGAATTTTGTTTAGCTGATCAAAAACTACTGGGGGCCTTGGTGGGTAAAGAAGGAAACAAAGGAAAGAAGACAGTAGAGACTAGAGAACCTGACTGTAAAACAAGAGAAAAGTGGAAGAGAATATGGACTGGTCAGCCACAGTTAACCACACTCAAAAGGGCAGCAGGGAAAAGAAAATAGTTTGAAAAATAAAAAGAATTGGCACAGATACAGAGACAAAGACATAAAAGAAATTTAGAAAAAGCAAGTGCCCAGAAGATGCATGAATGCAATCTCCATGTGTAGATATAGAAGGAAAAAGCCAAACAGATAAAAGGAAGAGTGCACAGAAAAAAGTAAAAGAGCCTTGAAAAAACACAAATGTCAAACGGCACAACAAGAATGAATCAAGGCAAAAGAGAAAGAGAGAAAAGAGACCAAAGACAAAAATGGAATCCACAATGACTGATAAGATGCTCAGGAGTGGAATTTTTCACTCCTCTCGGTATCCCAAAATGCATAATTTCTGATGTGAAAATCTAGATGTTTTCCCCAGGAGAGGACACCTTGAGACTACACAACAAACAATATGGATTCTCTTGACAAATTATTGGAGTAGTAATCCTATTTGGGGTTCAGGCCCCACAAAATACAAATTCCTAGCTCTACCCAGCTTCTTTTGGCAGACTTGGCAGTGTTCTATATGGTAATATACTTAAAACAACATTGCTGGCGGTATTGCTGAGCAACTGGTAAGAGTAGACATGCAATGTTTGAGCTCCAGAGACCAAGATCTTCAAAAAATATTACAAGTTTAACTTTATTTTTTTCATCTGAGGAACTGAGACTTCACACAGTTCATGATGCGAAGGCTGAGAGTAGCAGCGGCCTCTACTGATTTTTTAAAAACCAAAGACAGCAGCACAAGAATGAAAGCAGCAATAACATGTGCTCCCATCAGACCAATGCTCAGTACCCCTGGAGAGGTTTCCATGCAAACTTTGAATACTACACTGGCCCAGTCTTTCTACACTATCCAGGACATGGATTAAAACTTGATAATTGTACTCCACATATAAGAACCTTACAGATGACAGTGGATGCTGTAGAATAATCATTGCAGTGCTCTGATGTTTAATTTATATGAGTGGTAGACACAACTGCTAAGCTGGTCCAGGAAAATGGGCAGCTGTGACAGTGCTTGAAGACATTCTATAACTGGACCCGTGCCTGCAGCATAAGGATAGTGGGCCTCCCAAAGAGTTCAGAAGGAGAGGATCCATTCAATTTTGTCTTGCTATTGCAAGTCCTGGGCTTTTCAAATTTGGACCAAAGCTTCCATTTGAAAAAGGCATATAGAGACACACCAAGGAGAGCAGCTACTTCAACATCGGGGCCAAGAACTCTTCTCATTGTGTGCTCAGGATTGGAGGAATGAGACAGGGTATTAAAGAATGCAAAGCAATTTTGGAGAGTTTCTTAAAATGGAGTGGATGTTGCTCTATACCCAGACTTCCTTTACAGTCAGAACTAACTTATGAATGAAGGCCTTTAATAGTATGTGAGCCACTGTGCCAGTCTACATCTGCTGTATAATACCAGCTTTTATTCCCTTAGCATTCCCTGAACATGATCATTTTGGCAGCAATGACTGGAGTGCAGTTCAACTGACATGTTTTGAAGCATTCACCCAGTACAGAGACTTACTGTTGCAGGACTTGTTCATACCTTGCCAGGGTCAAGTTATCAATTTTTGCATTTTTCTTAACAGGCTTAGTTTTGGCTAATATAAGTTACTGTTTGCATCAATGGGCCTGTCCTGTTTGCAAGGCAATGTTTAAACACCTGCTCATCACATATACAAGTTAAGTCCATAATAATTGATTAAATATGTTGCGGTATCCTTCTTCAGAACTATTATACAATTGTTCTCCTATTCTAGGATGTAGAAATTCATCTTGGGCCTTGTGTTATGCAATGTAACTATGAACTGGGTGCTATTGTGGCCATGTATGGTCAATAGTTTTACATGCACACAAAAACAGCAATCCTACTATGTTAGATCCATGGAGATTTGCATATACTACCAACGATGCTGTGCATTAGAGGTTATGTGTAAATTTTGTATTTTTTTTATTTGACTTTATGACATTGCACTTCAGTTTAACCCCTGCTTTATTACTTTTGCTTTGAGACCCCTGTTGATACACCAGCTCTTGTTATTTTGTGACTGTAAGTGTTCTTTCTTGGGGTCATTTTTATTAATCAGTGTGTATTTTAAAACAAGACAGCCCCAGCCTGGTGTGTCAAGTAATACAGGCAGTTGCTAAATTTGCAAACCAAATATCATCTTTAACTACTTACTCGACTTCATTTGTATTACTGCACTGCTTTATGGCAACATTTATATTTTTATCAAGAAACTTTTTTCTCCTGTAATTCAAATTAGGCAGAGTTGAATGGTACAATTCTGAAAGCTGTGTAGTGCCCCAGAACTGAAGTCTCCTGTTGCCCAGCTGGAAGGGAGGACATGTGTAAATAGGGCCTCCAGCCCAGCACAATATGCCCTGCAAAGCCCCTGCATGGCTTGCTTTAAATGTTTTTTGGGGGGACATTTTTCTTTCTTTTCCACTGCCTCCCACCATTTATTAGAAACCCTCCCCTCACTGCAACCTGCTGTGGTGGTTCCCTAACATGTGGGCAGAGGGAGTGAGCAGGCAGAGTAGGTCTCATGGGGATTCCAGAGTGCAATCCTCAGCCCTTTTGAATGGCAAAACTGTTCAGTTAGTGAGTGAGCTAGGAGACAGGCAGCAAAAGCTATGGGAGTGAGTAAAGCGACCAGTTGACTGGGGCAAAGCAAGAAGGGAGGAACTTAACTTCAGTTACAGCATCTCTCCCAATCACCTGGCTGGTACTGCATGTCAGCAGCTCTCCATCCTCCCCTTTCATTGGTATCAGTAGCCCGGCAGTCCCAGGTCTCAAGCCAGCAGTGGTGAAAGACCATCGGGGAGGTGCAGCAGTGAAAAGCTATACCTTCTATTCTTCCAGCAACACAGCACAGTTGTGAGAGGAGGCCAGTGGGAGGAGGTGGGTCCAAACCTCCTTCCCTCCAGTGGCAGCATATGGCCCAAGAGAGTGAAGTCGGCAGCATGGCGAGTGTCCAGCAGAACTGAAGCTAGGTGGTGGCCACCAAGAAAAAAAATACTTTATTTTTTTTATGAACTTCGGCACCTCCTCACACCACAGAGAGTGGCATGGCCACATGGGACAAGCCAAGCCCCAGAAAGAAGGACTGCCTGCAAGAGCATGACAAGCCTCCATGAGAGCAAATGAACTGTGGGAAGGGAGGTCACTTCCCTTACCAGCCAACCAACCATGGGGAGGGAGTAACTAAGGCTCCACTGAAGCAAAGAGACTGAGGGGTGGGCAGATATTGGGTTCAGGTCCACCCATGGGGCAGACGCCAAGGAGCAATGCAAAGAAAGGGTTGGATATGCAAATAGCTAATGAATATTTATGAAGACACACACACTCACAGGTTTCTGCCAGCATTTAAAGAGACTGCATCCATTCTGAAGACTGCCAATAGGAATGTTTACAAGACTGTCTAGTATGTTATGGCCTCTGTAATTGATCTGCCCTCTCTCATGATTGCCTACTGGACATCCAAAATTACAAACAAGCACGAAATGCCTGCACAAAAGCCATACGGCTAATGAAATCCACCTATTACAAAGACGTTCTCACCAACACATGGGGAAATGGTCATGCTTTCTGGGACAATATCAAGGATGTCACAGGGAAGCAGCCAAAAACCTCTCCGGCCATGTTAATGGTTGATGGATCCTCAACCTTTGACCCAAGGTGATCGTGAAACATCTTAACATGGCTTTTTCAGACCTTAGTGCTGTTCTACCCATGACTTTTTCGAAAACAGGGCCTACTCCCCAAATACCTCAGCCCTCAGTCTAACCATCCCTCTTCTACTTCAGGAAGGTAAGGCTGAATGAAGCTCGCCGCTATATTACTGCAGCTATCTCTAAATCTAGATCTAGTAGCGACACCCTGGAACTTAAGCTTCTGTTGCTCACCCTCGATGAGGTAATTCATCCATTAACAAAATCCTAAACCTCTCTCTCAGCTGTGGAAATTCCCAGACCTATGGAAAACAGCCACCGTGACACCCGTCCATAAAAGTGGGGGACAAGACAATTCACTCAAATTATCACCCTATCTCCATACTCGCCCCACTCTAAGGCACTTTGAGCGCATCGTACTGATCAACTCATCAACCACTTGATAAATACAATATACCTTGTCCACAACAACACGGCTTCCGGAAAGGTCACAGCACCACCACAGCCCTTCTTGAGTTCACTGGAGCTTTGCACAAATCCCTTGACAACGGCCTTCTCACAGGGGCCGTTTTCATCAACCTCTCCAAGGCCTTCGATACAGTACACCATGGACTACTAATACACCAACTACTGAATGCCGGGCTATCATCCAACTCTTCTCTCTGGTTTAAAAGCTACTTAGAAAACCGGTCACAGAGAGTAAAAATTACGGACGCTGTTTCTAACACTCTGCCTGTTCGCTCGGGTGTCCCACAGGGATCCATACTGGGACCCCTCCTTTTTAGCCTTTTCTTAAACTCCTTCCCTTACCTCTGCTCTGAGCAGATCAAACTACATGCCGATGATGCTGTTGTATTCTCCACTCACAAAGATCCTGCAACTCTTCAACACAACCTTCAACTTGGTTTCAGTTCTGTAGAGACACGGTTTCTTAATCATAAACTGGTCCTCAATGACAAGAAAACCAAATCTATGCTCTTCTGCAGCTCTCATAACCAGCACAAAGCTACACCACTTGGCTATCTCACCACCCAGGACAACACTCTCTAGATCAGGTGGTGTCCTTCCAAATACCTAGGGATTCAGCTTGCCTAATCTCTTCTATGGACTTCATGTAGATAATGTAGCTAGAGCTGCTAATACATGGCTTGGTCTCCTCTACAAACACAGACCACCTCCACGCCAGAAGCTTTGAAGGTTGCAGTCCCTGAGTCTGTGATCTCTGTAATAGACTATGGTCTCATCATTTGTGGCTCAGCCACAACCACAACCTTTAGACGCCTCTCAACTGCCTTAAATAAAAGCATGTCGGCTCATCACTGGTGCTCACCGTCTCACCCACACATGTGACCTGTACACTCCAGACCGGCTGGCTCCAGCTATCAAACGATAAAGTTTCTCACCTGCTCCATGGTCAAAAAAATCTACCTTGGCCTTGCACCTTCTGGGGTCTCAACTCTGTTACAATACCGAATTAACAAATGGTGCCTTAGGAGATCCACGCTACAGCTACTGAAAGTCCCCCACTGTCACACTTCACAGGGACAACGCTCTTTTGCTTATCGAGCATCACTCAGGTTCAATGGCCTCAGCCCAACCATCTCCTCTGCCTCAACTATTGGTATGTTTAAAACTAGGCTCCGGGACTATCTCACTACCAACAGCTCCTGTGACTGCCCAACTTAACCTTGTTTCTCCACTTCTCTTTCTGCTCTAGTTGTCCCCCCCCCCCCACTGGATTCTACTCTCACATCTTGGTATACCCAATGCTGCACTTTTCACCCTCTTGCCACCCTTCCTACATTCCTTCTCCCTCCCCACCCTCTTCCCTCTCCCTATGACTCTGGCACTTCTTATCTGTTGTCTATTTTCTCTGACAAATGCCGCTGACTGCCTTGTTACAATGCTACCCATGAACTGTATTAATCTGTACTCTGTTTGCAGTGTCCACATTGTTGTAATGCCTGTCTTGATGTTCCCCATAATTTGCATTTCTCTGATGTGGAACCTTTGTAAAAGAGCCATGGCTCAAAGGTATTTGTAATCCTAGACTTGATAAATAAATAAATAAAATAAATATATGTGTGTGTGTGTGTGTGTGGGACCCACGGCCAATCATCTACCTGCCCCACTGAGAGACTGCCTAACTGTCCTACTGCCCCAACATCAGGGGCCCTGAACTAGTTTTGCAAACGAACTGTCAGTCCTGTGTTGTGTGTATAGTGACTGACTAAAAGCATGGTACCTTTGTCTGTTACCCCTCCACTTTTTTCCTCTCCCTGAAATAACACATGTCTTGGAGGAAATGGCCACAGCCAGCATTTATTGAAGCAATTCACCACCTATTATGGAGCACCGTGTGCTGCCGGGAAGATATGTAACTTTCATTTAGGCTGCCCACACACCAGTCCCCCCAATTCTTGGGCCACCCTCATGCAGGCCTAATGACTGATGTAACTCCTGGGTTGGGACCCTACTGACAGGAGTGAGGGAGGTCATATGGGCCAAGCACCCTGCAGCCATCTCCATCCAGTGCTGCTGTCCCTGCAGTATAAACCTGATGAGGGTGGACAACAACTCTTCCCATTCGGGTCCAGGTCCTGCAGCCCACCAGCTTCATGCTGACCAGAAGTGATGAGACCTTCAGAAGAATTCAGCTCATCTTCACCTTATTCCCCTTGTACCCTCAGTCTGCAATCCTCCCGGCCCACTACACTTGGCTGCGACAGTTGTATTTAGGTTTATCATCAATACCTAAGAGCCACTTTACCCTGTCATCTGTCTTCCGTTTAGTTATTTATTCTTTATTTACTTAATAAGTTTGCAACCCTTTCAAGGAGGTGAAAAAAACCAGAAAAACCCTGCTTAATGGGAAAACTAGGAAAACTCACTCCCCAACCCCTAGTGTGATCACCCTTAGTGGGTCAAAGGGGGCCCTGACTCCCAGGCCCCTTGTCCTGCTTTTACGAGTGTGTCTGGGTGGGAGTTCAGCAAATGGAAGAGAAAGAAGGGAGAGCTGCTGGCCTTTGATCGTTTTACCCTTCTTTCTCCACCCTCCATCTAATGCCACCACCCCAAGGCAGCCTTGTGAAAGCTCCCCTCATGGCATTGTTATGATCTGTGCTACTTCCGGGTCCATGGAGGGGGGCAGGGCCCCAGACAAATGGCCAGCTGCTGCAATGCCTTGTAGCTTCTCTATTGTCTGTTACCTCTCCACTTTTCCCTTTCCCTGAAATAACCACACAACACAGGTCTTGGAGGAAATGGCCTCAGCCATGCATTTATTGAAGCAATTTACAAACTATTTTGGAGCAGTATGCGCTGCCAGGAGGATACGCAACCTTCGTTTAGGCCTCCCACACTCCAGCTCCCCAATTCTTGGGCCACCATAGTGCAGGCCTAATGACTGATATACCTTCTGGGTCAGAACCCCACTGACAGGAGCTGGGGAAGTCATGTGGGCCAAGCACCCTGCGGCCACCCTCATCCGGCACCACTGTCCCTGCAGGATAAACCTGATGAGGGTGAACCATAACCTTTCCCATCTGGGTCTGGGTCCTGCAGTCCCCTAACCTCATGCTGACCAGAAGTGATGAGCTCTTCAGAAGAATGCAGCTTGTCTTCCCCGTCTTCCCCTTGTACCCTCGGTCTGTGATCCTCCTGAGCCACCACAAGATGGACACAGTCCAACCCCCCAAGCTGCTTGCTCCAATTGCACCTCCAAGACCCACCTAACACAATAAAATAATAAATAAATAAACACATTAAATCCTATCTCTCTGTGCTGCATCGCCCCACTCTAGCCCCCTACAAGCCCTGTGGGGAGTCTGTCCCCATAGCCCCCTTTGGGCAATTTAACACTCCCAACTCACAATAACCCCCATGCATGCAGCTTGCCACTCCAATGGCCCACACATGTGGCTCACATTCTTGCTGCACTGGTTGTGACCAACTGAGAACCCTTTTCCAAGGAGGAGCAACCAAATATCCAGACGCTTCCATGTGCTGGACTTTCCATCAACCTCGGGAGCTTTCCTCCGGCACACACCCTCTCGCTCCCTACAAGCAAAGTTGTGCCGCTCTGGTGGTATACTTATGGCCATCCACCAGTCCAGCTGGCTGCTCTTGCTGCTGCCCAGTAGTGACTAGATTCCCATGTTCCACTACTCTAGGTGCCTTCAGAGGGACCTGCAAGAGACAACAGAAAGTTACCGGTAATTCAACTGCAGACTGATGTAGTGTGAGGATGCCTGCACTTCCCCCCATGCAGCAAGGTCTCTCACCTGCTGAGATGCAATCATTCCATTAGGGTGCCATGGGACCTACCCCACCTTACCTGCTCTTCCACATAGGTAGCTCTGGGGATGTTGGGAGCCTGTCTCCCTACAAACCCTGATGTCCCCAAGAGCAGGCATTCCACATCCTTTGTTTAACTTAATCTATCCACATAGCATATTCACAGGACTGGTACAACCACCAGCTATTCTATGCAGCCCAGGACAGTTCTCCACCACCTATCATAGGCCCCCTGGACTATGGTGCACTGCTGCTGTGTCCATGCCTACCCTTTGAGCTTTCCTAACTGGACCCGCCAGAAGCCCCTGTTGCCTTCCAACCACTACCATCTAGGTGGCCATTCCAGCCATGTAACCCACATGTACAGGCCATGCCATGTACTATTCTCCTCCAGAATATAGGTAGGGACCCTTGCCTCCTGGACATGTCCGTGCCTGTCAACAATGTTCCCCGGGCCCGTGGCCCCTTCTATGCTGTCCCACCTTAACCTGAACCCTATTCTGCCAGCCTGCATATCCCATTGCAGCTACTCCAATCCCAGCCCTGCTGTGTGGCTCCTTGTACTGATCTGCTACCCAGTACCTGGCTTCTTGAAGTGTATTACCCAAACAGGCCAGCCCAATCTGGTGGGGGAGAGGAGGTACATATCCTCCTGTAACCACTGTCTCCCGAGATCACCCCCAACCCCCGAAGGTGGCCAAGGTTGACCTGCCTCAGCAACCCCCACTCACCCATCACTGTAAGTCCGCGAGGGTAGCAACTGACCACATCCTGCCCCACTTCTCATGCCTTGGCCCCTAGCCATGGAGCAAACCCCTCATAGCTGGCCAAACCTACCATACACCATATGCATGGAACTGCCTGCAAGAACTCTGGTAAGAAAGCTAGCATAAGGAATAGTGTTTCTTCAGACAGCAGCAGGGCTCTACCATCCCCCAGTACTCAGATGTGCCAGTCCAAGGGAATGCTTTCTTACCACACCTCCATTTATTCCAGGCTCCTGAGGCCAAAGATCTCACCCCCTTTCCGAGTATGTGCATATGTGTGCATAAGTGTGATGTGAGTGTGGATAGCTGACGACATCACTGTAGGCCAGCGGACTCCTCCGCACCCACCACCACTGTCCATGTCTGGTTCAGTTTTGAAAATATCCTAGGTGTGTAACCCCATGCATCTTCCCTTTAAAATGCCTGAGGTGTTCAACTTGACATTTTCCAATCTGCCTTGCAGAATCTGTGTCTGAATGTTCCCCAGGGAACATTCGACTAAGCACTTTTTGACCAATGTCTCCCATAAGTTACTTGTTCATGTGCCCTCAGAAGCCATGATGTGCCTACTGTTGAGAGCACACTTAGTAAATTAAACCCATACGCTAACAAAAGGGGATTACTAGATCAATCTTGTCACCTGTCCACCCACCCAAAGGGATGCTGCTGCCCTCTGGCAGTGCACCTGTGCTCTGACTTACAGCAGCCTAGTTGCCATTCCTCAAGTTATAGAGAGGCACCTAAGGAAGAGAAATCTTTCCCCTTGTCCTCGTGTTCACCCTGCAGTGGCGTCACCAAAACATTCCCAAAAGTTCAATCCCTGACCTGCTGAGGACCTCCCCAGCCCTCTCAGGATTGTGCCCAGCTTCCTCAGCCCACAGTTGTAATCCCCTAACCCCCTGACTGCTCCTCAGTTCCCTGCTAAGCTTCCAACCTTACCTCTGCTGTTCATGGGCTCATAGGTTCCTTGTCAGAGGGTGTTGTTACCTGGTCCAATGAGTACTTGTTTACAGGGGTGGCACTCTAGGTGATGCTGACAGTGAGGGGGGCCCCCTGCCTGCTACCTTGGCATGCCTCCCCTTTGAAAGGCCCATTAGCTCCCGAATCAGGAGGCTATAAAGAGGGGAGGGGTGCTGATGTCTGCAACTGAGAATCAGTCCATGCTCCCTACAACCACCCCCTTGCTTGTTTATTTATACACTTATTTATTTATTTATTTTTTTCATATTTATTTTATATACAGAAGGGAGTGCACCTAACCTTCCATAAAAGGGGGTGTGGAACTTGCCCTTGCTGCTGTTCAGCATAAGGGAAAGGGGACACTGAGCCAATAGTTCTCCTTGTACTCCCTGAAACTACCCGAATGTAAACTGATATTTGACTGTTTGCCTGGTGTCCTAACATACCCCCACAGTGCTGAGGGGATGACAGTAACCTATTCATCATGTAAGCATAGCATTGTCGAGCCAGATGTGTCACTGTCAAGTGCAGCAGGTCAGACTTGAAATGCTCAGTGGACCAGATGTCTAAACAGATATGTCCACGATGCATCCATTGCTTTTTTTTTTTTAAGCAGAAATGTGCCCCTACCTGTCAGCCAATCCATTAGGTGGCCAAACAGTGTACAAAGTCTGCATCCGAAAGAAATGAAGTGCTTCTCAACTGGATGCCCTCTCATTACTGCTGTTTCCTGCTACCGATATGCCTTTTTTTTCCCCATATAAGCCATATAGCACCACAGCCAACGGCACCGGGTCACAACCTGGAGACCAGGATCCCGCCCACCCATGCTCTGCGTACCCCAAGCATGCCCCTTGTTCCCCTAGTGCTCCCAGGCCATCAGTGTGCATATCCTGTTTTGTTTTGGTTTTTTTTTTGCAGTGAGGAACAGTACTTTTACGGGATATGAATGTCTAAAACAAATCATTACAGGTAGACTAATACGATTTAATCAGCACATTACATACCTAGCGCAGCTGTACCTAAGCAGGACACATTAGCAAATCCAAAGTACATTCATATATTATGATCAGTGACCTCGTTATACTGTATTATTTGGTAGTTTCTTTTCTGACATATAGCGTCTTGTTCATAACTTTTGAGCCTAGAATTCTGTTAGCAAACTTCAAGTAGGGGGGAGTGGGCCAGATCTTCTGAAAAGTTTCAGCCTTTCCAGTTAAACATACCAATCACCACACTATAGCTTATATGAGAAAACAATACAGAGGCAAGCACACCATGCTTTACTAGGCATGAAGACCACAGTTTATCCTATCTTAAAAACGTAATTCCTCAGGGAATCTGGCTATCCCTTCCTAACAGTGAACAGGTTCACATGTCTAAAATGAAGCAATAACCTTGCCACTGTTGCTGCCATTCCCCTCATAGATTGTCATCATTTTGGAGACGCTCACCAAGTTGTAAGCGACAAAATTTAACCCAAACGCATCTTTTTTTTTTTGTTAAGCAGCTAACAGGTGGCAACATTGTTTTGGTATCATCCCTAGGTAGGGTGCAAACCCCTGCTGCATGCAGTACACTTGGGTGTAGCCCATCCCCTGGGTTCCAGCCTCCTGTGCTGTTGCAACATTAACATTATCAGGGGTGATGTAGGAGCATGGGGTGGGTAAGGGACTCAGTCAGAGCCATTTTTCTGATGGAACTGGAAGTCACGCCTTAACAAAAGTGAGGGTGAGAGCAGGTAGCCTCCAGCAGACAAACCCTCCCTGCAGCATCTAAGGTGGCTGCTGGTGCCCGCTGAGCAAGAACATCTCCACTTGCCATCAACAAGATGGCAGCTACACGAGGCCACCACCATGTTGGAGGATCCCCCTAACTGGTCTCTAGCTGCTACACTGGAGCCTGGATCAAAAGATGAGGCCTCGCCACCTGGGAAATAAATGGGCCAACTTGCCAACCCACCACACTAGAGGGACAGGAAATGCTGCACAAGCAAAGCAATTCCTCCCAGAGGATTTCCTGTCCATAGCCCATGGTGGAGTCACCATGATCAGGCTGACTGCCGAGGTTTCAAACTGATCTGGATCTTGCCGGTTCCAATGCCAATAAGGAGCCAGGAAGGGGGCATGTGACATGGCCCCAGAATCAGAGCCATGGATTTTAACCTGAAAGTGAGCTGCAGACCCCTCCCCATACTCCTACAGCCATGTGGCCATCAACAAGGATGCCCAAGACACTGTCCCCCAGCATCCCTCTGCCCGACAGCATGGTCAGATCCACTAGCTGGACAGTGCAGCTCCACCTACTACCCAACCCCAACAGCGATTCAGAGCTGCCCCACCAAGAATCCAGAGTACCAGAGAAGACGCTGGCCTCACTCCACCGCCGGGCCAAACACCAGTACTCCAGCCACCGCAGGAGTGGCTCTGAGGTAGGAGCCATTGATTTTAACTGGGACAGTGGCAGGGCAGCCATTCTGGGAAGGGAGGGAGGGGAGAGGGAGAGGGAAAATTAACCTGAGCACTGATCGGGAGGAATGAGCCCAAGCCCCCGTCTGGCTGTCCTGACCATGCTCCACCAGCCACGTGCCCAGCCCTGCCAATTAATCTGGCACTCATGGGCAGCAGACTATGAACTGAACTGAACAGGCAGTGGCCTACCTCTACACAGTCCGAGATTTTAGGGACACCACTGATTTCGTGCAAGCTTTTTTTTTTTTAAATTACTATTTTAAGAGAAAACAGTGGGACAATTTTAACGCTTCACTCCGGGGCAAAAACCACAGATTCTCTACCACAGGGGCTTGTGCCTAACCATCAGAGCCATCAGCCCTGGCTGATTGCAAGCACAAAATGATGTTGAGCATTTAAAGTTACAGTCCTGGTTTTCTTAAGCAATAAATCATACCCTAATCCACTTATTCTGTTAGCACCTGAGTGAATAGGGCACCAATTTTAAGATGCCTCACAGAGATAGATCTGCAGTCTACATGCACTGAGTGACTGCCATGCCCTTCCCTTCCCCCTACTGCTAGGCCCAAAGCAGGCCATTGCCTGTCACTGCCTGCTGGTCACTGGAGGTGTTTTCAGGTCTACAAATGGAGGAGAAAGAAGGGAGAGCTGCTGGCCTTTGCTCATTTTACCCTTCTTTCTCCACCCTCCATCAAATGCCTCCGCCCCAAGGCAGCCTTGTGGAACCTCCCCTCATGGCATTGTCATAATCTGTGCCTGCCCCAATGGTAGATCTCCTACCCTACTTCCAGGTCCAGGGAGGGAGGGAGGGAGTTCCCCAGACAAATGGTCAGCTGCAGCGATGCCTTGCAGCTTCTCTATTCTGCAAGTTTGCCTTAAATTTCATTGACCTGCCTTTGAACCACTTCATAGTTTGGCAACTGCGTTTCTGCTGTAAAGTAACCAGATCCAGGAATGACAAAAGCAGCCAGATCCAGGAATGATGAAAGTGGCCAGATACAGGAGTGATGAACATTCAAGATACCTGTGTAACCCCTAGCCAGGGCTACAGCTATGAATTTTGGGGCCCCAGACAGGTCACTTGAAATGGGTCCCTGTTTCCCAAACCAGGTAATGCCAGCTCCTCAGGTGGGCCCCTCTTGAGCTCGGGGCCTGGACAACATCCCCACTTTTCCCCCATTACTGCCCCTAGGTGGAGCTATTCCCAAGGGCTACTACCCCTGCCAGCTTGGCTAGTAGCAGGTTAAGGGGCCTGAGTTCTGAGACGGGTGCCTCCACCTGGAGGTCAGGGTTGGTAGTGGTCAAGCTAACCTGGGCACAGCCCTCCGGGACACTGTAACCCCCCTGTTTCCTTACTTGTGGCCGGAACAATACACAATAATCACTTTCACAATACCCTTGATACACCATACAAGTACCCACACTGTTTGCACTTACCACCAGGGCTTTCCTCTGACTCGGCCCTGGGGACCCCCTGTAAAACAAGATTATACACAGCAAATAATAGCAGTACAGTACTCTTGCACAAACTGGAACCACAGTCAAGGTAAATGCAAAAAAGAGTTAGATCTGATTTATGTAAGGGACTTGAACAAGGGAGGGGCGTAATCAGGTTAATTTGCTTAAAGGCTATAGCAATCAAACAGTTATGCATGCACTTCAGGGTCCATAAACAGTCACACACTCTGGGTACCCAGATGGAGAATGGTGGGCTAATCAGGAATGTTGCAGCTGGTTGGGGCCCTGTGATGGAAGAAAACAACATGCACAACACACACTATTTGTAATCCGGAGCCGGAGGGCTCAGTTCATGAAAAGAAAACAACAACACAATCAGATGACACACTTTTAGATTAGGCTGCTGCTGTTGTAGGGAGCTACCCTGATGATTACTCACGATACCCAAGACTGGACACAGGCTGGACAAAAATTTAGATTGCGTGTGGTTGATCTGGAGTGCCTGGAGAAGCAGAGCCCACACGATTCACCGAGGTGTCGTTCCTGTTCAAGCGTGGAGCAGGGGGCTAATCCCGAGGCAGGTCTCTTGTCGATGGCTTACTCTGTGCAGCAAGTAGTCTGGCTGGGCCACTGTGGCAAGGCCCAGACCAAATGGAGACAAATTCAGATACAGTGTGTTTTGCGCTGGGTACAGCTTCCAGCACGCAGAACACAGTTCACACAGTGGGGAACCAAATCACGACCCACTTTTAGTACACAGCACATTTACATGTAAGGAAATTCTACTGTACCAGGCAAACTGCTCTCCGGTCACAATGGCAAAGTCTCTGCACAAACTGGGGATTCAAAAGCAGCTGGAAATCCAGACAGATCGATCGCATTCAGCAAAATCTACGGTCTTCTTCAGGTATGAGCCTGGTAAAAAATCAGTGGCTTACTTCGTTCTGACAAACTTGGAATTAGTCCAAAATAATTCTCTTCTGTCCCTCTCAGGGGCAGCAGCAAGGCATGCAGTCCAAACTCAGGCCTTTCCACAGAGACTGTATTGAGCTCTTGCTTCTTCAGCTCCCAACTTAGATATGATTCAAACTGTAGCAAGCATGGGAATTTCCCCAAGATCCAAAAGGTTCGGTTGTCTGATTCATCTGTCAGTCACAGCAGGAGTTCCCCCTTCAGGCGCAAAAAGGCACCAAAAGCACAAAACTACAATTCCTACAGATTCTGACTCCAGACAGCTCCTGTAGTCCAGCTCCATTTTTGGTTCCACCAGTACTGATCGGTCCAATTCGGCAGTCCCGAGCCAAAGTGGTGGGGATAAACAAAACAGTCCTTGCTGCAAAGAAGGCAGGTTAGACAAACTACATTATCATTATCACTCTAAATGATTTTCAGCAAATAGTTACATCTTTCAACAGAGCTCCCTCTCAGATTACTTATTACTGCAATCCAGGCAGCTCTTAAAGAGACAGTACACAGAGGCTATACAGGCACTCTGGCAATCACATTTAAACTGCTAAAACGCAGGACACCAGCCTGGCAGTGAGCATTTAGGCAAGCTTGAGTAAGACTTTTCAGGAACCCCCATTTGTAGGGGGGTTACACTCAAATTACAAATCCTTACGTGTTCAGTTCAACCTTGTTCAGTGGTCTGTCAAGACCTCCCTACTGAAACCCAGAGGGTCTTGCAAAAGAAACCAGTTGTTCTACATTGATCAGCGGTCTGCCTTCAACTATCTATAGATACCTAAAGTCTTGAAATGCTTTTTGGCCATGCAGTCTGGCATGATTTCTACCAGGCAGACAAGTCCTTCAAAGCAGGGGAGGAAGTATGCCTCTGGTGGTCCCCACTGTTCTGTGTAAAGTTCTCCTGGTCCCTCCTGAGGTGCATTTCTGCAGTTCCCTCTGGTGCATTTTCCCTGGAAATTGCCCTCTTGTGTGCATCCCATCATTAGTAGACTTCAAATGCAGGTCATCATTCATAGCTGCATCAAACATTAACTGGACTATCATTCCAACAGTCACATAGTTTAGAGTTCTTGCAATTGTCATAGAGTATAGTTAATATCTAGAGTACGAACATATGAAGGTGCCAGAAGAACAGACCTACTGGTCTATCAAAGTCTGCTTGATCCAATATTCAGAGTATGTGGACCATGCAAGGCCATTTTGCACAATCCCCTCATGTGGTACACATACCAACAAATGAAACCCCAACTTACTCCCATGCAACCCTAGCAGATGGTGGAAGAAGTGCGTCAGCCCCTCTAATCCCCAACACAGCAGTCTCTGGTGGTCCAATGGTCCCTCACCCTCACCAGTCATTATTCTGTTAATAATTAAAATATATCTCCCTGGTAGTCTAGTGGTCCCTTCCCCCTTGCTGATTGCTGTCACGTTCAAAAACATAATTATGCCTGGAGGCTAGTAGTCCCTCCCCCCGATCATCTGCCCAGCACCTATAAAAAGTATTCCCTGGTGTCCAGTGTAATCCCACCATCCCTAATCCCCTGTATAGGTAATGTAACCCATTTTCTGGTGATCTAGTGAACCCCCCACCCTGGCAGGTAGTGACCCACCACCCCATTCCCCTATGCGGAAACTGAGCTGGCAACCAGCACAGCCCTCCTCTCTCCACCATGACTGGCTGCTGACTGAGCTGTCACTGAGTGTGTACAATACTGTACACACTCAGTGATGGCTGAGTCGTGGCCATCCATGGTGTAGAGAGGAGAGCTATGCTGGTCACTGGCTCAGTTTTGGGATGGGAGAGTGGGGGAGTGGGTCGCTACCTGCCATGGTGGAAAGGTGGGGGGCCACTAGACCACCAGGGAATGGGTTACGTTACCTATACAGGGGATGAGATGTTACACTGGATGCCAGGGAATACTTATTACAGGTACTGGGTGGATGATCAGGCAGAGGTAGGCACTATTAGCCTCCAGGGATAATTATATTTCTGTATAGGATGACAATCAGCAAGGGAGGAGGGACCACTAGACTACCAGGGAAATATATTTTTTTCTGAACTGGATGACGATCTGCAAGGCAAGAGAGACCACTAGACTACCAGGGAGATATACTGTATTTTATTTCTGAACAGGACTGTGATTAATGAGTGGGGGGACCACTAGACTACCAGGGAGATATATTCTATTTATTCACAGAAGGGTGATCGCCGGGGGAGTCACCACTAGCACCAGGGATAGCTCTAAGGAAATGGGCAACTGGGGGTGGTACAGAACACTACAGCCTCATTCTCTATGCAAATGGCCCCTTAGTGCCTTGCATGCCCAGTGGCTCATTTGTATAGGTCCCTTTGAATATGGGGATTTTTGCTCGGGCACAAGCCATTGTGCTGCCCTATTGTGGGGGCCACGTCTGCCCAGCATTAGGTGACTTAGCAGCAGGTCTCACTGGCCCTATATTCATCGGAATAGTGTCATGTGCTATTCCACTGAATATAGCAGTTTTGGAAATCTGGGCAACTGCAGGGGGCAGCACAAAGTTTTGTCGTCTGCTTTGCCCAGATTTGGATATCAGGACCCTGATCTTTTAATATTTGGTTAGTATTGGCCCCTTACAGATGTGTGCATGACCAAAAAAAATTGTGACAGTGCATGCCCGCCCACCCATTAAAAAAAATAGTTTGTTTTGGAAAGTAGCAAATCCCAATTATAAAGACCATAATTTTCTATAGACATTATCATCAGATGGCCACAGTTATCCATTCCACTGCTTAAAAACATGCTGTATTCAACAGTGCACATGCTTGGTAACAAGTACTTATGGCTGAATGAAGCATGAAATACTGGTGGGAGAAGAACACACTAAATACATAATGTCAGTACTGCTATTAGAATTGCATGGATTGTACAACAGATGACTACAGCATAACACTACCAACACACAACCACCAAAACTGCAAATTTTATATATCAGTGTCACTGGCTCAGCAGGTTGCACACTTGCCTCTGAGGCTGGAAAATCAGAAGGCTGTGGGTTCTATCCCAACTCCAGTCACTTGGGTGAAATCCTAATACTAACATTGTAGTGCAGCATGAGGGGGGTGCTGCACTCCTGGGGTGCCATATTTTGGATGAGACATTAAACAGAGGTCCCATCTGTCTGTTCTTGTGGTAGTTCAGGTGGCTGTTAAAGATCCCATGGCACTTCTGGAGAAGTGCAGGGGAAATTTTATTGAATACAAAACTGAAATAAATACATACATAATCAAAACCATGGAAAAAAACTACATTACATACACTGAAAGCAAAATCAAGCTAAATACATACTACATGACTCTTAATTCAGAAACTAATGTAAACTCAAAATGGTAAAAGAAGTGAGCACAGGGAAAATACATACAGAAAAATAAATACCTTTCTCATATGAAAAATAATAACATTTCTTGAACCTATGAAACTACTCCCTTTAGCACCTGACTACCTTTCATGTTATAGGGGTATTAGAGTCAGTTATCAAGTGTAAATTATGCCATTTTGTCAACCAGAGGAGTTCTTGTAAAAGAGCTTTTTCCCCTTGCACAAATTAGTGTTAAATCTTTATTAATTTTCCTCAGTATTTCGAGATAGGTAGTTTGTTTCTGTTGAAACGTAAAAAGACATCATGCATTCCAAATTTGCCATTTACAAACCAAAAAAATCACTGCAACAGTTTCTGTATCCCACAACTTCCAGGGTCCAGATACTTCCCCATACATTAGGTTTTCATAGGACACCAGAGCAAAGGTCAGGGACGACCACGCTCTTTCAAGAAAGGCCCAAAATTCTTTAATAAATTAACAATGGCGAAAAAGGTGTTCAACAGTTTCTACCTGCTCAGTACATTGAGGTCTACTACACAGTCTTTCAATTGCCTGTTTGTGTTTGTGATTACCGTTGATATTTATTTTCCCATGACAACTGAGCTGATGAAGGTCCCACATGTGGGGGTCCTGGGGTTTCTTAATAAAGTGGTTAGGGCTTGCCTGCTGTTCTCCAGACAATGTTCAAACACCAGGGGACCACCACACTGTGCTTGAAAGTTCAGTACATAATCCCTTGGTAGCACTTGAAATTGGCGCCGACAGATGACACTGTCCCGAAGCAATGACATAATGATGGGTGAAAACCTGAAAGGCGAGGGGCAGGGAGGGCGACGGATGTGGGATTGTGGGTGACCCTAGCGACAGGATGTTGCTATACATAGATGCATGCAGGAGGGGGAGCGAGCATGGCAAATGTGGCCTGGAAGGGGGCAGAGGGGATGTAGGGGGTGGTGCTGCAGTCAGCTGCTGAGCTGCACTGTGGCATCGGGGGTTGGCCTCCGCTTGCAGTGCTGGGGTTCCGGGTTTCTGGTCTGGGTCCGGGTGCTACTGCCTTTTTGTTGCACCTGGCTGAAATATTATTTATAGTTTGCTTTTTCACCCCCCCCCCGACATGCACCACCCTGGAGTTGAGAATCCTTAAGTAGGGGTGTGAGAACAAAGCCCCCAGCGTGGGTGTGTGGGGGCACACCCTCCCACAGAAAAAAGTATAGAAATCCCGGTGCCATTCTTCCTCGCATGCTGGATGTCAGGTGGCAAAATTTTCGCTTACATCCTGAAGTCGCACAATATGAGTCGCTGCTCGCACTCGCTATTATCACATAGAACCTAATCCTTTCCTCTGTAATGTAACAATCATATGAGTAGTAACATTCCACTGCCTCAGTCTAGTGAATATCTCTCTCCAATATAGTTGAACATTTTGTTGTTGTTTTACTATTCTTAACTCCCCTCTATCCCAAAGCTGGAACCAGATATTAATTTTATCATATACCCACAGTTCCCACCCTTTCTCCATGTGGACTAAAATGGGACTTAAATTAGGCATAAAGAAAATACTATTATAAAATAATAATGGATCAACCATGTTCAGTCCTCCTTGTCTAATGGAGAGATATGTGTTTCTTTTTTAGGGGTTAAGCTGGCTCCCCCACACCACCTGAAAAAACACACTGCACAAACGTGTTTCTATGCTCTTTGGAGGGGGAAAACACGTAACTAAGAAACAAAAGAAAACAGGTATCAAATTGGGTTTAATTAGATTGCTTCTCTTTTTCTTCCCCATTTTCCACTTATTCCAAATTTAAACTTTATTTGGGGCTATATCTAATTTCTCTTCCAATTCAAACTATCTGAACTCTCTGTTCCGAATTTTATTCCTAAAATTTTAAAGGGATCAGACATAAGCAGTATACCTCCCACCCTATCCGGAGCCCATGTGCCATTCCCTAAAACCCTGCCTACACATTTCTGTATATTAAGAGTGGCCCCTACGACTCCCCGAAATTCCAAACACAGTCGTAAGGCTTCTACTATTGAGGCTTCATCTTGTAACAAGAGGCACATGTCACCTGCATAAGCAATAGTGTTCTGAACATGCAAATCAGAAGTATCAGTAATTGGAATAAGCACTCGGGAATCATTAATCATCCATAATAGCGGATCTAAGAAAAAAGTATACAAGACAGAACTCAGGGGGCATCCCTGTCTAACCCCATGCTTAATACTAATTAACAGTCCTCACCACCCATTTATCACTGGAAATACAGTTGCAGTATTGTATAACAGTTTGATCCACTGTATAAATTTAACCAGAATCTAGAATTTGTTTAGGACCAACCATAAGAAATCATGACTGGCAGCATTGAAGGTTTGCCTTTGATCGAATCGAAAGCTTGCCTTTGATCTAATGATAGCACGAATCCATTAAGGTGGCCCGTATTCCCTTTTCAATCAATTCCTTTAATGGAAACAGATGATCCTGGATGCACCAACCTGGGATAGAGGAGCCCTGAGCATCCAAAATTACTGATTTAGATACCCCCATCAATCTTTTAGCCAAGATTTTAGTTAAGATCTTAAAGTCTGTGTCTAACAGGCTAATCGATCTCCAATTCTATATAGCTTTTTTATTCCCTTTTTTATGTAAATAGATGATTGATCCCACATTCATTTTCAAGGGAATATCCAGACTCTCCAACATACAGTTAAACACTTGATTCAGTTCCTCCCCTAATTCGGTAGAGACAAATTTATAAAGTTCTGATGGCAATCCATGTGGGCCAGGGGCCATATTATTTTTCAGAGTATGAATGGCTTCCATAACCTCATAGGTTTGTATAGGCCTTTTCAACAATATACTATTAGTTTGCGGGGTTTCTGGGAGATTGATGTAAGACAGCATAGACTCAGCTTGTGTAGCATCAAAGACAGTAGGACCATATTTAATTCTGGAGTATTCCGTAATAACCTCCATAATACCATCATTAGTTTTTTTTTACTTCATTCTGTTGGCTATATATTGCCATAATTTCCTTTTTCCCCACCCGAGACTGGCATGCTTCATAGGTGCAAATAAATTCAGATGATCCAGAAATGCCAAACTGTTGCTGGTGTTTGAGGGAATGGGCCTTCTCCATATGAAACAGTTGGAGCTGATTTTTTTAGGACCTGAATCTATGACATGTAATCATGTTTTGTAGTGGTAGACAGTGTCATAAGCCTTTGCAGTCTAGTTCTGGTTTGTAGGTACTCTTTATATTTAGTCTTGCTTACTGATTTACTATGCTGTTTTTTTTTGGTGTCTATCCACCACTGTACAATGTTATCATACAAAATAAAAACTGATTTGTTGGCCCTCAAAAACTCTTTTAGTAAAGACACAAACCTCTCATTGTGTAGCAAGGAGGTATTCATTTTTCATGTCCCAGAGCCTTTCTGAATAGAATTTACAGCCCCTATGGTGACAGTTAATATACAGAATTATGATCCCAAAATTCCACAACATTTACTGTTGCATTCACTATAGGTATATGTTGGGATGAAAAAAAGAAAATCAATATGGGTGGCTAAGTTACCCTTGTGAAATGTATGTATATGTAGGTTAGTGTGAGCTTTATAAGAGTCCACTAGACACACTGTTTTTAATACAGAAGATAAAAAAATTGGAGTCGCAAAATACCTTAGAAGTTTTGGAGGTAGCAGTCTTGTCTTTAAGGAGAGACCTAAATTAAGATCACCTCTGAAAATAACAAACTGGGACATATGTAAAAAGGGCTGAGTCAGCTTAAGAAGGTCAACCTAAAGTGCCTTGGTTTGAGGGATGTAGATATTTACTAGCCTGTATAAAATTTAGTGAATTTTAACATCTAATATTAACTCTCTCCCAGGTACCAAATCAATTAGCTTAACCAGCTCTATCTCTGGAAGGTTAAACAAAATCCCTACTCCTGAGCATGCATCTTGACCTATGGACCAAAAGGAGGATCCAGGATACCAGGCCTGTGTAGCCTGTGTTATTTCATGCAGCGTATGTTACCTCACATCTTGTACAAACACAATCCTTAAAGCACACATGGTGAGATATGGAAACACTAAATCCTGTTTATCTGGGTTCTTTATATTATTCACATTAATAGTATGACATGCAAAATATTCATGTTCCACCATGAAAAGAGGATTGTAATGGTGCACCCCCCAGTCACTTCAATCTCCCTCTGCATGACACAAACTCTTTAAGTTTATGTTTAGCCTTAGCTTTCTGTTTTTGAGGACCTGACCGTTCCATCGGTACCTCAGTGCCTGTAGTCTGTTCAGGGATCCGGGACTGAATAGAAGAGGTGTCAGAGTCACTTTCAGATGCATCACCATCAGTCTGTAGTAGTTTGCATTTATTTTGAACCATCACAGACTCAAGTTGTGCTTGTGTAGATCTGGCTGAGTCCTGCAATCTTCTGCTTCTAGTAGCCCAAACTGTAGTGAACTGGTTTGCAGTAGAAGGGGGGGGGGCTCATAACAGTATTATCTGGAGTGATCGAAGGAATGGGTTCCACCACCACTTGTTCCTGTTCCCGGTCTACTGCCTGGATTGTTTCAGGTGCACTCTCAAATTTTCTATCCCCAGCATCTGTTTCCATTTTCAGTTGGGAGGGTGAGGGCCCACCATGAGGCCTCATCAAGGCATGCACTGGAGAACCAGTTTCCCTATGTATCTCTGATGTGCCTGGAATGTCTTCAGGTGCTGCGCTGGTGTGCGCCATGCTCTGTCCTGGCCTGTGTTCATTCCAGTCAAAAATCTTCTTTTTTTGAGCCAGGGTAATGTACAGATATTGTTCAGTCCCATCTGCCAAATCCAGTTTATTGTGTGCCACCCACTGGCAAGACTGGAAATTATGGCCGACCACATCATACAAGTTGCATCTCTCTCTTTCTGTACAGTGTGCCCCAGAATGTCCTACTTCTCCACATGTCATCACTCCAGTGTCACTCATCTTCAGCGTGACTCTCACACGTCAACCCCCAGTTCAGATTTGTTCTGAGTCACATATTGCATCAGGGTCCAAAAGAACAGTACATCATGCCTTAAGCCAGTGCATTAAATCATTCATGTTCACTCCTTTACTGCGGAAGAGGTCAGTTATAGTTTTCTATGTAGGTCAAGATAGGGGAAGGACTGAAAAGGGAGTCCACAACAGAGTGTTTCTCAATCTGTGATACTTGATCCAGAAATGTTCAAGGCCCTGTTGGGTTTTAAAACTGATGTTAAATATAGTTCACCCCCGAGACATAAATAAGGGCATGGATTTCATTCGCAAAGAATTTAAGTAAATCTTTTATGAGTACTCTAGCCACATTAAGTCTATCTGGGGCCTCCTGCATGCCCCCTATATACTTTAGTCATACTGCATTGTGGCATTTTGCTGGTTGCGTAGAGGTATGAAATAAAGATGCACATAGTCGTGCTGTGTTGCTAGAAGCTGCAGCAAAGTATGATTGTCTGTGAGTCTGGTTATCTGTCAGGGATACTTCTGGAGGTTGTGTCCTCGGGGCAGTATTTATTGGGTCTGTGGAAGCACCTGGCCATTACAAAACTGAGTTTTGTGTGAAGTCTAAGTCCGTAGGTAGTTCCGTAGCCTGGGAGTCTTGCCCCTGGATTTGTTCACTTGGAGCCACAACCTGAACATCATGCAGGGCCCCTGAAATATGTATTGGTGAATCCCCTGAGACCCATTGCCCCATTTTAACTTCTTTCTCACACCCCGTAGCCTTCAAAGCTTTCTCTACAGACCAGGTTTCTGTAGTTGAAATAGTCATGTGTTGAACTGTGGGGCATCTTAGGCCAGACTGAATGTCCATTTGTGCCATCCCCAACACGGGTCCCACATCACAATTTAGGTCATAATTAGTGGTAGAAACATAAGTGATGTACAAGCCCTTACCACCTCTGCCAGAGTTGCATTCCTCATATCAGATACAGTTAGCACTTCAGCCAAAATTCACTGTAATGGGGTATTTTCCTCCACCTTCACTTTATATTCTGGCACCTGTCAGGGCTGTCCCTTATCACCCTTTCTTTTCAACTTGTATCTGGAACTACTCATTAGAAGTTCTCCCCCAGCATTAAGGACATTCCCATTGAGGGGATGACCCCCTCGATCTCAGTCTATGCCGATGACATTCTCCTTCATTTGTCTGACCCGGTCCACTCTCTCACCAAGGCTTTAAGGGTGATAGAGCAATTCAGCTGGTATTCTAACTACAAACGTAACCTTAGTAAGACCAAAATCTATCCTGTCAATCCCTTTACCAATAATCTAGACTTTGTTCCCTTAGGGATCAGGTGGTCCCCCTGTTCTCTCAAATATCTGGGCATTTCCCTTACTTCTGACCCATCTCAGCTAATGAAAATGAACCTTGAAGATCTCTTGGTAGTGGTTCAGCAAGATTTAGCAAGATGGAGGTACCTCCCTATCTCATTATGGGGCAGGATCAACATAGTTAAAATGAATATTCTTCCCAGATTTTTCTACCCTTTAAGCATGATAAACGTTGTGCGTCGCCTTTCCTTCTTCAAATGTATTCATTCACTGATTACCTCCTTCATCTGGTGGGATAAAACATCTAGGAATTCCTATCTGAAATTGGAGCTTCCCAAACATCTTGGTGGTCTCCGACTTCCCAACTTCCAGCTCTACTTCTGGGCCAGCCATCTCTACAAATGTGGGAAATGGTTATCTTACCCCATCCTACTCCCGATTCAGAATATGTACCAATCTGGTTACAGATAGAAACCGTCTTCTCACCCTAAACAATTTTTCATCCTGTACTGTCCTTTACACCCCTTGGAAAAGCTCTTCCAGTTCGAATTGCCTCTTCTCCAATTGGTGTATCACTCGAAGTGCTCTCACAGATTTTCTTCCATCTGAAAATCCTCTTAGTCAAAGATCATGGACAACCCATCTTTTCTAATCCAAACATTAGGACTGGTGAATGCCCCATACCCCAGGGATGGCTTCCCCTTCCACAGGATGTTGCTGTGGCAGATTGCTGTTCCCAGTCTTTCCGTTTAACATCCCCAGAACTACTAGGAAAATTCCAACTGGGCCCAGCCCATATCTTTAAAATGTATCAGCTTCATCACTTGCTGTTACAACAATTTGGTACCATCCTGTTACCTTCTGGTTCAGTAACCTACGTATGCAAATTCTGGAGTGGGCCTTCAAACCTCATGGTACTTCCAGATTATATCTGTGGTTGCTCACTGCTCATCCTTCCCTTTCATTGGAAGGCTCCAAGGTATGGGATACCTTGCTTCCAGAGTCCAACATTAATTGGCTCACCTTGTGGAAGGATCTCCACACTTATCTTTCTCAAGACCGGCTTAGACTCTGTCAGTATCATATTCTAAATAATATGTACTACACACTGGTTAAACTAGCTAAAATGGGTCATCTCCCCTCCCCCACTTGTACAAGATGTGGCACAGCAGATGGAACCCTTTTGCACATCTTCTGGGCCTGTGAGAAGGTGTCTTCCTTATGGGAACAAATTGAAAATTAAAGTGATCTGCTATTGGGTTTGACTGGCCTCTTTACCCCTGAAATTTGTGTCCTTGGCAACTTCTCAGAGATCCCTGTTAGGGAGAGACGATATCATATGGCCCTCATTTCCCTGGTGGTCCAGAAGTCAACTCTCAGACATTGGCTGGACCAATCATTCATCTCATACGCTGAATGGTTACAGGAACTCTCCTTTTCTCTTTGAATCAAACGTATGATCGCCAGTCTTCATCACCATCTCCCCCAGTTCAATAAGAAATGGGGTAAACTCCATGCCCATTATTTATCCTGACCTCTTCAAAGCTCCCTGAAACCCCTTATCCAAAGTTCAACAACTTTTCTATGAGTCAATGGACATGTTAAAACTCATGTACTGTTAAGCTTCTAGACACACTCCTGGGGAGTATGGGGGAGGGCTGGGGGGGAGTTTACTGAATTGGTTTCTCCAGATTTCATCTTGACTGTTTGTATGATCCTTGCCTGTGTAAGGTTTTTGCTGTTTGTTTATTAAAAAAATTCAATAAAGTTGATTACATTTTTAAAAAATGTATGGTGGGAGGTCACGTGATGCAGCAGACTGCGTAGCAGCTCTTGGCTTAAGCTCCCACTACCAAAAGCCTTTATTTTATTAAAACTTGCCCAAAAAGAGGGCTCGTACTATTTTACAGGAGGCTATTTGTGTCTGTACCTCTAATAAGAGGGTGTTTGCTGGAAATGGAGGCCGAAATGAGATCTGCGCTGCCCCGCAATACCCCACCCGTCTCCCCGGAGAAATCTGGAAAATGATCCAAGGCCCAGCCGACGGAAAGCAGCAAGTATTCTACTACTGTGGTCTCTCAAACGGTGGCTGTGGAAACTACTCCCTTTACATTGGAACTCCTTCAGGCAGAATTGCAACCTTTTCGACATGATCTTAAATCTATAGCGACCGAGATCAAGCAAATGTCTGGGGCACTGGAGGACTTGTCTACTAGGGTCTCCAATTCGGAAACCCGGATTGTTTCTTTGGAGAAAAAGATGGGCGGCACGGAGGAGGCCATAGTGGAGAGCCGGCAATGCATTAAGAAGCTTGAACAAAAAGTCGAGGATCTAGAAGGCAGAAGTCGCAGTAATAACATTGTGGTTCTGGGTATTCTAGAGAAAGAGGAGGGCAATAATGCTGTTTTGTTTGCCCAGAAGCTGTTCGAATGAATTGCTGGCCCCTCTCCTTTTGGACCCTCGTATACACTGGAAAGGGCTCATCATGCGTTGTGCCCGATTCCTGCACCTGGCCAGCAACCCCAGCCCCTGATGATTAAGCTTCTCAATTTTCAGGAGAAGCAATTCTTGCTATCAAAGATTAAAGAGCTGGAACAAGTTCTTTGGGAAGGCAAGAAAATTTGGGTAATTCAGGACCTCCCGACCATGGTACGTCAGAGAAGGGTGCTTTTTCACCCCATAGTAATAAGCTCATAGCCGCAGGAATAAAATTCGGTTTGGGGTATCCTGCTCGTTTTAGGTATTAATTTCAGGGGTATGGACATTCTTCGAGGAAGTTGAACCTGCTATGAAAGCACTACAAAAGGAACATCCTGATCTTTTCAAGCCAAGCTGAAGTTAAAGGGAAGCCGTTTCTGTCTCACAGAGAAGAACTTTGGATCGTGGGAGTCATGGCAATGATGAGCACGAAGGACTCAGTTCTTTGCTTCACCAAATTTGTTGCCGTTATCCTTAAGCTTTGTTGCCTGGTTTTCTTCCTTTATTAAGATTCGTAGTTATAGACAACTGTTTATCGAGTTTTGAAGTTTCAGGGAGGAACTTTTTCAATTAGGATGGACACCGGGGATAATTCTGGTTTTATTTCTCCAGGTGAGGCGTGGTTTCGTAGTTGGGAGCCATCATCTGGGCAGGGAAGTGCCCTTATTAGTGGATCTGGATAGGGACACGGGGAGGCTGCACTGTGAATCTGGGGCTCATGATATGTCAATGGTGGTACCCATCATAAGGTTAGTGACAGATCATTAACGGAACTCCAGAGGGTGTTCCTTATCTGTGTGGATATGTTCAGAGGATCTAACCCACGAGCTGGATAATCTAGATATTTTAGTCTTGGGCATGAAGTATTCATTCTACTGTGCTATTCCAACAAAATTAGACAGGGTAGAGAACGGGTTCACCGGATAAAGTGAAAGTAGCTTCATAGCGAGGCCCCCCCCCCGTTAGCATTTTAGAGATTTGGGGGTATTACTGTTTGATTAACGCTGGGGGTAGCACCCCCTGGTTCTCCTACGGGGATCCAAATTTTCTTAGGGTCTTTATTTCATTTAACTGGGCACAACCACCTCATTGACTTTGGGGTGGCGGAAGGGGAGAGGCCGGAGACTGTAGCAGGACCAGCTGCACTGCGTAACAATGATAGGAGGGAGATATAGTATGGATTTCTGGGTCATGTTGCTGGTTTATTGGTTGCATGGGGTTTTTATGGGGGTGGAAGGGTGGGAAGTTTTTCCACTAGGTCCCTATTACTAATGCTAAGATCATTTTGGGTTAATCCATGTACCGCGTTGGTGCGGATTATAGAAGGTAGCAGGTTTCTCGATTTGTTACAATGGCTAGCAGGGTGAATGTCGCGATGTGGAACATCAGAGGGGGCAGAATTAAAAAGAAACAATACCAGGTTTTACACCATTTAAAGTTAGTAAATGTAGATATTGCGTATGTCCAGGAAACACATTTGTTGGATACAGAGGCATCTCAGCTCCTTAAAGTGCAATTTGGTCAGTTTTTTAGTGCAGAGGGTTCCTCCAATAGTAGTGGGGTGATGATCCTTATTCACAGGAAAATTCCCTTTAATACAATTAAGGTTGTTAAAGACCCAGGGGGCAGGTATATTCTCGTGCATGGTTTACTTTATAATAAAGAAGTAATCCTTGGCAGTATTTACAGCCCTAATCAGGATAGCCCTGAATTTTTCACTCAACTTGCCTTGGTCTTGCAGGCATTTATCTCGATTCCCATGATTATCGGGGGTGAATTTAATTTAGTACTTGACCAGGATATGGACCGGTCTAGTCCTCAGAAAACCATTTTCTCTCCAACCCAACGGGCTTTCAGGGAATTTCTTGATCAACTTGGATTGTGTGACATTTGGCGAGTGATGCATACCCAAGACAGGAAATATACCTTTGTTTCTTTGGTGCATTCCTCTTCTTCGAGGATAGATTACTTGCTCTTGTCCCATTCCCTGCTTCCGGCCACACTTGACTCCTTGATTCTCCCTGGGGTTCCTTCAGATCATGCCACTGTTTCCTGCTGGATAACGATGGTTTCGCTTCCGAACAGGACCCCCAGATGGAAGTTAAATGATTTACTGCTGAAGGATGCCTCTCTTATGAAGCAGATACAAGATCAGATAGATGTCTTTTATCATTCTAACAAAGCTTCCTCGAGTAGGTCCGATCTATTTTGAGGTGCCTTCAAGGTGCATACCAGGGGAATTTTAATTAGCTTGGCCACATATAGGAAAAAGGCATCCAACGCTAAGCTGTCCCAGTTGCTCGCCCAGATTAAAACCTTAGAAGATTATCCTTCCCTCCCCAGCGTAGAGACTCATCGACAGGAGTTAATTAAATTGAGAGCCGCATATATGGAACTCCTCCAGGAAAAGACAGATTATTACGAATTAAAAACTAAGGCATCATATACCAACCACGGGGAAAAGGCAGGCTGGCTCTTAGCCCTCAGGGTAAAGCAAATGGAAACTGCCCGCTATATTACCTCCATACAGTCTTCGAAGGATAATTCCCTTAAAACTCACCCTCTGGAGATTATAAAATAATTTACTAATTATTATAAGGAGTTGTACGGCCCTATGTCCACTCCCCCAACTGATCCAGGGTTTCTTGCAGGACTGGCATTTACCTCGACTTTCCAGGGAGCAACAGGATGCTTTGGTGGCTCCAATTACATTGGAGGAAATTTCCTCGGTCATTAAAGCCCTACCAATAAATAAAACACCAGGTCCTGACGGATACTCAGCTTTATTTTATAAAAAGTTTCTAGCTCAACTAATGCCAATGCTCCTTTCTCTGTACAAGCATATTTTATCGGGTGCAGATTCTGACTCCTCCTTATTTGAGGCGCTAATCGTTCTGATCCCCAAACCTGGTAAACCGCTAGACTGCGTTTCTAACTATCGCCCGATCTTGTTGATTAACCAGGACATTAAGATCCTGTCTAAACTCTTAGCAAACCGGTTGGCAAAGGTACTGGATGGCTTGATAGGGTCAGAACAAGCGGGGTTTTTGAGGGGGAGGTCCTCAGTGGATCACTTGAGAACTCTCTCGCATGTCTTCTCGGTGTCCAGGGACTCACCCGATCCCACCATTTTGATATCCCTGGATGCCGAGAAGGCATTCGACAGGGTACACTGGGAATATCTTTTTCAAGTTTTAGAGAATTTTGGTTTTCCTTCACTTTTTATTAATTGGATACGCGCATTATATAGATCCCCCTCAGCCCGGGTTTCAGGAGACGGAGCTATTTCGCAAAGGTTTACTCTCCACACTGGTACCAGGCAGGGATGCCGCCTGTCACCATTATTATTTAATTTGTATCTCGAACTATTAATTAGAAGGCTGCAAAACTGTCCAAATATCCAGGGGATCCCTATTTTTCCCTGCGAAGTTAAGGTTAAGAGGCTTATGCTGACGATCTCCTCTTGCAGCTCTCCGACCCGGGCAGCTCTGTTCCGTATATGCTGGATATTATTGCCTCCTTCGGTAGTATTGCTAATTACAAGCTCAATATTAGTAAAACCATGGTATTCCCCTAAACCATAAATCTTTTAAATCCGAGATTGAGGCTTATAGGCTGAAGTGGCAACAGTGTTCTCTCCGATACTTGGGAGTAGATCTTGCCCGTAGCAGTAATCAAGTTATCAGGTTAAACTTGGACACTCTGGTGAATAAGGTGACTCAAGATTTAAATAGGTGGGCTTCTCTCCCTATCTCCCTGTGGGGGAAAATAAACCTCATTAAGATGAACGTATTTCCCTGTTTATTATATCCCCTGTCCATGCTTAATGTATGGCTCCCTATATCCTGATTTAAGAAATTGTGATCCCTGTTCATTAAATTTTTGTGGTCTAATAAATCCCCTCGAATAGCTTACCGCACTCTGGTGGCCCCTAAAGATAAAGGAGGCATGAGACTGCCCAATGTACTCTTGTATTTTTGGGCTGCCCATATTAACAAGTATATGAGATGGGTATCCCAAGGAGTTCCAGGCAAGGCCCCAGCATGGTTGCAGATTGAACTAGAACTCATACGTTCATTTGGTTTAAATCCCATGGGTCTACTGCATGTCGAGGAGAGTCTCTTGCCAGTAAAGCTCAAAAACTCGGTAATTTACACTTCGCTCAAAATCCATACACAGGTTTGTAGATTCCTCAAATACAATCACTTCAAGGATCTTAATCAACCTATTGTAGGTAATCTCAATCTTAAAATTGGGGGCAAACCTATTGCTCCATATTGGTTCCCAATACCCATGGGTTGGGAAGTTTCCAGTCTAATAGACGATAACCATGGATGGATGTCTAATCAGGAAATTACAGACAAGCTGGGTATTTCCAACAGGCATGTTTTTCAGGTTATTCAACTTAAGCATGTTTTAATAAGCTTCTTTGGTCATTCACCTTGCACAGACCAGCTTATACCCTTCCGTAAGGAATTTAGTGTAATAAGCGGTGGCCCTAGGGTGATAGCTAAGATTTATAATTTCTTGATTGGTTGGAATCACCAGATTGCTGTGAACCAATGGGTCTGTGGGGATCTTTTTTTCCCCTAAAAGACGATCAACTGGTCGTCTATCTGGAATACCTCCCACAAATTTATTAAACAGGACAGGTTAAAGCTGATGCAACTTTTTATATTGCACAATGCTTACTACACACCCTGTAAATTGGTGAAGAGGGGGCTCAAGGTTTCCAACAGTTGTGTGAGGTGTCAGCAGGAGGAGGGTAATTTACTTCACATCTTCTGGGACTGTCAGAAGGTGGCCCTATTGTGGAGGAAGATTAAGCAATCAGCAGATCCCCTTTTAGGTCTGAAGGAACTATTTACTCCCCAAATTTGCCTCCTAGGTGACCTATTGGGAGTTAGAGTTAATAACCGGAAATATCATATTACACTCATTGCGTTGTCTGTCAAGAAGTTGGTGTTAAGAAATGGACTCGATCAGCAAGAAATTTCTTATGAAGAATGGCTGGCGGAAATTTTAAATAACTTGCGTACCAAGAAAACTATTGCTAATCTGAACAATACAATGTCTAACTTTAATAAGATTTGGGACCCTCTGTATACTCTCTATTCCCTGCAGGGTTAATTAAAGGGATAAGGGTGAAACTAAATTAGATGAATAATACTGATAGAACAGATCTTAGCAGGGCTAGAGGTTTTATGTACTGTTATCCTAGTGGACAAGGATATGGGGAGGAGGGAGGGAGGGAGGAGGGGTTTAATGGAAGGGGAGGCAGATTTATGTATATGCGACAGTGTATAAATGTGATTTTTCTGTTTGTATATCTGCCTGTGTAGTATTGTGGGTAAAATGATTAATAAACTTTCAATTAAAAAAAAATGTATGGTTAGCACAGCATCCTCTGAGATCTGAAGTTCTGTTTCCATAGCGACTGGCGGAGCTGGTGTTGCTGTGTTACCATCGTGCACCATTCCTAGCGCTGCCATTTGCAAAAGCAAGGCTGTTCTTTTAGCAATATGCCATGCGTCTTCCCCCTGCAGCAGGTCATTCAAGGTAGGACTTGCAATTTGTGAGTCCATAGGTTTGCCGTCATTGTGTAATCCAGGCTGAATCTCTATTAGGCTCCCATCCACATTTGAAGGACAATCTACTGGTCCATATCTCTTACTTTGTTTCATCAAAGGTAATTCTATATCCATATTCATGTGTCCTGCAGGGGTCTCTAGCTGAGCCAAGACAGGAAAGGAGACCTGCTCCCCCATCTCCACAACATCCAACCTCTCTCCTTCCACACTGGGCACCATCTTGGCTAGGAGCCAGGATGTTAGATGTTACCCTACTTGTGAGTAGGGGAATTTTTTATTAGAACTGGAAAACAAATTTGAAAAGCACAATGTTACAGCACACTAAATCAAAATGCTAGGCAAGAAATATATATATATATATATATAACTAAGCATTACTTCATGCATTCATACAATAACATATTGTGAGAACTCCAAAATGTAAGAAAGAACTAACCCAAAACAAAGCAGTGTTCCATCATACAGTAAAAATCAACATTGCCAATGTAAACCCTCAGAATTAAACCATCAATACTGAAAACAGACCTTCCCCCTCACCCAATGGGTGGGGGAATTTTTTAGTTCCCAAACTTTAAGAAATTATAATCCAGAATTCAGAATCTCAAGAAAGAAGGTACAAGAGTTCTTCCTACCTCTCCTTTTAATAAGGTATTTTTGTAAAAGTAACATCCTAACTGTACAAACTCCCAGTACTGCAACGTCACCCTAAAATTATATCAAACGATAAATAGCTATATGTAACTACATCCTGCTCCCTCGAGAGAGCAGCCCTATGATATAAGTATGGTAGCCAAATCGATAAAAACATACTGTATATCTTCATTAAACATTCTCATCCCCTTTTGTTAATATTTTTTATGACTTTAAGGTTACCGTTACCATCCAGTATATTGTGCCTGCAGGTTGCACTCCACTCTTTACCTGAGGACGTTCCTTTCCTACTCTCAGGTTTTCAGGGGTTCAGGATGCTTTCTCTTTCCTGAAGATAATAAATAACCATACCATTAATTCCTCACGGCAAATTTCAACATGATGTTACTTATCATTAGATCTATATTCTATATCATACTGCAGGTCTATGCATAAGTAACCCACTGTCATTTACCCCACCAATCTTGAAACTGCTTGGTAGTCACCATGTTCTGTTCTTTTTGTTGTATTGCCAGAACTGAGTTCTTTATGGTACAAACCAATTGTTCTGGTGTAGTCTCTATCTGTTGTAATCTCAGCTTTACTCTAGTAATCCAAATATGGTACTTAATACACAAAAAAATTATCTGTACTGTCTGCAATGCAACCTTTGCCATGAAAGTGGTAATAACCTTAAAAAGAACACCTCTGGAGTTAATGTATGAAATGGGAACCATTTCCAATGATAAGACAGGACCTCCCAGAACTGGACTACGAATGGGTATTGGAAGTACAGGTGATCCGTAGTTTCCAGTGCAGCAATACAAGATTGTCTTAGACAAACCCTGTCTTTCATTCCTTTATGTTTAAGATTATTTTTGATATTCAATTTTCCGTGTGTACTAAGCCACAATACATCCCACATTGTGTCTAGAATTCTTTTATTCATCAACATCGGCCCTATATACTGCTGTTCTTGTATCGATCTCTCAGAGTATTGGGGGAGTTTAATAAATTGTCCCTCCAAAACCAGTTTCTACCATGATTTTCTCTTCAGGGAAATCACCTGTTTTGTAATCTTCCTTAATTTCAATTTACCCCAAGAATCTTGGAAAAAAGGGGGTAACTCCCCTATCGGTTTCTGTCAGGCTATAGTACCCTCTGTAGGCCAATCTGCAATCCATGTTCCCATACTATCCAGTACCCGTGGTGACCATACAGCTGCAGTTCCCATCAACGGTGGTTTAATGTTGAAATATATAAACATGGAGTGGAAAAAGAGCACTGGGTTAATCATTGCAACCCCTCCTAGTTTTTTATCTAAATACAAGATACCTATTTTTATTGGATTAAGCTGACTGCCCCAAAAACAGGAGAAAAAGCAACTGTATAATGCAACCTCAAGCTGCCTCGGAGGTGGAAATACTACTGCCAAATAGAGGAATGTGGCTACTAAAAACATTTTTATCATGTGTACTCTTTTCAATTTGGACATATGACATTTATTCCAAACCTGAACTCTTTGTTGAGCCATTTTTATTGCTTGTTCCCAATTATGAAATGCTGACTCTTCTAGATCAGATGTAATTCCTAGAATTTTACACCCTCCCTTAACCACTTTTAACACCTATCACTTCTTAGTCTCCCACCTGCAGGTCTCCTATTGGAATACAATTGCTTTTAGCAAGATTTATTTTTGCTCCTGTTATTCTACTGAAATCTTGAATAATATTCCCTGCATGCACCGTTGACTCCTTATCTGCCAAAATTAAACAGAGATCGTCTGTGTAAGCCACAGTTTTGATTTTGAAATCCTCACTAGATACTGTGAAACCAATTACTCTATCTGATACATGTAATGCCTGCAACAACAGGTCTAAGGATAACTCATATAATAGGGGGCTCAGGGGGCACCCCTGATGCACACCCCAGTAGATACCACACTCCTTCCCAATCCATCCATTCACATATGGTACACACTCACACTTTTATAACATATTGCAATACAAGACATAAAAACACTAGGAAAGCCATCACTGGCTAGGCACTTCCAGGGGAACTCGTGTGACACTCTATCAAATGCTTTGGCCTGGTCCAGGCTTACCAAGAAACCAGATAGTTCCCCTTTCCTCCCTTTTTCCAGGATTTCTCTGATTAAAATCAGTGAGTCCCCTATTTTCCTGCCCGGAAGGGCACAAGACTGAGAAGGGTGCATAATTTCTCCCATAGCCTATGCTAATCTAATACTTAAGATTTTGGTCAAAATTTTAAAATCTACATTAAGCAGCGTAATAGGTCTCCAGTTACTCAACACTCTTCTATTTCCTGTTTTAAATAATAAAATCATTAACCCTTAGTACATACTATTTGGAAGATTTTCCTCATTTAAACAGTCTTTATACACATTTGACAATTCAGATTTCAGTTGTGCTGCTATGGAATCATAGACCTCATACGGAAGACCATCACTTCCAGGAGATGTCCATTTCTTTAAGTTGGAAATAACACTAGTCACTTCCTGTTCAGTAATGGGTTGAATTAATTCATCTTGAATATATCCAGGTAGTTTTTGGCCTTGACATTTATCCAACCACTCATCTACTTCTGAAGTTAAAGGGACAGACATCCCAAATAGACCAGCAACATAAATTTCCACCTCTCCCATAATCTCCTTTTGTGTGATTTTAACTGTCCCCTCCTCTGACTCTAACTCCTCAATTACTTTAGTCCTCCTATTCTTGGCACAATTCTCAAAGGGAGTGAAGCTTGCTTGTGACCCTTGTTCCCCAAATCTTTGTTCCAATTCTAGGGACTTCATCCTGTCATAATCTATATTACCCATGTCATATTTTAAGTTATGAAAGGCCTCTTGGTCTATAGTCCCTCTCCCATTTTGTATAGACACTAGATCATGAAACTGTGCCTTAATTTCTAGATACCTGTCTGTCTTAAACTTCCCTTTCATTCAACCTACTTTTTTAAAAAAAGCGCTTATTTCCTCTTTAGTCTGTTCCCACCATTCCCTCCTTGAGTCATATGAGAAAAAACAACTGCCTGGCATCTAGTATATACTTAAATCCCTTAGCAATCTCTGGCTTCTCTAGTAAACTCATATTCAATTTCCAGTACCCTTTACCTCTAGTTCTTGCCGATATTCCTGCAACCTGTACCCATAACAAACCATGGTCAGAAGAGGCTACAGGGAGAACTTCTCTACTACTGACTGGTAAGGAGCCTGATAAAAACCAATAATCTAGTCGGGTGGATAGGTTCCCTTTAAAAAAAGTATGTGGTGCAGCTTTCCCTGGTTGTGAAAAAATATCCTTTAAATCCACTTGTGACATAAGTTGGTTCAAACACATCACATCACAAAATGTTTTCACATTTGTAGAACTCCTGTCTTCAGGATAGTGACTAATATTAAAATCTCACCCTAGCAACACATTTCTAGCCATAAATAAAAATGGCTGAATTTTGTGCAATAATTCTATTCAAGATGCCTTAGTTTGGGGGCCATATACATTGACCAATCGAACCCATAATTATCAATATCAACCAATAATGCTCGCCCCAGCCAGATTTCCACTGTATGAATTACTTTTATAGTTATCCACATTAATACAAACACCCACCCCACTACAGTTTTCTCCCTGAAGACCATAAGGATAGGCCCCAAATCCAGGCCTCACTAGCAAGCTGTATATTGTGGGTATTGTGCAATCTAGTGTCCTGAAGAAATACAATATCATACCCAGTCTCAGAAAATGTGAAATATGTCATAAGCCTCTATTTTTCAGATAAAATACTGTTGGTGTTTAAAGAGGCAAGGGTCAGTACCTGTAGTGGGTTAAGATGAGTGATGATGTCAAGTTATTATTTTCCTGCAGGCTCTTAAGCCCATTCTGCGTTTTGCAGGTTCATCTTTATTTTTTTATCCCGCTTGTGTTCTGTAGGTGGGTTGTCCAGTTCTGATCCCATATCTCTTTGTGAGGATGTCACTGACGCAGAGTCAGATTTCTCACTCATTACTGGGTCTCCATATTGCAAAATAGTGTACTTATTGTGTGTGCAAAAACCCTCTGTAGGAAGCTCTGGACCCTTTGAAGGTGGCTTCACTGCCTCACATATAGGGTCAGTCACCTTTTTAACCATGGCAGCATGTTTTTTTTTTTAACAGTTTGGAACACTTCCACCTCTTGTACCTTAGGTGGAGGAATTTCCTCTGTATCTTGTTGGTCACTTGCCAGAGGGTCCAGAGGTTCCACACGATCTCTCCTGTTGGGTAACTGGGGTCCTGAAATCACCTCATCTATTTGCCATGGGGGAGGGGTAGGTGGGGTACTCCTTTCTCTTGCAGGAATATGTGTGGGAGCCTTGTTCGCTGCTTGTGCAGATTTATTGATATAAAAATCCTGCACAACAAAATCCTGATTCTCTGTATTGTGTGATGCCCGTGGACAGTCCGTAAAGGAATTATCCTCATCCTCACACAAATTACATTTGGTGTATTGCCTACAAAAAAAACTGTATGACCAATGTGTACACTGTGCACACTTGAGAACCTCACATTGATTACTCAAGTATCTAGGCAACTCACATTTATAACATTGCCTGCGTTGACCAGGATAAGAAATTAACTCCTTGTCTCTACCCAAAAAAAAAAAACAATTCGGCAAATGTACTAGTCCTGTGTCAGATTGATGCAGGGTGACTTTCAACCTCCACCCCATTCCAGAAACCTTCAGCATTGAAAATAGGTTCAGGGTTTCCCTCTGCCTTGCACTTTTTCTCCACCCAGTACAGGATGTCCGTAATCGTAATTCCCTCATTACAAAAAAGTATAGTTACAAACTTTGTGGGACTCTTGGTCAGTGGAATTACGTGAAAGGGTACCCAGACTGAATTTGTTTTTTAAATTGTATACTTTGCCCAAAAATGTTCAAGTAATTCCAGTGATCAAAAGCCGATATTAAAAGTACTCTCACCAGCTGCATGGATGAATGCATACACCTCTCTTGGTGTGAACCCCAAAGAGTTTTTTTATAAGTTCTTTCCCCACATAATAACTGTCTGGGAGACTGTCCATACCCCTCACATAGTGTAAATGAATCCCATTGCTATGTTTGGCTAGCTCCACTGGCTTGTGGAATAAGCTAGCAAATGTTGCCTTGTATGTAGTTCCTTCAGTCTCAGATGACACACCTTCCTTCTCCCTGTCCATTTGTTTTGGTGCAGTGGTCTGGGGAAACCCCTCATTCCCCTAAGTCCCAACCTACCCTGCCATTGCATCATAAAAAATTTAAACCTGGCTCCCACAAGGGGAGTAAGAGATAAGTCCTATATCCCCCTGAGTACCTTCAGGCCCCTCATTATGTTCTGTGCCTAGGGTTGAGTTAAATACTTGTTCCCCCATCCCAGCATTTTGGGACTTCCTTAGTACTGCACCATGTGTACTTGCAGAAACAGTGTCAACCATGCCTGGGATGGGTATCGAGTCATCGGGGATCCGTGTCCCTGTTCCATGCTGTTTCCATCCCACAGCTTGCAATGCATTTTCGGGAGTCCACTGGTCTAACTGCTGGGGTACGTCATTTGATTCCGGCAGCATTTGTCTCCCCTCTGAATCCTTGGGAATGGCTCCAACAACAAAAACCTTAGCTGGTGCTTCTTTGGACATGCCTGGTGAGTGCTAGAATCCCCTCTTATGGGATATTTCTTCCGCCAACTTGAGTTTAGCCTGTGTGTAGTCCTCTTTAACGTCTGACATCCGTAGAAGCAGTAATTTTTTTTTTCTCAGCTGCCCATTGCAGCACAGCCTCCACGTCTGCATCTTCCACATCCATTGCTGAATCTTTCCCTGACTCACCTGCAGTTACCATGCTTTCCTCCATGGTATAGATATCCTGGACAATGGATGGTTGACCCTCTGGTGACCTATTCAAAACATCTCATCCACCTCTACCTCTGCTTTCTTTGCCATCCAGCACACTACTGTGTACCTCCTTTCTCCGGGCTGTGACACGGTGCCCCCTACCAAAAAAGTTGGGGAATTTCCCTGGTGTCCTGGCCAGATTTCCCCCATTCACTAAAAATACCACCAACAGCTTAAAATCTAGTTCAATTTCAGTTGGCATCCATCTGTATCCCTGAGGCTGAAAATAGGCAAAAAATTGTCTAGTCCTCCTTCCCGGTCAACAGAAACTAAAAAAAATATATATATATATGATTTTATTACATTCATTGCAAAAAATCCATTAATGCATTAGTTAGGGTTCCTATTACAGTGACAAAAGTATGGAAATTTGGTGTTAGGGTTACCAACCCTACCACCCCACCCCTCACCCTCCACACACCAACAGGTATTGTGGTGTGCCTTGGAGTCATTGTACCTAACTCTCATCCCATTCCATGTGTAAGGAGCTGAGATGGTACAGTATAGGAGAATGGGGTGAGAGTCAGGTCCGATAACCCCAAGGCACACCACGATGTCCATTGGTGTATGGAGAGTGGGGTGGGGTGGTAGGTTTGGTAACCTAACACCAAATTTCCATACTTTTGTCACTGTAATAGGAACCCTAACTTATGCATTAATGGAGTTTTTTGCAATGAATTTCCCTTCTTTTTGAGAAAGTATAATCTTACCCATATGTGGTTGTGGGCAGTCTGCAGTGTGTTGTGAGAGTGTGGGTCCCATGTGTGCATATTGTAATTGTCTCTGATTTTCATGTGGGGGCCCTGCACTCCTATGTAACCACAACTATAGAGACATTGTAATTAACCCTCATCTCCCTGTGGGAGCACAGGGTCCGGAGGGCTCTGCACTCCAATCACTCTCCCATCACTCCAAATGGTATCCATTTATGGGAGTACAGGGCCCAATGGGCCCTGTACTCCTATCTATCCAAAAATGTAGGCACATTGTAATGAACTCTCATCTCTGTGGGATTACAGGGCCCTCTGGACCATGCAGTCCCACTACTGCATAATGGAGGGCCCTGCACTCCCATTACTGCATAATATTATCAGGTCCCTGTGCTCCCATATACCCATATATGTAAAGACACAGCACAAGCCTAGAGACATTCCAAATAACCCTTGCGCTGCAAATGGTGCAATATCTCAGTCACCATAGGAACCCTGGAAAAAATTCTATTGCAGTTGTAATCATGGCCTGGCAACCTGCATGTGTGTTTAGTACACCAAGGTGTACTAAGCTGCATTTAGCAAAAAAATCCATATATTGAACTATTTTCGAGATCTAACCACCAAAAGGTACCGCCGCCACCAGGGTGTTATCCTGTGGGAAATTTCTATACTTTGGAATGTTATAATTATGGAACCAATGTAAATGTTATTACCAAACCAGCAAAAGGCACATCTGTGGGGCAAGCTCTTTCTATCCTGCAAATTTCAGCCCAAATGTCCTAATCGTTTATGTACAGTGAAGCAGCAAAGAAACAGTAATTTTTTTTAAAGTAGAGTCGCAAATTTGCAAAAGTTTTGCAAATTTTGTGAATGTTTTTGTGAAAGTTTCACAAATTTTGTGACACTGCATATGCGAAACTTTCACAATTTGTGAAAGTTTCACAAAAGCAGTGTCGCAAATTTCCAAAACTTCTGATGGCCAAATTGAAAAAACATATTTCCAGGCATTGTTTTTAAAAACTCATGTCAGGAGCATATTTCTCTGGCCCCGATTAGGTAAACACAACTGTTGGTGTTTAGAAAGGGGCAGTATTTTTTTAATTATAGCATTTTTACCTGTCACTAACTGAAAACAAGATGGTGGCAACATGACACTACTAAACCCATTTGTGGCAGTAAAATGGGCTTTCACGAAAGAAAAAGTACTTTCGAGCCATACATATATTTTTTCCCATTGACTATAATGGGAAACTATAAACTTTAATAATTTGTGAATGGATTAATGTTTTTTCACCAAACCTCCAAAGACACTTCAGTGACCCAGACCCCATATAGCCTAACAATTTCAGACCAGACCCCAAACCATTTCAGACTTACAGACGAGCAAAGAATTTGCATCTGTATGGTAAATTTCACATTTTTTGGCACTCTGCAGCTCTGCAACCATACCACTGACTGGAACGAACCTTGCGAGATCCAGAGATCTGTGGTACCAGACGACACATCCAAAATTTCAGGCACATCAGTCCAATGGTTGCAAAGCTATAAAAGTGCACAATTTTGGGTTTAACGTAGAAAATGGCTGTGCAACCCTAACTATAGGGCACTACCATACCCTAATATACAGTATATATACACATCTACAGTATATACATATATATACACACACTTACACACATATATATATATCCACAGAGTTACATCATTTGTATTTTGTAAGGGGTCATATAACTGGGGTTTTGAGTGTCCATTATTGCTGCCTGTGAGGAGGATGGGAATAAATCTGCTAATCAGTCTGACTGCAAAAAATGAACTCAGCAAGGTTACGTACATCATTCCTGAAGAGTGTGTGTTGGTCCAACTATTTACTGAGATGTGCTTATTACTTTCTTATTCACTGCAATTGCAGGGACAGTGGACTGTGAGAGTACAAGGGCTATTGAGAAAAGTGGAGCCTGTCTCAGGATCTAGCCTTATTAGTTCAAGTTCCTAGTGGGAGTAGAACCCATGGCCTTCCAATCTTCCATCCCCCAAACTGGGTGTTCAACCTACTGAGCCACTGACACTGCTTATTGTTGTGTATTATGGAGGTAGCACACTGTGTGTAGAGGGACACTTCTAGAATGTGTTGCTGTCATACACTTCCCGTCTCCTATAGTGCTTGCAAAGTGATAGTCACTAACTCTCTAGGGTAGCAAGGATGCTGAAATCATACAGTGGGGGGGGGGGTAAAGAGCCATTGAAATGCTTCAAACTCCACAGTTATATCTGCTGTCTAGAGGATCCTTTGAAATGCTGACCCACTTCCTGTGGCTGGTTGGAAGTTGGAACTGTGGATCCCACATGGTGGGTCATGCCAGCCCAGTGTTAGGGTTTTCTGTCTTTGTTCAAAAAATTATCTCTTTCCAAGACTCGCACAGATGATGATGATGTGTCCACCTACCATTTTGCAGAAGCTATTATATGTGCTGAAAAGCAACCACTCTCTTATGTCTGTTGTAATTTTTTATGAAGTTTCAGTTTTGTTCAATCTTCTTATTAAATTAAGTGTTCCATTGAGCAAGCTCATTTTTAAGAAAGTGCTGCGATTGGCTTCAGTCAAGGTTACAAAAAAACTGTCAATGAATAAGAAGGTTACTGTACATAGAGCTATAATTGATGCAAATTCAATTTGTGGTAATTGTATTGATGCCAGTTGAATTTCTAGCAATTTGCTGATGCAAAGTCAGCCACAGACCATAGAGTCACACTGACATGTTAGACCTTGTGAAAGGAGACCTTGCATGTCCAGTCAGAAGATGCAAACTAATATTCAAAGTGGAGCAGATGGATCCATTTCAGTATCCTGTCCTATAACTGTTTATAAAAGAGATGCAACACTTTGTGACCCAACTGCCGTTATAACCATTTCAATCCCAAATTCCAGGATAATCATGTGAAAAATATGTATAATGTTTGGAGACTGACATGATGGCTAGCAAAACAAAATTGCCCGGAAACTATGATTAAAGCTATCATCTCTACTTAACAAATTCTTGTGAACAACTTCCCACTAAAATATAAGCTCATGACACAGTTAAAAGTAGATTCAGTTGCATCAAGTCTTAAAGGTCAATGGTAAATGTAAAAATGCAGTTTTAGGTTTTTGTACTTCTGTTACAACCTGAATATTAAAATCTTATCCCAGACAATAAATATATGTCTCCTTATTGTTGTTTTTTTTTTTTTTATAATATATAAATGTCATGCCCATACATATTTACCTGAATGAAATCCAATGAACTTCTCTTTCCAGGTACACTACTCGGTTTCATTCAACTAATTGCATCACTGCAGGAGTGACGTGAATGCTTGAGGTTAACGCAAGAATAAAAGGCTTGATGAAAGCGTCAGTTTGTTAAGGATGTATTCAGCTTGATTATTCTTTGTAACCTAGCCACATCATTTGAAAATAAATCAGAATTTGATTTGCTTTGCCATGAAAACACAAAGCTTAGTTAAAGAGAGTTTCTGTTTTTTTCCTGCATCCTGATCAGCCACTGTGCTCTTGCTGTTTTACAGCTCATCAGGTTCTGCCATGTTCACTTACTAACCAGAATATGGAAGGAACAACAAAACAAATATACAGCTCACCCTTGCCTGTAGACAGCTGTCACTGCTATGGTCTGAGCTCAGGAACTACCACATTTGAAATGAATTTGTTGTAGCTGGGCATATTAAAAGCATTTCCCATTTGGAGAAATCACAGTGTTTTTTGTTGTTCCATTAAGTGCTGCCAACTGTAAGTGAAGAGGGTTTAGTGCAGACTAGGAGATGCCCTGGAGTTAGATGGGGATTGGAGAGGAGTAGTAGGTGTTTAGTCCCTATACCCCGAGTATCCAACAGACCAAGTGGACAAGCAGCTGATGGACCAGCCACCACCACTTGTCCTCTTCAGGCATTGCTTTGTAATGCCAGGTTGATGAGGAACAAGACTGCTATTATTGTGGACTTTGTTTCTTGTTCCTCAGTTGACCTGACATGCTTTATGGAGACTTGGCTAGGTGATGATGCTGGTTCAATTTTGGAGTCAGCGGAGCCTGCAGGTTTCTCCGTAGTGCATAGAGGAAGGATTGCGGGGGGTAGCCATCTTTTTTAAAACTGAGCTGGGTATGGTGGTGCACTCTGTGGGGGATAACTCATCCTTTGAGTGTGTGTCCGTGTATGTGGGACCAGGTGCTTGATGCAGGGTCTTCCTCATATACTGTCCACCTGGGCAAGAGGGGACTGTCTGCAGGTTACCATGGAGTTCATCGCTGACTGGGTGTTTGAGTCACTGAGGTGGATTATCCTCGGGGATTTCAATGCCTGAGTTCATGATGAGGTCTCACATTTTGGGCAGGAGTTCTTTCAGAACATGACAGCTCTGGGCCTGGCCCAAGTAGCTGCTGCTGAAACTCACCAACATGGACATGCATTGGACCTGGTGTTCCACATGGGGCTTGAGGTGGCTAACATCAGGATTGATCTGATCAGTTGGTTGGATCATTGCACCATCAGTTTTGAGTTCAAGGCACCCCTCTGTAGTCCACCCCCTGTGGAGGTGGTTAGGTACCACCTTTGAGAGGGCTGAGCCCTGAGGAACTCTTGGTGGTACTGAACACCTTGAGCATGTTGACGGCTTGTGCTGAGGGTACAGAGCAAGCAGTAGTGGCATGTAATAGGGCCATCAGGGCATCCTTCAACCTGATAGCTCCAGTCCATGTTCATCCTCTGCTTTCACGCCTTGGCTCACCGTGATTTGACGGTGAGCTGAGGGCGATGAAGGCAGTGGGTAGCAGGCTAGAATGTCATTGGAGGAGGTCCAGGTCCCAGGAGGACAAACTGGCTTTGAATACTCACTAAGGCGATCATCAAAAAAGGGCAATCTTATGTAAGAAGGCAGAATTCCTGTCCAGAGAGATTGCAGCCGGGAAGAACTGACCATCTCAGCTTTTTGGGGCAGTGCACAGGCTTTTACATCTGGCCTGTCTAGAGCCCATGAAAGTTGTGTCATTTGCAAAATGTGAGGAGTTTGCTTGTTTTTTCTCAAACAAGATGTCCTCTATTAGGGCCAGGATCTCCTCTTCTGAGCAGTGTTGGGACTGGATATTACAATGATGGCCAGTGGTCATGGAGTGACTTTTAGCCAGTGACAAAGGAGAAGGTTATTAGGGTGATCTAAGGGCTGACACCAGCTTACTGTGAACTGGCCCCTGGCCCAATGCAGCTCTTAATGGGCTACATGGAGCAGTTGGGCCCAGTGTTCACTGAGATCATTCGATGTTCCTTGTCAGAGGGGGTCTTCCCTGCAGAACTGAAAAGTGTGATGGTGAGGCCCTTTTAAAAAAAAAAATGACTTTGTATCTGGATGTACTAGTGAACTACAGGCCTGTTTCTAACCTGCCTTTTTTAAGCAAGGTAATTGAGAAGGTTATTGTGTTACAGCTAGAGACTCACCTGGAGGCCATTGACATATATGACATAATTGGACATAATTAAACTATATACCGTGCATCAGCTATAGGAATGTGAATCATAGTACAACTTGTTGGGGTCAGACAGCTGATATGTAAATCAACTTACTCCATCAAGATCAAAGATTATTATGCAAAACAGACAACAACATGACCAGCTTTATTTATTTGAAATTATTGTACCAGGTAAGCAATACAGACAGCAAACAGTTCAGTTTTCAGACGTCAGTGCCTCAGCAGTTTGATACTCACCTCTGAGGCTGGAAGATCAAAAGGTTGAAGGTTCTAGCCCCACATCAGGAACTTGGGGTACCACCAACAGCTTAATCTAGTTCTATTTGAGTCGGTTATCATCTGTATTCCTTCCCCCTCCAGGTCACCCTTGAAAAAGGGACTTCTAGTCACAGTGGGCCTACCCAGTCAACAAAATTCAATAAATAAATATGAGCCTCTCAAATCGGGCTTTCAGTCAAAGTTCAGCACTGAAACTGCTCTGGTCAGGGTGCACAATGACTTGCTCATGGCAAGAGATAGAGGAGAGTGGTAAATTCTTGTTTTTCTGTATCTCTTCTCAGTGTTTGACACCGTTGACCATGGGCTGTTATTGGACTATCTCAGGGAATACGTGGGACTCACTGGCAAAGTTATTGGCTGGTTTAAGTCCTTCCTTAGGGGCAGGTCTCAGCAGGTTGTGATGGGTATGTTCTCATTGTGCCAAAGTGACCTGCACTGTGTGGTACCCCAGGGACTGGTCCTTTCGCCCATGCTATTTTTGGTGTACATGCTACCCCAGGGCAGAAACATTAGGCATTATGGAGTTGGGTTTCATTGTTATGCAGATGACACTCAGCTCAATTTGTCCTTTGCTCCCCAGGAGTGGGGAGCGGTGGATGTGCTGAACAAGTGTTTGGCCGAGATCCAAAGTTGGATGTCCTCAAGCTGAGACTCAACCCAGACAAAACTGAAGTACTGGTGATTGAACCGGGTAACAGGGGGAGATTGGCAGTATCTGAGAGGGCATCGGACATCCACCTTGTTTCCTCCAGCCTTGATATTGTCCAAAAGGTGAAGAATCTGGACATTACTCTGGACGAAAGGCTAACATTTGAGGCTCAAGTGTTGGCAGTTGTCTGGAATGGTTTCTAACACCTTAGAAATATCAGCCAGATCCATTCCCTTATTCCATCTGAAGACTTGTCATTGCTGGTGCATGCCTTTGTGATGTCTCATCTTGATTACTGCAACACCCTATATTTTGAGATCAGAGAAAGCATGCTATGATGCCTGCAGCTAGTACAGAACGTAGCTGCTGACAGGCCTTTCTAGGTTGAGTCACATCACTCCTGTGCTATGGAACCTACTCTGGTTGCCGGTTAAGCGGTGTATCTCCTATTAGATCAAATTGTTAACCCATAAGGTCCTGCATGGGGTCGGTCCGGGCTACCTGCATGAACTTCTATATTCCCTATCTTCCTGCTCGTTTCCTCCATTCTTCCAATGATGGCCTTCTTGTTATCCCCAGGACTGGACATAAAGCATCAGGGGACAGAGCCTTCAAGGTGGCAGGTCCAGTACTGTGGAACTTACTACCGAGGGCTCTGAGGGAGGCCCCGATGTTAGAAGCCTTTGAAAAAGGCCTTAAAACATATCTGTTTGCTCAGGCATGGGTTGTTAGCTGGTATTTAACTATGTTTTATAGTTTTGAAGAGCTTTTATTGTTTATTATGATGTTATCATTAACTATTATTGATTGGATGTATTGTTTCCATTTCATTGTAATGGTTCCCTGGGCCTCCAGGGAAGGGCACCACAAACAAATAACACTATTACTACTACTTTTTTAAAGCACACTTAAGTGGAAAAGTGTGCTAACTGTACCTGGAAACAAGTAACATTAACAGTATTACTTCAAGTCAGGCGGAGGGCAGTGGTCTGCCAATTTTTTTTTTTTTTTTGTCAGCCAAAGTGAATCTAGATTGCATTTTCTTTTGTTTCATAGCACTTCAACTATAGAACCAAATATGCAGGTTGCCTTGCAGCAGACTGCCAACTGTAAGTGAAGTAAAACGCAGAAGCACCAGCTTAGATCAGTTTGAAGCAGAACCCAATCAGCTGTAAAACCTCAAGAACAAGATGGCTGGTCTTGATGAGGAATGAAACATATAAACATAGATATTTACGGTATCCGGTCAAACATGAGACAGCACATACACGTGGTCAAAAACCTCACAGGCATCACAGCGTGCACGGTTTTGGAGTTTGTTTATTTAATCTAGCGTGTTCCGGACCACTCCATTTTGTAGTAACCATGCGGTGCTCTTTTTGTCAGTGCTGTTTTTGACCGCACGGTATTGACCTGGTACCAGATATTAATGGCAGATCAGGACTGTTTGGCCCCCCTTATCTGCCCATTTACTCTACCTACTATAACACTGCAGACCCTTCTTGATCTCCAGCTTTACCCTCCTTTCCCTACCTCTAAGATTTCCTTATGCCTATCACATGAATTCTTGAAGCCCGTTGCTGTTTGTGCACCCACCATCTCTGCTTGGAGGCTCTTCCAGCCATCCACCACTCTTTCTGTGAAGTAGTATTTCCTCACATCTCCCCTGGGTCTCCTCTCCTCCAGCTTTATAGCATGACCCCTTGTTCTTGAGCATCTTTTTTTCTGAAAAAATACTTCCCTCTTGAACTTTATACCTGTAAGGTATTTGAATGTTTCTAGCATAACCACCTTCTCCCTTCTTTTCTCCAGGGTGTACATATTGAGGTCCTTCAGTCTGTCCTCATAGGGCTTGTGATGCAGACCCTGCACCATTTTGGCTGCCCTCCTCTGGACTGCCCCTAAACTGTCTATGTCCTTCCAGAGATGTGGTCTCCAGAACTGGACACAGTACTCTAGGTGAGATCTTACCAGTGAAATATACAGCAGTAACACCACCTCTCACTTTCTGCTGGTGATGCCCCCCCCCCCAACTGCTCTGCCACGCTATCTGGCCACCATTAGGTTATCAGACATGATTACTCCCAGGTCCGTTTCCTGTTTGGTGGTAGTTAATACTAACACCCCCATTTTGTACTCCACCCTTGGGTTTCTGTGTGCCAAGTGCATGGTTTTGCATTTCTTCGCATTGAAACCTAGCTGCCAAACCCTTGATTACTCCTCTACCTTTCCTAGATCACTACTGATTTTTTCCACACACACCCTGGAGTGTCTACCCTATTACAGATTTTAGTGTCATCTGCAAAGAGGCATACCTTCCTTTCTAGCCCCTCTGCAATGTTGCCAATAAAGACATTAAAGATGATTGGTCCTACTACTTATCCCTGTGGCACCCCACTTGTCACCCTCTCTTCCTCAGAGTGAACTCCATCTATCACTGACCTCTGTCTCCTGTCCCTCAAACAATTTCTCACCCAGTTTACCACCTTAGGACCCACTCCTAGGTGTCCCAGCTTGTTTATGAGTCTTCTATGGGGAACGGTGTTGAATGCCTTACTGAAATCTAAGTAGGCCACATCCACTGCTCCACCCTGATCCAATTTCCTGGTCAACCAGTCAAGGAAGTCTATCAGATTTGTTTGACATGATCTCACCCCAGTGAATTCATGCTGCCTCAGGTCCTGAGGGCCACTGGATTGCAGATATTCCACAGTCCTCTCCTTCAGTAGTGATTCTATTACTTTCCCCACCACTGAAGTCAGGCTGACTGGCCTGTAGTTGACAGCCTCCTCTATGTTTCCACTTTCATGAAGAGGGACTACATCTGTCCTCTTCCAGTCCACCAAAACACTCCTGTCTCCTGTGAGTGGTTGAACAAGGCTGTCAGAGATGCAGCCAGCACCTCCCTGAGCTCCCTCAGTATCCTAGGATATACCACATCTGGTCCCATTGCCTTGTCCACTTTCAGATTTGCAAGTTCCCTCAGAACCTTCTCCTCTGTAAATGGAGTAGCATCTACCTCTCTTCCTTCGATGCTCTTGGCCCTTATCTGTGGTCCCACTTCTTCCTCAGTGAACGCTGAACAAAAGTACTTGTTCTAAATGTCTGCTTTTTCCTGATCCCCCGCCACACACACCCCTCTTTCCTTCTTATGCCTTAGTATCCATCCCTTGGTCATCTTGTAATGGAACAGTAAAAACACTGACTGCTGTAAAAGAGAAATGCTTCTAATATGCCCAGCTACAAGAAATTCATTTTACATGTGGTATAATTCACAGCAGGGATAGCTGCCTGCAGGCAAGGGTGAGCTGTGTATTTGGTTCTTTTTTCCCCCTCCATATTCTGGTTAGTTAGTGAACATGGCAGAACCTGATCAGCTATACAACAACAAGAACAAGATGTCTGATTGGGATGCAATAAATAAAAACCCTCTTTAAGTAAGCATTGTGTTAACATGATAAAGAAAATTAAATTCTGATTTCTTTTTAAATGATGGGACCAGGCTACAAACAAAAATCAAGCTGAATTTGTCCTTAACAAACTGACGCTTTCATAAAGTTTTTCATTCCTGTGTCAGCCTCGAGCATTCACTTCACTCCTGCAACAATGCAATTAGCTGAGTGAAACTGAATGGCGTAACTGAAATGAGAAGGCCATCTGATTTCATTTGGGTAAATATGTGAGGGCATGAAATTTCCATTTTGTTTTAACAAATATGAATAGGAGACATACTGTACATTTATTGGGCCCTATGAACGAATGGGCGCAAGTTACGCACCAAAGGCATGCAACTCGTGCGTGCAGCTTGCGGCATTCAGCGCTGCTGGCCACCTGTCCACAGCCCCACCCCTCCAGTGCACAGGTCCAAGCAGGGTGGGTGGGGACGGAATCGCAGACCCAGCAGGGCATCTAATTGGATGCCTGGCATGGGTCCAGCAGTGAATCCTTTATGCAGCAGGGCACACATTGGCAGCACAGCCTGCAGATGTCCGAGGGCCAGTGCTGTAATGGGTGGTAGGAGGGCAATGCTGCTGGCACGGAAGTGGTACAGTGGGATGGGGGAACATGGCTGCTGGCAGAAAGGGGAGACACAGTACCACCAGTAGCAGGGAGGGGGGACACATGAGGTGCTACAGGAGGGGGGGACAGATATGTGCTGGTGCCTCTGAGGAGTATGGGTTTGAGGAGGTGCCACACTCACTGCTGTGTGTTAGGGTGGGTGGGTGGCATTAGGCAGCCATTCACTGTGGTTCTACAGTGTCCATGGACTGTTCACCCTGTCCTGTGGTGTGTCCCAGGGTGTGCACGGGGCACATAGGAGGTTTATGGCAGGGTTATCCCTGGCATACCCTATGCCCCTATGCACCCCCATGGCCAGCACTATGCACCTTAGTGTATGGCGCGTAGTGCCGGCCCACCCCCGGTACGTTGTTCTTCACACAGCTGGGGGATGGGGGCATATGTGCTGCATGCCCCCCTTCGAGCATCTCATGTGGGGGTGTGTGTATGGTGCAGAGTGGTTGCATGCCACAGACACATGGGCGTAGCCACTCTGCCCCATTAGTGTATAGGGCCCACTATCAGGGTTAAGATTTTAATATGCGGGTTGTAACAGAAGTAAGAAAATCAAAAACTGCATTTCTACATTTGCCATTGATCTATAAAGGAGAACAGTGCTGAAGTTGCTAGTCAGTTTTCCCCAGTAGAAGCTGTTTTTGAAACATTGGTTTCAATTATTTTATTGTTCAATCTGTGTAGTTTTTTTTTACTTATTCCAGTAGGTGTTCCTGATTTATACAATGATGATATGCACAATTTTAGAACTCTATGATGTAATTAATACCCTTGCTATGCTCTTGCATTGTTCTCACAATACATCTGTGTTCTACTACAGAGCTCTGTGATTGAGAGGGAACTACTTCACAGAGTTGTAAAATAGTATTTACTACCACAGTGTAAACAAGAAAAAAAAACATAGTTTACAAAAAGACCTGTATAGATCAAAACATAACAGAACTGGAATCAGTATTTAAAACAAGTGTACATTTGGATAAATGATTCACAGGTTTAGTTCAGTTCTTCTTTAAAGTTTCAGACTCATCTAGGAAGCTGAGGCTCATTTCAAACCTCACTATTGAGTAGTAAGCTCCAAGGTCTTTTTTCAGTACTTTTTGGTGTGACATCTCTTCCACAGTCACTGTATCCAACCCTACATCATACAGTGAGTTACAGTATAATGCTTACCCATGCAGTAGCATCACTTCCTCAGCACAAAAGGGATTGCACTGAATCTCCAACACCACCATAGCCACCACAACTCATATTTTGTGCAGTGAAACCTTTGGGGGAAACTTTTCAGCAGGAGGGAATCAAAGGGTTAACAACTACCATTGAAAGAGTTGGAATGGAAATCATAATGATCTCAGTTGCAAACCCTGGAAACCTCTGAATGACACCCCTGTACTTACAAAAACACCAGCATTCTTCCTTTGAGATTAAGGATTATAATAATATATGTGCCTTTTAAATCCTTTTTCAATTGTGTTTTGCAGATCCTCACAGCAGAGTGTGCCTTACCTCGACTGATCAGGATGATCCCCTTAGCTCTTACATAAATGCTAACTACATAAGGGTGAGACAAAATGAATGGTGATGACAGAGTTTATCAAATCAGTGAACAGTGCTTTAAGTCTTCATAACTGGTTTGGTACTAAGGGTCCTAGTTTGTAAGATGTGCAGTACTGTATAGTGTGCCAGACCTGCAAATCAAATTGGAATGCATAAACACAATTATGAAATATTAAAGCAGAACCCTGTATAACCTAAAATGTTGTATTTTTATACAAAATATGGTTGCAATGCTTCCCATTTGTTGTAAGAAACCTATTTGATACATTTTGAGTCTGTTTTAGTTAGATGGAGATGGGTAGAGTTAAAAGCATCCCGCTCAAAATTTGGCTCTCCCGTTATTCCAATAGTATTCCCAAAAGTTGAATAATATTAATTGCTTGGGTTCACTGTTTTTCTAACTCAGTTGGAGTAGCAGGCAGTGGACACCACTCCCAAACCTTACAGGACACTGGGACAGTCAAGGTCCAAGCAAAACATTGTTTCAGAGAAAGTTCAATGCAAAACTGTTTAGAAATCAAGTGTTGCATTGGACAGTGTTACAGAATGAATGATTTGTTAATGTGTATTCTGTTTTTGACCTATATTGCCATTTAAAGAACAGGGGTAGTTGCCTATGTAGTGAATCAATGTTCTTAACATATATTCCTGACCCTGCTTTTATATAGTATCCCTTTAGGTTAGGGTTGGGATAGTACTACTTATACAGTTGTAAATAGAATTATGGAGAATACCCATAGAATACTGCACTATCTGATTCAAATATTCTAATGGAATGTACAGTATTAGTACTCTTTGATACTGCCCTGACTTGAATGCCCTGGCAAAATGGTTTTATTATTCTTTCTATTTATCCTCCCTCCCTCCCTGGTGGGCCCTCCTTCATGCCGCTCCACCCAGACCCATCACCCTGGCTTCCCCTAGGACTTACCTTCTCCCACAGTCCACCACCATTTGCCCTCCATGGCAGGGTGGCAGGGAGTCTTCTCGATCCACCAGGACCAGATCCAGATCACAGGAAGCACCTAAGTTGCCGGGTGCAAGGCCTGAGGTGGATGGTAGCCATCCTGCCAGCCAAGGTTTTTCCCATTTTCCTGTCCCCCTGGAGGCATGAAATGCAAGGATGTTAAGGCACATGCCACATGTTCCCATGCATTGCTTGCCAATGTCTACCCTGCTTCCAACCTGCTGACCCAGGCTGCCTATTCCCCTGCTTCCACCAGGGCCCAGGCAAGAACTTGGCTTTCACCCCCCCCCCAAGAGGAGGACAGCAGTCCTGTAGAAGCTTGATCCTCCTCCCCCCGGCTGGCCCTCCAACACCCAGGCTTGCTTCCAAACCTGGGTCTTCGGCATTGCAAATGGTAGTGCTACTGCTGTGCTGGTGGGTCAGCTGGATTTATTACTCTTTGGTACTGCATTATATTACTCAAGTGCTGTGGTGGAACATATTAAATACCATTGGATATTGTACTACCTAACTTTCATACCCTGGCAAACTAGTGGATACTGCACTATTTGACTTGAATACTCTTAGCAAAACAGATTAGTACCCTTGAATACTGCACTACCTGATTCGAATACCCTGACAAAATGGATTTATTGTTCTTTGATATAGCACCATATTACCTGAATATTGTGGTGGAAGAAATTACGTACTTTTGGATACTCTGCTATCTGACATGAATACCCTAGTAAAACAGATTAAATACCCTTAAATACTGCACAATCTGACTTAACTACCCTACAAAACAGATTAAATACCCTAGGATGCTACATTATTTGTCTTGAATAACCTGGCAACATAGATTCAGTTCCTTTGGGTAGTAAATTATCTGACATGAACACCCTTGCAAAATACATTAAATACCTTTGGATCCTACACTGCCTCACCCCAATATCCTGGCAAAATGGGCTTATTACCCTGAGATGCTGCATTATATGACTCAAACAAACTGGAAAATCAGATTAAATACCCTTACATGGTGTACCATCCGACTCAATACCCGGCAAACTGGATTAAATACCTTTGAATAGTGACTATCTGACCCAGCTATACCCAGATGAAGCAGAATAAATATCCTTGGATACTGCACTATTTCACTCAAGTACTCAGGTGAAACAGAGTAAATATAATCAATCACACAAGGGTTGTGGTGCACAGAAGTAATCTTAGAAAAAGGTAACTGGCACCAACCTAGACCTTGGGCTCGATTCTCAAAGGTTGATGCAGGGCTTTCACAAGCACTGCATTAAATCCTGTGCTGTGTCAACCACATTGCTGTACCATGCATCCCACTCACAAAGGTCATGTGTATTTTTGACACTTTACCCCCTTTACAGCGGCTTATGCCAAATATTTGATGCAAACCCCATAAAAAGTTCCACAAAATTAGACCAGCAAAAGCTGGTCTAACTCATGGCATGGGGTGTACAGCATCAAGAATCCCAATTGCCAGCCTGGGAATGTCACAAGCCCCACGCGCCGTGTGTTCAGTTCACCCGGGGCTTGTGGCATTCCAAATCTCTTGAGAATTGAGCCTCAAGAGTCCACAATTCCAGAAGGAGAAATAATGAAGTCCACAGTTTACCTGGTCTTCAAAGGTGCTTCAACTTCCGTCAGTGCAAAAGTGCAACAACAAGTTTCCAAGCAAGCATAGCAGCATCATTGTTCAATACAGCTGGAAGCAGCGATAGGATAAATACTGTTATCGAGAGTTGTTAGCAGCACGTTCAAATTAAAATAAATAGCATGGCAGGTAAACTGAGAGCATCCTCATAGAACACAGATAGAGGCCCCCCCCCCCCACACATTTTTCTCAAACTGACATCACCACCTGATGCGTTTCATGTGTGAGCACTTTGTTAAAGGCTTTTTACCTATCATGTTATTTCTTTTAATTCAAACGTGCTGCTAACAACTCTCGATAAAACTATCCTATCACTGCTTCCAGCTGTATTGAACAATGATGCTGCTATGCTTGCTTGGAAATTTGTACTTGCACCTTTGCATTGAATAAAGTTGATGCACCTTTGAAGACCAGGTAAACGGTGGACTTTATTTTTTCTCCTTCTGGAACTGTGGGCTTTTGGCCTAAGTTGGTGCTGGTTACATTTTTCAGGATGGTACTACTCCCTCACTGGATGCAGCTCCAGCCCTGCATGGTACTGCATTTGTAACACACAGAACCTCTTTTAATTTAGTTGCTGCAGCTGGTTAAACCACATGCATCATGCTAAACCAAATATTATTGATGCACTCAACAGAAGAACTACTTCTGAAACTATAACACTGCTGAAAAGGGAAAAACAAGGCTGGTGCAATTCAGTCTTTTACTTGATTTATTGAACACACATCAATTTAAGCACACAGTAACGCACAAGTGCAGATTTGCAAGCATTCATGTAATGTGCAAAGGTGCAACAAGAGAGCCCGTCCAGGGTGCTAGGGCAGGAAACCTGAGCTCCCTGGACGTATGTTGTTCTCTTTTTTTGCAAACCAGCACTTTATGTGTATGCTTGCAAATTTGCACTTATTTACTGAGTGCTTACATGGATGTGTGTTCAGTAAATCAACTAAAAGATTTAATTGTACGAGCCCTGTTTTCTTACTTTTTAGAAGTGTTTTTCATGCTTCATAATTCTTCTGTTGAGTGCGCTGGTAATTTGTGGTTTAACATGAAGCAGAGTAAGTACTGTTGGATACGGCACTATCTGACTTGAATGCCCTGGCAAAATGGATTTACTACTTTGTTACTATACTATCTGACCGGAACATCCAGGTGAAACAGAGTAACTACCCTTCCATATTACACTATATGACGTGAATACCCTGTCAAAATGAACTTATTACTGTTTGATACCGCACTGCTGTATATAGCTCACATATCCTTGCAAAACTGATTAAATACAGTTGGACAGTGCTTGATCTGACTCAAATACCTTGGCAAAATGGATTAAATAGTCCTGGATACTGAACTATCTGATTGGAGTTCCCAGGCAAAACAGAATAAATACCCTAGGACACTGCAATATCTGACTCAGATATCTTGGTGAAACAGATTAAATACCTTTGGATGCGGGGTGTGGCTAGGCAGCAGACCAAGATGGTCACATAAATCTTAACTCTACAGTAGCCATTATGTAATCCAACTAAAACTGCAGTCTGCAATGAGCATCAGGTCAGCCACTACACCAGATTGGAAAGCCACTTACCTGCTGAATATGATGATATCAAGCCTCGGCAAATTGGTCCCGTAGTTTCACCAATGTTGTCTTCTCATCTCTGCTATAAAGTTAAGTGCAGGAACCCAGTCAGAATGGCAATGGCCACAGGAGACACTACTGACAAAAACCTAAAAGAAGACTTCCGGTGACGTCACCGAAATGTGAGGACCTTACTCATGGAGCTCTGTGGTTTTAGGTCATGTAATCTAATATAATCCTCCTTAAAACCACAGGAAACTGGACTAGGGTTACCACCTTTTAAGAAGCCCAAAGTGGGACATTTCTTACTAAAATATGATTTTTCGCAGGACAGTATGTAACCTGGACTAGTGCAATAGACTTGTTTTCTTTATATCATCAGAATTAAGGTTAAGTATTGTAGTTTCCTGGTTGCTTCTATGGGTTCATATCATTTTAATGTATTTTAGTTAAGGTACTATAGTTTTCTACAAGATTTAGAGGAAAGTTAGAAAATATTTTTTCTACTAAAAAATCAGGACATTTAGTATTTTTCATGTTTCTTTGCAGGACACAGCTGCCCAAATCAGAACTGTCCTGCGGAATGCAGGACAGGTGGTAACCCTAATTCAATTACTATTGCTCTATTAAGAATGGCATCTAAGCAAAATTGTGGCAGAACTGGGAGATTGATGGCAAATACAGCAAAAATGAGACAACTCTCTGAGCAAGGACATGGAGGGCTTCACTATGGTATCCCAGCCCAACCACTCACACTCACCATCGCATTCTTCATCTGAGGCCTCAGAAGAAGACAAAAGGCTCCCGAGAGTTACGAGTAAACTATTTAGAAAAATCAACACCATACTGGCTACAGTTCAAAATATAGATTCGGCACTAGCCGACCTTAGACAAGATGTGCGACAACTCGACCAGAAAGTAAACCAGAACACTAATAAACTCTCAGAAACTGCCTCAGCCCAAGAAACTACAGAAATAATAGTCCTATACCTCCTTCAACAAGAATGGAAAATGATAGAATGTATGGAAGACCTAGAAAATAGAAACCGCCAAAATAATTTTCAGATTTACGGTGTGCCAGCGGGGTCGGAGGAAGGTTTCCCAACAATGGCAGGTTTTGTAATACACCTTTTAAAAACCACTCTATCACTTCCATTGGACATACATATGAAGATGGATAGGGCACATAGATCATTGGTCCCGAGATGAATTGCTCTTAATGGGAGACCAAGATCAATTGTTGTGAGGATGGTGTTCTGTCAGGCTAAGGACACCATTCTACAGGAAGCATGGTGGCATCATGATTTAAAATTCCAATCAAGCCCCATCTTCTTTGACCAAGACTACTCAGCCACCTTGGAAGCCAAACAGATGAAACTTCAACCGATTATAAGGGAGCTGTGGGAGAAGAAGGGAATTTGAGCCCAAATCAACTATCCAGCCAAACTGAAAGGTTTCTTACCTGAAGGCCTGAAGATTTTCCCTTCTTTAGTTGAAGCAGTGCCTTACTTGAAGGAGCAGCAGATCACATGTTCAGATTTAGTGGTGGAATCTCTGGAGTGCATGCTGTGATAAAAAGCATAGGCAGTGGCAGGCATGGGAGTCAAAAATTTTGATGAAAGAGGTCCCCTGCCGAAAGCGTTGGCATCTGACTTTAATCTGCTAATGTGGCAATTGGCTTATTCAAAACAGCCACAGCAGAGCTCACATCACATACTAAAGCCACGAAAGGGACCTGAAGCCAACAGAGAACAGAGCTGAACAGTGAATGTGCAGAGCAAATCAGAATGGAAAGCTTAGCTGATTGGAAACCGCAGTCTGTGAAACACGGTTTGAGCAACCTGGATAATTCCACTATTTTTCAAGCATTCAGCAGAGCACAAATCTATGGCTTATTTAGAGGACTATCCACTTTTTCTTTTTATTGTTGTAAGCCTTGTGGCCCAGTTTCTTATGTGGAGACAAGATGGGGAGGGAGGGGAAATATAATGGTATAGTCAGGGCATAAATGGGGTGCGGGGGTGTCTGATTAAATTTTTAGACAAATGGAAACACCTGATAAGTTATTTCCCTAAAAGAAGAGTGCCACTGAACAATAGGGAAGATTTACAAAAGGGAAATTGTGACACCCACCCCACCAACCCTCCAGATGACTAATGTATACTACAGAGTAAATTGGGATGTAATTGGGGGGAGGGGACGCGAAGATTTTTCTGGGGATGCTCCATAACTCTCTTAAAAGAAGTAGAGGATTTTTTTTTCACATTTAAATAAACAGAGAACATATCGCAGAGCTCTGATTGATTCAATTATCTACTACCAAAACCCTTGCTTTTTTCATTTTCTATTAAATATCGGGTTAAGGTAGAAAGTGACGTCTGCCACCTAGTGGCCGATTGCGATCTGAACTGCTGTGTAATATCTACAGCACATCAGACCCTGTTTCCCACCCTCAGTGGGAGATAATATATATCACCCTATAACTATTAATAGGGATATCTCACCTTGGAAGTTAAGAGAAGAGAGATAACGTTGCTAGTCCCTGCAGTTTACCAAGGGACAAAGGATTTTTGTTTTGTCTGTTTTCTTTCTTAGTATTTGTATGAGAAGTGTTATAAATGTTTAATGTGTAATATCTACAGCACATCAGACCATGTTTCCCACCCTCAGTGGGAGATAATATATATTACCCTATAACAAATAATATGGATATTTCACCTTGGAAGTTAAGAGAGGAGAGATAACGTTGTTAGTCCCTGCAGTTTACTAAGGGACAAAGGGTTTTTTTTTTTGACTGTTTTCTTTCTTAGTATTTGTATGAGAAGTGTTATAAATGTTTAAAGTTAATGTTATAGTTAAAACTGATTATCACCCTTGGCTTGTTGCTTCCACCATGCTCCTATTAACCAAAGGTTATTCCAATAAGGCTGGCCCAAGAATTGGAAGCGGAGAACTCAATCTATAAGATGGGGATGCTTAAATTAATTACATACAATGTTAAGGTGGTACATTCACCCATTAAGAGAACCAGATTGTTAAGTGAGCTGAAGAGGCTGGAAGGAGAAGTAATTTTCTTACAAGAGACTCACCTGGATGCTGGATGCTGGTAGTTCACAACCACCCTAAACAAGGCCTGTTGGCTGCTCACTGAAGCGCAAAGACGTACTCATACATGTGAACTCTACACTGAAACAGGATGGTTGCAACTCTCAAATCGCATAAGGTACTTCACATGCTTGATGGCAAAAAATCCATCTTGGGCCGCACTCCGCCGTGTATCCAAGACCTACTTTGCCCGAATACCAGCATCCGTCCCACCAGAAGATCAGAACACCAGCCTCTCCAGGTCCCCAGATGCTGGACCACACAGGGCCAAAGATCTTTTGCCTATCATGCCCCCAGCTGGTACAATGCCCTGAGCTCGCTCATTACATCCTCCACATCACTAGGAACTTTCAAATCTTTGCTTTACTCTCACCTCTCAGCCTCGAGCTCCTGTGACTGCCTTGACTAATGATTCTTCCCTCATGGCTGTTTTTACTGTTTTTCATCCTTCTCCTCTGCTCCTTTCTTGACAAAGGCATCTGAGTACTTCTAACTACTCTAAGTCTGCTCCCTTCCCCATATCTCCTCCTACCCTTCCCACCTTGACCATTCCTCCAATGTTTTGTTTTTTCCTGTGATGTACTGTATTATACTGGCTTATTGAAACCTTTATAATTTGCTGACCATTCTATGTAACATGTCTTGTTTGCTTGTACGTTGATGACGTGGAACCTTTGTAAAAGAGCCATTGGCTCAAAGGTAATAATTCCTAGAACAATAAACTAGTTTCAACAAACTAAACACCTCAAATTACATAGAAGCTGGGTCGCACATGTGGGGGCAGCACCCTCTCTAAACCCTAAAAAAGCTGGAGTGGCAATTTTGATAAAAAGAGTAGTGCCGGTCCAAATACAAGTAGTAGAGGAAGGTATGTTTCTTAAGGGTTACCTGCAATTTGCATGGAGAAACCCTTCATTTTCTCAATGTTTATGCTCAAACCTGGGAACTCCATCATTTTTAATGAAGGTTTTTGGTAAAGTAGCTCAGTTACCACCGGGGCAAATTTTCTTTGGGGAAGGGGATTTAAATACAGTAATGAATCCTAAACTTGACCACTCCTCCAGAAGGATGGAGACAAATAGAAAAGCTACCCAAACTTTAAACAATTTAATATCTGAAATGGGACTCACGGAGGTATGGCATACACAACATGCAAATGAAAGGGACTATACCTTTTATTCAACCTCCCAACAAACTTACTCTAAAATAGATCTCTTTCTTACACAGAAACAATATCAGTATAGGACCCTTTCAAGTCAGTTACACAACTTTACACTATCAGACCATGCCCCCTTATCTTGGATAGTTGGTATGATGCCCTCAAAATATACACCAATTTGGAGATTGAATGTCTCCTTGCTGAACAATAAAAGCTTTATAAAGAAACTTATAGAAAAAACAGAAGAAGTATACAATATCTCTGAAACAATATTAACATTGCACAAAAATGTTCTACTCTCTCCATATGGGAAGCTATTAAGACAGTGTTAAGAGGCGAAATTAAAAACAATGACTACAGAGCGACTACTAGGAGAACTAAAAAATTTAGAAAAACATCATAAATAAACACCCAACTCAAGTGCTATTTGGAAAAAACTACAGACCATAAAGGAGGAGCTGACCAAACTTGAAAATGGTAAGGCAGAGGGCGCTCTTCATTTCTCAAATCAAAAATACATAGAGGTGGGGGGAAGAGCATCTCAACTCCTGGCATATAGGCTATGTAAAGCACAGGCCTCGAGGTGGATCTCCTCGATTAAAAACCCGCAGAGCCCTAGTAACCCATTAAAACCCCCCACGAAGATAGCCAACTGATTTAAGGATTTATTTCAACATTTATATAAAGAAGATAAAGACCCAAACAAGTAGTGGCAGAGACCACTCAATTTCTAGAGAAATTAAATATGCCAAAATTGTCACAAGCTGCCAGATTAGAGATTGAATCCTCCATAAAAGAACAAGAAGTTATAAAAGCAATAAAATCCCTCCCCACTGGGAAATCCCTGGGTCCAGATGGATATGGTTCAGAATTTTACAAGAATCTTATTAATCCCCTTGCAAAAATACTAATAAAAGTATTTAATATCTGTCTTGAGGAAAAAAAATTGCCACAGTCTTGGAATAAGGCATTGATTACTGTGCTGCCAAAATCAAATAAGCCTTGAGACCAATGTGAAGCATATAGACCCATATCATTATTAAATCAGGATCTTAAAATCTTAACTAAGATCCTGGCCATGCAACTCCAAAAACACATTGAGACAATAGTACATGAAGATCAGACAGGATTCATTCCCCATAGACAACTTGCTGATAATATCAGAAAACATCTTAATATCATGGTCCATAAACAAGATTTCATGTCCCCCCAGCTGGCACTCTTTTTAGATGTGGAAAAAGCATTTGACCGCTTGAACTGGTCCTATTTAATAGAAGTAATGGAATATTTTGGCTTAGAGGGCCAGTTTCTTCAATGAGTCTCTCTTTGCTATTGCGGTCCTACGGCAAGAGTTAGGGTTAATGGGGTAATATCAGAACCTCTGACAATTACTAGAGGCACAAGACAGGGATGCCCATTGCCTCCACTGCTATTTGCCCTGAGTCTTAAGCCACTGGCAGCAGCAATTAGAAGTTCCCACAAGATCAGAGGTATCCAAGTGGGGGGATCAAATGTGCAAAATCTCACTTTATGTGGATGACACCTTAGTCTATATATCAGAACCGGAGTACTCCCTCCCACATCTACTACAATTACTTACAAACTATGAAAAAATCTTCGGTTTTAAAATTAATAGAGAGAATTCAGAGTTGCTGTTGCTTAGTGGCTCCATGACAATGAAGCAGAAGTCATGGGTGACTTTTAGATGGGCAGAAGATAAAATAAAATATTTGGGGATATGGATCCTTAAAAACCTTCAGAATCTATATCGATACAATTACCCTTGCCTGTATACACAGATCTTATCGGACTTACGTAGATGGAACATACTTCCTTTGTCCCTAGCAAATAAAATAGATACAGTAAAACAAAATATATTGCCCAGATACTTATTCATTTTCACCACTTTACTGATCCCTATTCTCTTAAAAGACTGGAAAAATCTTAGGAGAAAAATAGCAAAATTTATTTGGGCTGGTCATAAACCCTGAATTACATGGACAATATTACAAGCATCAAAAGAAGAAGGGGGATGGGGGCTCCCTAATTTATCATCATACTACATGGCTGCCCAGCTGCTCCCCATCCTTAGAATGTTATCAGATAAGCTGGGTGTCAGTTGGGGTGTTTTGAAGGGGAATTCTGACCCAAAAATTCCGCTTAGAATATTACCTTGGGTCATAATGCCTCATAATCTTAAAGAAATAGATAACATCTGGACCAAACACACCATGATGGTTTGGGTGAAGGCCAGGCTACATTGGGAATTTAAAGAACCAGTCTGGCAATATATTCCAATCAGATTTATTCCTGGACTCCCAATAGGTAGTGCAGATCCTGGCTTGATCAGATGGGAATGGCAAGGACTGAGATTCCTTTCCCAAATGATACATAGGGAGGCAATACTGGATTTTCAAACATTACAACATGCATACAGGATACCTAAGCAAGACTTTCATAAACATTTACAGTGCCGGCACCTTATCCTTACAGGTCCATGCATACTCAATATACAGGGAGTACCATCTCCTGGGGTCTCCCTACTCTGGGGTTGAGCTAACACCCTAGACAGCAAAAAAAATTATCTCTTTGTTATACAAAATTCTACAAGAAAATACTGGTATCCTGGGTATCTAATCAGTTCAGGACAGATGGGAACAGGAAATGGGTCAGGGTTTGGTGCCTAAACAGTGGACAAAAATTTGGAACAATACACATAAAGAGATGGCAACCAGCAACTGGAGATAGTTTCAATGTAAACTTAACATATGTTACTTCAGAACCCCAGTTATCTCACAACACCTAGATAAAAACTATTCATACAAGTGTTGGAGAAAATGCGAGACCACAGGCTCGCATTACCATATTTTTTGGAGTTGTGAGGTAATTACCTCATATTGGAGACAAGTAAATAATACCATAAAACATATCTTACAGCTCCAGCAGGATTTAACTTTTACTAATTTAATCTTGGGACTTCCCCCTAAAGAAATTAGGTCAACAACAGATAGATACTTGTTCCAAGCATTGAGAATAGCAGCAGTTAAATCTATAGCTCAAAAGCAGCTGAAATCAAAACCCCCAACATACAGAGGCAGTAGCAACAAAGTTAAAACAACAAGTGGAACAATATAACTCACGTTGGTTATCTTTTTTCCACTACTTGGAGGAGGTGGAGGGAAGACCAGTGCTTAGCCAACTTCTGCATTAAGGGGGAATTAAGGAGGTATGATAAATTGTCAAAAAAAGATGGTATGTGGATTCAGTTTGCAATGTTTATCAGACTTTTAGGGATTTGGAGTATGTGTTGAAAAGAAAACAGAAGCCAAGGGAAAAGTTAAAGTTAACGTTTTTATTCTTTATTCTTTTAATACATAAATTGTCATGGTAAGCCACATTTTTTAGGTAGTTTTTTATTTCCTTAAAACCATTTTTTGTTTCTTTTAGAAGGGGAAAAAAAGAGCATAATGTTTAACAATGACAATGCAAGACACAGTATAAATTAAAGAAGGGTCTAATCTTACAGAACACATCTTCTCCAAGGGATACTGGAAGACACGACTTGGAATTGTTTGATGAGAAGTGGGGATCCTAAGAACCACCTTATGGACATCTGAAAGACCAAAATAAACAATAATTAGACCAAATAGCAATATTATAGAATGTAATTTAAAGAATTTAAGGCAATGGAGTACAGGATCTGAATGTACTGTGAATGATGCTGAAAATACGGTTCACCATCTCTGTACCGGTGTATATGTATAATCTGGATCTTGCATTTTATACATAAATATTGTAACTGTATTTTTGCTCTTAATAAAAATAAGTTAAAAGAAAAAATAAAGAAACATAAAAGAAACAAAAGGCATTTAGTACTGGGGTAGCAGTGATCGCAGAGGTGGTGGTCAAGCTGTTGCAAAGCAATCTGTGTAAACCAAAAGAACAGCACACTCACCCCTGCTGGACACTGTTTGTAGAAAAGGACTCAACAACAGAAGCTGCTGAAGTTTTCTTTAATTAATCCATTCGGCATCAGACAGTGCAATACAGGATAGCAGTGCAGTTAAGCACTGCTTCTTACGTTTTGCCAGTCACCAATGGCTTCATAAGAGATTATGAACATTTAAACTAGGTGAATTTATACATAGGTCACCCAACATTTGAAAAAGTGCAACCTTCAATCCAGTGTCAGTACAGATTAAGTGTGCTAATTAATCAATAAAGTCATTGTAGTGTGATTCAGGTAAGCAAGAGACAAAATAATCATTGCCTAAATTAAATGAGGCAAAAGTAAAATATTTCCAACACTGTTAAAGTACTACAACACATTTTGAAGTTATTGAAGGCATAACTCCTCTGGTCTTACGCAGACACATAATCATAAATTCTTCACATTTCTCCTGGGGAACCTAGTTCAAATACAAACATAAAATGCTGACAACCGGTGGCTGGGGAGATTTTGAATTCAGTAAGCCATATATGCTGAATACATAATTATTTATTTTGTTTTTTAGAGAAAGGGTTTCCGTTCAAATTTATCATTTAAACCTGGTCTGGTAGCACCAAGTTTAAAAATCAATTTTTGTTCTTTTTCATTGAGATCTGCTTCTACATCCCCACCTCTCACATTTTGAAGAACACAGTCAAGCCCTATCACTGTAACCCTGTGATTGGCTTTATTACTGCAATTTTTAATGTGCAAAGCCATGGCATAGTCAGTGTTCTGATTTTTTATGGCTAGAATGTGTTCATTTAACCTCAGTCCGAGTTTCCTTTTAGTTCTTCCAACATAGAACTTACCACAAGTACAAGTAAGTTTGTAAATCACTGCTTCTGTGTTACAATTAATGCTACTTTTAATTGTTTCAGAGGTGTCAGTTTTGGGGTTAGTAAAAGAATCTGCTTTTTGCATGAAATGACAGGTAGAACAAAAAGGTGAGGAAGACCAGGGGGCATGGGCTAAGAATAGAGGGGGGGAGATTTAGGAGAGAAATGAGGTGACACAATTTCATGGACAGGGCTGTAGCAAAATGGAACGCACCACCAGAATGGGAGGTATCATGTAAATCTGTGAACAGCTTTAAAAGGGCATGGGACAGGGAACAGGAAAGGGAAGGTGAGGGGCGGCAGTTGGATGACAAAGGGGAGGGAATGGGGCAGCTGCAAACTAGGGGTACTAGCTGCACGCTTGAGCAAACTTAAATAGACAAGATGGTCTGTTTCTGCTGGCACATTCATATGTTCATAAAAACCACAAGATTTTGATGCCTATTTTGTACTGAATTTTCTGGTACTTGTTCTTTTGGTAGCTATGTAGTAACTGGTCCCTCAGGTTGGGGCCCCTTCTGTATGAAATTCGTAATGGTTTTTCAAACACATGAACTAGTGGGGTAGGGCCTCTCAGTATCTGTATGTTATTTTTTACTATGCTAATAATTTCCCTGCTTCCACCTCCAAAGGTGGTTACAGAGGTCAAAGCCCCATCTGGATCTAACTGGTGTTGTTTGGGTGTTAGAAGGGTGTCACGTGGTATGGGATCCACAGATTCTCTTGCTGCACCACTGTCTCTCTCTCCGTGTACAGCCTTTGCCTAAACCTATCTGAAAGCTCATCTGCCTTTTGTGATATAAGGCCTCATTACCACAATTTCTACATAGTCTCATGAATTGTCCTTTGGGTAAATTTCTGATAACATGGTCTGGGTGACAGCTGGTTGTTAACAGTAAACTCTTACGATCTGTTTTTTTTTCTATAAACCAGTTAATAGAGAGTCATCACTTTGTTTCATTGTGGAGAGGTCCAAAACGTTAATTTCAGATTAACTAGCATTTATCTTAAACCTTAAGTTGTTGTTTGTGCTTTCAAGGTACCTAACAAATGCATCTAGTTCACTTCTACTGCCCCTACAAATTAAAAACACATCATCAATAAAATGCTTGAAAATATCTATTTTCTCAAAGTACGGGTTCATCCAGCACTGTACACATACGCTTCCTCCCACTTTGCAAGATACAAATTGGCTAGACTCGGTGCTAAGGTAGCCCCCATGGCAGTTCCTTTGGTTTGTTTATAGATTTTATCCTGGAACATAAAGATGTAATTCTTGAGAAACCATTTCTGTCATGATAACCAACATATTTATGTTTGTTTGTGAAAGGTCAGAATGTAGCAACAGGCTTTGTTCTACTACTTCCAGGCCCCCCACCTATGGGGGATGTTGGTGTAAAGTGATTCCAAGTCTAGGGTTACTAACCACCAATCTTTTTCTGTTTCGATCTCCTGTAGTAAAGTAAGAATATGTGTGGTGTCCCTAATATAGATGCATGCTAAAGGAACCATGGGGAAAAGGAAACTGTCAACATATTTTGAAATAGATTCTGTAAGCCATCCTATACCCAATACAATGGGGCGTCCAGGGGGGCTTGGTAAGATTCTTGTGTATTTTGGATAGAGTATAAAATGTTGGTTTCTTTGGAATTTCAACTGTCTGATAATATAGTTTGTTAGTTGTAATGAGCCCATTTTGGAAAAATTCCAGCAAAAGACATCAAAGTCTTTTTTCATCTGGGCTGTGGGATCAAAGGTCAGGCACTGGTAAACTGTGATGTCTGAAATCTGTCTTAGGATTTCTTCCACATACTGACTAGTATTTTGGACAACAATGCTGTCTCCTTTGTCTGCAGGCTTTATGACAATGTGTTCATTTTGAACTAAAGATGTGATAGCTGCCCTTTCATTGTTAGTAGTAGTCCAAAAGGGAAGGCTTGGTTCGTTTGTGTATAGTTCTTCTAAATCCCTAGTATAGCATTCCAGAAAACTGGAACTTCTGTAATGTAAGGGAGGACAGAAGGTGGAGAGGGGGCCTAAATATAGGTTGACCCTTTATGTCATTTGTGTCAGTGCTCTATGACCCAGTATCTACCTCATTACTAACATAAGAATTAGCACCATGAGAACTTGCAAAACGCATTTTCAAATTTAATTTCCATGCAAACTTATGTATATCAATGAATGCATCAAATTCTGATATACTGTAAGAGGGAACAAAGGATAAATCCTTGCTCAATATCTGTTTTTCAGTGTCTGTAAGCACATAATCAGAAATATTAATCATAGTCAATATCTGTTGTTAGCCTGTTGACTCCTTCCTCTTCCCTCGCCCTTCCTCTTGCTCTGCCACATCTTTCTCTTACTTGTACCTCTGCATCCAAATGGAATCTCATTTTCCTGGTGCTCCTCCTGGGTTGAGGTTGCCAAGGAGGAGTATTGGTTAAAAAAGGACCACGTTCATGATCACTGTTGGGGTCTGAAGTGCTTTCACCAGTACTGACATCCATTGCTAAGTGGTCAGTTCTTTTAAGAATGGACCGGGGGGTTAATGGGTCATTAGATGCAGCATTATTCATATTGTCATCTATGGCAGTAGGAACCCCAGATGTTGTAACCCCTCTATCTGAGGTAGTCCCTGCTGTCGCTACAGTCCCAGTTGCCATCTTTTTCTAATTCCAACAGAAAATCTGGTTATTTATATAGTCATTTCTGTCTCTTTCAAATTTCTTTTGCTTCTGTGTTTTTATTCTACTATCATAAATCTTTAGGCAATCTGTAATTTTTTTTTGGGGGGGGCATTTTGTAAACCTGGGGTGACTTTGGTATGATGAGACTACTTTTTCTTGTGTCTCAATGCTAGTTTTTAATTCTGCCATTAGTTCCATACCATCTTCAATAATAAGCTGCATCATTTGTTTAGAGGTCTCATGCATGAAAGCCTCCCATTTTCTTACCAAATTTGGTCATAGTTCCCCCGAGGCTGGCCGCTTCAAGATCCGTAAACCTCACGGTGCTCTTTTCACCTGGAGATACACTCTCATAGCATGCATCTCCCAATGTAACCTTACGCTGCGTGTTGCCAGTTTTTATAGGGTAAAGAACACCTCTTTGATTGGTTCTCCTGGAGTGCTGACATCTGGGTTGTCGATGTGAAGTCCTTGCGGCTCCTCCGGCACATTCAGCAAAGGATTCTCGGCTGGTTCCTCAGAGAATAGAGAAGAAAATAGGTTCACCACCATGGATACATCCTGAGCACTATCGCTAGTAGCTGGAGTCTCCATAATGATGCAGGCAAGCTCCACCCCTCCTTCCAGCCTGTTTACTAGTGCTTTTCTAAGGCACTCTCCCATCTTGCCAAAGTCAGCCCTCCTGAAGTCCAGAACTCTCACTTTTGTATGGCTTGACTCTGTAGCTGAGTTTATTGTGAACCACACTGTTTGGTGGTCATTTGTTCCCAGATGGCTACCCACTTCTAGATCTGAGGTCCTCTTACTGTCCCCATTTGAGAGTACGAGGTCTAAGATTGCTCCCTTATGAGTGGGTTCCAAAACTAGCTGTCTGAGGCATGCCACCTGTAGGGCATCGAGAATGGCCCTGCTCTTGGATGCAGCTGCAGCAATGGTGCTTCAGTTAACATCTGGCATATTCAGGTCCCCCATTAACAGTATCTCCCTTTTCTCTGCCATCCTAAGGCTGTCTTCTATCATATCCTTGTCCATTTCCTCCCCCTGACATGGGGGTCTGTATACAACCCCTGTAAGGATTGTGGTGCCATTTCCAGTCTCTAAGGTGACCCACAATGCCTCCTCTCCTCCCTGTTTACTCTTTTGTTCTGTTGCTTTTATCCCTTCCCTTACATAGAGAGCTATTCCTCCCCCTCTTCTACCCTCCCTGTCTCTCCTGTAGGTTGAGTACCCTGGTATGTTAACATCCCAGTCATGGTTCTCTGTGTACCATGTTTATGTGACTGCTATGATATCCAGGTATCCCTCTTCCATCAAGGCCACTAGTTCAGGGATCTATTTCCTAGACTATGGGCATTGGTACTCATTACCCTACATTTGTTGATGGCCTTACCCCTTTTTGCCCCACCCCTGTCCTTATTGCCTTTGTCATTTTCTCCATTTACGCCTGCCCTTCTCCCTTATTGAAATCTCATAAATCATTGTTGTTTTGATAAATTGAGTAAATTCCTGTTTGACTCTATAATTCCCTTTGGTAATTCACATATGCCTGCATTCTGCATTTTTTACATTGATTGTAGTTTACCTTTTGAAGGTGTGATTCTTCCTATTCCTCTTTCCTCCAGGTCACACCTAGAAATGAGCCTTGGCTCAGTGTGCCTTTCTTGGTTACCTCATTTCAATAGATGCATACATAAATAAGTAAATGTAGCATAGTGCTTTATAACTTAGCTGTGCAAACTCCCAAAAGTTACAGAAGATTGCAATCATTTCAGGTCAAACCAAAGAAAATTCAAACTGTCTGTAAAATGTTTATCTGGTTCAACCCCATGACCCTTATCAACTGTGGTTGTTTTTTAGCAGGGACCATCAATTTGTAAACAGGCACAACCAACCAGCTGAGAAACCATCTGGACACCTTATAAAAGATTAATCCATTCTGCTTGTTGCAGAGGCCGCACCCTCCACTGATATCTCATAATATCCCCTCTACTGTTGTCCTATATTGTGGTCTACATCACTGATTAATTCAGTCAGCTGAGCTTGAAAACTCTATTTCAGACTTAGTCATCTGAATCCATACGTGATTCCAGTTACATCACAGAACAGCAGCAGCAAGAACCCATTTAACTGGGAAAGGAAATACCTTGTTGGGCACAGCAGATAGCATTTAACTTTTCTAGTAAACTGCTTTGGAGGATGTGGTTGGAAGCATCAGGGATTTTGGAGATGTGTGTGGGGTTAGAGACTAGAGATTGGGTTCAGGACAGATCATTACTTTATGAAGAACATTTGAGAAGATATCTGCAGTTGGCTGTGATCAGGGATATTAGGTGCTAAGGACTACTGGCTTGGGGTAGGGGGTTCAATAGTTGGGGTTGAAACAAGAACTCCGTGGAGCAAATGTGAAGTTTACTCTCCCAAGCAGCAGGTTCAACCAGTGAAATTCACATTGGTTCACTGGATTTAAACCAAACTGAAAATGTTTCAGATCTTTGATCAGTCAGAACAATAGGCTGGAATATCAGTTATTTATTATGCCCACTGAGCTTGGGTTCAAAGTTTCCACCTTGCCTCATGGATTATGCAAAACAATGGAAAATGGCTCAAATTTTCCTTCACAACCTACTGCATATAAAGGTCCCTTTAATTTGTAAATGAACATGGCATGTGACAACCCCAGAATGATATAAAAATAGATCGCATTACTCCTGTATAATATAAGTTAATAAAACTGCGTAGATATAGCAAATATTGTAAACACTGCACAATGCAGAATAAACACAAAGTAATAAAACTTAAAAATAAAAGCAACCAGACACAGAATGTAGTTTTAGTAAGCTTTTGAAAATAGTGGCATTATTTCTTCATACCCATATTTTATATATGGCAGAAGAGTCCCCCTATGTAACCACCCCTTTCTAAGCTTCACTAGAAATATAAAAATAAAAGTGATACTTAGACACTTGGAGTTTGTACAAAGTGTAAGTTTTTTTGAAGGATGCAAAAATAAAGGAGAGTGGCTCTCTGCTGTTATGGTCAATCTGGCATTACTCGTTTTTGTTTGAAGATAACTGTATTTTCCTCACATTAGTATGGCAAACCTCTGGTACCATGCAGAGCTTCTTTAGCTTGGATGCAGCAGCCTCAGATGTGGATCATGATAGCAGCTGGTTTGCAGGGATTCTAACCAAATTTCAGACTGTGCACTATTTATATGTTGGTTACAGTTCCATAATTATGACATCACATATTCTGGTTTAACAACTCTGGTTGGACATTGTAAATGAGGACGGGTATTTGGTAAATTCCTGTTCTTGACAATACCCCACTCCAGTATAATATTCATTTGAAAAAAAGACAAAATCAAAGTTGTTTTTCACTCTAACATCTGGAAGCTGCCAGATACAGTTATTAACATACAGATTATTGGATTCAACAAGTCATTTTGCACATAGCTTCTTTTCCCCTCTTTCTATGGTAGTAAATAAAATAAATGTAAAATTACGCTTATCCAGTATGCACTTTTGTATGTACCCAGCCATGACCAGTATTTGTTCTGCTAACGTTTAGTTGTTGGTTATTAAATATACATACTACAATTGTGCTTCGTGTCCTAACCTGGTAACAATTTACATGTTGTTCTGTAATTGTTGATATTATGGTTTATGTACAAGGAACCACCTTGCAAATGAGCTTCTTCAATGGCGTTATCCCTTCAAAAATAAACTGAACTGAACTGAACATTTTGGTGTAAGTCCCATGTCTCCAAAGCCTATAGTTTACAAGAAGAGCCATAAGCAGTTTCCAAGCATATATCTTTATAAAAATTATACTGTCCTAATTCTCTCTTCTTGTACTTTAAAATGAAGTACTTTTTATTTCAAATAAATCCTTACAAATAGGTCAGAAGTGACAAAACCACATTTTAGCAAACGTTTTCTTTGTGGCTACTGATGTATGAAAAGTCATACATTTCAGACATGTCCCAAGACTTTCCAACAGTTATAGCAGAGTTTTAAGCAATACTGTATAATGCACTTCTGTCACCACTTTGAAACATGAAAGATATATATGTGAATGTTTCATGACATGAGAATTAAAAGAAACCAAACATTAGTATTTAAACTTTTAAGCTGCTAGCACAAGATATTTTTTGTAATTAACTCCTTTTGAATGATCACTTTTCTTATAGGCATTGGCTCTTCATCAGATGAAAACATATGTCATCCGAAAGTGCTATTTTCATATCTGAAGCAATTTTAGGTTTCTAGACATGTCCAGAATTAGACAACAACATTAAAGGGGAATGGTTAGCACTAATTGCCCCACACCCAAGAATGGGACTGGTACTAATTTGCACTCTGAGCAAAAACATGTTGTTTGCTTACTATTTACTACAGTATAGTAGATTGTATCACACTGATTCTGTTGACCTGCAAGCTGCCATTTTCTGTAACTACAAATCCCAGACTCCCCTGCATATGACATCAGAAGAGGGCTGCAGCAGTTACAGATTCCATAGCCTGAAATGTATTTTAGAGCTTTTATAAGCTCAGATCATATGTCTGCTGATTCAGCTGTTCTCCTGGGGCTAAGTACAGTCATTTGTGACACTACTTAACCCAAGGAGGACAGCAGGGAACAGCGAACAAAAGATCAGAGCTTATAAAACTCTAACATGCAGTGCAGGTTATTGAATCTTCTACTGCTGCAGCCCTCCTCTGATGTCAGCAGCAGGGGATTCTGGGATTTTTTGTTACAGATAATGTCAGCTTGCAAGTCAACAGAATTAGTGTGATAAAATCCACTATACTGCAGTAAACAGTAATATATTTTACACACAAAGTGTAAGTCAGGACCAGCCCCACACTTGGGTGTGGGTCTCTTAATGCTGACAGTTCCTGTTTAAGTTTTTCTTTTTTTAATCCAAGCACTGGCCCTCAGCTCTAACCAGATATCTGTCTAGCAGTTCCACAGCAGTTTGGAGTGCATGTCACTAAGGAAACAGTTTCATCAACCTGGCTAAAGTCAGACCCTTAACCTCTGTACCAGTCTGCCTTTGGTGAAGGTCCCTTTCTGCTGGAAGGACAGTAACTTAAAAAGAAACTTAGCATAGTTTCCATACTGGCTTCTATGAGTCCATTCTAAAAACTATTTGGAGGTTTAAACAAGTCACCAATATCACAGTATCACATGACACATTCTATAACCAAATACTACAAAATATTTTTATAATTAACAATTTGCTACATCATCTTCCCAAAGTTGTAATTCTGTTCAAAACAAATCATACCCTTGAAACTCATAGGCCAGGATATTCAAAGGGGTTATGCCAGGCACAACTGAATTGCACTGGCGCATCCCGGCATTGTGCCCCGGTAGGATATTCAAAGGGCTGCCAGGCACAGCACAATTCCCAATGTGCCAGGGTGCAATGTAATCCTATGCGGCATAGATGCAGGGGGCATGCCCATGCATATGTGGCACATCCCGATATTCAGCGCGGGATGTGCGGCTCATATACCGGTGCAACCCTGCATTGCACCACACATGGGGGGCTCAGAGTTGAGCCCCAGAAAAGCAGGAGCAGGTCCCGGCCACCCACAGGTGGGCTGCTGTATTACAAGGTGCAACACAGAAGCCACCAACTGTGGGTGGCCACCCACCCACCCAGATCACCATTGCCAAGCACACATACCCCCCTGGTGGTCCAGCAGACCCTCATCCACCCCATAAGCCTGATCACAGGCAGCTGAATTGTAAAAGTAACCCTGGTGGTGTAGCAGTCCTCCCCATGCTCTCAGGCATCCGAATAAATAAAAGTACCCTGGTGGTCTAGCAGTCTCCCCCTATGCCCGATTATGGGCATCCAAATAAATAAAAGTAACCCTGGTAGCCTAGTGGTCACCCTGCAGCCCAATCATGGGTAGTTGCCACTTACATAGATGTACCTGGTGGTTCAGAGGTACCACCCTCCCACAGAGGACCCCTAGCCACCCAGCACCCCCTGTCATTGGCAGGTGGCAGCACCCCACCTGCATACCACCCGGCCACCCACCAAATGACAATTACAGTATGCTCTGTAAGCCTATTGGTCACAGCTTGGACCAATGGGCAGTCGAAGACCAACTGAAGACAGGGGCCAGATATGTGAATTAACGATTCATTCACATATCTGGCCCTGTGATGTAGTTTGTCTGTAAGCCCATTGGTCCAACATGTGGACCAATAGGCTTACAGAGCATACTGTATTTGTCATTCAGTGGTTGGCCGGACGGTATGCAGATAGGGTGATGCCACCCGCCAATGACAGGGGTGCTGGGTGGCAAGGGGTCCTCTGTGGGAGGGTGGTACCTCTGAACCACCAGGTACATCTATGTAAGTGGCTACTGCCCACAATTGGGCTGCAGGGGACTGCTAGACCACCAGGGTTACTTGTATTTATTCAGATGCCTGCAATCAGGTGTGGGGGGGCCACTAGACCACCAGGGTTACTTTTATTTAATCAAATGCCCATGATCAGGCATGCGGGAGTGGGGGGGATACAATAGTCCACCAGGGTTCTGACCCCAGATGGCAGCAGCTTGGCAGGATGCCAGGTGCAATTCACTGTGACCCAGAGCATCGCATGCAAATGGGGCCATAATAACATGCAAATGGCCCTATCTGTGCCTTGCATGTATTATGGCCTCATTTGCATGCCCCGGCTGAATATCACGGGTGATGCACCTTGTGCAACTGCACTTGTGCTGCTGCATCCCTGTGGTCCCTCTCTGTGTCTTGCACTGGTGCAGTTCCACTGCGTCATGCACAGTATGTGCGTCATCCATACCTTATTCAATGGTGCTGAGTCATGGCGCATCACCATTGAATATCACCTGGTCCTAGCCCCGGTGCAGCCCAGTTGCACTGCGCCCAGGCTTGCACCACTGCCCGGCACAGTCTGAATATTTGGCCCCTAGTGTATAATTCTTTTTATTTTAAATGTTCATTTTAACTATACTTTAAAGGTCCCATTTCAAAATTATATTAGTTGCATGACATTATCCAAAATGTTAACTTTAGTTTGTTCACGGTAAGTGATTAGTTCCCTCTTGAGTCATCATTAATTAATTGTTCAGTAGACATTAGAGTAATTCCAACAACACTACATACTGTATGTGTCCACTGTGGTACAGTATTAATATGTATAACTTCAGAAAATAAAATTATGGACCTAGAGGCCATCACAGTGGAGGCAAGCCTGGATATCCTGGCCAGTACTGAGTTGTGGTGCACAGGAAACTACAACTAGGACATAACCATACCAGGTTATACTCAGTTCAGGAAAGACAGGGTGGGAAAGAAGGGAGGATGGGTGATGCTATATATAAGGGAGGGTATCTAGGTGATGGAATTGCAGAGCACCTGAATAAGATGGAGGACTTGGAGGTATTGTGGGTCACCTTGGAGATGGAAAAAGGAAACACTATTCATATTGGCATGATCTACAGACCACTAACACAGGGAGAGATACTAGATAAATCACTGGTGGAAGCCACTAGCACAGTAGCAGAAAGAGAGGAAACATAGAAACATAGACTTTGACGGCAGATAAGGACCGCTAGGCCCATCTAGTCTGCCCATTTCCCTACCTACAGGATAGGCCGCAGATCCTAGTTAACCAACAGCCTTTATCTTCCTGCCCCCCACAAGAATTGCCTTATGTCTGTCCCATGCATTCTTGAATTCTCCCACAGTTTTAGACCCCACAACTTCCTCAGGAAGGCTGTTCCATGCATCCACTACCCTCTCTGTGAAATAATACTTCCTCACATTGCCCCTGAACCACCCTCCTTCTATCTTTAAATTGTGTCCCCTTGTTCTTGCAAGTCTCTTTTTCTGAAAGATGCTACCCTCTTGGACTTTGTTGATTCCCTTGAGGTACTTGAAAGTTTCTATCATGTCCCCCTCTCCTTCTTTCCTCAAGGGTATACATATTAAGCTCCTTTAGTCTCTCCTCATACGGCTTCTCTTGCAGACCCTGCACCATTTTAGTTGCCTTCCTCTGACTGCCTCTATCCTGTCTATGTCCTTGTGGAGATGGGGTCTCCAGAACTGGACACAGTATTCCAGATGGGGTCTCACCAACTGTCTGTACAGAGGGATAACAACTTCCTGTTTTCTGCTGCTGATGCCTCTCCCTATACATCCCAGTATACCCCCGCCCTCCCTACTGCCTTCTCACATTGCTTGCTAACCTTAAGGTCATCTGATATGATTACCCCAGGTCCCTTTCCTGTTTTGTTGTTGTTACTACCTCCCCACCAGTTGTGTATTCTTCCCGGGTTCTTGTTTCCAAGTGCATTATTTTGTACTTTTTGCATTGAATCCTAGCTGCCATCGTCTGACCATTCCTCCAACCTTGCCAAGTCCCTTTCCATCCTTTCCACGCCTCCTTGTGTATCAACCCTGTTGCAGATCTTTGTGTCATCTGCAAAAAGGCATACTTTTCCTTCCAGTCCATCTGCAATGTCACTGATGAAGACATTAAAAAGGACTGGACCCAATACTGAACCCTGCAGTACCCCACTAGTAACCGCCCTTTCTTCAGAGTGGACTTCATTTACAATTACCTTCTGTGTCCTGTTGTCCAGCCAATGTTTTACCCAGGCTACCACCCTGGGACCCACTCCCAGGCTGGTTAATTTGACTATCAATCTTTGTGTGGGACTGTGTCAAATGCCTTGCTAAAGTCTAGGTAGAGCCATGTCCACAGCCCTCCCTGGTCTACTACTTGGTCACCCAGTCAAAGAAATCTATTAGATTCGTCTGACATGACCTTCCCGCTGTGAACCCATGCTGCCTTGGATCCTGTGCTCCACTGACCTCTAGGTACTCAACTATTCTTTCCTTCAGAAGTGACTCCATCACTTTCCCTACCACAGAGGTCAGACTGACAGGTCTGTAGTTTCCTGCCTCTGTCTTGGTCCCACTTTTGTGAAGGGAATCACATCCGCCTTCCTCCAGTCCTCGGTACCACACCATCCTCCCATGATTTATTAAAAAGAGTAGCCAGTGGTTTCACTAGTTCCTTCCTTAATTCTTTTAGAATTCTGGGGTGAATTCCATCAGGACCCATTGCTTTGTCCACCTTCAGTTTTAGGAGTTCTTGCAGAACCCTTTCTTCTGTGAAAGGACTGGGATCGACCCCTCTATCAAGAGTGCTTCTGTTAATTGGATTAGGCACTTCCCCCTCCTCTTTTGTGAATACTGAGCAGAAATATTGGTTCAGTATTCTTGCTTTTTCACTGTCCCGCTCTGCCCACCCACCGTTCATTCTGTTCAGCCTCACTATCCCTCCCTTTGTCTTTCTACGCTCGCTGATGTACCTATAAAAGGTTTTATCCCCCTTCTTAACTGAGTTGGCTATCTTTTCCTCAGTTTGGGCCTTTGCTATTCTGACTTCCCTCCCTGCTTCCTTCTGCCTTAACTGGTACAGCTCTCTGTCCTGCTCCTTCTGTGTTTCCTTATACTTCCGGAATGCTATCTTTTCTTCCTGACTTTCACAGCCACCTCTCTGAGAACCATAGTGGCTTTTTCTTTCATTTTGATTTGTTTATTTGCTTCACACAAAGGCTTGTTGCATCTGTGATGGCAGTTTTGATAATTCCCCATTGTTGCTCCACACCTCCTTCTAGCCTGTTTGCTAGTGCTTTTCTGAGGCACTCTCCCATCTTGCCAAAGTCAGCCCTCCTAAAGTCCAGTACCCTCACTTTTGTATGGCTTGACTCTGTAGCTGAGTTTAACATGAACCAAGAGCTGCTGGTGGGGGACTTCAGTCTGTCAGAAGATTGGAACCTCCCAGCTGCAGCTTCACCTAAAAGCAGGGACATCCTGGACTCCATGCTGGTGGAATTTCTCAGGTGACTAGTCAGAGATCCCACTTGTGATGGGGCAATACTGGACCTGGTGTTTATTAACAGGGATGGTATTTCAGATGTCAAGGTGGGAGACCACATGGAAATCAATGATCGTCACACAGTGTGTTTCAACATAAGGATAGAAGTATAATTAAATTGCACAAATGTCACAGAGAAGACCTAATGGGGGTGACCTGGGTGGGGTGGAGGAACAGTAGACTAGGCTAAGGGAAGGCATTGAAAAGGCAAAAGATTTCTGCACCAGGGGCTTACATCATTCTCAGGGCTTTGAAAATTGTGCCCATTTTTCTACCCACATTGTCTGTGTTTGCATATGTTATGTTATCTTTTGAACTGCTTAATTACTTCTAACAAAATAATTATTTTCTGCTTTCAAAAACATGAAATAAACTGTGCTAGTTGAGGGGAAAAGTATTTTTTCGGTGTGCATACAATACTTTGGGGATGTTTTATATCCACAACACTTTATTTATAAAATCTAAATAAATTTTCTTTTGATTTATTTTAAGTTATTCAATGCAGCATATTGATATATTTAAAATACTTTGACACATTTTAAACAAATCTACATCTAATTTTTCACAGACATATATTGCATCACTGAAAACATCTGTTTATGTTATGATAGAGATTACTGATGTTCCTTTTGTTTTAAAATTCATTTATATGGCACTGCATTTAATCATGTGTTCACCAAGCTATAAATTTGATTTTATGGCCTAAAGATAGCCTTGATGTCCCAGTGTCCTATGAGGTCGGCCTATAACACTACACTTTAAAAAGGGGGCACAAATATATGCTAAGAAGGAGGTCATAAATTGCAATTTGCTGGAAAATCTTAAATATTCCCCATGAGGAAAAACAATGTTTTTTTTAGGTTTGTATTTCTGTCACAAACATTACAATTAGTTTGTTGCATAAATTTTAGTAATATGTTTGTCAAAGTAGGTCGCAGATATATAACTTTGATTATGAATGTATGAATGCTTATTATTGATGTAATGTTTATGTTTCTCACAGGGCTACGGAGAAGAGGAGAAAGTATTTATTGCTACTCAGGGACCTACAGTGAACACTGTCATTGATTTCTGGAGAATGGTGTGGCAGCAGCATTCTCCTGTCATTGTCATGATTACAAACATAGAAGAAAAGAATGAGGTACTTAACGACTTTTTTAGTACTATTACTGTACCAATGTAAAGAAAAGAATGAAGTAATGAAGTGAAGTCTTTGGAAGAGCTCCTCATAAACGCTGGCACAGGGCAAGTTTGTGATCTTCTCCAAGCACCTTTTTTTTTTAGCATTATGTTTTCATCCTTCAATAAAAGCTAAGCAAACAATGAGTAAAGCATTGTGTGAAGATCTGCTGTTATTGGAAGATGAGGCCTTCTGCTCTTGCTTGCTGCTAGCACAAGGATGCAATCTTTCCCACACTGCTTCTCCTGAGGAACTCAGTGATGCTGTGCAGCTAGAACCCATCTCTAGGAACTGAAGGGGTAATTCAGTGTCAATGATCATTCAGTTCTTTAGAAAAATAGCCAGCAATCCAAACTGTGATTCAAAAAGAGTTTCTTTACTGAAAAGGTTTTTTTTTCAAAACACACATATTCAAATCGACTGCACAGTGTGCATATAAAGGCTTAAAGCAGGCAGTGTTTACAAGAAGATTTAAAGCTCCCACACAAAATCTCAAACTCTGTGATCATTCATTCCTGATCATCTTTGATACTGAATTATTAAATTTAAAACAATCAAATCAAACTGTCTGGTCTATATAAAATATGTGGCCTAATTTTCTGTCATCATTTCATGGGCCGCAAAACAAAGAGCAAAGAGGCACCCTTTACACTGACCCATGAAACTGCTATTTTTAGAACATTCAGTGCAAATCATAGAATGCAAATAACATATTCAAGCTATTTAATTATTGAAATTTGTTGACCGGGTGAGCCCACTGAGACAATAGAGTCCCTTTTCCAGGGGCGACCCGGAATTAATTGCAGATGAGAGGCACATTAGCATACAAGAGACAAAGGTAGGGCATATTGCTCTGCAAACCTTTATTTGTGCACAGTAACATTGTACAGCACTGGTTCATATCTACATGTAGGGTGCCCAGTGTCAGCTTCCTTCTTGTCTAGTCATATCAGTCAGGATCTTAAGTGATGAACTGTCAAGAATACACAGAGCAATCACCTGGCACATGCTTAAATGCGTAGAATTGATTAGTATTTCCAAGCATTATGACTAGTCTCACAGAGGACATTGTGACAGTAGTGTCATGAGATCTCACAACACTGGAGAACCTAACTTTGGACACCGTTGTACGTGAATGAGCCACTTTTGTACAAAGATGTATCCCACCACCTACTTCACTTTTACCTGTGGCCCATTTCTTGGTCTGCAGCAAATGTTCACCATTCAGTTCCTGACACCTACATGCTGGTCCACAGGCTCCCTTTCTTGCCCCAGACCTGATGTAGTCCCTGGTAGCCCAGTGCAATGCAATTCCATAACCCATTATTTTTGCATGCACTCATTCAACAAAGCAGTCCCATGTCAGTTTTAGTCCCTCGACATCCATGTGCAGTGGGAAAGTTATTTGACTCTACCTAAGGCCAAAACAAATAGTTCTTCAGCAGGGGAACTGTAAAAGTGCTGTGCCCATACCCCAACAATAATGGCATTGCATTCAATTTACATGCCTACTCTACCCCATTCTGTGCACTAGTACATTTTGATGTACACTGGCACAGAAGGGCTCCAAAGCCCCCTTTGAGTATACAGTAGTTCAGGCTGGTCACAGGCAAGGAGCTGGTGTTAAACTATATCCAAGGGATTTACCCCCAGTCCTCAATGGTTGAGCCCACAGTTTTTTTTAACTCAATCAATCTTTATTTATTTTGACAGCCTCTGCAAAATTATAAAAACGTGACTTTTGCAAATATTTCATCTGATAAATGATTTTAGCAGTTATTGAGCATCAGTGCACTGAATAACATAGTTGTTTGTGAAAGTACCTTCAATATCCACTTTTTGATAGTCCATATCACAATGTAGCTCACAGTGGACGAGGCAGTCTTAATGCCACTCTATACCATAGCTGGTACCCTATAAGCTTGTTCCTTGTTCTGTAGTAAGCCAATGAATAAGGGGATCATGTTTGTCATTCTCTTTCTCTTTGGTAAACAAAGGCTCCATATAGAAACATTGAAACATAGAAATGTAGATTTTGATGGCAGATAAGTACTGCCTGGCACACCTAGTCTGAATATTTCCCTACTTAATTAACTCCTGATCCTAATATACATTAATCATTGGTTCTCTTATCACCTTTTGGTCAACTCTATAAATTAACGAATCATAGATCAATAAAACTTATAAATATATTGTAATTTTCCTTATTCATGATTCTCCTTTTTAATGATATATTGTTTCTGTCAGACTTTGCTTTTCAGCATTAGTGATGTAGGGTAATTATGTTTATAACTGTTTTGTATTCTTCTGTAGAAATGCACAGAATATTGGCCAGAGGAAACAGTCACCTATGACGGAATGCAGATCACAGTAACCCAAGTCATACAAGCAGATGACTACATTTTAAGACTTATTACTATGAAGGTAAGCTCTCTTAGAGGATGCATACTGTATGTTACTGTGTTCACATATTGATTCATTATTCTTACCTTTCATGCTGTTTGCTGTTGAAGGGTTGGGAGTTATCTGTAACTGGCTTCTGCAAATCAAAACCAGAAAGTGTATCTCAATGTTAGTCCATACAGAATGATGGAAAAAGTGCATCTTGTGTCTCTGTATCTCAGCAGTAGCATTCTCTCTTCTGGGCCAGTAGGTGCAGGAGCTCAATTGTTCTAGTCAGGGTTTCTCAACCTTTGTGAAAATGACCCCTGATGATGACAAGACATGTCTGAGGCACCCAGTTCATTTCCAGATAGGCCTGAGGTTCCTTGACCCAGGAGCATTGTTAGGGGTGGGCCTCCGTGGCTAGAGTCCCAAACATTTTGTCTGGAGCACTGAATCTTTCCTGTGCTGTCCTGCCTGGCACTGCTCTCAGTCCCCCCACCCCACTCCTCTCTCCCCTGCTCCTCTCTCTGAGCCACTCAGCTCACTATCACCTGGTGGTCCCAACTCTGAGTCAGTGACTCCTCCAGCTTCTGCTCTCTCTCTGATCCTGTAGTGCCACTGCCACTAGTACTTCTGTCCAATGTCCATGCATCGACCTGCTGAGCAGCTCTATTTGCTCCATGCCATCACTCCTCCAACTTTCACCATGGCAACCATCAACTTCAAATTCTCACAAATGGAATAGCCTACAGTAAGCTCAGCAATGGCATCCGTGATTGGTTGAGGGGTTCTGGTTGCCCTGGTGACAGTGGAAGTGGAATGACACAAAATACTCAAGAAGGGGGAGAGTGAGAGAGAGGAGTGGATTGGAATCCAAAGGGACAATCAGTTGGTCAGACACAAGAAAGAAAAAAAAAATGCTGGTTGTGGGCCAGACCAGGTTCAACTCTCAGGTGGAGCAGCAGCACACATCTGACAGCAGCCAGCACAGAAGAAGAAGACTTGGGAGTTCTTCTGGTTGGGCCTGGGTCAGAGAAGACTGGAGGAATGGCATTGGGTGAGAGAGTGACGGTCAGTGACTGGACAGCTGGTACTGGTGAGTTAGTCAGGAGGATACATGGAGGAGGAGTACTGAGCCTGGCTGCCTCAGCAGGGAACAGAAGCTGTGCATGGTGATGGTGAGAGACTGAGTTGAGATGTTGTTATTGCTGTCACTGGCACTGCAAAGGGGAGTGGGAGGGAGCCAGGATTGGGACAGGAGTCAGTCACTCAAGGGAGGTGGTCTGATGGTTTGTCAGGAGACTGGACTGGAGGAGCTGGTAACTTGCAAGGGAGGGAATAGGGACAAGTGTGAGCCGTGTCATGAGGTCTCTAGTTAGAGACAGAGTGGACTCTTTCTTGTGTGCTGCCTGGCGTGGCAGGAGGAGTCAGGACTCGGAGGAGCATAAAGCAATAAAACCACATCATGAATGATGATGGTATTGGCACTGCAGTGTGTGTTTGCCTGTGTGGACTGCAGCTGCACTCTGTGGTGGCTGGGTGGCTGCTGGCATGCAATTGCAATGTACTGTATGCAATTTAAAGTGAGTAGCAGCTGCATGCAGCAGACAGCAGACAGAGCCTGGTGATGTGTTGAATGACTCTGAGACTAGAGTCAGAGTCACATCAGTGTCTAGTCAACAACAGAACCACAATACAGAGTGGTCAAACAACTGAGAGTCTCTGATAATATTCATGCTATGCTAGTTGCCAGCCACATGACAGTCAGACTTACATGTGCCATGTGCATTGTGGGATACTTTGTAGTTTATTCTACTTAATAGTCACATGACTATTTAGCAGCATGGACTACAGAGAGTCATCATAAGCAATACAGCTCTGTGAGTGGCCAGTGAGTGACAGTGAGTAGGTGTGTAGGTGTAGCATTTTCAGTTTGAGAGAGAGAGAGAGGCAGAGAGTGAAAGCAAAATCTCTGCAGTCAGTGTACAGTTCGTCACTGTGCTAACTAGGAGGAATCTGAAAAACATTGAGACAGAAACAGTGTTATACTACTTTATTTTGATTTTGGCATACTAAACAGTAATTTTCTGGTTTTCAGCAATTGCTGCTAACTTCTGTTCTTAATTTTTTATTTTTTTTGCCGCTTATAGAAAACAAGAGTAGAAAGGCCTATTTTTCACTATATGCCTACTAGGTCAATAGGCCGCAGAGAAACATAACTAGTGTGTAGCTTGTGTGACTGTCTGAGAACTGAGTGAGCCTCATCAATACAGTCATCAACCCAACACAATCTAGGTGGGTACTGGGAGGGGGTAAATTTTGTGATTGTGATCCATCGCATCATCAGATCAGTGACCCAGAGTACCAAAGATTTTTTTTGCCAGCACCACTGCCTGGCTTGTTGTGGGAGGCCTGAGCCTGAGGGTAGAAGTGTGTGTCACCAAACTCTATTAAAATGAAAAGTTCTAATTGTTGCAGTTTAAATCACAGCAGCCTGTGATCCACCCCATCAGTAACCCAGAGTACCTGAGATTTTTTTGCCAGTATTGGGCTTGTTGTGGGAGGGCTGAGGGCAGTGTGCATCACTGAACTCTATTAAAAAAATGTAGTTGCTGCAGTTTAAATCACAGCAGCCTCTGATCCACCCTGTCAGTGATCAAGAGTACCTGAGGATTTTTTGCCATGTGCCGGGCTTGTTGTAGGAGGGCTGAGGGCAGTGTGTGTCACCAAACTCTATTAATAAAATGTAGTTGTTGCAGTTTAAATCACAGCAGCCTCTGATCCACACCATCAGTGACCAAGAGTACCTGAGAATTTCTTGCCATGTGCCAGGCTTGTTGTGGGAGGGCTGAGGGCAGTGTGTGTCACCAAACTCTATACAAAAAAAAATTGTAGTTGTTACAGTTTAAATCACAGCAGCCTGTGATCCATCCCATCAGTGACCCAGAGTACCTGAGATTTTGTTTGCCAGTATTGGGCTTGTTGTGAGAGGGCTGAGGGCAGTGTGTGTATTGCCAAACTCTATTAATAAAAAAAAATTGTAGCTAAAGTTTAAATCACAACAACCTGTGATCCACTCCATCAGTGACCCAGAGTACCTGAGATTTTCACTTGCCAGTACTGGGCTTGTTGTGGGAGGGCTGATGGCAGTGTGTGTTGCCGAACTCTATTAAAAAAATTGCAGCCTCTGATCCACCCTGCCAGTGACCCAGAGTACCTGAGATAGCAGTAGATTTAGCCCAGATTTAGAGATATTTAAGAAGTACACTATTGATTATGACTTTTAATCCACAATATAAAGTTTTTACCTGACAACTGACAAGCCATCCAAAAAAAGGACACAAAATAATGAAGCAGGAGTGGGAGGGAAAAACAAGGGTAAAGTAGCAGAAAATGTGTTATTTTGCATGAGAGAGCACCAACATTTCTATAGCTTCCAGGGGCCTAGGCAGCCCCCAGACCCTCGGCCTTTTGATTGGGGCCCGGGCCCCAAACAATATCTCATGCTAGCAATGCCTCTGCCTTGATCATGACTGGATCTGTCTGAAACCCCCATCCTCAAGCAAAGTAGACATTTAGCAGTTTTTTTCCTTTTTTCAGTTTTAATTAGGAATTGAAATGTCATAAATTTGCAATATTTATAAATGATGAGACATTTATACTTGCTTTTTTACCTTGCCTGTCAGGGGCCCCATGTTGAGAAGCAATTGTTTAGGCTACTGGTTACTGTGAAACAGTAGAGCACCACATTATTAAAACACAAATAAATTTGCTTACTTGATTTTAACTTTTTAACTATCCCTGCTCCTGTGCTGGCAAAGAACATCATGAAAAGGGGGCAGCATGACTAGTTCCACCTTACTGATAACTTTTCAGGATAGAGCTTTCAAGGCACTTGTAAAGGGGTCGGCTACAGCATAATGGGGCTTATTTTGCCCACTTACTTTCACTTGACAAAAAAAGCTAAAGCAGTATAAAAAGTTTAATGAATGGGTTTGTGTTATAGAGTGGTGATGAAGAAAGAAGATTAAAGCAGTACTGGTATACATCTTGGCCAGACCAGAAGACACCAGACCAGGCACCTCCTTTACTACAATTAGTACAGGAGGTGGAGGAGGCCCGACAACATGCAGAAGACAAACATGCACCAGTGATTGTCCACTGCAGGTAAGTCCCAATGCAAGCATGACTCAGCACTTGCATAACATATTGTAAAATCCTACATGCAGAAAACAAGCATTTAGAACCTTATATGGGGTGTTAATCATGTAGGCAACTGGCAACACACAGAGCACATATAAATTATCTGGAAAACTGATATAGCACTACAGACCATGGGTACTAATGCTCACCATTAAGTTGCAATAATGCTAGTGCTCTTGGGTACAGTAGTGTGATTCACCAGAAATTTGTGATACAAAACTGAAAACAAAAATCCAGAGGTACTTTTATTTATTTATTTTATTTAACAATGTATTTGCCAGCAATGGCCCAGCTGTAGGGCTGTGTGGAATGCAAAATTTTGCTTGCACAATACATGTGGAATGGCAGTTCCGTTTCCACAATACTTTTGGGAAATTTATTTTTAAAGTCTATGGAATTCCAAAAAGCATTATTATCTAACCCGTGAAATAACTTTCTGTGGATTATGTAAAGTGTGGAGTCATTTCCAATGGATTGTGGAAAAGGAATCAATGATTTTTATGTAATCTACAGATTAGTAATCATTGAAAACTATTATACTTTCAAAATGATGTCATTTTCCTACTGGTGGAATTTAGTGGAACTAGGCAGAATTTTCCAAAGTTTCACAAAATTCAATTCCATTGAAATCTGAAAACTCCACACAGCACTATCCAGCTGAGTTTTAATATCTAGTTCCAGTGGGGTTCTCCTTCAACACATTTCTGCAGATGGGTGGGCTGGAGCATTGACTGGCTAAATGACTTGCCAAAGGTTACACTGTAAGTACTTGGCTGTAGTTCAATTCGAATTTGCAAGCCCCTGATTCTCAGGCTAGTGCTCTAACCACTACACCACACTGTCCACTCAGGTATATTTTGTTTTATATGTAAGATGGTGTTTTGTATTTTAGTTTTATCTTAGATCGCCTTTTCTAATCCAACTAGATTCTTCAAAAAAGTGGGCAATGAATCTATGAGCAAGAAAATGGTTCTGTTCATGTTTCGTCCTGTAGGTTGCTACAAAAATGGGTTAGGCGTAGCCCTGTGATAAAAAGAAGTTAATAAAATCATGTTTGTTATTGAAACTTTGCTATTCCAAGGCTGGGTAATGGTTTATATATCTAGCAGTGATGGGCTGTTGAGATGTACTTTGGTTCATTCCAATCTTATGGCCTGTCTAAACATTCTGTTCTGATCTAATGGTTTATAAAGGTATTGTGCTGTGCCTATATATGTGTGTTGTGTATTTGAGATGTAGAAGCCTGCTCCCATGTATGTGTGTCATTATATTTCAATATGTATTTATACCATATGTCATGTATCAGTTTAAGCTTGGTGATAACACTTGGTTACTATCACACTGCAATTTAAAATCCATTCTTAGAAGGAATGTAACATATTAACAAATAGTGCATTTATTTCAGCTTTCAATGTTTTAACTAAAAGAAGAGCTCTAGCTGAAATGTTCACACTATTTTTAATATCTTGTGTTCCTCTTAGATATACTTTGTTTACCAACTCTCATATAATCTACCACAGTAGTGGCCCAGACCAGATACTGTAAATCCTAATAATTGTTTATCCAATCCAGTACAAGCTAAATGACATTTGCCAAATTGGATACTTGGTGTATGTTGAAAGTTATGCATCTATCCTAAAAGAGAAAAGCCTCTCCCTGAATCCTTTACTTAGCTCTGGCATGGCCATTTCAAGTTGTGTCTTTGTATTACAGTACTACTTTTGACTCTAACTTTGCTATTATTTTCTTCATATGAACTAAGATAAATAACAGTATTTATTCATTGTAATTCAGCTTCTGAAGTATACCTGGTTATGAGAAAAGAAACAAGCTAAATTAGCCAATAGACATTACTGAGTTTAAATAAGGACTTATAGCGGGACTACGGTCAAAATTTCTGACATCAATAAATTCAGAATTTGGATCAGCATAGCCCTAATTAGCCTCATGACAAAATGAAATTTCAGAGTTACTTTGTTTAAAAGTTACAAGTCATTTTACAACCCTAAAGTCACTGCATGTTCAGAAAAGCCAGTTTCCAGAAGAATTGCTGTTGATGTCATCTCCTGAACTCACAGTCTAGTCCTCCCTGTCAGCAAACCTATAGGACCTGTTTCTCCAAAGTTTAAAGATCATGTGTAATGGTTTTCACAAGTAAAATGGGCGGCACCAGTCAATAAACATTGCTTTAAAAACTATGGGGCCAACTGTAGAAGGTGCCCTTGCCAGATGCAAAGTGCTGCACAGTGGGGGACTGCAGCTAACGCAGGTGTAACAACCGCAAAATGTGCTATTCAAGAAAGTTTGCCACTTACAGCAAATAATCTGGAATAGCCACAAAATGTGGCCCTGCACCAGAAAGTGTGGCACAAAGGACATCATCATTGCAAGTCCATGACGTTGCCATGCACTAGATCACAGGGCCCCACCCAGGTGGCACAAAGGCAGCAAGCATGGCATCCAGGCACAAACGGGGAAGCCAATGCATGGCTATGGCCCTGGGTGGGTACCATCATACTGCTGTGTGCCAGTAGAGGTCCAGCAGCTGCCTTCCCATGTAGGACAGTACCCTGCCATGATGGGCACCTGGCAGTCCCCCCCAAGTCCCTGATACAGGCAGAGGCTGGTTGTGTTGTGCTGAGCATCTCCCAGCCAACAGTATGCCTTCAGCACCTCACCCAAGTCAGAAACCCACCCCGGTCCTGGTCTGTCCCCCCACCCCCAAAAATGTCCCACCAGTGCCAATGCTCTTCAGTGCAAACACTGGTGGTCTAGTGATTCCCCACCCTCCTCACCCCAACATGCAATGGACACCACCCCAGTCCCTCCACCTGAAATGCATCCAGGACTGGCACAGTCCTCCTCACACCAACACAGCTAACTACAGACTGCATTGTGTGTGTGTGTGTGCTGTACACTGCAATGTATACAGTGTACAACACACAGTCCTCACAAACACATTCTGTGGCTGGCCGTGGTGGTGGTGTGAGGAGGGCTGTGCCAGTTGTGGCTACATGTCAGGGTGGGGAGGGGCAGGGAGCAGGGTGCGTGTCCTCTGCATGTCATGGTGGGGAGGGTGAGGGCCATTAAACCACCAGGTAATGTGTGGGCAGTTCTGTGTGAGCATGGGGGAGTGCTGGGGAGGACATGGATTGAGACCAGGGTTGGTTATGTCCACAATGGACACCAAGATCGGGGCTACTATGAACTTGGGGGGTGCTATAGCACCAATGTCCAAAGGGGTGGGGGGAAATATGATGGCTACAATGCCATACTGTCTGGGCACAGGGGTTCCCATTGGGTAGTATGCCAGTCCATGCTGGTGCTATCTCCATTGGGGCATGGGGTCATAATGTCACAAGACATTATGCTGCATGCATATATCATGCTGCCAAAACAGTGCAATATATTACATGCAGCATAAGTCTTTGTTAATGTGGGGGTTCTGCCCCCCCAAACCCCCATTACGGGGGCTGTGCCTCCTCAAACCCCCCAACTAAAATATCTAACTCGGGGGGGGGGAATTTCAGTAAATATCAAACAAAGCACAAAAAGAGGAAAAAATTAATGCATCTGGGACCAGGAATCAAACCCGGTCCCAAACGTTCTGCCTGCTTCTGCCCCTACCAGTGGCTCATCACTTTGAGTCATGGCAGCTGCTTGGTGGAAGCCCATCCCAACAGAGGTGATATCCCCTGCCTCCGACAGTGAGAGGGTGCAGTACCGCACACAGGACCATTTGCGGTATTGCACCCTTTCACTGTCCTATACTGTGCTGCCGCAGTTTCGGGTTTTTGTCATACGCTATTAAGCATGTAACATTTTGACCCGGTAACCCCACTGCTGCCACATGCTGGGGTGGGTTGCCACCTCCAATCCATGGCCCCACCACAACATGTCCACCCTTGTTGCACCCCTACAGGTGCCTGTCCCACCTCACCCCATTGCTGCAAGCCAGTTAGACCACCTCCTGGCTGGTCTAAGTGGCGGCCCCTCCTGCATCCATTGTGGGGCTTCCAAAATCAAAAAAGGGGGTGTGGTAGCCCTGCCATGGTACAAGCCACCTTGTTACATGGCACCCTGGGTTGTTGGATGCAACCCTGTGCAAGGGGGCTTTGGCATAGCATATCTGCAGCAGACAGAGGCTGCCTTCTAGAATCACAGTCTGACACATGTTGTAATGTAAGTCACTACTTGCACCACACTCTTGTAATGCAAGTCCCTTGCGTCAGTCAAACCCCTTTTAGAATCCAGCCCTATGTGTGTTTCAGGTTTTGTAACAAAGTTGATTTTTTTTTTTTTCATTATTGGTGCCATTTCATTGTGGTCCTTTTCTCCAGGGTTGCTGGATGTTGAGTCATAGCACACTGCTGTGAGGTTTGCAAACTAGATAACTCTGATCTGGTGAAAGGCTATAATCATTCACACCTGTCATTCAATTGAGGCAATTTCTCAGAATGGCACTTTAAAACAATTATTCTATCTCTCTGTAAACTGGGATGGGAGAGGTACAGTAATGCTGTTTTGAAACTTTACTATGACTTTCTATGCAGTACCAGCCCAGCATTTTTTCCATGGCAGGCTGTTACTTGACCTACATTTAAGACTCACCTATGTAGTACTCCACATTAAAATGATCATTTTACCAGGGTTAACACTTCCACCCCTGGTAGGAATTAACATATATAAGGCCCCTATTAAAACATATTGTAAAGCTACTCTGGAAAACAGCAATGAAGTTACCAAAATTACGATACTAGTAGCAATACAATTTCCTAACAGGCAGAGTAGAGTAGCACCCCAAATAGTATCAGCAGCCTGGAGGCATGCTGACTCAGCATCCAGCAATCCTGAAGATCCCTGTAGATGTCATCCTTCTAGACTTCGGAAAAGCCTTCAATAAGGTGCCACATCATGAAGTAGTCCATAAACTACAAAAATTAGGACTTTCAGACCAAATCACTGGGTGGGTAAAAACCTGGCTGTCAGACTGCAACCAACAAGTGAGAATAAATGGTCATCTATCTGAATTGGGAGAAGTGACAAGTGGGGTGCCCCGGGAATCCATATTGGGTCCAACCTTGTTTAATCCATTCATTAGTGATATAAACAGCAACATCACAAACTATATGGTTAAATTCTCAGATGATACCAAGTTAGGGGGAGAAGTTAATATCATTGACAAATATCATTCTCTCGTCTAAGATCTTAATAAGATTAGTAATTGGACCCAACAAAACAAAATGACATTAAACCAAGATAAATGTGTGGTTCTACACATGGGACATAATAATCCACAAAATAAATACATGATAAACAATAAACAAATAAAAAAGTTACCACTGAAAGAAACCTTGGGGTAATAATAAAGAAGTCCCTCAGCCCAGCAGACCACTGCAGAAAAGTAGCTCTTACTGAAAACGGTATAATAAATTGTATAAAACAGGCCTTTATTAACAAAAACTCCAATTTAATCCTTCCTCTGTACCAAAACTTATGTAAGACCACATTTGGACTTCTGCTGTATATTGGAATCCTCACTTGAAAAAGACATTACAGTTCTGGAGAGGTTACGGCGTAGAGCAACAAAATTGGTACCAACCTTAAATAAAAAAATTTATGAAGAACGACTGCATAGCACTGGACTATTTTTCCTTCAAGAAAGGCATAAAAGGGGTGACTTACTTCAGTTATATAAAATTTCCCAAGATCCAGTACTGACTGAACAATGTGGTATTACAGGGCTTGACTGATGAATCCCCCTAAGAAGTCATAATAAACTATGATTTATAGAAACATAGATACATAGACTTTGACAGCAGATATGGACCGCTTGGCCCACCTAGTCTGCTCATTTTCCTACCTATTAGACAAGCTACAGATCCTACTTAACCAACAGCCTACTTCTTCCTCCCCCCCACACCAGATTCCTCACACTAGCACTAATGAGAGATAGCTTCTTCTCAATTAAGGTTCTCAAATATTGAAACATACTCCCCCAAAATATTGTAGACGCACCAAGTTTAAAGACATTCAAAAATCTTTTAGACCACCACTTAACAAGGGAAATATGCTAAGTGATTTGCCCACTGTGAGTAGGAGATATACTCGATGGGCCATGGCCTTCTTATGTCTTGTATTCCATGTAATCCAAGTAAATGGACCACACCAAAAAGGTATTAAAAATGCAAATGTGTTGACTTTGTTATAAATCCTAAAACACACATAGTTTTTATAGCAAGGTTTTTTTGAATGATGCTGCTTATTTTACTTGTGAAAACTGTTGCACATGATCTTTAAACTGTGGAGAAACAGGTTCTATAAGCTTGCTGACAGGAAGGACTAGAGCAGACTGTGAGATCAGGAGATGACATCATTAGCAGCTCTTCACTGAAACTGGCTTTTTTGAACAGGTAGTGAAATAAGGGTAACAAAATAGCTCAAAACTTTAAAATGAAGTAACATAGAAACCTAATTTTTGGTATGAGATTTATTGGTGGTATGCTCATTCTAATTCTGCATTGCAGCACTTGTGTCTAGATTCCTTCTTTTTAAGAATACTTATGCTTAGTGTATACCTAAGTAATGACATCTATAAATGATAACTTCAAGATCACCTTGCCAGAAACAACTTTACATTTCTCACTAATTCTGAAGTTACATTTGAGTGTCAGAACATCACTTGGAGACAAGAATTTCTATTTAATAAGAGAACTACAAGAAAGAAATCAAAATAAGCACTGCTATGCTACTTTTCTCACCCAGTCATGTATCTGTGTATAGTTGGTCTAAGTCAAACAGTAGCCTTAGGTATGATATTTTTGTGTCAAAATGTGTGAAATTCTCACCATATGTGTCTAAATAGCCCTAATGTAGAGAAATTTGAATTACCAACAATATTTGGCTATATTCATTTATAAAAGGTCAATTCTGAAAACAGTTGTTTATGTTTAGGTATCTGTAATTACATATGACACTAAAGATATTTGTGTGCATTTATATTTATAGTAGTACATCATTTTAGTAAGCAGAGATTATTTCTAAACATCTCAGACACTCTTGTAACCACATGAAAGTCGCTCATGAAAATAGTTCTAAAATTATGAAGTTGTATGTTTAGTTGGCATAGTCCATTCATCACACAGGGATTTCTCATATTATTTTTATAAAATAATACTTTTAATTTTAAGTTACAGTTCAGTTTAAAAAAAATAAAATTATTTAATGTGACTTATATGTTTATGTGTACAGTTCTGACAACTCTTTTGGTTATAAGAGTGTCTGGTATTTGGTGAGTACTAAGGATCATCGCTAATAGCATAACATAGTGTGTTTGCATTTGTTACTCACAGTGGAAAATTCAGGTTATATATTTTCATTTTAAATTTATTTAAGTTGGTGGGCTGTGCCTTCACACACACCAATTTAAATAAAAAAAATTAGGGGCAGAGTCCCCCTACTTAAGCAAATTTGAAAAAGAAACATCATAACTATAATGCTACATGCATGGTCTGTGACATTTTTAACTGTAGTTAGTGCAATTAGTGTACTGTAATGCTATGCTATGCTGTTAATGCTGATCCTTAGTCTTTTAACAACACAGAATGCCTTCTTAAGTCCTTTGTGTGCCAGAACTGCACAGCTTCCCTTCACAGTACACATAAACATGCAAATAATAGCTGAAATCAGAATGGTTGATTGACAAGTATTCTAAAGGGTCAGTATAATTTCTGGAAAACAACGTACAATGAAACAATTAAAACTTAGAGTGCAAAAAGTAGGATTCTAAATATAAAAACATTAATTAAAAAAAAGACATGTTACTGTGATAATACCATTAAAACACTCCAGGGGATGGGTTACTTGCAGTAATCTGAAAATAGGGGCATAAGCTACTCAGCTTTATTTCATGTCTCATAAGCCCCCCTAGCGTTAAATTAATGCCTGGTAACCCAAGCCTTGATTTTATAAAATGTTTTTCCAGTGGTTCCTTGTTTCTATACAGTGTTACAGCTGAGAAGATGAAAAGTAGACAAGTGACTTGCCAAGGCCACAGAATTCATTCATAAAATTGATGATGAAATCCTATTAATCTGATTGGCTGAGAGCATCACCTCACTATTCAGTTACCAGAGCACACCCAGAGAGTTCATAACTAAACAAGTGTTCATACCTTAAAAATCCATTTGTGATGTATTTTTTAGGAGGAATAATACCCGTTGAGATGTCTGGGTATGCTGATATATCGATTTCTTGAGTGATTGTAGAAATGAGGCATATTCCCAGTGTCTCACTATGCACCTGAGGCATCCATATATCAGAGCACATACAAACACCTCAGTGAGTGTTAGACCTTGTTTATAATAATTATTTTACTGTGGGTAGCCTAATGCAGATAAAATGGTCAACATTCAGTGGGGTCCTGCTTTTACACAACTGTACAGCTGAAAGGACTAGCACACTGACCAGTCAAGTGATCTGCTCAGCTTCACACAATGAGCCAGATTCCGTGCTCAGGTGGGAACCTGCAATCTCCTGATTCATGATTGGGATGGGTGGGGTTGAGTGCCTTCAGTAAAATACTCTGTATTTGTACTCAAGAGACAAAAACGTAATTCGTCATTCAGTCAAACAATGGGTACAAAAAGTGTGTGCTCTGACCAGGTAGCCAGAGCTAGTCACTGCCAAGAAAACAGTCTCTATGACTTTTGGCACTAGGCAGTGGCTTGCTTGACTCTCCCCCTCCATTGCTTCCATACTGTTGATGTTGTTGCGATTGAAAATTTCTCCTCCATTAAGTACCTCAGTGTCTGGCCGGACTGCCATCTTGATTTCTCTGTTCATATGGATGCAACCCACCAGAAGTAAACTTCACACTTTATATGCTTTACAAGAAAAAGAGGTGCATCCCTCTTTCTGCCCGCAGAGAAATCCTCCTGAAATGCTACAGTACTTCCAATTTTGGACTATGGTGATATCAATTACAATGCTGTTTCCAAGTCCACCTTAGTCAGACTGGACCCCCTCTTTCACTCCTTCTGCCAGTTTATTCTCAACAGTCCCTGTCATACTCAACACTGTTCTTTCTACACCTCCCTTTCCCTCCCCTGTCTTGATGCCAGATGCCTTGCCTGCTGTTTCTCTTTTTTTTATATAGATGTTTATGGGTTTTTCTTTGTAGAGTATTCCACTCCCCCCCCCCCGAGGCCCCAGCACACGGCCGTATGTGCATGTGGAGGCATGCACGCACACTATGGTGCCAGCTCAGCCCCTTCCACCCTCCTGTCCTTGCTGTACCCTCCACCTATGCTATCCCACTGGACCTCCACTCGGTGGGTGCGGAACTATGGGAGGGCGACAACCCACCCCACCACCCCCAGAAGAGGAGAGCAACCTGTCAGCTCTGCTAAATCCTGCTCTTCTCTCCTTCCCCCCACACAGGCCCCCTGATGACATAAGGTCATTCCTGAACCCAGGTCACTGGTGTGGTGCGAGGTAAGGCATCCAGCACCTCAACCCTCAGTGCCACCAGACCAGCACCCACTGTGTCTCTTTTATCTGCAAATTATGGCTTGGCTGCCTCTCCTCTTACCTTGCTTTCCTCCAACTACTTATTCTATTTACAACTCTTGCTCTCTCTCTCTTGCTGTCCCCCAATGAAATCCTGTGCTGAGCAAGCTGCATTCTCTTTCCACTTCCCTAAACTCAGGGGCTCTCTCCCTCCTTCCATTCAGTCTGCTCCTTCCCATTATCAAACACAAAAGCTTTTCTTGTGGTCCTTCCCATTATGCTGTGAAACCTCTTCTTTGTGATTACACTATTCACTCATGCAGTTGCCCCTGACACTGGGTCCTGATCTTTGTCCACTGCCCCCCCCCCCTTCACTGGTATTAGTTCAGTCCTCCCTCCCTCTTCCACTTTTCCTCCTTTACCCCTACACTTACTTAATACTGCATTGTAGCACACTGCATATTGTTTATCTTGTTCTTCTTCTGCACCTCTATTTTATTACTTATTTCCTGCCCAGAAGCGTTGCCTATGAATGACTAATCTTTGTTGTTCTCATTTACATATTTTTGCATTTTCTGAGTATTGTATTTTGTAATTGCACTGTACTCTGTCCTTCCCCCAGAACGCATTTAGAAACAAGCTTTCACCAGCTCTGTATGTCTTACCTGGAAAAACTTTTGAAATAAATAACCCCTCAGTTATCTCCCATCACTACAGCCCTTCCAAATCCTCCCACACCATATTCAGTTTCTGGTGTCCTTTTTTCCTGATCAGATTGGATTGGATATTTTGTTTATAAAGCACTTTTCCCTCTACTCAGAGTGCTGTCCAAAAGAAATATGTAACTACAACAAAGTAACATAATAATTTAAGGTTGGAAGAGTCTCTAGGTCCATTAGGTCATCCTTCTCCTCCACTTCATATGCAGGGACCAGAGCAGTATGCTGGGCAAACATGTATTAGTATTTAACCAGCTCTATTACCCAGGATACCCTGCGATAACTTTGGTAAGAAGAAACATGTCAAGGCTTACCTTAAATACCTGTACTGTCGCTGTGTCCACTGTCACTTTGCCATCCTCCAGAAGAAGAAGAATCTCCTAATGATGCTCCTGAATTTACTACCTTTGAGCTCCAGAATGTGTCGTTGGGTTCTGCTGAGCATACCAAATCAAACATTCCATCTGTTTGACCTTTTTGATACCTATCAACATACAAAAGTCTAAGATCATGTTTCCTTTAGCTTCCTTTGTTCCAGAGTGAATGGGTAGCTAGTTTCTCTCCTCATAAATCTTCCTCTGTAACTCTAATTATTTTGGTGGCCTTGCATTGCACCCTCAGTACTGCTTCAATGTCATTTTTAGAATGGGGAACCCAAAACTATACACAGTATTCCAGTGGAGCCTGACCAGGGCATTGTAACTAATAGACTAACTAACTAACTAAATGCGAGCTATCAAAATTAAATAAATAAATATCCTAAAATTGCAAAATGGATAGTGCTAAGAAAACATAACTCAAACAATAGGGCCAGGGTGATCTGTGCAAAAGAACCACAAACAGACTGCTGCCTTGTATTGGCTCAAACTATGCATTAGCCTAAACAATTGCAGAAGAGAGTTCCACATAACAGGGGCAGCTACTAAAAATGTCCTGTCCCCTGCAGATTTTAACTGACGTGTAGAATGGGGAACCGTAAGCAGCTCCTGGCCATGAAAAGAAGGGCTCTACGTGGGAAGGCAGGAGCTCTCGGAGGTAGACAGGGACAAGTATTTTAATCCAGAAGTTGTTATTTTGCCTAATAGGCAGCCAGTGCACATTCAGGAGGGCTACGTCCTATGCTATGACTGCCACATGGGAGTCAGGAGGTGAGTTACTGCATTCTACATTAGCTGCAGGCATCAGATCTGGCAACAGGACAGGCCCATGTAGAGTGCATTATAGTGCTCCAGGTGTGGGCAGCTATGTCTCCACCAGTGTTTTCAGGTGGTATTGTTTAAAAAAGGGGCACAACCTGCCAGTGTTCTTAAGGTAGTAAAAACAACCCATAACTACAGCCATATCCTGAGATTCCAGGGTCAGGCTTTCATTGAGGACTACTGCCGGATTGCTTACAACCTATTTGCCACCACAAACTGAATCTCATCTAGGATGGGTAGCCTGAGACTTCCCTTCCAGGTAAAGACTTGATGTGCTGAGCCCATCAGAAACAGATCTGTTTTACTAGGGTTCAGAGCCAACCAGTTTGATATATTGTTGTCAAAGGTCCATCCTCTTCCCTAACCTGACTCCCAGTCCCATTGTAAACAGGGACAACTGAACAAATTAATATCATCTCATTTGACCCCAAATCCATGGTGGGGGTGCCAAATGTGTCCTTCTAGAATGTTGGTGGGCATATAAGTAAATTGTTTCAGGGATACTTGCCAGTCCACCTCTCTTGTTTCTATTCTGACACACCATATCTCTATGGCCCTGTACACACTGCAGTAACATTTTTGAAACCATTTAAAAGAGCGGTTTCAAACTCACTATGGTCACCCATCCATACTGGTAGTCACCGTACTGTAACCCAGTGCAGTTGCCTCCGCATGTCAGGTCTGGTAACGTTTTTCAGAATGGTTCTATGACTACATCCCAGCATGGTTTTCCTTCAGCTATGTGGGTTTGCTGGTCAGCAACACAAGATAAAAGGTTTTTGGTTTGCAACTGTGCTTAAAACCAGTTTTAAGATTAGGTTCCTTGCAGGGTTTAACCACATTTTTTAAACTCAGTTTAAAACCATGTTACGTGCAGACACAAACTGTGTTTTGGCTTTTTAAAACATTCTGAAAAACATAGTGTGTACAGGGCCTAAGACCACCACACCTTCACCGCTCCAAAGGCCCAAATGCAAGTTGGTCTCGGAGAGGGGAGGGTCTGGCAGGGTACCAGATCTGTTTAATATGGTATGTGACACCCAGATTGAGGTGTAAGAGGTCCATAGATGCCTGAGGTGGTTGGGAGTGACCATGGGACTAGCAATGGCTACAAGGGGAAGGGGGAAGAGGCTTCTGGTGTATTTTTATTTACCTCTATAGGGGTGCAGACCAAGTACGAACACCTCAAATAAGGCATGATAGCCTATTATTTTTGGTATTGGGGAATTAGTAGTCACCACTTGCACAACTCTGCTATTCTCTTCTCTAAACTGTAGCCAATCCCTGGAAGGTGGTTTGGTCAGAGTTGGAATATAAACCAGGAATTTCATGCTTGCTGTCATGTGCTTTAAATAGTAGACTACATTGCATGCTTTTTTTATTATTTTTAAACAGAAGAAAATAAGAAGAAAAAATAATTTTATATTCTAGTGCTGGACTTGGGAGAACTGGCTGCTTTATTGCAACCAGCATCGGCTGTAAACAGTTGAAGAATGAGGGAGTTGCAGATGTACTGAGAACTACCTGTCAGTTACGATTGGACAGGTAAAATAATTTTATTTTACTATTTTACTGTGTATGTTTGCAAGTTGGATTATGTACCTCACTACCAATTTGTTCCATTGATAATACTTCACTGTTGGGTACATTGTTACTGTGGACTGCTTTTTTTGTCATATCCGAGATCTTAAACATAACCTCCCCCCTCCCCAGGAAGTGGTTGGTGTTAACATTCAGTGTCTTCTTTGATGGGTTATGGTCCTGAAATGGGATGGCCCAGGGGTATAAAAGCTGCTGGTAAGAACAGTGTAGGGGAGAAATAAAGACAGTGGAGGTTGATAGGAACCCTAAGTGGCTCACACACCCACATGATGCCAGCTGTGACTGTCCAGTAGAGGTCTGCTGGACATAAGGGCTGGCACTGGTACTATGTGTCCTGAGTTTGGGGGTACAAAGTCTCTTGCCAGGTCTGTTCTCTATCTAGGTACAGCAGCCTGAAGAAGGAAGAGAAAAAAAAAAACTGTGGTGGAGGATAAGCCTGTCAAGAAGGTTCCTCCTCAAGGAGTTCATCTGTATAGCAACACAATCGCTTTAAGATGCTGATCCTGAGACACCAACAGTTAGAGGCACCAGAGTTCTTGGGTCTGTGCAGAAATTGAGATAATGCTCTTCTCCCCTAGTTCAGGAGTCAATTCAAAGATTTAAAAGAGCCACGACTGGTATTACCCTTGTGGAACCAAATGTGGTAATCCACATAAACCACTCTTTGCCCAGGTAATGGTTGCCTGTCTGGTAAACTGAAGGGGTATATGATTTCTATGGTCCAGACATCCTGAGAGGTCGGGTAAAGGTAGGTTTCAAGAAGGAGGGGGGTGCTAGGGGACAGGACATGCATCCAAGTGAAAAGGTTGTTCAAAACAGAGCAAGGGTGCCTGAGGGTTTAGCATGCAAATGTGAAAATGAATATGTGAAGGTACAATAAATCTGTAACCTTGACATTCCTTCCCCTAGGGATCACTTCAGGAATTTTGCTGGAGAAGACAATGTGTTGAAACTGTCCCTGTATTTGCCTTAAGTCCCTGTGCCTCTGGATTAACTTCTGTAAAGAAGAGTTCATCCAGGATATTCACAGTTCCTAATTTGAGCTCATAGAATGTTTGGTCCAGGAGCAAATTAGTTCATAGGGCAAACTACAGTACAGGTACACTGAAACATGCTTCATGCTTGAAGCCCATCTCAAGTTCTAAAACTGTGTTCATATATATCACCCAGAAGAAGCAGGCCCTAACCCCTTGTTCCCATAAACCAAAATCTCCTACTGGCTGCATAAGGTATGTCACCAAAAGGGAGCTATATGAATAACAGGAGAAAGGGAGCTTTTAGAGCTCGTAAATGGTGATTGCTCCTTAGAAGCAATCTGCTATATTCAACCATCCTCATGTAAGTGATCCTGTAGCAAAGGCAAAGAACTAGAGTTTCATTTACAGATCATTATGGCCTCATTACAGGCCTGGAGCAAACAGCTGTTGTGCCCAACAACCTCCCCACCAATCACCATACTGACCTGCTGAAATGTTTCCTTGGTAGTCTAGTCTTTCCTCAATCCATGGTCACCAGTCCGAATGTTAAACTAACCCTCTTGGTAGTCTAGTGTTCCCCCCATCCCCCTGGCCATCAGTCTGAGTATTAAATTAACCCCTCTGGCAGTCTAGTGGACCTCTCACCCTCATCACCACAGTTTTTTAATCATCCCCCTTGGCAGTCTAGTGGTCTATCCACCCCCCAAAATTGTCATACGTAGTACTGAGAACACCAACCCCCAATTGTCCAGAGGTTCTCCCATCCCCTGATTGCTAAAGCAAAACCCTTTCCCACAGACTACATCTGGGACCCACAACTAATGTGTGGGAGGGTGGACCTGGCTGTCAGCACCTCTGTTCAAGGCTAGGGTCTAATAGTAATGCAGAGGAGTCTAACAGTGTGGTACTGAAGTAACAAACAACACATAAATGCAGACTCAAAGACTCTTGATTTCATAATCAAATATAATACATTTATTATCATGAATAAAGCACCCTGTGTCCGAAACATGCCAATGTCTTGTGGCCCTGGGGCCACTTCGTCAGGGCTTGTGGTCATCTTAGGCTTAACATTACCTATGCATGTCTCCCTAAAAGGGGAATTTCATTTCCTTAATAATTCTTATAACCACTTTGAGCTTTTCTCGTAGATCTAGGATTTCTTAAATCTTTTTCATTACTAGCCTATATGCTTAATTCTGTTGCATTAGAAAAGTGATAAGTTCTTTCTTGGAACTCCCTGATACCTTGCTTGTATAGCCCTGAGAAAGTAACCCAGGGCCATAAAATGCTGTAATGTTTCAGACTTATTCATGATAATAAAATTATTATATTTGATTATGATATCAAGAGTTTTTGAGTCTACATTCATATATTGTTCCTTACTTCCTAACCACTCATTACTACAGCCAGCCATTGTCTGCAACACATAGCGAATGAACAGTTGACTAAGTCCAAATCAATAACAACCATTATTTGTGTGAACTTAGTAGGATTTGCATTGGCTTTGTTTGGCAGATGGTGGCTGGTGGTGGTGAGTGGTGGGAGAGTACAAGTTACCAGCTGGAATTAAGGGATTGCCTTGTCAATCAAGAGGGTAGGACCACTGGAGTACCAGGGAGAGGTGATCTTAATACTTGGGGGAGTGGGGGACCACTAGACTGCCAGAGTGGCTGAATAAAACAGCCGGTATGGCAATTTTGTAGTGGGGGGGCCACTAGACTGCCAGGAAGGTTGATTACAATACCTGATTTGATGAACAGGGAGTAGAGGGACTACTACACTGCCAACTAGTTGATCATAACATTCTGTACGGCAATCAGAGAGGTGGATGGGTCACTGAAATGTCGGGGGGGATGATTACAATACCAGGTATGGCAATCAAGAGAGTGGGGGGGGCACTAGACTGCCAGTGGGTGGAGTTTAACACTCAGATAGGTGATCAGGTTGGGGTGGCAGAGTGCTGCATTAATAAGACCAGGTTTGTGGAGGCATCAAATAGCATGACGCTAACTGCTGTTTAACATCTCCACAAACCTTTGAGCATTCCAGAGTGCCTGTGCAGCTGCAACAATGGACATGCTCAGATATTTCCTGAAATTTCTGTGCTATCTCTAGAGAAGTTCCTTGCCTGCCTTCAGTACCACTAGAGGGTCACCAGAAAGATTCTCTTTAGAAATGTCATGAAATATCTGGAATTATCTGAAAATACAGTATCTGGAAACATCTGACCATGTGTTGCAACTGTATGCAAGAGCAGTCAGGTAATTTTCATAGCTGCATAAGCATATCTTAGTGCTGCTCACTAAAGGTTTAGTGTGTTGCAAACTATGCCTTTCATCGAGAATTCCACTGAACCACTAAGTCATTTTTCTCTGTAAAAGTTGATTTTTTAAGTACTAGTTCAAATTCTGTTACTGTTGCATCTCTTCAGGCAGTTTTATTATCCTAGTAGGTGTTTCTGATTTACACACAGATAGTAAGTGCCATTGTAGAACTGTATGATGTACGTCATGTCCCTTGGTCAGTTCTTCCATTGTTAGAACAATGCATCCATGTTCTACTATAAAACTATATGGTTGGAGAGGGACATAAACTACCTCATGCAGTTCTGAAATGGCACATAGCACTAAAGTGTAAATCATAAAACATCACTGAGGTTACTAATAGGCCACTATAGATGGAGCAATAGCAGAATTTGGACCAGTTTTTGAAAAATCATTTTCTACCAAGAAAAATTACCTTTGTGTTCAGCGCAGTTCATGTTTCAATATGGCCCATTTAGCAAGTCACCTGCTTTTGGCCCACAAACTGTTAGAAAAGCACTAACCCTGTCCACGCTCCAAATTTTCCTTCCAATATCCAGGCCACTGTGTTTTGTTAATATATTTGTATGTGAACAGTAGTTTTTTGTGCTTCATTTGCCATAACTGCTTACAGTGCAGTGCACCTAAGGCTCATAAGAACTATTGACAGGAACTCCCTCCCTTTCTCACCCATTACAGAGAAGCCCAAGTTACATGAACATCAAACTGCATGTACTTATTGAGCATCCTGCATCCTTCTACAGTAGGACATGAGGACATTTCATTTTAAATAACATTTTAGTTATTAAAACTAGCAATAATGTTTGCAGATTTGCAACACTGTCATCAAAAATGACTCACCATTGCCATTTATACTAGAAAATGTCCTTCCTTTTGCCAAAAGAATATATATGGGATATGCAGGGGGTGAGTGTGTGATAACTCATTTATCTTGTATAATTGCCAGTGACCTCAAGTAACCTCATGAATGGCAAAGCCAGTGAGGGATTACGAGAAGTCCACTCATCTCTGCAAGAAAATGAGTTATCACACACTACACAAGATATAAATGAAATATGTAGGGGCATTGCCTCTGCATATTTCATTTAAGCAACAGGGCAAGAGTTTCTGTGATGGGTTATTGAGAGACCAAGGTTTATTTTTTTTATATAAATTAATAAAAGAATCTGGGTCTTTTTAATGTCTTCGTGCTCCTCCAAGTTTCGTGTACCCTGTTATTATGAGAATTGCTAGGGAGTCACATTATAACGTTAGGACTGATGCTGCTGCATAGCAGGTGATTGGTGTTTTACTTAAGGGGTGGATTGTGTTTGTTTTAAAAAAATGGCGGTGGTGCTTAGCGAGCCGGGTTAGGGTGCGTTTTGAAGCCTCCAGTCGGTTTTGATTAAAAAAAAGTTTTAATTCCCCACTTTTCGACAAATATGGCAATGGCTTAATGTAGTGGCTGAGTTGGCTGCTCGGTTTCGCAGGAGTGAGCACTTCTGACACTGCGGAGTTCAGCCATTGCGATGTTGAGAGGAGTGAGGATCGGGAGCCTGCATGAGTAAGATCAAGTGGGGGATTGCCATGAATAAAGTTCACTACTAAAAAATTTCATAAGTTTCATAAGTTAGGTAAGAGATAATAGCTTGTGCCAAGAAGTCTCTTTTAGTACGACTATGTCCTTATGCCTACATAAAATTTGTCTAAGTTATTCTTAAAGGAGGTGATAGAAGTACTACTAATTATTTCAGATGGTAGTTTATTCCATAGTGACATGACCCTTTGGTTAGACCAATGACCTCTTGGTAGTTTTAGTTATGATTTTCAAATTCAGACCCACGCATTCCCATAGGTCATTGTTTCGAAGGGCAGAGTAGACCAGACATAAGTCTCCCCTAAGTCACCTATACTAGAGCATGTAAAAATTTAGGTCTCTTAGTCTCTCTTCATAGGGGAGATTTTGCAGACCAGCAATTCTCTTTGTTGCCCTTCTCTGCACTCTTTCAATGTTAGCAATGTCTACTCTATGGTAAGAGTTCCAGAACTGAACCCCATGCTCCATGAGTGACCTCATCAGTGTGCTGTACAAGGGCAACAGGATCGATCTATCTCTGCTTTTAATATTATGCAGTATACAATGCATTATCCTATTAGCTATATTTACTTTGGTGTTTTGCTGTTTAAAGGAAAGATGAAACTGAATAGAAATGTTGCAGTTCGATGTGATTAGGAAGAAGGTGGACTGGCTGTGTGTGTGTGTGTGTGTGTGTGTATGTGTGTGTGTGTGTTTGTGCATGTGTGTGTGATGGGAGGGGTGTACTGCAGAATCATAAAGGAAAGGAAAACTGTTGTTTGGTTTTCTGCAGCAGCAACATCTTGGGAAGTGAACTGATATCACTAAGTAGTGCAGGCAGGGGGGATGTGGCTATGATGTAATCAGTATGGTAATAACTTTAAGTTATTACCATAGTGATTACTAATACCCCATTTATCTGGACAGCAATTCAGGTAAATGGATTTATCTGCCAGTTTTTATCCTGTCACTTGTTTCATGATTAAATTGTGTTTTTTGTGCAAAGGATACTGCATACAGGAACACCCATTCTTTCAACCACACCTTCGTGGACTAGGATCTTTCTGCTCACCCATAGTGCATAGATGTAGCTGATATATTCCAAGATGCCTTCAGTGACCATTGTATGACTTTCTGTATTGGGAAAGTTTGGCTCCCTCCTGCCTCTCCCAAGTACATCTGGTCCAGGTCTCTCCAGTCAGCTGACATCGGCTCGCTCCTCAGTGACTTTGTTGCCACAGACTGGTCCCCGATCCTCACTGCCCCAACATTGATATGGCCCTCACCCTAAATGACCTCCTATCCATCTGTACCAACTCACACAACCACATGTATGCAGATGACACTGTCATCTATGCATCCATTCCCTCGACCTTGGCCTTGGATATATTGTTCCAGCATGACTTAACAACATCCTATGCTAGTTCCAAGCCAACCAGCTCCAGGTCAGCACTATAAACCACAGTCCATGACCTTTGGTACTATCCAAAAACTATCCAGGTTCTTCTTCCCCCCTGTTTTCACTACTCTGGATGGCTCCTTCCTCAAAGCAGTTTCCACCATTAAGTACCTCAGTGTGTGGTTGGACAGCAAGCTGGACTTCTCTGCCCACATCGACGCCATCCATTCCAAACTATGCCCTAAACTGGGTTCCCTGTATTGCCGCAAGGACTGCCTCCCTCCACAGGTCATCTAGGAGTTGGTCACCAAAATGGTGCTCCTGGTCCTTGATAATATGGATGTGGTCTACAGCACTGCCCCCCCCCCCCCCCCGATGCCAGACTGGATGCCCTATGCAATGCTTACTGTCACTTTGTTACAAATACCACCTTTTGCACTCATCACTGCTCCTTTTACTCCTCCCTCTCTATCTCTCCATTCCAGTCATGATGCATATCTCACTGCATGTCCCTCATTTCCAAATATTGGGTCAGGTCTCACCACCACCATCTCTCCTTCCACCTCTTTCCCTCCTATTCTTTGCACTCCAGAGACTCACATACCTCCTGTCTTCCTCACCCTTACACCTCTGCTGGGCAATCTGTCTACACCTACCTCTCTTTCCTCCGGAAAAATCTCCCCTCTACTCTCCACCTTTCTCCTTCCCTTCTCCTTCAAACATCAGCTGAAACTTCACTGTGCCCTAGTCTTCTCCTGCCTAGTCCCCCCCCCCGACCCAGCCTCCCCCTTTCCACCCTATCTGATTGGTTTGGTACTCTGATTACGCTGGCATGGTTGTAATTTTGCCATATTCCTGACACATTGGGCCCAGTATTCAGAATTGCACCTGGCAATGTCACAAGTGGATGCACAAAGGCAACTGAGTTGCGCTGAAGCAACAAAAGTATATATTCAAAAGAGATGTGCCATGGTGCATCTCTTCTGAATATAGCAAATAATGGGTGTGGCACAAATACAATGCAACAGTGCATCCCCCAGACAGGTCTGAATACCAGGAATGGGAAATGCGTCAGTTCATCAGAGATACACCTTGTGCAAATTCCTGATATTCAGACCCAAATATGCAAATGGAGCCATAATGAATTCAAGGCGAAAATGGGGTCATTTGCATGTCATTATGGCCCCATTTGCATGAGTTGTGCAGTGCTGGTCAGTGAAATGCACCTGAGGCCCTGCACAGCATGTGGTGTTGTCAGAGGAGGTCTAGTGGTACCCCCCTCCCTGCCCATAACCACGATCACTCAAATGTAATTTAAGTTATTGTCCTGGTGGTCTAGTGGTACCCCATCCCCACCAGTAACCCAGATCACTGTGAAAGTTTCCCAGTTTAAGCCCTGGTAGTCTAGTGGTACCCCCCTCCTTGCGCATTACCCCGATCATCCAAATGTAACATTTATTTGTCCTGGTGGTCTAGTGATACCCCCTCATCCATAACCCTGATTGCCGTAAATATGGCATTGTTACATCCTTGTGTCAGTGGCCTCCCCACCCCACAGGACCCGCTGCCACCAGCTCCCCGGTCATCAGCAGGCAGCACACCAACCTGCATACCTCCATGGCTGCCTGACAAATGACAGCTTACAGTAAGTGCTGCAAGCCCATTTGGTCCACACTGTGGACCAATGGAGCCACAATACTGTAATAGTCATTCACAACTTTGTGAAAGAATGACTTTATTCACAAAGTTGAGAATGACTACGACAGTATGCTAGTGAACCATTGGTCCACAGTGTGGACCAATGGCTTGCAGTACTTATTGTAAGCTGTCATTCGGTGGGCAGCAGCGGAGGTATGCGGGTGGGTTTGCTGCCAGCTGATGACCGGGGTGGGAGCTGGGTATGCAGGGGGTCCTGTGTGTGGAGGGGTGCCAATGGACAACCAGGGATGTAACAATGCTGTATTTATGGTGATCAGGGTTACCGGCAGAGGGGGTACCACTTGACCACCAGGACAAATAAATAAGTTCAATTTGGATGATCAGGGTTACGGGCAGGAAGGGGGATACCACTTGACTACCAGAGCTTGAATTGGGAAACTTTCATATTGATTGGGGTTACAGGCAGGGAGGGGGGGTCCCATTGGACCACCAGGGATTTTCATGGGTGCTTGTGTATAGTGTTCTGGGGGGAGGCAAGCCACCCATGGCTAGTGGCTGCTGTAATGCACCTTGCATTATGGCTGCTCACCTGTAGATGGCTACCTGCTGAGAAATTTTTTATGGGCTCAACTTTGTGCCAGGTATGTCACACATCTCTGGGATGTGCCTGCAGATGTGTCATACATCCCAGGCTGAATATGCATAGGCATACACCCGGAGATGTGCTGCATACATTATCTTTGTGCCCTGGCACATCGGGAATTGTGCTACGCAATTCCCCTTTTTGAATATTGCCCCAGGGTGCATTTCTGGGGTTGTGCTGGCACAGCTCAGTTGCATCAGGTGCAACCCCTTTGAATATCTCAGCCATTAACTGTAAGAAGTGGGCCTCACCACTTGGAAGTTCTGTTAGCACACTGTTACTGCTTTTTATTGCCTGTTTTGTCTCTGCCTAATCTCAACTTTAAGGTGAAGGTGTAACATAATTTTTACATGTTTTGGGCTTCACAGCCCACTAGCTTGGGGCGGAAATAGCTCCTCTGTGTTAAAATGTTTAATTTTAGTGCCCTGGTGTATGGAAGGGAATGGATCATAACAGTGTCCAAACCATCAGCCAGGAGATCCCTTTCCACTTCCCAGCCCACTTGCTCTGCCCTTGCGCTCCCCCTTCTTGTGATGTGTGCCCAAGGAGAGTGCAGGGACACACCCCATACAAGTCTATGGGGCTCATTCTTAGACCATTTTTACAGAACTTTAAGCAGCCTTTCAATAAAAATGATAGTCACCACTCAACTAATAGGGACCCTATGTTTATGCTGCTCATGGAATTACCCGATGACCTTACCATTCTTATTGCACTTTTTTCCTTTGGTACTGCATGTTTACTCTCTGTATGCACTTTATTTTGAATCCAGATATTGTTGCTGTATTCTCCTTGGAGTATATGTCTTTACTATTGTAACCCCTTTCCCCAACCCCTACTGTAGGTCACATGTCACATCTGGAAATGCGCCTTAGCTCAATGTGCTTTCCAAGTTGCCAACTTTCAAATAAAATAAATAAAATTCTTCTCAAAGTTCACTCCTCCCAAACAAGACAGTATAAGATTTGACCCAGGGCCACAGAAGGACCTTCCCAGGATGTGGTATACCATTGCTCCTGGCAATAACCCACTGCATTATGGGATGATAGGAGGGGAGATGCTCTTCGCAGCTGTATTAAGCTAACTAGCAATCTCTCCTGTACTGCTTACATTGCCTCCCTCTAACAATCCATCCTTGGTTTCCTCCTTACTCCTATGCATAGGGCAGTAGGTGAGAATGTGCACCTTCCCCACCTCCCCCTACTGGTATCAGAAACCAGATTCTCCAGATTGCCATTCACTATCTCCTAGAGTCAGAGTTCCCCTGGAAGCTGTGTAAGTGATGAAAATGAGGGTTATGGGTTTGTAGACAGATGGGCCTCTGTCAGTCAGCTTACACAAGGATGTCATGGCAGACATACATCTAAACTGTGATCCTTCTCACCCGGATTATCTTTGAGGGTCAACATCTTGACTGCTCCAGTCTCGCTGCATCTAAACCAGTGCTTGGGCAGCAGGGAGGGTGCAGCTACCCTGACCTTGCAGCACAAAATAAACACTGTAGGAGACCCCACTGACTATTTGCATGACTTTATGTATCCAGTCTCAGGGCAGTGTAATGGTTGAGCACAAGGAAAAGAGATTCAAGAATGCATAGAGGGGCAACTATCCTAACTTGCATGCAGGTCAACAAGTAGGTGCGCCCAGCAAAATGGGTGAACTTGGAGCCTAATATACTTTAAAAGCCAGGACTTAGTGGCCCTAAGATAGACTTGGTGGAGGAAGAAAATGACTACTATAGAAGAAAAAAAAATATTCTAGAGGGATAGTCCTGACAATAAAGGGTTAGGGTGGCTCACCTGTAAGGCCCTATGTGGGCTGGGTCCTGGCTACCTGTCTGAGCTCCTGTCACCTATGACCTCTGCCTGATCCCTCCGCTTTGAGGGGCTTCCTGGATGTTCCCAGGGTTCAGCTCAAGACCTCTGGTGACTGAGCATTTAGTGTCTCTGGGCCTACTCTGTAGAACATACTTCCCGCTCACCCTCAATTTGTGTCTTTAAGCAGAGGCTTAAGGTCCATCTCTTCTGCCAGGCTTTTGGGGATTAAGTCATCTCCCCCCTACCCTAGCCTCAGCTATTTCATATTTTATACCTTATATTTATGCTTTTAAGAATGTTGTTTTAAAGATTTCGCTGCTTCACAAATGTTATTGTATTTTGTATTCTGTTTTTATTGTGTACGGAGTCCAGAGCCTCTGGAACTGGGCGCCTTAGAAATAAAATTGCCTTGCCTTGCCTCACTTCATAAGAACAGAGTCACTGTGGAGGACAAAGAGAACATGAAGGGGTATATTGTGTCACAGAGCCTAACTGGGTCAAGCAAGAAGAAAAGGAGGGTGGTAAAAACGTCATCCCAGGGGTATGCTACAGGCCTTCAGACAGCTCTGTGGAGCATGATGCTTAACTGGTTAAGGAAAAAGAGCAGCAAAATCTGATGCAGTGGTGATCCTAGGGGATTTCAATCTTCCTAGCTTAGACTGGCATCTTGAGGGGGCTAACAGCAGGGCTGAGAATGAATTCCTGTTCACCTTCAAGGAATGCTTCCTAGAGCAGAATTTCCAACAAGGTACTACACGAGGTTTGAGGTTACCCTTGACCTTGTCCTTATTAGTGGGGAGAGGGCCACCTTTAGTGAAAAACTAAAGGAATTAGTGATGCGGCAGTTACCACAACCTGGTAAACATTTCCCCAGTGATAGGGAAAACTAAACATCAACAGAAAGGTCTAAGGGGCTCCCACCGTAATGGTGACTGCCAGCTGGGTGCTAACAGGCTCAGAGGGCAGTCACAAACCAAACAATGGAAACAAGTTCCAACATCCCGCAGCAATGAACTACTGAAAGCAGACTGTTTTGCAAGTAAAAACAAAACTGGCTTACCATGATTCTTTTTGAATATAAACTTTATTAAAAGTATAAACAGTACACAAAGATGCTCACATAACATATACAGTATTGATAAAATGCAGAGTGACAGAACTGTGCATTCAAACCATAACAGAATTCCTGGCTCCACTCCATGAGTGCTTCCTCCTACAGTACCTCAAAGCGGCTGGAGAACAGCATGTATGCAAATAACCATGACGCACAATAGCTGGTGTTTTTGTGCAGCCTTCCTCTGAAAAAGGTCTGCAGCATACCACTGTGCATTTCCCTCTTTAAACTTCTTATTCCACCTCCCTACCTAGTTTGTTCTCCTACACAAACCCCTCTGTATTCTTCTAGTATCTTCTGTGTCAACTACTCCTCCCCTTTTGGCATCATCTGCAAACTTACTAACCCAACCTGCTTCTTTATTTGTTTCCTGAATATCAATTGTAAATAGCAGTGGACCAAGCACAGATTGCCTGAGGCACCCCGATAGTTACACTTCACTCATTTGAGTAAGTGCCATTAATTCTTACTCTCCTTTCTTCCTGATCAGATACCAGATCAGTTGGTTAACTTCCTGTTTACTCCTGTGCTTTTAAGCCTATGCAGCAGATTCCCATGTGGTACCTAATCAAAGGCTGTACTGAAATTCTAATAAACAGCATCTTCTGGGGCTCCCCTATCTAAGTTTGTCAGAAGTGGCTCATGAGATGTGTTGATGTAGTGTAATGCTTATGTAATGTACCTTTGGCTTACTCTTCATTGTTTCCACCCAGTAAGTAAGTAAGTAAGTAAAATCTTATTTCTAAAAGGCGCCCTTCCATTGCTCAGAACGCCTTTACAATACAAAAAAAAGCAGTACAATAAACATCTTACAATACAGACCATAATCCCCATAAAACAACGTACAAATCATAGGCCACTACGTTCCTAGAAATGCCTTTTCAAAAAATTATGTTTTGAGGGAGTTTTTAAATCCCTCCATGGTCAGGCTCTCATGTATGTGATGAGGTAGAGAGTTTCACAAGGTAGGGGCCATAAAGGCAAAAAATCTTTATTTATTTTTATTTATTTAGTTTTTGTAGACTGGGTAAGTGCACTAGACAAATCCTGCCTACTTTCAGGCACAATCTGGGGAAGGGGGATACAGATGAATGCCAATTGATCTCAAACCAGATTAAGCTGTTGGTGGTATTTTTTTTTTAGTGAATGAGGGAAATTTGACCAGGACACTGGGGAAATTCCCCTACTCTTTTTTCGATAAGTGCCATGGGATCTTTAACATCCACCTGAACTACCACCAATCCAGGCAGATGGGACCTCGGTTTTAATGTCTCATCCGAAAGACGGCCCCTCAGAAGTGCAGCACCCCTCTTATGCTGCACTACAGTGTCAGTACTGGGATATTAACTCAAGTTCCTCAAACATCTTCAGGTGTACCCTGGGAACCTCTAGCAATCCCACATCAGAGGATCAGAGTGAGCGAGAGGGACGATAAGGAGAGAGGAGGTCTTGCAGGTATTGGGGTCCCAGCTCAAGTAGGGCTTTAGAGGTCAGCAATGCAACCTTGAAAGGGATTCACCATTGTATAGGCAGCCAGTGCAGTTCGCACAGCACAGGTGTTATGTGACTGGATCTAGGGGTCCCAGTTAACAACCTGGCTGTGGCATTCTGCACTAGCTACAGTCGGCCAGTATCCATGCCTGGTAGCCCTAGGTAAAGGGCATTGCAGTAGTCTAGCTGAATGGTGACAAAGGCATGGACCAATGTTGACAGATCCTCAGACAGAACCAGATGCTTCACCCTGGTAATGTTTCTGAGATGGTAGAAGGAGGACTTGACTGTGGCCTACCCCTGAGCTTTCAGGGTCAAACCTTCGTCAAATACCACCCCTAGGTTATGCATCTGGTTCAAGGCATTGAGCAGGCTACCCCCAAGTTGTAGACCTGACGGTTTTCCTGCCCATGACTCGGCCGTCCTCCGATCTGGGTCCACAACCAACACCTCAATTTTCTCTGGGTTTAACCTCAGCCAGCTGGCACTCATCCAGTTCTGTATCTCCTGTAGGCAGTTGTTAAACATCGAGACTGTATCATATTCCTGGCCGGGTACAAAGGACATGTACAGTTTAGAGTCATCTGCATAGCAGTGAAAACTCAACCCGTACCACCTAATAATGTACTCCATTGGAAGCATGTACACTGTGAACAACACGGGGAAAAGCACAGAACCCTGTGATACCCTACAGGGCAGACTTCAAGGGGATGAGGAATAAATTCCTGATACCACCCTCTGTAATCTGCCCTCAAGGAATGATAGAAACCAATTAAGGACTGCTCCCTTCCAGTCCACAAAAGAACCGCAGGCATTCCAGCAATACCCCATGGTCCACAGTGTTGAAAGCTGATGAGAGATTAAGGAGAATCAAGATGGAACAGACTTTCTGATCTCTCGCCACTAGAAGGTCATTAAGCACTCGAACCAGAGCAGTTTCGGTGCTATGCCTTTTCCTGAAGCCAGACTGGAGAGGGTCATAGATATTATGGCTAGATAAATGATCCTCCAGCTGCAAAGCGACCACCTTCTCAATAACCTTTCCTATAAAAGGTAGGTTAGAGACCGGTCTGTAGTTAGCAGGGCAGTTTGGGTCCAGGGAGCGCTTTTTCAGCAGTGGCCTAACCACTGCTTCCTTTAAGGGATCTGGAAATATCACTCTCTCCAAGGAGGCCCAGACTATCTGAGCTAGGACTGGGCCAATAACCTCAACACAACCTATAGGAAGGCACATTGGGCCCGGGTCCAAACTACAGCAAGTTGGTCACAGAGTCTAGATGATCCTCACTATATTCATGACTACCAGCTGGCTGAAGGCAAACCAGGTCAGTTGGGTGTTAGTACCACATGGTAGGCCACCACAAAAAAACATGGGGAAACATTGGCTGATCTCTGTCCTGATGGTGGACACCTTATTAGTGAAGAAACTTATCAAATTCCTCACACTTTTCCTGTGACAACGCTCCTCCAGCCCGTAGGCAGACTGGATTGCACAGTCTGTCCATGGTCCTGAAGAGCTGGGTTGGTCTGTTTCTCGCTGCAGCAATTTCCTTGGACAGGAATTCTAACATCATATGGTAAATTGCTGATTGGCAGACCTCATTATAGTCCAACAACCTAAGTCTGTCCATCTCCAGGTGAGTTTTCCCCCAGTGTCTCTTCAACCTTTACCCCTGCTTCTTCAGTTCCCTTAGTGACCCATCAAACCATGGGGCACCAGGGTGAGAGATCAATGGGCAAACACGAACTGGAGCAATGGCATCCAGTTAGAGGTGCCATAGGTGAAGACCTTTTGCTAAAGGAATTGGGAATTCCTGGGTAAAGAGTCAACAAGGTCAGGAAAATGGAACTGCAGGACTCTCTCCAACCCATGAAATTAGTGTATTCCTTGGCATGGAGGAGACAAAAAACCCTGCTGGGGGAACCTCTGGGATTAAAGTCCTCTGGTATGCCTTCCCTCCAGGCACTGTGAGTAAGAACCATCTACCTAACTTAGCTGATGTTGTAAGCAGGATCCAGGATGCTGGAGTTGAGATGGAAAAGAAATGCTGCCCATACTGATGGGGCTGAATTCCATTATGATTATGGTCGAGCAGGTTTTGGTTGAGTAAAGCAACTGAATTAACAAGGTTTATGTAGGACTCTGAAGGTTGGAGTAGAGAAGTTATCACTCAAGATCCCAGTTCTTGTTCTTGGTTGAAGAGGGTGGTGTAAGGTTCATGGTTTCCTGTAGGTTACTACATAGAGAAGAGCTGCTGGCAGATCACAAGTGGTTGAAGTTGGTTGTATATCTTCGAAAGAGGGTGACAAGCATAGGAAGCCTGAGGTGTCTGCCTGCTAATGGGTCAGTCGGAGTTTTTGTCACAGAGGAAGTAGTGAAGTGCCAGGGTTTCAGGTGCTGCTGAAAGTCAGTACCACAGCTGATACAGTAAAGGTGTATCCTGGAAAGATAGACACCTGGCAAAGCCAACGAGGAAGACATGGGATTATTGGCTTATGGTTGGCTAGTTGATGGAGCCAAACTAATCCAATCCACTGAATGGCTTAGTTAATAACAGAACAAAGCCAGATGGGGTGAAGGTATACTGAGCCCCAGCCTGCTGCCTGTTTATTGTTGGTGGGTGTTGCCAGCAGTACAAAGCCATAGGACATGAATGTGTACTGAGCCCTTGACAGCAGAGTGCTGGCCCAAACAACAAAAGACTAAAGCCTGCTGCTGTTGTTGGGCATTGTCCATGTTATGATGCCAGAGGAGACAAAACGGTACTGTGTCCTTGATATCAAAATACAGTCCACTGCTTGAATGGTGAAAGACTAAAGCCTGTTATTGTTGGTGGTGGGCATGCCAACAGCATAAATCCATACAGAGTGAAAGTGTATTGCACTCTTGGGGCCAGAGAGATTGTGACAGCCTGAAAGATGGAAGGTTGATGCCTGTTTTTGATGGTGGCATTTCTAACAGTACAAAGCTATAGGAGGTGATGGTACAGTGAGACTTCAAGGTGAGAGTGGCAAGCCTGACTGATGGAGTGCTGATACATAGATACATACATAGATACATAGACAGTGTTGGCAGATAAAGGCCTATGGCCCACCCAGTCTGCCCATTTGAGCTTGTAAGTTCAGTTTATGTTTTCCAAGAAGTCTGTTGTCCCTTACCCCTGACCTCCAGAATTCCTTTATGTCTATCCCATGCACTCTTAAATCCCATGATTGTTTCAGCCCCCACCACTTCCTCTGGCAGGGAGTTCCACTTGTCTACCACCCGTTTTGTGAAGAAATTCTTCCTCACGTTTCCTCTGAATCGTCCTCCCTCCAACTTCATCCCATGCCCTCTAGTCCTGGTACATCTTTTTCGCTTATAAATAGTGTATTCCTGCACCCTGTTCCTCCCTGTAAGATACTTGTATGTCTCTATCATATCCCCTCTCTCCCTCCTCTCCTCCAGGGAGTACATGTTCAGTTCCTTCAACCTGTCCTCATAGGACTTGTGATGCAATCCATGCACCAGCTTTGTTGCCCTCCTCTGAACCTTCTCTACCCTGTCTATGTCCTTATGTAGGTAAGGTCTCCAGAACTGTACAGTGTACTCCAGGCGGGGCCTCACTAGTGTCTTGTATAGTGGAATTATGACCTCCCTTTTCCTGCTGTTGATGCCCCTGCCTATGCATCCCAGCATCCTATTTGCTTTACCTGCTGCGTTGTCACACTGTTTCCCTGCCTTGAGGTCATCAGAGATGATAACCCCAAGATCCCTTTCCTGCTTGGTGCATACTATATCCTCACCCCCCAACTGATATATTGTGCCAGGGTTTTTGTGATGTTTGTTGTTGCTGGGTATTGTCCCTGGTATGATGCCATAGGAGGCAAAAGTGTACTGTTTCCTTGACAGGGAGTGCGTAGGTGAGTGCTAATAGATACAAGCATATGAACATATGAAAGGCCAGCAGAAGGTGGCTTAAAGGTCTATCGAGTCTGCTCAGTGTGGATGGAGGACTGATGCCTGTTGCTGGTGGGCATTTGCTTGAAGTACAAAGCTGTAGGGGGCATGGCATACTGTACTCTTGTGGGCAGTGTAATCTGCGCCCAAATGACAGATAGCTGCTGCTTAAAAAGCTAGTCTGTCAGGCTGGCCCATCAACATAGAGGTAGGCCTTCCACTTGTGACGCCGATGCCGTGGGTTTGGGAATGGACCCAAGGAGCAGAAGGCCAGCTGGGGGTAGGAGGATTGAGCATCTGATGGACTATTCTTCTCCTCCAGGGGGAGAGTGGGAGTGTGTCCAGCACACAAGTGACTTCTGGTGGAGGCCGGTGGGAACAGCTGCCGGAACCTACAATGTTGGGAGACTTGCCGGACTTTGGTGCTTTGGCACCATTTATGTATGCCACACCTGCTGATCGGGGATCACAGCATCTGAAAAATTCTGGCCCCCAAGAATGATGTTCTACTCTTCCGAACCCACCCCACCCTGCCCATGGCTCTTGGCTGGGGACTGAGTCTACTGTTCCTTTGGGCAGCTCAACATCATGGCCTTGCCCTGGGGGTCAAGCCAGAGAGGCATCCCAGTAATGGGGGGGTAACACCTGGTTCAGTCAGCCATTGGAGGCTGCACCTGCTCTGTGACTCCACCCTAGGGGGCAATACCAGGAGGATCTCCACCCAAGGTAAGTCCCAGGGGGGTTAAGTGAGGGTCTGGGGGGTGGGAGCTGAGTCCACAAGGAGGGGGTCCAGCGTCCCACCAAAAGAAAAACAGCCTGAGTATCAAGCCTTATCAGTTGCTTTATGCTTACAGGAGTACTTAATTATTTTGATTTTTAGCGTTATTAAATTTCCTTGTTTATTGTCAGCCCTGATTTCAAGGCATTTGACACCACTTTGGCAAGGACTATTAGTCGCGAATACCAGCTAGCAGGGAAGGAAGTGACGTTGTGAGGGGGAAGTTGCCAGGTACTTTTGAATACCCATGTGGTCGAAGTGCCGAGGCATTCTTTTGTCAACTTCCTTTTTGGTTTTATTTATAAACTCACTGCATTTGTTATTTTTGGAGTGTCGAAATTTCCTTCTGAATCAAGTGCCACATTTTTGTACTGTATACTTTTGAATACCTGCATACAGTGATGGAATGTGAAAACAAGTTTTCAAGCTGTAAATTGTAATAATAGGTTACAGCTCAGTTTTCTTTGCCCACTTGTTATTTAATGTGATAGCTGGTTTTGTCTGAGTTTATGTTTATTTTGTTTTCTCAGTCTGATGGGAGCATGATAAGTGGGAAGGCAGTCATTGGGAAATAAACTGATTCCCTGATTATCTACCCCACTGATTAACAGTCCAGTTGGTTTTTGGCAGCCCCCCAAGATCATCCAGCCCCACTGATTAACAGTCCAGTCAGTCACCCCCCTACCACACACACACACACACACACACACAGTCATCACATTCATACCACCCCCAATCAAAGGTATAGGCATCAAGTATAACATCTCACAGTCATAACATAACAAACTGAAATGCAGACATGCGCTCTTCATTTATGAACAAGTTTTTTCTTTCATCATGCTGAAACAATAGTCCATGCACCATCACAGCACTACAGCCAAATGGTTGTCTCTACACTCCCCAGAACATGAAAAATGTGACAGATCCATGTCTGTACCAATATTTCTGCACAATCCCATCATGCCCATGACAAGGCAACAACACACAAGCCTGAACGCATCCAAAAACAAACCTCAATTTCATTTATGTATGTAAATAGCCAACTTGAGTGACACATTTCATTCTCTCAGTCTGCAGGTCTACTGAAGCCACATACAACCAAACTGACTGTATTCGATATGATCTGGCACCTGACAGCACAAACATCAGACAAGACGTGTGTTCAAAGCGGGTGCATGTGTGTATATGGGTGGGAGAAAATAATAACCATGACCATCAAGGCTGAAAACCATGACACAGATCAAGAAGAAAGTCCAAACACCATCAATTCTTAAAACATGCCACACAGCACTCGTGCCTCTTAACAGCCATCCATTCTCACCTGGACCACTGTAAACAAATAAAATATAGTTTGATAAAAAGAAGCCCAATATCAAACTGTTACACAAATCACATGAGGAAGAAATCTGACTGAACAAGTGCAAACTGATGCATAACAGAGATAGTCAGACCAGCTTCACAGGAAAGACCACCCAGATACAGTAGCTGTAAACACCAACTCGGGATTCTGTAAACACCAACTCGGGATTCTTCTTTCCTCCAAGAACCTCATTTCCCATTTCTTCTGTGCCATGGCATTCTCCACAGCTCAATATCCCAGTGATCTACAAAACAAAATTCTCAAAAAACACAGTTCAAATACTGATATGGATAATATGAACTACATCACAGGTTATAATTCATACTGTATGTGTTAACATCATATTTGAACCTGAAACAACAATTTTTATCCACTAGCTCCTTAAATGTAGATAACGGACATTGACCAAAGGATGGGTATGAGTCCATTGTCATTAAGTGTGAGGTAGTGAGTATGGGTTGGTAGTATAGTGGACCAGTAAGTCAGATATAGAGGCTGTTGACCTGGACACGGGCTTGTTTAAATTTCCAGGTGGAAGTGGAAGCAGAGCTATAGGATTCTTGTTGGGTGAAATGAATATCTGAAACAAAGCGGGCACTAGCAGGGTGACATGGCTGGAGTTTGAGCAGAAGGAGATTCTGTAACCTGGATATCTGTGGCAGAAGAGACCTAGCATTAAGAGCAGACAACAGCTGACAACAGGAAAGGTAACAAGGGAGTGTCCTCCTCCTTCTTGCAAGGGAGTGAAGAATGGCTGGTTTCTTACACTTCTGTGCATACAGAAACAGTCGGTAAGGCCCCTTTTAGTTGAGTGAAGATCATGCTGAAGATCCACCAAGGGGAGGTCAACTGACTTGTGGAAGCAGGCATTAACTGAGCTGGGGCACTAGGGTAACTCCTGTACCATAGGTCTGGGATGAGGTCTGAAAGGCTTGGGTTCAGCATCATAGCTGTAGGAGAGGCTGGTACAAGAAGAGCTACAAAAGGGAAAAAAAGCATACCACAGTTGAGGCAGCAGATGGCAGGCACAATGTCATAATGAACTAGAGCAAACCAGGACTGCAGAACAAGAGGCATGGCCAACACAAGGTAAGGCTCCTCCCAAAAAAAGCCAGAAGCAAGGGTGCATGACCTCAGTACCCAACAGAAAGAAACTGACTATAACCCTGAGATTTGACTCTAGCCAGTTTATGTTGTGACTGGGGCAAGTGGTCACTCAGTTGACCCTTAAACCCCAGCAAGCTGTTAATTTATAAAAAGATAAATTCTTTAAGCATTATTTTCCTCAGGGAAAAGCACATCCAACTCTTTCAGTTCCCCCATTATTTTCTAACCCATGAAATATTCCATTATTTTGCATAGAAATGTTGTTAGGCTGATTGGTCTATAGTTTGGCAGTTCTCTTCTACCATCCTTCTTAACCTTATCCTTCTTAACCTTATTATTGTCTTAACCTTCTTAACCCTTATCCTGTGTCCCTAGCTCTTGGAAGTTGGCTACTGTTATTCCCCTTCCCAAAGGGGGTGATCTCTCTTTCCCAAGTAACTCCAATGTATTTCTCTCCTTACCACTTTGGCTAAACTCCCGGAACACCTTGTTCTTTTCCCGACTTTCCCCTTTTCTCGACTCAGCCTCCTTCTTCACTTCCTTTCAGTCTGGCTTTAGAAAGTCTCATTCCACTTCTACCTCCCTCCTCCATCTCACTGATGTTATCCTGTCTTGTGTGAATCAGGGCCTTGTCACTTCAGGTATTTTCATCAGTTTAGACAAAGCTTTCCACAGCCCATCCCATTCTCCTGGACAAGCTTAAGGCAGCTGCACTATCAGTTTCTATAGTTGAGTGGTTCTACTAATACCTTGATGGCAGGTCACAAGCTGACCATATTAGAGACTTCCTGCCCCGTAACTCCCTTTCAGCTCAAGTGTCCCCCAAGGATCTGTCTTAGGCCCTATTCTTTTCTCGATTTTTTTCAATGACCTCCCCAAGGCCTGCTCCTCTATGTCAATAAATATGTATGCAGGTGATACAGTTCTCTTCTCCTCTGGCTCCTAGGCCTCAGACCTCCAACTGAAATTTAACAAACATCTAACATTGGTTCTGAGATAATCAGTTATCCCTCAATGCTAAAAAAACAATCTCTATGACTTTTGGCACCAGGCAGATACTTGCTAGAGTCTTCCTCTTCCTTTGTTCCTTTCATACCCTTGATGGTGTGACTATTGAAGATGTCTCCCCTTTCAAGTACCTCGGGGTCTGGCTAGACCACAACTTAGATTTTTCTGTTTATGTGGATGCTACACAGAAGAAGCTCCACCCCAAGCTTCGGGCACAAATAAGAGACATATTCCATTCCCAGTACACAGAGAAGTCCTTACTAAGATGATTCTGCCCATTTTCGTCTATGGAGACACTGTTTATGGTGCTGCTCCAAAGTCTACTTTAGCTAGACAGGATCCTCTCTTTCACTCCTTCTGTTGCTTTGTCCTTGATAAGCACATGTGCACATATCATTGTACTTTGTATTCTTCCCTCTCACTCCCCTATCCTGATGCCAGGTGCCTTACCTACTGTGTCTCCTTTATCTCCAAATTTTGATTTGCCTCTCTGCTCTTGTATCTTGCCTCTGTCTTCTCCTTCTCCCCTTGTCCTCTTACTCTCACCACAATGCATGTTCTCACTCTTTCGTTCTCCCTCAAATGGAATCTATTGCTGGCCAAGTTGTCTTCTCTTTTTGTTTCCCCAATCTATGGGGTTCTTTTCTCTATTCTAGTCACTCTACTCCTTTTTCTGCTCTTAAGTCTCTCCTCCGTGAGTTCTCTGTTCACTTCTGCAGTTTACTCCCTTCATCTGTACCTCACCCAGTTCACTGACTTCAGCACCACCCCACTTCCATAGTATCAGTGTTTCCCCATTCCTTATTTTGCTAAGTTGATTACTATTTAATTTTCTTTTGTCAGTTCCACAGTTTATTGCATGGTAATTTACTGACTGACAATTTATTCTTAAGCATTATGGTCTTAAGAACATAAGAAATTTTCCAGCAGATAAAGGCCTAGAGATCTATCACGCCTGCTTGAAAGTACAGCTAGCACCCCTTATTCTGCAGCTGCCCTTCCCTTCCACACTTCAACTCCATTGACCCTCCCCCTTGTCCTGTCCCATCCCCTTTTGAAGCAGTCTACTGTTCTACTGGATACCACTTCTGCAGGTAACACATTCCGCCCAGCTACCACCCTCTCTGTAAAAAAGTGTCTCCTCATCTCCCTCCTGAACCTTCCTCCCTCCAGTCTCATATCATGGACCCCAGTATCCCTCCCCTCCCTTACTTTGAACAGCCCCTCTGTACCTGTCTTGTTTATTCCTTTTATGCACTTAAAGGTTTCATTCATGTCCCCCCGTCCCTCCTCTCCTCCAGCGAGTACATGTTCAACTCCCTCAGCCTCCTCTTATATGATAAGTCCCCCAGCCCCTTGATCATCTTTGTTACCCTGCGCTGTACTCCCTCCAGTAACTTAATGTCCCTCTTCAGATACGGGCACCAGTACTGCATGCAATACTCCAGGTGCGGTCTAACTACTGACCTATACAGTGGCAGAATCACCTCCTCCCTCCTTGAGGATATACCCCCTTGCAATGGAACCCAGCATTTTGTTGCCTCTGCAGCTGCCTTCCTACATTGTGCCGAGTTGTTCATTGACTCTGTAATAAGCACCCCCAGATCCTTCTCCTCCTCTGTCTGGGCTAGCTGCACTTCCCCCCAGCTGGTAACTCCTCCTTGTGTTCTTCACCACAAAATGCAGCACCTTGCACTTTTTGGCATTAAACCCCAGTTGTTAGGTGTCTGACCAGGTTTCAAGCTTTGCCAGATCATCCTGCAACCCCTGCCATCCCCCTAGGTCGTCCACAACCGCTCCCATCTTGGTATAATCAGCAAACAGACTGATCTTGCTCTTGATGTCCAGTGATATGTCTGCAATGAATATCCCAAACAACAGTGGTCCCAACACCGAGCCCTGCGGAACATCGCTCATCACTACCCTTGGATGTGAGAGCCCCCCTCCACCACCCTCTGTTGCCTTTCCTGAAGCCATTTCCCTACTCATCTCACCAGGTTTGCACCCACCCCTGTGCCTTCTAACTTACTTCCCAGCCTCCCACGTGGCACCGAGTCGAATGCCTTACTGAAGTCCAGATACAGGACATCCACTGCATGGTCCCTGTCCAGTTGCCTAGTTACCCAGTCATAGAACTCCACCAGGTTGGTTTAGCAGGATCTGCCACATATGAAGCCATGCTGTCTGCTGTCCTGTAGTCCTTTGGCCTCTAGGACAGCCACCAGCCTCTCCTTCAGGACAGTCTCCATGAACTTACCCATGATGGATATGAGGTTCACCGGTCTGTAGTTCCCCGGTTCATCCTTGGGGCCACTCTTGTGGAGGGGCACCACATGAGCCATCCTCCAGTCCGGAGGTTCACACCCTGAGTGTAGTGAGACATTAAATAGGTCTGCCAAAGGTCCCACAAGGACCTCTGCCAGCGCCTCTTAAGTACCCTGGGGTGGATGCCATTTGGGCCTGGTGCCTTGTCCACCCTCAGTGCCTTCAAACCCTCCTGAACTCTGCCCTCCATGATTTCCCCATCTGCCACCCCCTCCCCTCTAGTTTCTGCCATTTCTCCACCCTTGGATATCACCCCCCCTCTTCTCCTTAGTAAATACCGAGAAGCAATCATTTAGTGCTTCTGCCTTATTGCACCCTGCTTCCACCCAACCCCCCCCTTCCTAATCCTTACTATGTGGTCCTTACAGATCCCTTTCTCCCTGATGTACCTAAAGAAGTCCTTCTCCTCCTTCTTAATGCCTTGTGCCAGCCTGAGTTCCGTAGATGCCTTGGCTCCCCTTACTATCCTTGTCACCTCCTTCGATTCCGTCAAGTACTCCTCCCTGTCCTCCCCCTCTCCCTGTTTTCTTGTACTTCCTAGAGTCAGCTCTTTTCCTCTTTACCTTTTCCATGACCTCCTTGTTCAACCAGCTCAGTTTCTTAGCTCTAGCCTTCTTGCTCTGGGCCTTGCAGCAGGTTTTGGTTCCCTCCACTATCCCCAGCTTTATGAGCTCCCTCCTCTGGTTAGTGCCCATACTAGGTTGAATTCTGGCCAGGTACCCTTTTACCACTTCTCCCATCCTCCCAAAGTTGGCCCTTCTGATGTCCAGCACTCTTGTGCCAGATTCCACTCCTTTCTTGCCGATATCCAATGCGAGCCATACTGAGTGGTGGTCACTCCCTGACAGCGGTTCTTCCACTGTAAGTTCTCTCACAAAGTCCGTATTTGCCAGCACAAGGTCAGTCAAGGGTATTCCCTAACCTGATTGGTTCACTGACCATTTTCAGCAGGAAGTTGTAGTGGAAGGCATCCAGCAGTATCTTCTCCCTTCTATTCCTAGTTATTGGGGTACTCTAGTCTACTCCTGACATGTTGAAGTCCCCCACAATCACCACACTCCCTTCTCACAGGTCCTCCTGATCTGTCCCACTAGTTCCCTGTTTAACTCCTCCATCTGAGAGGGAGGCCTGTACACCACTCCCATTCTGAGAATCCTATTCTTGGAATCCTGAATTTGCATCCAAAGTGACTCCATACTACCCTCCTCTCCTTCCTCCCTTATACACTTCAGTCCTTCCTTCACATATAGTGCCACCCCCCGCTTTCCCAATCACCCTGTCCCTATGAAATAACCTGTACCCTGGTACAGACATGTCCCAGTCATTGTATTGGGTGGCCCATATTTCGGTGATGGCTGCAATATCCACCTCTCCCTCTGCCATGAGCACTTGTAACTCTGCAGTTTTCCTCCCAAACTCCTAGCATTAAGGGTAACCACCTTTCACCCTCCCCCAATCCTGCCCTCCTTTACTAACATCACCAGTAGTACTTGCCATTTGTCCTTTGTCACTGTTATGGGGGGTAAGCTCATATAGTTTCCCAACCTGTGGTCTCTGCATATCTCTTCCCCAATTGCCACCCCCACTCCTAGTTTAAATTCCCAACTTCCTCTATGTACTCCTCCATCCTCTGTTTCAACACTTTCTTTCTCTCCTCACTCAAGTGTAGTCTGTCCTTGGCATAGAGACTACTGTCCTCCCAGTCTCTCCCACCCCTCCCGACAGCCCCTTACCCTTTAGCATGACACCAGGTTCCTAAGCCATCCATTAAATTCCTCTATTCTCAGCTTTCTTGTTGTGCTTGCCTTGGGCACTGGAAGTATCTCTGAAAAAGTTATTGATCTTCCTGCCCCTCACATAATTGTCCTAGTTCCTCAAACCTCCTCTGGACTATATCCACTGTCTTGTCAGACAGGTCATTCATCCCAAGATGTATAATTAAATGAGGCTTGCCCCTACCTCTTCTAGCATATTTCAGAACAGATTATCCCACCCTTTCCGCTGTCATTCCTGGCATGGCCTCCACCCAAATGTGACTATGCCTCTTCCCCATTGCTACCCAACCTGACTCCTCTTAGTATTGAGTCCCCCAGCACTAAGATTCCACCCCTCTTACTCCCTGCCTACTTCCATTCATCTCCATCTCTCATTCCCGGCTCCTCTTCTTCCTCCTGCACATTATTTCCCCCTTTTGCCCCTATTGCAATTCTCTCAGCACAACTTCCCCCACTCCGTTTTGGTCCAGGCATTTATCAATTATTCCTCCAATTGCATCACCTCCCTCCTCCTTCTTCCCCTCTAGCAGTGCAAAATTATTTTCTGACGACCCTTCACAAATGCCCACTTCCTCTCTCTTCATAGTAACCTGTTCCCTCCTTTCCACTCCATGACTGTTGCCACTTCTTTTCCTCCCCTCACAAGTCCCTGTCTCCTCCTTCCATTTGTCTTTTGTCTCCTGCCCTGGTTTGCCCGGCAACCTGTCTTCCTGGCCTGGGCCCCTTTGTCTCTGCTTCCCTTCTTCTGACCCTCTCCTCATCACGGTTGTCTCAAATTGCCCTCCCTCATCTCCCCTCCTCCCTCCCTCCAGTATTGGGCTAAACCCACCTCCAGTCTGCCTCGCCTGTCTTAGTTCCTCCTGCAGACCCTCGATCTCCTTTCTAAGTTTCTCTATGTGTTTGCACAATAAACATCCCCCCACCCTTCAGGCAATTTTTGGAAAGATTGGTGCACTGCAGTTGTTGCAGCCTACCACCCTACCCATTGCTCTTGTTACCCACCAGCGATCCCGCACCCTTCCAGATGAAGGATACCAAACACTCTCCCTAGTCTCCCCTCTCCCCCTCTATCAGTGCAAAACATTCTTCTCCTTTTCTTAATTTCCCTTACCCCCTTTGTTGTACACGTCTAGCCCGTGCCTTCCAAAAACAATCAGGTAGCTGAGGCCCCTGGTCAGACCATTAGCACCCTTCCCCCACTATGCACTAAACTTTGCAGCTAGTGAAGCCAGCAAAAAGCAATCTCAATTCCACTCAGAGCACAAAAAATGGGTTTGCTACCAAAAGAAACAGATCTCCAATTTAAACAGTCTCACCAACAACACATCAAAATAGGCTTGAAATTAGAAGCTGTAAGTCTCCAATTCAAAGAAACAGCCCTATAAAATCACACCAATAAGTTTTAAATCAGAAGAAATATGCCTCCACAAATGCAGCCTGCTACACAGTGAAACATCAAACAAATGAGCCCACTTATAGCCACCAAAATAGGTTTTAAAATTCCAGCAGCCCCAAAACAATACCCTGCTAGAAGACAACTTAGAAGAAGTAAGAAAGAAAAGAATTAACCTTCTACCAAGTAAAATCCACAAGAAATAATGTAAAAGCAGCAAGAAGAAGAAGAAGTTACTGTACTGGAACCGATCTGATCCTTTCCCCCTTCCCTGCCCCCTTCTTGTTTCTTTTAACATACTTATTTCCATTTTATGTATTTTATACTCTGTATTTTGTATTTGTTATCTTCTTTCTTCCCCTTCCCCCAGGATGCATCTGGAAATGAGCTGATAATAGCGCTGTATGTCTTTCCTGGTAAAATTAATTAATTAAACAGTGGAATCACAGTACTATAACCTCTCTCAAGTTATTCTACACTTTTTGATTGATCCTTTCAATCATGAAAGAAGCTAAAATGTGTAGATTATAGGAGAATGGGGTGAGCATTAGGGCTGACAACCCCAAGGAACATCCCATGCCTGATTATCGAAGACACAGGAGAGATGAAACTGTAATGGTTTTTCCGGTTACTGCTTGGAGGGTGGGGGTGGGGTGTTAGGGTTGGAAGCCCTAATGCCACAGTTCTTTCCTTACTTTTTTTACCTAGTCTAATCGTATCCTCATTTGCCTGTGGGAGCACAGGGCCCTCTGCTCCCATCCTCCATACATACAGGCCTGCGCTTGCATTTCTGCCAAATTAGCAACCAAATTGTCAGCATAACCTTGTTGTTACCCCACCTCATGCAACCCATACTGATAATTTATAAAACCCAGCCAGAATATCATTTTTCAGCATGGAAACATCATTCCTCTACAAAGATGTGAAAACACATTTTGTCCAGTGTTGAAAAAATGACAGCTGCCACATTCATGAGGTGGTGTGAAAAACTGGCTATTCTGAAAATTTGGAGTCAAAATATTTAAAATTACTAATGTTATGAGCAAGTGTAGTAAAACTTTAGCGCATGCATATAACTTTGCCATTTTTACATATTTTGACCCCAAATTTTCAACATAGCCTTCTTATGACCTCAACACATGAAGAAGTGTGGCGAAAATGTTTAAATCCTGCCCAAAAGGTGATTTCACCAAGCGACTAAGAAATCACCTTTCTGACTGGATTAGCATAATTCAACCTCCATTGTTCATGGGTGGAGTGTCAAAAAGCCCACATTGAAAATCTGGTGTCAAAATATGCAAAAAAATGGCAAAGTTATGCAACAAAGTTAAAAAAACATTGAAATACACTGAACTTCACTTACCTTAGTTTCTCATGTTGCAGCTAGAGGTTCAAGCAGCAAGGCATATTTTCCATTGGAGAGTAGATCTTCTCCCTGGAACCTGTTTAGGTGAGTGAGGGTGTGTGGGGAGTGTTGGAGGGGTGCAGGTTGTGGTTGGTCAGTGGGAGATTGGGTGTGGGGGTGGGTTGGATCAGTGAGGGATAATTTTCTTTTTTCAGGTTTAATGAAAAAAAAACATTGAGGGACCGTTTTCTTTATTACAGGGAAACTGCATATGGGGACAGTGATCAGAGGGTGGTGGCACCACTAGACACCAGGGGAAACATAACAAATATGGGGATGGAAATCTGAGGGTGGGGGTCACCACTAGACACCAGGGAAAGATAAAAAATAAAGGGATGGTGATTGGAGGGTGGGGGGATGCCACTAAATACCAAGGAATCATGACAAATAAGGGGATGGCAATTGGAGGAGGGGCACCACTAGACACCAGGGAAATCATAACAAATAAGGGGATGGTGATTGGAGGGTGGCACTAGACACCAGGGAAGCATAACAAATAAGTGCATGGTGATTGGAGAGTACGGGGTGCCAATAGACACCAAGAAAACACATTTCCCTACTTTATGAGTCAGGTTTTTTTAATTACTGGTACATGGGTTTTATTTGAAAGAATCCTTTTCCATATGAACATATCAAATGAAAAAGGATCCTGCCATATGGAAAAAGGAGAAGTGAATCATGATACAGCTGCATAAATGAAAAAATATGTATTTGGGGGGCATTTTTCCACCAGACAAGTGCAGAATCCACCTAACGGGGTCCCAAACAACAAGATACATATCTTGTTCTCTGTACAGGATGTCCCTTTTGGGGTTTTGAAAAATGTTTTTGGAAAAAAAATGGAAACAAGATGGCAGCAAATGAAAAATGATTTTTTGCTCATGAAAAGGATCCTTTTTTTCATTTCATACAGCTATCTTGAAGTGCTTACTGAACATGCTCAGAATCAACATTTCAAAATTAAATAACTTTGGAATGGATTAATATTTTTTCACCAAACCAGCAAAGGCACATTTGTGACCAGTCCCTTTCTGCACTGAAAATGTCAGACCAAAATTCCAAGCCATCTGGGCAATAGGCAAGTTAAACAAAGAAAAAAAACAGCAAAAAAAAATTACAAATTTTGCTTTTTATGATAATCTGGGTCTCTGGATCTGCACATCCAGCTGGAATGAAACTTAGCATATCCAGTGATATACCCCATGAGACTGCACATGCAAAATTTCATGCAAATCCATTGAACGGTTGTGAAGGTATTAAAGTTCAAAAATTGGGGTTTAACAATAAACACCCTACTCGACACTAACTATAGTGGCACAACTGCTCAGACCCAAATCCCTAATGTTCTTTTTTCATTTCCCTGCTTTGTGTGCTTTGCATTCTACAACCCTAATGTCTGCATTAACGTAGTTTTTTGCAATGAATTTCCCTTCTTTTTGTGATAGTGGAATTGAATCAATTGAGATAAATACAATATTGGAGAAACTCCTGACCCAGTGCATGGTCCCAGCAGGCCCCAGCACATGTCTATACTTTGTGAAGTGAGGTTCCCCAACCCATCACAGGGTATGATGTTTTTGCCAACACACTGCTCCATCCCTACCCAGGCCAGGGCTGGTGCTGCATACTGCAGCACCTCCCCCATCAGCCTTATCCCAGTAAACTGGTTCACTGAGTTCACATCTGAACAGAGCTCACTGGCACAGTGAGGCAGTGTGTTCCCCAGTGGTGCAACGGATATCCCTGCAAACAATGTTACTCAATAAATTCTTTGTTTTTTAATATTTTGAGTCCAAGCTTTCAACATAGTCTCCTTATGATCTCACCTTATAAACCCCATAGGTGAAAATGTTCAAATCTGTGCTGAAATGCCACCCCATGCCACAGGTATGAAAACACATTTCAGACAGGATGTGAAAAATTACAGCCATGCTGCTCATGAGGTGGTATGGAAAAATGGCTATGTTGAAAATTTTGGAGTCAAAATACTGAAAATGACCAAAGTTATGCACGTGCAAAGAAAAATTTCAATGAACACATGTAACTCAGCCAGTTTTAGGAATTATTTCAACAAATTTTCAACATGGCTTGTTTGGGACCCCACCTCATGAACACTGACTGTGAAATTGCATTATTTGGTCCCAAATTGTGATTTTGCGTAGTGACTGTGGAATCATGATCTTCTGGGCTTGATTAATGAAATAACAGCTACAGTGTTCATGAGGTGGGTCCCAAAAAGATCATCTTGAAAATTTGGTGAATAAATTCCAAAAAATGACAAAGTTATGAACATAAGTTCAAAACACCATTGAAATACAATATACGGCACTTGCCTTTATACCTCAATTTATGGTTCAGCTTTGAAGAGTGCTGACGTGTTCTGGTCCACAGAAGATGACAGCATATGACCTCTGGAGGTAAATGTAGGGTAAGGGAGTGTGTGGAGTGGTGTGCGGTCAGTGGGATAGTCAGGATGGGGGGCAGCAGGGATGACGAGGGATGATTTTCTTTTTTCAGGTTTAAAAATAAAAGATGTCAGGGGACGGTTTTCTTTTTAGCAGTTTGAATAAATCTGTTTCAGGACACGGGGGTGGGCTTCCCAGTGTCCCACATTGCTGGGGGGGCTTGAAAATGCTGGCATGGGGATTGGGCCCCCCAATGTCTGCACAATCCATAGAACAATGGGCTGCACGGGGGGGGCATCCAACATGAGGGATGGATATCCCAGTGCTGGAGTAAACAAATAAATAACAAATGAATGAATACACTGCCACTGGGGATTGGTGCCCCCCGGTGTGCAGATAATAGTTTATTCAAGGGCAGCACAGTCAGGGTTGTGGAGCTATAATGACAGTAGCCCCATCCCTGACATGCACAACTAACAACACAGTAGGGGTTTTGCACTATATGACACAGCTATCATTTGTTAAGACAGCTGTGATACGTAGTGCAACTTGCAGTTGAACAGTTTACCTATTTATTGAATACGTTTATTTGGGGACACTGGGGATGGGCTCCCCAGTGTCCCACACTGCTGGGAGAGCTTGTAATAGAACAATGGGTGGCACGGGGGAGGGGCATCCAACACTCGTGTGGGCATCCCAGTGTTGGATTAAACAAAATAAAAAAATGAATGAATACACTGCCACTGGGAACTAGGGACTGGTGCCCCGGGGTGTGCAGATAATAGTTTATTCAAGGGCAGCACAATTAGGATGGCAGGGCTAAAATTAAAGTAGCCCATCCCTGACCTGGCTATGAGTCACAACAGCAGGGTTTTCCACTATATGACACAGCTGTCATAAAGTAACAGCTATCCATAGAACGTTGATTTTTGAAACTGCGCATACTCACAAGCAGAAATTTTTTTCTTACATAATTTAAAAACTACTGAACTGTGTGAGGTAAAAAGGACAAAAGCATGTACCTTGGGCCAAACTGAATCAAAGCTGAAAGTTTCAGGTTTTAAATATTTACATTTTTTTCAGTTATTGGAGCGCAAACAAAAAGTCTTAAAAATAGAGACTTTTACATTTTTTGCACCTCTGTAACTTTGTCCCCCCAAACTGATCTAAATGAAATTGTCAGGATCAAGAGATTCTGGCACAAAGAATGTGCCTTCCAAATTTAGTGTAAATCAGTTGAACGGGGGCAAAGTTATTAAGCTGCAAAAATTGAGGTTTAACATTAAAGTGCCTCTTCAACCCTAATATACATATTTTATGTACTGTATATATATATATACATATACACACATATATAAATGGTACATCTAATTCTGCTGCTAGTTCCTTTAAGACTATTGGGTGATGTCATCAGGCCCAGCAGATGTATCCATTCTTATAATCATAGAGGATTATGTATGGGCAGCCATACACAACAAGGCTGTGTTTGCATCGAGGGGTGAGATGGCATCATAGACCTCATGAGCGAAGCTTGTGAGGTCTCTATGATCAGCATCTCACCTGAGATAACATGATCTTAACATTATCGTTATCCATACATTATTTTGTACAGTATATGTATGTTTTAATTCATTTACCATTTTTCAGACTCTGTCTTGAACAGTGGTCAAATAAACAGAAAACAGATAAAATGATAAGATTAAGAACAATTGATTTTATTTAAGTAATAGCTACATGAACTGGCAACATTTCTAGATTCATCTTTTAATAAATCAGTTCACTTGGGGTGTTTCCAGCATTGCTGCTATCTTCATTTTGAGGAAACTGCAGTGTAGGTAAACATGAGGAATCATAATAGGCAAAGTACACTATGCTGTTGTACCACGATACTGACATACCCTGTGGCTACTGTGGTACAAAAGCATTCTGACATCACTACTGTAGCCCAACAGCATCTGCCAATGTATGGACTTCAATACACAACAACACTGAACCATTTACTATCCATATACTATAGTAATTATTCAGCACCTTCTTGTTACTGTATATCCTTGTATTGCTGGGGAAGGGGTTACTTGGATGCCCTCCCAGCCTAGTAAAATAAGGACAAAAATCCAATTTAATCAGATGAGTCTTCCCTTTAATAGCACTGATCCAAATAATTCTGTATTTGCTGAGGGAGACTCAGAAATTCCTTACAATTTTCAAAACACATTTATTAAAATGTCACAGTTTACATAAACTACTGTATGTTTTGTGACCCGTGAGCCACTTCCCCAGGGACTGAAGTGGTCAAAAAGCAGGCAGCTTGCTACGCTTATCACACCTTAGAGGTAGGTATCACTTGCTTGTCCTGTTTCTTTGAATCGGGCTTACTCAGCTATGTCAGTTATCTCATCAGTACATTGCTTGGAATCATCTTCTACAGTAGTGCTTACTGTTTGCTGATGGTCTGCTCCCTACTCTGCCCAGGATAGTAATAACTTTGATTTGAAGAGTAATGCTTCACGCTCACACACCACAGCAGACTTCAAAGATGCAGTCACTCCTCTTATTGTGCAGCATGAGAAATATTGCAGCTATGGCTCCAACTAACAGCCCCAATGTTTCACACAGCCACACTTTGTCAAGGAGACAACAGTGCCCCCTGTTTCAAGATATTCGTAGTAGAAGTTTTAAAGAGACAGGTGGAAAAAAATACTATTACCAGTACTGGTGCAGTTTAATACAGTTAAAAAGGACCCTATTTAATCTGCAAAGTCTCTGGGTTTATGCTTCCTATTTCATAGTGTGAACTCCACAGCTAGCACAGAAAGGAAAAAAGAGACACAATTGCTTAAAGAATTACTGTAGTTAGCACTTTATGGTTACTAGAAAGTCATGTTGCTAAAAAAAAAGAAAAACATATTAACAATAACACTATGTCTTTTATACACATAAGGTGTGATAGCCTTATTTCCTTCCCAGATCTACTAGTTTCACATGATTCAATGGAATGGGGTTAGTTCGATTTTTCAATTTAATGGGGAACAGTCAGCACTACGGGTCTAGTCCTAATGTGCACTTTGTGTGCAAAAACATTTTGATTTACTTACTCTTTGCTGCAGTATAGTAGGTTGTATGAGACTAATATTGTTTACTTCTAGGCTGACACCTTCTGTTACTACAGATCACAGAATCCTCTGCAGCCGACAGTAGAGAAGTAGGCAGCAGTGGGAGATTCAATGGCCTGCAGTGGATGAGAGAGTTTATATAAGCTCTGAACTTTTGTTTGCTGGTCCAGCAGTCCACCCTGGGCTAAGTACAGTCACAGAGGACTGTACTTAGCCTCTGGAGAAAGGAAGAATGGAAAACATTTTATCGGAGATCATAGAAGCTCTAACATGCATTGCTGTCTATTGAATCTCCCTCTGCTGCCTACTGCTCTGATGTCGCTGCAGTGGATTCTGGTATTTGTAGTACCAGAAGATGTCATCCTAGACGTAAACAAAATTAGTATGATGCAATCTACTATACTACAGTAAACAGTAAGTAAATCAAAATTTTTTTTTTCATCCAATGTGCACTACGGGACCAGCCCCACACTTGAGTGTGGGGCCCTTTGTGATAACTGTTCCCCTTTGTCATTTCTCATTTTGGCTTTTAGCATAAAAAATCTAGAGCTCTCCCTCCTGTCAAACATACCAACTGCAACCCCCCCTCTAGGGCCCACAGCTACCTTCTGTATCCATAGAAAGGACCACACATGCGTAGCTGGATTCTGCAACCCCCAAGAATGAGCTGCAGTTGCATATTCCAAGTTACCCTAGCAATTGCTCTAACATGGTCACCTACTCTGTCTTTCAATTTCCTCTTCGTATGTCCAGCATAGAAAAAGGAACAAGAACAGGTGGCCAAGTAAACCACATTTGTGGTATCACAGTTAATGAACCTTTGTATTGAGTGTACCTCAACCGTGCTTGGCTTTGCAAGCTTCCTGGCAGTGTAAATTACTTCACAGAACTTCCACATTTAAAACAACAAGGGAGTAAAGAGGGCAGCCAGGTAGCAGGACATGAGGTAGGTTGATTGAACTTGCAGCCCATGTGTCAATCTGTTAAGCTGGCCCTGTAGCACAGGGGTGGAATTATTGCTTACGATGTTGGCAACCAGGGTTCAGGAGTGAGCTCAAGTCATTGGGGATTGACCAGCTGGGGAAGGGAGGAAGGCTAGACCATCCCATGGACTACTCTCCTCCCTTAGGTGATGAGAGAGGCACCTCTTGCAGTGTGTCTGCCACTTGGTAGAGTTTGGGTCTTGTGGTGGTCAGGAGGTTTCAGCAAGCGAGAGACAGCAGCAGATGTGATTGCATCACTGCCTGCTGGATGTCCCATTGGGCAAAAAATGGAGGAAAAACTCTTTTGGCTATTCTGTCAAATTCTGTGGTCTTTTAAAGACTATTCATGGAAACTGTCCCACATGCTCTTTTTGGTGAGGTTCCATCTGTAAGATTCTCCACATCTTGAGTATTGTTCCCTCTAATTCACCTGACTAGGTACTAAAGGTGGTCACACATTTGCACTTCTTACTCTCACTTTGTGCCAAGTGGGGAGAAACTGTTCTTGTCTATCAGCCCCCCTTGCCCTCTGATATGCTCTTTCAATGTCCAACCAGGAATACCCCCTTTCTGTAAATCTATTGCCTAAAGCAGTAGCATTTTCTTCAAAACTTTGTTCAGAGCTACAATTTCTCCTGATGCTCAGATATTGGCTGATTGGTATGTTTTTGATGGTGTGGCATGGAGGACTCAAGCTAGCTAGGAGAAGTGCATCATTATCAGTTGACTTCCTGAAGACATTAATATCTGCACCCTCCTGTGTGTTCCAGGAAATAACTATATTCAAGAAAGGAATACTGGCTCCGCTACTCATCAGAGCAAATCGGAGATGTGGATTGCTGTTTTTCAAGAAATTTATATAAAGAACTAACTCCTCTTTGGTCCTCTGCCACACCACCAATATATGGTCAATGTGCCATCACCATAACAACATCAGGGACAAAAAAGAAGTTTACATTTAGATCATACACAGGCCTCTCCTCCTAGAGTCCCAAATAAAGATTACTGAAACTGGGAACGAATGTTGCCCCCATGGCTGTTCCACTAATTTGTAGGAAATTCTTACACAGAAAGGTGAAACTATTGTACTCCAGAACAAACCTTGATATATCAACCAAAAATTCAGAAGGTGGCATACCCCCAGGGGCCCTTCGTTCCAAAAGCATTTGCAGAGCATGTAAGCCCTCACCCAGTGGGATATTTGTATACAGTGATTCCACATCAAGGATCATTAGAAGATCTGTGCCCACAATGTGGATATCCTGCAAAATTCCCAGTACTTCCCTTGTATCTGTAATATGTGACCTTAGATCTTCTGCAAAAGTTTTAATGAAATGGTCAACAAAGCATGGCAAGGATTTTGTGAGTCAGTTAATCCTCAATATAATAGGGTGCCCAGAAAATGTCTGCAAATGCTTATGTACCTTAGGCAATAAGCATATGGTGGGCACATGGAATGTTGGGTAATAAGATAGTCCCTTGTGACTTGATTAATAATGCCCTGCATGTGAGCCTCCCTCACAAAATTGTCATTCCTGTTTTTAAACATAAAGGAGGGATCAGAAGGTAGTCGGTGTTAACAATTAGTATTATCCAGTTGTCACCTCACTTTGGCTGCATGTTTATCGGTGTCCATCACAACAATGCTTCCCCCCTTATCTACTGATTTAATCATTATAATGAGGTTCTCTCAAAATTTCTTTAAAGCCCGGTTAAAAAGGGGTATTTACAAGGGTTCCAGTTCCAGCTCACATGCTTTGCAAAAATCCCAGCAGAACTGTTCATGTCTGAAACAATGATTGATGTCAGTTTAAATGAAGTAATACGACTGTCAGATGATGCAGCTACCTGTGAGTCAGGGATTCCCTCACTATAAACTATGTGGCTGTCAGTTACTGTCTGGTAACACATTGTAGACTCTGGAGTAAGTAGGCTTAGAGTAAATTCACTCTAGATTTAAGGTCCTGGCCAATTTGTGGAGACCAGTTGGGGTCGCAGAATGGGTAATTTTCAGGGATGGAACAAATTTCAATCCCTTACTTAATACACTGAGTTCAGTGTCAGTCAGCTGATGGTACAAGCTGTGAATAACATTAGTGACAGTGGCTACTGCCTCTGCCCTACATGGCTAATAATGACCCCTCTAACTGTAAGACCTCCTTCCTCTGCCCCTCTGGCCTGTTTCACCTCCATTTTCCCTGCTTTGTCCTCCTTTTTTTGAGAATGCTGTTTGTGAACTCTTGCATGGCAGGAGGCTGTCCTCTGAGGAGAGAGTATGCTCTAACAAAACAGGCAAAGCTGTGTCTGATTCACTTTCTGCCTGTTGATTACTGGCTGTGGCTTGTTGTTTCTGTGTTCACCATGCACACAAATGAACACATTGGAATGATAGTGCATTTTGAGGGGTGTAGACACTGTCCACCCAATGTAGAGCAGTGTTGCAGGGGCGTGACAGTACCACACCAGTCAGCACCCAGGCTGACTATGATGGAGTTTCTAGCTTGCTGGGTGGGGATGGTCACCAACTTCAAAAGAAGTTGCCATCCCTTTGATCCACGCTGCCCAGCAAGCCAGGCTGGTCTGTCATGGTCAGCCTTGAATTTGTGTGCCTGCAACAAAGAAAATCGGCCATCAATGTCTGTTTCTGGCAGCTTAAATTGTCCCCCAACCTGACCGTCCCTGTCAGAACCTCTTCTATCCCCCACACACACAGGAGTGACACTGAAGGTGCTCAGTCCTCCAGTGATTTGAGCAGTAAACTATCCGTCTTCCTCTGCCCTCACATCTCGATGTTGCGAGACTGTTGCAAATGGAGGAGGGACTTCATGTGTGGGAAAACCAAGCACACTCTACTGCTGCTATGGAGGAGAGTCATGTCTGTCTGGGAGGAGTGATGAATAACAACAGCAGCCAGTAGCAGCAGTCCAAGCCCTCCCTCTGGTGTTCACACATACCTCCAAGCTGCAGGAAGCTCAGCTTTTAGCCAGAGCAGATCAGCAGTGTGGGACAATAAATAGCAAGGGGGCGGTAAGTATGGAGAGATCTGTCACCCCCCCCAGCAAGTGGAAGAGTAGAACATTGCACTACAAAATACTTCAGGCCATTTTTTTTTCAATAGCATGGGAACTGCTACCTAACCACCCAAATGATTTCACTCCCTGGAACACACCTGCTTTAGGCTGCTTGACAATGAAATGGAACTTGATTGAGCAGTGCTTTTTCTTTGATACTAAAATTTAAAAGAAACTAGAAATCTCTTATAACAGAAATGTATTTGGGAAATATGCAAACTGTAGTGTGTTCTGAAGCAAGGGGAAAAGGGAGGGGGCAGCTAGGTGGCAGCCTGCAGGCATCTAATCTGATATGTTGGGTTATCATTTCCAGTCTCAGACTGAGTGCAGTAATTAAGATAAAGGACTGCTAGAATTTCATTTTTTAGCAAATTCCAACCCAACCTATTGTCTTACACTTGAAACAAATCTTTCCGCTGCACTGTGGAAGAACTCTGAGGGTGTTTTAATTTCCCTACAAGAAGTGCAGCAAAGTTTGGTGCTGGCCTTAGTCCCCAGTATGAGTTTGCATTGGAACTGACAGGAGTTGGTTTATGTATGGACAGCTGGGGACTGTCTTTAACTGTCAGGCTTGGCAATGGGGTTTTCAACTTAGTGGCATAACTTGGCCATTTTTTTATATTTTTGACCCAAATTTTCAACATACCTTCTTTTGGGACCCCACATCATGAACAATGCAAATGATATTAGGTAAATTTGTCCCAAAAGGTGATTTAATGGTCACTGCATGAAATCACCTCTTGGGCAGGAGTTGAAAATTTTCTTCATCATTGTTCGTGAGGTGGTGTCATAAGAAGGCTATGTTGAAAATGTGGTGTAAAAATATTAAAAAACAATGAAGTTATGAGCCTGCTTTGAAATTGTGAATGCAGACTCCTAAGTTTAGCAATTTTCAAAATTTTGAACCCCAATTTCCAATATAGCCATTTCTTCACAGCACCTCATGAATGTGATAGCTGTCATTTTTCAGATCCTGGCCAAAATGTTTTTGTTTTTTTTTGCATCCCAAAAGGTGATTTTCCAGTCGCTGTGCAAAATCACCTTTCAGGCAGGAACTGACATTTTTCTCTACACTTGTTCATGAGGTGGGATCATAAGAAGGTTATGCTGAAAACTTAAGACACAAATATAAACAAACAGGACAGTCACACTGCCCACCATCATCACTTCTACTTTGCATTCTTAACTGGTAATAAAATGATTCCTTCACTGAAACAATTTTTAATGTTTCTTTCAGTGGTATCAGCACCACATACCCCCTATGACACCACTGCATGCAGCGAACACTTGACATTGACAAATGCTTGTTAAAGGATGGTCTGGAATTTTTTTTATTTGGTTGTTTAACCAGGTATAGCACACTAAGCTGAAAGCTTTTTTACAGGAGTGACCTGGGAGCACAAGGAGGTTAAGTGACTTGCTCAGGGTCACACAGTATGCAAGTGGAAGCTGTGGGATTCAAACCCAGGTCTGGTTTGCTGGATGTCACCAGATTTGTAGCTCAGAGCCTTAGACCACTGCGCTATACTGCCTCCTCTTCTGCAGTTGCTGTCTTTGGAATTGCTTCTTGTTAAATACTGTATGCAGTTATTTAAATAATCACATTCATCCCTTAAAAACCTTCTGTTCCACACCTCGCACCACACCAGTGACCCGGGTTCAGGAGTGAGCCAGAATTGCTGGAGGTTGGCAGGGGAGGGAGAGAACTGAGCGTCCAGACGACAGCTCTCCTCTCCCAGGGAGAGACAGGGATCCCTATCGGTGCTCTGCTGATCTCTGGCAGAGGCTGGAGATACAGCAGGCACTGCGAGGAGACAGTAGGAGTGGGGCACTGGCAGATGTCGGATATGCCTTGACGGCAGGGCACCAGCGACTCCCCGGGGAAAAAAAAGAAAAATGCCTCTCGGCTCCAGTGGCGATGGAGCACCAGGAGCTTGTCCCTGATTTACGGCGGCCCACCTGGCATCCTCTGACCGACATTACTGCTATGTCAGGGCATTGGGGCCCACCCTGTCCCCACCTGGGGGGTATAACCGAGGCTCTATGGGTGACGGAGGATGGCTGGGTAGGGTGTGTGCTGTAGGGGAAGACGCCATGTGCTACCGATGAAGTCCAGAGCCAAGGGTGTGAGTAGGAGGCAAAAATAGAAAATAAAAAAAAAAACTTTATGTTCAAAAGCTTGAGTCTTTTTGTCAAAAACTTCAGCAGTTTGATTAAGTTTCAACATCAGACTCTCAAATTCTGTTGTGAACTGATTTAAAACAGCCTGCTTCTTCTTTAAGTCAGCTGACAATCTTTCTTGGACTTTGGCTGGGTCTACTAAAAACAGTTTAATTAGCCTAAGAGATGAACCATGAAGCTCTTGTTTCCAAGGCTGTAAATATTCCTCTCAATCCCTTCCTAAGCTAGGAAATTTTAGGATTCTAAGTCCTCTTGACAACCCCACAACTTTGAGGTAATGCTTTACAGTTACCTACTGCCATACCAAATGGCATATGCTCTCTCATAAATAACAAGTACCTCCTTAATAGTAATAGGTTTACTCACAGTACATGAGGTGGAAACTGTAACTGGTTCTTTAGTGTTTGATGCAGAAGGCAGGTCTCGAAACCCATGTTTCTGAAAGACAGTGTCTGTAATTGACAAACTGGAGCTGGCTGCCGTGCATGTTCCAACTTCTGTATTCATGCTCATAATATGACATATGTGAACAAGGACAAGCATTGGAGCGGGCTAAGCCTGCAAAGTTCCAAAAGAAAAGGCAGCCCAAGGGAGGATGGATGCAGCAGCAGCAGGGTGAATCTATTTGGAAAGTAATGCCTTGCTCTCAAACAAAACCACAAACTTCAAAGATGCAGTCACTGTGTCAGTTGTGCAGCACATGAAAAACTGCAGCTACAGCTCCAACCAAGTAACAGCCCTCAGTGTTTCACACAGCTGCATTTTTGTCAAGGTGACAAGTTCAGCAGTGTCCCCTATCTCAAGGTATTTATAGTAGCAGTTTTAAATAGGTGGAAAAAAGCAATTACAAGTGCTGCTGCAAGTAAATTAAATACAAATTACACTATTTAATCTGTAATCACCATAATCAGATCTGGGACAAAAAAAGTTTACATCTGGATTACAGAGATGAATCATAAAGCTCTTGTTTCCAAGGCTGGAAAAATTCCTCTTGATTAGTGATGGTCGAAGTGGCCCCAATTCGCTCCGTGAAGTAATTTGTGTTGTAAAGGCAAATTCACAGTGCTTAACCGAAGCGGAGTACTTTATGCCCAGATATTCAAACTGGCGCCATTCTGTGTGCGAAGCCTGCGCTGCTCAAAAAGTTGCGGCGAGGGTGGCCAGGGCGATATTCAACGGAGAAGGCTATTGAGCAACTTTGAATATCACCTGCACACTACTCCATTGCTGCATGGCGCGAGTGGAACCGCGCCACCGCAAGTGGTTAGAGTGGAGCATTCAGATGCGGTGGCGCAAGTTCCATTGCGCCATGCGCAGCACCTGCGATATTCAAAAGGTGACATGCAAATGGGGCCATAATTTATGCAAGGTGCACGGGGGCCATTTGCATTTAATTATGGTCCCATTTGCATGTCATTAGCATCCAGGTGCTCTGATCCCCGATGACTTGCGCCTGGCGCCCTGCCAGGCAGCAGCCATCGGGAACCGACGCCCCCTGCAGCCCGATCGCGGGCAGAACAGTATTCCTCCCCTCAAAGCAGCCCAATCGGGCATAATGTAAGCTTCCCCAGTAGCCCGATCGTGGGCATAATGTAAAGGTCCCCTGAATAGCCCAATGCGGGCATAATGTTCTTTCCCCACCGACCGAATAGCCCGTCGCGGACATAATGTTAACTTCCCCACCCTGGATAGCCCGATCATGGGCATAATAACCTTCCCCACCGGATAGCCCGATCGTGGGCATAATGTTAACTTCCCCAATAGCCCGATCGCGGGCATAATGTTAACTCCCCAATAGCCCCGATCGCGGCATAATGTTAACTTCCCCACCCCAAATAGCTAGATCGGCGGGCATAATGTTAACTTCCCCAAATAGCCCAATCACGGGCATAATGTTAACTCCCAAATAGCCCGATCGTGGGCATAATGTTAACTTCCCCACCCCGAATAGCCCGATTGCGGGCATAATGTTAACTTCTCCCCACCCTGAATAGCCAGTTAGCGGGCATACTATAAAGGTCCCCACCAGTAGCCAATCGGGTGGCATCCTCACCCCCACGCCCAGACTCCCTGGTGATCTAGTGGTCCGCCACCCTCCCGCCATGAAGCCCCACCACCCGCTCCCCGTCAGCCAGCTGGTGGCAGCACCCACTGCGCCTGCCGCCCCACGCCCGTCGACTGACAGCTCGGTGGGGCTGCGCCCGTGTTCAGAGCAGAGGCCAATGGGCATGCAGCCATACCGTAAAGTAAAGTCTAGATATGTGAATGAATGAATTCATTCACATATCTGGACTGCCTTTATGGTAAGTTAACATTATGCCCGCAATCGGGCTATTCGGGTGGGGACCTTATAGTATGCCCGCGATTGGGCTATTCGGGGTGGGGACGCTACATTATGCCCGCGATCAGGCTGCTGGGGAGAATATATTATGCCCGTGATCGGGCATGGGGCACTGAACAGGATCTGCCACCACAGGTGGCAGCTGGTGTTGCACCCTGCAATGCGGCAGCTCACCAGTGGGTGGCCCTCGACATGATCCTTTTTTTTTTGGCATAAAGTTGTGCAGGCGAAGGTAGGGGTTGTGCCTGCATAACTCTGCATAGCCCAGCTGAATATCGGGCTGTGCAGTTTATGCATGGGCACGTCCCCCCTCCCCCACACGGCGCACTTTTCCCTTTTAAATATCGCACCGGGGCACATCAGTGGATTGTGCATGGTGCAACACTGTTGCACCATGTGCAACTGTTTTGAATATCTGGTCCTGTGTTATAATGGGTAACGCGAAGTCCATTGAGAACAATGACTTTGCATTACTCTGCCTTCCCAAACCACTACTCCACCAATTTTTAGGTGAAGTGCATTAAAAACAATGTACTTCATCTCACGTCACCTTGTTTTTAAGCTCCAAAGGTGAATTTTGCAGTTATTCATGGGATTTCAGGTCACATGGGCTCTAGATTGTTCTGCACAGCCTCAGTTTGGGGTAGTGTGTGTAGGAAGCTGTAGGAGACATTCTGCTCTGAGAGCCCTCTGCGATTCAAACCTTCTAAAAGCTGTTAAAAAAGCCTTTTTGAGTCATTTTTTTTTTTGCTGAAACTTTAGTTCACTGATTATAGGAAACCCTCCTGTGCTCATATCATCGAGCGTTTATTGTTTGTGTATGGATTTTGAATGTTAACGTACAATATTCTGTCTGAGTACTGAGAAACAGTGGAAGTGTGCTTTGGGGAAGGGGCATATCTGTGGTGTAGGTAGATTAACTTGAAGAAAAAGACAATGCTTTCTGTTTTGGTGATATTTTTCTTGTATAACTGTGTTAATGTACACACAGTAATATTTTCAATAATTCTTGCCATTTTTTTTCTGATTGTTGTGGTGCAGCAGTGTATAATTTTAGTTTGTTTAAAATATGTCGTTATATTACTGAAGTTATCAATTTGCTATGCATTACTTAGTGTGTGTGTGAGTATGTGTGAGACGCGTGTCATCAAATCAGACACCTTTTATTGTGCCACATAATAATTTCAGCAATGTGAAGCTGCTATCCACTGCAGCTGTGTGATTTTTTTACTTCTTTGTGGTATCTTTACTGGTACTAGTACTAGTGATTGTTACTGCAGCAGTGCAGTACACTGCCCCTTCCCCCCCCCACGGCCTGCCCCAACCGGCAAAGGTATTCTTTTCCATATTTGAATTTCTGATGGTGAGCACTAGTTAGGTGTTGTGCCTTTGTGTCAGCATCTCTTCAATGCACAGCACAATCTTAATCCATCTGTGCATTTGCATCTCTTTAGGGCCCAATCTCCATCTATAACTTAAGTCACAGTTGTTTCTTTGGCTTCCCTTCAGAGTACTGGACAGGTGTGGTGCTTAATTCTGCATGAACATTGTACTCATGAATATGCATTTTTAAGTCGGGACCATCATCACGAGTCAATCGTGACACAAATCATGTTCTTCATAATCACGGTCTCAAATGTCACAAATCATGATTCACAATCATGTTACGAATCACAACATTAATTTTTTTCTAGTTACATGGATGTATTGTAAGCCTGTTTTGTAGTATCTCTCCAGGCTTCACCACCCCACCATTGCACTCATTGATACATGTTTTTAAGTCTGGGAGTTTTAAGCTACAGCTCATTGGGGAAGTACAGCCGTAGGCATTCGCGTTCCCAATACAGTTTCATACTGGTTATCTCACACCATCGACACCGAATCACGTTCTTCATTATCACAGTCACAAATGCAGTCACAAATCATGATTCACGATCACGTCATGAATCACAACATTAATTTTTTTTAATAGTTACTTGGATGTATTGTAAGCCTGTTTTGTAATATCTCTCCATGCTTCACCACCCCACCAATTGTATTCATTAATGTTTGTTTTTAAGTCAGGGAGTTGGACAGTGTCTGCAGTACATACACAGACTGGAAAGAAGACTGACTGCACACATTCAGTTTAGCACAGTAGACTTGCACTGCTCACAATACAAAGTTTAATGCATACGGAAGACAACAAAAAAAGGCATAATTACATACACGGGCCGGGGATGGTGGAGGAATACATTTTATAACACAGCAAGGAAGGTGTGGGGGAGCACATGGTGTGAGGGAAAAAAAAACCTAATGTGGAATCCCATGGTGATCCAGCAGCAGTTCCAACATGGACATCATTTGCAACTGATGTCCCTCTATGTGATCCAGCCACTGCTCCACAGCACTCACCCTCTTGCTGTTCTCCTCGACAGCACTCCAGAGAACTGCCAAGTCAGCCTGCATTACATGAGTTCTCTGGGGTCCACATGTTCTACAATCTGACCTGCTGGTGGTGGTGATGGTGAGGGTGCTGGTGGAGCAGCAAGTGGTGCTGTGGCTCTCCTCTTCTTAGGGATGCTGCAATGCACAGCTGCACCATCTGCCACAGAATGGCCTGCAGGTGCCCCATGGTCTGTTCTGTGGCAGCCTGTCACTCCAACTTCTGGTGATTGAGCATATGGGTGTGCTGGCCCCCAGTCCCCAGGTGTGTTCCCCGGGGGCCACAGTGCACCTCCTTCTCACATAGGCGGCACTTGACCACACTGCTGTCCCCCCCAACACAGTCAAAAAACTGCCAAACAATGGAGGTGTGGGGAGGACAAGGCACAGGCAGGGGATGGCCAGATGAACTGGCAGCTGGCTGGTCATGGTGCTGAACAGGGATGGGATCCACACATGGGCTCAGGGGAACAGGCAAATCCTGCTCCAGAGGACCTGGTGCAGGACTTGATGGTGGTGGTGGTGGTGGTTCAACTGCCTCAGAGTCAGGACAGGAGGTGGTGCTGGTCCTGCTTCCGGCAGGGAAACGCTAACAAGTTTTGAGCAGTCCAACAGGAATGGGCACCCATGCCTTCCACACATGCACATGGTACGATGCTTACCACTACCACACTCTCCCAGAGCTTCTCTCACCCCAGACATTCCCTCACACTGGTCCCTCTCTCCTACTGAGCTCCCACAGTCAAAGCAATCACTACTCACACTGTCACACAACATGCACACACAGTCACACAGACACAGACAAACAACTAACTACTTATAAAGGTAAGAAAAATAAAATTTACAGAAAGAACACGTTAAGTAAAAAAGAGTACAGAAAAGACAAAAAAATGTACCTCTTAAAAAAGCTGTTGGGTCTAAATCAAAGTTTAAATCTCCTCCTCGCTCTGATCTCAAAGTATCAGTGTATAAAACACACTACTGTCTCTCCATCTGCACGGGAAAAAGTAAAAGTGTCTGCTTGTATGACTCACTGTCTTCCTGCCTAGCTAAAGAGCATGTGACTTACAGTACTGTAAGCCATGTGATATGTGGGGGGAGCTGCCAAAAAATCTGAATTACCAAGTGGATCACTTAGAATGATAATGAGGAACGCGAAGTCTATTAAAAACAATGACTTCACCTTACTTTGCATTACCATTCTGCCTTAACGTGAAGTGGTAATGACAAGGCGGAGTGAGCACTTTGCATTGCCCACTCCGCGTAGTGGCAACGTGAAGTGCCCACTTCACGTTCACTTTGCCAGCGGAATTTAAATTTGCTGCATCTCTACTCTTGATCCCTTCCAAAGCTAGGAAATTTGAGGACTGTAAGTCCTCTTGGCACCCTCCAAACTTCTAGGTAGTGCTATAGAGTTACCTTTTTTTTTTAGTTTTTGTTGACCGGGTAAGTACTCTAGACAAATTCTATCTATTTTCAGGCATGACCCAGGGGAAGGGGTTACAGATGAATGCCAACTGACTTTGAACCAGATTAAGCTGGTGGTGGTAGTTCAGTGAATGGCCCAGGTACCTGCTGTGATACAGACATCAGATGGTCCCACCATATATATGTTTCCCAAGGTACATAAGAAGTTGCAGGCACTGTTGGACACCCAATTATATTTAAGCAATAAGGCATGGCCTAGGGTTATGTTAATGGTCTGTTAATCACCTTCTAGGGGTGTACTGTGTCACGAGGTGTAGCCGAGTGCCACATGCCCCAGAGGGTGATTAACTGACCATTAACATAATCCTTGGGAGCGCCTTATAGCTTTTATAATAAAAAAAATTTAAAAACAGTGTTAAATCTTGTTCAACATATGGTTAAGTTCTACATGTATGTTAATAAAAGATTAACATAAGGCTGTTAGAATGTTTGCAGCCAATCAGAAAGCTCAGTTTCTCAGACCCTTTTTATAATAGTGATTAACTCAATCACTGAACCCCTGTCATGCTTTGTTGACCATTTCGTTAAACCTTTTGTAGGAGATCTAAGGTCACGTATTAAAGATACATGGGAAGTATTAAGAATTTTGCAGGATAGCCACACTGAGGGCACAGATCTAGTGAACCTTGATGTAGAGTCACTGTATACAAATATCCCATATGGTGAGGGTTTACATGCTCTGCAAATGTTTTCAGATAGAAGGGCCCCTGGGACTATGCCACCTACTGAACGTTTGATTGAAATATCAAGATTTGTTCAGGAGTACAATAGCTTCATCTTTTGGATTGACAATTTCATACAAATTAGCAGAACAGCCATGGAGGGCGATGTTCACCCCCAATTTCACTAATTTGTATTTGGGACTTTGGGAGGAGAGGGTTGTATATACTCCAGATGTAAACAATTTTTTTGTCCCAGATCTCATTATGGTGATGGTACATTGATGCTTTATTGATGGTGTGTCAGGGAACCAAGGAGGAGTTATGCCTTTTTGTGCAATTCTTGGAAAACAGCAATCCAGATCTTAAATTTGCTGTGATGGGTAGAAGAACCAGTATTCCTTTCTTCGATATTGTTATTTCCTGAAAAGCACAGGAGGGTGCACATACTAATCTCTTCAGTAAACAGTAAATTAAAATCCCAAATTTAATCACAGCATACACTTTTAGGAGAGTAGTCTCAAAAAAAGACCTACTTACTTGTGCTTGAATTAAATTTACATCACAGTCAAATACACTTTCTCCCTCTGTTTAGTTCTAAAATAAAAAATAATGGCAAAATAAGATAGTCTCCAAACATTTAATACCTCACTGTCATCGAGGCACAGGTCAGAAAGCACAGAATGATCAGGAGCAGTTGTAAAATTCACAATGGGGCCCAGATATTCAATAGAGTTGCGCATGGCGCAACAGTGTTGCACCGTGCACAACCCACTGATGCGCCCTGGCGTGACATTCAAAAGGGAATAGTGTGCTGCACAAATCCCGATGCAGCAGAGCATATCAGTAATGTATGCAGGCACAGGTGGGGGGGGTGTGCCCATCCATAACCTGCACAGCCCGATATTCAGCCCGGGATGTGCAGAGTCATGCATGCACAACCCTACCTGCGCATATACAAAGTTACGCCCCCCAAAAAAAGGAACAAGTGATGGCCACCCACAGGTGAGCTGCCACATTGCAGGGCACAACACGGCAGCTGCCACCTGTGGGTGGCCACCCGAGTTCCTGCCGCACCTGGCGACGCCCCCCCATGCGCCATCGCGGGCATCACTATAGCCCCCCCAAGTCCAATATCCCTGGTGGTCCAGTGGACCGCACCCTGGCCACCCCCACTGTGCATGGCGCAGTGGCACTGCACCAGCGAGTGGCCAGAGTGGAGCATGAGAGCGTGCCATTGCACCATGCACAGCACCTGCGATATTGAAAAGGGGACATGCAAATGGGGCCATAATATGTGAGGTGCACAGGGGCCATTTTGCATCTCATTACGGCTCCATTTGCATGCCATTAGCATGCAGGTGCGCCGATCCCCAACAACTTGCGCTTGGCGCCCTGCCAGGCAGCAGCCGTCAGGGACCAACGCCCCCTGCAGCCCGATCGCAGGCATTCCTGTACTATAAAAAATGTCCATTATCCCTGGTGGTCCAGTGGACCGCACTGAGCCCGATCGTGGGCTTCATGAATAGAACCCCCCCAAGTCCAATATCCCTGGTGGTCCAGTGGACCACACTGAGCCCAATCGCTGGCTTCATGGATAGAACCCCTCCCCAAGTCCAATATCCCTGGTAGTCCAGTGGTGGTCCAGTGGACTGCACTGAGCCTGATCGTGGGCTTCATGAATAGAACCCCCCCAAGTCCAATACCCCTGGTGGTCCAGTGGACCGCACTGAGCCCGATAGTGGGCTTTGTGAATAGAAACCCCCCCAAGTTCAATATTCCTGGTGGTCTAGTGGACCGCACTGAATGAATTCATTCACATATCTGGACTGAGTAGTATGGTATGGGCTGCATGCCCATTGGCTCATGCTGTGAACCAATGCACGTGCAGCCCTACCGAGCTGTCAGTCAGCGGGCAGCAGGGCAGCAGGTGGGTGGGGTGCTGCCGTCCGCCGGCTGACAGGGAGGAGCGGGGCAGTGGGGCTCAGTGGGTGGGGCTGGGGTACACTAGATCACCAGGGATATTGGACTTGTGGGGTTCTATTCATGAAGCCCGTGATCGGCTCAGTGCAGTCCACTGGACCACCAGGGATATTGGACTTGGGGGTTCTATTCATGAAGCCCACGATCCGGACTGGTGCGATCCACTGGACCACCAGGGATATTGGACATTTTTATAGTACAGGAATGCCCGCGATCGGGCTGCAGGGGCGTTGGTCCTGACTGCGCCCTGGCAGGGTGCTGCCGCAGTCGTTGGGATCACGCACTGCATGCTAATGGCATGCAAATGGGGCTATAACAAGATGCAAATGGCCCCTGTGCACCTCGCGATATATTATGGCCCCATTTGCATGTCCCCTTTCAATATCGCAGCTACTGTGCATGGCGCAATGGCACTTGCGCCAGCGCATCTCCATGCTCCACTCTGGCCACTTGCGCTGGTGCAGTGCCACTGCGCCATGCACAGTGGGGGTGGCCAGGGTGTGATATTCAAAGCTGCTGTGCCATAGCGCAGCTCCGTTGAATATCGCCCAGGCCACACACCTGCACAACAAAGTTGAGCTGCGCCTGGGCTTGCGCTACAGCCTGGCGCAGTTTGAATATCCCGGCCCAAATGTTTTATTATTATAAATCACAGCAAAATAAAAATTAAAAATGTCTAGCAAAATCATTGCTGCTCTTTTTATAAGTTTTTGTCTGGAAACTCGTTAAGAGAGTCTGCTTCTAACAGAATGTTCTTGTAAATTTACAGAATGTTCTTGTAAGTTTCATTCCTTGCAGATGCAGCATTCAAGTGCTGTACATGGTGTCCCAGAACTGACCTGTTGTTCACAGCTCTGCAAAGGTCTTAAAATCTGCATCTCAGGTTAACCCCTTCATTTCCAAATAGCTTTTTGCAATCATTTCAACAGTACAACTATATACATTTTCAACAAAAGATCCCTGTATCAGTGACATTTCCACATAAAGATTCACATATATGTTTATACCTGCAGATATGCAAGGAGGAAGAAAAGACAGAACAGCAAGTGAAGGCAAAGATATAGCGAGGGGCTAATAATCATGAAACAGTCGAAGTGATCAGTTCCTAGGTCTCACAAGAAAATGTGGTTGTGCAACCAGATAGAGAAGAGACAGAAAAGGAGAGGGTAGAACAGACCCTTGCATTTATACTCTTTCTGCATAATAAATGGGGCCGTGCCTTATTCAACCCTGTCATGTACCCCCCTCTTTAAAAGGGAACCTGTTTTACAAAACCAGGTTTCCAGAACATTCTACTAAATTCCCATCTAACATTAGCTTATAACCTTTACAGTTCAGTGCACATGCAGCATAGCAAACAAAGAAGTTTCACCTCACATTGTTTCAATCTTTGGAATTCTCAATTCCTGGTCCATATCTTGACAGAAAATCAGCATTGACATTCACTTTCCCAGATTTGTGCATTACTTTATATTTAAATGGCTATAGTGCCAGGTACCACCGTCTGATTTCTGGAATTTTTATTCTTCATTTGGTTAAGCCAACAGAGAGGACTGTGATCTGTTAGCAATACAAAGTCAGCTCCTAGCATATAAAACTTAAGGGACTCCATGGCCCACTTTGCTGCAAGGCATTCCTTTTGAATGGTGGAGTACCTTTTCTCTCTGTCATGCAATTTCCTACAATGGGATGTTCTTTCCCATCCATATGCTGACTCAAGACTGCAAAAAACCAAAAAAAACAAGAGAACCAGCACCAGGCTACAGCATACAAATAAATTTATTGTTGTGAACAGTGCATTCAAAATCACAGCCACAAACCGTAAGCAGCAGAACTCCTGACCAGATTTCGCCCATAGGCTTTGTCAAGGGGTGCAGGTCAAAGGGAGTGATGAGACTTTTAAAATACTGTGAACCAATCCACCCCATTAATAGTCAGAGTCACTTGACTGGTTGGATAGTATCGAGTGTCCCTGTGGATGCAGATGGCACCAGTACCTGGTCCTTTTGGACATTGTTTTCCCAGCACTTCAATATGCACTATGGTCTATCTTCTTGAATCTATAAGTCCCTTCACAGTCTTATCTATCACCTTCACATCTGTTAAGTACTTGCCCCAATTTGCTAAGTACAAATCTGCTCCAGTGTCACTATTCTTACTATAGCAATTTCTTGCAATGTGACTTGGCTTATTATAGTTATAGCAAATAAATTCTTTGGATGCTGATTTGTTACCCCCACCAGAGTTCTTATCAGACTTGGAGTTTAAATGGGAAAAAGAGTGTCTTACTGGTGCTTGGCTGTTACCGCACTACTGTGGCATCTGTCTAGCCATTTGGTAGTCTTCAGCCAAAGAAACAGCCTTTTCCCCACTTTCTGGTCTGTGTTCTTTTACCCAAAGCTGCACGTCTGTAGGCAGGATGTTGATGAACTGCTCCATTGCAAGTGCATTGATGATCTGTGGGACTGTTTTGCCCTCTGGTATTAGCCATTTTATAAGAACTTCTTTGAGTCGGGTGAGGGCTTCTCGAGGATTATCAACTGAGTTGTACTTCAGAGACCAAAATCTCTGCCTGTAGGTCTGTTCTGAGATGTCATATCTTTTACGGACCTCTCTTTTCACCAGGTCATAGTTTTCTGACTGTGCAGTGTCCATATTGCTGTAGGAAAGTTGGGCTTTACCTGTCAGATAATGTACCAGTCTGATTGCTCATTGCTGCTTTGGTCACTGGCAGGCCACAGCAACCCTCTCAAAAGTTGTCAGGTATGCTTTGATATCATTCAAAGGATACAACTTTGTAAGTTTAGTGTTTTTTAAGTTGTTGGTATTTTGTTACTCTGCCGGACCTGTGCCAGATCCACCAGCTTTAATAGCTAGCAAGGCACACAGCCATCACTGCTTCAGTCACTACATCTCTTCTCTGCTGCTCCTGTAGTTGCATCTCTTCTTTTTTCTCTGCTGCTCCTGTCACTGCATCTCTTCTTTTCTTTGTTTCTTCTTCTTTTTTTTTCGTTGTATAGCCCACCATTTGAAAAAGACAGTTGGGCTTTCAGGTTCTGTCACTGCCTGTTCTTTTTTTTTCCATTGCTGGTGTTGGCTGTACAGTCTCAGTTTGAACTTTTGTTTCTGCTTCTAGTTTGGCTGCTATTCTTCTGGTAATGACTCCTGGGCTTGCTGCTGCAGAATCCACACCTTTCTGCTATGCTTTCCTGGTACTAGATCTAATGCCCACATGCAAAACTCCTGGCTTAGAGTATGCACGGCGTAAATCCCACTAAGGCTGACACCATCTGTCATTGAGGCACAGGTCAGGAAGCATAGGATGACCAGGAGCAGTTGTAAAATTCACAATGAGTGCTTTATTATTATTAATAACAGCAAAATAAATAAATAAAAATGATTCAATATAACTATTTACAAAGGCACTACAAACAGCAAAAACCAAGTCCTTCTTCTGAGGGTGTCTCTTAATTCCAAGTTCAGTCTTTCAGTCTCTCACTCTCTTCATCTGTCTAGCAAAAGCATTGCTGCTCTTTTTATAAGTCTTTGTCTGGGAACTCGTTAAGAAAGTCTGCTTCTCACAGAATGTTCTTGTAAGTTTACAGAATGTTCTTATAAGTTTCATTCCTTGCAGATGTAGCAAAAAAGTACATGGTGTCCCAGAACTGACCTCTTGTTCACAGCTCTGCAAAGGGCTTAAAAAACTGCATCTCAGGTTAACCCCTTCAGTTCCAAATAGTTTTTTTTGCAATCATTTCAGCAGTATAACTATATACATTTTCAACAGAGGATCCCAGTATCAGTGGCAGTTCCGCATAAAGATTCACATATATGTTTATACCCACAGATCTGCAAGGGGGGAAGAAAAGACAGAACAGCAAGTGAAGGCAGAGATATGGTGAGGGGCGGAGAATTGTGAAACAGTTGGAATGAGCAGTTCCTACATCTCGCAAGAAATTTTGGTTGCACAACCAGGCAGAGAAGAGACAGAAAAGGAGAGAATAAAACAGACCCTTGCATTTAAACTCTTTCTCCATAACAAATGAGGCATAGCTTTATTCAACCTTGTCATACTCACAAATATGTTATCTACAAATTTGTGTATCCCCAGTGCTACAGGCTTCTGGTACACCAGCATGCCCTAACTCACATTGTATACAAACTAGCCTTTACAGAATTTTGAGCACCACGTGCAAATATCTATTGTTCATATTGTACTACACTAGTTAAAAGTCAATCAAAAAGTGCCCCTCACCAGATCCCATACATAGTGCTGCATTCTTACTACAGGCACAAAATGGTTAGTGGCATTTTATGTAAATCCTAAGGTGTAATCACACATATGATAACATTTCAGATGTTTTTTTAATTATATATCACTAATCTATCTCACCAATTTCATTGCAAATGGACATATGAAGATTCCACCACTCCTTTCAGCAATAGTGCGGTGTACGTATAGCATTAATTTAATGTTCTGACAAGAAACAATCAGAATGAGTTTTAAAAACATAAAATTAACTGGTTTACCAACTTATACACAATGGTTATTATAGTTATCATATCTATGCTTACTAGTACATCTCCTTTGTTTCCAAACAAAAACCATTTATCTGGGCAGACGTTTTCTCCCAGTTTTTAAATTCCATAACATAAATATTGACAGTATTTCCAACTGTTGCTTTCTTACCCTAAATGAATTTTAAAGTTTAGCAGTGTTGCTGGTGCACTGTTCTCACCTAGCTCATACTGTAGCTGCTCTATGTGTGTCCTCACTTGTTGGCGATCACTAGCACTCTCAGAGCATGTTGTGAACTCATTCATTCTGTACTGCCAGCTGGCTCATGATGGAAGTAAGTTATGTGCAGTGTAATGAGGTCATCATGTCTCCACCCACCCCAGGACACTAGTTCTATAAGAGAATTTTTTTCAACTCTGTGGGACAATTCTACTTACCGAATAGGGTTACCACTAAAGGGAGCACAATGGCTCCTTATGCTAGTTTATTTATGGAAGCAAATGAGGCACAGTACATATTCAACCTTTATGCAATCCATATTATAGGAACATCAAATTGTATAGACGCGTTATTGATGACATCATGATTTTTGGGGAAGGCACAGAGAAACAATGCAAGGGATTTCATGAACATTGTAGTGTCATAGACTAAGTTAGGTTTACCATAACCCATTGTTTTTAAAAGATTTCCTTCCTAGACATTGAGATTTACAAAAATAGGAATAAGCTAGCCACAAAAATCTATAGGAAGGAAACATAGAAACACACTTCTGTATGCCACAAGCTTTCATCCACACAAGCCAGTCGAAAGCATACTTTACTCACAGATGATGAGAGTGGTAAGGAAGTGTAGCACAACTTAGGAAAGGGAACAAGAAGTTGAAATGGTGGAGCAGAGATTTATTGAAAGGGACTACAGATATAACACTGTCAAGACTGCCAAGGAAAAAGCATGAAGCAGAAGCAGGGAAGAATTAGTACAGAAAAGAGCATACAATGATGAAGGAATTGGCAACAGGCTGGTGTGTGCACTGCAATATTTGACACTAATAGGATAGAATAATATTCTGAAAAAACACTGGGATACCCTTAGACCTATCAGATACCCCAGTTTTGAATGACTTCCAGTAATAGCCTCTAAAAAAGCAAAGACTTCAAGAGATAGATTGGTATATACTGACCACTGGCAATGTGATGAAAGAGGTGGCAGTTTTAGGCCCTTTGAAACCAGGCATGACACCATGTAGAAGATGTCACCATTGTAGCAACAAGAGTAAAAAGAATCATTTTGAACACCCCTTGAAAAGTATTCAATATCACATGAAAGAAAGCATTAATTGGGATTGCTCCAGCCTGATTTACAGTACTTAATTGTCTGCCCTTGCTCCAAAATATTTATAGGGAAAACAAGAAGAGACCTAAAAAAATGGGTTAGTGAATATAAAAGTAACATTAGATCAAAGAAGGAAACATCACCTCTGGCAAGACACTGCAATGCCATGGAACACTCAACCCCTTCCATCAGATTATGGGGAATATAACTAGTATAAAAAGCTAGGAGGCGGTGAAGACTGGAATAAACACATTGAAAAATTTGAAATGTATTAGATGTTTACACGGGGTACCCTTGCCCAAGCAACTGGACTGAATGATGCAAAAAACTGGCAGGTTTGTTAATAATGGGATATGTCCAGTTTATCAATTTCCTTGGTCCAGTTTGCCATCATATCCTTTGTCCTGCTTCTAGTCCTCCAGTAATATAACCCCACAATAGAGTAACAAGTCCCTTCTCCAACCCACCACTACAAGTACTCCTTATGATGAATTTGCAATATTTATGATAGCTGCATATTCTGTGTGTAAGAGGTTTTTGTCCCCCCTTTCCATGGAGTTCACCGAGCCTCCCCTCCTTACCAAATAATCTAAGACCTTCTTCCAAACCTATTTTAACATGTTTAATTAGCAAAAAAATAAATACATGATTTGGACATCTTGGATCAACTACAAATATGACATAATGATGTAATGGAAATGGTATACCATTAGAACAGCAACTTAGTTTTGTCACCGCAATTAGGGTGCCACAATAACAGCGAGTGTGACTGGGGTGATCTTTATTTTTGATCGCCCAGTGCTCTCATCATGTTGTGCACCCCAACAGTTTCTCTCTGTCTTTGAGGGCATGCCTGACCCAGAGTTAGCTATATTCTCTTTGGGGGGGGGTGTGGAGCAGAGCCCCAAATTGGAGGGTGTAGGGAGCTAAGCTCCTCTGAAGAACTGTGATATTTTCTCCACAGCACTCTGGCTCCAGGGGGCTGCAATGCCGGGTGCTCTGGAGCCAGGTGCTGTATTGCCTGTGCCCCTATTGGTGTCAACAAAATGACTGTCACACCAATAGGGGTGATCCAGTGGAAACTATGTAATAGGAGAACAGCTATAATATTTAACTGCAACACTAAGCAAGTGTAATAAGAATGCAGGGAGCAAAGTGAAAATAGAACACTTGTCTTTATTTATTTGGTGGTACCTACAGATGTCGTAGCCTTCATACTATGGCCAGCATGGTGGTGAGTAGCTTGTTAGCTTTCCTGACTAATAAAGTGCCCCCTCAGCAGCCAGTGGCCTATCAGTTACTAGGCTACCTGTGCAAACAGCTAATAGTGGGCAAGAGTATCCTGGTGGTGGGTGGAGACACATATGCAATGCATCACCCACTCCAGCCATGCCCCCAGCTGGCAGTACAAAATGAGTACACAACATGTGCTCAGAGCATTAGTGAACACCAATGAGTGAGGACACACTTAAATCACATAAGGCAGCTGTGAGCTCGGTGGGTTCAGTGCACCAGCAGCACTTCTAAACTTTGGAATTCATTTAGAGTAAGAAAGCAACAGTTGGAAATGCTGTCAATCTCGTTTTTTTTTTTTCGTTTTGTTTTAACCAGGAGATACACACAGCTGTGAAGCTTGTTTCCAAGTGTGACCTGGGAGCACAAAGAAGTTAAGTGACTTGCAAGTGGGGGCTGTGGGATTCAAACCCAGGTCTCCAGGTTTGCAGCTCAGAGCCTTAAACCACTATGCTACTACAGTATTATATAGTTTCCATTGAATCACCCCTATCAGTGTGACAGTCATTTTGTTGACACCAATAGGGGCACAGAATTTAACAAACAGGAGAAAAAGTCTTCCCAGATAAATGTTTTTTGTTTAGAAATGAAGGTGAGGTACTAGTAAGCACAAATATGATAACCATTCAATATATATAGAATAAAGTATGGGGTGATGTGTATAAAGAGAAGTTTACACACTTGTGGGGTTAGATGCTACATAAACCCCAAGAGCAAAGCTCAAGGTGTTTGTGAAAGACATCTAACCCCGAGGATGTGTGCAAACGTCATAGGCTGCACTATGAGGAGAGACTGAGGGACCTCAATATGTACACCATGGAAGAAAGGAGGGATGGGGTGACTTGATAGAGACCTATAAATAACTCATGAGGTTGAGCAAGGTACAGGAGAGGAGTATTTTTCAGAGGAGAAGGGGCATGAGAACAAGAAAAGAGACTATGAAGCAGGAAGGGGAATATCTGGATGTGAGGAAAGTGAGGAAGTACTTCTTCAGTGAAAGAGTGGTGCATGCCTGGAACAGTCTTCAAACAGAAGTAGTTGGGGCAAAAACTGTGGTGGGTTTCAAGCATACATGAGATAGGCATAAGGGATTCTTAGATGGGAAGTGATGGGGAGGTAGCCAGAGATCAGGTAGAGTCTGTGGTGACAATATAGGCAGGAACAAATGGGCAGACTAGGTGGGTCAAGCAGTCCTTATCTGCCATCATACTCTCTGTTTCTCTAATTCAATGATAGGTTGTTCTAATACAAACTCCTCTAAATGTCCCATTTTATTACTCAGGCTTCTTGCACTGAGCAGTATACATTTCTAGCTACCACATTCTCCTCCCCTTATCACTGTCCTGTCATTGCTGGTATTCTTAATGTAATCCCTTTGTTTTCAAGTTTTTGTTGCTCTATTTCCAGAAGTATGTCTTTGGCCCCTCTCTGTTTCTCCTGGGACCATTTTACCACCCTTGCAATCTCCCTCACAGTTCAGTTAATCCTTTTCACTAGATCCCATGTCCCTCTCCTATTTACAGTAGATGAAGCATGTCTCTCCTATAGAAGTCATTACTATGCATGAAGCCATCCCAGTACTTTAAGCAGGCAAACCTTTAATCAGTAGCCCAATTAAGCAACCCAGCATTAGTCATTTTAATTGCCTTCTTTCTCACTAGTCCAGCCTTTTGTGCAGGCAGGATCTCTGAATTTACTGCATAACATTAAACTTCCTACTCAGAAATCCTGTCTGAAGCCATCATTTGTTCTACCTAAATTGCTTGTTATTTCATGTACTACCACCACTGGTTTCTGCCTAGTACCTCATATAATCCCATCAAATCTGTCCCTCAGATACTCTATTCTCACTCCTGGGAGACAAGAAGCTGTCCTGTTTTCCTTATTCCATCCACAAGAAGTACCATTAATGAATCTGACAATAGAGTCGCTAATATCACACCCCATAGCTGCCTAGGATCCTTTTCTCTTTTTAATCTGCTTCCTGTTACTTGTGGTTCCCTCTTGGTTGACTACTGCAATCTCCTCCCTTATGTCATCCATTCTTGCTAGTATCCACAAACTATCCCTAGCATTCAATGTTAGATATTCTGCTCTGTGCCCCTTCCTTTTCATCACGTGATGTGCCCTTGTCTATTCCTCATCCTGTTAGTCATCTATTTCTCACCTCTCTTTCTCTGTTGCTTTCTTCCTTCTCCAGTCTAAACCCCCAGACCCTGCACCATGTTTTTCAAAAGCTCCTTTTCCTCTCCCCTTCCTCTCCATGAATAATCACTAGAGACTGGTTCACACACATCTGCAGCTCCCTGATGATGTGCATTGCGGCCAGCCTCCTCTCAGTTCCCTAATCACCTCCTGTATGGTAGTAATCAATCTGCACCTTGTGCAAGTAATCCTTCCCCCTCCCTTCCACCTTCTACCAGCTCGTACAACCCACAATCTATGCACCATATACCTATTCCCCTCCCACATCACTGTCTTGTTCTCTCCTATCCATGTAAATATGATACAGTAGCAACTTACACTGTAGCTTGTAACATACTTCTTCCTGCCTACAATGCTGCACCTCCTCAATTCACTCCTCAATGTGGCAGAGTGCTATCACCCCATTTATATAAGGAAACCACACTTGCCAGCCTCCAGTCCTCAGGCACTACAACTGCTGACACTGATTCCCCAAAGAGGACTACTTGTGTTTCTGCCAGTATCTGCCTTGTTTCCTTCAGTACCTTTGGTTGAAATCCCATCTGGTCCTGGTGACTTATTGTTTTTTTATTTCTCCAGTCCCTTTGGTATCTGTTCCCTCATAACTTTTCCAAACTCAGATCTGTCCCCTGTGTCACCCTTAACTTTCCTCTTGTTGTTAGGGAGTGGGTCTGCTCCTTAACCATGAACACTAAACACAATTTAGTATTTAGTTTACCTGCCTTTCTCTGTCAACTGCTGTAGTCAGCTCCTCCTTTAGTTTAAGGTAAGGGTGAGTGCAGGGAATAATGAAGAAGGTTAAGAAGGTACTCGAAGCAGATGAAAAGATCTTGCAGTCTTGTAAACAACAAGGGGAAAGAGGCCAAAATGTGGCACCCTGGATCAACAGTGACCAAAGGCAACTAATTCTGAACAAACAAAAGACACATAACTGCTGAAGAGAGACAGGCTGCATCCAGGCCTGATAGGAGTATAGAACAGCACTGAGGGATTGCAAAACTAGAGTTAAGATATCCAAGGAAGAGCTGGAAGCCAGGCTAGCCTCAGGATCTGCAGTCTGCACTGAAGCCTTCTTCCAGTACATAAATGGAACACAGACAGAGGAGGGGATTGGGTACTTAAAAAGAGGGTTGGGGGACATCTGAGAGAGGCGACAATGATGGCTGGAATGCCTAATGGAATCTTTGCTTCATTGTTCACCAAAGGCCCCTGGTGTAGGGATGGGGCTCATAGGGAATCCCATAACAACAGAGTTGCATCAGTGCAACCACTGAACATTCAACCTGCAATGGTAGTTGATGACCTAGCAAAAATTAAGCCAGATAAGTCCCAAGGAGTGGGCAAGATACACTCGAGATCATAGTGATGCTAAAGGAACAATTTGTAAGGCCACTTGCAATAATTTTTCAGGAGTCTAACCAGACAGTTGGGATATCAGAGGACTAGAAAATAACTAATGTGGTTCCATCTTCAGGAAAGGGACATGGTCTGACTCAGGTGCATACATGCCAGTCTGCCTGATGTCATTCCTGGACAGGATCCTGGAAGCCAGTGATAGCTTAATGCAGCAATTGGTTGAGGTCAAGGTTTTGGCCCCCTCTTGGCATGGATGTGTAAAAGGCAGGTCATGCCAAACCAACTTGATCACCTTCTTTGATGGTGTAACCGGCTACTGCAGGTGGTCAGGGACAGGGCTCTGGACACAGTATATGTGGACATAAGCAATGCCACTGAAACTGTTGTGCATGACAATGTTTTGGACAAAGTAAACCAGTGCACAAAGGACACAAACAAGGTGGATTGCTAACTGGTTTGAGGCATGAGGCACAGGGTGGCTGTAGATAGGCACTACACCGACTAAAGAGAGGTATTCAATGGCATCCTTCAGGGATTGTCTCTGGAGTCACTGCTCTTCAACATTCTCATGAACAATTGGAATTGACAGATCCAAAAAACTCTATATGAAGAATAAATATAATCAAGCAATGTGCAATCATTAATTCAATAATGAAATTGTTGTAATATAAATAGCAGCCTTACAGCTTCTTTTATACTTTGTTCCTCTCTGTGATTGTCTATAAGTTTATGGGTCCAGTTGGAGGGCCTTTCATGGCTATAAGAGTATCATCTTGTGTGTTCTTAGGACCAAAGGACTGCGAACCGAAGGTGAGCAGTACTGTGGTCCTAAGGATGCAAGAGGTGACACTCACAGCTGAAAGAGGCCCTCCAAATGAACCCAGTACATTATTATAGATGGCTATCATTATTAAATAAAGTTTTATTTAATAAAATTAGCAACTGGAGTGGTCATTGAGAAGCCCATCACAGTACTCAGTTCATGAGGTACTCTTACGGCATTAAGAGTACCTCATGCACAACTGAAGGAAGTACTGTGATTGGTCAGAGACATTCCTGCAATCTACAATGATATTTAGTATATGTCCTGCACTTATACTCATTGTGCTTTACTGATGTATGTTTTGTATTACCAATTAATGAGTTGTTAATTGTTTGCACTATGTAAAATGTATGTTCACAATCCAGCCCTGCTCCCTGAAGAAGCCTCACAAAGAGGTGATACATAGGTAGAGCTGGTCGATTATTCCCAAATATATGCACTAATAAAATACCACTAAAACAAAAAAAGTAGAAGGCAGTCACCCTTCACTGATATCTGGTAGTGAATTATTCACAAATGGATTCCCATCAGCTTGAGTACATCTAAAAGCTTTATTTCAGAAAAGGCTCATAAGTTCATCCATGCAAAAAAGGAGACAAGGTGTATATGGTGTGAGAGGTGCAGACACCAATGTTTCATGCCTGTGCTTCATGCTTTTTCAAGGGGATACACCCCAAACACCTCAGTACTCCCTAATATACCCCCAAGGAGATATCAAGCAACCTGCGATAGGTCTAGGGGCACCTTGGTGGGATGACATTTTAAAGTTCCAAGTGTGACAAATAGTACAAAAAAAGTTAAAAACATTTATCAATCGATAGTATATATTATAAATTCATTATGATGATATACATGTGTTAAGTAATAATTTATCCTCACTTGATTAACTTATATTATAACATTTTTCCAATACATTTGGCAACAATTTTGCAACATATTTGCCATTCTGATGTGAACATCTTTTAAAACTATGATAGTCAAAAGCCATGTCCTACAGGAATGTTCAGTTTTAACTTCTGCATTTAATAAATTCTGCAGAAGGTGTGAGTCTTATCCAAAACCAGAGTCCGGCCAATATATCCAAAGATCTGTTGCTTTGTGTTCATCATATTTGAACTTGCCAACTACTGGTGCTCCAGCTTTCAGCTCATGCATTCAGTTACTCCACTCTTATTTGGCACGGCAGACTACAGGTAATGTTCATCACGAGGGAGGGTATCAATCACACATATGCACACTGATACTACAGAAAGATAAAGATAAAAAAAAATAGTTATAAGTACTTTAAAAAAACCAAGAAGATATAATTGTTGATGCTGACCATGAGGTTAAATTGAAACAGTGCAACAGAATATCTTTTATAAACTTTATTGGCATTACACTCACAGCATCCAACTCAAAGCCTTTCATGATCGATCAAAATGTCTATTATAGAATCTAGTTGGAGGAGGGGACGTGTATATAAGTAGCATACTTAAGTACGAGGTTAAGGCTTGCATTTGCCACATCTCCTTTCAAATCTTGCATTTTTGTTTCAACTGACTTTTACTTCTGAGAGGCACCCCGCAGAACCTTTACAGCGGTATGTCTGCTTTTGCTGCATATTTCTCAGGATGTCCTAGCCAGGGTGCACTGCTACTTCCTGCTTTTTTTACAAATACAAATAAATCATATACAAACATTCAACTACTTGATTACAAATGCAGCTAGCACAAAGTACATTCATAATCTTTATTTTTTTTCTTTTATCAATGGTAATAAGATAATTGAAAATACAAGAAACACAGTTGAGATCTATGAAGCATGTAAATTGTTATAAAATATCCTTAGTGTATTCCTATCAAAGATTGATACATAAATACCATCAGTAATGAGCTTTAAGATAAAAATAATTGAAATGTAAACATTGGGAAAAGAAATATAGGAAGGGGAAGACCGAAACAAAGTACCAACGGTACTGGGAGACATCAGCTTTCTTTATAGCAATGAAAGTTTCATTTCTGTAATTTGATTGACTAAGAGCAGCAGGTAGACCTTACATTTATCTTTAATTAAAGCAGTAGTGCATGATAGCAGTGAAAATGCTGACCAGTAGTTTTTTGCTCCATCACAGATTGCCACCTATCTTCTGACTTGTATAATACCCATCTTTCCCCATTTTGAGTCTGCATTACCACTTATTTCACATTTGAAATAATAAAAGGAGCACTTAGAAACATAGAAGCATAGAATGTGATGGCAGATAAGGACCGCTTGGCCCACCTAGTCTGCCCATTTTCCTACCTAACAGATAAGCTGCAGATACTAGTTAACCAACAGCTTACTTTCTCCTAACCCCCATTAGGACTGCCTTATGTCTGTCCCATACATTCTTGAATTCCCCCACTGTTCTTCACTTCTTCTAATATGGCTCAGATCAGCTCTTTATTGGTATTCTCAGCTGTTTTTGCACATCTGTTGTCCCATTAGTTCAGGGAACAGTGTCTGCTGCATGCTAGTTCATTATATTTGCAAGAAAAGTGATCTTAATTTCTTTCTCACTACAATTTGCAGTTTAATTGCTAAGTAGTGGCTAATACTGCACAAAAAACATCTGTCATCTCAGTTTGTTCCTAGTTGCAGGGTATGCAATACCAGATAAAGGGAAATGTGTCAGGGAACCCAGGTCCACTACGTGAACCTGTAGCTCAGTGACTAAAGCACCAGGATGGTATTTCAGGAGCCTCGGTTCAATTCCCAGTAGGTCACATTGTTTTCTTTCTCAGTACAGTTTGCAGTTTAATTGGTAAGCAGTGGCTAATACTGCACAAAAACATCTATATGTCATCTTAACCAATGGGTGTTCAAAACCAAAAGAGAATGCTGATGAAAACCTTGTCCAAGCTATATCAAAAAGAGCACTCCTTTTATTATTTTGACTGTAGCCCCCACCCCATGCCTAGGGTATCTTGATGGAATTAAAAGGGGGGGAGGAATACAAACACCGCTATGCACTTACTTGACCTTCCTGGAATGATGTGACCTTGCAGGCACTCGGACACTCGCATGCTGTCCAAGGCTGCAAATCAAGGGGTCAGCAACACAAAGGACCCCAACCACAATAACTGAATTCCAAAACTTGAATGAAGTCTACCCAGGATCCTTTCCTATTCTCCACTCTCATGAGCATGTCAACTTAGCAAGCTTGTTTTCTCCAAGTGTTCTGTGGCAATTTGTCCTGATTTCTGTGGCAGGGCTCCTGGGATTCTGTGGCACCATATTCTGATTTCTGTGGCATGATTTATTCATTTCTGTGGCAAAATGCAGTCTTGCCATTGTCTAAACTATGATGTAATGTCACCAATGACATCACATGCTGAGCATGGAGGAGGAGCTTCAGGAAAAATGAGATGTGGAAGAGAGAGAGAGAGATAAACACTGTATATTTGAATGAAAATTTACCAAGAACAATAAATTCTATATGGCACTATATATAGTCTGCAGCATGATGCAAATTCTGCAGAAAATTCCCAGGCTGTGGAATCACAGAATTCTGAGCCTTGAGTATGGTACAGCTACAGGTTTTCCCCAGTTCAAATCCACAAGGGACTTATGGGTCCCAGTGGGGAGGTACACTTTAACATTTCACATTGTCCTTCTCATGTTTGATTATATTAGTTCATAACTGATAAAGAGGCTGCATGCAACCCAGTGGGGTACAGCTTCAAATGTCCATAAATGCATAATAACACTGATCCAGGCTGTCACTTCCCAAAACAGACTTCCATCCTCTGCTGTGGCAGCTGTGACTGATATACACTTCTGTGACCTAAACTGCAACAGCTAGGAAGGCCTCACTATTTACATGGCAAGGGGAGGCAGGTAAAGGTGGCCAGCCAGAGCAGGCTCGAGCCTGGCTTGAGCTTAGTTCCTGGCTCAGTTCGGCTTGATCAATATAAGCACTGGAGAGTCAAAGTGAAGTCAAGCGAGTTATGGTCAAAGTAAACATTTTAACACCTTGACTAATTAGTGTAGTGTCTGAAATGTTCAAGCCCTGCATAGAGAACAACCTGCAGTAACCAGGGCTCAGCTCATGTTTTGGCTTGTAGAGTCAAGCCAGACCTCTCACTTAGCTCTGGCTTTGGCTCCAGGTGAAAAATTCCTGCCTTGCCCACCTCTGGATGCAGGCACCTGCTGGGGGTCCAAGGATAGCACTGGTGCTACCTCCTTCCCTCTCCCAAGAACTGATCCCAACAGGCAGAAGGTACAAGGCCAAATGAAATACACTTCTGGGTTATGTCCTCACTTCTGGGGATCTCTGTGGGTTTCCATCCAATGTAGAAGGGAAGGAGAGACAGACACCCTTGGGGGTCCCTGGCTGCCACAGATGCTGCCTCCCACCCTATCTTTAAGACTGACCTCCAGGGGTAGATGGTCCCTGGTCAGATTCACTTCACTGGGTCATACATCACTCCTCACTTGCCTGGTGCAGGAAAGGAGGGCACTAATGCTGGCCCACCAGCACAACAGTAGCACTACCACCTGCATCGCCAGAGACCCAGGTTCAGAAACGTGCCTGGGTGGCTAGAGGGTCAGCTGGCAGAGGATGATTTAGTGTCCCATGGATGCTTGGCTCCTCAGAGGAGGAAGGGCTCTGGTCTCCACAATTCTGCTGCCACCTGGGTGACCACAGGTGGCAGTACAGGATGGACCCAGTATCTGGGAGGGGAGCATCACCACACTGATGTCAAGACATCAGGTTGCACTACTCCACTGAAGCTCAGTGGTGGGATAGAAAATGTGGACCCCCCACCCATGCAGGGTGCCATCACTGTCCCGTTACAGGACCCGCACCACCAACTGTGGCTGTCGCTCTCCCACCAAAGCTTAACTCTGTCCAGAGGTTAATGTAGTGGCCCCCCCAGCAGCCCTTGCCATGGCAGGTCATACACAGGTGAAAAAGGATTGAGGTAAGTCCTGAAGATGGTGGATGATGGGGCTGGGTGGAGCAGAGGACTGAAGGAACAGTCAGGGAGCTCAGGGGAGAAAAGAATGCAACTATAAAAAAAAGGAAGGGAGGGCACCTCTGGTGCCTGAATCAGTTATTAGATTAGGAAGACATACAGTTCTTCTCTGCAGTGATAGTTTGTATCCCATTCTCTGCTTGTCTCCTTGTAGACAAGGCCCCTCTCTGGTTTCTCCTTTGTGGAGTCAGGGGATCTCCCATCGGTGCTCTCAGGCAATGGTAGCCACCATGGTTTCCTGAGGTTAGTCTGAATAACACTCACTGGAACAGAGATTCAGCAAGAGGGAGCGGGTACTGCATGCCTGCCAAATGCCTGCCTCCAGACTGAATACAACTAGCTACTGATCTCCAGCTACAGCCAGCTGGCTCCTTCCACTGGAGTTGTGGAGCAGACCAGTTTGCCAGCCCTCTACTGGGCCAAAGGTTAATCCTTTGAGGTCTCGTTCAGATACATAAGGAGCCAGAGCTCCTTGTAAGGTATACAGAAGTGTACACAAATGCAGTAAAACAGACTAAAAATGGAGAAAAAAGGTATCATGCAAGTCAGGAGATAGCTGGCAACCGAAATCAAAATAATAAAGTATAGGTCAAAATTTGCACATCTGTCATGCACTGTTGCTTTAATACTCAGGAACAGCTTCATCGCCTGCATCACTATTCCCAACATCTAGTTTGCCCCAGAATGTTAAGTCTGATTCTGTTTAACATTCTTTTTCAGTTTTGTCTCACCACCACTGCCGTCTCCGCAAAGTGAACTACGGGAACAGACAAGCTGATTTCATCATTTCAAGGCACGCAGTTCTCATTAAGAAATTTCTTTTTCTTTTTCTTAAATTAATTTACATCATAAATATATTTGCCAGTCTGTAAATTCTAATCCCTTGATTTTTTTCCAAGCGGCAGGGTTATGGCAACACAGCTTTTCCGTAGTGCCCTCAGCTGCTGTCTTGACAACTGCTATTAATACTAAATAACCAGTGCATTTCACCACAGGTATCATAGTGTTAGCTGAAGCTGCCATAGCAACAATGTGAATGGCATTACAGGAAAGAAAAGCAAGCAATCCACAGGAAAATTAACTAGTGCATATAATTTCTGCAAAAACTTTGCCATGTTACTTTCCAGCAACCTAAGTAATTTTCTGTCCAATAACAAAGATGTCCAGGCTCCCATAGTTTCACGTGCACACCAGAAGTTTCCATACCAACCAAGCAGCACAATGTTGGATAGCACTTCATTCAGGGTCTCTAATTCCAAGTTTAGCACATGATCACAGGTCAGTGTTCTTGTCAGGATAGCAGATAGAAGGTGAACTATTTTACAGCAAAATTAAAAAAAAGAGAAAAGAAATAAAAGAATACATATAGCTAGACATAACTATAAAAAGCAATAAGGTAATCCCATGGGTCACATTAAGTGTTAATCGATCACTCCCTAGGAGTATGTGGCACTTGTCTTCACCTTGTGCCACATTACACCTCTTACGGGGATTAAAAGACAGTTAATGTAACCTCTTTCTGTACCTTATTACTTAATGAGCATTATCAGGACTGCACTCAAAATGAGATGAAAAGCTCAGCTTGGCTTTATGGTGTACTTAAATTTCTTTTAAAGCACTTTGGTATGCACTGTTTGAAGACCACTATAGAAGTGAAAATTCCATACTTTTCTGCAGCCCCCAGATGACCAAGGCAATGGTGTACACAATGGGCCAGATATTCAAAAGGGTTGCGCCTGCGCAAGTCCAAACTTGCTCCATTCTGCGATATTCAGCAGGAGGCAGTTGCGCCACAGAAAACATGCTGAGCAACAGCACAATGCAAATGAATGCATGCTGAACTGGAGGGGGAGGAACCATGCACAAACTGCACAGCCCGATATTCGCCGGGCTGTGCAGAGTTATGCAGGCGCAACCTCAACCTGCGCCTGCCAGCTTTGAGCCAAGGCTTGAAAGTCGAGGCACTGACAGGTGAGCTGCTGCATTGCAGGGTGCAACACAGCAGCTGCCACCTGTGGCTGCCCCAACCCACCTCCCCTGTGCCCCTTGCAGCCCGATCGTGAGCGAAAGAGTGAATATCCCCACCACCACCCCCACTGGCCGATCGCAGGCAATAGCAGAAATGTCCCCCCACACCAGCCGGACCGCGGGCTGCATTAGTTTCAAAACAACCCCAATACATCCCTGGTGGTCCATTGGACCAAGAAGCCCTGATTGCAGGCTGTATCACTTTAAAATACAACCCCTCTCCTCCCGAACATAGCCCTGGTGGTCCAGTCGGCCCGAAACTCCTGTTCGCGGGATGTAATAATACTTGAACATGGCCCTGGTGGTCCAGTGGACCGAAACTCCCGATCGTGGGATGTATGCGTAAATACCCCCCAACACATCCCGGGTGCCTAAGTGTCCCCACCCCACCCACCCATGAGCCCACCACCCGCTCCCCGGCGGCGGCGGGCAGCAGCATCCACCGCCTGCCCCTCCGCCACCTGCCGACTGACTGCCGGTAGACTACCGCCAGTGGTGCAGACCAAGAGCCAATGGGCGTGCAGCCCGCCGTACAAGACAGTCAGTTTTGTGAATAAATCATTCACAAAACTGGACTCTCTTCCTGTATAGGCTGCCGCCCGGTGGCTGCGCTCAAGACAGTCCTTCAGAACGACAGCACCAGCGAATGGTGCTGAGCAGGGTGGATGCCGCCCGCCACGCCAAGAAGGCGAGACCATGGTGGGTGAGCGAAAGCTGGGCACCGAATGACGGGTTGGATCACTGAACCGACAGCCGGGGTTGTATTTTTAAAGTGATTCAGCCCGATCAGGCTGTGGTCACTGGACCACCGAGGGATATGATAGGGAGGTTGTTTTAAACTAATGCAGCCAGCGATCGGGCTGCAGGCGTCCGGTCCCACGGCTGCTGCCTGGCAGGGTGCCAGGCACAAGTCCTCGGGAGATCGGCACACCTACATGCTAATGGCATGCAAATGGGATACATAATCAAATGCAAATGGCCCCCCATGCCCTTGCATGAATTATGGCCCCATTGCATGTCAGCTTTTGAATTTCGAGTTTTCGCGATGAGTGCATATGGTACTTGCGCACCGCAAGTTGAATGCTCACTCTGACAACTTGCAGTGGCGCAAGTTCCACTGCGCCTATGCACAGTGGCTGTGGCTGGGGGGTGATATTCAAAGGAGTTGCTCAATAGCGCAACTCCTTTGAATATCGCCCGGCCACACCCCTGCGCAACTATTTTGTGCAGCGCAAGGGCTTGCGCCTCAGAATGGCGCAGTTTGAATATCCAGCCCAATGTCTTTACTCCCTCAGCAAAAATATCAGTCATCCACTGCAAACCAATGGATGAGACACCATTACTGTTGGAAGTAACTTACCAAAGAAGCAGCATACTACAAAGACAGTCTGAAAGAAAAACAGTATGTAGAATACTTACACAGTATTAGACAACAATAAATTTCCAATTGTTTAAACTGTGTAACTCTCACCAATGCATGTGCATGCATTCTGAAACATAAAGCCCTATGTAAAGCATCACTGACATGCAGATCCTTCCATGTGCATGTGTGTGTATGTGTGTGTGGGGGGGGGGTAAACTATATAGGAAATCTCAAAGATACTGAAAGGCGTCAAGCTGTCACAACAGGAAGCATGACCCCACTAAAAGCAAGATGTGACATCTCAGTTTGGTTATTGTGTGTAAATTGTTTTTAATTACTGGCCAGCATTTTTTATATCTGTTTATCATACTGTTTGTACGTGTTCCATAAAAATGCACACCGCACTCCTGTGTGATTGTTACAAGCAAATATTTGTGTTGCCATTGTGTTGTGCATTTGAGAAAGAGTAATCTGCTTGGGGACAGCCCAGGTTTCAGTTGTCTCAGTGGCGCAACTGATTAGCACAATCAGAACAGAATCAAGCAGCCTGGGTTCAAGTCTCAGCTAAGGCACTTACTTCTTTCACACCTCTGTTTGTATAAAAAAATTTTCATACACATCTGGTTGATCCTGCCTTTGGTAACACCACCCCCCACTTTCCTGAACCGCCACTGTAGTGAGAGGTAGTAGGAGCCCCCACTAAAAATGTGATGGGGGGAGAGAGAGAGATCAAAATCACAGAAAGACAGCATTAAGTGCTGGCCAGTTATTAAATATAGAATAATACATGTGTGAGTGTGTGTAAAACCAGAAATTTAGACACACCTTTGGTGTGGTATGCAAGCAATAATACCTAACAGGGTGGGCAGTATTGGGCTATACCTGCCCGCCCAGGGGAGTAATGAGGCCCGATGCTGCAGGCAGAGGGCCTTATGGCCCCTGGAAGGGTGGGTATAGCCCATACCGCTCACCCTGGAGGGTATTATTGAGCTTAGAAAATGGGCTACCTGTGGCATTTTTATGTGAGACTTAATAAAATTAATAAAGAAATTAAAAAAATAGAGAGCTATTAAGTTAAAGACTTTAATGTTGTAAAGTAGTCCCTCCTTTTTGTGCTGTTCTGTGTCTTAATGCCCCCTGACAGAGCTATTCTGTTCTCTCCCCCCACCCCTTACCACACAGAACAAAATAGGAAGTTTGTTTTGCAGTTTTTTCTATGGTCTTTTGAGAAATAAATTGTTTTCTCTTTGTTTTGCCAGATGCCCCTCCTCCCACGCACACACACACTCTCACTCATAAGTTACAAGTTTGGGCTACCCTGACATACAAAAGCATGGAGTGCAAAGCGAGAAGTTCAATGCGGCAGGGCAGCGTAGAGTACCAGTGTTTCTCTTTTAAATTAAAAATACGGTACTCGGAGCATAAATGCGGCTTTTGAAAGTGTTATATCCAGGCTGCGTAAAACTCAGAAGTTGAGATGGAATGATTTTTTTTTTTGTAATCGTCGAGTGTCGTCAATGCAGAGTGGCTGGTAGTTTTCAGTCGGGAGAGTCCAGGAGCACATTGCGAGATAGAGGTGAGTGAGTTAAAACAAATGGCAGCAGCACTTGCAGAAATTACGAATGTTTTTTTTTTATTTCTGGACTGCAGACATACCAATTCTGGCTTCGGACCGTTGCTGCCCCCCCAAGCTACCCTCGCCATGTTGAATCTTGTTGCAGGCCAAGGGGCACAACACAGCACTGCTGATCTGTCCCCCCCACCCCGAGTAACAACGACGGCATTATAAATACTTTTAGGAGCTTCGTTTTAATTTTCCTCTTCATTTCTTTTTTATATTGTATGTTGGAAAGTGTGTGACCATGCAGAGCAAGGGGGGGCATGAGACATGAAGGGTTTGTGTGGCTTACAATGAAATTGGCATTTCAGTGGTGGGCAGGGTTCTGCTGTATTTGTGTGTTGCAGCTAATCAGTGTTTCGTCAGTCTTACAGAGTGGAGAAAATGGCAATTAGTGTGAAACTGGCATAGGGATACATGATGAGAAAAAAAATTGTGTCAGATTGTGGCAGTAGGGAGGAAGGGGGATGGTTGAATGACCAGGGCAGGGTGTGAGCTCTCGCTAAGCGAGAGAGAAAAAATGGCGGGCATTTGAAAATGAAATGAGGGGAGGTTTAGCCAATTAGGGAGCAGGGTGGGGAGCAGGATCCTGGTGATGGGGCTGGCTGGGCTGGTACTTTTAATAGCTGGGCATCTGTTGTCTGATAGATACCTAGCGAGAGAAGCCTCTCAGCCAGTCAGAAACCTCAAGTACTTGTATCCATTTTCTAAGCTTTTATAAACCCCTAGGGCTTTGTCCCCGGGGTTTATGTAGCATCCCACACCTCGGGTGTTTAAAATTCTGGTTACACACCCCCACCCATGTATTACTCTATATGCAATGCACTTTGGGATATAGTGTATGAAAAGTGAAAATTAGTAAAAAGTGCTACACTTTTCTACTGCCGACATACTAGCAGTATTTCATCAAAACACCAATAGTAGTGAGAGGTTCCAAATAAATTTTTCTCTTATTCCTTCATATTTTCTGTAATGGCCTCAGTTCATACTTTTTCTCAACTACATCTCCTGGATTGAGGACCACTAGGAGTGTCAGCTTGTCTCTTCAGCAACAACCCAGCAAAGTGCCATATAGAGTGACAAACTTGTTTGATCACCACCAGCCCCCCAAGGACCAAGGCAATGTCACCTGCAGTGCACTTCCTCATATAGCAAAATAGTCTGTCGTCCACTACAAACCAATGGAAAAGACACCCATTCAGTCAGAAATAAAATAGCCGAGAAACAGCATAATACAGATGCATTTTCACAGAAGAGTAGTATATAGGGTGCATAATCAATAACAGAAGAAAGATAATTTCCAATTTGTTTGTTTAAATATTGTTAAGGCATATGCATGCAATCTAAAGCATAAATCTGTATGCAAACCATCATAGGTATGCAAGTCCTGTGTGTGTTGGGGGGAGGTGGCAGGTATAAGCTATGAAGGAAATTGCAACTGTCACTACATTCTACAGGCCATGTCACTACTCAGACTTTATCACAGCTGATTCATGCACACTAAATGTAACAATAATCTTTCAAATCTGCACAAAAGAGTGTGAATGACTCCCTTGGTGCTGAAAGCTATGCTTGCCACCTAAAAACAAAGGGGTGAGACTGGGAAATTGGTTGGTTGCAGGAGAAAATTGGGAATGGAGGAACACTAGGGAAAACAGAAGGAGAGGTATAAGGAAAAATACAAAAACAAACCATGAAGGTGGGGGGAGGAGAAAAAGGCACAAGGCTTAAAAGGATATGCCTGTGGTTCAATGGATGTGGGCAATCAGCCAAACACCCCATGCCTGGACTATTTAAACCAGCTCCCTCCGGCCTCATTTAGAAATTTAGTTTCTTTGCTGTAACTGGAAGCTTTGCTGGAGCTCTGCCCTTCCCCTTCTCCCTACATTTGTTCCTGCTTTTCCTTTTGGGATTTTCTGTTTGGTTTGTGCCTTCAGCTCCTGTTTTGCTAGTGCCTTCAGTGGCTTTCTAGGTTAGCACTGGCTGTAGCATTGTCCTTCCTGCTTTTCACAGCAGCAGTCACTTATGCTGCAGTCATTTTCTCATTTAACTCCTCTATTTACTTTTGGTTTGGTTTTCAGCCTGCTTACTGGTTTTTATGTCCTACCAATGTCATTCTGCAGTATTTAGCTTGTGTTTTTTTTCAATCAAGTTCTACCTGCTGTTCATACCAAGCCACTTGCAAACTTTTCTGTCAGTTCCAATGCATTTATTCTCATTACTTTTACCTGACTCTGGCCAGATAGCTTTTTCCACTTGCACACAGTCAGTCATTTCAAGTCAGCTGTAATCAGTCAGTCCCTTTTAGCATCATCACCCCAGTCATAGTTTTAATATAACTTCCTTGTTTTTCCAGCTCATGGCTGAGTGCTACCTATAATTTTGACCTTTGCTATGCATTCATATTTGCAGTACCTTGACATTCCATTCACTTTCAATCATATCAGTTGTTCCTTCAACAGTTATCATTCAGTCAGACCATTTCTGCATTCATGCCATCAGGCTATATGAAAGCATTCATACTGGTCATTATCATATTCCCAGAATATTGTCCTGTGGATGGACATGCTCATTCCTTTTTCTTGAAGTTTGTATTTGGAGGTGAATCCCTTATATGGGTTGGGGTCCTTTTCTGTAGGCTGCTTGTTTCCTGTGGTGCCTCCTGGCTGTCCTACTGGGTGGTAAGGTCCATTGCTCTGGGGAAGCTTTAGCCATGCAGACCCAAAGTTGTTGTCACCTCACAGTGTAGATCTGAAGACTCCAACTGCTGGACAGCTGGCCTTGAGCTCACATGGGTTACTTTAACTGTGCAGATCATGTTGGCAGCACCTCTGCAAGCTGTACTCCTTGTTGTTCTGCAAGGTCCATCTAGTCTCACTCCATATCCCCTTCCCTTATTTTTTGAGTTAAGTTTAGGCCTCCTTACAGTCTTGAGGCTGGGTGCTAGGCTGTCAACAGTCACTTCACTCAGTCCACAATATGTTTTGAAGGTGGGCCTCCTTTGCTGGCAAATTCCTATAGCTACAGAGATCAACTCGTAGCATCCCTACAAAGTTACCTATTTTTTATATTGGCTGTTTTGGTGTTTTTTTAGTCAAAGGCTACATGGTGATCCATTGCCTTTTTCTGTCATGGTTTCTGGGCTAGAATGCTTGTTTCTCATACCAATGGACAAAACAAACAGTTGCAGTGCATTCTAGATGCCAGGCTTGGGCTTGCCCAAGAAAAATAATTTCTCTATGTATGCAAGAACAAAGGACTAGCACTCAAGGAGACCAAGAGACTCATTAAAACAAATACAAAAGAACTGCAAAATTGCTAATACTCATTTTATTGAGCAGTCAGCCCAAGACCAAACAGATAAACCCTTGTTTCTCATCCCTGGAGTTCTTTCTGGGGCTCATACAAAGCCATACTGGGGCATGGATCCAGCATTTGGGCCTAGCAGTAATAAAATGAGTCCTGGATTAAAAAAGGATACCAATATGAAAAAAAAAATAAAATTAAGGCTCAACGAGGCTCTGGGTGGAATGAGTTTTGAGGCTAGTATATGGAGGGTGAGGTTTTCTTGTTTTATTAAGGGACAAGGTAATATCAAAGAGGAGACCTAACAATACTTATGAGGGAGGAAGAAGCAGAGGATCATTGGCAGGTTGTTGGATTGGATGATGACATACATTTAAAGCTACAAGGATGCTCAATGGCATGCTTAGAAACATTGAAACATAGCATTTGACAGCAGAAAAAGACTACTAGGCCCATCCAGTCTGCCTGTTTTCCTTACCTGTAGCAGTGGCCACTGATCCTACTTGGTTATTGCCTTTAGCCTCTTTTTCCCACCTCTAGGGTTCCCTTGTGCCTGTCTCATGCATTTTTGAATCCCTCTTCTCATATTCTTTCTGTTGCAAGCCCAGCACCATCTTAGTTGACCTTCTCTGAACAGCCTCCACCCTGTCTATGTCCTTCCAGAAACGCGACCTCCCAAACTGAACGCAGTATTCCAGATGAGGTCTCACCGGTGTTCTGTACAATGGCATCACAACCTCCCTTCTTCTGCTAGTGATACCCCTTCCTATGCACCCTAGCATACCACTGACCCTCTCCACTGCCTTTGTACACTGCTTGGTCACCTTTAGGTCATCTGAGATGATTATTCCCAAATCCCTTTCTTCCTTTGTGACTATCAGTAACATCCCCCATGCCTCCCCCATCCTGTAATTCTCTTCAGGGGGTTTGTTCTCCAGGTGGATGATTTTTCATTTTTTCATGTTGAATCTTACTTGCCATACCCTGGACCATTTTTCCAGCTTCCCAAAGTCCTTCTTCATTTTCTCCATCCCTTCTAGAGTCTCTACTCTATTGTAGATCTTGGTATCATCCACAAATAGGCAAATCTTCCCTTCCAGTTCTTCAGCATTGTTGCTAATGAAGACATTAAAAAGGACTGGCCCCAAGACTGATCCCTGTGGTACCCCACTGGACACCACCATTCCTCAGACTGGACCCCATTTACCACCACCCTCCTCTGCTTTCTGTCCCTCAACCAATTGCTGACCCAATTCACCTCCTTTTGGCCCATACCCAAGCTCTAAGCTTGTTTACCAGCCTCTTATGTGGAACAGCTTAAGGCTGGTTAGGTATGTAATGGGGCTGAGATGGGAAGGGGGTAACCAGTTTTAAAACCATGACAGAGCAAAGTGCAGGTGATGAGATTTACATTCCTTATTGGGTTAAGCACAAGAGGTACAGTAGCTGTGGATGAGATGGGAGTTTTCCAATCTGATGGGTCAGCTCTGGTGCCTGGGGGAGAAAAATGTGAACTATACAAAAAAAGCTAGAGGATAGCTAAGTAAACAAAATTGGTGCAGGAATAGAATGAGAGAATTATGGATATACAGAAGAAACTAAAATGATGAAACCATGGCAAGAAAAGTGAAAAACCAAAGACAACATTTTTTTATGCAAATGTGGAACATAAATAAGGCAAGAGGGAAGAAAATAGAGGAAAAAATTACATTGACACAGCAGATGGTGCATTTTTAATATTTACACGTTGCTTCAAGATGACATTATTATTATATTAGTATTGGTACAAAACTGCAACTGCGTATGAGGGATGTGTGGGCAAGACAGATGTCAAGCTCACTGCATCCCTTTTTCTCTTTTTTAAACATTTTTATTTGAAGTTTTTAAAAAAAAAACATGCAGTTACAATGTGTGCAGTCCATATAAAAATAAAGAAACTTATTAATTCATGCATACTATCTGAGTAAAAAAATATGTATCATTACCAAACTATAACTATTTAATTTATTGTTTAATACACTCTCAGGAGTGTAAATATATGCCTTAATAACTTTGACTCATATATGAATCAAATATTTTCATAGTCGAAGTGGGGTAGGTAGGATCCTTAACTATTTGTTTCCATGTGAACTCCGTTAATCCATTGACTGTGTATAACTTATTATCCATTTTTCTATAGAAAGAATATTTTCCAGCTTAGTATTTCATGTTTTATAAGTATACAGCAGAAAAAGAGAGTACATCCCAGTTTTCCAATATAATTCATTTAGTGCATATATTGGTTACTGCAAACATTTTTTGAGAATACGTATTTAACTGTAATTTAGAAAAATCACTGAGCACAAAAAGAGCAAATTCAAATGGTATATCTTGTTAAGTATTTGTTATTTCCTGCCATGTATTGTGCCACCATTTGATAATAAATGGGCATCTCCATAACAAATGATGATGATCCCCTTTTTTGTAACAGTTATACCAGCATTTATCTGTCTTGTATCCCATTTTATATAATGTTGCAGGTATCATATATACTCTAGGGAGAACTTTATGCTGAATCATTTTATTTTATTTTTCTTGCAAACTGCTGCATTTTATTTGTTGTTTGCCATATCTGAGCCCAGTTGCATTTGTTATAATTACTATTGAATTTGTCTAACCATCAAGTGCCCTTTTTTCCAGATCTTATGTGTTTTCTTATTCTCTATATCACTTATTTCTTATATATTTTCTTTATCAAACCCTGTAAATAAGAAAAAGGACATTTAATCTGTGCTTGAACTATTATTGTCCAGTCTGAGATAAGATGATTACTTGTATGGTTAGCACATTTCTTAAAGTATGCAGTACTTTATATTCCCATCATGTTGCATGCACTTTTGTATTCATAGTAACATAGTAACATAGTAATTGATAACAGATAAGGACAGCTAGGCCCATCTGGTCTGCCCATTTTCCCTGCCTGAATCAATGGCCACTGACCCTTCTTGGTCATTGACTTTTGCCTCTCTTTCCCACTTAGGGTTTCCTTGTGCCTGTCCCATGCATGTTTGAATTCCCCCACTGTGCTGGTTCCCACCACCTCCTGGGGTAGTTTACTCCATTCATCCACCACACTTTCTGTGAATAAAAACTTCCTCACATTCCCTTTTATCCTACCCCCTCTAATCTCATATCATGCCCCCTGATCCTTTTACATCTCCTATACTGAAAGATGCCACCAATGTGGACTTTGTTGAAGCCCTTGAGATACTTGAAGGTTTCAATGATATCTCCCCACTCCCACCTCTCCTCCAGTGTATGCATATTGAGGTTTTTCAATCTTTCCTCATACAGTATGTCTTCTGGTGCAAGTCCTTGACCTTCTGGTAGGAATATAGGCCTTCTACATCAATAACTTGATACCATCTAGTTATCCCAGATTCTGTAAATGTAAGTATTAGTTGGGCAACGGACTAGTCCAGAGATCTATTTACTTTTGTCTAGTTTCCATAAATAAATATGATAAATCAAAGGCTTTATTCTTATCTAATAATAAATTATCATTTGCAATTTCTGAAGAAATAGAACGTTTTATTCCAGCTAACCATTTGAGGATGAAAAAGGGGACTGGACAATGTATACCTCTTTGCTAATCTCTGTAAATATGCTCTTGTACATCTCTGATAAGTGCTCAGTGCCATGTCTCAGAAACTTTCACTGCTAGATGATATTTCTATGAGTCCAGGCATTTCATGCCACCTTGCTGTCTTGGGACAATAAGAGTTTCCAGTGATATTCTAGGACTGCCACCTCTCCACAGAAATTTCTTGAACACTTTCCTAAGCTTAACCAATATAGCTGGGTCTACATTTCCCACAGTGGCTTGTAAACAATATATGTGATAAAACCATCATTTTAATTGTATTAGTTCTACTCCATACTGAAAGGGCTAAAGCATGCCAGCTGTTTAATACATGTAATACTTTTTTTATTGTCATATTGAAGTTTTGATTAGTTGCTTGCTGTATGGCTATGATAAGCTGTATACCTAGTTATTTTGTAGATTCTTCTATTTTCATTTGATGTAAAAGTGTTGTATATGTGTGTGTGTGTGTGTGTGTATGTATGTGTGTGGTGTGTGTTATCTGATATACAGTATTTGTTATAGGGAGTATGACTGTTTACATTTTGTTCAAATTTGTAACCTGAAATCAAAGAAAGTTTCCTGATTTCTCTAATTAATTCTGGATTTGATGTACAGTATCTGGATTTCTTAAAAATATCATAAGATTGCCAGCCCGGTTGCACTGAGGGTTGAGGAGCTGGACACCACACCTCGCACCACATCAGTGGCCCAGGTTTGGGAATGGACTCGGGCGGCCAGGGGTTGGCAGGGGAGAGGGTGGATTGAGCATCTCAGGACTGCTCTCCTCCCTCTGAGATGGGTTTGGGCAGCACATCATGCTGGAGCGGCCCCTGGTGATGACCAGGGGCAGCATACTGTAGTTGCAGTGCCTAGCAGGGAGGATCATGGCAAGATGTCTGTGTACACAGTATGTCATTGCACTGCTGGCTTCAGGGAAAAACATGGAGGAAAAAGACTGGGCACAACTGAACAGTTTGGTGGCCGTGCTCTCACCGACCTGGAAGACTGTCATGGAATCGTGCTGGGGGGGTCCAGTCCAGCCCAATGCAGAGAGGTAAGGGGAGACCCTCCAGTGGGTTGGGGTAGCTGCACCAGGCCCCTATCATGTGAGTGAGCCTGCTGCTCTCCGGGGTCAGTGGGGGACGGCATCTGGATGCCTCCACCAGTAGAACTGCAGAGGCACAAAAATAAGGAGGAGATAAAAAAAAAAATATCATAAGTTCATCCACATACGCATTCATTTTGCCAGTCTCCTCATTTAAGTTTAGACATTCTGTTTATTTATTTATTTTGTTGTATGCACTACAATAACATTTCCAAAGAAATGATAAATAGTATTGGGAAGAGGGGACAGCCCTGTCTTACCCCACTTGTCATTTCCATTAGTTGAGTTTTATACTGATTTATTTTGAAAAAAATCTTAGAAGAACAGTAAAACAAATTAATTACATTTAATAATGGCTCTAGTAAGCCTATGCTTTTAAGAATTTGAAACATAAAAAGGCCACTGTAAGAGATCAAAGGCTATAGAAGCATGCAGAACTACTGCAACTGTTTACATATCATGCTTTTCATTTAGTTCTATAGTTATTTAAACTTTCCTTAAACCTTCATGTATATTTTACTGTTTAACAAATTTGTCTGGTTGGAACTGATGACATCAGGAAGTGAGCTCTATTTGTTTAACAGTATGTTTTGCTATAATTGTGTAATTAACATTTAATGATGCAATTGATCTATTTAACAATGCAACTGGTCTATAATTTTCCAGATTCTCCTTGTTCTTTCCCTCCTTATGTGTTAAGATAACCAGAGCCTCCAGCATAGACAGTGGTATGCCTTTAGCAAGTCTCATTTTCTGAACCTTCAGCTCCAACCAGGCAAGTGAATATTACGAGAAAACAGAGTAAAATGCACAGTTAACTCATCAAAGCTGGGCACTTTATCTATAGGTAATACTTGTATAAGCTCCATGATATCTTGCTTGGAAAATATTGTTTCTATACTATTTAATTTGGATATATTTGCTTGTTTTGTATACCGTTATATTTGTTGTTCCGTTGCATGCATTGGGTTCCTGTATATAATAGCATAATACTCAATGAAAGCTTCCCCTATGAGATTATCCTTATTAACTACTGTACCCTGTGAATTTCTAATATGTATTATCAAATTTCTTTTTTTATGCTTTTTAATGTATAGGCCAGCAATCTGCCACTTTTATCACCATTGTAACAAAAAGTTGTTCTCAACAGTCTAACATCCTTTTTTAATTTTGTTGGTTTCATACATATTGAATTTCATTAAGTATTTTCCTTTTCCTTTTCTATTTTTAATTCTAAATTAGTTTTAGTTTGTTGAGTTAATGTACTGCATCTTTCTCTGATACACATTTCCAAATCCTGTATTTTACTTCTTTTAATTCATCTACGTTTTGTGTCAAATGAAATAATTCTGCTTATAACCACCTTAAAGGCATCCCATAAATTAATAATTTCGTTGGATCCGTTATAATAAAAAATTAAAAATAAAAATGTTCAATCTGTTCTTTTATATAATCTACAAATTCTGGTAGGCTAAGCAAAGAATGATCAAAAAACTTTTGACAAACCACATTTTTTGTTGTGTTGGAATAAAAGTGGCAGTAACAACTGAATGATCAGAAATCATAATGGGTGATATGTTTATTTTGAGAAAATCTCTATGCGCTCTATCTTTACTGAACATAAAATATAATCTATTCTGGAGTGAGTGTTCACTGGTTTTGAATAATCTGTATATTGTGTTTTATCTCTGTGCTCAGCTCACCAGATAGCAAACCAAATTATTTATATTTACAAAATGTGAAAATACATTTGCATTTCTCTTACCTTGTTATTTTTGATGTCTTATCTAATTCTAGATTAGAATTAACATTAAATTCAGCTCCTATAATTAAAGGTAAATTGAGACACAAAAAATTGAGCACTCACCACCTCAATCAAGGGACACAAAAGGTGTAAGTTGAATTAAAATTCCATTTATTGTAATCCACAGACAGACAGACATGTCCTGCCTGATGCATTTTGGGCCCACTTGTCCTTTATCAAAGGATATAGAAATTGTAAACTCAAAAAAATGTATGTGTTCATTTACATATGGGGATGGTGCATTCACTAACAATTAGTGTAATTAATGTTTTAACCTATGACCATTGATTAAAGCTATGACATCATGTCATCACATGGTATTTTAAAGGTATTTAGGTGTTATGAGTTTACAATGTCTCTTGCGTTTGATAAAGGACAAGTGGGTCCAAAACGCATCAGGCAGGACGTGTATGTCTGTCTGTGGATTACAGTAAATGGCATTATAATTCAACTTATACCTTTGGTGTCCATTGATGGAGGTGGTGAGTGCTTGAGTTTTTGTGTTTGAGTTTATTGTTAAACTCTGGCGCACCACTGTCCTAATGTGCACTTTTGTGTTTGGAACTATAATTAAAGGTACTTGGCCCAATAATATAATACTTTGTATTATTTCACTCATACATTCTTAATATTCTATAAATAGGCCATAAACCAATGCAAAATAAATTCTTTACCAAAAATCCTTGTTTTAACCATTATAATTCTACCCCCATTTTCTTTGTAACTATCTAAAAATTCAAAAACTATGTTTCCTTATAATTATTTCTGTACCACAACTTTTAGATGTATCATTTGAATAATATATTGTCCCACTTAGGAGCAATGAAGATTTTGTATCTCTTTTTCCTCCAAATGTATTTCCTGTAAAAACAGAATTTCAACTTGTTTCTTATTTGCATATGCCAGCAAGCATTTCCGTTTAATTGGGGATGATACTCCATTTATATTCCACATGGAACATACAGTTTTTAAATTATTCCCTTGCATTTGTTAGCACATATTTTCAAACAACCTACAGTATGAGTGATTCATAATCTATCCAACACTCCAGTTCTCTCTGTGTATTATAATATATTTTAGACTGCACTTTCCCCTTAATATAGCAAAAAAAGAAAATATTTTTAGGTTTCTTTTTCACACCCATATATCTGATGCTTTGGTGCAGATGTTCCCTTTAAGTTGCCTGCTTTCCCCCATGTTACTTACATCCCAAACCTGCAATTTTTAAACAATGAACTATTAAAACGTAGTATGTTTCACGTCTTATGACCTTTATATATCTTATACTAATACTTTAGTTCTAAGTAGTCATTTCTTAGTTGTAGTAGTTTTTTTAAGTGCTAAACCCTTTAAAATATTATCAGACCTACAGTATAACATAATTTAAGGGCAATTTTTAACACATATCATAAATTAAGTCAGTAAGTATACCAAAATCAAATCACACCCCCTGATCAGAAAGCATTTCTCAGGCATTTGCAAAAAACATTTGTGGAACTCATATGCACATCTTTTCTGTTTCCTCTGTTATCAAAATAAATTTAAGTCTGACCCTTCAGAACAACTCTGACTCTAGCTGGATACAAGAAGAAAGCAATACTACTCAATAGGGTGGGCAGTACTGGATAATACCAGACCACACAGAGATGTAATGAGGCCTGGCACTGCAGACAGTGGGCTTTATAGCCACAGGAAGGTCCAGTAATGCTCAATACTGCCCATCCTGGAGGGTAGTATTATTATGCTTAGAAAATGGTGAGATGTGTAATTTTTTACAGGATTACAAAAAATTAAAGTAATGCTATAAAAAAATATTAGAAATTAATTTTTAGTTATTATTTAGTAAAGTAGTTCCTCTACTGCTCTTAGCCAGTAGAGGGTAGTGCAGTGTTTTGTATGTGTTTCTTGCTTGTTTAGGTAGGTTTTTTTGTTATGAATTATTTTGTTGCCTGGTACTCCTCAATGAAACATATGTGGCCTATGATCCATTTCTGTACCACTAGCTTGATGATGAGACCAGTGGTACTTAATCCATTTCAGCTCCAGTAGGTGGAGGTTCAATGTTGGTTTGCCATCATGTGGACAGTGGGTGGGTGGGTGGCTGCAGGATGGGGAGACCATGTCTAGGAGAAGGCTGAAAGGGTGAGTGGCCATAAGACACTGTTGTAATCTATATTGCCTTTTTTATTACAAACAGAAAGAAAACAAGTAAAAAAAAAAGAAGAGGATTTCTTTTTGTCCTTCTTTTATGACTCGGCTCCGACTCAATAGTGCTGAGCATGCAGTGTATTAGCACTACAAGTTTATACCAAGAAAAAGGGCAAAACGAATAGTACTGCTTTTTTTGTTTGGCATTCCTTTTGTATTTGTTCTGTATGTGTACTTGGTGGTGGTGGTGACAGGGAGTGGGGGAATGCCTAAGCAGGGTGAAGTGACTAGATAAGCAAGGGGGAAAATCTGAGGTTTAAAAGTCCAGCATGACACAGTGATGCAATGCTGGTACTGTGGGAGGCTGGGCTGGCACTTTTTATTTCCTGGTCCTCTGTTGAAAGTTAATGTCCCCCCCCCCCCTGGCAGGGATACCAACTAATCAGAGAGCAGGAAATAAAAAAGCCAATTTTCTAAAGATGACTTAATGTTGTTTTCCCATGACATAATACTAAGGTTCTGTTTTGTTTTTTGGTTTTTTTTTGCTTGCACAATGTTAAAAAGCAAGTCATGAAAGATAGTAGTAATTCAATTATTGTCCATTTGCATAGCTCTCTTCTTATAAACCACTTGCATTAATGTGTCCTTGTCTTTAGATTTTCAAAATGTTGCCAGTACTGCTGTAGTCGGTTTATCATCTGTAAGTTTAGCTTTCAAAGTTCTGTGGACTTGGTCTAGCTCATAAAATCCAGTTTTTAAAGTTTGAGTATCCAAAACTCATGTGATTATATTTGTCAATTTTTCCAGTGGAGTAGATCTGTCCCTGCTTTCTGGATTACCAATTACTCGTATATTCTTCCTAAGAGCTTTTACGTCATAGTCCATCATTTTGTCTTGCATAGCTTTAATTTCAGTTTTCTGGTGGACAGCTGTTCTGCATTGAATCATAGAAATATGTCATCATAAAAGGATGGCAGTGGCCCTCCAAGTCCGTCCAGCTTTAATTATAGTAACATCATCCTGCAGCCCAGAAATGTGCTTCTCTATATGTGAAGTCCTCTTGTTTATCTCTTGAAGACTGGAAGTTACCCACTGCATTTTCTGGTTCAGATCTTGTACATGTGTCTTAATTTCTAAAATGGGCACAATTACCCATTTTATTTGACTGATTTTTTCAGCAGAATTTTTTTCCACCCTGGTATATATTCCTATTCTTGATTGATTTTCCTCCTTTGGTATCTTCTCTGCCTCTAAACATTCAGATTCCAATTCAGGCTCTAATTCTGATTCAGGCTCTGATTCCTGAATTGTAAGTTGAACTATCAGTGTTTGGTACAGTTTGCAGAGTTAGAGCTTTGGGTAACTTTTGTAAGATTGGATTCTCTTGCAACTTCACCATCTGTCTTTCATTATTTTGAGAAAAGGTTTGAAATTCCTGGTTAGGTTGTTTCTTGCTCACAGTGGCCATATCCCCAGTATTTCTAGTGTTCCTAGCATTTTGCTTTGTTTGGGTCTTCTTAGTAGAAGTTTTCTGCACTCTTTTAGACATTTGTGCAGTTCTTTTTCATTTTTCTTTTTTGTCAAAGCCTGTATTTTGGTTTCCATACTGTATCTGTGCTTTTAGAATTAGATTCTGAAATCAAGCTTTGGGTTTCAACATTTTTCATGAGTAGGAAAATGGCATCTATGGGAGGTGATTCTGGTAGTTGATCCTCTGCAGAGTTTATTCTATTAAAGTGTTTATCAGATGTTTTATTATTTTCTCAAGTACCAGATTGTTGCTTTAATACTCCTGCCTCTCCAACTTTTAAGTCTTTCACCTGTCATGTTATTATCACTTCTCTTCCCTGGCACAGCTGGCCCTGTTCCTCCAAATTATTGGACTCGGGTAGTGTTAGATCCTCCTTGTTGGTAGTCAAACTCAGTTCTTTCACCTCAAAAAATGCTTTAACATTCTTTAGTATTCCCTTTTGGATTTTAGCAAGATTGTCTCTCATCTCAGCAGATATTTCTTCTGTCTTTCTGTAGCTAAAAATTCAGTATTCTCCAGCTCAACTGCCTCCAAGTTTTGTGAAGTACTTTGCAACAGAGGATTACTAACGGCCAAAGCATAAACAAGTGTCCTCATGTTTTCAATCTAGTTCTGGCTACAACACAAGCGTTGGTATGGAAGGTGCTCCAAATTATTATCTGTACCTTTACTAGTGTCAGTAGTATTGGTAGCTGGAATAGTTTCCTTAAAAATGTTGCTGGTTGAAAGAATGGGACTTAACAGTTTTGGTAGTTCAAGAAAAGCCAATATGCAACAATGTGCCTGCTTTTTTCCATCTTCTTCCTTCTCATCTTCTCACTATGCCCCATCTGATAAGTCTGCTTCAGTCCACCCAAGACCAATCCAAAAGGTACCTTTAGTATTATGGTGTTGCTCTTTTCTTGAATCAAATTATCTGGCAAATAATAGAGACAGATTAATTTAACTGCCCTTGGTCTTAGCTCTCTTGCACATCTCAACATGAATCTATAGCTATAGCCATGGCTGTTGTTATTTCCAAAAACATATGTTAATTTGTATATACTGTATCTCTCAGGATCTCTCAGTATAACAATGTATCCCTGGACTTTAAACTCGGTGTCACATTGAGGCAGTACAGTTATATTTTGATAACTTTGTGGACATTACTTGAGATTTATATGACTAGAATGACCAAGAACAGCCAAGAAATGCTAACCTGAGCTTCCAAAAGAATAACAGTGTAGGCTTCACTGTGAAAATGTAAGCTGCGGTAGCCGCTGTAATGTGTAGGTAAACAGATTCAAGCACTTGTTTTAATTTTCTTTTAATATCTTTGTCTTGGTAACAGAGTCCATTTGGCTCTACCATGCTGGTTCGACATCTCTGTCAACCTGCATTACAGCAACAGGAATCATGTCAACCACAAATCGTGGTCGGCATGATTCCTTGCAGAATCCCAGTCCTGTTTTTCTATCAGGGGGGCTTTGCCCCCGAACCCCCCATGTGGGGGGCTCCACCCCTGCCCCCCCAACTAAAGGACTGTTAACTCCAGTAGGAGTTAACTCGGGGCAGGGGTGCAGGACTGGGAGACAGTATGCCCCTGTCTTGGGCACACCATCTCAGTGTCCTGTTGACAAAGTGTTGAGTTTTCCAACAGGAGCATAGTTTGCTGTGTTGGTGTCACTGTACAGGGGGGCATACAGTCCATTTTCTCCAGCTTTGTGAATTTTCTTAATTAAATTTCATTGCATGTAGCAGGTAGGCTGGGGCTTATGGAGGGATTTCTCAAAAGTGACACTGGCAGCAACCCACTCCATGTCCTTATCTACAATCATCATCTCTGAAATTTCTGCAAGCTCATTGAATCTCATCTAGAAATGCCACTGAGGGGCAAGTAGATTTACTCAAAGAGCACCTATCTAGCTTTGAAGTTTTTAAAAAAGCACAAATAGCCTGACCTTTCAATTCAGTTGTCAAAATAATCAAATAATTATTTGAGAATGGGACTTATGTAAATGAATCAAATTTTGGCTCCATGGAACTGGCAATCCTAGCTCTTCCACTTCCTTATTCTGATGGCCAGCTCCAGTGTGTCAAAGCTCTGTCATGAAATTGTTTACAGAGCATTGAAAGTACTATCCCATTCCTTTCTGGGGTGGATATTGAGGCTGAGATAGGTGTGAATGGGCTAAACTGGATTTAAAAACTGGGATTAGGCAAGGCTGTTAGTGGGAGAGTGGGGGTAGGGTAGAATCATGTAAAGAAGAAGAAGAAAAAGGAGAGAGAATCTTGTTGCCATTAGGTCTGTGGTGGATGGAAATTGCAGAGAACATTGTTACCATTAGGGGAGAGGGTAGGAGAGAGAGAGAGAGAGAGAATGTTGCTACCATTAAGTCTGGGGGAAGTGAGGAAAGGAGGGAGCATTGTTGCCATTAAAGGACAACTAAATAGGTTATTGTTCTAAAATGAAACTGCTGAAACTGAAACTCATGGGGTGTAATATAATCCTGTACCTTTAATGTGCATACCTTCTTGTGGTCCAGAATCATGATTTTATACAGTTTTATCAGATTTGGGTTTTGGCAGGATTCTAAACTTGATGGCAAAACACGACACAGAAGACAGGTGTCACAGGATAAAGGTTTATTCCCCAAATACATGTAAAAAGAACAGCGTACCTGCTGGAAGTTTGGAACCTCCAAACATTGCAATGTCATCGTAGAAAAACTCATTGAAAAACAGGCTTACATGGACTATTATAGTCAAAGATAAGAAAATCTGTTACCTGGTAATGGGTTCATCTGCACAGCAGAAGAACTAAACAAAGCAATTATATTGGTAGATACTGGTGGGCAGCTCACACACAAGGCTGTTAGGATTTGCATATACTCAGTGATAAGCATTATGCTGACTAAGGCAACATTTGGGTTACAATACAATGATTCATAAAATATGCTGATCATAGCATTATGGCTAATAGCTGCAAGTGTCATGCTAACACCACAAGAATAACTATACTGGATAATAGTTTGCAAGCACATCATGTTAAGCAAGAGTAAATACCAATATGCCTTATGCTGTATCATTGAGCATGGTAGTTCATATTAGGGACTGTGGATCAGGCAGGTCTACATATCCCCCCATGTTGCCTGATGAAAAGGCAACACCACTAGGGAAAGTGTGGTAGGTTATAGTCTAGCTGAATGAGTAGAATAGAGAAATTTTAACTGTGTACATTGTTGCTTGAGCATGTGACATAGAAAGCATAAGGTAATGATTAGAAAAACAATCAAGAAAACTTGAATAACAACAAAATCTTTAAATGTAAGTTCCAACCAAATATTGGACAATGCAGTACTTAAATCACCTTCACGAAATAGATCATTCAGAGAACTGCTTGCCTTTGTAACGTTGTTACTAATATGAATAAGGTGTGTGTCCTTTCTCTCTAACAAGGATCGAAGATTCAGGGTGAAAGGATCAATATGCACATTAAACACTGGTAAATACTGTTCCATAGCATTCAGATAGTCTATATACTGTGATGAGGGCATTGGGGAAAGGGCACTGACAATAATGGCGATCCGCTCTCTAGCGCATCCCTCGAGGGCTATGGTAGGGTAGGGTGGCCAGATGGGGGGTCGGTGAATATAGCAACGGGATGTCACTATACATACATGCGCAGGGGGGAGCAAGCATGCACAGTGAGGGGCAGGAGGGGATGTGAGGGGTTGTGCCATGGTGGGTTGCCATGCCGACCCTGTGGCATGGTGGGTGGGTTGCTGGTGCTGGTCAGCAGGGTACTGGGTTTGGGTCCATGCGCTGGTGTGTTTTTGTTGTACCCAGCCTGAACCTTTTATTTTTTTTTATATTTTCACCCCCCTGACATGTACCCCCCCCTTGGAGTTGAGAATCCTTTAGTATGAGGGTGCAGGGGGCACAGCCCCCTGCATAAAACATAAAAAAGTAAGACCATGGCACAATTTTGCTGTGCGCCGGGGTGTCAGAGTGCTGAAAAAAAATGTTGGCACTCTTGACTTCTTGATAATGGCGATCACTTTTAGGCTTTTGCCATTATCACATAGAACCAGACAGGGTCACTATCAATGTAGTTAAGTTCCGGAGTGGGAACAGGCATGATAACTGTATGGCCAATGACAGTGCACTCATGAGGTACAAAACAGAAGTTGAGCATAGTTACACCAGATGTGAGAGATCCACAGGAGAATGTCTCATAGTTGGTCACTATTGTAGGACACATGAACTTGAGAAAGCCACCACTTCATGAGTTGTACTTTGCAGGTAATGGAAGTATTTGTCACCTGGCTGGTAGCTGTTGTACAGTCTGTGGCTGAATTTTAGTTGCATTCAGCATCAAATGAGGTGATGTGACATTAACAGAAGCAGAAACATTGTCAAATAGGTCATTATCAAATGTATATATGACCAGTCCAGAGAGTTCACAGAATAACCGCACACCAGTGTGGTTATATCAAACACATCACATCTGCACAAACAGTGGTAGCCCTTTATGGCACAACAGTCAGTATGTGGGGTTACCCTGGCATCTAGGCAAGGATGAAACACCAGCAAAGGAGGCAGATTGGTCCATTCTTGATAGATGCTGCCCTCTAGATGACCCACAGAGTGGTCTTTCACTAGCTGTCAAAATTGAAGAGCTCTTGTCGAAGATCTGGAGAGACACGGTGAATGTAACATACAGGGTGTCCCTCATGGTGCATGTACCTGACATGTAGCAGGGTCCTTGATTCAGGTGTGGTGTGACATAGCCCAGGTTCCAAGCAGTGGCCAATGAAAAGGACAAATAACTGGCCATGCACCTGGTAGTGTATGACAGGGTTTTACAATAGGGGCAATACCATTTAGCCATATGTCTATCATGTATTAAATCTGGAATCCTTCCTGACTCTAGATCCCGGAAGAGATTTGTGATAGTGTTTATGGCATATGTACCATAGGTTGAACAAAGGATTTCTCCAGCCTATGTGTTGCTCTTTAGGTTCTTTGTTATTGTAAAAGATCAATTCATTGATTTTGTTTTGGATCTCAATGAATAAACACGCTATATCGTGCATGTTATGCACCATGGATCTTTCCTCCTGAGATATACCATTAATACCATGTAGCATGGGCTATATGACATTTTTCGCTAATTTACTGTTAAATAATTTAGTATGTTTATGAATTTTAGTCAAATCTGCTCTGTTCCAAATTGATATACCAGATTCAAACATACCCGTAACAGTACCGGCTATGCCTGTAACATCTGAAAGTCCCAAACTCCTCTTAGGATGTTTGGGGCGGAACACTCCACTGAGCTCCATAGTATGGTGCCCAGCAACAGGGTCTTGTGCATGTACCTGATAGGCTGCCATTAAATCTAATAGCATCACAGTATGAAATTTAGATACATTAGTGGTGGAACAATGGCTAAACTCAGCCATGTTCCAATGCAGAAGGTTCAAAATAACAGGAACATGCATAAATTGAACATTGTTAACAAGTGTCCCAGGGACAGAGGTTGCACTCAGACCACTGGGCAGGCCTGGTTCCTTAACAGGGCATTGCAAGGGTTCATCTGTGGATGGTGGGATGACTGTAAGGAAAAGAGCAGTGGTTGCAATGGATTGGTTGACACAGTTTTGGCGCATGGTGCTGATGAGAAACTCGTAACAAACATCTGGGATCATCATTGCTGTGAGGTTGTAGAGGCTTGTATGGCATTAATTAACTTGGCGTATGCACAAAGTTCCTTTAGGGAAAATACAGGTGTTGGACCAGCAATGAAAAGTTCCTTTGGCAAGGCAGGCTACAGAATTTCTTGTCCAGTAGAATTACCAGTTGTTCATTCAATGTGCAGAGTTGAGGTGTCGGGAGAAACCACCATGGTGTTGAGATATGCTTCTCATCCCTTTTGAACAATCACATGGGTAGATGGGAGTTGAATAGCCACCTTTGGGTCAGGAGGTAGGCGTAGAAATAAGTGTGGACCCCCCGTACAGGTAGTCTGGAGGTCCAAGGGCTATCTGGAGATTCCTCAAGGTTTCTTCTGGATCTGGTTGTGATAGTGCCTTCCAGATGCCCAGGATGAGAAAAGGGATTATCGAGATTGGTTTCATTTCTGAAAAACAAAGAAATAACAGGTTAGATGACAGGTCTCCTCCCCCTGTCTGGGGGAAGGAGCATGAATCACTTCTGTACAGTTTCAGTTGATTGGCATGATACCATTTGTCTATGGGTTTCTTGCGCTCTGCTTCCCATACTTGGTAGACAGCAGGGTTCAATATGTTGATGATGTCATAGGGACCTACCCATTTTTTGGCAAACGGGTGGGCTGGTGTGGAAAATTTCAGTACCATGACTTGGTCTCCCACCTGCCAATCGACTTCTTTGATGTTCCTGTCAAAGTACATCTTGGATTGCTGTTGGGCCTGGCCCAAATTCTTGGCAGCAAAAAGATGAGTCTGGGCAAGACTGTCCTTCAGTTGTGCAAAATAAATGTCTGCCGACACTCTGTCTGCTTTAGGGGTATTCAGATCAATCCACAAATGTTCTGGTAGTCCCATATGTCTGCCAATCATCATTTCAAAGGGTGTACACAAGATTGCTGCAGCCGGGGTCACTCTGATTGCTATTAGGAGTAAGGGCAATACAGTATTCCAACTTTTAGCATTCTCATTTGCAAATTTACACATTAGTTTGATCTGTCAGTTAGCTCTCTCTACCTGTCCAGAGGACTGAGGGTGGTAAGCGATATGGAAGGTCTGGCTAACTTCCAATAACTCCAAACATTCTTGCATCAGTTCTCCTGTGAATCTAGTCCCTTTGTCAGAATCTACCTTGAGGGGTAGGCACCATCTGGTAAATACTTGATACACCAGGATTTTGGCAGTGATTTTTGCCATGTTTGTTCTACATGGAAAGGCTTCTACCCATTTCGAGAACAGGTCAGTGATCACAAGTGCATACTTGTTATTTCTGCTGGTATTAGGCAGAGGCCAGATGAAATCAAGTTTATTGGCAGGAAAAATCTAATCAATTTGAATTGCATTCTAGGGACTTTACTGCCTTTGTGGAAGTATTTTTTTCATTTTTCTTTCTAGGAATAGTATTATTCTGAGCACAGGTCATGCAGTTGTCCACATCATGTGGGACATTGGTTGTCATACCAGCCACCAGCCCATGGTTTTCAGTCTCTTCAAGGTCTTGTCTGGCCCTTGGTTTCCACCTGTAGGGGTGTCATGGACCTGGTGGATGAATTCTGATCAGAGTGATTTGGGAACCACCCACAGTTTTTGATAACCAGAGTGGTACAAGACCAACTTCTGGTCTGTAGAGAGGTGGAGGGTGTCAGAATGTCTTTTGAATGAGTTATTCAAAGACATTTCCTTTTCTGTTTCCTTTGAGAGATATTCATGTACATCTTATTTCTGGATCTGCCATTTACACTGCAGTTAGATCCAAAGGGACCACTTTGGCCCTTTTGTGTGCGGCCACTGTGTGAGCCTAAGTGGTGTGCTGCATGTTCCATACCTTTTGCCAAGGTATCTGCTTGACTGTTGTACTCACGGTAAGGCTGAGATTTGGAATGGACCTTAACCTTGTGTATGTACAGCCTGAAAACAAATCGCTGAGCTAGGCTAACAATATGTATAAACAGGTCCCGGTATTTCACAGGGGTGCCTTCATAAGAGGCAAAGTCATAGGTCTTCCAGAAAGGAAGAAATTCCATCAATGAATTGCACACCCAAGAAGAATCAGAGAAGATGATAGTGTCCTCCTCTCCTTTGCCATGGATGATCTCCAAGGCACAGGCAACTGCAGCAAGTTCTGCATATTAGGAAGATCTAACGGTGCATGTCCTGGATACCTCAGAGGTGTCACCTGCAGAGTAAAGACCCAGGTTACCAAAGCCTGCAATTTGTTCTCCTCCTTGATAGAAGGAATATCCATCTGTAAAGATGCAGTGAAGTGCAGAATCTTTCAGGGTGCACTCGGTAGCAGGAAGGAAGAGGCCTGGTTCTGGCAGGGTGAGTGGCTGTAGGCCACACTTGTGGGGATCTCCTTGGTATAGGAGTCCATGTCCCAAGATGTAGGGCATTTTGGCAGGAAGCACAGTGATGTCTCGATCTTGTAGGAGGAGGGACCAGTGAGTGAGTCTGGTGTTAGACACATTGCCATCTTTGATTCTGTCAGTAGGACATTGCTGTGGGTATGGTTGGTGTGAAGCACAATAGGGGAAAACCCTATGATGTAGGTGAAGTGTTTGATGGCCCAGAAGGTCACCAGGAGATTCATCTCACACAGAGTACTTCTGCTCCACAAGGCAGAGCATCTGTGAAACATAGGCGATAGGCCTCAAGGTGCCATTTGCATTTTGTGCAAGGACTGCCCACATCAAAAGTAGTAGTTTCCAGGTGGAATGGCAGTTCTGGGTTAGGGTTGACCAAAGCAGGAGGGGAGGCCAGGGCCCTTTTCAAAGAATTCACAGCAGTTGTATGTTCTGCTCCGTACTGCCAGGGGACATCTTTCTTCAGTAGCTCATACAGGGGTGTGGCCTTTTCTACAAAATCCCAAATGAAGTCTCTGGAATAGTTTACCACACTCAGGAAACATCTCAAAGTAGCCACACAAGTAGGTAGTGGCAAGTCCTGAATGTCTTGGACCTTGTCCAAGGTGGGGCTCCTGCTCTCAGCAGTGATGCACAGGCTCAAAAAGGAGACTTCAGGAAGGCACAGTTGTACCTTTGCAGAGCTGCACTTGAAGCCTGCCCTCTGTAGAAGTATCAAGAGCACATCTAGGAGCTCCAGGTGTCTCTCCACACCTGTGGTGGCTAACAGAAGGTCATCCACATACTGCATTAGGCAATCTGATGTTTGGAAGCCTCATATGACATCCCTCATGTGGATGTGGAAAAGGGAAGGGCTGTTGTGGAATCCTTGTGGGAGACAGTTCCACATGTACTGATGTCCTTCAAAGGTGAAGGCAAACTTGTACTAGCTCTCAGGGGCCAGTGGAAGTGACCTGAAACCACTAGAGATGTCCAGGGTACTGAACCATTTCTTTTCTGCTTTCAGAAGTTTGAGCACATCCGGGGTGGATGCCATGGTGGGTGCACAGCTGGGAGTGACTTGGTTGCATCTTCAGTAATCACTAGTGAGCCTCCAACTATTGTTGGACTTCTTCATTGCCAGATAGGGGAGTTGACTGTGGACTTACAGGGCCTAATGACCCCTTGCTTCAAAAGTGAGTCAATTGTAGCCCTCAAAGAGGGTACTGCCTCTGCTGGGAAATGTTATTGTTTTTGACATGATGGTTCATCACCAGTGATTTGTATGAGGGCGTCCATTCTCCCACAATTATGTTTGTTTTTGACAAAGGCATCTTGATGCCTTTCCAAAATTGACCTCAGTTGAGGGAATAGCTCATGCTGCTGGAGCATGAGGGTGATGTCATACTCTGCGTCATTGGCTTTTACTGCTGCTACCACATATGAATTAGAAATTAGGAGCATATGGCATTGGTCAGGTACTTGGAGTAGTAGCTGACTGGCTAAGTCCACTACGTACCCATAGCATGAGAAAATCTATTCCCAAGATGCTCTGGTGATGAAGTAATACCACGTACCCTGATAAGTGGTATTGGTTTGGACCGGTACTTTGTAATCATGGTCCCCTCGAAGGTCTGGGTGGAAGTTGTCTTCCCTGTGGACCAGTGAGATAGCCGAGGATCATCCTGATGCAGCACTGAAACAGCAGTGCCTGTATCTAGAAGTAATTCAAGCTGGCATCCCTTAATTAGCACTTCTACACATGGGCGTCCAGAATCATCACTTACCAAGGAGATAATGATGTGAACTGGGGTCTGACATTGTCAGTCCAATTCACTTTGTTTCTGCTTGGGGTCATTGAGTGTGGAGTCTATCTCTCAAAGCATTTGCACTACTTCAGAGTATGGAGACTTTGACCACCTGCCCCCTTCGTAGTCATCCAGTGGAGGAGCAGATGGAATGGCCACCATGACTTTGGTCGGTATTGAGGCTGTGAGTAACTAGACCTTGATCTTAAACTCCTAAAGCCATGAATTTTCCTTGACCAAATCCTTATATGAAGGGCTGGACCACTGGTTTTGTTCATTATTTCCCTTTGTATTCTGCTGATTCAGCCTCTGCCAAAACCTTTGTCTGTTCTTGTTAGAATCTCCTCAGTTCTGGTAGGAAGGCTTGTTCTTTTGGGAATCTTCTGATTTCCCTTACACCACATACTGGGTGGATGAATCGGTGCTGTTTTGCACCTTGGCTACTTTGGCCTTGGAACCTGAGCCCAGGTCCCGTGTGTAAATCTGGTACATGGGTTCCATTTTTTCCATGATCTCACAGAAGTAGTCCCATCTCTGGAATATCACTGCCTCTACCTTCTTGCAAAGGGCAGGCTGTAGATTTTTCAAAAACAAGCATTTGTACTCAATTGATTCCCTATTTGAATGTTTATCTGCCAGATCTTTGCCTGCTTGGTACTCAAGCCACAAGCAGCCCCTGTACTGGGCATGGGTCTCTTTGACATGCTGCTTTACTGGATGGGCTAGCATAACACCGACCATGTTAGGGATGTGCGCTGCTAAGAGGTAGGTTTTGATTTGATTTGTTTATTTAAAATCTGGTAAGTCCATGAGCCAATGGGCCATTTTCAAGGTCGACCAGAGTCACATTCATACTTAAATAAATACAACAAACATTGGTTACAATACAAACTACAATACAGTCTAATTAAACAGCATGTGCATTGACTTTTGGAGAAAAGGTACTTCTTTAAATGTAGTCTGAACTGATTTAAGGAAACATTGATACATTCAAAAGCCCTAGAAACAGAGTTAAAAAACACAGGTAATTTATAGAACTAAGTTATCTGCCCCAAAGTTAACTTCATTTTACTTAAAGTTGAACCAGCATAATATTCTGTGGTGATTTGCATATGCAGTCCATGATGCTTTGCATTATTGGGGCATGTGTGATTTTGTATTTCTTTGAAACTTGGCTTCCCGGCCATTGCTCTTTGGGGTAACCATTGCCTCAGTGGTTGCGCACAGAGGTTCTTTGTCTTTTAACTTGTTTTTTTTTTTAATTGGGTTCACCACAACATAACCCAGATAGACCATCCTAGGGTAGCTGGTTCATGTATCAAATAGACGAGGCATACTGATGGGTCCTGGTGGGACAAAACACGTGTCTATGTCTTCTGTTGGCACCCTTTGCAAACTGTGTGAGAGGCCTTTCGGCACCATGCATTTTTGCTTAAAGTTGAACCAGCATAATATTCTGTGGTGATTTGCATATGCAGTCCATGATGCTTTGCATTATGGGGGCATGTGTGATTTTGAACTTCATTCTAGGGATACTAAAAGTTTGTAGCTCAGATTGTGATCGGGTTGTGACAACTTTGATTTGGGCAGTAACGTCATTACGTATACCTTCCACCAACTTGGCTCACAACGTAGAGTCCACTTCTTTTTTTAATACCTGTACCGTGTGCTCAGCTGTAAAGTTGAACATTTCACAGTGATTCTGCACTTTTTCAAAATGGAAACTGAGATTGTCACCAGAGGCCATTTGGTCTATCTTGTCTGCAATGTTCTGGATGGCTTGTGCAGACTGCAGAGCATTCAGGGTAGGCCCTTGCTGCCCTGCAATGTAATTGACAAACACCTCCGTCATGGCGGTGGCCATGCCCTGAAGAAGGATCTTTAGTTCCACCTCCTTTTCAGCAAGTCAGAGACTGCTTGCTTTAACACCCTGGCCTGAACATCAGGGATCCTAGCTTTCGAGATCACCTTCTAAATCAGGCTCTCCACCTCCTCCTTGTCCTTGCAAGGAATGTACTAGCATTGAGGAGGCCTTGTCCTTCAAGAGAATTCAAGATGGCAGCCACGTTGGGCAGACCTGTACACAGCAGAACTAAAGCACAGCATATAGTATCGTTTTATTCATTTTTTGAGTTTGCCTAATTATTTTATTCATTATTTTATTTTCTTATATGTTTGTTTTGTGCTAGTTTTAATGATAGTGTTAGTCCTTGTTTAGTGTTAGTGAGATAGGGCATTTTAATGAGGTAGCTATTGTTAGGCCATGTATCGGGAGTTAGGTGGCAGAGAAATTTGAGTTGTGAGCCCCCGACTTACCATAATTGATTTGTTGTGACTCTGTTGTCTCTCGGATCATTTTTTTGTTGATTTGGCCTAAAGTATTGATGTGGAATAACTGAAGTTCTACCTGTATGATCTAGTTGGAGTTGGTGCGGTTGTAGTGTTTGGAGGATATAGGGAGCTGCATGTCTCAAGGAGAGCAGCGAAGGAGTGGATCCTGATCGAAACTTTACAGTGGAACTGTTGTTCGGGGAGCAGGGTCGGGCGTGTGCTGCTGGATTGGGTTCGACGCCAGACTGCTTTGTCCCCGGCTGAAGTGCTTTCGTGAACAAATTTGTGCTGGTTTTTTGAACTGGGAGTTTTCAATGACTTGTGCCAGTTTTTTTAACTGAGAGCCTTGCCATTTGTTGGATTGGTTGAAGCTGCATGTACAGTACCTCCTGGGTTTTGAGGGGACTGCTTGATTTGTGCTTGGTTCACGACCTTCTGGGAGTAGGGCCTGCTGGAGGGTTGGCCCTTTGATTCTGCTGCTCCTAGGTTCCCTGTAGAGTCAGCCAGTGGGCTGAGTCAAACAGGAATCGAGGTGTTGGGTCGCTGGTAAAGCCAAGAGGAGGTCATCTCTGGAGGATTGAGGGGGACTCTGCAGCCTACTAGATGGATATTTCCAGTGTCAGAGTTGAAAACTTGGAAACCTAAAGAAAAACTTTGACCGGAGAAACTGGACTGGTGCACTGCACGGTTTGATCTTTTATTACTTTATTCTTTACTTTTGGCCTAGATTTTGCTTTATGGTCAGTGAGAGAGCCCTATAACTGTCAAAACTTTAAATTAAATCTGTGACTTCTCTAGACGTATATGTGAGAGGTATCACCTAGAAGACTATCTGGCAGTGAAAGTGCCTAGTAACTGACCAATGTTCATGTAACTCTGTAAATTCCAGAGATGTGTGAGAGATATCATCTGGAATATTGTTTTATACATAATCCTGAGGGAGTGGGAGTTCCTCAGGCTCACATCTCTAAACTTGTTTGAGAGTTTAAAACTATTGCTCTATCTGTTCGTTATTTGCCTACTGCCATATATAAGTTGGTTGTTTATTAACTTATTTGGGTGGGGTTGTTATTAATTTGTGATTGGAATTTGTAAGTGTTTGTGTGTGATTGAGTGTTAGTGAGTGATCTGTTGTGTATTGTCTTGGTTGAATGATTTGTGGGTGATAGTTACTTCTGTCTGAGGTGTGTTGGGAAGGTATAATGATAGTCAGGTGATGTTCCCCCACTAGGCTCAGGGATCTCCGCCCCTTTGACTGTCCCCCATTATGTTTGGAGGCCTATAGGAATTGTTGGGCCTCAGGGATAGTCAGGAAAAGGAGGAGGCATGGGAGAACTGGGCCTGATGAGGGAATGGAAAGGGGTGGTCAGATTGAGGTAGTAGGGACATAGAGATGCCCTGGAGTAAAATGGGACCAGAATAGGGGTCCTCCCTGTCTAGTTTCCATACCCAAGGGTTCTGATGTGTGCAGGCAGGTTGCACAGTCTTCCTTGATGGCCTATCCTACTCGGGAAGAGTTGTGCAATGCCAAGTCTGTCAATAACAAGACTGCTATGATAGCAGATCTTGTTGGGACATCTGACCTGACAAGCATCACTGACACCTGGCTATATGTGACAGTGCTGGCCCTATATTGGCTGCAGCTATTCCGGCAGGGTACTCGGTGATATGCCACCCGACAATGGATTGTAGGGGCAGAAGTGTAGCCATTTGTTTTAATACTGAATTGGGCCTTGTGGATGTCTCAGTGGAGACCACTAAATCCTTTGACTATATTGTGGGTGCTGGTGTGGGGTGTAGGATTCTGCTCATCTACCATCCACCAGGAGATAGTAAATAATTCCTACAATAGATAGCAGATTTCGTTGTTGATATAGTATTAGGATCCCCTAGAAGGTTAATTCTGGGGGATTTCAATGCCTGGGTCAACGATGAACTCTTGCACTTTGGTCAAGCTCTCCTTCAGCTCATGACTATGCAGGGCCTCACACAGGTTTTTTCCTCCACAACACATATTGGTGGTCTTTCATTGGATTTAGTGTTCCTCCTGGAGATGGAGATCTCTGACTTGGTGGTGAAACCAGTCAGTTGGTCTGACCATCACACCATAAGGTTAAGTTTTGGGGCTCCCCCCAAAGGGTCTGTTCCAACGGAGATGGTCCAGTACCGCCCTTTCAGGGGTTTGACCCCAGATGGCTTAATGGCAGTGCTGGACCTATCAGGCCTATTGAGTGAATGCTTGGATCCGGGGGACCTTGTGCTTGCCTATAATAAGGTGGTTACAGGTGCCCTGGATTTCATTGCTCCTGCTCGTGTTTGACCACTCACCCTTCGCCCAAAGTCCCCATGGTTTTACGGGGCCTTGAAGGAGTTGAGGAAATTGAGTTGAAGGCTAGAGAGGGCTTGACGGAAGTCAGGCCTGGAGGTTGTCAAGCTTAGATTGATGGATCATTATGTTGTCTATCAATCGACAATCACCTGTAAGAAGGCAGAATTCCTGTCCAGGGAGATTTCCACTGCACAGAATTGACCAGCTTAGCTCTTCTGGACTGCAGGCAGATTGTGCAATCCAATCTGTCTCTGGTCTGGCAGAACACTGTCATAAGAGAGATGTGATGAGTTTGCTCAATTCTTTGCAGATAAGGTTGTCACCATCAGGTCTGGCATCCATCTCTCTTCCTCTAATGGGTGCAGCAGATGTTGGTGGGAGGTTGCAAAAATCCATCCCATCTGGTCCAACTTTGGCCAACCAGATATCATGGATGTTGTGAGGATCATTCAGACTCTGCAGCCAACCAGCTGTAGTTTGAATCCAGGCCCAACAAGCCTCCTTGTGGGGTGCATGGTGAAGATCGGCCTGGTCCTGTCTGAGATGGTCCCTTAAGGAAGTGATCATTTGACTGCTCCTGAAAAAGCCCTCCCTTGACCCAGATAATCTTGCTAACTACAGACCAGTTTCTATCCAGCCCTTTGTGGGTAAGGCGATTGAGAAGGTGGCTGTGCAGCAGCTGGATGATCATTTGTCTATCCACAACATCTAAGATTCTCTCCAGTCAGGATTTAGAAAGAGGCATAGCACTGAGACTGTCTTTGTTTGGGTGCTTAATGATCTCCTAATAGCATGAGATCAGAAGACCCGTTCCATCTTGGTCCTTCTTGATCTCCCCATGGCATTTGACACTGTGGACTATGGTATGCTATTGGAGTGCCTGTGGCTCATCTGCAGATTGTCTGGTACTGTCCTCAGGTAATTTCAATCTTACCTCGAGGGTAGGACACAGAGAGTGGTCTCTGGAATTTATTCCTCTAATCCTCTCCCCCTATCCTGTGGTGTGCCGCAGGGCTCCACTTTGGCATTCATGTTGTTCATGGTGTATATGCTGCCATTGGAGGACATGATTAGGCAGTACAGGCTGAGTTTTCACTGCTACGTGGATGATACTCAGCAGTACATGTCCTTTGTGCCCGAGCAGGGAGATGTTCTTCCTGTGTTTAACAACTGCCTGTCACAAACATGCTCTGCAGGTCAGGCCCTCTGCTCCCACAGTGCCAACCTTGAAGTGCGATAGTGTGGACAGGGGACAGACAGGGTAACCCCCCTGTCTGCTTTGGTCTGAATCACCTACTAGTCTTGAGTCCTGGGGGTCAAAATGTGAACCTTATGCTAGCATACCCAGTTAACAGGCTCAGATATGTACCCTCTTTGGGAATGCAGTACAATCCTTTGCCCAGTGGCACCCAGCCAGGTTTCCAAAATGTACCATTATGACTCAGTATGAGACCTAGGTATATTCTTACCTTTTTCAAGATTATTAACACATTTAAGCCCTTAACAGCTGTCAGACTTAAACACTGATTCAGCATCATTCATATACAAAATAAACTGAGAAAAAGCACAGCCAGTATTTCAAAGAAAATATTGTTTAATAAAAATTTAAAATAGGTAAAATATCAAACACAGAGCAAATATATCAACGACTTACAGTCACATAAAATAAATGGGAAGATACAGAACACAAATTCACCTACAAGAGATACTTAAGTTCCAGCTGAATTATATTTTTCTAAAGTGCCTAGTTATCAGTCCATGGACTGTGTGAGTCTTTTCTTTTCAGGGAGTCCTTCTGCACCAACTTCTCTTGCAAGTAATATTAAAAAGTCAGTTTTCTCCACCTCCTGGTGATGTCACCCATGAAATCACTGTTAGATCTGTGATAAATCTGTAATCTGAGTATGGATATCCAAAAAGTATATTATTTTCCTGCTGACTGGAATCAGCAGTTACCAATAAAAAAAAAAGATGTGACAGTCTTTACAAGCAGTTCCTTTGAAGGCTCATAAACCCACATCCTGTCACTAGTCCCCTTCTAGGTGAGAAAACCAAGAGGAATCAGCCAGATTACTTCCCTTCCTGCTATGTCATAAAATGCATACATGGGAACCGACTTCAAAGCAGGAGCAGGTTATAAGAGGTAATAAACTGTCCCTTTGGAAGGAAGGCATTTAATTAGGTTTCACTGGTCAGTTTCATGACATCCTCACTGACACCTTGAAGGACAAAGGTCAAGTCTCTCACACTCTGGTTGCTTGTCCTAGGCAAACAGTCACATACCATATATTTATATTACAAATATCATACATATAAACATAAGCAGATGGCAGAGTGTCACACTGCCTATCTGAGATCCAAGACCGGATGAGTTCTAGTTGGCTGAAGTTGACCCAGATAAGACTGAGGTGTTGGTGGTGGATCCTGATCATCAGAGAGGGCAGGTGTGTTGGCAGGATAATTCTCTGGTCTTTAGCTTGGAGTGTCCAGCTAACCACCTCAGACCGAGTGCGGAACCCGGGTGTTATTTTTGATGATGGTCTGACCTTGAAATCACAGGTGTCAGCTGTTGTCAAGACCTCTTTTTACCATCTGAGGAATATTGCCCGGGTGAAACACTTTTTTCCTTCTGATGATCTTCCTATGCTGGTCCATGCCTTCATGACCACTCGCCTTGACTACTGCAATGCCCCGTACCTAGGGCTCCATGGGGTTGATGTGCATTGCCTGCAGCTAGTGCAGAATGTGGCTGCCAGGCTATTGACTGGTATGTCTTGGACCAGTCATATAATGCCTGTGCTCTGCGGACTGCATTGGCTGCCAGTACGACAGCGTATCACCGTCAAGATTGGTTTGCTGGTCTATAAAGCCCTACACGACCATGGACCTCACTACCTGCAGGATCTCCCTTCTCCCTACTGCCTCTTCTGACCACGTCAATCCACCGACAAGGGATTGCTAGAGATTCCCAGGGTGCAATTGCAAACATCTGGAGCCCGTTCTTTAGCTTACATGGCCTTGACCCTGTGGAATTCTCTACCTCATCAAATAAGGGACTGCCTAACCATCCAAAGTTTTAAAAAAGAACTAAAAATGTACCTTTTCAGCCTGTCATTTATGGATGAATATTTATATAGTGTCACCAAAGTTATGAATTAGATTAAGTTGATTACTGTTTCATATTTATGGTTTTTAATGTTTTAATGGAGATTGATAATTTATGTACAGGTGCCTTGGTTTAAGAATGGTGCCTTTTGACTGGCCACTAGGGGCGCTACATAGGATGACAGCTTAAAGATCAGCTCCACAACCCAGAGGGAAATATCCTTTAAAATCCTTTTTCTACCAGCTGGTATTATATCCTCACTTTACTGTTACTTGTGGGGTAATACTCAAGCTACACTAATTTAGCTTCATTGATACAAAAAGCCTTCATTTGCTGTGTGGAAATCGCTATTTTACTGAAGAGCTTCCTGGATGAGATAGGCCTGAAAATATGGCTGAAGGCCGCTTGCCACAAACCTGGGAGCAACCGTTAGTTGAGGCAATGTTCGGCCAACTTATGGCCCAGATGGCACAAGTCACTGTGGCAACTAATTGAAATACCCAAGTGGTTCAAAATTTAGAAGCCAGGATGCTGCATACTGAACAGCGGGTCTCGGCGATGGAGGGGCATGTTCAGGACTTAAGGGCAGAATTAAGAGATCAACAACAGACCATACAGATGCTGCGTAGTAAGATGGATGACCTTGAGAATTGAGGTCACCATAATAATCTTCACTTCCTGGGCTTCCCTGAGCATGTAGAAGGCAAAGATACTGAGGGATTTCTACAATTATCCATCGTTGAAATGCTGCAGTTGGACCCATTGATACCACTCCAGGTGGATTGCGCACACCACACATTAGCCCCCATGTCTCAGGCCCAGAACAGACCACAACCTATCATAGCTCGATTTATTGATTTTAGGGACAAAGAGAAGGTCCTAACTAGAGCTTGTGAGTTACAGCATGTAGTGTGGAGATTGAATAGGATCCACATCTTTCAGAACTTCTCTAAGGATCTGTCAGGCAAACACCAAGCATACTCTGAGGCAAGGCATAAAATGCACAGTATTGGACTGTCCTTTTCCTTGTGTTACCCAGCCACGATGTGGGTTATGCATAATGGGGTCCTGAAAAGTTTTGAATCTCCTGATGCACTCATGGATTTTTTATGGCGCAACTGGCCACAAGAATTCCCCACCATAACCCCTGAAACCCCTTCGGCAAAAACTGCTACCAACGGGTTGGATTGCCACTCCTCTCCATCAGTGAGCAGGCCTGCAGTTTGACAAGACCTCAGGGATCAACACTGAGAACTCCCCCCAAAAGCACACTGAAAGAGGCAATCCTCAAAGAAACACAGCCGCCAGGAGCATCCTTTGGAGAGACGGCAAGACGACACAGAGGAGGTCACAAGCATGGACACTGTTGCTCCAGATCCATTACAGGCCTATCACACCACTAATACATATGAAGCTTTACACCCCAGCTCTCTGGATCGACACCCAGGCATTGTGGATTCAACTGTGGAAGGCAGGCCTACTCCTATGTTGCAGCCCAGTTACCTGTCCCCGTCGGCAACTCCTCACCAGCCACAGAACGGAGCTACAGATAGCAGAGGGCAGCATCCACCAAAGGCTACGAGGGAGGCCTCCTCTACCAGTGGAGGTCTCACCTTCAGTATGGACCGTCCTGAGCACTCTACATCTCCAGGGCAATCAATCAGAGAAAACCCACTGACATGGTCAGATAAGTAGTCATCCTTCTATTTTCTTTCTGTTCCTGTTCTTTTAATCCCCCGGGGAGTTGTAGATATGGGGCGAGTTTAGGGTGTCTAAATTGATCGTCAGTGGACAACCTCCTTGGCTGACCCATCTGCTTCCCTTTTTCCATGTTACCCATGTAAGGGTACTTTCAAGCCCCTTTTCACCCCAACCTTGACCCCCGACTTGCACTGCCATATGGAAGAGAAGCTGCCTCACTCCTATACTGGGAGGGATTCAACGAGGCCTACCAACATGCTCACAGTGGACGTCCTGATCAAAGGTCCAGACATGTCTAGATGGCAAAGAAGGCCTTTTTTGTACTATCTGATTAAACAGCAGAACTTTTGTGGGTTCTACCTCACTTACTTGTGTGTGGGGAGGGTGAGGTCTGCTGGGAAGCTGTGTCATATAATATGAAAGTATTTGTCGGCATGCGTAAACTGTTCTGCTGAATGGGCAGCCAGGATGTGTTTTACGTGAGACCCTAAGTGGTGAATGGCACAGGCCTGTGCCTCTCTGGTATGTTTTTTTTTTCTTTTATTATTATTTTTTTCTATCAAGGGGAGATCTCCCAGCCCCTGCATTGGGTGGCTTACAGTACACTCTTCATAGGTGTGATGAGCCTGACCTCACTAGGATTTTTGTTGTGAGAACATGTTGGCACCCATCAGCAAAATTCCCAGGCTCGCCGAAATAGTGGGCAGTTCTCCCCCACTTTCTTTCCTGCAAACCCCCACCTCATTAGAAGCATTGTGTAGTCCCACTTTAACTACCCGAGCTTCTGAGCTACACCGCTGGAGCAGCTTTCTCAACCCTCTGGGGTTGCAATGATCCACATGGTCCGACCTTATTATTGGGTTGCTTGATTCTCTCGGGGGGGAACCTTCCCACCCCTGCACTCACCATAGTGCTAAGCAAGGATGGATACCACTGGATAACACCCTAGGAATAGGGGCTGGCCTACAGCTGGGCTCTACGGTCGAAGAGATGACTCTATATCCCCAAATTGCATGGTACACTGTTCACAATGTATATAGTTTGTTAATGTGTTTATGTATGTTTGTTTCACAAGAGACACACATACAGATGTTTCATTATTTGTTAGTATAAGGTCATCTGGTAGGGGTTGGGTATATGGGCTTTACCCACTCTCTCCATATCTGGTGGTGCTATATAGAAATTTGCCTCTTCTGGTTGGGCTTCTCTCACCCCCTATCTGCCGGTTGTTCTTGATATATCTCTTAATTAAATATTTGCTCCCTATTACTAAGAGGTGATATCACTTGCCTGACATGGAACGTCAGATGGCTTAACACCCCAAACAAGAGGAAGCAAGTTTTGGGCCACCTTAAGAGACTGGGAGCGAGGGTCGCCTTCCTGCAGGAGACCAAACTTACCCGGGGGGGGATACTGAGAGAGATTGAAGAGGGAGTGGGTAGGTCTGGTCATTCATGCCTCAGCCTCCTCTAGAAAGAGAGGGTGGTGATTCTGCTTCACAAGCAACTACAATGGAAATTGCAGAGACAAGTGAGAGACCCTGAGGGTAGATGGGTGGTGGTACTCATGGATACTAGAGAGGGCCCTCTGATCCTGGGTAATGTATACACTCTGAATGAGGACTTACCCTCCTTCTTTAACAAGTTAGCCCAGGTGTTGGGATCGATAGCTCCAGAAGACACCCCCATTTTATCAGGGGACGATTTCAGTCTTACTCTGGACCCTTTCCTGGATAGTTCCCCTTCCAATACTGAGCCCCACTCCGGGGCTGTAATGTTAGTGGATCAATTACAAGATTTGGCCCTTATGGACATCTGAAGAATATTTCACCCCTCCCAGCAGGACCACACCTTTCATTCCCCAGTACATAGTTCTCTTAGTAGAATAGACTTCTGGCTCACCTCTCCTACTATTACTGGTAACACTATTAATACCCTTATTCATCCCTTAGTTATCTCGGATCATGCCCCTGTGCATCTTGCCTTCACATGGGACCCCCCTCTTCCTAAGTCTCCGGCATGGAGGCTGGACCCATTGCTACTTCATGACCCAGACTTTCCCCCTTGGCTTCAAAAGGAAGCAACGGAATTTTTTCAGGATAACCTCATAGCAGATGCTTCTGTGGGTACCACATGGGAGGCATCCAAAACTACTCTAAGGGGGGCAATAATAGGGCATGCAAGCCGGCGCCGAAAGAAGAGGGAACAAAATTTGAGGGGGTTAGAACGACAACTCCAAGAAGCGGAACTTGTTTTTAAGGCCCTTCGCGTCTCTTCCCTTAGGTCAGAGGCAGGTCACAAGGTCACCTCTCTGAAGATGCAAGTGAACGAGATGGTCTCTAGAAAGGCAGAGATTTTGATCATTAGTCTCAAGCATAATTATTGGGAAGGGGGAGACAAGGGGGGTAAGCTGCTGGCATACCGTCTCAAAAAGCAGCAAGTCGAAAGGCATATAACGGCTTTAGAGGATACAGGGGGTTGGACCCAGACCTCGGCACAAGCACAGGGTATTAATCAAATAATGATGGATTTTTATTCCTCGTTATATAAATCCTCCAGAGCCTCAGACCCCCTGGGGGTCTGCCCATTTCTGGAGTCCCTACACCTCCTCAAAATCTCAGAAGCCCAGGCTAATGTCCTAGATGCCCAGATCTCAACCCAGGAGATGGCAGACACCATCCTCTCCCTTAAAAAGGGAAAGGCCCCAGGAAGGGACGGTTTCCCTATTGAAGTGTGGCAGCTGTTGCATCCCATAATCTCTCTGGTATTGCAACAAGTATTTACTGAGTCATTGCAAACAGGGTCTCTCCCTCCATCCCTTAGGGAGGTGACTATTACTATCCTACCAAAAAAAGGTAAAGACCCTCTTAAAACGTCCAGCTACTGCCCTATTTCACTATTAAATGCTGATAGCAAGGTGCTAGCTAAGATACTAGCTAGCAGACTTAATTCTCTCCTTCCCAGTTTGATCCACCCATCCCAAGTAGGCTTTGTTAAGGGCCACTTTAGCGCTGACCATATTAGATCGTTGGTAAATTTAATCCATAAGGCCCAAACATTATCTTCCCCTGCTGCTGCCATTGCAATAGATTTTGAAAAGGCCTTTGATTCCCTGGAGTGGGACTAAGTCCAACAAGTACTTTGCACTATGGGCTTGGGGGCGGGGTTTTGGGCCTGGATTGGGGCAAAATATTCATCCCCAGCTGCACGGATACTCACCAATACGATGCTGTCTCCCCTTTCATACTGGGTAGGGGTACCCGTCAGGGCTGCCCACTTTCCCTACTACTTTTTGTAGTGGCAGTAGAACCCCTGGCGGCCGCTATTAGGCAAAATCCTCTAATTTCCAGGGTCCAGGTGGGAACAAGGGCATACCCTCCTCTTATGTATGAGGATGACCTGTTGCTCCCTATAGCTAATATCGTCACCTCCCTCCCTCCCCTACTACCCACCTTGTCAGATTTCTCTACATTTTCGGGGCTCAAGATTAACCAGGTCAAGACAGAGGTCCTACCTTTAAACTCTAAGTGTACCTCTCAAATGGTTACTCAGCATGGGCTCTGATGGGCCCCGGAGGGGATTACCTACTTGGGCATTACTATCTCTCCTAATCTGCATAAAATCTGGGACCCAAATATGAAACCACTTTTTACGTCCATTCGTACAGAACTGGACAGATGGAAATCTCTTCGACTGTCACTTGTAGGTAAAATATCTGCAATTAAAATGGTCACTGCACCAAAAATTATGTATCTTCTCTCCCACATTCCTTTGAAAATACCTCATTATTGGTTTAAGTTAGACTCCCTGCTGGGATCCTTTTTGTAGGAAGGTAAGAATCCTAGGTACAGTAGAAATAAGCTCAGAGCTCATTGGTCGGAAGGGGGCTGGGGTCTTCCGTGGTTAGAGGGATCTAAATGGGCCTTTCAGCTGGCTCAGACATTAAAATGGTTCCTTTTCCCTGAACACAATGCTCCCCAGTGGCTGGATATGGAGAGAGAGGTATGTCAGTGTACTCACTTGGTACTATTGTTATTTAACCATCCCCCTAAGGGCACTCGCTCTCATCCTACTATAGGTCCCTCTCTGGAATATTGGGCCAAGGTGCATAAGAAGTTGTATGCCTCCCCATCTCCCCTAAGACTTACCCCACTATGAGGCAATAATGAGATTACCATGAATAAACAACCAATTGTATGGCCCTCATGGGAATGTGGTGGTATCTCATTGCTTCAAGATATGCTCATTCCTGGCACAGATACCCTTAATTCCTTTGAGGGCCTGTGGAGCTCTTATGGGATCTCTCCCAAAGACTTCTGGCAGTTCCTTCAAATAAGAAACACCATTCTTACGTACAGGCATAAGAAGCACCAAGAGCAATAAATCTCCCAGGTAGAGTCATGGCTGGCCTAGAAAGAGGACAGTCAAGCCGGGTATATGCAGCATTCAGAGCACCATCCCGTCCCAAGCAGAGGAATCCAAGCATAAATGGGAGAAAGCACTGTATGCCCCTATTACAAACCTGGAGTGGTAGTCTTGTCTAAAACTAGCTCATGGGGCATATCCTGACAACAGTAGTCAATTAATACAGAACAAGATAATTCACTCCTGGTACAGGACTCCTGTAGTCCTCGCCAAGGCAAAGCCTCCTCAGTCTGACCTGTGTTGGAGGTGTCAGGAACTCCCAGGTGACCTGTTCCATGTACTTTGGTCCTTCAAGCTGATCCAGCCCGTATGGCAGGCTACCTGTGAGATGGGGTCCAAAATTCTTAGGAAGCCTGTGCCTCAGTCCCCTGAGTTGCTGTTATTAGGACTCCAGACCCCAGCCCCTCACCTTCGTCTCTCCGAGTTGAAACTACTTCTGACTCTCAGTATGCAGGCTAAAAGAATCCTACTGTGTAAATGGTGGTCCCAGATAATCTCCTCCCTGGGGGAGGTACTTACCTCCATGACTCATGTTGCCAACTGGGCCAAAATATCACATACTGTGACCAATGCCCTCTTTAAATATACTGCACTCTGGACTCCCTTCCTTCTGTTTTTGAAACCTAGGAAGGGAATCAGCTGAATAGACACAACCATGCTACTATAACGGTCTCCTCTCATGGTGCATTTAGGGGCAAGTGCTGGAGAGATTGTTACTGAGTTACAGGGGACCCTGTTCTATGGATGACATGGTATAATATCAGTAAAGGATAGTATCTTCTCTGACAATGAAGACCTGTTTGCTTGGTGTGTGTGATCTCTTGTATTTTGTAGGCGTAAAGTAGTGGACAGCGGCCTGGGACCTCTCATAATTTCTGATGCTTTGTCAAATATTGCAGAAATTAGCAGGATGGGGCCAGGTAAGATATGTTTGTATGAGTTAGCCATAATGCAATGCATCAACTACTAATACTTTAAAAGTTAATCTCCAGCTGAATAGGTGTTGTACATCTAGGCACAGAGGATTATCCTACTGCTTACATGGCTAGTATATTCAGTTTGTTACTATTTGACTAGCATGTTCCATTCTCTGCTTCTACAGACATATGTAACAGTCTGTAAGATCTTTGTAATGTATCTGACAGTTTTAATGTTTGTATCGTTTTAATAAGTCAAATCAATAAAACTTATTAACCACAAAAAAAAAGAAAGGTGTCTTTTAAAGAAATAAAGTTTGATTTGATTTGATTTGATTCTTATTCCAAGTGGCTACCAGTGGGTGAGGCCTCAACCCTCTGGCATCCCAGTCACCACAATCTTGAACTCCTCTGTCATTGCTGTCATCACCCTCTGATGATGACAGGTCAATAGGCAGAGTATACGGCATAGCGTTTATATGACCCTTCAGGATTGCCAACTGCTGATGCAATTTCATCACCTTGATCCACTCTGCCTTTGTACTGTCCTTTACTGACATGATCCTGCAAAACTCTGTATGCAGCGTTCACTTTGTGATTTGTCCCTAAACTCCCTGTCCAGTGCATCCTGACATTTTCCAAACTTCTCCTCCAATTCATCATATTCACTCCGCAATGTGTCATTCATACCTGTGGGCAAGTCATTCAACTGTAACACATACAAACATACAAAAGAAGCCAGCAGATACTGGCCAAAATGGTCTATCTCATCTGCTCGAAATTGCAGCATGGTTTATTCCACTGCTGCCACCCCACACCCCTGCTCATTTTCCTCATCCAGATTGAGCTCTCCCCATGAGTCAAGCCACTACCTACAGTTATTTTGCCCTTGACTCTATCCCAACCCCTTTTGAAGCCATCTACTGTCTTCTGAGAGACCAGCTCCTTGGGGAGTACATTCTATGCTGCCACCACTCACTCATTGAAGTAGTGCCTCCTCATCTTCCTTCTGTACCCCCTCTCCAGTTTCATACTGTGCCCCCTTGTGACCCCCTCTCATTTTATCCAGAACATGCCCTTTGTACCAATAGTATTTATACTTCTTAGGTATTTAAAAGTCTCAAACATATCCCCCCTGTGCCATCTGTCCTGCAGGGAGTACATGTTAAGCTCACTCAATCTAGTCTTGTAGGTCTTCTCCTTCATCCCATTAATCATTTTAGTTGCCCTTCTCTGGCTCCCCCTAGGAGTTTGATGTCGCTCTTCAAATAGGGATGCCAAAACTGCATGCAGTACTCTGATCTGTATCACTTCCTCACTCCTTGAAGTGATTCCTCTTGCTATACACCCCAACAACTTGTTTACCTTAGCAGCCACCCTTCTAGGCTGAACTATGTGATTCATGTTCCCTGTTACCATTACTCCAAGATCCTTTTCTTCCTCTGTGACCTTCAGCCTTTTACTAACTAAATGATAGCTGTAACCCTAAATGCATGACCTCGCACTTTCCCAAATTGAACCCCAGCTGCCATGTTTTTGACCACTCTTCCAGTGTGTCCAAATCTTTTTGGAGCACCTTCACCTTCTCCCCCTCTCATGCTTCTTATCCTGCTGCAACCTTTCACAATCCTCTCTCAACCTAACAATTTCTCTCTGTCTTTTTCCTGTACAGTACTCTCAAGTTCATTCTGGGTCTTGTTTCTAAGCTTTTTAGTTTCTTGTTCTAACTCCCTCCATTGCTGACCCACCTCTCGGGATTAGGAGCCCCATGCTTTTTTCAGCACTAGGACCTCCACTTCCACTGCTTATAATGCAGTATACAGGGCAGCAACCATTACACATTTTTGATCATGTTTCTTAACCATCGGTTTTGTTTCTGAGTACAGTTTGCAAATGTACTGTATCAGATGGGCTTGTGATTTTGCGTCCAGCATGAAATCACACCAACCTCTATGGGAGGTCAGAAAGTTTGAGACATCTAATTTGAGCTCTGTGCTAATTGCCATTTTGGAAGGTTCCCCTTTTCCTGCACTTGCCGGGAGTCCAAGGCATATCGATCTACCTTGTGCTCGACAGCTAGACAGTTACTAGGATTATATAGACAAAAGGGGGCACTTGCCCATCTGGAATGTCTCCCACACAAGTGGGTAACTAGATCAATAATTGATTCAAGTACTATATGCTATCCAAAGATTTCTTACAATGTGTTACACACTTGGGTATGGAGAGCCCCACAAACCGATGCCACAAGGTGAATGAGGGGGCGTAGGTTCGAGCACCCTCATGATTCCCAGTCCTGTTTGTGGCATGGGGGCCTTGTAAGACCATTCATATAGGTTAAAAGGGAGTGTGCAGGTTCGAATGCCTTTGTGATTCCCATGCCCATTCATCTGTACACCTTTTTAGTGTACTGGTTTACTTCTGTCCAATCAGGTCCTTGCTACGGTCACCATTTTGTTGGGCTTTGGAAGGATTCTAAACCTGATGGCAAAACACGACACAGAAGACAGGTGTCACAGAATAAAGGTTTATTCCTCAACTACATGTAAAAAGGACAGCATATCTGCTGGGAGTTCGGAACCTCTGAACACCGTGATATCATCATAGAAAAACTAAGTGAAAAACAGGCTTACTTAGACTATTATAGTCAGAGATAAAAAAGTTTAGATTTACCTAGTAATGGTCTCATCTGCATAGCAGAGGAACAAAACAAAGCAATTCTATTGGTAGATACTGATGGGCAGCTCACACCCAAGGCTGTTAGGTTTTGCACATACACAGTGATAAATGTTATGCTGACTAAGGCTACTTTTGGGTTACAAGACAATGGTTCATGAAATATGCTGATCATAGCATTATCACTAATAGCTGCAGGTGGCATGCTAACACCACAAGAATATCTATACTGGAAAATAGTTTGTAAGCACATAACGGTAAGCATGAGTAAATACCAATATCATAGACCATGGTAGTCCACATTATGAACTGTAGATCAGGCAGGTCTACAGGTTTGTAAAAAAGTAAACAATTAGGCACAGCCTTCAAATTTGGCAGCTCGGTAGTGCCCTAAAATGGCCACTATGTGGTATCATGATGTTGTCATTGGAGCAAGAGCGGGACAGAGTGATAATGATATTTGTATAGAGGCTTGTTGTATAGTGTGGAATTCAAACCTTAAGACTGCATGTTTGGGGCAAAGGCCAAGGCACCTAGCTTCACTGGAGCTCTTTTCTTCTAGGTTGCTTGAAAGGATAGAGCAAATAACCTTACCAGAGCAAGGAAAAGGATTAAGGCTTCTTTTGGCTAAGCAGATTTACTGTGTGTACTCACAGGGATTGTTACTGTTTGTTGCTAACATTTTATTGCTTTATTTTCTCTGATTCAAATTGTTGCTTGGTATAGCTTCTGCTGCATTATTACAGGGTTTGCCTACAGGTGTGTGCTTACAGATTACTGCTGTAATCTTCTGATTCAAATTGTCTTTTGCAATGTATATCTTCTGTTACTGCTTTATTTTTCTGTGTAGCAAAGTGTTTCTTACAGGGTATATCTTCTGTGAAATTATTATAGGTGGTACTTTACAGGTTTTACAGTTTTATCTATCATTAGGATAAACTTGCAGGACTACTGCATTTGTTGCTGGCTGATTGTTTCTGCTCTTACCTTCTTGTTTCTTTTATCCATGGTTGTTCTTTTTTGGCAGGGGAAGGGCCCAGCCACCCACCCGATCCCCAACCATCTCACACTACACTCCTTTTATAGGATAGCACAGTCATGACATTTCCTGTAGCAAAGCAGGAAGTGGTGGATCAGAGGGGTATGCACACAGTGACCTCATTTACAGGGGCACTAGTAATTTAACTTGTTATAACAAGTTATACAAAAACAAACAAACAAAACACAAAATCAAATTTTTGCTTTAATTTTCTTCCTTCTAATTACTCTGACCAGGTTATAAACTCAGCAACTTATCTGGAATGGATATTATTTACTGTAGGTACTGCAGAACACTTTTCATAAAGGCAGTTTTACAGGATTTAGGACACTGTCCTACATGCTGGGCCACTGGAGATCTAAGGGCTCAGCTCCAGGTAGCATGGGCAGAGATTGTGGACCTCAAATTGCATATTCAAGAGGAAATATATTATAAGAACTGCCTGCTATTTCCCCAACATCCAACAGAAGCACCTCGACTGCAGAGGGTAGTTGGCCCAGGAGGATGGCAGGTGGTTAGGAGGGGCAAATCGGGTGCCCCATCACTCAGTACTCTCCAACATATCACCTCCACAAACCATATAAAAACTTCAAACAGGTATCTGCCTCTATCTCTGAAACAAAAAAAAAAGGGGCAGAGGAGACTGCAGAGCAGGACACTGCAGCACAGGAGCTAGCACAACAAAACTCACCCAAAACAGGAACCAAAACAAAAAAAGCAAAAATGAAATCCCAAAAACTTCTGATCATAGGAGACTTCATGATTCGGGGAGCTGATACATATTTCCAGCCAGGGGTAATGGTCAGATGTCTCCCAGGTACATCAGTGTGGAGAGATACTGACCCCATTGCTAAAATAGTTCAGGAAGCAGGAGAAAACATTGACATCCTGGCACACATAGGGACTAACGATCTTGCCAGCCAGTCAGTTGTGGAGACCAAGGAACACCTGACCAGGCAGGTTGACAAACTATAATCCATTTCATCCGGCATCTCCTTCTCTGAGATCCTGCCGGTCTGGGAGAGGGGGGCAGATGGACAAAAGGTCAGAGAAGGTGAGACAGGGGAGCTAAACATGTGGCTCAAGGGCTGGTGCCAGGAAAAAGGACACAAATTTGTAGGGAACTGGCAACAGTTTTGGTAGTGAAAGTTCTTTAAATTTGATGGACTGCATCTGACTAAGGAAGGAGTCATTGCATTGGGGCAGAAGTTTGATTTCTTTGCAGAATATTTAAACTAGCAAATCAGGAGAGTGGTGCAGCACCCCATACGTTGAATGGGAAGAACACCCTTCCCCCCTCAGCTAGTAGTCAAACAAGAGTTCAGCATGTTTGTAGTTCATTTGTATCACCAGGTAAGGAAAAAGGTCCAGCTCCCCATATGATTCACTGGGGAAACACCAGACCTCGCCCAACAACTAACACACTGAAATCTGGCCAATGGAAAATCAAGCACACAAATGCTTGCAGTCTGGGAAACGTGATCCCAGACCTGCAGGCAATAATGACAGAGGCTAAACTGGACATAATTGCCATTAACGAGACATGGTATACCAGTAACCACACTTGAGAGACTTCAGTACCTGGCTATGTACTGTTTAGAAGAGACCGAGGTGAAAAAAGGGGGGTGGAGTGGCCCTTTATGTCAATGAAAATATCAAAGCTGCAGAAATTCAGAATGCACATAAGGAGCCAGAAGAACTGTGAGTCACCCTGGAAACAGGAAATGGGACAGCCATACGAACTGGGGTTGTGTACAGGCCTCCAGACCAGGGGAGTACCTAGATACATTACTGTTAGAAGATATACAAAACATGACAGCTAAAGGAGAGGTTCTGATAATGGGAGACTTCAACATGCCAGATACAGATTGGCCAATACCAGCAGGAACATCTGCCAGGACTAGGCATATGGTGGATTCCCTGCAGGAGGATGGCCTCAAACAACTGGTACAACAACCCACAAGAGACAGGTCTATCCTAGATCTAGTACTGACTAACAGGGAAAGGATCACAGATATCCAGGTAGAAGGAAACCTGGGGGCCAGTGACCATCACATGGTATGGTTCAATTTGGCCACTACAACTAAATCATCCCATTCCAAGGCAAAAATATGGGACTTCAGAGGAGCTGACTTTGATAAGATGGCCAACAGAGTTAAGCTATCCCTGGCAAAAAGAAATACAGGTGAGGGGGTATAGGCAAAGTGGGCAAGCATTAAAGATGCAATACTTAAAGCAACATCCCATTGTGTTAGAAAGAAAAGGAAGTGCAAAAGAAGAAGGAAACCACTTTGGTTCTCAAACACAGTAGCAGAAAAGGTCAGAGCCAGAAGGCTGGCCTTCAGGAAATATAAGGAAGCGCAGCAGGATGAAGATAGGGAGGCATACCAAACTTCCCTAAGGAAAGCAGGGAAGGCAGTAAGGCAGGCAAAGGCCCAAACTGAGGAAACACTAGCACAAACAGTAAAAGAAGGTGACAAAACTTTCTATAGATACATTAGTGAAAGGAGAAAGTCCAGAGGGGGTATTGCTAAGATCAAAGGGGATAAGGGTGTGTGTGAGGAGGAGGACCATGTAAAAGCATCTATCTTAAATAGATACTTCTGCTCAGTATTTACTGAAGAGAAGGTAGGGCAGGGCCCACAGCTCAGCACCATGGACACAAGGGGGAGGGAGGTGTGCACTAGTCCCTTTACAAAAGAAAGGGTCCTACAAGAGCTCGATTATCTCAGGGTGGACAAGGCAATGGGACCTGATGGCATACATCCCAGGGTACTAAAGAAGCTAAGGGTGGAACTAGCAGAGCCATTATCAGAACTGTTTAGTGAGTCTCTGAGCACAGGAGAGGTCTCAGAAGACTGGAGAAGGGCTCATGTGATCCCACTCCACAAGAGTGGTAGCAGGGAGGAGGCAGGGAACTACAGACCAGTCAGTCTTACCTCAGTAGTGGGCAAGATTATGGAGGCACTCCTTTAGGAAAGGATAGTGCAACACCTGGAATCCATAGGAGCACAGGATCCAAGACAACATGGGTTTATAAAAGGAAGGTCCTTTCAAACTAATCTCATAGATTTCTTTGACTGGGTAACCAGAGTGGTGGACCAAGGGGTAGCAGTTGATGTCGCCTACCTTGACTTCAGCAAAGCTTTCGATACTGTTCCACACAGAAGATTGATTAATAAGCTGGATAGGCTCAGGGTGGGTCAGAAGTTGGTCAACTGGGTGGCAAACTGGTTGACAGGCAGAAAACAGAGAGTGGTGATAAACAGTATACAGTCAGAAGAGATGCAAGTCACAAGTGGGGTACCTCAGGGATCTGTCCTGGGGCCAGTCCTCTTCGTATCTTCATCAGTGACATTGCAGATGGACTGGAGGGTAAGGTTTGTCTGTTTGCAGATGACACCAAGATCTGCAATACAGTAGATGATCCAGATGGGGTGGGAAGAATGAGAAGAGATCTGGATAAACTAGCAAAATGGTCAGAAGAGTGGCAACTGGAGTTTAATGCAAAGAAGTGCAAAATCATGCACATAGGGAGGAGAAACCCAGAAGCCACCTATAGGCTGGGAGGGGAGTTGCTGGCAGTCACAAGGGAAGAAAGAAACTTGGGAGTCATCATCACTGATGACCTGAAATCATCCAAGCAGACCACTAAAGCAGTAGGTAAGGTTAGAGGGATGTTGCGGTGTATTAGTAGGGGTATCACAAGTCGGAAGAGGGAGGTAATAATCCCTCTTTACAAGACACTGGTTAGGCCCCATCTGGAGTACTGCATGCAGTACTGGAGGCCACACCTTCACAAGGACATTAACCAAATTGAGGCAGTCCAGAGAAGGGCAACCAAAATGGTGCAGGGACTGCATCAGAAAATATGAGGACAGATTAACGGAGCTCAATATGTATACCCTAGAGCAAAAGAGGGTGAGAGGTAATATGATCAAAATGTTCAAACACCTTAAGGGCATTAACAAGGTAAAAGAGTCTAACATGTTTCAATATAAGAAAATAGCAGGACAAGAGGACACAGCATGAGATTAGAGGGAGGCTGATTAAGGGGTAATGTGAGGAAGTTCTTTTTCACAGAAAGGGCGGTGGATGCATGGAATGGCCTATCTCAGGAAGTGGTGGATATGAATACAGTGCAGGGCTTCAAACAGGCATGGGATGGGCATAAGGGAGCAATATAGATGAGTATCAATAGATATGCCATTGACAGAGCAAAGGCCGATGGCACATTCATAAGGCAGAAAAAGAAATGGGCAGACTGGATGGGCCTTGCAGTCCTTATCTGCCATCAACTTCTATGTTTCTATGTTTCTAAATCCTTTACTGTGCATGTATGATACCCTTTTCATACATGCACAGTAAAGGATTTGCCCCAAACATGCAGTCTAAAGGTTTTAATTCCACACTACACAACAAGACCCCTATACAAATACCATTATCACTCTGGAACACTCTCGCTTCAATGACATCATCATGTTATGACGTAGCAGCCATCTTAGCTTACTATCAAGACACGGAATTTGAAAGCTGTGCTGATTGGTTTACTTTTTTACAAAACTGATGAAACTGCATAACATCACGATTTTGGACCACAAGAAGCTATGTGCGTAAAAGGTTGGGGATTATACTACACCCCTATAAGTTCTGATTTTGGCAGTTTCATTTTAGAAGAATAACCTTTTTAGTTGTCCTTTGAGTAGGTCGAGTGTGGGAGGAGAAAGCTTTTCTTTTACTAGACTGGGGGAGGGGAGAAAAGAGCAGAGAGCATTGCAGACTTTTGATCTGGGACAGAGGAAAGAACTTTGCTACCATTATTTCCTCATTGGGAAGGGGAGCTTTGCCAGACATAAAAATGTAGCAAAGAGACTACCGAGGCAGATGAAAAGCGAAAAAAAAGCTAGCTGAGCCTCTCTGATAAGCTTGTGTTAACACATCAAGCTACCATGAGGACATCCCATTTTCGGGCATAGTCCTGGGATCACCCACTCTATAACAGCCCATGGTCAAGGGGCACTGCAAATGCCAGGCTTTCAGGCTAGGGGAGGGAGGGGTTATTTATTCAAAATGGAAAAATGAAATAAGGAAAGCCTGAATCAAACAGCGAAAAAGAGAAATAACCACACTGACACTGCAGATGTTCAAGTATTTTTTTATATTTTTAATAATGTTAGTTTTGGGGTAATGGTGGTATGGGAAGCCTCTGTGTGCCCCAAAAGTTCAACACCCCCAACTGTGACTGTGTATGTGACCCCGATAGGTGCTCACGAAGAAATGAGTCTTGAGTGTTCAGTAAGAGGCTACTTCAGATACTCCTTTGGAGAACAACTATTTAACTGTTAACTTTGATGCCAACAGCTGTTAATGTTGCATGAAATGACATTAAGCACTTAACTACAGTGGCCCTAAAATGCAAAACACAAATGAAAAGAGTATTTTGCAATCAAATAAGTAAAGCAAGAACCAAAAAAAAGAAATGCAAACAAAAATGTAAAACAACATTAAAAATTAAATGCATACAAAAAGCTATGGTACAAATATCAAATGGATGCAAACAAAAATTTACAAAAAGTACAGCAAACCATCAAATAAGCAAAGTAACAACCATAAAAAAAAAGAAATGCAAACAAAAAAGTAAAACAACATTAATCAAATGAAATGCAAACAAAAAGCTATGGCACAACTATAAAATGAATGCAAGCAAAAATGAACAACATGCCACAGACCTTCATAGCAGCAGCAGCAGCAGCAGCAGACTTTGCTGGAGGGTCAGGGACCATGGACAGCATCCCCCACACAGGACAAGAAGCTGACCAGCTGCAGACCTTAATAGCAGCAGAAACAGACTTTGCAGAAGGGTCGGGGACCGCAGATGGTGCTCCCCCCCTCCCTCGCACAGGACAAGTGGCCGACCAGCTGCGGACCTTCACAACAGCAGCAGCAGCAGACTTTGCAGGAGAGTCTGGGACCATGGACAGTGCCCCCCACACACACAGAACAAGCGGCCGACTAGGTGGAACTTAGTGCTGATCACCATCTTGAATGCCAACTCCACGCAGATAGATAAGAACTTTACTGTCAGCTCACAGTAACTGATTATGCATGTAGCCTGCCTTTCTCTCTCATTTCACACTGTTTTAGAGTGTTGCAGCAGGCGCCTTAAGAGCCATGCTATTGTAAGGTGGTTGTGAACATTTTACAGTGCTGTCTTTAGAGTCATGCTTATTCTGGGCTGTTAGACCATATTCAGTGAGTGTGTTCAAATTGGGAGCTGTGTACTATATGGTCCAGAATGTCTAGTTACTGCCTTGCTAGACTCAGTGGTATTTAGGGCCTATTTCTCTGGTACCTGAGCCAGAAATCTTCCCAGACTAGTGCCATGCACTGCAGGGCTCTGGTTAGCTGATACAGCCTTTGTGGCCTGGCTACAGGTCTTCCGTTTGGCCCCCTCCCAGCCCCCACAGCTGCAACCGCTCTGTACAGGACATAGCCCCTCTTCCCCGCTCATATTACCCCCCAATCCACCCAACCTCCTACCTACTTAACTTGTTCTCCTTCCTTCCTTCCACAGCAACAGACCTACACAGCAGCAGCAGCGGACTTTGTAGGAGGGTCAGGGACCATGGATGGTGCTCTTCCCGTCCCCCCACACAGTACAAGCAGTCGACCAGGTGGGACGTAGTGATGAACGCCATCTTGCACGCCAACCCCATGCAGGTGGAGCACTCTACATGCCCAGCTCACCCCAGCCACCCTCCTACCCAGGGGTGATGCTTGTTTTAAATCCTATTAGCCCACTTTCACACACCCCTTAGTCTGCAACTGTGGTATCTCCTTTGCTCCTTTCTACTCCCCCATGCTAAGCAGACTTGGTATCTCCCAATCCCCCCTCCCCTATGGTAATCTCTGACTGATAAGAGTTACTCCCAGCACTCCCTTGTTCTACCCCAGCTGTTGTGCAGCTACCTTCCTCTTGCAGCTTATATGTCCATTAACTAGCTGTCCCTCCCTCTTCTCATTTTTGTCTTGTTTTTAACCGTTTGCCCCATCCATTACTCTGCCTATTCTGATGGCTCATTTTTTTTTTGGACATTTTTTCTCTCCCCAGGCCCCCAGTCTGCCTTACCTATATCGCGTCCTGGCATCCCCTCAGGTCTTCTGGCTGCCATCCCCAGGGACCCCCGGCTCCCATTTGGGTCCAGCAGCTAGTACTCCCATGGCTTGCCTCCTGTGGTGGGGCAGCGGAGAGCCCCCCATGCCCTCCACCAGGACCGGATCCAGTGTTCGCCACGTACCCTCAGAGCAGTGTGCTCCCCAGTGGAGACGACCATCATGCCACCATGACGGGTGCCTTTTTTCCATTTTCTAGTTCCCCCATGATGTGTGTGGCATGCACTGATGCCAAGGGACAGGCGCGCACATGCTACCACATGCACGCCTTCCCAGCATCGGCCCCAGCACATCCCCCAACAGTCTTGTGTCACTGCATCACCCCCCAGCCATCACTAGATGCCACCAGTTCACCAGTAGTAGCACACCCCCCCCCGGGGAAAGAGAGCAGTCCAGTGGATGCTCAATCCTTCACCATCCTCGATGATCCCCAATGACCTGGGCTCATTCCTGAATCTGGGTTGCTGGTGCAGTGTGAGGTGTGGCGTCCAGTGCCTCAACCCTCAGCGTCACCAGGCTGGCTATTCTGGTGGCTGTTTGGAGCACCTTGTCCCTTCTGGTGGAGGCGAGTCTCAAACCCTACTCTACAGAAATTCAACTATCCATGGCCAGCCACCTTGGCCTCTAGGCTATTCTGCCTGTCAAGGTTCCAAGTAGGTGCTGGTTACAAGTATACCTTCTTCCACCCCTCCTTCCAGCTCTTGCTGCATCCACCCCCCCCAGTTCTTGGTACACCCCACCCTCCCAAGTGACTGTTTAGAGTATTGACACTTGGTGTAGCCCTCTCCTCCCTCCACAACAGTGTATTTGGTCTCTCCCTCCTAACCAAGCCAACATGGATTTTCCTACCTAGGTCTGGGCCCCCCTGCCACACATTACTTCTACGGCCCTACCATGACACCCTGCTACAGCTATCTCCAACCTCACCTTACCACCATAGCCTCCTACCTCTCTCACTTCACTACTCTCTCCCATCCATTGTCCCCCCCAGTCTCCTAAACTCCCCATAGCTTACTTAGCTTCACCCCACTGGCCTTCCCTACCCTTATGCTCCTGGCACCTCAATCTAGCCCCCTCACTGCTATTTATTAGCCCTATCCAGACCATCACTACTCCCTAACTATCCACCCTGGAATTCCAGCTGCCAACCCAGTAGTGCCCCTAAGAATCATATCCTCTTGCTTACACCGTATCTACTACCCCTTTTATTGCTACTGCAGGTGACACTGAATTAAACCCTAGCCCTTCCTCCATCCCCTCCCATCTGCCCAGCTCCCCCACGGTCTGAGAATTGTCCACCTAAATATTAGATGCCTACTGCCTAAGATAGATCAGATCCAACCCCTAGTTGTGTTGCTCCAACCTGACATTCTGATTCTGACTGAGTCCTGGTTAAGCCCAAAAATTCCAAATGAAGCTGTCATTATCCCCAGCTACACCCTCATTCAACAGGACAGAGCCAAAACAAGTGGTGGAGTAGTCTTCTACCTTAAACCCTCCTTCCACTTCATGACAATTCTAGCATCTTCCACCCTTCCAAGTATGACCAATTGCTCATAAAGATCTCTTCCCCCTCCTCCCTTCCAATCTTTATAGCTGGTGTCTCCTGTTGTATCTCCCCCCTCCAACTCTATCACTGATCTATTGTCCTCCCTATCAGCCCTCGCATCTTCTGGAGAACTGTTAGTCCTGGGTAATTTTCAACCTAAACTGGCTTGCCTCAACTCACTCCCCAGCCCACACTGAAATCACTGCCCTAAATTTAACACAGCTCATTACAGAACCAACTCACCACAATAACAGATCATTCAAACACTCCCTTATTGATTGGATCTTGGCTTCGTATCCTCACTGAATTATAAGTGCTGATATCTTATCTGACACACTCAGTGACCATCACATCACCTACTGTGTACATAAAATCCAGTCCCCCATTTTCTTCCTAAATTCCTACACATCAGAACTTTCAAATCACTTGAGCTCACACCACTACTTGACGACCTGGCCATGGTAGACTGGTCATCCATAAATATGGACAATTCAGTTGACACTGCTCTCAATTACTTCAAAACTACCTTCCTAAACATCTGGCATCACTATGTACCCCATAGACACATCAGAGTCCGTGGATCCCAACTCCTCTGGATCACAACCAACCTCCTGGATTGCCTAGTGACTCATGACCTAGCATGGAAGGCCCACAAACAGTCACTCTCCTCTGCAGCTTACCAGAAATACCGCCAACTTCGTAACACATGTACTAGATTAGTGCATCAAGTTAAAGCTGCTTATTTCTCTAGTACCTTCCAGACTAATATAAATCACTCATCTAAATTCTGGAAGGAGGCTCACGCTCTTTTCTACCCCACTACAAACCCCCCTGCCTCACCGTTATTGTGGCTGACACTACCCTAGCTGACCCCCCGGTAGCTGAAGCATTTAACAGATACTTTACCTCCTGCACCTCCTCCCTTATCTCCACAATTCCCACAGCACCTCCCCTTCCATCCCCACTCCCTTGCCTCCTGACCCTACCTTCCATTTCTCCCCGTCTCTCTCCTTGATGCTCTCATGACACTAATCCCATCCAAAGGTGAAAGCCCTGATGACCTTGACACAAAACTATTATACCTGTCCACCCCTGCCCTAGCACAGCCCATTGCTGATCTACTAAACTGCTCATTTACATTGGCCTCTGTCCCAACCTCATGGAAGCAGGCTACCATCATCCCCCGCCACAAAGAGGGTGATCCTTCAATGACTGGAAATTAACATCCCATCTTCCTTCTCCCTATTCTTGCAAAACTGCAAGAACATGTAGTGCTCTCACACACTCTCCTTACCTTATTCCCTCCTCTTTTTCACCCCTTTCTAATCTGGCTTCCAGAAGAACCACTCCATATCCACCTCCCTCCTCTGGCTCACTGATTCCATCTATGCTGGAATGGATCAGGGACAAATCACTTCTGTCATTTTTGTTGACCTTGCCAAGGCTTTCAACACTGTCTCCAATTCCTCCCTACTTGATAAACTCTCAAATATTGGATTGTCTCCCTCAGCCACAAACTGGTTCAAACCCTACCTAGTAGATAAGATGCAATCAGTCAAAATCGGGGACTCCCTCTCTCCACTGCTCCCTATCCACATGGGAGTCCCTCAAGGCTTGGTCCATGGCCCAATCCTCTTCTCCATTTTCCTTAATGATCTCCCCTTAGTTTGCCAATCTGCATCCAATCACATGTACGCTGATGACACCATTCTGTATGCATCCGGTCCATCTACCCAAATGGTGGCATCCACTCTCCAGCTGGATTTTGATAATGTCCAGCAGTGGTTATGTGCTAATCAACTGTTTTTAAATGCTAAGAAAACAGTCTCCATGACCTTTGGCACAAGGCAGAGACTCTCTATGCTCCTCTCTACCCCCTCCTTCTACACACTTGATGGAACCATGTTGGAAGACACTGCCTCCTTCAGATACCTTGGGGTCTGACTTGATAAACATCTAGACTTTTCTAGTCATGTGGATACAATGCACAAGAAGCTGCTCCCCAAGCTGGGTGCCTTATACCAGAATTGTGACTGCATCCCCTATCAGCCCAGAGAGAAATTCTTCTGAGAATGATACTTCTAACATTTGACTATGGTGATGTAGTCTACAGTGCCACCCCCAAAACCACCCTAGCCAGACTGGACATCCTCTTCCACTCCTTCTGCCACTTCACCCTTGCCTGCCCTACCCGCAGGTACCGCTGTTCCTTATATCTTTCCCTGGCACTCCCCTCCTTCCCTGATTGCTGCTTATGTCATTGCTCAAACTTTATTGGCATGTCCTGTCTCAGTGTACTCCCTTCTTATCTAACAACATCTCTCTCCGTCCTCCCTGCCACTTGTTCTCTAATGAGTAACTGTGCCTGCACCTTTGCTATCCCCAGCAGGACTACTACTGCTAGTCAAGTGTCCTTCTCCTACCACTTGCCCAAGCTTTGGAACTCCCTTCCCACCAACATTTGAAATGCTCCTTCATCCCAAGTCCTCACCTTGCTCCTGCACTCTCACACCACTCCCTCTTGCAACTGCATCTAATCTTCTGCACATCATTTTTTTTTTTAATTTTCATTTTACTAACCCTTAGCCTGCCAGAAGATTTAGAACGTATAGGCTTTTGGACATGTATACATGTTGGCAGCACAGCAAGGGTCAAGGGTTAGACCACTGAGCAGAACTCATTTAAAATAGCGACTCAAGATCTGAATACAAAACAATTATATTACACATAAGTTGCACATATACACAGCTTACATAAGTACAGTACAATAAATTATATTAGTGCATTCAATATACAATATCCTCCCTACTTCCTACCCGCCGCCTTTCTCTTCTTGTACCCCTTACTCTCCCTCCCCTTACCACATGACTATTGTACCAAGTCCCATGTTAAGTGGTTCAGCTTAATCTGGTTCAAGGTCACTTGGCATTCATCTGTATCCCCCTCCCCCGGGTCGTGCCTGAAAATAGGCAGGATTTGTCTAGTGCACTTACCCGGTTAACAAAAGCTAAAATAAAATTAAAAAAAAAAAGTGAATGTAGTAACTCTGTGTTAGCACTTATGATGTATATGACTCTGTAATCTTTATTGCAGCACTTGTATGTTTTAACCTTTGTAACAATCTGTTAAATTCTCTGTATTATCCCATTTCTCTTGCCCAGGATGCATCTGGAAATTAGCAATGTTGCTCAGTATGTCATCCTGGTGAAACATTTCAATAAATAAATAACGTCTCGCAAACCTAACAAAAAAGTAATATGAAACAACATGAATGCAAACAGGAAAGTAAGTAAAATATAAATGCAAACAAAATGGAAAAATGAAGCAACTGCAAAAATAAGTCTAATTAAACAATAAGATGGATGGTACAAACAAAAAAAAAATGAAAGCACCTAAGTAGATGAAGCATCAAATAAAACAGTAAAACAACCCACAAATAAAAGTAGCAAACCAAGAAAAACAGTTGCACAACAAAAATGGTAACCAAGGAAAAGAAAGCAATTGACATAAAGAAACAAAATCTGGTCAGTGCTGATAGGGCTGCAGCCACAGAATTTGGGGTGTAAATATTGAAAATTACCAAAGTTATGAGCCTGTGTTAGCAAAATGTAATTTAGGCTCATAAATGTGTTATTTTTAAATATTTTTGCATCTAAGTTTCAACATAGCCTTGTTATGACCCTTCCTCACGAGGAAGGGCAGAGAAAATGTTCATCTCCTGGCCTAAAGGTAATTTCATGCAAGGACTGTGAAATCACCTTTCAGGATGCAAAAACATATGTTGGGCAGGAGCAGAAAACTATCAGCTGTCACAATCATGAGGTGCTGTAAAGAATAGCTATGTTGAAAATTTTGGGTAAAAATATTGAATATTACCAAACTTATGAGCCTGTGTTTGCAAAATTCAGCATGGCCTCATATCTTTTTTTTTATATATATATTTTTACATCAGATTTATAACATATCCTTCTTATGATTCCACTTCATGAATAAGGGCAGAGAAATTTTCAACTCCTGTCCGAAAGGTCATTTCGTGCAGGGACCATGACATCACCTTTTGGGATGTAAAAAAAGCATTTTGGCCAGGATTTGAAAAATGACAGCTGTCACATTTATGAGGTGCTGTAAAGATATGGCTATGTTGTTAATTTGGGATAAATATATTGAAAATTGCCAATGTTACGAGCCTGTGTTAGCAAAATTCAACATAGGCTTATAACATTGTTGTTTTTCAATATGTTTACACCAAATTTTTAACATAGCCCTTTCATGACCCCACCTCATAAACAAGGGCAGAGAAAGTGTTCAATTCCTACAAAAAAGGTGATTTTACGCAGGGACCATGAAACTACCATTAGGGACAGATTTGCCTAATGTCAGTGCAATTGTTCATGAGGCTGGGTCCCAAAAAAGGCATGTTGAAAATGTGGGCCAGAAATATGCAAAACTGCCCCAAGTTAAGCCACTAAGTTCAAAACACCATTGAAATACATTCAACCACATACCTGTTTCTTCAGTTCACAGTCCAACTTTGAACAGTGAAGATGTGTCTGTGGTCCAGACAGAATTATGGCCTTGGACACCCAATGGGTAAGTAAGGGCTTGGCAGGGTGGGGGGGCTGAGTGGGAAGGTCAGGTTGGGGGACAGTAATGGCTGCAAAAGACATTGATGGGTGGTTTTCTTTTTGCTGGGTTAAAAAAATGGATGCAAGAACAGTGATAGTGACACTGGGGGATAGGACACCCCCAGTGTCACTGTTATGTTTCTGGTGGGGGGGTGGAGAAGGAGGGTCAGGTGGGCAGGAGGAAAAAGTATAAATATAATAAAAACAAAACAAGACAGTCTCATCTGTGGTGGTCACGGCGGAACACGGCACAGTCTGCCATGTCGAAGATGGCCACCAACCTGTATTGCACATGTGTGACTACTTGCAGATGCATAGTAGAGTTTGGCAGCCATCTTAGACATGGCAGGTTGTGCTGTGTTCTACCATGACTGCTGAATGAAGAAAAACAGTACAGTGTGACTGCTAATGGAGAGAGTGAAATGCTTCACAGATACAGAGGCGACTGTGAGGCAACTCCACACTGTTGTTTGGTCAAAAAAGTCTCCCTTTTTTGATCGCAGGTGGTCTGCAGGGCTCCACCCACTGCAGTCCTAAAAATGACATGCAAAAAAATATTGCAAATAGATATGGGCTCCACAACCGAAATGGCGTAATCTTACAGAACCACACTGTATGGAGGGGAGAAGAACAGATCTTTTCATAAGTTTTTTGCTGTGCTGAGCTTTAGCATGCTGTCTTGTGAAAATGTAATTGTGATATTAACTGCTGCAGAAGAGTTATGTTATGATTCCACAAATTTGGTTTAAATAAAAGATGTATTCCTACTTTGTGTTGGTGTCTTAGTTGAGTCACCGTTGTTCTCAGAGCTGACCTAAATTCTTCATGAAGCCTGAGCTGCAGAGAATGAGACATTCACGTTTTAATGAATGAACCACATTCACAAGGATTTGGTGCTCTCTAGTGGCCGTAGCATGAAAAGCACGTTTTCAGTAATGGGAATCTTGGCTGTCTTGCGCATTGCTAGTGACACTGTCATTTCTGTGCAGTTTCAGCGCATATTATTTCTCAAGCAGGGCTGTAAGTTGGTGACTAGTGCTCTTACAAATAAATATGAGGCTGGGGGGGAAAATGCTATATACTATCAATGACAGGAGTACATGCAGCTACACACACTATGTCCTATGTAACCTCTTATGTAGATCTGTAAAAAAATAATCTGAATACCAACTATCTAAAACCATGCCACTGTTGTCACTCGAATCTTCTTCTGTAGTTGCCACTTCTGATGAATCGGATTCGGTCGAGTGGGGATGAACTAATAGTTCAAATAAGAATGGCCCAGTTGTGCTTTTAACCATTATGTGTTCAGACCCTTCACTATCATCCGACATCACAAGATAGGAAAAACTTACCAGTGGCAAGCAATGAATTTGATGTATGGCATTCTCTGGTATAAATTAATTCCTTTCATCCACAGTAATGACAGATCCTCAGTACAAACACCAATTTAGAGTGCCAAAAGCATTAGCGCTAAGCTAGTGGAGCATGGTCATGGTAGCCAGATATGCAAATTAGGACCACAAATGATGCTGACAGGGAAAACTTTCACTTTTGCTCCAACCTGTAGAGTGAATGTGAAAGCAACAGATGAAACAATGAACTGAACAAAAATACTATGATATATGAAGAACTAAGCTGCTAATCTGAAAAGGGGTCTATGTGATAACAGCAAACGCCTAAAGGCAATCTCCGTTATCGCACAGTCAGTGTGCCAGAAAGCTTTTTGGCACTCTGACAACCCGGGTGCACAGAACAATGGTGCCAGGAGATATTTCTAATGCTTTCTGTGGGGGCTGTACCCCCCCACCCCCTTGTGGGGGCTTCTCACCTCCCACACCCCCTACTTAAGGATTCTCAGCTCCAGGGGGGTGCATGTCAGGGGGGTGAAAGCATTAAAAAAAATAGTTTGGGCCTGGCACAATAAAATTGCACCAGCGCTGGACCCAAACCCAGTACCTCAGCTACCCTAGCCAGTAGCTAACCTCTGATGCCACGACACAGCTCAGTCATCCACCGCAGCACCACCCCCTACAGCCTCTCTGCCCCCTCCCAGCCCACGCTCGCCATGCTCCCTCCCACCCCCCACGCATGTACGCATAGCGACATCCTGTCATCCAGTTAGCCCACCTCCTCATCCGGTCACCCTACCCTCCCATTGCTATGAGGGATTGCGCTGGGAAGGTGTCGCCGTTACAGACAGAGCCCTTCTTCATGCGCCTACCTCATGGGTTACCTCTGAGAGGTACCATTTTAGAATGTTTAGAATATTGTTTTTGTTACTATAAGAAAAAGTGTTATTACATTCATTTAAGAACATATTTTGCTAAAACTCAGCGCAAAACATCATGGGTATGTACATCCCTGTGTGAGGGAAAGCTGCCATGGCTTCAAATGAATATTAAAGGAAGGCTGTCTTCTAATTTTGTTAATATCATTCAGCAAACATCCTTACCGAGTTTAATGTTGCATAGATTCTTAAGGTTCTCTGCTGGTGTATATGCAAAAAGAAACTGTAAATAAGGTCCCAGAGGCTGCTGTAAGTTCCATTTTAGGAGATCCTCTTTAAACTCTGTCACTCCTCTTTGACATCACTTCCAGGAGTATGATGTATATGGGTTGCAATTACAAGAGAAATCGGCTACTGACTCCTGGGGCCTGTTGTCTAAGTAATGACTAATTTAAAACGTTTCTAAACTCCAGGCATTCCTGGATTTAGAAACTTTTATATTAGTTGTTTTTTTATAATAGGAAAACAGGCCTAAGGAGCCTGTAGTCCAATACACCTTACAGTAGCCCCTTGGACTTTATAAGTGCTTGTTGTACATGAACACAGATGGAGATTTTCAGGAGTCTTCTTAATTATAAATCTAGTACAGACTCTGACCAAATAACATAAATTAAACAAGGCCCATAGCCTTAAAAAATAATGCAATTTACTCAGGCAATTAGTGTGTACACCTGGTCAAAATGGGGGTATGCATGTGTTTCCCACAGTTTGCAGGGCCCATGTGTATATTCAACCAATAATACATTCACATCATTCCAAGCAGGGGAAGGGCAGTATTCCCCTCTGTTGGAGGAGCCAGAAGGGATCCAAAAGAATGTACACCATCAGGTAAATCCAGTAGGATTAGCAATGAAATATTCTTTAACTATAGCAGAAGAAAAGGACAGTTAAGGACAGAGTAGGGCTAACAATAACAAAATCTGTGGAAAGTAAAATATCAGATTATGCCTTTGCTGCCAAACAGCAAAATGAATGTTTCAACTCAAAATTTACTACAAAGTTGTTGAAAGGCTTGTTTACTAGATGGAAAATTCATGGCATGGGAAGAGATGTTTATGTAACGTCTATATCACTACTAGCTTGACTGCTGCACGAGCAGTTGTTTAAAAAAAAAAATTGCTAGCAGCAGATGGTATGCATCTAGTGATACTCAAGAAGCAAAAGGATGAAATAGCAGGTACTCTGGCAATGATTCTTTTCAGTAAATATCAGCAAGCTGCCCGGGAAGGAAGAAGGTGAATTTGACCCATTTAAAATGGGACCTGTAAATGAACCAAGTAACTAAAAGTGGGTGCTCCTGACCTCAATAGTGGGAGAACAATGCTGAAGATAATTATAAAGGATCAAATTATTGAACATCATTCTGGACAGATTTCAGCTGTTAACAGTTAGCACTGGTTCACAGAAGGGATACTGTTTCCATCTAACTTATTCGTCTTTATTGAAAAAAATAATGCAGGTTCTAGACAGGGAAAAGACAGCTGATATTGATATTTGGTACTTACATATCAGTAAAACTTTTAGCCTAATTACCCATGAGAAGTTCATTCTGAAGTAAATGCTGAATTTCAGAAAATACTGAACATTGTATATAGAACTGTTTAAGCAATGGGGTTCAGTGGGTAGTAGTGTATTGGAGAACAACAGACTGGAAGGAAGTCATCTGTGGGGTTTCCTACTGTAGGTGTTATTATTTGTACTACTGTAGTAGTGTTGGGTGAAATTGGAAAAAGCTGTTTTGTGCCCTTTCCATGAAATTGTGCCAATTGCATGTAATTCCCCATAATTGCGTGAACCAAAACGGTGTTTAAAATGAGCAGTCAGGGTTGAAATGGTGCCATTTTTAAAAAAAATCACATCATTTTAAAAAGTGGAGCTTGGACAAAATGGTGCTATTTCCTGAAATTGTACATTTTTAAGAACTCACATTTAAAAAATGTGCAATTTAGTGAAAATTGCACTATTAGAATAAAAAAGTTTTGCCAAAAGTTTGTTAGCTTTTGGCAGTCTCATGAAAACTGAATGAATTTGAAATTGGCTATTTTGCATAATACTGCAAAAGTAATAAAAATTTCATCCAGCACTAATTTAGACTCCTATTCAACATTTTTATTAATGTTCTGTAGTCTGCAGTCACAGTTAAATCTCCCATATCTGTGTATGATACCATGTTAATGGTAATGGTAGATTCCAGTGAACTAATGCAGATATATGTAAGGACTTTCACTGCATAATTGCTTCTTGAATATATCTGATTTCACCTTTATGAATATGCTGAGATAAAACCTATTTATTTAAGGTCGATTTTTTTTTATTCTGAGTTAGCAATTGAGTGTGTTTACATAATAGCACAAAGGTCAGTTTTAGCAGTGTCAGTAACTCTGTGGGCAGCATGCTCACCTCTAGTTCTGGAAGATCAGTAGGTCGTTGGTTCTAGCCCCACACCAAGTACATGGGATGATAACCTGCTGCACTGTTAGGTGTCATCCTTCACATGAGATGTTAAATCAAGATCCCTTATTCCCATCTTTGGTCACTGTCCAGGTGGAAGGTAAAGACCTAGTGTCAGATATTGAAAAAGAGTAGATGACTTCCCCCAGTCTCATAGCCAACATTTTTGCTGTCAATAAATCAGGTCCATGTAAGCCACCCCCCAGGACGCATCTTAAAATGAACCATCATCACTCAGTGCACCTCTCCTGGTCAAAAAATACAAATAAAAAAACACCCATCTGGATTTGGAAGTATATGTACACACTAACCATTGTTATTTATGCCTCCATAGCTTGACTGGGGATGGGCCCTCATTAACTAAATAACCTCCAGTCCCTAGTCCAGAAGGTGAGCGTATGGCTGATAGGCAACGTTTCGTATTTTACAAATTGTGGCCACCGTGAAAATGTGTATGAAAGATGCCATACCAAACCACATTCTTTTGCTTAGTGTTCACATGCACAAAGCCATGAGAGGTGCATAGTGTTTCCAACGAGTTTCACCTCCTCCTTGAAATTAAGATACCATCTAGAAAAAGATGAAATGTAATCTGCTCCATGGCAAAATATGCAATGCATTGCAGACTCAAATGATCAATTCATTTTATTAAATGTTACATGACAGGGTTATGTCACCACTTATAAATACTATGATTGCTACAAAGAAACCTGGCAAGCTGTCTGATGGGTATGAACACTTACCAGATAATCAGGTCTTATTAATTAATTAACAAGATGTTTTTTTCTTTTCAGAGGAGGAATGATCCAAACCTGTGAACAGTACCAGTTTGTCCACCATGTTCTAAGCCTCTATGAAAAAAAACTTTCTCAAATGGCAGAAGAATGAACCGCACTCTCATATATAAAGGCTAGAAATAACGGACTGTAAAAAGAGTCAAGCTACAGTCATGACTTGGTAAAACTATGGTCTTTTGGAAGTCTTAGAGAAAGAAACAATATTTTTATTTCACTTTGCCTCATACTGTTCCCAACATTCAAGAACTGAAATATCAGTCTTCACCTCGTTTACAGATGATACCATTCACCAAAAATGTTTATTTATATTATTAGAAAAAGTTACATTTCATTTCTGCATTTGTCACAGAAAATGGTATATGACCATAAAATGTCCATAATGCTGTTAATGGTTGCATACTGTATGCTGTAAACATGACATTCACCTAACATTTCATACTGAAATACATGCCATATGTTTTCTAAACCTATAAAAAGGTTTAAAAGGGTTTTTCAAATTTTGATTTAAGCATCTAATAATGTGTCTTCAAAATCTTCAAGCAGTATGTGTCAAAATGTATTGATTTATGTGTGTGTTCATTTATAAATGTCCATGCAGGTACAATATACCCACTGAAATTTTTATCATAATCAAAATAGTACTTCATTCAGAAGGACTGGCATCTACAAACAAAAACATCTATTCTCATGGAAAAACGTATTTATATGTCCAACATTTCTGATATAACTAAGTCTGCTTTTTCAAGTGATGCTTTATCAAAAATATGAATTATCAAATGGTGGTAACACCTCCAAGAAGAGGCAAATATTGTTGATTTTTGTTGCAGAACTATAGTATATCATTGAACTACAGTATATTCCATTTAGACCCTCCCTGTCCCCCCCCCCATGAACAGCCTTTTGCTGCAAATATTTTTTATACAATTATTGGTTAATTGTGAGGAAACAAAATCAAGTAGATGTTTTTCAGTCTTCTGCAAGTTTTTATTCAATCAGAGAGCCACAAACTAGAAAAGCATACATCCTTATACCACCAATGTTATGTGTTTTAGAAGCAATTACATAGTGTGGAAAACTCTTAAAGACAATATAATTTTCAAGCTGGGAGCTATATTGCCCCTTCTCGCACTTTAATTTTCGTGATGCCCAGGCAATGCAATGAATAGTTTTACATTATACCCATGCTTATTTACCTAAAAGGTGGGCATGACAAATAAAATATCAGTTATAACATATTCACTGATTATATTAATTATTCAATATTTAAGAGATGCTGCAACTCTTAAAAACATTTTAGCTGTGTTGTATTGTACAGTACAATGCAACAGCAGCTATGTAACAGTGTGAGAAACTGAGTAATTATGAAAGGTAAGGGACGCATAGCATTAGAATCAAGAGACCTATATTGTCCCAAGGATGTGTTTCCTTAGATTGCTCCACTATGACATCTCCATTCTGACCCAGGGGGGCCACCTGTACTGGGCAAAAGGGGGGAATCATGTCTCTGTACTTAGTCAACTGTGGGCCCTTTCCAGTTTGCACCTTCTTCACTATGTGTTCATTAAGTGTGTTCCTTATTGTCTCATAAGGCCTGAAATGCTGTGTAAGAATTCTAAGCCTATATAAAAATATGATATTTTATATTTACTACTGTATATACTGTATGGCTTTAATGCCTTCTGCGATTTAAATGCAATTGGCCAAAACATTTGTTCTTATCTCCTCTGTATTCATAATGTTAAGGACCCACAGAATCATCAACAGTAAAGCTAGTGTAATAGCAGGAAATTAAGTAATGAAACAATGGTTATTTATTTATTTATTTATTTATTTATTTATTTATTTATTTATTTAAAGCCTTGATCACTGAGGTTGTAAAGGGACAGCAGCAGCATGGTGTTAGGTCCTGGAATTTAAAGATTAGTTGTAGAAGATTTTTTTAGTATGGCACCCTTCCCAGGAGGCTCAGGGCACCTTACAAAATATAGTAACATGTAAATACAATAATATTATACTATAAAGAAATATAACAAAATATGTAAAATCAAGTAAAGCAGGAATAAATTAATGTCACAGGTTGTTCCGATGTCCCAAATGCCTCCCTAAAGAGGAAGTATTTTGGGCCCCTCTGTTTCATTTAATTCTGAAGCTCTGATAACATTTGTCAGTTTTTGACTAACAAGTATTAGAAAATCCATGATACTACAGCAGTTAAAGAGCTAGTGTTATGGTTTACTTCTTAGCTTATTCAAAATGCCTAGGTACTGTATTAGCTGCCATCACTCTCATCACTAAAAGAGATGTTGCGAAGCTTTACTTTGCCAGAGAAGTTTGAAGCATTTAGCTTCTTGAAATACTCTGAGTTCTCACATCAAATCATTTTAAGGTGTTTTTTCTTCATCTAAAACCCCAGTTTAGATGTTTTGTATCAGGCAAAACCATAGATTATTAATTTGATGAAGACAGAAACAAACCCCCTAACACCTATACTTGAGTTGTGTTTGGCTCAAATTATTGCTGACATTCATCCCAAAACAGTTCCCATAGTTTATCTAATTTTAACAAGTTTCATATCTTATGTTTTCCATGCAAAGGTTAGGTATTGCTGTCTCTTTATAGGCTTCTACACTCTGAAAGGTATTTTTATGGACTATAACAGTGCACATACTTTATGCACACAAAATGTGGTTCATTAGTGGTGGAAGCATGACATTTGATGGTAGCCATTTGTCCTTTTGTTCCCTTTTTAAACAGTTAACAAGGCAATAGAGTCACTTTGTGAACTGAAATACAGTAGTATAAAACAAAAGTTAAGATAGGAATAGCACAGAAATATCTTATGCCTTTGCTTTTAGAGATCAAAGATTTGTAAAAAATAATTTCCTTAATAATCCTTTACCGCATGGAAAGGAAAAGGTTGCATTGATAGTTTGTATAAAAAATTATCATCACACTGTGAGGATTCTGGAAATACCAAGATATTTAAATGCAAATGTAACTTCTAACTGTAGAGATTGTTTCACAATCACATATATAATATTGACTGCCACTGAGAAGACTTGTCAGAATAAGTAATGACACTAATTAGACAATAAATGTCTACACATTAAACATTTACATTTGCTTCTAAAGAAGCAGAGAATATATCATGTGGACCATTCAATACAAAGATTGTAGAACTGATGGATTGTGAATGCAAGATACTAGCCATGGATACATGGCTAATGGAATTTTGGGTTGTCCCATGGAAACCAGAAAGTACTTGACTAACTGAAGATTCCCAAATGACATTCAGATATACATACATGCAGAGAGATTCTGTACTATCATTCTTTATATTAAAATATATCAGTATTTTTTAATCACACAAGAATCTTCTTCAGGTACTCCTCTGATTCTTGCACTCTGCTGTGATAAGTCTAATAGAAATTAAAACTTCTGGTGAGAGAAACTTCAATTGGCACACACCTGTTGTTACAAATAACAAGGCACCCTGGGATTTGATGGTGTTTTCGATCTGCTGGGACTGGGTAGAGATGATGTCTAGCTGTTTGTAATACACATTTTTAAAATTCTTCACAATGTCATTATAGCTACTGATTTTCATCTATCTTCATTTTAAACTTACCTACTTACTAAAATAATATCAGATCTAGTTTATCAAAGTAAAACTGTGTATTTCTAAGTTTCCAAGGCATGCTGTATCAATTTACATTGTTGTGTACTGTAAGCTAGTCATTGTGGAATAATAGGAAGCTACAGTATATCATAAAATGCCCAGGACACTCTGTAACATGAAGTAAACCAGTAAGAAATGTGAATGTAAGTCATAACCAACAGTATTAAAATATTATACAAAGCACTTTCTAAATGAAGACCCATCCTAAATGTCAGAACAGAGGACGTATGTGAAATGAAGGGTAAGGATTATATTTAGTTTTATATAAAATAGTTTTCTAGATGATCACCTTTACTTTACACCTTTACAATTAGACATGTTCTTTATAACATATATAATGAGGGAGGTTAAAGCAGCAGTACAAAAAATGTTTTTTTTCCAAAAATCTAGTTTCCGATACAATACATAAAAATATTAGCATACCTGTCAAATCTACTTTTCTAGGTGTCTTCTTTGCAGCACACCATCAGGATTTTTTTGTTTGTTTGTCTGTTTGTTTTGTTTAGTTTTTTTCTCAATCCTAACCCATGCCAGAGGTCTACAATGCTGTTTATATGCCAAATGTGGTGGCCATCTTTTTTTCTGGAGGAAAAAAAGACACTGAAACAGTTATAAAATACTCATGTTGTGATGGAACTATAACACTTTGCCACCAAACAAAACAGGGAGATGCCTGTAATCTTTTATAGTGAAAAGTGGTAGAGTCATTTTTGCCCAGTTTCATTCCACTGCTGCTTTTAAACTCAAGTAATATTCTGAAGCAGGCACCCAAGCTATTAACCCTTCTGTTTTGGTCAGAAAGTAAAATAAGGCACCCCAAAAATAATAAAATCCACAATGCACTGTTCAGTGAAAAAGAAAGGCTATAATTTACACTGAACATTGTTTTGAGCCAGCATTCTAATATTTAAAATTAGTTGTAACATATTCTACAGTACCTAAAGAAACACAAGTCTCATAAATAAAAGAGCAGACCACTTATTGAAACATGCAACTTACTAATTGAAAAACACTAGTCCAAACAGCAAAGTTCCACTCATCTTTCAAAAAGAACTATTTCATGTTATCATGCCCAGTTCCAATCACAACAGATTTATTGTCTTCTTAACCAACCAGTTTGGTATTAATGGTCCACAAAGAATCACGCCAATCAGGATACCATCTGTAAAACAGTTCTGCCATGAGAGATAATATTATCTTGCAGGACATCTAGAAATCGCCAAGGCACTTTTTGGAAATAGGATTGTGTTATCTCATAGTGGCTTTCCTGGATAAAGTGTTTAAATAACTAAATATCTGAAGTCTTATTTGGAAGACCATACTGTGCACTAAAGTTTGGGTTTGTTAGCCATTTCAATAGAAAATGGAGTCTTGCAGTTGAATGGGTTATGTCTAGGCTTGCAAGGATTCGATGTTTATTTTTTTTTATAAATTCAACCGAAAAAATGTATCTTTATTTTGTGTTTTTATTTCTGTTTTTTTCAACTTAAATTTATGCAAATGATCAAACACAATTGAGTTTAAAAAAAATTCATTTTAATTTGATGTATTCAAGTATCAAAAGTAGTAATAGACAGGAAATTGACACTAAAATAGCTTCTGGAGCACAGCACTAAAAACAGGTTTGTAACACAGATATGAATTGATTAAAGTCAAAGGAAATAAATACAGCTTTGCCCACTAAGTTAATTTTCCCTCTTACACTTCTGGTTGCCTAAAACTTTGAGCTTCACATGCTTTGCTACTTAAATACTCTGTAATTCTGTTGGACTGGCCAAAAGCTTCAGTTTTACAGACTTTATAGTGCAAGATCTCTATGTTCTCCCCCCATACCAGTCTTCTTAACTGTTTTTAGTTCTAGATAGGGGTACTGGCTACAATACTCATTTGGAGTCTTTCTTTTTCTGCCTATTCTGGCAAGTAACAACCTGCTGTTCTAACATTGACTAGCTAACACTAAGCTTTAGGTAGTAACACCAATTAACCAGCTAATTGAGCAATACAAAGAAAGGCCAGAGATTCTGTTGGAATGCAACACCTATCAATAGATTTCAATAGCTTTAGTTGGTGGGCTATCAGTGGGTGCTCTGACACTTAGGAGTGCTGTTAATTTCTTGTTAATTGCACCTCCTTTGATCTGTCATGGACCAAAATCATTGCTGCCAAGAGTGGAATACTTAGAGTTAAGGGGCAGGATTCTCAAAGAAAGCCAAAATTCCTGCAGCTATGGGAAAAAGGCTTGCTGCAGTGCGGAAATACAGCTGCGCTCTATTCTCAAAGAAAACCAGTGCAGCTGTGGATTTCCATAAAAAGTGCCACAGGTGCGGCAATTTAGCTGCCGCAGGACTTGCGCAAGTGCTGCGAATCTGCAGCTGCGGAGGCTGTGAAGGCACAGCAATAGGGAACCACTAGCTGAAGCAGCAGACTGTAACAGTGCTTCTATAATATGAGGCTGACAGCACACACAGAGACTAGCAACCAGTCCCCAACTGGGACCACAGCAGCACCACAGGCACCTGTGAAACTCTGGCACCACAGTGGCTGACTGTCCCTGCTAGTCATCCCTCCCTGGGCTGTTCCTGTAGCCTGGGGGGTAGCACTCACTGCTGGCTGGTCAGGCTCTACTGCTTGTGGGACTCTGTCGTGGGCTGCACTGGGTCTAGTGGTTGATGCCTGTTGCCATGGCATGGCAATGTGTGCTTTCAGTGCTGTAACATCAGCCACTGCTATACTGTCTGAGATGCTATTACCTGTGGTACACTTCCACCTTAATTGATTACAATTGCTGGGGCACTACTGCAGTGTGCTGAGGGAGAGTTACGCCTCTTTCCACTGTGTGTTACATTTTTTCCTCAGCTGTGGGAAAAACCTGGCTGTGAATAGCCTTTCAGGGGCTGTGCTCCACTGATCTCACACCTTTTTGTCCTGAGGGACTTACGCAGATGCATTTTTTTCCACAGTCCATCGTGTTTTTACCTGCAGCTGTGGGGGGTTTTTTGAATAGCACTTGGAGCAAACTCCCCTTTTTTTCTGTAACTGAGGGAGTTTTGGGGACTTAGGGAAGGTTTTGCACCTTCTGAGAGCTTTGAGAATCCTGCCCAATGTCTTTAAAGAGACATTACACTAGTCAGGTCAGTACAGAGCAACAGCAAACTGCGACTTAAATCGCTATTTATTTTCCTAGAATTTACAAAAGTACATTTTGCCGCTGTTTATTGTGGGATATTGATATTTATTGAATTCCAGCCAGCCTAGTTATGTCTTAGTAGATCCCAGTTTTGAATGTGGAAGAGAATTTGTACATACAACTACAGCATATTCTGTGAAAAAGTTACAAAAAATCCACGCAGTCGACTTTAAAGCTGTAGTGTATATTATGGCAAACACTTTGTACCTATACATTTTTATTCAACTTTTGATTTGCCATTTTCTCCTGCCTTATGCAGCATGCCTCCTTGCATACTAGGTTTCATACTAGGTGTTTAGAGAGGGCAAGAGATGGAAGTTCATAAAAAGCTGCCTCCCACATAATAGTGGTAACAGTCCAGTATTATTTCCATTCATGAAACTATCTAACTATGATTTTAAAACATTGATTTTTTTGCATATAACAATATGCTGGGGCAGGGCCTTCCAAATGTCTAATATTCCCTGCTTGAAAAATGTCTTCCTCCTAGTCCTGAAATGTCTGGTACATAGTTTCCTATTATGCCCTCTAATATTGAAATTATGTTGTATGAATGTTAGCCCAACATCACTACTTAGTTTTTTTATCTTTAAGGACAATAGAGATTAACAAGAGATCACCTCTTATTCATATTAGAGCCTATGCATGAATGCGTGCCAGCTACACATGATTCATGCTTACATGGCCCACATACCTATGCACCCACAGACAAGTCCAGGGTGTGTGGTATGCACAACCATGCACACCCATAGGGCACCAGTCCATGGCCCTGACCCCCAGAATGCATGGTCTTGGGGAGCAGATCGAGGGACACAGGTGGGCATCCAATCAGATGCCCATCCTGTGTCCCTTAGTGGATTTCCTGCTGTGCATGAGCAGGGGATTCTGGCAAGGCATGGGATGGCAAACTTAAATATTTATGGATGAGTGCCCAAATGACTACCACAGCCCACCTGGTCAGTCCAGAGGGCTGGGGCAGCATGGCAGGTGGGTGCTCTGTTGTCCCACAGCCTGCAGGGGTAATCTGTGCAGGACACATGAACTATATGGCAGGGTCCCTGCTGCCATATTTTGTGCCCCACTCACTCAGCACTCCATGCCTTTGTGAATGGTGTGGAGTGTGTGCACACCCACTGATATGTCTGCAGATTGCCCGCAGTGCATAGCTGTATGATTGGCCAGGGAATTGTGTGAGCAAGAAGCATGCAACCTTTGTGTGAATACAACCAGAGGTCTGCTGGAGCCCCCCTGCATGGCATTCAGACTTAGGATTGCCTACACACTACGAATATGCAGCACATAGGCAATTCAAATGTTTGGGCATAGGCCCCATTCTGTCTAGAGTATGTAATTCTGGAGCCTCAAGCATATTATTATAGTCCACATTGATGACATCAGAGGAGTGCTGCAGAGCTGGGAGATTCAATAGCCTCCAATAGCCTGCAGTATACATATTAATGATTTTATAAGCTAAAATCAGATGTTTGCTGGTCCTGCTGTGCTCATGGGGCTTAGTACAGTCCTCTGTGACTGTATATAGCCCCAGGAGAGCAGCAGACCAGCAAACAGAAGATTATGGCTTGTAAAAAAACTCTGACATTCACTGCAGGCTGCTGAATATCCCACTGCTGCAGCTCTCTTCTGATGTCAGCTGCAGGAGAGTCTGGCATTTCTCGTTACAGGAAATGTCAGTTTACAAATCAATTAAATTAGCCTGATACAATTTATAACACTGCAGTAATCAGTAAGTTGAAATAAGTGTTTTTGCACACAAAGGGATAATTAGGATCAGCCTCATACTTGGGTGTGAGGCTGTTATTGCTGACAGCTCCCCTTTAACACCAAAATGCAAGATGATGCATTTATTGTTATTAAAAGATATGCCCCTTTCACTGGCCCAATCATTTAATATATTTAAGTCACCTTGTAATTTGAAATATTAGTTATAAATATCAATGCATTCATCAATTTTCGTGTCTTCAGCGAACTTCAGACACCTGCCGTCCTTATCATGGCCCGTGTCAGAAACAGTGTTAGGCCTAGATCAGAGCCCTTAGGCAAACAATTGACATCCATACACTCTCCAAATTTATACCAATTCATTTTAACCCTCTGTGAATAATTACAAAGCCATTCTTGTACCTACATAACTAATGTTCCACAAATTCCTGAATTCATTAATTTATTGACTAGTTTATCATGAGGTACTGTATTGAATGCTTTGCTATAATCTAAAATTGTATGACTAGTATTTCTTATCAGCCAGTCAGAACACAGGAAAACTGTCATTTACTCCACACACTGCTATAACCACAATTTGGACGTGCCCATCGTAGGTTATCCAAATTTTAAATATGCCCACAGAAGGTTACCCATATTTTGGACACACTCACAGTAGGCTACCCATATTTTAGACATATCCTCAGTAATTTATCCATTTAATCCACAAAAAGGGGTGAAAAAGGCATGCTCCACTTTAACTACCACAGAGCTTTTAAAATCCTGAGTTAAAAATTCGTAGTCATGTAAGAGCAATGACATTCAGCTAGTGGGTGTGAACTTGGAATAACCTGCTTCTGTGGTTGATTAAATGCCTTGGCCTTTGATTTAATCACTCATATCAGCTGGATATTCATTTGTATACTCTGGCTAACTGAATGTTATCACTTAAATTCCCATCCACAGACATCTCGCTAGCTAAAACTTGATGGACTGGTTTATAAAAGCATAAGAAATCACTGATGCTTGATTATATTTATTTATTTAATGTTTTGGACAATACCTTTGAGCCAGGTGCTCATTTACAAAGATTCCCCGTTCGTGACAAAGTCACAGTAAAGATGAGGTACAGATGCAAACAAGCAAATGCTGAGGAACATTGTCAATACAGTCAAGATACAGACATTATTGGTACAACATTCAGATTATAAAATGTTATATGGTGTAAGGCAGATTCCTAACAGTAGACTGTATACAGAGTAAGTTAGGGTGATTATAGGGTGTGAATTCAGCTAGGTAATTACCAGTTTATTTATTTAGTTATTCATTTATGTAAAAGTTCAACCAGGAAAGTCATACTGAGCTGAGAAAAGCTAATTTTAAGATGCATTCTAGGTGAAGGGGAGAAGGAGATAGCTAAACAACAAAATGATGAAAATAAGACGTCAATTACAGTAATACAGTAATACATAACAGTTACTGCTGTATTGAACTGCTAGGGCAGACCACAGGGACCTTTTGAATTGTTCAGTCTTAGAGAGAGATTTAGCAGGCATTCGGGCAACTAGTTTAACCATTCTGCTGCCCTGACTATGAAGAAGTGCTTACCCAGATGAGTTCTACAGAGTGGAACTTCACATGTGTTCCTGGCCATGCTCCTAGTGTTGCATTGATTGGTGACTGGCTTAAAGTCATTTTTCAGAGCTGGGGGTGTAAGGCCCATCGGTGCTTTCTTGGCTAGCAGACAGGTTTTAAACTTTCAGAAAAAAGCAGGTGCCACCTCCCTCCTGCAGTAATACCAGCACCTTGCCAAATGTAGAACAGTTTCAAAGGTCACATAAAAATGTATGAATAATTATGCCCATATAATCTAGACAGATAATGAAAGCATGTCTCACTTCGATGTTTGAGAAAAATTCTTCCTGTTTATTGATAATATATTTGTATTAAAACTTAGAACTGCACATAATCTCAAACAATATGGGCTGTGTACTCCTTTAGTTTTCTATGCACTGTCGATTCTTTTGTTGTATAATGATATTCAAACTTCAGTTTCAAACTGCAGTCTCAATGTATGACTTTATAAATACTGTTCCTAAAGGTCTTCAAAGTGCAAGTGCACTTATGAAAGTTCCATCCATTATGGACACAAAATTGTTAACTGTTAAGCAGTAAAAAGATTTAGCAGGGGAGATTTGTTTTCCTAACTTTTACATACATAGATATCTATTCAAGCTTTCAGACTACCAGCAGCAGCTTTGGTGGGGTATTCAGGAGCCAGTTCTCACCCCACCCAGACATTTCTATGGAGACAGTGAGTCCCAAGATATGGCTACCATGTATTCCAAGTAATGGAGACTTCAAGTCCACAGCATTGTTGGTCATGAAATTCAGTGGCTACCATCAAACCAGAAGCTTATCTCCCTACATATTAAATTCCTTAAAAAGTATTCTGAAGTGAATATTTATGGATTTGAATAAAACAAATGTCCTGTGATGGAACAATTAGTTTTGAGTCATCTCCAATGTCTTTTTAAATAATGTATTTGTCGGGTACACTGCCTTTGAATGAATTTTTTTTAGTAAGTTCTGCACATAGCACTTTAAATCTTTATACTTTTGGCTAGCCTGATGGTGTGGAGGGCCAATGCATCCTTTCTTACCTCCTGCCGTGCCGGCAACCCATGTTCCAGTGTGAGTGGGTCACCGGGGATTGGCCAGGAAGACAGAGGATTGCGCGTGCCAAGGACAGCTCTCCTCCAGGGAGGGAGGGGGATCAGTAATTGGTGCTTGCCTGGCCCCTAGCAAAGGCTGGGGGCTGGAACACCAATGCTGTACTTGGTGGGCAGAGGTAGGGCAGATGCCCAGTGTGCCATGCGTGGGAGTGTGTGTGATACCACCATTGGTGTCACTGCATGTCCTACCTCTGGAGGAGAAAACCAGAGAACATCTCCAATGGCTGGATGAAGGGTGGGCTCACTGGTCCCACTATCTGATCAGCTGGTGCACCAACCAGAACTGGATCTGGTCTTTGGCGAGGGCCTGGGGACCCCTCGCTGACCCTGCCAGGTGGGGCAAGCCCTGGGGGAAGATGGTCAGTGAGACCCAGTGGACATCAGGGGGACAGGACTGGGGCACCTCCAGAACGTGGGCCATCGGAGAAGGGAGAAAAAGAATACTAAAAGAAAAATCATTATACTTTCCTGCACTTTTGTGACATGTTACTTTTCAATAGCAAAAATTTTCATCACTCATAGCCCTTTACTTTCAGAAATGCACTTGCAGTTTGAAGACCTCAAGGAACAATATCTATAAACTTTCAGTATTCATAGCCTTCTATTCTCTGAAATGCATTTGCACTTTGAAGACCTCAAGAAACAGTACCTATAAACTTTTGGCTTTCATAGCCTTCTATTCTCTGAAATGCACTTGCACTTTGTAGACCTTTATGAACAGTATGTATAAACTTTCAGTTAAATCTGCATTGAGATTGCAGTTTGAAATTGAAGTTTGAATATCATCATACAAGAAAAGAATCTATATAGAAAACTAAAAGAGTACACAGCTGATTTTGTTTGAGATTATATGCAATTCTAAGTCTTAATACAAATGTAGTATTATCAATAAGCAAGAAGAATTTTTCAAACCTTGAAGTGAGACATGCTTTCATTAATCTACAACACACCTGCCGTAACGGGAAAGGTCAGCACTCCACAGCTTTTTTAAGATAATTTGAATAAATATTTTATTTCCATATTTCCAAGCAGCAGCAAATTTCAGGCTCAGGAACTCTCATGAGAAAAAAATCATAATGCAACCTAAAGTCTCACAAGTGGTATTTAAACTTTGTAAATTTCAACTTCCCGCAAACCGTCTTCTGGTTGAGCCATACACCCACATTACCACTGACATTTCAACGTCACTACTGATGCCTTCCTCAGAACATGTGGTAAGCCTGATTGAAATTCATTAAAAATATTTACTTTAAAGAGACAGTACCTATGACTATAAAAAGTACAAAATAAGCCCAATGTGCAAAACAAGCAACCAGTGCAAACATGCAATCCAAGAGGTGACAGACATTTATGCAAACCCCAAATGAACATTATGCAAAACATTTAAATAACATAAAAATAATATAAACAAGAAATTAGCACAAAAAACACTTACTGGCACATTATCATTTTAAACCAAGGGGTGAACAGTTCCTAAAGTTGTAATCCAAAAAGATTCTCTTTTTAAAAGTTTATTTCTCAGACTGCCACCTCTACTATCCAATTTATTTTCTTAGGGTGAGTGTGTTGTGGATTAGAATTTGTTTACCCTGGTAGGTGCACCCACTTTTTTCATACTTGCTTTCTGGATGAAGTCTTTCCAAATATGACCCACTGCTCATTGTGTTTTGATGCTTTCATTATCTGTCTGGATTATATGGGCATAATTATTCATACATTTTATGTGACCTTTGAAACTGTTCTAGATTTGGCAAGGTGTTAGTATTACTGCAGGAGGGAGGTGGTACCTACTTTTTTTCTGAACAACTTCCATCTTTCACATGGCACACTTGTCACATGTACCTGGAAGCTGGGAGCATTGGTTTTGCCTTAACCCTGTTTAGTACTGTGTCACTGGCAGCTGCATGCACAAGTAAACCACAGCCAGCTAGGGACACGACAGAGCTGGACACTATCAAATGCCAGATGCCAGCAGTAAGGTTGTTTCAATTTCTGTACAGGGCACACAACCTCCTGTTTACTGAAGACACCAATTTATCTATATGAGGGGCAAAAGATAAGAGTATTATACAAAACTATCCTGAAGTATTTGAAGGTTTCCACCTGTCCTTGTTTATGGCCATTGTTGTTAAAGATGTCAAAGGTAGGACCTTCGTCTTCAGGTGAGGGCTAGTAAAGAGCATGTTTTTGGTTTTTTATAGTAGAAGACCGATTTGTTCTTTAAGAACCAGTTTTCTAAGGCCTAAAAGTTGTACTGTAGGTTTATTTTATTTGTATTTAGTTTTTATTGACCAGGGAAGTGCACTAGACAAATTCTGCCTATTTTCAGGCATGACTTGGGGGAAAGAGATACAGATGAATGCCAACTGACTTTGAACCAGATTAAGCTGTTGGTGGTATTTTAGTGAATGGGGAGAAATTTGGCCAGTGCACCTGTGAAATTCCCCTACTGTCCTGTAGGGGAACCTTTGGCCACTTGGAGCGATCCTCCGGATGGCATGGACACTGCGGAGGTAGGAGGTGGGCCTCCTCTCCTATCCTCGACTTTCCAGAGGCAAAACATGTGATCATGGATGTATCTGAATTGGAAGGAGAAACTAGTGATTTTTTTGTCTCTACAGAGGATTTCTCGATCGTTGGAATTGATACAGGAACTGGAGCTAAGTCTGCTGGGTTTTTTCGCAGACCCTGTGCTGTGCACAACAGATGGTCATTTACAAAAATCTCATAACTTAAAATTACATGAAAACGGAAATTATGTTGTTCATTCAAAACCAGTAATGCAAGATTGCGATACATCTGTCAAAACCTCAGCTGATGCTGTCACGACGAAAGGCTCATCGGGGCTGGGTGAGTCACAAACAAAAAACGCTGGATTTGGTTTTGTTGCTTCATCCCCTAACTTGCAGGCTGGCACTTCAGGCTCTAATGATAGTGCGTACTGACAGCCTTTACCGGTTTTGACAGCAGCCACTGTAAATGTGAAAACCAATGTGTTTCCAGATCCCCGGGCTGGCAGTTTAAGCACCGCTGAGGGTGTGTGCCGAAAGCCCGTAACTGCGGACTTGCTTTCTCCCAAATTGGAAGCCAAGATTAGAGAAAATGGGTCTGGGATAGCAGTCGATCACCTGCAAACGACAGGAAAGGCACAGCATATTCTTTCAACATATGCATATGTTATGAGAATCAGGTTTTGTTTTTAAACAGCCTGTTTGCTTTCCTACAGGTAAAAATGCCGTTATAACACAAAAATGAGTTGTATTTCAGACTGATCATACTTCACAGGCTGGGGTCACAGCCTTTTCTTTTCCATCCAAACCTCAGTTTAAAACTGTTTTTTTTTCAACGAAAAGAAGTCTCTGAAATTGAAGACAAAGGGAGAAAGTAATATGAATTAGGTAGTAATTCAGTTACAGCTACTAAGGATCTGCCTGTTATGTCTGGGGTTAATTTTCCATCATCAATGACCTCTGATAATACTTGGTCCCCCCAGACTGCCTTAAAAATGCAGGGTGGCTACAAACCCAGAAAGGGAATTGGCTTCCATATCCTGCCTGGGACCCTACTCTAAATTTCTCCCAGTCATCTCCTGAGTGGAAACCACACACTAATACACCAGTACAGCCAGAGTGTTTAGGAATTCAGCCTGTAGAAACCTCACAATGCTCAGATTTAACAAAAACTGACCTCCCCAATCATTCACTAGGCTTGACAAATCTGACCCCATCAAAAGGACAAAATGTAATAACATCACCCAACCAGGTCACAGCTCCTAATGTCCCTATAAAGGATTTGGAAACAGAAGCATCGGATGTTTCATCAGTTCAAAAACCTCTTCTGTCAGAATTTTTTTCTAAAATTAAAAAGGAAGCTGCTCCTCGGAGGAATGCTGTCTGCATACGCTATAAGGGTGGTTTAGAAGAAAGACCAGACAGATTCTTTGTAGGACGGAAACTTTTAAAGGACTCTTGGAATTTTTCCTCGAGAGAGAAGTATATGATTTTATTAATATCTCCGGGCAAGATAATTATGACATAAGTTTTCGGACTGCATATGCACTTGAATTGTTTTGGGAATGCTACACACAGGTTAAGTTTTCCCCCCATGGGCCCCCTTTATGGTAATTCCCTTGACTAAACCTCTTGTTAAGTATGTCATGATAATGTTTCGTAATGAGGGGGTACATGTAGATGACATCACGTATTGGCTATCCCAAAAATGTGAAATATTGAGTGACCCCGAAGCAATTTTGGATTCAGAAAGTTTTTGGACGGGGGGGTGGAAGTACAAAATTAAACTTAGGCTTTCTGATACTGAAATGGAGCACATACCAAATTCCTTTATGTTAGGTAGGGATAGAGGTGTGTGTTTTTATGCAGGCCTAGGGCATGTTACAAGTGTGGTTCTTGGACAACACCTATCAAGCACTTGTGACCAGATCCATTGTTATAACTGTGGGGATTTGGGACACATAGCCATGCAGTGTGCCAATCATACCAGATGTGATCTTTGTGAAGAGTATGGCCATGTTTTTAGTGAATGTCCCTGGGCTGCCAAGAATAAAGCTTCCTGTGCTAGTCCTGAGCTTTTAATACAGCAAGCACAGGACTCCGCCTCTGTTCCTACAGAGACTGATATGGCCCCCCCAATCCCCACCCTCACCTACTGCTACTACAGTTGAAACCCCCCCCATCCTCTGGTAAGGTAGGAGAGCCTGACACTATAGTGGGTCCTGACCACACCCCCCCCCCCATCTGTGATACCTAGCCAAGAAACCCCAAGTGGCAAAGTTTTGCCATGTGATCCACTGTAAGCTTCTGTATGTTATGTGGAGCAGGGCTCTACTGACAAGGACCCTATTAGCCCCAGTATGATGCAGCCACTGTCAAGAAGACATTCCTCAAGGAACCTTAAACTAAAGCCTCCACTTTCTTCCCTTGACCCTCCCACATTTGAATCTGATAATACCTATGCAGCTTTATTTTTGCCTGATGATGATTCTGAGATGGAGCAAGGAGAATCAGGTTTAAAAATAGTAGAGGGAACTTTGCTTTCTACAGGGATTGAGCACAATGATTATAAAGGGAAAAAGAAGAAAAAAAGGAAAAAAATGGTTTAAATGTTCATTCTACTTTGACACATGGCTTCCCGTTCCATAGGATCCTTAAATGTTCATAGTTTACTCAATTCTCTTAAACGGCAAGCTATAATTTAATTTATTCATGAATCTAAATTTGATATTTTCTTACTTCAAGAAACCTGGATGTTTTCCAGGGAACAATTAATGCTCTTCAAAAGGGAATGGATATGGGGACCCTCCTATTGGTCCTTCGGCCCAGATTGTGCAGATGGAGTGGGTATTCTGATGGGGTCTTATAACTTTTCTTTAATACAATTAATAGATCTGATCCCAGGTAGATTATTAATAATAGATTTGAAATGGGAAATCAATGGCTTGCCATTTTATAACTGTATATCCCCCCCAACAAAAAGCAGATAGGGTTGCCCTTTTTAGAAGTGTTCAACCATATCTTGTTATCTCTTATACTTTTTTTTGGAAGGAGATTTTAATTGTGATGTGCCTAGAGTACAACTGAGTGGTGGGAAAAGGAAAAAAAGTTATTGTGATTCTATTATGTTGATTACAGTCATTAACACTGCAAGTTTGGTGGACTGTAGTATTTATAACAAAGGCCCTAGATTTACTTACTCTCGGAGTATATTACAGTCTACCATTGATCATTTGTTCATTTCTAAACATTTACCTAAAGGCAGTTTTCAGATTTTACCTAGTGAATTTTCGGATCACCTGTTGTTGAAATTTTCCATATCAGCCCTTTCTAATAACTATAAAATTAAAAATAGATGGAAGTTGAATACTTCCTTGCTCACAGTCCCAGAAGTTAAAAAGGGAGTTACATGTCTGCTTGCAGCTAGATTATCATTCTTATGTTTGTATACTGATATTGGTGAATGGTGGATTGATACAAAAAAAAGATCTAAAATCCTGATTTAATAAGCATAGTAAACAGGTTGGGAACAATAGATTCCTAAAGTATCTATCCCTTCGAAGGCAATTACAACACCTGTATTCTATCTCTTATCTTACTAATCATGACTATTCACAGCAAATCAAAACACTTAAACACGATATGCTTGCCTATCAGTATCATAGGGCTAAAACAATACAGGCTATGTTAAATAATGGAACACAGAAATCACCAATAGGAGACCCTTATGAGGCATGTAAAAAAATTCATGAAGATATGACAATAGACTATTTACAAGATACTGAAGGAAATAAAGTGGAGGGAATTGATGATATAGAGCACATCATGAAGTTACATTACCAATCCTTATGTCCATTAGAAGCCCCTTCTGAGCATGATATTGAGGATTATTTGAAGGGTGTACAGGTTCCGGCCTTCCCTACAGATGCTCTGTTATTGCTTAATGACATCACTGTAGAGGAAATTATAAGAGCTATTAAAGCTCTTAAAGCTAATACATCTCCAGGCTTGGATGGCCTCCCAAATCAGTTTTACAAAACCTTTGTTTCTGAAATTTCTATTTTTTTGTTCACCATATATCAATTTTTTTTTTCAAACTAACAATATTCCTATTTCTTTTTCTGAAGGTCTATTAGTTTATTTATATAAAAATGGTGATAGAACTAACATAAAGAATTGGAGACCTATTATCTTATTGAATGCAGATTACAAAATACTCACTCATATTCTTAATACCAGGTTGAAACAATATGCCTCACGAGTGCTTTCTTCACTACAATTTTGTGGTTTACCTAATAGGAAATCCAAGACGCTATTATCATTATTAGAGATATAATAGAAAAACTTTCTATGTCCAACACTAGAGGATGTATACTTTCAGTCGATCAGGAAAAAGCATTTGATCGGGTTAATCGTCCCTTTTTATTTTCCACACTATTAATTTATGGGGTACCACCAAAAATAGTTAACTATATACAGTTGTTATATTCTCACGTCCATGTCCAGGTGCTTATTAAAGGACAGATCGCTCAGAATTTATAATTCTACAGGATACAGGCAGGGCTGTCCCTGAGCCCTTTATTATATGTCTTCTAGACCCTTGCTTCAGCGTTTGACTGATACTCCCAAATGGGATGGGTTATTGGGGTTTGAATGAACAAGACCTATTTCTTTTACAAGCATATGTAGATGATATTTGTGTTTTTTTTTTCACACTATGACCAAATTACAATGTTTTTACAAGAATTACATATATATGCTAGGGTTTCTAACTCTAAATTAAATATAGCCAAATGCAAAGGGCTACTGATCAGCCCTTGGAATATGGCATTTTGTCAAGAACAAGGGATTGCTCTAACAACTGACCCAATTAAAATTTTAGGTATTACCTTTGGGACATCTAATCTTCCTTTGAAAAATTGGGAAACTATGCAACACAAAGTACAACATAATATCCAGAGATGGCAGCATTGGAGATTAATAAAATACAAAAGAATTCAGATACTTAAACAATTTGTTATTCCTCAGTTACAATATGTTGCTTACATTTTTCCACCCCCACTACCTCTAGAAACTACACTTGATGGTCTTTTTTTCCCAGATGTTGTGGGGTAATAAAATGAACCCAATTAAAAGGTGTTATACTTATTTGGAAAAGGAAATGGGAGGTCTGGGCATGATTGAGCCTGTGGTTTTCTTTCGTACTCTTTTTTGCATCATACAGTGTTTTATGGTATCGCCACCCTTACTACCAGAGCTTATGGTATGGTACAATTAATATTAAGACATTATTTAGCTGTATGGCAAACAACGGCACCAAAGTTGCACTCTAGACTACAAATACCAGAGTATTTTAGACCTGCTGCTCAAAAATTATTTAAGTGGAAAATTCTTAAAGAACATATTTCACAAAGTACTAGGAAAAATTTTGATCACTCAGTTCTTGCCCAGATCTATCCAACCGAACCTTGTTTTAAGAATTGTCCCTCTGTCTCTAATCCACAGGTTCTTAAACAGTTGATGAATAAAAGAGTGCCGCAACATATGTGGGAGACTTTATGGCTTACAGTTTTCGGTAAACTTAATGTTAGAGGAAATGCCAAACATAAGAATTTAAGGGACAGGAACTGCCCTTATGCAGATTGTATCAATATTGAGGAAACCATGTGTCATTTTCTTTTTTTCTGTTTGTATTCTAAACCTTTGTGGATTTTTTTAAGTGAAAAGTGGAAAATGAATTGGTTATCATGTATGAATTATGAAACTTTTGTTTTAGGTTTTCTCCCCTATGATGCTGCACAGTTGCATCTTGAAACCTATATGCTTTTTCTTTGCTGTTTGAGATATTATTTATGGCAAGTGAGATGCCAGTGGGTATTTCACCAAAAAATAATGCCTTACACTGTTTATAGTTTTGTAGTGGCTCAAGCAATGGACAGTGTATATCACACGGATTTATTAAAGTATCCAGGGGATAAAGTATATAGATGGTAGAAAGGTTTTCAAATCTTTATAAAATATAAGTAATAATGTGCATATTAGATACACTTTGTATGTTTTAATTCTGTTTTTTTCCCTTTTCCTTTGTAGTTTTTTCACTCATTTTTATATTTTTTCTTTTTGTTTCTCACATGTTCTATTCATTTATGTAAAACCTTTATTTTTATGTAACACAGTATGCAATATGTGATTTTTCAATAACCCCCCCCACTATTTTCGAGAAGTGCCATGGGATCTTTAACATCCACCTGAACAGGCAGATGGGACCTCGGTTTAATGTCTCATCTGAAAGACGGCACCTCAGGAGTGCAGCACCCCCATCATGCTGCACTGCAGTGTCAGTATTGGGATATTAACCCAAGTGCCTGGTGTGGGGCTAGAACCCACAGCCTTCTGATCTCCCTGCCTCAGAGGTGAGTGTGCTATCTGCTGAGCTACTGACACCAGGTTAGTGGTGAGGTTACCAAGCTCACTGTTTTTGGAGTAGATAACAGCATCATCTGCATATGGAACCCTGCAGCACACCAATAGATACCCTCTAGACATCAAATAAGGAGCCATTAGTTTTCACTCACTGTGTGCACTCTGAGAGATCATTTTGGAACCAGGCTACTGAGTACCAGGATAGTCTGAGGCCATAGAGTTTACTGAGCATTAACGTATGGCTGACCAGTATGAGGCTTTAGTTAGGTAAATATATATATATGGCTCCAACCATGTTACCACTGTCAAGGGCCTCATGCATGTAGCTGGTGTATTTTAACAGTGCTGCATTGATGGTGTGGAGTTTTTTAAAGCCATGTTGCCAGGCACATTGTATTTTGTATTTATCATGGTATTCAAACAGCTGGTCTGACACTATTATTTCCAGAACCTTAGATTGGTAGGGGAGGACTGATATAGGTTTATAGTTGGCTAGGTTGGAATGGTCAGTGCTTTTAAATACTGGTGCAACCAGAGCAGAGTCCCATTTCTCAGGGAACTGGAAGTAGCAGATATAGAAACTAAAAATTTTGGTGATAGGGTAGGAGAGTTTCTCCAGAGCCAATGCTATGAGTTGCATGTTAAGTGCGTCACCCCTTCTCAGGTTTTGCTAGGAACCTTATGGATATATTTAAGGGTGTCGTTGACTGATACAGTCCTCAGGTAGCATTTAGGATGCCTTAGATCCACGTCCTTCAGGTTAGTTTCAGTACCACTGCCACCATGGCAGTGGCAGGGGATGACAAAGCTTTGGTCTATGAAGGCTTCACTGAATTTACCAGCAATTTCTTTAGGTTCCAGGACCTCTTTCCTGTCAATCTGGAACATTTTTGGGGGGGTTTATTTAGTCTTATCCAGGAGTTCCAAGACAGTGTCCCAGAATATTTTTCCACTGCTCCAGTTCTGGGTTTGCTGTGTTTGCCATACTCTGAGTTGGCCAGTCTAATCCTTCTAGTGTTGTTGTTATGGATTTCTTTATATTTTAGGATGTGTGTTAAGGACCCAGTCTCCCTGGCCAGTGTCCACAGACAGTTCCTGTCTTTCATGAGGGTTAGGAGTTTGGGGGTGATTCAGCCAGATGGTGTACCCCTCACTTTACATTTTTTACATAGATACTATTGGCAGATGAGGGCCTATGGCCCACCCAGTCTACCTGTTTGAACTTGAAAGATCACTTTATGTTTTTCTAGAAGTCTGTTGCCCCTTATCCCTGACCTCCAGGATTCTCTTATGTCTATCCCATGCTTTCTTAAATCTTGTGATTGTTTCATTCCCCACCACTTCCTCAGGCAGGGTGTTCTACTTGTCCACCACTCTTTCTGTGAAAAAATTCTTCCTCACATTTCCTCTGAATTGCACTCCCTCCAACTTCGTCCCATGCTGTCTAGTTGTGGAACATCTTTTTCACTGAAAAATAGTGTTTTCCTGCACCCTGTTCCTCCCCATAAGGTACTTGTATGTCTCTATCATATCCCCTCTCTCTTCTCTCCTCCAGGGAGTACATATTCAAGTCACTCAGCCTGTTTTTGAGGGATTCATACTTGTCACAGACTTTAAAGAACTCTGAACTCTGAAAAAAATTCAAGGGCTGAATCAATATTAAGTATGGCATTAATAAAGTTCCAGTCAGTAAAGGCCACTTGGTACTTGAATTCTGGCATCCTGCATTTGTTAGAGAATGGCTAGTGATGAATCTAGGGATGGGCTTTGGCTGTTTGACTGCCCACACACATTGCACTGGTGAATGGTCACTAAGAGTGTCAGACAAGACTTTGCTTTTACCCTGTCAGGGTGAGTTACTAGAATACAATCAATTAGTGACATGGTACCAGTTCTATAATTGGTTCTAGTGTGTTCTATGACCATTTGTGATAGAAATAGGCTGACAATCTTGTCCCTGCATTCTGTGCTGATCTTAGTAACCTAGCTGATATTGAAATCACCATTGGCTATGCATTCACAATTTTGGTTGATTTGTCTGAAATAAGTAGTGAAGTGCTTGTGGCCATATTGGTGTTTACCAGGTGGGATATAAACTGACTGGAGGATGAGAGATTTACTTCCTTTCCTCAGCAGTATGACTGACCCCTAGTAAACCCATACTGTATTTTATCTACCATTGCTGAGTTCTCAAAATGGGCCCTTAAAAAATTACACACTTTACTGTTCATCTCCTTGCATATAACAGAAGTGAGGCTAATTGAGTGATCATTATCCAGTATATGTTTGCATTTTTTTTAAATAGTGGGACCACTTTGGCCCTTTTCCAGTTGTCTGGCACTTCTTCTCTTACCAGAGAGCCAGTGCAGATGTAAGATAGAACAGCAGATATTGAGGCCACTGTTTCCTTAAGTAATCTAGAGGTAAGTCTACAGTACATGGTCTTTCTGATTTGGTTATGTCAAATGAATTTAAACCTGCTTCAATATCTGTTTTAGTAATTTCATATTGTGTAGGATCAATGTGTAAATGGAAACAATGTCTACATCACCCTTATCCCTTAGCTTGAACACTGAAGCAAAATAAGAGTTGAGTACTGTATATTGGCCTTATCTACGTCCTTGGAAACCGTTATGCAGTCACTACAGAAGGGACCTAGTTTTGCCTGATTACATTTTTTCAAGTAAATTCCACTAAAGTAGGCCTCTGAGATTTTTTTTAATATTTTGCTAATTTAACTTCAAACACAACCTTTGCTTTTCTAATTTCCTTTTTGCATATTGACTAACCTCTTATATTGTTCAGTATTAACAGATATTGGATTTCTTTTCATACCCTTATATGCATTTTTCTTGGTTGCTAGCCTTGCTACTTTATTATTAAACCACAGTGGCATTTTGCCACTTTTATTGTATAGTGGTCTTTTATGTATATATATGTATCATGTAGGTCAATTAGTTCATTCTTAAACACAGGCCAGCACTGATCTGTATTCATATTAACTACTGTATTTCAGAAAACCAATCCTGACTGTGAAGTTCATCTTGAACATAGCTAAAATTGGCTTTATTATAGTTGAAGTTGTCAGAAATTCCCTTCCCCTTACAGAACCAGCTCTTATCTTTAAATTCACAAATGCTATGGTCACTCATGGTCAGTGTTTTAATAACGTGGTACTTACTACTGTCCTCACGATTAGATAAAACTAGATAACATTTTTATTGCCCAGGTATGCTTTAACATATGCAGTTTCAATCCATTTTCCTAACTTGAATCTAGGAACTTCTTCCCAATTCTGAACTGTGCCTCCTGTTAATGCCAATCAATATTGAGCATACTGGAATCCCAACAAAGGTACAGACATCCTTACTAGCAAAGTGTCAAACTCCCCCAAAAGTGTCTTACAAACATCATCACTGTGTGTCCAGAGTTAGAGGCTTGGTTTAAGGTTACAAATATTAATCCATAATGATTCAACTCCATTTGACTCAGGGGCATAAATATTCACACAAAGAAGGCTGCCCCTGACATACAGCACCACACCTCCTCCCTTGCAGTCTGTTCTTTCCCTTCTGAATAGGTGATATACAGGATTGTTTTTGTTCCATGTATCTTTACTGTCCTACCAATTTTCTGCTGTTACTATCAAATCTAGTATTTTCAAAGCAAGCTATAACCTTAAATCATCAATTGTAAGGCTGACAGTATAGCCTAGAGGTTAGAGTAACAAGCTGTGAATGAGCTTGGTACCTGCAGACATGATTTTGATTCTCCCAACCTCCACGTGTATACTGTGTGACTCTGAGCGAGTCACTTGACCTGCCCAAAGCTCCCGGGTTCCTCTGAAAACAGGCACTTATGCCTAGTGGGCCTTACTCGGTTAAAAAAGTCTAAATAAATAGATTAATGAGGTTCCTAGCATTTGAGGATATTATTGAGATCTCCTTATTTCTGTACAAATTACAGATAGTTTCCTTAACTTGTGGTGGCATTTCTGATGCATACCTCCCAGTATGCGTAGGTTTCCTGATGCTTGTACTGTATTGGTTTAGATGCAAGCCGTCTTTTGAACAAGGATGATTCTCTACTCATGAGTCTTACTTATGAAACAACATGATGTTTTCATTAGTTGCCCAGATCCTTAGTTAGAGGTTCATTCTCTAACACCAGGAGCACTAGGAACATGTAAGATTTCAGATATTACTACTTAGCAATCTGCACCCAGATCCCTGAGTTGTTGCTATATTTCTCTCCCCCTTTGTTACCAAAATCATTATTTTCACCATGAATCGGTACTGAAGGTGTATTCCAACAATGTTTTAATATTCCTTGTAAATGATGTATAAGATTATGAACTGGCACCTGAGAAACCCAACAGCATTGTTTTTTCCTTATCTTCCTGCGGATTGCACTGTTGGTTAATTTAATAATCAAGCACCAGTAATCACTGTCTGCCCATTACAGGGTATACTGTATGTTGATCCTGCCTAGGTTGATTACTGCTTTAATTGTTGGGGAGGGGGATCACCAATATCTGTTTGCAATGGACTATATCTTTTCATTGTTTTAGTCTCTTTGATTGGTTCTGAACTAATGGAATTTTCTACCCTTCTGCCTCTCTTATTGTATCTTTTGTGCTGAACAAGAGCCCAGTTATCATCTACCTCATTATTACTGTCCTCCCCATCATCTCATCCCTGCTTCTTTTCCTGCCAATATTTGCATCCTGTGCTGATAAACCACCAGTAATAGGTATTTTTATACCTCTAATCATATCATCCAAATACTGTAGTTCTCCAATTTCCTAATTTCATTCATGTCAGCTGTTTTGGCCCTTACTTCGTAATTGTTTTTCCATATATTTGACCAAAATATACACCTGTCACATTCACATTCATCACCATCTGGGATTTCTGGTTGATTACAAATTTTGAATAAGGAACAGCTTATGCATTGCACACCAACAATACCTTCAGCTAATGTTTATGTGGTTGGGGTTAACATACTCATTCCCATAGTACTGCCACTTATAGGTAAAGGAAAAGAGTATAAAACAGGTCAGAGTAGTAATAAATAATGGATAATCACCTTATGAAACCACTGTAGTCTGCTGCCCCTACTGTCCCCCACTGGCAGACATAGGCAGACATCACCTCTGCCACTGCTGCCTCCACCCAGTGCTTGCCAATGCTTGCACAGACATCTGGGGATATAGCTCAGATCTGGAAGTGGTTAAGCCTCACTTCTGGTTTTATGGATGGAGAGCCCCCCCCAAAAAACTGCTTATTTATGTGCCAAAGGTACCCTTATGAGGGAATTTGCTACCCAAGACTTATTCGAGTTCTACTACTAAAGCTGAGCAGGAAACTTGCTAGTTCATTTTAGTCCAATACCGTGTCCTCCTCAATCCCAATGAACACTGCAGCACGCAGAGAGATTACAGAGAGATAGATGATGTAATTTTTTGTAGCTTTTTTGAGCAGAGATGGGATAAAATTAGAGATAAATTCCTTCCAGAAGCAAATTGTTTAATACTTGGCTCACTTACATAGTGAGTACACACTTCTTTTCTAGTTATCTTTTCGGGGTTAATTCCATTGGGTTTTAGTCAGATTCTTAAGACTGTTTCTGTTCATATAGTTATTTGATTATATACTGACTCATTATTGAACTCTGAACATTTTAAGATGCATGAACTCATTTTCTAGGTGGTCATTGAGAGATTTAATTTTTTATTTGGCTATAATAATGACAATTGATATTATCTTGTAAAAATATTGTTACAGCACTGTAGATCTTAATGTTTATGAAGCGTGTTAACTGGTTGAGAGTATAGTTTAGAAAATGTCACAAGATAGGTTTTATACTGTATGAATGTTTTAAACAGTTGTTCATACAAGGTACATTTTCCTTATTCCCTCTTATTTCCATACATAATTTCTGTTGTACAGTTTTTTATCATACAATACTATCAAATTTTAATTTGGACATTTGTGGTATTAAATCTAAAAGTCTTGTTTTTAATTATGAATGTATTCTCATAACACACTCATTCATTAATAATTTCATTTACAGGTTTTGTCTACTTGAGTGTTCAGCTTATCTACATTTGGATGTCATTTGACCTTGGAAAGATTCTCAGCAATAGCAAACTAGTGGAATGGTGTTCACTCCATTTAAATCTGTGATTTTTTTTTAAATAGGTAATTTAAACCAATGAGAATTGTTTTTTTGGTTTTTTTTTATGATCTGGGTGTTAAGAAAATGTGATTCTCTGAAAACTGGCATAAGTCTCCGAGGAAGGACTTGGTTGGTCCGAAAGCTTAGACATTGTTTTCTTTTTGTAACATCTATGTTGGTTGAGTAATAGGTATCAAACCATTTGCTTCTGGATCTGTTCTTACAAGGACCAATACGGCAACTAATCTATTTCTAGATAAATTCCTTAAAATCAGAGCCAGCATAGATAGGGATAGACATTTCTTTAAAACAAATAAAGTGGTTCTAAATAAAATGCAGTACAGTAACTATAAAGTGCTAATAAGTACATTTGCAGCACACTTCCTGACCCTATTTTCTAGTCTGCATTAGCCTTGTTTTTAGACTTCCAATAATTAGAATAGAGAGCTTGTTAACTGTGGCAGCCCACATGTTTTCATCAGTATTCTCAACTGTGTTTGAACACCCATTGTTTAAAACCACTTTTACTTGAGACTGAGATTACCTAGCATGCAACTAAAGCTGCTCTCTGGCCTTAATGAACACAAGACTAACTTCACACCACAACACATAAGTACAAATCTGGGGAGCATAAATTAAATGTGCTGCCATACATAGTAACTATATTAGGAAACCAAAATTAGCAGCAGGGGTAGCATCAGGGATTGAAAGGAGTGCATAATGAAGTACAGTATGTAAACATTTTTACATGAATAGCTGCTTTATATTAGTCAGTAAGTCAGTCAGTTGGTCGGTCAGTTAGTATGTGAAAAAGGTTGAGTGGGCACTGTCTCTGAATGGATCATTTAAAAATGGTAGCATTTTAAGCAAATAGATTTTGCACAAGAGTTGGTTCCTGCTCTCTGTAACCAAATAGGTTTGGCACAAAGTTGGTTCCTGCTCTCTGTAACCAATTCTGGCATTCACAACAATTTGAAAACAAGAGAACGGAGTTTTTTTAACTCCATCCTCAGCCTCAAATGTACATGAACTGTAAGAGGCCTATATCCCATTACGCAGATGCCCATAACAATGATGGAAATGATGGCTACAAATTCAAACATTTTTGGAATGTTTTATAATTGAGGTCTGCTCATCCCGACTGGTTTTTTTTGTTTGTTTGTTTTTTGTACTGGTGATCAGCACACATTTTAGAGAAATAGATGATATCTGAAATATAACATTAGGCATATATTAAGTATTCATGCCAAATAAATCACTTTGTGTTTTTGCAATAGTACATATTAAAATGAATAATATAGTTTTGTTTTAAATTACTGTGCTGTTTGCTTGTTTAAAGAGCAGCATATGACTCTTATAAACTTTGAAAACATTGTCTTTAAACACAGCACAGCTTATATTTCATATATTTTGTACAGTTCTCACCTTATTTTTTTTTTCTGCATATAGTTCCATGAAACAGGAGTCTTGCTTCTTAGAAATCAACTGATCCCACTGTAAATTCACCACTTGAAGTCATAATTCTCTGCTTGCTATGTCACCACATGTTGCTGTGGAAAACACTTTTGATGTCACAAACACAGAATTATGACCTGAAGTAAGGAATATATAGCATTGATAGAAGAATTCTGAGGGCTATAATCCTGTTTTCATATAAATTCCTTTAATAATAAAGAAAAAAGGAGTAAAGAAAATATTAAAAAAGGCAAAAAAGGTAAGGGCAAAAACAGTGGCATTCAGAAGGTATAAGGAAACCCAGAGAGAGAAAAGGACAGAGAATTGTATCTGAGGAAATGGAGGGAGGCAGGCAAGGCAATAAGGAGTGCAAAAGTACAAGCTGAGAAATGATTAGTACGGACAGTATTGAAGGGGGACAAGACATTTTTCAGGTATATAAGCAAGAAAAGGAAGACCAAGGGAAGGATTGCACAGTTAAAAAAGGAGGGGAAGACTGCACAGAGGAAGACCAAGAAAAGGTGACATCTTAAATATTCCTTCTCAGTGTTCACAGTTATAGGGGGAAGGGAGGGTCCACAAATAAGCATCTAAGGAGAGGGTCAGAAAAGCACTCGCTAATGTGAGGGTGTCCAAAGTCATGGGGCCAGATGGGGTGAATCAAAGAGTGTTAAAGGAATTCAGGGAGATGCTAGCTGCACCCCTGACAGACTTGCTTAACAGTTCACTGGAGACTGTCATGGTCCCAGAAGACTGGGGAAGGGTGGATGTAGTCCCATTTCACAAACTTTGTGGCAAGGAGGAGGCAGGAAATTACAGGCCTTTCAGCCTGCCATCTGTAGTAGGGAAATTGATGGAAACACTGTTAAAGGAAAGAATCATGGAACATCTGAAATCCAACGGACTGCAGGACCTGAGCCAACATGGCTTTATGGAGGATAGGTAGTACCAAACAAATCTAATAGATTTTTCTTGATAGGGTAACCAAGGTGATGGATCAGGGAGGGGTGGTGATGTGGCCTACCTGGACATTAGCAAGGTCTTTGACTCCATTCTACATAGGAGGCTGGTAAACAAGCTGGGTAGCATGGGAGTGGGCAATAAAGTGGTAACCCAGGTAAGAGACTGGTTAGGGGCTAGGAGGCAGAGGGTGTTGGTAAATGGAGTTCACTCTGAGGATGGAAGCATGACCAGCAGGGTACCACAGGGGTCAGTACTGGGGCCAGCCCTCTTTAATGTCTTCATTAGTGACATAGCAGAGGAACTGGAAAGGAAGGTCTGCCTCGTTGCTGATGACACCAAGATCTGCAACAGTGTGGCCACTCCAGAGGGGGTGCAAAAGATGGAAAGAAATTTAAAATGACTAGAGGGGTGGTCAAAAGTTTGGCAGATAAGGTTTAATGCAAAAAAGTGTAAATACTACACTTAGGTCACAAAAGCTTGGGGGTGCAATACAAAATGGGGAAGGAAGATATTAACAATGTCAATGACAAAGCAGAAAAGGGGCCTGTGGGAATTAATATTGGATGACCTGAAGGTGGTCAGACAATGCAAAAATTGATCAGGAGAGCTACTGGAATGCTGGGATGTATAGGTAGGTGTGTTAACAGCAGAAAGAGGGAAGAGGTGTTGCCACTATACCGGTCTTTGATAAGACCCCACCTGGAGTACTGTGTCCACTTTTGGAGGCCACATCTCAGGAAGGACATAGAGTGGAGGCCATCCAAAGGAGAGCTACCAAGATGATACAGAGTCTACATCAAACGTCCTATGAAGAGATGGTAATGGAACTAAACATATATACCCTGGAGGAGATGAGGAAGGGGAAATATGATTGAAACCTTTAAATACCACATGGGGGTGAATAGGGTGCAAGTGGGAGGTACCTTTCAGAGGAAAGGGTGCTTTGAAACAATGGGCCATGACATGAATCTGGAGGGAGGTAGGTTCAGGAGAGATGTGAGGAAATACTTCTTCACAGAAAGGGTGATGGATGCCTGGAACAGTCTTCCAGTGGAGGTGAGGGTCAAAAACAGTGGTGGGATTCAAAAAAAGCCTGGGATAATCACAAGGGACTCATAAGGAATAGATAAGGGGTGGAAAAGAAAGTTCCGTAGACCTAGAAGGTTCTACAGTGTAAGCAATGCAACAAGAAAGGGAAGGCAGGATAATAATAATAACAAAATAATAATAAAACTTTATTTCTAAGGCGCCTTTCAAAAACCAAGGCCCCGTACAGAATTTAAAACACATTAAGCATTTCAAATCTTAAAAATAAAAACAACTAGCACAGATAAACAGATAAAATCAAACTCCAAATGCTTGAGTCCATAAATATGTTTTCAGGGCCTTTTTAAATCCCTCCACGCTCAAGCACTCCTGTAACTGATGGCGTAGAGAATTCCAGAGGGTAGGGGCCACATGCATAAATTTATGGGCCTCAGAAGATTTCAAACACACCCTTTCTAGCAACCCCTCATGAGCTGAGCAGAGCAATCGCCCAGGGCAGTAAGGGACCAGGAGCTCTTTCAGGTAGTCCAGGCCACATCCATGTAGGGCTTTAAAAGTCAAAAGATTGACTTTGAAGGTGATCTGCCATTGCACTGGCAGCCAAGTACAGTCCATGCAGCACTACTGAAATATGACTGGACTGGGGGGCACCAGTCAAAAGCTGGGCCCCTGCATTCTGTACCAGCTGCAGGCAGTGGATTTCCACCCCAGGAAGCCCTAGGTAAAGGGAATTGCAGTGGTCCAGATGCAAGGACACAAAGGCATGGACCAGAGTAGGAAGATCATTGGACGGAACAAGGTGTCTAATCCTGGAGATATTCCTCAGATCGTAAAATGAGGACCTGACAACGGCAGACACCTGTGAATGCAGAGTCAGTCCTTCATCAAAAATTACCCCCAGATTATGCACCTGTTCAGAGGTCAGGAGTGAAACACCCCTGAGATAAAGCCCAGAGGGTGAACCAACTCCCAGCCCCCTCCATCTGATGCACCAGATCCACTACCAGCACCTCTGTCTTTTCTGAGTTCAACTTCAACCAACTCGAGTCCATCCACTCCTGGATTTCTTTGAGGCTGAGACAGCTCCATTCTAGTCAGGTGCACAAGAAAGGTAGAGTTGGGTATCATCAGCATAGCAGTGAAACCTCGGCCTATACCTTCTTACAATGTCTCCGAGGGGCAGCGTGTACACTGCGAACAACATGGGGCACAACAGAGTCCTGAGGAACCCCACAAGACAAAGAAACTGGGTCCGAGTAATAAACTCCAGAAACCACTCTCTGAGTTCTTCCAGTGAGGAAAGATGTAAACCACCTGAGGACTACACCCGATAGTCCACAGATGAACCTCAGATGCTCAAGTAGAACCCCATGGTCCACAGTGTCAAAAGCTGATATGAGATCTAGAAGAACCAAGATGGAACTGTTCTTCTGAGCACCCAAACCAGCGCTGTCTCAATACTATGCCTCTTTCGAAAACTGGACTGGAGAGGTTCATAGATATCATGGATGGTCGAATAATTCTCTAACTGTACGGCCACTACCTTCTCAATCACCTTCCCTAAAAAGGGAAGGTTAGAGATTGGTTTGTAGTTTGCATGGCAGTCAGGGCCCAAAGAAGCTTTCTTCAGGATGGGTGTTACCACTGCCTCCAGTGGTCATTATCTGCTGTCATTTTCTCTGTTTCCATGTTTAAATATGTCTAAGTATCGTACTTTTAGTTCCTATTGTGGCATTGTCTTTCTCTATATGGTAACAAAAACAAGCTATAGTATGCTATATTTTTTATAACATCTTTATTGTCTAACCTAAGAATTCCATGAGGGACTTCCTTCTGTCCAGTATTCCTTTTCTTCATCATGGCTACCACTGTCTGACCCACCATTGAACATGCAGTTCCACTACCCCTTCACATGCTGCCCTATTCTGTAGGATATAGCCAGTGGCCTCTACTCTGACCAGAAGACCAGATCCAAATATGGGACTGATAATTAGGAAGGTGGTGGAGGAACCAGAGGAATGGTCCCTTGGATGTGGGAGTGGATAGCATCTGCCTGCCCATGTTTTATTGCATTTCTCTGCTTCTCCCTTTCCACAGAACCATTGAGTGGAGTGACCCTGCACATCACACATGACACGTGTGCATTTTGGTGGTGCCTCTCTTCCTCAATGTTCTTCTGCCTTCTGCCTCAACAGAAAATAGGTGGAATTTAAAATAGGAAAGGAATCACACAATATGAGTAGAAGCAGCAATCTAGCCGATTTCCTTGGATATATTTCCTACTCAAATTAGGTATAGTCACTGCTGTGGATGGGCCCTTAGTCCCTTTCAGCACAATACTATGTAACAATGTTTTGTATTGCATGTTTTCTACTCTCTTGCCAGCAATTACTTTGATCTTCAGAGGGCTTATAAAAATATATGAACAAATATAGCATATCTGATGGAAAATATGCATTGATATGGAATTGGTACAGTACCTATATTCGGCTCAAAACATTTGGTGAGCCTCATGCAAATTCATTTAAGTTTACAATACCATACTGATTTTCATCTCCAGAGAGAGTTTCATTGTGAGATAAAGTTCCCTGAATCACAAATCAAATTCATACAATTTTCATGCAAACAATATGGCTAGTCTAATCTAAGCATGGCAGGCAGAAATGCCTTATGGAGTCACAGTAACCCTTACCTTCCATTTGTGCCTTTGCAATAAGCATATCAAACATAAAACTATACACTCAACTGAAAGGAGTGGGTTCATATACAGTAGGTGAGCTACATGAAAACCCATAATCTATTTTTTATAAGGTTTATCTGGTGATACAGTACATTAGAATGTATCTTGGTTATACTTTAATGTGAGCCCTTCACAGCAGACATGGAAATTAATTCTGATTCATAAAATTTAAATAGAGAAGTCATTACTCAAAATAGCATGTGTTACTATTTAGGGTCCTGTTCTCAAAATAGTTTCTTTATGTTCTAGCTTTGTCAAGATCCTTATGGGAACAGAAGGATAGATCTTGAAGTAATCATGACATATCAATACTTAATTCAAAATAAAGTAATTCATGTTTTATCCCTACAGTTGTTATCAGTATGATTTCTCCAACTAAATCACATTGACCATGTTGCCATAAGTTTCTAACTAAAGCATTTGCTTTGTAAGATGTGCAAGAACTTGCTGAAGTACTTTATCAGCAATTTTTTTCCTTGAGATTAGGTTGCACTGACTTCTAATTTGCAAAAAGATTTTGCTTAATAGTTTGGTATAAAATATGTTACTTTATTTATGCCCTTTGTTGTATAAATGTTAATAACACACATAACACTGTGTATGTCAGCTGAATTAATGCTTATAAATTATTTTGCTAGCAAAAATAAAACAAAATAGAACACTTTCCTTGCTGTTATTAAGGAAATGCTGCAGTAGGTGAAATAACAAAATAATGTAATGTAGTGTAGCACTACATGTGTATGAATAATGTACCTGAAATTACTGTAAACTGCATGTGACATTAGTTTTAAAAAACAGTGTGATAATCATTACATGCTGTCTGTTTAGGTCTACTGTGTTGTAAGTTATGTATCTCATATACTGTAGTCATCTAAAACATTTGTTGTTTCACCTTAATAGAAGGTGGAATATCCTTCCCCTATTTCATACTGTAATGGCAGAAGAAAAATTGGCACATGCACCCACCCTACCTCATCAGCCCATATAAAGTGCAAAGTGCATGCTTTATGCTAACTAGTTTTGAAGAGGTGCTTATTTGTAAGGAACCCATGACAGTGACTAGTGCTCATTTCACCATTCTAACTAAAAGAGACAGTAACTTATCACTGAGGATGTGGGGTTTGAGGGCAAAAAAAGTATTTTAAAATATTCATGCCATGAAAAATGAAAATCCTATTATTTTATGTTATCATTTGACTATAAATAAAAAGTACAGCTTTAAATTTTTCTAATCACTATATTTGACTTATATGTTCAAAACAAAGCAATTTTGTGAATGTGTTTTCCAGTTATTAAACTTGAATGTACACAGTACAACTGGGCTCTTTTTACTGTGCAATAATCTTATTTTTAGAATATTTCTGTGCTAATAAACTATTTCTCATGTATGGGTAAATAAACATCATAAAAACAGTTTTCTTAATAAAGAACACATTTTGTCATTCTGTTAAAAAAGATAAAGAAAAAAACAAGCAGAATGGAAGAGCTTTAGAAATTGAAACAAATATTTTTTAATGCTTATTTGAGTGTCATTTAAAGTTTATTTAGTAATTATGTTTCTGCTCAGATAGTTATTTTGTTGTAACATGTTATGTAATATGTTAAAGAATATTTTATAAATTGTTTTTTTTTTTTTTTTGCTATCTCCCTAGCAATATAAGGATGCAGTCTTTATAACAAAATATGCAGCCTTTGCAGTGTTGAGCAAGTTTCCATGTTTAACATTGACTGTGTTAGCCTTTGAGTGTGTGGCCCAAAGCAGAGGTTATGCTCTCAGGACAGATTTTGATCAGCACTTTTATCATGCATCACAAACTGGGACCAGATTGACTAATATTACATCCTGTTTAGTATTCAGTATAGTGATCAGTATATTCTGAACATATAGTAGGCATCTGCAATGTGACTGACTCAAATTTCTAGTGCTACTTGAACTTAAAAACAAGATCCTCAAACCCTTGCACCACTTAGAAAGTGTACAGATTGACAATACTGTATTGTCTCATTTTTAAATCATACTACAATTGACATATCAGTTATTAAATAATTCTGAGAGCTTCAGCTAATTAATACATCTGATACAGTAGTGTCTGATGCCCCAGTCATTATCCAGATGTTCCATTCTACAGACTGGTATGTTTAAACATGAAATATTGCTTTGGTTTATGCATTACAATTTAAGACAGATATATTAAGTTTGTCAATTACATGGAGTAAGATTTGCTTTTATTTATAATCAGCCTCTGCAAAGATTTAAATATTGTTGTTTTGTCTCAGGCAGCAAGAGAAGTAGTTGAGTTTTTATTTATAGCAGTGGCATTCTTTTTAAAGCAAGACAACTTTATAAAGTAATCTGTTCTTCCCAGCTTTAAATTGTTCTGTATTAAGACAGATATTTGAGATTAGGTACATATGTCACAAAGTGGATGTAAATTAGTGTCAAACAGTATGTTGCCATTTTGATCTGTATGAGTGATTCAAATGCCATGAAGATACAATGAAATACTGTGTAGCCAAAACACTGGACCTGTTTCAGATCTTACCACATACCTTCTTATTTTTATTTTTTTTCTAAATCTAGCATTAACTAGGTATGGGAGAAAGATATGGAGAAATTTGCAATTACAGAAAATGTGATTTATTTTCTGCGTTTAATATGAGCATGTTCTAAAAACGTGCCTGTTCGTATGAAGTCCTCACAACCACCCAAAAATCTGTGTTAGGAAGGTGTCCAGGTTCTTTTTTTTTTTTTTTTTAATTGGAACCATACTATGTTGCTTTGATAACAATGAAGTGTTATTTCCTCTTCTTGGGGTGGGGAGCAAGTGGTTGTCCCAGATAATGTTGTATTGGTCTAGCAAGCCTGTCAGATCAGTTCCCAGTATACTAAAGTAGCTCAACTGTTACACAACATTATATTTACTTATGGATGCTTTTGATCCCAGACTAATAAGCAAATGCATACTTAATCACATAATGCTATATATAAAAAACAAAAGGGTTACATTAAAATGCATACTTAAAATACAGGATAATGCTAGCATTAACATTTCAACCATAGGCTTTCTTCAACAATTATTAATAAAGAAAAAGTAGACATAGTTACTTAATCTTTAAATAACTCTTTAAGAAGACCTAAAGTCAAACTGTAAATTTGTTCTTTATTTTCTCTTTTTACTATGCATTTAATCTGATCCATTTGTATTATTTGCAACTGACACACTGATGCAACTCTTTGTTTTGTGTTCTGGTATGTGATATTGTTTCATTAATATACAATGGAATAAGAATATTATTTTAAAAAGTACTTGGAAAATATGTACACACTGAATAATCAAGTCATAAGATAGTCATACCACACTGTCACAGAATAATCAAGTCATAAGATAGTTATACCACACTGTCACAAATTTGAATTTTATATTTAGTTTTATACAGTACTAGCAACATATTTTTTTTTTAAGAAAAATAACTCAGTTGTTCTATATTTTTACATACTGGGGGCCAGACATTCAAACCATTGCACTGAGCACAAAGCCATAGCATGGGAATAGTGCTAGCTTTGTGTGAGGCTGCAATATTCAAAAGCCATATTAGCGCCGGTGCTGTGTGGTAGCACTGATGCTAATAGTTAATGGTATGCAGGGGCGTGGACAGGGGAGTGCCCATGAATGCTAGAAGTGCAGCATATTCAAAGGTATAGTGCCATGCTGCAGGCATTAGCATGACCTGTAGAGTGGCGCTAGATACCGCCGAAAAAAGCTGGCGTTAATGCGGCGGTGACCCCACCCCACAGCACACAGTCCTTCCTGACCCCATCGCAGGTTAAATAAAAGTAGTCACCGTAGTCTAGTGGTCCCCCCAAGCATGAATCTCGACCCCCGGTACACACAATTATCATACTTTTCCCTTGTTTCTAGTGGTCCCCCCAACCCCCAAGCACAAATCCCGACCCTGGAAAAGTATATATCATATTTTTTCCTGGTAGTCTAGTGGTCCTCCTACCTCCCAAACATGAATCCTGACCCCCGGTACACACAATTATCATAATGTTACCTGGTAGTCTAGTGGTCCCCTGACCCCCCAAGCACAAATCCTGACCCAGGTACTCACAATTATCATAATTTTACCTGGTAGTCTAGTGGTCCCCCAACCCCCCAAGTATGAATCCAGACCCCGGTACACACAATTATCATAATTTTCCCTGGTAGTCTAGTGGTCCCCCACTCCCAAGCAAGAATCCTGACCCCGTGCATGTATTTGTCATATTTTTCCCTGATAGCCTAGTGATCCCCCACCCACAAACACAAATCCTGACCCCAGTAAACACAATTCTCATAATGTTGCCTGGTAGTCTAGTGGTCCCCCACCCCCAAGCACAGATCCTGACCCCGGTACACTGATGTCATAATTTTCCTGGTAGGCTAGTAGTCCTCCACTCCCCAAGCATGAATCAACCCCAGAAAAGTATCTATCATATTTTCCCTGGTAGTCTAGTGGTCCCCCACCCCCCAAGCATGAATCCTGACCCCGTACACATATTTGTCATATTTTTCCCTAGTGGTCAGTGGTCCCCACCCAGCTGTGTACTTCGTTACCCCCAAAACAGGGCATACCTCCAGAGCCGGTGACTGGCTCAGCCCTCCTCTCTCCACCACAGCTGACGCCGACTGCAGTATTCAGGAGTTAGCACTCCTGAATATAGCAGTCGGCGGATGGCCATGGTGGAGAGAGGAGGGCTGCGCCGATTGCTGGCTGTGGAGGTATGCCCTGTTTTGGAGGTAACGGAAGAGCACAGCTGGGTGAGGGGCCACTGGACTACCAGGGAGAAATATGACACATACTTGTAGGGGTTGGGATTTGTGCTTGGGGGTGGGGGACCACTAGACTACTAGGAAAATATGAATAGATAATGCATAGGGGTTGAGATTCATGCTTGGGAGGGTGGGGAACCACTAGACTACCAGGGAAAATTGTGATAATTGTGTGTACCGGGGTCAGGATTCATGCTTGGGGGTGGGGGACCACTAGACTACCAGGAAAATTATAATTGTGTGTACCGGGGTTGGGATTCATGCCTGGGGTGGGGAACCACTAGACTACCAGGTAAAATTATGATAACAAAGTGTACCAGGGGCCTGGATTCTGTGTGGTGGTGGGGGGTCACTAGACTACTGGGGAAATCTTTTCTGTTACCATGAACGGGGGTCAGGATCTGTGCTGGGGGGGGTCCACTAGACTACCAGGTGTTTCTGTGCTATGGGGTCAGGGATCAATGGGGGGAGGGCTGTCATGCCTGTCAACCGTGTCGCGGAAATGAGGAATATGGACATTTTGGACACTCAAGTTGAGGGACAACAAGGGACACAGACCCTCAGAATGAGGAACCTATTCTCAATCATGGCATTGCAGGGTCAGGACACTGTGACACCATAGTGTTGACCCATACAAGATACACTTCAGATACAGTGCTGCAGACTGTACAGTACTCATGCAGTACAGTCTGTATGCACAGCACATTCACTGTGTAGGCAGCACCTTTTCCATGAGGGACAGAGTTGTAAGGGGCCGAATGAGGGATGAGCCTCATAATGAGGGACACATGAGGGGTATGGGGCTGTCCTCAGGCAGTGTGTGTGTGTATATATATATATATATATATATATATATGCACATGTATATATATCTATATGCCTATATTGCTCTGTAGACCATTCCGAGCAACAAGGGATGCTGTGGGCATGCCTTGGCCTGCAGCATCCAGCCTGTACTGCCATTCTGACCAAAAGGGGGAGCTGTGTGCACATGCAGTTGCACCGGGCAAACCGCATGGTACTGTATGCTGAGCAGCATATAATGAGATGCAAGTGTGCCTGTTTGCCCACGGATTACCTAAGTAGGCTCATTTGCATGGGAGCTTTGAATATAGCTCCTGTTTGCCCCAGGCTAACCAGTTTGCACTGGGCTAATGTGTTAGTACTGTGCAATCAGGTTAGCCCTGGGCAAACCTCACTTCAGCATAGAACAGTTCTGCAGTGTGTGGCTTACATTGTTGTTTGCAGACTCATACCTCTCAACTGTCCCTGATTTTCAGGGACGTCCCTGATTTTACCTCAATATTTTACTTTGCCTTCCTCAACATTATGTTTCTGTGACCAAACAGTGGGGGTTGTAAGCATAAAATACTGTCAAACATTAATGTTACTGACGTGTTCTTCCTTAGAAAATGCATTTTACACTAAACCACTTATTTTACCAGCTTCCTGAGTGGATATCAGCAGTTTTTAAGGTGTGTCCTTGATATTAAACCTTTGTTCCTGGTTGTGTTAAGCCTTGTCCCTGATTTATGAGGCAGGAGGTTGAGAGGTGTGTTTGCAGTAGCTGTGAGACATCTCTGTGCAATCACACACAATGTTCTCCACCTGCAGCACTGGCTTGCTACAGAGTCTAATGAGCTGCAGTTGCAGTTTGCACTTCCCTGTTGCTATATTCAGTGCTGTTTTATTCCCATGCTATTTTTGCCCTGCACTCCCAGACCGGTTTGCCCTGCTTCCTTAGACTGCTATATTCAGCAGCATTAGCACCGGGTTATTTCCTTTTCAATATAGCTTGCTTTGTGCTCCGGGCTAAGTTTGCCCACCGGGCAGTGCTAATTTAGCCCCAGGGCAAAGTTTTGAATATCTGGCCCCCAGTGTATTTACAGCATGATATTTAAGGGCAGACACATAATAATTCTCTGTAGAAAGCAGCTTTGGATGACAGCATAATAAGTAATCCATATGTACTATGGGGATTTTCAAAAGAATATGTCCAAAATTAGCCTTCCCCTATTTTCAACAGAAGACCTGTATCTGCATCTAAATGAACGCTCTAACAATTCTGTCTGTCTGGTTGAACATGCATGAAAAATAATGCAAACTGTAGATGCATCTGTTTTTCAATGCAGATCATGACATTGAGTGCAATTTTAAATGCAGATTTTGTCATCTGCATCTTTTGAAGTTTACTGCAATTGTGGATGCCAGTTCAGGTGCAGATACAGGCAGTGCAGCTGTTGCATCTGGATCTGTCACATTTGATACTCCAACCTATTTATAAAATGATGTATAAAAACTGACCAAATTGAACAACTTTGTTGGTTAAAACACAGCATTTGGCCGTTGTATATTTACCTAGAAAATGCAGAGATCATAACTAATCATCCCTAATCTACCTAGCAGCAACATAAATAGACAAAATTAAAAACCCTTTTCCTGTAAAATATTTTTCCACTTTTTAAAAACAAAAACCCATAGCAGGGCACAGTTGTCTTCAAAATAAATGCACTTCCTGGATTCATTCAACGGTACACAGCTTTTTTTTACCAAACTCACTTATTCTACCTAGCAACAACCTACAGTAACTGAAGGAAAATAAAGCATTTTTCCATTTAAAAAATTCTACTTTATAACTGCAATAATCCAGGGCATGGGTTTCTTGAGAATTAATGTCTTTCCAGGTGTATTGAAAGTCACTCAGTCATGGGCTTTGTGCCTTCCAATTAATCTGAGGCATGCACTGAGTCTCTAGAAATGCATGCTCTGTTGTGGGTTATTGCATACATAAATCTGTATCTGTCTAATACATGTGATTATGATTGTGTGTTCAAAACACACAGAAACCCCTCCCTCACTGAAAGAAAAAATAATGTGTACCAGTTGGAAAATATATTTTATACTTATGAATACATTAGTATTAAAAAAAATACATTTATCCACAGCAAAGTCACACAGCTAGCATTTTTATCAGAAAGAACATAAAGACTGCATCTTTAATTGTGATGATAAACAGATATGTGTTGGCTCCAAGACAGCTTATCCACTTGTTGATAACAGCTTTTCTAAGTCATTGATCATACGGACAGCTTTATTACAGCAAGAACAACTAATAATTATTTTTATACAACTCTGCAAATATTGACCTGGTTGTCATCAATTTATTATTCTTGTTATATGTTTAAAAAACATGATGTTTCTGTGTGTCAGTTGTCAGTTTTGTTTGTGCTGTGCAGTGTAAGTCATTTGAATTTAAATGTGTATTTTGATGCAACAGTATTGTGCACCAAATTTGGGGGAAATATATAAGAACTCATTGTTCCCACATCAAATAGTTTCATTTTAATAAAGTGATTAAAAACCTATACATGTGATACAGTTTTATTCCATAGTGGTTAACAAAAGTCTGGACATTTTAGATTTCTTATCAAAAGGAATACTGACTTGCTTTTCTTAGAAGGCATGCATGATGATGATGATGATGATGGTAACCTTTATATATCCAGTTAATAGGACCCACTGAGATTACACTGCAATTTTATATACAATGGTGACCCTACAACCTAAGCATGACACAGACAATATCAACATATAGACAACTAGTTGGTATAAGAGAACTGGGGTGTGGTCCCACTGCACAAAAGCAGCAACAAGGAAGAGGCTAGCAATTACAGGCCAGTTAGTCTTACATCAGTGGTGGGAAAGTTAATGGACACCCTGCTAAAGGACAAGCTGATGGAGTACGTGGAGGCACCAGTAGCACAGATTCATGGGGTGGGGGGAGGTCATGTCAAACAAATCTCACAGATTTCTTTGACTGGGTGACTGAGGAGGTAACTTGGGGAGGGCAGTGGATGTGGTCGATGTGGACATTAATAAAGCCTTTGCCACGATGCTGCACAGGAGACTAATAAAGAAACTTAGCAACCTCAGGGTGGGGGAGAAGATGGTAAACTGGGTATCAAACTGGATGAAAGACAGGAGACAGAGGAGGATGATAGTAAATTGCTGTCACTTGGAGGATGGGAGAGTGACCGGCAGAGTACCACAGGGCTCCATAGTGGGTCCTGTCCTCTTCCATGTCTTCATAATTGACACTGTTGAGGAGGTGGAGAGGAAGGTGTATCTCTTTGCAGGTGAGACAAAAATCTGTAATAGGGTGGACACCCAGAAAGGGGTGCAGAGAATGCAAAAGAATCGGGGGAAATTTGAGGAGTGGTCTAGGGTGTGGCAGCTGCATTTTATTAGGAAAAAGTATAAAGTCATACACCTGTGGGAGGGGGCCTGAGGGCTGTGTAGGAGATGGGAGGTAATTGCAGTCACCAAGCAAGAGAGGGACCTTGTGTAATCATATCTGATGATCTCAAAGTGACAGGGCAAGCTAGTGATAAGTGATTGAGAAATATACTGAAGAGAATCTGTCCCAGAATAGAACTCTGTGAAACACTAGTGCTAACTCTACGGCACTCTGATAAGATTCCAATTGATCTTGTTGTCACTGTATTGCTCACTAGTGAGACACCACCTAGAGTACTGTGTCCAGTGCTGCACCTCTGTAAGGATACTGACAGGGTGGAAGCAATCCAGAAGGATACCAAAATGGTGTGGGGGTTGCATGAGAAGCCATATGAGAGGCTGTGGGAGCTCAACATGTACTCCTAGGAGGAGGGGAAGAGCAAGAGGGAAAATGATTGAGACAGGACAGTTATGTAAGAACTTACCATAACAGTAGATCTTCGAGAAAAGCTCTTGCAGGAGGTAATAACCATTAGGATTATGCCACCAGGCACTAGGACCCCACGGAAAAATTCTAGCTAGCAGTCCAAGACAGGGAACCCCCCCCACCCAACATTGACTCTGCCCCAACGTCATCCTCAGTATTTAGGAGGTGGCCCCCTGGCGCCACCCCAGTTTGTCCACTGGAGACCCAGCTGGCATGAAGGATAGGACAAACCGAGGAGGCTTTGTCATCCCGATAGGGACATACAGAAAAAAGCACTGGGGAAAGGTGTGAGGAAAAGCATACCTGCTGAAAGATCTCTTCTCGAAGATCTACTGTTATGGTAAGTTCTTGAGTAACTATACAATCTCACTTCGAGATAGAGCTCTTGCAGCAGGTAATAACCATTAGAACCGAGTCCCAAGCAGTACCAGGATAACACCAGGTCAAACGGGCAGTGGATGCAAGAATGCCCCATGGCTTCTATGAGAGCAATCCCTGGAGGACTTCCAGGCTGAAACCTTCCCTCCTTCTGGAAGCAATGTCCAAACTGTAGTGCTGGACAGAGGTGTGTACCGAACTCCAGGTGGCTGCGGCACTGAGATTTGCTACTGACATATTTCTGAGAGATGCAAAAAACGCCACTATCCCTCTATTCAAATGACCTCTAACTGGGCCTGGAAGGGGTTTGCCATACTTTTCATGGCAGAACACAATGCAGTTGACTAGCCACTTGGACATAGTCTGTTTGGTAACTGATGCCTCCTAACATCCATTGGGCAAAAGACACAAATAATTGGTCTGACTTCCTTATGGATGGTGTATGGTCAATCTATGTACATCTAGAAAATGTAACAATGCCTCCCCCTTTGTTAGTATTCTGGATAGTAGACAGGCAGGTTAATGCCTTGGTTGAGAGTAAACTCTGACACCACCTTCGGAAGAAACTTAGGGTTTGTGCAAAGAGACACCCTGCCCCTATGAAAAACCAAATATGGCTCCTTGCACATGAGATCCTGGAGCTCAGAAATTCTCCAGGCTGAGGTAATAGCAACTAAAAATAACACTTTCCAAGAGAGAAAAAGCGAAGCTTGTAACTTGCGGTTGGTTTGGGGGGGTGCAATGTTAACTTCCCCAGCATAAACAGCAGATCCCATGGGGGAACTGGTTCCTGAACGGGAGGCTTGATGTGCAGGACACCTCACAGGAAGGTATGTGACAGATCCAGCTGCGTCAAGTACATTCATCAGTACATGATAGGCGGAGATAGCTGAGAGATGTACCTTTATGGATGAGTAGCTGAGAACTGAATCAGACAGATAACAGATACTCCAGAATCCAGTTCACCTAGCATGAGAACAGGTCTATGTTGTTGGCAGCAGCCCATAGGCTGAACTGCTTTCACTTCATGGTGTATGTGACCCTAGTAGATGGTTTTCTGCAGTCACTAACTCCTCAGCTATCTTCTCGGACACCCCATACCTGCCCCTGGCTAAGTCTGCAGGAGCCATGCATATAGGTGCAGAGACTTGAGGTTGGGGTGAATTAGAGAGCCCTGGTCTTGGGATAGCAACTGAGAGGCCAGAGTAAGTGGAACTGGAACTGGAGGATTTACCGCCAGCTGTTGTAGAAGAGGGAACCAAATTCATCTGGGCCAGAATGGCGCTACCAGAATCATGGTTGCTGGTTCCAACAGTAGCTTGAGGAGAACTCGCTGCAGAAGAGGGGAAGGCAGGAATGCATAGAGAAAGCCCCTGGTCCAAGAGAGGAACAATGCGTCTCACCAAAAAACACCAGACCCTGGCCCTAGCGAGCAGAACTTGGGCAGATTGGCATTGAGTGTGGACGCAAAGAGGTCTAGCTCTGTAGTCCCCCATCTTTTGAATAGGTTGTCTACTACCTCTTGAAGTAGTTCCCATTCAGGAGCTTGGGATTGCAAGTGACTGAGGCTGTCTGCTAAGGTGTTGAAGACCTGGGACATGTACCGCAAACAGTTCCAGGCAGTGATCTACTGCCCAGTACCAGACCCTTATGGCTTCTCTTCATAGGGGATATGAACATGTTCCCCCTGCTCGTTGAGATAGAAAACCATGGGCATGTTGTCCATCTGGACTAGACCTGGGCCTGGATGGAGGTCATCATGGAATGCCTGTAATGCATATAGCACAGCCCTCCTCTCCAGAATGTTTATATGCAAAGAGCATTCTGTCTGAGTCCAAGACCCTCTGGTATGATTGCTTTTGAAGTGGGCACCCCATCCCATGCCCAATGCATCTGTGGTGATAACTTGTTGAGGGGAGGGATTCCTGAAGGGGGCCTCTATCACCAAGCAGGAGGGATTCAGCCACCATAGTAAGTTTTGGTGTACTGCCTGGGAGATTCTGACCTTCTGGTCAAGATCATCACTTCGCTGGTCCCACTGCACCCTGAGGTTCCATTGCAGAATTCTCATGTGCAGCCAAGCGAGAGGCATGGTCACTATGGCCGTGGCCATATGACCCAAGAGTTGTAGTACCATTCTGGCTAGAGCTTGGTGTATGGAGATTAATCTCCAAGCCAGCGCCTGAAGGTGATCTTCCCTGTCTGAAGGGAGAAAGGCCCTCCCCTGAACTGTATCCAAGATGTCTCCTATGAATTGGAGTCTCTGGGATGGCCAAAGGGTTGACTTAAGGAGATTTAGAGTTATCCCCAGGTCCTGGAACATCTTGAAGGTGCACACCAGGGTCTGACATAGCTGATCTCTGGATGGGGCTGCTAGTAGCCAGTTGTCGAGGTAGGGGTAGATGTAATGACCCTGCCTTCTGCGACCTGCCGCTACTACCACCAGGTTCTTGGAGAATACCGAAGGTGCAGAGGACAGGCCAAAAGGAAGGGCCCTGAACTGGTAGTGCTCTCCTTTTAATGTGAAATGGAGATACATCCTGTGGGACGGCAGGATCTTTATGTGCATGTACATGTCCTGCATGTCCAGGGAGCACAGCCAATCTTCTTGGTGCAGCATGGGAAGCAACCCCTATAGTTTCGCCAACCTGAACCTTTTGTACTCTATGAAGATGATCAGTTGACTGAGGTCCAAGATAGGACAAAGGTCCCCTGTCTTCTTCAGAACCAGGAAGACGTGAGAGTAGTAAACTTTGCCCCTCTGGGATCCCGGTACTACTTGAATCACTCGCTTTGACATGAGGCCTCTATCTCCACCTGAATGAGGCCTGCATGGGATGGAGAGCTGAATATGTGGGCTGGTGGATTGTTTGGGGGTAGCTGGGAAAACTCCAGGGTGTAGCCCCTCTCTATAAGTTGCAGCACCCATTGATCTGTCATGATGTTCTCCCAACCTGCAAGGTAAAGGGAAAACTACCCTGCCACTACCTGCCCTATTGATTCTGCTGGCGGGGGAAGGGGGGCTGGCAAGAAGTCAGGCAGAGGCTGATGGAGTGGGGAAAGGAGCTCTCGACTGCTTAGCTGTTTGTGGTCCCTGAGTTCCTGGTGTCTGAGAGGGTACTTTTCTCTTGAGCCCTCCTTGTTGTTGCTGTTTCTTTGATTGTGGTCCCTGGTGCCTCCGAAAGGGCTTGGGGGGATAAGGTTCCAACTTGTACTTCTTGTGTACTTTAGAGACAGCTTTCCCCAAGTCCTGTAGGCCAGTAATGATCTTCTCAGCCTCTTGGCCAAAAAGCACATGGCCCTGGAATGGCAGATCCAAGATAGCGTCCTGCAGGTCCTGCCAGAACCCGGACACTCAAAGCCACGAGTGTTGCCTGAGGCATACTCATGAGGCTGCGGTTCTGGCTGCTGTATCTGCCACATCATATGGGCATCTGAGGACATGTTTGTCCACATCTGCCCCAGACTGTAGAACTGCCAGAAGATCTGACTTGTTGGGAGAATCTAGCTAGGTCTTGGTTAGGTCCATAGACTTCTGCCACAGGTACTTCTGGTACATGACCATATGTGCTAAGAAATTCAGAGACCTGATAGTACAGGTGGAGAAGTTGCACACCTTCCACCCAGACTGGTCAATCTTTTTCAATTCCTTATCTGGTGGCTGGGAGCTGGTATGCTTAGGCTGTTGTGACCTGCCGTGAGCTGCTATAAGGACTATGGAGTCCACCTTGGGCTGTTCACTGAGGTGGGGTTAGTTTCTGGGGGTCCTGTAAAGGTAGTCAGCCTTTTTGGGCACTGTGGAAGTAGTTGAAGGATGCTTCCACACCACTTTTGTTACATCCTGGAATGGCTCCACCAATGGGGAATTATTAGCGGCTTTTGATCAATAGCCCCAAAAACATATCCAAGTGTCTCCTTTCCAGGTCCAGGTCTTTCATTTCCCACTGGTTGAGGAATTGGATATGCCTCATAACCTCAAGGAAGGTGGTATCATCTGGTGTAGACCTGGGTGAATCCTTTCTCTGATCCGGTGAAGGCAGAAGGAGGTCATCCTTAGAGGAGTCATAAGGCAAGGAGGAACCACTATAGTCACCCGATGGTTTGGAGTGATGGTCAGAGGACCTATTCTGACATTGGGAGTGATGTCCACTTGACCTGCTCTGCCCTCAGGAGTGACGGTCACTAGAACTACTCTACCTGCAGGAGGTAGACCTTGAGGATGGGTGATGTCTGTGTCTCCGACGTCCATCAGAGCCCTGGTCCAAGCCACCTGGAGTTGGCGATCTGATGTCAGGGGTGGCAATGGGGTCCTGTGGGGAGCCATCGGCTGTGGCTACGGAATGACCATCACCACTCCCGAGGGTTCAGGCTTGGGTAGTAGGGCACTCTTAGTGGTGTTCCTCCAGCTGGAAAAGAGAGTGCCTACTTCTGCTAAAGGGACCATTGAGCCTGACGTCTGGTCTGACAGCAGTTTAGCTGTCCCCAATGGGGTTGGAGCCAGGCCTGGTGTCTGAGGAGCTTCTGGTGTCATGCCGCTGATGGGCAAATTACCTGATGTCTGGTCCTTTGTCTGAGCATCAGACGTATTGGATTTGGCTGATGACTGGGTGTCAAGCCCTGTGGGCATAAGCTTGGTGGGGCCAGGTGTCAGATCAGCAGTCATCAGGTCCACTGGTGGAAGCCCATTCTGCCCTAGTGGGGCTGATGATGGCTTGTAGCCCAACATTAGATCTGACTCCAGAGGGCTGGAGGCAGATGATGCAGGAGGCTGTTGGTCTGAAGGGATGGCAGACGACAGTTTAGGCGCCGAGGGCACTTCCTTGATGTGTTGATGACCCAGACACCTGTTGTGGTCATCAGTCTTGGCTAACAAACTGGAGGATGAGGCCCTAATGATGGTGGAGCCTGCGTGGATGCCTGTCAAAGTGGAAGCAGAAGAGGCCAAGTCCTTGGGCCTAGACCCTAGTTCTTGTTTGTGGGGTCTGATGGCCAGAGACACTGAAGAAAGAGTCTTGGGAAGGCCCTTGCCCTGAACCTCCACCTGACACCTGGGTAGAGGTGGAAGATTTAGCAGTCAAAATCCCTGGAAGGGCTAGCGACCCTGGGGGGGGGCAGAATCTGACCTCCAGCAAGAAGCCTTGGAGCTCTTATGCAGGGAACGGTACCATGTTTCTGACCTGGGCCTGTCCTTTTCTGTCCTGTGATGCTTCCTCAAATGCTTCTTCTCCTTGGGGGAAGTGTCGTGGGTGGAAGACAAAGAAGAGCTGTGCCCAGAGTGCGACTTTTTGCATCTCGGCCACTTATTGTTCCGGCAGGTGAGCCCTGAGCATCTTCAGGTGGTGAATGCAGGTGCGCTTGTTAAAGCGTGCTGTGGTCCCAGGCACAGGAGGCAAGCCAAATGGCCGTCTTTGGCTGTAATTTATTTGCCGCGTGCACACTTTGCCTTTACGCCATGGTGTAGAAGTGATAAACTCAGTAGACATAAAGATGCAATTGAGAAACTTGAAAAATTGAACTGCATGGAGTGTCAAGAAAAAATGGCAGTCGACAGTAGCAGGAGACATCCATGGAGCAAAAATGCAGGGATAATGCAGGCCAACAGCGGCATAAGAACTGGGGTGGTGTCGGGGGACCACCTCTATATACTGAGGATGATGTCTGGGGCAGAACCGACATCGGGGGCTGTCCCCAGTCTTTCACTGCTAGCTAGAATTTTTCTGTATGGTCCTAGTGCCTAGCAGCATAGTTCTAACAGTTATTACCTGCTGCTAGAGCTCTGTCTCAAAGTGAGAGCTTTAAGTACCTGAAGGGAGGAACAAGGTGAAGGAGGGGAGCTTCTTTCAGTTGAAGAGGAGCACCAGAACAAGGGGGCAAATGGTGAAGCTTGATGAGGGGACATTAAGAGGGGTGTGAGGAACTACTTCTCACAGAAGTGCACACTGGATGCCTGGAACAGCCTTCCAGAAGATGTGGTGTGGGCGAAGACAGTGGGGAGCTTCAAACATGCATGGGATAGGCACATGGGCAAAATAAGTACAGGAAGGGGAGGATGGCCAGTGACCAAATAGGGTCCAGGGTATAGTAATAAGCAGGGAAAAATATGGCAGATTAGATGGGCCTACCGGTCCTTTTCTGCTGACAAGTGCTATGTTTCTATATAGATATGGCAAATGAAAAGTTATTAAAAGCACAACAATAAATTCACTAAAAATACCACCAACAGCTTAATCTGGTTCAAGGTCTGTTGGCATTCATCTGTATCCCCCTCCCCCCCAGGTCATGCCTGAAAATAGGCAGGATTTGTCTAGTGCACTTACCTGGTCAACAAAAACTAAATAAATAAATAAAAAATGTGGCCAGGTCCAAGGCTCAGGAGGGACCAGGCTTGAGGTGTGACAAAAAAACAAAACAAAGAAATAACAAAGGCAGAAATATTTTAAATAAAGTAAGAAACCAGTCTCATTGAACTGGTAAAATGATATTATACTAGATACTCTCAATTAGTTTGGATCTGAAATCACCCATGACCATGGGGTAAAGTTATATTACTAAAGGATTTTATTCCAAAGAACCTACATCCTTCATGATTACACAATTATAGAAAGACTGAGATCAAGGGGGCCCGATTCCAAGACAGCGGGGAAAGCACGGCGCAAAGTACACTAGCATGTAAAGTTACGCCAAAACCCCTGCGACATGTGAGCTATGCCATATTCCAAGAGAATCACCAGATACAAAGTAGAATGCCAAATTACGCATGTCGCAATGACCATATAACAGTGCGTAAGTCGCAGACATGGCATAGGAGCTACGGGGAAAGATGGCAGGTAGCAGCAGAGAGGCAGCAAGCGTGACCAAACGAAGGAAGTGGAATTTCACACATGAGGAGATAGATGTCCTCCTCAATGAACTGGAGGCCCAACCAGAACACCTAATGGGCAAGGAAGGGGAATGAGATCATCGTCTGAAGTGAAAGGAGGCATGGGCGGAGGCTGCCAAGAAGTTGAACGCCATGGCCAATGCGAAGCACACTGTACGCAATCTGCAAAAGTGGCTCAGTGACCTCGAGTGCCATGCCAAGGTCAAGGCCTACAACAGGTGGCAGGCAGTGGCCACAGGAGGTGAGACCCCTCAGTGGACATGAAGAGAGGGTGCTGGCATTCATGAGCCAGCACAGGCTCCATGGGGATGTGGACCTCGATATGTCATGGATGGATGCAGGGACAGGTAAGTGGATGGCCGGCACTGCCCGCAGTGTGTGGGAGAGATCTGCAGGTATGTGAATGGTGGCATGCATGCATACCTCTCAACCTGTTGTCCCCCTAATGTGGAACAATGCCACTCAATATGTGGAACAAATGGGCAAACTGTGGAACACTTAATCAAAACATTCCCTAACAAGATCAAGACACAGTGAAAATGTGTGCTGTATGGTCAGAAAGTCTATTATGAATTGAATAATATAATATATGCATCATTCACTATAGATTGGTGCTGTAAAAGCTTAACAGTGAATGTGGGACAAGTCCTCGCATTGTGGAACAGAAAACAGTGTGGAAGTAAAATGAAGAACTGGTGTTCGTAATGTGGGACAGTCAAGAGGTATGTATGTATGCATGCATGGTAGGCAAGACATGGGGGTGTAGCACTAATGCACTGTTGTTCCCCCACAGGTGCAGCAGCAGCAGATAGAGGGGCAGGTAAGCTGATGGCCAGAGGTGCCCGCAGTGCATGGGACAGTGATGCAGCAGTGGGAATGTAGGCAAGCATGGTAGGCATGAAATGGTGTGGTAGCACTGATGCACTGTCATTCCCCACAGGTGTGGTACCAGCAGACACAGGCAGGTAAGCTGACAGCCAGCGCTGCCCCCAGTGCATGGGACTACGATGCAGGGGTGGGAATAGAGGCACAATGAAGGCACATGGTAGGCATGATATGATGTGGTAGCACTGATGCACTGTCGTTCCCCACAGGTGTGGTACCAGCAGACACAGGCAGGTGAGCTGACAGCCAGCGCTGCCCCCAGTGCATGGGACTGCGACGCAGGGGTGGGAATGGAGGCACAATAGAGGCACAATGAAGGCACATGGTAGGCATGATATGGTGTGGTAGCACTGATGCACTGTCGTTCCCCCACAGGTGCAGTGCCAGCGGATACAGGGGCAGGTAAACCGATGGCCAACACTGCTCCCAGTGCATGGGACAGCGATGCAGGGGTGGGAATGGAGGCAGGCATGGTAGGCATGACATGAGAGGTAGCACTGATGCACTGTTGTATCCCCTCTGGCGAAGCAGCAGTGGATACAGGGGCAGTGGACAGTGGTGACACAGGCACAGAGCTTGAATACATGCAGGCAACCACCCAACAGGCCACCGTGATGTACACCCCTGGTGGTGCTGATGCAACACAGCCAGACATAGCCTGGAAACCAGTGGTGGGGGAGCATGAGGCAGCAGAGGAGCAACAGTGAGAGGAGGGACACAGCCCAAGCAATCTCTTCAGTTGCGGAAGCCTAGGGGATGACATAGCACAGGGCCTAAGCCTGGCATCATACCGCATGATGGAGGAGGCCCTGGATGGGACCACACCATCCCTGCAGGAGGACCGCCTTGATACAACCACGGACTATGCAGGGTTCTGCCGGACACTCATGACAGCACATGCAGAACAGAGTGAGATGCTGGGCTGTATCAGGCTCAGCACGGATGTGCACCACACAGCGATGGAGGAGCACATGGGCACCCTGATAGGGATGCTGGAGACAGGGTTATGCACTATGGAGGCAGCCATAAATCACCTGGTTGATGCCATTGTCACCTCCCAGGCCTGTGCACAGGCACAGACAAGAGCCATCACCTGCCTGGCCATGGCTGTGGAGGAGTCGGTGGCCGAGCAGACCAGACAGTCGGATGCACTGTCCGCGGTGCTACAGGGTGCACACTCAGGCCAGCCATTGCAAGGCACAGCAGTGAGGGATGCCACTACACAGGCGCCACAGGTGGTGCACCCGCCACCAGCACCACCACAACTGCCACCAACAACAGTGGCAACACCACCACCACCACCACCACCACCAGCACCCCTTGAGTAGCAGCACCCACCACTGCCACCAACACCCCCTGCAGCACCAGTGCAGGTGACCCCACCACTGGCACCAACAGCAACACCTGTGCCACAGGCACCACAGCCCCATCGCCAACAACACCCACAACGCCGGTGCAACCGGAAACAACACTGCCCCCAACAATACCAACGGTGGCACAACAGGCAGCCAGAGTGACTGGGCAGAGAGCCGCAGCAACACCTACTGCCATGGCCATGGGGCGAAAGGCACTGGGCACAGGAAGCAGGACCAGTGCCAGATGGTGCGTGCCAGCACTGGACAGAACACCTGGACAGGAAGCAACACAAGTGGCAGCGCATCAGCAGGCCGCAGATGGCAGTGAGCCACAGGATAAGGGACCAGGGACTGCACCAGGATGTGCACCAACCACCCCAAGGAGGTGTGGAAGACACTGGAGGCCGACAGTGCCGGTGGGACCTTCAGACAGTAGTGGCCCTGTGCTCATGCACCAGGGGTAGGGAGGGCCCAGTGCTACCACTGGGGCAGCCCAGACCGCAATACAGGGTGCTGGATGGGGCATGAGCACAGCCAAGCACAAGAGATCTGGGCGGTAGCAGTAGGTGGCAGACTGCTGTGCCACTATGGTGCACCACTGCTATGGGAGGTGGGCAGTGGGCGGTGTGGCAGTATGGGAGAGCACCAAGACATGATGTGTGGTGTGTGAGTGGGGTGTGCATGAGTGTGTGCGAGTGCATGTGTGGGTGCACTGTGTGGGGGTGTGTGGGCACTATTACACAGCACAATATGGGTGTAATTGCTGTGCACTGTCACTGGGTGTGGGTATGTGTGTATGGGATTATCACAACTGTGCTGTATCACTGCACTATGTCACATCCTCTGCTAACTGCAGTTCGTAAACACTATGCACTATACATACGTGTGGACTCACTCACTCCAACCACTGTGACAGGACATATCTCATGTCTCACACATTCAGTGCCTGTGTGAGGTGCATGCTCCATATCGCACATGCACATCCTACCCATAGGCCGCATGTACGTATAGGCTGCAATTGCAGCACGCGGTTGCATATATGCAGTGTGCGTGGACACATGACGCATATGCACGGTACCATTCTGCACTGCACGTGTAGCCTGTGCGTTCGTCATGTGTGAAGCAAGCTGTGTAGGCAATACCTAGGCCTCAACATGAACACACTGATGAGACAGGGGAGGACCTGGCAACAGTGATACGGAGCACATACCAAGTAGGAGCCACAGAGATCCCTACCAAACTGTAAGTCTAGGTGGGATACACCCTGCATATTGGTAAGTACTGGGACAGTGTGCTACCTGCACATATGCAACAGACAGTACTGCATACAGTTGCTAATGTTGCATACAACTCTGTTTATCTAGGAGAGACACACCCTGAACAGTGGCAGGTAGTAGGACAGTGCAATATCACCACATATGCAACGGTCAATGTTCATACTGGTTGTTAATGCTGTGTTGCCAATTGTTTATCCAGAAGAGACACACTAGGCTGCAGGCCTGCCCTCAGGTGTGAACTACGAACACAGGGAAGGTAGATGCCTTGCTCAGATTCACACTGTTTGCATGTGGGGGCTGTGGGATTGCAACCCTGGGCACAGGAGTATCAGCTCAGAGCCATATACCATTGCGCTATGCAGCTGAACATCCCAACTGCAGGGTGGTGAGTAAGGGTGTAGGCAGGCAGACCCACGATACAATACTGTGTACAGTTGTGCTATGTACCTGTCCCTCACATAATGCCTATGTGCAGCCATTATCACTGTGTTCTGGGGGACATGTGCCAGTGTAACATGCTGATCAGTGTCTGTACCTGTGTGAAATACTACTACCTACCACATGTACATGTGTGCAGCCTGTGTAGGGTGTTGCTGTGACAACTGACAGCCTGCTACAATTGGCAATGGAGGGGCAGTAGTCTGTGGTGCTGTGTACAGAGGTGTACTGTGGTGCTGCAGATGGCAGGGGATTGTGCATGTTGGAGATAGCTGGCTACACCCCTGGTGATTTGCAGTGGGCCCGTACAGTGCCCCACTGCAGCCCTGCACACATCCCTCCATCCCCCAATTCAATTATGGGACGGGGCACACAGACCATGGAGCACATGGGCAGACAGTGAAGCACTGTGGCAGACCATACCCCAGGATGCCAGCACACAGGTTCCTTGCCCACCTATCTGTTCAGACCATTGGACATGCCCTGAAGACCATTGACTGTGCAGCATGCTATGTTTGACTGTGCATGGCTTTACAGATGGTACATATGGACCTAGCCAGCACGGTGCGTTACAGGGGGCATTGCTGCCATACACTGTGGGCCGGGCAGGCACCAATGCATTGCACAGGCAGGGCAGCTGTCTGTTGGGTAGGCAGCCCGACATCACTGTACAGCGTCCTGGGTGCATCTGTGGCCAGGCATGTGCTGATTGCAGGTGCGCACAGGCTGCACAGCTGCCATGCCCCCCATGGATGCCAGATCAGTGCACTGGAAGTCTGTGCACAGTGGGACACCACAGCTGTGCCTGATCACTGTGCAGGACAGCACACAGTCCTGTGGGTGCACCTGACCTGCACACACAGCAGGGCCGCATGTCTGTACAAGTTGGCAACCATTCACACTGTACACAGCTGAGACATGGTGTGATGTGCGGCTGTTGGGCAACATGTGCTGTGCCATGTACCGCCACATGACAGCCAGGCATCGTGCAGCTTGACTAGGCCACTGAGCATGGACACAGTGCAGGCCGCTGTCATGTGGGGGACAGCCATGTACCTATGCACTCCTGTGGGTAGGAATGTCAACAGAGCAGTGCACAGATGGGCATGGTGGGTGGTGGTGTGGGGGACTGTGGTGTAGGCAGCTGTTATAGGGTCACCCACTGCACACTGTATGCACATGGCACCTCATGGCCCTGTCATGTAGTGTGTGGTGGCAACATGTACACCATCGATAGGGGGTATGGACTGCAGGGTTATGTATGTGCAGCACAGCACAGCCGCGCTGCACCCCTGGGATGGCACATGGGGTACACTGCTACACCCATTGCCACTGTACCCCAACCCTGTATGTCATGCTGACCAGTGCTGGACAAGCCAAGCAGCATGTAGGGTGGAGTGAGAGTATGCTTGCCACACTACTGTGCACTGACATGTGTGCTGTGACATGTTGCCTTGCAGAGCAATACCGCACCTGCCATACACCCCCGTGCCAGGTGCCTCAGGGTGGACAGCATGCCACGCAGTACAGGACTGAGTCTGAGTGGGAGGGCCCTCAACTTCACCCCTACCAAGACCACACAGCTGTTAAACCTGGTCCAGCAGTGGGGGACGACACTCCTCCTGCTCGGGTGCAGGAGGCACACAGTGGAGGAGCGTGCAAGGGCATGGAGAGCAATAGGGCATGCCTAGGTGCCAGCAGTGGTGTGCCCCACACTGTGAGACAGCTTCAGCACCACTGGCAGGATCTGGCACAGAGGGACCCAGGTCTCCTGCAGTGACTTTTGGATATGGCACGCCGGAGGGATGTGGAGATACGCACAGTCCAGGATGCAGGTGCAGGTGGATACGCCAATGTCTAGCCACACATTGGTACTATGCTGCCACACAGGCCATGGTGACCACTAGCGTACACATGTAACTCTGTTCCCTTTCCCCACAAGTGTAGGACATGGCAGCCAGGGACCACAGGGACAGCCAGATTGTGCTCAGCAGCATGCAGAGGGCCAGCCACAGGTGGTGAGGCACCAGAGGTCAGGTAGATGCATGCCCTCTATGCTGTGTGTCATGTCCATGCTGTGTCAGTTTGCAGGGGCATGGGTGGTGGCACTATGTTGTGTGTGCATGCAGTGTGTCCCAGCTCAGCACTGAATGCCACAATTGCTTCCTTCTAGGTGTGCGGAGCAGTCTGACACCCCGCCACAGGGTCCTGCTGCGAGAGAAGGCTGAGGTAAAGGTAGAGGACGCAGCAGCCTACTGGTGATGCACAAAGTGCCAGTTACGCAGGGTTCACCCTATCCCACCATCACCAGAGGAGGAGGAGGAGGAGGATGGTCTGGACACCAACACAGTGGGCAGTGGGCAGCAGGGAATGGAGGACTGGACAAAGGTGGTGACAGCAGGGAACGGCCATCCCGCTGTTGTGCCAGGGGCACCCCACCAGCATGGTAGTGTGGCAGTGGCAGGTGCACCACTGGAGGTGCTGAGTGGTGCCATAGAGCAGGCAGGCATGGGATTGGAGGCAATGGAGCAGCCTGCAGCAGAGCCAGGGGTGTGTGAGCTGCCTGTAGTGGAACAGGAGGTGGATGAGGTGGCGCATCTGGAGGAGGGCCAGGTGGTGGATGTGTACATACCACCCGAGGATGATGCAGTGCACCGGTCCGACAGAGGTGGCATGGACCAGGGATGGCCAGCTGGACTGGACACTGGAGCAGGCTCAGCTGGGGGACAGCCTGGGCCGCAGGCTATGCTTTCCCCAGGGCAGCCACTGGCAGGTGACCAGCAGCTAGTTGCTCTGGTCTACACCATTATGGAAGACATGGGGCACCTGCACAGCTCCCTGAGTGCCCTCCTCATGGTGCTGCAGAGGCGATAACACCACCCAGTGTGGACTGCGGCCCTGTCCAATGGACATTTTGTTTGCATGTAGCCCATTAGCTGCTATAGGCTGGGGGGGGGGCAGCATGACGTGTGTGTGTGGGGTGGGGGAGGTGGCGGTGTCAAGGGGGGATGTCTGCATCCCATGTGGATTGGTGGGTTGTGGGTGTGGCTGTGCCTGGGTGGGGTCCATCTGGTGGAGACCTTCTGCTGTGTGCTCCCGTGGCGTTCAGTGGACATTGTACATACGGGCTGGGTGGTGCCTTGTATGTGTGGGGGGGTGGGGGGCATTGTACATATGGGATGTTGGGGGGTATGTGCCATTGTGTTGTGGGGGGGCTGTACATAGCGGGTGTCTTGTGAGGGTGGTGGGGTTTGTTTATTACTGCTGTTTATGTTTATGTTTGTAACTTGCACTACCTGGTTATTGTGTTTTGTTCTGCTTCATTAAATGGTTTGTTCACACCCCTGGCTATGTGTGTCTGTCTCAGGTCTGCATGGGCGTGTGTCTGTGTGTGTGTGTGTGTGTGTGTGTGTGTGTGTGTGTGTGTGTGTGTGTCTCACTGTGTACATGTGGCCACACACGTGGTGAAGTTGTGCCATCACATGTGTGTCCCCATCATGCACATGGTGTCTGTGTGCTGGTTGTGCCCCTCACAGCCTTGGGCGCATACCAGTGGGCATGGTTACATGGTGCTCTGTGTGCAGCTGAGCACCATGCCGGATCCGATTCACATGCCACCACACCTTGCCTGTCATGGCTGTGTGGCAGCTATGGGCCAGCATGGCTGTCTTCCACCCAAGGGACAGGTGGTCCCTGTGGGTGACACCAGTGGCACAATGCAATGGTGCATCCTACTGCCATACATATGCAGGTCTGTGCCAACCAGTGCTGTGTCCCTGTTGTGGTTGCATTGTTTACATGTATCAGTGGCCATGGCAGGTGCAATGTGCCTGGTGGTGCCATCATCGCAACGTTGTTCCTCTGCCCTGAGTGTGTCTTCACCTCCTGTGACTCCATGCCCATTGTCCATGTGTGCTGTGCTCCTTTGTGTGTTGCTTGTGGTGCCATCCCACAATCATGGTCATGCCTCACAGACACTTTATGTCACTTATGGGCACTGTTCCAGCTCCAGTGCTGCCACATGTGTTGCATTGCACCTGTTGGCCAGTATCATCTCCCCCGGTGGCATGGTGACAGTGGCATGGGTGCTGTGCCATTGTCAGGGCTGTGTTGCACCACAGTGTGTCCCCCCCTACTGCTGCAGGTGCCACCATGTTGGTGCTGGGGGGGCAGTGGTGTTGGTGCTGTCGGTTGTGGTGTCCTTCTGCTGCCTCAGGTGCACCACTGGTTCAGCTTGTGTCATGCACAGTGGCCCACTATTGCACCATTGTGCACCCGGTGTCCTGCTATGATGACCAGATCACTGTCACCCTCCTTCAGTGCACCGTCCTCCTGGTCACTGTTGGGCAGTGGTACACTGTGTGCCAGGGTGCTGTTGTGGGGGTTGCAGTAGGCAAGCACTATCATACATGCCGTTGTAGGGCTGTACTGGGGTGCACCCCTGTGGTGTCATGGCACCAGACACAGGACATTGGTGGTTCAAGGGGGTGCTACATTTCCCCTCAAATGCTGGTGTGGGCCTCATTGTTCCTATCCTTGGCTGCTGTCTAAGATGTCCTCACAGGGGTCCTCCACCATGGCATCTGGGGTTCTCCACTGTCACCTGTTGGGGGGGTTGGGTGCATGTTGCTGTGTGCATCCCTGTCATCAGCTTTCCACTATTCTCTGCATGGCAGGCACTGCTGCATGTGCATGCGGTAGCATGCAGGCTCACGCACTCAGTTATACACATTATCTTGGCTGTGTCCATGCACTGCATGTGCTTCCATTACCATTGTGTATCATTCCCAGGCCCCTGTGGGTTGCATGGTGTGAGTGTCATGTCCCTGCCTGCCTCCCATGTGTGACATTCCACGTGTCTGCATGGCTGTCACCCTTGTCCATTGCAGTGCCTGTCCACCCGCTGCTCCTGTTGTGCCACTATGTCCCCACACTCCCACATGCACTGTCTGCCACATGCACGCACACTACCACAGCCTGTGGCATGCTCTGCACTGCTACTTGGTCAGGTCCTCAGTGGTCTTGCATTAGCATTTTCCACTATGTACCGGTGGGTTTGGTCCCATTGGTGGATGCTGTGGCTCAGTCCCCTGGCTCCTGCCTGTGCGCCTGGCATGTCTGTGCTCAGAGGGCTCTGCTATCCTGATTCAGCTCCTATTGCTGACATTGCTGTGTGCCCTACTACACTGCTGTCTGCAGTCTGGCTATGTTGGGGGGGGGTTCTAGGGCCTGTGCTCAGGTTAGGACAGTTGTTCCTTGTTCTAACGTATGTTGGCTTCCTCTTGCGTAGTTACTTACGCCACCTGTTCTGGAATGGCAGTTTCATGGTGCTGGTGTGTTACACATGTCACAAGCCACATTACGCAGTGGCAAAGGCTTTCTTTGGTGTAACTGCATCATAACTTGCATTTGTCATAGTGGTTGTGGGCTGCATGACTGTTCTTTTGGAATTGCACACGTCACAAGTTGCTGTCGTAACTTGTGATTTGCGCCATTGGGACTGGCATACTGCATTTATGCCTGGCATATCTGTCTTGGAATTGAGCCCAGAGACTTTATTGGTTGATGGAGTCATGCAGCAGTTTTAGTAACTTGGATATTTAAAGTTTATGGGCTGGATTTTCAGAGCCATTGAAAATCCCACAGCTGTGGGGGAAAAAAAGCAGCACAAGTTGGTTGCCACTTGCAGAGCTGCAGTTTTTCCCACAGCTGCTGTATTTTCAAAGGTGGATCTGGGTTACGACTGGCTCCATGATTTCTGGCAGCTTGTGGCTGTTTTTGTGGCTATTTTTCCCCAGAGCTGCATGAAAATGTCACGGCCAGTGGAACCAGGCGTAACATCTCTCACAGCTGCAGTGGACTAAAAACACAAATCTCTACCACTGTGGAGATTTTGGACTGGAACTGCAGTTGTGGAGTGGGACTTAGTCCCACTTCATTTTGAAAATTGAGCCCTATGTCTTTATCAACAAACAGTAACTCATATATATTTTCCCTAGTCTATAAGGAAATAATCTTAGCAGGTTTGCAGAAGTTACAATGGTGAACTTAGGTTCTGCATTGATTTAAAATTTCAATATTGACTTTTTAAGATAAAATAAGCTCATTATTAAAGCAAATACCACTTTATTTTTCATATTACAACATTATACTTCACTTTTTAAAGTGACACATTAAATACTGATTTTTACATTTATATTTCTAACTGACTACTATCAGGGACTGGAGTTACTTAAGATGTCACATAATAAGGCCGGGCAGGTTGACATCAAAAACACATATACAGTACATGTAATGGACAGGTTAAAGTTACCTCAAATGCAAAGTATTAGATTTGTACTGGGAAATGCATGGGGAACTAGACTTGTTTTTTGCCACGGTTATACACAACTATGATTACAGATGAGTAGGTGAAGTCATTCACCTTAATGTGAAATGAATGCCATTACTTCTCATAGAAACCAGCATTTTAAAATGTGGACAATGTTATTTAATTGCAATGTACCTTAAAACACAGAGCAGTCTTCCAAAACCATTTCAGTATAAACTGTAGAATAATTCAATATTTAATTCTGCACTTTATTTTTAAATGCTATAGTCAGAAAAAGACCTTTTGAGGTATACACCTATATTGAAAGGGTTTACTGGCAAGAAGCAGCTAACAACTTTAAGCAGTAGGTTATGAACACATATAACACAGACAGTATAAAGTTAACATTTTCGAGGCAGAGGCATGGTTTTATAAATCTTCTCATTTATTTGATCATATATAGCATAGAAAATATATTTTCTGTAGGCTTCTGCAATACCAAGTATTTTGAATTAAGATAGATATTTCTTACGAAAGGGCACAGAAGGAAGCAGAAACATAATTGCCAGCTTCAGTATCAACCTTGAGTTTTATACATTAAGAATTGGGTTATTTGATTATCTTAGCAATTAAGTGCTATACCTGTAAATGTAATAATGTTGTAAAGGTTTTAGTAGTCTGAGTTTTACTGCTATAAGTTTCACCACTACTGGATCTTTAAAGACTTTCCTACTGCAGTCTTTGACAGCGAGATACAGCAGTATGATACCTACCTGATTTGGGTCAGCCAATTTATGTCTGAAATGATGCTGCAAGCTGCTGGGGAGAAGGGAGTGTGACACATGGGCAGCCAGTTCTGAGTACTCTATGATTTTTTGTAATATAAAAATATCTTATGGACGGTCTCTCAGAAGAGAGGCTGAGACAGCATGTGAGTTGACATGCACACACACCCAGGTTTTAGATACAAGGTGTTACCTGGAAGGCCAGAAGCTAATTATAGACTAGAACAGGACTTAATCAAGAATCTCTGTTTTTTTTTCTAAGTTAATATAGCTTTAACTGCTAAGAGGGAAATCAGTATCCCTTTTATGACATTTCGAGGAGGAAACCAGGTTTAGCACACTGGTGTGAAATCATAAATGCTTTGATGTCTGTGAGAGGGGATACTGCTCATAGATGAAAGGAAATTTACAGACTTGATTGGGGAAGTCACATGGGGAAAGGAGTTTCTGCTGATGTAACCTTAATTAACTTTCCTTCTAAAATGATAAAACTTCCTGGGTGTATGATTTTTAATAAACAGAGGAGGAGCTAGGTGACCTCTCACAAAGGGGTTGGCAAATACAGTTTTTTAAAGAGTATCCTTTTTTTCTTCAGAGACACTTTTATCTACACTCTGACAAAGAAACATCTTTGAGCATTTTAAGCAAGTATACAGGTAAAGTGAGACAAAATCTAAGTACTGTAGTAGGAATTACACTGTTAAAACCTTGTTCTTTTAAAAGATTGTATGGTTCTTGTGATATATAGTTCTTTATTTTATGTTTTACATATTTTTTATCTGTTTTAGTAAACTATTTTTAGAGCCTACTTGGCCTGTCTTTGAATTTCTTTCTTTAACAAGTGAAGTATATCTGGTCAAAGCAGACACTGTGCATACGCTCAAATTGTGATACCAAACTGAAAAAAGGTAAAAGTAATCTGAGGTCTTTTATTAGAGTTTTTAAGGGTTCATTTCTGTACACCTGGTTAGGTGCCCATAGGCAAAGATATCTGGCCTCCCAAAGACAGAATTATCTGAGCCTGTGTATTGGGTACACTAGCAAGAGGTTCACAGTTTGAATCCCTCCAAGACTTGAGACCAAATGTTGATTCAAACCCACAAAACAGACAGGAGGGTTACCCTGTTTCTGTTAACTGTTCATAAGACTGCGCTGGGAGGTTGGCACCCTGGGAGTAGAGGGCTGACCTGCTGAGTGGGTTTGTGACAGACTAGTTGGAAGTGGTGTGGATACATTTTGGTATTACAAGCTTTTATTATTCAGTGTGTCTGCTTGAGACCATCGGCTCACTTGCAAAGAAAAAAAAGGCAGTGATTTATTTTTTAAAAAAGGAGACAGAACTATATCACTTGGTGTACAGTCAAGTTCCTATCCATTTTTTTTTTCTAAAGTGCAAGTCAGAGTAGCAGTAGTTAGGGAAGATGGCTTCCAACTACAGCAAGCACACTGCAGACTACTTAAAATAGTTGTGGGGGGACAGAGGAGTCCCGTTGGAGGTGAAAGCCAGCAAACAGAACCTAGTGGATGCTCTGATGGTAGCAGATACCCAGAGCACCAAATCATAGACCATGACTGAAAAGGGCCAAACCTCAAGTGTGGCAGGGCTAGCGGTCAGTGCAGTGTCCAGATCCGATGAGGAGGGCAACAGGGTCACTGTCAGTGAAGGGTCACAGCAGCAGGGGAAGGCCATCAGTATCCTGGATCCAGAAGTACTCAGGCTGCAAATTCAGTTGTGCAGGATGGAGCTGGAGTTCCAGGAGCAGAGAGAACAAGAGAGACGAGAGGCAGAGCGGGAACAGCGAGAGGCAGACTGTGAGGAGCGTGAGCACCAGTGAGCTGCAGAGGAGAAGAGAGAGTGAGAATGCCATGAGGCAGAGAGAGAACAGAGAGATGCTGACCGTGAGGAGCAGAAGCGCCAGAGGCAACACGAACTCTAGAAGCTATGACTCCTACCAGTGGTACCAGAGCAGGTAAGTGGCTTGGGTTTAACTGGGACTGCAGGACTGGGTTACAAATTGAACTCCAAATTGATAGCTGAATTTAAAGAGGGGGAGGATAGGGATGCCTTTTTAAATTCTTTTGAAAAAGTGTGTATTCAGGCTAAAATTCCTAGAGAGTCCTGGAGCTTCCAGTTATCCCCGCTACTTACTGGGAAAGCTCAGGATGCATTGGGTCAAATGGACAATGAGAACAGTGATGATTACAGCAAACTTAAAGCTGCACTGTTAAAGAAACTTGAATTAACTGCTGAATCATACAGAGCTAAACTCCTTAAGCTCAGGAGAAGCCCTGACATGAGCTACAAGGAGCTAGCCATGAAACAACATCAGTTTTTGAAATGTTGGTGGGAAGGAATTGAGGCAAACTGTGTTGATAAAATTGAAACTGTTATTTTGTTAGAAAAGTTTTATTGGGCATGTCCAGCAGAGCTGAAAACCTGGCTGGAGGACCGAGATCCCAAAACAGTGCAAGAGGCTGCTGAATTCTTGGACGTCTATGTCAAGAGCAGACCTGCTCTGAGAGTGAATGGTGTGGGCATGGCAGTGCAGAAAGGTAAAAGCGCACCTTCAGGGCAGCTAAAACCCTCACTGCCTCCAACAAAACCAATTAGCCCCAGGTTTCAGAGAAAAGATTTCTCTGAAAAGAGAAGTGAATGTTGGTTATGTAAAGAAACTGGCCATATTGCCAGGCAGTGTCCAAAAAGAATGAGCAATAATATGCAGAATGGTACTAGAAAAGAAGTGGGTTGTTTGTGAGTCCTTGGAAGCCTGCCTGTGAACATGAGGGAACACATGCACCCAGTCATGGTGAATGGTGTACAGACGCAAGGGTTAAGAGACACAGGGGCATCCTTGATCTTGGCAAAAAGGGGATCTAGTAGAGCCTGGTCAGCTTATACCCAATAAATACGTCACTGTACAGGACTTTACTGGTGAAGCAAAAACATTGCACCTCGCTAGTGTTCTCCTGGACTGGCGTGAAACAGAGGGAACTGTGCAACAGTTGGCTGTAGCCAAAATCTTAGCAGTGAATGTGATCCTGGGCAACAATCTAAAACAGGGGATGATGTGTGCAGTTACCCATAGCCAAGCGGCAAGGGAAAATCATAGTTCCCTGAACCCCACAGAAACCATTGTGGAAACCACTGAGAGGCTGGTTCCCCAGCCTGTGTCTCCAGATGGGGAGACTAATGAAAAGGGGGTAGAAATTTCCCCAGTAGCAGTTAACCACACAGCTACAGAGGGTTACTCCAAAGAGGGAGAGGTGATCCATTGTCAGAGGGTTGGGATTGACAGTGATCCTGAGTGCCCTCATGCTAGTGCTAGGGACCCTAGTTTAGTGACTGAAGGGGACCTGTCCCATGCCTTGGGAATGTGTGAGGGGTTTGCAGCTACTCAGAGAAGTGACCCTAGTTTAGAGAAGCTGAGGGCTTGGGCAGACTTTGATGGTGCACAGGGAGGTGACGGCGGACATAAGGCTTATTGGGAAAATGGACTTATGTATACTCAGGCTGTGCAGACTGAGTGAGGGGTGCTAGGCAGGTAGCTTGTCATTCCCCAGGGGTATCATGAGCAGTTGCTCAAGATTGCACATGATATTCCCTTGTCTGGTCATCTGGGAATCATGCACATGATGCAGAGGTTGGCCCAGAATTTCTATTGGCCTAACTTCACCCAGCAGATGAAGGAGTATTGCAGGTCTTATCACCGGTGCCAAGAAATAGGGAAGGTGGGCAAGAAAACCCAAGCCACCCTGATCCCATTGCCTATAGCGGAGGAGCCATTAAAGAGGGTGGGAATGGATATTGTGGGACCTTTAAATACCCCCAGCTCCTCAAGAAAGAGATTCATCTTGACTGTAGTGGGTTATGCCACCTGGTACCCACAGGCAGTTGCCCTATCCTCACTGAGGACAGAAAAAGTGGCAGATGCCTTACTTGGGATTTCTCCCATGTTGGGTTTCCACTGGAGGTTATCACCGATCGAGGGGGTTCCTTCATGTCGGGCCTGATGAAATGTTTGTGGGAGAAGTGTGGGGTGGTGCAGAGATGCATGACTCCATATCACCCACAAGTCAATGGGCTTGTGGAATGATTCAATGGTACCCTGAAGTCAATGCTCCAGGTATTTGCTGAACAGCATGGGAGGGACTGTGAGAAATACCTTCCCCACCTGCTGTTTGCATATGGAGAGGTGCCCCAAGTGTTGGCAGGATTTTCCTCCTTTGAACTCTTATATGGACGCCGGGTATGTGGGCCCCTAGACTTATCCAGGAGGACTGGGAGGGCAAGCATGCCACCCAAAGAACTCCCATAGTGTATTATGTCCTTAGGTTTAGGGAAAGGCTGAAGGAGCTTATGGGGACAGCCCAGAGCAACCTGGTAGCTGCCCAACAGAAACAAAAAGTGTGGTACGACCGCAGAGCCAGAGCTCGCTCATACATGGTGGGTCAGGAAGTCATGGTCCTTATTCCAGTCCAGAAAGACAAACTGCAGGCTGAGTGGGCAGGACCGAACAAAGTGGCTAGAAAGGTAAATGATGTGAACTATATTGTAGCGTTACCTGACCAAAAACAGACAGAAAGGATGTAACATGTCAACATGATGAAGCCATATGCCAATAGGGCTGACATGGTGTTTGCAGTGTGTGTAGTCCTGGGAAGGGGATGGACGAAGGAGACCCCCTTCTGGATTTGCAGGAAGAAAGTAAGTGGGAGTCTTCTGTGGAGGCAGTAAAATTGTCTTCCCAGCTGGCCCCGAACCAGATCCAGAAATTAAGGGAGATTTTAGCAGACTTTGCCCCATTGTTTAGCTCCAAGCCTGGACTAACCCCCTTAGTGACACACAATGTGGAGACAGGGACACAGACGCCCATATGGCGGACAGCATATCGGGTGTCAGAGGCTGTCCAAAAGGACATTAGGAGGGAAGTGGAGGAGATGCTGGCTTTAGGCATAATCCAGAGATCCCACAGCCCCTGGACCTCACCCGTAGTCCTTGTACCTAACCCAGATGTCTCTACTCATTTCTGTGTGGACTATCATGGACTGAATGCAGTCATGAAGTCCGATGCCCACCCAATGTCCCAGATGAACAAACTCCTGGGCAAGTTAGGAGGAGCGACCTACCCTACGACCATTGATCTGACAAAGGGGTATTGGCAGGCAGATTTGACAAATAGAGCTAGGGAAAGGTCGATCTTCATCACTCCAATAGGCTTATTTGAATTTAAAGTAATGCCTTTCAGAATGAAGAATGCCCTGGCCACTTTCCAAAGGTTGGTGAACCAGGTGTTAAATGGTGCTGAGAAGTATGCCGTGGCATACCTGGATGACATTGCCGTTTTTAGTACCAGCTGGGAGGAACACCTATCTCACCTTAGGAAAGTGCTGGGCAGGATACAGAGGGCTGGGCTCACTGTCAAAGCTGAGAAGTACCAGGTGGCCATGGGAGAAGTGGCCTACCTCGGGCATGTGGTAGGCTGGGGACAGCTCCGTTCTAACCAAATAAAAATAGAGGTAATCCAGGCATGGCCCAGACCAGAAACACAGAAGCAGGTCAGGAGTTTTCTAGGGACAGCAGGGTACTACAGGAAATTTGTACCCAATTACAGTGCCCTGGCTGATCCCCTTTCTGACCTGACAAAGAAAAGGATGCCCAAGGAAATTACCTGGGGCCCAGCCTGTGAGGAAGCCTTTTCCAAACTAAAAGAAACACTGTGCAGTGTTCCTGTTTTAACAAGTCCTGACTATAGCAAACCCTTTATAGTTCAGACTGACACCTCAGACGTGGGTATTGGGGCAGTACTGAGTCAGACATCCAGCCAAGGGACAGATCACCTAGTAGTGTACCTGAGTAGGAAGTTACTTCCCAGGAGCAGGCATACTCCATGGTGGAAAAAGGATGTCTTGCCATAGTGTGTGCCTAAAGAAGTTGGAGCCATACTTGTATGGGCAGCTTTTTGTGGTGCAGACTGACCACAACCCCCTGGTTTGGCTGATGCAGATGGGGAAAAACAATGGTAGATTGCTAAGATGGAGTCTTGCTTTGCAAGGGTATGATCTGACAATCATACATAGGGCTGGAGCCAAAAGTCAGAACTCGGATTGTCTCGTGTCCATGAGGAGTGAACTGATTTTGGAAGCTCATTCCATGCAGGGGATAGGGCCCCCAAATTCAGTCTAGGTGGGGAGGAATTGTGACACATGGACAGCCAGTTCTGAGTACACTATGATTTTTTGTAATATAAAAATGTGTTATGGACTGTCTCTCATGAGAGATGCTGAGACAGCATGTGAGTTCACATACACACACACACACAGATACAAGGTGTTACCAGAAGCTAATTAAAGACTAGAACAGGTCTTATTCAAGAATCTCCTGTTTTTCTAAGTTAATATAGCTTTAACTGCTAAGAGGAAAATCATTATCCCTTTTATGATGTTTCGAGGAGGAATCCAGGTGTAGCACACTGGTGCAAAATCATAAATGCTTTGATGTCTCTGTGAGAGGGGATACTGCTCATAGATGAAAGGCAATTTATAGACTTGATTGGGGAAGTCACATGGGGAAAGGAGTTTCTGCTGATGTAGCCTTAATTAACTTTCCTCAGTTTTTTAAAGAGTATTCTTTTTTCTTTCAGAGACACTTTTATCTACACTCTGACAAAGAAACATCTTTGAGCTCTTTAAGCAAGTACACAGGTAGAGAGAGATAAAATCCAAGTACTGTAGTAGGACTTGCACTGTTAAAACCTAGTTCTTTTCAAAGATTGTATGGTTCTTGTGATATATAGTTCTGTATTTTATGTTTTACATATTTTTTTATCTATTTTAGTAAATGCTATTTTTACAGCCTACTTGGTCTGTCTTTGAATTTTTTTTCTTTAACAAGTGAAGTATATATTGTTAAAGCAGACACTGTGCAGAAGCTTGAATTGTGATACCAAACTGGAAAAAGGTAAGAGTAATCTAAGGTCTTTTATTAGAGTTTTTAAGGGTTCATTTTCTGTACACCTGGTTAGGTGCCCATAGGCAAAGATATCTGCCCCCCTGATGATAGAATTGTCTGATCCTGTGTATTGGGTATGCTAGCAAGAGGTTCACAGTTTGAATCCCTCCAAGACTTGAGACCAAAGGTTGATTCGAACCCACAAAACAGACAGGAGGGTTACCCTGTTTCTGTTAACTGTTCCCAAGACTACGCTTGGAGGTTGGCACTCTGGGAGTAAAGGGTTGAGTGGGTTTGTGACAGGGAGCAAAGGACATTTGTAGTTATGATCTGTTGTTTTTATATTGTAAAATCATCCATTCTGACCTTTTTTATTAGGGTTTGAGAAAAACAGAAACTACAATGGTACCCAGTGGCAAGATGCACTATGTAGCTGTATATGCAGTACTGAGAAATATAGAAACATAGAAAATGATGGCAGAAGGGGACTGCATGGTCCATCTAGTCTGCCCATAAGCCTAGCCCCCACAACTGCTAATCAGTGTTATAATACCTTTGTGCCTATCTCATGCCTTCTTGAATGATCCAACTGACCTAGTCTCTACAATCTGTGGTGGAAGGCCATTCCAAGTATCCACCACCCTCTTGGTAAAGAAGAACTTTTATTGTATTACTCTTGAACTTGCCTCCTTCCAGCTTCATGCCATGCCCCCTCGTTCTTGCATGATTCTTGATCTGAAATAGGTCCCGAACCTGGACCTTGTTTATTCCCTTCAAGTACTTGAAGGTTTTGATCCTGTCCCACCTTTCTCTGCATTGTTCCAGGGAGTGCATGTTTAGGTCATGCAACGTTCCTCGTATGTCTTGGAGTCCAAGAATCATTTTTGTAGCTCTCCGTTGCACTGTCTCCAGTCTGTCTATGTCCTTTCTGAGTTGAGGTCTCCAGAACTGCACACTGTACTCCAGATGAGGCCTTACAATTGATCTGTACAGTGGCATAATCACCTCCTTCTTTCTGCTTGTAATTCCTCTTCCTATGCAGCCTAACATACTGTTCGCCTTTAACGCTGCTTTTTCACACTGCTTGGATGTTTTCAGGTTGTCTGCTATAATCACCTTCAGATCTCTTTCCTGCTTTGTGGCTTCCAATTTCACTCCACACAGGAGGTATTCCTCATAAGTATTTTTCTTCCCTAGATGCATGACCTTGCACTTTTTGGCGTTGAAATTTAATTGACAAGTTTTTGTCCCCCTTTCTAGTCTTGGAAGATCATCCCTCATCCTTTCCATGCTTTCCAGAATGTCTACCCTATTACATATCTTTGTGTCATCTTCGAATAGACACACCTTGACTTCTAGGTCCACAGATATGTCACTGATTAATATATTGAAGAGGACAGGCCCCAGCACCAATCCCTGTAGCACGCCACTAGTTACCTCTCACCTCTGATAGTTGGCCGTTTACAAATACCCTCTGAGTCCTTCCACTAAGCCAGCTCCATACCCAGTTTACTACTTTATGCCCTGCTCCTGTACTGGCAAGTTTGTTCAATAGTCTTCTATGTGGGACCAAGTCAAAGGCTTTGCTGAAGTCTAGGTATATTATATCCACAGCGCTGCCCTGATCTACTGTCTTTGTTACCCAATTGAATAAATCTAATAGGTTTGTCTGGTATGATCTTCCTGTGGTGAAGCCATGCTGTCTTGGGTCCATTATATCATTTTCTTTGAGAAAGGATATCATTCTTTCCTTAATTAGGATTTCCATTTTTTTGCCAAGAATTGAGGTCAAACTTACTGGGCAGTAATTGCCAGCATTTTCCCTACTGCCATTTTTATGAAGAGGGACAACTGTGGCCTTCCTCCAGTCTACAGGAACCTCCCTGACCTCAAGTGAGAGGTTGAACAGTTCAGTCAGCAGTGCCACCAGGTCTTCCCTAAGTTCCTTCAGTATCCTGGGGTGTATTACTTCAGGGCCCATGGACTTGTCAGCCCTAAGTTTTTCTAGCTCCTTCAGGACACAATCCCTTGTGAAAGTTGCCCAATTCATATTGCTGCTGTCTGTACTTTTTTCTGTCAAGGTGAGACCACAACCTTTTTCTTCCTTAGTAAATACTGAGTAGACCCCAGAGCAGTCATCAGCAGTTGAAATAGTCAGTTGCAATTCAATGCAGTTGCAATTGCATTGGATTGCAGTCATAAAATAGTGGAGTTGAAATCCATTGATTCTGTGACCCATCTAGGTTTGTTTTTGTGGTGCGCTGCAGTGTGTTTTCTCTTTTTTTCTTTCTGGGGTAGGAGGGGGCTGGGGGGGCTGTGAATATCTAACAGTCCTCAACTGCCAGCACTCAGCCTTACAGCCAATAAAATGCACCCCTGGCTCCTGGACATAAAACATCCACCAATTAGGAGAGATAGAAGAAGAAGCCAGGAGCTTGACAGTGTCTGTGACTGGCTGCATGAGATGGCAGGGAAGGCATGCCTTGGTAGGAGAGGAGACTGTCAGGAGAAGAGGCATCTGTGTTGTGTGGGCAACAGAGCGAGGCAGCGTTTTTCTGCACCGATTAAGTTTGGTTGTTTGGCCATTAATTTAAAAATAAGTTAACTGTGTCCACTGTCCTGATGTGTCTGGTGCCCAGAGAGAGAGACTAGTGTGTGACTGTGCAGGTCCCAGTCAGTCCTCCAGCAGAGACAAGCAGCAATCATGTGAAGGCAGCAAGTCAGTGGTCTAGTCATGGTCAGGATCAGCCCATGATCCTATCAGCTGGGCCCATTGTGTGACTCTTACTTAGTCTCAGTCAGGTTTTCAGAGTTGGCAAGGAGAAGGAGTGGTAGGTGCACTAGTTCCACTGCATGGAGTGCCGGAGTGGGGACGTGGGTCTGTTCGGGACCGACTGCACTTGTTGGGAGGAGGGAGCACACAGCTCCAAAAAACACCAGAACCACCACCACCGAGTAGAGCAGCAGTAGCAACCTGAGCCATGGAGCCACCCACCACTGCTGCCGAATCATCACCCAACACCTGACTGAACTGGCAACAGGCTGCTACAGTGAGCAAGGTACTGAATGGGATGTGTATGCAAGGTCCACCAGGGCTGGGCATTGCTCAGTAAGAAGGAAGAGGATGGTCTCTCACAGACTACTCAGTCTGTCTGTGTGTCTGCTGCATGCTGAGATGGCTTGTCTGGCTGGTTGAGGGCTTGGGGGCACGGGGGCTGAACTTAAAAAGCCAAGGTGATCGATCACCATTGATCTACTGCTGGCGGCTCGGCTGGACTCTCTCTGACTGTGGTGGCATTGTGAATAAGTCAGACTCCCCACAAGGTCATGTAGCAGGCCAGGCGCAGGTGGTCAGTTGGTGAGTTCCCGGATGAATAGAAGGCCAGAGCATTCAGCATGGTTGGTCTGGTCCAATGGACAAAATATTTGGTGATTGCCACTGTAGGAGTCACATAGACTAAATACTAAAGTCCTCACGGCAAGATGAATAAAATAAAAAAAAAAAACACATTAATGTACATGCTGAAAGCCAAAACAAGTTCAGAAACTGTGTCAGAAAATGTTTTTTTTGAAAATGCATGAATTTTTTTAGCTTTAAATTTAAGCTATGGATACATCTCAGTTCAGGTATACCTGGCTCTACCATGCCGGTTCGACATTCTTTATGTCGACCGGCATTACAGCAACAGGAATCAAGTCAACTGCATGTTGTGGTCTAAATGATTCCTGTGTGTCTCCCAGTCCTGTTTTTTATTGGGGCTGTTAGCTCCCCAACCCCCCATGCAGGGGGCTCTGCCCCCGCCTCCCATCATTTGGATTCTCAACTCCAGTCAGAGTTGATTTGGGGCAGGGGTGCATGACCTGGAGACAGCATGCCCCTGTCTCAGGCACACCAAGACAGCGACTTGTCAGCAAAGTGTTGATTTTGTCAACAGGTATGTATTTCACTTGGTTGGTGTCGCCATAAGGGTGGCATACCAGTGTACCATACAGGAGGTATTTCTAGGGGTCTTCCCATAAACTGTTTTTAGTCTCACAGATTCTATGACTACTAGTAAACTAACATATATTGATGGTTGGCTCTATTTGCAAAAGGGTACCTTCTAGCTTCTGTAGTGTGTTTAAGAGGCCCTACCCATACAGTATTTTAGACTCACAGTTCTTTTTTTTAAGTAACTAGTATTAATGCTGCTTATTTTTCTATACTGTATACTGTTTTACTGCCCTGCTTCAACTTGTTACTTTCAGGGACTTAGTATATTTTGTTGTTGTTTTGACTGGTTATTGTGCTTTAGTCTGTCCCTACTGTGTGTAGATTTGTTTCACTGCACTTTGTATTGGCATTTTAAAGAGCAGCCAGCTTCTTAGCTGCTGCTGACTAGTTGCTGCTCCCTCCAACATATACAATACCTCAACTGCCCCAGAGTTTAGAGGCATAAATAATTCCTTTAGTTTCTGACCATTTATGATGTTATAATGCTGCTAAATCCCAAATACTAAAAACGGAGTTGCTTCCTGACCTTAACCCACCAACATGCCCCCACGGAGGCACATGCAGCCCCGTTTTGTGATGTCAGAAGGTGAAGGCTGTGTGTGCACGTGCCCCATTGATTTGGGGGGGGGCTTTTCCATACATTTTATTAACTTTTATAGTCAACATTTTAATAAAAAAAGATACAAAGTTAAAAAAGTATGACAAACTACTACATAATAAAATTCAACGATGGTGAAAGTTGAAAAAATTGGTTGGATTTTCTATAGTTAGTTGAAGTCAGAAATGTCAAACTAGTTGAAAAAATCAGTCATAATGTGTGGTAAGTCAGTCATAATTGTTTTTTAAACAGACTCCGGGGTCTAATTACTGAGCAAAAGTATCTGTTAAGGATTTCTGCTTTGTCCTTGTCATCCTCGGTGCATTCCCCATCTTCCCCTTTAAGTCTGACTATACCTCCACTGGCTTTCCTTTTCTCCTTGATATATCTAAAGAAGGTCTTGTCTCCCTTTTTGACCTCCAAGGTGATCCTTTCTTCTGTTTATGCCTTAGCCACCCTGATTTGCTTTCCTGCTTCCTCTAGTTTCTCCTTGTATGTGTCTTTGTCTTTTTCATACCCTGTTTTTTTGTATTTTTTGAAGGCCGTCCATTTCTCCCTGACCTTGGCGGCCAATTCCTTGGAGAACCATAGGGGTTTACTTCTCTTTCTGGCTTTACTCACACATTGCATACATTGTTTTGATGCTCCTATGATAGCTTCCTTTAGAGATGCCCAATACTTATCTACTCCCTCTGTCCGTGTTAATTTAGCCAGGTTAAGTCTGAGCTTTTCCCTCATTTTATCAAAATCTGCATATCTGAAGTCCAAGATTTTAGTTGTAGTGTGCTTGATTTCTTTTTCCATTTTAACCTGGAACCACACTGTCTGGTGGTTGCTAGATCCTAGGTTGTTCTCGACTTCTACCCTTGATATGATGTCACCATTGGTGAGTAACAGGTCAAGGATGGCTTCCCACCTTGTGGGTCCTTTGACAAGCTGTCTTAGGCCCAATAAGTGCAGAGTGTCAAAGAAGTCTTTGCTTCTTGTTGTAGCTGCAGAATTGGTTCCACAATTTCTGTCTGGTAAATTGAAGTCACCCACCAATACTACATCCCTCTTAATACTCATACTGTAAATGGATCCTAGTATTTCCTTGTCCCCCTGCAAGCTGATTGGTGGGGGTCTGTACAATACTCCTACTCCAGTAACTGCACCTGTTCCAGCTTTGAGAGTAACTCAAAGAGCCTCGGCTTCAGTTTGAGTGTCCTGGGCCATGGTAGCTTTTATTCCCTCCCTAACATACATTGCCAACCCACCCCCTTTTCTTCCAGGTCTGCCCCCTTGAAAAAGGCAGTATCCTGGAATAGTTACCTCCCAGTCATGGTTGTCCTTAAACCATGACTCCACGATGGCGGTCCAGTCTGGATTAGCCTGTGCAGCAATAGCTGTAAGGTCAGCCATTTTGTTTGCTAGGCTACGTGCATTTGTGTACATGGCTTTCCAGGCCTGGTTCTCCCCCTTTTCAGACCCTGTTGCAATACTGAGCCTTTTTCAGTACTGTTCCCTGAATGCAACCTATCCCATTTTCTGCTCCATTCTTTGTTTGTCCCCTCTGATAGAGTAAATTTATAGGGAGGGGTAGTGAATTGTGTTTGTGTTTCTACCTTCTCCACAGTGCCTAGTTTAAATGGTCCAAGAAAATGTTGAATTTCTGCCCTAGCGCTCTAACACCTTCCTTGGTCAAGTGCAGGCCAGCATAACGGAAGAGACTCCTGTCCCAGAAGTCCCTCCAGTTCCCAGTGAAGAAGTATCCTTTTTCTAGGCACAAGTTTCAGAATCAAACATTCAGCTCCCTGATTTCCTCTTTTCAGATTACCTGTGTGCTGCTTCCTTGGTGCCATACCGGTAGGACCTCTGAGAAGGCTATGATTGGTGATTGTGATTATAATTTTCCCCTAGATTAGATAAATGTTTTTTGGTCTCCTCAACTAACTGATTTGCCAGGTCGTTCGTGCCTAGGTGGACAAACACCAGCGCACTTTCCTTCTCTGCATATAAGACGGTCAATACAGTTGAGATCTTTCTTTGCAGATGCCCCGGGTAGGCACCTGGCATTTACTTGAGTATCAGGGTGCTAAGTCAGGTGGGATTCCACTCCTCAAATCATGGACTCCCCAACTATATCAATTTTCCTATTTTCCCTGATGTTTTGCTCCTTTGGGGTGGGGTATCATAGAAATCCAATTGAAATGCATGGGTATTTTCTGTGATATATCATGCTATATCTCAATAGCCTGCAGCATGCCACTGGCTACTACTGTAAATAGGGAAGAATGAAAATAAAAAAGGACATCATCAAAGTCTATGATTTTCTCATGCTAATTCACAACTGTAATTTCATTTACCAGTTTTGGAAACTGAATAATCAGAAAACTGGTTTCTGAAGTCCAATCATAACCTGATGTTTATGAAAGAAAAATATCAAACATTATAAGATGTTATCATATTCACATACCTGTTATTTAAGTTATATTGCATCTGCCAAGAAAACCATATGAAGACCTATAGCTTAGTATGGACTTCAGCAATAAACATTAAGCAGTCCACAAAAAAAAAGCATACCTAAAGTAAGTTGCAGATTTTGTAGCTTCATTTGGAATGCATTCTGCTTGGTCAGTCTGTTGGTCTGATCCCAGACTCAGAAAATTGAGGGCTGATCTAGAAGAAAGCTTGAGCCACATCGAGATCACTGAAGAAAAACGTTTTCCCTGAAAGGTGGTCCTTAATTTTGTAGTGTAGTCTAAGAAAGTGGAACACCAACCTCATTAAACAGAGACTTTATAGACAGAGACCTTTTTCTTCTTCTTTTCTTTTAAGCCATTAGTGATGTGTCCAAGAATAGGTGGGTCATTGATCCCCTAAACACCATTGTCTTTAAAGTCCTCACCTTTTGTAAAACAACCTTTGCTCAGTTACTGATCAAAAGGTGATTATTGCAAGAGGGTCAGGAACCATTTACGTCACAGTGGTAAATCACTTTAGCAGTCACAGTACAGCCTCCGTGACCACTAACTCCACCAAATGAAATACAGCAGACAAGAGACTCTCACTATTTATTTATTCATTATTTGTTTATTTATTTATTTCAAATGTTTTACCCAGGAGAGGCATATTTACTGTAGCTGGTAACAGCTCATTTCCAGATGCATCCTGATGGAGAGGGGAGGGAGTATACAATACAAAAGGTGCAAGAGGAAATTAAAATGCAATAAGAGGAGATGAAACACTGAAGTTGAACAGTCATGATATACAGGCAGATAGACACATAATCCAATGAAAGGAATGATGAAAAAAATAGGGTACAAGTGCAAACATGTTTCTGTGTGCAAACAAGACTAGGAGTAGATTAATGCCACCCAGTCTTCGCAAGGTGCAATAGTAATCAATGCAGAGTAATCAAGGCAGTGCAATACAGTAAGGAATAAGTACATTACATTTCCAGATGTGATCACATAATTAGGTCTAGATGAATGCCCCTCAGACAGGGGGCCAATGGTGGGTAAAATTTCTCTGAGTCTTTGGGGGGCATCCAACATAACAGAGGGGAGATGAGGGACATTTGAACACTAGGGGGAGCATGACCACAGTGCAGAGTTTGAACTTATATTCTAAGTTCTGTAATTAGCATAAAGCCCTATCTCCAGGACACCATACTCTGACTGGAAGATGATGCTTGTTGGAAAGCATTAGTGGTGGATTCCTAGGGTTTAAAAGAAGAGGCTGAGCCGATAGACGGGGGAAGAGAGGACCAACGCTTGTGGAAATGATATGAGAAAATGACTTGGCCCCCAGAAATGTTCTTGGAGGGAAGGGAAAGGGAATGGGACACAATGTTCTGGAGAGGGTAGGAGGAGAAAGAGGGGAAGAGATGAGGTTGGAAGGGTAGGAAGGGAGAGCCATCCCAGAATTTGGAGGTAAAGTAGGCTCAGTGGGCAAGGTGCCTGGCATCAAGGGAGGGAAGGGAGAGGAATGATTATATGGAGAAGTGGTAGGTATGGGAGGCAGTCCAAGGCAAAGAAGCAGAATGAGTGAAAGAGGAGTTCCAATCTGGCAATGCTGGACTTGGGAGCTGCATTGTAGGCAATGTCACCATAGTTGAAGATAGGGAGGATAATCTTTGAAACAAGCTCTTGGCAGGCTGGAAGAGGAATACTGACTGTTTCTGTACAGCACACCCAGTTTAGGATGGAGTTTGCAGTGGATGGTGTCAATGTACACAGAGGAGTCAAGGTGATGGTCCAGCCAGATCCCAAGATATCTAAATGAGGAGACATCCTCAATTGCAGTACCATCAAGGGCATGGAAGGAGGGGAGGGGGAGAGCCTGGCAAAACTTTGACAGGAGCCAATGGTCACGAATACAATTTTCTTGGTGTTGGGGGACAGTGAGTTGGGTTGGAACCAGGGCTGAATGCTGTTAAAGTCCTGTTGGTGTTGGACAGCAAGGTCAGCAGTAGCGGGGCCAGAGGCAAGCAATGCAATGTCATCTTAAGACTTAAAAGAAGATTTTGGTAGCTGTAAAGGAGATCAGTCAGTCTTAGATTTCTGTCCAGTGGTTGATTTTCAAGTTTCCAGCCTTGTAGTGGAGACTTATTAGGTCTGTGTGCATGTCTGTGCTGCTGTTGCTTTCATGGGGCCTAAGATGCGGTCAGTTACCTGCATAACCTTTTCATCACAGCTCAATTTTTGCAAAACTGACTGAAGTCTTTTGTCAATCACAGAGAGCTGCCTTTCAAGTCTGTCATCTGGAACACAAGTTATATCTTGCTCTAGTTTCCTTCTGTAACTCACAAATGCTTTCTTTTATCGTCTAAGAACTTTTATCTTCTAGTCTCCATGTTTGGATGATCATACTTCCACAGTATTGATTCATGATATTTGTTTTCTCTTATTGTAACTCAGTACTCGTGGAATACCCTAAAGCTCATTTGGCTCACCTGCAGGCCATTCAGAATACACTGTACATTAAAAATGAGGTTACTTGATGATCTCAACAAGCAACTACTACAGAAGTAAAATGGTTTTGTTAAGTTTATTAAGAACTGGACCTTTAATGCTGTAGGTTTTGCCACTACAAAGACATTCCTGCTGCAATGTTCAGCACATAGAAGAGCATGGATTTAACATTTGAACAGTCAAGGGGTGAGCATGATTCTCAATCAAGTTTTCAAATACAGTATCATGGTTAAAACTGTCATAAATTCAGAAGATGGACTAGGAGGATTAGAAGTCTGATTTCATCTCACAAATTCTATGTACCTGTTTTTATAGGGAGCAAACAATCTAACTACATCATTCCAACAGAGGCTAACCACATGGCTTCGAGGGTCCTGGACTTTTGCAGGGCAGATTTCAAAGAAATGGGTGACTGCTTCAGAAACTACCTTGAAGGGGGGATTGCCAAGAAGGGGTGGAAGCACAGTGGGCAAAAATAAGGGAGGGTATAACTAAAGCAAGTAACCTGTGTGTGAAGGGAAGTGAGTAAAAGCAGAAAGGAAAAGAGATGGTCATGGTTCTCTGAGGAAGTGGCAAAAGTGGTGAAGGAAAAAGGTGTATCATTCAGGAGGTATAAGGAAACACAGAGGGAGGAGCACAGGGAGGTACACCTAGTAAAGTAGCAGGAAGCAAGCAAGGCAGCGAGTAGAACAAAGGTGCAGAAAGAGGAATAAAATCACCAAAGGAATCATTAAGGTGGATAAGACATCAGATACATAAGTGAGAAGAGGAAAGCAAGAGGAGGGATCGTGAGCATTAGAAAGGCGGAAGGAAGAGACTTCGCAGAAGAGTACCAAGAAAAAGCAGACATCCTAAATAGGTACTTCTGCTCAGACTTCACAGTAAAAAAAGCAACTGGTCTTGGAACCAACTTGGCAGAAGGCAATACTGGACCTTGTGCTCACAAACAGGGACAGTGTGATGGGGGTAACAGTGGGGAAGCACCTGGGGAACAGTGACCACCAGTCATTGTGGTTTGAAATCACAGAAAGAGCAGAACCAAACCACACAAAAACATGTATCCTGGATTTTAGGGGCAGACTTTGGGAAAATGGGGAGATACTTGAAAGAGGCATTAAGGGAATGGGACAGGAATCAGGGATTGAGGAACAGTGGGCAGTATTTAAAATGGGGATTACAAGAACAACAGAATTATGCATTAAGCAGGTTAGCAAGAGGAAAGGAAGAGGAGACCATTATGGTTTTCCAAAGAGGTAGCAAAGAAAGTGAAAGCCAAAAAGATTGCATTCAGGCAATACAAAAAGACACAGGCAGAAGGGGATAGGGAGAAGTATCAGGAGAAGCAAAGGGAGGCAGGGAGGTCAGTAAGGGAAGCCAAAGCTCAGACAGAAGAACACATTGCAAAATCAGTGGGTAGAGAGGACAAAACCTTTACAGGTACATAAGTGAAAAAGAAAGACAAAGGGAGGGATAGTGAGACTGAAGAGGGAGGATGGGGGCCACGTGGAGGATGACAACAGTAAAGTTGACATACTGAACAGGTATTTCTGCTCAGTCTTTACTGAGGAAGAGGAGGGTAATGGGTCTGAAGGGAGTACAAGGGGTGAGAACGGTGCAGAAATGGACACAAGTCCCTTTACACAAGAAAGGGTCCTGAAGGAACTGGAAGTAATAAGAGTTGATAAAGCAATGGGCCAGATGGGTGCACCCCAGGGTCCTTAAAGAACTAAGAGAGGTGGTGGCTGAACCTCTGGCTATCCTGTTAGTGATCACTGGAAACAGGAGAGGTACTCAAAGACTGGAGGACAGCAGATGTAGTCCCCTTATACAAAAGCGGAACAAAGAGGAAGCAGGAACTACAGACCAGTCAGCCTCACCTCGGTAGTGGGAAGATCATGGAAGCACTACTGAAGGAGAGATTGGGGAACATCTGGTTGTCAATGGACTACAGGACCCAAGGCAGCATGGTTTCACCAGGGGAGGTCATGTCAGACCAACCTCATTGAATTTTTGACTGGGTGACTAGGAGGTGGATCAGGGAGGGCAGTGGACATGGCCTATTTGGACTTCAGCAAGGCCTTGACACTGTGTCACATAGAAGACTACTACACAAACTGGGGAATATGGGTGTGGCAGGACAGTAGTGTGGTGGGTAGGTAACTGGCTGGGTGGCAGGACACAGAGAGTGGTGAAATGGCTGTCACTCCACAGAGTGAACAGTGACCAGTGGGTACACACAGGGATCAGTGCTGGGACAGGTCCTATTCAACATCTTCATCAGTGACATTCGCAGGACCTAGAAGGCAGAATTTCACTGTTCGTTGATGACACAAAGCTCTGTAACAGAGTAGACACACCAGAGGTGTAGACAGAATGAGAAGGGACCTGCAGAAACTTGAAGAATGGTCAGGGGTTTGGCAGTTGAAATTCAATGCAAAGAAGTGCAAGATAATGCATATGGGCACAAAACCCTGGTACAATATATCAGTTGGGGGTGAGGATATAGCATGCACCAAATAGGAAAGGGATCTTGGGGTTATCATCTCTGATGACCTCCAAGGTAGGGAAACAGTGGACAAGGCAGCAGGTAAAGCAAATAGGATGTGGGATGTATAGGCAGGGCATCACCAGCAGGAAAAGGGAGGTCATAATTCCGCTATACAAGACACTAGTGAGGCCCCACCTGGAGTACAGTGTACAGTTCTGGAGACCATACCACGTAAGGACATAGACAGGGTAGAGAAGGTTCAGAGGAGGGCAACAAAGATGGTGCATTGATTGCATCACAAGTCCTATGAAGACAGGTTGAAGGAACTGAACATGTACTCCCTGGAGGAGAGGAGGAGGGAGAGGGATATGATAGAGACATACAAGTATCTCACAGGAGGAACAGGGTGCAGGAATACACTATTTTTAAGCAAAAGATGTACCAGGACTAGAGGCATGGGATGAAGTTGGAGGAGGACGATTCAGAGGAAACATGAGGAAGAATTTCTTCACAGAACGGGTGGTGGACAAGTGGAACACCCTGCCAGAGGAAGTGGTGGGGCTGAAACAATCACGGATTTAAAATGCATGGGATAGACATAAAGGAATTCTGGAGGTCAGGGGTAAGGGCAACAGACTTCTAGGAAAACATAAACTGAACTTACAAGCTCAAATGGGCAAACTGGTTGGGCCATAGGCCCTTATCTGCCGACACTGTCTATGTATGTATGTATCTATGCCTTATTCAACAGCTCACTGGAAGCATGCATGGTTCCAGAGGACTGGAGAAGAGCTGGCGTGGTCCCTCTACATAACAGTGGCAGCAGAGAGAAGGCTAGCAACTATAGGCCAGTCAGTCTTACCTCAGTGGTGGGGAAATTAATTGAAACCCTGCTAAAGGAAAGACTGGTAGAGTAACTTGAATCCAAAGGACTGCAAGATCACAGGCAGCATGGAGTTATGGGGGGGAGGTCATGCCACACAAATCTGATGGCTTTTTCTGAGTGACAAGGGAAACTGATCAGGGGAAAACGGTGGATGTGGCCTATCTGGACTTCAGCAAGGCCTTCAATACAGTGCCTACAGTGCCACACAGGAGGCTGACAAGGAAACTGGTTAATGGATAGGAGAGAGAGGGTGGTGGTAAATGGCACTCACTCAAATGATGGAAGAGTTACCAGCAGGGTGCCACAGGACTCAGTACTGGGATTTGTCTTCTTCAATGTCTTTGTTATAGACATTGCTGAGAAACTGGAAGGGAAGGTATTCCTTTTGCAGATGATGCCAAAAAGATCGCGGCTGCATAGCGCAGTGGTTTATGGCTCTGAGCTGCAAATCTGGTGACATCCAGCAGGCCAGATCTGGGTTTGTATCCCACAGCATCCACTTACATACTGCGTGGCCTTGAACAAGTCAATTAACTTCCCTGTGCTCCCAGGATGCACTTGTAAAAAAGCTTTCAGCTTAGTGTGCTACTCCTGGTTAAACAAAAAAAAAAACCCTGCAAGAGGGTGGATAATTAGGAGGTAAAGAGAATGTGTAGTGATCTGGGGAAACTCGAGAGGAAGTCAAGAGTATGGCAGTTGAGGTTCAATGCCAAAAAATGCAAAATCATGCACCTCATGCACTGAGTATAAGATGGGGGAGGTACTGATAGTCACTAAACAGGAAAAGGACCTTGGCGTTATCATATCTGACATTCTAAAAGTGGAGGGGCAGTGTGACAAAGCAGTGGGTAGGGATATTGGGATGCCAGGGTGTTCAGGGTAGGGTATCATCAGCAGGAGGAAGGAGGTGGCATTGCCACTGCATTGCTCACTGGTGAGACACCCACTAGGAGTACTGTGCCCAGTTTTGAAGGCCGCTCCTCTAGAACAACATAGACAAGGTACAGGCAGTCCAGAGGAGGTCAACTAACATGGTCCTGGGGTTGCACAAGAAGCCGTATGAGGAGAAACGGAGGGATCTCAACATGTACACCCTAGAAGGGAGAAGAGTGAGAGGTGACATGATAGAGACCTACAAATACCTCACATAGGTGAATAGGGTGTGGGAGGGGAGTCTCTTTCAAATGAAAAGGAGCACCAGGGCCAGGGGCATGCAATGAAGTGGGGGGGGAGGGCTAGTTTAAGAGAGATGTAAAAAAATATTTCTTCACTGAAAGGGTGGTAGATGCCTGGAACAGGCTACCACCAGAAGTGGTGGAGGTGAAAATAGTGGGGGTTCCAAGCATGCATGAGATAGACACAGGTGTGTATTAGAAAACAGGTAGAGAGAAGGGAGGGTTGGTGGGGATCAGTTAGGGTCTGCGGAGATGGATTAGGCAGGGAACATCTGAGCAGACTGGGTGGGCCATGCTGTCCATTTCTGATGACAAATTCTATGTTTCTATGTTTCTAAACATAAGAATAATATCATCACAATCAAAACAAAAGATTATGCACTCTCCCAGAAAACCCCTTAAACCAGGTTTTCAAAAGGGCATTTCTAGATGCAATTTTGAGCACCCACCCAATTTTTCAAATTGGGTCCTTTTGCAGCAAAAAGTAATAATTTTCTTTAAATAGAAAAAAATGGATAGGCAAGTGTGTATTATGGATTTTTTTACACACCCGAGGTGTGTGATGACCCATAAACCCCGGGAACGAAGCTCAGAGGTTTATGAGGTCATCACACACCAAGGGTGTGTAAAAAACAAATCCTTAAACACACACTTGCCTATATTAAATTTTTTTATAATTGCTGGTACAGTGGCATGGAGGGCTGAGGCATCCATGCCTTACCTCCTGCCAAGCCAGCGACCCTTGTTCACTGTGCGAGTGGGCTGCCAGGGGTCAGCCAGGAAGGGAGAGAATAGAGCATCCAGAGGACTGCTCTTCACTCCCAGGAAGGGGTGAGGATGGCATCTGCTGCTTGACTGGCCCCTGGCGGTGTCTGGGGACTGGTGCAATGGACCCATAACATAGGAGGCAGATGCAAGGCATATGCCTGGCGTGCCCCACATGGAAGTGTGCGTGGCTCAGTCATTGGTGTCATTGCATACCTTCTCTCCATGCTTGGGGTTGGGGAAGAAAATCCAGAAAAAACTCCGACCAGCTGGATGATGCCGACTCCCCGCAGGTGCCGCAATGGGCCAGCTGTCACCTAGTAGAGCAGAGGTGAGTCCGGGTTGACGCCGGGGTGACCGGGCAGTGGGGGCCAGTGGAAGGGGGACATTCAGAAGGAGGAGAAATGAAACAGATTAATGTAAAAAAAATTATTGCTGGTGCATGGAGTTCCTATGTAGAACTACTTTAAGAAAAAGGGAAAAAGTGCTTGCTGTTGATGTAGTGCTGTTTTGAGTTTTATGAAGGAGTAGAGATTGCCCTGTAAGAAACTATTGCAAGATTTTGTTTGAAAATCATGTCAGCTGAGCTGTTTAAGGTCTTTTTTTTTTCACTTATGAGAATGTGAAGCCACGTAGTGTAGTCTGTGGAGCCAAGGATGAGTGACTTGGAGGGTCCCTAAGCGAAGCATGACCGAGAGATATTCGCTCTTGTAAAGAATATGCCAGAAAATGTAGTAAAACAGTAATGTGTAGTGTAAAAAGGATATCAGTTGTCTTGCTTAAGGTTAGTTTTCTTATTTTTCTGTACAAGAAGCCACCGAGTGTTGAGCAAGGAGAGCAAGTGACTCGGCAGCTGCAGAAGACTCTATGCAACTTGTTAAGGCTTGCGTCGAGTCTTCTGAAGCCGCCGAGTCACTCACTCTCCTCGCTCTGCACTGGGCAGCTTCTTGTACAGAAAACTAACCTTAAGCAAGACAACTGATAACCTTTTTACACTGCACATTACTGTTTTACTACATTTTCTGGCTTATTCTTTACAAAGGTGAACACTGCTCGGTCACGCTACTGTGAGTGGGAAAAGTGTTTGAACTGTGGAGAAAAGTGATAGTGAAAGTTCTTTTGAGAACCGCATGATAACCAGATTTCGGATTGTTACAGTGTCAAATGCCACAATAACTAGATTTCAGGTTATTACGGTGTTCAAAAGTACTCATAATCAGGTTGATAAAGGGTCGTCAGTAATTATAAAGATGTTTGTGTCAGTTTTGTATGTAAATGTAGCCACAGGTCAGTGAAATGTTAAGATGCTACACATTCTAAAAGATAATCTAACATGTCCAGACAGATGCAAATGCAGGTCTGATTTTTGAAATATTGGAAAATGGATCCAGGATGGATACTGCTGAAAGTCCTTTCCAAGACATCTGTTTTAGAAGCACTACATACTAGGATTAAATGTGATGCTGCCTACTTTACCACAGTGCACTTTGTACTTGATGTTTTTATGTAAACTGGTCACATATGAAGATGGGCAATTATGTGCATATGCTTATCAGTATAAAATGAAATGAAATATATACGAACATACAAAGAAGCCTGCACAGAAAGGCCATTTGATCGATCTAGTCTGCTCATATTGCAGGGTCCAGAGCTTGAGCTGCTGACCTTGACCCCCTTCCCACTCCTCCCATTCTTACCATCATCCCTACCCATGCTCCTTGCCTTCCCCCTATGCCTGTCCCAGCCTCTCCTGAAGCTGTCCGCCATCTTCAACAAGACTACCTCTTCTGGCAGTGCATTCCAAGTGTCCACCACCTTCTCCGTGAAGAAGTGCTTCCTGACCTCCCTCCTAAACATCCTCCCAGCTTAAGACTGTGCCCCCTCATGTTATGGTTGTCACTTAGCTTAAAGAGACTCTCCTTATCCATCTTATTTATCCCTTTCAAGTACCTGAAGGTCTCATTCTTGTCCCCCCATTTTCTTCTGTTCTCCAGGGAGTACATGTTCAGTGCCCACAACCTCTCCTCATATGTCTTACCCTGTTGACCCACTATCATCTTTGCAGCCCTCTTCCGGACCTTCTCCAGCAGGTTAATGTCCTTTTTGAGGTGTGGGTGCCAGTACTGAACTCCATACCTAGATGTGGCCTCACCAGTGACCTGTACAAGCACATACAAGGAACAAATGTTGAAATGAAAAAATGAGAGCGTATCCAGCTCCATAGAAGGTGATAGCTTTTGATATGCAGACTTTTTTTCACTATGAATAATACTGAGTTCAGAAAACACAAACTCCTTGTATCCCTAAGACATTCCATCAATGGCAGCTTTGCCAGGACTCTCATCCCTAGCATATGTGAATACATAACAACTGGGGTTGCAGACCAGCCCAGTGATGCATGGGGTAGCACATACAGTTGCCTCAATTGACATGGTCAGGTATTTCCAGATATCTTGCAGCATCTCTAAAGAGATTCTCTCTGGTAGCTCCACAGTGGTACTGCAGGCAGGAATAGAATTTTTCTGATATCCCAGAAATTTCAGGACATACCTGACTATGTGTCTTGCTGCAACTGTGGCACTCTGCATTATGAATCTGACTGCCATGCCCAGGCCAGAGGTGCCTAGAGAGCCCTACAAAGGCAACATATTCATACTTTAAAGGTAGTGCAATGATCACCTACTGCATCAGTACTTCTTGTGACAGGCAAGGAGTAACCCTGGAAGGTGTAAGTAACCACACAGTGTTCCTCCTGCCCCTGTTCTGTCAAAGGTCCAGCATGGATAGGGTGGTCCTAGGCAGGGAGATGGGAGAACTACAACAGAGGACAAAATACTGGGAGGGCCACACAACAGAAAAATACCTGCAGCATTCTCACATTGCAACAGTCCCTCATCAGTCTGGGAATCCCTTCTCCCTGTGTGCTGGATCCTGACACAGCGCAAGGAAGAAGTCCCACTGTTGGGGAAAGCCACAGGGGTATTGTAGAAGCTGGTAAATGCTGGAGGGAAACTGGGATCAGCGTGGTGGTGTTGAAGTGGGTAGTGAGTCAATTGTAGAGGGAATGCTAAGCAGCATGCCCACATGTGATTAAAAACAAAACTGCAAAATAAAAAGTTGGATTTAAAATCACATGCAAATGAAAGTCAGGGATAGTTCACTGAACCACAGCTATATCGACCAGCACTAATTCTATGCATGCCCATCATTGACTGCACATTGGTGCTCATTTACAGCAAAGCCTCTTACTGACTATTCAAGTTTTCTGTCTTCTGAGTCATCTCCAAAGCGTCCCCATGGGTTGGTGCTGCTGAATGTATACCTCTTGCAAAACATCCTTCTGCAAGTATTATTCTGGAGTTATGCATTAAATAATGAATGCTTGGCTTAAAGAGCATGTGTTTAGTAGGAATATACAGTATATATTAAAGCATTATGGTTTGGGCCTTGAGATGCTTTGGTAATCATTTTGTTTGCTTTTATTTGGTTCTTTACTTTTCATCATTTTATTTTTATTTTGTCAACTAAAGCTAATACAATGAAATCCTTGTATTGCATAGTCAGACCATCTTTACTGGCAAGGCAGTTAATTTATTTCATTGGGAATATGCAAATCTGTTTTCAGATATTCATGGAGAAGTAAAATTTTCTTCCACTATAATAACATAGATTTAATAAAAATATGTGATTGTTTTCATAAACTGTGATCTTTAGTTATGATAGGTGATATTTTCTTCCTAACTCAGTTTACTTGGGAAGAAGAAAAGAGAAGCTGATTGCTGTTTTAAACATTGTAAAATCATATAGGTAGACCACAATATGACAAACATATAAAAGGCAAAGTGTGCTGCTGAAAGAGGTACAGTATCTATTTCTTTTGAAAAAGATAAATAGATTCATCTCACTGAAATAGGCTCCCAAGTAGTTGGCCGTTTTTGACATCATAATACCAGAATTCTATTGAATTCTTTTTCACTAGCAGTGTGAAATCCAAAGAAAACTCCTTGTTTCACTGCACTAACAAATATTTTATTATACAAGTAGAAAGTAATTACTGACACACCAAAACACAATAAATAATACAGTTAGTTGTCTATTTATTACAAGTGAACAGAAGAGGAGGATGTAATATGGCTGACAGAGGCAGTTAACTTGCATGGAAGCTCCCTAGAGCATTTCATTAGAGGAGGAAGTAATATAGCCAACGGAGGTAGATGCCTTCCACGAGAGCTGCCAAGAATGTTTCACTAAATTCTCAATAAAAACTACAAAGAATTGCAGCCAAATCTAGTGTTTGTGCTCATACTGAGATTTACCTGTGCCCTAAGTAGATGACTGACGAAAGAAAGAGCAGATTCTGCTAATCTTCCAAAGAGTATATGTCACTGAGGATACCCCCGCTCAGAAACTGTTTCAGGTGATATCAGCCACAATGGATGGGGAAAAGCCATGAAGCCAAGCAGCTCCCCAACTCGGGAGGCTCCTACATCAGCTTCTACCTCTGTCAGCATTAGAGAAACTACCTATGAGTCTGCCATACAGCACATTGATAATCAGCATTTCCACGAGTTGGAAGGCATTGTAGAAAAAGTCCCTATTACTACTACAGGACAAACATACTTTCTACTTTTAAAGCTGCTGCTAATACCATTTCATTTAAGCGTATACCTTTCATTCCCAAAACTGACAGGAGATCTATTATTCCTAAATCTGATTCTGCAATCATTCACCCTCTAATACCTTGCCACCTCACTCCTTATCGCTGACACCCACTTCAACTTATGTAGACAGTAACCTCCTCACCCCCACACTGATTTTACTATGTCTAGTGACCTGTCAGTTCACAGTGGAGCTGGGACTGTCTTGGCCTACTTGCCCCAAAAGTCTGGTACCTTATATCCTGATACATAAACAAGTTTTGATGGTACTTTCCCCAAATGGGAAATCATATGAGAGCCTATGCCCTTGTCCTCCTGGCCTTATCCCTCCTACTGGCTGGGGAAAACATCAAACCTAACCTTGGGCCTACTCAGCCCCAGTCTCCTTTCTTCTCCTTCCTTCCTGGCAAGGAGTAAAAGGTCTTAATATAGCCCACCTTAATGCAAACTTATGAACATAAGAAAATTGCCAGCAGAAAAAGGCTGTCCGGTCTATCAAGTCTGCAGCTAGCTCCCTATTCAGTAGCTGCCCCCCCCTTCCCCCCATTACCCTCTCCTTTGCCATGTCCCACCCAGCACTCCAGGTGGGGTCTAACCAACGATCTGTATTATGGCAGAATCACCTCCCTTCTTCTCGAGGTTATGCCCCTTGCAATGCATCCCAGCATTTTGTTGGCCATTGTTGCAGCCTTCCTGCATTGTGCAGAATTGTTCATTGCTCCCATAATGAGCACCCCAGATCCTTCTTCTCCTCTGTTACTTCTAGCCGCACCCCCTCCAGATGGTAGCTTCTCCTCCTCCTCTGAGTCTTTGTTCCGAAATGCAGCACCTTGAATTTTTTTGCATTGAACCCAAGTTGCCAGTTGTCAGACCATGCCTCAAGCCTTCCCAGATCCTCCAATAGCCCCTGCCACCCCCATGGTCATCCACCACCACCCCCATCTTGATGTCATCTGCAAATAGACTGATTCTGCTGCTGATGCCCTCTGAGATGTCTGCAATAAATATGACAAACAGCACCAGCCCAAACACTGACCCCTGTGGAACCCAATTGTCACTGGCTTAGGGGATGAGAATTCCCCTCCTACCACCACCCTCTGCTGTCTGTCCTGTAGCCAGTTCTCCACCTACCCCACCAGTTTTGCTACTGCCCCTGTGCCCCATAGTTTACTTCCAAGTCTCCCATGTGGTACCGAATCGAAGGCTTTACTGAAGTCTAGGTACAGAACATTCACTGCATGGCCCCATCAATTTGACTACTCATCCAGTCATAGTATTCCACTAGATTGGTCTGGCATGATTTGCCCTTGATGAAGTCATGCTGCCTCTTGTCCTGCACCCCGTTGATCTCCAGTAATGCCACTAGCCTCTCCTTTAGGGTGGACTCCACTAGCTTCCCCGCTATGGACGTTAGGCTTACTGGCTTATAGTTCCCCGGTTTGTCCTTGGCTCCACTGTTGTGGAAGGGAACCACGTGAGCCAGTCTTCAATCCTGCAGTACCCACCCTGTGTCTAAAGATGTATTAAATAAGTCTGCCAAGGGGTCTGCCAGAACCTCTGCCAGATCCTTCAGTACCCTTGGATGCACTCCATCCAGTCCCAGTGCCTTGTCTACCCTCAATGCCCTTAACCCCTCTGGCACCCTCCCCACTGTGATTTCTCCATCTGTTACCTCCCCCCGTCTGTTTCTATCCTCCCTCCTACTATGGGTACTCCCCCTTCTCCTTCATAAAGATTGAACAGAAGTAGTCATTAGCACTTCTGCCTCCCCCACCCATCCCACCTCCTTGTTAATTCTTACAATTTGGTCCTTACAGCTTCTTTTCTCCCTGATGTACCTAAAGAAGTCTTTCTCCCCTTTTTTATGCCTTGTGTCAGCCTGAGTTCCCTTGATGCCTTGGCTGCCTTTACCACCCTGGTCACTTCTTTCAGATACACCTCCCTATCCTCCTCTCGCCTCAGTTTTCTGTATCTCCTATATACTGCCCTTTGTCTGCTCACTCTGTTTAATGCTCCTTTGCTTATCCTGCTGGGTTTCTTCCCCCTAGCCCTTTCAGTCTGGGCCCTGCAGCAGGTTTCTGTTGCCTCTACTAACCCCTGTTTTATCAGTTCCCACCTTGATGTGTGTTCATATTTAATTGAATTTTGTCCAGAAACCCCTGCCCTACTTCCCCATCCTCTTAAAGTTGGTATTCCTGAAGTCCAGCACCCTTGTGCCAGATGCCCCCCCCGTCTTTAGCCATCTGTAACTGGAACTAAACTGCCCGGTGGTCACCCCCCCCCCCGTGGTTCTTCAGCCCTCACATGCCTCACCCATTTCCTGCAGTACAAGGTCAAGGGTGTTCACTTACCTAGTTGGTTTACTGACCAACTGTACCAGAAAGTTATCCTGGAAGGCGTCCAGCAATACCTGCTCTCTTCTGCACTTTGAGATAGGTGTTTTCCACTCCACCCCTGGCAGGTTGAAGTCCCCTACTATCACCACTCCCCTCTTCCCACAGTTCCTCCTTATCTGCGCCACCAGTACCCTATCCTTCCCTTCAGATTGGGAGGGTGGCCTGTACACCACCTCCAACTTTAGTGACCTATTTTTGGGATCCTGGAATTGCACCCATAGAGCCTCTGTATCTCCCTCCTCTCCCTCCTCTCCCTCTTCCCTTACACATTTTAATCCTTCCTTCACCCTGTCCTTTCAGTGTAATTTGTACCCTGAAACTGCCAGGTCCCAGCCCTGGTTTTGGGTGGCCCATGTCTCGGTTATAGCTGCCAAGACCATTCCCTCCTCCACCATGAGAGCTTGATATTCCACCCCCTTATTCACCAGACTCCTAGCATTTAATGTTACTAACCTCCAGCCCTTGTCTCTAACCTCCCCCCTGCCCCTTTCCCCTTATGTGTGCTCTATTAGTAGTTGCCTTTCTCCTTACCTTGCTGTTATGGGGGGGATAAGCCCATTTGGTTTCACTGCTCTAGGCCTCTGAACACCTCCATCCATCTTGCTACCTCCCCCCTCCTAGTTTAAATGTTCCTCAATGTGCTCCCCTATCCTTTCCTTCAGTGCATTTTTTCCTTCCTCATTTAGGTGCAGTCTATCTTTTGCATATAGACTGCTGTTCTCTCAGATCCCCCCCACCCTCCTACCAGCCCGTACCCCATTTCCCGACACCAGGTTCCCAGCCATTCATTAAACTCTTGAATTCTCCTTTTCCTAGGTATACTTGCCCTGCAAACAAGATGTACCTCCAAAAAGGTGACTGATCTTCCCACTCCCTCACAAAGAGGCCCCAGTTCTTCAAGCCTCCTCTTCACCTCCCCTACTGTCCCATCAGCCAGGTTGTTCGTCCCCAGCTGTAATATTAGGTGAGGCCTTTCCCTTCCCCTGCTTGCATACCTTAGCACTGATTGCCCCACCCTTTCCACCTTCATTCCTGGCATCGCTTCCACCCAAATTCTACTGTGCCTCTCTCCTTTACCACCCCATCAAGTCTCCTGACACTACGACACCTCCCTTTTCCCCCTCCTCATTTCTCCCTTCCCCCTTCTACCCTTCTCCTCTCCTTCATCCTCCTGCACATTGTTCCCTCTTATTGTCGCTGTTTCTCCCCCCCTGCATTCTCTCCTGTACCCAACCCCTCCTGCCCCACTTCATTTGTTACTGCTATTACTCTTATTTCTCCACCACCCCAGCCAACCCATTCATTGTTCCAATGGACTGCACCTCCCCATCCTCATTCCCTCCTTTCGACCACTTTGTCAGAGGTCCGGTCCCATTTGAGCCTGCATTTTGTGCTTCCCACATTCCCTTTTCTTTCTGACTTAATCTACCCCTTCACCATCCATGACTCCTCCTCCTCCTTTAGCCTTAATACTTCATTCTCCAGCCTTTCCAGACTCAGACAGACTGGGTAACCCCTTCCCCCATCCTCCACAGGGTGTCCATGAAGAATATGGCCACTCCACAGTTATTACAACCCATGATCCTTCCTCCCCTGTGTCTTCTGTTCCCCCTTCCCTCATCCCTTTGTACCTTACTCTTCCATTGACCCACTTTCTAGCTTGCCCCCCATCTTGTCCCTTCCACAGTCTGCCCCAGTCCATCACCCCAGCCCTTAACCCCTCCCTCCTCTTTGTTCCCTCTGTTCCATGCTCCCTCTCATGGTTCCTCTTTTTTCCTCCCTTAACCTTGTTAGTTGGCAGCAATATTTAATTCTACAGTACTTTCAAAATTCCTATTCCCCTTACTAATACCTTTCCTCTTTTGACCCCTAGTTCAGTTACATACTCTTACCCATTAGCCCTCATATCAAGCAACACTTAGAGAGCACCCAGAAACACATTAATTAATTATTTTCCACTGCCAAACTATACCTTTACAGTTCCTTTGTTACATCCCCTTACCAGTACTTCTAGCTCCTCCTCCACTTCTCCAGCTATTCCTCTTCTCTGCTCTGCTTTGCCCCTGATTACCCAATCACTCCTGTGTGTTTAGCCATAAGCAGTTAACAAAGGAGGCAGTGGGAGGGTGGTGGAGAAAATTCAAAGCAACAGCAAGAAAATTCAGAAAGTCCTACTCAAGTCCCCAAAAGTTAGGGTTGCCACCTGTCAGGTTTTTTACCTGGTGATCAGGTTTTCAGGGTCCCTATCAGGTAATCCGGTTTTGCTGTGTGCTGGTCAGGTTTTGAACCATTTTGAGTGCTCACATACTTTTGAAACAAATGTTGTCTTTTTAGTCATTGTTTCAGCTGCATGTCCAGTTTACAAACACGTTATGTTGTCACTATAACCCTTTGTTTGTGAAAGCAGTCAGCCTGGGAGGTGTAAAGTATGGCCATTAACACCATTAGCACTTACTTAACCTAATCTTTTCCATTACACCTTAAAGTGGCATAGCAGCACAGCTGCCCCCACCTTTTGTAACAGTAACAGAGCCAGTTGTCTTCCACTTTCATTTGCTGGTAAACATTTTCATCTCTAACAGAATTTAGGCATTTTTAAATGTTTTAAATTATATTTTTTCCCTCAAGAAAATGGTATGGTCAGTTCTTTTTCTTTGAAATAGTACTGTGGACATGAACAGGGAAAGGAGCCAGAAAAAGATATAAAGTACAGATTACAGGAAACAATTCATTATGTATTATTATATACCATGTATACTGTTGTATGCTATTTACAGTATTCCCCTTGTCTCCCCCCAGATCATATCTGTAAATATTTCTTTTATCTGTGTGTTTATTTGGTAAACCAATGTCAATAAATAAACACGTAAGTAAATTAATGACTAGGAAGAACCTAGGAAAGTAACTTAACAGGTACAGTACAGTATCTTAACATTTTTGTTGAACTGCTGCTTTAAGTGTTTCTTTTATTTATATAACAAATGGCCTTCTAGGAGGAACAATGCATGATGAGTCATGAAAAGGGGTGGGGCTAGGGGTGGAGCTTAGGATCCGTTTTTTGCCCCATCCAAAGGTGGCAACCCTACCAAAAGTCCCAAAATCAAGCTGAAGCAGAACACAGCCCTGAGCCTGAAAGCAGCTCATCTCAGCATGCAGCTCCTCTGCAGAATTCAAAGAAACAACAAGAAAGCAAAGTCCCACTCAAGTCCCAAAAAAGTCTCAAAGTCAAGCCGAAGCCAAACACAGCCCCAAGGCCTCCTCCACAATTTGGATGAGCTCACTGCTTGGGCTAGTCACAACCAGCCTAACATTCTTTGTGTCTCTGAAACATGGTTAAAGCCTACAATATCCGATAATCTCTGTGCTCTAGCAGGTTGCAACTTCTTGAGATGTGATAGGGCATCCTCTAAGTGAGGGGGGGTACAATGATCTACTTTAAAGCCCACCTAAATTTCTTTGACACAAGTTTGCTTTCTCCCCCCAACTGGCCTGACCTTTGAACTGTGTCATGCTACTCTAATCCTGGGTAACACTAAGAAACTTCACCTCTTTTGTGTTTATTTATCCCCTGCCACTAGCCACCAAGCACTCCTTACCCCAATTAGCACAGTTGGTCCCCTCATTCAAGACAATTAATTCATCCTAATTGGGGATTTTAAAGCAGCAGTGCATCAACGTGGTAAAAATTTTTACCTATACTTTTTTATGCTATTTTAGATTGCCCCTTAGCTCCTGACTTGTATGGTACCCTTCTTTCTCTGTTTTGAGTCTACTTTAGTACATTTTTCCACATCTGAAATAATAAAAGAAGTGTTCCTTTTAATATGGCTTGGAGCAGGTTTTCATGAGTATTTGCAGCTGTTCCTGAGCACCTATTGTTCCACAAAGTCAGGGAGCACTGCCTGCTGCATGATAGGTCATTTTAGTCACAATAGAAGTGATTTTAAATAATCGATGCACAAAAATAGCTGAGAATACTGATGAAAACCTGGTCCAAGCCATATTAAAAGGAGCGCTACTTTTATTATTTCAGATGTAAAAAAGTACTAAAGCAGAAGGGTGTCATACAAGTCAGTAGATAAGGGGCAATTTAAAATAGAATAAAAAAGTATAGGTCAAAATTTTCTCCACATTGATGCACTGCTGCTTTGATATCGACTAGTTCGAATACAACAGACACTCGGTCAAGTTATCCTTAAATAAGCTGCTGCTCATGCAACTAATCTCCCACTATGCCAGGCTTTCCAAAAATGGGCACTGAGCCATTTCCCAAAACTGACTCCATCAGCAATAACTCCCCAGTCTACTGTGCATGGCGGGCAAATGCTCCTAGGGTCCCCCTATGTTTGGTTCAATTTTGAGAATTCTCTCACCTTGACCCTTCCCATTTCAAACGTGAGATAGCCAGCCTCAACTGGTCGTACCTGTGAGTAACCTCTGATATTAATCAGACTGTTTCTCGCTTCAGCACTACATTTGCAGGTCTCCAGGACAAATAATCACTAGGAGGGTTCACAGTCTGACAACTAAATGACTTGTCCGTCCTCTATTATCTCTGCTCAAAATGAGAGGGTGTACCATCAGCACGGATATGCTATGATATCCCTAAACTCAGTTTCCTGTGTCTCAGGATACTGACCCCACTGGCCCGAAATGCATTGTGGCAAAACAATCAGATGCCCAAAAATACTATTTTGGGCATCTGATTGTAAAATACACTCAGCAAATCAGTGGGGCTTCACCCTCAAACTCCCCATGTGAGGGCTTCTGCACTCCACACCACCAGTAACTAAAATATCTAACTCTGAGGGGGAATAGATCTTGGAGTTAGAAAAAAAAACAGTTACAGGGGTGCAACCATGTAAAATGTTCCAGGACGCAACGTGGAATAGAACCCACACCTCCCAGAACATGTTGGCCTAGCTGCCAGTGCCTTAGCCTGCAACACCACTGGGGCAGCTTGGCCAGCCTTCCGATTCCTTCACTATTTGACTGTCATGTACAGGGGTAAGGTAGCAAGTCGTCACATCTGCTACCTTACCCCTGTAACATCAGTTGGGTTTCCTCATTGTCGGGCTGCTCACTGTCTGGATACTGAACCTGTCAGGCAATACTGCCTGGGCAGGTCAGTGTCGGGACAGTGAGCCTCAGCAAAACATAAGGGTACCATCAGTACAATGACAATTCCACACTGAAGACCATCAGAGCGACAAATCTCACCAGGTCACTGTGATGGTCCGCTGTACACTGGCCCTGTGTCTCCTGGTGTTATGCCCCTACCTCGAACCAACTCCAAAACCAACTCTGACTCAGAGTTGGTTAGTTAGAGATGGGGAGTGTGGGGGTGAAGCCAGTGAATCCCCCCACAAGAAAACACTCCATTCCTGATGAGAACAATGACAACAGTTGGCATTGTTCCCGTTGCTGTTTGGGATGTTGACAACATTGTTGTCTATAGTCTGACATGGAACCAAATGAGAGACAAATATTGATCTACCTTCAAGGCAGGGCTGGATTTACATATAGGCAAACTATGCCTGTGCTTAGGGCCCAAGGTTTACTGGGGGGCCCATTTCAAATACAATGGGACAGATATAGTCACATGGGACTGTCCCAAAGTGGTCAGATTGACACTTAACAACAACCCTTCACTAATGACCCTGTTGTGCTATGTACAGTGATATTCCAAGCCTCTTTCTGCACACACAGTTGCTAGTGACATTGTAACTGTGTGGGCAAAGGGTTGGGGTCATCATGCAAATGTCTTGCAAGGCCCTCACAGTGGTGGACACAGAGGGCTTTAGCCATCCACTGCCTGTAGAACCAATACATCCAGGTGGTATGGGTGTAAGCATTCTGTCTCTGACCATTGAGAAGTTAGTGGGGAATGGAGATCTGTGCGGGACAAAACAGTAACAAGTAGTACATGGGAGAACTGGGCTAGAAAGGGGGAATCATTTGATGCCAGGGACTGCATTGGGGCGTATAGCCACTACACCGCCAGAAAAGTATCATTGGACCAAAGAAAAATGCCAATATCAGCAGCCCATAAGTTGGACTTAAAGTGAGAGTTGGGAGGGTGGGGGAATATTATTGTCCCTGCCCCCTACCGTGGACCTTGGATCATGGCATAGCACCATGGGACTGGTACTATGTCATGCTGTGAACTTCAACAGTGGTGCAGTCCAGCATGTTAATGGGCAGAAACTCTGTTTTCCCCCACTAACAATGGTGATCACATTTGCATTGTACTGCAGTCGCTGCGGTGGGCCATGCTAAATGTTGCACATAGGTCCCAATATTATGTAACTCCAGCCCTGCTTCAAGGCCACCAACCTTGTTTATGACTGGACAATCTATAGAAATCTCAGAAATAAATATAAACAGACCATTCTGTGGAGCAAAAGCCATTTTTGCAAAACTCAATTTGATTCTTCCTTCGGCACCCCCTGTTGTTTCTGGCATTGTATCAAAAATTCTTTGGGTCAGGATGGAACCCCAACCCCAACTGACACTGACATTGAGGTCAGGGGAGTAAACTACAATAACCCCTCTGCTATGTCAAATGCCTTCAATACATTTTTTACTGAGCTCACGAAGCCTATGTTTTTCCTCTCCCCTCATATTGTCAGACTTTACCTCCAATTCCAGAACCTGTGCAACATCCTGCTTTTCTCCTTAAATATGGTAGGGTCTCTGAGGTATGCAATTCCTGAGGCAGATACTCGAATCTAAACCTGCCGGCCCTGATGGGATCGAGCCTAGACTCTTCAAAATCACAGCATATGAACTGGCTTCCCCATTAGCTAGAATCTTGAACCTGTCCTTCTCCTCCAGCACTGTCCCTTCTATCTGGAAGATGTTGTACATAGTCCCCGTGTTCAAAAAAGGCAATAACAAAATTATTACCAACTGCAGACCTAGTGCCATTTTATCCATTCTCAGTAAAGTCTTGGAAAAAATTATCGCCACTCAACTTACTAATTATCTTTCTGCTCACAATCTCCTCTCCCTGGCTCAGCATCATTTCCATCAGAACCACAGCACCACCATAGCATTGCTTACTCTCACCAACAACATCTCTAATTCATTTGACAAGGGGGAGCTTATGGGTACCATATTCATCTATGTCACTAAGGCCTTTGATATGATTGATCATTTCTTACTTTGTAATAAATGAAGTGCCCTGGAAATCTCTGATGGTTCCCTACCCTGGTTCAGAAGTTACCTATCTGACAGCAGCAACAAGTCAGGTTTGGATCCTCCCTATCCAGTCCTGCCCCTGTCATCGCTGAAAACAATATGAGACCTGGTATATCTGCAGTCATGGTGAATAGCCTGCATAACACCAGCTCGTTAAAAATGACTACAACAGCACAACCCTTGTTGCAATCTCCACATTCCAGCAACAGTTTTACAGAAAAAAAAATACTTACTCCATGGAGTCTGAGAGGAGATCATTACACCAGATCCTAGAATGGATATATAGATTTGATAGGTGATTTGAAGCATTAAGTGCAAAAGTTGACTACCTCCAGCAAGAGTCTAAAATTAGCAGGAAGAGTATAAAACAAAACAGGAGATCAAATGAAATCAAATGATGAAAGTGCAACAACTGTAACAACAAAGGTTCAAGGGGTGGAAGCAACTGTGTTGGGTATTTCTACAGACCGTTACAAGTTAAACAGAAAAGTGGAGAGCCCAAAGAACCAGATCAGATACAAAAATCTTCAGATCAAGATTGTGGGGCTATCAAGCAAATTAGATTCAGATTTCAATACTGTGAGAGATAAGGTCAAAATATATTTGTTGAAGTTTATGAGTTCCCCGCAGATAATTTTCGCCTCTTAACAAAAGCTTTCAGAGTACCCAAAAGAAAACATATGCAACCTGGAGACATGAGAGTGGATGATATTGCTCAAACTGATAAGCAAAGATTACTATCTTTGTTTCTGTAGCTTTTGACTCTGACCAAGACCTGATTGTGCAATTATCAAGAATAAAAGGTACCCAAATGTACAAGTGATATTATTTCCCTCTCTGGTAAACAAAAACTAAATAAAGAAAATAAAGAAATAATTGCTGAAAACAATATGAGACCTGGTATATCTGGAGTCATAGTGAATAGCCTACGTAACACCAGCTCGTTAAAAATGACTACAACAGCACAACCCTTGTTGCAATCTCCACATTCCAGCAACAGTTTTACAGGAAAAAAAAAACTTACTCCATGGAGTCTGAGGGGAGATCATTACACCAGATTCTAGAATGGATACATAGATTTGATAGATGATTTGAAGCATTAAGTGTCAGTGGCTCAGTAGGTGTCAGTGTCAGTGGCTCAGTAGGTAGCACACTCGCCTCTGAGGCTGGGAGATCAGAGGGATGTGGGTTCAGTTCCCACATCTGGCACTTGGGTTAATATCCCAGTACTGACACTGTAATGCAGCACGAGAGGGTGCTGCATTTCTGAGGTGCCGTCTCGGATGAGACGTTAAACCGAGGTCCCATCTGCCTGGATTGGTGGTAGTTCAGGTGGATGTTAAAGATCCCATGGCACTTATCGAAAAGAGTAGGGGAATTTCCCCGGTGTCCTGGCCAAATTTCCCTCATTCACTAAAAATACCACCAACAGCTTAATCTGGTTCAAGGTCAGTTGCCATTCATCTGTATCCCCCTCCCCCCGGGTCGTGCCTGAAAATAGGCAGGATTTGTCTAGTGCACTTACCCGGTCAACAAAAGCTAAATAAAAAAATAAATAAAAAATAAGTGCAAAAGTTGACTACCTCCAGCAAGAGTCTAAAATTAGCAGAAAGAGTATAAAACAAAACGGGAGATCAAATGAAATCAAATGATGAAAGTGCAACAACTGTAACAACAAAGGTTCAAGGGGTGGAAGCAACTGTGTTGGCTATTTCTACAGACAGTTACAAGTTAAACAGAAAAGTGGAGAGCCCGAAGAACCAGATCAGATACAAAAATCTTCAGATCAAGATTGTGGGGCTATCAAGCAAATTAGATTCAGATTTCAATACTGTAAGAGATATGGTCAAAGATATACTTGTTGAAGTTTGCGAGTTACCCGCAGATAACTTGCCCCTCTTAACAAAAGCTTTCAGAGTACCCAAAAGAAAACATATGCAACCTGGAGACATGAGAGTGGATGATATTGCTCAAACTGATAAGCAAAGATTACTATCTTTGTTTCTGTAGCTTTTGACTCTGACCAAGACCTGATTTTGCAATTATCAAGAATAAAAGGTACCCAAATGTACAAGTGATATTATTTCCAAATGTTTCTCGATTTTGTCTATGCCATGCAGCAAGGGAGGTGCAAGTTTTTGTCATACAGACGAGACATTGTAGAACTTGGCACAAAGTTTTAACCATTCCCAAATGCCAATATTTGTATAACATACCAATAACAAGGTCTATGTTTTCTTTGAAATTAATAAACTTGCAGAGTTCCTCAGATCCCATTATCAAAAGGATACAAATGAAGAGGAATGCCTGACCGTTTTAGATATTGAAATGTCCCATTCTGCACAACAGCAGAACAAGACACGTAGGAAATGTAGAGACCACATAATCATAGGCTGTTAAAGTTAAACAAAGAGAATGTAGAGACAATATCATTGTTAATAATGATTGTTAAAGTTGCATTTTATGATTTTTAGTTGTACCATTGATTGATATACCAATATTCTTCATCTTAATGTTCCTACAAATAACATATGTAGTAGATAGAATAATAATATTAGTGAAAGCATATCTATATTATTAGATTGAAGGATATGATTTGTCTTTACATTATATTATATGTTATTTCTTATGATTTATGAATAGATAAATGTATGCAGACTGTGGAGAAGGAGGTGCTGTGGGTATGGAATGAATTATCTCTTTTGATAAGACTATAGTTGCCTGATTAAGTATTATTATGGCCTAATGTACCTAAAGTTATGTCTTATGCATTTTCATTGTATAATTGTTATAACTTCTTCCTCCAGTGTAATTGTCTAAATTATCTGTACAGGTGTGGTGTAGATGGTGGGTAACCATTTTACCACTTTATGTATTATTTCTTTTTAAAGAATAAAGATTATAAGTTAAAAAAAGAAGAGAACACATGCTCAGTAAAGGAAGCAAGCTTTAGGTTGGTGCTTTGGATACAAACAATTGAGTCAATATGCTGAAAGAGCGAAGTATGGGAAAGTTTCAAGGCTCAAGGCTCAATACTTGGACCCCTTCTATTCTCCCTCCATGCCAACTGTGTTTATCATTGTATCACAAACAGTACCCCTCTTCTGTATGCTGACAGCTTGGTAGTTTTCACTAGTGCCCAGAACATGACTGACATCAGCTTTAACCTGCCTGCTGACTTACATGTCATTCAAACATGGTTCCTTGAAAACAGGCTTTTACATGTACAACCATTTGGAAAAATAAGGCTTATCCTGACAAATTCAGCATAAAATATGTGAGCTACAAGGTCACCAATAGTGACCAGTAATGCTGGGGATGGTGAAAGTGCTGGCAGCTTTTTAAAACAGCACACATGTCCTAAGTGCCAGCTCCTCATTCATAAGGCAAACTAATCCTGCAAACCACATACCTAACACTACCGTGGACCCGTATTCTGAGCTGGCAAGAAAAGATCTGAAGCATATACTGTACTGGGTAATACTGCTGCTCTACCTTCTACTGTAAAAATACCGTACACTTTGGTAAAGCCTTTGAAAATAAGGGTCACACCAGAGTGCCTTTAAATTAACATTTACTTAATTTATTTTCTAAGTTGTCAGCTTTAAACATTTGTACCAGCATCTGCATCAACTATTAAGCTCAGTATTGTCAGATGAAATGAAAAAAGTTGATCACATCTGACCACCCTGCGGGTCCACTTAGCATACTCATCAAAAGATACACTTGTTTGTCTTAATGTGCACTCTCCATTGGATTAGCATCAGTTGCAATGAGTCACACCTCTATAGTCACTCAGTGACATGAACAATAAGCCTTTCACCATTTTGTTCTTAGCTCGTGGCTTTTTATTTTGTATAATCAAACATACGGTAACACCAGGTTGTACTAAAGGGCAAATGCAAAGATGACTGATACCTCAGAAATAGCCCCAACTTGGTTTGATCAGTAGGTCTATCTCAGGGGTACTGAGGAAGACCTACTAGTCAAAACAGGTTGGGGCCATTTGTGTGGGACTGGGCATCTTGTCATTTGTCCTGTTCTACCACATTTTTTTACCATATGTCTAGTTTTGCAAAAATGAGTATGAGCAGAGAAAATTAAGATGTGTTAACTCTTCTCCCTGATGAGTGACTATGGAGAAGTGTGAGACTGAACTGTGAGGGCAGGTAAAAACAAATTGATTTTTTGATGATTGTTCTACATGGAGCTGCACGGTGATCTGATGTGTAAATACCTACTGTATGTTGCTTTTTTGGTATGAACTTCAACTTGTAGCCACAGGTTGCAATAATGATTAATTGATTATTTGTGACCTACTTTTTTGATTTTTGTCACATGGCTAAAGTATTTGACAATGCTGATTAGATATTTGAAACCATGCATGTCCCTTGTTTAAATGTGAGAGCCTGCTTATCTCAGAGGAGACACACAGAGGTAATGATTAAATTTCAGTGGTACTGACAATTCCTAAAGCAATGCAAAACAGCAAGCTTTATATGTGGCTGGAGAAGCTTTTAAAATAATATTATGTCAGAGGGAAAGGATTGGGGCGAAATAGTCACAGATGGCAGCGGCAGCATCAGCAGCAATGGTGTAATCACCATTTGGCAACAGCTCTGTGTAGATAGATAGATAGATAGATAGATAGATAGATAGATAGATAGATAGATAGATAGATAGATAGATAGATAAAATCCTTTATTTTGTGACAGGAGAAAACTTCTAGGAATGTAAAGCCCTGTTTTACAAAGTTGTATTGTTTAAGCAAACAGTTTTATGGATAAGTTGTGTACAGAAATGTTCCACATGGGCAGAAATACATTACATACAACATTGTTTAACACATATTGAACCTGAATTTCAACAAGAGCATACAAATGTTGATTAAGCATACAAGAATAACTATGATATAAAATAGTAATCCAAAGCAAAAAAGGTTATATAAAGGACAAAAAATGTACAATCATCCTACCCTTCCAGCCCCCAGCCCCCCACCAAATACCCTATTTGCTATCTTAAACAAAGACACGTCTTTCCACACTGTATCAATGCCAGCTTTAAATTGACCCAGATGTTTTGCATTTTGAGCCTCAGGATCTAATGTGTTCCATATTTTTCAGAGGTAATACCTTCTTTGCATCTTACTATACACATTGTTCACAAAAGGGATCATTAGACACCTATTTTTTAGATCCCTCAGGTTGTACTTGTTTGACTTCTGTACATTTTTAGCTTTATACGGATTTCCTCCACCATACTCTACGTATGCTTTTAACCCCATTCGCTTTTTCCTTCGGATTTCAAGGGAGTCCCATTTTAGCTGTTGCAGCAACATGCAGTGATGTGTATTACAATAGCATTTTAGGACAAATCTGGCCATCCTATAATAAGTTTTATCTAACTTGTTTAACAGGGTCTTTGTGGCATGTTGGTATGTTATACTGCCATATTCTAGTCCAGGAAGAAGTAATTGCTGTGCGATCTTGTTTCTAGTTTCTTTAGGTAGTATTGAGACTCTCCTTTGGAAAGACCGCAGTCTAACATTGACTTTACCTATGGCACTGGTTACATGTTCCTGAAAGATAAGCCTATTATCTGTTTGTACCCCCAGGTACTTGTATGAGGTTACCTCTTCTAATTTATGTTTGCCTAAAGTATAATTGTCCAAGCAATAGGTCTGAACAATTTCTAAAGAAGAGCCACTCAAGCAGGTAGGTTGTTCATGTGACAAACAGCTCCAGGAAAAGACAAATAGTCACAGAACTCACTTCCAAGTGTTGTAGAAAATAACTGCTGTCCACACAATGATTTGGTGCAAAAAGTCAGCATTTTCTCCCCCCCCCCCCACTCCACCACCAGTGGTCTCTCAAGGTACAACATCCTATGAAGGTCCCTGAAAAATGAAAATGTATAGTAATATCTAAATAAGTAAAAAAGACTGTAATATGCTGCTGTGTTCAGATTGTTTTCAACCAGGCATGAAATAATATTTATGTTGGACTCTATGAAAACATGAAGTATTAAGTACAGAGATACAGTTTAAACATTTAACACTAACATAGAGTAAAGAATTAACAGTAAGCCTGGTCAGTCTGTTTTTTTAAAACATTACTCTGCAAGAATGCATCCCTGTTTTCCTTGTATTTTCACATATGTTTCTGTAGGTTATAAGTTATATTCACAAAAATGCACTTTAATATTTAATTGATTAAGTAACCATATTATGTATATATATTGGAGAGGCTCCCTTGGGGGTGTATATTTTGACAAAGCCTATCAGTGAAACGTCAGTATCCTTGTTCACCTTGGTGGAGGTGGTGTGTTGTGTGTTGCATTTTCCTCAAGTAAAGACTGTTGAGTTTTTGCACCAAATGTTTGTGTGGACAGCAGTTATTTTCTACAACACTGGGCAGTGAGTTCTTCGACTCTTTGTCTTTTCTAACAGTTTTGAACCTTTGTTGTACTTTTTGTGTTAAACAACAAAACTTGTGTTTTTTTCCTAATCAGGACCATTTTTGAGCCTTTTGAGGCTTGTAGCCAGTGCTGTGGGTTGTTAAAGTCAGACTGCAGTATATTTTGTAGTTCTGTTCTGGCTTTGGTCTTTCCTATTAAGGCCATATCATCCACGTATAGATAGATCTTACATCATATTATCAATTGTGGCAAAGGATTTATATATATTAAAAACAGAAGGGGGCACAGGATCTAGCCCCGGGGTACACCTCTAAAATTCCCCTCCCTTTCTGACAACAGATCGCCCACACAGACCGGCGTACACTCTGTTAGATAAGAAAGCATCCATGTTTTTACTTGGTCAGACATGCCAACAAGTGAAAGCAATTCCGTCAGGATATTATAATCAACTAAATCAAAGGCTTTTGAGAGGCTGATGAACATGTGCCAACAGACTCCTTCAACTCCAGTCCATTAGAGACTGTGTCGATGAAGTCTACCAGGGCAGTGTCCATCGACCTCTCTGCCCTAAAGCCCACTGGTAGTCTGATAGCAGTTTATAATTTTCAAGGTGATCATATATTTGAGCACATACCAATCTTTGAAATACCTTTGAGATGGTAGACAGCAGGGCTATTAGGCGATAATTTGTCAGATTATCCCTGGCTCCTTCCTTGAAAATTGCTATGATTTTAAGAGTTTTTCCAAAAGTCAGGGTAAGTCCTTTGTTGTAGGCTGGCATTAAATAAATTTGACAGGGTTCGGGTTATCTGTTCTACTGAATGTTTTAAAAATTGATCTCAACTTGATCTAATCCAGTGACCTTTTCTGAGTTTAATTTATTTATTTGTTTTCAGACCTCATTTGGTTTCATAGCTCAAAAATAAAACTGTGGTATTTTATTGTCAAATTGTATTTCTTTGTTTAGAGCTCCCTGTGTATTTGTATTACCATCTATTAAACATTTTATGTTTATATAGAAACATAGAATCTGTTAGCAGATAAGGACAAACAGCCCACTTAGTCTGCTCATTCCCCTACTCACTGCCGCAGTCCCAGATTCTATTTCATCTGTGGCTCTCCTGCTCTACACATCTCCAAGGTATCCTTATGTCTATCCCATGCACTCTTGAACTCCCATATTGTTTTCACACCCACCACTTCTGCTGGAAGGCTGTTACGTGGCTCCACCACCCTCTCACTGAAAACGTACTTCCTAACATTACCCCTGAGCCTTCCACTCTTCAGCCTCATATCATGCCCCCTTCTTCTTCTGTAGAGTTTTTTCTGTAATATGCTTTCCACCTGTACCCTGTTTATTCCTCTAAGGTATCTAGGTGATGACAAAAGTAGTGATTAAAACTGTTTGCAATTTGGTGGGTTGTCATTTCTATACCTTTCTCATCCTGTATATTTATTTTTGTTTCTTTCTTTGTATTCCCCTCAAGTTGTTTTATTAGTTTCCAATATTGAGTAGGATTTTTTATTTGATTATTTTTATTTTGGTAATATGTTTTCCTGAAATTTTTAATAATACTTTTGCATTTATTTCTGATCTTTTTAAACTATTCCCAGTCCTCAGCTTTCAAAGTTGGATTTACCTTTTTCCATACTCTGTCCTTCCATCTAATTTGTTTTTTCATTTTTTTCATCAATCTGGGTGGTGTTTGTCTCTCAGTACCACCAAGTCACTTCAACAAGAAATTTGTCACAGTATTTTACAGTGACAGCACTTTGCTGATGGCGATCACATCGCTGTGGCAAAGTGTTGACGGACCCAACAGTGGCTGGAGTCGTGTGCTGCTTGCAGGAGGGCTTTGCCCCCTCCCACACACACCATGCATGGGGCTTTGCACAGCCCCACCCCTAGACTTTTAGATTCCTAACTCTGGGGGGGTGGATGTTTGGGGAGAGCAACTCAATAATACTGTTCATAGCTTAGAGCAACTGTCAGAAAACGCAGATGAGTAGTTTATAGTGAGTGTAGCACTGAGCTACACTCACTGAAACAATATATCAGGATTAGTTTGGCCAAGCCCTGCTGAGCTGGTTGTTTGGCGTAGTGGCTTGAGCCACTGCCCCTGAAGCTGTTTGAGTCCTGGTGCAAGAGAAATTTTTTTCCTGTGGCTTTTATATTTCTTCTATGTCCACCCCCCAGGAGTAGATAATCTTAACTTTGGGGGGGGTTCGCAAAGGGAGGGTGTGTGGGGGTCACGGCCCCTGCATAAAAATTTGTGTTAGGGTTGCCATTTTTGTGGTAGTAAGTGATCATCGCTGTTTGCGACTCAGTGTTATGTTGTTACCCTTTTGACATCGGGCACTATTGTACTCGCTGTATGTGATTGGTGCAGTTAAAGACTCGCCATTATCATGTAAAACCATGAAGCACTCTCATCCATACTCTGGATGCATGATGCATCCAGGTAAATGCATTGGGATGTTTGCAGTGTATTGACAAACATCCTGACACATTTGCAATGATTCCCACTGTTTATGGCAATTGCTGCCACAGCTGCAGGAATCGCCTCTATTTTCTGTACCCAACTGTGGCATTCCAACCTGGGAGTTAGAGCAACTTTTCATGGTCTAACTCCCAGTACAGATTTCAGCACCTGCATCCAGTTAATAATAATAATAATAATAATAATAATAATAATAATAATAATAATAAAATTTATTACCACCATAACCTTTCAAATAGCCTTTCAAATATTTCAAGGCACTATACAACACATCATGACATCAACACATCAGTACATACAATAAAACAATACAGCTATTATAAAATATTTAAAATAACCAAATTACAATACAGCAGGGAATGCTCGAATCCATAAAAATAACTTTAGAGCCTTTTTAAAACTATCCACCATTGTACTTTCTCGGAGCTGATGGGGCAGAGAATTCCAGAGGGTGGGAGCCGCAAAACCAAAGACACGGGCTCCAGAGGACTTCAAATTCACCCTCGGTATCTCCAGCAACCCCTCGTCAGCTGAGCGAAGCTGTCTCAGAGGGGTGTAAGGCACCAGAAGCTCTTTCAAGTAGTCGGGACCTAACCCATGTAGGGCTTTGTAGGTCAATAGACCCACTTTAAAGGTGATCTGCCACTGTATTGGCAGCCAGTGCAGAGTGTGCAGCACTGGGATAATGTGGGACCTTCTAGACACCCCAGTCAACAAACGTGCTGCTGCATTCTGCATTAGCTGCAAGCAGTGGATACCAACCCCAGCAAGCCCTAGGTACAGAGAGTTACAGTAATCAAGACGAGATGTCACAAGGGCATGGACCAAAACCGGCAAATCACCTGGTGGAACCAGGTGCCTAATCCTGGAGATGTTTCTAAGATGAAAAAATGAAGTTTTGACAACTGCAGACACCTGATAACGAAGGGTCAGGCCAGTGTCAAGCTCCACACCCAGGTTATGCACCCGTTCAGAGGTAGGGATCTGGTCTACCCCAAGAACTAATCCAGAGGGGGACCCCGCCCCTAACCTCAACCCCATGACCGGGTCCACCACCATAACCTCAGTCTTTCCCAGGTTCAACTTCAACCACTGGTATTCATCCAGTCTTGATATCAGCGAGGCAGTTATTCAGCACCAAGATAGCACTAACCTGGTCAGGTGCAAAAGACAGGTAGAGCTGGGTATCATCAGCATAGCAGTGAAACCTCAGCTCATGCCATCTTACAATGTCTCTGAGGGGTAGCATATATACTGCGAATAACATAGGGGAAAGCACCGAACCCTGAGGTGCCCCACAAGGCAGAGAGAAAGCCCTGGATGAACATAAACCGGAAACCACTCTCTGTGTTCTCCCATGGAGGTAGGATGAAAACCATCTGAGGACCACACCTGAAAGCCCACAAATGGACCTCAGGCATTCGAGCAAAACCCCATGATCCACAGTATCAAAAGCTGATGATAGATCAAGGAGAACCAGAATAGAGCAGTGTCTCTGATCTCTCACCATCAGGAGATCATTGCGCACCCGAACCAGAGCAGTCTCGGTGCTATGCCTCTTACAAAAACCAGACTGGAGAGGCTCGTATAAACTATGGATGGTCAAATGGTTATCGAGTTGAGCCGCCACAATTTTTTCAATAACCTTCCCCACAAAAGGGAGGTTAGAAATAGGGTGCTAGTTAGCTAGGTCATTCGGGTCTAAGGAAGCTTTCTTCAGAAGGGGACTCACCACCCATTCCTTCAAAGAGCTAGGGAAAACTCCCGTCTCCAAAGAACACCGAATAATCCGAGCAAGGACCAGGCTGATAAGTTCACTACATCCTATAATCAAGGAAGTAGGACCCGGATCCAAACTACAGCATGTTGGGCGCATCTCACGGACAATCCTCATAGTGTCTACAAAGTCTGGAAGATTAAAGGAACTCCAGGAAACTACGGGCTCTGCGACAACACACTGATCAACTGCAACAACCTTGGAGTGTGGTCGGGGACACTGCCTCCGAATATCTTCCACCTTATTTGCAAAGAATCGAGCGATCTCCTCGCAGTCATTCTGCATAAAAACTCGACGGACCTGCTGACAGACTGGGTTGCACAGTCTGTCAACAGTTCTGAAGAGCTGAGCCGGTCGATTCCGAGCAACAGAAATTTCCCTGAACAGGAATTCTGCCTTCTTACGGGAAATTTCTGTTTGGTAGAGCTTACAATGCTCTAGCAAAATAAGATGGTCATCCTCCGAGGCAGTCTTCCTCCACCAACACTCCAACCTACGCCCCAACCTCTGCAATCCTCTCAGCGCCCCATCAAACCAAGGAGCAATGGGATGGCACGGAAGGGGGCGAACACGGGTTGGTGCAATCTGGTCAAGGGCAGCCGAGATGGCCCCATTATAGGCCACCACCAGCCGCCCGGGATCAGAGCACAATTCGTCAAACAACGAGAGGTCAATAACCGCCATCAGGTCTTCAGGGACAACGTCCCGCAATGGGCGGTACTTGACCAACTCCACAGGGGCCGACCTACCCAGGGGGCCTCAAAATTGAATCCAACTGAGTATTGATCAGACCAACCGACCGGTTCCACCACCAAATCGGATGCCTCAATCCCCAGGAGGAAAACCAGATCAAGAGAGTGACCTCCCTTGTGAGTAGCTGTGGAAACAACCTGAGTGAAGCCAAGTGATGTCATCACCTGGAGGAAATGTTGACCAAAAAGTGAGGATTCGTCATCGACCCATGCATTGAAATCGCCCAGCACCATCAATCTGGGTGATTCCAAAGCCATGTCAGCAGCGAAATCTGCCATTTCCTGCAGGAAAAGTTTCTCATCTCCGGGTGGACGGTAGATGAGAACAATCCTGCACCCCACACCAGCTACCACAGTACACTCAAATGATCTGGCCTCCTCAACTGGAACACTAGTTAGGCCTAATTCGGTCTTAAAACAGACCGTCACCCCCCCAATCCAATCTCGGACGATGTATAACCGAGAACCCGGTGGGAACAGCAGCCTCTAAAAATGGGGCCGCATTCCCAACCAACCAGGTCTCGGTAATGCAAGCCAGATCTGCCCTAGCAACAAAGTCCGCAATAAGAACAGTCTTATTGCAGACAGATCTGGCATTGCACAACAACGCCCGAGTCGGACGAGGTTGACGAATTGTCCCAACCACTTGCCCTCTAAGAAAAGAGGTGCCCTTGGGTATGGGGCCAGAATGGAATTACCACGCTCCAGAACCCATTTTGCCCCAGGGCGTCTTCGAGGCCTAACCACCCCTATGGGAGCACCACTCACTCCGCTGTCCACAACCCCCGATACCCCCCCCCTTTGCACAATCCCCAAAGCCCGGCAACGATGGTAAACCTGAGCTGGTAAGGGGGGAGGGAAAAAGGGGCGGAGGGTGTGGAGAGCGGAGGCCGAGTAACGAACAACTGGTGGAACTGGCAAGCACATCAGGCTGCTCAACAAATTTAAACGAATAAAGCAAATAAAACAACAAATAAACAACACTACCATCCACCACAAAACAAAAATAAAACCAATATTATAATATGACAGCTGTTACATTCAAAAAAAAAAAAAATTATTTTATATCCACAGCCCTCTCACAGCCAAAAAACAGAAAGTAACAATACAATTTCTACCAACTAAAATAAAATAAAATAAATACATACAGGGAAAAATATAAAGACCACCCACCGGAACTCTCTCACCGGACCGGAAAGGGTGGAAAATAAGATGAAAACAAGCACTCTCACTGTTTTTTTAAATTTTCCCTCAAAAATAACTAAACATCACATATCATACACACTGTAATAACATCAATGAATAAAATACAAAAAATACAATAAATCAGCAATCATCAACCACCTAAATTAAAACAAAAATAAAACTATCAACAGGTCACAGGGACCAACCAGTCCGAAAGGATCAGAGGCCCACTGTTTCTACTCCAGGGAAGGAAAACCCCTCGGCCAACCATCCCAGAAGTGTAGAGGAGAGAAGATGAGGACCGGCCTTCTAGCCAATCCCACTCCCCCCCCCCCACTGCGTGAGACCCTAACCCCGGACCACCAGAGCCCTGAAGACCACCTAAAAGTCAATTTCAAAAAGATATTTAAATAAGCAGTAGCTATATCCACAGTCACTTATCTTGCGGGGTCTTCTTCCAGTCACTTCTTAGCACTTTTGGAAGATCCAACAATACTGGTCCCACGTCCTTGGTACAATCCAGCAAACAAAGATAACGGACACAAGGTTTTGAAAATTCCCACCCTGTGTTGTGTTGTTGGTAGTTTAAAGGTGCTACCGTTTGATTGAAAATTTTTATGGTTTTCCCCTCACTATCACTACAACAAAAGATATTTATTGACTAATGTTTAACATTTATTTTCATGGAACAAAAATATTCCATCATACATGTAAGCAATAAGACCAGAGAGGGTGTGGGATCCTGTTCATCCAGACGCATGACGAGGTCCAATGATGCAGGCAGAGGTCCTTATAGCCCCGTAAGTGCGAGTTATATAGAGGATAATGGCTGGGAATTGTGTGATAACCACACTGTAATCACCTCGAGTGGTTGGTAGGGCAACTTGGTAAACCTCGAGAGTGTGATTACATGCGTGGTTATCACCCAGTTCCAAGCCATTATTTTTTATAGTGTATGGTGAAAAAGCATGAAAAACCACCATAAAATGCATTTAACTCTTACCTTAGATTTGCGATAACAATGGAAGTCTTTGGGATCGTTTTATACAGCAACATTTATTGCAGTTAATAATACTGACTGCATAAGATGATACTAAAAAAACGCAATTGTAATATGGAAAAAATAATCAACTTCAACATTCAAGGAGAGAGTCCTTTTCTATGCTAGGTTCAAGGGTTACAATTTTGAAATCAACAAAAAAAAATTCCAATTGGTCGCTGGTGATCATGTGGTCAGGAAATCCTAAGGGTTGTGGGATACGACATTGAATCTTGTTCTGGGGACCAAACAAATGAGGATATGAGGGGAAGTTTGCATCCTGCAGGTCAGAGAAGTCACTCATTTTTAAATGTACTGCTCCCATTTCAGTCGCTAGTTTCAGTAATGGAATGTGCTTTTGAATTATTTACCGAGACTGACAGTCGGGATCTATGGGGTTGGAATCTTGCCGCACTCATGCATTCCTTTTTGTTATGCCACTGCTTGGATGTTCCGAAGTGTGGTTATCATCTTTTAAAATTCTGAACAGTGGCATAACAAAATTGTGTAACTGCTGGTTATGGTGGTCAATAGGCGCTTACCATACATTATAGACCAATAATTTACACCCTGAATGGTCTTATTGTGCTTAGAACAGGGGTTCAGCTATTTTATTTTTAATTTCTAAAAGATAAAAAGCCCCAAAAATATTAATAAAATATTTCTTAGAAAATGTTGAATAGTCCCTCCAGAGATGTTTTCTACCTGTTAGTCATCTGTCTTCAAACAACATGAAGTCTTGCTGTATTCTGACATATGTAGTTAGGTCCTGCCTTTCAACTGCCCCGGAGAACAAAGAGTTAAACTTTCCATGGCCAGCATGGAATGTTCACTGCGAGGTTGGTTGAAGCCCTGTCTGCTGTTGTTTAAACTCCAACCATCAGATTCTTTACTCCGCCTCACTGAACAGTCGCTCTGGAGATTTCTCCTTTGCTCGGTTCAAAAAAAGTCGGTTAAAGTGTCGTTTTTTCACTCAGTTTCTACCGAATTGCTGCTACTCATCTGTCAGTTTAAGTCTCTGTCTGTGGTACCGTGAGTACTAGATAGGTTTTCTATATAGTTTCTGTGTGGAACTTGTAAATTGTGAATCAGTTCAACTGAACTGATCAGTTTCAGGTAAAAAAGTTTGTGTATTTACTTAGAGTGTGGTAACCAGTCCATATCAGTTCTAAAAAAACAGATTTTTATTACGTTTTCTTCCAAGACTCGTGACACGGTCAGGAACTGATAGGGGAGTCTTGCCTGGCAGATTGCCGAAAAAAGGGTAAGTTTTGGTTAGGATTGGCCATGTCTGAGAAACCCAAGAAAAAAACAAGCCCACTGAGTTTCAACACTGCAGTGTGTGTGGGGAAGTCTTTGCCAAGGCTGATCCCCACACCACCTGTGTTTATTGTCTGGGGTTTGACCACCTCGATTCAGACTGCCAAATTTGTAAGAATTTTCCCAAATCTACCCTGGAAAAGAGATTAGGTAGACTGAGGGAAAGGGAGGCTGAGAAGTCCACTGACCCGGATGGCCAGCCCGGTTCGGTTCCGACTGGACCAGAAGGAGTGCCCTCTAACCAGGGCGATACTTCTTCGGGCAAAAGGAGAGCCGATTCTGAGGAGTCGGTTCCGTTAAAAAGAAAAGGAAAAGATAAATCGCCCAGTTCGGATTCAGAAATTCATACTCTGACTGCTGATGAGATAGCCAAGGCGACAAGAATAGTGCTATCGTTACTTCGGTTCCGGCCGAACCGGCACCATCTGGCAGGCGTTCGGTTCATTCGGTTCTTCCGGTTCTGGATTACACCTTGGAAGAATTTTATGAACCAGATGAGGAGGAGGGAGAGTATGAGGATGATGATGGTGATTATGAAAGTCTGGATGTGCCTATTGACCCGGACATCTCCCCAGACAGACCTTCAGGTGTTTCTCCACCTAGGCTTTCTGAGTCCCCTTCTCACTTTATGTTTTACAAAAAAGTGGCTGGAACCCTCCAGCTTCCTATGGAAGAAGCAGTAGAGGATCAGGAGGAGCCTGATTTTGTTGAAATTATGGACATCCCAGAGTCCAGGAGACTGTCTATTCCCCTCCACAAATCCTTTGGGAAACAGACACACAAAATTCTTGAGACTCCTAATTCCTTACCTCCTGTGGACAGATGAATGGACAAGAGGTATACTCTTTCAGACTCAGACACAGAGTTCCTTTCCCAGCAATGCAGCCATGTTGGGGTAGTGCAGGCTGCTGCCTGTGATAAGTCAAATATCCCCTTGGCATCACATCCCCCAGATAAGGACTCCAGGAGGATTGATACCATGGCAAAGAAACAGTACATAGCAGCATCTTTGGGACTCAAGCAGGCTAACTATATGGCCTACACAGCTAGATACCAGAAGTCCAGGTGGGACACTGTACTGGCTCTGGCTAAACAGTCCCTGACCAGCTTGCCAAGGAGCTGGAGCAGGTGGCTGCAGATGGGATTGAGGCATCCAAAGTGCAATTTCATGCTGCTGTGGACTCCAATGATGTTTCATCAAGAGTCATGGCTACATCTGTGGCTCTTCAGAGGATGGCTTGGCTCAGATGTACTAGCATGTCACAGGATACCCAGGTTAAGGCCATGGATCTCCCTGTTATTGGTGATTCTCTGTTTGGGGAGCAGACAGAGAACTACATGAAAAAGATGGACGAGTACAGGACCACTTATAGGAGTGCTCAGGCCAAAGAAAGGCAAGCTACTCCTCAAAGGCAGCAGTCCAGGGGCAGGGGCAGGCCTTTCCAAAGGCCTTTTTACCAAGCTCAGGCCTCCTCTTCTTATTCTCAGAGGGGGTTCTTTAGAGGGAGAGGCAGACGGGGGATGAGCAGGCTTGCATCCACCCCTCAGCCTAAAGCCCCTGCCAAGCAAACACCTGATGGGTCTGCCCGGGCCAATTCTCCAATACCAGTAGGGGGCAGGCTGGCTTACTTTGTCCAGGACTGGAAGTCTCTGACATCAGACAAGTGGGTCCTGGAAGTAGTAAGCCAGGGACTGGTTCTCAGCTTCAAAAAATTTCCCAAGATGAGAACTAGATCCTGTCCACCTGCAAATCCATCAGAGACCCTTGCCTTAGAGGCAGAGGTTTCTTCCCTCCTAGCTCTCAGAGCTATAGAGAGGGTTCCCACCCTACACAAGGGCAAAGGATTGTACTCCAGGTACTTCCTAATCCCCCAAAAGACAGGAGAATGACAGCCCATCCTAGATCTAGATATCTGAACAAACACCTTTTAAAACCAAAGTTCTAGATGGTGACTCTGGGAATAATCCTTCCCTCTCTAAAATCAGGGGACTGGCTAGCCTCCCTGGACCTCAAAGATGCCTATTTTTACATTCCCATCAGGTGCTCCCACAAAAAGTACCTCAGGTTCGAGTTGCCCTCAGGCCACTATCAATTCAGAGCAATGCCCTTTGGCCTAACATCAGCCCCAAGGGTTTTCACAAAGCGCCTGGCAGTAGTGGTTGCTTTCCTAAGGAGAAAAAAGATCTCCATCTTCCCATACTTGGACGACTGGCTCATAGTAGGTCAGTCTCCAGACCAAGTCAAGTCACATTTGCAAATAACTCAGCAAGTGCTCACTTCCTTAGGATTCCTTCTCTGCCTTCCAAAGTCAGTTCTCGAACCAGTACAGCTCCTCACCTTCATAGGGGCAGAGCTGGATACAATAAGGGAAAGAGTCTTCTTTCCCCTGGACAGGGCAAGGACCCTTATGGAACTGGCCTCTTCATTCACCCTATAGGTGTCTCGACCAGCAAGGCATTTCCTTCAGCTTCTGGGCCACATGGCAGCTTCCACAGCAGTGGTCCAGGGAGCAAGATTCCAGATGAGGGACATTCAGTTCCACTTTAGAGCCTTCTGGTCCCAAAGAAAGGATTCCCTTACCAAACTAGTCCCAGTGACTCAAACCCTGATCCAGGCCTTGCAATGGTGGCAGGATCAGGGCAATTTGAGACAAGCAGTTCCTTTTGTTACTCAGTCTCATTCAGTGATACTCACCACAGATGCTTCCTGCTGGGCTGGGGAGCCCATCTGGGGGATCTTACCACCCAAGAGCTGTGGTCACCTCAGGAATCTCTGCTTCACATCAATCTCTTGGAACTCAGAGCAGTGTTTCTGGCACTGCAAGCCTTTTCCAAATCTGTGCAGAACAAGGTGGTCCAGGTCAGAACAGACAACAACACCACCACCATGTGGTATATCAACAAGCAGGGAGGCACTCGGTCTACGGCCTTGTGCACAGAAGCAATGAAGTTGTTGTCCCTGGCCTATTCCCTGTAAACCTCTCTGATAGCAGTTCACCTCCCAGGGAAGGATAATGTCCTAGCAGATGCTCTGAGCAGAATATCCCAGGGCCATCACGAATGGACCCTAGATCACCTAGTTATGAAAGTGATTTTCTCAAGATGGGGCACTCCACAGATAGATCTTTTTGCAGCCCCAGACAATCACCAACTTCCTGTCTTTTGTTGCAGACCCCCAGTCTTGGGCTCAGTTCCCCTGGATGCTCTGATCCTGAATTGGGAAGAGAAATTTCTGCATGCTTCCCCCCTTTCCCTCTCCTGTTCAAAGTGTTAGTCAAGATAAGGTCACAACCATGCAAAGTGATTCTGATTGCTCCAGACTGGGCCAGACAGCCCTGGTACCCCTTGTTGCTGTCCTTAGCAGTCCACCTTCCCCTGTCTCTTCCCAGGAATTACAACCTGTTGACATCCTCTCAGGGGAGGATTTGGTACCCGAACCTTCGGTCTCTCAATCTCAAGGCATGGCTCTTGAAGAGTTAGAGTTTGCTGACCTGCATCTTTCCCAAGGGGTTCTGGATATCCTTAAGGCTTCTCAAAAGCCTTCCACCAGACTACAATTACAATTACAGATTACAATTCCAAATGGAAAAGGTTCACTATTTGGTGTTCTAAGAAGAATATTTCTCCAGATTCTGCTGGGTTGCCTACGGTTCTGGACTATATGGTCCATCTCAATGGCCTAGGCCTTAGGCCAGCTACACTTAAAGTGCATTTGGCAGCTGTTTCTGCTTTCCTGTCAGTAGGCAAGTCTTACCATCTGTCAGCCCATCCTGTGTTTTGTAAGTTCCTCAAGGGATTGCTGCACACCAATCCCCCCTTTAGGGACCCTGCTCCTGCTTGGGACCTTAATGTTTGCATTGCTCAGCTTATGCAACCCCCCTTTGAGCCTTTGTCCTCTGCAGAGCTTAAGTACTTGACTTGGAAAACTGTGTTTTTGGTGGCCATTACCTCTACCAGGCATATCAGTGAATTGCAAGCCCTGTCAGTGGAACTTGATTTCATCTTTTTCCATAGAGATAAAGTGGTCCTAAGAACTAACAGGAAGTTTTTGCCTAAAGTGGTTTCAGATTTCCACCTCAACCAGTCTATGTCTCTCCCTGTTTTCTTCACTGACCACTCCTCCTCTGGATAGAGGAGGCTGCACAGCTTAGATGTTAAAAGGGCCCTCAGCTACTACACAGAGTGCACCAAGGGTCGCAGATTTGAGTCCCTCCAGTTGTTCCTCACATATGGAGAGGTTGGTAAGGGCAAACCTTCCACTAAGAGATCTATTGCCAGGTGGATTGCTTCTTGTATACAATTCTGCTATGAGAAACTGGGTAGAACTCCACCCTCAGGCCTGAGGACTCACTCTACTAAAGGTACAGCTGCTTCCCTGGCTGCTGCCAGGGATATTCCTATCTTAGAAATCTGTCAAGCAGCCACCTGGAAAACAGTCCATACATTCACCAAGCATTACTCTCTGGATATCCAAGCTAGGAGTGATGCTCGGTTTGGCACAGCAGTACTTCAGAGCCTGTTTCAAGTAGGTTCTGTCCTCCTCCATGGAGGTACTGCTTGGTAGTCTGCATATGTCAGAATACAGCAAGACTTCATGTTGTTTGAAGAAAAAATTACTCACATTAGTAATGTCGTTTCTTCTAATGGAGTCTTGCTGTATTCTGACCTCCTCCCCCCACCCGTCTCCCCTCTCAGAACCTAGTTTTGGGGATGTGGGTGGGCAGGAACAGTGTTGGCACCCTAGGGGTGTCCCTTTTTTCACCCTCCTTTATTTTGGGTGAGTGTTGTGTTTTGGGATGTGTTTTGTTTTTTGGGTTTCCTGACTTGAATCTTTGCTTTGAAACCCTTTTATATAGATATAGTTGCCAGTTGGCTAGTTTTGAGTTTTATAGTTTCCACACAGAACTTCTAGTGAGTATTGCTTTGAAGATCTGACAGTTGGAGTTTAAACAACAGCAGACAGGGGCTTCAACTGAGCTCACGGTGAACATTCCATACTGGCCATGGAAAGTTTAACTCTTTGTTCTCTGGGGCAGTTGAAAGGCAGGACCTAACTACATATGTCAGAATACAGCAAGACTCCATTAGAAGAAACAACATTACTAAGGTGAGTATTTTTTTCTTTCTGCACATGCAGTAGAAGGTTTGCTTTCTTACCATAGAATATAATAATGCAATATTCCACAGTATTCCACTAATAGAATACTCACCACCTCCCGCAGGCAAATGTGGAATGTTAACATGGAATGCATGAGTTAAAAATTCTGCATTATTCCACTGGCATACACTGACACAGTGTCACATAGGCCTCATATGGAGCCAGAGGCTCAATTTTATCTATCACAGGGTTAACAGCAGTGATTGCTTTGTCAAGCTGTTTAGGCTATGAGGGAGATTTTTCATGATCATCAAAACAGTGCTTCATTTTTTAAATGTGTTTATGTGTACAGTATAATGCAGAGATCATGAGCAGAAGGAGTATACAGTTTATTTATGCTCTTTTTTTAATTCATGGGAGTTTTACTTTAAGGGCCTTCAAGGTTTTTCTATAAGAGTAAAGGTGTCAGTCATGTTTGTGACAGAAATCAGGAATGAGTGATATAGTTCATGAATTATGTATGTTATTTGTCCAAATCCCAGATCACATGGTTGGACCTTTTTTCTTTACAGTGCAGTACTGACACATAAACATATGTCCATGCAACAGCATCAGCCAGTCAGAACACATTATTTAACTTGCCTATTTTCTATTATGAAATGGGTAAGAGAAATACTGTACTGTGATTGGTGGAGTCCAGTCACATGACCCTGCTGTTATCCAAGCACAACAGCACAGGTTAGAAATGTTTAACTTTCTGAACCTCATTACTTTGGTCCTAAAATAAAAAAATTAGGGAAGCCATTTTATAATCACACTAAGGTATTCCAGGGTGTGCGTAGTTGAGGGATAACGACACTTCTTGGGTGCATAAAGCCTTTGGCTTTGCCTCGGGCTTCACTTCCCAAGGTATGCCATTATCCCACAATAATGCACATCCTGTCATGCCTTATTTGCTTAAATATAGAAACAGTAGCTGAGGGAAAAAGCACAACAGAACTCGTTTCACTCTTATGGTTTGTGATGTCATCAAAATTCCTTGATAGAATCTCAATTGTGTTGTGCATGATTCCCCAGCCACCATTCTGTATGCAGTATCATATATGGTTATCCCTTGTTGTGCATGGATTTCCATCCTAACCAAAAATCTGTTGTGCAGTGTAACCTGCTATAACAGATTTGTCTGTGTATCACAGTCATGTCTGTAATAAGCAGGTATCTGTACTAATGCAAATTGAATTGGTTGAGGCTCCCAGGACCTATACAGCTGTGCATGGTATGCACTTAATATACTAGTCCAAGGGTGAACTGTACCAGAGTCTGATTCAGAGAATGAAGTGGTTATTTCTTTCTTTATTTTGATTTTTTTTTAAAGGGAAGGAATGGTATTGCACTTTTTCTATTACAGTATAGAATGCTCATTTTTATAAAAAACATCTGTTTAAGAGTATTTTATTTAAACAAGTCACTAATGCTTGACTGTTTGACTGTTTTTTTGTGTGTACTTTTGGCACATTTGCTCAATGAGCCCTATTCACAAACAGTGCAGATGGGTTACACCATGTAAACCCAACACATAGCCCATCTGCACATGGCTGAGCACACTACACCCCCTGCGCACCATTGAGAATCCTGGTACACCCCCCCATGTGCCCAGCACACTGGCCAAATGCACAGCACCATGTGGGGGTGGACCAGGGACAGCTGTGAGGGGCGTGTTAGCACTCCATGCCATGCACAATGGTGCGGGTGCCTTGCATGGGAAGGGCAATAGCTACACCTTCTGGAGGCAGCTGTAACCATTACGTGCCCCCCAGGATGATGCTGCTGATTGTGGTGGAGATGGCGAGGGTCAATGGACCCCTCAATGTGGCCACCCCTGGCTCTGGGGCACATTTGGGAAGGTGGAGGATTGGCAGATGGGGTCCCCCACACCTTGGACCTCTGTCCATGTATGCGCCTGTCAGAAACATGGTGACTGGCAGGTGCAAGGGATCCAGTAAAGGTCCCAGTCTGGACACCCAATTGGCTGCACAGCCGGGTCTTCAGCCCTGCACCAGACCACCCCCACATAGCTGCGCACAGGGGGGGCAGGGCTGTGTAACAGAGCCAGGCAGGGATTGCTATTCATAAATGCAGTCCCCATGTGGATCTCCTATGGGTGCGGAGCTGCATGTGGGGAGAGATATATGCACTTCGTGCATATCCCCCCCACCATTCATGACTAGGGCCCAATGTTAGCAATCAGTGCCCAGTCAGGCACTATGTACCCATGCTGCTCTGTAGCTTTTCTCAGTGTGAGAAGAACAGAGTATACATTAACTGGCATTACCAGGATCCCAGAGTCCATTTTCTCTGCTTCCCCATCTTCAGACTGGGGCCTTGGCTGGCAGTGCACAAGGACACAAGTTCCTTGACATCGATTGCAGTTGGCTGTTATTCATATCTGCCACCTAGATGGAGAGATGCCTAAACTCTTTGGGGTGAGCCCAATTGGTGGTTTGGTGAGTTCTTTTTCCTGGAGAGTTTCGTCGGTTTTGGTTTTAGTAATTTGAACATTAGCAAACCCTGCCTTGATGTATCTGACAGCATCCAGTATGTTGATTTTTTTGTCATGCAAAGGGCAGGAGTTATGTCTTCATGCTAGTCAACAAGGACAATGACTCTGCTGCATCATCTGTGTGTATACAAGGGAAAAAATTGTTTTGTCACAGTTGTCCACATCAGTTGAAGTATGTAATGACAGTATACCAGGTAAAACACCAGAAACCCATGTTTCAGAGCTTGTGGTATCTGCATTTTGTGTTTCTCCAGGCACTCTTGTGTAACCTTTATTTATATATTTAGTTAGCTTTTGTTTACCAGGTAGATGCACTAAACAATTACAGTGCCTATTTTTAGGCACGACCCAGGAGAAGTACAAACAATAAGCACTGGTACCGAGGAATACAAGTACAAAGGACAATCATTACATATATCAACAAAGGACTGATAATACTAAAGTGCAGAGTCTTAAGTACAAAATGAAACATCCTGGGTTCCAATTTAAAAGCCATACAGAAGGCACAAATGTAAGTGGTAGTGCAAGGTCTCGGTTACAGGAGCACTTATTTAATGTCAGGAGAAACAGACAAAGCTCATTCTTGAAAACTAGGTGAGTTTAAGAGTTCCTAAGATAAGGCACAAATGAGCTCCAGCGCTCAGGGGCAAAGATGAAAAACATCCACTCCCCCATATTTGTTTTGCATTTAGGTACTGTTGGAAATGACATGTCATTGGATTGTAAAGAGTAGGCCAGGTCGATTTTTTTGGGCAGACTACCAAGGGCAACAGGTATACCTGACCTGATAATTTTGTCAGTGATGCAGCCTATAGTTAGAAGATGACATGAAGCTAGAGAAAACTAGCCTAGGCTCAAATAGAGGGAGCAGTGGTGAGTCAGCCTGGCACAGAGAAAAGAGCAACAGATACTATTGTAGCAGGTATCCCATTTATTTATATTGCATTTATTTGCCTCAGAGTAAGGTCCAGATCATAAGTGAGTCTAGGCAACAAAACATACTGAGCTATAGCCAGTCTAGCAGCCGGAGTCAGGGCATACCTGACTTTGTAAGCAAGTCCTAGCTTTGAATTAACAGACTTGCAGGCTATTGATATGTGCAGACTAAAAGCAAGGGCTGAGTTCAGGGTGATGCCAAGGTATTTAAAAGAATCAACTGCAGTAAGGGGAGGGCCATCAGAGCAGCAAATAGTTAAATCAGGGGAACATACCCTGAGTCAGGGTGCAGAATCAAAAAGCATAGAGTGCGTTTTACTAGAGTTCAGGAGAAGCCTGTTCTGGTTTAACCAAGACTGTGCACTCCCAAAGTCACCATTAAGCTGACTGTTAATTTCAGATACATTTCTTAAAGCTTGTATACAGCCCCATATCATCTGCATGATGCAGTGAGGCATGAGACAATGGATCTGGGCAAATTATTGATACATAAGGTAAAGAGCAGCAGACCAAGTGTAGACCCTTGTGGAACACCAAAGTTAATGGTGGAGAGGTCAGATGTATCTCAGTTAACAGTTACAAACTGTTGTCTCTCAGTAAGGTAGCTCAAGAACCAGGTAACAGCAGTAGTAAAAAAAACAAAGGTATACAGTTGGGATGTGAGTAGGAAGTGATCCACATGGTTAAAGGCCTTGATTAAGTCAAAGAAGACAGCCTCAGTGAGCATTTTCCTCTAACCATGGCAACAATGACATTGTTAGTATATTGGGTAATAGTAGTAGATGTGCTATGAGCATGCCTGAAACTATGCAGTGATCAGAATAATAGGCTGTGCTTTTGAAGATACTCAGTTACCTGGGAGGCTACAAGTTTCTCAAACAACTTATTGAGCACAGACAGGACAGCAGTGGGGCAGTACTTATCCCTATACTTTGGGTCACCTTTTTTGTAGACCAGCACCACTGTAGCAACCTTCCATAGCCTGGGCACTACTCCTGAGGAGAAGGATAGGTTAAATGGTCAAGTAACTGGGCCAACTAACTGTTGAGCAACGATTCTACGGAACCTAGGTACAAGGCCATCATATAAAACACTACTATAAAAAGATATAGACCTTATGAGGTGTAATACCTCTCCATGAATGGCAGTCCTAAGATGGAGGGGAGAGGAAGCTGATTGCTTTACAGTATAGTGCAGATCAGTTGGACACCAGCACATATTTAAATACTTGTAAAGATTGGAGAAATGAGAATTAAAAGCATTTGATTTAATCACAGCATTATTACGATTTGTATCAGCCAATGTCACATCAGATATTTTGGGGCTAGCACCCTTTCCCATAAAACCCTTAAAATAACTCCAGAACCCACGGGGGTCACCTACAGAGTACCAGAGAAGCTGCTTACAGTAATTACTTTTAGCAACCCAAACAGCTTTTTTTTACATTCGTTTCACTGCCTTCTATACTCCAGCCAGTCACAGGCTAGTTTAGAAACTTTGAATATAGCCCAGCATTTATCTCTGGATAAGAGAGATGCAAGCAGTTCACTGTGCAACCACCTGGTGGCAGCTCCCCTGATCCTGTGCCTAACTTGGGGAGTATGCTTGTCCTGTAAGGCCTGAAGTGTCAAAACAAAGTATTCAAGGGCTTTGTCTAGATTAAGTGTATGATATAAAGGAGATCAATCTATCTGATATAAATCTGCTGTAAGGTCATCAAGGTTTAGTTTAGATAAATCCCTAAACACTATCTCTTTGGGAGTCAATGCCTAGGCTTGGGCTTTCCAGATATAAACAACTGGTGGGTGATCACTAATGGAGTCAGGAAATATGCCATAGGTAATAACCTTGTCTTTTCTATTTGTGATAATCCAGTCTATATGGATCTGGTGATTACCCCTCACCAAGACACTAGTAGGACAAGTGATCATCTGAGACAGATGAAGCTTTCCCAGCAGAGAGTCAAATCAACTTGTTTTGTTTCCAAGCCAAACCAGATTTAAATCACTTAAAAGGAGCATCTAATTATTTCCAATACTAGAAGACAGGTGTTATATAATATAATTTAGCCAGACAGCCCATGTTTGGGGGATGGTAAACACATACAATATGTTATTTCCTTGTATTGCCAAGAACTAGAAGTGAGTGCAGAACTTCACAGGAACTTTGGGTGTTTACAGTTAGCACAGAGAGATGCCGGTGTTCTTTAAAATAAATGGTGACATCATCTTGGCGGTCACGCCTAAGTAGCTTATAGCCAGGCAAGGAGCACCTCGAATAAGGGATGGTAGGTTTTTACCAGGTCTCAGTTAACCCAAGTACTGTACATCAAGAGTATAATGACTCACCCAGGCCTGAAGCTGAGCAAAATTAGCCATAAGACTACAGACATTCAGGTGAACCACTCTAAGACTCTTAGCACCAAACCTCTGGAGGGGGGTGGCAGTATTCCCAGAAGTGGGATAGGGCCTGGGTTAGATTCAATATCACCAGATAAGGCAATGCGTAGAACTTGATACCACACACTAGTGAGACCAGTTATTGGTAAATTGCCCATTGGCCAGCTAAAGGTATATTTTAACAAATGGCTGAGAATAAATGAGATTCGATTGTGAACAAGGCACCATGTCCAGTTTGGGGGAATATATTTAGTTACCGTAAGGTTTGAGAAACAAAACGTAGTCTCATTATTCATGACATGGCAAGACTTTTGGCCAAGGACAGGTGTAGCGCAGTCCATTAGCATTAATAGGACTACTAGAGTATTTCCCAAAGAGCTAGATGAGCACAGCATTTTCTAAAGTACCGGAAAGCTATTATGAGAAAAAAAGATCTGAGTGCACCAACCTATTGAGGAGACTAACTGACCTAACACATGAAATTGTCATAGACAGAGCAAAGTAGGTATGGGTGTGTCAGCTGTGGCCCAATCTGATTCCAGCTCTGATTTTTTTCTGAAAAGGTTCTGATTTATTCTGATTTACTCAATGAATTATAGACCTATTTTAATATATCGAGTATGAGATGTGTCAGTATTATTCTTTTAGATCCTTCTTGTTAAAAAAATAAAATGTAACCTTTTAAGAAAAACATTTTCATGTCAGTTTTCAAGGTCAGCAAGTAGCCAACAGCAGTAAAATAAACTGACTGTTGTTCTTGCCAATCGTGTGCATCAGCCACCACATAACATTCATAGGAAACAATGGGCTGAAGTCACAAAACTCTTGAAAATTCAGCAGCTGCGGGAAAAGCTCGGCGCAAGTGGGTTGCCACTTGCAGAACTGCAATTTCTTCTGCAGATACAGCATTCTCAAAAGTGGAGACAGTTTATGACCGTGTCAGTGATTTACAGCAGCTTGCGAGTGGTGTTGCCATGGAAATCCCCGCAGCTGTGGAAGAATGTTACGACCAGTGGAACCAACCATAACATCTTCTGCAGCTGCTGCAGATGTGAACAGTAATCTCCACAGCTGTGGAGATTTTGGTATGCAACTGGAGTTGTAGTGTGGGACTTAGTCCCAAAAATGTTTGTGAATCCAGCCTACTTTATACAGGTCATCTGGGGCTTTGCAGTGAAAGGAGGTAGTGTGTCAAATGTTGGAAAGAGAGAGACCAACACATTCAACAGCAGAAAGACGACAGCAGAGTGCAGAGTGCAGACCTTCACTGAGTCTGGGATCCTTTTTGATGGGAGACAGGCAGCATGAGCAGGATGTCATGGGGCCCCAGCCATCTCTACTGCCCTTTTGACTTTAGAAGTTATATTTTTTTTTAATTTTCAATCATTTTGCTTGCCTACTTGGTATTATAGCAAGCATATTGGGCTCCAAACCGTCCCATACACGCCTGCCTGATTGGTCAATTATTTTTTATCACTTGTGTTTTCTAACTTACTTTTGTTTTTATCTGGTTGGCCTTGCCTCCCCCCCATTGCAGTTTTTTTTATAGAGTTGTTTGGCCCCAACTGGCACCTACTCCTGCCATGAAGCTCATGTGCCAGTACCCAGCCCTGTCACTGCCCCCCCCCATCATTAAGCTGGCAGAGATCCACACAGTACCCTCCACCTGGGTTCCCAAATTGAAAAACACATACAGCAATACATATATATCATGAGTGCACAAGAAGGATTTTTTCACTTGATCCTTCTGTTATGATTGCTGACCTCTGTCCTCTGAATTCAAAGAAATAAATCATTAAACTAAATATTTATTTAGTTTATTTAGTTTTTGTTGACCGGGTAAGTGCACTAGACAAATCCTGCCTATTTTCAGGCATGACCCGGGGAAGGGGGGGATACAGTTGAATGCCAACTGACCTTGAACCAGATTAAGCTGTCAGTGGTATTTTTAGTGAATGAGGGAAATTTGGCCAGGACACCGGGGAAATTCCCTTGCTCCTTTCGATAAGTGCCATGGGATCTTTAACATCTACCTGAACTACCACCAATCCAGGCAGATGGTACCTCGGTTTAATGTCTCATCCGAAAGATGGCACCTAAGAAGTGCAGCACCCCTCTCATGCTGCACTACAGTGTCAGTACTGGGATATTAACCCAAGTGCCAAATATGATCACCATCATCTTCAAACACCACCAAGGAAGTACCCTAATTAGGAGACGTCTGTTGCAGCTGTTCATCATCATCATTTTTATGTTCCTGCCACTCTTCACTGAACTGGTAAGAGAATTTGTTGAGATTGACTTTTAGGAAGGTAAGGTACTGTACAGTTTCAGGAGTAAGCCTTGTGTGGCCAGCAGAGACAACATTTCCAGCTGTGCTAAATATACACTCACAGTAAACACTAGTGGGAAGGCAGCTAAGAAGCTTAATAGCAACAACAGATAGTGCAGGACAGGTGTCTTTATTTTCCAGCCAGTACTCAAAAGGGTCATCAATAATATTAATGAGTGGTTCTCATAAATAGGCATCCACAATATCAGACAAAAAAACAAAGACAGTGGCTCCACAACAGACAGATCTGAATTATCAGTTTCCATAAGTTTTAACCAAAAAGTGTGAAAGTCATCTGTGTGCTTTTCAGAATGACATGCCTTTTTCAAGGGCCTTGAAAGAGGACTTTGTGCAGGACTATTCAAAGTTGATGGAGTAGACTGCAGCAATAAGTGGAAATTATTGCTGTCACCACCAATAAGTGTTGCATCGCCAGATGCAGCATCCACATCATGTGATTCACTTGTACTGTCAAATACAGTCCCGTCCTTTTCCTGTGCAGTTCCTGAACCCAGTATGTTTTTTTATTCAAGATAAAAGTCACTAAGATCTGAAGCAGCTGTTGCAACTTAAACTGTTGGTCAAGAAGAGTCGAAAGAAGAACGTTTTTGTCTCTCATGATATTGGGAACACTTCTACAATTTTGAAGTTGCTGTGTCAGTCAGTCCAGGAGGGATGCACCAGATTTGTCTCCTTTTTGTTCAAAACCTCTATGCAGCCTCCTGAGTTCCTTGTTCAATAAATTTATGATGGGAATAACCTGGCTTAGAGTAGCATTCTCTTTGCTAATCTGTCAATTTGCTTCCTCAAAGGGCGTCAAGAGCAATGTAAGATGTTCCATTAATCCCCACTGGAATTAATCCAGCATAACACCATCTGCTACATTGTGCTCCATGGTATAGTCATGGACTGCCTTTTGCTGTGTGAGAAGTCTCTCATACAGGTAAAACACAGAGCCCTAGCTTGTTGGAACATCTTGTTTTAGTTACTGTATTGGCCAACCATTTTTTTTTCTAGAGGTCAGTCAACATACCACGTGGTTTTACAGAGTGACTAAAATGGACACAGATTTTCTTTCTAGCTCCCACTAGTGTTATGATACTGTTGTCACTGGAAAAGAAAGCTCATACTTACAGATTTAATGAGTGTGCAAAACATGGCATGAGAGTAAAATCACCACATTTCAATGATACTAACAATATTGGCACCTTTGTCTGACACCAGAAATTCAGTATGGAGTCTCAGGGGCTCTAACTACTCAGAAATCTTTTCACATAACTCTTTCAAAATATTGTCAGCGATGTGATGCTTACCAAACATAGTAATGCAAAGCCATTCTTGGTCTACCTTCCTGTTCACTGCTGCTTGTGGCGGTGTTTGAAGATGACCGTGGCACCCAATGTGCTGGGATGCATATATTATCAGTGGCTTGAGAACTCATCCACATGACTGTGGTCAGGTGCATATAACCACATTCACTGTCTTGAAGAGCCAATTTTATTTTACTTTGTATACATTTGTATATTTTGGGAACAGCCAAAGTCACAAAATATTTACAGCTTGTTATGTTGTAACGTGGAGCTAAATATTTTAAATGGGCTCTAAAACCATCATTCTTCACCAATGAAAATGGTTGCAGGTCCTTGGCAATAAATTTAGCTATATTAACTGATTAATATTTACTGTGACTTTATGTGATCTTCTGTAAGCAGTTTTTTTTTTCAGGCATCGCAGTAATGGTCTGCTGTTTAGTTTGTGTAGGGGGAAAAAAACATAGGATTGCACTCGCGAAGTTATAACTTATCTAAATACTTTTGCCAGTGAAGTCAAACATGTTTTTTTCTGCCCTGTCTCTTAGTCTCTTCACCATCACTATTGTCTGTAGGATTATTTTCATCACATATATTTGTCCCTTGCTAAGGACTGCTGCCCAGCCAAATTGTTCGATGAGCGCTTTGCAAATTACTTTTTAGTGATGTTATCCTGCACTGGCCCTCACTTTCCCCTTACTAACTTCCTGATGGCAAAAAGTGCAGACAACAGCACATTCATTTTTGAGACTTATTTGAAAATAGCAACTGCAGCAGTTTTCATAGCAGTTGTTTCTGACCCTGATCCCTGCACTCTGTGGCTGTCCCCAGAATAGCTGCCTTGATTATTGATTGTCCACTGCTGGCTGTGGCTACTGGTGGTGCTTGCTGTATGTGTTTTTTTCTTTTTGGGTGGGGGAACCCAGGTGGCATCCTCTACCTCATCAGTATCACATTCTGATTCATCAACTTGGAAGAGCATAACTGTGATATATCGTGATCGTGATCTTGTCTTTGTACATTTACCTAATCTTTAACCCAAACGGGTTATAGATTATGTTTAGAAATATGACCCCAAGCCACATATTAGTCATGATGTTACAGATTTTAGGTTAGTTCAATTGGATATTGATTGGCCCTTCCCCTTGCAATTCTTTTTAATCACTCTTTATGGTTTGGAATATTTCCCGATCAGTAGAAAATGGCTATTACAAAACCAGTCTTTAAAAATGGTAGCACGATGTGTGAATCAAATTACCGTCCAATAGCATTACGATCTCCTCTTTCAAAAATCCTAGAGAGAATTATTTTTGATCAGACAATTGATCATCTAGAAAAATATAAGTAGCTTTCCAACTCCTAGCATGGTTTCAAATCAAAATACAATATGGAAACAGCCTTGGTGGGGTTCACTAGCTGCATACGGGGTGCCCTTGATAAGGGGCGCTCTGTTGCAGCTGTATTTGTGGACCTCACCAAGGTCTTTGATTTAGTTAATCATAGCTTGTTGCAGGATTCTTTCTCTGCTTTGAACTTCTCGAGGGATATGTCTGACTGGTACTCTAATTACTTAAGTAATAGAGTGCACTGTGCACAGATTGATGGTGCTCTTTCCAAATGTAATGTTATTAAATGCGGGGTTCCCCAAGGATCAATTTTGGGCAACCTAATCTTTTCTATATATATAAATTCTGCTTCAGATACTTGCAAAAAATCACTTTTGACACTTTACGCAGATGATGCTGTACTTCATAATGATGGTGATCAAACTAAGGACACAGTTGAGACAGTGCAAAGTGATTTTCTTCTGTTTCAAACATGGTTGATTTCTAAGCATTCAGTATGTTATTAAACATCAAGAAAACAAAAACTATGATTTTTTCAGGACCCAGAAAAGTAATTGACTGTGCCCCAATTGTTGACTTGAATAGTTGATAGTTGAATTAGTCGTTATTTTTAAATATTTAGGAATAACTTTAGATTCTAACCTTACTTTTGAACAACACATTAACAATGCAATAAAAAATGTCCACCAAAGACTGGGAGCACTACATAGAGCCTAGTGTTTTTGACTTCTGAATCAAAAAAAAATTCTTACCTATAGCTTTCCCTTTAGTGTGCTTGATCTTGGCCTTATTATCTAAACAGCAGCTAGTGAAAATGTGTTAACTAAATTAAAGGCCACCTACAACAGCATCCTCAGATTTATGACAGATTCACCTTTTAAAACTCACCATTGTGACTTATTAAAAAAATCTAAATGTTCGTCTTTTGAGAACAGGATCAAAACTAAAATGGGTTTATTACTTTTTAAGGTTATTAATAATCTTCTCTCCAATTCTGTCCAGGCTCTATTTACTTGTAGTATCAATACACAAGGGACAAGATCACAAAACAAATTTGTATTTAGGCTACACTTATTCAAAAAGTCTTTTGGATAAAGATCATTACAATATAGGGTTCCTTTTTTTCTACAGTTCAATCCCAAATATTATCTACAATTGTACTTCTGTGGCTGTTTTTAAAAGCAGACTATGATCATGGCTTCACACATTAAACGACAGCCTTTGTAATCTAACTTAAAATGAATGTCTGGTATATGTGTTTTGTACAAATGCATTTTATTAACTGTTTGTTTATATTTGTTCTATACTGTAGTCTTTTTTACATGTTAACTTGTCACTTGTGAAAATGGGCAGTAATGCTAATTTTGCCTACATGTATAAAAAATAAAAATGAAATGAAATAAAAATGAAATGAAATTTACAACCTCTTCTACATCAGAGGCACTGCTTTCTGATGAAGGAGCCTGATATGCATGAGTGGCATAATGTGGAGTGTCACATCTAGTGGTACTAGATAGAGCCTTTTGGTATCCTGTGAGTTCGGCGACCATGATTGGGCACCTACCGAAATGGCGACTCAATCACGGTGCCTCAAATCACAGCAACGATAGAGGGAGGGCGACTGGATGGGAGGGTGCATGAATATAGTGACATCCTGTTACTACACATACACACGCATGGGGAGTGAGCACGCTGAGGCGTGGGGTGGGAGGAGGATTGTGAGGGGTGGCACCACAGCGAGCTGCCAAGCTGCTCCTGTGGCGTGGTGGGTGGGATCAGGGCTGGGGTCTGAATGGTGCTGGGTTTGGGTCCAGGCACAGGTGCCTTTTGTTGTGCCCAGCCCAAATAATTGTTTTGGGGTTTTGCATCCCCCCCCAATATGCACCCCCCTGGACTTAAGAATCCTTAAGTAGGGGGGAGCGGGGGTCACAGCCCCCTGCATTTACAATTGAAATCTAAGTCCCCGGCACCCTTTTGCTGTGTGCTGGGGACTGCATTGCCAAGTTGTTTTCTGCAAATTCCATTTGCCCTAACAGCAATCGCTATTCTGCAATCACGGTTATCACATAGATCCAGCCTTTTATTTCAACATTCACTTTCTAGGTCTAACTGTTCTTTTGTGTTTTACTTTTACCTGATTTTTTTCTTGCAATGTCGACAGTGCTGCTTTACTTTGATCAGGGGATTCATCAACATCCTTTTCTTTTTGTGGTCGTGTTGTATCATCTTTTTCTGGTTGTGTTGCTTCATCTCTTTCTGCTTGTGTTGTGTCATCTGTTTCTGGTTGTGCTGCTTAATTTCCATCAATTGTATTAATGATATCTTCAGTACTGAATTTCCCTTTTTTTTCTTGAATTTGTTTTCGGGAAATATTTTCATTGTTACATGTACCAGTTTCAGCTATACTGCTGGTGTTGGTCACATGTTCCATTTCCATAACAGACTCAGATTCTGAATTCATTTTTTGTGGTCCAACTTAATTGCTTACTTAGCTGTATTAGTTCAGATGCAGAGATGGCTGGCACTAGGTCAGAATGGCAGATGTCAGAACAGTGCCATAAACAACAGTGCAGGAATAACAGCGCATGCCAAAAGAGCGCCCAGTAAAACAGCATAGAAAACAACATTGCCAATGCTAGCAGTCCAAACACACACTGAGGACTGATACCATGGCTCACATAAGTCACAATACATTGTATTTCTGTGGGGGGCTCTGCCCCATACCCCCCCAATATTATAATCAACTTCATTGGGGGTTGGAACTCTGGGCGGGGTAGAAATTTGGGGGGGTACATGCTGCAAGGATGAGGAGACTTATAAAAAAAAAGCTCTGGGGGATGAAAATGTAATGATGGGGAGACTGGGAACAAAACCCTGGTCTATGGGTCTATACCGGCAGAGCTGCTCTATGCCTTAACCCTCTCCACCACAGGAGCAGCTCAGCCAGCCAACATGCTTTTTGTCTTCCTGTATACTTCCTCCACATCCTCCCCCTAACATGATAGCTACAGGGGTAGCACTAATTACATTTCACTATTCTATCCCTGTAGCTGTCCTTGTTTTCACTATTGTTAAAGTGCTGTTTTTAACAGTGCTATTCTTGAAACGCTGTTTTTGCCCAGTATGGAGATGGTCACAACAGAGTCTGAAATATGACACACACACCCCTCTCAAAATCATGAGGCACTATATGACCTAGAAGTAGTTCAGGCACAGAGATGGTCAATAAAGAGTATGAGATGTGACACCCCTCTCAAAATACATGACGCGCTATATAACCTAGTAGTAATTCAGACACAGAGATAGGCAACACAGACTCTGAGATATGATGCCTCCCCTTCACGATCTGTATGGCACTATGGCACAGAGATGGGCAACACAGAGCCTGGGACATGACACTTCCCTCTGAAAACTACATGAGGCACTGTATAATGTAGTAGTAGTTCAGGCCAGTTGCAAAGATGTGACACCCCCTCTCAAAATATGTGATGCACTATATGATCTATTCGTAGTTCAGGCACAGAGGTGTGTAACACAGAGCTTGAGACATGACACCTCCCCCTTCATAATCTGCATGCACTATGGCAGAGAGATGGACAACACAAAGTGTAGAGCAGTATGACCTTTCAGGGCAGAACAGAGATGGGCAACACAGAGTCGGAGATGTGACACTCCCCTCTGAAAATACGTGAGGTACTATATGACCTAGTGCTAGTTCAGGCATAGAGAGGGCAGCACAGAGTCTGAGCTGAGACACCCACTCTCAAAATAAGTGAGGCACTATGTGACCCAGTACTAGTTCAGGCACAGAGAAGGGCAGCACAGAGTCTGAGACATGACGCCCCCCTTCACAATCTGTATAGCATTATGGCACAGAGATAGGCAACACAGAGTCTAGGGCAGTATGACCTTTCTGGGCTGCACAGAGATGGGCAACACAGAGTCAGAGTCATGGGTGACACCCCCTTCTCAAAATATGTGAGACACTATATGACCTAGTACTAGTTCAGGCACAGAGATGGGCAAAACAGTCTGAGATGTGATGCCCCCTTCACAATTTGTATGTCACTATGGCACTCAGATAGGCAACACAGGGTCTAGGGCAGTATGAGTGTTCAGGGCAGCACAGAGATGGCAACACAGAGTCTGAGACATGGGATACACCCCCTTCAAAATTTACAGCACTAAAAGCCCCACTCAAAATTACTGCAGCACTGTGACCTTCAGTCTGAGTCTTCCAGTCCTGTCTGACTCTATTGAACTCATTGGTCTCTCTCTCTCTCACTAACAAAGACAGGCATTTTATCACTTTACTGTGGAGTCTGCAACATCTGCACTCTGCCACTGTCTACTTTGCACTCCGCTGTTCAATTTGTTTGTCTATCTCTTCTCTCTCTCTCTCTTTCTAATGAAAAAAAAATCATTTTTTTAGTGAGTACTCTCAGTCTGCTACAACATCTGCAGCACTCTGCTGTTGAAATTGTTGGTCTCTCAGTCTCTACTCTCCCTCTCCAACAAAATTGTCACAGTTTTCTTTTAATCTCCACACACAAACACACGATTATTTTCATTGACTGCAAAGCCCCAAATGCACTCAATACTCGGTTTCCTAGGGCAGTCCTGTGGTGGCTGATACAGAGGACTAGCTAGAACATTTTTATTTATTTGTTTGTTTATGTATGTATGTATTTTTTTTTTGCCTTTCTATTTAGCAAATAAGAGAGGAAAATAACACAATCAAAAAAGAAATAGTTAACGAAAATGCACATAACATATTGACATAATGACAAACGAGTCCGAATGCAACAGGCATCGGTTTCAGAAATCACTACTCCTCTCACCAACAACCACCATCTTTACAATTGAGGGATACCACATTAGAGGAAAAAGTAACAGGCAGAAGTGGGGCCCAAAACTATAAGCAATATGAGCTAAATGTCCAAATCTGCAGATATGTGCTACTTAAGTCTAGATTAGAGTCCCAGCATCCCCAGCAATCTTGCAGAGTCCAGAATGCTATACAGAAAATTGAAAGCCAAAATGTAAACATAAGAAAGCTGAAGTCCAAAAAATTCAAAGTCCAATGCAGGTTAAAGTCCTATTAATAATGCAAAGGAGATAAAATCATATAACCAACCAAACTTGGAATTTGGAAAAAAAAGTTTATGCTAGTAAAAAAGATGAAAGGGGTCACTGTAACCATTAAAATATTAGTCTAAAAGCCAAATCCAGTCTTGAAAAGCTATCAAGGTGCTGTATACTGAAATAATACTGACAAATAGTCTTCCAACTAAAGTCCCATGTGCCTATGTGAAAAATGAACTGCACAATCCCAGTGCCCTAAACCTGCTCAAGGAGCAAAATCAGGAAAATTATCTAGCTGATACTGCACCCAGCTACGCCAGGCATGATCAAATGTTGCCACCCTACTGGACAACTGAGCTGAAAGCCTTTCCACCATATAAACATCTCTGACCAGTGTATACCAGGCCTCCAGAGTTGGAATAGTCTTAGTATGCCTCATCTGAGTAATGGCTTTTTTGACTGCCATAACAAGCAGGGTCACTTGTCTGTAAATAATTTTAGTCACCCTTACTCCCTCTGGTTTCACTGCAGTCAGTACATACATAGGAGTTAGCAAAAGGCAAACAGTCATAAATAGCAGTCAACTCGCACAGAACTTCTTGCCAAAAAGGAGCCCAAAACACACAGGCCCAAAGTATGCGGGTCTGAGCAATGCTTTCACAGCCACATTCCCTCCAACATTGACCTAGGGAGGCCTCTGTGAACTGAGCTACCACAGTCAGAGTACGAAAGTATCTAGTACGAAGCTTCCAGGCATATTCTTTCCAATACGGAGAAGTAGAAATTTTAAAAACCAGAAGCGCAGAGGATTTCCCAGGCTTGAGGAGGAATGTACTCATTCAGATCATGTGTCCAGTGAACCTTAATATAGTCGCTGGAATCCCTAGGCCATTCCCAAAGGGTTTTGTAAAGGTGGATAACTAAGTGCTCTATTGAGACCCCACTACAGTGTATTTGAATCAAAGATAACAAAAGCAGGGGATGCTCTGCATGAGAAGAAAGCAAATCCTCAAAGGGTCTGAGGTATGATCTAAATTGAAGATACCTAAAGAAAAAGGATTGCGGTAAACTGATGCTTAGATTGCAAGTGCGCAAAAGAAAGAATACCACTGTGACCTATCAGTTGATGTACGTACCTCAGACCCCAGGACTGCCAAGATACTAGTGTGTCATCCAGAATATTTGGGAGGGAAACAAGAATCATAAGCGAGTGACCGAATGAAAAAGGTTTCCAACTGGGATAGCTGGGCAGCAAACCTGAGGCCAGCATTTAAAAGATACAGCCATGTAACAAGGAAATTGGCTAAGAGGGATAAACCGTGGGGGGTTGGCCAAAAGATAACTCGTAAGGTTGAACAAATCACTCAAAAAAAGTTCTATGTGCTTCCAATGGGCTACAAAAAAAGGTATCAACCAACATAGTATTATGCGTAACTGAGCAGCCATTGCATAAGTTTTAAAATTGGGAAGATTGAGGCCCCCTTTATCCTTGCAGTATCTAACCCAGGGATTTACCTTTCCAAATGAAATGAGAGATCAACCTGTCCTATGTGTGAAAATAAGAAGATTCAGGAGGGATAGGAAGTGTTTGAAGAAAAAACAAAATGCGAGGGAGAATATTTTGTTGAACGGCTTGCACCCTGCCTAAAAGACTAAGAGGGAGACGACTGCTTAAAGTTGGACCAGCATAACATTCTGTGGTGATTTGCATATGCAGCCCATGATGCTTTGCATTGTGAGGGCATGTGTGATTTTGTATTTTCTCTATATAAGGTAGGGTTGTTATTAATCTGACTCCCAGGTACTGCATGGAAAGTCTGCACCATTTGAAGGGAAAAGCAGTCTTGAGAGATAAAGGGTGAAAATAATTGTAAAGGAGAACATCTGTCTTTGATCGTTCACTTTATATCCAGCTAAGGCACCAAATAATTCCAATTGGTTCCAGACCTCTGGTATGGATCACTCGGGGTCAGTTAAGGTGAGCAAAATATCGTCAGCAAGTAAAGATATTTGATAGGAACGTCCTCCTACAGGGATCCCCTCTGTATCAGTGTCCTGATGGATAGCCGCTGCTAGGGGTTTAAGATATAAAGCAAAAAACAGAGAGGAAAGGGGGCAATCCTGTCTTTTTTTTTTTTTTTAAGTCTTTGGTAACTGGGTAAGGCCCACTAGGCACAAGTGCCTATTTTCAGGGGCGACCTGGCAGCACTGTGTGGTTACGTGACTTGCTTAGAGTCACACAGTATGCAAGTGGAGGTTGTGAGAATCAAACTCAGGTCTGGTCTGCTGGATGTATCAAGCTTATTTACACCTCGTTCCTCTAACCATCCCTCGAAAGAGTGGAAATGGGTCAGAAAGAGAGCCGTCCAATTTCAAGTAAGCTTGAGGCGAATGATAAATATTTTGAAGTTAAGTTATAAGTTCCTTAGGGAAGCCGAAGTGAGACATCTCCCATAGAAAAGGCCAAGAGACCCTGTCAAAGGCCTTTTCTGCATCAAGCCCCAGAAGGACCAACGGAATCTTCCTGGAAACAGCCTAATCCACCACAGGTATGTCCACCTAACTGCATCATGTGCCTGACAGCCTCTATGTATGTATATATCTATTTATTTATTTCAAAAGTTCCACCAGGAAAGACATACTGAGCTGAGAACAGCTCATTTCCAGATGTGTCCTGGGGGGAAGGTGAAGAGTAGGCAAATTGGTGTACAAAAACAATTGACAATTGATACAGGTACAAAATTTGTCATAGACTAACAGGCAGTATAGATGTTGATCTAACAACAATTATATGAGCTACACATGGAAAAGCAGAGGGTACAAGACAACATAAGCAATAAGTGCAAGTGTCAATCACAGAACATGGACACGGATTGGATGGCTCCCTTCCATGCCCCATGATCATGAGGCTTTCCCTTTGTTGCTCATGTGATGGTCCAGGGACTCGGGAGTCTTCTGCAGAGACTGGAGAAAACAATAAATATTTTTTCTGCACTTTTCTCCACCCTACACTGTCTTTTCCATACGGTACTGGTGGTGAGAGTGTTATTCCAGACCAGACCACACTTCTGGACCGGGCCAACTCGGCAATACGGGTTGAGCCATGAAAGGCTCGGTTTTTCCAGTCAGAACAAACTTGGCCAGGTCTGGGTAGGTTCGGAACTACACCAGAGCTGGTTCGCCCATCCCTAGAGCAAAGGAAACAAAAATTCTGGCAGTGAAACACTGTGCAATTTCAACAAAGCAGTATGAAATAGGTAATTTACAGGAGTCAGGTAAACAAACAAAGCAGTTTAAAAATGTAGAAATGTGTAGTTCTCTTAAGTTGGTTGCTAGGAGGACTCTAAGAAACCAAAAAAATAGGCAGACCCTTGATTGGGTGTATGAGGAAACACTCAAGATAAGAGAGCTAAAAACAATTTTAGCCTAAGCAGTTTTCTCTGTAATCAGCTACATGTATATAGGCCCCATGTGGTAAGGTACAATTGAAATCAACTACACAGGTGTATATACTGCAGTAAACTTTCCACCTATGGAGCCACCCCTCAGGTGGTATAAAATCCATCTTGCCAAGTGCTTGTGTAAACTGAGTTGTATTTTGCATTAGCATGGGCCCACTGATTAAGGTATCCCATTAACAGTGTCAGTGACTCAGCAGTTTGCACACTCACCTCTGAGGCCAGAAGATTGGAAGGTTGTGGGTTCTGACCCCACAGCAGGAACTTGGGGTAAAATCCCAATTCTGACCCTATAGTGCAGCAAGAGGGGGGTGCTGCACTCTTGAGGTGGTGTCTTTGGGATGAGATGTTAAATTGATGTCCTGTCTGCCTGTTCAGGTGAACGTTTAAGATCCTATGGCACTTCTTGAAAAGAGTATGAGAATTTATCCGGTGTCCTAGCCAAATTTCCCCCATTCCCTACAAATGTCACCAACACCTTAACCTGATTCAATTTCATTTGGCTTCAATCTGTAACCCCCCTCCCCACACACACACACACACACACACACACACTAAACAAGGCTGCAAATAGGCAGAATTGCCTAGCCCTTCTTTTTTGGTCTACAAAAATGAACAAAACTAAACAAAATCAACCAGTGTAAAAGGGCATATTCAGTTTCCATGTCCTTTCCCTCATGCCTACACTTGTGAATTGAGTTTTGGTTTGCACACCATTCATCTGAAAGCTGGGCTCTGTTTTTAATGAAATCAGATAATGTGGAAAGTGACATGTTAAAATGCACTGATATGTCCCACAAAGACATTTTGGGAGGACATAAATTTCATTTAAAGCTTTTGTTTTCTTTGCTAGGCTGACAGCAGTTCACTTAGTCATGACAGACAGCAGAAGCAGAGGCAATGTGACCAGGATAAGCAGTGATAGGCAGCAGGGATTCACAGGTCAGGAGAGCAGAAACAAAACACTGAAACAGGAGAGCAAAAATAAAATGCTGTAGGAGGTGTGTCAGCTGGGTATAGTGTGAGAGAAGAGCAGCCATGTTAAGCACACACTAATCACTGCCCATTAACACTTCATGCTGTCAGAAATCAGCCCTAATTGGGGCCGGCCTGTTCGCGCAGCAGTTGGATTTCCGCTTTCGACGCCAGCGATCCGGGTTCGGGAGTGGACTCAGGTCGCTGGAGGGCTGGCTGGGGGGAGAAGGCTTGAGCGTCCCATGACTGCTTGCCTTCTCAGGAAGGAGGAAGGGGCAAAGGCCCACAGCTTGCCTGACCCTGAGTGGAGGCTCGGGGTACAGCAAGACCTGCTTGCAGGAGGGGCCGGCCGAGATGCGTGACGGATGTTGGCACGTAGTGCCCTGACGTCAGGGCACACACCACGTGAGGGAGAAAAGGAGGAAAAAAGCCCTTCCATCTCTGGGAAGATGGGGCATCAGGAGCATGCCCTCGATGTGCCACCACCCACCCAGGCCACCTTGCTCAACAAAACCAGATGTGTATGGGGTGTAAGGGCCCCACCTCGTTCCCCACCTGGAGGGATAACCGCAGCTCCATGGGGTGCAAGGTCGGTCCTGGGTAGGGTTGCTGACAGAGGGATGACTCCTAGCTGCCCCCGCTGGGTTGGAGATGGAGGGATGTAGGAGTAGAAAAAAATTAGAAAGTAGCAAAAAAAGAAATCAGCCCTAATCACCAACTCTGGCATCTGGTATACACAGCAGATATTGTATGGTACAGTATAAAGAAAGAAAGTAGCACTACAGTCAATGGGGGGGGGGGAGTATCCGAATTTCCATTATATCGGTGTTAATTATAACTAGGTTGGATTATATCACAGTTCAAATGTCCTAGAATGCTGTTGTACCCCTGTGTGGCACAACAACTTTTTTAATTAGAATGAAAACTTTTGCAGCTTTTCTCCATACACATGGAATCCAGACCCTCTCCTAACATAACATCTTCTGTCATGTCATCATTTATAAAAACTGAAATACACCCCTCATCAGGAGGGGTTTCAGAAGCTAGGTAAGGGTGGGGTTCTTTTTCCTTTTTTCTTTTTAACAATAAAATATTTTTGGGGGAAGAAAAAAACATTTTTTTCTATTATGTTTCAGACTATGTAGTATATAAAATAACACATGGGCAAGCATGCAAAACGCAGCTGTGTTTTCATCTCTGGGTTCTTATGACATCAGGGTCCTGTTTAACTTCACTCATGAGTTCCCCATGATGCCATCAGAGCCCCTCAATGGAAACATAGCCTTGTTGTGCATGGCTGCTGTGCATTTTTTCCCTGTATTTTCCCTTGTTTGCCCTATAACAAGTGCATTGATGGTAGGTTAAACATTTCATAGGTGAAGATTACGCATGTACTGTATCCGTGTTCACTTGGACCTACTCAGCAACCACTGGCCCATGCAAATTTATAGTTTCCCATTTCAGTCATCAAATAAATCAGGCATGAAGCTGAAATAAATGTTATTGCACAATAAATCCCCCCCCCAAAAAAAAGTTCAACATTTTACACCATACCCTGTGTGAACTCATACTAGATATATTCTGTGACAGACTAGCTTCCTTTGTGTAAATAAAATCCTTCTGTCTCGTATTCATGCTTGTTCAGAAATCAGGCCATACTACAGTACACGTTTACCACTAGATGGCATAGTTTACATACTATGGATATAGTCAGAACAGCTGAGTTGCTGATGAATCAAAGCTAGAAAAATGTGACATACAATGTTAATTAGCCCCTTAAGAGCTAGGTTCATGTCATCTAATTGTATTGTGCTAGGGAAGGCAGAATACACACTGCTCTTGAACTGAAAGAGTTAAAATGGCAAGTAAAATTATAAAAACTGAAGGAGGACAGAATTCTCCTCCCCATTAACAATGTAACTGCTACAGATGCTGTCCTTTGAAGAAAAATTCTTTTAACAGCCAATTTAAAAGCAGAATTTAATTACTACTTTCACCACAGTTCCACATTCAGTTGCATTTAGTGGGACTGTTTCAATTAAATACACAATACACTAGTTTATTATTTACTGTTCTACATACTATAAACTAAGCCCTAAAAAAAAACATCTTTTGCATACAGTATCTTTCTTGTTTTGTTTGTGGCTAATTTATTTATTTTAGTCTCTTTGATTTTTTTTATCTCCTATAAAAGAAAACTATTTGTAATGTTATTTTTTAGAGCGTGTGAATGATGCCAGGTTGGCAGGACTGGGAAACTGCATTCTCTGCCTATCTGTTTGAGAAAGGCAATACAAGCAGCAACCCCTGGTGCTGGCAAATAACAAGCCCCCCCACACACACCCATAGCACACACTCCCATGACACCCTTTTCAAACCAGAGTGCCCAATCCCAAGTGCCGGCCAACACCCCTCTACCACTGTATGCAACACCGAGGTGCTCACCATTGGTGCCATCAAACAACTCTTCCACACTGGGGTGCCCAGTCCCCAATGTCAGAACCTTCAAAAAGAAAAATACGTCCCTTGTTGATTTGTTTTTCTTAACTTGCAAAAAATGAAAACTATCTACCAATGTCTTGTAGTCCACCACAGCCTCTCCCATAACCCAAGCTCAGCACCCACCACCCCACCCCCACTTACCTAAGAAGGGTCCCACAGAGTAGTCCTTTTTGTGCCCTCATAGTGAATATGTCAGGTGCCATTTTTCAAATCCTGCTCAAATTGCCTGTCATGTTCAAAAGGTAGTGTCATAAAAAGACTGTGTTGAAAATTTGGGGTCCAAATCTCAAAAAACAACAAGGTTATGAACAGACATTGAGATTCTTAAATGTTTATTCATAATGTTACAACTTTTGTTTTAAATTTTGGGCCCATATTTGCAACATAGCCATTTTTACAGCTGTGTGGGAGGGGAGCTCCTCAGCCGTATTGCTATCATTCAGTTTAAGAGCACTGTGGAAGCACGTGACCAGACAGCGCTACAGCGTGCTTCCAAAGTGCTGGGGCACAGTTCCAGTCCTTTGTATTTCCATGGCCCTTCCTCTCTGCTGGCCATAGAAACACACCCCCTTCACAGGGCACTACTTTTTGTCCTGCAGCTGCAGAGCTGATGGCCACCATACCCAAGATGGCCACAAAAACAAACTGCGAATGCATGAGTATCACACATGCGCAGTTCTATCACAGAAGCCATCTTGGTCATGGATGTCTCCCCCTGGTGATCTTGTCTACATCTGCCTTTGGCACAGCGTGAGCTCTGATTATTATTTCACTCGCTCTCGCCGCTCTGAGCAGCCATACCGGCTCTGACCAGAGTTTGTTTTTACTCTGTCTTGTGAACAGAGATGAATGAAGCGGCCAAAATTCACTTTACTAAGTAATTTGCAAAGTTTGCAAAATTCACAAAGTGCACATTAGCCAAATTTGTGAAGTTTTGCACTTCATGTAGTGGTTATTTCTGTGGGAATTGACCACAATTCACTCATGAAGTGGTTATGTTCCGGAGAAAATGGCTTCTTTGTGATGAAATTTTGTGAATTAGTGCAAAGTCAGAGTTGTAGATGCCAGTCGAAACTTCACAAAGTTTTGTGAAAGTGAATTTTGGCAGCTTTGCAAAGTGTACATTTGCTGCACCTCTACTCGTAATCATGGCAGGTGTCAATTTCAAATCCCCTTCCCAAGCCTGTTTTCAATGTTGATCTGCAAAATCACATTTTGGATAGCATTTCATAAATGGCATCTGTAAAGTTTTTATGCTGGTATAATAAAAATATCATCCTGGGCTGGTCCGGTGGCATGGAGGGCTGAGGCAGCAATGCCTTACCTGCTGCCATGCTGACGACTCATGTTCGATGTGCGAGCGGGTCTCTAGGGGTCAGCTGGGAAGGGAGAGGATTGAGCATCCAGAGGACAGCCCTCCTCTCCCAGGGAGGGGTGGGACTGGAGATTGGCATATGCCTGGCCCCTAGCGGCGGCTCGAGGCTGGCACACTGACTCCACAGATGGGGGCAGAGATGAAGCAGATGGCCAGGGTGCTGCATGCAGAAGTGCACACAGCTCAGCCATTAGCGTCATTACACGCTTGTCCTGCACTCACGGGCAGGGAAGAAAACTGGAGGATGAAAATACCGCAGACTGGCGGGATGATTCCGACCCCCCCATAGGCACTGCACCCAGCTAGCTGGCATTCGCAAGCAAGGGGTGAGTACCAGTTGTCGCTGGGGTGACAAGGCTGGAAGGGCCAGGGGAAGGGAGCTGGTCCAGCAAGGAGATAAAGAAATAAAAACAAAAAATACCATCTTGAAAATTCAGGTCACAATCTAAGAAAACACCAGTGTTAATGTGTGATCCTCTTCATCTCCCCAATCATGACTATTTCACTATTATAACATGTTATTAATTTAAGTTTAACTGGTGCACTGTCTGTGCACAACAACTACACAGCAAATAATAATAATAATAATCTTCATTTATTTTGCGCCTTTCAAATATTAAGGTGCATTACAGAGTATAAAAAGCTTATAAAAACAACAGTAATAAATACGTAATAAAATCATAAAATTACATAGTCACAATATGCCTTGCTCCACAAATACGTCTTCAATGTCTGCTTAAACCCCCCCACAGCCGCACACTCCCGAATCAGACGGGGTAGAGAATTCCAAAGGGTTGGGTCCATGTATGCAAATGCGTGGGCCCCTGAAGATTTTAAAACTACCCTTGGAATCCCTAGCAACCCCTCATATGCTGAATGGAGCAATCGCTTGAGGCAGTAAGGAGAAAGTAACTCTTTCAGGTAGTCAGGGCCAAGTCCACGTAGGGCTCTATAAGTCAGTAATCCGACTTTGAAGGTAATCCACCACTGAACTGGCAGCCAGTGCAGTTCGCGCAGCACCAGCGTAATATGGGAAGTCAAGGTCCCCGTCAACAACCAGGCCATGGCGTTCTGCAATGCGAACCAGTGGATATCAACCCCCGGAAGCCCAAAGTAAAGGGAGTTGCAATAATCAAGGTGTGAGGTCTCAAAGGCGTGGATCAGTGTAGGAAGATCACCAGACGGAACAAGGTGCTTGATCCTAGCGATGTTCCTCAGATGGTAAAAGGATGACTTAACGACGGCTGACATCTGAGATCATAGTGCCAGCCCATCGTCAAGTATCACCCCTAGGTCTCACACCCATTCAGAGGTTGGGAGCCGGGAACCCCCACAGGAAAAGCCCCAAGAGGTGACCAGTCCCCAACCCCCCTGTCCGGCATCCTGGATCCACAACCTTCACCTCCGTCTTCCCTGGGTTCAACCTCAGCCAGCTGGAATTCATCCAGTCCAGGATTTCAGAAAGGCAGTTATTAAATACCGAGAGTGCTCTGCACTGGTCAGGTGCAAAGGACAACAGCACAGAGCTCTGAGGGACCCCACATGACAGAGAGAGAGGGTCAGAGGAATAAATCCCTGACACCACCCTCTGAGTTCTGCCAGTGAGGAAAGATCTAAACCATGCAAGGACTGAACCTGTCAGGCCACAGATGAACCTCAGACACTCGAGCAGTACCCCATGATCCATGGTGTCAAAAGCTGATAAGAGATCAAGAAGCACCAAGAGGGACCGGTTCCTTCGATCTCTCACCATCAGTAGATCATTGAGCACCTGACCAGCGCAGTCTTGATACTATGCCTCTTTCGAAAACCGGATTGGAAATGTTCATAGATGCTATGGATGGTCAAATGGTTCTCCAGCTGTACAGCAACTACTTTCTCAATTACCTTCCCCACAAATGGGAGGTTAGAGATAGGTCTGTAGTTTGCCAGACAGTCTGGGTCCAAAGAAGCTTTCTTCAAGAGGGGAGTCACCACAGCCTCCTTCAGGGAGCTAGGAAACTCACCCAACTTAAGGTAGCACCAGACTATCTGCACTAAGACCAGGCTGATAATATCACATCCCATAATCAGGGAAGTTGAGCCGGGGTCTAAACTACAGCATGTAGGGTGCATACCCTGGTCAATCTGCATAACATCCACGCTCTCCAGCCGGTCAAAGGTACTCCAAGAGAAGTGAGGGACAGTAACCAAGTGCCAATCATCAGCAACTCCCATAGAGTGTGTCGATCGAATCTCTGCCCTGATGTCGGCCACCTTATCAGCAAAAAACTGAGCAAGCTCCTCACACTCCAATTGTGAAAAGGCTCTCCAAACCTGCAGACAAGCTGGACTGCACAGCCTGTCTATGGTTCAGATGAGCTGCGCTGGTCGGTTCTGAGTGGCAACAATCTCCCCGGACAGGAACTCTGCCTTCTTACGGGAGATTGCTGACTGGTAGAGTCGATAGTGCTCTAGCAGTCTAAGATGGTCAACCTCCAGGGTGGAATTCTGCCAGCAGCGCTCCAACCTTTGACCTAGTCGCCACAGCTCCCTCAAAGTCCCATCAAACCATGGGGACTGAGGGCAGAGGGAGAGAGGATGAACACAGACAGGAACAACAGAATCCAGAGCTGTAGTAATAGCCTTATTATAGGCTAAAACCAAAGCCTTCGGGTCCCTGCTTGCCATAGGAAATTCCGATAGATCAAGCACTGCCGCTAGGCCGTCAGGGCATAAATGCCATAAGGGGCGGAACTGGACCATCTCCACAGGGATAGACTACGAAGGGGGGGTGCAAAAATTGAATCTCACAGTGTAGTGGTCGGCCCATCCAACAGGTTCCACCCCCACATCAGAAGCCTTGATCCCCAAGAGGAAAACCAGGTCAAGATAGTGGCCGTGTTTATGAGTAGCATAGGTAACAATCTATGTAAGGCCCCGTGATGTCATCAACTGGAGGAAGTGTTGACCAAATTGCAAGAGTTCATCACTGATCCAGGCACTGAATTCGCCTAGGACCAACAGCCTGGGCGACTCAAATGCCAGATCAACCACGAAGTCCGCTACTTCCTGAAGGAATAGGTTCTCATCCCCTAGTGGACGGTAGATGAGTGCCATCCTATAACCTACACCTGCTGCTATGGCACACTCAAAAGACCTAGCATCCTCAATTGGTACACTAGTGAGACTCAATTCAGTCTTGAAACAGACCGCAACCCCCCCCTCCACTGCGGTCCAATCTCAGGTGGTGAATCACCGAATACCCGGCCGGAAATACAAGCAAGTGAGCGTGGTTGGCCCTGTCCAATGCTTTTTTTATGTTATTGATGGGGTTTATAATATCAGTAATGACTTCACCTATAGGCAGTTCCTGACAAATTAATGACCATTTTATGTAAAAGAAGTCACTGTGGCCAATACTCATTATTAATTAGATCAGCTCCTTTGATTTCTGTTGTATCCATCTACTTATGCAACCACATATATCATCTTTTTTATTGCAGTCAGGCACTAGGTTTCTGGTTTTAATATTCTTTGTACTATTGGAATCACCCAGATAACCCATTGTGGCTAGCAGGTACTGTTAATATTCACCATTTAGGGCCTGGTTTGGATATGATGAATCAGATAATAGGGATCTGAATTATTAATCAGCTCCAATTTTTCTAGATTATTTGGGATTTTTCAGTCACAAGTACACCTTTCCCAGAAACAACTACCTAGATACAGACACTAGCGCTATTCATCTATGACAATTTAGATGGGATAATGCACTCCAAGCAGCTCTACACTGTAATCCCAATATGCTTCTCCTAGATTCACTTCAAGTCGTAACATAGAAATATGTTATTTTATTTTACTAAAAACATATTTTACTAGGTAAGCACGCAGAGCCCTCAGCTCTTTTCCAGTTGCGACCTTGGGGTGGGGGACTGGGCTAGAGGGGTACAATGACAGAGGACATTCAGTTAGAGTTCATACAGTTCATATTACAAGATACATATCATTCCACTTCAAGTAGACATCAGATCAAAAGCCACTGTGGTCCCTTAGACAGGGGAACAGAATTGGGCAGCACATGTGTAGTGCCCAAAGTTTTGGAGTGCCACGAAGAAATGGACCCTTACCCTGAAATGGAGATTTGGATTTTTTTCATACTTTCCATTGGTTTTCCATTCTCCATCCCCTCCTGCTATGTCCCCACCCCCTTCCCAGCCTTTGTCCAATGTCTCGCCTTCAGCATCATGGGTGGATGAGGGCAGGAGTCAGCCCTGGCCAGAGACTCTCCCTTTAGGGCTTGGAAGGCCCAGTCCCTTTGGCTGCCAAGCAGAACATCCCCTGGCCTATAAAAGTGCCTGGGGAGTGGCTTCACAAGGGCAGTTACAGCTTGGCTGGCAAGGTGTAGGACACGAGGAGCATGGACATGTAACTGTACCTATGGTGGGCCCGTGGCTCCTCCAGCGTCACTCACCTCCAGTGTGAGTCCATCTGCAGCAGCAGCAGTTGGACGGGAGCACAGCTCCCCAATATAAGTGGTCCTCTGTTCTCTCCTCCTGAGTCCTGATCAGCAGTGGTGGGAACAGTTTAAGGTGTGGATGGAGGCGTGCTTCATCGATTTTGGTCTGGGCAGAAACATGCACAGCAGACCTTTTAGTTACACCTTCCCCAGCTGTAGAAGCAGCAGGGAAGCTAGATGGGAGTGTGGCTCCCCAGCTACCTCTCTGGACCCCCTCGTCAGCTGTAGTAGTAGTCCTGGGCTGCCGTGATACATAGATACATAGATACATAGACAGTGTCGGCAGATAAGGGCCTATGGCCCACCCAGTCTGCCCATTTAAGTTTGTAAGTTCAGTTTATGTTTTCCAGGAAGTCTGTTGCCCCTTACTCCTGATGAATGTGATGTGATGAATGGTCCGTGAACCCGATTTTGAAATACTTCACTCCACAGGTGATAAAAGGGGAAATATACAGCCACAGGAGTGGACAGAGCCCACAGACAAAGAGAGGAGAAGGGCACAGCAGTTTAGAAGCCCCGGGGGGGGGGGTAGGTGTGGTGCTGAATTGATGCCAGGAGCAGAGGAGAGGTATAGTGAGATGAGAAGGGTGTGCAGTGGGCTGCTGCCCATTGAAAAATTTGTGCCATGAGTGCTGGGCAGGGCCATGGAACAAAGGCCCCATAGAGGACACTGGGGAGGTAGGAGCTAACAGTGAGGGTCCCAGCCCTCATGCACATTAATTGCAGGGTGGAACCAAATGAGGCCCTACACAAGGGCAAGGAAGAATCCCTTAGTATTATGCATAAGGAAGATAGGACAAGGGTATAGAGGCCCTATTAACATTCATTAGGGAGGCAGGCCAGGGCATAGAGGCCCAAAGGAATGGAGGCAGGGTCAGCCACACAGGCTATGAATATTAATTAAGGGGCAGCCCTGCCCTGAGTGAATATTCAAAGGAAGTAGCTGAGGAGGGTGGAGAAGAAGATCCTTAAAGACACGGCACTATCTCTGGAGGGAAGGGGGCATTGTCTGATAAGCCAAGGTTGCCCACAGAGTTATGTTGATGTATCCTGAGCCCCACCTGAATCGAACTATGCTGTAGCCTACCTGGTGCCACCCCAGAGACTGATCCCACTGGCCTAAGAATGGAACTGCATTGCTTGCAACTGAATTGTGTTATTTGACTATGTCCCCTGTGCAGTCGATGTCCAGCTTCACCTCTGTTGCCAGGACCAGTTTCTTCTGCACTCAGTGCTGAATTAGGGAGGTTCCCAGCCACTTCTCCATCTTTAGAAGACCTGCCTCCAGCAATGTTGGACAGCTTCGAACCTCCACCATAGTGTCCCAGCATCAGCCCTGTGACAGTAAGTTGTAGGGAGCTGCTAGTTAGGTATTCTGAAGTGAGTCAACTATGGGACCACCCTGGCTCAAGAGTGAGGGACCACAGTTGAAGTCGTGCATGAGTATTTTCTTATTTTATCACCCGTCCACAAGTGTGTGCATACCAGTACCGCTCCACAGAGGCAACATCAAGGATCACATCACCAGTAGTCTTCTTGCTGGGAGGTGGCCAGGGTGCAGGGGACCTACCAGTGATCATTGCAGCAGATCGTCCAGAGAAGCATCTGCTCAACCAGGAGACTTCAGCTTCTTGCCTAGAGTTGCAGAGGATCGTAAAACTCTTCATTGTCCAACTAGCAGTGTTCCTCTTTGTTTTCTGTTCATCTAAGGGATGCCCTGTTATGGCCTGTTAATAAAAAGTGCTTTGTGGGGTAAGTTCCCACTTGCTCATCAGCCAGAGCATGGCAAAGCCCAAGCTTGGTTCGTCAGTTGTCTTGTCATCTCTGCAAAGTGCACACAGGACTTGGACTGTATGGGGGTTAACCCCCTGTTATTGGTTCAGCCAATTTTTAGTCCTAATTGTATTATTTTGTTGCTCATTCTATTATCTTGTAGCATTGTAGAAAAAACAGTTATCTTGTCTTTTGTCCCTTGAAAATAAACCTTTTGCATCTTGGTCCCTGAGTAAGCTTTTTCTCTCTCTTTCAAGATTCATCTGGCCTATCCTGAATTTTTAGGGAATCATGAATTCCATTCCACTGGACCTTCGGCCCCCCTACAAACAAAACTTGGCATAGTCGGCAGTCTAAGAAACATCAAGGAGTCCAAAGCTCGAAGTTACCCATACCAAGATGCCTGCAAGAGTAGAGAACTGTCCCAAAAGAAGAAGAAAATGATCAACAGAAGAAGTCTGGAACCTGATGTTAATGATGATTCCCCATTAATACAGTGCACAATGGCTCCCATGCTTTATGGGAGAAGAAATGGATCCAAACACTGACAGGCTGCAGGGGTTCCCTGACAAGATGAAAGCCTTCTTCTGATTGTATGACCTGCTTGAAGCTCAGAGAGTCAGGGTTCTGATAGGGTAACTCCAAGGTATGGCCTATCGGGAGGCATCCTCCCGGTCAGGTGAAGAGAAAGCAACTGCAGAACAGATTTTCAGAAAGTTTAACCATATCTTTGGCCTCAAGAGTCTGCAGATGCTGATGGTTCAGTTCTTCTCAAGGGTACAGGTAGAAGACGAGACCCTCTGTGACTATGCCCTCTGCCTGCAGGAGAACCTCTGTGCAATTCAGCTGGTCGATCCTGAAGTGTTCCCCAACCCAGATGGAATCCTGATGCACAGCTTCATTGAAGGGGTTAGAAGTAGTACCATCTGAAGCAGACTCCATATGTTACAATGTTTTTTAGGTAAAGGCCATCAGGGTAATTCAGCCTCAGTAACTTGGAGCGGTGGTGCAACACGGCAGCAAAGCATGTCAGTAAGAGGCAAGAGGGTGTTCAAGTTCCCACATGGAAGTCCCCTGGTGCAGTCAGGGTGCTGGTTGTCCCCAACAGGAATGGGATTCCCACCATGAGGTGCAAGAGGAGCTGACACAGTTGTCATGTTAGGTATGGAAGCTGGCGGCACTCATGGTTGAGATGAAGCAAGAGGCCCAGCTCCAGGTTGTGCAGCATCCACTCAGGTCCAGGAAGAGAAGGAACTGAAGTTGAAGGCACAAAAATCGACCGGAGGAGCAAAACAGACCCATGTGTTAACATGAAGGGACAGTTGGCCCCATTCAGCAGCCACTTGAGTGGAGCAATGCCAGAAGCAGCAAGATCAAAAGGGCTCAGTGGCAAATGTATGAGAACACCAAGAGGGAGATGGAGAAGACAAAGCAGAGCAGCCAAGCTGTCGTGGCACCTTTGTAAGTCCATTAAGAGTTTGGGATGCCTGAGCTAAGAAGCATGCATATATGGCGAGTACTGTTGACCCAGCAGGTTCTGGATCAGAATGCCCAAAGAGAGGCCCAGTATCAGAAACTTGCAAAATGGGTTGCAGAGTATGGAATGCAGAAGACTGAGCTGCAGGAAGAATGTGAAAAGATCAATAAGAGTCTCCGATAGCAGGCCCAGAAGATTAAGGAGAAGTCCGAGCAAGCACTCTGCTATGAAGAACTGACGACATGGCATGGGAAGAGGATCCAAGAGTACGAGGTTATGGCCAAAGACCTGAGCTGTGCATTGTTCACAGTGATGCAGGAGAAGGAAGAGCTCAGCAGATGCTTGTTGGAGTTGCAGGCATCCTCGCAGGAGGAGGAGTGCATCCAGCTGAATACTGTTTATCACCAGGAACTGCCACGATCCCCAGGGCCCGACAGCCCAGTAGTGTTGGATGAGCAAACCAGCCAGCATTTGTGTCCAGAGGTTCCTGAATCCTGCCCGGCACTCACGAATGAACCAGAGAAAGAACCAGATCCAGTCTGGCCCACCGTGACTGATATTAGTTGGCAGAGCATGCAGGCTGCACCCACCCTGCGTGTGTCAGCCGAGGCAGTGGGAAATGCACTGCCAGAAGAAAAGAAGAACCCCTCCTTGAGCAGAACCCAAGCCAACAACCAGTTGAAATGTGTGTATAGACCAAGGAAATGCAAGAGTGTCAGATGATACCCGCGATCAGGAAAAGCCCTTACTAGTAGGAGAACGAGTGCTGGTGAAGTCATGGGGTGGTGGGAAGTCATCTCCGAAGTGAAAGCCCGACCCATTTGTCATCGTGGACATCCCATGTCCAGAATTGCATGTCTACTAGATCCAAGCTTTGGATGGAATGCAGCAGACAGTACACCAAATTAATCTGAAGTCCTGCACAGTTTCTGTCAAGTGAGATGAACAGATCGACAAGGAGAGGCAGGAACTACTCTCAGAAAGTACTTTGTGGCTGTCCGTACTGACTCCTCATGGCTAGCTAACCATAAAAGAAAGTTGACCACAGTGTAAATATGTTGAATGATCATTCTTGAACCTGTCTTAGTTTTACTAGTATCTGATGTATAGGACCAAGGAAAGTCACAGAGGTAACAAATGGTGTGACCTAACAAAGATGTTACGATTGTTTGACATGCTAAAACATTAAAGTAGAGCAGTTAGGGATTAATGTTTTCAAGTAGACTAGTTAAATAGTTTTATCACTGTAAAATATCTGCTTGTGTTTTGAAACGCAAAATGGTAACCAAATCCCATACATGGGGGCATGTATATTTAAGGGAGGGGCAAATTTGCAGTGCCCCAAAGTTGGGGGGCACCACAATGAAACAGGGACCCTTCCCCTGAAATGGGGATTTGGATTGTTTTTCTTACTTTCCCTCAGTTTCCCGTTCTCCCCTGCCCTTTCTGCTATGTCTCCGACCCCTCCCAAGCTTTATCTCACTTTGTGCATTCTTTGCTATGGGGGGGCCGAGGGCTGGACTCAGCCCTGGCCAAAGATTTTAGGGTCCGTAATGACCAATCCCCACGGCTGCCAGGCAGGACGTTCCCTGCCCTACAAAAGGGCCTGGGGAGTAGCTTCATGAGGGCAGTTTCAGGTTGACTGGCAGGGTGGAGGATGCGGAGAGCACCGATGTGTAACTGTACCTGTGGTGGGACCCTGGTTCCTCTGGCATCACTCCCCTCCAATGCGGGTCCGCAGGTAGCAGCAGCAGCACCAGCCAGATGGGTGCACAGCTTTCTGGTGTGAGTGGTCCTCCATTCTGTCCTCCTGAGTCCTGATCAGTGGCGGTGGGAGCAGTTTAAGGGGCAGACGGAGGCATTCCACATCGATTTTGATCTGGGCAGAAATACACACACCATAAGCCAGCCTGTAGACACCACAGTTGGATTTCTGCTTGTGACGCCAGTGACCCGGGTTCGGGAGCGAACCCAGGGCATCAGAGGGCCGGCCGGGGGGGAGAAGGATTGAGCATCCCATGACTGCTCTCCTTCTCCAGGAGGGAGGGTGGTGGAGTGTTTCACACTGCGAGGACACCCAACGGAGGCTGAGCAGCACCACAAGCGCCAATGCCTAGCAAGCTTGGGGGCAGGGCGGACGCTGGTCGTCATTGCACATCCCGGCCCCCGTCTATAGGGGGAAAAAACATGCTGTCTGCCACCAGGATGATGCTTGCCCCTCCACTCTTATGAGCTCCCAGGCCAGCTCCCAGACCTATTCCGTTGTCTGCGGCACTTGGGCCAGGGCCAGTGCCGCAACCCCGCCCTGGGGGGTAATCCAGGGGATATCTGTGAGTTGCGGCTAATGTGGGAGTGGGAGTGAAGGGGGTTGTGACCTGGGTGAAAGGTTAGGTGGCCAGGTGGCAAGAAAAAATAGAATAAAAAATACAAAATACACACACCAGACCTTTTAGTTCCACCTTCCCCAGCCATTGGAGTAGCAGAGAAGCCAGGTGGGAGCATGGCTCTCCAGCCATCTCTGTGCCCCCCCCCCCCCAGCAGCAGTAGCAGTCTTGGACTGTGGTAGTGAGTGGGCCATTAGCCCAATTTTTAAATGCTTTATGCCACAGGTGTTAAAAGGGGAAACATACAGCCACAGGAGTGGGCAGTTACTGATCAGGCAACGTATCACAAAGCCCAAGCTTGGTTCGTCAGTTTTCTCGTCATCTTGGCAAAATGCACACAGGACTTGGACTGAAAAGAGTTAACCAGCTGTTATTGGTTGAGGGGTGGGGTGGTGGGGCGCTACCTGCCAGTGGGGGTTGCTAGACAGCAGGGAATGGCATTACATCATTCTACAGGGGATCAGGGATAGGGAAGTGGAGTCTGCTAGACACCAGAGAATGGGTCATTTTTAAGGTACAGGTGATCAGGATGGGGCAGAGATACACTGGACACCAGAGAAATGGTGTCTGTGTGTTGGGTGGGTGATCAGGTGGAGGGAGGAACCACTGGACACCAGGAAATACATGTTAGCTCATTGGGCATGGGTGCAGGTAGGGAAGGGACCATTGGAGACCAGTCAATAAATGTTAACTCATCAGGCATAGGTGCGAGTCGGGGCAAGGACCACTGGACACCAGGGAATACAAGTTAACACATCTGACATGGGTGCAGGTGGGGGGTGGGACCACTGGACACCAGGGAATGATTTCTTTACAAAATTGGTCTAGTGATCAGTGGAGGGGGGAACACTGGACACCAAGAACAGTTTATTTGTTACATTGAGCAGGCAATTGGCAGGGGGGAAACTAGCACCAGGGATAGCTCTCGGGGACTGGGCCAGTGTAGGGCAGGGCCACGTTAAATTGCCATGCTACCCATGGAAATGAGCCCGTAATGGGCATGCAAATGGCCCCTCAGTGCCTTGCATGCCCAATATGCTCATTTGCGTGGGTCCATTTCAATATTGGAAATTCAACATGGACGCAAGCCATTGTAGTGCCTTATTTCAGAAGTCATGTCTGCCCAGTGCTAAGTGGCTTAGCGCTGGGCTGACATGACACTATATTCAGTCAAAAAGCACCAGTGCCCTATTCCACTGAATATAGGATATTTGGACACCCAGGCAACCACAAGGCACAGCGCTAATGTTTGCACTGTGCTTTGCACCTTTTTGAATATCGGGCCCATGATGTTCAAAACTATAAGCTCATTATCTTAACTTCAGCTCCTGGTAAAATATTAGAATTAGTAATTGTGAGCAGGATTCAAGAGCACCCTAATACAGCTGGTACTACTGATCAAAATGAGCACGGTTTTATTAACGGTAGGTCAGGCATCACTAATATTCTCTGTTTTTATGAGAGAGTAAGCAAAATCCCTGACTGCAATACCCCATTAGATGTTGTGTAGGTTGACTTCTGTAAGACTTTCAATAGCATACCTCACTGGACTAAAATTGACAAAATTGTAAACCTAGATATCAACCTGTATATTGTAGCCAGCCTGGTGGCACTGAGGGTTGAGGTGCTGGATGCCACACCTCACGCCATGCCGGCAACCCAGGTTCAGGAACGAGCATGGGCCACCGGGGAGCAGTGGGGATGAGGAAGGATCAAGCGTCCCAAGGACTGCTCTCCTTCCTTGGGGAGGTGGGGTTAACTCACCAGTGCAATAGCACCCCCTAGTGACTACTGGGGGATTGCATTGCCCAGTCAGCAGATGCAGGGAATCAGGGCTGCAGTAGATGCCTTTCAAGGGTACATGGGAGCGTGTGCCCGTTAAGCAGGGCGTCAATGCACGTCCAAGCCCAGGGAACTATAAGCGCAAAATACCTCTCCCCACAGCAGTATGATGGCCACCGATGGATGACCTAATCCAGTGGGCCAAACAAAGCCCGACAAATGGAGGTGAGGGCTCAGGGTAATGTGGTCTCCTCTCCCAGTTCCCGCCACTGGGGGTGGCCCTGCCATAGGGGGCAAGCTGCAGTCCTCCTCGAGACTGGCTCCACCTGGGGTTAGTTGAGCGTCTGCGTACAAAGCTTGATGGGGTAAGTATTCCCCGCTGCAGAGAGAGTATAAAGAAAGTTTAAAAAAAAAAAAACCTGTATATTGTAAACTGGGTCAAAAACTGGCTTTATAACAAGATATAGGCAGTATACATTAATGGACATCATTCACATCAGGATAGGGTGACTAGTGGTGTATCACAGGGTTCTGTACTGGGCCCTATCATCTTTTAATCACAGTGTAAGCCACTTAGTGTGGACTGTTTCATGCAGCAATGTTTTGTCTGCCAAAAGCAGTGTCCATAGTTGCCAGCAGGGGGCAGCATTACATAAGAATACACCGATTGTGGTTCTGTACTGCAGTACACTACACTCCAGACATATGGAAACCACAGACAAGCATGGAACTGTACCAGGAAGATGAAAAGTACAGTAGTGTGTTATTATGTACATATCATTATTATGTACAGTACAGTGCTGTATGTCTGTATGTACTGTATGGGATAGCTAGGAGGGGGGAGGAAATGGGGAGGAATGGGGCCTGGTGGGGTTGTGGAGCGGGGTGGGTGGATTGGGGTGGTGGGGACAAGAAGAAGCTCTGGGGCAAAATGGGTCCAGGAAAGGGGTTCCCCCTGTCTGGTTCCCATATCCAAGGGCTCCACATTTAGTAGACAAGTTGTTCAGTCTACCTCATCCACCCATCCTACTCGGGTAGTGTTGTGCAATGCCAGGTCAATAAAAAACAAGACAGCTATTATTGCTGATCTTGTTGGTACAGCTGACCTGGCATGCATCACTGAGACCTGGCTAGATGGAAACACTGGCCCAGTATTGGAATCAGCAATTTCAGCCAGGTACTCGGTGATACACTGCCCAAGAGAGGATCATAGCGGCGGGGGAGTAGCCATTTGTTTTAAGTCAGAACTAGGCCTTGTAGACAACCCAGTGGGAGTGACCAGATCCTTTGAATGTATCATGGGAGCAGTTGTAGGTTGCAGTATACTTCTTATCGGCTCTACAATGCTACAGCTTCAACATCTTGTCAATGCGACCCTTCAGTGATGGATTTATGTTGACCGCAATTTGTGGTTGACATAAATTCATCAGAGAAACTGTTTCTGTTTATCGGGGGCTTTGCTTTGAACTCCCTCCATGAGAGATCTCCCCCGCACCACCTGGTCTTCTGGTTATCAGCTCCAAGTCAGAGTTGATTCAGGGAGGGTGCAGGACCAGGATAAAGAGTGATGAAGTCCCAGGCGGACTTTACAGCCAACTGTAAATGTTGGCATCGACGTGTTCACTGTAAAGGTCTTGCTGTGGGATTGGTAACCACATCTCATCTACCGTCCACCCGGGGTGAGAAGGAATTCCTGCAGGAAGTCGCGGACTTCATCATCGACATGGTGTTGGAATCCTACAGATGGTTAATTCTGTGGGGTTTCAATGCCTGAGTCGATGATGAACTCTTGCAATTTGGGCAGAACTTCCTCCAACTTACGAGCTTGTTGGGCCTTACACAGATAATTACCTCTGCTACCCATAATCATGGTCATTCATTGGACCTGGTCTTCCTACTGGGAGATGGAGATCTCTGATCTGGTGGTGGAATTGGTTGGATGGTCAGACCATCATACTACAAGGTTCAGGTTCGAGGCCCCCCCCCCCCGCAATAGACCTGCTCCTACGGAGATGGTCTGGTACCACTCTTTAAGGGATCTGACTCCAGATGGTCTTTTGGCAGTGCTGGACCTATCAAGTGTGTTGAGTGTATGCGGGGAGGCAGGGGATCTGGTACTAACCTATAACAAGGCAATGATGGAGGCCCTTGACTCCTTAGTTCCTGTCCTTGTTTGCCACATTACTCTTCATCCTGAGTCTCCTTGGTTTGATGGGACTTTGAAGGAGTTGAGGCAAGGGGGTTGAAGGTTGGAGTGATGCTGGCAGAAATCAGGCCTGGCTGATGACAAACTTAGATTAGTAGCCCATTATAAATACTATCAATCAGCAATCTCCTGTAAGAAGGCAGAATTCCTGTCCAAGGAAATTACTGTGATGCAGAATTGACCAGCTCAGCTCTTCTGGACTGTTGACAGATTGTGCAATCCAATCTGCCTTCAGCCTCGATGAGCGTTTTCACAGATTAAGTGTGACAAGTTTGCTTAGTTCTTCACCAATAAAATTGCCGCCATTAGGTCGGAAATCCATTCAGCTCCCTCGATTGGGTATTGCAGAGATTGGCAAGAGGTTGCAAGTGCTCGGTCTGCCTGATCCGATTTTGGCCAGTTGGCAATCATAGACATTGTGTGGGTCATCCAGAGTATGCGCCCAACCTACTGTAATTTGGACCCAGGCCCAACGTGCCCCCAGTAGGGTGCATTGAAGTCATCAGCCCAATTCTTGCTGAGATAGTCCAGTGTTCATTGGAGACAGGGGTGTTTCCTGACCCCCTGAAGGAGGCGGTAGTGGTACCACTCCTAACAAAATCCTCCCTTGCTTGGCAAACTATAGACCTGTCTCTAACCTGCCTTTTGTGGGTAAGGTTATTGAGAAGGTGGCTGCAGTGCAGCTTGATGACCATTTAACAACCCACAATGTCTATGATCCTCTCCAGTCTGGGTTCAGGAAGAGGCATAGTACCAAGCCTGCACTTATTTGGGTACTGAATGATCTCCTAATAGCAAGGGATTGGGGGAGCCATTCCATCTTGGTTGTTCTCAATCTGTCTGCAGCGTTTGATACTGTAGATCATGGGGTGTTGTTGGAGCACCTGTGGATGCTCTGTGGACTGTCTGCTGCAGTCCTCAGGTGGTTTTGATAATTCCTCACTAGTAGGACTCAGAGAGTGGTGTTGGGGATTTATTCCTCAGCTCCTCTCCCCCTGTCATGTGGGGTTCTGCAGGGCTCCGTACTGTCACCCATGTTGTTTGCAGTGTATATGCTGCTGTTGGAAGACATTATAAGGTGGTATGGGCTGAGTTTTCACTGCTATGTAGATGATACTCAGCTCTACATGTCCTTTGTGCCCAAGCAGAGTGGAGCGATCTGGGTCTTTAACAGTTGCCTCTCCGAGATCCAGGGTTAGATGAGTGCCAGTTGGTTGAAGCTGAATTCAGGTAAAACCGAGATGTTGGTGGTGGGCCCAGGCCACCAAGGTATGAAGTTGTCAGCAGGTCAACCGTCTGGGCTTTGACTCGGGAGGAACCAGCTGCTTACTTCAGACTGGGCACGAAATCTGTGAGTTGTGTTTGATAGCAACCTGACATTAAAATCTCAGGTGTCTTCTGTTGTTAAGACCTCTTTTTACCATCTGATGAACATCGTCTGGATCAAGCACTTGTTCTTGCCTGGTGACCTTCCAACATTGGTCCATGCCTTTGTAACATCTCGCCTTGATTACTGCAATGCCCTTTACCTAGGGCTACTGGGGGTTGATATCCACCAGTTGCAGCTTGTGCAGAATGTGGCAGCCAGGTTGTTGACTGGCTTATTGAGATCTAGCCATGTCACACCTGTGCTCTGCGGCCTGCACTGGCTGCCTATACATTGGCGGATCACCTTCAAGGTTGCGTTACTGACCTGTAATGCCCTGCATGGACAGGTACCGTGCTACTTGCAAGATCTTCTAAGCCCCTACCTCCCCTTCTGCTCACTACGTTCCTCCAATGAGGGCTTGCTAGAGGTTCCCAGGGTCTGACTTAAGACTTCTGGTGCCCATTCTTTTGTGTTTGTGGCCCCTACCCTGTGGAATTCTCTACCTCGTCAGATTAGAGAGTGCCTGGCTGTCAAGAGTTTTAAAACAGCTCTTAAAACCCATCTTTTCTGTTAGGCATTTCCTGATTTTAGTGCTATTTAGCTTACCACTATCATTTTATTAAGAGCTATGTTTTAAAGTCCTGATTTTATTTATTTATCTGTTTATATGGATTTTATTGCTGCGTACAGTGCTTTGATCTCTTTGGAACTGTGCTAAAGAAATAAAGTTTGATTTCATGTCATGTGTTTCAGGCAGGATAATGGGAAGTTTGTTTTGGGATTGTGCTACAGTACAGTATGAGGTTTGCTTGTTTGTTTTTTGTATTTTTGTGTAACATGCTTTAGTGTGCTTTTGTCTGGATTCATCAATGTTAAGGATGCTTGTGCTCGTACAGTGGGAGGAAGGGGGTGGTAGTTAAAAATGTATTTTTGTTGAAGATGTGAATGGGAGGGGGTTAATGGTTAAAGATCACTTGAAGAAGCTGTCTGTCGTAGTCTGCCTTCCAGCTGCAGATGTGTATGGATGAAAGCTTCTCTCAGTGTTATCCATCAGCTTCTAGTCTGGCGGTACGTTAAAGCACTGCTCCATAGCTCTTCTAAGTGTCAGAGGAGCAGAACGAACATCAGAAGTGGTCACAGGGCTTGGTTCAGGTTCTTCTGGGTCTTCCTCCTCTGTCTTGCACTTGGGCTGGCTGGTGCTTGTGCTTGGTTAAAAAACATCCATAACACTGAAATCGTCCAGGAGAAGGACAATTTTACGGACATGCAGCTTTTTGTCCCATGCCCTCAACTAGTCAGTAAAAATGTCACTGGTCATGCATGCCATTTAGTTGCTTCTGTATGCAACAGCAGCTGAGCAACACCATGAAAGCACCTTGGCATGGTAGATTTTCACACCACAACCAGCTCCATTTTTTCAATCCTGCTCATGTTGCAGCATGCTAAAATAGAGGCCCACTCCTTTGCTTTCTTTTGTCCCTGTGGGAGGTCAAATTTAAATGTCAGAGTGCCTTGGCCCCCACAGCAAAATAACAAGTTGGTTTCATCGGCATTGAAGATGTTGTCTGCAGCACAACCTGGCCAAAATGTCTGGCAAAACATCCCTGACCCAGTCTGCACCAGACCTATCGGCATTTGGTTTTTCCCCATGTGCGCAGCGATAACAAATGTTGTTATGCACCTTTCAGCTCTGTAGCCAACCATCAGTGGATTTAAAATCATCTGTCCCCAGGGCTTCAGCAATATGCTTTGCTTTCTGTAAAAGCAAAGTGTCTCTCACCATAGCTTCCCATTCATGTGCACTTGTGAATCAAACAAGGAGAGCCTCCTCTGCCTCACCATCTTGCCCCTCTCTCTTCCTCTTTCTCTGGGGGTTCTGATTAGAGTGCCACTCAGACCAAAGCTGTTCTTTGCTGTACAGAAGGTCTGAAATAGTTCATTTTGGCACTGAAAGATGAGCTGCAGCATCACGCACACTCATCTCAGGGAGTGACTCAATTTCTTCCAAAAGCTCAATTTTGTGAGCTAGTGGGATTCCAGCTCTCTTGGACATGCTGACAGCTTACTGCAGCATAGACTGGAGACAGCAGGTGACAGCAGGTGAGCTAACAAAGTGCTTAAGTAATAGCAATCATTAGCTCCTAGTTAACTTGCTCACTTATCACTGCCAGGAGCAGAATACAGTACAGTCAATCATTCAATCAGCGCTAATCTGCCTCAGGAGGTGTCCCATATTGCCAGATGGCAATGTCCACATAAACAGATGAAATTAACTTTACTGTCTTTGGGAATGTAGGTTTTTTTTTGTCCGTGATACCTGATTGTCCATGTTATCTGTGTCCACCTTAAGTGGAATCGACTGTATTCATCACAGACATGAGCTCCAAAATACTCAGCTGATCTACAAAGTATGCCGATGACAGCAAAACTGGGTGTCCCACATGGAAATCATAAATCAATTATTACTCTGCAATGAGGTATAGATAAAATTACATTGCGAGCTTATAAGGTGGGGATGACATTTAATCAAAACAAATGTAGTGTTATGCACATTGGCAAAAACAATCCTGATTACCAGTGCACTCTCAGCAACACCCTACTTAAAAGTGCAATGGAGGAAAAAGACAAAGGTATCGTATTATCAAACCTTTCAAGCTCAACACCCAATGCAATGCAGTTATTTCAAAAGCTAACAAAATACTGTCGCGGACCCGGTGGCACTGAGGGCTGAGGTGCTGGGCACCTTACCTCACGCTACGCCGGTCACCCGGGTTTGGGAATGACCTCGGGTCATCGGGGAGCTGGTGTGGGAAGAGAGGGAGTGGAACTGAGCAGCCATAAGGCAGCTCTCCCCTCCCAGGGTGGATGCCTGCATCTCCCCATAATTCCTCTCTCACAGGTTGGAGGTCCGGTGGGAAGCGTAGGCATAAGGGGGCAGCAGCTATAGCCAGGAGTGGGGCAGAAGGGGTCAAGCCAGTACTTGACATGCATGTGTGCCTCCAAGCATGCGCACATACGTGTCTGCTGGGGTCCTGGGTCAGGGCAAAAAAAGGAATAAAAATACATAAAAAGTACAAATAGAAAAAAAAGCTAACAATATATTATGGTCAATTAAAAACACATAAAAAGTAGAGAACCTGACTTTTTTCTCCCCATCTACAGAGCATACCTTAGACCACATCTAGATTATGCCAGTCAGGTCTGAACCCCCATACAAATAAATATGGTAATAATATAGAAACAATTCAATGTAGGGCCACTAAAACTATTAACGAATTAAAAAAATATTTAAAAAATCCTATATCAACAGATTACAGTACTTTAAAATTAGCCCTTACATACCAGGAGGTTAAGAGGTAACCTTCAATTACTGCATGATTTACAGCAGGGCCCATACCTTATGACAGCTGAATTTGGCATTCAACAAAATAACATAAATACTAGAAGGCACCCACGCCAACTAAAGGGAATGCCATACAAAATCACAATTAGACAATCATTTTTCACACAAAGAGTAGTAGCAACCTGGAATATGTTACTCAAAAATGTCATTATTAGTAGAAGTAAAAATAGAGACTAGATGCACATCTCATGGACTACTCGCTAACGAGAACTCATAATTAACAATTAACCAATGAAGCTAATTATGGGCTGTATGTTTCCTCAGCTTCTACAACTCCTAGAATAACTCCTGTTTTGACATTTTGTTACAGCAGCTCCCAGGCTGAGATAGGCACTGGAGCTACTGCCTCTGGCAGCAGGATTGGGGTGATTGCTAGTCAAAGCCAGCGGGAAGGCTGGAGTGCACGTTGCTGAACTGTGCCCAGCACACCATTTGGTGAGTAGGTGAAGCTGAGATGTGAGACACCTAGCAAGGGGTGGTGAACTATGGGCTCCACAGGGAAGACTGGCCTACATGTAGCAGCTGCCCTCAGGACCAGGGGACCCATGGATACCAACCAGCAAACCAAGTCCAGAAAGTATTGTCCCTACAGCAGTGGATGCCTCCTGCATTACTAGCTGTCACTGACCAAGCACCAAGGTATGAAACACACAGTAACTCTAAAGCATAAGCAGATATCCAGTCAAGCAAATGATGTTAACTGCCACAGTTCTGACCCTCTGCAAAGTTTTTTATGTGTTGTTTTTGTTTCCTTTGTATATGTTTATTAATCAGGTTTTCCTTTTGTACAGCATTGTGGTTTTTTGAAAGGCATTTTAAAATAAAATATCTATTTATCTATCTGTCTGTCTATTTATCCATCTGTCTATCTATCTATCTATCTATCTATCTATCTATCTATCTATCTATCTATCTATCTGTCTGTCTGTCTGTCTAAAACTTACAAGATAGTGGGAAAACTAATAAAGTTGTACAAAGTAGGACTGGTTCCTACTAGAGGTACAAGCTCACCCACTGATGCATGGGGAAAAAATGAATAGGAGGCATTATGTGGCTCCTGTTGTGAAGTGGGTACAATCTTATTAAAGAGACCCCATGGTCCTAAATCATGTCCAGGGTCAGGATTGAACCTGTCTGTACAGTGCTAACATGAAGAGTGACCTGAGATTGTTTTCCTGCCAATAACTGATGACTTATCAGTAAATCATGACTGCTGCTTAAAACACTGTAGTATGATATTTCCCTGTCAGAGCAGAGACCTGAGCTGTACTCACCCCATGGCTGGGGACCCAGAGGTATGCAATGATTGTTGACATTACTATAGGAGAGCCCTCTATCGAGCAGTACATCTTACAATTAGACACAGACAGTCTTCCCGGGCTGTGCCCACTCTAGTGGGTACCAAAAGAGTGTTACAATGCAGTGCTAGCACAGAAAAAGGGGTTACAGTTATATGTATGTCTTCCAGCCTCCTCCTACTTAAGTTGCCATGCTAGTAAGGTATGTGCAACATGAGAAAACAAAAAGATGGTACACACACACCAGATTCTGAGATGGCAATAAATTAAATTTATTGGTGTATAACTTGGTGAACCACTGACTAACCGTCAACCACCACTATGTATCATCACACTCTCTAGCTTCTTCAATAAGGTGTGTACCTTCTCTTCTGAGGCAGTATAGTGCAGTGGGTTAAGGTTCTGAGCTGCAGATCTTGAGACCTGGGTTTGAATCCCACAGCTGCCTAGGTGCATACTGTGTGATTCTGAACAAGTCACTTAACTTCCTTTGACTCTCAGGTTGCATCTGGAGACAAGCTTCAGCTTAGTGTGCTACTCCTGGTTAAACAATGTTCCCTTTCCCTTCTCCCCTAGTTCATAACTATTTCTGTCTGGGATAAAACATGGTTTGCTTCATTCCATAAGACAATATTTGCCTCACACATCTCATTTTGCACATCAGATTTCTAAACACGCCAGGTGACCTGGCGCATATATGTTCACTTTTTTACTCCTTTATCTTCTTTCCAGTGTTTCCAGTAGGGATGACTGGATGGTGCAAAATCTGGTCTAACAACCAGATTTTGAATTTTGAGTTATTTTAGGATATTCCTAGTCTGAAATCCAAAATCCAGTTGTGATGTTTAAAAGCCTTCCCTCGCCCATGACAAACAGACCCCCTGCCCCTACAATTAGCCCCACCCCCACCCAATGCACCCTATAGACCCAACCCCCCAGCCCCCTGCACAGTACAGTTATGGCTGTAGACTTTAAGGTGCAGCTGCTCTTTTTATAAATACATACATTTCCATCACCCTACCCATGCCAAATCATGAAGCAACCACCCATCCTCCTTCCCCACCCTGTACGCATCCCCTGCCCCTGTGTTTTACAGACAACCCCCACCCTTTACACCATCTAGCCATCACCTCCCTCTTGGCATGGGGGGAGCAGAGATATTAGGGCTAGAAAGTGTGTGCCATGAAAAGCTGTCAGTAAAACTCAGGGGTTGTGGACACTCACTAGATAAACATGTGGGGAGTAGTGCAATGTAATGGCTGTGGGGCAGCAGTCTTCCGGGAGTCTTTCTGGAGGCTGAGATGCTGTCCTATTTGCAGACAACTATCTGCCCTGAGGAGGAAGTTGCCCGTCTTCGAACCGCACTGGACAGTATGAAACCTTCCCCAGGCCACACTGGACAGTGGGAAGGGAACCTCCCCATCCAGAGAGCACTAGTGCCACCACCACTACCTCAGAGGTTGCGAGAAAGCACAGCAGTTGGACCACAGTGGGCTCAGGGAGGGTGAGGAGGGTGGAACAGAGGCACACCCAGTCAATTGTTCAGTCCACAATCCATACACCATTCTGGGGAGCATAGCTCCCTATGGATCTCATGAGAGAAGACTGATGATAACTGTCACAAGGGAGGCCCACAGGAAGGAGGCAGAGGACACCACAGGAAAGGAAGCAGCTCCTGGTGGGGACTCAATTATTGGGGTATAGAACTGGGGAGCTGGGAAAATGAAGTAGGTGCCTGCCTGGTGCCATGGCATGGAGGGACAGGAAGCCACATCCTCAGGATCGAGAACAGCTGCAAGGGATTCCGAGCTGGACGTAATTGTCCACCCTAGGGACAAATGACTTGGCTCATCATGAGATTAGAGCAGTGCAGGAGGACATTGCAGAGTTGGGGAGGACCTAAGACAGTAGCACACACAGTATCCTTCTCAGAGGTGCTGCCTGTCAAAAGCATGAGGAGGCGAGGGTAATTGGCACCATGCAGTTTAATGAATGGTTAAAAATGGTGCAGAGCACAGGGTTTGCTTCATTGGGGACTGGGGTTCCACCTGGAGGGACACCAGCCTATACTGCAGGATGGTCTGCATCTGTCCAAGAAGGAACAAGTCTTTTGAGCAATCGGTTTAAATGCTTCATTGGCAAGCTTTTAAACTAGTCAAAGGGAGGCACTGACAAACAGCAGGAAAATCCCAGTCTCCCTACAAAACAGGGTACTAAATGAGAAAAAGACTGAGGTAGAACGGTCAGTGGGGAAAGCTGCAACAGAAGGTAAAGCCATCAAAAATGAAGCAATGAGTACTAATGCCCGTAGTCTGGGTAACAAGCTTCCTGAATTAGTGGCCTTGATGGAGGAGGAACATCTGGATATCGTGGCAGTCACAGAAACATGGTACACACAAAACCATGACTGGGACATAAACATGCCAGGATACACTGTCTACAGGAGGGACAGGGAGGGTAAAAGAGGAGGAGGAGGAGTTCTTTACATAAGGGAAGGAATAAAAGCAACAGAACAAAAGGGTAAACAGGAAGGGGAAGGAGAAGAAGCACTGTGGGTAAATTTGGAGACAGGCAATGGCACCACAATACGCACAGGGGTTGTATACAGACCCCCTTCTCAAGGGGAGGAAATGGACAGGGAAATGATAGAAAGTATGCTTAGAATGGCAGAAAAAGGGGAGATATTGCTGATGGGTGATCTGAACATGCCAGATGTTAACTGAAGTGCAGTTGCAGCTGCCACTTCGAAGAGTGCAGTTATTCTAGATGCCCTACAGGGGGCATGCCTTAGACAACTAGTACTGGGGCCCACTCGAGAGGGAGCAATATTAGACTTGATTCTCTCAAATGGAGATGGAGAGAGGATCACAGATGTAGAAGTAGGTAGCCATCTGGGAACTAGCGACCATCGAACAGTATGGTTCCAATAAACACAGCAACAAGTCCAAGCCATACAAAGACAAAGTACTGGACTTTAGGAGGCTGACTTTGCCAAAATGGGTGAGTGCCTAAGGAATGCACTAGCAAATGGGCAGGAAGGAGGGTGGAAGAACAATGGGAATAATAAAAACTGCCATCACAGAGGTAAGGAGCCTTTGTGTGAAGCAAATAAACAAAACAAGGCGATGTAAAACCACTATGGTTCTCAAAGGAAGTGGCAGTGAAGGTTCAAGAGAAAGAAAGCATTCAGGAAGTACAAGGGATAGCATGAAGGACAGGACAGAGAACTGTATCAGTTAAAGCAAAAGGAGGCTGGGAAGGCAGTCAGAACAGCAAAGGCCCAAACTGAGGAAAAGATAGCCAACTCAGTTAGGAAGGGGATAAAACCTTTTATAGGTACATCAGGGAGCAAAGGAAGACCAAGGGAGGGATAGTGAGGCTTAATAAAGGGAGGAGGGTGGGCAGAGGAGACTGTGAAAAGGCAGAGATACTAAACAAATATTTTTGCTCAGTATTTACAAATGAAGGGGAGTACATAAAACAAACAGTAGTAACACTCTGGATACAGAAGTTGATACCAACCCATTTACAGAAGAAAGGGTTCTGAAAGAACTCTTAAAACTGAAGGTGGACACAGCAATGGGGCCTGATGGGATTCATTCCAGAATTCTAAAAGAGCTAAGGGTAGAACTAGTGACACCACTGACTACCCTTTTTAACAAATCATGGGAGGATGGGGTGGTACCCAAGGACTGGAGGAGGGCAGATGTGATTCCCCTTCACAAAAGTGGGAGGAAGGCAGAAGCAGGAAACTACAGACCTGTTAGTTTAACCTCAGTGATAGGGAAAATGATGGAATCACTTCTGAAGGAAAGAATTGTCTAGTACCTAAAGGCCAGGGGGGCACAGGACCCTAGGCAGCATGGATTCACAGCGGTAAGGTCATGCCAGACAAATCTGATAGATTTCTTTGACTGGGTGACCAAAGTAGTAGATCAGGGAGGGGCTGTGGACATGGCCTACCTAGACTTTAGCAAGGCATTTGACACAGTCCTACAAAGATTAATATACAAGTTAGCCAGCCTGGGGTGGGTCCCAAGATGACAGCCTGGGTAAAGAATTGGCTGGAGAATAGGACACAGAGGTAATAGTAAATGGAGTCCACTCAGAAGAAAGGAGGGTTACTAGTGGGGTACCGCAGGAGTTCAGTATTAGGACCAGTCCTCTTCAATGTCTTTATAGCGACATTGCGGAGGACTGGAAGGAAAATATGTCTCTTTGCAGATGACACTAAGATCTGCAACAGAGTTGATGCACAGGGTGGGGTGGAAAGGATGAGAAGGGACTTGGCAAGGTTAGAGGAATGGTCAAATGTATGACAGCTTAGATTCAATGCTAGAAGTGCAAGGTAATGCACCTGGAAACAAAACCCAGGGGAATGGGGGTGAGATACTAACAACAACAAAAATGGAAGGGACCTGGGGTAGTCATATCAGATGACCTAAAGGTGGGCAAGCAATGTGAGAGGGCAGCAAGAAGGGCTGGGGGTATACTGGGATGCATAGGGAGAGGCATCACCAGTAGAAAACAGGAAGTTATTATCCTTCTGTACAGACAGCTGGTGAGACCCCATCTGGAGTACTGTGTGCAGTTCTGGAGACCCAATCTCTGCAAAGACATAGACAGGATGGAAGCTGTCCAGAGGAGGGCAACTAAAATGGTGCAGGGTCTGCACCAGAAGACATATGAAGAGAGACTTAAGGAGCTTAATATGTATAGCCTCGAGGATAGGAGGGAGAGGGGGGACATGATAGAAACTTTCAAGTACCTCAAGGGAATCAACAAAGTCCAAGAGGGTAGCATCTTTCAAAAAAAGAGGTGTGCAAGAACAAGAGGGCACAATTTGAAGATGGGGGCTCATAGGTAATTTAAGGAAGTATTTTTTCACAGAGAGGGTTGTGGATGCATGGAACGGCCTTCCGGAGGAGGTTGTGGAATCAAAATCGGTGGTGGAATTCAAGCATGCATGGGACAGTCATAAGGCAATTCTGGGGGTTGGGGGTAAGAAGAAGTAGGCTGCTGGTTAACTAGGATCTGCAGCTTATCCAGTAGGTAGGGAAATGGGCAGACTGGGTGGGCCAAGCGGTCCTTATCTGCCGTCAAATTCTATGTTTCTATGTTTCACAGGGTGGGGGGACATGAGTGGTTGGCTAACGATTTTTGGTGCTAGTGAGACAAAGAGAATGGATGTATTTATTTATTTATTTATTTAGCTTTTGTTAACCAGATAAGTACGCTAGACAAGACAATTGCCTATTTTCAGGTACGACCCGGGAGAGTACAGGAATAACAGATTTAAGTACATAAAACAACATTGTACAAATCAGACATGTTACAGTTCATGTGAGGACAGTATGAGTACAGGTTCAAAACAGCATACAAAACATAGTAAGGCATAGATTTATACAGTATGTACACAACAAAATAAACACCTTGTAGCAACTAAGAGCAGTACCAGAGGTATAGTTTAGAGAAACTTCAGATATGATACTATATACAGCTTAGCGATAAAAGCAGCAGCAACACCCTGACATTTACAACTGTAACTGTACTTAGCATGGGGCTTGGTTGAGGGAGTCTGGGTGCTATACTGTGTGTTGGTGGAGTTTTATTATACAGCAAGGGTCCTGGCAGACCTCCAGGAGCATTTGGGTGTAGTATTGTATTCATCAGAGACAACGGATTTCAACTTCCGATGATACAATGGATCTCAGATTCTGATATCCAATTCTGATAAGTAATCCTACTATTTAGGATCTAGGATTTTTGTCAACTATATCCAAAAATGCTAAATCCTAAAGTTGGACTGGAATCTGAGATATCCATTTATAAAAACAGATATCCAGTCATCCCTATTCTTCAACTCTTTGCCTATATTTTTCTTTAACTAGGTCATCCAGAAGATACAAATCCCTTTCATAAAGGTTTTGAAAAAATCCTACAACATAGTTGGGATGCTACCATGATAGCATTACATTCTAGGTATTCTACTGTTCAATTCACCCACAAATTCATTATAGGGTAGGGCATATTTGAGCAATCTGGTGTTAAAATGCCACCTGAACTATAAAGGTTTTCTTCCCTCCATTCCAGTACAATCAGAAACAGTGAATGATCAGATGTCATCCTTCCTACATATTAACAGGTGGATGTGTGTGGCAAGAGTTCAGTTGAATTTAACAGCTCATTTAATCTGGAGTGGCTATCATGATCAGAGGATTGCTGGGGGTACTCCTTGACTCCATTTTAGGGTTATCTCCAGACATCCCACAATGACAAGTCCGTCATGGCACCTTTGAACTGTTCATGGGGGTGATCTATCTATGTTTGGATCAGGAGTCAGATTAGGTCACTTTCCATCATGAGTGGACCATCCCATGTTGTTGGTTCTATGGCAAGTTTTTTTTTTTTTTTAAAGACTTTATTTTCAGAGTTTTTACCATACCATACACACCTTGTAACGCTACTAGGAGGGAACCCAGCTAGTATTTCCTGAATGCAGACAAACCTTTTTTTGGTGGCCATCCAGGGCCCTTCGAAGATACACTTTGATGTCTTGGATTGGCTTCCAGCAGTTTTGCAGAAGAAACAGTTCACATAAACTGTCAAAGGTGGAGTGTGACTTCCCCCTTTTCCAACTAGCAAAGCGTTGAGCAGTTGACTTAGCCAAAGAGAATGGGAGGCAGTTCCAGAGGCTGTAATCTCCTGCTGCAAGTACAACTGCATTGAGCCTGCAGGGTGGAGTTGAGGCAATGTGACAGGGCTGAATAAGGCCCTACCCCATTTGTTATGCAGAAAGAGTTTAAACGTAAGTGTCTGTTCTATCCTCTCCTGTTCTGTCTCTTCTCTGTCTGGTTGTGCAACCAGATTTTCTTGTGAGATCTAGGAACTGATCACTCCAACGGTTTCACAATTCTCTGCCTCTCGCTTTCTCTCTGCCTTCCCCTGCTATTTCTGTATTTTCTTCCCCCTTGCATATCTGTGGGTATAAAAATATATGTGAATCTTTATGTAGAAATGTCACTGAAACTGGGATCCCTTTGTTTAAAATTGTGTATAGTTACACAGAATAATTTTTATTTTTTATTTTGCTGTTATTGAGAAAAATAAAACACTATTTGTGAATTCTGAAACTGCTCCTGGATTTCCTATGCTTCCTAACCTGTGCCTCGAAGACAGATGGTGTCAGACTAAGTGAGATTTACACCATTGCATACTCTAAGCCAGGAGTTTTGTGCATGGGTACTAGACCTAGTACTATGGAAGCATAGCAGAAAGGTATGGATTCTGCAGCAGCAAGCCAGGAGTCATTACCAGAAGAATGGCAGCCAAGCTAGAAGCAGAAACAAAAGTCCAAACTGAGACTGTTCAGCTGGAACCAGAGATGGGGGGAAAAAGAACAAGCAGTGATAGAACCTGAAAGCCTGATTGCATTTTTTCAATGGTGGGCTATACAACAAAAATAGAGGAAAAACAGAGAAAAGAAGAGATGCAATGACAGGAGCAGCAGAGAAAAGAAAAGGTGCAGAATCTGGAGCAACGATGGCTGGATGCCTTGCAAGCTATCAAAGCTGGAGGATCAGGCACTGGTCCAGCAGAACAAGAAGACACAAACAACTTAAAATACATTAAACTTACAAAGTTGTGTCCATCGGATGATATCGAAGCATACCTAACAACTTTTGAAAGGGTTGCCACAGCCTGCCAGTGGCCAAAGCAGCAATGGGCAATCAGGCTGGTAACTTACCTGACAGGTAAAGCCCAACTTGCATACAGCAATATGGACACTACACAGTCAGAAAACTATGACCTGATGAAAAGAGAGAGGCCCTTAAAAGGTTCTTAAAAGATATGACATCTCAGAAGAGACCTACAGGCAGAGATTTAGGTCTCTGAAGTACAATTCAGTCGACAATTCTCGAGAAACCTTCACCCAACTCAGAGAACTCCTTAGGAAATGGCTCCAACCAGAGGGCAAAACATTCCCACATATGGTCGAAACATTTGTAATGGAGCAATTCATCAACATCCTACCCACAGATGTACAGCTTTGGGTAAAAGAACACTGACCTGGGGAAAAGGCTGTTTCTTTGGCTGAAGACCACCAGATGGCCAGACAAACGCCACAGTAGTGAGGTAACAGCCAAGCACCGGTAAGACACTGTTTTTCCCATTTAAACTCCAAGTCTGAAAAGAACTCTGGTGGGGGTAATAAATCTGCACAAAAAGACTTTATTTGCTATAACTGTAATAAGCCAAGTCATACTGCAAGAAATTGCCATAGTAAGAAGAGGGAAACTGGAGCAGATTTGTCCTTAGCAAATTGGGGTACGTACTTAACATATGTGAAGGTGAGAGATAAGACTGTGAAGGGACTTATAGATTCGGGAAAAAGACAGACCCTAGTGCATACTGAAGTGCTGGGAAAACAAATTCCAAAAGGATCAGGTACTGGTATCATCTGCATCCATGGGGACACTCGATACTATCCCACCTCCCATGTGACTCTGAATATTAAGGGTGTGTCGCACCAAATGAAAGTGGGGGTAGTACCTAAGTTATTTGTACCTGTGATTACTGGAAATGACTTTCCAGAATTTATTGAGTTAACCAAAGAGGGAGTAAATCCTGATGTTTCAGCAGCTGTAATGTCAAGAACATTCTGTAAACTTACAAGAACATTCTGTGAGAAGTAGACTCTCTTAACAAGTCCCCAGACAAAGACTTCTAAAAAGAACAGCAATGCTTTTGCTAGAGAAACCATGAGGGTGAGAGACTGAAACTTAGAATTAAGAGATACTGTTCCCTCAGAAAGACTTAGTTTTATCTGTTTGTACTGCCTTTGTAAATAGCTATACTGAATAATTTTTATTTTTTATTTTTCTGTTATTAATAAGAATAAAATACTCATTGCAAATTTTACAACTGCTCCTGGTCATCCTGAGCTTCCTGACCTGCGCCTCGATGACAAGTAACATGAGCAAGTGTGTTAAAACATCACCTGCTAATCCCACTGAATAGTGTAAAGTTTCTTGGCATTAAGGGGAAGGTCACCATGTACCTGTGTCCATCATGCCAAGATGTTATGGGGTTACATCTGGAGGAGATCTACAGCATTCTCTGTAAGACTTCCCAGACATAGGTGATGCTACCTATTGCTTAAAGCTCAACCCCAGTGTTGGTTTCTTGTCTGGCTCTACCTTACAGTCCTGAGGATCATCTAGTGATTCATGAGATTCCAGCAATGCAACTAAAGACCTCCAGTGCATAGGCAGTAGTTAAAACCCAGCAGTCAAGCCAACTTTAAGCCCAGCTTTGCCTTCTTCAGTGAGTGTGTTGCTTACTCTGGTGAGTACTCCCAAGACTATGTTGCCAGATAGCTCTTCCAATTTTCAGAAGTGGGTTTTATGAAAAAGCACCAGCTGCCTATGATCACCCAAACTAAGAAGATTATCTGGCACTGAGTTCAGGATGACCTGGATGTACAGTATCCCTACTTCACCAGAGGCGTGGGACCACAAGGAGGCTAATCAAGAGAAATGGTTGAGGGGAAGGCCTGGAAAAGAAAGTTGTGAGGTAAAACTTAACCATACCATCTCCTCATCTTCTGGAGTAGAACTGATTCTTACTGAGTACAATCATAGCCAGCTGGAAAGGGACAGGCTTGTGGCACATCACATGGTCATCCTAACCAACACAGAGGACACATCTCAGGCTTAAAGTCACTCACTGCAAGTCCATGAAGGGGAGATTGTATAAAAACCTAATTTCTATGTATACTATCATTTAGCTACATGTAACCCTGTCACTGTTATACCGAGGGCTACTACCTCTACCTGCTTCCCTAGCTTGCAGGTTGAGGGGCCTGGGTTCTGAACTGTGGAGTACTGTGGTGTGCCTACCAACAGTAAAACTACAATTATGGTGCCTCCATCGAGAGTAAGCTTAAGTGGATTCCTAACAGAATCGGTACAACCCTCAGGGAAGCTATAACCACCCATAAGCCTGCCTAGTGACCTTGTACATTTACTTCTGCAACTACAACACTTATCACTGTGAATACAGGCTCATGCTAGCATTAATGATATGCTCATGTACCATCCACTTACCGGCAGGGTCCAGACTCTTGGCATTCACCCTGCAACCCCCTGCAAAAGACATTTGCAATAATACAAGCATGCACTTTCAATAGACTTTGCAGCACTTCAGTAACTTTAGACCAGGTAATAATATGCTCACAAGACAGATTAACAGCAAGTAGTAAATCAGATTTATTAAGGGGATATTAACAAGGGAGGGGTGAGAATTTAGATAAATGATTGCTTTATAGCACTGAGGCAGGATACGTTGCTTGTAAATTACTTTTTTGTCCCTGAATCATCAGTTTGGCAACTACTGGGTACATAGAGTGAAAAACAGGCATGCCTGAAGCAGTGCCATGGGTTAGTCAGCATTGCAGCTGATGTTGGGGCTCTTGATGGAGAAAAGAATGATTAAATAAAAGCAACACACTTGTAAAACCATAACCATTTGTATCCGTGGCTGGATGGCCCAGTCAATGTTAAACACGTTAACTGGTAAGACTGAATCAGATGGTACCATTAAAACAACTGGGGATTTGTTGCAGGGAGCTACCCTGGCTTTACTCACTGTACCCAGATGAATGGAAGAAGGCACTGGCGACAACAAGATCTACTGCTTGCTTGAGGTGAAGATGTGAACCGGGGCCAACATGACTCACCTCCACTTCATGGTCTTTTCCTGTAGGTGGCCACAATCTGCATTTAATTACTGTGCTGGGGCTGAATCTCTGATGCTGGTCACTCGACAGGATGCTGAAGAAGGCACAGAAACAGTATGGCTGGGATGTTTTTGGCATATGCCCAGATGAATAAAATGTCTCTTCTAAATTTGAGTTTGATCGGCATGCTAGTGAACACTTCAGCTGAGCTTTGGTGAAAGTCTTTTCTGCACTGGAGTGGCTCCTGCTTTTGCTTCAGGAGTCCCAGGATCAATGTATCCAAACACGCGGTAGGCCACAGGCTTGTGGCTAAAGAATCCTCAAACGTCTCCTTTTCCTTGGTTCTGCTGGTTTCTCCTCAGCCAGTTGCTGAGAACCCCCTTTCTGTCTACACAAACACAGTCCCAGACCACTTGATCCCTGTTTGGACAGAGTAAGAAGTCGCGGGAAGCCATTACTGACCTCCTTACCTGCAGTTTCTCTCAGCCCAACTGCAGGCTGTGTCCTCCTCGGTGGTTTGAGCTGAACTGAACTCTGTTTCAAACAGTCCCATAGTTAGTTTGAGAATCCTGTAATCTGGTTGGCTAAGGGAGCTGTCAATCACGGTCTGAGTGCTCCAAGTGGTTCGTTTACGCGCCAACAAGAAAGTTCACAGTTTCACCCATAATCAGTTGTAATTAGAACCCCTGAAGGACCCCTTGGTTCCGACTGGCCCAAACTGGGAGTCCAGGACTAAAGATGGTGGTTCCCATCAGAAAGAACTGATACTGGCTGTACTGGCAGCCCAATCAATTTATTTTATTTAAACAACACTAAAGATTTAGAAATAAAGGTTTACACATTATTGAAGGGCTCCCTCTGCTCTACTAGTGACTGCAGAGTGGAGTCAATCAGAGAAGGGTCTGGCTGGTTGTGAGCTCCATTGTACTCGAACCCAGCCCAGGCTATATACATTATGCACAAGGCTAGAGCTCCTAAAGAGACAGCGCATTGGCATGGATGTGCACTCACATGCAGAGCAACAGCAACACAACATGGAACATGGATTTCACTTCTCCTTCTGGACATCTGCCAGGCAGTGGGCATCAGAGGATCCCAGGGAGACACTTAAGGTAAGCCCCCCCCAAACTGGGGGGGGTTACACTATCCCCCACTCAGGAAACTTGGCATCCGCGTCAAGTCTATAATAAGAGAAACAATTATTATAACACCTCTATTATATACAGCCCTAGATCATACACTGTTATATACAAAATCTGCGCAGATATGAAATAAGTATATACATCATAGCATGCTTTACCTTAGATGAGACTTCTCTTTTAAACAGTTGCATAGTTCAGATGTTTACATATCATCATGACACTTCACATTTTTTTTCAGTACCTTTGTTCTAATCATTTAACCATAGGAATTACACTTTTACCCAAGAACTTTGGAACAGTGACCCCTGGTGGACAGTAGTCCTGAGCTTTTCAACTAACTCTTGGAACTCTATAAGAGTGACCCCTGGGATACTGAATGGAGAGCTTAACTATTATCTTAGATGATGCAGTGATGCCAGTGAATACTAACTTGGGCAGAGAATTGGCTGTAATGTATACTCCTTTATGAACTACATTCATGGGCAAGTCCACAGGCTTTCCTGGTGAATCGTAAGTGAGATGAACCACAGGTTTTACAAGTCTTCCAGACCTTCTTGGTGTAAGCAGCATTGGCACTGAGGCTTCAACATTAGCATTCGGGTTCATGATTCCTGGCTCATTTTTGAGAACTGGTTATAGTCAGGTTCATCACTGTGCACATTACTTTGGTTTTCAGGTTCTTAAGGCTGACCTTCATCGAAAAGTGGTATTTCAACAAAGTTTGAGTCATCCAACACACTGTTAGAGGTTTCAGGAATAGCCACATGCTCTTGGTCACGAAATAGCTCACTTAGCACACTTAATCCTGCAGCAAGTTTGTGTTCACTTACAGGGTCGTTGTCTGCTGCACTGTCACCTTGCAATTCATTTGCTGGTTCACCAGTTTCTCGGTCAGCATCAAGCACTTCAGTATCAGACAGTTCTACTAAGCAGAGGGAGTCTGCTATGTCAGAAGTCACACTTTGTGCATAACTCTCAGGAGGTGCAGGCACAATTGAGAGAGCAGAGTCATCTGAGACCACTGGTCTGCTAGAATCATCAACAATGGTGGGCCGGTAGGCTCCTTGAAACAACTGATTTAGTTCGAGAGAAGGGTAGTAAGCAACACGTCATTCACTATTGGTGTCTTCAGAATCAGCATCATTATTAATTGTAGCACTTTGAGCTGGGGGCTTATGCTGTTGAGCAGCAGGAGGTGAATCTGATTGTTTCTTACAAGCAGCAGAACGGGTGACAGGCCCTGTTGGAGCAGTATCTGAAGGTGCAGTATCTATAACAATTTGGCCGATTGGCAGAAGGTGATTCCTGTGTCTTGTCTTTACAGCTCGAGGATCTCCTTCAGGTTATACCTTGTATATGGGTAGATCATTTAGCTTGCTGATTACAATGTAGTGTGTGTGGCTCCAATGATCAGCTAATTTGTGTTTCCCCTGGAAACCAAGATTGCGCAGTAACACATGACCTCCAGCCTTTAATTCATGGGCCTTTACTCACTTGTCATGACATGTTTTGTTAGTTAGATTTTTCTTTGCAGCCATGGTGTTAGCCAATTGATATGCATGGTTTAGTTGTGCTTTCAATTTCTTGACATATGGTAAGTAATTGTCAGACTGGACCCCATCCGGTAAAACTCCGAAACAGACGCCTATTGGTAGGTGTGCTTTCTGGCCAAACATGAGATGATATGGTGAAAATCCTGTGATGTTATTTTTGGTGCAATTATAGGCATGCACAAGAGAACTGATCTGTTGGCTCCACCTTGGTTTGCTCTTAGGATGCAGAATGCCAAGCATATCAAGCAAAGTTCCATTAAACCTTTCTGGCTCTGGATCTCCCTGCGGATGGCAGGGAGTGGTCATGGACTTTCTCACACTCCAGATAGACAATAACTCTTTAATAAGTCTGCATTCAGAGTCCCGGGCTTGATCCGAATGGATCCTCTGAGGAGCACCATAGTGAATAAACAATTTTTCAACAAGGACCTTTGCTACTGTGGCAGCCTTCTGGTCTTAAGTTGGGTATGCCTGGGCGTACCTTGTGAAATGGTCTGTCACTACCAGCACGTTACCAATGTTCTTGGAGTCAGGCTCTAAACTCAGGAAATCTATACACATGAGTTCCATTGGTGCACTGGTGGTTATATTAACCAAAGCAGCTGCTCTTTGTGATTGAGCCTTCCGTTGAAGACACCAGCTGCTATTTTTAACATATTGCTTGACATCCATGCTTATCTTGGGCCAGTAGAAATGTGCATGGGCTAAGTCCAGAGTTTTCTCACTGCCCAAGTGTCCCATTTGGTCATGGAGTGCTTTTTTTTTATCTCTCACTACCCCCAGGCATCCTTCAGGAGTACCCTCTCAGACTCAGCCCTACTCCCAGCCTGAACCTCTGCATTTCTCCCCAGATCTCCCTCCTACCCAATGGACAACAGCAGGCATGACCCCCGGTACCATCTCCGGGGCTGATTCTGCCCTCCCTCGGTGGCTGGCTCCTAAGTATGAGGTGCCTATCTTGTCGCTGGGTGAACCCCCATGGAGAGAGAGATCGAGAGCACGTCAGGCCGGCGATTGGGATGTGGGCTGATCCACTGGGGCCACCGTCATCTCCCGACTGTGTGAGAGGCATTTTCTTGCTTTCTCTGGTCCCTCCCCTGTGGGGCTTGGTCGTGCAATGATGACCAGCGTCCACCTAGCTCCACCCCTACTTGCCTTCGGCTCATTGCATCCTCTCTTGGCTACCCCCGGCCACCGCCAGGGGTCGCACCAGAGCAACACGGTCCCTACTCCCCCTCCCAGACATAGAGAACTGTCCCTTGGATGCTTCATCACTGCCCACCCCTGCCGTCCCCCGACTTTCCAGACTCACTCCCGAACCCAGGTCGTCAGTGTGATGTGAGGTAAGGCATCTAACGCCTTAACCCTCAGCACCACCAGGCCAGCCATGGAGTGCTTTTCATGCTACATTTTTGAATTTTCTAGGCAGCACAAGTTGTCTTTTAACAACCTCCTCTTGGTTATCGGTCAACTCTGTACAGCAATCTCTATCTCAGCTTAAGCTTGGGCCATTCTCGAAACAACAAAGCAGTTGTGGGGTCATTGGACCACAACTCTGAAACATCTTCTCCCTTTGTGAGGGCATTCAAGACCGGTCTGATCATTGAATTGTAATATTGCTCCTGATGAAGATCAGCTGGCATTAGCTGTGGCAAAGTACTTAGGTCTAAAGCAGCAAAATTACAATAGGCCACTGGCAAACAAGTATCAGGAGGTCCCAGGCAATCAGCTAGGCAATTGACAACTTCAGTTGATGGAATTTCATCTCTGTCAAACTTATGGCACAATGCTTTTATGGAATGTTCCAACATTCATACCCATTCTTGGTTGGAGGCAGGTTTTCGTGATAAGGCATCAGCGTCAACATGGTTGAGACCTGGTCAGTACTCCACCACATAATCATATGTAGACAGTGCCAAGGGCCATCTGTGTCCAGTAGTGTCAATTTTTGCAAAAGTTTGGACATAGGTTAAAGGATTGGTGTCCATTTTTACTAATATCATAGCACCTAACAAGTATTCATGGAATGGTTCCACAATAGCCCACTTAAGGATGACAAATTCCAATTTGTACATGGGATAGTTTTTTTCTGAAGATGTCAGACTTCTACTGGCATGCACCACTGGGCGCAATCCTTCGATATACTCTTGGTGGAGCACAGCCCTGAGGCCACTTAGGCTAGCATCAGTATGCAGCACATAGGGTTTGGATGTGTCTGCATACGCAAGAACAGGTGCATGAGTCAGTTGGTAAATGATATCGTGAAAGGCTGTGTCACAGTCTAACGTCCATCTCTACCCAAAGGGTTCATGAGGCCAAAAATAGGTTTTGAGGTCTCTGTCTCTGTGTCTTTCTTGTATTTTTTCTGAGTGGAGGATACCCTTGCATTAGGTTTAACTGTGGATGCACTATCTTGGTATAGTCCTTATCGAAATGGCGATAGTAGCCGCAGAAGCCAATAATCATTTTGCCTCTTTTAAGTTGTTTGGTTGTGGCCAATCAATTAATGATTCCACCCTGCTAGGATCTGTCTAGGTGCCTTCCAATTACGCAATGTGGCCTACATACTTTACGGAGCTCTGGAAAAACTGGCATTTGTCAATTGACAACTTTAACCCAAATTCCTCAAGTCTGTCCAGCACTTTGAATGGGCGAGCCTCATGTTCTTTCAGGGTTTCGCCAAAAACAAAGACATTGTCAAGGTAGACTAAACATTCTAGAAGGTTCATATCTTCCACAGCATGTTCCATTAGTCTTTGAAAGGTTGCTGGTGCACCTGATATGCCTTGGGGCATGTGAAGGAACTCATAAAAACCTAAGGGACAAATGAATGCAGTCTTCTCCCTATCCTCAGGTGTCATTGGGATCTGATAGTACCCACATCAGAGATCAAGGAATGGAAACCACTTACTCCCTTTGAGACAGTCCAAGGCATCTTGTATGCATTGCACAGTATATTGGTCAGGCACAGTTCTTTTGTTAAGGGTCCTGTAGTTTACACACATATGGACGGAACCATTCTTTTTCCGGACTACAATGACTAGAGAAGTGTAAGGACTGCATGATTCTTGTATGATACCAGCCACAAGCATTTCCTGTACATGGTGCCTTGCACTGTCAACGTTAGCAGGAGCTAAGCATCAAGATCTTTCTTTAATGGATATTCTGTTGTGCAGGCGAATATGATGTTCGGCACTGGTGACACAACCGACATCCCATTCTTTAAGAGAGAACACTCTGGTGCATCGAACCAGCTTCTTACTGATCCTATCCCTACAGTTGTCAGGGACAGGGGACTCTCCAAAATCAAACATGTCTGGTAACACTTCACATTTGGCTCCATTTTGGCACTTGGACGGCAACATGGCAGTATTAGCGCAGTAGACCTTGGCCAGAGTGCAACCTCGGTTAACTTTGATGTCCTAGTCCATAACATTCTGAATTTGGACTACCACTCTCCGAGCATATACGTGAGTGCAAACAGGCAGCACACTGGGTTTAACCAGAAGTCCCTCAGGCAATCTCCCTTCTTCTGGAGCATCCAGCATTAGTATTTTGCTAGTGACATCACTGTGCGGGTGGACCTCTCCACTAACACTACACTGAGCATTATTAGCAGGAAGAATAAGAGGTGAAGAGTCCTTCTTCCATACAAATCCCACAGACTCATCCTGGTCACCTCCATCTGGGTGCATCTGCATCTCGTATGCTTTCTGCACCATTGCATGGATGTGTAGAGCTGTTCCTGTCTTGTGGGCTTGCCTCTCATGACACATTTGTGCAAGGTGTCCAAACATATGTGCGTTGGTACCTATCAATTCTGGAATTCCATCATACAGGCCAGATGGGGGATACACAAGAGCTAAAGTTTCCACTGGATCTCCAATGTCTGCCACTGATGAAGGGAAAGAAAGCCACACTCAAAGAAAACCAAGATCACAATATGACATGTCGCTTAACTTCCACACATGCAGTCTATCAAGGGGTTGCAGAGGATGGTCCAAGAGGTGCTGGTTGTACCAATCTTTAAATTTTATCATGATCTGAGAGCCTCTGTCTAACACGGCTTGGGCTGGGATACAATCTATATGTACCGTAGTCTCCATGGAAGACCCACCATTTCTGACCAGTCAGGATAAGCATTGTGTTTAGGATGCATGACTGCAGACCATCTTCTAACATAAGGATTGTAGGGAGGTTTAGACTGCGGCTTTAGATCACTCTGTCTCACTTGATTAAGAACTTTGGCTGTTACTTTTCACAAGTCCTCTGAGGAGTTACATACTATTTTAGTGTGCCCATCTTCTCCACAGCATTAGCAGAAGACATTTGCTTGGGGTTAGGTGCTCAAGATTCCTCGGTTAAATTATGATTAGGGTGAGGACTAAATTTGTACTCAGCTTCAGTTCCACTATGCCTTTTCCAGGTGGAGGGCTGGTGAGATGTTTGCTCAAGATCACTCACTAAAGATCTTAGCTCTCTCAGTTCCTTCAGCATACTATCATTTGGTTCCCCACCAGGGACTTAAACACTGGCACTGTTGGTGGCAAACTGTACTTCAATGAAGACTTCAGCAGCAATGGCTCGATTAGTTTGACCTTTAACCAACTCCACGGCACATTGTGCACTGGCTTTTACCTCTCAAAGCTCATTTAGCAAGTCTGTAATCTGTTGGGCATCGAGAGCAGGTTCTTTGTCAACAGGTTTGGCAGTGGTTGGAGCCGCTCAGGCAGCACCTGCATATGGGTCCCAAAACTTCTCTTCATTCTCAGCCTCTCTAATTTCCTTCATTAGCCAGCAATATGCAGGAGGATCATCTTTGCAGTCCTGAAACTTTAATTTAAGCATCAGCACACTGGAGAATCTAGCAGATTTAAGGATACGTTCTAACCTTACTCTATTTAAGTCACTGGCTAGTACTCCACCCTTGCGGTGCTCTCTCTGGAGAGCCCTTTCTAAATGGGTTACATGAGAGGACAGACGTTCATTTTTCCACTGTTTGGTGGGCTTCAATTTCCACATTAGATCTTCTACTGATTCTGTACTGCCAAAATCACCTTCTAATGCGGATAAATAATTATTAGCTGAAGCATCAGGATTTGTGGACCTTAAAAATCTGATTGCTTCAAGTGCAGGGTCCCTCAAGCTTTCTATCAGTCTTTTTCTCTTTTCTGGTTCCGCACATTGCCACTCTTGGACCAGAGGGGATATATAGTCCATGCGAGTCTCTAGATCATCTTCCTCACTGGGTGTAGGAACAGTGCCAGAAAACACTCTGTCTACAATATGAGTCCAGGTTCACTGAGGGTATAAGCACTGGTGAGGGCATAGGTGAAGGTGCTGGTGAGGGAGCTGGCAAAGGAGCAGGAGAGGGGTTTGTAGGTGTACTACCCCTCTGGGTATCTGAGGCCCTCATTATATCTTCCCAGGTCTGTCCCTCAGTGGCTAACAGTTTCCCCAACTTATCTTTAAATTCCTCTAGCTTGGGAGACCGCTTAGGTGTAGATTCACCAATATGCATAGTGATCACTCTCCAACCCACCTGAGATTCTTCAGAGATAATAACAGAGGGTACCTGTTCAGGGTCCACTACGATACTGCAACCTATTAAGGCCACCAAGCTGTGACTGAACAGATCAGCATTTCGTCCTTGTACAATGGCTTTATCCAGACATTTAAACTTGTTTACTGTCTCTTCTATAGCAGTCTTAATGGTACCCAAAAAAATATCTAATAACATTAGAGACTTATGAGGATCAACCTCCCCAGCTTCACACCACCCTATTAGGCAATGCACAGCCATTTTGTGGGCAGGGATCCCAAGTCTAAGTCCAGCCCTGTCCTCCATTTTGATACCAACGCTCATCACAGGAAAAATTGCAAGTTTATATTTTGGCCATTAAGGGGCACCAAATCCCATCGGTGCCTCCAAGCTGTAACTTTGGTGCCATTATGCTGAGGGCTACTACCCCTGCCTGCTTCCCTGCTTGCAGTTTTAGGGGCCTGGGTTTGGAAATGCGGAGTCCTGTGGTGTGCCTACCAACAGTAGAACTACAATTATGGTGTCTCCACCGAGAGTAGTGTTTAAGTGGATTCCTAACAGAATTGGTACAGCCCTCGAGAAAGCTAGAACCACCCACAATCCCACCTAATGACCTTGTACACTTAGTTCTGCAACTAAATTGTAATCCTAGTATGAAATAAATAAATAAATAAATAAACTGCAACACTTATCACTCTGAATACGGGCTCATGCTAGCATTAATGATATGCTCATGTACCATCCACTTATCGGAAGGGTCCGGCCTCTTGGCACTCACCCTGCAACCCCCTGCAAAAGACAGTTGCAATAATACAAGCATGCACTTTCAATAGACTTTGCAGCACTTCAGTAAATTTAGACTAGGTAATAATATGCTCACAAGCCAGATCAACAGCAAACAGTAAATCAGACTTATTAAGGGGACGTTAACAAGAGAGGGGTGAGAATTTAGATAAATGATTGCTTTACTGCACTGAGACAGGATTAGTTGCTTATAGATGACTTTTTAGTCCCTGGATCATCAGTTTGGCAACTACTGGGTACCCAGAGTTGAAAACAGGCATGCCAGAGGCAGTGCCGTGGATTGGCCAGCATTGCAGCTGATATTAGTGCCCTTGATGGAGAGAAGGATGATTAAATAAAAGTAACACACTTGTAAAACCATAACCAATTCTATCCATGGCCAGATGGCCCAGTCACTGTTAAATACATTAACTGGCAAGACTGAATCAGATGGCACCATTAAAACAATTGAGGATTTGCTGCAGGGAGCTACCCTGGCTTTAATCACTGTACCCAGGTGAATGGAAGAAGGCACTGGCGACATCAAGACCTGCTGCTTGCTTGAACTGAATATGGGGACCGGGGCCAACATGACTCACCTCCACTTCATGATCTTTCCCTGTAGGTGACTGCAACTTGTGTTTGCTGTGGAGGGGCTGAATCCTTGAAGTTGGTCTCTTACCAGGATGCTGAAGAAGGCACAGGAACAGTCTGGCTAGGCTGTCTTTGGCATATTCCCAGATGAATAAAATGCCTCTTTTAAGTTTGAGTTTGATTGGTGTGCTGGTGAACCCTCCAGCTGGACTTTGGTGAAAGTCTTTTCTGCACTGGAGTGGCTCCTGTTTTTGCTTCAGGAGTCCCAGGATCAACGTCTCCACACACGTGGTAGGCCACAGGTTTGTGGCTAAAGAACCCACAGACTTCTCCTTTTCCTTGGTTCTGCCACTTTCTCCTCAGCCAGTTGCTGAGAAACCCCTTTTTGTCTGCACAAATGCAGTCCCAGATCACTCTATCCCTGTTTGAACTCAGTAAAAAGTCGCAGGAAGCAGTTACAGGCCTCCTTCCCTGCAGTATCTCTCAGCCCAACTGCAGGCTGTGTCCTCCTAGGTGGCTTGAGCTGAACTGGACACCATTTCAAACAGTCCCACAGTTAGTTCAAAAATCCTGTAATCTGGTTGGCTAAGGGAGCTGTCGATCACAGTCTGAGTGCTTCTAATGGTTAGTTTAGGCACCCAGCAAGAAAGTTCACAGTTTAACCCATAATCCATTGTAATTAGGACCCCTTGGTTCTGACTGGTCCAAACTGGGAGTCCAGGACCTAAGATGGCAGCTCCCACAAAAAGAACTGATACTGGCTGTACTGTCAGTCCAAACAATTTATTTTATTTAAACAACACTGAGGATTTAGAAATAAAGGTTAACAGATTATTGAAGGGCTCCCTCTGCTCTATTAGCAACAGCAGACTGGAGTCAATCAGAGAAGGGCCTGGCTAGCCGTGAGCTCCATTGTACTCAGACCCAGCCCCGAGTACTAGAGAGCCAGAAGTAGGAGTCTTTAAGAGATGATGTCCATGGGTCAGAGTGCTGGGGCATACCCCCTTGAAATGAATGGATTTTTTTTTTTTTTACTATTGTATACATTATGATGGCAAGTTGGAAAATAATGAAGGCCACTGTTCTACAAACAAGGCCATTGTTAGTTGAACGGTGGCCTTCATTAATCTCCTCCTCTCCATCAATAATGTATAAAACAGTAATAAAAAATTACTCTGGTTCATTTCAATGGGGCTCATCCCTGCACTCTCTCTTGCCCTGTGTCATAATGTGCCTGAGCATGGGATGTGGAGTTCAGCTTCACTGGGGGGTGCATAAGCCTGACTATAGTGGGGCTCCAACAGTCTGTGCATATCATACCGCTTAACTGTTCCTGAATGCAAGAGACAACCCTCACTTTACCCCTGAAAACTGCTCTGCCCCTTATACATCCCTCATGGAAAAAATGCTGCTCACACAGAGGATGTCCTGTAAATTTAAACTTATCACTGGGGTGCCATTTCAGATTTCATTGGGGGGGGGGCAACAACCAGTGGAGGCCAGGTGCTAGTTAGTCCCTAGGCAGCAAGCTCTGGAATGTCTGGAACATCTCAAAAAGTTAAAATTTATTTGTTGTGACTGAAAAGTGATATGCAAATCAAGAAAAATTCAAATGTACAAGATTTATCTGCCTATACCCTGGAGCAATGCATCAGATTTGGACTTAAACTCACCCAGTTACTAACCAATTTTTTTCCTGGCTGAAGTTCTGACCCCCCAAAAAAAAAAAACTTTGTCCCAGTTTCTCTCCCCAACTCCATTCCATTCAATATCCATCCTATATGGGTCACGAAGCTGCCTAAAGGTATAGAAATGTAAAAAACACATCAATATTTTAGTCCTTCCTCCTTCCCCAATCTTACTTTTACTTGCCTGGCCATCTAGCCAGAGTCTGTGGCCTAGCCCAGTGTGCCACCAGCCCAGTTTTCGGTCTGCTCCTCCTCTGTCCTTCTGCCAGAAGCTGGATGCTTGAAATGACCATCCCAGGTCCCCAGCTTCGTCTGAGACCAAGTCACATCATCAACAGAACCCACCCAACCTGTGTTGCTTGCTTCTTGCTTGGCTGCTGCCGTGGTGGCTGCTGCACTGCACTGATCAAGGACTATGAAGGCCACCCACACCACTGTTACTGCTGCTGTGAGGCCTAGCTTGCTGCCGTGGGGGGGCCCACACTGTTTTTTTTGTGAGGCAAGCCTAGTAGAATAAGTTGACAGCCTAGTCTCAAGTTAGCTTGTAGCTCACCCACAGCCCCTTCAGCTACCAAGGGACACAGAGACTCACTAAGAGTAGACCAACAAAAATATGCTGCCACAACACTGCTATTGAGAGTTTGGTGCTCACTGACTCCTCCAAGCTGTAATGTGAAGCCTGTCTACTTTGTGGTGGGAAAGACAGTGTCCCACTTGTGTGACTCATGTGCTTTTGCTTGGTTGGAGCTCCTCCACGTCACTTGTGATGATGCCGCCGCTAATAGGTGGAAAGAGTAGACAACACAATTCAGGAGTGTACCTACACCGTGAGTGCAACACTGACCAGGGGGCACTTCTTGTGCAGAAGATTAAATCCAAATTTAATGCCATTATTGCCACACCATAAGAACAACCTAGGCAGAAATGTTGGGGGGGGGGCAACTGCCTCTCTGCCCTGCCTAAATGGCACCCCTGCTTTATGGTAGAAATTAATTCTCAGGGGCTAACATCAGTACAAGAAAATACAATGGTTTCCACTGTGTTTTGAGGTACGGTATCTCCATGTTTCAGGATGTGTCCTGATCATCATCAGGGTTAGAGTACCTCATTGTCCCTCATGTTGAGTGTCCATGTCCCTCATTTCAGTGAGAAAATGTGAGGTATGGTGCATGCTTCCAATACCCTACTCAGCACAAAGAGTGCTGAGCATGGCCATAGTGTATACGCCCCATACAGAATGACAAAGGGAAAGTTAGTGAGCTATAACAGTCATGAAAAAACACATTTGTAGCTCTTAATATGCATAAGGGGATTTGCATGGCCCAAAACAAAAAGGTCAGGCTTCACAACACAGAGGCCCCTCTTCATACATCTGGAATGGGGTATGTTGACTGACTATATCCTAGGCATTTAAGACAGTAAGTAAACAATACTTTATAAATTAATGGTAATTTAATGATAAAAAACAAAAGCCATTAAACAACTTGCAAAAGGATCAGAATTAAGGATGGGAAATCAATGAAAATGGTATTTTAAAGCCGGCCCAGTGGCGTGGAGGGCTGAGGCATCTTGCCTTACCTCCAGCCATGCCAGCAAGCCGTGTTTGCAGTGTGAGCTGGTTGCCAGGGGTTGGCCAGGAAGGGAGAGGATTGAGTGTCTGGAGGACAGCTCTCCTCTCCCGGGAGGGGTGGGAATGGAGTCTGCTGCTTGACTGACCCCTAGTAGTGGCTGAGGGCCACCGCAATGGTCCCACACAAGGGGGGCAGAGCTGAACTAGATGCCCGGTGTGCCACTTATGGAAACATGCGCTGCTCGGCCATTGGCATCATTGCACGCCTTGGCTCAGCACTCAGGGTGGGACAAAAACTGGAGGAAAAAAAGCTGACTGGCAGGATTAAGTTGGTCTCCCCGCTGCACCAGGCCAGCTGGCTCCTCAAATCTGCAAGAGGTGATGGCCAGCATGTCGTCCGGTGGCAGTGATAGGGGGCCAGTGGAAGAGGGTTGATCGTCGGGGGATAAAGAAATAAAAAAAAACATGAAAATGGAATTTTAATGGCTCTAATTGCTAGCAGTAGTATGAGAAATAGAAACTGATGTGTTTTTTGCATTCACTTGCGCTTGCGCAAGGAACGTCTTGAGACTGATGGCATTTTGGAGGTGTGTCACTGCTAAGCCAATTATAACTGAAACTGCAATGGGCTTGGCAGTGTACCCCAATGACCAGGCACTCTGGTCATGACACTAGTTCTGCTTTGCTGACATGGCATGTTCTCTAGTTGAAAGAAATGAAATGCTCCAATGAAAGAGCACTTCATTTCTTTCTGTAGCCATAAGTCCAGCCATGCGCATTACAGTTCACACTAATGCACATGGCTGGAGTTATGGCTGCAGCTTTTAACCCTCCTGCTCCTTCCCTCTGTATGCTGTCTGCCCCATGCCCTCAATTCCCCCACCGAACCCGGCATCCATTTAAACCCTCCTGCTCCCTCCCTCTGTGTACTGTCTGCCCCACACCCTCTAGTTCCTGTCCCACAGCAACACTCTCTCACTCTTTTTTCTTTCAGTCAGCCACTGCCACATCACGGGCTGAAAGGCAGCAGGGCTGCATATCAGGAGTCCCTTACAGATTGAAAAGTGCTGTCCCGTATTTGCGGTCCCTCCTGTAAGTCAGCAGTCCCTCTAAGTAGGGTGATGTCAGTGAGAGAAAGTACCCCCCCGTGACAAGAGAGCAGAAATGTGGCACCCTCTCCAGTCCCTCGCCTGCCCATCAACTGGCACACCATGGGATATGACCATTCACCTCCCGCTACAGTGAAACGAAGAGAGCAGTGCGTACCTCGTGTGAGCTTGTCAGAGACACAGAGAGACAGCAAGCAGCGGCATGCACTCCTAACAGAGGGGAGAGAGAGAGAGAAAGATGAGGAGCTTGTGTTGTAGTGCGCTCCTAGCAGATAGACACACAGAGACAGTGAGGTAAGTAGTCATGTTGCTGTACATTACAGAAGAACAGACAGGCAGGTGGGAATACAGGCAGGCATTACAAAGTCGTCGGTGCCTAGGAACAGTAACAAAAGTCATTGTACCGCTTGCATCACATTATAGGAAAGGCAGTTAGTTTACGAATTATGTCGCTGTACAACTGAGTGGTATACAAAATGTTCCAACACATCGGGTCTACAAAGGTTGAGATTTCGTAGTTAACACGTGAAAGTGGCTCCTGCTGCTATACTTGTTCATACCTTGGCTGACTTTAGAGGACTCTTTCTCTCAATTTGCACCTTGTGACATTCCAATTCAGAACAGCTGGCCCCCTGTACTATCACAATATGATCCCATAAATTACCATGAGATTTAGTTAACCAGTGTCAAGTTTTATAATCCTTTAATATGGCATGGCAGTCAACATATTAAATGGTATCGGCACTTTGAATCTTAAGTTATTTTACAGGCAGGTAATTATATACTGTAGCTTACCATATTAAATATCTATTCCTCTAGACTTCTGGCATGCAGTTTCTTCTGGATGCTGGAAAGATACATTGACCGGCAGCTGGTTGCTGATTCTGTGAGCTATTATCAGCAAAATTAGTAGTGATGTCTGAGTCTTGGCTCATACCACTAGGAGATATAAGTTTCCGACTGCACTTAGAAAAACACAGTGTATACCAAAATAGGCCTTATGTTTCCCTTTTATTTACAGTAGAACTGAAGCCAGAGCACAGATTCCGGATATTATTGTCTGTGTGTCCTTAACCTTCATAGTGTTATCTGCCTTTGTTCAAAAGGTAGTTAACTGCCTGTCACCATATTCCTGGTGCTTGACCATCTGAAATTGTACTAACAGGGCCTTCCAACTGGGACACAATGTCATGCAGGCCACCAAAATGATGTACCTCTTTCTGCTATTGTCTCAGCTGTATTTGTTGACTGGGAAGAGCGTTGGGGCATGTATGCCTCAAAGAAATGCAACAACTCCCACAAGTAACAAAGTTTCAACCGACAGTAGACAGGAAGGTGGGAACTCAAAGGTGCTAAAGAAATGTATTTCCCAGCATGTGCCCTAACATTATCTACCAGTGGGGAAGAAGGAAGGTGAGGTACACTGATCCCAAATATGGTTTCTGTCTCTGCTAAACATTTCATAGGTGGACACAAAACAGGAAAAATCCACTGTCAAAAAGTTATGTTACAACAGTGGAAAAACAACATGTGAGCAATAATGCCGTCCAAGGTGTGTAATTATGGGTCAATAATCACACACCTTAGACTGCCTTATTGCACTTATAACAATATGTGTAGAAAAATTAATTAGGAAAAAATGAGAGAAACTGCTTGTTTTTTTTGGTTAGGAAGTGACACTTTACTGTCTGAACAGTGTGGAACATAAAGTAGTTCCCATGAAAACTAGCTAGAAGAGCTTAAAACTTATTTAGCTACCACCTCGTCATTTCCACTGCCCCCTTTCTGTGCAGAGCAACTCATGACTGCTTTCATCAACTCCAGATGGCCTCAGTGGGTCCAACAACAAGTGTTACTTTCCTGGCCCCAGTCCATCTTGAGCACACACCTTCCTGGCTGTGACTCCAAAACGGTGTTTTAAGTTCTGCCTTCTCTCTCCCTCTCCCTCTCTCTCACTTCCCTACAGCCACAGTCCTAGCATGTATACTGGCAACATTAGAGTTTCCGTTCCTCTATGCCACTACTTGTGACCTCTCAGCTTGCTTTTGTAAAGGGCTGCATGAAACAGTTCCATTTGGGGGAAACTTGTGAGTAGTGGAGAAGCAGCAGTTCTCGCTCATCCTGTGAGACCACACAGCAGCTGTTATTTGTGGGGTTGGTTGCAGGCAAAGCGGTGGTACCCGCTTATCCTGTTTGGCCACACTACAGCTGCTGTTTAGTAGGATTGGTTGCAGGTGGAGTGGCGGGCGGGTATATAGGCAGCGAGATTTGTTAAAACTGCTCCTCCTGATTTTCATGGTTGCAGGCAGTGTGGCAAGCAGGCAGAGAGGCAGCAGGATTTGTGATGCAAAAGTTAATAGGTTTGAATGGCTATAAATAGTTCAGCCAAGTAATTATGGGTCAATAGTTATATAGGAGAAGTACCTTCAGCCAATCAAATCACCTGAAATTTTATACACATGATAAATAAACTCTGTTCATTGCTACATCATGATATAGATAAAATATAAATACATAGAGGATAATGGATGGGTAACAGACCATAACCACACTGTAATTGCATCAAGTGGTTTCCATGATAACTAAGTAAACATCAAGAGCACAGCTCAAGAGGTTTACAGTTGTCATGGAAACCACGGGATGCTATTTCAGCGCGGTTATTGTCTGTTGCCCATCCATTAGCTTTTATAGTGTATGGGGCAAAATACACTATAAAAGCTACTGGATTTCAATAATAAAAATCCTTCAGTAATCATTTTTAAAACAAAATGTAACATGACACACAGCCAGAAGTTTCAAATCTCACCCTCCCAAACAAGCTCTGATACATGTCCGGCACTTTGTATTTAAAACAAATGCAGAATGATTGTCGATGAGCCTGTTTATGTACCTTTCATGCCTGTGCTGTGTCTCTGGTTCTGGTACTCTATAGTGTGGCTCTCTCAGTTATCTGGCGATGCTGCAATGGCATTACTCAGAAGAGGAAATTTGGGAAGTCCAGAGGAGATGCACATGCGCAAACCTGCTAAAGTTGTTACGGTATCGATGTGATGTAGTCAAGAGGGGTTAACAACCTCTTGATGTCACATCAATACCATAACAACATGGTAAACTGTCTGAATTCAGACAGTAATAAGGGCTCCCCATACATTATAAATGCTTTTTTTCTATTATTTACAGTATGCACAAAAAGAGTATTATTGCAAAATTAAAGGGGGCAGGAATGGATTACATATATGCAGCTGTTTGAAATGTCTCTATTTTCATAAATTATATTCATACCTCTAAAAGATCCATCTGTATTTAACTGTGCCTGAATAAAAGCTAAAGCTGTCAGTTGTGTTTTGTATTGTTTTCCTTGTATGGACAATATTCTGTGAAGTCCTTTCATGGAAAAATTTGGAGTTTTGATTATGTCACTTCATGGTTTCAGAAATGTGAGCATGAACTTATCAGTACAGTGTCCACAGTTCTGAAAACATGAAGTGACGTAGTCAAAACTCCAAATTCTTGGTTCCATGAAAAGAACTGCACAGCATGTTGTCCATGCAAAGAAAACAGTACTAAACACAACTGACAGCTTCAGCTTTTATTCAGGCACAGTTAAATAGGGATCCTTTAGAGGTATGAATATGATTTATGAAAATAGAGACATTTCAAACAGCTGCACATAAGTAATCAATTCCTGTCCCCTTTAAGAAGGTAGCAACTAAAAACGTAGCTGTGAACTGTAGATTTGCTAAAAAACCCTGTCTAAACATTATCTCAGTTTTCATTTTCAACTAGGCTTACAAGTCTTCTGGACTGCCAGACAAGATTTTGTTTAAAAGCCACAGGGGCAAGTAAATTTTACTTAAATCAGCTTCACATTTGGCCTGTTACATATTGTTGTAACCGATGGGGAGAGTAATGGTATCTTCTCCTTGCTAGGATCATGGTACTTTTCCTGTACTTAAGTGACAGGTGCTAACTAAACAGCTGTACCATGCAGTTCATTTGCCACCACTAATCATGCCCCCTTCCTTTGCCTCCTTGCTCTTCTAGCTCTGCTTTTCACTGATTCATCAGCTTAACATTCAAAGTAACCAAACAAGTAACACTGTCCACTGCCCACCAGCCCCCTCTCATCTCTTTGTAGTGTCTTCTGAGCCTCATCCCACTGTGCAGCTTGGGGTTCCTCTATTGCCAAATTGGATTTCCCTGGACTTGCACTCTTCACTAATAAAATTTAATTGGATCACCACAGTCGCTATGAATATTTCTCTTGTTTCTCTTTTGAACATTTCCAATTAAATCCTCCTGCTCCCTCCCTCTGTGTGCTGTCCGTCCCGCACCATCCATTCCCCCACTGGACCCAGCATCCAATTAAACCCCACCACTACCTCCCTCTGTGTGCTGTCCACCCTGCACCCTCCATTACCCATCCCAGCAAAAACATGCAAGTGAATGTTCGGCATTGACAAATGCTTGTTTAGATGAGATTTGCACCAGCTTAGTTGCCGCACACATGGAAAGCATGCTACATGTGAACCTGATGAGATTTTTAAATGATGTTCACACCAGCTTTACTGCTGCACTCATGTCAAGAGTGCAACACGCAAACCTGATGTGATTTTTAGAAGACGTTTGCACCAGCTTACCTGCTATACACATGTCAGCTTGAAGCATGCAAACCTGATGTACTTTTTAGACCTGGTTCACATAGGTTCATTTTGTGTATGTGAACTGTATGCAAACATTGCACAATTAAGCATGTGGCATGCATTCTGTATGTACACTGCACAATTATATTTCTGTAAGCAGAGTGCAGTTGCACCCAGAAGCAAGCTATGCCTGCCATCCACAGTTAGGGAGATACCATACAAGCCCGATCTCTCTCTAGGTAGGTAGACACTTTGAGGGCATGGCGTATGTCATCTGATAAAGAGGGGTGACACCTCTACTACCTCTCTTACATGTGAATAATACTTGCTGATGGTCTACCTACTTCCAGTGGGTTTTAGCTTCTGAAACCTCCTACTGTGCTGCTTTGCAAGAAGATGGATCTGTTGACACACAGAGGCAGGTTCACTGGAAGACAATACTAGTAAGACTGATTTATAGTATACTGTTATATGGAGACAATACAAAGACATTCAGATTTGGAGTTTGTTTTGAAACATAAAACTCCAAAACGAAAAAGAAAATGTTTAGCTTTTTGTTCAGGGATTCCTGCGAGTTCATGGACAATTTCCTCTTTAGACAGACTTTATAATGATGTCCTTACCTGTTGTGTTTAGATACATACACATAAAACATATAAAATATGGTCAAGTAGTATAAATAAGCAGTATAACATTATTAGTACTTGTACAGTGTTTGCATTTAACCAGTTACTACTGTTGCTATAGCTGTATAGTTACTCTCCAACCAGTAAATTGCTGTGCTTCATACATTGAACAAGCAAGCTAATTTTCAACTGAATAGCATGTTGCCTTTTCTGTATTAGCACAGCAAACATCCCATGCTACACAGGCCTAGTAAGTGTCCTCCAAGAGGATCCATGTAGTGTATACACTAGTCACTGCATAGGGGTGAGAAGATCGATGCCATTATTCCAGGGTGCAAGTGGACAACATCCCTGAGGGTGAGGAGCAAAGCTGGAGTCAGCAGCAATCCATAAGGGCTACAGTGCATGTCTTTACAATATCCTTGTGCACATACCTTTTATTTGGTCACAGTGTTCATCACGTAAATATAATAAGCAGCTGTGCTATTACCCTCTGGGCATGGCTGGTCATGTTGGTAGGGGAGGATTAACTACCCTTCCCCAAAGATATTCCAGGAAGGGCTAGCTCCTGGCCTGAGGCCCTTGCCAATGCTTACAAGGATTTATGGGGAAGTGTGTAACCCCTAATTGCTCCTGGGTGACAATGACACCCCCATAACACTTAAGGTTAGCTAGCTATTTCCCTGGATCAGCTGCTGCAGAGTCTTCCATCCTTTTCTAATCATACCATTGCAGCAAAAGACACGGTCAGATTTTCTTTGATATTTATAAAGAGATTCTCTCTGTTGGCCGTATAGTAGTACTGCAGGTAGGCAGGCAGGGAATTTCTCAAGAGCTAGCACAGAAATTTCAGAATATATCTGACCACTTCAAGTACTGAAACTGCAACAGCCCTCTCACTCTGCACTCTGAGATAGGAGGATGGGTGCGAAGTAGTATGGGTTAACAGACTCTTACAGAGAAGCACACCCATGTGCATGGGGGGAGTCTTAGGAGTAGTAAGGAGTTTGGGAGCCAGAGTACTTGTGAGGTAAGAGGTAGTAAAGAGGGGAGTGACACATGCCCATTGGGCATGCACTCCAGGTGAACAGTAAATATTTCATGTGATGTTGGTATTCCTTTTCTGTTAAATCAACACCCCTGCAAGAACACCCCAGTGACAGTGGCCCTCATGGTGCTGTCTCTAATGGAAGATCTTTTGGACTGGCAATGGAAAAAGAAGTCACGAGTTTCCTGTGTTTTCCTCTCCGTAATGGAGACTGGGATCCCCTAAGAGGGATGCTTTACTATGAACTCGAGAACAATATGTGTTAATCTGTGAGGCTGTGGGACCCCCCCAAAGTACAACCTAGGAATGGGGGTGTGCATAAGCCATGCTGTAGAGCAACTTTGATCTGTATATCAGTCCAAGCTGTTTCTGGCTTAAGAGGTTCTGGGGAGCCAGCTACAGTATTTTGAGGATCTTCCTTATCTGTATTTCATTTCATTAAAGTGTGAAACATCAGGATGTGTAACCATGTGAGATGTATCTGCTATGAAATTCTGCTAGCCTATAACTATTCTGCTCGTATTTCCAGTGGAATGTGACCCTTGATGGTAGAGTCATGAGGACTGCATGTTGAACTCAGAGAAATAAAGCCTACTGCTTAACCTGAAAGTTGTGTGTGGATATTTAGTGCATAAACTTTGTGTAGCATTACTAAATGTATCACTGTCTGGTTCCTATGCTTGCGGTCCCTGATTTATGACAATGAGAACCCTAGATGGCTCCCTCTGTTGCATCAGAAGGTCCTATAGTGTCTTTATATTGTTTGGGGGTTGGCTACAGTTACACATCTCATGGAGACTAGCCTGGGTTCTTGGCATTAAGCTTACTGGATGTGGTGATGTTACAGTTACTAATTGCGCAATACCTCTGCCTGGGATAGTACTATGGAACCTAGTCTACTCTCAGAGCCGCTACCCACAGGAAACACAAATTCTGCTTTACAGCTTCTAACAATTAACACAAGACATCACACAATAACAATGCATTAATCCACACAACAAAGAACAAATGAAGACGTAGATTTATTAAAAGGGGGTGGTACAGTAGGAAGGACAAAGGAGCATAATAGGAAAATGGGGGACTAATACTCCGTGCAAAAGATATAAACATAATCATGCACTTACAGTTCAGTGGCAAAATTCTAATGTCTCTGACCCTCTGCAAAAGCAGAAAGGCCTATTTAAAAATGCAAGCTCGGGATGGAGATCACCATATCTTTTATAACTTATAATGCTGAGGTGCAACAGTCCTGATGGCCTGAACAACAAACTACAGTACTCTGTCTTGCAGTGCCTCCCATTGCAGGTCCTGTCCATTCCATTTTCAACCTGTCTTTCAGTATGGACACTGTCCCAGCTAGTACAAAAGGGACAAAAACAGCTGACAGAACAAGCAGAGTAATTGCTGGAAGAAAGGGGAGATAATGCAGGTGGGGAAGACTGCAGCAGAAGGAAAGGATAGTATTTTGAAGGGGATATAAAGAAAGGGACAGGGAGGACGGCAGAGATAGGAATGAGGGAGAAAAAGGTCAAGGGGAATACAGAGGCAAGACCAGAGCATAAGACCAAAAAAGTGCCCAGAGGAAGGCAGAGGATGGTAGGAAAGCAGAGGTCCTGGAAAATAGTCAGCCTGACTGCCACGAGCCTGGTCACTAAAATGGGGGTGCATCAGGCAGTAATGGTGTAGGCGAAGCTGGAATTACTTGTCATTCTGCCAGCCCTTACCTATAGCTCTGTTACATATGCTGGTGCATCTAAATCTAGTCTGCTTAAATGGAACACCTCATTTAACAACATATGCCATTTTGCACTGGCTTCTCATCATCGCACCCACTGTGATCTTTATAACAGCCTTTAATGGCTATCACCCATGGCCCACAGTCATTACTCATTTGGTGTACTGACTGATATCATTTCTTAATCTGGTGTTCCACTTCTCTAGCCCAGATGCTCATCCATCAAAGTCACCACTATACCCTTTGCTCTGGTGTTCAAGTGCTCTTTCAAGTGCCTAGATGCAAAACAGCCATGGGTGCCCAAGCTTTTTCTCACTTTACACCAGCATCCGCATCACCTCTACTCACACTAGCTTTAAACATCTACTAAGAAGTCACCCACTGCTTGCAGACTGTTGCTCCTGCTTCCTTCCACCCTGAACTCTCCTGACCCCTATCCTGACATGATTAATTTGTTCCAGGATCATACTTGATCTGTGTTAGGCTAAATCCCACCGCTTGCACTTACTGCCCACTATCTTGTATTGGTTTCTACCTATGTTATTATTGTCCCCCCCCCCTTCCAATATCTAGGGGCCAACATGTTCCAGGGAAGGAGGCCCCAGACTCAAAACCTCACCAAGAACTTCTCAGAATAATAGCAGCATTTGAAATGTGTTTTCTTACCTTGAGACATCTTCAACCCACCCCTCTGTCTCTGAGCCCCAAAAGAGGATTACTTCTCCCCAGTAGCTCAGACCAGCAGGCAAATCAAACAATTCATCTTCAGCCTTCTCGCCCACCAGGCCCAGAGCAGGAGGGCACAGGGAAACAAAATGCTTCAAGACCCCATGGGAAACTGTGGAAATCCCTAAAAACTAAAGGACTTGTTATTTCATTTAAATCCTTCACTAGAAATGATCAAACTGGACTCCGGTTTCTCCCCAAAACGAATCAAATTTATTCACCCTAACCCTTTAAAGATTACAAGAGCTCAGGGTTTCTGTTACTTTAAAGAGCACCTAAGATCATCAAGAGAACTTTCACAAAACATAATATTTAGACACAGTCCAGCTTATATTTCACATTAGTTATGTATTCCTCCTCACCATTATTTATTACTGAGGTCATTTGCATGACAACAGGATCTTTGCTCCTGAAGAGTTTTGTCTATTCCTGTTGCTTTCTCCCTACTTGAGGTCATAATGCACTGACTGTAACATCACAGTTACTTCCATGGCAACAGATTGTGATGTCACAGCAGAGGATTATGACATGAAGTAAGGAGTCAGCTATAGAGGCAGATGAACTGTAAGGGAGCCAATAGCTTTGGAAGATCAGCCAATAGCTTTGGAACAATCTTACAGACCTGATAACAGTACTAATTTTAGCAGGCTCATCAGATAACCTAATATTCTTCAGGTGAAGCTACCTCTGGCTGGAAGCTGCAACACTGGACTTAAGATTTGCAAGAAAGCAAGTTGTGCTCACAACAGAGGGAGGTGAACCTTGTAATTTACAATTGTCTTTGGTTTGAAGCAGATTCCTTAGGAAAGTTAATATTCTTCATGTGGAGGATACTTCTAATTGAAGGGTGAAATAAGGAACTTAGAATTATCAGAAAAGGCAGTCTTTCAATCAACAGAGGGAGGTGGACCTTGCTTTACTTTTGTTACAACTGTAAAGATTTTCAGTGCAGGAAGAGTTTAAACCCACAGGGACTGAATACTGTTTACTGGGTCTGTCGTTGTGCACAGCTGACGTGTTTTGAGGCTGACTGCATTCAGAGCACAAGTCACCAGGCTGTTTTGGGGCTGGGGAGGTTTACCTGTGTCTGACTTGGATGTTTGGATTTTTTTTCTGTTTGATTAGCAGGGTATTTTCTCTGTCGTGTAGGGCATCTTGCTGACAGGAAGGCACTCATCGCAGCGGTAGGTCAGAGCTTTTAGCTGATTGTTTCATGAGGGCACAGTTTAGGCCCAAACCCTTCCCACCTCTCACCCTTCCCACCCCTGGAAATAGTTCCTTTATACCTGGGGTTCTGATATCATTTCCTCAAGAGGGCAAGCTGCATATCACTGCCATATCCTCTCTAGCACACTGCACTGACAATATAAGCATACACACCATATCATATATATATTTCTATATAACAAACCAATCACACACACACACACAAAAAAAAACTAAACAAGGTAGACAGACATGTGGGGAGTACTGCAATGTAATGGCTGTGGGGCAGCAGTCTTCCGGGTGTCTTTCTGGAGGCTGAGATGCTGCCCTGTTTGCAGACAACTCTCTGCCCTGAGGGAGGAAGTTGCCCATCTTCAGGCCGCACTGGACAGTAGTAAGGGACCTCCCCATCCAGGGAGCACCAGACACCACCACTACCTCAGAGGTTGTGAAGAAAGCACAGCAGTTGGACCACAGTGGGCTCAGGGAGGGTAAGGGTGGTGGAACAGAGGCACACCCAGTCAGTTGTTCCACTCCACAATCCATACACCATTCTGGGGTTCTGGGGGAGCATAGTTCCCCTATGGATGCACCCGCAGAGGAGACTAAGGAGGTTGCAGACAACTGTCACAAGGGAAGCCCTCAGGAAGGAGACAGAGGGCACCACAGGGAAAGGAAGCAGCCCCTGGTGGGGATTCAATTATTAGGGGAATAGAACTGGGGGGAGCAGGGAAAACTGAAGTAAGGTGCTGCCTGGTGCCATGGCTTGGAGGGACAGGAAGCACATCCTTAGGATCATGAGAACAGTTGCACGGGAGTCTGAGCTGGACATCATTGTCCACCTAGGGACAAAGGACTTGGCTCATCATGAGATTAGAGCAGTGCAGAAGGACTTTGTAGAGTTGGGGAGGGGGCTAAGACAAGTAGCACACACAGTATCCTTCTCAGAGGTGCTGCCTGTCAGTGGCATGGGTGAGGCGAGGGTACTTTGCACCATGCAGCTTAACGAATGGTTGAAAAAATGGTGTGGAGCACAGGGGTTTGGCTTCATTGGGGACTGGGGTTCCACCTGGAGGGACACCAGCCTATACTGGCAGGATGGTCTGCATCTGTCCAGAAGGAACAAGTCTTTAGCAATCAGTTTAAATGCTTCATTGGCAAGCTTTTTAAACTAGTCAAGGGGAGGCAATTACAAGCAGCAGGAAAATCCCAGCCTCCCCCTACAAAACAGGGTACTAAATGAGAAAAAGACTGCGGTAGAAAGGTCAGTGGGGGATGCTGCTACTACAGAAGGTAAAGCCATCAAAAAATGGACAGCAATGAGTACCAATGCCCATAGTCTGGGTAACAAGCTTCCTGAATTAGTGGCCTTGATGGAGGAGGAACATCTGGATATCGTGGCAGTCACAGAAACATGGTACACACAGAACCATGACTGAGACGTAAACATACCAGGATACACTATCTACAGGAGGGACAGGGAGGGTAAAAGAGGAGGAGGAGTAGCTCTCTACATAAGGGAAGGAATCAAAGCAACAGAACAAAAGGGTAAACAGGGAGGAGAAGAAGCACTGTGGATCAATTTGGAGGCAGGCAATGGCACCACAGTCCGCACAGGGGTTGTATACAGACCCCTCTCAGGGGGAGGAAATGGACAAGGAAATGATAGAAAGTATACTTAGAATGGCAGATAAAGGGGAGATATTGCTGATGGGTGATCTGAATATGCCAGATGTTAACTGGAGTGCAGTTGCAGCAGCCACTTCTAAGAGTGGGGTTATTCTAGATGCCCTACAGGCGGCATGCCTTAGACAACTAGTATTGGATCCCACTCGAGAGGGAGCAATCTTAGACTTGGTTCTCTCAAATGGAGATGAAGAGAGGATCACAGATGTAGAAGTGGGTAGCTATCTGGGAACTAGCAACCATCGAACAGTATGGTTCACAATAAACACAGCAATAAAGTCAAGCCATACAAAGGCAAAAGTACTGGACTTCAGGAGGGCTGACTTTGCCAAAATGGGTGAGTGCCTAAGGAATGCACTAGCAAATGGGCAGGAAGGAGGGGTGGAAGAACAATGGGGAATAATAAAAACTGCCATCACAGAGGTAACAAGCCTTTGTGTGAAGCAAATAAACAAAACAAAAGATGTAAGAAACCACTATGGTTCTCAAAGGAGGTGGCAGTGAAGGTTCAAGAGAAAGAAAGCATTCAGAAAGTACAAGGAATCACAGAAGGAGCAGGACAGAGAATTGTATCAGTTAAAGCAAAGGAAGCTGGGAAGGCAGTCAGAACAGCAAAGGCCCGAACAAGGAAAAAGCCAACTCAGTTAAGAAGGGATAAAACCTTTTTAGGTACATTAGGGAGGCGAAGGAAGACTAAGGGAGGATAGTGAGGCTTAATAAAGGGAAGGGGTGGGCAGAGGGTGACGGTGAAAAGGCAGAGATACTAAACAAATATTTTTGCTCACTATTTACAAATGAAGAGGAGGTACCTAAAACAAACAATAGAAACACTCTGGATACAGAAGTTGATACCAGCCCATTTACAGAAGAAAAGGTTCTGAAAGAACTCTAAAAATGAAGGAGGACAAAGCAATGGGGCCTGATGGGATTCATCCCAGAATTCTAAAACAACTAAGGGTAGAACTAGTGATACCACTGACTACCCTCTTTAACAAATCATGGGAGGATGGGGTGGTACCTGAGGACTAGAGGAGGGCAGATGTGATTGCCCTTCACAAAAGTGGAAGCAGGGCAGAAGCAGGAAACTACAGTCCTGTTAGTTTAACCTCAGTGATAGGGAAAATGATGGAATCACTTCTGAAGGAAAGAATTGTCGAGTACCTAGAGGCCAGAGGGGCACAAGACCCAAGGCAGCATGGATTCACAGCGGGAAGGTCATGCCAGATGAATCTAATAGATTTCTTTGACTGGGTGACCAAAGTAGTAGATCAGGGAGGGGCTGTGGACATGGCCTATCTAGACTTTAGCAAGGCATTTGACTCAGTCCCACACAAAGATTAATATACAAGTTAGCCAGCCTGGGAGTGGGTCCCAAGATGATAGCCTGGGTAAAGAATTAGCTGGAGAATAGGACACAGAGGGGTAATAGTAAATGGAGCCCACTCTGAAGAAAGGGGAGTTACTAGTGGGGTACTGCAGGGTTCAGTATTAGGACCGGTCCTCTTCAATGTCTTTATAAGTGACATTGCAGAGGGACTGGAAGGTAAAGTATGTCTCTTTGCAGATGACACAAAGATCTGCAACAGGGTTGATGCACAAGGTGGGGTGAAAAGGATGAGAAGGGACTTGACAAGGTTAGAGGAATGGTCAAATGTATGGCAGCTTAGATTCAATGCTAAGAAGTGCAAGGTAATGCACCTGGGAAACAAAAACCCAGGAAAAGAGTACACAATGGGGGGTGAGATACTAACAACAACAAAAATGGAAAGGGACCGGGGGCTAGTCTATCAGATGACTTAAAGGTGGGCAAGCAATGTGAGAGGACAGTAAGGAGGGCTGGGGGGATACTGGGATGCATAGGGAGAGGCATCACCAGTAGAAAACAGGAAGTTGCTATCCCTCTGTACAGACAGCTGGTGAGACCCCATCTGGAGTACTGTGTGCAGTTCTGGAGACCCAATCTCTGCAAGGACATAGACAAGATGGAAGCTGTCCAGAGGAGGGCAACTAAAATGGTACAGGGTCTGCACTAGAAGACATATGAAGAGAGACTAAAGGAGCTTAATATGTATAGCCTCGAGGAAAGGAGGGAGAGGGGGTACATGATAGAAACTTTCAAGTACCTCAGGAGTCAACAAAGTCGAAGAGGTAGCATCTTTCAAAAAGAGTGTGCAAGAACAAGGGGCACAATTTGAAGATGGAGAGCGGCTCCAGAAGTAATGTAAGAGTATTTTTTCCAGAGAGGGTTGTGGATGCATGGAATGGCCTTCCGGAGGAAGGTTGTGGAGTCAAAAACAGTGGTTGAATTCAAGCATGCATCGGACAGTCATAAGGCAATTCTAGGGGGTGGGGGTAGAAAGAAGTAGGCTGCTGGTTAACTAGGATCTGCAGCTTATCCATTAGGTAGGGAAATGGGCAGACTGGGTGGGCCAAGCGGTCCTTATCTGCCGTCAAATTCTATGTTTCTATGTAAGATCATGTATTCATGCAAATTTCCTTAGTAATAAAAATGAGGAGGAGAGAGCTATAGAATATATATGGAATGCAGGCTGAATCATGCCTAAATATTATGTTTTTAAAAGTTTTCTTTGAGGCATCAGCAGCTCTTTAAAAGCTTTAAGTAAACAGCTCCATGAGGCTAACTTTTTACATCGAGCTATCGAATAAGAGAAAGCAATAAGCACTTCTTAGGCATAGCTTTTCCATCTAAGAGAACCAGCAGCAACACTTTGCTCAGAACCAGAGATTGTTTTTTACTTTGCCAGAAGCAAGAAGCTCCCAAATAACCACCAGCACTGGTAAGTACCTAATCACTGCCCCACTCTACACAGAGCTTCACCTCAAAATGGGTCTTTTCCAAACATTCACTTCTTCTGCTTAAGTACCTCTACCAGGGGAACAATGTGCTCCTCTGACACCGCTGAGCTATTTCATACTCAAGGCCTAAGTTTCACAGCCTGCTAATTCCACCACTGCCTCTTCACAAACACTGTTCACTTTACTCAGTTTAGCCCTTGTTCTGGATCAGCCTGGTCCCTGGCGCTTTTCGTCTCTGTCTCTCTCAACTGGCTCCCGAAGCTCACCCTGAAGGTCAGCCTCCCACAGCAGTCAAAGTGGTTCCCTCACTCATGAATCCTTGTTGCCCGAGCTGAGCTATGACCTATACTGGCCTATAGGTCTACTACTTCAACGTAGGCCCCAGGACCTGACCCCAGCACATGGGAAACTTCAGGCCCCATCGAGTCCAGGCTGCCACCCACTCCGATCTTTCTCACTAGCTGAAGTGCCACTGCGGAGCAGAACCAGAGGAAGCTGCCACCAACCCCTGATACCCTGTAGAGGCCTTGCCGCAACCTCTACAGCCCCCGATGGCTCAGTAAATCCATTCCCTGATTCTGGGCCCAATGCCCCCAGGGTTCTACTCTGCCTGCCCTCCATACTACCCGAATGCTCTCACCATCCAGTCCCAAGGGGACCCTGGACCCAAACGACCACAACTGCCTTTCTGCTCACCTCCCTCAGAGCCCCAATCCAGGAAACCCGGCACTCCGCCGCTGAAACTGATGACCTGCCTAAGAGGAAGGGGGGAACCCCCTTCCATGACTGCTCTGCTGCAGATCCCGCCAATCTCTCCATGAACTCTCTCCAAACCCCTCTATATATAGCCACCCATACTGTTGCCCCCAAGTGGTGGCAAGCAGAAAATATACCCCCCAGTGCACCAGAAATCCTTAATCACAAGGGGGGGTCCCTAAGTGTGAACCATAAGTCCTCCCAAGAGGGGCGGCTTACACTCTTTTCCCCGCTTAAGAAACCATTCTGTCCTGGGAATGGAGGCAGAGGGACGAGCAGACCCCCAACCAAAAAGCCAGGTATGTGCATTCCCCAGCATGCTGGAGAGAGTACCCACTAAATTGACCCAAAGGGGTGAAACCCTCCCCAGCTACCACCACACCTCTCTTAAACCCCAAAAGAAATCCTACCTTACCTGTGCCAAGAGGTCCTAAACTTTAAACTACCATTTGGAACACTTTCAAACATTTTTGAACATTGGATACATTTTTGATCATCACATTTATTTACATATTGAGGTAGATTAAGTTGCATCTCCCTTGGTTCCCTTTATACCACCCACCAAATTGGATAGGAAAACTCTGAGGCCCAGATATTCAAAAGGGATGAGCCATGCACAACAGAGATGCGCCAGTGCAAGTACAAAATTGCGCCATTCTGCGATATTCAGCGGGAGGCAGCTGCTCCGCACAAGTTGCAATGCACAAGAGCGCAATGGTAATGAATGCATGCGTAACCGTAGGGGAAGGAACCATGAATAAATGGCACAGTGCGATATTCAACAGCATGCGCCATGCACAATAGGGGAACAGGCGGAAGTTGCGCGATAGCAGAAATGATCCAAAATAAAAAGGAACAAAAGAGAGGTGCAAGAACGCTGCAGGGAAGCCAGAGGTGGAAGTGAGGTGACAGCAACTAGGAAGAGGGTCGCAGTGAGTGGGACTGGGCAGGAGCAGGACAGGGCACACCTGGAAACAACCAGGAACAGGACAGGAGAAGGGAGGCTGTGCAACTGTGCAGGAGTGACAGGGAAGTGCCACAGTGGACTGAGGGCAGTGGCAGTAAGCAGGACAGCCAAAGGCCGGAGGTGTACCCAGTGCAGGGGGAGCATCACAAAGGACAGTGGGGGGAATGGGATAACAGCTGCCAGGGGAAAACCAGCCAGGGACATGGCCAGTGCCACCTTCCAGATGGAGGCAGTAATGAGGGGTGTGAGAAGGCAGGCAGCAGGGGGGGCGTGGCCATGGAAGGGCCCGTCAGTAGTATGCCCCCAACAGGCAGTACCGAGCCCACACCACCTTTGAACACTACTCTGACACAGAGATTGTGGGCAGGTACCACCTGAACCGGGTGATCCTGAGGTGGCTCTGTGAGCTGTGCAGTGATAAGATGCAGACACCCACACAATGGAGCCATGCTCTGTCAGTGGAGACAAAGGTGACAGCTGTCATGTGCCTGCTCACCACGGGCACCTTCCAGAGACCAACAGGGGATACAACAGGCATAACCCCATTGGCCGCATCATGCCTATTCACACAATTCCTCAGTGCACTGCTGCCACATGCTGTGGAGTACATCCATTTCCCCAGCACACAGGCAGAGCACACAGCACACATACAAGAGTTCCACAGGGTAGCACGTATGCATGGCATGCTCTGGGCCATTGACTGCACCCATGTGGCCATCCGCACGCCACCTGGCCCGGATGGTGTATCATACATTAACCGGAAGGGGTTTGCCAGCATCAACTGCCAGGTGGTGTGCGATGCCAGGGTGTGCATAACCAATGTCTGTGCCACGCATCCTGGGGGAGCACATGATGCTTTCATCTGGCACCAGTCTGCACTGTGCCACAGGTTCGAGAGTGGGGACATCCCCACTGGCCACCTAGTGGGTGAATATGCACATCATGCAGGATGACATCAGCAGCAGTGGGGGGGTGCATAGTCAGAAGTGTCATGGGTACCGGCCTTGACGGCCCATGGCAGAACGACGCAGACCACCATACTAATGTCCACCTTCTACACACAGGTGACAGTGGCTACCCACTCCATCCCTGGCTGCTCACACCATACCAGCTCCCCGTGACCCTATCGCAGCAGCGGTACAATGAGGCACATGCCACCACACATAATGTCATTGAGCGGGTATTCTGGATGCTGAAGGCACGTTTCCGGTGCCTGGACATGTCTGGCGGTGCCCTACAGTATAGCCCCTCAAAGGCCTGTGGGCTATTCCTGGCCTGCTGCATCCTGCACAACATGGCCAATGACTGTGGGATAGCCGTAGAGGTCAAAGAGGGGGATAGCGATGGGGACGTTGAGGATGCCGGTCCAGATGGTGATGGGCAGCCACCCCTTGGGCAAAGGGACCCCTGTCTGATCCGGATGTCACAGCTGCACCGGGCCACCATCACAGAGGAGCACTTCAGCCAACACAGGTAGGTCACGGGGCCTTGTGCAACCACCAATGGCAAGGGCACAACCCACAGATAGGCATGGATGAACCCCAGGGGCGGATGGCGGCAAGGGAATGGGCTGAGCGTGGAACCGCACATGCCGTCAGGGATGGGCAGGGCCTAACACAACACATGGTCTCACATGCACACACACACACACACACACACACACACACACACACACACGACATGCACATGGGGTAGAAGGCACGACAACCTTGACTGCAACCCCTAGCCACACACAGGTCCACACACAACCAAGCCCAGTGCCCGTCACTGTGCATGTCTCAGACACTGGGCACCATTGCACACTGGCAGACAGCGCAACGCAGGCATCATCATGCACACGCCACAGTGGCCAGCAGCCAGGAAGGTGTGCACATGGACTGTGTGCGTGCAGGTCCAGGTACCCCACCCGTGTGTCGCACGTTGCACAACACACTGCACATAGGGCAGCGTCAGACAGTAGCCATGGTGGGAGACAGGTCAGTCAAGCAGCACAGTGCCACGGCCACCATGGATGTGTGGGCAGCCCCCGCCAAGACCTGCCAGCCATGCCAAGCTCACCGTTGGCCTCATGGGGTGGCACTGACGGTCCCCCAGGGGTAACAGTGTGGGAACGCGACCGTGTTTGAGCAGGGGTCTACAGCTCACTGAACATGCCCGCGCCAGGTGTGCTCTGTATGCCCACAGCCGAACCCGGTGTCGACATGGAAGGTGTCGCATGATGCTGGGTGGACGTGGGGGGTGGATGTGACACTGCGCGGTGCATGGGCATAAAAACTGGGTGCCCAATGTGGCCATGACAGCTGTGAATGCACGTGTCTGCCTGTCAATGGCAGTGGTCACATCCTCCCGCTGCCGGGCCATCTCTGCCAGGAACAGACTTTGGTCTCTGCTGTGCCGCTCCGCTGCCTGGCGCAGAACCGCACTGAGTGCATCCACCGACCTGACAAGCCGCAACTGCTGATCCATGGAAGCCTGGAGTAGGCAGCTGTGCTCATCAAAGAGGTCATCCGCCGGATCGGCATGCTGTCCCTCATGGTGTTCCTGGCCATGCTGGGCATCACCCCTTGATGATGGGCGCTGCACACCAGAGCCATGCTGGGGCACGTCCACACGCAGTGCACTGACGCTGCCTCCCGACACTGTCCCCCCATCGCCATTGGCCGACGGCTGACACTGCCCCTCTGGCCGCCGATCACCAGGGCTCACCGGTGCCGCCGCAGCATCTGCAACAGCCCCACCATCCTGGACGCACACCAGTGCTGCCCCACTGGTGCATACAGGCACAGGCTGGGACTGTGATGTCACTTAGGCCTCCACAGTGGCATCACCCATGGCTGCGCCCGTGCTGTTACCTGCTGTGGGACCATCCTGCGGCCCACACGTATCATTGTCCAGGATGTGTGATCCATCATCATTGGTGCCGGATCCAGCACCAGTCCGTGTCACAGCACACTGGCATCCATGGCCACTGTCATGCTGGGACACAGGCAGGGCCTCCTCCACACCAGCACCACCATCTTCAGTCCGGACAGACAGGCGGGTATGCTGTGGTCCTGACCCTAGGACACCTGTGGAGGTGGATGGGCGCTCCTCCATGTCCAGGGTATCACCCTCAGTGGACACACCCACCACTGCTGACCCATGTAGATGCTCAGGAGCTGTAAGGGAACACAGTAGCGTTAATGTCTCCACCCTACCCTGTGGCATTTCCCCCACCCCCCCCCACAGTGACAGCACAGGACCTACCATGCAGTGACAGGCTGCCACCCATCTGGAAGCCACCACCTGGAACGCCCTCTAGGGCACAATGCTGCATGCTGCCAGCCACCTGCTCTTCCTGTGGCAGCAGGCGTGGCACATCTGGCTGTCCACCACCGGTTGCAGCACGTGCTACCCTGATGGCAGCTACCTTATCTTTAATCCTCCTCTTGTCCGTGCTGACCTTATTTTTGCACTCCTGCATGGACCGCTGGTGGCTGCCATGCTGGTTGACGGCACGCGCTACTTCATCCCATGCCGCAGCACGGGCCTGTGGTGTTCCCCGCTGTCCGGTGAGCAGCGGTTCCCTGTCAAAGTAGGCCTCAAACAGGGCATCTGATTCTGCCTGGGTGAAGTTGGGCCTCCTCCGTCTCCCACGTCTCTGTTCCTCCTCCTCCTCACGTTCGGTCATTATAGAGCCTGTGGGAATGACAGGTGTTACCTCTGAATGTGCAGTCCCATGCTTCTCTCACACACCGCAGTCCACACTTCCAAACAGCATGCAACCCACCACAATAGACTGCAATACCAAACAATGTCCTCTGCAGCCCCATGTCACATTTATATAATGCAAGGCATGCAAATGAGGTGAGGCGCAACTTTAAGTGGATGCTAATGCAGTGGCTGCGCCATGGAATTGCTGATGAGCTGATTTGCATATGCTGGCTGAATATCACGCTGTTGCACCTTGCGCAATTGTGTTGAGCGTACTCAGGCAAAGGCGCAGCTTTGTGACGTGCACAGTAGGTACCACACGGCACATGCCCGGGGTGCTGACGCTGACGCCTGCCACGCTGCTGACATGCTGAGCATGGGAGGCAGTGCAGGGCATGACCACCACTGTGCCAGTGGTGCTAGTGCACTGTTCATGCGTGTGGCACTCGTACCCTGGAGCACCGTAGGTGTCATGGTGCCATAGCATGGTGGGCCACTGCAGGGCATCTCACACAGGCACCCTACTGCACTACACGCAGGGAGTCCCAATAGTGTTGTGGCAGTCCATGCACGACAGACCCTTGACCCTGCGGTCGACCTTTGCCTCCTAGGCACCATGCGTCCATATGGGTGCACCCCTATCACGCTGTTCAGTGACAGTGCAATGGGGAATGGCAGCACTGTACCATGCAGCATCTGCACATGGGGGACATGCTCTACAGAGTGCCATTTTGTGATCCTGGCTGCACGAAAGATGGCACGGAGGAGAGCAGCTATGTGGAGCCCTCTTGAACTGGCCAATCTGGTGGCCATTGTTGAGCCCCATGCTGGGGCCCTGTTTGGGGAAGACCCCTTAGAAACGCCCAGAAGTGCTGTGTGGGAGGAGGTGATAGAGGCACTGGAGGAGGCCACCAGGATAGAACGCAGTGCAGAGCAGTGTCACCTCCGCTATGGGGATCTCCATCGGGGAGAGACCCAGATCGGCTGGCTCAGCTACGGGCACGCGCCACGCGAGGAGCAGTGCCACATCCAGGTAGGTGCTCCATCCATACACTGGTAGCGTCTGTCCAGGTATCGTGGTGTGCATGTGTCCACCATGCAGCGGGGTGGGGGCCGTCCAGTGAGGGCGGTGGTGGTGGTGGGGTTGCGGCATGGTTGGGCTGTTCGGGATCGCACACACCGGGGGGGGGGACCTTTGCTACTGGTTTGTACTGATGTTCCCCTCTCCATGTTGCACCCTAGGCCCTGAGGAGAGGCACCATGCCCATGAGGCATGGGCACAGTGTGAACGTGAAGCTGCCCAGAAACAGGGATGAGCTGGAGGGTGCATACTGCAGCAGCGCCCGGCAGTTGCAGATGCAGGAGAGTGCCTATTTTCCAGGAACTTCTGTGCATGCTGTGTTGAGGGGTAGGCAGCGGGGCATGGCCACCAGCCCTTGACACCACCGATGTGCACGCCACACTGTACACTCAGCACTGTCCTGTGGCACTGCATGTGTGGGTGCGCATCGCTGGTGGTTCATGCATGCACCAGATTCATGGCTGTGCCACTGCCTTCGCACCACATAGCCATGTCACTGTACAGCCACGGTGGTGCTGTGCGGGACTTGGGCGGTGGATGTGTGCAGTGGTCCGCATGGCTGTGTGCGCCTGGGTCAGTGTGGGTGGTCGCACACCATCACAGGGGCGTGGCCCACGGCTGTATGCCATGCACAATGGGTGGGCTGCAGGGGGATGGACAGGTCACACGTATTGACTCTGCTCCCTTGTCTTAGGTGGACAGCGATTGATGGCCTTGGAGAGAGCCATGCAGGAGCTGCTGCAGCTGGTGAGGGCCTCCCTTGAAAGCCTTCAGCAACTGGAGCGGCATGGGGTCCGAAGGAGACGGACACATAGGCACCACAGGAGTGGAGAGCGGGGCAGGCAATAGGCCCTCCATGCTCCCGGACCCTACTTACCCCCCTGGACCCACCCTCACATCCCTTCTTCCCTCTCCCATTTGTTCACCCCTGCCCCATGCCCATCCACACATGATATGTGGCCCTTCCCCCCATTGTAAATACTTGTACATAGTTCTTTGTTACCTCTTTGAATACATTTGTTTTATTATGACAGCTGTGGTGGTCTCTGATTTGCAGCGGGCTACAGGTGCTCAGCTGCAGTGGTGTGCAGGGCATCAGGGGTGGTGCAGGCATGGGCGTGTGTGTGTGTCCAGCAGGGAACCGCCTATGGTGTGGGTGGGGGAATCAGTCACTGTCCATGGATTATGTGTTGTTCTCTATGCACTGGACGCCTATGTGCAGTGGTCCACGGTGCATGCACTATGTCCATGGTGCCCCTGTCAGACTGTCCATGGCCTGTGCAGCTGACACCCTTGCATGTCTGTGCTATACACAGTCTGCTGGCATGTCAGTGGTGGCTGTCCATGCTGGACAACCCCTATACCCGGCAAAATGCCGGGTTGCCTCCTGTCACCGGTATGGTGCAAGTCTGCCTCGGGTGGCACTGTGGTCTCCTCTGTTGTTGTCCCCCCTCCATGCTGTCACTTGTGTCTGTTGCAGGGGATGTGCTCCACTGTCTGTCACTTGTGCTCTGGCCGCATGCTAGTGGCATACGGCTTCATGGTGCATGCGCAAGGTGGCTGGTACACCTGTGCCATGGAGGGGTGCTAGCCGTGGGTACACGACTGCTGTGGCCACACGCCAGTGGGTTTGTTGCCCCGCTACTGTGTTCCTGTGTCGGTTTGCCCTTGGGTATGGGTGGGTATTTGTCCATGCACTGTGTTGCATCCTGTGTGGTGCATGCTTCCATGCACCACTGTGGGCATCTGTGCTGGCTGTTGTGGCCAGTGCTGGGATGGGGTGTGTCCTTGGGAGGGTGTGCAGGGTGCTGCACTGCTGGTGGTGGGGTCCGGGGCAGGCCCTGTCGCATGCGGGGTACCTCATGTGCCGGCGCATGGTCAGTCTCTCAGCGGTACCTCGGGGGGGCGGCAGGGTGGCACTGTGTCTGCAGTTGTTGCATCGGTGGCTGCTGCCACCCACTGCAAGGTGCTCGTGGAGGGGCTACCTTGCATGGCCACATGGTGCACAGGGTTGCATTGTCACAGTGGGGGTGGTGGCATGCATGGGGTGTCATGCACTGTTGGGCGCTGCTCCTGGGCAGGGTGTCTGGGGATCACTGTGCAAGGTGTGCTCTTCATTGGTGGGATGGTGTAGCATGGGGTGGCCAGACCTCCTTGTGTGCCGGTCACAGCTTGCTAGGGGGTGTGCTGGGGCACCATGCCCCGGTTGTGGGATTGTTGCTGGTGTCTATGGGCCAGTAGTTCTTCCAGCTCTCCTCTGGTTGTGTGGTTCATGGGGCGTGAGGGGTGATGTCTGTTCTGCTGTGTGCTCCTCTGCCCATATCTTCCATGGGTGGTGGACCCCTGCATCCTGTCTTTGCGCATCCCTGGTTGTGCTCATGCGCTGCTACCCTGCTCCACTGCACATCCCTTGTTGTGCTACTGCACATCAGACCTGCGCCACTGCGTATAACTGGTTGCACCATGGCACAGCTGGCGCAATATTCAGTTATGCGGTGCAAGCGCATCTTGGCCTGCACAGTGTTTGAATATCGTGGTTGCGCATAGGTGCACTGAACTTGTGCCTGCTCCTGCTATTGCACTACTTTGTGGCGCAGTTTGAATATCCAGGCCCAAAACTTTAACACCATGACTCTCACACTCACACAAGGCAGAGATTAATATCCCAGCCTCACTTAATAAAACAATTAAATAAAAATAAATCTCTTAAATTTAGAATCACTGCCATTGGTTCTTTCTTTTGAAACAACATTAAAAGTATTATTGTCTATGATGATTTAAGTCATTAATTTAAAAGGTAACTTGGAAACACCAACAGTCTCAAATCAGCACCTGCTCTGGTGAGAAGTCTTCCTGGCACAGTTCACAGTTTGCTGGGGTTGCCATAGCATCATTTCATGTGCAGTTGTAGGCATGGACCAGAGCATTCACCCACTGACACCATGTGCGCTAGTCCCAAGGATCCAAGGTGCCCAACATGTCTAACATAGTCCTGTTGAATCTTTCAGGTTTTGGGTCACCTTGGAGATGGTAAGGTGTGGTCTGGGACATCCTGATGCCCCACAGCGACAATAACTCTTTGATGAGTCAGCTCTCAAAATTATGGCCCTGATCTGAGTGGATCCTCTGGGGGGGGGGGGGCGCCATAGTGCACAAAAAACTTCTCCACCAATATCTTGGCCATGGTGGAAGCTCGCTGAGCCTTGGTGGGGTAGGCTTGGGCATATCAGGTGAAATGGTCCTTAACCACCACTACATTGGAGATATTACATGAGTCAGACTCCAGTGTAAGGAAGTCTATGCATACCATCTCCATAGGGCCACCATGCACTATCACACTCACACAAGGCAGAGATTAATATCCCAGCCTCACTTATTAAAACAACTAGATGAAAATAAATCTCTTAAATTTAGAATCACTGCCACTGGTTCTTTCTTTTGAAACAACATTAAAAGTATTATTGTCTATGATGATTTAAGTCATTAATTTAAAAGGTAACTTGGAAACACCAACAGTCTCAAATCAGCACCTGCTCCGGTGAGCAGTCTTCCTGGCACAGTTCACAGTTTGCTGGGGTTCAAATGGCAGGACTTCCACCTTGTGGAAAATAGAAGTCAGGATCCAGCTTCGTATTAAGGTCCCTAAATGATTCTTTGGCAATGATATAATATTTCATTCAGCATCCTGCCAGTTCCTGCGCTAGAGCAAAGTTCTTAAACAAAGTCAAGCCAGACCAAGGCACAGTGTGACACATGGCACGTGCTTCCTGAAATAGCTGCTGGGATGGTTGACCACAACTTCCAGACCTGGACCACAGTTTTTGCAGCTGTTCCTTGTATACCCATTCTTCATGCATTTCCTCCATCACATCCCACATTCTTTCGGACACATATGGGTAATCTGCAGAAGGATATTCAAGGTGGATCCTCCTTCTTCACCCTCCTTTTGGTCCTCATCTAATGGGGTGAATGACTCTAACACTTCACCCATATCAGGCACAACTCTGGGGGCACTAACCTGGGCTCCTTCAAAGGACACAGTTGGATCAGTATTCAATTCCAATGTGGGCCCTTCAAAAGACGCATCTTCCCCCTCAGCTTCCTGATCCTCAGAATCACCCTGCAACCATTCCCTGGGTGTATCTGCAGGGGAGCTGCTCCAGAACCACTCAGGTGGCTCAACCAGACCAGTATTCAAATCCGGAGTGGTCCTCCCGAGTGGCATGGCCAGAATAGACTCCCCAACCCCACCCTGTCTTCTAGGTGTACCCCTTGTCAGGGGCAATCCCTGGAATAACCTGATAAATGCCCTGGTAGGGTAATGACTACATGGGGTCTCATCATCCTCCCCCTCAGACTCATCTCTGGTATCTCCCTCATCTGAGACCTCCCAACCCTAGGCAGACCCAGCCCCCATAGCATCACTGTCTCTCCACCTCTGTCTTCTGTGTGCAGCAACTTGAGTGGTGGGGGGTGATCTTCCACAACTTCCTCTGCATTCACTACTTTATCACCAATAGGTAGCAAATGATTATGGTGAATAACCTTGCGCCCTCGAGTCTCTCCTTCAGGCTAAATCTTGTACACCGGTAGGTCTGCAAGCTTCTCCACTACAACATATGGGGTGTCCCCATCTGTCGGCTAGCTTGTGCTTTCCTGGTATGCTCAGCCAGCATAGTAGCACTCTGTCTCCTGCTTCCAGATCTTGAGACCCCACTTTTTTTGTCATAACACTCTTTGTTCACCTGGTTCCTCTTAGTGGCCATCTCAGAGGCAAGTCGGTATGCATCATCCAGTTGTTGTCTCAGAGTTTTCACGTGCTGCAGATAGTCTCCTGCTCCCAGTCCATCTGAGGAGACTCCATAACTCAGGTCTACCAGAAGACAGGCTTCCCTGCTGAACATGAGCTGGTAGGGAGAGAATCCCATACCATCATTTCATGTGCAATTGTAGGCATGGACCAGAGCATTCACCCACTGACACCATGTGCGCTAGTCCCAAGGATCCAAGGTGCCCAACATGTCTAACAAAGTCCTGTTGAATCTTTCAGGTTGGGGGTCACCTTGGGGATGGTAAGGTGTGGTCCGGGACATCCTGATGCCCCACAGTGACAATAACTGTTTGATGAGTCGACTCTCAAAAGCATGGCCCTGATCTGAGTGGATCCTCTGGGGGGGCACCATAGTGCACAAAAAAACTTCTCCACCATTTTCTTGGCCATGGTGGAAACTGGCTGAGCCTTGGTGGGGTAGGCTTGGGCATATCAGGTGAAATGGTCCTTAACCACCACTACATTGGAGATATTACATGACTCAGACTCCATTGTAAGGAAGTCTATGCATACCAGCTCCATAGGGCCACTCATTTTGATGTTGACTAATGGAGCAGCCCTCTGGGGAAGTGCTTTGCATTTTTTACACCTAATGCAGCTCTTGCAATATGCCTCTACATCTGCCCCCATCTTTGGGAAATATAATTGACTCTTAACCAGGCCCAAAGTGCGTTCAGTTCCCAAGTGTCCCATATCGTTATGCAGGACCTTCAACATAGTCTTGACATGTTTCTCTGGGAGTACCAGTTGCTCTTGTGGGGCCCCCTGTTGATCCTGGGTCTCTCGGTACAACAACCCCTTCTTTAAATGTAGTTTAGGCCATTCACATAACAACAACTGAGCCTGAGGAATAATGTGTCTACTTGCTCCTGGCTGCCCTGCCATTTCAACACTTGCACAATCTGCCCGGTGACTGGGATGGCCCTCTGATCCCACTGCAGGTCTTGAGTAGTCAATTGCAGAAGGTATCTGACATCTAGGGTGTCCAGCCGGCAACATGTAACTGGAAGACAATCCCTTGAAGCTCCCAGACAGTCCACCAGACAAGGGGTGTCTTCGGTGGAAAAGATTTATTTGCCGTCATGCTTCTTACATAAGGCCTTAACAGTTTGCTCCGAGATGCACACCCAGTCTGAGCTCTTATCATTACAGCTTTGGATCACCTAGACAAAGCATCCATATCTATATGATTTAGACCTGGGCAGTACTCCACACAGTAATCATAGGTGGACAAGGCAGACAGCCACCTATGACCAGCTGCGTCCAGTTTGACCTTGGTCTGTACATAAGTAAGGGGATTATTATCCATCTTCACAGTAATCTTAGCCCCATACAGATAGTCATGAACCTGATCAACTATGGCCCATTTCAATGCCAGGAACTCCAACTTATGGTATGGACAGGATACTTCCACTCTGAAGGGTTTAAACTCTGACTGGCGAATGCAACTGGATGTGAACCTTCAGGCTGCTCCTGGTACAATACAGCCCCCAATCCACTGAAACTGGCATTGGTGTAAAGGATGTAGAGTTTCTGCAGGTTGGCATAAGCCAGCACGGGGGCATGGGTTAGGCAATAGATGATGTCCTCAAAAGCTCTATCACAATCCCCATTCCACTTCTCGCCTAAGGGTTCAGCGGGGCGAAAATAACTGACGGGTTTGGCAGAGTCTCCATGCATGGCAGTTTTCTTGCTCTTGTTCATGGGTGGATACCCCTGTAGCAAATTCAAAAGGGGCTGCACCACCTGGTGTAGTCCTTTACAAATCTCCTGTAATAGCCGCAGAAACCCAGTAGTTGCTGCAAGTCCTTCAGGGTGCATGGCTTAGGCCAGGTGGTGAAGGCCTCAACCTCCCTGGGGTCAGTCTGTATGCCTTTCTAGGAGATGATGTGCCCCACATACTTGACCGAGGTCCAGAAGAACTGGCACTTGTCAATGGATAGCTTCAATCCAAACTCTTCCAGGCAGTTCAACACCTTCATCAACTGGGCCTTGTGCTCCTCCAGTGCTTTCCAAAACAGTGATGTCATCCAGGTAGACCAAACACTCCAGCAGGTTCATGTCCCTGACAGCCTTCTCCATCAGGCACTGAAAGGTGGCATGGGTGCCCAAGATACCTTGGGGCATTCTCAGAAAACTCATAGAATCCAAGAGGATATATAAAGGCCATTTTCTCCTGATCCTGAAGGTCCATCGGGATCTGGTAATAGCCACTCTGCAAGTCCAAAACCAAGAACCATGGACTGCCATTTAAGCAGTCCAATGCATCCTGCACTCTGGGCATAGTGTACTGATCTGGCACTGTCTGCTTGTTCAGGATGTGGTAGTCCACGCACATGCATATGGCCCCATTCTTCTTCCTCACCACCATGATGGGTGATGCATAGGGGCTCTGGGATTCCTGGATAATCCTTGTGGCCAGCATCTCCTGCAAGTGCCACCGGATGTCATCGATATCTGCTGGGGCCAGCCACCTTGATCTCTCTTGAAAAGATTTGTCATCAGCAAGTTGTATCCGATGCTGCTCTCCACTCACACACCCTACATCCCATTCGTGCAGGGAGAAAACATCTCTCCAAGCAGGTAGCATCTTCCTCACTCTGTCTTTCCATTCCTCTGGGATGGGGGAGTCACTCAAGTCAAACAACTCAGGATCAAGTCCCACTGGGGTGCCTCCGCTTACTGCAGTGGTATGCACTGCTGTGTTGGCACAATATATCTGAACCAGTGTCCATCCTTTCTGTACCACCACTTCCTTATTGGCAACATTCTTCACTTGCACATTCACCCTTACAACATATGCATGTGCTCTGGCTGGCAGGATGCCAGGCTTGACTAACAGTCCTACTGGCAATCTATGTTCATCCAGAGCATCCAACATTAATATCTAGCTATTAACATTCTTCTTCGGTCTCACTACACTGACAATGTTGCATTCTATGTTTGGCAGGACCACAATTTCATCTTCGTCCTTTCTCCACACTATTCCAACCGGATCATCAAGCTCCTCGACAGGGGATTGCCCCTTCCTCTGGTAGGCCTCCCAGACCAAGGGGTGTAACTGGTACTCTGTTCCTCTTTGTTCAGCCACTCGAGCATGACACAGTTGGGCCAGACATCCAAATATATGGGCATTTGTGCCCACCAATACCGACACTCCATTGAAAACGTTAACTTTAGGGCAAATCAAAGCTAAAGTTTCTACAGCTTCACTCACTCCAACGACTTTAGTAGGGAACACCATCCATACCTTGATATAGCAGAGATAAGGGTATACTTTCTCACTGAGACCCCATACATGTAGTCCCTCAAGAGGCTGTATTTCCATGTCTGGTAAATGCTGATCATACCGGGATTTGAAGATGATGGTAACCTGGGAGCCACTATCCAGAACAGCCTGAGTGGGGACCCCATTGATGGTGATCTTAGTTTCAGTTGTCGGCCCCAATAACCTTCACATATCTACTGGCATCATCGTGTTGGTTCTGTCAGATGAGACTCTTGTGTGAGCCATGGCACTGGACCTGTCAGGGGCCCCGGTGTGCTCTGTAGTTTCTCTGCTTACTGGCTGTGTTAGCGGGTGCCTTGCCTCTATTAGTCGGCTGGTCTAAAGGTGCCCTACACTCCCTCTGTATATGTCCCTTGCCCCCACATCTATTACAAATAACAGGTTCCTGGGGCCATGGCCAGTCTGGTGGTGCCAGATGAGCCCTGGGCATTCCAACTGGGGCACTCTGAGTTGTGTGATTCCATTCCACAACACGCTCATTTCCCTGGACAGCAACCAGCACCCCTACCTTCTCTAACTCAGCCACCCTCCATACAAATTTCTCAACTTGAGCCTTAACTCCTATGTCAGAGGGGGTGCCTGGACAGGGGACCCAGTGCCAATTGAGGTGGGGTCTATGTTGGGGACTATACCACTCATCCCAGGAGCTTCATCAGGACCTGAACCTGCAACTAAGTTAGCCGAAGTACTACATCCTTGTATTCCCTTAATAATGTTCTTAATCCCTGTACCTCACCAGGGGACACCTCTCATTCCACCTGCATCACTGCCATGGATACCTCTCTCATCTCCCAGTGACCCTGCTCTTCTTCAGCCTCCCCAACCTCCCGTACCAAAATCCAATATGGAGGGGGATTACTTTTCCTGTCTGCTAAATGCAACTGTAGCACTAGTGATGGGGAATAACAGGTGGTCTTCACTACATGCTCCAACCTGATCTGATTTAGATCTTGGGCTGCTACTCCCTCCTTCCGGAACATTTTCTGCAAGGCCGTCTCCACCAGGGCCAGGAAAGTAGACAACCATTCCCCCTTCCACTGCCTAGTGGTTTTGAACTTCAACATGAGGTCCTTGCAGATTTCAGGACTCCCAAATACACTTTCCAAAGCTGAGATATATACCTGGGCTGGGGCTTCAGGATCTGCGGCTCATAAAGAGCTTATAACTTCTAAGGTGGGACCCTGTAAACTCTCCACTAATCATTTCCACTTCTCAACCTCAGAACACTGCCACTCATGGACTAATGGGGTGGCACTGTCCATCCAGGCCTCTAAGTTGTCCTCACCATTCAGAGTGGGGTTCACCCCTGAAAACATTCTTAACTTGCAGTACAACTCAAAGGCCACAGGCATGGAACCAGGCTGGGATATTTCAAGCATTGTCATCTTTGGAACGGACCCCGCTCCTTGACCCCTTCCCCCTGGGGAGATCACACTGAAAGAGGTTACTACCGGTAGAGCCACAGTCAACCCTTCCACCACCAAAACTCCAGGCATCCAACTGGATTCTATAGGTTGAGTACTCTCTGTCAACCTGGTCAAGGTACCTCTAGCTGAGTCAAACAGTTTCCCTTGTATTTTAACTTTTCCCAATCTCTTTATGGTGGGTACACAATTTTCAACCTCCCCCTTTTCCATCTCGGTGTGTACCCCCAGCAAGAGAAAAGATTTTGGGGATCCATCTTCATTCCTCCACTCCATTCCACCAGCTTCAGCTTATCCTCCTCAGTAGGCCTGAACTTAGGCTGGGATGGAGTGGACTTGGGGCCTGGGGACCCCCAAGGGGCCCCGACATGCTGATCTTTTGGTTCAGACATGGCTAGTCAACAGAAGATCCCAGCGGTGCCTCCAAGATGTAGCCCCCCTGGCACCATGTGCCACAGGGTTACCCCCCCTTGCCGACTGTCTCTGGTACCCAGCAAGGGGCCTGGGTCTTGCTACAGTGAGGATTGGGGGTTTGTTTCCAGAAATAGTAAAAATAGTATGGTGCCTCCACCCAGAGTAAAATATTAGTGGGCCAGATATCCATTTGACACAGCCCCCGGGACCCTGCCTACCCACCTCCCCAACCAACCACTCTGCACACTGTGTCCCCCAGTACTTTGTCCCAGCATAGTCCATATGATTCAGCAATAAACACATGCAATGAAATTCACTAGCACAGCAGATTCAAACAACAAATTCACAGCTTTATTTAGGGGCAAGTGATAGGGAAAGGGATACCTGGGTACTGGGTAGCTGTGAACAGAAAAAACATTAGTGAAATATGCAAGGTGAACATATGGGCCCACAGGCCAAGCCCTCCTCCACTGGTACCAGTTCCCTAGAATTGTTCCCAGGGATACCCACTAGATGCAGGCCTGGTATGGTACCACAGGTTGGCTGGCTGTTGGGGCCCTAAAATGGCAGAAACTTGATTTTGAGAAGGAAAGCAGATAAATTCTCCTGTCCCCTCCCCAGAACCAGGTCCAGGGCACTTATGGTACAAAGATTTCAGCACCAGGGGAAATGGAGCTCCTCAGTCTCATGCAGCACAAATGAAACAGGCTGCCAGGATCCCTCCATCCAGATGGAACTTGCTCAAGAATCTTGCAGCTAGTCACCTTGATTGTAGTTCTGGACGCTTGTCACCTTCAGCCACTTCTGGCCCGCTACAGAGCACTGTGGCAGGACAACACCAGCCCCAGAAGGCCCAGACCTAGAAGTGGCTCCACAATCTGGCTCCCATGATCAGAGTGCCCTATCACTCAGATGCAAGACCCGTGACCTCCTGAGACAGTGAGTCCCACTTGCAAGGAATTAGCAAGTTCCTTCCCTGGCTCTGGGTAAGGACTCCCTAATGGTGGGGGTCCTCCTGCAGTCACTGCACTGAGCTCTCAACACTTAAAATTTTCAGGCAGTCGCTCCAACGAAATCCAGTGCCAAATTGAGCAAGTGCTAGCCCCTGAGTCAATCAGTGTCAGTGCAATTCAGCAGGGGGAACACTCAGCAGCAACAGCCCCCCTGCACACCAGTCCACTCTCAGTTTAGTAGTGTCCAAACCCTTTCTTTGGCTGCAGAAAGATCTCCACTCTAAGCCACTTTATCCAGTTCTCTCAGGACACACACAATTCCTGGCTAGCACCCTCATGACCAGAGATGCACTGCCTCTTCAGGAAAAATGTAATTTGCAGTCCACACACGCAAATGACCTTTAAGCAGCAACTGTAGTATTCAGATACTCTGCTCAGTCCTTTGGTCTAGCTCAGTTTCCCATTGCAGGGTGTCTGCCACATTTAGTTTCTCCCAACACTCATCAAACAACTTCTCAGTACCTGGAGAAACAGGATCACAGTTCAGTCTCTTTCTCTTTCTGCTTCACAACTCAGTCTTGCATCAAGCACCTGGGGAGTCCTTCAGCAACCATAATCCTCAGATTAGGGCCTGGGTAAACCCCTGAAGTCCAATATCCACTTTCACAGCACGGTCCTGACTTGTACTGAGCCTAGCAGCAGACTGAATAAATCCCAGAAAGTCCCCACTGTGTCAGTCAAAATCCCTGTGTTTTGATTGGCTGTTGAAGCCTTTCAATAATTGATATCCATGGTGATCAATATTCCCTGCTTGTTTATTGGGGCATGATCTAGGTACCAGAATTAGTCCCCTCCTTTTCCCAGGAGTCCCTCTGTCACAGTTTTTGAGCACCTAGATCATTGATTGGCTGCAAGAAAGGGGTTAAATGTCACTAACATGTCAGCTTCCATATAGTTCCCTGGAGTCCCATTCTGTTTGTGTGAAGTCTCTCCACTTCTTAGTCTGGTGCAGCCCAACACTTTAGCCCCATCTGCACCATCACCCCATTGGATTGTAGCCCAAACTGCCCCCAATTAAACAAGCCCACTCTCAGGGCTGTGGCCCAAACAACATGGCTGTCACTGCCACCTAAACTATGTCCCCCCAGGCAGCAGGCAGCATTCATCAATAGTTATGGCGCCGCTCATTAATATTCATGAGCTTCGAGCAGCCCATATTACCCAAATCTCCTTTTTGCTTCTCCCCCGGGCTTTTGCCTGACTCCCTCCTGGTCTCCGGACCCCATAAACTCAAGAGGGGCACCGGGACCAAGGACAACACCCCCGCTTCATTACTGCAGTGGCAGTTGGGAACATCAAAATGCTTCATATGCTTGGGTGAGTGCGGGCCGATAACAGCATGCTGGCCACTCACAGTGAAGGAATTACGGGGCCAAAAAAGGCAGCCTGCTGGTGGAAAATGGGGAACAAAGAGGGGCACTTCAGGTAAGCCCCCACAGACGGGTTACATGTATGTAATATTTCCTTTGCACTGGACACCATGGTCACTTCGAACTAATGTAAATATGCTGTATATGTGTTTTTCACCTACCTTGTAGTAAAATGTATATATGCTGCATATATTTCTTTTTCTTATTAATTGACTCATGCATTCTGCTGTTCTCATCTGGTTTCTTTTCTTTTCACATATTTGTTGTATAACCGTGTTCTTCTTTTCTCTTGAATATGTTGTACAAACTATAACCTAATTGCAAGCTTGTATTGATTGTGTCATGTATTATATGCTCAGCAAACTATACTAACTATAACCTATGTGTAAAATTGTATTTTATTGTGCCTCACATATATGCGCATCTACTTTTTATATAAATATATATATATATATATATATATATATATATATATATACACCATACCTGTACCAGGTCCACCTTGCAAATGAGTTGTCTCAATGGTGTTTTCGCCTGGATAAATAAAGATTGATTTGATTTGATTTTCACTTTCTTTTTATAGATGTTGGCACATGTCCTTATGCTTGTACCCCAGATTCGGGTCACTCCGGAAAAAGGGAGTGCATTGTCTCAGTGGGCTTACCTGGTTACCAAAATTCAAATAAATAAATAAAATTTAGGTTGTATCCCGCCACCATTTTTAAGTGATCCAGTTCAGACCAGACTGTGGGCAGTGTGGTTGGGTTGGGTTTAGCAGAGTTAATAAAATATCATCTGAAGAGAGCACCACTTTGAACTCTATTCCCCCATCGGCACTCCTTCCATCTGGAGATTACAATGAATTGCCATAGCTAGTGGCTCTATATAAAGGGCAAACAAAACAGGGGAGAGCAGACAACTCAGTCAGGTGCCCTGCACCAAGATAAATGGATGTGAGAGCCATTGATTTGAACATATGTTTTCAGTGAAGTGTAAAGGGCTCAGAGTAAGTGAAGAAAGGGCATAGAGAAGTGAAAGGCTGATAGGGTGCCCCAGAGGAAACTCCTTGTCACCCTGTCAAATACCTTCTCTGCATTCAGACTTAGAAAAAGGGAAGGAATGTGCTTGTAATTAATGTAATCCAAGAGGTGGAAAGTCTGGCAGCGGTGATCATGGGCCCACCTGGTCTTTGAGCAGGAGAATGGGGAGGATTCCATTAAGCTGCCTGGCTCATACCAATGTGAACAATTTATAGTACAATCTACACTTAGAATAGATATGGGGCAGTAGGAGGAAGGGGTACACAGGTCCTTGCCAGGCTTCAGAAGAGTGTAATGGTAGCATATTGTGAGGTAGGCGGTGGTGGGTAACCTTATTGGAGGCCAAAAAGGTGCTATGCAGGGGCAAATTAAACTATCCCACAACATCTTATAAAACTTTGCAGGAAGCCCATCTGTGTCAGGACATTTGCCCATTTTCGTATAGGAGAGGGACAGATGGATTTCTGTAGTGGTAAAGGGTTCTATGTTTATCTCCCATCTCATGTGAGTGGCAGAGAAGAATGATGCCTGACAAAGATTGGTGAATCACCACAGCAGCAGTAGGGTCAGTGTCAGCATATAACTGCTTATAGTAGTCTCTGAGAATATCCTGCAGGCATTCTGCCTTGCACTCCAGGAGACCTATGGTAGGGCCCCAAAGCTGCAAGAGGCAGGCAGTTTTGCACCAAGTTTGGAGATACCAGGCCAAGGTTCTAGTTCCCCAGCCCTTCCCCCAATATCTAAGTTTAAGATAAAGCAGGGCAAGTTCGGTCCAGTGATTCACATTTCCTACAGGTCCTGTTTCACCTTTCTAATTTGTGATTCCTCTTCCCAAACCCCCACCCCATGGAGGACCTGCATAGATTGCAATAAGCCCAACAAGGAAGTCAACTTTTCTTCCCTCTTTCAGGTTTTCCAAGATGTATGGGAGATTATTTCACTACAGATCACAGTCTTAATCATATCTCATAATATTGGGGCTGTGATACCTGGAGCAGAATTATCCACAAATACCTGGGTAATTTCTCCTCCATTGTTTCAATAAAGAGATTGTCACAAAGTTGGGAGGGATTAAAGTGCCAGTGGTAGTTCTACATGGTTTTCTCATAAGCACAGATAATGTCAAAGAGGCATGGTTGGATAACAACATTAAGTCAAGTATCAAATCCTGAACCACTTGGTATCCCTCCACTGGTTAGAAAAAAAATAATCCAGTTGTGCAAGCTCCTGTGATGGGAGGAATACTGAGCAAAGGAGTGTCCCGATGGGTGGAAACGTTGCCAGACATCCAACAGACCCAGCTAATACAGCAGCTCTTGCAGGTATTTTTGGGAGCTAGTGGCCCTGAATCAAGAAGGATATGAGAAGTCCGAGGCAGGGGAGAGTGTCAAATTGAAATCACCCTGCCAGAATCAGTTGTTCACATTGTTTTCCAAACATTATTGAATAGGGTACGGAGGACCGCATTATCACTACTGAGGGATAGATATTCAAGCCAGTCACCGGCTGGTCATGTAAGTGGCAAGAGAGCAGGACAAAATGGCCCTCTGGGTCTATAAATTGTTCCCAGGGTTAAAAGGGTTTCATAGGAGGACATAAAATGGCCGTTCCTTGACGTTTGCCTCCAGGTTAAGAGGTGGCCACCAGCAAGGGGTAGCAGAATCTGATCAGTTTATCATGTTCCCCTTCTGTCGAATGGGTTTCTTGTCCAAAAACAACATCAGGCCACTCTTTGTGAAAATACTGCAACATCCTATTCTTTTTTTTCCATGTAGCTATTTTCCCCATTGGTCAGAATGAGCAAACTCTTTTAGTCCTGTCCTTCCCCCCCCCCAATCCGGTAACCACATCAGTCCCACCCAACAGGACCCAAAGACCCTCACGGATTGCCCCTACCTGGGGACTCATATCCAGTAGTGGGTCCAGTGGGCAAGGCAGTGATGCAGGATAGAGGACAGGTGAGCAGGATTTCATTTAGCCCCTGCCAACTATATTTCTGTTTTCTGTCTGGTTCTCCAACTGCAGTGACACATGGACATGTATACTAGAAGGCACACACGTCATGAAACCGCAGCACCCACCCTGCATATTTTCTGCTTGAGTGTGGCACTACCTACCAGGCCTCCACTTAGTGGTAGCCAAAAGCTGAGAGGGCACATCACCCACCCCAGGAGAGGCGAGCTTCTGCCAGACACTCAATCCTCTACTACTTGGCTGACCACTGCCAACCTGTGCTCATTCCATAACATGAGTTGCTGGTGTGGTAGGAGGTGAGGCGTTCAACACCTCAGCCCTCCATGTCCCCAGGCCAGCCTGCATCCTATACCTTATAACTGGGTCATTCAGGTTGTTGACATTATAAGACATAAGTCTGACTGGTGTATCAACCATTGTCACTGTACATAATGAATATGCTACGAATGCTTATGGTTCCAGTGTCAACAGAAGCCCTGTCATGTAGGTCAACAGGGTAATGAACTAGCTCACCCATTAATAAGCTACATTCCCCCTCGTCCCCCAGCTAGTATATGTACAAATTATAGCACTAAAGCAGGAGGACAAGGATGTAAGTTGGAGGGGTGCCAGTAGATGCTATTTGCACTACTAGACCCAAGCTGCTATGAAGGAAACTACATTCCACTGTTTGCTAGGAGGCTACCCTGTTCAGTAGCCCAAGAGTTTTCCAAAATTGGAGTCACCTAACAGGAGGCATGGAATTACAGGTGCTGGAGCATCAGGCTGAGACCAATCCAATTAGTGAGCCCCCCCCCCCAAAGACCTTGAACCCCCCCATCTAAATTCCAAGTTAACTAACTCAGGGAGGGTGCAGCCACAGGCCCATATTATTTATGTTCCCTCCAGTTTGACCCCATGATGTGCCTCTGGAGGGGGGTGCCATCCTCCCTTGCAGAATTTAGTGATCTGGACTGGCGGTGGAGCTCCATGCTGTATGGCCCAAATGTAGTGGGTGCCAATATACAGGCAGAGGTCTGTTTTTCCTTTAGGTTTTTCCTACCTCCCTCTAATTTAGCCTTTACCCACTTGATGGTGCTCCTCAGACCAGCAGAGGCCTTGGATGTTGCAGCTAATATTCATGGTGGCAGGAATGCTACCTGGCCCACCATAAGGATCGCTGTGGTGCTTCAAGTGGCACCATCCCATCCCCAGGCTGTGCTATCTCCCAACCTGCCCACCAGCCCAAGTGTCCCAAGTCAGCTGCTAGAACCAAGTCACTGGGAGCAGGGCAAACCAGTGGCCCCCAGACCAATAAATTTTTAAGTAAAATTATTTTTGAAGCATTTTGTTATAATATTCTACTTATTAAAAATAATGCCCTGCACTTGTAGCTAATAATTCATCCCTGTATTTGAATATCCCACTGTTCATTAATCCTTACCATTGCTTAACTGTATAGTTTGTATTCAGTTGTTTGCAGACATCTGTAATTTATTCTGAAGTGCCACTAATAATAGAAATGGAATCTGGTTTTATAAAGCACATATTATACATACTGCATACACACTGTTTCCCAAAGTGCTTTGAACCTATATATTGTTTCCTGCTTACAACTAGACACATACAGTATAGTGAGGTTAAGGAGGCTCTGACACCTTCAGAAACAGCTGGAGAAACACAATATTTAGACAAATCACTGCCTACCTTTCACCTACCTTCTGTATCCTTCCAGTTCCTTCCAATCACCATATTATTCTAGTACCTCTAAGTCCAGTGTAGTTCTTCTGGGCATTTGTAGTTTGTTGTGATACTGTAAGTGAGCAGCTGGGTTACAGGTCTGAAAGCCCAGATAAGAACATTGTTGTATTTGGATATCTTATTCAGGATGCAGCTGACATTTAGACAGACCCTTGAACTAGCTTGATACTGTATTTATTCTCTTTTTGGATGCTCAATCACTTGAATGCTTATTAGAGACATAGGTATCCTGTTTTAATACTGAATGCAAAATATGCTTTTAAAATTATCTGGTTTTCTTATAAGCACCATGTTTGTAATGTTTTTTTTTTATGTTATGATTGTGGTGATGTTAAAATCAATATAATAACCTACTTGACTTGACTCTTGAATTGGTTAAGTGAATCAGTTGGCCTTTGCCCTCTTTTACCTACAAATAAATTATTGCTGGACATACTGTACCGCTACTGTGGAACTCTTGCCCAGGCCCCTAAGGAAGGCCCCCTTGGTCGATGTTTTTAAAAAAGGACTCAAATCACACCTTTTTCAGCAAGCATTCAGAGAGACTTCATAATTATATAGCTGCTGCATTTTAATTTTTGTTGTATTTTAATATATTTATGTTTTAGAGCATTATAGTAGTTTCAGTGAATGAGGAGTTATTATGTATTTGTTTGCTTCCCTTGAATTATTGAGGTGTTTCCTTTTATTGCAATGGTGCCTTGGGCCTCCGGGGGAGAGTGCCAAATATAAATAAATACTACTACTACTACTTTGATTTTATGTAATAAATCAGAACATACTATACAAGTCATAATTAGTCGATTGGAAAGGCTGCTTGGAAAAAACATGGTTTTGCCTTTATTGTGGTGTTCTGTGTCTCCCTCTGGTGGTCTTAGTGATAAGAATTTTAAAGCAAAATGTGCAGTTTACTTATTGCTACCATAATACAGGGACATACTACAATTTTGTAATGTGCCCTGCAATATAAATAACCCATTCTGATTCAGTGCAATAAAACTACTGTGTCTGACCTCATTACTCTGCATAAATAATCAGACAAAAAGTGCCTGTGGTTACCTCTGGGCCAAAAGGTCACAAGCAGGAATGGAGTTACAGTGAATGAAAAATCAAAATCTAGGAATTTTGCTTCTATTTACCAGTGATTCCAGCATTTCTAACTATCATAGACCAAACTGTGTTTCTAAACTTCTGTCATTTTACAAAAATTACTGCTAAAACCATACAAGTCAGCTGCAAGATCCAAACTATGGCAGCCACTGCAGTGTGGCATTTCACTACTGGGGGGCTGTCCTTCCGATGAGGTACTATATTAAACTCACATCATTTTGCCCATTTCTGATAGCTCTTCCCTTGGTGAAAGTGTTAAAAGACACAATAACATATACTTTCTGTGTGCCTCAATAGATCACAACTAAATTAAAGGGGAACTCACAGCTACAGCGGGCTTTATTTTTGGTTATCTAGCAGGGACATCAGTTGACTTGCAAGATGTTTGCAATAAAAATGTTTTAAACTCACAGTTTTTTGAAATGTCTTTATCCATTTAGTGGGCCCTCCATTTTGTTCCCTTTCTGACCTTCCATGACCCAGAAGTGACGTCCACGTCGGACTGGGCTTACTCCATCTCAGCGTTGCATTACTGTATATGGCACCTGCTGTATCAATCACAGCTGTAGTTTTGCACTACAGCACTTTTGGTTTTAATTTTTGCACTACAGCACCTTTGGATCTAATTTTAAGTTACAACTGTGGGTAATTTGTAATGTAAGCACCCCTAGCTGTGAAATGTGAGACTACGTTTGTCCAATAATACCTGGGTACACTCTATAATGCCTTTGGGTGAATGGCTTCTGGGCTTAGTTGGTACTGGAGGTAATAAAAAAGTGGAGCGGTGCTTCCATCTATGGGGATCCTTTTGACAGATGACCACCAGAGCAGCACCCCACAGGCAATTAATATAACCCCCACCCTCGTGACTGGGAACCTTTATGATTATACATAACACCCAACTTATACTCTATGCTTGCAAACACAACAATATGCAAAACACAACTAAACACAAATTATATTTATTAAGAGGACAGGAACAGGTTCTGGGAGAACAGAATGGATAAAATGCAGTGAAACAGTTTTTGGATCACTCCTCAAATCCCACCACCCTCTGGTGAGTACTCATACAGTATTTACTGCTTCCCCCTACTGGTGTACCAGTACCCAACAGTCCCTTGGGAGCACCCAATGCAGTACATTAATTATGTGTACACAGTGGGCAGTTGCAGGCCTGATGCCAGACCACAGTGTGATACCAATTGAATGCTGGTGGTAGGGGATCACAGACAAATTATTCAACACAAATGCTAGTTGTTCCTGGCTGTTGCAGTTCTATAAATGCTCTTTGAATGATGATCATGCAGAAATGCCCGGAAGTTACTCTTATACGTTCCTGACTAGCAGAAGGATTAGAGGGGTATTGACCCAGTACTCACAACCCTAGCAAACTCTGCAGGCTGACTCTGTCAGGATGTCTCCCTCAGGGTTACAGATGCAGGTGACAGTACAGATGCAATTGACCCAAGGCACTTCTGGGTGATGAGAGGTGTGGACCATGCTGGTCTCCAATTCTCTCCACCCCACAAGGGACTTTCCTTCCCATACCCCCAAGGAGTATCCACTCATGGCCTCAGGTGACTTAGACCCTCTGTCAGGTCAAGTCTTGATAGCCTATAAAGCCCAAGGCAGGAGCTTTGGGTTGCTCCTGGAGGAAACAGAATGTTTTTACAAAGATTTTTTTTACGGCTTTCCTCCAACCTTTGGCTGACTGCTGCTTTACACACTGGTCTTTCTCCTTGTGGCTCCCAGAAAAATCTGCTTTATTGCACATGTCTCTCCCTTGTGCAGAAATCCAGGGATCAAATATCAGGGGCTAGCATCTAATGCATTATTGATTATGCTAACCCCTAGTTCTCAGTGGCTGTCAGTTCCTGGGGAAAAGCATGCATACAGGTCCTGAGCCAGCTTGCTATTTAGCTGTTCTGCAGAACTGAGCTAGCTTACAAATTGATATCAGTTTCACAGAGACAGGATATACTGATTTAGCTGTTTTGCAGAGCTGAGCTAGTCTCCAAATTGATGTCAGTTTCACAAGGACAGAACATACTAATTTAGCTGTTTTGCAGAGCTGAGCTAGTCTGCTGCTGGTTGGCTCTGCAAAGTTAAACACAGGAACATGCAACATTCCCAGCCAAGTGGTGTGTCCTCTGACCCCCTTTGTAGTAGTCCTGGGGCTAGAGAAACTTCAGACGTGGCTGCTTTTGTAATCTTTCACTTTATATTCTATTTTTACATATGTGTGTCTCTTGGTGTGGCTTCTGGTCATCTGGAACAATGCCTCCCTGTCTCTACTACCATCTGGTGGGACTGTGGGGTGAAAATGGTAGCAAAAGAAGCATTGCTGAGTGTCCCCAAAGTTTATGCTCCCTCGGGAGGAGTGGTTTTGCACTGTGTGCAGCTTTGAGATCAGCTTGAAACTGAGCAACCTTCTTGCTTTGGGCTCCCTGACCCTGAAGGCTGTCTAGGGGCCAGTTGAGTGAAGAGAGGTTGCAGTGCACCAGCGACAGTGAGAAAGGTGCTGAAACAAGCTCACTGAACAAATGGCAGTTGCCAGTCCACCCCCAGGTTCTACAGCTGCAGTCTGGACTTGGTTGGGCTGAAGGAGTGGTGCAGGAGAAGGTGGCAGCAGTGCTCCAGAGAGAGACAGTGGTAAGCTCCCTTTTAGGAGAGGGTTATACCCCCCCTTCACTGAAATCCTTGGTGTTCTCTTCAAGGCCTGAAAAATACAAACATGCTAAACATAACAGAACAGTCTCTCTTATACATCTTCATCTTAACTAAAAGATGACATAGTTCATCATGAACACAGCATGCATTTAAATTTTACTGTCTTCCCCAGTTGGTATGTCTACAATTCCCCAAAATGACATGGGGGCAGCACAACGGGGGAATCAACAAAGGACTGCACAGCAGGATTGTGATTTTGTGCACCACATTTATGGGACGGTTGATGGAGACACCAGGGTCACCATAAGTGAGCTTCACAGGTTGTTTGACTTCTCTTCCATGTCGATGCGGTACAAATGGCTCTTATGCAATGACTTGCTCAAGGTCATTGGAGGGTTCTAAGTCCAGTGCAGGAAAGGGTTCAGGAGGTCTAAGTATCTCTATATTCTCTTGTGGTGATACATCCAAGTGTCTTCCATCATCCTCCACAACAGTAGCTGTGTCAGCGACTTTGGGACCAAAGTCAGGTGGAACAAAGGGTGCTGTTGCTGTTTTTAAAATCCCAGCATTGATGATACTTCTTTCTCTTTATGTAGGTTGGTGCAAGTCCAAAGGGCATGTGGCTGGACTGCATACAGTAACGTAAGGCCATACAAGCTGATGCAGGCAACGTCAGGCTGTGTCACAGGATTTGCAACTAGTCATTCAGGCTAAGCAGCATGGCTCTTCCTTTTCCATGTGGGAGTTACGATAATAAAAAGTCAGTCCATGTTTTCCATTCTATCATTTCTATTCTAACTGAAATATGGTGCTGCTCCTTATCCTTATTAGAAGTGGTTCATAAAATTGGCCAGATATGGAAAGGAGGGACTTAGCGTCACACCATGTGAGTAATGGAGGCTGCCACTGCTGCAAGATGATGTTGGTGGGTGTGGAAGTGGGTGTTGTGAATGATTGTGCTGCAGTGACTTTTGTGGATGTGGGGGATGTAGTCCAGTTATGTCATGAGGGTTTCCCATAACTGTGAGGGTCAGTAGATACGGTAAGAAGGGGGAAAGCAGCACACCCCTATGAGTTATGCAGACTGCAACTGCTGCAAAATAATGTTGGTAGGTGTGGAGATGGAGGTTGTGAATGAGCATGCCCAGTGATTTTTGTGGAGGTGGTGGCAGAGCTGGGAGGGCTGTCATGCTTATATAGAAGAGACAACACCCCTCCACAACACTGACAAAATATATCCACATAGTCACTATGACCTCCTTGGTCTATGAGTGTTGGACAGGGGGACTGTTGTGCTATATGCAATGGGGAGTAGGAGCCTTGTATATACACATACACACACCACCTGCCTTGGGCACATGCACACACACACACACACACACACACACACACACACAGACCCCCTCGACACCAGAAAACACATAGGGTTCAAGAAGCAAGGGGTGGTTCATGTAGGGGCCCAGCATGAGACCCACCCACCCACCCCACAAGTTATGAGTCGGGCCATGAACATCATGTCATCGTTGGACTTCAGACTTGGGGTGCATCTGATTTTTTTATGCATCTTTGAGTCATACCATTCTGTACACACATACATGTGCACAAACACATGTCAGATATCACCAACACCCCCTCCACCCCCCAACCACACAACACATCATGCTCATTATGACCTTGATCTGTGTGTGTTGGGGGAGCTGTCATACTATATGCAATGTGGGAAGTAGAAGCCTTACACACATACACACACAGACACACACACAAGAGACAACCCCCCCCACAGCACCAACAAAACACATCCACATACTGTACTCACTAGGATCTCCTTAGTCTGTGGGCTGTGGGTTAGGTCTCTGCTGCTATATGCAGTTGGGAGTAGGGTCCAAGAAGCAAAGGGTTGTTTCAATGTAGGGCCCAGAGTGAGACCCCCATCACAACATAACATGTTGTGCATCAGGGCATGAACATCATGACATTTCTGGGTCTGTGGGTTGAGGAGGGGATATCTGATGTTATATGCAATTTTGAGTCAGAACGTTCCATGTGCGTGCACACACACACACACACACACATATATATCAGTCACCACCAACACCCCATCCACTGCCCCAAACACACAGCACATCATAAAAGCACAGAAACATAGGAAAACGATGACAGAAGGAGACTTGGGGTCCATGGAGTCTACACATGAGATGCCCAGTACCTAGCAATTGTCCGGGGGGGCTATCCTCCATGCTAAATTTCTATATACTTGCTTTAATGCCTCAAAGTTGTGCTCTAGCTCTGTCCCACCTATGCCTGAAACTTCAGTCAATCAATCAATCAATCAATCAATCAATCAAAATCTTTATTTAGCTAGGTGAACACCATTGAGCAAGCTCATTTTCAAGATGGACCTGGGCAAGATACATGAACAATACATTTATTTATTTATTTATTTTTTGATTACTGGGTAGGTGCACTAGTCATTAAAATGACTATTTTCAGTCACGACCAGGGAGAGTACAGAAACAGTAACGTCAGTGACAATTACTTTACAGGTTGAAAATTTTGACAAGAAAATTGATACAGACAAGTAACAAATAAACATAGACAATCATATGACAAACATTGTCAGAAATGTATGCATGAAAGAAACAAATACTGTACATATCAAAATTAGGGCATATGTTGATTGGAGTAGGGTAAAACAACTATGAGCAGTAATACTATGGTAATTATAAAGAGATATAAGAAATAATTTGAAAGAAGGGTAGGAGTAGAGTAGGTAGAAGTAGGATGGTAGAATTGAGTATGGAATAGAAAAAGACAGAAAGTATAAGGCAGCAGGTAGCCGTGGTAAACAATCAAGTTGCAAGTGCTGAGCCGATTGGGAAAGGGCAGGACTGAAAAAATGGCCAGTGAGTGCAGAGTTAGGGAATGGACTAAGGTGGTTTGAAACAGGAGCATTGACTGGAGGAGATGAGATGGGTTCAGAGTAATTTCTTGAAGGAGGCATGGGTAGAGGCCTGTTGAATAGTTAGTGGGAGGGAGTTCCAGTATTGGGGGGCATGACAGACAAAAGAGCTAGTGCCTTTAGAGATAGTATGTCTAGGGATGCAGACCAAGGCATTGTCAGATGAATGAAGGTCATAGCAGGATACCTGATTTTGAAAGAGTCCCACTAGGGGCTTAGGTATTTGGGATCTGATAATGTTGTCTATGACGGAGCCGAAAGCATAAGACCTGGACGCATGAGAGGGAAGCCATCCAAGGTCAGAGTAAAAGAGGCAGTGGTGTTTCATTCGATGAGAGGAGGATGCATAGCTGAAGATATTGTTGTAGGTGACATCCCACTTGTGAAGACTTGATTTACTTGCCGATGCATAGGTAGCAACCCCATAGGTAAGTGAGGGAAGGATTATCCCCTGGGCTATGGCAAGCCTTGCCAAGGGGGTGAGGGCATAACTGGCTCGATAGGCAATACCAAGTTTCATGTTTACTGACTTGCACATCCGTTGAATATGGAGATCAAAATTTAGTACTGGGTCCAGTGTGACTCCCAAGTATTTAAAGGAGTTCACCACCCCAATGGATGTGTCACTTAAGGTGGAGACTTTAAACATGTGTTGGGAGTGTTTGAGTTTTAAATTTGATCCAAATAGCATGGCTTGGGTCTTAGACACATTTAAGACTAGTTTGTGATTACTTAACCACTGCTGCATTAGTTGAAAGTCATGGGAGAGCCACTGATTTATGTCTTCAATACTTTTTGGCACTAGTATACAGAACAATGTCATCCATGTACAACAGGGAGTCAGTTCTCAAGTGGGTTGAGGTGATGCTGTTTACAAAAATAGTGAAAGCAGTGGGCCTAGTATGGACCCCTGAGGTACTCCAATGTTAGTGCTGACGTTGTCAGAGAGGGTGGAGTTATATTTTACAATTTGTGTTCTGTCAGATCGGTAGTCACCATACCAATTTATAACATTAGGCGAAAAGCCAAGTGAGCAAAGTGAGTTAGTAAGGAGGGAGTAGTCAACTAGGTCAAACAGCTTAGTCATATCAATAAATATTGCCCCAGTGAGAGAAGCAGAGTTGATGGCCACCAGTACATCAGATGTGAATTTGAGGAGAGCAGTAGTGGTGCTGTGACCCTTTTGGAAACCATGCTGGGCAGAGGATAGAAGGTTGTATTTCTGGAGAAAGTAAATTGTTTGAGTGGCTACAAGTTTTTCTAGAATTTTGCTGAGAACAGACAGGATGGCTATGGGTCTGTAATTTGAGAGGTCTTTGGGATCACCTTTTTCAAAAACTGGGGTAATCCAAGCCATCTTCCAGATATCAGGGATGTGACTCTGGCACAAAGAGAGAGAGAGAGAGAGAGAGAGAGAGAGAGTAAAGATCTTGGCTAGGGGAGCAACAATGTATGGAGCAGCAAGTTTTAGGAGCTTGGGTTCTAGGTTATCTGAGCCAGCTGCCACATGATCAGAAGTGTTATTAAGCAGTCATAGTACCTCATGCCTAGAGACTGACTGAAGAAAAATGTTGGCCCAATAACATTTGTCGGAGTGACTGAGGTTGGGTTGACGGAGAAGGAGGATGGGTAATTAATTACATAGGAGAATTTCTCATTGAAAAAGTTGACAATAGTGTGGGGATTGTTGCAGTGGACACCATTTAGTGACATAAAGAGGAATACCAACTTACAGAGTCATTACATAGAATAGGGATTACACACAAGAGGTTAATAACAGCACTGGAGTACATTTATAAAATAAGACAAAAAGCTAGCTATCATGTGCTATAGAACTTGTGCTACAAAAGATACAGAGTAAATCTATACAACCAAATATACAGAGTTTTCATAGAGCAGGCTTGGATTCAAGTACTGAGTAAGCAGTGCAAACAGGAGCATGGGTGAGGAAGGGGAAGGAATGTGGGAATGAGAGCATAAGTGCAGGGGTGCCTGAGAGGCTTTAGAGCACCAGGGGCAGGTGGCAATGGTTATAGAGCTAGGTGCAATACACCAGGAACAGGGGCCGAGGGTGACGTGCCAGGAAGAGCAATATTAGTAGCTGCCAGGATGACTCAGAGAAGGAAACTCAAACTTAGACTGGGTGGAACTGTCAGGTGGGGTGCAAATAGACACAAACATACTGAGTAGTGGGGCAGGACTACCAGGAATGGAATGCTCCTGACAGGACTAGAAACTGAACGGGGGCACTGGGAGTCTGTGATATCACAGTCTCTGCCCCACCACCTCAGCCGGCAGACTATGATCACTATGATCGCCTTGATCTGTGCAGTGTGGGGTGGCCATGTTATATGCAGTTAGGAGTAGGAGCTTTCTGGACACACACAGATGAGACAACCCCCACCACTACAGCACTGACCAAACACATCCACATGCTCACTAGGAACTAGTTGGTCTTAGGCAGATGGGATGGAGACTTGAGCAGCAGGCTATCAATTGATCTTTGGGGGTTGATACAATACTATATGAGTTTGGGTGCAGAAGTCTTCACCATATACATACATCAACTCACTCACCAACCACCACAACACAAACACACTCATAATATTAAAGAAGAAAAAACTAAAAGACAAATAGTTACCACAGATATGCATACCACCAAAAAATGACAACTGAAAACTTTTATTTTGATACTGCTGTAACCCCCCTACAAATGGAGGTTCCCGAAAAGTCTTCCTTGAGCTTGTCTAAATGCTCACTGCCAGGCTGGTGTTCTGCATTTTAGTAGTTTAAAATGTATTGCCAGAGTGCCTGTATAGCCTCTGTGTACTGTCTCTTTAAGAGCTGCCTGGATTGCAGTCATAATTAATCTGAGAGAGAGCTCTGTTAGAAGATGTACTTGTTTGCTGATCATTTTTTAGAGTAGTAATAATATTGCTGTTTGTTCTAACCTGCCTTCTTTGCAGCATGGACAGTTCTGTGTGTTTCATTCATCTTGGTCCTGGACTGCATATGCCAATCAGTACATTTGGGACTCTAAAATTGAGCCTGCCTACAGGGGTTTGGTGGGGCCAAAACTTGTAGTAATTGTAGTTTGGGGCTTTTGGCACCTAAAATAACCTGGAGGGGGAGCCCTTGTTGTGACTGACAGACAGATCAGCCAACCGAACCTTTTGAATCTTGAGGGAAAGTCCCACTCTGCTTGCAGTTTCAGTTAGATCTGAGTTGGGAAGTGAAGAAGTAACAGTTTGAGATAGTTCGAGCAGCAATCCATAGTGGATTCATGTGGGAGATCTGTGGAAAGGCCTGAGTTTGGCCTGCATGCCTGCCTGCTGTTCCTGAGAGGGAACTTGTGCTTTTTTCGGACTGAATCCGAATTTGGAGAGTGAATTAAGCCACTGAATTGTGACCAGGCTTTAACCTGAAGAAGACCAAAGATTTGCTGAATGCGATTAGTCTGTCAGGACTTCCAGCTACCTCTGAACTCCCGGATGGTGCAGAGATTCTGTAATTGTGACTGGAGGGCCATTTGCCTGGTACAGTGGAATTTCCTTACATATGAATGTGCTGTGTGCTTATAGTGGGTTGTGATTTGGTTCCCCCACTGTGTGTCTGAACTGTGATTTGCTTGCTGGAGGCTGTATACAGCTCCACGGACTGAATCCATATCCATTTCCATTTGCCTGGGCCCTGCTACACTGGCCCAGTCAGAATACCTGCTACGCAGAGAAAGTCACTGATGAGAGACCAGCCTGGGGATCAGCCCCCAGCTCAGTGCCTTGAACAGGAACGATGCCTCGGTTATTCGCGTGGGCCCTGCTTCTCCAGGCTCCAGCTCAACAGCCTGCACTCTCGATTACATCCTGCCTGTTTCCAGTATTGGGTATCGTGAGTAAACATCAGGGTAGCTCCCTGCAACAACAGCTAAATCTAAAAGTGTTGTCATCTGATTGTCTTGTTGCCTTTTCTTTCACAAACTCAGCCCTCCGCCTCCAGATTACAAATAGTGTGTGTTGTGCATGTTGTTTTCTTCCATCATAGGGCCCCAACCAGCTGCAACGCTCCTGGCTAGCCCACTGTTTTCCTATATGGGTACCCAGAGTGTGTGACTGTGTATAGACTCTGAACTGCATGCATAACTGTCTGATTAATATAGCTTTTAAGCAAATCAACCTGATTACGCCCCTCCCCTGTTCAAGTCCACTGAATAAATCAGATTTAACTTTGTTTGCGTTTAACCTGACTGTGGTTCCAGTTTGTGACAAAAGTATTGTACTGTTGCTATTTGCTGTGCTTAATCTTGTTTTACAGGGGGGTCCTCAGGGTCAAGCCCATTGCTCTAGGCCCCCCACTGATTAAGCAGTCCAATCCCCACTTTACTTCACTCTTTGGTGCTGGACTTGAACCTACTTGAGTTAACCGGCAATGTCTATTACACTAGACCTCCTACAGATTAAGTAGTCCAATCCCCATGTTCCAACAGTTCAGGTGAAAAACATTGGCCCTATGTCAGAGCGAACTCACCCTTTGGTTGCAGGTGCCCCACAGGTGATTCCTCCACAGGAATTTCTCTCTCAGCGCTTCTGGTGCTGCAGCACAACTTGAAATAGGCAGCTTCTTCCCTTAGCCGGAACCAGGAGGGTTGCACCTGGAAGACAGGCAAACCTTTCCCCCCCATCCCCTCAGGAAGGGGGCACTTGGACCAGTGACAGCGGTCTCCACCACTTCAGCAATAAGTTTCTGTGTCCCTCTTATGGTGGAAACACACACCTCCCTTACAGTAGCTCTAAAACAGAGCTTAAGGCTCTGAGAGCCTGCACACAGACTGTTGTGCTGCTGTGTCTCTCCAAGACTGCACACAGACTCTGTTCAAAATCCCCAACATTCTATCCTTATTCCAACTGCAGCACTCCAGTGTGGCTCATGCAGCTGCAAGAGTTCTATGGTGATGTCATCCCTCAGTCTCAGCTGAGACTGAGAACAGAGTGAGACAGTGTGAAATCCATTTAACTGGAGTTTCACAAGATGCTTTCCCTGCCTACCACTAGGTCTTACTGGGATTCTAGTAACCCCGGCTAACAGGGGGGTTACAGAATAAATCAGATTTAACTTTGTTTGCATTTAACCTGATTGTGGTTCTAGTTTGTGCCAAAAGTATTGTACTGTTGCTATTTGCTGTGCTTAACCTTGTTTTATAGGGGGTCCCCAGGGTCAAGCTAGAGGAACCAACCCTGGTGGTAAGTGCAAACAGCGTGAGTAATTGCCTGGTGAATAAGGGTCATTGTGAAAGTAATTATATATTGTTCAGGCCACTAGAAGGGAAAGAGGGGGTTACAGTGTCCCTGAGGGCTGTGTCCAGGTTAGCATGACCACTAACAACCCTGACCTCTGGGTGGAGGCACCGGTTTCATTACCCAGGCCCCTTAACCTGTTACTAGCCAAGCAGGCAGGGGTAGTAGCCCTTGGGATAGCACCACCAAGGGGTTACACTACAAATAAGCAGATATATGAAACAAGTCACCTTTAGATTCCTTCCATGGGAATCTGAAGTGAAATGCAGAGAGCAAATCATAGTGTTACAGCTTGCCATATAAGGTACGCTTTCCCTCTTCACAGTAGCTACCTATTGTGACAAAATATGGGACTGCATTCAGTACTGAAAAAAGGTAAGTGACCGGCATTCGGATTTATGTGAATCATTCTTACACCTGATGGCAGAACAACATGCCATTATTACGATGTTTGAAAGTACTTTTGTTGTTTAAATGACTTCTTTGATGTGGCACTCAGGACTTACTCGATCGCTTCTGCTCCTGTTGAACTGTCAGCTGCACAGTAAAAATTCACATTTTCTGACAGTAAGCTGCTTCACACTGAGCCTGTCACTGACATCGGCACCAACTTGACAGATACTGAGATGGTGTAAAATGGAACACTGTGGCTAGGGCTACACCCACTTAATGCAGTTTTACTAATTCACTGTTCCAGTCATTCTGAAATCAAACAGTGCTGGAACAGGAATAAAAAGGGTTAGTGGGACACATTTTAATTGATAATAATGCCACACATACATAAGAGTTTTTCTTTAAAAAAAATGTAAGCGCATGCCAGGTAGAAGGGGTCATGATTTTTGTTTGTTTATATTCTGTCGCTTGGCCCCCTCCATTCTGGCATGGCAGATATACCTGCCTGTCAGTTGACATATACCAAATGTCACAGAACTACGGGTGGGGGAGATTTTTTCCTTTATTAGTTTCCCTGTTCTTTTGAACATTGTAACCCCAGACCTCGTATGAAAGCTGACATTTGAGATGTAGTCCTCGATGTGAGTATACGTTAGCATGCTCACATGATGTGCAGTACAGCATCTCTCCCTCTCTGTGTCCTGAGTGCTCTGTTACCAATACATTTACAGGTGGTAGTAGTGCTAGAGGACATGGCTCCCTCCCCCTGGGAGGAGGAGGAGGAAAGCGTCCACTGGGATGCAGCATCCTCCTCCCCACCATCTGTCTCAGATGAACCAAGCTCATTCCCGAACCTGGGTCAACAGTGTTGCGAGCGGTAGCCCTACCACTGCACCAATGGTTCAGCCTTGGGAGGGGGTCACTGTTGGGGATGGGCACGCAGCACTTAAGTAACACTCATTGTGAAGCAGTGTAGTCCTGCAGAACTTCTGATATTGTGTCATGTGATTAAATATTTGAAGATATTTTTCCTAATATGTAGTGCAGATGATCAGTTGCTGTGTAATGTGATGTATTGCTGGAGACTTTGTTTTTCTATACTTGTACCACTATTCAATAAAACTGAATTTGAAAAATGCATGCTAGGATGTACTGTAAACCCAGATTTTTTCCCAAAAATGCAAAAATGTAAGGTGCTTGCCAGAATTCAAACCTTTGTCTCCTGCATGTAAACCCTCTGACATCTCCATTGTGCTACTGAGTCACATTCAGATGAAAGGCAGTTGCTGTTATGACGAAGGTAGGGAATGCATCTAGATAGTTGACATTCCAAGAACTCAGGTTTCCAGTCATTTGTAGTTTCTTTGAAGAATATATCAAAGCAACCTGGCTGCCCCATAGGCAGTTTAGGTTGGAGTTATTGACATCATCTGCTTTGTAAGCATGTGACAGAACCCATACAGCAGATTACAGAAATATGACTGAGCAGTGTACCTCTGTGGCCAGTGGATGTGTTGGAGGGTTAGGGACTTCTGACAATGGTCAGCAGTCATTTAAATGAAATATTACAGATAGATGCAAAAGATTCCATGGCACTTATCAAAAAAGAGTAGGGGAGTTTTTATTGATAAATAAATATACATTGTAACTCAACAAAAAACAAATTCACAGTAATATCATAATACAATCAAATACAGAGATCTTTTATAGAAACATCAAAGGCAATAAACAAAAGCTTATAAGTATTCATATTGTATGGATCAAGCAAAAAAACATTATTTAAATGTAATTATATGTGTAAATCCTTTCCACCATTTTAATACTTTACTTGAGTTATATATTTGGACATCTTTGAGATACACTTTATACATTTCCTTAGCTACCATTTGGCAAAACCCCTCGTATAGAACCCTTATTTGATAAATGACCCATTGACACCTCACCTGCCATAAAAAAATTGCAAACATCCAAAAAATACTCCTAGAGTATTTTTGCTAAGATGGGCCATGCTTGGGGGATATACCTATAACCAGAATATCATAATTCATACATTTCAGCCATGACAAATCCCATTTTTTGGCAGCATATACCCATAATTTTGTTACATAAGAACAGTGTAGAAAAAAATGCTCCGTAGTTTCTTCTTGGTTAATGCAACCTGGATAAGGACAATTCCTTTCTTCTTTTGCCTTGTATTTGGCTGTGCCTCTTATATTTAATCTCCCGTACATTATCAACCATTGTGTTTCCCACATAAAGGCAGGTATCCTATCATTATTCAATGGGTCTAGTGTATGAGAGTTTTGTCTTGCGGGACAATTTTTAAAACTAGTTTCAGTAGGGTAAATTTAATTCACAATCACTTTGTACAGGGTTTTCACTGTATCAGAAACAATGGTTTGTTTAGTGATTTTCCGCTTACATAGTGTTTGAATTGCCGGTTTGAAATATATTGGAGTGTGTATATGGGGATTTAATTTAGGGGCTAAATTAACCCAAGCTTTAAAGTATCGACCTAGTGCTAATGAAGTCCAAATACTTTCTCTACTCTCTGGTCTCAGGATTATTTGTTTTAAAGATTGAGTAAAAAAAAGGGAATAAAAAAAAGGATGGGATCAATCATGCCTAACCCTCCTTTAGTGATGTCTAGATAAGTAAAACATCTCTTTATTGGATTTAATCTATTACCCCACAATAGTTGAAAAAAATTACTATAAAATCTGGTCTCATACTATGTAGGAAGAGGGAAAAGCATAGCCACATATTGCAAACAGGGAATAATAAACTGTTTGATGATTTATATACGTTTAGCTTTGGAGAATTTATAACTTTTCCATCTTGAAACTTTAAGTTCTATTTTAACTAATGCATTGTCCCAATTTTTTTTCAGGAAAGTTTTGAGGGCCAAAAGAAATGCCTAATATATTTAGGGGTTCTGGAGATAATATAATATTGTTATGCTGAAATGCCTGATAACATCCAGCCCCTATAATCAAACCCCTAGTTTTGAGTAGATTAATTTTAGCATTAGACACTGCTGCGAATAATTTAAATTCTGCTAGAAAAATCTGCAGAGATTCATAATTATTGAAAAATATACATACATCATCTGCATATGCTTGAATATGAAGATAAGAGTTAGAATGATCTCTACCAATTCCTATCCACTTAGGTATTACAGTCAAAGATCAAATGAGTGGTTCTAATGATAAACTATATAACAGGGGGCTTAGTGGACATCCCTGATGAACTCCTGATTTTAGTGTAAACCCTTTAGTTTTAATTCCTTTAATAAAGGGAAACACTGTAGCTGAGCTATATAAGGATTTAATAATATTGACAATCCTTTGTGGAAATCCAAAAAACCACAAAACCTGAAATAAGTAAGTGTGATTAACCTTATCAAAAGCCTTCTCAAGGTCAACAGCTTTCAGATACCCAGTGTTTCCTTCTTATGAGAGATACTCAATAATGTCTCTAATAATCATAGGGGCTGATTGTATTCTTCTGTTAGGAATACTACAATATTGGAAAGGTGACATTATTTTTTCTACAGAAATTTTCATTCAGTTATTTAATAACATTGTGAATGTTTTATAATCTGAGTTCAGAATTGTTATGGGCCTCCAATGTCTTATGTCCCCTTTATCTCCTGATTTATAAATGTGTATAATTAGGCCATCTGTAAACTCAGAAGGCACTCCTGTACCCATCATAATGTATTGAAAAAGTAAAAATAAGCAGGCTGAAAATTATTTTTTAAATGTTTTATGTAATACATAAGGAAGACCATCTATACCTGGAGAAACTCCATCTTTGAGATTCTGTATTATATTTTCATTATCTGATTCTAAAAAAGGTTCCTGCAGTGTTTTATCTTTTTTTTTTGAGAAGGAGAAAAATTAATTGAGTCTAGATAAGTTCTGATATTTTCTAGCTTAATTGGAGAAGAAGGATTCAGTGTTTCATGATGAGATTCTATAATAGAATTAATCTCTGCTTCTGATACCACTTTTTTACCTTCTGATACTAAGAATTCCATATGAGTAGTTTCTTATAAGTTCTTACACATTTCAAAAGAATCTCCTAGTTTTAATTGTTGAGTATTATTTGAGAACAGGGCCTGTAATGTTCTTGCCCTATCGTATTGTACTTGTTTCATCTTGAATTTAAGATTCTCTATTTGGTCAGAGTAGTCGTATCTGGAGGTATTAGCATTTGATATTAGAAACTGTAATTGTAGTCTTAGCTTTAGATATGTAAAAATATGATTGTTTTTTTGAGCGGATCCATATTTCTTAAACCACCTACTTAAGTCTGCTTTGGTTCCCTCTACCATTCTCTCATATCAGTATATAAAAATGCAACCGATAGTCTTGCTTTTAAAAGTTTTGACACTGAATATTTCACAAAACTGTTACCTAGTATGGAGGTATTTAGTTTCAATTGAAGTGATCATTTTGGAACCGAAGTTAAATTATCAAATGAATAAAGTAATAATAAGAGGTCTGAAAATTCAACTGGTATTATTTGAAAATTTCCAGAAGGGATTTCAGCTGAAATAAATAGATAATCAATAGTGGTTTTATATTTTCTTTTCATGTAGGTAAAACTAGGCCCAGAAAGCCTATACTGAGAACAATTAGTGAGCCCTGAGGTTGTTATTATTACTTCTAATAAATGCGAATCACAGTAATTTTTTTTATTGGTGAGCCCTTTTTCTATCAAACTATAGCTGAAATCCCCATCCCAAAGGATTAGTCTTGATGTGATTAAATATGGCTGTATTGCTTTCATGCACTTAATTCTTTCTGATTTTGTTTGAGGGTTATATAAGTTAATAAATCTACAGTCCCACGTATCCCATTTTCCATCCAGAATCAATACCCTTTCTGGTATCAGATCTATCAATTTATCTAATGAAAAAAGAAAGGAATTAAACCAAATGCCCACTCCATCTGCATTATCCCTTCCAAAAGACCAATATGAGTGTCCCCATGGCCAATCCCTTTTAAAAGTAGAAATTTGCACTAAGGAAAACATCCATGTTTCTTGTAAAAAACATACTGAGATTTTTTTCTCATGAATAAACTGAAACAGTGCTTGCTGTTCAATATTATTCAGAATACTATGAGTATTCAAATACCCCCATTTGTGTGCTACCATGATCGTGAAGTGACTAAAACCACACTATTTTATTTTTTCCTTCTTTCTTTTTTCCCCTTATATTCTTCTGCAGTTAAACCACCAGTTTACGTCACTGATTTCTGAGAATCAGAGTCCACTATATCCATTTCTGAATCACCCCAGTTAGTAAATAATGCTGCATAAGCATTCTGCATTTCAATACTTGTAGTTGAGGGAGAGGATTTTGGTCTCTGATTCTGAGAAGATCTTCTTGGTGGTAAAGGAGAGAGTGGAACATTTTCAATAGGGGATTGTCAGACTTTTCAGATTTCTTAGGTTCACTATAACAAACAGGAATAAGAACCTCCGGATTGATAGAACCCTCTGTCAATTCTTTTTTATTTACCTCCTAATCAGATTTTTTATCCAAAGTAACAGCTTTTACTAGATCAATTATGGGGAGGGGGTTAGTAGTTTTTGTGTTTCTCATAACATCCTGCAGTTGGGTTACATTCATACTTTCAGGGCCTTTCTCCTGTTTAGAAGAGGCCTCCTGGGCATGCTGAATCAATAGATCTGGGCTTATGCAAGATGCTTTATTCTTTGCAGCCCAGGGGCATTCTCAAAAAACATGTCCAAGTCCTTCACAAAGGTCACATCTAGTATGATTCATGCATTGCATAGTTACATGGCCTATTTCTCCACAATTATCGCACCGTGGCTGATCACAAATACTTGATAAATGAGTTCTAGAACCACATTTGTAGCAGGCTCTTGGCTGACCCCCATAAAAACAAACCCCCCTATCCCTGTCTAACAGGAAGGAATTGGGAATATGTTCTATTCCTGTGTCCGTTTGTCGTAATTAAACTTTATACTTCCACCCTCCATCCAAAATTGTTCCGTATCTAAAATTGCTTCAGGTTCACTCAATATCTCACACTTTTGTCCCAACCAGTAAGTTATGTCCTCCACATGGACTCCCTCATTCCTAAACATAACTGTAACAAATTTAATCAGAGGCTTTGTAAGAGGGATTACTAAAAAGGGAGTCCATATGGGGGAGAATTTAACCTGATTATAGTGTTCCCAGAAGAGGTCTAAGGCATAGGATGTTCTGAAGCTAATGTGGTAGTTATCTTCCCCTGAGATGTTGATGAATGCAAAGACATCTCTAGGGGAAAAGTGGAGGGAATCTTTAATTAAGCATTTTCCTACATAATACCTATCAGGGTGTTCAGTCAATCCCCCTTTATAGCAAATGCGTACCGCATTTCTCCTTGGTGCAGCTTCTCTTTTTGAATGTGAAACAAGATCAGACATTAAAGGTTTCTATGGACCCAGAGAAGGAAGCACACTTTTACTTTCACTAGGATCTATTTTTAAACTTGACTGCTCTTGACCACCCTCCGAATTTGTTTTATCATTTTTAAGAACAGCAGAGTTTAATAGAACCTTAGATTCCCCCTTTGTACTTTTACTTATACTAACTTCTGGGGTAGTTTTAAGAATGTGCTTGTCCTTAGGATTTGGTTTCCAGTCTGGAGTCGAAATTAAATTAAAGGAGTGATCCCATAATGGGTCTGGTGTCCAGGATCCTGAAGCTGTCATCTGCCAGCCAGCCTCTAGGATCGTTTTATGTGGTGACCAGTTTCCATCATGAAGCGGCGAATTGGCAAGTCTCTGTTTATCTTTAGGCTCCACTCTTACATCTGGGGTCTGTGACTGCCGATCTTCAGGCGATGCAACAGAAAAAACATCTGAAGTATGAGTTAAAGATTTATCTCGCTGAGTAAAACAAAATTCTGTCACTCCTGCTTGTTGCGCTTCTTCCTTCTGATAGATAACCGTGCTGTCATCTGTTAAGGGCAGGTCTCTCTTTACCGGTATTTTAAACATGAAGGCGGCTTGTTTTGTCAATTTCAGCTATCCTCCAAAAGAGTCACTGTTGACACTTTGAGGGTTAGTACAGCCTTTGTTCAGAATTTCTCCTGCCATTTGAGAAATGTTTTTCTGTGAAATGATGTTTTTAGGTAATGAAGGCTTTAGGCACTTGCTTTCTTGTGCGATACTCCTGCCAGCCTTTTTATTAGTTTCCACATCTTTTTCAGTTGCTGCAACTGAGCCAGCAGGGTTAGACAGTCCTGTTGATTGTAGGCTTATTTTAGGCATTTGACTATCTGTTTTGTTGACATTATAAATTCCTGAGACATCACTTTTGTCAGTTAATAGGTTTGCCTCATGAGAGATTTTTACATTCTGAAAGCTTATTTCTTTTGAAGGTAAAAGAATTCCAGGTACAGTAACTACAGCATCTTCTCCTTTAACAACAGATTGAGTTTGGAAAATAAAAATGCTCACTGTGACGATAATCCTCTGAAAATCCCATTGCTTCATGATAAATCTCTTCTTGTTCTGTTTTGATTTCACCATCTTGAAGGGCCGCCTCTTGTGATGCAGTGAAAGGCAAGGCCTTCCCTTCCACCAAACACACAATGTCCTCCTCCGGCTTCTCTCCCAAAGTGGCCAACATGCTCTCTGACAGCCAATCCACCTACAGGAGAGTAGGGGAATTTCCCCAGTGTCCTGGCCAAATTTCTCCCATTCACTAAAAATACCACCAACAGCTTAATCTGGTTCAATTTCAGTTGCTTACCATCTGTATCCCCACGGTCCCCCCTGAAAAAGGGACTTCTAGGCCCAGTGGGCTTACCGGGTCAACAAAATTTAATAAATAAATAGCCAGACAGGAAGTTGAGTTTCAGAAGACAACTCCGAGCATTGAGTTGCAATATTCTGAGGTTTTTAACATGTTGGGGATGTGGAGAAGGGGGGGGAAGGGTCCAGGGTTGGACTCCACATTGCCAAACAGGAAAAGGAGCAGGAACAGGAGTAAGAGGATGGAGTGGGATTTCTGATTCCTAGAGTGTGGGGAGGGCAATATGGAAGGAAGCAGCAGAAGGCAAGAAGGGCACAGTGGAGAAGCTTCAGGTTAAGGGAGGGGGAAGGGAGACAGGGTGGATAGGAAGGGAGGAGGATAGAGGAGCAGAAGGAGGGATGAATGGGTGGAAGGGGGAGGGAGGTGAAGGGGACTTGGATGGATTGGAATATCAAGTCTCCCATATGACTGAGATGCAGACCATCTTTGCTATACTGTTCTTGTCTATTAAAAATGTATCAAAGAGCCTTGGGACTGTAAAAAAATGTTTCCTAGTCCAAATTCTCAGCTATTCATTTTTCTAATGCCCATTTGTCTCCCTTTGTCCATCATAAGTATTGGAAGAATTTCTGAAAAAGAAACAGAGGAACTGTTATCCATTAGCTGTGTTGCCAGCTGTATATAGTCCTTATTTAATGTCATCATCTAATTTCCTGCCTATGTCATCAGTGCCTGAATTGACAGTTAAAGGAGGGTTTGGACCAGTACTTATCAGGACATTACTTATCATATTTTTAATTTACTCCCAATGAACAACTTACTATCTTGTTCAATTTGTCTGGGTGATATACAGTATGTATCTTCCTGTGTATTTCGATCAATCAATCAATCAATATCTTTATTTAACCAGGCGGAACACCATTGAGAATGACTCATTTACAAGACGGACCTGGAACAGATCAACAAGTAATAGTTCAACAAAATGAAATAGACATAAGCACGTTGGCAGACAGTGTACAAGTATTTACAAATAACATGGCATGGCAGCATAATAGTAGACATTAAAAGACCACAATAAGCAGCATATGTTACAGGCAAAGTACAAAGGCAGGCAGTATACAACTATATACAGATTCTATACAAGGCAGATACACATAGGGCAATGATAGACTATTTTCATATTGACCGAGAAGTTTGGTCTAATAAAACATAGCATAGCCTTTGTGTAATATGCGCAGCAAAGACAGTATAAGCACAGGGTGTGTACCAAGTTGGAGAAAGTAGGCAAGGGTTAGTAAAAGGGCGTAATACTCGGCATGGGGTGGAAGAGATGTGAAAGCACCTACATGTATAGGCACAGTTTACACTGGATAGGCAAGGTAAGTCTAAAGAGGTGTGGAGGAAGGGTTCAGAAGCTTATAGGCAGGGGGAGACAGGCAGGGGTAATGGTAAAGCCAGTGTTAAGGAGTGTCATTGATGGAAGTAGTTGCAAGTCTCCTGAAAGGATCATTGGACAAGATTTTTGAAGGCAGCCCATGGCACCAGTACAATGAGCTGTAGTGTTTTTTTGAGCATTATTCCAGTGCATGGCTTATCGCCGCACAACCAAAGCAGCTTAACTTTGGGGATGGAGAGGGGAATGCAAGAGTGACTTCTAAGCAGGTAGCCACTGGAGTTGCAGATGGGTAGACAATCCTTGATATATTGAGGCAGCTTATTAGAGATAGCCCTATAGATCCAGAGTACAGCATTCTTGTGTCACCTGAGGCTAAGTGAGCCCCATCCTACACTCTTGTATAGAGCACAGTGGTGTGTTGAGTAGGGGGCACCAGTGATGAACCTAAGCACCCGGTGATACAGGGTGACAAGTCTGGAGAGGACCACACGTGAGCTATGCCCGCATAGGCAAGGAGAGGGAGGAACGTTGTTTGTACCAACCTTAATTTCCCCTCGTACATTTAGCAGATGCCTAGTTCTGAAGAAAATCCCAAGCCTCTGTTTAAGCTTTTTAGAGATCTCTTCAATATGGTCTTTAAATGAAAGTTTAAGGGTCTAACCACACCCTCAGGTATTTAAAGGATTCAACGTAGTCCAGTGGTTCACCGAGCAAGGTGAAAATTTGTGGGACTGTCCCGCAGTGAAGGGATTGGAGGAGTTCACTGTTGGAGTGAAGATCATGGACTTCATTTTCTTAGCTTTTAACAGAAGCTTAGAGTAAAGTAGATTGTTCTGAAGGTGGTTAAATTCTGTTTGAAGGTCATTACACACTTGTTGCAGAGTAGGTCTGGCTACATACAACACGTTGTCATCATCAAAGAGGTGGATATCTGCTGACTTGACTCTGGCATTTAGTTCATTTATGTAGATAGCAAACAAGAATGGGCCCAGGATGGACCCTTGGGGCACCCCTCTTAGTAAAGTTTTGAGGGGGAAGAGGTCTCCCCCCACCTTGATCTGCTGATGACAATTGGTGACATAGTTGTAGAACAACTCGTGGGCCAAGTTTCGAATGCCAATATTCCTTAAGGTGGCCAAGAGCAAGGTGTGGTCCACTGTATCGAAGGCTTTGCTAAGGTCAAGAAACAGTGCACGCACATAACTTCTGGCATCCAAGGCACTCAGTCAATTGTTCATGACCTTAGCAAGTGCTATGATGGTGCTGTGGCGAGGCTGGAAGCCAGACTGAGCTGGGTTTAATAGGTCAGAATCATCGATGTGCTGTCTAAGCTGGGTATTAACAACCTTTTCAAGGAGCTTAGAGAGGGTAGCGAGTAGGGAGATTGGGCAGTAATTGTTTAGGTCACTGGTACTACCTGATTCAAAGAGTGGAATGATGTAGGCAGTTTTCCATATGGTGGGGAGTGAGCCCCGGCAAGGACATATTGAAGAGATGGGTGATTGGGGGCAACATGATGTAGAAGCCAAGTTTAAGGAAGAATGGCTCAATCAGGTCAGCACCTGCACTTTTTCTGCTATCCAATTGGAGCAGAAGGGCCTCATCTTCCTTCACTGAGACAGGGGAGATAGAGAATGCCTTACTTGGGGCGGGTGAGGCTAGGGCTGGGGCTGGGTCCGGGCAAGTAGAGTCTGAGGTATATAATTGTGCATGGAGGTTATTGACAGGGGAATCGTCGAATGCTAGGCTCACTGTGGCAAAGTGGTTGTTAAAAAGTTCAAGGCTTTCTTGCCAGTCGAGATTTTAGGCAGTAATAGACTAACAGAGCTATGGCCTTGGATATCCTTTAAAGATTTCCAGAATTTAGTTGTGCTATTAGTGGAAGAGTTAAGTTCAGAGCCATAGTAACTAGCTTTTGCTTCCCTAATTGATCTGGTGCAATAGTTTCTAGCAGCTCTGAAGGCTGCCCAATCGGCAGGCTGTTTGGTCTTCCTTGTCCTCTTCCAAAGTGAGTCTCTGTGAAGCAGCTCTGCTTTCAAGCTGATGGAGAACCAAGGGCATGTTTTCTTATTAGTACAAGTTTTTACAAGTGGTGCTTGTTTATTGATGGAGCCGAGGACAATATTTTGGAAGACTTCATAGCCTTTGTCAATCGAGGGGGGCCAGGTAGAAGTCCTGCCAGTTGGCATGTTGCAGGTCAAAAAGGAAGGCATTATGGTCAAAGTATCATTTTGATCTCTTAAAGACGTAGCTAGAGGAGGAAACAAACTTAGGGGAGGTCCTCATATAGGCTATGACACAATGATCACTAATGTCATTGAAGAAAATGCCATAGTGTGAGTATAGATGGGGTTTATTGACCAGTATAACATCCAGCAGGGTACTGTTCTTAGGGTATTTTTTGTTGGGAAGGGTGGTCTCCATCATAAGCTGTGACAGGCCAAAGTTGTCACATAATTCTTTTAGGGGTTGTGAGGAAGTAGAAAACCAGTCCATTTTAAGGGCTCCTGCAATAATAATTTCAGAGGATAAGGAGGTTAGTATATTGAATAAGTGATGTAACACCTTGTGCCCTGCAGAAGAAGGCCTGTAGCAACCTAAGATGTAGCTAGGAGTTGACGAGGGAAGCTGTAATTTTAGTGCAGTGCATTCGAATTCCAGGTGTACAGAAGTAAAGTCAAAAATGGAGGCTGTGAATTTGTCTTGGATGTAAATTGCTACACCCCTTCCCCTGGCTAACCTATCAGTCTTATAAACGACGTAAGAGGGGGTGTTTATTTCATAGTCCAGCGGAGTTGGCCTCAGCCAGGTTTCTGTTACCACAACAATGTCTGGGGAGGCAATGTTAAGCCAAGACTGAATAATGTCCAGTTTCTTTAACAAACTACAGGCATTGATGTGGATCAAACCTAGCCCCTTTATACAAGGCAGCACAGAGGGAGCCGGGATAGGGAGGGGGGGCCAGGATTGAGTTTGAAATTACCTGTGCAAATTAGTAAGAGGAGATCAGTTTTATAAGTGTGCTTAATAGGAGCCTACTCAAACATGATCTTGCCCTCTTGAGAGGGCTGGGGTCAGTGGGAGTTCATGGTGGGACGTATGTGTTGCCGGTGCACAGGGATGCAAATATAAAAATCATAGTGGACACGGCACATATAAGGGGTGGGAAAAGGACAGAATGGGGGTGACTTCTGCAACTAGTGTAGTACGAGATTGTAGATGAGCTAGGCTCATAGGTAGCTAACATAGCTGGTGAGTAATACAAGAGGGTGTTGGGGGGGGCGAGGGACATGTGCTATGTGCCCGTAGACTGAACAAAGGGTCAGAGGAGGTTGATTCACTATTGAGGACAATTGTGATATGCAGCATGCATGTAATGCAACCCAATCAAAGGGGTATGGGACTCATTGTGTTTCCCAGTCTATGACCCAAGGCATAGAAACATAGAATTTGATGGCAGATAAGGACCGCTTGGCCGACCTAGTCTGCCCATTTCCCTACCTAACAGATAAGCTGCAGATCCTAGTTAACCAACAGCCTTCTTCCTCCTACCCCCCACTAGAATTGCCTTATGTCTGTCCCATGCATTCTTGAATTCCTCCACTGTTTTTGACTCTATGACCTCCTCAGGAAGGCTGTTCCATGTATCCACAACCCTCTCTGTGAAGAAATACTTCCTCACATTACCCCTGAGCCATCCCCCCCCATCTTCAAATTGTACCCCTTGTTTTTGCACATCTCTTTTTCTGAAAGATGCTACCCTCTTGGACTTTGTTGATTTCCTTGAGGTATTGGAAAGTTTCTATCATGTCCTCCCTCTCCCTCCTTTCCTCGAGGCTATACATCTTTAGTTCCTTTAGTCTTTCTTCATATGTCTTCTGATGTAGACCCTGCATCATTTTGGTTGCCCTCCTCTTGACAGCCTCCACCCTGTCTGTGTCTTTGCGGAGATGGGGTCTCCAGAACTGTACACAGTACTCCAGATGTGGTCTTACCAACTGTCTGTACAGAGGGCCAACAACTTCCTGTTTTCTACTGGTGATGCCTCTCCTTATGCATCCCAGTATCCCCCAGCCCTCCTTACTGCCTTCTCACATTGCTGACCCACCTTTAGGTCGTCTGATATGACTACCCCAGGTCCCTTTCCATTTTTGTTGTTGTCAGTATCTCACCCCCCATTGTGTACTCTTTCCCTGGGTTTTTGTTTCCCAGGTGCATTACTTTGCACTTCTTTGCATTGAATCTAAGCTGCCATACATTTGACACGGCACACAGTGGAAGGGAGGCAAAGATGTGCAAGGAGGTGAAGGCCGCAAAAGTGGCCAGATATGTGGTAGCAGAAGCAGGGATGAATACAAACAGTAGATTTTTGAAGGAGCAGTGAGTGATGTGAGGGCAGGAAGGTATAGCAGAGGAGCTGCAGGCTACAGCTGCACCCAGGCACTCAGAAAGTGAGCTGGAGCAAAGGAATTGGATGCAGCCAGAGATAAGATTCCTGTGCTAACATAGTGTTGAGGGAATATTTATTTATTATGGAGCTTAGTATTGGTGCTCACACCTCAAAAAAGGACATTAACCTGCTGGAGAAGGTCCAGAAGAAGACTACAAAGATGATAGTGGGTCAGCAGAGTAAGGCATATGAGGAGAGTTTGAGGGCATTGAACATGTACTCCTTGGAAGACAGGAGAGAGAGAGACAGGGGACATGATTGAGACTTTCAAGTACTTGAAAACAATAAATAAGGTTGATAAGGAGAGTCTCTTTAAGCTGAGTGGCAACCATAACACTAGGGGGCACAGTCTTAAGCTGGAGGGTGGGAGGTTTAGGAGGGAGGTCAGGAAGCACTTCTTCAGAGAGTGGGTGGTGGACACTTGGAATGCACTGCCGGAAGAGGTCATCTCATTGAGGACAGTGGGCAGCTTTAAGAGAAGCTGGGATAGGCATAGGGGAAAGTAAGGATCATGGGTAGGGAGGATGGGAGGAGTGGGGAGGGAGGGCAGGGACATTAGCTCAAGCTGTGGACCCTGCAATATGAGCAGACTTGATAGACCAAATGGCCTTCTTCTGCTGGCTTCTTCCTATGGTTGTATGTTCGTATGTTCATATATTATTTAGATAAGGTTTAACTATGTACTTGTTTCTTATTTAAATAAGATTTAGCTATATAAATGCAGTGTCAAATAGAGAGAGAGAATGGTGTTTGGAAGAGGTGTGTATTTAGATCCTACAGCAACCAATGTTAATGGAGAGTAGTGTACAGGGAGGGGCAAAGGCATATTTAATAGAGGTCGGGACCAGGGAGGGCAGGCAGGACAAAATGCAGATTTCCCAATAAACTACAGTTTGAAAATCGGACCCGCACTAAAGCTTTTTGCAAGCCGCTCTAGGAAACAGAGCCTGGCTTAGAGCAGCAACCAATGGCAGCCCCAGGACTCACAGTTTGACCAGTCAGGTCCCTGTGCAATTGCAGTAGCAGCCAATGGGTGAATCAGTGCAGGGAGGAAGCGTACCTTAGATGAGGAGTCGGGAGGTGGAGCATGGGCAGTGGCCAGGGCAAGTGCCGCAGCCTGACATGGAAGGGTGCATCCGCTTCTGGCTACAGTGCCCAGGAGCTGAGGGATCCTCATGCAGAAAAACAGAGGGAGAGAGTTAGGTGTTAGAAGATAAAGGTAGAAAGCAGGGGCCGGGGGGCAGAAAGTAAATAGAGAGCAGAGGGTGGGAAGTCAAATCGTCAGGGACAGACAGTAAGCAGGCTGCATAGCAAAGCAATGAGAAAACTACAGCAGCTAAAGAGGCAGTAATCGGGGTGGGAGTAAGGCAGGGAGGGTAGACAGCTTGGCAGCAGGGGTTCCAACTGAGAGAAGGAGAATGTTAGCTCAGGGGCCGGGGGGAATCTGGAAGGAAAATGTGGGATTTAGTACTTACGAGTGAGAGACCAAGAGAGGGACAGTGAGAGAGGCAGGGAACAAGAAAAAAAATTAGTAGACAGTAAGCAGGGAAGGATTGCAGACTTCTGGTCAGGTACTAGCTTGCAAGGCTAAGTCTAGTTCCAAAGGGCTGCTCATCACACATCTACACTTATACTTAACAAAACAGAGCTGTAATCCATTTCAGGCATTAGGAACAAATCATAATTACACCACTAGCAAGTAAGGTTAGAGGCACTGCTCAGTAATCAGCATATCTAAAAATAGCATGCTAGCTAAACAGTAACAGTAACAGAACAGCAAATGAGGTGGTAACAGTACGATTATAATAGCAAAATACAGGTTTCCAAATAAATTACAGTTTGAAAATTGGACCTGCGCTAAGGCTTTTTGAGAGCTGCGGGGACCAATCTAGGAAGCAGAGCCTGACTTACAGAAGCAACCAATGGCGGCCCCAGGACTCACAGAGAAGTACTTGATTATCAGGTCCCATATAACTTAAAAATTGTATGGGGATAAGTATGTTTTCTGTCTCCATTATTAGGGTTTTTTGTATAAGGTGAGTTCCTTCTGTACTAGGTTCTGATAGATTTAGTAAATGACTGTGAACATTTGTATTTGGGAGTTCAAAAGAGCTACGAGGAATGAGAAAATTCTGAATTTGTATAATTCTGACTGAATTGTATGAAGTGCTGTGAAATTCCATGGAATTTCATCAGAATTTTGTGGTATTTTTGAAATGTCTTAATGTGATCATAACTCAGCTGTCTATTCAGCTAGAGATATGCAATTTGACATGATTATTTTCTCATATGTGTCCTAAAGATTGCTGAATATCATGGCATTATGATGTATCTTCTCAAAATTATATGTGCTCAAAATCTGTCTTTTTTTTTGGGGGGGGGCATGTCATAAAAAAAATTATATCTGCATGTAACTCAAGCACCTTTGGAGCTAGATACGTGAAACTCGGCATGCACAATCTTTTTGTAACTGTTATGGAATTGACTAAATATGGAGACATGTGGTTTGGAAAATGTTAACCCATTAATGCCTAGCGTCCTATATATGGGATGGGGAGAAGATGTGTGTCTCCCCGGTTATGAGTGTGTGGAAATGCAGTAATGAAACATGTAAACTACAGCCCCCTTACTGCTATATTTTTTCCTCCTTATAATATATGGCTGCCTGATCACTTCTTCTCCTCAGCACTAAATGTAATTTTTTAAGTTGCCCATTCTATCCAAAGAGGTGACATGTTATTTATACTGATGCCAGTTTATTTAACCATTAACTTTTATTCTTCTTCCTTCATGTGTGTATGTTGGTTAAGGTCTGCCCTAGCTATACTTAACCATTTTATAATAATTATTTGCATCTCTAAATTGCGAAATGTTTTTGTTCTGTCCCATATAAGGGACACCAGGCACAGGTGCCTCCAGGTTTTCAGTGGTAACACATAATTCCAAATGTAGGTGTACGATGCAGTATTTCCAGTGTCTGATGCAATAATTGGTGTCTAATGCAAGACGTTTATGTGCCTGATACAATTATATTGCTGATTATCCATGAACTTACCTGAATTACTGTCAAACAAAGAGAGTCCGAAAGCAAGATGGAGCGTGAGACTCACCTTGCTGTAATTCTTGATCGTCACCATACATATTGTTATTCATACATATACAGTATTTCTCTGTTCTCACCTTGCTATTAATATTCATATTGTTCTTGTCACACCTTGTATTTCATTCCATCTACCAGTGTAACCTCTTTTCACATTATCTCTCTCTCTCTCTCTCTCTGCCTGAAATTTCCTCAGTCCACTTCAAGCATCTGCCAAAATAGGATGTCAGAACATTTGTTGCTCTGAAGATTTCTGTTAGTATTGCACTTTGTTTACAATTGAGATGGCACATACTAAGAGAAAATACACTGTCAATAAAGTTGTTAGTATAGTATTGTCGAGGACAAAGTGTCATGATATGAAGCTGGAGTGGGGTAGACTCAGGAGAGAGGTGAGGAAGTACTTCTTCATGGAGAGAGTAGAGGATGCCTGGAACAGCCTCCCAGTGGAGGTGGTAAGTGCAAAAACTGTAACGGGATTCAAGAAAGCATGTGATAGGTATAAGGGTACCTTAGTGGTTAGGCAAGGTGGGGATAAGCCTGAGACCTTGTACGGTCTGTGGTGATAGCATAGGTAGTGAAAAATGGGCAGACCAGGTGGGCCAAGCAGTCCTTATCTCCTGTCAAATTCTGTATTTCTAAGTAGAATCAGAGGAGTTTGAAAAGGTTGACCGTTTCATCATTTTTATCACTCCACCTGATGATACTGGTGCAGACAGTGCAGCTAAGCAGTCCTTATCTGCCATCAAATTCCATGTTTCTAAGTTTCTATGGCAGTATCAGAGGAGTTTGACAAGGCTGGTCTTTTTATCACTCACCTGATGATGATGGTGCAGACAGTGCAGTAGACAGTGGAGATGAAGGGACTGGTGGCACTGTTAATAACTTGCCTTGAAAGCAGCTATGAGCTGAGGTGGACTTCGCTGGGCACAAACATGGTCAAAAGGTTAATGACAGCAGCAGTGATGGTGATGATGCCCCACCCAAAGCTACTTATGATGCTGATGAAGCACAGGCCAGTACCTCTACTGTCACTGCATCAAGCCGTTCCCTCAGAAAACAGGAAACATCAGCACAATGAAGGTGGTATAAGAAGGATCTATCAGCAGCAGTACAGAAGCAATTCGAATGGAACAGCACTGCACAGTAAACTGCTGAGAAGGACTGAGCACCATACCTGTGGTTTAAGCTATTTGTTGATGAAGATGTGGTGCAATAGCTGTACAACCAGAGCAAGTTATATGCATGTTACAAAGGGAATAGGGATGCAGGGAAATAAAATTTTGCCAATGAAATTGCTGCGAAAAAGGCAATTTCGCCGCACGAAATGTTTCGTGAAATTTCACCCGCAATTTTGCCCACCACAAATCCTGCCAAATTTATCCCTCCCTGTTCTCTGATGTCTAGTGGGCTGTCCCCCCCCCCACCCACATGGTTGTTCACCGGCTCACATGTTGAAAACATTCTCCTGGTATCTAGTGGCACCCCGTGCATCAAAGGCCAAATTAGTACAGTAGTAACCTCCCAACACATTTCTCCCCACCCCATCCCCAGGATCCCTGATCCTTACTTAAAAATAAAACACTCCCTGGCATCTAGTGAACCAACCCAGGTCCCTTCATCAGAGCCAAGGGCTATTGGGAGGAAACATATATATAGCTTAATTTACAAAGTTTTCAATATTTTAATAAATTTTGAAATCTATTTAGTTAGTTTTGTACTGCAGGTGGAAATGGCCTGCTCAGTAGGCTTCTCTTTTCTGTAGCCAAAATCAAAAACCCTGGGATGCAAGTTTCTCTGTGACAAACATTAAATTAAAATGTTTATATTATAATCATGTAATAATTATCCTACTATTTAACATAAGTTCCTTTCATAATCATATTTTATCCTACTATTTAACATAAGTTCCTCCTCACAGTGTATTCTTAAATAATACTGGTATATAATGTATAAGTTATAACTGCTTTTACAATAGTTTCTTTTTAATTCAATATTTAGCATCAGTCTACTGTTTTTAGGGTTGAGAACCTATGCCACTGTGTCTTTTGTAGATTTAGATGTCCAGATCAGGTGAGGTCTCCCCACAGAATCAAAACCAAAAAAAATAAAAAGGAACCCTGATAAAGGATCCCAAATTGTCTTTACACAAAATGCCACCAATTGGAGTAGCATTTTCCTTTCCTTCATGCAACTTTAAATTTAGATAAACTGACATCTAGTACCTATCATTCCAAACACTGGACACCCCACCCCCACCCTGTTATCAGCACCCACCCTGCTCTCCCGTACCCAGATTAGGCAACCGGCACAGCCCTCCACTCACCTCCACGGCTGGCGGCCCGACTGAGCACCAAAATGAATGAGCGCATGCTTGTACAAGCACACACTCATTCATTGAAGCATGCAAGCGCAGTAGCATTTCAATGAATAAGCACGTGCTTGTACAAGCATGCACTCATTCATTGAAGCTAAGTCGGGCTGCCGGGTAAGGAGGTGAGTGGAGGGCTGTGACGGTGGCCCAATCGGGGTATGGGAGGGGTGGAGTGGGTGCTGATAACAGGGTGGGGGTCCACTAGACACCAGGGAGTGTTTTTTATTAAGTAAGGATGGGGAGATCCGGGGAATGGGAGGTGGGGGAGAAATGTGTTGGGGGGTGGGTTACTACTTATTTGGGCCAGTGATTGGCTGGGGGGACCACTAGACACCAGGGAAGATATTAATTTGGGGCCAGTGAGCAGCCGGGGGATGATGACAGTCACCTCCAGGGGCAGCCAGCCCACAACCACACATCTATAAAGTGAAATTTCACCCTCGAGTGGCAACATTTTGCCTGTGAGCAAAATTTCACTGGCTTGGGGATGAAATTTTGCTCACAACCTCTGGTGAAATTTCAACTTTTGCCCAGCAAAATATTTTGCGAAATGTGCGAATTACGCGAAATATTTCACTGGGCAAATTATTCCAATTTCACACAACTCTAAAAGGGAAGCTGAACTACAATGTCACTCCTAATGAAAAGAGGGCCTTCTGATTAGTGCTGCTTTTAAGTGGCTATGCTGTTGTACCATGGAGATGAATAATGCGGGAACAGATTGAGGATGCATATAACGCTGCAATCTCTCAACTGACGAACCATGATAGGGTCGAAAAAATCCTCAGGTACTTGCACCTTGCTGATAACAGCAGCCTGTGTGCAGGAGACAAGCTTGGCAAGATAAGGCCATTCTATGGAATGATGAATGAGAGTTGCTTCAAGGCCTTCTAGATCGAGCAAAGTCTGTGTATAGGTGACGCCATGATTCCCTATTATGGGAAGCACTCAGCTAAACAGTTAATGAAGGGAAAGCCAATCAAGTTTGGTTATACGCTGTGGTGCCTGAATACTCACAATGGATACCTCAGTCAAGTGTATGGGTGGAGTTGACAGGATGGACCAAATCATTAGCACAACAGAATTTCCATCTGCTCAAAGAAGTGTTGGGTTCCCTTCTTTGTGTTCATGCTCAATGTGACCATACAGAATGCATGGCTCCTGAATAGGAACTCTGCAGGGAACAAGAGCAGGCCTCTGTACCTCTTGGCTTTCTGAAGAGAGGTGGTAGACGTATACAGGCTTAAGTATTCAGCTCAGGTGCACAATGCTCCTGGCATCAGTCGGCCACTCAAGGCAGGTCACCAAAGAGTAGAGAAGGTGCCCAAAGCTGTGCAATGGGACGAGCAAGGTCACTACCTAAGAACAAATGAGACAGAGGAGGTGTGCTCACTGTAGCAAAAAAGCTACATTTGTATGTCATAAATGTGATGTTGGACTACACATTGACTGCTTCAAGCAATTCCACCAACAGTGACTGTCAAAATGGTAATTTTTTTTTCCCAGTTCATTCTCATTATGTGTCGATATCCTTATGGACATGAACTTCTCAAGAAATTACCAAATGGTGACCATAAATTAGGCTATGTGGTGAATTATGTTTAGTACAGCATGCTTGTTTATACTGTGAAGTAGTTTGCTTTGAGTTGACTGCTATTCAATAAAAGATGTTATTGATATATAATATTGTGGTCTATTATTATTGGAAATATATTCATTATATATATAATAATACATTGGGTGGTGTGTTTAATGACATTTTACATACACCTGAGGTGCTGAATGTTACACAAACCCTGAGAGCAAAGCAGTTATATACACACTCACCTCTGAGGCCAGCAGATCAGAAGGCTGTGGGTTCTATTCCCACACCAGGCACTTGGGTTAAATCCCAATACTCACACTGTAGTGCAGCATGAGGGGGGTGCTACACTCCTGAGGTGCCATCTTTCAGATGAGACAATAAACTGAGGTCCCATCTGCCAGTTCGGTGGTAGTTCAGGTGGATGTTAAAGATCCCATGGCACTTCTCAAAAAGAGCAGGGGAATTTTCCCGGTGCCTGGCCAAATTTCCCCCCATTCACTGAAAATACCACCAACAGCTTAATCTGGTTCAAGGTCAGTTGACATTCATCAGTATCCCCTTCCCCCAGGTCACGCCTGAAAATAGGCAGAATTTGTCTAGTGCACTTACCTGGGCAACAAAAATGAAATAAATAAATATAAAATAAAATAAAAACGTCCCTGTGCAGCCGCAGTCTGGTCAGTATTCAGTGCGGTCTGCAGTTGGCAGTGGATGCATAGACAACTAACTATTGTCCTTTTCTTTTCCTTTTTTTTAAAGTTTAATCATGATAGCACAACAAGCCTAGTTAATGTTTTTTAAATTAAGTTAATGCTGATTGTACATGGTGCCAAAGTGTCCAGTGCTAAGGAATGGTACTGAGTAAGGGAAGAGTGACGGCTGGTGCGTGCATGAACCGAGGGAAACCTGGTGTGTGTTACCAGTACCAGTTAGTATCATTATTATTATTATGATTATAATTGGTAAGATAGATCAGAAACTAAACTATGCACCCAACTATGCCTAGCATCCCATATATGGGACACAAAAAAATATTGACATTTTTGAAAATAGTTAAGGCTAATTTGAAAAGCATGCTAGAAATGTTCACAACTCACATTGGCATACAAGTACACCAAGGGGAACTTAATTATAAAAATTTAGGCATCAATGGGTTGTTAGACCTGTTCAAAATTTCACTACGTAAATATTTGCAAAGTTTTCTGAACACTTTCTAAAAATGCAGATGTTTGTAACTTCTCTACTCTTGCAGGTATAGACTTGACATTTGCCATGCCTATCCAGTGTCAGTGTGTCCTGGTATCTAACACAACTGGAAAAAAATTGATTCAGAAGTTTTAAATTTACATTGGAAAAAACAGGAGTTATTGGTAACATTCTCTCACATTTTTATGGTAGCATATAGACAATGCCTCCAGAATTTCTCTTGTGGAAGTTAACGATCTCAAAATATATATCAATACTTCATCTGATAAGCTGAACTGAGCTTTTTGCAGTCCTGTACTTCTCTGGGTGACTCCCCTTAGCTTATCCAGATAGACTCAGTCGAAATACTGGTCCTCCTGATAACCTCTTTGCTCTCTGTGGTGACATAGTCCCTTAAAATGAGAGTCACCAACTCAACTTCCTATCAACCTATCCTGTTGGAATAGCCAGCAGTCTTCCTTCCTGGTGCCCCAGACATTTTTTTCCACCAATATATCTTTATGAGTACCTCTAAGTCCCAGACTTGCAAGTATGTTCAGCTTCCTGGATTGTTAATTTACTGGGCATGATTTTATATATCCTACATTTAGGTTGGAATTGTGGATGATCTGTGCTTCCTTGCTCCAACTGGGGGGCTGGTAGGAGGGGGGAAGGTCTGCTATTTCTGTGCTACCTAGCTGAGCTGTCCATTTTTTGGTGAAACCATGCATCTAGCTCCTGCAGCTGGTGACCCTCCCCTGCACTAGCTTCCTCTTCAACCCCTATCCTTTAATTTGAATCCCCAGACTTCATGTTCCTTGACAGGACCAGTACCCCCTCTCTACTAGCACAACAGCAGCCCATTCTGAGCAGGCAGGCATTCTTTAACCCAGAATTTGTTTACTTACTTATTTATTTATTTAACTTTGTTGACCAGGTAAGTACACTGGTAATAGTAGCCTTCTTCAGGCATGATCCAGGTGTAAATGCACAAATAGCATATGCAGAACATTGTTACACAAATGCATTGGGTGAATAATAACATTTATAAAGCAATATTTACATGGTACAATATTTACATGGTACAATACAATTTTTCATAAACAGCATTATTTACATGATACAATAGCAAGATGTCATGAGCAGAAGGAGAAAAGGTAGAAGTATGTAGAGGGCAATATTCAAAAGATGCCCAAAAGGGTGTGAAAGTATGTATGAATGGAATTACGTATTAGTAAGGGTAGAAAAGAATACAAGTAAAAAGGGGACAGGTAGTAAAGGGTCACAGAGTGGGGTATTGTGGAGTTCGTGGGAGGTTAGTTGAAACATTGACATGCGACAGAGGAGGAGTAATTTGAGGAGGCAGTGTGAAAGGAAGAGGACCGCTGGCCCATGTTGGTATGAAACAGCTGGATGGCAATATTGTTATGGGAGGAAGATCGGAAGATAGAAGATTAACAAGAGTGATCTGCCTGGAAAGGTATAGAGGGTTGCCAGTATGTAGACTTTTTGGTGGTAGCCAGTTGAGGTTATTTAACACTGTGCAATGGTGTGTATTGAGGCTGCTGTCAGAGGTGAATTTAGCTATATTGTAATAGAGAGTATGCTTCTTGGTAGAGCAGATTTACTGGCAGCATTGATGACTGCTAAACCATATTTCAGCACAGGTAAGAGACTGCCCTGAGCGATTTTGACCTTAGTGTCAGGAGTCAAGAAGTGGCAGACTCTGTAAAGTTATCCTAGTTTTTTTATGAACTGAGGATATGGTGATTTGGAGGAGAGTTTCGAAAGAGAGGGAGGGATCAAGGTGTATTCCAAGGTACTTAAAGGAGAGTTTTTTTCCAGGGGGGAGCCATTTCCAGTGTTGACACTAAACAGTGGGGATACTTTGGAGAGGTTTAACTTGGACCCAAACAGAATGGACTGAGTTTTTGGTAGATTTAGGACCATTTTTTTCTTGAGAGAGCCAGGCTTGCAGCCTGGCAAATGAGTTGTCCAGAGTTGTTAATGGAGGCAATATTGTCACTATGGGTATAGAGGACAGCATCATCGGCACAGAGAAGTGTATGTATTGGTATGCAGATGGTAGGGAGATCGTTAATGAAAACTAAGAACAAGAGAGGCCCTAGAATTGAGCCTTGGGGGGACTCCACTAGGGATGAGATTTACACCAGAGATGCTATTTCCTATTTTGACAGCTTGATGGTGATGCTTCAGGTAATCTGTGAACCATGCTATGGCGGGGGTACCAAGACCAAGTGCTCGGAGTTTTGAGATGAGTAATTTATGGTCAACAAGGTTGAAGGCTTTTGTCAGATCAATGCACACAGCACCACTGATGTGACCTGTGTCCATAGCCTTGTAAATGGTGTCTGTGAAAGATATTAGGACAGTGTCTGTGCTATGATCTGTTCAGAAGTCATGCTGTTCCTGGCAGGTGAGGTTGTGTAGTTGCAGGTATTAGTGAGCTGGTAGTGAACGATTTTCTCTTGCAATTTGGCTAGGGCTGAGAGAAACAAAATAGGGTGGTAGTTTTCGAGGGAGGCAGTGTTCTCTTTTTTTGTGCAGGGGGACAACTGTGGATGTTTTCCAGAGGGATATCACAGTACATAAGGATAAGGATAGGTTGAAAATATTTGAGATGGGAAGTGCAATTTGGTGGGCAGCAAGTTCAAGAAATCTAGGGATGAGGCCATCGGGTCTGGGTGATGCTGGCCGTTAAGGAGTTTATTGATTGACTGCCAGAATTTTTTAGGGTTGTGCAGGTTTTGTGTTTGTTGGGATTTTAAGTACTGACTTTTGGTGCTGTGACTTAAGTGTTTACACTTGTTGCATAGATATCTGTAAGGGTTCCAGTCAGAGATGCAGTTTGTAGCTTTGTATTTAGCCCAGGATGCATCCCTTTTACGCATTAGAGCAAATATCTTTTGTAAGCCATGGGGATTGTTTGGCTTTAACTCTGCGAGTGAGCGGGAGGCATGTTTATCAAGCACTGATGAGAAGGCATGCATGAAGAATTTGTCGGCAGAGATTGCGTTGAGGTGGGACCAATTAATATAGTGCAGATTGGACAGGTAGGAGTCAATGCTGAGGTTGGAGACATTTTTGTAGGAAATGATCCGGGAGTGGAATTTTTAGGGACACTGTTATGCTATTGGCAGCATGTAGCATGGTGATCACTAATTGAATTGCTCAGGACTCCTGAAGTGAGGATTCTTTCAATGTTATTAACCAGGATCCAATCCAGGAGGGTGTGCTTACTGGTCCTGGAATTAGATCTACTGGGAGATTGTATGATTTGCTGAAATTGACCTAAATTTAGTGCTTCCATGTATGCAGGTGCCCTATCAAGGCAATTAAGGTTAAGATCACCAAGTATGATACGTTCTGAGACTGGGAATGTGTTAAGCATGCAAGTTAGGTCATAAAGCTCATTAAGCCCTGCTTTGGGTGGGTTTTATGTGCATGGTGATACATAGGGTTTTTGGGCCTATGGTGATGTTGATAGAGAGCCATTCACATAAGGTACTGGGGGTGTAGGGAGGGACTCATATTTCAGCTTTGTGGTTGATGTCAGTGATGTAGGTGGAAATCAGGATACCACCTCCTTTTTTAGGATGTCTGTCCTAACAAAAGATGTTAAAGTTTGGAAGGGAGATTTCCAAGCCTTTTGTATGAGGGGAGAGCCAGGACTCTGAGATTGCTAAAATGAGAGGTTTATGAAGGGTGGAGAAGGCCTCAATGTAGTGCATTTTAGATGAGACACTACTTGTGTTTAGGTGCATGATGCGAATTCCATTGGGACTGGACCAGATCGGAGGTGTGGTGGGAGTAGTATCTGCAGAGCCAGAGTTGGTTTCTATGCTCCCGGCTAATAATTGGAGGGTAAATGATAGGTGAGATAGCAGGGAGGCAGCTTGAGGGGGGCATATTGAGTGTAGCGAAATGATATAATGACCTAGGGCATAAGTGTGTCTCTTGGTGAGGAGACCAAGAACAGGGATATTAAGGTGCTGTGGGGATATCTGGAAGTAAGTGGCAGAAGGGGTAATTACAGGAGGGACAGTTTGGTAACTGAAGCCATGTTCAAGGAGTAATAACAGTATGCAGGAAATGCTACCGGCACAGAGCCCTTTCAAGGCCATAGTAGCAGTCCGTCTGAATGTGGTAGGATAAGAAAAGATTGTTTAAGTATACAGACTTAATTAGCAAGTGCACATCTGTAGTGTTGACTTGAGAGGTAAGAATAGGGACAGCCTATTAAGATTCATTGTAGACATAAATTTAGTAGTTAAGGACGCAGGTTCAAAACCCAGAATAGGTAGGAGCTACCAGAGATATGAGGGGCAGTCCCTGCAGTAAAGAAAGATTTAGACTTATCTTCATTAATTGTAATATAAATGCTAGCAGTTTAAAATGAGTTTGAGTATAAAATATGCTGTGAGCATATTAGTAATTGTGACAGTGGGATGCAGCACAGTGGAAAGAGGAAAGGACTCCTGGTTTGCCATTCCTCCCACACATGCAGTTTTACACAAAGAATAGTGACTGCCATTGTTTTTGTGGAAAACATAATATAGATTTAATGGTAAAATAGAGAACTGATTTGCTGATGGCCAGAGGGCTAGTAAATGGTTTGTCCTGGCTAGTTACACAAGTGCTGGACAGCTAGTGTGCAATTGGACTGCCTGAGTTGCCTGTGGTGTTTTCTTGTAATTGTACTTTTATTTAATAAACAATCACTCTTGGTTTTTTTTTTTTTCAATTAAGCTTTTAGGTTCTCGTGCCTCTTACCGCCAACTGGCAATGGGGACACATATGTATTTTTTACAGATTTTCTCCCCTGGCCCCACTGAGGCCCCAGAACACAGCTGTGTGAGTGTGTGGAGATATGCTTCGCACCCCGTGGCACCAGCTCAGCTCCTTCCACCTCCCCATACTTTGCCGCGCCCTCTCCACCTATGTTACCAACCGGACCTCCACCCACTGGGGGCAGAACTACAGAGGGGTGCCAACCCACCCGCACCACCCTCAGGAGAGGAGAGCTGCCCACCGTGATGCTCAATCCTGGCTCCGGGCCTTCCCACGCCCAGCACCCCAGTGAGCCGAGGTCGTTCCTGAACCCAGGTCACCGGTGTAGCACGCAACCTTCTGGGCCACCAGGCTGGCACATAATCACTCTTGAAAAAAAGTTTTTACTGCTCTGGAAAAGTAAATAAATGTATACAGAGTAGCAGCTGCGAGCTCTACTGGCGCCAAAAATGAGTGAGAGTGAAGAGTTACAAACCGAACATTGGCCTCACAGCAGAGCACAATGTGCTCCAATAAGGAATCCTAGGCTTGCCTCGGGCAACCACCTCACTCTGCAGCCATACAGAAAGCAGACTTCAGCCTAACAGTGTGTCTAGCTTCATACAGAGTTGAGAGGTAATAGCACAATGTGCTCCTCTCGTAGCAGGATCAACCTGTTTAATACAGATGCCTGCGATCAGGCAGAAAGCAGCCCACTGGACCACCAGGGATATAGGATGAAGTCTTTTTTTACAATGCCCGTGATCGGGCATGGGGGGCACCACCAGGTGCAGCCGGAACTCAGGTGGCCACCCACAGGTGGCAGTTGCCATGTTGTGCCCTGCAATGTGGCAGCTCACCTGTGGGTGGCCATCCGTTGTTCCTTTTTTTTTGGATCAACTTTGTGCTGGCGCAGGTAGGGGTTGCGCATGCATGGCTCTGCACATCCCAGGCTGAATATCGGGCTGTGCAGGTTATGCATGGGCACGCCCCCCACCTGTGCCTGCATACATTACTGATGCACTCCGGCGCCTCGGGATTTGTGCCGCGCACTTTTCCCTTTTGAATATCACGCCAGGGCGAAACACTGTTGCGCCATGCGCAACCCTTTTGAATATCTGGGCCTCTATGTTTCATCTGAAGAAAGATCCTGCAACTCTCAGCTTAATCACTTTTAAGGAAAATTCTTTCTACTGTTATTTATTGTGGCGTTCAGTTACACGAGCCCCGGTATAGCTTATATTTTTTATCTTAGCCTTATTTGCTTCTTAGTATTTTAAACATGGATGTTATCCTTTTATAAAAGAAGCCTTGTAAACTTTGAAGCTTGAAGTTGCTGTTTTATGTGTACTCCTTCATTTCACTAAAGATCACTAAGGAAATTGAAGAGCTAGGAGGCCGATAAAGCCCATATATGCTCCTATCGTCGATTATCTATATAAGGAAAGAGTATGCTCAGATAACAATAGCTTATCTGGTCATTTTTTAAATTCCTCTTTGGTTTTACTAGGGATAACCTCGAATGGTAATTTATTCCAAGGGTTAATAATTCCGTGAGTGTAAAAATATTTCCGATTCAGGTAATTGAATTTTTTTCCAGTTAATTGAAGTTATTGTTTAGTTGATTTATTTTTGCGGTCACATGCATATGTAAGGTTTGCATTATAGTTAAAGCACATGGGCATATAGCATAAGCAAATAGAGGGCTTTTTTGCAGTGGGACTCCTTGTGCTGTAAGTGCTTTAAGTATTGATTTGGTGTGCTCTTTTGTGGTGGTGTGATTTAATTTAATCCAAACACCTGTTCCCTTAAGGACTGTTCCATAATTACTCCATAAGTCCCTTTTTTAACCTCAATGGTTTAGAATAGTTAGAATTTAAATATAATTAAACTTGTGCATTTTCCCCCCAAGCAAGCTAATTAGCTAGTTAATCTGGATGACTCTGTATTGCTCACTACATGGCTGAAATTTAGCTGGCTTAATGGCTCATTAATTAATGAATTAATTAATTAAACTCAGGCATGTTTGATAACTGCATGCTCAGGGTGGACTACATTGATTTTAATTGTTTCAAAGCTAATTGAACTACTATCAATTCTTTTTGTTAACATTGAGCCTTTAGCAACTGATATGCATGTGTGGCGTCTTTGAGCAGTGAATGCAGTCTGCACTTCGCAGCATAAATGCAACATATGCGGAAGGCAAAAAGGGAAAACTGCTGACATAAGAGTTTGCTGGGAGGTTTTTTTGAAGAGTGAGCCTTTAGTAAAAGCTCAACTTGCCTTTGCAGAAGTTTTTAGTGCTCACTCAATAAAGTTGGTGGAACTCAAGCTTTGGCTTAGCAATACCTCAGCAATATCTCAGCTACCCAGCCTCCATTTTATTTAAGTTTGCTGTTAAAAGGTGAAGTTTTCAGGGCCAGCTGGCTGCAATTCAGACTTGCTTGCTCAAGTGGCATTAAGAGTTACTAGTGGTATTAAGAGACACTAGTTGTGCCTTGGAAGTGCAGCTTTGCTAACATTTTTCAGAAAGTAAGCAACAATTATAACTTAAATATATATATTTAGCCCATTTTTTGACAAATCTTTCTAATTTTTAGATTCCTTTTGATTAAGGAAAGAAAATTAATCCTTAAATGTTAATATACATTCTTTATAGTTTAGTTACTGCCTGTAGAAACTACTGAGTGAATATATCCTGTGTTTTTGTTGGTGGCTGTCTTTGCGATATATTTGCTATTGGTTAGATGGTAATATAAATACTAATATTATAAGTATGCATATTATTAATGTCATCTTTATTGATTGAACCATTTAGGGAAAATTTATTCCCCAGACATTATCTTTTTGATTTGTTTGCCCCCATATAGTGTCACTGGACAAAGAAAACACAGTGAAGGGTGTTGACTTGATCCAGAAGCAAGGACATTATTTAAGAACTATGTCACTTAAGAGTTGCCTTAGGAGGTGGAGGTTGGAAGCGCCATCTGTGCGGTTGCAAGGAACAAGTAGAGATCTTGTGGACTTTGAAAGAAGGGTTAAAACATAAAAGCAAAGGAATCTAAAGATACAAACAAAGAATAGAAAGAAAAGCTGGAAGAAGTGTTGGAAACTGGAAGCTGAGTTGCATTTTCAGGTTTTTCTATAATATTGTTCAGAGGACATTCATTATTTATGAACTTTCTCTTTGCTTATATACAATGAATTTTTTTAGATAAGCCAATATTTATATCTACATTTTCACTGTTTTCTATTTATTACCAGGACATATTGCATGTATTTGGATACATTAACTTATAAAGCTTTAACATTTTATAGCTTTAAAGGCTGGTTTAAAATGATACAGGCTTACTTTATAATTTGCCAATTGCTAAACTTGGTGGAACTATTCATGTCCATACTTTGCATCTAATTGCCTTAGAACACACAGCCTTATAAATTGAACTTTCAGTTAAAAAACATTATCTGACCTTGTAGGTTCATAGATAATTCTACTTAACTGCAAAAATGGTAAATACAAAAAGTAGCCTAGAGTGTTCTCCATCTATAATTGCTTAGACCTGTAAAATAAAATTATAAAAGGGAAGAAAAAAAAGAAAGCATATCAAATTAACCCATTGTTAAAGAAAGTGATGTCCCACATCTAACGCAATCTAAAATAAACTCCTTTTTAAAAACAGAAAAAGTAAGGAAAAACAGTTCAACTCCAAAGGAACAAGGTAAAAATAATTCAGAAGAAAGTGGAAATTATAGGAAAAATGGACAAAAGGGGAAAACTGAAAATATTTTGAATGAAAGTTTACACTCCCCTACTTTACAACATCATCCAATAGAGTTAACTCTAAGCCCATATAACATGAGTATTTTTGAATATAGCTCATTGATACAGGAGGGTGAACAGGAGAGTGAGAATATTACTATATTGGGGTCTAGAGAAAGCCTAATATCCATTGAAAGTAAAAAGGATTTAACTTTTCCAACTAGGAATTCAAAAACATTTTCAAATGAGTCTCATAGTCTAGTCCCAGATTCTTTTAATAAAAATTTAAGTATTAATTAAAAAGGTCATGATGAAAGTAAAGATAACATTTCAAATGTAATTCAAGAATTAAACATCACTATTAAGGGACTAAAACAACTAGCAGAAAGTCAAGACACTCAGTCTAGAATATTATTAGAATCACAGTTGGGAAGGACTTCAATGGATAACTCCCTCTCTGCTTCATTAATGTTCTCCCCAATGCCCACACGCAACCCCGAGGGAGAAACAAAAAAATTGGAAACCCCTCTCAGATGAACTTAGAAGGGAAAATTGATTGTCCTGGATCCCCCCTTTCCCTCACAAAGAGACAGAGACCATTGTTTGTTGTTGTGCTCAGATTGGCAGTTAATTTATTTATACATCATAATTCCATATTCCATTTTATCATTTTCTTATTATCATATTTCTCAGAATTTCATTTATTTCCATCCATATATAAATCTCTGATCATCCCTCTTTCTTCCTCTTTTCTCCCCAAGGTGAAAACCTGGGTGCCTTCTTCTTTTCCGTTAGGTAACGGTGAAAACCGAGACCACTTTCTCCTTCATCTTCTTCCTCTTTTTGTGTTATTCCTTTTCCTTCCCCCTCACCTCCTTCCCCCTTTTCCCCACTAGCCAGTCTCCAGCTTGCACTGGATGACTGGCTTTCCACACGCTTAGGGTATTATTCTCCCTTACCTCAGGGCAGATCCTTCTTAGTCCCTCTCTTCTTTTTTTTTTTTTTTATTTCACACTTCTTGCATGTCCCCTCCATGCTTCTATAAAGCCCATTGTTTCTGTATTGAACATGTCTATGGCTAGGTACGACAGGTGCACTCCATCCGACCTGTAGAAATCTTCTACCGATTCTTCTACACCCCACAATATTACCTGTCCTCCCATCTGCCTTACCAATGTCCCAACCCTTCTGTTCATCTTTCTCCTGGCCCTTTCCACAGCTCTATGGCTGTGCTCCTGCCTCCACACCCTCCTTGGCATCATATCCAACCAGGCAAGGCATACCTGAGGCCACCACTGCCGTATTGCTCCTAGGTCCCTTTTTATCTGCAAGTATGTGTCTACCCATGGTTTGCCCGCAAGGTCGTTGCCCCCTAAATGTATAATAATTAAGTCTGGACTGGGTCACTGCCCTTTGAGTTCCTTCAAGGTAGGAAGAAGTTGTGCCCATCTCATCCCCCGTATGCCATGCCAGACCAACCTACACTGTTTCACATCCTGGTACAGCTGCTTTCCCCCAGCCTTCTTCTCTGCTCTCTTTTCAGCCCAATAAATATAGGAATGGCCACAGATCCAGACTTCCGTGATCCTCCCTCTTCCTAAGGGATTCAAGCAAAATTAATTATCTTATACATGCTCTTAGTTTCACCACCATAGTATCCTCCCTGCCCTCCCCCTTACCATCTTGCCCCCCAGATCTGTAAATGAAAACAAGAGCAATATGTTAATTTCTTACTTCAGTGCTTGAATGTATCTCTTATAAGTGGCAGACCACCAGTGCCCTTTTTCCAAAATATCATTCACAGTTTCTCCTGCCACTGCCCACTGTGAGGCAGCCCCAATCCGCAAGGAATGGGATGTACAATTAGCCGGGTCCTCCCCCATGGATTGCATGCCTTTCTTGAGTAATGCTGTGACTTGATAGCTGGTGATCCTTCTCCCATCACCATGCACAAATAATCTCCCTGTCCTGGTCCCATGCTCTGCAGCGAATGCCCACAGAGCCTGCACTGGGCATACTGCACCCTCTACCTGCCCCTTCAGTGTCACTATGCAACCCTGTCCCCTTTGATCCATTTTTGACCTCTTAATCTTGATCCATATCTCTTTCCACCCCCAGCTTATATCTTCCCATTCTAATCCCCCTTCCTTGTTTTCTTTTCCATGGCCTACCACCTCACTCACTCTCATGGCCCCTGCAAACATTACAACATAAATCATGTGAAATAGCTGGGCCTCGGACTTTGATCTGCATATTGCCGGGAGCACGTCCTTTAATTTTGCTAGCCACTGTTCCCCTATTGGCCTCCTAATGTCTGCTGGCCTTTGTTTTAACCTGCCCCATCCCTGCATCATTCTTCTGATGAACAATGATTTTGTCAGGTCCTTCCAACCTTTTAGACTGCAGATAACACTAATCCCTGCCAAGTAGACTCCCATTGTGGTGTGGGCTGTTCCTTTTTGCCACTGCTCCATGGTGAACATTCCCAACTGTTCCTCTGTGAGTGGCCTACTTACCTCCATCTGGTGTGCTGCCCTGAATGTTTGAAACACTCACCAGGCCCCATCATAGGCCCTCTGAGTCCGAGTTCTGCTCCTTCTTGCCAACGTCCCAGATGTTCATTGGTATGGGTGTTTTTTGCTCCTCTGCTGCTGGTGCCAGCCTCCGAAAATGGTCCAGCTGCTGACGGGAAAGGCTGTCAGCCAGGGTATTGTTCACCCTTTCTATGTGTTTTGCACTGAATGACATGTTCAGCTGCAAAGTCCTTAACACTAAATGTCGCAATACTTGCATGACCGTTTCTGACCTGGCTCCTTTGTTGTTTAGGACCTCCACCACTGCTACATTGTCACACCAAAATGTCACTTTCCGATCCCGTAATTCCTCCCCCCCAGACCAGGGTACATACCCATATGGGCATGATCTCTAACAATGTTATATCTCTTACTTTGCCCTCCCTCACCCAGCTAGCAGGCTATGGTTCTGCAAACCACCTGCCACTCAGGTAACCCCGCATGCCTAGCCCCCCGGCAGCATCTGTGTAAAGGTCGAGGTCTGTGTTGTACACTCACTCCTCCTGCCAGAAAGAGCAGCCGTTATACTCCCTGAGGAATTCCTCCCATATTTTAAAATCCTCCCTGACACCTTTCATCAGGTCTACCCAGTGATGTGGTCTGGTGACCCCGGCTGTAGCCCTAGCTAACCTCTTTGTGAATGCCCTCCCTGGTCCAATGGCCCTGCAAGTGAAGTTCAGGTGCCCCAGTACTTGCTGCACTTGTTTTAGTTGTACCCTTCTCCTGCTGGTATGTACTTGAATCAATTCTTTCAGTTTTTTCACTTTTTTGTCCGGCAGTCTGACTATTTCTTTCGGGGCATCTATCTCAATCCCCAGGAACTCCATCACCCTGCTGGGCCCTTCTGTTTTTTCTGGTGCCAGTGGAACCCCTAGCTCCCGGCACAATTCCTGAAACTTGCCCAGCATATGCTGTGTCTCTCTTCTTCCCCTACCAATGAAAAGAAAATCATCCAGATAATGGATGACCATTCTATAGCCAGATTTCTCTTGAAATATCCACTGCAAGCAGGTGCTGAATGCTTGAATGTTGCACATGCTATGGAATATCCCATTGGCATGGCTTTGTCAAAATAATATTGCCCCCCAATTTTAAAACCCAATAGGTCCCAGTCTTCTCTCCTAACTGGCAGCAGTCTGAAAGTGGATTCATATCCATTTTTGCCATCCATGCGTCCTCAATAGCCCGGATTATCTGGACTGCATTCTCTAGTGTCACATATGTCACCTTACTATGCTCCTCCCTGATGAAATCATTCACTGAATCCCCTTCTGGATAGGACAGGTGATGAATCACCCTGTACTCCCCCTCTTGTTTCTTGGGTACCAAACCCAATGGCGAAATTCGCATGTTCCACAATGGGGGGGTGTCAAATGGGCCCTCTACTCTCCCTGCTGCCTTTTCTTTCTCTATCTTCTGTTTTAACATTTCTTCCCTTCCTTTGACCTACACCAGGTTGCTTGCCTCTCTCGCTTGTCTGGGCCCCCCACACTGCAGTGAAAACCCTGTGCTAAAACCTTTTATAATCATATCCCCCACTCTTTTGTTTGGATATCTGTCCAAACAGGCTGTCCATGCCTCTAAGTTAATGGGGGTTCTGGCCACCCCAAACTGCTCTCTGTCATTCCTCCCATTAATTCTCCCCAGCCCCGGCCCCTCCCTCTCACTTTGTGCTTGGTCTTTATGTTCAGTGATTCTGACCCCCTCTACTCGTGTTCCCCCTACCCCTCAATCCCCTGTTCCATGTCTGCCCTTTAAACCCCTGCCCCTCTCGAAAAAACTGTTGACCTGACATTTGACCCCTGTGCCCCTGTGCCCCATGGGCCCATGTCATTCTGCATCTGCTTGCCGGGTGCCCTCCCCTGCATTTTGAACAAGCATGCCGAAAATAACATTAAGGCCATGAGCAAAAAGCCCTGTTGTAAGCCCAGCAGCATCTCTGGGGCGTAGCTCCCTTTCTCCCCCACTCCCCTTCGGGTGTGAACTGATCTGTTACATAATCTGTCCTTAAGTCTAGCTGCTTCATATCCTATCTTACATCCCTGAATGTTGCCATTCTCTGTCGAAAAAATTCATCATAGTGTAACCACCCTGCCCCACCTTTGCTTTTGCCCTCCTTATTATTAAGGAATAAGTGATGAGCGGGATGCCCAGCTCCGGCCTCTTTTCCAGGACAATGGTTGAGAAAGTGGCAAAACCTACAAACCACCCATCCCAAGTCTTTCCTTTTGTGAACTTGTCCTCCTCCTTCTTCCCTAAAAGCACTATCGCTGCTGCCATTTTACTCTTACCTATGTTCTCAGCTTCCTCATACTTTGCTGCCACTTCTCGGCTCACCAAGGTGAATATATCCACATACTCCCCTTTCCATATTTTTTCTTTTGTGGCCAGTGGAACATGCTCGCCTATCCTCATCCCGGGCGCACCTATCTCCCTTGTACCTTTTCCTTCCTTCTCTGTACCCCTTTCATTTCTTTCTGGCACCTCTTTCTCCATCCTAATCTCTGCCAGAGCTGATTCCATCTGCCATAAACCTCCTGTTCCCAGTGCCGACACAATTTGACCTATATATTCTTTTATTCTGTCCCCCACTGTGCTGGGTGTGTTACCTGTCACCTTGTCCAGGCTGTGCTGCCTGGCGTCTTCCATCTGTCCCCTTTTTTCTCCCTGCGGTTGAGGAGAAGGGTGAACTACTAGGGTTTGTGGAGGGAACACTATGTTCTGGGGATCTGGTCTGGGTTCACCAAGGGGGATCCCACCTTGATCGGGGGGAGGTACTGGCATTACCGCGTCTATAGGCTGCAGAGGTACTGCATCAGTCACCTTGGCGAGTCCCACTGCCAGCGGTGGTACCCTAGTGGGACTGCGTGGCCCTTCAACTGGTCATTTCCATCTGCCCCCTTTTCCCAGGCCTGCTTTCCTTTTCTCCCCGGGTCTCCCTGGTTCCTCCCCTTCCACCAGTTCCCACATTCTGTTGGCTTTTTCCGCCAACTCGATTATAGCCCTGTAAGCATCTTAATTTTATGGCCTGCTCTTCTTTGGTGCCATGTCCTTCGCGCCATCTCACTGTGAAGACAACTAACGGGAAGAGAACAACATTTATTATTATTATCATTTTTTTTGCAATGCCTTCCTTTGGAGGAAAAAGGGAGGCCCTACTAAGTCTTCCCAGGCCTCTCCCTTCTCCTTCCCCTGCTCTGTCTTCCCCCCAACTCTCCTGCGGGATGTCACTATCCCCTAAAGTTATTCCTCCCCATCCTAGGCCCTGGTTGCTTATGTGCTGAGCCTTCCCTTCCCCTTATGGAAAAGAAAAACATGTTGCTGAAGCACCTCTCCTTTATTCAGGCCTCATTCCATCCTCTGTCCCTTCTGCCATGTGCCAGCATGTCCGTGGTCAGGCCCCCAGTAACAGGCCTCCATCCTGCTCCCTTTGTCCCTTGGTGTCCAGGTGCCCCCCCTTTTGCCTTCCTTAAAACAACCCCCCAATCCAGTATCCTTGAACAACCAAAGTTTTTTTTTTTTACTTTAATAACATTTTTTTTTATATATAGGGCTTCACCTACAAACAGGCAAAATAGCCCAGTTGCCTGCTCCTGCCATGCCCTTGGCATGTCGCCACATGGGCTGCTTGTCACCCCCCCTCTGAGCCTCTCTACTGGCCCATTCAAACATTCCCTTGACCCCGTTTTTATTATTATTTTTTTTGATCCGCCACTCTCAGAATTGCCCCCTTTTTATGCCCTGCCCCATTCACCTCCCTATCCATATGCCCCCTCCCTCCCCTGCTTCTCCAGCACCATCCAATGGGGCCAAGAAATTCACTGCTGTCCTCCCACCGTGTTGCCTCCCTCGTGGGTGATGCCAGGGCTAGAAGAAAATTTTTGAGGTGGTTTGCTCTCCCCTGTGATGACAAACAAAAACGGGAGGCAGCCACGAGGTTCTTTGGGGCGGGAGAGTGTCCGCTTCTCCACCCATGGCCCAGCTGGCATGTGTGCACCTTCATGTTCTCATTGTCCCTCACAAGCCAGGCTCCACCTGTAAGATGTACCCACCTCACTCGCCCCTGTCCCTCTCCTACCCCCAACTGCTCCTTTCCTTTGAATCTCCCTTCCCTCGTGACTGTCACGTGGCGTGTGACATCACACCATGTGGTCCCTTAATGTGCTTCTGCTCCTTCTGATTCAGTGCCACTTCCTGCTGGCCACCCACCGCACTGCTTCCCTTGTGGGTGATGCCATAGCTAGCAGAACAGGAACTCCTCCAAAAAGGCTCAGCACTCTTAAGCCTGTACTGAGGTAAAACCAGGTCCAATCACAATCAATAGCAGGAACAGGGAAGGGGGTTTGATCACGACTGCCACACGGCGTGTGACATCATGCCACATGGTCGCTGGAACGTGTTCCTGCTCCCTCTGATTCAGGGCCTCTTTCAGGCCTACTGCACCTCAGGAGCATCGCAAAACACCCTCGCCCATACACCCAGGCTTCCTATTTTGGCCTGCACTGCTACTGCTTTCATCCTATGGTGTGGTTACAATTCATTGGGTTTCAAAACTACCACTTCATCACCTCAGCACCCTGCCTCATCATAACCTCTCAAGAAAAACGCCCTACCCATGCCTATTGTCACCTTACATGTGGCTAAGCCCCCACCACCGGGGGAACGGCGTGGTCTACTGCAAACTTTAAACTGGTCCCCAGCACCTATCACTTTCCCACCTGCACAGCACCTCACGATTCTATTGTGACTATCCATCTACATAAACATTGCCAAGCTACTTGTAACCCCAACATGCCTGCCTTGAACCAAACACTACTATCATTTCCCCCAAACTAAAACCAGATGAATTGAACATTTTTAAAACAGTGCATAAACCTCCATATCACTTCTATAGAACCTGAACCATTAGCTCAAACCCTGCATCCAGGCCAGTAATGTTAAAAACCTCTCTTAAACTATTTGTAAAGCAGCCACCCAACAAATACATCTTTAAAACATGGTACTATCCGCCTCTATTATATATATATATATACAGTATATATATATATATATATATATATATATATATATATATATATATATATATATATATATTTATTTTACATTTTATTCCTTGAAGCTATCTTACCTGCTGTACCTGGTGCACAAACTCTCCAACTTGTTCTGCCAATCTGATGTGCTGCAGTTCCAAATAGATCAAAACTCCAGCAAAAAGTGGCTGAAGCCCCTCTGTGCTCTTCATTATGTAACTCCACTTGTCCCTCCCCTTCCTGTTACCTGCCCATTGTTCTAACCCTTAGCCCCTCCCCTTCCTTCCCCTCCCCTCCTGAGCACAACCATCCTAATGAAAAGGGAAGGGGTGCACCAGTAAAGGGCAAACTCCATTATAACCCAGAGTTCTTTTTAGATGTGGGAGATTTTACTTCAAACTCACCTCTTTCCCCCCAGATACTGGCAATGATAAAAAAAACAGTATTACACTAATGTGATTGTTTTGGAAAATAGATGGGCTTTAAAGGAAGAGCACACAGATTTAAGAGCTGATGTGGCATATAATAGGGCTATTTTGGATTAACTAAATAGCCAAAGAAGTAATAAAACATCAGCTTCGATAGTTCTTAGGGAAACGGATATACTACAAGATCAGATGGTAGAATTAAAACATCACAGATTTACCCAGGTAAATTTACCTTCTCCTTTTCATAGAAGTATGGAAGGGATCTGGGAACTAGATTATCAGACAATTGGTAAAAACAATAAAAAAGAGAAAACTACAAAGATAGGAAAAAGGAGTAAGAAAATTAAAAAAATGAAAGAATAAATTGGGGACAAGTATGAAGGGAGAAATAAGAAAGAGAAAACTATGAAGATAGAAAAAAGGAGTAAGAAAAATAAACAATGAAAGAATAAATTGGGGAAAAGTACAAAGGGAGAAGAGCAGCAGAATATAGAGACTAAAAAGCATAAAAAGAAGGTTGTCTTTAATGATAACATATATATTTTGAACCATAATAAGGGACAGGTACCTTGTATAAATCAATCAATCAATCAATCAATTTTATTTATAAAAGGCGCTTTTCTCCAATCCAAAGCGCCTTGCACAATATCATAAAACAATAAATAAACAGAGTTTAAAACTACTATAAATCATTAAAAGCTATACTAAAAAGGTGGGTTTTCAAGGCTCCTTTAAAGCTCAGGACAGTCGGACTATTTCGCACCTGACGAGGTAGAGAATTCCACAGGGTCAGGGCTACAAAGCTAAATGACCTAGCCCCCGAAGATTTCAAACAGACCCTGGGAATCTCCAGCAATCCCTCATCAGTGGATCGGAGGGTGGGAGGAAAGTAGGCGAAGGAGCTCTTTCAGGTAAGTTGGTCCCTGGTCATGTAGAGCTTTATAGGTCAGAAGACCGACCTTGAAGGTGATTCGCCAAAATACTGGCAGCCAGTGCAGTCCACGGAGCACAGGCATTATATGACTGGATCTAGGAGAACCAGTCAACAACCTGTCTGCCACATTCTGCACTAGCCGCAGACAGCGAAGTTCAACCCCCGATAGCCCTAGGTACAGGGAGTTGCAATAGTCAAGGCGGGAGGTAACAAAGGCGTGGATCAATGTTGGAAGATCTTCTGGAGGAACCAGGTGCTTCACCCTGGTGATATTCCTCAGATGGAAAAAGGAAGTTTTGACCACCGCTGACACCTGAGCTTTAAGCGTCAAGTGGTCATCAATTATTACACCAAGATTCCGCACCTGATCTGAGGTTGTCAGTGGAGCGCCTGCAAGCCATAAGCCAGAAAGCGATCCAACTGGCAAACCCGCTCATACAGTGACCTTTATCCACAACCAACACCTCAGTTTTCTCGGGGTTTAACCTCAACCAACTCCCATTCATCCAATCTTGGACTTCTGCAAGGCAGTTATTAAATACCGACAAGGCAGCGTCCTGGCCGGGTACAAAAGACATATACAGCTGGGTATCATCAGCATAGCAATGAAAACCCAGTCCGTATCATCTTATAATCGCTCCCAAAGGCAGCATATACACCACGAATAACATAGGTGCTAGAATAGAGCCCTGCGGTACCCCACAAGGCAGGGAGACTGATGCAGAGGAAAAAATTCCCGACACCACCCTCTGAGTCCTACCTTCGAGGTAAGATCTAAACCACCTGAGGACCATACCAGATAATCCACAGATGGACCGCAGACGCTCCAACAGCACCCCATGATCAACAGTGTCAAATGCTGCAGAGAGATCAAGAAGTACCAAGATAGAACAGGTCCTACGATCTCTCGCTATTAGGAGGTCATTTAGTACACGAACAAGTGCTGTCTCGGTATTGTGCCTTTTCCTAAATCCAGATTGGAGAGCATCGTAAACATTGTTGTTGGTCAGATGATCCTCCAATTGCAGTGCAACCACCTTCTCAATAACCTTACCCACAAAGGGTAGGTTAGAGACTGGTCTGTAATTTGCTAGACAATCTGGGTCAATGGAGGGTTTCTTTAAAAGGGGCCTAACTATAGCCTCTTTGAGGGGTTCGGGAAAGATCACCCTCTCCAAAGACTTCCAGACTATCAAAGCCAGGACTAGGCCAATTTTATCCACACAATCCACTAGGAGACATGTGGGGCCAGGGTCCAAATCACAGCTGGTTGGTGGTAGCGCTTGGATGACCATCACAATATCCTCGATTTTGGGGAGGCTGAAGTCAGACCATGCAAACTGGGTGTTTGACATCTCCGGCTGACCATCACTACCCCCATTGGAGAGGGAAGAGTGGACATCCGATCTGATTTTGGCAACCTTATCTGCAAAGAAGAGAGCAAACTCCTCACACCGTTCTGTGAAAAGGCCCTCCCGGGCTGAAGACAGACTGGATTGCACAGTCTGTCCACAGTCGAAAAGAGCTGGGCTGGTCTATTCTGTGCAGCCGCTATCTCCCTGGACAGGAACTCTGCCTTCTTACGAGAGATTGCGGATTGATAGGCCATATAATGGTCCATCAAACTAAATCTGTCATCATCAGACCGGACTTCGCCAATGCCTCTCCAGCCTATCCTACCCTCCTCAACTCCTCATGGTCTCATCAAACCGCGGAGACCTGGGGGCGAAGAGTGAGCGGACTAACACGAACAGAAAAAGGGAGAATCCAGGCCCCCATAACTGCCCTATTATAGGCCTGTACTAGGGCACCTGGATCCAACCAATCTATCGGAAGATCCGATAGGTCCAGCACCACCATCAGGTCATCTGGGGACACACCCCTCAATGGGCGGTACCGGACCATTTCCGAAGGGGCTGACCTAGTAGCGGCAGCCTCAAAATTGAACCTAATGGAGTGATGGTCAGACCATCTGAGTGGTTCCTCCAGCAAGTCAGATATCCCCATCCCCAGAAGGAACACCAGATCCAATGAGTGCCCACCAATATGGGTCGAGAAGGAAACTACCTGTGTGAAGCCCAGTGATAACATCAACTGGAGGAAGTCTTGACCAAAACGTGAGAGTTCATCGTCGACCCAAGCATTGAAGTCACCCAGAACCAACCATCTGGGGGACCCCAATGTTAGGTTGACAATGAAGTCTGCGACTTCCTGCAGGAAAACATTCCCGTCACCTGGTGGATGGTATACGAGAAGTATCCTGCACCCCACACCCTCGCCTAAGACACACTCAAAGGATCTGGTGACTCCCACTGGTACCTCCACCAGGCCCAATTCTGATTTAAAACAAATGGCAACACCCCTGCCCCTACGATCCTGCCTCGAGCGGTGTATCACCGAGTACCCGGCCGAACTGCTGCGGCTAATACTGGCCCAGCATTCTCATCCAGCTAGAGTCTCGTGATGCAAGCTAGGTCAGCTGACCCACAAGATTGGCTATAATAGCCGTCTTGTTTTAATAGACCTAGCATTGCACAACACCGCTCGTGCAGGATGGACCTCCGACAATGACCGCGTTACCTGCTGGTAACCAGAACCCTTGGGTATGGGCACAAGACAGGGAGAACCCCTCTCCTGAGCCCATTTCACCCCAGGCATCTCCTTGACCTCACAATCCCTATCCGCCCGCTCCTTTCCATCCCCCCCAGGCCCAGCCCCAACCCTCCTCCTCCCCCTCACAATCCCCAGAGCTCTGCACCTTCTATAGACTCCCAGTGACAGAGGGGGACAAGAGAAGGGACGGAGATCCCTGAGCCTGGTGGGGAAATAATAGCCAACTGTCCTATTTTTATTCCAACACATAGTAACACAACTAATACAAAACCCCAGCAAAATATATAAATAACAAAATTTAAAATATGACATACAAATAAAATATAATTATTATAACTAAGCAAAACAAAACTAACTAAAATTAAACCCTAGACATTATATTTCAATATCAAGCATAAAACATTTCATAACAATGTGTTACACATAAATGTATCATAAGCACTTGTCCATCTACCCCCTCCCACAGTGCTCTCACCACTGTAGAAAAGGATTTTTCCACCTACATAAAACCCTTAAAATTTGGCCCAAAGTTTCAGTTTCCAAAATACTAAAGGAAAAACCAAAGCAAGAGTTCAAGATCTTTTCTTCTTAGTATCCACACTTTTGTGCTCTCACCACTAGTATGGCCCAAAAAACTTTAGACAGTCTTCTCTCACAAGACTGAACTAAGCAGCTCAGGTTTCAGTCCTCCCAATCGTATCCCAACATATAATTGAAAATAACGAAAGTTCAAGTATACATCACCAAAGTAGCAGTCCACACAAATCCAACTCCAGTAAAATCCTGCAGGCATCCAGATAGAGCATACAGATACAAATACAGAAGGGGAAATTTTTAAGTTGTTGAATTATGACCTGGTGACAACAGAGACAAGTATTGTATCTGGGAAAGAAATTACTGATATCACTAACTGTACAGACAAATCTGCTGTAAATGATGGGGGGGGGGGGGACCAAGGGTGCCAGAAATGAGACCAGAATTAAGAGGCCTAGCACATCAATAAATGCTACAAGCATAAAACAAAGAGAAGAAGATATGATCAAAATGTATGGAATTAAAGAATTGGATGAGGAAACAAATCAAAAGCTAATGGATTGGATAATACACCTACTTCATATAAGAAGTAATTTAGATGAAATAGTAATAATGAGACCTCCAAATTTACAGTATAAAGACTATATTATTTTATTGCCAAAAGCAGTCAATAGCCACTCATATCTGGCAAATGGAGAAAGAACTACAACAAAAAAGATACTTATTTTGCCATCACAATTGGTACCAGTTATGAAGAATGTTGATTTAACACAAGATCCAGAAAGGGAAAGGGCAAAGGTACAAGAACAAAAGGATGATGTGGATCAGAAGAAAGCCACTGATAATTCCAGGATGAATAAGGTTTCAGAGGTAATCAATAAATAGAACAATAATTTGGTTACAGATTGGGAAAACAAAACATTAGTCTTATTTGGATGGGAATTTGTACCTGGATATTCGATTTGTAAACTAAAAAGTGATATTGCTTCATTTTTATTATGTACACTAAACATGAATATCAATAGGAGTACAATACAATATATTAAGATTCATCCAGGAATTTCTAATTTTCCACAAATGGATATCACTTTTTGATCAAGTAGGCTGGCAAAACTGATTCTTAATTCTGTCATAAAACTGGACCCATACATGATTCATTTAACAAATACAGAATCATTGTCTACTAAAAGAACAGAAGTAGTTAACCAGGACATGCAGTTTGAAATTTCAAAAACTTTTGAAGTTCTAGAAACACAAGAAAATAGTTGACATCTAAGGGCCCCTTATTCTTCCATAACAAGTCACGATAAAATAATATCTATGATTTCTTGGAAAGTAGAAGGTTTAGCATTAAAACTGGTTGATTCAGAATTTAAACATTTTCTTGCTGAATTTGATTTAATATGACTGCATGTCTGCAAGAAACATGGAGACTGGAGACAATAGTTCCTCTGCTTCCAGGACATACAGGTTATGTCATACCAGCAATAAAAGAAAAATGATATTATAGACCTAAAGTGGGATTAGCCATATTTGTATGCACAGTTCTATATTTTTATGTAATTCAATTAGACATATGTTCTCATAATTTTCAGGTGCTTAGATTAACTAAGAACAATGTAGATCTGATACTGATAAACTCCTGTATCCCACCTGATAGCAAAATAAAGGGGAAGAAAGGATCTATGGGATAAATTTAAAAAACAATAGAGTGGGTGATAGATAACTTTGAAAAAAGCCTAATTATAATTCTGGGAGATGTTAACGCCCATTGTGGAATATCTTTGAGTTCTCAATTTACAAACATGATCCATTAGAAGGAATAAATGTAATCAATAATAAATTAAATTATATACGTAACTTTCATGATAAAAAAACTAACCGTAGTGGACAAAGGCTAAAATACATTATGTATGTGTGAAAGAGCCGTAGTACTTTCCATAATTCTGCTCTCTTTGTATGTATGAAGCCTACTGCAGTAGCATATGTGTGTGACCATGCTATTCTTTTTCTTTCTGTTCTATCCCTCATTCCTTATTTCAGACTGGCCACCTGGAATGGGACATCTCCTTTCTTGCTAAATCCTTCACTGTCTTTCTGCAGATGTGGAACTGTGGTGCTTGACCCCCCCCCCCAAAGCAACAAACCATAAATAATGCTGGTGCAGCAGTTTGCAGCCTTAAAACATTTATTTATTGAGGCACAGGAATGTCTGCTGCTATTTTGTTTTTGTTTTTCCAGTTTGTTTATATTCCTTCTTGGTTCTATAAAGAAAAAAGGTATAAGATGTAGTGTACTAACAGTTTTTTTTTGACCACACAGACTAGGTTGGTTGTCCAATCCAAAAAGGCTTTGCTGCTAAGTCCAGTACTTTTCATAGCAATGCTAATAAACAAACAAATGCAGCATTAAGTATTTTCTTTAACAATGTAAATTAATATATTATGACTAAGGCTGAGTGAGCCATGTAACAACTGCTGTGTGTGTTACTTGCTAGCCTTGCCCTGCCCTCTTTACTGGTTCAAGTTAGAAATTCAGACAACAATTGTAAACAGAAGTTCAAACATGTTGAGAAAATGTGTAAAAGTGTCCTGCCTTAGTAACAAGAGTTTACTCTCACTTCTGATACATGAAGTAAGCAGTTCTTACCCAAATAATGAGAAATCCAAGCTTGGTAACAGAGGTGGGTCTGTTTGAGACCTGTTCAGGTCCCTGCTATGTTCTGTTAGGAGCAAGCCATCCCTCTCCACTCCATTTTTATGCTGTGTGTAAGTGGAGGGAGGGAGGAGGAGCTAGTCCAGAGATAATGATGTTAAAATTGTTCAGGCTTGCTTCTTTTTGATTCTAGGAATATGTTAGATGTATAAATATATAAGGTAATGTGTGCACCTTTTGACCTAACAAAAGAAAGGTATATTTAAAAAAATATGTTTAGGGTTTAAAAGGTGCGGAGTCTGATGTGGTCACCTGATGGGTTCCTAGTATAAAAGGGAATTATCCTGTGGAACATTCAGATTTCATTGGAGGATCAGTAGGTGCTGGTCCAAAGCATTAGTCTGCACCTTTTCAGACTAAGATTCTCTTTGAATCCAGGATGGCTTATTGCTGGAATAGTCATTGGAAGACTGGAGTATTGTTTTGTTTTTTGTATCTTTTATATTTCTTTTGACATTGCAAGTTCGCAAGTTTTATTTGGTTATTTACTTAATAAAAGATTTGGCTTGGTAGCATTAAGCTTTGCCATCTTACTGTGGTCTCAGTGTCCATCATTGCACCCACACCCTTTGACAGTATGGTCTGGATTTTTGCCTATTTAATGGGAGATCAAAAAACGATTCTGATGGAGAATTTATTTATGTTGGCCCTACTGGTTTCTCTGTCATTGATCTTGTTTGTGGAAATTTGAAGCTACTAAAAGTATTAATGACGTATACGTAGTTTTACGTCCAGAAGCTTCACACTAACCAGTGGCATCATTCTGGGAACTTGAAAATTTAACAGCATGGACCAACAATAACACTGACATACAAAATATGGAAATACTAAACACAAAAAGAATCTGATGGCAAACATCATCTATACATCAATTTAAAGAAATTTTCAGTTCAGATTATATAGAAAAACTAAAATTAAACATAATAGAACAAAAGAATAACACTAGAATGCAGCATTGGGAAAATATTTGCCACTATATAAAACTCTTTTTTAGACAAAACAAATTAAAGAGGCCTAAATGGTTTAATAAGGAAATATAAAAAAAACTAGTAATAAAAGTAATACGAGATCAAACTAGGAAGCACTATACAAAAATATTAATAACAGAAAAAAGGAAATATCAAAACAAGATGTGGGATAAATTGAGAGATGCAGTAATACAAAAAGACATTAAGATCTTTTGGGTCCCGGTGAGTCAAGGATGTAATTCTTATACTAACACTATAGAAGCAACAATTACACCTTCTATATGGCAACAACATTTTTATGTTTTATATTATTCCCAGGTAGAGGATAATTTAACTATAAACTTTCATGTCCAAGATGACCTGATAATTTTTTTTCCAAAAACATTATATATTAATAAACAAGAAATTGAACAAGCTATATATAAAATCAGGTTAAATAAAGCTCCGGGACCAGATGACATCCTAGCTGACATCTTCAAAACATTCAAAGATTGGTGGATTCCCATATTATATGTATTATTTAACCATTGTATTCAGCCAGGTTCTTTCCCTAATAGTTGAAAAGGTAGTATTGTTTGCCCAATATTCAAAAAGGGCAATGTTAATGACCTCACTATGTGCCATCCTATTAGTTTATTGGATACATCACAAAAAAGATTAACTAGGATACTTTTATCAAAAATACAAAGAATGAGTGGAGGAAAGAAGCATACTATCGGAATTTCAGAACAGCTTTGGAAATAATTGCTCAACAACTCAACACTGTTATGTGCTGCAGCACTTAATATGGAAATATACTAAAATTAAAAAAGCCGAACTATATTGTTGTTTCATAGATTTAAAGGCAGCTTTCAAGTCTATAAGTAGACAATTGCTTTGGTCTATATTAGCAGATTATGGGATGGACCCTGAGTTATTAGATGTCTTAATAAGATTGTACAATGAAACTTGGTTACAAGTGAAATATGACCAAGAAGGTAATTTAACTAAAAATATAAAGACCAACTTAGGTGTCCGCCAAGGATGTCTACTGGCGCCGTTACTCTTTAATCTATATATAAACAAAACATTACAAGAATTAGGCAATTCTGGTTTTCATTCCCTTTCACTTCTTGCAATAAAAGTGTCATGTCTTGTGTATGCAGACAACATAGTGTTAATATCTACCTCACCTTTGGGTTTACAGTGTAAATTAACATATTTTTCAAAATTATGTAAACAAAATGGCTTAACAATTAACATAAACAAAACTAATTTAGTGATCTTTGGAAATAAGAGTAAAAAAAAATCCAGCCATGGTTTAGATAATAAAAAGATAATCATAGCTATATATTATGACTATCTGGAATTATGATTTTCACAAAACTGTCTTTGGTCATTACATGTAAAGATTATGAAACAAAAATTAAAAACAGCTTTTAATGCTTTCAGAAGGTTTAACAGTGAGATAGGACAGGGTTCAATCAAAGGCCTTCTTAATGGATAAATGCAAAAATAAAGTCTAGCATAATGTATGTGGCAGAAATTTGGACTCCCATGGATATCAAATGATTGGAAATTTAATTAAACAAAATACATAGATACTGTATATCCTTAGAATTCAAAATTCTGTACCAGCAGAAATAGCAAGGCGAGAACTTGGGCAGTATTCCATAGATACATTGGTAACAGAAAAGAGGATAATATTCATGTCAAAACTATTTAAAGTCTCAGAAGATAGGCTGCCAAGAATGTGCTTAGAAAATGAGTTAATTTATCATCATAAAGGCTTTACTTCTGAAACAATCAAAATAATAAAGGAGTCTCCTTTCCCCTTGGGTTTAGGACATTTGCTTCATGAGATATATGATAATCCTAAGAACGATATGGTGGCTCAAATAAAAACAAGGGTTTGAGATATATCAATAGCAGAAGATATAGACATGGGCCCAGATATTCAAAAGGGTTGCGCACGGCGCAACAATTACACCTTAATACCAAACCACTGATGAGCCCGGCATGATATTCAAAAGGGAAAAGTGCATGGCACAAATCCCGATGCACCGGAGCACATCAGTAATGTATGCAGGCGCAGGTGGGGGTGTGTGCCCATGCATACCCTGCACAACCCGATATTCAGCCCAGGATGTACAGAGCCATGCATGCACAACCCCTACCTGCACCAGCACAAAGTTGATCCAAAAAAAAGGAACAATGGATGGCCACCCACAGGTGAGCTGCCACACTGCAGGGCACAACACGGCAGCTGCCATCTGTGGGTGGCTACCTGAGCCCCGGCTGTACCTAGCAGCGCCCTCCCATGCCCGATCGTGGGCATTTGTAAAAGAAGAATTCTGTCCAATATCCCTGGTGGTCCAGTGGACCGCTGTCTGCCCAATCATGGGCATTTGTAATAAAAAATGAAGAATTCTGTCCAATATCCCTGGTGGTCCAGTGGACTGCTGTCTGCCCAATCGTGGGCATTTGTAATAAAAACAGAAGAATTGTGTCCAATATCCCTAGTGGTCCAATGGACCACTGTCTGCCTGATCGTGGGCATTTGTAATAACAAAATAAATATGTCCAATATCCCTGTGTGGTCTAAGCGGTACCCCCTTCCCCACCATGCACTGAGCCCCCACCGCCCTGCTCCCCTGTGGTCAGCCAGGCGGCAGCACCCGCCACCTGCCGCCCGCTGCCTGCCGACTGGCACCGTTGGTAGGGCTGTACGCCCATTGGTCCTCAGCGTGAGACAATGGGCATGCAGCCCATACCGTACTACACATTCCAGATATTATTGACTCATCGATCCAACCTGGGCCTCCTTCAAATCACTCCCTTGTATTTTGTCAGTTATCTATAGGCTCTCCGCCCAGAGGAGGAGGAAGATGGAAACTTAATGACCAACTTCTTAAAGAGCCTGAATTGGTTCATACAATCCAGGATCATATAGATCAGCACACTGAGTTTAATCATGGCACAACTAAAAGGCCAGATATTGAGTGGTGTGCCTTTAAGGCCTATTTAAGGGGGATACTTATAAGTTTAGCCACTAAGAGGAAAAAAGCAAGAGAGCAACAATTGTCCCAACTATTGTCCTAAATAAGGTCCATGGAAAAAGATCTATCCCCAGCCACACCTGAATCTACACAACATAAGCTTTTTAAATTAAGGGAGGCTTACTTTGAATTGCTTCATGAAAAAGTGGAGTATGCTGTTCTAAAGATGCAAGCATCATTTACTGATCAGTGGGAGAAAGCTGGACGCCTTTTGGCTCATAGAATTAAGCAAATAGAATCCTCTAGGTAAATAACATCCATCCAGTCTCAAACAGATGGCCTTCTGAAGACTGCCCCAAATGAAATTATAGCAGAATTTACCAAATACTATACAGATTTATATGGATCCATGCCAGATCCTCCAACCTGGATCCAGCTGGACAATTATTTAAGGGAGGCCAACTTACTTAGTCTTACTGAAGATCAGCAGAATGCCTTAATCTTACCTATTACAGATAGAGAGATATCTGAGGTAACAACCTTTAAATAAATCCCCTAGGATAGATGGCTACTCTGCCTATTTTTATCAATGATTTAAGACCTCCATTATCCCTTTGTTGCTTCCCCTATACCAGTACATACTTTCAGGAGCGCAGATAGACACATCTCTCTTTGAAGCAGTAATTGTACTTATTCTTAAACCAAGTAAGGCACCTGAATTGGTCACCAACTACCGGCTGATCTCTCTCCTGAATCAGGATGTTAAAATACTGTCTAAATTCATGGCATGCCGTCTTAATTTAATCCTCCCTTCTATTATTGGTCTTGAACAGCTGGGCTTCATGAGGGGCAGATCTTCTTCAGATCACCTTCGTACCCTGGCTCATGTTTTCTCGGCGTCCAGAGATGCTCCTTACCCCGTGACCTTAATCTCCCTGGACGCCGAGAAGACATTTGATAGGGTCAACTGGCAGTATTTATTTCAGACTTTAAAGGCCTTCAATTTTCCTAAAACTTTCCAGATTTGGATTAGATCCCTTTATCAATTCCCTATTGCAAGAGTACCAGGAAATGGTGTCATTTCAGAACCATATACCCTTTACTCAGGAACTAGGCAAGGTTGTCCCCTTTCCCCTTTACTTTTTAACATATATCTAGAGCCATTAATCTGTAAATTGCAAGCTTGCCCCGATGTGCAAGGAATCCCAATACACCCTTGTGAGGTTAAAGTCTCTGCCTATGCAGATGACCTTCTTCTTCAAGTAGCTAATCCCGTCTCTTCTATTCCTCCAATGTTAAATATTATAAAATCCTTTAGCCTAGTCTCCAATTATAAATTAAATGTAAACAAAACAATTGTCTTCCCCTTAATCATAAACTTTTCAAAGTGGACATTTTTAAGTTAGGACTCACCTGGAAACAGGACTCCCTAAGGTATTGGGTATTAAACTATCCAGACTTTCGGGACGAACCCTTAAATTGAACTTAGACTCTCTGCTTCATGTGATAACCCAAGACCTCAACAGGTGGGCCTCCCTCCCACTTTTCATTTGGGGGAGAGTCAACTTACTTAAAATGAATGTATTCCCATGGCTTTTTTATCCCCTTTCATTGCTTAATACCTGGCTTCCTTTATCATGGTTCAAGAAGGTACATAATCTTTTTGTAAAATTTATCCCGTCTAACAAGATTCCTAGGATCGCGTTCCATAAATTAGGGGCACCAAAGCTGAGAGGAGGCATGCGCCTGCCTCATCTTGTGCTCTACTTCTGGGCTAGTCATATTAATAAATATCTGAGATAGATCTTACCCAAAATTACATGCTACACTCCATCTTGGCTCAAAATAGAGCTAACTCAGATTCCCGCCTGTGGGCTAGACCCGGAAACCCTCCTCCATGTCAAGGAGAACCTCCTTCCCAGCAGATTAAAAAAATACTCCCATAGCATTGTCAATTAGTGTCCACTCTCAACTTTGCCACTTTCTCAAATATAACAATAAGGTAGACCTAAATCAACCCTTATTCGGAAATCCTAATTTTAAGATTGATGACAAAAGTATCCCCTTAAACTGGTTACCGCAACTAAAAGGTATACCATTGTATAATTTTATAGGAGATGATGAGACTTGGCTATCAGGCCAAAGTATTATGCAAAAGTTCAAGATCCCGAATAAATATTTTTTTAGAATCATTCAAGTGAGGCACCTATTAATAAAAGTTTTTGGACAAAAGTTGGACTCGAACATATGCCCCCATCCTATCAAAAGTATTGTCTCATTTGGTGGGCCAGCGGAAAGCCCTCTCCAAAATTTATGGTACTTTGTTCGATCAGTTATATCCAGATTGTTTTGGTCCGACTCAATATTGGTCCTCCTATTTTTCTGGTCATAACATAAATTGGGCTGACCTCTGGTTTAACTGTCATAAATTTGTAACCCAAGGTAGACTAAGGCTGATGCAGATGCATATTTTGCGTAATTTATACTTCTCCCCAGAAAAAATGTTAAAGTTTGGATTGACATCCTCTTCCCTATGTGTGAGATGCTCCAAGCATGAGGGCACTTTATATCATATCTTCTGGACTTGTCCCAAAATAATTCCTCTTTGGACCACCATTCAAAATAAAACTGACCCCATTTTGGGACTAGACAGTCTCTTTAAACCCAAAATATGTATCTTAGGTGATTTTTTCAGTATTAGGTTTCCTAACAGGAAATACCATATGGCTATGATATCCATGTCACTTAAGAAAGTAACATTAAGACATTGGATAGACCAAACTGAAATTACCTATGGAGAATGGTTAACTGAGCTTCTTGCGAACCTTAGAACGGAAAAAGCTATAGCAAGTTTAAATAATAGATTAGGAAGATTCAAGAAGATATGGGATCCCTTGTATACCTTATTCTCTATCTAAAAGTTCTCGCTGCGAAGGTCTTTGTACCTAGTATATTCTGTCACTACTGAACTGTCTGTGCTGTATGGTTGTAGGAAATGGGTTTAGAACAATTCTGTATTGGGGGTGGGTATCTAGATGTGGGAGGAGAGGGGGGGTGGACAGATTCAGACTGTTGTACACTGCTAATGTATAAAGATTTTTGTATATGTATATCTGTCATTTATATTTAAAATTACCAATAAACTTTAAATGAAAAAAAATAAATAAAGAGCCACAGCAGTTGTGCTAATCATGTGGCTGGAAAAATACAAGTTAAAGGAATGTGCTGCAATGCGTAGAAGTGAAAAAAGAGAAAGAGACTGTGCAAGATTTGGGTCTTCCTTAGTCCAGGGGAAGGTACCCATTTTTTTTGAGACTGTATCCTGTCTTGTAAAAGGACCATGTCTGCCATGCTGGCCGAATGGTTACACTGAATGTGAAAATGTAAAGCAACCAAAATGTCTGAAGTTAACAGAGAGACTGTCTTCTACATCGGTCTGGGAGTCAGCCTGGTAGTGCGCCAGCTATGTGCTGCCATATGCTCTTCCCTCTGAGGGGCATAGCCTAGACGCGGGGGTCTAAAACGTGCTGCTTCTGGTCCCAGCCTGGTCTGTTTTCCAGAATTGTTCCAGAAATATGACTTCAAGCCCAGAGAAAGGCGAGTACGCTTTTGAAGTTGAGAACGTTTTCAGCCTGCAAGCTGCAAGAGCCTGTTACAAGAGGAGTCAGCCAAAGCTCCTGCCTGCACCTCAGCTTAAGATACTGCACAAATCACATCTACTTTTCTACACCTGATGAGGACTACCAAACTGTGAGTAGGCAGAGCCATCTCTGAAAACCTGGAAAAGAACTGTAAATAGTTCAAGATGCGTTTGTCAAGCTTTCAGTATCTAAAGCCCAAGCTCCATATTGCAGGATTACCTATTGCTACAGGTAAAGTTTAAAGAATGGTTCTAAATGCTAATCTGTTTTTTTTTAAGGGCCCCAATACTGGCCAACCAGCTGCACATTGCAGGCCTGCATCTAAGAACTTAGTACTGGGTACCAGGTTTTAAGTGTAGAATTGCGGGGTTCTATAATAGTCTGGGAACTGGTACTAGTGTGGGCAATAAATATGTATTTGCCATCTAAAGCAGCTAGCTAGACAGAAAGTTAATAGATTCCATCAGAACGTTAGTGGATGGTCAGAAATGATTGATGTCTAGATTTAAAATGCAGGCTGATTAGTTTCATTTTCCTGATTTTCTAATGCCAAGTCTATTACAGATTCACCAAAATGCCAATCAATGTAAATGTGTAACCGCTGCATCCATTTCACCCTATCCTAACCTTCAACCTTTACAAATAAATGTTAGTTAACCGTTTTTTTTATAAATCTTGAGTTGTGAGCATATTATTAGAGTGAGCCTTTAATTCAAAAGTATGTGTGTTGGGGTTTGCTAATGTTAATCCAGGTGTGGGGTGACAATGTGGTATTGTAGGTGGGTACAGCATCCCAGGGGGTTGTGCCAAGTATTATTCAGACCCACTAAAAGCAATACTCTTGGTGGAGGCACTGCACAATAATGTAATCTTGGGGAAAGAACTAGTTTAACATTCAGAATAGGAACCCAGGTCCCTCAGCCTTGGATAGGCCTACAAGGCAGGGGTAAGTAGCCCATAGGGACACGGCATCCGGGTCACACAGGAGAAGCCTTACAATGTTCAGGAGGGCAGTTGGGCTTCAAAACTGAGGATTCCATTGTGGCTTATGCTGCTGCAGGGAGGAATTTGATTGGTGCTGAGCTGCTGGACAGGTCAGCGTCCACTCAGTGACCACAGATTAAAATATACTAATGAGATGTTGACTATAAAAAGAGCTGCACAGCCAGTTTGCAGTTGGTCTGAGCAGGGAGAGCAACCAGCAAGGAAGGGGCCCATGGTAAGGGGTATCTGTCTGAAGAGGCCTACTGAAGAAAGAAACCCTGACAGAACCAGTTTAGGTTAATTACAGTGTAAGGATAGGGGATCACCTATATCCCAGAATAGGGACTGTGCAGGGCAGTAAGTGAGAACAGGGCCTAGTGTAGAAAGTCTGTTGATTCAAGTGCCTGTTGTTCCTGTGTAACCAGTTTCCTCACAGAAAATAAATCTACAGATATGAAGAAATCATTCTTCTCATCAACCACCTGCTGACTCAAAAAAGAGCCCTCCAACTACATCCAACTACATCAAACTGCATCATCTGTACAGAATTTCTTCAGTACGTCTAAAGGAGGGTGGTATAGTAAAAACATTGTTGATACAAATTGGGGACTATTTTAAAAGCCACAGTGACACTCTTTTACAGAGAGTTTACCTCAATCCTTCTGATTTCAGGAGACTCTGTCAAAGTGAAGGACTGAACCTGAAGGGACTGAGGCAGATTCTATCACAACTTTTAATGTACCAGTATGCAACATTGTTTATTGCCATTACTTGGTTTAAATGTGTCTAGAAATGAATGTGTGAAAATGTCAACTGATTTAAATGATTTTTAGAGAGTATAAGATATGGTATAGTGAATAGATTTGGATACCAGGGATTATCTGGCAGGTACCCTTATGGGTTCCCATGCCTCACTATCCTGACACGCACCTGCCCAGGCAGTATTGCCCGACAGGTGCAGTGTCCCGACACAGATAATCTCAATGGATATATGCCCGATGGTGTTACGGGAGGAGGTAAGGTAGTGGATGTGACGGGTTGCTACCTTACCCCTGAAAACACCGTCGGATCCAGAAGCTGGCCAAGCTGCCTCCATGGTGTGGAGGGCTAAAGCACAGGCAGCTCAGCCAGCCTGCTCCATTGGACCTGGGTTCTGATCTGGCCACATCCTTTTGCCCCCCCCCCCATAACTGATATATTTTTTACTCTGGGGTCTGTTCCCCCTCGAAGTTCAATAAATTACTTATGGGTGGTATGGGGGGGAGCCCCCCCGCATTGTAACATATGGCATATGTTGCTATGTTCCCCGACATTACATTGGGGCAGTGGTGCTGTCAGGTTTGTGGATTTCGGGTATCTGGACTCAGTATGCTGAGTGTCAGGATACTGAGTTTCCAGATACCATCAATCTGGCAGAAGGGGTCAGTGGGCTGACTGAGGTAGGTAGGCCTAGTAGTCACTGTACGCTCTTAAAGGACACAGTAATTAAATACCAGGGAGGGTATCAGACAGAAGGATTCAGTGAACTGACTGCTCAGAGGTATGGCCTGATGGTTACCGATTGCCTTAGTTCTACAGTACAGAAAGCTTGGGGATAAAGACCTAGGTGGGTGCTTATCCTGGAAAATTATGATATCTGGAGGGCTGGTAGGAGGTGAGTGCCTGCAGTCTCCAGGGGAGATTTTGTAATGAATATTGGGGTGGGGGTACCTTGCTGGGATACATAGAGTATAAGAAAAGTGACTGATGCAGATGAATTGTTGTTTTTGTCTGTTTTCAAACTGTGCCATTCATGGCTGTAATTCCAAGAATTTCTCTAATATTTTCAGTAAATGTTTACCTTTTTTGCACATCTACCCAAATGTCAGACAGTACCATTGGCTCATATTCCTGAAGGTCTCCAGGTCAGTCCGGTGCAGAGTTCCCTACTCTTGGCAGTGCTTAGCTACTCCAGTTGGGGAGGTAAGGTATTGTACTGAGGTAGTATCCAACTGGGAAAGGGTTGTCACAGGGGAAGGAACAAAGAATCCTTGATGTCATTTATCTCTGTATGGAATGGTCCCACCTGCGGCCAGAGGCTGACACAGTAGTGGGTGGATCATCATAGCGGCACCAGTTAAACAGTGCCACACCCTATGCAGCTGCGTGTGCTGCTGGCCAAAATGATGCTGGAATGTCGACTCTCTTACAGGTCCCACCTGAGGTATCTGGCTGCCGATCCTCCAGTGGGGCTATGGGGAAGGGCTATATCCTCACCCTCTGGAGATGGAAAGCTGCAGCTGTGGATGGGGTCTCTGGTCTGAGGAGAAATGGAAAGGAGCCAGGGATTAATAGCAGGTAGGCTGTAGGAGGGGAGAGGGTAGTGGGAGAAGTGAGAGGAGGAGGAGGAGGAGGAGGAGAGAAGGCACAGAATACAGCAGGTACACATACACTGGCCACTAAAACCTTGTACTTTGCGAGTGCTCAAAGAAAAGAATAAATTAACACAAAAGTTGTGGCTTTCGAACCATTGGGTGCACTGTGCAAAGCATAGATACAGAATAAAATGCAGCTCGAGGTTACGCTCTAATCCGCTTGTGATGGAAGCTGCAAGCAGAGGCTGCCCTGCAGCTTTAAGGAAACATGCCTTTTTTAGCTATTAAACAGGCAAGCAAGCTATACACTTAAAGTAACTCACATTTGGTCTAAACAGCTCTAAATGTAGAGGTAGCAAAAAACAATCAGCGCAAGTCGGCAGACAAACAAAACAATTACATGTGCCCTATGTGCAGCTGCGTGTGCTGCTGGCTAAAATGGGACTGGAATGCTGACTGTCTCACAGGTCCCACTTGAGGTATCTGGCAGTCATTCTAGTGGGGCTGTGGGGAAGGGCTATGTCCTCACACTCTGGAGGTGGAATGCTGCAGCTGTGGACTGGGTCTCCAGTCTGAGATATCTGGTGGTCGATCCAATTAAGCAAGTGAATGCCCTCTAACTTGCCAGAAAAATAAGACCCTTCCTCTTTTAACAGTATGTTAAAAACATTTAGCTTGTCTAATGATGCCACTGTCATTCCTCAAAGGTCCCAGAACCAAGAAAGCCTTGGGGAAGATCCATCTGACTATCATTCCCTTAGGAACATCTCTCATTGAATTTGACATCTTTATGTCCTTAGAACTTGTACTTCCTGTCACAATGCATACAACATTCAGCTAATCCCACTACATGCAGTACTTTCCTATGGATCACACTCAACTGACCTGCACTGCAGGCAAGCAGATCATGTTACCTGCATTACCATAAAGGTCCTGCAGTGCCCCTTTCACCATTGGTACCAGGTCAATATGTCTGGGGGAATAACCGTATGGAATAAACCATGTGGTTACAACAGCTAAAGCAATAACAGCTACAGGGTGAGCATAGCGAAGGTAAATTACCCCATCCCTGTAGCTATTTTGCCACTGGGTGGGAGTTAAAAGGCTCTGGCTGGCAAAGTGCTGGCCGAGCATCTGCCATGGCTCAGTGGGTAGAGCCACAGGCAGTGAAGGGCAGTGGAGTGATGACAGACTTTAAAGGGACCCCTTTATCTGACTACTGCATACGTGCCCCCCAGGGACCAAATGCAGGCCATTGCCTCTCTTACAGAATACCTTACCTCTCTACCTCATACCGCTGATCAAATTCTGGTGGGTGACTTAAATGTCAACTGGCTCAGCCCCTCCTTCTCCTCCTCTACCCGAGACTCCTTTTCTGCAATAGACCTAACGCAACTAGTTACCCACCCTACCAGGACTAACCCCAAGAGAGGCTCCAGTACCCTGCTTGATGTGGTACTCACCAACCGCCCTAATCGGATCTCCAATGTACAAGTCCTCCCAGACTCTCTCAGCGATCACTCCCCCATTCTATTCCACTGGTCAACCTCAGTCCCCAAACCCATAGCACGGTCCACATGCCGGCGGCGTCTAATACCTAGTGGACTGATAAAACTTAAGGAACTTCTGTCCCAAATTGACTGGTCTCCTATACTGGCAACTCCTGACATCGACACAGCTCTCTCCTTCTTTACCCAAACTTTTAATAATGCCTGTGATATCTTTGCCCCAGTGTTGACCCACCATTCTAAAAGGAAGAATGCCCCTGGGTTACCCCAGCTTTGATCCACCAGCTCAAACATAGGGACAACCTATGGCACCGTGCCATTGAGACTGGCCGCCCAATGACAGGCGGTTATATGCTGCCGCTCAAACAAGTGCACTCGGCCATCAGAAAGGCCAAGTCTGAGCACTATCGGTCCTCACTCACTGCTCTGGGGGAATCCCAGAACCTTCTGGGATAACATTAAACAGTTAAATGGGAGTGCACACTCCCCACCCACCCAGATCAACATTAATGGTGTGATCTCCTCAGACCCAGCCTCTCATAGCCAACCACCTCAACACCTCATTCACTGACCTTAGCCCTATCCTCCCTACAAATTTTTTTGACCCTCCTCCCCCAGCACCTTTCTCGCCCTTATTTTCTCCTCCGCCGTGTTTCTGCCCAAGAACTTAGGCCGCACCTTGTCACTGCTCTCAAGAGTAATAGTACGGGCAGTGACACCCTGGATCCGTGTATCCTACGGCTGGTCTTAGACACAGTCCTTACCCCAATCACATGCCTCATCAACCACTGTCTTTGCCTGGGAAGGTTCCAACTGCCTGGAAAGTCGCCACTGTCACCCCTATCTTTAAAGGTGGTGATAGGACTGTGGCTGGAAACTATCGACCGATCTCCATTCTCTCCTCTCCAAGGCCTTGGAAAAGTGGTGGCCTCTCAAATCTCTGACTACCTCTCCACCTACAATGTCCTTTGTCCTGAGCAGCATGGCTTCCGAGCGGGCCACAGTACCAACACAGCCCTCCTAGAGTTCTCCAACTTTCTCCACTCCTCCTTAGACACTGGTTCTCTGGCTGGTGCTGTCTTCATTGACCTCTCGAAAGCTTTGACACTGTCTCCCACCCCTCCTTCTTGATGCCCTTAGTCTCTCTGGTTTTGCTGTTGGGCCTATCTCCTGGTGCACCAGTTATCTGTCTGACTGCCACAGCGTGTAAAATTAATGGGACCTGCTCAGACAACTGTCCCATCTTTTCTGGGGTTCCCCAGGGCTCCATTCTGGGCCCCTTACTATTCTCCCTTTACCTTAACACCCTTCCACACTCTTGCTCGGGGAGCATTCTATTGTACGCTGATGATGCAGTCATCTTTGCCTCAAGTCGTAACCCTATTGCCCTCCAGGACTCGCTGCAGAAATCCTTCACTGAAGCCGAGGGCTGGTTCAAGGAACATAGATTGGTGATAAATCTTAAAAAAACAAAAACTATGTTCTTCTCATCCCCAAAACAAGTCCTGCAACTTCAAACTCCTCATTCACTCTGGGTCCTCATTCCCACTCGAACAAGTTTGCTCCTATAAATACCTAGGGATCCATTTTGACCCCTCCCTCTCCTTCCATGGACACATCGCTGCCCTAGCCACTGCCACTAATATCCGATTGGGCATCTTACATCGGTATAAACACTGCCTCCCCCCGGATGCTCTTCGACTCGCAGTCACCTCCTCTATCCTGTCCCTAGTGGACTATGGACTGCCGGTGTATGGTGCTGCTGATCAGACCCGCCTCCATAAAATTAGCACTATTCTCTGAATAAGGCCTGAGTTAATTACTGGAGCACCTAGGATGACACACACCTGTCTACTGTATGCTAAAGCGCTGGTACTAGATCTCGGCGCCTCAAATATCTTACCTGTACCCTTACAAAAAGACCTCCTTGGGCTTTCCCACCAGGATTGACCACCACCATACGCCGCTCTGTCCCACTAGTTCATACTCGGACCTCTGGGAAAACCTCTCTTGTTATCCCTAGAGCTAGGACCTCTCACGGCCAAAGAGCCTTCAGCTTTAGGGCCCCCTCCTGGTTCAACACACTGCCTCCATCTCCTAAGCTCCAACTATATCGTGGCTTCAAAACTTCCTACGTAACCACTTTATTAACACCCGATGCTGTAACTGCCGCTAGTCAAAGCCGCACTCAATACTTATGACAAAGCTTATTACTAAGCTGCTAAGGACAACATAACTCTGGTATTGTTTGCATCCATCCTACCTGTACCAGCTTGTTTGTATCTATGTCTTAATTTACTGTTATACCTATGTGTTGTACTGCTATACTGTGTATTTTGGTTTGTCTTACTGTGACAAGGTACCTTTGTAAATGAGCCTATGGCTCAAAGGTTTTCCAAACTGCTGTTTAAATAAAATAAAAAAAAATAAAGACTGGGGCTCAATTCCCAGCACTGGGTTTTTTTAATTTTTTTTCTTGCTTGTTTTTATGCCCCCTGAGTTTTCTCCCTTTCCCCAACTGTAGTCCCACCCCCAGACTTAGATAATTAAAGATGGGGGGCTTGGTGGGTGCAGCCCTCCCATAACAGGGGGGTGCAGGGGCAGAGCACCCTGCAAACATGTTGTTTTCTTGTCTTTTTTTGCAGATAGTAGCATTCGTTGTTTTGCTGAGCACTACCTCCATTTTCACTAACATGCCTGCACAGTTGTTGACTGCACTGTTGTTTTCCCCAACATATTGACACTGTGTCCTAACCATCCTGCAGAGCTCCCCACAAATATATAGTTTTCATGTATTTTTTCGCGGGCGGTAGCGCTCATTGTTTTGCTGTGTGCTACCTCCATTTTCGTTAACGTGCCTGCGTGGTTGTTTAATGTGCTGTTGTTTTCCCCAACATACTGACCTCATGCCCTAACCATCCTGCTATGTTTACAATGGAGTCCCTACACGAATCAAACCTTATTATTACTGTTACTAGCCTTTCCCTTTCTCCTGTATGGCAATCAGGTGTATGACTGGGAGATATTCATGAGTGTGGTTTCAACATAATTTTCATGAAATTTTACAATTTCATAAAGACTCATGGAATCTGACTTTAAGTATTGATGTTATTTTGCAGTTTTGGGCAGTTTATAACATGGACATCCATTAAGGAAGCAATTGATAAAATTGACACAGACCCAGTATCCTGTTAAGGTCTAAGAAGCTGCCAAAGTTAATGACATTTTGTTCTGTTTTGAAGTTTCAGGGGTTATACATTGGCAGTTTACATACTTGCAAAATTTAATTTCAAATGTTGTAAAATTTGACTATTTATGACTCAGTTCCATTTAAAGCTAGAAATGTTACTATGCCAAACATGACCATGTGGTATAGTAGTTTAAATGTTTCAAATCTGGTTACATTTGGATACGTTATTTTTAAATTAGATGGAAATAACTAACATTTTAATTGTGCAACATGTTTCGCTATCTAAAACTCAGCCCCTTTGAAGCTAGAACTCTGAAACTAGGCACCATATGTAGTATAGGCCTGTATACCTGCAAAACGTTATAACGTTCCGACAAGTGCTTTCAAAATTATACTGAAATAACTAAAATTAAGATTTTGGCAAAATGTTTGGCCGCCTATAACATAGTCCCCTTTAATACATGAGATCTAAAACTTGGTGCACATACCCATGTTGCATGTTTCTGCAAATCATGAAACTGTGGAAACATTTGGATAACAATTTTTAAAATGAAATGGAAATCACTGAAAATTACATTTTGATTAAATGTTTGGCCACCCATAACTCAGCACCCTTTCAATCTAGGACTCTGAAATTTGGAATAAGTATTCATGCTACTAGTACTTGTGTACCTGCCATATCTGGTGTCATTTGGATGTGTACTGTTAACATTAAACCAAAATAACAGACATTTAGGTTTTGGCAAAATTCTACTGAATTTTCATGCAAATTCTGTGAAATTCTGCAGAATCAAAATGATAATCCTGTAGGCATTCCACCAGCTAAATTTAATATTCCATACAGCTGTAGAGTTCAAATGCAGCAGGCCTTCCCTCACTGCTCTATTAAAACTACTTGATGTGTCCACAACATACCACTCTTCATCATTTTCTTCTTCTCTATCCCTTGCTCTTTTTATGTATTTATTCTGTCTACCATTGCTGTCTTGACCAGTGGGTGGTTCCTCCAGTGCTATTTGACTTGCTACCTCTAGGAATGTACAGACATTGCATCTTCTGAACCTATATTTAAAAGGGTTTGGCCCTCAAACTAATCAAGCCCCTCATAGATTTGATATGTTCACGTTTTATCACAAGCTCTTGAACTTTTAGTTCTAATTTGGTAATGTGTTTGTATTGTTCGAATATGTAAGTAACAGTGGTTGATTCTGTGCTGAAATTCTTGCATGTGTTGAACTGGATTCCAGTGTTCCCTTTGGCTAGAACAATAACCATCACTACCATCCAGATTCATGGTTTGCTTTTACCTCACCTAGTAAAGCAAGTTGGTTGTTCCAGATATTCATTAATCAAAATACATAATGGAGAACAAGCTTTTAAACTTAGGAATTAAAAACAACTAATGCAGTGTGAAAGTTATCATTTTGCTGTTTACCCATTTGATTTTTATATGTTTAAGGCAGCATTCCTGGCCCCACTGGCCCCCACTAACCCAGAATACAAAATGTGAAATTTTTTTAATTAATTTAAAGGGTATGCCAGTTAAATCCTAGAAGGGTTTTCCCATAGAGAACAAGGCAGAGTAAATACCACTGCATGTACTCAGAGAAAGAATCCAATCAGCTTCAGTAGCGCTGTTATCATTCAGCAACCCAAGAGTCCCACAAGAACTAATCTTAGAACCTCAGGGTTTCTTCCCTTCTGGAAGAAAACTAAGGACAGAAGAGTTGAAAGAGATCAATAGATTAAGTTTTTTGTACCATTTCTTTTTTTTTCACTCTTCCCAGGCAGACACATTTTCATGTCAGTGCTGCCTCAGTCCAGAATCTCATATTTGCTTGCACAGGGGTTGTTTACATAGTGGAGACAAAACTGGAAGTTAGTTGCATAATTTCTTATTTCAGTGAGTCCACTACAAACATTAAAGATGCACTTAAAAATTAAAAAAAGCCCCAGCAAGGATATGCCAGCAAAATCCCAGAAGGGTCTGCCTATAATATAGAGAATGGTTAACAACCATACTTAATTTGGATCATGCTTAATCAGCAAGACATGACAGGATATGTGGATTGTAGTTTCAATGGGCCTATACAACCAGAGTAGTGTTATGCTTGTGCAACTGTGATAACTGTTTGGCCATTCACACTCTATTCCATGGGGAATTACCACCCTGTAGCGGTACTGAAGGCAAGGAACCATCGAGGAGGGTTCCATTCCTAGAGGTGCTGCAGAAAAGATTCCCTTGGCTAAAGGTACCTTAGGATGGAGCCCCCGCTCCCGAGGAAGAGACATACCACTGGAGAAGGAGGAGAGGAGGATGGTGGGGCAAAGAATAAGTGCTTCAGAAAGAGACTGGGAGGAGCTGCTTATATAGCTCAGGAGGGGGGCATGGCTGGTTGTTCACGCCATTGAACTACAGGCAAAGAGTTTCAATTCATTGGGCCTATGCAAAAAGAGCACTGTTATGCTTGTGTAACTGTGATAACTGTTTGGCCATTAGCACTCTCTATTCAGGTAGGAATTACCACCCTGTAGGGGTACCGAAGGTAAGGAACCCTCGAGGAAGGTTTTACCCCCTAGAGGTGCAGCGGGAAAGATTCCCTTTGCTAAAGGTACCTTAAGAAGGAGTCCCAAAAAGAACATACATAGAAACATAGACTTTGACGGCAGATAAAGACCACTTGGCCCACCCAGTCTGCCCATTTCCTACCTACTGGATAAGCTGCAGATTTTAATTAACCAACAGCCTACTTCCTGCCACCCCCCACTAAAATTGCCTTATGTCTGTCCCATGCATGTTTGAATTACTCCACTGTTTTAGACCCCACAGCCTCTCCAGGAAGGAGGTTCCATGCGTCCACCACTCTCTCCGTGAAAAAAAATTTCCTCACATTACCCCTGAACCATCCCCCCTCTATCTTTAAATTGTGCCCCCTTGTTCTTACACATCTCTTTTTCTGAAAGTTGCTACCCTTCTGGACTTTGTTGATTCCCTTGAGGTACTTGAACATTTCTATCATGTCCCCCCATCCCTCCTTTCATCAAGGGTATACATATTAAGCTCTCTCAGTTTCTCTTCATATGGTTTCTGATGCAGACCCTGAACCATTTTAGTTGCCCTCATTGAGCAACAAACATTGACTATGAGGTAGAGAAGCAGATTGCCAGCAACAAGAGAGCTTGATGAAACACAAATGAGGTGCACAGGTTGTCAGGATTGCACTGATAAAATGAATTGCACTGATGACATCAGGGGGCTTCCTAAGGAGAGAGGGAATGGTGAGTAGGGCCACTATCCATCTCCATCCAACAGCAGAAACCTACCTAAGGAAACTAGAGAATACACTATAAACAACTAACTACATAGTATGACCTTTGGCACAGAGGAGAGGGGAAAAAAAAAATTTTTAAAAGGAGGAACCCTCTAGGGATCCAAATCCTAGGTCGCCTTCCCACCAGGCTAGAGGTAGCTTATTTAGTGATGGCTCTACTGCTGCAGTTTAGAAACCTAATCAAAGGGAGGAAATATTCCAATTTGGTGGAAAGCTCTCATGATCCCTCTAATGGGAATGCTGTGAAGGATTGCAAGAGGCCTCTGCAACAATGGGTACTCTGACGTGAGAGCGAATCCCCAAGGCAGGAGAAGGAGAGCGATGACTGCTGAAGCACTCAGTAGGCCTACTGACTAAAACAAACCAGGTGAACTAGAGGAGGTCATAGGAGGAATAGCGTTCAAAGATGCCACGGTGATGCCATAGCCAAATGAGCAGTCTTGGACGGTAAGGGCTCCACCCCTTGGCAGCTGAGCTTAACTCTTAAATTCTGCATCAAGAGGTGCACCACATGACTGCATGCTAATGCTCCACCTGGAGTGAGGACATTCCCACTATGGGCCAGATAAGAAGGACCCCACCCCAAGATTTACATGCTCAAGATGCAGACTTCGTGAGTGCAAAGCAAGACTTTCAGCTTACAGGGCAAGCCCTGAGCCAGAAAAGGTAATGAACATGTTTGGCATGCCTCCGGTTTATGCATGGGAGCGTGAATCAACTTTTAAGTGCTAGATAGGAGGAGGCCAGACGAAGCCATTGGCCATAGATTAGGTAGCAGATTATTGAAAAGGAGGCTGGGTAAAGCCAGCAGCTGTATATATTGAGGAGGAGGCAGGCCTTGAATGGTTGTGAGCAAACTCTGCAACCATAAGATTGAAAGGTTGTGAGCAAACTCTGAAACCATGAGAACTACCAAGGCGGGACCTGGTTGAGGTAGGAGGCTGCATGCAAGCCAACGTTTGGTGGTTTGGTAGTACACTAGTAGCAACCAGCGGTGTTTGGGCAGTGACAGGCTATGATGCCAGTGATTGAATCAATGAGGTTTAGTGTAAATAAATCAATGAGGTTTAGTAGATAGGAGATGTGTAGCAGGATTTCCAACAGCATTTGCAACAGCAATAAAATGGACAGAAGCATTGGTAAGCATGATGCATCACATATGAGGTAAGCTGAATTACACATCTACTTGGCCAACCAGTTCCATAAAGGAGCAAATCATAGTTTACATAAAAGCATTTGATGCTATGGTTTCAGCATGAATAGTGAATTGATTTGATTGCATGATTAGTGAATTGATATGATTGGAATGAATATCTTAAATGCCATTAAGGTGGAGATAGGTTATTCCAGTAAGGAGCATACAGTGCAGTAATGGAATGCAATGAACATCTGAAGGCTGTGTAGGCTGCAAGGGTAATGATTTATGCATGGATAACTTAAAGCCATGTAGGCAAGAAAGCAGGGCAAAATCATGTAGCTTACATAAAGCCTGCTCCTGCTACTTGGAGCCACAATGTCCCACCGTGACATCACAGTCTCCCGCCATGGGAATAACAGGAAGCCACAAGCTGAGCACTGTTATGTTGATAGGGTAGGAACCCCCACAATATAGGTGATTTTACTAGCAAGGTCCTAGTTAAGGACACAGCCAGTGATAGCAAGCTGCTAAGGCAGTAGAGCAACAATAAGCTGCAGCAGAACTACAGAACAGGGAGTGATAGCTAGCTTTGCAGTATGATTCTGGACCAGGTGCAAACAATTAAGCTGAAAGCACAGGAGACAGCAGAGAAACAGCAATGGGGGATGAAGCATACAATAACTATTGCAGGAAAACTGATAATTGTTAGGCAGGAAAGCTGGAGGCTGAGCTGAAGCATAGAGATAATGCAGTGAACTAAGGGCTTGCAAAATCTGGTGAGTAAATGAGAGCCTCAGAAAACAGGCACAGGATTAGCACAATACAAACAAAAGGCAACAGGATGCTAGGAAAACTAGAAAGCTCCAAAAGAAAACATAAAATGAAAAAGGCAGAACAGGAGAACAGAAAACAAGCAGCACAAAGAAGCACGCAGCAGCCAGAGGTAGCAAATACTAACAAAAGCAGGAGAAACACATTGAACAGAGGCCAGCACAAATCAAGCACAGCCCAAAGCACAAGCAATGCTGGGAAGGGGGTGGCAAGCCCCAGCAAGCCCCAAGGGAGAAGACAAACTGACAGAGCCTCCTGCTGGCAAAGAAAAAGTGCTTCAGAAGGAGTCTGGCGGGAACTGCTTATATAGCTCGGGGGTGGGGTGTGGCTGGTTGCGCACCCCTACAGGTATAGCCTTTCAAATAAAAGCAGCATACCTAAGTATCTTGTCAGGCAAGAGACTTTGGCATTTTTATCAGGTGCTGGTGAGGACTGTGGTGGAAGTGTTGAATTTTACCTCAGTGCTTCAATAAAAGATAAGTGTTCATAACAGTAGAATGTGGCTCATTTGTCCATGTCTTCAGGGTTTAATACAGTGTAGGTGGCCTAAGTCATATGTTAAATATTTGGCTCTGCCTTTTTGACCTGATTGGTGCCACTTTGCTCCCTCTTCACCAAGTAATAAAAAAAAGATGGATACTGACTTCCTCTGAAGGTACTGAACCAAGCATGCTCTTGCCTCTTTGGCACACTGGAGTGGCTAAGTTAGGTAAGCAGCTACTGTACTAACTACAGCAACTGTTCCCATAATGCCACCTGAAGTGTCCAGTAGGTGAGATTTGCAAGTGACCTCAGGCTGCTTGCTTAGTGGGCTGACAGTAAAACATACATATAGCAAATGGTTTTAGTCACATACAATGATTTTGAAAGGAGCCATCTATAAGCAACTTCCCCCACCACTACCACCACCACCACCACCACCCAAACTGACTGGTCTATCAGCAATAAGAATTTTGCCATTTAGAATGAAAGCTTTTTCCTTTCACTTCATTTAGCTACACTCAGGAGCTTTCTTTAAAGGAAAGAAAATACAAAAGGTGAAAATGCTCATCTTAATTCTTTTGGTTTTTCTTTTCTTCCAAAGAGGAAGCTGTCCTGTAAAAACCTGGGGCCACTGTGGAATCTTTCAGCCTGGTAACCTATTCTGAGTTTGAGTCACAGTTATCAATTACTGTCAACATCAATGCAATTTTTAAGACCATTGTCCATCAATTAAAGCAGCTGCCTGCCTCTCTCCATATTTGGGTAGTAAACAGTTTGTGACGGTAGTTCCTAGGCATATTGTTGTGGAGTCTGAGATCTGACATAAAAAAAAATCTGCACTCTTTATGCATTAAAATTTTAAGGAGTGGCCTCATTATTCTACTACAACAGGTGGTAAGTTTCTGATTTTCCTGTCTGTATACAGAAGATTGTATAGTGAGCACCCCTTACCCTGTGCCGTAGTTTTTTCATTTATTTCCTATTTAGTTATTTTAATTCCATTTGGGGAGGCCTCTTTGAGACATCATTAATATAAACTAATTCAAAATGCAGTGGCCTTTTCTCAAAGATATTTCAGAAACACCCAATGTACAAAAAACTTCACTAAATATTTTTGAATCCCAGTTCACTGATTACCAGCCAGTGGGGGCTCTATACCAGGTCACACACCATGGTGAAAAAAAAAAATACTGTGCCACCATTAGTGGCCCATGTGGTACAGAGCAACCCATGTAACAGCATTACATGTACTTTGTACAGGTGCCCTGGTTGCCAGCTGTTGAGTGCCCCCTGTGCCTGCTAAGTAACAGAGACTGGCGCCAACACAGTTACCAGCACTTGCTTACCATTTACAAAGCTGCGAATGACTTTGTCCACTTTTATTCTGTAAACCTCTTAGAACCCAACATGGTGAGTCAGATCATCATATTGTATTCTAATCTTATAGTGATCATCATATTGTTCTCAGGAAAGGGGTGCCATGACTATTATGCCCTCAAATTGTTACCATTTAGGATAATGGGTGGGCCGTAGTTCTTACAGTACTTATAATTTAATTTATATTGAATTATTTGGTTATTAATAGAGATTCATTGGAATTCCACACAAATTCTTCCTTAGGCAATTGAGTACTGTTCAGGTCTATGCTAACATATTTCATGAATAGTGTAGCAGGGGGAATTATAAATAGCAAATATTCACATTAAAGAGCAAAGGAAAATGCTTCACAACTGCAGTATATGAGTGCATTTCTAATGCATAAACTAAACCTAAAAGTATTTTACATTAAAACATGTTACCTGGGAAATGACAGATTAAGCCTGTCTACTTGATACCCAGACAGCAAAGAGTAACTAAATATGACATGTAAGTTAAAGACCAGGCCAATTAAAAACTTACGTTATAGTCCTACATAATTCATCCTTAAATAATAAGTTAATACCTATTTACAACTACTCCAGAAAAACCCAATATATGGGTCACTTAATTAGTGGTGCCATAGTATTTAAGAGAGCATCTAAAGTCTGCATAATACAGGAATAAATGGAGTGATTCCACATAAACTCACGTTGCTCAGTCAAAAGTATTGCAATTCAGAACAAGATGATGGGCCTTTATATTTAAATCTATAGTTTTTTCTGAATCAGGCCCCAGATCCCAGCTCTGTTTAGAGGTGAATTCTGATGAGAAATTGAAGTAAGACTGAAAATGTGACTAAGGCCCCAAAATCACAGCTCTGTTGTGAGGGGAATTCTGACAGGAAATTAAAATAAGGCCAGAGTTGTGACTGAGGCCCCAAACTTCAACTCTGTTTAGAGCTTAGTTCTTACTGGATATAAAGTAAGGCCAGGGTTTTAATTAGATGGGATAAGTGGCCACTGGCATGCTGTGCTACAATCAGAAAAGAAGAGAAAACATGGTCTTCTGCATACCGACTGCAACTGCTACGTGTGTGTGTATGTGTGAGCGTGTGTGTGTGTGTGTGTGTGTAAGTGGAAGAACTAGGATACAAAAGTAACAAAGAAACATTAAAGTGTCAACAGAAAAAGGGTCATAGACTGTCTTATCTGCCTACCTGAGCTTTAACAACTTACCCTTGGTCATGCGTAAGCTGAATGCCCATTGGAAGTATATACCCTTCCCCCCATTCTCCACCTACTTTGCTGTCTTAATTTTCACCATCCCCTTATAGGTGTCTCATGATCTCTTGAAACATGTCACCCTCTTGGCATTTACCATTTCCCTTGGCAAATATTCCATCTATCTACCATGCATTCTGTGAAGAAGCGCTTTCTTATGTCCTTCCTGAAACTACCCCACCCTCTCCGGTTTATCCTCCTGTCCCCTAGTTGCTGATCTCATGTTATGCTTAAGCAGGTCATGACACTCTACACTGTACATCCCTTTCAAACACTTAAAGTTTTCTATCATGTTTCCCCTCTCCCTTCTGACTTCCTGTGAGTACATGTACAGGCTGGCTAAATGCTCCTCATATAATTTTCCTTGCTGATCATGTATCATCTTTGTAGTCCACCTCTGGACAGATTCTCTTCGATCATTATCCTTTTCAGGTGTGCTCCAGAACTGGACACAGTACTCCAGGTATGACCTCACCAGTGATCAATCGAGGGGCAACAATATGTATTTTCTCCTACTGGAGAACCTCTTCCTATACATCCTAGCATTCTGCCTACCTTCCAAGTGCTCTGGTGTACTTTTTTTATTTGGGATGATCACAAATGATGGTACCCAAATCCTTTTCCTCCATGGTCAGGCTGATTTTATTTTTCTAGCCAATCTCCCATCTTAAGGTCATATTTACCTAGTTGCATAACTTTGTACTTATTCACTTTAAACTTCAGTTGCTACCTTGGCCCACCCCTCCAGTTTTTTTAGGTGCCACAGAGTTCAGTGTTATCTGCAGAGAGACGAATGTTTCTCTTGATCCTTTCCCCTATGTTGCAGATGAACATTTTAAACAGTGCAGGTCCCAGCAACAACCCTTGGGTTACCTACTGTAGCATCCCTGACTTTTAAATGTTCCCCATTTACATTGCCCCATTGGGTTCTTCCACATAGTGAGTATGTTACCCACCTTGTTAGCTTTGCTCCAACCCCTACATCCCCCAATGACATGATATGCCATCCATAAAATAAGTCTAAGGCCTCACAGAAATCAACATAACCAAATTGACTGCCTGGCCCTTGCCCACTGATCTAATAGAGTTAAAGAATTTAGTCAGCTTTGACTGGCATGACTTTCCTTATGCAAAGCTGTTCTGGCACCTCTCTTTGAGTCTGTTACCTTCAAGAAATTCCACAAGATGTTCATTGATGGTATTCTCTAGGAAGTGTTACCACTATACAGATGTGACAGCCAGGATGCAATGCAAAAATGCTACAGAATATCACAGAATGCTGCAGTTTACTGCAGGGGTCATTGTAAGTCAATGGCAATTAAGCCCTTTTGTCATGCAGGATTTGTGACATGTCATTACTGCAAGTCACTGCACTTCATCGTGGCTGTCTCCACTGTAGATGTCAAAGTTACTGGTCTATAGTTTCCCAAGTCTTTCCTGCTCCCACGCCAGTGCAGGGGGACCATGTCTGCCTTCCTTCAATCCACTGGGACTACCTCAGTCTCCAGAGAAAGTAAAAGCAGAGATATATTACATGGGCAGCAGTGTGAATTGGCAAAGACCTCTCAAGTCATTCAATAGTGGAGCCCTTGGTGAATGGGAAGATTTGAAAGCCAGTGCTGCCAGAGATGATCTTTAACTAGAAGGGACTGGCTGAGGTTGAGCAATCAGAGGCTGCAGAGGTTGAGGAGGGGCACCTGTCCAAGTCAGCCACTACATTGGAGCCAGTGACCAGTGAAAGGGGCCAGGAGGCATTGAGACTTAACTGTTATGCCATAACCAGCAGGCTGATGCTACACCTTTCTGATGACCCAGAAATGGCAGGTCACATACACCACAGTCAAGCCCACCACTAGTAATAGTTCTGTTACTGGCATTAGAGAGTGGTATTACTTTTAAAATTTCTAAATTTTATATGTGAAAGATAAAAAATGTTGCGAACAAGTTGAATTTAAAATCTAGTAATTCTTTATACTAATCCACTGTCTTCTTGGCATGTAAGTGAAAAAGCTATATTTAGAGGAAAAGTAGCTGATGACGCCAAACCTACTGTAACATGGAGAGAGAGAGAGAGAGAGAGAGAGAGAGTGGCAAATCAGTCAAGGAAGGAGCAAAAACCTCTACGATTAAGTCAATAGAGTACAGTATACACTAAAGGTAATCTGTCTTGATTGTGCTATATTTTGTATTAGCTTTATTATTTCCTCAGCTACTGGTTGGGCTGAGGGAGTGAAGGAGGTGGTGTATCTCCACATCAACACTAGCTCTATCCAGTCACTGTCTTAAAGAAGATAAACTCCATATGAAGGCTATTGGTGCTTGGGAACTAAATGGATTCAAAATTCTAAATATTGAGTGGGATATTAAGGAGTTACCATGTATATATCACTACCATTGAAAAGACACAGTGCAAGTTACTTGCACTCTCACCTCTAGGCCAGAAGTTCAGGATTTAAAGCCCCACTTCAGGGACTCAGGCTCATACCCATTTTTGATGATATGATGCTGTACTGGAAGGGTGTTGAGTTGAAGAAGTCTTCCATCAAGAGAGATGTTAAATGGCATTCATCACATGTGGTAAGGATGGACAGAATGGGTTTGACACTGGAGGCATTGTGGTCCAATACTTAGAGCACATGCTTCGGAACCAGGAGACCCAAGTTCAAATAATATTAGAACCACCTATGCACTGGGTAACCATTAGCAAGGCATTTAGCTAATGAAGTGCTCCAGTCCCCCTTGGCATAAAATTATATAAAAGCAAGACCCACTGAAAAGATGTTGCATCTCAATTGAACTGTTCTGGGCAAATAAACTGTAACATAAATAGTAATTAAAAATGACCCACTAGAAATGGACTGGTTCTATCATTTAGAATTGTAAAAAAACAGTTTAAGATGCTAAAAAGAGCCTGAGTAGTTTGAAATATATAGTAGTAATTAACATGGGTTCAGTTATTATTGGGAAAGGGGGAAACAAAACATTCCATGAGTCCAAATTTCACAGTCATTCCAGGTTTTTGAAAGTCAATGTACAGAACTTTCCAGGCCCCTTATATCACTATTCTAAGAAAGACTAATTTTTGGAGGTTAATTAAGTGATAACATTCAGGTAGTTGGAGTATACAAAGCAATAACCGGCTTCTGTGGATGATTAAATGCTGAGGTGATGCCGAGGTGTTTAATCGTCCACAGAAGCCTGTTATTCCTTTGTATACTCCAACTACCTGAATGTTATCACTATTATACAAGCTGGAGTTGGTTCTGAATTGTCTGTATAGTTTTGATTGTCTGTTCCAAAGTGTGAAAGTTTTTGGGAGAGTGAACCTTTTTGTGTTTTTTTTTTCTTGTACCAGATGATGTAGCTGTGTCTTGTATAAAGAGGAAGAGACTGGGAAGTGTAGTGTTTTTCTTCTGTGAGTCCCAGTCACTGTGTTCATGGGTGCTAAGTGTTTGGATCAGATTTGTTTAATGCCTCTGTTACATCTTAGTTATTTTATGTAGATACCATTCAAAAGTCTTGTTATTTATCATTTAAAATGTATGGCAACTCTTTCAGGTACTGCAGGTTTTTACCGTGGTCTTCATGAGTCAGAAGGGTGGGGGGGCAATGTGGTTGTCAGGCACGGTGAAAAAGAATGTTTTGAGGTGTTTTTGTGGATAAAGTTTGTAATCCTTTGTAAAACTGTTTTATTTCACAAATTAATTCTGTTATTCAGCTCTAAGTGTGTGCTGGTTTGTTGTTACTGTTTGTGGCACTGGCATAATAGCATTTGTGTTTACATTTTGCTGCCCATTTTGTTTTGTTTTTTTGTTGTTTTTTTTGTGTGGTTCTTTCATCTTTTTCTGAGACTATGGAGGCTTTTTCCTCTTCTGTCAGGCTTTGGAATCTTCCGCTGCTGTGTTCTGAAGCTGTTGACATCACCAGTTGTTGTGACGGCATTTTTTCCTTTTTTTTTTTTCCTTCGATGTTCAAGGCCTGATTAACTGACTGTGAGCATGGCTACTGTTTCATTAACCAACCGTGGGCAGGGTTTAGAAGAATAATTGACTCTTGGGGGATTATTTTGTAGTTTGTGGCAGAATAACTGATGGTAGCTCTTCATTCTGATTGGCTAGAATTAGGTACTGCTCGTATAATATGGCATATACTGATAAAATATTATTTGGTTCAGAAAATAATCAACATGTTTTACTTGTATGCCAACAAAATTATGTGCCACATAATGTTCCTCTTTGGGAGTTAAAAACTTCCCAGTCACTAATTTTTGGATCAATGTGCCAACATAAGCTAAAATCTCACTGTGATCTCTCTTTCTCGTGTGGAAACCACTCTCTGGCATAACCTTTTCACTTTAAAATGTATCATGCTAATATGAGCTGAGGTGTCACTGCTTTCTTTCTGTCTTGTGTGGAAACCACTTTCTGGCTTTGTCTTAGGAGTGTTAGCATGGCTCACTTGGTAGCATATCTGCCTCTGGGCCAGTAGGTCAAGGGTTCTAGCCCCACACCAGGACTGGACTCCTACCTAAAATGCTGGCACCTGAATGCAGTATTAGGTGGGTTATGTACTGTTGGGGTGTACCATCCTTTAGATGAGACATTAAACCGAGGCCCCTTCTACCTGTCCTGGTGGGTGTCCAGGTAGAAGTAAAAGAACCCAAGGCACTTCTTGCAAAGAGTAAGGAAAGCTTTTATTTATGTTTATAGTAAGAAAGCATTCAATACAAAGCATAGGTATGTACATACTGTAGTCACCGTTGAGTGTGAAAGTGAAAGAAAATAAAAATACAGCAAAAAAAAAACAGTTCTCTGGCTCATGGTAATGCAATAAGTAGTAAGAACTAACAATTGGTGTAAGCAAAATAAAAAGGACATACAAGGAGAAACGGAATATATCAATATCCAACTAGTATGGCAAGAAAAAGGTATGAAAAACACCTAAATGTTAATAAAGGCAAAGAAATGTATACTATAAACTACAAGACGTGTAGATATCTAAGACAATGGTTATTGGATGTGGAAATTATTTACAACTACCAATAGGTAAAAAAAAGAAGAGTCTTGTAAGCAACTACAGTATTTAACTATTCAGCAAAAAGACACTAATATTTCACCATCTATTGGCTAAAGCTATAGGCTGAAATATTCTGCTATTAGACCAATAAAAGGCTTCCAATTCAGATTCTATAAGCTGGATTAAGGCCACAGGGGGTATTTTATTCTGTTGAAATAAATATGCACCACAAAAATGCCATAGATAATATTTAGAAGTGGTCAGAACAAGTCATAGAGTGCTTCCATCGTACCTTTGTTTGGAAGGGGAAGTTCTCAATATAATATCACTATAAGTAAGGATAGACCAACCGGGTTCCCCCCACTGGAATGCCAAAGTTGTCCAGTAGGCTTCAGCATAGGGGCAATCCATTAAAAAGTAAGCCATGGCTTCTAGATCCTGTTCACATCCCACCCTTGGACATACCTGTCTTCAAAATGTTTATGTTTAGTTTTTGTTTTTATGCTCATCCTACCATGGCAGCTCAACCAAAGTTCATCCCACAGTTTGGGGGGGGGGTTCTTTTATCCATTAAGGAGGAATGAATGGCTAAGTGATCAGATGGAAGTATTCCAGGGTAAAACAGTACTTCCATAAAATTAGGGTCATAATGGAAGAATAAAGGCAGCATGGGACTGGGTTTAACAGAACTGTGTAATCCACCTTCCATCATTTGTGTTTATCAGTTACTGATCAGACAAAAGGTAATACACATTAGCCTAATGAGGAAGGGAATGCAGCTGTTTCCAGCACATTAAGATGGGGTCCATCCGGTGTGCCACCCTATGGGTCCCATAGCTGTGCAGTATGGTTAAGGTACGGAATAACATTCCAAGTAAGAAAATGACTAAATGTAAATACAAGGGGGTTGATCATGTTGAGTACCCCTTTATAAATGGTAAAGGTAAAAAATGTTCTGTTTTCTGGGATTAAGGTGGCTATCCCAAATTCATTTGAAAAAGAGGCTATAAAAATGTGACTCCAGTGATTTGAGAATGGGAACTATCATACTAAGATGCATAAATAACGACAAAATAAAAGTTTCCAAAATAGCAACCTTCTTTTTAGTTTGTTGCATGTTTTCCAGATTTGTATTTTTGTGGCACAGGAGATTATTTTATCCTCCTAGTTTGTCAATGCCATATCACCAGTACCAAATGTTATCCCCAAACTTCTGAGCAATGTAAAGGTAACTCCCATTCCTCTAATGTTTCCCACAGAGCTCACAGCTGAGCCTATGGCCAGGGCTTGACATTTATGTAAATTTAGTTTGGTGCCTCATATCAGTGTAAAAGAATGAAAGATATCCAATGCCATACATCCTGGATCCCGAGGGCACATTTCTTGTCTAAGCTGAATTCTACATCCTCAATGCCGATTAATAAGTGGGAGGATGGTGACCAAGGCATACAGTTTACAAAGACAAGAGCAATAAACTTCTGGGATGCCATAATGAGAGAGAATGGTAAACAAAAAGTGATGGGATACCCTGTCAAGCACTTTCTCCTGGTTGAGAGACAGTAAGTATCCCACATCCCTTCCTGACTCCCATACCCACTACTTACGTAACAAGATCAAGTTGTCAGCAATGTGTCAACCTAGAACAGCACAAGATTGAGCAGTGGAGATAAGATGGTTTGAAATCAATGCTAATCTGCGATTCAGAATATTAATTCAAATTTTGAGGTCACTGTTAAGGAAACACAAAGGTCTCCAGTTATTTAAGTCTGAATCCTGTCCCTTCTTATAAAGAGGGATTTGAATGGATTCAAAAGAGCTTCAGACATTGTGCTGTCCTGCAGAATCCAACTGAATACTATGGTCAAGATGCCCACCAAGGGGTTTATAAAATTCCGTTGTGAGACCTTCTGGTCTAGGGGCAATATTAGGGTGAAAATGAGAAATAGCCTGCTGCACCACTAAGGAGGAAATGGGCTTGGGGACTGTGACAGAATTTGAAAAGGTGTTCACATGTATGGGAGAGTCTGGGTTTCCAAACATGGTATTTAAATGCAAGTGTACCAGGGACATAATGCCTGCTCTATTTGTAATAATATCTTCCTCTGGTATAGAAATCCTTGTTATGTTTTTGTGTTTTACCCTTGTCATAAAGCTTTCAAAGGGGTCACCTAAACATTTAGATCCCTGTGTCCCATGAGAAGAGAATGGCTCCAATCGTATTGTAGTTTCTGCATTCTTCCCTTTACGCTAGCCACCTGTGAGCTATAATCTCAATGACCAGAGTGCATTAGTGTGAGGGCCTTACCCAGTTTAGAACATGAAGTGAGATATTCAATGTATTCCTGTGTCTTTTTGGATAGTGATGAGTAGATGAAAAAAAAGGCAGACAATGTCTGTTTTGTACCATCCCACCTAGTCCCTAGATTGTCATCCATGCACACCAGGAATTGTTGAGCCCGAAGAAGATCCAGCACCTTTGTCTGGTTCAATGAATCATCCTGTAAGGAGTTATTTAACTGTTAATAACCCTTACCAGTATGGGATGTAGGGGCTTCACCAAAAGTTCCCCCAGTAATAGGTGATCTGAAGTCTCAATAGGTATAAGCTGAATAAACTGCATGTGTAGGTGGGCAGAGACAAACAAAAAATATATTCTAGTGGCTAGGATATTTATATTATACATGTGGCCTCCAGTAGGATTTTGGGTTCTATACCATCCACCAGGGAGGCATCTTTTAATATTTTAGTGAGGAAATTAGTATCACAAAATAATTTTGTGGTCTTGGCTCCTCTATCAGCCTAGGAAATGCCACAATTAAAGTCACCACCAAATATAATGTATCTTGTAATGTGTGAATAGGGTATGTATTTTCATTAAGAGATCTACTCTTGCCTTATTAGTCTGAGGATCATAAATATTGATTAAACAAAATGGTGACCTCTGATATTGTACATCAAGCAGAAGAGCCCTGCCGGGATCAATGTCTACTAAACATAGGACACAAAAATCTGCCTTTAAACAATATCCCCACCCCATCACAAGTATCAGTTCCAGTTGACCAGAAAGAAGGTCCCTAACCCCAGTGGCTCCTGGCTTGGGCCATGTCCAATGAGGTGGTCAGTCTCATCTCCTGGAGAAAGATGACATCAAACACCTAAGGAGGGTAAAGAGAAGTGTTCTTCTGGCCACATGTTTTATGCTGTTTGATTAATGGTAGCCAGGTGACAGGTAGGAGCCATGAAGAGATGGAAAGAAGGAAAAAGAAAATCATTACTGAGTGCAGTCCATGTGTTTCACCGAAACACCCCAAGCAACCATTTTCTGTTTTTTGCACTGCTTCATTTTAGTCTTGATTGGAACTATATCTTCATCCATATCAGTAGTTGAATAGATTTTAGAAGTATAAGAAGAGGCTTCAGAGTCTAAACCAGCTCAGTTTCTATGTGGTCATCCATTAAAACCTCATACTTGTTTTCCAAGGTAACAGTGTTGCCCATGGAGGAAAACTTAAGAGGCATAAGATCAGATTTATGTAACCAAAACAACCGTTTATGGCTTATAACAGTTATGTCAAGAGGAGGCATATCAGCCTTATCCAGGAGTGATATATCCATAGGGTCCATGTTTGGATTAGCAGCATGGGTTGGCATATTAGAAGTCAAATCAGCCTGGGAGTCTACTGAAACAGTGACAGGCATATGGTAAGGATCAGCCAAGGGTGGCACTGTAGCAGGTGATATCTCATCTTGAGGTTGAAGTTGAGCATTATCAATGTCTTCCTGATGTGCAATGGCTGCCACCACCTCCTTCCGTTGTTTCTGCTGCATGATTCCATGTGCCTTCTCCAGGAATGCATCTTGCGGATTCACATCTCCCCTATTATTCATACTCCATTTGCATTGTTTACAAGAATGTCCTGTTTCTTCACATAAATTGCAGCAGAGGTCATTGGTATAATGTGCACTAGAATGACCCAATGTTAAACATAAATTACAACAAATTTTATCGCAGGCATTGCTTAAATGGATATCAGAACCACAGCAGAAATAAGTTTTAGGTTGTCCTGGGTAGAAACATTGTGCCCTGTCAAGACCAAGGAAAAAAATGCTAAGAATATGCTGTAAAACAGAAGCAGAATGTCTGAGTTTTACCTTAAAATGCCATTGCCCTGTCCAAAATAACTCTGTATCCAGGATAGGTTCAGGATTCCCAAGTACATTGCATCTTTGCAATAACCAATAGTGGACATCCTGTACGTTCAGCCCTCATTTTTAACATTACAATTAGTGTACAAACAGCTGTTTTTGTCAAAGGAATTTCTTGAAAGGGGAGCCAAAGAGGTGTGTCTTTCAGTTTGTTATAGGAAGCCCAGAATCTGTCCAAGTAAGTATGAGTTTTTAAACTAAGATCAAAGTAACCATCACTAAGCATGTGTAACAATGCATATAACTCACTGGGAGTAACAAGAAGCGATTCCTTCAAAAGAACCCTGCCAACATATGCCATGTCAGGGGGCGTGTCCAGATCAACTGTATATACAGCAGTTGACATGCTGCATTTCGTCTTTGGACCAGTGCAGGAGACTTAGGAAATGCGTCAGATTTATGAAAACAGGACCATGTTTGTGCAGAGGAATGAGCAATGGTGGGCTGGGGGACTGTGCAGGAAGGAAGAAGGGGGCAATCTCAGCCAGTTCCACATGATCAGCCCAAGACAAAGGAGATGTAGAAGGCTGAGCATCAAGGACCGGAGTTTCTTCAGGAATGGGAGGCAGTTGCAAAACTGGAATGTCAGTGCCCAAGTGTGAAGCAGGTGGCCCATCACTGAGCCTACTAGATGCCTCAGAACAACTCCGTGGTTGAGAAAATATGTTCTATATGTCATATAAGGCAAGAATAACAGCAACCAAGGAAGCAGAAGAAGGCTGCTGTTCTAATGGGAAAATGGAGGCTTCACTGGAGACTCGGGGGGGGGGGGACACCTGAAATTTCATATCTGATGAGGAGGACAACAACAGTTCTATAGAGGTTAGGTCCTGAACAGCTGACAATAGGACCTCATCAGAAGGAGTAAGGAAAGGAGACATACCTGCAGAAAACACTGGAGCCATCAGCTCAATCAGCGACTGAGAGTGCCATTGTCCTATAGTATCCCTTGTCCGGCCAGCTGCAGTTAACGATAGAACTAGAGACCAACCAGCTGGATGGTAAAATTCCCCATGTTGTCAGCTGTCAGTGGAGTTGGAGGAAGGTAAAGCATTTGCTGAAAAGGTTGCGGTGTCGTGCTCAGGTAGTTTTGGGTATACCGGGTTAGCAGAGTGGGACGGTAAGTCACTGTTAAAAGTGCGAATGTTCGCGGCAGGAGGAGCAGTCAAAGGTATTGTTGTGGAACCAGGTGAACAAGCAGGCATAGTGACAGGAGATGCCACCAGTGAGGGGGATGCAGGAATTTTCATAGCAAGTGTAGAAAACGTTGAGGCAGAAATCATATCTCTCGAGACAGCAGTCAACAGCGTCTTTGATGTTACTGTGTCACAGGATTTGACAGGTGTCACACTCCTCTGGGAAGTAACAAGGCCTCTTCAAAAGAAAGGGGTTTTCCATTTGCAGTGCAAACAATTTTTCCTTTTTCTGGATGTACAGCGCATCCTCCTCAGCCATCAGATTCAAAAGGTATTTTGTTTTAGATTTCAAAGCGACTTTCAATTTCATATTTGCTGCATATAGATTCACTTCTACAAAGTCAGTAAATGACAAAGATGTTTCAGTTGCAGTACAAGGGTCAGGCAAAGTTTTCTGTGCAGTGTCACGATCAGGAGTATATAATTCATCTTCAGCTCAAAGTGGTGAGGTAGAGGGAAAAGGGGCCTGTTTTAAAACACCTGGAGCTTCAGTCACTTCTGCAGTCACTGAATCCACCATTTTGTGGTCCAAAACAGCAGCAAAGAGTAGGAGAATTTCCCTGGTGTCCTGGCTAATATTCCCCATCCCATAAAACTGGTTCATGCAATTGTCCAAGGCTATGTGTGGGTATTGATGTGCAAAATGGCTGCCTTTATACATTCAGTCACTTCACTACTAATCTAGCATTGCTTGTAAAAGTGCTTTAATGTGTATGAAAAGTGCTATATAAATGTGATTCTTCTTCTTCTTCTTAGATATAGTATGCTCTGGATCATAAGAGGCTCACAGGTGACCATTGTGGAGCGCACCAATTAGTAGAAGTCCACACCTTTCCTGTTTGCAATGCAGTGTTAAAGGTTTAGCAAGCTCAACCCTGGCTAATACACAAAGATGTTATCTAATTTCTTATACAATGTGCTTGAATTTTTTTTAAATGTCTACAGGGGTTCACCTGGTATGTGGCCAAAATCAAAATCAAATATTTACAGTACCAGTGATCCCCACCAAAAAAAAAACGTTTCTTGAAAGCCTGCAATTCAGTTATGTCAATTACATTTTCTTATTTGGTTTTTATTTCAACATTTTAACATTTAAAATGGTTCTTGGTCTCATCATTTGGCCGAATCATGATCAGACTGACCACCAACAGCAAGGTATCCCCTCATCGATCAGAAATCCGGACTTTAAATTTAAACATGCCAATATGAGCTGAGGTCCCACTGCTATCACTCTTTCTTGTGTGGAAACCACTGTCTGGATTCATCTTTTATATAGTGTGCTCTGTCCCACTTGAGTCTTGCAGCTCATATTGGCATATCTGAATTTAAAGTGTGGATTCCCGACCAATAAGAGGGTCACCTTGCCCTCAGTGCTCAGGTTGATCATGATCCAGTCACATGATGAGACCAAGAATCCTTTAAATGTTAAAAGAATGGAATGAAAACCAAGTAAGAAAATAGCATTGACTCATGTAACCCCTAGATGGCACTATCCCTAGAGTTACTACCCTTGCCTTGCAGGCCTGAACAAGGCTGAGGGGCCTGGGTTCCCAAAATTACTTTAAAATGGTTCTTTTCTAAGGTATTACATTGTCACGGTGCCCCCACCCAGAGTTTAACTTTAAGTGGGCTGGTATGGGACCTGGCACAACCCCCTGAGATGCTGTACCTACCCACTGTAACCATTTGCCACCCCAGCACATACCCCAATAAACATTTCCCCACATTTCAATACCTGTCACATTTAGAGATTTGATCCTAATAATATGCTCACACCACAGAGATTCTGCAAACATTTTATTTACAGGGGGACAGGGCTAGGAATGGGCAAAGAAGGAGTAGAGGTTATGCAATATCAATATTTACAATATTTACAAAGACTTGGAAGTTTTGATTTGTGCTGGTGAAAATCCTCCAGCTGGGTAGATATGCTGCTTTGCAAATCAGAATGTAGTCACACATTATGCCAACTTTAAGATGACCAGAGCCCTGGATATCTGACTAAACTGCATAAAATCAGATGACACCAAAATATTATTCTGCCCACACTGGTACCAGTCCCCACATTAGATAGGGGGCCCCACAATCACCACCTTAAATCTGGGTACCCAGTTACCAGAGTCCATTTAGGATGCAAGCCTGATGGACGGTGCAGCCGTACATTGGCCAGCTAAATTAAGAAGGATTTGAAGCTTGAACTTGAAGGCATTAAGACTTGAACTATGTACAGTCTTTTGAAAGGGTGCTGGGAGCCCTGCATTTTGCAGGCTGAACACATGTCAGAATAACCAGTCAGTTACATTGGTTTTTAATCAAATTATTATTTCTGTATGTCCAGCACATTTGTGATTCCTGGCACATTCAGCACATTTATAATTTAAACACATTCAGCACATTTATAATCTAAACACATTCAGCACATTTGTATGCTGTAAATTATTCAACCCTGAGCCAGCCTGGCTACCAGGTTCTTTTCCAACTTGAACTTGCAAAGGGAGTACTTGTTCCCTAAGACTAGGGTGACCCAGTTTCTTTACATCCATATATGACTAAATACCTGTTTTCATCGCTATTTCTTCAACTTTAGCAAACTAAGTAATTAGAGCAATCTTGCAAACTCAGATTTGATGTCTCAGTCCCATGTGGCAAATGGTTGAGGTTCACAGCTCCACAGGACATCTTGACTAATTCTTAATCAAATACAGGACCTGCTAGGCAAAATTAGTATGAGACCCAGCTCTGAGTGCTCCCCTCCCAGTCCTGTAGGCTCTTTAGCAAACAAACACATTGACCACGCGGGGCCCCTCAGATGATATAGGTCCACCCACACTGGGCAAGGATTAGGCGCAGCAGATGCAGGGTGCAGACCAAACAAGCAGTTTTAAACAACAACAGCCTCCAGGGCATTGCCAGCCCCATTAAGCATTTTCTTTTCTCTTGCACCAAGGAGTACAAGATTACTCACTCAGGCTCCTCATGGTATGGATCTCCATCATGAAGGCTTCTGAAGTCTTCAGTTCTCTCACCACTGAGGCAGATTCAGTGCTCTCACTGCTGGTTTGACATCAAATTCCAGGTCCATGTTCTTCCCAAATATGGAAGGGAGGGCTAGCACCTGGAGAACATACTTTGGCAACCCCCAGGCTAGCAGGTTCTACTTTAACCAAACTACTCTAACTTTACTGGCAAAGAAGGCAACAAAAAAAACTCCTGGGTGGAGGGGCTTATACTGCATCACCAGGCCCAGTTGCACTGCTGGGGGCCTGAGCCCCCACCCCTGTGGGGGGCTCCTGCCAGAATCTGGAAATTTGCTGAAACCAGTCTTTCATGGGGCTCTCCTGAGGCTTCCTATTGGCTGAAGCTATTGGTTGCTTTGGTTCTGATTGGCTGGAAGGCTTGTCAATCACAAACATGAATTATTCATTAAACATCCTCGATGCACAGTTGGTTTGCAGTTTTGGTGCCTGAATTAAGACCCTGTAGTTTCCCCATGAGCACTAAGAGGGTTCCCATGAGCTTTGGCAAATGTCCCACAAGTCCTGGCTTTAAAATCCTAGCTTTCTGATTGGCTGTGGCTGCTCTGTAATGGCTGCTGAACACACAGTCCCTCAAGCAGGTTTAATACAATCCCAAATAAAGTCCTGGTGTAGCCAGAATAATTATTATATTTGCCCAAATGCCCCACAGCTCAACAGCCATTGGAGTATCCTTGCAGTTGCTGCCCAGATTTTGTAATTTTCTCAGTCTGTATGCATATCTCTGCTACCAATATTTTAGGGCCACCATTTGCAGCAGGCAAGCTGTCTCTCAAGTCCCAGCATTTACTGGTGCAGCCAGGCTTGATTAATATGTTTAAACATTTTGCTCCTTTAAACATTTGCCCCCTTTCACACAACTTTCCCCAAATATTCAACAGTAGCTATATTATTAATACACATTTCTTTTTTCTTTTCAGCAGTAACTGAAACATAGCTTTCCTGGGGGCAGAAACACCCTCATGCATATTCATGTTATTAGGGCTCCGGCTCATTAATATTCATGAACCCCGATCTCAAGCACTTCGTGGATCTCTCAATTTAATTAGGAAAGCAGGCTGTCATGGTCCTCACTGTGGTCCCACTTAGTTGATGGGGACACCGGGAACACCAAACTCTCTCCTGCTCAACCGCAAATACAGCGGTCGGGAGATCAAAGGCACCACATTGCGCGTGCACCATCTCCGAGGCATCATGGGTGCCAAAAACAAGTATTGGGGTGGCACGGCTAGCTTCTGAGCCTGAATGGGCTGAATTTACACATGGGGCTATTTGGAGGGCTACCAGGGCACAAAAGGACTGGGGAACCAGATAAAAAATTAGCAGGCATTTAAGTAGGCACTATGGAGGAGAGCAAAGCAGGAGCTACGGGCTAAAGGTAAGCCCGCAAATTGGTAGAGAGGTTACACTTAAATTAATTGCATACTTTCAAGCAGCTTTGGAGGGAGCACCAATACTATAACTATTTGATTTTGGCCACACACCAGGTGCACCCCATAAACATTTAAAAATCTGAGGAACATTGCATAAACAAGCATTTATCAATGCTGAATGTTTGCTTGCTGGCATTGGCAGTGGTAGTGTAGAAGTTACAGAGCTGAGTAATAGGAATGACAGTGAAGTATTGAACTGAAGCCAACCCCACCACCACCCTGCAGAGAGTGACAGGCATTGGGGTGTGCCTTTGGGTTGTCAGGCATGAAGGCCACGCCATTTCACCACACCCCACCCTGCAGACACTGACAAGTGTAACAGTGTTCCTTGGGGTTTTTGGCCCTTATGCGCACCCCATTCCATTAGAAAATATGGTGAGATGGGTGTGATATAGGAGAATGGGGTGAACTTTGGGGCCAAAGAGTCCAAGGCATAGCTCGATGCCTCTCACTGGCTGCAGGGTGTGGAATGGTATAAGCAGTACAGGCAAGAATCCCAAGTCACACCCCTGATGCTTGTCATTCTCTACAGGGTTGGGCGTTATGGTTGAAAACCCTAATACCTCAGGCATTCATTGGTATTTTCACTCCAGATTTTCAACATGTATTTTTTTTTTTGTGACCCCACTTCATGAACAGGGGGAATATCAGTTTGTTAGCCGAAAGCTGCTTATGCACAACGACTACAGCATTAGCACCACAGGTGCAAAACATTCCAACAGGATGTAAAAATGACAGCTGTACTGTTCATGGGGAGGTGTAAAATGGCAATGTTGCAAATCTGCAGTAAAAATATTAAAAAATGGTGAAGTGACGAGCGTACATAGAAACTGTGCAACGCATACCCGTAATATAATTAGGTTGGGGATTTTTTACAGCAGATTGTCAACTCAGGCATTTTGGTGCCTCCGATCATGAACAGTGTCACTGTGATTTTCTTTATCTGTCTGGAACAATGATTTCCCACAGCGACCACGCATCTCTGCGCTGAAAGTGTGAAAACACACTTCGGCCATGTTGTGAAAAATGACAGCTGTACTGTTCATAAGGAAGTGTTGAAAAACGCCACTGGTGAAAATCTGGACTGAAAATATTACAAAGTCATAAACTTACGAGGGTGCGTGGAAACTGCGCAATGCTCACTCATAACACAGTCATTTTATGGACTTTTGTCACCAAATTTTCAACATAGCCATTTTAAGACCTCGGCTCATGAACAGTGTAACTGTGATTTTCTTAATCTGTCCCAAACATTGCTTTCGCACACCAACAGCACCATTGTACGCTACATGTGCAAAAACACATTTTGGGCGACATATGAAAAATGGCAGCTGTACTGTTCATAAGGACGCGTAATAAAATGGCAATGTTGAAAATATGGAGTGAAAATATTAAATTCGCAAACTTACGAAAGTATGCATAGGAACTGTGCAACGCCACCATAAAACAGTCATTTTTAGGAATTTTTTCACCAAATTTTCAACATAGCCATTTTAAGACCTCTGCTCATGAACAGTGTCTCTGTGATTTTCTTAATGTGTCCCATACATTGATTTCCAAGACATCGACCGCCCATTGTGCGCTTACATGGTCGGAAACACATTTGGCCAAGATGTGAAAATGACAGCTGTACTGCTCATAAGGAGGTGTGGTAAAATGGCAATGTTGAAAATCTGGAGTGAAAATATTAAAATTGCGAACTTACGTAGCCGTATGTGAGGAACTGTGCAATGCACACTTGTAAACAGTCATTTTTCACCAAATTTTCAACATAGCCATTTTAAGACCTCTGCTCATGAACAGCGTCACTGTGATTTTCTTAATTTGTCCCGCACATTGATTTTGCAACACTGACTGCGCCATTGTGCGCTACATGGGCAGAAACACGTTATGGGTGAGATGTGAAAATGACAGCTGTACTGCTCATAAGAAGGTGTGGTAAGATGGCAATGTTGAAAATCTGGATGAAAATATTGAAAATTTGCAAACTTACGGCGTGCGTAGGGAACTGTATAACGACGCCGTAAAAGTCATTTTTGAATTTTCCACCAAATTTTCAACATAGCCATTTTAAGACCTCTGCTCATGAACAGTGTCACTGTGATTTTCTTAATGTGTCCCGTACATTGATTTTGCACACCGACTGCGCCATTGTGCGCTACATGGGCGGAAACACATTTTGGGTGAGATGTGAAAAATGACAGCTGTACTGCTCATAAGAAGGTGTGGTAAAATGGCAATGTTGAAAATCTGGAGTGAAAATATTAAAATTTACGAAGCTTACGAGCGTGCGTAGGAACTGCGCAACGCACGCTCGTAAAACAGTCATTTTTTGGAATTTTTTCACCAAATTGTCAACATAGCCATTTTAAGACCTCTGCTCATGAACAGTGTCAGTGTGATTTTCTTAATGTGTCCCGTACATTGATTTTGCACACTGACTGCGCCATTGTGCGCTACATGGGCGGAAACACATTTTGGGTGAGATGTGAAAAATGACAGCTGTACTGTTCAGAAGAAGGTGTGGTAAAATGGCAATGTTGAAAATCTGGAGTGAAAATATTGAAAATTCATGAACTTACAAGCGTGCGTAGGAACTGCGCAACGCACGCTCGTAAAACAGTCATTTTTAGGAATTTTTCCACCAAATTTTCAAAATAGTCTTTTTGAGAGCTCACCATATGAACACTGGCAGTGTCGTTTCATTAATCATTCTGGAAAGGTGATTTCACACAGTGGCTGTGAAATCACCCTTCGGGCCCGAGTAACGCCATGACAGTGCAAGAATTCATGAGGAGGGGTCCCAAAACCCCATGTTGAAAATTTGGTGCAAAATTCCAAAAATGCCTGAGATATGCAATAAGTTGAAAACCCCTATCTAGCCCATTATACAGCTTACCGGCATTTCCTCTCAGTTCGCGAGTCGGCTTTGAAGAGTGCAGACGTGTTCCTGTCCATCAAGATCGCCACACCATGCTCCGGAGGTAAGTATGGGGTGAGGGGGTGGGGAGGCTGGGTGCACAGTGGGTGGCAGGTTGTGGAGGGGCTGGAGATCCTGTGGGACCGCTTTGCTTTACAGGTGTTCTTTTTTTAAAAGACGACGCCGGAACGCTTGCCACGCTTGGAGTGGGCTCCCAGCGTGGGACAAGGACGGTTGGGGGGTGAAGTCGATTAGGGATTGGGCACCCCCGCTGGCCATAGCATCTGTTGCCATGCTGGGGTGGCTCTCAGGGTGGCACCGGTACTTTCGGGGGGGAGGACAGTGGAGCTGACGAGATTAGGCACCCCGTCAGCATATCGATAACTACCACACTGGGGTGGGCTCTAGCGTGGCATTTGGAAGCTGCAGGAAGAGCTCAACTGGGGATTGGGCACCCCTGCTGGCTATAGAGTGTGTGCATGGGGCGGGGCAGCACGCAGTATGCGTGTGTGTGTGTGTGTTTGTGTGTGTAGGGGAGTTATGCATGAGCAGGCGATATCTTATCGCTGCTCACTGAAGTGTAGCTCCCCCTTTCAACTGTATGCCACTGCATTTTGGAGCTTGTCATAGACAGCTCCAGCATGCATTGGCTTACAGGGGCCGCGCCAGCCAACACACTGACTGAATTGGAGGAGGGGGTGACACACCTCTGAAAACTCGGATGATGGCACTATGTTTCTTGCACATGCGGGCAAGCAAACATAAAAATGAGATAAAATCTCTGTATATTAGCCAGGGTTCAGCTTACTAAACCTTTAACATTGCATTGCAAACAGGAAAGGTGTGGCCTTTTCCTAATTGGTGGGCTCCCCAATTGTCATCTGTGAGCCTCTTATGGGGAGAGCACACTACATAAAAGATGAAGACAGAGACTGGTTGCCACACAAGAAAGAACAAGCGTGAGATCTCAGCCCATATTGGCATGTTAAAAAAAAAATAAAGCCAGACAGTGGTTTCCACACAAGAAAGAGAGAGAGAGCAGTTTTATCAGTTTAACCTCAGCTCATATTAGCATGTTTAAATGTAAAGTGTAGATTCCTGAGCCATGAGTGGGTCACCTTGCTATCTGTGTTCAGGCTGATCATGATTCAGCAGAATGATGAGACCAAAAACCCTTTAAAGGTTAAAATGATGGAATGTAAACCAAGTAAGAAAATAGAATTGACTTAAATGAACTGCAGGATTTCAACAGTTTTGAGAGGGCAACACTGGCACTATAAGCATTTGAAAAATAAAGTAGGGCATAGTTAAGGCAACCAGTCACTGTGTGATGGAAGTGAGTAAAAGCAGAAGGAAAAAGATACCATTATTGTTCTCTAGGGCAGTGGCCAAAGTAGCAAAGGAAAAAAGGGTGGCATTTAGGAGGTATAAAGAAACAGGCACTTCTGCTCAGTCTTCACAGTGGAGGCAGGGGACAGACCAATGGGGAGTAGCAGGAATAAGGAGAGGTGGACACGAGTCCATTTTCAGATGAAAGAATCCTGAAGGGACTTGCAGCTCTGAAGATGGACAAAGCTATGGGAATGGACAGGATACATCCAAGGGTACTAAAAGAACTCAAGAAGATGTTAGCTGCCTCACTGATAGCCTTATTCAGCTGTTCACTGGAAACAGGTGAGGTTCTGGAGGACTGGAGAAGAGCTGATGTGGTCACTGCTCATAAGAGAGGCAGCAGGGAGGAGGCTAGCAATTATTGGCCAGTCAGTCTTACCTTGGTGGGGGGGAAATGAATGGAAACCCTACAAATGGAAAGACTCATATAATATCTGGAATCCAATGGGCTGCAAGACCACAGGCAGCATGGATTTATGGGGGGGGGGGGGTGACAGACAAATCTGATTGATTTCTTTGATTGGGTGACAAGGGAAATGTTAATTACCTTCCCATTTGATTCTTTTCATTTTTAATACACGAAGTTTGATCTTATATTGTGCTCTATATGTGTCAGTGCCATATTTTATTACCTTATTGTAGGCTCTATTTTTGGCCTTTAACGGTTTTCTTATTTTGTTGTTAAACCATAATGGTACCTTCCCCTTTTTATAATACTTAGCTTTTGTTGATATATGTCTTGTCAACCAAGTTATGGATAAAGCTTTTAAATATATTCCATCTTTGTTCTACGTTTGTATTTTTAAACTCGATCACTCAGTCCCAGTATGCTATCAACACTTTAAGCATTTGATAGTTGGCCTCATCATACTGCTTTACACAAGTGAGCCCTTTTTGAATTTCTTTAATCATTTTTATTTGAAATTTTGTCATATTATGGTTACTCCCTAGCAGTGGTTCCATTACTAAACAGTCAGTAATTAATTCCCCCATATTACTTAAAATTAAATCAAGGCAATGGACTCCCCTGGTATTTTCTCAAAAATAATATTCCACATTAAGGACATCCAAATAATTGAGGAATTCTATCTCGGATGGAGTTACTGTAGTCCCATTTACCCAATTTATTCCTGGAAAATTAAAATCTCACATAATCAATCATCTTGCAGGGTCTTGATCCTTAATATAATTAATAAATTCAATGTTTTTTCTCTTGTGAGGGATGGTGCTCTATAGCAAACACCCACTATAATTTTTTCATTCCTAGGTGGAATAGGTTGGACCCATAACTGTTCAACATCTTTATTGACCTCATATGGTATTTCAATGGCCCTAATATCATCCCTAACATACAGGGCCACCCCTCCCCTGCCTGTCGATCCTATCCTTCTGAAATAATTGGTATCCAATAATTTCTTGACCGCAGTCAACACCATGCCACCAAGTTTCAGTGATTGTACAGATTGCTACATCTTCGGACTGTAAAACAAACTCCAACTCATCTCTCTTGTTCTGTAAACTCCTAGCATTAGCCAATAGAGATTTTCAATTAGTAGGTTTTGGGTACTTTCTTTGCTTCTGTTCACATTTTCATCCCCACGGCCCTGTCCCCCTTTAGTTTAAATGTAGATTTATAAGTCCATTTCTCCTATCCGCCAAGACTCTGGTTCCCTGTTTATTTAAGCGAAGTCCATCTGTTGCATATAATCTGAAGGTAGTTTCAAATCTTTGCTAATGTTCGAGGTATGTATAACCTTCTCTTCTACACCACCTTTTCATCCAGCCATTTAATCTTTTAATTTCAAATGTTCTAAATCTTCCTGTTCTTGGAATTGGTAGTATTTCTGAGATTGCTAGTGTGCACTTTTTTTTTTAAATGTACCCACCTCCTCAAGGGCTTGTTGGATTTCAAAAAAAGTTATTTTTCCTACATCATTAGTACCAAGGAATAGGATCACCAATGGCTCATTAGTATGTTTCAATATGTTTTCACACCGCATAGTCCTGTCCCAGATCAGCTAGATACTGTAACATTGGATTTTCTCCCCCTTAGTTATGATCCTATCTGTGTGTTTCAGTATGGAGTCCCCTATGACTACCACATCTTTTAAAGCCCTATTTTTTTTTTTGTATGGTATTACTTCTGGAGCTCCTGGCTGCAAGCCTGCCATCAGCTGTGACCCCAGCACCAAACCCCGAAGGTCAGACCCCCTCCCTTGTGCACCCATGACTTACCCTTCATGGTAGGGTGGTGGGGAGTTACTCGACCCACCTCAACGGATCTATGCCAGGAAGGTGCCTTCTCGGGGCAGCGCTGCGGGGACAACTTCATTCTTCCGGGGCTATTTTCTGCTTTTTACTCCCTTGTGTGTGGAGGTGGGATGTACAATGCCTGCAGTGAGAGCGTGCATGCTTCCGCATGCGCTCTCTCCAAGCGGCAGCCCCATCTACTCCCCTTAGCTGCAGCGTTGGTGCGCTGCCCCCCCCAGCAGCCGATAGGGGCCAGTGAGTGGAGCGCCGACAACTGAGATCCCCCCACCCAGGAGGAGGTGAACAGTCCCGCAGATGCTCAATCCTCCTCCTTCCTGCCGACCCCCGATGGCCCTTTCTCGTTCCCGAACACGGGTCGCCGGTGTGGCTTGAGGTAAGGTGTCCAGCACCTCAGCCCTCAACGCCACCGGGCCAGCTTAAAGCCCTGTTTTGATGTTGCACATCTATATTCAGTGTGCTTTGTGCTGAACTGATTGTATCAATCTCTACTCCTCTAGTTGTGCAAGGTACCCTAGTGGGTCTAGTAGTTTCCCATAACTGCCTCCTAGGAGTCCTATCTAAGTTATTAACTGTTGTTGAAGTATAATCTGAGAGGGATGGTTTTCTCTTAGATATTACTGGGTTTATCGGGGTGTCACTGTATTTGTCATGGGGCTGGGGTACTGAAATTGGGCAGGGATTTCCCTGTTCATGTAACTCCATCTGCTCATCATCATTCTGCCTGCAAATTATTTCACTGTCCCCAGGCAGATCTGATGCTAAGGCCTCTTAATGATTTGAAAGTGGTATTGGTAAATCAATTTCCCTACGCCATTTTCTTGGCCCCTTGGTAACCTGACTCCATTCATCTATGTCTATATTTCCACTATCAGAGTAATTTTTCATCGATCCTACACTTTCTTTTATCCATTGGTCCTTTATTACTACCTGTCTTGGTTAGGAGATCTACTTTAGACTGTAAGATGCTATTGGTTGTTGTAACAAACCATTCTAATTTCTTTATCCCTTCCTGTAACTCCAACTCTATTTGTAGCTGCCTAATTCTGAATGTAAGCCCTTTTATAACCATACAAGTGCTACACAGTTCATGTTCAAACTACTGTAGTTCCCCACATGTTGCAGCTGACACATTGCTGCCATGTCTTTTCCAATACATCCTCTTCTACTATTGCTGTAGTATTGTGTGGGCCCACCTCTATTAACTTACTTGGGGTCTGACATGCATTCTTCTCTGCTTCTCCGGCTGACACGGCAGACACAGTTAGGCTATTTGCCTTAGCTTTGTCACCTTTGCTGAGCTCGCTAATGCTGGGCTTGCTAACGCTCTCCATAGGTGGGATTTATACCAAGAGTAAACCAGAAATGTCTTATCCACCCAGTTCCGGTCCCCTTGCCACACTGAAGGTCCCAAAACAGTTAAAAATTAGCACTGACTACCCTGAAAGATCACATAATAGCCCCCAGACCACTTTAAAGTAAAACATGTGCCCAGCAAATGCAGCTTCAGTGAGCAAAATCGCTCGGTTTGTCTGTGTGGTGTTACCTAGCAACCATACCACAGTGCTACCTCCGGTTTTACTTCAGGGCTCTCAGAATGCTAAAAATGATTACCTCCCACTCACAAGTGAATGGTACAATACCCTGCCAGTACAACAACTCACTGCCCTGCAGAAATGAATTGCTCTGCTGGAATAGCACCAAATTTGTAGCGTGACTACTGGCAAAGTTTCTAAATTCGCAGTTCACAAACTTATCTCTGTATTGTGAATTGGCATATCGCAATGCGGATTAACTTTGTGAATTGCGGAGAATTCGCAAAGTGAATTTTTCCAAGTTTGCACACCACTAGTCCATACTCATAGATAAAAATCTCATAAAAATGAGGTTTCCCAGCTGACCCATTGGTGCAGCAGTACGGCTAGCACTCATGATGCCAGGAATCCAGGTGCTGAAATGAGCCTGGATTCTCAGGGGCCAGCCGGGGGGAACAGAGCATCCCAGAGGATGCTTTCCTCCTCCGAGTAGGGAGGATGCCATGTTCTGCTGCACTACAACTACCTGTAGATGTATGGATGGCAGCCCATGCAGGACTCAGGGTGGGAGAGATGCACCATGCTGCATTTCCCATGAGCATGTCAACACATGCTCACGTCGGAGACTACTTCCCAATGCTGGCATCACTTTAGAGCACACATGGCACAGAGGAGGAAAGGGAGAAAATCAGAAACACACCCTAGCTGGCAGGATGAGCACCAACCCTCTTTGGGCCACACAGTGGTGATCTAGGTGCCTCCAAAAGCTGGATCCATGAAAAGTGGGTCAAGGAACTTCTTGCCACCCTGCCATGGGAGGGGGTGCAGGTCGTGGGATATTCAGGAAGAGTAAGTGTAGGAGAAGCCAGGTGATGGAGGACCTGGGATGGTCAGTGTGAAGGAGTGCTAGCCAAGGCAGAGGGGGAATAAACCGATTAATAATTTAAAAAAAAGAGGTTTCCCATACTGACTTTGCATACCCAGAATATAGCAACTATCCGGGCTAGCATATCTATCTTTTGTTGTGTTATATGCCAGTTGTCCAGTGCAATTGTCTGCATTTATTATTATTTGTTTTATGACAGTTCAATACTATGAAGATAGCATGTTCATAAAAAGTAACCAGAAATGAAAAAGGTTCTCAAAGTATCAGGGGCAGATTGTAATGTCAGCTCTGGGTGCACATGTCAGCACGTCTGCACACCAGAACTGAGCCACACACTATGCCTAGCATTAAAAATATTTTACAGAAAGTTTGCAACTTTGTTACTGATTCTTTTTTGTTTATTTCCTTCCTTGAAGCTGAAAAACGTCTCTCAGGATGATGCTGATAACTATAAGTGTACTGCTTCCAATGTCCGTGTGGAAGCCGTATACACCACATCATTAATTCTCACCAAGAGTATGTTCAGATTTTTCCACTAACTGAATTTTTTGCTAGAAACACAGTTCTGTTAAAAAAAAAGGTTGCCTAACAACACCATGGAAAATGAAAACAAAATGTAGTCAACAACTCATCACTATCCAGTCAAAATTTATGATTGAATGTCTGAGACAAGAAAGGGGCCTGATTCTCTATTCCAGATTTATGGACCACAAAACCAGGTACGAAGTGTGCCCCATTCAACTGACCCATAAAACTGCTATACTGAGAACCCTCCATTTGCAATGAATGGCAGAGACACACCCAAAGGTACACATGTTAGAATGCAAATTAGGAATTCCAGTTGTTACTGTGTGCAGACTGGGTTTTCCTAGTAATGACATACACTACAAATCTATGCATGTCTGTGAACATCACAGTGCCATGCACAGATTCCAGCACAGTAAAATGTCCCCAACTTTTCTAACCAGTACCTGACACTTGCTTGTGATTTGTGCAGACTCTGCCCCGGTCAGCCATCAGCACATTCCCTGGTGCTCCAGTGGTTCCTTCACCATAATCCAAGGCACACATTGTCCCTGGTTGTCCAGTGGACCTCACCACTCCCCTCCCTCACACATTCAGTCCCACGTGTGTTTTTCCATTAACAGTCCCTCAATTATCTCTCCCAACCCCCCGGACATCTTTGTTCAATGGAGGCTATGTTCCAAAACCCCAACTACCTAGGTAAACAAGTTCTAGGCTGGGGGTGTTGGTAAAATATTGCACCGACTGTGACGGCTATTGCCATGATTTGAGAATGGCACTGCATACCATTTGCAGTGCGATCCTGTCTCTTCCACACATCAGTGAATTTTGGTGTGCACTGGCACAGAAGTTGCATGCAAGGCCCCTTTGAGCATAGCTTTGGGAGGGAAGGTCACAGGCAAGGGACTGGCACTAAACTGTGTCACTGTGATTTAGCACTAGTCACTTGCTATGGAGAGTTGGGCATAGGATGTCTGAACTTAAACTGAGAATTTGCTCTTCTAATTCAAATTATGACAATTAACTTTAGTTGAATTTGAATTAAAAATGAAATTGCATAAAAACACATACTATACATGTCTTTTATCTATTTTATTTATGGAGCAGAACCTACCACATACAGTATTTGCAGGAAGAGGGATGATTTTTATTCTGTAGCTATACTATAATAAAAAGAGTTCATTTTTTGCAACACCATTTTCTTATATAATCCATTTTTATGTTTGCTTGCTCGCATGCACAAGAAACATTATGTGGCAGCTTAGGAGAGAAGCGGGTTTTGGAGGTGCGGCACTATGGCGGCCAGTGCTGCCACTGCATTTTTGGGCCTGGCCCTCATTACCCAATGTGGTGGCATGCTGCTGCTGACACTAGTTCAGCAAGTGTGCCACCAACTTGAAATGAATTAGTCGCTGCATGAGGGTGTGACCCGTCGTTGCAGGGCAGTGCCTTGCCTGGTGTAACACTGCAATAAATATGGCGGTGGCTGTCACCATCTGCCTCTCACAGTCCCCATGAAAGCTGACTGAGGTGCCCAATCCCCCTGTTGGCATAATGTTCCCCTCCATTTGTAGTGTGCCGAGGGGGGTGCCCAATCCCCCTCGGCGCATGCCCCTCCCCTAAACACAGACACATTGTATGTGCCGACGGGGTGCCCAATCCCCATTGGCTCCAGGCCCCCCCCAACAAACACCCAGGTGGCATGTTGGGAGCCCACCCCAGCATGCCCCTTGTCCCTGTAAATGGAAAAAATGTCCCAATTACTTTTTTTAACCTGTAAAACAACAAAACTGTCCCTTGTTTGCTCCAGTGCCCCTCCCCAACCCGCACCCCACCCTCTCGTATCCCACATCCCGCATCCCCCACCCCATACTTACCTGCGGAGCCTGGCACAACGATCTTTGGTAGAGTGGGAACACATCTGCACTCTTCAAAACCGACCGTGAACTGAAGAAATGCCGATAAGCTGTATAATGGCATAAATGTTTTTTTTTTTTCAACTTAGGCGGATGTCTCGGCTAGTTTTGCAAATTTTGGCACCAAATTTTTAACATGGGGTTCTTGGGAACCCACCTCATGAATTCAGTCACTGTCATCTGGTTATTAAGTCCCTAAAGGTGATTTCACGGTCACTGTGTGGAATCATCTTTTGGGACTGATTAACAAAATGACAGTGTCACTGTTCATGAGACGGGCTCCCAAAAAGCCTATGTTGCAAATTTGGTGAAAAAATTCCAACAAATGACTGTGTAACGAACATGCATTGTGCATTTTCCACGCACACTCATAACTTCGAGAATTTGCAATATTTTCACTCCAGATTTTCAACATTGGCATTTTTTCACACCTCCTTATGAGCAGTACAGCTGTCATTTTTCACATCCTGGCTGAAATGAGTTTTCGCACATTCGATGCACAATGGCATGGTCACGTTGGGAAACCAATGTTCAGGACAGATTAATGCAATCACAGTGACACTGTTCATGAGCAGAGGTCCCAAAATGCCTATGTTGAAATTTTGGTGACAAAAGACCACAAAATGACGATGTTGTGAGCGTGCATTGCACAGTTTTCATGAACACTCGTAACTTTGAGAATTTGTAATATTTTCACTCCAGATTTTCAACATTGCCATTTTTGTACACCTCCTTATGAACAGTGTAGCTGTCATTTTTCACATCCTGCCCAAAATGCGTTTTCGCATATCTGGCATACAATGGTGCTGTCGCTGTGGGAAATCAATGTTTGGGACAGATTAAGAAAATCATAGTGACACTTTTCATGAGAAGAGGTCACAAAATGTCTATGTTGAAAATTTGGTGAAATAATTCCATGAAATGACTGTGTTACGAGCGGTGCATTGCACAGTTTCCATGTACGCTCGTAAGTTTGAGAATTTTTAATATTTTCACTCCAGATTTTTGAAATTGCCATCACTTCACACCTCCCTATGAATGCTACAGCTATCATTTTTCACATCCTGCCCAAACTGTGTTTTCACACATCTGGCACAGAAGAGCGCGGTTGCTGTGGGAAATCAACATTCAGGACAGATAACAAAATCACAATGCCACTGTTCATGAGTAAAGGTCCCAAATGCTTTCATGAGGTGGGAGTCACAAAAAGGCCATGTTGAAAATTTGTAATGCAAATACCAACAAACGCCCGGGGCATTAGTGTTTCTAACCATAACGTCCTACCCTGTACAGACTGACAGGCATCAGGGGTGTGCCTTTGGATTGCCGGCTGTAATGCTCATGCCATTCCATCCCCACCCTGCAGCCAGTGACAGGCATCGAGGTGTGCTTTGGAATCCTTGGCCCCAGAGTTCACCCCATTCTCCTATACTGCACCCATTTCAGTGTATGTCCTTATGGAATGGGGTGACTATAAAGTCGAACACCCCAAGGCACACTTCAACCCTTGTCGGTGTCTGCAGGATAGGGCGAGGTGAAATGGAATGAACGTTATGGGCAGTGACCCAAAGGTACACCCCAATGCCTGTCCATCTCTGCAGGGTGGAGATGGGGTTGGCGTGAAGTTCAGTACTTCACTGCCATTCCTATTCTGCATCTGTCTAACACCTGCACTTCCAGTGCTAATACCAGCTAGCAAACATTTGCAAATGCTTGTTTATTTAAAGAGCTAGTGGAGTCAAAACAGACAGACAGACAGGAAAATACAAAATTTAAGAAGTAGTCTGTTGTACCTTTTTTTTTCTGAAGTATACACCATCAGCATTGTGACCTCACTGATGACATCCCAGGTGAGTGACCTGGCAGCCACCGAGTGGCTGTTCCTAAGAAGCAGTTTTGTCACAGAGAGTGGTCACAGTGCCAGTGATGTAATATGGGGGAATATAGACAGATATGTCAACTGCCAGGCAGAGTACTGTCCCACACACCACACCTATTAACGTCAGTCAAACAATCTTCTAATGAACGAATGGGAAAGGAAAAAGTACCTCAGATATAAAATAATAGTTAACTGTTTTAAAAACTAATATTAGGTTGTGCACTACAGTAGCTCTTTAGTGAGTAAGGATTTACAATAACAGTGTTTCCAGGAATGATATTCAGTGTCTTTGGCTGGGAGACAATCTTAGCAGGCTTGGGAAAGAGAATGGTTCACATTTTTATTATTTTTGTTAATAAATACTAGGCATAAAAATATAGGTTTTTAAGATACCCTGCTCCATGAATAACAGTATTTTGAAAGGCTTCCACCAAGTCGCTTCGACAACAAAGTTGCTGAATAGCTTTACAGTGACACCACTTTGCTGACAATAATCACATTGCCGCAGCAAAGTGTCAATGGACCGCAACAGTGCCAGAGTCATTTATTGTTTGTGGTGAGCTTTGCCCCCCACAAAGCCCACACAGGGGGCTCTGCCCCTGCAACCCCCACAATTAGAGATTCCCAACTCTGGGGGGGGGGGTGTCTGGGGAGAGCAGCCAACATTAGGAGTTGGTGTATCGGCACATCGCTGTGACAACCCCGTTCAACATTGTATATGTTGAACGGGTTGTGCCGCTGTGCTGGATTCGCTGTTGGAGGTTCGCTGTCCCAACGTGATACCTTTTTAAAGCATTGCCCTTTCATGATCCCATAGTAAGCGGTCCCAAGCCATGAACCTCTGCCTCCTTTTCTGTTCAGGAAGATATATGTACCCCAAGAATGTCTTTCAGAATAATTATTTTTGTAAGAACTTATTTTTATATCATCCAAGCACCAACATGTTGCTCTTTGGGGGGGGAAAGAGGACATGTCTGGTGGGAATAGAGTACTGTGATCCATGGGGAAGTGTTGAGGACCTTTACATCTTCTAGTAAGGGCAGTTAAGGGCCTGTGTATGTCTCGCTAGGAGACTTCTTGTGGTATCGGCCTGCAGTGGTGACCAGGTGTAATGTTCAGAGCTGGGAAAGGAGAGAGAGGGCTATGGGGGAATCTGGGATAAACTCCACCACCTGCTGGGCAGACACCATATACCTCTATATTTTCTTACTGAAAATTTGAACACTGACATTCAAAATATAAGAAAATGATAGATACTGACTGACCTTTGTAATGTGTGACACATGATCAAACACAAAGAGATATAAGCCCAGAACAATGTAAGCTAGGCTTTTACTTAGACAAAGTTAAATTTTCATTCACTAGCATTGTAGATTATGGAATTTTTGCTTCACAGTTTGAGTTTACAATGAGTCAGACCCCTATCATAATCCAGTGACTACATTAGAACTAACATTAAAAGTAAATTATGATTAGTCTGACAGAATTTTTTCTGTTTGCAGCCCAGTTAATAATATCCTCACCTCAGTTCTATGTGATTACGGCAACCGCCGAAAGGCGATCGCTGTTAGGGCGACTGTACATTGCCGAAAACAAATTTTGGCAATGTACCCCCCAGTGGACAGCAAAATGGCACTGGGGACTTAGAGTTTACTGTTTCATGTGGGGGCTGCACCCCCCACTAAGGATTCTCAACTCCAGGGGGGTGCAAGTCGGGGGGGGTGCAAAACCCCAAAAATATAAAAATATAAAAAAACCAGGCTGGGAGCAACAAAATGTACCTGCATCCGGACCTGAACCCAGCACCATTGGAATCCCAGCCCTGAACCCACTGACCACTCCACGGGGCCAGCTCAGCAGCTAACTGTGGTACCACCCCTCACAAACCCTCCTTCCCCTCCCACCCCTCACTGAGCATGCTCTCTCCCTTCCTCCCTCCCTGCGCACCTATACATGTAGCGACATCCTGTCACTATATGCATGAACCCCCACATCCTGTCACCCTCCCTGATGGGTAGCCCCGATGACATGCATCACGATTGAGTCGCCATTTTTGTAGGTGCCCAATGGCGGTCACCTATGTCATGGGATACCCCTTACCTCTTAGTATAAAGGTTGCAAATTCAAATTCTCTCTCCATATACCATCCCACCATGAAAGTTAATCAGCCACTATTGAGTTTTATTGTGGTCTTCTTCATAGAAGAAGATCACAGGGGGCCAGCTATTACCTATTTGTTATATGGGAGTTTGGGTATGAGGGGAGGTGAATGAATTAAGCAGTAATGCATGACAGGGTATGTGTTGTTGTGGGATTTACATACACCTTGTGTGGTGTGTCACAAGGCACAGCCGAGTGACTTTAACCACACAAGAAGTGTGTAAATCCCACTGCTGCACATGCCCTCGAGTGCATTATTGCAATGATAAAATTAATCTGTTATTAAAAATAAAAATAAAAAATGAATTATGTTCAAAGAAAGTAAAAATTTGATTACCAGGATCTTTACTGGGTGTCTGCTGCAGGATTTACACACACTCATGTGACATGTTCTGACCAATGAGGTTATAGGATTTTTGAGACCCATTTTATAATAAGAATCTTATACCAACATAACCAAGTCCTATCAATGTACATAGTAGCATTGTAACTGAAGGTTGGAAGGGTCTTTAAGTCCATTTAGGTCTACTTATTTGATGTTACTTATATTGTATTTTAAGATGTGTTTGTGATTTTACGTATTGTATTTCAACTTGTGGCGATGGTATTTTATTGTACAGGCACCTCGATCAATAGAAAGGCACCAAATGTTATTAAATAAAAATGATTTGATTTGATCAAGTCCACCCCCTTGGATCTAGAATTCTTTTCATTTTGTCTAGGAGGTGGCATTTTCCCAGAGAAATGTCAAATGTTCCCTTTTCAAGCTCAGATTAGGCTAAAACAGCTGGCCTAAGGGGCTAGTGGGTTCCACTTCTTTATGCACCTAGATTTGCTAGTGCCTCCTTCCCCCAAAGCAGAAATCAATAAGTATGATGTCAAAAGTATTTAACGTTCTGTGAAAACACTTTACACAGAAATGCACTATGTAAATTTAGGGTGGGACCAATAAACCTCTGCAATAATCAAGGGAGCATCTTCGATCTGGTGGAACACTGCTGTAGTTGTAATACTAATAATAAATTAACAATGCCACACCTAATATTTTAGTGCCAGCTATTAAATAAACAAAGTGAGAAATGGCTAATCCCAATTTGGGGGAAAAATATGCAAGGAACTGATCTAAGAAAAACACGAGTGTATGTTATTCTGTGAAAAAGCCAGTCATACATTCACAATGGCCAAGTTTGCAGTGGCAGTCTTGTATAAAATCTATAGGATGCACTGTTACAAACCAGCAAACAAATTTGGAATGGTTTTATTGTTGAAAGTTATTTAAGCTACTATGCCTATAATTGGATTTTTTGCTGTTTTTACTCACTGTTTGTAAGAGTTATGTGTGTATGTGATAATGAACGTTTTATACATATTTAGTAAAGAGGAACTTAAACTCGTATAAGTATGATGCACATTCTAATATTAGTAATTTCTCTGTAATAATGCACTTCAGCAGGCGAAAAATATTTAAGCAAAGAAAATCATAATGTGGGAGCTAACTATCTTTTATCTAATGCAGACAGTATTTATGTGATATGCTCTATTTCTCCCTGCCCAGGATTTACTATCTACCCACATATGCTGCTTTGAAAGTTTTGTTCTAATATTTAGTTTTACAGGTGAGGATATTATTTTTCATGCAGGTTAGATAGCAGCATTGACTCTGCATCCCATAAAGTAATCACTCACTTTACTAAACGTGCTTAACATTTAATCACCAGAAAATATAAAACAATGTGTTAAACTTTTTTTAGGTCTGCATCAACTGAGTTTCAAAAATGTGCTTAAAAAATGATAGGAGCCAGATATTCAAATATGCACAAAGTACGGCACGAACATTTACGCTATGCCTTGCACCTGCTCGAGTGTCCCAAGATGCTATATTCAGTAGAATAGTACACTGGGGCTATTGGACTGAATATAGGGCCATGTCGGCCCAGCACTAAGCCAACTGGGCTTTCAAAGTACACTGCCAGAATGGATAGTGTTGGAGCACTATTTCCAATATTCAAAGGGACCCATGCAAATGAGCCCATTGGGCATGTAAGGCACTAAGGGGCCATTTGCATGCCCATTATGGGCTCATTTGCATGGGTAGTGAGATAGGTTAGTGCACTGCTGTCCCCCTAATTGCATGGTCCCAGCCATGTATACATATCCCTGATGCTAGTGCCCACCCCCACCCACTGATCGCTGGTCCATTCTGTAAAATAAACCCATCCCTGATGCTACTGGTAACCCCCTCCCTCTGATTGCCAGCCCTAGCTGAAATAAACCTGTCCCTGGTGCTAGAGAACACCCCCCTGATGATCACTGGCCATTCTGTAAGATAAAACCATCCTGGTGGTAGTAGCCCCTCTGCTGATCCCTGGCCTATTCTATAAAATAAACTGATCCCTAGTGCTAGTGGTAACCCCCCCTCCAATTACCACCTTCAGCTGACACAAATTGTTCTCTGGTGCTAATGGTCACCTCCCACAATCACCGGCCTGTTCTATACAATAAACCAATCCTTGGTGCTAGTGGCAACCCCCACCCCCCAATTGACTGCAAAGGCTAAAATAAACTGATCCCAGGTGCTAGTGGTAACCCCCTCCCTTCAATTGCCAGCTCTGGCTGAAATAAACCAATCCCTGGTTCTAGTGGTAACCTTCTCCCTCCAATGCCGGCTGACATAAATTGATCCCCGGTGCTAATGGTAACTTCCTGACATTCGCCAGCCCGTTCTGTACAATAAAACAATCTCTGGTGCTAGTGGTAACCCCCCTCTCTCTGATTGCTAGCCCAGGCTGAAATAAACTGATTGCAGGTGCTAGTGGTAACCCCCCTCCCTCCACTTGTCAGCCCCGACTGAAATAAACTGATCTCTGGTGCTAGTGGTATCCCTCGATTGCCATCTCCAGCTGAAATAAACCAATCCCTGGTGCTAGTGGTCACTCCCTCCCTCTGATTGCTAGCACAGGCTGAAATAACTGATTGCAGGTGCTAGTGGTAACCCCCTTCCCTCCAGTTGCCAGCCCCGGCTGAAATAAACCAATCCCTGGTGCTAGTGGTGACTCCCTCCCTCCGATTGCCAGCCCTGGCTGAAATAAACTGATCCCTGGTGCTAGTGGTCACTCCCTCCCTCCGATTGCTAGCCCTGGCTGAAATAAACTGATCCATGGTACTAGTGGTAAACCCCTTTCCTTGATTGCCAGCCCAAAAGTAAAACACAAAAAGTCTGTGTCATTCAGTATTTCCCCCCCCATGGCAGCGGGCCTATCCACCCCACTCACCTATGGGATATCCGTGGTGCCATAAGAGCATATGGTGATCAGCACAGCACCCCTCGCACCTCCTCAGCCAGCCACCATATGTACAGGCAGGGGTCATGCCTCTTATTTATAGGACCGGGTGATGCACCCTGTACCCTGAGGCAGGCTTGCTTTGTGAGTGGTGGGAGAACTACTTCATGAAGGAGCTACCTGTTTGCTATAACAAAGATCTGTCTTTATGTGATTTTTGCATATCACTGTGAAGCACTTTGAAACACCAACAAAGTAAAATTAAGCACTATGGATTTTGAATATTCAGGTATGCTTCCTTCTTGTTTGTATTAGCAGTGAGTAAAGTTCGGAAAAAGAAGAGCATCATATCAGTCTAGAGCTGCTTGCTACCTGTTAATTGTTTGTGTCAGTTTTCAATCAGATGGCACTGCTTTACCAAGGTGTGACTCCCTCAACACTGCTTCCCAACAATTAAATAGCCTATCAGTTAGGAAGGCCCCGGGACCTGATGGAATTCCCATGGATTTCTATAAGAGGTGGAAAAAAAAAAACAAGCATTTATTTATTGAACACATTTACTCAAGCATTTGATAAAAGCAAATTACCTGACTCATTTTTCAGAAGCCTGTATCTCTCTGTTTCTGAAAAAGGGAAAGAATCCTGAGCTTTACTTATCATATTGATCTATTTCTTTGTTAAATGCTGATTATAAAATCCCAACAAAGATGCTGGTTACCCATTTAGAAGCCATTTTACCAACTTTTATTTACCCTGATCAAATGGGATTCATTAAAGGCAGATTATTTACTACTAACATAAAACACACATTGAATTATATACATTCTGTATCGTGAAAAATATAAATTCAGTTTTACTCATGTTCATTGCTAAGGCATTCGATAGGGCTGAATGGGACTACATACATACTGTAGCTTGCTAGAGAAAATAAGACTTGGGCAGAATTTTAGGAAATGGATCTCTATGATTTATTGTTTTCTGAGTGCTTGTATTAAAACTAATTTGGATATGTCTTTGACTATGCTGTTACATAAAGGCACTAAAGATACCCAGAGGATTGTAGAGACACATTTTTCTCTTCTTCTGAATACTTATTACATCAGACTTAATAAAATGTACTCCATTCCCATGGATGCTGACTGGAAGAATAAATGTAATCAAAACGGATGTTTTGCCTAAATTACTTTTTATTTCAATCCCTTCCAATTTTCATTCCGGAGTCTTGATTTTCTTCTTTCAATAGAGTAATAGTTAAATTTCTTTGGAAAAAAAAAAAGTCTGGCAATGGAAAAATAAACTACGGTGGCCTGGGCCTCCCTAATTTTACATTGCATTATTATGTGGTACAATTAAGTCAACTTCAGATCAGGTTTAAGAATGAGGAACTAGCTTGTTGTCAGTTAGAACTTTTTAAATGTCCCTATTCCTCATTATCACATATTTTGTTTGTAGCTTTTCCATATAATATAAATACAGCTGTTTCATCATCTACAATTGCTTTTATTTAAATTTGGTTAAAAGCTCATAAACCGATTAAATGGAAAAATGAGCTCTCATTGTATTCAGATATCTGACTGTGGTTTAACTGGTTGCATAGACAGTGAGATGGAGACATAAAGCCATAGTCAGGCAGAGAAAGAGGAATATAGGGGAATGGGTATGCTTCACTGTGCCTTTTTGTAAATATTCCTACAGCAGTTTAAGGATGTGATAATACTAGTAAACAATCATATATTTTAATACAATTCCAAGGGAAGAAGTCTTGCTTTGCAATAAAACCGGGTTAGTTTAGTTTAGTTTTAATTTAGTTTAGTACTTGTGGCCAGGTAAAGTCAACTGGATTACAGGATCCCATTTTCAAGGATGATCTAGGCCTCAGAGATGCATATATACAGTATGATACCATAAATGCACTGTAAGCATAATATAGCAATGATTATAACACAGTCAGAAATAGCAACTGATGCCATATACACCCATACAAAAAAGACCAACATCAGGTGGTGAGTGTGTTACTAATTAGGGGATAGAGTAGTCTGTGCCAGCACATTGCACAAAGCTGACTGTAATACCTACCTACTCTGACCCTGAATGCACTGGCCCCTCCTGTTGGTCTGAGAAACTACCCAGTGGATAGTGTGGATAACCAAATCCAAACTCTACATTAGCATTAGGGACAATCACAATGAACTCAAAGATACACAAAGGCACCAGATGACTGAAACAACATGTACAGTACTTCCAGCAGGCAAGGCAGAGTGGAGCACACACAGTCTTTGCCAGAAGAAAAATGCACCCCACTCTCAGAACAAAAGATGTCTGGAAATTATCTCTGTTCAGGTGCAGACTGAAAGTATCAAAGACAATTCTGAGAACAGGAAAACAGCTGCACCCATCAGTATTCTAGTACAAAGACTAGTGCACTCAGTCATAGTACCAACTTAGGGTCCATGTTTATTTATTCAGTTTTTTTGTTTTTTTTGCCTGCAATCCACACTGAGATAAAATGTATTGACTGGTGTGGCCCAGAAGCTTAGAGAAGGTAAAGTATGGCCAGTAAAGTGAATACTGCTGGCTTTTCACCACTGATAGCAAGGATTCAAATCTGGACACTGGACATAATGGCAAACATTCTTCTGTGGTCTCAACACTAAGAGCATAGTCCCAAAAGTGCTACAGCCATAGATACAGTATCTGTAGTCTGCCACTGCTCTTGTCCTACCTGTAAAGATGCCATTTTGAAATGCCCCTTGTAAAGCAACAAATTGCAGGAGGTAGCACTAGTAACAAATCTATGGATATAAGGACAAATGAAGAAATTGTAAAGCATATTGGAATAATAAATAGTAAAAGAGTTAAATGATGTAAAACATGGTCTGGTAAAGCTAGGTATATGTCTCAAAAGGAAATTAGAATATCCAGTTTAAATGTTTTTTATAATGAACAGTAAACATACTTATCTGATAGGAAGGCAAACTAATCTGCAACACTTCTTAGAAATGTAATGACTATTTGTACAGTATATATAAAAACATTTGCTAGTTGTTTAAGTGACAGCTTTACAGCCTGACCCAAAAAAAAAAAAAAGCAGATTTTAAAGTTTCTTTTAAAACTCTTCACCATGGCAGCCACTAGGTCATGATTTCCTGTATGCCTGTGCTACAGCGACACTCAAGAGTTAGTGAGCTCTTGTATTTCTATTGGCTTGGACATGGAGCTGCTTGGTTTGTTTGCATGACCCTGCAGTCTCTGAAATTACCTGTAGACAGCAAAATCTGTGCTAAATAGAGAGTTAGTTTAAGGGGTCTATGTCTGGTGTAGCTGACAAGGTATTTTTTATGTTCACTGTGTAGAACATTTTGTTAGACTTTTGAGGGGTGTGACACTGAATGCAGAGTGGTCTGTAAGGGACTTGTCAGTGTCACCCCAATCATTGGCCAGGCTGATCTTGACACTGTTCTGACTTGCTGGGTGGAAACTTCATCTAGTTCAAAGAAGAGAGCTGACCCAATCATAGGTCAGCGCTTTCCTTTGATCTACATAACCACCTCCCAGCAAGCACAGCTAATCTTTCACGATCAGCCTGCTTGGGTTGAATTATGCTTTTCAAAACCATCCATTGATGTTTGTTGCTGCTGCCACCCTTAGTGTCCCTCCACTGACTCTCCCATTCAGCACTCTGCACCCATCACCTCAACTCCCCCCCCCACAAACATAACACCAACACTGTGGGTGCCCAATCCCCAGCGTCACCACCTAAAATAAAGAAAACTGTCCCTTGTAGTTTTTTTAATATATATATACATATATATATATGCCAAAATACAGTATTCGAGAGACTCATACCAACTTCATTTTGACACCCTGTAACTTTTTTTGAATTAAAATGTTAAAATAATATCCCTCATTTGTAGTGCCTTAGTAGGAGAGATATTAAACATTACATCACAGAGTTTGGTTCTTCTGTGTTCTTTCTGCATTATCCCAAGCACCCTTTTGCCTTGTTTAGTTGGCCTCCATTTTGTAACATTGCTGCCATGCCCATTTTATTTACTTAATTACTTCTCTTGATTGTGCCCCATAGACCCAATTGTCTTTTATTTGCTGCCTAATTACTTCATTTCAGCCTCCCCCCATGAACTCCCTTTGCAAAATAAAAGTTTTAAGTTATTTTATTCCAGTTTGTACTGCCTTAACGTTCCTTACATGCTGTGTCCATTTTTACCACCTCTCTACCCTGTCTGTTTCTGTTATTGTCAGTCATTCTGATAAGAGAACAATAGTGAGATTGGGGACTTATATTTGTATTTTATATATTGCCCAAAGCTTGTATTTCTTTAAGTCACTCTTAATGTGACTCGTAGATATTTGTGTGGCCACTGTTTGCCGTTTCCATTTGTGATGCACATTTGTGTCGGTTCGTGGACTGGTCCCGAAAGGATGGAACCAGAAATGCGCAGCTCACCTATCCACATCACCCCTTGGCTCTTTAAATTATCAGAGCTGGGGGTTCAGTGTTCCTTATTTTAACTCATTGCATTGCGGAAAGTGCGTGTCATCCGGTTCAGAGTTTGGTGTTGCGCACGTTAGCTGTTGAGCCCTCTTGTCAGTGCTGCCTGCAGTCCTACACTCCAGAATTAATTTCGAGGTACTGTTTCTTGTTTGTTGGGAAATGGTGGGGCTTGTGAAATGCTGGTGGTCCTTGTCTCGTGGTGGGGGGGGCTGCAGTTTGCTACTAAAGGGTAAAAGTTTGCTTTTCTGTTTTATATGTGCAAAGCAGGCACTGGGATGAAAAGAGGGCAGGATTTAGATTTTTTTTTCTTTTGCAGAGCTGGTACAGTACATGGGGTGAATGAGCAAGTAGAACAGTGTGAGAAAATGTGTAAAAGCAGTCCTTTAGATTTATTTTCAAAACTGGCACTGGGTTGGAAAGAGGGCAAAGCTGCTACACAGGGGGTGAATGGTAAAGAGGACTTTTACAAACCAAGCAGGGAAAAGAGGGCACACATTTGTTTGCTGTTACTGAGGGGTTAAGAGGAGTCTACAGTACACAAGGTGAATGAGCATGAAGAACAGTGTGTGAAAGTGAGTAAAAGCAGGCCATTATATTTATTTGCAAAACTGGCACTGGGATGAAAAGAGGGCAAGCCTGCTACACAGGGGGTGACTGGTCAAGAGGACTTTTACAAACCAAGCAGGGAAAAGAGGGCACACATTTGTTTGCTGTTACTGAGGGGTTAAGAGGAGTCTACAGTACACAAGGTGAATGAGCATGAAGAACAGTGTGTGAAAGTGAGTAAAAGCAGGCAATTATATTTATTTGCAAAACTGGCACTGGGATGAAAAGAGGGCAAGCCTGCTACACAGGGGGTGACTGGTCAAGAGGACTTTTACAAACCAAGCAGGGAAAAGAGGGCACACATTTATTTGCTGTTACTGAGGGTTAAGAGGGAAAGAGGAGTCTACAGTTTGCAAAGCTGAGGGGAATGGTTACTGTGTGGAAAAATACAGGTTATGCACTGTACTTTTCAAAGCTGGTAGAGACAAAAGAAACCCTGCAGTTTCCAAAGCAGGACCTGTTCTCAGTATGAAAGGTATCAGAAAACTAGGAATGTTGGCCCTGGGTGTTTTTTGGGTACATTCATCTTTTCTGGCAGTGAATTGCAGTGATTGTTTGGGCTGTGTGCTTTATGTTAGGCCCAACATGGCTTCCGTGATGTTAAATATTTTTTCCTTATTGTGTGGGTAGGGGAGATGGTGGTGGTGGTGGTGGTGACTGCACTGCGTCAACCCTTGGTTCTAGTAATCTTTTGGGTCTTTTACTGCACTTTAGGGATTGTTTGGCTGTTGCAGTCATTGTTTGGGCCATGTGCTGCTTGGTAGGCCCAGCCCAGGTTCTGTGGTAGTAAATCTGATTTAAAATATTTTTTCTTACAGGGGATTGTGATGCTGGCAGTGACTGCCAAAGTGTCGCCCTTAGTTTTAATAATTTTGTACCTTGTGGGTCTTTTTCAGAAGCAGTGTTGGGCCTACAATGCAGCACAAGGCCCAAATAAAATGCTAAGATTCACAGCAATCCAGCAAGACAAAATATTTTTTACTGGTGACTGCCAAAGCATAATCCTCGGTTCTAGTCATTTTGTACATTTTGTATCTTTTCGTGCACTTTAGGGGTCTTTAGGCTGTTGCAGTGAATCCAGGTCATTGTTTGGGCCATGTGCTGTGATAGGTAACACAAGCTTCTGTGATAGAAAACCTGAAGTAAAATATTTTTTCTAACCGGGGAGGGAGGTTGTGATGTTGGTGGTGACTGCAAAAGTGTCAACCCTTGGCTCTAGTAATTTTGTACCTTTTGGGTCTTTTTGTGCAATTTAAGGCTCATTTGGCTGTTGCAGTCATTGTGCCATGTACTGTAGTAGGCCAACATGAATTCTGTGGCAGTACACAAGATGTAAAACAATACTGCCACAGAAGCAGTGTTAGGCCTACCATGCAGCACTAGTAAACAAAATGATAAGATTCACAGCAATCCAGCAACACAAAATGTTTTTTTACTGGTGACTTACAAAGCATAATCCTCGGTTCTAGTCATTTTGTACATTTTGGGTCTTTTCGTGCACTTTAGGGGTCTTTAGGCTGTTGCAGTGAATCCAGGTCATTGTTTGGGCCATGTGCTTAGTAGGCCCAACACAGCTTCTGTGGTAGAAAACCTCAAGTAGAATACTTTTTCTAACCGGGGGGGGGGGGTTGTGATGTTGGTGGTGACTGCAAAAGCATCAACCCTTGGCTGTAGTAATTTTGTTCCTTGGGGGTCTTTCTGTGCACTTTAGGGGTCATTTGGCTGTTGCAGTCACTGGGCCATGTGATGCTTGGTACAAACTTAGAAACATAGAAGTTGACAGTGGATAAGGCCCGCAAGGCCTATCCAGTCTGCCCATTTCTTTTTCTACCTTATAGATGTGCCATCGGCCTGTGCTCTGTCAATGGCCTAGCTATTCATACTCATCTTTATTGCTCCCTTATGCCTATCCCATGCCTGTTTGAAGCCCTGCACTATATTCATATCCACCACTTCCTGAGGTAGGCCGTTCCATGCATCCACCACCCTTTCTGTGAAAAAGAACTTCCTCACATTATCCTTGAATCTCATGCTGTGTCCTCTTGTCCTGCTATTTGTCTTATATTGACCCAACATGGATTCTGTGGCAGTACACATGGGCCCAGATATTCAAAAGGGTTGCACGTGGTGCAACAGTGTTGCACCATGCGCAACCCACTGCTGCGCCCCGGTGCGATATTCAAAAAGGAAAAGTGCGCGGCACAAATCCCGATGCACCGGAGTGCATCAGTAATGTGTCTGAGGCACAGGTGGCGCTCATGCATATTCTGCACAGCCCGATATTCAGCCCGAGATGTGCAGAGCCATGCATACGCAACCCCTACCTGCGCCAGCACAAAGTTGATCCAAAAAAAAAGGAACAACGGATGGCCACCCACAGGTGAGCTGCCGCATTGCAGGGCACAACACGGCAGCTGCCACCTGTGGGTGGCCACCCGAGCTCCAGCTGCACCTGGCGGCACCCCTCCCATGCCCGATGGCGGGCATTTGTAAAATAAAAGAACTCCAATCATCCCTGGTGGTCCAGTGGACCTGCAAGCCCGATTGCGGGCTATGTAAAGAAATAAATCCATAAAAATCCCTGGTGGTCAGTGGACCCCCGCCCCGTGGGTGACACTCTTTGTGATGGTATGCACTGCAGTCCTTTTCTTTTCTACTGGGCCAGGGAGCAGTGTGGGACCTGGATTAATGTACAATAATATTAGTATTTCTTAGCATGCATTTTATCCTGCATAAGCACTCCAAATGTACCATTTTAATTGTGGGCTGGTGCAACTATCTGTGGGCTAGTGTAATTTTGAATCCACTTGTCCTGCTGGCTAGTGCCAAAAACAGTTGGGGTTGACCTCTGCCAGCATGGCTTAAGTGTGAGTAAATGTGATGGAAAATGTGTTCTTAACTGAGGGTGTGCTGCACGTTAAGCCCAGTGTGGCATTTATGGGAGTAAACATGATGTGAAATGTTTACTTACTGGGGGTGATGCTGGTGGTGACTGCCACCCAGTCACCCTCGGTTATAGACACTTTGCACCAGTTTGGGTGTTTTGCTGCACTTTAGGCTGGTTTGGCTGTTGCCATTAATGTTCATTACAAAGGAAGCCAAAACGCGTGCTTCCTTTGTGATGAACATTATCCCAGTCAGTCGCACGCCCTATAAGTACCGGTGTACATCAGTTTGCCCACATGCCTGCAGAGGTTCAGCAAGTGCTCATGCATGCACCTTCTCTGTGTGATGGGTATACTCATTCTACAGAGCACATCTATCTTTAAATATTTTTGTTGTATTGTTGGTGTTTTGTGTAGTGTACTACCTGTCTTACTATTTTTGCTTTTTTCTCAGCCTGAACCATAGGCATTGTGTTACTGTTTTTAGTTTATATTTCATAGCCCAGCGTCGCTGAACAGAGATGTGGTACTATATGTAAGTAAAAACATCCAACAGGGTGGGCATCATTGGGATATAATGGACCGCCCAGGGGCATAATGAGGTGCGACAATGCAGGTGGAGGGACTTCTAGCCCCTGGAAGGTCCATTATATCTTAAGCCAACCCTGGAGGGTATTATTGCACTTAGAAAATGGGTTATATTTGAGTTTTTAAAGAACTTGGAAGAATAACAAAAAAATTAGTAAAAAATAAATAAAAAAACTATTAAAAGTAACTGCTGTGGTAAAGTAGTTCCTGTATTGGTGGAATCAACACTGGAAGGTGTGGCTGTTTTTTTCCTGTTTAAAGTTTCTTTGCGTGAGCATGTTCTCCAGGTGAAGTTTTCTTGCTGCTTTGTCACTTCATGGCCTCTACACACACACACACATATACAGAACACTTTTATTTTGAATTCTGATCGGCGTTGGTAGGAACTGTGGAATGTATAGCATGCTGTGCTGATCTGGAAAGTGGATGTGAAAAGAGGTACGGGTGTTTTTTTTTTTCTTGTTGATGGGTTTCAAATGTGGCGTGATTTTCCAACGTTCGCTTCAGAGCATGCCATCAGCACTAGACGCTGTAGTCCTCATGTGATTCAACTTCGACTTGGTGTTTTCAAACATGAACTGTCTGCAGTATTGCAACTCCATCATCTTTGTACATTTGTCTTGCCACTGGATGCTGTAGTCCTCCTGTGGTTTAACCATGACATGGTGTGTTCTTCACCACAGCTGCTCATTTCCTTTTTTCTTAGGACATCTGTCCACATTAACAATTCCTCTCTCTTGTACTGTCTGCAGTTTTGCAGCATTGCAACACCATCATCTTGTTCAAAACGTCGTCTAGCAAAACTAGTGTCATTGAAACACTACAACAACCTAGTGTGTGGCCACAAACCAAACACATGACAACAAGTATTGAAATGTATGACTGTTTCTGGATTTTGTGTTTCTGAATTTAGATGGAATTCATGCACAAAAGATTATGAGAGGATCAACCATGGAAAGATGAATTGGCAACAGGACCTCATTTGGATGGTGGTAGTGTGGAGGCTCTGGAATGTACTGAAGTAGTAGGATCTCAGAGCTGTGTTGTTAAACAAAGGAAAGCACCAAAAGATGGCACGAAAGAATACAGAGCCAGGATTAAAGCAGACAAGGAAAAGTATAAAGCTTATCGTGTAGCTGAAAATGAACGTGTTAAGCAATACATGAGGACAATGTCTGAGGAGAAAAAAGTGCAGTATAGGGAAAAGACAAGGCTTCGTATGCAATAATACAGGCAACGAAAACGAGAGAATGAAGATGATCAGACAGTCACCACCAAAAGTAAGAAGAGAACAAGAGCAGAAACTGAGAACCTGAGAGAACAGTGGACAGGACCAAAAAGAAAACAAAGGGAAAATATGGCATCACAAAAAACGAGACGAATAAATGAACAAAGACGTGCAATGTATGCACAGAAAAAGCACACTATGTGTTTACAAAGTACAGCCCTTGAAACAGACACTGTATCCAATATTCAATCTGAGACCAGCACAATTCTGAATACCCCTTCTCCTGTGACCCCACTCATATCGCCACAGAACACCACTGCAGTGCAGAACCCATTTAAGAGCCAAGCTGCCAGGAGAAAGGCCATATCTAGAACAAGGAAAGCCATGCCCAATAGTCCCCAAAAGTTTGCAGTTCTCTCTTCAATTCTTTCTAATAGCACACCAAGAAAAAGGCAAGCTATTTCAGAAAGATGCATACTGACACCTTCTAAAAAGAAATGTTTGGATTTTCTTGAAGCAAATAGTTTGCAAGTAACTGTTGAAGCCATAAAGAAATCTCGGAAGAAGGATGATGTAAGAACAAGAAGACTTCTTCATCAGTCCCTGCTGATCAGAAAGAAATTTAGAAAGTTAGACCTTCACCGTCAGTTTGGATTTAGCTGGAATTTCCTTTGTGCTGAATCAGTCTTGGATAAAGACTATATCAGCAAAAGGAAAGCGAAAAGGATGCCATACCAGCGTCAACAATTCAGGCAGTGCAACACTTTTATCAGTGGAGTGATATAGCCGAGAACTGCAAGTTACAAAGATTATTGGTAAGGACATGATGGTGAAAAGGCACTTGAAGCATCCTTCAGTCAACTTATGAACAATTCAAAGAGAGTACCCAGATTTGCAAATTGGATACAGCAAATTTGTGAAACTGCATCCTTCAAACATCAGCCTAATGTCAAAACATAAACTGATGCAGTGCTTGTCTGATACTGCCTTAATATTAATTAAAGTTAGACAGCCTTGCAGCAAAGTGTGCCCAGTATAACAGTGCAGACACAGCAATAAAACACAAATTTGAGGCATCGGTACCTACACTCTGCCCAAAACAAGGTAACTTCCCCCAACTGAGCTGCATTGACCGACAATGTGATAATTGTGGCATTAAAGGTATTCGTAAAAAATTGTTCCCACTATTAAAGGATCACTTGAATTCGACTGTGACATAGAGAAGATGGCAATTGGATGATGTTGCAACAAAAAAGGATGAGGTCACAAAACAGAAACAGATGCAGATGAAACAACAGAATGGAATGATTCGTAATCTAATTGAGGAACTGGAGGAAGAACTGGGGCCATTTTCTAAGTATCATTTCAATGCAAGATGACAGGCAAAGCAGTTTGATGATGTGTGAAAAAATGTGTCCAAAGGTTGTGTTGTTTATTGCCTAGATTTTGGTGAAAACTACAATTGCCATTATCAGGATGAAGCACAAAGTGCCCACTGGGTATGCAATCAAGTAACTATACATCCCATAGTTACATATTACCAATGTCCACAACCCAACTGTGGCATGGTTATGCACAACTCGTTAATGTTCATCAGTGATGACAGAAAACATGATTTTCATTCCGTCCAGCACTTCATATGTTTGGCAACCAAAAACCTACAAAATCAAGGGGTCAACATGACAAAAATGATTCATTTTTCAGATGGTGCTCCAACACAATACAAAAATAAAGGCAACTTTGTGGATGAATCTTTTGGAGAGTCTGACCAGGGAGTTCCATGTGAAAAACATTACTTTGGCAGTCGCCATGGAAAAGGACCATGTGACAGTGAAGTTGGTGTTCTCAAGAAGAGTGCTTTTACAGCAGTAACTGCAAGAAGAGCCATAATAACTAACGCTCATGATTTGTTTATTTATGGAAAATCACATTTGACCTGCCCCAAAAATGAGCATGAACATGTGCATGTGAGAAGAACATTCTTCTTTGTCAAGGAGGAAGTAGACCATAAGCGTTCACAAAGAATCAATGTAACATTGCCAACACACGCATGACACACTGTGTCTGTGGAATTCAACCATATGTTTTTCTGCAAGAGAAAGGAGCTGTTTCTGCACATACTGCATAATCAACAAAGGACAGTGCAGCAATCCAAAGTTTATGGGAGACTGGAGATTCTTTTGTTTGAAATCTGGGGCAGAGTTGGCAAACAGAACATCACACATAGGATCTCCTTTACCACTAGCAGCTTGGTCGAGGTCCCCGACTCCACCGCCGCAGAGGTCTCCAACTCCACCGCTGCAGAGTTCCCCGACTCCACCGCCGCAGAGGTCTGCAAGTATACCAGTGCCACGATCCAGGTCTCTAAAATTGCAACAACCTCCTTCAGGAGAAGATGAGCCCTTGCAACAGGAAAGCTCAGCATTAATGCAAGTAACATATTTTCTAGTGGGTGGGATGTAGGTGTTACGTACAACATGAGATTGCATTAATTACAATACAGGGTGACCTTATTCCTGATGAGAACCCCCACATTTCTTGGGGCTTTCTAAGTTTTGAACATGGCTCTGCAGGTTGCATACTCTCCTGAGGCCAGAATGTCAGAAGGCTGTTGGTTCTATCCCCACACCAGGCAATTGGGTTAATCCCAATGCTGACACTAGTGCAGCATGAGGGTATGCTGCACTCCAGAGATGCTCTTATTTGGAGGTGATGTTAATCAGAGTTCCAGTCTGTGTTTTTTTCAGATAGACATTAAAAATCTCATGCCACTTCTCAAACAGTATTGGAATTGCCCTGGTGTCCAGCCAAATTTCCATTACACTGCAGCTGTGGGCGACAGTCTTCAGGAAGCATTCTGAGAATGCAGTCTTACCCCATCTGCAGGCACTTCTCTTGGCTGAGGAGAAGGTTGCTGATTTAGTCTCAGTCTGGCCAGAATACGGTGGATCTCTCCCACTCAGGGACCAACAGGGCCACTGCCACTGCCTCAGAGGTCACCCAGAAGGAGGGTTGGACCACGATTGGCTCATGGAGGTGAGGGTGGTAGAACAGTGGCACATCCACTACTTATACCATACTAAGAATACCATCAAAAGCTTCATCTGGTTCACTGTCAGTTGGCATCCATCTGTAACCCCCCCCCCCCGACGGGATGAGGTAGTAGAATTATCTAGTCCTCCTTTTTTCTCAATTCCTGTTTTTATATGTTTTTAGGAAAATTAATAAAGGAAACTTTGTGGCTGTGCAGTTTACAACTGGGACAAAAAACACACTTGTTATATACCTTGCTGAGGTTGAATCTTCTTCAGATACACAAGTCACCATCAAATATTTGCTGAAGAATAAAAATACACCTACAAGTGTAGCTGATGAGGACATGGCTGAATATTCTACACAACCATTAAAGGACATTGTTTGGAAATTTGATGACCCTGTACAGTCAACAGTGACTCAACAGCTGCACTTTCCAGAACATGACTTTCTTCGATTAAACCATACCCTGTCTGGTTTTAAACTAATTTTCAAATAAATATAATCTCTTGATGTGGTCTGTTTGTTATGACAGACATGGACTACACTAATATTTAGCCTATTAGCTAAATTGTACATCTAATGGATTCCCTCTGTTCTTCTGCTTTGGGACCAGATGCAGTGATAGGTAATGATTAGCAGTTTGTTTACTACTGACACAGGTGAAATTTACTCTGTGTGAATTAGATGATTAAAGAGTATGTTTAACTGTTTTTACTGTATATTATGGGTATATTAGAGTTAACCTTATCTTGCATTTTTGTAACATTTAAGCATATTTATAAAGTGTTGGATAGGTAAAGGCATAGTTAGATAAAACATCTGTTACTCATGTTATGTGTTGTGGTGTCCTTGTTACTCATGTTATGTGTTAGAAAATATTGTGTTAAAATAAAATATGCTTCACATTTCAAAGAATCTGTGGGAAAAAGTGTCAACTTTGGAGCACTGTAACTTTCCATCTGTGCAACAGTTTGTCACCAAACTACCAAAAGGCACATCTGTGGGATGTTGGCTTTCTTCCTTCCAAATTGCAGACCAAAAGACCAAACCGTTGCTTTGCAGCAGAGTGACAAAGAATTCCTGTTATTTTGGGCATAGTGTTGCAAAATAGTGTCGCAAATATAGTGAGCTCTTGTATTTCTAATGGCTTGGACATGGAGCTGCTTGGTTTGTTTGCATGACCCTGCGGTCTCTGAAATTACCTGTAGACAGCAAAATCTGTGCTAAATAGAGAGTTAGTTTAAGGGGACTATGTCTGGTGTAGCTGACAAGGTATTTTTTATGTTCACTGTGCAGAACATTTTGTTAGACTTTTGAGGGGTGTGACACTGAATGCAGAGTGGTCTGTAAGGGGCTTGTCAGTGTCACCCCAATCATTCGCCAGGCTGATCTTGACACTGTTCTGACTTGCTGGGTGGAAACTTCATCTAGTTCAAAGAAGAGAGCTGACCCAATCATAGGTCAGCGCTTTCCTTTGATCTACATAACCACCTCCCAGCAAGCACAGCTAGTCTTTCACAATCAGCCTGCTTGGGTTGAATTATGCTTTTCAAAACCATCCATTGATGTTTGTTGCTGCTGCCACCCTAGTGTCCCTCCACTGACTCTCCCATTCAGCACTCTGCACCCATCACCTCAACTCCCCCACAAACATAACACCAACACTGTGGGTGCCCAATCCCAAGCGTCACCACCTAAAATAAAGAAAACTGTCCCTTGTAGTTTTTTTAATATATATACATATATATATATATATATATATATATATATAGGCCAAAATACAGTATTCGAGAGACTCATACCAACTTCATTTTGACACCCTGTAACTTTTTTTGAATTGTTAAAATGTTAAAATAATATCCCTCATTTCTAGTGCCTTAGTAGGAGAGATATTAAACATTACATCACAGAGTTGTGTTCTTTCTGCAGTATCCCAAGCACCCTTTTGCCTTGTTTAGTTGGCCTCCATTTTGTGACATTGCTGCCATGCCCATTTTATTTACTTAATTACTTCTCTTGATTGTGCTCCATAGACCCAATTGTCATTTATTTGCTGCCTAATTATTCATTTCAGCCTCCCCCCATGAACTCCCTTTGCAAAATAAAAGTTTTAAGTTATTTTATTCCAGTTTGTACTGCCTTAACGTTCCTTACATGCTGTGTCCATTTTTACCACCTCTCTACCCTGTCTGTTTCTGTTATTGTCAGTCATTCTGATAAGAGAACAATAGTGAGATTAGGGACTTATATTTGTATTTTATATATTGCCCAAAGCTTGTATTTCTTTAAGTCACTCTTAATGTGACTCGTAGATATTTAATATGGCCACTGTTTGCCGTTTCCATTTGTGATGCCGTTTGTGTCGGTTCGTGGACTGGTCCCGAAGGATGGAACCGAAATCGCGAGTTCACCTATCCACATCACCCTTGGCTCTTTAAATTATCAGAGCTGGGGTTCAGTGTTCCTATTTTAACTTCGTTGCATTGCCGAAAGTGCGTGTCATCCGGTTCAGAGTTGGTATTGCGCACGTTAGCTCTTGAGCCCTCTTGTCAGTGCTGCCTGCAGTCCTACACTCAGAATTAATTTGAGTACTGTATCTTGTTTGTTGGGAAATGGTGGGGCTTGTGAAATGCTGGTGGTCCTTGCCTCGTGGTGGGCGGGGGGCTGCAGTTTGCTACTGAAGGGTAAAAGTTTGCTTTTCTGTTTTATGTGTGCAAAGCAGGCACTGGGATGAAAAGAGGGCAGGATTTAGATTTTTTTTTCTTTTGCAGAGCTGGTACAGTACATGGGGTGAATGAGCAAGTAGAACAGTGTGAGAAAATGTGTAAAAGCAGTCCTTTAGATTTATTTTCAAAACTGGCACTGGGTTGCAAAGAGGGCAAATCTGCTACACAGGGGGTGAATGGTAAAGAGGACTTTTATAAACCAAGCAGGGAAAAGAGGGCACACATTTGTTTGCTGCTACTGAAGGGTTAAGAGGAGTCAACAGTACACAAGGTGAATGAGCATGAAGAACAGTGTGTGAAAGTGAGTAAAAGCAGGCCATTATATTTATTTGCAAAACTGGCACTGGGATGAAAAGAGGGCAAGCCTGCTACACAGGGGGTGACTGGTCAAGAGGACTTTTACAAACCAAGCAGGGAAAAGAGGGCACACATTTATTTGCTGTTACTGAGGGTTAAGAGGGAAAGAGGAGTCTACAGTTTGCAAAGCTGAGGGAATGGTTACTGTGTGGAAAAATACAGGTTATGCACTGTACTTTTCAAAGCTGGTAGAGACAAAAGAAACCCTGCAGTTTCCAAAGCAGGACCTGTTCTCAGTATGAAAGGTATCAGAAAACTAGGAATGTTGGCCCTGGGTGTTTTTTGGGTACATTCATCTTTTCTGGCAGTGAATTGCAGTGATTGTTTGGGCTGTGTGCTTTATGTTAGGCCCAACATGGCTTCCGTGATGTTAAATATTTTTTCCTTATTGTGTGGGTAGGGGAGATGGTGGTGGTGGTGACTGCACTGCGTCAACCCTTGGTTCTAGTAATCTTTTGGGTCTTTTACTGCACTTTAGGGATTGTTTGGCTGTTGCAGTCATTGTTTGGGCCATGTGCTGCTTGGTAGGCCCAGCCCAGGTTCTGTGGTAGTAAATCTGATTTAAAATATTTTTTCTTACAGGGGATTGTGATGCTGGCAGTGACTGCCAAAGTGTCATCATAGTTTTAATAATTTTGTACCTTGTGGGTCTTTTTCAGAAGCAGTGTTGGGCCTACAATGCAGCACAAGGCCCAAATAAAATGCTAAGATTCACAGCAATCCAGCAAGACAAAATATTTTTACTGGTGACTGCCAAAGCATAATCCTCGGTTCTAGTCATTTGTACATTTTGTATCTTTAGGTACACTTTAGGGGTCTTTAGGCTGTTGCAGTGAATCCAGGTCATTGTTTGGGCCATGTTACTGCTGTAGGCCAACACAGCTTCTGTGTAGAAAACCTGAAGTACAATATGTTTTCTAACGGGAGTTGTGTGTTAGTGGTGACTGCAAAAGTGTCAACCCTTGGCTCTAGTAATTTTGTACCTTTTGGGTCTTTTTGTGCAATTTAGGGCTCATTTGGCTGTTGCAGTCATTGTGCCATGTGCTGCTTGGTAGGCCCGACATGAATTCTGTGGCAGTACACAAGATGTAAAACAATACTGCCACAGAAGCAGTGTTGGGCCTACCATGCATCACATGGCCCAAACAAAATGATAAGTTTCACAGCAATCCAGCAACACAAAATGTTTTTTTACTGGTGACTTACAAAGCATAATCCTTGGTTCTAGTCATTTTGTACATTTTGGGTCTTTTCGTGCACTTTAGGGGTCTTTAGGCTGTTGCAGTGAATCCAGGTCATGGTTTGGGCCATGTGCTGCTTGGTAGGCCCAACACAGCTTCTGTGGTAGAAAACCTGAAGTAGAATATTTTTTCTAACTTGGTGGGGGGGTTGTGATGTTGGTGGTGACTGCAAAAGCATCAACCCTTGGCTGTAGTAATTTTGTACCTTGGGGGTCTTTCTGTGCACTTTAGGGGTCATTTGGCTGTTGCAATCACTGGGCCATGTGATGCTTGGTACAAACTTAGAAACATAGAAGTTGACAGTGGATAAGGACCGTAAGGCCTATCCAGTCTGCCCATTTCTTTTTCTACCTTATAGATGTGCCATCAGCCTTTCCTCTATCAATGGCCTAGCTATTCATACTCATCTTTATTGCTCCCTTATGCCTATCCCATGCCTGTTTGAAGCCCTGCACTATATTCATATCCACCACTTCTTGAGGTAGGCCGTTCCATGCATCCACCACCCTTTCTGTGAAAAAGAACTTCCTTACATTACCCTTGAATCTCATGCTGTGTCCTCTTGTCCTGCTATTTGTCTTATATTGACCCAACATGGATTCTGTGGCAGTACACATGGGCCCATATATTCAAAACAGTTGCACGTGGCGCAACAGTGTTGAGCCATCGCAACCCACTAATCTTGACGCGATATTCAAAAGGGAAAAGTGCGCGGCACAAATCCCGACGCCGGGCGCATCAGTAATGTGTCATGCACAGGTAGTGGGGCGTGCCCATGCATACTCTGCACAGCCCGATATTCAGCCGGGATGTGCAGAGCCATGCATCTTAACCCCTACCTGCGCCAGCACAAAGTTGATCCAAAAAAAAAAGGAACAATGGATGGCCACCCACAGGTGAGCTGCTGCATTGCAGGGCGCAACACGGCAGCTGCCACCTGTGGGTGGCCACCTGAGCTCCAGCTGCACCTGGCGGCGCCCCCCCATGCCCGATGGTGGGCATTTGTAAAATAAAAGAACTCCAATCATCCCTGGTGGTCCAGTGGACCTGCAAGCCCGATTGCGAGCTACATAAAGAAATAAACCCCATCAAAATCTCTGGTGGTCAGTGGACCCCACCCTGCCCCGTAGGTGCACACTGTTTGTGATGGTATGCACTGCAGTCCTTTTCTTTTCTACTGGGCCAGGGAGCAGTGTGGGACCTGGATTAATGTACAATAATTATAGTATTTCTTAGCATGCATTTTATCCTGCATAAGCACTCCAAATGTACCATTTTAATTGTGGGCTGGTGCAACTATCTGTGGGCTAGTGCAATTTTGAATCCACTTGTCCTGCTGGCTAGTGCCAAAAACAGTTGGGGTTGACCTCTGCCAGCATGGCTTAAGTGTGAGTAAATGTGATGGAAAATGTGTTCTTAACTGAGGGTGTGCTGCACGTTAAGCCCAGTATGGCATTTATGGGAGTAAACATGATGTGAAATGTTTACTTACTGGGGGTGATGCTGGTGGTGACTGCCACCCAGTCACCCTCGGTTATAGACACTTTGCACCAGTTTGGGTGTTTTGCTGCACTTTAGGCTGGTTTGGCTGTTGCCATTAATGTTCATTACAAAGGATGCCATAACGCGTGCTTCCTTTGTGATGAACATTATCCCAGTCAATCGCACGCCCTATAAGTACCAGTGTACATCAGTTTGCCAACATGCCTGCAGAGGTTCAGCAAGTGCTCATGCATGCACCTTCTCTGTGTGATGGGTATACTCATTCTAAAGAGCACATCTATGTTTTAATATTTTTGTTGTATTGTTGATGTTTTGTGTAGTGTACTACCTGTCTTACTATTTTTGCTTTTTTCTCAGCCTGAACCATAGGCATTGTGTTACTGTTTTTAGTTTCTATTTCATAGCCCAGCTTAGCCGAACAGAGATATGGTACTATATGTAAGTAAAAACACCCAACAGAGTGGGCGTCATTGGGATATAATGGACCGCCCAGGGGCATAATGAGGTGCGACAATTCAGGTGGAGGACTTCTAGCCCCTGGAAGGTCCATTATATCTTTAACCAACCCTGGAGGTATTTGCACTAGAAAATGGGTTATATTTGAGTTTTAAAGAACTTGGAAGAATAACAAAAAATATGTAAAAATAAATAAAAACTATTAAAAGTAACTGCTGTGGTAAAGTAGTTCCTGTATTGGTGGAATCAACACTGGAAGGTGCGGCTGTTTTTTCCTGTTTAAAGTTTCTTTGCATGAGCATGTTCTCCAGGTGAAGTTTTCTTGCTGCTTTGTCACTTCATGGCCTCTACACACACACACACACACACATACACATACAGAACACCTTATTTTGAATTCTAATCGGCGTCGGTGAGAACTATGGAATGTATAGCATGCTGTGCTGATCTGAAAAGTGGATGTGAAAAGAGGTATGGGTGTTCTTTTTTTTTTCTTGTTAATGGGTTTCAAATGTGGCGTGATTTTCCAACGTTCGCTTCAGAGCATGCCATCAGCACTAGACGCTGTAGTCCTCATGTGTTTCAACTTCGACTTGGTGTTTTCAAACATGAACTGTCTGCAGTCTTGCAGTATTGCAACTCCATCATCTTTGTACATTTGTCTTGCCACTGGATGCTGTAGTCCTCCTGTGGTTTAACCATGACATGGTGTGTTCTTCACCACAGCTACTCATTTCCTTTTTTCTTAGGACATCTGTCCACATTAACAGTTCCTCTCTCTTGTACTGTCTGCAGTATTGTAGCATTGCAACACCATCATCTTGTTCAAAACATCGTCTAGCAAAACTAGTGTCATTGAAACACTACAACAACCTAGTGTGTGGCCACAAACCAAACACATGACAACAAGTATTGAAATGTATGACTGTTTCTGGATTTTGTGTTTCTGAATTTAGATGGAATTCATGCACAAAAGATTATGAGAGGATCAACCATGGAAAGATGAACTGGCAACAGGACCTCATTTGGATGGTGGTAGTGGGGAGGCTCTGGAACATACTGAAGTAGTAGGATCGCACAGCTGTGTTGTTAAACAAAGGAAAGCACCAAAAGATGGCATGAAAGAATACAGAGCCAGGATTAAAGCAGACAAGGAAAAGTATAAAGCTTATCGTGTAGCTGAAAATGAACATGTTAAGCAATACAAGAGGACAATGTCTGAGGAGAAAAAAGTGCAGTATAGGGAAAAGACAAGGCTTCGTATGCAATAATACAGGCAACAAAAACGAGAGAATGAAGATGATCAGACAGTCACCACCAAAAGTAAGCAGAGAACAAGAGCAGAAACTGAGAACCTGAGAGAACAGTGGAGAGGACAAAAAAGAAAACAAAGGGAAAATATGACATCACAAAAAACGAGACAAATAAATGAACAAAGACGTGCAACGTATGCACAGAAAAAGCACACTATCTGTTTACAAAGTACAGCCCTTGAAACAGACACTGATCCAATATTCAATCTGAGACCAGCACAGTTCTGAATACCCTTTCTCCTGTGACCCCACTCATATCGCCACAGAACACTACTGCAGTGCAGAACCCATTTAAGAGCCAAGCTGCCAGGAGAAAGGCCATATCTAGATCAAGGAAAGCCATGCCCAATAGTCCCCAAAAGTTTGCAGAAGTTCTCTCTCTTCAATTCTATCTAATAGCACACCAAGAAAAAGGCAAGCTATTTCAGAAAGATGCATACTGACACCTTCTAAAAAGAAATGTTTGGATTTTCTTGAAGCAAATAGTTTGCAAGTAACCGTTGAAGCCATAAAGAAATCTCGGAAGAAGGATGATGTAAGAACAAGAAGACTTCTTCATCAGTCCCTGCTGATCAGAAAGAAATTTAGAAAGTTAGACCTTCACCGTCAGTTTGGATTTAGCTGGAATTTCCTTTGTGCTGAATCAGTCTTAGACAAAGACTATATCAGCAAAAGGAAAGCATGCAAGGATGCCATACCAGCGTCAACAATTCAGGCAGTGCAACACTTTTATCAGCGGAGTGATATAGCCCGAGAACTGCCAGTTACAAAGATTATTGGTAAGAACATGATGGTGAAAAAGGCACTGGAAGCATCCCTTCAGTCAGCTTATGAACAATTCAAAGAGGAGTACCCAGATCTGCAAATTGGATACAGCAAATTTGTGAAACTGCATCCTTCAAACATCAGCCCAATGTCAAAACATAAACTGATGCTGTGCTTGTGCGAGTACTGCCTTAATATTAATTTAAAATTAGACAGCCTTGCAGCAAAGTGTGCCCAGTATAACATTGCAGACACAGCAATAAAATACAAATTTGAGGCATCAGCACTTACACTCTGCCAAAAACAAGGTAACTTCCCCCCCAACTGAGCTGCATTGAACGACAATGTGATAATTGTGGCGTTAAAGGTATTCATAAAAAATTGTTCCCACTATTAAAGGATCACTTGAATTCGACTGTGACATAGAGAAGATGGCAATTGGATGATGTTGCAACAAAAAAGGATGAGGTCACAAAACAGAAACAGATGCAGATGAAACAACAGAATGGAGTGATTCGTAAACTAATTGAGAAACTGGAGGAAGAACTGGGGCCATTTTCTAAGCATCTTTTCAATGCAAGATGGCAGGCAAAGCAGTTTGATGATGTGCGGAAAAATGTGCCCAAAGGTTGTGTTGTTTATTACCTAGATTTTGGCGAAAACTACAACTGCCATTATCAGGATGAAGCACAAAGTGCCCACTGGGCATACAGTCAAGCAAGTATACATCCCATAGTTGCATATTACCAATGTCCACAACCCAACTGTGGCATGGTTATGCACAACTCGTTGATGTTCATCAGTGAAGACAGAAAACATGATTTTCATTCCGTCCAGCACTTCATATGTTTGGCAACCAAAAACCTACAAAATCAAGGGGTCAACATGACAAAAATGATTCATTTTTCAGATGGTGCTCCAACACAATACAAAAATAAAGGCAACTTTGTGGATGCATCTTTTGGAGAGTCTGACCAGGAGTTCCATGTGAAAAACATTACTTTGGTAGTCACCATGGAAAAGGACCATGTGACGGTGAAGTTGGTGTTCTCAAGAAGAGTGCTTTTACAGCAGTAACTGCAAGAAGAGCCATAATAACTAATGCTCATGATTTGTTTATTTATGGAAAATCACCTTTGACCTGCCCCAAAAATGAGCATGAACACGTGCATGTGAGAATAACATTCTTCTTTCTCAAGGAGAAGTAGACATAAGCGTTCACAAAGAATCAATGTAAAGACATTTGCCAAACACACGCATGACCACTGTGTCTGTGGAATTCAACCATATGTTTTTTCTGCAAGAGAAATGAGCTCTTTCTGCACATACTGCATAATCAACAAAGGACAGTGCAGCAATACAAAGTTTGCGGGAGACTGGAGATTCTTTTGTTTGAAATCTGGGGCAGAGTTTGCAAACAGAACATCACACATAGGATCTCCTTTACCACTAGCAGCTTGGTCGAGGTCCCTGACTCCACCGCCGTAGAGGTCCCCGACTCCACCGCCGCAGAGTTCCCCGACTCCACTGCCACAGAGGTCTGCAAGTATACCAGTGCCACGATCCAGGTCTCGAAAATTGCAACAACCTCCTTCAGGAGAAGATGAACCCTTGCAAAAGGAAAGCTCAGCATTAATGCAAGTAACATATTTTCTAGTGGGTGGGATGTAGGTGTTACGTACAACATGAGATTGCATTAATTACAATACAGGGTGACCTTATTCCTGATGAGAACCCCCACATTTCTTGGGGCTTTCTAAGTTTTGAACATGGCTCTGCAGGTTGCATACTCTCCTGAGGCCAGAATGTCAGAAGGCTGTTGGTTCTATCCCCACACCAGGCAATTGGGTTAATCCCAATGCTGACACTAGTGCAGCATGAGGGTATGCTGCACTCCTGAGATGCTCTCATTTGGAGGTGATGTTAATCAGAGTTCCAGTCTGTGCTTTTTTTCAGATAGACATTAAAAATCTCATGCCACTTCTCAAACAGTATTGGAATTGCCCTGGTGTCCAGCCAAATTTCCATTACACTGCAGCTGTGGAGCAACAGTCTTCCAGGAAGCATTCTGAGAATGCAGTCTTACCCCATCTGCAGGCACTTCTCTTGGCTGAGGGAGAAGGTTGCTGATTTAGTCTCCAGTCTGGCCAGAATACAGTGGATCTCTCCACCCAGGGACCAACAGGGCCACTGCCACTGCCTCAGAGGTCACCCAGAAGGAGGGTTGGACCACGATTGGCTCATGGAGGGTGAGGGTGGTAGAACAGTGGCACATCCCACTACTTATACCACACTAAGAATACCATCAAAAGCTTCATCTGGTTCACTGTCAGTTGGCATCCATCTGTAACCCCTCCCCGATGGGATGAGGTAGTAGAATTATCTAGTCCTCCTTTTTTCTCAGTTCCTGTTTTTATATGTTTTTTTAGGAAAATTAATAAAGGAAACTTTGTGGCTGTGCAGTTTACAACTGGGACAAAAAACACACTTGTTATATACCTTGCTGAGGTTGAATCTTCTTCAGATACACAAGTCACCATCAAATATTTGCTGAAGAATAAAAAATACACCTACAGTGTCGCTGATGAGGACATGGCTGAATATTCTACACAACCATTAAAGGACATTGTTTGGAAATTTGATGACCCTGTACAGTCAACAGTGACTCAACAGCTGCACTTTCCAGAACATGACTTTCTTCGATTAAACCATACCCTGTCTGGTTCTAAACTAATTTTCAAATAAATATAATCTCTTGATGTGGTCTGTTTGTTATGACAGACATGGACTACACTAATATTTAGCCTATTAGCTAAATTGTACATCTAATGGATTCCCTCTGTTCTTCTGCTTTGGGACCAGATGCAGTGATTGGTAATGATTAGCAGTTTGTTTACTACTAACACAGGTGAAATTTACTCTGTGTGAATTAGATGATTAAAGAGTATGTTTAACTGTTTTTACTGTATATTATGGGTATATTAGGGTTAACTTTATCTTGCAAGACAAAGAACCTCTGCGTAAACACTGAGGCAAGGGTTACCCCAAAGGGCATTTGGCTGGGAAGCCAAGTTTCAAGAAAATACAAAATCACACATGCCCCCACAATGCAAAGCATCATGGGCTGCATATGCAAATCACCACAGAATGTTATGCTGGTCCAACTTTAAGCAGAATTGCATGGTGCCGAAAGGCCTCTCACACAGTTTGCAAAGAGTGCTAACAGAAGACATAGACACATGTTTCGTCCTACCAGGACTCATCAGTATGCCTCGTCTGTTTGACACCCCAGTGGAATGGACCAGCTACCCCTAAGGCAGTGTGCCTGGGATATATTGTGGTGAACCCATTAAAATAAAAAACTATTTAAAAGACAAAGAACCTCTGCGTAAACACTGAGGCAAGGGTTACCCCAAAGGGCATTTGGCTGGGAAGCCAAGTTTCAAGAAAATGCAAAATCACACATGCCCCCACAATGCAAAGCATCATGGGCTGCATATGCAAATCACCACAGAATGTTATGCTGGTCCAACTTTAAGCAGAATTGCATGGTGCCGAAAGGCCTCTCACACAGTTTGCAAAGGGTGCTAACAGAAGACATAGACACGTGTTTCGTCCTACCAGGACTCATCAGTATGCCTCGTCTGTTTGACACCCCAGTGGAATGGAAGGGTGTCAAACAGACAGGCATACTGATGAGTCCTAGTAGGGTGAGCTGTCTTCTGTTAGCACCTTGCAAACTGTATGAGAGGCCTTCGGCACCATGCAATTCTGCTTAAAGTTGGACCAGCAAACATTCTGTGGTGATTTGCATATGCAGCCCATGATGCTTTGCATTGTGGGGGCATGTGTGATTTTGTATTTCTTGAAACTTGGCTTCCCAGCCAATGTCCTTTAACCTTGCCTCAGTGTTTACGCAGAGGTTCTTTTGTCTTTAAATAGTTTTTATTTTAATGGGTTTACCACACATATCCCAGGCACACTGCCTTAGGGTAGCTGGTCCATTCCACTGGGGTGTCAAACAGACGAGCTACTGATGAGTCCTGGTAGGACGAAACACGGTTCATGTCTTCTGTTAGCACCCTTTGCAAACTGTGTGAGAGGCCTTTCGGCACCATGCAATTCTGCTTAAAGTTGGACCAGCATAACATTCTGTGGTGATTTGCATATGCAGCCCATGATGCTTTGCATTGTTGGGGCATGTGTGATTTTGTATTTTCTTGAAACTTGGCTTCCCAGCCAAATGCCCTTTGGGGTAACCCTTGCCTCAGTGTTTACGCACAGAGGTTCTTTGTCTTTTAAATAGTTTTTTTATTTTAATGGGTTCACCACAATATATCCCAGGCACACTGCCTTAGGGGTAGCTGGTCCATTCCACTGGGGTGTCAAACAGACGAGGCATACTGATGAGTCCTGGTAGGACCCTTTGCAAACTGTATAGAGGGCCTTTCGGCACCATGCAATTCTGCTTAAAGTTGGACCAGCATAACATTCTGTGGTGATTTGCATATGCAGCCCATGATGCTTTGCATTGTGGGGGCATGTGTGATTTTGTATTTTCTTGAAACTTGGCTTCCAGCCAAATGCCCTTAGGGTAATCCTTGCCTCAGTGTTTACACAGAGGTTCTTTGTCTTTAAATAGTTTTTATTTTAATGGGTTCACCACAATATATCCCAGGCACACTGCCTTAGGGGTAGCTGGTCCATTCCACTGGGGTGTCAAACAGACGAGGCATACTGATGAGTCCTGGTAGGACGAAACACGTGTCTATGTCTTCTGTAAGCACCCTTTGCAAACTGTGTGAGAGGCCTTTCGGCACCATGCAATTCTGCTTAAAGTTGGACCAGCATAACATTCTGTGGTGATTTGCATATGCAGCCCATGATGCTTTGCATTGTGGGGGCATGTGTGATTTTGTATTTATCTTGCATATTTGTAACATTTAAGCATATTTATAAAGTGTTGGATAGGTAAAGGCATAGTTAGATAAAACATCTGTTACTCATGTTATGTGTTGTGGTGTCCTTGTTACTCATGTTATGTGTTAGAAAATATTGTGTTAAAATAAAGTATGCTTCACATTTCAAAGAATTTGTGGGAAAAAGTGTCAATTTTGGAGCACTGTAACTTTCCATCTGTGCAACAGTTTGTCACCAAACTACCAAAAGGCACATCTGTGGGATGTTGGCTTTCTTCCCTCCAAATTGCAGACCAAAAGACCAAACCATTGCTTTGCAGCAGGGTGACAAAGAATTCCTGTTATTTTGGGCATAGTGTTGCAAAATAGTGTCGCAAATCACAACACTTTTGCAAATGAAATCATGAAAGTGTCATTAGTGCGACACTACTTTTCCCAAAAATTTCAAAAACATATTTCTGGGGTGTTTAACCCCCCCCCAAAAAAGACGTGGCTAGCATCCTCAGGGTCCAACTAGGTGAACACAAAAAGAATTGTGTCCCTAGAGGGTCCCAAATTTAAATGCCAATCATTTCTGTGACCACTAACTGAAAAAAAAATGGCTGACTCACGACACTACAGGGGTCATTAGTGACACTAAAAACTGCATTTGAGACACTGTTGAACTTTTTGTTAACTTTTCCTATTAACTATAATGGGAAAATTATTTTTTGAATAACTTTTAAACCATTCAATATGTTTTCACAAAATCTGGCCACACGTTCCCTGACGTTTTTGGACAGGTCGCGCAAACCATGCGACCTGTAGGTGTGAGCAAAGAATGCACAAAAAAATGTAATTGCATGCACTGATGTCACTTAATAACTCTGTAGCCATATATCCAACCTGTACAAAAGTTACCAGATCCCGCGATCTATGGTTGTGTCCCATGCCTGCCAAATTTCAGGCAAATCTGTTGAACAGTGGCAAAGTTATTAAGGTGCAAACTTTCACCATTTAACCTTAAAAGGGCTACTCAGCCCTAACTATGGTAGCACTACCATGCTACCATAATATATATATATATATATATATATATATATTGATTGATTGACTGCAAAAAACTATGTTAATGTATCAGTTAGGGTTCCTATTACAGTGACAAAATTATGGAAATTCTATGTGAGGGATCCCAACACTACCACACCCCCACTCTCCACACACCAACAGGCATCAGGGTGTGCCTCGTTAATCAGTCCCGAAAGGTGATTTCATGCAGTGATTGTGCCATTCCACACCACAAGTGCTAAAACACATTTCAGGCAGGATGTGGAAAATGACAGCTGTACTGTTCATGAGGTGGTGTGAAAAAATGGCTATGATGAAAATTTGGTGGCAAAATATTGAATATTACCGAAGTTATGCGCGTGCATAGGGAAAAGTCAATGGACGTATGTAACTCGGGCATTTTTAGGATTATATTCATTAAATTTTTAACATGAGCTTTTTGGGACCCCCACCTCATGAACACTGGCACCTTCATCTTGTTAATCGGTCCCGAAAGGTGATTTTGAGCAACAACCGCAATATCACCTTATAGGTCTGATTAACAAAATGACAGCAACAGTGTTTATGAGGTGGGGTCCTAAAAAGCCCATGTTGAAAATTTGGTGCAAAAACACCTAAAAATGGCTGAGATATCACATATGTTCAAAACACCATAAACAGCCATTATATGGCACTTACCTTATTCTTCAGTTCATGGTTCGGCTTTGATGAGTGCAGATGTGTCCCAGTCCACAGAAGATAGCAGCTGATGGTCTCTGGTGGGAAGTATAGGGCAAGGGGGGTTTGGGGTGGTGGGTTGCTCAGTGGAAGGGTCAGGATGGGGAGGGGGAGGGAGATGGGGAGACAACGAGGGATGGTTTCCTTTTTTTCAGGAGAGAAAAAAGACGTTGGGGACTGTTTTCTTTTTTACAGGGTTACACTTCAACATCTTTGGGGACACTAGGGGTGGGCTTCCCAGTGTCCCACACTGCTGGGGGAGGTCAGTAGTTGGTATCTAGGGACACTGGGAGTGGGCTACCAACTGTCCCACACTGGAAGGGGTTTACTGTTCTGACAGGGGGATGGAGCACCCTCTGTCAGCAAATATATAAAAATACATGTTTCAGGACACCGAGAGTGGGCTACCCAGTGTCCCACACAGGTGGGGGGGCTTACATTGCCACCAGGGGGATTGGGCACCCCGTTGTTGGCAAATTCAGAAAATGTATTTTTGGGGACACTGGGAGTGGGTTCCACAGTGTCCCACACTGGTGGCGGGGGGGGGCTTACAGTGCCAACAGTGAGATTGGGAACCCCACTGTCCACAAAATGTATTTTTACATTAATTAACATTCCTCAGCCCCCTTCCCCTTAAACTCACTAAAATGGGGAAAATAGTTTTTATTTTTAGGTAAACACCAGCAGGTGTTTACCTAAATGGGAACAGATAAATCTGATTCTGGCAGTATTTTCTTTTCAAAAATGGCCAGAAAAGATTTGGAGTGTTCAGAGGGGCACAATTTTTTTATTAAAGTAGTGCCAAAAATTGTCCACAGGTTTTGCGAAAAGTGCTGCAAATTTGAGGCAGTTTTCATGCAACAGTGCCGTGAGTTGTGCGAAAACTGGTACAAATTTGCAGCAGTTTTGCAAAAGTAGTTCCACAAATTTGTGACACTACCAATGGCCGAATCCAAAAAACATATTTGCAGCCACTATTTTAGAGAACCAATGACAGAATCATGTTCCTTGGGCCCTGATTAGGTAAACACAACTGTCAGTGTTTACCAATGGGCAGCATGTTTTGAATTAGAGCATTTTTCCCCCCATCACTAACTGAAAACAAGATGGCAACAGCACGACACTACAGAACCCTTTTGTGACATTAAAAAGTGCTTTCACAGCAGCAGAAACTGCTTTCACACCAGACATCTATTTTTTTCCCATAGGCTATAATGAGAAATTTAAAACTGTTATAAGTTTTTAACAGATTAATATTTTTTCACCAAACCTTCCAAAGGCACATCTGCTACCCAAACCCCATATACCCTAACAATTTCAGACCAGACCCCCAAGCCCTTTTGGAGATGCAGATGAGTAAACATTTGCACCTAAATGGTAAATTACACAGTTTTTGGCACTCCACAGCTCCACAACCACACCACCAACTAGAAAGAAACTTGCAGATTTAGGGATCTATGGTACCAGATGGTACATGGAAAATTTTGGGCACATTGGCCATTGCAAAGTTATTAAACGCAAAATTTGGGGTTTAAAATAGAAGTGTGAGCAGCCCTAACTATACTAGCACAACCATGCCACTATAATATATATGTATATAATATATACAGTATATATATATATATATATATATATATATATATATATAAAATATATTAGAGCAAAAAACTCCATTTAATGCATCAGTTAGGGTTGTTCCACAGCGACAAAAGTGAGAATTCGGTGTTAAGGTTGAAAACCCCCTTGGACCACCAGCCCATCCCCCAACCCGGCATTGGAGTGCGCATTGGGGTCATTGGCTAACTCTCACCCCATCACATGTAAAAGCAGAGGTATAGGAGAATGGGGTGAGAGTTGGGACCGAAGACCCCATCGCACCCCAATGCTGGTTGGGGTGGGCTGGGTGGTCAGGGGTTTCAACTCGCAATTTCCTCACTAACTGATGTCATGATACGTGAAGTTTTGCCTCTAATTCCCTCTTTTGAGAATGATAACGAGAAATAGTGAATGTAATGCGGCAGCGGGAGGCGGGGCCCGGAGTGCCTTGTGACATAGTAACAGGAACAGCAACACAAACAGAAGTGCTAACAGTGGTGCACATGGTAACACAAGCGTGAATGAGAACAGAAAGGGTAACGCACAAGGTGGCGTAGACAGGAACAGTCCGTCACGTGATGTCTTGTGACATAGTAACATGGTGTCCTCAAACGCAAATGGTAATGGGCATGGTGACGCAAAGTGAAACAGAAATAGAAACAGTACTGTAGACACAGATGGTAAAAATAACAGAAACACAAGCGCAAATGAAGACGCAAAGGATAATGCACATGGTGGCGTAGACGTGAACGGTAAGTGAAACGGGTATGGAACCGCAAGCAGAAAGGGCAACGGTAACAGTAATGGAAGCGCACAGGCTGGTTTTCCCCAAAAGTTTCATAGAGAAAGACAGTGAGTACAAAGAATGTAGGCATAATAATGGGTCTCAGAGCAGAAAATGAGGAGTTGGAATACTAAATTGCTTATATCTCAGGAATCGAACGACGTAGAAAAAAAATTTATAAGTCATATGATTTATGACTTTCCTGGCTAGATTTTTAAGGGGCTAAGTATTTTTCCAATGAAAAGTCCGTATCTCGCACCGTTTCCGAGATACGGGCCCTGAAAGGCGCAGCGAACGCCGTAATGTTATCCTATGGGAAAAAAAGAGAAGTTCAGAGTGCCATAACTTTGGCTCCCTGTAATATTTTTTCACCAAACCACTAAAATGCACATCTGTAGTATGTTGGCTGTCTTCCCTCCAAATTTCAGCCCAAAAGACCTAACCATTATTTTGCAGCAGGGCGCCAAAGGATTGCTGCAATGCGTCGTACGCCGTAATGTTATCCTATGGGAAAAAGCATCAACTTTGGAGACTGTAACTTTGCCGCCGTGTAATATTTTTTCAAAGAAGCACTGAAAAGCACATCTGTGAGATGTCAGCTGTGTTCCCTCCAAATTTCAGCCCAAAACTCCAAACTGTTCTTTTGCAGCAGGGTGCCAAAGAATTGAGGTCATTTTCCCACAGCCTAGAAAAGTACTGTCGCAATTTCCGAAAGCTTTCACAAATTCATTAGACAGTGTCATGAATCTTGGAATACTTTGAGAAAGTACTTTTTCCAGAAATGTGAAAAACATATTTCTGGGTGTTTTACCCCAAAATAAAGATATGGCTAGCATCCTCAGGCTCCGACTAGGTGAATACAAAAAGAATTAGGTTGCTAGAGGGTCCCAAATTTAAATGCCAAGCATTTTCCTGATCACCAACTGAAAACAAAATGGTGGATTTGCAACAATAAAAGGGCCATTTGCGAAAGTAAAAACTGCATTTGCGACACTGTCGAACTTTTTGTTAACTTTTCCCTTTGACTTATAATGGGAACTTTTTTTTTGAATAACTTTTGAACCGTTTAATATTTTTTCACGAAATCTTCGAAAGGCACATTGGGGATCCCAGTCGCACATTCCCTGAAGACATCGGACTGGTCGCGCAAACAGTGCGACCTGTAGGATCAACTGTAGAATTCCAAAAAAAACGTAAACTCACGATCAGAACATGCTTAATAACTCCGCAGCCGTAAATCTGACCAGTACGAAACTTGGCAGATCCCAAGGCATATGGGTCTTGATCATGTATTTCAAATTTCTGGCAAATCCTTCAAATGGTTGCAAAGTTATTAAGGTGCAAAATTTTGGGTTTAACATGTAAATTGCTCCTCAACTCTAACTATGGTAGCACTACCATGCTACCATAATATATATAAAATATATGTATATTCATTGCAAAAAAAATCTGTTAATGCATCAGTTAGGGTTCCTATTAAAGTGGCAAAAATATGGAAATTCAGTGTTAGGGTTCCCTCCTCTACCACCCCACCCTACCTCCCCCCACCCTCCACACACCAACAGGCATCAGGGTGTGCCTTGGGGTCACCAGGCCTGACTCTAACCTCATTCTCGTATACTGTACCTTCTCAGCTTCCTTACACATGAAATGGGGTGAGAGTTAGAGCCGACAACCCCAAGGCACATCCCCCAACACCTGTTGGTGTGTGGAGGGTGAGGGGAGCTGGGGTCAAGTCAAGTGAAGTCAAGTCAATCTTTGTTTATAAAAAAAGCACCTTTCCAAAACCAGAAGCTTGTACAACAATAAATAATTAAAACACATCAAATAAAACAATGAACTAAAACCAATCAGCAATAGCAGCATTTAAAAATAAGGGCAGACTATGCTAAATAAATAAGTTTTCAAGACAGTTTTAAAACTTCGGACGGTCAAGCAATCTCAAATCTGATGAGGTAGAGAATTCCACAGTGTCAGGGCCATAAAACTGAATGACCTGGCTGCTGATGTCTTCAGACGGACCCTGGGAATCTCTAGCAATCCCTCATCGGTGGATCGGAGAGAGCGAGGGGGATAGTGGGGTAAAGAAGATCTTGCAGGTAACTAGGTTCCTGATCATGTAGGGCCTTATAGGTCAGCAAACTGACCTTGAAGGTGATCCACCACTGAACTGGCAGCCAGTAGAGTCTGTGGAGGATAGGCGTTATATGACTGGTCCTAGAGGTACCAGTCAAAAGCCTAGCCACCGCATTCTGCACCAGCTGCAGGTGGCAGATATCAACCCCTGGTAGTCCTAGGTAAAGGGCATTGCAGTAGTCAAAGCTGGAGGTAACAAAGGTGTGGACCAGAGTTAGAAGATCGTCAGAAGGAACTAGGTGCTTCACCTGAGCGATATTCCTCAGATGGTAAACAGAGGTCTTGATGACTGCTGACACCTGTGATTTAAGGGTCAGGCAGTCATCAAACATAATGCCCAGGTTCCGCCCCCGGTCTGAGGTAGTTAGCTGAACACCCCCAAGCCAAAGACCTGAAGGTGATCCTGCCAACATACTTGCCTCTCGTTGACCTGTGTCCGCAACCAACACCTCAGTTTTTTCCGGGTTCGACCATAGCCAGCTCACAGTCATCCAGTCCTGGTTCTCGGTGAGACAGTTGTTAAAGGCCGAGACAGCATCACCCTGGCCAGGCACAAAGGACATGTAAAGCTGAGTATCATCGGCATAGAAGTGAAAACTCAAGCCGTATCACCTAATAATCACTCCCAACAGCAGCAATACACCACAAACAACATGGGTGCCAAGATGGAGCCTTGCGGCACCCTGCAGGATAGGGGGAGTGGTGCCAAGGAAAACATCCCAGACACCACCCTCTGAGTCCTACCCTCAAGGAAAGATTGAAACCATCTGAGGACCATACCAGACAGTCCACAGATGAGCTGCAAGTGCTCCAACAGCACACCATGGTCCACGGTGTCAAATGCCGCAGAAAGATTTAGAAGGACCTAGACGGAATGGGTCTTTTGATCTCTCACTATTAGGAGGTCATTTAGTACCCAGACAAGGGCTGTCTCAGTACTGTGTCTCTTTCTAAATCCGGACTGGAGAGAATCATAGACTTTGTGGCTAGTCAAATGATTGTCCTACTACCTTGCCTACAAAAGGTAGGTTAGAGACAGGCCTGTAGTTAGCAAGACAGTTCGGGTCTAAGGAGGGCTTTTAAGAAGGGGCCATACCATGGATTCTTTCAGGGGATCAGGAAAGATCCCTCTCTCCAAAGACAACCAGATTATCTTGGCAAGGATGGGGTCGATTTTATCCACACAGCCAACTAAGAGGCGTGTGGGGCCCGGGTCCAAACTACAGTTGGTCGGTTGCAGCAACTGGACGACCATCACAATGTCACTGATTGTGGGCAGGTCAAAGTCAGACTACACAAACTTGGTGTCCGACATCTCCTGCCGACCACAATAACTCCCATTAAAGAGAGTCAGGAGGAGATCGGACCTGATTGTGGCAACCTTATCCGCGAAGAACTGAGAAAACACCTCACATCGTTCTTGTGAAAAAACACTTCCGGGCTGAAGACAGATTGGATTGCACAATCTGTCCAGGGTCCAGAAGGGCTGGGCTGGTCGATTCTGCATGGCAGCAATTTCCCTGGACAGGAAGTCTGCCTTCTTACAGGTAATTGCTGATTGATAGATCCCATAATGGTCCATCAAACTAAGTCTGTCACACTCCAGGCCCAACTTCTGCCAACACCGCTCTAGCCTTCATCCCACTTACCTCAACTCCCTCAAGGTCTCATCAAACCAAGGACACTTGGGCAAAGAGTGAGAGGATGAACACGAACAGGAGCAATGGAATCCAGGGCTCCTACCACCACCTTATTATAGGCAAGTACCAGGTCCCTGGGATCCTTGCATTCACTCGGTAGAATTGATAGGTCCAACACCGTCATCAGGCCATCTGGGGAAACATCCCTCAAAGGGCGGTACTGGACCATCTCCGTAGGGGCCGGCCTATTGGGGGGACCACAAAACTTAACCCAATGGTGTGATGGTCAGACCATCTGACTGGTTCCACCACCAAGTCGGATATCTTCCTCCCCAGGAGAAACACCAAGTCCAATGAATGACCACCTATATGGGTCGAGGAAAAAATAACCTGTGTGAAGCCCAGCGAGTTCATTAGCTGGAGGAAGTTCTGACCAAACTGTGAGAGTTCATCATCGATCCAGGCATTGAAATCCCCCAGAATCAACCATCTGGAGGATCCCAATGTCAGATCAACAAAGAAGTCCATGACTTTCCACAGGAAAACATTCCCATCTCCTGGTGGATGGTAGATGAGAATAATCCTGCACCCCACACCCTCACCCATGATACATTCAAAGGAGTTGGTGGTCCCCACTGGTACCTCCTCCAGGCTCAGTTCCGATCTAAAACAGATGGCAACTCCCCTGCCCCTATGATCCAGCCTTAGACGGTGTATCACCGAGTACTCGGCTGGTATAGCTGAAGCCAAAACTGGGCCAGCATTCTCATCCAGCCAGGTCTCGGTGATGCACACCAGGTCTGATGACCCAACAAGATCAGCTATTATAGCAGTCTTATTTTTAATGGACCTGGTGTTACATAACACCGCCCGAGTAGGATGAGTCATCGGTGAAGGCTGAGCTACCTGCCTGCTATAAGCATAAGCCTTGGGTATGGGAATCAGGCAGGGAGGACCCCTCTTCTGAACACATGTCACCCCAGGGCGTCTTCTTGTCCTCATTATCCCAATCCGCCCACTCCTTTCTATTGTCCCGCTAGGCCCAGCCCCCACTGTCCTCCTCCTCACAGTGCCCAGAGCCTGACACCATCTACATAACCAAGCTTATTATAGAATTGGTAAATTTACTACTGGCAGTAGAGGACTTCCGATGCAGCTTCCGGGCTTATGGCAGCATAGCTCACGAGCGCGCGGCTCGCTACCCTTTTATAAGTTTTTAAACTAGCCACAGAATTAATAAATACAACTGGAAAAATACAAAGAAATATATGGCTACCTGCAACCTGTGAGGAGGACCTAACAGATTCGCTCCAATTCGTCCTGAAACAGAGATTTCAGATGAAGACATAAGTGACTCCGGGGCCTCCTCGCACTCTCTCCCAGACCCACCAAACTAAGCCTCGTAAAAGAAATAAATCTAAATCTTTGCAACCAGCCAAAATGGATTCTAAGGTAGACAAAATATTGCAGGAACTACAAGAATTCAAATCAGACTTTCAAGCGTTTAAACAAACCCAGGAGTCCTTCCAAGGAGAGCTCGCTGAACTGCATACCACTGTGTCCTCCCTAGACCAACACACATCGGAGCAGGCCTCTACTGTCTTGCAAATGCAAGACACCCTAAAGCAAGTAGTTCACCTCTGCCAGCTCACAGTTGCAAGACAGGAGGATGCTGAAAACCGCAGCCACCGTAAAAATATCCGTGTGTACGGGGTTCCTGAAAATAGCGAAGGCACGAATCTTCTCAGCGTCACAGAGTCCCTCCTACGGGAAGCTCCAAATCTTGATGTAGATTTTAACTTCGACATAGAGAGATTGCACAGAGCCTTGGGACTGAAACCTACATTATCCACAGCTCATCTTAGGTCTATAATAATCCAGTTCCTTAGATATCAAACCAAAGAACTCATTTTAAAACAAGCCTGGGCGAAATCAAGTATTTTCTGTGGAGAATCACGCATGTTCATTGACAGCAACTATGCACCTACCACGATGCAGAGAAGACTAGCCTATATTCCACTCTTTCCCTTCCTAAGGCAACAAAAGCTTAAATTCAGAACCCCATATCCCAGTAAACTAGTGGTTCATTTTCCATCAGGACAACAAACTTATGACACCATGGAGGCCGCATGTCCAGATCTAAAACAAAGGGGTTTTACTTTACCAGCTTCGATCCGCTTACCCCAGAGAGAATCAGAGGGTAAGGGCTCTCCAAGAGGATCATCCCCTAGGCAACTTCCAGATCAACAAGCAAGAAAATGCTGGCACAGTTCTCCAGGAAGAACAGATGAAACTCTCTCAAGCTGGAACGAACTGAGGCGCAGTGAGTGGGCAACTGGTGGGGGTCAGGCCTGCAGAGCTTGCGTCTGAAGAAGGTACACAGGGAGTGGATTTTAAACCTCTATTGAAGGCAGGTCACACGCATGTAATCCCGACAGTGTTCCTTTCGGGGAGGGTGATCGGAGAGCCGGGCGGCGATGATTGTAGACACAGCAGATGTACGGGGGAGTTGGGGAGGGCGGAATCACGAAGACTATTCTGGGCTCTTTCGTTTGGGTGAGAGGCGGTAGGGCGGAGGCGGATTCAGCTCTACAAGGCGTCGTGGATGGATTTAGAAGCTGAATCCCAGTTATAGATGGTCCTCTGTTGGGTTGTACCGGGTGGGAGTGGGCTGCCCCTGCCCCCCTTCCCTCATGTTGCTTGTTTTTTTTCTCTCCTTCCTTCTCATTTGTCTCTCACCTTTTTGAATGGGCTTGAGGATGGCATGTTTGGACTTTCCTTTCACCCAGTCCCCATTAGATAGGGGCCAATTGAGACCCCAGATGAGGTAGGGGCTGATGAGCTATCGAGCGTTCGGTACAGGCCATTGAGACCCTGATGCCTAATAAGGGGGTACACTTCATTTGATTTGAGGCACCTTTGCTGCTATAGCCCACTAAATAGGGTGCAGTCCGGGGGCCTTGTCAGTCTGAGGCAACCTTATGACAGCAAGAAGACACCCTGTTGGGGGAGATTGGTGGGAGAACTGAAAAATTAGACTCAAACGGAGGGAGGATTAGATACTTTTTGGCTGGGAGGGGTTTCTCTTGGCCTGTCTTCCCCGGATTCCCATACATGAGGAGACGCTGCTGATATCCTAAAATTTAAGATGCATGGCCGTCTCTCACGCACCTGCCCCTTAGCGGTCCAATACAGGTTTAAACGGCTGGCTAGGTTGGAGTATGGTCCAGGCTCTCCGGTGGGCTCCCCCTCTCTCTGAAATTATTTCCCCCCCCCAAGCTTAATGGGATCGCGGGCTTGCGGGGTAACATCTAGGCCCACCCGACCCCCTGCCGGTCTACAGTTGCATTTTTGTACCATTGCTCTCTGGGAGTGTGTGGTGTTGGAGATGGACATCCTAGAGAGACTTGATGGACCTAAAATAAGCATGGATACACCTTATTAACCCCGATACACCTCCCTCAGAGAACTCCAGACAGCCATGGCCTGGTGGAGACTGCCGCTCCTTGACCACCATTAAATCAATAAGTAACTACACAATCAATTATATAAATGCTGGCCCAGTCTTCTGGGCAATCCTGCAGAACTATTGTTATGGCATGGCTTTACAGTGAGTATTATGGCAGGAAGGTTGGCTGAGGGGCCCGGGGATTGCCCGGATGGTATCCCTGCCCTATGGGGGACGGCGGAGATGCTCGGGAATGGGCTGGCACAATGAGGGGAGACCCACGTCCAGTCAAAGTAGACTGAGGGGATGGATGGGGTGGAGAGGAGTCACCCTCGGGCTGGTCTCCCCACTGGAGATTGAGATTTGGCCAGGAGGGTACCTCCAACAACCTGAGAGCATAACTGTTGGGAGTTGGCAATGCAACTGTGTGAGTCGTCGCAGGGCGACCTGGGCAGGAGGATATTGGCCTGGGGCAGACATGGTCTGGCATAACTTTGGCAATGCCTACACTGTTAAGTCCCCACTAAATAGGGGCTCTCAGTTGTTCTCCAGCTCAGGATGGGGTGGGTAGGCCAGAGCTGGACGTCTCCCACCCGGCCGGGCCTCCGGACCTCTCCTGGGACTTGGGGATAGGGCAGCTATATAAACTGTAGCCAGATACACAATATGGACCCGCTAAATAGGGGCAGGCTCCTTGATCTCCTCGGACCTGGGTGGTCTGGCGATAATTGACCACACCTATGATTCGCATTGCATCAAAGGAAAATATATTGCATAGCCTGAGACTGGATTTTGAGTCTCTTGGGTTGTCGGGAGGTTTTGCTCTTGCTAGTCCTGGACCTTGTAGTGGAAGGGGGGAATAATTATTATACTTGTTGGGTTGACTTCTCTGGTGCCCCCCTTATGAACCATCCTTCCATAATGCTGCCCACTCTGAGATTATTATTACTGTATGGGGCGAGAAGTGGTTTGGATTACTGATGTTTCTGGATGTTCTGGGATCCCCCCAGCTGCCCCTCTCATTTGTGGTGTCCTCCCCTTGTCTCTCTGGGGTTGGGAGGTAGTCATGGCCCGTGGTGGCCCCCGGCCCCTCTACTGGATTCCACTTGTCTTTAGGTCATGCCCCCTTTGCCTCCCCATTTACCTTGAAACTGGAAGACCACTGTTTTTTGCCAAATCCACACCAGGAGAGCTTCTTGTACCTAAACCTCCATAGATTACATCTTGAACTGATTCTGGACTACAAGTGAGTTCTTCTGATTTGTTTGACTAATGTTGATGGGAGAGGATGGGTGTGTCCTTGCGGGTCCTTACACTCCCCTTTTCTTTTGGCTTATTCAGCTGTCACACCTCGATTTCTGGATGTGAATACTTCTGTGTCACACTAGGTTACATTATTTATCCCCCTCTATACCATAGGCTGTGGGGCAGGCCGCAAGCTCTTAACCAATCTGTGAGCAGAGCCCTGACGGAACAGCACTTTTTTTCCCACCTCACTTTCCCACTTTCCCATTCCTTTTTCTACAGTTACCCACAATATGTGTTACCCTTATTACTTCCCCCCCTCCTTAACTTTCGGGGCAAGAGATTCCCCTTGGTCCCACTCCATATTTTGGAGTGGGTCCTTAATTATGGACAGTCAATATACGTGTCCCTAATGCAGGTCACATTTGACCATGCATTATTGGAAGTCATAGAAAATCCTCTTTATGAGGGTCTGTACATAGTTTTTTATTTGCTTAATGAATTGGTGCCATTATTATGTGGCACTATAGTTATGCCCAGTTGGCAAAAATGTTACCCCAACATACCTCATTGTAATATAGTTGGGCCTAACTGGCCTTATTATACTCCCCAGGTAGTTAATAATTTTTTTTACCCTACCCAATTGGACCTAGAGCATAAATATGCAAACTTTGATATAACTTGGAAACACCATAATGTACAGGAAATCCATGCTAAAGACATATGGAACTTGGAGGGGGGATGGAATTCGGGAGACCGTACAGATTTTACACATAGATTTAGATATGTAGTCTCCCTTTAAGATTGTTTCCCATAATGTCAATGGGCTGGCTGGCCCCATTAAGAGAGACCGCACGATCCGAGCTCTCAAGAAACTAAACACTGATGTGCTTCTTTTACAGGAGACTCGTCTCTCCTCTTCGGAGCACCAGAAACTGCTAAAGTTTGGATTTGCGGCGATGGTAGAGTCCTCTTATCAGAGAGGACAAAGAAGGGGAGCTGCTGTTCTGATCCCGAGACATTCGCCGCTACAGATCATAGATCAGTACTCGGATAGGGAAGATAGGTTGGCACTTGCAGTGGTTCAATTTAATCAACAGATACTAACCCTTTGTAGTGTATATATTCCCCCAGGCACTGATGCCTCCACCATCCAGCGACTCATTGACGCTGTCTTGACAGGGCAACAAGGGATCTTGATACTAGGAGAAGATCTCAGTTGTCTTCTTAATCTTGCGCTGGACTCTTCGGTCTCACCCCCTTATTCACAATCCTCCGGTCAGAAACATCTTAGATGCCTGGTCAGAGACGTGGGCCTTATAGACACCTGGAGACAGCTCCACCCGTCACAACGAAAATTTACCTACTTCTCCAATGCCTTTAAACATTACTTTAGACTAGATTACATATGTATTCCAAAAGAATATACAGATCTGATAAGATCAGCTGATATTCTCAACATCTGCTTATCAGATCACACATCCGTTGCAGTTGAACTTAATCTTAATGAGGAGGAAAAATTCTCAGTGGAGATTTAACCCTTCTTTGCACCGAGACAGGGAGTTTAGAGAACATTTAGAGACACGAATCTCTGAGATACTTGGGGACAACACTTCCCCCTAGGTTTCTCCTCAGCTGTCTGTGACACTATTAAAGTAGTGCACAGAGGTCACATTATCGCATATGCCTCACATAAGAAAAAGCAAGCCGAGGCAAAGCTAAGAGCGCTGCAGGAGAAGCTTAGATTTCTCCAGGAGGCACACATGCAAGGAGATTTAGATTTGCTTCCGTTAATCTCTTGGACTCAGGCTGAGATGCAATGCCTCTTGATGGCTAAAACAGAGCAGGTGTTGGCCTGGCTTAGGCAACGGTATTACGAGGGTGGAGCCTGGGCCTCCAAGATCCTGGCGTACTGTCTGAGAAATCAGATACAGCAATGTACCATCTCCAAAATTAAGGACCCTGTCTCTGGACAGATTCTCTACTCTACCAGACAGATTCTTGACTTATTTAAATCATATTATCAATCCCTCTATTCACATCAGGAAATATCAGATCCTTCTTTTTTTTTTATTTTACCTCTTTTATGCCCCTGCCCTTCGGTCGTTGGTCTGCTCTGGTCACAGACCCTGGAGCCCCGACCACCGGACATTGCCGAATCCCCCAGGTCATCCCTGGCTTATCCCCCAGAGGAGCGGGGCATGGTACGACCCCTTTATCAGCGCAGGAACTGTATCTGGTTAGAGGAACGCTCCGGTGGCCAATCAGGGCAGTCCAGGGCAGGCGTCATGTAGACGCAAGGCAGGGTTTTATCCCTTATGTTTCCCACCCTCGGAGGGCGGGGCGTGCAATGGCGCGGCGTCCACCCGCCTATCTCGCCCCTCCCTGACCTCAGGCGGTAGCATGAGTTCTCCCAGCCTCCGCTAGAGCCCTCATCCGCCCGGATACTGGTGGGACCCTCCCGGAGAAGGAGAGCTGCCTCGGTGCTCAATCCTTCTCCCCCGAGCCAGCCTCCGACAACCCGGATCCGTTCCAACCCGGGTCGCCAAGGCCGCAAGCGAAACTAACCACTGCGCCAAGGGTCAGCGATCCTTCTTGGCCCAACTCCATTTACCTGCTCTTTCAGAGTCTCAGCGGGCACAGATAGCAGCCCCTCCCATGGAACTCCTGACTATCATTAAAGGCCTCAAAAATGGGAAGTCTCCAGGACCCGATGGGTTCGGCCCCGAAGTCTATAAAAGTGCCCTGGAGTCGATACAAGCCCCTTTCCTACAAGCTTTGCATGCGGGCCATACTACATCCTCCTTCCCTGTTTCTTGGAGACAGGTTACAATTTCGGTGATCCTGAAACCACAGAAACCCCCACACCTCTGTGATTCATATCACCCTATATCTGTACTCAACCAGGATTATAAAATTTATACCAGCATAATGGCCCACAGACTAGACCAAATTCTCCCTACTCTGATACACCCAGATCAATCCGGGTTTATCAAAGGTAGACAGACCACAGACAATATAAAACGTACTCTTTATTTAATAGAGCATGCTATTTCAGTGAAATCCCCCCTAATGATCCTTAGCCTAGATGCTCAAAAGGCCTTTGATATGGTCTCTTGGGAGTTCTTACAAGCCGTCCTACAAAAGTTTAATTTCCCCAGGCTATTTTTAGACACCATCAAAGGTGTATATACTAAACCAGAGACAGTGGTGAGACTGAATAGATCACATTCTGACCATTTCCCACTTGTTAGAGGTACACGACAGGGTTGTCCCTTATCCCCCTACTTGTTTGCTATTTTCGTGGAACCCATCGCCCAGCTCTTCTGCCAAACCCCTAACTTACATGGTTACAAAATTTCAGAATTTTCCTCTCATAAAGTAGCCTATTACACTGATGATGTTCTCCTCTATATTACTCATCTAGAAGAATCTTTACAGACTCTGGCTTCTCTTTTAGGAAAAAATAGAGCGCCTTACAGATTACAGAATAAATCCGAACAAATCTGAAGCTCTACTTATATAAATCCCATTGCCTCCTGAGTTTACCCAGAGATATCCCTACAAATGGGACAAACCCTATATAACTTACTTAGGAATTAGGATTCCCCGAGATTTCTAGCACCTCTACTCCGTCAACTACACCCCAACTCTCACAAAAATTAAATCTGACCTGGAGCACTGGACCCTCTGCCTCTCTCCCTATTGGCTAGGGTACAGTCTGTCCAGATGAACTCCCTTCCAAAAATGTTATATCTAATGCAAAATATCCCAATACCCTTACAAAGTAAAGAAACACGAGAATGGGATCATTCAGTTAATAGATTTCTATGGATGAATAAGCGACCTAGAATAGCACTGGGCAAACTCCAATGCTCCAAGGATAGGGGAGGCCTTGCTCACCCTTGTATCTATAATTATTGGCTAGCGCCCCTACTCACACATATAATGTCCTGGTTTCTCCCCCAGACACAATCCCCACCTTGACTCATGGTAGAGAGGAGGATGGCAGATCACCCATTAAATTACTCTCTAGTGTTTCAACCTCATAATAACACTCCGCTGGGTAGTGGATCCAGTTTCACTAAGGGACTTCTCCAATGCTGGACTAGGTTTTTGACTCGACTGGCTAATAAGTTTCTCTCGACCTGGATAAGTATTCCTACAAAGGATCCGCATTGGCCTCCGGCACAACTAGATATAACATTCCGTAACTGGACACGTCAGGGCCTGAAACACCCGTCAATTTTATGATGGGGATGTTTTTAAATCATTTGAACAACTTAGACAGGAGTTCTCCCTGAATCAGAGGGATTTCTTTCGATTCCTACAGATGCGCCACTTTCTGGAATCCAGAATTGGGTTAGATGTCACCTATCACCCCATTCCTCCGTTGTGCTCCTTATTAATTCAGTTGGAGGGGGGGGACGAAGCCACCTACTATCTCGCTTTTATAAGGCCATACGGGAAACCCCTTCCCATATCATGGACCTGGTACAATTTCACTGGGAAGCCGAACTCCAGGTCAGTCTATCTCAGGAAGACTGGGTCCAAATCTAGTGAAGACAACACAAAATATCCAACTCTTGCATCTGGAGGGAGTTTTCCTGGAAGGTGGTCTCCAGATTTTTTCGCACACCCCAGATCACCGCCAAGTACACAGAGCGAAGGGATTCCAGTTGTTGGAGACATTGTGGATGTGATATGGCCACTCATGGACATATATTCTGGCTGGGTCTGATATTAACAGTCTACTGGTTGGGGATAGAAAATAGGATCCTGGACCTCTTTCCAGGCCTAGGTGCACTTTCTCCGGAAGTAGGGATTCTCTTACATTACCCATGTAATTTTAAAGAATAACATCAAAAATACCACCTCAATATTCTCCTAAGCGCCACAAAAAAATGTATTACGTGACTATGGTTGCACCCAGACCCCCCACTGTACCAGTTTGGAAAGATACTGTATATAATTTGTTGTCTTCTGGGATAACATTAAACAGTTAAATGGAGTGCACCTCCCCACCCACCCAGATCAACATTAATGGTGTGATCTCCTCAGACCCAACCCTCATACCAACCACCTCAACACCTCATTCACTGACCTTAGCCTAGCCTCCCTACAAATTTTTGCCCTCCTCCCCAGCACCTGCAGTAAATCTTTCTCGCCCTTATTTTCTCCTCCGCCATGTTTCTGCCCAAGAACTTGACGCACCTTGTCACTGCCCTCAAGAGTAATAGTACAGGAAGTGACACCCTGGATCCATGTATCCTCACGGCTGGTCTTAGACACAGTCCTTACCCGATCACATGCCTCATCAACCACTCTCTTTGCCTGGGAAGGTTCCAACTGCCTGGAAAGTCACCACTGTCACCCCTATCTTTAAAGGTGGTGATAGGACTGTGGCTGGAAACTATCGACCGATCTCCATTCTCTCCTCTCTCCAAGGCCTTGGAAAAAGTGGTGGCCTCTCAAATCTCTGACTACCTCTCCACCTACGATGTCCTTTGTCCTGAGCAGCATGGCTTCCGAGCGGGCCACAGTACCAACACAGCCCTCCTAGAGTTCTCCAACTTTCTCCACTCCTCCTTAGACACTGGTTCTCTGGCTGGTGCTGTCTTCATTGACCTCTCGAAAGCTTTCGACACTGTCTCCCACCCCCTCCTTCTTGATGCACTTAGTCTCTCTGGTTTTGCTGCTGGGCCTATCTCCTGGTGCACCAGTTATCTGTCTGACGCTCACAGGCGTGTAAAATTAATGGGACCTACTCAGACATCTGTCCCATCTTTTCTGGTTCCCAGGGCTCCATTCTGGGCCCCTTACTATTCTCCCTTTACCTTAACACCCTTCCACGCTCTTGCTCGGGAACATTCTATTGTACACTGATGATGCAGTCATCTTTGCCTCAAGTCGTAACCCTACTGCCCTCCAGGACTCGCTGCAGAAGTCCTTCACTGAAGCCGAGGGCTGGTTCAAGGAACATAGATTGGTGATAAATCTTAAAAAACCAAAAACCATGTTCTTCACCCATCCCCAAAACAAGTCCTGCATCTTCAAACTCCTCATTCACTCTGGGTCCTCATTCCCACTCGAACAGGTTTGCTCCTATAAATACCTAGGGATCCATTTTGACCCCTCCCTCTCCTTCCATGGACACATCGCTGCCCTAGCCACTGCCATTAATATCCGATTGGGCATCTTACACCGGTATAAACACTGCCTCCCCCCGGAGGCTCTTCGACTCACAGTCACCTCCTCTATCCTGTCCCTAGTGGACTATGGACTGCCGGTGTATGGTGCTGCTGATCAGACCGCACTCCATAAAATTCGCACTACTCTGAATAAGGCCTGCAGGTTAATTACTGGAGCACCTAGGATGACACACACCTGTCTACTGTATGCTAAAGCGCTGGTACTTGATCTCGACGAGCGCCTCAAATATCTTACCTGTACCCTTACAAAAAAGACCCTCCTTGGGCTTTCCCCACCAGGATTGACCACCACCATACGCCGCTCTGTCCCACTAGTTCATACTCAGACCTCTGGGAAAACCTCTCTTGTTATCCCTAGAGCTAGGACCTCTCACGGCCAAAGAGCCTTCAGCTTTAGGGCCCCCTCCTGGTTCAACACACTGCCCCCCTCCATCTCCGAAGCTCCAACTATATCGTGCTTCAAAACTTCCTTACGTAACCACCTTATTAACACCCGATGCTGTAACTGCCACTAGTCAAAGCCGTACTCAATACTTATGACAAAGCTTATTACTAAGCTGCTAAGGACGACATAACTCTGGTATTGTTTGCATCCATCCTACCTGTACCAGCTTGTTTGTATCTATGTCTTAATTTTACTGTTGTACTTATGTGTTGTACTGCTATACTGTGTATTTTGGTTTGTCTTACTGTGACAAGGTACCTTTGTAAATGAGCCTATGGCTCAAAGGTTTTCCAAACTGCTGTTTAAATAAAATAAAAAACAAAAAAAATAAAATAATGATATATACAGGCTGGAACACATGACAGCTAGACTTCAAAACAGAGTACCAGAGCTGATAAACTGCTGGAATAAGTGGTTCATGTGCATTGTACAAACTCGCCCAGACCAGCCCCCTTAAGCTTTCTTCTCCCAAATAGCCAGTTCTTTCATGCGGTTCAGTGGAGGGCAGGCCAGCCCATAGACCTCTTCCCCCGGAGAGTAATCTCTGGAGCCCTGTATGGATGGGATCTGAATTGGTAAGTTAGTTCGTGTAGGGGTAGCGGTCCCCTGACTTTCCCTTAATTTTTCACCCCTGCATTTGAATTCTCCAACAGTCCACTGCCACAGTGTATGTATTATAATTGAGTAATCCTGTTAATCATTCTTTATCTAAATGTGGCAGTTGACACAAATACATGGATTTTCCTTCTGCATATAAATTTTAGTTTATGTGATATTTTAGTTGACAACAACTATGACGATAAATTCTATTTCAACAAGATGTGTTACGAAAATGTTTTATATAAATCTGCTCTGTGTGTCCTAAGTTAAAAAAAAGAAAAAACTATAATAAATAAAAAGTTTTAATAAAAAAAAAACTACTGCAGTAGAAAGAAGCCTCATCATTGTGTAATTTATAATGTTTTAAATTGGCTACAACCTGAGGCCCAAAGAAGGTATATATGGCTTGTTACATGTCATAAAATATTGCATGAAATGTATAATCATCTACTACATAACCAGGTGAAAAGAGAAACCCCCTGTGAGCAACATATTGAGACAAGAAATTCAACAAACCGAATTCCTATGCACAGAAGTTTTAACAGGCTAGAAGACAGAACCCTTCAAAACAGTGAAGCGTGTAGTTGGAATAATTTCTCAGACGAATTGAAGACTGTTACAAGTCTTACCAGATTTAAAACTATTTTATTTAATTATTTAAGGTTACCTTGCACATGTTTTTAGTCATGTGTTTATAATTAGGTCTTTCTTTGTAAACTGAATTGTCATGCTATGTCATGTTATAATGTATTTTTTATATGATGTCATTACAGGACTTTGTTGTAGACGGGACTTTCATCCCAACAAATGTTTTCCTGTGTAAAAATACATTTTAATCAATCAATATACCTCTGGGGACAGTGGAGGGCACCTAAAAGAGTGGAGGTCCTTGAGTCTGAAGGGGGAATAATGCCTGACCGTCCCAGTACCTTCCCAGCACATCTTCACACACCCAACGAGCACCCAACATAAACTACCACACCAACACCACTTAATCCACATCACACTTATATATCCAACCACTCAACTTTCCAATCATACACCCACACGCCATACACACACCAAATGATACAGCACAAAAACATTTAAAAAATACAACAATAAACAGCGATTAACAAAAATACATCAAACATAAAATATCAAGTAAACTCAACAGGTAACGAAGTAGTGGGTTAAATGAAAAGGAGTTGCCACAACTCTCCAGCCAAAATTTACAGCCTCTGGGAGCTCTCACCTCACCAGAGAGATAAAAGAAAATGTCTCCCCAATTCTATCTCTCTCTTAGATCAGGTGTACATCAAATCAAATTATAAACTGTTTGCTTCTGAACAGGGCACTCTCACTCCCCAACAGGCAAAAGAAAGAAAGGGGTAGAAAGTAGCTTTCTGACTATATGACCAATAACAATCCTCTGGGCTGCAGATACCTGAAAGGCCTCTGGACATTCCAAAAAAGATATTAATCCACAACTCCTCTGGGTTTCCAGACAGGGATTCACTCCATTCTGAGCCACCACACCATCCCCCAAGAAGAATGCAGCTGGAAGATCAGAACGCGGGTAAGTCTTGGCATGGGATAGGCTCAATCCGCCCCCCGAAGACCAACAATTACCGTACCCTGTGTGCTCGTCCTCCGACGGCCACAGGCCCAATCCCCCCGCACCACCAATCACCCCAGCAACTCTTCCTGGGTTCAGGTCAGGCACTCAAAGAGCACCATGTCCCCTCATAGGGCAGGAGTCAAAACCCTCTTGTTGGCAAAATAAACCCCAACAGCAATCTCGCTGAGGGAAACCAGAAAGTTTCCAGGATCGAAACAGCCCAACCCCAACAACCAACAACTCCACTCCACTAAAAATCCACAGCAATCCACAGCTCAGCTTAGACCCAACGATCATGGGCAGCCAAGGCAACCCCAACTCCTCCTCTTTGTCCCAACAGGCACTCGGCAAACCCTGACCGCACAGACAACTCTTCCCAAAAACTTCTCTATCATCGAACCTGGCCCGAAATTAAAATAGCCAGGTAATGTACTATAAATCAAACAGCTGAATATTTAATGTAAAATGAAACCCCAGCAAAAAATGCAAATGCAGGGGAAGGAGGACTAACAAAATAACCACGTAGTCCTCACAATATGTAGCAAAGGTATTTACTGTGTCAAAAAATAACCAAAAAAGACATTCCCTAAACTAAAACACTCACTTCTTTGCCCCTGACTAACTATTCTATAATAAACAAAATAAACAAAATGAAATATAAAAACTTAAAATGAATAAAACGACTAAATACTTGAATAAAACAAATAAATACAAATAAAATAAAACTAAAGTGTTATCTATGTGTAGCATACTGACAGCTAGCCCAGCACGGCTGCCCTCTTCTGTGGGTTGGTAGGGGTGGGAATCCTAACACTGAATGTACATACTTTTGTCACTGTAATAGGAACTCTAACTGATGCATTAATGGAGTTTTTTTGCAGTGAATTTCCTTAATTTTTGAGATAGTATACTAGTGTCCATATTTTACTGTGGAAGCGCTGGGCCCTCTGGGCCCTGCACTTCCATGTGTCAAACAATGATCAAATTGTTAGCATAGCCATCTTATTGCCCCACCTCTTGTACCCCGGTACAGAGAAATTGTGACATGCAAGGCAAAACTTAATAATGCGCAACTGCAATGCCATTGTGTGCCACAGGTGCAAAAACACATTTTGAGCAGGATGTGAAAAATAACAGCGGTACAGTTCATGAGGTGGTGTGAAAAAATGGCTATGTTGAAAATTTGGTGCCAAATATTGAAAAGCACCAAAGTTATGCATGTGTGTTGAATAAATCAATGGGCACACATAAATCAGGCATTTTTAAGAATGTTTCCACCAAATTTTCAGCAAGGCCTTTTGGGGACCCCACCTCACGAACACTGGCACTGCTGTTTCATTAATCAGTCCTAAAAGGTGATTATGTATGGCATACATGCCACTCTGTGCCATGGTAGCAAAAACACATTTCAGGCAGAATATGAAAAATGACAGCTATACTGTTCATGAGGTGATGTGAAAAAATGGCAATGTTCAAAATTTGAAGTGTAAATATTAAAAATTGCCAAAGTTACACACGTGCATAACAAAATGTCAATGACTGCGCATAACTCAGGTGTTTTCTGGTATTTCTGCACCAAAGTTTCAACATGAGCTTTTTGGGACCCCACCTCATGAAGGCATGGGGTCATAATGTCACAAGACATTATGCCACATGGCAAAATCGCGCTGCCAGTACAGCGCGATTTCTGCTATGAGGCATATGCATTTTTTAAGTGAGGGGCTCTGCTCAACCCCCGTTACAGGGGATTACACCCCCTGGATCCCCCCAATAAAGATTCTCAACTCCGAGGGGTCCAACTTGGGAAGCGCACAAGTCCTAAAAAAATAAAATGTTTCTGGGACCAGGAATCAAACCGGGTCTCAGATGCAATGCCTGGGTTCCTTTTGCTGTGGCTCAGGCCTGTGAGCCACGGCAGCTGCTCATCAGAATCTGCTCCCAGCAGAGATCTTATCCTCTGCCTGGGAAAGTACTACTGGTGCAATAGCACGTACAGCAGTATTCGCTGTATTGCACCAGTAGTGGTAGCATACTGTGCTGTACCAGGTTAGCCATAATGTCATATACTATTAAGCGTGCAACATTATGACCCAGTATGCCTCATGAACACTGGCACTGTCATTTTGTTAGCTGGTCCAGAAAGGTGATTCTGTACAGTGACTGTAAAATCACTTTTTGGGACCGAGTAATGAAATGACAGTGCCAGTGTTCATGAGGTGGGGTCTCAAAAGGCCCATGTTAAAAATGTGGTGAAACAAATAACAAAAAATAGCTGAGATATCAACATAAGTTCAAAATGCCATTGACAGCCATTATACGGTGCTTACCTTGATTCTTCAGTTTGCAGTTCGGCTTTGAAGAGTGCAGACGTGTCGCAGTCCATGGAAGATGACAGAAGAAGACCTCCAGTGGTAAGTATGGGGCAAAGGGGGGTGGAGTGGTGGTTGCTCAGTGGGAGGGTCGGGATGGGAAGGGGGCACAGGGAGATGAACAGGGACTGTTTTCTTTTTTTAGAGGATTACAAAAAAAGACAAAAGGGGACTTTTCTTTGTTTCAGGTATATAGAAAGCAACATTAAGGGACACTGGGGGTGGGCTCTCCACTGTCCACAGTTCTGGTGGTGTTGGGGGCTATAAAACATAAGTGAGGACACTGGGACTGGACTCCCCAGTATCCCACCTTGGAGGGCTACTGCCGACACGAGGATTGGGCACCCTAATGTCGGCAACGTGAGAGACTGTTGGGGACACTGGCATCTAGTACTGACATGGGGATTGGGCACCCCGATGTTGGCAGCAACATTTGTATTTGTTTTAAAATAAATATTTGTGGATTTTGGGCTCTCAAAGTTGGATCCTAGTTTGTATGTTCGTCATACGAACTAGGATCCCACTTCATATGATGACCATATGAACAAAGAATTTAAATGATAAATAACACACATTTTAAGGACATTTTCCAAGCAGTAAAGTGCAGAAGCAAGCTACATGTGTTGCTTCCTCCACAGAATATAATTTTGGGAGGTTTCCAAATTTGAATTTTTCAGGCAAGACTGAAAACAAGATGGCGGCCATGTGAAGTAGGAATTTTCCCATACAAAGCAGGATTCCTACTTCATTTCATACAGCTATATTTTAGTGCTTACTAAGCATGCTCAGAAACTCTTTTTTCCAAATGTTTTAATTGCAATAACTTAAAAATGGCTTTTTATTTTTTTCCCTAGACTAGCAAAAGGCACATCTGGGAGGTAGTCCCTTTCTGCCCTGAAATTTTCAGACCAAAAAACCAAAGCATCTGGTCTGTAGGCAAGTTCAAAGAAAAAGCCCAGCAAAATCAATGAGTGAAAACATGTTTTTTTTCACCTCTCCATAACTCAGAAATCACACATCTGACCAGAACGTAACTTACCAGATCAAGAAACCTACCCCACAGGAAGGTGCATACCAAATTTCATGCAAATTCATTGAACAGCTGCAAAGTTATTAAAGTGCATATGTAATATTCATTGCAAAAAACTACATTAATGCATCAGTTAGGGTTTTTATTACACCGTAAAAAGCTGGGAAATTTGATGTTAGGGTTACCACCCCTCCACCCCACCCCACGCCCTCATCCTCAAAACCCTAACTCCACATTCCCCGCCCTCCCACCCCCACACACACCACACACACATACAAGACACAGCCAGACTTGTAAGACACTATATAAGTCAGTCACATCTGTAAGCACAATAATCACTACACTGTATTCATTTCACAAAACACTATGTAATAAAAAAGCAAATACAGTATAGTCAACTGTATACTGGCAGCACACTATGATGATACATTATAGCTGGCATATCTTTTCCATAGAATGAAACTCAGTACAAATTTTCTAAATATTGATTTTTATGTGTCATATTTCAACAACTGGCTCGTCGCAGGTATCGCTGCTACCACATAGGTATGTGGTAGCAGGAAAGATAAAGCTGACACACACATACTGTAGTACTTTTCAGATATTGCTCAGGTATGAAACTAGCACCATCACATGTTGTCACAGTGCTGTGTGCCTGGAAATACTCATCAGCAGCATGTTATGGTTACCTTTGGAGGTTACAACTGTTGCTGTCACATGTTGCTTGCAAAGTGTACTACAAAACGAAGTTTACTATTACTACCATTTGTTATTAGGACTGACTCACTCAATCAGAAAAAAATATTCAAACATCCAATCACTGTTGCTAGGGTTACCCAAACTCTTATTCCCAATATAGCTATCTATAGATAATATACTGTGTGTTTCATCAATTAACAATTTAAATGTGGGCATCTGCTTAAATCTTGTTATTGATGTTTATAACAGAAAAATGCTTACTGTGGGCCATCTCCCATGGTTGCCCAGCATGTGTGTATACCCCCAAGACACTCTGATGGCAGCAGAACCCATACAGTTGCTGGACTATGATGATGGATATGTCTTGTGCTATGCTTAGAGAGTTCTGTGTTGCTTCTGTTACCTGATGCTGGTTGTCTCTGATTGATTGTGTTGCCTTGGCCCTTCCCCTGCCTGCATACGTGTGTGTGGGGGGTGGGGGAATGGGGAGTTAGGGTTTTGAGGATAATGGTGTGGGGTGGGTGGAGGGTTGGTAACCCTAACATTGAATTTCCCAGCTTTTTACAGTTTAATAAAAACCCTAACTGATGCAATGAATTTCCCTTCTTTTTGAAAAATTGTAATGTCACTTGTATGTGGTTGTTTTCAAGATACGTGTGCTGAGAGGCACCGCAGGTGCCACAATTCAATGGACACACATATCAGGGGTATTTTCAGGATTTCCGTCACCCAGTCTCCAACATGACATTTTGTGGACCCCACCTCAGGAACAATGTCACAGTTATTTTGTTAATGTGTCCCAAAAGATGAGTTCGCACAGCAAACACGCCATTCTGTGCCACAGATTCAAAATCATGTTTTGCGCATGATGTGAAAACTGATAGCTGTATACTTTTCATGCGGAGGTGTGAAAAAAGGTAATGTTGAACATCAGGAGTGAAAATATAAAAAATTGGTGAAGTTACAAGCACATGTAGAAACTGCACATCGCACGTTAATAACGTGGTCATTTATGGTCATTTTTTTATCAAATTTTCAACAGGGGCTTTTTGGGAAATCTCCTCATGAACAGTGACACTGTGATTTTATTAATCCACCCAGAAAGTTGTTTTCACACAGTGACCGCACCATTGTGAGAAAACACATTTTAGGCAATATGTGAGAAATGATATCTGTACAGTCCATGAGGAGGTGTGACAAAATGGAAATGTAGAAAATCTGTAGTGAAAATATCAAAAATTGGAGAAGTTCCAAGTGTGCGTAGAAACTGCACAATGCATGTTTGTAACATGGAGGTGTTTTGGATTTTTTGCACCTAATTTGCAACATGGGCATTTTGGTACCTCCCCTCATGAACACTGGTACTGTCATTTTGTTAATGGGTCCCAAAAGGTGATTCCACGCAGTGACCATGAAATCACCTTTCATGACCAAGTAAAGAGATGACAGTGACATAGTTCATGAGGTGGTGTCCCAAAAACCCCATGTTGAAAATTTGGTGGAAAAATCTAAACAAATGGGTGAGATATCAACATAAGTTGAAATGGCTTACCTTTCATTCTTCAGTTTGTGGTTCAGCTTTGAAGAGTGCAGACGTGTCCCGGTCCTGAGAAGATCACTGCTCCTGACCTGTGGAGGGAGGTAGGTATGGGTCAGAGGGGGGTGCGAGGAGGTGGTTGCTCAGTGAAAATGTGAGGATGGGGAAGGGGGGATCATGAGATGGCGAGGGACCTTTTTTTTGCAGGTTTTAAAAACAATTAAAGACATCGGGGATGGTTTTCAGTATTTACAGGTATTTTAAAAATGATATGCATTTGTGCACACTGGGATGGACTCCCAGTGTACCATAGTAGTGTGTAATGGGGTGCATACATACCGACACAGGGATTGGGCACCCCGTGTCATCAATTGTAAAGTACTTGTTTAACTCGTGAGAGGCGGGGCATCATCTGACATTGGGAGTGGGCATCCTGGTGTCAGAGCTGTACCCCTCATGCTGTGGGGGTGACTGAAGTGCTGACATGGGGATTGGGTACCCCATGTCAGCAAAATGTGGTTATTTCATCATTTTTTTCTAATTTCAGCTCACGACCTCAGATCCTATGTTGTATCTTGTTCATACGAACTAGAATCCTAGGTTGTATGACACTAATATGAAGTAAGAATTAAATGATGAAATAAACACATTTTAGGGGCATTCAGAATGCACCAAAGGGGGTCCCAAAGTAAGCTATAGGTGAAGCAGCACTCCCCATACTGGGGGCGGTGGCTATACTGCTGACATTGGGATTGGGCACCCCATGTCAGCAAAATGTGTTGATTTCATCATTTTTATGTAATTTTGGCTCACGACCTAGGATCCTAGGTCATATGTTGTGCATACTAACTAGGATCCTTGGTCGTATGACGGTAATATGAAGTAGGAGGTAAATGGTGGAATTAACACATTTTAGGGACATGCAGAATGCACGAAAGGGGGTCCCAAAGCAAGCTATAGGTAAAGCAGTACTCCTCATACTGGAGGGGGGCTGCAGTGCTGACATGGGGAATGGGCACCCCATGTCAGCAAAAAGTGTTAATTTAATCATTTTACCTTTCAGCTCATGAGCTAGGATCCTAGGTTGTATCTCGTGCATACAAACTAGGATTCTAGGTAGTATTATGCGAATATGAAATAGAATTTAAATGATGAAATAAACACATTTGAGAGGCATATTTTGCCAGGGAAACTGCAGAATGCACCAAAGGTGGTTCCAATAAGAAAACTACATGTGTTGTTTCCTCACCACAATATCATTTTGGGAAGTTTTAAATTTTGAATTTCAGACAAACTGAAAACAAGATGGCAGCCATATGAAACAAGAGTTTTCTCATACGATACAGGATTCCTATTTCATACTAACCAGCTATCTTGAAGTGCCTACTGAGCATGCTCAGAAACAATTTTTTCAAATTTTTAAATAGCAATAACTTAAAAACTATTTATTCTTTTTACACCAGACTAGCAAAAGGCACATCTGTGGGTTAGTCCCTTTCCATTCTGCAAATGTCATGCCAAACAACCAAACCCTCTGGGCTGTAGGCAAGTTAAAAGAAAAATCCCAGCAAAGTCAATGCGTAAAAACATGTTTTTTCACCTGTCTGTAACTTAAAGACTGCACATCCAACTGTAACAAAACTTGCCAGTTCACGAGAGCTATGCCACAGAAAGGCACATACCAAATTCTGTGTAAATCTGTTCAACGGTTCCAAAGTTATTAAAGTGCAAAGTTTTAAGTTTAACATTGAAGTGCTCACTCAACCCTAACTATAGGGGTGCAACCGTGCCCCTATAATATATAGATATAGATACAGATATATATATAAATATCCTATAAAAAAGAAAAATGTCCATTGATGTCTGTTGCTGCCTTTAGTTGGCCCATATGACCCTTCCAGTCAGCACCCGCCCCTACACTACTCCACAAACATAACACCAACACTGGGGGTGCCCAATCCCCCAGTGTTGCTACCTGAAATAAAGAAAAATTCCCTTCTTATTTTTTTAACAATATAACCTGGAAAAAAGAAAAACATCCATTGATGTCTGTTGTTGCCACTGCCATTAGTCCCCCACCTGACCCTCCCACTCAGCACCCACCACACCCAGCCCTCCAACAAACATAATGCAGACACTGGGGGTGCTCAATCCCCCAGTGTCGGCACCTGAAATAAAGAAAACCATTCTTCATAGAGTCTTTTTAACAATATAATCTAAAAAGAAAACCGTCCATTGATGTCTGTTGCAGCCATCGCTGTTAGTCCCCACTTGACCCTCCTTCTGAGGACCCACCCCCACAAACATAACACTGACACTGGGGGCGCTCGGTTCCCCAGTGTTGCCTACTAAATAAAGAAAACTGTCCCTCATAGTTTTTTACAATATAACCTGAAAAAAAGAAAAACGTCCATCGATGTCTGTTGCTGCCTCCGCTGTTAGTCCCTCCACCTGACCTGCCCACTCAGCACCATCCACCCCACATCCCCACCAAGCTCTTACTTACCCACCAGGGGTCCAACATCATAATCATCTCTGGACCACAGACAGGTCTTCACTCTTCAATGCCGGACTGCAAACTGAGGAAATCAGGTATGCGATTCAATGTATTTCAATGGGGTTGTTACGGTGTGGGAGTAACAGACACTTAAGCAGGAGGTATGTTGCATAAAATAAATACACAAATGCATTTATGATTTTTTATTCAAAATCAAAAAAAGCAATATATACAGAAATAAAGAAAAACAAGGTGTTAGCACACCAAAATAAACAAAACTCCGAAGACAACTCATCCCTAGTCACTTCTCGCTTAATTTACCACTTTCTTAAAGCAATTCACTGGTGTGAAAACAAACACACCTTCCTCCTACAAGACCAGCAGCTCACTGGCCTCCCTCTTGCCAAACTCCCTCCTAGTGGTGAGTTTTTATAGTCTTTTGGCTGATCACATCATGGCCAGGTGACCAACATCATTGGAGCAATTAGGCTTTTATTCTTGTATTTTATAGAGTAAATTCATTTTATTTCATGTATTTCCAAGTCCCTATAATCCTTTACTTGAGAACAGGCTTGTGTTAATAACTTATATGGTTTAGGGATTAATAATAGCTCTTTTGACTTAATTGGGACTCATTTGGAAGTAAGCCCCTCCCTTGTTCTGATGTCACTGGAGCCTGCACCTTTAAAACCAGCCATTTTGTGGGCAGCCAGCCCTATAGCAAGTACTGCAGGGTAACCAGAAAGGCAATTACATCTTTTATTACTGGTTTGTTTTTCAGGTGTCTCTGTGTTGGCAAGGATAATTGGATATAGAGGGCAGGCTCCTCATCTCCCTTCTTCTGCCAGCTCAGGAGACCTTTATCTTTATTTCGGTAATTACCATGTTTTATTTGTAATAACCTTAAAGCCATTAGAGCCCTCATATTGTTTAACATATGCTGCCTTGTTACTTAAACCTTGCAGGGGCTCTTTACTAGGCTCCTTTGGGAGCCCCTGCCACTATGCAGCAATTTTCTTGTATTGCTCTGACAGCTGAAATTTGCAGCTGTCGGCAAAACATTTCATTTGGGCCTTTTCTAAGCCCATTTCCAACCTTTTAGCAATTTCTTTATTTAACAGTCCAGTTACAACATCTCTGGGCTGTTTTCTTTGTACATACATATTTTTTTTTTGTACTTTATTTTTATTCAGTTTTTCACTGTGTACAACACATAAGAAAATTACATTCAAGTAATAGCGATCTCAGACAAAATCAAATTAGTAGTGCAAATACAGGATTTGTGCACTATCACTGTAGTTACCTCATAATGAGGGGTCTCAATTCACTAAATTTAAGGTAAATATCCATTAAGAGTCCAAGAAGAGACCAATTGCAGAATGCTCATGGACTAAAATCGATAAGATAATCCTAATAATCACCTACATACAAAGCACCCACTAACACAAGTGTTTTATGAGTCCATGGAGATCCACCTAGGTACTAATGACCTGGCAAATGGGGAGCCAAAGGAAGTTCAGGAAGAGTTTAGGAAATTGGGGAGGGGTCTCAAGCAAGTAGCTACTTCTGTCACTTTCTCAGAAGTACTACCTGCGAGAGGCAAGGGAGAGCATAGGAGTGCATGCACCAGAAACGTTAACTCATGGTTGAAGAACTGGTGCTGTGAGGAAGGTTTGGATTCATTGGTGACTGGGGACCCACCTGGAGGATGGAGGTTTGTTCAAGCCTGACGGCCTGCATCCATCCTGGAGGAATCAAGCACTCAATGATAAGTTTAAATGCTACATGACAAGCATTTAAACTAGCAAAGGGGGGATGGCAAGCAAGCAAGGAGGGTACCTACTTGCTCACCCCCCACAGCTAGCAGCGGAACCAGTGAACCAGAGGAGTGGCCATCTCTGCAAAGCAGTGTGCAAAAGATGGAGATTAGTGCCCAAGAGGTGGATAGGCAGAAAAGGAGCAAAATTCAGCAGAAGGGCAGACAGCAAGGAGAACCAGGGATAAAGGACAACCAAGGAAGGGGCTGGAGTAGAACAGTGAAACAGTCTAGGGAGGTCAAATCATGGAAAGCCATGTGTGCAAATGCCAGGATCCTTAGCAACAAGATGGAAGATCTGGAGGCTGTCATGGTGCAGTCAGACCTGGACATTGTGGCCATCACTGAAACCTGGTGTAATGATAACCACGACTGGGAGATGGCCATACCTGGCTACAACATATTCAGAAGAGACAGAGCAGGCAGGAAGGGAGGAGGAGTGGCACTGCATGTGAAAAATGACATAAGGGCCACAGAGATCCAGGAGGAACAAAATGGGAGAGAGATACTGTGGGTTAAGCTGGAAAGGAAAATGGGGACAGCCATCCGCATAGGTGTGGTCTATAGACCACCAGCCCAGGAGGAAGAAACAGATAGGAACTGATGCTAGCTATCCAAAGGATGGCAGGCAAGGGAGGAGTAGTACTGGTTGAGACTTCAATATTCCAGACGTGGACTGGAGCATCCCAGCAGCAGCATCAACTAGGAGCAGATTTATCCTGGACTCCTTCAGGGTGCCTTCCTCAAGCAACTGGTCATGGAACCAACTCGGCAGAAGGCAATACTGGACCTTGTGCTCACAAACAGGGACAGTGTAATGGGGTAACAGTGGGGAGCACCTGGGAACAGTGACCACCAGTCATTGTGGTTTGAAATCACAGAAAGAGCAGAACCAAACCACACAAAACATGTATCCTGGATTTTAGGAGGGCAGACTTTGGGAAAATGGGGAGATACTTGAAAGAGGCATTAAGGGAATGGGACAAGAATCAGGGGTTGAGGAACAGTGGGCAGTATTTAAAATGGGGATTACAAGAACAACAGAATTATGCATTAAGCAGGTTAGCAAAAGGAAAAGGAAGAGGAGACCATTATGGTTTTCCAAGAGGTAGCAAAGAAATGAAAGCCAAAAGATTGCATTCAGGCAATACAAAAGACACAGGCAGAAGGGGATAGGGAGAAGTACCAGGAGAAGCAAAGGGAGACAGGGAGGTCAGTAAGGGAAGACAAAGCTCAGACAGAAGAACACATTGCAAAATCAGTGGGTAGAGGGGACAAAACCTTTTACAGGTACATAAGTGAAAAAAGAAAGACAAAGGAGGTATAGTGAGACTGAAGGGGAGGATGGGGCGCATGGAGGATGACAACAGTAAAGCTGACATATTGAACAGGTATTTCTGCTCAGTCTTTACTGAGGAAGAGGAGGGTAATGGGTCTGAAGGGAGTACAAGGGGTGAGAATGGTGCAGAAATGGACACAAGTCCCTTTACACAAGAAAGGGTCCTGAAGGAACTGGAAGTAATAAGAGTTGATAAAGCAATGGGGCCAGATGGGGTGCACCCCAGGGTCCTTAAAGAACTAAGAGAGGTGGTGGCTGAACCTCTGGCTATCCTGTTTAGCCAATCACTGGAAACAGGGGAGGTACCCAAAGACTGGAGGACAGCAGATGTAGTCCCCTTATACAAAAGTGGGAACAAAGAGGAAGCAGGGAACTACAGACCAGTCAGCCTCACCTCGGTAGTGGGGAAGATCATGGAAGCACTACTGAAGGAGAGATTGGTGGAACATCTGGTTGTCAATGGACTACAGGACCCAAGGCAGCATGGTTTCACCACGGGGAGGTCATGTCAGACCAACCTCATTGAATTTTTTGACTGGGTGACTAGGGAGCTGGATCAGGGAAGGCAGTGGACATGGCCTATCTGGACTTCAGCAAGGCCTTTGACACTGTGCCACATAGAAGACAATTACACAAACTGGGGACTATGGGTGTGGGCAGGACAGTAGTGTGGTTGGTAGGTAACAGGCTGGGTGGCAGGACACAGAGGGTGGTGGTAAATGGCTGTCACTCCACAGAGGGAAGAGTGACCAGTGGGGTAGCACAGGGATCAGTGCTAGAACCGGTCCTATTCAACAACTTCATCAGTGACATTGCACAGGACCTAGAAGGCAGAATTTCACTGTTCGCTGATGACACAAAGCTCTGTAACAGAGTAGACACACCAGAGGGTGTAGACAGAATGAGAAGGGACCTGCAGAAACTTGAAGAATGGTCAAGGGTTTGGCAGTTGAAATTCAATGCAAAGAAGTGCAAGATAATGCATATGGGGCACAAAAACCCTGGCACAATATATCAGTTGGGGGGTGAGGATATAGCATGCACCAAGCAGGAAAGGGATCTTGGGGTTATCATCTCTGATGACCTCAAGGTAGGGAAACATGTGACAAGGCAGCAGGTAAAAGCAAATAGGATGCTGGGATGTATAGGCAGGGGCATCACCAGCAGGAAAGGGAGGTCATAATTCCGCTATACAAGACACTAGTGAGGCCCCACCTGGAGTACAGTGTACAGTTCTGGAGACCATACCTACGTAAGGACATAGACAGGGTAGAGAAGGTTCAGAGGAGGGCAACAAAAGATGGTGCATGGATTGCATCACAAGTCCTATGAAGACAGGTTGAAGGAACTGAACATGTACTCCCTGGAGGAGAGGAGGGAGAGAGGGGATATGATAGAGACATACAAGTATCTCACAGGGAGGAACAGGGTGCAGGAATACACTATTTTTAAGCGAAAAAGATGTTCCAGGACTAGAGGGCATGGGATGAAGTTGGAGGGAGGATGATTCAGAGGAAACATGAGGAAGAATTTCTTCACAGAACGGGTGGTGGAAAAGTGGAACACCCTGCCAGAGGAAGTGGTGGGGGCTGAAACAATCACGGGATTTAAGAATGCATGGGATAGACATAAAAGAATTCTGGGGGTCAGGAGTAAGGGGCAACAGACTTCTAGGAAAACATAAACTGAATTTACAAGCTCAAATGGGCAGACTGGGTGGGCCATAGACCCTTATCTGCCAACACCGTCTATGTATCTATGTATCTATGTAATAAGTTAATATAACATTAAAGTACATGACTGCACTATTACAGAGCAAACTTCTATTATTTCTGTTATTCTGATTTACTTTCAAAAGGCTGCTCATATTATTTAATCGTAAGCTGCTACATTACTGTAAACGAAAAAGAAAAACATGAGGGGTGGGATATTCAGACTGTGCCAGGCTGTGGCGCAAGCCTGGGCGCAGCACAACTGAGATGTGCCAGGGCACTGACAGGGTGATATTCAATGGTGCTGTGCCATGGCTCAGCACCATTGAATATCGTTCCATGGCCACCCACATAGCACATGGCGCAGTGGCACTGCATCAGCGCAAGTGGCCAGAGAGGGGCAGGGGGATGCGCTAGCACAAGTGCCATTCGCTAGGCGCATCAACCGTGATATTCAGCGGTGGACATGAAATGGAGCCATAATGCATGCACATATCTGAACCCGTGTGGTATGGTGCGGTCATGCTCCAGTGGTCACGCTGTGGACCAATGGGGCACAGCCATACCGTATGCAGTCAGGCAATTGGTGGCTGGGTGGCTTTGGCAGGGCAGCTGCCCACTGTTGACCAGGGGAGCGGGTGTTGGGGCTTAGTGGGAGGGTGGGGAGGGGGGTACCACTGGACCATCAGAGATGGGATTTAATCTGTTTTTTATACATCTGTCACGATCGGGCTGCAAGCGGTCCACTGGACCACCAGGGATGGGATTTAATCCCTTCATTTATACTTCTGCCCGTGATCGGGCTGCGAGTGGCCTACTGGACCAGCAGGGATGGGATTTATTCCCTTCATTTATACTTCTGCCCGTGATCGGGCTGGAAGCGGTCCACTGGACCACCAGGGATATTGGAATATTATTTCTTGTAACCTATGCCCACGATCAGGCTGGGGCACGGCATTACCAAGACGGACGGTGCTGCCAGAGCTCGGGTGGCCACCCACAGCTGGCAGCTGCTGTGTGCTGCACTGTGTCTCGGCAGCTCACCTGTGGGTGGCCAGCTGTTCTCCTGTTATTTTTAGCTCAACTGTGTCACGGCGCAGAGTAGGGGTTGTGTCTGCATCTGCTCAGCACATCCCAGGCTGAATGTCGGGATGTGCGGAGTATGCATGGGCACGCCCCTACTTGCGCCGCATACATTACTGATGCAGTAGCATGAGATTTGTGCCACGCTCTTTCCCCTTTTGAATATCACGCCAGCGATTGCTGGCTGCGCATGGTGCACCTGTGTTGCGCCATGTGCAACCCTTCTGAAAATCCCACCCGAGGACTTTAAGCATTTTGAGGAAAGTAATGATAGACATCAGCATCACAATTATACCTATGTAAGCCCCCTTAGTTCCAGTTTTAAACAGCAGGATATACAACTTTGTAAATTATAGAATTAAACCAACAAGTCAGACCAGTAAATGCTGAACTTTATCATTTGCTAGACCTTTAAACCCTTGGAGTATCAGAACTCCTAATATTTATATCAGTTACAAAATTAACTTTTTCTTTAAACTAATAAAAGGTCTAGCTGCAGACAACAGGAATGAGTTAGACAGTATTTTAAATGTAAAACATAGTCACAATGCCACTTCAGTCTCCATCTTCTTCCTCCATCGGAGGACCTAGGGTGGTGAACAAAGTCTTGCTTAATTATTTCCAATCTCTTGCCTGCTTCTACCAGATCCAAAAAAATGTAAGTCTTACCAGCGTAATAGAGTCTCAGTCTTGCCGGTAATTTCAACGCATGGTTGATCCCAATGTCCACGAAGGCCAGCGCGCACTGCATTGAAGCTTTTCCGCCATTGCCTCGTCAAGTAGTTCAAATCCGGAAAGAAATAGATACCCTCACCATTATCCAATTTGAGTGGACCCAAAGATTTGGCTGCATCCATTACAGTGTCCCGAATATGGGCCCCCACCATTACAATCATTATAGTGCAGGGAGTTTCAACTGTTGGTTTCATTCATGGGTTCAAGCAATAGGTTTTGATGAATTTCCCTTGTAGATCCAAGTTGAGCTGTTTTAATATTAGATCCTGGACAAATTCTTGTAGAGCTTTACCCCTCTGTAGCTTCCAGGACCCCCAAGAGCCGAAGATTATTAGCCCGCATGTTGTTCTCCAGGGTTTCAAGCCTGAGCCATGTGGTCTTGTTTTTGGCTATGATCCTTGCTACAGCAGCTGCCGATGTATTGGCTGAGTCTACCTCTAGTTTGGCATCCATGGCTATGGTATCCATGCGGGACTCCATTGCGGTAAAACGAGTATCCAGACTGTCAACTTTTCTATCTAGATCTCTTATGGCTTGAAGAACTGCATTGATGGAGGGTTCAGATGCCTTGCTCCCCTCCGTTACTAAGCCACTGCCATGTGGCATCTCCGCTTGCAGTTTTGCCTTGTTGGGATCATGGTGTGTCATCTGCCGAGTTTTTCCCATTTTGGTTAACAAAAGTCTATTCTAACTCACTGCACCAGCTTTCACTTTAGTAGCAAAATAAAAATAATTTCTTAGTTAAATTAACCTTTTTAAGTGTAGTCTGGAGGAGCTCCTGTAGAGTGCATCTATCCTGTCTGGCTGCTGGCCACGCCCCCCATACATGCATGTTTTATTCTTTATCTGGACACTACGGGGCTTTTGCTACTCTGCCCCTATTGTCTCATACACTGGCATCCTATAATTTGTTCTCTGCCATCTGCATGCGTCATATACCCTTGCTTCGGAGCATCATTCTGCTCCAAAGCAAACACAGAGCTTTTCTTGCTCCAATTGAAATCAGTCTTGTGCCACATTCATTTCTATGAGCTGCGCTTTCAGTGAGCAGCTCGCGGCTTACATAGTCAGTGCTTCTGGGATGAAGCACCTTAATAGGGACACTAATTCTTATTTCTGGGAACCATTTCTATCTCAGGACACTCCAAGGAACCCAGGAGTGTTCCTTACAAGTACAAATTAAGCGCTACTCGTTCTTTTACTTCCAGGCATATCTCCCACTCTGGAGAGTGCTCTAACTTGCACCCAGTGACCGGCTGTGCACCAAAAGGCGGGTTGCAGAAAGGGGACAGTAAAGCAAAGGAGTATACATGTCAGGTTGGCCACCCTAACATAAAAAAAGAAAGGACAGAAGAAAAAAAGAAGAAGATAGGATAGTATAAAAAGAACAAAAAGGGGGCAGGTGCACCTCGCTTAATAATAGGGGAGTTATCCTTACAGGGAAATGGGACCCTGTTACAGGGGTTTTGAACTTAGTGGCATAACTTAGTAATTTCTGAATGTATTTTCCCCAGATTTTCAACATGCCTTTTTTGGGACCCCACCTCACGAACAATGGCAGTGAAATGAGGCAAATCTGTCCCAAAATGTGATTTTGTGGTCGCTACATGAAATCACATTTTGGGCAGGAGTTGAAACTTTTCTCCACCCTCATTAATGAGGTGGGATCATAAGAAGGCTGTGTTGAAAATTTTGGGTAAAAATATTAAAAAAAACAGTTATCAAGCTACATTGAAATTTACGAATGCAGGCTCATAACTTTGGTAATTTTCAACATACCCCAAATTTTCAACATAGCGTTTTTTTTAAATTTTCTGTACTTTATCCCCAGGACCAGCCAACATAGCCATTTCTTCACAGCACCTCATAAATGTGACAGCTGTCATTTTTTAAATCCTTGCTGAAATGTGTTTTCTCACTTGTGGCATGAAATCACCTTTTGGGCAGGATTTGAAAATTTTCTCTGCCCTTGATCATGAGGTAGGCTCATAGTTGTCAGCATGGCTCAGCTGTTAGCACATCCGCCTCTGGACCAGAAGGTCGTGGGTTCTCGTCCCACACTGGGATTGGACTTGCACCTAAAAATCACTGGCATCCGAGTGCAGTATTGGGGGGTGCTGTAATGCTGGGGTGTGCTGTCCTTCGTATAAGACGCTAAACCGAGGTCCCTTCTGCCCATCCTGGTGTTGTCCTGGTGGTTGTCCAAGTGGAAGTAAAAGAACCCAGGGCACTCTTCGCAAAGAGTAGGGAACATTCCCGGTGTCCTGGCCAACATTCCCCTTCCCATAAACCGGTTCATGCAATTATCCAGGCTGTGTGTGGGTGATGATGTGAGATATGGCCGCCACCACACATTCAGTCACTTCACTACCAGTCTAGCATTGCTTGTAAAGTGCTTTGGGATACACTGTGTAGGAAAAGCACTATATAAATACTGATTCTTCTTCTTCTTCATAAGAAGGCTATGTGGGGAAATAAGAAGACTATGTTGAAAATTTGGGGTAAACATATGAGGAAAACAAAGTTATGAGTCTATGTTGCAATTTTTCAATGCAGACGCGTAACAGTGGTAATTTTCAATATTTTGACCCCAACTTTTCAACATAGTCATTTTTTCACACCACCTTATGTATGTGACAGTTGCCATTTCTCAAATCCTACCAAAAATGTGTTTTAACACTTATGGTGAAAAATGATGTTTCAGCCATTGTTTTATAAATGACACCTGTCATGCTCAGAAGGAGTGGTCATGAAAAGATTATGTTGAAAAATTGGGGTAAATATGAGGAAACTAATTGTTCCAACATTTGCTCATAACTTTATTTTTCACAGATTTTGGCCCCAAATGTTAAACATATCCCTTGTGTTACCCTACCTCCTAAACATGGCAGGTGTCATTTTTCAAATCCCATCTGAAACTTGTTTCCACAGCTGTACAACGAAATCACCTTTCAGATGGGATTTAAAAAATTCCAACTGTCTTGATCATAATGTCAGTTCATAAAAAGACTGTTGTACATTTGAGGCCCAGTTCCAGAACAGGTTACGCATGTCATAAGGTGACTTGTGCCAAACCCAATGACGTAAGTCGCACCTTGCAACGTGCGTTACGCCATCCGCTGTTCTGAAATGTGGCCTGCACCAAAGGTGGGCTAAACCACTGGCTATGCCAGAAACCCCCTCGATATGGTGCAAGGGCGGTATCTGGCATTGATTATGGCCCTATTCCAGGTGTGCAACTGATGGAATGGCACTTCACTATTCCAGGAGGGACCCTGGCAGACAATGGTCTAACTGTACCCTACATCCACCGGGGTCACACCTCCATGCCTGGTGCCCCTACAGCTGACCCCCCACAGTCCCACATAGGTCCTCACCCTACCCCATTGGCAGGGCAGCTCTCTGTGGGCAGCTGGCACCTCCATGCCCCCATCCCCAAGCAGTGCCCCACAGGGCAGTACATGTCCCCCTCCTGCCATGCACCTCAGAGTTGTCCAGTGGCCCTCCTCCCCCTCCCCAGCTCTGTGGGGCATTGCCATGGTGTCTGGGTGTGGGGTTTTTGGGGGCCATGCCATGTGCGGCTTGTGCCCTCTGGGTGGGCATTGCTGTGGCTTGCGGCACCCAGGTCAGGTGTGCCCTTCCTGTGCTGCAATCCTGGAGCTGCTGCAAGTCACAGGGTGTAGGTGCTGGGGACCCTGCCTGTTTTGGAATCTGGTGCAGGGTACCCAGCATAGCATCATGTGTCACAACTCGCATCCACCAGCAAGTTGCACCACACATCTTGGAATCAGACCCATGGGGTCAAAATGTGGGAGTCCACTTAAAAGTAGAATATTACCTCTCAGATGGCCTATCCTGGGTAATTACAAACTAACAATGTGTCAATGCAGGACACCACTGAAAATGAGACATTGCATCTCTCCTGCTCTATGCTGGGTAAATATATAATAAAAAGGCATGCAAGCAAGACCCAGTGCAACAACAATACCAGAGGTGAACATTTGGCATTACATATGCTTGCTTCCCAAGTAAACATCATGGGTTAGAAGGCAGCAGAGGAGAAAAACTGAGAAGTTGATCTGTGTTTATATCATTACTTATCTTACTTATCTGCAGGGAGGTACACAGTATGTACTCTTCTGAACTGTTTTGAACTAAACTAATGTATTCATAACATTTATCAAGGTAACACTAATAGAACTAGTGTCTGACCATGACAGTGTCTGGTCATGAAAATGTAAATATGTCCATTCAGTTATTTCACAGTATATTTGCAGCATTTTATTAGGTTAGAAACTTTTGTTCAAAAAAATATTGATGTTTGATTATAATTTGGCTTTGGCTTTTTTTTTGTTTGTTTTCCATCTGTGGCCCCGAAATTTATTTATGCACAGCGTACACATTACATTGTCCCCTTGAGGTGCAGAACTCAGAATTAAACATAGCCAAAAAGTCTGAAGCCTGAATTATGTTGGTCAGAACAAGTTTTTATTAAAGAAACATCTCTGGTAACAAGTGGTGAGTTTGATGCTTTGCCCCTGATCATCTGTCACTTGAATAAGTGTATTATTTAGGCACAGCTGCAACACAACTGTTACAGTTGTTTTGGGGAAGGGATGAGTATAACTGGTATTACTTCCCCTATATTTCTCAGTCTTTCTGCTTCTGAGTGCCTGGTATCCTACCTGTTTTAGCAATCCTGTACAGGGGAAACTGATAACCCTGTACATATTGCTATTCTCATTTGAAAAGGCATTTGTATATTGTATTGCAAATATGGTAGACTAAAATTATTATGAATTCTGAGAGTCTAAGCCATTTAGTTAATTCCCTTGAACAATAAATCATAAGGAACCACAAAGACTTCTTTAGCCAACTTTGTGATAGTATTATTACTCAAGCATGCACAAGCTCATTCTTTTGACAATAAAACTCCTGTTGAAAAATAAAGGGTTCAGTATCTAAAGTTCATTTTCAGTGGTAACCTTATGATTGCTTGGGGCAGTGCAGAGAGTAAGTGCATAATGCTGATTACAAAGCTGCGATTATAAAGCTCTTAACAGAATAGTCCATTGTTAATAAAAGTGTAGCAGGTATAGGAACTATTATAAAAAGGGTCTGGGAAATGAATAGATGTGGATGGCTGTTGACATTCCACTAGCCTTACATTAATGATTTAATTAACATAGTTATAGATCCTAATCACATGTGTATTAATTTATAATGAAAAGTTCCTACGTTACCAGTATTCTGTCTGTGGAATTTTTGTCTGTCATTTTCCTTACTGGCAGCATTGGCAATCCTTCATTCTGACTGCAATACTTTCAAATAAAAAGAATAGTTACTGAACATTTTTCCTTTTTTTTTTCTTTTACAAGAAATGCTTACCCTGGTCAAGTGTTTTACAATCAGCCAGCCTACATAAATTTGTTCTGAATCCCACCACAATCTCCTAGCCACTGTCCTGCTACCGTACTTGAGGAGGGGTATGTGTAGAGCTACAGATACAGCTAGCAAGGTTGTTAAAACAGCAATTTGCCACAAATCACACTCTTCCCCAACTTCACACAGCCCTGCACATGTCAGTTCCTGTTACGGTGTACAGTATGTCTTTTCTGACAGTTTCTGTCAGCACCTGGACATCTGGTTTTACGGCATTAAGACAAATTAGGGCTAACTGTATTCCCTTTCACAAGCCTAGTCTGCTCAAGAGAAACACTTCTGTAACAAACCCTGCCAACCATATTTTGCCTAACAACAGAGAATTAGCATTTGGAGTGCAGACTTTGTTTAAAATAAGGGGTTTTAATTTATAAAAACCGTGCTCCAGTTTCTGAATGTTGCCATGGCAACAATAAACTCATGGCTCCCTCCAGTTTATTTTTCAAATCTCCTCCATGACCGCTAGGCACATTTGCAGATACGGAGTACTATCACCATGAAGACTGGAGGCAAACTCATGTGCACGCTCATACTGATACACAGCAAAGTACAGCACTGTTCTGGATGTCTTTAGCAGGTGGCGGACTATTTGAGGTCAAATCTTATTTTTGAGGTACATAAATTGAAAAAAATGGTATACTTTTCACAAAGTTATTGTTTTTACATTTTTATTTATGTATTTAAATGTTTCACTAGGACAGCACACTGAGCAGACACCTGCTTGTTTCCAGTTGCATCGGGGTACATGGGCAAAGGTACATTTGATTACAGTAATGAGTACAATAGTGGAGATGTTTACATAGTAAGTGAAAAGTAGAAGTGTTTACAAATAATTTCAAGAGATGAAGTGTACAGGTAGTAATACAATACAGAGAATGGGTAAGCATAAGTAGCAGATGCACAGTAATTATAGTATAGTAGAATATGCACAGAAGATACACCATTAATAATGCACAGGTAACAGCTGAGGCAACAGCCATGGTTTGGCAGCCCTGCCTACCCTCGTACTAAGTGCCATGACTTAACACAGTTATAAGGATAATTAGAAACAGGAACAAATGGGGTGGAAATGGGCTTTAAGGAGGGTGTTGAGGCAGCAGGGGGAAGGGGCATGGTGGATGGTAGGGGAGAGAGAATTCTACAGCTTAAGCAAGTGGTAAGAGAAGGCAGCATGACCAGCAGAGGTGGTCATGCATGGAACAGACAGTGTACGAGGGTCATAGTGTCTGAGGGAGTGGGGGTGGGGAGGAGGGAAGGGGGCTAGTGCGGAAGAGAGATAAGGGGGCAGGGACTGAGACCAGAATCTTGCAGTAAGACTAGCAAAGTGGGCCAGCCTCCTATCCTGAAGGGAAGGGAGGGATAAGGCTTGGTAGAGGGCACAATGATGGGTACTGTAAGGACAGTCAAGGGCAAAATGACAGAAGGAGTGAAAGAGGGTATTTATTTATTTATTGAAAATGTTTCACCAGGAAAGGCATACTGAGCAAAAAGATGCTCGTCTCACGGTGCGACCTGGGGGGGGGTTACAGAGGAGACAGATATACATACAGTAGTTGAACTTACAGTAGCACAACATGGATAATGCACATAGCTGGGAGGGATTACATTTGAATATGATACATGGCAAAGCAGTACAGCACAACAGATACAGGTTGTACAAATCGTGGTTACCCGGCAGGGTAAGAGCAGTACAGAACATGATCGTAGAGCATAGTATACAAAGCATGGGTACACATCGAGGCAACACAAGAAATACATAAGTGCCGGTTTATAGAACAGAGGTAGTAGTAGCAGAACTTGAGCCAGTGGCAGAAGTTGAGCTACAGGAGAAGCAATCAAGTAGGAAGGAAGGAAGAGTTTGGAGAGCAAGAGAGGTGAGAGAGGGAGGAGGAGTGTAGATGTATAGGGAGGGTTGGGTGAGGAGGGAGGGGCTGGGGAGCTTAGGTAGAGGGAGGGAGAATTGAGGTGGGAAGAGTAGGTAATAGAGAGAATGAGTGCGTAGGGTGGTATATAAGCCAGACAATTAGGCGACGGCTGGGCCGCTGGTCAGGCGCAGGGGGGCAGGGGAGGAGGAGCTAACAGGAGGGTGATCAGGGGCAGTAGCAATTAGGTGCAAGGAGGTTAGCGAGGGCATAGGAAAGGGAGAGTTTGGATGAAGAGTGACGGATCTGGGTGGGCAAGCCATTCCAGAGTTTAGAGAAGAGGTAAGAGAATGCAGATTGGCCAGTGGTGGTCCTACAGTGAGGGATGAATAGTAATTTAGGGTCAGCGGACCTGAGGGCGTGTGAGGAGGTAGGTGGGGGGATAGGACGGATGCGAGATGAGGCGGGAGGGCAGGCAAGAAGTTAGAAGTGAATTTTAGCGATATGAATTAGGCAGCGGTTACTCAGAGAAGGTAGGGACAGGGAACGATAAAGCAAGCAGTGATGTGATCATGGGGGGGCATCGAGGGCAAAGCAGCAGAAAGCATTGAAGAGGGGGTCTAGTCTGGCTAGGGTGATCTGTGCAGTGGAGCTGTAAACTACATCACAGTAATCGAAGGAAGGTAGAATCATTTTCTGAACAATTTCACGTCTGACAGGAGGTGGGAGACTAGTGCGGTTTCTATAGAGGGCACCAAGTTTGGGGCGTAATTTGGAAATGATGGCATCGACGTGAGTGGTAAAGGAGAGATGGCGGTCAAGCCAAACCCCAAGATACCTGAAGGAGGGAACTTCTTTGAGGACGGTGTTATTTAGGGTGTGGAATCTCAGAGGGGAGGAGAGTTTGGATAGGTGCTGTCTGGTGCCAAAAGTCATAGAGTTGGTTTTCTTAGCATTTGGGGAGAGTTGGTTGCTATTGAACCAGTGCTGGATTTTGCAGAAGTCGGTTTGAAGTTTGGAGGTGACTTCTTCAGGGGTCCGGCCGGAGGTGAAGAGGACTGTGTCGTCTGCATACATGTGGATGGCAGAGGAGGAGCAGGAGTTTGGCAGGTCATTTAGTAGGATGGAGAAGAGGATGGGGCCGAGCACTGAGCCTTGGGGTACACCAGTGGTGATGGGGGGGGGATATGTGGTCAGATATTTTAGTTGATTGGGTTCTATTTAGCATGTAGGCACTGAACCAGTTTACGGCGGATTCAGCTAAGCCAGCTCCCGAAAGGCAGGATAGTAGGAGAGAATGGGATATGGTGTCGAATGCTTTTGCGAGGCCAATGAAGATAGCAGCAGTGATAAGCCCTTTGTCCATCCCAGTGAGGATATGGTCTGTGAGTCTGAGCAGGGAGGAGGTAGTGGAGTGGTGTTTTCTGAACCTGAACTGGAAGGGGTTGAAGAAGTTAGTTTCAGCAAGGAAATGGGAGAGCTGGGATAGCACAAGGTGTTCCTGGAGTTTTGCAAGGGTGGGGATGAGGGAGATGAGGCGGTAGTTGGATGTGGAGGTAGTGTCACCGCCTTTAGGGAGGGGTAGAACAGTGGCATGCTTCCATTTAGAGGGGAGTGACTCGGTACTGAAGGAATGGTTTAGTAGGGCTGCGAGGGGGGGTGGCGATGGCGAGACGAATAGGAAGAGGAGTTTGTTGTCAAGGCCATCAGGGGATTTGCCTTTGGAGGGGTTTAGGGCACGAAGGGCATCTAAGGTATCAGTGGGGGAAATGTGTCTAAAGGAGAAGGAGTTAAAGCCGGATGGTTGGGAGTTAGGGGGCTGAGGAGATGGAGTGATAGCAGGTGGGAGGGCTTCAAGGAGGGCCTGGGCACAGGTAGTGAAATAGGAATTAAACTCGGAGGCGACTTCCAGGGGATCAGAAAGGAGAGTCCCTTGGGCAAGGAGAAGAGGAGGAGGGTTGGCTGTTTGGGGGGAGAAAAGGGAGTTAATGACTTTCCAGAAGTTGGAAGGTCTTCCAAGGTTTGCATTAAGTGTGTTATTAAAATATTCAGACTTAGCTAGGCGGGTGGCCTTAGTGCACCTGTTGTGGAGCATGCGATAGGAGGTATGGTCACCTGGGAGGAGAGAGAGGATTTGTAGATTCGCCAAGCCTTATCACGGGCTTGTTGGCAAGCAATCAGTTCAGGGGTGATCCAGGGTAGGTGGGAACCATGGACTCTAGTCCGGCGTAGGGGGGCGTGTTTGTCCCAGGTGGAGAGGAAGGTGTTGCGAAAGTGCATAAGGGCCGAATCCATATCGGAGCGGCTTGCATTTGGGACCCAGTTAGAGTGGTGAAGATCGTCCAAGAGGGGAGAGAGGTTGAGGGATTTGTAAGAACGCTGGAATATAAATTTGGGGGGGATTTAATTCTGTGGATTTTGCGGACTAAGTAGATTAGGTGGTGGTCGCTAATGGAATCAGGGAGAAGTCCTGAGCTGAAGATAAGGTGTGGGTGGGAGGTAAGCGCCCAGTCGAGGAGTGAGTGATTACCAGACTTAAGGTTAGAGCGAGTGGGTTTAGTAATGGTTTGGCTAAGGTTAAGAGCAGTTAACTCAGTTTGGGATTTGTTAAACGTGGGTGCTAGCAAATTATGGTTAAAATCACCCATAGCGTATAATTAGCCCGATTGGGCAAGGGAAGAGAGCTGGCCCAGAAGGTCGGTGACTATTGTGATTGGTGCCTGGGCAGCAGTAAATGCCAGCCACAAAGATGGGTAGTGAGGAGGGAGGGACAGTTTACCATCAGAAGCTCATATGCTTTGGGTACAGTTTTTGTAATGGAGATAGTGAAGTGAAGGGCAGATTTGATGTAGAATAGCCACCCCACCACCTCTGGAGGCCGGTCTTGCCGTATGATGTTGAACCCTGGAATAAGCAGAGTTATTATCAGGTAGGCTAGGTTTTAGCCAGGTCTCGGAAAGGATGATTATATCCGGGGTGTGGAGCGTGACTAGGACCTGGAGCTGATCGAGCTTTGGGGCTAAGCGCCGAATATTTAGGTGGAGAAGGCGCAGGCCCCGAGGGAGTGAGTGAGGGTGGAAGACGGAGTTAGCTCTGACTGAGGGGTTTGATATGGGGTGGGCAGGGCCTGGAGAATGGGTTGGGCCGGGGTTAGGGTGTATATCCCCTGCCGCCAGAAGGAGTAGTGCAATGGTAAGGTGGCAGCATAGCATGTGTAGGGGCCAGGATTTGGTCATGCGGCAGGAGGGGGAAGTAGTAGAGGGGTGGATGAGGGGAGCAGGTGCAGGAGTGGGAGAGAAAGACAAGGAGACAACCAAAGGAATAGGCCGAGGAGGAAGGGGGAGTGGGGTAATGGGACCAGGAGATATCTGGGAGGAAGCAGTGGACTTATATGGGGCAAAAGAAGGAGTGACAGGGAGGATGGTGAGGGTGGTGGCGAGGTAGGGACACTGAGGGGGAGATGTCGGGAGGATAGTAAAATGGGGAGAGCAGTAATACCAGGGTTATAGAAGGTGACATTATGCCAGGTTTCAGGAAGAGGTGACCAAACAAAATACCCTGTAAATGCAGGGTAGGGAGTTACAAGTGTCTTAAATGCCCTTCAGATAGCGTAGATACCACTTTGGAATAGTGGTACTGTCACGGACTCAGGTGGACAGGGTGCAGGGTTCGAGACCCTGGTAGGGCAGTAGTGCTTGGGCTTAGCTAAGCACAGGGATCCTGGTGCTAGGTGGCTTGCAGTGGGCTATGAGTGGGCCACAGATATGGGTTGAAATAGTGACTCCTAGTGGTCACTGGGGTAAGTGGCGGGCTATGAGAGGAGGGAGTCAAAGGACGAGGTGGTGTATAGAGTTAGCCAGATGGCTGGGCGAGGGAGGGGTGTGGGCAGAGGCAGGGGATTAGTGAAGGGAGAGAAGTGGCCTAGGCAGGTAGAGAGGTAAACAGAAGTGGGGGGTAATACAGGTAGAGGGGGTATAAGAGCGAAGAACAGAGGGTCCCTCTAGTGGCAAGTAGGTATAACCTGCTAATGGAGAAATGGGGACTTTGTTAAATGAGTGACAGGAAGTGATGTCACTAGAAAGGGCCTATAAAGAAATGCTGAGCCAGGGTGGGTGGGCTGGGCAGTTGATGCACGCAGCACGTCAGCGGGCTATCCCCTTCACAAGGGTGCTGTGTTGGGAGGTAGCTTATTACCTCCTCCTGGCGCCAGCGTGTTGTGTGCTCTGCGCTCCGGGAGGGATTTCAGGAGTTCAGGTAGGGGAGATTCCTGCTGCTGGTTTGGGACTAGGTGGGGCTAGGTAAGCGGTAGGCAGGCTCCTAGCGCCCGCGTGTTGTGTGCTCTGTGCTCCGGGAGGGAGTTGAGGGAGTTCAGGTAGGGGGAGATTCCTGCTGGTGCTGGTATCCAATCTGGTTAGGAAAGTTTTGGGAGTGGCACTGTAGACTACATCCCCATAATTGAAAATGGGAAGGATCATTTTCTGTACTATTGCACAGCGAGCCAGCAGCAGGATGCACCCATGGTTGTGATATAGGGCACCCAATTTGGGGTGCAGTTTCGTGGGGATGGCCTCAATTTGTACAGAAAAGTCGAGGTGTTGGTCAAGACAGACTCAGAGGTATCTAAAGGAGGTGCAGCCCTCCAGTTTCATCCCTTCTAAGGTGTGGAAAGTGGGAAGGGAGGGGAGCCGAGATAGTCTCAGCCTAGTGCTAAAGGACATGAAGACTGTTTTCTTGGCATTCAGGAAGAGCTGATTTGCATGAAACCAATGCTGGACATTCTCAAAGTCACACTGTCATCTGGTTGCAACATCAAAGGTAGAGGGGCCTGATGTATACAGGACAGTGTTGTCCACATGCATGTGGATGGATGTGTGTTGGCAGGCAGAGGGCAGGCCATTTGAGGAAGATCGAGAACAGCAAAAGGCCAAGGACAGAGCCTTGAGGTATACCAGTGGTGATGGGGCGGGAGGGAGGAAGAGAGATAGTCACCAATCCTGACAGCTTGAGTCCTACCTACAAGGTAGGAGTGGAACAAGGGGGTGGCCTTGCTAGAGAGCCCTGCTAATGACAGCTTGGTTAGCAGGAGAGGGTGGGAGACAGTGTCAAAAGCCTTTGCAAGGTCGACGAATATGGCAGAGGTGATGAGGCCCTGGTCCATGCCAGTAAGAATGGAGTCAGTGAGCCTTATTAGGGAGGTTGTGGTTGAGTGTGACTTCCTAAACCCTGACTGGTAAGGAGTGAAGAAGGAGATGGAGTCAAGGAAGGAGAAGAGTTGGGAGAGAACGAGGCATTCCTGCAGTTTTGCAAGAATAAGAAGTGGAGAGTTAGGCCTATAATTTCTGGGAGAGGAGGGGTCGCCACCTTTCAGGAGGGGGATAACAGTGGTGTGTTTCCATTCTGACAGGATACTAGCACGAGGGAATAAGAGGTTGAGGAGTGAGGCAAGGGGGCCGGCTATGGCAGGGACTGCTAAGGTTAGCATTTTGGAGTCCAGCCCTGAGGGGCATTTACCCTTGGAGGGGTTTAGCGCGAGAAGGACGTTAAAAACTTCTATTGGGGTAATGCTGTGAAAGGAGAAGGAAGGGTGAGGGGCCTGGCTGGGTTGGGGAGGGGCAGTGGGGGCTTGTCCGTGGGGGCTGGGGGTAGGGTGGACCAGAGTGTGAAAGTACATGAGGTAGAGAACAAATTAAACTCAGTTGCCACTGCAAGCAGGTCGATTAAGGTGTTACTACCAGCTTTAATGCCAGGGATGGGGGGCTGGGATGGGGGGTGGAAGAGGGATTACACCACCTTCCAGAATTTGGAGGGGTGACTTATGTTTGTAAGGAAGGTGGATTTAAAATAGTCCACCTTAGCTCACCGGATTGTTCTTGTACAAGCGTTGCGAAGAGTGCGATAATTTTGGTAAGCCATGGTTGAGCCGGTGGCTTTGAAAGACTTCCAAGCTTGGTCCCTAGCCTGAAGGCAGTCCATGAGATCAGCGGTGATCTATGCCAGGTCAGAGCTTCACACACAGATGTGTCTGACAGGGGCATAGGAATCCCAGACCGAGAGAAACTTGGATTTGAAATAGTCCAGTGAGGAGTCAATTGAGGCGGGATGAGGGATGAAGGACCAACTGGTGTTAGCTAAATCGTTTAGGAGGTGGTCGAGATCCAGTGATTTGTAGGACTGGACCAGCAGAGTTTTGGGAGGAGGGGCTTTGGGTCTATGGATTTTTCCGACTACGTACATTGGATGGTGGTCACTTAAGGAGTCCGTTAGAAGACCCGCAGTGATTATTTGGTGCAGGTGGGAGGTGAGGGCCCAATCTAGTAGGGTGTGGTTTTGAGTTTTGGCATTTAGCCGTGAGGGCTTGTCAGTTAGCTGGATTAGGTTGAGAGAAGCAATGTCATTGCAAATTTTAGTGTGGGAGATGGAGAGCCAATTCACGTTGAAGTACCCTAGGATATGGAGCTCACTGTCAGATATGTGTGATTGTAGGGTAGCTAGGAAGTCTGTGATAGCATGCATGGAGGGGCTGGGGCAGCAGTAAGAGCCAGCTATGTAGATGGGTATGGTGTGTGGGAGGGAGATTTGTACCAACAAGGATTCAATATTCTGCAGGGGGGATATAGGAACAAGGGAGAATTGGAGAGCTGAGGAGATGAACATGGCAATACCACCACCTTTTTTATTTCCAGGGTGGTCATTGTGGGTGCCGGAATAGCCTGAGATGGAGATACAAGCATCATGGATATGAGGTTTTAACCATGTCTCGGTTACAATCCGAACATCAGGTTTGAGGGACAGGGCAATGGGTTGCAGCAATGAGATTTTGGGAAGAAGGCTCCTGATGTTTAGGTGTGCTATCTTTAGGCCCTTTGGTAGCTGTAGGGGAGATTGGTGGGCAGGTCCAGGGTTGGGTTTTATGTCCTCAGCCATCAGTACCAGGAGCATTACTAGATTCCTGGATAGAGATACCAAGGCTTTACAGTGAGAGGAGGGAGGAAGGTGCATAAGAGCCAGAGATGCTGCAGTGGGAAAATTAAGGGTGAGGAGGCCAGCATGGAAGCGGTAGGGGAAGTATGGAAGGACCAGGTGTCCAGATGAATAGAGGCAGCAAAGGGATCTGTGGGGGTGATTATGAAAGGAGGGGAGAGAGAGGCAGAGAAGGGAGGTTGAAGTTGCAGACCTGAGGCACAGGGAGGAGAGAGGGTGGCAGGGAGGCCAAGAGAACCAGGAGAAAGAGGAGGGTGATGGTGACGAGGAGCATGGCAATGAGGTGAGGTTAGGTGCACTAATTATTTAGAGGAGGGTAGCAGCACTGAGAAGGGCTGGAAGAGCAAGTGGGAAGAGGCAGATGATCGCTGATGCTGTGTAAAGAAGTCTGTAAAAGGGCAGCATCTAGTGGTGGACCATGATAAGCTGCAGAGGGGAAAGTTGGCTGTTAGTAAATTTCAGGTCAGGACACCACGTTGTGCTGCTTACTATATAAAACACAATGATTGCCAAGGGCGGTGGGGAGGATAAAATAAGTGTAGACTCCTTGGAGAAGCTCTGTACCTGATGTGGTGGTGGGGGGGATCAGCAGCTTGGGGAGGGCATGAAGAATCTTGGCCCTCATGACCAGGGAACGGCTGCACTTCTGTGGAGAGAAAAAAGACAGGAGAGGGGTCACTATCTGTGGTTTAAAATGGTTGACTCCTTCATTGCCCTTCCTGGGTACACTCTATTTAGGGAGGATAGAGTTGGTAAATGGGAAAGGGGTTGTGTCATATATGTGAGAGACTCCTTGCTGGATCATGCTCTACCCCCCCCAACTGGATCATGGTGCCCAAGCTAGTACCTCCAAAACCACCCCTGACCCAGCCAGGCCCCCCTGCACATCATGGTTGCCTACATTCCCCCATGACACCAGGCTGATGCCATCCTCTCCCTATTGGAATAACTATCTATCTCCCCCACAAATCTGAGCAGATCCTGCAGGGGGACCTCAACACTAACTGGCTTGCCAATTCTGCCAATCATGCCAAGGACACTTTCGCAGCCCTGGACCTATCCCAGCTGGTAACACAACCCACTAGACACAATCCCTCAAACAGAACTCAGACATTGCTGGACATCGTCCTCTCAAACCGCCCCCACAAAATTGCTGACATTGAAGTCCTCCCAAACTCACTAAGTGACCACTGTCCAATCAGCCTCTCCTGGTCCTGTCAAATCCCAAAACCCATGCCAAAGGTGGAATTCCGCCGACGTCTTCATCTTGAATGCCTTAACAAATTCAGGCAGCATCTTGCCCTCTGGGAATGGTCACCCATAAATTCTGCCCACAGTATTGATGATGCACTCGACTTCTTCTATCACCCCTTTACCACGGCCTGCAACATGTTTGCCCCCCCACCACCACTAAGACACTTGCCAAAAAATTTAATGCTCCCTGGATCACCCCTTCTCTCCTCAAACAACTGAAATACAGAGATAATCTGTGACATAAAGCCACCTCCTCTGGTAAACCGCCAGAACAACAGGCCTTCAATGCTGAGCACAACAAATGCTCTTGGGCCATTAGCAAGGCCAAGGCTGACTACTATAGATCAACACTAGTCTTCTCCTGGGGTTCTGCCTGTAATTTCTGGGACAACATCAAAGGACTAAAATGGGAAGCCCCGTACCCCCCCCCACCATCTCTACTAAACATCAACGGCATTCTCTCCACAGACCCCCAATGTATCACTGACTCCCTCAACACTGCTTTCACCCACCTCAGCTCGGTCCTCCCCAGCAACTTTTGTGACCCATTGCCCCTCCCACCTCCCACCCTCCCTCAATCTCACTTCCACCTTCATACCATCTCACTGCAAGAAGCCCGGCCGATACTAGTTAAAGCCCTGAATGCCACCAGCCCTAGCAATGAACCGCTTGACCTACAGCTCCTCCGACTGGCCTTTGACGTAATGGTCCCACCACTCGCTGCCTTGCTTAATCACTCCCTTTGCCTTGGCCAATTTACCTAGGCCTGGAAAATAGCTGTCATCACTCCCATCCATAAAAGCTGTGACAGCTCCTCCCCAAGCAAGTATCGACCTATTTCTATTCTCCCCCCAATCTCAAAAGCCCTAGAAAAAATAGTGGCAAACCAACTTACCGACTACCTTGCCACCCACAGCATACTCTGCCGGAAGCAACATGGCTTCAGGTCAGGCAATATTACTACCACCACCCTCCTTGAGTTCTCTACCTTCCTACACTCTGCCCTGGACAAAGGTCACCTAGCGGGAACTGTTTTCATCGACCTGTCAAAGGCCTTTGACACGGTCAACCACTCACTACTGCTGGACACCCTTCTACAGTCTTGTCTCTCCCAATGACCCATTGACTGGTTCACTAGCTATTTAACTGCCAGATCCCAATGTGTCAAACTTAACAACACTCTCTCCAGCTCCCACCCGGTCCGCTCTGGGGTCCCTCAGGGCTCCATCCTTGGTCCTCTTCTTTTCAGCCTTTATCTCAACTCCCTCCCCAGCTCCTGCCCCTGAAAGATCCTTCTCTATGCCGATGATGCGGCCTCTTTGCCTCTGATCCAAGCCCCACTGCCCTCCTATCTTCCCTCCAACACTCCTTCAATCGGATCGAGTGCTGGTTCACGGATAGAAAACTGGTCATCAACCTAAAAAAAAAAAAAGCAAATCAGTGCTCTTTGTCCACCACCAAAGCAAACATAAAGACTACCCCCTACAGGTCTCCTCCAGCTCTCCTCATCCCCTAGAATAAGTATCCTCTTATAAATACCTGGGCATTCACTTTGACTCTGCCCTCATGTTCCACCACCACATCAGTACCCTCACAATGGCCACCAGTTCACGAATTGGTCTCCTCTATCAGCACAAGGACTGCCTTCTGTCTGAAGCACGCAGATTAGCCATCACCTTGTTGGTCCTCTCGCTCTAGTCAACTACGGCCTGCTCATCTATAGCGCAGCTGACAATACTGCCCTCAGCAAAATTAATTTGTCCATAAACAAGACCTATAGGCTCCTGACTGGCACTGAACACCGCACCCATTCCTGAGCATTTCACTCCCTCGCAAATGTGCTTCATTTTGAAGAGAGGCTCAAATACCAGTCCTGCCTCATTGCCAAAAAAATATTCCTTGGTCTCACCCCTCCAGGTGTCACCTCCACTCTTCTCCCAGCCATCCCCTCAGTCAATACCCGCAGTGCCTCCAAATCTTCTCTCATAGTCCCCAAGGTCAGAACCTCCCTAGCCCAAAGGACATTCGGCTACAGGTGCCCAGCCTGGTTCAGCTCTCTACCCACTTCAGTAAAGAGGCCCTCTGGAATCATATACTCTCTACTTGCGCTTGTGTGTGTACCTCCCGGTGAACCCAAGTCCACTGGGCCCCTCCTCCATCATGACTCTGAGTCTATGATAATGGCTTCCTAGCCAGCTTAATCAGCCCTCAGTCTTAAAATTGGTCAACTGGCAAGTTTGATAAGTGTCCTTAGCTACCTTGATGTATAGGCCTGTAGCCCCACCTGTATACAGTTTGTAACAGTTCTTAAAATCTTGCTGTGTTCCTACTATATTTGTACCCTGTATCCCTGTTGGAAGCGAGTCCCTGACTCAAAGGGTCGTAACTCCAATCACTACAATAAATAAATAAATTAAATACATAAAAAACTGCAGAGGTAAGGAGGGAGGAAGGGGATGCAGGCAGGGGGGTGGGTGAGGCAGGAGTGGAACAGAAAGAGCAGAGAGAAATACAATACTTCAGTTTAAGGTGCCCCAGTCTAGTCGTCTGAACAGAACTCTAACTGCATTAATTTATTACACTCTGTATTAAATAAATTTGGGTGCCCTGGAAAATGAGTTAGTTCCAATTTAACATGCACTGTGGAGAGAAATTAATTAAATTAAAATACTGCCATGGTACAGTGCTCTGATAATAATTAAGTCAATGCACTAGCTCAGGTTAGCACAGCACCTGAATTAAGGAGTAGTTGAGGAGGTCTCAAAATTAGCTAAAAAGGCAAGGACAAGCAAAAAAAATAAAATATCTCCACTTCTCTGCTGATTTTAAACAGGCAGAGGAAAGGAATTAATTAAAGTCAGCTTTTAGCTCAGTTTAGTTTAAAAATATCCATCCTGGTTTTGGTGCAAAATTCAAAATGAGTGTAGACTCCTTGGGGGAAGCTCCAAATGGCCATACCTGATACAGTGGGGGGGATCAGCAGCTCGAGGAGGGCATGAAGAATCTTGGCAATAAAGTACTCCCAAGGGTTATGTTAATGCTCAAGTTAATCACCCCCCCCCCCCGGGGCATGTGGCACTCGGCTGCACCTTGCGCCACATTACACCCCCAGGGAGTGATTAACTAGATCATTAGCATAACCCCTGGGAGTACCTTATAGTTTAATTAACAGAATGTATACAGTCTACTCTCAAATATTACTTGCATTATGCACAGGACAGCTAGCCATTATACGTAATTAATATAAACAATCAAGTAGTTAAGTGGTGTAGTGACATAACCTGGCATACTGTTGGAGTGGGCCTTAACAATCATAACATTCATTTTAGTTTAGATAGCTCTTTTTTCAATGTACCAGACAGACGGGAATTTAGGTGAGGGTAGCACCCCTCCAGTTAATGGGCAAGCAGTTTCAACAACAGGGTCCATCAAAAACATGCCTCCCACTCGTACTAAATCTTACCTGAAGAGGATCTTAGACTAGGCAAGCTGGATATGAGTTGGAAGAGGTCCAGTACACTGTATACAATAGTTAGGATCTATTTGCCTGATGCATTTGTGTGTGAGTTGAATTGGATTGTCCCAGTCATCATTAAATCCAAGAAACTCTGGAGCTTCATTAGGCAGACTTTAATGACAAGAAATGATGATATTTGAGTACATTTAGGAACAAAATATACTTTAGTAGTTTACATAGTGGTTATTGATCTATGTTTCTTTGTAAATACTGATTATGTTTATTTGCAGTGCAAAACCATGAAACGCTTTTGAAACCAGGGGCACAACATTCAGAAAGGCACAAAGTGTAACGCAAATGTTTGCACTGAGCTTTGCAATTGTCCAGGGGTCCCAGGATGGTATATGCAGTTGTGTGCTACTGACTGAATATAGAGCCATGTCGATACAGTGCTAAGTCAGGTAGCACTGCTCCAACATTGATCTCAAAGCTGGTCTAAGGAGTCAATAGTGCCGGAGCGGTATCAGCAATTTTCAAAGGTACCCATGCAAATGAGTCCATTGAGCATGCAAGGTGCTAAGAGGCCACTTGCATGACTATTATGGGTCCATTTGCATGGGTAGCAGTCAGAGGCAGGTCGCACAGTGCTGCCCCCCCCCCCGTCATCCATGATAGCTGTGCTAGTCACCCCCCACTAATTGCCGATCCCCACTTTAATAAATACAATCCCTGGTGGTAATTGTCCCTCCTCCAGTTGCCAGCCCCATGTAAAAATAATAATCCCTGGTAATAGTGGTCCCCCCTCCCTCCAGTCATCAGCCCCTACTTTAAATAAATAGAATCCCTGGGGGTAGTGGTCCACCCCCCCCCATAGCCAGCTCTGAAGTAAAAGGACAAATCTCTGGTGATAGTGGTCCCCCATCCCACCGATCACCATCCCAGAATAAAAAAAACACTCCCCGGTGTCCAGTGTCTCCCCCCCCCATAGCACTGGGCACCCCCACCCCACTCATCTGATCAGTATCCACAGTGCTGTGGGTGCATAGTACAGTGACAGGCACAGCCCTCCTCACACCTCCTAGGCTGACCACCATATGTCCAGGCAGGGAGTGCACCTCTTTTTTTATAGAATATCACTTGCTCCTTTCTATTGTCAAGTGTCACTGTACCCCCATTACCAGTTTTGTCACTACCTTGCTGATTTTCAGCTGTGTCACTGCCTCATTACTAGCTTTGTCACTACCCTGTTACCAGATGTATTACCACCTCTAATATTAGCAGTATCACTACCCCATTACCAGCTGTGTCATTGCTCCCCATTACCAGCTGTCCTTCCCCCATAATCTGCTTTGTCATGGTCCCCATTACCAGCTGTATTCCAGTTCTCATCATTAGCTGTCACTGCCCCATCACCAACTATTTTAGTTCCCACATTGCCAGTTGTGTTGCTGCCACCTCATTGCCAGCTGTAATCCTTCCCAATTTCCAGCTGTGTCAGTCCTCACACTCTCTCTCCTCATTACCAGAGGTCACTGCCCCTTCCCCCCCCACTGCCAGGTATGTCACTGCCCACCCTCCTCACTGCCAGCTGTAACTGCCTCTGTTACAAACTGAGGATAATTCTCCACTCCCAACTGTGTCACTGTCCTCCTCATTGCCAGTTGTGGTGTGGCCCCTCATTGCCAGTTATGTTGTGGCCCCTCATTGCCAGTGTTGTCACTGCCCTACATTGCTAATTGTGTCACTGCCCCTGTCATTGTTAGCAATATCACTTCCCCTCATTACCAGCTGTGTCACTTTCCCCTTACCAGCTGTATCACCAATTCCCCCAGTTACCAGCTGTCTCACTACTCCCCCTTACCAGCTGTATCAAGTCCTCATTACAAGTTGTGTGACTGCCCTTACTTACAAGCTGTGTCACTTCTCTGTTACCAGCTGTGTCATTGCCTCCTTCCATTACCAGCCATGCCACTGCCCCCAACTTGTGCATATTCACACCATTACTGACTCCCGCCCTCATCTATCTGCAGCAAGCCCTCAAAGGCAGGCCTCACTGCTCTGATATCCAACACCTTCTGTGGGTGGCTTGCCATCTTCTTCTGCAGCTCAGCACCAGCATCATCCCCTCAACCCCTCCTCTGTGTCCTCCAGTTAATGCTAAGGATCTGCCTCTGCCCACTGATGCTGTCACAGTGCTTTCTGTCTTTGCTGTGCTACTTTGGCATTTGTGCCTACACCACTGACTGGAACCATCTGTCCAAGTCCCACTTCATATTCCTCACTTGCCATGAGCATGCAGCCACACACCAGTCACAAAAAAGTCCCATTCACTTGGGGACCTCAGGAGCACAAAACGAAATAGATGCTCCCAGTGACTGCCAAAGCTTCCAAACAGACCTTCTTCTGGGGTACACAATCACCAGGAAAGTGACTATAATGGCAAATTCAGTGCTTTATTGAAGTGTTGTAATTTTTCAATGATATCAAACTTGTAAGAGTCATTCTTAAAAACACACAGTACCCTCGCTAATCCCAACAAGGATGGTTCAAAGCTGAAAAACAGAAGCTGTAATTGCTGTCTTGCAGGAATTCTTTTGTTGCATTACAAAACTGAGTTTTAATGTTTTTTATAACATGGGTTAGGAAAAAGAAGAAATGTAACTGGTGAAACACCATCAGGTGACTGTGGATTAAATGCATGTATATGTACAGTTGCTGTGATGCTCCCTGAATCATTACCCCAAGGCAGTGTGGCACTCGTTATGAACTGGGAAAATCAGAAGTGCAAGGCAGCCATTTGACACAGTAGTGAACCAAGAGAGTGTTGCACCATGGTCTTACCCAATAGTGTTTCAGCAATTGCAGTTATTCTTTTTGCTAACCTGCCAGTGCCAGTAGCGCTGTCTTCCTGTTTGCCTGAGCAAACATTCAGTGCCCCGTGGTGAAGCATTTCTCGCTGACTTCCCCGAGATAGATAGTGGTCCCTCCCCCACCGCCATACATTGAGCAGCTCAGCTGTGCATGTGGCTTTTGAAAGTGGGAACTGGCACAGGGACTAAAAAGCAAGTCTCAGGAAGTCAGAAATACACACCCGATTGTACCTGGGCTAGCCCCTGTAAATTAGTAATCGTAAGCTAGACTGTCCACTATATTCCTGACCAAGACACCCAGTGAAGAGAAAAAAGTCACAGGCATGCTGCACAGTCCAGGTGAACATGTTTTACGACACAGTGCATGGAAGGTGAACCTGGGCTGGAGACAAGCAGCGAACACTGCAAGGCACTGCAATGAGAGGACAGAGACACCAACAGACAGTGCAGCAGTCAGATCTGAGTTAGCTAGTGCGTGCAAAAGCAACTGCTACATCTCCTGTTTGTTGCCTGGCTCAGCCACCACCCACCACCTGCCATGTGTCCATGCAGCTGAACTACTGAAGTAATTTGAGTCTCAAGCTGCTGCAAGCCTGACCGATGCACTCACCAGCGTTAACGATACCTGTCAATTAGTGTTCAGGTAATGAGTGAGGCTGCAGGTTGTGCACGGACCATGGCAGAGAGAGAGACTGTGAGACAATGACTGCAATGCGGATATCGAGCACAGCATTCCTGTTGTGGCTGTGTATGACTGTGTTCACCAGCTGTGCTCTGTGTGTGTACATCTGTCATCGGCATTTCTGACAGCTCTGTGTGTCAGTATCTGTATGACTATACCTCTCAACTTCTTGCCTCCTGAACCAGGGACAAGGCTTAAGAAAATCAGGGATGAAGCCCCAAAATCAGGGACACATCTTAAAAGTTGGTACTATTCACTCAGAATGCTGATAGAATAAGGGTCTTATTGTCAAGATGCATTTTCTGAAGAAGAACAAGTCTGTAACTTTAATGTTTGACATTATGTTGTGATTTTAATCACCACTGTTCTGTCATAAAAACACAAATTTAGCGAGAGACAGAGGAAATTTTTGAGGCAAAATCAGGGATGTCCCTGAAAATCAGGGACAGTTGAGAGGTATGTGTATGACCAACAGGTACGATCCTCAGAACCATTGCAAAACTGTGTGAATCGGAACAAGGGAGCAGGACATAGCATTCCCATAGAGATGTCCTGCAGTGTCCTGTACACTTCTCATTCAGTGCTCAGTACTGTCTGATAAGCAGTAGTTGTCCACACAGATTGACAGTGAGAGAGAGAGAGAGAGAGAGAAAGAGAGACTGAGACAGTCACAGCCAGCGAGGCAGGTCCCTTTCAACTCCGAGCTGCATATGAATGTCTGTGTGTATGTGGGGGGCTACAGTACAGTTGTAGGCAAGGTACCAGACAATATTATGCACAGGAAATGTCACAAATCATGTCAATAGTGTATGTGTCACATTCTATGTGCATAAAAGCAATCCAGAATGCTTTGCTTGTCAGGGACTATTTTGCAAGGTGGCAGGATACAGTAGCTTTCTTGGTCTTTAAACACAAGAAAAACCCCTTTCTGCAGGTTTTTCCCATGTTTTGCACATAACCCATTTTATAAGCGCAATATCTCACTCCACGGTATGGGATTATAGGTATTTATTCCACACCTGGGGTGCTGTGAGGACACTAGACCTGCGGTCTTGTGCCTCATAGCGCACCCCAGGCATGGATTAAATGCCTATAACCCTATACCCTGTCATGGGTTTTTGATAACTGATTTCAAGTGCAGTAAATACAGCATTAAACTTTAATGCACCTTCATTGCTATTGAGCTGATAATCCATTGTGAAAACTCAAAAGCACTGAGTTCAAAGTATACAAACCAGTGATTATCTAGTCCTGTAGGCAAGGAAGTTTTGCCAGTTTTACAACATAAATAATGTAAAGCTAGTGCTTTTATTAGGAAGTTTTAACCCTGATTTCAAGTATCATTATAACTGGAGTTTTCAGTGGGAAATTGTAACCCTAATTTCATGCTTAGCTGGGGCTTTCAATTGAAACTTTTAATCCTTATTTCAAGTATAGCTGAGGTTTTCAATGGTTTCAATTGTATGTTTTTACCCCGATTTAAGTATAGCAGGGTTTTTCCATGGGAGGTAAGTTTTGAACTAAATTTCAAGCATACTGTGGCTAGAGCGTTTAATGGAAAGTTTTGATCCTGATTTCAGGTATAGCTTGAGTTCTCAATTGCAATTGTTGATCCTGATTTTAAGTATAACTCCCATTTTCAGCTGGAGGTTTTGACCCCAATTTCAAATATGAATTGCTAGGGGTATAACCCTGAGTCAAAATATAGCTAGAGCTTTTGATGGAGTGCTTTGAATCTGATTTCACGTATTGCTAGGGTTTTCCACAGTTTCAGTTATACCCACAGACTCACACTAACACACTCACACTAACACACACATTCTTATACCCTCATTCGATTAAGTTTTGTTTTAAACTAAAAAGGAAAAATAGGAGCGAGACCAGTACTCTTCAGTTTGCCAGATAACCCCTCCCCTCTCATAAAAACTCTGAACTGTTATTGCCACTGCCCCTCTTCATTCACACATATTGTTGTGATTGCAGTTTTCAGAGGGTAGAGTGGTCCCTCCCCCACCAAAAAAAAAAGGTAACAGTTTAGGTAGCATTATGATACCTCTTTTTGTGTGGTAGATGTTGTTCTTTAGGATATCAAAACAGTATGGCAAAAGAGAATAAACATACTAGAAATTATACAATGCCTTGAGCTGTAAATGTCCACTTTTCTTCAGGTATTTGAGAGGCGGAAAGTAATAGGCTTAAATAGGGAACGTTCAGTGAGAGAGAGAGAGCAAAAAAAGAGAAAACGAGAATTAACATTGAGCAATGGGTATTCAAGAACAGTTGAGAATACTGATAAAAACCTGGGGATAGCATTATTAAAGGAACACCCAATGCTTTTATAAACCCAAATGTGTAACTGAAAAATAACTAAACAGGTTCTCTTGGCAGTTCTAAACTGTGACTTCTTCAGCAACCTGTTTTATAACAAGCATTTGTCAATGCCGAACGTTCGCTTGCAGGTATTTGCAGTGGTGTTTGGCATGTATGGTGCTTTACCCTAATGCCCTATGCGATTGCTGGTATTTGCACAATAAATTTTCAGTATGACCTTTTTGTTACCCCCATTGTGCGCTACATAGGCGGAAACACGTTTTGGGCAGGATGTGAAAAATGACAGCTGTACTGCTCATAAGGAAGTGTGGTAAAATGGCAATGTTGAAAATCTGGAGTGCAAATATTGAAAATTCGCAAACGTATGACCGTGCGTAGGAACTGTGCAACACACGCTCGTCAAACAGTCATTGTCAGAAATTTTTTCACGAAATTTTCAACATAGCCATTTTAAGACCTCTGCTCATGAACAGTGTCACTGTGATTTTCTTAATGTGTCCCATACATTGATTTCGCACACCGACTGCACCATTGTGCGCTACATGGGCGGAAGCATGTTTTGGGCAGGATGCGAAAAATGACAGCTGTACTGCTCATAAGGAGGTGTGGTAAAATGGCAATGCTGAAAATCTCGGTGAAAATATTGAAAATTCATGACCTTACGAGCCTGAGTAGGAACTGCGCAATGCAGCTCGTAAAACACAGTCATTTTGGAATTTTTGCAAATTTTCAACATGGGGTTTTGGGACCCTTCTCATGAATAATGTCACTGTCTTGGCATTATTCAGGCCCAAAGGTGATTCGTGCAGTGACTGCGCGGTGACTGCGAAATCACCCTTCGGGCCTAATTACACCATGACAGTGACATCATTCATGAGAAGGGGTCCCAAAAACCCCATGTTGAAAATTTGGTGCAAAAATTCCAAAAAATGCCTGAGATATGCAATAAAGTTGAAACCCCCTTATCTAGCCCATTATACAGCTTACCGGCATTTCCTCAGTTCGCAGTCGGCTTTGAAGAGTGCAGACGTGTTCACGGTCCACCGAAGATCGTCGCGCCGAGCTCTGGAGGTAAGTATGGGGTGAGGGGGGTGTGGGGAAGGCTGGGTGCGCAGTGGGTGGGTGCGGGTTGTGGGAGGGACCTGGAGACTACGTGGGACCGTTTTTCTTTACAGGTGTAAAAAAGAAACACAGGACTACATGGGACGTTTGCCTCAGGGTTGGCTCCCAACATGGCAGAAGATGGCTGGGGCTGAGGAGCTGACGGGGGATTGGGCACCCCGGCCAAAGCAAAAAGGACGTTTGCCATGCTGGGGTGGAGCTCCCAGCATGGCAGAAGAGATAACTGGGGAGGCCGTGAAGCCGGCGAGGATTGGGCACCCTGTCGGCAAACAACATTGCCACACTGGGGTGGGCTCCCAGCATGGCACCAAAGCTTTGGAGGGGCGGCATGATGCGTGGGGGGGAGCGCGTGACGCAAGGGTGGGTGGCGTGACGCGGTGCTCATATGACAGTGGTGGTTTTCTTTGAAGCAGAAGACCACCGCTGTCATACAGAGCTCCCGCACCCATTGGTGCAGGACCGCCATGCCTGCTCAACGGAGCACTGGATTGCAAGGGAGAGGCACACCTCCAAGTGTGCTACTCTCCCAAAACGTTCCTTGCGCATGCGCACAAGTGAACGTAAAAATGGGTTTACAAAAGGGGGAATTCTCATTGGCCAAACAGCATCACTTGACCATGTCTATTTAATCCACAGTTGGGGTGAGATGGCCAGCCAGCAATATCCTTCCAGGGTCTGAAGGCAGGTCAATGAACCTTCCTACCCTCCCAAGAGCTGACGCTGAATTACAGAAGTGCAGGGCCTGAAGGCAGGTCAATGAACCTTCCTGCCCTCCCCAGAGCCTACGCCGAATTACAGAAGTGAAGGTACGATTTCCCAAGCAAGTCACTCAGCCAGATCTTGAACTTGGTGTGATTCCTGTGCAGCCTGCTCCCAGCCCCCTGTGTGCATTTTTTCATCCATTCCCCAACCCCCTCCTCCCACCTTAATTAAATAGTGTAAAAACCCACCTCTGGTCTTTCCTAACTGACCCCAGAAGTGTGGAGGAATGTCTGCACTCCAGAAAGCTTACAGATACCACCTCCTGCATTTCAAGCCACCCCTTCTCCAGAAGGCACGCCTAGCCTGCTGTGAGTGTACCCTTGACCCCAAACTTAAACTAATGTCTACATTATTTTAAATTCTCCTGCAGGCACCCACACTGATTTTCCAACCTAATAAACCATCCTAACAAAAGCTATATTGGTCTTCCAATATGGCCCCGGAGAACTTTTCCTCCAACCAGGGCACCCCTTGCCTTAAGTCATGATGGACCAGTAACCCACCTGCCTCTCTCCTAAATAGGGGCGTACTCCTGGCCTTTCTACACATACTGTCCCTTTATGGGGTGGACATGTGCATAAGGCATGGACACTTCAATCCCATAAGGCAAAATCTCAACAACCCCAAGTCTTGTGGTCATTACTACAGGACCTCTCCCACAACAAAGAACGATTTTCCCATAGCACACAAGTTGGCAAAGAGGGGCACCTACTAAGTGTTGCTCCATGAAGCATGCAGGAGATTCCGTAACCTCTCAAAACCCCTAGTCATGCAAGTGTTGGTACAACTTCTTGCTCTTCTACTGCCTCATTAGCCAATATCCTTGTCTCCACCCCCCCAAGATCTTCACTAGGCATCATTGAAAGGCTTAAGAATAGTGCACATGAACGTCAGCAGCCTCAGACCTAAAATTCATGAGGTCCAAGACTGGCTAGACCTCTACAAGCCAGATATCTTTGCTATCTCAGAGATCTGGTTTAAGACCCACATCCTAGACCATGAGATCATGATCCTACGGTACAACACTTTTAGACAAGACAGGGCAAAAAAGAGAGGGGGAGGGGTTCTAATCTATATGAAAGAGACTCTAAATGTGGCACTACTGAAGCCCAACCTTGGGAATTGCCAGGATGGGGGGGCTATTTTCGTCTGTCTAACCCTCGATCAAGCTAAGCATCTCACCATAGGCTGTGTCTATAACCCCCTTACGACTGACCGACTTGCTCTTGAGAGCATCACCAAATCGGTTGGCAGTGAATTAACTAATGAACTCCTAATTATGGGAGACTTCAACCTGAACTGGGCCTCTGACCGCAACAAAGTCCTCAAGGCAATGATCCATGACGCAAACCTGGAACAGGTTATCTCTCTACCCACCAGGCTCAACTATAAAACTGGGAACCACACTACTCTTGACTGGGCTCTGATATCCAATCCTCTGAACATACAGAAAGTAGGCATATTGGCAGACACTATCAGTGACCATTCCCCAGTTTTCTGTATTTGGAAGAACAGTGTATCAAAGATTCCTCCCAGGATACTCATGGTACGTGATTTCTCCAATTTCACATCTGCAAAGTTTAATGACTATCTAAGTAACCTGGACTGGAGCCCACTTAGGCTCCTCATGACCTTGGACGAGGCCCTGGCCTACTTCCAAGACTCACTACTCAAAGCGGCCTCATTCTTGGCCCCCCCTTAAAAAACTTAGAACAAAGGGAGGCTGCTACAAATGGGTCTCCCCCTCAGTGAAATCTCAGATGAAAAGCAGGGACAAGGCCTGGAAGAAGTTCTGGCTCTCTCTTCTCCCTGCAGATCTGGTTACTTACAAAACCCTAAGAAATAAATGTAAGCTAGCCATCAAACTTGCGAAAAAGAAGTATGTATCCCGCCTCCAACGGTCCAACCTGGGGAACCCCAAGCTTTTCTGGTCATACATCAATGAACTGCTTAAGGACAATTCCAAGGAGGCAGTAAGTCCAACAGAGGTACAAGGACAACGTGTCAGTGACTGCCACCAAATAGCCTCAGCAATCAACCACCACTTCACCAACCTCGATGATTACAAGTTAGGGCTGCCCCATCTATGCCTTTACAGATCTCTGATGTACCCCCCCCATCTGAAAAGACCCCAATTTCACCTAAGATTAGTCAAGGTAAGTGAGGTCCTTAAGCTCCTTAAAGCCCTCAAAAACAAAGGCTCTGGAAGCTCTGATGGAATTAGCTCAAGGTTACTCAAGGAAGGTGCCCAGTCCCTTGCCAAACCTCTGGCCTGGATCATCAACAGGTCTCGACTTGAAGGTTACATTCTGCACCAGTGGAAGGTGGTCAGTGTGGTCCCCATTCACAAGGGTGGCCCGTGTGAACAAACTGGCAGTTATAGGCCCATCTCCCTGCTATGTACCCTTGCTAAACTGCAAGAAAGGTTAGTGTACGAGCAACTGAGAGACTACCTTGAGCTCCACCAATTCCTAGCCCCCTCAGAGCATGGCTTTTGGGCAAACCATGGGACAGATACAGCACTCATCAATCTCACAGTGGACGTATTCTGGGCATTGGACATAGGCATGTCGACGGAAGCAATCTTTATAGATCTGTCTAAGGCGTTTGACCTTGTGAACTACAACCTTCTTCTAACTAAGCTTCACAGCATAGGTCTTGATGCCCAGGCCCTAAACTGGTTCAAGAACTACCTATCAGACTGGTCCCAGAGGGTCATTTGAAAGGGAGAGCTATCTGAACCTCTTCCCATCAAGGAGCGGGTGCCTCAGGGCTTAATTCTTGGCCCCCTCCTGTTCTCGCTCTTCACAAATGACCTCAACCATTACTGTGGGGATAGCTCAGTTGTTCAATACGCTGATGAAACAGTCATCTACCGGTCCATGTCTACCCTCCTGGACCTGGGCCCTCTCCTCCAAGGGGATCTAAATACACTTGAGGCCTGGCTTACATCTAACAGAATGGTCCTCAATACAGCAAAAACAAAAGCCTTGCTGTTTGGCCCTAGATCCCTTGGCCAGGGCAGGCCCAATTCCTTACAACTAACTTTCCTTGCTGGAAAGAGTATAGACATTGTAGACAACATAAAATACCTTGGGCTAACTATCGACCAAGGTCTCACCTTTAAGACCCACATAGACCAGGTAACTAGGTCTATCCACAGCAAACTTGGCACCTTGTACCGGCTAAAAAAACAACCTATCCTGGAGGCAAAGCGAGCAAATGCCTCCAGTGTCCTCTTTCCTACATTAACGTATGCTGCCCCTGTAATTCAGGGTATGTCAAAGAATGAGGTCGACAGGCTTCAGGTCCTGTACAACCAGGTGGCAAGGTTTGCGACACTGAGTCATCCAAGAAGCCACCCCTGCGTCTCAATGGCCCAGCTTCAATGGCCTTCCTTTGAGGCTCGTCTTCAGTACCCCCTGCTCTGCCTTGCTTACAAACTGTGGCACCCAGCTGCTCCACCTAGCCTTACAAGAATAATCATTCCTAAGTCTAACCCTCGTATACTCAGGACCACCAGTCAGTCCCTACTAGCAATACCCAGAGTCAAGACTAACATGGGAGGCAAATCCTTCACTCACACTGCCCCTAAGCTGTGGAACACTCTCCCACCTTTAGTACAGGAGGCCCCATCACTGTTAAACTTTTGCACAAGTCCCACCTGCTTGGGGCAAGCTCTTGCCATTGTCAGGGTATTGAATAGTCACCCCCAGTCCCATATCCTACACCAATCCCTCTCCTTTTCTCACCCAAAATGACTCCAAAAGCATGCCTCAACTCCCTCAATTGTTGCACTTATGTTCAATATATTGAAACATTGCCTTTATTGTAACCTTGAATTTCATGTCTACTTTCTCTGCACCCTGTACTACCTGACTGTATTGTACTGTTTCTGTCTCCCGGGTCGCCCCAGAAAAAGGGACTTCAGGGCTCAGTGGGCCTACCCGGTCATCAAAATTCAATAAATAAATAAATATCCCTGGGCAGAGTGAGTCTTGTTATCTCTGGCAACATTCAGCACTGAACAGCAGCCATGAGAAATGTAGTGAAGTGAGACCCCCAGCACTGTCATGCCTTTCACATTGCAGACAGTGAGAGAGAGAGAGACAGACACTGACAGCCAGAGTGGGACATGCAATGCTCAAATGCTGCAGTGCCCTGTCTCTCTTTGTGTGTGTGGTCCATGTTCTATGCAGCAATGATTCCAGTGGTTCAAGTGATGTGCAGACTGACCAGAAGATGGTTAATGTTTTTCACAACCCCTTCTGTTGCAGCTTGATCCCTCCACATGTACATTCTTCCAGCACACAGTGTCAGACAGCGAGTTGTTCAGTTGGCCCTCCCATCCCATCCCAGGCAGTTCTGCCCCATGCTGGCTGTAAGTGGTGCAGTGAGGGAGAGAGAAGGAGAGACACAATGCATTTCATGTCTTAAAGCAGTTCTCCGGTAGCTGTGTCTCACGTCTCTCCCCTGCATTCCACCAAAAGAAAGAGGCTTAGTCCCTCCAGTCATTTTGGTACTTCTTATCTTGTGAATGTCCCCTACCCCATTGGTAGCAATACACTTTGAGGCACTGTCAGTGTTGTACAGTGCTGCATAGGGCAACCCCGACACAGTGTGTAGTATTCCCCCTCCATGCAAGTGAGTGCAAGAAAGAGAGAAACAGACAGAGCAGCACGGGTGCTTGCCTCTGTGGCTGTGGGTGACCTCCCTGGGAGTCAGTGAGTCTGAGAGACAGTGAGAGGCAGAAGGTGAGCACAATTGCCCATTCCCCTGCTCCCCCCCCCCACTCTGCATGAGCAAATGTGCAGCAGGGCAGTATGGAGAGAGGCAGAGAATGACAGACAGCCTGGGAAGAGGCATATATTAATCTCAGTGAGAGAAGCGCCCAAAGAGAGTCAAAGAGTGACAGCTCTCTTTTTTTTTTTGAAATTATTTTTTATTAACTTTTTCATTACATTATAATACATTAAACACACAGAAATCATATACAAACAAACAAGCAAATAAATAAATAACTAACACTGGTGCAATTAAAATCCATTTACAGTTCATTCGCCATCTGTTTGCTCATTTTAACACATTTCTAGTACTGCAATATATGAAGGTGCATTCAATTATGAGGGGTTAAATAAGTAATAACTACTTAATTGTTTAAGATACATGACTAGATTAAGACTGTCCCCTTTGTTTCAATCACCATTCCTCTCTTTTTGAGGAATACGTGAAAGGTATATTCCAAAATTATTTAGTGTAGTTATATCTGGATTTGTGGCTCCCTGTATTCTTCCTTCTCAAATGAGGCCCTTATGTTATGATTGCACACCTGAGTGGATATAAACCTTTGGCATGCAACTTTGAGGTTCTTTATCAATTACCATATGCAGTCCCTCCCCCCATCACATCCACTCTCTCTCCCCACAGCCTCCTACCCTAGGATCCTTACCCTTGTTCGGCCATAATCTCCACTACATTTCTTTGATCCCTCTCGGCTAAATAGTGGAAATAAAGGAGCCATCTAGACACATATCTTTCTTTCTGGAGCCTTAGCTTTGCTGTCAAGTGCTCCATCTCCATCAGTTTGTCAATATTATCCCACCAGGCCTTTTTATCTGGGATCTGTGGTGTCAACCACCTTTGAGTTATCGCTTTCAATGCAGCCGTTATTAGGATGTTAAACAAATATATGGTTGCTTTAGTTTTCATGCTTACTGGTGGCAGCCCCACTACCCAGGTAAAAGGTGTGAATGGTAACACCGTGTCCAAGATCCGACCACTTTCTTTAGTAAGCTCCATCCAGTATGACTGTATCTTAGGGCATGACCAAAAAATATGGGTATGATCCCCCACTCCTCCACATCCCCTCCAACACAAATTTGAGAAATGTTCCCTAAAATGTTGGGTTATAACCGGAGTTCTAAAGTGACGCTACACCACTCTCCACCTAAAGTTCCTCCAAGCAGGAGATCATGTGGTCGTAAAACCCCCCCTCCATATCTGGCCCCAGTCTTCTTCAGTTATTTCTGTTTCAGTTTCTCTATACCATTTTGTTTTAACCGCATTTGTAGGTTCTATTTGTAATTTTGAGAGTACACGTACAATCTGAGTTACTCTCCCTTTAGACTGCATTGAGGCTGCCATCGCAACCAATAGTTCTGAGATTGAATTTTCATTTGGTTGCAATTTAATTCTACCTGCTTCACTAACCAAATAATGTTTAAATTGCAGAAATCTAAAATATTCCCTTTGGGGCAGACTAAATTCCTGGGCTATATCTTGAAATGATTTTAATGATTCCTCCAGAAAAAATTGCCCTATTTTAGTTAGGCTTAGCCTTTCCCATACTCTTAGCCCTTCCTCCAATTTAAATGGCAAAAATCTAGGGATGCTCTTAAAGGGGTATCGAAAAATTGTTTCATAGGAAGTTTATGCTTTCTACATACCTCTATCCATGTCCAAATAAGATTATGAGCCCAGACATTACTATAATGGAATTTTTGAATATTTTGATAATCCATCATCAATATGTCCTCCATGAGGGGTAAATCTCCCCCCCCCCCCATCTCTTTCCATGCCAGAGCTTCTACCTTGTTCATGTAAGGGCTAAAGTTTTGTAGCTGCGCTGCTCAAAAATACCTTTTAAATTCAGGTAAAGGTAGACCACCCTTTTCTTTTGAGGCCACTAAGATTGATCATTTGATCCTTGGTCTTCTACCATTCCAAATGAATTTAGATATCATATTGTGTATTAATTTCCAAAAATTTTTTGGAGGTCTTACTGGAAGAACTGTAAATAAAAATAAACATCTCGGTAGTAGATTCATGCAGACAGTTTCAATTTTGCCCATCAAAGTCAAAGATAGTTCCTTCCATCTCTTACAATCTTTCTGAGCTTCTAAGAATAATCTATAATGATTTTTGCATATAGCAAATCTAGATTTCTGGGTATCCAAACACCCAAATACCTTAACCCATTTGAGGCCCATTTCAGGCCATTTGGAAGTGGTGGGAGGGGGTCTCCAGATCTACCGATGGGCAACAACTCTATCTTTAGCTCATTTACCTTGTATCCTGAAAAGGAACCAAACATCTTGAGTTTATTTATTATCTTCTGTACTTCTTTTACCGGGTCATTTATATATATTAGGGTGTCATCTGCATATAGGGATATGTGAATGTCTTCCCCACCCATTCTAATCTCCTGAAAATCCGGCACTTGTCTAAAGTATGCTGCAAGGGGTTCTATACTTAACACAAATAGTAGTGGAGATAAGGGGCACCCTTGTCGTGTGCCTCTACCTATCTCAAAAGAGCCCAAAACCATGCCATTCGCCTTGATTTGCACCATGGGACACTCATACAAGTTAGCTATCTAAGCTCTAAAATGGGATTCAAAACCAAAACCAACCAGTACTCTTTGCAAATATACCCAATTTAGCCTGTCAAATGCCTTTTCGGCATCAACAGACATTACTTGCTTGTAATATTTTCTTGGGAAGTTTCGGAGCCTCAGCTATTGTATTCAAGAGCAAATGAATATTGTCTTGTATGTGCCGTCCTGGCATAAACCCAGTTTGGTCCGGGTGTATCAAATCGCAAATTAGAGACTGTAATCTTACACTGATGGCCTTAGTAAAAATCTTGGCATCTACATTAAGCAGTGATATCAGGCGATAGTTCGAGCACATGGTTGGGTCTCTGTCTGGTTTGGGGAGAACTGTTATCAGGGCTCTACGCCATGATTCAGGCATCTGCCCCTTCTCATGGGCTATATTGCTTATCCTAGTCAGAACTGGGCTCAATTCCTTAGCAAACTTTCTATAAAACTCGACTGGAAGACCATCAGGTCCTGGTGCCTTACCTCTTTTGAATGATCTTAAAGCTGTATTTATTTGTGTAATTGAAAAAGGGGCCTCTAGCTGTTCTCTGAGGGAAGTTTAAGCTCTTTAAAGAAATTCTCCATTGACCCTACTTGGTCCGAATTATTTTCCTCTCCATATAACTCAGTGTAATATTTAGTAAATTCCTGCAGAATTTCTTCTGGAAGAACTGTTGGGTTCATCAGGTTGGAGCTTTTATTTATTTTAACTATATGTTTTTCTGCTTCTTGTTTCTTAAGGCACATAGCTAAAAGACTACCTGCTTTTTCCCCTCCCTCATAGTACTTTTGCCGTGTAAATCGTAATGCATTCTCTACCTGTCATAATGACAATGTATTAACCCATTCTCTTGCTTGTTTTATTTTAGGTTGTAAATTACCTCTTCTGGTGATTTTATGCTCCATTTCCAATTGCCTTAGAGTCTCCTCCACCTTGAGATAGGCTTCCATATGCTGCTTTGTTTTGTAAGATGCATAAGATATTACATGGCCTCTGATGACCGTTTTTAAACAGTCCCATATTTATTTTAATTGTACTTCTGGTTTGTCATTTTCTTGTAAGACGTTTTTAATAAGCTCTTTGGTTTTATTGACAAATTCTTTGTCATTTAATAGGCTGAGATTAAGTCTCCACATTCCTTCCGTGTTGGAGTTCCCCCACTGTAAATGATATACCACCAAAGAGTGATCTGAAAGGGTCATAGGGTAGAAGCTTATATCCTTAACTACGTGTACCCAATTCTTCTGTAGATATAATCTGTCTAACCTAGAATATGAATTATTGGCCAGTGAGAAAAAGGAATATTCTTTACCTGAGGGGTTAAACAGTCTCCACGGGTCAATTAACCCCATTTCCTCTCGCAATATGGATAATAATTTAGAGCATGTCCCATGACCCCTTTTGCATGGTGGCGCACAGTCCAACAGTCCATCCTCTACACAATTCCAGTCTCCTGCGCATATTGATGGTGATAAGGGGCACCCTTGTTGTGTGCCTCTACCTATCTCAAAAGAGCCCGAAACCATGCCATTTGCCTTGATCTGCGCCATGGGATACTCATATAAGTTACCTCAAAATGGGGATAATGCCTCCTGGGTCTGTGTGGTGGTTGCTTGTCTGTGTCTTTAACTTAGTTTTTGTGGATTTACATGGTTTTCTGCTTGGAGTAACTACACCATTCTTGCTCACTACATCCGTGAAAGTCTCCTGAACTGGATTTTTGCAAAACATCATCACCAGGTATCTGCATTTTTCATTTAAAAATCAACTTATTGGAAGCTATCCCAAGCAAAACATTAGTCAAGCAACTAAGTCTGACAAACTCAGTGACTCTAGGTCCTGCTTGAATCCACATTTTCGTCTGACCTGCTCCATGATCTGTATGTGGGCTTTTCAACAACCTCTTTGAATGACAAAGAAGCATGCAGACAAAAGGATTGCACATCCTGCATATGCGCAGGCACAGTTCATCACCTTCAGAAATTCTAACACATTCTGTGACTCTGGACTTCAGCTGTTGATACTTTCTATTGGCTTATGACTTAACCACCAGGTATCTACAAGATGCTGAAATCCTTTCTCCTACAAATTCTCCTTATGCTGCTCCTGCTCTCAGGAAATGTTCACCCCAACCCAGGACCACCTGGGCAGCCAGCAGTGGCACCAAGCAGAAGGACAGGAACACTCACCATGGCATCCATCAACCCCTGCATCATCCTCAACAAACTTGATTCCTCCAAACATGGATCCTACAGCACAACCCTGATGTCCTCTCAGTTGTGGAAAGATGGCTAAACCTAAATCCTGATACCTCAGTCTCTATCCTAGCTACTGCATTTTCCAGGCAAGACAGGATTGCTAAGCAGGTTGGGGCTGCACCATCTATCTGAAGGATCCCTTATGTGTCACATCATCCCATCCCTAGCCTGAGCAACTCCTGTCAGGTCCTCACAATCAAAATCCTCCTTGGTGCACATAACAAGGAACTCACTGTCATCTCAGTTTACCTACCCCCAAGAGACCAGGCTGCTGGCTTCCATAGCATCATGGAATATCTAAGGGTCCAGCAACATAATTCTGAAACCATAATCATCGGTGATTTTAACATTAACTGGCTCTCCGCTGAGGCCACTACCTATAAGGATGCAGCCGCGGCATATCACCTCACTCAAATGGTCAATGCCTCCCACTAGGTGTAACTATAGGACAGGCTCCCTTACGCTTCTAGACTGGATTCTATCTATCCGCCCTGAACGCATCTCCAATGTTTCTGTACTCCCGGATACAATAAGTGACCACTCACCTGTCACCTGCTCCTGGTCAAACAAATACCACAACCCCCCTCCCAAGCTTATCTGTGCCAGAGTTATCAAACAAGGGCACCTCCAGCTGTTAAAATCCCATCTAACCAGGCTGAACTGGGCAGTGTTTGACTCCCTCAGTGACACCAACAAAGCTCTGGACCTATTTATCAAATGTTTCAACAAAGCCTGTGACATCTATGCACCAGTGAAAAAGATGAAGGTCAAAGGACAGACCAACCCCTGGGTTACTACTGACCTTTTAACTCTGCTCAAGCACAGAGACCACCTCTGGAATTGTGCTACTGCAACTCCGACGCAAGTAAACAATTATACAAAGCAGCCAGAAATGATTGCACTCGAAAAATACGGAATTCTAAACGCAGCTATTACAAACAGACTCTGATCAACTCTTGGGGCCAGGGAAACAAATTCTGGAACAACATGAAAGAACTCACAGGCAAGGTTCCTAAAGCACCACCCACTATGCTCAACCTTCATGGCACTCCTACACTCGACCTAGGTACCATCACCAGCACTTTTAATAATGCATTAACAAACCTGGACAGTGTCCTTCCACCACATTTTTTTGACAACCTCCCCTCCGGCTCCTCCCAAGTTACCCCCCAACTAGAACGTACAACCCCAAAGTTTTTTTTAAGGTGGTCCCCCTACGAGTAGCTAGAAAATACATTCAAATGGCCATCGGCAAACAAGGAATGGTGACTCCCTTGACCTGAAACTGCTGGCACAAGTCCTCGATGAAATCTTAGAACCGCTTACAAAGATCTTCAATCTCTCACTTAGATAGGGCCATTTCCCCTCTCTCTCTGAAAGAAAGCCACTGTCACACTGGTTCACAAAAGTGGAGATAGGACGCTGCACACCAATTACAGACCTATCTCATTCCTACCCCCACTATCTAAAGCGCTGGAGCGAATAGTGTCAGACCAACTAGTTGAATTCCTGGATAAGTACAATGTACAGTGCCCAGAGCAGCATGGCTTCGGAAAAGGGTACAGCACCACCACTGCACTACTGGAATTTACAACCTTCATCCATGCCACGCTTGACAAAGAGAATTGTGTCGGGGCAGTATTTATAGACCTTACCAAGGCATTCAACACAGTTAACCACCCCCTACTGCTCAAGCAACTGTCCTCCATTGGGATCTCCAGCAATGCCCATCCATGGTTCACCAGCTACCTTGATAATCGGATCCAACGTGTAAGGATTGCAGGGATCTCTTCTTATGAGAAACCGGTCCACTCCGGAGTCCCCTGGGGTCTATTCTGGGCCCTCTACTCTTCTTCCTCTTCATCAACAATCTCCCCAGTGCCTGCCACCAAAAAATATTACTATACACAGACGATGCAGTCCTGTTTTCCAGCCACCATGACATTACAGTCCTTGAATCCCAGCTGCAGCTCAACTTCAAGCACATCGAAGACTGGTTCAATTCTCATAAACTTGTCCTGAACCACAGCAAGACTAAACCATGTCCTTCTGTAACCGCACTGAGCAGGCACAACTCTCTGTCCTCACCATCAAGAACCACGCTGGGAACCCACTCCAACATGTCAAGGAGTTCAAGTACCTTGGTATTACCCTGGATCGTACCCTCTCCTACACTCGGCATATTGAGACTGTTGCCAAGACCACCAATATACGAATTGGACTACTACACAAACACAAGCACTGTATGCCTGCAGATGCCCTTAAACTAGCCATCTACAGCTCTGTCACCTCTATCATTGACTACGGCCCTGCCATCTATGGCTCTGCCTCAACAGTGCCCTCTGCAGGATCTCAGTTTCTCTCAACAAAGCCTGTAGACTACTAATGGGTGCGGCCCGACAGACTCACACCTGTGACCTCTATGCACAGGCCAGCTGGCTACCCCTACGCAGCAGAATACCAGACCTGCTTACTTACCAAAAAGATTCTTCTCGGTCTCATGCCACCTGGTGTTAGCTCACTCCTTACTACCTACAGTGGCACCCAACAAACATGTGGTGCCCAATCTCTAACCTTTCAGGTTCCCAGATGTCATACCTCCATGGGTCAGCGGTCCTTTATCTATAGAGCCGCTCAAAGGTTCAATTCCCTCAATAAAAAGCACTTTCCTCTACTACTTGGACCCTTCAAAAGGAATCTCAAACTTTATCTCACCTCTACCACTCAATGTGACTGCTTCTCTGAACAGAGATCTCTCTAAACACCTCCCAGCTCACTCATGTCTCACAGCCGGCCCTTTCCCAGTCTCATTCCCTCTGGCACCGGGCCTTCCTTGTGACTTCTTTCCTGATTCGCATCTCCACTGGTACAAGACATTTTCCACCACCATCGGACAGTGGCCCATTAGCCTGCCAACTTCCTCTCCCGGTCGCATGCCTGCAATACTAACTGCCTATGGTACCCTCTATCTCTTACTGTTACTGCAGCCAGCTGCCTACTCAAGCTGCTCATTATATGAATATTATCTCAAAGTATGTTATAACTGAGTATCTTTATTTTTGCTTTTAGTTGTTTTGGCTGTTTATTGTGCATTCTTTTACTACCTCTGTATGTATGTTGACCTTCATCCTTTGACGTGGAACCTTTGTAAAGGAGCAGTTTCTGCTCAAAGGTATTTGTAATCTGAAAATTTAATAAATAAAAAAAAATAAATAAATAAATAAATATTACCTGTCCCTCCAGTAATTTAACTATTATTTGAAATACCCTTCTGATAAATTCTCCTGTAGGGGGTGTTGGAGCATAAATCGATAGAATATGTAGTGTCTTGCCCTGGAATTGGCCTGTGATCATTACTAACCTTCCGGAGGCCTCAGAGAAAATATTAGTAACTGAGAAAGGGATTCCCTTCTTAATCAATATCGCAACCCCAGCTTTTTTGGCCTTTGGATTAGAGCCTCCAACTACCCTACCCACCCAAGAGCGTCTTAATTTTTATATGCTCCACGTCTTACAACCTGTTTTCCTGAAGACATACCATGTCACATTTGGCTTTATGAATCTCTTGTAACATTCTGGCCCTTTTAGTTACACTATTTATACCCTTCACATTCCATGTTCCTATTTTTAAACTACCCATTTTTTTTTCTGTTGAGACTTCTTCCACTTTTTTTTACCTTCTATTCATAGTATCCTCGATTTACACATTATACAATTGCACCTAGAAACAAACAAACAGTAAATTAACAAACAATCCATAACATTGAACATCAACATATAAACTCTTCTGATACTGTTCAAACACTCCTCCCCTCTCAACCAGCCCGAGGGTGGAGCATATTCAACATATTTTGTAGCAATAGTTAGAAGAAACCTAATAATGTAGAAGACAAAGGTCTTCTGGCAGTGTGGAGTCTGTGGCTCCACTAGCAGAAGTGAGGATACACCCATATCAGGGTAAGGAGTGTTCATCCAGTGGACTCGCTTCTCCTCCCTCACTTGGTTGTGAACTCCTGGGATTTTCGCTATTCCCGTCCCCGGCGGTTTATCCACCATAAGAAGATCTGATAAACCAGCTATCTGTTTAAATATATAGCTGTTGATCTCTAAAGGATATTAACCTTCTTTGTAATGTTTTCCCCTGTAAGTTAAGGTATGATTACTACTCATAGCACTATTATCTTGCACATATGCACATTTTCCCTTAAGATCAGCCTACAAGATTTACAAGCTTTAGCCTGCTCCTTGATCCTTGATACTAAAAACTCACCCTTCTATTCTCTTTAGTCTTCTCAACTACCCTTGTACTACTCCCTTTTCTCTATCACCTTTCAACTGTGTCCTGTTCAGTACCATGTCATATGTCTTTATAACTTTCCTGTAGTGTCTATCTATCTAGGTCTGCCTTGAGGTTAACCCCAATTGTGTATGTTACTGTTTATCTATCATCCCCCAACATTTTCCTTTTAGAAATTAGCCTGTGTTGATAGTGTTAAAAAATAGCGCGGAAAGGATACTTGCCCCTCAGCTTAAGTGATCGAGAAAAGGCTCCTCTTCTTTTTCTGAAGTTCAGCGCAGCTCACCTGATTCCTCACGCATAAAAAAAATAAATAAATAAAAATAGATGTGTGAAGGAACCAAAATACCGCCGGACCGGTATCACTTCCTTTCCCTCCCCTGGAAACCGAGCCCCACTCTCAGGTTCCCCCCTTATGAACAGGCACTCTCTGGGATCTAAGACCTGAAACTTATAGACAAATGCTCAATAAACTTTAATGTTCACTTCTTTAGAGTCTCTCCAAGGGTACCCCATCCCCATCATATCGGACCTTGCCTCTCAGTCAGACATCAGGTATTCGGTTCTGCTGTCTTCAGCCATTTGGAAAGTTTTTCATGGGAGGAGATCAGGTCCTTGGGTTTGCGCTTGCCCCCTGATGCATGAGATGGAACCACCCTCCACAAGAGTCCCTCAATTTGAGCCTTTGCCTCTTCTTCTCTCATATCTGGGTCTGGTAAGTCTATTGATTTCAGAAATGGAACAGCCACAAGTAGGTTATCAAACATTTTGATGTCATCTTTCATCTCGATCCAGAGGTGCGCTGGGTATCAAATCTGTGCCTTGAGACCTTTACCTTTCAGCAATTTGATTATTTGTAATACTTTCTTCTTTTTTGCTAGCAGCATTGGTGAGTAGTCCTGATCCACATAGACTCGATGGCCATCTAAATTCAGATTTTTTTTGGCCCATGCCATTTTAAGAACTCTGTCTTTTACTGCATAACTCAGGAATTTTATAATTATTGACCTCAGAGGTGCTTCAGGTGGTGGTTTCGGGACTAGGGCCCTGTGTGCCCTCTCGATCCCAAGCTCTGAGTCTGCAGATAGGTCTAGTTCCTTCTGTAACCAGACTGTCATGAATGCTGCAGTGTCTGCCTGTTCGGAGCCCTCCAGGACCCCAAACACATATATTGTTTCTTCTGGATCTTGCTTCTGAGTCTTCTGCTTTATTCGTGAAGTCTCTTTCCCTTCTATACAAGTAAATGAAGGATCTCCCAAAAGCTATATGTTCCGTGTGCAGGTTTTCTAGGTGTCCCTCGTTGTCCATGGTACGTCTTTCCAGTCCTTGGAGATCTTGTTTTATACCAGTTACTTTGGTATCTATTCTGTGCAACATGAGCATTATTGCTCATGAGTCAGCCCTTTCCAGTTGTTGCTGCCCCTTCTCTAGACCATATTCTTCCTCATCATCTCCCGAGCTCGCCATCTGAGCTGATGCAATTGAGCTCACTGGACTGTGGTCTTGAGGCCTCTGGGGTGTGTTGCTTTATTCTTTTTGGAGGACGCATGTTTTGCTGACATTTTTGCATTTGCTTTTGTCCCAGAGCTTACTAATTACGTTGGTCCACCGAAATGAGCATTTATATGGGCTGGCGCAGCTGATTGCAATTGATTTAATCACCAGGGACCGAGCGCAGCAAAATTAGGCTTTCATGCCAACGCTGACGTCACCCAACAGCTCTCTTTGATGTGCAACCTGCATGTGGATGTGTGGGTGTGGGGGGTTCTAAAGTACACATCATAGACAAGGTAGCAGACAATGATATGCACAAGAAATTGTCACAGATCCTCTCAGTAGTGTATGTGTGGCATTTCTATGTGCATAGCAGCAATGAAATATGCATTATTTGTTAGGGAGTATTTTGCAAGGTGTCAGGATACAGTTCCTTTCTTGCTATTTAAACAGGGGAAATCTCCTTTCTGTGGGTTTCCCCTTGTTTTGCACATAACCCATGTTAGGAGTGCAATAATCCACTACAGGGTATGGGGTTATAGACATTTAATCCATGCCTCGGGTGCTGTGAGGACATTCGGCCTGTGGCCTCGTGCCTTACAATGCACCTAAGGCGTGGATTAAATGCCTATAACCCCATAACCTGTTGTGGGTTATTGCTAACTTAATGAATTTGCAGCAAAGGCCAGCAGTAATAAAATACAGCATAAGCCTGCCATGAAACCAAGCACAGTGCAAATTTGTTTTCAAAGGAAAAATTACGCTTTACCAGCAGCATTTGTATAGCTTGTTAATGCATGAGACTCATTTGCTTCACTGTGGGCTTTGAATGAGTACTTTGAACTGACAAGTAGCTGACTCATGTGGAAGGGTCACACTTCAGAAAAGGGAAACTCAGTAGGTGAGGAGGTTCCTATGGCAAACCTCAGTCAGATGATTGAGCTACTTCCTCTTTTAGCTGGAACTTCTGCAGCTTTTAGACCCTGATTTCAGAATACAGCTGGGGACCAGATATAAATAGAAAGTCCCCCTAAAACTATCATGTTGTAAAGGTTAGAACCAAAAAGATATTTCCCTTAAAAATCTGTTAAATTTTGAAATGCAAATGAGAAATGGACATGCAATTAGCACATAATTAATACTGAAGCTGCTAAATGTTAAACAAGGCTCAATGGAATCTGTTTTCCTTCCAGAAGTCTGCCTCCTGGGTTCGTATGGGAATGTCTTGTTTGGCAGGCAACGCAATCATATTGTTCTTATTTCAGCCTGTGCCAAAATAAATATTTTACATCACTGTTGTTACCAGGCTGTTCCTACATACTTGGAATGGTACAAGGAAACCCTGTTCACCCTGCAAGTGAACAAAAATAACTGCGAGTATGGCAGACCGCCTTCCTGCATATAAGAGATATGGGAACCATTACATTCGTTACTCCTATTACATGCTGATTTTATTGACCCTTTGTTTTGCTACTGTAGGTCAGTCAGGTGTTGTGCATCATGCCCCTCCCTCTTGTTTTAGTTCATATTACTCTGGCATGAACCTACATTTTGGTATGTCTTATACCCTTCCCATTTCTTTTTTTTACCTATAGCTCCATAAGACTGTGTTACATTTTTCAAAGGAGGTTCTCAATCCGGAGTATTGGGGGGTGGGGAGGGATTGTATGGAGGGGAGTTGGTTGGGTGAGATTTTTTATGTTTTTGTTATTTTGGTTCTTACTAACATACTATTTGCCAGCAGATTAGGCCTTACGGTCTATCGAGTCTGCTTGAACCTTAGATCCTTAGTTGGGTGCCGAGGCTCTCCCATCCCTTGTGCTCCAGAAACCCCTATCATCCATCCCCACCCCCCTGGGACAGGCCATCATCTGATACATCCACTTTCTGTGTCTGTCCCACCCTCTCTTGAAGCCCTCCACTGTGGATCTCTGAACCAGCTCGCCAGGCAGTGCATTCCAAGGGTCCACCACCCTCTCAATGAAAAACCTCCTCCTCTTTCCCCCTCACCCTTCCACCTTCCAACTTCAAACCATGCCCTCTGGTGATACCTCCCTGCTTTAGTCTAAAGATCCCCTCCATGTTTACCCTATTTATTCCCTTGAGGTACTTGAAGACCTCAATCATGTCCCCCCCTGTCTCTCCTCTCCTCCAATGAAAACAGGCAAAGCACCTCAAGTCTGTCCTCATACGTCAAATACCCTAGCCCTCGTATCATCTTAGTTGCCCTTCTCTGTACCCTCTCCAGCAGCTGTATGTCCCTCTTCAAGTGTGGTCTCCAGTACTGTACACAGTACTCAAGGTGTGGTCTAACCAGTCCATTGTACAGTGGCAGAATCACTTCCTTGTTTCTAGAGGTGATCCCCCTTATGATGCATCCCAACATCCTGTTTGCCTTGCTAGCCACTCTCCTGCACTGCTCAGAGTTATTCATACATGCATCCACCATGACCCCTAGGTCTTTTTCCCCTATTGAAGCCTCCAGCACCTCCCCTCCCAGGGTGTACCTGTGTTTAGGGTTTCCCCGAACAAGATGCAACACCTTGCACTTGGTGATATTGAAATTTAATTTCCATGTGTGAGCCCAGCTTTCCAGGGTGTCCCGGTCCCCTTGCAGGGTGAACCTCCCCTCTTCTCCTTCAACTACTGCTCCCATCTTGGAGTCATCCGTGAAGAGACTCATTTCACACCCTATACCCTCCCTGATGTCCGATATGTATGCATTAAACAGGATCGGACCCAGGACCGAGACCTGCTGTACCCCACTACCAACCTCTCTAGGGTTTGAGAGCTCCCCACAGACCACTACTCTCTGGGTGCGTCCAGCTAGCCAGTTTTCAATCCATCTGACCATCAAGGGCCTACTCCTAACCCCATCAGTTTCTCCACCAGACCATTGTGGGGGACAGAGTCAAACGCCTTGCTGAAGTCCAAGAATAATACATCCACAGGCTTTCCCCTGTCCAGTTCTGATGTTACCCATTCGTAGAACTCCACAAGATTGGTTTGGCATGATCTACCTGGCACAAACCCATGTTGCCGACTATCCAGACCTCCCACCTCCTCCTCCTAGTACACCCCCAATCGTTCGTTTAGTATACTCCATTAATTTTCCAACCACCGAGGTCAAACTGATGGGTCTATAGTTACCTGGTACTTCCCTCGACCCCCCCTTTATGGATTGGCACCACATGTGCCTCTCGCCAATCCCTAGGTACCCTCCCTGTCTCAAGTGACCTGTTGAAGAGCTCCGCCAGGGGTGCAGCCAGTATGTCTGAAAATTCCCATAGTACTCTCGGATGAATGCCATCCGGCCCAGGAGATTTGTCTTTCTTTAGGGCCTTGGGGGCTAACCACACCCTTTTGGCGGAGATAGCATCATCCGTCCCCTCCACCTTACTGGCCTTTTTATCCTTATCCAGATGTGACACCCTTGGGGTACCTCTCCCTCCCTCTTGCTCCATTTCTGTTGCTCCCCTGATCCCACTTACTGTCGCTTCTATCCCTTCATGCCTTGCTTTGTAGATATCCCATCCCCCTCCCTAGTGAACACAGAGGCAAAGTACTCGATAAATACCTCTGCCTGGTCCCTCGCCTCTTCCACCCACCCTCCTTCTGATCTCAATCTGCTGAGATGGCCCTTAGTTTTTCTCCGCTCCCCAATGTACCGGAAGAACCCTTTTTCCCCTCCATGTATCCCCTGTGCCAGCCGCTGCTCTTTATTGACTTTGCTCCCTCACCATACGGGTGGACTTTTCTAGATGCAAGATGGTACATTTCCTTATCCCTATCCCTCTTGTTGTTTTATATTTTTGTAGGCGCCTTCTTTTCTCTGACTGCTACCTGTACCTCACTGGACCACCAGCATGGTTTATGTGACCTTGCTCCCTTACGTTTCAACTTAGCGCAGATCCTGACTGCCTCATGAAGTCCCTGTTTTATGACCTCCCATCTCCTTTCCACACTTGTCATTGATGTAATCCCCTTCAAGTGATCCTTGAGAATATTTCCCATGCCCACAAAGTCTGCCCCCCTGAAGTCCACTGCCAGTGTCCTAGATCTCACCCCTCCCCCATGCGTATTTGAAACCAGACAGTATTGTGGTCGCTCCCAGTCAGGGGGTCCTGTACAACCATGTCCCTTACCAGATCCCCATCTGCCAGAACCATGTCCAGGACATGCCCCTCCCTTGTGGGCTCCATCACATGCTGTGTTAAGAACACATCCTGGAAGCCGTCCAGCAGCCTCTGCTCCTTGGCCACCTTAGAGGACATGGTTCCCCTGTTTGTACCTGGCATATTAAGGTCCCCCATCAACACCACTCCTTCCCCTTTTGGTCCACACTGGGCAATGATGTTGTCCAGCAAACCATCCTCTAGAACATCACTCATCCCGGGGGGCCTATATACTACACCCAGCTTGACCTTATCTCCTGCTGGGATCGGAAGTGACCCATAAGGCCTCCACGTTTCCCTCTGCCTCTTCTACCCTAGCAATTTCTATGTCATCTCTAATGAACATAGCCACTCTACCCCCTCTGCCCTCCTTTCTATCCTTTCTAAGCATATTGTATCCCCTTACGTTTAGGTCCCAGTCATGGTTTTGTTGGCCCACGTCTCGTGACCGCCCCACATCCACCCCGAACAGCATGGTTTGAACTCTGGCAACTTGTTTCCTAAGTTCCTGCATTCATAACACCAACCCCCATCCTTATCCCTGATCCTCTTTCTCAAACCCCACCCAGATTCCTTATACTTCCATCCTCCCTCTGCTCCTCCTGAAACCTCCTCCCCCAGTCTGTTTTCCCCCTCCCCCCCTTGGGCTTGAAGGCTAGTCCTTGTTTGTTGTAGTTACTTGTTAGTATATTGTTATGTAATATATGGATATGCCTCAATAATACTATACTAAGTTATACAAAAATGTCCCAGTAATACATCACTGCTCTCAATAATACTATCCTGAAAAGTGATAATACTATTGTTTTTGCTGATAATACTACAGTTCAAAGGTCATCTCCAACTGTAGTATTATCAATGGATCCATATATTACAAAAAATAACAAAAAGATAAGTGTTTTACAATGCAGTAATACCATCTCGAGGTTTGGAAGACTTTAGGACCTCTCGAGCTTTGCTCTCGAGGTTCCATGTCCCCAAAACCTCTCGATGGTATTACTGCCTTGTAATACACACTTATCTATCTATTATTCTATGTGTTGCACTGTTTAAAATTTCAATAAAGCTTGTTCAATTTAAAAATAAATGAGCTTTAAAACAAGCACCTTTTAGAATATTTTTTGGGTTGTAATTATTAACAGTCACTGGCTCATTTTGTGACTATATGAATGTCAGGTGACCTGCATCTGATTTAGTTCTCCAAGCTGTAACACTTGGTTGAAACAGGACCCCACTGGAAACAAGATACTAAAGTATATATTAGCAGAGCAATCTGGAGCAAAATAAACATAAATTAAAGCAATGATTTTCCTGACCATGAGCAGGGCCTTCAAAACTGAGTCACTGTCTCTGGTATACCATATGATCCCACCCCAAAGTTAGGGAACAGTATTCACCTGACCTATATATTTGGGGTCTTTGAAAGGTGAAGAAAGGACTTCCCTTTGGATATCTGGTATGCCCCCAATAACTCACTAATAACACTCCACCCATGTTTCTCGTTTCCAGTCAGTGGGTCCTTCCGTAACATATTAAGGGTGTGAAGGTGTAGTCAGGGCTGGCGTGTCTGAATAGCCAGCACATAAATCTTTTAGGGAGTATCTGCATTTAGGAGCCATGTACTGGGGCTGTCAGCACTATTTATTGATTTGTTTTTTCATTAATGGGTACGTCAACTAGACAATAATATGCTTGTTTTTAGTCACAATCCGTCAGAGTACAGTTACAAGCACAACTGAGTACAAAAACAGTAAAGAAATAATGACATTAGAAATATTTCAGTTACACAATACAATACATGAGCAGTAACTATACAATACAACACATGAATCTAGGTAGCAAGGAGACCCAGCGTAAGGCAACAAGAAACAACAGGAGCATATGGTGCATCAAGGATAAGGTACATCAGATGATCAAACAAATTCAGCAAACACTTTTCTTAGCACAAATATTATAGACTGCACAAAGAGCATCTATGGACCACCCAAACGTAGGAAGGAGGGTAGACCAAATGATAGAAGGTGTCAGGAGATAATTAACAGCGTAATAAATGCTGGCATAGGTAAATTACTCAGGGAAGCAAGAAACAGGTACCTGACTTGGAGACCACTAGATGGTGATAGAGCTCCCTTTTAAAATAGTTATGGAAGGGGGAGTTCCAGAGGGCTACTGGGAACAGAGGGAGTTCTAGTAATTGATTACGAAGTAGAAGAAGGCCTGAAACCCCATGTTAATAGTATGCCAGGGAGCAGTTAGAAGGGACAGATTATCTGATCGGAGGAGGTAAAACAGGTCAGGGGGTTTCAGCAGAGCAGTTAGGAAGGATGATAACCCAGTCCTAGGAATTTTGTGCATAAAGGCACCCAGAGCAAGACAACGACATGCCTCAGTGGATAGCCAGTATAACCCAGAGTAGAGCTAACAATGGTGAGTAAGTCAGTTTGAGGCCAAGGCAAAGCAGCATGGGGTCATTCACCGTATATAAAAATCGCATGGCAATAAATGTCACGTGGAAAACAGCGCACTCCCAAACAGTGTCAGGTAGAAGAGTGACCTGACCACAAGAGTGCAGCCCCATCAAACAAAATGAGACTTCACTATTTTTGTGGGGGGGCTCTGCCTCCCACCTCCCCCCGAACTTAATATAATAAATTCTGGGGAACCCCAGTGTTCATGTAAGTGAGATCAGAAACAGCAGAATTGTATTTGATAAACCATTTTCTATTCTTGAGGTAGCTATCTAACTAGGAAACCATCTCTGAGGAGATGCCCTGAGAGATTGCAACTTTGTCTTGAGTAAAAAATGGTCCACTAAATAAAAGGCCTTTGTTCAGGCAATAAACACTGCCCCTGTAAATATGGCTTTACCCATGGCTACCTTGGTATCATTTGTGAATAGAAACAAAGCTGTGGTGTAAATCTGGCCTTTTTTAGAGTTGTGCTGGGCATCAGAGAGTAGGTTATATGAGCATGGAGATAACTCATTGTCTGGACAGTAAAACATTTCTCCCAGATTTTGCTCAGAGAGAATGGCAATCGGGCAATACGTTGTAGTAGATTTGGGGTCACCTTTTTTGAAAACAGGGATAATGTTGCCAAGATTCCAGACCTCAGGAGTAGATTATAGATTCTGGTCAATTGGAAGAAGGCCATCCTGAGCAACCTAGGTTCAATGCCATCAGAGTCAACACTACTGCAGACAGAGATAGAGCTGGAAGTAGGGGAGGTGGAGAGAGGAGGGGATGAAGGCAAAGGAGCATCCAAACAGGTGAGTGTGGTGGAAGCCAGTGGTACTGAGGTGGGACAGGTGTATTTGGACAAGTCAAAGAAATGATGCCTAGCCTAGAGTATAGCCTAGAGGTTAGAGTAACAGCTGTGAATGAGATTGGTACATACAGTACACCAGGGTGTGAGTCCCACAACTTCAATGTGAGTACTGTGTGACTCTGACTAAGTCACAACCTCCTCAGTGCTCTCAGTTTGCCTCTAAAAATAGGCATTGTGCCTAGTGGACCTTACCCAGTTACCAAAGAATAACAAAATGTACTGAAACCAATTCAAATATACATGTCAGACAGGGGTGCAGCCCATCAAAATATTTTTATTTACTTTGTAAAACAAATTTTGTACTCCCACTGGAGAAGGAAGTAAATTGAAAGGGTTAATTTGGCTGAATACGCAGGAAAGATACTGTATCTAACTCAAAAATTAAAAACAAAAAGGATAACAAAAGGCAAATCAAAAGGTTTAACAGCTGCATTCTACAATGGGCAGTTGACAAGTTTGGTTGAGAGTATAAATGCTGGTATGATATAAGGATACTAAACAGTTTCTAGTCTGCGTTCCATAACCAGTTTGTCAGGTTTAAACAGTTACCGATTTTATATTGAAAACAGAACTGTGTGCATGTCATGGGGTGTATATGTATACATCAATAGGATGATTGCACGACCTTCAACCATATAAAATTTCCTTTTATGTTGGTACAATAAAGGTATCATTATTATACAGTATTGCTAGTTTTGATACATCCTGTTTTAATATTTTCAAATTAAAAAGAAAGATTCATATTACAGGCTGTGAAAGTACTGAAAGCTCCAGAAGACAAAGAAGCTAAAGTTGACTCAAAAGTTACATTTGACACCATGCTTGAGCTGAAAGACCCCAATACAAAGATGGTATGGTGTAAAGTAGGTCTGCCATCAATTTCAATCAGCCAGTCTGTCAGTCTCTTTTATCTGATGAATAAATGGTTACTGCACTTTATGTTTTACTGTAAATAAGTCTGGTGATTTCTACCAAAGAACACAACACTCTGCAACCCCTCCCCCTCCGCTGTCAAAACAGTATCAGCTAACAAAAAGTAGAAACAATGATTATTTACTCAGCTTTACCACATGATACAGTGTCATTATATAAACTTGTTTACTCAGCAGTTTTCAGTGATGTTGTAACACACAAGCATTTGTCAATGCCAAATGTTTGCTTGCTGATATTAGCAATGGGCATGCAGGAGTTAGACAGATGCAGAATAGGAATGGCAGTGAAGTATTTAACTCGTGCAAATCCCACCTCCATCCTGCAGAGATGGACAGGCACTGGGGTGTGCCTTTGAGTCGTCGCCCATAACGCTCATGGCATTTCACCTCATCCTATCCTGCAGACACCAACAAGTGTTGAGGTGTGCCCTGGTGTGTTTGACTTTACAGTCACCCCATTTCATAAGGACATATTCTCAAATGGATGCAGTATAGGAGAATGAGGTGAACTCTGGGGCTGAAGAGTCCAAGGCACACCTCAATGCCTGTCAGTGGCTTCAGAATCGGGGGTGGGGGTAGAATGGCATGAGCATTACAGCCGGCGATCCAAAGGCACACCGTTGATGACTGTCAGACTGTACAGGGTGGGAAGTTATGGTTAGAAAACCTAACGTCCTGGGGGTTTGTTGATATTTGCACTACAAATTTTTAGTATGGCCTTTTTGTGACCCTCACCTCATGAAAGCATTTGGGACCTCTGCTCATGAACAGTGACACTGTGATTTTGTTAATCTGTCTCGAACGTTGATTTCCCACAGCACCGCGCCGTTCTGTGCCAGATGTGCAAAAACACAGATCAGGCAGGATGTGAAAAATGACAGCTGTACTGTTCATAAGGATGTGTGCAAAATTGACAATGTTGACAATTTTGAGTGAAAATATTACAAATTCTCAAAGTTACAAGTGTGTGTAGAAACTTCGAAATGCACACTTGTAACATAGTCATTTTATGAATGTTTGTCACCAAATTTTTAACATAGGCATTTTAGGACCTCCGCCCATGAACAGTGTCACTGTGATTTTCTTAATCTGTCCTGAACACTGATTTCCCACAACAACCGCACTTTTCTGTGCCGGAAGCGTGAAAACACATTTTGGCCAGGATGTGAAAAATGACAGCTGTACTGTTCATAAGGAGGTGTAAAAAAATGTCAATGTTGAAAATCTGAAGTGAAAATATTACAAATTCGCGAAGTTACGAATGTGCATGGAAACTGCGCAACGCATGCTCGTGACAGTCATTTTTTGGAATTTTTTCACCAAATTTGCAACATAGGCTTTTTTTTGGAGCCCACATTCATGAACAGTGATACTGTCATTTTGTCACTCAGTCCCAAAGGGTGATTCTGCGCAGTGACCGAGAAATCACCTTTCAGGACTGAATAACCAGATGACCGTCACTGAATTCATGAGATGGGGTCCCAAGAACCCCATGTTAAAAATTTGGTGCCAAAATTCATGAAAATGGCTGAGATATCCACATAAATTGAAAAAAAAAACATTTATTCCATTATACAGCTTACTGGCATTTCTTCAGTTTGCGATTGGCTTTGAAGAATTTAGACGTGTTCCTGGTCCACCGAAGATCACCACACCAGGCTCCGGATGTAAGTATGGGGTGAGGGGGGTGTGGGGAGGTGGGGTGTACAGAGGGTTGGTGCGGGTTGGGGGAGGGGGCACCGGACTCAATGAGGGACATTTTTTTATTTTACAGGTAAAAAAAAAAAAAAACAATGCGGGAAGGTTTTCTTTATTTACAGGTGGTTTGGTACACTGGGGTGGGCTCCCAGCATGCCACCTGAGTGTTTCTTGGGGGGGGGCTGTAGCTGACAGAGATTGGGCACCCCCTTTGGCACACTCTGAGTGTTGGGGGCACATGAGCCAAGAGGATTGGGCAACCCTCAGCACACAACAATGGGGGGCATTATGCTGACGGGATTGGGCTACCCGTTAGCAAATGAACTGGGAAGTGGGCATGCTGACAGGGGGATTGGGCACCCCCGTCGGCTTTCATGGGGACTGTGAGAGATGGCAGCTGTTCGTTGGCTTCTGTGGGAACTGTGAGAGGTGGATGGCAAAGCCGCCACCATGTTTATTGAAAGGGGACGCCAGACAAGGCAAGCTGTAATTCACTGCTGCAATCAGAGACTGTCCCAGCAGCAAAAACAGCTGATTGTTAATGACAGGGCACTCCCTGATTGCAGCGGTGAGTTTCTTTCAAGTTGGTGGCACACTACACTACTGCTGTCATGGACAGCCTGCTCCTGTATTGGCATCATAGAGACCAGCCCCACAATGGACTGCTGGCACTGGCTATAACACTGCCGCACCTCCACAACTCGCTACTACAAGCAAGCTGATACAATTTGTTTCTATTTTTTTATTTTATTTTATTTAAACAGCAGTTTGGAAAACCTTTGAGCCATAGGCTCATTTACAAAGGTACCTTGTCACAGTAAGACAAATCAAAATACACAGTATAGCAGTACAACACATAGGTATAACAGTAAATTAAGACATAGATACAAACAAGCTGGTACAGGTAGGATGGATGCAAACAATACCAGAGTTATGTTGTCCTTAGCAGCTTAGTAATAAGCTTTGTCATAAGTATTGAGTACGGCTTTGACTAGCGGCAGTTACAGCATCGGGTGTTAATAAGGTGGTTACATAAGGAAGTTTTGAAGCACGTTATAGTTGGAGCTTCGGAGATGGAGGGGGGCAGTGTGTTGAACCAGGAGGGGGCCCTAAAGCAGAAGGCTCTTTGGCCGTGAGAGGTCCTAGCTCTAGGGATAACAAGAGAGGTTTTCCCAGAGGTCCGAGTATGAACTAGTGGGACAGAGCGGCGTATGGTGGTGGTCAATCCTGGTGGGGAAAGCCGAAGGAGGGTCTTTTTTGTAAGGGTACAGGTAAGATATTTGAGGCGCTCATCGAGATCAAGTACCAGCGCTTTAGCATACAGTAGACAGGTGTGTGTCATCCTAGGTGCTCCAGTAATTAACCTGCAGGCCTTATTCAGAGTGGAAAGCATTTTATGGAGTACGGTCTGATCAGCAGCACCATACACCGGCAGTCCATAGTCCACGAGGGACAGGATAGAGGAGGTGACTGCGAGTCGAAGAGCCTCCGGGAGGAGGCAGTGTTTATACCGATGTAAGATGCCCAATCGGATATTAGTGGCAGTGGCTAGGGCAGCGATGTGTCCATTGAAGGAGAGGGAGGGATCAAAATGGACCCCTAGGTATTTATAGGAGCAAACTTGTTCGAGTGGGAATGAGGACCCAGAGTGAATGAGGAGTTTGAAGTTGCAGGACTTGTTTTGGGGATGAGAGAAGAACATAGTTTTGGTTTTTTTAAGATTTATCACCAATCTATGTTCCTTGAACCAGCCCTCGGCTTCAGTGAAGGACTTCTGCAGCGAGTCCTGGAGGGCAATAGGGTTACGACTTGAGGCAAAGATGACTGCATCATCAGCGTACAATAGAATGTTCCCCGAGCAAGAGTGTGGAAGGGTGTTAAGGTAAAGGGAGAATAGTAAGGGGCCCAGAATGGAGCCCTGGGGAACCCCAGAAAAGATGGGACAGATGTCTGAGCAGGTCCCATTAATTTTTACATGCTGTGAGCGGTCAGACAGATAACTGGTGCACCAGGAGATAGGCCCAGCAGCAAAACCAGAGAGACTAAGGGCATCAAGAAGGAGGGGGTGGGAGACAGTGTCGAAAGCTTTCGAGAGGTCAATGAAGACAGCACCAGCCAGAGAACCAGTGTCTAAGGAGGTGGGAGAAAGTTGGAGAACTCTAGGAGGGCTGTGTTGGTACTGTGGCCCGCTCGGAAGCCATGCTGCTCAGGACAAAGGACATTGTAGGTGGAGAGGTAGTCAGAGATTTGAGAGGCCACCACTTTTTCCAAGGCCTTGGAGAGAGGAGAGAGAATGGAGATCGGTCGATAGTTTCCAGCCACAATCCTATCGCCACCTTTAAAGATAGGGGTGACAGTGGCGACTTTCCAGGCAGTTGGAACCTTCCCCAGGCAAAGAGAGTGGTTGATGAGGCATGTGATCGGGGTAAGGACTGTGTCTAAGACCAGCCGTAGGATACTACGGATCAGGGTGTCACTACCCGTACTATTACTCTTGAGGGCAGTGACAAGGTGCGCCTAAGTTCTTGGGCAGAAACACGGGCGGAGAAGAAAATAAGGGCTAGAAAGATTTACGGCAGGTGCTGGGGAGGAGGGTCAAAAAATTTGTAGGGAGGATAGGGCTAAGGTCAGTGAATGAGGTGTTGAGGTGGTTGGCTATGAGGGCTGGGTCTGAGGAGATCACACCCATTAATGTTGATCTGGGTGGGTGGGGAGGCGACCCCATTTAACTGTTTAATGTTATCCCAGAAGGTTCTGGGATTCCCCCATGAGGCAGTGAGTGAGGACCGATAGTGCTCAGACTTGGCCTTTCTGATGGCCCGAGTACACTTGTTTCGGGCGGCAGCATATAACCGCCTGTCATTGGGCCGGTCAGTCTCAATGGCACGGTGCCATAGGTTGTCCCTATGTTTGAGCTGGTGGATCAAAGCTGGGGTAACCCAGGGGGCATTCTTCCTTTAGAACGTGGGGGTCAACACTGGGGCAAAGATATCACAGGCATTATTAAAAGTTTGGGTAAAGAAGGAGAGAGCTGTGTCGATGTCAGGAGTTGCCAGTATAGGAGACCAGTCAATTTGGGACAGAAGTTCCTTAAGTTTTATCAGTCCACCAGGTATTAGAGCGCACTGCATGTGGACTGTGCTATGGGTTTGGGGACTGAGGTTGACCAGTGGAATAGAATGGGGAGTGATCGCTGAGAGAGTCTGGGAGGACTTGTACATTGGGGATCCGATTAGGGCGGTTGGTGAGTACCACATCAAGCAGGGTACTGGAGCCTCTCTTGGGGTTAGTCCTGGTAGGGTGGGTAACTAGTTGCGTTAGGTCTATTGCAGAAAAGGAGTCTCGGGTAGAGGAGGAGGAGGAGGGGCTGAGCCAGTTGACATTTAAGTCACCCACCAGAATTTGATCAGCGGTAGGAGGTAGAGAGGTAAGGTATTCTGTAAGAGAGGCAATGGCCTGCATTTCTTGCACATGCATGCAAGCAAACATAACAACACGTCTTTCCAAAAGTAAGGAATGTCACATTAGAATACATCCACCCATGACATAAGCATCACAGTATATACTATTGTCATTATTTCTTTCCCTAAGTAAATTCTCTCCTAAAGACATAATCCCACTAATGAATAGTGTAAAATACACATCTATCTATACAAGGCAATTTGACATCACCTTACATCTTAAGAGAAGCAAAGGTATATTGCACATACTGTAGAAAGACAGGCAGTCAAACATGCACAAGAGATGGAATAGATAGAATGAATATTGGACAAGACATAAAAAAATCCCCATCTCTTACAATACGTGCCTTGAGATCTTTAACATGACCTGGACACCCACCAAAAATGGGCAGAAAGTACACCCATTTACTATCTCATCCAGAGTGCATCACCTCAACAGAGCAGCACCACCCTAGTGTTGCTATTATGTGGAAGTTTCCTGCAAAAGAGCATTTGTGCAGAACTGTCCTACGAAACATTGAAAGACGGTCCAATGAAGAAAATGATTGGTACTGTGGGGTCAGGCACAGTACCAGACATGTGCACATCCAGTGAGTTAACTACTACAGCACTTTAGAAAATAGGGAGAGTATGTTCATACTGATGTGGAGACCACTCTTACAGTTATAAGAGAGGTCTCACATGCATTCTTAGGGTATGAGAACCACAAACTGAAAGTGAGCAGTTCTGATACCGAAGAATCTAAGTGACACCACTCTTTCCATGGTGGTATTAATATATTATAGATTGAGGCCGATCTTTAATATTATAAAGAGATAAAAACCCCTCACATGAATTAGCCCATTTCTGTAACCCCTTTATGTACACCACTCTAAAGAATAAGAGTGTATCACATGCAGAGGCAAAGTGGGAAGGAGTTAATGTATTGGAAGCACTCCTTTGATCTATGATGAGATGTACAGAATAACATCTGCATACTTATGATACCGGTCTGGCTAAGGTCATAACCACTGTTATATGAGCTATATCTGCCTGTTGCATTTACACACCAGACAAATGTATATGTTCCCCAGGCTACACACCCTGGAGTGTGCTGCTATGCTCATAAAATAGGTCTCCCATAATTACTACAAAAAAATGAAATAATTCTATACATTTTTAAGCACAACATAGGTAACAATACATTTTATTTGGCTGACAAAGACTTACTATATCAGTTTTCGAAGTCAAGTCGGCCTCTTTACCAGGCACTTTGATAAAAAGTTAGAAGGAGAGGAATTTATAGAGGGAACCCAGTGGCTAATTAGAGCCATCACTTCAGACAGTTTAGATGTAAAGAAACTTTTATGAGTGGACAGTTTTGTTGATAAGGAAGTATCTTGTCAAGACAACTATAAATAATTTGATGTTTATATAGAAAAGGCTCATTTTCAGGTGCTCCTTGAAAATAGTCATTTTTGGTCCATGGGTTTATACCTACTCAACAAAATTTTACATAAATAAAAAAAAAATGGTTTTGTCACAGAACCTGATGAAGATGCCTATACGGCTTTGAAAACTTGTGTAATAAGTCTTGGCTAGTCAAATAAAAAGTATTACCACCTATTTTGTATCAGTTCTATTCTCTAACATAGTGGTAAAATTATTCTTTGTATATTTATTTATTATTTATTGATTTGTTGGTAACAGGGTGAGGTGTACTAGACATAGAGATGCCTATTTTCAGGCACAACCTGGGAGGTTACAACAAAGTGAATACATGACAAAATGACAGATTTACAGTACGACACTTTGCTAAAAGAGAAAACAGTACAGATAAACAATAGTCAGTAAAAATATAGTCAACAACGAGGGCAGAAAGGCAAACAGTATTAGAGATAGAATTAAATACAAGGCAAAATACGTGCCAATTGCTAAAATGACTAGTAGGAAAATGGAACAGGAGAGCAGTAGGATAAATGGAGGGGGACTGAGAATTATGTAAGGTAGAGAATGATCAGATAGGAACAGGGGAGACGGGGAGACAGAGAGTAGGAAGAAGTGGGGAGGAAATAAGGAGAAGGGGGAGTAAGCCACCAGCATTTGGTACTAGGAGGAGCTTGTGGTGGATTGAAGCACGTACACTTGGTTAGTTTGGTAAAGTAATTCAGGTGTTGTTTTTTTAAAGAGGTCATGACTTGGAGCTTGCCGTACATCTAGAGGAATCGAGTTCCAATAGCGAGGGGCAGCAAGGGAGAATGCATGGACACCCTTAATTGTTTTACACCTCGGGATGTTCAAGAGAGTTTGTTCAGCAGACCTTATACCATGAGAGGAGGATTGCCAGGACAGCATAGAGGCTAGAGATGCTGGGCTGCTATTTGCATTCATTACATTTATTTTAAATAACCTTCCTCCTTAGAGAAATGGTCAAAAAGCAACAGCAGTTTTAATAATCTTTTCACACTGAAACAGCTCGCTGTTACAATCACAGTACCAGTGGTACTGAGTGGCATCAAGTTGTCCTACGCAGAAGCAGGGCCCCACAGGAAATAAGATATGACATCTAAGCTATGCTATCCTGTGTAAATACATTGCTTGTAAAGCACTTTGGGATGCAGTGCATGAACAGCACTACATAAATGTAAATTATATATTCTTTTTTCGGTCCAGGCACTGCAAGTAGTTAATAAAAGTACCAAAGGTGCTGAGACATTTCAAAGACCTAAAAACCATACTACTATGCAGATCACATCACAGTTCAGCTATGCACACTTAAAGAGCACATTCATCTTCCTAAAATGTGCAACCTTATCTCTACAAAAATGCACCAAAAATAATTTTCAGCTTGAAAAAAAGGGCGAAATCTGCAATGGTAAAGGTGGCATTAAGGTGTGACATTTTGGATAGTGCTGCACTCTGCTGTGGTGTGCCTTAGGGTTCAGTCCTGGCACCCATGTTGTCTGCTGTGCACATGCTCCAAATGGGTAAATCATTAAATGGTATGGATTGTGGTTTCTCTGTTATGCTGATGATACCAAGCTGTACATGTCATGTGAATCTGATACAGTGGTGCAATCTCAGTGTTTGACGAGTGCACAGTGAATTATTGTTGACAATTCCTTTGCATCACAAGGTAATTTCCATAAGGTTTGGCAATTGCTGTTGTTTCAGCTGCATTAGAGAAGATACATTTGAGCTCCTCTTTTTATTGTTTTAGTGAGCCAGTCAGAGTTAACTTGAATGCTAGGATGCATAAATTCTACACATTTCCAATGTTTGTGGTTTCTGCAGGTGCACACGTAATCAGAAGCCTCAGACCCAGCACAAAGCATAATGGTTATGCAGTGTGTGTGTGTGTGTGTGTGTGTGTGTGTGTGTGTGTATTTAAAATCTAACTTTGAAATACCTAAACGTCTTTCCTAATAAATCCACAATAAGATGCAGAGTGATGGAGTGAGGAGACCAGCTGTGGGAATCAAATTTAGCTGACTGCATTACATTACTTAAAGGGAAACTACACTCAAAATCTACAAAAAGATGTGTTGTGCAATGTGTTTTGATTTTCAGCATAGCTCTAATGTGCCATTTTATTTCTTTCTTCTTTTTTTTTTTTGCTGTTAGGAGCTGCCCCTCCCTCTGAAAGGTTTCATACGTGATGTAAGCCTTCACTGGCTCTGCTTCCACAGGACTACGCAAAACAAATGGCCCTGTTTTGACTCCTGCTTGTGTGGTTAATGGTTGGTGATACTGCAGACAGAGGCTACTCAATAGCTGGCAGTGCCAGGCCTCCCCCTCCTTTCAAACAGGTTTCACACATGATGCAAGCCTGCCCTTTACCAGAGGCTACTCAACAGCCGGTAGTGCCAGACCTCCCCTTCCTTTCAAACAGGTTTCACACATGATGCAAGCCTACCCTTTACTAGAGGCTACTCAACAGCCGGTAGTGCCAGGCCTCCCCCCCTTTTCAAACAGGTTTCACGCATGATGCAAACCTACCCTTTACCAGACGCTACTCAATAGTCGGTAGTGCCAGACCTCCCCCTCCTTTCAAACAGGTTTCATGCATGATGCAAGCCTGCCCTTTACCAGATCTGACTGTCAACTTTCTTTCCTTTTTTTTTTAATTAACCGGGTAAGACCCACTAGGCACAAGTGCCTGTTTTCAGGGGTGACCCAGGAGCTTTGGGGTGGTTAAAGGGACATTGTCAACCCCCTTAGGCCTTAAAGTGTCCCTAATTTAAAAACATATTTTATGATTGCTGCATTCTGTAAAGATTCTTGATGTAGCTGATTGTTTGATTCTGATTCAATTTTTCTTTTTAAAATTGAAAAGACACTATACTGCCCAAAGACACTGCCCACCATACTGGTGTTACCACACCATAACATCTTGTTTACATTCATTAATCAACTTCCACTGCATCTTTCCTGGACTTGGAAACACCCCCACACAGTCTAACCACTCACGATGCAGTAGGAAGAGAGGAGAGTAGACTATGGCATCGTGAGTGGCTGCACTGTTTGGGGTTCATAATGCTCAGAAAGTATGCAATAAGAGTTAATCAAGGATTTGAAACAAAACAGGTTTGGGTATACTACACCATTACCATGCATTTCAGCTCTACTCAGAAAGTAAGCAGAGAAAACCAACAACAATATCAGTGAATTTTAGAGGTGAGCAATCATAAAATGTGGGTTTTCATCCAGAAATATTATGATGCGAAAAGGGTTGACAGTGTCCCTTTCAGCCCAATAACTTCCTTAGTATGCCAGTGGAGGTATCAGACCCAGGTCTACTGTGCTATGCTGTGCTGCTGACACCTTGGGACTACTCTAGCAGAGAAGCGCTGCAGTCTCCCACTGCCCCTCCACCACAAGCACCAAGTTCTGCGCACCTCTACCCGTTAGTCCTCCCTACTCCCCCCACCTCTCTTTAAGGGGCATATCATTCCCTGAATCCCCTCTCCTAGATCACAAAAAGAGACTGACAAATGTCAGTTTATTAAGGGAAAAGTTAAAAAAATTAGACATAAATAAATCCTGGTCCTAATAACATCCATCTGAGATTACTCAGAGAGCTACTGTAAGTAATGAGCTAGTGAAACCCCTAACTCTAACATATATCATTAATGAATCTTTTGTGACAGGAGAAGTCCCTGCAGATTGGTGTCTACCGATAGTAATACCTATTCATAAGAAAGGTAACAAAATCAACCCAGGAAATGTCAAACCAGTCAGCTTAACCTCAGTTAAATTGAAATTAACCAAAGGGCTCATTAAAAAAAATTACTAATGGATGTGCTAAAGGCAAATGGAGTTATAGACAGAAACCAGCATGGGTTCACCAAAAATAGAACTTGTGTGACAACTCTCATCTCCATATACGAAAAGGTAAGTGCAAGTTTGGGTAATAATGTTCCAGATTATATTTACCTAGACTTTCAGGAAGCATTTAATACCCTCCCTTACCAGTCACTGGTTAGTAGGGCTTGTACCACACAAAATAGACCATAAGATAACAAACTAGGTTCAGTCCTGGCTAATGGAAAGGAAGCATTAAGTACAGATAAATAAAGTAAAGTCAGATGTGGGTTTCTTCTCCAGTGAGGTTCCAAAGAGTTTTGTCCTGAGACCTACTATTTTCCTTACAATAGCATCTGCCATTTCACCTTAGCATATCCTCACCTCAGCCACCACTGTCAGCTTTACAGTGACCTAAACTGGTCCTCCCCCACTGCTTACCGACTTCTCTCTCATGGCTCCCTAATACATGGCATCGTTCAATCTGGCGTTCCTTCCTTACTTGCATTGAGGCTGAGTCAGGCTAACACTTGCTATAATCTTTAGTCTGGGGATATAACCCTTCTACATGTCCACAGATGCAAAACAAATATGGGGTCTCGGGCCTTTTCCTATGCTTCACCTCAATTTTGTAACTCACTACCACTAGCCCTCCGGCTCTCTCCAACTCATGCCTGCTTCAAAAGGATACTACGGATTCACCTTTTAGCACCAGACCCTTGTAATTGTTTCTGTGCTCCATGACCTCCCCTCGGCTCCACTTCCTCCTCCCCAATACCTCTCCTATGCTTGACCAAAGCACTATCCTGGCACTTATAACTCTGCTAGTGCTACACAAATACTCCCTATGCATAGCTATTCTAGTTTTTCTCCTATGCTCATGGCTGTACCAACTTCTTCTGAGCACACTGCTAACTGCTCCAGGCCAGAGCTCTTTAGCCTCTTCAGCCTCACTGGCCCAGTCTTCTAGGGCCTCTTCTTCCTCACATAAAGAGAAATCTGGGAAGCACAAACACTGGGGCAAGCCCCAAGAATGGGCAAGTTCAGCTTCTTGGTCGCGGTCGCCCCACAAATCATTGACCGTGACAGGGCCTTCCTCCCTCAGGGGGTCGGATCCAGCAGCCTCTCCAACCCTCTCTTCCTCCAGGCTTCCGGTGGCTCAGTCATCCACCCTTATCTCAGTCTCAGGTGGTGGCTCTTCAGGGCAAGGGACTTTGTCGTCCAATGCCCAGACCCAGATGCTCAGGCCCTTATCCTCCACCAGCTGTCAGCCAGGTGACTCAGCTGGTCTTGGTACTTCAGGCAGCGGCTCTACCACCATCACCCAACCACACCTGGTTCAGGATGGTCACCTTTCAGGGACTGTTACCCCTGTTGGACTGGTTCTGTTCTTTGGACATACAGGATGCTTACCTGCATATCCGCATCTTTCCTGCTCATTGTTGCTTCCTCCACTTTCACTTTCAGGGAGCCCATTATCAGTTTTCGGCCCTCCCTTTTGGTCTTTCCTTGGCCCTCTGGGTATTTACCAAATGCCTGGCAGTGGTGGCTGCCACATTTAGGAGGCAGGGCTTCTATGTGTTCCCTTACCTGGATAACTGGCTGCTTCCAGCCCCCTCCAGGGAATATTTGGTTCAGACCCTGGAATCAACCTTCAGTCTTTTCCAGGCCTTGGAGCTCACCATAAACCTGCCAAAGTCCTGCCTCTTTCCTTGCCAGCACCTGCAGTACATTGGGGAGGTCCTGGGCACTTGTCAGAGCAAGGTCTTTTTGCCTGAGGACAGAGCGGAGTGAGTGATGGCACAGGCCCAACTGGTTTCCTCCAATTGGCAGGTCCCAGCCAGAGTCCTCCTCTGCCTTCTGGGCCACATGGTGGCAGCAATCACCATGGTCCACTTGGCCCGGTTGCAGATGCAGGTCCCTCAGTGGACCTTGAGAGTCCAGTTGGATCAGTGTACCGATGACCTAGACCAATTGGTCATGTTTTCTGACCCCCATTCAGAAGACTCTGTCATGGTGGCTGGAGCTGGTCAGCCTTCTTCTGGGAGTCTCTTTTCAGCTCCTGACCCCACAACAGGTTCTCATGACAGATGCATCTGGCCTGGCTGGGGTGCTCATCTGGCTGAACATCAGGCCCAGTGTACCTAGTCACCAGTGGAACCGGATCTCCACATCAACATCCTTGAGATGTGGGTGGTCCTTAATGGTCCTTAATGCCCTGCAGTCCTTTCAGACTCATCTCCTTTTCCAGTCCACTGCTGGTGCAGACAAACAACATGTGTGTGGTATACTACATCAACAAGCAGGTGGGACCCATTCTTACCTCCTGTGTTGGGAGGCTATGAGAGTCTGGGTCTGAGCCATCCAGTACCATCTGGAGCTCTTGGCTGTTCATGTACAGGTGTCCAAAATGTATTGGCCATCAGTCTCAGCCTCTGCAGGTCACAGGCTCATGAGTGGAAACTTCAAACCTCAGTGGTCGAAGACTTCTTCTACAGGTGGGGCTGTCCTGAGCTGGACCTTTTTGCATCCCCACTCAATATAAAACTGCTGCTTTTTTGACCACTCAATCCTGGGCTTGGAGTTTTCTGGTGAGACGCATTGTACCTCTCTTGGAAGGAGAGGTTTCTGTATGTATTGCCTCCCTTCTCGCTCCTGCAGAAGGTTCTGCTCAAGCCCTAGTTAAAAGGAGTGGAAATGATTCTCATAGCTCCCTTCTGACCACATCAGATTTGGTTTTCCCTGCTGCAGCTGCTAGTTGTGTTAGCTGTACACAGATACGCTCTCCCAGGACCAGGGCACTCTGGTCCATCTGGACCTCAAGTCCCTGTATCTCCATGTGTGGCTCCTGTGGACCAAGCTATTGCCTGCTTTGCGGTGTCCTCTAGGGTCACTGACATCCTGGTGGCAGCCAGAAAGCCCTCTACCAGGGCAACTTATGCTATGAAATGGAAAAGCTTCTCCATTTGGGATGTTGCTTGCTATTTGGATCCTTTCACCTGCCTGGTGAAATCAGGTGTTGGAGTACCTCCTTTCCCTTTCAGATTCAGGCCTGGGGTACTCCTCCCTTAAGGTGCACCTTTCTGCCATCTCTGCATACCATGCACCTATCAAGGGTAAAGCTATCGCCCAGCTTGACATGTCCTGCACATTCCTGCAGGGCATCTTGCATCTGAAACCTCCCATTTGGGACCCAGTCCCTCCATGGGACCTCAACTTTATGATGGAGAAACTTACTTTACCTCCCTTTGAACTGGCCACGAGTTGTGAGCTGCACTTTCAATCATGGAAAGCACTCTTTTGGGTTGCTGTTGCTTCTGCTCGAAGGATTTTCGAGCTACAGGTTCTAATGTGTAAAGAGCCTTACTTGGTTTTTCACAAAGATATGGTGTCTTTGCATACTAATCCTAAGCTTTTATCTAAGGTGGTGTCTGAGTTTACTTTAAATCAATCCATCTGCTTTCCAGCTTATTTTCCTGAGTATTCCAATCAGGGGGAGGCATTGCTCCATACTTGGATGTTAACAGAATGTTGAGGTATTATACGAACTGCACCAAGTCTTTGAGGAAAGCTAACCAGTTGTTTGTTTCATTTGCCCTCAAGAGAGAGGGTACTCCTGTTCCCAAACACTGTTTGTCTAAGTGGTTAGCTAATTGCATTGTTTATTACTACCGCAAGTGCAACAAGCCCCTTCCAGGGGTGGTCAAAGGCCATTCCACCAGGGGTATGGCTGCCTCTACAGTTTGCTTCAGAAACATTATCTGCTGCTGACATCTGCACAGCTGCCACCTGGAGTCCTGTCCACATTTTCACCAAGCATTACATGCTGGACATTGCCTTTAGGCATAGGGCCAATTCCACCTGGCAGTTCTTCAGGGCCTTCTGTCATGAACTCTTGACTGCTGTCTGGTCCTCCTACCGGTGATATTCTCCTGGTGATAACCAGTACTGCTTGGGACTCAGTCCTACCAGTGTGGCCTGTTGCAAGAACCTTCCTCAGAGCAAGATAGTACAGTTACATAAGAACTTACCATGACAGTAGATCTTCGAAAGAAGCTGTTGCAGCAGGTCCTGCTTTCCCTCCCTCCCTCCTTCCCCCTGCTGTTCCTTCTCTGTGCATCTCCTTCTGCCTGTCTTTTGGCTCTCAGGAAACCTCCTTGGTTCTCCTTCACCTGCCTGTACGGGGTCTCTGTCAGGAGAACTAAGGTAGTGTGGGGGACCACCCTCCTGTATAGGTTATGATGACATCAGTTGACTGACATCAATGGGGGGGGCAGTCCTCTGGGGTAGACTGCTAGTTAGAGGTTTTCCATGTGGTCCTAGCACCTGATGGCTTAATCCTACCAGTGTGACCTGCTGCAAGAGCTTCTCTCGAAGATCTATTATTACGGCAAGTTCTTACATAACTGTACTATCTTAGGAAATATTTCTATACACCTAGGATATCTGCAATCTGAAATATAGTGCTACAGAACATCAGACGTGCCTGAAATATTAAAACCAAGATTAAAGCAAATTCATGTTGGACTGTAATTGTACACATGCTACCATTGCTGAGTAGTGGGGACAGTTTCAATATTCAATGCTTTCTACTGTCCTAACTGCTAGTATGCAGAATACAAATTTATTTAATTGTGAATACCTGAGAAAACTTGAGGACTGGTCAAGCATACAGCAGCTGGATTTCAGTTCAAAAAAGTACAAAATAATGCACATACGGCACAAAAACATAGAGGTACAGTACAAAATGGAGAAAGTGTTATTGTCAACCACCAAGCAGGAGAGAAACCTAGGGGTAATCATCTCTGATAATCTAAAAGTGGCCAGGCAATGCAACAAGGTGGTTGGGAGAGCTAGTGGGATGTTGGGGCTCATAGGGAGAGGTATCACCAGAAAAAGGAGGGAGGTGATGTTGCCTCTTTATAGATTGCTGGTAAAACCTCACCTATAATATTGTATATAGCTGTGGAGGCCACATCTCCAGAAGGTCATAAATAGAGTGGAAGTGGGGTCCAATGAAAGGCACCTAAAATGTTGAGGGGTCTGCATCAAAAGCCATATGAGAAGAGACTAAAGGAACTCAGTATGTACACTCTGGAAGAGAGAAGGTTGGAAGTTATGATAGATACCTTTAAATACCTCACAAGGGTAAATAAGGTACAGGAGGAAAGTATTTTTCAGAAAAAAGGTGCACAAGAAGAAGGGGACATGCTATGAATCTGGAGAGGGTAAATTCAGGAGAGATGTGAGGAAGTATTTCTTCACAGAAAGAGTGATGGATTCCTGGAACAGCATACCAGCCAAGGTGGTGGAGGCAAAAACAGAGGTGGGTTTCACGAAAGCATGGGAGAGGCATAAGGAAATCTTACTGGAAAGGAATGAAATGAGGGAAAAAGAGCCAGAGATCAAGTAGCATGTGCAGTGATACTGTGGGTAGGGGAAAATGGACAGACTGGGTGGTCCAAGCAGTTCTTATCTGTTAACAAATTCTATGTTTCCATGACAAATAAATATGTCAAAGAGGATCAGTCCTAGATCCAATTCCTGGTGCACCCCACTCATGACTTATAGGGTCCAGTTTTGTGGTTCCCCCTAATAGACCTGACCCTACAGAGATAGTCCGGTACTACCCTTTAAGGGGTGTGACCCCAGACAGTCTAATGGCAGTACTGGACCTATTGGGAATGATGAGTAAAAGCTTGAAACCAGGTGATCTTGTATGCGCCTATAACGAGGTGGTGACAGTGGCCCTGGATTACATAGCTCCTGTTCATGTTTGCCCCCTCACTCTTTGCCCAAAGTCCCCCTGGTTTGATGGGGCTTTGAAGGCGATGAGGCGGGGGGGGGTCGAAGGTTGGAGAGGCGCTGGCAGAAGATGGGGAAGGGGATGGCAGTTGGGGAAGAGATATGCAGAGACCACAGGTTGGGAAACCATATGAGCTTACCCCCCATAACAGTGACAAAGCACAAATGGCAAGTACTGTTGGTGATGCTAGGAAAGGAGGGCAGGATGGGAGGAGGGGAAAAGGGTGGAAGGTGGTTACCCTTAATGCTAGGAGCCTTGGGAGGAAAACTGCAGAGTTACAGGTTCTCATGGCAGAGGGAGAGGTGGACATTGGAGCCATCACGAAACATGGGCCACCCAATACAATGACTGGGACCTGTCTGTACCAGGGTACAGGTTATTTTTCAGGGACAGGGTGATTGGGAAAGGGGTGGCACTATATGTGAAGGAAGGACTGAAGTGTGTAAGGGAGGAAGGGGAGGAGGGTACTATGGAGTCACTTTGGATGCAAATCCAGGATTCCAAGAATAGGATTCTTAGAATGGGAGTGGTGTACAGGCCACCATCTCAGACGGAGGAGTTAGACAGGGAACTAGCTGGACAGATCAGGAGGACCTGCGAGAAGGGTAGTGTGGTGATTGTGGGGGACTTCAACATGCCAGGAGTGGACTGGAGCACCCCAACAACCAGGAATAGAAGGGAGCAGGTACTGCTGGATGCCTTCCAGGACAGCTTCCTGCTGCAAATGGTCAGTGAACCAACCAGGTTAGGGAATACCCTTGACCTTGTGCTGGCAAATGGGGACTTTGTGAGAGAACTTACAGTGGAGGAACCACTGTCAGGGAGTGACCACCACTCAGTATGACTCACATTGGATATGGGCAAGGAAGGAGTGGAATCTGGCACAATAGTGCTGGACTTCAGGAGGGCCGACTTTGGGAGAATGGGGAAGTGGTAAAGGGTACCTGGCCAGAATTCATTCTAGTATGGACACTAACCAGAGGTGGAGCCTAAAGCTGGGGATAGTGGAGGCAACCAAAACCTGCTGCAAAGCCCAGAGCAAGAAGGCTAGGGCTAAGAAACTGATCTGGTTGAGCAAGGAGGTCATGGAAAGGTAAGGAGGAAAAGAGCTGCCTTTAGGAAGTACAAGAAAACAGGAGGGGGAGGACAGGAGGAGTACTTGACAGAATCGAAGGAGGTGACAAGGGCAATAAGGGAGCCAAAGCATCTACGGAACTCGGGCTGGCACAAGGCATTAAGAAGGGGAGAAGGACTTTAAGTACATCAGGGAGAAAAGGAGCTGTAAGGACCACATAGTAAGGATTAGGAAGGAGGGGGGTTGGGTGGAAGCAGGGTGCGATAAGTCGGAAGCACTAATGAGTACTTCTGCTCAGTATTTACTAAAGAGAAGAGGGGGGTGACACCCAAGGTGGAAGAAATGGCAGAAGTAGGGTGGGAAGTGGTGACAGATGGGGAAATCATGGAGAGCAGTGTTCGAGAGGGTTTGAAGGCACTGAGGGTGGACAAGGCACCAGGCCCAGATGGCATCCACCCCAGGGTTCTGAAGGAGCTGGCAGAGGTCCTTGCAGGACCTTTGGCAGACCTATTTAATGCCTCACTACATTTGGGGTATGTACCTCAGGCCTGGAGGATGGCTCATGTGGTGCCCCTCCACAAGAGTGGCCCCAAGGGTGAACCGGGAAACTACAGACCAGTGAGCCTCACATCCATCATGGGTAAGCTAATGGAGACTATCCTGAAGGAGAGGCTGGTGGCCCTCCTAGAGGCCAAAGGACTGCAGGACAGCAGACAGCATGGCTTCATATGTGGCAGATCCTGCCAAACCAACCTGGTTGAGTTCTATGACTGGGTAACTAGGCAACTGGACAGGGGCCATGCAGTGGATGTCCTGTATCTGGACTTCAGTAAGGCATTCGACTCAGTGCCACATGGAAGGCTGGGAAGGAAGTTAGTAGGCACGGGCGGTGCAAAGCTGGTGAGATGGGTAGGAAACTGGCTGCAGGGAAGGCAACAGAGGGTGGTGGGGTGGGAGCCTCACACCCAAGGGCAGTGATGAGGGTGTTCCACAGGGCTCGTGTTGGGACCAGTGTTGTTTGGGATATTCATTGCAGACATATCATGGGACATCAAGAGCAAGATCAGTCTGTTTGCTGATGATACCAAGGTAGGCGCAGTGGTAGATGACCTGGGGATGGCAGGGTTGCAAGATGATCTGGCAAAGCTTGAAACCTGGTCAGACACCTGGCAACTGGGCTTTAATGCCAAAAGTGCAAGGTGCTGCATTTTGGGATGAAGAACCCAAGGAGGAGTTACCAGCTAGGGGGAGTGCAGCTAGCCCAGACAGAGGAGGAGAAGTATCTGGGTGTGCTCATTACAGGGTCAATGAACAACTCGGCACAATGTAGGAAGGCAGCTGCAAAAGCCAACAAAATGCTGGGTTGTATTGCAAGGGGTATATCCTCGAGGAGGGAGGAGGTGATTCTGCCACTGTATAGGTCATTAGTTAGACCACACCTGGAGTACTGCGTGCAGTACTGGCATCCGTATCTGAAAGAGGACATTAAGTTACTGGAGGGTGCAGCAGAGTGACAAAAGATGGTCAAGGGCTGGGGACTTATCATACAAGAGGAGGTTGAAGGAGTTGAACATGTACTCACTGGAGGAGAGGAGAGACAGGGGTGACATGATTGAAACCTTTAAATACATGAAAGGAATAAACAAGACGGGTACAGAGGGGTTGTTCAAAGTAAGGGAGGGGAGGGCCACCAGGGGCCATGATATGAGACTGGAGCGAGGCAGGTTCAGGAGAGAGATGAGGAGACACTTTTTTACAGAGAGGGTGGTGGCTGGGTGGAATGCGTTACCTGCTGAAGTGGTATGCAGTAGAACAGTGGACTGCTTCAAACGAGGATGGGACAGGACAAGGGAGAGGGTTAATGAAGGGGAAGGGTGGAAGGGAGGGGCAGCTGCAGAATAAGGGGTGCTAGCTGCACATTCAAGCAGACTTGATAGACCTCTAGGCCTTTTTCTGCTGGCAAATTTTGTATGCTCGTAAGATGGGCCTGATTGATGACAGACTTAGATTGATAGATCATTATAAGGACTATCAATCGGCAGTCTCCCACTAGAAGGCAGAGCTCCTGTCCAGAGAGATTGCCGCTATGCAGAATCAATCAGCTCAGCTCTTCCGGACTGTCAACAGATTGTGCAATCCAATCTGTATTCAGCCTCTGGGAGCATTTTCACAAATTAAGTGTGATGAGTTTGCTCACTTCTTCGCAAATAAGTTTGCCACTATCAGGTCTGGGATCCATCCAATGCCCTCTGTTGGGTGTTGTGGAGGTTGGCAGGAGGTTGCAAGCACCCAGTTTAACTAGTCCACCTTCAGCAAGCTAGCAATCATTGACATCGTGAGGATCATCCAGAGTCTGTGATCAGCCTGCTGTAGTCTGAACCCAGGCGCAACGCGTCTGCTTGTGGGATGTGTTGAAGTGATCGGCCCGGTCCTGGCTGAGATAGTCTGGAGTTCGTTGGAAACAGGGGTGTTTCCTGACCTCCTGAAGGAGGCAGTTGTGAGGCCTCTCCTGAAGAAATCTCCCCTCGACCCCAACTGCCTAGCTAACTACAGACCTGTCTCTAACCTACTGTTTGTGGGTAAGGTTATTGAGAAGGTGGTTGCGTTGCAGCTGGAGGATCATCTGACCATCCACAATGTCTATGATCCTCTCCAGTCCAGATTTAGGAAGAGGCATAGTACTGAAATGGCACTTGTTCGCATACTTAATGATCTCCTAATAGCGAGAGTTCGGAGGACCTGTTCAGTCTTGGTCCTCCTTGATCTCTCTGCAACATTTGACACTACGGACCATGGTGAGTTGTTGGAGCATCTGTGGTTGATCTGTGGACTGTCAGGTACAGTCCTCAGGTAGTTCCAATCTTTCCTAGCAGGTAGGACTCAGAGAGTGGTGTTGGGAATTTATTCCTTGGCCTCTCTCCCCCTCCCGCAGGGCTCCATTTTGTCAAACATGTTGTTTGCGGTGTATATGCTGCCTTTAGGAGACATTATAAGGTGGTATGGTCCAAGTTTTCACTGCTATGCAGATGATACTCAGCTATACATGTCCGTTGTGTCCAAATAGGGTGGTACTGTCTTGGTTTTTAATGACTGCCTTGCTGAGATCCAGAAATGGATGAGTGCTCGCTGGCTGCGGCTGAACTCAGATAAAACTGAGGTGTTGGTGGTGGATCCAGGTCATCAGGGTATGGGGACGCCGGCAGGACAGCCTTCCGGGCTTTGGCTTGATGGCACCCAGATGGTAACCTCAGACGGGGTGCGGAATCTGGGAATTATTTTTGATGATGGTCTGATGCTTAAATCCCAGGTGTCATCCTCATCAAGACCTCTTTTTATCATCTGAGGAATATTGTCTGGATAAAGCACCTGGTCCCACTCAGTGATCTTCCAATGTTAGTCCATGCCTTTGTGACTTCCCGCCTTGACTACTGCAATGCCCTTTACCTAGGCCTTGAGGGTGTTGATATCCGCTGCTTGCAGCTAGTGCATAATGCGGAAGCCAGGCTGTTGACTGGTCTACCAAGATCATGCCATATCACACCTGTGATCCGTGGCCTGTACTGGCTGCCAGTACAGTGGCGTATCACCTTCAAGGTTGGGTTACTGATCTATAAGGCTCTACAAGGTCAGGGGTCCTGATACTTGCAATATCTCCTTTGTCCCTACCACCAACTCCTCCCACTGCACTCCTCCAGCAAGGGATTGCTAGAGGTCCCCAGGGTCTGACTTAAGACCTAGGGGTCTGCTCTTTTGTTTTTGTGGCCCTTACCTTGTGGAACTCTCTACCTTGTCAGGTGAGAGAGTGCCTGACCATTTTAAGATTGCTCTCAAAACATGCTTATTTGTATTAGCCTTTCCAGAGTCTTTTTGAATCCGTTGATATGGGGTTTTAATGATTGTACTATTTTAATATTTGTAACAATCACATAGGAGTGTGATTTGCATATTTATTACTATTTTAATATGAATTAGTAGTATTTAAATCGGTTGTTTGGATACTTTGATCCCTGTTTGTTACAACTAGATCTAATGTGATCTTTTACCTAGTGGGATCCATGACCCTCTGGCTCAGAAATACCTTCTGCATCCTTTCTACCAGGGGATTAGCTCTTTGTGCTCAGTGCTAATGGAATGCTCCTGTATATATCTGACTAACTGAAATCTCCCAGTACTGATACATAGATGCATAGATAATGCCAGCAGAAAAAAGACCATAGGCCCATCCAGTCTGCATACCCTACCTTACTTATCTGCACTAGCCTTAGTGGCAATCCCACTTTGTTTCTGCCATCCCTTCCCTAACTAATTTCATCTGCTTATCCCATCCCTGTTTGGAGCTGTTCATGATTTGGCTGCATTACTTCCTCCAGCAGCTTGTTTTACTTGTCCATACCCCTTTCAGTGAAAAATGACTTACAGATGTCCCTTTTTGAATCTCCACCCTGCAGGCTTAAGTGAGTTCCCCCTTATCCCTGTATTTGAGCTCATGGAGAAAAGTACCTTGGCATCCATCCTATTTAGCAATATAGGTACTTGCATATTTCAATCATATCACCCCTTTCCCTCCTTTTCCAAGGGTGTACATTTCAGGTCCTATAACCTCTCCACATATGCCTTGCCTCCTAGTCCATGGACCATCTTGTTTGCCCTACACTACACTGCTTTCTCCTTGTTGCAGTATTTCCTCAGGGGTAGACTGTAGTAGCCACACTACTGACTTGTACCTGTATAAAGGGTAGATCACTTCCTGGCTTCTGCTACTTTTTCCCTCCCTATGCATCCCAGCATACTGTTTGCCTTACCTATCTCCACAAGTTCTGCAATTATGTTTATCTCATCAGCCAACTTCTTGTCTGTCTCTTCCCTTTGTGCCAAGGCCTGTACACAGTTCCAATCCTAATTATCCTTCTTTCCTTGCAATCGCCTGTACCAAAATGTTTTAGTCTCTTTAACTCTGCTTCCTCCCTGGATTTCTGAGGCATGGGTAGTCTCTTGTATGTATAAAGCCACTCTGTCACTTCACCCTTTTCCCTATCTCTCTTGAACAATGTGTATCCTGGTACCTACAGTTATCATTCATGGTACTGAGCTGCCTACACCTCAGTTACAGCCACCCTATTCAAATTTGCCTCAGCAATTATTGCCTGGGGGTCACAGGTTGTAAGTTTGGTTCCCAGGCTCCTGGCATTTGTACACATCACTTTCTATAACTGTTGTGTCCGGTCTGATGTATGGCTTTCCTCCGAGAAGTACCCATGACTCCTTCAGCATAACCTCTGTCAGTGCTATTCAATAGCTCACCTCGGTCAGGGGTGGTTTAGAAAGACTCAAAGGTAGTGAACGTCATTCCACTCCACAAGGGAGGAGACAGCGAACAACCAGGAAACTACAGCCCATCAGTCTTACCTCCATTGCAGGCAAACTAATGGAAACAGTAGTCAAAGAAGATGTAGTGGGCTACCTGGAGAAAAATGGACTTTAGGATAATGTGCAGCACAAGTGCATGGCAAGGAGGCCATGTCAGACTAACCTGACAGTGTTCTTTGACAGGGTAACTAGAGCAGTGGATAAGAGACAAGCATTGGATTTACTCTACTTTGACTTCAGCAAGGCATTCGACTCTGTGACACACACAAGGCTGCTATAGAACTTGGAGGACATGGGTGCTGTGAAGGACATATATGGATTGGTGGGTAGCTGCCTGGGGTCTAGACAGCAGATAGTGGTGGTAAGCAAGGTCAAGTAAGTGGAGAGGGAAGTCACAGGTGGGGTGTCACATGGTTCAGTCCTAGGTCTGGTCCATTTTTAATGTTGATCTGTGACATAGGAGAAGGACTACAGGGCAAGATATGTCCCTTTGCAGATGACACTAAGCTCTGTGGTATGCTAGACAGGGAAGAAGGGGTAAGGGAGTTGCAGAGGAAACTTCAAATGGTAGAGCAGTGGTCCAAGATTTGACAGTAAAACTTCAATTTCAAGCAAAGGGTTTGGCTCCATTAGGTGGTCATACTCAAGTTGTTTTTAGGTTAAGAGTCCATTGAGATTTAGTGCAAGGGATGCCTTGTCTCGAAACTCCATCCTCATAAAGACCTATACTAAGCAGACTTCTAATTTAAATCATAGAGCTCACCTGTAGCTGTAAGGCTCAGCCAGAGCATATAGTAACAGGGGTAAAACAAAATTACCTTGTAGTGCTCACCCAGATAGGGGTTAGCTTCAGGCTTAGTTACAGCATAAAATAACAGGAGTTAAAACTACGTTGTAGTGCTCACCCAAATTGGGTCTGGCTGTACACTTAACTTAAGCACAGAGAACTGGAATTAAACTGTCTTGTAGTACTTAACCAGGTATGTTATGTTATTTTTGAACATGTATGTTATATATTACTGTAAAGCGCTCCAAGCCTCTAGGAAGGAGTGCTAAAAAATAAAGTTTCCTATCCTATACTATCCTTACAATAACCTGTAGTACACTCATTAATATATTACAGCCAGGATCCAACCCAATACTCCCGCAAACTATTCTGTTAACTGTGCAGATACAGTTTTACCTGGGATTCAATAGGCAAAGTTGCTGGCTGCTGGCTGTCTCCTGGCTGACTCACTGGTAGACTCCAGTGATATCTTTTGCACTCAGTCCATTGCGCAGAGGACCACAGCATGAAGGGGCCGCTAGTGGCAACTGCCTTTTAAGGGCTAGTAATGGCCATGAAGATGGTTAGCTGTCAGAACCATAGCGGGTAGAACCTCTTCAGTTGTTGTCTGTGACCAAAACAAACTCTTCCATGGATGTGATGAACCTGTACATCTCTATTCCACAGCAGGAAGGTCTTGAAGTTATAACCCATATTTTGAACCTTAGAGACAGTGGAGAAAAAAACAACGCAGTGTTCCTCATAGAACTGGCCACCATGGTTCTTAAAAGGAACTACTTCAGATTTAATCATTCCTTTTTCCTACAAATTAAATGAACAATGTTGGGGTCAACAATGGCCCAATCATTCATAAATTTGTTGATACATCAGTTTAAACCAGATTTTATTGAAAATGATATAACTCCCACAAACAGAATATTAAGTTGTTTTGCCATTACACTGATGATTTATTTTTCCTCTGGGCAGGGACCATGGTGGAACTCCAACAGTTTCATTCCTATTTAAATGGGATGAATCCCAATATACAATTCACAACACAGTAGAACAAGAACCCTCTACATTTCTTAGACATTGAGATTTTTAAGGATGGAGAGAAACTAGAGAGTAGGTTGTACAGGAAGAGCAGTGACAAAAACACTCTTTTGAGGTAAGATAGACATCACCCAAAAGGTTTATCAAAGAGCTAGTGTACTGCCAGGAATTATTTGTAATTTTCAGATGCAGTCAGCTATGACTTCTTATATCTGAAGTATTTTTTTCTTTTCTGTTTGTTTTTCTCATTGACAATTAGAAGATTTTCCACCTGGCAGTACCGAGGTGATGTGTGGAGTGGCACTCTGTTTGAAGGCTAAATAAAGTCAGTTCTGTTCCTCCCACTACATCATCAGAAATGTAGCCAAACACATACAGGCACCACAGTCCTTGCAGCCTGAGCAGTGACTTTCACAAGTTACCAATCAAAATTCATGGGAAATTATGACATCACTAGTAACCACAAAGAGCCAATCCCTGCTGCTTCATGTGAAATTGAATAATCTGACAGTGAGAAATGGGTCTCCTTGGTTACTAGTGATGTCACAGTCAGTGTGGTCTCAGTGTTGATGACATAGTGGGAGGACAGAACTGACTTTTTTAGCCTCCAGACAGAATGCTGATCCATATATCACCCTAGTACTGCCAGGTGGAAAATCTTCTAATAAGCAAACAGAAAAGAAAAAAATACCTCAAATATAAGAAGTTATAGTTAACCACATATAAAAGTTACTATTAATTACAGACAGTACACTAACTCTTTAAGAAATATCCCTTATGGACAGTTTTTGAGATCCCAAAGAAAGTGTAGCAATAATCAAGAATATTGAAGCAGCAGCATCAGACCTCAGTATTAAAATGTAGAAATGTAGAATTTACTGGCAGATAAGGACCACTTGGCCCACCTAGTCTGCCCATTTTTTCCTACCTAGAGTATCACTGCAGATCCTACTTGATCTCTGGTCCATTCACCCACCCCCTCCACTTTTCCTAAGATTCCCTTATTTTATCCCAAGCATTCTTGAACTCTACCATTGTTTTTGCGCTCACCACCTCCACTGGAAGACTTTTCCAGGAAGCCACCACTCTTTCTGTGAGAAAGTACTTCCTCACATCTCTCCTCAATCTACCCTCTCCAGCTTCTTGTCATTCCCTCTTGTTGTTGAGCTCCTTTTCTTCTGAAAAATAATTCCCTTTCATACCTTTTTTACCTGTGAGGTATTTAAAGGTCTCTACCATATCTCCCCAATTCCTCCTCTCTTACAGGGTGTACATATATAGGTCTTTAAGTCTCTTCTCATAGGGCTTCTGATGTAGACCCTGCACCATTTTAGTTGCCCTCCTCTGGACTCCACTCTGTCTATGTCCTTCTGGAAATTTGGTCTCCAGAACTGAACACGGTACTTTTGGTGGGGTCTTACAAGTGAACTATATAGAGACAATAGCACCTCTCTCTTTCTGCTGGTGATACCCTGCCCTATGCACCCCGGTATCTCCCTGGCACTCCCAACTGCTTTGTTACACTGTCTGGCCACCTTTAGGTCATCAGATATGATTACCACTGGGCCTCTTTCTTGCTTGGTGGTTGTCAGTACCACTCCTCCCATTTTGTACTCTGCCCTTGGTTTCTGTGCCCCAAGTGCATTACGTTGCACTTTTTCATGCTGAAACCCAGCTGCCATACCCTTAACCACACCTTGAGTTTTCTCTGGTCTCTGCTCATCATATCCATACACACCCCCAGACTGTCTGTCCTACTGCAGATTTTGGTATCATCCACAAAGAGGTAGACCTTCACTTCCAGTTCCTCTGTAGTGTGAAGACTGGTCCCAGCACTGATCCCCAAGGCACCCTGCTGGTCAGTCTCCCTTCCTTTGAGTGAACTCTGTTAACCACCACCTTCTGCTGCCTATTCCCTAACCAATTTCTTACCCAGTTTACCACCTTTGGGCCCACTCCTAAGCTACTTAGCTTACTTGCTAGCATCCTATGTGGGACACTGTTGAAAGCCTTACTAAAATCTAGGTAGGCCATGTCCACCACCTCACCCCACCCAGATCTAATTCATTGGTCACCCAGTCAAAGAAATCTATCAGATTTGTTTGACATGACCCCCCCGAACCCATGCTGCTTCAGGTCTTGTAACCCACTAGAATCAGGATATTCCACAAGCCTTCCTTCAGCAGTGATTACATTAACTTGCCACCACCAGTGTCAGGCTGACTGACCTATAATTACCAACCTCTTCCCTGCTACCACTTTTGTAAAGTGGGACTATATCTGCCCTCGTCCAGTCCTCCAGAACAACTCTTGTTTCCAATGAGCTGTTAAATAGGACTGCCAGAAGTGCAATCAGTACCTCCCTGAGCTCTCTCAGTACCCCTGGATGCACCCCATCTGGTCCCATTGCTTTGTCCACTTTCAGATTAGCAAGTCCCTTCAGGACAGACTCCTCTGAAAACAGACTATTAGGTATTAGGTTTGCTCAGAGAGGTTGTGAAAAAGAGACAGTAGAGACAGTAAGAACTAAAGCGTCTTCTAAACTGAGATTTCAATTACTAGCACCAGCTATTAAAGAAAGTTCACAACCTACTAGGATTTTTTTCATCCTCTTATAATAGTGCGCTTGGACATGTAAGGGTAATAATACAAAGGAATTGGCACAAGCTCAAAATTACTGTAATGGGAGAACAAATATTTTGCAAACCCCAACTAACAGTGGCAAAAAGCTCTGACACATTGAAAAGCAGACTGGTTTTCAACTGGTATGGCCTATGGGACTGTATTCTTTTGTTAAATTGCAATTGGAGCACGAACTCCCTATAGACCAATATGGAGCATATATGAGAACTAAACAAAGTCTGGTGCCCTTTGAGGAGACTCTTTCAGAGGTAGTGGAATCCCCTTCTGCTCTAATTCAGATGGTGATATATCATGTAAGAGGTCAGATACAGGAACATATAATTGGGGCCCTGTATTCAGCGCTTAGAGAGCATAGCACTGATTCTCTGGAGAATCTTAGAATTAGATGATCAAAGGAGTTGAGCTCGGACCTGGAGAGGGATCAATGGCAGGTTTCAACAATGATGTATTCCAAACTTTCCTCTAACTTGTACTGGAGGGAGTACACATGGAAGGTCAGAATAAGGTATTTTTAGAACACCTGATATAACGGCACATTTCTATGAAGGGGAGCACAATACATGTTGGAGGGAATGTGGCCAAATAAAAGTGGGATGGGGACATATAATATGGTCATGCCCACTGATAACTGATGATTGGCAAGAAGTTATGCAAGAATTAAATGCGATATATGAGAGACCAGGGGTGCTCAACCAGACTTTTATACTGACAGCAACCCCACCTAGTGGAATATGAATTCAAAAACTGCTGTACAAAATGTTGACACTCCTCCTCCTTGCAGCTAAGAAAATAATTACAAGATTTTGGCTTTCCACGCAGGTCCCAACCAAGGAAGCTCGGAGAAAGCTAACATATGAAATATACTATTTGGAAAGAATTTCAGCCAGAATAAATAATAAGACCAGTAGTTTTGATACCCTATGGAAAAAATGGACCCTATATCAATTGGAACATTATTCAGAGTTTGTACCTTGAATCTACATTATGGAAACTGGAGTATTATAAGGTTACAGGGAGGTGAGGAGGGAGGGCAATTTAAACTAGAAGGTATATTAGAAAACTGGACCTTATTTAAGCAACTTATTAGTTATGTCATCCATACTGCCCCCTTTAGAGATGTGTCCCAAGACTTATGTCTATGTCTATATTTATATTTATCTCTCAGATGGAATTTAGAATATAACCTAAATATGTACTTGTTATGGGACCTGAATTCAATTGACTGCTATAACTATAACTCTGTTATTTTAGCCATGGATATATATGGGTGCTGTATACAGCTATGTGTATTCTTATTGATATCAATAAAAAATAAAAAAAAAGAAAAGCAGACTGGTACATTTGGATTATGTGCTACTGAAAGAGACACAGATAGGGTTTTCATTCAGCCCATCCCACCAAGAAATTGCCTGTGTGGCCACTGTGTCCAATGCAGCAGCACACATAGAACAACAGAAATATACAATACATACAAGGATGAGACATTTAAGATCAGACAAAGAATTATATGGCACTCTACTTATGTTATATTATAGGTGCACGGTAGCGCCCCTATAGTTAAGGTTGTACTGGCACTTCTATGTTAAATTCAAAATGTTGTACCTTAACAACTTTGGCATTTGTTGATGAAATAGCCCAAAATGCAGCATGTGCAGTTATTCTGCCAGTGTCTCAAGATATGCAAAGTTTCGTGATGGCACCCTGTGTGGTTTTTGAGATACAGAGTGGTAAAAAACAGAGGAAAAGCACACTTTTTTCCCATTGGTTAACATGGGATTTTCTCCCTCCTCTGCAGCCCAGATAAAATGAAAATTTTTCTTGACATTTTCAGGGATGATGGGGTCTGTGCCAAGGGTGTGCCTTTGGATAGTGTGGTGAGAAGATATCTCACCATTTTTGAATTATAATAATTTTTGTGATAGCCACTAGACAGACAGGTAAATGAAAACCATTTGAACTGTTTATTGTTAAGGATTTAAAGGATACCTAAACAACATTTTGACAACAAACTATTCAAAACTGTGACTCCGTAGGTGACTAAAGGAAAGGCTGCTGTATTCATTAAGGCTAAAACTATATATATATAATTTACCTAAATGTGGTTTTAGAGCATTTGAATATTGTAAAATCAGCCTTCTAATTTAAAAAAACTGTCTTACCTGCTTCCTAAAATGGCCTCCAAATGTGTTATGTGATGATATAATTTGAGCCACAGTCAGAAAAATATATGGCTCTCTATAGTGCTAACTAGTTATTTTTTCCCTTTGTATAGAATTGTTTCACCCAAAAGGTCAAAACCATGTGTATTATTGTGTATAATACACATTTTAGGCTATGGTTCTGTCCACTTTGTTTATTTTAACATGCTGAAATTGTGTTTTAATCCAACCGACTTTCTCTGTGGCAAACCACAGTGCAGTACAAATCTTGAATAACCTGGTGGTCTAGTGGTTATGGTGGATCCAAGATGCTACAGTGGAGGAGCTGGGGTGATGTGCATGCTTAATATGCACTTTTTAACATTTTTATTAAACCTTTATATTTTCTACTATTCTTTCCTAGTATGTTTTTGACAGAACCTACAAATGTAATCCATAGTTCGAATGTAAACATTTGTACAATCAATAAATCAGACTTCTTCAACAAAGTGAAATGCAGCAGCAGCATGCAAGTACATTACTATGTATGTGGGGGGGGGGTGCAGCCACACCCTTCACCACCTCCTAGAGTCACCACTTTTTTGTAGCAAAGTTCTTGCTCAGTCCAATGTTAGAGTTCATACTTTTTCAAAACTCAAATATATGCTTGTCTTGTATTCTTTTTCCATGTGAAATAATAATAATAAGAAGAATCAGCATTTATATAGTGGTTTTCATACATATTGTATCCCAAAGTGCTTTATAAGCAATACTAGACTGGTAGTGAAGTGACAGAACATGTAGCGGCAGCCATTTCATACATTAATATCCACACACAGCTTTGGACAATTGCATGAACTGGTTTTATGGGAAGGGGAATGTTGTCCAGGACAACAGGATCAGGTAGTGATCAAGGTGCTGGCAGCCCACATCTTATTTCTCACAGTTATCTGCTCATATTTCTCTCTTCTGTCTTCCCTCCTCCCTGAATATAGCAGTACCTTGCAAGAGTGGCCTTCTCGGTCCCCCCTCTGGTATTCATTCATCACTATTCCTCCTCACACAGAATACTGGTGAGTTATCATTTTTCTGCATCATGAATGCAAGTAGTAGAGTCCCGTTTATTTTGACATATCAAATATAAACATATCCTTCAGTAAGTCAGGCTGATAGCAACAGGGAACAATGGAATGTTGGGCTTTCCTATCCTTAAAAGATCTAGTCTACCTTTGATTAGGCACTGCTAAATGATGGGTGTGCACATCATTATGCATGTCATTTAACAGTGCCTAATCATAGGTGGCTTAGATCTTACACGGGTAGGAAAGCCTATTTTTCCACTTGTGCAATGCAGCTATCAGCCTGGCTTACCAGAAGATCATGTTTATTATTAATATGTAAAAATAACATGGGAGATTGTACTAACCACATTCATGATGCAGAAGGGTAGTGAACTCACCAGTTTTTGGTGTGGGGTGCAGGTGAGGAGAATGAATGCCAGAGAGGGACTGAAGAGGCCATTCCAGCAGGATATAGTTATATTCAGGTTAGCTTGAAGACATGAGGGAGGAAGTTGAGCAGATCACTGTGAGATCTGAAATGTGGGGCTGCCAATATTGTGATCATTACCTGACTGTGGATGAGAGTAGCCAGCGATGACAAATACTCAGAGTGTCAGGGCTGCACCTAAACTGTTACTTGAATTCAGTGTAGGGAGATTACCCTCAGGTGGGTTGGGTGTTGACGTTTGTTAGGACAGTATTGAGGGAGCTGTGTATAGGTCATTCAAGATTTGGAAGGGTGGCAGCCAGCCAATTCGAATTGTGGAGTACAGCACAGAAAAGTACTGGAGAAGAATTGCTGGAAACTGTCCTACAGGGTTCTGCAGATCACAGGTAAAGGAGTAGACTGACACTGGAAGTCAGGTGGATTTGCTCAAGGTATTAGTATGCCTCTCCTGCTAATAATATCGTTACCCATTGTAAGTGCAGTCTTTATAAGGTCATGAACAGCAGTTTTTCTGATGGGTCATGATGCTTATTGCTTGGCCCTCCAGGAAGACCTAGTTGTTGGTTAATGAGGTGTGAATAAACTCAACAGGGAACTGTACATACTGCCTTCACTGTGCAGAAGGGTGGTGATCCACTCAATGTTTACTGTGGGAGCAGAAGTCAAACACTGAGAATATGGACTGGAGAGTGATTTGGGAGGCAATTTTTAACAGTGCCAGCTGATGATGCATATTGGTATAGATGTGCACAACTCTCTGAGGTACAAGACTACAATCTGAGGTATTATAATTCTCTTCATGAGACCGTAATCACATATGCAGCACCAGGCAGTACTAAGGACAGGGTATGGATGGTGGGGTGTTCAACAGAAGGTAGGCTAGATGCAGGAGGTTCACATGGAAAAAGAAAGCCTTATTTGTGGATTAACAAGAGAGCATGGGCTTTGAAACTGAACCAGACCAGTACTTTGCTCTGTGACCCTGAGTAAGTCATTACACTTCGTTGTGCTCCCAGGCCACAACTGTAAACAAGCTTTCAGCTTAGTGTGTCTCTCCTGGCTGACAAAAAACAAAATTCTGTACATCACATAACCACTAGATCATCAAGTAATTGAAGTGTTGTACTGTAATGCAGTTTGCCAAGGAAAAAGTCAGCTGGATTGCAAAACATTTTCCACAAGTTAAAGTAAACTAAATAAACAAACTCATAGCCTAACAAGTGTTAATCCACAAGTTAATACATGTTGATCATTCTGGTACAACAATTCAAAACAAAGAAGGAAAGAAGAACTAGTAAGCACTATAGAAATATATGTGGGTCTCTGTCTTTGGCTCAGATGATGTCATCATGACTCATCACTTAACAGACTTGGCAGCCATCTTAGGGAGAAACCAAGGCTGTTTTTTGAAAGTGAAAGGCTGATGTTTACATTATTCAAAAGCTATGAAACGGCATGTATATTATTTACATAAATGCAGTTTCAGCATAAATGTAAACAGCAGCCTCTACTTTACCTTGCTATGAAGCCAGATTTTGGAGTTTGCAGTTTTAAAAAGCTGCTTGTTTTGGTACCCTTTAATGTTTGTGCTCATAGAAATATGGTTTGTGCTGTCCGCCAGTCGTTTTTTTTTTTGTTTGTTTGTTTGTTTTAAAAATTTATTTCTAAAGAAATGCTACTTGGTAAGGAATGAGCAAGACCTGTATTAAGATCTCAGTCACATGCTTAGTTCCATTATTGTATTATTATATAAAAATTTTTAGGGCAAGTGTGTCTTTTTGTGGTGAGAATCATATGGCCTATCACTTGTTTAGCTAAGGATCAATAAATTGGAAAATAATCTTTCACAGTTCTTAACAGTTCAAACTTTACTGTTCGAACGGTAAAGACTGCAAACAGTAAAGGTCCATGACAGTTCAAACTATCACAGCTCCCTGGTGTCTAGTGGCATCCCAACTGCTAATTTCTATTTCCTGAATGAATATGTCCCTGGTAGTCCAATGGTCCCTCCCCCCATTCTACGATTGCTGTCCCCCTATAAAATATATATTCCCTGGTAGTTCAGTGGTCCCTCCCCCCTCCTCCATTCTCTGATCACCATCCCTGTATTTAATAATACAGTTATTGGTGGTCCAGTGGTCCCTCCCCCCTCCCCTGTTCTCCGATCACCGTACCCATATTAAATTATAGCATTGGTAGTCCAGTGGTTGCTCCCCCATCCCCCATTCTCCAATCACTGTCCCTGTATAAAATTATAGCATTGGTAGTCCAGTGATCCTTCCCCCCTCCTCTGTTTTCTGATCGCCATCCCCATGCTGCTGTTTATGTCCCTGGTATCTACTGGCACCCTCCTACCCCCTGTCAGTGTCTGTGGCTGTAAGAAAAGAAAAGTCCCTCAATGTTTTTTTCCCCTCCAAAAACTAAAACTGTCACTCGCCCGATCAGCCCTCCAACCCTCAACTTCCACTCAGCATCCACTATCCCATAACCCCCAGTACACACCCTCACTCACCTGAACAGGTCCCATGTTCGAGACCCACTCTCTAATCAAAGACACATCTTGCTGCTGGAACTGGTGAGTATAGTCTGATAAACTAAGGTAAATGCAGTTCTATGTGTTTCAATGGGAATTACAATGGTTATGCATAACTCTGCCATTTTTTGACATTTCAACCCCAAATGTTCAACATGGCCTTTTGGGGACCCCATCTCATAAACACTATGACTGACATTACACAACTCCCACCCAAAAGGTGTTTGCGGTCAGTTAGTGAATTCCCCTTTCAAGTAGAATTTTAATATTGTTCCTGCCTTGTTCATGAGGTGGGGTCATAAGAAGGCTATGTTGAAAATTTGGGGACAAAATATGTAAAAATGTCAAAGTTATGCCCATTTGCTGCAATTTTTCTACACATGCTCATAACTTTGGAAATTTTAAATATTTTGGCCCCAGATTTTCAACATAGCCTTCTTATTGCCCCACCTCATGTATGTTACAGATGTCATTTTTCAAATCCTGGCCAAAATGAGGTTTCACATTTGTGGCACGGAATGGCTTTGCAGTTGTGCAGAATTACATTTTGGTGGGGATTCAAACATGCTCTGTACCAGGTGAATGAGGTGGGGTAATAAGATGGTTATGCTGACAATTTGGTCACCGTTGTCCTATAAATAGAAGTGCAGGGCCTGGAAGGCCCCATGCTTCCACAGCTACATACATATATGCATCTACAGAGAGATGGGAGCGCTGGGTTCGGAGGGTCTTGCTCTCCCACAGTCAAATAAGATATGATTATACTATCTCAAAAAGTAAGGAAATAAATTGCAAAAAATGTAGTTAATGCCCTAGTTAGGGTTAAAATGACAAAAGTAAGGAAATGTGGTGTTAGGGTTTCCAACTGTAACACCCTCCCCCTCCAGGCAGCACAGCAGGTGTGGAACGTGCCTTGGGGTTCTCAGCCCTAACGCTGGAAACCCTAACACCACATTTCGTGACTTTTGTCACTGTAACCCAGATTAGAGCATTAATGAAGTGTTTTGCAATATATACATGTATGTATATATATATATAAAATAAGCCATGACAGGGTGTGCATTAAAGGATTTTAATGCATGCCCCAGGGGTGAGCTAACGCACGAGGCCGAAGGCCACATGTCCTTGTGCCCCTATGAAGTGCTTTGAAATCCTTTAATGCTCACCGTGGAGTGGCTTATCTCACTTATAACATGGGCCACCATCAGAAAAGAATTAGTTTTATTTACTCTGATAGGGATTAAAACTTATTTACTATTTTCAAAAGAGTGTACAATATATTACTTCTCAAATGTCTAAAAACTGAAAGAAGTAGTCCCTATTAATGCATAAAATAGCATCTTTCAGCAATAGGTTAACTAGTACAGTATTTTGCAGTAAAAGTATTTATTAGTAGAGTTGGTTGAAAATACATTTTTTCTCTGTAACATGTAAATTTTCATATAAATGCACTGTAACATCTGTAAATTTGTAAAAAATAAACAGTGTTTAAAACTTCATTTTCATTGCATCGTAATTATATAGTTTCATTGAAAGCAACCTTCTCTCTATTTTTGTTTTTTACTTATGTGTTATGATCTAGTACATAAAAGGAAAACTGCTGACTTCTGGTTCCGGTATGGAAAGGTGAACATCAGAGCTAAGATGCCCTCCTGCACGATCTAAAAGAATCTAAAACAATTGGGAACTAATTACAACAAAAAACAGAATTTGAACAAAATCACCACATTATACAACTAAATGGGACTCTGGCTGACTGTAAATTGCTGGTGGTGATGGCTAAGGCTCAGTGTAACCACTACCAACTATTAGCAGACATGGAGGAGTCGGAGGACCACAGAGCATCTGATATACAGCAAAATCCCAAATCCTCCTCCTCTAATGAATCTAAGAGAACATCAACTAGCTCCAACACCAAGACCAGAAAAAAAAACTTCCGATCTATCATCCGGCGAAGTTATACTACAGACGATAGCAGAATTTTGGAGTGAAATGCAAAACTCAGTAAAATAATTAAAAGAAAACATAGGCTCTTTGCAGACATGCATGGCCAAGGCTGACCAGCAAATTACAGAAAATACCTCACGTTTTGACAACTTAGAGGAAACAATAAAAATAATAGCATCAGAGCAGCTCATAATGTCAATGAGGCAGGAAGATGCTGAAAATCAGGGCAGAAGCAAAAACATTTGGATATTCGGCCTACCCGAAAATGAGGAAGGGGGAGATACAATAGCGTACTCAGATTATCATCTCCGGCTAGTGCTAAATTTAGAACTGGAATTCCAACTTGAAATTGAACGAGCACATTATGCTCTTGGGCCTAAGCCAGCTTGTCCAGACTCCAGGCATTGATGTTTTGTAATTCGTTTTGAAAGTTACCAAACTACAGAGCAGCTCAAGGCCTGATGAAGGGGTGCGTTATGCTGCGACAGCATCAACTCATATTAGATACGATTACACCCCATGCATCCAGCATCAACGAAGGGCATACGCAATCCTATTCCAACACCTACAATCTCAAAAAATAAAATTTCATACCCCTTACCTGGTTAAGTGGTGGTCCAGCTGCTCTCCAGTCCACAGACATATTTTTCAGCCACAGAAGCAATTGAAGACCTTGCCTCCCACGACATCATTAATGTAAAGTCTTTGGATACCCTGAAGTTGAAATTGGGACAATTTAAAAACCCAGCATTGGACAACCATCTACCAAACCTCTCACTGTCTGAAATACTAAGGAAACTACACCAACTGAAAAACTCAACTCAGGTCACCTGAGGGAATCTGGTAACTTCTTTCTCTTTTTTTTTTTTTGTCTCTCCGAGGGTGTCTGGATCCTCCTCTGATCTGGCTGGGCTCTGGGGCGGACAGGGAAGGAGGTTTCCTTATTGCTGTGGCTGTTGATGGGACGGGGTGTCTCTATTAGGCCCAGGGCAATTAAATGATAATTAACCTAAACCATGCCTTTAGACATTGCATTCTGATGGAGGGTTTTCAACTAGGCTGGAGGGTGCAAACACAAAGGTTATTGCACCATGTAACCCCCTTGTTACCCGGGGTTACTAGAATCCCAATAAGACCTAGTGGTAGGCAGGGAAGGCAACTTGTGAAACTCCAGTTAAATAGGTTTCACACTGTCTCACTCTGTTCTCAGTCTCAGCTGAGCCTGAGGGATGACATCACCAGTAGAACTTTCAGAGCTGCATAAGCCACATTGGAATCTGCAGCAAAGGGAGTTAGATAGAACATTGGCAATTTTAAAGAAAGTCTGCAGTTTGTCTTCAGTGAGTGAAGTTGGAAGTTGGGAGCTTGCTTGTAAAGCAGCTCAGTGAAGGCTCTAGGAGCCTCAGCCCTGACAGAGGGCTACTTTTCAGTAATAGGGTGTGCGTCTCCACCTTAAAGAGAGACACAGGAAGAGTATTGAAGTGGTGGAGACTGCTGTTTTCGGGTCTCAGTGCCCCTTCCCTCTGGGGGGGATGAGGAGGATTCCCTGCAGATTCCTGGGGCAACCCCCTAGTTTCTGCTTGTGGAGGAAAAGCTGCCTGTTTGTTTCCAGTATTTATTTGGGAGAAATGAAGATTTGTGAGTCGCCTGTGGGGCACCTGCAACGTAAGGGTGAGTGTCTGCTCTGGCTAAAAGGGCATATGTTTTTTCACCCTGGGACTTGTGTGACAATGTAAGGATTGAACTACTAAATATTGGGAAGCCTAAAGAAATGGGCCAAGCAAGTAAAAGTAGTTCCAAGTTCCAGAGTTTGTTGGAATGCAAATAATATGTAGAGGTGATGTGACAGACATCTACCCTTAATCTACATTTAAAAGTTCAGTAAAGGAATTGTTCAGTTTCCCAGAGAAATGGCCGGGTATGGACTGTGGGAGCTGGAGGTGGGTGGCCCCCCATCTTTAGTGACCAGGTCCACCTCTACGGATTTCTTCTATGGTTTTCTACTTTGCCTCAGGCACTTGGCCAGTGATGGGGGAAGTACCCAGACATGGGGTTGTAAGGAAAATTCTCTCTAGGAGTCGCAGACTCTAGTGTGGTGTGGGGAGCCACAACAGGATAATTGGTTCATTCCTCAAATGGACCGTGAACAGGATAATTAATTCATTCGTCCAATGGACCACGGATCAAGTGGCCGGCGGGGGAGCCGGGCCAGTGGGGAAAACCTAAGTGTGTACAAGTTGGGCTGTGTACCCAAAGCTGCGTGCAAGTCTGGGTTGTGTGTCTGGTGGGTTTAGAGCCTGAGGGCTGGAAATAGTGATAAAGTGTTCTGTTGTCTCCAATCTGCATTACCAGGAAATGTAGCCCCATGGGGGTCCATCTATGCTTTGTTTGTTCAGCTTGGATGTGAATAAAAGCTACACTGAAGAATCCCATTCCTGGTTCTGGACATTACAGTTATTGCTTCCTGTGTTCGGATTTACTTGGGTGCCCCTGTTCAGAGTGGCCAAACCTAAGCCCCTGTGCTGAGTAACCTAGTCCTCCCCGAACCCAGTCCCCACCAGGTACTGCTGTCAGCTTCAACAGCATGCCACCTGTCGTTTTGCTAAAAAGGCGGGGGTGAGGGGTTACAACCATCTCATTCACGCCATGGTGATTTCCTTCCTCCCTTGACTGCCTCCTTCAGTTATGCTGCCTTAAGTTTCTTTTGGTGCTGGTGTCTCAGATGGGGGGGATGTCTCGCCACTAACTTTGATGAGAGGGAACCCGGGGAGGACAGGGGATCATGTGAAGGCCACATGATCTGGGATCCCAGGAGTGAAACAAGAGGAAATTACATGCTGTGAGACTTTTTACCAGTAGATGCCCCGTAACTGACTGATTCCAAAAATGGAAAGGAGATCCTGAAGATTCAGAAAAAACTGTTTGACCTACACAGGGACCACGAGGTGAATTCAGATGCAGTTTCCCCTTCCTGAATTGGGATTTCTAAGAGGATCCCTGTTTACTTTGATGACATTTTTCTTTTGATGACACAGCATATATCCAAGCCTGGTGACCAGGCATTAAAGAGAGACTCGGTGGTCTATTTTATATATATCTAGGGACTTACATTACCGGGTTCTGTAAAGCATATGACTTACACTAATTGTTAAACCAGGCTGAGAAGCCATGAATAAGGCTATAGAACTAGAAAGAAAACCAAAAGTAAACCAACCTTATTAATAGTGTGAGCCTGTACTGGGACACCTAGTTTGAAGGGGAGAAAATGTATTGACTTCGGAGGGTCTCCTCCTGGGGGAGGAGAGGAAACGGGGAAATGATAAAGTAATGGTAGGATGACTTGCATGCTTTATCTTACCATTATGTTAGCTTGGTAACATCTGAGCCTTCTTCTTTAAAAGATTGAGCACTATGTAGTCATCCCCTCCCTTCGCCTAAAGACCCCGTCAGGGTATGGGGTTCCCTTACCTTTTCCACAACTGATATCTTCCACTTGATCCCTGTAATATACTACCCTCAAGAGCATCCTGGTACTCCAGTCTTAAATGCATGAAAGGAAATACCCTTTTCCCTCAGTCGAGTACCCCGAGGCTCCCTATTAGGAACTTCCTCTGAAAGCCTCATTAGTTCCCCTTATTAACTATCCTGGATGATGACATACAGCTCCTCCTAACAGAAGTGAGGAGGACCTCAGACTTTATGAACCCAACTAATTTTCTCCAACCATGCTGGTTCCCTCCCAGGGAGGGCACCCAATGAGATTGTTCACCCTAATTGGGGCATTTTTGCTCCTCAGAGGGATTTTCGCTTTCCCCTTGGGGGGCTCCAAGACTCCAAACTCCATCCCAATTCCTACTAGGAATTTGGGCAGGAGTAATCAGAGGTCACGTAAAGTAAGCACCTCTACTGTGGGAGTCAACCTGTACATAGTTTACTCACATGTTCATGTTTTTCAACTATGTATTAGTTTAGTTTCTAGATACATTGACGTTAAGGATGATGTTCTATTTGTTGTCAGAATTCAAGGAGGGGGACAGAAAAAAACACAAGTCAAGTTTCAATTACTTCAAAAGGATTTTTATTTACAACAGTGCATAAAACAAATGAAAAGGAGGTGCTTGACCCACCAGTTGACCACTTGTCACAAGGGAGGGTGATCCAGATATTTCCTGGTTTGGCTACCCTAGAAAAGAAAAATATAGCGAATATTAGAAACATAGAACTACCATGGCAATGCAACCAATAAAAATGTTCTCCCAAAATATGAATGGTCTGCATAACCCAACTCCCATCTCATGCAACATCTTAATAGACAAAAAGCGGATATGTATTTCCACCAAGAAGCACGTCTCTCAGACCTTGAACATCAAAAATTGAGATGGGGACAGCGATACTCAGTATTTGCCTTTTCCCACCCCAGCAGACAGAAATAGGGTGTGGCACTCCTCATCCTCTCTACTACCCCCCTAGATGTGCATGACACACATATCTATAGTCAAGGGCATTTTGTTATTATACAATGTACTTTATACACCCATAAGATTACTCTGGTAAATATATATCTTCCTCCACAGGCCAGGATCCCAGGAATCAAGGCATTTATATCCAAATTATTGGATATGCTCCAGGGTCAACTGATTCTAGGGGGCGATCTAAATATGACAGTATCACCTCAACTAGGTTGCTCAAACCCACTGAGAAATCGGCAAGCCAGCACAGTCAAACAGCTTAGGGGAATGCTTTGAACACTTGGGAATACTGGACATCTGGAGAAAAATGTTTCTGTCTTTCCCAGGCTTCACCTACTATTCAAGCAGATTTCACATGTATTCCAGGATAGATTATTTCCTAACTATGTGTGAACATTTCTCAACCATCCAAGATATTTCTATAGGCCCAAAAATTCTATCTGATCAACACTCTTTAGGAAAAGCATCAAAACGAACCCTTTGTCGAATCAGTCCCCTAATTTTAAAAGATAAAGAATTCTTGAAAATTGTAAACAAAGAATTCCCCAGATTATTACAAAAACTTCCTCTCCATCAATATCAGAGGCAATATAATGGGACTCTTTGAAAGCTACTTTGAGGGGCAAGGTTATCGCCTATGTCACACAGCAAAAGAGGGAGAGGGAAGCTGAGTATTGTGATCTCCTAAATCAACTTCAGAATTACCAACTCCTTTACAGAGAGGGGGACAAAGAACTTAAAAAAAAATAAGAGACACTAAAGCAGGGTTCCATGTCATTTGCACAATGCTATAATAGCAATACCAATTTGGGTGATGCTATTATAGCGACTGCAATTACAGCGCTCTGAAATATGGTTGACCACCATTAGGGTGACCTTTGCAAAATGCTTGCAAATTAGCGTCACTATTATTGTATCGTACAATTGATGTGCTACCCTAAAGCGGCCTTACAAAAAATAATTTACAATAAAACTCAGCAATCCCTAGTATATTTAAGACTCACGAGGGAAGACCTAGGGGGGCTCGCAGATTAGCCCTGAGGCTTACAGCCTGAAATTGTATAACCAATATTCTTAAAATTAGAAACACAGAAATAGGACAGGTAACCCACAAGGAGTCTTAAATCTGACAAATCTTTACTGAATTATATCAAAACCTATGCAAAGAGAATAATAGGGCTACCTCCTATGACAGACTCTATTTCTTAAACAACCTCACCCTTCCCAAATTAACAGCAGCACAGATTAAAACTTTTGAAGCCCCTATTAGAGAATCAGAGATCCATATAGCCTTTAAAACATTATCTCTTGGACAAAGCCCTGGCCCCGATGGCTATCTTGCAGAATGGTACCGAAAGTTTTTAGCAGAGTTGGTTTCCAAACTGCATTCACTTTACATAGAGATAGCACAGGGAGGAGTTCCTCCCCATCCTGGGCCTATGGTACTCTGGCTACAATCCCTAAACCCAACAAGGATACAATGGATCTTATTGTCCAATCTCAATTTTAAATGTTGATTACAACATTTTTACAGTTATATGGGCAACAAAGATTGGAAAATATTCCCCAAATTATACACCTTGACCAAGCAAAATTTATCAAACATAGAACAACATCCAACAATACTCGTAAAATCCTGACACTACTAGAATTAGGAAAATCCCAGCCACCTTTATTAGCCTTGATGCTGAAAAGGCATTTGACAGGGTCTCTTGGCCCTATTTATGGGACTCTCTGAGTGAGTTTCGCTTCCCTGATTCCTTTTTAACCTGGCTAGGCAATTTATATGCATCTCCCAAGGCCTGTGTCAAAACAAATTGAGGAATATCTTCCCCAATCCAGCTACAATGTGGGACTCACCAGGGTTGTCCTCTATCTCCCCTTCTTTTTGCCCTCTACATGGAACCATTGGTTGTAGCAATTAGAGAAACAGTAGGGGTGGAGGAGGTGCCTCTGTGCCAATAGGCATATAAAATCAGTCAGTTTGCAGATGACATATTTTTGTCACTACTTTCTCCCTCTAATTCAATTCCGGAAGCATGGAAAATACTTAATCACTATGAGACAATAGCTGGCTTCAAATTAAACATTACCAAAACAGAAATGTTGACATTTAATTATTCCCCATCTAAGTCTATACGCCAGAATTACCCACTTAAATGGAGAGCCACAAAAATGAAATACCTTTCTGGAAAACTCCCTCATGAACACTAGCACTGTCATTTCATTAATCAGCCCTGAAAGGGGATTTCATGGTTGCTACGTGGAATCAACTTTCAGGACCAGATAAATTTCACCACCAGAGTTCATGAGGTGGGGTCCCAAATAGGCCATGTTAAAAATTTGGTGACTAAAATTCCTAAAAATGGTCGAGTTACACATGTTTGTTGAAGTTTTTCTATGCACATGCATAACTTTGGTAAATTTCAATATTTATATAGCCATTTTTTCACACCACCTCATGAACAGTACAGCTGTCATTTTTCACATCCTGTCCAAAATGTGATTTCGCACATGTGGCACAGAATGGCATTTTGGAACATATTTGAATATTTTCACCTATGGGTTTATGAGGTGGGGTCATAAGAAGACTATATTGAAAAATTGAGGTCAAAATATGAAAAAATTCCAACGTTATTAACATTTGTTGCAATTTTGCTACTCCTGCTCTGATTTCGGAAATGTTAAATATTTTTACCACAGATTTTCCACATAGTCTTCTTATTACCCCACCTCATGGATGTCAAAGCTGTCATTTTTCAAATCCTGCCCAAAATGTGTTTTCACATCTGTGGTGTGGAATGGCATTGCAGTTATGCAGAATTATGTTTTGGTGTTTAATTCTAAAATGTTCTGTACAGCGTACATGAGGTGGTGAAATAAGATGGCTATGCTGACAATTTGGTCACTGTTGTCCTAGAAATGGAAGTGCAGGGCCAAGAGGGCCCTGTGCTTCCACAGCTACACTACATACATATACACATCTATGGAGGGATGGGAGCACAGGGTCCTTTAAGGATACTATTATACTATCTCAAAAAGTAAGGAAATAGGTTGCAAAAAACTTTGTTAATGCACCAGTTAGGGTCACAGTGATAAAAGTTGGGAAATGAGGCATTAGGGTTTCCAATCCTAACACCCCACCCTCCCAAACCAGGCAGGAGAGCAGGTGTGGGGTGTGCCTTGGGCTTCTCAAACCTAACTCTCACCCCATTCTCATAAAGTCTACACATCTGACCTTATTTACAGATGGAATGGTTGAGTGTTAGGCTTGAAAATCCCAAGGCACCCCACACCTGCCTCCTGCCTGGTTTGGGAGGGTGGGTGTTAGGATGGAAACCCTAATGCTTCATTTCCCAGCTTTTTGCTCTGACTCCCAACTGGAGCATTAACATTTTTTATATATATATATATATATATATATATATATATATATATATTGAAAACAACTCCATTAATGCATTGGTTAGGGTTTCTATTACAGCACAGAAATCTGGAAATTCGATATTAGGATTACCAACCCTATCACCCCACCTAACCCTCCCACCCTCTACACACCAACAGGCATTGGGATATGCCTTGGGTTCGTCGGGCCTAACTATCACCCCATTCTCCTATACTGAACTATCTGAGCTGCTTTACATATGGAATGGGGTGAGAGTTAGGCCAGATGACCCCAAGGCACATCCTGATGCCTGTTGGTGTGTTGAGGGGGTGTGGTGGGGCGGATGGTAACCCTAACATCAAATTTCCAGACTTTTGTTGTGGTAATAGAAATTCTAAGTGATGCATTAATGGAGTTTTTTTACAATGAATTTCCCTTCTTTTTGAGAAAGAGTAATCTTACCCATATGTGGTTGTGGGAGTGCAGGGCCCTCTACACTCCCATCACACTGCCATTACTCCATAATGGTATCCATTTGTGGGAGTGCAGGGCCCACACCCATCTATCCATAAGTGTAGAGACACTGTAATGAACCCTCATCTTACTGTGGGTTACGGAGGGCCCTGTGATCCCACTATTGCATAATGGTATCCATATGTGGGAGTACAGGGCCCAGAGGGTCCTGCACTCCCATCTACTCATAGTATAGAGACGCAGCACAGGGCTAGAGGCATTTCAAGGAGCCCTTGAAATGCAAATGGCATAATATCTTAGTAACCATAGGAACATTGGGAAAAATTCCACCATAGTTGTAATCATAATCTGGCAACCTGCGTGTATGCTTAGTACTAGGCTATGTTTAGTAAAAATTCCGTATCTCAAACCGTTTTTGAGATATAGACACCTAAAGGTATCGTGACCACCACAATGTTATCCTATAGGAAATTTCTAAACTTTGGACTGTTATAACTATGGAACTGATGTAAATTTTATCACCAAACCAGCAAAAGGCTCATCTATGGGGCAAGCCCTTTCTATGCTGCAAATTTCAGTCCAAAGCTCCAGATTATTTAGTTGCAGTGAAGTGGCAAAAAAGCAGCAATTTTTTGCAAGTGTTTTCACAAATTTTGTGAAAGCTTTCTCAAAAGACTGTTGCAATTTGTGAAAGAAAGTGTGCTACATATTTACAATTTGCAATAGTTTCACAAACGCACTTTCACAAATTGCGATACTACTGTTGGAAAAATCATAAAAAACATATTTCCGAGCATACTTTTTAAAATCTGAAGTCAGGATCATGTTCCTAGGGCCCAATTAGGTAAACACAACTGTTGGTGTTTACCAAGGGGCATTATTTTTTGGATTCCAACACTTTTTCTTTGTCGCTAACTGAAAACAAGATGGTGGCCGCAGTACACTACTAAACCCATTTGCAGCACTAAAAGGTGCTTTCATGAAAGCAAACCATGCTTTCGCATGGCACATATAATTTTTTCCCATAGACTATAATGGGAAACTTAAATCTTTAATAACTTTTGAACAGATTAATATTTTTTCACCAAACCTTCAAAAGGCACATCAGTGACCCAGACTCCATATACCCTGACAATTTCAAACCGGACTCTCAAACTGTTTTGGTCATAGCCCTGAGCAAAGAATTTGCCAAAATTTGGTAGTTTTCACATTTTTTGGCACTCCACAACCACACATCTGACCAGAATGAAACTTGCCATATCCAGAGAGCTATGGTACCAGACAGCACATGCAAATTCTCAGGCAAATCGGATGAATGGTTGCAAAGTTATTAAGGTGCAAAATTTGGGGTTTAACATGGAAGTGACCATGCAACCAGTTTCAGTTTCAGTTTGTTGGCAGGAAAAAAAAACTCAATTGAGCAGGCTTATTTACAAGGAGGTCCTGATACATGCAATCATGTCAACACAGAATCAACAAAATTAGCAGGGTACATACAAAATTACAGGTTATACAACAATCATAGAAGCATAGATGTTAATGGCAGATAAGGACCTCAAGACCCAACCAGTTGCCCATTTCTTCTGCCCTATGAATGTGCCATAGGCCTTTACTCTGTCAATGGCCTATCTATTCATACACATCTGTATTGCTCCCTTATGCCTATCCCATGCCTGTTTGATGCCCTGCACTGTATTCATATCCACCAGGCCAAGGTAGGCCATTTCATGCATCATAGACTAAAATGAAAGTGATACAGTGTATATACAGGTATTTACATATAATACAAAATTTGTTGGTAAAACTGGACAAGAAGCGTATTGGTTGGCAGATCTCAACTGAGTAACATTATCATGCAACATGGATCAGAGGGTAATGAGATGTGCTTAGGTGATTGGCAGATTGCTAGACTGTAGTGAGTACCATGTGGGGGTAGTAGTTAAATGAAAGGTGGGAAGGTAGAGTTACCAGGGGTGGTTAGAGCTGCCGAAGGAGAACAGTCTGAGTGGGGAGATCTTATCCAAGCCGAGAAAGTGAGTAGAACTGAGAAGGGATGGGAGAGGATAGGAAGGGAAGGCAGGCAGGGCTGGGGATGAAAAAGATGGTGTAGGAATAGAGTAGTTTGTAATGGTGGAGGACAGAGAGGAGCAGGACATAGGGAGAGTGGAGATGTATGGATGGCAGAAATAAAGGGTAGGGGGAGGTGACATAGTGGCACTACCATGCCACTATAATGTATATACACGTAGTTACAAAATATTGGGATGACAAAAGGTATGTAACCTGGAATAAGCTACAGGGCACACTTAAATTTATCTCCCTGGTTGGGAGAAATTACTTTAAATCCCTCATTGATGGTATTTGTTCTGAAGTATGTACATGTAAATAGGTTGTTACAACTTTCAAGAATCAGACATGTCGCCCCCATGGTATGTCATCTAGCTAAACTCTAAATTATAACAATAATGGCCTATGGTATATTGATATCTCTGAATCAATCATGTTCTCCCTATGTATTCCACAAGGAATGTTACCTAGTTGAGAACTACATTAAAATATTAATAACACCATGATATATTGCCATACTTAACTGTACTGAAATATGGCTTATCTTATACTATTGTCTACTCTATATATGCATTATCTCACTGTGTTGTTTTTTCTAAAATACTTTGTTCTATTCCTAATACAACTGAATCTCTGCTATGCTATTTTTATAGTGGATGCCTACTGTGGATTAAAAATATGTAGTATTTCACTCTATTTTATCACTGTTCCTGTTCACTGTACTTTGTTGTATTTTGTTGTACTTTGTGGTGTTTTGTTTTCCCTCTATGCCTGTCCTAACCAGCACCTCCTTATGAGTGAGCTTGCTCAATGGAGCCCTTTCCTGGTAAAATAAATTAACTGAATTGAATTGAATGTAGGGTCCATACCTCCTTTCACATGACAGTAACTATATTCATAATATATCTAAGCTTACAAGCTAGAATTTTACCCTTACTAATGCAGTGTATTCATAGTAACCTAGTACTGTGATTACAGAAGGGAGTTACAGCCCATCTTGTCCACCTGTCCTATAGCATGGCAGTAATTAGACCCAATTTGAGTATGGGCACATATCCAAACTTAGCTGCAATGTTTCTTTTACTCACGTAGTGTAATCATAGTAACATACTATTATGACGACAGGAGGGCATCAGGGTTCATCTTGTCCACCCCTCCAGTTGCATGGTGATGACTATTCACAATTTGAGCATGGACACATTGTCAAGATTATCAATCAGAATTCTAACCCTGCTCTTACTGTGTAATGGCCAGTGCAATTCTTCATCAGGAATCTGTCTAATCCTGCTCTGAAAGCCAGAACAGTGTTGGTTTTCACAACCTCACTAGCTCTTCCTCTTGTTACTCATCCATAAGAAGATAATAGATGGGAAGATCTTATTTATTTTTTATTTTAAAATTGTTAACCAGGTTAGTACACTGGGCAAAAAGCCCTTCTTCAGGACCAACCTGGATATTAACACAGTACAAACTAAACTATACAAACACATATTAAATAATACATTCAATAATACTGATTAAATATTACAATGACAAACATTCAAGGTTAACAAATATGCAAAATAAAATTGTTAAAATAAATATACCAACACATTATAATAAATATTATAATTAGTACTACTACAGTAGTAGATAAAATAGACACATTTGGCATAAATATGCTTTAATAGAGAGATATTCAGGAGGGACTAACTATTTTCTATTCAGAACACTACAGCAAAGAAATGTAACACAAGAATATGGTTAAAATAAAATCACTCTAACAGGAAGAAATGATGGGACAGTAAGACTGAGTTTTGTCAGCTAGAAAAGCTGACATACATGGTGATGCTACAGAAGATGCTTGAGGTAATAAGTGGATTTTATGAGCTGTATATTTGGTATGATAGAGTATGGTATAGCATGACATGACATGGCATGGCATAGTGCTGAATAGGAAGGAAGAGAAGGGGAAATTGTTTGACCAGGAAAGACACACTATACCAAAGCTTGTTTCCAGGTGCAACCTGTGAGCACAAGGAAGTTGAGTGACTTGCTCAGGGCCACACAGCATGCAAGTAAGGGCTGATGGGATTCAGACCCAGGTTTCCAGGTTTGCAGCTCAGTGCCCTCGACCACTGCATTATACTGCCTTCAATGTCTCCACCCCAATTCACATAGGCTCAAATATATACGGTAGTATAGTATGTATTATGTATTATTACGTAATTAATGTAAAATTTAAATGTATTATTAATACTATGCAGTATTATATACTATAATAGTATAGTATGGCATGGTATAACTTTTTTTAACAGGTACATGGTTGTTAGCACTCTAGGCCCCACTTTCAGAAACATGCCTGTGTACATATACGAAAGTAATACTGTTATGGACAAGTAGTATCTAATGCATAGACCAGGACAAAATATACACAACAATGTTACTAACAGGTGGCTTCTAATATATACACAAACCAAGACAAACAAAGATTCACAAGTGACATTGGTAATGTACAGTTTATAGCATGTTAATATATTAATATATCAATGTATCCTAATGGTAATTAATTGTGTTCCTTATGGAAATGTCTTGTTATACAGAAGAACTATAATGAAATACAAAGAGTTGGAGGATGTATGGGTATAAAAGGAGAGACATAATGAGATCTAGTGACCTGGCAGGTGCAGAATGTTTGTTTTCTATATTTGACATGTAGGAATGGAAAATTATTTTACAACTGTATAATTGAAAATAGTATCTGAAGAGATATGCAAATAAAGACATTTAGTGAAATAAAAACTCATAACAGCAGAGGCATGAAACAATGTCAGCTAGCATAGGATGTCAAAGTGCATGCTCCTTCATGGTAATGTTTCACCCCTAAAGATAACCAGCTTAAACATGTGGGGTCAAATATTCAAAACTTTGCACTGAGCGCAAACCATTTGCACAGGTTTAGTGCAGGATTAGCGTGGGTTTGCTATATTCAACAGGCCAAATAGCGTGCACAAACTGCATTAGCACCAGGCAAAATCATAGTGTATGCAAGGGGCAAACTGAGGGTGTGTGGACATGAATACAGGCGCAATGCTATATTCATTGAGCAGCGCTGCGCAAAGTGGTTTAGCGTGACTTAGCGCAACACTTAGCGTGGTGCAGATTACCACCCAGGAGAAGGTAGTCTTAACCATGGGCAATCAGCTTTGCACAACATTTTAGCTTTGCATGGTGTTTACGCAACTTTGTGCGACCCTAACAAATAAATATGACACATAGACAAAGCCAGACATAGAGGAAACATGCTGCTCACGGATGACATCACAATGATGCCATCACCTGCCACCAGTCCAAGCCATGCCAGGCAGTAAGTGGTGACCCTGCCACCAGTGGATAGCATGGCAGTGTGGCTATACAGCACGCACCTGCAGACCACTCTTCTGTGGACACCAACAGATGCCAGCACACACATGCAGCACTGTGGGCATGGAGGATGTTGAGGGGATAGTGTATGGTTGGCCAGGCTGTGCCACAGACCAGGTGTGGCCACAAGGCTGGGGCACATCATGCAGTGCACATGGGGCAGTATTGGGAATACCCCAACACCAGTGTGCCTTTCTGATAATATACCCCCCGGCCACATACCGCACAGCTGTACAACTGCCACAGCACACAAAGCCAGGCATGTATGTGTCTCTTTGAGCATCCTATGCCAGAGGTGCAGTATCTGTGGGTCACACAACAGTGTAACAGTAATGTACACTGTCAGTAAACGCCTGCATGTTGGGCCTGTCACTGTGTATAGTGCAGTCATCAGCACTGCCCTACACACCATAGGCAGTGCTGTGTCCACACACTACTGGCCCCCTTGCTACTGTAGTGTTTGCTGTGTACTGTAGCATTACAGTGTGACAGTGGCATGCAGCACCACCATCATCTGTGCCTATGCTGTGTTGTCCTCTGGGGTACAATATTCTATGCTATGCTGTACTGTTTACATGTAGCCTACAGCTATCATCATGCACTTCCAGACTGACCTACAGGTGGAGCTGCGGTTGGACCTGGCCAGCCCCTGTACTTCCAGACTGACCTACAGATGGAGCTGTGGGACTCTGCAGTAACGATGGGCAAACTGCATGCAAATCAGGGCATAATGAGGTGCTAATCTGTATGTTTGCCCAGAGACTACCTAAGTAGGCTCATTTGCATGTCACTTTTGAATATAGTAAAGTTTAGCACCAGGCAAACGTGTTTGCACCGGGTTAACAGTTTAGCCCTGCGCTAAACCCATGCAAACATGTTAGCGCTACGCAAACAGTTCGGGGAATATTATACAGTTTCGAACACTGTACTTTCACATGTGCTGCTACCTGCAGCTGTACTGGGTCCACACATTTGCTGGCACACACATTGGCCACATAGTTCACCTCTACCTACCTTCACGTCACTGTGCACTGTGTTGCTGTTGTGGCTTGCACTTCCTGTTTGCTATATTCACAGCTGTCTTATTCCAGGGCTAAGTTTGCCCTGCACTCCCAGCCCAGTTTTCCCAGCCTCGTTCCCATGCTATATTCAGAAACTGTTTGCCCCGGGCTACTCATTTTGAATATAGCTTGCTTTGTGCTCCAAAAAGCTAAGTTTGCTCACCGGGCAGTGTTAATTTATCCCCGGGGCAAAGTTTTGAATATCTAGCCCATGCTGTCTTATATGGGGACTAGGGTATACATGGAAGTAGTGTGCTCCAGGAATAATGTGAACATCAAAAACAGTGTGTGTGGGTGTGGGAGGGGGGTCTTTACTGTAAAATGATGTAGGCTATTACCTTTACTGGTTTAAAAACCTGACTTGAAATATTCGAATTGCACCCTGCTGCAGACTGACACTGAGCACAAGAATTGTGTAACAAAAGTATGAGAAAATGGGGAATGGAGTCAAAGAGCAGACACTTTACACAATGACAGAAACCATAGCAGTGTGACTCATTAGGAATATCAAGCATATGTAAGCATTGTGGTAACATATTGTCACCTGTTTGTAATCTGTCTCTCAGTTTCAAGGAAGTCCCCACTTACATGCAAATGAAGCACTTACAATACAACCCCTCCCATTCTTTGGTGTCACTGGAGCTGCAGCTCAGAATCAAATCAAATCAAATCAATTTTATTTATATGGCGCCTTTCAGATTATCAAGGTGCCTCACAAAACAATTAAAACAGCTGCAGCGTAGATCACATACATTATAAATAGTATAAAATGGGGAAAATAAAATGGTATTCCAGTTATTCCCCAAATGCCTGGATCCATAAAAAGGTTTTTAAGGCCTTTTTAAAACACTCTACAGTTGTGCAGTCACGTAACTGATGGAGTAGGTAATTCCAGAGGGTGGGGGCTGCATGCATAAATGCAAGAGCCCCAGAAGATTTTAAACAAACTCTCAGAATCGCTAGCAACCCCTCATCAGTCGAGGAGAGCAATCATCCAGGGTAGTAAGGGACCAGGAGCTCTTTCAGGTAGACTGGACCCTGTCCATGTGGGGCTTTGTAAGTCAGAAGACCGATTTTGAAGGTGATTCACCACTATACTGGCAGCCAGTGCAGTTTGTGCAGCACCGGAGAAATATAACAGGAATGAGAAGTTCCTGTCAATAACCAGGCCACTGTGTTCTGCACCAGCTGCAAGCGGCGAATATCCACCCCCAGAAGCCCTAGGTATAGGGCATTGCAGTACTCCAAGCGCGAGGACACAAAGGCGAGGACCAACATAGGAAGATCACCGGACAGAACGAGATATTTGACTCTGGAGATGTTCCTCAGATGATAGAAAGAGGATCTGATGATGGCTGACACCTGTGAACGCAGTGTCAGTCTGTCATCAAATATTACCCCAAGGTTTCGCACCCTTTCAAAGGTCAGAAGTGGTAAACCCCCAAGAAGAAGTCCAGAGGGTGACCTCACCGCCAACCCCCCCATCCGGTAACCCGGGTCCACCACCAGTACCTCAGTCTTTTCCAAGTTCAACCTCAACCAGCTTGAACTCATCCACTCCTGGATTTCAGTGAGGTAGTTGTTAAATACTGAGAGAGCTCCATCCTGGTCAGGAGCAAAAGAAAGGCAGAACTGGGTATCATCAGCATAGCAGTGAAGCCTCAGCCCATACCTTCTTACAATGTCTCAGAGGAGAAGCATGTACACTGCAAACACCATGGGGGACAGCACCAACCCCAGAGGAACCACACATGATAGCGGAATGGGTCAGAGGAATAAATCCCTGACACCACCCTCTGAGTTCTTCCAGTGAGGAAAGATGAAAACCAGCTGAGGACCATACCTGACAGGCCAAAGATGAACTTCAAGTGGTCGAGCAGAACCCCATGGTCCACAGTATCAAACTCTGAAGAGAGATTGAGGAGAACCAAGGTGGAGCAGTTCTTCTGATCTCTAGCCATCAGACGATCATTGAGCACCCAAACCAGTGCCATCTCAGTCCTATGCCTCTTTCGAAAACCGGACCGGAGAGGCTCATAGACATCATGGATGGTCAAATGGTTCTCCAGTTGAATGGCCACTACTTTCTCGATCACCTTCTCCATCAAGGTGAGGTTCAAGATTGGTCTGTAGTTTGCATGGCAGTCTGGGTCCAAAGAAGCTTTTTTCAGGAGGGGTGTCACCACTGCCTCCTTCAGGGAGCTAGGAAACTCACCTGTTTCCAAGGAGCACCAGATTATCCATGCTAGAACCGGGCCAAGGACGTCACCACAATCCAAAATCAGGGTAGTTGGCCCTGGATCCAAACTACAGCAGGTAGGGTGCATACCCTGGGCAATCAGCATGATGTTCACAAGCTCAGGCTGGTCGAAGGTACTCCAGGAAAACTGAGGGACAGTGCCCAAACACCGGTCTAGAGTGACACTCGTACAGTGTGCCGGTTAGAGTACCACCCTGATGTCAACCAGCTTAGCTGCAAAGAACTGAGCAAGCTCCTCGCACTCAACTTGCGAAAAGCTTTTCAGACCTGTAGACAGGCTGGGTTGCACAGTCTGTCCACAGTTCAAAAAAGCTGAGCCAGTCGATTCTGAGTAGCCACAATCTCCCCAGACAGGAACTCTGCCTTCTTACGGGTGATTGTGGATTGATAGGCTTGGTAATGGTCCATCAATTTAAGGTGATCGGCATCAAGGGCGGATTTCTGCCAGCAATGCTCTAACCTTCATCCTAGTTGCCACATCTCCCTCAAGGACCCATCAAACCAATGGAACTAAGGGTGAAGGAAGAGAGGACAAACTCGGACAGGAGCAATGACATCCAGGGCCATAGAAATGGCTCTATTATAGGCCACCACTAGGGCCTCTGGGTCACTGTTTGCCAATGGAAAAACCGATAGGTCAAGCACTGTCGCCAGGCCTTCAGAGCTTATATCTCGTAAAGAGCGGTAACTTACCAGCTCCAGAGGGGTAGGCCTATGAGGAAGGGCACAAAAACTGAACAGCACGGTGTAGTGATCGGACCATCCGACTGGTTCCACCCTCAGATCCAAGGCTTCAACCCCCGGGAGGAAGACCAAGTCAAGAAAATAACCGTGTTTATGGGTAGCAGTAGAAACAATCTGTGTAAGGCCCAGAGATGTCATCAACTGGATGAAACGCTGACCAAATTGTGAGAGTTCATCATCGACCCAGGCGTTGAAGTCACCCAGGACCATCAGCCATCAGAAGGAAGCATAAGGTTTTCAATGCTTTCTATCTGTATTTTTTTTTTAAACTTTGCAATGGCTAAAGACAGTCCTGTCATGCCACTCACACATTGTAATACTAGTATCCTTTATTTGTGCAGCACAAATAATACATCTAAAATAATTTCATTCACAAGTATAAAATCAGTAGGTCCTCGAAGGTAATATCCCTATAAAATGCAAAATGGCAGTGGTGGTTCTTGTGCACAAAGGTAGTCAAAATAAACTGGTGGAAAACTACTGTCCCATCTTTCTCCACAGCCCATTAACTAAGGTACAAGAGAGGCTAGTTTACAATCAAATACAGGATTACTTAGAGTTGCATCTTCTACTTACTGACTGGCAACATGATTTTAGAAAGCACCATGGTACGAACACTGCTTGGATTAGACTGACTATTGAGGTACTGGATGCCGCGGATAGCAGGGTACTGACAGCAGTTGTCTTCATTGATCTTATGAATGCATTTTATTTGGTTGATCACAGTCTGCTCCTTTGCAAGCTGCAATACATGGGCTTTGACTGCTTCTCACTACAATGGTTCAGACACTATCTGACCAACAGGTACTAGGAGGTTAAGGCCCTGTCCACACTACATGTATTTTTAAAAACATTTTTAAAAATGTTGTAAGTTCAATGCTTCATCATGGTTGTTGGAGTGCCCATACTGCGCTCCTACACCATGCTTGCCCGATCAAGTTCCCAGGTATGATTGCAGCAGTACCGCAAAGCATACCAAGATACTTGCAACCGGGTGCGGTAACAGACGGTGAAAAATCACATCATTTTGTTTAGAAGCTCACTGCGAGCTCAAAGATGTGATTAAATCCTCCCCCTTTCATTGTGGCAACATTTGAATAGCCGTAAGAAGGACGATGGAGGTTGCCTTAAACCGTGTTATAGTATGGTTTGCACCCACACTACCGTTAACATGGTTTAAGGCAACTGTGTTCATCTAAAACCATGCTAAATCCCTGCTCTGATCAGGGTTTTAGCACAGTTTTTAAACACGGTTTGTAGCACAGTTTTATTGTGTTACAGTGTGGATGCAAGATTTTTAAAATGGTTTAAAACTCGGTAAAAAGTGTTAGTGTGGACAGGGCCTAAATGGCATGGCACCCGCTCCCATCTGAAGCCTGTTACTGATGGTGTCCCGCAGGGGTCTATCCTAGGTCTCCTGCTTGTCCCTATATTTATCAATTACCGACCTAAAATTGTGGGGGGTGAAACTTACTTCTTTACGCATATGATGCGGTTCTTTATAGAAGTTCCACTGACATAAATATGATCAACTCCCAGCTTGGTACTGATTTCTTTATACTTGAGAAATCATTCCATGACAACAGTCGTGTCCTAATTTAAAAAACAAAACAAAAAAAAAACAAGGTGGTACTCTTTGGCCCTAAGTATTTTGGCTCAAACAGGAGGCATCTGTTCTCCCTTACCACCTCATCTGCTGCACAAATAGAAGTGGTTGACATAATGAATTACTTGGGGGGTCTACATTGACCAAGAGCTCACTTTTAAGCCTCATGTAAATCAAATCACCAAATCTACACACCAGAAACTTGGTCTACTACATCGCTTGGGTAATGCTCTTATCCTTGAGTCTAGGCTTGCCATTACAAACTGCGTCTTGCTCTTCACTCTTGTATATGGTGCACCTGTACTACAGTCCCTCAAGAGTGCAGAGATTAATAAGCTAAAGCTACTCTACAACAAAATTAGCCACTTTGCATCCAGCCCTCCCCACCAGAAAACATCACTGCAAAGTCCTCTCCTCCCAGCATTGGACCTCTCTGGAGGGGAGGATGACTTACCCCATTATGCCTTGCACTCAAACTCATTAACATTTTTTACCCCACCAAACCTTACTGGCTTATTACTTCCTAGGCCTGAAAGGTGCTTTCTCCAGGTCTCCAACTGTAACTTGCTTGAAGTACACTGGGTTAAAACAAATACAGATAAAAGGTATTATGCTTATCCCCACCCCATCTCACTGGAATCCACTTCCTGTTGGGCTGCTAAGCTCCTCCTCCTCTCTCGGTGGTTGACTGACTGCCTTGCTCAAATTTTGCTAATAATGCTACTACCCTCTCTCCCCATATTATAATGTCCTTCGTGTTTGTTTTCCATGATGCACTGGGTGTTAATATCTGGTGATTATGCTTCTCCAGTAAAATGTACTGTTAGGTATGTTTGGTGTCTATTTATTTAGTACTGTTAATTTTCCAAAGCTAATGTAATCCTCTGTATACATTTTCCCATTCACTGTTTGTATATCTGCTTGTAATTAATCAAATACCATGTGATCTATTGTAGTCAATGTACCTGTCCACTGTCTGAATATCTGCCTGTAAATAATTCTGGGTCACCCCTGAAAAAGGGACCTCTAGTTCCAGTGGGCCAACCCAGTTACCAAAATTCAAAAAATCAATCAATCAATCAATAATTTCCTTGTACTGCTCATCTCTCACTGCAAGACAGCTGTAGCATGTTGTAGGGGAGGAGTAGACTGAATGCCTCCTTTGCACAGATGACACATATCCTCCTTTCAGCAGCTGTAAAACTGGAGAGGTAGATCACTTAGTTTAAAAAAGTGTATTTTTTACATTTCAAATGCTCTTTAAACAACAATTGCTGACTGAAAATACTAAGAGAGGGATTGACCTTCCCTGTGGAAGCTCTAGTGAGTGAAGAGCTGCTGTATCTGGGACTGCGGTTTTCAGCTCCTTGAAATGTACAACTGTGAGTTCTGTTCATGAGCGGACGATTTGTCCCCAGACTAAATGTCGTGGTCAATATGACGCGGACGTATTGCTGCAGGGACAAATAGCGGCCAATCATTTCACCAATAACTGCAGTTGCTGACATTTCATTATGTTGCCAGTGAACAATGTTGCCTGACAAATTGCCAACCTACCCCACACAATGACTGCCACACACACACACCATAAAAGCCTCTTTGGTTTTGTGGATTTCCTGACTGTAGATTCCCTTTGCCCCAAGACTACTCACAGATAAAGGGGATGTTGGAGGTTTGCCTCAAATTGTATTTGGAGTTTTAACTTCAAAAAAGTGCTTTGAGCTTCTTTGAGACTTGAGACCTTGAATGCATCCATTAACAAGTGATGCACTACTACTATTTGAAAGAGCTCAATTCAGTGATCTAGTGAGTGCCACACTGGATTCCCGTTGCAATCGCACAGGAAGGGGTTGTGGAGTGCAATGCGGTAGATTTTGTGGTTGTGATTGTGACTGGACTGACACAATTTTGAATATACTGCTACAAATGCTAACCTATTAGCCCAAAACAGTATACCAGCCTGTGGGGTTGTGGAGCGCATTGTGGTAGATTTTGTGTGAGCATTTGTGAAAGGTAAACGATTAAAACTCTTAAACTAAAGCTACCAGCCAATACCCATCTGACCGAGGCATTAAAAAATTTCTATCCCTCTTGAGAGGGCAGCTCTGAGGCACATACACTAAGGATCCTCCAGTAACCCCTCCAGGTCCAATGAAAATGTAGCCAATTAATAAATAAATGTAGTCATTTATGTAGTAATAAATAAATGTAAGACATTCTACTACAGCACACAGTAAATTATCAGGGTCAGTGATGAAGTACAAAATGTCGCACTGACAGTCAGTTTTGCCATCGCCGGTGATTTGGTCGAGTAACTTACATTTTGTCCATGATTGCTAGACTGGCAACAGCATGTCTAATTTCTGATTTAACCACAACATAATGACCGTGACCAGTAAAAACCATGATGTTATGTCCGTATGCCGTTCTATTTATTTTAAAATGTTGTGGTGATACCACACCAAAAAATTGTTCTTTTGTGAGACTTCTTGTGTATTGAGTGAATATTTCCTCATTGCAGGCCACACTTATGTTCCAGGAGTGCGTCTGTCACAGCCTTTCTGTTCAGCATTTGGGGTTAGCACAGTCCTCAATTTGCACCCAGCCCAGCACCAGTGAGTGCTGTGTTCACTTTTGTTGTTTCAGAGTTGCATCTGTTACCCACCTATATGAGCACATACTGGACCTGGTATTCTCGCCAGGGCTTGACATAAGTGCAGTCAAGGCTGATCCAGCAATTTGGCTGGATCATCACATTGCATGGCTCCTTTGCAGAGCCCCTCATTTAAATCCCTCTCCTGTGGAGATGGTTTGGTATCCCCTGAAACATAATTTGGAGCTTCACAAACTCCAGGTGAAGCTGGATGTCTCGGGTATGATGATAACTTGTGCTCAAGGAACCAAGAACACCCTAGAGCACTATAACAGATCTCATGGCTGCCTTGGATTCTCTAGCCCCTTACCATACCTGTCCCTTGACCATCCACCACAACTCTCCATTGTACTGTGAGGAGCTGAGGCAGTTGAAGACTAAAGGACAGACGTTTGAGCATTCTTGGTGGAGATCTCACTCCAAGGAGTCCAAATTGGCTCTGAGAAATCAGAAAGCAATTGCTCCACAAATGACAGTTCCAGTCAAGAATGATCGCTTGGAACAGCTCAGCTCTTTCACACCATGGAAGGATTGATAAATCCTTCCTGTCTATAAGCCAATCAAGCTTTTTCAGGAGAGAAGTGCAAAGAGCTCAGTCATTTCTTCCTTGATAAGGTGTTCTCCATTCAGCATGGGACCACCTCAAGTGGTCTGTCATAGTGTCCAGAAAGAGAGGAGCAGTGATCTTCTGCCCTCCTGGGTGAAGTTCCTTCCAGTTGTTGAAGGGGATGTGGTCTGGGAGAACTTTGGCTTGGAACCTATCTACTGTACACTGGAACCTATCCCTACATTACTTGGGTGGTTATTGGCAGCCTTGAATCTCTGGTGCCAGTATACACTGAGATTGTCAGGTGTTTCCTTTAGGAGGAGGGTTTTCCATCCACTCAGAAAAGGGTTTTATAATAACAACTTTATTAAGAAAATACAAAACTTTTAACAATAAAAACTGTAAAAATTGAAAGAGAAAATTTAAAAACTAAAGTTCATAAAAGTCAGAGCTAACAATTTCTCCTATGAAATCACATAATATAATGGGGTGCAAAGAAAACAGGATGATACAGCATGAGTAACAATCCTAGGCTATTACACAAAAATTGTCTAAACAGCAATAGAAAATTGTGGTGAAACGCCAAGATAAAGTACTTCTGAAGGTAAAACAAGCTCGAAGGCAGGGCATGGTCTATGATAAAAAATCAGAGACTGATAGAACAAAACCCCAGTTAGTGCTGATGTTCCATAAGACAAAGTCACAAACTTCATAGAGGAAACTGAATTAAGGGACAAAAGCTGAATCCGATTGAACTTTATAAAGAGCCCTCCCTTTCCAGGTCTACTCAAAGATTGACATACAATTTAAATAACAGAAACTACACTTTTTATGTCTATAAATAGTATCCACAGTGGCAATCCACTGTGAGACTTGTAGGGGCTGTGGTTTGAGCCATAACATAGCAATTGCTTTTTTGGCACATGCCAAAAGCACCAATAATAACTTTAATTGCTGGCCCCTTATCAATAGATCGGTGGGGGGAATATGCAATGACACCAATAATGGAGATAACAGTGGTGATATATACCAAACAACAAAGCAGTCACATGGGAGATGGCTGATTAGTATGACTACAGACAAGGACATGTCAAAAAAAACATGCACATGATCCACCCGCGGCTCACCACAAGCCCTCCAACAAGCACCGGCCTAAGGACCTAAGTATGAGGCAGAACACACTGGGATATTAAAAAAATGCATTTCCAAGTGAATTCTTTAAGGTATGGGGCCACAGAAATCTTATAAGTGGCTAGGAAATATTTCTCCCACTCTGCAAAATCACATGATATTTGCATATCGGTTAACCATTAAGTAAAGACAGAGGAAATGGACTCTGTTGATGAAGAATGAAGGACAGAATAAATCACGCCAATTAGGTGATCTTGGAGTCCACCCTTTTGGTGAGTTATAATCAAAGCAGTAAGTGTTGATACAGTATCCAGGAGAAACCTGCCCCAAGAGGGTAACGTCTGTAAATATGTTCAGAATTGCAAAGATCGATAATAATCAGCTTTGGGTAGACTATAGGTAGTTTGGAGATCCATGAAGGAATGCATTCCCCTAAAGTCTAACACCTGGTGTAAATAGACAAGGCCAAACTGAGCCCATTGATGTAGAAAAGAGTTAGAAATGGTCAAAAGATTTTGTTGATTCCTGGCCGAAGCCATCACATATTGACTCTCATCCCCCAATAAACTCCTCCAAATTTTATACCAGGTTTGTAGCACCTAAACAGTGAATCAAGAAAAGTTGAAAAATGGTAACTGACCTGGTGGTGAGGACTAGAGGATGCAACTGACATTATGGAGATCATCTAACGTAAACTCTACATCTTTCCAAAGGGCCTCGTAAGACTCTGAGGTCTAGAAACAAAGTATGCACAGCTGGCAAGCCGTAGCATACCAGCGGAGATTAGGAAGACTTATCACCCCTTTTGTCGGGAAAAGGTGGGTGCAATAGAAAAGTTTGACGTCTAGGTTTGTGCCCTTTCCAAATAAAATTAGAAATTAACTGTTGCCATTCATGGAAGTAACAGCTAGGAATGTGACGGGGGAATGTCTGAAGAAAAAATAAAATTTGTGGTAACACGTTAAGGCAAATAACATCCACCCATTGAAAAAAAGAGATATTAAGGGATGACCAACTGCTAAGGTCAGCTACTATGTTGGCCGTCAATGGCTTGTAATTTAACAAATCAAGATGATCCAGGGCCTTGGGACTAGACACTCCCAAATATTTAAAAAAATTCTAGTTCCTGCAAACCGGTAATAATTTAAGTATATGCAGAGGTGGAAAATAAGAAAAGACTAATATTTTGGTTTTGCTTTTATTTAAGCGAAATCCAGCCAACTGCTCGAATGTGGCTAAGAGAGAGAAGACCGCCGGTAAGGATGTAGTAGGCTCTAAAATGGTTAGAAGAACATCATTGGCGAATAATATGATCTTGTATTTCTGGCCTCCACAGGTAAACCTTGAATGATAGATGAATGTCTAATACAAGAGGCCAACAACTCCATATAAACAGCAAAAAGCACTGGGGAGGTTTATTTTTTATTTATTTTAGTCTTTGGTAACCGGGTAAGACCCACTAGGCACAAGTGCCTGTTTTCAAGGGTGACCTGGGAGCACTAGATGGTTAAGTAACTTACTCAGAGTCACACAGTATACAAGTGGAGGTCGTGAGAATCAAACTCAGGTCTGGTCTACTGGATGTACCAAGCTCATTCACACCTCGTTCCTCTAACCTTTGGCTATACTGCCAGCCCAAGATGGGACAACCTTGACGAATTCCCCTCTCCAAAGAAAATGGAGTAGAGAGTGACCCATTTACCTTAACAAAAGTGAGGGACAGATGATATAATTGTTGCAAAATGGTAATAAAGTTTAAGTTAAAACCAAAAGCCCGCAACGTTGACCAAAGGAAGGGCCAAGACACTTGGTCGAAGGCCTTCTCCTCATCCAAGCTGGCCAGGACCAGAGGGATCAAGCACTGGTGAACATAATCTAAAAGTAGCAAAGTGTGATGTACATTGTCATGAGCTTGATATTTGCACCCAAAGCCAGCCTGGTCCCAATGCAGTAGGACAGGAAGAAGACCCCCGAGTCGATGTGCCCAAATAGACATAAAGAACTTATAATCTGAATTCAGAATTTAAATAGAATGATATGAGGCAGAAAAAGTAGGGGTTTTTTTTGCAGTTTTGGTAAAGTGGTAATGACCGCAATAACCAAAGATGTTGCAAGTTATATTTTCACTCATGAAATTCCCATGTAAATCCGCCATTACCAAATACTATATGGGTGAGAAATGCAGAATTTCACCCAAGTAAATGCAAAATTTCAGCAAAAAGCAGCAAATCTCTCAAATGAAAGGAAATTTCACCATTTTCGTGGTGAAATTTCACCTTCCGGGAACGAAATTTCACATTCCACAGGTGAAATTCCAAATTTCACTTTCGCCAAACATTTCACAAAATGGGTGAATTTTGCAAAATATTTCACGTCATGAAATTTGCCAGTTTTGCACATCTCTATGCATAATACCAGGATGGAGGTGGGACAAGCCCATCCTGGAGAGAATGAAAAAGTCTGAGTAAGAGCAGGCTGAGTAGATTTTGAAGTGAGGGAACTTTACAGAATTTGGACAGGAACCTGTCCATACCCTGACACTTGCCAGATTTAGCTGTCTGGATGCAATCATGAAGTTCAACCACAGAGGTGAGGAAAAGTAATCACCGGGCTTGTTCAGAAGAGAGGGAAGGGAGATGGGCTTGTAATAGAAAAGTATAGATATGCTGATTGGGGAGAAAGGGGCATCTAAAGTATAAAGAGAGGAATAATAAGATTTAAAGACTGACAAGATCTTGGTGCCCTGGTGGGTAAGAACACCTGAATTAAGGTGACGCAATCTGGTATTGGTGACTGTGACTCTATGAGCATGAAGACAGCAAGCCAGATACTGTGCTCCACAAGGGTCCTCTTCACAGTATCACTGCCTCAGATACAATAAAGCCTGTTCCACTCCTGGTCCAAAAGTTGTTGAAGCTGGACCTGGGACTCCAAGATTTTTGGTCACACACTTTTGTCCCCCTACATCTGTGCAGTTTGTAAAAAGATGCAGAGTATTATACAATTCTTGAATCTTACACTCACGTGCTTTGTGCACTGCTGATACATGGGCTGTGATGGTAACTCATAAGACTGCTTTAAGAGTATCCCAAAGAATTCTTGGGGATACATTCCCCTCATTGTTTTCCTGGAGAAACTGAGGTATCTGTTGAGTTAACTTATCGAGGAGAGCCTGATCCCGCAAGAGGCCCTGGTGCAACCTCCAAAAAGAAAGATATTCTAAGGGGGCATGATCTGAGAGATGAAGAGGACCATGTTCAATAGCATAAATGGAATCAATACGCTCCAGGGTTGTAAAAAAATAATTTAGCCTTGCGTAGCTGCCATACCAAGGTGCATAGTGTGTATAGTCCCAAAGAGAAGAATGGAGGAATTGCCAAGTATTAATGATACTAAGATGCTGAAGGGTTTTACAGAAAGATTTTTGAGCCGACAAGAAATGGTGTGTCCTAGGATGTGATGAATCTAGATCATGATTCAAAGTAATGTTCAGGTCACCCCCCCCCCCTCGGCCAAAAGAAGTTGCCTTTGGAGATGATCTAATAGCAATGAAAAGAAAGATGCATGACCCCGTTGTTCTGTACCAGGAGGAAAATAGGTATTGACTAATGTAAGGGAGCAACCATAAAGTGTGCCAGTCACAATAACATATCTCCTGGCCCCGCCACTGATACTGGTGCATAATTCAAAGGGAAGCCCACTCCGACACAGAATTAAGACTCACCTCCTATGACCTGATTTATGAGATGAGAAAAACACATGCTCAAAGTCAAACTTCAAGAATTTAATATGCTTATCTGGGGACAGGTGGGTTTCTTGCCAAAAAGGGAGATCGGCACCCTGTTGACAAAAGTATTGAAGGAGGCAAGGGCGTTTGATGGGGTTGTGAATTCTGTTCACATTATAAGATGTAAATCTAGTAAGAGAGGTCATTGCACACCCCAAAGGTAAAAGCCAAACTAAGACAGCAAACTAGAAGTGGCTAGCGTACAGGGACAAAAAAAGTTCCCCCTCAATACTAAAAAGATCGTGCTCTGTGCTAAGCACACAGAAAATGCCTTACGTTCAAAGTTAAAAAAGCAATGTGCACCCACCGTAATAACAGCAAAAGAGCAAAGAGAAGTATGAAAATAGTGTCTAACAATGAAATAATGCAGAGAATAAACCAAAAACTGAAAAATTACTACATTCCATAAGGTATCAGAGTACACCCCCAAGAAATATATTCCTTTATGAATAACAGCCAAAACAAGAAGGTCTTATGGCAATATAAAAAAATTAACCAAGTAAAATTGTGTGGCCCACCAACTGGGCAGGCACAATAATCATCAACAAACCAGAGCATCAACAAATATAACATAAATATAGCAGTGCTTCCAAGGTAGGGAGGCGGGTATACGCCATGGCTCCTAGGTAATGTTAAGAAGTAAATTAACACTACGGGGGTAAGATACGGCAAAGCCAAAGTCCCCCAGGTTCACAAAGAACCAAGTGCCACTAAGACATGGCCATAGTCCCTAGGGAATCGGGGCAGAATCAGCCTTCAAACCTATGGAAGAGGCCCGAAAATGAAAAGCGGGCAAATAGCATACTCGAAATGCTAAGTGAGGTCGGTGCCAAGAATAAAGTCCCAAAAGAAATAAAAAAGAAATAAAAAGAAAAAAGAAGGGAAGGATATAATTTAGTTTAGTGCCCCAACCCAAACCAAATCTGCATATACCAGTTATACATAGTAATAAACAGGTTAGCTCAGAAAAGGGTGATGGTGCAGCCCCACCTAAAGAAACCATCTTTGGACCCTGACTTTCTGGTGAATTGCAGGACTGTTTCAAACCTTCCTTTCTTCGGGAAGATAATCGACAAGGTAGTTGTAGCACAACTTGTGGCCCACCTGGAGCTAGTTAACATCTACAAACCTCTACAGTCAGGATTTAGGCCCTGTCTCAGTACTGAAACTGATCTAGCCAGAGTGTTCCATATCTCCTCATAGAACAGGACGTTATACCACCTTGCTCCTTTCAAATCTGTTGTCAGCATTTGACATGGTTGACCATGGTGTGCTGATTGAGCCCCTGAGGAACTATGTAGGACTAACTGGCACTGTTTTATGCTGGCTTGAGTCCTACATTACTGGGAGAACACGGTTGGTGGCTCTAGGCAATTTCATATCCAGAGCAGCTGCAGTCAGCTGTGGGGTTCCCCAATGCTCAGTCTTGGCAACTGTGTTGTTTTCTGTGTATATGTTGCCATTGGGGGAGATCATCAGACCATGTGGGGCTGAGTTTCACTGTTAAGTAGATGATACTCAGCTCTATCTTTCTTCCGCTCCTGATGGGTTTACTCTAGCGATGGTGCGTGGATGGTGTCTACAAGAAATCATTGACTGAATGGCTTCCAACTGGTCATGTCTCAACCTGTGAAAGATAGAGACGATAACTGTCAATCCAGGCCAGCATGGCTTGGCAATGACAAGTGGTTAACATCTGTTGCCATATGTGAATGCTCAAACACTTAGAGCTGTGGGTCTAGTGAAGGATCTGGGGGTTATGTTGGACTGCAGGCCAACTCTAGAACAACAGTTGTCAGCTGTGCTCTAAAATGTCTTTTACAATCTGTGTCATATTGCCCAGATCAAGCCACATCTAGCACCAGCCAACTTAGAGATGATAGTCCATGCCTTTGTCACCTCTAGACTGGATTACTGCAATGCTCTTAATTTAGGGTTATCTGGCAGTTTGCTGCATCATCTGCAGTTGGTCTAGAATGCTGCAGCACAGCTGGTGGTGGGAATGTCTTGGAGGGATCACATAATGTTGGTGTTGTACACTGTGTACTGGCTGACAATTTGGCAGTGTATCGCCTTTACTACATGCTTGTTAACATTCAAGGCCCTATCTGTTCTGGGCCCAATTACCTGAATGACCTTCTGCTGTTCTTCATACATACTCACACCTTTTGCTTTACAGATCCTGGCCTGCTTCAGGTCCCCCATTCCCAGTTGAAGGACAGGTTCTTTGGAGTCACAGACTAATTGCTTTGGAATTCCCTTAGGGAGGTGGTATGTTCAGGTAAAACTGTGGAGACATTTAAGACCCTACTAAAAAAACTTTACATTTGCACAGGTCTACATGGAATAAACTAGTTTTAAATAATTATGTGCTTTTAATCATGGCATATTTATTGCTGATACAGTTTATTTTTGCTTAGTTAGTGTATTTATGTGTGTTGTTGCAAGGCACCCTGAAGCTTGTGGAAAGGGTGCCAAACAAATAAAATTTGTCTTACCTTGCCAAATTAATCGAAATCTAACCCTTTCTACACAAACTGTATTTCAGAAGGTATAACTTTGCTACCATTAGGGCTTGGAACTTAATTTTTTTAATGAAAGCTTAGAATTAGAGCAACATGCCTCGGATATGTTACTACAGTAACCATGTATTGATACAAATTGAAATGTGTCAATACATGTATTGATATATCACATGTATAGCAAGAATTTATTGCATTCACATGGCTCAGACATGTCAAGTTGACTCTAAGCTTTCATTAAAACAAAAGGGATTCCTAGCCCCTAGTTTTTCCAAATGTATTCCTTCTGAATGAAATTAACTTTAGGAAGCTGTAACTTTGAAACTATTAGGGCTTAGCACTCTTTCTGTTTTTTGTTTTTAATCTCTTTCCCCCCTATCTCACCAGCCCCCTTCCACTGGTCACCCCAATCCCCCAGCATTCTCCAGGACTTAGCTGAACACATCTACCACCAATCCATGCACCCCCCATGGGGTCAGCGGAGTTCCTTAACCTCCACCATCGAACAGGATCTGGTTTCACTTGTTTGAGTCTGAATAGCAGGTGCAGGGCCTGCAAGTGCAATGTCATCTGGTCGGCTGGCAGTTTTCTTCTGTTCTCCCCAAGGAGGTGCAAGCATGCGATGCCATCATGACACACATTGTTTGCTCCTACAAAATGTGCATCAATGGCTGCCACACCTCCCTGCATTTCTGGCAGCCACAGATTGCCTTTGCCCTAGCCTCCACAAGGGGAAATGTGTGCTCCAGGCTCCACATCTTCTCCAGCCCCAGAGAAAGATAGCAGTCCCTCAGATGTTCAGTTCTTCTCCCCCTGAGTTCGCTTATGAACCCCGGTCATCAGCGCCACAAGTGGTAACACAACCACTGTACCAGTGGCTCAGTTGGAGCTTATTTCTTTTTAAATAGAAACTTGTAGTCAACATGATATACCTGAGCCTGATCAATGCCATTTCCATGCAAAACATGTTGATACATAACAATATACAATATACAGTATATCAATACCTGTATTGACATGTTTCCATGCATTTCACTGCAAGGAAACTGTATCAGTGTGGATTAAACATGTTGTGGTGATTCCAAGCTATCATTTAAAAAAAAGTTAAGTTTCTAGTCACAGTGGTTCCAAAGTTAATCCTTCTTAAACAGTCTTAAAAAGAGTATAACTAAGCATTGAAATTTATCAAAATGCATACCGTGCAGTCAGCACTTGTTTTTCCATGTCTCATGTATCCATGACACTCATTTTTCATCACTGTGGCTGAGCTACATTTTGCTATGTTTGTCCTAGAATCCATACTCAGATAACCACCACACTCAGATATCCATCTATGACAATGGGAATAGATGGGGTTGGATATCTGAGAGTTGACTGTGTCAATATGCAATGTAGTGACCTGTGTTGAAACATGAAGCTACGGTATTTAATAAAAACTACTCAGTTAGTAGTTTTTGTCTGCTGCATGTTACAGTTCTTTCATGCTGCAGTCAAGCTTTCAACTGTAGACTTTACCAGCACTTTTTGCTAAATAGTTTCATATCAAATATGTTTCAGCCACCGGATTTTTCCCTAAAATATGGCATTACTGCATTGTTAACTGCTGCACCATTGCTCATAAATAGATGCCGCTATGGACTGTATCCCCCATGGCTCACTCAGTGCATGGGTAAATAGGGAGCTTTTCATGAACATAGTTGATTTGGATTGTTGTTTGGATTATTAATCAAGAATTTACGCAGCTGCCTTGCTAGCTGCTGCACCTCCGAACACACACTGATTCCTCCAGGTACTATGAGTAAGGATGTAATAAATTCACAGCATGCATGGAATTCACGACTGATGTGAAAACGGGATGTTGCCACGAATTTTCCAAAAACGGAGAACAGTCAGTGAATATGACAGGTTTTATTTTTATGTTTTGTGAAAATGCATGGAAAACAATTTATCATCCCACGTCACAGCATCCAGGTCGGAGAGACAGAGAGTGAGCATGAGACATGGAGACACAGTGTGAACCACAGTTGCGGCACTCTCCTGTCTCTTGGTGTGTGTGTCTTTCTCTGTCACTCTTGTGCAGTATGCAGATATGAGAAAGCTTGTCCCCAACACACTGTTCCCCCTGTCAGTGCTTGGATGAGAGTGACGCGATGCAGTGAAGGGGAATTCTCCTGTCCATCTGTGAAGTTGCCAAGGCCCGCAGAACCTGTGTTGCTGCCCCCTCCACAATTTGTGAGATTGCAAGCTGCACCAGAGGGAGAGACATAAACAGCATGACTGCTTTTCTCTGACAGCAAGGTCCATGGGATATACATTAGTGTTCTTTATGTTTTAACTGCATTTTTCTACATTACAAATCAAAGCGTTTTAAAGTAAAAATTGATGTTGTGTTTTCCGTATAGAAATGCATTTCTACCGTGCAGTCGCCATGAAAAATTGCTTTTTTTACCGTGAATTTATTACAGCCTTAACTATGACACGTGTTTTGAATACAGCCAGCAAAACAAAACAGCAATAAAAACCGGTTAATGTAGCTAAAATTAATTTCTGGTCTTTTCAATAATCCCACATAATCATCATACTTCTATTATTCCTTCCTCAGGAATTCCAGTCAGGCTACTCAGTGGTAGATTGTTCATGTCAAGAAGAAAGGCAGAGCTTGCCTGGAGTGTTAGTCAGGTTCCAAAGATGTTGTCTTGCAGTGGCTGAAGGATGGTAGGATTCCTGAAAAATCACTCAAGTACACCCTGGTGTAGGAGGGGAAATGAGCTGAGCTCATTATTGATGATGCTGATTTAGGCGATGTAGGAGAGTACACCATACTCGCTATGCAGGACAATGATGACAAAAAAATATTGCAGCTCTGATTATCTAACAGTCAAAGGTGAGTGAAACAAAAGAACTGAATAGTAAGGAAAGCACAGTCAACATCTACAATGTATTTTGTCATACAGCATTTCCATTACCTTAGTCAGGGAAGCCTGCACTGTACCTGGCCTGTAGCTATGGCACAAGCTTCTTCTTCTAATTATAGCAGTCATATTTCCTACCAAAAGAACTAAATACAACATTCAAAACAATCAATCAATATAGAAAAGAAAACAGCTGACTTTGTGTCTCATTCATTATGTTGGGTATGTTACTCCTCATGAGGCATTCAAAATTATAATAGTATACAACAGAATAATTGAATACATATAAAACAATAAATGACTAAGCACAGTAATAAAAAAATGTCATATAATATGCACAGAAGTAGTGGTCCCTTTCCCTGAACCTCCCTGGTGCACATTTAATGAGTATAAGAAATTTCTGTTAGACTCTTTGATCCATGGGTTCCATAACTAAGAAATTAGAAGATAGAGGAGAACCAAGTAGACCATGGCTCTTGTAAGAGAGTAAAAGGAAAAGACTAAGGAGAGATGCTTCCTTGTGTGTGACTACTAAGAAATGCCCAGAGAGATAAGGCAGTGAACATACCCAATATGTATTATATAAAAGATCATCTTTTATTGATTTCTTTCTCTGGTTATCAATGAATACCCTTGCTGATGTTTAATGGTCCTCATCATTGTGATAGCCAGCATACAGCTGAGAGGACCACTAATCAGAGAACTAGAAGCCCATAAAAGACAAGACCCAGCATATAAATAAAACAAATGCAAGAATATATAAGATGCCATTGATACTGCTTTGACTGCGCATAGAAAAGGAAAAAATGGATTAACCTTAAAATAATATTTATACTAAAATTACTACCAGCACTGACAAAGTATCAAGGCCTATGAAATGTCAGCAAGCAGTTTGCATAGGTAGCAAGAGAAAACATTAAATTATTTATTTTCATACCAGGTGAGTGTTCTGGCTTGTCTACCTGCCTTTAAATGAGAACATGAGAAAATGAAATAATACAATTGTTATGGAGCCACTGGCTGACAACTAGTTACACACTTACTTCCCCAAATGCTGCCATAGGCCTTTTGTGAAGCTACCAGTTAGATGTTCTTTTCTCATCTCCGCTTATTCCTTCACTCACACAGTACAAGGAGTGGACATCAGAACCCAAGTTCACTTCAGACACTCCTCAATATGCTCATGTATATTAGGGGTGGGATATTCAGACTGCGCCAGGCTGTGGCACAAGCCTGGGCACAGCGCAACTGGGATGTGCCAGGGCACTGACAGGGTGATATTCAATGATGCTGCGCCATGGCTCAGCACCATTGAATATCACTTTGTGACCACCCAAATTGTGCATGGTGCAGTGGCACTGCACCAGCGCAAGTGGCCAGAGAGGGGCAGGGGGATGCGCTAGCTTAAGTGCTGTTGCGCTAGGTGCATCAACTGTGATATTCAAAAGTGCACATGCAAATGGGGCCAATGCATGCAAGGTGCAAATGGGGCCATCTGCATGTCATCATGGCCCCATTTGCATGCAGGTGCGCCAATCCCCGGAGACTTGCACCTATCACCCTGCCAGGCTGCAGCTGTCGGGGACCGACGCCCCCTGCACAAGCGGCAAAGTGCCCCACTGCCCAATCGTGGGCATATGTATTGAAAATGAAAGTCCTATATCCCTGGTGGTCCAGTGGACCACGTCCAGCCCGATCGTGGTCATACGTATTAAAATAATGAAGTCCAAAATCCCTGGTGGTCCAGTGGACTGCTTGCAGCCTGATTGGAGGCAAAAGTATGAATAAAGGGATTAAATCCCATCCCTGGTGGTCCAGTGGACCGCTCGCAGCCCGATCGTGGGCAGAGTTATACAAAAAGATTAAATCCCATCCCTAGTGGTCCAGCGGCACTCCCCCCCACCCTCCCACAGCCCGCCACCCCACTCCCCCACCGGTCAGCGGGCGGCGGAGCTCCCACCCACAAGCCACCTGGGCCGCCTGCCAACTGACTGCGTACAGTACAGCTGTATGTCTATTGGTCCGCAGCGTGAGCCAATGGGCGTGCAGACCGTACTGTACTACACAGTCCAGATATGTGAATGGATTAATTCACATATCTGGACTGTGTAGTATGGCACAGTCTGCACGCCCATTGGCCCATGCTGTGGACCAATGGGTATACAGCTGTACTGTATGCAGTCAGTCAGCGGGGGGTCGGGCAGCTTGCGGGTGGGGAGCTGCCACCCGCCATTGACCGGGGGGAGGGGGATGGCAGGGCTTAGTGGGAGGGTGGGGAGGAGGTACTGCTGGACCACCAGGGATGGGATTTAATCTTTTTTTATATAATTCTGCCCACGATTGGGCTGCATGCAGTCCACTGGACCACCAGGGATGGGATTTAATCCCTTTCTTCATACTTCTGCCCATGATCGGGCTGCGAGCGGTCCACTGGACCACCAGGGATTTTGGACTGTTTGTTTTACTACATCTGCCTGTGATTGGGCATGGGGGGGCGCTACCCAACTGATGGTGCTGCCGGAGCTCGGGTGGCCACCCACAGCTGTCAGCTGTCGTGTTGCGCTCTGCAACACGGCAGCTCACCTGTGGGTGGGTGGCTAACTGTTGCTCCTTTATTTTTTAGAATGACTGTATGTGGCACATGCAGGGGTTGCACCTGCATGGGCTCCGCACATCCCAGGCTGAATATCATGCCGGGGCACATCAGTGGGTTGCCCATGGTGCAACTGTGTTGCGCCATGCACAACCCTTCTGAATATCCCACCCTATGTAGCTATAAATTCTTTGCAAAAAACCTGTTAATAAACCAGTTAGGGTTCAAGGTAATGCCACAAAAGTAGGGAAGTGTGGTGTTAGGGTTTCCAACCCTACAAGGATAAGATTACACAAGCAACCACAGATAGCCATCACCAGACAAAACAAAACACATACAACAGTTTTCAGATGACACAAAATCAGTAGCACTGATGTGTTACCTGCATGGATTTGTATCTTCAGCTGAATGAGCCTCTGCTTCTGCAGCCACAGCTGTAGATGTATGTCCTGTGGCATCCATGAGTACATCTGGCTGCAGAAGTGCAGGCCCCATGGGGAAAATGTACTGTTACAATGTGGTTATCATGGGTTCTGCAGCAGATCTAGAAATTGTTCAAGGGGGTAGCAGTTTTGTCTGGGGGTAGCACTTTCCCTGAGAAAAGTAAAATGCTACCTTTTAAAGCTCAGATTAAGTTAAAGCAGCTATTTGTTGCTGTTGTCACGGGGTAGCAAGTTGTACCTCCCTACAGCTAGAAGTTGGTGTGTATGCTTTACACCTGTGGCTGAAGAGGTGCAGGCTGCTCAGGGGCCCACACTTCTGCAGACAAAAGTACTGTTGCAACTGTAGCATGATGCACTTTGTGGCTTCTGCACTCCTGCAGCCAGAGGTCAGTGTGTATGTTTTACACCTGTGCCTCCAGTACCTGCACTTCTGCAGACAGAACTGTGTGTACTGTATATCTTACACTGTGGATGAGCACCTGTGGCTACAGAAGCACTGGCCCCATAGGGACCTGCTTTTCTGCAGAGAATAGAATTCTTGTAATTTAGGCATCATGGATTTTTATCAGTGGCTGCAGGGGTCTGTACTTCTCCACATAAATGTAATGTTGTGATTTGAGTGTCATGGATTTCTGTCTGTATCCAGAAGTGAGTGAATATATGTTGGGGTGTACTTACCACAGATACAAGTCCATGAAGGTAGCACTTCAGTGCTACTGCATTTTTGTCATCTGGAAACAGTTGTATGTTTGTCTTACCTGATGATGGCTGTCTGTGGTTGCTTGTGTGGTCTCATCCTTTTACATCTTGGGGGGAGTTAGGATTTGCAACCCTAATTCCACATTTCCCTACTTTTTACTTGAATGCAGGCTTCAATTTGTACCAGAAATCAAATTAAAATAGTGAAAATATATTTTAAAATTATGCTCCATAGACTTGCATGGAACACATCCCCGCACTGGTTCTATAGTGACATCACCAAACTATGAAGTGCGGGGATGGTGTCGGTGATCAGGAAGTGGAAGGGATCGAGTGGCTAGCCCCCTCAGGGGCAAAATATGATCCCTTCTCTTCTTTAGGGGGCAAATCCAATAATTTTAAAAGTGGTATGGAGGAACTCTGATGCAGGTAAGGGATTCTCCTGTTTGTTTAAATGCAGTTCTGCAAACAGCAAGGACAGGTACTCTTTAAAATTTTATGCAAAAATACTGAAAAATTACAAAGTTATGAGTAAAAGTTCATAACCCATTGAAATACATTAAATCACACTCGCCTGATTTTCTCATATTGCAGTCACTGGTTCCAGCAGCAAGACATGTTTTCAATCAGAGAGTGGATCTACATCATGGGATGCTTGTAGGTGAGTGAGGGTGTGTGGGAGGGTGTGGAGTGGTGAGTGCTGAGTGTGAAATTGGGGTCAGAGTGTGGGGGGTGTCAGATCAGTGACAGACCATTATCGTTTTTGTAGGTTCAAATGTCCACCCCAAAACAAAATCCACAAGGGATGGTTTTCTTTGTTTCAGGAGACTTTCTGACACTAGAGATTTGGCACCCCAGTGTCAGGCCACTGTCTGGCATCACCAGTGCTGGCCACACATATAATGGGAAGGGAGCAGGTGACTTGGAAAGGGGAGTGAAGAGAAGCAGTACTGGGGGTGGGCACCCGTGTCCGCTTATATAAATTTATGGGTCCAGCTGGAGGGCATCTTATGGATACAAGAGTGTCACCTCATATGTTCTGAGGAGTGGAGGATTCCAAACCAAAGGTGAACAGTTCTGTGGTCTAAGGACACAAGAGGGGAAACTCTTAGAGCCATAAGAGGCCCTCCAAATGGACCCATAAAATTATTATAGATTGCTAACTTTTTAAAATAAAAAAAATCATTTTTTATTTAAAATGCTGATGGCATGAGCAGTCAGCGAGAAGCCTGTTACAGTGGCTCAACACATGAGATACTCTTAAAGTAATAAGAGTACCTCACATGCAACTGAAGGAAGCACTGTGATTGATCAAGGATGCTCCCATGATCTATAATGAGACGTAAAGATCAATGGCAAACATATGAATACATTTCTTCTTTTTATAGGTTTCTCACAGACAGTGTTATAAAAAATCACTTTAAAGAAATATTCAGCTGTCTACTGTGATTATTTATTGTGCAGTTTATTTATGCATGCCTCTGTAAGTGACTCCAATTGAAACTGGCAGTTCAGGATAATTTTCTCTGAGACAGCTCAGTTCAGGCAGCTTCTGATGTCAATGAAGGAATAACATCTTATCTGAATCCTCGTGACAGCCTTGAGAATGTACACAGAGGTCTGTAAGCACCATTAGATTTGAAGCCACATTAGTCTGCTGATTGACTTCACCCAGCTACTGATTTCCTAAAAGAGTCATTTTATTATTTTTTATTTTAGCCAAGGTCTAAAGCTGGACTTCACAGTTTCAGTGTGTGCTCACAAAGCTACTCAATTCTGATTACAACCACCGACAGCCTAATTAATTTGAAATGCACTTTCCATTTATTTTCTCTAAATATAGTGTATCTGCTATATGTCTGATTGATCTCGAATATCTACTGTTGTCAATGTCACTTACTGTTGCTGTACTGTAACTTGTTGTCCACTGACCCTGACCCTATGTAACCTCCAGGGTCATGCCTGAAAACAGGCATTTAATTGTCTAGTGCATTTACCTGGTCAACAAAAACGAAATAAATAAAAGTGGATTGAAAACTTGTCTTTCTATAACTACATAATCGAAATACATTCACTACACTTTTTACTGTGCGTGACTGGTGGGTTATTGAATGAGTCTGCCTTTTTTGTGTGTGGTGGTGGTGGTGAGATAATATACAGTACACAGGTAAAACACTACAGAAACAGGCTTAACATGACACATACACACATACACAAATGCTCCACATCACACAGATACACTCATGTGTCACATCATATAAACATTACCACCAAAAGTTATGTGATAAAATCAGAAAGAAGTAAGCCCTTCAGTACATTTTTATTTTTCTATCTTTGGTAAGCAGGTAAGGACCACTGAGAACAAGACATGTTTACAGGGTGACCCATGAGCACTGTGGAAGTTAAGTTACTTTTACAGGGTCACACAGCATGCAAATGGCTGTTGTGAAAATCAAACCCGTGTGTGCTGGATGTAACAAACTTGTTCTCTGAACCTCTGTGCTACACTGGCTTTACTGACAGCAATGGATTATGCTGAGGAGAAGAGTGGGTGGATTTGTACTGGAGCATGGGGATCTCAGACTGACCTTATGTGCTCTGGACTGGATACAGGGGTTATGTGGTGGTAGACAAGTGAAGTGATGATACCCTTGAATGCTTTCATGAACTTTGCACATTGATGGGGAGGTGGTGTCATTTAGCGATTGAAAGATTAAAAGAAATGTTGTGATCCCAGCCTGCCGACGCAGTGGTTAGGCTTCTGCTTGCAATGCCAACAACACGAGTTCAGGAATGGACTTGGGAGTCAGAGGGGAAGGCTTGAGCTTCCTAGGGACTGCTCTTGTTCTCCAGCGGGACGGGGGCCAAGTGTCTGTTGCAAGAGTGACCTCTGACAGAGGCTGAGGGTGGTAGCAGTGACCGGCGTCTACACTAGTTAAGGAGGCAGGGACAGACATAAGCATTCGCGCCATGACATCATTGCACATCCAGCCTCCTGGGGGAAAACTACCAAAAATCAGCCAAGCAGAATACTGCCCACCTCACACTGCAGGTCCTGCACCACTGCCAGCAGCACCATCAGGGACAAATCCCATCTTCCACAGGGAGGGTGAGCCCCCTCCTGGAGGCCCCGCCTGTGGGGTAAGAGAAGGCATAACCCGAGGGGGGGAAGCATCCCAGGGGTCATATCCCATCATCCACCAGTTGGTTAGGCTCCCTCCCATGTCCCTGTTCTGGAGGGCAATCCAGCATGTATCCCTGGTGGGGTGACTGTGAAGGGTGAGTGATGGGGCTGGGAGAGGGGTCGGGCTGATGGGGGCCAGTCTGTTATAAAAGCATACTAAATTAAAAAAAAAAGAAATGTGGTGAATGCTTGATTACAGACTTACACTGCAGTTTTGAATCACCAGTACCAAGGACCCTTGCTGAATTAAGGTAGAGAGTATGGGATGGGAGACCAGGGATCAGAGAAGGGTTTTATTTCTGGCCCATCAAAGGCTTATTTGAGTTTGTACTGGATGGGGAACTATAATAATCTTCCACTCATCTCTCTATATTACTTCAGTATGCGTCTTCCGGCTCAGGTGACACAGACTGCAGGTAAGGCAGTAGCTTACATATAAGCACATATGTCGAGTTATTTCTCGATAAGAGCACACCCAGGTGCGTTGTTAGGCACAAGGTGCTTGCGCTGAGTGCCTGATGCAACTGGGCATGCTCTTATCAGGAGATAACCCACACCTCGGAGTGTCTTATTGCGCTTATAAAATGGGTCCCTAAGTAATCATAAAAAGGAAAAAAGGTCAGAAATATTTAAAAAAAAGATTTTAATACCTGAAATAGTAAAAAATAGTCCCGCTGTAAAAGTACTGTCATCTTTTGCAGTAGTGGACTTCCTATATATTGCTCACATTGTATGCCTATCACTGCTACAAAGACAGTATATGGCCAGCTGTTAAACAGAGTTTTATGGTTGTGTTTTTATTTATGTATGTTTCTGTAGCTTTTGCTTTGTAAAGGGTATTTGTGTCACAGAGCAACTAAGTGGCCTGAACAGTTTTGTGAGGATACTGGAGCTGCTGCTGCCCCACCCACAGAAACATTTAAAGTATGAACACAGACACAGGCTGTTTTATTTAGTATTATTTTTTTTTTTTATTGATCATCAAAGACTGAGAGCATCGTGTGATTTTATGTGTACTGCCAGGTTTTCCGGGAGCGATCGTGTCTGTCAGGAGCCGCCATAGTTAGGTGTTTGGATTTTCCTGTATCGTAGGAATCAGCTATTTCATTTCATCGGCTGCTTTGCGGTGAACATGTGGAGTCCAGTTTTTTTTTTGGTGGAACTGTTTCATTTAGAAGAACCGTTGGTGTAGATGGTGAAGAATTTTATTTTTGAGTATTATTTGAAAGTCACATCTTGGCAGCACGTGCTCAGCGCTCACTGGATCCGAGGCGACTTTGTGAAGAGAGGCAGAAAAAGGTGATACTTTTAATATTTTAAATGACCAGCAAGTGTTTGGAGTAGTATGAAGCTGCAGAGTTTTAGAAAGTGGCAATATTGAGGGTGATATTTGTTGCGCGGAGGGGGCAAGGGGCGAGGGCTCCAGCTTGGGTATGAGGCTCCAGTTTGGCTTCGGAGCAGCGGTCGTCGCTTACTATGAGCTCTGCCAGCCAGTGTTTTTTTTTTATGCTTGGCAGAGGTCACTGATTTGTTGATGTGGTGGGGCATGTTGGTGGGCAGTAGTCCTGGTTGGCAGGATACATGCTGATAAGGACACGGCAAAGACTGGCTTTCAGCCAATCAGGAGTCTGGATTTGTTTAGCCCATTTTATAACATTTATTCATCTACTCTGAACCAAAAAAGACCTCACTCCCCAATACAGCTTAAGTGTGTGCCTGCAAACCCCATCATCACTTTCCAGCCACAAAGCACCTTTCCAGTAACCCCAAGCCCTAGTCACAAACTTAGCATGTCCACATGAACCCCAGACTCTAGTCTGAATCATACGAGCATATGAAATGCCAGCAGAATCAAGCTACACAGTCTATCACGTCTGCTCAATTGTGCAGCTAGCCTCTCAAGATGCAGCTGCCCCACCCCTCCCTCCCATCACCCCAGTTACCCCCCCACTGTGTCCCAACCCCTCTTGAAGTAGTCCACCATCCTACAGGAAACCACCTCCTCAGGTAGAGTTCCACTTGTCTACCACCCTCTCTGTGAAAAAATGTCTCCTGATTACCCTCCTGAATTCCCCCTCCAACCTCAGTTTGTGACCTCTAGTATCCCTCCCCCTTCTGATATGGAATATCTCTCCTGTATTCACCTTGTTTATCCCCTTCAGATACTTAAAGGTCTCGATCATGTCTTCCCTATTCCTCCTCTCCTCCAGGGAATACATGTTAAGCTTGTTCAGCCTTTCTTCATAGGATTTCCCCTCCAAACCCTGGAGCATCTTAGTCGCTCTGTGCTGCACCCCCTCCAACAGTTTGATGTCCTTCTCCAGTAATGGGCACCAGTACTGCATGCAGTATTCCAGGTGTGGCCTGACCAGTGACCTATACAAGGGAAGGATCACCTCACTCCTTCTAGAGGAGATCCCCCTCACTATACAGCCCAGCATCTTGTTGGCTTTCACTCCTGCCTTCCTGCACTGGGACGAGTTGTTCATATTCCCTGTCATAATCACCCCAGGTCCTTTTCCTCCTCTGAGCTCCCCAACTGTACCCCTCCCAGCTGATAGCTCCTCCTCCTCCTCTGGTTCTTAGCTCTGAAGTGCAGTACCTTGTACTTCTTGGCATTGAACCCCAACTACTATGTTTCTGACCACTCCTGCAGTTTAGTCAGATCTCCCTGCTGTCCCCTCCCACCTTCAATTTCATGCACCGCAGCTCCCATCTTGGTATCATCTGTGAACAGACTGATCTTGCTTTGGGTCCTGAGTGAGATATCTGCTATGTAGGTAGGTAGGTAAATGTTTATTTGTTCAACTATAAATCGTTACAAAAATTTTTTAAAACTATAAAGTTATCTAAAAGCATTAGCAATTTCAGACCTGTACATTCCTGAGATAATTTACATTCAAGTTTATATATATATATATATATATATATATATATATATATATATATATATATATGATAATACCATATCCACTTGTAATTATTGCAGTTTCAGAGTCTTCAAAACATTTGACATGAGTCAATATTTTTATATCCTTTGAAGTAAATAGAAACTTAATAATTCATCAGAAGGGAGACTGAGGGGTGCCAAAATTGTAGCCAGACAGAATTTTCTTTTAAGTTCATACTTTGGGCAATGTAGAACTACATATTTAAGATCGTCTTGCTGACCCAGATTACCGTCACAGAGAAATTTTGTTTCAAAACCAGGTCTTCTTTGTGAACAATATATGTAGTTCGATGAAAACAATTCCATTCTAAAATGAGAAAGAATTATTCTATCTTCTAGACTAAATAATAGTAATAAATATGGTTCTAAACAGTGATTACTTTTCAAAATTTTATACCATCGGTAATTTTTGAGTGAATTGATTTTCTTCCTTTTATTCGCTATATCTATATCTCTGCATCTTAATTTAACCTGTATTGATATGATCTCAAAAGGGACAATGTGAATTTCATACAAATGATGTCCTAGTCCATGCGAAAATATCAATTTCTTAATTGGAGTAATAAAACTCATTTTTTGATAATCAATTTCTGCTTCGAGGCATCGCCTCGGTAAACAGATTTCACTAAAGCAAAAAAGTTTAAGTATGAAAGAAATGTTTTTTTCATGGACTAACGTTATTAAAGAATATTGCCCTAACTCAGTTCTTACCACTTCAGCCGGGACTGCTTGGCTAACCCTTAGTACGTACCTATACATTTTAGTTAGGATTTTTTCTAATGGTAAAAGAGCTATATCATTCCCCCAGAGTTCCACTGCATGTAATATACTAGTGGTAATCTTAGCATTGATAATTTTAAGTAGACCAAGTACAGAACCATGTTCCAGTTTGGCACTGAAACATTTAAAAGCATTGAATGATGTTACTAGCTTTTGGACCATCAAATTCATATGTGCTGTCCATTTAGAATTGTTTGAGAATCTCATTCCTAAATAGTCATAACAATTAACGGTTGAAATTTTGAAATTATCAGTGAAAACAGACGGTTGAGATTTTTTTATTACCAAATATTACCAAATTTTTTTATCAATATTTATTTTTAATTTATAATTTTTACATAATTCTGTGAAATGGTTTAATTTTCTTTGTAAACCTAGACGAGACAAGGACATTAAAACAAGATCATCTGCATAAGCCAAACAAGTTATGGGTTTATTAAATATTTTGGGATAATGAAAATCATTGCTATTTAAAGATTCAAGAATAGGATTTATATAGCAATTGAAAAGAACCGGTGCTAACAGGCAGCCCTGCCTGACTCCCAAATGTGTTCCAATTTTAGAGGTTAAGGCATCAGATTGAGAATAGTGTACCTGGAGCCAGGTATCTGTATGTAATCTCACTATAATGTCCAGTAATGTTGGATCAATTTTACAGTCAGATAAGGTTTTCCACAATAAGATCCTACTTATCAAATCAAAAGCTGATCGTAAATCTATAAAACAGCAATAGACTTTTGCTTTTTTAATTTTTGTATATTTCCAAATGAAATGTTTGAGAACATAATCATGTTCTATCGTAGACCTGTAAGGTCTAAAACCATTTTGTAGTTCACTCAAAATCTTATTTTCTTCAGCCCAGGTTTGAATCCTGGTTAGAATAATTCTAGTAAATAACGTCTGAGTAGAGTCTATTAAACTACTCAGTCTGTACTGTACGTTAGAGGATTATTACTGTCACCTTTTTTGCAGAGTTGATAGATTATACTCCCTAACCAACTCTCAAGGAAGAATTCCCATTGAATAAAATAATTAAAGATTATGTAAAGTATATGAATCCACCACTCACTAAATGTTTTAAATATAGCTGCCAATATTTTGTCTGGACCAGGTGCTTTGTTTAAAGAAATTTTACTAATAGCTGATATTATTTCTCCTGGTTGAATATACAGAGGTTTGGGATAATATATCTTGGAAGAACTAAGGTTTTTATCAGTAGCTATTTCTGTTAATGAAAAGCACAATTTTGAAAAATGGTTAAAGGAGTAATAGAAGCTTTTATATTTACTGCATATTCATTAAAACCTTGTCTTACTAATGTCCAAAATGTTCTGGCATCTAGAAAAAACTGCCTTTCTTAATTTTTGCCACATTTTTATTTTATACCTTTTCTTTTCAATTTCTAATATTGCTTTATACTGTTTTCTAGCTTGGTTAACTGAATGATTACTTATTTTAGTCTGTGCTATTGTATAAGAATTATTAAACCATGTATTCCCTCTAGTTTTTTGTGCTATGGAAATCTGGAGAAACAATGGTCCTAAATGTCTAATCAGATTTTCCCAATATTTTGATAACTGAACTGACTCTTTAACTTGATATTATTTCCTTTTTCAAATTAGAGACATAATAAGATTCCAAAACATCAATAAATTTAGAAATAGAAGTATGGTTCCAATGTAGTCTTCTAGGGTTTATTATTTTGTTATTGAATTCTACCGAAGAAGTTGTTATAACCTTTAATTGCCTTAGCATCCATGTAGCGGAACTGGGAAGGTATAAAGACTCTGGTCGCAAAAAATTACTTTAAGATCAAAAACTAAATTAATTGCCAATATGTTAGACCATACCAAATCTGAAATAGAACAACCGGTTGGACCTAAAAAAGTAAAAGATCCAGTTTTATCACTTATCACTCTTCCATTTAGTATGGTAAAATTTAAGACATCCAATATGGTAAATAATGTTTTTCCTTGTTTATTTTTTTTTTTTGTCTAATGATTTTCTATTATAAGATAGCATTGGGTTTAATAAACTTATCTTGTTTTGTTCGTTATCTGATATCGTAGTGTCCCCAATCTAGCACTAAAGTTTCCTAACAAGATGATAGGTAGCAATTCATCACTATCAGTTTCTTCTTGTATAAATGCATTAAATCCTTCCCAAAAATCTTCCTTGGTGGTATTTTTGTCACCAGGAGGAATACTGATATTTATTACCAATAAGTGCATATTATTGTAAAATAGTTTAATAGGCAGAATTGTTCTAATTGATGTCTTTATTTGAGTTATTTTGAAATCTAATGACGTTTTGATATATGTTATCAACCCTTCTTTGGCGCTGCCAAATTTTTGTTTTTTGAAAGCAGGGATGGAGAATCCTGTGAAACCTGGAATTATTGGGGAAATGGGATTATTCCACCAAGTTTTTTGTAAACATATTATGTCATATTCCTGCAGAAAAGATACTGTATTAGTGTGTGCTAGTTTATTATTGATACCCTCAATGTTCCATGTTAATATTTTTATCTGACAGAGATTATTGTTGATTGTTATTCCTTTTGTTTGATTTGGTCATGCTGAGAATGATTTTTCAAGGACCTCGTAACAATTATTGTCTGCATAATCTGATAAGATCCTTGGTTTTTCTAATTGATTAGGTGATTTCAGTTTTTGTGTTTCAAATATTTGATAATCAACAATATATAATCCATATTCATCCAATAATGAAGCTGATTTTAAAATTAAGGTAGACCATTTGTTTGACCAAAATGTCAGATCTATCTGTGGAGAACTGGTATAGCCCTTTTAATTTTTACATATTTAATAATTGAAGAAGATATGTTTAGTTTAAGCGCAATAGACAAATTATTTGTAATGTCTTTCTTCAAATTGCCTATTGATTGTCCCTTAATTATTTCCCAGTCAAGTAAGGATAGAGTTTTGTTTTTTCATTCTGTTTCTTGATTTGTGGTAAAGAATGAAATTACTTTAACAGTCTCTGTCAACCAGTTTTTTTCATCTTTCTCACTGTTATCATGATCTAAGTTCTTCAAAATTTCACTCTCTTCACTAGCATATAAAATAGGCACATTCTGAGGAGTTAATATTCTAATTCCTTTCTGGGCTAGGACATCTTTCATTTCCCAAATCTTCATGGCTATATTTTCAAATTTGCAATAAAACAATACACAGTCTGGTATTTTTAAAGGGGCAGGTCGAAATGCATCTGCTATAAATATCCCAGTACTGGTCCCAGTACCGATCCCCGTGGCACCCCACTTGTTACCTCTCTTGGTGATGAGAGTTTCCCCTCCACCAGCACCCTTTGCTGCCTGCTCTTGAGTCAGTTAGTGATACATTTAACAATCTTAGTAGCCACTCCAACATATTCCAGCTTCCTCTCTAGCCTCCCATGTGGCACAGAATTGAAGGCCTTGCTGAAGTCCAACTACAGGACATCCACTGCATGTCCCTGTCCAGTTCCTTGGTCACCCAATCATAGTACTCAATCAGGTTTGTCTGGCAGGACCTACCTGAGACAAACTGGTGTTGTTGCCTGTCCTGGAGGTCATTGTCCTCTAAAAATGTCACCAGTCTCTCCTTAAGGATTGTCTCCATGAGCTTCCCCACAATTGATGTGAGGCTCACCAATCTGTAGTTCCCTGGATCATCCTTTGAGCCACCTTTGTGAATGGGTACCACATGGGTCACTCTCCAGTCCTGTGGTACACATCCTGTGCTCAGACAAGTATTGAACAGGTCAGCCAGTGGTCCTGCCAGGCACCCTGCTAGTTCCTTAAGTACCCTACAGTGAATGCCATCAGGCCTCAGTGCCTTGTCCACCCACAGTGCCCCGCAGTTCTTCGAGTACCCTGCCCTCTGTAATTTCCCCATCTGTCACCCCCTCCCCTCCCCTGCCCACTCCACTCCTCCCATGAGGTATCTGACCCCTCTACTGTGAATACAGAGCAGAAGTACTCATTTAGTGCTTCTGCCTGATCCTCCCCCTTCTCTACCTACCCCCCATCCTTCCTAATTCTCACTATCTGGTTCCTGTTCTTCCTTCTCTCCCCAATGTATCTAAAGAAGTCCTTCTCTTTGTCCTTAGTGCCCTGTACCAGCTTCAGCTCTCTGGATGCCTTGGTGGCTCTGAGTAGTCTTGTAACCTCCCTGGACTTCTTTGTATACTCCTCCCCATCCTCCCCCTCTCTGATCTCTAGTATCTCTGAAAAGCTCTCCTCCTCTTGGCTCTCATTCCCTCCGTTACCTCCTTGGTCAGCCAACTGGACTTCTTTGCCCTTCCCTTCTTACTCTGTGCTCTAGTACATGTCCCAGTGGCCTCTGCCAGGCCTGCTTTAATGATACCACATTTTTGATTGGCATCCATGATTGACTGGATTCCCCCAGATGGCTTATCAGAATTTCCCCCATCTTGTTGAAGTCTTCCCCCCTGATATCAATCACCCTGGCACCCAAATGACCCATTTGCTTCCCCATACTAAGTGTAAACCACACTGAGTGGTGATTGCTCCCAGCCAGTGGGTCCTCAACCTCCAGGTCCCTTACGGTTTCGCCGTTTGATAGTACAAGGTTCAGAGTCCTTCCCAACCTAGTTGGCTCATGCACCAGCTGCACCAGGAAGCTATTCTGAAATGCCCTCAGTATAACCTGCTCCCTAGCACTTGTGGTGGTTGGTGTTCTCCAGTCTACCTCAGGTAGGTTGAAGTCCCCCCACAACCACTATGTTCTCCTTCCTGCAAACCCTCCTAATCTGTTCTGCCAACTCCCTGTCCAGCTCCACCCCTTGAGTTGGTGCCCTATACATCACCCCTAACCTCAGCACCCTGCCCTTTGGATCTTGAACCTGCATCCACAGGGCCTCTGCCCCACCTTCCTCCCATTCTTCCCTTATGCACCTTATTCCCTCCCTTACATAGATTGCCACTCCCCACCTTTCCTGTTTGCCCTGTCCTTACTGAACAGCCTGTATCCAGGGATCATCATATCCCAGTCCTGGTACTGGGTGGCCCAAGTTTCTGTTATGGTAGCAATGTCCACCTGCCCCACTGCCAAGAGAGCCTGTAACTTGGCTGCTTTATTCCCCAGGCTCCTCATGTTTAGTGACACTACCTTCCACCCTGCTCCTTTGCCTTCCCTTCCCCAATTTACCCTCCCTTTTGCTGCTACCCTGATGCCCTCCCTTATAGTTTGGGGTAGACTCATCTGGCTCCCCTCTCTGGAAACCCTGCCTACCAGCTGACCACTTGCCACCACCCTTTCCTAGTTTAAAGCTACCCTTGTCGATATGTACCCCTCTATCCCCTGTTTCAATACTCCTCTCCCCAGTCAAGTGTTGCCTATTCCCTGCATACAGATCATTATTTTCCCAGGATCTACCCCAGCCCCTACTAACCCATACCCCTTGGTGTGGCACCATTCCCTCAGCCAGGTATTGAACTCCCCTGTTCTTCCCTTCCTCACTGTATTTGCACAGGGTACTGAGAGCACCTAAGAGAAGGCCACTATAATCCCCACTTCCTCACACAGCTTCCCCAGTTCCTCGAATCTCCTCTTTACTACCTCCACCATCTTCCCCTGACAGGTCACTCTTACCCACATGCACCACAACATGTGGTTTCTTCTCTCCCCTCCCTGTGCACTTGAGAATGGCCTGCCCTGTCCTGCCAACCATCAACCCAGGAATAGACTTGACCCATATTAGACTATGTCTTTCTCCTTTACTGCCCCATCTGATCCCTTTCAGTATGGAGTCTCCCAACACTAGACCCCCTCCATTCCCCATTCCTCCTCTCCCCATTTTCTTCCTTGACCCTCACTAATGTCTGCCCTCCCTTGCCCCTTCTGTCTCTTCACTTCTCCTATTGACCCCCCTCCCTACTTGTGACACCCCATCCCCTTGATACCCCACAATAATACAACTACCCTCATCCTCCCTTGGCCCTTGCCCCCTTTATCTATGCACCCTTGCCTGACCTATCAGCACTGCCCCTCCTTTACACCCCTGCAACCAACCCTATCCTTTTCAGTTGTGCCCCTCTCCCTCTGCCCCATTACCCTCCTCCAAATGCCCATCCCCTGAGTACTCTATTCCCTTCCCTTCCCCTGCCTCCCACTTCTGTTGTTCCCTTAACTCCCCCTCTTCCACCATTGTTGCCAGCACTGCAAACATTCTGCCTGCCACTCCTGTATTGCCCTGCTCTGACTCCTTCCCCCTGTCCCCGACCTGCTTCTACCGCTAGACTCCTTTTCAGATTAGAACCTGTGCCCTCTCCCTGTCCCTTCCCCCAACCTGGTGTTCTTCTCCTGATGTACCCTCTTATTACCCCTGGGAGAGGCCCTCCTGCCCCCTTTCTCACCCCCTCCACCTGCATCCTCTCCAGCTCTCTACCAAGCCACTGCACTCTTTCCTCCAGCCTCCTTAGCCTGTGGCAGATTGGATACCCTACTAGTCTCCATAATATGTTTATCCCAACAGCTGCTCCACACTTATTGCAGCCCAGTATTCTACCCATGTTGCCCCCTCTTGTTTCCTGCTGCTCCCTGTTCCACCCACTGCCCCATCATAGCTGTTCCACCCCGTATCAATCCATTATCTACTCCAGTATACCATGCACAAGGCAAGCACAATTGAGCACTTTCAAAAAGGGTGAGTTAATCACGGCACCTAGCGACTGGATACGGAGATAGGCAACTACAGCAATGGGATGTCACTGTATATACACGGGGGGGCCATGTTGCACGATGGGCAGAAGGGGAGGGAGGCTATGCGGGGGTGCAGTGTGGCTGTTGGCTGCCGAGCTGGCCATGTGACATGGTGGGTAGCTGGCGGGCTGGGGTTGGGAGGATGCTAGGTTTGATTCTGGGTATGATCGTGTTTTTGCATCTTTCTTTTTCTGAAGTTTTACACACACCCCCGACATGCACCCCCCCGAAGTTGAGAATCCTCAAGTGGGGGGTACAGGGGGCTCAGCCCCCTGCATAACATAGAAAAGCAGTCACCGGTTTTCTAGTCACTGTGAGTGTACATTGCCATAATTCATTTTCAGTGATGAACACTCACCCTAACTGCGATCTCTAATCGACGATCGCTGTTATGACATAGAACCATCTACTACTATGTTACTGCAGCCCTTGTATACCTATGATGGTTACTATTGCCCTTAGGCCTCCTTAGTTGTTTAGACCACAATTGTACCTCACTCTTATCAACAGTGTACCCGTCATCTGATCAACAGGACTTCCCTGCAAGGATACACCCCCAGGTGCTCACTATCTTGCCTGATAAGCTTGGAACCATAGTGACTGCACCTGTCCTTGCTTTCCACCAGTAGTAAGCCAAAAGCAGTGTCACATCTACCAGTAGCCAAGCAGCAATCCCCAATATATCTGGACCATCTGGGGGAGGGTGGGTGTAGGGCCGTCCCCTGCTCTGGCAGGAGTCAATCAGTCCAGGCCCTACCCCTCAAGCCTCTCAGCCCTTCTCTCCTGGCTACCTCTCCCACTTCTTGCCTGCATGGTACTGGTGCTACACCCCCCCTTCCAGCAGCCCTCCAAGCTCCATCACACTTCTGCTGCTCTCCCCCATCCAACCCCCAGTTCTCCCTCTCACCCTGCCAGACAAAGCAAACAGTCTCCCTCTTGCCCTGCCAGCTGAGCCAAACACCCCCCACCGAGGTCAGTGAGAACAAAATTTCTGCAGAACAAGCATCTCCTTTTCACCTGCCCTGCCAGATGAAACAAAACACCCTTCCAATCTCCAGTGAGTCAATAAAATCAAGAAAGTACAAATATCAAGCACTACACTTCCCTTTAATCTGCTCTGCCAGATGAAACAAAACACCCTCACAGCATCTAGTGAATAACGAAAATAAAAAGATAAAAATGTAAAGCACTTCCCTTCAGCACTCTTTGCTCCCCACTTCAGTCCTCACCGGCGGCCATCTCCGGTCCCTTCTCTTCTCAGCAGCACATAAGCAGTCCAGCAGATCCCCCACTGAGAATGCCCTCCCAGTCCCTGCGGCCTAATACAATACCCCGCTCCCTCACTCCTGGCTCTGCTCCGACACCCACCACACTAGTCTTTAGCCTGATCTAGTCCTGCTAATCTGCCAGCTCTGGTACACATCTCCACATCCCACCCCAACCCCAATCCATCTATCCATCAAAAATTGAATCCTTATCCCCTGCATTCTAACTCAGACCTGGAAATGAAACATTAGCCAACAAGCCTCATTGGCTGACCTATGTAGAGGGGAGCTGGTTCACCAAAAGAAAACACTAGGAAGCATATACCAAACACTGTACACCAGGTAATGCTAAGTGGACACACAGCAGAGTTCAGTGGGCTTATAATCCACAAAATGCATGGTTAGGCAGACCATACTGGGTGGGAGAAGGGGGTAGACAGGTGACTATCATGTTGTCAGTAAGGGAGTGGGCTGGGACAGGTGGCTAGTTAGGTGTCAGTACCATGGAATCGGGGATGTGCAAGTATTTGGGCTGCCAGTCCAAGAGAGAGGGTGCAATTAGTAGAGTACATGGAGAAGTATAATTTGTAATGTCCGCAGCAACATGGTTTCCGAAAAGGCCACAGCACCTTCACTGCCCTCCTTGAATTTCACCTGTCACATCCACCAGGCACTTGATAAAGGACAGCTTGCTGGTGCTACCTTTATAGACCTTTCAAAGGCCTTCTAGGGCTATCACACGACACCCTTAAATGATTTCAAAGTTATCTCTCTGACCGGTTACAACAAGTCAAGATCGGTGATACACTCTCTTCCAAACAACCCGTCTGGTCTAGTGTGCCCCAAGGGTCAATTCTGGGACCCCTACTCTTCAGTATATTTCTAAATAACCTCCCTGCTGCCTGCAAAGAATGCATCATCCTATATGTGTATGATGCAGTGATTCTTGCACTCAACCCTGACTCCACTCACTTGGAAAACCAACTCCAGGCAAGTTTCCCAGAAGTTGAGGCCTGGTTTGCAGCACAGAAACTTGTACTGAACTAAAAAAAAACTAAGACTATGCTATTCCATGGCACACATAACAAATATAAAAACAAAGAGCTAACTATCAAAAACTGCTCTGGTGTCTACCTGGAACAGATGCAAACTTTCAAGTACATCGGTGTGACCATGGACAGTACCTTGTCTTTCTCCAGTCATATTGACATGGTCGCTAAATCAGTGAATATCTGCATCGGCTTTCTCTACAAACATAAGCACAGCTTGACTCCCGAAGCCCTTTACCTAGCAATTCAAATCTCCATTATCTCCATAACAGACTACCGGCTTATCATCTATGGAATGGCCACGGCTATAGCACTATGACAAATTTCATCAACACTGAATAAGGCCTGCCGATTGCTAAATGGAATGGCCCACCGCACACACACACATGACCTTTATCAACAGGCAAACTGGTTACAACTACAGGGAAGAATCACGTACCAAACTTGCCTCATAGTAAACAAGCATTTGTCAATGCCGAATGTTTGCTTGCTGGCATTGGCATTGGTAGTATAGAAGTTACAGAGCTGCATAATAGGAATGGCAGTGAAGTATTGAACTGAAGCCAACCCCACCACCACCCTGCAGAGAGTGACAGGCATTGGGGTGTGCCTTTGGGTCATCAGGCATAATGGCCATGCCATTTCATCACACCCTACCCTGCAGACATTGACAAGTGTCACGGTGTGCCTTGGGGTCTTTGGCCCTTTTGCGCACCCCATTCCATCAGGAAATACAGTGAGATGGGTGCGGTATAGTAGAATGGGGTGCTTTGGGGCCGAAGAGTCCAAGGCATACCTCGATGCCTCTCACTGGCTGCAGGGTGTGGAATGGTATGAGCATCACAGGCAAGAATCCCAAGTCACACCCCTGATGCCTGTCATTCTCTACAGGGTGGGGCATTATGGTTGGAAACCCTAACACCTCAGGCATTCATTGGTATTTCCACTCCAAATTTTCAACATTTTTTTGTGACCCCCGCCTCATGAACAGTGGTAATATCAGTTTGTTAGCCGAAAGCTGCTTATGCACAGCGACTACGGCATTTAGCACCACAGGTGCAAAAACACATTCCGAACAGGATGTGAAAAATGACAGCTGTACTGTTCATGGGGAGGTGTTAAAAATGGCAATGTTGCAAAACTGCAGTAAAAATATTAAAAAAAACTGGTGAAGTCACGAACATGCATAGAAACTGTGCAACGCACACCCGTAATGTAATTAGTTTGGGGATTTTTTACAGCAGATTGTCAACACAGGCATTTTGGGACCTCCGATCATGAACAGTGTCACTGTGATTTTCTTTATCTGTCCTGAACAATGATTTCCCACAGCGACCACGCATCTCTGTGCTGAAAGTGTGAAAACACATTTCGGCCATGTTGTGAAAAATGACAGCTGTACTGTTCATAAGGAAGTGTGGAAAAATGCCACTGGTGAAAATCTGGACTGAAAATATTACAAAGTCATGAACTTAACTGGGTGCGTGGAAACTGCGCAATGCCCACTCATAACACAGTCATTTTATGGACTTTTGTCACCAAATTTTCAACATAGCCATTTTAAGACCTCTGCTCATGAACAGTGTAACTGTGATTTACTTAATCTGTCCCAAACATTGCTTTTGCACACAGGCTGCACCATTTATGCGCTACGTAATGCGCGGAAACCCATTGGGCAACATGTTAAAATGGCAGCTCTACTGTTCATAGCAGTGTAATAAAATGGCAATGTTGAAAATCTGGAGTGAAAATATTGAAAATTCGCAAACTTACGGCGATGTGAACTGCGCCACATGCGCCTAGTAAAACAGTCATTTTTAGGAATTTTTTCACCAAATTTTCAACATAGCCATTTTAAGACCTCTGCTCATTAACAGTGTCACTGTGATTTTCTTAATGTGTCCCATACATTGATTTCACACACCGACTGCACCATTGTGTGCTACATGGGCGGAAACACGTTTTGGGTAAGATGTGAAAAATGACAGCTGTACTGCTCATAAGGAGGTGTGGTAAAATGGCAATGTTGAAAATCTGGAGTGAAGATATTGAAAATTCCCAAACTTACGAGCGTGTGTAGAAACTGTGCAATGCACGCTTGTAAAACAGTCATTTTTAGGAATTTTTCCACCAAATGTTCAACATAGGCTTTTTGAGAACCCACCTTATGAACAGTGGCAGTGTCGTTTCGTTACTTGGTCCCGAAAGGTGATTTCACACAGTGACTGAGAAATCACCCTTTGGGCCTGATTAATGCATGACAGTGAGAGCATTCATGAGAAGTGGTCCCAAAACCTCATGTTGAAAATTTGAGAAAATTCAAAAATGCCTGAGATATGCAGCAAAGTTGAAAAACCCTATCTATCCCATTATACAGCTTACCGGCATTTCCTCAGTTCTCGGTCGGCTTTGAAGAGTGCAGGCGTGTTCCCGGTCCACCAAAGATCGCCACACGAGTCCGGAGGTAATTATGAGGTGAGGGGTGTGGGGAGGCAGGGTGCGCAGTGGGTGGGTGCGGTGGGAGCAGAGACAGCGAGGGGCCGTTTTTCTGTTTCAGGGTTTGGTTTTTAAACAAATGAGGAGATGACAGGGGACGTTTGCCACGCTGGGTGGGCTCCCAGCATGGCACAAGGACGGCTGTTTGGGGAGGCGTGGAGCCGACGGTGGATTTGGCACCCCGTCGGCGACAGCATCTGTTGCCACGCTGGGGTGGGCTCCCAGCATGGCACCCTGTACTCTCTGGGGGGGGGACAGTGTAGCCGACGGGGAATTGGCCACCCTTATTGGCTATATATGTGTAGCGATGCTGGGGTGGGCACTCAGCATGGTATGTAGAACTCTGTTTGGGGAGGTGCAGCACAGCCGATGGGGGATTGGGCCCTCCGTTGGCTATACAGTGTGGGGAGGCGAGCACGCAGTATGAGTGCGTGTGTGTGTAGGGGGAGTGTGCATGAGCAGGTGATATCTTATCGCTGCTCACTGAAACGTAGCTCCCCCTTTCAACTGTATGCCACTGCATTTTGGACTGCTGTCATAGACAGCTCCAGCAGGCATTGGAGAACTGCAGCCGCGCCTGCAAACACACTGACTGAATTGGAAGAGGGCTGCCACACCTCTGAAAACTCGGATGATGGCACTATGTTTCTTACACATGCATGCAAGCAAACAGAACAAGGCATCCATTGGTCTCATGCCTCCTGGGATCCAGAATCTCCTCAACCAAGCCATCAGCATTCGCAACACCAGAAGCTCAGAAAATTGCACACTACTGGTTCCCCGTTGTTGCACCTCCCAAGGCCAGAGGTCCTTTCCCGGAAGAGCCCCTAAGATGTTTAACTCCCTGAGCAGTGATACCACCAATTCATGTACCCTTAGCCTCTTTAAACATAAGCTACAGCAGACACTTATAGCCAGAACTGAGTACCAACTGTTTCACTTAGTCTACCACTTTCCTCTACATTCCACCCTATTTCTCCCCTCCCCACCCACCCTCCTACACCCCTTTTCCTCACTCACATCCTGTTCTCTATCTCTCCCCTCACACAGACTACCTCCCCCTCCCCACCACCCTGTTCTTCTGGACTTTTCACATACTCCCTCTGGACAGTCCCCCTTATTCCTCCTCTACTGTCCCCCCCTCATCCTCTCCGTAATCTCTCCAATAGGCCCTACCTGCCCTGTTCTACTTAAAGTTAATGCCTAGGTGATACTGTGCTAGTTTCTACCTGACAATGCCGTATTGGCTGCATTAAACTGTTTCACACTGTTTTACTCACTTTCATTGGGTTTTAACCAAGAATATGTATACTGTGTCCTTGATCTTTGCTATCACCTCATTGTACTGTTACCTGTATTTACTCATTTACTACATTGTATTCAAGCTTTCAATGCTATTTATGTACTCTGACATGGAACCTTTGTAAAAGAGCCTCTGGCTCAAAGGTGTTGAATCCAAAATTTAATAAATAAATAAATAAAATGTCAGGCTAGGTTGTTTTTTTTTTATGTGTGTGTTTTATTGCCTCTAGTCTCCCGATCACACCTCCATTGATCCTATCCCACTCACCCAGCCACATCACCCACCCAACCTCTCTTCATGTTCCACCATGGCTTGCCCTACAGGTAGGGGCTGCCAGGGGTGAACCCTGGCTCCTGATAGAGACTTGGTCAATGGTACACTGGAGAGATTGCTGCAGTAGGTGGTGTGGGGTCTGTGGAAAGGAGCAGATATGCTCCTGCAGCAATCAGGGTTTTTCATCTTTTTACTGTTGTCCCAGTTCCTATGATGCTGAAATGAGCAACTGATGCTAGGCATGCTATCATGTACATTGTGTGTTGAAGCAAGTCAGCATCCTCCCAACCAAATCCTCAGTTCCAGCTGTACCACCACCTGCGGTCACTCAGATGGCAGTAATGCAGCAGAGACCAAAGTCCTTCCCTCCCCAAAGTAGAGAGCATCCTCTGGGATGCTCATCTCACCTCCACCAGTCGACCATCTGATGACTTAGGCTCGTTCCTGAACCCGGGTCACTGGCATTATGAGCAGTAGCACTACCACTGCACCAGCAGGCCAGTTCAAGACAGGCAAGTTTCTGGTCATCAGTACAGGCAGCCTGAGTCTTGCCCATCCCATATCTCCCCACTATTGACAACCTGAAACTGGCAAAGTCAACATCCCCCACCTTGTGCAGACAGACAGACTGATACTTGTCCATGCAACACACCACTACTGTGGCAGGGAAAACTGCCTCACACCCACACTATGCAGTACTGACAGATACTGTCCTGTCCTCCACCCTCTCTCCTGTTTCTAACCATCTAATACTTGCCAGTTCTTGCCTCCTCAGTCATGACAGCCCAATACGTGCCCATCATGCACACCCAATGGAAACTACCCTACTTCAGTGAATGAGAGTAGTGCACTCCATTGTGCTACTGCCACCTGGATGGTGGTAGGGAATAGTGCAAACAAGAGTTGCTCTGGAGTAGGTGGGGATGGCGCAGGTCATCACGTGCACAAACAGTGTGCATGCACCATATGGACCCTCAAAGGAAATGGCCCTGAGTGATGAGAATATAAGTGGATAATGCTCTGGCTATTGGACATAAATCACTCCTCCCACAGGACACACTCAGCAGATCCTAGCCCTCTCCCAAACCACACATGAACTCCAAAAGATTTGGGGAACACCGATGGATCCACAATGGTGGTTAAGTTAGGGACCAGGAGGCTGGGTTATGTATCAGGAGAAAGTGGGTGATGGGGCTTCAGGGGGGAGGTGGCAGAAAGAGTGCACCAGATAGAGACAGGATATAATAGATGACAACCAAAAAACCAAAAGGCATTCTCAGTTACCCATTATGCTCTCTCACACAGACCTGATATGTTGTAACTAAGGACCCTCTCGAGTCTCACTCCTATCCCCTCTCCCAAACCCTGCTCCCTTCAACGAATTGAATTTAAGTATGCTTTGTGCTCCTGTTGTGGAGGGGGGATTCCTGAATACTCATAATTGTTTTTTATAGTTACATCCTTCAATGGATGCCTGGCAGTCACAGAAGGCAAGCAGTGACAGTGTTTGGGGAGGAAGGGGAAGAAAGCATTTATCGGACTTCCTTTCAACCTGTTATCAATCTTTATGGTGTGGTGGTACAGTTCTGCAGGACAGTGTAATGGGGGGTGGAATCAACACCAGTCAATATTTTGATTGTACACTTGCTCCAGGTGTGACAAGGGAGCTGATTCATGCACAATAGTTATTTAATTTTTCGGGTTAAAAAAACATTATATCATGCCCCAAAGCCACAGAGGACTAAATATTTATTTATTTCAATGTTGATGACTGGCTAAGCCCCCTGAGACCAAGTTGGTCTCATATGCACATGGTGGGGGGGAGCAAGCATGGTTAGCCACCCATATGCCAACTGGTTAAATGTTTCTTATTTTATCCATGCTTCAGAAATTCCTGTTCACTAACTGATTTTTTTTTTCACATCATGCAAAGGATGGCCAGGAGTGGTTGAGGCTAGGAGTGACTTGAATTCTTGCCCGGTGACAACCACATTTCTTTATTTAAAATTAACTGTTTGCTTTCTGGGTGTCGTGGATGGTAAGCTCTGATGGCGCAACAGAGTGAAGAACCAGGAAGCATGAAGCCGGCGCCCAGTAACAGGATGGTAGCAGGGGTTCAGTTACATATGGAACTGCGATGCTATAAAATGCAAGCTGGGTTTTGAGGAGGTTTTCTGAGCAGCAAGCCAGTAGCATTGCTGGTGCTGCAGCCAGTAGTGTAGCATAAACTGCTGTCTCTCCAGAACCCAATAATGATGCACCCACCCCTGTCCCAGCTAAGTATAATAATAAATAAAAATCACTTTCTTGTCATACTTATTTTCCCTTGATTTCTCCTCAAAGCAAATAAATGCATTAGAAATTAAAAAGATGCATCCACTGTAGGCAGCAATATCTTCCTCTGTCCAATGGCAGTGACACCCTAGAATATCTAATTGATCCCATGATAGGTGAGCAGCACAGTCCTCCCGCCTCCATGGCTGGCCACTATTTTCTGACAGAACTGTGCTTGTGACTCACTCACTGCTTACCTGATCACTGGGTCATCCACTCCCCCCAAACACTGCAGGCATTAGGCAGTTATATCCAATCTAACAATTTACTGGCAGACTGGAGGGACCCTTAGTCTTTATATACTGGCTATATCTATGTTATACCCATCCAGTATAGAGGTCCCTCCTATATCCCACCCATAGAAGTCTCAGATCCCAACCCCCAGTCACCCATCCTTCTATATACAGTATATTTCTGCCCTGGAAAACTAGTGCTCTGCCCACCCCCATCTCACGTCTACAGTAGTAACAAACTCTACCCCATATCCCTGCATACATTTTTTGCCCTAGCAGTCTAGTCGTCCCCTCCCTCATCTCACTTGCATAGAAATATAGAAACATAGAATTAGACAGCAGATAAGGACCGCTTGGCCCACCTAGTCTGCCCATTTTCCTACCTAACAGATAAGCTGCAGATCCTAGTTAACCAACAGCTTACTTCCTCCTACCCCCCCACTAGGACTGCCTTATGTCTGTCCCACGTATTCTTGAATTCCCACACTGTTCTTGACTCCACGACCTCCTCAGGAGGCTGTTCCATGCATCCACAACTCTCTCTGTGAAAAGTACTTCCTCACATTACCTCTGAGCCGTCCCCTCTATCTTCAAATTGTGCCCCTTGTTCTTGCAAATCTCTTTTCTGAAAGATGCCACCCTCTTGGACTTTGTTGATTCCCTTGAGGTACTTAAAAGTTTCTATCATGTCCCCTCTCTCCCTCCTTTCCTCAAGGGTATACATATTAAGCTCCTTTAGTTTTTCTTCGTATGTCTTCTGGTGCAGACCCTGCACCATTTTGGTTGCCCTCATCTGGACAGCCTCCACTCTGTCTATGTCTTTGTGGAGATGGGGTCTCCAGAACTTCACACAGTACTCCAAATGGGGTCTCACCAACTGTCTGTACAGAGGGATAACAACTTCCTCTTTTCTACTATTGATGCCTCTCCCTATGCATCCCAGTATCCCCCAGCCTTCCTTACTGCCTTCTCACATTGCTTGCCCACCTTTAGGTCATCTGATATAATTACCCCAGGTCCCTTTCCATTTTTACTGTTGTCAGTATCTCACCCCCCATTGTGTACTCTTCCCCTGGTTTTTGTTTCCCAGGTGCATTACCTTGCACTTCTTTGCATTGAATCTGAGCTGCCATACATTTGACCATTCCTCCAACCTTGCCAAGTCCCTTCTCATCCTTTCCACTCCATCTTGTGTCAACCCTGTTGCAGATCTTTGTGTCATCTGCAAAGAGACTTACAGTATTTTTCCTTCCAGTTTCTCTGCAATGTCACTTATAAAGACATTAAAAAGGACCGGTCCCAGTACTGAACCCTGTGGTACACCACTAGTAACCCTCCTTTCTTCACTGTGGACTCCATTTACTACTAAACTTTGCGTCCTGTTGGCTAGCCAATTTTTTATCCAGGCTACCACCTTAGGACCCACTCCAAAGCTGACTAACTTGTGTATTAATCTTTTGTGTGGGACTGTATCAAATGCCTTGCTAAAATCTAGGTAGGCCATGTTAACAGTCCCTCCCTGGTCTACTACTTTGGTCACCCAGTCAAAGAAATCTATTAGATTCATCTGACATGACCTTCCCATCGTGAATCCATGCTGCCTTGGGTCCTGTGCCCCACTGGCCTCGAGGTACTCAACAATTCTTTCCTTCAGAAGTGATTCCATCATTTTCCCCTACCACTGAGGTCAAACTAACTGGTCTGTAGTTTCCTGCCTCTGTCCTGCTCCCACTTTTGTGAAGAGGAATCACATCTGCCCTCCTCCAGTCCTCAGGCACCACCCCATCCTCCCATGATTTGTTAAAGAGAGTAGTCAGCGGTGTCACTAGTTCTACCCTTAGTTCTTTTAGAATTCTTGGGTGAATCCCATCAGGCCCCATTGCTTTGTCCACCTTCAATTTTATTAGTTCTTTCAGAACCCTTTCTTCTATAAATGGACTGGTATCGACCCCTGTCTTCAGAGTGTTTCTCTTGTTTGGTTTAGGTACCTCTCCCTCCTCTTCCTTTGTGAATACTGAGCAGAAATATTCTTTCAGTATCCCTGCTTTTTCACTGTCACCCTCTACCCACATTCCCTCCCCTTTATTAAGCCTCAGTATCCCTCCTTTGGTCTTTCTTCACTCCCTAATGTACCTATAAAAGGTCTTATCCCCCTTCTTAACAGAGTTGGCTATCCTTTCCTCAGTTTGGGCCTTTGCTATTCTAACTGCCTTCCCAGCCTCCTTCTGCTTTAACTGATAAAGTGCTCTGTCCTGCTCCTTCCATGTTTCCTTATATTTCCCGAATGCTATCCTTTTCTCCTTAACTTTCCCTGTCACCTCTTTTGAGAACCATAGCGATTTTTTCCTTCGTTGTGCTTTGTTGATTTGCTTTACACAAAGGCTTGTTGCCTCTGTGATGGCTGTTTTGATTACTCCCCATTGTTCCTCCACCCCTCCTTTTTGCCTGTTTGCTAGTGCTTTTCTGAGGCACTCTCTCATTTTCCCAAAGTCAGCCCTCCTAAAGTCCAATATTCTTGCTTTTATATGGCTTGATTGTATGGCTGTGTTTATCGTGAACCACACTGTTTGGTGGACGCTTGTTTCCAGATGGCTACCCACTTCTAAATCTGAGATTCTTTCTCCATCCCCATTTGAGAGTACCAGGTCTAAGACTGCTCCCTCCCAAGTGGGTTCCAATACTAGCTGTCTGAGGCATGCCCCCTGTAGGGCATCAAGAATGACCCTGCTCTTGGATGTTCCTGCAGCAAAGGTGCTCCAGTTAACATCTGGCATATTCAAGTCCCCCATCAACAATATCTCCCCTTTTCCTGCCATTCTAAGGAAGCCTTCTATCATTTCCTTGTCCAGTCCCTTCCCCTGAGATGGGGGTCTGTATACAACCCCCATGCGGATTGTGGTGCCATTTCCTGTCTCCAGGGTGACTCAGAGTGTCTCATCTGCTCCCTGTTTACTCTTTAGTTCTGTTGCTTTGATCCCTTCTTTTACATTGAGAGCTACTCCTCCTCCTCCTCTTTTACCCTCCCTGTCCCTCCTGTAGATTGTGTATCCTGGTATGTTGACATCCCAGTCACAGTTCTCTGTGTACCATGTTTCTGTGACTGCCACAATATCCAGGCAACCCTCTTCCATCAAGGCCACTAGTTCAGGGAGCTTGTTACACAGAGTACGGGCATTGGTACTCATCACCCTCCACTTTTTGATGGCCTTACCCCTTTGAGCCCCATTCCTGTCCTTACTGCCTTTGCCTTTTACATTTATCTCTGTCCTGCTCCTAATGACTTCTCTACCTTGGTGTTTACCTCACTAATTACTGTGTTTTTTGGGGGGAGGCTGGGATTTCCCTGCTCCTTTTCAGTGCCTCCCCCCTTGGCTAGTTTAAATGCTTGCCAATGAAGCATTTAAACCTCTCACCTAGGATCCTGGTCCACCCGGACAGATGCAGACCATTGCACCAGTATAGGTCTGCATCCCTCCAGGTGGCTCCCCAGTCCCCAATGAAGCCAAAACCCTGAGCTCCACACCAGTTTTTCAACCATTCATTGAATTCTCTGGTGAGGAGTACCCTAGCATCACCCTTGCCATAGACAGGCAGCACCTCCGAGAAGGTTACCATATGTGCTACTTGTCTAAGACCCCTCCTCAACTCTACAAACTCCTCTTGCACTGCTCTGATCCCATTCCTAGCCAGGTCATTTGTCCCTAGGTGGACAATGACATCCAGCTCCCTCCCTCATGCGGAGGATTCAATTCCTGTCCCTCCAAGCCGTGGGGCCAGGCAGGCACCTTACCTCCCTCTCCCTTTCCTCCCCCATTTCTACCCCCCTAATGATTGAGTCCCCCACCAGGAGTTGTTTCCTTCCCCTGTGGGGTCCCATGCCACCCTCCTGTGGGTCTCCTTTGTGAGGGTTCCCAGCATCCTCCTTGGTCTCCACTGAAGGTGCCTCCATAGAGGAACCACTATCCACCAGAAGAGTGAATGAATTGTGAAGAGGTACAGCTGGAGGGATGCAACTCTGTTCCACCACCCTCTCCCTCCCTGAGCCCACCCTGGTCCAGCCTCTCCTCTTTCTTGGCAATCTCTGAGGTAGTAGCATTGGCCCTGATGGTCCCTGGGTGTGGGAGGAGGTTTCATGAATCCTAGCCAGGTCAGATGGAGATGGGCAACCTCCTCCCTCAGACCAGAGAGGTGCCTGCAAATAGGGTAGCATTGTAGCATATTAGTGATAGACCCCCAGTTGCCATTATTCTTATTATTCCTGACAATTTACCCTGCCTCTCCAATCACAGTTTTTGCTATTACTACAAATGCCCTCCTTTGCCATTTCCCCTATTACTGGAAAGGTTCCCCACACCCTGATCACCTGGTACCTGCATGGCAAGCAACCCCTATGGTATTTCAGCATCCTTCCCCCCTCAACTGGCAATGCAATCCCCCAAAGGTGGCTGGCAATCCACCACCACTCACCACTACTACCAGCCACCACATGCCAGACTCATCCAATGCATAATGTACAGCCTGACACAGCCCTTCCATCTTCACTGCCAGCCACTGATTTTTTGAATAGAACCTCACTTATGGCACAGCTCACATGCTACTATATCACCCAATCAACACACTCACTGATCAGCTGATATATTGGCATGAGGTGAGCCACAAGTGTAGTTCTATCAGAAAATGTTGGCTGGCCCTGGAAGTGGGAGGGCTGTGTCAGTCACCCATAAGGGAACAGTTCAAACTAAACATGGTGCCACTGCCATATGTTAATGAAAGTGAATGTGGGTGATCAGTTATCCAGGGAGTGACAAACAAGGCGCGTGGCAACAAACATGGTTCTGGCAGAAAAAACTAGCCAGCTGTGAAGACAGGAGGACTATGTCAGTTACCCACTATGGGACCAGTTATATTCTTGGGTGCAAGTGGCACTGAAGAGAGAAGGGGATATTTGTGCCCATGGTGATTGAGAGAATGTGACATTTTTCTTTCAATTTCTTACAGGTTTTCTGGGTATCTGAAGTTATTGGGGGACAAAATACATGCTGGATGAGGTTTTGGGGGGATTTTGATTTGTTGTAATTGGAAGATGATACTTGGGGGAGAATGGATGCCTATAGTTGGGTAAGGAATAGAGACATTTTTACATCTTATCAGTTGGCTGGGTGGCAGATTCAGACTGAGAGAAACTGAGTAATGGCTTGATAGAAGAGGTAAATATCAGAGATTGAGGCAGTATACTGTATGGAAGAGTGAGCTGACCAGTGAGACACATGAGAAAAGAAAAAAGGCTAATTAAATATACAGTGCATAACAAGACATACAGAGATACCATTAAAAAAATCTGTCAGGTGCAGTGTAAATTTATCTCACTATAGTAACAATGGGGGGGGCAGGGTCTCGAATGAAATGCTGACAGGATCATATTTAGTAAAAAAAAATAATATGTAACAGCTGTTAAGAGAGCAGCATTAGTAGACCAGGATGGATTGCTCTCTCTGGGTGCCATCTGTGGATCTTTACTGGCAACCTGGAGGTGAAAGAGTGGGGAGTGGTGGTACTAGGGGTGGGCATCCCCATCCACTTTAGATAGTTATATAGGCAGACCTTTACTGGTGTCCTGGAGGGAAGGGGAGGGGGTAGAGCATAGCAGTACTGGGAGTAGGCAGCCTGATCCGCTTTAGACAAAATAGATAGATAGATAGACAGACAGACAGATAGACTAAGAGAGACAGACAAACAGACAGATAAACTGAGAGAGAAAGAGACAGAGATATTGGGCAACTGGCAGCTTTCTGCTCTGATTCAAGCCGGCAGCACGACAGCAGCTGCGGCTACACTAACCAAGAAAATCATGACTCCTTTCACTAAACTGGGCAACCTGGATTTTGGTGTGCCCAGAAAATGTATTTCTGGTATTATTTTTAAAAAAACAAACAGCTGGTGTTTTTTTTTTTGTTTTTTTTTTTTTAAATACACAATTATTATGTATTTCCATGCTTTTTAGTTCAGGAGAGAAAAATGAGATTGCAGCCATCATGACACCAAAAATCATTTTCATGTAAATGACCTAAACTAGCATGCCCTTCCCCACACCTCCAGCATGTATCACCAGTAGAGATCCCTAATTTAAAAAGCAGTCGAGGAGAATAATAAAAGTAATGTAATATTTTATTGGATTAATCTTCCTTGAATTTCTCTGCAAGATTTGACAGTGTTATCCCAAATTTTATTCCAGACTTCTACAGAGGTTGGCACTCCCAGATCCACCTGCCATTTAAGTCTCGCTAAGTCCGTTAAGGAGGGATTGAACTCATTTAGAAATTCGTAGATTAGGCCAAAACCCTTAGGTAAGAGAGATATACTTAGGAACGAGTCCCAGGTTGAGGAGTGTGGGATTGTGTAGTCAGAATCTAAAAACCTAGTTGCAAGGAGGTTTCTTAGTTGTAGATAAAACAGAATTCAAGCTTATTTATTCAGAATTTTGTTCTTAGTTCTTCAAGAGAAAGGAGCCCATTTTGGTTGTCCAGTAAATCACCTAAATTTCTGATACCTTTTCCTGCCCATCCTCTGACCTTTATACATTGCATTGAAGGTGAAAGTAAACTATTATTCCAGAGAGACATAAACTTTAAAGGCACAAACTCCATTTTTTTAATTGAATTTTTTAAAAACAGTTACTGAGATTGGCAAAGTTAAATGACTTTTTAGACATAAAGGGGCAGGAAGAAACATAAGGTCAGACAAATTCATGGGAGCTGCCAGTTCCTTTTCTATTCTAAGCCACAGAGGGCTAGAGAGTGCTTCTTCTGAAGAAAACCAGTTGGCCATCTGTTTAATTTGAAATACCCAGAATTATCCTTGCCACCATGGAAGGGCAAATCCCTCAATTTCACTGGAGCTCTCAATTTAAGTTTTGATAATCTAGATGGTTTACCCTCCCACAAGAATGCAGAAATAATTCTCTCTATCTTAATAAACCAATGCGAAGAAATGTTAGCCACAAAATTATTCATGAAATGAGTTATTTTAGGAGCTGAAATCATTTTTACAGCATTTATCTTTCCCCAAAGAGATAGATGCAATTTAGCCCATCTGTCAACATCTGTTTTTAGCTCTCCCCAGATTTTTGACATGTTATGATGGAGAATTTTCTCAAAATAGTTGAAAATATCATTTCCCAGATATGTTAAGCCATCTGTGGGCCAAGTGACATCTGCCACATCCTTTAGGTCTTCTAAGTTATTCATGGGAGTGTTTAGCATTAAACATTCTGATTTAGCCCAATTAACAAACAAACCTGAGATTGTACCAAATACTTGTAGCAAAGATTTAAAATTTTTAGAAAGGTATATGGCTGAGTCAGAGTAAGGAAAATATCATCAGCAAATGCGAGCACTTTATTGGAGTATTTTCCAGTGTGAACCCCAAACATTCTGTCAGATCACATCAAACTCCTGATTAGGGGTTCAATGGCAAGTACAAAGAGTAAGGGGGGGAAAGGGGGCACCCCTGCCTGGAACTTCTGTACAGATGAAAGGATGAGGACCGTACACCATTGGTGATGATGCAGGCTCTGGGATTAGCATATAGTGTATGAATCCATCTTGAAAAGACAAGTCTGAAGTTATTCTCTGCCATGATAGCATATAGGTAGTCCCATTCTAGGGAATCACATGCCTTACCTATATCTAAGGAAATAGCTATAGAAGGAGATATTTGACCTGTGGAAGATTGGGCTGCCCAAATTATTGAGAATAATCTATGAAGATTATCTGCCACTTGTCTGCCCTTCAAGAAGCCTACTTGTTCTTTGCTTATTACTTTATTTAGTAAATTTGACATTCTGATTGCCAGGACTTTTGCTAAGATCTTTTAGTCGAAATTTAAAAGCAGAATTGGCCTATAGCTACCACAATCTAACTCTTCTTTCACCTTTTTTTAATAAACATATAAAGGCTTCATTCATTGATTCTGGCAAAGTTCCTTTATCAAATGAGGTTTGAAAGGCTTCCAGTAAATGTGATGCCACCATGGAGTTTAAATGTTTATAAAATTCACATGAAAATCCATTCAGGGCCAGTATTTTCCTGTTAGGAGTACTATCTATAACCCTTATGCTTTCCTGCAAAGATATGCTTGCATTCAGCTGAAGAGCATCACCGTCAAATGGGATTTTAGAGATGCCCGAGCCAAAAATTCCTTTATAGAATCACCCTTTGCTGGTCCCCTAGATTTATACAGATCCTCCTTAAAATTCCTTTAAACATTCATTAATTTTTTTAAGATTATTGGTAACATTCCCATTCTTTTCCCTAATTCCCATAATGTTATTTGGTTTTGCTTCTTACTCAACTGATGGGCCAAAAGCTTCCCTGCCTTTTTGCCTGATTTCCAGAAACTTTGTTTCACACTGAATAGAGAGTATTCAATCTTAGAAGAGTGGATTTTATTTGTTTCATATTTTTTCCCCAGAATTTTAAATGTTAAGTCATAGTTGTCAAGAGGATTCTGCTTCAGTTCTGTCAGGTCCTTACTTAAACTTTCTTCCAAGCTCTTTAAAAGTTTCTCCTTTTTTTTTCCCCTTAGATGCATAACTAATGATACCTCCCTTCATATAAGCTTTAAAAGCTTCCTATACAGTTTTAGGGGAGACTTCCCCATTATAATTTATTTTGAAGTAAGACACAGCCTCTTCATGCAGCCGTTTCCTGAAGTCCCCATCCAGTAGAAGTGAGGTGTTAAACTTCCATCTGCTAGACCTCCCTGAATTATTGTCAAAAATGATTAAGCCTTTCAGCAAACAATAGTCAGATATTAAGATGTTTTCATATCTAATTTGGCTTAAAGCATTACATAGCTCTAAAGACATGAATAAGTAATCTATTCTGCTAAGAGTTGCATGCTTAGCAGATAAAAAGGAACAATCATGAACACTAGGGTGAGTCAATCTCCAGACATCAAACAGACCTAAATCATCTAATATACTGTGTTAGCTTCTTTGGGAAGCTGAAAATGCACCAGTAACCTTTGCTTTGGATCTGTCCAAGACAGGCTCCATCACTTTGTTAAAATCGCCCCCATTATGATCTCATATCTCCCCAGATTAGCCAGAACATACCCCAAGGAATGAAAAAAATCCTTTTGTCTGGAATTTGGAGCACAGAGATTACAAAGGGTTACATCTCTGACATACAAACAACCCAGTAGGACCTGGTAGTGACCTTCAGGGTCTGTTAAGTAGCCATGCTTTATAAAAGTAACCCCTTTTCTAATCAGAATAGCCACCCCCCTTCACATAGAAGAAAAACATGAATGCTTTACCATTGCTACCCAGCTACGAGCCAACTTTTCAGTTTTTGTAGGGACTAAGTAAGTCTCCTGTAACATTGCCATATCAGCTTTGTGTTTATTTAGGTGATTTAACACCCGATACCTTTTGACAGGTGAACCCATACCTTGTACATTCCATGTAATTAGATTGATTGCATTAATTTGTGTATACTGAATATACTTGAGCCAGTCTAAGGCAGGATAGTTAATATGCAATGTAATTACCCTTATGAAAGAGAATCAGTTGAGAAAAATAAATAAATAACCTGTAAAAATATACACACACATGTGCACACACACACACACAATAAGATAACAGAAAGATAACCAAGACAAAAACACAAGACTTAACAAGTAAGAATGTGAGAAAACCCACCAAGAACAAAACCTTAAAGTGGTACAACACATCCTTGGTACAGCCAGATTGTAGTCACCCACGCTTTTTTAGAAAAATGAGAAAAATTAAGCCATCAGTAAATAAGTTTGGCCAAAGTTTAAAATGAGTCTGCTATTTGAGATTTTTCCCATTGAGAAGAGTAAAAAAAATATATAACCCATTGCTCCGTTCCCACCTTTTTCTGTGTAACTTAAAACTGGGTGCCTGATAATGCTCTGGATGAGATTAAGCATAAATTTAGGTGTAAGGAGGCAGCAAAAGAACTCTCCTATCGCTCAAGGGAGACCCATACAGATAAGAACTACCAGCAGACAAAAACATCTGCTTGTTAAGATAAAAGAAAACACATGTAATGTCTATCAGCTTGTATCTCCATATTCATCTTTACTTACCCTGCTGTGGTGGAGCCATAATGCAAGCAGTTTTTGTTTGAGTGAAGAGACATTAGAGACACCATTTTATTTTCTCTTCAGGCAGCACTCTGTAAATATAATAGGTTATTAATGGACATGACCCCTAGAGATAGTAAGTCAGATGATGACAGATAAGTAAATCCCTATGGCAACAGAGATCCATTACTGCCTACAGAGCATCTCTGTTGCAATCCTTCTGCCAAGATTCTTTTGCATTGCTTTAGACACTCCATAGTAAGAGCATGCATAACAGAAAGCGTAGGGAAGAAGCCATGAGACTTGTATAAATAAATGCAGAGTTTAGTATCACATTTGCTGCTTCCCTGAACCCAGAAAAAATATCAATTCTGCAACCTATTTCCTCTTAAGATAATTGACTGATTTTCTATGCAAAACCAATCGTAACAGCTTAAATTATAGAATACAGTCAGAAATGTTATTGTTATGACAGTAAAGGGGAAAAAAAGGAGCTTTTATATTATCACCCCCCCCCCATCCCGGAAGTGAAGAACACATAGCAGCGTCACCATGGAAGATAAAATAAAAAAACACATAAAAACATTTGGCAAAACCAATCTACCACCTAACCTCAAGAATGATAAGTCACAGCACTAAGGATCAAGGAACAGAAAAGTATTGAAGAAATGTTAAAAACCTTAGCAGTACTTGAGGGATACCTTGTCTAGGTCTCCGTAGGTCTCGAGACTCATGTCAATTTTGACCTTGGACTTCCTATTATGGAATTTTCTCCCTGCTACCCCCCCCCCCATGCACACACACACATAAGCAACTAAAAGAGAAAAAATATATGTATGTAATATTAATATGCTAAAAAAACAAGTACTACGACATTAAGCATGCAAATATACAAAAAGTTAGCATTTGATCAAGAAAACTGTCCCAGATTCAGAGAGAGGTCATATATTGCATCAGAAGCATATTATAAAATTGGCTAATCAGCTAATAGCACTTTAGCATGTGCAGACTGAGAAGAGTGCACCATCGAGCTAGACGCATCCCTAGAGATCAGCTACAGAAGCAGCACAAAATTCAGAAAAAGTCAGGTTTCTAGTTGATTAATTTCCAAAAATGACTCATCGGGTACAGATCCTTCTTCAGACATATCAGCTACAGGGTTAAATGGACCTTTCAGGCATGCAGGTACTTCCAGATGTTGAATCAAGCATGTTTTCATCGGTAGTGCTGTTACAGAAGAAGATTTCCAGTCTGGTTTAGTGTTAACTTTAAGAGCATTGGTGGACAAAATGGCATTTTGTTCTTGTAGAAGGGTTGTGACCTTCTAGTGATTTTAGATGGCCAGGCAACAGACTTTAAGAGTGAATCTTTAGTATTGCTTGCAATAGATTAGATGGAAGATGGCCACTGTGCTGGCACACTGTAACTGCTCTGCTTTGCTTGATTACTAGATTTCTGTTTTTTTGCCTGTTTTTTCACCCGCTTTCAATCGCTTTTGCCAGATGTGTCACTTTGTTAATTTTTCTTCTCCTAAATTGTTTTGCTTTAGTTAGATAGGGCACTGTAGTGATTTATTTAGCTCTCGTGCCTTAGAGCATTGTCAGGGTTGCTTCGTCCGGCCACGAAGTGTGCACTGGGGCTGTTCGATCGGGCTCCGGTACCATTCTGGCTGCAAGAGAAGTGTCTCTAAGTTTGTTTTTTTAAAACTGTCAGCCCACTTTGTGATTTGTATATTTGCTGTAGCTGAGAGATTGTGGTGGAGAAAGGAGTCTGTTGCATGGAGGAAAGTGAAGTGAACACCAGGGCAAGAGTGTGGATCCAGTCTCTGAATGAGAGCCCTTGGATGAGTGAGACCCTGCAACGTGGTGCCAAGCCCGAGAGGATTATATCAATCAATCAATCAATCAATATCTTTATTTATCCAGGCGGGCACCATTGAGCAAGCTCATTTACAAGGTGGACCTGCAGTCCTATAGTAATAATACAGAAAGACAAGTTACAATAGTACAAACAGTAAAAATAGCTGCTAATACAGTAACAAGCATTTGGCAATGCTGAACGTTCGCTTGCAGGTATTTGCAGTGGTGTTTGGCATGTATGGTGCTTTACCCTAATGCCCTGTGCGATTGCTGGTATTTGCACAATAAATTGTCAGCATGACCTGTTTGTTACCCCCATTGTGCGCTACATAGGCGGAAACACGTTTTGGGCAGGATGTGAAAATGACAGCTGTACTGCTCATAAGGAAGTGTGGTAAAATGCCAATGTTGAAAATCTGGAGTGGAAATATTAAAATGCGAAACTCACGAGCGCAGCATGGAACTGTGCAACGACGCTCATAAAACAGTCATTTTTAGGAATTTTTTCACCAAATTTTCAACATTGCCATTTTAAAACCTCTGCTAATGAACAGTGTCACTGTGATTTTCTTACTGTCAATTGAGTTCGCACACCAACTGCGCCATTGTGTGCTACATGGGCAGAAACACATTTGGGCAGGATGTGAAAAATGACAGCTGTACTGTTCATGAGGAGGTGTGGTAAAATGGCAATGTTGAAAATCTGGAGTGCAAATATTGAAAATTTTGCAAGCGTCTGATGTGAACTGCATAGCATGCGCTCGTCTTTCTGATCATTTAGGAATTTTTCACCAAATTTTCAACATAGCCATTTTAAGACCTGTGCTCATGAACAGTGTCACTGTGATTTTCTTAATGTGTTCCATACATTGATTTCGCACACCGACTGCGCCATTGTGCGCTACATGGGCAGAAACACATTTTGGGTGAGATGTGAAAAATGACAGCTGTACAGCTCATAAGAAGGTGTGATAAAATGGCAATGTTGAAAATCTGGAGTGAAAATATTGAAAATTCGCAAACTTACGAGCCTGCGTAGGAACTGCGCAACACACGCACGTAAAACAGTCATATTTTGGAATTTTTGCACCAAATTTTCAACATGGGGTTTTTGGGACCCCTGCTCATGAATGATCTCACTGTCATGGTGTTATTTGAGGCTGAAGGGTGATTTCACACAGTGACTGTGCAGTGCCTGCGAAATCGCCCTTTGGGCCTGAATAACGCCATGACAGTGACATCATTCATGAGAAGGGGTCCCAAAACCCCATGTTGAAAATTTGGTGCAAAAATTCCAAAATTGACTGAGATATGCATTAAAGTTGAACCCCCCATCTAGCCCATTATACAGCTTACCGCATTTCTCAGTTCGTGGTCGCTTTGAAGAGTGCAGATGTGTTCCCGGTCCACCGAAGATCGCTGCACCGGAGTCCGGAGGTAAGTATGGGGTGAGGGAGGGGTGTGGGGAGCTGGGTGCGCAGTGGTGGTGCGAGGGTTGTGGGAGGGGGGCTAGAAGACTCGCCGTGGGACCGTTTTTATTTTACAGGTAAAAAAAAAATAGAACAACATGGGACATTTGCCATGCTGGGGTGGGCTCCCAGCATGGCAGAAGATGTGGAGGGGGCTGAGGAGCCGACGGGGGATTGGGCACCCCCGTCGGCAAACTACGCGGGGCCGAGGAGCCGACAGGGGATTGGGCACCCCCGTCGGCAAAACAACAGCAAAGGTTTGCCACGCTGGGGTGGGCTCCCAACGTGGCAGCAGTATGACTTTGTGGGGGGTCATGGAGCCCACGGGATTGGGCACCCCCATCAGCAAACAATATTTTGCCACGGGTTGAGCTCCCAGCGTGTATAGAGCTTTGGGGGGCGGTGAGCGGACGTGCACGGGGAGGTAGCGACACGCGAGGGGGTGGGGCTCAGTATGGAAGCGGTGCTTTCCTTTGTAGTAGAGGAACACCGCTGTCATACTGAGCTCCTGCACCCATTGGTGCAGGACCACCACGCCTGCTCAAGGGAGCAGTGCATTGGGTGGGAGAGGCACATCTCCAAGTGTGCTACTCTCCCAATACGTTCCTTGCACATGCGCGCAAGTGAATGTAAAAATGCACATTTACAGGTGATATACCTTGAACATAGAACTACAAGGAGTCGTGGATAATGAACTTGTGCTGGATCCAAGCCCAAAAACTGTGTATTTTGTAGTGGGAAATGTTAGGGAGAGGGTAGGCATACCAGATAGAAGATATCAAGTGCATAATGTAGGGAGAGGTGGGGAATAGGGGTGCAAGTGAAGAGGACCCAATTGTTAGAGCAGAGTGAGGGATTGGGAGGGTGGAGGACCGTATGAAAGGCGACAAAGTGATTTTTGCCCCAAAACACGGTGACATATGGAGGAGAAAAGCTGCCGTTGTACTAAGTGCAAGAGGAGGAATATAGTAGCAGGGGCATAACTGGGAGGGTCCTGGAGGTTGGGGCAGAGGGAGGTGTTGGATGGATGAGGGACAGAATATTTTTTGGGGCAGAAGACAATAATTATCCCCAAGTGCAGTAGCATGTGCTAGAATCAGGCTGCAGCTGTTCAGTGCATCAAAGAATAAGATATGGGAGTTAGGCAATAAATCCTGTGGATCTGTTGGTGGGCATGCTAGAGGCAGAGGCACACATTTCAGCTAGGGGGGCCACCATTTGAGGGAGGGAGGTTAGTTAGTGTCTAGTAAAGCAGTTGCAAATTTCCGTAATGCTATCACGGTAAAGCCTTTTGAACAAAAGGGTACTTACTGGGGTTTTCAGCTGAAGTATTTTCTGGGTTTTATTCTATATTGATGGGAGTGAGAATCCAAAGGTGGCTCTCCCGACTCGTGTGAGTGCCCTGGGTATATTTAGCAGGAGTTGTGAGCAGCTTCTAAGGGAATAATTCCTGGGCACAATTGGAGACAAACAGTCAATGATGTATTGAGGGAGTTTGCCACTGAGGGCTCTAAGTGTCCAGAGTGCTGCATTAAAGTTGCACCTATAGTGAAGTGAGGTCCAGTCCGTGGTGGCATATAGTGCGCAATGATGGGTAGAGAAGGGGAGGTCAGTGATGAAGCGTATAAGTCTGTGGTAGAGCGTATCCAATTTTCCAAGATAGGAAGCTGCACAGCTACTGTATATGAAGTCTGCATAGTCAATTAAGAACAGGAACGTGGCTTGGACTAGTCGTTTCTTTGCATCTGCTGTAAGAAGTCTTCCTATCCTGTAAAAAAGGCCAAGTCTTTGCCTTAATTTTTTCAGCAAGTCCTCCAGGTGGTCAGTGAAGGAGAGTTTACAGTCGATCCAGACCCCAAGATATCTGAATTTCAGAACGTACTCTAAGCACTCTCCCAGCATCGTGGTTATTGGGGGGAGGGAGTCAGTAGCGCTTGTGTAGTTTGCGGGGGAAAATAACATGGCTTTAGTTTTCTTAGCATTTAATAGCAGTTTTTTATTGATTAGTTGGAGTTGCAGGAGGTTGAAATCTTTTTGTAGGTCAGTACAAGCTTCTTTTGGTGTGGGACGACTCAGGTACAGCACTGTGTCATCCGCGAATAAGTGAATACTTGCATCCTTGATTCCCTCATCAAGGTTGTTGATATACACTGTGAAGAGGAGGGGACCTAATATGGATCCCTGAGGGACACCTCTTTGTAAGAGTTTTAGGGCAGATAGTTCACCATCCGCTTTCACCTGCTGGTATCTGTCTGTCAGATATTCAGAGAACCAGTTTAGTGAAGTAGCATCCAGTCCTAGTGTTTTTAGCGAGTCGAGGAGCAGGTCATGGTCAACTGTGTCGAATGCTTTGCTGAGGTCAAGAAACACAGCACATACTGACTTTTTATGCTCCAACTCCAGTTGCCAGTCATTGGTTACTTTAGCTAATGCCGAGACTGTATTGTGGTTGGCTCTGAATCCGGATTGAAGGGGGTTTAGTAATTTTTCTCTGTCAATGAAGGATCTTAGTTGGCCATTTACTATTTTTCCAGTAGCTTCGAGAGTGTGGGTAGAAGAGAAATTGGCCTATAGTTATTAAGGTCATAAGGGTCTCCAGATTTAAATTGTGGGATAACATGTGTGATCTTCCATATTTGAGGGAGGGTACCTTGTGTTAGGGACAGGTTGAATAAATGAGTAATAGTCACTGCAAATACGTGGCATGCTATCTTTAGGAAGTATGGTTTAAGTGCATCTGCACCGGCACTTTTCTTAGTATCCAGGTGGAGAATCAAGTCTTCCACTTCCTTGAGGGAAACCGATGAGAATGAGAAATGTTGACTAATGGAGCCAACATTTGGTGGGGTCATGCCAAAATGGGTGCGCAGGCTACATGCAGGAGAGTTATCGAAGGCTAAGCCTGCTGTGGTGAAGTGCGTGTTGAATGCCTGCAGTATCTGTTTTTTGTCATTGATTACTGTATTGTCAGAGCAAAAAAATGTTGTAGGTGCCGTAAAAGGTATCAAATCATTTGTTTCTGGATCTGTATTGTCAGAGGTAATTTTGGTAGGGAGCATATTTTGTGACGTGGCTCCCGCCAGTTCTTTGATTGTGGCCCAGAATTTGGAGGGACAATTGCCTGCAGTATCTAGTTCTGCTTGGTAATAGCAGGCTTTAGCTTCCCTAATCAGTTTGGTGCAGCGATTTCTGGCTGTTCTAAAGAGGTGCCAATCTTCCTCTTTTTGGGATTTGCAGGCAGTTTTCCAGAGTTTATCCCTGAACAGTAGTGCAGCCTTGAGATCTTGAGTGAACCAATGGCATTTACTAGCCTTTATACGTATTTTTGACAGAGGCGCATGTAGATTCATGGCGTAAGTAACAATTTCATGTAGTATAGAATATGCAGTTTCCACTGTTTTAGCAAGATAAAAACTCTGCCACAAGGGGGAGTTTTTTAGGTCAAGTAGGTATGCCTTTGGGTCAAATGACCAGGTTGACCTTTTGGGGAGAATTTGGCCATAGTTGGCACTTTGTTGGCTGCACAAACTCCAGCTATTAGGCAATGGTCACTAATATCCGCGTCAAAGGTTCCAACGTGGGAGAAGTAATGGGGTTTATTCACAAGCAGGACATCCAGAAGGGTACTTTCGGCTGTATTCTTTTTGTTGATACAGGTGGGCTCTTCACTGAGTAGGGTGAAACCAAGGAAGTTGCAGAAAGACTTAAGCTGGTGACCAGCTTCCGACAGCCAATCGAAGTTTAGATCCCCGAGGATAATTGTTTCCAGGGGGCTAGTGTCCAAGATAGTTGTAAGACAGGACAAGAGCTGAGTACCGGCAGATGGTGGTCTATAGCATCCTATGACTTTGAGTGCTAACGATGGGGATAGGTCGATTTGTATGTCCAGGTACTCAAATCCCACTACCAGTGAGTTAGAATTAAGTGTTGATGCCACAAATCTATCTCTGATGTAGATGGCGATCCCACCTCCTCTGGATTGCCTATCGCATCTAAAGATCTGGTAGTTAGGTATATTAATCACGCTATTTGGCATAGAGGGCCATAGTCAGGAATCTGAGATAACAAGCACATCTGGCATTGTATGGGTGGTCCAAGCCTGGATAAGGGTGAATTTTTTCAGCAGACTGCACAAGTTAATGTGCATAAAACTTATACCTTTAAGAGATAGTGACTCAGAAGGGGAGGTAAGTTTATTTATGGGCCCTGGATTAAGCTCGACATTGCCAGAGCAGAGTAAGAGGAGGAGTAGCAATTTTTTCAGGGATTCAAGTGAAAGGCAATGAGCTCAAGGCTTTTTCCAGCTTGGCATGGAAGAGGAACCAGGGTGCAAAGCTTTGTTTTTTAATTTATGCAAGCCGAGGGACACTGAGGCTAATACTCTGGCTGTGTAATGCCAGTGGGAGTAACTCAAATTAATTAGAGATAAGGAAGGAGGCATAAACAAACCTGCAATAGTTGCTCTTCGAGGAAGATAGTCCACCTGGATCAGTTGGCAAGGAACCTTAGCATAACATGTGATGTGTAGAGTCAGATTGGGAGAGCAGTCTTCAGGATGAGGATGTGGTGTACCCCCAGTCTCAAATTTTTCAGATAATAAGCCAGTAAGGGGTATGATACACAGTGCAGTCAGGAGGAGGAATTGCCATGACGCTCCAACTTGGGTTTCGGTGTGTGTGACTGCCTGAGTAACTTCGGTTTCTTTCTGGTTCTGGCGGTGGTTGTTGCCTGGAGAGGGTACTGAGTCGACCTTGGATTGGAGTGGATTAGATTTTTTGCCCGCTCGGGACAGTGGGGCCTTGTATTTGTGGTGGCTTGTTCGCTGGAGTCTGCCTTCACTCGGGAGGACCAGGCCTGGACTGGTTGGGGAGCCAGCCGGCAAGTCTACAGTTTTCCTAGGCCCCTAGCTGGGTCAGCCAGTGGGTTGGCGCAAACAAGGTGCTAAGGCTGTGGGGCAGATATTTGCAGTGGTGGCCCTCACAGGTAGGGCCTTCAGGCTTTGATGTCACCAAACAAGATTTGGACTACTGCTGGGAAGTCCCTGTCCTAAGGAATCATGTCGACAGAGAAAAACTCACAGTCAGATCTCAAACCTTTTTGCTTTAGATTTTGGATTATTATTTGGGCAGTGAGAGCACCTTTGTTTGGTTTTGGACCCCCAGGTATTGAGAGGGCCTGGGGGTTTGTACTACACCTAACATTAATTACTGACTTTTGTACACCCAGTGGGGGGATATTAAAGTCTTACTTTCATATTCTATGGTTTCAGTTCAGTCCATACAGTTTCAACTCATCTTTCTGTGACTTAAGCCCTTAAAGTGGAATTTTTTCTGCTGACTGGTATATTATCTCTTTTCCTTGGATCAGTATTGTCCACTCAGATCAATCTCCTTCATCTGAGACTTTGTGTTTTGGACTGAAATATTAGAGTACCTTGGAAGGATTTTATAATTTTTCAACTTTTATAGTTTTATTGTATCATAGTTCATCGAATGTGTGGGGTGGGTGTTTAGTTTGATTTATTTGTATTGTTTGAATCTCTCCCCTCTGTGAGAGAGAGAGAGTGGGGGAGTTTCAAATAAGGGGGTTAATTTACATGTTTAATATTTGGCTGTCTGTCTATTTTTGTGTCTATTGTTCCCAGAAGTGAGAGTTGTGGGGCAGTGTATTGTATTTGTATTTTGGATTCATTTTAGGGGTCTTTTTTCTTATCTTGTCTTGGCACATTCTGTTTATTCTGAGCCTGTAATATGTGTTGTAGGCCTACCCCCGGGTCATGCGCTATATGTCCTCCGCCCTTCGCGCCTTTCACCCTTTCTCCCCCCCATGTTTTCAACTTATCAGCACTGTGGAGCGCTGGGCATTGCCTGAAGGAGGGGGGTAGGGGGTGTGAACAGTGGAGGATGAATGAGCGAGGCCCTCACATCAGGGTAGTCAGGTCCAGAAGATGCCCTGGGGCAAAATGGATTCTGGAACCAGGTCCCCCATGTCTGGTCTCCATACCCAAGGGTACCACCACTGTTGGTGGGCAGGTAGTTGGGGTGGCCCTGAAGACCTGTCCAACTCGAGTGGTGTTATGCAACACCGGATCTATTAAGAACAAAACTGCAATTATTGCAGATCTTGTTGGGACAGCTGATCTGGCTTGCATCACCGAGACCTGGCTGGATGAAAATGCTGGCTTCACATTGGAGGAAGCAATTCCGGCCAGGTACTCAGTGATACACTACTAGAGATTGGACCACTGGGGGGGAGTTGTGTTCTGTTTCAAGACTGAATTGAGCCTCACGAGTGTACTAGTCAAGGAGGTGGGTCATTTGAGTGTACTGTAGTAGCAGGTGTAGGCTGTAGGATAGCCCTCATCTACCGTCCAGCCGGAGCCGAGAAGCGATTCCTTCAGGAAGTAGCGGACTTCGTGATCAATATGGCATTTGAGTCACTCATGTTGATGGTCCTGGATGACTTCAATGCCTGGGTCAATGACAAACTCTCATAATTTGGACAACACTTCCTCCAGTTGATGACATCACTGGGCCTTACACAGATCGTTACCTCTGCTACTCACAAACATGGTCATCCCTTGACCTGGTTTTCCTCCTGGGGATCGAAACCTCCAGTTTGGGGGTGGAACCTGTCAGATGGTCCAATCACTACACCATGGGGTTCAATTTTTGCACCCCCCTTCATAGGCTTACCCCTGTGGAGGTGGTCAGGTACTGCCCTTTACAGGATGTGAGCCCTGAAGGCCTGGCGGCAGTACTTGACCTATCTGAGTTTCCTGTGGCAAGTGGGAATCCAGAGGCTTTGGTGCTGGCCTATAATAAGGTCATTGCCTCAGCCCTGGATTCTATCACTCCTGTCTGTGTTCGTCCTCTCTCCCTTCGCCCTTGGTCCTCTTGATTTGATGGGACCTTGAGGGAGTTGCGGCGACTAGGATGAAGGTTAGAGCGTTGCTAGCAGACATCCGCCCTGAAGGCCGACCATCTTAGATTGTTAGAACATAATCAAGTCAACCAATCAATGATCTGCCATGAGAAGGCAGAATTCCTGTGTGGGAAGATTGCTGCTGCTCAGAACCAACTGGCTCAGCTCAACTCAGAGGGTGGTGTCAGGGATTTATTCCTCCGACCCTCTCTCTCTCTATCATGTGGGGTCTCTCAGGGCTCAGTGCTGTCCCTCATGTTGTTCGCGGTGTACATACTGCCCCTCAAAGACATTGTAAGATGGTATGGGCTGAGGTTTCACTGCTATGCTGGTGATACCCAGCTCTATCTGTCTTTTGCACCTGACCAGGATAGTGCATTCTCGGTATTTAATAATTGCCTTACTGAAATCCAGGACTGGATGAATTCCAGCTGGCTGAAGTTGAACTCAGAAAAGACTGAGGGGATGGTTTCAGATCTGGGTTGCCAGATAGGGGGGTTGGGGGCTGGTCAGCCTATGGGACTCTTTCTGGGGGGCTCCCAGCTTCTCACCTCTGAATGGGTGCGGGACCTTGAGGTGATGCTTGACAATGGGTTGACACTATGATCTCAGGTACCGGCAGTCATCAAGTCATCCCTTTACCATCTGAAGAACATCACTGGGATCAAGCACCTTGTTCCATCCTGTGACCTTCCCATGCTGATCCATGCCTTTGTGGCCTTGCACCTTGATTACTGCAACTCCCTTTACTTGGGGCTACTGAGGGTTGATATCCACCACCTGCAGTTGGTGCAGAACACTGCAGCCCAGCTGCTGACAGGAACTTCCCAGACATGTCACATCACACCAGTGCAACACGAACTGCACTGGCTGCCGATTCAGTGGCAGATCACCTTCAGAGTTGGATTACTGACTTATAAAGCCCTACACAGACTTGGCCTGAACTACCTGAAAGAGCTTCTGTCTCCTTATTGCCCCAAGCGATGGCTCCACTTGGCTGATGAAGGGCTGCTAGAGATTCCAAGGGTATCTTTAAAATCTTCAGGGGCCCGTGCATTTGTGTACGTGGCCACAGCCCTTTGGAACTCTCTACCCCATCAGATTCGGGAGCACGTGACCATGGGGGGCTTTAAACAGGCACTAAAAATGTATTTATGGCACCAAGCCTATTCTAGTTAATTATATCAAATAATGGCTTTTATTGGTTATCTTTTATGTTGTGGTTTTATGCTATTGTTTTTATTAATTTCTATGTAAAGTGCCTTGACAAATCTGAAAGGTGCTCAATTAAATAAAGCTTATTATAATTATTGGGGGGTTTAACACTGTTTTAAAACTGAGATGTGCATTTGTTTGCTGTAGTCAGCATGACTAATAGTCTCAGAGGCTAGGGAGTGCAATCTGCGCTGACAGGAGGGAGCTCGAGGATGAAGTCCTGTTTCAGAATGTTTAGAGTCCAGAGTTCTGAAAGAGTCAGTTGATGCTTGTTTTGAATTAGAAAAGGGATTAGGCCTGTTTCTCTGAATAGTCTTTGCTTCACACCAGTTCCTGACAATAAAATCCCAGGCTTCCTTAGGAGTTTTGAAACTGTGAGAGACCCCTCCCTTGGAGATCACCAAGACAGCTGGATATTTTATATAATAGGGAATGTTAAGTGATTGCAGAACAAACCAAATGTCTCCATAAGCTTTCATCTGGTCCACAACCTCTGAGTAAAAATCTTGAAATAAGAAAATTTTTTCAGTGCCCCAATAAAGAAATTTCCTCTGTCTCACTACAGATAATATTTATTCCTTTATGTTGTACCTCAAAAAGCACATGATTATAGGTCTTGGTCTCTGACCCTGTTTTGGAATAGCCCTCAGTGCCCTGTGCACCCATTCAATCTCTAACAGCCAAGGGCAATTACAGTTCAGTGAAGAAGGAAGGAAATCTTGAAGGAATTTAATCATGTCATTCCCTTCTGACATCTCTGGTACCCCCACTACGTGAAGATTATTTTGCCTACTTCGATTTTCAAAATCATCTACCTTTGTACCCAGTACCTCAAGTTTATCATGGTTTAAATCCATCTTATCTTCAACTTCACACAGCGACTCTTCCAAAAGTGCCAACCTTTCCTCAATTATATTGAGCCTTTCCTCCAAAACTTTAGAGTTTCCCTTTTCAATCTCTGCTTCTTTTTTAAAACTCACAATGTCCAAGTGCATGTTATTAAGCTTTTCTTTTATGTCTGACATATCATTAGAACTTGTGTTAAATTGCTTAGTATTCTTGCCATTTAGCTGTTTAATAGGGGGAGTTGTAGTTGCATCTCGCCTATTGGGAGAGTCAGAGGAGTCTGGAGGTGAACCCCCCCCCACTGACCTGATTTCATAGCTGTCCTTCCTCTGCTGTCAGGAGGCATAGAAGTGTAGAATGGATCATTGATATTCCTGGTGGCTGCAAGAGCTAAATAATTCACTGGATTGTCCCTAAAAATCATAAAAAGACATAATATTGGCATTGAGTAATGAAAAACTAAACTTGGATAACTTCTACTCTCTTTAAATTACGAAAGGATCACAATCAGTGGATGAGCTTCAGTTCAGGCTGCCATTCACTTCAGGTGCCAGCGCGTGACCCCCAAGTTTTTCACATATTGAGACCTTGCCTATTAGATAATGCATGCCAAATATCAGGCAGTTTTGTCAAACATTGCCAAGGTTATTATGGTGCAAAGTTTGGGGTTTAACACAGGACCTGTTGATCAACCCTAACTATACTGGCACTACCATGCCAGTATGATATATATAATAGGGGCACAGTAGCACCCCTATAGTTAGGGTTCAGTGAAGTGTTTTATGTTAAACCCCTAACTTTGCAACTTTAATAACATTGGTGCCTTTCGACAGAATAACCAAATATTTTGCATGCATGGTTCCTAGTGGCAAAGTCACAAGACGTGAAAAGTTTTGTGTCAGCATTTCTTCAGTTTTCAAGATCTGGAACACTGATTTTTTGGAAAAGTGAAGATTTTTTTCCCATATGTTAACATATTTTTTTTTTGTTGTTTTTTTTTGCTCGCATGCACAACCCAGACAATACAGAATTTAGTCACGAAATGTTCAGGATAGAAGTGGCTAGTGCCAAGCTAGTGCCTTTTGAAGGTTTCATGAAAAAATATTAAATGGTTCCAGAGTTGTAAGTATTGAAAGTTTGGTTTTGGATCACCCTCTATTACGAACAGGAAAAAATAACACCAATCATGAGTGCTTATTTTTCTGGATTTACTTGCCGTGACAAAGGATTTACTTGTGGTGAGAAAAAATACTGATTGTGACTGCCAACATCTTGTTTTTTTCTGATACTAAAAACATTGAAAATAGTTAGAAATTATGTATTTTCAAAAACCAAATACCTGAACATAGGTAGACGGGAACCCTTTAGCTAGATTCTGGAGTCATTTTAAAAAAAATATATCTTGAAGTAAGGTTCTGGGCACTCAAAAACCCTGGGTGCCCAGCTTTGAAAGAGGAGCCATTCACCCACTGTATAAGAACAGCGGGACGTTCTTGAGTTGAGGAGCCACAACTGAAGTCATGCTGCCTGCTGCAGTCATGCTGCCTGCTGCAGTGGGAGTAGTGAGTATCTCTCTCTCTATCAATCTCACAATTCTATATCCAGTTCTCCAGCTCCATTTTCCACAATGGTTTAATGCTGCTCTGTAATACCAATCCCCAGACTGGAAATGAAACTGAAAACATAGCAAAACATATATATATATATATATATGTGTGTGTGTAAAGACTAATGAATTTCCCCTCCAACTAATGTGAATGCATTTGAATGCCTTGTCAGCCCTCACTAACAAACATTCCTGTTGCACTGTCTTTGCTATTGTCATGGCACTGCAGAACACATATGTCTAATTGTAATGCCAGATGCACAAGATGCACACCAAGAGGCAACACAGGAAATCAAATAGTTAAAAACACAGAACTCATCCACAAAATATTTGGTCCACACTCAGACAACCTTAAAGATTCTGCCGTGTAAAGGGCAATGGCCATAATGGAGTCCCCTTTACTCCTGTTATGGGGAGTAATCCAGCCTGTGCTAACATGCCAAAAAAAAACAGAAAAGGAAAGTAGAGCACAAGACTGCTATGTTACAACACTTCACTCTTACAGGAGGTGAGAGAGGGGAGCAGTTAGCCTCCCTGCAGGTATCCTGGATGGTTGACACAGTTCCCCATGCCTCCACCTCTGTCCTTTCCCCTCTCTGACTCAACCCCAAAGGAAACTCCCACACTTAGCCCCCTTCCCACCCCTTTACAGTAGAATCTAAATTAAACTGAACCAGTCAAAACAAAGTGTAGTTTCCAATAACAAGCCTCTGGTCACCCACAAGCCACAGAGTAACTATCCTACTGTTTATCAAGGCACCCATTTAAAAATCTTTATAAAGTCCTTAATGGACCACAGCATTGCTGCCTATTGCTCAGTTCAAGCAATCAACAGGCCCCTGTCCTCTTCAATGCTTTCATAACTGATTTCTCCTCCAAAGGCTTCAACATCGCACTGAGCTCATCCCTCTATGTCGCATATCCTGGATAGCTTCTGTCACCATGCGGTAGAGGACCACTCCATCTTCATAGAAAACCTGGAGCTTCTCCCTCCCTAAGTGCCTGTTTACAACTTCTGCAAGTAACGTCTGCCATGGAACAGTCTTTAGCAGCCTTGGGGAGCAGTGGGTGGGGCTTACAGCATTAAAAACCTGTGCCACCTGAGAGAGTGTGCCAGCAGCTACTTCCTAAGTGATCCTGCTCTACTGCCATTGCAGAAACTGCTTGTGTGTCCAACTTCAACAGTTAACTTACTACTAAGAATCATACCACTAAGAAGAAATAGGGTTCAAAAGGCCCACAGATCCATAACGCCCCTAAACTTACATATGGCTTGAAGCCCTAGAACTTGACAGCAAATAGCTGTCAAGTCTATTTTTAAATGTATGTTTATTTGTACTAATGACAATATTCAAGGGTAAATTGTTCCAAGGTTTCACCATTCTTTGTGAAAAGTAGAATGCTCTCTTTTTTGCCCTGAATTTGAATCTCCCTAATTGAAGAGGATGACCTCTAGTATTAATGGTAAGTTGCTTAAATTCTAATCCACATTCGATTACTAAATTGAAATCATTAATAATATCCCAAGTAAATAACAAATCACCCCTAAGACGCCTCTGTTCTAGGGTCATTAAATTAAGTTTCTGAAGTCTACTTTCATAAGAAAGTGATTTATCAAGAAAAAGGGACTTAGTAATTCTTCTTTGTACCCTCTCAATCCTATCGATATTTTTATGCAAATATGGCAACCAGAGTTGAGACACATAATCCAAATGGGGACGAACATAAGTATGAAAAAAGAGAAAGAAGAACTTCTGGATCCCTAGATACAATATTACACTTGATAGACCACTAAATGTTATTAGCTTTATTTATACAATTAGTAATCTGTGTTTCAAAATGTAAATTTGAATCCACAATGATTCCAAGATCTTTCTCATTCAGTTTAATAGTAATAGGCTCATTATATAAGTAATACTGCTGTTTAGAATTTCTTTTACCAAAATGTAAAACAGTGTATTTGGAAGTATTAAATATCAGATTCCATTGATGTGACCATACTTCTAGTGTGTTTAAATCTTTTTAGATGACTGCACAATCATTAGGACATCCTGATGTGTTTACAATTTTATAATCATCAGCATATTTGATAATATTACTTTGGATATTACAAGATAAATCTGATATAAAGATCTGAAATATAACTGGAGCAAGAACTGAACCTTGTGGTACTCCACTTAGTACTGATTTCCAAGAGGACCTAAACCCATCAATAGATACACTTTGTCTCCTGTTTCTCAACCAATCCATAATCCAATTAGTAATTAATGGGTTAATTTTAAATATCAATACTTTTTGAATGAGTGCCCAATGAGGTACAGAGTTGAAAGCTTTTCTGAAGGCTAGCAAAACCACATCACATGGCATTCCATTATCGAGTTTTTCACTAATGTAATCTTAAAAACTAACCAAATTGGTAACTACTGATCATCCCTTTATAAATCCGTGCTGATCAGAATCAATAGACGGTATACTCAAGGAAAGTTCAGCCTTGATTATTCTTTCCAGTACCTTACATAGAATCAGCATTAAGCTAATAGGGCAATAATTTTCTAATGAGCTCTTCTCACCTTTTTTAAATAGGGGAGTAACAAATGCATCTTTCCATTCAGATGGAACTGAGCCAGAATTCAGACTTTTTTCGTATAATATTTTTAAAGGGACACTCAAATAATCTTTCATCAATAATAACATGTCACCTGATATACCATCTGGGCCAGGTTGAGAACCCTTCTTTATGGAGTCTAATTTACTTTTTATATTGTCCGAAGCAATTACCATATCCTTCTCAACAACTCTAGGCTCAACATCAATACTTGAAGTCACATCACTAAATGATTTACAAAAATGTGAGTTGAGTAGATCCGCCATTTCAGTTTTATCAACCATATATTTTCCATCTACTTTTAAAGGACCTACTTTACTATCTTGTTTCTTTATTGAATTATTATAATTATATAATACTTTATTATTCCCTTTTTGTGCCTGCTTAGCAATACATTTTTCAATGCTACTCTTCAATTGTTTAATCTCTCTTTTGCAAATGTTGTGCAACTTTTTAAAGGAGGCTAGAGATCTTATACATTTTTTTCTCTTTATATTTCTTAAATTGTTTCTTTTTCTTTTTAATCATTTTAAGTATTTTATGGGATAACCATTTTGGACAATTCCATAATTTCTTTTTTCTTCCTATAGGGATAAATTTTGATGCTGCTCCCAATATCATAGATTTGAATATATACCACATTTCATTTACATCATCAGATGTTAATAGTTCACTCCACTTTACATTAAATAGATAATCCATTAATGCCTCACCATCTACCTTGTGATATAAATAAACTTCAGTAACATTTTCAGATATCAGATGCAAAAACTGAATGGTAAAAGTTACCCCATTATGGTCACTATTTCCTAATGGAATAGTGACTAAACAATCTGATATTTTTAATGGTTCACTACCTAATACCACATCTAGTAAATTTGAACCTCTGGTGGGAGAAACAACAAACTAGACTAAATTTAATTCTTCATGTTATTAAAAATTATTTTGAAGGATTATGTGTAGCTTTTTTATTTAACCAATCTATATCATTCAGGTTTAGGTCCCCCATAAATATAATATCCCCTAAATCTGCTGCCACAGACATCTCTGACATGATTTCATTTAACGCTTGTTTAGTGGAATTAGGAGCGCTATAACAGAGTCCTAAAATAAAATTATTTTTGAAACTGATGTTCACCCAGAGTGATTCCATAAGACTAGTCTTAGATTTAATTTTACATGAAATATCAGTAACATTCAAGTTAGAATTAATGAACAAAGCAATCCCCCCTTTATGATTTTCCCTACCCATATGAAACAATGAGTAACCTGGGATAGAATTAACTCATGGAGGGCCTTTAGGCCACCATGTCTCGGTAATACCAACAATATCAGGACACTCAGATATAACTCTAGCAGTTACTTCATCAAACGTAGGTCCAAGACTTTGTGCATTAAACATTTGAAATGTAAGAATATTAATACTTTTATGTATACCTTTTAATTGGCTTGTAGAAATATTACAAGTGCCCCCCCCACTAGTTTAAATTTAAAGACTGTACTGAATGTTGGAAATGTTTACATAACTCACTTATTCCAGTTCTATTTAAATGTAACCCATCTTTTGCAAATAGATTGCTGTTTGTATTAAAAGTATCCCAATAATCAATTAACTGAATGTCCATGTTTACACACCAGTTACATAGTCTGGTGTTGGTTCATTCGATGGTATGATTTTTATTCCAATTTTGCAGGTGGGAGAGGGAGTATATTGAAAAGGAACACATTGCAATTCTTTGATTTAATGTACTTTCCTAATTCCATAATATCAGAACAAATATATTTCTCATGATCATATCCTACATTATTTGTCCCTATGTGAAGAACAACATTAGAAGATTGTGAAATTAAGTAATCAATTTTAGAAGAAATATCTTCAATTTTTGCTCCTGGAAAGCAGTGAGTTTTCAGATTGTTGTTTTGAAACAATTTACTGGTATATTTTATAAATGAATCACCAATAATCAATGTAGGAAGTGTGGGGTCTGTGACCTCATTAGCTGGAGTAAAATCAGAGAGGAAAGGGGTTAATGGGGTGAATCTATTACTGATTTCCAGTGAGTTAGACAGAATATAACTGTTATTCTGAATACAGGCAGCTCTCTTGCCCTTTTTATATTTCCTTTCAGGAATACTTTCCCATCCTTCCTCTAGTTCCGAATTTGCTTCTCTGAGTCTTTTATTTGAGACAGCAGAAGAATGCAAATGATGTGGGCATGGGATAGACAGAGTTTGGTTAAAAGTTAAATCAGCTTCTATTGTCAAAGATGAAGCAGCAGAAGGTGTTTCTTCATTAATAATATGTACAAATGTTAGTTCTGTCACCCTTCTCAGATATGGAACAGCAGCCGGTGTCTCTGTATTAGTGTGTGTAGTACAATCAGCTGTCTGTTAAGCTAGAGGAACAGCTGCTTCAGTGGATACAGGAGCCAAGAGCCCTCGGACCATGTTATCCATGAAACATTCCAGATCTCTTAGTTCTTTTATAGTTCATAATTCAGAAGCTAGATTTACAACTTCATTTTTTTAATACACTCAACTCTATGCAGTTTGAGCATTCTGAATTCTGAGATGAATCATCAGCATTAGGCATTATGCTAAGAACATGTTTACATATTCCACAAATTAGCAAACTATGTCCTGTATGTAACATAAATGATAGTGTAGTCTCAGTAGAGTTATCTGTCCTAACACTGTTTACTAGTTATCAACAGCCCATAAACTAATTATAGACTAACTTAACCAGCACTGGTACTACTCACACTCTCACTTCAGACCCGCAGTTCACGCTGGACACGCTTGACACGTGCGCCAAGATGCATGTGTCTCTGCACGCATCTCTGCGTGCAGAGCTGTGCGCTCACCCACAAACGCTCATGGTGCGAGTGTCTTATAGGGTTCAGAACCCGGAAGTCACGGCATGTGACGATTTCAGGCATCCCAAGCCTAGCAACCAGGTGCAACCATTAATCAGCTAATTTAGTACTATTTAGCATAACCCCACTGAATACCAGTGAGTCTAACACTGTCCTCTACGATATTTGCAAACTAATGTGGCTATCTGCAGACCTAACAAGGACTGCAATTAACAGCTGGTGCCTAAAATCTACTGTAATGCAGACAGCAAGTGTAGGACCAGAGTCTGTCTCCCAGCGTTTAGCCGGCTCACAGGACAGTCCCACTAACACAATGGTAGCACAGTACTTTTAAAACAAAGGTTACAGAGCAGCAGAACAGTATTCAGCAGCCTTGGGGAGCAGTACCAACTGCAAGGAGGTGGGCAGGGCTTACAGTGCTAAAAGCCTGTACTGCCCAAAAGAGTCTGCAAGCAGTACCCCCAAATGATCCTGCTCCATTGCCATCATAGAAACTGTCTGTGGTTCCAACTTCTGCAGGCAACTTCTGCCACAAAAAAGTCTTTAGAAAGCTTGGGAAGTTGTACCAGCTGGCAAGGGGGTTCGGTGGTAAATTGGCAACTGGTGGGTGAAGCTTATAGCATAAAAGCCCCTGCTGCCTGAGAGAGTGTGCAAGCAGCTTTCCCAACAGAAATATAATGTGTGCATTACAATTTGTATTCACCGTAATTCTCCAAAATGGTTTCTCTCATTCAGAAGTGATTTATGAGAAAGAAATATGAATAGACACCAGCAGTGTATGTAACTAATGTATTTCAAGAGACATGCGAATAAATGACATTATAGAAGACAAACATAATGACAGTGAAATCAGCTTAGCCATTTTTTTTAATCCTTACGAGAAAATTTCAAAAATTTCAGCTAAAACTTCCTTCATAGTGGGTAACTGTTATTTTACTAAAATACACATCCTAAATAAAATACATTGTTACAAAAAATATCCCACAAGTGTGTTCCCTCATATGTGTGCTAGACTTTGACATCATCAACATTGTTATAGCTATACAGATTCTAATATTATGTTCCTTTCAAATGAAATGGAAAAGCAGAGAATTTCAGTCCCTGATTTCATCCTTATCTATCTATCTATCTATCTATACATCCATTTTAAATCCCTCCCCCTTCCAGCTCAGCCAGCCATCCCCCATTCTTCAGGTTGCATTTTTAAAAAGAGGACAGGGGTGCCCACTCCCCTTACCACTTGCTGGCCCTTCCCCTCCAGGTTGCAGCCCCCTTCCCATTCATAGTTGGTGAGACAAGGATGCCCACTCCTGGTGCTGCCGTAAAGTATATGATGACACTGGTGTGCCCAATCCCTAAAGTAGGATCGAGAAAATGTAATTTTTTTTTTCATGTTCTATTTCTCTCTGGCAGCTGACTTCTATCAGTCACCCCAGCCCCGTCACCTGGCATTCACCAGATTACACACCTCCCAGATCAGAGATGTCTGGCTGGCCAGTCACGGTGCCCTGAGGAGTCCAATTCTCCTGCTTGTTGGCCACTACTTTCTTTTTCCATTTTTAGCCATCCCCTGTTGCTGGGGCATGACACATCAGTGGAGAACCTGGAGGCATACACACACTATGGAGTTCTGCAGCACCCTCCTGATGCTGGGATCCCCGACCTGTTCTGCCCTCAGGCCTCCATCTGGGAGCAGTCATTCAGTGGGACTGCAAGGATCCCTCCCCAAGAGAGGAGAGCTGTCCTCCAGATGCTCAATCGTCTTCATCACCGGACAGCCCCAGTGACCCACTCGCACCATAAACACGGGTCATCAGCATGGCAGGAGGGAAGGCATGATGCCTCAGCCCTCCATGCCAGAGGGCTGGCTAGGATCCATAAATGTTAAATACAGTACTTGCAAAAAAGAAAATGGTCCCTAGTTGTCTTTTGCTTTTTCAAGCAGTAAAAAGGAAAATGGTTCATCGCCGATCTGACCCCCCCAGACCCTCACCCACCCCAGCCTGACCACCAATTCAGCACCCACCACCCCATACACACTCCCACATATCCTCAGTTACCTGAACATGTCCCATGGCATAGATTCACTCTCCACTCGAAGGCACATTTTGTTGCTGGAAACAGAGACTGCGATATGAGAAAATAAGATAAGTCTGGATTAATGTATTTCAATGGTGTTTTAATTTTTATTCATAACTTTGTCATTTTTTTATATTTTTACACCAGATTTACAACATGACCTTTTGGGGATCCTACCTCATAACAGTCATGGTGAAATGTTTCAAATCCATCCCAAAAAGTGATTTTACAGTCACTATGCAAAATCCCCCTTTGGGTAAGATTAGAACATTTTAACCACCCTTGTTCCTGATGCAGGTTCATAAGAAGGCTATGTTGAAAATTTGGTGTCAAAATATTTAAAAGAACAATCCAGCCCAGTGACATAGAGGGCTGATGCACTGTGCCTCACCTGCTGCCATGCCAGTGACCCAGTTTAAGGACTGAACTCAGGTCACCAGGGATTGGATGGAAAGAGGAGGATTCAGCATCTGGCAGACTGTTCTCCTCCTCTCAGGAGGGAGGGATATAAATCCAGCACCATCTGGCATCTACCAGTGGCTAGAGTTGTTGGCAACCTGGGACCATAGACTGGGGAATGGAAGAACAGCAGTCGACGACATTCAACACATGGAGAATGTGCATGGGTGCATATGGATGGCACTGCACATCCATTTTCCAGGGGAGAAAATGGAGGAAACTGGCTGGGTGCAGTGCAGAATGACACTGACCCCTTTCAGGCTCTGTACCGGACTAAAGGGCCCTCTCCCAGGAACCGGATCCATTTCATTGGCAGTAGCCAATGACCCCCACCATGGGGAGGAAGCTGTGGGGGAAGCAGCAGGATTAAGGTAAGTCCATGGGACTCCAGGTGATGAGGCTGGGGGACAGTGAGAGGGATAGCCTGCACCGACCGTGTAAGGAGGATAAATACATGAACTAACAAAAAAAAAAGTTCTAAATTCGCATTGAAAATGTTCAGTGCTCACTGATAGCTTTGGTAATTTTCAATACTTTCGACCCCAAATTTTCAGCATGCCCATTTTTTCTCACCACCTCATGAACATGACAGCTGTCATTTTTCAAACCATGGTCAAAATGTGTTTTCACACTTGTGGTATGAAATCACCTTTCTGGTGGGATCTAAACATTTTAACCAACCAGGTTCATGAGGTGGGGTCATAAGAAGGCTATGTTGAAAATTTAGGGTCACAATATTAAATTAAACAACAAAGTTATGAATGTGTGTTGCAAGTTTTATATACTTGCTAGTACCATTTCAATATTTTAACCCAAAATGTTCAACATAGCCTTTTTTTTACACCCCCTCATGAACATGACAGGTGTCATTTTTCAGATTCTGGCTGAAATGTGTTTTTGCACTTGTGGTGCAAAATCATGTTTCTGGCAGGATTTCAAAATGTTCACCTACTGTATCTGGTTCTTGAGGTGAGGTCATAAGTAGGCTATACTGTAAAGCTGGTTTGGAAATATGGTAAGATAACCAAGTTAGGAGTGAATATTGAAATATTTCAAGGTTCACTCATAACTTCACTAATTTTCAAAATGTTGACTCCAAACTTTCAACATAGCCATTTTTTCACACCACCTCATAAATGTAACAGGTGTCATTTTTTGAATCCTGGACAAGATATGTTCTTGCACTTCTGGTGCAAAATGATGTTTTGGCCAACATACTGTGAATGCTGCATGTCATGTTTTTAAGGGGAGGCATAAAATGACTGTCTTGAAAATTTGGGGACAAAATTAAAAGGAAAAAATTATTAAGAAACATAGTGCCGGTCTTTACCCCAGTGGGTACTTGTTTGTGATCCCATGCTCATGCGTGGAGTACAGGGGTGAGCTCTGCAAGACAGCTGGATTGGGCAAGGGTGGGGGGGTGGCCCTGTTATGTGACGCCTCCTCCAGCCAGGGAAGGAAAGGTGCAGGTTTGCCGCAGAGGCACAGATACCGTATAGTGAAGATAACTCTTCTCTTGGCATAGGGCCATGCACCTCTGCCCCCATGGGTAGTGGACATCCCTGTGCATTGGCTAAGAGATGGGCTTCTTTTCTCTGTGCATCTGTATCTGTGGTCACATGGAAGTGGAGGGCCCAGGGGGCCCTATGCTTCTGCAGCCCACCAGATGAGCCCATGAATTCTTGACATCCATTGCTACATGGAAGTGTAAGGCCAGTAGGGCCCTGCACTTCCATAGGCAAACTTGTTTTTATTCTTTGGTAACTGGGTAAGGCTCACTAGACACAAGTGCCTGTTTTCAGGGGTGACCTGGCAGCACGGGGAGGTTAAGTTACTCACTCAGAGTCACACAGTATGAAAATGGAGGTTGTGGGAATCAAATAGAGGTCTGCTAGATATACCACGCTCATTTACAGCTCATTACTCTAACTTCTAGGCTATACTGCCAGCTTGAAAGGACCTGCATGAATGAGGATACAATTCCACTATCTCAAAAAGAAAGGAAGTTCTTTGCAAAAACCTACACTAATGCACAAGTTAGGGTTTGACTTAACACAATGAAAGTAGGGAAATGTGGCATTATGGTTTCCAACTCTAACTCCCCACCTCACCAAAGCAGCAACAGGACAACACCACACTAGTAGCCACAGACAGCCAACATTGGTAAGACAAACAATATACAACTGTTTCCAGATTACTCAAATGCAATGCTGATGTTCTACCTTCATGGATTTGTATCTTGGCTGAATAAGCCCATGCCCCATAGGGGTCTATGCTTATGCAGCCACACTTGTGTGTATATATCATACTGCATGGATGAATATGTGTGGCCTCAAAAGCGCAAGCCCATGGGGCCCTGCCCTCCTGTGGACAGAAGGCCTCAAGGGGCCTGCACCTATGCAGCCATAGGTACAGCTGCACCTATGCAGCCATAGGTACAGCTGCACCAGCCAGGATTCAATGCAGTAATGCTGCAGTATATCACAAAAATGCTGCAGTATGCTGCAGGGAACAGTGTAATTCAATGGCAATGAAGCCCTTTTTACCACAGTATTTTGTGACATGGGTTCCACCCCGCACCCCCCTTCCTTAATATAACAAACTCTGACTCAGAGTTTGTTAAGGGGGGGGCACTTGAAATCAGTGAAATTTCACCATCAGGTCCAGTACAGCGACAATCTTGAGGCTGTCGCTGTACTGGAGTTTGATGTCAAAATTTCACCGAAGTAACGTGCTACGTTGTGGCATGTGATTTACTGCAAGCAACTGCTTTGCATCATGGCTGGCTCTGCTGTAGTTATGCACTCTGTACAAGGTGCCTCACTAGATAACATCATCCATTAGTGCATGCTTTTCTATATGCATTTGTATGACAGAACTCTTGCCACCTTAATAATTTCTAGATATACTACTGAAACCATTATACCCACATTATAACAGTACTTCCACCTGTATAACTGCAGGCCCTGGAGGGGTCTGCCCTTCTGAAGCCATAAGTTGGTGTGTATGTCTTACATCTGTGGTTGAAGAGGCTCAGGCTCCCCAAGGGCTTGCACTTCTGTAGATAGAAATAGTGTTGCAATTTTGGTATAATGGATTTTATGGCACCTGTGCGTCTGCAGCCAGAGGTCAGTGTGTGTCTTATGCCTGTGACTGGAAAAGTGCAGGCCCGTCAAGTGTGTATATGTCTTACATTGTGTATGAGTACCTGAGACTACAGAAGCACTGCCCCCATAGGGGCAAGCTCTTCTGCAGACAAAAGAACTCGTAATTTGGATAGCACAGATTTGTATCTGTGGCTGCAGGAGTCTGTGCTTCTGTACACAGAAGCAGTGCTGTGATCTGAGTATCGTAGATATCATAGATTTGTGTCTGCAGTGACAAGTGAGTGTGTATGTCTTATGATATGCATGCCACAGCTACAAATCCATGAAGGAAGCACATCAGTGCTACTGCATTTGTGTTGGTTGGAAACAGTTATATGTTGTTTGTCTTAACCGATTACTTTCTGCTGATGCTGTCTTTTGCTGCTTGTGTGGTGTTGTCCTTTTACTGCTTTAGGGGAGTGGGGAGTTAGAGTTGGAAACTACTTTTTTTGGGTTAAGTTGAACCCTAACTGGTGCATTAATACAGCTTTTTTACAAAAAAAAAAAATATATATATATATATATATATATATATATATATGCAGTAATACTTCAACTCAGTGCATGCACTTGGAGATGGAATACAGATTTGTTAGTAAAATAAGTTACCTGTACATTTTTACAACACTGCAGGGCCACAAATGGATTAAATATAAAAGAGTTCATATTTACACACTTCACAAGCTATACATCAGTACCTGGGGAACAGCTTACACACTAAAGAAAGTAAAATAGGAGTTGTAAATGAAAGAAATACAAAACCAAAAAGGCTAAATTAGATTACATTTTAAATAGTTCTTACCACAAAGGTTTTAATTCAAAACAGAATGCTGCTCACATCTTCAGTTCCCAACTAGGTCACGTACTGTAGCAAGATAGGAACAGCCCTCTTGGGATTACAGAACAGCAAGCACACAGCACTGTTTGTGAGTACAGCCTAACCTCTGCCTTAGAGGAGGTTGTTTCTTGCCTGGGCACCCCAAGATATTGAGCCTCTGGCTTCTGTAATTCCACAGGTGTAGCTCATATCATCTTTATATCTAATCCTCTGACTTCCAGAAATAATATGGTATGCCCTAAATTGTTGCTATCCTGACCATTTGTAAGTTTTCCAGAAGGATAAACTGCTTTGATCATTAAGGTTAACTGCTTATGTTTCATATGTTTCAGAACAGTTAGGATGTGTATTCTATTACCTATTTTCCTTTAAACAGCCTTGCATAAACAGATTCTAAGAAAGCTTTCTAAGCACAGGAGGATAGTCAGCACATCCCAGCCACTTTTAATAGCTTTTCCATTAAGACTTATGATAGAGTATTTTGCCATCTGCTGGAAGTGTAACTATCTTTCCACCATCAGTTACAGCAGGGTTTTCACACACAGAAATGAATCCTAATGAATAATAATTAAATCCAAGGTGAAGAAAACAAAGTGAAACTTGCTACCAGAAAAGTTTAAAAGATAGCATACATTTATTCAAAATCCACCTTGTTCCCTGTGATCCAGGTTTAAGAACAAGCCAGAGCCATTGCAGGACCAGTGCAGAGTGGAGGACTGATCTCCTCAGAAGATACCCTCCACCTCCAGGGAAGACGATGCAGTGCCACTGCTTCAGTGCTGCCACCTCAGTGACCACAGGTGGTAGCACAGTGGGAGGCAGAGTGGGAGGATGGTCATCAGCCAGGCTCACTGTCAGTGCACTATTGTCTGCACCACTTCATTGAGCCCCTCACATGCAGATGTTGAAGGGGTTGGGAGAAAATTAGGAAGTAGGCCCCAACATGTCACATGACAGACCCTGGTACATCCAGGCCCCACACCACCACTGGCAGCTCCTCCTGACAATGCATAAGACTCGAGGGTGACTGTTCCCTGCTTCCCATCCCCTGCTGTGAAGCAGAGCCAGGCTCAATGAAGGATGACAGTGGCAGGCAGGAGTGTCGGGGTTGGGTGGTCTTTGAGTGCACCAGAGGGGAAAGTACATGCTGGAGATCAAAAGGGAGCATTAATATAATGTTTTAACAAATCCACCTTGTCCTCAGCCCACACAAAGTCAAAACAAATTAAGTACATTTTTGCTACAAGTGGCCGCCTCCCTACAGTAAGCAGACAGCTAGGAAAAAGAAACATGGAAAATTGGGCTGTAAGGTTGCTACTTCAAGAAACCAAAGAGTTTCCAAGTAAATAAGTAACTTTCTCAGTTCCTGAAATATGCAAGACATGCTAATCATTTTGGTAAAAAGGACAGTACAGTAAATAATGCTACAGTAAATGTCCTCTACTGCCCCTGCTACACAAAGACAAAACTACATGGGGCATGGGCATAATGTTCTGCCATTAGTAAACTGAGCTTGTGTTGCCTGGAGCCTCAGCCTGGCTAGGCCTGCTCTAAACCTGGGATTTGGTGCCTGGAAAAGTTAACATTCAATGAGATTAGAAATTCTTTTTAAAAGAATTGCTTAATAACTGTGGCAGCAACACCTTCCAGAGATTACTATAAAATGGATGGCCGTCAATCTCACATCTATGATTAAGTGCTACTGGATAAACTGTTTCTATGGTCATTTTTATGCATATGCTTATTTCCAGCTGCTAATTTTTGCTATTATATGACTGTAGTTTAGATAGCTCCTGATAAACTTAGGACATGACAGCGATCACAGACACATGGGTAACACCGAACCATGAATGGGACATACCAATACCAATCTATATATTATTCAGAAAGGACAGGGAGAAGGAGAGTGGGTGTGTCTTTTTACATTAAGGAAGGGATAAAGGTCATTGAGATTAACAACACCAGGGGAACAAAAGGGTTTGAAATCCTACATGTGTAGGCCATCCTGGGCAATGAGAGGAAGATCAGAATTGAGTTGCTATACAGGCCACCATCAAGAGCCAGGAGACAGACAGGAAAATGGGGAAGGCAGCGTAACTTGAGGAGGTGCTGCCTGTTCTTTAAATTAAGTTTGTTTTATATTTTCTAACAATCAACCACAGCAATTAATCTATATACAAAAAAACACAATTTAACTGTAACTATATACAAAGAAGCAAGTGCATTATTAAAAAAAAAAAAAGAACAGCAATCAACCTACTAAAACAAGAGGGGAAAAGAGCAATAGTAAATAACCAGATAAAGAGTTGCCACAGAAGTAAAACACTGGTTAAGCTAGTGTCAGGTTCATAAGAAAAATCTAAAAGGAGCAATACTAAAACTATGACCATACAGGTAAGGTATAAAGCATATGTAATTAAGCCCAACTTTTATCATATGTTGACAGCCTATTATGGGTACTAGCAATAAGCTTTTCCAGACAAAGATTACTTAATAATTCATTGAGCCACTCCACATAGGGTAAATGATGCTGATCTCTCCAATGGTGTAAAATCAATCTTTTCAACACCAATGATATCGTAGTTATATGGTATTTTTACTCTTTTGCAGGGACCAGCTGAAGATCACCAACAATGCAAAGTTCAGGAGTAAAATAATTGTGAAGTCCCAAAAGTGGATTTATCCTTTCCTTACTCTCCATCCATAATTTATGAACAGGAGAACATTCCCAAAAATTATGTAGCAATGTGCCTTCCTCAGAGCCACATCTAGTACAAACTGTAGATGTGGCCCTTCCCATTCTAGCCAGCTTTTGAGGAGTGCAATATAAATCATGTAAAATAAAGAATTGAGTCAAGTGTAATCTGTCTTGCGTTGTAGAAGTTACAGGATATTTGCAAATTTTAGACCAGTCAAATAAAGTTTCTGGAAAAACATCTTGCCAGTATTTACGTTGGTTTTCACAGTTTCTATGCAATTCAGAGAGTAGGGCCTGGTATAATTTAGAAGTACAATGGGGTGAAAGTGCCAAAGATTTCAGAAAAGAAAGAAGGGGATCAAATGTGATGAACCACGGGGGTGCACCCATGTGCTGTGAAACTGTATGTGTAAGCTGGAAATATCTGAAAGCCATGTTGTTGGACAAAGATAGTTGATCCTGAACTTGGGCAAATGGAGTAAAGCATGCCTTGTGTAATAAATCAGAGCGGTAGATAGTGTCACTATTCGGGAGCCAGCCTGATGGGATAGGTTTACTACCAATTTTGATATTAAAGTTTCTAACAAGGGGCTGAGCTACATCCTTGGATAAATTAAGAGAACAAGATGCAAGCATTTGCCTATGTATTAAAATGAAGGTTTCAACATCCAAGTGCCAAAGAGAGGACGGGAGAGTTATATATTTGACATACAATACTGGTGCCAGAGAAAGTCCACAGGAGTGAAATTGTTCCAATTCAATGTTGAGCTACAATTGAGTGTAAAAATCATGTGGAACAGATTCTGTTGGGTGGAACCATTGGAGATACTTACTTAAATGTATGGCCCAATAACACACCCTAAAATCCGGTAATTGTAGCCTTCCTGAGGCTTTGGGTACCACCAATTTAGAGTACACCTGATGCAGTGATTTCCTGACCCAAATATATCTGGAGATCATAGAATGTATCATTTGAAACCACTTTAATGGGAGAAAAACATTCAGCATCTGTAGGGGATAAAAATAATCTGAGAAGAACATTCATTTTGACTACATTTATTCTACCCCAAATAGTGAAGGATAAAATGCTCCACCACTCTAAGTCCGCCTTCATAGAGGTTACTAATACATCCAGATTAAGTTTTTTATATTGATACGGCTCTGTTGTGAGATCAATTCCTAAGTAACTCAGAGTCCTCAGGGTCCAGGCAGGTACCAAATGCTCAATGTCCATTCTCATTAAGTGCTTATTAAGGGGCATGACTACTGTTTCATTTATATTTAGTTTATAGTTAGAGAGAGAGCCAAAGTGGTCAATCATGTCTAGTATTGCAGGAATGGCTACTACAGGGCATGTTATATGAAGCAAAATATTATCGGCATAAACTGAGAGTTGATATGAAGGAGAGCCTACAGGAATCGCTAAGTTAAGGGGGTTAACTTTAAGTGTTAGGATTAACAGTTCTAACTATAAATTAAACAGTAGCGGGGAGAGGAGACATCCCAGTCTGGTGCCACTGTGCAAAACAAAAGATGAAGACAGAACTCCATTGCAATATATTTTGGCTCAGGGTCAGTCATAAAGAATCTATAGCTATTTAACAAATGTAAGCAGAAAACCAAACTTGTCTAGTACAGCAAACAAAAAGGGCCAGGCTAACCTATTTAAAGCTTTCTTGGCATCGAGGGATATAACAGCCACTCAAGGAAGTACTGCTGATGGAAGACTTCCATATGCTGGATGTGTATTGGAGTGTCCCAGTGGTGACAAATCAAAGGAAACAGCTCCTGGTGGAGGCATGCAAGGAAGCATTCCTAACAGAGTTAAAGCAGATCAGTAAAAGAGAGGATGCCACACAGGACCAGGTTCTTACCAATGGGGACTGATTCCAGTATGTCACAGTCTGGGATCTGCTTGGAACCAGTGAGTACAGGATAGTATGGCTTCAGATCCAACTAAAGCATAGCAAAACACATAGCCAGACAAAAGTATGGAATTTTGGAAGGGTGGATTTTTGTAGAATACAAGAAGTACTAGAAAGCAGAGTGAAGAAAATAGTAGAAATAGACTGAGTGGATGACAAATGGGAAGCTTTTAAGAAGGGTGTAGTAGAAGCTACAGAACATTGCATTGGCGAGGTAAGAAAGAGTGAAAGAGCAAAATGGCCAAGGTGGTTCACAAGAGTGGTAGAAGAGAAAACAAAAGCATTCAAAAGATACAAAGAAAGTCAAACAGATGAGGACTGGGAAGCATGCCTCATAAGCACAAGAAAAACTGGTAAGATAGCAAAAAGTGAAGACTAAGGCAGAGCTGAGATTAGCAGAGGGTGTGAAGCAAGGAGAAAATGCATTCTTCTGGTATATACTGAGAAGCATGACTAATGAAGGAATAGTTAGGATAAATCACACAGGAAGTATGCAAAGGTAAAGATACAGAAACAATGGGCTGGATTTTCAAAGCCCTCAAGATTGCTGCAAGCCCCTGGTGCACTGATCATATGGTGCACAGGGCTTGCAACAGTCTCCCCGCCAGCAGTCAGGATTTTAAATCCCATGCACCAAATGCCACAAGTTAGACTAGACCCCCCCCCAGTCAAACATGCATCATTCAGTGCAGCATTTTTACAGGGTTGCACCAAATATTTGGCACTAGCTGCCATAAAGTGAGGAAAGTGTCATAACTGCACCCAAGAATATAATATTGGGTGCAGTTGCGGCAAAGGTATTTGTTGCAGCTACACCAAAAAATTGGTTCAATGCAGGGCATGATGCAAGTCCTGCATCACTCTTTAAAAATCCTACCCAATATTTTCATTCAGGACTCCCAGTACAAGAAAATGGCCCACTGCCTGACTGAGCAACTGGACTGACAGATAGAGAGGGGGCCAATTGAATTCTCATCATCAATGGAAAGGTGCTTGAGGGAGTGATGGTGGTAAAGTAGACAAATCTAGGAGCCCAGACAAGATACACTCATAAGTAGTAAAGGAGGTAGTGCAGGTTCTTGCAGCACTGTTGGAAGATATCTACAACTGATGGCTGAAACTTAGGTTGGTACCCAAGGACTGAAGGACATCTGACGTAGTACCCCTGTATAGATGCTCCAGTAAGGATGATCCAGGTAACTATAGACCAGTCAGCCTGATGCTTTAATGAAGAAACTGTTACAATTTATCTTTTTTTTAATTTAGATTTTTATAGGGTTTTTCTGGGTTTTCTGCCATACCCCCCTGAAACCCCAGCAATAGCCATGCGTGCACATGGAGGCATGCATGCACACCAGAAGCCAGCTCAGCCCCTACCTGCCACCCGCACTGCCGCCCCTGCCCACCTACGTTACCCCACCAGACCTACACCCAGTGGGGACGGAACTACAGAAGGGGCAACAACCCACCCCCACCACCACCAGGAGAGGGGAACAGCCTGGTGGCTTGCTCAATCCGACTCCTCCTGCCCCCCCATGCCAGCACCTTGATGACCTGAGGTTGTTCCCAAACCCAGGTCGCCGGCACAGTGTGAGGTAAGGCGTCCAGTGCCTTAACCCTCAGCACCACTGGGATGACTACAATCTATCTTAACAGAAAGGCTGCTTGAATTCCTGGAGGCAGATAATCTTCAGGATAGCAGGCAATAAGGGTTCATAACTGACCAGTCGTGTAGTACAAAGCTGCAGATATACTTTTTTTAAATTAATTTCAATAAAGAAGCAGCATGAAGCTTGGGTTTGAACACTGTCTTTTTTTTGGCATAGGAGTGAAGTGATTCCCACATTTTGTCAGTTTGCTTAGGGTAGCCACCCCCATCCACCTGAACCCCTCCGGTGTTAATTGACATGTGACTTTTGTTGTGTGAAAGACTACAGATACACTATGCCTGGACTTATGAAAGGCCTTTGACTCATGATAGAAAGTATTTATCCTCTTGCCACACCTTGCCCTATGTCCAAGTATTGCAGACATCCAGTGGTACCTCCTCCCACACCCTGCCCCATGTATAGTATTTTTGGAATCCAGTGGTAACTGCCACTGTCACCTATGCCCCACTCCCACCATCTAAGACAGATCAGTATAACTGCTCTCCCCCAGGCCTACTAGCATCCCTTTCCAGCCCATCAGCTTTTGCAATCATGCTTTTATTAATTGTGACAGAGGCCAGCCAAGAAGGAAAGAGATAGGTGGCACCAGTCTCTGTCTGTTTGTTTATTCTAATTATTGGTGGCATGGAGGTAGGAGGGTTAAGTAGGGTGCTAGAGGGCTGGAGAAAAGAGGGAGGTTATACTGATCTGGGGTGGGGAGAGAAGAAGAGGAAGGGATGGATGCTAGTGGGTGGGGGAAGGGAACTTGTCTTTTTTTTTAAACTTGCTATCTGACACTAGTGTTGAGTACTCAACTTTGGAATAGAGGGGTCTTTGATAGCATTGGGGATAGTCCTCCTAGTGGCAGCAAAGTGTGTTTTTTTTTATTTTTTTGACACACCACTATAATGTTTAATTTAGAGATGTGTTTCATTCCTCATATGTCTCAATTGCCCTTATTCCTTTGTTTCATTATCCTCAGTCTTTTTGTCATTCTCCACTGCTTAACCCTCTTGACTTATCTCCATGGTTCAAATTCCAGCTAAATTAATTTGGACTCTGAGACAAACATAAGATGCTCAGTCCTAACCCATCCTACACATTATTCTTTAGTGATGTTATGCTCCTTAACAGGCAGAAACTAGACAGTGGATAAATCCATAACCACCAGGAAAGTGTATAACCCTCCCCCCCCCACACAAGCACAGAACCATTTGCAGAAGGACCGTCATTTGATGGCTTGTGTCAAACTCATTCAAAATCCATCTGCATTATCCTGTTATTACTCACAGGGGAAACAGAGATGAACCCAGGCCCTACTACCCCTATACAATCTTCAACTGTCTGACACAGCAAAATCACAGGAATAAACACAGGCCATATCCTTCAGAAAATTGATCTGCTCAGAACACAGGTCACCCTACATAAACCAAATACTGTAGCAATCATGGAAACTTGATTGAGACTTTAAGTATCCAATAACTGTCTCCTTATTCACAGAGACTCCCTGACCAGACAATGCAGACCAAATGGCAAAGGTTGTGGTTTAGCTAGCCACAGAAAAGACAAACTGAAATTCATGGCAGGCAAATCTAAGTAACAATTTCAGCAAAGGACATACCCCAGAAACACTAACTAGCCAAACTAACTGGGCAATAAGGCTCACATCTTTGTTACCTCTACTGACACTCTAACACACCCATATCCTTTATATAGCATGTCATAGATCACCTGTCTCAGCATTCACCCAACCCCAAAATGATACTGCTGAGAGACTTTATCATCAACCTTATCATCACCGCTGATAAGACAGTGAAAGACTAGGTAGTCAAAATTAATTTTAAGCAGCTTATCACATCCACACAAATCAACACAGCACAACAATTTAATGATCACGTACTGACTGGATCCTTACAAATAGGCCAGAAAGAATTACCAATAAAGGAATATACTCAGACATATCAGAACAATAGGCTGGAATATCAGTTACTTATGCCCACTGAGCTCAGGTTCAAACTTTTCCCCTTTGCTTCATGGACCATGCAGAACAATGGAAAACAGCTAAAATGTTCATTCACAACCTCCTGCATATACAAAGGTTCTTATAATTTATAAATGAACATGGCATGTGTCAACCTCAGAGTGATATAAAAATTGATTTTATTATTTCTGTACAATATAAACTAACAAAAACTAACTACACTACTGCACATATATCAAGTTTTGTAAACACTGCATAAGGCAGAATAAATACAGAGTGATAAAGCTTTCAAAAGAAAACAATGAACAAAAGTAATCAGACACAATATGAAGTCTTAGCAAACTTTCGAAAATAGCAACAGTCTCTAACCAAAAGCAGGAATTGCACAAGTCACTTTATGCTAATAAATGTGGGACTGGTATTTTGCCAACATTTTTAAGCAATCAGTTACATTTTAGGCAAATTGATCCCTCCTTGCGTAATTCTCACATAAGAGAAATGGTGGTTCCACTTCTAAATTTGAAATATGCCCAGTCATGTTTTAACCACTTTGTCCCAGTTTATTGGAATACTCTTCCAGTTATTGTCAAGAAACATTATAGCAATCCAGCTTCAATTTTTCGAGTGAAAAAGCACTTATCACTGTCTAAACCTTGTGATTGTTTTAAATAATCGCTGTGTTATTTGAATGTAATTTATTGTAACTGATATGTATGAATGTGAAGGTCACCATTGTGAATGAGTTTTGTAACTCAATAGTTAAACCTCTTTAAATAAACAAACAAACAAAACAAACAATCATTATTCTTGCATAATTTTTTTTTAAAAAACAGGAACCAAAACAAAAAAAGCAAAAAGGAAATCCCAAAAACTTCTGATTATAGGAGACTCCATGATTCGGGGGTTGATACGTATCTCCAGCCAGGGGTAATGGTCAGATATCTCCCAGGTACATCAGCATGGAGAGACACTGACTGCATTGCTAAAATTGTTCAGGAAGCAGGAAAAAACATTGATGTCCTGGTACACATAAGGACTAATGATCTCACCAGCTGGTCAGTTGTGGAGACCAAGGAACACCTGACCAGGCTGGGTGACAAACTATCATCCATTTCATCTGGCATCTCCTTCTCTGAGATCCTGCCAGTCTGGGAGAGGGGGACAGATGGACGGAAGGTCAGAGAAGGGGAGATAGGGGAGCTAAACATGTTGCTCAATGGCTGGTGCCAGGAAAAAAGATACAAATTTGTAGGGAACTGGCAACAGTTTTGGAAGTGAAAAAATTTGATGGACTGCATCTGACTAAGGAGGGAGTCAGTGCATTGGGGCAGAAATTTGAAGTCTTTGCAGAATATTTAAACTAGTAAATGGGGAGAGGGGTGCAGCACCCCATGCATTGAATGGGAAGAACACCCTTCCCCCCTCAGCTAGTGGTCAAACAGGAGTTCAGCATGTTTGTAGTTCATTTGCAACACCAGGTAAAGGAAAAGGTCTGGCTCCCCATACGATGCACAGGGGAAATGCCAGACCTCACTCAACAACTAACACACCGAAATCTGGCCAATGGAAAATCATGTACACAAATGCTCACAGTCTGGGAAACAGGATTCCCAGACCTGCAGGCAATAATGATAGAGGCTAAACTGGACATAGTAGCCATTAGCAAGACATGGTTTACCAGTAACCACACTTGGAAGACTTCAGTACCTGGCGATGTACTGTTCAGAAGAGACCGAGGTGCAAAAAGGGGTGATGGAGTGGCCCTTTATGTCAATGAAAATATCAAAGCTACAGAAATTCAGAATACACATAAGGAGCCAGAAGAACTGTGGGTCACCCTTGAAACAGGAAATGGGACAGCCATATGAGCTGGGGTTGTATACAGGCCTCCAGACCAGGGGGAGGACATAGACACATTACTGTTAGAATATATACAAAACATGACAGCTAAAGGTGAGTTTCTGATAATGGGAGACTTCAACATGCCAGATACAGATTGGTCAATACCAGCAGGGACATCTGCCAGAACTAAACACGTGGTGGATTCCCTACAGGGGGAGGGCCTCAAACCACTGGTACAGCAACCCACAAGAGACAGGGCTATGCTAGATCTAGTACTGACTAATAGGGAAAGGATCACAGATCTCCAGGTAGAAGGTCTCCTGGGTGCCAGTGACCATCGCATGGTATGGTTCAATGTGGTCACTAGAATAAAATCATCCCATTCCAAGGCAAAAATATGGGACTTCAGAGGAGCTGACTTTGATAAGATGGCCAACAGAGTTAAGCTAGCCCTGGCAAAAAGAAATACAGGTGAGGGGGTACAGGCAAAGTGGGCAAGCATTAAAGATGCAATACTTGAAGCAACATCCCATTGTGTTAGTGAGAAAAGGAAGTGCAAAAGAAGAAGGAAACTGCTTTGGTTCTCAAACACATTAGCAGAAAAGGTCAGAGCCAAAAGGCTGGCCTTCAGGAAATATAAGGGAATGCAGCAGGATGAAGATAGGGAGGCATACCAAACTTCTCTAAGGGAAGCAGGGAAGACAGTAAGGCAGGCAAAGACAAACCAAATAAACACTAGCACGAACAGTAAAAGAAGGTGACAAGACTTTCTATAGATACATTAGTGAAACGAGAAAGTCCAGAGGGGGTATTGCTAAGATGAAAGAGGATAAGGGGGCGTGTGAGAAGGAGGACCATGTAAAAGCATCTATCCTAAATAGATACTTCTGCTCAGTATTTACTCAAGAGAAGGTAGGGCATGGCCACAGCTCAGCACCATGGACACAGGAGGGAGGGAGGGAGGGAGGTGTGCACTAGTTCTTTCACAAAAGAAAGGGTCCTACAAGAGCTCAATAAGCTCAGGGTCTACACGGCAATGGGACCTGATGGCATACATCCCAGGGTACTAAAGGAGCTAAGGGTGGAACTAGCAGAGCCATTATCAGAACTGTTTAGTAAGTCTATGAGCACAGGAGAGGTCCCAGAAGACTGGAGAAGGGCTCATGTGATCCCGCTCCACAAGAGTGGTAGCAGGGAGGAGGCAGGGAACTACAGACCAGTCAGTCTTACCTCAGTAGTGGGCAAGATTATGGAGACACTCCTTAAGGAAAGGATAGTGCAACACCTGGACTCCACAGGAGCACAGTATCCAAGATAGCATGGGTTTACAAAAGGAAGGTCCTGTCAAACTAATCTCATAGATTTCTTTGACTGAGTAACCAGAGTGGTGGACCAAGGTGGAGCAGTTGATATTGCCTACCTTGACTTCAGCAAAACTTTCGATACTGTTCCACATAGAAGATTGATTAATAAGCTGGGTAGGCTCAGGATGGGTCAGGCGTTGGTCAACTGGGTGGAAAACTGGTTGTGAGCGAAAACAGAGTGGTGATGGCAGTGTCACGGTCGAAGAGATGCAAGTTACAAGTGGGTACCTCAGGGATCAGTCCTGGGGCCAGTCCTCTTCAATATCTTCATCAGACATTGCAGATGGACTGGAGGGTAAGGTTTGATTGCAGATGACACCAAGATCTGCAACAGAATAGATGATCCAGATGGGGTGGGTAGAATGAGAAGAGATCTGGATAAACTAGCAAAATGGTTGGAAGAGTGGCAACTGGGGTTTAATGCAAAGAAGTGCAAGATCATGCACATAGGGAAGAGAAGCCCTGAAGCCACCTATAGACTGGGAGGAGAGTTGCTGGCAGTCACAAGGGAGAAAGAGACTTGGGTGTCATCATCACTGATTGCCTGAAATTATCCAAGCAGACCACTAAAGCAGTAGGTAAGGCTAGAGAGATGTTGGGGTGTATTAGCAGGGGTATCACAAGTCGAAAGAGGGAGGTAATAATCCCTCTTTACAAGACACTGGTTAGGCTCCATCTGGAGTACTGCATGCAGTACTGGAGGCCACACCTTCACAAGAACATTAACCAAGTTGAGGCAATCCAGAGAAGGGCAACCAAAATGGTGCAGGGGACTGCATCAGAAAACATATGAGGACAGATTTACTGAGCTCAATATGTATACCCTAGAGCAAAGGAGGGAGAGAGGTGATATGATTGAAACATTCTAACACCTTAAGGGATTAACAAGGTGAAAGAGTCTAACATGTTTCAATACAAGAAAAATAGCAGGACAAGAGGACACAGCATGAGATTAGAGGGAGGCCGATTAAGGGGTAATGTGAAGAAGTTCTTTTTCACAGAAAGGGTGGTGGGTGCATGGACCTGACTACCTCAGGAAGTGGTGGATATGAATACAGTGCAGGGCTTCAAACAGGCATGGGATAGGCATAAGGGAGCATTACAGATGAGTGTGAATAGATAGGCCATTGACAGAGCAAAGGCCAATAGCACTTTCATAAGGTAGAAAAAGAAATGGCCAGACTGGATGGGTCTTGCTGTCCTTATCTGCCATCAACTTCTATGTTTATATGTAATAATAAGGTTATTTTTGTATCCCCATATTATGTTACATATGCTAGAGGATTTCCCTTATGTAACTACCCCTTTCCTAAGCTATACTAAAAATATAAAATTATTAAAGTGATACTTAGACACTTGGGGCCTGATATTCAGAATTGCGCCTGGCAAAGACGCAAGTGGTGGCACAGCGCAACTGAGTTGTACTGGAGCAACAAAGGGAGATATTCAAAAGAGATGTGCCATGGCATATCTCTTCTGAATATAGTATATAATGCACACAGCACAAATATAATGCGCCGGTGCATCCCCCAGACAGGTCTGAATACCAGGAATGGGAATGTTCCAGCACAACTGTAGCTGCGGTGGGCTCAATTCCCAGATATTCAGACCTGGATATGAAAATGGGCCCATTATGTATGCAAGGCACAAAGGAGGCCATTTACATGTCATTATGACCCCATTTGCATGTGTTGTGCAGGGTTGGCCAGCGAAATGCACATGGCACCCTGCACAGCATGCGGTCCCTATACCAGGGACTGCAGTAGTACCCCAACCCCATTCCATGCCACTGATCATTATCATAATGATGTACAAACCCCCTGGTGGTCCAGTGGTTCCCCCTCCCTTCCCGTATCCCTGATCATCCAAAATAACGTATTATATATTCCCTGGTAGTCTAGCGGTACCCCTTGCCCCTCCCATACCTCTGATCACCTGTACAGTTGAATAACACTTATCCCTGGTGGTCCAGTGGCACCCCGCAACCCACACAGGACCCACTGCCCACCTAGCTCCCACTCATCATTGGCAGACAGCAGCAAACCCACCCACAAACCACCACAGCTGCCCACCGAATGACAGCTTACAGTAACAGCTGCAAGCTGTGGACCAATGGGCTTGCAGTGCATACTGTAATAGTCATTCACAAATATGTGAATGAATTATTCACATATTTGTGAATGACTATAACAGTATGCACTGCAAGCCCATTGGTCCACAGTTTGGACCAATGGGCTTGCAGCTGCTACTGTAAGCTGTCATTCCGCGGGCAACCACGGAGGTATGCAGGTGGGTTTGCTGCTGCCGCCAATGATGGAGGGGAAGCTGGGTGAGCAGGGGGTACTGTGTGGTTGGGGGGTGTCACTGGACCACCAGGGATATGTGTTATTCAACTGTACAGGCCATCGGAGGTATGGGAGGGATGGAGGGTACCACTAGACTACCAGGAAAAATATAATATTTTATTTCGGATGATCAGGTATACGGACAGGGGGAGAGGAACCACTAGACCGCCAGGACATTTGTGGGTGCTTGTGAGCAGTGTTCTGAAGGGGGAATCCACCCATGGCTGGCGGCTGATGTGATGCGCCCTGCATTATGGCAGCTCGCCTGTGGGTGGCTACCTTTTTAGCCATATTTTTCAGGCTCAACTTTGTATATGGCACATCACAGGGTTGTGCCAGTATATGCACCACACATTCAGGGCTAAATATCGGGACATGCCACATATGCATGGGCACGCCACCTGGAGATGTGCTGCATACATTATCTTTGCACCCTGGAGCATGGGGAATTGCACTGTGCAATTCCCCCCTTTGGATATTGCCCTGTGGTGCATTTCTGGAGTTGTGCCGGCACAACTCAGTTGTGCCAGGTGCAACCCCTTTGACTATCTCAGCCTTGGATATTATACAAAATGTGGGTATTTCCTCGTGATGCAAAAATAATGGAGAATCTACTTATCTGCTATTGATGTCACTCTGGTACTTGCTCTTGCTAGAAGTACAGTACAGCATTTTCCTTCACACTGGCATGGCAAACCTCTGGTCCCCAGGCTCAAGCTCTTGTTGGAAGGGCTTTTCAGCTTAAACACAGCAACATGGACTTTGACAGCAGCTGGGTTGAAGGGATTCAACTTAAATTTCAGTTTGTCTGGTATTTATAAACTAGCCACCTTTCCATAATTATGATATCATATATTCTGATTTATCAACTCTGACTGGACCTTACAGATTGGGGGGAGGTGGCAAATTCCTGTCCTTGGTACCACCCCTCTCTGGCACAGTTCCTATTTGAAAAAAAAATTTAACATCAAAGTTATATTTCACTCTGTTATCTGGAGGTTACCAGATACATTTGTCAACACACAGATCTTTGAGTTCAGCACATCATTGTGTACACTCTGATGTAGGCCCCATGTCTCTAAAGTCCACAGTTCACAAGATAGTACACAAACATTGTTTTCAAGCAAATATCTTTATAAAAATTATATCTGCTTAATCTTCAGTTCTGGTACTTTAAAATTAGGTATTTTCACTCCAAATGAACCTTTAGGAAATAGATTAGAAGACACAGAATCTCTCCTGAGTAAAATTCTCTTCATTTAGAACTTTTCAGGCATGGTAGGTCATAAATCTCAGAGCTGTCACAAAACTTTTGACCAGCTATAGCAGAACTTTTAAACAACATAACTTGTTTCTGCAACCACTCAGACACATAAATAGACATATATTTGAATGTGTCATGATGTGAGCATTAAAAAGAAACCAAACATGAGTATTTAAACTTTCAAACTGTTAGCACAGGACATGTTTGTAAATAACTGCTTTTATATGAATAGGTTTCTTATGAGCATTGGGTATTCATCAGATAGAAACATATGCTATCTGACTGCTATTTTCATACTTGCAGCACTTTCACTTTCATAGAAATAAGCAAAAATACATGTCCAATATTAAAGAACATTGAGTTGTTTTTTTCCAAGCGTTAGGTCCATGTAATCAGATCTCATTTGTTCTGTAGCAGGTTGCCATGGCAATATCTTCACTTCTCTGGAAAAGACTCACATCTTTGACCTCTGTATTAATCTGTACTCTGCTCACACTGAAATTCATGATTCCCCTTTCTGCTATTATAACACTTTTGTAACATTTAAAACGTTGTTGGCTTTGAAAATCTATTCGGGTAGATCATTAGTTTTAACCAAGCCGTCAGTATCTCCGTATCACATAACACCCAAATAACCATACTCTATAACTAAATATTGCAAAAGATTTTTATAATTAGAAATTTGTTACAACAGACTCACTCACTGACTACAGCAATGCTGTCTGTATTGGAAGTGCAAAACCACCAAGCCACCTCCACATTACTTCAAGACAAATACATTCAACAAACTAGATTCAAGAAAACTGAGTAATGAACTGAGTAAAATCAACTGGGAATGGCTAAATGTCATGCTAGACATTGACATGGACTTATTTCACAAATCAGCTAAAAACATATGCAATCTGCTTTCCACTAAGCTTATTCAAGTAATATAAATGGATCCTTTCAAACATCCTGAATAATTACTGACAGAGAGACAGAGCAAGAAATACCTTCAAATACAGTACAGTTCCCATTAAATTTACTGGGTAGCCAGTTTGCAACCCAGACTGTTTATGTGATTGCAATGAGTTGCCATCTAATAGGTCTGATTTTCCCCTCAGCTGCAGAATGTGGCAGCTTTCAACTGAAAGTATGTTCAGGCAGCTAGTTCAGAGTTCAGCACAAACCAATATACAACTAGCGCTTAGTGATTAAACCATTTCCTATGCAGAACCTTAACAGCTATGATGCTAATAGGTTGTCATCTGGTTACACAATAAGTTTAATGTGAACTGTACTATATTATAGTGCCTCCGATGTATTGTCAGTCTGTCCCCTTCACTCCATCTGTGAATTCTACCTACTTGCTCAGATCCAAGACAAGCCATTGCCTCCATGTTCCGCCACACAAGCACAACCTAGACCAAGTCTCCATAGGTTACCAGCTCCCAAATATTAGAACAACCTACCCTCCAAAGTGACAGCCCCTCCCTCCCCAATGCAAGCAAGGCTCTGATCAAGTCCCATTGCAAATCTCTGGAGGCCTGTCCTCATTGCCTAGCATGTACCCCCAAACAAGTCAAAGGCTTCACCCTCTGTGTCATTACCCTCCCCCACCAGAGCAGGCCCCACAGGTCAGAAGCTATGGATGGACAGTAGTTTAACACTAGAAACATAGACATTGCCAGCAGAGAAGGACCTCTTGGCCCACCTAGTCTACACTATTTTCCTTACCTACTGTGTCACCATATACCCTACTCAATCTTTGATATTCCCCCCTTGCCTTTTTTCTAAGGTCCTCGTGTATCTATCACATGCATGCTTAAATCCTTTTTCCATTTTAGCATCCACCACCTTCACTGGAAGGCTGTTCCAGGTGTCCACCACCTTTTCTATAAAGAAGTATTTCCTCACATCTCCTCTGAGTCCACCCACCCAGCTTCATAGCATGACCCCTTGTCCTCAAGTATTTTTTTCTATGTAAACTGTTACCTTCATGTACCTTATTAATATCTGTGAGGTATTTGAACATTTCTATCATGCCCCCCTTCCCTCCTTTCCTCCAGAGAGTACATCTTTAATTCCTTGAGTCTTTCCTCATAGCTAGGGCTTCTGATGCCAGCAATGCACCATTTTGGTTGCCCTCTTCTGTACCACCTCCACCCTATCTATGTCCTTCTGGAGGACCTTCAGAACTGGACACAGTACTCAAGGTAGGGCCTCACCATTGATCTATACATGGGTAACACTTCTTCCCTCTTTCTGCTGGCGTTGCCCCTCCCCATGCACCCTAGCCTCCTGCTAGATTTCCCCACTGCCTCATCACACTGCTTTGCTACCTTCAGGTCATCAGAAATTATTACCCCAGGTCCCTTTCCTGTTTTGTGGTTGCCAGTGCCTCCTCTCCCAATTGGTACATTGCCCCTGGGTTTCTGTGCCCCAAGTGCATGATTTTGCACATTGCATTGAAATCCAGTTGCCAAACCCTTGATCAGCTTTCCAGCTTTTTCAGATTGCCCCACACTTTTTCCACCTGCCTAGTGCGTCCACCCTGTTGCAGATTTTGGTGTCATCTGCGAACAGGCATACTTTCCCTTCCAGCCCTCTTGCAATGTTGCTAATAAAGACATTGAAGAGGACTTGGCCTAGTACTGATCCTGTGGCACCCGCTGGTCACCTTGCCTTCTTCAGAGTGAACACCATTCTCTGTCTGCATTCTTGAACACCATTTACCACCACCCCTGACTCCAGTTGCTTAGCCAGCTTCTGTCCCATTTTAATACTTTTGGACCATAGGCTGCCCAGCTTGCTCTCCAGTCATCTGTGTGGAACAGTGTTGAAGGACTTACTGAAATCCAGGTAGGCCCAGGGGTTAAATTAGGTAGGAGCCCACTGGAATTCAGTTCCACTACCTCTTAAAACATTGTATGACATTTCCACCACCTCTGTCATCTTACTCCATTGACTAATACAGGATAGTTCCATCACTTAGAAATAACAGTTTCACAACCTAGAAATTTAGATGTGAGAGTTCCCCCACCTAAACATTTCCAATTTAACCCCTGGGTAGGCCACATCCACTGCTCTGCCCTGATCCACTTCCCTGGTCACCCAGTCAAAGAACTTGAACATGTTTGTCTTGCAATTTCTCCCCCTGTGAAACCATGCTGCCTCAGATCCTATAATCCACTAGTCACAAGGTATTCCCCAATCCTTTCCTTCAGTGCTGATGCCATTACTTTACCTACCACTGAAGTCTGGCTGGCAAGTCTGTCATTTCTTGCCTCCTCCCTATTACCACTTTGTGAAGTGGGACCACTTCAACAATGCTCCATGTTAAAGACTCACATATATGTTGTATTGTACTGTATGCACTCTGTAATTATTTCCTATTTTTCCAGTTGTATTGTATGCTCTGTGATACTGACTCAATGTATTTGAATTATATGCTCTCAGTATCCCCCCCCCCGTCACAACTGGAAACCAGGATGCATTCTGGTGAGCCTTAGTTAGCATTCCCCACTGTTTCACTTCAAGGATGTCTGCTGAATGAATTAGTGAAATTGCTTAAGGGGTTTGATACCTCCAAAAGTGCCGGTTTGGATGACATAGTGCCAATACAGAGACAAAACTATTAAAGACAGCAACACAGTATGGCAATAATGGAAAGGATTTAGGGCCCCTCTCATCCATCCCTTCTGCCAGATGGCAGTGACTATACCTGCTTTGAGACTTTTATCCCTACTTATGCTGCATAATCCTCAGTGCTGTTCTGTTAGGAAAATGCTAGGCTTGCTTAGAGAACTGAACAGTGCTAACTTCCACAACCTCTCTTGGTGTGTTATTCTACATGTTAATCACCCTCTATATAAAGTAATGTATTCTGATGATTCTCCTTATTCTGTCCATTCCCTGGTTTGAGGGCATACTCTCTAGTCCTGATGGCACTCACAAGCCTCAAACAGCTGTGCACAATGGAGCCAGCCAGGGTGCAACACAGTACTTTGTAGTAAACTACACATCACAAAATACTGTGTGACAAAAGAGCTTAACTGCCATTGAATTACACTGCTCTCTTCATCATACTGCAGCATTTTGCAGTAACACTGCAAGGTACTGTGTTTCATCTTGACTGGCACACTGTATAAGCCACCCCATCTATTAATCTGTAATAGTCAGAAATCTATGTGGTTACATTTTGTCGCTTAACTACATTGTAGTTAACTACATTGCAATTGCATGCAACAAACATGAAACTACAATGTAATTGCCTTGTTGCATGTAAACTATGCCCATGTCCCTTCTTAGCCTTCTTATTTCTAGGCTAAATAATTTGAGCTTGTCCAGTCTCTTCTTATAACTCTTGCCTCCTAAGCCACTCATCAGCTTGGTGGCTCCATATTGAAACATCTCAATCTCTTCAATGTACTTTCTCTACTATAGTGACCAGAACTGGATGCAGTATTCCAGGTGTAGTGGAACCAAAGTCTTGTATGGGGGAGGATCACTTCCCTTGATCTGGTCCTTGCCCCATCCCTCATTTTAATGTCTTCAGTTGCCACTAGATCCTTTTCCTTGGTTGAGCGGCCCACTGCTGCATCACACAGAGTGTATGTGTGACTCAGATTCCCTGCCCCTAGATGTCGTACCTTGTGCTTCTCAACATTAAATCCAAGCCCCCATTTCTCAGGTCATGCCCCTAATTTATGCAGGCCCCACAGTAGGGTATCCCCCCCCCCCTGCTGTGTCCACTTTTCTTGCTAATTTTATGCTATCAGCCAGTTTCAGCAGTCAGCTGCTGAACCCCTCCTCCAGGTCATTAAGAAATAATATAAAATAGCAGTGGACATAGCACCAACCCCTGGGGTATGCCACTCAGCACATCCCTGTACTTTGAAGAGTAACCATCCACCATCACTGTTGGATTCCTACCTGTCAGCCAATTTGTTATCCACCTCCTGTACACATTGTGGACACTGTATTGTGCTTTCTTCATGGGTTTCCCATGCAGTACATCAAAAGCCTTGCTAAAATCCAAGCAAACTACATTCCCTGTCCAGCTCATACCAAGCTCCCTGTTACCTCCTTGAAGAAGGCAGTCACTTTGGTTTGGCAGGACCCACCATTTTTGAAACAATGGTGTTTTCTGGAGAACAGTCCATTTTCATCAATGTGCTGAACCACCACATCTGTTATGATTGACTCAAACACTTTGCCAAGCACTGAAATAAGTCTCACAGGTCTGTCATTACCTGGGTCAGACCTTGCCTCCTTCCTGAATAGCAGAATAACATTGGCTGTTTTTGAATCCCCTGGCACTATCCCTGTCTGAAGGGAATCCTAACAGATGCTAGTGCAGGGTCTCTACAGAACCCCTTTTAGCTCACCAATTACCCTATTGTAAATACCACTGAACCCTGAAATATTCCAGTATTCATACCCTCCAGATACTGACGTATTATAAAAATGAGTAGCACTCCCACCTGTTTGCCCAGCACCTCTAAGAAACAGAAGAGAGAAAGAAATAAGAATCATAGCCAGTATGGTATTTGGGGTGGCTAGGGGTCAAATCTCATCTAATACTCTTATTTATTTCCTTCTCTCTTCTGTTTACATTCCATATATATATATATGGAGACTGTACCATTATGAATAAAAATTGTCCAGCACTCTCCCATAACTTCCATTCCTAGCTGGCAATGCACCTTGACTTTCTGGCTGAATACTGATACAAAGTTGTAATTTGGCATCTTTATGTTCCTACCTGACTCAGTTGATTCTCCCCTCCCAATAATCAGCAGTCCTACCTTATCTCTAACTCTCCATGTATTCCCTGTATATTAAAAAAGTATTCATACACCAGTAATTAGACAGCCCCCCCCACAAGACAAAACAGTGTTAGTCAATTATCATAGGGCATGGTTAGACCCAAAGTGATCCATCAATAATCACATCACAAAATGTGTTCAAAGCATGCACCAGAAACATGATTTGCTGGATTGCAGTCTTAGCTATCTCAATTTTAACACACAAACTCTATTACATAACCAGTCTCTCCTCCATACTGTAGTGTACAAGAGTCAGATTTACATTACAGCTAGCTCCACAGCACTGCATACAATGGGTGTCACATTCTATGGTATCTGTAGGCTCCTCTTTATGTGCAAAAAGCAGCAAAACAGCTGCATTGTTCCAAGGACGGTGCAAGGCAAAAAAAACAATGATGCATGAAAGCAAAGAGCGGCACTCCTCTGCTGGTGATGACCAAAGCTTGTACTTTATTTAAACAAGATAGAACATAACACCAGAAAAAAATAGATTTGGGACTCACAAGTGCTCCGACCGGTTTTGTACATAGTATGTCCTCAGGGGGTGGTACCTCGCATCAGGTGCTAGGTTTATAAAGAAGTGTACTTATAGTGACAGTAGCTACATAAGCATTAGGTGTATAAAGTGCAATAGTGCTTAATACAAATGTAAAAAGACCAATAAATTACGCCAAATTCACACCTATAAATATTACTATAATACTGTAAATAGCTCATAATTACATAACAGCCAACCTAGTGAGGAAAACACTTATGTAAAACAGTATTTTCAAGCAGCAGAAAAATTATTTTGTATAGAACAATAATTGTAATGAATTTATTTCATGACAATTTTACATTATCTCACTGTTCCGTAGAACCATATTTCAAGGGTGGATACTGCTGGCAGTCAAAGCATTTTCATTCAGTCTTAGGAAAAACTTTTCAAAAAAACATTACAATAGCATCTACTACAAACACCAATTAATATATATTAATACAGGTATAAACATACATTCTGTACCATACAAGGCAACCCTAGTGTCACCTAAAAGGAAAATGTATTACTGAACTTCCTAATGCTGGTTGCAGAACTATTATGGCATATTATATTAAGTAGTTAAAATGTCCCTAAATGTAATCATACAAAAGGCATCACCTCACATTTGCCATAACTACTAATCACGCTAAATTACTGGAAATGGTGAACAGTTATTTCCTAATACATGGAAGCAGGTCTATTTTGTCATTTAGACCTAGTGGCACAAGTGCCTCAGGTGTAAATATCCAATAAGATTCTCTTTCAGACAATTTATCCTGGATATCTCTCCCCCCTCCCCCGGACCCAGTTTAACCTCCCCGAGGCCACAGAATTTAAAAATGTGATTCACATCTCTCTCCCTAGTATTTCTACAATGGATTGCTAAGGCACTCCTGGTATCATTATTGGAGATAAACCTCAGATGTTCTCCAATGTGAAGTTTAAGTGCCCTAGTGGTCTTATCCACATAGAATGAACCACATTGGCACGTTGCCAGATAGACCACATTCTCTGACACACAATTAATAAAGTCACAAATCTCAAATTCCTTATTATTGTTGCAACTGGTTGAAGTGTTGCATTTCAAAATGGAGCTACAAAATTTACAGTTGCCACATGGGTGGATGCCAGGTGGCAAAGCATTCTTCTTACCTCCCTCATGTTCCAATATTGCTCCCCCCCCCCCATGTTGGTAACTGTGAACTAATCGGTCTCTCAAACTCTTGCTCCTCTTATATGCCATCCTTGGTCTGTTTTTTATTGTATCTCTAAGAAGTGGTTCACCTTCCAGCATATACCAGTCTGAATTAATGATACTCTGTATTGCTTTACTGTGTCTGGAATATTTGGTCACAAAGTTAACCCTCAATTCCTCTGTGACTGTTTCCCTACCAGTAAACAAAGTGGATCTATCTGTGTCTAGTGCCATTTCAAAGGCTTCATTCACAATATTCTGTGGGTAGCCATGCTCTAAAAACCTGGTTCTCATCTCCGTACCTGTCACAATGGAATCCACATTCTCACTACAATTTCTGCACATGCTAAGCATTTGTGCGTTGGAACTATTACTAATCAAATTGTGGGGGTGGTAGCTTGATGCCAATGAAAGTGAATGTATGTCCATCTCTTTCCTATAAAGAACTGTTCTTAAAGTACCATCCATGTTTTTGTGTATCATAAGGTCACGGAAAGAGCTGGAACTAGCATCACACTGCATGATGAATCTAAGGCTCGGATTGCTATTCTCACGGTATATAATAAATTCTTTTAACTACACCTCACTGCCACACCACACCATAAATATGTTGTCTATATAACAATGCCAGATGTCAATCCTACTGTAAACATAATTGTTCTGGTCGTCATAGACAATTTCTTTCTCCCAAAGACCAAGACCTGGGTTTGATTCTCACAAACTCCACTTGCATACTGTGTGACTCTGAGCAAGTCATTTAACTGGCCAGTGCTCCCAGGTCGCCCCTGAAAACAAGCACTTGTGCCTAGTGGGCCTTACCCAATTACCAAAGACTAATATCATAAAAATTAAAAAATAAAAATAAATAGAGAATGGCATAATTGGGAGAAAATGTTGCCCCCATGGCCGTTCCTTTACGTTGTAAGAAGAACTGTCCCTGAAACATAAATGAATTTTTTGTAAGTACTTGTTCAGCACAACCCAATAAAAAGCATTTCTTTCCCACATCCATATCGAAATCTAGGTCAAACCAATATTCCAGTGCTGCAAACCCCCCCCCCCCATGGGGAATATTTGTATGTAGGGACTCGATATCTAACGAGACCAGAAACCAGTCATTCTCCAACTGCATATCACCCTCTATTTTCAACAACTGTGTGGTGTCCCAGATACAGGAGGGAAAAGCATGTACATGTTCCTTTATGTGTCTTTTATTTTTATTTTTATTTATGTTTTTGGTGACAAGGTAGGCAAGCTAATCCAAACGACCATTTTCAGTTGCGACCCGGACCATACAGTGGCGGACAATACAAGGCTGAAACAATAGGCAAAGGTTACATTACAGAAAGGAGCAAAATACACTGAGGCCAGGATATTCAGACTGTACCAGGCTGGGGTGCAAGACTGGGCACAGCGCAGCTGGGATGCACCAGGAAGTGACCTGAGCGATATTCAATGGTGCTGGGCCATGGCTCAGCACCATTGAATATGGCACTGTGGCAGCCCGCATTGTGCATGGCGCAGTGGCACTGCACCAGCACAAGTGGCAACCGAGGAGCAGGGGGATGCACCAGTTCAAGTGCGGATGCACTAGGTGTAGGAACCGTGTTATTTAGCGGTAGGTATGCAGATGGGGCCATTGTGTATGCAAGGTGCAAATGGGGCCATTTGCATGTCATTATGGCCCCATTTGCATGCAGGTGCACCGATCCCCGGTGACTTACGCCTGGGGCCCTGCCAGGCTGCAGCTGTTGGGGACTCATGCCCCCTGCACCTCAGTGGCAAAGCACCCCAATGCCCGATTGTGGGCTTTGTACATCTTCATAATATCCCTGGTGGTCCAGTGTACCAAATCCAGCCCAATTGGGACTTTGTAAAAATAACGTTATCCCTGGTGGTCCAGTGGACCTACTCCCCAGCCCAATCACGGGCTTAGTATAATTAGTATTATTCCTAGTGGTCCAGTGGATCAATCCCAGCCTGATAGTGGACTTAGTTGAAATAAAATCTCCCTGGTGGTCCAGCGGTACCCCTCTCCCCACCCTCCCACTCAGACCTGCCACCACGCTCCACCACCGGTCAGCAGCAGGCGGCAGCTCCCTACCCACAAGCCGCCCAGCCACCTGCCGACTGACAGCATACAGTATGGCTGTACTTCCATTGGTCCACAGTGGGAGATTTTATTTTAACTAAGCCCATGATCAGGCTGGGATCAGTCCACTGGATCATCAGGGGAATTTAATTTCAACTATGCCTGTGATCGGGCTGGGATCAGTCCACTGGACCACTAGGGATCAATTATTTGAACTACAAATGCAATTGGGCGAGGGGGAAGGGTCCACTGGACCACCAGGGATTTACCATATTTACAAAGCCCACAAATGGGCATGGGGGGCCCGATGCCCGGCCTGTGACTCGGGTGGTCGGGTGGCCACCCACAGCAGGCAGCTGCCGTGTTGTGCCCAGCAATACGGCGGCTGGCCTGTGGGTGTCCCCCGACATGTTCCTATCTTTTTCAGGCACATCTTTACACCCCCCTGCGCAACACAAGGTGGGTGTGTGCCTGCATATGTGCCACACATCCCGGACTGAATATCGGGATGTGCCACAGATGCATTGGCACACCCCCCGCACTTGCGCCACATACATTACTGGCGCATCCCGGTGCATCAGGATTTGTGCAGTGCAACATCCCCTTCTGACTATCACACCAGGGTGCATCAGTGGGTTGCGCATGGCACAACAATGTTGCGCCATGCGCAACCCCTTTGAATATCCCAGCCTGAGTAACATGAAATCAACAGCAATGAAACATTACACATCAAATCTAACACACAAGTTTCATAACAAATACAAGAGTGCATGCCTGGGTCTCGGATACATGGTTGGTCACATGTGGAATGGTCACATCATTGATCCACACATTACTTGATCAGTCAGGATATGCAACAATGCATAGTGGAAATACCTTACAGTGATCCATGTGAACCCAGGAAGGGGCAATCAGTGCTAAGAGGTACAAACTAGTGGTCAGCATCCAGGTGGTAACAGAGAAACATAGAAACATAGAATTTGATGGTAGATAAGGAATTCTTGGCCCACCTGGTCTGCCCATTTTCCTACCTGACAGATAAGCTGTAGATCCTAGTTAACCAACAGCTTACTTCCTCCTACTTGCCACTAGGACTGCCTTATGTCTGCCCCTTGCATTCTTGAATTCCCCCACTGTTCTTGACTCCACGACCTCCTCAGGGAGGCTGTTCCATGCATCCACAACCCTCTCCATGAAAAAATACTTCCTCACATTACCTCTGAACCATCCCCTCTCTATCTTCAAATTGTGCCCCCTTGTTCTTGCACATCTCTTTTTCTGAAAGATGCTACCCTCTTGGACTTTGTTGAGTCCCTTGAGGTACTTGAAAGTTTCTATCATGTCCCCTCTCTCTCCCTTCTTTCCTCAAGGGTATACATATTAAGCTCTTTAAGTCTTTCTTCATATGTCTTCTGGTGCAGACCCTGCACCATTTTGGTTGCCCTCCTCTGGACAGCCTCCACTCTGTCTATGTATTTACGGAGATGGGGTCTCCAGAACTGCACACAGTACTCCAGATGGGGTCTCACCAACTGTCTGTACAGAGAGATAACAACTTCCTGTTTTCTACTATTGATGCTTCTCCCGATGCATCCCAGTATCCCCCCAGCCGTCCTTACTGCCTTCTCACATTGCTTGCCCACATTTAGGTCATCTGATATAATTACCCTCAGGTCCCTTTCCATTTTTACTGTTGTCAGTATCTCACCCCCCCACCCCATTGTGTACTCTTCCCCTGGGTGTTTGTTTCCCAGATACATTACCTTGCACTTCTTTGCATTGAATCTGAGCTGCCATACATTTGACCATTCCTCCAACCTTGCCAAGTCCCTTCTCATCCTTTCCACTCCATCTTGTGTATCAACCCTGTTGCAGATCTTTGTGTCATCTAATAGACATATTTTTCCTTCCAGTTCCTCTGCAATGTCACTTATAAAGACATTAAAAAGGACAGGTCCCAGTACTGAACCCTGAGGTACCCCGCTAGTAACTCTCCTTTCTTCACTGTGGACTCAGTTTACTACTACACTTTGTGTCCTGTTGTCTAGCCAATTTTTTATCCAGGCTACCACCTTGGGACCTACTCCAAGGCTGGCTAACCTGTGTATTAATCTTTAGCGTGGGACTGTATCAAATGCCTTGCTAAAATCTAGGTAGGCCATGTCCACAGCCCCTCCCTGGTTTACTACTTTGGTCACTCAGTCAAAGAAATCTATTAGATTCGTCTGACACGACCTTTCCATCGTGAATCCATGCTGCTTTGGGTCCTGTGCCCCACTGGCCTCTAGGTACTCAGCAATTCTTTCCTTCAGAAGTGATTCCATCATTTTCCCCTACCAATGAGGTCAAACTAACTGGTCTGTAGTTTTCTGCCTCTGTCCTGCTCCCACTTTTGTGAAGAGGAATCACATCCACCCTCCACCAGTTCTCAGGTACCACCCCATCCTCCCATGATTTGTTAAAGAGAGTAGTCAGCGGTGTCACTAGTTCTATCCTTAGTTCTTTTAGAATTCTTGGGTGAATCCCATCAGGCCCCATTGCTTTGTCCACCTTAAATTTTATTAGTTCTGTCAGGACCCTTTCTTCTGTAAATGGACTGGTATCGACCCCCGTCTTCACAGTGTTTCTCTTGTTTGGTTTAAGTACCTCCCCCCCTCCTCTTCCTTTGTGAATACTGAGCAGAAATGTTCATTCAGTAACCCTGTTTTTTCACTGTCACCCTCTGCCCACATTCCCTCCCCTTTATTAAGCCTCAGTATCCCTCCTTTGGTCTTTCTTCACTCCCTAATGTACCTATAAAAGGTTTTATCTCCCTTCTTAACAGAGTTGGCCATCCTTTCCTCAGTTTGGGCCTTTGCTATTCTGACTGCTTTCCCTGCCTCTTTCTGCTTTAACTGATAAAGTTATCTGTCCTGTTCCTTCTGTGTTTCCTTATATTTCCTGAATGCTATCCTTTTCTCCTTAAACTTCCCTGCCACCTCTTTTGAGAACCATAGTGTTTTTTTCCTTCATTGTGTTTTGTTGATTTCCTTTACACAAAGGCTTGTTGCCTCTGTGATGGCTGTTTGATTACTCCCCATTGTTCCTCTACCCCTCCTTCTTGCCTGTTTGCTAGTGCTTTTCTGAGGCACTCTCTCATTTTCCTAAAGTCAGCCCTCTTAAAGTCCAATACTCTTGCTTTTGTATGACTTGATTGTATGGCTGTGTTTATCGTGAACCACACAGTTTGGTGGTGGCTTGTTCCCAGATGGCTACCCACTTCTAAACCTGAGATTCTTTCTCCGTCCCCATTTGAGAGTACCAGGTCTAAGACTGCTCCCTCCCGAGTGGGTTCCAATACTAGCTGTCTGAAGCATGCCACTTGTAGGGCATCAAGAATGACCCTGCTCTTGGATGTTCCTGCAGCAAAGGTGCTCCAGTTAACATCTGGCATATTCAGGTCCCCCATCAACAATATCTCCCCTTTTTCTGACATTCTAAGGATGCCTTCTATCATTTCCTTGTCCATTCCCTCCCCCTAAGATTGGGTCTGTATACAATCCCCAAGTGAATTGAGGTGCCATTTCCTGTCTCCAGGGTGACCCAGAGTGCCTCATCTGCTCCCTGTTTACTCTTTAGTTCTGTTGCTTTGATCCCTTCCTTTACATGGAGAGCTACTCCTCCTCCTCTTTTACCCTCCCTGTCCCTCCTGTAGATTGTGTATCCTGGTATGCTGACATCCCAGTCATGGTTGTCTGTGCACCATGTTTCTGCGACTGCCATAATATCCAGGCAACCCACTTCCATCAAGGCCACTAGTTCAGAGAGCTTGTTACACAGACTATGGACATTGGTACTCATCACCCTCCACTTTTTTGAAGGCCTTACTCCTTTTAGCCCCATCTCTATCCTTACTGCCCTTGCCTTTTTTTACATTTACCTCTGTCCTGCTCCCTAATGACTTCTCTACCTTGGTGTTTACCTTACTAATTACCGTATTTTGTGGGGGTAGGCTGGGATTTCCCTGCTTCTTTTCAGTGCCTCCCCCCTTGGCTAGTTTAAATGCTTGCCAATGAAGCATTTAAACCTCTCACCTAGGAACCTTGTTACCCCCCCCCCCGGGCAAATGCAGACCATCGCACCAGTATAAGTCTGCATCCCTCCAGGTGGCTCCCCAGTCCCCAGTGAAGCCAAAACTCTGAGTTCCACACCAGTTTTTCAACCATTCATTGAATTCCCTGGTGAGGAGTACCATAGCATCACCCTTGCCATAGACAGGCAGCACCTCCGAGAAGGTTACCGTATGCGCTACTTGTCTAAGGCCCCTCCCCAACTCTACAAACTCCTCTTCTACTGCTCTGATTCCATTCCTAGCCAGGTCCCTAGGTGGACAATGACATCAAGGTCCCTCCCTTGTGCAGCTGCTCTCACGATCGTAAGGATTTGCTTCCTGTCCTTCCAAGCCATGGCGCCAGGCAGGCACCTTACCTCCCTCTTCCCTTCCTCCCCCACTTCTACCCCCCTAATGATTGAGTCCCCCACCAGGAGTTGTTTCCTTCCCTTGTGGGGTCCCATGCCACCCTCCTGTGGGTCTCATTTGTGAAGGTTCCCAGCATCCTTCTTGGTCTCCACTGCAGGTGCCTCCATAAACGAACCACTGTCCACCAGAAGAGCATATGAATTGTGGAGAGGTACAGCTCGAGGGATGCACCTCTCTTCCACCACCCTCTCCCTCCCTGAGCCCACCCTGGTCCAGCCTCTCCTCTCTTTTGGCAACCTCTGAGGTAATGGCATTGGCCCTGGTGGTCCCTGGGTGTGGAAGGAAGTTTCACGAATCCTAGCCAGGTCAGCCTGGAGACGGGCAACCTCTTCCCTCAGACCAGAGAGGTGCCTGCAAATAGGGCAGCATCGCAGCCTCCAGAATGTCTCCCAGAACACTGCCACCCCACAGCCATTGCACTGCACCATTCCTATCATGTCTTATTTTGTGTCCCCTCTGCTGTTTCTCTGTATGCTTACTCTCTCCTCTCCTTACAGCTCTCACCCTTCCTGTTCTGGGACAGCAACTTCCTATATTCTTCAGTAGCCTCCTTCTTCCTTGTTCAGTGTCAGACCACCAGCAGCTGGGGGGGGGGAGAGCGAGCTACTTTTTTCCTTTAGGGTTGACAAAACTAATGCTTCTGTATGATCCTTCCCTTCCTACTGCCAAAAGAAAGTTACTGTTGTCAGTCAAATCCAGTGGCCATAAAAGTAGAACTGGCTTAGAGTGGGTGGGATGGAGGGCAATTAGTAAGAAAAAAGGCTAGCAACAGGAAGTTGTAATTGGAGTCACCTGCTTTTATATTGTCTAAGCCACACACCCAATTAAGCTCTCTCTCCTCCCACTGATTTAGCAAAGTAAGTTGATACAGTACCCTTCCCAGCACAGAACACACACTGACTTTCTTTCTTTTATTTTTTTATCCCTAAATAAGACCCCTTCTACTTCTAATAAAGTATCTGTCTGCTTAATCTCAACAGACCCTGACTCCTGCTGAGATAAAAGTGTTATATTAGTAAGATAATGTAGCTTCTTTTAGTTAGTTGCTTTCTGCTCTACAAGCAAGATTTCTGTCTTCCAAAGGCTAGCAACCGGGTAGCTAGGTAAGTCAAGAGATACGGTATGGCAAACTGGTTGGGGCACTTGTGAGTCCCAAACCTGCTTTTTTCTGGTGGTATTTTCTATCTTGTTTAAATAAAGTACAAGCTTTGGTCATCACCAGCAGAGGAGTGTGGCTATTTGCTTTCATTCCTCTTTATGTGGCAGGCTGTCACACCACTGCATACTATAAAATAACCTAGACATTCTTCCTCAGGCAGTATAGTGCAGTGGGTTAAGGCTCTGAGCTGCAGATCTAGAGACCTGGGTTTGAATCCCAAAGCCGCCTAGGTGCATACTGTGTGATCCTGAGCAAGTCACTTAACTTCCTTCTGCTTCCAGGTCGTATCTGAAAACAAGCTTCGGCTTAATGTGCTGCTTCTGGTTAAACAATGTTCCCTTTCCCCTCCTGATAAGAAGAGAACTAAAATAGGTCTCCCTCATCTACAGATGCATACTGCACATGGTCTCCATTACTACTGTCGTAGCAACATTTAACTAAGATGAATCAAACGTATCAATTTAAGTCATTCTCTAAATATCTCCTTGATGTTCCTAGAACACATGGGGCCAGATATTCAGAACTTAGCCCCAGGGCAAAGTTAGCACTGCACGGCATGCTAAATTAGCCCTGCACCATTAGCATGCTGTATTAAAAGGAATATCACGGGGCTAAAGCAGCTGACTATAGTGTGCAAAGGAAGCAGTGCAAACAGGGCTGGGAGTGCAGTGCAAAAATAGCCCAGGAAATAAGACAGCTCAGAATATAGCAACAGTGAAGGCCAAAATGCAACAGTAGCTCAGTGGACACAGAGGTAGAGGATGGCAGAGCTGCAGTAGCAGACCAATGTGAGTGGTAGTAACAGAGTGTTGCACAATAGCAACAGACAATGCAGGCCAAACACAGCAGAACTGTGCTGCGCAAGTGACAGGTTAGCCCGAGGCAAACACATTAGCCCAGGGCTAAAGTTTGCAATATTCAAAGCTCATATGCAAATGAGCTTACTTAGGCAATCCATGTGCAAACAGCCACATTTGCATCTCATTATGGGCTGCTTAGCATACAGTTCTATGTAGTTTGCCAGGTGCTATTCCATGGTGCTCACAACTCCACCTGTATGTCAGCCTGGGAGTACAGGAGCAGGTTGGGCATGCTCACAGCTCCACTTGTATGTCAGCCTGGGAGTACAGGAGCAGGTTGGGCATGCTCACAGCTCCACTTGTATGTCAGCCTGAGAATATAGGAGCAGGCTGGGCTGCTCTCAGCTCCACCCATATGTCAGACTGGAGGTACAGGTGGGAAGCCGCAGGCAATAGGTGTCAGCAGGTGTATGCAATGCATACCTCTCACCAGGCAACATTGACATGTGGGACCCAGTCACTCAGACTGAGGGACAATGAGGGACATTAATTTCCAGAATGGGGGACACAACCTCCATCATGGCAAAACAAACCCACATCCCATTGGAAGCCAGGAACACTGAACGTCCAGATGCTACAGTATATGGAGCACCATAGACTATGGCATTGTCCACTGGGAATTCAGGATGCACAGCACATCCACTGTGTGTGCAGCACTGTCCCCATGAGGGACATGTACAGGTCAGGGCAAGTATGTGGAATACAATGTGAAATGTTCCCATAATAATGGATACAGGTAAGGTATATTATGGTAGCACGGTAGTGCTACCATAGTTAGGGTTGAGGAGCCATTTACATGTTAAACCCCAAATTTTGCACCTTAATAACTTTGCAACTGTTTAACAGATTTGCCTGAAATTTGGAATAAATGCTCAAGATCCATATGCCTTGGGATCTGCCAAGTTTCGTACCAGTCGTATTTATGGCTGCAGAGTTATTAAGCATGATCTGCGCATGCGTTTACGCTTTTTTTGGAATTCTACAGTCGCGCCTACAGGTCGCACGGTTTGCGTGACCAGTCCAAAATCTTCAGGGAATGTGCAGCAGGGGTCCCCTATGTGCCTTTCAAAGATTTCATGAAAAAATATTAAACGATTCAAAAGTTATTCAAAAAAACAAGTTCCCATTATAAGTCAATGGGAAAAGTTAACAAAAAATTTGACACTGTCACAAATGCAGTTTTTACTTTCGCAAATGGCCCTTTTACTGTCGCAAATCCATCATTTTGTTTTCAGTTGGTGATCAGAAAAATGCTTGGCATTTAAATTTGGGACCCTCTAGCAACCTAATTATTTTCGTATTCACCTAGCCGGACCCTGAGGATGCTAGCCATGTCTTTATTTTGGGGTAAAACACCCCAGAAATATGTTTTACATTCTGGAAAAAGTACTTTTGCAAAGTACTTTCACACTTCGACACTGTCGAGATGATTTCAAAGCTTTGTAAAGTGCGACAGTACTTTTCCAGGCTGTGGGAAAATGACAGCAATTCTTTGGCACCCCGCTGCAAAAGAACAGTTTGGTGTTTTGGGCTGAAATTTGGCAGAAACGCAACCAACAACTCACAGATGTGTGTTTCAGTGTTTGATTGAAAAAATATTACATGGCAGCAAAGTTATGGCACCCCAAAGTTGATGCTTTTTCCCATAAGATAACATTACGGCGTCCAGCGCATTGCAGCAATCATTTGGCGCCCTGCTGCAAAATAACGGTGCGGTGTTTTGGGCTGAAATTTGGAGGAAAGACAGCCAACATCCCACAGATGTGCCTCTTAGTGGTTTGGTGAAAAAATATTACAGAGAGCCAAAGTTATGGCACTCCAAACTTCTCTTTTTCTCCCATAGGATAACATTACGGCGTTCACCGTGCCTTTCAGGACCCGTATCTCGGAAACGGTGCGAGATGCAGACTTTTCGTTGGAAAAATTCTTAGCCTCCTCAGCTAAGTACAAAACTAGCCAGGAAAGTCATAAATCATATGACTTTTAAACTTTTTTTCTACATCATACGGTTCCTGAGATATAAGCAATTTAGTATTCCAACTCCTCATTTTCTGCTCCGAGACCCATTATTATGCATACATTCTTTGTACTCACTGTCTTTCTCTATGAAGCTTTAGGGGAAAACCAGCCTGTGCGCTTCCATTACTGTTACCGTTGCCCTTTCCGCTTGCGGTTCCGTACCCATTTCACTTACCGTTCACATCTACACCACCATGTGCGTTATCCTTTGCCTTTTCACTTGCGCTTGCGTTTCCGTTATTTTTTACCATTTCTGTCTACAGTATTGTTTCTCTTTCTGTTTCACTTTGCGTCACCATGCCCATTGACATTTGCATTTGCAGGCATCATGTTACTATGTGACAAGACATCACGTTCCCGTCCACGCCACCGTGTGCATTACCCTTTCTGTTCTCATTCACGCTTGCATTACTATGTGTGCCACTGTCAGTGCTTCTGTTTGTATTGCTGTTCCTGTTACTATGTCACAAGACATCACGTGGTGGGAGCGCCGCCGCATTACATTCACTATTTCTCGATATCATTCTCAAAAAGGGAAATTAGAGGCAAAAAAATCTGTTTAATGCATCAGTTAGGGTTGTTCCACAGCGACAAAAGTGAGGAAATTTGGTGTTAGGGTTGAAAACCCCCCTTGGACCTCCCAGCCCACCCCAACTGGTATTGGGGTGCGCATTGGGGTCTTCAGTCCTAACTCCACCCCACACTTCTCCTATACCTCTGCTTCTTTACACATGTGATGGGGTGAGAGTTAGGACCAACGATCCCAGTGCGCATCTCCAATGCCAGTTGGGGGTGGGCTGGGGGGTCCAAGGGGGTTCAACCTAACACCAACTTCCTCACTTTTGTCGCTGTGGAACAACCCTAACTGATGCATTAAATGGAGTTTTTGCCTCTATATATATATATATATATATATATATATATATATATAAAACACACACACACATATATATATATATATACACACACAACACACATATATATATATATATATATATATATATATATATATATATTATGGTAGCACAGTAGTGCTATCATAGTTAGGGTGAGGAGTCATTTACAAGTTAAACCTAAAATTTTGCACTTAATAACTTTGCAACTGTTCAACGGATTTGCCTGAAATTTGGAATACACTATCAAGAATCATAGGTCTTGGGATCTGCCAACTTTCGTACTGTTCAGATATACGGCTGTGGAGTTATTAAACGTGATCTGCATGTGCGTTTACGCTTTTTTGGAATTCTTTGGTCATCTCTAGAGGTCGCACGGTTTGCGCGACCGGTCCGAAATCTTCAGGGAACATGCAGCTGGGGTCCCCAATGTGCCTTTTGAAGATTCCATGAAAAAATATTAAACGGTTCAAAAGTTATTCAAAAAAATAAGTTCCCATTATAAGTCAACGGGAAAAGTTAAAAAGTTTGACAGTCGCAAATGCAGTTTTTACTTTCACAAATGGCCCTTTTACTGTCACAAATCCTCCAGTTTGTTTTCAGTTGGTTATCAGAAAAATGCTTGCCATTTAAATTTGGGACCCTCTAGCAACCTAATTCCTTTTGTATTCACCTAGTCGGACCCTGAGGATGCTAGGCATGTCTTTATTTTGGGGTAAAACACCCCAGAAATATGTTTTTCACATTTCTGGAAAAAGTACTTTCTCAAAGTACTTTCGCACTTGCGACAGTGTCGAATAAATTTGCGGAAGCTTTCGCAAAGTTCGACAGTACTTTTCTAGACTGTGTGAAAATGACAGCAATACTTTGGCACCTTGCTGCAAAAGAACGGTTTGGTCTTTTGGGCTGAAATTTGGAGGGAATGCAGCAAACATCTCACAGATGTGCCTTTCAGTGCTTCAGTGAAAAAATTTTACAGGGTGGCAAAGTTATGGCACTCCAAAGTTGACACTTTTTCCCATAGGATAACATTACGGCGTCTGCCGCATTACAGGAATTCTTTGCCACCCTGCTGCAAAATAACAGTTGGGTCTTTTGGGCTGAAATTTGGAGAGAAGACAGCCAACATCCCACAGATGTGCCTTTTACTGGTTTGGTGAAAAAATATTACAGGGAGCAAAAGTTATGGCACTCCGAACTTCTCTTTTTTTCCCATAGGATAACATTATGGCGTTCGCCGCGCTTTTCAGGGCCCGTATCTCGGAAACGGTGTGAGATACCATCTTCTCGGCAGAAAAATGCTTAGCTCCCTAGCAAGGGCTATGTACAAAACTAGCCAGGAAAGTCATAAATCATATAACTTTTAATTTTTTTCCTACGTCGTACGGTTCCTGAGATATAAGCAATTTACTATTCCAACTCCTCATTTTCTGCTCCGAGACCCATTTTTTATGTTTATGTGTTTATGTAGTTTTTGTTGACTGGGTAAGTGCACTAGATAAATCCTGCCTATTTTCAGGCATGACCCGGGGAAGGGGGGTACAGATGAATGCCAATTGACCTTGAACCAGATTAAGCTGTTGGTGGTATTTTTAGTGAATGAGGGAAATTTGCCCAGGACACCAGGAAAATTCTCCTACTCTGCTTCCTGTGAGCAGGGGGGACCCATTTTCCAGTGAAACAAGATGGCTGCCTCTGGACATGCTGTGGAGGACATGGAAGTGTTGGAGGCAGGGGAGTTGGTCTCCTCCCCTGTCTCTGGATTGCCAGAGACCTCATTGATTCTTCCTCAAGCTTCTTCTAATGGATCTAAGTTGCATGCAACTCCCAGTTCATTTCCTTCCTCAGAAACCTCGATGGATCAAAGTAAGCAAACAATTGTTTCTTCCCAGTCTGTTTCTATACTGCAACAGCTAGCATCTGCTAAAGAGTCGCTACATAATACTGAATGTTTATGACCTACAGATGTGGACGCTTTGCTATTACTTGAGGAAACATGCTATCTTACAAAGAAACAGGAGCTTTTAGCACTTAAGAACTCAGCTTTGCAGCTGCCTACTGATTCTGACTCACTGTTGCAGACTGCTGCGTCAGACGCCCGAAAGACAGCCTTGACATTTCCGCATTCCAGTGTGGTCTGTTCGACGATTTCTTCTGCTCCTGCTGCTGAAACTTCTCCTGAAAACCTTGCTGATTCCCCCAATCTTCTTCCATGAACCACTGCGTCTGACTTGTCCCCTGCAGAGGTTGTTCCTCAGGGAGACTGGTCAGTTGACTCTGCTCTTGTTGCGGCAGGGTGGGAGAGGGATCCAATTGTCGGTACCTGGCGCTCCGGTCCTTCCCCCATTCCGATCACCCCTGCAGACACCCCAGCTATTTCTCCTGTGCAAGACCAGTTGGACTTTACGCTTACACCTGCTTTGCGCTTAACACAAAATCCAATTCTCAATTTACTGGTTTCCACTTCTCCTGCAGCTCCGTTTTCAGACTCCGACCATCTTCAACGAAGTTTACCACCCCTGGGCCCTGGTCTACCACCTCAACGGACTGAGCGACTGACTTCTCTTGCTGCTACAGCTACTAAAACGTATGCATCTTGTTTTTCTGTTCCCACCCAACAGGCTAAGAGACACAGTGCTGTCAGATTACAGTATTTGGGGGGTTTACCTGACATGCCTGATAGGGTTTTTGTTGGGCACACTTTGCTTAAAGACTCCATGAAATTTGCTGCTTATGATATCCACGCATTGATACATGTTTCTAATGAGTCCCATTTTGATATAAGTTTTAAAACCTTAAAAGGTTTAGAGAAATTTTGGTCCCAATTTCATCTGTTGAAAAATACCCCTTTATGGTCACCTTTCAGTGCAATTCCTTTAATGAAACCTGCACAAAAGACTGTTACTATTCTGTTTAGAAATGAAGGTGTTAGTTTGAACGATATTACAGTTTGGCTGAAACAAAGATGTACAGTGTTCTCTGACCCTGAAGCTATTTTTGATTTGGAAAATTTGTGGATGGGAGGGTGGAAGGTTAAGGTTATGCTCCGGACTACTGATACTGGTATTCAACACCTACCCAATAGTTTTCTGTTAGGCAGGGATAGGGGAGTTTTGTTCTATTCTGGACAACCTAAAGCCTGTTATAAGTGTGATTCCACCTCTCATCTCAACAGCATTTGTGACACTATTAAATGTACTGTTTGTGGTGGTCTTGGTCATGCAGGCTCACAGTGTACTGAAGAATCTCTCTGTGTTTTATGTGAAGACCTGGGACATACTTTTCAGCAATGTTCCTGGGCTGCCCATAATTCTCCTACTTTAGCTGATGGAGAGGAGCAGCGGCTTATTATTACAGTGGCCCAACGCTCAAACATTAAGGGTCCCTCTTCTTTTACTTCTACAGTTTCCCCCCTCCCCCCCTCCTACTACTTTAGCTGAATCACATAGTGTTGTTTCCACTGCCACTGTAGTAACTGCTGGGGAGGATTTGACAGAGTCTGTCCCACAACCTGTTATGTTTTCTCTACCTCCCCACCCTCCTTCTTCCCCAGTTCTTCCTAGCTGTTCTACTTCAGGTGGCTCTTCTATGGGACCCCACCCGGCACCATTAGAAACAATGGAACCTGACCCTTTTACTACACCTTCTAGAATTACAAGGGGTTCAAGAAAGTTTGGTTCACCTTCCTCTAAGGCTCAGAGGGTAGAGGCTCTCCCTTTGATGAATAAATATGAATTGTTGTGACATACTTCTGAAAACACAGACTCTGACTCTTCTTCTGTCCAGTCCTCTCACGCTGAACTTACTACAGATACTGAAGTCCCTATCGACAATGTGGGGTCCCAAAAAAGGAAAGCCAAGGCCAAGACAAAACATGAAGAATGTACCCCGAGGAAGGGTAGACAGAGGCAATTGCTATGCATATGTCTACCTCTTTTGCAATACATACTGTTAATGTTAACAGTATAAAAAAACAACATAAGAGGGATGCAGTTTTTTTGTTTTTGTCTTGCCTTACTGCCAGTCTCATACTTCTACAAGATGTTAGATTCCATTCTTTGCCTGAAATTTCTAGGGCCCAAAAATCCTGGCATTTAGGCCCCTCCTATTGGTCATTTGGACAGGAGACATGTTCTGGGGTAGGTATTTTGCTTCATATTCCTAATGTCTCTATTATTAAGATTCTAGATTTATGCTCTGGCAGAATATTATTGATAGACTTTAGGTTCCTTTCTATCCCTTTTCGGATTATCAATATTTATGCCCCACAAACCAAGTCACTTAGGACTGAACTCTTGAAAGTGGTTCAACCCTATCTTTACACCTCTATGCACGTCATTTTTGGTGGTGATTTCAATTGTGGGTTGTCCACTAAGGACAGGTCCTCATTCTCAAAAACCACAAAATTATTTTGTGATACCACTTTCTCAAAAATCTTTTATTTTCTGCAAAACTGAAGGATGCTTATCTTTCTCTCACCCAGACACATACCCCTACCTTTCATAAAGGTTCTTTAGCTACCCGGATAGATTTTTTTTTGTGTCCTCCTTTTTACAAACTTCCACTGCTGAAGTACAGGTGGCTGAATTTTCATATCATGATTTGCTTACCATTTTTCTTGGTCCTAAGAATGTTGCAACTTTTGGTCCCGGCACTTGGAAATTTAATGTTTCCTTATTGGAGAATTCTCTGTTGTTAACACTTCTTAAATCTTTTTTTCAAAACAGAAAATCTATGTTTTTTCTTTACGATGATCCTTGGTGGTGGTGGTGGTTAGATACGAAGAAGGATTTGACGAAATTACTGAAATCCTTTAGCAAAACCCATCATGAAGATTGTTATTTCACATACCATAGGACACGCCATCAGCTGCAAAACTCCTTACCCTTTCGTATACCACTGGCCAGGATTTTTCTTCGCAAATTAGCACCCTGAAAAAATCTTTAATGGAATATCACTCCAAAAAAAATGCTTCAATGCAACAACCTCAACATTTTAGTGTAAAAGGTGCCTATGATGTGATCTGCCCATTTGCACATTTTTCTAAACAGATTACGGGGAGAACCATTGATACTATTGTGACTGAAGCTGGTCATACAATTACTGATTCTAGGCTTATCCAAAATTATGTGGCCGAGTATACTCAAAACTTATTCAGTCCATTCCCTATATGTCTACATGATATATTGACCTTCCTTAGTCCCATTTCTGTTCCTGATGTGCAACAATCAGTATCTGATATGCTTGCTTGTGATATTCAGGCACGAGAAATAGTTGAGGTCATCACAACTCTGTGATCTGGATTATCTACTGGCTTGGATGGCCTTCCGAATGAGCTTTATAAATTGCTTAATATTGAGTTGAACGTGGAATTGGCCGCAGTTTATAACTTCCTTTTAAAAGCTGATACTTTACCATTAGAATTTAATATGGGTAGTACCTTCTATATCCATAAGAAAGGAGACAGAAGGAGGCCTCTTAGCCTATTGAATACGGACTTTAAAATTTTAACTAAAATTATTGCTTTCCGTCTAGCAAAGCTGGCCCCTCTTGTTATTTCTGAAGCTCAATCTAGTAATGTTCCAGGCAGAAGTATACATAATCATATCCTTTTATTATGGGAATTGTTGGAACATGGCAATTCAAATAGGTTAACAGGCCTCCTGTATTCATTGGATCAAAGACAGGCATTCGATTTGGTGAGTCATGACTTTTTATGGCAGGTTTTGAGACATTATAGGGTTCTTGTGACTACTCTCTCCTGGTTACGCTTATTATATTCTACAGCCACTTCTATCCCTCTTGTTAATGGCTGGAAGGGTCCTTTGATACCTTTAAAGAGAGGTGTTAGACAAGGGTGTCCACTCAGTCCCCTTTTGTATATCTTTTTTTGGATCCCTTACTTCGCACCATTAATACAGCACACAATGTTAGGCCTATTTGTTCCTTACCACTTACTGTTTTAGCCTATGCTGATGACATGAGTTTAATAGTAGCTGATGTTCCTTCGGCAGATGCATCTCTCCATCTCTGTAAGTCATTTGGTCTTGTTTCAGGAGCATCCTTGAACTTGGAGAAATGTATCGGTCGATGGCTTGGATCTCAGCAGTCGAATGATGTAATAGTTTCCAGTATTGCACTTTGTGACACCCCTGTTAAGATTTTGAACATTCTATTTGGCTCAGGTCCTTTAGACATTCTCAACTGAACTCCCAAACTGGACCTAGCGCAGGCCAAAGTTTCTATTTGGAACACCTGGAAACTCAGTTAAAAAAAGAGGGTTTACTTGATAAAGTGTCACTTGCTCCCGATTTTTTTGTTTTTGGCTTATGTTTTTCCCCCTCCCCATGTTTTGGAAACCAAACTTCTGAGTATATTTTTTCAGGCCTTATGGGGCAGCCACCTGAATCCCATTAAGCGTTCCATTACCTGCTTACCTTTCAAGGAAGGTGGTCTTAATATGATACACCCATTATTTTTTTATAATAGTTCATTTTTTATGACTAATCTTAAACCACTTTTAGTTAATTATGATGTGGGATGGGAATTTCATTTTTTTCAATCCTGTCAACCTTGGTTTCATCTTTGGGACCTTAACACTTTGAAACAGGTTAAACATGTATCGTCTACCCCTTCTTATCTTCGTGATACCTTTTGCTGTTTAAAACAATGAAAGATTACTAGCCATATGATTATGACTCAAAATAGGAAAGCCATTTATAATTCTTTGATAGATACCACTTGTGCAGACCTTGTAATTTTTCCCAAATGTTCCCCTACTTCCTTACCTGCTTTATACACACTGTTAAGGAATCCTCACATCCCCCAGGCTTAGTTGTCATGAACGGATCAATATTAAGGCAAATGATAAACATAAACAGCTGAAAGAAAGATTGTGTTCCAGACCTTTATGTGTAAATCAGGATGAAACAATACAACACCTGTTTTTTCTTTGTTCCTGTGTCACTGGTTTTTGGTTATTTTTAGCGAACAGATGGAAGGAACCTTTATTTACTTCTGTTACTTATGAGATGTTATTATATGGTAGGTTTCCAGCGACCTGGAAAAAGTGGAATATTGACATTCTAAACTTATCGTTTACCATCATTAAATGGCATTTATGGACTGCTCACTGTCTTTTCACCTTGCAGCAAAAAGATATTTCCCACCTACTGGTGGTCCAAAGTATTAAACAGGATTTAAAAGATGTTTATTTTTCTAACTAAGAAGTTTGTCATCTGGATCATTATTTGCTTTATGGAAATGCTTACCATGGGTGACTGATTCTGATTTTCCTGTTACATGAGTCTTTTGTATTTATTTTTGTCAATGTGATTTTGGTTTGTAGTTTCTCTGTCAATAAAAATGTCCCCTACTCTTTTCAATAAGTGCCATGGGATCTTTAACATCCACCTGAACTACCACCAATCCAGGCAGATGGGACCTCGGTTTAATGTCTCATCGGAAAGACGGCACCTCAGAAGTGCAGCACCCCTCTCGTGCTGCACTACAATGTCAGTACTGGGATATTAACCCAAGTGCTAGATGTGGGAACTGAACCCACAGCCCTCTGATCTCCCAGCCTCAGAGGGGAGTGTGCTACCTACTGATCCACTGACACTTATTATGCATACATTCTTTGTACTCACTTTCTTTCTCTATGCAGCTTTTGGGGAAAACTAGCCAGTGCGCTTACATTACTGTTACCCTTACCACTTCTGCATGCGGTTCCATAACCGTTTCACTTACTGTTCCCGTCTATGGCACCATGTGTGTTACCCTTCGTGTTTCCATTTGCGCTTGTATTTGCGTTAGTTTATCCATTTCTGTCTACAGTACTGTTTATCTTTCTGTTTCGCTTTGCATCACCATGCGCATTACCACACACATATATACATATATATGGATAGAGCCCAATATGATCCCTATGTATTCCCATGCCTCCCCACACACACACACATGCACCCTGACCAATGGATACAGTACTATACAGTAGCCATGGTGATCCAGTGGCCCCCCTCCCCCAAGATCCTCGATTCCACACACGCACACTGCCTGCACTAAGTAAGCAATAACCCACAACAGTGTGTGGGTTTATAGGCATTTAATACACACCTGGGATGAGTTGTGAGGCACAAGGCCGCAGGCTGAGTGTCCTCACAGCACCTCAGGCATGCATTAAATGCCTATAAACCCACACTCTGTCATGGGTTATTGTACTTATAACATGGGTGCACTCAAACAGCAGACAATTGCCAGAAAAACATGTTTTTAGCTTCTGGAAACAAACAAAAAGGGAATGTATCCTGCCATCTCCCAAAGCAGTCCCTCACAAAAAAAAAACAACACTGTATGGCTGATGTGCATACAGAAATGTGACACATACATGACTGATGTCATGTGCCACATTTCTTGTGTCTGACAGAGCTGTTAACTGTCTCAACAATGTGTGTCTGAGGCCTTGCCCAGCACCAGGCACACACGGTGAGGTTTGCTGCACGGCACGCTACAGACTTTCTCTGTCCTGTACTGCTCAGGGAACCGGCACATAAGGTAGGTATGAGCATCAGGTTATATTGGTATGGGGGGTCACACACCTACACTCGGACAGATACCTTAACTACTGACCTGCCGCATACTCCAGCTGCCTGAAATGCCTCAGCATGTTTGATCACACTGAAGGAAACACTAGTTCAGGGAGGAGAGAGACAGAGAGAGAGAGAATGTGAGAGTTAGTGTATTCAGATGGATTTTAAAAACTGGAAGACCCAGATATAACAGTGACTGGCACACTATGGGTACACTGCTCTCCCCCCTGACCTATGAAGAACATGCCATGTCGCTCTCTCTTTCATGACACTTGTCACTACTGACATGACATGCTGCTGCTGCTCTCTCTCTCTCTCTCTCTCTCTCTTTCCTTCTTTCTGTCACTCTCCCGGTTTCCCTGCAAAACAACTTTCCGGAACTGAGCATTGATGTCTGGGACTCGGCTACCCTGCAGTACAGAAGAAACCAGCCAAATGCACCAGCACTGTCCCTCACTGACAGCGAGTAGGAGCACTCTCCCAAATGCCATATTGTCCCCTGCATGTCTCTGACCCATTGTCACTACCTGGTCCCATAATTGTTACACCTACCTGACTGTACACTGCATGTAATAACACACATAACACTGTTGACACTAGCGGTGATCAGCGGTGGGGCTCCTGCTCTCTCTCTGATGTGACAATGCCAGTCAGCACCATGACTCCTGCTCCCCCTCTCCATCCCACTGAACTCAGGCAGTCAGCACCACAGCTTCTGCTCTCCACCTCTGCATCACTGTCACCCACTACCTGGCACAGTAGGACAGTAGACAGACAGAGACACACACAGTCCATCTGTCCCCACCACAGAGGAGGTTAGGTCAAGCTGTCTGTCACTGTGTGCAGGGGTGCAGGAAGCCTGGCAGTGCTGACTGACATGTCCCTCCCATTCTGCTGTGTCTCCCACTGTGTGTCAGGTCCTTGTGAGAGGCTATGACTCCCAGGACAACAACATCAGGGAATGACAATACAAGAATGTGCAGGGCTTTGGGGTAGAAGACCAGCAAAATGCAGCATGCTGACAAGCGGCATACTGCTGTATTTCTGTATTACTGTTGCACAATGCTACAGTTCAGTCTGCATCTCTCTGTGCTCCCCCCCAGCTCCATCTCACCTGACTCCACATTCCCAACCATTACCACACACTCAGGGTGACTGACAGAGAGCCAGCCGACTGCTCACTACATGTCACTCTGTGCTGTTTGTGGCATTTGGGAGGGTGGGCCACTAGACAACCAGGGATAGTTAAAATATATTGTGAACAGGTGTCAGGGATCATGATTGGGGGGTGGTGGCCTCTAGACTACCAGGGATATTAATGTGTCATGCACATAGGTGTCGAAGATTGTGTTGGGGGGCACTAGACTACCAGGGATACTTGTGTTTCATGCTTATAGGTGTCGGGGATCAGGATGGGAAGGAAGGGGATGGTGACCTGTGCGCATGCGGTGGGGACTGGGAGAGCCACCTCCCCTGCTTGCGCCACATTACTGCATGCTTTTTGCTGGCAGTATTGTGTGCCGTGCTACAGGTCACACAAAACCCTGTAGCGTGGCACTGTACTTTTAAATATGCTGTGCACCGGCATTTATGACCCCTCTCCTCACTCCCTCCCCTGCATACATTAACATTTTGCATCGGTGCTATCTCATAGCACCAGTTCTATGTGGCCTTTTGAATATTGCAGCCGGGCACAAATCCGGCACGATTCTGGCACAATGGATTTGTGCCCAGCACAAAACTTTGAATATCTGGCCCCTAACCTTTATTTACCCCAGCAACAGTTCTCACCTACTCACTCAGATCCAGGGATGGCTGCCAATTTCAAACCCCATGATGCAGACACAACCTTGGGCCAGCCGCCATTACTTACAGGCTCCCTCCATGTGGAACAGTCTTTCTACCAGCATCACCTCATCTCCTACCAATGGTATCCCATGATATGAGCAGTTGCAAAATCTCAACTTCGATATCGGCAGTGGCAAAATGGTGAGATAAAAAGGGCAACTGGGAATAACAATGATGATCAAAATGGCAACCTATGGCTTTCTCCCCCTCCCCACGTGTCATTCCCCCCCTCTGGAGTTGATTACTTATAGAAAGGGGAGTACGTGGGTGAAGCTCCCCATATGGGGGTGTGGGGAGCATAGCCCCTTGTAGAAATGCAAAACAGGGTCTGTATGTGATAGCAGGCGAATGCCTAAAGGCGTTCACTGTTATCACTTAGTCAGAGTGCCGAACACCTTTTTCGGCCTCTGGCAACCCTGCACCAACACAATAGCACCAGGACATATTTTACTGCTTTCTGTGCGACTGACTCTGAGGGAACTCTGCCCCCGCACTCCCATACTTAAGGATTCTCAACTCCAGGGGGGGCTGCATGTTGGGGGAGTGAAAGCAGTAAAAATAAAAAGGTCCAGGCCAGGCGCAATAAAAATCGCACTAGCGCCCGGACCCGAACCCGATACCTCAGCCACCCCAGCCACTAGCCAATCCCTGATGCGATGACACAGCTCGACTGGCAACTGCAGCACCACCCCCTACAACCTCTCCACCCCCTGCCAGCCTATGCTTGCCGTGCCCACTCCCCCCCACGGGTGTACGTATAGCAACGTCCTGTTGCCTAGTCCGCCCACCTCCTCATCCGGTCACCCTACCTTTCCGTCGCCATGAGTGGATTGCATCGGGAAAGTGTCACCGTAATGGACGGCACCCTTCCTCATGTGCCCACGTCACAGGTTATCACAAAACAGTGTTGTCGCCCTTTTGGCGATCACTGTTTATTCAGGGTCACCCTTTGCAGCCCCGCTCTTTTGCCATCACCGTTTTTCCTTCTTCCGTGTGAATTCGCCCACATCACATGGAACCCCTACCTACTTCTCATGCAAGAGATTAAGCAAGGCTTATCACTCCTCCATGATGTCATGCCCCAGCTACCCCTGACATATTTCCTCTCTCACATATGACATAGGCCTGTTACTGTATTTCAGGTCTGCCTGCATTGCATTAAGCAGTAAGTATGTTTCTCTTCAATCAACCAAGGAACTTGATATAAATTCTGTGCCTAGTACTAAGATGTTCCTTGTGTTACTGTATCATAAGACTACTTGCACTGTACTTTGTTGCATGCACTTTACACTGTAGTCAAATGGAGGGTCTTATTGCAACTTCATTATTTTGCTCAACAAAAACTGTATCAGACTTTGAATTCGATCTGTATTTAAGAAGTATGTGTATTTTTGTATTCTTCCCTATGACTATCCTTCTCCCCAACCCCCTCCCCAGATCACAACTAGAAACGAGTCTTATGTGCTCTGCTTGTTCACCTGGTAAAATATGTTTTAATAAATAAATAATGAAATAAAGTGATTAGAGACAAATGAGGGCTATTATAAGGTGTGGCACAGACACAAATGTTTGATTTTGAGCTGTGCCTACATCATCGCACATGTGCAAAAATGGTTCTGGATGATTTTCAAAAGTAATGTCGCATTTGTGACAGTTTCACTGCATGCATCACTGTTTTGACACATGCAAGCTCTGAAGCGTCACAACCTACAGTATGTGCTCTAATAAATTAGATTACCATTTTAGATAGCGTTAATTATCTCAGTGTCTAGATGTGGGAGAAATGTGCCACATCATGGTGACATGTAGTAGTAAATCCTGCCTCATGTCTTCACCTCTGCCACCCTGATAAGCTGGAACCTCCTTCCAAACAACAGAAAAGAGTTTAGAAGCAGTGGTATCTTCAAGAGAGCCATATACAACCATCTTCTCAGCCCCTGCAACTGCTGATCATTGATATAAACTTGGAATCTGTCAGCAGAGAATAACCGTTAGGCCCATCTAGTCTGCCCTATTTTACCTGCCTAACACTACCCCCTGGGCTCTGTTTGGTCACATGTGTCCCTCCCTCCTCCCTTTCCTCTGTTTATTATACCCATGTGCCTATCCCATGCATGTCTGAAGCTCCCCACTGCTTTGCCCCTGCCACTTCTTCTGGCAGAATATTCCAGGCATCCACCACCCTTTCTATGAAGAAGTATTTCCTCACATCCCTTTTAGACTGTCCCCCTTCAAGTTTCATAGCATGTCCCCATGTTCTGGTGCTCTTTCTCCTGTGAAAGAGACTTCCCTACTGCACCTTGCTAACCCCCACAAGGTACTTATAGGTCTCAATTATGTCACCGCTCACTTGGAAATGTGGCATTCCACCAGCATTAAGTGATAATTGTCATCCCACCCACTCTCATGCCTGCCTTGTGCCCCTTCCCCCCATGTAAGGACTTCTTCCAAACTTTCCAGTAGCAGTATAATCAGAAGTAAGTGCAGTAGATACATAAGCACCATATCAGAACCGAGATCTTATACATAAGCACATGTCAAAACTGAGATCTCTAAGTTACTTTATTAAAATATGTACAGTCTTCTTTTTGTAACCCTGATTTAACTGCTTGTTCGAAAAGGCTGCTTTCAGTGACGACCTACTGATGTCATCTCAGGAATCACATCACTCTGTAGTCCTCACTGTGAGCAACACTATACCGTATGATGTTTATCTCTCAAATTTAGTAAAACGGTCGTTGCATTAAACATTTAAGAAAAACTGAAACTGGTTTGGGTGCAGTGCATGCATTTCCAAGGCATGCAAATGCATGGGAGGTGGTTGTGGAATGTAGCATCAGACTTGGCTTTAGTGGCCGGCCCGTCGGCGCAGCGGTGGGATTTCCGGCTTGCGGCGCGGAGTTCGGGAATGGACCCGAGTCATCGGAGGGGCGGCCAGGGGAGAGGATAGTGCGTCCCTATGGACTGCTCTCCTTCTCCGGGGGGAGGTTGGGGGCAGCATCCGGAGCGCTGAGGACTCCTGGCGGAGGCCGGGAGCACTCACACTGCCATGCTAGTTTCTGGGGAGGCGGGGCAGACTCTGGCGTCATTGCACATCCCCTCCTCCGGGAGGAAAAAACACAAGAAAAGGGAGAGGGGAGATCCTCCGTCTAGGTGAAGCTTCCCCGGGCTTCAATTCACCCCTGCCGCCGCACTCCCAACTAGTTAATGGTTCTGCGGCACTGGAATGGGGACCCGGTGCTGCGGCCCGCCCTCTGGGGCAAGCCGGGGTGACCGGGAGGCGGCAGATAGGCAGGTGGTGGAAGCCCAGGGCCACTATGGGATGAGTGATGGAGGATCCCCAACAAAAAAAAAAAAAAAGACTTGGCTTTAGAATGCCAAGGTTGTGTGTGGTTTCATCATACTGCAGGGATCAGATTTCAGAATGTGGCAGAACTGCAATTTTGGAAAGTAGACACACAATTTCAAATGAGGAAGGGACACAACATTTCATAATGCTGTGGGGTCACAAAATTTTAGAATGTGGCAGGCATATCCAGTTTTAAAATACACTGGGGACACAGTTTCAGAATATGACTAGGCTAGACTGTTTTAAAATGCAGCAGTTCATGAAATTCTGAAATGTGGCCAGTATGCAATTTTGAAATGTGGTGTGGATGCCCAATTTCTTTTTCTTTTTTTAATATACATTTTCTCCCAATTTTTTTCCATGCCCCTGTTTACCCCTGCCCCATGCCACGGCTGTGTACGTGTGTGTGGAGGCACGTGCACACTGTGGTTCCGCAGTGCCATCCCTCTCCGTGCCGCCCACCTGCCTACGCTACCCTCAGGCCTCCATCTAGAGGCAGTAGAACTACAGGGGGAGGTGACAGGATCCTTCCCTGGGAGAGGAGAGGAGAGGAGAGCTTACCTTGTTTCTACTCAATCCCACTCTCTCCCTCTCCCCCACCAGCTTCCAACGACCCTGGCTCATTCCTGAATCTGGGTCACTAGCGTGGCGCAAGGTAAGGCATCCAGTGCATCAGCCCTCAAAGCCACCGGGCTGGCTTGGATGCCCAATTTCTGAATGTAGTTGTGCTGTGACTGTGGCAAGGACACACAATTCTAGGAAGAGGTAAAGAAATTCCATTATACAATGGCAAGAAAAAATCCTGGACTCTGATTGGTCACTCTTGGGCTGGGCCCGTGATGTAAACCAGTACAACATCATGGGTCTAGTCCCAGTACGCAAAAGACCGCATCAACGGAGATTAGGATCAGTCCACGGAACGCACTTCAAGGTCCCCACCTCCCCAATGCAGACACGCGATGTCGCAACCCTGAAAATTTCACCGTTTATTAAAAAAATTACACAGAACATGACGTACAGCTGTCCTTCAAGGCTACAACCGATGGCCCCATAGTAGAATCTCAATGTTTTTCCCCTAAAACCCCGCTACGAGCACGAGCCCCTTCACAAAACAACACAGTACTCCTCACCTGTGATCCACCACTGCCCCTCCACCAGTTACTTGTTGTTTTATTTTCTTTACCTGTCTTTCTGATGCCAAGGCAAAGATGTTCCTTGTCAAAACATACCGAACCATTCCAAAATTCTGGAAGTCGGCGCTGTTTTTCTCAACCGCTGACAAGTTTATTTGTCCAATAATGCAGCCGGTTCCACGGCGGGCATACGACTTGACTAAAATAAAATAATGTAAACCCAAATCAGTAACGCAGTGTGAGGGGGAATCAAGTACCACAAACAATAAAAACTTCGCCGGGAGTCTGACAAAATTTCAGGCAGCAACCACATAAAGACACACATCCATGCATTTACCACCAGCACCACCTACTGGCCAAAATGGCACTATTTTTTCTTCTATATACCTCCACACTGAAAAATCAACACAAAATCTACTGACAAAAATGTTTTTTTCATTTTATTTTTTTAATTATTGTAAATGAGCCATTGTATAATAGCAATAATGCACTCCAGGGTGTGTGTTGTGCTGGGATAACGTCACTTCTGGGTTGATTAGTCACACTCGGCCTGCGGCCTCGTGCCTAATCACCCAAGGCGTAACGTTATCCCAACACAACACACTGCTATTCAACTACGTGTTAATAATGAAAATGTGGGGTTGCACAAAATTTTGGAATGTGGCAGGGATGCCCAGTTTTCAAATGAGACAGACATGAAATTTTGGAATGAAACAAACATGCAATTTTGGGATAAAATGGGGATGCCTAATCATGGTATGTAGCATGGACTTACAAATCAGAATGTGGTGCGATGCTCAGTTTGGTAATGTGGTGGGGATGCATAATTTTGGAATGTAGCAGGGATAGGTAGTTTTGAAATGTGGCAGGGATGTACAGTCTCAAATGGGGATCATAATTTTGGAATGTAGCAGGGATGGGTAGTTTTGAAATGTGGCAGGGATGTACAGTCTCAAACGGGGATCATAATTTTGGAATGTGACAAGGACATACAATTTTTAAAGCTGCCAGGGACATGAAAAGTTGAAATTTGGTGGGGACATGTAATTCTGGAATGCACATTCTGAAACATTCCAAAGTTGCATGGCCCTGCCACATTCTGTAATTGTATGCCCTCACCACATTACAATATTTCATACCCCCAACATGTTGTAATATTGTACTTTCTGCCACATTTCCAAATTGTGCATTCCTGCCACATTCAAAAATTGCATGTCCCTATCTAATTCCCAAAATCTGTGTCGCCATCACATTCTAAAATTGCCCATCCTTGATACATTCTAAAATGTAATTTCACTGCCACATTCCAAAATTGTGCATTCCCAACACATTCTTGAATTGAAACATCCCTTCCCCATTTTGAAATATTGCATCCTCAGCACATTCCAAAATTGCCCATCTGTGTCATATTTCAGAATTGTGTGTTCCTTTCACATTCCAAAACTACACCCATCTCCTTCTGAAATTATGCATTTCCTCCAGTATTTCAAAGTTGTGTACAACCTTTGCCCCACTGCATTCTAAAATCATCTCCCACCACATTTTGTGATGCCATGCAACTGTACATTCAGGAAATGTTTGTACTGCACCCATCCCAATCTCAACTTATTTTTCAAATGTTTACTGCAACTACAGGGGCCCAATATTCAAAATGTTTCACAGGTGCTAACGGGTCTTTGCCCATACAAATTGGGGTTTGCACTGGATCCCCATATTCAAAAGGGGCTTTTGCACAGGCAAAGAGGCTTAGCACCCATGCAAAACATAATGTTACATGGGTGGGCAAGGGAAAGGGCGTGACCATGAATAGCCATGCTACCCCATATTCAGCAGCTTAGCACAGTCCTTTTGTGCAGCACAAGTGCTGCTGAACAAAACCCCGACTTACTCCAGGCAATCCTAGCAGCTGCTAGAGGTAATGCAGCCACCTTGCCTGTTGGTTTCCTTGGGAGCACATCCACTCCCTGTGGTCTGTGGCACCCCCCAATCACCAGCCCCTAGTAAAAAGTACAGTCTTACCTGGTGCTAGTGGTCCCCCTCCCTCTTATTGTCAGCCCATAGGAAAACTTACAACCCCTCCTGGCATCCAGTGGCCCCCCTGGGCACCGATCCATGGTACTGCTGGTCACAATTCCATAATCACTGGCATCTAGCAACCCCCCACCACCACAGCACTGAACACCCCCCTGGTCAGTGTATCAGTATACTCTGTGTCGCAGGTGTGCATACAGCAACCAGTGCAGCCCTCCTCACACCTCCTCGGCAGGTGGCCATATGTCCAGGCAGGGAGCGCACATCTTATTTATACGCAGGGCACGTCACCCTGTCCTAGAAGTAACATGCATGCTCCCTGCCCAGACATACAGTGGCTTGCCGAGGAGGTGTGAGTAGGGCTGCGCCGGTCACTATATGCACACTCATGACACCGAGGATACTGGTAAGGTGACTGGGGGGTTGGTGCCATGGTGGGGGGTTGCTAGATGCTGGGGATTGCAGAATTGCGACTAGTGGTACCATAGATCAGTGCCCTGGGGGGGGTCACTGGACACCAGGGAGGAGTGTAAGTTTTCCTACAGGCTGGCAGTAGGAGGAAGGAGGACCACTAGCACCAGGGAGAGTTTTAGTTTTACTGTGGGCTGGTCATCAGAGGAAGGGGGGACCACTAGCACCAGGAAATATTGTACTTTTTACTACAGGTTGGTGATCAGAGGGAGAGGGGGGACCACTGGCACCAGGGAGGATTGTACTTTTTACTATGGGTTGGCAATCGGGGGGGCACTGGCACCTGGGAGGATTGTACTTTTTACTATGGACTGGTGATTGGAGGTAAAAGGGGGACCACTGGCACCAGGAAGAGTTTTAGTTTTACTATGTGCGGGTGATTGGAGGAAGGAAGACCACTAGCAAAAGGGAGGTTTTATTTTTTACTACAGGCTGGCGATCAGTGGGAGGGGGGAACACTAGGGACAAATTATGTTTTCTTTTTTACTATGGGCTGTTGATCAGTGGGAGGAGGGACCACTAGGCAACAGGCAGGTTTTATTTTTTACTATGGACTGGTGATCAGTGGGTGGGGGGGACCACTAGGCACCAAGGATATCAATACATGTCTAGGACTGGGCAATTGGGAGGTGATGCCATGGTACCCTATCATGCTGTCCATGCAAATGAGCCCATAATGGGCATGCAAATGCCCCTTTGCAACTTGCAAGCCCAACAGGCTCATTTGCGTGGGACCCTCTGAATATAGCAGATAGCGCTTCAGCACTAGCCACTCTGGCAGCGCACTTTGGGATCCACGTCAGGGAACCGCTTCTTTACTTAGCATCGCACTGACATGGCTCTGTATTCAGTCGAATAGTACTGATGCACTATTCAACGGAATATAGCAACCACAGGCTCCTGGGCAATAGCAAGGTGCAGCACAAATGTTTGCGCTCTGCTTTGTGCTGTTTAGAATATTGGGCCCCAGTTTTGTTATTCTTGGGAGAGGTAAGTCAAATAGTGTTTCTGGCAGGATGTTGTGAGTTCTGTAGCTGACATAATGAGCAGCTGTTCACTAAAACCGGATTTTTGAAACAGACAGTGAAATCAGGGTTACAAAAAGACTAGCAAAGTTCAAATAAAATAACTGAGGAATCTCAGTTTTAGTGTGATGCTTTTAAATTATGAGTTGCTTCTTTTCCTGAATTTAGTGCTTTTAGTTATATCTCGCTTTAATGTCCCTTAAACAGACGAACACTCTGGAGGGAAAGCCTTAACCTGTGCTGCTCTGGTCTGCTACATTTTTCTTCTAGACAACATTTAGGAGTCTAAACTATTGCTGCCTATAAGACAGTCATGTATAACCAACCATCTTCTCAGCACCTGCAACCACAGCAACTGCTGATTATGTCAGCTACTATATATATCAACTGATAATTTTGTCTCCCTGTCTTCTTGCATACCTGCCTTGCCCCAAAAATTTAAATTCTTATATTTTATTGGATATAATTGCTGAAGCTTGGATAGCATTGCTGAAGTCAGAATGCCCTTTGTATGTATTCTATCTTAAATACAGTGAAATTACACTGCTGCTGTAATGTAATGTAATTAAGCAAAATACGACAACAGGGTGTGGGATATGCTGGGATTTACCCACACCTGGTGTGATTTGGTAAGGTGGCCTCAGGCTGAGTGAGTAAACCCCACCAGAAATGGGTAAATCCCAGCATAACCCCACACCCTGGAGTAGTATATTGCGATTATACAATGTCCCCCTTTTTAAAGATTTTTTTTAAAGATTAAAGTGGTTTTACTTGAAAATAGACAGCTTTTTTAATTGATTTTTCTGCAATATTCTTCCTCTGTAATATTAAATAGTTCCCCCTTGTTGGGTAGAATTTTTTTGTAGGGGATTGCCGTCTCCCCCTTGCTACAATGACTATTATTATTTATTTTATTAAGTCTTTATCACTCCATCCTCTCTTGGTCTCTCTCAGTGGACCCTGTTCTCCGTTTGACTCAATGAGCCACACTGCCTCTTACAGTTTCCATTACTGCTGACAGTGCAGTGAAAAACAAGGGAAAATCTTAATTTCTCTCTCCTCTCTCTCTTTCTCTCTCTCTCACTCCATAAGATGTTGTCACTGGATTAATTTGGAGCAGCCCGCATGCTTTACATTTTAATTTTTCAATACAAAGAAAAAAAAAAGTTGACACTTTCCCTGTTCTTTCACTTGAAACTGCATGCGGCATACAATTGCAAGCGCTAACGGGCTGCCGTCCATCAGCCTGCTTGCTTCCGGGTTCAGTCTTGCAGTGAGGAAAGAATACGTGTGCCTCAGTAGAATTTTTTTTTTTTTTTAATTTTTCAAATACTGGATGGAGTGGTGAGGCAGTGATCAGTGCAAGGGAGTCAGGACTCTGAAGAAATTACTTAGTGAGTAGAGCCATTCTCGGAAACGGAGATTGTAGGCAGCAAGCAGTCACAGGACCCAGCAATTTGTGGTATAGAGCTTAACAGGATTGTGCCTGTAAGTGCATCCACTTTTTTCCTCGTTTCAAGTATGTAACCTCCCTCCCCAAGTTTTCCTGAGTGTGAGCGAAAGAGATGGAGTGTGGTTTCAGCAGGGCAAGTAAAACTGTTTACATTTTTTTCTCTTTTTTTAATGCCATGGGAGACAGACGGAGAGAATGGGAGTGCACCCGAAAGAGAGACTAGAGCAGAACAGACAGTGAGTGAGAGGAGGTGGGTGCAAACTGGGAGCAGTTGTGACAAAACAAAAAAAGTTTAAGTTACTGTGGGTTCAGGGCTTCTTCCTGTAAATGAAGCTGTTTTGGCAGCTTGAGTTTTTTACTTACGTTGTGTCCAGTTTCACATTTGAAGGTGGCGGCTAAATGGATGTTGCAGTGGAGAAAGGCGGTTTAGCGGGGAAAAGAAATGGAGCTTTTTATTTTTGGGGGTCGGGTTTTCTCTTTGTGTTGCTGTTTACTGGCACCTTTTCCCATTGGTATATTGCAGGATTTACCATGGGTAAAAATAGCCAGTCAGCCAATCAGAATGCAGGAATTCTTGTGTCCATTATATAATTATGCAATAAGGCACAGCAGGGTGTGGTATATCATGGGATATCGTCACGCCTTGGGTGGTTGGGCACAAGGCCCGCAGGCCAAGTGCACCCAACCATCTGAGAAGTAATGATATCCCATGATATACCACACCCTGGAGTGACTTACTGCTATTATGAACAGAGTTTGAAGTTTTATAAATAAAAAAGAAAATAAACAGGTTTTAAAACATGTTATGAATGAGCTTTTGGGTGGTGTAGGTGTACATTTTGAAAAAATAGTTCTCAGACAGTAGAGAGCAAAGAGGCTGGTGGTGCTGGAACTTTTTTGAAGCCATGTTGATGTAGCCCGATATCATCATGGCTTCAAAGAGCTCTTGGCCAATCAGATTCCTCTATTTACGATCCTCAGTTCATAATGTAAACTAACTAAAGGTGATGCCAGGAGGAACTATAACCTTTCACCAGAAAGCAGAAACCAGGCAGATTTAACTTTTGTAGAACATCTGACTTGCAGAAGGAACAAGCATGGCTTTCCCCATGTTTATAATCAGTCCCCAAGCCAAGATGATCTTTCTTGAAAATATATTCAAAGCTCACTACAACTCCAAAGGGACAAGGAAGAAAAGGCCAATATCATGGCAGCTGCTCTATTAGTAATGCTTGGATGAAGTAGATAGTCACCCACTCAATCATGGCATCAATGCATCAGTGCAATGAAATGGGTACAGTACAGTACAGTACAGTATCTGTGGAATTTTATTGCATTTAGACACCTTCATTGCACTGCCATGTTCTGAGCAATGTTTAGGGCTCTCTGACTTATTTAAAATATTTGAAATAGGTAAAATACTTCCCATGAGTACCAAAAGTATGACCACCAATAGTTGACCCCACAATGTTCCCTCCTGCTTGTACCACAAACTAAAATGTAATGTTTAGTATCTGGCAGGTGCCATTCTTTATACAGGTTGCTCTGTCTAATGCTCTTCTGAGATTGGCATCATCAGTACTGTGGCAGGCCAAATTATTTAAATTAGTGGGATTGACTGAGCTGAACTGTATCTGACTGGTATGCTGTGGACTCAACAAGTAGCAGAATTACAGCTAGGGCACTAGTTTGCAGTAATTAATTACTTTATGTTCAGCTTTGTAAATTTTATAGGTTTACATCCTTATTGTATCACAGTTCTTATCATATTATAACCCTAAGCATATAACATCACAGCAGTAACAACATGCAGTAATTTCACAGTTCTGACATCACAGAATTTGATAAAAACTAACATTTCCAACTTTACCTGAATTTTAGGGTACCCAGATCCTCATCTGATTACTTTGAGCAATATACCCTGCCAATAGACTCTTCTTCTTTAAAGGGACACTGTCAACCTGTTTTTCATCATATGATTTCTAGTCGAAACCCCACATTTTATGATTGTTTACCCTCACTAAAATTCATTGATGTTGCTGTTTGTTTTGTCAGTCTCCTTGTTTAGTAGAAGTGAAATGCATGGTAATGTATATTTATAAACAACCTTGGTTTTGTTTATAATCCTGGTTCTGTTCTTACTGCATGCTTCCTGAGCATTAGAAACACACCCAAACAGTGCAGTCACTCATAAGGCAGTAGCATCCTAAACTCCCACTGCATCATGAGGGGCTAGACTGTGTTGTGGGTGTTCCCAAGTCCAGGAAAGATGTATTTGGAGCTGATCAAGGAATGTAAACAAACCTGTTTTGTTGTGATAACACCAGTATGTTGGGCAGTCTGTGTTTAACTTTTTTACAGAAAATAAGAGTAAGAATCAAACTACCAGCTACATCAACACTCTTTACAGAATGTTGGCAATCATAAAATATGTTTTTTAAACTAGGAACACTTTGAGACCTAAGGGGGTTGACAGTGTCCCTTTAATGAAGTGAAAACATTTACACATCATTTTCTTTATATTAAAAATAGAGATTTTCATGTAACCTACTGCATCTAATAGGTTAAAAACAATCAGTGTAACAATATCCTCAGTATAGTTAATTTCACATATTTATCTTTCAAAGCTTTCACAGGTGTAGCCTGTAAGAACAAGACATTTTATAGAGCTATTAGTCTCATGGACTAAGGCAGTTGGTGGAGGCTCCAACCAGGAGATCAAACATTGTGGATTTATTTTTAACAAATTTAGAAGAATGGTATCAGAAACATCAGATCTTGAGTCCCATAGAAATATCAGATCACAATTTTGTAGTAGTTGGACCCCTATTCTCCCTTATGCTTCTAAGAACAGAAGGAGCTCAGCCGGCCCGGTGGCACTGAGGGTTGAGGCACTGAATGCCACACCTTGCACCACACCAGCAACCCAGATTCAGGAGCAGACTTGGGTCATCGGGGGTCGGCTAGGGGTGGAGGAGGAGGAGTAGGATCAAGCATCCGTCAAACTGCTGTCCTCTCCTGGGTGGTTGCAGATCTGCTTTGCACAGCTCTAGTGGCACCCAGTGGCTCTGGGGATCACTACTGCTGGTGTGGGCATGCAAGCAGGGTATGGAGGCAGTGGCAGGCAACTTTTGCACAGGCACAGAAGCGTGCCTGTCATGAGTAGGATGCCACTGCATGTCTGTATCCTCAGGTACAGCAATACTAAGGTAGAAATCTCCATCTCTTGGGGAGGGGACAGTGGCCTCGGGGGACTACAGCCCACATTCCCAACACTGGACTTTTCTGACCAGTTCTTCTGAGCTCTCGCTCAGCTCCTGGACCTGGCTGTCTGGATTTCAGAAAGGGAACTCAGGTAGGTGTCGAGTGGCCCTGCTCCAGGGGATGTAGATCTGGAGGGGGCCAGCTGTAGTCTCAGGAGTGAGAGTCAAGTGTCTCTGTCCCCGATTCCCTGGTCAGAGGGTTTCAGGTGGGAAGTAAGTGCCAGAGTTGAGGGAGGCTCACCTGAGAGATGCCCCGAGTTGCTGGCATTAGGAGGGATAAATAAAGTTGACAAAAAAAACAACAGAAGGGGTTAGTGTAGAACATACAGTCCCTAAGAAAGAGGTGGCAATAGAGAAATTAAGAACAAAAAATGTGGAAATGTACATTTTCTACAAAGAACAGTAGAAGAAGCATGGGAGAAAATGGAAGAGAATTATGTAATATTACTGTATAACATAGAACTAAATGACAAATTGGTCACTAGGGTCCACAGTGATAAACCATGTATTATTCCAGAATTTCAAAAATGGATGAAAGCAATGCAAATGGCTAAAAAGAAAGGGGATGTATTACTGTACAAATTTGTTAGGAATAGGGTAAAAAGAGCTAATGAGTGTTTGAGGAAGATATTTTTTAAAGATAACATACAGGAGGTATTAGCTGCAGACAGTAGAAACTGGTAGAATGGGGGGAAAAAGGGTTTTTGGGGAGGAGAGGGATAATGACATTGGTGAATTTTGGTACAAAGGGTGCTACTGACAAAATGAAGTTTAGTGCCTGTGTAACAAAATATATAAGTGTTTTTGTGTCCAGACTGGGCAAATGGAGACATTGTCAGTTCTTACGTTTAAAGGAGTATGTGTACCAAAAGATATCTGGTCATGAGTAAGTCACTGCTTGAAAAACTAAATAAAAAGTTATATAAATAAGGCTATCATTCCCTGAAGAAGCGTGCATGCACAAAATCTGTCAGGGCATTTGAGTTGAATTTTTTCACTATGCACAGGCTTGTAATGCTGGTATCTCAACTTTGCACAAAATAAATTCTAATTAAGGATTTTGTTGGTTGTTGGAGCTGTCTTCTTTCACTAACAATATAAATAAGGCAAAAGGGTCTGATGGCATCCCAGTCTGGTTAATTCAGCGAGAAGCAGAAGAACTGGCCCCAGCAATTGCAACTGTTTTACATTCTGCAATGTATGAAGGAGAGATGCCCATGGATTGGAAACAGGCAGAGGTAATGCTCTTGCAAACAAAATAAAATGAAAATTGGCAGAGGTAGTGCTCCTGCAACAACAACTAAAAAAAAAACATGGATAATTTATTTATTGATTGAAATGTTTCACCAGGAAGGCACACTGAGCGACAAGTCACTCATTTCCCAGTGCAACCTGGGGGGAAGGGGTACAATAGGACTGAAACATTAAACATTCAAGTTACAAGGTTAACATTAATATGCAGTTCTAAGGCAGGGGTTACAAGCAGTGGTAGAACAGTGTTGCACACAATAGGTAGAAAGAGTGATCACTAATAAGTGTCGGGTTAATAAGTAAACAAGTGCTTACGTAAAAATAAAGAAAAGCGGGGACAGGAAGATGAGGGAAGGGGGACGAGTCATGTTCAAGTTACACTCAAGTTACAAGATCAACATTAACATACAGTTGCAAGGCAGGTGTTACAAACAGTGTTAAAACAGAGTTGTGCATAATATGTAGAAAAAGTGAATCAATAATAAGTGCTTACTTGTAAGAAAAGGGTGAAAAGAGATAGAGAGGTGAGGTGGAGGGATGTAGGGGAAGGGGAGTAGATGAGGGATACAAGCCCCTGTGGGGGGTAGGAGAGGGACCCATAGAGAGTATTTGGCATCCCTTATATTCTGTGAGAGATCAAGGGAGGCCAGTAAGGGGGAGCAGTTTGGAGGAAGGAGAGGAGAGCTAGAAATTAGTTAGGTGATGGAAGGGGGGTAGGGTTTATCCAGGGCTTATAGGAGGGAATTAGGGAGTGACATGGCAGGAACAGCTAGGTGCAAGGTAATTCTTGAGGGCAGAGCTGATGGAGTAGGCAGAGGATGAGTACCGGATTTGAGATGGGGTGAATTCCAGATTTTTGGGAGGCAATAAGAGTAAGTGGATTGGCTGATTAGGGTGGATTTGGGGGACACTACCAGGGTTTGGGAGTCAGTTGATCTAAGGGTATGGGAGGATGGGGGGGTTGTTATAAAGGAGGAGGAGGTTAGGTAAGAGGGGAGCTCACCTAACCAGTGCTTGGAGGTGAATTTAGCACAGTGTGAGAGTCACCTATTTGTAAGAGAGGAGAAGGATACAGCACGATAAAGATTGCAGTGGTGGGTGCGAGGGAGGGCATCCAGGGCAAAGTGGTAGAAGGAATTGAAGAGGGTGTCCAGTCTGGCCAGGGAGGACTTAGGGGCAGCACCATAGACTATGTCACAATAGTCAAAAATTGGCAGTATCATCTGAACAAGCTTGCGCCTAGCCATAGGAGGGATGCAACTATGGTTCCTGAAAAGGGCACCAAGCTTAGGACCATTTGTTTCTAGATGGCATAAATATGTCCAGAGAAGTTTAGGTGTTGGTCCAACCAAATGCCTAAGTACTTAAAGGAGAATGTGTCCTCAAGTAAAGTCCTGTCAAAGATGTGGAAAGTTGGTAGGGAGGGAAGTCTAGAGAGTCTCTGCCTTGTGCCAAAAGTCATGGAGACAGTCTTCTTGGCATTGAGGAAAAGTTGATGGTTAGCAAACCAGAGCTGAACCTTGTCAAAGTCTTGTTGTAACCTGTTGTAACCTCAGCAGGACAAGAGCCGGATGTATACAGGACTATAGTATATATATAGTATAGACTAAGTATAGTGGTGAAGGGGGAGCAAACAGAGAGAAGGTTGTTTAAGAAGATGGAGAATAGAAGGGGCCCTAATACAGAGCTCTGTGGGATGCCAGTGTTAATTGGGAGAAGAGGTGAAGTGGCATCCAAGATTTTAACTGATTGGGTTCTGCCAATAAGGTAGACTTTGAACCAGTCTGTGGTGGAGGGAGATAGGCCAGCTTCTGGGAGTGAGTTGAGGATAAGGGAGTGAGAGACAGCGTTGAAGGTCTTGGCAAGGTCGACATAAATGGCAGAGGTCATTTGGCCATTTTCCAACTCAGTCAGGATGGAGTCTGTGAGTCACAGGAGATAGGTGGTGGTTGAGTGGTTTTTCCTGAAACCAGACTGGAAAGGGGGAGAAAAAGGAGGTGTCAGATAGAAAAGAGGTGAGTTGGGAGAGGACAATGTGTTCTTGAAGCTTGGCAAGGGTTGGGAGGAGAGAAATGGGGCAATAGTTGCCAGGGGATGAGGAGTCACCCCCTTTGGGTACAGGGAGGACCACTGCATGTTTCCATGAAGAAGGGACTGAGGCAGTAGAGAATTGCAGATTTAGGATTAATGAGAGGGGGTAGGCAATGGCCAGAGTGGAGAGGGAGAGGAGTTTTGGATCGAAACCATCAGGGGAGGCACCTTTAGAGGGGTTGATGGTGAGGAGGGCACTTAGGCATCATTTTGGGTTACAGAAGTGAAAGAGAAGGGGAGATGGGAGGGTGGTGGAGAGGGCACACCAGTAGAGGGTAGGAAGGGTGATGGATAAGAAGGAAGGGATTTCAGTAGCTCAGTGGCGCAGGAGGTATAGTAGGAGTTAAATGCTGATGCTGTGGCTGGTGGGTCAGACACTATTGAGCTATTGTATTATATAATATTGAAACTGATTTGAGACCTACTGCATTTATATGACTTTTGGTTAAGATAACTGAACAATATGTATGTGAATGGAGGATGTATTGTAGGATGATGTACAGGGAAAAATAAGTCTGAATCAGTTTAGGACTCTTAATATCTACTCTACGGTACTTGCACTTGTCAAACTATTGTATGGCCTACATGTATCTGCTGAAAATGATCAGCTCACAGAGGTGGTGTTAATTGATTGCAGTAAGGTGTTTGACCTTAGAAACTATAATATTGTTGTGAAAAAATATTTAATTCGGAAGTACACCCTGTCTTAATTAGGTGGATAAGATCCATTTTGCAGAATAGAGAATAGAGTGTTAAATTTGGAGGAGAAAAGTATGAATGGCAGAAAGTAAATGTAGGGATACCACATGTACTAAGCTAGGCCCTTTATTATTTTAAGTTTTGATTAATGATTTGAAGACAGTATGGAAGTACGTTATTTGTGTGGATGACACCAACGTTTATAGTAGTTGAGACAGAACTGCACCTAGTGAGCTTCAGCAAGATCTGGACTATATGTAGAAGAGGGCAGCAGAAAATATGGTGAGGATTATTAGTAAGAAATTTAGATTATGTCAATGTCCTTTGGTAAAGAACTGGAGTAGGTAAGGTTTAGTACGCAAAATGAAAGCGTGGATGTAATTTCAGGTGCTAAACTACTGGGACTAATAATTGTAGAAAACTTGAAATGGAGACAATATGTAGACGAAATATGTAAGAGGGTTAGTGAAAGGATTTGTGCAACTTATGTAACTCTAAAGTCATTCAAATAAATGTGTTATTTTCAGTGTTGGGTACCAAGTGAAAAATAAACATTTATTTTTTATTTGAGTATGTCATTTCCATTTGATTCATGTTTATATGTAAGTTGTATAACTGGAACTTAGAACAGCCTGCTGAAAATATGCTATTTATTGCCATTCATGAGGGGTTGGGATTTCTATAACTCACTCGTAACTTCGCCATTTGTGAGTTATAGTCCCATCCCCTCACTCAAATAAATGAATTGCATATTTTCAGTCAGGGTACTGTATATCACTCATTTATTTTCTGTCAGTGCTTAAAAGAGCAGGGTTGGCTCAGCAGGAACCTCTTTTAGTGTGCAAAATGCTAATTAGACCTAGTATTGAGTATGCATGTCTTGTATGGCATTCAGGGTTAACAAGAAAAGCAAGTGAGATGACAGAATCACTTTAGAGAAGAGCAACTAGAATTACAGTGAATGAGGAGTTATATACTATAAAGAGAAGTATTTGGGATTAGAAACTTTGGAACAGTGAACAGAAGTGTTATGTTAACAGTGTTTTGAGACTATTTGGAACCTGTAAAGTACACTAAAGGGCCTGTGCTGGATCAATGAGAATGGAAGTTATAGAACTAGACATAGGAAAAGATTTGAGACACAAAATGGAAAAACAAAGAGGTACACGACCAGCTTCATACCTGGGCAGTGGATACATTTAGTTGACTAAAGGTCCTCCTCTCTCTCTCTCTCTCTCTCTCTCTCTATATATATATAGACTATTTATGCCATTTGAAAGTGGAATATAAATTACAATTCTGAATAACACCTGTGATGTTATTCTAATCTCCTCCTCAACAAATTGAGCTCTGCATGCCTCTCAGTATCTGCTGTTGGCTGGTTCCACTCATACCTCATGGGCCGTCAGCAGTTGGTACAAGTGGGTTGTGTTCTGTCCCCCACTCTCCCTAGCAGGTGTCCCTCAAGGCTCCATCCTGGGCCCTGTTCTGTTCTCCATTTTCCTAAATGACCTCACTTCTGCCTGTGTCTCTTCACATATCCAAATATATATGGATGATATGGTCATTTACATCTTCAGCCCTTCAACTTCAGCTGTGGAAGTTCCTCTCCAAAAGGACCTCCACAATGTCCTGCAATGGTTCCATACCATCCAACTCAGGGCAAACACAAAGAAGACTGCCACTATGACCTTTGGTATCAGACAGAAACTGGCTAGGCTCTCACATCCCCCTGCTTCCTCCATGCTTGATAGCACCACTCTGGAGGCTATCCCCGCCTTCAAGTGCCTTGGAGTCTGGCTTAACTGCAAGCTCGATTTCTCCATCCACAGTAATGCCATTCATGCCAAACTCCACCCAAAACTTGGTGCCTTGTGCCATAACAAGGACTGCCTCTCCCTCCAGATCTGCTGGGAGCTGGTAACCAAAATGGTCCTCCCAATCTTTGATTACACTGACATGGTCTATGGTACTGCCCCTTCCTCCTCCCTTGTCAACCTAGATATCCTCGTAATGCCTTCTGCAATTTCATCACCAGCTCTCCCTCCACACTCATCACTGCTCCCTTTATTCCTCCCTCTCCATCCTTTCCCTTCCTTCATCTTGCCTGTCCCACTGTGCCACCTTCATCACCAAATATGGGCTCAGATCCATTCCATCCTACCTATCCCTCCTCATCTCCCCTGTTCCCTCCTCTTCTTACTCCCTCCACTCCAGGGATTCCCACACCTTCTCCATTCTCCACCCTCACTCATGTGCTGGCCAAGCTGTTTTCTCCTACTGCCTCCCCTCCTCCGGAATCTGCTCCCCTGCCCCTCCACCTCTCTCCCTTTACACTCTGCCTTTAGATATCAACTAAAACAACTCCTTGCATCCTCATGTTCCTGTAAATCCCCTCCCTAATCACATATCCTCTTCCTTGACCATGTCCTGTCAGCTCCCCTTCAATTGAGGATCTTTAGCATAGTCGCCACCCCAACATGCATTATGCACTTTGCGTCGCTTGTGTCTAGCCACTACATCATTGCTGTATTTACACTGCTATTTTATGTTTCCACCCATTTGCTGCTACCATTGTATTTTTATGAGTATATTCATATTTTTGATATGTAATTTGTTTCAATGTTTTACTATGTAAGTTGTTGCTTCTTATTTCCCTTCCCCCCGGGACACACCTGGAAATGAGTCTTGGCTTAATGTGCCTTTCCCAGTTACAAACTTTTCAATAAATAAGTAAATACTGTTAAAGTATTTAAATATCTAACTGTATTCATACAGTATCTGTTGTAATATGGAGGTAAAAACTGGATGTATGATAATATAAGTAATAGGGATTGTGGGTAGTAATGCAATGTTTACATTAATTAAATTATAAATGCAATATTTGATTAAGAATGAATTAAGATGAAATGTTAGTAATAACAAAGTGCAATATCCATCCTGCGAAGTTTAAATTCTTTGATGTATACAATTGTGTATAATGTTATTAGTCATGTTCTTGTTTCACTATATGTAATGTTATTTGTATGCTCTTGAATGTGTGATTACGCTCCCATCTGCCTGTTCTGGTGGTAGGTCAGGTGGATGTTAAATATCCCATGGCACTTCTCAAAAAGAATAGAGGAATTTTCTTGGGGGAATTAGGGGTGTATAATTCATTTCTAGACTGTTCTGTGTCCTAGCAACTGTTCTGTATTTACAAAATATTCAGAGGAAAGGAGTTCTGTCCCATGCCCTTTTTTTCTTTTCTTTCTCTGCACTCTTTCTTTGTGTCCCTTCATTTCCTTTTTTTTTTTCTCTTTTTATTCTATTTTTTTTTTTATTTTTCCCTCCGTTTCCTTATCGACATCCTCCACTTATTATTTCCTTTTTTCGGTTGTGTTACAGGGGTACCATCACCCATCCATCACCATGTTTTCTTTTTGCAAACTACTTCCTGTCTCCATGTATACCCACTATGTCAAAAACTGGTTGCAGCCTTTCCAAAGTACTGTCATTTTATGTCCTGTGTTTTTCTTCAAATCTTTGTCCTAGACTTGCTGCAGAGAAACATTCACATTTCTTAGCATGGTATCATGTGTCATCATTTGTTGCTGAAACACCAACTTGCACCTAGCTTGCCAAATATAATATTTTAGTATTGCAAAGAATACTTGTAGGGTCTCTTTGTTGAATTTATTCCACCTTTGCGGGTATATTGCTAGAATTCATTCTTGATAAGTCAGAGTCCTTAGTTGAAGTACATTCCATACTACTGCCACCTGGCTCCATAAGGTTTTAGCATAGTCATAATCCAAAAAAAGGTGTTCTTAAGTCTCAGGGAGTTGGTGACATTGCTGCCTTGGGCACTATATCTCATCAACAGGTTTATGTTTATTGTTATTCTTGACATTCAGTCTCCCATGGACAGTCAGCCATACTACATCCCATGAGAAAGCTGGTATTCTGGTGTTAGTTAACTGGGATAGAGCTACTTCCTTTTGATTCATGGGACACAAGGGCAAGGATACCACTTCCTGTGCTGACGATGTCCGTATAGCCTCATAAATCCCTTGTCTGATACTAACATTGTGTGGTAAGAAACTTTCCATCTGATCAATTTTTGTATCATTGTCGTTACATGAATTGGGACTATGTTTGTCCTACTTTTTTCCTGTGTCCATGCTTGTGAACAGACACCCACCCACTCACCTACTATTCTTTGCCATGGTTTGGTTATTCAATTTATCCATTCAAAAATATTATGGTACAAAAAGATGCTATAAAAGAAAGCCAAGGGATGAATCATTCCTAACCCACCTTCTTTAATGGGCCAATATGTGGTATCTCTTTTTACTGGATTTAGACAACTTCCCCATAGTGCCCTGAAGATTACACTAGATAGTCTTGTTTCCAAGTGGGCTTGGGGGGAATATATAACTCACATAAAGAAATATTGGAACTGGGAAGTTCTTTATCAATTGGATATGTTTTCTTTTGGATAGTTGTTTATGTATCCAACTGGTAGTCAATCCTTCTGCTTATTTTCTTTTTTTTATCCCAATTTAGTATGGCTAGATCCCTTGCTCCAAAAAGGATCCCCAGGACTGGGATAGATTCTTTGGCTAAGAAAATGCAGGCATAGTTAGGCCTCAGTTGGGGATTTTGTCCTAACTGCATTGCTTTACTTTTGTCTGGATTTATTCGTGACCCAGACACTGCAGCAAAATCCTTAAATTGGTCCAGTTCTTCAGTTTCATCAGTGGTTTCATTTACAATAATCGCCACATCGTTAGCATATGCGATTACTTTGACTGGGATTGTGTCTACTGATAGTGGTATACCCTGGATTTGTTGCCTCATCATAACTGAGTACAAAAAGGGGTCTATACAAAACACATACAGTAAGGGACTAATAGGGCACCCCTGCCTCAGCCCTCTTTGTTGCTACACTAAGTTCCCCTTCCAGCCATTCACTCTTGGTTGAACTGTGGCCATCTTATATAAACATCCTAACCATTCAACTAATTGCTTTGGGATCCCAAAAGTGTGCAGCACTGAAAACTTATATTCATGGGACACCAAGCCAAAAGTCTTTTGTTGGTCAAGGCTCAGCATAGACTCATCTTCAGTTCCCTCCTGGCATTTCTGGAGGATTTCCCATAGTATGATTAAATTGGCATGTACGCCTCTTCCCAGTACTGAGCAGCACCATGCTGCACATATCTGGGTTTCTGATACTTGGGCCAGTCTTTTAGCCAGAATTTTACCTAAAGTTTTAAAATCACAATTTACTAAACTAATGGGTCTCCAGTTAATTAGTTTATGTTTATCTCCCTTCTTATATAAGAATATGAGATCTGCTGTGGCCATTGACTCAGGGACTTTTTGTGAAGATAACATTTCATTAAATAGTTGTGTTGCCAGCTCGTCGGCACAGCTGTTGGATTTCCATTTGCGACGCCAGCGACCCGGGTTCGGGAATGGACTCTGGTCATCGGAGAGCCGGCCGGAGGAGAAGGTTGGATCATCCGTAGACAGCTCGCCTTCTCCAAGGGGGTGGGTGGGGATGCAAGCTGGGCACCTGCTGGCCCCTGGCAGAGGCCAGGAGCAAAGTAGAGCATCAGGGCTCTAATTTCCGGGAGAGTGACTGACGTCGGCGTTCGCCTATACGTCAGGTGGCACGTCACTCTCCAAGGGGAGAAAACGAAGGAAAAATGGCTCCCTGGCTAAACCAGATGATGGCTCTCTGGCCCCCTTGCTGCCACCAAGGCTTCATGACCTCCCACCTCAGCAACAGTTGGAGCCGATGCCACAGTGTGCTGGACGACCCCAACCGGTGCCTTCCCTCTCGGAGGAGGGGGACCCACCCGGTGAAGGGTAACGCTGGGCTACCTCCAGGGGGTTGTGATCTGAGGTAAGGGTAGGTGGTAGAGATTGCAGACAGATGAGAAAGGACCTTGGGGGCCCGAAGGAGGTGCTGGCCAGGAGGAGCAGAGGAGCAAAAAAAAAAAAATAGTTGTGATAACTCTGGAAATAATTCTTCTAGAAATGTTTTGTAGAACTCTGACATGAGTCCATCTACCCTGGGGCCATTTATTTATTTTATTTATTTATCAAGTCTAGGATTACAAATACCTTCTCCCCATATCATATTATTTTTAAGTGCTGTTATCATTTGTCATACTTCTAATATTGGCTGTCTCAGTAGTTCAGACTGACTGAGCTTTTGTTAATCTCAGCTCTTGCAATTTTTCTAAATATTCCTTATGGTGGTGTATTACTGGAGGAGTTCCAAAGGAATCTTGTACATATTTATTAACTATTTGCAGAATTTCTTTCTTCCCAGTCTAAACCAGACCATTCTCATCTTCCAATTGTCTAATCATTTTACTGTCAACCCTTTTTTGATTATCCTTAATGGGGTCATAAGTTTGTTTTTTGTTTTTTGTTACAAATCTCAAGTCTTGTTGAAATGTTTTGGCCCTATCATACTGTATTTTAAACATTTCCTTTTTTATCTGGGTTATCTGTTTACTACAGTCTTGTTGTAGTGTTTCAGTTATTGATATTAGGATATGCATTTGTTTCCTTAAAGTTAGGTAATTTAAATACGTGTCTACTGTTTATTTGCTGTATTTTGGAACACGGATTTAAAGTTTTTCTTAGACTCTTCCCACCATTCTATCAGTGAGTCATACAGACATATGACTGATTTCCTGGTTGCCCACATATGATTCCACTCTTTGCAGATATTTTCTGACTCCAACAGGGTAGAGTTTAACCTCCAAGGACCTTTCCCAGTTTTGACTGATCCCTCCTGAGATTTGAATTTCTAGGCCTCTATGATCTGTAAATGTCCAGGTATGCATTTTAGCTGATACTACTTCTAGATTCTGGGGGATGAGAAAGAAATCTATCCATGTTAAATGTGTCCCTCTACTATATGAGAAACCTCCCTGGTTATGAACTGCTCTATAGGTATCCTTTAGTCTAGCTGTACCAATGATATCGTTTAGTGTGTTAGTGTCACAAAATAATTTCTGCATTTGGAGGCCTCTATCAGTTTGATGTAAACTACAATTAAAATCACCCCTTCCCCCCGATTACTAGCCTAGCTGTACATAGATAAGGCTAAACTTTCTTAAGCAACTCTATCCTTTTTGTTTTTGTCTGAGGAGCTTAGGAGTTAAATAGTCTGATCCTGGAAGCTGGATGTCTAGAATGAGTATCCTTCCAGGATCCAGGTCTATAAATCATGATACTTCCGAAGATTAAAGCATAGAATCCCCAGTCCATTACACAACTATGGGCCCTGGGACCAGAAAGTGACTTCTTTAGTCCACAGTTTTGATGTGTGTGCCACTTCTTATAATGTTTTTAAGCATGTGTCGTATAAGCACACTGTGCTGCTGTAGTTCTGTGAGAATTGTTAACCTTCTTTTACTGTTCTTTATGCTGTTGACATTTATCATTATTATTTCTAAAGTTGTCATGAGCAGAAAGTTGTGGCGGTGGTAGGTGACCTTCCATTTTCTACTGATGAAATGTAGTCATCCATTTTTTCTTCACTGTATAACCAGGCCCTAGATCTTCTAAACCAGAGGACTGGTCCTTTGTAGAGGAAGTAACTGAAGAGGAGTCAGATTCTGCCTCTTCTTCTTCTGAGTCCATAGTTGTAGTCTCAATTGGCAGTACCCTATATTTGTTTATTGTAGTCCACTTTTGTTTTCCTTTTATAACTTTCCTTTCCTTTCGGCTCTGGTTTTCTTTCTATTTTCATTCTGGGCCTGTTTTTATATTTTACTTGTTGGAAGGCTGGTTCTGCCAACATCTTGGGTGGGGGAGCATTGATTCATCATTTCCAGTCGCTTTCCCTTGGTCTCTTTGATCAGGAAACACTGTGTCATCTTCGCCTCCATGTCCCTCTCTTGTGTATTTTTCCCTGCTTCAGTTGACTTGCTGCTTTTGATACATTCATCATGTCTTTTTCCTCTTGTGGTGCAGAAGTACTAGCTACAGCTGTTGCCTGTTGTACCTCATTCTGAGTTTGCCCTGTATTTGTATCTTGTTCATTATCTGTTAGTTTTTCTTGTTCATGTGCAGATCTGTCTTCTGTATCCACAAGTCTTTTTTGTTTCTCTCTTTCTTTTTCTTTGTAAATTTCTTGCATATGTTTCTCTGACGCAATAGCACAGCCCTTTTTTTGAGCCTGAGTTATGAGGGCTTCATGGGTTGAGCTATCTGCTTCATTATGTGAGGCTCATGGGCAGCGAACATAGGAATGCTCTTTTTCTTCACAGAGATTGCAGTGGAAAGGTTTGACTTAGGCTGCAGCAAGGTGTCCTGTATCCAAACAATGTGTGCATCTAGGGGTGTCACAGGCATTACTCAGATGAAGTCTGGACCCTCACTTGTGGCACGATTTCGGCTAACCTGGATAAAAAAGGGAGCCTCTGTCTCTGCCTAAGTAAAAGCAACTTGGAAGGTGAATTATGCCATTGTTCAACATAATCAGCTTACATTTCACCCTCCAACCCCCAGTCCATATCTGTTCAGAATCTGTCATTGGGGAGGGATGTTCTAGGACCTCACACCTTTTTTTTTTACCAGAACAGAATGTCTGTCACATCAACACCTTCATTCGTAAACAGTATTGTGATGGTATGTACTGCTGGCTTAGTGATGGGAATTGCCAGGAAGAGAGTCAACAGGGGTGTGTCATTTACTGCGTTATATTTCCCAAAAAAATAGTCAAGTGCCTCTACTGTCTTAAAACTAATATCATAGTTATACTCATCTGTGTGTATTAATGCAAATATTTCAGAGGCATAGAACTTCAAAGAATTTTTCAACAAAGTCCTTCCCATGTAGTCTCAATCGGGGGGATTTTCTAGGCCTCCCTTATACAACAGCCTGACTGTGTTTTTTTGAGGTGCCGGTTCACCCTTTTTTTTTAAATAGGTCAGTCATTCTCAATAAAGGTTTGTAGAACTGTCTCTTGTTTGGGTCTTGTAAGTTCTGTAGTCCTAGTCCTATAGGTAAAGATTCTTTATTTACATGAATGTCAGGTAAATCATTTAATGTACACTTGTTTGTTATCTCTTTCTGAGGTGCATCACTGTGTTTTTCCCCCGAAACCACTTCAATAGTCACAATTATTTCAGGCTCAACTGGAATAGAGTTCTGTTGCTCTCCTGCATTCAGCGGTGCTATATTTTTGATACCAACAACTGTACAGTCATTATCTTGTACTATGCCTTTAAGAGGCCTCACTGTATTGACAACAACAAGCTCTTCGCTCTCTGCCTCTATAGCGCTTGACATTTTTTTTGTAGGAGAAGTAATAATTTTACTTGTCGCAGTGATTTCTTTGTCCACAAATTGCAGCACTTTAGGATCTGTGGGGTCTGGCTTCCATGACCCATCCTGCTCAGCTACCCATCCTGTGCCTTGTAGCACCATTGCAGCTGACCATTCTACCTCCTGCCATGTATCCTGCTGTTTTTTCCCTTTTTTGACATTCTTGCGATCTACCAAGCCAAGACTTTTCCTTTTTGGTAATCCAGTCTCTTTTGTAGACATTTCAGGTGGTCTGTTTGCTTGCCCCAATACTCCCAGCTGCATCTCAGCCATCAGCTGGTCCATTTCAGTTGTTTGGGGTGTGGCAGCTGTTTGCAGCTGCTGCACAGCTGCATCATACTTCGGTTCTTCCTCTGCTATTTGCGCAAGAAGTTTTTCCTTTTTCAATTCCAATTCTTTGTTCAGCTCACCCTCCGTTTGTCACCTGGTGTTCTCCGCCATGATGTGTGTCAGCTTCTGTTCGGAAATTGCCATGTAAATATCAGAAACCTCTGGCTGGCGGTCTTCACCTTCCCTGGATTCAACATCCATATCAGGTAATTCTGTAGCAACCTTGACTTCCATTTACACATTCTCTGTTAAATCCATCAAAATAAGTTGCTCAGTCTTCAGGTCTGACGTAGAAAGGGGTGAAAATGAAACCCCATTGCATGCACTGGTCTCTTGCTTGGTCATGGTAGGGGAGGAGACCTGCTCCCCTGCCTCCAGCATATCCACTGTCTCTGACTCTGAGGTCTGAGTGGCCATCCTTCCAGATGACCAGAGGTTCCCCCTATAGGCAAGTAAGGGAATTTCCCTGGTGCCCTGACCAAATTTCCCTCCATTCACTAAACATATCACCTATAGCTAAATCTGGGTCATGGTCACTTGGTATTAATCTGTATCCCCTTCCCCCAGGTCATGCCTGAAAATAGGCAGAACTTCTCTGGAGAACTTACCCAGTCAACAAAAACTAAATAAAAAAAACTAAAACAAATGGGAGTGCGCTTTTATCTACTGTACAAATTCAGCCCATTTTGGTGCTGCAATAAAGAACTGCTATGACTACAAATTTGTACTGAAAAGTGTGTTACACTATTAGGCCTCTTATGCAGTTTCAAATTATGTTTGAAAGTTGCCAGATACTAAAGAAATAATGTAGAGGAATACCAAAAATATTTATTTGGTGAAAATGCTTTTTTTTTTTTAAATAATGCTTGTTTGTATAATTTATTGTTTCTCCTACCCCAGCCCTTTGGCACTTACCCACAGACCATTTCAACCCCATTGGTTTGCCCTGCCAACTAGTGGCAGGGGGTCATTCGTACTGGATCCAACCCCCTGCCTTCTCTAGCATGAAAAGGCAGGGGTTTCTGGGGTCCTCCTGTGGCAGACAGTAGCAGAGGTCAACTCCCAAATGCACTCTGGTAATACCATGTGGGGTAGGCCTTTTTCTTTTTTCTAGTCCCACCTCTTGGGATGTCTGCACAATTGGAGGCCCAACTGGGAGCACACAAGCATGTCCCTCGGAGGCCTGGGCCAATGTCCTTCCCCATTGCTCAGACTGTCATCTGCACTACCATCTGTGATCACCCAAGAGGCAGTATTGCAATAGCAGCAGTAGCCCTCCCGCCGCAGAAGAAAAGAGCATCCACTGGGATGTTCAATCTTCATCCCCCCTGGCTAGCCTCCAGTGGCTGAAACTCTTTCCCAAATTCAGGCCACTGGCATCATGACTGGTAACTTTATTGCTGTACCAATGGCTGGCTTAAAAATAATACTTTAATTAAAAAAATGTTATTACACACATGTTGATAATTAACAGATGGATACTGTATGTTTTTTACCGTTCTCAAATGATGCAAAGCTTCCATTTAAAAATGTTAGCTTCCTATACTCATCAGTTTCAAAGTCATCCCTTTTCAAAGAAACTATTTTTAAATGAAAAGTTGGAGCTAAGTCAACACAGATGAGTCCTCTCACTACAATTTCTATACCTGTACCTTTTTCCTTTTTATCTATACTTTATGCTCCTATCGTCTCTGGCTGCCCCCTTCCAACCGACCCTCCCAGCCCCATCACCCCAGAATCACCAGGACTTACCTTCCTGCCCAGTCCGGGTGCAAAGCCTGTGAAGGGCTAGGCCATCATCCTGCAGCCAGAGGGATTTTCCACAGTTTTTTCACCCATTCTCCTGCTGGGGTGCACACAGCCTGACATGCAAGCGTGGAGGCGTACGCACATCTGCAGAAGTCCCACAGCACGCTCTCTTCTACTGGCACCCTCAGACCTGCCCTACTCTATGGCCTCAACCTGGGGGGCAGTTGTTCAGTGGGACCACCAGTTCTCCCTCCCCAGAAGAGGAGAGCTGTCTCCAGATGCTCGATCCTCTCCCTCTCCTGCTGACCCACGATGGTCTGCGCTCATTCCCAAACATGGGTTGCCAGCATGGCGTGAGGTGTGGTGTTCAGCATCTCAACCATCAGAACCACTGGGCCAGCCTATACCAGTACCTTTTTATGTGTCAGCATGTCTTTTTTGGCAATTTTTCTACTTTTTCTGGTGAAAATAGAAAGTACAAAAAAAGAATGAATAACATGATTCAGAAAGGCGTTACTTTAGTTAAAGAAGTTAATGTCAGGCATGTTATTTAGAAATATTAATGGAACATTTATGTAAATAAACATTGATAAAAACAAACATTTCAATAACTGAAGAGAAAAAATCATACAATTGGCATAAATATATCGCAGTATATATAGCAATATTATTTAAATGTCGATAACATTTTTGAAATGAGGGAATAATATGTGAAGGTGCATAGTGTGGCTTATGAATGCTTTAAAAGTTATACATGCTCCATCAAGAAATAACAGGAAAAAAAATCACTGTTTAAAATGAAATTTGTTTCCAACAAAATACAGTAAAAACCAAGACTGTATAATGTTAGATATCTATATACACAGTTTGATATAATTTTGTATTGTGAAAATGAATCATTTTGTGGTACATAAAACTGGGAAACATAAGCAGTACTTACTCTGGTGCAATGAAAGAATCATGCCTGCACTGCTTGCATCATGCAGCAACTGTCTGCCTTCACATTTGTATTCTTCTGTAGCCAGTGTTATGATGTAAAGCAGATCTTGCCTAAGATTTTTAAGCATAAAGAACTGTATGACCAGGGATTGGGTTGCCATGAAATTAAATAACCCTACATAGTCATGAGGGGTAAGGTAAAGCTAAGTGCCTTAGACATCGAGGGTAGAATAACAAAGGCAACCCAACCCCTGGAATGTCTTAATGCTATTATTAAACTAAAATATTTTTATTTAGAAAATGGGCTTTTTATCTGCTGGGTTCTGATTGGCTAGTACCCCTGCCAAGGGGGTACATTAACTTTCAATAGACGCCCAGCAAATAAAAAGTGCCACCCAAACCTGCCTCATGCCCATATCCTTGTGCCCAGCCTGCTTTCTCATTGGTGGAAGCACTGGGCACACAATTTGAAACTACCGCAATTTTTTCCCCTCACTAAGCAAGAAGCCCCACACCACTCCTCCAAATAGTGTACAGAAATATAAAAACAGTGCCCAACTTCAAAAACTGATCTTATTTTTCCCCATTGAAAACCACACTCGACTCACTGAAAGAACTCCAAGCCTTCAGTTTCACCCCCCCCCCCACTGCTCGCTCTCACAACTGCCGAGAACCGACAGCGTGACTTTTTAACAGTGGGAGTCACTTCAAACGACTCCCGCTCCAACGGTTCCTCGCTGCACTTCTCACTCACTCTAATTGCCACCTCACCTTGCTTTTTTATGCCAAACCAACACACAGTGAGATCTGTCAACACCGTTATCTGTTGTACCGCAGTGAGTATGAGAGCAGTGGTATTTTGAGCTGAGTACCAGTAGATGGACGTCCATCTGCGGTACAGAAACTCAGGAAAATACCGGTCCTCTCATGCACAGTACAGTCTTCTTCCCACTCGCAACTTTCAGTTTTTTCCTCTTTGTCTGTGTCCGGAGACCCCTGCAGCCACCATCTGGCCCTTAATCTTAAATTTTCTGACTCTACCAGAATTACACAGTTACTTGCTCCATCGCTCTGTATGCAATTTACCGGAATTGGCGATCGGGCGCTCCATACACAAAAGAAGTCCTGTCATGCACAGTACGTCTACTTCCCACTCGCAACTTTCAGTCTTTTTCTTTTTTGTCTGTGTCCTGAGACCCCTGCAGCCACCATCTGGCCCTTAATCCTAACTTTTCTCACTAGTTGCTCCATCGCTCTTGGGACTCATGTGGGAATGAAACAGCACACTACCATAGGGACTACTTTACCTTTAAACAATAAAAAATGGAACTGCAGTCATTTTATAGAATTACTTCACATATTTCTTTGTAATCCTATAAAAAATGACACAGCCAATTTTCTAAGTGCAATAATACCCTCCAGGGTGGGCAGTATGGGCAATACCGGACCACCCAGGGGCTATAAGGCCCTCCGCCTTTGGCGTCAGGCCTCATTACACCCCTGGGCAGTCTGGTATTGCCCAATACTGCCCACCCTGTCGGGTATTACTGCTTGCATAAATAATGGCTCTCCTTTTTTTCCCATTTGGGAAATTGTGCTGTAATTTGCCATTATAAAAGACGTTTATAATGGCAAACACATGCATGGTTTTCCTCGGTCTGTGCATGAGCATGCCACAGTTTATCCTTTCACAATGCTCATCACTTCCTTCTTGGGCAAAACTCAGCTGCCAGAGGAACTCGTCGGTAAGTTATTTCTTTAAAAAAAAGTCATTTTCCACATATACGGGGCAAAGGAAACAGTTTAAAATACTTAAAAATCTCTGAGTTTCAAAACCGTGGGTGAGGCCAAAAAATGGAACTGGAGGAACGTCTTGTATTTTATATATTTTATATAATTGCTGTGGCAAAAAAGGGGAGACCCAGCAATTATATGAAATAAAATATGGGGTGATGTGTTTAATCTCAAAGTTTACACACCTTGGTGTTAGATGCTTGAATAAACCCCGAGAGCGAAGCATCTTACATCTCAGGGGTGCGTAAACTTCTCATTACACACACCACCCCATGCTTTATTCTATTTATAATTTAAGTGAATACTTTTATAGATAAGATTCTAATTGTTTTATAGTATATGAGGGGTTCCAGTTGTTAATATAACCATTTTCAATGTGAGTCAACCAGTTAGATCACTCCATTTCCAACAATTGTTTTATATCACAGTTTATGGAGTGTTTTGACATAATAGAAACATAGAAACATGGAAATCTGATGGCAGAAAAGGACCCCTTGGCCCTTCCAATCTACCCGTAATGCTTAAATAGCACCTTTCATAGTCCTTTTGACTCTCATGCATAAATGACCCCTTCTTGAATTAATTCTGGAACTGTATTTCATTACTGTCCACTATAGTTAGTTTTTGCATTCTGAGCTGCTAAAAACTGCAGAGTGTACCAGTGCTTCTATAGCAAATCTGGTGTCGCTGTGGGCCCAGGGTTGTACTGCTGACAACACTATAGGGCAGAGTCAATTTCACAAAAAAAAACATACTGACAAGGCATTCGGATTTTGGCATAGTGCATTGCAATCAGCGTGTCTTGGGGAAGGGAGAACACAGTATGAACACTGAGTACTGGTAGTGTTCCCTTGCAACAATGTTGTATCTGCACAGTGTGAATCACTCATCTGCCCTACAGTGATGTCACCAAGATCCAGCAGCCCAGCAGCAGAACAGCAAAGGCAAGTGCAACAGGGCTCCAAAACAAATCCCAATTATGGAAGGCAGAGTAAACCTTGGCCAAAAATAACAAATGCACACACACCCTTTCAGGTCTAGTACTGCATATAATGACTACAAGCTGTAACCTTTTGGACCATCATGAAAGGTAAACCTTTTCAGCAAGGGTCTAAGTGAATTCCAGCTGGCATTGCTTTCCACAGCACTGCAGCAGCTACTAAAAAGATTGATCTGCTACTAATTTCAGATGTGCACGAGGCACTTATAACATCCCTTGTCCTCCAGGACACATCACCAGCATTGGAGTGACAAATAAGGAGATAGTGCTATCAGAGAGCTCTGACACAAATTGTGTTTCTCACATTCAAATAAGCAAAGTGAGCACACAGACTGCATATTGCTGCTGTTGGCTCCGTTACAGTATGCCAAATACACAGATAACTTTATTAGTGTCACGCTCTGGCCCAGTCTAAAAGTAACATGAAAGTATGTAGCTCTTAGGTAAGAGGAGAAGCTAAAGTGTAATCAAGTAGAACCTAATCACAAAATTACTGTAATTCTGATTATGGGATCTCAGTGTTGCTTTGATTTTGTTTATAGACCGGTATGCAACTGTGAAGAGGAGCATGTCTGATATCCAGACTCCAAGTGACTCTCCAGCTGAGCTGAGTGTTGTACTGAATAATGAGAAAGTGGATGGAGTCTGGCTTAAGGATGGAAAGGAGGTGCAACATTTATTCATTCTCTAATTTTGTTTTTATTTCTGTATTGTGAAAGTAATAGAAATGCAGATAATCAATAGAAATCAAAAGCCAGAGGACCATGCTTCCATTGTTAAAGTTCACTGGTACCTTCTACATAAGTGTAAAATTTTAGGTGATTCTGTCATGCCAAGCGATTGATGACCACTCTGGCAAGCTGGCAACCAGGGTCTGCTCACCCAGCCCAGGATGTCAGGAGCAGAAACTGGTAGGAAGGGCAAAAGAGAGACTGCATGGATGCTAGCTTCCAAGCGGGAAGGCTATATAGTGCACTGCTCTAACAGTAGTTCCTAGTGGTGGTGTGCGTAGTGGAATGGGTGATTACATGCCACAGTGCACCTCCCCCAGATGCCATTGCTTGCGTGCGCTCAAGAGGATGGAGTGGAACAAAATGTAAAGTGAGTGCCTGACCCTGGTACTGCAGATGAGAATGCATATACTTCTCCCACACTACAACCCTCAACACACCAGCTCCTCCACCAGATGCTGTCCAGAAAGTTGCTGTCCCTCTTCCTCCTCCTGTTGGTTCTCGGAGGAGCTCCTCAGGCAAGGGATAGGCCAGGATTAAAGGGGCAGTAAACCATCTGAGGAGTCCTGTGGCAAAGCTTGGCACTAAGAAGTGATCCTGGTGGGCAGAAGGAAGCAATGTGGAATCTGAAGGAGTGGAGTGGAGTGCAGAGGGTGACGAAGCAAATATAAGATCCCTGACTTTTGTTCACTTGTACTCAGTCTGCTAAGTTCTATATATAAGGTGATGCAGAACAGGTCTGCACAAAAAAACATCAAAGCATGAAATAATAAAACCTGTCCCTAAAATAGTCTTACCCACAGGAGTCAGCATGGCTCAACTGGTAGCACATTCACTTCTGGGCCAGACAGCTGTGGGTTCTTGCCTCACACTGGGCACAGGCCATACCGTAAACACTGGCACTGAAGTGCAGTACTAGGGGAATGCTGTACTGTTGTGATGTACCATTCTTTAGATGAGACATTAAACTAACATCCCTTCTGCCCATCACTGGTGATGTCCTGGTGGAAGTAAAAGAACCAAAGGTACTTTTCCTAAAAGTAGGGGAATTTTTTAATTTAAAACTCAAACAGACACAAACTTCATACAACACAAAAATACATTATACAGGGAAAATGTAATCAAATCACAGCATAAAAGTAAAGAAAGAAAAAAAACAGCAAATTACATTTTACAACCATGTCATAGATGTCCAAAGGTGTTACTTTCAACGCTGGGAACTTACCTCTGATACATAAATCATGCATAATGCTGTGGTTATAATATTTATTAAAATGTCCTGATCCACAAGGGTAGGGGATTTTCCCCAGTGTGTCATAGTCAGCATTCCACTTATCATAAAACTGGTTTATGCAATTGTCCAAGACTGTGTGTAGGTGTTACTAGGAGAGTTAGGTGTACAGCAGGCCGAAGCCCATTTAAGCACACCTCCAACAAAGCTGGGCAATGTTTACGCATATATTTACTAGATGCTTGTCTATTTCTTTTTTGAAAATGTCTGTTTTTTGCATCTACTATATATTTAGGGAGTGTATTCCAAATTGGTATAATCCTTTGTGTGAAGAAGAAGTGTCTGTTGTTTTTCTCTGGATATGTTAATGTTAACTGATATTTGTAACTTCTTAAATTACATACTGTTGTATTAAAGGTCATTCCTAATTCTTTCATTAATGTTGGATCCCTAGATATTTTGAACATTAGTAGTATGTCCCCTCTGGTTGAAGTGCAAAATGGCTGCCACTACATGTTTACATTCACTTCACTACCAGTCTCTCTTTGCTTGTAAAGCTTTTTGGGATACAGTGCTGCCATTCAGGTCACCTGGGTTTGTGCCCTGAGCCTGGGATGTCTAATGCCCAAGCAGCAAGTCAGAGATCCAGCATTCATCTTGAATGCCTCCCGCACTTCCTTCCACTGCATGGCTTTCCACTGCTGACTTAGGGTTAGGGGGTGTTATGCAGGAAGGACTATAGTGACCCCCTTACAGAGAGGCCTTACAACAGCATGCACCATTCCTGTAGTGTGTAATGTGCAGTCATCATGTGCTTACAGTAGAGCTGGCTGGTGAGTTCTCAAGAAGGGTTGGACCGGATGGTCATAATGCTGAGTCACTCCACAGGTGCTTGCCCTCTGAGTAGGATAAGGTGTGGGACAGATCAAGTCACCTCACCCTACAATGCCCACGTGGGCACTGTCATAGAGGCATATATCAGAAAACACAGGCAGGCCAAGAGAAGTTATAAAATTTGCAAGTTTAATTTTACTATTATCAATAACAATAAAATAAGAACAATAAAATTTGTACAGAATAGCACTAGCTTTTCATACAGGCAGTTCAAACAAAGTCCTGCATGTCAAACACCCTCTAAAATATCCAACTCTCTCAACAAAACATTGCTCTCTTTTTATAATATGTTTTTTCCTGGCAGTTTAAACACCGCATCCCGTTGGTGTAAATTAATCTCCTGTTCCTCATAAAATGTACCCAAACTTTGTCAGTTTCTTTCCTGTGACCAGCCTGAAGAGTATATCCAGTCTCAACAGGTGCAACACAAAAGAACATTCTGTCCCAGAGATGGTTTCCTGTTGACAATTCTGTTAACAAGTTTGGGGAGGTTAAAATACATATCAGGGTTAACTCCCTGTGTTCCAGATTGGCATCTCCTCTAATAAACCCAAATAGATTTCTGCACTAATTTCAAACAGCATACTTATATACATTTGCAAACCATGGGATCCCAGTTTCATTTAAAGAGTCACAATATTTCTTAACCACAGAGAAGCAAGGGGAGAAAGAAAGAATAGAAACAGCAAGTGAAGGAAGGTAGATAACAAAGGGAAATTGTGGGACCTTCGAAGTGGCCAATCCCTAGGTGCTATGAGGAAAATTTGATTGTGCAATCAGACAGAAAAGAGACAGACAAGTTGCAGAAAAGGAAATGCAAAAACATATCCTTACCTTTTAACATTCTCTGCATAACAAATGGGGCAGTGTCTTACCCAACCCCATCACAGGCACTTAGCCACTTCCCCCTTGCTAGTATCTCCCTCTGTTCCCCCTTCCAGTCACATAAAGTAAGTCCAAAACAGGCCTGATGCACCTCCAAAGGTCCTAACTGTGGAGAAAAAGCCACAGGATACTTGTTCAGGGAAGGAGTTAGGAGTGAGCAAAGGCAGGAAGGGAGTGTTGGTCACCACTGGGTTCCTAGGGCAAAGAGACATTAAGGGGTTAGGGTTAGAGTGTGTTATGCAGGAAGGACTGTAGTGGCATTAGACATCCCAGGCTCAGGGCACAAACCCAGGTGACCTGAATGGCAGCATTGTATCCCAAAAAGCTTTACAAGCAAAGAGAGACTGGTAGTGAAATAGTTGACAAATCAGTTACTGGAGATTAGCTGAATTACTATAAAGGGCAGTACTCACCAGGGTGGTGGAGCAGTGGTGTATTTGATTGTTTCAAACAGTCACCAGTGGTTGTGGACTACCCACCTCCCTTCCCCACACCCCACCCCCCAGGCGTGACATTTCCTTTATAGCCAAGGTTCTGACATCACTTCCTCAACAGGTCTTGGGGCAGAACTGTCATATTCTTAATAACCTAGCACAGTGCATAAAGGGTAAGTACACACCACAAAAAGGAAGAAAAAATATATATATATATATTTATATATATATATTACATATTGTATATTATAAGAGAGAGGGACATGTGGGGAGTGGTGCAATGCACTGGCTGTGGGGCAGCAGTTTTCCGGGAGACGTTCTGGAAATTGTGTTGCTGTCCTATCTGCAGACAACTGTCAGCTCTGAGGGAGGAGGTTGCCCACCTCCAGGCTGTACTGGCAAGGACTAAGGAGGCCTCCCCCACCCAAAGAGCACAACTGCCACAGAGGCTGCCAAGTATGAAGAGCAGTTGGACCACAGTGGGTTCTGGGAGGGTGCAGGTGATGGAACAGAGGTGAAGCCCCCTAGTTGTACCACTACACAAACCATATGCCAGTCTGGCAGAGCAAGGTTCCTCTATGATGGCACCCTCAGTGGAGACCAAGAAGAATGCTGAGGACACCCACAAGGGAGACCAACAGAAGGGTGGCAAGGGACACCACAGGGAAGGGAAACAGCTTCTGATAGGGGACTCAATTGTTAGAGGTAGACCTGGGGAAGGGAGAGAGAGGAGAGGAAGTAAGGTGCCTGGTGCCATGGCTTGAGGGACAAGAGCGAATCCTCAGGATTGCAGAAGCAGCATCACAGGAGAGGGAACTAGATATCATTGTCCACCTTAGGACAAATGACCTAGCTAGGCATGGGATCAGTGCAGTGCAGGATGAAATTGTGGAGCTGGGGAGGGGCCTCAGACAGGTAGCAAGCACGGTTACCTTCTCAGAGGTGCTGCCAGTCCATGGCAGGGGTGAGGCTAGGGTACTACACACCATGCAGTTTAATGAATGGTTGCAAAACTGGTGCAGAGCACAGGGCTTTGGCTTCATTGGGGACTGGGGTTACACCTGGAGAGATGAAGGTCTATACTGGCATGATGGTCTGCATCTGTCCATGAAGGGAACCAAGATCCCAAGTGACAGGTTTAAATGCTTCCTAGGCAAGCTTTTAAACTAGCCATGGGGGGAGGTGCTAATAAGAGGCAGGAAATTTCAAGACTCCCCCCACAAAACTTGATGGGTAGTAAGGTAAACACTGAGGTATGGTGCTCAACAGAGGGCAGGACAGGGGTAAATGGAAAAATAGACAAGGGCAAAAAGAGCAGGCATGGGAGAAAAAAGGATAAAGCCAACATTAAATGGAGGCCAATGAGTACCAATGCCCATAGCCCGGGAAACAAGCTTCCTGAGCTAGTAGCCTTGATGGAAGATGAAAAATTGGATATTGTGGCAGTCACAGAAACATGGTACATGGGGAACCATGACTGGGATGTCAACATACTGGGGTACACAGTCTACAGAAGAGACAGGGAGGGGAAAAGAGGAGGTGGAGTAACTCTATATACATAAGGGAAGGGATCAAAGCTACAGAACTAAAAGTAAAGGGGAGGACAAAGAGGCACTCTGGGTCACCTTGGAGAGGAATGGCATCACAATCTGCACAGGGGTTGTATACAGACCTCCATCTCAAGGGGGGAAGTGGACAAGAAAATGATAGAGGACATTCTCAAAATGGCTGAAAAAGGGGAGATACTGTTGATGGGGGACCTGAATATATCAGATGTAAACTGGATGACATGTACTGCAGCCACATCCAAGAGCAGGGTCATTCTCGATGCCCTGCAGGGGGCAGGCCTTAGACAGCTAGTGTTGGAACCCACTCAGGAGGGAGCAACTAGACCTGGTACTCTCAAATGGAGAGAGGATCACAAATTTAGAAGTCAGTAGACATCTGGGACAGATTACCACTGCACAGTGTGCTTCACAATAAGCACAACCATGGAGACAAGCCATACAAAAACAAGCATACTGGACTTTAGAAGGGCTGACTTTGGCAAAATGAGTGAATACCTGAGGAATACACTAGCAAATGGCCAAAAAGAAGGGGTGGAAGAACAATGGAGAAAAATTAAACCTGCCATCATAGAGGCAACAAGCCTTTGTGTGAAACAGATAAAGAAAACAAAGCGGAGTAAAAAACCACTATGGTTCTCAAAAGAGGTGGCAGGGAAGGTTAAGGAGAAAAAGGCTGCTTTCAAAAAGTATAAGGCATCACAGAAGGAGCATGACAGGGAACTGTATAAATTAAAGCAGACAGAAGTGGGGAAGGCAGTCAGAATAGCAAAAACCCAAACTGAGGAAAAAATAGCCAATTTAGTTAAGAAGGGGATAAAACCTTTTATAGGTACATTAGGGAGCATAGAAAGGTTAAGGGAGGAATTGTGAAGATTAATAAGGGAGAGGGGAGGTGGGCAGAGGGAGACAGTGAAAAGGCAGAGATACTGAATGAATACTTTTGCTCAGTATTCACAAAAGAAGATGAGAAGGAGTTACCTAAACCAGACAATAGAAGCACTCTGGGTAGGGGGGTTGACACCAGTCCATTTACAGAAGAAAGAGTCCTGAAAGAACTTCTAAATCTCAAGGTGGACAAAGCAATGGGGCCTGATGGGATTCACCCTAGAATCCTAAAAGAACTAAGGAAGGACCTAGTGACACCACTGACCACACTTTTTAACAAATCATGGGAGGATGGGGTGGTACCTGAGGACTGGAGGAGGGCAGATGTGATTCCCTTCACAAAAGTGGGAGCAAGGCAGAGCAGGAAGCTACAGACCTATAAGTTTGACCTCAGTGGTAGGAAAATGATAGAATCACTTCTGAAAGAAAGAATTGTTGAGTACCTAGAGGCACAGGGCACAGGACCCAAAGCAGCATGGATTTACAGCAGTAAGGTCATGTCAGATGAATCTAAGATTTCTTTTGACTGGGTGACCAAAGTAATAGACCAGAGAGGGGCTGTGGATCGGCCTACCTAGACTTAGTAAGGCATTTGACACAGTCCCGCACAAAAGATTAATAATCAAGTTAGCCAGCCTGGGAGTGAGTCCCAGGGTGGTAGCCTGGGTTGCAAACTGGCTGCACAACAGGACACAGAAGGTAATAGTGAGTGGAACACATTCCGAAGAAATGGGGGTCACTAGTGGAGTACCTCAGGGCTCAGTACTGGGTCCGGTCCTCTTTAACTTCTTTATAGGTGACATTGCAGAGGGTCTGGAGGGAAAGGTGTGCCTCTTTGCAGATGATACAAGGATCTGTAACAGAGTTGATACACAATGGGGGGTAGAAAGGATGAGAAGGGACTTGGCAAGGTTGGAGGAATGGTCAGACATATGGCAACTTAGATTCAATGCAATGAAGTGCAAAGTAATGCACCTGGGAAACAAAAACCCAGGAGAAGAGTACACAATAGCAGGGAGGTACTAACAACAACAAAATGGAGCGGGACTTGGGGTAGTCATATCAGATGATCTAAAGGTTGGTACAACGTGAAACTCATAGGAGAGCCAGGGGGACACTGGGATGCATAGGAAGGGGCATCACAAGTAGAAAAAGGGAAGTGGTTATCCCTCTGTACAGACAGTTGGTGAGACCCCATCTGGAGTACTGTGTGCAGTTTTGGAGACCTCATCTACACAAGGACATAGACAGGATGGACACAGTCAAGAGGAGGGCAACTAAAATGGTGCAGGGTCTGCATCAGAAACCATATGAAGAGAGACTGAGAGAGCTTAATATGTATACCCTTGATGAAAGGAGGGACAGGGGAGACATGATAGAAATGTTCAAGTACCTCAAGGGAATCAACAAAGTCCAGGAAGGTAGCATCTTTCAGAAAAAGAGATGTGTAAGAACAAGGGACACAATTTAAAGATAGAGGAGACAGCTCAGGGGTAATGTGAGATTTTTTTTCACAGAGAGAGTGGTGGATCGTGGAACTGCCTTCCTGGGGAGGTTGTTGGGGCTAAAACAGTGGGGGAATTCAAACATGCATGGGACAGACACAAAGCAATTGTAGTGGGGGGTGGCAGGAAGTAAGCTGTTGGTTAACTGGAATCTGCAGCTTATCCAGTAGGTAGGGAAATGGGCAGACTGGGTGGGCCAAGTGGTCCTTATCTGCAGTCAAAGTCTATGTTTGTATGTTTCTATGTTTCTATGAGATGGAAGGAGGATCCCGGTCAGATCTGGGGTTCTACAAAAAGTAAGTAATAAAAAAGAAAAAGTAATTACTAGCCTGTAGCAACTCTTAGTATTCCCATTTAAAACAGTCTGGTAGTTGAGGAACAACTAGGGGAGCTCAACCTGTTCTTGCTGGAGGAGAGAAGGGACCAGGGGGACAAGATTGAGGTCTTCAAGTACCTTAGAGGAGCAAATAAGGTAAGCCGAGGTAGGATCTTTTGACTGAAGGGGGGTGGAATCTCCAGAGGACACAGCTGGAAGATTGAGGGTGGTAGGATTAGTGGGGAAAGGAGGAGGAGGAGGAGGTACTTCACTGAGAGAGTAGTGGAACCATGGAATGCACTGCCCAGGGAGCTAGTACAGGCAGCTACGGTGGAGGGATTCAAGAGAGGGTGGGACAGGTATAGGCAAGTGGTGAAGCAGAGGCTGGTTTGCACGGGGGGACAGGACTGGGGGCTGGAGTAACAGTGGAAGGAGACAGACAGAGGGCTATGGTACCCAATCAGGGTGCTGAAGCAAGAGCAGACTTGATTGACCAATAAGCCTACTCTGCTGGTGTCTAGTATGGTAGTATGTTACGTTAGTTTTGAGTAATTTGGATTTCAAAAAAAAATAAGTGCATCTATTTACCGTAACAGTAGCTCTTTGAGTGAATCTCTTCTATTGAGCCATATCTGAGAACATTGACTCCATCTGCATCAGAACCACTCAGAAATTTTCGCCTAGATGAGGCCATCCATGATGATGCATATTTTCAGTGCCTAGATGTCATGGGCAGCCTCATACTCCTTAGTTCTTTCTACCTGCCAGAGACACACATCTTGTCAAACTGATAGGAAAAATAGGAGCCATCTCTCCCACTGGAGACCAATCAATGGGAGCATCAACAGGGCAGGCAAATGTTGATGAGAAGACCAGTAAAGGGCACAAAACAAAGGATAAATCAGTAAAAACAGAAATGTCCCCCACCTAGACAAGGCCATCCACAAGAAAGGAGAAAGGTGGGAGGGTGAGTTGTTGCTCAATGGAAGAGATTCTCTCAAAGATTTGCTGTGCTGGTAAGTTACCGTACTGACTTCTTTGAGGATATCTCCTTCCATCGAGCCACACCTGTAGAATGATTCCCAAGCAGTACTGCATCAACATGCAGGAGGGAGGACAAAGGAAAGGGGGCAGATACGGCCCTCAATCAGGCAGGTCAACAGGCTGAAAAACATATCAGTAAGCAGCAGAAGCATTAACCTGGAAATGCAGGCAACACCCATGCCAGGGCAAGGCAGGACCACAAGCCTATGATAGGAGACACATGGCAGCAAGTGATGCTGGGAACCACAGTGACAAAGCACATATGTATCCTTACGTCCAGCCATAAGGAGAGCGCAATTTCAAGTCCTGACTCAAAAGGAGGGGAACCAGAGTGCAACTTATTCTATTCTACATGAGTGCACTGCCTGACATACCTCTCAACCTCCTGCTGCATAAATCAGGGACACTGCTTAAAAAAACCAGGGACAGAGGGCTAAAATCAGGGACACATCTTCAAAATTAGAGATATCCACCCAGAAAGCTGGTAAAATATGGGGCTTAGTACAAAACGCATTTTCTAAAGAAGAACAAGTCTGTAACTTAGATGCTTGACATTATTTTGTGCTTACAATCCCCACTGTTTAGCCATGGAAACACAAATTTTAGGAGGGACAGAGTAAAATTCTGAGGCAAAATCAGGGACGTCCCTGAAAATCAGGGACAGTTGAGAGGTATGCTGCCTGATCACCAGATTAACTCAAACTGGCCATGAGCCTGTATTTGAACTTAAAATGTGAGTACAACTGTCAACAATGTGAATGTTAGATATATAGGTTTATCTCCTTCTGTATAAAAGTTCTGGTTAATAATTGTTAATCACTCCTTTGAAGCATTTGAGAACAATAGGCCCACATGATAACAAAACAGTTGGAATAATGTTGTAGCAACATAAATGCCCCCGTAAAGCTCTGTGTTATAACATCCTGTGATCAAGTTGTGTATGTTTATTTTTACTATTGGTACTTCTCTGCATGCTATAACACCAGAGAAGGTGTCATTACATGTGTTCTTTGTAAGAGAAAAGCTTATTTACCAATTACTATCACCTACTTTCTGTATGTCCCTATATGTTTTGCTTACAAACATACTGTAAATAAAAAGATAAAAAGTTTAATAAAAACAAATTGGTCCAATAATATTAGATACGGTTTCTCCCAAGCTAGGTTTCTTCAAGGCCTTTTCAAAAGGCATTTCATTTTAGGAAACACTGGACAACATTATGATAATTTATATATTAATAAACGTTCTTTGAATGGAAGCCAGTTTGTTTTTCAACTTGATTTAAATTAGAAAGAGAAAAGCCTAAGAGTGCAACAGGAGGTTAAGTTCAAGACTTATGTGTTGCTATGGTAACAGTTGAGCTACTCAAGTTCTGAGGGGTTCTTTGTTTCCCATTTTGGCAAATAATAGAAAACAAGAAGGGTAGGAGTAATTCAATTTGAAGTACAGTAGAGAAGTTATACAGTTTGGGGAGCTATGCTGTGGAGTTTGTCAACAGATAACATTACTGGGTACTATTTAGAATCAAATTAATGTTTCTGTCACCTCAAAGCTTTGGTAAAGGTTTCTGCCAAAAATCAAAATGATTCCTTTTTATTATAGTGGTCACAATAGGCATTAATGTTTGTGTTCCTGTCATATGCATCAGAACTACTTCAGCTTCACTTGAGTTGGTGAAATTCAATAAAACTGGCTTTGCATAGCCCAGTTCAAACATAATGATTGCTGTGCTTTATCAGTGACTGCCATGAAGGGTAAAAAGCACTGTAGTCTGTCCTTAAACAGTATGTGTTCTTTGCCAGATTACAGGCTTGGAAAGAGTCCAGATAGTCAGGCAAGATGCTGTATAATGTTTAATAATGTGAAAAACTTCCATGAAGGAGCGTATACCTTCAAAGCAAAAGGTGAAGAGAATGAAGCTGTATTGTCTATTGCAGATATAGAACATTTTTTCTCTTACAAATTAGCAAAAGTTTTTATGTTTTAGTCAGAAGCCATTAGTCCCAAGTTTAGACTCCAAACTTTTGTGTTTCATTGGTGGCTCACTGCACCACTAGGTTCTCATTGAGGGCCCACTCTTGTAGTTCACCCCCTGTGGAGATGATTCAGTACCACCCTTTCTGAGGGCTTCAGCCAAAGGGGCAGAGGTTGGAATGCAGTTGGAGGAGCTCCAGGGCCCAGGATGACAAACTGGCTTTGATTGCTCATCATGGCAAGTATCAAAGGGCAATCACCCATAAGAAGGCAGATTTTCAGTCCAGGGAGATTGCTGCTGGAAGGAATTGACTGGCTCAACTCTTTCAGGCTGTGGATAGGCTTCTCCATCCAGTCTATCTGGAGCCCATCAGAGCATTTATAATCATGAAATGTGAGGAGTTTTCTCAGTTCTTCTAAGACAAGGTGTCCTCTATTCAGGCTGGAATCTCTCCAAATGGGCTGTTACAGCCCAGCAGAGTGAAACCTATGTGCCACAGGTGCATTCAGCAGTCAAGGAAGGAGTTTAAACCAGTGACAATGGATGAGGTCAGTGGGGTGATCTCAGAGTTGCAGCCGACATGTTGTGAACTGGACCCAGGTCCAACACGGCTATTAGTGAGTTGCATTGGTCAGCTGGGTCCAGTGTTAGCTGACATTATTCAGTGTTCTCTTTCAGTGGGTGTTCCTGGCCACACTGAAAAATACACTGGTGGGGCCCCTTTTCAAAAACAACAACATTGTACCCTATGTCCTAACAAATTATCGACCTGTCTCTTACATTCCCTTTTAGGGAAAGGTTATTGAGAAGGTGGTTGCGCTGCAACTTGAGGCACACTTCACAGCCTTTGACATCTATGAGGCTCTCAAATCTGGTTTTAGGTTGAAGCATAACACAGACACCACATTGGTCAGGATGTATAATGACCTGCTCAGTGCGAGAGATAGAGGGGAACTATCAATTCTTGTTCTCCTCAATCTCGCCTCAGCATTTGATACCATGGACTATCAGTTGTTATTGAATAGGCCCAAGCAGTACGTTGGACTCACTGGCAAAGTCATCTGCTGGTGTGAGTCCTACCACAGTGGCAAGACAGAGGGTGAGGTTGAGAGGTTTCTTTTCATCCTCATTTTCAGTGTCCTGTGGTGTACCCCAGGGCTCAGTCCTTTCAGCCATACTGTTCACAGTGTATATGCTTCCCTTGGAAGATCATTAGTTAGTATGGACTTGGGTTTCACCGCTATGCAGATTATACCCAGGTCTGTCTGTCTGTCTTTTGCATTTGGGAAGCCAGGCATGGTCAATGTTCAAGTTTATTTGCAGGAACACTCCATTGAGCACACTCATTTACAAGGAGGTCCTGGTAGGACAACTTGGTACAAAGTATACAGAATATTACAATACAATACAATATATTATAGTTGTGATACATCAAGTTCAAACAGTATCGAGACAGGTAAACAATGCACAGTAGGAGGGGAGTTATGGCTAAATTATATACATTTCAGAAACTAAGCTAACAGGCAGGAAAGGAGAAAAGTGGGAACATGAAAGAAGTTTACATTCAAGTGCTTTATGAGACTAGAACAGTTTCTCTGCTGGGAGGGCTACTAGGTGCTTTGGCAGTGGCAAATGTCTGTAAATGCTTTGTTGGCCAGGGTTTTTAATATGTTTAAGGACACCGGTTCGGGAAGTTTTAATGTGGCTTGTAGTTTTATTCCAGGTGGACAGGATTACATGACTAAATGCAGCTTTGACAAAAAGGGTGTGGAGTTTGGGTACTTTTAGTAGATTAAAGCATTTTTTCTAAGGGTGTAGGAGTTATGATAATGATGAAAAAGGGAGATGATGTAGGAAGGGACTTTGTTCTAAACTGTTTTAAGAGCCCAGAAACTAATGTTTAGTGTACCTCTTGTGGCCAGGGAAGCCCAGCCTACAGCAGTGTAAAGGGCACAATGCTGGGTTATGTAAGCTGCATTAGTTATAAAGCGGATCACACAGTGAAACAGCATATCAAGTTTATGAAGGTTGGTTACTGTGCTACTATTATAAATGATATCTGCGTAGTTCAGTAAGGGAAGAAAGGTGGCTTGAACCAGCCTTTTCCTAATATCTAAGGGAAAAAGGGATTTGTTTCTGTAGAAAAAAATCTTATTTTCAGTTTCCTAGCGAGGGATTCAATGTGGTATGTGAAGGATAGTTTGCTATATAACCATAGCTAGGTATTTGAATTGATCAACTGACTCTAGTGAGTCTCCTAGTAAGGTTAGTATAGGTGCTGGCGTGGCCTGTCTATGTAGAGAAGTTGGGGGATGAGGGGTTAAAAAGTACATAATTTTAATTTTCTTGGCAATTAATAATAGTTTTGATTTTAGCAGGTTTCACTCTAACTGACTGAATTCAGACTGTAGTTCTGTGTCGACGTCTGACAATGAGGGTTTGGATGTATAAAGGATGGTATCATCCATGAAAAAGTGGAGTCTGGAGTTATGGATGTTGTAACTAAGGGATTTGATGTAAATTGTGACTAACAGGGGTCCAAGAATGGATCCTTGGGGTACACCTCTTGTTATCGATAGGGAAGAGGAAAGAAGTCCATGGTTTTGATGCATTGGAGTCAACCAGTAAGATAGCTAGTGAACCAGTGTAGTGAGCAGTCATTTAGACCGAGGTCTTTGAGTGTGGCTAACAGAGTGTTATGATCGACCATGTCGAAGGCCTTACTTATATCTAGGAAGATGGCTCCAGTAGAGTTTTTATTATCCAGGGCAGTAAACCAATCATTTGTCACTTTGGCTAGAGCTGACATCATACTATGGTTTTGCTGGAAGCCGGATCAGAGGGGGTTAAATAAATTTGATTTTCGAGGTCATCCTTCAGCTGATTATTGACTAACGTTTCTAGGAGCTTCGACAGAGGGGGCAAGATGGAAATCGGTCTGTAATTATTAATGTCACGGGGTCTCCTGATTTAAACAAAGGTAGTATAAAGGCTGTTTTCCAGCAGGATGGGACTGTTCCAGATGTGATTGATAAGTTTAAAATATGTGCTATGGGGACAGTCAGAAAGTGGTACCGAGCTTTAGGAAGAAAGACTCGATTCCATCTGCTCCTGCACTTTTTTTCATGTCTCATTTTATTAATAGGTCCTTGACTTGCTTAAAAGTCACTGGTGAGAATAGAAGGAGTCCTGGGTCTAAGGGTCTGAGGAGGCATTATTGCGTGGTGAGCAGTCAACAAACCCATCAGCTGGGGAGGAGTCAAACGCTAGGCCTGCTGTCGTAAAGTGATAATTTAGTTTTTCTAGAATGGTGCCCTGGTTGGAGATCATGGTACCTTGTGTTATAATTTTGATGGGGTCTGCAGTCGAGGTTCTCTGTCCTTCGACAGCTTTGATGGTTTGCCAGCTATGATGTGCTAAATATGTGTTTAGCCAAGATCCAGGTCTGGATGTCATTGAGCTGGTTGAGAATTAACGTGGACAAGGCTGAAGTACTGGTTGTCAAGTTGGGTCAGAGAGGAGATGTGGTGGCTGCAGGGCAGGGGACTGGGCTTCGGCATGGCTCTGCATTCTGTTGGCCACCTCGAAGGTGAAGAATCTCAATGTAATTCTGGATGAAGAGCTGACATTTGAGGCTCAGGTGTCAGCAGTAGTCCAGAGTTGTTTGTAACATCTTAGGAAAATCAGACAGATAAATCCGTTATCATTCCTGAAGACCTGGTGACACTAGTGCATGCATGTGTGGCTTCCAGGCTCAACATCTGCAATGTTCTGTACCTTGGGATCAGTGCAGATATGCTGCAGCACCTGTAGCTGGTGCAGAATGCAGCTGCTAGGTTGCTAACTGGCTTTTTGAGGTCGAGTCATATTTCCCAAGCACTGTGTTAACTGCACTGGCTGCTGGTTAAGTGGCATATCTCCTTTGAAGTCAGCTCGCTGACTTACAAGGCCCTACACTGGTTGGGTCCAGGCTACTTGCTTGAGCTTTTGTATCCTTATGTGTCCTCACCCCCTCTCCACTCTGCTGAGGAGGGCCTCCTTGTTGTATCCAGGGTAAGATTAAAAACCTTGAGTGGCTGAGCATTTAAGGTGGCAGACCCACTCCTTTGGAACTCACTTCTTTAGACCCTGAGGGAGGCCTCCTCGATGGAGATCTTTAAAAGGAGCCTCAAAACCTCTCTATTTCTCCAAGCTTTTGAAGAATAACTTTCAGCTGCTATATATTATTCATCCCAGCTGTGCTATTTATTTATTTAAAATTCTACTTTATTTATTAGATAAATAGTAATGACATTTTAGTAGGTATATTTTATTAGTGGGGTTATTTTATTTATTTGTTTTAATATTTTTTGTCTTGCCTACTGCGATCTGCTGTCATGGTTCCCTGAGCCTCCGGGGGCAGGGAGCCAGATATAAATAAACTCTATTACTACTACTACAATTCATGTAAACATATATCAACAGGTTAAGTAATTATTTTGCATTCTGTGATTAACCTAAGAAGTGATATTTGCATAAAGCATTCATTATTAAGAAGTATGAACCTTTTAATTAAAAACAAATTAAGCCGCAGCTACACTTGATTCGATTTATTTTGTTAAAAGGGTTAGCTCACTGGAACATACATTCCTTTTACAAGAGCAACACCGTACACATCAGATACTATTACAATGTCTGAAACATCACAGTACATCAATAAATTCAATTATTCAACAAATGCAATAGTTAATTTAATATATCCAATTACATTGCTCAGTCATAAGTCACAGTCACAGTGTGATTTTTGAGACAGATACAATTTCAACCCAACTTTAACAAGTTATTCAACATTTTCAGGCAATAGGGATGTGTTTTCCAAACAGTAGAACCATTAAAGCTGGTGTGTAACCAGGAGATTAGCAGGTTCAAGTCATTAGAAGATCAGGGGCAGGATTTACAAAAAGGCCCAAAGCGTGGCACAGATGTTTGCGTTGCACTTTGCTGTTGCGCAGGTGTGAATTGAAATGTTGCTATTCACAGTCGGAATAGCAGCGCTAACCCAGGAAACCCACTGCTAACCCCAGTAGCTCGGTCCTGACAGCCATGCAGGAGAATGGCAACTGCATTGAATAGCACAGCTGCACTATGTCCTAGTCACCAAAGCACAAAAGGTGCTATGTAGCCATTTGCATGCCCATTATGGGCCCATTTACATGGGTTGCAAGGGAGTTTTGCACCCCCGCCCAACATGGGCTGTCATTCCCACATTAAGACAAAAATGTCCTTGGAGGTCTAGTGGTCCCTCCTTGCCCCCGATCACCAATCACCGATCGCTGTCCCCTTACTAATGAAAACATCTCCCTGGTGGTCTAGTGGTCCCTGCCCATCCCCGATTGCCAATTGCTGATCACCGTCCTCTTATTAAGGAAATGATCTCTCTGATTGTCTAGTGGTCCCTTCCTCCACCTCATCACTGATAACGGACCCCTCGAAACAGTAGCAAGAAGCTATGGTAGTATAGTGGTCCCTTCCCCTATCCTAATCACGGATCACCAGACCGTACTTTAAAAACTGAATTCTCTGGTAGTCTAGTGATCCCCCTCTCCCCATTCACCAAATGCCATCCTGTATTGAAATAAGTATTTCCCTGGTAGTCCAGTGGTCCCTCCCCTATTCACTGATCAGTGGCCCATATTGAAAAAGTACTTCCTGGTAGTCGGTTACGCCCCGATCAATGGCCTGAGGCAGAAAATGTATGATTCCCTAGTGCTAATAGTCCCCACCCCCATTTGCTGTCTTGAATACTTAAAATATGTATCCCGGTGGCTAGTGTTCTCCCAATGGATTGCGATCGCGGTCCAAGAAAAATGACTAGACACTGGTGGCTGCCCTCCCTCCGCCCCACTCGATCACCAGCAAAATATGTAAACACTTTTAGCATTGGTGTCCAGTGGTCCCTCCTAACCCGATCACCTGTTTAATATGTTGAAAATATGAAATATAAAACAGAAAGTGACAATAGAAAGATACCTTTTAGTCCATCTAGTGTGTCCTGTAGTAGTCCCGCCTAATATACCCCAGCCCCCTACTGCCTATTTTGTGTGAGGGCTCCCCTGTGTCTATCTCATGCATTTCTGAACTCACCAACCATCTTGGTCCCCACTACCCCTGAGGGTAGGCTATTTCATGTATTTACCACCCCCTCTCTGTCAAAAAGAACTTCCAGATGTTGGTGGTGAACTTGCCCCCCTTTAGCCTTAGATCATGCCCCAAGTCCTATTGTCTTCTTTGAAGTGAAAAAGTTCCTGTGCTTGCACCCTATTTATTCCTTTAATGTATTTGAAGGTTTCAATCATGTCTCCCCTCTCCCTTCTCTGCTCCAACAAATACACGTTTAATTCCCTCAGTCTTTCCTCATGAGACATGCCATGCAATCCCTGCACCATTTTTGTCACCCTTCTCTGAACTGTCTCCAATCTGTTGATGTCCTTCTTGAGGTGGGGCCTCCAAAACTGAACACAGTACTCCAGATGTGGCCTGACCAGAGCTCTGTAGAGTGGCAGGACATCTCCCTTTTCCTACTTGTGATTCCCCTCCCAGTGCATCCCAGCATTCCATTGGCCCCGAGTGCTGCCTTCTCGCACTGCTTTCCTACCTTTAAGTCATCTGAGAACACGATGTCTAGATCATGCTCCTGGTTTGATGCAGCTGGCATTTCCCCTCACAGGAGAAGAGAAATGTTATATATTTATTTTTATTTTTATTTTAGTCTTTAGTAACCGGGTACGGTCCACTAGGCACAAGTACCTGTTTTGAGAGGTGACCTGGGAGCACTAGGGGGTTAAGTGACTTGCTCAGAGTCACACAGTACACTAGTGGAAGTAGTGGGAATCAAACCCAGGTTTGCTGGATGCACCAAGCTCATTCACAACTTATTACTCTAATCTCTAGCCTATACTGTCAGCAAAATCAAGTGATCTGACATGTGCAGTGACTGGTTCAGGGGCAAGGTACTTCTGGTGGTTGTGGGATTCAAACCTGGGACTATGAGGTCTTTTGGTTCTTAGCTCACTGCTCTAACCTCTGCGCTATATTGCAGACAGTTAGCATTGGTGTCCAGTGGTTCCACCCCCAACATCCCAATCCCTGGTATAAGAAATGTAAGCCTACTTTAATTCAGGTCTTACTAATGCTACCTATCTCCTCCCTGTTTCCCACGTAAGGTTGGGGGGGGGTGTCTGCCCCAGGTGTGGTTTTCTTGCCCCCTCTAAGAGGTAAGAAAGGGGTTGCTCTGAAAGAATTGAGAGACTGGTGGGAGACTGTCATAAGTGGGCCAGGGGTTCAATCCCTGGCCAAAGAAGAGCAGCCTAGATCTAATAACGAATGGTAACAGCTCAGGAATTATGGTGGGAGGTTGCCAGGGAGAGCAGAAGGTGGGATGGGAACCCACATAAGGAGGTGAGCTGCAGCCCGGAGGAAATGGGAATTGTGACCCACCTTGTGCTCTGCGGCACCGAGGTGGGTCTGAAGCACTGGCCAGTAGTTTGGAGTGGGCCTTGGTGGAAGCCTTCAGTGGTGGCAGCACCATGGCGTGGCCCAGATGGTGGTGAAAGCACTGATGGGTCATACCAGGTGGCAGCCGCCTCTGGCTGGTGGCTTGCTGGGAGCAAGTAAGAGTTGGTACCCACCTTTCCGTGTTTGGCTAGGTGTGGAATGGGGTGGGGCCCGATCCTAAGCCCAGTGCAGCAGGTAGGGAGGATTAAGCTAAGAATTTAAGCCACCTGCACTTTGAGAACCCCTGGCTGGAGGATGGCCAAGCAGAATTGATGTTTAAGCAGCAGTGAGAACAATCTAGTGTGGGTTTCAGGAAGTAAGCATAGAAAGAGAACCCTGGATGTGAGTGTAACCCCTAGAAGTGCTATCCCAGGCTACTACCCTGCCTGTAATTACTAACAGGTTGAGGGGCCTAGGTCAAATGGCGGGTGCCTCCACCCAGAGGTCAGGGTTTGCAATAGTTAAACTAACTTGGTCACAGCCCTCTGGGACACTGTAACCCCCCTTTCTTCCTGCTAGTGGCCCACACAATGCATTAGGAATATCTTCACAATGTACACTTACCCCCAGGACTGGCTCCGTCGACTGGACCCCAGGGACACCCTGCAAAACAAGATGATACAGTGCAAAAGCCACAGAACAATACTGTAACATAAAGGAATACCTCAGACAGTGTAACTTTGCTGAAACAAACAAATCTGATTTATTTAGGGGGATATAACAAGGACGGGGGGAAATCAGGTTAATTAGGTTAAACACATTAATAATCACAGTACTGTGCACATATTCAGAGTCCCAAATTGTCACTGTCACTAGGTACCCAGGATTGGGGGGGCTAGCTAGGATCGGTTGCAGCTGGTTGGGGCCCTGCGATGGAAAAAACACTTGCACAGTACCCAATTGTAATCCGGAGCTGGGTGGCTCAGTTCGTGAAGAAATGAAAAAAGCAACCATTAGATGACACACTTGCAATTCGACAAACAGATGGCAGGGAGCTACCCTGCTTTGTACTCAAACTCAGTGCTGGGAACTGGATGGAAGGCAGATTGTCCTGGATTGCCAGAAGGAGCAGACCAAGTGGACAAGGTCCTTGTGACTGGACCCCTGCAGTTTAAAACAAATGGATGTAGTCTGGCTTAAGCTGGGGTTTACTTCCAGCTTCATGCACTCTGTTAACTGTACAGGGATTTGAAACACGATTCCCACAAGCACTACACACATTTATATGTAAAGGAAGTATTATACCAGGCAGGCTGCTTCTCTATCCCAATCGCAATAACTGCACAATACTTGGGAGAACACACAGCAGATTCAGTTCCTGACAGACTGGGCGCGATTCAATTTCTCCAGTCTTCTACAGGGTGAGCCTGGTTTCCTCACTTCTGGTGCTTCTTTCTCCTTACAACTCTGATTCAGTCCACACTGGCACTCACAAACAGCTGTAGGCCGAACTTTGGGGCCCCACATGAGCTTCCCCGTGAAAACTCAACGGCGCAGGAGCATGGAGCTCCTTCCCTCTTCACAGTCACAACTCAACTGATCTTTCCAGTAGACAGAGCCAGGTATTTCCTTTGAGTTCCTCCCAGTTCAGTTGGCTGGTTTGGCTGTTTTGGCTGTCACTCACAGTAAACTCCCCCTGTTGGTGGAAAAAAGGCGCCGAAGTCAAAACTAGATTTCCCAGTGTCACTGCCCTTACAATCCGCTTACAGCAGGCTCCAGAGGAGAGTCCAAGTTCTGATTCGCCCAGAGCAGGCTCCATTTTAAAGGATCCCCACCATGATTGGTCCAATTCAGCAGTTCAGAACCAACATGAGGGAGCTTGCTCTGCACTGTCCTTGCTACAAGAAAGCAGGTTAAATCAAACTGCATTTTCATTATTACTCTAACAGGTTACAAGCAAACAATTACATCTTTAAAGAGTGCTCCTTCTGCCCACTTAGTGATGGCAGAAACGGAGCGATTTGGCAGTAGCTTGAGCGGGACTCAAGCAGGAAAACACACAGTCCCCCCATACAAACTAATTATGTCTGCAAGCAGACAGCCCTTAAAGAGACAGTACCAGAGGCTCTAAAAGCACTCACAGATAAACGGCTTAAATGCCAAACACCATTCAGGCTTGGAGCATTCAAGCAAGCTCCTGGAAGACTTTTTGGGAACCCCCATTTGCAGGGTGGTTACATGAGGCCTAGGTGCACTGCTCGAGCTTTGAGTCCCCTGGCTCTGTGTATGTGGTGCCCATTCATTGGGACTACTCTGGCCCTAAGTCTGTGCTGCAGCACTGTGCTGCACTTGGGACATATATTGCCAGCTTTTGTGCCTGTCTCCAGTTTCCTCCAGCCTCTTGGAGCTGTTTCAATTTTTTTTAAATAAATCATGTTTTTTTTATTCTTTTAATCACATGTGCTCTCTGCTCTGTGCTGTGCTCTGTCTAACCAAGATTTCCCCCAAGCAACTTTTGGAACCTTACCTGTCATCTGTGTCAGCAGCCTGTTGTTCTTGCCATCTGGGTGCCATAGTCTGTGGTAAGCTGCTTGTGAGCTGCCTGACTGTGCCATCTCTCAGGTAGGGCAAATATTTTTTTGTATTCCTGTCTGGATGGATTCCCGACTTGTGCCCCCCTCCGGTCACTTTTGACATCAGGCCCTAGACATGGGCTGGAGGGGTTACAAACATGGGGACTCATTCAGGATCCTGCCTCAGTGGCTGTGAGGCCTGGATGATGCTTGGTGGGGTCTGCAGGCCTGGTGGGTCCCAAGGAAGTTATCTATGCCATGATAGGGAGCTTCCATTTTGGGTGGTTTTGTGCTTTCAGTGACTCCACCATCTTGCTCAAGGCTCCCAGCATTTATCTGTTACCACCTTATTTGGCTGATTGGATTTGGCCTTCTGTACCATCTGTGGGGATTGCATCACTTCTGTCTGTGGGAAGTTTGGAAGCCTGTGAAGACACCAAGTCAGTGCTCCCTATGAGTCCTCCTCTCTACCCCTGATGTCATAGTGGAGTCAGTGGAGGATGAGGACTCGCATGGTGGGGAAGGGCATCAAAGTCTGCCCAACCCTTCCCCACCAACACCTGTGGAGCCTCCCTGTGGCAGAGGGAGAGGGCAAGGTAAGCTTGTTAAATCTGCTGACCCCCCAGGGCCCAGGGGGTCAGCCCATGTTCCCTTGCCTGCCAGAGGTGGTAAGTTGCCAGCTGAATGAGGAGATGCCTCAGGGAAGGAGTCCACAGTGATTCTGAAGGACCAGAGAGAGAAGTGTGATGTAGAGTACACTGAGCCACCTGTCTTGCCCCCTGGACAAGCACCACGCTCATTTATGTTTGACGACCAGGAGATCTACAGGGTCATTTGATGGCCATACCATAGGCCAGTTCTCACCCTACCAGATACCATTCTTTGCCTCTTGGCAATGTCTAAGTCTCAGAGTGAAGATGGATGGGTTATTATTGAGCCATGGCCCCATGAATTTGCGTTATAGAACTTGGGTCTGGCTGGAGCCCGGTGAAGCCCAGTGTTTGTGAAATTCCTTGAGTGGTCCAAGGTAGAATGGTGGATCTGGCACCAGATTCATCTGTAGTATCCAAGGTAGGATTACCCTATATATCTGAGTACTGTGGGATATCACAGAGGAGAAGCAGGCAGATTGTTTTTTTTTGGGGGGGGTGATCAACAAGCTGCAGCTGCGAAAAAATGAGTCTGGACTGCCCTCGGAGGAGGTGACCCACCGTGCCCATTCCCTGTGCCACTCAGTGGCATTTGCTGGACTGACCATTTTCAAACATTTCATCCTGGTACAAGATGTGGCTGGCAGCAGGATGAAATATTGTATCATCACTTCTGATTCTTTTTCCAATGAGACAACAAAGCAGGATCCTATCTACTACTACCCCAGCGGTGGTGGACCCACTATCTGATCATGAGCACCCATGAAACAGTACTATTTTGCCAGGACTGCATAGACTGAAGTATTTTAACTGTTGGTGAGTTACTCCAACTGTTCCTGTTCTGGTTATTTGTTCTTCAAGCAACCTGTGCATTTGAGCAAGTTGAGAGCCCAGAAGTGAAGACTAAATGGACTGTGCCCGTGTTTAGGTCTGGACTTTGGGACTACTTCTGAGACTGTACCTATAACGGGACAGAAATGCTGTATTTAGTAAAGTTGTTTAAAGGGGGGGTGCATCAGGTATGTGTGTGAATTGCAAGTTGCTAGGTGTGTGGGTGTAGCTGTGTGGTGTATGCATGGTGTGTCTGATGAGAGTATGGGGATAGTTTCTTGTTAGTGTTTAAGTCCTATCAGCATTGTTCATTATTAACTCTGTTGGGGATCTGCTAGAGGGGACTAAAAGTTTTGAATGGGCTCCACCTACCCCCTAGTGTTCAATTTTGGGATTTTCTTTGGGTCCCCTTATCTTTTAGTCTGGTGTTCCAAAGGGAGGGGAGGCCACCTGTGGGAGAGTGCGAATGTCCCAATGATGCCCCTCGCCATGCTTGGCTGGGTGCCCCATTCCCCAGAGGGGAATGATTTAAAGGGGGGAGATTTTAAGCCCTCTTTAATTCAATGCTTACTAAAGTTACCTATCTCCTCCCTGGTTCCCATGTAAGGTTAAGGGGGGGGGGGCTGATGTCTGCCCCTGGGCATAGTTTTCCTGCCCCCTCTAAGGGATAAAAGGTAGAGGTTCTGGAAGAATCGAGAGGCCAGCAGGAGACTGTCATAAATGGGCCAGAGGTTCAATCCCCAGTGTAGGACAGCAGCCTAACTGTAGCAGCAAATTGTAATGGTTCAGGGAATTAAGGTAGGAGGTTGCCAGGGAGTGCAGTCAGCGGGATGGGACCTGGACTTTGGAACTTCGCGGTAAGGAGAGCTGCAGCCTAGAAAAAATGGGAATTGTGACCTGCCTTGTTCTCCGTGGCACTGAGGTGGGTCTGGGGCCTTGTCCAGTAGTTTGGAGTGGAGGTTCTGGGGGCACTTCAGTGGTGGCAGCGCCGTGGTGTGGCTCAGATGGTGGTGGCAGCACCGATGGGTCATACCCATGTGGCACGACACCTCAGGCTGGTGGCCTGCCGGGAGTGAGCAAGGGTTGGTACCCACATTACCCATGTTTGTCTAGGTCCACAAATGGGGTGGGGCCCAACTGTAGGCCAGATGCAGCAGGTAGGGAGAAGTAAGCTGAGAACTGAAACCACCTACATTTTGAGAGCCCCTGGTTGGAGGATGGCTGAGCGGAATTGGTGTTTGAGCAGCAGTGAGAACAGCCTAGTGTGGGTGCCAGGGAGTAAGCACATAAAGGGGAGCCCTGGATCTGAGGCCTAGGTGCACTGCTTGAGCTCTGAGCCCCCCAGCTCTGTGTCTCTGGAGCCCATTCATTGGGCCTGCTTCAGCGCTAAGTCTGTCCTGCAGCCCTGTGCTGCAGTTGGGAAATATAATGCCAGTTTTTGTGTCTGTCTCCAATTGCCTCCAGCCCCCTGGAGCTGTTTGAATTTGTTTTAAATAGCTTTTTTTTTATTCTTATAATTACATGTGCTCTCTGCTCTTTACCGTACTCTGTCTACTATTTCCTCCCAGCAACCTTCGGGATCCTACCTGCCAGCTGTGTCGCAGCCTTTTGTTCTTGCCATCTGGGTGCCATCTGCTGTGGTAAGCTGCTTGTGAAATGCCTGACTGTGTCATCTCTCAGGTAGGGCAAATATTTTTTTTTTATTCCTTTCTGGATGGATTCCCAGCATGCACCACCCTCCGGTCATTTTTGACATTAGGCCCCTGCACAAGTTCCAGATAGGGGTTACAGAAAAATCCCCCGTTCCCTGGTGGTCTAGTGGACCTCTCTGCCCCCCCCACCCAGTCAGGATCGACCACCACCCTGCACCCCAAATCCAATCCCCAGTTGGCTAACAGCACAGCCCTCATCTCACCTCCTTGGCTGGCCACTGACTGAGCTCTCAATGAGTGCGTCACGCTCATTGAGAGCTCAGTCGATGTCACTGTGATGAGAGGAGGGCTGTTCTCATCACTGGCTGGGAATCAGGTTGTGGCAGGGAACATGGTGTTCCTTACTATTGCCATCAGCATTCTTGTTCTTTACTTGTGTTTGTGTTACCTTTTTGAAATAGCACTCGTGTGTCCTATTGTGCTGCACTATAAAGTAAGTGCTTTATGTACCCTGCTGTAGCAAGGGGCCTACACAAAAATGGGATATTATATCTCACTAGAATATCTGACCATTGGTTTTGATGCAAATTTCAAATAAATAAACAGGAACATAGGAATCATGTTGGCAAATGGGGACCGCATGATCCATCTAGTCTGCCCGTGTTTCTGCCCCCCTACCTATTTAGACTGCACCCTGATGTGTCCACAATGTCTGCCCCATACAAGTTTGAACTCACGTACTGTCTTGGATTCCACCATCCCCTGAGGTAGGCTGTCCCATGGGTCTATGACCCTTTCTGTAAAGAAGTACTTCCTGAGGTTGCTTTTGAACCTGCCTCCCACCATACGCAAGTTGTGCCCCCTTGTACTCGCATCTCTGTTTTGCTGGAAGAGGTTTCCTGCTTGTGTTGTGTTGATTCCCTTAATGTACTTAAAAGTTTCGATAATTTCCCTTCTGTTTCTTCTCTGCTCAAGGGTGTACAGATTTAGTTCCCTGAGTCTTGCTTCAGATGGTTTTCATCTTTCCTAGCTGGTAGAACACAGAGTTGTGTCGTGGGTTTTTTCTTCCGACCCTTTTTCTCTGTCTTGCAGGGTTCCTCAGGGCTCAGTGCTGTCCTCCATGTTGTTTGCAGTGTATATGCTACCCCTCAGAGACATTATAAGCAGGTATGGGCTGCGGTTTAATTGCTATGCCGATGATACCCAGCTTTACCTGTCTTTCGCCCCCGATCAGGTTAGTGCGCTCTCAGTATTTAATAGCTGCCTTGCTGAAATCCAAGACTGGATGAATTCAAGCTGGTTAAAGTTGAACTCAGGAAAGACTGAGGTTATGGTTGTGGACCTGGGTCGCAGGATAGAGGGGTTGAGGACTGATCAGCCTTCTGGAATATTTCTGGGGGGCGCTCAGATCCTTACGTCAGAACGGGTGCGTGACCTTGGAGTGTTGCTTGACGATGGGCTGACCCTTAGTCATCAGGTGTTGGCAGTAGTTAAGTCAGCCTTTTACCATCTTAGGAACATCACCAGGGTCAAACACCTTGTTCCGTCCAGCGATCTGCCTGTGTTGGTCCATGCCATTGTGACCTCCCACCCTGACTACTGCAACTCCCTTTATCTGGGGCTTCCTGGGGTTGATATCTGCCACTTGCAACTGGTGCAGAACGCTGCTGCTCGATTATTGTCAGGGGTGTCTAGGAGTTTGCATATCATCCCTGTGCTGCGCGATCTGCACTGGCTGCCGATTCAGTGGCGGATCACCTTTAAGGTAGGTTTGTTGACCTACAAAGCTCTATACAGTATTGGTCCCAACTACTTGAAAGAGCTTCTGATTCCTTACACCTCTGTGCGACAGCTCCGCTTGGCTGACGAGGGGTTGCTGGAGATACCGAGGGTTATTTTGAAATCTTCTGGGGCCTGTGCCTTTGCGTTTGTGGTCCCTACCCTCTAGAATTCTCTGCCCCATCAGCTTTGTGAGTACATGACAGTTGGGGGCTTTGAACAGACACTTAAGACTTTTTTGTGGACTCAGGCATTTTAAGAATGATCATGATTTTATTAATGATATAGTATTCTGTATATCTGATGTTTTGTTTTAATTCTGTAAGGCGCCTTGATATTTGAAAGGCGCCTAATAAATAAAGATTATTATTATTATTATATGGCTCATGATGCAGTCCATGCACCATCTTTGTAACCCTTCTCTGTACTCTCTGCAGGCGGTCTATGTCTTTTTTGAGGTGGGGCCTCTAAAACTGACCACAGTGCTCTAAATGTGGCCTTACCAAGGACCTGTAGACAGGGATGATAACCTAGCTCTTTCTACTTGTAATTCCCCTACCAGTGCACCCAAGGATGGCACTCGCCCTCTGTGCTGCCTTTTCACACTGTTTTCCATCCTTTAAGTCATCCACGATGACTACTCTGAGGTCTCATTCTGTTTTTGTCTCCTCTAACTGATGCCCTCCCAGTGTGTACTTTATCCCTGGGTTTCTTTTTCCTATATGCATAACCTTGCACTTCTTGGCATTAAACTTTAACTGCCAATCCCTGGACAATTCCTTGAGTTTTTTCAGGTCTGCTTCCATACCTTTCACTCCCCCCTGCATGTCTACTCTGTTGCAGAGTTTTGTGTCATCTGCAAACAGGCAAACCTTCCCCATTAACTCGTTTGCAATATCCCAGATAAATATGCTAAAGAGGATAGGTCCCAGCACAGACTCCTGTGAAACGCCACTGGTCACTTTGCCTTCCTTTGATAATGATCCATTGACAAGCATTCTCTGCATCCTATCTTGCAACCAGTTGGTGATCCAGTTCACTGCCTTATGACGGACTCCTGTATGCTCTGATTTGTTAACTAGCCTTCTGTGGGGGACAGTGTCAAAGGCTTTAATGAAGTCCAGGTACACAATGTCCACTGTTCCTCCATGGTTGACTGCTGTGGTGACCCAGTCAAAAATGTTGATCGTATTGGTTTGACAAGAGCATCCTGCTGTAAAGCCATGTTGCCTGGGGTCAGTCTTTCTGCTATCCTCCAGGTACTTCACTATCCTCTCCATTAGCAGTGACTCCATGATTTTTCGTGCCACCGAGGTCAAACTGACTGGTCCATAGTGTCCTGCCTGTTCCCTGTTTCCGCTCTTGTGTAAAGGTACTACTGTTGCCCTTTTCCAGTCCTGAGGTATTATTCCACTTTCCAGTGGCATGTTGAAAAGCTCAGCCAATGATGTGGCAAGTTCTTCCCGAAACTTCTTCAGTACCCTAGGGTGGATGCCATCTGGCCCCATTGCTTTATCTACCTTGAGCTTATTCAGCTCTTCTAGGACCCTTTCCCTTGTGAAGGGTCTTGTGTCTAAAATAAATAAATATATAAATTACATTACCATTACAAAACTGACTCATGTTGTATATAAGCAGAGAGATGCAACTAAAAACATTGATTACAATTAATTATAGAGGTCCCTCCAGTCTATCTAAGAAAAAAGTTACAGCCACTGAACTCCATTCATGGAACCCACTGTAAACGAGATGTTACATCTCAGCTGGGCTATCCTGAGTAACTATGTTGTAAAATAAAAAAATCATGAACAAATTCTTGAAATAATATCTTTGCATTGTACGTTGTATTCATCACCGTACTCTGTATTGTATTTCCCCCCTCCGTGACCCCCTCACCTCCTTAGGCTGCATCTGAAAACAAACTCCAGTCAAGTTTGCCTCTCCCAGTCAACAATTTTTAACTAATAACACCATAGAAAATGCCAAATTTCTATTCCTAAGATAAACACAGACTTCGGCAAATCCTGTAGAGTCTCAGTGCTGCATTACACTCCCTTCTGATGTGATTCACCTACAATGACAATCTTTAAAGAAAGAATGATATCTTCTTTTAGTGCAGTGCTCAATGAACCAGTCATAATTTTATAAAAAAACAACACTGCTCTGTGTATGTATGCTGCATTGCATTGCATTGAGAAGTGCAGGAATTGCTGACAGAGAGGAGAGTAAGCACCCAAATGTTTACCTAAAGGTGTATAATATATACATATATATATATATATATATATTTATAAAATGCTTGAGACAATCATGGTCAGCAGCACCAACAGCACTGGACAAACACCATCACGTGACCGTGCGTATATCAGAGCGCGACCGCACACCTGCACTTTTACCCCCCCCAAAACAATTTTGACATTTTATAAGATAGATATACCACTCTGAGGTGTGTGGTCACGCTCTGATACACACGCCTTGGCGGATTAGCACACCGACGTGCGTATATCGAAGCGACCACACACCTCAAGTGTATATCTATACTATATATGTATGTATATGTATGTGTGTATATATATATATATATATATATTCATTACAAATAAACTATGTTAGTGCATCAGTTAGGGTTGATTTCCACATCAACAAATATGTGGAAATTTGATGTTAGGGTTTCTAACCCTACTACCCTAAGCCACCCCCAAACCCTCCACACACCAACAGGCATTGGGGTGTGTGTTGAGGTCGTCGGGCCTAACTCTCACCCCAGTCAATCTGTAAACTAGCTGAGCTGGTACAGTACAGTAGAATGGGGTGAGAGTTAGGCTCGATGACCCTAATACACACCCGAACGCCTGATGGTGTGTGGAAGGTGAGAGGGGGGGCATGGAGTAGTAGGTTTGGAAACCCTAACATCAAATATCCACATTTGTTCATGTGGAAATCAACCCTAACTGATGCATTAATGTAGTTTTTTGTGAAGAATTTCTTTTTGAGATAGGATAATAGTATCCTTATTTTACTGTGGGAGCGCAGGGTCCTTCGGACCTTGTGCTCCAATCCCACCAGTTATGTGTGTGCGTAGAACAAATTCAATGGATGCACGTAATGTGGGTATTTTCAGAAATGTTTTCACCAAATTTACAACATGGCCTTTTGGGGACCCCACATCATTAACACTGGTACTGTCATTTTGTTAATAATAAATGCCCTGATAGAACAACAGTTGGCATGCCAACAGTAAAAAGATTTAGATTTTTGACTTTTTACAGGTAGCAAACCTGTTTTATAAGTGCAATAAACCACTCCAGACAGTAGGTATATTGGGGTCATTAATGCACTTCCCAGTTGGTTGAAGTCAATCAGGCAAGCCCTGGTGCCTCTAGCACTGATCATGACATGCATTAATGCCACAAATGCCTACAATCTGTCGTGGGTTACAGCGTACTTAACATTCCACTGTTGGCACAATTGCTGCACACAATATTCCCACAGAATAGCAGCCATACAAAGTAGGATTTCCAATATGAGCTAGGATCCTACGTCATATCACATAATACGATGTAAGATCCTAGTTCATATTAAACTGTCACTGAAACTAAACTGCACATTTTAACAAAACAAAAATGTGTCATGCATTGAAATGTATAATATTCATAAGGTGGCACAATAAGTTAAATGTATATGTTGGTTTCTTTACAGATCATTTTGTGAGGTTGCCTCACTTACCCTGATGTCATGGTAAGGCTAAGAACAAGATGGCATCCATACAACATAGGTTTTCCCATATGAACTAGGATCCTATGTCGTATCATGTAATACAACAAAGGATTCTAGTTCGTATCACGCTGCCACTCACAGGAAGTTTTAAATTGATAAAAACAAACTTTCTGACCTAGTACAGTTCAGAATATGTGCAGGGGGTCACAACAATCAAGCTACATGTGTTGGTCCTTCCCCATAAGCCCATTTTGGAAGGTTTTTATATTTAAATGTTTCAGGCAAAAGAGAAAACAAGATGGTGTCCATATGACATAGGATTTTCCATACTAACTAGGATCCTACGTCGTATTGCGTATTACGATGTAGGATCTTAGTTCATATCATGCTGCCACTCACAGTAAATTTAAAAAAAACAAGCTTTCTTAAATTAGTAAAGTGCAGAATATGCTTAGGGGATCACAATAAGTAAGTTACGCATATTGTATCTTTCCAGAAGCTCATTTTGGGAGGTTTCCATACATAAATCTCAGGCAAAACAGTAAACAAGATGGCTACCATACGAAGTAGGATTTTTTGCATACAGAGCAGGATACCTACTTCATACCATACAGTAATATTGAAGTGCCTACTGAGCATGCTCAGAAATGATTTTTCACATTTTTAATTACAATAACTAAAAACAGCTTATTGTTTTTCACTAGACTAGCAAAGGCACATCTGAGGGTAGTCCCTTTCTGATCTGAAAATTTCAGACCAAACAAACAAACCCTCTGGGCTGTAGGTAAGTTCAAAGGAAAATCCCAGCAAAGTCAATGGGTGAAAACATATTTTTTCACCTCTCCTTGACTCACAGACTGCACATCTGACCAGAATGCAGCTTGCCAGATCAAGAGATCTACCCCACAGGAAGGTGCATACCAACTTTTGTGCAAATCTGTTCAATGGTTGCAAAGTTAGTAAAGTGCAAAATTTTGAGTTTAATATTGAAATGCCTACTCAATCCTAACTAAATGGGCGTGACCTCGCCCCTAATCTTGCTCTTTGAGTGTGGCTAACAGAGTGTTATGATCGACCATGTCGAAGGCCTTACTTATATCTAAGAAGATGGTTCCAGTAGAGTTTTTATTATCCAGGGCAGTAAACCAATCATTTGTCACTTTGGCTACAGCTGACATCATACTATGGTTTTGCTGGAAGCCGGATCAGAGGGGGTTAAATAAATTTGATTTTCGAGGTCATCCTTCAGCTGATTATTGACTAACGTTTCTAGGAGCTTCGACAGAGGGGCAAGATGGAAATCGGTCTGTAATTATTAATGTCACGAGGTCTCCTGATTTAAACAAAGGTAGTATAAAGGCTGTTTTCCAGCAGGATGGGACTGTTCCAGATGTGATTGATAAGTTTAAAATATGTGCTATGGGGACGGTTAGAAAGTGGTACCGAGCTTTAGGAAGAAGACTCGATTCCATCTGCTCCTGCACTTTTTCATATCTCATTTATTAATAGGTCCTCGACTTGCTTAAAGTCACTGGTGAGAATAGGAGTCCTGGGTCTAAGGGTCTGAGGAGGCATTATTGCGTGGTGAGCAGTCAACAAACCCGTCAGCTGGGGAGGAGTCAAGCGCTAGGCCTGCTGTCGTAAGTGATAATTTAGTTTTTCTAGAATGGTGCCCTGGTTGGAGATCATGGTACCTTGTGTTATAATTTTGATGGGGTCTGCAGTCGAGGTTCTCTGTCCTTCGACAGCTTTGATGGTTTGCCAGCTATGATGTGCTGAATATGTGTTTAGCCAAGATCCAGGTCTGGATGTCATCGAGCTGGTTGAGAATTAACGTGGACAAGGCTGAAGTACTGGTTGTCAAGTTGGGTCAGAGAGGAGATGTGGTGGCTGCAGGGCAGGGGACTGGGCTTCGGCATGGCTCTGCATTCTGTTGGCCACCTCGAAGGTGAAGAATCTCAATGTAATTCTGGATGAAGAGCTGACATTTGAGGCTCAGGTGTCAGCAGTAGTCCAGAGTTGTTTGTAACATCTTAGGAAAATCAGACAGATAAATCCGTTATCATTCCTGAAGACCTGGTGACACTAGTGCATGCATGTGTGGCTTCCAGGCTCAACATCTGCAATGTTCTGTACCTTGGGATCAGTGCAGATACGCTGCAGCACCTGTAGCTGGTGCAGAATGCAGCTGCTAGGTTGCTAACTGGCTTTTTGAGATTGAGTCATATTTCCCAAGCACTGTGTTAACTGCTCTGGCTGCTGGTTAAGTGGCATATCTCCTTTAAAGTCAGCTTGCTGACTTACAAGGTCCTACACTGGTTGGGTCCAGGCTACTTGCTTGAGCTTTTGTATCCTTATGTGTCCTCACCCCCTCTCCACTCTGCTGAGGAGGGCCTCCTTGTCGTATCCAGGGTAAGATTAAAAACCTTGAGTGGCTGAGCATTTAAGGTGGCAGACCCACTCCTTTGGAACTCACTTCTTTAGACCCTGAGGGAGGCCCCCTCGATGGAGATCTTTAAAAGGAGCCTCAAAACCTCTCTATTTCTCCAAGCTTTTGAAGAATAACTTTCGCAGCTATATATTATTCATCCCAGCTGTGCTATTTATTTATTTATAATTCTACTTTATTTATTAGATAAATAGTAATGACATTTTAGTAGGTATATTTTATTAGTGGGGTTATTTTATTTATTTGTTTAATATTTTTGTCTTGCCTACTGCGATCTGCTGTCATGGTTCCCTGAGCCTCCGGGGCAGGAGCCAGATATAAATAAACTCTATTACTACTACTACAATTCATGTAAACATATATCAACAGGTTAAGTAATTATTTTGCATTCTGTGATTAACCTAAAGTGATATTTGCATAAAGCATTCATTATTAAGAAGTATGAACCTTTTAATTAAAAACAAATTAAGCATCAGCTACACTTGATTCGATTTATTTTGTTAAAAGGTTAGCTCACTGGAACATACATTCCTTTTACAAGAGCAACACCATACATCAGATACTATCACAATGTCTGAAACATCACAGTACATCAATAAATTCAATTATTCAACAAATGCAATAGTTAATTTAATATATCCAATTACATTGCTCAGTCATAAGTCACAGTCACAGTGTGATTTTTGAGACAGATACAATTTCAACCCAACTTTAACAAGTTATTCAACATTTTCAGGCAATAGGGATGTGTTTTCCAAACAGTAGAACCATTAAAGCTGGTGTGTAACCAGGAGATTAGCAGGTTCAAGTCATTAGAAGATCAGGGGCAGGATTCACAAAAAGACCCAAAGCGTGGCACAGATGTTTGCGTTGCGCTTTGCTGTTGCGCAGGTGTGAATTGAAATGTTGCTATTCACAGTCGGAATAGCAGCGCTAACCCAGGAAACCCACTGCTAACCCCAGTAGCTCGGTCCTGACAGCCATGCAGGAGAATGGCAACTGCATTGAATAGCACAGCTGCACTATGTCCTAGTCACCAAAGCACAAAAGGTGCTATGTAGCCATTTGCATGCCCATTATGGGCCCATTTACATGGGTTGCAAGGGAGTTTTGCACCCCGGCCCAACATGGGCTGTCATTCCCACATTAAGACAAAAATGTCCTTGGAGGTCTAGTGGTCCCTCCTTGCCCCCGATCACCAATCACCGATCGCTGTCCCCTTACTAATGAAAACATCTCCTGGTGGTCTAGTGGTCCCTGCCCATCCCCGATTGCCAATTGCTGATCACCGTCCTCTTATTAAGGAAATGATCTCTGATTGTCTAGTGGTCCCTTCCTCCACCTCATCACTGATAACGGACCCCTCGAAACAGTAGCAAGAAGCTATGGTAGTATAGTGGTCCCTTCCCCTATCCTAATCACGGATCACCAGACCGTACTTTAAAAACTGAATTCTCTGATAGTCTAGTGATCCCCCTCTCCCCATTCACCAAATGCCATCCTGTATTGAAATAAGTATTTCCCTGGTAGTCCAGTGGTCCCTCCCCTATTCACTGATCAGTGGCCCATATTGAAAAAGTACTTCCCTGGTAGTCTAGAGGCCCCACCCCCACTGATCACTGGCCTGAGAGCAGAAAAATGTATGATTCCCTAGTACTAACAGTCCCAACCCCCCCATTTGCTGTCTTGAATACTTAAGAAATATGTATCCCGGCAGCTAGTGTTCTCCCAATGGATTGCCGATCGCGGTCCAAGAAAAATGACTAGACACTGGTGGCTAGCTCCCTCCCTCCCGCCCTCGATCACCAGCAAAATATGTAAACACTTTTAGCATTGGTGTCCCGTGGTCCTTCCCCCTAGCCGATCACCTGTCCAATATGTTGAAAATATAGAAATATAAAACAGAAAGTGACAATAGAAAGATACCTTTTAGTCCATCTAGTGTGTCCTGTAGTAGTCCCACCTAATATACCCCAGCCCCCTACTGCCCATTTTGTGTGAGGGCTCCCCTGTGTCTATCCCATGCATTTTTGAACTCACCAACCATCTTGGTCCCCACTACCCCGAGGGTAGGCTATTTCATGCATTTACCACCCCCTCTCTGTCAAAAAGAACTTCCAGATGTTGGTGGTGAACTTGCCCCCCTTAGCCTTAGATCATGCCCCAAGTCCTATTGTCTTCTTTGAAGTGAAAAAGTTCCTGTGCTTGCACCCTATTTATTCCTTTAATGTATTTGAAGGTTTCAATCATGTCTCCCCTCTCCCTTCTCTGCTCCAACAAATACACGTTTAATTCCCTCAGTCTTTCCTCATGAGACATGCCATGCAATCCCTGCACCATTTTTGTCACCCTTCTCTGAACTGTCTCCAATCTGTTGATGTCCTTCTTGAGTGGGGCCTCCAAAACTGAACACAGTACTCCAGATGTGGCCTGACCAGAGCTCTGTAGAGTGGCAGGACATCTCCCTTTTCCTACTTGTGATTCCGCTCCCAGTGCATCCCAGCATTCCATTGGCCTAGGTGCTGCCTTCTCTTTTCTTTCCTACTTTAAGTCATCTGAGAACATGATGTCTAGATCATGCTCCTGGTTTGATGCAGCTGGCATTTCCCTCACAGGAGAAGAGAAATGTTATATATTTATTTTATTTTATTTTAGTCTTTAGTAACGAGATGCAGGTCCACTAGGCACAAGTACCTGTTTTCAGAGGTGACCTGGGAGCACTAGGGGTTAAGTGACTTGCTCAGAGTCACACAGTACACTAGTGGAAGTAGTGGGAATCAAACCCAGGTTTCCTGGATGCACCAAGCTCATTCACAACTTATTACTCTAATCTCTAGCCTATACTGTCAGCAAAATCAAGTGATCTGACATGTGCAGTGACTGGTTCAGAGGCAAGGTACTTCTGGTGGTTGTGGGATTCAAACCTGGGACTATGAGGTCTTTTGGTTCTTAGCTCACTGTTCTAACCTCTGCGCTATATTGCAGACAGTTAGCATTGGTGTCCAGTGGTTCCACCCCCAACATCCCAATCCCTGGTATAAGAAATGTAAGCCTCCTTTAATTCAGGCCTTACTAATGCTACCTATCTCCTCCCTGTTTCCCACATAAGGTTGGGGGGGGGGGTCTGCCCCAGGTGTGGTTTTCTTGCCCCTTCCAAGAGGTAAGAAAGGGGTTGCTCTGAAAGAATTGAGAGACCCGCGGGAGACTGTCATAAGTGGGCCAGGGGTTCAATCCCTGGCCAAAGAAGAGCAGCCTAGATCTAATAACGAATGGTAACAGCTCAGGAATTATGGTGGGAGGTTGCCAGGGAGAGCAGTAGGTGGGATGGGAACCCACATAAGGAGGTGAGCCGCAGCCCGGAGGAAATGGGAATTGTGACCCACCTTGTGCTCTGCGGCACCGAGGTGGGTCTGGGGCACTTGGCCAGTAGTTTGGAGTGGACGCAGTGGAAGCCTTCAGTGGTGGCAGCACCATGGCGTGGCCCAGATGGTGGTGAAAGCACTGATGGGTCATACCCGTGTGGCACGCCGCCTCTGGCTGGTGGCTTGCTGGGAGCAAGTAAGAGTTGGTACCCACCTTTCCCGTGTTTGGCTAGGTGTGGAATGGGGTGGGGCCCGATCCTAGGCCCAGTGCAGCAGGTAGGGAGGATTAAGCTAAGAATTTAAGCCACCTGCACTTTGAGAACCCCTGGCTGGAGGATGGCCAAGCAGAATTGATGTTTAAGCAGCAGTGAGAACAATCTAGTGTGGGTTCCAGGAAGTAAGCATAGAAAAGAGAACCCTGGATGTGAGTGTAACCCCTAGGGGGTGCTATCCCAAGGGCTACTACCCCTGCCTGCTTAATTACTAACAGGTTGAGGGGCCTAGGTCAAATGGCGGGTGCCTCCACCCAGAGGTCAGGGTTTGCAATAGTTAAACTAACTTGGTCACAGCCCTCTGGGACACTGTAACCCCCCTTTCTTCCCGCTAGTGGCCCACACAATGCATTAGGAATATCTTCACAATGTACACTTACCCAGGACTGGCTCCGCCGACTGGACCCAGGGACACCCTGCAAAACAAGATGATACAGTGCAAAGCCACAGAACAATACTGTAACATAAAGGAATACCTCAGACAGTGTAACTTTGCTGAAACAAACAAATCTGATTTATTTAGGGGGATATAACAAGGACGGGGGAAATCAGGTTAATTAGGTTAAACACATTAATAATCACAGTACTGTGCACATATTCAGAGTCCCAAATTGTCACTGTCACTAGGTACCCAGGATGGGGGGCTAGCCAGGATCGGTTGCAGCTGGTTGGGGCCCTGCGATGGAAAAAACATTTGCACATCCCAATTGTAATACGGAGCTGGGTGGCTCAGTTAGTGAAGAAATGAAAAAAGCAACCATTAGATGACACACTTGCAATTCGACAAACAGATGGCAGGGAGCTACCCTGCTTTGTACTCACAACTCAATGCTGGGAACTGGATGGAAGGCAGATTGTCCTGGATTGCCAGAAGGAGCAGACCAAGTGGACAAGGTCCTTGTGACTGGACCCCACTGCAGTTTAAAACAAATGGATGTAGTCTGGCTTAAGCTGGGGTTTACTTCCAGCTTCATGCACTCTGTTAACTGTACAGGGGATTTGAAACACGATTCCCCACAAGCACTACACACATTTATATGTAAAAAGGGAAGTATTATACCAGGCAGGCTGCTTCTCTATCCCAATCGCAATAACTGCACAATACTTGGGAGAACACACAGCAGATTCAGTTCCTGAAAGACTGAGCGCGATTCAGCAATTTCTCCAGTCTTCTACAGGGTGAGCCTGGTTTCCTCACTTCTGGTGCTTCTTTCTCCTTACAACTCTGATTCAGTCCACACTGGCACTCACAAACAGCTGTAGGCCGAACTTTGGGGCCCCACATGAGCTTCCCGTGTGAAAACTCAACGGCGCAGGAGCATGGAGCTCCTTCCCTCTTCACAGTCACAACTCAACTGATCTTTCCAGTAGACAGAGCCGGGTATTTCCTTTGAGTTCCTCCCAGTTCAGTTGGCTGGTTTGGCTGTTTTGGCTGTCACTCACAGTAAACTCCCCCTGTTGGTGGAAAAAAGGCGCCGAAATCAAAACTAGATTTCCCAGAGTCACTGCCCTTACAATCCGCTTACAGCAGGCTCCAGAGGAGAGTCCAAGTTCTGATTCGCCCAGAGCAGGCTCCATTTTAAAGGATCCCCACCATGATTGGTCCAATTCAGCAGTTCAGAACCAACAGAAGGGAGCTTGCTCTGCACTGTCCTTGCTACAAGAAAGCAGATTAAATCAAACTGCATTTTCATTATTACTCTAACAGGTTACAAGCAAACAATTACATCTTTAAAGAGTGCTCCTTCTGCCCACTTAGTGATGGCAGAAACGGAGCGATTTGGCAGTAGCTTGAGCGGGACTCAAGCAGGAAAACACACAGTCCCCCCATACAAACTAATTATGTCTGCAAGCAGACAGCCCTTAAAGAGACAGTACCAGAGGCTCTAAAAGCACTCACAGATAAACAGCTTAAACGCCAAACACCATTCAGGCTTGGAGCATTCAAGCAAGCTCCTGGAAGATTTTTTGGGAACCCCCATTTGCAGGGGGATTACATGAGGCCTAGGTGCACTGCTCGAGCTTTGAGCCCACTGGCTCTGTGTATGTGGTGCCCATTCATTGGGACTACTCTGGCCCTAAGTCTGTGCTGCAGCACTGTGCTGCACTTGGGACATATATTGCCAGCTTTTGTGCCTGTCTCCAGTTTCCTCCAGCCTCTTAGAGCTGTTTCAATTTTTTTTAAATAAATCATGTTTTTTTTATTCTTTTAATCACATGTGCTCTCTGCTCTGTGCTGTGCTCTGTCTAACCAAGATTTCCCCCAAGCAACTTTTGGAACCTTACCTGTCAGCTGTGTCAGCAGCCTGTTGTTCTTGCCATCTGGGTGCCATAGTCTGTGGTAAGCTGCTTGTGAGCTGCCTGACTGTGCCATCTCTCAGGTAGGGCAAATATTTTTTTGTATTCCTGTCTGGATGGATTCCCGACTTGTGCCCCCCTCTGGTCACTTTTGACATCAGGCCCTAGACATGGGCTGGAGGGGTTACAAACATGGGGGCTCATTCAGGATCCTGCCTCAGTGGCTGTGAGGCCTGGATGATGCTTGGTGGGGTCTGCAGGCCTGGTGGGTCCCAAGGAAGTTATCTATGCCATGATAGGGAGCTTCCATTTTGGGTGGTTTTGTGCTTTCAGTGACTCCACCATCTTGCTCAAGGCTCCCAGCATTTATCTGTTACCACCTTATTTGGCTGATTGGATTTGGCCTTCTGTACCATCTGTGGGGATTGCATCACTTCTGTCTGTGGGAAGTTTGGAAGCCTGTGAAGACACCAAGTCAGTGCTCCCTATGGAGTCCTCCTCTCCTACCCCTGATGTCATAGTGGAGTCAGTGGAGGATGAGGACTCGCATGGTGGGGAAGGGCATCAAAGTCTGCCCAACCCTTCCCCACCAACACCTGTGGAGCCTCCCTGTGGCAGAGGGAGAGGGCAAGGTAAGCTTGTTAAATCTGCTGACCCCCCAGGGCCCTGGGGGTCAGCCCATGTTCCCTTGCCTGCCAGAGGTGGTAAGTTGCCAGCTGAATGAGGAGATGCCTCAGGGAAGGAGTCCACAGTGATTCTGAAGGACCAGAGAGAGAAGTGTGATGTAGAGTACACTGAGCCACCTGTCTTGCCCCCTGGACAAGCACCACGCTCATTTATGTTTGACGACCAGGAGATCTACAGGGTCATTTGATGGCCATACCATAGGCCAGTTCTCACCCTACCAGATACCATTCTTTGCCTCTTGGCAATGTCTAAGTCTCAGAGTGAAGATGGATGGGTTATTATTGAGCCATGGCCCCATGAATTTGCTTTATAGAACTTGGGTCTGGCTGGAGCCCAGTGAAGCCCAGTGTTTGTGAAATTCCTTGAGTGGTCCAAGGTAGAATGGTGGATCTGGCACCAGATTCATCTGTAGTATCCAAGGTAGGATTACCCTATATATCTGAGTACTGTGGGATATCACAGAGGAGAAGCAGGCAGATTTTTTTTTTTGGGGGGGTGATCAACAAGCTGCAGCTGCGAAAAAATGAGTCTGGACTGCCCTCGGAGGAGGTGACCCACCGTGCCCATTCCCTGTGCCACTCAGTGGCATTTGCTGGACTGACCATTTTCAAACATTTCATCCTGGTACAAGATGTGGCTGGCAGCAGGATGAAATATTGTATCATCACTTCTGATTCTTTTTCCAATGAGACAACAAAGCAGGATCCTATCTATTACTACCCCAGCGGTGGTGGACCCACTATCTGATCATGAGCACCCATGAAACAGTACTATTTTGCCAGGACTGCATAGACTGAAGTATTTTAACTGTTGGTGAGTTACTCCAACTGTTCCTGTTCTGGTTATTTGTTCTTCAAGCAACCTGTGCATTTGAGCAAGTTGAGAGCCCAGAAGTGAAGACTAAATGGACTGTGCCCGTGTTTAGGCCTGGACTTTGGGACTACTTCTGAGACTGTACCTATTACGGGACAGAAATGCTGTATTTAGTAAAGTTGTTTAAAGGGGGGGTGCATCAGGTATGTGTGTGAATTGCTAGTTGCTAGGTGTGTGGGTGTAGCTGTGTGGTGTATGCATGGTGTGTCTGATGAGAGTATGGGGATAGTTTCTTGTTAGTGTTTAAGTCCTATCAGCATTGTTCACTATTAACTCTGTTGGGGATCTGCTAGAGGGGGCTAAAAGTTTTGAATGGGCTCCACCTACCCCCTAGTGTTCAATTTTGGGATTTTCTTTGGGTCCCCTTATCTTTTAGTCTGGTGTTCCAAAGGGAGGGGAGTCCACCTGTGGGAGAGTGAGAATATCCCAATGATGCCACTCGCCATACTTGGCTGGGTGCCCCATTCCCCAGAGGGGAATGGTTTAAAGGGGGGAGATTTTAAGCCCTCTTTAATTCAATGCTTACTAAAGTTACCTATCTCCTCCTGGTTCCCATGTAAGGTTAAGGGGGCTGATGTCTGCCCTGGGCATGATTTTCCTGCCCCTCTAAGGGATAAAGGTAGAGGTTCTGGAAGAATCGAGAGGCCAGCAGGAGACTGTCATAAATAGGCCAGAGGTTCAATCCCCAGTGTAGGACAGCAGCTAACTGTAGCAGCAAATTGTAATGGTTCAGGAATTAAGGTAGGAGGTTGCCAGGGAGTGCAGTCGTGGGGATGGGACCTGGACTTTGGGACTTACGCTGCAAGGAGAGCTGCAGCCTAGAAAATGGAATTGGACCTGCCTTGTTCTCCGTGGCACTGAGGTGGGTCTGGGGCCTTGTCCAGTAGTTTGGAGTGGAGGTTCTGGGGGCACTTCAGTGGTGGCAGCGCCGTGGTGTGGCTCAGATGGTGGTGGCAGCACCGATGGGTCATACCCATGTGGCACGACACCTCAGGCTGGTGGCCTGCCGGGAGTGAGCAAGGGTTGGTACCCACATTACCCATGTTTGTCTAGGTCCACAAATGGGGTGGGGCCCAACTGTAGGCCAGATGCAGCAGGTAGGGAGAAGTAAGCTGAGAACTGAAGCCACCTACATTTTGAGAGCCCCTGGTTGGAGGATGGCTGAATGGAATTGGTGTTTGAGCAGCAGTGAGAACAGCCTAGTGTGGGTGCCAGGGAGTAAGCACATAAAGGGGAGCCCTGAATCTGAGGCCTAGGTGCACTGCTTGAGCTCTGAGCCCCCCAGCTCTTTGTCTCTGGAGCCCATTCATTGGGCCTGCTTCAGCCCTAAGTCTGTCCTGCAGCCCTGTGCTGCAGTTGGGAAATATAATGCCAGTTTTTGTGTCTGTCTCCAATTGCCTCCAGCCCCCTGGAGCTGTTTGAATTGTTTTAAATAGCTTTTTTTTATTCTTATAATTACATGTGCTCTCTGCTCTTTCCGTACTCTGTCTACTATTTCCTCCCAGCAACCTTCGGGATCCTACCTGCCAGCTGTGTCGCAGCCTTTTGTTCTTGCCATCTGGGTGCCATCTGCTGTGTTAAGCTGCTTGTGAAATGCCTGACTGTGTCATCTCTCAGGTAGGGCAAATATTTTTTTTTTTATTCCTTTCTGGATGGATTCCCAGCATGCACCACCCTCCGGTCATTTGTGACATCAGGCCCCTGCACAAGTTCCAGATAGGGGTTACAGAAAAATCCCCCGTTCCCTGGTGGTCTAGTGGACCCCTCTGCCCCCCCACCCAGTCAGGGATCGACCCACCACCCTGCACCCCAAATCCAATCCCCAGTTGGCTAACAGCACAGCCCTCATCTCACCTCCTTGGCTGGCCACTGACTGAGCTCGCAATGAGTGCGTACGCTCATTGAGAGCTCAGTCGGTGGTCAGCTGTGGAGTTGAGAGGAGGGCTGTTCTCATCACTGGCTGGGAATCAGGTTGTGGCAGGGAACACGGTGTTCCTTACTATTGCCATCGGCATTCTTGTTCTTTACTTGTGTTTGTGTTACCTTTTTGAAATAGCACTCGTGTGTCCTATTGTGCTGCACTATAAAGTAAGTGCTTTATGTACCCTGCTGTAGCAAGGGGCCTACACAAAAATGGGATATTATATCTCACTAGAATATCTGACCATTGGTTTGATGCAAATTTCAAATAAATAAACAGGAACATAGGAATCATGTTGGCAAATGGGGACCGCATGATCCATCTAGTCTGCCCGTGTTTCTGCCCCCCTACCTATTTAGACTACACCCTGATGTGTCCACAATGTCTGCCCCATACAAGTTTGAACTCATGTACTGTCTTGGATTCCACCATCCCCTGAGGTAGGCTGTCCCATGGGTCTATGACCCTTTCTGTAAAGAAGTACTTCCTGAGGTTGCTTTTGAACCTGCCTCCCACCATACGCAAGTTGTGCCCCCTTGTACTCGCATCTCTGTTTTGCTGGAAGAGGTTTCCTGCTTGTGTTGTGTTGATTCCCTTAATGTACTTAAAAGTTTCAATAATTTCCCTTCTGTTTCTTCTCTGCTCAAGGGTGTACAGATTTAGTTCCCTGAGTCTTGCTTCAGATGGTTTTCATCTTTCCTAGCTGGTAGAACACAGAGTTGTGTCGTGGGTTTTTTCTTCCGACCCTTTTTCTCTGTCTTGCAGGGTTCCTCAGGGCTCGGTGCTGTCCTCCATGTTGTTTGCAGTGTATATGCTACCCCTCAGAGACATTATAAGCAGGTATGGGCTGCGGTTTAATTGCTATGCCGATGATACCCAGCTTTACCTGTCTTTCGCCCCTGATCAGGTTAGTGCGCTCTCAGTATTTAATAACTGCCTTGCTGAAATCCAAGACTGGATGAATTCAAGCTGGTTAAAGTTTAACACAGGAAAGACTGAGGTTATGGTTGTGGACCTGGGTCGCAGGATAGAGGGGTTGAGGGCTGATCAGCCTTCTGGAATATTTCTGGGGGGCGCTCAGATCCTTACGTCAGAATGGGTGCGCGACCTTGGAGTGTTGCTTGATGATGGGCTGACCCTTAGTCATCAGGTGTTGGCAGTAGTTAAGTCAGCCTTTTACCATCTTAGGAACATCGCCAGGGTCAAACACCTTGTTCCGTCCAGTGATCTGTCTGTGTTGGTCCACGCCATTGTGACCTCCCACCTTGACTGCTGCAACTCCCTTTATCTGGGGCTTCCTGGGGTTGATATCTGCCACTTGCAACTGGTGCAGAACGCTACTGCTCGATTATTGTCAGGGGTGTCTAGGAGTTTGCATATCATCCCTGTGCTGCGCGATCTGCACTGGCTGCCGATTCAGTGGCGGATCACCTTTAAGGTAGGTTTGTTGACCTACAAAGCTCTATACGGTCTTGGTCCCAACTACTTGAAAGAGCTTCTGATTCCTTACACCTCTGTGCGACAGCTCCGCTAGGCTGTCGAGGGGTTGCTGGAGATACCGAGGGTTATTTTGAAATCTTCTGGGGCCTGTGCCTTTGCGTTTGTGGTCCCTACCCTCTAGAATTCTCTGCCCCATCAGCTTAAGAATTATCATGATTTTATTAATGATATAGTATTCTGTATATCTGATGTTTTGTTTTAATTCTGTAAGGCGCCTTGATATTTGAAAGGTGCCTAATAAATAAAGATTATTATTATTATTATTATATGGCTCATGATGCAGTCCATGCACCATCTGTGTAACCCTTCTCTGTACTCTCTGCAGGCGGTCTATGTCTTTTTTGAGGTGGGGCCTCTAAAACTGACCACAGTGCTCTAAATGTGGCCTTACCAAGGACCTGTAGACAGGGATGATAACCTAGCTCTTTCTACTTGTAATTCCCCTACCAGTGCACCCAAGGATGGCACTCACCCTCTGTGCTGCCTTTTCACACTGTTTTCCATCCTTTAAGTCATCCACGATGACTACTCTGAGGTCTCATTCTGTTTTTGTCTCCTCTAACTGATGCCCTCCCAGTGTGTACTTTATCCCTGGGTTTCTTTTTCCTATATGCATAACCTTGCACTTCTTGGCATTAAACTTTAACTGCCAATCCCTGGACAATTCCTTGAGTTTTTTCAGGTCTGCTTCCATACCTTTCACTCCCCCCTGCATGTCTACTCTGTTGCAGAGTTTTGTGTCATCTGCAAACAGACAAACCTTCCCCATTAACTCATTTGCAATATCCCAGATAAATATGCTAAAGAGGATAGGTCCCAGCACAGACTCCTGTGAAACGCCACTGGTCACTTTGCCTTCCTTTGATAATGATCTATTGACAAGCATTCTCTGCATCCTATCTTGCAACCAGTTGGTGATCCAGTTCACTGCCTAATGACGGACTCCTGTATGCTCTGATTTGTTAACTAGCCTTCTGTGGGGGGCAGTGTCAAAGGCTTTAATGAAGTCCAGGTACACAATGTCCACTGTTCCTCCATGGTTGACTGCTGTGGTGACCCAGTCAAAAACGTTGATCGTATTGGTTTGACAAGAGCATCCTGCTGTAAAGCCATGTTGCCTGGGGTCAGTCTTTCTGCTATCCTCCAGGTACTTCACTATCCTCTCCATTAGCAGTGACTCCATGATTTTCGTGCCACGAGGTCAAACTGACTGGTCCATAGTGTCCTGCCTGTTCCTGTTTCCGCTCTTGTGTAAAGGTACTACTGTTGCCCTTTTCCAGTCCTGAGGTATTATTCCACTTTCCAGTGGCATGTTGAAAAGCTCAGCCAATGATGGGCGAGTTCTTCCCAAGCTTCTTCAGTACCCTAGGTGGATGCCATCTGCCCCATTGCTTTATCTACCTTGAGCTTATTCAGCTTTCTAGGACCCTTTCCTTGTGAAGGGTCTTGTGTCTAAAATAAATAAATATATAAATTACATTACCATTACAAAACTGACTCATGTTGTATATAAGCAGAGATGATGCAACTAAAAACATTGATTACAATTAATTATAGAGGTCCCTCCAGTCTATCTAAGAAAAAAGTTACAGCCACTGAACTCCATTCATGGAACCCACTGTAAACGAGTTGTTACATCTCAGCTGGGCTATCCTGAGTAACTATGTTGTAAAATAAAAAAATCACGAACAAATTCTTGAAATAATATCTTTGCATTGTACGTTATATTCATCACCGTACTCTTTATTGTATTTCCCCCCTCCGTGACCCCCTCACCTCCTTAGGCTGCATCTGAAAACAAACTCCAGTCAAGTTTGCCTCTCCCAGTCAACAATTTTTAACTAATAACACCATAGAAAATGCCAAATTTCTATTCCTAAGATAAACACAGACCTCGGCAAATCCTGTAGAGTCTCAGTGCTGCATTACACTCCCTTCTGATGTGATTCACCTACAATGACAATCTTTAAAGAAAGAATGATATCTTCTTTTAGTGCAGTGCTCAATGAACCAGTCATAATTTTATAAAAAAACAACACTGCTCTGTGTATGTATGCTGCATTGCATTGCATTGAGAAGTGCAGGAATTGCTGACAGAGAGGAGAGTAAGCACCCAAATGTTTACCTAAAGGTGTATAATATATACATATATATATATATTTATAAAATGCTTGAGACAATCATGGTCAGCAGCACCAACAGCACTGGACAAACACCATCACATGACCGTGCGTATATCAGAGCGCGACCGCACACCTGCACTTTACCCCCCTCAAAACAATTTTGACATTTTATAAGATAGATATACCACTCTGGGGTGTGCAGTCACGCTCTGATATCGCCGCATGCCAGAGTTGGCGCACAGGCGATGCGTATATCAGAGCGCAACCGCACCTCAGAGTGGTATATCTATTACATATATATGTATGTATATGTATGTGTGTGTATATATATATATATATATATATATATATATATATATCGTTGCAAATAAACTACGTTAGTGCATCAGTTAGGTTGATTTCCACATCAACAAATATGTGGAAATTTGATGTTAGGGTTTCTAACCTACTACCTAAGCCACCCCCAAACCCTCCACACACCAACAGGCATTGGGGTGTGTGTTGGGGTCGTCGGGCCTAACTCTCACCCCAGTCCATCTGTAAACAAGCTGAGCTGGTACAGTACAGTAGAATGGGGTGAGAGTTAGGCTCGATGACCCTAACACACACCCGAACGCCTGATGGTGTGTGGAAGGTGAGAGGGGGGGCATGGAGTAGTAGGTTTGGAAACCCTAACATCAAATATCCACACTTTTGTTCATGTGGAAATCAACCCTAACTGATGCATTAATGTAGTTTTTTGTGAAGAATTTCTTTTTGAGATAGGATAATAGTATCCTTATTTTACTGTGGGAGCACAGGGTCCTTCGGACCTTGTGCTCCAATCCCACCAGTTATGTGTGTGCGTAGAACAAATTCAATGGATGCACGTAATGTGGGCATTTTCAGAAATGTTTTCACCAAATTTTCAACATGGCCTTTTGGGGACCCCACATCATTAACACTGGCACTGTCATTTTGTTAATAATAAATGCCCTGGTAGAACAACAGTTGGCATGCCAACAGTAAAAAGATTTAGATTTTTGACTTTTTACAGGTAGCAAACCTGTTTTATAAGTGCAATAAACCACTCCAGACAGTAGGTATATTAGGGTCATTAATGCACTTCCCAGTTGGTTGAAGTCAATCAGGCAAGCCCTGGTGCCTCACAACGCAGTCATGACATGCATTAATGCCACAAAATGCCTACAATCTGTCGTGGGTTACAGCGTACTTAACATTCCACTGTTGGCACAATTGCTGCACACAATATTCCTGCAGAATAGCAGCCATACAGTAGGATTTCCAATATGAGCTAGGATCCTACGTCATATCACATAATACGATGTAAGATCCTAGTTCATATTAAACTGTCACTGAAACTAAACTGCACATTTTAACAAAACAAAAATGTGTCATGAGTTGAAATGTATAATATTCATAAGGTGGCACAATAAGTTAAATGTATATGTTGGTTTCTTTACAGATCATTTTGTGAGGTTGCCTCACTTACCCTGATGTCATGGTAAGGCTAAGAACAAGATGGCATCCATACAACATAGGTTTTCCGATATGAACTAGGATCCTATGTCATATCACGTAATACAACATAGGATTCTAGTTCGTATCACGCTGCCACTCACAGGAAGTTTTAAATTGATAAAAACAAACTTTCTGACCTAGTACAGTTCAGAATATGCTCAGGGGGTCACAACAATCAAGCTACATGTGTTGGTCCTTCCCCACAAGCCCATTTTGGAAGGTTTTTATATTTAAATGTTTCAGGCAAAAGAGAAAACAAGATGGTGTCCATATGACATAGGATTTTCCATACTAACTAGGATCCTCGTCATTATTGAATGTCGATGTAGGATCTTAGTTCATATCATGCTGCCACTCACAGTAAATTTAAAAAAAACAAGCTTTCTTAAACTAGTAAAGTGCAGAATATGCTTAGGGGATCACAATAAGTAAGTTTCGCATATTGTATCTTCCCAGAAGCTCATTTTGGGAGGTTTCCATATATAAATCTCAGGCAAAACAGTAAACAAGATGGCTACCATACGAAGTAGGATTTTTTGCATACAGAGCAGGATACCTACTTCATATCATACAGTAATATTGAAGTGCCTACTGAGCATGCTCAGAAATGATTTTTTCACATTTTTTTAATTACAATAACTTAAAAACAGCTTATTGTTTTTTTCACTAGACTAGCAAAAGGCACATCTGAGGGGTAGTCCCTTTCTGATCTGAAAATTTCAGACCAAACAAACAAACCCTCTGGGCTGTAGGTAAGTTCAAAGGAAAATCCCAGCAAAGTCAATGGGTGAAAACATATTTTTTCACCTCTCCTTGACTCACAGACTGCACATCTGACCAGAATGCAGCTTGCCAGATCAAGAGATCTACCCACAGGAAGGTGCATACCAACTTTGTGCAAATCTGTTCAATGGTTGCAAAGTTAGTAAAGTGCAAAATTTTGAGTTTAATATTGAAATGCCTACTCAATCCTAACTAAATGGGCGTGACCTCGCCCTAATTTTATATATATATATATATATATATATATATATATATATATATATATATATATACGTAGTGCCAGTGAGGCTAAAAAGTGGCAAATATTTGTGATATTCTTGGGGTGCTCAGACCTCCAGTGAGGATATCACATTTATCCTTACTGTAGGTCATTTAATCACACAGTAGGTCCAGTAGAGGCACTATCTGCACTTAACCACAACTCCTCACAAAGGTTTTGATTGGTGGGAGCTGGCAGCACTGAGCAGCAGAATCAGAATTCACCTGCTCACTTGCATGCCAGCTCCCACTGGTAGTTTCATTTCTCTCTAGCAGCACACAGATCACTCACTTTCTCCCCAATTCTTTTTTCTACACCAGATACAGCCCTTGGAGAAGTCATTCAAAAAAAGGGAAACAGAAAAACCTCTCCAACATCCCCCCCCCCGCACCCCATCTGAAGTTTACAGACTTTTTTTCTTTTTAAATCCTGGCTGCACATTTTAACAACCACACCATCAACTCCCCAGTCCCCAACAACACAGCTGCTCCATGCACTCCCCCAACACAACCACATGCCACATTGGAGGTTTTAAAACAGTGTTTATTTCTTTACTTTCTTTGCTTTACTTGTCCCTGCACAATCTACCTAACACATTGATTTGCACCAGCAACTTACTGGCATTGACACCACACCACAAAATACCAGAAAGTACACGTTAAACAACAGACTTCACGTGCGGGCCAGCTCCAGCTGTAAACCTCCTCAGTGTGAAACCAGCATTCACACTGAGAGTTTCACTTTATTATTTTTTTCTATTTAACTTTTTCTTGTTACGTTTCAGTGCCCTCAATGTCCTCAGAACTACAGAACAACACCTCCCTCCCTTTCTAGCCCTGGCAGCCAGCCTACCTCTTACCGGCTTAGAGTACTTTCCTGGCTGACAACTACCTCCTCAACAGTACACAGCTCCTCCGAACGGCATTCCGTCACCACTTCGTACTACCGCCAAAAGCAGAATCAACCGATCATACTCCTCAAAACAGCAGGATCAACCACATAGCTTACGTACGACATTTTTACTGCAGCCACACCAAAAAGACAAAACACAACTTCAGAACATCAACTTGTCTCCCTCGCTAAGTGAGTGGTGCCACTGCCATGTTTTAAAAACTGTAAAACCCACCCACACACAGAATGGCAGCCAATGAGATAACACGCTGCCAACTGGCAGCCAATCGGATATCACGCTGCCAGCAAAAGCTTGCAATAACCCTAGCTACCCTTTCAAACCACAAACACTGGAGAAAAAGCAACTCTATATATATACAAATATTTAAAACTTTAAAAACAATACACATAAAAAAAAGAAAAAGTGAGCATTACATAAATCAAATATGTCATGAGGGGACTGGAAATATAAGTGATATTTCCCATCATGCAGTTTGACCTTGTGACCTCACTCATGGCTCCACCACACGTGAGGTCATAAGGTCAAACTGTACTAAGGGAAAATATCACTGATATTTCCAGTCCCCCCCATGACATATCCCATATATATATATATATATATATATATATATATATATACATACATATACATATATGTATGATGCAGATGGTAGCATTTTCTGGAGGTCCTAGAGCTCAAAGGTAAACTGCCAATATTGGGGAGGGTCTATATATATATATATTGGGGGATACATGATGAGCAGCACGTGAGATATGGAAAATAATCTCACTCCTGCATCATGGTATGGATATCTCACAGTGCCGAAGGCATGGTGAGAATATCCCTTGCGATACGGGAGTGAGATTTCCATATCTTACTCTGCCCGTCATGTGTTTGATTTATGCAATAGGGTAGGAGTGCAGGTTTATGGTTATTAAGCTGAGAGACTGCTGAAATTGATTGTAAAGGACAGTGTTATTTTGTTTCTCTGTGTACCTGCGCTGTTATTAGGCTCTGTTGTGAATGGGGACTGTGTTTTTTTATGAATGGAACTGGTTTGTGTTATGTGATTGGCTGATGTTGTGTGGTTGTGGATTTTAATTGGTTGTGCTTGTGGAACAAATCTGTAGGATAGGTGCTTAATTATGTAATATGATTAGTTGGTTGGTATGACAGTTACTGTTAAGCGTGTCTTGATTGGTTGTGGATCTGTAGTGGGCATAGCATTTTGCTGAGAAGCTGTTCCGGGATGGTTGTGTGTTTTATAGTGTTATTTTTATTTCTTTGGATGTTCAGTTTCATTTACATTTATTTTTTTCTGCTTCGTGGGACTTTATTTTTTATAATGTTGTGCTTTAGTAACTGTATGGCATTTAATGCAACGGACTTCATGGATTACTGCGTCCGATTCTCCGAATGTCTGCTGCTTGTCAGGTATTTCTTCTTCAGTTGCTATCGCTGTCTGAGGGAATTCGCTTTGTTTTGTTCTGGGGATGTGCTGTTTCTATTTGTACTGCCGTTGATTCACGATGTAATGCTATGTGTTGCAGCTCAGCTTTTACCATTTACTGACCGTGCAGTTCGTGTGTTTTTTACCTACAATTTTATGGTAAATAGCTGTAGGATTACTAGCACGAGTATGAGGAGGATTTTAACTACAAATGAGATCGTTTTTACAAGTAAAGCTAGTCTGTGTCAATGCTGCCTATAACGTACTGCCTGCACTTGTTTTTCTCATGAGGCTGCAGTGAGAATGTCAGTTTGTGATGTAGCAGCTATGTATGTAAATCTAAATAATCCCACAGTTGCTATGTCACTGACATTTATCTCACTGCAGTGAGAATATGGCTTTTTATTTATAACGTTTATCAACCACCCCATTGTATAAATATACATATATATATATATATATATACACACACACATGGTGTGGCTAAAATGGAGGGCGTTGGGCCATGGCCTCCCACTTGTATTTCGGGGGCATATAGTTATTTCAGCCCCCACATTTTACCGATTTTTTTTTTTTTTATATGAGTAGAATAGTAATTTTAGTGGAACGTAACGTTCGTGTTTCCTAAAGGTAGTGAGCTGAGAACTCTTTATTTTTGAAGACCGTGGTAAAAACATGCAAGTAACATGAAATGTGAACTGGATTACTATGGTGACTTAGGCATACCCCATCTCCATAGTAATACTGAGAAGCAATAGAAGAGAGTTCAGCCGTGGACCAATGAAAACTGAGAGCGTGTCATGTTTTGATGTGGGAGCAGATCGAGTCTGTCGCCATCATTATCAATTACTTATTACTGTGTACAGGTACAGGCTGTGACAGAAAAATCTTTTTCTGAGAAGACTGGTGAAAGAAAATAAAGAAAAGGTTTCCCTGATGAAAAGGTATGCTGCATTTAACTGAAATTCAATGCCTGTATGTGCGACGAACATGGACAAAGGTAGACATTGTTTTCTGGACTGGGGGCTAATTGGGTGGCTCAAGTAGCTTCAATGTGCAGAACAACTTGGGGAAAGGTAGCGTGTATTACTGGAGGAGAAGTAATCATAGACGAGTGAGTGGTTGAATAAAAAATAAATTCCTCTCTGGTTTGTCTTTGCTGCTGCCTCACATATAAAACTGCTTAGCACTGCCCACTGTCATTGACACAGGCATTCACTGTTTCTCCATAGGCCAAGATGCTGGACTGAGGAAGGTGTTTTACTTTCCAGCTCTACATCTGCCTTTTGTACTGCCAGATCCATTTTTTTTTACTTGCTGTTTCATATGGAGAGTACAGAAATGTGTGACCCGGTGTATCGTTCTACAGGTATCGATAGCCTGATCTTCTCGGGAAAACCAGTAGCCCCAATAATGCAATTTATTATATTTGCTTGTTTGGAAAGCTGTGGCCTTTTTGCAGATGGTTTCGTAAAGTGTGGGTTTAAATGTTGTCTCTAATTTGCCTGTACATGCGACATGGACAAAGGTAGTGTTTTCGGGATAGGGGGCTCTCGATTAGCCCCTGTCTCAAATACTACCTTTGTCCATGTCTACGTACAGGCAATTAGAGACAATATTTTAAGCCACACTTTATGAAAACGCCTGCAAAGGCCGCAGCTTCAAAACAAGCAACACAATAAATACCTGTGTCAGTGACAGTGGGCAGTGCTAAGCAGTTTTATATGTGAGGCAGCAGCTAAGTTTCACAAACGTTTGCATTTTCCTTTGTGCGAGATCAGATGGGTTTGTTTTGTTGTTTGGGTTTAAGTGCTCTGGAGAGCAGGAGAAGGCATAGTGTTCACTCTGTTTGTAGGGCCGGAGATTGTGGAATGCTTGCTGCCCGTGTTTTCGGAAACATAATTTGTCTTATTAATCCAAGGGCAGCGATAGCATTTCCGTGAGTTTTGTTTCAGCAGTCTGAGTTGGTTGAGGTGTTGAAAAGTATTTGTGTTGGGTGGGTTGGTGAGGGGTATGATGAGGCTAATGAAGGAACTGGATTTAGCAGACGTATAAACCGAGAAGATGGCGCCTCTGCAGTGCTGCAAAGAAAAACCTTTGGTGAAAGCTTTGCAGGCTGCTGAAGCAATCCTCCCACCACTAGGTGTTCAAGCCCCCATTCCAGCCATTTAACCCATGACGATTCTATTAATTATTATAATAAATGCAAATAACTCTGTAGTGCATACCTCTCAGCTTTTTGTCATTTAAATAAGGGACACAGACTTTCATGGTGAGGCACACATCCTCAAACATGCAGATAGATGCTCAACACTGTGGAAACCACTGGATTTACTTTCAGGAAGTTTCTTTTTTGTTTAGCATCTCAGAATAATATGAATTTTGGCTTTAAAGTCTGAAGTTAAAGCACATTCTTTGTGTGCAGCTAAAAAGAAACTTCTTGTAAGTAAATTTTCTATGAGGGACTGAGCTGTCTTGAGGGGTAAAATGAGGGAGGTGCCTCATAATCAGGGATAGTTGAGTCACTCAGATACTAGTGTTTTTGTCAAGGTGCACCTTTAGGCTGACCAAGGTATCCTGAGCCCCGATGCTAGCAGTCTGAAGAGTTCAACCACACTCGCACACATTCCTGGTCTGAACTGAGCCCAGATTTCTGTTCAGCAGTATATCATGTGAAATGTGATGCCTGATTGGCTGACTGGTATTGTATCATGCATCAGGATTGCATGAGCAAGTCCTGGAAAACCTGAGATGTTCTTTGGTGAAAATTCATGGGAACCCCATCCCAGCTGTTCTTGCACTGCCAGAAGCTTCTGGCTTAAAGGAGGCTGCCATGTTTGTTTACTTTTGCTTTTAACTGCTCCTGGTCCTTACGCTGATCCCTACTGCTGTCCTAATGCTTCTTAGTGCTCTGCCTGTACATGTCCTGACCCCACTGCCTGCCCTGGAATCTGGACTGGTGCTGCAGGGGTTGGCAGCCAACCAATTCATAATCAGAACTCCCAACTGTTTTTGTGCTGCCACACATGCACAGTGCAGAATGCTGTTATGTTGCCAACGTTTTTTTATCTGCTTTTAACCTCCCTGCCTACCCTGGGGTCTGGGAACTGGTGTGCTAATGGTGCTTCATTTTCATGTGCCAGCCTGCTAAAAAGTTCTGGGGCCAGTGACTCATAAGCACTATGTGCCGCATTGGCTGAAAATCCCTGGTCGGTAGCCAGGTATGTATGACTGGTGCCCATCTCTGATGGTCACCTGTTCCAGAAGTTGCAGTTCTCTGGGGTCTGGGACTGAGGACTCTTTCAGTGTGGCAGATGGTAGCATTTCCTGGAGGTTCTAGAGCTCAAAGGTAAACTGCCAATATTGGGGGAGGGTCTAACACAAGTGTTGCAGGTCTCAGCAAACCAGCAGTGTCTATGGATTTCTTTATCTCTTTGCAGGCATGAGTGTGGTGCTTTGCTTTTTTTTTTTTCACTTGTGGTGCAAAGCTATGAAACAATTTTCCCCATACAAATACAGGTGCAGGGGCTGCTATTACCCTGAAGGGTCTGCCAGTACCCTAAAGAAACTGCACAAGTCCTACTATGCCTTCATTAGCACTTGTTAGACATATTTGCATGGCAGTTTTATCCTTACATGCATTTTTTTGTCAACCTACTTGGAGTACTCCTGTTCTGAGCTCCTGGTTCCAGACTGTCCATGTAGCATAATTGACCTTCTTGATAACACTCTTTGTAACTGTCATGTAAATAAGGTATTTTCCTTGAGGGGGGACTTCTGAAAACTTAATAGAACCCTTGAGTATCCATGGGATGTGTGTCTCGGAGTCTTTAAAATCATGACTGACAGATCCTCCTGTATCATTGCAAATGTAGTTTTTTTTTCACATTTGGTTTGGATGTGACAGACTGATGAAATTGGTAAAATAAATCTAAAAGTGTAAAAGTAATGCACCTGGGAAACAAAAACCTAGGGGGATGAGTACACAATGTGGCATGCGATACTAACAACAACAAAAATGGAAAGGGACCTGGGGGTAGTCATACCAGATGATCTTAAGGTAGACAAACAATGTGAGAAGGCAGTAAAAAGGGCTGGCAGGATACTGGGATGCATAGGGAGAGGCACCACCAGTAGAAAACAGGAAGTTGTTGTCCCTCTATACAGACAGTTGTTGAGACGACCCCCATCTCCACAATGACATAAACAGGATGGAGGCTGTCCAGGGGAGGGCAACTAAAATGGTGGAGGGTCTGCACCAGAAGACATATGAAGAGAGATTAAAGGAGCTTAATATGTATACCCTTGAGGAGAGGAGGGAGAATGGGGACATGATAGAAACATTCAAGTACCTCAAGGGAATAAACACAGTTCAAGAGGGAAGCATCTTTCAGAAAAAGAAATGTGCAAGAGGACACAATTTGAAGATTGAGGGGGGACAGCTTAGAGGTAGGAACATAGGAACACAGGAAGGTGTTGGCAGAAAAGGACCTTCGGGCCCACCCAGTCTGCCCATTTGCCTAGCATCCCTAGGCCAGCCCTTGATCTCTCCCCCACCTTTCAACAGCCCTCTGTACCTGTCCCCCACTCTCTTGAAACCCCCCACTGAATTTGCTCCCACCACTTCCCTAGGCAGCCCATTCCAGGAGTCCACCACCCTCTTTGTAAAGAAGTTCTTTCTGATGTTGCCCTAGACTTGCCCCCAGTTGGAGATCGTGTCCTCTTTCTGGGGCACTTCATCATCTGGAAGGAGTTTTCAGGAGCTACCTTGTTTATCCCTTTTAGGTACTTGAAGGTCTCTATCATGTTCCCCTCCTCCCTCCTCATCTCTAAAGGTATATATCCAGGGCTCCCAGCTTCTCATCATGCATCAGCTGACTAAGCCTCTTCACCATCTTTGTTGCCCTCCTCTGTACCCTCTCCACCCTCTCTACATCCTTCTTTTGGTAAAGCCTCCAGAACTGGACCCCATACTCCAGACGAGGCCTGGCCAGCTTGGTATACAGGGGAATCAGAACCTCTTCCCTCCTGTTGGTGATCCTTCTCCCAATGCATTCCAGCACCCTACTGGCTTTAGCCATTGCCCTACCACACTGCCCACCCAACTTCAAGTCTCGAGAGATAATGATACCCAGGTCCCTCTCTTCCATGGTAACTTCAAACGGCTTGCCCCCAAGCTTGTATTCCTTTCTCCCATTCCTTCTTCCCAGGTGCATGATCTTGCATTTCATCATATTGAGGGATAATTTCCACTTTGCAGCCCACCCCTCCAACCTCTCTAGGTCTCTCTGCATCCTTTCCACTCTGCCCTGTATGACCACTTTATTACTGAGTTTGACATCATCTACAAACAGGCTCACTGTACCCTCCAGCCCATCCTCAATGTTGCATATATAGATATTAAACAGCAGTGGTACCAGCATCAACCTTTGGGGCACACCGCTCATGACTTCCATCTCAGCTGGGGGTACCCCGTTTACCAACGCTCTCTGCATTATTCCGGCCAACAAGTTGCGCACCCTTCCATAACCCTAGACATTTCATTTTGTGCACCAGTCTACCATGAGGCAATGTATCAAAGGCCTTTCTGAAATCCATCTAGTGGTGCTTGGGTTAATATCCCAATACTGACACTGTAGTGCAGCATGGGAGGAATGCTGCACTTTGGAGGTACCGTCTTTCAGATAAGATGTTAAAGTGAGGTCCCATCTGCCTGGATTTGTGGTAGTCCTGACTATTTATTTTTCTTTTTGTTACCTCCTATTTTTTTTTATATTGACATATCACTCCCACTACTGTTTATATGTATGCATGTATGTTTGTATATATGAACCTTTGTTACTTTTGGATAGAGAACAGATACAAATATTATATTCTTGAAATGTTATTTAATTGATAATTTTAGATATACTGGCAGGATATCAGTTTACCTTTACTTGATATAAAATGCTGAACACGAATGTACTGGAAACAAATTCTGAATGTTAATAGAAATTGCTTAGCTAAACTATTGCACCAAATTATTTTCTTAATGCTGCTGTCATTGTAAAATAAAAAAAAAAAAAACATTTTTCAAGTGAAAATATGTCCTTGATGTCATTTTTCATTACTTGTACACATACTGTGTTTCTGAATATGTAACTAGCAGCAGAATATATGACAGTCAAAATAAACTTAAACAAAATTGCTTAAGGTAATATGGAATTAAATAAACAGTTCAACTCAAGGTTATTCTTGTAATTATATAAGTTATTTATAGGAAATAAACACTGTGTGAAAGCAAAAAATGACACAAAATCACTGCAAAAATTGTAACACTTTATGGGGGCCTAGGCAGCCCCTGGGCCTTTATTCTCAATTTTGTTGCCCCCCCACATTAAAGCTATTTGAACCGCCCCTGTATATATATTCTCTCCGTAATGAAAGTAGCAGTGTACTGTAAGTGGGTAGGGAGATTTGCAGTCAGTGTTTGGAGCACATTTAGACCTGTCTTTAAATCTGTAACAGGTAGAGTGGGGAATTTAGCTCAGAAAATTCACCTTGGAGATGAGTAGATTAAGAAAATCCTGTGAATCAGGTTTGTGATTAGGGAGTAGAGTTGCCAGAGACTTAGTGCCTTCTAACAAGAGAATAGAAACATAGACTTTGACGGCAGATAAGGACCGCTTGGCCCACCCAGTCTGCCCAATTCCCTGCCAATTGTATAAGCTGCAGATTCTAGTTAACCAATAGCTTACTCCCTCCTACCCCCACTATAATTGCCTTATGTCTGTTCCATGCATTCTTGCATTCCCCCACTGTTTTTGACCCCACAACCTCCTCAGGAAGGCGGTTCCATGTGTTCTCCACCCTCTCCATGAAAAGCAAATTCCTCATGTTGCCCCGAGCCATCCCCCCTCTGTCTTCAAATTGTGCCCGCTTGTTCTTGTACATTTCTTTTTCTAAAAGATGCTCCACTCTTGGCCTTTGTTGAGCACTATAAAAGACTCCCTTGCTCAGTATGTCCCATCATGCTCATGGCCCAGTGAGTAAGTGGAACAGTGTAGGAGCAGAACAAGTATTCTAAGGTATCCGCAGATGTCCACTCTGCAGGGCAGACAAGACCAGGTAGGATAAAATACAGTACTGCATACGCATATTCTAAAATAAGTAGGGTAATGTAAATACAGCTAGTGGAGTAACAACAAAGGGAAAAAAATAGCAGGACTCAGGTATAGGTAGCTACTAGAAGAAGGAACACAGGAGACACCCAATCTAAATCCATTTCAAGTAAGGAAAGGAAGGGAAAGAAGGCAAACAGGCATAGAAAGGAGACAAGAGAGAAAAGGAAAAGCCTAATAGAAAAAAGGGGTAAGCAAGTAAACAACATGGAAGTGATGCAGTTTAATGGGTGTGGTGCCACAATCTTTCAGGACAACATCCGAGACTGAGGTGCTTCCCCAAGTGCACTCACCTCTCTGCATTGACGGCAGGAGTCACTAGACTCTGAGCTAAACAGACAAGGGTGCAGAGAACCTTTTGCCCCACCCAGGGGCCACCAAAGCTGCCACTGCTACCTCACAGGATGCCTAGGCAGAGGCAGAATAGCTGGATCTTGGTGGGCTCTGCGAGGGTGAAGGTGGCAGGTAGGGTACACATACATGGGGCATTGTGGTAGTGGTCAGATCTGTATGCACATTCCACTTTTGTTTGCCACTACAGAACCAAAAAACATCTGGAGAGAGAGAGTGTGTGTGTGTGTGTGTGTGTGTGTGTGTCAGTGCTTGGAGTACAGGTTTTCTTGGACTTTTGTGCTCTGTTGGGCTAGCTGCCCTGTACTTTCACCCCTCCCAGCCTGGGTCATTTCCAGTTCAATCATTTGGAACTCTGGGGTATGCACTCCTCAGCCTGTGCCAGCAACTGTCACTGCAAAATTCCCTTGCCATACTGGCAGGATGGAACAGCCAGGAGGAGGCATCCAAAGCAGTCACAAGGGAGGATGTGGGGGTCTTCAGAAAGGGATGCCTTATGGTGGGATAAAGAGCCCACCTAGCCAAGAAGGAAGCAGCTGCTGGTGTTGGGGGGGGGCTCTATCATTAGGGGGACAGAACTGGGTGCAGGAGGTAGAGGGAAGAGGGAGGTAAACTACCTCCCTGCCACTTTGGCTTGGAGGGATGGAGCGTGGATCCAGAAGATCACTAGGGTGGCAGGTCACAGAGGGAACTAGATATCATTTTCATTTTCATTTCATTTTATATTTTATACTGGAAATGCATATGAGCAAAACTGCTCATTTTCACAAGTGTCCAGTGACATACAAGACATAGGAATACATAGCACAGAGAGTAAATAGTACAATCATGGGTAATGAAACATCCAGGTAAGAGCATAGGATTAGCATGTACATACTAAGCTATCCAAATCAGGAGCATTTACTTAGAAATCTAATGTACTGGTAACACTTTAGATTGTTTATAAGGTCAGTGTAGGATGATGAACCAGAGTCGGAGGTAGGCTATTGAAGAGTCTGACACCCTTAAAGGAGAGGGTATGCTGACCTTGTGTAGAGTGACAAAAGGGAAGTGAGAAGGAGTGAAAAGAGGAGAGTGTAGTGGACCTCACAAGGACAGACCTAGGAAAAATAGAGATAATACTATCAGGCAATTGACACCATAGAATTTTGTGGAAAAATGTCAGGATTTTACTGTCAGACCTGTCCTCTAAGGAGAGCCAATTTGCTACCTTGCAGAGGTCACAGTGATGGGTCATTCTAAGGAGGCCAGTGGCAAACCAAATAACACTGTCTTAGGTGGCCCGTAGCCTGACAAAGTTTTTCTAAGATAGGGAGGGGTAGTAGATCATAGAGTAATAGGCAATAATAGGGAGCAAGAAGCTATTAGCAAACAGGGCCCTAGATTTTGGGATCAGGAATAATTTTGCCCAGTATAACATGCCTAGCCTTTGGTGAACTTTTTTAATTAGCTGATTGATGTGAAATTCGAAGGTTAAGTGATAGCTGAGGAAGATGCCAAGGTATTTGAACTCAGAGACTCTCTCAGTTTGGTTACCATCATTGTTTCTGAGGGTGAAATCAAAGACTGCAGTTTTCCTAGTACCTGAGAATACCATTAACTTGTTTTTTTAGCATTCAGGACAAATCCTCCGGTGGAGAACCAGGTGTGAAGCTTGCAGAAATCATGGAGAAGTTTGTCAAGTAGGGCAGAGGGATTCTTATCTGTATAGAAGAGTGCTGCATAAGCGTAGAAGATGAGCTCAGTATACCTGCATATCTCAAGGATGGAGTTGACCATGAGAGAGAGAGAGAGAGAGAGAACAGGAGGGATCCCAGATGTCATTGTCCTCCTGGGAAATAATGACCTGTCATGGAAGGCAGTAGAGATAAAGCAGAGTAATTTCAGGGAGCTGAGGAGAGGCCTTATGCAGGTAGCATGTACAGTGGCATTTGCTAAGGTGTTACCTGTATATGGCTGAGGGGAGGATAGGGCACTCCAAACCAGGACTTTAAACAACTAGTTGAAAGCATGGTGCAGGGAGGAGGGCTTCAACTACACTGGGGGTCAGCCTCAGAAGATATGGGCAGCTATAAGTATGACAGCCAGCATCCACAGAAAAGGGGACCACAGTCCTTAGTGGGAGCTTTAAATGTTACTTGGATGGGCACTTAAAAAGCTGGGGGAAGGCTGAATTACTAAGGGAGGCAAAAGTTGCCTCCCCATGGAGGGAGAGCCCAAGGGCAGAAAGCTCCCCCAGGGCTGGGTGCAAGAAGAAAGGGTTGTAGACAAGGCAGATGACAAAGGGGTATAAATCAAGGATGCAAGAAGAAAGGAGTAAAATAGACAAGAAATAGAGAGGATAATGAGGGAAAGGGGGTCAGCACAGACAGAAGGGAGGAAGAGGGGTTCCAGGCAGGGAGGGAGCAGGGTATCTAACGCCATGTGTGCCAACACAAGGAGTATGGGAAATAAAATTACATACCTGGAGACCATCATGGAGGAGGCTAGCCTGGATTTGGGGCCATAACTAAGTATTGGTGCAATGACAATCATAACAAGGACATGGCCATACCGGGCTGCTCTCTGTTCAAGAGAAATAGGGAGGGTAGAAGGGGTTCTTCTATATGTGAGGGAGGGATTCAAGGCTATGGAAATAGAGGAACACCCAGAGGAAAGGGGAGGGCTGGAGGTGATGTGGGTCACCCTAGAGACAGGTGCTGGGGCAACTATCCTTACAGAGTGTGTATGCAGACCTCCAGCACAGGGAGAGGAGCTGGATAAGCCACTAGGGGAAGCCATCATCAGGATGGCAAATAAGGGGAAGATGCTGCTAGTTGGGGGCTTCAATCTGCCAGATGTGAATTGGAGCTGTCCAGCTGCAGCTTTGTCAAGGAGCAGGACCATACTTGACTCCCTACAGAAGGCTTTTCTCAGGCAGCTAGTCAGCAAACCTATTAGGCAAGGGGCACTGCTGGACCTGGTGCTTGCAAACAGGAACAGCATTGCTGATGCCATAGTGAACTGTCCCTAGGCAGAAGTGATCACTGTACAGTGTGATTCAACATTAAGATGGAAGCTGAAGCAAACTACATGAAGATGAGTCCTAGGGTCCTTGACATTAGGAAGGTGGATTTTAAAAGAATGGGAGACTACCCTAGAAACTGCCTAGTAGGGGAGGATTGCCAGGGAGGGGTAAAAGAACAGTGAGAAAAAAATAAGGCTGGGCATAATTAAGGCAACAAGTCTTTGTGTGAAGGAAGTGAGCAAAAGTAAAGGAAAAAAATACCATTACTGTACTCTCAGAAAGTGGCCACAGTGGTGAGGGCAAATAGGGTAGCATTCAGAAGGCACAAAGAAATGGAGAGGGAGGAACACAGGGAGGTATAACAAATAATACAGAGGGAAGCAGGTAAGGCAGTGAGGGAAGCAAATGTGCAGATAGAGGAAAGGACAGCCAAATGGGTAGCTAAGACTTTGTTCAGGTATAAAAATAAAAAGAGGAAAGCAAGGGGCAGGATAGTGCGGCTGACGAGGATGGTAAAGGGAGACTGCACAGAAGAGGATCAGGCAAAAGCAGACATCCTGTACAAGCACTTCTGCTCAGTGTTTACAGTGGAGGGAGAGGGACAGAGTACCTGGGAGAAGCAGGAACAATGGGGGAGAGGTGGAATCAAGTCCATTTTCAGAGGAAAGAGTCCTGAAGGGGCTTGCAACTCTGAAAGTGGACAAGGCCATGAGTCTGGATAGGATACACCAAAGGTTACTGTGACAGGGTTTAATAAGGCCCTGCCCCATTTGTTATGCAGAAAGAGTTTAAACACAAGGGTTTGTTCTATCCTCTCCTTTTCTGTCTCTCGTCTGTCTGGTTGCACAACCAAATTTTCTTGTGAGACCCAGGAACTGATCATTCTGACAGTTTCATAATTCTCCACCTCTTGCTATCTCTCTGCCCTCCCCTGCTATTTCTGTCTTTTTTCCCCCCTTGCATATCTGTGGGTATAGAAAATATATGTGAATCTTTACATGGAAATGTCACTGATACTGGGATCCCTTTGTTTAAAACTGTATATAGTTATACTGTTGAAATGACTGCAAAGCTATTTGGAACTCAAGGGGTTAACCTGAGATGCAGTTTTTAAGCCTTTTGCAGAGCTGTAAACAAGAGGTCAGTTCTAGGTCACTATGTACTGTTTTGCTGCACCTGCAAGGAATGAAACTGACACGAACATTCTGTAAACTTACAAGAACATTCTGTGAGAAGTAGGCTCTCTTAACAAGTTCCTTGACAAAGGCTTATAAAAAGAGCAGTAATACTTTTGCTAGACAGACAAAGAGAGTGAGAGACTGAGAGACTGAAACTTGGAATTAAGACATATCCTCAGAAGAAGGACTTAGATTCCTCTATTTGTATTGCCTTGGTGTAACCCCCTCCCACCATAAATGGGGGTTCCCAAAAGTCTTCCTTGGGTGTGCTTAAATGACCACTGCCAGGCGGATGTTCTGTGTCTTTACAGGTGTAAAAGTAGTTGCATGCAAGTGCCCTGTTAGCCTCAGTGCCTGTCCCTTTAAGAGACATTATTTTTGTAGTGTATAATTAATCTGGGTAGGGGCCGAGTGCTTCCAGGCTTGAGTCCCACCTGAGCTGCAATAATATTGCTCTGTTCTGCCATCACTAATGGTGCAGAGGGAGCTATGTTAGAATTGGTAATTGTTTGCTGATTAGCTGCTCTAATAATAATGGTATTATAGTTTGTCTAACCTGCCTTTCTTTGCAGCATGGTCATTTCTGAATTGCACCAATCAGTACCTTTTGGGGACCTTAAAATGGAGTCTGTCCCCAGGGGTCTTGTGGGAGTGAATTTCTGTAGAAATTGTAGGTTTTTTTTTCATTTTGGTGCCTAAATGGACCTGGAGGGGGGGCCCTTGCTTTGACAGACAGATGAATCAACCAACCAAACCATTTTGGGATCAGAAGGAAGTCCCAGTGCTGCCTGCAGCAGACAGTCAGTCTGAGTTTGGAGTTGAGAATGAATTGCTCAAGACATTCGAGCAGCTGCTCCTGCATAGTAGAGCAGGAAACTGTTGGGAAGGCTATGTCTGGCCTGCTTGCTTCATCTTCCATTCTGAGAGATCTGCTAGTGAAATTAATCGGACTGAATCCGAACCAGCTTGTGACCAGAAATACCGAATTGTGAATGCCCTGTTACCTGAAGAAGACTGAAGATTTGCTGTAAACGATCAGCCTGTCAGGACGTCTGAATCACCACAGAGATCATGTTTTTGTTCAGGAAAACTGAAATTGCAACTGGACTGTCATCCAACCTGTGGCATTGTGTTTTGCTTTACTATAAATGTGCTGTAAGCTGTCAGTGGGTCACAGTTTGGTTCCCCACTACTTAAGTGTGTCACGCTTGCTAGAAGCTGTCTCCAGCACCTATCAAACTGAATCGGAACAGTTCACCCAGCCTGGGCCCTGCCACCTTGGCCCAGTCAGCTACTTCAGATGCAGAGATCACCATCGACGAGAGACTCACCCAGGGATCAGCCCCCTTCTCAACATCTCGAACAGGAATGACACCTCATTGAATCATGTGGGCCCTGCTTCTCCTGGCATATCAGCTTGTCGACCTGCAGTCTCCATGTCATCTCTCCTGTGTTTTGCATTGAGTAGCATGAGTAAACACCAGGGCAGCTCCCTGCAACATCAGTTAAATCAAAAGTGTTGTCATCTGATTCAATTGTTGCTTTCTTGTCATGAACTGAGCCTCCAGGCTCCAGATTACAATTTGTATGTAGTTGTGCATGCTCCTTCTTTCCATCACAGGGTCCTAACCAGCTGCAATGCCGGTCTACCCCAGGCAACATGTCAGGCTAGCCCACCTTTTTCCAGGTGGGTACCCAGAGTGTGTGACTGTGAAGGGACTCTAAAGTGCATGCATGTTTGCCTGATTGAATCAGTTACAGAACTAATCAGCCAAATTATGCCCCTCCCTTGTTCGTTCCCCCTGAATAAATCAGATCTAATGCTTTTTGCATTTAACTTGACTGTGGTTCCATTTTGTACAAGAAGCACTGTACTGTTTTTACCTGCTGTGTCTAGCCTTATTTTGCAGGAGGCCTCCAGGGTTGAACTGGTGGAATCAGCCCTGGTGGTAAGTGCAAACAGAGTGGGGATTTGTATGCTGATTAGGGTTATTGTAACTGTGTCTGTTGTTCATTGCTTAGGCCACTAGAGGGGAAAGAGGGGGGTTACAGTGTCCCGGAGGGCTATACCCAGGTCAGCTACGCTACCAATAACCCTGTCCTCTGGGTGGAGGTACCCGTTTTTAGTACCCAGGCCCCTTAACCTGCACCTAGTCAAGCAGGCAGGGGTAGTAGCCCTTGGGATAGTGCCATCTAGGGGTTACATTTTTAAATAGCTACTGAATAATTTTTAGTTTTTATTTTGCTGTTATTGAGAAAACTAAAATGCTATTTGTAAATTTTACAATGGCTCCTGGTCATCCTGTGCTTCCTGACCTGTGCCTCAATGACAGATGGTGTCAGCCTAAGTGGGATTTACGCCGTGCATACTCTAAGCCAGGAGTTTTGTGCGTGGGTACTAGACCTGGTACCAGGGAAGTATAGAAGAAAGGTATGGATTCTGCAGCAGCACATCCAGGAGTGATTACCAGAAGAATGGAGGCCAAACTAGAATCAGAAACAAAAGTCCAAACTGAGACTGTACAGCCAGTACCAGTCACGGAAAGAAAAGAGCAGGTGGTGACAGAAACTGAAAGCCTAACTGCCTTTTTCAAATGGTGGGCTATACAACAAGAGACAGAGAAACAGAGAAAAGAAGAGATACAGCGACAGGAGCTGCAGAGAAGAGATGCAGCAACTGGAGCAGTGATGGTGCTGCATTACTGAAGGAGCAGCACTGACTACTAGGTAACACTGCAATAGGAATCTCACCTTATCACCCTCAGACAGACGGTCTTGTTGAGCATTTTAATCAAACCCTAAAATGCATGTTAAAAAGGTTTGTAAAAGGGGATGGGAAAGACTAGGACCAATACTTACCTTACCTGCTTTTTGCTTACAGAGAAGTACCACAGTCATCAACAGTTTTTTTACTATTTGAAATGCTGTATGGTAGACAACCTAGAGGGCCACTAGATGTAATAAAAGAAACCGGGATGATAACCCCCATCAGAAACAATCTATTACATCTTACATGTGTGTCCTAAGAAAGAAGCTGGCAAAATATGCTGAAATTGACCATAGTAATCAGGAAGAGGCCCAAAACCTGCAGAAGGTGTATTTTGACCATGGGGTAAAAGAAAAAGTTTTTGAGTCAGGTGAAAAAGTATTCCCACTGTTACTCATTACAGAAAATAAACTACTAATGAAGTGGCAAGGGCCTTATAAGGTTCTTAGATGTACTGGCACAATTAACTATGAGATTGAGACCCCTGATAGGAAAAATCCTACTAAGATATACCATGCTAACCTCCTCAAGAAATGGGTTGCAAAAACACCAAATGCTGCTTGGCTAGTTTCACCAGAAACTGATAAAGAAGATATTGATGTAGCTTATGATAGACCAGAACAAACTGCAACTACTGATGCTGTAAAAGTGAAAGTTTCCTTAACCTCCGAACAAACCACAGAAATGTGTAACTTGCTAAAGACATTTAACAGTATTTTTACCACAGTACCAGGTCGAGCAAAAAGGGATCAAGTACTTAATAGTGACAAGGAATGCTCGCCCTATTAGACAAAAGACATACAAATTACCAGAGCGGTTAAGAGCAGATGTGGTTAAGGAAATACAAAAAAAATGAAAGAACTGAGTATCATAGTAGAGTCGAGAAGTGCTTAGTCATTACCAATGGTGATTTTAAACAAAAAAGAAGAGGGGGGTGAGAATCTGCTTTGACTTTAGGAAACTTAATTAAGTGTCAGAATTTGACAGTTATCCTATGCCCAGAATAGATGATTTGGTGGACAGACTGGGGAATGTCAAGTATATCAGTACCCTTGATCTCACCAAGGGTTGCTGCCAAATCCCCCAGCTAAAGAATCCAGAGACAAAACTGCATTTGCCACTCCTATAGGATTCTATCAGTTCACTTCCATGCCGTTTGGTTTACGTGGCATACCCGCTACATTCCAATGGTACATGGATGTAATCTTATCCCGTCACACTGGTTATTCTGCTGCGTACCTGGATGATGTTGTGGTGTATAACCCAGACTGGAAAAGCCACCTTAAACACCTACGAGCAGTTATCCAATCAATCAAAAAGGTAGATTTGACAATTAATCCTACCAAGTGTGCATTTGGCATGCAGAAAACCAGATATTTGGGCTAAGTTTTGGGAAATTGAGACATCAAGCTAGAAGTTTCCAAGATAGAAGCTGTAGCTAACAGCCCTGTCCCCAAAACCAAGAAACATGTCAGGTCATTTTTAGGGCTGGCTGGTTATTGTCAGAGATTTGTTCCCAGCTTCGCTAAGTTAGTGACTCCCCTCACTGAACTCACAAAGAAACAGTTCCTGAATAATGTGAAATGGACCACAGAGTGTGACAAGGCTTTTCGGGCTATTAAGGCTGCATTATGTTCAGCCCCTGTTTTAAGAAGCCCAGACTTTGAAAAACAATTTTTTGTTACAGACAGATGCATCAGAGGTAGGCCTAGGTGCAGTCTTGAGTCAGCATATAGATGGGAAAGGTATCCAGTGATTAGGGTTTCTGAGGGAAGGCTAACAGAAGAAGGGCAACTACATATTGATGATTGCAAGAATGTCGAAAACACCTGTTAACAGCAAGTGTCAAAATCGTGAATTAGCAAGAGGGTGACTGTCAATACTGTGATCCACAAAGAGGGCAAATTAAAAAAAAGCGACTCGCCAAACTGTGATTCCCAAATTTGCACATGTGCATGTGCACACAGACAGCAGTACAACAGCATGCAGGGGTTGTGGCAGCACAATAGTTGTCAAAGCTGCTCACCCCAAACCATGGACACCCAGCAGCACTCAGGACCCCCTGGAGCATTTCCTCCCCCCAACCAGCACCCCCCCAATGTGGAGCACCTACCCATTGTCCACCCCCCACACACACACACACAGAAGGTTCACGGCGGCAGGTTTGCCAGCAAGCCGCCATCATAGCACACTGCTAGGACACCTGCCGCTGATGTAGCAGTGGTGTGGTGACGGCAATGTGTTGGATGTTCGAATACCACATGCAGCACCCACTGCCCAACACCACACCAACAACAGACACCACGCCACACAACGTTAGCCAGGTAGAGGAACACCAGCAGTACCACAGGATGAAACCGTGCTCACAGTGTGCAGCATCACAGGGAACATAACTCACCAGGCGATCCACGTCTGCCATCATGTAGCCATCCAACCCCACACAACAGAACACCTTGGCATGCCATGGACAACACCTGCCACACAGTCACCAAACACTATGGGGTTCTGCCCATGCATGGCCATTATTTTGATGCGGCACCATCACAGGGGGTGGGTCAGTGCACATGCACAGACGCATACAAGTGTGTGAGCACATGACCCCCCCATCACCTTAAAGGGACCAGATGCGGAAATGCAGGCATTCCAACCTAAGGATGACCTGCATGATGGATGACGTCCATTTCCTGATTAGCCAGAAGGGGAACCACTCCTTGCACACTGGGGCTTCATTTACCGGCATGACAAGGAGGTCAAATCAAAAGTGTATTGGAGGTGCATGCAGGACCACAAATACGGTTGTCCTGCATGTGTGCACACAGTGGCAGACCATGTGGTCTACACTGGACAGCCATACAATCAAGTCCCCGATGTGGGCAATGTAGGTGTGTGTGATGTGATGGCACAGGTGTGAAGAGCACATCCCAGGTGCTCGTCCATTGCACCATGGGTGTGCCTGATGCAGTGGCTGGAAAGCTGCCAGCACTGTCCCTTATAAAAAGGACCATGCAGTGGGTGTAGCAGGCTCCAAGGGGGTTCCCTGCCACACCTACAGTACCTCACAGACGGACCTGAGGATACCCCTGGAGTACACCATCACCAGGGGGGAGACACCTTCCTGCAGCACAACAGCAGGCCTGCAGAGGACCATGTCTTGCTGTTTGCCACCCAGCAGTCCCTTCAGCACCTGGCTGGATATGAAGATTGGTTCCTGGTTGGGACCTTCCGCTGCTCACTGCCACTGTTCGGGCAGCTGTACACCATCCACAGGATGCATGCAGGAGTGGTAGTGCTGGCAGTGAACATCCTGATGCTGGCATGAACAGAATGGGCATATGCACAGGTCTTTGGGGAGGTGCACAAGCTTGTGGGTGGGGAGCAGCCTAGGACAGTGCTGCTCGATTTTGAGCAAGCAGCCTGGTGTGCCTTTGGCTCCGTCTTCAACAGTGCTGCCCTCAGGGGTTGTTTCCTTCACTTCTGCCAGACTATCTGGCGGAAGGTCCAGCAGACCCCTGAGGTGCATGCAAGGTACACCAAGGATGAGGAGTTTGCCCTCCAAGTCAGAATGCTCCTCACCCTGGCATTTGTGCCTGTGGGCACCATTGAAGGAATGTATGGGAAACTGCTTGACCAGCCCTTCTACAGGACCTATGAGGAGATCCTGAAGACCCTACTAGAGTACCTTGAGGTGACGTGGGTCAGTCGGGCAGTGGGCAGGACAGCTCGCAGACGCCGAATGTTCCCCATCTATACATGGAATATGTATAAGCCAATGCTTGCGGGGCTGGTGAGGACAAACAATTTGGTGGAAGGCTGGCACAAAGGATTCAGCACCAGGCTCAATACCAGCCACCCAAGCATATGGCAGTTCCTCGACTGCCCCAAGAAGGAACAACACCTGAGCGATCTCCACATGAAGCAACTGCTCTCTGGGTCCAGGGCTGCTACCCAGAAAAAGACCTACAGGGACCTAAGTGAATTGAGGCAGTCATGGCTGAGTACAGCAAACACAGCACACCAGACTACCTGCATGAGCTCACCTACAACTTTCAGCTGCAGGTATAGTCAGGTTGCAGCCGGCTGAGATGACACCCCTATTCTGCTGTTCATCCTGTAGCCCTGTCCGGTCCATCCATGCTCCTGTGCCCTCAAACACAAGCCTGCATGGGGCACTGTGCCCCCCCAATCCACTGTGCCTGTGCAAGGTCCGGTGCCTCCATCCCTGGGGTACCCTACTGTGAACATCCCACACACACCTCTCTTCTCTGTGCAGCCATGCACTGTGCACTGAGTGTCCTTGCCAGTCATGCTCCCCATGGCGGTGATGTCTGACAGTCCTCCCCTGGTTCTGCAGTGTCCCCTTGTCTTTGCATTTCCCCATCCTCCACATATGGTGCTCCACCCCCATGCCTTCTGTCATGTGTCCTGCATTTTCTGGTGGTGGTGATGGCAGTTTTCTTTTTTGTTTCTTTTAAATGCCCCATTCACCATTTTGACAGTTGCACCTGTTCCAACCCGCCATTCCATCTTTCCGGGTTTTATCTGTGCCCTTTTGGTGTTTGCCATTCTGCGATCACCTTTGTGACATATAACCAATGGGAAAGAACATCCTATTCTATGTATCAGTAGGAAATTGCACTACAAAGAGAAAAGGTACTCCACCATTGAAAAGGAATGCCTTGTGGCAAAGTGGGCCGTGGAGTCCCTTAAGTTTTACTTACTAGGAGCTGACTTTATACTTGTAACAGATCACAATCCTCTCTGTTGGCTTAACCAAATGAAGGATAAAAAATCTAGAATCACATGGTGGTACCTGGCACTACCACCATTTAAATTTAAAGTGATGCACAAATCTAGGAAAGAGAATATCAATGCAGATTTTCTGTCAAGATATGGATCAGGAACTGAGAATTCCAAAGGTTGAAAACAAAATGTGAGTTGAAACTTCTCTGTTTGCTATGCTGCATATGCACTGAACTGTAAACGTTATAACTAGCTAATGTTAGATGGAAATTTAACAGAACAATTGGAAACCTCTTTTTGCAAAACAGGTTCCCTCTTAAAGATGGGGTACGTGACAGGGTTGAATAAGGCCCTGCCCCATTTGTTATGCAGAAAGAGTTTAAATGCAGGAGCCTGTTCTATCCACTCCTCTTCTGTCTCTTGTCTGTCTGGTTGCACAACCCAATTTTCTTGAGAGACCTAAGAACTCATCACTCTGACAGTTTCGCAATTCTCTGCCACTTGCGATTTCTCTACTTTCCCCTGCTATTTCTGCCTTTTCTTTCCCCTTGCATATCTGCAGGTATAAAAAATATATGTGAATCTTTATATGGAAATGTCACTGATACTGGGATCCCTTTGTTTAAAACTGTGTATAGTTATACTGTTGAAGTGATTGCAAAGCTATTTGGAACTCGAGGGGTTAACCTGAGATGCAGTTTTTAACTCTTTTGCAAAGTTGTAAACAAGAGGTCAGTTCTAGGTCACTATGTACTGTTTTGCTGCACCTGCAAGGAACAAAACTGACAAAAACATTCTGTAAACTTACAAGAACATTCTGTGAGAAGCAGGCTGTCTTAACGAGTTCCCAAAGACTTATAAAAAGAGCAGCAATGCTTTTGCTAGAGAGACAAGAAGAGTGAGAGAGTGAGAGACTGAAACTTGGAATTAAGACATACCCTAAGAAGAAGAACTTAGTTTTCTATGTTTGTACTGCCTTTGTAAATAGTTATACTAAATAGTTTTATTTTTTACTTTGCTGTTATTGAGAAAAATAAAATGCTCTTTGCAAATTTTACAACTGTTCCTGGTCATGCTGTGCTTCTTGGCCTGTGCCTCGACAACAGGTACTAAAAGAACACAAGGAGGTGCTTGCTGTACCACTGATTGCCTTATTCAACAGCTTACTGGACATGGGCATGGTTCCAGATGACAGTAGGAAAGCAGACTTGGTCCCACTCCATAAGAGCAGCAACAGGAAGGAGGTTAGCAACTATAGGCCAGTCAGTCTGTCTCAGATCAGTGGTGCAGAAATTAATGTGAACCCTGTTAATAGCTTAGTAGAGTACCTTGAATCCAGTGGGCTACAAGACCAAAGGCAGCATGGATTCATGGGGGGGGTGTCATGCCAGATGAATATGATTGATTTCTTTGACTGGGTGACCAGGGAAATAGTTTAAGGGAGGGCAGTGGACATGGACTTTAGGAACTTTAGCAAGGCCTTCAACACTGAGCCACACAGGTGACTGATAAAGAAATTGAGCAGCCAGGGGGGGTACTAACAACAACAAAAATGGAAAGGGACCGGGGTAGTTATATCAGATGATCTAAAGGTAGGCAAGCAATGTGAGAAGGCAGTAAGGAGGGCTGGGGGAGATACTGGGATGCATAGCGAGAGGCATCACCAGTAGAAAACAGGAAGTTGTTATCCCTCCATACAGACAGTTGGTGAGACCCCAACTGAAGTACTGCGTGCAGTTCTGGAGACCCCATCTCTGCAAGGACATAGACAGGATAGAGGCAGTCCAGAGCAGGGCAACTAAAATGGTGGAGGGTCTGCACCAGAAGACATAGGAAGAGAGACTAAAGAAGCTTAATATGTATACCCTCGAGGAAAGGAGGGAAAGGGGGACATGATAGAAACTTTCAAGTACCTCAAGGGAATCAACAAAGTCCAAGAGGGTAGCATCTTTCAGAAAAACAGATGTGCAAGAACAAGGGTGCGCAATTTGAAGATGGAGGGGTGGACAGCTCAGGGGCAATGTGAGGAAGTATTTTTTCACAGAGAGGGTGGTGGATGCATGGAATGGCCTTGCTGAGGAGATCATGGGGTCAAAAACAGTGGGGGAATTCAAGAATGCATGGGACAGACATAAGGCAATTCTAGTGGGAGTAGGAGGAAGTAGGCTGTTGGTTAACTAGGATCTGCAGCTTATCCAATAGGTAGGGAAATGGGAAGACTGAGTGGGCCAAGCAGCCCTGATCTACTGTCAAAGTTTATGTTTCTATGTACATAAGGGGTGGGATTCAAAGTGGTAAATTGGGTACAAAACTGATTAATGGATGTCGACAGAGGGTGGTGGTTAATGGAACTCACTCTAATGAGAGGACAGTGACCAGCAGGGTGTCCTCCAGGGCTTAGTCCTGGGACCAGCCTCTTTAATGTTTTCATAAGTGACATTGGAGAAGAACTGGAAGGGAAGGTATGCCTTTTTGCAGATGACACCAACATTTGTAATACGGTAGATACTCAGAAAGGGGTGTAGAGAGTGTATAGGGACCTTGGAAAACTCGAGGAGTGGTCAAGGGTATGGCAGCTGGTGTTCAATGCCACAGAGTGCAAAAAGCAAGCACCTGGGGCATAGAAGCCCAAGAGCTGAGTATAGGATGGGGGGTATTGACAGCCACAAAGCAGGAAAGGGTTATCATAGCTGATAACATCAAGTGGCAGGGCACTGTGACAAAGCAGTGAGTAGGGCCAGTTGGATGCTGGGATGCATAAAGAGGGGTATCACTAACAGAAGGAGGGAGGTGGTGTTACCACGGGATCATTTGCAGGTGAGACCCCACTATAGTACTGTGCCCAGTTCTGGAGGCTGCACCTCAGAAAGGACATAGACATCATGGAAGCAGTATAGAGGAGGTTAACTAAAATGGTGAAGAGGTTTATTTATTTATTTATTTGTTTATTTATTTTGTTTTTGTTAACTGGGTAAGTGCGCTAGCCATAAGGATGACTATTTTCAGGCATGACCTGGGGGGTTACAGGAGCACAAACAAGCAGTACAATATCAGGAAGTAGATATAAAGAGTGCCAGATCAAGCTGTGGTGGTATCAGGAACATCACTACACAACAGTACACAATAGATGGCAGAAAACAGAACCAATTTATTAGCAGCTGGTAGCTCCCTTATCATACAGGATATTGAGGTAAAGTTACAGTTAACTAGGTACATTTAAACTAAGATAAAATACAATAAACAGGGAGAAGTGTAAACAATAGGCATAAAGAAGCAGAAGGTATGTATGGAAGTAACAGGGCTACGGAGGCAGGGGGAAAGCACATGAGAGGTCAATTACAAGAAGAGGAAACAGGCATACGAGGGTAAGTGCAGGTTTTAAGGAACTGTGGATGATAGAACGGTAGAGAGATAGAAGGCAACAGTAAGGACAAGACAACATGGTTGGGAAAAACAGACCATGGGGGGAGATTGAAGAAAGATGGGAAGATAGTCAGCAAACTACAGTGAGCTAAGGAGGATTAAAACACACATGGGACTGACTGGGTTAGGAATTTAAGAAATTCCTTTTTAAAAAATATCATGGGTGGATGGGTGAATGGCAGATGGCCACTGGGAGAGAGTTCCAAAATTTTGGGGGAGCATGAGAGAAGGCACTGGAACCCTTAGAGGTTTTACATCTAGGTATGTGTAAGAGGGATGGTTTGGCAGAATGAAAGCCATAAGAGGAGGATTGGGGGATAAGCACAGAGGCAACGGGGTTTGGGATCTGATGACAGTATTCATTAGGGAACTGAGTGAATATAGCCTAAGGGCAGATAGAGGAAGCCAGTTTAAATTGGCATAGAGCTGGCAACGATGTTTGAGCCGTGGGAATGATAGGGCATACCGACAAATATTATTATAAGTTGTGTCCCACTTTTGAAGAGCAGACTTGGGCACATTAGCGTAGGCAGCAGCACCGTAGGTGAGAGCAAGTAGCAGAATGTCTCTAGCAATTGCCAATCTGGCAGAAGGGGTTAGGTCATAGCTAGTCTTGTAGGAAATCCCTAACTTGGCATTAACAGACTTACAGGAGGTCTAGATATGGAGATCAAAATCAAGGAACTCGTCCAGCAAAACCCCAAGGTATTTAAAAGATTTCACAGTCCTAAGTTGGGAGCCATCGGAACATGATATCTTGAGCTGATCTTGGCAAGATTTGAGCTTGGAGGTGTTTTCCCCACATTTAGAACAAGGCTGTGCGCAGAGAGCCATGCCTGAATTTTAGAGAAGGTAGAGGAGAGATTGCGATTAATATCAGATAAGTTACTGGAGCTAGTGTACAGGATGAGATCATTGGTGTAGAGTAAAGAAGAGCAGGTGGTGATGTCAGCAGTAATGTTATTGATAAAGATCGAGAAGAGGAGGGGCCAAGAATGGAGCCCTGGGGAACTCCAATGCTTATGGTAGTGTGATCGGAGAGGGCCGAGTTCAATTTGATGAGTTGAATTCTATTAGATAAGTACAGCAGTTATTGTACCAAGCCACAACAGGAGGGGAAAAAACCCATAAAATGAAGGATGCCAAGGAGCAGGTGATGGTTTACAAGGTCAAAAGTCTTTCATAAGTTCAATGAAGACCGTACCTGTTAGAAGGTCCGAATCTATAGCAGAAAGAGTATCATTGGTGAATTTATGTAATGCTTTGGTAGTGCTGTGACCCTTGCGGAAATTGTGCTGTTTGTCAGAGAGGAGGTTGTGTTTAAGTAGAAACTCGATGGTCTGTGAGGCAACAAGCTTTTCAAGAATTTTGCTCAGTACAGAGAGAATGGTTATAGGTCGGTAGAAACATTTTTAGGATCAGCCTTTCTTAAAAACTGGGGTAACTCGGGCAATTTTCCAGATGTCAGGGACTTGACTGTGGCACAGGGACAGAGTAAAAATTATTGCCAGAAGGGCAGCAATGAAAAGAGCAGCAAGTTTTAGGAGCCTAGATTCGAGTCCATCAGAGCCGGTGCTAGTACTAACAGAGACAGAATTTAGTAGTTTTAATACTTTAAGCCTGACTAAATCTTTGAACCAGATTGGGGAATCCTGGTGTTAGGGTTAGGGGCAGAGCAGTGGTTTAAAGGTTGTGATGGAAGAAAAGAGGAGGTACTGTATATATGTATAGGTCAGAGAAATGTTGGTTAAAGGAGTTGGCGATATTGGTTGGATCATTACAATTTGCATCATTAGAGGTTGCATCAAAAGCTCTATGAGGAAAGACTGAGGTAGCTGAATATGTGCACCCTAGAAGAGAGTAGAGCAAGAGGTACATGATGAGACCTACAGTTTATGTACCTCACAGGGGTGAAGAAAATACAGGAGGGGAGTCTATTTCAAATCAAAAACAGCACCAGGACCAGATGGCATGTTATAAAGCTGGAAGGGGGGGGAGTTTAAGAGGGATGTCAGGAAGTATTACTTCACTGAAAGAATGGTGGACACCTGGAATAGGCTGCCAGAAGAAGTGTTAGAGGCAAAAACAGCAAGGGGCTTCAAGCATGGATGGGATAGACATAGGGGAGTACTTGTAAATAGGCGCATACGGCCATTTAGTCCCCGGACAAATCATCATGGATAATTAGGAGCAGACATATCGTCGCACGGACTACACGGAGTTACCGTATTAATCATGTGGTCATCATCTTGCTGGACCATTAGTCACAGTAATCAGAAATCCTGGCTGTCGTGGATAGCTCAGCAGGAACAGAAACTGGAGTCAGGCAGGTAACAGGAGGGGTGAAACAAATCAAGTGTAAGCCCTTTTGTGATTCTGAGACTGGCTATCCCTCGCTAGGTGAAACATTAGGAACACTAAGTTACCCCTTAAAAAAGACACAGTAGAGTTAGGCTAGTGCTAACTAGTAAACTGAGATCCCCAAATTATCTCCACTTGCACTACGCTAATCTAAAACAGCAGCCTTTCGGTAGATATTACAGACTTGAAACAAAACAATGTTCAGTACTGTCATTTAAAAATTCCCCCAAATTTACTGAATTAACAGAATCAAACTGCAGCAGGGAAAGAGCAGCCAAAAAGTAGCCCCAGAGCAGGCTAGCCAGGCACTCCAATCCAAGTGGCTGTACAGCAGTGCGGGCCAATTGGAGTCCGCTATCAAAACACCACACCAAGCAGCAGTTCAGCACTTAAGTTAAGCCAGGCAGTAGCAACAGAAATGGGGAACAGTATAAAATGGGGGTTAGGAGGCAAAAAGAAATAACAGCGAATGAATGGTGCAATGTGCAGTCTGTGAGCTTTTTTTTAAAATATCGCCAGTAACTCACCTCGGTGTCTACATTTGGCCCGCGACCAGTTTGGCTAGCGCCGAATGTAATATTGAGGAATTGACTACAACAAACTTTCTGCTGCGAATTAAACTGCAACTAATTGTCTGTGAACCATAAATGGGCAGTGAGGAGGAAGGGTCACTGTAAACCAGTTATGGCGTGTGGAGACAGTCTTGGAAGGGACCATCTGGGCAGACTAGGTCGGCCAAGTGGTCCCTTTCTGCTGACTAATTCTATGTTTCTATGCATAATATATCTATATTGCCATATTCAGTGTAATGTATTGTTTATAAACAGCACTTTGGTCAAGGACCCCTTCTAAATGAGCTATCCAGCTTAACTGGGGGATCCAGTAGAAAGATCATTGTATAAATAAATAAGCAGCCTGTAAATTTGTTTTAAACTTGCTGGTAAGCAGAGGATAAGGGAATGAGAATTTTGAAACACTCAGTGGATTCAATCAATTTTGTTTCTAAAATGCATATACAAACAGGGTGCTTCTGGTCTGTGGTGCTACTGTCTAACTTATAACGTTAAGCAAGGGAACAAAAGATCCAGCACTCACCACTTTAAAAGAATCCTACACATGCTGAAGTTGCTGGTGTATTAATTCTTCTTTATTTCAGGTGGTAACTATTGTAAACATCCCAGAAACAGGCAGTACTGGTGCTCCCCACAAAATCTACCAATGTTTCATGATAGAACAGCATTTTTCCGGGGGGGGGGGGACCTGTGGAGCCCGAGCAAGATGGCAGCCAAGAGCTAGAGCTCTGTAAACTCAGCCACAGATAAACTATAAAAACTTAATTTCTCGGATGTGGAGAATGAAGAACAAGGTCGTATCCCCCAGCAGAAGATCTCTGGTGCCAATATAGGGAATCCAAAGAAAGACAAAGCTACTTCTGAGGACAGTAAAGCTAAAAATGTATCCATCCTTCCGATCTCATGATCAGCATAAGGCTGCAACCTCGCTGATGTGCCAGCTGCGGGTGAGGAAACCGTGCAATCCTTGGACCACAAAATGATCCAGTTGTTAGCCTCAATGGTCAACCTGGCAGACAAGTTTGACTCATTAACTAATAAGAGTCACCAACATGGAAACAGATGTATCACACCTAACAATAGAAGCCACGGAGATGAAAAAAAAGACAGAGGCAGCCCTTGGAGCTATGGCCAATTTAGTAAAGGAGAACACACACTTGAGATCCTGCCTGGAGAGCTTAGAGAATCAGGCCAGGGCAGTGAATCTCCGAGTTAGTGGGATGCCAGAGAACAGAGAAGGGGATCATTTGGCCTGTTCCTGAGAGAATGGCTGGAGGAGCAGCTGGGTCAGCAGTTGGTGGAGCATACCTAGGCAATTCAAAAAGCTTACTGGGTAGTGTTCCACGGTCGACCAGTCAATGTGGATGCTCCCAGGACCATTGTTTTTGTTGTAGATGGCATTGGGACTCAGGATTTCCTCTTGGTAAGACAGACAAGATCTTTGCTGTATGATGGTCACTGCATCTCTGTGTTCCCTGACCTGAGCTACGCCGCCCATCAGCGAAGGAAGAGATTCGATGGTGTCCATGCCATGCTTCGGGAGGCAGGGATGCCTCATGGACTGTTGTTCCCAGCCCAACTTCATGTAGTCCAGGAGGGAAACATTTTGGTTTTCTCGGATCCCTTGGAGGCACTTAAGTGGGTGCAAAAACATATTCCTGTCTGGAGAAGAAGAGACATTTGTTCCCATTCAGATTCGGAAAATGACGATCTGGACACTTGATTAGCTCAGTAAACAAATAGTAATATGATGCAGGTTTGAAAACTGAGGCTTGTTTTCCTTCTATATGTAGCCCTCATATATTACTGTTGGGTTTAAGTTGGGGAGGGACTACAGAGGGAATTCAAATGTTATTAAGATTAAAGCTGGAATTATTTTGCTCTTAGTTATGAATGGGGCAATGCTTAGTAGGCTGTTTCTTTAAACAGGAGCTCTGAATCTAAAGGTGGGAGTGCCCTTTGGCACATTTATTATTGGTAAAGCATGTGCTGTGTTTCATTTTTCCCTTTACAGGATGAAGAGGAGTGGATTTAAAGTTTCTTATTACTTTTGGATTCCATATTAGCACGTAGCTCATGGGTTCCTAATGCAGCATATATCTAATCATAAGTTACTTAATTTATATTTTTAAGGTTTCTCCCCCACATGACGTATCTAATTGATGTGTTACAAACAATTATCTACGTGTATTAAGAGGGGTGGCGTCCTCATGTGAATTTTACTCTGATTTCTTATGTAATGCATCTGGAGCATAAACTTTGTGTTTTTTTATGAAAACTAATAAACAGAAAGTACAAAAAAAAAAAGAACAGCATTTTTTCAAGGGGACAGTAACCTGTAGTGCAAATAGTGCTTATACAGCATACTGATTTTCTTAATGGGGAATAGTCAGCACAAAGGGCCCCAAACTCAAGTGTGGACCTGGTCCCAATGTGCACTTTGTGTGCAAAAACATTTTGGTTTACTTACTGTTTACTGTAGTATAGTAGATTGTTTCAGACTCATTTTGTTTACTTCTAGGCTGACATCTTCTTTTACTACAAATCCCATAATCTTCTGCAGCTGATATCAGAGCAGTAGGCAGCAGTGGAGATTCATTAGCCTGCGGTGCATGTTAGAACTATTATAATCTCCAATCAGATGTTTTCCAATTCTGCTTTTTCTTCAGGGGCTAAGTACAGTCCTCAGTAACTGTGAGTATCCCAGGGAGGACACCACGACCATAAGACAAAAGATCAGAGCTTATATAAGTGACTTTGAGATCTGCTTGATAGTGAACAACCTTCTTTCTGTGTGCTCCCCAATTCCAGTGGCTGTCCAGGGGGTCCGGTGAGAGACGTCTGAGTGCAGTTTGACCAGTGGTGTCCAGGCATCTCTGCTGAAGGGAGGAAGACTGCTGCACTGGTATGGGTTCCTGATCCCACTGCCGTAGTCCACAGGAGTCAGGAGAGCAAGGAGAGACAGCTGTTTGCTAGCTGGAGTGAGAAGGGTACTGCACAAACCCACAGATCAGAGGAATAGGTTCAATTTAGCCCTGAGTCCTATGGTTGCAGTCTGGACCAGGACTGGGGTAAGGAAATGGTGCTGAGGAAAGGTGGAATTTGTGCTGCACAGGGAGCCAAAAGTAAGCCTCCTTTAGAAGGGGTTACAGTACTTTCACAATAGTTACCACCTGACATGAAGTATTAGTGCACCATCAACATGAATATTTGTGGAATACTCATAGAAAGCGATGAGTGCTGCTACTCTTTTGTGTCTGTTGTGCACATGTCTTCAAGTCTATACTTTGTTTATTCGTTGCAAAAAACTTTGTTAATGCACCAGTTAGGGTAACTTAAAACCACTAAAGTATGGAAATGTGGTGTTAGGGTTTCCAACCCTAACTCCCCACCCCCAAGCAGCAAAAGGAAAAAACAATAGGGTTTTGGATCTCTGGAGTCTTAGCGAATCAGACACTCATACAGCGAGGGAGGTGCACACAGAGCTCATAACTTAGCAAGTAGTATGCAAGCCTACAAGACACAAGCCTGTATCCTGCAGATCCTCGACCCTGACTCCAAAACTTTTACCCGTCAGCCTAACATCTTTAAAAACATAGAAACATAGACTTTGATGACAGATAAGGACCGTTTGGCCCACCCAGTCTGCCCATTTCCCTACCTATTGGATAAGCTGCAGATCCTAGTTAACCAACAACCTACTTTTTCCTACCCCCCACCAGAATTGCCTTATGTCTGTCCCATGCATTCTTGAATTCCCCTACTGTTTTTGACCCCATGACCTCCTCAGAAAGGCCATTCCTTGCGTCCACCACCCTCTCCATGAAAAAATACTTCTTCACGTTGTTCCTGAGCCATCACCCCTCTATCTTTGAATTGTGCCCCCTTGTTGTTACACATCTCTTTTTCTGAAAGATGCTACCTTCTTGGACTTTGTTGATTCCCTTGAGGTACTTGAAAGTTTCTATCATGTCTCCCCCTCCCTCCTTTCCTCAAGGGTATACATATTAAACTCCTTTAGTCTCTCTTTGTATGGCTTCTGGTACAGACCCTGCACCATTTTAGTTGCCCTTCTCTGGACTTCCTCCATCCTGTCTATGTCCTTGCAGAGATGGTATCTCCAGAACTGCATGCAGTACTCCAGATGGGGTCTCACCAGCTGTCTGTACAGAGGGATAAAAATTTCCTGTTCTCTACTGGTGATGCCTCTCCCTATATATCCCAGTATTCCACCAGCCATCCTTACTGCCTTCTCACATTGCTTGCTTACATTTAGGTCATCTGATATGACTACCCCCAGGTCCCTTTCCATTTTTGTTGTTGTTACTACTACCTCCCCCCATTGTGTACTCTTCCCCTGGGTTTTTGTTTCCCAGGTGCATTACTTTGCACTTCTTTGCATTGAATCTAAGCTGCCATACTTTTGACCACTCTTCCAACCTTGCCAAGTCCCTTCTTGTCCTTTCCACCCTACCTTGTGTATCAACCCTGTTGCAGATCTTTGTGTCATCTGTAAAGAGGCATGCTTTTCCTTCCAGTCCCTCAGCAATGTCACTTATAAAGATATTAAAAAGGACCAGTCCCAGTACTGAACCCTGGGGTACCCCGCTAGTATCGACCCTTTCTTCAGCGTGGACTCCATTTACTATTACCCTCTGTGTTCTGTTGTCCAGCCAATTTTTTACCCAGGCTACCATGCTGGGACCCACTCCCATGCTGGCTAATTTGTTTATTAATCTTTTGTGTGGGACTGTGTCAAATGCCTTGCTAAAGTCTAGATAGACCATGTCCATAGCCCCTCCCTAGTCTACTACTTTGGTCACCCAGTCAAAGAAATCTATTAGATTCCTCTGACATGACCTTCCCATTGTGAATCCATGCTACCTTGGGTCCTGTGCCCCACTGGCCTCTAGGTACTCAACAATTCTTTCTTTCAGAAGTGATTCCATCATTTTCTCTACCACCGAGGTCAAACTAACAGGTCTGTATTTTCCTGCCTCTGCTTTGCTCCCACTTTTGTGAAGGGGAATCACATCTGCTCTCCTCCAGTCCTCAGGTACCACACCGTCCTCCCATGATTTGTTAAAAAGGGTAGTCAGTGGTGTCACTAGTTCTTCCCTTAGTTCTTTTAAAATTCTGTGGTGAATCCCGTCAGGCCCCATTGCTTTGTCCACCTTCAGTTTTAGGAGTTCTTTCAGAACCCTTTCTTCTGTGAATGGACTGGTATCAACCCCCCTATCCAGAGTGCCTCTATTGATTGGATTAGGTATCTCCTCCTCCTCCTCCTCCTCTTCTGTTGTGAATACTGAGCAGAAATATTCATTCAGTATCCCTGCTTTTTCGCTGTCACCCTCTGCCCACACACCATCCCCTTAATTAAGCCTAACAATCCCTCCCTTGGTCTTTCTTCACATCCTAATGTACCTAAAAAAGGTTTTATCCCCCTTCTTAACCAAGCGGGCTATTTTTTCCTTGGTTTGGGCCTTTGCTATTCTGATTGCCTTCCCAGCTTCCTTCTGCTTTAACTGGTACAGTTCTCTCTCCTGCTCCTTCTGTGTTTTCTTATACTTCCTGAATGCTATCTATTTCTCCCTAACTTCCCTGCCACCTCTTTTGAGAACCATAGTGTTTTTTTCCCTTCATTTTGATTTGTTTATTTGCTTCACACAAAGGCTTGTTGCCTCTGTGATGGCAGTTTTGATGTTTCTAGCAAACTAAATTGGAAACAGGGAGACTCACCCACCGGAAGAAATATTTTTTCCACCACAAATGTTCAAAATCAAAAATCAACATTTCATAGTATACCCACTACTTCATCAGGATCTATAAATAATTTCATATATAATTATTATTTAATTATCTTGTGTCCAATTAGCAAACAGACTCCAAGGAGAAACTTATTGATTCTCAAATAATTCACTTATACTATATGTGCTTTCTTTGAGACACTTGATTAGCACACAGCAATCTGTGTAGTCATTAAATACTTTGTTATAAACCAGTAAAATATTTAACATAAAATATAACCATGCCCACCCTTTTGATGTGGTTACAGTTTCTTTTCCTTCAGTTTTTTTGGATGATATTTTGACCACTAAAATAAAATATACAAATTATGAGCTGTTTAGAGGCTTTCAATATAAATGCAAGGTAATGCATCTGGGGGAAAAAAACCCAGAGGAAGAGTACTTTTCAGCGCCTCCCCCCCTTGGCTAGTTTAAATGCTTGCCAATGAAGCATTTAAACCTGTCACCTAGGATCCTGTCCCCCCCCCCGGACAGATGCAGACCATTGTGCCAGTATAAGCCTATATCCCTCCAGGTGGCTCCCCAGTCCCCAATGAAGCCAAACCCCTGAGCTCCACGCCAGTTTTCAACCATTCATTGAATACCATGGTGTGGAATCCCATAGCATCATCCTTGCCATAGACAGGCAACACCTCTGAGAAGGCTACCGTACATGCTACTCGTCTAAGGCCCTTCCCCAACTCCACAAACTCTGCTCTGATCCCATTCACAGCCAGGTAATTTGTCCCTAAGTGGACAATGACATCCAGCTCCCTCCCTCATGCAGCTGCTCCCATGATCCTGAGGATTCACTTCCTGTCCCTCCAAGCCGTGGTGCCAGGCAGGCACTTTACCTCCCTATTCCCTTCCTCTCCCACTTCTACCCCTCTAATGATTGAGATTCCCACCAGGAGTTGTTTCCTTCCCCTGTGGGGTCTAATGCCACCCTCCTGTGGGTCTCCTTTGTGGAGGTTCCCAGCATCCTCCTTGGTCTCCACTGCAGGTGCCTCCATAGAGGAACCACTCTTTGCCAGAACAGCATATGAATTGTGGAGAGGTACAACTGAAGGGATGCACCTCTGTTCCACCACCCTCTCCCTCCCTGAGCCCACCTTGGTCCAGCCGCTCCTCTTTCTTGGCAACCTCTGAGGTAACAGTAGTCTGAAAAGGGACTTAGATTCTTTGCTGTCACTACATCAGTTACTTTATTACTTGTTTTCTCATTAGGTTTTATTTTAAAAGTTTAAACCTATCTCATCATTCTAGGTGCCAACAAATTAACCTCTTTAATATTAAATCTGATCCATACTGATTATACTTTAAGTTTAACAGACAACAACATGGTGATATACATGTGCTATTAGAGCTGTGAATTGCCCACATTCTAATACGGAATAACACCCATATTTCAGCTCTAATGGCTACTATTAAATCTTATAACAAAATCAATGGTTGTTAAATCAACTGGGAATTTAAAAAGCTAGTGTAAAGGTATTTACAAATGGTTGCACATTCTTGTGTTAGCTATCACTGTCTCATTAGGAAAGGAACAAATGTTATTTTTTTATAAACAATTTCTTCTTCTCTTTTGTGCAATTCTTTTTTAACTTAAAGAAAAAATCAGAAGACTCAATAGGGACAAATCTGGACCCACACAAGTGTGTGGAGCCCTGAGTCCTGATCCACCTAGTCAAAAGGCTATTATGGTGGCCACCATCCAAAATCCACTAATAAAAGTGGAGGAAGAATGGTGGTCAGTCTATACCAGAGCCTCGGGGGGTCGCTTAGTTATAGTGGCTATATAACAAAAAAACAACAAAACAACAATCAGCAATTCAATCAACAAATTCTGACCATACTGTCTCCTCATTAATGCCATATCTTTTATCAAGTATACTGAATCAGTCAGTCTGGTACGCTTCTCTTTTTAGGAGATAGTTGGTTAAATTACCTCCTCTTGGGGGTGTTTCAACCTTCTAGCCCTACAAATCTTGGGGATGATACATTATGTCTATTTTCAAAAAAGTCTTGCCACTACTGAATCCATGTCACCTCTTCTTTTATCACTGTGCTGTTCATTTAACCACAGTTTTAAGCTTCTTGAGGTTTGGCCCATGTAATGTAAATCACATGGGCATTTCAATAGGTATATTACCTGTTCTGTCTGGCATGTTATAACATTTTTTATCTCTATATATTCATCTTTAAATGGATTGTATACAGTTTTTGTTTTATGTGTACTTTTACAATTCTGGCATCTAGGGTAGTTGCCTATTATTTTTGTTATTTTTTCAAATATGTCATATGTGCATTCTGGTTCCTGGTAGATAGAATGACATAGCCTATCTCCTATTGATTTTACTTTCTTGGCAATAACAAGGGGTTTATCATTAAATATCCTTTCTCCCAGTGTATTTGATTTCAATATATCCCAATATTTAAGAAGGATTGATTTTATTGTACCAAAATGGTCAGAATCGTCAACTGAGACTGTGATTCTGTTCATTGTCATTTCATTTTTATTTTTATCCATCAGTAATTCCCTTGTATCTATATCATCACTTCTTTCTCTGGCTGCACTTAACACTTGTTCCCTATAACCCCTCATTCAGAAGCACTCCTCCAGTTCATCTGCAGCCTGAGTGTAGTTCTCATTAGATGTGCAGTTTCTTTTTACCCTGACCATTTGGCTGTATGGTATACTGCCCATCATTACCTCACCCTTGCAGTCTGCCTCTCCCGCTCTGTCTTCTGTATGATGCTGACATACCATGTACTATGCATTAGCACAATTTGTGTAACTGTTTGTCATTGCAACCCATGTACTATTGAATTTTTTTGTACTCGGTATGTATAATTTACTGTAACTATATTGTGTCTTCTTGTGTTAATGTATTTGACATGGAACCTCTCAATGAACATCTGCTCACAGGTGTCATCCAAGATGTCAATAAATAAAATAAATAAATACTGTTTACAACAGTTTTTTATGAAAACTTTTGGCATGCAATAAAACATTTCTATCTGTTGGTTTTCTGTAAACACTTATTTCTAGATTAGTTCAATTTCTGTTTACTTTTAAGTCCAAAAAATGTATTGTTTCAGTACTATATACCATCTCAAAAGATAGATAGTCTGTTCTGTCATTCAAGTAGTTCAAAAAACTTAGCAATTCTGTCTCTGTGCCTTGACAAATGCAAAGGCAATCATCAATGTATCTTTTCCAATATTTAATGTTGTCTCTGTACTCATTATTCTCACTGTAAATGTATTTTGTTTCAAAATCATCCATAAAAATTTTGGTATAGCTTGGGACCATAGATGATCCCATCGCGGTGCCTTTGCTTTGCCAATAGTAATGTTTGTCTAACCTGAAATCATTTTTAGTAAAAACTAGCTTGGTTAGTTGAAGAATGTACTCATTAGGTGGTTTCTCATTATTCACTCTTTCAGTTTATTTTCTAATGCTGCTAGACCAGCAGAGTGAGGAATGCTGGTATATAGGTCTTTCACGTCTGACGTGACCAAAATAGTACTCCCTTTTATGATTTGTCATTGTTTATTTGTTCTAAGAGCTGTATAGTCTCTTTACTATCTTTTAGATATGCTTTTGTCGTTATCACCAAGGGCTGAAGAAAGCAATCTATGTACACAGATAATGCTTCTAATGTAGATCCTATACCTGCTATTATAGGCCTGCCAAGTGGGTCAGTAACATTTTTGTGGATCTTTGGCAACACCTAGAAAACCAGCATGATTGGGTATTGTCTAAATAAAGCTTTCTGCTCCCATTTTGTTATATAATTTTCATCTATTCCATATTCCAGTATTTCCTTAATTAATGTTTTAACTGATTTCGTTGGGTTAGTTTCACATTTTTGATAAAACTCTGTAATCCTTAGTTGTCTCAGACACTTATTTTTGTATTTCTCTTTATCCATTACAACAATACCACCTCCCTTATCTGCTTTTTTTATGTAACTATTGTCTCATCATTTTCTAAATGTCATAATGCCCCATATTCTGTTGCCATCAAATTGAATGCCCTTCTTCTATCTGGCTTGTTGTGTTCTAATCTTTCTACCTCTTTATCTACCAGCTCCATATAAGCTGTTATATTTGCTGGTATAGGGCCTGGGGAGGACTTTAGATCTGTAATTCAAATTTAACGCTAATGTCCTTCTTTTAATTTTTTTCTTGTGGACCTGTTGTATTTTCTATGGTTGTAAAAAGTTCTTGAGTCATATCTTCCTGTAAAACTTTTGCAAATCCGTTTTTATGTGAAAGAAGTTTAACTTCTCATGTGGACAAAATGTTAAGCCCAAATTCAGAATCTTCATCTCCGTGGCATTTAAACTTCTATTGGAAAGATTAAAAACTATACTGTCCCTTTCTTCTGCTGACTTCTGAGTGTCACCATTTCTCCTTTGGTGTCTGATTCTGAATCGCTTCCTTGTTCTTGTGCATGTTCTCTGCCAGACCCTATATCTCTTCTTTCTGGTCGGTCTCTGAAACCCCGGGTGGTATCTCCACCCCTCTGGCCTCTGCCTCTCCAGTTCCCTCTGTTCCACCTTCCTCTACCTCTGAAATGGCCTCACCCGAAAAAAAGGTTTATAATTTTGTTGTTGCCCATTGCTGTCTATGATGCTATCTGAACTGTACTGATTACCATCTGAATCTAGGTTATAGGTATATTGTAACTTGTAGAGTGAGAATCTATTGTACGTATACACTTTCCCTTCTTTATAATCATTCAAATCCCTTCTGAATTTTTATAGTTTTTGTTCTATCAGGGTATTTTTATAACCGTCCAATGCTTTTTGTATTTTATCCAAGAAATCCAAAAAATCCTTGATGTCAGTTCTTTTATTAAACTGGTTACAAACTGTTTTAATTTCTCCATCAATATTTGTCAATTCAATGCTTAATGCTTCTACTAGAAGTAGAAGGTAATCAAGGGAACATTTATTTCTGACCTATCCCATTTATTTTCCAGCTCTGCTGTTTTAAAGCCCACATTTGGTTCTGTGGGTACTCTCAGACCCCTAGGAATTATTTTTTGTTTGTAGTATTCTATTAATGTAACACTATGCCTTTGAAGTCTTAATTCTCTCTGTTTTAATGTTTCATATTTACTTATTAGATGTTTCGTATTAAGGTCACCAGTAAGTTTCTTTTTACTAATGATACCCTGTAGAATCCTGTCTTCATCAGTTTTAGTAAGTGTCATGGGTACTGACCTTTCATCAGTTATACCTTTCAATGATTCAAATGCATCCATTATCATAATACATATTCAAACAAATAATCAAATACTAACAGGTTGCCAAAGACAGAGGCAAAAAGTCATAGCTTTAGGCTGTATACATGTTTAAATGTTATCTTCCATTAAAGTCATATATTATAATGTCTTTTGATCTTCTTCTCTTCCTTTCTCACCTGTTTATATAGATATTGTCAATCCAATGTTCCTGTCTCAAGGTGCCTTAGTTCTGATTGTAAAGTATCTTCCCCTGGAATCTTCGAAAACAGACAGACTCAGTAGTAGTGTTCATAAGGTACTCTCAGTCCTTCGGTGACTGCGGGGCCTCCTAGCAATGGTCAGCGAGGAAAGTGACCTATCAATTCTTCAGTGAAACTACGTGGATGCAGTCCGGCCTGCCTGATACCTGAAACATAAAGCAGAACCTCTGGGAGGGATCATGCTCCAAAAACCTCCATGAAATCTAATAAACCAAATTGGAGACAGGGAGACTCACTCACCGGAAAAACATTTTATAGTTATTGTTTCCACCACAAATGTTCAAAATTAAAGATCAGTGTTTTGAAGTGTTCCCACTACTTCATTAGGATCTACTTGTTCGCTTGGGAACATAAGCAGGAGGCTGGTAAGGACAGAGGTCTGGGGTTATATTCTGTTTTAACTGAAATATTTGAATACTTTTGTACATGAAATTAGTTCTGTGTGTTAAAAATTACTACTTTGAGTTAGAACTGTTACTTGGGCTGTGATATTGTAACTTTTGAGGCTTGGGAACACTTGTTTGGCAGTGATAATTAGAGTGAAATTTAAATGTGATGTTTGCCTGGTGTTGGTAGAGCCCTCCCACCCACCCTGTTTTGTAGGCTTTCTCAAATACTAAAAAGCCACTGGGGGTTGGGATTGAAGGGCTGTGTATTTCTGTTTGGGACTGAAATTTGAAGCAACAGGAACTGGTGGGCCTGTGACATCATACAGTACCTGATGTCTGCATACACACACACCGTTAGTGGGACTGGACACACACTGGTCTGTATGTGTGTGAGACTTGGGAATTTTATTGGTGGGGTTGAAATTGGGTTTGTAAATAACTGCAGTCAGTATAGAGAGAAACTGTATTCCAGGAGGAAGGGACTGAGAAAAGGGGGTGTGCCATTATAAACAGAGGGGAACAAACAGGGTGGCCATATTCCACCATGGCAGGCATCTTCAGAAGGGTTTGAGGCTGCACAGGCTGTGGGATGGCAATAATTCTCAACTGGGCCTGGAGAGAGGGAGGCTGCCTACTCTGTAGACAGCTATCTTATATCAGAAGTGAGGTATATTGGTTAAGGAGTAAGCTGGGGGGGGCTGTCCAAGGATAAGGGGTGTGAATATGGGCAGCAGAAGGGTGGGGCTGAGGGGAGGCTGGGGCAATGCTCTGAAATTACAGGACTTTATGTTGCAGCAAGCAGGAGGGGGGATATTAGGGACAGAAGACCCTTAGATAGGGATGTTGATGCTAAGGGGAAAGCGTACGGGGTGAACATTCCGAATACAAAGAGAGTGGAGGGAGAAGGGTCATGAGGGACTGTTGTGGGGAAGCCTAGTAGAGCAGACATTGAGAAGGGAGGGGTTGTTGTGGGGAAGCCTAAAACAGCAGACTGTGGGAAGGGAGTTCCTAAGGAGAACAGAGCAAAAGGGGATGAAGAGGGGCAGTTTAGAGGTGCAGTCAGGGGAAACTTGGGTTACTTGATGGAGGCTGACATAGAGTGTCACAATAAATTTGAGCTACTAAGCAACCTAGAGGGGGAGGAAGGGGTTGGTGTAAATGAGGAAACTGATACAGAGGCCGGGAGGAGGGAGTCAGATACCCATAGGGCATCACAGACCGGCAATGGAAAGGATAGAAGTAGTCCCAGAGGGAGAAGGGGAAACATGAATGTTAAGCAGATGGGGGAGATGCAACATATTGCAGACATGAGGGAGGAGAGCATGACTGGAGAGAAACTGGGAGACAAGGAGGTGGGAGAGGAGCCCCCCTTCAGCAGGGGGGTCAGTACCAAGGATGGGGCCCTAGCTAAAGGGGACCCACAGAGAGCCTCTGGAGGCAGGGGTACTATTACAAGGGGGGAGGATGGCAGTGTGGGGGAAGGGGAAACCATCAGGGCCAGGATAAATGGTTCGGATAAGAGAGGGTTAAAGGGGACACCTATTCAGAGGGGGTCTGAGTTAAGTGGGCAAAATAATGAGGGAGGCAGAAAGAGGAGGGTGACAAGGGGGTCTCTAATAAGGCAGGAAGACTCCCATGGAATTGAGATCATGAATAAAGGGGGGATGGGGGCTGAGAGGGCATAGTGGAGGTAACCATATGGATGATGGCAGTGTTAAGGTTCTGTTATTGGGAGACTCAATGATTAGGGGTATCCAGTGGGAGGGACAGGGGGGTGGATGCCATAGCCAGGTGAAGGTAGTGAGTATCTCTGGGCTGACAGTGCACAGAGCAAAGTTCATGCTGTATGAACTGGTTAGGGATTGTGGAGGGAAACTGGATTTCCTGGTGCATTTGGGAACTAACGATCTAGAGGGAAATAGCATTTTGGAAATCCAACCAAGGTTCCAAGAACTTGCCAGAGTCTGTCGGGATAATGGATGCAACATTTCCTTTTCGGAGATATTGCCAGTACCAAAGGCCTCAGTGGAGAAAAAAATGAAGATCACAGAGGTTAATGACTGGCTCAGGAAGTGGGATGAAGACAGTGGGTTGGGGGTGTTAGGGAACTGGAAAGGAGTTTGGGAGGATAAAGGACTGTATGCCAAGGACAGGCTTCATCTTGCCCCATTAGGGAAGGAAGTCCTTAAACAGGGGATGGCTGACTACATTCAAGAAAGGTGGGGTTTAAACTTGTGAGGGGGGATGGGATAAGGGAGGGGCTGCCCAGAAGCCCTCTCCTCCAGATGAGGGGAGTAGCCTTCAAACCCAAGGGGGGAGGGGGGAAACAGACTGGGGTGGAGGTTTCAGGAGGAGCAGAGGGAGGATGGAAGTATAAGGAACCTGGGTGGGGTTCGACAAAGGGGATCAGGGATAAGGGGTGGGGTTGGTGTTAGTAAATGCCAGGAGCTTGGGAAACAAGTTGCCAGAGTTCCAGGCCATGCTGTTCGAGGAGGGGTGGATGTGGCGGCGGTCACGGAGACGTGGGCCAACAAAAACCATGACTGGGACCTAAATGTGCAGGGGTACACTATGCTTAGGAAGTATAGAAAGGAGGGCAGAGGGGGTGGGGTGGCTATGTTCATTAGGGATGACATAGAAATTGCTAGGGTAGAAGAGGCAGAGGGAAATGTGGAGGCCTTATGGGTCACCTTACGATCCCCAGCAGGAGATAAGGTCAAGCTGGGTATAGTATATAGGCCCCCCTAGATGAGCAATGTTCTAGAGGATGGTTTGCTGGACAACATCATTGCCCAGTGTGGACCAAAAGGGGAAGGAGTGGTGTTGATGGTGGACCTTAATATGCCAGGTACAAACTGGGGAACCATGTCCTCTAAGGTGGCCAAGGAGCAGAGGCTGCTGGATGGCTTCAGGATGTGTTCTTAACACAGCATGTGATGGAGCCCACAAGGAGGAGCATGTCCTGGACGTGGTTCTGGCAGATGGGGATCTGGTAAGGACCTAGTTGTAGAGGACCCCTGACTGGGAGCGACCACAATATTGTCTGGTTTCAAATAAGCATGGAGGAAGGGGGGGTCAGATCTAGGACACTGGCAGTGGACTTCGGGGGGCAGACTTTGTGGGCATGGGAAATATTCTCAAGGACCACTTGAAGGGGATTACATCAATGACAAGTGTGGAAAGGAGATGGGAGGTCATAAAACAGGGACTTCATGAGGCAGTCAGCATCTGCGCTAAGTTGAAATGAAAGGGAGCAAGGTAACATAAATCATGCTGGTGGTCCAGTGAGGTACAGGTAGCAGTCAGAGAAGAGAAGGTGGCCTACAAAAAATATAAAACAACAAGAGGGGATAGGGATAAGGAAATGTACCATTTTGCATCTAGAAAAGTCACCCGGATGGTGAGGGGAGCAAAGTCCAGTAAAGAGCAATGACTGGCACAGGGGATACATGGAGGAGAAAAGGGGTTCTTCCGGTACATTGGAGAGTGGAGAAAAACTAAGGGCCATCTCAGCAGATTGAGATCAGAAGGAGGGTGGGTGGAAGAGGTGAGGAACCAGGCAGAGGTATTTAACAAGTATTTTGCCTCTGTGTTCACTAGGGAGGGGGATGGGATATCTACAAAGCAAGACACGATGGGGATAGAAGCAGCAGTGAGTGGGATCAGGGGAGCAACAGAAATGGAGCAAGAGGTAGGGAGAGGTACCCCAGGGGTGTCACATCTGGATAAGAATAAAAAGGCCAGTAAGGTGGAGGGGACAGATGATGCTATCTCTGCCAAAAGGGTGTGGTTAGCCCTCAAGGCCCTAAAGAAAGACAAATCTCCTGGGCCGGATGGCACTCATCCAAGAATACTATGGGAATTGGTGGACATACTGGCTGCACCCCTGGTGGAGCTCTTCAACAGGCCACTTGAGACAGGGAGGATACCTAGGGATTGGCGAGAGGCACATGTGGTGCCAATCCATAAAGGGGGTTTGAGGGAAGTACCAGGTAACTGTAGACCCATCAGTTTGACCTCGGTGGTGGGAAAATTAATGGAGGGTATACTAAAGGAACAATTGGGGGTGTACTTGGAGGAAGTGGGAGGTCTGGATAGTTGGCAACATGGGTTTGTGCCAGGTAGATCATGTCAAACCAATCTTGTGGAGTTCTACAAATGGGTAACATCAGAACTGGACAGGGGAAAGTCTGTGGCTGTATTATTCTTGGACTTCAGCAAGGCATTTGACTCTGTCCCCCACAATGGTCTGGTGGAGAAACTGATGGGGTTAGGAGTAGGCCCTTTGATGGTCAGATGGATTGAAAACTGGCTAGCTGGATGCACCCAGAGAGTAGTGGTCTGTGGGGAGCTCTGGAACCCTAGAGAGGTTGGTAGTGGGGCCGCGGGGCAGTCCCTAGGTCTGATCCTGTTTAATGCATACATAGCGGACATCAGGGAGGGTATAGGGTGTGAAATGAGTCTCTTTGCTGATGACTCCAAGATGGGAGCAGTAGTTGAGGGAGAAGAGGGGAGGTTGGCCCTGCAAGGGGACTGGGACACCCTGGAAAGCTGGGCTCACACATGGAAATTAAATTTCAATATCACCAAGTGCAAGGTGTTGCATCTTGGGTGGGGAAACCCTAAACACAGATACACCCTGGGAGGGGAGGCACTGGAGGCCTCAATAGGGGAAAAAGACCTAGGGGTCATGGTGGATGCATGTATGAATAACTCTGAGCAGTTCAGGACAGCAGCTAGCAAGGCAAACAGGATGTTGGGATGCATCGTAAGGGGGATCACCTCTAGGAGCAAGGAAGTGATTCTGCCGCTGTACAATGGACTGGTTAGACCACACCTTGAGTACTGTGTACAGTACTGGAGACCACACTTGAAGAGGGACATACAGCTCCTGGAGAGAGTACAGAGGAGGGCAACTAAGATGATATGAGGGCTAGGGGATTTGACGTATGAGGACAGACTTGAGAACCTCTGCCTGTTTTCATTGGAGGAGAGGAGAGACAGGGGGGATATGATTGAGGTCTTCAAGTACGTCAAGGGAATAAATAGGGTAAACATGGAGGGGATCTTTAGACTAAAGCAGGGAGGTATCACCAGAGGGCATGGTTTGAAGTTGGAAGGTGGAAGGCTGAGGGGGGAGAAGTGGAGGAGATTTTTCACTGAGAGGGTGGTGGACCCTTGGAATGCACTGCCTGGTGAGCTGGTTCAGAGATCCACAGTGGAGGGCTTCAAGAGAGGGTGGGACAGACACAGAAAGTGGATGTATCAGATGATGGCCTGGCCCAGGCGGGTGGGAATGGATGATAGGGGTTTCTGGAACACAAGGGGGGGCCTCGGCACCCAACTAGAGATCTGAGGTTCGAGCAGACTCGATAGACCGTAAGGTCTAATCTGCTGGCAAATAGTATGTTAGTATAAATAATTTCATATGTGATTATTATTTATTTATCTTGTGTCCTATTAACAAACAGACTCCAAGGAGAAACTTACTGATTCTCAACACATAAATAATTCACTTATACTATATGTGCTTTCTTTGAGACACTTGATTAGCACACAACAATCCGTGCAGTCATTAAAGCAGCAGTGCAATGAAAAAAGTTATTCCAAAAAGCTAATTTTCTGCTATGGTTATGAAAAACATTGTCAGAACTGTTGAAATGGGTTTTCTGGGTGCTTCCTATGTTGTGTACTGTACATTGGCATTTTCATCTGAATTTTTACCCTCCTCAGGTTTTCAATATTATTTCTATGCAAAAATGAGATGGCCATCTTTTTTTCTTGAGAAATAATTATTTTAAAACTTTCGTAAAATTCTTAAATGATAACAGAAACTGAAAATTTCACCACCAAAATAAACTGGAAGACATCTGGCATTGATTAGAAAGAAAAAAGATGGGGACAAATTTTAGCCCATTTTCATTGCACTGCTGCTTTAAATACTCTGCTATAAACCAGTAAGATATTTATCATAAAATATAACCATTCCCACCTGTTTGATGTGATTACAATTTCTTTTCCTTCATTTTTTTTTTTGGATGATATTTTGGCCACGAAAATAAAATATATAAATTATGAGCTATTTAGAGGCTTTGAATATAAATGTGTTTATTTTTAGTTACCAGAAGTGTATATCCTTATTCTCATTAATTACCTGTATGATTCAAGTTTTTATCAAAATTAATAGGGAAGCATCTTGTTTCTTCCTGTCTGGTCACTCCTGAATAAAAAGTAGTAAACCAATAAATTAGTCTCTTTCTTTAAACATAAAAAGGCGGCATAAATAATCACTTTATCAAAAATAAATTCAATATATTAATTTGTTTGCCTTATATTATTGTATTAATTAACATGTTCCATGTTGCTGTCAAATGGCTTCATTACATTTTTCTACTTCACCATCATCCATTTGTAAAATGACCATTGGTTAAATTGCAGCTGTATTTCACTTATGACAACTTTCATTCTGTTAATGTCCAAACTATGTTACAACCTGAAGTACATTTTCATCAATAAATGCCATATTATTCACTGTGCATTTCATTCAATCATTCAAAGTCTGGTTTCCCCAATTGCATGTTTTAATATAAGATTGACTCCGTTTCTATGCACGTTACCACTCTATTTTTAAATAATTTGCACATTTTCAGACCTCTCTCATGCATAGTTTAGTAAAATATTTAGCATAAAACTGTTTAAACATTACTTTTTCTTACCCTGGAGTGTAGCGTGCTCATACAAATCAAGTAGCCTCAATTACTGATTCTCGTCTTACTTTTATGCTCCATGGTTACCTAGGTAACTTGTAGTATGTCATTATCTCTTTAGAGCATGCACCTAATAAAGGGGTATTCAAGAAATTGGCTTTTTCCTACAGGTAACAATGCTGTATTTATGAAGCCATGCGCACTGGGTCTAAAGAGGGACTTCGATTTTTTGCTGTCACCACATCAGTTACCTTATTACTCATTTTCTCATTAGGTTTTATTTTAAAAGTTTAAATGTATCTTGTCATTCCAGGTGCCAATAAATGAACCTCTTTAATATTAAATCTGATTCATACTGATTATACTTTACATTTAACAGACAACAACGTAGTGATATACATACGCTATTAGAGCAATGAATTAGCCCAAATTCTAATAGGGAATGACATCCATATTTCAACTCTATTGGCTACTATTAAATCTTATAACAAAAATCAATGGTTATTGAGTCAACTGGGTGATGCAAAAAACAAGTGTAAAGGATATTTACAAAAGGTTGCACAATCTTGTGTTGGCTATCACTGTCTCATTAGGAAAGGAACAAAAGTTATATTTTTTTATAAACAATTTCTTCTTCTTTTTTATGCAATTCTTTTTTAACTTAAAGAAAAAATCAGAAGACCATATTGGGACAAATCTGGACCCACACAAGTGTGTGGAGCCCTGAGTCCTGACCCACCTAGTCAAAAAAGACTATAATGGTGGCCACCATCCAAAATCCACTAATAAAACTGGAGGAAAAATGGTGGTCAGTCTATACCAGGGCCTTGGGGGGGTCACTTAGTTATAGCGGCTGTATAACAAAAAAAAAACAACAAAACAACAATCAGCTATTCAATTGACAAATTCTGACCATACTATCTCCTTGTTAATGCCATATCTTTTATCAAGTGTACCGGATCGGTCAATCCAGTATGCTTCTCTTTTTTAGGAGACAGTTGGTTAAATTACCTCCTCTTGGGGGTGTTTCAACCTTTTCTAGCCCTACAAATCTTAGAGATGATACATTATGTCTATGTTCTAAAAAATGTCTTGCCACTACCAAATCCATATCACCTCTTCTTATATCACTGCAGTGTTCATTTAACTGCAGTTTTACGCTTCTTGAGTTTTGGCTCACATACTGTAAATCACATGGGCATTTCAATAGGTATATTACCTGTTTTGTCTGGCATGTTATAAAAAATGTTATCTCTATATATTCATCTTTAAATGGGTTGTATGTAGTTTTTGTTTTACGTGTACTTTTACAATTCTGGCATCTACCACACGGGTAGTTGCCTATTATTTTTGTTCTTCCTTCAGATATATAATGTTTTCATTCTGGTTCTTGGTAGATAGCATGCCATAGCCTAGCTCCTATTGATTTTACTTTCTTGGCAATAACAAGGGGTTTATCATTAAATATCCTTTCTCCTAGTGTATTCAATTTCAATATATCCCAATATATAAGAAGGATTGATTTTATTGTACCAAAATGGTCAGAATCATCAACTGAGACTGTGATTCTGTTCACTGTCATTGAGGAGTGCTTCAGAATGAGGGGTTATAGGGAACAGGTGTTAAGTGCAGCCAGAGAAAGAAATGATACTATAGATAGAAGGGAATTACTGATAGATAAAAAATGAAATGACAATGAACAGAATCACAGTCTCAGTTGATGATTCTGACCATTTTGGTAAATAAAATCAATCCTTTTTAAATGTTGAGATATACTGAAATCAAATACACTAGGAGAAAGAATATTTAACGATAAACCCCTTGTTATTGCCAAGAAAGTAAAATCAATTGGAGATAGGCTATGTCATGCTATCTACCAGGAACCAGATAGAAAATATGATATATCTGAAGGAAGAACAAAAATAATAGGCAACTACCCGTCTGGTAGATGCCAGAATTGTAATAGTACATAAAACAAAAATTGTATACAACCCATTTAAAGATGAATACATAGAGATAAAAAAAACTTATAACATGCCAGACAGAACAGGTAATATACCTATTGAATTGCCCATGCAATTTACATTACATGAGCCAAACCTCAAGAAGCTTAAAACTGTGGTTAAATGAATACCACAGTGATATAAGAAGAAGTGATATGGATTCGGTAGTGGCAAGATATTTTTTGGAAAAATAGACATAATGTATCATCCCTAAGATTTTTAGAGCTAGAAAAGGTTGAAACACCCCCAAGAGGAGGTAATTTAACCAACTATGTCCTAAAAAAGAGAAGCATACTGGGTTGACCGATTTGGTACACTTGATAAAAGATATGGCATTAATGAGGAGATAGCATGGTCCGAATTTGTCAATTGAATAGCTGATTGTCATTTTTTTTATTATTATTATTAAGCTGCCGCTATAACTAAGTGACCCCCTGAGGCTCTGGTATAGACTGACCACCATTTTTCCTCCAGTTTTATTGGTGGATTTTGGATGGTGGCCACCATTATAGTCTTTTTGACTAAGTGGGTTGGGACTCAGGGCTCCACATACTTGTGAAGGTCTGGATTTATCCCGATTCAGTCTTCTGATTTTTTCTTTAAGTTAAAAAAAGAATTGCATAAAAGAGAAGAAGAAATTGTTTATAAAATTGTTGCTTTCCTAATGAGATAGTGATAGCCGACACAAGATTGTGCAACTTTTTGTAAATACCCTTTACACTTGTTTGTTACATCACCCAGTTGATTTAATAACCATTGATTTTTGTTATAAGATTTAATAGTAGCCAAAAGAGTAGAAATATGGGTGTCATTCTCTATTAGAATTTGGCCTAGTTCACTGTTCTAATAGCGCATATATATCACTACGTTGTTGTCTGTTAAAAACTTAAAGTATAATCAGTATGAATGATGAGATACATTTAAACTTTTAAAATAAAACCTAATGAGAAAATGAGTAATAAGGTAACTGATGTGGTTACCTGTAGAAAAAGATGATTACTTGAATACTCCTTTATTAGGTACATGTTCTAAAGAAATAATGATATACTGCAGGTTACCTAGGTAACCATGGAGCAAAAAAGTAAGACGAGAATCAGTAATGGTGGCTACTTGATTTGTATGAGCACGCCACACTCCAGGGTAAGAAAAAGCAATGTTTAAACAGTTTTATGCTAAATATTTTACTAAACTATGCATGAGAGAGGTCTGAAAAGGTAGAAATTGTTTAAAAACAGAGTAGTAATGTGCATAGAAACCAAGTTAATCTTATATTAAAATGTACAGTGGGGGAAACCAGACTTTGAATGATTGAATGAAATGTGCAGTGAATAATATGGCATGTATTGATGAAAATGTATTTGAGACTGTAACACAGTGTGGACATTAACAGAATGAATACGTTAGATAAAGGAAAGTTGTCATAAGTGAAATACAGCTGCAATTTAACCAATGGTCATTTTACAAACGGGTGATGGTGCAGTAGAAAAATGTAATGAAGCCATTTGATAGCAATGTAGAACATGTTAATTAATACAATAATATAAGACAAACATATTAATATATTGAATTTATTTTTGATAAAGTGATTATTTATGCTGCCTTTTTATGTTTAAAGAAAGAGGCTAATTTATTGGTTTACCACTTTTTATTCGGGAGTGACCAGGCAGGAAGAAGTAAGATGCTTCCCTATTAATTTTGTTAAAAACTTGAATCATACAGGTAACTAGTGAGATTAAGGATATAAGCTTCTGGTAGCTAAAAATAAGCACATTTATACTGAAAGCCTCTAAACAGCTCATAATTTGTATATTTTATTTTAGTGGCCAAAATATCATCCAAACAAATTGAAGGAAAGGAAAAGAAATTGTAACCATATCAAAAAGATGGGCATGCTTATATTTTATGTTAAATATCTTACAGGTTTATAACAAAGTATTTAATGACTGCATGGATTGCTGTGTGCTAATCAAGTGTCTCAAAGAAAACACATAGGCCCAGATATTGAAAAGGGTTGAGCATGGTGCAATAATGTTGTGCCGTGCGCAACCCACTGATGTGCCCCGCTGCGATTTTCAAAAGAGAAAAGTGCATGGCACAAATCACGATGCACCGGAGCACATCAGTAATGTATGCAGGCGCAGGTGGGGGGGGCTGTCCATGCATACCCTGCACAGCCTGATATTCAGCCCAGGATATGCAAAGCCATGCATGCACAACCCCTACCTGCGCCAGCACAAAGTTGATCCAAAAAAAAAAGGAACAACTGATGGCCACCCCCATGTGAGCTGCCGCATTGCAGGGTGCAACACGGCAGCTGTCACCTGTGGGTGGCCACCCGAGCTCCGGCTGCACCTGGCAGCACCTCCCATGCCCGATTGCGGGCATTTGTAAAAAAAATAATAAAACTGTCCAATGCCCTTGGTGGTCCAGTGGACCGCTATCTGCCCGATAGCGGGCATTTGTGAAAAAAAAAAAAAAAACATGTCCAATATCCCTGGTAGTCTAGGGGTACCCCCCTCCCCACCTGCCCACTGAGCCCCACTGCCCCGCTCTCCCCTGGTCAGCCGGCGGGTGGCAGCACCCCACCCGCCTGCTGCCCCACCACCAGCCGACTGACACCATCAGTAGGGCTGTACGCCCATTGGTCCATAGCGTGAGCCAATGGGCATGCAGCCCATACCGTACTACACATTCCAGATATGTGAATGATCCCATTGGACATATATTTTTTTTTTTTTACAAATGCCCGTGATCGGGCAGATAGCAGTCTACTGGACCACCAGGGATATTGGAAGCACTTGTTCTATTTTTTGACAAATGCCCGCAATCGGGCAGACAGCAGTCCACTGGACCACCAGGGATATTGGACGTAGTTCTTATTTTTTATACAAATGCCCACAATCGGGCTGTGGAGCACATTGCCGGCTGCAGGGGGCATCAGTCCTCGATGGCTGCTGCTCTGGCAGGACGCCAGGTGCAAGTCGGGGATTGGTGCACTGCATGCAATGAAGAGATGACATGCAATGGCCCCATTTGCAATTCTTGTATACACTATGGCCCCATTTGCATGTCAAGTTTTGAATATCACAGTTGCTGTGGATAGTGCAATGGAACTTGCACTAGCGCATCCCCATGCTCCACTCTGGCCACTTGCGCTGGTGCAGTGCCACTGCGCCATGCACCCTGGGGGTGGCCAGGGTGTGATATTCAATGCTGCTGAGCCATGGCACAGCTCTGTTGAATATCGCCCAGTCCACACCCCTGCGCAGCTAAGTTGAGCTACGCCCAAGCTTGCACCACAGCCTGGCACAGTTTGAATATCTGGGCCATATAGTATAAGTGAATTATTATGCTTTGAGAAACAATAAGTTCCTCCTTGGAGTCTCTTTGTTAATAGGACACAAGATAATTAAATAATAATAATAATATATGAAATTATTTATAGATCCTGATGAAGTAGTGGGTGCACTATGAAACATTGATCTTTGATTTTGAACATTTGTGATGGAAACAATAAATATTATTTTTTTTCTGGTGAGTGGGTCTCCCTGTCTCCAATTTGGTTTGCTAGATTTCACAGAGGTTTTTGGAGCATAATCCCTCCCAGAGGTTCTGCTTTATATTTCAGGTACCAGGCAGGCCACACTGCATCTATGTGGTTTTGCTGAAGTTTTGATGTTTCCCCATTGTTCCTTCACCCCTCCTTCTTGTCCATTTGCTAGTGTTTTTCTGAGGCAGTCTCCCATTTTGCTAAAGACAGCCCTCCTAAAGTTCAGTACCCTCACTTTTGCATGGCTTGACTCTATGGGATGGTGGACATCTTCACAAAGGTCAAACTTTATTGAAATGAATGGACACTGACACTAAAAGCTCATTTTGCAAAGCAATTTTCATTTAAGTACCAGACAACAGAGATTGGGGTTTGAATTGTTTATTTCAGATGACACTCGAAGAACGAGGAGTCACCCATTCCTGAGTGACAAACACAGCTGCCTGGGTTGATGGTTGGTGAGCCACTGCACACTGTATTGCTGAGGAGTAGCATGAACAGCTGGAGCTGTACAAAGCCTTCTATTTGTCTAGAAAATATATGCAAATGAGTATTAAATCCATACCTGTCTAAGTGTACAGCCTTTCTGGGTCACCTTGTGTGGCTGGTTCCTGTACCTCCTCCATTGCAGTGCTCTTTTTCTCTTGCAGGGGTTGAAGTGCTGTCAGAGGAGTATCCCACCCTGGAGAGTCTTGGAAGGAAGTGTTGCAAAGCATGATCAATGCCAGAGAAGCAGCAGAGAGTATCTCCCATCGGGGAAAATTTCTCTTTCTTCCTGCGGACTGTCTCCTTTACATTTGGGGACTTCATGGAAGGGGTCCATAAGTGCTTAAAGAAGGTGCCACATGACTGAGCTATTGCCTGATCATAAAGTTGAAGACTTAATCTCAGGAAATACATAAGTTATGTTATTTTGTTTTGGCTTACATTTGGGGCATCTGGGACATGTGTCACATCCTGGGAAGAGGTTCTTTTAGCGGAAATTAATTGTATACTGTGATAATTTTTTTTTAATTAAGTATAAACATAACAAAAACTGTATATTCAGGGTTAGTAAAGTTTATTAAGTTTACATTTTTTGCACACATTGGTCACTTGACTGCTGGCTATATAGCGCATGTGCTGGCATTTTAGCAGCAGATCCACCATTTGATTGACCCGTATCACATGCTTTGATGAGCTGGTATATTGCTTTTGCTACTGCACATTTTTAAATATCCTAATCAATCCTTCTTGGGGTTGCTAAGGGCCATTTAGTGTCTTCTTGCCCATTTTGCTGTGTAGCCACATTACCTGCATTGCTCAATAGCCCTCTCCTCTGAATAGAAATCTTTCTGCGCTATTTGTAATAGAGAAATTTGAGTGAGTTGGGAATACAGCCAGAGACTGAATTCTGCAGCATGTATACAACATGACTAAACAGTTCTCGGGCCTTCTTTAATTTATCATGAAGTAAGTTTAAAAAAAGTTTTAAGTCTGCAATGTATGGTAATATCACTTGGAGAAACTTTTAAATTAGTACCCAGTTGTGATTTTTATCTGTTGTTTCTGGGTAGAGCTATAGGTTATTCTGTGACTTACTCCTGTATTGAGTTAATACTATGTTTATTTCTTCTCTGCTGTTTTTAAGTGCCAATGAACCCTCTGAATACCTCATAAAGATAGAATTTGTATATTCAGAACTGAAAGAAATCCCTAGGAGGGTTGATTGTCTTGGCTGTCTGAAGAAATATATTGTATGTCCTCTTAAAAGAAAGAAAAGAAGGAAATGTTTATCCTAAAATTGTAGCAGAGACTATTGGAGCACCGCATTTCTCTTTGACATTTTTTCATTATCATAACGGGCATGGATTGAAAGGCACAGTGTGGATTCATAGTACCCCAAAAAGGAACAAAACAGCACCTGGAGAAATATCCAAATAAGATTGGGACTGGTGAGATTTTTAACTAGCTTGGTGAAAAGAACAATTACACTGGCTTACAGCTTCTTTTTTAGAACAAGTCAAGTTTTTGTAAATAATACTTGATTATTTCATTTATATTTTGAATAATGGATTCTCTTAACCTAGTTAAGATTTATTGTATTATATTCATTGTGCAAAAACTCTTTTCAAGACCTGACTGTTGTACTATTACTTTTGGGTATTTATAATCAGTCATGGTTAGTACATGTGCACAGGTTACAGTCAATGAGAGCCTTCTTAACCATGAGGAACCTCAGCATAAGCAGCAGAGGGAAAGAAAGCAGGGGAAAAAAAGGTGATCAAGGAGAATGGAAAATTGGTGCAGACCAAAATTACTGAACATCTAAAACAAGTATCAAATACGACAGAGAAAATAATGGATAGGACATCTACCACCAAATCAAGGAATGGTGTTAAGGATTGTGGAGAAGGTCTAGGGGTGACTGATATTTTAAGCAAGCAATAATACCCAATAGGGTGGGCAGTATTGGGCAATACCGGACCGCCCGGGGGCGTAATGAGGCCTGATGCCGCAGGCAGAGGGTCTTATAGCCCCTGGGCGGTCCAGTATTGCCCATACCACCCACCCTGGAGGGTATTATTGCGCTTAGAAAATGGGCACTGTAGAAAAAAAAGGTCAATAAAAAACTGTTAATAAAATAGTAGTTCAATGTAAGTTTTGAGATAAAATAGTTCCTCCACCTGGATCAGAATGACTAGAAAGCACCCCTCCCCCAACCTGTTAAGATGAGGCACCTTTGCTTTTCTATACCATTTTATTTTTTATTTTTTTGTTCATGCCACCCCCATCGCCACTGGCAACAGAAGTTTGTTTTTGTGGTGCGGCAGCTGTTGCTGTAGGATAGAGAGAGGGGCTGTCAGCACAAGTGGCAGATCGCTCTTTGTGAGACTTCAGTTAATTTTTTTTTTACCTTTTGGTCAGAAGATGCTGCTGTTAGGTGACCTTGCATGACCCGGCACATAAAACCAGACAGCTGAGATGCAGAAATCCAATGGGAAATATCTGCGCTCTAAATTGTTATTATTATTATGTTTTTATATTTAACTATGCAGCTCTTTGCCAGCATCGGGAGTCGAGCCATCGCATCTGTGTGTCAGTTGAGGACTCCCGCTCTCTGAACATGTATGTGGCAATGCTAAGGATAATGGTACAAGTTACATTTAAATTGATAAAAAACTGTTGCACCACTTTTTTTTTTAAATGATGAACTTTTGGGGGAGCGAGCAATCAGGGGCATAGTGAGCCTGCTAGGACTTGTGCTGTTCAGTCAGTTTTTTTTCTGCAGAGAGCGTGGAGGGGGTAGGGCATGTCTGGGAGAAAGTTCCGGGACGTGGTAACAGTGCTGAGCACACGACTGTTCTGGCACTTTTTTAAAAAGAAAAACTTTGCTTTCTGCTTACTGCAGGAATGAAGTGGGTTAGCAGATACTTTGCTTTTTGGGGGAGTTTACTGTTAATCTGGGAAATTATTCAATAGGGTAGTGTAGCTGACAGCGGCAGATTAAAATCAAGCCTGTAGACCCGCGTGGTTGAAAGTTTGAAATGGGCTGCTGGAAAACCAAACCTCGTTTTTTCAATAAAATAATTTTGTTTATATTTTTTTGCGTTGTGGGGGGGAAGATTAGTCACATGGAGCAATCAAGTTATGGGAAAGACATCAGATTCTGCTGATCACGCTGTGCAGGTTAAGTCAAGTGGAAGTAACTCTGCAGGGGACCTCACTTTGAGCTTTTTTTATTACCTGCACAGGCAAAGCTCCACATGTGACTACAACAGTAAGTCTGCCTTATTCATTTTACTCTTCTGAATCACACTGCAGTCTGGATAGTTGCTCTCTCCATGGGGGCGGATCTCGCTAACCGAGATTTAAAAGATGGCAGTGTTTTTTAATTGAAAGTTCTACTGGCACAAGCATTTGGAATGTAATCAGACAACAGAGACTGGGTCTCATTATTTTCCAGTCTCTGTTGCCTGATACCAGAATAGGTAGCTGGTTGCCTAAGCCAATCAGATTTAGGGATTTTCCCAACCCATTTTCTAAATAGATCTACTCTTTTGCAAAGCACGCTGGAGAATGCGGATTGTCAAATACTCGCATCTCCAAAGCAATTGGATATAGAAAATCAGGAAATTTCAGGTTAAATAATAGTCTGTTATCAGGGAGTGAGACTGAATGTATGTTTGTTACACATACAGATTCCAGCACATCACAAGAAATGATAAAAGATAGCTTTTTAAGTCATGGCTCAACTGTTAGAGATAGCAGTGAAACAAACAGTCCGGATGACTGATCATAAGTTTGAGGAAATATACAAAGATTAGAAACAATTAGTATCAATGACACAAATAATATATCTATTAAAGGATACCATGAATACATTCCTATTAGCTTACGGTAAGTAAGGATCTAATAGAAAGTATGAGAAATCCATTCTCCGCTAGGTTAATTATAATGGATCAGTGTGTAAGCCTTAAAGAGGAAATTAATAACATCAAGGGTTACATTGCCATTAATGGAGCTAGACTAGATTAAATTAATTACAAATTGGACAAATTATTACCAAAGGTTGAGTCTAGCTCCACAGAAGTGGAGCAGGGCAAGGACGCTACTATTCCATTTAGACCAGACTTCTCATCTATTTACATACCAGACTCCCCCCCCCCAAAAAAAAAGAATAGCAAAACAAAAATTTAAAAAAGAGAGAGAATAATAAGAATGATGATAAACCACAGACAGAGAAACAGAAAAAGACCAAAACTGAAAAAAAGGGAAACAAAACAAATAACATGCTCAGAAGGAACAGCAGGTTAAGGATAAACAGTTCATAATGTACGAAATAAAAAGTAAGCAAGTTCAAGGTAATAATAGTAAACAACAAGGAATAATACACGAGCAAGCTGAGGAGACACCTGTGACCCTCAGCCTAATCTAACTGGAGAAGAACAGCTAAATGCTCCTGATTTAGGAAAAAGCTTAGGAAGGTTGGAGGAGCAACTTCTCTTACTTAAACAAACTTGTAATGAGGTGTGTGGTCAAAAGGACTGGGGAAAAAATATAAGTATTAACAAGTTCCCTGGAAAAAGTAAGCCCTAGTATCATAGTCCAAGCAATATAAACACATGCTCTGAGGATGCTCCAATTCCAATTAAGATAACATGCAATAATTCTGCTAGGCTTAGTAAAGATAATGGGGAGAATACTATGAAGAAGCCCTTTTTAACACAGAAACATAGAAACATAGACTTTGACGGCAGATAAGGACCACTTGGCCCACCCAGTCTGCCCATTTCCCTACCTATTGGATAAGCTGCAGATTCTAGTTAACCAACAGCCTACTTCCTGCAACTCCCCACTATAATTGCCTTATGTCTGTCCCATGCATGTTTGAATTCCCCCACTGTTTTAGCCCCCACAACCTCTCCAGGAAGGCAGTTCCATGCATCCACCACACTCTATGAAAATAATTTCTCATTACCCCTAAGCTGTCTCTAACTTTAAATTGTGCCCTTGTTCTTACACATCTTTTTTCTGAAAGATGCTACCTCCTGGACTTTGTTGATTCCTTGAGGTACTTAAAATTTTCTATCATGTCCCCTGTCCCTCCTTTCATCAAGGGTATACATATTAAGCTCTCTCAGTCTCTCTCTTCTTATGGTTTCTGATGTAGACCCTGCACCATTTTAGTTGCCCTCCTCTGGACTGCTTCCATCCTGTCTATGTCCTTGCATAGATGAGGTCTCCAAAACTGCACACAGTACTCCAGATGGGGTCTCACCAACTGTCTGTATAGAGGGATAACCACTTCCCTTTTTCTACTTGTGATGCCCCTCCCTATGCATCCCAGTATCCCCCTGGCTCTCCTTACTGACTTCTCACATTGCTTACCCACCTTTAGGTCATCTGATATGACTACACCCAGATCTCTTTCCATTATTGTTGCCGTTAGTACCTCCCCTGCTATTGTGTACACTTCTCCTGGATTTTTATTTCCCAGGTGCATTACTTTTCACTTCTTTGCATTGAATCTAAGTTGCCATATGTCTGACCATTCCTCCAACCTTGCCAAGTCACTTCTCATCCTTTCTATCCCCCTTGTGTATCAACTCTGTTACAGATCTTTGTGTCATCTGCAAAGAGGCATACCTTTTCTTCCAGACCCTCTGCAATGTCACCTATAAAGACGTTAAAGAGGACTGGACCCAGTACTGAGCCTTGAGGTACTCCACTAGTAACCCCCCTTTCTTCAGAATGTGCTCCATTCACTATTACCTTCTGTGTCCTGTTGTGCAGCCAGTTTGCTACCCAGGCTACCACCCTGGGACCCACTCCCAGGCTGGCTAACTTGATTATTAATCTTTTGTGTGGGACTGTGTCAAATGCCTTGCTAAAGTCTAGGTAGGCCATATCCACAGCCCCTCCCTGGTCTATTACTTTGGTCACCCAGTCAAAGAAATCGATTAGATTAGTCTGACATGACCTTCCTGCTGTGAATCCATGCTGCTTTGGGTCCTGTGCCCTGCTGGCCTCTAGGTACTGAACAATTCTTTCTTTCAGAAGTGATTCCATCATTTTCCCACCACTGAGGTCAAACTAACAGGTCTGTAGTTTCCTGCTTCTGCCTTGCTCCCACTTTTGTGAAGGGGAATCACATCTGCCCTCCTCCAGTCCTCAGGTACCACCCCATCTTCCCATGATTTGTTAAAAAGTGTGGTTAGTGGTGTCACTAAGTCCTCCCTTAGCTCTTTTAGGATTCTAGGGTGAATCCCATCAGGTCCCATTGCTTTGTCCACCTTGAGTTTTAGGAGTTCTTTCAGTACTCTTTCTTCTGTAAATGGACTGGTGTCAAGCCCACTATCCAGAGTGCTTCTACTGTTTGGTTTAGGTAACTCCTCCTCTTCTTCTTTTGTGAATACTGAGCAAAAGTATTCATTCAGTATCTCTGCCTTTTCACTGTCTCCCTCTGCCCACCTCCCCTCTCCTTTATTAATCTTCACTATCCCTCCCTTAACCTTTCTATGATCCCTAATGTACCTATAAAAGGTTTTATCCCCCTTCTTAACTGAGTTGGCTATCTTTTCCTCGGTTTGGGCCTTTGCTTTTCTGACTGCCTTCCCCACTTCTTTCTGCTTTAATTGATACAGTTCCCTGTCGTGCTCCATCTGTGATTCCTTATACTTTTTGAATGCAGCCTTTTTCTCCTTAACCTTCCCTGACACCTCTTTTGAGAACCATAGTGGTTTTTTACTCCGTTTTGTTTTCTTTACTTGTTTCACACAAAGGCTTGTTGCCTCCATGATGGCAGTTTTGATTTTTCTCCATTGTTCTTCCACCCCTCTTTTCTGGCCATTAAGATTCTTTGGACCACATAATTGGAAAAAAAATATAAAGACAGATCTTGATACATGTATAAGTACATTGAATAAAACTTAAATATATATCTCCTTTAATGAGGAAGAGATTGTACAGGTTAAGCATACTATAAATGATGCCACAGATGTGTACTTTAAAGATCCTAGAACTGTAAATGCCATTTGGTATAATGAAGTTAAGGTATTAGACAAGGGCTTCCAAATTCTCTTCCCAAACAGACATAAGTTTAATAATGTTTATAGATTAGAGGAGGAGGAAAAAAGGAGGAACCCCTTTGGATTAGCATGTTTGGGATGAAAAACCTATGGAAAGAAAATGAGCTGAAATTGAAAAGGACAATTTGTAACTTTTTGAATAATGTTATGCAAATCGAGTTGGCTAGAAGTGTTATTCTAAGAAAAGATTGTAGGCAGGAAGAGAGCCAAATTGACATACTTGTCAAAAATAGGAATACTATTAACAACATAATGGAAAAACAACAATTGTTGGATAGCATGGGGTTACATTTGATTGAATTTCCTATGATTTGTGAAGAAAGGACAGCTGTTATGCAAATTTCACAATTACAAGAAAACAAAGTACAAGTAACAAACAGATGTTCTGCATTAACTGGATATGACCACTGACTGGGACTTGTTAATAATGAAGGTGCCAACCACAGGGAAGAACTAAACATGTCTATCATTATCTCAGGCATGGATAGCTTAACCACACCTAACCTAGACATCTGTGCAATTTCTTGGATTATTGCTGGAATACAGCAAAAACTCTCATATACAGACTGGCAAAAATGTATTTAAAAAGCTGATATTATTTTGTTACAGGATTCCTGGCATATTGACTCTACTAATATTAAGTTAAATGGGTATCAAGCTTATGATTCAATTGGAAGTAAACAAAATAAATCGGGAAGAGCCTCAGGTGGATTGATATCATATTTCAAAGTTGGCATCTTTATCTCAATGCATCTTCTTTGTTAATCTATTAATTTTTTTGTGAATATTTGTAAACAAACTGACAAAGAATGTTTGATAATTAATACCTACATTCCCCCGAAATGTTCCAATTTGTTTGATCAAAATATCTGGAGACAGTTTGAGGAAATCATCTCTGAACTTGTCTATATGTATCCTGGGTTAAATATTTTAATAGCAGAAGATATGAATGCTAGCTCTGGAGCCTATGATGGCCTCAAGGATAACTCAATATTGTGTGAAATTAATGATCTCCCAGTTATGCCAGACAGGCTTTCCCTAGACAAAAATACAAATATTTCTGGCCATTGCCTAACAGAGTAATTAAAAAATATAATATTTATCCCTTGAATGGGAGATTAAATGGTGATAAACAGGGTTATTATACTCATTTCAGGGCTAATAGTGCTTCTATCCTTGATCTTTTACTATGGTCTGGAAGTCCTAATTTTTGGACAGCATTACAAATAAAATCAAGAGTTGAAAGTGATCACCTACCCTTAATCTTGAAAGGCTGGATGAAAATAGTCAATTGTGGAAATATAAGGCCTAGTCCTCTTAAAGTACTACAAGGAAATAAGAAATTAACTTGGAAATATAATCTAGAGGAGTTTACGATTCAGATACCTAAATTTTCTCTAGAAACACTATTAGACAACAGATGTGAATTCTTTGACCCACATGAAATGTGTAATAACTTAGAAGACATAACTAACTCTGTGAAGGCGGATTTATATAAATACATTCATTTTAAAAATGATAGTCTAGACCATTAGGCTGGTTTGACAGGGAGTGTCAACTTCAAAAGTCTAAGATAAGGAGACTAACTAAAAGTGCAGTAAAATGTAGAGACATTGTTAACTCTTAGGCTGCCGACAGAATTAGAACAAATAGAAATTTTGGACCAATATATCAGTCCGCGCCCCTGCAAAGGTTAAATACAGAAACCTTAACAGGGAAAGAAAAGCTTACAAATGGTTTTTAAAACAAAAAAGAGTGAATATCAACATGGCCTATGGGAGAAAATGTGGCAAACTATCTGTGACAAAAATGACAAACAGTTTTGCCAACTGGTGGCTAATGGAACTGATAAGTGCAAACTAAGTATTGACACCTACTTTACAGAGCAACAATGGATGAAACACTTTTTGGGTATCTTTTTTGATAGTGCCATATACATTAAAGGAAAGACACATAGACTACCATGAGTCAGACTGTTTCTCAGCCACACCTAAGGAGGTCTATCTTGCAATTAAATCCCTAAAAGATAGGAAAGCTCCAGGATCAGATATGTTACCTGCAGAAATATATAAACATTGCACCATGTATTGGACTCAGCCCTTGACAAATTTTTTACTAAATGTATTAAAAACAATTACGTTACAGAATCCTAGAAAGGAACAACTATAGTACCTATACACAAAAAGGAGACTTACAAGATCCCTGTATGTGCAGGCCAATCAGGCTCTTAGACATTAATTCAAATATTTTTACAAATATTACCCTGGATCATCTAATTTATCAAATTGAAATTACTGGGAGGATTGATTAACCACAGTCAGGTTTTCGAAGAGGTTGCTAGACCTTAGATAACTGCTTTGTGCTCCAACATCTAGTAGAGAAATATATAAAATTAGAAAACAAAAAATGAATGCCTGCTTTATAGAATTCTCCTCCGCATTTGACACAATCTCAAGAGATATCTTATGGAATATAATGAGGGAGAGAGGCATTGACCAGGACCTGATCAATATAATATCTAATCTTTATAAAGATACTTGGGCTAAAATAAGACTGAATCAAGAAGGTTATCTAACAGCACCCTTTAAAACAAATGAAGGAGTGAGACAAAGGTGTATCCTAGCACCAATTTTGTTTAACCTTTATATCAATCCCTTTATTTATTTATTTAAACCAGGAGAGACACACTAAGCTGAAAGCAAGTTAAGTAACTTGCTCAGGATCACACAGTATGCAAGTGGGGGCTGTGGGATTCTAACCCAGGTCTCCAGGTTTGCAGCTCCGAGCCTTAAACCACTGTGTTATATTGCCTGTTATTAGATTATTGAACAGGAACAATCAGATTCTCCCAAGGTACTGGATAGGAAGCTTGCATCTCTCACTTATGTGGATGACTTGGTAGTTTTATCTCTAACAAAAAAGGGCTTACAAAAAAATAGATATTTGATATAATGCTACCTTGAAGGTTAAATAAAAATTTAACTACACAAAAACAAAATTCTTGATATTTTGATACTCTAGCGTGTACAGAGGAGAGCTACCAGGTACATCAGTGGATTAAGGGGCTGAGTAATCAGCAGAAGCTTCAGTCTCTAGGGCTATACTCCCTGGAGCATCGTAGACTTAAGGGTGATATGTGCCTAGTGTACACCGCACTGTTTAATGATAATTTAAGGGAACAACTGGGATTAGAATTGAGGACTCAGGTCTATAACACTAGAGCACACCCAGTCCAATTAAAAAGCACAATCTATCAGTCAAAAGAAAAGGAAATTTTCGTCCGGCATCAGGGTAACTAAAATTTGGAATTAGCTCCCACTTGAAGTAGTGGCCAGCAAGTCCCTGGCAGAATTTAAAAGCAGCTTAGACAAGCACTTGGTAACATCAGGAATTTGGGGCTATGATTAAATATGGGCGAGCTGTCATGGACTCTCAAGTCTTATTAGCTCTGAAATTACCTATGATACCTATGATCTGGAGGCAGCAAAGAAAACACCACACGGAAAATAGGAAGCCAATCCTTGGAAACAGTTAACTTTTACACATATCTTGGAATCATTTTTACAAATTCAGGCACGTGGTCCAAACATTAAAAAAAGATAATTTTAAGTGGAAAAAAATGCACAGGGCCTATAAAAGTTTTGTTATAAAATATGGTGGTTTTACACTCAAGCCTTTAATTCAAGCCATTAAGGTCAAATATGACTCACACACCTTATATGATAGTGAGAAATGGGAATAAAGCATGAAGATTATTTAGTTAAGCCTATCTTGCCCCTTGGTCTATTTAAGAGTGGAGATGGGTCTAACAAATAGTAATGCTTTCATTGATTCTAGAAAGATTAATTATTGGATCCATTTTACCAGATTAGACCAGACAAGACTACCAAAGCAATGCATTCTTGAAAAACAATAATGGATAGTTAACGGTTACTTTAATAATTGGCTGAGTGGTATATATGAACTATTAACTAAATACAAATTAGAATATTTAGACTATAGTTAAAAGACATTGGTATTAGTTTAAAATATAAGAATCATGTTAAGAAAAAGCTCTGTACCACATGGGATAAAACAGATCTTGAAACAATTGCACAGACAAGATACTCTAAATGGTACATAAGGAATGTGCCTATGTTTAAGTGTAAATATTATTTAGATATTCTACAAGATCCAATTCTCCATTAGACTTACATGAAAACAAAACTGGAGCACTTGGGTAGTAACCTGTGAAGAGCAAGATATAATAACTATATGATAGAACCAAACTGTCATTGTGAGCAAAGGAAAATTGAAAATTTGATCCATATGTTATAGGACTGCACTTGGTACAGTAAATTAAGAGAAAATTGGTTAAGGCCATGCCTTGATCTCAATGGGCAATGTGATATAAATGAAATGACAAAAATATTAATGACAACAGAAGACGAATGGACTATTAAAAGAATGGCTATGTTTTTGTAACGCTAACTATGGTTATTCTTCATGCAGCTGTACAAGTTCTAAGTATACGATTATGAGTACAGCCTGTCGGTCATTCGTTTGTCGTTATTTATTCCGGCGATCTTGTGAGCGCGTCGGTATTTAGGAGCCGATCTTTTCTGTGTGGAGATAATGAGAGTTGATATTTTGTACCAGACCCGTAACAGTTAATGGCAATCTGATCAAGTAATGGCAGTCAGTGCACAATTTTGTGTCATATGGGCAATATGCAATTGTTTTCTGTATAATTTTCTTGAAAAATTATAAAAACTATAAAAACAATTTTATCTGAACTGACCCACTTTACAAAAAACATGTGAGTTTCAAACTTTGGTGCATGAAAAGGCTTTCTTAGCAATAGAAATTCACTTTTTTGCAAGTAGGTTTTTGTTTACTTGTATAGCCTTGTTCATTTCAAATACATTCCAAAAGGTATTGTGTTCATTTTTGACATTTTATGGAACCATGAAAACCAGTAATTTGAGCTCCACATGTCACATGTTTGAAAACACAGGAGTGCTTGGCACCTCAACACTGAAAGCAGGTTTTCAGAAAGCAACATTAGGTTTGAAACTGAGTTCTGCCAAAAATACTTGGGCCCGATAATTGTCTATAAAGTGTTGCGGCACAAATGGGGCAGCAGACAGTGACCCCATTGTGCTGCCAAACATTGGGGCTATAAACAAAGACCATAATTAGTTACTGGGGTAACTTTCCACCTGCAACTATATCACAATTTAAGTGGGGTCACATGATGTTAGTGGGCACAAACTGGGCTTACAGTGACGGACCTTCTGGCGGGACACCACAGGGACTCAGTGTGCATAACACTAGTGATTTGTGAGATGTCATGCTGAAAACTTGTGAGACCTGTCCCTGCCACCAAAAGAGCTCCTGCCAACCCCCCCCCCCCCCAGTCCCATTTCTGAAGGCCAACTTATGTGCACTGTGCAGGTAATTATCCATGCGTCAATAGTTGATCCTCCATGTCCATAGCTGAGCCTTCATAGTAAAGTATCTCCCATCCACCCACTCCCTATGCCCATTGTTATCCATGGTGTCTATTGGAACTCCCTTCTCTAGCCCTATTGTTGTATGGCACCTGTTTATTTCACCTGTCTCACAGCAATCTCCATCCATCGCTGTCTCCTCAGATGTTGTTTGCAGAATTGTGACACCCCACAATCTGTACTACTTCTACAGGCAGAGGGTGTTGCAGAACTCTGCAGCTAACCTGTGATGTTCACCATGCTATGTGTTTGCATCAGAGGGTCATTTGTATAGAAAACCACACCACCTTCCCTGCGTAGTTGCTACAAATCCTGTGTTTCAGCAGGGAAAGGCTGTGAACTCCATTTGGCTGTTGCCAAGTCATGACTGTCACTAAGTGGTCTTACAACCATTTACTATAGCAATAGTCCCTTGTAACTATGTACTGTGCCCTACTGTGCTATTGTGGAGACTCTCTGCTATTACAAGGGATGCCAATTCAAATCCCACCACTGCCAGCTAGATCAACATTTAAACTGTTGGCACAGCAGCAGGTTTCTGAAATCTTAGACATTACTTTCAGAGTATCTTCCGCAGGCAGAGGAAAGAAACTAAACATGCATGGTAATCCCTGGCCAGCAGCTAATGGATATCACTATGAGCATGCTTAAAGTGGCATGGTGCCCACTGCTCAGAATGGATGTTGCCGTGCACCAAGGACAGAAAAATGATAGTGCTGCCAGCCTGGTAGCACAGTGGTAGGGGTACTGCTTGCTACACTGGTGACCTGGGTTCAGAAACAGACTTGGGTTACTTGGGGACCAGCTGGGGGAGGGAGGATTGAGCATCCCAAGGACAGCTCCCTTCCCTTGGCGAGCAGGGATGCTGAATACAGCTATTGGACTGCCACCTGTTGGAGGCTAGATGGCAGCACAGTGGGAACTTGCAAAACAGGGGGAGGGGCAGTTGACAGATGCCAAGCACATGTGTGCACATTAGGAGAAAACCAGGAGTTGGAGGGAAAAACCCTAGTCCACTGTTGCACTGGCACCCCCAGCAGGCCCCTGCACAACTGACATGGCAGGCCACTCACCACTGTCTTGGTACTGAGCAAACGATGGCGAGCCAGTAAATCCAGGGCTGGGAGGGGGTTCCATCAGGTAAGCCAGTCAGAGGATTAAAAAAGCTTAATTAAAAAAAAAAAACATACTGCTGAAGAGGAAGTAAATCAAGTGAAAACTCTGGGGAGAAACAAGAAGCATCTTGCAAAAGAAATGTAAGCTACAGTAGTACCCACTTACTGATATATGCTGTGAACTGAATGGTACCTTTGTGAATGTGTGTAACTGTGCAACTTTCTGTTTCTTTGTTTCCGAAACCTCACTGATATTAAGACTTTGCCTTAGTAAGGAACAGGTTAGTGTACTCTCATAGTAAATGAATAAATAAAAATATTGTAGTATTCAAAGAAATGTAAATTACAGGAAACTATGAATTATAAGCTTCTAATTCCATTAATACTTCCAATAGCTTCATATGAAGTCCAAATGATCCATTGTTTACCCGACACAAAATGGCCGCCCAGGTAATAATGAGTTAAGTAGTTAAGATGATGCTATTATAAATAAAAATCATGATGTCACAAATATTAAAAGCAGATCGCGAGTGATTTATGATGTCATCAAAGCCCCAAGATGGAATTATGGGTTTGTTAATAGCTTTTATATCTTTTATTTTATGTAATTTCTGCATTCAGGAACACTTCACTGCTCAAAAACTGACAAAATCAAAATGGCAAAGAATAAAAGTTTTTAATGTTGAAATAATTTACCATGAACTATCAAAACATTTATCATGAACTTTCAAAGGAGGCGTAACTATTTAAACTAGGATGTCTTTTTAGATGTTTTCTGTTTTTGTTTTATCTGTTTTATTTTGTCATACAGTGGGGCTTCTGACTTTCCAAAACTAATACTCAGCAAGCCATGTGGCACAACCGCAGGGCTGTTATGCCACACGGCACAGCACAGCTTCTGCTAATGGCGCCTGCAACTCAAGTTTGAGAACAAGCCCACGGCATCGGGGGCAAGCTGGGTGGGAATCAATCATCCCACAGGACCCTGTCCTTCTCCAGGAAGGGAAGGTAGCAGGTTCTGCCTCAAACCACTATCTCAGTCAGAGCTGCTTGTAGGCAGCTGGACATGAACTGACACCAGAGCACCAACAAGCTTCATGTGCACTCTTGGGTGGGGGGTTAAAGGAGGAAAAAAGTTCTGGAGTACACAGTATGATGCCAACATTTTCAGCCCCACCAACCCAACTGGCCACCTCCCTTCCCACAGGTACCGGGTCATAATAGCACACCAGGAAGAGCGCTGAAAATACTGCACTGTGTAAAGTGCAAGAGGGTCTAGACAGTGACAGGGGTTAGAATAGCAGTAGGGAATTATCACTAACCCTGTCGCTCTGCAGAGACCCTCTGGCAAAATCGAGTTGCTGTGTGTGGGGATGCTGGTCGAGCCTCTCCCGTGGTGAAGTGGCTAGGGTACCAGCACATGGCAGAGTAGGAGATCTGGGACTGCAGTTCAGTTCCCACCAGGCCTGCTCCTGCTCAACTTTCTGTATTGTTTTTAAAAATGTAATTTCTCCCCTCCTGATTTTCTCACCATCCTCAAAGTCTAAGACCCCCTCGAGTTGGTTATTTTAAGTCCAGGGGTGTGGGGTTTGCTGTCATAGTCGGGTTGCTGTTGTCCCCGACCTTGTATGTGTGTGCCACTGTTTTCCTTGTGGCATGTATTGCCGTGTGGTTATTGTCTGCGGTAAGATGACCCCGTGCCTCTTCCCACATATGATGGACCAGAGGCAGCTGCACAACTCAAAATTGACTCTATTGTGATGTAGAAACTGCTCCATGAACCCCCTAGAAGATGGGAGGTAAGTGTCAAAGAAGGGATGGATAGTACTGGGAGGAGGGCAAGCTGATGAGGGTAGCTCCAGCAAAGTGGGATGAATACAATATCTGGCTGTATAACTTAGCTATGTATTAGCTTACTACATCCAGCAGACCTGGTTTTGATTCCCAAAACCTCTACTTGCATACTGTGTGACCCTAAGCAAATAATTCGACTTCCTCAGTGCTCCCATGTTGCCCCTGAAAACAGGCATTGTGTCTAACGGGCCTAACCTAGTTAAAGAATTAAAAGAGAATTAACAAATATATATAAAAAAAGTAATACTTCACAGACATGACATCACACACAGGAATAACAGCTTTGATTCTTGAACACACCTCTACTGTGAATACCTGCAGGGAAAATAAGAACCCTGCAGGGAGATAAAACATCTATTTTCCCTGCAAGCACCTAGTAGCATGTTTTATTGAGTTTATTTATGTTTCCTTCAATGGTACACACACACACTTTTAATCTGTATTTAAGTTTCCCTATTTTCTATAGTTCCCCAGCCCATTCATTCCTATACTTCTGAGACAACAAACTGTATACAAACAAAACAAGTAATTCTCACCAACTTCAATTCTCATGGCTGGGTCACTGACTGTAGCCTAAATTACCCTCAGACTATGTAAACATAATGAAACACTTTGAACAGAAAATAGCAAATGAGTAATGTATTAATCATAGTTTTTCTTAACTCGGACTAGTCATGAACAGTAAAATGGAGTCATAAATTCAATTAGATATGTCAGGAGAATCTAACTTCAAAGGAAAAACAGACTTCAGTCTGTTATTACAATCTGGGTAGCTGGACATAACCTCTGCACTGTAGAAAAGGGAGTTCCATTTTCCTATTATGTATGACAGCGGGTTTTAACCCTTGTTAAGGCTGCAAACGGAGTTGAGCTGTGAGCACATTTTCTAATGAAAAAAAATGGAAGCTTCTTTAGAAATTATGTTATTGCTGACATTTTTACCTCTTTTTCCTAAATATTTATCTTTTTTCTTTTGAATCACCTGTCATTAACCCTTCTCATATCTCTATAATTAATCATGAAACATCTACAGTTTTGTGTCAAAGCCCTGCATGTCCTTTCCTGTTCTAACTTTTAATATCAGCCTTTAGCTTTGCCCACCCCAATGTACACAAAGTACCTGTTGATGTGCCAGCTAGGGTTGTGTGAACCTCTGAACGTTTCACCTCAGTGAACTTTACAGGTAGAACCTGAAAAAGTTCTACCAAGTTCTAACTAGTAGAATTATGTTCTACCTGGTTCATGCCAAACAGTATAAGATACAAAAGTTCTACCTCATTCTACCCGATTCTTCCAGGTAGAACCATGCTGTACCTGGGCCAAGCCACACAGCACATCATAAATCCTTTCCCTACCCAAATGCAACCCTTCCCTTGCCCCTTCCCTTACCAGAATGAAGTCTTCATAGGCACAGCACAGCAGAATTGTGTACTGCCATCCTCTGCCTCTTCTCCTTCTCATCCTGGGGGGGGGCTCAATTTTCATGCACTGCCCTCCCATCACTTTCTTTTGGTTCCCCAAGGGGCTGCTGGACTATAAAAAAAGTTATTGGCCTACTCTTTAGAGGGCACAGCTGTGTGCCCCTATCCTGCATTCACCCTGCCCTAAATATACAAACTACCTAGCCTGATGCTGCCTGTCATGTGGTGGGAGGCGAGGGAGTGCATTATCCAGCATGAGGCTGCTGTTTTCATATGCCATGCTGAGTGTAAGTGACAACAGTGCACTCTGGGGCAGGATGTGCATAAGGGTGCTCCATTGCAAAGGAGGTCTTGACACAAGTCCTGCCCCAAATTGCAAAGATATCACTTATTAACAGGAACAGTATACAGAAACGGGGTCCTGCGCTGGACACTGCTCTTCTCCCCCCCTCATGGGGCACATTAGGATTTGGGCTAGCCCCCTGATATGCACAGGTAGGGAGGGCGAACAAAGCCCCATCTGGAGTACTGCGTGCAGCACTGGAGGCCACACCTGCACAAGGACATTAACAAAATGGAGGCAGTCCAGAGAAGGGCAACCAAAATGGTGCAGGGACTGCATCAGAAAACATATGAGAACAGATCAATGGAGCTCAACATGTATACCCTACAGCAAAGGAGGGAGAGAGGTGATATGATTGAAACATTCAAACATCTTAAGGGCATTAGCAAGGTGAAAGAGTCTAACATGTTTCAATATAAGAAAAATAGCAGGACAAGAGGACACTGCATGAGATTTGAGGGAGTCCAATTAAGGGGTAATGTGAGGAAGTTTTTTTTTCACAGAAAGGGTGGTAGATGCATGGAACAGCCTACCTCAGGAAGTGGCAGATATGAATACAGTGCAGGGCTTCAAACAGGCATGGGATAGGCATAAGGGAGCAATACAGATGAGTATGAATAGATAGGCCATTGACAGAGTACAGGCCTATGGCACATTCATAAGGTATAAATAATGGGCAGACTGGATGGGCCTTGTGGACTTCTCTGCCGTCAACTTCAATGTTTCTATGTTTCTATTGATGTGTTGCCAAATTTTTAAAAAGCACTATCGCCCTTGTCCACCCCATGCCTCAGTTCTTGTGCCCCCCCCCCATGGCCTTGGGGCATCTCTACCCATCCACATGACCTTGGCCCTTGCCAGCCCCAGCCAGCAGAAACGTATGGCATTGTCACAATATCAGAAGCAAAGCAACATTTTTAGACATAAATAAAATACAAAGTTATTTATAATCAAAAAAATAATAATTGGACTGCATATAAACTTAAAGCATGTATTTGGGAGCAGAAAAAGTGCTTATTGCTGAGTTCTCCCCCACCCTTAGAAATCCAGGTGTAAGTCACTCATGCCTCAGGCTGGTTGCAACCAGCTGAGGGAGGGTTGTGAGTGTCAAACACCCCCAGTCCCTATTAAAACCCATCACTAGCTACCTGAGCTGCTACAGAAAAGAAATATGGGCCCTGTAAAAGGGTGTGGATGTAAAGATGGATGCTGACACCAAATTATAGAGAGGCAAGGCTTAAAAGAAGCTGCCAAGCCTAAAAATATTTATTGAGATACAAACGGAACAAAATTAACTCATAATTCATACATGAATAAGAAATTAAATCAAAAGGCACAAAAATAAACTTTTGTTCACACAGGCAATAACAGCATCAGCCACCTGGGAATATCAAGGGGACATAATCTGAAAAAGGCACAGACTGCCCAGTAGATCAGCCCAGAGCTGATCCCAAAATGAATCTGACATGGTCCAGGCTAGGAGCTCCTTTTAACCCATGAGAACAGCATGTGACCATATCAGACTCCACCCACAACACTTTTAAACTTAAACTTTCATTATTCAACATAAAGGTCTTTTATAAACCTTTTAAAAATTATCTGGGTCTGTCTGTAGTCAGTATATGCTAATATACACAAAAAGAAATCAGTCCTTAACAAAAAGAAAATGTTATAAACTCTATGGCTCTACCCATGAATGACCCAAGGTATAAGTACAGAGAAGAGAGGGCCGGCTGACTCCTAAGGATCCATTCATAATGATCCCTTCTAGAAGATTCCCCCTGCTTATACCTTGGTAAGACCTTCCATTCTTAAGTAACAAATAAACTAACATTGGAATTTTGCATGCTTTTAACCAAGAGCTGAAAGTTATCTAGAATGCTACACATTTAGGTAGAGAAGTTTCTTTTTTATATTTACAAACGTGCTGCAGCACAGGGAAACACAGAGCTCTTAGAATCATTGTGTTGCTTTTGCATGGCCATTATCATTTTTACTTTATGTTTATTCAACAACTATAATACTTATGGAGATTCTGCAGAAAACATAAACATTAAAATCATGTTTTCTAGAATTCATTTCTCCGGGTTACTAACAACAGAGAGAACATCATATCATTCAGTGTTACGATTGGATGCCTAGGCCGGAAGAAAACAAACAGAAAACTGTGTTTGTTTCGGTTTCGGTTTAAAATACAGCTCCTACCGAGGCAAACTCAACAGTTTAACAAATACCTCCACATGAAGGTCTCTTTGGACATCTAGCAAGGGGAAAAAAAAGGGGTTCACCTCACAAGTGCAAGAAGGGGGGGGTCACTTCTCGGCAGCTTTAAACCGCTGCTTTACTGAGTATACTGTGTGCAGGTTTCTAAATGAAACTAACAGGGCAACTGCCCATACAGCAAAAGCACTCTGCAGAATGCACTGCGCATTGAAATTCTAGCACTGTCAAAGTGTCATAATGTTGCAATAATGGGACACAAGTGAAGATATATTAGCTACATTGGCTACCTGGGAGGGGCGGTGAGAATATCAAGGCTCCAGAAGTGCAGAGAAAGAAGAAAAAAGACAAGCATTTGTGAGACACCTGTATTAATAAGTGGCCAGCCTGGAAAAAAGGGGGAAATGAGAGACAGGAAAGAAGGTAACAGAGAAAGAATTAGGATCTTAGCGCTACTGCAGTAATCTTTTACTAGAGAAAGGAATGAACCTCTGGAGAGACTTGGACATTCTTTCACAGGCCCCACCTACCATCAGGTCTGTCAGTAATCAGAGCTTGCGTGGAGAGCTTGAGGATGATGCTGCATGCTGCCTCCATTATAGTAATCCCTTCCTGCTGCTGCTCAGAGTCTGCTCTGGTCCTCTCTGTCACACCTGCCATAGCCCGATGACGAGGTCTGACGGAGACCTACCACTTTAACTGATCAAGGTGTGAGCTGCTGTGCTTAGACTCACACTGCTGATAGCATGCAGCCTTCATTGATGATTGAGAGCAAAAGGGCACTTTAAGTGCCAGACTTGCAGCGTAACCTCCTTCACTACATCTGTGACTGTTGGGGGAGGATTCATTTGAAAGGCTGTGGCTCTGGCCACCAAAGAGTACTGAAGCACAGAGCAGGAAGTGGGGGGAGTGGGCTGTTGTAACCACTAATATGGATTCTATGTGCATAAGCACCTCATCATCCCACTTCACAGCACCCCCTGTAGTCACTCAGCAGAAGGGACCTTAAAAAAATGGAGAGGGGACCTTAAAAAACAAAACAACAGAGTGTGTTTTATTTTAAAATGAACAGAGGAAACCACAGTTCACACAAAACTGTAGAAAGTTTGTGTGTGTTCTCACTCATGTGAACAGTTGGGGTTTGACCTTTTTGGAGTTAACGTCGAACGGAACTTGTAGCCCTAGTGCTAGCTTCTTGGCAAAGCCATAGGGCTACCGCTCATGATGCCAGTGACCTGAGTTCAGGAACGAGCTTGGGTTATCGGATTCTGGCTGGGGGGGAGGACTCAGCTTCCCAGAGAATGCTCTCCTCATCTGGGGAGGGAGGGCAGGCAACTCTGCTGCTATACCTCCACCTTGATCACCACAGGTAGCAGTACAGTCAGAATTGACACATGGGTAGGAGGACGTTTGCTGGTTCCACATGGCACATGCTTGCATACAGACCCTTGTCACCAGTGTCCTGGGGGATAATGGGACAAAAGCAGGAAAAACCCCACCAGCTAGATGACACTGGCCGCTTGCAGGCCCCACATCTGGCTGCCCAGGAACACCTCTCACATCTGGATCCATTCAGCTGCAGGAATAGGGATACCCCACCACCCAGTCAGATGGGAAAGGCTCTGGGGCCACAGGGGGAGGTGAAGGTAAGTCCTGGGGGATGCCATGGTGATGGGGCTGGGGTGGCAGAGCAGATGGGGTCTGGTGGAGAACAGGGGCATAAATAATACACAAAAAAAATAACTGATGATGGGACCTGTGTGGCCCAAAAGCTTGAGCACTGTGACATCTAGCTACTATTTCTTTGTTAGTCCAATAAAAGTTACCAAAATCTGCAACAAATCCAGTTACTGTACCTAATTCTTGAAACTCAACTTCATCCTGTATTTTCAGTAATTATGAATAGTGACAAATACATCACCAAGGCAATATAAAGAAAACATAAAAGGTATCACTGCAACATTGTTGTTGTTTCCTTCTTCTATAACAAACCTTTTGTAACCAAGTATCTGTGTAATTATTTTTTTTTTACAGTATTTGTAGTACACGTGCCCCATTGGCCAGGCTCACCTGGGATTACAACACCCGACCCTTACTTACTCCGGAAGCCACCCCCCGGGAGTGGGGCCGCCAAAGCAGAACTGTCAAGGCTGAAGGGTCAGGCACCACACCTGGCTCATACACGGGGGCTGGTGATTTTTGTAGGTTGAGTTCCCTTGGAGCTAGGATGTGCAATGATGCAAGGGTGCATGCATCTGTCCTAGCTGCACCCCATGTCTTGGTACAGCGTGTCTTGTCCCCCAGCCTCCGCTAGAGGGCAGTCGACACCGGCACACTGGAACCCCCCCTCCACAGAGAAGGACAGCAGTCCTCAATCCTTCTCCTCCCCTGCTGACCCCTTACAACCAGTGCTCATTCCCGAACACATGTCACCAGCATGGCGCAAAGTGTGGCGTCCAGCGCCTCAACCCTCAGCACCACCGGGCCGGCTAGTATTTGTATTATTTTTATGTTAGACATCAAATACAAAGTGGATGGTCTCACAGAAGACATGGAATATGAGTTCACAGTTATACTGAAGCTGTGAATTGTGCAGAAGCAGGACAACCCAGCTTGGCTTCAAATGCTGTTGTGGCTAAAGATTCTATTAGTGCAAAAACACATTTGTTTTTTCTTTATAACATTATTATCTGGAAGAGTAACTCAGACAGTAATGTGTTATAGTCATGGTGTTATTGTTTGTGTCAAAACAGGAATAGGCATTTAAAAGGAAAAACAAAAAGACTATTTGTCCATATGCCTCAGGCCAATAAACAGCCCTTCCACAAGTACAAAGATATGAAAACACACAACACTTTATATAAGCAATAAATGAGAAAAAAGTGAAAAATGAAGTGGGAATGTTTTTTGTCCAGCGGGAAACTGAGTCCCTGTTAAGCTCATGAGATTCTGACTGCGTTTGTTAGCACGTCATGCAAAAGTATTTGTTGAGTTATTGTGGAAGGCTGAATATGATGAACGTTTTTGGTAGTGTCATGTTTTGTTCAGCTGTATATTTTTACTACTGTTTTGTGTCTACTGTGTTGTAGTCTTACGTTTAGTTTCAAGATCAAGTTATACTGTTTTAGAGATTATTGTAAGTGTAAAATGTTTAGAAATATCATTATAGGTGCTCTTTAAATGAAACTGGATGGATGGATGGATGGACTGATAGATGGATTGATCAATGGATGGATCGATCAATCAACCAATTGATTCTCTGTGGTCTGCTGTTAGTTGTACACATTCATTCCCTTGATATAGAAAATGTGATGGTGATGCATCCAGAATTGTTTAGGGGCAGTGAAGAGTCACTAGGGTGCTCTTATTCAACATTAGCTAGGTAGGAGAGGGCAGACATAATGGATCCAGGGGCATTTCTCTGCTGACCAATTATATGTTTCTGTATATAAAAGGTAAGCTGCTTCTCAGACTGACTGAATCACTGTGAGGAGGACATTATCTTGTTTACAATGGGTGGGTTACTTATAATGTTGCTCAGCTTGATGAAAGATTTTTTTTTATGCAGTATTTTTTCTGCATAGCAAATTGTCACTGGCCTGCCTCCATGTTGTAAATAAATAAGCTTTTTTCTTTATATCCAAGTCTGATTCTTATACTAGATCTCATGACAGAAATTGTTTTGTCATTCCTTTTATGCATACTACTCAGGGACTAATTGCCCCCCCCCCCCAAAAAAATTTACAATTCACATCCCAAATCCATATTGGCATGCACTACTTTTGCCAATTTTTAAATCTTATTTGTCAGATTTGTTAGTTAAGCAATCAACTTTAGGTAGTTTTACAAATTATTTGTAGTGCCTGCATTTCAGGTCTATATATGTGTGTAATATTTTTGCCTACAGTACTTGTCTACTGGTTGCCCATGAAAATAGGTAGTTCTGCTCAAAGGCCAACCAGCTGAACAAATACAATCAATCAGCTGCGACTGTGTTAAGTGTGTGGGCAATAGTATAACTGTGACGGCTGAGTCATGTTCAGAGTCTGTTTTTGTCATATATCATTTCACACATTGTTTACAGGTTATTAGGCAGCTTACCTGCTACCTGCATTGTAGTGCAAGTAAAATGGCCTTTGATCCTGTAACAAGATCTGGTTTAGTGATTTTGCAAAACTGTTGCAATATTGGAAGTGTTAGAATATTGTAAGATAGGTAGACAGGGTTTTATTTAACTCTAAACATTGATTAGCATTTTGCTCATAAAAGTGTTAAAACATTACGAAAATGCATAGCACTTGCCTCACTGTGTTTAACAAACATAACACTTCTAGAAAACCTATATAACTACCTTATGTACAGTTAGTATTGTCCCAAGAAAAACACTGCTAATCAATTATTTAAAAAACTGGTAGGTATGTATGGTATGTTAAAATGTATGGTACATGGTTGGTATTTGTTCTTTCCTTAATCAGATTGACTCTTCTCTTGGGTCTTCTCCTCTGCCACTTATCTGTTTGTAGACCCCTTGTCTTAAGTGTCCTTTTGCTGTGAGATAGCATGTTAGTTCAGCACATCTTAGATCAAAACAGCAGTCTGTTGAAACAACAAAACAGTCTTAAAGCTTGCCTGTATGGAATAGTTTCAAACATACCGAATATTTAGAATGGCAGGAATCTGTCAGTACCCTGTAACCTTATTGTGCCATTTCATTTATGTTTTGTATATTGTATTGTATTAGCCATCTATTGTGCTGTTCCTTTTTGTCACTGTCCTATCAGGACCTCCTTGTAAATGTGAGTGCGCAATGGAGTTTGCCTGAAATAAACTTGAACTTGATGACAGGCAGTTTCTCTATGGGTTTGTGAGTAAAAGAGCTTAATATGTATACCCTCAAGGAAAGGAGAAAAAGGGGGGACATGATAAAAACTCTTAAGTACCTCAAGGGAATCAACAAAGTCCAAGAGTGTAGCATCTTTCAGTAAAAGAGATATGCAAGGACAAGGGGCACAATTTGAAGATAGACTCAGTGACAACGTTAGGAAGTATTTTTTCATGGAAAGGGTGGTTGACACATGGAATGGCCTTCCTGAGGAGGTCGTGGGGTCAAAAACAGTAAGGAAAGTTAAGAATGCATGGGACAGACATAAGGCAATTCTAGTGGGAGGTAGGAGGAAGTAGGCTGTTGGTAAAACTAGGATCTGCAGCTTATCCGATAGGTAGGGAAATGAGCAAACTGGGTAGGCCAAGTGATCCTTATCTGCCATCAAAGTCTATGTTTCCATGTTATATAAGACTCAGTTACACCATTTTGTTTGTTCTTTTGTACCAGGTAAGGCCCACTTGACACAATGGGCTCTATTTTCAAAAGGACAAGAATGACACATGGTGCTAGCTTCATAAAAGAATGACGCAAGGAGCAAGCTGCATCAGAACGTGCAACAGTTCTGATTTTCTAATGCTGCTTGTGTCAAAAGCAGAACTGCCTATGCAAAAATGGCTTGCTTCAGGCTTGTGTCAAAAAAATGAGTGCGCCGCCAATCTGGTGGCACTGAGGGCTGAGGTGCTGGACACCTTACCTCACGTCATGCAAGTGACCCAAGTTCAACAACAAGCCTGGGTCATTGAGGAGCCAGCATGGGGGCAGGATTGAGCATTCAATAGGCAGCTCCCATCTCCCAGGAAGGACTCTTGTCACTCGTCATAGTTCCACTACCCCCAGATGGAGGTCCTCGGATAGTGCAGGTGAACGGGCAGCAAGAGCGGGAGGGTGTCCCATTACTGTGGCGTGTGCTTGCCTCCACACGTGCATGCACGACTGGGACAGGGTGAAAAACCATGAAAAACTGGGGCATAAAATATAAATAAAAAAAAAATGGGTGTGCCAAGTCGCAACAGGGTTTGTCGTCTTCTTTTTTTTTATTTTCTAAGGTGGAAGCTATCAACACTGCGTCAAAGATGCATGCTGCTCTTAAACCAGCCAGAGCTGGTCAAACTAACAAAAGAGCATATACAGAGGCCCACAGCAAGTGGGTAGATCTGCCTATGGTACTATATATGGCATTCTCCTGCAAGAGATGTAAAAATATTGCTTCCAGAGGCCATTTCATTGGCAATAATTTTTGACTCAGCTTACATCATTTTTGCTCCATCTCACTTACACATCATATTTTTGACTCAACTTGCCTCATTTTTGCTCCAGTTCACTCATGCATCATATCTTTGACGCACTTCATTTTTATTTCGTCTTACTCATGCATCGTAGTTTTGATTCAGCTTGCCTCATGTTTGCTCCATCTCACTCTTGCATCATATTTTGGACTTAACTTGCCTCATTTTTGCTTCATCTCATGCCATGCATCATGATGTTGGCACAAATTGCATCATTCTTAGCTAGTGTCGATCTCACTTCTTGAGCCAAATTTTTAATTTAGTGGTTCTCTTGCATCATTTTGGGGGACTTTGTCACAAAGAACGCTTTGCTTGCAAAATATGCTGCAAAGTATTTGGCACACCTGGATTTGATGCATGGTGGTGGTTTGATGCATCTTGCATCAGTCTAACAGCACTTTGAAAATCCGGCCCAATGACTTTCTGCAGGGGCAAACCAGGAGCACTGGAGAGGTTTACTGACTTGTTCATGGTCACATAGAATAGCTTGCTATGCTAACCTCTAGATTATACTGCCAATTTCACTAACACATCAAGAAAGTTGAAGTGTGTAGCTGATTAGTTTATGGAGAATTTGGCTGTGGGATGAGCTACTGTTGAAGGCCATTATCTCTAAGTGTCCTTATCATAAAGGTTGGGTTCACCACAACATAACCCAGCTAGACCATCTTAGGGTAGCTGGTTCATTCCACTGGGGTGTCACACAGACGAGGCAAACTGATGAGTCCTGGTAGGACAAAACACGTGTATGTGTTTTCCGTTGGCACCCTTTGCAGACTGTGTGAGAGACCTTTTGGTACCATGCATTTCTGCTTAAAGTTGAACCAGCATAATATACTGTGGTGATTTGCATATACTGCCCATGGTGCTTTACATTATGGGGGTATGTGTGATTTTGTACTTCTTTGAAACTTGGCTTTCCGGCCAGTGCCCTTTGGGGTAACCATTGCCTCAGTGCTTGCGCGCTGAGGTTCTTTGTCTTTTAGCTTGTTTTTTTGTTTTTATTGGGTTCACCACAACATAACCCAGATAGACCATCTTAGGGTAGCTGTTTCATTCCACTGGGATGTCACACAGACAAGGCACACTGATGAGTCCTGGTAGAATGAAACACATGTATGTATCTTCTGTTGGCACTCTATGCAGACTGTGTGAGAGACCTTTTGGTACCATGCATTTCTGCTTAAAGTTGAACCAGCATAATATACTGTGGTGATTTGCATATACTGCCCATGGTGCTTTACATTATGGGGGTATGTGTGATTTTGTACTTCTTTGAAAACTTGGCTTCCCAGCCAGTGCCCTTTGGGGTAACCATTGCCTCAATGCTTGTGCGCTGAGGTTCTTTGTCTTTTATTATAAAGATGGGGCCAGAATATTCAGACTGCACCAGAATGATGCGCAATAGAGGAGCAGGTGCAAGTCCAGTGCGCCATGGTGCAACGGGCACGATATTCAAACCATGCACAGGACAAGGCGTGCCTGCACCATGTGGCTGAATATCGCCCCTGATGTGCCATAGCACAATGAGGAATGCGCAACAGGACAGGGACGATGCATAATAGTGCCCCTAGGGATGCGCAGGGACAAAGCCAGGAATCAGCTGAGCAGCAACCAGGGAAACACAAGATGCAGAGGAGCATGCACCAGGACAGACAGCCCCAGCCCCCCCACACCCAAACAGGGCAAGGCCCCTAGAGGTGGACCCAGTACCCCATGAGCAGCACAGTCAGGTGGGTGCAAAAGGAACCACTGACCTTCGAACCACAGTGGCAAACCACCAGCAGATGCACACCAGTAGACTGCAGCCGCTGGGCATAGCACCCCTGGACTATCCACCAGCCAACAGGGACCAGGACACAATGATGGCTAAGCCCCACCTATGCCACGTCCCCATCCCAGTGATTCCCCCCATTAAAGTGCATCTGAGGCACCTAGCCCAGATGTGTGACCAAACAGTGTATGGCAATGAAGGCAGTTTTCCACCCCCATGCCCATGCATCCAGTCACCTCGGAGCACATTGCACACCCACCACATCACCACTGTGACCACCCAGCACAGGCAGTGGGACCATCCACCAACACAACCACAACCCACACAAGGCCATCCACCATGTCCCCAATGGAGACACAGCAAGGTGGGTGACCCAGCACCAGTACCGGAGGGAACCCGCATGTGACCAGGTCTGCCACAGATGGTACCACATGTAGGAAGGCCCCCAAACACAGGAGCAGGGCAAGGGCCCACACCCATGCACCAACCCCTGCCACAGCACCGCTTCTGCCAGGCAACACAGCACCCTCCCATGGGGCATGGAGGCATGTGCCAAACAGGAAGCAACACAGGGCACACCCAAAGCCCCCCCAACCTGGTCCCATGGGCACCCCATCAAGCATACCATCAAAAGTGTGTGATAGGCACGGCCAGTGTGAATCCCATGGTGCTGTGTAACCCGCAGGCCGCCCACCACCAGGCAGCCGTTGAGCCTGCCATGTAGCAGGCACCCCATGAGCCCACACACACTGACGGCAGGTGCATGGGCCTGAGTTAACCCACAGCCACCTGTCCACCACCTGCATGCAGTGGGTCCCCATTTGACAGCCACCAGCCCACAGGCATCACCCCAGTCCACATGGACAGAATGAAGGGGGCATCCAGTGGCACCACCTACATTAGCAACAGGGATGACAGACCGATAGGCATGGGTTTGGAGTGCCAGCTGCAAGGGTGCCGTGTCAGCAAGGTGACAGGTATGGCTTGCCCCTGAAGGCATGCTGGCAGGTTAGCATGTGGCAGAAGAAGCTACATGACCGCACAGACCCCAGTGGCACATGTAGGCGGGGCAGTGGCAATGGCCACAGCCTCACAGGCAATGGTCACACCAACAGGAGGGCCCAGGAAATGCCACATGCACCACAGCCAGCATCACACAGGTGAACAGTGCACAGGGCACACCACACATGTCCTGTGTATATAGCCCATGGCCCCCACCCATACCTGTGGAGGAGCACCACCAGGCACACCCATGGCCACCCCAGCCCCACCACACAGCAGCCATGAACCACTGCAGCAAGGCTCCATGCACCAGCTGCAAATCAGAGACAGACACAGATATAAATAGAAATGTATGTAATAGTACAAGAACAAGGGAACAAAACCTATTTACAGATATGTACATCGGGAAGGGGTATGGGTAGGATGCTACAAGGGGGTGGGGAAAGGGGCAGGGGATGTGGGGAAAGGCAATGGTAGGGGTCAAGGGTGTGTGGGGAACAGTCCAGGTGGGAAGGGGAAAATATGCAGGCCATCAGGCCCTAATGGTGGCCCCGGTCCTCCACCACCGCCCTCCGGTGCCTGTGGTGCCTCCTCCCGGACCTCTGGTCATGTCGCTGCAGCAGTTCCAGTGTGGCCCTCACCACCTGCAGGAGCTCCTGGAGGGTCCTCTCCACTGCCTCCCAATGATGGCCACCTAGGACAAGGGAGCAGAAACAGTATGAGTGCCTGGACAGGATAATGCAGCCACCTAATGTACACCACGTGCATCAGTGACTGGCGCCCCGGGACGGCATGCAACCACCCACAGTGGGTGCACCCACATGAGCTGCCAACCCATGTAACCACAGCCATGCAAGCCACTGCACATCGTCACCGCACACCACCGCCCTGGCTGTCCGGCGTCATGGCAATGCAGTGTGATGGTAGTGGCACAGCCAGGCACCGAGTGCACCCACAGCCCACCCGCGACACCCGCCCACATGTGCAAGGCCACAAGATGGTGCAGAGGGCACCGCAGGTGGTGCACAGCCAGAGGGGCCATGCCATACCCCAACCCCTGCAAGCCACCATGCACGTATGTACAGTATAGGGGAAAACGGTACTCACCTGCATCCCAGTCACCTTGGCGCTGCTGCCCTGCAGTATAACCCGTGTTGGCTGGCCAATGCCCTCTCCCTCTGCGTGGTCCTGCCCCTGGACAGCCACTGCCAGCCGTGCTCTCCACCTGTCTTTAGGGTCTAGGAGGGAAACATGGAGAGACACACATCAATACCTGTCTGAATCATAGGCCCCCATCCCCTGACCTGTGTGACATGATATACAGTGTGTCCGGGTTGCGGTGGCACAGGGCAGTCACAGTGCACCCCCACAGCCACCAACACATGCGCTGACCCACCCCCACCTCCCGGACGTTCGGCATGGTGAACAATGTGCCCCAAGGACTGTTGAATAAGACTGGTGAAGGTCACTGTGCACCTACCTGGCCATTGGCACTGCACCTCTCTGTACCTGCACCTGCAGGCACCTCAGCCTGTCCAGGTCCTGCCACTGCAGGTCACCATAGCGCTGGTGACACTGCTCTGCCATGCGCTGGCTGCCGGTTGCCTCCTCCAAGCCATCCGCAACCTCCTGCCACACATCCATCTGTGGCCTCTGGAGGGGCACCTGGCCAAACAGGGCCCCAGTGTGTGGCTGCACAAGGGCCATGAGGTTGGTGAGCTCCAAGTCTCCCCATATTGGGGCACAGTGTTCCCTGGTGTGCGGCATGTCTCTTGCTAACCAGACAGCAAAATGGTGGCCAGTAGTGCATGTGGACCACGTGCAGAGCTAACGCGGTGCTGCACTGCCAGTCGCAATTGCGCAGGCACCGAGTGGTGCAATAGGATAGCAGCCATGTGGCCGTATGGTGCCTAGAGGGCAGAGGTCATCCGTGGGGTCAAGGATCAGGCCACGCACAGAGCACCACTGTGCTATTGGGGGCCCCTTGTATGGTGTGCAGTAGGGACATGTCACCAACGTTGTGCAATGGCCTACTGCGCCGAGGCGCGATTAGAACCATGGCGCAGTGGCACAATAAAGGCATGATGGCCTGTGCCAGCTGCACTATAGCACGTGTGGCCCATAGGTTGTACAGCACACAAGCACCACAGGCATGATAGTGGCCGGGTGCTGTGCTGCCTGTATGCTGCGCCACTGGCGTACGTGTCAGCAGCTTGCACATGCATGCTGTGGGGCTGATTGTGCATGTCACAGTGTTGCGCCCCGACTTGAGCATGCACAACCCCATTGGGCAAGGTGCAGCCATGCGACATTCAGCCATGATATGCAAATCAGCTCATGAGCCATTCTACGGTGCACCCGCTGCATTTGCATCCCATTACAGTTGCACATGACCTCATTTGCATGCATTGCACTATAAGGGCCCCATGGAACTGCACAGGCCATGGATCAGTATTGCAGCCTTTGAAGGCAAGTATCATGCTGTGGGGCCATTGGGACAGTGGGCTGCGAGGGCGGTGTGGCACTGAACAGTCCATGTTAACACCTGTCCATCTCCACAGGTACAGGCATGTCCGAATGTGAGGAGAATTAGGAGCAGTTGAGGGTGCGTGAGCGAAAGCCGAACTTCACCAGGGCAGAGTCGGATACCCTATTCGAGGCCTACTTGGACAGGGAGCCACTCCTGAGTGGACAGAGGGGCACACCACAGACCCGGGCAACAGCATGGGAGGAGGTGGCACGTGCAGTCAACCAGTAGGGCAGCCACCAGCGTTCTGTGCAGTCACCATCTGGTCTGTGCTCGATATTATTTTGAGCATCCCTATATTTTCTCTGTGCAGGCTCTCACTCACCTGCTCCTCAGTTTCCATCTATCAACCGTCTGTCTTGGCTGATCAGTTAGCTCACCTCGGCTGCCTTCATCTAGCTCCGCTACTCTCGTGCTTTCCTTTTGAGGAGCCTACTTAGTCATCACGCCTTCGTACCATCGTTCCTGTCTCCTCCTAATACCCGTCTCCTCCTCTTCCACTTCCATCTGGCCATCCTGGGGTACACAAGAACTCAACAACACTGGCCTCTTCCTCAATCAATTCACATCACTTCTCTTCCAGCTCGAGCTGTGCCAGGGCCAGCGCTCTTTTCTTAGTTTTGTTTTAGGACTAATTCAGAGGTGTGCTGTATCCAGGGCTAGTATACATTAGCAGAACGACAGCACTGAGATTCTTCTTTTCCTGTCCGTAAGTGCGCACATCGACCTCATCTTTTCTTTGCACTTCGCTGTTTCTTGTGCAGGATTAATGGCTATGCTCCTTCCTGTACCATAGATGTATCTCACCGCGTTATACCCTTCCCGCCCACCATGTCTCTTGTCTTTGTTCGTTCCACACATTCTACTCCTTGCCCATATGTCCAGTGCTTCTTAGACCTGCCTCGATCTCTGTGCACCAATTTGAACCTCCCTCGTCCTTTGTCATTTCATACTCTGCTTTCCTGTACCTGCCCCTGAGCTTCCCTTCATCATTATATCTCATCCGTTTCCTATTTTTTCTTCCCCATCCTAGCACCTTTTTTCCTCCCAAATCGCTCCATCTGCCCTGCACTGGATGATTCTTTTGGGCATGCCGATCACACCTCCCATGTCACCTCATCGATCTGTGGCCTCCTGCCCCTGTATCTGGTCCCTGACTCCAGTGCTCATTACCCATTTCATATCTCATCGAGCCTCCCTTCCTGGATACATTCCATCTTCAGCTGTTATGGATTTACCCCAGTCATGGTTTCTGTCATTATCGTCCGATTTGCTCACTTTCCACCATATCTCACCTCAACCTGCTCATCTCTTTCCATCACTCCGTCGATATGCCTTGGCTACCTCCCTCTAGCCTGTGGTGTCAATCACCTTGATTCAACTCTGTCTCCATTCCTAACTATGCCTTTCTGTCAGTCGCCCCTTGCTAGGGGCTAACCAGATGGTATCCACTATCATTCATGTTTCTTTCCCATGCATTTCTGAATCTACCTCATTTCGTAGAGCCTATTTCATCTCTTCGCTCTATTCATTCCCAGCTCTGCCTCCTTTCAAGAAGTCTATTCGGTCATGTAGCTGACCCCCATCTGACCTTCTATCGATTTAGGCCTACGTGCCACCTCATCCAGCTTACCCTCCTACCCGCTTGTGGAGCCTTCCTCCTTCACGGAGTCTACTTGATTCATATAGTCCATCGTCGATCCCCTCGTCAGTAATCCTTCGTATCCTTCGCCACTCAGCTCCGTAATGCCTGGCCTCGGCCTGTTCATCTCATTCAATCCCTCTCTAGGCATGCCTTAGCCTGGTTTGCTGCCCAGTCTACACTGTTCCCTTGCTTCGTCTGGCCATGCCTCTCCTGACCCGCGTACTGCCTAATCCAACTCACCCCCGTGCAGTTCTCCTCAAGTACCGGCTGGGTCCTATGCTACCCTATTGCCCACCATATCTTCCTTCGTCCTTTCATACCTCCTTTCTAGTACCTGCCTTCCTGGAGTCCATCACTCTTCCTACCTCATCCGTTCCTGTGCCCTTCCTCAGCCTAGTGCTTATTCTTGTCTTGACAGTCATGGATTCTTCCACTTTTGGCTTCCCTCCTCCTCGCATTTCATCCAATTTGACTCCCCTAGATCACCATCCTGTGCTTGCCCTCTGGATTGCTGACCCTCTGGTTCCTGATACACCTTCCTGGTCTTGGTGTCTGTCTCCTTTCTAGGAGCATCATTGTTCATATCGCTCCATACAGCTTGATACCTTCATTCATGTTCTTTCCTGTTCATTCCCATCTTCTCTTCTTCCAGTTCTATACTGGTTCTTCAGGATTCAGCCATCATGGCTTCCCTCCGCTCTTCGATTCACTCATCTTTATTATTCGTCCAATTTCAATCACTCCTCATCATACCTCATCCAGTTTTGATCCTTGATTGCTTCACTTGAGTTGCTCTGGTTCTGGATCTTACTTCATCCCCTCGGAATCTACCTTCCTTCAAGATGCCTGATTCCTTCCTTCCTTCGCGCCAGTTCATTTCCAGTTCATTCCTGTATCCTCCTCTTCCAGTTCAGTTTCGGATTTCCAGGCTTCCCTCCGCTATTGGTATGCTCTTGATATTCCTTTTGGGCATTCCTACTATAATTCCTATGCCACCTATCAGCCGTGGCCATCCTCTCGCATGTATCGAGTTCATAACTACAGTCATATCGAGTTCATAATCCAGTCATCATTTACTCAGCATTGCCTCAAATCTTATCTATTTACATCGCTTACCCTAACGTTCCTATCATTCAATTCTGTACTACCTCATCAACTACAACCTCAGAGTCTAATTGTTCAGAGCCTAATCGTTTTCATCATATAATTAAGCATGCATCTTTAACCTCAGTGCCTGCTCACTTGCATCGCTCAATCGAGTGCACCACTGCATTAAGCCAGTCTGCAGTATTATTTGTCAGCTCTGTGGCTCATCTGGAATATCCTCATGAGCTCATATAGATACCCATTGCTGCTCTGACTCGTACATGGATTTACTCCCATCCTAGCTCCCCAATCTACTATACCTCTTCCACTACTCGAGCATAGCCTATCTAGGTCTAGCAAGGTTTTAGTTCCATCATTCCTCGAGCATTCCATCATTGACTCTGATGCTACTCATTGACCACAACAACAGGATCTAATTGTTCACATCACATAACCATGCCTTATCGACCACAATATCTACTTCCTCACCTCACTCAATCAATCATACCTATTATCAGATCTTAGGCTACCTCATCGACCTGCCTACCTCCTGTGGTGATCATCACCATCAGTATTCAGTTTGTCTCATGTTCGCATTTGATCTGTGCTTTCTTTTAAGGATCTTCCGTATTCCATCATCACCCTCACTACTCATATCCCTCTAGTTACCGAACCCTTTCCTTCAAAAAGTATACATCCTCAATTCAAACATCATCAGCCTGGAGGGAAGGCAACCTAGGCCTTGGATCCCCAGAGGTTTCCTCCTCATAGGGTTTTTTTCCTCTCCTCCGTGCCAATGGTCATAATATTAGTAAGAGTTAGTGATTTTCTTCTCGTTAGTTAGTTAGGTTCCGCTGTTGGATGGTGGCTCGGCTTTCCCCTCTCTCCTTAGGAAGTTATCCCTTCTCTCCATATAATTTGTCTATCTTCCTTACCTCTTCAATGCTTGACATCTTTGGGTATTCTTTTTGGGCTTCTTCCTAACCTACCTTTAGCTGACGCATTAATTTCTGGCACCTGTAGGGGAGGAACCCTCCTCTAGGGTTCCTTGTGTCGTACCCCTACAGGGTGGTATATCCCATGGATAGAGAGGCTGAAAGCCACAAAAGTAATCAAGTTACTCAAGCATTATCACATATCTTATCCATTTGTGTAAGCACATTGAATGGGAGGGCTTTAAGCCCGAGGTTCAATGGGCAGAGCAACAACGTCACTCCTCCATCGACCTCAAAACGTCACTCATCCTGGACTCTCCCAGGATTCGTTTTTGTTTCCCACCATCCACCGAGGCGGCTTGTCTCCCTTACCCGTGGGCTTCTTCCTAACCTACCTTTAGCTGACGCATTCATTTCTGGTGCCTGTAAGGGGGGAACCGTCCTCTAGGGTTCCTTGCGTCGTACCCCTACAGGGTGATATATCCCATGGATAGAGAGGCGGAAAGCCACAAAAGTAATCAAGTTACACAAGCATTATCACATATCTTAACCAGTTCCATAAGCACATTGAACTCTTCTTTTAGTCAGAAAGGGGCTTTAAAGAACCTTGACTCTGCCCTCTTTCTAGGACAGCGACACCTTAGGTCCCATAAATATGGCAGAGAGGGTGCCTCGGACTCCCTATAGGAGACTGCACCTATACCCTACTAGAAGGTCCCTTCTGATTGGGACACACACACACCTCTAGCAACCAGCTTGCACAGCAACACACAGGTAAAAGACTCCCTTTATGTGCTTCCTTTCTGCTGTTTAAACCCATTTTCTTTTAGGAATTCAACAATGTATTCACTTCTCATTATGTTTTCTTCCTGCTGCATTTATTCAGTTAACCGAATTAAATATCTTTTATTAGTAACCCAAAAAGAAAGCGAGAAGATATGCATTTGTGTGCATTACAATAATTAGGTCTTCTAAGCAGCTTTTCCATCAGAAATCATTTGCCACTCAGTGAGTCGGCAACATAATGAAAAGAAAAAGTTTTACTTTGGGACTTTTGCAGCCCGCTGGTTGCTCCATCCCATGGCTGTGCCGGTGCTTGGCCTCTCGCGGACATGCGAGGAGAAGCGCTTAGTCCAGGACAGCCACCGGGACACAAACTACCATGCTGGCACCTTACAAACCTACAAGTGGGGAAAGTTTCATTCATTTAACAGCTTCTAACACCAGACTCGAAGAAAGACAGCGCAAAGCCTCTCTCAAACATGTGAGAGGGTGCGGAAGTGTATTTATGAGGAATGAAGCTACAAACCCTTGCAGCCTTTTGCTTAAATAATAGGCACCTCAAAGCTGGACAATGCAAGGCTATTTCTGAATGCAGCCTTGAACAGAACAAAAAAAAAACACTCGAGTTTGTTTTCATGCACAAACCAAGTGCGCATGGTTATGAAGAGAGGGGAAAGCAAGCAGCTTTCCTCCTTCTAAAATCTATGTGCATACGAACCTGATTTGCAGGGATTAAAGCCCTGCTTTCTCTTTTTAATACAGGCACCAGAATTCGGATGAATTACCACCCAGGGTCACAAAAGAAAATGTTTTATTCTCAAAACAGCCCCTGCTTGATAGGTACAGTCTAAAATATCAAAAGGGGAAGCAAAACGGCTTCCATTTCTATAAACAATAACATTTGGTCATTAGTGGCACACAATATAAGAGGCCACAGGGGGGTTGTCATAACACGCACTGGAATAACTACTCCAAAGAGGTTGTTTTCTTTAGACACATTTCTAGCAAGGAAGACCAGAAGGATATAAGGATAGCAGTGGGTGGCCAACCCACTGTTATCATATTTAAAACTAAAACAGATAGTAAAGAGATGCTGTTGGGCAACAGACTTTAGAAAGAAAAAAAGGTTAAGAAAGAAAACTAAAGTCAGTAAGGAGTTCATTCCAGTAGCGAGTCATGAGGGTAGATTTTTCCTAACTATCACAGGTGCCATTTTGAATGCGTTGTCAACGTGGTGAGTAAGAGCGGGGGTCATGGAAGTACTGGTGGTGATACCATGCTATGTTGGTAATGGTCCACAAACTTTGTAATGTTTTCTGTTGGTCCCCCATTTGTCAAAATAATAGGCCATACAGGGCAGCCTTCTTTTCTTATCTTACATAAAGTACAAGATTAACTTATGTCTGCTTAAGAGGTTCTGAGAGTAAGAAGTATTTTTTGGTCAGTTGTAATGTGGTTTGATTTCCACCCAGACACATAGAACACTCATGACAGGAGATGGCCCCACAGTCTGTCCAGTTTGACCTTGGTGAGGTAGTCAATACATGTTCTTGATTTGTCTGGCTATTAGTTTTGTGTGTTTGAAGATCAAATACTTCTACAGTACCTTGTAGTGAAGAGTGTGGGAGAGTGCATTGCATGCCTCTGCTATACACTGTTGTTGGTTCTAACAACCACCTCACTATGTTTGTCTGCTAATTTAATTATGACATCCCTTTATTGCTGTAATTGAGCTAGTGCCAGTGATTCACCTGAAATCAGATTATGTCATACTCTTCTTTGATTTGTGTTAATGATATCATGCTGGAACTGGTCAATAAATAACTCTACCAAGGGGAAAGCTCCTGGATTAGGGGTTCAGTTAGTTGTCTGATAGCATAGTGGTTTGATTAGTATTTATTGTTCCTTAGTTAATCTTGCTTTAAAGAAAATACAGTGGTAACATTTTCCCAGGCCTTGCTGTACTGCCAGTCAGTTGTAGTCCTGAATAGCTGTCCAAACATCAAGCCCTTTGGAAACTCTTGAGATTTCCATTTCAGTGAGTGTGCAGCAGTGTTTGAGAGGCTGATAGCATAGCTGGTTATTTTCAGTTTTGTTTTTTTTTCCTGGTTCCTCAGAATTGTTCTTTCAGCTGTGAAAGCATGTTTCTTGGTTTCATTTCCTGTTAGTTTTGAGGGGGCAAGTCCATCAGAAATTTTAGTTCTTTATCAGCCTTGAGCTTTTGACTGAAAACATAGCATTTCTGAAAAACGTGGTTGCACTGAACAGAGACTGTGGTATGACTTATTTCATGACACAGCTTGTCAAGTGTCTGTGATTTGTGCCTGCTATATTGCATTTTATCTGGTATACTGTTAGGAGAAGTGTTTTGAGTTGTTTTGAACCACTGGAAAGTTTGCTGTTACGAAACTTGCAGACGTCTAGGCTGTCAGGTCAAGTAGGCTGTAGATTATGAACTGTCTGCATGCAAACCCACAGTAGCTGTATTTCTGCAAATGTTCTGCATAAAACTAGTAGCCAGGCAATCTGTCAAACTGTCTTCTTCGTCTGTGGAAGGTGGAAGACATAGTTGTAGTTTTTCAGAATGAACAGGTGACAGCATAGGGTATGAGTAAAGGGGGAAAACTAGGGAGGTACCACTGATACTGAGAAAGGTTACAAAGGAGGCTTTCGGAGTTAGGGTTTCATGCATGTTCTCTGAAGTGCTTTTTCAAACACCACTGCCAGGCCTTTTTTCTTGTAACACAGCTTTTTATTAACTGTAGTACAAATGTGAAACAATTGCATAATCTGTGAGATAAAGTTCTACAGAAATTTTAGGAGGTGCCATTTTAGTTTGCAAAAGAAAACAGGATCAACAAAAACATTTTGTTTTATTCACCAGCAGTACCTTTAACATTTTCTGTATGTATACATCTAGTTACTATTTTGTACTCCCCCCCCCACCACTGAGGTCACAGCTGAAAAAAGTGTTCTCCCTGATCTCTGTCATACCTGATAAAATCAACTTTCAATAAATAAATGTCAGGCTAACAAATAATTTAGGCATAAAAGCATTCAAGATACCAGACATCTCAACATCAGGTATGCTATACACTCAAAGTGAAAACCTGTTTTTTTTTATAGACGCTAAATGAAGAGAAATATACCACGATTACAGAAATCAGGGAGATATTTCTGCAAGTGTTAAGGTAAACAATGAGACGGCTGGCAAGCTGTGTAGTGCAGACTGCAACTACTGTAGAGTATGTTCAGCCAATGAGCTGGTTTTGCATTGTTTTTTAAAGTTTTCATTGCATTAGCAACTCACATTGGCCCTGTCTTCAAATAGTTAGCATGGGACTAATTATGTTAGCGCTGTGCTAACCAAAAATAATATGAGCCAGTGGAGGGCCATATTCAATGGTCCCTAGAGTGCAGCTCTGACTCGCTAGCATGATCCCTCTCAATATAACTCTGTGCCTATGCAAATGAGGGTTCCCCCATGCATACAGGGTGCAGCAGTTTTCAACGGTTTCAGCAGCACTAAATAGCCATCATCACAGCACTATTCAGCACAGCCAAATCCCTGCTCTTATCCCCATGTGCAGATGCCCCCCATGCCACTCCTGGCAACTTGTCACATAGTGAAATCTTCACTGATGAATTGTGGATCCCCACCCCATGCCCTTTAATTCCTGGTGACCTGCAACTTAAACATTTTCCCATTGGGGTATAGTAGTCTCCAACCCTCAATTGCTCATCTTGCATGTTGTGGTATGCCATGGTAGTCTAGTGGTCCCCTCACCCACCCTCAGTCGCTTCCCCAGGTGACCTGTCTCACAGTGAAAACCCCTAGCTGTATAGCCAACCCCCATCCCTGATCCTGGCCCTATAACTTCCAATGGGCACCCCTCCAATCCTGTTTGCTAAAGACCCTCCACCCAACACACACCCTTGCCTCCATTTACTGATGCCACCACAGGGATGAGAGACATTGACTGACACATCCCCTCCAGTCACCACTATGGCTGGCCACAATCTGAATGACAGGGAGTGATTACAATCACATGTCTGGGCAGTACTCATTGTCACAGTACCTAGTCCAGGGGGGCAGAGAAAAAATAGGAAGTGCCATCGTGTGGCTGCAAGAGACATCTGTGTGATATAAAAAGCACAACGGGCAGTATACATTGACACAGCAGCTTTCACTTTGCACTTTTCTGCTCTATGATTGGCTAACAGTGTCAGTGGCTCAGCAGGCAGCACACTCGTCTCTGAAGCCAGGAGATCAGAAGGCTGTGGGTTCTCTCCCACATCAGGCACTGGGGTTAATATCCCAGTACTGATTCTGCAGTGCAGCATGAGGGGGGATGCTGCACTCCTGAGGTGCCATCTTTCAGGTGAGACGTTAAATCGAGGTCCCATCTGCCTGTTCTGGTAGTAGTTCAGGTGGATGTTAAAGATCCCATGGCACTTCTCGAAAAAGAGTAGGAGAAGTTTCCCCGGTGTCCTGGCCAAGTTTCCCCATTCACTAAAAATACCACCAACAGCTTAATCTGGTTCAAGTTTAGTTGGTATTCATCTGTATCCCTCTCCCCCGGGTCGTGCCTGAAAATAGGAACTTAACCGGTCAACAAAAACAAAATAAACAAAGTCGATCAAAGGGACCATAGAGAGTGGGCAGTATTAGAGAGGAGACTGCTAAAGCCTAAGCTTGGGATTAGTGGAGAGGTTCAAGCACCCGAAAGCCCTATCACATAATGATACCAGTATGTTTACTTATGGCATTGACGAGCATGCATAAAAAGGAAAGAGAGCAAAGAGAAGTACCAATTGTTTAAAATCCATTTGACACTGGCTGTTTTCAGGTGGAGCACTTAGTGTTCCAGTCATCTCGTCCTAGCAGTTTAAAGGGAACATTTGTATACAGTGGTTGTCATTGAAAGTCCATGAAAAGCTCTTTTTAAATGAGGTACTGGGCTGATCTGTAGCTGGAAACCGTCCTGAGACATATTAAGGTCTGTTTGATATTGACATTACACTGCCAGCATTTTATAGACCTTTGTGATGTCTTGCAGGAACAAGCTGTGCTTGACTGCATGTTCTATAGTGAGGCACAGCTTGTTTTTGTATGACAGTGTCCCATAAAATGCTGGTAATGTATTATTAGTATTGGACATTGTCATCAGTAGCTTCAGATTGCTTCCAGCCATCATCAAGCCCAATAAAGTTCCTGTTAAAAAGAACTGTTCATGGGCTTTCAAACTATGACAACCACCGTGAATAAATGTTCCTCTTTAAGTGTGGGAAATGTTCTGCGGTGGGATCAGGAGGATTTTCAGGTAAGGTCATTTGCCATAAAACCTTTCTCTCTCTGCTGAGTCCAGTGCTCATGCCATTACATTTTACAGTAAGTTTCACTCTGTGTTTAAAGGACACTGTCAACCTGTTTTTCATCATATTATTTCTAGTTAAAAACCTAGGTTTTACAATTGCTTACCTTCTCTTAAATTCATTGATGCTGCTGTTTGTTTTGTCTGTCTCCTTGTTTAATAGCACCAAAATGCATGCTAATGTATATTTATAAACAACCTTGTTTTGTTTGCAATCCTGGATCCGTTCTTACTGCATACTCCCTGAGCATTAGAAATACCCTCAAACAGTGCAGTCAATCGTGAGGCAGTAGCCTCCAAAACTCCCACTTCATCATGAGGGGCTAGACTGTGTTGTGGATGTTCCCAAGTCCGGGAAAGATGCAGTGTGAGCTGATCAAGGATTGTAGACAAACCTGTTTTGGTGTGGTAACACCAGTATGGTAGGCAGTCTGTTTTTCACTTTTAGAAAGAAAAAAAGAGTCAGACTCAAACTACCAGCTACATCAGCAATCTTTACAGAATGCTTGCAATCATAAAATGTGTTTTTTAAACTAGGGACACTTTGAGACTTAAGGGGGTTGACAGTGTCCCTTTATATTTCAAGTTATGTTCATAAGTTCCAAGTTACACTTGAAATTTGAAAATGGCACCTGTTCAATAAGCAGCACAAATGCAGAGCAACAGCAATAAAAAACAGTCTTCAAAGTATGAGAAAAGGACATAATTAATACTGAATGTCTTGCAGTATGCAAGAAGAATGCTGTTAAAAAACAAATGACTTGGCTGCTCCATAGGCAGCTCTGCCTTGGATATTTTAGCAAAAATATATGACAGAATACACTTTATTGAGGATCCATCACACTATGAATTCATTGTAGTTTGCCACATGCCTTAAATCACCTAATTGTGATGACATCCACAATGAAATATATCCTAGTGTGTCTTACCATGGTTATAAAATGATTTCAAGTATCAAATTTAATACTGAAAGAAGAAAAATAATAATTATTTTAAAAATGAGTTATTTATTAAAGAGTCTTTCCGCAAGAAAAAAATCCTGTTTAATATTTATTTTAAAAATAAAAGACAGAAAAGCTGCCTGAACCATTTTTTCAAAATTAATTTTATGTTTTCAAATATGGTAGCATTTATTGTACGTGCAGTTGTTGAAAATATGCCTTTTGTACCTTTCTTTAATCTGAAAAAACACCATTCCTAAAGTTTTAAACCTACAGGCCTCACTAAATATATACTATGTGTCCCTCCCACATTTTGTGACCTGCTGCACCCCACCTGAAATTAACACACCAGCCAACATTTGATCCCAAACTCCTCCACAAAATATGGTCCTGCACGCCTCACAAACTGTGATCATGCAACTCTACCAAAGATTGATCCTGCAACCTTCCCAAAATTTGGTATCACCCCCATCCCAAAGGTTGGTCCCAGTAGGGCTGGGCAGACTGGTCCATGGGAGATCTAGACCCCCAGATCAAACCCGCAATCCACGGACCTGGATAAATATGGACTGCATGGTAGAAGTCCGGTTCTGGGTCAGTGGAGATGTAATTTCCCCAATTTTGTTTTCTTTTATTTATTTATTAAATTCTAATAACCAGGTAAGCCCGCTGGGCCCCGAAGGTCCCTTTTTCAGGGGCAACCCAAGGAATTACATGGAATAATACATGGGGTAGCATACAGCACAGGTACTGTACATTACACTAGAAAGCGAGGAACATAATACATAGCAGTTTTTCAGCAGTTACATTTAAGAGGTAAGACATATTAGCTTTTTAGCAGTTAACATTTCCTGGGTAAGCTCTACAGATGGGGTGCAGTGCTATATATATGGGGTGCAGTGATAGTCGCTATTTCCATATGAGGGAGAGGGGTGGGCTTCCACTTAGGAGCCTCTCACTTTAGCAGTTGCATATGGAGGTGACCATCATATGAGCCTTCAGCCTTGTGCAGAAGGTGTGGTTAGAGGTAGCATCCTGAACACCAGGGGGCAGGGAGTTCCATAGGGTGGGCGCTGTGATGGCGAATGACTTACCCCCCGCCTTGGGTCTAACCCTTGGCACTGTGAGGAGGGTTCTGTCTGTTGTTCTGAGGAGCCTAGGGTTTCTCTTTTGGGCAATGAGTCCAGTGAGGCTGGGAGGAGGGGATGGGCTGAGTAGTTTATGAGTGTGGCCGAGTAGGGGGTGTTGGAGCCGGGCCTACCAGGAGGGCCAGTTTAGTTGGGACAGAGTGTCACAGTGGTGAGCCCAGGAGCTGGATAGGGTGGTGAAGCAAGCCACCTTGTGATAGAGAACTTGTAATCTGTTCATCTCTTGTTTGGCAGTTCCCTGTATCACCGGGGCCGCATAGGAGAGGGTAGGAAGGAGGATGCTTGTGGCGATGGAGGCCCTGGCCGCGGGTATCAGCTGGTCTTTCTGCCTATACAAGGTCCCGAGTTTGGCATGAATATTTTTGGTTACCTGGTCGACATGATCCTTGATGAGGGAGAAGCACTGATCCAGGATGAGGACAAGGTATTTTATCGATTCAACCACCTCAAGTCTTTTTCCTGATTTGGTCATCAGCCTGAGATGTAAGCTTCTGTCCTGGCCAAGGGTTCTTGGGCCAAATAGCATGGCCTAGGTCTTGTTAGGGTTAATGATCATTCTGTTGGTGACAAGCCATTGTTCAAGGGAATCCAGGTCTTCCTGTAGCCTGGAGCAGAGATCTCCCAGATTAGAGGAGGGGCGGTATATGACCGCATCATCCGCATACTGTACCACTGAGCTACCCCCACAGTGTTTACTGAGATTGCTTGTGAAAAGAGAGAGGAGAAGAGGGCCAAGGATAGTCCTTGGGGCACCCCCTCCGTTAGGGGGAGAGGCTCCGACGGGGAGTCTTTCCATTTTACCCTCTTTGTCCTCCCTGTGAGGTAGCTGTTGAACCATGATAGGGAGTGGCTGTCTAACCCGACCTGGCTCAGTTTTGTAAGGAGCAGGTTGTGGTTTACAAGGTCAAAAGCCTTGGAAAGGTCAATGAAGACTGCCCCGGTGGAGTATCCCTTGTCCAGTTCTCTGAAAACATCAGTGGAGAACTTGATAAGTGCAGTGTCAGTCCCATGATGGGTTCTGAAACCATGCTGGGAGGGGGCAAGTAAATGGTGGAGCTCTAGGTAGTCCCGGGGGTTGTCCATAAATCAGTCTCTCTTGAATCTTACCAAGGCTAGATAGCAGGGAGATGGGCCTGTAATTATTGGTAGTCTCCCTTGAACCACCCTTGTGGATGGGGACTACATGGGCCAGTTTCCATTGTTCTGGGATGGCACCTGCGATAAGGGATCGATTGAGGAGCCAGGTGAGGGGCCTGGCGAGTGCATGGGCTCCTTCCCTTAGTATGTAGGGGGGGATGCCATCGGGTCCCATAGCTTCTGACATTTTGAGGGACTTTAGTAATGTGAGGACTTTGTTTGGTCTTACAAGCTGGATGTGGAAGGTTGGACGGTCCAGGCTTTGGGGGATGGGATCATTAGAGACTGGAAGGAGGGGTGGCAAGTCCACTTTGAACAGGTCCAGGTTTGTGAACTGGCGGTTGAGAGCCATGGCGATGCTAGGTTCATTGTTAGTTAATTGGCCATTGACCTCTATGGGGCAGTGAGCGGTCTTCCCGCTCCCCTTTATAAGCCCGTTTATGTGAGCCCAAAAGAGTCTAGGGTTGCCTAGGTTCTTTTTCTGTAGATCTGTGAGGTAGTCTCGTTTGGCCACTTTGATGGCCAGTTTGCACTGATTTCTCAGCGTCTTGTAGCGGTTTAGGTCAGCCGATAGGGAGGAAAGCTTGTATTTTTTCCAAGCAGTGTCCCTAGTTTTCATCAGTGTTTTCACTTGAGGGGTGATCCACTTGTAGCAGCTCCCCTTGGTGTGGAATTTCTTCAAAGGGGCCAAGCAGTCAGCAACCATAATGATGGCTCCCTGGAAGATGGCCGTAGCCTCTTTCAGTGTGGGGAGTAGTTTGATTGGGCTCCAATCAATCCCATTTAGGCAGCCAATCAAGTGTTCAGGTTGATAGTTTGAGTAGTCCCATGTTGCGAGTATTCGCGGGGCAACTCTGGGGCCCTGTTTTTCCAGGAGCAGAAGATTGGGGAGTGATCACTCAGGGTGCCAGCTGCCTTTATATTGGCGGGTTTGCTAGTAAGCACCCAATCAAGTGTGGAATGGTTACCCATTTTGTAGTTCATTTGGGTGGGCCCTGTGATAACCTGCGTAAGATTAGCTTCCTGAACCGGCCCTAGTAGGGAGGGATTGTCTTTCGGGGCCCAATTCAAATTGAAGTCCCCCAGGATGATTAGCTCAGAGGTGACCTCATCGGAGATGTCCCTTAGGACCGCCTCTAGAGATGACCGCGCATTGGTTGGGGTTGTATATGCATCCAATGTTGAGATGCTTACATGGGCCAAGGGTGATGCGAAACGAAGATCGATTCACCTTCCATACTAGTGGCCTGTAGCAGGTTGACCTGCACTGAGTTAAGGGTGTCTTTTGTGTAGATTAGGACCCCTCCACCCCTTTTCCTCAGTCTATCTTGTCTATGGGAGAGGTATCCTAGGGCTGCAATCTCGTGGGAGGGTATGTGAGGCTTGAGCCAGGTTTCTGATACAGCCAGGATGTTCGGGTTGTAGTGGTGCAGCCAGGCTTGAAGTTCCTGCATCTTGGGTCTCAGGCTACATATATTCACGTGCGCAATCCTCAGGCCCTTATTGGCCACCCAGTGCGGGTCCACTGGGGAGGAGACCAGAAGATCATAAGGTGGGGGACCAGGATTTGGTTGGATGTCCCCCTGCCATGAGCAAGACTGTAGCAAGGAGGCAAAGAGAAGGAAGCTGACTGAGGGGTAAGGACTTAGTCCAGAGTCTCCGTTTAGCAGTAAGTAGAGTTGAGTACAGGATGCCTCTCCTGCAGAATACATGGGCAGTCAGAAGCGCCTCCATGTTATTAAGAGGGAGGGTGTAGTGGTCCCAAGAATGTCATGGGGGAATGTCCAGTTTGGGGGGACTTCTCAGGTCCTGTTTTCCTGTGCTTATAATCCTATCTGCCCAGTGTAGGAAGAGGAGGTACAGGACGGCCAGTAGAAGCCCTCTATTTGGGCAGCCAAGAGAGGGTGGTCCAAGCATGGTGTGCATCATGCTGGTGAGGAGGCCGGGTGGGGAGGAGGGATGGATGGGTGGTAGGGATGGTTGGGCCCCTGGGACTAAGTTCCTCTGAGCCCACCATGCTCAATTTAAGAGTAATAACCAGCCTCATCAGGCACTAAGTCCCTGACAGATCAGGTCAGTGGTGTGGCCAGGAATTACAACAGTGAGCCGCTGGTCAGCAGTACCCAAACTTATAGGGTATCAGATGTCTTACCCCAGGGATAGATGCGACAGCGTATTGGAGGGAGGTGGTCTTGGTAGCACTTGTTACTATAGGATCCTCCTGGGGATGAGTTTTAGGTCAGCAGGCCGGTTGGACACAGGAGCTGTCTATGGCCCGAGGCCGGGCACGCTCATGTTAAGCAACAGGGGGAGGCAATCTAGCTGGAGATACAGTGTTAATTAGGTAATCAGGCAGTTAAGGGTGCACCTATATATATATTGAAAACCATACCCCTGAGGTAGAATTGAAATCACATTTATACAACTCATGGGAAAAGTAGAATAACATGCAATTTGCAAGACATAACTGGATTATTATAGCACTTAATAATCACCTAGATACTGCAGGTACAGCAGCAGCTGTAATTTCTGACTACCTAGTTTATGATACAACTGGCAGTTCTGTGGGTAGTAGGCAATTTGGTAGGGAGAGACAGAGATACTTCCCCGAGTTGCACAGTAATTTGCAGGTGGTGCAGAAAGGTTGGGATTAGAGAAAGCAGGTGCAGTGATGGCTAAACGCCACTAGAGGGGGTATTGGAGTTTTGTATTGGGCACGGTAGCCAGAAGGTCCTTTTGTTATAGCGGCCACTAATGGACAGCTGTGATAACCTGTAAATGGAAAAGTCACCTGATAGGTTAATTTCAGTCAGGTGCTTTATCCTATAAAAAGGAGTGATGACCAAGGGTGGTGGTGGGGGCAGCGGGGTCCTTGCTCTGCCGTTTGCACTCCTTGCTTGTCCTGGTCTCCTTTACCTGTGCAGATTTTTCAGTTTGAATTCCACACCTTTTGCAGGGGGTGATCAGCGTGGGGCTTGGGAAGAGTCTGTCGGCTGTAGGAGAGGGCTGCTCAGTTGCCCTCTCGACCCAGAAAGCTCCCGGGGAGCAGGTTTGTCTCTGCAGAGAAGGAGGGACAAGGTGAGGCTTTTATACAGATCCTACACAAAGCAGCAGACTAAAGGAGTATTGGGGTTGGGGATCACATATTCAGTGCAGTTAAGGTTATTTTTGCCCAGCCCTTGTTAAGCTCATTATAGGACTTTCTAAACAAAGAGGGCTCAGGTGGAGACAGAGCAGTTTTTGCAGGCACTGGGGTTTGTAAGGTTAAAAGGTGCAAAAGCAGTAGAAGTTTAGCAACTTGGGTAATCAGGAAAAATATTTTCTCTGGCACTACAAGTTTCACCGTTTCAGTTTAAAATAAAGGTCACGGTCACAGAAGGCACTGGGGTTTGTAAGGTTAAAAGGTGCAAAGGCAGTAGAAGTTTAGCAACTTGGGTAATCAGGAAAAATATTTTCTCTGGCACTACAAGTTTCACTGATTCAGTTTAAAATAAAGGTCAAGGTCACAGAACGAGCTTACTGTGGCATTTGATGTTTCACTATTAAGGTGCTCTGCTACTTCCTTACAATTCACAAGTATACAGGGAGAAAACTTGAGGGGAAAAAAACAATCAGCACTCGTGTGGTGACTGAAAATAAAGTTTAAGTCTTTCAGTAAAAATGGTGCTCTGCCATTTGCACTCCTCGCTCGTCCTGGTCTCCTTTACCTGTGCAGATTTTTCGGTTTGAATTCCACGCCTTTTGCAGGGGGCAATCAGTGTGGGGCTTGGGAAGAGTCCGTCGGCTGTGGGGGAGGGCTGCTCGGTTGCCATCTTGACCCAGAAGGCTCCCGGGGAGCAGGTTTGTCTCTGTGCAGATTTTTTGGTTTGAATTCCACGCCTTTTGCAGGGGACGATCAGCTTGGGGCTTGGGAAGAGTCCGTCGGCTGTGGGGGCGGGCTGCTCGGTTGCCCTCTCGACCCAGAAGGCTCCCAGGAAGCAGGTTTGTCTTTTGCCATGGGGATGCTGTCAGCACATACAGGCAGCCGGTGGCATTCAATTAGGCAACAGAAGGTCACGTGATGCACAAGCACTCATGGTATATAACCATGCTGAGTGCAACATGCGGCCCAGAATGAGAAGGACCGGGAAGAGAGAGGATTGGAGGAGCTGAGCTGAGCAGCACAGCCAAAACAAAAAAGCACTCTAAAAACAAACAAACAAACAAAAAAACAGTGGTTTCTCCAGCCAGAGGGAAGGGAGTGGGACAAAGAAGAAGTTGGGGGGGACCAATCATGGGAGTGGGTGAAGGCGGTCGGGGTTGGGACTCGGGAGGGAGCATTGAGAGTTGGATTGGGGAGGGAGTCTTGGGACTGGGGAATGGTGTTGCGGGGTGGGGGGATGCTGGCAGTGCTGGGTTGGTGCTTGTGTGTGAGCAAGAGCAGGCTGGCAAAATCTGACATGCACCATTCCAGAGGAGAGAGAGAGTGAGACTAGTGTGGAGAGAGGGAGAGAGACTCGAGTACTGGGGGTCTATTACAGTTATAGAAAATACCAAATGAAAGTTTTTTTTTCTTGGCCTCAGAGAGTAGCTGTGTGTACAAAAAGAGCAAGCTGGCAAAATCTGACTTGTGCCATTCCAGAATCCAGAGTACTGTGTGTGTGGGGGGCCCAGAGATTACAATTGTAGAAAATCCCAAATGAAACTTTTTTTATTGGCCACAGACAGTTGTTGTGTGTACAAAAAGGGCAGACTGACAAAATCTGACTTGTGCCATTCCAGATCCAGATTACGGGGGGGGGGGAGAGATTGCAGTTACAGAAAATCCCAAATTAAAGTTGTTTTTTTCTTGGTCTCAGACAGTAACTGTGTGTACAAAAAGGACAGGCTGGCAAAATCTTTGACTTGTGCCATTCCAGATCTAGAGGAGAGAGGGAGAGACTACTGTGGATACCAGAGAAGTTTTACAGTTGCATAAAATTCACATTTTTTTTCCTGGCTGTGTGCAGAGCAAGTGCAGCAGGGTGGCAAAATAAATCTTTGACTTGTGCCACCCAATCATGAATAATGATCATCATCACCTACGTTCATTCACAAATCACGATTTCATGTATTAAAAAAAAGTACTGTTCAAAACAACATACAAGTTAATGCCTGCCCTGTACTGCTAGCTGTGGGTGGCCCGGGGTAGTCTGACTGTAACTTGTAGCAGGCAGAGTGTTTACAGTACAACACAGGTAAAGCACAAGCACTTCACACAAGTGTCATCATCATCACTCATTTCCCATTATTCCTTATTATCATTAGTTTTTATAGCAAATCGCGTTACAAACTTACATTATGCATAAGCATTAACCAACCCCCAGTGTGGAATTGTGCTACATTCGGCTAATGCACCAGATGTGTCTGCATCTCCAATTCAAATTCTGAGGCACACTTATCAGTTGCTGAATTTGGTCACTTAACAGTAACTGTACTGTAGGAACCAGTCCGGTAATCTTGAAAGGAAGTGGTGGTGGACTGCTGTGCTGTTGATGTGCTGTCAGTGTGTACACTGAACAGTCACGAGTCACTACAGTAAATTTGTCCCTGGCCTGTGGGTGGGAGTCATCAGAAGGACATCACGTTAGAGGGATCTTTCGTTACAAAATGAATCAAAGTGTTGATGAGGCACATTCTATTTCTCAGGTAAGTAGTGGCACTGCAAAAGACAGCAATCAGCCTAAAAAGGGAAAACAAAATAAGACCCCAAAAAGTGATTTTTTTTTCACGTCTAAGGTTTCGTCTTCCAAGCAAATGCTTAAATCCAAAAAAGGTGAATGTCTTGGATCATCATCAGTCCCAAGTAAAAAAAAAAGGTTGTTTATTTAAAAAAATTAAAGGCCTGGTGGGTACCACCCACAGAGGTACCCAACGGTATGGAACAATTGCATACTATGCTACTGCCAGTCCCTCAACTGATTCTTCTGAGGTTGAACCCAACAAAGGTAATACTAAAAATAAAGATGAAGAGAACAATCAGGTAGCACAAGGTTTACTGGAGGGGATGGAAATTGCAGATGAGGAAGAAACAGGCAGAAATGTTTTGGTTGTGGAGGGGGCAGTGGGAATAAACCACAAGAGGAACAGACCCAAGAAAAATCCGGGGGGAGGGACCCTGAAAAGGTTACTGGGGTGTTGTTCCTTCCTGGGGAAAAAAACTGAAAAAAATCACCTTTTGTTTGGTCATACTTCTCCATTAGTGCTTCCAATGAGTTGCTAGCAACATGCGCCATTTGTAAACAGTCAGTCAGCAGGGTTAAAAAGAAAGGAGTTACATCCAAGACTGCTGTGCTCCATGCAAGGAAAACAACTACCAAGAAACAATTCAATCAACTCATTAGTTGTATTTTTATATTTCACTATGTGAGATACCACATACAACATCAATGAAGAGCTCCAAAAACCAATACAGCAATCGCTCACTTCACAGAAACTGTCAGTTGGATTTATAATTGCAGATAATGGATCCAACATAAGGAAGGCCTTGGAGGAGGGGGGCTTTGTTCACATTTGCTGCTTTGCACATTGCTTAAATTTAGTAGTTCACAGTTTTCTCTATGATGACAGGGAGATTAAGGGTCTCATTAGCATTGGTAAAGAATATGCACTCATTTCAGTCACTCAAGCAAAGCCCTTCACTTGTTTGAAAAAATACAGCAGGAGCACCGTTTACCTTTGCACAGACTGATCAATGACATTTCTACTCAATGGAATTCAACCTTTTATATGTTCCAAAGGCTGCTGGAACAAAAGAAAGCTGTCAGGCAGTACACCTTAGAAAATTTGTCAGTGTCAGTGGCTCAGCAGGTAACACACTCACCTCTGAGGCCAGGAGATCAGTAGGCTATGGGTTCTATCCCCACACCAGGCACTTGGATTATGACGGGGGTGCTGCACTCCTGAGGTGCCATCTTTTGGATGAGACGTTAAACCAAGGTCCCATCTGCCTGTTCTGGTGGTAGTTCAGGTGGATGTTAAAGATCCCATGGCACTTCTCGAAAAGAGCAGGGGAACTTCCCTGGTGCAATGGCCAAATTTCCTCCATTCACGAAAAATACCACCAACAGCTTAATCTGGTTCAGGGTCAGTTGGCATTCCTCTGTATCCCCCTCCACTGGGTCGTGCCTGAAAATAGGTAGGATTTGTCTAGTGCACTTACCCGGTCAACAAAAACTAAATAAATAAATAAAATAAAATTGGTGATACAGACGTCTATATTACTCCACCACGGTGGGCCATGCTGGAGTTTCTAATTTTCCTGCTCCAGCCATTTGAAGAATTCACCAGGGAAGTTTGTGCAAACATAGCAACTCTGAGCCATGTTATACCCCTAATAAAAATTTTAAAATTCAGCTTGAATCTGATTAGGGAAAAGATAGAGAAGCAAGACAGTTCCATGATCACACAGGCTGCCAGTGGTGCTGACACATGCAGGTTGCCCTCCAGAATACAAGATCTAATGAGACATATGACCCAAAAAGTTGCAGAAGATGACAAACTATGTAAAATGCTTCATTCTGAGTACTACATTAAAGCAACAATCTTGGACCCACGATACAAATCAAAGCAACTATTAAGTGATGAAGATGATACTTGTTTCAAGAGAAACAAATAAATTGACAAGGTATGTGCTGTCATGGAACAGAGTACAACAGCAGCACCAAATTCAGAATCTTCTTCATGACACAGCAGCACAGCATCAGGTGGCCCATCCTCTACTGCTGTGGCATTTTCTCCCTCTTCCTCCTCAGCCACTGCACTGAATCTTCTTCTTCACCACCAGCCAACCATAGCACTGTCCCACAGTCACTTCATTCAGCTTCATGTCTCTGGCGTCACTTAGACGATGTTATTGCAACTTCTTCATCTGCCTCTTATGACACAGCCTCAGCACAGACCATTGTTGAAATGTTCCTGGTAGAGCCCAATTTCAGCTGGAATGCTGATTTGAAATACTGGAAATCCAAACAAAATATGTGGCCTGCTTTAGTAAACATTGCAATGAAGTACATGAATTGCCCTCCGACTAGCGTCTGTTCAGAACAATTGTTCAGTTCAGCTGGTAACATCATTACTGACATGATCCTGTTTGACACCAGAAAATGCTGAGTGCCTCACATTTCTCAAAGTCAACATTCCTCATTTTCATTTCAAATATGATACCTGAATTAAACATACATTGACTGCTCTGAGCAGGCCCTATGCACAAAACAGTTTCAAGAATTTGTGCCTGTGGTGAAAATCTTTTGTGAATAGGATCTACTACAAGAGGAAGCAATTAACTGCAACAAGTCAGGTCAGGATGGACTAGGCCAGGCCACTATGATCACATAAGCTGCACAGACCAGAAAAAAAATAACATCAGTGGGTTCAGTGTTCAAATACAACAAGCAACTGCATTTCATGTCACAAACTTACTTGGTGTTACCTGGTACCACTATCTGATCTGGAAGGTAGGATACTGCTGTCTAGTACTACTACTGCTATTATCAGTTTTTGCCCTCACGAGTCATGACTACTACTTATTTATCACTCTTTGTCCTTACTCCAGTCCTACTCCAGTCCTACTCCTTACTACTACTTGTCACTTTTTTTGCCATCGGCAACTGATCCTGAGTCCTGACTGTACTGTTTTAATTTTCATATAGTCATGGCTTTGCAGATGCCTAAAAGTTCAGAAACTGAATACTCTTTGTATATTTCTCATGTCCCCAATATTTAGCTGCAAATACTTCACAGAACAAAATGCTATCAAATTGAAAATTCATATCATTTTCTTTAGACTCATTCGACTGGTCCTTGACTTCATCCTTGCCCTGCTCACAGACTTACTCAACCATTCTCGGTGTCTTGGACAGTTTCCAAACACCTGGAAAATGACAGTCATTACCCCCATACTGAAAGGTGGGGATAGCTCCTTCCCCAACAATTATCAGCCAATCTCCAGCCTCCCTCCACTCTCCAAAGCTCTTGAAAAAATACTGGCCAATCAACTCACAAAGTACCTTGACACCCACAGCCTGCTATGCAGGAAGCAGCATGGCTTCCAATCTGCCCATAGCATGATTACTGCCCTCACAGAATTCTCTAACTTCCTCCACTCTGCCCTAGACAAGGGCCACCTCACTGCTACAATTTTTCTCAGCCTCTCCAAGGCCTTTGATATGGTCTCACACCCCATCTTACTGAACACACTCCACCAACTCGGCTTCTCTCATGGATCCCTCTCCTGGTTCTCTAGCTACCTTTTCTCAAGGTCCCAATGTGTAAAAATTCACACCACCCTCTCCAGTGCCCAGCCTGTATGCTCTGGTGTCCCCCAGGGCTCCATCCTGGGCCTGTTGTTCTTTAGTCTTTATCTAAATGCCCTGCCCAACTTCTATTCAGGCAGGGTTCTTCTTTATGTGAACAATGCAGTCCTCTTCACCTTCCACTCTGACCACTCTGCACTCCAGTCCTCCCTCCAGCACTCCTTCAGTCAAATTGAGAACTGGTTTATGGACCACTGACTTATTGTAAATATTAAAAAAAACAAATCCATGCTTTTCGCCCATCGCCAAAGCAAAGCCAAGGACTCCCCCCTCCAGATCCTCTCCAGCTCGCTCCATCCACTGGACCAAGTCCTCACCTACAAATACCTAGGCATCACTTTTGACTCTACCCTTTCATTTCACTCTCACATCAATATGCTCACCTCAGCCACCAATGCACACATTGGCCTGTTATACAGACATAAGGACTGCCTGCCACCCGAAGCCCTCCTCCTGGCAGTCACCTCCTCTGTACTATCCCTAGTGGACTACGGGCTCACAGTATATGCAGCAGCCAATGCCACCACTCTAAACAAAATCCAAATTTCCATTAACAAGGCATGCTGGCTCCTGTCTGGAGCTGATAAACGGATGCATACTTGCACCCTTTATTCCTTAACCAAAGTACTCACACTCGAGGAGAGACTTCAATATCAGTCCTGTCTCCTTGCCAGAAAAACACAACTACATATGTTCCCCCCCCCCGGGGTCTCCATGTCCCTTCTTCCCTGCCACCCCTACTGTTGCCACTTGCAGTGCCTCCAAGACTATATTGCAGATCCCTAGGGTCAGGACTGCACTAGCACAAAGATCCTTCCCCTTCAGAGCACCTTCCTGGTATAATGCTCTCCCCCCTGCCTCTCTCACCAAAATAGGGCCTTTCAAGGTCACACTCAAGAATCACATTCTGTAAACCCGCAACTGTGAGTGTCCTCTTCCAAACCCACCCTAGGCCTCTAGGTACCTCTCTTCAGTAGCCAGAGCCTAGCCAGCCTTGACAATGTCTCTCCTGAGACAGCACACTTTGTACCTCATAAGAAGTTACTGTGCTTGTATGTTAACAACTGCCTAGCTACTGATTGTATAGGACTACAGCTCATTCTGCTGATGGACATGTTAGCAACTGCCTAGCAACTATTTGTATAGGACTGAAGTTCATCTGCTGGATGACACTATCACCCTACTAATTGTATTCAATATTCTCCATCATATGTATTACCTGTTTCTTCAATTTTCTTTTTTTTTTTTAACAGATCTTTATTGAATTATTGTATAATATCAGACATACAAGACATATATCCCGAACACAGCCAGGAGTCACAATCCAAAAGCTGATTGTGCAACTATGTACAACCCCAACTATTTACATACACAGCAAGTGGGGCCAACCCCTGTAATTATAACCATTTCTTATAGCATTCCAGTCAGTGAGACTCATTCAATGACTGGTCTTATTTCTCAGCAGTCGAGGAGAGAAAACAAAGGAAAATTCCCCTGATACCTAAACATAAGATCCCCCTAATAATAGAGCAACTGGGCCCTAAACTGGGCAACATTGCCTCCAGCAGGTAGCCCCCTGCCATGTCCCTGGGAAAGAGAGAGAGAGTCCCACCCATCTTAGTCTCTAAGCAGACCAATCCTGTATTTTATTACCTTATTACCTGTATCATCACAAGACAAAGACAAGTGTGACCAGTAAAATAAATCCATTTAAAACATCTGAATCTAAATCAAGCTATACATTTCTCAGAAAGAAAAATCTTACACTAATCACAATCTGACAGGCAGGCCTGTGTTAGGATATTACAAACCTTCAGAGAGTAAATTGCCTCCAATGTCGACCATCTTTTATTATATAGCACCTTCCTACCCTCGATAAGCAAATACCTCTTTATTCTTCCCAGGGCCCCGATCAGGTCCCTCACCCACTGCTTGTAAGTATAAATATAATCATCTTTCCAATGTTTCAGTATAGCAGCTTTAACTATCGCAGCCATCAAAGATAAATGATACTTAGGTGTAATCCCCAATACCTGCAACATATCACCTAAAATGCATATTTCTGGTATTATAAATTCCGAATAACCCAACAGAGGGTCCATTTGCTGTTTACTTTCATCCCATAGGGGCACTATCTTATTACATTCCCACAACACGTGTAGGATATCCCCAGAACCCACTCAATATCTAAAACACAGATCTGTCTGTCCAAGTTGTCTATCACATAGTTTCACAGGGGTAAAGTACATATTGGAAATAATAAAAAGTTGCATAATCCTATACTTGGGTACGGATATATACTTAAGAGACCTCCAGATAATGCCCCAGTCAAGACTCTGGGAGGACAATGTTCTACTCCAGTAAGGGATCTTGATGGTAGAATTTGGGCTAACAATTTCCAGAAGCACTTTATAGATTTTAGATAAATAGTGAGAAGTAGGATCTACCTCCTCAAAATTGTCCCATGTGAAAGAGTGTTCCTGTGGACTTCCTAATCCTCTCCAAGACCCCTCCAACATTTTGGTAAAATGTAACCTTTTAAAAAATGGCATTGCATCACATTTACTCGGTAGTACTACCTTGTTGCCCTGCACAACATCCAATAGTTGGAGGCCCAGGAGCTGAGCTGCCCAACAGCAAGTAAGGATCCTGCCCCCAATTAAAAAATTAGGGTTGCCAAACAGCCTTTGTCCTAGAGTCTTCCCTTGATCCCTCCTTTGACTAGCGGTAATGAATGACCACCAGGCCATAGCTGATTTAACAACTGGATTCAATGACGCCTGTTTCAGATATTTTTTCTGGATTAGTGAAAAGAAAGGCCTCTGGAGATAGGCCTAGGCCCTGAAAGAGTTGCTTCTGTGTGTGGAGCCAAATCAGGATATACAATTCTCCCTGTACATGCCTAACCCACCGACTCATGAGGCCCAATTTCCCTGCCACATAATATAAATGAAGATCAGGCAACTTAATCCCTCCCCTATTAAATGGTAGGCACAGGACACTATGCTTTCTCCTGGGAGGCCTGGAATTCCATAAGAAATCCAATAGCAGTTTCCTAATTTTAACAAACAAGATTTTGGGAATGTGATAAGGGGCTAAATGCATTGGGTATAGTAACCTGGGTAAAAGGTTCATTTTAATTAATCCCAGCCTAGCTGCAAAGTTCAAGGGAAGCTTAGTCCATCTAAGTACGTCCCCATTAATTGCCATCAGGATCCCATCCATATTTGTCTTCCACATTAGCTGTGATCCATACACCCAAATATATGAGCTTGTCCTGGACCCAGTGTACCTGTAAAGGTTCAAAATCTACACTATTGACATGTGGTGTCAAGGGGAGAATTTGCATCTTGCTCAAGTTTAACTTATAATTTGATACCCTAGAATATTGTTCAATAATTTTAACTGTCCTCTTAAAACTGGAGGCCGGGTCTTGCAAATGAAGCAAAATATCATCGGCAAAGACTGAAAATTTTAAGTCCCACCCTGTGATCATAAACCCTTTGATGTTGGCATCATTGTTAATTGCCCTCAAGAGTGGTTGCAGATATATATTAAACAATATTGGGGACAGGGGGCACCCTTGTCTAGTGCCATTTTCCAACCTAAGCTACTGTGAAAGATATCCATTACACAACACTCTAGCCATGGGGGCCACATACAAATTTTTAATACCTCTGAGAAGGCTCTCTGGGAAACCCATCTTCTCCACTGTAGCAAATAGAAATTGGTGAGAGACCCTACTGAAAGCCTTCTCAGCATCTAAAGATATCAAGGCTAGAGAAATTTGGGAATCCTGTGCCTGACCTAGTATGTGGTGGAGCTTCCTGAGAGCATCCTGTGCCCCCCTACCAGGCATAAATCCCACCTGCTCGTGGCTAATTAAGGTTGGGGCAACATTCAATATTCTATTAGCTATGATCCTTGTAAGAATCTTAACATCTTGATTCATCAAAGCAATAGGCCGGTAGCTGCCTGGCAAATCTTCCGGCTTGCCTGGCTTTGGCACCAGGGTGATATATGCCTGGTGGAGGGAAGGGTGACTAACCCCCTCCTGCACAACTTGGCTAAAAAAGTCTTTGAGCAGAGGAAGTATAGTGGGAAGATGAGTCTGATAAAACTTAGCCATCAACCCTTCAGGCCCCGGCATTTTTCCAGAAGGCAGAGAATGGATCACATCTATTATCTCAGATTCTCTCATGGGGGTCGCCAGTGCTCCAACCTGCACCTCATCTAAAACAGGTAGGGGTATTCCTTCCAAAAATGACCTAATTGCCATCTCCCCAGCAAGGTGTTCTGCTCAGTATATGTTCCTATAGTAAGAGGTAAATGCATCCACCATTTGTTGAGGGTCTGTTAAGCATTTCCCTGCATACAGTATGGACGCAATTGTCCGAGCCGCTTCCCATTCCTTAACCCGGGCTGCGAGAAGGTGACCAGGTACATCTCCCTGTAATAAATATTTGGCTTGAATCTTTTCCAACCAAAATTCAGTTTTACCATACACTATATCTGACAATTCTCGTCGTAGGCTTTGGAGCTTCGCATCTATATCTACTGAGGATCCCTCCTGAGGAGCCAATGATTCAATAGCCCCCAGAATAAACTCCTCTTTAGCACTTCTTAATTTATTTCTTCATGCAGCAAGACCCTGTGCTTCACCTGCATATAACACCTTACAGGTTGGCCATTCTAGTTGTTTATTCTGAAGTGTGGGCAATTGACTCTGTAGGATCTCCAGGAGGGCATCCTCTAGTTTACCCACCGGGCTGAAGAATCCACCAGCAATGTATCCTGCAGTCTTCATCTATACGGTCTAGGTGGAGCAACACAAGGCTCCTAGGTCAACTGAATTGGGTCATGATCTGAAAAAATTCGACCCCGGGTTACTAATTCCCTGACCTCACACAGTGCCACCCTATTAACCAAAAAAAAAGTCTATTCTAGATTGAGTTTTGTGGGCCACCTAATAGAAAGTCATGTTGTTGTCCCCTGTAGAGTAAATTTGGAGGGGATCCACCAGGGCAGTGACTTCCAAAAATCTATTCAGAACTTTATGAGCTCTGGACAAAGGTCCTCCTGTTGGAGGTATCCTGTCCTTCATATTATTGCTACATACGTTTCATTCCCCTGCCTAAATAAGAGAGTGCAGAGAGAATGCTGTAATATCCAGCTCCACTGAAGCAAAAAACTCAAGATTAGAAGGGATGGGACCATATATAGAAGCAACTGTGAGCTCTCTACCCCCTAGGGTGCCCGTGAGATAAATCCCTCTACAATCAACCCTGACAGTCACCTGCGCTATAGAATATGGATAGGTTTTCCCTATTAAGATCACCACACCCCCTGAGGCCGTATTCTTACCCACACCATAAACCTGCCCCACCCACAGCCTCTTTAGGAAGCTCAGCTCCTCTGTCAAAAGATGGGTCTCCTGTAATGCGACAATGTGAGCTCCCATCTGTCCAATATGCCTCAAAATTACCATTCTTTTCCATCTACCCCTAGGACCCTTAACATTCCATGAGATAATTTTAACACATGGCATTGGAAAAATTAAAATATATTTGGTATAGAACCATCACACTTAACCCTTGCTAAGTCTGCCTCTGACACATATACCACTGTAGACTCTCTCTCTTTCCAACCCCCCGTAAACCCCCCTAACCCCCGATCCATAGATCGTCCTTCCGTCAATCATCGATACATGGACAAGCCCATTTCTGTGCACCCCTCCCCGGCCCTTCACATTGACTGGGCTTTCCTTAGAACCACACCCCACACTTAAACGAATATTGCTACAGCAGAAATGTTCCCATGTGGACATGACCCCCAACACTCATTTAATTCTAGTTCTGTAGGCCCCAGAGTACTCCTCATCACCCACTCCAATAGGAGCCCCCTTTAAAGCAGTTAAGGATAACCCTAACCTTCCGTCCGTGCTGCAGCCCATGTTATCCATCCCCTCCTCATGGCCTAAACACTGGAACACCATACCCAGGGAATCATTGCTCCCTCCCAAGACTTTAGAATTTCCCCCCCCATACCTACATGAGCAGGGCTCTCCTGTCATCCCGATTATCACCAGACCCACTTCAAATCCCATGTACTTATAATAGTAGCCAACCCCCAATAATACCATTCAAATCCCGCAGTAACAAGCAAAGCATCATAACATGATACCCACACATAGTCCATACCCAAACAAATTTTGAGAAGCCAGAAACACATTAAGTATATCCTTTCCACTTGCCCAAGTCCCAACTGTGTAGATCATACCGATGTACAGCTCACCAGCAGGTGCTCAAATCATCGATTTGAATAACCCTGGGAGCTCCACACGAAGCCCCTCCATGGTATCACTCGCAGTAAGGAACTTCTTCTCGCCCGACTGGAGTTGGACCATCAGCGTCGCAAGATATTGTAGGCGAAATTTAATTCCAGCTAAATAAAGCTTCTTTTTTATATCCGAATATTCTTTTTGCTTCTCTTGGACTGATCGCACCATTCCATTGCAGATTTGTATTTTTTGTGGCATTAAAAAGCACATGGGATTTTTCTTTATAGTTCAGGAATCGCATTATGATGACCCTTGGCCTTGCCCCTGGTGGGGGCATCTCTCATAAAGCTCTATGAGCCCTTTCCAGATTATAGGCCTCGCCGAATGGCGTGGAGCCCAAGAGCTTAAGCAGGAGATCTTGTGTAAAAGAAATACAATCAGCATCTTCAGCCCTCTCTGGTAATCCTGCTAATATGAGATTATTTCTCCTAGTTCTAGATTCCTGATCCTCCATCCACTCTTCAAGTTTTCTAACTTGTCTGCATACAGTGATTATTTCTTGATTCAGGGAAGATACTTTCCGCTCCTGTGAAGAGACTCTGGCTTCCACATCCCCCATCCTCTGAGCCAGTGAGTGCAAAGCTTGTTTCACAGATGCAAAATCCACAACTAGCCCCTGTAGCATTTGCTTAATTTCCAGTATATCCTCAGTAGTCGTGTTAGCACTCCTTTCCACATCAGCATGGTCTGTCTGTCTGGCACCGGCGCTTGGGGTTTCAGGTGCTTTACTGTTGGTGTGCATGCTGCCAAGGGCTCTAGAGCTTCCACCTCCATCCTGTTGTTTCCATTCAGCCTGTTGCTGCTGCCGAGATTGCAATTTCAGGACAAGAACTGCCAGTTACACCCGCTCTACTCGCTGCTTTTTGGTGCTAAAAACCTCCTGAAATAGACCTCACGAGCAAGAGAGAGGCAATAAACTTATGCGGTAAGGGTCCCGACGACATAATTAGCTATTTTATGTAGACTGGGCCTAGAAGCGGCACAGAAGACATCCTCTCACGCCAGGCTCATCATGTCTTGAGCCCTGTTTCTTCAATTTTTATTACTATCCGTATTTTTCTCTTTGTATCATGACGTGGAGCTTTTGGAAACGAGTCTGTGACAAAGGGTTGTAATTCTGATGTGCTTATAAATAAATAAATAAATTGTTTGTGTGTGTACGTGGTATGCTAGCCTGGTTACATCTCACTTACAGTAACTGGGCTGAGGTTATTATATTACTATATGTTATTTATGATACTTAAATTACTTGGCAGTGGCTGGCAGCAAGCAATTGTGGGACTAGGAAGGATGTCATTGTGTTGTGTTGTGTTGTGTGTCATCAGGTCTTCAGGTGGCAGTGGCAAACTTTTTTATGCCTGCACTGCACTTGACCAATGCGATGTGTGTCGGGCTGCCTGCCTGGGTAGTAGTGATCACTATGTCTTTCGTTTTTCTTCTTTAAGGATTCAGCATCCTCAGCACATTGACCAGATTCAGTAGAAGTAGTGGTAGTACTAGAAAACATTACCACCTCTTGGACCGGATAGTGTACCATATACCACAGTACACTGGGGCATGCAAAGCAGTTGCATCATTCTCATGGGTAGGGTGGGTGGGCTCTCTTAGTGCTGCTCATTTGATCATTCATATCCTATTTCTTTGGCTTGTTCAGCTCTGACTGGAACATAAATCAAAATAATACCCACACAGCACCATTAATAAAAAAAAGAAATCTTAGCTGCCTGGCAGTGCCTGCAGTGCTTGGCGGTGCTATGATATAGGTATTTGCATCTGTCTGTATGTCTTTCTCTCTGTCTCTCCCAGCACACTCATGTCACAGGTCTTAGCAGGATATGCCACCATTATAGTCTAGCCATGAAGTGGCTAGTAGTAACAGACTGCTTTTTTTAATTAGCAGTTTTACTTTAATTGTTATACAAATAATCCATTAAATTATTTTCTTTGGGTCTCTGTGTCAAATGTGAGTAACGTTGGCAACTTTTATGAATTTAGCATTTTTTCAATTATTGGTAAATAAATGAGAACTAATCAGGATAAATCACAATTTCACAGTGTTCCAGTTCTTATTTAATAAGGGTCAGAACTTCACCAAGTTCTCCCAGCCCTAGTCCTACACCCCTCCTGAAATGTAAGCCCATAACCCTTCCAACATTTGATTAAGCATGCTCCCAAAATATATGTAACCTCCCTGTTGGGGGCTTATCTGATAGCCCCTGAAAAGGGCTTATTTCCATGGGGGTTTTGGTCCCACCCACATTCTTTTTTTTTTTTCAGTGTTACCTTTATCCTCCTTGGCCACTTCTCTGCCTCCCGTTGCAGTCCTCACATCCTGCCAGGGATCCGGCCGCCATCCGTCTTGATCAGGACCGCAGGCACCCTGAAACCCCTGCGGCTTACCTCCCACAGTGTGGTGGCAGTTAGCCCCTAACTCCTTACCCTTATGGATCCAGTTTGGGTGCCCGCACCCTGGCGAACACTCATGGATGGCCATTAAGCCGCGCGAGAGGTGCCACCTTTTTCCACTTGTTCGCTCCCCCCCCATGGAGTCTTGGGTGTGCAATGATGCCAGTGGGGGCAGAGTCGCACGAGTCCACATGCTCCTCCCCCCAGGCCTCTGCCCAGACTCCACCCAGAGTTGTCAACCTGCAACCTGACCCCCAGCCTCTGCCAGGGGGCAATTGGGCATCAGGAAGTGAGCCCCCCCTCCCGGGAGGAGAGGAGTCCATTGGACACTCAGTCCTTCTCCTCCCTGCCAACCCCCAGTGACCCATGCTCGTTCCTGAATATGGGTCACCGACAAAGCACGAGGCAAGGCGTCCAGCGCCACTGGGCCAGCCCTTCTTTTTTTGAGTCTCCTGGTTCACCCCTGTGTTTCCTGGTTGCCCCTGCTGGTCCCCACATTGGATTTAGAGAGACAGCAGGGCCAGAGGAGCTGTAGTGTGGAGCCACCAGCTTTTGAAAAGGCACTGCGGTGCCGGCGAGCTCTGCGTATGTGCACTAGCGCATTTTTTGTGTGGCTGGATTTGGTGTGCCTCTCCATCAGTCTTGGTCCCATTGGGCAATAAGAAAGGGACAGGAACAAGTGGCAGAACCGGAGAGGCAGCAGGAAAGTGGCAAAAGCTGTTTATGTGAGCACCAATCGAGCTACAGGGCTGCTGCCTTATTAATATTCATGAGGCAGCATCCCTTTGAAGAGCAGAGAGCCTGTCTAGTGCTGGAGGGGGCAAAAGGTAGTGCTAGTGACAGGACAGAGAAAAAGGAAAATTATAAATAAATAAGTAAAGTGTACAAAAGGAATAGGAAGGCTGCCAGTCCATGGGGGGGTTTAATAAATATAAAAATGTCCACAGACTGGAGCCAGTATACTGGGGCTATGTGTGTGCTGCCTGGGGCGAGTGAAAATGGCATCAGTGACTGAAAGGGGGTTAAGTGAGAAGGGTCAAGAGTGCAGTCGTTATGCAGGGCACAGGGGTGGCTACAGCTGTATGAAGAAAAGGGATAATAAAAGTTAAGAGTTTGGCTGTAGGAGTGCTTAAAACTTTGGGACACTGTATCACTCTGTGTAGACTCTATTTACGCCAGCTGCCATGTTTAGGCAGCCATGTGCACCAGCCAACCAACCACCAAGCCAGGACTAGCTAGGAGGATTCTGGGACTTGTGAACAGACTCTTGGAGGAAAATACCAGGGACTATCTAGGTGCCTTTTTCTGCACTAATGAGTTGTCGAGGGAGCCTCATACAGTACCTATAAATTTTTGCCTAAGGACAGTGGCTCCAGCCAATGGGGAGTGAGGAAAGGGCTCCCAAATAAAGCAGAGACAGTTGGACTGGGGTCTGTTCAGTGGAGCTCCTCCAGGTGGAGGGGTTCCTGCCCCTGGAGAGATTGAGGCTGTGAGATGAGTCTGCCTGGTGGCTGCCAGCAGTTTGTCCCCAGGGCAGGGAGTGTCTACCCTATCATGAAAAGGAAGAAGCAGCTTGGCAGAGAGAAAAAGGGAAAGCTGCAGGATGCTGAAAGTTCTTGTTCTGAGGTTGCACCACAGCAGTGAGAGAAGCGCAGCTAGTATGGAAAAGGGAAAGACGCAGATTGCAAGAGAAGAGGTTGTGTCCCGAACCTGGGAAAAGGGCTAAGGTTTTGTCTTGATCCTACAAAAAGACAAAGGTTGTGTTCTGAGCCTGGGAAAAGAGCAATGGTTGTGTCCTGAGCCAGGTAAAAGGACAAAGGTTGCATCTAAGCCTGGGAAAAGATGGAATACAGAGGATGAGGAACAAGGGCATATAAATGTGCTGAGGGAAGAAAAGAAAGAGTGACCCTCTTCGTTTCAGAGAATTGCCAGTGCCTGCATGGTGAGAAAAGGGACTGTGCATGCAGGTGATATGTGAGCCAGAGTGGAAAGTTGGCTGTATTAAGGCTGAGAGACTGTGAAACAGTAGGATGGACAGCTACTGTCTGGTCTGGGTACTTTTTGTCTGCTCCTGAGATACAGAAAAGTGTGAAACAGACTGCTGTGGCTACACACTGTAGCAGTAAAGAGAGACACAGAGAAAAAGAACAGCAGAAGAAAATGTGCTGAGTGTTTCTGCTGGCACCCAGGGCTAGGTGGGGAACTTGTTAACCCCCATCAAGTGGGGTCTGCCACTGCAGGGGGTCACAGGTCTTGTACCTGAGTGCTAGGGTGCTCTGATTGAGGGAGTCAGGCCAATGGGCCACTTCTCTGATCTGGATCCTCTGTGGTGGAAGGCCTTGCGCATGTGCTTTACACCGGGGCCTGTAATGGGAAAAAGGGGACAAGATGCAAGATCTGCAAGCTGTAGCCTCTGTGTCCCTGTTAAAGAAATTGTGTCCAGTTCTGCCAGTGCCATCACCCCCCCAGAATTCCTGAGAACTGTAACTTCCAAGGACTGATTCTGCAGAACCATGAGTAAAATGCAGGAATTGCCATCCACCTGGGACTGTAAATATGTTGGCTCAATTGGGCAGGAGGTAGAGCTAAGGACTAGAGGAAAAAGGTAACAGTAGCTCTAACCAAAAGGGAAAATGTATAAAGTTTAATTCAAGTAAGTGCGCCAATGCTGGCTACCAGCTTCACCTTAGGGCTGCAGCTTTAAAATTGGGTACCCAGGTAGTGGACTTTGGGGAAATGGACTGGGACCTGTGGGTCTGGGTTTTGGACACTGCAGCAATTAGCTACATAGATAGACATGATAGCTGCATTGATTGAGATCTAGGTTTGAATTTGGGTAAATGCAATTCTTTAAAAATGCTTACTTGACTTCTATTACACTACCCCACTCCTAAACCCGCCCCCTGTAAATAAACCTTGGAGTTCTTCTTTTGCAGCAGAAAATTAATCCAAAGCTTGATTTTAGTGAGCCTGTGTATTGATGAAATGCAAAGGCAAATGATGTAATTGAATGTGGGGAGGTTTGAATCTTGGTAAGTCCATGTTTGCGGTAACTGTGGAGAAGGCAGGTTGGTACAACATCCCAGGTGGTTGTAATGCAGATAATCAGACCCACTGAATATGTACTCTGGGTGGAGGCACCGCCATTTTATTATAAGTTTTGGGAAATGAACCCCTTGGGTCAGCCATGGGAACCCAGGCCCCTAAGCCTTGTAACAGCTGGCAAGCCAGGGGCAGTGGCCCTCTCCGGGACAGTGCCAGAGAGGGGCTACATCATGGAGGCAGTGCTGGGATCTCCTGTGCCAGTCACGCTCCAGCATGAACCGCTCCACCTCAGCTCACTAAAGTGGGGGCCCTTGCAAGTGGCAGGAAAATGGTTATGATGAGTAGTGGAGAAGTGATTTTGGCACCAAAAAGCTGTCTTGGGCTGATTTCATTCCTGGTCAATGAATGTTTAGGGGAGTGATCACCCCCAATGGTCAAGGTTGGAAGTTGCGCCACAAATTGTGCCACTTAGAGATAATGGTGCTACTGTAAGGGTCCTTGGGGTGGGTTTATACCATCAAAAGCTCTGAGACAATGAGGTAAGGTGTAAATTGTTTGGAATAGATGATGATTGGAGAAAACATTTAAAATGTTTGATGATGATATATTGAATGGGTAACCCGATGTATAAAGTAGGATATCATAGGTTATGGCATTTCTGTTAATGAGAGTGGGTTACAGAATGACTTGATAGTAAGTCCCTTGGCTTGGCGTGGATGTCAAGCATTTAAGGGGAGGGGGAGTGTAATCCCTTGTTGGGGGCTTATCTGAAAGCCCCCAAAAAAGGCTTGTTTTATCAGGGGTTTTGGTTCCACCCCCATTCTTTTTATGGGTCTCCTGGCTCACCCCTGTGTTTCCTGGTTTCTCCTGCTGGCCCCCACATTGGATTTAGAAAGAGAGCAGGGTCAGAGGAGCTGTAGTGTGGAGTTTATGGCATTTGAAATGGCACAGCGGTGCCAGCGAGCTCTGCACATGCACACTAGCACATTTTAGTGCTGCCATTTTTGGCCAGGTTTGGTGTGCCTCTCCGGTGGTCCTGATCCCGTTGGGCAATAAGAGAGGGACCAGAACAATTGGCAAAACCAGAGAGGTGGCAGGAAAGTGACAAAAGTCGTTTATGTGAGCGCCAGTAGCACTTAAGCTACAGGGCTGCCGGCTCATTAATATTCATGAGGTGACATCCCTTTGAAGAGCAGAGAGCCTGTCTAGTGCTGGGGGGGGGGGCAAAAGGTAGTGCTAGTGACAAGACAGGGAAAAAGGAGAATTATAAATAAATAAAGAAAGTGTACAAAAGGAATAGGAAGGCTGCCAGTCTGTGGGGGGGGGGGTTAATAAATACAGTATAAGCGTCTACAGACAGCAGCCAGTACACTGGGTCTATGTGTGTGCTGCCTAGGGGCAAGTGAAAATGGCAGCAGCGACTGAAAGGGGGTTAAGTGAAATGGGTCAAGAGTGCACTCACTATGCAGGGACAGGAGTGGCTACAGCTGTGTGGTGAAAAGGGATAATAAACGTAAAGATTTTAGCTGCAGGAGTGTTTAAAACTTTTGGACACTGTATCACTCTGTGTGGACACTATTTACTCTAGCCAGCATGTTTAGGCAGCCACGTGACACCAGCCTGCCAATCACCAAGTTAGGACTAGCCAGGAGGATTCTGGGGCTTGTGAACAGAGTCTTGGGGGAAAATACTGGGGAATATCTTGGCACCTTTTGTTGCACCAATGAGGCAACAAGGGAGCCTCATACATATTAATTTTTGCCTAAGGACAGTGGCTTCAGCCAATGGGGAGTGAGGAAAGGGCTCCCAAATAAAGCAGGGACAGTTGGACTGGGGTCAGTTTGGTGGGAGCTCCTCCAGAAGAAGGAGGGGCTTCTGCCCCAGGAGAGATTGGGGCTGCGAGATGGGCCTGCCTGTGGCCTGCCAGCAATTTTTCCCCCAGAGCAGGGAGTGTCTGCCCCATCATGAAGAGGAAGAAGCAACTTGGCAGAGAGAAAAAGGGAAAGCTGCAGGATGCTGAAAGTTCTTGTTGTTCTGAGGTTGCACCACAGCGGTGAGAGAAGTGCAGCTAGTATGGAAAAGGGAAAGCTGCAGCTTGCAAAGGAAGAGGTTGTGTCCTGTACCTGGGAAAAGGGCATTGTGAGAAAAGGGACTGTGCATGCAGGTAATCATGTGTGAGTCAGAGTGGAAAGGTGGCTGTATTAAGATTGGGAGACTGTGAAAGCAGAAGGATGGATGGATGGATGAATACCTTCTGGTCTGGGTACTTTTCTTCTGCTCCTTAGATACAGCAAAGACAGAAATGGATTGCTGTGGTTCCACACCATAGTGGGAAAGAGAGACAGAGCGAAAGAGAACAGCAGAAGAGAATGTGCTGAGTGGTTCTGCTGGCACCCAGGGCCAGGTGAGGAACTTGCTAACCCCATTGAATGGGGTCTGCTGCTGCAGTGAGTCACAGGTCTCATACCCGAGTGCTAGGGCACTCTGATCGAAAGAGCCAGGCCGTGGGGCCACTCCCCATTATGGGCCCTCTGTGATGGTAGGTCTTGCACATGTGCTCTGCACTGGGGTCTGTAATGGGACAAAGGGGACAAGATGCAAGATCTGCAAGCCAGATGAAGGAAGAGCATGCTGCAACCTCTGTGCCCCTGTTAAAGAAATTGTACCCGGTTCTGCCTGTGCCATCACCCCCCAGGATTCCCAAGAACTGTACTTTCCAAGGACCGATTCTGCAGAACCGTGAGTAAAATGCAGGAATTGCCTTGCACCTGGGGACTGTAAATATGTGGGCCCACTCGGGCAGGAGGTGGAGCTAAGGACTAGAAGAAAAAGGTAAATGCAGCTCTAACCAAAAGGCAAAGGAAAACCTTATAAAGTTTAATTCAAGTAAGTGTGCCAAACCGGGCTACCAGCTGCACCTTATGCCTACAACTTTAAAACTGGGTACCCAGGTACTAGACTTTGGGGAAATGGACTGGGACCTACAGGTCTGGGTTTTGAGCACTGCAGCAATTAGCTAGATAGAGAGACATGATGGCTGCATTGATTGAGATCTAGGTTTGAATTTGGGGAAATGCAATTCTTTAAAAATGCTTCAATGTTGGTGAAATATGTAGTGCTTGGTGATACTGAGATTTGTAAGTATTTTGATGTTGAATTATAATGTGGCTTTTCTCTATTCCCACCCTTGGTAGATGAGCTGGGTAGCTGTAGGGAATAGAGGCCCAAAAAGATTACCTCCTCCACCTCCAGAGAGTGTGATCAGGAGCACTCAGGAGAGGAAAAAACCCTTAGGGGAAAACCTCTGAGGAACCATGGCTACTGACCTGCTCGTCCTCTAAGCAAACTAAGAGGAGATAATAGAAAAGGCATTTTTTGAGTTCGGAAGTTGGATTGGGTATATATACTTTGAATGCAGATGATTTCCATCTTCTGAGTCTTTTGATAATGTGAATGGGAATATTAGGATGGGACGCTGAGGTGGCTGCTCCTATTCTGAATGAATGACCTGTATAGGAAAATTGATCTAGTCTGAGTCTCTGAAGGAGACTTCTTGTGTGGTCAATAAACAATTTCAATGTCATGGGTATGTTAGCATTGGAAGTTAGTACAGGAGAAGAGGGATTGAAATTGGTGTGAAAATTCATGAGTTTTGACAGTATAACGACCGGGCACCAGTTGTTTGATGTAGAATAATAAGTTAAGGAAGTCCCGGATTGAAGTCTGTTGGTTTTTGATGATGGTAGATTTAGAATGAAACTGTCATTATGCTTTTCCAGGTTAGATATTCTGAGAAAAGCAGATGAGCAAGCTGGTGCTATCGTGAATTCTCCAGGAAGAAGAAATCCATAGAATGCAAGCGTGATTGCTGAGGACATCATGATATTTGAATGATGCTCGAATGGATTTGAATCCAGTAAGTGTAGTAGATTTTGGAAAAGCGGTCCTTCAATTGGAAAGTGAGGAGGAGAACTTGAAATGGATAGTTGTTGAAAGCCCAGTAAGAGTAGCTTGATTGATTGATTGATTAGAGAATAAAGATTGTGAAGACGGAGAATATTGAGAGAGAGAAAGAACTGGATGCCTGCTAGATACAATTTGATGGTACCATGTGCAAGATGTAAGGCCTGATGGCAGAATGTCAGGCAGGCCAGAACTCGATTAACCGAAATGAAGGTTGGTTGTGATAATGATGAAGCACAGAATGATACATATTTGTTCCAGGCTGTTGCATATGCAGCTCTGGTAGATGAGGCCAATGTTGACCACATGATGAGAGATGCTTGATGTCAATAGTAAGTTATGTCATTATTAGGTCATAGTATGAGGGCAGAGGAGTCATGATGGGATCTGCTGAAGGATGAAGATGGAAGAATTCCTGATAATGAAATCGAGCAAGAGCATCAGCTGCTTGGTTTTGAGCACCAGGAATGTAATAGCAAGTAACAGTGAAATCATGAACGAGTGAAAGCCAGGTTAACCTCCGCATGAACAACATGATGGAAGGTGAGGATGATCGACCTTTGTTAATGATGGCTACTGAAGACTGATTATCGGAGTATACTGAAACTGATTGATGGGACCATAGGTGCCCCTATAGAGCTGCAGCTGCTACTATGGGATATATTTAAAATAGCGGAGAATTAGAAGTGAAATCCATCAATGATGAGACATCTGGAGGCCAAGGGGCAGCGATCCATGACTGAGAGAATATGGCTGCGTATCCACTGGTAGAAGATGCATCTGTGAATATGCGAGGGTGAGTTTTAGGCAATGGATCTTTACAAAACATAGAGCATCCATTCCATCTTGCAAGAAAAAGGGACCACATGGCTAGATCAGATTTTGCAGATGTTGTGATATGGACATGATGGTGGAGCTCTAGAACAGATGATGCTTGAATGAGGAGGTAAGATATGAAGGAATGACCTTAAGAAATGATTCTCATTGTGAAATTTAGGTACCCAAAAAGAGAGCAGTTCCCGTTAGGTGCAGTCCTCTCAGATAGAAAATGAAGAGACAAGCTCCTGAATCCTAGAAAGTTTATCCAGTAGAAGGCGAGCTTCAATGCCGGTGGAATCCAATACGATGCTCAGAAATTCGAGGGATGTGGAAGGTCCAGATGTTTTTTCAGTCACCATGGGAATTGATAAGTCATCAAAGAGGTGGATAAGCATGGAAATGTTAACGTCAGTGGAGGAGTGAGGTGGATCAATGAGGAGGAAATCATCCAGCAGATGGAGCACGGCAGGCCAGCAGCAGACATTAAGGAGGGCCCAGCACAGAAAGTCAGCAAACATGTCAAATAGCTTAGGGCTGCTATGGCATCCAAAGGTCAGGTGGACAGTAAAAGAGAAAACAGAATCCCAAGAAACACCGTATAGGTGCCGGGGAGAAGGATGGATGGCTAGGAGCTTGAATGTATCCGATATGTCTGCTTTGTACAGCCAGGGGCCACGGCCAGAGTGCTTAATGATGGCAGTGGCATCGTCAATGCGGGCATAGGCTAAAGAAAAGTCATCTGCCGGAATGAGGGAATTGATACTCAGTGTGGAAGAATGGCAAGGAGCAGAGAGGTCGATAACAAGCTGCTTTTTACCAGAAAACTTCCAAGTGGCCATGCCAATGGGACTGATCCTGTAAATCAGGAATGGAGGGTGCAGGAAAGGTCCCAGGACGAAGCCTTTGGCAACTTCAGCTTGAAGGAGGGAGCAGCCCACATCAGGTTCCTGGACAGCAGACTGCAGGTTAGCACATATGAAGGAGGAAGTAGGGAGAGTGAAGACATCTGTGTGGAAACCATGAGTAAAACCAGAGAGGAGAGAACGCACAGAGTCCTGTTCAGGATGTTCAGTCAGCAGGCGAACCAGGGCAAGGAAGTTCACCGGGGTAGAAGGATGGACCTGGCATCATCTAAATGGTCTCGGAGCTTTGGGGAAAATATAGTGAGCATGTGCATCACTGCAAATGCCACATATAGAATAGTGGATGGATGAACATCCACAACAAGGCTGTGTTTCCAACGAGGGAGTTGATGACATCATAGAGTCCTCAACAGCGAAGCTCGAGAGGTCTCCTTGATGTCATCAACTGCCCGGGATGGAAATGCAGTCTTAGTTGTGGCTGTTCAGCCATTCACTGTTTTGTACAGTATTTGAGTGCCTTCGATTTGTTTTTCATTATTTTATTTACAAAGTTACTTGCTGTGGGTGCTGCTCCGTTCCCGCTGGTGCTCCTGCTCACTCCTGTTCCCGCTGCTGGCACTCCTGCTTGATCCATCCCACTTCTAACTTTTACTTCTCTGCACCGCTTAGTTTTAAAAGAAAAAAAGGAAAAAAGAATTAGTTTTTCCGAAAGGAAGCCATGTATGGCTCTCTGTGTCCCGATTCTAAATTTAAAGGTCAGTGGCTCCGCTGCCTGGCACTTGCTAAATCGCGGCACCATGTTTGTTTTAATTTTGTACATCATGCTCAGCTGAGCCAATTGGGTGGCAGGTCAAGGTTAACAAGTTGTTGTACTATCAATGTGACGTCACATCAATAGTACAACAACTTTTTGACCTTTGAACTGTCCTACAACAAGATTTCAACAGTTGCTGAAATCCATGCACAATCAAAGGCACTCATATACTATAGAGGTGTAGGAATTGACATCTGGGGGTAGAACAACCACGGTCATTAAAGTTGTTGCAGATGGACTTGCTGCCAATGTTACGGATAGGACGACTGTGCCGGTCGAGGTGAGCATGTTGGGCGGAGACAGGGTGAGTCGGGCCGGAATAAGAAGAGGACTCAGAAAGGTGAGAAGGGGAGTCACGTGATGGCAGCTGGCTGAATGGCAGCAGGGGCTTAGGGCTCTCCCCTCCTACCATCCTAATCGCCACTTTCTGGGATCCCCAGAGTACTGATTTCATATAAATCACCACCACTGGGTTGTCCACACCTCGTTTGTCGTCCTGAGTGTGTGTCTCTGGCGGTTTTCTTTAGCCCTACAAGAAGATGGAGGTGGATAAGAAGCAGGCCACGGTGAGACATACGCCGCCTGCAACCCCCGAGAAGTCATCTAAAAAGCCACGGAATCAGGCGGGCCCGGGGTCGGAAAGAAGCGGAGAGAAGACTCAGCTGTCCGGTCCTCTTACGGAGGACAAATTCATGCAGGAATTGGCCCCACTGAAGAGCATCCTCCAAGATATCACCACTGAACTGAAGTCCCTGCGGGGTGACCTCTTCTCCCTTACTACAAGAGTGTCAGACACGGAGGCCAGACTTTTCTCGCTAGAGCAATGGAAGGCGAAAGCTGAAGGGGAGATGGCTGGGCTGGTCCAACAGGTGCGGAAGATTCAGTTCAAATCTGAGGATCTGGAGGGCCGCAACCGGAGGAATAACCTACTGATCTTTGGCCTCCCGGAGCTGGAAGAGGGGCCCGATCTAATGGCCTTCCTGCAGAGGTTCCTTGTTAAGGTAGCTGGTCCCTCACCACTCAGCCCAAGCTACCACCTCGAGAGGGCCCACCGGTCGCTAAGGCCCAGATCACCACCAGATTCCCCCCCACGACCTATAATTGTGAAGTTTTTGAGCTACATCAAAAGGCAGCACGTCTATAATAAATCTCGTGACCTGCAAGCAGTTACATGTGGGTCGGCCAAGATTCGCATCACCCAGGACCTTCCGAAAGAAACGAGAGAGAAAAGGGCCGCTTTCCACCCTACGGTCCAGAAGCTGATAGCGGCGTCCATTCCTTTTAGGATGGTGTACCCGCCACGCTCAAGGTCTCGATTGAAGTGTTACACACAGCTTCATCCGCCAAGCGCCTATAAGGATCTCGCCATTAGACTCCCAGATCTGTTTAAATCCCAGGGCTGAGAGATTTACTGATTTATATATAAGTAAGAGGGCCTGATCTTAGCTGGCCTACTGGATGGAGGGTCTTGTCGTTTCCTTTCCTTGCTGATTCCCCCTCAAATATCTCCAGAGTCACTGGCTGAGGGTTCTTTTTTCATTATCTTTTGCTGAATGAATAACATTTGATTAGTGGGTAACCTCTTACTGATGATGCTCTGGGTTAGCTAGAGTGCTGGAAGGAGCCGTGGATATTTTCCTCGGCTGCCTCCTCTGAGTGTACCTTATTTCCTGGCTGTATCTCCCTTTGGTCCCAACCTGGAATGTCCCTACCTGATTAGGCCGTCCTTGATTGTTGCAATGAACGAGGATCCAGGATGATGGCGTGGGGCAAACGGGGCCTTTGACTGGACCCGTAGACTTCCTCCCAGAACTCACTGTTAGGAGTAGTGTTCCCCGAGGGTGCTGGTTTGAATGCAGGACCTCTTTTGGTCCCGCCGCTAAATAACGCCCCCCCGGGAACATTCGTGCTTGGCTGACGACAGGTTTCCGGCCACCACGACCTACTTTGCTTGGTTGGGAGTTTCTTCTCCCTGCCTTGTTCCAGAGGGTGAGTTCGAGCTGCTTTTTTGGATACTGTCCTCTCTCTGGCTTAAATAAAAGGGGGGAAAATGTGCTTGAGTGTCAGGACTTATCTGATGAACAGGCGACTGGTGGGGAAGGGCGGGCTTTGGGCCCCTGTGTCGGAGGGTAGCTGAATCGCGAGCCAATGGAAGGGGTGTTTGCCAATCCAGCCCCTCCTGCAGGGCCCCTAGGGTTTTTTCCAGTTTGGTTTGGGAAAGGTTGGGTTTTTTGCTTGTCAAAGATCTGGGTTTTCCATCTTTTAGAGGGTCCCTGTAAGTTGGGGTTTTTTGGATTCGCGTTTGGGATTTGGTGTTCAGGATTTTGGTTCTCTCACACTGGTTTGGACATCCCTCAGACCTGGCACCATAATGTACATAGTTGGTGGATTTGAGTTCTGAGGAAGTATTTGGGGGGTAGCCTGCCAATCTCACTATGCTCAGGATTGTACTTTAAATGTAGTTAATCTTTTTCTGTTAGGGTTATTCTTAAAGGCTCCCTGATGGCAGGCTGGGGGTAGATGGTGTTCGGGGATTCGAGTGTGCTTTCTTCCTTGTCATGTTGCTGGATATTTCTGTACCTATCTCCCTTTGATACGTTTGTTAAAATGGCTATTGGTGCTATTAAAGTGATGTCTTGGAATGTGCATGGGCTCAGAGAGAGGGTCAAGAGAACTCAGGTTTTCAATCACTGTACCCTGCTGCAGACGGATGTATTACTCCTTCAGGAAACCCATTTACTTAGTGCAGAGGTTAAGTGGCTATCTAGATCTGGCTTCTCGCAGATCTATGCGGCAAGTGGATCTAGTTCTAGTAGAGGGGTAGCTATACTCCTTAAAAAGCACGTCCTGTTTTTGAAGGATTTGGTAATAGTGGACCCAGAGGGGAGGTTTGTTTTGCCCAAGGGCTCCCTTAATGGGAACACTGTAGTCTTGGGTTCAATTTATGGTCCTGTTGGGGGTAGTCCTGATTTTCTTATGGACCTCACAGACAAAATCAGTGCTTTGCTTCCCTCGCAGCTTATCCTGGGGGGAGACTGGAATATATCACCTTCTCACTCCCTGGATAGGATCCCAGGTTACCAGACCCCTCACCCCCTCATGAGAGGGCTTGCAGATTTTCACACATGTTGAGACTATATGATCCTTGGCGGCTTTCAATCCCTCTCTTTGGGCGTTTTCATTTTTCCCAGTCCATGGATCATGGTCTAGGATAGACTATATCCTGCTTAATCTGAACCTTCTCCCGGCTTTCTTCAAGCGGTGTATTGAACGATAATCCTCTCTGATCATGCAATTGTTTGGATTCAAATTTCCCCAGACCCTGAGTTTCATCGGGATACTACCTGGAGGCTGAATACTCAGTTGCTTAAGGATCCCCATACGGTGACGCAAATAAAATCCCTAATCTCTTTGTTTCTGGCAGACAATCTTGGATCCACTTCAAGATTTGATTTCATCTGGTGTTCCCTAAAGTGCTACCTTAGAGGAGAGCTAATTAAGTTAGCCTCAGCAAGAAAAAAAGCCCGGCAAGCACGAGCGTTTTCCTTAATGAACAAAATTAAGGAATTGGAGGCTGCCTATCCTCCGATCTCATCGCTATCCTCTCTGGAAGCCCTTATGGCGATTAAGAATGAGTACACTGATCTTCTTAAGGAAAGGGCCGAATATTGTATAGTTAAAACTCAGGCTAAGTATATCGATCACGGTGAAAAAGCCAGGAGGCTGTTAGCCTTAAGGCTTCGCACCTTAGAGGGCTCCAGATTAATCCCGGCCTTGCAGACGCCCGCGGGTTCCATCCAAACTTCCCCTAAAGAAATTGTGCGGATTTTTGAGAATTATTATAGGGATCTCTATAATTTGCCTGCTTCCCCTGCATCCCCTTCAGACATTGCTGCATATCTGGCCGAGATTGATATCCCTCAGCTTTTGCCGTCTCATAAGAAGGCCCTAACTGCCCCATTTCTCTTTCTGAGATAGAAGTGTCATTGCTTCTTTGACTCGGATAAGGCACCGGTCCGGATGGTTTTCCTACCAATTTTATAAGGTCTTTTCTAAAGAGCTTGCCCAGTACTCATAAACTTTATGAATACCTTTTCTCTTCTCTGACATAGACCCTACACTTCTTGAAGCTACGGTCATCTTGATCCTTAAGCGGGTAAGGTCCCTACTGATCCAGCGAGTTATCGGCCTATATCTCTCAAAATTATGATATGAAAATTCTCTCTAAGATCTTGGCTGAGCGAGTTAGAGGGTCTGGACCATCTTCTTAGTCCGGAGCAGGTCGGCTTTGTATACCTCGATCTCCATCGGACCACCTTAGAACCCTCTCTCATATTTCCCAGCATGCCTGTATGCTCCAGCTCCTATGGCTCTGGTTTCGTTAGATGCAGAGAAGACTTTTGACCGAGTAGATTGGTCTTTTCTCTGGGCCGTGATGACTAGGATGGAATTCCCGGCTTCATTTCTAAATTGGGTCCAGATTCTCTATAAATGTCCTTCAGCCAAGATATACTGTAATGGACTCTTTCCTTGTTGTTCCGGTTATATACCGGTACCAGGCAAGGTTGTCCCCTTTCACCTTTTCTATTTAATCTATATCTGGAACCTCTTCTTATCAAACTTAAATCCTCTCCGCTCATTAAAGGGTGTTCAATATGCCGGCAGGTATTAGTCTTTTCGGCGTATGCAGATGACATACTTCTGCATATTGCGCACCCTGCTGAATCTTTAAGGCATGCGTTGGATGTCATCAGGCACTATGAGGCCCTTTCTCAATATAAATTAAATATTTCTAAATCAGAGATTTTTCCATTAAATATCCGTACGTGTAAACAAGATCTTGCTAATTTTGGCATGAGGTGATCCCCAAATCAATTAAATATTTAGGATTCATTTCTCAACAGATCCTTCTTTACTTAAGAAGCTCAACTAGATGATCTTAAGACTCACATTCAGCGGACCTGCAACGGTGGTCCACCCTCCTATTTCCTTTGGGGTCAGATCAATATTATTAAAATGAATGTCCTCCCACGCATTTTTTACCCTCTTAATTTATTAAATCTTTGGTTGCCTATCTCTTACTTCCGGCAGTTCCACGCGATGTTCTCAAGTTTTATTTGGCAGGGTAAGGGAGTTCGGCGTTCCTTTTCTAAGTTATCCCTTCCCAAGGATAAGGGCGGTTTATGGCTTCCCAATCTGCTGCTTTATCACTGGGCGGCTCATCTGGCTAAATTGGGGAGATGGCTACCTGCCAATCCCGATCTCTCTTCCCTGATTTGGCTTCAAATTGAGAAGTTAATCCTTTTGGACTCTGGAATTGATCCCTATGCTATTTTCTACACCCTTCCCTCCATACTTTCACACTGGATAACTGATCACACAGTTCTCATATCCCTTAAATCCCTTTCACAGTGTTTGCGCTTTGTCAGAATCTTTCCGAGAGAGGATCTGAGTCAACCGGTTATGCTTAATCCTAATATTAAGGTGGGAAACTCAATGATTACTCCCGATTGGCTTCCACAAATTAAGGAGACTAATCTGGAGCATTTCTATGACCACGGATCCCTCCTCTTTTCCGCTGACATTCTTGGCAAACACGCTATTCCCAGTGCAAAAATGTTTAAAGTGTATCAACTGAGGCACCTTATCGCGGCGAAGTTCGGTACTCAATTCAGGGACTCGGAAGTCCGCCCCTTCCTTTCTCAGGTATTAACCCTTGCTTCTAAACCGCATGCCATCTTGTTAATATACTCCTTTCTACTAAATTACAAATTCGGAGTCTGTTGTTGGTTCTCAGATTTGGTCTTCCTCCTTTTCTGACACTACCCTGAATTGGTCCCGTATTTGGAGGGACCTCCATAATTCCACACCCAGGATGGTTAAGACTCACCCAATATTGTATTGGAGTAATATGTATTACACTCCCAAGAAGCTTTTCAACTCAAAGACTTCCCTTCCGCCTGCTGCAGGTGTATGCAAAGTGAGGGAGACTCCTGCTTATTTTCTGGAGTTGTAAAGGTCACCCCTCTGTGGTCCTCTATTCGAGATAACCTAGATCCATTGTTAGGCCTCTCAGGGTTTTTTGTCCCAGAGATCTGTATTTTGGGAGACTATGCCAATATAGATAGTGTGGAACGCCGATATCATATGGCGTTGGTAGCTATTGTGGTTAAGAGACTGGTCCTTAGGCATTGGACTGACCAGTTGACCCTGTCATATACTGAATGGTTGAGTGAGCTTTCTGCATGCCTTAATGCAGAAAGATTGGCAGCTAGCTTATGCAACCGTATGGATCTGTTCCACAAAAAGTGGGGTAAGTTGTACTCATTATACCTCCACCAATGATCTCTAGGCCCTCTCTCTGTTGCCTACAGTAATTTCCTGTATCTTTCTGACTTTGATACGTATTCTTTCTGTACTGGGAGACTAAACTTTTTTCAGAATTGCTATTATGTTGAATATCCAGCTCAGGGGTTTTATGAGCTCAGCACACTCAGCTTTGAGGGGGGTGGTAGGGAGGGTGTAGGGAGGGCTGTGGGTTTGGGGGGGTGAGGGTTCCTTTTTCTTATTTTTGTTTTAATTTTATGTTGTACCATGTAATTTCTGTGATTGCTATTTCTGTCATGTTGTGTGGGTTGTACTTTTTGAAAATTAATAAACTTAAATTTCAAAAAACAGAAGGGTGAGAAGGCCCAGGGACAGACAAGGATGGTTGAGGAGGAGACACAGCCATGGGGCAAAGGGGAATGAAATGGTTAAATGAACCACAGAGGGAACAGGAGTAGGCACGTTGGCCCGCGAAGTGGCGACAAAATAATTCATTGTCCAAAACTGCTCAACTTAGCTTGATGTTAATGTTATAGTGAGATATTGCGGATGCCATTTTGGTGGAAAATGAGTGATGGTAGTCATAGAAATGAGTCCCACCATACCTGATGCTGAGGTCGATGAGGAGATAAAGATGGGTGTCAAGTTCTTCTCAGCGTGCCGGGAAGGCTGAACAAATAATGTCTCAATATAGACTGAATGTGAGCATGGTCATTTTATGAAGTAGACAAGAATCTTTGGACTTCAGGATGATGGAGATGTCCCCACAGGACACGACACAATTGTCCAAGACATTGTGAGAAGATATGAGCAGTGAGACCAAGTTGATATCCATACCATCCAAGATGTCATTGTGGAGGTGAACCGGTACTAGATGGACAGGGGAGATGAATGGAGGCTGATGAGAGAGCAACTAACCTGAAGGAAAGGCAGGAGGCAGGGATGGAGAAGGTACCATGACCAGAGGGAGACTAGAGTCTGGAGGGGAGATGCAGCTCATGGATGGCACACCAGCGGGCAGGGCGGGAGCCAGAGGAGGAAGCTGAGAAACAGTGGGGCTGGCTTCAAGTGAGGAAAGGTGAGTCTGGATGTCTGAGATACAAGTGATCATTTGAGCCATGAAGTCCTGAATGTCCGAAAGGGGAACAGAGTCAGGCTGAGGAGGAGGAGGAGGAGGAGGAGGCTGGCTCGGGCCCAGTATAGGTCCAGGCTGAGATATAGATGCCATGAGGAGGTCGTAGAGCACCTGCTTTTGAGCAGAATTAGAGTAGGATACTGTATGTCCTTTCTAGTTAACTCTGATGTGAGCCGAGTCATGGTCCAGCCCTTGATGGAATGATGGGACTTGGATGTGCATTTGCGACTGATGGGAGCTGAAGAGGGTGGTGGAGTTGAAGGAGCTTTGATGGAGGGATTGTTGATGGAAGACATAGTCAGGAAGGAAACCTAGGGATGTGAAAGAAAAAGTGAAGTAATTGAAGCAACCGGAGAAAAAGAAGAAGAGGGAAGGGAAAGTAGGAAGAGCACTGGAGCTACTAAAGGAATGGAAAGGAAAGGGAAAATGAGGAAATGGATGGGCTGGACTTGAACTTACCATGAAAGGCAGGACCCTGGTGTAGATGAGGCAGGAAGAAGGGAGCTCTAGGTCAAGGGCTCCAGCTGACAATGGCAGATGATCTCGAGGAAATTACCACAGACCTGAAAGAAATAAGCACAGCATGAAGGAGTGAAATATCAAAGATTTATATTACTGTATTAATTTTTTGTGTGTGTGTGTGTGTGTGTGTGTGTGATTAGAAGGGACCCAGAGGTAGGAACGCAGGACTGGAACACCTTGAAAACGCCGAGCAGGGATAGAAAACAAGAAGATTTATTCATTTATTCATTCATTTATGGTGTGAGGTTGAATACAATGCCTGAGATCATGCAGGCATGAAAAGGGGAACACAGACTGATGATCACAATCGTGTGACAAAGTATTGTGTCCTTCATGACACGGCACAGCTGTAATGCTGAACCAAGTAATCCACATCGAATGAAGGCCCTTCTACAGTTGTAGGACTCAGAGCAATAACCCTTTGGTTGGTGAAAGCCTTTTTTTTTTTTTAACTTGAATAATATCTAGCCTTTGTGCACCAAATCCCCAGTCGCAGGCCGTGAGATGAATGAGTGCTTGCAGTGCAAGGCTTGCAAATGTATCACAACCAATGTCTGGAGCAGGCAGTGGAAAAGGTGGTAGAGATAGGCAAACAAAATAAGGCTGCCGCTAGTAGGTTTTGGCCGCTGACTCCATAACAAATGGCAGTTAAGTCGTTGCTTCATAAGGATAAAAACCAAAGCGTGGCAAAAGAGTAGCTTGAAATGAAAGCTCAGCACTAATAGTTCAAGTGGAGCACCACAGTGATTGTTGCGATGTCAGATAAATGCCATGACAGTGTAGAAGCTGAAAGAGAAATTCTTGAGGTATGAGGTTGGATACACTGCCCTGGCAGCAACTGCAACAGGCTGCCCACCCCCACGGGAAAAAGTGTAAGGGGCAAACTGGTGGTAGTGGGAGGGAGAGGGGCGAAGCCTCTGAGGAGCGGAGAAAAAGGGTGACCAGAGATAGGAATGGGGGTGGGCAAAAGCAGGAGAAAGGCAGAGGGGGGAGAAGGGAGGAACCCAGAGGACAGGCCGGGAATGATCAAAGAGTTGGCAGGTCGAGGAGTCTGGAAGTAGGCAAGGGGCCATTTTAGGAACCGGGAGTAAAGAGTAGGCGCAGTGTGCATCAGGAAATACAACTGCAGTGGTAGGAAGTTGACAAATTAAAGACAGAAATCAAGAAGACAGGTAGGGAGACAACTCAATTAGTGCTTACCCAGGAGGAGAGAAGTTGGCAGGCAGAGAAGCAGGCTGGATAGAGTGAACCAGCAGAAGCCAGGAGGGGTGCCGAACGGCTGCCCAACAGAGCGCTCGAAAGCTAAAAGCACTGAGTAGTACGCAGCACAACAGAAATGCAATCCAAGAGATGAATGGCAACCGAAAACAGAAAATAAGTGCCACGTAGCAGAACAGGAAGCCTGACACCACACAGGAGCTCAGGGGAAAACCAAACGAAATCGAGTTTCAGATTCCTAAGCACAAAGTGCTGCGAGAGGTGTGCTTTGAAGGGGAAGTGGGAGGAGCTATTCCCCTATATTGAACCTCTGTCTTAAAGCCATCCCATTACTTGACTTCTATTCCATTACCCCACTCCTAAACCCTCCCCCTGTAAATAAACCATGGAGTTATTGTTTTGCAGCAGAAAATTAATCCAGAGCCTGATTTTAGTGAGCCTGTGTATTGGTGAAATGGAAGGGTAAATGATGTAATTGAATAGTATGGGGAGGTTCAAATCTTTGTAAGTCCATGTCTGGGATAACTGTGGGGGAGATGGGTTGGTATGACATCCCAGGGGGTTGTACTGTAGATAATCAGACCCATTGAATATGTACTCTGGGTGGAGGCACCGCTATTTTATTTTAAGTTTTGGGAAAGGACCCCCTTAGGTCAGCTATGGGAACCCAGGCCCTGGGCCTTGTAACAGCCGGCAAGCCAGGGGCAGTGGCCCTCTCCCAGATGGCATCGGAGGGGGGCTACATATACATGTCTCTCCTTTCCCAGAATTTAGTCCCACACCTCTTCTGACATTTATCTTCTACACCTCTGTTAAGATTTGTCCTTTGGACACCTTTCAAATGTTTTGCTTTCACATTTCTACCCCACCAAACTTTGCCACCTGTAGTGTTTCTGAAATGTGTGTAACCCTCTTGCAATGTACCCCCACACCAGCTTTAGATGTGGCTCTGCACCCCTCCTGAAATGTGTGGCCTCTTGCTCTTCCAAAATGCACACTCCAGTTCCCTTCCCAAATCTGACAACGTTATGACAGCAATATCATTTTCCAGCCCAAGCTGGTATTTACTGTCCTTTCAGTTTGTTTATCCTGCTGATAGGTGGTGTAGTATTAACATGCTAATGAGCAAGGGTCAGTTCTAAGAACAGGTGCCAGAAACAGATGTACCACGTTGGGCTCAACATTTATACTGCTTGAACTCTTGTATTCAATGAGTATTTAAGATTTGCTTTATCTATTTCATTTTTCTTTATCATTGTATTTATTTCATTGTCTCTCTTTTTGTGTAATGCCCCCTGCACCCTTCACTTGCTGAGACCTCCCTAGAGGCCCAGATCCTGCCACAGCTGTTGTAGCAGGACATCCCATGTACTGGTGAGTGGTGGATAAGACCTGTTGTCACATTTTCTGTGTCCTCCCACCAAATGGCCCCTGTCTGCTATTAGCAGGATGGCACACACTGAACTAATGAAATGCCCTACCCCAGAACAGCCAGAGATGCCATTCCATGAGAAGAGCAGGAAACCCTCCCTGGAGTGGTGTAAGCATTCTTCAGACTGTCTCTTTAACCCCTGTCATGGCTGTCTGGGAAATGACTACTTGGAACAGGTCCCATGAATGTCGGACACTTCAGATCCTCCACATCAAAGGGGAACTGGTCAGAGTTCTATAAAGTATCTGGACACGAAAGTGGCATGCTGAGATACCCCCAAGGGCATTATGCTGCAAGTAATAGGTTCGTAGGTTCATAAGAGTAATTGAAGGCCTAAAGACCTATATAATGCTCACCACTTTTTCAGTGGAAACTACTACAGCTTTCTACTTCCATGTACCTATCCAATGATTTCTTGAATTCCAACATGGTTTTGCTGTTAACAATACCTGCAGGCAATGAGTTCCATACACTAATAATTCTATGGCTAAAATATTTACTTCTCTTAGCTGTTCTACTAACCTCTTGTGTTAGCATCGTATTATGCAATCTTGTATTTCTTTGACTGAGGTGTGTGACTAGACCAATTGCTTACCACATACCCTCATTCCTGCTAGCACTAAAAATCAAACATAGGTCACCTCTTTTCCTTCTATACTTTAAGGAATAAAGTCCTAAATGAGTCATCCTCTCAGTGTAAGACTTGTTCCTCATATTCTTTATCCTCTTGGTCATTCCCCTTTGAACCCTTTCTATCAATTTATCTCCATTCTGACTTTGGGGGGCACAAAACTGGGTACAGTACTCCAGATGAGGTCTAACCAATGAAGACTAAAGTGGAATAAGTGTGGTTGATTCTCTGCTCTTTATATATCTAATAATACATGATATTATCCTTTGACATTTTTTTACCATCCCCTTTGTGTGGGTATCAAAAGAAAGGGAATTTGTAACCAAAACTCCCAAATCCTTTCCTGTTTCCATTGTCTGCAAAACATGATCATTCTGTTTATAACTACAGTAAATTGTTTCTTTTTTTCCCCCAAAATGGATCACTTTACACTTTTCTTGGTTAAATCTCAATTTATTTATACCCGCCCAGTGCTCCAGTCTCGTTAATTCCTTCTGCAAGTTATTTGCTGCTTCCTCATTATTAACTATGGCTCCCACCTTACTATCATCAGCATATTAACATACCCAGACAGAGCTGGTAGTTTCCATTTCCGATACAAATATATTAAACAAGGTGGGACCCAAAACAGACCCATGAGGCACACCATTAGTCACCTCTCCCCATTCTGAAAAATACCCTCTGATTCCAACCCTTTGGCACCTATTACTCAGCCAACTTTTAACTGACTTTACTATATGAGAATGGAGCTGTAATTTCTCTAATTGCTGCAATAAGATTTTATGCGAGACTGAATCGCAGACTTTTGAATAGTTCAAGAATATTACATCCACAGGTAAAGCTGCATCACGTGCAGCACTAACTGGTTAAAAAAACTGTAAAAGATTTGTAAGACAAGATCTTCCTGGTGTCAAACCATGCTGTGTTATATCAGACAAGCCTTTATTATCCATATGTTTTTTGATAAGATCTAAAATTAGCCCATCCAAAACTTTTCCCAGAACAGAAGTGAGACTTATGGGTCTATAATTACCCACCTCCTTCCTCGCCCCCTTTTTATGTATTGTTGTTATATTAGCCTCTCTCCATTCTTTTAAAGTGTCCCCTTCCTGTATTGAGGCATTAAAAAAGCTTTGTTATAGGACCTGCAAGTTCATCTGAGGTTTCTTTCAGAAATCTTGGGCTAATCCCATCTGGGCCAATAGATCTATCTGGTTTTAATTTCTGGAACCTCTCTTGAACAACCTTTTTTTTCAAATAATATATCATGCATACAAATGGTGTCAGCATTTCCAGTACACAAATCTTCTTTAGTTTGGAAAGTTGTCAAACATTGTTTATTTAGCTCATTAGCCATATCCTGCTCTTTGACCAGAATTTATCCCCATGATTTTAGGGGTCCTATTTCTTTTTGATTTCCCCACAAGGAACCCACATGACTAAAAAAGCTTTTCTTATTATCTTTAATGGATTGTACCATTCTTTCCTCTGCCCTTCTTTTTGCACTCCTTACTATAATCTTACTTTTATTAGAAGCTGCTTTATATTTTTCATAATTCATTTCAGTTGGTTTCTTTTTATATCTTTTATATAATTCTGCCTTCTTTTTTTATAGATCTTTTAACATTACTTCCCCACCATACTAGCATTCTGCCTTATTCAATTTTTTTTTTTATTTTTTCCCCAAGTATGCTTAAGATCCAGTCCTTGCAGCTCATTTTGCCAATCCGGTTTTTTAAGATATTCTCGAGTACTTTTATAATCTGCTTTATTATAACACTTAAGGGTTGTCTTACCATTGGTCTTACAAGTTTCCATATTTATCTCTATGATGATTTGATTGTGGTCACTATCTCCTATTGGCTCTTCAGTTGTTATATCATTAATTAAATTCTCAAAGTTGCGTAGTACCAGATCTAGTATTTTGCTCCCCCTGGTTTCTACATTAACTAATTGTTCCAAATCTTTATGTATAATCATTTCAATAAATCTGTTTTCTTCCCCAGATGAACTTTCCTGCATCTCCCAATTAATATTTGGGTAGTTGAAATCTTCCAAAATCATAAAGCCCCATCTATATTTATCTGTTCCATATTTTCTATGAAAAATCTGCTATCTTCCCCTTTTAAATTAGGTGCTCTATATAACACACATAGAGTTAAATGTCCTACAGGCATCACTATTTTAATCCACAATTGTTCTACTGAAGTTATCGTGTTCACAGTAGGATCAAATTCATATGCCTTCAACTCCTTTTTGATGTATACCACAATTCCTCCACCAAGTTTCCCTATCCTATCTTTCCTAAACGTATTATAACCTTCTATATCAGTCCCCCAATCTCCTTCCTTAAACCAACTTTCTGTGATGACACAAACTGATATATTGTCTTACCTTATATTTAAGTTTTGACATTTTATTTCTAAGACTTCTAGCATTGGTTGATAATAGTTTTTATTGATTTATTTTTTGTATGCATTTTTGGTGGTTTCTTAATCTCTCTAATTTTCCTAACATTATTCTCTATGTCTTTTACCCTGAAATGGTCCCAGTTCCCCAGATTCTTCAGTTTAAAGTGTTCTTAATAGTTTCTATGAACTGAAGGGCTAAAACATCACTCCCTTTTCTGCTCAAATGAAGCCTGTCATAGCTATAGAAAGCAGAATTATTCTCAAACAGTTCCCAAGTATTGACACTCCCAACACCCTTCATCAAACCCCATTGCCTAGTCCAGTTATTTAACCTAAGAATCTTTTTACTAACATACTAATTGCCAGAAGATTAGGCCCCTATGGTCTATTGAGTCTGCCTGAACCTCAGATCCCTTGTTGGGAACTGCCCCCCCCTTGTGTACCAGAAACCCCTATCATAACCTCCCCACCCCTCTGGGCCAGGCCTTCATTTGATGCATCTCCTTTCTGTATCTGTCCCACCCTCTTTTGAAGCCCTCAACCATGGAAATCTGAACCAGCTCTCCAGGCAGCGAGTTCCAAGGATCCATCACTCTCTCTCAGTGAAAAACATCCTCCTCTTTCCCCCCTTATCCTTCCACCTTCCAACTTCAAACCATGTCATCTGGTGATACCTCCCTCCTTTAGTCTAAAGATTCCCTCCATGTTTACATGATTTATTCCCTTGAGGTACTTGATGACCTCAATCATGTCCCCCCATCTCTCCTCTCATCCAATGAAAACAGGCCGAGCTCCTCAAGTCTGTCCTCATACGTCAAATCCCCCAGTCCTCATATCATCTTGGTAGTCCTCCTCTGTACCTTCTCCAGGAGCTGTATGTCCCTCTTCAAGTGTGGTCTCCCGTACTGTACACAGTACTCAATGTGTGGTCTAACCAGTCCATTGTACAGTGGCAGTATCACTTCCCTGCTCCTAGAGGTGATCCCCTTATGATGCATCCCAACATCCTGTTTGCTTTGCTAGCTGCTCTCCTGCACTGCTCACAGTTGTTCATACATGCATTCACCATGACCCCTAGGTCTTTTCCCCTGTTGACACCTCCAGCGCCTCCCCTCCCAAGGTATACCCATGTTTAGGGTTCCCCCGCCAAGATGTAACACCTTGCACTTGGTACTGAAATTTAATTTCCAGGTGTGAGCCCACCTTTCCAGGGTGTCCAGGTCCCCTTGCAGGGCCAACCTCCCCTCTTCCCCCTCTACTACTGCTCCCAACTTGGAGTCATCAGCAAAGACACTAATTTCCCACCCTATACCCACCCTGATGTCAGATATGTATGTATTAAACAGGATCAGACCCAGGACCAAGCCCTGCAGTACCCCACTACCGACCCCTCTAGGGTATGAGAGCTCCCCACCAGCCACTACTCTCTGTGTGCATCTAGCTAGCCAGTTTCCTATTCATCTGACCATCAATGGGCCCATACCCATCCCCATCAGTTTTTCCACCAGACCATTGTGGGGGACCAAGACAAACGCCTTGCTGAAGTCTAAGAATAGTACATCCACCAGCTTTCCCCCCTGTCCAGTTTTGATGTTACCCATTCGTAGAACTTCACAGGTTTTGTTTGACATGATCTATCTGTCAAAAACCCATGTTGCCGACTATCCAGACCTTCCACCTGCTCAAAGAACACACCCAATTGTTCCTTTAGTATACTCTCCATTCATTTTCTCACCACCGAGGTCAAACTGATGGGTCTGTAGTTACCTGGTACTTCCTTTGACCCCCCTTTATGGATTGGCACCACATGTGCCTCTCGCCAATCCCTAGGTGCCCTCCCTGTCTCAAGTGACCTGTTGACGAGCTCTGCCAGGGGTGCGGCCATTACGTCCGTCAATTCCCATAGTACTCTCAGATGAATACCATCTGGCCCAGGAGATTTATCTTTCTTTAGGGCCTTTAGGGCTTGCCACACCTGTTCAGTGGAGATAGCATCATCCATTCCCCCCCCTTACTTTACTGGCCTTTTTATCGTTATCCTGATGTGACACCCCTGGGGTACATTTCCCTCCTTTATGCTCCATTTCTGTTGCTCCCCTGACCCCACACACTACTGCTTCTATCCCCATTGTGTCTTGCTTTGTAAATATCTAATTCCCCTTCCCTAGCGAACACTGAGGTGAAGTATTCATTTAATACCTCCGCCTGGTCCCTCACCTCTTCCACCCACTCACCTTTTGATCTCAATCTGCCAAGCTGGTCCTTAGTTTTTCTCTGCTCCCCAATGTGCCAGAAGAATCCCTTTTCCCCTCCCTGTATCCCCAGTAGCAGATCCAGGGGGTTTTAGAGTGTGCAGGTGCCCCACTCCCGCATTGCAACTTACTTGCATGCTGCTGCTACATTCAACTTTGCTGGAGAAGTCTAATATACTGATTGTAAGAAATATACATTCAAAGCTATAGATTACATTTATATTTTCAGTCAAAAATGTCATGAAAAGGACAGTATAAAGAAAAAAATTATAGAAAGTTGCATATCAAGTAGACACACCATCACAGCATCCCCCATTGTAAAATCCTGGATCCACCACTGTGTATCTCCTGTGCCAGCCATTGCTCTTTACTGGAGTTTGCCCCCCGCACCATCCGGATGACTTTTCTAGATGCAAGTTACTACGTTTCCATTTCCCTGTCCCCTCTTGTTTTTATATCTTTTGTATGCAGCATTTATTCATTTCCCAGTTCATTCTAGGTATTGGGAGTATCTCTGAAATAATTAATTCACATTTTGCTACCGTGACCATGTTGTGTATAACCTTTATAGCATTAAAAATGTTTTCAGCACTGTTTCCTTTTATAACATTGGCCCCTATATGTATCCATATTATTGACTGTTCTGGTATTTTAACTACCAAATCCTTTATAATACCCAACAGATACCTTACTCCTGCCCCTGGGAAGCAGCTACAATTCCTTCCTTATTAAGTTTAGTTGTTATATGATCTGTAAATCTAATAATGTAGTCTCCCAGGATATAAATGTTCTTATATTTATTTCTTTGCTCACTGGTGTCCATCTCCTCCTCGTTGTTGTTACTATTACATTCTTCCTAATTCTGTTCTCCCTGCTGTTCATTCTGCATTTGCTCCTCCTCAACTGTCTGTGCCCTATTACCTGTGTCACTAACTCTCATGTCCTCTATATCAGTAGTGTCCTCCAAAGGATTCTACCGATTTTGTACAGGGACTGAGAAATCCATGGCTCTTCTACCACGTTTAGTGGTTCTACAGCTGTTTGTACCCTGTGACATACCTTCTCTTTCAACCTCCCTTGCTCTTTTCCCTCTTACCACTTTGCCATGTTGTTTTGTCCCCACATTAGTTCCTTGAATAGTACCAACCTGTTGTTCAGATGTGGTGTTTTTCAAACATTTAATCTCCAATTCCAAACCCAGAATTTTTACTCTAAGTTCCTTCAGTTCAATACACTGATTACATATTGAATAGTCTTCACCTTCATTATATTCTAGACTAATTCAGTTACATATACTGCATCTAACCCCTATCTGACCATCTGTGAATACTACATACACACTATCCATCATTAATTACTCCTTAAAAGTGTACTGACAATCCTAATATAACTAACCCAGTAAAAGTTTGCAGCGGCATGTGCTCGTATACCCTATTATACACACCATACTGTTTTTTCTTGACAAGATCCTGGCTCCTGTACCCCTGTTCCGCATCTGATGCTGACAGACACTGCTGGCCTCTGCCCACGTTGACTCCACTCTGTGCTCAACTCCGCTTGCTGGAGCCAAGCGTTATGTAGGGCACTAGTGATGACGTCAGCCATTGCCTTGGCGACGCTCGCCCCTGATACCTCCCTGGCTTTAGGCAGATAATGTTTATAGTCTGCCTTCAAAAAGGCAGACTAGTCAACACCAGACAGCTGTAAAACCAGCCTCTCCTGAACACTCACAAGGAGTGTCTATCTAGTTCTAGGCCCCTCGTAACAAAGGGAGGCGCTGTAACGCCCAAAACACAGGTACTACCATTGGTGCAAAATGCAAAGTGCAACTGCCTTCTGCAGCACACTGCAGTTAAAGATCACAGTCAAAGCTGCGCCTTGCGTCTTGCAGCATATCCCAGCACTACTCCCCATGCTCACTGAAGCCGAGCATTATGTAGGGCACTAGTGATGATGTCAGCCATTGCCATTAAATAACATTAACAAATCCATTGTCCACACCAAACCTTAGAGTCAAGCAGAACAGACTTTATTACACTGGTGTCTCCCTAGGAAGAACACCTAACTGACATGCACAGTGCATATCGTGGTTTCCTTAACTAGAGTAACCAGTTTACGATTTAATTATCCCATTATTCAAAGCATGGTATAACAGTGAATATAAAATGCAAACTTTGTGGTTATTGTATCATAGCCTTACAGCCTCCCACCCTCCTTTTCCATACAGTTGAGGATTTTATGCTCCCATGGCCCCAGAAGTTGATGTTAAATATTTTACTTAAATGAGGCTCCATTTGTACCTTACCCTCAATGTCAGCTTACTGTACAGAAGACGTTGTTGAACATCACTTGGCAACAGAAACATAACTGACCGGTGCAGCTTGGCTGACATCTGTGACCTCCCTCCAGAGCATACAGCATTTACAGGATGCAGGGAGTTTTTCTCCTGGACTGCACCCTCCACTCAGTCATGTTCCAAAGGACACCTATTCCATGGAACCTGAAGCAGATCTGCATGGCCTCCAGATAGATCCCTTGAGGGGAACCCACCACAACTCCAGTCTTTTCTCCCACAACTACAGTGTGGGCCCATAAGGGACCCATCTCCCTCTCTCTTATCTTTGCTCTCTGTCAGCAGTTTCTCTGCTCTCCTCTCTACTTTTTCATTTCTCTGCTCTCATCTCTGATTTTATTTCTCTGGTTGACTACCTTGAGCTCAGGGACACAGTGCCTCTCCCTGTTGGAAGAGCAGGGAAATATAGAAACATAGACTTTGACGGCAGATAAGGACCACTTGGCCCACCTAGTCTGCCCATTTCCTTAACTACAGATTAAGCTGCAGATCCTAGTTAACCAACAGCCTATTTCTTCCTACCCGCCCCACAAAAATTGCCTTATGTCTGTCCCATGCATTCTTGAATTCTCTCACAGTTTTAAACCCCACAACCTCCTCAGGAAGGCTGTTCCATACATCAACCACCCTCTCTTTGAAAAAATACTTCCTAATATTGCCCCTGAACTGCCCTCCCATCTTCAAATTGTGTCCCCTTGGTCTTGCACATCTCTTTTTTTGAAAGAAGCTACCCTCTTGGACTTTGTTGATTCCACTGAGGTACTTAACAGTTTCTATAGTGTCCCCCCTCTTTCTTCTTTCCTCAAGGGTATACATATTAAGCTCCTTTCATCTCTCCTCATATGGCTTCTCTTGCAGACCCTGCACCATTTTAGTTGCCCTCCTCTGGACTGCCTCTATCCTGTCTATGTCCTTGTGGAGATGGGGACTCCAGAACTGAACGCAGTACTCTAGATGGGGTCTCACCAACTGTCTGTACAGAGGGACAACAACTTCCTGTTTTCTGCTGGTGATGCCTCTCCCTATACATCCCGGTATTCCCTCCAGCCCTCCCTACTGCCTTCTTGCATTGCTTGCTAACCTTAAGGTCATTTGATATGATTACCCCCAGGTCCCTTTTCATTTTTGTTGTTGTTACTAACCCCCCCCCATTGTGTAATCTTCCCCTGGGTTTTTGTTTCCCAGGTGCATTATTTTGCACTTCTTTGCATTGAATCCAAGCTGCCATACTTCTGACCATTACTCCAACTTTGCCAAGTCCCTTCTCATCCTTTCCACGCCTTCTTGTTTATCAACCCTGTTGCAGATCTTTGTCATCTGCAAAGAGGCATATTTTTCCTTCCAGTCCCTCTGCAATGTCACTTATAAATACATTAAAAAGGACTGGACCCAATACTGAACCCTGCAGTACCCCCACTAGTAATCCCTCTTTCTTCAGAGTGGACTACATTTACAATTATCTTCTGTCTCCTGCTGTCCAGCTAATGTTTTACCCAGGCTACCACCCTGGGACCCACTCCCAGGCTGGTTAATTTGACTATTAATCTTTTGTGTGGCACTGTGTCAAATGCCTTGCTAAAGTCTAGGTAGGCCATGTCCACAGCCCTTCCCTGGTCTACCACTTTGGTCACCCAGTCACAAAAATCAATTAGATTTATCTGACATGACCTTCCTGCTGTGAACCCATGCTGCCTTGGGTTCTGTGCCCCACTGGCCTCTAGGTACTCAACAATTCTTTCCTTCAGAAGTGATTCCATCACTTTCCCTACCGCAGAGGTCAAACTGACAGGTCTGTAGTTTCCTGCCTCTGTCTTTGTCCCACTTTTGTGAAGGGGAATCACATCCACCTAACTCCAGTCCTCAGGTACTATACCATCCTCCAACAATTTGTTAAAAAGGGTAGTCAGTGGTTTCACTAGTTTTCCCCTTAATTCTTTTAGAATTCTGGGGTGAATTCCATCAGGCCCAATTGCTTTGTCCACCTTCAGTTTTAGGAGTTCTTTCAGAACCCTTTCCTCTGTAAAAGGACTGGGATCGACCCCCCTATCCAGAGTGCTTCTGTTAACTGGATTAGGCACCTCCCCCTCCTCCTCCTCCTGTTTTGTGAATACTTAGCAGAAGTATTCATTTAGTATCCTTGCTTTTTCACTGTCCCTCTCTGCCCACTCACCATCCATTCTATTCAGTCTCACTATCCCTCCCTTTGTCTTTTTATGCTCCCTGATGTACATATAAAAGGTTTTATCCCCCTTCTTAACCAAGTTGGCTATCTTTTCCTCAGTTTGGGCCTTTGCTATTCTGACTTCCCTCCCTGCTTCCTTCTGCCTTAACTGGTACAGCTCTATGTCCTGCTCCTTCTGTGTTTTCTTATACTTCCTGAATGCTGCCTTTTTCTCCCTGACCTTCCCCGCCACTTCTTTTGAGAACCATAGTGGCTTTTTCTTTCATTTTGCTTTGTTTATTTGCTTCACACAAAGGCTTGTTGCCTCTGTAATGGCAGTTTTGATGTTTCCCCATTGTTGCTTCACCCCTCCTTCTGGCCTGTTTGCTAGTGCTTTTCTAAGGCACTCTCCCATCTTGCCAAAGTCAGCCCTCTTGAAGTCCAGTACCCTCACTTTTGTATGGCTTGACTCTGTAGCTGAGTTTATCATGAACCATACTGTTTGATGGTCACTTGTTCCCAGATGACTGCCCACTTCTAGATCTGAGATCCTCTCACTGTCCCCATTTGAGAGTAAGAGGTCTAAGATTACTCCCTCATGAGTGGGTTCCAAAACTAGCTGTCTGAGGCATGCCACCTGTAGGGCATCAAGAATGGCCCTGCTCTTGGATGTAGCTGCAGCAAAGGTGCTCCAGTTAACATATGGCATATTCAGGTCTCCCATCAATAGTATCTCCCCTTTATCTGCCATTCTAAGGATGCCTTCTATCATATCCTTGTCCATTCCCTCCCCCTGACATGAGGATCTGTATACAACCCTGTGTGGATTGTGGTGCCATTTCCAGTCTCTAAGGTGACCCACAGAGCCTCCTCTTCTCACTGTTTACTCTTTTGTTCAGTTGCTTTTATCTCTTCCCTAACATAGAGAGCTACTCCTCCCCCTCTTCTCCCCTCCCTGTCTGTCCTGTAGGTTGTGTACCCTGCTATATTGCTGTCAGTCATGGTTCTCTGTGTACCATGTTTCTGTGACTGCTACAATATCCAGGCATCCCTCTTCCATCAAGGCCACCAGTTCAGGGAGCTAGTTGCCCAGACTATGGGCATTGGTACTCATTACCCTCCATTTCCTGATGGCCTCACCCCTTTTTGACCCATCCCTGTCCTTATTTCCTTTGTCACTTTCTCCATTTACCCATGCCCTTCTCCCTATTGACATCTCTATCTTGGTGTTTACCGCACTTTCTATGCTTGACAATGAAGCATTTAAACCTATCACCTAGGATTCTGGTTCTCCTCCTGGACAGTCCATCACGCCAGTATAGGCCTGTATCACTCCAGGTTGACCCCTAGTCCCTGATGAAGCCAAATCCCTGAGCTCTGCACCAGTTTTTCAACCACTGATTGAATCCCATGGTGTGGAGCACCCTAGCCTTACCTACGCTATGGGCAGGCAGCACCTCCAAGAAGGTTACCGTGTGTGCTACTTGTCTAAGGCCCCTCACCAACTCCACAAACTCTTCCTGCACTGCTCTGATCCCTTTCTCAGCCAGGTCATTTGTCCTTAGGTGGACAATGACATCCAGCTCCCTCCTCTGTGCAGCTGTGTCGGTGATCCTAAGGATTCGCTCCCTGTCCCTCCAAGCCATGATGCCAGGCAAGCACCTTACCTGCCTCTCCCCTTCCTCCCCCAGTTCTACCTTCCTAACAATGGAGTCCCCCACCAGGAGTTGTTTCCTTCCCCTGTGGGGTCCCATGTCACCCTCCTGTGGGTCTCCTCTGTGGAGGTTCCCAGCATCCTCCTTGGTTTCCACTGCAGGTGCCTCCATAGAGGAACCACACTTTGCCAGAACAGCATATGAATTGTGGAGAGGTACAACTGGAGGGATGTGCCTCTGTTCCACCACCCTCACACTCCCTGAGCCCACTGTGGTCCAACCGCTCCTCTTTCTTGGCAACCTCTGAGGCAACGGCAGTGGCCCTGGTGGTCCCTGAATGGGAGAGGAGGTCCCTCAAATCCTGGCCAACTCAGCCTAAAGATGAGCAACCTTCTCCCTCAGTCCAGTGAGGTGCCTGCAGATGGGACAACACTGCATCCTCCAGAACATCTCCCGGAAGACTGCTGCTCCACAGCCACTGCACTGCACCACTCCCACCATGTCTTATTTCTGGCCCCTACACTGTTGTTTGAAATACTTACTCTTTCCTCTGTTTATTTATTTATTTTTTCTCCCTACTTACTTACTGCCTCTGTGCCCTTTAAGCTCCTGATCTTCCTGTTCTGAAATTAGAAGCTCCTATATTTCTCAGTAGGCTCCTTACTTGCTCAGAGGCAGACCTCCAGCAGCTTGTGGGGATGGAGAGCTACTCTTTTCCTTCTAGGATGGTGAGTCTTTGGTGGCTCTGTGATCACTCACTTCCTGCTCCCAAACAGGAAGTTCCTGTTGTCAGTCAAATCCTCTGCCTGTAAAGGTAGAACTGGCTTAGGTGGGGGGGTGGAGGGGAGGGAAGGAGGGCAATATAGTCCCAGTAGAGAAGTCCAGTCACAACAGCAGCTCCTTCCTCCTGGTGTTCTCTGGCAGAAGCTATCTAGGGCAGTGTTTAAATCTGGCTTTAACCTGGCTTCCTTCTAGCTAAGCCACTACCCCACTTAACAGATCTTTCTACACTTAGTTAGATTGCACAGATAACAATCCCCTTCAACCACCTGAGACAAACACCTAGATAACTGCACAGATAACAATTCACTTCAGCCAACTCAGATAAATACACTAATTATTTTTTTTTTTCTTTGAGCCTAGGAGCCTCAATCTCACTTTATCTTTCTAGCAGCTTTTATACTGATCATTCTTAGCTGCTTATGCACAGGCATGTGATCTGTCAATCAAGTGACTTAGCATTCTAGCTAGACATGCTAGAACCTGAGCCATCCCAGATTCAGAATCTTCTCCCTGGACTGTGTTAATTCAAAGGTTATGGCCTGTGGTTTGGTGCGGCACCCTTAAAGGTCTCCTTCTGCCAAGACCACTACTTAGGCTGAGCTGGCCTGCCCTCTGGGCTGGTCACTTCATTTCTGTGCACCTGGCCCTTCTTTGATGGTTTCTCTGGAGGAGATTCCTCTGACTCTCTGCCAGTGAACTATAGATTTCAACCTCACTGGGCTTTCACTCTCTTTTGTCTCTGTCCATGCTGCCATTCAGGATCCATTTTTGGGGGGCTTCATCATCCTTACTGCACTTTGTTTGTGTGGCATTCCTGCTCCTGCCTGTTACTACCTCTGTGTTCCATCTGCTAGGTTCCAGGGTGTCAGCCGGTCTCCCCAGTCCCATTGCATGTTATGTATCTCCTGATCTCCAGCTCCTGTTCCACTTACTTCCCCAAAGGTTACAGTGGTTGTTGAGTGCTTCCACTCCATGAATTCTCTGACATGCACACAGGTAAATGGACAATCTCATCTGGTCTCCGATATTCAGGCTGCACCTAAGTTCAGGTGTCTCCTAGCTGTATTTCCACTGGTTATTGTGCAGCATATCTGAACAAAAGCCTCATACTTCAACACCATGCCATTTGGTAGTCCATCCAGTGGCCCAGTTTCTCTGATCCATGCACTGTCTTTAGTTCCAGGTTTAAGCTCTGTTGACAGCTTAGCATTTACCTAAGTTCCTTTGTACAAATCATTGTACTAAGTAGTCAGTCGTTTGGTTAATTCTTATATGTCTTTGCTCAGGTCACTAGTCAGTTGCTCCATATGCTTCCAGTGAGCCACATACAGCTGAGTCAATACCTCTGGACCAGTGCTGACAGTGCTAGTGGTACCAACAGTGCCAATGGTTCTAACATTTGCTACATTCTTTGAAGCCATGGATCAATTTTCCTCAGCCTGGCAGTCAAAGGAAGCAGTTTAAATGCTCATTATTTTCATAAAAAAATGGTTCTAACATCAACAGATTGGCAGTGTTAATGTTCGCTAACCAATCTGGGCTGTGGTTCTAATGCCCATAGCTCAGCAGTGCTAAAGCCTGCTACTTAGTCCAAAGTTATAGCTCTGATCCTCACAGTTGCACCAGTTCTAATGCCCCCTTAAGAAGTCCAGCATTGCTCCATTACGCTCAGCTCATAACATCTGAGAGTTACATAGAAACATAGTCAGTGTCGGCAGATAAGGGCCTTCGGCCCACCTTGTCTGCCCTATTACCACTAACAATTGTACTCTGTCAGTTGGTCCATTTTTCAAGCTGGCGGTTTTGGGCAGTCTTGTTTCCTTTAGTCCAGGTTTACATACTTGGGCATCTGATACGGGGTGGGTCATTCCATGAAAAGGGAGTACCAATGAGCTTTATAATTTGTACAGAATTTTTAAGAAAAATCTAAATTGCTAATGCAGTTATAATTAATGATTTTTATAGATGGCCACACCAAGAGACAGCTGACATAGTTTGAAAAATCTGTGTTCACTGATTTGTTTTGTTTTTTTGTTTGTTTTTTTATTCCCATGTCCTGAATGCCACTGATTTCTCAGCATAAAATGTGACAAGCATACTACTGCAGTTCTACTGCTTCTATGCAGCCTTTTATAATTGTTTCTATTTTAACAAAAGCACATTAAAAACTGCCTCTGGTGGTGTTGTGTGCAACATTAATCCTTTTTTCTATGTTTTGAAACAATGCTGCATTTTTCTGTGCATTAAACCTTTCTGTGTCACGAGCAACATTTGTAGTCCCTTCGGTGTATGTATAATAATATCCCCTGTTATTTTCACTACACATGCAGCGTGTAACTTATAGTCCCCATGCATTAGCCATACACTGGGAGACATGTTGTGGGACGGACTTAAATGGGGTCATATCCCGACTTTGTATGATCGTGATCTTTTGGCCCCTGGGAGTTTTGTGTCTGTGAGATGGAATGTACCTGTGCCACAGTGGGATGGGACTGGAAGGAACCAGAATCCCTAGCGATGACCAAACTCTTATCAGCAGGGTGTAGATTTTATCACCCTATCTAATCCTCCTTCATCCCTGCAGTGATCCCTTTTCGATACACAGACTCCATTTGGAATTCTCTTGCTGTCCACTGCTCTGCCAGTTGTGCACTGCACCACAGTTAAGTGGCTTGTTCTGTGCACTATACTTGCTTTCTCCATCTCTGGGACCCACTGGTACCTTACTTAATTTCAGCTTGCTAGGGAGAGTTTTGCTGCATCAAGGGGCTAAACAAAGTAAGTCTCTGGGACCTATCAGCATTTAAATTGCATTAAATTAACAGAGCAAGGAAGAGTTTTGCAGCATGGGAGGGGCTAAAGAATGTATCTCTGACTGGAACACACCGGCATTTTAATTAAATTAAATGAGCAACAGAGAGTTTTGCTGCACAGGGGGACTAATGATAAAAATAAATCCTAGAGATCGCTTGTAATTATTTTTCCATTTTTGTATTTCAGGTGGTCATTAACTCTGGCTTGTTCTGTGCGCCACATGGCTTTGAGCGTCTCAGGGACCCACCAGCAGTTAAAAACTATATATATTAGAGGCAAAAAACTCCATTTAATGCATTAGTTAGGGTTGTTCCACAGCGACAAAAGTGAGGAAATTCGCTATTAGGGTTGAAAACCCTAACTCCGAATTCAACCCCCCAGCACCACACACACACAGACACACACACACACATGCAAGTATGGGGGAGGACCAAGTCGACACAACCAATGACAGACATCCAGCAGCAGGTGACAGAAATAACAAACAATTGTCTAAATGTACTCTGAGACATCCCCACCCACCTGACCAGGTACTGCATGCTCAGTGGAGATCAACAGCAAAACTGAGGCCATATGCACCAAGCGTACATCCCTGATTGCAGCTGCACTGGCGTACCACACTTAGTGGTTATGGCCTTACCTACGATGCCCACACGGACCACACCACATGTGGTGGGCCACCTGAGCAATAGAGTTCAGCAAAACCAAGGAGTTGTACAGGTATAATATCTCTGATTATAACAAGGGTTTGAGAATGCAGCTTTCTAATTGACTGTAAACATTGTAACAGCCTTATGTTTAGTTTTATTAACGTACATGTGAGAGCCTAACCATATGATGAACATGGTTTAATGTTGTTTAAAAACAGTTTTATTATGATAGCAATAAGCCACTCCCAGGTATTATGTTAATGGTCAGTTTATCACTGTCTAGCGACATGTGGCACTTGGCTATGCCTCATTCAACATTAAACCCCTACAGGGTGATTAACAGACCATTTAACATAACTGTTGGTCATGCCTTATTGTTAACTGTCTTTATGAGTAGATACTCTCCTCTGCTAGGCACTGCAGCAGCTTTGCAACAGTGTCCCACCCAGTTACACCATACACTGTCTAGTTACTGGAGAATGGCTGTGAATATGAACTCATGAAGATGAACAGTGTAACTTGATCATTACAGTCATCAAAACCTTAGTGTGATTACAACTGACAGAGTCAGTGATAGAGAATAACCCCTGCTGTCCTAGTACACTTACCCATTGTGAGTTAAATCAATACTAAAAGACATTCTGTTTATATCTACACCATACCTACTTGATTCATGTTGTACCACAATTAACATAGTTATCACTTTGATAGCATCAGTGACAGAAGTGGCAAACCCAAACACTAGGCATACAGCCTGAGTATGAAACAACTGTTAAAAAAATTACACTGTGTCCATAAGTGGCATAGATCACTCATTGCAACAATAGTAAATGTATTACTATTTGAATAAGTTAGTCATCACAGATGCAATGAGATTGTCTTTATCAGGTACAACATACTCAGTAAGTGCCTGCAGGAAAATCTATCCTATATACATCTCCGATACAGGTACGTCATTGTTGGCTCAGTAGTGCTATGATATTTAGAAGTTGCTTGGTCTGATCCATGCAATTACATTGTTTCTTACAAAGAATACTTACTGCATCTTTAGTATTAAAACACACTGAAGGTCTATGTATGTACATCAGCAGTACACCTTCATCAGTAAGAATGCATCTGATACTGGCAATCTGCAATTTCACAGCGTTGAACAGGCAATGCTTTTCCTTTATTTACATCAGCCTCTCTATCTTGAGTAAACCGTTGCAGTAAATGTACTACTATGTAAATCACATACTAAATGTAACACTACTTTTATCTTGAGCATGCTAGTGTCTTGTAGTTAATTTAAGTACTTCTCTTAATTAATGTATACTCACTAGTGTTAAAACCTTTCTACAACTGTCATCATGCACCTTCAGCATCTCCACTGAGCATGCAGTACCTGGTCAGGTGGGTGGGGATGTCTCGTAGTACATTTAGACAATTGTTTGTTATTTCTGTCACCTGCTGCTGGATGTCTGTCATTGGTTGTGTTGACTTGGTCCTCCCCCATACTTGCATGTGTGTGTGTGTGTGTGTGTGTGTGGTGCTGGGGGGGGTGAATCCGGAGTTAGGGTTTTCAACCCTAACAGCGAATTTCCTCACTTTTGTCGCTGTGGAACAACCCTAACTAATGCATTAAACAGAGTTTTTTGCCTCTAATTTCCCTTCTTTTTGAGAATGATAACGAAAAATAGTGAATGTAATGCGGCGGCGGGAGCGTGGGACCCAAAAGCAATGCAAACAGAAGTGCTAACAGTGGCGCACATGGTAATGCAAGTGCAAATGACAACAGAAAGGGCAATGCACACGGTGGCATAGACAGGAACAGTCTGCCATGTGATGTGTTATCACATAGTAACATGGTGCCTGCAAATGGAAATGTCAATGGGCATGGTGACACAAAGTGAAACAGAAAGAGAAACAGTACTGTAGACACAAATGGCAAAAAATAGCAAGCGAAGTGCAAATAAGCTATGGATACGCACGCAGGGCCCGTGCTCCGCACGTAATGCAGCAGCGGGCGCAGGGCCCAAGGGCCCACCCCCACCACATGATGTCTTGTGGCATAGTAACAGGAACAGCAACACAAACAGAAGCGCTAACAGTGGCGCACAAGGTAGCCATAAGGCGAATGAGAACAGAAAGAATGTGAACACGGTGGCGTGAGCGGAAGCGGTGTGCCGCGTGATGTCTTGTCACATAGTAACATGGTGCCTGCAAATGGAAATGTCAATGGGCATGGTGACGTAAAGTGAAACTGAAGAGAAACAGTACAGTAGACACAAATGGCAAAAAATAACAGAAGCAGCAAGTGCAAATGAAAAGCGAAGGATAGCGCTGCGTGGTGGTGTGAGCGTCAACGGTAAGTGAAACAGGCATGGAACCGAAGCGGAAAGGGCAATGGTAACAGTAATGTAAGCGCACAGGCTGGTTTCCCCAAAAGCTGAATAGAGAAAGACAGTGAGTACAAAGAATGTATGCATAATAATGGGTATCGGAGCAGAAAATGAGGACTTGGAATACTAAATAGGTTATATCTCAGGAACCGTATGCGTGAAAAAAATTTAAAAGTCATATGATTTATGACTGTCGCTAGTTGTGTACTTGGCCTGTGGAAGATAAGAATCTTTCAACAAAAGATCCGTATTCGCACGTTTCGAGATACGGGCCCTGAAAGGCGCGGCGAACGCTGTAATGTTATCCTATGGGAAAAAAGAGAAGTTTGGAGCACCATAACTTTGTCTCCCTGTAATATTTTTTCACTAAACCACTGAAAGACACATCTGTTGGCTGTTGGCTGTCTTCCCTCCAAATTTCAGGAAAAAAGACCAAACCGTTATTTTGCAGCAGGGTGCCAAAGGATTCCTGTAATGCATCAGGCGCCTTAATGTTATCCTATGGGAAAAACTGTCAACTTTGGAGTGCCATAACTTTGCTACCATGTAATATTTTTTTCAATACAACACTGAAAGGCACATCTGTGAGATGTGGAAACGCGTTCTCTCAAATTTCAGCCAAAACTCCCAACGTTCTTTGCAGTGCAGTGCCAAAGAATTGCTGTCATTTTCCCACAGACTAGAAAATTACTGTCTTAATTTATAAAAGCCAGAAAACATTTGCTACATTTTATGAGCATGAAAGTATTTCCGTAGTACTTTTCCAGAAATCTGAAAATATATTTCTGGGTGTTTTACCCCAAAATAAAGACATGGCTAGCATCCTCAGGGTCCGACTAGGTGAATACAAAATAATTAGGTTGCTAGAGGGTCCCAAATTTAAATGCCAAGCATTTTCTAATCACCAACTGAAAACCAAATGGCCGATTTGTAAAGTAACAGGCCCATTTGAAAGTAAAAATAGCATTGCGAAAGTGTTGAACTTTTTGTTAACATTGACTTATAATGGAAATTGTTTTGAATAACTTTTGAACCGTTTAATATTTTTTCACCAAATCTTCAAAAGGCACATTGGGGACCCTGGCCACGTTCCTTGAAAGATTTTGGGCCAATCGCACAAACGATGCGACCTGTACAATGACCGTGGGAATTCCAGAAAAAGCGTAGCGTCTGGCATAAATCATGCTTAATAACTCCACAGCTGTGTACCTGACTGGTACAAAACTTGGCAGATGCCAAGGCCTATGGTTCTTGATTGTGTATTCCAAATTTCAGCCAAATCTGTCAAACAGTTGCAAAGTTATTAAGGTGCAAAGTTTTGGGGTTTAACATAGAAATGACTCCTCAACCCTAACTATGGTATCACGATAATATATATTCATGTGTACATATTTATGTGTGTGTGTGTATATATATATCTATATATATGTGTATATATCTCTATATATATCTATATCTATATATATATATAGAGATATATATATATCTATATAGATATATATATATATATATATATATATATATGGGATACATGATGGGCAGAAGTGGAATATGGAAAATATTCTCACTCCTGCAGAGTGAAGCATGGATATCTCACCAGTGCCGAAGGCACGAGTGGGATAGCCATGCCTTACAATGCAGGAGTGAGAATATTTTCCATATTCCACTCCTGCCCATCATGTGTGCGATGTATACAATAGGCAACAAGTGTTTTTGTATGGTTTTGGTATTTAAATATTGTGTCTGAGGTCTGCTTTGTTGTTACTTTTTAAGTTGGCGTTGATACTCAGTGATTTGGCTACTGTGTGTTAGTCTGCTCAACTGTGTGATAGGGATTGGTGATGTGAGAACAGCTCAAGAAAATCTCTTCTTAGACATTCATTGGTTTCTGAGGATGATATAATTTTAGTTTATTCATCCGTGGTGCTTCGGAAGGTTTAGGAATTCATTTTGAAAAGCTCATTGTACAGAAATACTGTTTTTAGTCAAGTTTTTGTAATTTGTTTTCAGTGCTAAGTACTGCTCCAAGTGTACTGCTTTCAGCTTATGGCTTTTTAGAAACTGCAAGTAAAAGTTTCACACTATGCAGGTTGCGTGCAATTAGGTAGATTGCTGATTTCATTTTCAGTTTTAAAAGAAGTTCCAGCTTGTAGTGCTTAACTGATGCTGCAGTGAGAATATCTGGTGATGACATAGCTACTATAGGCGTAAATGGATTTATTTTCACTTCAGCTATGTCATCACCCGATATTCTCACTGGGGTGAGAATACATGCTTTTATTCTCAATATATATATATATATATATATATATATATACAGTATATATATATATATATATATATATATATATATATATATATATATATATACACACAGAGGCTTTATAAAGGCTGTCTATGTATTTTTTATGTTTTTCTTGCTACTGGTCATTCACTCTGGGGGATCCTTGCTTGCAGCAACCACGTGGACTAGTATCTGGTATCAGGGAGTCTGGTATTGGAAGGGTACAATTTTGATGTTTTTTGTGTAGTTTAATGTAGTCATGTGGATTAGCAGTACAGGTAAGGACCTAGGGTAGGGTGGGGTGGCTCAACAAACACCCATAGAAAGATGCATTGTCTGCAGGCCTTAAATGTTTTTTTGCTGTGCCGTTTTTGTGCATTGCTATGAAGGGGGGGGGTTGGGGAACATGAGTAACATTAAAAAAAAGATAGAGGTTCCAGGCGATGCATTTTCCAGTGTGTTTGTTCAGTAAGTGGTGCCCATTGTGCACATGGTACTTCCTTTATCTTGGGTGGGGTGGCTGAACAAATGCCCATTGAAAGATGCATTATCTGCAGGCTTTAAAGAGCCACTGATGCCACAAGTGCTACATTGCAGAATCCAAATAAGCAAACTCCCAGTAAATCTCATACCAAAAACTAGATTTTTATGTTACTTTGTTTTAATGTTATTAGCCATTTTGTAACTTTGAATGTACTACCTGTGCAATAACAGCAGGTGTCAGTAAAGAGCTGCTGATAATGTCATGTAGGGACCTCAAAGTCTAGTAATCCCTCTCAGGAAGCTTATAGGACCCATTTCTCCAAAGCTGTAAAGATCATGTGCAATGGTTTTCACAAATAATACAGACAGCACTAGTCAGTAAACATTGCTATAAAAACAATATATGTTTCAGGTTTTGTAAAAAAGTTGATAAAATTGTATTATTTAATGCTGTTTTTGTGTGGTCTATTTCTCCAGGGTTGCTGGATGCTAAGTCAGCATGCCTCCAGGTTGCTAAAGCCATTTGATGTGCTACTCTAATGTGCCTGTTAGAAAATTGTATTTGCTGCTAGTATTATAATGTTGGTACAGTAATTTCACTGCTGTTTTGTCATTGTCTGCTTTACAATATGTTTTAATAACAGCCTTATATATGTTAATTCCTACTATGGGTGGAAGTGTTAGCTCTGGTAAAATGATCATTGTAATTCAGAGTAGAATATAGGTGAGTCTGCCCACCCCATTGACAAGGAGATGGGATAATTGTTTTAAATTGGCATTCTTAGAAGTTGCCTCAATTGACTGATGGGTGTGAATGAGCTCAGCCTTTCACCACATCAGAAACTTATTCAGTCTGCAAACCTCTCAACAATGTGCTATGACCCAGCATTCAGCGACCCAGGAAAAAAGGACCTCAATAAAAAGGCACCCAGACAAAATATTGTCAGTTTTGTTACAAAGCCTGAAACACAAAGGTTTTAAAGTAATGTTTATTAACTCATGCTGCCTGTTTTACTTATGTAAACCACTGCACATGATCTATACAGTTTTAGAGAAACAGGTCCTATAAGCTTGCTGACAGGAAATACTAGACTCTAAGGTCCCTAGGTGACATTAGCAGCAGCTCTTCACTGAAACAGACTGAAACAGGCTTTTTTTTGAACAGGTAGTTAAATCAGGGTACAAATTGGCTAATAACTTTAAAATGAAGTAACATAGAAATCTACTTTTTGATATGCAGTTTACTGGGGATATGTTTATTCTAATTCTGCAATGTAGCCCTCTTGGCCAGATAGTGTCAGCAGCTCTTTAAATGTTGTTTTTGGTGTGCCTTTCTTGTGCAATGCTTTGTGGGGGAACATGTGTATTTCTATAACTTTAAAAAAAGATAGAGATTCCAGGCCATGTGTTTTCTAGTGTGTCTGTTCAGCATGGGGCAGACACAGTGTACATGGTCCTTCCTTTGTCTTGGGTGGGGTGGCTGAACAAACACCTGTGGAAAAATGCTTTGTCTGCAGGCCTTAAATGTTGTTTTCTTGTGCACTGCTGTGGTGGGGGGTTTATATGTGTAAGTCCCTCAAATGGGCTTACCAAGTGAGTGCTACAGCCCTCTGTCCTCCTGGCATGTCCACTGAGTGGCTGTGGCAGGGCTCAAGCCATGTTGGCCCCACTGTTGCTCTATGACTGTAGCCATCAAAATTTCAGGACCTTGACCCAAGAACAACATGGGGTGAGGTCCAATCCTCGTTTCTGTGCCTATGGGTGCATTTTGATCTATGAAGTGGTGCCAGTGTGGCCAAGAAAGCCAGGACCACAAAAGTAAATAATCAAGATGGAGGTCGCACACCCACTGAGCATGAGCACCCACCAGAGCTAAATTCTTAAAGAAGCAGCACTCCAATTCCAGTATAGCCACACAGCTGTTCATACAAAAAGTACATCCCCAGCTCCAGGAAGAGCAAAGGAGCCATGGATGTCAAGAAATAGCAACCAGAGGCCCCAGTTGATGGGGTGGGGGGGCAATGTTGAAGCCCTAATAAGAGCTCTATTTTGTAAATGTGGGATGGCCTGTTTTGGGCCCTGAATGATGACAAAATGGCAGCCTCCACAAAAGACTACAACATGGGGGCTGCTGGGTGGAAAGAGACATCTCAGTGAACTAGCCCAGAAAGGCAGCAGCCAATCAAGGGAGGGCTGCCATAAAGTTATGAATAGAACTGTTTTGCCGCAAGAGAGAGAGAGAGAGTCATCAAGAGGAGCTGCAGTGTGGCTGTGAGAAGAGAGACTGCATTGGTTCCTGAGCCAAACTAATGAACATTTTGCCTTGCTGCTGTTGGACCTTGGTTCTAAAGAAAAATCACTAAGTTGTGTGCAAGAGAAATAACTGCTATGTCATTTGGTGAATGTGGAAAATTGTTCCCTATCAGCCCTAGCAGTTGGACACTATTTCTGAGCTGGGAAACTTGTTGGACTGCAGATTCTGATTGAGCTATGGTGCCCCCTCAGCAGAGAAATAGTTTTGGTGAAGGGAACATTCAGCCAGGGGAGAAACTGTAAGTGCTGTGGCAAGCATCTGTGACAGGACCCAGCACTGCCTGTGGAGACATCTGCTAAGGGAGGGGCTGTGAGGTGAGACTGTGGAAGCCCAGCCACCCTAAGCAGGTTCTGTAGGTTGACCTGAGGTGCAACAGAAGGGTTTGGGGAATCTTATCCATCTTTGTTCCCCAGAACAAAGATGATGAAATCCACCCCCCGCCAGTGTAGAAGAATGGAACAGGCCTGCCTGAGTGAAGTCTGTCTATAAAGGCCCATTGGTGAAGCTGTCTAGGTCAGGCAGGCGAATATCATCATGCCTCAATTTTTGTCTAGCTTCAAGGCCTTCAACCTGTGGTGCACCACCAACGAAGACCCTCCATGGTACCATGCAACTCAGCCAGTGACAAGTCCCCTGTGTGAACTGCATAACCTGTAAATACCCCAAGCTGCAGCGCTGGGAATCTGTGTTAGTTAGCCAGTTAGGATTCAGGGGATCATTTCTGAGCAGGATTCTGTATAATGCCAAAGTTTGGTAAGACCAAGATTTCAAGTTTGAAAGTGTGTTCAGTGTTGTATTTGGGCTCCGATGAAGGACCCCAGGCCTGTATCACCAACCGGTGAGGTACCCACCATATAGGGATATTCTGGGTGCATCCAGTGGCGGTAGGAGGGGTTGCAACAGAGAAAGTTATCTTCTAACTAAAGTGAATAGTGTTTGATATTCTCCTCTTTGTTTCCCCCTCCCAAAACAAATAAGTTCACTGTTTGCATCTTATCCACTGTCACTGTGTTATTGAAACAGTGCTGCTAAGGGTGGGGGTTGCTACTATGTGTGAAACTGTTATTGTGTGGGGAAAAAGTATTAAGGGGGCAGTTTACTTATTTTCCTGGAGGGTGGTAACCTGTTCTTTATCCACAGGTATTCCCTGTCATTTCCCCCGGGTGGAGGCACCACACCACATTTGCTACCAAATGCTCATGTACAGTAGGGCTGGCGTTAAGCACCCACTAACCCCGTGGCCACAGGAGACCCCCAAATGTAACAGGCATGGTGGTGGGTCTGGTGGCAGGAGGTGGGCCCCAGCACAGCAGCAGTCATCAGCAAAAGTTGAGAACTCCTGTATTCAAAGAAACTTGCATCACTTGCAGAGTTGCAGTGCAGATATTAAATTAACTACCTTTGCTACCGTTTCCATTTGCAGCCTAGGGGAAGTCTCACAAGTCAACGATGCTGCTGCATGCTGCCTGCAGTACCTGATTTCCCGACCCTTCCCTGACGAATGCTGAACCATGCTGTGTCCTGTCCATGCCATGTTCAGAGGAACTGAACTTTGCTACCTGTTTCCCTGCATCCCCCTTTTGTGCTGCATGTGCTGACATGGGAGGAGGTGTGGTGGAACCAATCACAGGGCTCCACTCCGGAAGGTGGAAGACTGGAGGCTAGAACTGGCTCAGCCAGAGCTTAACGCTGGTTCCCAGATACTGAGCCAGGCCAGCAGGGAGTGTGAACTGTGGTGGGAAAAAGAACTTTCCTGCTGCCTGCTACTGCTTTGCTTGTGCTGCCACCGATGTGTCCAGAGGGAAGCAAAGAGGGAGATTAACAAGAATGGTGAGTACTACTCCACATCAGAAAGTCCAGCAGAGGTGGGCAAAGATCCCCGTGGAAGAGACCTTAGGTACTGCAAGTTTGATGTTTATGTCAAATCTAAAATGGTAGCGGGTGTGTGAAAGGTAATACGTTCTTGAAGGAAATGGATGCATTGGCAGTAAGAGCAGTGTAAGTAAACATACCAGTGCTTGAGTTGTTTAATCTTTAAGGAGAGTCACTTTGTTAAGTCATATAAAACAGTAAAATGTGTGTCACGATGTGCCAGTAATACCTAATTGCTGAGTGATATAAAAGGCCAACTTTAGCTAGTGTTCTTTGGGAGGCCATTTTATAATCTATTAAAAGGTGAACAATCAGTTGGACCACTAGCCCCCTAGTTGGTAGTGAAGCATAACAAATTACAATATAGGAAACCCAGTTTAGATGAACCTGGCATCTGTTTTCTAAATCACAGTTTGCGACAATGTTACTCAGATGACAACTGGCTAGGGATGTACAGTAAGTGGAGGATTTGTGTGTGTGTGTGTGTGTGTGTGTGTGTGTGTGTGTGTGTGTGTGTGTAGCTTTGGCAATACTGGAGTTGGGCTCAATGTGTGGCAATAACAAGGGGGAGGGCTATAATGAGCCACCAGGGCTGGGCTCCTGGTGGCTGCAGCTGACAGAGGGGGGGGCTTTGTCTGCTTTCGAGGGTGTACTGTAGATCCTAACACAAAAGGGTGTACTTGCCAGTTTACAGGCACTGTAACTAAGTGGAAAAAATGACCCAGTCATAAGGGTCTGAAAAAAGTAATTTAAGATAAAATTGCTATCTAAACCTAAATTGGCAGGTTTGCCTGGGGTATGGTGGGGCAGCAGGCAACATCTCCTCACTCCCCACCAAGTGTTACAAGAGCACGTTATGTCCAGGCATTCTCCGGATGCTTATTTAATTTCTGCGGTTGCATGGTAGCTGGATTCTAGCCTGCCCGCTCTTTCAATCTTACCCTGCTGATTGGCTGCTGCCTCTGCAGTCCCTGCTGCATTCAGGAGCTGTCCTGCTCCTCCTGCCCGCTGTGCATGCTGCTGTGCAGTGGTGGCTTGCTCTGCTTCATCTGCCAGGTGGTCTGCTGGCATCCCCTCTGCAGTGGCTTCTCCTCCCGGCTCCGCCGCTCCCAAGACTTGCTGCCCTTGTGTTGCGGCTGCTGCTGCTGTGCTGTTTGGGGCTATCCATCCCTTGGTTTGCCCTTGGTGGGCCCTGTATTGCTTGAGGCAGGGTCCTTTCTGCTGTTTTTACCCTCCACCCTGCCTGGGCTCTGCTCCTCTTCTGCTGTTCCCCCCTGCTGTTGTTTGGGTTTTCTGCTTCCTTTGAACCCAGCCTTGTGCCTTTGCTCAATCTCTGTTCCTTACTGTGGGCATGTTGTGCTGGTGCAGCTGCTCTGTGCCTCCTGCTGGCCCCCCAGTCCTGCCTGCTTGGGGGTGCTTGCTCGGACTGTCTGTTTTTCCTACCTGCCTTGCCTAGCTGTCTCTGCATGGGCCCTCCCTGCTGGCCTACACCAGTCTTGCATTTTGGAAAATGGTCAGACTTTTGTTCTGAGCATTAATTCTGTGTGCTTTTTCCGAGTATGAAATAAGCGTTCATAAGAAAATTATAATGTAATGAATCTCTCTGCTGAAGTCTGCTATTCTTGTTGGAACTGAGTTTTCTAGCTTGTGTTGGCACTGCCCATTCCTTAGATGGTAATGAGATAATGGCCCTTTTCCCAGATTCTGAGCCTGTAGCTACGGGATCAGTATATGAGGGATAAGGGCCTGGAGCTGCTAGGGGAACTCAAACTTGGTGGATCTAGGGGGGAAAGTTTATCACTGTGCCCTGCAGACCAGTCATACATTGTTTCTGAAAAATTTCTGAAAAACTATGTCTGTCTGTCAAGTGACAATGTTTTAGCATTATGAATTTTCTTTTTGAACGGATTTTTGTTTATGATTGCATCCTATGTTTTGTTTCAACAAAATCATGTTTGATCACAGCTGTCAGCCTCTCTGGGCAATGATTGTAAGTAACAGTTTAGCATATATCTGTTGGTTATGAACAACTTATGACTGACTGTCCCATCGTCACCATGTCCAGCCTTTGGGTATCCTGATGCCTCAACCCTAAGCACCACTCCCCCACTGTAGCACCAATGGGGATCAGCATGGTGAGAGGTCCTATGGCACCTGTTCACCATCAACTGAGTTGACTGGTGCACATCCCTTCCACCCATTTATTTGCCCAGTCCCTGAGGCTGTCATGTGTGCAACAGATCAGGCCAGGTCTAGAAATGCAGACAGCTGTGAACCAGTATGACTTCGTCAAAAAGAAACACAAGAAGCACAACAAGATAAACCTGTTTCATGTCTGATTTGTTCAGTGAAATAAAGGTAAAGCAGTTGTGTATTGAATTGTTGAATCTGTGTCCTATGAAGATTTATGTCAAAATATGTCTATGACAGTAGTGAATTTCGGGCAGATGCTGTATATCACTGAGTCTAGAGGCTCCTTAACTTCTGATGTTCTGATAGATGGTAGTCGGGGAGGGGTCCAGCCTTTGGGCATTGATGCCTCTACCCCAAGCACCACTCTCCCCACTGTATATCAACTATGGCATCTGTTCACCATCAACAGTGAGTTGACTGGTACACATCCCTTCCACCCATTTATGTTCCCAGTCCCTCAGGCTGGCATATTGTGCAATGGAGTGGGCAAAAAAATATTGACAACTCTTGAGGGATCCATTCCATCAAGAGTCACTGAAAGATACAGGAAGCACAATCAAGGGCAACTGTTCCACATCAGAGTGTGTTCAGTTAAAACATTGTTTGCTCGAATGATAATGAAATATTTTGGTATAAGTCTTCAGAAATGAGGCCAGATTACATGTGTTTTGTTGAATTCAGGGCAGCTGCCGTATATTACTTGACTCCTGGCTTGACTTGATAGTGGTATGGGAGGCGTCTAGCCAGCCTTTGGGTGCCGATGCCTCAACCCCAAGCATCACTCCCTCCACTGTCTCACCAGTGGGGATCAACATGGTGAGAGGTCCTATGGCATCTGTTCACCATCAACAGTGAGTTGACTGTTGTACATCCCTTCCACCCATTTATTTTCCCAGTCCCTCAGGCTGTCATTTTGTGCAATGTAGCGTGCCGGGCCAAAAAACAGTAACAGACAGTGGCTCGGATCTGATCCATCTTGATTTTTAAACAGGAGTGCACATTAAAGGTCCAACTTGGTGTCCAGCACAGAGTCCAAGTCATATCAATGTCAATGAGAAAGTTTTATTGTGTGAAGAAGAATTCAATAATAGTGATAATAAAAGTACACTACAACCACTACATGAATGAATGTAATTAAGCGATGTTTGGTAGTTTGCTATTATGTCCGACTCCATGAATGGTGTGTAGGCCAAGAAATAACTTTTGGGACAGTTATGTCCAGAGTTTAACAGCAGGAATTTCATTTTCCCATTAAGTGATCTTAACTGTATTGCATGATGATGTGCCTAAGTACACCATCCCCAACACCAAAATAAGTCAGCAAGTGACCAATGTTGAATTCTGTATGACTACATTCATACAGCAATACAATCACAGATAAGTAAAAAAGATCATCACACTGTGCGATAGGAAATTCAGCTGCGGCAGCTGGCTAGCCACAACAGACAGTGGCCTACCAAGCAAGTGATGAACTTGGTATTTGATATTGAATTTGTCTGTCATGTGTAATGTAACCATAGCTTTCCAAATCTGCTATTAATACTAATCACACTGCCATACAAGAATAAATCACATTGCAAGATTAGGGAAATGCCCAGCTGAGGGTTTCAAACTCGTTACAAATTCTTAAACTGATGTATATGGCTGAAATGGCAAATTAAGCACCATCATTACATTACATTTCAGTACCTGAATGATTAAAGAGCACCGTTCACAGCCTCTTTACTTTTATGCACGAATAAACTGTTATTTAGCCAATTTTGTCACTGTATTTCAAACAGTAGTGTCATCTGAAGTTAGTTTTAGCATTCTGAGCTGCAAAACACTATTGTGTATGCCACAGATTGTATAGCAAGCAGCCTGGTGTGGGCCCTGGTTGTGGATGTAGCCATGGCTGCAGTGCTGACATCACTGTAGGTACTAGGGCAGAGGAGTGACTCAGTGTCACTGTGCAGCACAGTATGGTGGAAGGCTTGGTTTTGCAAGGGTAAAGTAACAGTAGTCAACCTACGGATCATGTGCCCCCCCTTCCCCAAGACACCCACCTGTTAGCAATGCATTATGCCAAAATCCAAAATGCCTCACAATGTTTATTTATTTATTTATTTTTAACTGTTTTCTGCTTCTGTAGCAAAGCAGCATGGGGACTGAAACACAGGTTACCCACCTGTAACAGTTGTTCTAGGAGTGGAATACGTTGTTCTTCTTCCACACTTGTTGGCATGTCCTTTTACTCTTCCCCTTTAAAGAGGTTCAGCAAGTTAATTAAAATACCATGTGCGGGCTGGCCCAGTGGTGCAGAGGGCTGAGGTGCTGATGTCTTACCTCGAACCACGCCAGCAACCTAGGTTCAGAAAGTGACTTGAGGCTCTGGGGGTTGGCACTCGGCAAGGGAGCAGAGGATTGAGCATCCAAGCTGTCCATTGCACTCTTCACCTCTCCTAGGGTAGGAGCAGGATTGCATCACTCTGCAATAGCCCCTGGTGGAGACCGGGAGCACTGCATAAGCATCGCAACAGAAGGGTGTACCAAGAAAATGGCAAACTGCTTAGGACTGACTGGATGATGGCAGCCAGCCTACCATGCCCCCGAAGGGCTACCCTGAGGTCAGGCTACAAATATGAATTAAGGGGGCTCCAGGAGGAGGAGTAGTGGGGTATGTCAGAGACTGTGGCTGCCCAAAGGTGGTGGGTCCTGGACACGTAGAATATCATTGTGCACCACATGGTATGGTGCCTTACCTGAGCAGCACCCCATCTGACTATATTTAGCTGAAAACATAATCCATATTAAAGAGTGGAAGGGATTGTAAATTTGTGAGCAGATGATCCCTTCAAGTTCCCAGTGCTGGGAGCTGACTAAAAACCCACCACCCCCATGCTCAGGCGCGTAATGACGTGTGCCCAGGAAGCTGAGGCGTGCTCAGTGTATTCTTCATGGGGCTGACTTTTAAAACATTTTTCAAGATATTAGCTGAGCGAAATTGGCCGTGGCTGCCCCTGTACCACCACGGTGGGTGGGAGGCAAACTTTAGACCTTCTGGCAAGATTTAAAGGGAAAGGACATGCCAACAAGAATGGATAAGAACAACATATCCACATCCCTAGGAAGAACATTACACAGCAAGTCACCATAACAGTAGATCTTGGCCAAACATCTTGCCTTATGCATGCCATTGACCACGTTAGAATGGACTTGAGCACAGGTCAGCAGGAGGAGGGATTAAGCATCTATGACTGCCTCCTCTCCCTCCTGGGTGGGTTGGTGTTCTTTGCTGCTCTAGCGGCCCTGTGAAACTGGTGAACTGCAGCAGATGCAGAGCACATTGGTGACAGAGAACATGGAGGATGTCCTACAAATGGGTTAGGGCGCCCATTGCACTGGATGTCATTGCAGATCCACACCCATGGACAACATACAAGGAAAAATCCCTGGAGGACTGAGGAGGCGATGAGAGCCTCAGGGACCAGGCTGCACATCCACAACACCAGACTGCTGCACCAGTGATCCACAAGCACCACCTGCAGAGATGAACCATCTAATTTCAGATAGATGCAACTAAAGGTAGGAGAGGCAGGCCTTCCTGGGGAGGGATCCAGTGGACTGATATGTCTGTTGGAGGAGGCCATGGGGGGGATCTTAGTGGGGAGTAGCAGATCTGAGTTAGCGGCCTTGAGAGATGCCTAGAAGACCAAGGAAATAAGTGGAAGGTGTGAAAAAAAAGATCCTTGAGAGGATGCGCATCAGGTACCACGGAATGAGTCCCAAGCATGCACAACAAATAAGTGGGAGGCTGAGGCGTGATCTCTATAAACTTAAGACAGGATGTGATGAGTATAACAACCTTCTGTGCACTAATAACTTACAAACTTAAACAGAAAGCCTGATACTGAGCTGGCATCGTCCACAGAAACAGTGCAACCCAAACTCCAGCGGCAGCTGTAGAGAATAGCAGCAGTGATACCTGATGTCGAGATCCCCTGAAGACGATAATTCATCAAATGTTGCTGTCATCAATTACTCAGCGTCAGTTTGTCCATTGTTGCAATTACTGTCTGACATTGATAACGAGAACAATAATGCCTCCGAATCATGCCATTTTATTAAAACCTCACATCCACATTCCATTGTGGTGACTGTCATTTTACAACAGAGAGACAGTAAGGCTCTGCTACATACAAAGGAGGCACTACTGCTATCAAATTATAGGGTACATTCTATTCAGCCATGCAGACACGGTGGAAAGCTTTACAAGTAGAATTGGTGACAAGACATATGGATGATTTGAGCAGTACAGCGAGCAGCAGCAGGTGGGTGTATGGGGGAAGGGGAACACAGAGTTCATTGACCACTGGTAGTCCCCTCACAAAACAACAGTGACACAGAGGGTATGCTGAACATTGTTACTCATACTATGCCCCAGGGGATGAATCGGAAAGAAAGCAGCCAGCACATGTGATGTAAATATTGGGCCAGTCATGAAAGGTGCTCTTGCAGGGGTAACAGAATCCAGGTGAACAAAGGAAGACCAAAGCTGCTGTTGTCATATTTACATGACCAATATTTATGTTGATGGCATATATACATACCACCAACAACAGGTGGTGACCAATGTGGCGAGAATGGTGGGTGTATGGTGGCTCATTGTGAACAAATCAAAGACAAGTAGTTGATGAAGACAAAGTGGGAAGTGCATCCACAAGAACTTGCAGTTGTACCATCAATGAACGGAGGAAGGAACCTCCCCATCCGGGAGCACAGAGCCACCACCATACCTCAGAGGTTGGAAGAAAGCACAGCAGTTGGACCACACAGGCTCAGGAGGTGAGGATGGTGGAACAGAGGCACACACAGCCAGGTTGAACCACCACAATCCATACACCATTCTGGGGATCATAGTTCTAACAGATGCCACGAAGGAGATAACAGGCTGAGGACAACCGTCACAAGGAGGCCCACAGAAGGAGGCAGAGGACACCACAGGAAAGGAACCTGGTGGGGACCAATGTGAGGGATAGAACCGGGGCAGGGAAAACAGAAAGGTGCCTGCCTGGTGCCATGGCTTGAGAGACAGGAGGCATCCTCGATCACAAGACAGCTGCACGAGAGTCTGAGCGACATCATGTCCACCTAGGACAAATGACTTAGCCATCATGAGATTAGGCAGTGCAGAAGGACCTCGAAATCAGAGGGCCTACGACAAGTAGCACACAATATCCTCTGAGGTGCTGCCTGTCAATGGCAGGAGAGGCGAGGGTACTTTACCATACAGTTGTGAATGGTTGGAAAAAGGGTGGACAGGGTTTGGCTTCATTGGGGACTGGGTTCCACCTGAGGACACCAGCCATACTGGCAGGATGGTGCATCTGTCCAGGAAGGGAACAAGTCTTTGAGCAATCGGTTTAAAATGCTTCATTGTTGACTTTTAAGCCTAGTCAGGGAGGCTGATAAGCAGCAGGAAAATCCAGCCTCCCTAAAACAGGGTATTAAATGAGAAAGACTGAGGTAGAAAGGTCATGGGGGTTGCAAAAGAAGGTAGCCATCAAAATGGAGCAATGAGTACCAATGCTATAGTCTAAAATACTTCCGAATTAATGGGCTAGTGGAGGAACATCTGGATATCATGGCAGTCACAAACATGGCACACAAACATGACTGGGACATAAACATACCAGACACACCATCTACAGGAGGGACAGGAGGGTAAAAGAGAGGAGGAGTAGCTTTACATAAGGAAGAATCAAAGCAAAGAACAAAAAGGGAAAAACAGGGGAGAAAAAGCTCAGGTAAATTTGGAGACCGCAATGGCAACAATCCCACAGGAGTTGTATAAACACTTCTCAGGGAGAAATTGACAAGGAAATGATAGAAAGAATACTTAGAATGGCAGAAAGGAGATATGATGGGTGATCTGAATAGCGATGTTAACTGAGTGATTACAGCCACTTCAAAGTGGGTTATTCTAGATGCCGATAAGGGGCATGCCTTAGACAACTATATTGAGACACCAAGAGGGAGCAATCTGAACCTGGTCTTCAAATGGAGATGAAGAGAGGATCAAGGATGATATGGGTGAGCCATCTGAGAATCCAGCTACCATGAACAGTATAGTTCACAAAACACAACAAAGAGCTACAAAGGCAACGTTAATTAGGAGGGCTGAATTTGACAAAATGGGTGAGTACCTAAGGAATGCACCAGCAAATGGGGGAAGGAGGGGTGGAAGAACATAGAATAATAAAACTGCCATCACAGAGGTAACGCTTTGTGAACAAATAAACAAACAAAACGATGAAGAAACCACTGTGGTTCTCAAAGGAAGTGGCAGTGAACAGAAAAGAAAGCATTCAGGAAGCACAAGAATCACAGAAGGAGCAGGACACAGAACTGTTCAGTTAAAGCAAAAGGATACTGGGAAGGCAGTCAAGTGGCAAAAGACCAAACTAGGAAAGATAGCCAACCCAGTTAAGAAGGGAAAACTTTTACAGATACATCAGGGAGCGAAGGAATAATTCAAGGGGACATTAGTGAGCCTAATAAAGGGAGGGGGTGGGAGAGGGCACTGTGAAAAGGCAGAGATACTAAACAATATTTTGCTCAGTATTGACAAAGGAAGGAGGCAACTGAAACAAACAACGAAACACCTGGATACAGAAGTTAATACCAGCCCATTTACAAGAAGGCACTGAAAGAACCTTAAAACTGAAGGTGACAAAGCAATGGGGCCTGATGGAATTCATCCTGTAATTTAAAGAACAAGGGTAGAACTAGCGACACCACTACCCTCCTTAACAATCATGGGAGGATGAGACGTACCGAGGACCGGAGGAGGGCAGATGTGTCACTCAAAAAGTGAGCAAGGAGAAGCAGGAAACTAAGACCTGTTAGTTTAACCTGCGGTAGGAAAACAGAATCACTTGAAGGAAAGAATGAGTATCTAGAGGCCAGAGGCACAGAACCAAGGCAGCATGATTCACAGCGGAAGGTCATGCAGACAAATCTGATAGATTGACTGGGTGACCAAAGTAGTAGACAGGGGGCTGTGGACATGGCCTATCTAGACTTAGCAAGGCATTTGACTGTCCCACAAAAGATTAACATACAAGTTAGCAACCGGGGTGGGTCCCAAGATGACAGCCTGGGTAAAGAATGGCTGGAGGCAGGGCCTTGAAGTAATAGTAAATGGAGTCCACTCTGAAGGAAATGGGAAGTTACTACTGGGGTACCGCAGAGTTCAGTATTAGGACCGGTCCTCAATGTCTTTATAAGCGACATTGCAGAGGACTGAAGGAAAGTATGTCTCTTTGCAGATGACACAAAGATCTGCAACAGAGTTGATACTCAAGGTGGAGTGGAAAGGATGAGAAGCTGACTTGGCAAGGTTAGAGGAATGGTCAAATGTATGGCAGCTTAGATTCAATGTTAAAAGTGCAAGGTAATGCACCTGGGAAACAAAAACCAGGGGAAGAGTACACAATGGGGGTGAAGATACTAACAACAACAAAAAATGGAAAGGGACCTGGGGTAGTCATATCAAATGACCTAAAGGTGGCAAAACAATGTGAGAAGGCAGCAGGAGGCTGGTAGGATACTGGGATGCATGGGAGAGGCATCTCACCAGTAGAAAATAAGAAGTTATTATCCCTCATGCAGACAGTTGGTGAGACCCCATCCTGGGTACTGCGTGCAGTTCTGGAGACCCAGTCTCCACAAAGACATAGACAGGATGGAAGCTGTCCAGAGGAGGGCAACAAAAATGAGGTGTAGGGTCTGCACTGGAAGACACTCATGAAAGGGGCTTAAGGAGCTAAATGTATAGCCTCGAGAAAGGAGGGAGAGGGGGGACATAGTGGCTTTCAAAGTACCTCAAAGTCAACAAAGTCCAAGAGGGTAGCATGCAAAAAAAGAGGGTGTGCAAGAACAAGGGGGCACAATTTGAAGATAGAAGGAAGCAGACTCAAGAGGTAATTTAAAGTATTTTTTCACAGAGAAGGTCGTGGATGCATGGAACGGCCTTCCGGAGGAAGGTTGTGGAGTCAAACAGTGGTGGAATTCAAGCATGCATGGGACAGTCATAAAGGCAATTCTAGGGGTGGGGTAGGAAGAAGTAGGCTGCTGGTTAACTAGGATCTGCAGCTTATCCATTAGGTAGGGAAATGGGCAGACTGGGTGGGCCAAGCGGTCCTTATCTGCCGTCAAAATCTATGTTTCTATGTACTGCACCAGGCGTCTTATATCCCCCCACCACAGACACATACACATAGACACATACACACACAAACGCTTGTTGGGGTTGGGCTTATATTTATTATTTGGCAATGGGGAAAAAAGAGTGGATAGTTATCATGAATAAATGACATATAGTTCAGACGATATGGGATGATGCTCGACCATTTACCATTCAGCAATAACCTGGTCACTGAGAACATGCATTCACTGGCAATACTGGATGCCATACCCGTAAAAATCAGATTTTTAAGCTGAGCCAGTACGGTATCTATGTTCATTATTCTTCAAAATGTCAGTGGGAAATCTTCCTCCTCACTTGCTAGGTTCACGTCAAATATCTGCTTATTCGTCCTTCCACAGCTGAGCTATCTTCACTGAGATGCCAGCTTACTTTGGCGATCTGAACATTTTCCTCTTCTTACTCATGGGAATGCATTGATCCTCATCAGCATGAAAGTTTGGATCTTCATCCTCTGCCTCTTCATCACTGAAGGAGACATGAAAGTGATATTGGCAGTGATGATAGTGCTAGAGCTCTGGAATGTCTGATTGGATACTTGTTGAAAAGCTGTTGTCATAGTTTCAAATTCTTCATTTCTTCCACTGCATGTTTCAGTACCGCTATTTGCTCCTCCTAGACAGCTAACAAGCATCTTTGGTGGCTGGATCAATCAAAGCATGCTAGTTTGATAGTATCACTTTCTGGGACGCCTCTCGAGATTTTTCAGCACTAGCCATTTCACCTGCTACACAATGGGATGATCCTTTTTATTTATCTGTGATTTTTTCACAATCTAATTTTATATAAGATAATAAGTACTGGGTGTGGTTGATTACTACTGACCAGATCAGTCAGCTCCTTAAATGGGAGAAAATGTCTGAGTTCTTCAACAGTATCAAACTCTTCAGTTGTGATGCACAGCTCACTGTGTCAATGCGTTTCAAAGCTTGCTCAACTCTGGTGGTATCTAGTACTTTCAAATATAACAAATGCGAATTCCACCCAGTCACGACAGTTGTTTTAAAGTTATGTGATGCCTTTTGTGTACACAATTCTGGAAGTGTTGCTCCTTTAACAGGTCACTCGTGACTGTGTCTTTCCTGTGTGCCACTGCCTCTGATGTTACAGAGGAATGGGTTCACAGTGCCATCATCATCATCATCATCATCACTGAGATAGAGTCCAAAATCTGAATGCATATCCTCATCATCAGTTCTGCTTCGCTGTCTTCTTAGGGATACTCGGAATCAACGACAGAATGTTTTGTGCATTTGCAATCTTCTTCAGGAAGCTGTCCATCACTTGCGGTCATTACTGTTAACTTCCTCCTCAATGAGATACCCTTTGAAATGTAATGTAGTCACTATGGATTTGCATTTCTCAATCAAATCCATATCGACCCCGGCACAATTCAGGAATCGTCCATCAGCAACAGATGCATGCACAACACAGTGATTGCGCCTTTCACTCATAGCATGCCACTAGCCTTCTTCATGTTCTCTACTCCATCATGTGTCGAGAAAAGTTTCACCGTTCTGTCAATGGCAAAATCCTCAAGTTCTCTGCGGACATGCTGTGCCACAGCTTCCCCAGTGTGGTTAGGCAACACTTTACAAGACAATGTTACAATGTGAAAGTCCCAACCCGTGTTAATATAGGCTAGGCGGATACCAAGGTAAGGGCGACATTTGTATTTGTTGGTCCATCCAGCGCTTAACCACGTAAGCTTCTCTCATTAGGTATTTTCATATTCAGGAAATTTTTGGAGAAGAAAAGTTGGAATCCCTCTTTGTTGACTGACTCAAAAGGCATCATATCCAAAGAAAACCATACCAAGACATCGCGAACCAGTTCAAAATCAGAGGAAGCTGGCTGCATACTACCAGTGCCACCACCAAGACTCAAATTAATAGTTGTTTGCTTCAGTTTCTATAGTTTGTTACCCTCATGTACATCTACATCATGAATGTGGATTAAATGTTCTGTTAAGGATGTAATAGCTGTCTGCAGGGCATAACTTTTAACTTTGCTATTAATAGCAGCAGACTGACCTTTTGCGTACATTGCTTCCTGTGCACATCTAAGCAAAGACGAAATATCTGTCATCAAGCAGGTAGAAACTGAACCTGGATCACCTGAAGATGTACCTGGGACCTGTGTTTAACAGACAGTGAGCCAAGTACTTCCAAACAATGGACTTAAGCATTGCGTGAGACCTCAATTTTGGAGCAACAAACATGTTGCACATATTTCAATTCTCGCCAGCGACAGTAGTGGCGTTACATACTTGTAGTTTTACAGCGGTGATGCTAATACATATTTGACACGGCAATACTACCTACTACTACCAGTACTGGCTTTTCTACAAAAAACTGGTAGAAATGAATGAATTCTTAACATAACCACAGTATTAAGATATGGGATAATGCACACGGTATAAGTAGTGGATATGTGTATACAGTAAAATACCACTAAGTCAACACCTGAAAAAAACAAGAACAGGATGTGATGTCCAACACAGACAAGAAAACTGTTATTCAACCAGGAAGTTAATGCACATTTCAATCAAGATAACACAGTTCCATGACAAGGCATGGCATAGTGCATACACAGAACTTTAACAGAATGATGCTGCAGTGCAGTACCAGTAGCGCACAATACGTCAGCACTGTGAAAGTGAAGGTTACAACCCAGACATGACTCATGCAATGACCACTAATGTGTTTCATGGTTACCTGCTTAAATGCTACAAGTCCCCTACAGTCTCGTCCTGCCCACCCGGCAAAGTAGGAACATACACCCCAGTAGAGGAGGGTTGTGCCCTGCTGGAGTCACCACCACCAAGTCTTACTGGATGTGATTCATTCAGAAAATGTCTATTTCTTGATGAATTAATGTTGTAGTCTCCAGGCCTGTCTTTGCCACTTCACTTCCTCAATACAAAGTGTCAGTCCAATCAAGAAGGTGAGCCTTGATTGCTTCCTCCATCTTACTTTTCAGGTAATCTACCTCATCCTACAATACAAAAAGTTCTTGTAAGGACCAGGTATAGGTAGTATATATTGCAATATTCCTGCAGCAGCCAATTTCATAGCTGAAAACTAGTGTTATAGTGCATTAAAACATCACCTATACCTGTGATATTAAATTCAAGTCACATCACCAAGGTATGGAAAAAGGTATAAGCCAGCGGTGCAGCTGCTACTGTACCTTAATTCTGGACTGCACCCATCTACTATGGAACACTGAGTGAGATGACAGACAGCAAGGCTGCATGGCATCATTGTTGTAATGTTCATCCCTTAAGTAGTATGTACCGTTAAAACATGATCTCATAAACACTGTAATGTCAATTGCACATCACTGAACCTTGACCATCACTACTGCTGCTTCAGTCTGAAACAAAAATACAAAACTGACAAATGGTGAGACCAGAGCCAAGAAGACATATAAAACAAAATACATGAGGATAATGAATAGTCTTAACCATGATGTAAACACTTCAAAAGATTGCCATTGCATCATGGTAAACATAGAAAATGTAGCCCCAGAGGTTTACATGTCATGGCAAGCAGCAGCTCAAGACTTTTCAGCGTGGTAATGACAATATCCAAAGATGACACAGTGGGTGGGATATTCAAAAGGGTTGCGCAATGCGCAATAGGGTTGCACCTGTGCAAGACCAAAAGTGCGCCATTCTGCGATATTCAGCAGGAGGCAGTTGCGCCACCAAAACATGCTGAGCAACAGCACAATGCAAAGGAAGGCATGCGCCAACCGGCGGGGTGGATCCATGCATAAAGCGCCAATCACGAAATTCAAAAGACTTGGAAATTGCGCAACTGGGAACTGCCAGAAGTGCAGCACTAAGCGAAATGAGCCAAAAATAAAAGGCTCCAAGGAAGCAGCGCAAAAACTACAAGGATGCCAAGTGGGGTAGAGAGAGAGACAGACAGACAGACAGACAGTGACAGGCCAAGGCAGGCAAGGCAAGCATTGTGGGCCATAGGCTGCAGAGTCAGCGGGGGTGCCCAGTGCAGTGGAAGTAGCAGTCAGGACAGCGGGGTAACACAGCAACACCAGCGGGGGCAGAAGCCAGGGAGATGGACAGTGCCAGCTTCCCATGGAAGCTGTAATGAGGGTGAGAATGCAAGCTGCAGGGGATGAGGCTGTGGAAGGGCCCACCAGCGACGCCCCAACAGGCTATGAGCTGTACAGATGTAGAGATCGTGGCCGGTACCGCCTGAACAGGGCAATACTGAGGCGGGTCTCATGAGCTGTGCAGTGATGTGATGCAGGCACCCTCACGACGGAGTCACGGCTCTGTCAGTGGAGACCAAGGTGACAAGCCTGCATGTGCCTGCTCACCACGGGCACCTTCCAGAGGCTGACAGGGGACACCACAGGCATCACACAGTCAGCCACGTCCATCTCACCCAATTCCTCAGCGCTGCACATGCTACGAGGCGCACATCCATTTCCCCAGCACCAGCAGGCGTACAGCAAACATGTGGGGAGTTCCACAGGGGTAGCGCATTATGCCTGGCATGCTAGGGGACGTAAGACTGCACCTGTGTATGTTCACGCACCTAGCCCGATGGGGCAGCGGATAGGAACAGAAGGGCTACTCCAGTGTCAACTGCCAGGTGGTGTGTGTGATGCCACTGGGCGAATAATCAATGTCTGTGCCACGCACCCTGGTGGAGCATATGATGCCTTCATATGGCATCCAGTCTGCACTGTGCCATCGATTTGAGAGTGGGGACATCCCCACAGGACATCTAGTGGGTGAGTAGGCTTGTATGGAATGCAAACTTGGGAGCAGGTGCAGGGTGCCACAGGTGCCATGGTAGTGGCACATGGATATGGGCAAAATGGACCTGAAACATGACCCTGATCTCCACTATCTCCACACAGGTGACAGCGGTACCCACCGGCCCTGGCTGCTCACACCGTACCAGCACCCCATGACCCCATCGCGTAACGCTTATAATGAGGCACATGCGCCACCGCGCAACATCATAGGAGGGTTGTTTGGGATGCTCAAAGGCACGCTTCAGATGCCTAGACACCTCCAGCGGGGCCCTACAGTACAGTCCAAAGGCATTGGGATATTCCTGGCCTGTTGCATCCTGCACAACATGGCCAAGGACTGTGGGATAACCATTACAGGTTGAAGAGGGGACAGCAATGGGGACGCCAGTGGCGCCAGTGTTGATGGTGAGCATGAGCAGTTCCACTAGGGCAGGGACCCCGACTGATCCGGCAGGCCCAGCTACACGGGACACCATCACAGAGGAGCACATGCACAACACAGCTAAGTCAAGGGGCCATGTGCAACCAACACTGTCCAGGCGCGAAACCACAGGCACACAGGGTAACACACCAGGGGTGCATGATGGCCAGGGAGTGGAAGGGTCAGGCATACAAACACACCGTCAGGAGGGTGAACACTCATGAGGACTCACACACACCAGGCAGAGAGCGTACATGGGCAGATGCACAGCACAGCAGAACCGACATTGCTAACACACAGCACTACCGACCACCCCACCACCTGTACTGTCCAAATACATGTGTCAGATGCTGGGCACCTTGCACCTTAGTGTACAGTGCAATGCAGGCATCATCCATGCACCGCACCTGTGGTTAACAGTTGGGAGGTGTGCAGGTGATCCGTGTGTCGGCGTGAGCGACGCAACAGTGCACTGCCACCATGACACCATTGCACACAGGGCAACACCAGACCAGGGCCCACACTGGGAACAGGTCAGTCTGCTAGCACTGTCCCGGCCACAGCGGATGCATGGCGGCCCGCTGTGACCCAACAGCACTGGCAGGCTGAGCAGGGGCCACATGGGGTAACGCCATTGGACCACCCAGGGGTCCACTGATGAGCGTGAGCCTTTTCCCGCACGGGGTCTGCAGCATGCCGAATACCTGCACCAGGGTGCTCGGGATACCCACAGCAGAACCGGTGTCGACAAGCCTGTGTCACCTGACGCCGGGAAATGGGGGTGGGCATGAACTGTGTGGGTGTGCGGTACAGGGTCACCTGACTGTGTGCCAATGCGTCCTGACAGAGACCACTGCCTGGGTCAGCCTCGTCAATGGTGGCGGTCACATCCATCTGCATGTGGACCATCTCTGCATGGTCAGAGCACCTCCCTGCTGTGCGCTCACAGCCACAGACGAACAGTGCCTCACAGACATTGCAACCCGCCTCTGCTGCTGTACTGATTCCGCAGCAGGCGGGTCGTACTCAGCTCCAATGGGTACTCTGCCACAATGGCATCCTGTCCCCCAGGGTGTTGAAGGTCTGATGCCACAACACCCCTTGAGGGTCGGCGGCTGTTCGCCAGGACCAGGAATGGGCGTATCAAGGGTGGCGGGCATGTGCCACTGCTGGACACTGTACCCCCATACCTGGTGGTGACTGCTGCTGCTGCCCCTCAACCGCTGTGCCCCAAGAGTCCACTCACTTCCACCGCTGTGGCCAACAGTGCCAGACACCTGCACAGCCACCGGTGCTGCCCACTGGTGCTGACAGGCACAGCCTGGGACTGTGCCAAGCATGCTGGCACACAAGTTGGAACCAGCAAGGCCCAGGGGCACGTGCTGGCCTGCTGTGTGTCCATCATGGGGCAGCACACATGTCACTGCCATTGCAGTCCTTGCATCATCAATGGTGCAGGTCACGTGCTACAGCCACAGTCACAGCGTGCTGGCATGCTTGCATGCCAGACTGCTGAACACAGCTGTGCACCCACACGAATCACAGCACACCAGAGTTGGCAGCACAGTGTGCATGCTGTTGCAGTGCATGCTGGCTGGTGACAGAGGTGGATGGACCCTCCTCCATGTCCAGCAGGTCATCCTCACTGCCTGATCCCACCACCACCGTCTCCTGAAGATGAACAGGATCTGCAACAGAAAGAGAGGACATGTGAGTGCATGTGAACAACTTCCTCCCCCAACACCACCACCATGTCGACCGTTGCAGTGATGAGCTTCCACCTGTCTGGAATCCACCACCTCACAATGCGCCCTCAATAGCACTGCACTGCATAGTTGCAGCCAGTCGGTCCTCAGCCAGGTCCAGCTCCACCACCGCTGGCTGGCCCCGCCAGTGCCAGCGTACGCACCTGAGGGCTGCCACCTTATCCTTCACCCTCCTCGCGGTCTGTCCCAATCTCTTTTGCATTCCTGCACGCAGTGCTGGTGGCTTCCGTGCAGGTTCACTGCCGGGCAGACCCCTCCCATGCAACCGGCACGGGCCTGTGAGGGTGCCCGGCTTCCACGCAGTAGTGCCTCATCCTCCAGGTAGGCCTCGAAGAGGGCCTCAGTCTCGCCGTGGTGAAGCTGGGCCTCCTCCTCCTGCTCCACCATCCTCACCCTCACCTTGTCTCTGCTCGGTCATGGCGATCTGTATGGGTGTAAGTGGACACCTGTCACTGTGCAGTCTACAGCATTATCCCATGCCCATTGTCCAGAACATCCCACAGCATGCAACTCACCTCTCACCTGCAGTAACCCGATCTGTCCAGCACAGCCCACTGTCGCACTTTTATAGCGCAATGCATGCAAATTAGGAGGATCAACTGTAATGAGATGCAAATCGCGCCACTGTGCCTTTGAATGGCTGATCAGATGATTTGCATGTGTCAGCTGAATATCGCCATTCGCGCTTTTCGCAAAACGGTTGAGCGGCTGAGCCAATAAGCGCAGATCTGTGACTGTCACGGTACACTGCATTGCGCATACCCAGGTAGCTTACGCGGGCGTCTGCGGCGCTGATGGCGTGCTGTGCCGCGATCGGCAATTCAGGCCATGGCCACCATTGTGCCAGTGGCGCTACAGCACTGGGCACTGTATGGCACTGTGGCACTACTGCGCAATAGTCCACTGTGGCACTCGTCACGCAGGTGGTTGGTCCGCTGGAAACGTGAGCGTCAGATGGCGCTGTGCGTGGCCTTGCATCATAGACCCTGACCTGGTGTCGACCTTTGCCCCTGGCTGTTCGGCGCTGCCATGTCCGACCCTATTGGCTGTCTGGTGACAGCGCTATGGTCGCAGTATGCTGAACAGACAGCGATTGAACCTATGGTGATCTATTGCGAACATTTCCACGTGGGGTTGGCTGCAGCCGGGCACCATATTGCCTGCTGTAAACTTCAAGCATGGCACGCAGGAGGGCAGTGCAATGGAGCCCCGTGGAGGTGGCCAACCTGGTGGCTCTGGTAGAGCCCCACTATCAGGGCACTGGTATGGTGAGGTACCACCATGGCTAGGACACAGGTCTGGCTGCAAGTGGCCAGTGACTCCAGGGTCACTGCAGCGCCCGTCTGCTGAGCAGTGCCAGCACAGATACAGTGACCTCACGGGAGGAGCCTGAACTACATGAGCTGACTACGGTCACGTGCCAGGAGGGGCTTGGTGCCCAGGCCAGGTGGGTGGCCGTCTATGCACCTGTATTCTCTGTGGGGTGTGAGTGTGTATTGGGTGGCTGTGCATAGGTGATGAGCTCTGACATGGTTGGCTGTGTCAGTGTGTGCAGGTGTGAGATGCATGGGGCTGGCTGTGGGCAGGCACTCTCACTGGGGCAGGGGCAGTCTGTTTTGGAGTCACACTGATGCTTTCTCAACATTGCTCCTCCCCACAGGCCGGGCTGTGAGGATGCAGGCACATGATGAGGAGGGGCAGTAACAGGGCTCGGTGCCAGTCGGGGTGGTGCAGCAAGGGGTGGGCCACAACAGCAGCAGCAGCAGCGGCAGCAGACACAGCTTCTTCGCGGGAATGTGATCATCACATTACATCATGGATGCTATTGCATGCTGGAGGGGTGGGCATGACCACCAGCCATGCACAACACAACCATGCACAACACAAGCGACATTCATCACTGTCCAGTGTCACTGCGTCTGTGTGCGTCACTGAGTGGTCCATGCATGCACTGGGCATGGCTGTGTAACTGACGCCGCACCACATTGCCCACGTCACTTGACAGCCTTGTTTGTGCTGTGATGGACATGGGCAGTGTGTGTGTGCAGTGGTGCACATAGCTGGTGCCGCCTGTTTGTGATGGCCATGTGCATATTCACTGTGGGTGGGTGCATACCATCACAGGTGCGGGACATTGGGCTATATGGCTTTGCAGGTTGGGTGGTGTTCAGGGTTGTGGTCAGATCACAGCCATTGACTGTGTTCCCACTTTCCTAGGCCTCACTGTTCTCCGGAGGATAGAGCGGGCACTGCAGCAGCTCACAGGTGTCCTTGGACAGCACCCACCATTCTCAGCAGCATCCAGCGCCATGGCCTCCAGAGGAGGCATGGCCAGACATAAGCGGCACCAGGCGGAGGAGGACCAGCCTGCCAGGCCTCAGGCCAGTTCCTCTTCCCACTTCACCCATCCCTCCCACCCTGCCTTCCTCAGTTGTTCATCCCCACACCCTTTCCCACCCCTACCTTGCACCTACCCCCTTGTAAATAGTTATGGTGTTGTTGGTTTTGCAATTTACAGTTTTATAATACATTTATATTTTGATATGAATACTGTGTTGGTCTCTGATTTGCAGCTGGCTATAGTTTGCTCAGTTGCAGTGGTGTGCATGCCATCTGGGGTGGGTGGTATGGTATGGTCCTGGTGTATGTGTGTGTGTGTGTGTGTGTGTGTGTGTGTGTGTGCACGTGTGTGTGCATGGGAGGTGTCTCCAGCATGGCAGTGACTTTCTGTTGGTCTTGCCATCTGCCACCACTGCTGGGTGCACAGGAGAGGTCTGGCTTGTATGCTTCTCTGCTACGCGGGTTGACGTGTGCGAGAGATGCATGGTGTTCCTGCAGTGCCAGTCACTGCACATGAGTGAGTGTCTTGGGGTCACGGTGCCAGGGTGTGCTGTGTGCATACAGGGGGCTGATGTGCACTGTGGTTGTCAACCTCCTGTGTGTGGCAGTCTCAGCCTGCCAGTGGTTGTGCTGGGGCGTCATGGCTCTGCTGTGCTTTGTTGGCTTGTCCCCATGGGCCATTAGATCATCCGTCCCACCCCCAGTGATGCTGTGCTTGGGGTGTGCAGGTGTCTTGTTGGTTCTGCAGTGTGTTCCTGTGCCCATGTGTGGCATGGCTGGCGGTGGGCTCCAGCCTGCCTCCCTGGTTGTGCAGTTCCATTGCTCTGCTGGGCGCTGCTTGCGCTATGGCACCTCTGGACTGCTCAGCTGGGCTGCCCTTGTTCGCTATGGCGCAACCTTACTGCTCAGCTTCCCCTTCCTGGTTGCGCTATGGCGCAGTTTGTGCGATATTCAGACGTTGGCTGCTTGCTGCGCAATTTGTTCTGCTCCATGTTTGAATATCACGTCTGTTGCGCATATGTGCAATTGATTTGTGCTTGCTCCTGCTGTTGCACACATTTTGGGCGCAGTTTGAATATCTGGGCCAGTATGTCAAAGTGGATATAGGCTACCAAGAAATAGTCATCGCTGACTGATTTACTTGTATGATTGATTCTTAAATTACCATTCTTAAAGCAAATGGGAAGACTGATTCTTAATTTATGTAACAATGCTTATTGAGCTGGTCTTGTTAAACATTCCATCATCAAACAGGAAGATTGATTCATCACCATGTTTATTGAGCTGTTCTTCTTAAAGGAAAGCTGACCAAATTGGGGGTTCCCATCCACAAAAGGTTTACCCCAGTTTAACTTTTTATAGTGAAACCGGCATTGTTCTTGTGCCACAACTTACTGTATTTTAATTTGGAAAAGTCTGTGACCCGGAAGTATGGCAGATAGGGGCAGGCACTCCTTGACTGTAAAGGTGCGGCACGCACTGTTCGCTTTAATACAAATGAATGGAAGCGAGCAGTGCAGCATCGCACCTTTACAGTAAATGGAGCCCCCCCACACACACTTCCGGGTCAAAGCACAGACTTTTCAAAATTAAAATACACTGAGATGTGGCACGAGAAAAACAAGTTTTTACCATAACAGCTAAACCAGAGGATAAGCCTTGCGGTGCCCAGAGGCTGGAGCACCTAACTTGGACAGCTTTCCTTTAAGCAGTCTGAAATAACACAGGAAGATTGATTCAACAACATTTATTGAGTTCAACTTCTTTTTATCTTAAACAGCAGCTGAGCTGACACCTTCAAAAGAAGTTTAACAAAACACAATATTTAGACACAGTTCAGCTTGTATTTCACATGAATGTTATAACCCTACCCTCCTCTCCATTATTTATTACTGAGGTCATTGCCATGACAACAGGATCTTTGCTCCTGAAGTGTTCATATTCCCATTATCCCGACCCGAGGTCAAAATGCTCTGCTCATGACATCATTGTTACTCCCATGGCAACAGACTGTGATATGAGAACTCACAATAGAGGATTGTGAGTTTAAGTAGGAAGTAAGCTACAGAGGCAGATAAACAGTAATAAAACTCTTAAGGAATTTGCGTATTCATGCAAATGTACTCAATGTTGAGTAATGAGGAAGAAAAATATATAGAAAACATATATAGAATGCAAGCTGAAGTGTGCATAATTATTATGTTTTTCAAAGTTTTCTCCAAAGGGATCAGAACCTTTTTAAGCATTTTACAGCCAATAGGAAGACTGATTCATCTCATCTACCAAGTTTCAACTCACTTCGTCACAACACTTTTCATCACTGCAGCCTTGTCTGGTGCAAATCAGTGAATTGAATACCAACATTTTCAACATTTTTCTTGAAGCTGAATATTGACTATTGTGAGCATTCCATTTTGTTATACCATTGACATGACATACTTAGGAAGGGGCAACAACAGAGTGATGTCATATCAATGACATAATAAGGTAGGAAGGATTCACACTCTGCTTACAGCTGAACAGTAATACAGGCCCCACTCCCCCACACTATATTATTCTTATAAGGCAAGGCTAGTATAGCCTAACTCTGCATTGCAGCTGCTGCCAAAATACTACTGCACATTACCGTCACGTGCATAGAAATCAACTGCATTAATTTTTTTTACAGTCTTACTGTCTTTTGTAGTGTGCATTGCCATTGTCTATCGACTACTATCCCCCGAGATGAGACAAATACTGAGCCAGGAATGATGGAGAGGCATTTACTTACCCCTTCGTGACTCCACTGATATCCAAGAAGTCTCAAACAGGCAGCTGCTGTCAAGTCTCCTGTATCCAGCTCTGAATGACACATCTGATGACTGAGAACAACTCCCACTACACTGTAGTCGTGACTCTTATTCGTCTCTTCTGGGATCTTCCTTGCCTTCGGGACTGTCAATCAATGACAGTACTGCAACTGCTGGCCTAAATATAATATTAAATAAAAATATCACTTTTACTATTGGTGTGTTTCTCCCCCAGAGGTGTGCACATGCAACAAATTTTCCCCAAAATCAGAAATACTACTGGCCTATACTCCCCCAGCTGAACCACTTTACTTGCGCTGACATAATCCCAAATCCCCCCCCATCTCACCTCTAACTCAAAACTCCATGCAGCCACTGCACGGGGCAGTCTTGTGATACATCATCAGCATTTGGCTCCAATCCAAGACGAGAGACTAGATCTCTGCGATCGCCCATGCGCATCGATAACTTCTTCTTCCTGACCTGCTAGAAAAGAAATTGTGCCACCACTGATGAACTCACATAGCCAAGTCTGTTTCCATTTTAATTGATTGCATACGTTCATCATCCCCACCCCCACACCAGCCGGGTCGTCAATAAAAAAGGTAGTTTTATACACATAGTGGTGTAGTAGTAGTAGTAGTACCACAGTAGCAAAGGCAAACAAGATACCGGGATGCATAGCTAGGGAGATCAGTAGTAGGAGAGAAGAAGTTATACTGCCCTTGTACAGGTCACCAGTAAAGACGCATCTAGAGTACGGAGTTCAGTACTGGTGCCAACACCTCAAAAAGGACATTAACTTGCTGGAGACAGTCTAGAGGAGGGTTACAAAGATGATAGCCAGTCAGCAGAGCAAGGCATATGAGAAGAGGTTGACAGCACTGAACATGTACTCCCTGGAAGACGAGATAGAGAGAGAGACAGACACAGACACATGATTGGGACCTCCAAGTACTTGAAAGGGATAAATAAGGTTGATAAGGAGAGTCTCTTTAAGCCGAGTGGCAAGTGCAACCATAACATGAGGGGGCACAGTATTAAGCTCGAGAGTGGGAGGCTTAAAAGCACTTCTTCACACAGAGAGAGTAGTGGATACTTGGAATGCACTTCTGGAAGAGGTCATCTTGTTGTAGGCAGTGGGCAGCTTTAAGAAGGTTGGGATAGGCATAGGGGGAAAATAAGGATCATGGGTTGGGAGGAGTGGGGAGGGAGGGCAGGGACATTAACTCAAGCTGTGGACCCTGCAGTATGAGAAGACTTCATAGACCAAATGGCCTTCTTGTGCTGGCTTCTTCATATGTTTGTATGTAAACAGGGACTGGATTTTCATCCATGAAGGCATGCCGCAAACCTTTGGTGTGCCGAACATACAGTACACAGGGCTTGCAGCATGTGCAGAGTGACAATCGGGAATTTCCATCCCTTGCTCCTGGCATAGGTCCTTAGACCACAAAAGTGTGGTCTTGCTTGTGCAGCACGCCATCCTTCCAGGACAAAGTTATGGTGCTTGCACTAGAGCTCTGCTGCAAGCAGCCGTAAGTCACAGGAACTATCAAACTGAACCCAAAATAGAAATTCAGGTGCAGTTGTGGCAAAGGGGGATGGTGCACTACAAATGTTGAAGTCCCATGGCACAGGGCTGGATGTGAGCACTGCACCAGGATTTGAAAATCCTGCCCAAGGAGTGTATATTACTTACTGCAGTACTGCAACACTGAACACCATTATGACTACACAAAAGCCCCTTTTTGAGTGATAACTGGATGCTAGAAATCGGATTCCAAGCAACCACCAGCCTTACACTAATCCTTGTTACACTGTCATATACAGTAACCTCCCGCACCCTGGTAGTCTACTGCCCCCCCCACGGCACTTGCCAGTGCCAGTCCACCCTTCCCCAAACCGGTCTCAGTGGCAACTGGCAAAACCCACCTCTCATCTCCATAGCCAGCCACTGACTGAGCTCCCTACAAGCACATACTGCTGTACACAGTACACACTCAGTCATTGAGGGTGGGGGTGTGTGGACTGGCATTGCAGGGTGGGGGGTCACTAGACTACCAGCGAATGTGGGGTTCTGTCAGGAGTCGGTGGGGGGGAAGCGGGGGTGCTTCAATAGCCCTGTGGGGCGTTGGTATAGTTCTGTGGTGTGGGGATTTGGGGAGGGCTTGCAACTCAGGGATGCGGGGTGGGAAGACATCTGCCCTGTGGAGGGCAGTGCTGTGACTGTGTATAGGTGCAGTATCCCTTTGGTGTACTGCAAATCACAGGTCGTAGCCACCGGGGACCCTGCCTGGTTTGGAAATGGGTGCAGGGTCCCTAGAGTATTGGCATATGGCGCAAATTGGATGCACGTTCCGGTGATTTGCGCCATATGTCTTGGAATGGGGCCCATAGATTCTTCAGGTCAGCATTCCATCTTAGCACTGCTGAGTGACTGGAATGATGCATTCTGATTTTGAAACAGCTGTTGCTGGAAGAACTATTATATTAAACAGCTCACTCTAAAGGAGGACAGCATTTCAAAAAGTAAATACTTTAGAGGGCTGTGGGTTCAGTTCCCACATCTGGCACTTGGGTTAATATCCCAGTACTGACACTGTAGTGCAGCATGAGAGGGGTGCTGCACTTCTGAGGTGCCATCTTTCGGATGAGACATTAAACCGAGGCCCCATCTGCCTGGATTGGTGATAGTTCAGGTGGATGTTAAAGATCCCATGGCACTTATCGAACAGAGTGGGGAATTTCCCAGGTGTCCTGGCCAAATTTCTCTCATTCACTAAAAATGCCACCAACAGCTTAATCTGGTTCAAGGTCAGTTGGCATTCATCTGTATCCCCTTTCCCCGGGTCATGCCTGAAAATAGGCAGGATTTATCTAGTGCACTTACCCGGTCAACAAAAGCTAAATTAATTAATTAAAACATGCATATATCCATACATATTAGCTGGCACGATGGTGGTGCCTACACCTCATGCCACACCGGCGAATGGTGTTCAGGACTGAGCATGGATCACCGGGGGTTGGTAGGGGAGGAGAGGGATCCGGCATCTGATGCATTGCTCTCCCTCTCCAGAGTGGGGGGTTCATGACAGTCGGTGCAATGATTGCCCCCCCCGGAGGAGGGAGGCAGGGGGACTGGATGCATACTGTACTCCAGGGAGAGTTGGGGGCATATGCCAGGAGGGAGCGTGTGCAGAAGCTCCCCTCCACTGGTGTCATTGCATGCCAGCCAGCTCAGGGAGAAAGAAAGAGGAAATAGATGGCTTGATGGCCATTCGAAGATCTCTGGCTCCAGGGGGTGTACCTGCTCTGGATCCATTCAGGTGGGTGAGTTGGGGCTCCCCACCACCCTCCCCACTGCAGGGGGGGGATAAGCCACAGGGAACAAAGCAGACCCTAATATTGAGTGCAGGAGAGTGGACAGGATGGTAGCTGGATATTCCACCGGAGTTGCCAGGCAGAAAGGGAGCAGACAGGTGGCCTCAAGGAGGAAAGGGGTATAGCAAAAATTAACACATACTCAAACACACCAGCTAAATTTCTACTGCCTGAATTTCTTTAGTTCCCATAGTTCTTCAGTTCTATATATTGTAAAGCACCACACACTAAGCAGCAAGAAGTTAACAGCTTACAGCAGCCACCATCCCCATTTATGTACCCAGGCCCCAACCAGGCCATCCCCCTTCTCCATTTTCATAGTTGGCCTGGGCATATTTATCCTCCTAATCAGAAGAACTGTGAATAAAATGGAGCCTTTTCTAAATTCTGTTATACTGTACGTCCAAGTCCAATCCAGACCCCCCCAAAAAGGTTGTCACACAACCGGGGGCCGGACTTTGAGGAGTTGGCAGTGGCACTGCCTGCCACAGACAGTACAGTATACCTCCATTTTATTCATAGTCATTCAAATCAGATTACAAGAATAAAAATATGCCAATATGGTCAAGATCCAGCAACTCAGAAAATGGGGATGGGGTGGGGAATGAATAGGGATGCTCAAGGTCATGTACTCTTGCTGCTTACTGATTGACTGAGAGCAGCTAAGTCTTAGGGGCCAAGCACAGGCATGGCAGGAAAATGCCCGAGCTGAGATCGACAGACTGAAGCCCAGTGCAATGGTGGCTGCTCTACAAGTACCAGGCCCAGACCACAGTAACCACAGCAAGGCACCCATTCACCCAGTCACAGGGGTTAAAGCTTTTAAATGTTCAGCACCCACCTGTCAATCACTCAGGAATGATTGCTGTGTGATGATGGCAGGTCGGTGACTCGGTCAGTCGGTCCTCCACTCACTGGCTCCAACAAGCTAGTCGAGGCCTGGCCTAAGCTATGGTATGGCTTGTTGTTTTGTGCGCACTTCACTTCCACCACTCGATCCTGCTGCTGTTCAGGTGGCTCCACTCCTCAACCCGGTGGCCCCCCACTCGGTCCGGCTTGCTTCCTACCACCTTCCACCACCCAACACAGCCGCAGTGCTCACTCGCACTTCTTCACTCATCTGGGACTCAGTCGGGAGAAACAGACCATCCAAATTTAAATTGGACCCAGCAGTGAATGAACCACCCTCTCAGACTCTCACCCACTGACCTGGCCTGGCCTCAGAGGATGCCTGGGGGGCCGCTCATGGACGATGACACACACGGCACGGGTGGGTCGCGACTCGCGGTCACTGAGTCCTGCTCCTCTTGGCCTCTAGTCTTGTGGATGAGGACAACACAGACAGATTGTGTCTGATGAAACAATTAGAACGCAGTGCGGCCGGTTCAATATAGGGACACCAGCCGACAAATCCAATCTCTGTGCTGCACAGCTTCCTTACCTCCTCAGCAATGGACTGCTGGCACACTCTCCCCACCAACTCATGCATCCCAGTTACCACAGCAGCTCCCAACTCCTCCTCCTTCATCATCACTGGTGCATACTTGGCGCCACAGGCGCCAGAAGGAGCATTATTGGCCTATTTTGGATGCTGCGAAGTAGATGAACATGGACGGCAGTTGAAAAAAAAAAACATTGTTGCTTTTCTCGCTGACTCGGCAGCAGACTTTCCAAGGACACCCCCTCCCGGCCCAGAAAAAAAAAAAACATTCACTGCTGCAGCAATGTCTCTTTTATTTAACGGAATTGTCGACTCCACTAAATTGTGACTCCACCATAATATGACTGCACTTCAATGCAATTGCAACTAATTGCAACTGCATTGAATTGCAGCTGATGATTCTGATGGCAAACGACGGCTCCGGGGTCTACGGTCTGGTCTGTCTGTCAGGTCTGTTGGTCTGGTCTGGCTGCCAGGTCTGGTCTGGTCTGTGACCCACTCAGTGTGTTTTGGGGTCATGATCCTTATGGTGTGTGGGGGGAGGGGTGCTGACTATCACAGTGAGTTGTTTTGTGCCTGTAGCCATCTCAGTGTGTGGCGTACGGCCTGGGCATCTACATATGATAACCTTTACGCAGAGCAGGTCAATGCAAGTGTTGCTGGATCCACAAAGCTGAAATATTAAAATGCCTGACGTAGTCACCTTTCACTTAAGTGGAAGGGGAAAGTAAAAACCTGCTCTTGAGTAAATCTGCAAATTCTGCTGCAGAAGTTTAATGGGATTTTTTTTTTTTTAACACCTTCAGTTTTAAGAAATGAATCACACATATTTGTCTGGAGCTGCAAAGAGAAAGTTATAGCAGCAGAGAAATGAAGACACAAAGTGGCAAAGAGGTGCTATTGAGAAATTTTTTGTTACTACCCCATCACACTCATGTGAAAGCCTAGGAAGTGGAGCTGATCTTGAAAGAGCACCTGAACCAGCAGCAGACATTCCTGCAACTGCTGTAGTGGAAGAAATGGTGTCCACTTGTGAAACTATCACCCCCGGAGTTCTACCATTAGAGGAGACCAGGAATGCAACTGCCACTGTCTATACTGTGCCCACCACCTACAAAAATATCCCAGGAGTTCTGCCTTCAGAGGAGACCAGAAATTCACCTGCCACTGTTCATACTGTGCCCACCACCTGCGAAAATATCCCAGGAGTTATGCCTTCACAGGAGACCAGGAACACACCTCCCACTGTCCACACTGTGCCCACCTGCATAGAAGACATCACTTGCAATTTAGCGAGGTCTTATGAAATTTCATTTGAGGATCTTGGAACTTGACCAGACACACTAAGGAATGAAGTAAGAGTGTCATCTGTGAAACATGGACCCGTGCAAGTCATACTGCCACAATTCCCAGTAAATGAGAAAAAGAGAAGATTTACTGCAGAAAGTTATTTTCACACTCTGCCCAGTGGTGAGAGAGTGAAGCGCAATTGGTTGACTTACTCTGTCTCTAAGGATGCACTGTTCTGCTTTGCCTGCAAATTATTTGGACACTCAAACAATCTTCTTTGGACTGAAGGTTATCGGGCATGGCGAGAAATGTCCAAAGCTTTAAGTTCCCATGACCGTGCACCAGAACATGTAGCAAACATGTTAAAGTGGAAGGAACTGGAGACAAAGATGAAAAGTGGCCAGACGCTGGATGAAAAGAGACAGCTGCTAATAGAATGAGAGATAATACACTGGCGTGGAGTCTTGGAACCTATCATAGCAACTATTCAATTCTTGGCTGAGAGGAACATGGCTTTCTGTGGCACAAGTAATGTGCTTCATACCCAAGGCAATGGAAATGTCTTGGGTCAGGTTGAAATCCTGTCAAAGTTTGACCCACTCATGGCTGAACATATACACCGGATTCAGAATAAAGAAATAATGGACCACTATTTGGTCAAGGACATTCAAAATGAAATAATTCAACTAATTTCAGGTGCAATTGTGAGGGCCATTGTATTACAGATACAAGAATCCAGAAATTTTTCAGTGATCCTGGACTGTACTCCTGACATTAACCACCAAGAGCAGATGACACTTGTTGTTAGACATGTGGATGTTTCGGAAAATGTCGCCACCATTGGGGAACATTTTTTGGGGTTCAAACCTGTAAATGACACAACCGGAGAAGGACTGACTGACTCCTTTCTTTAGACTTTACAGCAACATAATCTGGACATCAGCAACTATCTGGGGCAAGGATATGATAATGGGAGCAACATGAAAGGGAAATGAGCTGGTGTGCAGGCCCACATAAAATAATTAAACTGCAGAGCATTTTATGTGCCATGTGCCTGCCACTGCCTGAATTGCATCATCAGCGATGGAGCCCATTCATCAAGGCATGCTGTCTCTTTCTTTGGCTGCCTGCAGAAGGTCTACAATCTTTGCTCAGCATCAACAAGCTGCTGGCAAATATTGAAAAACATGTCGGGATAACTCCAAAGCCACTTTCTGAGACTCGGTGGGAGTGTCGGATAGAGTCTGTAAAAGCACTTCGCTATCAGCTCAAGGAAATTAGGAGTGCTTTGCAGGAGATTGCAAAGTCTGTAAGGACCAAGGATGCTGCAACATATGCAGAGACAACGTCACTTTGTGCTGAACTCCTCTCGTACAAATTCATTGTATGTCTCATCATCTGGTATGATGTCCTGCTTGAAGTGAACCATGCAAGCAAGATATTGCAGAGTGCTTCAGTTGACATATCAACCTGTGTGAAGGTACTTGCTTCAACCACTGACATACTTAAAAAGTACAGAGAGAGTGAGTGGGTTTGAACAGGCATTGGCACAGGGCTCTAAGATTGCTGCAGAACTGGATGTCCCAGCTGGATTCCGTCAGACAAGACACAGAAAGGTCAAGCGACTATTTGATTACGAAGGACACGACGATGCAGTGCAGGACCCAAAACTCAGTTTTCAGGTTGAGTTTTTCAACACATTGCTGGACACCACACTCATGTCCTTTAGTAAGTGCTTTCCGCAAATGTCCGAGTTTGCTAAAACATTTGGATTTCTGTCTAACATAAAAGCGCTAAATGGTGTTTCCATACAGGACCTGATACAGCAATGTGAGGTTCTCAAAGAAAAATTAATAGACAGGACAACTAACCGCTCTGACTTTGATGCTCGTGAGTTTGCACATGAACTCAGGAACCTGGCAGAAATGCTTGAGAATGATACGTCACCAATACAGGTGTTACATTTTTCTCCTTCAAAACCGGCCACATGAAATCTATGTGAATGCCTTTGCAGTGTTGCACATTTTTTTGACGATACCTGTAACTGTAGCTACAGCAGAATGCAGTTTTTCAAAACTTAAGTTGATAAAGACCTATCTGAGGTCATCAATAACAATAATAATCTTTATTTATAGTGCGCCTTTCAAAAATCAAGACGCAGTACATCTTTAAAATAACATCACAATAAAACATCATAAAAATCACTAAAATCAGTAGCATCAATCCATGTCAGCACTGAGCCAAGAAAGATTGTCTGGGCTAGCAGTGCTGTCCATTGAGCATGAAGTTGGCAAAAGTCTCCCTTATAGTAACCTTATCGATGAATTCATCAACAAAAAAGTATGGAAAGTCCCTCTGAAGCTTTAAAACTCATATGCACAATTTCCTTGCAAATACGGGGATTGAGCTTGTCAAATCCCTTATACAGCTTGGAACGCAGGAGAATTGTAGCCTTCTTCAAATTGGTGCGCTCCCCAGTAAAACCCTGTGAGCATCTTATTGGCCGGAGCACACTACCTAAATAATAAAGTCGGGGAGTGGTTTACCCACAAGATTGAGAAAGCAGGAGGACATCAGCTCTGAAGGGCAAAATACAATGTTTTTTCCTGACCAATGGAGGTGGTCACTTTGCTGTAGTGGTCAGGCTTACTCATAATTCAGCTGAATGATGAGACTAAGAACCCCTCCAATTTATAACAGGAATATTTTTTTCCTGACTGATGGAGGTGGTCACTTTGCCATAGTGATCAGGCTCAATCATAATTCAGCTGGATGCTGAGACTAAGAACCCCGCAACAACTTACAACAAGTAAGCATAATGAGTTATATGGAAAAAATTGCAGACTTTAACGCAGCAGAGTGGGGGAAGCAGGGAGAGCTCTGGTTCCTTAACTATTTGCTTTTGGTTGGACTTTACACATTTGCACCTTATGCTAAAATGAAGCACCTTTTATGAGCAGTCTCACTTTTGGGGAGTGTGATGAATTTGCTGATGCTTTTGGTTGGTTACATACCGGGTGCCTCCTCACATTTTAAGATGCATTGTAAATGCAGGAATTGAGCTTGCCTGATTCTTTCTAATGAATTTCTGAAAGAAATTCGAAATTAGCTATGTCCCATGTATCTACATATTCTTTCTAGTGCATTTTTCCCCCCAGAATTTATTTTTCATTTGGTTTCTAGTTAGAGTACAATTGTTTCAGTTTTATCAATGTGGTGGGCTTGTTTCTAGGCTTCCAAATGTGATTTAGCACATAAGTATGCGTTTCCACATATTTTACAAAATCAAAATGCTATGTAGAAAGATTACTGGGAAGGGGGGCCCGGCCCTGTCTGTGGGACCCCAATCATAGAGTTTGCTGGAGGCTCCCAGAGTCCTAAAACCGGCCCTGGTGGACAGATGCATCATCTGCAGTCCTTAAATGTTGTTTTTGCTGTGCCTTTCTTCTGCATTGCTTGGAGGGGGTGTACATGTGTATTTCCATGACTTTTAAAAAAGATGGAGGTTCCCGGTGATGTATTTTCCAGTGTGTTTGTTCAGCAAGTGGACACAATCCTTTCTGTGTCTTGGGTGGGGTGGCTGGACAAATGCCCATGGAAAGATGCAACAGCTGCAGGCCTCAAATGTTGTTTTTGGTGTACCTTTCTTGTGCACTGCTGGGGGTGGGGGTTGGGGAGCATGTGTATTTCTGTGACTTTTAAAAAAAAAGTTGAGGTTCCAGACAACGATTTTCCAGTGTGTTTGTTTTGCAAGAGCGCATGGTGCTTCCTTTGTCTTGGGTGGGATGGCTGAACAAACACCCCTGGAAAGAGGCATCATCTGCAGGCCTTGTATGTTGATTTTGGTGTGCCTTTCTTGGCCTTTGCATTGGGGGGGGGGGTTCCATGCATATTTCTGTGACTTTTAAAAGAAAAGTGCTGGTTCCAGGTGATGCATTTCCAGTGTGTTTGTTCAGCAAGGGGTGGCCATTGTGCACACGGTGTTTCCTTTGTCTTGGGTGGGGTGGCTAAACAAACACACATGGAAAGATACATTGTCAGGAGGCCTTTGACTTCTGTGTGGGCCTGTGATTTGTTTGAATGTAAGAAAGCACTTTCAGTCTTTGTGTGGACAGTATTTAGTGGTGTATTTTGCATTTCGTTTGCTGGCAAGTGAGGGCATGCAAGCATGTTGTCTGCAAGGAAAGTGTGTGCATGCTACCATTTTGTTTGCTGGCAAGTGAGGGCATGCAACCATTTTGTCTGCAAAGAAAGTGATGTCATGCCACCATTTTGTTTGCTGGCAAGTGAGGGTGTGCAGCCATTTTGTCTGCAAGGAAAGTGATGGCATGCCACCATTTTGTTTGCTGGCAAGTGAAGGCATGCAACCATTTTGTCTGCAAGGAAAGTGATGGCATGCCACCAGTTTGTTTGCTGGCAAGTGAGGGTGTGCAACCATTTGGTCTGCAAGGAAAGTACAGGCATGCCACCAATTTGTTTGCTGGCATGTGAGGGCATGTAACCATTTTGTCTTCAAGGGAAGTGTTGAAGTGCCACCGTTTTGTTTGCTGGCAAGTGTGAGCATGCAACCATTTTATCTGCAAGGAAAATGGGGGCATGCAACCATTTTGTTTGCAGGCATTTGGGGCGTGCCACCAATGTTTGCAGGGAGCGATATACTGCCACCAGTTTGTCATATAGTTCCTCATCTGCTCTACTCTCCTTCATGTGGTGTAACCATGTATGCTGCTCTACTCTCCTTCATGTGGTGTAACCATGTATGCTGCTCTACTCTCCCTAGTGTGGCATACCTATGTTTGCTGCTCTACTCTCCCTTATGCAATGTAACCATGTGTGCTGCTCTACAGTCCTTTGTGCGGCATAGCCATATGTGCTGCTCTACTCTCTTTAATGCGGAATAACCATGTGTGCTGCTCTACTCAACTTTGTGTGGTGTAACTATATATGCTGCTCTACTCACCTTCAAGTAGTGTAGCCATGTGTACTGCTCTACTCTTCTTCATGAGGCATAATCATCAGTGCTGGTCTCTCTGCCTCATTGTTTTTCATGATGACATTTTTTATATTGTGCATGTTTTTGATCATGGCATGACATCCCTTTTTTCTTTCCTTCTTACAATTTCCCCATAGTATTTTTAGGAAAGATGGATCAAAGCCGAAAAGCACAACACCAAACACCACATATAATGAAAGCACAACACTCAGGCAGTATAATTAGTAAGCAAGTGCTATTTAATTGTTGGCAAGGAGCCTGTGTCTAGAACCAGTAGCCCCTAGCGCCTCAACCCTTCAACGGGTCTTCAAATGGGGGCATATCTGAGATTCAAACAAACAATTGGAGCCATTTATACAAAATCTCTTAAAGTGATACATACATATAAAAGTGCTACCCAGTGCAAAAATGTGAAGAAATGAATGCAAAGTTGTTTTTTTTTGCTGCACTAAACCATAGCTAGGACATTAGTGCAATTATTATAAATATCAAATCAGTATTAAATTCAAGTCCTTGCTGCAATATAATTTAAAGTGCAATATTTAAGGATAGAGAATATCTATATGAAAAAATACAGATTCAAAAAATTACAATTCATAACTTCATTGATATTTACCTCAAAGGGGTTATTAAGGGACAATGAAAATCAATAATTAATTCATAATAATTAGTAGGAAATATTTTGCCAAGTTAGTTTTTTTAAAGGAGGTCAAAAAGGTCAAAATTCAAAATGAGACCTAAATTATTTCATTTATTATTTGTTTACTTGTAAATGAATGAAATAATTTAGGTCTCACTTTGAATTTTGACCTTTCTGACCTTCTTTAAAGATTTGATACTGATTTTTTTTTTACTATTATTTTTATCTTGTTGGAGCCACCCACCACCGGTGCCATCTACTCGGTCACGGACCCCTCTGCTACCACCCCCACATCAGCCGCCCTCCTGATACCCCCTGGCTTGCCCCCCAGGGTGGGGTCACAGCACCTGAACCCCTCTTAGGATGCCGCAATCAACGGGATAGGTCAGGAGTCGGCCTGGGGACTGATTGCAGCCAAGTGGCAACCATCATCCAGGTGGGTGGGTGGACATTTTTCTCCCTGTTTTTTGTATAAGGACAGGAACATGCAATGATGACCAGCATCTGCCCCACCCTCCAAATGCTCTGGTGCCGGTGTAGGCAATACACCCAGCCTCTGCTGGGTGTCCGTGTAGCGCCGGCACACTCCCCACCTACCCCCCCGGAGAAGGAGAGCAGTCCATGGATGCTCAATCCATCTCCACCGGCTGGACCTCTTACATCCCAGGTCTGTTCCAAAACCTGGGTTGATGGCGTCGCAGGTCGACACCCTGCCCCTGTAGCAATGGGCCGGCATGAGATTTGATACTGATTTGATATTTATGATAATTGTACTAATGTTTTAGCTATGATTTAGTGCAGCAAAAAAACTGTATTTATTTCTTCACATTTTTACACTGGGTTGCACTTTTCTATGTACAGTATGTAACATTTTAAGAGATTTTGTATAAATGGCTCCAATGGTTTGTTTAAATCTGAGCTGGCAGCTCTGCACGAGCACCGCCGCCTCCAGTGCGCACACAACTCTTTTCTTTGTTGTTGTCCAAACACCACATGTATCTTCTGCTGAATTTCTTCGTGGAGCTCTGCAGAATTGTTCTGCAATGCTCACAGTAAAAGAAAGAATCAGCAGTACCACTATACCTTAAGAAAGGATCCAAAATGCCTCCAGGAATATAAAGGGAAATCAAAAGCACGTACACATAAGCAGAGAGAACATGACAGAATAACAATGCCAAATTGCTAAGGAGAAAAGTTGAATTAGAATGCAGGAATGCAGAAAACAGCAGAAGAACATGACTTTGGATCATGCCAAACCTTTAGCAACTAAACAAACAGATGAACAGATAAGGACATACTGGAGAGAGAAAGCAAGAAAGCAAGAACAATGCAGGAAGATGACCTCTCAAAAACAATGATAAACATGCCATGAAGAAAAGAAGACATGGACCACCCTTTCCAGGACCACAACCATCACCACCCCCAACTTGACGGAACCACAAGTGAGCATACCTTGCATGACTACTGGTACCATGTCATCTGTGGCCTTGGATGAAAGCGTAACTCCAACTATTGACCCAAGGTCAGGAAGTGCAATTTGAAAGGCTGTACAAAGAGCACAGGAAGGCCTGCCTAAGTCCCCAAACAAGTTTGCTACAACCATGGCAAAAGTGATCACCTTGTCTACACCAAACTGCCTTGTCCAGGTTTGGCTGTTGCACCAACCTAGACCAAAAATTAGTGGAAGTCCTTCACCAAAAAATTAATTTAATTAAACAGTGCAACAGGAAGGCTGAAAGAGAATTGGAAAATGAATTCATCTGCATGTTTCTTGTACTGAAAAAGTACTGCTTACTCCGAAGGGCAAGCACATACCTGGGGATCAGCTGGAGGAGGATGATGAGGGTATCTAAGAGGGAAAAAGTTAAAAGGAACACCAGGCACAAACTGGCATGACAGTACAAGATTTTTTTGATGCATTAGCAACACCGCTTCCATACAAGAAGGTGTTTTCAAAAAGAACTGGAAAAATAAAATCATTCCTAGACAGAACACTGCAAAGGCTGCATTGGGAGTTCTGCCATCAAAACCCAGAAGAAAAAATTGGACTAACTAAATTTTGCAGTCTCCACCCTGGTAATATTAAACTCACAAGGGAGCAAAAACTAGACCAGTGTCTATGTGAGTATTGCACCAATGCAAAACTAAAGCTGCAAGCAATAAACAGATTTGCAGAACAGAAAAGAAGAAGTGCAAAAACTTCCATTATTTATCAAGCAATAGAGCTGACAATGTGCCCAAAGAAGAAAGGAGAAACATTCTTTAACAAGAACTGTGTAGAAAAAAATGTGCGAAACCTGTAGTACGCATGCAATTGACAAAGCACTAGAAGAACATTTACAAGGACATGGGACAGAAGAGGTTAAATGGCAACAATGGGACAGCATGACCATTTTGAAGGTCATAAATGGCACAGAAACAAAACAAACAAGGAAAGTTATGAAGAGAAAAGTAGCAACATTTTGAAGTCTGATTGAAGCATTTAAGAAGAACCTCTTGTTTCTGGGGTCAACATCTGCATGTGGCATGCTGGGAACACCAACAATTCACATCACTAAAAGAGAACATTCCCAAGGGCTGGATATTGATGGTATTAGATTTTGATGAGAATTACATATGCAAGTATCAGGATGAAATACAGTCATGCCATTGGCACCACGAACAGGTCACTGTTCACCCTGTAGTGACCTACTACAGGTGTAAAACAAAGAATCAGAAAAGAGGTTTTATATTTTGAGGATAATCATTATAAGTCCTTCAAAGTATTTTATAGTTTTTTTTGCAGATAGTAAGCTTCGCGTGGACCAATTTTAAGCTGAACAGATATGCAAAAAAACATATTCTAACCAGGAAAGGCACTTAAGCCCAATATTTGTCTCTTGCCATTTATGCAGTTTCATGGGGCTATAGTACACCTCAATAACATTATTTTGTATTTTACAGGTTACTGAGTCTCAGAACTTGATGCAGAGGATGTCCTACGGTCCACAGATTGACACTGTTTTTACAAACATCTATGTAATGCATGAGCGGCAACGTCAGAATTGTTTTGTAACAGTGTATAACCAGCCTCTCACCCCCTGAAAGTTTCATGTCCAGTTACTAAACAGTCCACTGGGCAGCCCATGAGGATGTATGGATGCTTGTACAATGTGCTGCTTTTTTTGGTTTGATGGCATATTTCTACCACATATGGGGGGCTCAGGTATGTGAACATAGGCGAGAGGAAACAAGACCAGCTCCACCTCACCATTGATGGAGATGGAGAGGAGGATACAAGGGAGACACAGGGAAAAATGACACGACCAGCTAGAAGGGCTGGTCAGCTGGGCTTAAGTAGCAGTCCTGGTGGGAGAAGCCCCTTATGGACTGCCCCGAATTCATCACCTGCCTGCAAGCCCGCCACTAGTCAAGTGGGATTTAATCTGGCAGCAGCTGACTCCATCTTGCCTCCTACTGAGTGAAATTCATATTTCTCAGACAGACATAAACCTTAGTCTAGTCCTCCCCCTCCCCTACACATAGACACAGCTGATATATGACATATTTTATTATTATGAATGCAGCACCATAGTCTTAGCCACATTACTCTTTCTCAAATGTACAATCCAATGGCAACACTGAGACAACTGGTCCTTTGTTTGTATGTGTTCCATAAATATGCACGCCACACCCCGGGTGGCCTGGGTTCAAGTCCCAGCTGAGGCACTTACTTCTTTCTCACCTTTGTTTGTATGCGTTCCATAAATATGCACACCACACTTCTATGCGATTGTTACAAGTAAATATGATTCTTTGATTCTTTGTTTTTCAGTAATGTTTTCTTATATATTTTTATTTATCTTGTCTCATTCTCAGGCAGCAAAATGGAAGTTACAGATAATATAATGCTTCACTATAGTAATAAGGCTGCCCATTAGCCCATGTCTGTATATACTGTTTTCTAGTATGAATACGTTTTTTTGTAATTCTGTTCCTTTAAATAATTTACTTGAGCATGACGTCATGGATATGGAGGTGTATGAAAGTTAGTTACTCACTCAATGTACCTGCCCCCTGATGAAGCCTTATGTGGGGAAGCACCGGGGCATATTGATTTTGTGGAACAGCTACATGCTCCCAGTGGTTCCGGCTGATAACATCACCCGCATAATAAAGTGGGACATAACAATGCAGGCAAAACATCGCGGTCAGAAAAACCGCCAGGCCACAACATCATGGTGCAGAATACCGTGGGTCATCACTCCGCCGTGCGTTGCCAGAGTCCCACGGTACCAGCAGGACTTGTACGGACAACAGGGCACCCTGGCAATGAAGCACAGGGCAGGCATGATGAATGGCGCACAATGACCAATGGCCAAATCCCGGTGCCTGCCCCGCCACTGCAAGTGCAGCAACTGCTGTTCTGGGAAGCCTCAGCCAGTGTGTGAATTCTCTAACAATTGTTCTATTCTTGTTAGACGCAATACTAATTTTCAGTGTAATGCACAATTTCATGTAGCTACTGATTGTTATAGTATTCTAGATCCTCATTGTCCTCTGACACAGAAGTCTCCATCCCCCGCTGGTGGGGCAGGCACCAAGATTCGGCCATCAGTCATTGTGCGCCTTTCATCATCACTGCCCCATGCTTCATTGCCAGGGTGCCCTGTTGTCTGTACATGTCCTACTGGCACCATGGAACTCTGGCAATGCAAGGTGGAGTGGTGGCCAACGGTATTCTGCATCGCGATGTTGTGGACAGGCAGTCTTTCCGACCGTGATGTTTTGCCTGTGTTGTGTCCCGTTTTATTATGTGGGTGATGTTATCAGCCGGAACTGCAACCGGTGTCTGTATTGCTGAATTTGAATTGATTTATAAAATTAAAACAGCATCAGCATCAGACTATTTTTTTAAATATTCCTGAATTGGTCTGCTTTATATTTCACTGGAGCACATGTAAAGCTGGCTTGGGAGTGCGGTTACAGTTTGTCTTTAGCAAAAATACACGAGCCAGACATTTAATGAGTTCACAAAAAAAACACACGAAAAAATTAATCAAACAAGCAACAATACAGGGGCTACATCAATGCCCTCTCAAATAACCCTCCATGCCCTGCTAAATCATTCAGAAAATACATATCAAAACTGCCCCCTGACCCACCAGCATTCTACTGACATCCGAGGAGACTACCACATCCTCGATACAAAGCAGCAGAAATCTAGTATACCAGATAACCTTTAGGAATAACTACTTTGCTAGCCTCATGCCAAAAATCAGTCAAGAAGCTGGACTGTCCATGTGGTACACAAACCATAGTGTACGCACAACTGCCATGCAGTTACTCTCACAGGCAGGGCTTCAGGCATGGGCAGACTGAATGGGCCTTACAGTCCTTATCTGCCATCAACTTCAATGTTTCTATGATTCAAGCCAGAAAGATAATGGCCGCAACAGGGCACAGGGCAGAATCGAGCCCAAGGTCATACTGGTCTGCAACAGCACAAGTTTGACAATGTGGGAGTCGCATGTTAGCAGAAAATACACCTCAGCCAAAATACCCATACATCCAACTCCAAGAAAGAATAGCCATGCTGCAGCTACACTCTCTAACTGGCAGCTCCTGCAAGTGACATTAAATCCTGTGACACAGCATGTCAGTCAACCACAAGAAACCTCCCTCAAACAACAGTAATTCAGCAATTTAAAGAAACCACAACCAATACACCCTTCATTTTATAGAACTGCTATATGAAAAAGTTGAATTCATTAGTTTCTCAAGGTAAAAGTAAATGTAAAACGATGCTTTTACAGCACACAGTATTAAACCTGAGAAAGTGTTAAAGCAGCGTTACAATAAATTTAAGACATGAATTAACAAAAAATATTTAAAGGTTGTTCCTTACTATTTAAAACCTTCCATTCAATATCTTCCCAACATAAACAATGCATAGAAAGTTCTTTTTACAGTTAATAGAAGTTCATTAAAATTTTTTCTAAAAACAGTTAAAAATATGCAGTTTAAAAGTTAAAATAAAAAAAAGTTCAAACTTTTATTCGGTGTCTTGTATGTGATTCTGTGCCCATTTTATAAGTGCAATAACACACTCCAAGGTGCGGGTTATGTCCTGATAAGAGCAAGCACCTTGTGCCTTATAATGCACCTGGGCATGATCTTATCAGCACATAACCCACACCTCATCATGTGTTATTGCTTGCATATTAGATCTAGGAGCTAGAGAGAAAAAAAAAACACAAACAAAACAAGATTTATACTAATGAGACCATAGTCATGTTAAGAATTTAGATAATGCTGAACCATTTACACTAACATATATATACTCATGTGTGTCACATTATAATTACCAGAATCACTTTAAAGAATTTTACAGTATGGAATGTTAAATCATTTCCATACTATGTAGCATTTCCACTAACATACAGCCTTTGAACCTTATGTTGCAAGCCTGCCCCGTTCAGCTTGGCCTCCCTCCAGCCCTATCACCATCACCTATTATCCCTGGGACTTACCCCTCCAGATCTCCCATGATGACTTACCCTCATGGTGGGGCCGATGGGGGTTCCCCAAGCCCTCTGAGAGCAGGATCCTGTTGGAAGGTGCACCTTCAATGGTGCAGGGCCTGTGAAGGAGGCTGGCTTTATTCTGATGGGGCTGGGAGTTGTCAATCACATTTTCTCTCCGGTCCACCCTGATGATATTGGGAGTCAGATGAGCTCGTATGCGCACACAGTGCATGTGGGTGCCTCATGAAGATATGTCTCCCCCACTCTGTGAGTGGCTTCAACTGTGAAGAGTCTTAACAAGCATAAAGGATAACATATAGACATATGCAACAGATTATACTCGCTTCATTCATTTCAAAAGGCTGCATTTACAAAAATAAGTTATCTTAAAAGATCATATTGGTCTGATATTGATCCATTGACATTTGTTTGTAATAGGTTTGCAATTTAAAACCAAACTCCATCGTGTGATAGAAGACATGATTGTATGTCATCTTTGCATGGAAACTCATGTTCGAGGAACTGGGAAGGCTATGTGAGGAGGTGGGGAAATCAGTGGCCTTCTCAGAGTTGCTCCTAGTATCCTGTGCAAGTACAGGGTGGAAGGGAAGGATAGGGGAGTTCAACACCTGGCTGTGGGAATGGTGTCATACCAAGGGGTATGGGTTAGTATGCGGCTGGGGCAGAACCTGGGACAATAATGACCTGTACGCAGGGGACAGGCTACATTTGAGCAGGAAGGGGAAGGGAGTATTAAAGCAGAGGATAAAGGAGTACATAGCAACAAGGGTAGATTTAAACTAGGAAGGGGGGTGGCAAGTGGACAGCTGGTAGGCAGGGTTTCCAGAGAGGGGAGCCAGACGAACTTACCCCCCCAAGCTACAAGGAAGGGCATCAAGGTAGGGAAAAAAGAAGGGGTTAATTGGGAAGGGGAAGGGAAAGGAACAGGTTGGAGGGTGGTGTCACTGAACACAAGGAGCCTAGGAAACAAATCAGCCATGTTACAGGCTCTCTTGGGAGTGGGACAGGTGGACATTGTGGCCATAACAGAAACCTTGGCCACCCAGTACCAGGACTAGGATATGATGATCCCAGGGTATAGGATATTCAGAAAAGACAGGGCAAAAAAGGAAAGGTGGGGGGTGGTGATCTATGTACGGGAGGGAATAAGATGCATAAGGGAAGAGGGGAAGGAAGGCAGCACAGAGGTCCTATGGATGCAGTTTCAGGACTCAAAGAGCAGGGTACTGAGGATGGGGGTAGTCTATAGGGCACTGACTCAAGGGGAGAAGCTGGACAGGGAGTTGGCAGAACAAATTAGGAGTGTTTGCAGGAAGGGGAATACGGTGGTGGTGGTGGGGGACTTCAACCTACCTGGGGTGGACTGGAGCACACCAACCACCACAAATGCAAGGGAGCAGGTCATATTCGGGGCACTTCAGGAGAACTTCCTGGTGCAGTTGGTATGTGACCCAACTAGGTTGGGAAGGACTCTGGACCTTGTACTATCAAACGGGGAGGCAGTTAGGGACCTGGAGGTGGAGGACCCTCTGGCTGGGAGTGATCACCACTCAGTATGGTTCATGCTCAAAATGGGGAGGCAAATTGGAGGTTTGGGTACCAGGGTGATTGATTTTAGGGGGGCAGACTTTAACAAGATGGGGGAAATTCTGATACGTCATCTGGAAGGAATCCAGCCAACCATGGATGCCAATCAAATGTGGGATATTATTAAAGCAGGGCTGGCAGACGCTACTGGAACATGTACTAGGGCACAAAGTAAGAAGGGAAGGGCAAAGAAGCCCATTTGGCTGATCCAGGAGGTAATGGAGGGGGTGAGGGCCAAGAGGAAAGCTTTTCAGAGATTCAAGAGATCAGGAAGGGGGGGATGACAGGAAGGAGTATACGAAGAAGTCTAGGGAGGTTACCAGACTAGTCAGAGCCACCAAGGCATCCAGATAGCTGAGGCTGGCACAGGAAATTAAGGACATAGAGAAGGACTTTATCAGATACGTTAGTGAGAGAAGGAAGAACAGGAACCAGATAGTGAGCATTAAGAAGGATGGGGGGTGGGTAGAGAAGGTGGACGAGCAGGCAGAGGCACTCAATGAGTACGTCTGCTCTGTATTCACAGAAGAGAGGGGGACAGATACCTCATGGGAGTGGCGGGTTGGGCGGGGGGAGGGAGTGACAGATGGAGAAATTACAGAGGACAGGGTACTGGAAGGACTGAGGGCACTACAGGTGGACAAGGCACCGGAACCTGATGTTATTCACCCTAGGGTACTCAAGGAACTGGCAGGGTGCCTGGCAGGACCACTGGCTGACCTGTTCAACACCTCTTTGGACACAGGATGCATGCCACAGGATTGGAGGCTGGCCCATGTGGTGCCCATTCACAAAGGTGGCTCAAAGACTGATCCAGGTATCTACAGACCAGTGAGCCTCACATCAATTGTGGTAAGGCTCATGGAGACAATCCTTAAAGAGAAGCTGGTGACATTTTTGGAGGACAATGATCTCCAGGACGGGTGACAACATGGGTTTGTCTTGGGCAGATCCTGCCAGACAAATCTGATAAGAGTATTATGATTTGGTGACCAGGGAACTGGACAAGGGCCATGCAGTGGATGTCCTGTACCTAGACTTCAACAAGGCCTTCGATTCCGTGCTGCATGGGAGGCTGGGGGGGAAGCTGGAATATGTAGGGGTGGGTACTAAGATGGTCAAATGGATCATTAACTGGCTAAAGGGCAGGCAGCAAAGGGTGGTGGTGAAGGGGAAATTATCATCACCAAGAGCAGTAACAAACGGGGTGCCACAGGGATCAGTACTGGGACCAGTGCTGTTTGGGATATTCATAGCAGATATCTCACATGGGACCCAGAGTAAAATCAGTCTGTTCACAGAAAATACCAAGATGGGAGCTGTGGTGGATGACATCGAGAGGTGGAGGGGACTGCAGAAAGACCTGACTAAACTACAGGAGTGGTCGGAAACATAGCAGATGGGGTTCAGTGCCAAGAAGTGCAAAGTGCTGCACTTCAGAGCTAAGAACCAGAGGAGGCGCTCTCAGCTGGGAGGGGTACAGTTGGGGAGCACCGAGGAGGAAAAGACCTGAGGGTGATTATAATGGGGAATATGAACAACTCGACTCAATGCAGGAAGGCAGCAGTGAAAGCCAACAAGATGCTGGACTGCATAGTGAGCGGAATCTCCTCTAGAAATAGTGAGGTGATCCTTCCCCTGTACAGGTCACTGGTCAGGCCGCACCTGGAATACTGTGTGCAGTACTGGCGCCCATTCCTAAAAAAGGACATCAGATTGTTGAAGGGGGTGCAGTGCAAAGTGAATAAGATGAGCTAGGGTTTGGAGGGGAAGTCCTATGAGGAAAAGTTAAACATGCTTAACATGTATTCCCTGGAGGAAAGAAGGGATAAGGGAGATATGATCGAGACTTTTAAGTACCTGAAGGGGATAAACAAGACTAATGCAGGAGATATATTCTGAATCAGAAGAGGGAGGGATACAAGAGGGCATCAACTGAGGTTGGAAGGGGGACATTCAAGAGGGAAATCAGAAGACATTTTTTCACTGAACGGGTGGTAGGCAAGTGGAACCCTGTACCTGAGGAGGTGGTTTCCTGTAGGACGGTGGGCTGTTTCAAGAGGGGATGGGACAGAGTGAGGGGGGGATGACTATGAGGGGGGAGGAAAGGGAGGGGCAGCTGCAAGTTGAGGGGCTAGCTGCACAATCGGGCCGACTCGATAGACCGTGAGGCCTGTTTCTGCTGCCATTTTCGTATGTTCTTGCATTCAAACTGTGCTATAGTAAAAGTCTATCAGAGTGTGATGTGGGTTCTTTTGATTATCACACGTGTAAATGAAACTGTTCAGCCCATTTAGACAAATGATTTGCAAAGGGTTATATGGTATAAATTATACTTTGACAGAAACAAACTGTGCACCTCAGTTGCTCGTATTTTATGCTGTATATTTGTATCAGTATTCCTATGGTGTATGTGGCAAGCAGTGTGACCCAAGACTTATTCTACAGTTTTTAAAGTATCTGTGTTAGGAATATTTAGGATTATTTAAACAGATGAAAACACAGAAGAGGAAAGAGAGAAGTCAAATATACACTCCAGAACCAGTGGCACTTTGATGGTAATGGACACCAGGGGCCACATTTTTAAAGGACAACACAGGGCTTGCATCAAGCCCTGCATCAAACCCTTTTTTGGCGCTGCTGTGCCAAACACCTTTGCTGCAATTGTGCCCGAATTTAGTAGTCAGGTGCAATTATGACACTTTACCCAATTTATGGTAGCTTGTCAGTGTGGCTCAGTTGGTAGCACATCCGCCTCTGGATCAGAAGGTCATGGTTTCTCATCCCACACCAGGATTGGACTTGCACCTAAAAATCGCTGGCATCCGAGTGCAGTATTGGGGGGTGCTGTACTGCTGGGGTGTGCCGTCCTTCGGATGAGACATTAAACCGAGGTCCCTTCTGTCCATCCTAGTGTTGTCCTGGTGGGTGTCCAGGTAGAAGTAAAAGAACCCAGGGCACTCTTTGTAAAGAGCAGGGAACATTCCTGGTGTCCTGGCCAACATTCCCCTTCCCATAAACCGGTTCATGCAATTATCCAGGCTGTGTGTGGATGATGATGTGCGATATGGCTGCCACCACACATTCAGTCACTTTACTGCCAGTCTAGCATTGCTTGTAAAGCGCTTTGGGATACTGTGTATGAAAAGCACTATATAAATGCTGATTCTTCTTCTTCTTCTTGTCTCCAATTACAGCTTCCGGCTGTTTCTAGCAGAAGAGAACTGGTTGCAGAGCAAGAAACAGAAGTCCAGAACTATAGATTTTTTACTAGTTTCCCTCCTTCCCACCCCAAGCCAGTTCTAGTTTTATAGCCACTGAATTTGACTGGCAACAGGAACTTCCTGTTTGGCAGTAGGAAGGGAAGGATCACTGAGACACATTAGTTTCAGCAACCTTGAAGGAACCTAAAAAAAAAAAAAACTTTTATCCTCCCCGGCTGCTGGAGGTCTGAATCCAAGCACAGAGGAAGGAGACTACTGAAGACTACAGGAAGTTCCTGTCCCAGAACAGGAAGGGTGAGAGTTGTAAGGGCACATAGGCAGTAGGAAAATAAGTGTAAAAATACATAGAGGGAGGAGACAATAAGCATACAAAGCAACAGAAGAGGGGACACAAAATAAGTCAAGATGGGAGTGGTGCAGTGTAATGGCTGTGGAGCAGCAGTGTTCCAGGAGACATTCTGGACGCTACGATGCTGCCCTGTTTTCAGGCACCTCTCTGGTCTGAGGGAGGAGGTTGCCCGTCTCCAGGCTGACCTGGCTAGGATTCGTGAAACCTCTTCCCCCACCCAGGGAACACACCAGGGCCACCACCGTTATCTCAGAGGTTGCCAAGAAAGAGGAGCGGTTGGACCAAGGTGGGCTCAGGGAGGGAGAGGGTGGTGGAACAGAGGTGCATCCCTCCAGTTGTAGCTCTCCACAATTCATATGCTGTTCTGGCAAAGAGTGGTTCCTGTATGGAGGCAGCTGCAGTGGAGACCAAGGAGGATGCTGGGAACCTCCACAAAAGAGACCCACAGAAGGGTGGCACGAGACCCCACAGGGGAAGGAAACAACTCCTGGTGGGAGACTCAATCATTAGGGGGGTAGACGTGGGGGAGGAAGGGGATAGGGAGGTAAGGTGCCTGCCTGGCGCCACGGCTTGGAGGGACAGGAAGCGAATCCTCAGGATCACGGGAGCAGCTGCATGAGGGAGGGAGCTGGATGTCATTGTCCACCTAGGGACAAATGACCTGGCTGTAAATGGGATCAGAGTGGTGCAAGAGGAGTTTGTGGAGTTGGGGAGGGGCCTTAGACAAGTAGCATGTACGGTAACCTTCTCGGAGGTGCTGCCTGTCCATGGTAAAGATGATGCTAGGGTATTCCACACCATGGGATTCAATGAATGGTTGAAAAACTGGTGTGGAGCTCAGGGTTTTATCTGCATTGGGGACTGGGGAGCCACCTGGAGGAATGCAGGCTTATACTGGTGCGATGGTCTGCATCTGTCCAGGGGGGATCCAGGATCCTAGGTGACAGGTTTAAATGCTTCATTGGCAAGCATTTAAACTAGCCAAGGGGGGAGGCACTGAAAAGGAGAAGGGAAATCCCAGCCTCCCCCCACAAAGCGTAGTAGTTAGAGAGGTAAACACCAAGGCAGAGAAGTCAGTAGGAGCAGGACAGGGATAAATGCAGAAAAAGGTGTTAAGGACAGGGATGGGGCTAAAAGGGGTAAGGCCATAAAAAATAAATGGAAGATGATGAGTACCAGTGCCTGTAGTCTGTGCAACAAGCTCCCTGAACTAGTGGCCTTAATGGAAGAGGGATGCCTGGATATTGTGGCAGTCACTGAAACATGGTACACAGAGAACCATGTGTGGGAAGTCAACATACCAGGATACACAGTCTACAGGAGGGACAGAAGGGGTAAAAGAGGAGGAGGAGGAGTAGCTTTCTATATAAGGGAAGGGATTAAAGCAACAGAACTAAAGAGTAAACAGGAAGTTGATGAGTCAGTATGGGTCACCCTGGAGATAGGAAATGGCACCACAATCAGCATGGGGGTTGTGTACAGACCCCCATCTCAGGGGGAGGATATGGACAAGGAAATGATAGAAGGCATCCTTAAAATGGCAGAAAAAGGGGAGATATTGTTGATGGGGGACCTGAATATACCAGATGTTAACTAGAGTACCTTTGCTGCAGGCACATCCAAGAGCAGGGTCATTCTTGATGCCCTACAGGGGGCATGCCTCAGACAGCTAGTATTGGAACCCACTCTGGAGGGAGCAATCTTAGACCTGGTACTCTCAAATGGGGAAGGAGAAAGGATCTCAGATTTAGAAGTGGGTAGCCATCTGCGAACAAGTGACCGTCAAACAGTGTGGTTCACAATAAACACAGCCATAGAGTCAAGTCATGCAAAACCGAGAGTATTGGACTTTAGGAAGGCTGACTTTGGGAAAATGAGAGAGTTCCTTAGAAAAGCACTAGCAAATGGGCAAGAAGGAGGGGTGGAGAAACAATGGGGAATAATCAAAACAGCCATCGCAGAGGCAACAAGCCTTTGTGTGAAGCAAATCAATAAAACAAAATGAAGGAAAAACCACTATGGTTCTCAAAAGAGGTGGCAGGGACGGTTAAGGAGAAAAGGATAGCATTCAGGAAATATAAGGAAACATAGAAGGAGCAGGACAGAGAACTTTATCAGTTAAAGCAGAAGGAGACAGGGAAGGCAGTCAGAATAGCAAAGGCACAAACTGAGGAAAAGATAGCCAACTCTGTTAAGAAGGGGGATAAAACTTTTTATAGGTATCTTAGGGAGCGAAGAAAGACCAAGGAAGGGATACAGAGGCTTAATAAAGGGGAGGGAATGTGGGCAGAGGGTGACAGTGAAAAAGCAGGGATACTGAACGAATATTTCTGCTCAGTATTCACAACAGATGAGGAGGGGGAGGTGCCTAAACCAAACAAGGGAGAAACTCTGAATAGGGGGGTCGATACCAGTCCATTCACAGAAGAAAGGGTTTTGAAAGAACTCTTGAAACTGAGGATGGACAAAGCAATGGGGCCTGATGGGATTCACCAAAGAATGCTAAAAGAACTAAGGGTAGAACTAGTAACACCACTGACTACTCTCTTTAACAAATCATGGGAGGATGGAGTGGTACCTGAGGACTAGAGGAGGGCAAATGTGATTCCACTTCACAAAAGTGTGAGCAGGGCAGAGGCAGGAAACTACAGACCAGTTAGTTTGACTTCAGTGGTAGGGAAAATGATGGAATCACTTCTGAAGGAAAGAATTGTTGAGTACCTAGAGGCTAGTGGGGCACAGGACCCAAGGCAGCATGGTTTCTCAGCAGGAAGGTCATGTCAGACAAATCTAATAGATTTCTTTGACTGGGTGGCCAAAGTAGGAGACCAGGAAGGGGCTGTGGATATGGCCTACCTAGATTTTAACAAGGCATTCAACACAGTCTCACACAAAAGATTAATATGCAAGTTAGCCAGCCTTGGAGCGAGTCCCAAGGTGGTAGTCTGGATAAAAAACTGGCTGGACAATAGGACACAAAAGGTAATAGTAAATGGAGTCCACAGTGAAGAAAGGAGGGTAACTAGTGGGGTACCGCAGGGTTCGGTACTGGGACCGGTCCTCTTTAATATCTTTATAAGTGACATTGGAGAGTACCTGGAAGGAAAAGTAAGCCTCTTTGCAAATGACACAAAGATCTGCAACAGGGTTGATACACAAGGTGGGGGTGGAAAGAAAGAAAAGGGACTTGGCGAGGTTGGAGGAATGGTCAAATACATGGCAGCTCAGATTCAATGCAAAGACGTGCAAGGTAATGCATCTGGGAAACAAAAACCCAGGGGAAGAGTACACAATGGGGGGGTGAGTTAATAACAACAAAAATCGAAAGAGACCTAGGAGTAACTATATCAGATGACCTAAAGGTGGGCAAGCAATGTGAGAAGGCAGTAAGAAGGGCTGGGGGGATACTGGGATGCATAGGGAGAGGCATCAACAGTAGAAAACAGTAAGTTGTTATCCCTCTCTAGAGACAGTTAGTGAGACCCCATCTGGAGTACTGCGTGCAGTTCTGGAGACCCCATCTCCGCAAAGACATAGACAGAGTGGAGACTGTTCACAGGAGGGCAACCAAAATGGTGCAAGGTCTGCACCAGAAGACATACGAGGAGAGACTAAAGCAGCTTAATATGTATACCATTCAGGAAAGGAGGGAGAGGGGGGACATGATAGAAACTTTCAAGTATCTCAAGGGAATTAACAAGGTACAAGAGGGTAGTATCTTTCAGAAGAAGAGATGTGCAAGACCAAGTGGACACAATTTGAAGATAGAGGGGGGACAGCTCAGAGGTAATGTTAAAGTATTTTTTCACAGAGAGAGTTGTGGTTACATGGAACAACCTTCCTGAGGAGGTTGTGGAGTCAGGAACAGTGGGAGAATTCAAGAATGCATGGGACAGGCATAAGGCAATTCTAGTGGGGGGCAGGAGGAAGTAAGCTGTTGATTAACTAGAATCTGCAGCTTATCCATCAGGTAGAGAAATGGGCAGACTGGGTGGGCCAAGTGGTCCTTATCTGCCGTCAAATTCTGTGTTTCTATGTTTCTTGTGCCACACATTGGATGCAAGCCCCATAAAAAAGGGTACCCAGGATTGCTGCAAGAGAGACCAGAAAAAGTTGGTCTAACTTGTGGCACTTGGTGCATGGGATAGAAACTCCTGATCACTGGCTGGAAGAATGCCTCAAATTCCATGTGCCATATGTTCGTCCCACCTAGAGCTTGTGGCATTCGGGACCTTTTGAAAATCTGGCGCCTGGACTTCCCTCAATAATCTCTCTACCATTAAAATTAATGAAGAACATTTTTAATGTATGTTGATGTACAGTACACATTCAGATGAAAAGGAGGGTGCTACATACTGAAGAAAAGTATTTGTATCCTTTAGGGATCCTCTCTTCTAACTGTGACCTAGTTGAAAGATAGAATCCCTACAAAGGGCAAAGGGCAGATAGGCAATTGCTAAAGGAAAGAATCACTCACAGTTTCTCATCACCAGCTCCCATCATGCAGATTTGGGCTTGTACCATATCCATCTTAAGAAAGAATATGGAGCTGCCCATCATAACATCAAGGTCTGAGTTACAGGTGTGATAAATATAAAGCCATAAGCCCAGTGGAACAGACTTGGGCTGGTCTACACAATTGCTTACTTGGCATGCAGGCGTTTTGTTTGATTTTGTGAAGGGTAAACAAACCAGTTCTGGGATGTGGTAACATTTATTTATTTATTTATTTATTTAAACTTTGGTAACCAGGAAAGGCACACTGAGCCAGGGCTCGTTTACAATTGAGACCCGAGGAGGAGAAATAGTAGGCAACAAAATACAAAATTAATTTTACATAATAAACAACATATAATAATACAGTCAGAGTACGAAATGTGGCATGCAGCACATAAGTACAAAAGTGTAAAAAACAAGGGGGTTATACATAATAGTGAAAATCTAAAGACTGAGGAAAAATTGCACGAACAGTAAAAGAAGGTGACAAGACTTTCTATAGATACATTAGTGAAAGGAGAAAGTCCAGAGGGGGTATTGCTAAGCTTAATGGAGAAAAGGGAGCATGTGAGGAGGAGGACCCTGTAAAGGCATCTATCCTAAATAGATACTTTTGCTCAGTATTTACTGAAGAGAAGGTAGGGCAGGGCCCACAGCTCAGCATCATGGACACAGTGGGAGGAGGTGAGCACTACTCCCTTCACAAAAGAAAGGGTCCTACAAGAGCTTGCTAAGCTCAGGTGGATAAGGCAATGGGACCTGATGGCATACATCCCAGGGTACTTAAGGAGCTAAAGGAGGAACTAGCAGAGCCATTAGCAGAATTGTTTAGTGAGTCTCTGAGCACAGGAGAGGTCCCAGAAGACTGAAAGGGCTCATGTGATCCCACTCCACAAGAGTGGTAGCAGGAGGAGGCGGGGAACTACAGACCGTCAGTCTTACCTCAGTAGTGGGCAAGATTATGGAGGCACCCTTAAGGAAAGGATAGTGCAACACCTGGAACCATAGGGGCACAGGATCCAAGACAGCATGGGTTTACAAAGGAAGGTCCTGTCAAACTAATCTCATAGATTTCTTTGACTGGTAACCAAGTGGTGGACCAAGGGGAGCAGTTGATGTCGCCTACCTTGACTTCAGAAAAGCTTTGACACTGTTCCACGTGAAGATTGATAAATAAGCTGGGTAGGCTCGGGGTGGGTCAAGTTGGTCAACTGGGTGGCAAACTGGTTGTCGGGCAGAAAACAGAGAGTGGTGGTAAATGGTATACAGTCAGAAGAGATGCAAGTCACAAGTGGGTACCTCAGGGATCAGTCCTGGGGCCAGTCCTCTTCAACATCTTCATTAGTGACCTTGCAGATGGACTAGAGGGTAAGGCTTGTCTGTTTGCAGATGACACCAAGATCTGCAACAGAGTAGATGATCCAGATGGGGTGGGCAGAATGAGAAGAGATCTGGATAAACTAGCAGAATGGTCAGAAGAGTGGCAACTGGGATTTAATGCAAAGAAGTGCAAAATCATGCACATAGGGAAGAGAAACCCAGAAGCCACCTATAGGCTGGGAGGGGAGTTGCTAGCAGTCACAAAGGAAGAAAGAGACTTGGGCATCATCATCACTGATGACCTAAAATCATCCAAGCAGACCTCTAAAGCAGTAGGTAAGGCTAGGGGGGTGTTAGGGAGTATTAGTAGGGGTATCACAAGTCGTAAGAGGGAGGTAATAATCCCTCTGTACAAGACACTGGTTAGGCCCCATCTGGAGTACTGCGTGCAGTATTGGAGGCCACACCTTCACAAGGACATTAACCAAATTGAGGCAGTCCAGAGAAGGGCAATCAAAATGGTGCAGGGACTGCATCAGAAGACATATGAGGACAGATTAACGGAGCTCAATATGTATACCCTTGAGCAAAGGAGGGAGAGAGGTGATATGATCGAGGCATTCAAACACCTTAAGGGCATAAACAAGGTGAAAGAGTCTAACATGTTTAAATATAAGAAAATAGCAGGACAAGAGGACACAGCATGAGATTAGAGGAGGCCGATTAAGGAGGAATGTGAGGAAATTCTTTTTCACAGAAAGGGTAGTGGATGCATGGAATGGCTTACCACAAGAAGTGGTGGCTATGAATACAGTGCAGGGCTTCAAACAGGCATGGGATAGGTATAAGGAGAAATACAAATGACTATGAATAGATAGGCCACTGACAGAGCAAAGGCCGATGGCACATTTATAGGGTAGAAAAAGAAATGGGCAGACTGGATGGGCCTTGCGGTCCTTATCTGCCGTCAACTTCTATGTTTCTATGTTTCTATGTTAAAATACAGCCAGAGCACAAAATTCAGGAGTGCAGTTCACAGATACAACAGAGCAAAATACAAACTGATATAGAGCAAGGGCGTAGAAGAAGAAGAAGAAGGAAAACGTGCCTGATTAGCTAGAGCTAAAGTGGTGAAGGGCTCTGAGTAGTGGCATTATGATGCTCTTGCTCAGAGGTTTACCAAGCTGGTTATTCAGTTTATTGATTCTGATATGTTCCTCTACAGCTTGTTCAGCCATTTTCTTCAGCAACTACATTCTTTTCAAAAGCGAGCGAGGTATCCTAACGTAATACTCCAATAAGAGATTACGTGTAACTCAAGGTTTCTCCATATGCAAGAACTGTTCTGAAAAAAACAGGCCAGGTGTACCTCTTATGACTTTATATTAAAAGTTCTGCTGATCTGCAATATTTCGGGGAGCATTACTTTTGTCAGTAAGTAGGGACTATAAAAACAACAGAAAAATATTCCTTAGCAGTTTTCCACAATTTAGCAGAACCCTTTCCTAGCAAGAAAGAATTATTGCATGCAGTCTTTTAAAAGAGTGCCCTCACAGTTTTAAATTGTGGATTATAGTCATAAACATATGTGAAGACAGCCAAGATACTGTTGGACCATGACAAAACAGTAAAACTAGAGTTGTTTGTGAATGGAAACATAGAAATATAGATTATGACAGCAGATAAGGACCGCTTGGCCCACCAGTATGCCCACTTTTCATTACCACCACAGACCCTTTTCTTTCCACTATGTTTCCCTTGTGCCTGTTACATGCATTTTTGAACCCCACCACCTTTTTCAACCCCCTCCACCTCTGCTGGAAGGCCATTTCAGGAATCCACCACTCTTTCTGTGAAAAAGAATTTCTTCAAGTCTTTCCTGCATCTGCCTCCTTCAGCTGCATAGCATGTCCCCTTGTTCATGTACACTTTTTTTTCCAAAAAATGCTTCCTCCTGTACCTTACTTACCTTTGTGTGGTTTTTAATAGTCTGTATCATATCCCCACTCTCCCTCTTCTTTTCCAGGATGTACATATTGAGGTCCTTTAATATCGCCTGCTACGGTTTTTGATGCAGACACAGCACCATTTTAGTTGCCCTCCTCTGGACCATCTCCACTCTGTCTATGTCCTGGACATGTGTCTCCAAAGCAGGATGCAGTACTCTAGGTAGAGTCTTACCAGCAATCTATGTGAAGGCAACACCACCACCCTCTTTCAGCTGGTGATGCCCCTCCCTGTGCACCCCAGCATCCTACTAGCCCTCCCGACTAAGTTGATGCACTGCCTAGTTACAATTAGGTCATCAGATATGTTTACCCCAGGGTCTCTTTCCTGCTTTGTAGTCATCAATACCACTTCACCTATTTTGTACTCTGTCCCTTGGTTTCTGTGCCCTGGGGGAATTATTTTGCACTTTTACCCATTGAAGCCCAGCTGTCATATCCTTAACCACTCTTCAAATTTTCTCAGGCCTCTGTTCATCCTTTCCACTTCCTCCCAGAGTGTCCACACTATTGCAGATTTTGGTGTCATCCACAAAGAGGCAAACCTTCCTTTCCAGCTTCTCTGCAATATCCCTTTTTTTTATTTTTATCATGAGATAATTTTTATTGTTTTCCAAAAAATCCATACCATAATCAAAAGACCATGTACAACATTAGACAGAACAGGATATTCCTGCATGTAACACGTTGTCTATAGACAGCTGAGAAAACAGAAAAAACAAAAACAAAACATGAACAGTAACCTACCAGTTCTGCTAATAAAGCTACCAGTAGTCTAAGATCTGCAGTCTCCAGTCTCCAGTCTCCTAACTTTGGTACTTATGACAGAAGTGCAAGTAGCAAGAGGAATAATCTGTATAGGCAAATCTCTCAAGTCAAGAGTGGACAGGAAGATACAAGTAAGATTCATAGTAAGGGGGAGCAGTGGCGGAGCCAGGTTTGGGAGCATTTGGGAGCCGGGGGGAGGCCATTCAGTCAAACATGGGCTCCACAATGGGAACTAAACAGTGAATAAAGATGTTGGTGGAGCACCACTACTCACGTTGGGGCAGCCAGGAGGGGTGACCACCCCCCAGCCCCCCCCTAGCTCCACCACTGAGGGGGGGAGTCCCTTCACACAAGACAAGGGTGTCATGCTCCTCACAGAGATACTCTCTACAGGTCTGCATGTTTAAGAGCTAATCTGCTAATCCGGGGGGGTTTGGGGAAGGAAGAAGGGGCACCCAACAGAGGACTGAATTGAGGTATGCCTCCCATTTTCTGTGATATAGGGACAGTTGTCCCCTGACAACATAAGTGAGGCTCTCAAAGGTAGCCAGCATGGCCAGGGCAGAGTGCCAGAGGGAGATAGCAGGTTGTAAAGGTTGTGGCCAGGAACTCAACAGAATGCGTTTAGCTTCCAACAAAGCTACCAAAACCCATTCCCGCTGCTGTTGTGAGATCTGCTCCAAAGAGGTGGCATCTCCCAATAAAAACATGGGGTTGAAAAGATCAATCGGCTGTCCCAACACTACTGAGCAGTCCATTTCCACTGAGACTCAAAAGGGGAACCACGGTGGGACATTGCCACAATATATGCAAAATGTGGGCTGGGCTCTTGCGGCATCTCCAGCATTCCGAGTGAGGGAGGATGCCCCATTTATGCAGAACTGCCAGTGTGCGGTACAAGCGGAGCAAGATCTTAAGTTGTAACAGTTGACTCTTGGCATCCTTATATAAAGTGTGAGCTTGACGCAAACAGTGCACCCATCTGTCTGGCGTAAGTTGGCAGTCAAGATCACTACTCCAAGCAAGTCTGCAGTCTTTTGTGTAGTCTGGTTGTGCCTCCCACCACGTGCTGTAAAACTTAGCTGCGAGACTCCGAGATGTAGGTCTTAGGTGCAAAGTAGAAATCCAGAGCCATTTCGGATCAACCGTCTGAGACCAGTTAACAGACTGCACTGCTATACCCATAGCTGCAGGAATTTCCAGAAGTCTTGGGACAGAAGGGAACAGCAAACTTTGAGTTGCACAAAAGACATGAGTACAGTGGAGTCAGAAAGATATAAGTCCTGGACTGTATGTATACCATTCTTGGCCCACAATGCCCAATTAAATGGCTTGTTATCCATTGTTAGGAGCCGGTTGTGCCAAAGATTAAGGTATCAGAACGGCATCCAGCCCTCAGATTTTTTAGTTCGGGCTGCGGCTATGAGGCGAAACCATGCTTTCCTAGTTTCAGCCATAACTGGCATGAGCAGGTTGTGGGGGACCGGTAATTTGGTCAGAAGCAGACCCCGGGGCGGGGCTCCCATAATACTTGAGCTTCCAGCTGGGCCCACAATACCAGGCAGGGGGGAAGATGTAGGTAGGAACCATTTTGTGGCCTGATCTGTGAGGAAGGACCAATGATATCCTTGCAGCCAAGGGAGTCCCATACCACCCTTAGACCAATGTGCGTGCAGTTTATGCATGCTCCATTGTGGTCTCTTACCCTCCCACAAGAATTGCAAGATAATTCTGTCCATCTGTCTGAAGATTTTTTTTGACAGGGCAATAGGGAGGTTATTAAGCAGGTATGTGACTCTAGGTAGGAAAAGCATACAGAGTGCAGCAATTTTCCCTGACAAAGAGAGATTGAGCCAGAGCCACCATGATACTTAAGTGGTTAATTGCTCTAGGAGGGGAGAAAAGTTCCTAGATTCAATGTGCCTCCAGTCAAATGATATATGAATGCCCAGATAGGTAAAGTTGCTGGGGGCCCAAGGGAGTCCAAGGCCCTGTAGGCAGTCTTGGGAACATGCAGCATTGAGAGGGGTGACACTGGTTTTCCGCTGGTTAATTTTTAAGCCAGAGAGGGGGGCAAATGTATGTAGGAATCCAAAATTGGGTGCAGTGAGTCCCGTGGGTGTGAAAGTGTGATGAGTAGGTCATCCACGTAAGGAGGCCATTAAATACACGTTTCCCTACTGGAATACCTTGGATCTCCCCAGCGGCCTGTAATTTCCAGATAAGAGGATCCAAGGTGACCAGGAACAGCAGTGGTGACAGCAGACAGCCTTGTCGGGTGGCTCGCTGCAGAAGGAAGGGCGGAGATATATCTTTATTAGTAAGGATGCGAGCTGAGGACTCATTGTATAGCACTCGGATCCACTGCCGAAGTGCGGGCCAAAGCCGTATTGCTGGAGCACCGCATGCATATAGGGCCATTCGACAGAGTCGAAAGCTTTCAAAAAATCCACTGCCATCACAGCCATGGGAGTAGTAGATTGCAGAGTCAGCCACTTGAGGTTGAGGATCAGGTATATGTTATCCACTGCAGCTTTCCCTTTAGTAAACCCAACCTGAGACGGGTGCACTATGGAAGGCAAAACCTCCATCATAGGATTGGCAAGCATTTTGGCTGCTATTTTGCAGTCTACTGATATTAGAGATATGGGAGTCCATTGGGTCATCTGATTTTTTTGGTAGTGCAGTAATGAGTGCCTCATGCATGGTGGGTGGGAGGGGACCGGATTCATGGGCCTCCTGGAATGCAGAAAGCAATGGGGCAGCGATTTCTGAACTTATGAGTTGGTATAGCTCAGTGGTCATGCCATCTGGCTCGGGGGAGATTTCCCCTTAGCGAGTTGGGACAATGCCCCCTTGAGTTCAGATTCCGTGAAGGGTTCATCCAGAGTAGCCCTCATATGTACTGCCAGTTGGGGAGTTTTAGCCTTAGAGCAGAAGTCCCTCAACTGAGTCTCCAGTTGGTTCTGTTCCAGGGTGGTGTGCGACCGATAGAGTTGTTGGTAAAACTGTTGCATGCAGACATTAATCTGTTTAGGGTCAGTGACTGTGTCGGCATTATGATTCCTGAGTGCATGGATACGCGAGGAGGACTGTTGTTTCTTCAGCCGGTATGCTAGGAGTTTGCCGCCTTTGTCTCCTCCCTCCCAGTATGCATGCTTGGCCCGAAGCATCAGCCACTCTGCCTTCTGATGCATTATCGTGTTGATGCCATACCAGAGCCCAACCATAGTTCAGAGAACTGCTGCATCAGACTTCCCTGTTGTAGACAGTTTGAACTGGGCCTCCAATGTAGATAGTTTGGTTTGAAGATGGTGCAAGTCAGCTTGCTGTCCCTTGTTCTTTTGGGCCACACAGGCGATAATGTGGCCCCTCAGCACTGCCTTAAAGGCCTCCCATACCGTAGCTGCCGCGGTATCTGCAGCCTTATTAAGAGCAAGGTAATCCTGAGCGGTGGTCCGTACCATTGCTTGGAATGCAGGCTTTCTAATCAACAGGGAGTTGCACTGCCATCTAGGACTAGAGCTAGATTGCCCCGAGGGGGTATACAAACAGGAGACCGGGGCATGGTCGGAAACAAGGATGTTACTTATTTGGAGGAGACAATATCATGCGCTGCCGGAGTATTCACTAACCAAAAGTCCATACGACTGTAGGTAGTGTGTACCGATGAAAAAAAAGGAATAGTCTAGCCCAGTGGGGTGGTCCCCCCGCCATATATCCACCAGCCCCCATTCCTTCATTACCTCCTGCAGGACAAGCACAGCTTTGGGATGCGTTTGTGGGGTCAGTTTACATTTATCCAGGAACATATCTATCGCTACGTTGAAATCTCCCCCTAGCATGATGGGAATGTTTGAAAACCCCATGGATAGAGATTCAAGAGCTTGATTAATATCTAAGAAAAAATCTGGGGAATCCACATTAGGTCCATAAATATTGGCCAGAATAACATAGTCTGGGTAAGAGAACCGAGCCACTATCCAGCGGCCATGAGTATCAGTGAGTACCTTGTCTGTTACCCAAGGACATGATTTTCGGACAAGGATAGCTACCCCCTTGGTCCTGGTCTGTGCTGAGCTGGCCAGAACCAAACCTACCCAGGACTTTTTGAGCCACAATACATTCCTTGCAGTAAGATGCGTCTCTTGTATAAGTGCCACGTCCACCTGCAAGGAGCGTAGATGCTTAAGGACTACTGACCTCTTGGTTGGATGGTTCAACCCCTTGACATTCCACAATATAAGATTAATCCCCACTGCAGAGTTCTGCATGGTTAGGCCTGAAGTAAATATGTGTGGAGGTACTCACCCCAGGGGTCCAACAAAGAAAAGCAGGAGCAGATGAAGAGAATACCTGTGACACACCCAGAGAGATCAAGTAGGAGTAAGGACCGATAAAGACTGGTAGCAGGTAAGGAGAACTGCGGTGCCCTGGTAGCAGATAAAACAAGCAGGTATTGGTAAATACAATATAACAAAGAACAACAGTTGCAAATGCAAACAACAATGTGTTGTAAACACTCAAACAGGAATTACAGTTATATAACAGTAAGTCTAAACTTATATTGAATGCACAGTCCAGAAAAGTGAGAAGAGGGAAAAAAAAAACTAACAGAGTAATAACCTCAGTAACAACTTCCTGGATTAATTCATTTAAGCGACAGTTTACAAGTACTTGGAGATACGCATGTAGGTGCAACTTTCCCACAAGGTGAGGCATTGGCACACAGCCGCACTACCCAAGTACCTAAAATGGGGGGTTGAGAAATTAGCCAATATTGGCTCTAAGGCTCTACCCCAACTGAGATGTGACACTGCTAAATTATCACCTTTATCCAAAGGAGCTACAGGGTGCGGTATCCAGGGAAAGGGGGTGAATTAAAGCCCAAACTTAAAAGGAGTGCAACTACTGATGGTAGGCAATAAAGTTAGTCACTAGAGTGGGTCCTATGCTGCACCGCAAGGGGGATAGGTCCCTCTCACACACATGGGTCACCCATCACCATTTAGGAGGTAGAGCTTTATTACGCACTACCCACATGTGGTAGATTCTCAAACATAGAGTGACCCTATAGGATGGACATCCGCCTGACAATTAGATAAAATCTTCCCCGGGTCCCTGGCATTAAGGGGTACAGACAGCACATTCACCCATTGACCCTGGTGAACATCGCAGTAAGTTCCTATGTTGCTGCATAGGGGGGTAGCATTTTTCCATGCTATAATATGCTCCAGTTAACAGTAGCATGCACCCCGCTACCCCAAGTACTTAACAATGCCAACAGAATGTTATATGAAAGGGAGACACTTATGGAATCAATCATTCCGGTGGAGCGTCACTTCCAGTGGGAGCTGAGCCCGTAGTGGGATGGATCGGACCCTTGGAGAGCACTTCAGCAAATGACAGTAGGCCAGGCTTAACAGGCAGTGAGGCAATGTCCGTAAATTCTTCCATTTCAGATGGGAAATCCGCCCAAGATTCCATCGAGACTGCTTCCATAAGAAGAGCATCAGGGATGTCCGTGGGTTCTAATAGAGTCTGTGGGGAGGTATCGTCCCTTGTTTGTTTGGCTGGTGGCACCATCTCCTGCCCTTCAGGGGATACGCTAGGGTCGCCATTTGAACGGTGATGAATCCTTGTTGTTTGTCCCGGTCCCCGCTGAGGCCTGAGAAGAAGAGAATTAGTCAAGGCCTGCTGTGGAATACTGGGCTTCCCGTCCACCTACACGTGCAGTGCTATACGATCGGGAGACCTGGGGGAAGCATTAGTGCGTGTGACAGACCATCTGTTAGTTTGGTCCCCAGGAGCACCACTGCTAGTTACTTGGGTTCCTCTGATGTACACGTGATGACCTGGGCCCCAAAGCTTTCTGGGATTTGGAGTTTCAAGGGGTACTCGGGGCCAACACTTGCTGAGCCATTCCTCAACCTCCTGAGGGGATTCAGCCACAAGTTCTCTCCCTTCTCCAGAAACATGCAGGTGAGCCAGGTGTCTAAAACCATACTTGAAACCATGCTGTGCTAGGATTTGTTTTATTGGGATGAAATCTTTCCTACGTGCCACCACCTCGGAGAAGTCTCTGTAAAAGGAGATTTTCACCCCACACTACAGGATTTCCCCTTTATCTCTTGCTGCTCGCAGAACCTGCTCCTTTGTGGAATACCTAAGAAGGTATGCGATGACAGGCCATGGCTGCGAATTTTCAGATCAGGGACCACTAGGTATCCTGTGCGCCCTCTCTACCTCAACTGGGCCATGCCACCTTTCCCCTAGCATTTTGGGGATTTCCTCGTTAAGAAAGCGCTCTGTATTGGGGTCTTCTAGCCCTTCAGGTATACCCAGGATTCTAATATTGTTTCTCCTCCCATGATTTTCCGGATCTTCTGCTCTTCGCCATAGCACAGCCAGTTTGGCTTCATGTTCTTGCATGCGCTGTAACATTTTTGCCTGGCTGACCTCCAATCCCTCCGTCCTCTGTTCCACCACGTTCATTTTGTAATTGAGGGTATGTACATCAGCTACTGTGACTGCCAATGTGGTTGAGATGGAGTCCACCCTAGTAAGCAATATCTCCAGGAGGGTTGTTATATGTTGGAGGGATGCACCTACGTCGGGAGGCTGAGAGGTGGAGACTACAGTGGCTATGGCCTGTGCGTTCTGAGAGGATGAGGAGAAAGCCATCTGAGATCTGGGCCGGGATTCCAAGACTGTCCAGAGTGAGGGAGAGCAAGCCTTCTGACTACCTCGTAAAAACAGTTAATAGCTCCAGCGGCTGACACAGGACGTGGTACAGCAGAAGTCCGATCGCGTCGGAATATCTTGGCCTAGCAGGTCTGGGGAGGGTCACGAGAGGATCAGCACCGATCAGTAATTAGCCGGCTTCCACACGCAATGAGGCCCACATGAAACATACAGTCAGCATTTAAGGAGGCATATTGTGGCTTTGGATGTGGGAGGGTTCCCTGGATGGCGGTATTTCGGTACTAATTGTCTCAGCGGGCAATCGAGCTATGAGCTTAGGCAGCCATCTTCCACGATGTCCAAGCCACGCCCCCTGCAATATCACTTATAAAGACATTAGAGAGGACTGGTACCAGCACTGATCCCTGAGTAATCCCACTAGTCACCCTCCCTTCCTTGCTGTGAACTCTATTTACCACCACCACCCCCCGTTGCCTATCCCCTAATCAATTTCTTATCCAGTTTATCACCTTTGGACCTACTCCTAAGCTACCCAGCTTGCTTACTAGTCTTCTACATAGTATGATCAAATCTAGGTAGGCTACATCCATCACTCCATCCTGATCTAATTCCTTTGTCACCCAGTCAAAGAAATCTGTCAGAATTGTTTAACATGATCACTCCCTCCCCCATCCCATGAACCCATGCTGCCTCAGGTCTTGTAACCCCCTGGATGCAAAACATTCCACAATCTTTTCTTTCAGCAGTGATTCCATTAACTTTCCCACCACCGATGTCAGCCTGCCTGGCCTATAATTGCCAACCTCCTCCCTGCTACCAGTTTTATGAAGTGGGACTGCATCTGCCTCCTCCAGTCCTCTGGAGCCACTCCTGTTTCCCATAAACTGTTGAACAGGACTGTCAGAGGTGCAGCCAGTACCTCTTTGAGCTTCCTCAATACCACTGGATGCACCTCATCTGGTTCTATTGCTTTGTCAACATCTGGGTTTATGTGATAACAGCAAAAGCCTAAAGACGATCGCCGTTATTGCGAAGTCAGAGTGCCAAAAATTTATTTCGGCACTCTGACACTCCAGCGCACAGCAAAACAGTGCCAGGGACTTTGTTTTTTAATGTTTTATGCCAGGGAGGCTGCATCTCCTGCACCCCCCCACTTAAGGATTCTCAACTCCAGGGGGGGTGCATGTCGGGGAGGTGAAAAACATTAAAAAAAACAAACGATCGGGCCGGGCGCAACAAAAACACACCAGTGCCCGGACCCAAATGCAGTACCCTGCCCACCAATGCCACCAACCCACCCACCACACCATGGGGTCAGCTCAGCAACCCACTGTGGCACCACCCCTCATATACCCTCCCGCCCCTCACTATATGTGCTCGCTCCCCCCATGCACGTACGTATAGCGACATCCCATCGCTATATTCACCAACACCCCCTTCCAGCTGCCCTACCGTAGCCCTGCAGACATGCGCCAGGGATTGGGTCACCATTATTGTAGGTGTCCAATCACTAACACTAATAGCTCGTGCTACCCAACCTCTAGATTAGCAAGTCCCTTCAGGACTCTCTCCTCCAAAACAAAAGACTGGTGTCCGCCTCCATCACTCCAAAGCTCCTGCTAATTTTTGTGGCCCCTCCCTTTCTACTTCCTTTGTGAACACTGAACAAAAGTATTTGTTCATGCTGTCTGCCTTTTCCTGTTCCCCCTCTGAGCAGTCCCCCTTCCCTTTTTAATCTTACAGTCCATCCCCTGCTCTTCCTCTTTTCACTTAAATACCTAAAACATGTCTTGCCCCATCCCCCTTCCATTACCTCCTAGGCTATTCTTTTGCCAGTTTGTGCCTTTGCACTCCTTACTGCTTTCCCTGCCTCTCTATGTTTCCCGATACACCACCCTATCCTCCTCCCTCTGTGTCTCCTTATATCTTCTGAATGTTATCCTTTTAGCCTCTGCCTTTTCAGCCGCCTCTTTCGAGAATATGAGCGGTCTCTTGTTCCTCTTGCTTTTGCTCACTTGTTTGACACAGAATGGCAGATTCTACACAGAAAACTGCAAACTCATGCAAAAATATAACAGTAAAGGTCACACAGTGTGATTTGGTATGTAGTACTACTGATCATACCAACCAACGTTCCTATCAAGATTTACAAAACTATAGTAAAAAAGAAGATCCAAAATGAACGCAGCTGTGATAGAGAGGAACAGTTATAAAACGTTGGGCTCAGTTCAGAAAGTCTTTGTACTGTATTCACAAAAGTGAGGGAACTCTTAACCAGTTTAATCCCAGTGCACAAATTATTCATTTTTGAGATTCTGTAAAGATAGTCTGTGCAAGCAAATCTTTCTTATAGCCAGATTAGTAGAACAATAACATTATTCCAATAAATGTAATAAAAAGGCTTGAGACTTGAGCATGCCTGAAGGAAACCTTTGGAAATGATAGTAGCTGGACACAAGCCAGTTTAGATATCATAAATATTTGCTGTATGCCTCTCCCCCCCCCCCCCCATCCTTTATTACTAAGGAAATAAAGGTGTCCCCATTATCAAACTGCAAAAGATTAAGGGATCCTACATTTTAAGGTACTAGTGAGGACATTCTTTTTCCTGCAACTAGACTATATTCATGTTTTATATCCAGCAAAGATGACAGTATTTTGTAACTATCAGTGTGGACTTTAACCATCACCCCCTACCCAGCTTATCTTTTCGCATTTGTGGCTGTGTATTCTGGATATGCAGCTGTTTATCATAACAGTAGTTCCAAGCATTCTCTGTGATTGCTGTGTAATCCAGTTATATTGTATACACTGTGTATTAATGCTTCTTACATTGGCACTTGGATAGATATGAATGGTTTCACATGCATTATGTGGGTGTGAGAATCATGAGGCAGAGCAGGTCTGGCACCAAAGAAATGCAAGAGAATTAACTCATAGCTATCACAGTGCCAGTGAGACCAGTTTCATGACCATTAAACAGTAGTTAGGGTAGAGTACCTACTTTAATGTTAAATCCTGATTTTTGGATGCTTACATCTTGACTGTATTTGTGGCAGGATCTCTAAAAAAAAAAAAAAGAAATGTGATAGCCCTGTTAGTTCAGTCAACAATGCAGAGAGGGAAAAAAATGTAAACACCAAAGAAGAGTGTGCACACGGGTACGGTGGTGCTAAAGGAACTACAAATGTGTACATTTACTAAAGTTCCAAGCATGCACCAAGCCCATGAGAAGGACGCCAGACAGAAACAATGTAAAAACTTACATTTTATTATGTAAAATGTACACCACGCCTGACATGTTTCGAAGCTACATGCTCCTTTTTCAAAGATTGATGTGGACCAGGACACAGCACCTCTTACACATGAAACAAGATACACCATGTGATATCAATTTATCTCAAGATCAAAATAAAGCACACCTGTGTATTATAAATCTCATTACTATAAAACAATTTAAACAATTGCCCAAATAAAAAACTTTTCAATCACATACAAAGCCCACCACAGAACATTTAAGGGAGACAAATCACAACAAATTACTTTCCACTATATCTAGATTAGTTTTCATTAATAAACCTGTATCAAAATAGCTCTTCAAAGAAAAGGCAATTGATTTTACCCATTGGAGCTCATTAGTTACAATGTTAAAATAGAGAACAATGGCTACCCAGCTAAGAAACACAATACATAAAGATAAGGGGTGGGGGAGTAAAAGAAAGCAGAATACAGAATGTAAACAAAGACTACTTAGAGGGCATTGCAAAGTAAGAGGGGGGAAAGACACATTTTCTTTTATTAATATCCCCAACATTACTAATACTATTTGAATATAAAAATACAAACATTAATGGCTGTTAATTTTAATTACAATATTTCTACTGTCCATTATTTCTTTTAAACTACCAATTTATCCATCGATCAAACCCACATTTAAAATTTACATACACGAGTAGCTAAACTAATGTTACATATTTAGATCTGTCTATCATGGTAGATGAGACAGGAAATTTACAAAGTACCATCTATAGGAAACCAACTGATGGTAATACTTTGCTCCTAGCTAATAGTTGCCATCCACCCAACGTAGCAAATAACATTCCATTAGGGCAATTTTTAAGAACTAAAAGAAACTGTTCTACCAAACAGCTTTTTTTAAAAGGTGCAGAAAAATTGACAACACGACTAATACAGAGAGGTAACGATAGGTGTAAGATAGAGCAAGCTAAAACTGCAGCAGAAGTTAGAGAAAGAGCAGATCTTTTGAAAGAAAAAAATGTCTCTCCATACACAGAATTGAAATTCAATTATACCATGACTTATTCAGCACAAGTAAAGGAATTGGGAAAGATTCTAAAATGTCATTGGTATGTGTTGAAGGTTGAACCGAACTTAAGGGAGCTATGTGAGACTCCGCCTCATTTATGTTATAGGAAAGCACCTACACTTAGAGACATCCTTATACAGAACCACTATGCAGATAAACAAGACAGTACATGGCTACAGAAGCTGAGTGGCTGCTATAAATGCAAAATATGCGTTAACTGTAAACATGTGGAACAGACAAAATGTTTTTCAGTAGAAACATAGAAACATAGAATTTGGCGGCAGATAAGGACCACTTGGCCCACCTAGTCTGCCCGTTTCCCTACCTAATGGATAAGCTGCAGATCCTAGTTAACCAACAGCCTACCTCCTCCTACCCCCTACTAGAATTGCCTTATATCTGTCCCATGCATTCTTGAATTCCCCCATTGTTTTTGACTCTATGACCTCCTCAGGAAGGCTGTTCCATGTATCCACAACCCTCTCTGTGAAGAAATACTTCCTCACATTACCTCAAAGCCATCCCCCCATTATCTTCAAATTGTGCCCCCTTGTTTTTGCCCATCTCTTTTTCTGAAAGATGCTACCCTCTTGGACTTTGTTGATTCCCTTGAGGTATTTGAAAGTTTCTATCATGTCCCTCCTCTTCCTCCTTTCCTTGAGGCTATACATGTTTAGTTTCTTTAGTCTTTCTTCATATGTCTTCTAATGAAGACCCTGCATCATTTTGATTGCCCTCCTCTGGACAGCCTCCACCCTGTCTATGTCTTTGCGGAGATGGGGTCTCCAGAACTGTACACAGTACTCCAGATGTGGTCTTACCAACTGTCTGTACAGAGGGCCAACAACTTCTTGTTTTCTACTGGTGATGCCTCTCCCTATGCATCCCAGTATCCTCCCAGCCCTCCTTATTGCTTTCTCACATTGCTGGCCCACCTTTAGGTCATCTGATATGACTACCCCCAGGTCCCTTTCCATTTTTGTTGTTGTCAGTATCTCACTCCCCACTGTGTACTCTTCCCCTGGGTTTTTGTTTCCCAGGTGCATTACTTTGCACTTCTTTGCATTGAATCTAAGCTGCCATACATTTGACCATTCCTCCAACCTTGCCAAGTCCCTTTTCATCCTTTCCACCCCACCTTGTGTATCAACCCTGTTGCAGATCTTTGTGTCATCTGCAAAGAGACATACTTTCCCTTCCAGTCCCTCTGCAATGTCACTTATAAAGACATTAAAAAGGGCGGGCACCAGTACTGAACCCTGTGGTACCCCACTAGTAACCCTCCTTTCTTCACTGTGGACTCCATTTATTATTACGCGCTGTGTCCTGTTGTCCAACCAGTGTTTTACCCAGGCTACCACCCTAGGACCCACTCTCAGGCTGGATAATTTGTTTATTAATCTTTTGTGTGGGACTGTGTCAAATGCCTTGCTAAAGTCTAGGTAGACCATGTCCACAGCCCCTCCCTGGTCTACTGCTTTGGTCACCCAGTCAAAGAAATCAATTAGATTTGTCTGACATGACCTTTCCGCTGTGAATCCATGCTGCCTTGGGTCCTGTGCCCCACTGGCCTCTAGGTACTCAACAATTCTTTCCTTCAGAAGTGATTCCATCATTTTCCCTACCACTGAGGTCAAACTGACAGGTCTATAGTTTCCTGCCTCTGTCTTGCTCCCACTTTTGTGAAGGGGAATCACAGCCACCCTCCTCCAGTCCTCAGGTACCATCCCATCCTCCCATGATTTATTAAAAAGGGTAGTCAGTGGTGTTACTAGTTCTTTCCTTAGTTCTTTTAAAATTCTGGGGTGAATCCCATCAGGCCCCATTGCTTTATCCACCTTCAGTTTTAAGAGTTCTTTCAGAACCCTTTCTTCTGTGAAAGGACTAATATCAACCCCCCTATCCAGAGTGCTTCTATTGACTGGATTAGGTATTTCCCCCTGCTTTTCCATTGTGAATACTGAGCAGAAGTATTCGTCCAGTATCCCTGCTTTTTCACTGTCACTCTCTGCCCAACCACCTTCCTCTTTGTTCAGCCTCAGTATCCCTGCCTTAGTCTTTCTTTGCTCCCTAATGTACCTATAAAAGGTTTTATCCCCCTTCTTAACCGAGTTGGCTATCTTTTCCTCAGTTTGGGCCTTTGCTATTCGGACTGCCTTACCCACTTCCTTCTGTTTTAACTGGTACAGTTCTCTGTCCTGCTCCTTCTGTGTTTCCTTATACTTCCTGAATGCTATCTTTTTTTTCCTTACCTTCCCCACCACTTCTTTTGAGAACCATAGTGGTTTTTTCTTTCATTTTGATTTGTTTATTTGCTTCACACAAAGACTTGTTGCCTCTGTGATGGCGGTTTTGATGTTTCCCATTGTTGCTCTACCCCACCTTCTTGCCTGTTTGCTTGTGCTTTTCTGAGGCACTCTCCCATTTTGACAAAATCAGCCCTCCTGAAGTCCAGTACCTTCACTTTTGTGTGGCTTGACTCTACAGCTAAGTTTATTGTGAAACACACTGTTTGGTGGTCGCTTGTTACCAGATGGCTACCCACTTCAAGATCAGAGATCCTCTCTCCATCCCCATTTGAGAGTACCAGGTCTAAGATTGCTCTCTCCCGAGTGGGTTCCAAAACTAGCTGTCTGAGGCATGCCCCCTGTAAGGCATCGAGAATGGCCCTGCTCTTGGATGTGGCTGCAGCAAAGGTGCTCCAGTCAACATCTGGCATGTTCAGGTCCTCCATCAGCAATATCTCCCCTTTCTCTGCCATCCCAAGGATGCCTTCTATCATTTCCTTGTCCATTTCCTCCCCCTGAGACGGGGGTCTGTATACAACCCCTGTGCAGATTGTGGAGCCCTTTCCAGTCTCCAGGGTGACCCACAGTGCCTCCTCTCCTCCCTGTTTACCCTTTAGTTCTGTTGCTTTCATCCCTTCCCTTACATAGAGAGCTACTCCTCCTCCTCTTCTTTCCTTCCTGTCTCTCCAGTAGATTGTGTACCCTGGTATGTTGACATCCCAGTCATGGTTCTCTGTGTACCATGTTTCTGAGACTGCCACAATATCCAGGCATCCCTCTTCCATCAAGGCCACCATTTCAGGGAGCTTTTTACCTAGACTATGGGCATTGGTACTCATTACCCTCCATTTTTTATGGCTTTGTTTCTTTTTGCCCCATCCCTGTCCCTACTGACTTTGTCTTTTTCTCCATTTATCCCTGCCCTTCTCCCTATCAACTGCTCTATTTTGGTGTTTACCTCACTAACTATGCTGTCCAGAAACAATCACCTACAACTCTTACTCTCCACCCCAGGGAATGCCTTCCTTCCTTTCAGACACCTATTTCACAAAGGCTAAGTAACAGGTCAAGTCACAACTGACTGCAAATATCTCCCAGCTACAGTTCCTCCCAGGCAAATTAAAGTTAAAACTAAGAAAAGTCCACCCCAAAAACAGAATCAATACTAGTTACTTACACAGGTCCAAAAAGTAATAATTCAGTTCACTGTAGTCTAGAAAATAACCTCCTTGATTCAAGGAAGTTGTGGCTGCTTTCTCACTCTCCCTGTCTTCAATGTGAAAAGGAGACTGCAACACCTCTGAGACAAAAAAAAACAAAACATTTTCAGCGAAAAAGAAATAAATAAAATAGGGCCAAACAGTAAATTTGCTTAGCTTAATGATAAAAAGTCACAAAAATTTAAGCACCACCTGTAATAATTTCACAGAAGTAGACCCTGTAAGAAACACTTTGCTACAGAGGAAAAATAAAGCAGTAACAGAAGATATACCTTGCAAAAGACAATTTGAATCAGAAGATTACAGCAGTAATCTGTTAGCACACACCTGCAGGCACACCTTGTAATAATGCAGCTGAAGGTATACCCAGCAACAGCAATGTGAATCAGAGAAAAATAAAGCAATAAAATGTTAGCAACAAACAGTAACAATCCCTGTGAGTACAAAATAAAAACAACACCACACAGTAAATCTGCCTAGCCAAAAGTCTTAATCCATTCCCTTACTCTGGTAAGGTTCTTAGTTCTGTTCTTTCAAGAAAGCTAGAAGGAAAGAGCTCAGGTGAAGCTAGGTGCCTTGGCCAGCAAACCTAGCCATGGAACGTACTTATGTAATAAAACAATATACTACTTGTGATACTGAGGGTATAATATATTTAGCCGTCTGTACATGTGGTGTTTACTATGTAGGTAAAACCAAATGAAGTTTAAGGATAGAGTGTAGGAACATGTTAGGGCAGTGAGGAGAGGAGACCCTACATATGCCACAGCTTTGCATATTTTGGAAGCTACAGAACCGTAGAAACACTTCTTTAAATTTATAGCTGTGTACAAAGTTAATTGAAATCCAAGAGGGGGAATTTTGAAAATCTTTTACTTGTTAGAGAACATTTTTGGATTATTACACTTAAAGCCAATAAGCCTCCAGGGCTAAATTCACATTTGGATATACGTCCTTATTTAACACTAGGTAGATAAAAAGTATGTGCAGATCAACAGCAGTGTAGTAATGTTTTGATGAGAGCAACCACAAATAATATATGAATTATTGATTCAGTATTGTGTTTGATTTTTTATGTTTGATTCTGCATAAAAGGGTAGTTTAAATAATGGACAGTAGACATATTGTAATTAAAATTAACAGCCAGTAATGTTTATATTTTTATATTCAAATAGTATTAGTAATGTTGGGGATATTAATAAAAGAAAATGTGTCCCCCCTTACTTTACAATGACCTCTAAGTAGACTTTGTTTACATTCTGTATTCTGCTTTCTTTTACTCCCCACGGCCCCCCATCCTTATTTATTGTGTTTCTTAGCTGGGTAGACCTTGTTCTCTATTTTAACATTGTAACTAATGAGCTCCAATGGGTAAAATCAATTGCCTTTTCTTTGAAGAGCTATTTGGATACAGGTTTATTAGTGAAAAACTAATCTACATATAGTGGAATGTAGTTTGTAGTGATTTGTCTCCATTAAATGTTCTGTGGTGGGCTTTGTATAGGATTGAAATGTTTTTTATTTTGGCAATTGTTTAAATGTTTTTATAGTAATGAGATTTATAATACACAGGTGTGCTTTATTTTGATCTTGAGATAAATTGATATCAAATGGTGTGTCTTGTTTCATGTATAAAGAGTGCTGTGTCCTGGTCCACATCAGCCTTTAAAAAAGGAGTGTGTAGCTTTGAAACATGTCAGACGTGGTGTATATTTTATGTAATAAAATGTAATGTTTTACTTTATTTCTGTCTGGCGTCCTTCTTATAGGATTGGTGTGTGCTTGGAACTTTAGTAAAGGGAAAAAATGTGTTGCAGGTGATACCATTTATTGGACTAACAAAATTATTTCTGAGACTAGCTTTCGAGAGATAATACATGCTTCTTCAGGTCAGTTCAGTGAAGACAGAGCTGGATAGCTTGACACATATACAAGTTGGATGTGGATTCAAAACATGGAATAGCAGTTTACGCATCAAAGCATTACAGTCAATTCACATTCCTAACAAACAGGTAGGAAGAATCCCATTGTCAATGGACTGTGCCAGTTGAGGAGCCCACCTTGTAAGATCAAAGGGCAATTACATTTTCATCTGGACCATCAATTCACATTTGCAAAAAAAAAACAGGAAGAATCTCTTGAAAGCTAGTCTCAGAAATAATTTTGTTAGTCCAATAAAAGGTATCACCTGCAACATATTTGTTGTTGTTTTTTTTTCCTCTGTGGCAGGTTCTCCAAATCTAAATTTAGTGACATTGGAGTAAGTAGTTTTAAAATTAGAGGGGGGTAAAAAACATGAAAATATTAATTTTAAGATGCTATTTGTGCTCTCCAATAATGAAAAAACAGCTGAGAATTGAAATATGAAACTTTTAGGTTTGTTGTATACTGTCTCAGAACTGGGACTTTTGGTGTTTTGGAACACAATGATCAAAAACGTAAATGGTATTTTTTATTTTACTATATAATGGTCTCACATGCACAGAACTGGTATGGTCTCACATGCACAGAACTTTTTTTGTTGTTGTTGTTGACTTTGCCATAAGGTGTTTTCATGCACCCATAATCACACTACTTAAACTTTGTGTGACTGCAGTCAAATTGTGATACCAGGAAGTGATAATATAATCATATATCTCTAACTTAGCACATGACCACTCAAAAGTAAAATTGTATACATTGTATATTATTTGCAAAAAAATTTAGTTAATGTACCAGTTAGGGTAACTTAATGCCACAAAAGTAGGGAAATGTGGCATTAGGGTTTCCCACCCTAACACCCCCCCACCTCACCCCACCCACAAGCAGCAAAAGGAAAAAACATTGGGGGTTTTGGATCTCTGGAGACTTGGTGAATCACTGGTGGTGTCTTCTTTGGGGGCTGTCAACCTTAATGCCACCCCATTCCATGAGCAAACATCACACATGATATCCTTTCATCACACAGGGCCCACAGGGGAGGGTGGAGTATTAGGGATGACAACCCCCAAGAAAGATCCCACCACTTATTTGCCAAGACTCTGGAGACCCAAAACCCTAATGTTATTTCCTTTTGCTACTTGGGGGGGTGATAGGTTGGGAAACCCTAATGCCACATTTACTTATTTTTGTGGTGTTAACTTACCAGAATTTATGCATTAACACTGTTTTTTGCAAATGATTTCCCTACTTTTCAAGATACTATAATCATATCCACATTTCCCTGTGTGAGCACAGGGCCCAGAGGGCCCTGCGCTTCCATCCCTCCATAGATGCATATATGTATGTTGCCATGGGCCCTGTGGTTCCATTTCAGCCAAAACAGCAACCAAAATGTCAGCATAGCCTTGTTATTACCCCACCTCATGAACACCATGCTGAGAATTTTCAAATCCCTGCCGAAACATCATTCAACACCAACGCAACATCATTCCGCACCACAGATGTGAAAACACATTTTGGCCAGGATTTGAAAAATGACAGCTTCTCACATTCATGAGGTGGTCTCTCACACACACACAAACACACACACACACTCACACACACTTTGTTCTATTAGCCTAAATTAGGACTGACATTTTTCTACTTTGTAAAATGGCCATTTGCCTATGGATCAAAATGCACACTGCACAGACCAACGGGCTCTCAAACTTATAAAGCAGCATTGACAATTTGCCTAGTTGGTACAGATGACAGAAACTTGTTAGCCTGTCACTACCAGGTGCACCTCTGCTAATTGGGCAAAAACAAAAAGTAGCTAAGACCAACACCCTCTCATTCCTGACATTAATGATTCAGCTCTAGCCCTCTATCATTTTTATCATACAAAACACTCATGAATAACAGTGTAATACTCACATCAAGGGGTCTTCTATGCTTGGATACACATACAGTGTTTTTGGGGGGGTTACATGAGTCTTATTTTTTGTCATGTCAGTTTGTGGTGGCCAGTGTCATTCTCTAGTCAGTATTTTTTTTTTTATTTCTGTCCCTCACTGCAACCTGTGCCATCTCCTTTGTTTCTCCCTTGTCCACTACATCAGTGTATATTTCTCTGGGGTTTTTCAACCTGTCTCTCTGCACTTATTTTGCTGTTACACTACACTCAGTCCACTCTTCACTCCTTTTAGTAACAGTATCCCTCCCTCCATTGTGCTCTGCCTGCTTCACTGCCACAATGATTAATTGTAAGAAAACATTTCTGGCTCACCTGTTCACTTTTGCTTGTACTCTCCATCCAACCCTTCATTGGGAAAATATGAACTGGTACCATCTCCACCATCCATCCCTTGAATACCCACCCAATACTGCACCCATACCTGATCCCAGTCCCCAGCCTTTTAAAGAACTATTGATAGACCTGATCTTTAGAAAACACAGACCAACAGAACTGGGTTGATACCTCAGATTATTGTCAATACAGGATTAAGGGACTACTATTAGCTACACTTTTGCAGGTTGTAGAATCGGACAAAGATGACCGATGAGAAAATACAAAGTGCCCCTTCCCTATTGTCCGGTATTGTGCCTCAGATAAATGAATTAAATGTCTCTGAATCCCTTACTAACAGCTGTTTTAAGGGACCAAACTCAGTGCCAATTAGGTTAGATTTGCACTTAGTAATTTGGAATCAAAGGATCTGTCTGAAGTAAGGTGTCTGCCTGGTGCCATGGCTTGGAGGGACAGGAAGCGCATCCTCAGGATCATGAGAACAGCTGCACGGGAGTCTGAGCTGGACATCATTGTCCACCTAGGGACAAATGACTTGGCTCATCATGAGATTAGAGCAGTGCAGAAGGACTTTGTAAAATTGGGGAGGGCCTAAGATAAGTAGCAACACAGTATCCTTCTCAGAGGTGCTGCCTGTCAATGGCATGAGTGGGCGGTACTTTGCACCATGCAGTTTAATGAATGGTTGAAAAAATGGTGTGGAGCACAGGGGTTTGGCTTCATTGGGGACTGGGGATCCACCTGGAGGACACCAGCCTATACTGGCAGGATGGTCTGCATCTGTCCAGGAAGGAACAAGTCTTTTGAGCAATCGGTTTAAATGCTTCATTGGCAAGCTTTTAAACTAGTCAAGGGGGGAGGCACTGATAAGCAGCAGGAAAATCCCAGCCTCTCCCTACAAAATAGGGTACTAAATGAGAAAAAGACCGAGGTAGAAAGGTCAGTGGGGGATGCTGCAACAGAAGGTAAATCCATCAAAAAATGGAGAGCAATGAGTACCAATGCCTGTAGTCTGAGTAACAAGCTTCCTGAATTAGTGGCCTTGATGGAGGAGGAACATCTGGATATCGTAGCAGTCACAGAAACATGGTACACACAAAACCACGACTGGGATGTAAACATACCAGGATACACTATCTACAAGAGGGACAGGGAAGGTAAAAGAGGAGGAGGAGTAGCTCTTTACATAAGGGAAGGAATCAAAGCAACAGAACAAAAGGGTAAACAGGGAGGAGAAGAAGCACTGTGGGTAAATTTGGAGACCGGCAATGGCACCACATCTGCACAGGTGTTGTATACAGACCCCCTTCTCAGGGGGAGGAAATGGACAAGGAAATGATAGAAAGTATACTTAGAATGGCAGAAAAAGGGGAGATATTGCTGATGGGTGATCTGAATATGCCAGATGTTAACTGGAGTGCAGTTGCAGCAGCCACTCGAAAAGTGGGGTTATTCTAGATGCCCAGGGGCATGCCTTAGACAACTAGTATTGGAGCCCACTCGAGAGGAGCAATCTTAGACCTGGTTCTCTCAAATAGAGATGAAGAGAGGATCACAGATGTAGAAGTGGGTAGCCATCTGAGGAACTAGCAACCATCGAACAGTATGGTTCACAATAAACACAGCAATAGAGTCAAGCCATACAAAGGCAAAAGTACTGGACTTTAGGAGGCTGACTTGGCCAAAATGGGTGAGTGCCTAAGGAATGCACTAGCAAATGGGCAGGAAGGAGGGTGGAAGAACAATGGGAATAATAAAACTGCCATCACAGAGGTAACAAGCCTTTGTGTGAAGCAAATAAACAAAAGCGAAATGATGTAAGAAACCACTATGGTTCTCAAAGGAAGTGGCAGTGAAGGTTCAAGAAAAAGAAAGCATTCAGAAGTACAAGGAAACACAGAAGGAGCAGGACAGAGAATTGTATCAGTTAAAGCAAAAGGAAGCTGGGAAGACAGTCAGAACAGCAAAGGCCCAAACCGAGAGAAAGATAGCCAACTCCGTTAGAGGGATAAAACCTTTTATAGGTACATCAGGAGCGAAGGAAGACCAAGGGAGGGATAGTGAGGCTTAATAAAGGGAGAGAGGGTGGGCAGAGGGTGACTGTGAAAAGGCAGAGATACTAAACAAATATTTTGCTCAGTATTTACAAAGGAAGAGGGGAGGTACCTAAAACAAACAGTAGAAACACTCTGGATACAGAAGTTGATACCAGCCCATTTACAGAAGAAAGGGTTCTGAAAGAACTCTTAAAACTGAAGGTGGATAAAGCAATGGGGCCTGATGGGATTCATCCCAGGATTCTAAAAGAACTAAGGGTAGAACTAGTGACACCACTGACTACCCTCTTTAACAAATCATGGGAGGATGGGGTGGTACCGAGGACTGGAGGAGGGCAGATGTGATTCCCCTTCACAAAAGTGGGAGCAAGGCAGAAGCAGGAAACTACAGACCTGTTAGTTTAACCTCAGTGGTAGGGAAAATGATGGAATCACTTCTGAAGGAAGAATTGTCCAGTATCTAGAGGCCAGAGGGCACGGAACCAAGGCAGCATGGATTCACAGTGGGAAGGTCATGCCAGACAAATCTGATAGATTTCTTTGACTGGGTGACCAAAGTAGTAGATCAGGGAGGGCTGTGGACATGGCCTACCTAGACTTTAGCAAGGCATTTGACACAGTCCACACAAAGATCAATATACAAGTTAGCCAGCCTGGGAGTGGGTCCCAAGGCGACAGCCTGGGTAAAGAATTGGCTGGAGAATAGGACACAGAGACTAATAGTAAATGGAGTCCACTCTGAAGAAAGGGGGGTTACTAGTGGGGTACTGCAGGGTTCAGTATTAGGACCGGTCCTCTTCAATGTCTTAATAAGCGACATTGCAGAGGGACTGGAAGGAAAAGTATGTCTCTTTGCAGATGACACAAAGATCTGCAACAGAGTTGATGCACAAGGTGGGGTGGAAAGGATGAGAAGGGACTTGGCAAGGTTAGAGGAATGGTCAAATGTATGGCAGCTTAGATTCAATGCTAAGAGGTGCAAGGTAATGCACCTGGGAAACAAAAACCAAGGGGAAGAGTACACAATGGGGGGTGAGATACTAACAACAACAAAAATGGAAAGGGACCTGGGGGTAGTCATATCAGATGACCTAAAGGTGGGCAAGCAATGTGAGAGGGCAGCAAGGAGGGCTGGGGGATACTGGGATGCATAGGGAGAGGCATCGCCAGTAGAAAACAGGAAGTTATTATCCCTCTGTACAGACAGCTGGTGAGACCCCATCTGGAGTACTGCGTGCAGTTCTGGAGACCCAATCTCCACAAAGACATAGACAGGATGGAAGCTGTCCAGAGGAGGGCAACTGAAATGGTGCAGGGTCTGCACGGAAGGAACATATGAGAGAGACTTAAGGAGCTTAATATGTATAGCCTCAAGAAAGGAGGGTGAGGGGACATGATAGAAACTTTCAAGTACCTCAAGGGAATCAACAAAGTCCAAGGCGTAGCATCTTTCAAAAAAGAGGTGTGCAAGAACAAGGGACACAATTTGAAGATGGAGGCGGCTCAGAGGTAATTTAAGGAAGTATTTTTTCACAGAGAGGATTGTGGATGCATGGAACGGCCTTCCGGAGGAGGTTGTGGAGTCAAAAACAGTGGTGGAATTCAAGCATGCATGGGACAGTCATAAGGCAATTCTAGGAGGTGGGGGTGGGGGTAGGAAGAAGTAGGCTGCTGGTTAACTAGGATCTGCAGCTTATCCATTAGGTAGGGAAATGGGCAGACTGGGTGGGCCAAGCGGTCCTTATCTGCCGTCAAATTCTGTGTTTCTATGTTTCTATGTTTAAACTAGGGTCTCTAGTGTCATCATCACTAGGAAGCAACCTCACAGTCTTCACTTGATGATGTTCCATCTCCCAAATGTGTATTTTTTTCCATGACTCTCCTAATTCTAATAGTAGGGTACCTCATCTGGGAGTCATAAACTAAATGCCAAAATGAAAATGTCCAAACGCGCATGCACACAAGCAAAAAGAAGCATGTTTGGATGGGGGGGCACAGATATGTTTAGAAGTGGGCTCACTAAGATGCTGGCACAGAGGCTCACAAAGATGTTGGGATGGAGAGTTCATAAAGATGTTCAGATAGGGGGACACATGAATGGCACACTGGCAGGTCTTTTTTAGCACAGAACCCCCCCCCCAAACCAAAAAAAAACAAAATCGATGCTCTTCGCTAGTCCGTAGAACAAAAACAAGCAAGCACCACTTACTATCAACACCTCACTGGGAACTGCTCTTGAACAAGTGGCTATCTTTAAATATCTTGGAGTCACGTTTGATCAAGGCCTTGTCTTTTCATTACATATTGATGGTATTTCCAAAACTATTAATCAGCGGCTTGGAATACTCTACCGTAACAGACAACTTTTCTCCCATCCAGCGCTGAAGCTAGCTATTCAATCCTCGATCATCTCAGTCATCGACTATGGTTTAGTTATTTATGGGTCCGCCCCCTCAAGCACATTGAAACGGGTCACAACCTCCCTAAACAAGGCATGTCGGCTGCTCACTGGTGCTCATCGACTTACTCACACCTGTGAACTCTATGCTGATATTGGGTGGTTACAGCTATCAAACTGGTTCAAGTTCCTCACCTGCCTAATGGCCAAGAAATCCATCATGGGCCTCACCCTTCCCTGCATACAAGGCCTGCTATGTCAGAACCCAAGTGTACGATCCACGAGAAGATCAGAAACCCAGCTTCTGCAGGTCCCCCACTGTCGGACCACACATGGTCAATGATCTTTTGCCTATCGTGCCCCCAACTGGCTAAATACCCTCAGCACCTCTATTACTGCCTCTTGCTCGTTAGGAGTTTTAAATCAGACTATTCTCTCACCTAGCCACCACAAACTCCTGTGACTGTATCTGTTAATCTCATAATCTATTCTCACTCCTCCTCCTTGCCCTACTACTTGACAATGGCCTAGTAATGGGTCCTCATCCCTACTAAGGTCTGCTCCTGTCCTCCTCACCTCCACCCCTTTTTCTTTTTGTTTTTCTCTTTTACTCCACTGGTAATTCCTATGCGCCTATTACCTCCCTCTCATATCTTTCCCCCTCATGTGTCCTCGATACTGATGATAGTGCTTAAGTTATTATCTGCTGTACAGTTATATCAATATTTTTAACTATTTGTGCAACCCTGTACCTCTGTCTGTCTGTAAATGTTTTTGACGCGGAACCTTTGTAAAAGAGCCTTGGCTCAAAGGTATTAATTCCTAGATTTTACAATAAACAATAAATAAACAATAATAAACCATTGACAATTGAGATGAGGTTGAGTTTATTGGCAAGTCAGCCAGTTCAGTCTGGCTTTAATAGCTGCAACACCACAACTGCACTTGCAGCTGATAAAAAACAATTTAGTTGGCAGGCTACTTTAGAATAACAGCTGACTGTGTGGTGTGAACAGCTAGATTTAATTTCGTGTTTCAGAGATCATTTGTTTTATGCAATGCTTCATAAAAGGTTGTAGGCTACCCTAAACACCTTGGCACCAAGGAGGCATTAAAAGTTAAGTACTCATAGTTCCATGATTTAAGCCCCCAGGAAAAACAGATGACCACCAGACAGAGAAGAATGGTGCAGATCTGTTGCATTGCCCCCCCAATCCCTACCAAACATGTTAAAAATAAATAAGCATATTAACAGCCCTGTAGTGCATTAAAACATATGAGGTATCCAACCCCTTGCCCCAAACACTGCCAGTTCAGCAACTAGAAAGGGAGCACAGGGAAAACTACAGACAGACCATTGTAATAACTTATAATTAAAACTCAGATCATTATTTCTGTCTGCATGCGAGGTAGCTGTACTGCAGGAATGAAATGTGACCACCTGCTCTTATTAAGGAAAAGACAGCATGCAGCATATAATTCTGTATGCACTATAGTAGTGGGGACTATTATAGCTGGCTCGTAAGAAAGGGGAGTATGCAAAGTCATGTAAAAACTAGAGCACCTGCCACATGGCAGACATTGACAGACAGCTGACCTGATAAGAAAAAAAAAACAGTAACACTTTCACTGAAACAGAGAGCCAGAATTAAGGGAAAGTAACACATATACCCCCTGCCCCCCCTTGTGGTTGGGCAACTGCAAGAATGGCTGTGCCAGTGGGAGGGGGATTTGTGGGGAGTCACCAGCTATTACCATTACAGGGTTATGGCCCCATCATTTATATTAAAAGAAAATTACACAAGAATCATAAAGTGGACCCAATCTGGCAATTGAAAGGGACATGACTGAAAGAATGTCACACATTTGAGAGGCAAAGCAGCAGACAAAAAAAGTGGTGGTTAGGAAGTGCTGTGTGAGGCTGTCAGTGAAGGGCCAGTTCCTCTCATTGCTGAAACAGAAGAAATGGGTACAAAATGTCAGCAGAACCTCATAAGGGCACAGTTTGCAAATTCTTGTCTGCCCTCATCTTACCTTGGATTTACATTCCAAATCCCATACCCCATCTAGCAATAGTAGTAAGCCAAGCTAAAAACTGACCCTGTCTGGTCGCAACACTCCAGGCTCAATCTTACCCAATCCAGGGCTGTTCATTACTGTAAGGCAAAGGACAGCAAACAGTGCTGACCTTAGATATACACAATCTGACTACCCTTCAAACCACTGGTAGTGCCACCGGGAAAAAATGGATGACCATCAGAGAGGGAAGAATGGTGTAGGTCTGTTGCATTGCCCCAACCCCCATCCCTGCCAAACATGTTAAATATAAAAATAAGTAAGCATGTTAACAGCAACATAGTGCAGTAAAACATACAAGGTATCCACCCCCTCCCCCCTGAACACTACTAGTTTGGTAACTAGAAAGGGAACACAAGGAACACTGCAGACAGACCTTTGTAATAATTGCAATAACTCAGGGGACCTACCACGATCAGAATTTCTGTCAGCATGAGAGGTAATTCCTGAAATAAGCAGTCATGAATGTTTTTTCTTTACTGTTCACAAAGTAAATAATGAAAATAACCTTTTGCAATCATTTTTTTTATCAGTCGAACCTGAATGTTATCCCAAAAGTCATTATAATTCAAAAACTATCTAATATTTTTTCACCAAATCATGCAAAAGCACACCCTTGGCACAGACCCCGTCATCCCTGAAAATGTAATGAATAAATTCCATACAATCTAGGCCACAGGTGATAACAAAAATACCCAATGTTAAGTATAGGGGAAAAAAACTAGGAAATTTCACTCTTTTAACCCGTCATATCTTGAAAACCATACAAGATGCCATCACGAAACTCTTCACGTCTTGAAACTCTGACAGCCTGACTACACATGCCACTTTTTTTATATTTTGCTAAACGATGGCAAAATTGTTAAGGTGCAAAATAACACTGAACATTAGAGCTAACCCTAATTACAGGGGTGCTACAGTGCCCCTATAATATTTGCAGTCGGGTAATAATGTTCACTTTGCACATCTTTCTTGATTTTTTTGTCACTTATTTTGCTCATAAAAATGATAAAGAATTGAAACCTGGAACTTTCAGGTTCTTAAGCTAGTGACACAAGGTTGTTTTCAAAATATTAAACTTTAAAATTAGAAAGTTATCATTATTTGAAAGAAACTAATTGTATCTCAAAATGAAAACATTTAATGTGTAATTATATATCTTAATCTAAGTGCTTGGGCACCTAAACTATAATCATATAAAGTAAAAGCATAGTAATAGTATTATTACTTCTTTCTCAATTTGAAAGCAGACGTGCATGTTAGCAGTGAAATCTTTCCTAGACATTTCCTTATTCCATTTTAAATTGCCCTTACCTCTTGCCTTGTATGATACTCTTCTTTCCCTATATGAGTCTGCTTGGCCACTATTTGAGTCTGCTTGACCACTGTTTTGTATTTAAAAGAATAAAAGTAGCATTCCGTTTAATATGGCTCGGCACAGAAGTTCATCAGTATTCCTGTTGTAGTGAGCACCTGTTATTGGTTAACATCAACTAAACTAAAACAAACTAGCATGTAGCAGGCATAGCTTCCTCACCTTATGAGACAGCAGGTGTACAAAAACAGCCGAGAATACTGATGACAGCCTGTTCCAAGCCATGTTTAAAGGGGTGCCCCTAAAAAGAAGTGCTAATGCATACTCAAAATGGGGGAAATGGGTTTCATACAAGACGGAAGGTATGGGGCAATCTAAAACAGAATAAAAAAGTATAGGTTAAAATTTAGCTGTAACAGTCTCTTGACAAGTTTTGCTCATAATAGGTGGAAAAAGGTTAATGAGTAGAAACCTTACACTTTCAGGTTATGTAGATAGTGACACAAACGTTTGGTGTTTTTTAAACAAATTTATTTGGAAATGAGAAAGTTGTGTTTATTTTTAGTTTATAAGTAATCACCTATTTTTTGCGATGTGAGCAATCACTGAAGTAGAAGTTACATGACTACTGTTTCTACACATGAATTCTATCTGATTATATTTTCAAATTTTAAAGTGAAACATTAAAGAAATATGATCACATTATTAGTTCACTAATGCTTTTCAAGTAATTTCATAGTGTTCTTAGGGTGAAACAATTAGTGTACATCTACATATTATTAAACATCCTTTAAAGGAGAAGTCCACCCAGAATGTGCAAAAACATATGTTATGTAGAGTGTTTTGATATGTATGTCAAGTCTTAGTGTGTCCTTCCCTCTGTCTGCTATTAGGAGTTTTTCCTAAATTAGTCTGCTAGCTGTATGGTAGTTTTAGGACCCCTGGGGATCTCCATCACAAATAGGTTTACTGGCTTACTTTCTCCTATGATGCACCCTGGCTCATGTGACAGTGATGTAGCTATGCCCTTAGATTTAGCAGGGTCTGTCACAGCTCAGCCACAAATATAATACTTCTTTCAGAGAAGTCACACTGCTATATTTTGGGTGAGTGTAATCATTATTATTTTTTGATATTAGTACCTTGTCCTGCTATATTACAACCTATAAGGTGATGTTCAATTGTTGCTACTTAGTACTGGTGCAAAAATGGAAAGTGACTGAGAGGAATAGAGTAAACAGTGACATGATTCAAACAAACACACACACACACACACACACACACACACACAAGAGCAGAACATAGCAGGACAAGGTACTGATATCAAAAAAATAATTATGATTACACTCACCCAAAATCTAGCAGTGTGTCTTCTCTGGAAGAAGTATTTTCTCTGTGGCTGAGCTGTGACAGACCCTGTAACAAGACACTAGCTTCCTGCAGGTGCAATTAGACATCACACCAAAGGGCACTCTGGGAAGACTATCTGGGATAAGAGACCATAAAAGAAACCAGAATGGCAACCTCCAAGGGCAATAAAACAGTTAGGGAAAGTTATAAAAAAACATCTCTCACAGCCAGAGGAAAAGAAAACACTGGGATCTGGTTAGAACACAGAAAACAAGCATTTGTCAATGCCGAATGTTTGCTTGCTGGCATTGGCATTGGTAGTGTAGAAGTTACAGAGCTGCATAATAGAAATGGCAGTGAAGTATTGAACTGAAGCCAACCCCACCACCACCCTGCAGAGAGTGACAGGCATTGGGGTGTGCCTTTGGGTCGTCAGGCATAATGGCCACGCCATTTCACCACACCCTACCCTGCAGACACTGACAAGTGTCACAGTGTGCCTTGGGGTCTTTGGCCCTTATGCACACCCCATTCCATCAGGAAATATGGTGAGATGGGCGTGGTATAGGAGAATGGGGTGAACTTTGGGGCCGATGACTCCAAGGCATACCTCGATGCCTCTCACTGGCTGCAGGATGTGGAATGGTATGAGCATTACAGGCAGGAATCCCAAGTCACACCCCTGATGCCTGTCATTCTCTGCAGGGTGGGGTGTTATGGTTGGAAACCCTAACACCTCAGGCATTCATTGGTATTTTCACTCCAAATTTTCAACATGGTTTTTTGTGACCCCCACCTCATGAACAGTGGCAACATCAGTTTGTTAGCCGAAAGCTGCTTATGCACAGTGACTATGGCATTTAGCACCACAGGTGCAAAAACACATTCCGAACAGGATGTGAAAAATGACAGTCGTACTGTTCATGGGGAGGTGTAAAAAATGGCAATGTTGCAAATCTGCAGTAAAAATATTAAAAAAACTGGTGAAGTCACGAGCGTGCATAGAAACTGTGCAACGCACACCTGTAATGTAATTAGGTTGGGGATTTTTTACAGCAGATTGTCAACACAGGCATTTTGGGACCTCCGATCATGAACAGTGTCACTGTGATTTTCTTTATCTGTCCCGAACAATGATTTCCCACAGCAACCACGCATCTCTGTACTGAAAGTGTGAAAACACATTTCGGCCATGTTGTGAAAAATGACAGCTGTACTGTTCATAAGGAAGTGTGGAAAAATGCCACTGGTGAAAATCTAGACTGAAAATATTACAAAGTCATGAACTTATGAGGGTGCGTGGAAACTGTGCAATGCTCACTCGTAACACAGTCATTTTACGGACTTTTGTCACCAAATTTTCAACATAGCCATTTTAAGACTTCTGCTCATGAACAGTGTAACTGTGATTTTCTTAATCTGTCCCAAATATTGCTTTCGCACACCGACTGCACCATTGTGCGCTACATGTGCGGAAACACATTTGGGGCGACATGTGAAAAATGGCAGCTGTACTGTTCATAAGGAAGTGTAATAAAATGCCAATGTGGAAAATCTGGAGTGAAAATATAGAAAATTCACAAACTTATGAGCGTGTGTAGGAACTGCACAACGCACGCTCGTAAAACAGTCATTTTTAGGAATTTTTTCACCAAATTTTCAACATAGCCATTTTAAGACCTCTGCTCATGAACAGTGTCACTGTAATTTTCTTAATGTGTCCCATACATTGATTTCACACACAAACTGCGCCATTGTGCATTACATGGTCGGAAACTTTCTTAATGTGTCCCATACATTGATTTCGCACACCAACTGCGCCATAGTGCATTACATGGGCGGAAACATGTTTTGGGAAATATGTGAAAAATGACAGCTGTACTGCTCATAAGGAGGTGTGGTAAAATGGCAATGTTGTAAATCTGGAGTGAAAATACTGAAAATTCGCAAACTTACGAGCATTCGTAGGAACTGCGCACGCTCGTAAAACAGTCATTTTAAGGAAATTTTCCACCAAATTTTCAACATAGGCTTTTTGAGAGCCCACCTTATGAACAGTGGCAGTGTCATTTCATTACTCAGTCCTGAAAGGTGATTTCATGCAGTGACTGCGAAATCACTCTTCAGGCCTGATTAACGCCGTGACAGTGACAGCATTCATGAGAAGGGGTCCCAAAAACCCCAGGTTGAAAATTTGGTGCAAAAATTCCCAGAAATGGCTGAGATATGCAGCAAAGTTGAAAAGACCTATCTATCCCATTATACAACTTACCGGCATTTCCTCAGTTCACGGTCGGCTTTGAGAAGTGCAGACGTGTTCCCAGTCCACCAAAGATTGTTGCGCTAGAGTCCGGAGGTAAGTATGGGGTGAGGGGTGTGGGGAGGCGGGAGTGCAGTGGGTGAGGCGTAGGTGGGGGCAGAGATAGCGAGGACTGTTTGGATTTCCGTTTTTTAAATGACGGTGGGACATTTGCCACACTGGGGTGGGCTCCCAGCGTGGCACAAGGATGGCTGGTGGGGGGTCATGGAGCTGACGAAAGATTGGGCACCCCCGTCAGCAATAGCATCTGTTGCCAAGCTGGGGTGAGCTCCCAGCATGGCACCGTACTCGGGGGGGGGACCAGTGGAGTTGACGGGGGATTGGGCACCCCATCAGCTATACGATGTGCAGCCACACTGGGGTGGGCACCTAGCGTGGTATATTTGAACTCTGCTTTGGGGGGGGTGCAGCACAGCTGACAGGGGACTGGGCATCCTGGCTTCCCCTGGCGTGTGCATGTGAAGCCAGAGCACACAGTATCGTGTGTGTGTGTGTGTGTGTGTGTGTCGTGTGTGTGTGTGTGTGTGTGTGTGTGTGTGTGTGTGTGTAGGGGGCGCGTAAGGCAGGTGATATCTTATCACTGCTCACTGAAGCGTAGCTCCCCCTTTAAACTGTACTCCACTGCATTCTAAACTGCTGTCATAGACAGCTCCAGCAGGCATTGGAGAACTGCGGCTGCACCTGTAAACACACTGACTGAATTGGAAGAGGGCTGCCACACCTGTGAAAACTCAGATGATGGCACTATGTTTCTTGCACATGCATGCAAGCAAACATAAAAAGACTACTATATATCTTTTTCTGATTTTAACATGGAGTTTTCCTTTAAAATAAGGAGGAAATTATATATATATATATATATATTCATACACATTTATGTAACAATACGCTACTCGAGAGACAAAGTGTGACATTCGAGTTTCAAAATTTGTTTGGGCCAGTTGTCATAACCATATCATATTTACATTGGGTACATGTGGTAGTATTGCAGTCTCCAATATAAAGATAGTTTATAGTTCAGAGGTCCTAAAAAATGAGATTAAAATTTCCCACAAGGCCAACGTAACATGAGTAATATCGTATCCTTGACAGCTAATTTGCCATATTATCAAAAATATATATTTTTTATATTACTATGTCTATGGTATCTATTTAGGTAGCATAATATTTAACTTTTAATTTTTTGATTATAAACTTAACTTGTTGGTAACTATGCCACAATATGTTTCCTGATCACAGTATGCCCAAATCTGGACATGTTCAAGTTTAGCTACCACAGTCATGTCCTTGATTTTTTAGCCCACTGTTTTACCCTCATATGAAAAGGCAGAAACCACCGAATTTTCAGAAAGTGAATTATACTTTATTTACAAGGGTTCTTTTCCGCATGATGTCACATGAGTAACACAGACTCCACAGGATGTCACGTAAGTAACATAGACATGACACAAGAAGTCACATGAGTAACATGGACACCGGAACAACAGTAGTATTAGTATCATACCAAGTGTCTCACTAAGTCACATCAAAAGTTGTTGCTAATGTTCAACCAAAACATTATTGTCTTACTATAGATATTTTGTATAACATTTTTTGAACATTTTGAAGATTGTACTGTAGTCACAACATTATATTGACTTAAAATATTCACAAATGTTTTATGTTACACAGTGTAGTACAGTGTAGTATGGACTGAATCTCACCTGGTCTGTCTTTTACATATACCAGCTGGTCCCAAGCCTACAATAAGAGAGAGGGAAACCAACCTATACCTCTATGAGATGAATGGGGGTGTTTGGTAGTAATGCATTCCCTTGCTGCTGGTGATATTCAAGGCTGAGGGCAAAACACCGGAAGTGTATTAATGACTTATAACATGGGGTGCATAAAGACAGGTGAGTGGTAAACAGCCATCAGGTGACCATTAATTACACCACAATATACAATAGCTAGTGGTGAACCACCACATCGAGAGATCAGGCTGTGTTTCTGTTCTGATCATGTTATAGTGCCAAAATGGCAGTCTGTGGAGCAGCCATTACTAACCCTGCTTAGTGAGTAAGTGAGAGCTGAGGCCTGTCATGTAGTCTCAGGCAGTGCAGCAACAGTAGCTGCAGTGTTCAAAGTTTGTAGTCTTGCTTCTTACCAACCCACACTCCTAAGGATCATCACAGCAAAACCACATTTCTTGTCTGTCTCAATCTCTCTATGATGAGGACAGTACAGAGAACAAGTGCCAGCCTGGCAGCCATTAAAACAACCTAAGTGAGTGATCGGGAGTGTGGCATATGGCATCTTCTTGTTCTATGTGGGACTTCCCAGGAGACAGAGAGAAACGCACCATAACATTTTATTCAACAGCAGTACCTCTGTTCTCTGTGGACATGTCCTGTGCCACAATGGTTGCCCTCACTGTAACCGCCCCCCCCCATTAGATCACAGAAAGATAGTAGGAATTTTCCGAGTGCCTGTCTGTGTATGGTATCAAGGAAACAGACAGCATACAGTTCTTACCCATGCATTACTCTGTCCATGAGCAAACAAACACCAGACTACGGGACAAGTGTTCAGTGTGCCAGATGGATTCAGCCTGTGGCTTGTTTTTCCTCTGTATCCAATGTGCAGTACACAGTAGTACCACACAGCAACATCCACTCCTCATGGACAAAAGGAACATCTACAGCATGTGTGTCTGTTGCTCTGCCACTGTCAGTGTCACTTTACATAATGACAGTGATAGAGAGAGTGAGAGACCCACTGCAATGCAGGAGCAGCAAACACCATCAGCATTCCCCTGGATCCACTGCTGACTGTCTCTATCTTAACTCTGTGCCAGTGGGAGAGAGAGGGAGAGATGCACAGCAAGGGGAGCCAGCAGGAGCCAGGGACATCATTAAATGAAACCTGACTTAGTGAACTTGTCTTTTCTGCTGTCTGTGCCAGTGAGATTCAAGTGCCAATGTGATAAGCTTGTCCCAAGAGTGAAGTGCGTGGTCCCCATGGTCATTTTTCTGTTGCACAGCCAGATTGACAGGTAAATCCCATAGTTGTGGCATAAAGTCAGATAGAACAGTGTGAAGAGAGTGAGGACCCCCCCCCCAACGATGTCATGTTCTTAAAGTGAGCTTTATGCTGGTAGATAGAGAAACAGAGTGCCAGCAAGACCTCCAGGCTCTGAGTCCCATTAGTTGCCATTTCTTAATTGGTAGAATATAGTCTGGTAGACTGTGTGACTGCACTGCTGGGGAAAACGTTTACTTGCTTGCCATGCATTGATGTAACCACACACAGAGCAGCTAAGCCAGTGGAGATACAGACACCTTGTATGTGCCACAAGAGGCAGCTTCATGTTTTGCACTTCAGAGCTACTGTACTGTCTCAGAAAGCATATCATGCACAACAAATGTTAGCGAAAGCATAGCAACACTTTCTTTCTGACATCTGTATGTGCATGACAGCAGTTTTGTTGGGGACTATTTTTCTAGGCAGCAGAATACAATAATTTGTTTGCCTTTTGTAAAAGGAGAAAAAACAATTATGTTGCTTTCTCCTTGTTTTGTAGTGCACCCTCTATTATAAGTGTACTAGCCCACTCCATGGTGTGCAGTTATTGGGGATTAATCAACACCCTGGGTGTTGTGAGGACACTCAGCCAGTAGCCTCGTGCCTCCTAGCGCACTCCAGGTGATGACTAATCCTAATAACTCACACCTAGTGAGTTATTACTAATAAATTATGCCCTTAGTGGGTTGCTTCAATCTTAAAATGTGTTTTAAGAATTGAAAACAAAATGAAAAACTGACTTCAGGGGCAAGATCTTCAGAAGCTTGCCCGTGTGCAAAGCCTAGTTTTTGTGCCCAAACCCAGATTTGCAGAGATGTCCATATTCCAAAGCCCTTTCATCATGGGCAAACAAAGTTTGTGCCCAGGAGATTTTCTGAGGTTGGCACAATACAAATAAAAGGTCAAGAACCTGAAATCTAGTGAAGTCCTATAAAAGCAGTGTGCCAGGTCATTTTGCACGGTCCCCTTGTATTGTGCAGATATACACAATTATCCCTGTTACTAATGGTGCCATCCCCCTAATCACAGCCACAACTGAAGACACAACCCCTTCCTGTTGTCAAATGGTCCCCTCATTCACTGTGTCCACAGCATGGTCCTGCAGGCGCATATGGCAACCAGCACATTTTTTGGGGGGGTGCACTTTTAGGCTTCTTCGGCTACTATAGTGAATGTTGGTAATTGTTTGACATGCCATGCTAGGTCCTCAGCGTATTATGCAGAACATGGCATGCCAAATAATTATTGTTATTCACTGCAACAGCAAAGTAAGCCTACAAGTACACACCAAAACCTGAATGCAAAAAGAAAAAACAGAACAAAGGGTAACACTTTGGCAGTCACTAACAGCAATCATCCCAGTAAGGAAAAAACAGTATTTCTCTTCACTTGTACTGCCATGGAAGCCATTTTAGGCATACCATGCAGCACATGGCCCAGTTACTGAGATATGCTGCAACAGCAGTCAAATGAGTCTAAAAGTGCACAAAAACAATGAACAGGGTTGATGCTGGTGGTGACTGCAACCCGGTTACCATCAGTTACAGTCATTTTACATCCATTTTTGGTGTTTGTGCCCTTTAAGGCTCTTTTTGTTGTTGCAGTGAATCTCAGTGATTGTTTAAAGTGCCATGCTAGACTCTCAGCCTAACATGCAACACATGGCACACTTAATGATTACTGAGATTTACTGCAACAGGAAAAGGAGCCAAAAGTGTGCACAAAGACACAAATGATGCAAATTTACTAGAAACAACTGTGCCACTTTGGCAGTCACTGACAGAAAACTCTCCAGTGGAAAAAAAAAACAGTATTTTACATCACTTGTACTACCACTGAAGCCATGTTAAGTCTACATGCGATACATGGCCCAAACAATTACTGAAATACACTGCAACAGCTAAACAAGCCTAAACATACACAAAACAATGAAAATTATATAAAATTACTGCACTAGAGGGTGACTGGGTGGCAGCACCATGTGTATCTCTTCTAGTAAGAGAACATTTCTTTACATCACATTTACTCCCACATATGCCATACTAGGCAACAGTGCACAACAAACAATTACTTTTACTTCCCATATTTTACATTCCCTAGTAGATATTAACACACACTGAAACACAGAATCATGGTATACAATATGATTTTTAATTTTTTTGTATTTTTGCTTCTTTAAACTCCATTTAATCTTTGTGCCATTATGCTCCTATTGCCTTTCTATTTAAGCCCCTTGTAAGCACGTTTATGTTTTAAGCCCATGACCGCCCCAACACCACCACCAGACTTTACTCATGAGCAATATTTTAAGTGTTCTGTATAACATGTCCTATTTCAGTTTCATGTCAGTTTAGTATCATTAAATGGTACTGTACTGTATATAGGACAGAAAAAAAACAATGTACTGTATTATAAGACCCTCCCCCAAACCCGCAGGACCATAAAGGACTGCACAGAGAAATATAAATATGATATTAACCAGGATTTCTTTAAGTTTAGCAGATAAGCAGGTAGTTGTAAAGTGGTTTTGGTGTTCTGATGCCTCCCACTCAACATAAGCCCCTAAAGAGATCAGGGCTACACAAACTGAGCACCTGCAGAGATCAGGTCTTATTCATTTACTCCCCCAGTACTGCATGTATTTTATTTCTTATTACAGAACTCTCCAAACAGTAGTTTTGGTGTTCTGATGCCTAATACAAAATGAGCCCCAGCACTAACCAGGTCCAATTGATATACTCCCCAAAACTGCAGCTTTTTTTGCCCAGAACAAAAGCAACTATTTAGCAGCAATAACATTAAAGGAGCCCCTGATAGAAAATAGGATCACACAAAATGCCCCCCTGCAGGGACCAGGCTACACAAAATGATCCCCATGTAGGGACTTGGTCTATAGAATAACTATACATGTATACCCATTTAATCTAGGAAACCTGAAGTTGTTCAATTTTAAAATGCTTTATAATCAACTCTCTCTGCCCCTACCCCACCCTTCAACCCCCGAGTCCAGCATCTTGGGACCATGAGGCAGGGTCCAGCTATATGTCTCTGTGTTTCCCAAAAAGCAAATGTGTACCTTTACAATCTGCAGATGTTTGACACACTGGGGTACAAAAGAGCAGCTGAGGTACACAAAGAATAGCCTACTGTAGTACCCTTAACGTGTATAACTCCAAACTTCAGGAGGACAACTTGTCTTGTCCAGAATGTAGGTTGCATTAAAAAGAATGCAGAACCACCAGCTCCATGGCTTTAAGGAGCTATGGGGTGATGACTGATGGTGTCAGCATGCATTTCTGGCTCTGAACATTCTGGGCCAGTGGAGGAACCAATAGTAATGTGGGTCACAAAAGGACACGAAAATAACATGCCATGGGAAAAGGGAATTTTCTAAATAAATGAGTTATAACAAACTACAAGGTTTTGGCAGCATGTCATTAACAAAAAGTAATGCTTTTGGACCACAGTCCGTGCAAATTAAAGGCACAGTCTGCTTAGGATGAGGTACTAGATGGACACCACATATTATGAACATTACAGCTGTATAAAATTATTTAATAAAAGGCAAAAAGTTTTATTCTGTACAGGGAGTTCATGGGGGAGGCTAAAATGAAGTAATTAGATAACACATTAACAACAGTTGGGTTTCTAGGGCACAATAAAGAGCTGTATTTAAATACTTAAATTGGTACTGGAAGCAATGTCACAAAATGGAGCCCCATTTGAAAGGGTAAATAGATGTTTGTGATAAAACTGAAAGAACACAGTGGAACCAAACTGGGTCATTTTATGTTTAATATCTCTCCTACTGTGGCACAACAAATTAGGGGTGTGATGTAAACCTTTTAACAATTCAACAAAAAGTTACAGGGTGTCAATGTGCAATTGTGCAGTAGGTATGAGCCTCTCGAATACTGTAGTCCTGCATATATATATATATATATATATATATAGGCATCAGTTAGGATTAAAGCACAAAGCCTCAAAAGTAAAGAAATGCAATGTTAGGGTACAAAGTATCCTGACTCTATGAATGTACTGTATGTTGTGGCATTCTTCAGAGCCTGAACACTTTCTTGATACAGTGTTTGTGTTACCCTAAGTTTGGTATTTTTTTTAAAGCCTAGAAATTTAAAATAGAGACTGTCAGTATCGCCTAAAGGTTAGAGTAATGAGCTATGAATGAGCTTGGCTCATCCAGCAGACCTGGGTTTGATTACCACAAACTCCACTTGCATATTGTGTTACCCTGTACAAGTCACTTAACCTCCGCAGTGCTCCGGGGTCACCCCTGAAAACAGCCATTGTGCCTATTGGGCTTTACCTGGTTACTAAATACTAAAAAAAAAAAAAAATTTACCTATACAATAATGCTTTGAGAGGGTGCCAAAAATCATGGTGGTGCCAATGCAGTGTTGAGCAATTGTTCAAACCCTAAGGTCTACCACACCACACATTCACTAACAGTTTGCAACTTTTACCCTAATATCACAATCCCATACTTTTCAGGTTTTGTGCTTCAACCTTAACCAATGCCTAAACTTAGTTTTATTGCAATGACACACACACACACATATATATATATATTTTTTAAATGACAAGAAAAAATCTAGAGATTTCATTGGCCGACAGACATCACCTGACCATGCATTAATTCTCTGTAAATGCACAGTCAAGTGCCGAATCTCACTTTCCTCCCCAAAAAACCTTCTTAGGGCCATTTTATACGTGTAATAAGCCCCATCCAGGGTATGTGTCTTAGGATTTTAATGCACTTCACAGGGATGTAAGAACACTCAACCTTTGGCATCGTGCCTTACTACATCCCTGGGGTGTGCATTTAAAATAATCCTATAATACACACCTTGTCGTGGCTTATTATTTACATAATTGGATTATATAACACTGTAATTAAATTTAGTATACAGAATGCTTATAATGAAGCCAAACATCTGCAAACACAGGCTAGGCAGCTATGGATTATGAAGATGGGTTCAGGCTGAGGGTTATACTGCACACTGAGAGTGATTAAATACTATCATTGTTTGTTAAATACAAATCAAATAAACATGGGACTACCCTTGAACAGGTTCCAATGTTCAGATACTTAGGGATTACCCTTGACTGTAACCTATCTTACGCAACGCACATAGACAATGTTGCCAAGGCCGCCAATATTCGGCTTGGCCTTCTCTCCAGGCACAGGTCCAGCCTAACTCCCGCCACCTTGAACATTGCAGTTCATAGCTCTATCCTCTCCACCATAGACTATGGCCTTATAAATACAGCTGGGCCACTCCTACAGCTCTCAAACGTATCTCCACCTTACTCAACAAAGCCTGTCTGATCATTGGCTCTCATTGCCTAACCCACACTTGTGACCTCTACGCTCAAATGGGTTGGCTACAACTACCAAATCACATAAAACATTTAACCTGCACCATGGCTAAGAAGATCACCATGGGCCTGGCTCCCCCTGGGGGTTCTATCTCTACTCCATCCTAGCAGGAACCCCCACCACACAAGAGGTCAGGAGTTTCATCGCCTGCAAGTTCTGCATCACAAAACATCCTTGGCCAATGCTCATTCGCTTACAGGGGCCCATACTGGTGGAATAGCCTTTGTCCTGAGATCTCCATGACCACCAAGCTAGGTCTATTTAAAACTAAGCTCCGATCCCACATCTCCACCTCTAGCACATGTGACTGTCATTTCTAGCCTAGTCCCTGCTGCACATTCATACAATCCTATGAGGTGTCCCCTCCTTTACCACTCTCCTCTGTCCTCTCCCCCTCCCCCTTCCCTTTCCCTACCCACCTTCTCTCCACCACACCCCTCTCCCCTATACCTCTTCTCCTGTGGACAACTGCCACTGGCATGCTCTATGTAATATAAATTTTACTATGCAATTGTATGTTAATCTAACTTTCTGCACCACCTGTCTTTGCTTTATTGTACATTGCCTATGCTCCACTATTTGTACTAATGTCTTGTCCTGGATCTGACATGGAACCTTTGTAAAAGAGCCTTTGGCTCAAAGGTACTTGTAATCCTAGAATAAATCAATAAAATAAAAATAAAAGCAAGACCGTACTGTATATCCCCTACAGCAAGAAGGATTTTTGCACATTAATGCCTTAACCTAAGGCACTCTTCATAAAATAAGAGCACCACTCCTGCTAAAAAAGAGCAGTGTAATTGGAGGAAACAGTTTGCATTGCAAAATGTGACTTACTGCATGTACAGTCAAAAACACCATTAAAGCCAGGCCAGTGGTGAGGTGGGGGAGAGTGCCACACAGTCACATGGGAGACCCAGGCTTCATAAGTGAAGCCTTTCTGGTGAAATAAATAATAAGGCAGCTCAGGTTTCCTGCTCTGGCATCAGGCCCATTATGGAGGTCAATCAATCAATCAATCAATCAAGTCTTTATTTAACCAGGCGTTCATCGTTGAGCAGAAGCTCATTTGCAAGATGGACCTGGGTGGAGCATGAACAATTGTATATACAGGTCAACACAGGTATTTACAAGGCAATACAGATAATACTCTTTACAGAGAGGAAGAAAAAGAAGTTCATATGTACATAGAATTATACAGATATTGTACAGATTACACGGTATTTACATACATAGAAGTGTCTATAGGAAGAAAAAGCAGGTTATCTAAGGTTGCAGGAGGAAGTAACAGAAGAAAAAATAAAATAAAAAATATACACCAGGTAGAGGTGAAGGTAGGGAAGAGGGAGGAAGTAGGGGAGAAAGGCTAGGAGGGCACGGTGCACAGAAAGGAGTTGGTAAAGCTGGATGTAGAGAGGTGGATGGAGAAAAGGAGTATGTGTGAGCCCGGATTGAATGCTATAGTACGGGGGCATGGTAGGATGTCACAACCAGGGTAGTGAGCTCCATCCGAGGTTGGGAAAGGAAGAATAAGGGGATGGATGGGCCTAGTGTTGATAAGACAGGGGATAAGAGAGAACAATTAGGCTGGTGAGGAGCAAGCTGGGGGTCAGTACTTAAAATTGGGTCTAAGGCTATATATACCAGTGCAGACACTGGTACTGGGTCTGAGTGGGTGAAGCAGTTACATACTTCTCTGATTGTACGAAATAAAGCATCTTGAAAGCATTTATACCGATTAAATTAGCTTAATTTGAGGGTTTTGTAGATCGTTCCATAAGGTAGGTAGCATAAGCTTATGGCTGCCCTGCCAAAGTGGGATTTTGCTTTGGGTACTTTAAGTGTAATAGCTGAGTAACTTCTTAGCGTGTATTTCCCAATTATACTCAGGGAAGACAGCAGGAGATATAGTAAGGCAGCTTATTAGAGATGGCTCTATAGGTCCAGAGGCGGCGTTTCTGTGGCACCTGAACTTTAGTGATGTCCATCCACTGCATATAGGGTGCAGTGATGTGTGTCGAAGGAGTCCGTTATAAACCTCAGTGCTTCGATGGTAGAGTGTGTCCAGTTTAGTCATATAAGAGTTGGGGCATTGGCTGTAGAGAAGTCAGCGTAATCAACCAATGATAGGAAAATGGATTGGACCAGTTGTTTCTTGGCATCTCTGGTGAGAAATTGGCTGATTCTAAAAACAGTCAAGCCTTTGCGAAGTCGTTTAGCAAGTCCTCGATATGTTCAATGAAGGAGAGTCTTTGGTCTATCCAAACTCCCAGATACTTGAATTTTGTAACAAATTCTAGTTTTCACCTAGAACTGTGGTAATTTGGGAACTGTCCCACTGGACACAGGGTTAGCTATACGGATAAAAGGAGAGGACCATCGCTTTAGTTTTTGGCATTAAGGAGTAGCTTTTTGGAGGAGTTGGCTTTGCAAAGGTTGAATTCTGACTGTAGGTCATTGCAGGCAGCTTCAGGTGTTGGCGACTCACGTGAGAACTGTATCATCTGCAAACAGATGGATGTTGGCTTCTTTTATACAGTAGTCAATGTTATTAATGTAGATTGCAAAAGTAAGGGCCCTAATATAGAACCTTGAGGTACCCCTCTTTGCAGAGTTTTAAGGGGACAGGCCTCCTTGAGCTTTAACTGGTTGAAGGCGCCCTGTAAGATAGTCAGTGAACCAACGCAGAGAGGAGGGGTCCACACCTATGGTTTGAAGGGCTGGGAGGAGCAGACTATGATCGACGGTGTTGAAAGCCTTGCTTAGATCAAGGAAAACAGCACAAATAAAGTTTTGCTCTCAAGATTATGCTGCCAGTCGTTAGTAACTTTGGTGAGGGCTGAGATAGTGCTATGTTTAGCTCTGAATCCGGACTGCATAAGTTTAGAGTTCCTAGACTCAAGGTGAGTCCTCAGCTGTGCATTTACAATTTTCTCTAGGAGCTTGGACAGGACGGAAGGAGGAAAATTGGCCTGTAGTTATTGAGATCGCCACGGTCACCTGATTTGAACAGTGGTATGACATGTGCTGTCTTCCATATAGGTGGTAAGGTGCCCTGAGACAGGGATAAGTTAAAAGGTGGGTGACAGGTATTGCTAGTAACGTGGTAGGCAATTTTAGGAAGTAAGGTCAAGGAGTCGGCCCCAGCACTTTTCTAGTATCCAACTGAAGCAAGAGGTCCTCTACCTCTTTCAGTGTGGCAGGTTGAAGTGAGAAAGGCGGCGAAGATCGCGAGTTTCAGGCAGTTGGCTGGCAGTCTGGGAGTGAAGTATGTTTGCAGGGAGTTATCAAATGCCATGCCTGCAGTAGCAAAGTGGTTATTGAATCGTCAAGGTATATCCATCTTTGATTTATAGTCAAGTTGCCAGAGTAATCTTGTTCGGGTGAATTTCCAGGAGTGGCCTAGCAGATCACTGATTGTGTTCAGAGCTTGATTGGGCTCTTTGTGGCAAGTAGAGTTCGGATTTGAAAAAGGTGGCCTTCGATTCTCTGATTGTTTTGGTACATAAATTTCAGTAGTCTCCTGAACTGGTTCCAATCCTCTGCAGTGTTCAGTCTGCGTCTTTTTCCAGAGCTTATCTCTTTCTAGAAGCAAGGACTTGATCTGAGGGTGAACCATTTACAGGTTTTGGTCCTAGTTCGAACTTTAATAAGAGAACTCATATTAAGGGCCCTTGATAGAATGTTGTGGAAGATATTGTAAGCTGGCGTGTCGTTTGGCCAGGTGAAATCCTTGCCACTCAGGGAATGTAAGCGCTCGTTTAGGTAGGCATGTTCATTGAAGTGCGCCTGGATCTCTTCATAGAGAACTTGCTGATGGGTGCTGGGTTGTTGGTGGATCTTACTCCGCAATAAAACAATGGTCGCTGGCGTCTGAGAAGAAGACATCAGAGTGGGAGAAGAGATGAGGTTTGCTCACCATTACACATCCAAAAGTGTACTTTTACTGGGGTTCTTCACGTTTGGGCGTGTTGGTTCAAGTAATAAGTTAACGTCAGCCCATGTTATCACAGAAGGATGCAAGGGGGCAGCTGTGTTAGACAGCCAGTCAAAGTTGAGGTCTCCTAAAATAATAGTTTCTGGCAGCCCTGTCCCAACTTGTCACTTAGATATGACACAAGCTGTAGGCCAGCAGGCGGTGGTCTGTAGCATCCTATTACGCAGAGTGCAGTAGTCTGTGTAATTTCCACTTTGAGAATTAGGCATTCGAATTCGCTGGCAACAGATGCCGAGGATAAGCAAGAGGCAGAAAATTTGACTTTAACGTAGATAGCTACCCCTCCTCCTCTGGCATGCCTATCAGCTCTGAACAAGGCATAGTTGGGTATGTTTACTTCTCTATCAGTGGTGCTGGGTCTAAGCCAAGTTTCGGAAATCACAAGTATGTCAAGACAGGTATGATTTACCCAGGTTTGTATTAAGGTTATCTTTTTAAGGAGGCTACATACGTTAATATGTAAGAAGCTTATTCCTTTTAAATTTGCTAGTTCTGCTGGCAAAGCAATAGCTTCTGGGGGGCCAGGGTTGAGTTCTACGTTGCCTGAACAAAGCAGGAGGATAAGTAGGATTTTTCTAAGAGCGCTAATTATAAGCATAATTCTTGCCTTTCTCCGTCTAGTAGATCTGATGTTTTTAGGGACTGGAAAGTAGCCACCATAGAAGAGCTGATCTGTTGTAGCAAGAGCTAGTACCCTACCACAATAGGTGGGAGGAGATAGAAGTCTGCGTGGTGGGAGGTGGGCCTTGTGGTGGGGAGTGTTATAAGTACTACTGGTATGTGTGGTCCAAGAGCAGGGTTCAGTACTGGTACTTGGAATCACGGAGGCAATAAAGGATAAGTTGCCATGTGGTATACAGCACAAGGTGCCATTGTAGACCAAACATGATGGTAGTTCAGGTGTCCAATGCTGGGCAGCTGGTATCAGCAGAAGAAGGGGCAGTAAAAGGAGCCATATAGGGCCCGACATGATGGTACCTCAAAAAGGAGCCACTCAATTAGCCCAGGGGCCAGTGGGGTTGCTGGATTAATGCAGCTTATCAGTAGCTTTCCGATCCAGGTCGACCCAAATTTGATAGCATTAAAGATATTTAGTGGTGAAGACACAGCCAAGGAGAGCCTATGCGTTTTAGTAAGGTGAGGCCCTGAGAGTTGGATCCCGTAGGCTGGATAGAGAAGAGGGGGATCACAAGCTAAGTCTCTATTGGTGGGGCACTGCGCCAGGGGACGTGGACTAATATTTTGGCAGGAGCTACTGTATTTAATAATCAGCGGAGGTGGGGGGGCGGTCGAAAAAGTTGCGGCAGTTGCCGTACCTTGTAGGGCCTTGAGTCCGTGTCTGCGGTCTCGAGCATCGGCTAGAGGGGCGCCGACCTCCCGGTAGCCGGGAATCCCGCAGCTTAGAGCTGGGAGCCTATGACAGTTTCTCGGCTGAGGGAGAGAAGGAGAGTGAGGGTTAATAAAGTGGATTCACATAAAGGGTTAGACAGAACAGCGGGGAGTCCAAAATTTGCAGAACAAAAGGACGTGTATGGTACCAGCAATGCCAAAAGGGGTAGTGACGAGTAGTAGTAGGTGGTTGCACCCCAAGGTAGTTTGTTTGGTGTTGCTGGCCTGCTTAACTGCAAGCTGGTTTATAGTTGAAAGGGTATATAGTCGAATTAGGGTGAGGTCCCTAACAATAGGGCAGGTAGAGCAGTAATTGAGAGGAGTTAGATGGAGTGGCTGGAGAAAAGGTTGAGAGGAAATGTGGGATCCTGTGGGTGGGACTGCTTTAAAAAGGGGCGGTAAGAAAGTGGGTCAAGTCAGGTATTGAAGACAGGGAGGCCAACAGCATGAAACGGTGGTGAAGAGGTGAAGTGTTCTGCTCTCTGGAGGCAGGACATGCATCTGCATGTCTTCCTACATGTCATCCATGGAACAACATGTTATTGCCCTTGTGTGCCCTTCAGGCTAAATTATGCGGTGTGTCCTCAACAACATAAATATCAAGAAGGGGACAGAAGACAAAGGAAAAAATGGGTGCTTGACCCCCTCCCCCAAACAAAACAGTGTTAACAACATTAATCTTGCTTGCCTTCCAATGATAAGGTAAGCTTCTGTGAAAATTGTAGTCTTAAGGGGTTTGATAATGCTCAGAGAAAATAATGAAACCACCACCCTGACTCCTTTTAACAATGCAATTGCTCCAGTTATACCTGCAAAAGAATAATTTCCATTTTTTCAGTAACTGCATTACAAAGTATAACTGATAAGTACTGTACATGAAACAAAGAAAATTTACTGTAAACTGTAACTAAATTTTCATTTTCCCAGATTTCCCTTGACCCCCAAATAACCTGTGTTTAGAAGAGGAAGTATCAAATATTGTGACCTGGAAGTGGGATCATACTCCTGTTAATAAGGAAGATGAACATGCGAATTATGTCATCATGAAACATGATGCCAGCACTGCAACCTGGTTTACTGCCACAGAATGTGTTTTGACAAACAAGAATACCATCGCTGGCTTGCTTCTTGGAAGAAAGTACTTCTTCCATATCATTGCACATAATGAAATTGGAGACAGCGGCTCATTAGACTCAAAGGAGCCGTATTATATTCTTAAGGAGAAAGGTATGAACTAAGAACTCAGTTAAAGATCTATAAATACTGCCTGGTAGCCTTGGGATACAATTAAACAGTGCCCCTCTTATGTAGTTTACACACAAATGAAAATGGTGCACACAAGGGAGTGCTAATAGAAATCTTTTTTTTAATTTCCTTAAGTGAAGTTTCAAATATACAAAACATGCAGATACAGTACTTTAAACTCTAAGCAGTGCATTGCCACTTGCCCACCATGAGTATCCAGACCATAATGACATACGTTTTGCATCTTACCAATGCTTCTGCGGGGTGCCGTTAAACAAAAGGGATCTTGGCCCAGCTGCTTGTGCAGAATTAGAAGTATCTTCATGTTCTGAAGATTTGAAGCTTCACTGAAGGTAATAATAAGGATTATTTATATCAGCGCCTCCATGTGCGCACTGTATTACTTTGTCTCTGCCCTGTATTTGTCTGTTTCTTTGCCTGATTTAAACAAACAATCAATCAATCAGATCTTTATTTATCCAGGTGATACACTGCAGGCAGCCTTGTGTGCAGGCTTAGATCTTCTGTTTTGGCTCTCCTTTACTTTATCTGAATATTCCAGGTGGTGGCCAGTCTGGTTCATTAGTACCCATGCACTGGCTATGGCACTGGATAGTCACTATTTGTACCAAATATAAAGCCTTTTATCTCAGAATTTAGTGTGTTAGTAAATTATAATTTGATATGATGGTGTACAGTTTGTCTCATTCCACAGTGCAAGCACTGACATTATGAAAGTCAGTTGTTCATCATATTGCATGTATAAGGAACAGAAATGCTGGAACATACTTAGCGTGGAGCTACATAATTCGAGGCCATAACACTACCGTTTCTTCTAAATTAGAATGCTTCAGTATTAAGCTGAAGGACTATCAACACAAAGACTTAATGTCAGACACCTCATTTCATCATCCCACTAAAGAACCACAATGTTCGTTGTGGACGCGTGGGTTCTACTAACAGACACCAGCCATAGTTTAGTGCATAAAAAATGCTTACTTCAGCATTTATCATTTTATTTGTCCAAAATAATATAAAACGTTCAGATATTTACAGAAAAGAAAAATAATAAGATGTTAAATTTTGCATACCCACGTTAACACAAAATCCATAAATCAGGCAAGTCCTCTTCTTGACTTCCTCTCCCTCTTCTGTACATACAATATCCTTCAATATCTTTGCAGATGTGTAAGCACTCACACCTCCTCATTCCTTGCTAGTCAGGAGATACTGACCAGCCTCCAACTCTCCCTAACCTGTAGCCCCCTTGTGGGAAGATTTTATAGTGTTTCTTGGTGACCTCATCAGCATGTGACTTGCCAATTAAGTCAAAAATCCGTGTTCCTCTGTTTAGGAGAAGGTTCACCATGGTATGGGTTCCTTAAGAAATTGTCATAAACATCCCAGCTACCTTTATCACAATACTAAACTTAAAAGCATTGTATTTCACCAGAAATAACTTTAATTGGGTGCATGGACATCATCAGGGTCTTTATAGCTCCTCCTCTTATGGATGACATCACTATTCCCTTTCTATAAAAGCAGTCATTTGCTGGGCTGCCATCCCTATAGAAGGATCTTCCCAAATTCAACAGGTCTAATTCAGGTAAACAACAATATCGCATAATTATCAGTTCTTTCAAAAATGGCATGAAATCTCCAATCTTTCCAGTGCTAAACAGACTGGGGGCACGCTTCCCCATCTATTTATCCTGCTATGTAGGAGAGTTCCATTAGTTATTTATAACTGCTGTATTTGTTCAGTTTCCAAAACAAAAACCTTTTATTTTCCCCACAAACATGTCTGCTTTAGTTGATGAAACAGATTCCTCCACCTAGTACTCATATTTCTGTTCAGTAGTGCTTCTAAGATTGTTTGCATGCTTAACATTTCAACCCATTGGCTTTTCTTTTCAGCCGTCAGTCACTCTTTCAAGTTGCCTTCACTGAACAACTCGTTTGGTGAGCGAGCTGTCTTTTTAACAGTTTAACTAGGCTATTTATACAGAACACTCTGTTGCCTGAAAAAACTTTTATTTTCTATATTTTCTTTTAAGCTAATTCTTTATTTGAACAATGGAGCTTTATTTTTCCTCGGGAAGGAAGCTGGAGCATGTCCTGTTGCTATGACAACCCGTCATCACTCCCTTACAGGAATTGCAAACACTGCATTGTGATTCGCTTTGCCACACAGTTTTTTCTCTATATTGGGAGTCAGGGCTTCCAAAACAAGTCTGCCTGCACGACCGTGCGTGCAAATCCCATGCGAGTGTGCAATTGTGCACACAGACTCTGCACGAGTGTGAGATCATGCACAGAGCTTCATTTTAGTGAGTGGCTTTAATCAAGTAATGCTTCTAATTCAGTCAACTGGGACAAACATTCTAATTTTCCCAAGACATATATCAAACCAATTTCTATCCTCATAAGGGAGTGTTTTGTTTTACTAATGGACAGATGCTTGGAACTTAGATAAAGATTATAAAGGGATAGCTGAGTTGAAGAAAATGTCAGGTTGGCCACCCTGACATGAAAATTAAAGGATAGTTTTAGAAAAAGATTTTTAGGGAGAGAGAGAGAATAGAGTGAAAAAGGATATAAGTCTAAGGCCCTGTCCACACTACACCACTCCGTCCCGGTAACAGATGCAATCCGTTACAGCCGGGGAGCGGTGCAGTGTGTCCACATTGCGGCGTTGTCCATTATGGAACCAGTACCGCCGGTCCACACTAGGGGTTACGGGCAACCATTACGGCAGCACCCGTTCCCAGGATGCAGCTCGCGCTGTGCTACGGGCCCTGCGGGGGACCGTTACCACGAGTCCACACTTCGCCCAGTAATGTTACCGAGGTGTAACCGGTTTCATAACCGTTGTTCAAACCACCTCATATGTTGTTTCAACAATGGTTACGAAAACACCTTCTGTAACGTTACAGGTATAAATGCAAACCATTGCGGTAACGGTTTGGGCACTCTGTAACATTACAGAGGTGTAGTGTGGACAGGGCCTAAGTTCTGTATAGTTTTTATCTCTCATCCTGTCACTTTCGTCAAGGCCATGACTGCACCATGAGCTGTGAATATTTGGGCAATCCCAGCCCCAAGATCACCTCATATAAATGTGACATGAACATCACAGACAATGCCAAATTCTGGTGCAGGACATCAAATGGAGTCTGTACACTAGTGATCTGTACCTGCAACCCTAAGGACAGTGGAGAGTAAACAGTCATGCTTGAGAATGACCTGGGGAAGGATAGTTGCAGTTGCACTTTGACTGTGTTTAGTGAGTTGCTGCCTTGGTTTGTTAACAATAAAACTGTTATTGTACCATCTTTTAATTTATGAACACTTAACTTGTACATCTTGAATATTGTTTAAATGAAATACTGTGTAACATAAAAATGCAGCCAAATCACACATTAAATGCAGTGTTGGCATTACAAAGGGGCTTGCCAGAGTTCGGCCCCAATAGCTCTTAGGTGAGTCCCACTAGCTCCCACATCGCTGCCATTAACTTATAATGGGAAGGGGGGCTTAATTTAAAAAAGGGGCCCTTAGGGCCCCCTAGCTCACAACACTTATAAAGTGTAATTTCAACACTGGTTAAATGTATCGTATAAACTGAATGGATACTAGAGCTGTAAAGTCTTCTTTAGATAAAGTGGTTCTCTAATCAAGGTGCTGTAACTAAAATAGCTACACAACTTTAGATTATGTATATGTTTGAGTAATATTACACAAATGCAGAATACCAACCAACTTTGAAGGGCAGTCCAGGGGGGTGGTAGGCTGAGTGTTTCATAGGTGCTCACCTCCTCCAGGGAGGGAAGAAGTATGGTCTGTGCTCCCACTCCGCCACCTGGGTGACCACAGGTGGTGGTGCAGCTGGAGCCATGGACTGAGGGAGGGGGCTGTCGGCAGCATGACACAGTGCATCAGCAAGGCCTTGCTGATATCAGGGAGTGGGACAGATAATGCAGAAAAACACCCAAACCATAGAAAGATGCCATCTGCTGTCTGCCACAGACTCTGCACCACCGACTGGCTTCTTCCTCGATGACCAGTACTAAACCTCTGTCTGAAGGGAATAAGGGTCAGCCCAATGGCAGCCCTTCCCATGAGGGGTTATTCATAGGGGAACCACGAGTGAAGGTAAGTCTCAGAGATGCAGGTGATGGGGCTGAATGGGGCAATAGAACTTATGGGGCAGTCAGGCTAGAAGAGAGTAAAATGTAGTAAATTTAAGAAAAAGAATATCAACAAGCTTTCTGCATTCACCCCAGCTGAACACATTTGGCATATTCTCAATCTGCTAGTACTGCATTACAGAAAAGAAATATTTTATTGGAGTGTAAATATAACTCCTGTGTATGATAAATACCCAAACCATTGCACTTTGCCCTATGTTCCATTTACTTTGGTAATGAAATAATTTTTCCCCTATCAGCTCTATATTTTTCATATTTTGCACTTTTGAAATCTGAACTGCTTTTATATTTGGTATCACAGCTGATACAGTTTTGAAACCATTTTACATGGTGCTTTCCCTAGTGCTGTTACTGGTTGCCAGTTAAATGCAAAAATAATAGTTTATTTAGCAAATGGTTTGTACTTAAAACAAGAAAAATGCCCCACTGTCTTCTAAAAAAGAAACAGTGATTGCTGCATGAATGCTGAAGCAAATAAAGTGGATGGGGATGTGAAAGGAAAAAAAAAATTGATAAAAGCTGCCCTTTTTATAAGGATAACATCTGTTACATCTGCCCTGGCTAGGAATTAATTGGAAAACCTGAGTCCTGAAGCAAGCAGCTCTAACCGTTCAGCTGAGGAAAAAGTCCCCTAGCAGATAGGCTCAAGTGCTGCCTTCACTTTATATATTACAAACTCCATGACAACTACTAGAAATGCTCTTTTTTGCTACAACTACTCAGCACTGTAGGACAATGTCATTTTGAGAGCTGCTTGCATTAGATAGAAATGCTTTGCACATACTGCTATTTCTCATATAAAGCATTAATTTCCCTTTCTTAGGGTGAAGCATCCCCTATCCTTACCACCGCTGTTATTTCTCTTCCTACTACCTGGACTCAGATGAGAATGAAACCTGAGAACCTCAGTCCAGGAGGCAGCAGTTCTCAACATTTAGCTAAAGGGAAATTACCACTAGCTGGGAGGTTAGAATGCTCCTTTATGTCAAGCATTGCAGTCTTTATATCCACCATTAGAAGTCTCTTTAACTGTTACAGTTAGGCATCACTTCTGGACTCTTATCATTTTTGCATCAGCTCATGCTAGATGACGTTGCTTTGCATACCGTTGTTTCTCATATTCTACAAAATGTATGCCAATTAATGTTATGAGATCATCATATACAATAATTAATAAAAACATTTCTGATGGTTTACTGTATGCCACTGTCCCGCAGTGGCTGCCTTTCATACATAATCTGGAACTAGGGATCCAGATGGAATCAGAATGTTACACCTATGGAATGTTAGAGATCTGAATTGCAACAGGTGCCAGTAGTTGGGTATTTGTTCTGACCAACATTTCGTGTTTTGTTGCTTTGTACTGTGTTTGGAGTTTATTCTGTAGTGTTTCAGTTGTACCACATACTGCATGTAACCTGTAAAGTACATACTACTTGCATTGTTTACTTTGGAATGAGTGGTTTGTTCCTGAAAATAGACATTTTATTGCCTGGTATGCTTACCTGGTTACCAAAAGCTACATAAATAAATACAATGATGATGTGGATGACTGCACCCTATTAAGAAGAAAAACTTGAGCCCAGTGCTGAGTTATAGTACAACCAGACACTGATAGAAACAAACTGCAGGGGTCAACTTGTACAGTTGGAGCTACTCCAGCTCATGCACTGTCACCAGCAGTTAGCTTCTGTAGATTTAGAAGCATACTGTATGTATACGAATGCTTCTTGAAAATGGAATCTGTGACAACATTCTTTGCAAATATTATTTGCAGTTTGACTGCCCCACTTATAAAACTGGAGATGGCTATAGCCCTACAAACCTGAACATGAAGTAGCATTGCAGACTTCAAAGTAACTTCAAAAAAAACCTCAGTGGTTAGTTAGGAAATAGACATCTATATATCCTGTCTTTTTTTTTCAAAACTACAACTGTAAGTAAACAGAATGCTTACTATGGTCTTCATATGAAAGTCCTAGCATGTAGTCTTTGTTCGGAAAAAGTCTTACAACTTTCTTTACAGTTGCACAGTACATTTCAAGGATTGTCCTCATAAATCAACTTTTGAAACCAGCAGTCTGTCCATATTGTGCTAACATTGTGCTAATATTGTGCTTTTTAACAAATCATGGGAGGATGGGGTGGTACCCGAGGACTGGAGGAGGGCAGATGTGATTCCCCTTTACAAAAGTGGGAGCAAGGCAGAAGCAGGAAACTACAGACCTATTAGTTTAACCTCAGTGATAGGGAAAATGATGGAATCACTTCTGAAGGAAAGAACTGTCGAGTATCTAGAGGCCAGAGGGGCACAGGACCCTAGGCAGCATGGATTCACAGTGGGAAGGTCATGCCAGACAAATCTGATAGATTTCTTTGACTGGGTGACCAAAGTAGTAGATCAGGAGGGGCTGTGGACATGGCCTATCTAGACTTTAGCAAGGCATTGACACAGTCCCACACAAAAGATTAATATACAAGTTAGCCAGCCTGGGAGTGGGTCCCAAGATGACAGCCTGGGTAAAGAATTGGCTGGAGAACAGGACACAGAGAGTAATAGTAAATGGAGTCCACTCAGAAGAAAGGAGGGTTGCAGTGGGGTACCGCTGAGGCTCAGTGTAGGACCGGTCCTCTTCAATGTCTTTATAAGCGACATTGCAGAAGGACTGGAAGGAAAAATATGTCTCTTTGCAGATGACACAAAGATCTGCAACAGAGTTGATGCACAGGGTGGGGTGGAAAGGATGAGAAGGGACTTGGCAAGGTTAGAGGAATGATCAAATGTATGGCAGCTTAGATTCAATGCTAAGAAGTGCAAGGTAATGCACCTGGGAAACAAAAACCCAGGGGAAGAGTACACAATGGGGGGTGAGATACTAACAACAACAAAAATGGAAAGGGACCTGGGGGTAGTCATATCAGATGACCTAAAGGTGGGCAAGCAATGTGAGAGGACAGCAAGGAGGGCTGGGGGATACTGGGATGCATAGGGAGAGGCATCACCAGTAGAAAACAGGAAGTTATTATCCCTCTGTACAGACAGCTGGTGAGACCCCATCTGGAGTACTGTGTGCAGTTCTGGAGACCCAATCTCCGCAAAGACATAAACAGGATGGAAGCTGTCCAGAGGAGGGCAACTAAAATGGTGCAGGATCTGCACCGGAAGACATATGAAAAGAGACGAAAGGAGCTTATATGTATAGCCTCGAGGAAAGGAGGGAGAGGGGACATGATAGAAACTTTCAAGTACCTCAAGGGAATCAACAAAGTCCAAGAGGGTAGCATCTTTCAAAAAAAGAGGTGTGCAAGAACAAGGGGGCACAATTTGAAGATAGAGGGGGGGCAGCTCAGAGGTACTTTAAGGAAGTATTTTTTCACAGAGAGGGTTGTGGATGCATGGAACGGCCTTCCGGAGGAGGTTGTGGAGTCAAAATCAGTGGTGGAATTCAAGCATGCATGGGACAGTCATAAGGCAATTCTGGGGGGTGGGGGTAAGAAGAAGTAGGCTGCTGGTTAACTAGGATCTGCAGCTTATCCAGTAGGTAGGGAAATGGGCAGACTGGGTGGACCAAGCGGTCCTTATCTGCCGTCAAATTCTATGTTTCTATGTTTCTATGTTAAAGGTATCCAATTATTACCGCCCTATATTTACAAGGCCTCCTTACCATATGCAATTTTAAATAAAAAAAGTATTTCAGTATCCCCAAAAGGCAAAGCTACAGCATTACCTATTGAGAAGACAGAAGAGATTTGAAGACTACAAATGTCATCAAACAGTCTTGATTTACTATCTAAAGGAGAGTGACTGCACTTTTTATCTGTATTTATTGATAAAAAAAGAACACGCTTTGGAAAAAACTATTGGACTGTGATAACTGGAAATGCTGGCATTGGTCTACGATAATTGGAAATGCTGGCCTTACCATTAAACACCAGTAAAAATCAAGGCTTTTGACTTTCAATCACCATAAATCAGTACTCCTGCTTATCTGACAGCATTCCATTGCCCCACAGTTGTGTCACCAAAATGTTTGGACAATTAAATATACTCAGAAATAAGTCATCATTTCTGGCAGCCTCTTTGATTGAAATTCATGTGATTGACGTTACATTACCTATTTTTCCTAAGAGAGAAGAGTTTGACACTTTGATCATGGAGTTCCTGAGGTTGGAATAATGAAATCAAATTAAGGATTAATAATAAATTAAGGATTAATAATAAGTGGTAGCAAACTGAAATTAGACCATGTATTCTCCATATCAACCTGGTATGACACTACACCAGATTGATTCAGAGAAAGTCATAGCTCAGTCACACACGCAGGAAGTCGTTATGCTGTCACACTAACTGAAAACCCCTGTAACAGTGTTTATTAGCTTACTCACACTCCTTCCCTCAGTCTTTTATTTCATACACAATCACGTGTTCACTCCTAGTTCTGGCAGATATCAGACTCTAACAGAGGTTATAAACAATATGGGGGATTGTGTAATTACTCATTTTTACATACCCTTGATGTGTATATATATATATATATATATATATATATATATATACACACACCACTCAAGCTTTGCTCTTGTGGTTTATGTGGCAAAATATGTAGAAAAACTCCTTATCACACAGTCATCCATACATTATTCTATTATTGTCTGATGAAAAGCTTAGGGCAAACCCACTCCATTGTTGGCAAAGGTTTCTGCTTTGCCAAACTTTAAAACAACAACTTAGAAATATAACCACAATCAAGATTTTTCTAACATATTCTAACTGATTAAGGCCATAGCAATAGCATTATCAGACCCTTATCCCTGTTAACGTAGTACCTCAGAGTATATTCTGCCAAGTCAGGATATACTTTAATGTTCCTAATGGAGATAACAACATCTCTGTTCACCTCTGTACTGTGTGGCAGACTATATAAAGCCTTTCCACCTTGGCTGTACCACCCACCCAGGAGGTCAGTTTTTCTGTAATCCAGAGTAGTTATGAACCTGGCCCTTTGCAACCTAATTTTCTTTGCATGGGAATCTTATTTCTTTCTATAGTTGGAGTGCCCTTAACACCCCCACACACAGCAACATACACACATGTGCTCGTACACACACAAAGATACAAGCCATGGTCACACCCCAATACTTACCCACATACAACAGCTTACAAATTACCTCTTGCTTACCTGTTCACAAGGATTTACACCAGTACAAAATCGACACCATTCTTCACTCCAAAAACTGGCTGCTTCTTCAGGGATCTGCTATCAGCTACACATCACATTATAAAATGGGCTTGCACAGACAAGCTAAAAGAAGGCACAGAGAAGGCCAAAAACCTCTGTGTCAAGTAAGTAAGCAAAAGTAAAAGAAAGAGGTGACCACTACAGTTCTCGAAAGAGGTACCAAAAACTGTAAAGGCTAACAGAGTAGCATTTGGAAGGTACAGTATAAGGAGACCCAGAGAGAGGAGGAGGATAGGGATGTGTATTAGGGAAAACAGCAGGCAAAGTAGTAAGGAGCACAAAGCCGCAGATTGAGAAAGGAATAGCTCAGGGAGTATCAAAATGGGACAATATTTTTTTAGGTATGTTAGCAAAAAATGGAAGATAAAGAGAGGGATTGCACAGTTAAAGGGGAGTGACTGTATGGAGGGGGAGTAAGAAAAGACAGCCATCTTGAACAAATACTTCTTCTCAGTGTTCACAGTAGAAGGGCAAGGGGAGGGACCATGAAAAGGTGCCAGGAGCTTTGATGGGAGGAAGACGGTCACTAGTCCATTTTCTGAGTTGAGAGTCTAGAAAGCACTAGCTAACCTGAAGGTGGACAAAGCTATGGGGCTAGATGAGGTACATCCATGGGTGCTGAGGGAACTCAGGGAGGTACTAACTGCACCTCTGGCAGACCTATTTGACAGCTCACTGCAGACCAAAGTGGTACCAGGGAACTGGAGAAAAGTAGAGGTAGTCCAACTTGACAAACATAGTAGCAAGGAAGAGGCAGGCAATTATAGTCCTGTCAGCCAGTGAGTAAGTTAATGGAAACACTATTAAAGGAAAGGACTGTGGAATATCTTGTATCCAGTGGATTACAGGATCCAAGGCAGCTGGGGTTCACAGGGGGAAGGTCATGACCAAACAAATCTGATAGATTACTTTGACTGGGTGACCAAAGGGTTGTATCAGGGAGGAGTGGTGGACATGGTCTACCATAATTTCAGCAAGGCTTTCGACACCATTCTACATAGGAGACTGGTAAGCAAGTTGGATAACTTGGGGTGGGTAATAAGGTAATAACCTGGGAAGAAACTGGCTAGGGGATAGGACACATAGGGTAGTGTTAAATGGAGTTCACTCCAAGGAAGGGAGGGTGACCAGTGGAGTACCTCAGGGATCATTGGTGGGTCTGGTCCCCTTCAGTGTCTTTATAAGTGACACAACAGAGGAACTAGAAGGGAAGATTTGCCTCTTTGTGGATGACACCAAGATCTGCAACAGACTGGAAACTCTGGGGGTGTGGAAAGGATGGGCAGTGATCTGAAAAGACTGGAATAGTGGTCAAGGGTGTGGCAGCTGGGTTTTAATGCAAAAAAGTGCAAAATAATGCTCTTGGGTCATGAAAACCTGGGAGAGGAGTACAAAATGGGTGGATTAATACTGGCAAAGACCAAGCAGGAATATCTGCAATAATCATATCAAATAACCTAAAGATGGCAAGGCAGTGTAACAAGGCAGTGGGGAGGGCTACTGGGATGCTGGGTGAATAAGAAGGGATATTTCCAGCACAAAGAGGGAGGTGGTGCTGTGCTATATAGATTACTAGTAAGACCTCACCTTGAGTACTGTGTCCAGTTCTGGAGAGCACATCTCAGGAAGGACACAGACAGAGAGTAGGCAGTCCAGAGGAGGGCTACCAAAATGGTGCAGAGTCTGCATCAAAAGCCCTACAAGGAGAAGCTAAAGGAACTAAAAATGTACACCCTGGAGGAGAGGGGTATATGATGGAGACTTTCAAATACCTCATGGGGGTTAATAAACTACAGGTGAGGGGTATTTTTCAGAGAAAAAGGTGCTCTAGAACAAGGAGGTAGACTATGAAGTTGGAGGGGGTAAATTCAGGAGGGATGTATGGAAGTACTTCTTCACAGAAAGGGTGGTAGACACCTGAAACAGCCTTCCAGTGCCAGTGGAGGTGGTGGGACAAAAAGAGTGGTGGAGTTTAAAAATGCCTGGGACAGGCACAAGGGAATCATAGGGGAAAGGAGTGGGGAAGAGATCAAGTAGGGTCTGTAGTGAAGGTTAACAAAGATTCAATGTTTGGTGACTAGTGTATGGTGCTTATACCTACTTAACTTTGGCCTTTCTCTATTCCCACCCTCAGCAGAGGAGCCAGGTGAAGATGGAGAATAGAAGGCCTAGCACTAAGGGTGAGAAGAGTGCCAGTAGAGGAGGAGGAGATGGGGAGGATGGAGGGAGCTTCAAAATGCTCTGAGCAATGATTGCAAGGAGAGGCTGGCTTTACAGGAACAGTGGGAGGAGTTATTCCCTAACATTGAATTTCAGCAAAACTCTCCCATTCAATGTTTTGTGAATAGTGTATGGTGCTCATGCGTACTTAACTTTGGTCTTTCTCTATTCCCAATCTTAGTAGAGGAGCCAGGCAGCAATGGGGAATAGAAGGCCCAAAAAGAGAAAGCTTTCCTTCTCCAACTCATGGAGAATATGAACAGTAGCACACAGGAGAGGAAAACCCCCTGTGCAGGAAACTTCTAAGGACTCATCACTACTAAACTAACCGTCTTCTGGACATACTAAGAGGAGATGATCCTAAATATTGTTTTGGTATGAAGGGATCAGTGCTCCAGAGCCTTGGTGGCATGAGCAGGAATAAGGCTGCTGATGATGCTGCTTCAGTGACTTGAGAATTATAAACTCAGTCTAAGCCATTGTGGAAGAAATCTCAATATTCCATAAACCATGTGGTAGATATTGCTGAAAATCAGAAGAGGTTGAGAAAACTCAGAGCAACCATGGGATACTGAGTTGGTCTGAAGAGTTGTTGGGTGAAAGTCTTTAAGAACTAGAATTGTATGAAATGAGTTCCTTTATGGAAACAGGATGAAATGATCAGCTTGGTTCTTATGAGCCAACTCTAAGGATTTAGCAGAGGAGGCTGATGCAATAATCAGTTCCTTAATATGCAGAAGCTCGATGAATAACTGATGAAACCAATATTTGAATAGGAATGACTTGAAAGTGCATGGTAAGCCCAATAAGAGTCAAAATACAACTTCACTAAGGGGCATTGTTGAGAACTTTAGTGGATAATATTCTGTAGATCCCAAACAGTAGACATTTGGCTGCAGCATGGGATACATGGATGAAGTTAGAAAGATTTGGAGCCTGGATACATAATGCTCCAGTGTCCCCAAGATAATATTCAGATTGATGGCAGAAGGATAGTAGTGCATGAGATGGTTGATAAAGGAGGAATTCCATATGGTTTGTGTAGATGATGACGGGAAAGACTTCTTCCAACCAGTGGTACAAATGCTAGGTACAGACACTAAGGTGGGATATGGAAAGCTTAACTTGCTTCGAGGATGATGGCTTCTTCAAAGTGGAGGTAGGCATTGAGAAGACTCACATGAATGCTCTCAATTATTGGAGATCTATGTTATGTCGAGAATGAACGACTCTAAGCAGGAGACCGAAATTGAGTCTGTTTTGGTATGGATGTCATGAATGTCCTGAGATCAATAAGCAGTTCAGAGAAGAGCTAACCAAGCCACAGCTGGCTGATGGATGGGAAGAAGATTGGCTTTATAGATTATGTTCAGTGTTGGTTGATTATTTGAAGATTGAGATGATGGCTGATCCAGATCATCCCATGAGATGCAGTGGCTTCCATATGCAGTATTTTGAGAGGAAATTATATTGAAGTCTTTGAGGGTATAAGTCGGGAGGCTAGGAATGGAGATTCATGAATGCTCAAAGAAGCAGTACATCCATAAGTTAGCAATGTCTTAAAATATAACAAATGTCAGATTGGAGATGATTCTTCTAAGACATATGTCCATTTCAGAGGCAGATTATGAGATGAAGATAATATTATTGTATGGGACAGGACCCGTTCAGACAAGTTAACCAAACAAGAGCATGGTGACAAATTACTGACAGGAAGGAATGGAAGGCATAGCTTGATTTGATAAACCAGCCTCATGTATCCAATAGGAGGTGGATGAGGTAATAGGAGGAGCAATATGCAAATGTCTCACAGAGTTGCTCCAGTTGCTCTATAGCTCAAGGATGGCCCAGTTCAACTTATGCTAAAGTGGTGAAGGATAGGTGATAATCAGATTGCACCTCTCATTTTGATGCCTGGTTTGACATTGAGATATGAATATGAGTCCGGGTCTATGAGTTGAAATGAATTCTATCTGGTAGGCAGCTCTGAATGGAGGGCTTGTGGCTGACAAGCACTGGTGATGTAATGACTGGAGGATGTAAGTATTGCGAAGCTGGGAATTGGAATAGGTTATGAGGGAAGCTAGTCTTGAGAGATGTTATACAACACTGAAGTTCACTGAATTCTGAATTTTCAGAAGAGGTGGCAGGGAAGGCTGGAAAATGAGCATGCTGGACACAAAATCTCTGGCAAACTGATGTTTAGTGGCAGTAATTAAATGGAATGATTCCTGCTTCCAAACTAAAGCAAATAGAAAGGTTCTCTATGCAGAATTCAACAAGGAGCAGTTCATACTTAATGAAGTAGGGATTTGAAGGTTTTTGCAAACAGATATGAGACACAGAAGTCTGAGGGGGATCCAAGGATCTTCTTCAGCTGACAATATAAATCCAGGAGAAGTGAAGAAACTTTGTGCAATACAGATGTGGAGGGCTTGAAAGAATGCGTATTTGGGGAAGTCTGAGGAGAACCCTGAGGACTTTCCTTGAATTCAATGATGAAGAATGAAAAATGGTCAATCTTTCATGGAACTTGTATGAGAAGATCTAGCGAAATGGATGTATTTTTGGAAGAAGTCCAAGGGGGACCTTGAGGACCTTTTTTGAATCTGACAAGTAGAGCTAGTAGAAATGGTAGAAGCTTTGAAAGTATGTATTTGAAGGTTTTTGAACATAGATACATGCCTGAGGAAGTCCAAGGGGAACTCTGAGCACAAGCCTGTTATAACGGCTGCATCTGTGTGAACAACTTTTGTCCGTTATATCCATTATCCATTATATCCAAAGGAGGAGGAGTCTATGTGTTAGGTGAGTCTATGTGTGAGAGCAGGGGCTCAGAGTGAATGAGAACCTATTATAAAACTTTATAGATTACTCAGAATCCTGCCTAGCATATATTTTTCTGTACCCTGAGGCCCAGATATTCAAAAGGGTTGCTGTGGTGCAACAGTGGTATATCCTGCACAACCCACTGATACACCGGTGTGATATTTAAAGGGAAAGTGCACCTGCACAATCCTCATGCACGGGTGCATCAGTAATGTAATGCAGGCACGGTGGGGGCCGTGCCATGCACCGGCCACAGCCCGATATTCAGCCTGGGCCATGCAGAGTTATGCAGGCACAACTCCTACCTGCGCCTGCACAAAGTTGAGCCTGTGTGCGGATCAAGTCAAGGGCCACCCACAGGTGAGCTGCCACATTGCAGGGTGCAACACGCAGCTGCCACCTGTGGGTGGCCTCGACTGATCCCGCTGCACCTGGCAGTGCCCTCTATGCCCCAATCATGGGCAGAAGTGTAACCCCACCCCAAAGCGCGATCATGGGCATTACTGTAATACACCCCCGAGTAGCCCAATCACGGGCATCACAGCATCCCCAGTAGCCGATCGTGGGCATAACAGTATTCCCCAGTAGCCCGATCGCGGGCATAACTGTATTCCCCCATTAGCCCGATCGCGGGCATCAGTGCCCAAAGTCCAATATCCCTGGTGGTCCAGTGGACTGAATGGAGCCCGATCGGGCGGCATTCCTCACCTCCCAAGTCCGAAATCCCTGGTGATCTAGTGGACCCCCACCCCACCTGCCCACGAGAGCCCCTGCCCGCTCCCCCTGTCAGCCGGTGGGCGGCGGCACCCACCCTCCTGCCACCCACCCGTGGCGAAACAGGGCTACATGCCCATTGGTTCAGCTTGAGCCAATGGGTGTGCAGCCCATACCATACTAGGCAGTCCAGATATGTGAATGAATTCATCCACATATCTGGACTGACTAGTATGGTATGGCTGCATGCCCATTGGCTCATACTCTGAACCAATGGGTGTGCAGCCATACCGAGCTGTCAGTCGGCAGGCGGTGGGGTGGCAGGTGGGTGGGATGCTGCCACCCGCTGGCTGACGGGGGGGAGCGGGGTGGTGGGACTCCGTGGGCAGGTGGGGTGGGGGTCCAGTAGATCACCAGGGATTTCGAACTTGGGGAGGAATGCCCTTACGATCGGCTCGTTCGTCCACTGGACCACCAGGATATTGGACTTTGGGTTACTGATGCCCGCGATCGGGCTAATAGAGGAAATACATAGCGCCCATGATCAGGCTACTGGGGGTGTATTACAGTAATGCCCGCGATTGGGCTACTGGGGGGGATACTGTTATGCCTGCGATCAGGCTACTTGGGGGGGATGCTGTTATGCCTGCAATCGGGCTACCCGGGGGGGACTACTGTTATGCCCATGATCGGGCTACTCTCGTTTCACTGGACCACCAGGGATTGGAGACATGCATTGTCCCTTACGGGATGTAATGCGACCGGGCTGCAGGGGGTGTCGGTCCCGACGGCTGCTGCCTGGCAGGGTGCCAGGCGTAAGTCGTCGGGGATCAGTGCACTTGCATGCTAATGGCATGCAAATGGGGCCATAATCAGATGTAAATGGCCCCCTCATGTGCTTTGCATAAATTATGGCTCCATTTGCATGTCACCTTTTGAATATCGCAGGTGCTGTGCATGGCACAATGGAACTTGCGCCACCGCATCTCAATGCTCCATTCTGACCACTTGCACTGGCGCAGTTCCACTGCGCCTGCGTACAGTGGGTGTGGTTAGTGGACACATTCAAAGAAGTTGCTCCATAGCGCAACTTCATAACATCGCCTTGGCCACACCCCTGCGCAACTATTTTGAGCGGCGAAGGGGCTTGTGCCACAAAATGGTGCAGTTTGAATATCTGGGCCTGTGTGTTTATTAAAAGTTATTTAATGGTCAGGGAACATTACACTTTTTAAGGAAGTTTACTGCAGAAGGTAAAAAGAAGATAGTAATTCTAATGGCTGGATGTTGGGGTTCTAAGACTGTAAAAACAAAAGCAATTGTATTGCAAGGGTTTTATTGCAATATAAAATAATTTCCTTTTGGGGTAATTAACTAATGAAAGTGTATGCAGCTTGTGGAGAATTATTTTGAAATAAATTTAGTCTCTGTAGCTCATCCATTTAAGTCATTACTTCCAGTAGTGCTATGTGGCATCCAGATAATCCATTGCTTGACCTGACCCAACATGGCCACCCAGATTTGCCAAATCTCCTCACCAGCTCTGCACTCCCCACCCCACCCCAAAAAGCACTACAAATGCCCATAAAAGCTTCATAGTGTCCATTTTAAGAAATTATTCTGTCCATTATGGCCAGAGGAAAATGCATTGGATTTGATATATTTGGTTTGGGAAATCACTTTTGGTCTTCTATATATGACTGTCCATTATAACAGTGTACTTTAAAAGTGAAGTGCACTGTAGTATTTTTTTTTTTTTTGCAAAACCAATTCATAGCTGAAGTCTGAGGGAACCCTGAGGACCTTCTTCAGATCTGACGATATAGCTCCAGTAGAGATGGCAGATGCTTTGAGGAGTCTTTTAATAATGGATAAGTGCCCAAGGAAGTCAGAGGGGGAACCCTGAGGACCTTCCTAGAATTGAAATTTCATGTAGTGTTTTAGTGAGATGAATTCATAGCTGAAGAAGCCCAAGTGGAACCCTGAGGACCTTCTTCAGATCGGATGATGTAGATCCAGGAGAGATGTAGATGCTTTGAGGAGTCTTTGAATGAAAGATAAGTGCCTGAGGAAGTCCAAGGGGAACCCTGAGGACCTTCTTCAAAATTGAGGCTTGCGGGATGGATGCATGATTGCAGAAGTCCAAGGGACACCCTGAGGACCTTCTTTAGATTTCAGGATGTAGAACCAGAGAAACAGAGGCCATAGAGTTGACATGCCAATGCACACACTGCTCAGAGGAACAAGCCCCGGGGGAGGAACATGAGACTACAAACTTTGGAGAATAGGTGGCCGAGTGCTGTTCTCACAAGTTAGGGGGAGGTGATGCTGCTGGTGGCACCAAGAGGAGATGGACCCAATATGCTAAGGCCAATTGCTGGACATGATTATATATGAATAGCTCCAGTGGGCCTTGTTTGACTGACAGACGAGTCAAGCCATAAAGATGAATAAGTTGAGGGATGATGGTGTTCAGAATAAAAGTGAGTTTGCTATATTGTGACTTGCTTGAAGTTGTAGAGTCTCAGCTCTGATGGATGAAGGTGATCCTGCCTTCCCTTGATGACTTCATAAAGTACCAATTAGTGAGCTGGAGTCCAGTGGGGCTTCTGGTGAGGGCTGTGATGGAATAGGAGATAGCGGGTTAGCCACTAGATAGATAGATGGAGGCAAAGTCATGAACACAGGCTAGGGAGAGCAACAGTAAACTAAGTAGCAAAGTGGAAAGGAGCAAAACATAGGAGAGAAGTGCTTATGAGCAAGAGCAGAATTGAAACGGTGAGGACGACCCCTTTATGAGTAGAAATAAATAGCACAGGTAAGGGCTCCTGGGTACTGTGGACTGGATGTTAATTTGAGTGAGGGTTAATTTGAGATGGATTATTTACTAAGCGAATAGCAGTAAAATTACAAATAACACACTGAATGGGCTGGAGCCCAAACTAGATGATGAATGAAAAATACCCCACCTCATGAACCTGGTAGGTGAACATTTTCAAATCCCCACTGAAATGTCATTCTGCGCCACAGATGTGAAAACACATTTTGGCCAGGATTTGAAAAATGATTGGTGCTATGTTCATGAGTTGGTGTGAAAAAATGGCTATGTTGAAAATTTGGAGTAAAAATGATTAGAATTACCAAACTTATGAGCCAGCATACAACACTTTCAATGTACACCCATAGTTTTGTCATTTTTGAATATTCTGACCCCAAATTGTCAACAGTCTTCTTATGACCCCACCTCATGAACAAGCACAGTGAAAATTTCAAATCCCACCAAAAGGTGATTTTACAAAGCAACCATGAAATTACCTTTTGAGTGAGCTAATTCCATTACCATTGGCCATGAAGTGTGGGTCTCAAAAGGCCATATTGAAAATTTGTGGTAAAAAATATATAAAAATGGCAAAGTTATGAATCAAAGTTCAAATCCTCATTGAAATACATTAACCCACACTTATGTGATTTTCTTATATTACAGTCACTGGTTCCAGCAGCAAGACATGTTTTCAATCAGAGAGTGAGCTACACTGTGGGATATGTTCAGAGGAATGAGGGTGCATGGGGGGAGTGGGGGGTATGGGGTGGTGGGTGCTGAGTGGGAGGTCAGGGTGAGTTGGGGTGCGGGAGGATGAGATCAGTGAGGGACTATTTTCTTTTTTACAGGCTTAAAAAAATTGAGGGGTGGTTTTCTTTATTTCATGGAATATTCCTTTCTGACACTGGGGATTGGGCACCTCAGTGTTGGGTTACTGCTGGGTGGCACTGGGGGTGGCTACCCCAGTTCCACCACATACATAGTGGGAATGGGGGCAGAAGACATGGAGGGAGGCTCAATAAAAGCAGGACCTGGGGTGGGCACCCCAGTCTGCTCATACAATATATTTCAAAACTTAAACATTGAGAAGGGCTGATGACCTGGAGGAGAAGGGGGAGAAAGATGTGGTGTGGAGGGTGGGCACCCCATTTGCTTAACAAATAATTAGATAGACAGACAGACCAATGAACAGGCCAACGGACAGACAGACAAACAGACAGATGGAGAGAGACAGAGACAGATGGAGAGGCAAACAGAACAGGGGATTGCAGGCTCAGTGTTTGAACTGAAGCCAGCATCACGACTCCAGCTGTGGCTTCATCATTCAAGAAGGTCCTGCTGTTCTCATGCAAAGAACATGTTAGAACAGCTCCTCTCACTAACCTAGACACCCTGGATTTTAGGGTGCCCAGCAAAGATATTTCTGGGCATTTAACAAAATCACACCAGAATCTAGTTAAATTGGTCCTGTTTAGTCAGGTTCATATATTTTTTTTTAAATTACAGTACATATTTTTTATGTATTTTCACATTTTTTTAGTTCAAGGGGAGGGGGACAAGATGGCAGCCATCACGACATGAAAAGTATTTTTTGGTGCAGTGAGAAGCAAGTTGTGAGAAAAAAAATGGTCTGCTACTTAAACTTTTCTGTCATATCAGAATGTTATCCAAAAAACCCTACTGAGCATGCTCAGAACAGCAAAAAGCACAACTTTAAATCCTTATAACTCTAGAACTGTTTCCTGCTTTTTTATGAAACCTTCCAAAGGCACTACCTTGGAGCAGCATGTTTCTACCCTGAAAATGTTGGGAAAAAATGTCATTCCGGGTAGGCTATACATCAAAACAAAAGCAAAAACTCATGTTAAGTACAGGAAAAAAATCAGACTCTATAAGGAAAATGATATATGCAGATCTCAGAAATCACGCAAGCTGCCATCACAAAACTTTCCAAGTATTTAGACTTTGCTCTATAGTGAATGCATGCCAAATGTCAGGTAATTGTGACAAATCATGCCAAAGCTATTAAGATGCAAAGTTAAGGATTTAAAATAAAACCTGTTGTTCAACCCTAGCTATACTGGTGTTATCGCACCACTGTATATAGACATCTCTCTCTCTCTCTCTCTCTCTCTCTCTCTCTCTCTCTCAAACTCCATTTAGTGCATTAGGGTTGTTCCACAGTGACAAAAGCAAGGAAATTTGGTGTTAGGGTTGAAAGCCCGCCTTGGACCCCCCGCCCACACTCCCAACCGGCATCAGGGTGCGCGTTTGGATTGTGCCCTAACTCTCACCCCATTAGATGTGTGAAGAAGCAGAGGTATGGTAGAATGGGGTGAGAGTTAGGACCAACAACCAATCGCACCCGATGCTGGTTGGGGGTGGGCGGGGTTCATGGGGCTTTCAATCTTAACACCAAATTTCTTCACTTTTGTCGCTATGGAACAACCCTAACTAATGCATTAAACAGAGTTTTTTGCCTCTAATTTCCCTTCTTTTTGAGAAGTATAATGAGAAATATTGAATGATGTCTTGTCACATAGTAACACGGTGCCTGCAAACACAAATGGTAATGCGCATGGTGATGCAAAGCAAAACAGAAAGATAAACAGTACTGTACACAGAAATGGTTAAAATAACGCAAACGCAAGCGCAAATGGAAAAGCGAAGGGTAAGGCACATGGTGCTGTAGATAGGAACAGTGAGTGAAACGGTTACGGAACCGCAAGCAGAAGCAGTAAGGATAACAGTAATGTAAGCGCACAGGCTAGTTTTTCCCAAAAGCTGCATAGAGAAAGACAGTGAGTACAAAGAATGTATGCATAATAATGGGTCTCGGGGCCGAAAATGAGGAGTTGGAATAGTAAATTGCTTATATCTCAGGAACTGTACGACGTAGAAAAAAAATGTAAAAGTCATAAGATTTATGACTTTCCTGGCTAGTTTTGTACTTAGCCCCATTTTTCTGATGAAAAGTCCGTATCTTGCACCATTTCCGAGATACGAGCCCTGAAAGGCACGGTGAACGCCGTAATGTTATCCTATGGGGAAAAAAAGAGAAGTTCGGAGTGCCATAACTTTTGCTCCTTGTAATATTTTTTCACCAAACTAGTAAAAGGCACATCTGTGGGATGTTGGCTTTCTTCTCTCCAAATTTCAGCCCAAAAGACCAAATCGTTATTTTGCAGCAGGGCGGCAAAGGATTCCTGTGATGCGGCAGACACCGTAATGTTATCCTATGGGAAAAAGCGTCAAATTTGGAGTGCCGTAACTTTGCCGCCCTGTAATGTTTTTTCAGCAAAATACTGAAAGGCACATCTGTGAGATGTTGTCTATCTCCTCCAAATTTCAGCCCAAAAGACCAAACTGTTCTTTTGCAGCAGGGGGCCAAAGAATTGCTGTCATTTTCACACAGCCTGGAAAAGTACTGTCGAACTTTGTGAAAGCTTGCGCAAATTCATTCAACACTGTCGCAAGTGCGAAAGTACTTTGCCCAGAAATCTGAAAAACATATTTCTGGGGTGTTTTACCCCAAAATAAAGAAATGCCTAGCATCCTCAGGGTCCGACCAGGTGAATACAAAAAGAATTAGGTTGCTAAAGGGTCCCAAATTTAAATGCCAAGCATTTTTCTGATGACCAACTGAAAACAAAATGGCAGATTTGCGACAGTAAAAGGGCCATTTGCGAAAGTAAAAACTGCATTTGCGACACTGTCTAACTTCTTGTTAACTTTTCCCATTGACTTATAATGGGAACTTGTTTTTTGAATAACATTTGAACCGTTTAATATTTTTTCATGAAATCTTCAAAAGGCACATCGGGAACCCTGGCCGCATGTTCCCTGAAGATTTCGGACCAGTCGCGCAAACCGTGTGACCTCTAGAGATGACCAAAGAATTCCAAAAAAGTGTAAATGTGTTTGTAGATTACACTTAATAACTCCGCAGCCGTATATCCGAACAGTAAGAAGGTTGGCAGATCCTAAGATCTATGGTTCTTGATTGTGTATTCCAAATTTCAGGCAAATCCGTTAAACAGTTGCAAAGTTATTAAGGTGCAAAATTTTAGGTTTAACATGTAAATGGCTCCTCAACCCTAACTATGGTAGCACTACCGTACTACCATAATATATATATATATATATATATATATATATATCTATATATATATATATATATATATATATATATATACAAACACACATATATACATATATATACATACATACATATATATATATATATATATATATACACACATACATATAAATATATTTATACATACATTTATACATACATATATAACATATATATATACACACACACATATATACACACACACACACAGATATATATATATATATATATATATATATATATATATATATATATATTTATTTATTTATTTATTTATTTAGCTTTTGTTGACCAGGTAAGTACACTAGACAAGACAATTGCCTATTTTCAGGTACGACCCAGGAGAGTACAGGAATTACAGTGTTAGGTACAAAGAACAACATGATATAGATTAAGACAGGTTACAAGTCAGGTAAGACATATCTTAGACAGTATATACACAATAGAACACCACATGTAGAAACTAAGAGCAGTACAATAAGTACAAATTGAGATGCAGCAGATACAACACTATATACAACTTAAGGCCCCAGGAAGTGGAGCCTTGGTTAGAGCAACACCCCTAAAACATGAGTTATGGTACATTAAAAACCCAGCAAACAATCCATACTTGTCAGAACACATCCAAGAGAAAGGGGTGCAGTGAAGGATCAGGAGAGATCATGGGGGTTTGGGACAACCACACGCCGAGGAGAGTTTGAGATGGTTCCATAGAGAGGATCGAAAGTGCACTTGTGAGTAGAAGGAGCGAACCTGGGCATGAAATGAGTTCCACAGCCTGGGAGCATACGCAACAAAATCTCTATCCCCCATTAGAGTCCGGGTAGCAGGGATCTTAAGGATGGCAGGACCCAGAGACCTGAGAGAATAGGCTGAGGAGGCAGCCGGGACAAGGAATTTCACCAGCCCAGGAGGGGTGCCAGTACCAAGGACCTTGCCCGTGAAACACCCCAGGACAAAGTCTATATGATTTAATGGGGAGAGCCAATTCAGCTTGCTGTACAGATCACAATGACGGGTAAGACGAGGGGCAGCCAGAGCAAAACGGTAGACATTATTATAGGCAGTAGACCACTTAGAAAGGTGAGCTTTGGAGGAGCGAGCAAACAAAAGGAGCCCGTAGCAAAGCGAAGGGAGGAACACACCTCTGGCAAGAGCAAGACGGGCAGCAGGAGTAAGGTTACTCTTAGCTCTGTATGCCAGACCCAGTTTGCAGTTGACAGTCTTACGTACATTCTGAATATGGCGGCCAAGGTCAAGCTGCGGGTCAAGTGTCACCCCAAGGTATTTAAAGTGGTCAGTAACAAGGATCGGGACACCGTCAATATCAGTAATGCATAAAGGAGCAGGAGAGGCCTTAATCTTGGCCTTGGACCCAAAGAGCATGGCTTGGGTTTTCTTAAGATTAAGAACCAACTTATGGGATGAAATCCAGGACTGAATGTTCCCAAGGTCCTCACTCAGGTGACGATTAATGACCCCTATATCCAGAGAATGAGTGAGGATGACCAGGTCATCTGCACAGAGGATGGGCCTACAGTGGACAGGGACGGAGAGGAGATTGTTAACAAAAATGGAGAAGAGCAGGGGCCCAAGGACAGAGCCTTGGGGGACACCCATGGTTACAGAAGTAGAGCCTGAGAGCTCCTTGCCATATTTGATGAGCTGCTTTCTGCCATGTAGGTAGTTGGAGAACCAACGGAGCACACCAGGTGATAGACCATAGGACCTAAGCTGAGTGCAGAGCATGGCATGATCAACAAGATCAAAAGCCTTGGAGAGATCTATAAAGATTGCCCCAGAGAGTTTGCCCTGGTCCATAGCCGCCCTGATCCAGGATGATACTGTGACAAGGGCAGAGGATGTGTGTGCCCTTTCCGAAAGCCATGCTGCACAGGTGACAGTAGGTCATGTGACTGAAAATACTCCGAGAGTTGCTCTGCCATGACTTTCTCAAGGAGTTTGCTGACCGCTGATAGAATGGCTATCGGACAGTAGTTTTCAATCAGTTTGGGGTTCCCCTGTTTAAGGATAGGAACCACCATGGCAACCTTCCATATGTCCGGGATGACCCCCAATGACAGGGACAGATTGAAAATATGGGCAACTAGGGAGGCAATATGAGAGGCACCGAGACAGAGGAGCTTCGGTTCCAAACCATCATGGCCAGCACTGGAGAAGGGGGAGAGGCCAGAGAGCAATCTCTGTACCTCTCACACCATCACAGGCTTAAAATGAAAGAGCGGATGGAGTAGTGGAGGGGCAGGGACCTGTTCACAGTTATCACCTCCACTAGGGAGGAATGACGAGGTGAAAGCAGACAGGTCAGAGAAGTACAGGTTAAATGCATTTGCGATGGTTAGCGAGTTGTTGCAGCTAGCACCATCTATAAGCATATCAGAGGTCTCACCACTTGAGGAGCCACTACCTATGTTCTTAATGTTCCTCCAGAACCTCCTGGGGTCCCAAGCTGAGCTCAGTAGCACAGTTTTGCAAAACTCACTTTTTGCAGCCCTTATTGCTTTCTTGCACTCATTTCTGATTTTCCTGTACTGCTGAAATACAGCCTGATCCAATGTCACCTTGAAATTTGCCCAACACTTGTCCCTAGACTTCATAAGGGCTAAGAGGCTCCCATGTAACCACTTTGTAGCAGACCCCCTGACCCTCCATCTGATGAGGTGGGCATGCTTATCCTGCAGAGCCCTGAAAGTGCTGAGGAAGTGAGTGTCAGCAGATAAGAAGTCCTGGGCATTCCATACTGCAGACCAGTCAGTGTGCTGGAGATCATCTTGGAAGGAGCCAAGATCAAACCCAGAGAAGTCTCTGACATGAATGATCTTATGTGGGATTTTTAGGGAGGGGATCTTCCACACACAGTACACAGAAGAGTGGTCAGAGATGGAGTCGGGAAGGATGCCCGATGAGCTGATCCACTCAGGTCTGTTTGTCAGAACCCAGTCCAGAAGAGAGCTCACACCTCCACTGGGAGAACACCTGGTAGGGTCCTTGATGAGCTGCAACAGGGACAGACCAGCAAGTAGTGGCTCAAAAGCTTTAGTGTTACTACCAAGCCAGTTTAGGTTAAGATCACCCAGAATCATTAACTCATTATGCCAGGTCATGGAACCAACAGTGTCAAGGAGGACGGACAGCCCCTCTATGCCCCCATAAGAGGATTGTAGGTAAATATAATATGTAGCTTTTTGGTCATCCCAAGCAACAGTACCATATGTAGTAACTCACAGAGGGACTGCAGTGGCTGTTGGCAGGGTAAAACCGATAGGTTGAGGTGGCTCCTGTAATAGACCAAGATGCCACCCCCCCTCTTTTTTCCTCGGACGATCCCGCCTGACAAGTTCATAGTCGGGAAGGGCACATGCGGAATTTGGAGTTGGGTATTTAAGCCAAGTTTCAGTTATGCCAAGGATGTCAGGCCTGTGGTAGGTGACCCAAGAAAGATGTTCCGCCAAGTTGGGCAGGAGGCTGTGAATATTGACAAGCTATTTTCAGCCATTGGACAGCTGACCAGCCCACAACTGAGGGGGAGGCTAGGCAGCGCGGTCCAGGTTTGAGCTCAATGTCACCTGCAAGTGCTAGGGTCACCAATAGGATCCAAAGGAGATGCCTTAAGGGAGGAGAGCCATCCCTGGCAGATGACTTGCGGCCATAATGCCTGACCACCTGGGCTGGGCGCAGGAAGCACCTGAGGTCAAGACAGCAAAGAACCCAGGGAGGGCATCTGCCTCCAGCTATAAGATTAGAGAAGGTGAAGTTGGACTCCTCTGGCTGGGTATGAGTGCCCCAGGGTTCCACCACAGGAGGAGCACTGACACCAATAAACCAGGGGATGCTAAGGACAGTGAGAAGACCAAAGGTGAAGGGACACATGAGTTGAAGGGGCAACACTTTCTTGAAAGAATGCTCCGGGTCCCCCATGTCAATACCAGGGATAGTTGGCAAAGAGCAATGGTAAAAATAACCACTACCACAGTTGATAGAGAGCCCACCCAATGAAGAGAACACAGTGACATCCCAGTTAGAGAGCACCCATGATATACAAAGGTGGTAGCCACTACAGAGGAGCGTCCAGCCCCACTAAGGGGACCCTACCCGTAATCGAGAGGCAGGGACCTGAGCTTAAATGCAAGGGTAACTTAGCATAGAATGATTACTAGGGCAGACTCATGCAGACACTAGCTATATGAGCTAATGAGGCAGAGCAGTGAACAAAATTAACAATGCAGAATAGTAGACAAAATTAACCTTGCTAACAGATAGTAATACAATAGGAGCTAAGCCCATGTGAGGTGAGTGTACATGCTACTGGCAGGCAGTAGTAACAGATATGCTTTTCAGTTAGGTTAATCTGAGTTGCCGCCTATTGCCAGACCCGATTGGTCTTGGGCAGAAGGGGGGCGTGGTTACCGGGCATTTAAGGGGAGGGAGGAATGGGTGGGAGGAGGCTGAAAATTTGTCAGCAAATATCGTCCCCATGTAATATTTAAACTTCCTCACAGCAAAGCAAGCAGTCCCAAGGCGCGCCCCAGGGGAGGACCGCCCCACTGCAGAGAAAAACCAGCCGGCGCCTCTGAAACCCAAGTCCTCCTAGGAGTCCATTTTTGGGGAGGAGGAACCCACTCTGGAAGGGGCTCGCCTCACCTCCCTATTTTTCCCAAATACTTCGGCGCTATCAGAGGTCCTGGGGCTCGGTGTCCATATTTTATCAGCTGGTTTGGTAGTGTCAGAGAGCCGTGACAGTCTGCAGGGAGCCAATCAGATGCAGGTGTTCCGAATTGTTTCTTTTCAAAATGAGTTTGAAAAATAAAGCATGCTGGTTGGCTAAAAGGCTGTCCAGTCATGCTTTTTATTTAACAACACCCCACTAAATAACAAGTGCCACTTTGGGGTACCCCATTGCATAGAGTACCCTGGGGCCATGCCAGTTTTGAAACTTGAGTGCTACCATTTTCTTTGCCCACTAAGTGAGCAGTAAATTAGCCACTACCCTGCTGTCACTGGAGCTGCTCGCTTAACCCATCGCCACCTGGTTGTGATATATTTTAAACCACGATCGTTCCCAAACAAATTTTTTTTTCTCCTGCAACAGCACTACTGTAAACAAATATGGCTTGACTTAAAAGTGCTGCACACAGTTTAGCAATCACCACTTGCGCCCCCCATTGCTCCACATATCTTAGTGTTCACCAGTCACCTTCCGGCCGTAGCTCCACAGTCCCGATGTAAGCAAATCATACTGAGAACTATGACACAAAAAATTACCCCTATTTAAAGCAGCACAAATCTACTTCTTTCTGCACACATACTTTTGTATTTTTCACCCAGCTCACTCAACCTCTGTTAGAGTTGTGCTCCTGAAGTTCCATCCCTGCTCAGCAGCTGCATAGTGCAATGGCCCACTCGCTACCTATCCAGAACCAACCCAAAAGGAAAGAATGCTAATTTAGAAGGGAAGGACAGTTGTCAGGATGATGACCACCTCAGTAACAAAACTACTACAATAAAACACTGATGCCCTCTACTAGCAATTATTGGTAATTGTGACAATTGAGGGACTACTTTACAATAAACATACTTTTTTACTAAATGGTATCTATTTTGTTTTATTTATTTAATGTTTCAAATTTTGTACATAAAATTTGATATATTGCCCATTTTCTAAATGCAATAATATCCTCCCGGGTGGGTGTTATGAGATATAATGGACCTTCCTGGGGCTATAAGGCCCTCTGCCTGTGGGATCAGGCCTCATTATGCCCCTGGGCAGTTATATCCCAATAACGCCCACCATGTCGGATATTATTGCTTACATATAATCTTTGTAAAAAACTTAATTAATACATCAGTTAGGGTAACTTAAAAGCCACAAAAGTACAGACATTTGTCATTAGGGTTTCCAACACTAATTTCCCACCTCCACCATCCAAGCAACAAAACGGAAAAATATTAGGGTTTTGGATGTCCAGAGTCTTGGTGAATCAGTGGTGGGGTCTTCCTTGGAGTTGTCAACCTAATGCTCACCCTTCCAGTGTGAAGCACAAGGTACAGCTGCAAGCCAGTGCCTCATAGTGATACACTCTTCAAAGATAGTGAAGTATATCTCACCATATATTGCCAACACAATTTGGTGTACCTTCTTCTGAATAAAGGAGATCATGTGTGATATTGTTTGCTCAGAGAACAGGATGGGATTAGGGTTGGCAACCCCAAGGAAGACCCCCACCACTGATTCACCAAGATTCCAGAAACCTAAATCCCTAATGTTTTTTCCTTTTGCTGCTTGGGGGGGGGTAAGGGTTGGAAACCCTAACACCACATTTCCCTACTTTTGTGATAAGTTACCCTAACTGATGCATTAATTACTTTTTTTTTTTTTTTTTACAAAAAATGTCCTTTCTTTTCGACACAGATGAATCATATCCTCATTCATGCAGGTACCTTTGGGGCCTGTGTGAACAGAGCAGATGTGCAGGGCCCTTTGGGCCTTGCACCATGGGAAGACTCCATCTGCTACGCAAGTGCAGCCCCCTTACAGGCCCTGCACTTCCATGCAGTGTTGGATGTTAGCTATACATGGGGCTATCTGGTGGGCTGTGGAAGTGCTGGGCCCCTCTAGTCCCTGTGCTTCCATGTGGCCACTGATACAGACACACAGGGCAAACAGTCCATCTGTCAGCCAATGCACAGGGCCCTCTGCCATTCACAGATACAGAGGTGCAGGGTCCTGTGCCAAGAGAACAGTTGTCTTCACTATATAGGATCCAGGCCTGTGCGGACAACCCTGCAGCTTTCATTCCCCTGCTGGGGGGTCAGATAACAGTGCTAGCCCTCCACCATCACCCCACCCAGCTGAGTCACTAATTGCCCCCAAAACCCAGCTCACTGGCACGGGATCACACAGCATACACACTGGGGTCAAGACTGGCACTATACACAAAGTTTCTTAAATTGTTTTTGTTTGTTGGTAAATTTTGACCCCAAATTTTCAAGATAGTCTTTTTATGACTCCCATTATAAGCATGACATGTAGCATTTATGGTAAATTGGCCGAAATGTCATTTTGCACCAGAAGTCCAAAAACACTTCTTTTTCAGAAAAATGACAATACCATTCGATTGGTAAAATAAAATATGTATATACTGTATATATATATTATTTAATCTATATTTACTGATCGAGCAGTGATATTCACCAACTGCAAGGTGTATGACCCCGGTAAACACGTAGCACAACTCAAGAGTTAATGTTAACCATTTGCAGGCTATTTGCAAGTGGTAATACCCCTTTTACGGATCACAAATACTATGTGGCTGGTTAATATTACTGCTCCAGCAGTAATTGGTGTTTACCAGTCGAGCAGTAATATTAAGCAACTGCAAGGTATATGCACCCTGTAAACACATACCACAGCTTGGAAGGTAATTATACCTGGTATTTGCGAGCAGTAACACTCATTTACGGATCACAAATACCATGCCATTGGTAAATAGTACCACTGGTGCATTACATAAAAATACATGTAGCAAATTACAGCAGGGCGGGTAAAAATTTTGAGTTGTGAATGCTATAAGTGCGACAAATGGCTGAAGGCAATCCCAATACTGAACAATACATTTCAAGACATACTTTTTTTAATTTAATACTGGAATCATGTTAAACAACTTCAGTTTACAAAATACAGGTATTGGGCTGTGGTTTTATGCACACATTTTGTAGGTAAGCCATTTTGAAATAAAAAAAGAAGATGGCAGCTGTCATGATCAATATTTTTTCTCACATGGCAAATCATGGAAATAAGTACTCGCAATAGAGTGTTTTTTTTAACCATTCATGACATATATATATATATATATATATTTTATTTTTTTTTACCGTTTGCATTTTTCAGTTAACTCAAAAATCCTTATAACTCTAAAACCATATGACTTTTTTTGAGGAAACCTTCCAAAGGCACATCCTTGGTACAGGCCCCTTCAACCCTGAAAATTTCATGAAAAAATTCCATACCATCTAGGCTGCAGGTGAGGGCAAAAAACACACAATGTTAAGTATAGGCTATTTTTCCATTCTTTTGCACTCTGTATCTCAGAAAGTGAACAAGATACTGTCCTAATAGTTAAAAAAAGCTAAACATTTTCCGGGGACACTGCCAATAAAAAGCCTTCCTTTGGGTCAAACACTGACAAACCTAAAAGTTTAACATTTCAACTGTCAGCTGTTTTTGAGCTATGGGTTAGCAAAAACATGGTCTTAATTTGGCAGTTTTTCTGTATTTTCAAAACTTCTGCAACATTTTACATTGTTTAATTGATCATTACTAAAATTTCAGGATCCAGAGATCAAGAGCCTTAGAACATGGTGTGCCAAAATTCAAACCATTCTAAACAAAACCCAACACATTATTAGGGTGCAACAATAAGTATTTGACATATAAATTAGTTTGTAACCTTAACTATAGTTAATATTCAGTATTTTCTATGTACTGTAACTGACCTTAAGTTGGGAAGTCACCCTAACACTGAGATCCTGACAATTTTCACCCCTTGGTACAGAAAATTGTATATAATGGCCCAGATATTCAAAAGGGTTGCGCCATGCGCAACAGGGTTGCGCATGCGCAAGTCCAAAATGCGCCATTCTGCGATATTCAGCAGGAGGCAGTTACGCCACTGGCAACAGGTTGCACAAGAGAGCAATGCAAATGAATGCATGCTCAACAGGAGGGGGAGGATCCATGCATAACCTGCGCAACCCGATATTCAGTCGGGTTGCGCGAGTTGTGCCTCGCGCAACCAACCTCGCCCGCACAAGCAGCCCAAAAAAGGCATAAGTTGAGGGCCACCACAGGTGAGCTGCTGCATTGCAGAGGCGCAACACAGCAGCTGCCACCCTGGCTGGCCCCAACTGCGCTCCTGTGCCCCCCACCAGCCCGATCGCGGGCAGTACAGTCATGTCCCCCCACACACCTCTCCCACAGCCCGATCGGCGGGCAGAACGTACATATCCCCCCCCACACATCTCCACAGCCCGATCACGGGCAGAACACATACATGTCCCGCTCATTCCACAAATCTGGACTGTCATATGCGGTATAGGCTGCCGCGCCCATTGGCTGTAGCTCTGCACCAATGGCGCAGCCCTACCGGACAGCCGGGGTCGGCGGGCGGTGGGGCGGCAGGCGGGTGGGATGCTGTCACCGCCGCTGCGGGGAGCGGGTGGAGGGGCTTCGTGGGTGGGTGGGGGACACTAAGACACCAGGGAGATGTGGGGGGAGTTGTGCTGTGACATTCTGCCCGCGATCGGGCTTTACGGTCCACTGGACCACCAGGGAGTTATTCGGGTTGGGGAGGGTTACATTCTGCCCGCGATCGGGCACTGGGGGGGTTCATACAGGTTCTGCCAGCGATCGGGCTGTGGGAAATGTGGGGGACATGTCGTGTTCTGCCAGCGATCGGGCTGTAGAATGTGTGTGGGGGGTGTCGTAGCAACTGTGATGCCAGCGATCGGGCTACATTGTCGTCGGTCCCCGGCGGCTGCTGCCTGGCAGGGTGGCCAGGAGCAAGTCCTCGAGGATCAGGCCACCTACATACAAATAGCATGCAAATGGGGCCATAAATAGATGCAAATACCCCCGCGCCTTGCATAAATTATGGCCCCATTTGCATGTCACCTTTTGAATATCGGACATTTGAGCATGGCGCAATGGTATGCGCCACCGCAAGTTTAATGCTCAACTCTGGCAGCTTGCGGTGCTAAAGTTCCACTATGTCTTGCCCAACTCTTGTAACTCGGGGTGATATTCAAGGGAGTTGCTCAACAGCACAACTCCTTTGAATATCACCCCGGCCACACCCCTGCGCAACTATTTTGAGCAGCGCAGGGGCTTGCGCCTCAGACTGGCGCAGTTTGAATATCTGGGCCAATGTATACATGTATATAAGGCCTGAGGCTTCAGGTTTAAAGAAGGCAAGTGAATGTGGAAGTTCTCCAGGTGTATCATGGAGTAAGAGTAAGGGAAATACCACTCTCATGGACAGTGTCATGATCTCCACCCCGTTGTGACTGACAGTGTCACCAGGATCTAGTGTCAGGGGCCCCAGGGCAAGCATAGATCTCTGAGGGGGAGTAGCAGACTCTAAACCAGTCTGCCTTATTTGCCACACTGACCAACCAGCCATCTTGCAATAGCCTATACTGGGAACAAAGGCACACATCTCTGCTCAGCATCCAGGTAGCCACCTGGTATATCTTGCAGCTTAGGCCTTGCCCACATGCATTGAGGGCATCAAACCCAACAATTATGATTCCAGGTTCAAGGTCCCGAGGCACTGTCCAATAAATGTTTAGCATGTAAGTGGTTTACATGATAAGACCTGTTGCTCAAGGAACTCTGCAAGCCTTGATGGAAAGTGCCACAAATTTGTGTTTGTACAAAGCCATTCATGTAGCAGGAAACATGAGGTGGGATGCTGGGGCTCTGGCTGCCAGGGTGAATTGTTTTCCATCCATCTCATGAAAGTACCGGAGTACAAATGGACATGCTTTATGCAAATGTTGTTTGTTTGAACACTCTGTTAATCAGCTCTAGAGATGCAGTGAAGTAAAACTTCATCAGCAAAACTGGTCTCTTCACACTGTACACAACTTCACATAGTTTCTGGCCCACTTACAACTTCACCAGTTGACATTTTCATTAAAAAAAAGAAGAAAGAAATAAAAAACCTTTCCACCACCATCATAGCACCCTTCCCACCCTTACCCCCCAAGACTAGCCCATTAAAACAACCCCAGCCTCTCCCACACAATCTAATTTCACCTTCTTCCCAGTTCTCCAAACCCAGAGAACCAATTTTATAATCATTGCAAGATGTACCCTTCCCCCCACCCTTATAGCAAATCCAATCCCATCCTCCTTCCCCTGTCCCAACCAGTTCCAATCCTGTTAAGCCCCCAACCTCCCACCCTCAGGGTACCCAGTCCCACCATCATCCTCCCATGCCACCCTTGAAAGTGTACTTGAAGAAAAAAATGTAAAGTCCATCAGAGGATATCAATCAGCACAGACCCTCCTCTCACCAACTCAGCAGTCCAGCATCTGAATTAACTTGTACTGCCACCTCCCAATCACACACCCACTTGTTATATTAAGATTTACATAGCTTCCATGAAATGAGCACACTGCAGGAGGGGGCCTGACCAGCTATCTGAATTTGCCTACAACCCCCCCATCATGAATTCAGATTGGCCTATTTTGGAGACTGAGGGGTTTGGGCTGGGGGGTGGTGTCATACAAATAATGCTAAAAGACAAAGAAGGGTTACTCCAAAGGGCATTGGTCATTAAGCCAAGTTTTAAAGAAATACAAAATCACACATACCCACATAAAACAAAGCATCATGGTATGTGTAGGCAAATCACCATGACATTTTAGGCTGGTTCAGCTTTAAACAGGAATGCATGGTGCTAAAGGGCCTCATACACAAACTGCAAAGGGTGCAAACAGATGACACAGACACATGTTTCATCCTATCCAGGACTCATCAATGTGCCTCATCTATATGACACCCCAGGGGAAATGAACCAGCCCTAAGTTGGTCGTATGGGTTTGGGTCTTGGTGAGCCCCCCAAAAAACAAGTCAAAAGACAAAGAACCTCAGTGCAAATGATGCTGATGGTTACTGGCATAGAGCCAGGAGCCAGCATTTTTTAAATATTTTGAAATCTGGGACAGCGGAGATGAGAGAAAAATACTGGAATGAGGTGGGGTGGCAAGGAGACTTGCACAGACCACCTGGGGAGGGAGTAAGGCATTTTTTTCCTGCTAGCTTCTGTGCCCTGAACAGTAAATATGGCTTCCCCTTGTTTCTGTTTAAAGCAGCCCAATACTTGCTCCCGCCTACCCAAGCATCCTCCCTTTGGTCCTTGCACCCTAGATCATCCTTTTTCCTCAGTTGCCTTCCCCTTTTGTCACCTGACCTTTTAGCCTTTGTAGCCTGTTATATTTTGTGCACTGTTTTATTTGCCTGTTATTTCTACCATGTATTCCTTTGGTACCATTGTCCCTTTGGACTCTGACTAATCAATTATCTGTAGTTTTGAGCACTGCCTTCTTTTTATCACTGTGTCTATTGTGTTCTGGACTTCTGCACCTTGTCTTCCATGTACCATTTCCTTAGGGTCATACCCAGAAATGAGGGAGGGAGGAAGAAAGGAAGGAAGGAATTTTTCACTAAATATTGATTTTTGGCCAAATATTCAGGAAAAGGAATCTTTGTGGTCTTATAATTCACCTTACATGCATAAATTATAGTTTTTCCTTCTTTGCAAGGACCACACAGAGTATTATGAAAGCATTAGAGGTGAGCTCCTTATACAGTATTTCATAAATGGAAGGCCTCACTTGACCACAAATCAAAGCAGCATGGTGTATTCCAAACTTCTCAGTTCTGCTTAGCGATGCTTTTTACTACTCAAATTGAAACCTTTACACTGTCAAAGTTTTATTTTCATTACCAAATAGCATGTTTCTGAGAGCTGCAAAACATACTTTATCTGTCTTTTCATTTAGATATTTATATTTCCTATTTTTAGATAAAGATGACAAGGGACCTCTGGAGGCTGTGGCTGAGAGTGCTTCAAAGGGAAAGCACCTGCGCTAAATGGAACATTCTCATTCCCTACTCAGAATGCTGACTTGTATCATGATTTTGCAGTGCAGCATTGCTAGGCCTGAATGAAAAATGCAACTGCGGAGAAGAAATGCAAGTGTTACAGTATATCTAGACTGATTTCTCAGTTGCATAAATGCTTCTAGACAAGTCCCTTTCCTTTCATAACCCACCACCTGGATCCAGATGCCAGCTTCATCAGGGTTACAGCAAGTGGGCATACTAGTTACGTGTTATGTCAAACTATTGGTTTACAATAAAGCACATGACTGCTGGACTGTGATGACCTGTCTGCTTCACATTTGTTTTTTCTTTACCCACCTCCTATTAAAGCATACAGGTTTTATTTTCTCCTCACTAGGTGTGTCTGCATGAAATTTAAGATGGCTGCATTATTAGTGTACTTTTAGAAGAATAAAAGTTCCGCTGTTTAACGGTACAAAAATCCACTAAATCCACACATGGGTCACTTAAAGCACATACTGTAGGACTCCAAGTTGCATTCATAAAAACATAGAAACAGAATGTGACGGCAGACAAGGGCCACTTGGCCCATCCAGCCTGCCCATTTTTCCCTACCCACATTTCAGTGCAGATCCTACCTGATCTATCTCTCTTTCTCCCTCCCAGTGCTCACAAAGAGTAATATCAACAATCATAGCATTAACGCCTGTGGGCCATATGTGTGATATATAGTATTTTCTACAGTATGTGTGCAGTTTTGGGGGATTACAGAAGGGACCGAGGGTCCATGTTGTGCATCCTCTCCAGCAGCATGGCAGTGATTATAACCAATGTATAGCATACCTGCCGTAATACTACCCCATACTTATGCAGTGAAACTCTTAATGTCATGCTCCATCTGAAATCTGGTTAGTCCTGCTTTGAAAAACTGAATGGTAATAATAATAAATTTATTTATAAAGCGCCTTTCATTTTTCAAAGCACTGATCACATTAAAACAGTAACATCAAATACAAAATCCAATAGTACATATAAATAAGATCATAACACAAAAACATTAGGCATTAAAATCAAAATAAATAAGAATAAAACCACATCACAGTCAGCAGGTTACAATATAATTAACCATCCAAAAAGGCCATTCGCCAAAAATGAGTTTTCAGGTTACTCCTAAACTCCTCCACGGAGGTGCACTCCTGTAACCGGCGTAATAGAGAATTCCAAAGAGTAGGTGCAGCATAAGAGAAGGCTCTACAGCCGGGAGATTTAAGACTCACTCTTGGAATCTCTAGCAACCCCTCATCGGCCGAGCGGAGCGATCAGCTGGATCAGCTGGGGCAGTAAGGCACCAGGAGTTCTTTCAAATAGGCCAGACCCTGATCGTGGATGGCTTTGAAAGTCAGTAAACTGACTTTAAAGGCGATCTGCCACCGTATAGGGAGCCAGTGCAGTTCGCACAGCACTGGGGTAATATGATAGGACCTACTTGCCCCAGTCAAAACCCAGGCTGCTGCATTCTGCAGTAGCTGTAGGTGACGGATTTCAACCCCAGAAAGCCCAAAGTACAGGGAGTTGCAGTAGTCCAGACACAAGGACACAAAGGCGTGGACCAATGTTGGCAGGTTGTCAGACAGAACAAGGTGCTTAACCCTGGCAATATTCCTAAGATGGTAAAAGGAAGTCTTGACAACCGCTGACACTTGAGACTGTAGTGTCAGTCTGTCATCTAAGACAACCCCTAGGTTATGCACCCGTTCAGAGGTCAGAAGTGAAACGCCACCAAGGAATATTCCAGAGGGCATGCCAACACACAACCTCTCTATCTGACAACCCGGGTCCACAATCAAAACCTCTGTCTTCTCTGAGTTCAACTTCAACCAACTAGAATCCATCCAATCCTGGATTTCTTCCAGACAGTTGTTAAACATCAAGAGAGCTCCATCCTGGTTGGGTGCAAAAGACAGGTATAGCTGGGTATCATCTGCCTAGCAGTGAAACCTCAGCCCATACAGTCTTAAAATGTCTCTGAGGGGCAGCATATACACTGCATATAACATGGGAGCTAGCACAGAACCCTGAGGCACCCCACACAACAAAGGAGTTGAGCCAGAGGAAAAAAACCCCGACACAACTCTTTGTGATCTCCCAGTGAGGAATGAGGTGAACCATTATAGAACAATTCCCGAAATTCCACAAATCTGTCTCAGGCGTGCTATCAACACCAAGTGATCCACAGTGTCAAAAACTGACGAGAGATCAAGGAGAACCAGAATGGAACATCTCTTCTGATCTCTCACCCTCAGAAGATCATTAAGCACCCGAACCAGAGCAGTCTCGGTGCTATGTCTTTTATGGAAACTGGATTGAAAGGATTTGTAGATGTTATGGATGGTTAAATGGTCCTCCAATTGGGCTGCCACAACCTTCTCAATAACCTTCCCAATAAAGGGAAGGTTAGAGATAGGTCTGTAGTTTTTGAAACAGTCTGGGTCCAAAGTAGCTTTCTTCAAGAGAGGTGTCACCACCGCCTCTTTCAGGGAGCTAGGAAACTAACCCAGCTCCAGGGAGCACCAGACTATTTGCACTAGGACTGGACCGATGATATCACTATAGCCCAAAATTAGGAAGGTTGGTCCAGGATCCAAACTACAGCTTGAGGGACGCACACTATGGATGATCCTCATAACATCTACAAAATCAGGCCAACTGAAGGAACTCCAAAAGAATCGAGGCACTGTGAACTCACACTGTTCCACAGCATCATCCTTAGAGATTGCTGGACGCAAATCCGCCCTGATATCAGCCACTTTATTTGCAAAGTAACGAGCAAGCTCCTCGCACTCTAATTGTGTAAAGGCTTTTCGAAGTTGCAGACAGGCTGGGTTGCACAGTCTGTCTACAGTTCTAAACAGCTGAGCCAGTCGATTCCGAGCAACTGCAATTTCCATGGACAGGAATTCTGCCTTCTTACAGGTGATTGCAGATTGATAGACAGAATAATGTTCTATCAATCTAAGGTGGTTGGCTTCAAGGGCGGACTTGCGTCATCACAAATCTAACCTTTGCCCCTGTCTACGCATCTCCCTCAATGTCCTATCAAACCAAGGGGACTTGGGGTGACAGGATAGGGGGCGCACATGAACAGGAGCAATAAGATCTAGGGCCGTTGTAAAAGCCGTATTATAGGCCGACACCAAAGTCTCTGGATTACTGCTCACCAACACAGGCGACGAGAGGTCAAGGACCGCTGCAAGGCCTTGAGAGGTAATATCCTGTAAAGGGCAGTACCTGACCATCTCCACAGCAGAAGGCCTTCTCAGGGGGGTGCAAAAACTGAACCTCACGATGTAGTGGTCTGACCAGGCGACTGGTTCCACCCCCAAGTCGGATGCATCAATCCCCAGGAGAAAGACTAAGTTCAGAGAGTACCCAGATTTATGAGTAGCAGTGGAAACTACCTGTGTGAAGCCCAAAGAAGACATTGATTGGAGGAAGTGATTACCAAATTGTGAAAGTTCATCGTTGACCCAGGCGTTGAAGTCACCCAGAACCATCAATCTGGGTGACTCAAATGACATGTCGATGATGAAGTCTGCTATTTCCTGTAAGAAGCGTTTCCCATCTCCGGGTGGATGGTAGATGAGTACGATTCGAACACCAACACCTGCTACTGCTGTGCACTCAAAGGACTCTGTCTCTCCCACTACCACATTCATGAGGCCCAGTTTAGTCTTCAAATAGACTGCAACCCCCTCCCCTATGGTCCAATCTCGGGCAGTGTATCACCGAGTACCCGGCTGGAGTCATGGCCTCCAATATGGGGCCTGGATTTTCATCCAGTCAGGTCTCAGTAATGCAAGCCAAGTCCGCTGAGCCAACAAGATCGGCAATAATGCTAGTCTTATTCCTGAAGGACCTGGCATTGCATAACACCGCCAGAGTTGGACGAACCTCGGAGGCTGTAAGGCCTATCTGCCTACTGAATTCAGAAGTACCCTTGGGTATGGGCAGCAGACATGGTAAGCTATCATCTGGATTCCATTTTGCCCCAGGGTGCCTTCTGAACTTAACAACCCTGATACAGTGGCACCCCTCATTCATCCTCCCCTGTTCGCACATCCCCACCCTCCTCACTCTCCTTCGAACAATTCCTAACACTCTACAGTGCTGGTATGTATCAGATTGGAGGGGAGGATGATAAAAAGGGTGGAGTGCACGAACAGAGGAGGATGAATAGTGCACCACCATGGGGACTAAAGGCCGACACATGAAACTACTAAACAGATTAACACAAAACAATAAACTCCAAACACCAAAATAATAAATCTTAACAAAATAGCAACATAAAATTAACCAAATAGTTTCAACGTAACCAACATAAATAAACAAAATAAAAAAGACCCTACCCCACTCCACAGAAAACTGAGTCTGGACCAGGCGAGAGGACTCAAAAATAAAATAAAATAAATATAAATGAATATATAAATATAAGGGTTCTCTCACCACCCCTACTTAACGAAAAATAATAAAAAATAAAAGAAAAAAAGAAAGAAGAATATTTATCCCCCCAGCTCTCTCACAGCTAGAGGAGAGGAAAAAAGAAATACTTTAACACTCTCACTGCAAAGTATAAATATAATAACAACTCATAAAACAATTTAAACTTCAAACAAATAAATAACATGACCCCTTCCCCCAGTCCTCTCACGACTTGGGGATAAGGGTAAATAAAAGGTCCTCAAATTGCCAAGCAAAGAATAGAAATTATCCGCAGGTTTGAAGTCAACAAGACACAAACAAATCGTTTCTGCATAGATTCAGGGGGTGTCCAAAATCCAAATCCAACAAGTCAGGCAGGTCCATCCACGATTTGAATAAGGCTCCTCGCTCCCAACAGGGCAAACACACATGAAATAAAGTGGACCAATAAAACGCCCAGAGTCAGGCCACAATAGTGGCCCAACCTGGGAGTCTAGGGGGCAGAGACCCCCAGCTAACTCCTTGACCAAGGGATCCCAAGTACCCACTTCGGACCACAAATCAAGTGAGGACCAGTGGGAGATCACACCTCAAACCAGTCTTGGAAGGAAAATCACATTCACATCAGGGATCCAAAACAAGATTAAAAAATCCCCTCACTCCCTTCCAGAAATCACAAGTCAAAAGTTATCCTTCAATTCTTCTTCATAAACGACCAGTCTTCAGATAAAATCACAGCCCACAGGAGCCAATAGACAGTCTAATCGCTCCCTGATCCACATCCAGCACTAAATCGGCATGCCTCAGTTCGGGGGAAAACGGCATCCTGCAGTGTCTCACAGAACACAGGGCGATAAGCCCTTAGTCCGTTCTGCGCCCGTTTCCATGCCAGCTTCAATCAGCAGAACACCAGTCCTAGGGCGCCTCCTCTCCTTGTCCCACTGGAATCCCAATGGAGTCCAGGAAGATCTCAACCCAAATGACCCAACCAGTGGGGCGAAAAACTCCACACTCCACTCCACACCTCCCAATCCGACTCGGGCAGTGGGACACTGGCTCAGGACGCCAGACCAAAAGCACACTCCTCTTCTCAGTCCACAAGTAGCAAAATGACTTTCACCCACTCCGAAAAGGTGAAATGAAAACAAAACAAACAAAGCACAAAACCGTAAGTACTAATGAAATGAACGAACTAAACAAACTAAAATGAACTAAAAAATTAAAAGCGCACTGCAAATCACAGCTCTGCAAACAGCAGCGTGCTCAGCCCAGCGGCCATCATGGAAAAAGGTACATACAAACATACGAAATTTGCCAGCAGATAAAGGCCTAGAGGTCTGTCAAGTCTGCTTGAATGTGCAGCTAGCACCCCTTATTCTGCAGCTGCCCCTCCCTTCCACCCTTCCCCTTCATTAACCCTCCCCCTTGTCCTGTCCCATCCCCTTTTGAAGCAGTCCACTGTTCTACTGGATACCACTTCTGCAGGTAACGCATTCCACCCAGCCACCACCCTCTCTGTAAAAAAAGTGTCTCCTCATCTCCCTCATGAACCTTCCTCCCTCCAGTCTCATATCATGGCAACTGGTGTCCTTTCCCTCCCCTCCCTTACTTTGAACAACCCCTTTGTACCCTCTCATATGATAAGTCCCACAGCCCCTTGATCATTTTTATCACCCTGCACTGCACCCCCTCCAGTAACTTAATGTCCCTCTTCAGATACGGGCGCCAGTACTGCACGCAGTAGTCCAGGTGCGGTCTAACTAATGACCTATACAGTGGCAGAATCACCTCCTCCCTCCTCAAGGATATACCCCTTGCAATACAACCCAGCATTTTGTTGGCCTTTGCAGCTGCCTTCCTACATTGTGCTGAGTTGTTCATTGACCCTGTAATGAGCACCCCCAGATCCTTCTCCTCCTCTGTCTGAGCCTGCTGCACTCCCCCCAGCTGGTAACTCCTCCTTGGGTTCTTCATCCCAAAATGCAGCACCTTGCACTTTTTGGCATTGAACCCCAGTTGCCAGGTGTCTGACCAGGTTTCAAGCTTTGCCAGATCATCCTGCAACCCCTGCCATCCCCCTAGGTCATCCACCACCGCTCCTACCTTGGTATCATCAGCAAACAGACTGATCTTGCTCTTGATGTCCCATGATATGTCTGCAATGAATATCCCAAACAACACTGGTCCCAACATCCAGGCCCTGTGGAACACTGCTCGTCACTACCCTTGGGTGTGAGAGCTCCCCACCCACCACCACCCTCTGTTGCCTTCCCTGAAGCCAGTTTCCTACCCATCTCACCAGCTTTGCACCTGGCCCTGTGCCTACTAACTTACTTCCCAGTCTTCCATGCAGCACTGAGTCGAATGCCTTACTGAAGTCCAGATACAGGACATCCACTGCATGGCCCCATCCAGTTGCCTAGTTACCCAGCCATAGAACTCCACCAGGTTGGTTTGGCAGGATCTGCCCCGTATGAAGCCATGCTGTCTGCTGTCCTGTAGTCCTTTGGCCTCTAGGAGGGCCACCAGCCTCTCCTTCAGGATAGTCTCCATTAGCTTACCCACAATGGATGTGAGGCTCACTGGTCTGTAGTTTCCCGGGTCATCCTTGGGGCCACTCTTGTAGAGGGGCACCACATGAGCCATCCTCCAGTCCATTGTTAGTTCACACAACCTCACTGGGTAGGTATTCTGTGTAACACCATTCTGTATTATGCAATACTTCCTAAACTTTAATTTATTCTGCCCCCATGTGAGTGCATCTCCTTTACATGTACTTGCCACTTTCCATCCCAAACATCTGTGTATGCTCCACCCTGTCTATTAGATATATAGAAACACAGATAATGATGACGGAAAAAGGTCCATCCATTCTGCCTACCCCACCTAACTACTACTCACTAGCCTTAATGGCAGTCTCTCCCCTTGCTTCTGCCCCCTCCTTGCTAACTAATCCTATATTCCTGTCCCATCCTGCTTGAAGCTGCTCACTAATGTGTCCTGTACCAGTTTCTCTGGTAGCTTGTTCCTCTTGTCCACCACTCGCTCTGTGAAAAAGTGCTTATTGATGTCCCTTTTGAATCTCTCCCACCTGCAAGTTTAAGTAAGTTCCTCTCATCATAGTTGAGTTACACAGAAACATAGAATGTGATGGCAGAAAAGGACCACCAGGCCCAACCAGTCTGCCCAGTATGCCTAGCTAGCTGCTAGGACTTTGCTGTTCACCCCGTATCCAAAAGGCTGCTATGTCTATCCCACGCTCTCTTGAATCCCCCCACAGTTCCAACCCCCACCATCTCCTCTGGGAGTCTGTTCCAGTTTTCTACCACCCTCTCCATGAAGTAGAATTTTCTAATGTTTCCTCTGAACCGCCCCCCTACTACCTGCATATCACACTCCCTCATTTTTGATTGCTCCTTTAGCCTGAAGATGTCCCCTACTGGCACCCTGTTAATACCCTTGATATATCTGAAGGTCTCAGTCATGTCCCCCCATCCCTTCTTTGTTCTAGGGAGAACATGTTTAGGTCCCTCAGCTGTTCCTTGTATGACAACTGACTGAGGCCCTTCACCATCTTCGCTTCCCTCCTCTGGACACTCTCAACTCTATCTACATCCTTCTTGATGTATGGCCTCCAGAACTGTACCCCATACTCCCATAGCCAGTTTTAGGTACCAGCAAACCCTGCGGTTGCTGGGAGCCCCTGCCCATGGGGGCCCCAACCAGAGAAGTTTACCTTCTTAATTTTTAAATATTTTTTTATCTTAATATATTTTTAAGACATCAGTAAAGGACTGTGCAGATCCTTTTGGTTATGTCATGAAATACCTCAACAAGCTATGATCCAGTCATTATGAGGTAGAAAGGCAGCAATGGATGGGATGGGAAGAACAGCCCCAAGAACTGACACTGCTGTGTCCTCCTAAACATTTTTTAAAATACTACTGGTTTTATTATACTAAAGCTATACATAGAAACAAAGAAATAAAAAATTTGCCAGCAGATAACTACTGCTTGGCCAACCTAGTCTGCCAATTTTTCCCTGCCTATAGTATCATCACAAATAAAATCTTGCACTTATGGGCTACAGTAAAAACACATGGGCTAAAGGTGGGCCAAGTAGAGAGGCCCCATGACTTCAATAATTCTGCTGGGGGCCCCCAAAACCCTAAAGTCGGCCCTGCATACTCCAGATGTGGTCAGACAAGCTTCCTATACAAGGGTATTATGACCTCCCTATTCCTGCTAGTAATCCCCCCACCGATACAACCCAGCATCCTACTGGCCCTTGCCACTGCCTTCTCACATTGCCTTGTCACCTTCAGTTTCCCTGAAAGGAAAATACCAAGGTCCTTTTCCAGCTTGGTGACCTCCAGAGCATGCCCCCCCCCCCCATTTGGTATTCCACATCCTGGTTTTTCATGTCTAAATGCATGATCTTGCACTTTCTTGTATTGAAGGACAATTTCCACTCCCTGGACCATTCCTCCATTCCTTCAAGGAGTTCAAGGAGGAAAGTTCCTTGGCGTCCACCCTGTTTATCCCATGCAGATATCTGTATGTCTCAATCATGTCACTCCTTTCACTCCTTTTCTAAAGGGTGTACAAGTCCAAATCCTGCTGCGTCTCCTCATATTTCTTGTCCCCTAGTCCACAGACTATGTTGGCCCTAGTATCTTAAATGATTTGGCAGGCTTGTTTAAAACAGCACACAATGAAGCACATTTTAAACATTTTTTAAAGAAACTGTACAGCATGAATGTTAAATGTTAATTGTTTTTAGTTATTGTTTTTGTATTTGATGCATTTATTAACTGTGTGTGCAACATTTTATTGTACCACAACTGAGCTAAACCCACAACTTCTACTGAGTTTACCTTCCTACAATCCACTTCCCGTCACTTATTAAAGATTCATTATGTAGAGCACTTACAAATGTATAGTTCGCCTCTAGAGATTCATCACGTCATGTTTTTGCTCTCACTGCTGTGTTATATTGACTGTAATTAGCTGCTATTGTTCTGTAGACTAATTCTCTACATTTATTGTTTGTATTTCCACTGCTCCTTTCCCTCTAGGTCATTCTTGGAATTGAGCCTCGGCTCAGCGTGCCTTTCCCGGTTACCAAATGTTTAAATAAGTAAAAAAATGTTAGGTGTGACTGAAAAAGGGCCATGCCCAGTTGACTGCCAGGCAAAAAAAAAAAAAACAAATCTTGGTTGCCCTGCACTGTACTGCTTTCACCTTGTTGCAGTCTCTCCTCAGATATGGACTCCAGTATCTTATATAGTATTCCAGGTGTGGTCACACCAGTTACCTATACTATGGGAGGATCCCCTCACAACCTCTATTCTTATCCCCCTCCATATGCAATCCAGCATCCTGTTTGCCTTGCACAATGCTCTATTACAATGTGCTGTTGTTTTTAAGCTCTCCGAGCTTATGAACCCTATGTCCTCTTCTTCCATGGTGCTTTATTATTCCCCACTTTTTATACTGCATTTTTGGGTTTTTCACAACTTGCATCACTTTACATTAATTGCCTTAAAGTTCTGCTGCCAGGTCTTTTTAATTAAAATTTTCTCTTTATGCCTCCTTTCTAAGCCACAGCTGACATTATGGAAATGGTTGTATGATAAGGATAAATGTAATTGTTTTGTGAAATAGTCTTTTGATTGTGATTATTGATTGTTTAAATGTATTATTTGTCAATATATGTATTTGTTTTTTGTTTGTACTTGTCCGCATATGAAAATGGTCAGACATGCTCATTTTGCCTATAAGTATAAAATAAAAATGAAATGAAATGACCTATCCCTCAGGGTTCCCAAGATGCCTGGTTTTGCTGAACTCCAGTCCCCTCTAGCCACCTATGCTGCCACTAGTGTTGTACAAAATTGAAAATTTCACCCAGCGAAATATTTTGCAGAATTTGTGCATTTCTGAAAATATTTTGTGGGGTGAAATGTGAAATTTCACCCATGGACCAGGTGAAATTTCACCATCAAACTGGCAAAATCGCCACTTGCGGGCAAAATTTCACCACCCACGAGCAAAATTTGCCACTAAGTAAAGACTCCCTGGTATTTAATGGTCCCCCCAAATGAGTCATTAGTGGGGTTCCTCAGGGATCATTGTTGGGCCCACTCCTGTTTAATGCATTCATAGCAGATATTGGGGAAGGAGTCAGGAGCAAAATGAGTCTTTTTACTGATGACTCCAAACTAGGACTGGTGGTGGACAGTGTGGAGGGATGGCAGGCACTCCAAGAAGACTTGGAGAAGCTCGAAAGTTGGTCACACATGTGGCAGTTGAAGTTTAACACTTGAAAGTGTAGTGTACTTCATTTGGGTGTTAGGAATCGTGAGTATGAATACCATTTTGGGGGGGGGGACAGCTTAAGGGCTCCAAAGAGAAAAAGGACCTGGGAGTGGTAATAGATGTCAAAATGAACAACTCAGAGCAGCATAGGAAAACAGCTGCAAAGGCTAACAGCATGCTTGGTGTATTGCTAGGGGGATAACATCAAGGAGAAGGGAGGTTCTTTTGCCATTGTACAACTCATTGGTGAGGTCACACTTCAACTACTGTGTGCAGTTTGGGTGCCATCACCTAAAGAAGAATATCATACTTCTGGAGAGGGTCCAGAGGACAGCACTGAGGATGTTCCATGGTCTGGGGAAAAAGTCCTATGAAAAGAGATTTAGGGAGCTGAACATGTACTCCCTTGAAGACAGAAGGGACAGGGGGGACATGATAGAGGTCTTAAATATTTGAAGGGGATCAACAGGGTAAACACGAAGGGGTTGCTCAAACTGAAGAGGGATGGGTCTACAAGGGGCCACAGCCTCAAAGTAGTAGAGGGGAATTTCAGAGGAGAAGTGAGGAGACACTACTTCATGGAGAGGATGGTTGCACTTTGGAATGTGTTTCCAGAGGAATTGACAACAATGGATTCAGTGGGAGGATTCAAGAGTGGTTGGGACTGGTACATGGGCAAGGTACAGTACAAGTAGGGTGGGAAGTGTATAGCAGGGGAGCCATGGGGAAGGAAACTGGGTGTAGGGTAATCCTAAAGGGGGGCAGCACCAGTGATGTAAATGTGAGTTGCAATTTGGGCAGACGAGATAGACTGTTAGGCCTAATCTGCTGGCAACTTAGTATGATTCTGCATGGTGTAGTCATGTACAGCTTTTTTCTGTTCAAGAAGGTTTTCCAACATGAAAATGTTGAATTCTAGTGGGTTGAAACTTCCTGCTTTAATGTATGCAAGGGTAGGTTGTTTGACCTCTGCAGCCCCTTCAGGATTTTTTTAGCTTTCACAGGGTGGCTGAAATTCCCACATATTTTCATAGCAAGTCCTAACAGGTTTTCAACATTTCTGTTTCCACTTAAGAAACCATGGATGAGAAGATTTAAACAATGTGCAAAACAAAGTATGTGTTGGTAGCTGTCATCTCTAACAGCCTTGACTATGTTGGCACCATTATCTGATAATATGAACCCTGGAGATGAAGAATATGCAGTTTTTGGAACTGATTTTGCAGATCCTGCAAAATATTCACAGCAGTGTGTTTTTCTTCAAAAGTGATAACACATGATATAGTCTGCTTCCTGCTACTTATGGCAAAGCAGGAATTATTACTTTCTGACAGAAAACTTCCCCAGTGAGCTAAAATATTCATGTAGTCAATTGTCTGGTTGCTGGTCGATATATCCGTGGTTATGTGAACCTGCTTCACCTCAAAAATTTTCAACTGCTTAGTGATCGCACAATACACCAAGTCATAGAACTCTGAAACAGCCTTTTTTGAGAAATATGTTTGACAGGGAACAGTGTACTGTGGTTTAATCTGGTTCATGAACCTAAGGAAACCTTTCTGGACAACAACAGCAAAGGGGAGCTGACAATTGGTCAACAGCTCTGCAATGGCTCTATTTAACAGCTGGCATGTTGGATGATTGTGGGTAAATACTGATGTCCACCCAACACTTTCTTTTAATGTTAGTTAACGAGAGTGACAAGATATTTTTAATTTGAGGGGGATTCGGGGTCGGACTGGGGTACAGAGGTCCCACCTGGAAAATCAATAGAAGAGGGCCCAGGTTGACACACTCATATCAATATTCCACTTCAATCTGATACACTAGCTCTGTGTTGGCATCTTACATTTATCAATAGTGTCCCAGAAACCCCATTTAATTAGAAAAAAGATGATCAATGCAAATGTTTTCGGAGTTCAGAAGGTAACCACTTAGTCAACTGAGGGGTGGCCCACCTGGAAATTTCCAGGTATCCAGGTGGGCCAGTCCGACCCTGGGGGGATTGTACTTTCACATCTTTTTCATGTGGAGTACTAATGTGGGATTTTGCACTACTTGATGGTGTCAGAAGAAAACAATCTATGTTTGTCTGGGAAGACTCCAAGGACACATCAAGTAATTCAGTGTCAGTTCCTGATTCCAGTTCATTGTCACTATAGTCACCGTCACCACCACCACCATTACCACCCATACCAAACACACTGTCCCTTACCCTGATCCACTCAATTGGGTGTTTTGCCTTTGCATGTTGTATCATTACTGATGTTCCAAAATGTCTCACTTTGCCACTATGACTGACACTCTTTGCACAGACTGCATACAGATCGAGAGCTGTCTGCAGGGTCAATATAAAATAAATTCCACACTAAAGAGTTACCCTTTCTGCTTTGTACTATGGTGCCTGGCATTATTTCTCGTACAGTCAAGGGACCAGAAGGAAACCCTGTACTGCCATTTCCTTGTTCACATGAATTTTCCCCAATCATGGTCATCTTCTTATTCTTATGCTTAGCACATTATTTTTTTCTGCACTTGCCTGTCATGTCCTACAGCAGCATCCTCTCCAACCCCATCATTGAAACTAGTATCAACCTCATTGCCACAAGATTCAGAAGAACTGGAAGTGCCATCACCATCAGGAGGGACATAGCCTGGGCTATCCCATTCCCAGTCCCTACTATCACCACCATCTTTACCAGCATTCGCTGCCTCAGCATCTGAGGATATCTTTGAGGAGGATGCCTTCCCCTGTTGTATGCTGCTTCAGCAGCTGGACGTCTCCTGGCACATGTGGTAAAACCTTCAGTACCTCAATGAGTAACTCCTGTCAGTTCTTTAGAGACTCTACTATCATTTCATTGGTAACATGCTTTTTGCTTCAGGAGGACATTTAGTGCCAGTCCTGGTGATGTTATTGTTATTATTGTTGCTGTGTTCTTCATTAGTGCCGGCACTCATATCATCCACATCATTTTCAGTTGCACATGCACTAGCACTGTGCTTTCTTTTAGTAGACTTAGTCTGGGAACGGTTCCATGTCATAAGGGCAATCGTTGAACGGCGATCGCCGTATGGGCGAGTGTACATCGCTGAAAATAAATAACAGCGATGCACTATACACTTGCAGCCACTACTATTCTGATGATGGGACTGGAAGATATCCGGGGGCTGCACCCCCACTAACTAAAGATTCTCAACACAGGAAGGTGCATGTCGGGGGGGGGTAAAACTTGAAAAATTAAAAAAAGGCTAAACATAAAAAGTGATGCACACACCAGAAATGTACCTGGCACCCTCCCAACCGGTTCCATGTCTTTTCATCGCAAACTTTTTGTCGCAGTTAATTACCGCGCGGTAATTAGATCGCAACACATTTCAGCGCATAGACTCTACAGCGCATGACAGTTCAGCGTATATTAATTCGCTGTTCTGTTGCGCTAGGTTCAAATCCCAAATCCAACGTCCATGCCTCAAGTTAGAGGACTTTGGGCATGCAGTGGAGGTAAGATGTCCTGAATCAGGAAGAGGGGTGCTTGCAACACTGCTGAGTGTCAGGGACAGGGTGCTCTAAAATTGGAGGGTGGTGGTGCTCTCCCAACTGCTCAAGTGCCACAGGTAGGGTGTTCTAAATCAGGGGTAGGATAGCACTCACCCCACTGCTCGAGTGCCAGAGGCATTCTGAATCAAGTGCAGGCACTGCTCAAGCCCCTCCAGCTCCAGACTGTGGAGTGACTTGGATGTTCTGAGTGACTACATGTCATTGGCCCTCCCTCAGTAAGCCAGCATTAGTAAGGGCTTCCTAGATGTTGTGGAAGAGGGTACAACAAAATAGACCAAAATGTCTGCTGCTGTGAAAGATGGATGGCCCTAGCACACACATCACCAGGCTCAGCACTACCTGGTTCCACTCCCTCCACAGTGTGAACAGGGGTTCCACGTCTTTTTTCACACATCTTCAAACCCATTACTTAATCGTATAGCTAAGGTACTAGTACTTTACTTTTCTTTTATTAAGCTTCATCTTGTGGGTTTGCGATAAAATGTCATGCAGTAATTGTTTCTTGCGATGAAGTTGTTTGCGATTAAGTTTTTTCGATGAATTGTTTGCGAAGTAATGTTTGCGATGAAATGACGTGATACCCTCCCAACCCCAGACTGCCACCCTACCCACCATGTTACATGGCCAGCTCAGCAGCCAACCACCAGTCTACCTCCCACATACCCTCCCTCCTCTTCTGCCCATCATGCAGTGTGGTCCCTCCTCCCCTGCACGTATATACATATAAACATCCTGTCACCATAGTCACCTACCCCTGTATCCTGTCACTAATCTGCCAGGTAGCTCAGAACACAGGTACTGTGATTGAGGTGCCCTTTTTGCAGTCACTCAATCATGGTCGCTGTGTTCACAGGATACCCTGGGAACTACATGACATAGTAGACACAGTCATGGCTTTCACTATGCCACAGAGAGACATCACATACAGTGTAGCTATGACACGGCTCAGGGCACCTAACAGACTAACAGACAGTGTGATACGGCCTAAATGGCTTTCACTATGCTGCAGAGAGATACAGAGTAGCTATGTCACAGACAGGGCTCAGGGCACCTAACAGGCAATGTGTAATACAGCCTAAATGGCTTTCGCTATACTGCAGAAAGACAGAGTAATTATGTCACAGACAGAGCTCAGGGTACCTAACAGACATGATGTAATACAGCCTAAATGGCTTTCACTAAACTGCAAAGACACACAGAGTAGCTATGTCACAGACAGGGCTTAAGGCACCTAACAGACAGTGTATAATACAGCCTAAATGACTTTCATTACACTACAGAGAGACACAGAGTAGTTATGTCACAGACGGGGCTTAGGGCATCTAACAGACAGTGTATGATACAGCCTAAATGGCTTTCACTATACTGCAGAGAGACACAGAGTAGCTATGTCACAGACTGGGTTAAGGACACCTAACAGACACTGTGTAATACATCCTAAATGGCTTTCACCAAACTGCAAAGAGACACAGAGCAGCTTTGTCACAGGCAGGGCTCAGGGCACCTAACAGACATTGTGTAATACAGCTAAATGACTTTCACTATACTGCAAAGAGACACAGAGTAGCTACGTCACAGAGGACTCATGGTACCTAACAGACAATAGGAATACAGCCTAAATGGGTTTCATTACACTGCAGAGAGAGACAGAGTAGTTATGTCACAGACAGGGCTTGGGGCACCTAACAGACAGTGTGTGATACAGCCTAGATGGCTAATGCTATACCGCAGAAAGACACAAGTAGCTATGCCACAGACAGAGCTCAGGCACTTAACAGACAGTGTGTGATACAGCCTAAATGGCTAATGTTATGCTGCAAAAAGACAAAGAGTAGCTATGTCACAGACATGGCTTGGGGCACCTAACAGATAGTAAGTGATACAGCATAAATGGCTTTCACTCTACTACAGAGAGACACAGCATAGCTATGTCCCAGACAGAGCTCAGGACACCTAACAGACCATGTGTAATACAGTCTAAATGGCTTTCACTATACTGCAGAGACACTCAGAGTAGCTATGTCCCAGACAGGGCTCAGAACACCTAACAGACAATGTGTAATGCAGCCTAAATGGTTTTACTATGCTGCAGAGAGAAACAGAGAAGCTATGTCACAGACAGGGATCAGGGCACCTAACAGATACTGTGTAATGCAGCCTAAATGGCTTTCACTATACTGCAAAGTCTCTAGGGCTTAGCAGACTGTTCTGTTCAAAATCCTGACCCCTGGATCGAACCCTGAATCCATAGACCTTGATAAATATGGATTTCACTGCAGAAGTCCAGGTCTGAGTCCATGGAAATCAGGGCTTTTGTTCTGCATGCCATTGCCTGGTGCCCCAGTTGGGGGGGGGGCAATAATATTAATGGGTTGGGATTTTATTTCTCTTCCTGCCTAGGCACTTCCTGCCCTAGGCTTCCCTCAAGTTGCCCACGCGACTGCCTGTGCAGTTGTAGCTGGAGGAATGGATGGCACCAGGTGAACCAAAGACTGAGGACAGGAGGGTTGAGCGAAGCCCAGGAGTTGGAGCACCACAGTTACAGTCACATGGTGGGGAGATCTGAGCATGGGCTGCTGCTGCTGTGGTCAGTCTGTCGGTGACTCTCAGGTTGGCTGTGTCATCGATCTTGTTGTTCTCTCTGTGATTTTTTCGTTGACAGTGGCAGAGTGGAGATTGACTTTGTAAGTGACTTCTACCATCCAGAGAAGAAAGAAAGAGAGAGAGAGAGACTAGAGTACTGGGGGCTAAAGAGAAATGTTATAGTCACAAAAATCACAACTAAAGTGTAGTCTTGCTGCTCTCATTGTGGCTGTCTATGTACAGGCCCAGGGCATGGGCAGGTTGGCAAACTAAATGTTGACTTGTGCCATCCAGAGGAGAAAGATTAAGAAAGACTAGACTAATTGAGGCCAAAGAAAAACTGTACAGTCACAGAAATCACAAATAAAGAAATTAATCTTGGCCTGAGTGTGGCTATGCAGTGTGAGTACACTGTGCAGGGCAGGCAGGCATGCAAAATAGTGCTTGCATCTCTCTCTCTCTCTCTCTCTCTCTCTCCCCTCCCAACACACTCAATGTCATGACCCGGCCTGAACAGGATATATCACCAGTACAGCCCAGCCATTGCACAGGACCTAGAGGCAGAATGACCCTGTTCGCTGATGACACCAAAGCTCTATAACAGAGTAGACACACCAGAGGGTGTAGACAGAATGAGGAGGGACCTGCAGAAGCTTGAAGAATGGTCAAGGGTTTGGCAGTTAAAATTCAATGCAAAGAAGTGCAAGATAATGCATATGAGGCACAAAAACCCTAGAACAGCATATCAGTTGGGGGAGTGAGGATATAGCATGGACCAAGCAGGAAAGGGACCTTGGGGTTATCATCTCTGATGACCTCAAGGTAGGGAAACAGTGCGATAAGGTAGCAGGTAAAGCAAATAGGATGTTGGGATGCATAGGCAGGGACATCACCGGCAGGAAAAGGGAGGTCATAATTCCACTATACAAGACACTAGTGAGGCCCCACCTGGAATACAGTGTACAGTTCTGGAGACCTTTCCTATGTAAGGACATAGACAGGATAGAGAAGGTTCAGGGAAGGGCGACAAAGATGGTACAGGGATTGCATCACAAGTCCTATGAGGACAGGCTGAAGGACTTGAATATGTACTCCCTGGAGGAGAGGAGGGAGACAGGAGATATGACAGAGACATACAAGTACCTTACAGGGAGGAACAAGGTGCAGAAATACACTATTTTCCAGTGAAAAAGATGTTCCAGGACTAGAGAGCATGGGATGAAGTTGGAAGGAGGGCAGTTCAGAGGAAACGTGAGGAAGAATTTCTTCACAGAAAGGGTGGTGGACATGTGGAACACCCTGCCAGAGGAAGTGGTGGAAGCTGAAACAATCATGGGATTTAAGAATGCATAGGATAGACGTAAGGGATTTCTGGAGGTCAAGGTTAAGGGGCAACAGACTTCTAGAAAAACAAAGTGAACTTACAAGCTCAAGTGAGCAGACTGGGTGGGCCATAGGCCCTTATCTGCCGACAGTGTCTATGTATCTATGAAGCAGCTAGCTGTTTTTGCTTTTATTTAGCAGTTTTACTGCAATTTTCTTACAAATCATGCATTAAATTATTTCCTTTGGGTCTCTGTGTTAAATATGACTGACTTTGGACGCTTTTATGCATTTTATCGCATTTTTTTCAAATATTTATAAATAATCAGAACTCCATTGTGTTCCAGTTCTTATTTAATAAGGGTCATAACTTAGCCGAGTTCTCTCAGCCCTAAAAGACACACAGAGTAGCTATATCACAGAGGGCTCGGGGCACCTAACAGACAGTGTGTAATACAGCCTGAATGGCTTTCACTAAACTGCAAAGACACACAGAGTAGCTATGTCACAGACAGGGCTCAGAGCACCTAACAGACATGATGTAATACAGCCTAAATGTGTTTCACTATGCTGCAGAGAGACACAGAGTAGCTATATCACAGACAGGGCTTGGGGCACCTAACAATGTGTGATGCAGCATAAATGGCTTTCACTATACTGCAGAGAGACACAGAGTAACTACGTCACAGAGAGGACTTGGGGCACCTAATAGACAGTGTGTAATACAGCCTAACTGGCTTTCATTGTACTACAGAGTCACACAGAGTAGCTATGTCACAGACAGGATTCAGGGCACCTAACAGACGGTGTGTAATACAGCCTGTATGGCTTTCACTATACTGCAGAGAGACACAGAGTTGCTATGTCACAGACAGTGCTCAGGACACCTAACAGACAATGTGTAACACAGCCTAAATGGCTTTCACTATTATGCAGAGAGATACAGAGTACTAGCTATGTCACATACAGACAATGTGTGTGTATACAGCCTAAATGGCTTTCACTGTACTGCAGAGACACACAGAGTAGCTATATCTCAAACAGGGCTCAGTGCACCAACAACAGACAGTGTGTAATACAGCCTAAATGGCTTCTCTATATAGCAGAGAGACACAGAATATATGTCACAGACAAGGCTCAGGGCACCTAACAACAGCGTGTATACAGCCTAAATGGCTTTCACAGCTGCTGCCAGCAGTAACGAGTACCCCCCCCCCTTCTTTCTCAAGCACTGGTGCACTTGATAACCCCTGCCCTGATTATTCCCCCTTTCTTTAGTCCCCAACCCTTGCTTCTCCTTATTTCGTGGGCAAAAGTTGTGCTTTAAGTTTTTGTTTTGGTTTTTTAGTTTTTGTGGCTTTTCGCTGCAGTTGCAACAAGCACCAAATCTTGCTCCCTCTCCCACCAAGCTCCAGAGCTAGTCTGAGTGCTCACACAGCAGACAGAGAGTTCAGACACCAGCGCTGACCAATCAGATAGTCAGGCTGGTGTCATGTGCTTCTGTCTGCTGTGAGGACCCCACAGGCTGCTGTAATGCCCGATTAGACATTGGGAATAGAGATGTGGCAAAATAAAACTCCAACGGCAAAGTTTCAAAAGTGAAGTTCATGCAAAGTGATGAAATTCACCACTTTGTGGAGCTTCACAGAGATTCCCCAGGTTAGAGAAACTTTGACTGTGCCCAAATTACAAAGTTTTTGCCATGAAGAATCTATTATATTTATTTGTTATATATATATATATATATACATATATATATATATATTCTATGTTCTATATAGAAGTCTGTTTCATATCTATCTTTGGAACACTAAATGTAACATATCCTGATACCGCTGCAAAAAAAAACGCAGCAAGGCACAGCATGCAAAAAAGCAAATACCATGTTATATGAGAGACCTGCTTGGTGGGCGGTGCCTTGCCTCACAGGGGGATGGAAGTGCAGAAGTAGAGAGTAAATGGAACCAGGAAGCAGGCTAAAGGAGATGGAGGCTTGACACATGGATGGTAGGAACTCCAAGTTGGAGAAGCATCAGGTGGATGGGCAACAGGTACAGATGGGGAGGAAGAAATTTCAAATGATGCCTGAGGGAGCCAGGGAAGGAGGAGAGTTGCACAGAACAGGACAGCTGATTCCAGAGCATGGAATATCGATAGGAGAAGGCAGACTGCCTTGCAGAGGAGTGGGGATGAGAACTGGTGAAAGTTTAATGATCCCTGGAGTGGAAGGAGCATGAGGCAGGGGGACTGGAGAAAGGATGAGGGAAGGAACCCAAACCAGAATTTGGAAATGAAGGAGGTACAGTGGGACGTTCAATGTGAGGGTAGGAGGAGGAGGATGGATAGAGAGTAGTAGAGGGATCAGTAGTGAGTATGTGGCCGTAGACATTATAGATGGTGTCCAATCTGGCAAGGGAAGTGGAGGGTATGGCCCTGTGGTGAAAAGGGCTGAGGCACACAGCATGCCTTACTTTTTCCCCATGCTGGCAACCCAGGTTCAGGGATGAGCTTGGATCACTGGGAGTTGGCCGGAGTGGAGAACATTGAGCGTCCAATGGATAGCTCTCCTCTCCTGGGGTGGGAGATCCACTGTTTCACTGCTTGGCTGCCACCTGGTGAAGGCCAGATGGCAGTGCTGGAGTATGAGTAACATAGAAGGGAGGGACCATGGTTCTGTAGTGTGTATGCACCTTCATACACACATGTTTATGTACCGCCATGGCTGGGGACAATGGAGAAAATGGAAAAGGGTTGGTGTTGGCTTAATGAAGACCTGCCTGCCTACCCCCATTCCCGCATCACCACCTGACCACTGACCCCCGGTTCAACTAGTTTGAAATTTGTGATCTAAATTAACTAAAGAAAATCCAACCAATTTTTTCAACTTTCACCATCGCTGAATTTTATTATGCAGTAGTTTGTCGTATGTTTTGGTAGTGGGGCTCAAGCATGCAAGGGATAGGCACAAGGGAATCATAGGGGATAAAACCTTTTATAGGTATGTTAGGGAGCAAAAAAAGACCAAGGGAGGGATAGTGAGGCTTAAAGAGCAGGTACCTACTGTCAGGCACCCAGCTCCCCTCAAGCATATGTAATAGCAGATCTGCTCTACTGTTGAGGGGCATTCAAAATTATATGCGCTTCCTTCTGGTTAAAAAGTTATAGCACCCCAAATTTGCACCCCCACAAAAACAAAGCCTTGTTTGACATGCCTCCTTTTGTGATGTCAGAAAATAAATATTGAGGGTGCATGTCATTAACCTGTATGTATGCGATATGTCTATGGTGTGTAGTACTATTCAGAGGTGCCATGTAGAAAAATTAAAGCAGCCACTGGAGTAACAGTCCGTGTTTACTGGAGCGGTCACTGTCATTGTTCCAAGTGACAACTCTAAATAGTACTAAACATCATTGACAAATGGCACCAATATAGATCTATGGAGCACACACGAGCAGCCTTCATTTTCTGACATCACAAAAGGGGTCTGGGGTACCTGCCTGGGGGTGTGTCAGACATGGCACTGTTTTTAAGGTGGTGCAAATTCAGGGTGCTATAACTTTTTACCCATAGAGAAGCACGTGTAAGTTTTCATACCCCTCAACAGTGGAGAACGTCCGCTATTATATATGTTTGAGGGGGGCTGGGTGTCTGACAGTAGATACATGCTCTTTAATAAAGGGAAGGGGGGGGCGGTGGGTGACAGTGAAAAGGCAGAGATACTGAATGAATACTTTTGCTCAGTTTTCACAAAAGAAGAGGAAGGGGAGATACCTAAACCAAACAAAACAAGCACTCTGGATAGGGGGGTCGATACCAGTCCCTTCACAGATTAAGGGGTCCTGAAAGAACTCCTGAAACTCAAGGTGGATAAAGCAATGGGGCCTGACAGGATGACCAAAGTAGTAGACCAAGGAGGGGCTGTGGACATGGCCTTCCTAGACTTTAGCAAGGCATTTGACACAGTCCCACACAAAAGATTAATAATCAAATTAACCAGCCTGGGAGTAGGTCCCAGGGTGGTAGCCTGGGTAAAACATCGGCTGGACAACAGGAAACAGAAGGTAATAGCAAACGGAGTCCACTCTGAAGAAAGGGAGGTTGCTAGTGGGATACTGCAGGGTTCAGTACTGGGACCGGTCCTCTTTAATGTCTTTATAAGTGACATTGCAGAGGGACTGGAAGGAAAAGTATGCCTCTTTTCTGAAGACACAAAGATCTGCAACAGGGTTGATACACAAAAGGGGGTGGAAAGGATGAGAAGGGACTTTGCAAGGTTGGAGGAATGGTCAAAAGTATGGCAGCTTAGATTAAATGCAAAGAAGTGCAAAGTAATGCACCTGGGAAACAAAAACCCAGGGGAAGGGTACACAGTGGGGGATGTGGCACTAGCAACAACTAAAATGGAAAGGGACCTGTGGTAGTCATATCAGATGACCTAAAGGTAGGCAAGCAATGTGAGAAGACAGTAAGGAGGGCTGGGGGATGCTGGGATGCATAGGGAGAGGCATCACCAGTAGAAAACAGGAGGTTGTTATCCCTCTGTACAGACAATTGGTGAGACCCCATCTGGAGTACTGTCTGTAGTTCTGGAGACCCCATCTCCACAAGGACATAAGACAGGATGGAGTCAGTCCAGAGGAGGGCAACTAAAATGGTGCAGGGTCTGCACCATAAGCCGGTAGAGGGGGTCTTTCCCCCACCAAAACTGGATCAAGGAATTGCGTCATGGCTAGCCAGGTGTGGGGCCTGCAGGTTCCCCCGTCATCCTCTGAGAGCTGTGCTTTTCCTGTTTTCTTTGTGCCTTACGGTAGCGCAGCGTGCAAGAACACCTGCGATGGGGCTATGCATGCTCCTGCATATGGCCCTGTCAAGCATCTGCCGTGCATTGCCTCCCACAGTAGCGGCTCCGTGGTGCCTAGCCCCAGCCTCTGCCAGGGGTCAGGCATGCACCGGCTACTGAGCTCCCCCTTCCCTGGAGATGAAGAGCAGTCCCCAGCGGCCCATGCTCATTTCCAAACATTGGTTGCTGGCGTGGTGTGAGGTAAGATGCCAGCACCTCAGTGTCACTGGGCCAGCATATGCACAGCAATTTAGATTGGTTTATAGCAGCCCCACAATGACTTCTCACAGCAGCTGTGAAAATACACAGCTACTTACACCAGTTTGCAGCCAGCAGCTCATCACAACAACAGAAGTAATGTGGCAGTCAAATCCCAGCAGGCTTCACATACACACTGACCTCACACATTTGGTTCCTTCCTCCATTCATTCACTTTATAACTGCAGAGCAGTAACATTATTGCTTACCTACACAGTCCAAAAGGAAATCAGTTTATCATAAAAGACAGTGTCAACTTTATTCAGAGCTAAAAGGTCTGCCTCAAGTGTGTTACAGATCTGTTGATGGTAAGGTCCATCTTTCACTAGTAGGGAGCTGTGTAGATGACATCTCAAAATGTAAGCCTTTAAACCAATAACAGACTAAGTACCAACTGACCACCAGTCCTCCCTCCTCCTGACCTCCCTACTGCCCACTGCCTGCCAGCACAGACTGGCTAACCCTACATGTACAGTACCTGCAGAAGTTCACATGTTGTAGCCTGCCCTGGCAATTGCCAATGCCAGTTCCTCCCCTTCAGGACAGTCGGTTGTCAGGTGGTGATGATGTATTTCTTCTGTCAGCTCAGGCTCACCTGGGGATGGCTCAGGATACCCGACGGCCTGCCGCACCACCCGCGCTGCTCTACTCTCTCAGTGGGTCGGGTCAGGGTGTGGCTCACGGGCACTGGTTTTTAGGCCCTGTGTGCTACGGCTCCCTCCTCAGCTCCTCTCAACAGACTCCAGTTCCCATCTTGATCGACTGAGGTCCGAGCCCTGCACCACCGGCCGCCAATCCAGACTCATGGGGTTGGGTCACATCACGGGCCCAAGCCCGACCCAACCACCACACCACTGCACTGGCTGGTTTGCCACCAACCTGCCCCAAAACTTCTCGAAGAAACGACCATTGCTGGCACTGCCTGCGGCTTTGCTGGACGGACCCAAGGACCAGGACCTTTTTAAATTAAATAAGCCTTTTAAGGCAGGTGCGCAATAAAACAATGCTGGGCTACTGCTCGCTCGGTCGCCATCTCGCTTGCTCGCACCTCCCATCCTCTCCTCACTCCTCTCTCCTACCAGACTCAGACACGCTCTCCCCGCCACCTCATGTAGCCAGTCACAGACACTCTTGCTACTCCTGGCTCCTCCTTCTAGCTATCCTAATTTGTGGATGCTTCGCACCCAGGAGGCAGGAGTGAATTTAATTGGTTTGTATGATTGCTTGGTGCAGGCGGTTGTGCCAGTGTACTGTTACACATTTTGGGGCCCCCCACCAGTAAAGAAATAAAGATAGAAAACATACACACAGTTCAGAAAAAAAAAATATGGACGGGTCATGGAATCGTGGTCGACTGCAGTGGATTTCAGCTCTAGTATATTAAAACTGCAATTCAATGCAATTGCAACTAATTGCAATTGCATTGAATTGCAACCAACAATTCCAACTGCCGACAATGGCTCCAGGGACTACCTGGTGCATTTTGCACAAAGTGTATGTGAGAATTTAGCTGGCACCTCCTTGAATGGATATAATTTACGCACAGAGTTCTAAAGCTGATGCCAGCCACTGGAAAAAAACCTAGACCATTTATAGTGAATTTTTTTAAATTACTTCGCTCAACAGTATGTTCTCACTGAAGTTAAAGGCATTCAAAACCCAACCTGGGATGGGAAAAGAATTCGGGTTTCACAAGACCTCCCTCAAGCTGTCCAGATTTGCAGACAAGAATCTGCTCTCTTCCATTTCAAAATTAATTGTGGCAGGTATTAAGTGCTTCAGAGTGTCTACATCCCCAACTCGACCTCCACACCAGCCCTCTATTTAGCCAACTGCAATCCCTATCACCTCGACCTAACCCTAATCTTGCCCACCGATGCTTACCTAATCCCCACCCACCATTAAACTGCTCCTACTATCCAGCAGATACACAAAACCTTGCTCTAAGAACTATAACATCTCCCTATCCCAAAAGAACCTCAGGACACAGGTAACAAGGATCTTGTGGCTGTTACTGCTCCTCTCAGGAAATGTTCACCTGAACCCAGGGCCTGTTGTGGCTGGTACAAACCCCACCACGCAATGTGGGTCTCTCTCAATTGCATCCATTAATATTTGCAGTCTCCTAGCCAAATTTGACTTGCTAGAAGCCTGGGTAGCTCAACACATGCCTGATGTGCTATCTGTGGTCAAAATCTGGCTATACCCTTTTCAGACTGGATCGTACTGGGAAGAGAGGTGGGGGTTGTGTTATTTATATAAAAGAACAACTCCAGGGCTACACCCTCCCTCCCATTAAATCGGGCACTAATGTCCAAATACTACCAATTAAAGTCATCCATGGGGCCCATGGCAAGGGAATAAGTGTCATCTCTATCTATACCCCCGCCCCAAAGAACAGGTTGAAGTTTTCAGAATACTCAGTTACTCAGTATGTATAGACAAAAGTAGGCTAATAGCCCATCGAGATTGTCTCCCACTACAATGTGGGATATTTACCCCCAATTTTAATTTTGGCAAAGCCATAAGTCCAGACCTGTTTTAAAACTTTCCAATGTGGTGGCATCCACTAAGTCATGTGGTACTGTGTTCCAAATTCTAGGTGCTCTTAATGAGAAAAGTTGTGCCTCTTGTTTGTTTTTGCTATTTGCACTAATAATTGTTTATTATGCAATTTCATGGAGGTTCATCTAGTAATATAGCTAATCCCTCACTGATGCATAAGGTTAGGATCTCTGAGAATTTTAAAAAGGAACAGCAAGTCGTCCTTAATCCTTCTTGTATGAAGAGAGTGTAAGCCTGTTTTTTTGGAGTCTAGTTGGATACTCCTCAGTTGATAAATGCAGAATCATTTTGGTAGCCTTTCTCTGGATTCCCTCCACATGAGCAATGTCACCCTTAAGGTAGGGACTCCAGAATGGGGAACCATAGTCAGAGTATGGTCTCACATGTATTCTGTATAGTGGCATTAAGCATTGCTCTGATTTGTCAACAAATGTACGTTGAATCCTGTGTAACTACCCATTTGTGTTTTTTGTGATTTTGGAGCAGTGGTCGGATGAACTTAGTTTAGGATTAACTCAAATACCTAGATCACATTCGGTATCAGATGTCTTGATTGGTAGATTATTCAGAAAGTATGTTGCTTTAGGATTTTTTTTACCAAAATGAAGAACACTACATTTGTTAATGTTAAAGGCCATTTCATTACTCTGAGCCCAATGTTCGATTTTTTTTAGATTGTCTGCAAATTTTGCCTGATTAGATGTATTATCTACTCTCCCACCCAGTTTTGTATCATCTGCAAATTTAGATAAAATACAATATGCGTCAGCCTGCATGTCACTAATAAAAATGTTAAACAATATTGGGCCCAGCACTGATCCCTGGGGGACTCCGCTGCTTACTAGACCAAGTGTAGATAAGATTCCATTTATTGATACCCTCTATGATCTATTTGATAGCCATGCCTCCACCCATTTTACTAGGTATTGGGAGAAGCTACACTACACAATTACCTATCCAACTGCCACAGTAACTCAGAAACCATCGTACTGGGAGACTTCAATATTAATTGGATGTCAAGTGACGCTGCTACCTATACAGATGTAATTACAGCCATCAACTATGAGCAGTTAGTAACTTCCCCCACGCATACTAACTATCACACCAGGACCAGTACCTTGTTTGATTGGGTGCTCACCAACTACCCAGACTGAATCTCTAGTGCACTAGTCCTCCCTCATACAATAACTGATCACTCCCCCATACTTTGTACATGAGCGTGCGAGGCGCCCAAGTTCTAAGCAAAGGTGGTAACATCACGTATCCTAAGAAAGGGGAATCTGGGAGCACTAAGAGAACATCATAGTAAGCCAAACTGGTCCGCTAGCAATTCGGCAGTCTATGTCAATGCAGCTCTCGATTCCTTCATAAAATCGTTTAATGCAGTCTGCGACATATATAACTCAACTACAAAAAGGAAAGTAAAAGGTTCCCAAAAACCGTGGATAGCCCCCCCACTTATTGCCCAACTGCATGCCCGTGATAATCTTTGGGAGAAGGCAAAAAGGTCAAGTTCTCCTAACGACATGCAAAATTATAGGACGGCTCATAATCTCTGTACCCAGGCCATTCGCTTGGCAAAACAACAACACTTCAGATCTGAGCTTGAAAACTCCTGGAGTGATGGTCAAAAATTCTGGATTAACGTCCAGGCCCTCACAGGTTCACCCAAAAATTCGCCGCCTATGGTGCTTAACACCAATGGGGAGTTAACCCAGGACCCCAAGTTCATCGCTGATATTTTCAACAAGGCCTTTACAGACCTTAGTGGTGTTCTCTCACTCCACTATCTTGACTCTCTCAGCTGTAATCAACATGGTACTCCAGACCACCCTCAATACTGCCCCCTATTCTACCTTCAAGTTATCTTAAAAGCGGAGGCAAAAAAATACCTCCTGAAAGCAATCAGGAATGCCAGGCACAGTGAAGATGGCCTTGCCTGAAACTCGTTATCCTCACCATCGATATAATTATCGGAGTTATTATAGGAGTGTTCTACACGCCTCTCTACTCTGCATCACCTTGGTAAATGTTGCTCTATGTACTTCCTTGCGTTGTTCTGTTGTTATGATGTACTTGTACTTTTCTGTACCACTCTGTATCCCTATGTTGTACTCTCCCAGGTCATTCCTGAAAATAGGCATAATACTTGTCTAGTGTACTTACCCAGTAAACAAAAGCTAAATAAATAAATAAATCACTCCCCTAACAAAAATCCTCAACCTCTCCCTAACAACTGGTCAATTCCCAAAAGTCTGGAAATCAGCTATAGTTACCCAGTTTTTTAAAAATGGTGACAAAACTGTCCACACAAATTATTGGCCGATCTCCATATTGCCCTCAATTTCTGACACTTAAGAAAGAATTGTATATGATCAATTGATTGATCACCTAGATAAATATCAAATACAATGTAAGGAGCAACATGACTTCAGAAAGCGCCATAGTACCTCCTCAGCACTAATATGATTCACAGGGTTCATTCATGATGCACTAGATCATGGGCACTTGGTGGGGGCCACCTTCATGACCACACTAAGGCGTTTGACACAGTGAATCATGAACTCCTGCTGGCTCAAATTGGCACTGCCACTGTAGCAACACTCCTCTGGCCTGGTTTTGGAGCTACCTCACTGATCGTGATCAACAAATGAAAATTTGCCATACCCTATCGGACAGACAATTTGTTACAACAGGAGTGCCACAGGGGTCAATCCTGGGCCCACTCCTATCAGCCTCTTTCTAAACCGTCTCCAACCAATCTGACATGACCACATCCTCCTCTATGCTGATGATGCAGGAATTTTCTCAAGCCACCCAGACATCACAACTCTTCAACAAAGCATGCAAAGTAACTTTACTCTAGTTGAGGACAGGTTCTTAAACTCGCTCAACTACAAAAAACCAAAAAACATGTTGTTTACGTCCTCACATAGCATATTCAAAGTGGCCAAAATTGTAGTTTGCAATCAACGAAATGACATCCTCGACATGGTTAACAACTTCAAATATTTGGGTGTTACAATGGACAGCTCTCTGTCATACTCACTCCACATAGACCTTGTTTCAAAATCAGCCAATATAAAGCTAGGGCTGCTGTACAGACATAGGCACTGCCTCACAGGAGGCACACTCAAACTCATCTTAACAAGCTTGGTTTTCTCTGTTATAGATTATGAGCTGGTCATATACTGTGCAGACTCCGACACGGCCCTCAAGAGAATTGCAATAACACTAAATAAAGCCTGCAGGCTCTTCTTGGGCGTCCCATGTCTAACACACACCTGAGATCTTTACTCCCTCATGGGCTAGCTTGATCTGGAACACAGAATAAAATACCAACTTAATCTCCTTGCCAAAAAGTCTACCCTTGACATGACACCCCCTGGAGTCCAGAATTTCATAATGCCTGCTGCCCCCTCTGGGCAGACTCGTGGCTCACAAACTAATCTCTGTAAGGTACCATTCTGCTGCAGCACCAAGGCCAGTGGTCCTTTGAATACCAAGCCACATACCTGCTTAACTCCCTACCCATTCACCCATTTAAATCCAAACTCCGTACCCACCTTGCTAGACAAATAAAGTGTTCCTACCCCACATAGTATAACTTGTGGCAAAGGACCTGCTCTGACCTTCTTCACAGCACTTCCTCTCCTCCCTCAACAGCAATATGCACTTTAATCTCCAACCCACCGGACTTTCTGACCTATCATTTCCTTTCTCTTGTCCCTGCTCTCACCTACACTGTCACACGACCCTCCTCCTGACCCCACTCTCCACAGTTTGGCTCAACCACCGCTCTACCTCCACCCCACTCTCATCCCAACTCTAATTCCCTCCACCCCACCTCTCCCCTTTTCCCAACATCACTCCCCTCCACCAACTCCCCCCTTCCACTCCCATCCCAACTCTAGTACCCTCCACCCCACCTTCCCCCCTCTTTCCCAACACCACTCCCCTCCACCAACTCCGACCCCACCCTTCCCGCCTTATTCCTTTCACTTTCTACAACCTCCCTGCCCCTCTACATTGACAATGAAACCCAACCAGGCTTGGTCTCAGTTTCGCTCCTGCACATCTCCTCCTGTCTTTCTCTGGAATTCCTCCTGAGTAACCTTCAGCAATTTATAATCTTTTACTAAATAATATGTATTAATTTTCCATACCTAGCTGATGTCTCCACCCTGCTTCATGTAAATTGTTAATGTCATCTAGTGTAACCCTACACAAATAATCTTAACTAATGAAAGTTTAATTGTTTGTATGTATGAATCAAATGTACCCTACTTGTTGTACCCTATGTTTCCTAACATTGTATGATCGATTGTGTAGCTCAAAGGTTGTAATCCGAGACCTGAAAATGCTTTACCTGGCTAAGTTCCTTATTTTGATACATGGCACTTGGTATGCCTCTGATTCTCCTGAGCATGCTAAAAAATAGCTTCCAAGGATATTACCCAATCTGTTTGCTACAAGGTGAGCTCCTGAAGACTGATGTGATGGTTCTAACTTTGGAATATTATTAATTTACAACAATTAAGTTGCTGATGTGGTCATTGTTGGCTATGGACTGTGGATTTGACTTTCACTAATGTGCTTTTGGAGACTGCTTTTGGTTTCTCTGTGTTTGAGGAGGATCGATAAATAGTGGCATGATACCTCCATTACTCTGATCTTTCTAGAAGCCTGCGGAGATGGGTGACAGCTTGCAGATGCTTTCTTTGATCTACATGGCTGGGAGGTGATTCAACACATCGGAGTTCTGTGGATCTGTGAACCTTCTGAAATTTTTGGTGATCCTGCACTCTTCAGAGTACTGCCTTTCTGTGTGTTCACTTTGGGTTTTCTGGATCTAAGTGAAGATTTTCACTGGGTTTTAACTTTGGCTTCACGCTTGAAGTACAACCTCAACATAGTATGAATTGACCCAATTTGTGAGTCTTTACAATGCTAAAGTGATAGCTGCTATGCCTTAGCAGTAACCAATTATGTTTTATGATAATGTTAATTATAGCGGGGTATGATATATTTAAGTGTAGAGCTACAATATTAAAGTCTGATGCCTGTATTTAAGCAGAACCTTATAAGAAACACCCGATACAGATTCTTATTTGAAGACTGTTCTTTGCTCTACATTACAGAGGGTTTACTGGGCTATTTAAAAGAGATCCTGAAAACAGACTTATATGCTTTCTTTTTTGGATACAGTATCCTCCTCAGGACAGCTACAGTCTAAATTTATTTTTTGCTGGTTATTTTGGCTCAGTCTGGAAATTTATAAGAGTGCTTCAATAATTCCCGATTCTTGAGAGGTAGTCTTTTATATGTTTTTCACTGTGTTTAATACTTATCTTTTAATTTTCTACCTAGAATGCTTTGATATAAAATTTGTTTATTGTTGTCCACCTATAGATGCCTTTAATATTTGATTTTGACTGATGCTGTCTAGGAGTGCATGCTTTTTTTATTTACTATGACAATATTTGCTGAAACAAGTTTTATTTTAATGCATTTAAACTTTGTGATAGATGTCCTGCTGAGAGTTTTCTTTTATTCCTATAGGTAGGGCTAATACATTGCAAAATGAGTGGTAATGATAATGTTAGTATTCTAATTTTAATGAGCTTAAAACTGTTGAGAATATAACTAAGTATATTAACTTTGCTTTGACTTGGGTATAAAAAGTTGGTGGTGCCTCAATTTAATTGGTTAATTTAATTTATTATACCGAAGACTTTATCCTCTTACTTCGCAATCCAATGATTTTTCCTTTAAGTGGGACACTTAATTTAGGTGGTATATTGTTATATTGTATTAGTTTATAACTATGCACTATAGTTTCCTTTATAGACTCGAATTTAGTGTATCTCTCAATGCTGAGTGTCTGTTATATATTAAAGCTGGGCATAGTTTAAAGTGATTATGGAGGAATTGTCATTTCTCTTAGATACTGATTTTCCAAGAATAGCTTATGAGTAGTTCTTAGGCAAGCACAGTCTATCCTTTTTGGGCTCATTCCAGTTATCTACTTGTTTGGGTATTCATTTTAAATCTCTTATTTTGGGTTTCTGTGAGAGCTTGAGAGCTGAGTAATGAGCATCACTGAATATGTGGTATTATTGGAGTTCGGTTTTAGAACCAGGAGAGATAGTATTGGGAATTGGTTATGGTTTTGTAGCTAATAATTGTTTTTTTTTAAATTGGGGTTAGTTATTATGGGGGGGTACTTCCTTGAGACTTTTACCACTCAGGGCTCAGCTTTTTACTTTTATTACTTTATATCTTTATATTACTCTGATTATTATTATGACTTTTTCCATAAACGTTGCTTCATGGGATATTAAAGGAGCGAAACACAAATCGAAGGGAGAGCACGCAATTATCTAGTGATGGCGGCTGATTGAATAAGCGCTCCTGGTCTGAAACTAAAATTGTATTTAAACATCTTCGCGGCAAAGCCGACTGAGATGAAAGGCATAAACATCTGACGGAAACTTCAGGGGGACATTCTTGCCATAAATCCAGAATTGTCATCAGGTTTTACTAGGTGTATTCAGTAGCAATAGCCCTCAGAATGTCAAATGTGACTAATGGCAAAAAACTACCAGCAGCAGGGAAAGCACCCGCGCAGGCCAAAAAAACGGCTGGTGGGTCAAATGGCAGCAATAATAATACTCTTGCAAGTAAAGAAGATATTAACCAATTAAAAGGATGATGGCCAAATTAAAAACCAGCATGGATGAAATAAAAACTTGCACCTCTACTCTCAGGTCAGACACAGACAATATGACAGATAGGTTAAGAAAAAATGACAAGAAGTTATTTACATTGCAAAATGAGGTGGCCCTTCTTAAAGATTTAGCCAGGACTCAGGCTAAACAGGTTGACTTCCTGACTAACAAACTTGATGATATTGAGAACAGGGGTCATAGAAATAACTTGAAGATCTTAGGTGTATCCGAAGGCTGGGAAGGAGACAATATGCCCAGTTTCCTTCAAAGAGTTATCCCAGAATTGTTTCAATGTCTTTGGCCATGTCCTTTAGAGACAGAAAGGGCTCACAGATCACTGGGTCCTAAGCCACAAGTAGGAGCCAAACCTCGACCAGTAATAGCTTATTTTTTGAGATTCTCAGTCAAGGAACAAGTACTGAAGTTAGCCAGGGAAAGGAAGTCTTTGTTCTTCAATGGGGAGAAAATATTATTTTTTCAGGATTACTCAGGGGCTGTAATGGAAAAGAGACATGAATTTTATGAAGTAAAGCAGGAACTACTAAAAGCTGGTGTGCAATACCATTTTAAATATCCTGCTACATTAGTAATAAGGGAACAAAATGGCAGTACTATTTCTTGTTCAGCAGTAACTCATGTTTGAGAATATTTGCAGTTAGGACTGGAGAACCATAAGGATCAGTTAAAACCTATCTCCAAACCCCAGCACAAGCAGCGTGACATTTTGAATGGAGATCGTGCTAGCTATCTGGCATTAGACACAGAAGCACACAAAATACAGCACATTGATTCCTAAGCTCTGATTTAGATAAACAATCTCTTGAGTACACAAGCTGCCCATCTGCTTACCTGAGCCCTTTAACCTCTAAACAAAGGAACGATTGGCGGGGTAATTGGTCTCCAGGGGTCGAGAGGAGATTTAGACCATTTGAAAGGCAAGCACAAAAGGCAAGCACAAAGTTACTCCAAGTTCAACATTACTAATAGGAATTATAAAAAACGTAGTCACAGCAGGGAGAGCCCTACTCATACTAATACTAATGCTTCCTCACCATGCAGCTCGGAGGAGTGACTGAGATGGTCACTGAATTATGTGCCCCCATTGCAACAGCCTCTGATCAGTTTATGGAAGAGAAACCAAAGAACAAAGCAGCTGTTCAGAGCTCACTTCCTGTAGAGATGCATTCATTGGATCAAAGAACCTCACTGGGAACTTGAAGGGTCATCTTCTAACAATATTGCAAGGCACTGGAAGTGCAGCTCCTATTCTTTCAGGGTTTTGCTTAGGGAAAGCTTAAGGAAGTAAGCTGAACATGGAAACTCATCGGGACAGTTATTCCTCTGTCACTCATTATGCATTCGGTGTAGGGGGCTTTCTTCTGTTTATGAAGAAACAATGACATTTTTGGACATATATATTTCATGCTGGGCTTTGCTAATTGTGAGGATATGCAGCTGATAATATATCCCTCTTAATTACAGGCTAGAGAACAGGCTATATTTCATACAAAATTGTTGGTTCTCAAGGCTAAATGGTATTGTAGCTAGGCCAAACTCAAACTGTATATCAAATACTGTCAGAAATAGTATATGGTATGCAAGGGGACCTGGGCACCCTGGAAAGCTGGGCTCACACATGGAAATTAAATTTCAATATCACCAAGTGCAAGGTGTTGCATCTTGGTCGGGGAAACCCTAAACACAGGTACACCCTGGGAGGGGAGGCGCTGGAGGCCTCAATAGGGGAAAAAGACCTAGGGGTCATGGTGGATACATGTATGAATAACTCTGAGCAGTGCAGGAGAGCAGCTAGCAAGGCAAACAGGATGTTGGGATGCATCGTGAGGGGATCACCTCTAGGAGCAAGGAAGTGATTCTGCCGCTGTACAATGGACTGGTTAGACCACACCTTGAGTACTGTGTACAGTACTGGAACCACACTTGAAAAGGGACATACAGCTCCTGGAGAGGGTACAGAGGAGGGCAACAAAGATGATACGAGGGCTAGGGATTTGACTTATGAGGACAGACTTGAGGAGCTCTGCCTGTTTTCATTGGAGGAGAGGAGAGACAGGGGGGACATGATTGAGGTCTTCAAGTACCTCAAGGGAATAAATAGGGTAAACATGGAGGGGATCTTTAGACTAAAGCAGGGAGGTATCACCAGAGGGCATGGCTTGAAGTTGGAAGGGGAAGGGTGAGGGGAAAAGGAGGAGGTTTTTCACCGAGAGGGTGGTGGACCCTTGGAATGCACTGCCTGGTGAGCTGGTTCAGAGATCCACAGTGGAGGGCTTCAAGAGAGGGTGGGACAGACACAGAAAGTGGATGTATCAGATGATGGCCTGTCCCGGGGGGGTGGGGATGGATGATAGGGGTTTCTGGAGAACAAGGGATGGGAGGGTCTCGGCATCCAACTAAGGATCTAGGTTCGAGCAGACTCGATAGACCGTAAGGCCTAATCTGCTGGCAAATAGTATGTTAGTATGTTAGTATGTTAGTATGAAAGGTAAAGTTTATAAGTGTTTTTCCAAAAGGTTAAATGCTTTCCTTCTGGCTGGCTGTTAACATTGTTCTCCCTCTTACAATGTGTTAGTGACTGACAGTTTTCCTCTTGAGCTGGAGAATGCTTACAGATGTCTGCATATTAAGGACACTGTGTGTGGAGTAATGGAGGAGGTTGGCAGCCTGTAAGCCTGCAGTTTGTAAGGAGCCTGTGAAGAGTGGGAGCACTTGTATCTCATATGTTGTGTGAAAAATTAAAGAACGCTGGATTTGAAAGCACATGTGGCATGGTGTGGATTCCCTTTGGTGCATATTTTAGCACATAATCTCACTTGGCAGTAAGCACACAACCTTACTTGGCAGGCTTGGACAAAGCTTTCTGTTAGTTTTACCTGGTGCTGGCAAACTAATTTTCGTTTATTTACATCTGCTTAACGCTGAGCACAGGACCCTGGTGCAGACCTTAACCCCTGCTTTCATATTTAATATTTTATTTACTGATCTTGCCCCCCTTCCCTTTTTTTTTTGCCTTGGTCTTCCTGAATGCATGATTGGTGATAGGTTACTTTTGAACACTAAGGTGGTCTTCCCGCTACATACTGTTACCTATTCCTATATTCTCTACTCTGGCCTCACACTTCTATCTCCCTTTCCATCTCTCACCACCCTATATAATTCCTCATAATTACCATATTACTACCATCTTACCTTGTTTTCTCAAGTCAGACAATATTTTATTAGCCCTGGTTACTAAAATGCCCTTGTATACTCTGTTCTAGCATATTTTTTACACTGTTACTTGTAACTACCTTGTCTATAACTATTTGCTCTGTATTCTATTGTCTACTATGTTTATTACTTTGCTTTGTATTCTATATTGCTCAGTTATGTAAAGTTTGTCTTGCTTTGTGTGCTTGCTCTGTTTGTACTGTATCCTCCCGGGTCATGCCTGCAAATAGTAATTTCTATGGCTAGTGCACTTACCCGGTAAACAAAAACTAAATAAATAGATAGCGGATCCAGAAGGGTGCTTTCAGTTTCTGGAGGGTACTTTAAATGGTAAAAAAAGTGGTCATTTACCCAGTGGAAACATTCACCCAGGATTTAAGTATTTCCACAAACTAAATATCCTGCACCCATTTGACTGTGCTAGCCCTCTCTCTTCTGAGTCTGTAATATCCTCTAGCCCTTTCAGTATGAGTCCCTTACTTCCTATTTGTGTTTTCATACTCATCTCCCCATTAACATGAGTGATCTAATTCTGCATTCATGGAATGTTAAGGGACTCAACTCACCTTGTAAATGAAAGCAAATACTTTCTTACCTCAAAAAGCATAAAACTCATATTGCTTTCTTACAAGAAGCAAAACTTTTAATAGAGGATGTCGACAGACTCAGAAGGGATTGAGTCGGTCAAGTATATGCATCCTCCTCTACTTCTAAAAAACAAGGGGTTGCTATTCTATTACATAAATCCTACTGGATCCTTATCAAATCCATCTCTGATTCAGATGGCAGATGGATTATAGACCACTTAAATACCCCTGCAGGCCCCCTTACGTTAGTCAACATTTATGCCCCTAACTCTGATTCACCTGAATTCTTTCATAATATGGGCCAACAAATTATGAACAGTAACTTTAACAATTCTCCTATACTTGTAGGTGGGGAATTCAATTTAGCTTTGGAAGCACATTTAGACAGAAGTAACTCTTCGAGTGATTCCCATCCCAGAAGTATTTCTGCACTATCAATGCTAATGAAAGACTTCGGTCTCACCGACATTTGGAGACTACACCATTGTAGACAGCGCGACTATACTTTTTACTCACCACTTCATAAATCTTATAGCAGAATTGACTACTGTTTTTCTTCCCCATTCATCACTGAAAAAACTATTGACACAACTATCCTCCCGATTACTATACCAGACCATTCTCCTATAAAATTAGATCTTATTTGGGGCCCGCCCCATCTAAATCCCCCTCCTGGTGTCTAGACCCACTCTTATTGAAAGACCCCGATTTCTTACCTTGGATTAGATCTGAAATCCAAGAATTTCTTTCCTTTAACAACACTCCTGATGTATCTCAAGGTACCATCTGGGAAGCAGTTAAATCAATAGTTAGAGGGAAAATTATAAGCTATGCAGCACACAAGAAAAAAACCAAGGGAACAGCAATTGGCTGATTTAGAGCAATCTCTTAAAGAAAAAGAAACCCAATATTATAAAACAAAAAATCCAGATAATAACTCACATCTTCACCTTGAATTTCTTCAATTTAAAATTAAAATCAATGAATTAATATACAGGAAAGCTGAACTAGCCCTCCTTAGACTTAAGCATCATTATTAGGAACAAGGGGATAAATGCAGGAAGCTGCTTGCTTATCAACTCAAGAATCAACAGATGGAGAGACATATTGCTGGTTTGAAAGATCCTTCAGGCAAAATCTGTACAGATAATCCCTCAATTAATCATATTATGCAATCCGTCTACCAAAAATTATATTCTCACCACACTCCCCCACAACCTGAATATATACAACAATTTCTGAACAATTTACAGTTATCACACCTCTCCCAACAAGATATGGCTTTGCTAGATGAACCTTTTACCCTAAAAGAGATACAAGCAGTGCTAAATTCCCTTAAATCTGGTAAAGCTCCTGGGAGTGATGTTTTTTCTGTAGACTTTTATAAACCTCTAGCTGACATCTTATGCCCCTTACTGTTTAAGGTCTTCAAAGAGGCATTTTCACAAGGTAAACTTCCCTAGTCAATGACAGAAGCCATTATAACCGTCCTACCAAAAAAAGATAAAGACCCTTCTCTCCCATCCATTACAGACCAATATCATTGCTTAATACGGACGGGAAAATTTTTGCCAAAATATTAAATACTCGTTTAGAATTAATAATTTTGAAACTTTTCCATACCTCCCAAGCTGGATTTATCAAAAATAGAACTGGTTCTGATCATCTCCACTCATTATTTAATTTAATCTACAAAGCTGAATCTCTTAAATCACCTGCCTCAGCTATAGCCATCGACTTTGAAAAGGTATTCGATTCTCTCAACTGGACTTATTTATATCGTGTTCTATCCCACTTTGGTGTCACTGATAAATTTTGTACATGGATTCAATTACTATACAACCTTCCTTCTGCCCGGGTTCTTACTAACTCTACTCTGTCCTCATCCTTTTATCTGGCAAGAGGTACCAGGCAAGGATGCCCCTTATCCCCCACTCTTTTTATTCTAGCTATGGAACCACTATCAGCTGCTCTTCATCAATCTTCCATGATCCAAGGTATCCCTATCAGTAATTCCTGCTATACTTCACTATCCTACATTAATAACCTCCTCATTCTACTCGAAAATCTTGAAATTTCGGGACCACCCTTAATTAAATTACTTAGCAACTTTACTTCACTTTCTGGGCTAGCTCTGAATCTAAACAAATCAGAAACAATGCCATTGAACAATTTTTGTAACCCTTCTAAGAATACAATATTAGGTTTTCGTTGGGCCCCTCAAGGTATCTCTTACCTTGGAATATAGATCACCTCTAAATTAGACAAGATATGGGATGCCAATCTTTCCCCGTTATTAGCAGATATTAAAAACACTCTCAACAGATGGAAACTGCTTAACCTCTCTTTTAATGGGAAAATCTCCACTATCAAGATGTCAATAGTGCCCAAAATACTGTATCTATTTTCTAATATCTCTTTAACCCTCCCTACTTTCTTTTTTGTCGCAATTGATGATATAATTTCCAATTTTTTCTAAGAAGGCAAAATTCCCAGGTTTAGTCGTAACAAACTGCATTCACACTGGTCCAAAGGGGGCTTCGGGCTCCCCTGGTTCCAAGCATATTTTTGGGCCTTCAGCACTGCCCAAACTGCCAAATGGTTTAATAAACCCAGCAATAAATCACCGTTGTGGGTCAATATGGAAACATCTCTATGTCCGGGCAATGTCACCACTTCTTTCATTTATAACCCTCTTCCCCACAATTTAAAATCTCACCCTACTATAGCATCATCCATATAGTACTGGAAAATAATTCGTAAACACCGTGGCCCAGATATTCAAAAGGGTTGCGCCATGCGCAACAGGGTTGCGCATGCGTAAGTCCAAAATGCGCCATTCTGCGATAATCAGCAGGAGGCAGTTACGCCACTGGCAACAGGTTGCGCAAGAGAGCAATGCAAATGAATGCATGCTCAACAGGAGGGGGAGGATCCATGCGCAACCTGCGCAGCCCGATATTCAGTCGGGTTTAGCAGGTTTATCATAACCAACCTGCGCCCGCACAAGCTTGAGCCAAAAAAAGGCTTAGTTGAGGGCCACCCTGAGTGAGCTGCTGCATTGCAGAGGCGCAACACAGCAACTGCCATCCCTGGCCCCAGCAGGTCCCTGTGCCCCCACCAGCCGATCGCGGGCGGTACAGGTACGTGCCCCCCACATCTCCCACAGCCCGATCGCGGGCAGAACACGTACATGTCCCCACACATCTCCCACAGCCCGATCGTGGGCAGAACACGTCATGTCCCCCACACATCTCCCACAGCCCGATCGCGGGCAGAACCTCTGTGAACCCCCAGTGCCCGATCGTGGGCGGAATGTAACCCTCCCCAACCCGAATAACTCCTGGTGGTCAGTGGACGTAAGCCCGATCGCGGGCCAGGAATGTGACAACACAACTACTTCCCCACACATCTCCTGGTGTCTAGTGTCCCCCACCCACCCAGAAGCCCCTCACCCGCCTCCCCCGCAGCGGCGGGCGACAGCATCCACCCGCCTGCCCGCCCGCCGACCGACTGTCGGTGAGGGCTGCCGCGCCCGATGGTGCAGAGCTACGGCCAATGGGCGTGCAGCCCCATACCGTACATGACAGTCAGATTTGTGAATGATCATTCAAATCTGGACTGTCATGTCTGACATGGGCTACATGCATTGGCTGTAGCTCTGCACCAATAGTGTGCAGCCTACCGGACAGTCAGTCGGCGGGCGGCGGGGTGGCAGGCGGGTGGGATGCTGTCGCCCGGCTGTGGGGAGGAGCGGGTGGAGGGGCTTGGGTGGGTGGGGGGACACTAGACACCAGGGAGATGTTTGGGGTTGTGTTGTGACATTCTGCCCGCGATCGGGCTTTACGGTCCACTGGACCACCAGGGAGTTATTCGGGTTAGGGGAGGGTTACACTCTGCCCACGATCGGGCACTGGGGGTTCTATAGGTTCTGCCCGCGATCGGGCTGTGGGAGATGTGTGGGGGACATAGACGTGTTCTGCCCGCGATCGGGCTGTGGGAGATGTGGGGGTGTCATAACTGTGATGCCCGCGATCGGGCTGCATTATGCGTCGGTCCCGGACGGGCTGCCTGGCAGGGTGGCCAGGAGCAAGTCCTCGGGACTGTGTACCCATTATTAATGAGAGCAAATGGGGCCATAAATAGATGCAAATGGCCCCTGTGCCTGTATAAATTATGGCCCCATTTGCATGTCACCTTTTGAATATCGGAAATTTGAGCATGGCGCAATGGTACTTGCACCACCGCAAGTTTAATGCTCAACTCTGGCAACTTCTTGATGGCGCAAGTTCCACTGCGCCATCTTAAGTGCATGTTTTCCGGGGTGATATTCAAAGGTTGCTCAACAGTGCAACTCCTTTGAATATCACCCGGCTCCCCCCCAGCGCAACTATTTTGAGCAGCGCAGGGGCTTGCGCCTCAGACTGGCGCAGTTTGAATATCTGGGCCCTTAAATCCAATCCAACCCCTCTCATATATGCCCCCAGTTGGGGGAACCACAACATCACTCTTGATAATCACCCAATTTTTGTTGTAATTGGAAAAACAGGGGCATTTTTTTCTTGGAGGATATACTTCTACCTCAGACTCTCAAATTAAAATCCTTTTCTGACCTGCACAAACAATGGAATCTTCCCCAGCACGATTTCTGGAAATATTTACAGTTACGCACAGCATGGAACCTTTATCTTCCTAGTATTCCTCATCAGTCTATATATATTATACTTTTATTTCTAAATGGATCAAAACAAACTCTAAATTAAATAGTATAATTTACAATCATATCAGAAATACAATTCCAGATCAATCTATCATTGCAAAAAATAAATGGAGTACCCTTTTAAATTATAACATAACCAATTCACAATGGCATAACTGCTGGCTATCCTGCCATAAATCTTTCAAGGATAATCGCAGTTCACTCATACAAACTAAAATTCTACATCTATGGTACAGAACTCCTGAGATTTTGCAAACAATGGGCTAAATGAACAACAATAAATGTTGGCGCTGTAACTCCCCCAATGGCAAGTTGCTAGATATTTTATGGCATTGTCCTCCCATACACAATCTTTGACATCATATTCATTTCTTTGCAATGAAAGTGATGGGTCTATCCTTTGCATTAGATCCAAAACATTGCATACTTGGTATTTTCGATGCTCATTCATACAAAATATCCCATTCTCAGAATAGGTGGTTATCCCTACTATTCCTTCAACTTAAACACCTTATACTAATGCATTAGAGATCCAACATCATTCCCACCCTCCCGGATATTCTCAAACAACTATCTCAATACACCATCCTTGATCGTATGTCACACTTAGCCTCTGACCGACTTAATTTATATAATAAATGCTGGCAGGACTATTTTAAATATTTAAACATGTCTACACATATCGTCACTTAATCCATGGGTTGTTATATGTTCACAATGGAATCTCGCTTCTAGCTCTTTCTTTCCTTTTTCATCTTCTCTCTTTCTATTTTTTTATCTCCTTTTCTTTTTCCCATTCCTTCTTCATTCTTGTACACTTTCTTAGATATGTTTCTCTTTTTTATGTTCTTCCTTTATACAATCTTACACATACTTGTACAGTATTAAATTACAGCATAATAGAAGTACAATCATGACTGTTCATATTTCTTGTTTGTATCTACTCCTTTTACCCCTTGAACCATAAATTGCCATATTTTCTCTCTATCATACAGATTGTACTGCTACATATTGTTTTCTCAACATTTGTTTTCCCCTTTACTATCATTGTATAATACTTCAGACAACATGTTTTTTCCTTCTCCCATTAAGAATTTATGTAAGTGTATATTGGAGAATATAGTGTATTTGTATGTATAATCATAATAACTACAATAAAAAGATTAACTGCAAAAAAAAGTGGTCATTTGTAATGTGTATGCCCCCAATAGAGACCAGAGCAGTTTTTTCAATGAGATTGCTCTTCAGTTAAGTTCGTACAATGATTTCAAGATCATTTGTGTGAGGGGAGGGATTTTAATGAAGTGCTCGACCCATTCCTTGATAGATCCAATGCTGGGATACAGCAGTAGTTGCCAAGTCCCAGAAGGGCCCTGGTGAATTTAAAAGAAGACATGGGGTTGATAGATACTTGAAGGACACTTCACCCAGATGGGAGGGACTACTCTTCCTACTCATATATGCACTCCTCATATAGCAGAATTGACAACTTTTTGGTGCCCAAGGGGTTGAGTATGGCTTTGTTCTCAGCAAATATTAAAAGTGGTGTGATCTCAGATCATGGCATGGTGACAGCACAGCTTATTATGGACAGAGATTTTAGCTCAGATAGGTGTTGAAGGTTCAACACATCTTTTTTGCAGGATAAAGCTTTTAGGGAATTTCTTGTGGGGCCATGTCTGAATATTTCGAGAGCAACGATGATGGACACATATCTTATGCTATTCTATAGGATGCCTTTAAGACATATCTTGGGGGAGAATAATACCATTTGCATCTCACAAAAAAAAGAATGCACTTAAGGATTTGGAAACAAAGGAGAAGAAACTTATAGAGTTAGAAAAGGAGTTTAAACAAAGAAGGAATAGGACACAAACCAGGCTCCATGAGATTCCGGTGCTTAAGTTTGAAGTTAACAAGATGTTTTCTGCAAAGGTTGAATTTGCCCTGGCAATTACAAAACAGAAATTCTGGGAGTCGGGTGAGAAGTCAGGCAAACTATTTGCTTATAGACTTAAAAAAAGGTCTAACCAGAATCTGATTGCAGGGATAAGAGATAAGCAAGGCAGTATTAAAGTGGCAGATCAAGACATTAATAAAGTATTCACTGAGTTCTATAAAGAATTACACACTAGCTCTGCCACAGCAAAGTGTGATCAGTTGTCTGATTTCTTGGGCACCACACATTTCAGTTGAAGAAATTTCCCAGATTATCAAAGATTTACCCAATAACAAGGCCCCAGGACCTGACGGATTACCAGGGGAACTTTACAAAGCAATGGGCCCCCTGATTCCTAAGTATTTATGTAAAGTGTTTGCTGAAGCAGTCAAAGGAGAAAAATTACCTGAATCTCTCACCAGCGCTTTTATCACCCTGATTCCTAAAAAAGAGAAGGACCCTTTGACCTGTGAAAGTTACAGACCAATATTATTGTTGAATGGAGACTACAAGATCTTGGTGAATGCCCTGTCCCTTGGGGGGAAGCAGGTGGGTTTTGTCCCAGGCAGTTCTGGCATGGAGAATGTTAGACACCTCCTCAGTGTGATATTTTTGGCTAAGACAGCCAAAACACCCTTAACTATTCTATCTATAGATTTGTTTAAAGCTTTTAACAGCCTTGAGTGGGACTATTTATTTAGGGTGTTAGAGGTATATAATGTGAAGAAGGGTTTCATTCAGTGGATTAAGACCCTATACAATGCTCCCATGGCAGAAGTAATAATGAATGGGAAAATGTCATCCTCATTTGGACTATATAGAGGGACGAGACAGGGATGCGCACTTTCTCTGTATTTCTTTATTCTGGCATTAGAGCCACTTATTAAACTTATCCAATCAAATCCAAATATTTAGTGGTTCAAAACAGGTCTGGTAATTAATAAGACCTTTGCATACACAGGTGATTTACTGTTTACTTTATCGCAGTTGGGCAATTCCATCACAGAACTTAAAACAGTACTTCATCAATTTGCTGGCTTCTCTGGACTTTCAGTTAATTGGAAAAAAACACAGGTGTTGCAGGTTTGTGATGAAGATAGACTAAGATGGGAGAGATAATATTCTAGAGAAAGAATGTTGGAAGACAGATTCTCTCATGTACTTAGGACTGAGAATCCCGAATAATATTAACACTATAGTGGATATTAACCTAGATTCTTTATTAAAGGAAATAAAGGATGACCTGGAGAAATGGGCCAAGTTATTCTTGTCTCTGGGGGGAAAATTTATTCCATCACAATGATGTTGGCCCCCAAACTTTTTTATCTATTCCAGAATATCCCATTAGCATTTGGCACCTCTAAATTTAAGAAAATTACATCTATGGTTAGACATTTCCTGTGGGGCTCCACAGCACCCAGACTATCCCTTTCAAAACTCAGGTCCCATTGGTCTCAAGGTGGCTTTGGACTTCCTAGGTGGGAAACATATCAGCTAGCCTTTCTTTTTAAACAAGCTGTATTTTATCTTTTGCCCCCATCTACTGATTTCCCTCTTTGGTTTAAGATGGAAAGTCAGCTATGCAAGCAAGGGAAACCAGCTGATCTTTCATTCAAAAAAAGTCCAAGTTTTTATACTTCTAACCCTTGTATTCTCAGCTCGGTAAAAGCAATCAAGTTGCTCCAAGCCAGATTATCACTAGACAGATTACCTTCACATCTAGAAGGTTTGTGGTCTAATCCTAATATACAGATGGGGGGCAAAATATTGTAAAATATTGATTGGTTCAGACGGGGCATTTCCAGGGTAGGTGACTTAATTGATCACAGTTCTGGGGTACTAAAGTCATTCCAGGAGCTTAGTCAAGAGTTTAATCTCCCTAAATTTCATTTTGTGACCTATCTGCTGGTTAGGAAAGCCCTGACAGATACCATTCTAGGCTGCAATTTTGTGCTACCTAGTGGGGGGCAGGACTGGTCTCCAATTTGTGGAGCAGCTAGCTCTAAGGGTGGGGTACCAAAGCTTTACAAGTTAGTATGTAGTAGCACTGACAGTTCTGTTCACAATGAAAATGCAAAATCTAAATAGGAATCCACTCTTTGTCTGAATATATCCTTAGAGGACTGGAATTCTGCTTGGAGAAATGCTCATCAAGCTTTCAAAGAGGTTCAGGGGAGAACCATACAATACAAAATTTTACATCAATACTATTATTCCCTGAGCAGGTTGGAGAAAATGGGTTTCTGCCCTGGGGATAAATGCTGGAAGTGCAATAAGCCTCATGCTGATCTCTTACACATGTTGTGGAGCTGTCCTCAGGTGTATCAGCTTTGGGAACAGATTCATAAGATCTGTGAGTTAGTTATGGGGTCTAAGATCTTGCTGCCTCCTCTGACTTTTGCACTGAAGCTTTCCTCACATCTAATTCCACTTCAGAAAAAGCAGATTAACTGAATTCTGTCAGTAGCCTTGACCCATAAGAGACTTTTACTTTCTGAGTGGAAAGAACAGGCTGTACCCTCCCTGTCTGAATGGTATAATAATATGTCAATTTTAGCAGAAAATGAGAGAATATGTCACCTTCTGCTCAATAAGTCATCCGAGTTTTTAGATACATGGGCCCCCTTTTTAGATCTGGTAGTGTGACACCCTGTATGTTTTCTTCATTTGCTTTGCAGGGTTGTATGCTATCATTTTTCTGCATGCTATGGTTTTGTTACTTGATTTCAGTCCTTAAATTTCTGTCTTATTAGTCTGACTAAGTTATTGTGTATGTAACCTTCTAGTATCTGGTTAATGTTTCTTTGTTTTTATTAAAGTCTTTGTATCCAAAAATCTAACGATCATTATATTGTATTTTTGTGGTTTGAAACTAATAAAATATTAATACAAAAAAAAAAAACACAAATAGAAAATAATTCAAATATTAAAACATATAAATCATCGGTTCAGGTCAATAACCGCTAAAATATAATAGCACAGTCAAACACAGCAAAACCAAAACCGCGTGGTAAAAGACCGCATCATGAAAAAACAGCAAGGCAAACAACCTTGTGATCCAGCACTTCCCAACACCACAAACCACACAGCACACAACACGGAAAATAATTTTTATTGTGGGATCTACACTCCCCCACACCTTCCTTGCAAGGGGCTTCACCCACTGCACACCCCCCCCAATAAATATAATCAACTCCGAGGGGGGGCCACACTCAGGGAGGGGGACAAAATCGGGCCAGCAAGGGTTGGACGTAAGAGGAAACAAAAACACTAAACAGAACACATAAGAGGAAAAAACTACACATACAGTGCAGGTGTAGGACTTGAACCCCCTGATGCTCCACTCTGTACTGCTTTCCTGGATTGTGGCTCTATCCTCTGAGCCACGACAGCAGCAGGGTGATTCCAGTCACAGTCCTGTACTTGTAGTACTCAGGCTGAGTAAACACAGCTACAGGTAAGTGCTGTAATGTTCAGCACTTTTATTTCCCTGTAGCTGTATTTGAGCATGCTGTTTTTCCTTCACAGTTTTTACCACACTCATATTGCTGCGTTCTTCTGCCCACATACCTAAATCACCTTGGTTGCCAAGTAATATTTTTACAAGAGACTCACCTTTTGACTGAAGAAGTTAATCTTTTTGGTAAAATGGGTTTTTCGAAAACATTTGAGGTAGGTGACTCTACAAACAAGAAAGGGGTAGCTATACCAGTAAATCAGAGTGTTCCCTTTACATAGAAACATAGAATTTGATGGCAGATAAGGACTGCTTGACCCACCTAGTCTGCCCATTTCCCTACCTAATGGATAAGCTGCAGATTCTAGTTAGCCTACAGCTTATTTCTTCCTAACCCCCCACTAGAATTGCCTTATGTCTGCCCCATGCATTCTAGAATTCCCCCACTATTTTTGACTCCATTACCTCCTCAGGAAGGTTGTTTCATGTATCCATAACCTTCTCCATGAAGAAATACTTCCTCACATTATGTCTGAGCTGTCCCCCCCTCTATCTTCAAATTGTGCCCCCTTGTTCTTGCACATCTCTTTTTCTAAAAGATGCTACCCTCTTGGACTTTGTTGATTTGCTTGAGGTACTTTAAAGTTTTTATCATGCCCCGCCCCCCTTGAGGGAATACATATTAAGGTCCTTTACATCTCTCTTTATATGTCTTCTGGTGAAGACCTTGCACCATTGAGGTTGCCCTCCTCTGGACAGCCTCCATCCTGTCTATGTCCTTGTGGAGATGGGGTCTCCAGAACTGCACGCAGTACTCTAGATGGAGTCTCACCAACTGTCTGTACAGAGGGATAAAAACTTCCTGTTTTCTACTGGCGATGCCTCTCCCTATGCATCCCAGTATCCCACCAACCCTCCTTACTGCCTTCTCACATTGCTTGCCCACCTTAAGGACATCTGATATGACTACCCGCAGGTCCCTTTCCATTTTTGTTGTTGTTAGTATCTCACCCCCCATTGTGTAATCTTCCTCTGGGTTTTTGTTTCCCAGGTGCATTACTTTGCACTTCTTTGCATTGAATCTAAGCTGACATACATTTGACCATTCCTCCAACCTTGCCAAGTCCCTTTTCATCCTTTCCACCCCACCTTCTGTATCGATCCTGTTGCAGATCTTTGTGACATTTGCAAAGAGAAATACTTTTCCTTCCAGTCTGTCTGCAATGTCACTTATAAAGACAATAAAGAAGACCGTTCCCAGTACTGAACCCTGCGGTACCCTGCTAGTAACCTCCCTTCTTTAATTGTATTACTATAGTTGCAGATCCAGCTGGTAGATTTATTTTGTTAGAGGGCTCTGTATATAACACTCAAGTTTTGTTAGGCAGCATTTATGGCCCCAGTTTCAATACCTCCTCTTTTCTGGCTGATTTAACTAAAATTCTGCTGCCTTGTGGCTCATATAACATTATATTAGGTGGGGACTGGACTCTCCCTCTAGATTTACAATTAGGTAGAACATCTGGTTCAGATTCTAGGTTAAGTTATTTTCACAGGGCATTGTTAGAATTTTTAGATTGCTTTAATTTGCTAGATCCCTGGATAACCTTACACCCAGGCAGCACACAATTCTCATTCTTTTCTTCTGCACATAAAGTTTATTTAAAAATTGATTATTTTTTGTTAATAACAAATTAATCCCAAGTGTCAGTCACTCAGCTATTACTCCTAAAGTTATGTCAGACCACTCTTTAGTTAAATTAACATTGACTCCAGGACTTTCCCCTCAAGAAAACCTCTTCGATTTGGAGACTGAATAACCGGCAATTAAAACGTAAGTTTACAGTTTCTAATATAAAGCAAGAAATAGCCACCTTTATATACTATAATCTTAATTCAATAGACAAGATAGATCTGATCTGATCTTCATTTAAATGTTTTATCCGGGGGCTTTTTATTCGGTTGGCTTCTAAGTGTGAAAAGCAGTGATTAGCCAAACTTGTTGAAGTCTTAGATAATGTTAAGAAATTGGAAGCTCAGTCTATTGCTAATCCTAATGGACAGGACTTGATCAGATTACAAAATTTAAGGGACAACTACTTTGGTATTACTAGGGAGAATGCAGAATACTCAATTTTAAAAACAAAAGCAATTTACATAGACTAAGGGGGAAAACTTAGTAAACTACTTGCCCATAGGCTCAAAAAGATGGAAACTAATAATAATATTGTAGCCATAAAATCAAGTATTGATAATACAGTTAAAACTTCCCCAAAAGAAATTGTTCAGAAATGTGAGCATTAATTTAGGAATGTATACAAATTGGCTGAGGAAAATTTAACACATAGAGATTTGCAATTATTTAACCAGGAGTGGCACACTAAGCTGAAAGCTTGTTTATAGGTGCAACCTGGGAGAAGAGGGAAGTTAAGTGACTTGATCAGGGTCACACAGTATGCAAGTGGGGTCTGTGGGATTCAAACCCAGGTCTCCAGATTTGTAGCTCAGAGCCTTAAACCACTGTGCTATACTGCCTCCAGATTATCAAAGTTATTTGCAAAACTTTAAATGTCCTACCTTGACACCTCAGATGACTTCTGATTTGATACGGGCTTAGAAAATGTTGTCTGTGGAGGGCATAGCCAACTGCCAAGTTTACAGCAGTAACTTCGCAGAGCTCTGCAGCTTGCAGCCATAAACTTTGACTTTAACCATCAAAACTATGTTTTGTGCAGTTCCAGGACAGATTAAAACTAGAAGAATTGCAGAGGTGAACAAACTTTACCTGGAGTTTCTAAGAAAATGTGATCCTGAGTTATGGGCGGAAGACATAAGCCAGGAGCTGAAGGAGAGGGAACCCAACCTAAGGATTCCAAGCTGGGCACAAGTAAAGAGCCTAGCCTGGGAGGTGAAGAAGAGTCACGCAGCAACCCTCAAATGCTGCCTTGCTCAAGGCGATTCAGAATCTAGATAAAAAATTGGAACTTTTACCACCCAACTAAAAATTATGGACACTAAAGTGGGATTGCTTGAAGACGATATGAAATCGACTTCTAAAATGGCAGAGACGGTGTTAACGGTAGCATCGGGACTCACAAAAGGGAATACATTGATCTGCAGGAGGCTTGAAAACTTAGAAAATGTCTCTCGAGCTTCCCATGTTAGAATTTTGGGCCTCCCCAAAGAAGCGGAAGGAAAACATCCAAAAGACTTTATCATCTCATTTCTGTGAGATGCCTTACAAATTGAAGAACATTTACATGTCTTAAAAACATATTGAATCAGTACTCGAGGTGGGAGAAGCAATACAGCCATGAATCAGCCTCCCCCACGTACCCTACCTGTGGTACTGAGCACTATTCTGGAAAGGGACACTATTCTAACATACTAACATACTAACTGCCAGCAGATTAGGCCTTACAGTCTATCGAGTCTGCTTGAACCTCAGGTCCCTAGTTGGGTACCGAGGCCTTCTTCCCCCTTGTGTTCCAGAACCCCTATCATCCATCCTTGCCCCCCTGGTCCAGGCCTTCCCCTGAAACTTTCCCTTCCTGTATCTGTCCCACCCTCTCTTGAAGCTCTCAACTGTAGAAGCCTGAACCAGGTCACCAGGCAGTACGTTCCAAGGTTCCACCACCCTCTCAGTGAAAAACCTCCTCCTCCTCCTCTTCCCCCCTCATCCTTCCACCTTCCAACTTGAAAACATGCCCTCAGGTGATACCTCCCTCCTTTAGTCTAAATATCCCCTCTGTGTTTACCCTATTCATTTCCTTGAGGTACTTGAAGACCTTAATCATGTCCCCTCTGTCTCCCCTTTCCTTCAATGAAAACAGGCCAAGCTCCTCAAGTCTTTTCTCATATGTCAGATCCCCTAGTCCTCATATCATCTTGGTAGCCCTCCTCTGGACCCTCTCCAGGAGCTGTATGTTCCTCTTTAAGTGCAGTCTCCAGTACTGCACAGAGTACTCAAGGTGTGGCCTAACCAGACCATAGTACAGTGGCAGAATCACTTCCCTGCTCCTCAAGGTGATCCCCCTTATGATGCATCCCAACATCCTGTTTGCTTTGACAGCCGCTCTCCTGCACTGCTCAGAGTTATTCATACTTGCATCCACCATGACCCCCAGGTCTCTTTCCTCAGTGGAGGCCTCTAGTGCCTCCCCTCCCAAGGTGTACCCATGTTTGGGGTTCCCCAGCCCAAGATGTAACACCTTGCACTTGGAGGAATTGAAATTTAATTTCCAGGTGTGAGCCCACCTGACCAAGGTCTCCAGGTCCCCCTGCAGGGCCAACCTCCCCTCTTCCCCCTTCAACTACTGCTGCCATCTTGAAATCGTCACTGAAGGGACTCATTTCACATCCTATGCCCTCCCTGATGTCAGATATGTATGCATTAAACAGGTTCGGACCCAGGACTGAGCCTTGTGGTACCCTGCTACTGACCCCTCTAGGGTTTGAGAGCTCCTCACCGACCACTACTCTCTGAGTGCATCCAGTTAGCCAGTTTCCTATCTATCTCACCATCAAAGGGCCCACCTCCAACCCCATCAGTTTCTTCACCAGGCCATTGTGGGGGACCGAGTCAAACGCCTTACTGAAGTCTAAAAATAGTACATCCATAGGCATTCCTCTGTCCAGTTCATATGTTACCCATTCATAGAACTCCACAAGGTTAGTTTGACATGATCTGCCTGGCACAAAACCATGTTGTTGGCTATCCTGCCCTCCTACCTCCTCCAAGAACACCCCCAATCTTTCCTTCAGTATACTCTCCATTAATTTTCCCACCACCAATGTCAAACTGAAGGGTCTATAGTTACCTGGCACTTCCCTCACCCCCCCCTTTATGGCTAGGCACCACATGTGCCTCTAGCCAATCCCTGGGGATCTTCCCTGTCTCAAGCAACCTGTTGAATTCCTATAGTACTCTCGGATGAATGCCATCCGGCCCAGGAGATTTATCTTTCTTTAGGGACTTTAGGGCTTTCCACACCCATTCAGTAGAGATAGCATCATCTGTCCCCCCCACCTTACTGGCCTTTATATCCATATCCTGGTGAGACACCCCGGGGTACCTCCCCCCCTGCTCCATTTCTGTTGCCCCGATCCTACCCTCTACCCTTCTGTGCCCACCGTGACTTGCTTGTAAGTATCTCATCCCCTTCCCTAGTGAACGCAGAGGCAAAGTACTAATTTAATACCTCCGCCTGGTCCCTCACCTCTTCCACCCACCCTCCTTCTGATCTCAATCTGCCGAGCTGACCCTTTGTTTTTTCTCCTCTCCCCAATGTACCTGAAGAACCCTTTTCCCTCCCCATATCCCCTGTGCCAGCCGTTACTCTTTACTGGACTTTGCCCCCCACACCATCCAGGTGACTTTTCTAGATGCAAGACGGTAAGTTTCCTTTTCCCTTTCCCCTCTCATTGTTTTGTATTTTTTGTAGGCCGCCTTCTTTTTTCTGACCATTACCTGAACCTCTCTGGACCACCAGCATGGTTTATGTGACCTAGCTCCCTTATGCTTCACCTTAGCACAGGTCCTGACTGCCTCATGAAGTCCCTGTTTAATGACCTCCCACCTCTTTTCCACATCTGTCATTGTTGTAACCCCCTTCAAGTGATCCATGTTAATTTGAAACCAGACAGTATTGTGGTCACTCCCAGCCAGGGGTTCCTCTACAACCAGGTCCCTTACCAGATCCCCATCCACCAGAACCACATCCAGGACATGCCCCTCCCTTGTGGGCTCCACCACATGCTGTGTTAAGAACACATCCTGGAAACTGTCCAGCAGCCTCTGCTCCTTGGCCACCTTAGAGGTCATGGTTCCCCAATTTGTACCTGGCATATTAAGGTTCCCCATCAACACCACTCCTTCCCCTTTTGGTCCACACTGAACCATAATATTGTGCAGCAAACCATCCTCCAAAACCTCCCCCATCCCAGGGGGCCTATATACTACTCCCAGCTTGACCTTACCTCCTACAGGGGTTCATAAGGTGACCCATAAGGCCTCCACATTTCCCCCTGCCTCATCTACCCTAGCAATTTCTATGCCATTTCTAATGTATACAGCCACTTCACCCCCCCACCCTCCTTTCTATCCTTCCTAAGCATAGTGTACCCCCTCACATTTAGGTCCCATTCATGTTTTATGTTGGCCTGTTTCCATGACTGCTACATTCCCCGACCAGCATGACCTGGAACTCAGGCTGCTTGTTTCAAGCTTCTAGCATTAACTAACACCATCTCCACATCTTGTCCTTGATTCCTTTGTCGAACCTCTCCGGCTCCCAATGCTTCCATCCTCCCCTGTTCCTCCTGGAGCATCCTCCCCAGAATGTTTCCCCCCTCCTCCCTCCCTTGCGTTTTATACCTCCCCCCTCCTCACAAGTTTAAACCCCACCTACCTTGAATATAGTCCACTAACCACTGTTTAAGGACTTCCTTTCCTAACCGGGTAAGATGAAGTCTGTCCTTGGCATACAGTCCCTTGTCCTCCCAAACTCCCTTCCAGTTCCCTGACACCCCGACCCACATTCTTTACCCCACTTCCTGAACCAGTCATTAACTTCTATGATCTTCATTTTGTTCTCCACAGAGGCCTTCGCTACCGGCAATATTTTTGAAAAGGAAATGTTGCATCTATTATCCCGACAGACTCTGGCCAGTTCTCGGAATCTTGCTTGGACTTCCAAAATGCTATTTCCCTCTATATCGTTAGTCCCCTAATGCATCAGAAAATCCGGTTTCCCTCCACAATCCCTAACCAGTTCATACAACATGAACTTTGCCCTGTGCACCATCAATCCAGAGATACTTACTACCTTAACCTGACTATGGCATCCCCCCTTCATCCCTCCCAATGAATACCTCTAATCATCGAGTCTCCCAGTATCAGAATCTGAACTCCTCCATCGCCCTTATGGTTACCTCCATTCTGCACTCTCACCCCCCTTTATCCATACTCTCCCATCCATGAGAGTCTCCCTGCCTTCTTATGAGAGACCCCCTTTGTCACCCTCCCCTTCCTGCCTCTCTTATTATGCCCACTTGATTTGGACCTCCCCTGAATGGGTGTCCCCTTTAACCCACTCTTATCTGAGCCATTAATCCTGGTCCTGATCATTTCACCTTCTCCTACACCTTCATCCAGCCTCCTCATAATAGTACCCCTGCCTCCAGTGGTCCCCTGTGGGTCCCCTTTACCTGGAACTCATTGTTGGTACGGAACCCCCTCCTGAAGGGGGGCCCCTCCGTCACCTTCTTACCTTTCAGTTTCCCTCCCATTGTGCTTTCCTCCTTCAAGCCTGTGGTATGTTGCCTTTTCCCCATCTGCTTAACATTTACGTTTCCTCTTCTCCCTCTGGAACTGTTTCTGTCCTTTCCTTTTCCAGTCTGTGATACCCTCTGAGTATCCGAATCCCTCTCCTCAGCCTCTGCATCAGTTCCCTCATTTCCACCAACCTCATCCTTCCCTTCCAGGTTGCTTAGTAGCTCATATTTATTGTAACACTCTATGCCAGCCTCCATCAAATGAGCTGAGTTTCTCCCGACTGCCACTCTAAGCTGCTCCCCCACCTCCCCCCTAACCCTTTCCTCCTTTGGAGCACCCTTCCCACTGTCTGCTCTTCTCAGCTTCCCCACAACTGCCCCTCCTGACTCTACCCTCTCCATTCTCTTTTTGTTTGGTACATTTATCCCATAAGTCTTTCTCATGGCTTCAACATCCCTACCTGTAGGTCCTCTTTTCCTAAAACCCCCCCTCCTGCTTGCTGAAATGTAGCCTCCTCTATTTTCTGAGCTATGCCCCAGCCTCCTCTCTACCTCACCCATCTGCCGCCCATAACCACACCCGTTATCCTTTGACACAGCCCCCAACTCCCCCAGCTTCCTCCTTAACCAATATACTTCACTCCTGATCCAAAATAGCTGCCTGCAGAGTGGACATCCTCCCTCCTTCCAGGCCCAGTTGAGAATTATTGCCTCCCCACAGCCTGTGCAGCCTACAACCCTTCTGAAGATGCCTGCTGTGGTGGATTGAGGCCACCCTGTTTTTCCCTCTATAGACATAATTGGACCGTCCTCCTTTTCCCAGTCCCTACCCCCTGAAATACTTTCCCTCTACCTCCTCCAAGTGGCCATACTGGGGTGTAATAGATCAGCCCAATTCACTTTTAACAAATTTAGGGCCCCGCCTCAATTTGTAGCGAGGTGCAGATGACTTCAGAAGTAAGAAAACAACCCTGCCCTAGATAGACACCTAACCTCTAACTGATCATACAGAATAGCCAGTGCTAACCTTGAAGTAGCTAGCAGCACAGCTACATTTCATTAATTTATCCCATCATGTCATCAAATATCCGTACAGAATAGACAGTGCTGACTTTGAAGTAGCTAGCAGCACAGCCAGATTTCATAAATTTATCCTTCCATATCATCAAACACCAATCATCACCTTTATACCCCTACAATGTGAACAAACACCAGTCATTGCCCTTTTGCCCCAACTAGGACACACCTCCTCAGCCCATTTAATAGAGGTCAGGGCTGGGGCGGGGGTGGGGGGAGGGACAAACAATCCCCCCCCAGAGTTCAGCCTCTAGTCCAAACATGGCTGAGCTTGCCCTTATATGCCCAGCTGCATGAAGAACAGTTTGAATTTATGCGCTGGGCCTTCCTGATAGGCCTCCTGGCACTGACGCTCCTGCCCCTCATGGTCGCCAACTGCAATGGTGAATTTCAAATCCTTGCAAGTCCCTTCACTTCTCCCCCCACCGATGCAGTCTCCTACCTGGCCCCCTCTGCTGGGCCGGTCCTCCTGCCACCAATTGCGGCCCAAAACTGCTGCTTCTCAACTCCCCTCTGTAAGACCGCTGATGCGGTCACCAGCTACAGACACTGTCTAGTCCAAATGCGTCTGGCCTGCCCTAATATGCCCAGCCACACGAATAACAGTCTTACTTCCAGTTCAGCAAATATAAACTTCCTGGGTACTTTCCCAACTGCCTCGTGGGGACCATCGGCAAAACAGGAGACTAGTTCATTGTTCACGTGCATGTGTCAGGAGAGCTGGGGCACAAGCTAAAAAGCATGGCAATATGAAGTGGCACTCCAACAGAATTCACCTGTTTCCTGATCTGAGTTATGCCACCCGCCAATGCCGAAAGAGTTTCGATGGAGTGAGGGCTCGTCTTGAGCAGTTGGGGAGTTCACCATATACTACTAATGCCTGCCAGCATGAAAATTGTTTATGGAGAAAAGAGGCATCAATTTGTAGAGGTAGGAGAGGCTGCAAAGTTTGTGGATCAATTTGAAAGGGAATTCCATGCTAATGGAGAATAAGACTCTGAAAAGGAATTAGAAGACAGTGATTAATGTCTAGAGGGACTCTATTGCATGTTCCAGCCATTTAATTTGACTACTTGACACCAGAATTTTCTGCCCCTGACTGGGATTATAATTTCTGATGTAAGTACTTTCAGAACTTTATTATTGGAACACTGGCTGAGAGGGGCAGGAGATGGAGTTAAAATGGTGTCCCCTGATAGTGCATTTGGATTATACGAACATGGCACCTGTCTTCAGCATTGGATTGGTAATTTTTAGCTCCCTGGCTCTCCTAACACATGTGCATGAACAATGGACTAGTCTCCTGTTTTGCCAATGGCCCCCTCGAGGCAGTTGGGAAAGTACCCAAGAAGTTTATATCTGCTGAACTGGAAGTAAGACTGTTATATATTGGTTTGCCTACATGGATGCTGGGTTGCTGTAAATGTTATTTTTTGTTTCTTACATTGTATTGCCAGTGACCAGTGAAAGACTGGAGTTTTTCTTTCATGGGTATGCAGATTAATGCCCCTCACCCTTCAATAAAAAAAAAACATGTCTTGCTCCCATACAAATTGCTGCCTCAGTGTTGAGGGGTCCTCAAGTTAGATATAATCATTGTACATGCAAAAGAGTTTGGCACTGTTCCTAGTTATTTTAAACTCAATCCAAAGGTTAAAGTTTCTTATCTGAAAAAGGTATTGTATCTGTTGAATCTTTAGGCATATGTGGCTGTAAGAGGACTGAGTAAATCTACATATGATGTAATCTATTATTTGATTGGGGAGGCTATACCCATTTTAAAGGGTGCACTATCTTAATTTTTTTTTCTCTCTGTTTATCCCTGCTCATGGCAGTATAGGACTTTTAGAAATTCTTATGTTGGAATATTTACTGATTAATTTCTGCAAACCTCCCTAAGGTGTAACAAGTGATAGGGGCATATCTAATCCTAACTGTAATAATGATGTCCTGCATTACAATGTAATAATTCATATATTGTGCCTACCTATGGGCTATGTGTACAGTTATATTTACAGCTAAACCAATAAAAATAAAGTAAAAAAAAATTCTGCTTCTGCATCCTAATAACAGCTCAAGTCAAACCTTCTCCCTACCCAGTACACAGCAGTGTGTCAAACTGTAAAAGAAACTCAAGCTTAGTAAAGGTGACATGAAATTTTCCTGACAGGACAACTGCCTGAATAAATTGTTGTTCTTGGCTAAATTTGCTTCTCAGAAAATTTAGTAATCCAACTCCATACTGCCATGGACCACCACCCCAGTGTATTTCCAAATGACAAACATTTTTGGGGGGAAAAAGTTTAAGTCCCCGTCAGGATTTTAATCACAAGGTATGTAAAAGCTGAAGTTGACCTGGAAGAAAGATTTTATGTCAGCTTGACTAGGACTAAAAAACACTACTCACACTTCCTGTGACTTCTCCCTTCTCACACCCTTACGTCTCTCCACTCTCCCTCCCTTATGATGGCTGCTGCTGGAAAAGCCTGAGGTGCTGGTCTGGCATCCGATGAGATCTGCTGGCAATAAGGGGCCTCCTGTTCTGCCATCCATCCAATCCAACAACAAGCCTGGTCCAATTTTCCTCCATAAGTTCCAAATGAAAGACCCTCTTCCCAACCCACCATCTCACTGCAGTGAATTCGCTCGCTACCAGTGACAGCAGTAGCCCACTGCTGAACTCGCCAAGTTGTACAAATGTGCATTCACTTGCTAAACCCCAGATATCTATCCCAAGCCCCAACAACAGCAAGAATCAACCACTGACAGCCAGTCACACTGATCTGAGGAGTCTCCCACCACCCAGCCTATTAACCCAAATCAATTACCACCAGCGATTTATCAAATCAGCAAAACTGAAAACTGGCCTGCCCATCATGCTACTCCTATCCTGATTGAGTCTCTTTCTCTCTCTCCCATATGACCCTTATTAAGTGATCCAGGAAAATCATAGAATGCTGTGGGCAGAAAAAGGACACCAGTGGTCCACTGAGTTTGCCCTCCACCCGCCACCCCCATATTTATATCCCATCCCTCCCTTTCCTGCTACTCTTTTTGCTTGGATAATCCCTTAAATCTATCCCATGTCCTCTTGCATCCCTCCACTGTTTCAGCTCCCATCACCTTCTCTGGTAGCCCATTCCAGGAATCCACTGCCCTTTTGGTGAAGTAATGTGTCCTTAAACTCCCCTGACTCTTCCCCCCCCAACCTCAAACTGTGGCCCCTAGTTCTATCCATGCATTTTCTCTTGAAGATGCTCCCCTCTCCTGTCTTGTTTATTCCTTTCACATACTTGAATGTTTTGATCATGTCTCCCCTCTCCCTTCTGGTTTCCAGTGAGCACAGGTCCAGCTTCCTCAGCCTCTCCTTGAGAGCTAAGGAGGCTGCTTACCTGTGCCAAACCCTGGGTGATCTAAGACACATTACAACCATTCCAGAGTCTGGAATGGCTGAAAAACCTAGCGTTTGGTGCAGGCACGCCCTTCCTCACTGCCCAATTTTCTCAGGTCACTCAGGGAGCATCAGTGGAAGAGAAACTCACGTTAAGAAGAGAATGATGCCAGGCAGGCCTCCAGTTTTGTTGATTTGTTTAATGGTGGTGGTTATTGGTTTGGTCGGTGGGTCAGGTCAGGGAGATGCCTTGTGTCAGTGTGACTGGCTCTGGCTGCTTGTGGGATGTGGGTTAAGTACCTGGGGGAAACAAGTATGTTTTTCACCAAGCTTTTTCTCCCTCAGTCCACCTGTGCAGAGCTCATTGGTCCCGTCCCTGCCCCCTCCTGCTTGGTGACCTGGTTCAACTCAACCAGGTCCCTTAAACCCTCATGGACTGCCCACCCATGGATATGGGTCTCTGGATGGGGGAGGATGGCACCTGTCCCGGGGGGGGCCATCCTCCCCCCTAAGATCCATATCCAGTTTCTGGGTCCATATCAGGTGACAGTGGAGAGCAGAGGGTTGGCAGGCAGGACATCATGAAGCCAGGCAGACCTTTTCCATTTTCTCCTTTCCTGAACCTGCAGTGGCACAGAGGACACATATGCATGGAGGTGCGCATGTGCTCAGAATCATGGTTCCTTCGACCCTGTTGTCCTCAGTCTGCCTCCCTAAGCACAATGCTACCACCAGACCTCCACGTGGTGGGGCCGGGATAACCCACCACCCCAGTCTGGGAGAAGAGAGCTGTCAAGCAGCTACTCAATCCTCTCTAAGCCCTTCCTCCGCCAAACACCACTGACCCGGGCTTGTTCCCAAACTCGGATGAATGGCATGGTAAGAGGAAACAAGCTACAGTACCTCATCCCTCTGTACCACCAGGCCAACTTCGAGTAACAAGTGTGTGTGTATTTGTGCAACTTGCCATATTGTGCAACGGGCTACTGCTATTACTTGGAGCAAGCAAATTCATCGTAGCAAGGTGGCAATTTGGGGGGTCTCTCAGTTTGGACTTATGGAAGATAACTGGACCTGGCTTGCTGTTTTATAGATGACAAAGTAGGAAGACTCTCAGTACCAGAGAACCTCACCAGATGCCAGATAGAGGTGGGATCCCTATGGCTTTCCTAGCAGCAGCCATCGTATAGTAGGGATAGTAAGGAGATGCAAGTGTGAGGGAAGAAGCAGTCAGACAAGGTACAATAGTGTTTTAAAACTTCTGTTTTACAGTTTGCCAGGTGGGCAGAGGTAGTATGAGTAGATGGAATCAGCATTAGAATCGAATTTCAATTCTGACCTGTTTTTTTTTGTTTGTTTTTTTTTGGAATTGGGAGTTTTGGACTTCAATACTTCAGTTCCAAAAATAACTGCCCACAGTCTGATTAATTATAGAAACATAGACTTTGATGGCAGATAAGGACTGCTTGGCCCACTTAGTCTGTCCATTTCCCTACCTACAGGATAAGCTGAAGATCCTAGTTAACGACAGCCTATTTTTCCTACCCTGCCCCCACAAGAATTGCCTTATGTCTGTCCCATGCATTCTTGAATTCTCCCACAGTTTTAGACCCCACAGCCTCCTCAGTAAGGCTGTTCCATGCATCCATTCAATGGATTCCAAGCAACCCCATAGACTATGTCCCCCAATGTGCTTAATTTTCTTTTAGCTGTACTACACTGTGAAGAGACAAGACAACAGAAGTTGCCTTCTGCAGCAATGAGAAAAAGGTGAGTTCTACATTTGAAATGCATTACTTTTTGTTTCACACTTGCAGCAAGTAAAGCAAATCATGTCAGCAGTAAGATATGTTCTCTTTGGCATATTTTTCCATGTCCCCAGCTGCAGCATTCTTTCATTGTCTAGCAGCCACAGTATGACCATCTCCCTTAAAGGTATAGTCTGTCTTAATTCTGTAGGGTGCCATTAAGACATTAATTGAGATCTGTGTGCATATTCATGTTCTCTCCAGGTGTATGTTTTCAACTATAACAAGCATTTGTCAATGCCGAATGTTGCTTGCTTGTATGTGCTGTTTAGGTATTTGGAAGTCATTGGAGTGCAAATATTGAAAATTCGCAAACTTACGAGTGTGCGTAGGGATTGTGCAACACACGCTCGTAAAACAGTCATTTTTAGGAATCTTTTCACCAAATTTTCAACATAGCCATTTTAAGACCTCTGCTCATGAACAGTGTCACTGTGATTTTCTTAATTGTCCCATACATGGATTCGCACACCGACTGCGCCATTGTGCGCTACATGGGTGGAAACACGTTTTGGGCAAGATGAAAAATTACAGCTGTACTGCTCATAAGGAGGTGTGGTAAAATGGCAATGTTGAAAATGTGAGTGAAAATATTGAAAATTCATGAAACTTACGAGCATGCGTAGGAACTGCATAGCACTTGCGCTAATAAAAACAGTCATTTTAAGAATTCTTTAAATTTTTCAACATAGCCATTTTAAGACCTCTGCTCATGAACAGTGTCACTGTGATTTTCTTAATGTGTCCCATACATGGATTTCGCACACCGACTGCGCCATTGTAGCTAATGGGAAACACATTTTGGGCAGGATGTGAAAATGACAGCTGTACTGCTCATAAGGAGGTGTGGTAAAATGGCAATGTTTAAAATCTGGAGTGAAAATATTGAAAATTCGTGAATTTACAAGCATGCGTAGGAACTGTGCAACGCGCGCTCGTAAAATAGTAATTTTTAGGAATCTTTTCACCAAATTTTCAACATAGGCTTTTTGAGAGGCCACCTTATAAACACTGGCAGTGTTGTTTGGTTAATCAGCCATGAAAGGTGATTTCATGCAGTGATGGCAAAATCACCCTTCGGGCCCGATTAACGCCATGACAGTGCAAGAATTCATGAGGAGGGGTCCCAAAAACCCCATGTTGAAAATTTGGGCCCAACATTCCCAAAAATGCCTGAGATATGCAACAAAGTTGAAAAAACCCTATTGATTCCATTATACAGCTTACCGGCATTTCCTCAGTTCGCGGTCGGCTTTGAAGAGTGCAGACGTGTTCCCGGTCCACCGAAGATCGTCGCGCCGAGCTCCGGAGGTAAGTATGGAGTGAGGGGGGTATGGGGAGGCAGGGTGCGCGGTGGGGGTGGGTGCGGGTGGGGGCAGTGAGACTGCGAGGGACCTTTTATTTACAGGGTTTTTTGTTTTTTTTAATTAAGATGACGCGGGACGTTTGCCACGCTGGGGTGGGCTCCCAACGTGGCAGCTGGAAAGGCTGTTTGGGGGGCTGGAGCTGACGGGGGATTGGGCACCCCCGTCAGCTATAACAAGATTTGTCACACTGGGGTGGGCTCCCAGCGTGGCACCTGGAAAGGTTTTGGGGGGTCATGCAGCCTTGGAGCCAACGGGGGATTGGGCACCCCCGCTGGCTATAACATTTTTTGCCACACTGGGGTGGGCTCCCAGCGTGGCACCTGGACAGTTTTTGTTGGGGGGGCATGGAGCCGACGGGGGATTGGGCACCCCTGTCGGCCATACAGTGTGTGCGTGGGGGGGAGCGCATCAGCACTCAATATGCATGCTTGCGTGTGTGTTTGTGCGTGGGGAGGAGAGCTCTACTCACTGAAGCGGAGCTCTCCCTTTCAACTGTATGCCACTGCATTTTGACTGCTGTCATAGACAGCTGCAGCAGTCATTGGAGAACTGCGGCCGCGCCTGCAAACTCACTGACTGAATTGGAAGAGGGGGTGCCACACCTCCGAAAACTCGGATGATGGCACTATGTTTCTTGCACATGCGTGCAAGCAACATAAAAACTAAGGACTGAGAAAATACATAAGCTGCAAGACATGATGGCATGTGCACTGTGATGGCACATAGCACACTCAGGAGCATAGTGCTGGCACACCGCTTGCCTCAGAGTGTCTTATTGTGCTTATAAAATGTGTAAACTGAGAACACTTAAAAAAATTGTAATTATTTTAATTAAAAACAGGTATTTTCTTTTGTTTAAAGTAACTAGAAAAAAGTAGAACCTTCCCAGCTCTCCAGCAATATAGCCAAAATGTTGTCAGTATAGCCTAGAAGTTAGAGTAATGAGCTGTGAATGAGCTTAGAACATCCAGCAAAACTGAATTTGATTTCCACAACCTCCTCTTGCATGCCATGTGACTCTGAACAAGTCACTTAACCTCCCCAGTACTCCTGAGTCACTCATGTAAACAGACACTTGTGCTTAGTGGGCCTTACCTGGTTACCAAAGAATAAAAAAAATATTATATATATATATATATATATACACATACATACACAGTATATATAGCTGTACATACCGTGCAGCTATAGATAGGGTTGCCCGGCCATTTCTATGTTGAACCCCAAATTTTGCACTTTAATAACTTTGCAACTGTATGACAGATTTGCCTGACATTTTGCATGTGTGGTGGGGCACCATAGATCTCTGGATCTGATAAGTTGCATAATGGTCAGATGAGCAGTTGCGGAGCTGTGAGTGCCAAAAGCATGCAAAAAAGGGGGGATTGTGCATTTCTTTGCTTGGGGCTATAGCCCAAATGATTTGTCCGTCTGGTCTGGAATCTTCAGGGAAGATGCAGTCTGGTTCACTGATGTGCCTTTTGAAGATTTGGTGAAAAAATATTAATCCGTTCAAAAGTTATTCAAATTTAAATGTTCCCATTATAGTCAATGGGGAAAAAATACATGTGCCTCACAAAAGCAGCCACCAGTACATTTTACTGTTGCAAATGGCCCTTTTACTGTTGTGCTACAGCCATCTTGTTTCAATTAGTGGTGAAGAGAAAATGTCTGTAATTCAAATTCTACTGCCCCTAGGTAAACACTGACAGTTGTGTTTACCTAAACAGAGCCTGATGAACACAATGGTGCCATCAGTTGTTTTCTCGGACCCCTAGAAATACCTTTTTAAAAATCAGGTCCCCCATAGTGTCACAAATCATGACAGTACATTTGTGACACTTTCAGAAATCATGACACTGTCACATCTATACTGTCACAATTTGCGACACTACTGCACCAAAAAATACCATTTCTTTGCCACACCACTGCATCTAAACGGTTAGGACTTTTTGGCTGAAATTTGCAGGGTGGCAAGCCCTGGCACCACAGAAGTGCCTTTTTGTGGTTTGATAAAAAAATGTAAAATGGTTACAAAGTTACAGTGCTCCACAGTTGAGAAATTTCCCATAGGCTAACATTGGGGTGCCAGCGGTGCCTTTCAGCGTCCGTATCTTGAAAACGATTCGAGATACAGATTTTTTTGCTACCCACAGGTGGACAAAGTTTGCGTGGAAGTTTCAAAGTCATGATTACAACTGCAGTGGAATTTTTTTCATAGTTGCTACAGTTACAGAGATACTGCCAAATAAGTGTTATGAGGGTTCCTTTTCAGTATTATGGGGACGCTGTATTGCTCTGTACTTATATGTAAGTGGGAGCGCAGGGCCCAGAGGACCAGTGCTCCCACATAAACATACCATTATGCAAAACATGGGCAACATGAAGGGAGAAAAGGGCCCGGAGGGCCCGCTCTCCCACAAACACACACCAATTACCAGTTACATTACATTTTCTCAAGAAGAAGGGAAATTAATTGCAAAAAAACTTAGTTAATGCAACAGTTAGGGTTAATTGCACAGTGACAAAATATGAAAATGTGATGTTAGGGTTACCACACCTACCACCCCACCCCCACCTCCCTCCACCCTCCACACACCAACATACATCGGGGTGTGCCATGGGGTCATCAGGCCTAACTCTCACCCCATTCTCCTATACTGTAGCATGTCAGCTTGTTTACACATGGAATAGGGTGAAGTTGGGCCTGTCAACTCCTGGCACACCCCAATTTTGTGTGAAAGTGAGATTGATAAGGGAGATAACCCTAACACCACAGTTCCATACTTTTGTCGCTGTGCTATGAACCCTAACTGATGTATTAATGAAGTGTTTTGTAATGAATGAAGATATATATACATAATGGCAAGACAAAATCTAGAAATTTCATTGGCCAAGAGCTGTCAACTGACTGTGCATGAAATCTCTGTAAGCACATAGTCAGGTACCAAATCTCACTTTCATCCCTGAAAAAAACTACTTGGAGACATTTTGTAAGTGCAATAAGCCCCTCCAGGGTGTGCGTCATAGGATTTTATTGCACTTCCCCGGGGTGTATGGACACTCAGCCTTTGGCCTTGTGCCTTACTACACTCCTGTGGCATACATTAAAATTTTATAATAACTGGGAAGCATTTTCTCCAGTAGGAGAAACCTGGTTATAATTCGCCGTTATAACCTGTGGGTTGTAGTGGCGTACACGCGCCAGGTTTCTCTTGCACTGTGCATGTGCAGCCAACGCTTCTTCTCTCTTCCGTGCTGGCTGCCATTCCCCATATCTACACTGTTCGCTGCTCTTGGAGTCAGCGGCAATACGTTTTAAACAACTGGGCAACATTTTTTGACATCAGAGGGCTTAGGGCTAAGAAAAAAAAAATTTAAAAAACAACAAATAATGGTTTTCATCAGGAGCCACGGACCACACTGAAACCCAACCGGTCCCAGCTCCATCAAAATATCTTTATTTTATATAGCTGCTGTGGCAAGAAAATACTCCCCAGCAATTCTATAAAATAAAGGCTGGGAAGGGGGTGTAAAACTCGAATTTTATACACCCGCCTCAGGGTGGGCTGCCTTAATAAACCCGTCGAGCTTTGCTCTCAGGGTTTATGTGGCATCCCACCACTCAGGGGGGTGTAAAATCTTGTTATAACCCCCCTACCCAGCCATTATTCTATTTATAATGTACACCCTGTCGTGACATATTATTTACGTAATCCACACGTTCAAAAAATATAATTTTTTTTACCTTGGAATGTAGGAAGTCAAACATCTGCAGAATTCTACTGGCTGAATGTTCACCTCTCCCCACACAAATACATACAGCAGAAGACCTTAGTATAGCCAGGGATTCAGTTGTATCTGCTGCAGAGCAAACAGCAAAGATTTCTCTGGTAGGTAGGAGTGAATGGGGGGAGCATGGTTAGAAAAGATTCTCCCAAAAATAAAATTGTGAATAGTATTTCATTAATTTGAGTATGTGTGTAAAGAGGGGAATATAAAGAGAAAGAACATTTAATCAGTTTGTTCGTTTTATTTTGGAGGAGTTTAATTTTAATGACCTAGGTTATTTTTTTAGTGAGCAAAGGTGGCAGCCATGTTTGTAATGGAAATCAGGAATTTAAAAAAACAGCATTGATATTGTTAGTGTGTTGTGTCCTGATTGCCAGCACTTTTTTTACTCATTTGTTATACTCTCTTAACACACAGATCCTAAACAATCAGGATGCAGTATTTTCCCTAATCATTTTATAAGTTTTAAATAACTTTAGAGGCATTAAGAATAGGAAAGAACTTTTGAAGGTTTTTTTTTCAATCATTTCTTTGTCCGCCTTGTTGACTAGCCTGCTGCCCCATCTGACCAACTCTTCCAGCCCTGTCACCGGCTTCCCAGGGCTTACTGTGCTCCTTCTCACCATCTGCCAAAGGGTATCTTCCATGGTGCCCAGTCACCAGTGTGCAGCCTGCGGGGGGGGTGTCAGGCGCCATATTGCGTTTTTGGTTTTTTTTTTCACTTTTTCACCCCAAGGATCACTGTGCATGCCATGGATGCAATGAGTGCATGCCTTCAGTGTCCTGCATGCAATCCCTCCCCCACTGTGATCCTGCTGTGCTGCCACCCAAATTCCTCCAGATGCAGATGAGTAGTGGGATGCTGACACCCCCAAGGGAGAAGTGCTGTCCTGGGGACACTCGATCCTCCCTCCCCCAGGCAGCCCCCAAACAACCTTCATCCATTTTCAAACCCAGGTCGCCGGTGTGGTAGGAGGTGAGACTTCCAGACCTTGGCTCTCCTTGACATTGGGCCAACTTACAAAGAGCTAGTGTACTGCATAAAACTAATATTTGTATTTAAAGATCAATGGCAACCATTTTACATATGGTTAAATAAAAGCCTGAATTTAAGTCCCTGTGTCATGAGTAGTGTTTCCTGAAAATGTCATGCTATTTGGTTTTGTGGTTTTCTTTAAATCAGCATTTGTTAACTTGTTCTGCACTAGCTGGAAATAGTCAGGCTGTTTCTGTCCCTCTGACTGAGCCTTGGAGAGTGATGACATCATATTGGAGTAAGCTACTGCTTCAGCAGTACGAGTCCCTGCTTGACTGAAGAGCTGTAAATTTCCTAATTAGAACAATCTGTAGAGTTAAGTGTTTGCTGTCCAGGGTTTTTACTAACTCAGTCTCTGGTATGTGTTCAGATGAATTAGCTGAAAATCTATCATTTGGGTTTCCTAAAAAGCTGATCATTTGAGTTTCAGTGCTGAATTGAAGTGGTATGCATTTGAGAAATCAGCTTGTCTGTATCAAAGCTGTGAGTTCTGTCCCATCAAAACTCTGTGTTTTTTTTCTCTAGCTATATAACACTGAGTTGTTTATTCAGTGGATATAAAATAAATCTAAAGTTTGTTAATTCATACAAGTAGTTTGTCTTTGCTGTAGCCCCAATAAATAGGTCAATGTAAGAATAATTATTTTCCTCTCAGATTGACAAACAGGTGTCTGCCACACTCTGCTTTTTCAGGAACATGTACTACATGAACTCATAAATTATAGTTCTTTGAAGCTTTCTATGTGAAAATACATAATGTATAACTAGAACCAGTATAGAGCATACTGATGCCAACTATCTCATGCACCATAGTTGAGGCAGTTGCACTCTGCCGCCCCATCCCTTGCCCCACATTCAAGGCTGCTGCACCCTGCTGCCCAATGTCTTCTACCACATAGTTGGGTTTGCCGCACCCTGTTGCGCCCATCATCTGCCTGAACAGTCAGGGCTGCTGCACCATGTGCACCCCATCCCACAGTCAGGGATGCTGTACCCTGATGGCCTCCTGTGTCCTGCCCCACAGTCAAAGCTTGTGCACCATTGTGTCCATAGTCCCCTGCCACCACAGCCAGGGCTGCTGCACCTTACTTCTGCCTACTCAAGCAGGGCTGCTGTGGCCTGCTGTGCCCTACGGTCCCTTGCCTCCACAATTATGGCTACTGTACTATGCTGCCACCTGCCACAAGAGTTGTGACATTTGCTCACCCTGTCCTCTACCTCCAAAGTTGAGTTCTGTCCTTCACCCCATAATGCAAGATGAAAGTGTTTTTCTGTTTTTCTTTTGGGCAGTGCAGCAATAAATCTGACCTTGGTGTCAGGGGGCAGCATGGTGCAGCAATGCTAACTGTGGAGTCATGGGGCAGTGGAGGCATGGGGCTATAGGGTGCAGCAGAGCACAACAGCCCTGACTGTGTAGAGAGGACCAGGATGCAGCAGCTGTGGCTATGGTGGCAAGAGACAGACTACAGCATAGTGCAGAAGCCTTGATTGTGGTGAAGGACATGGGGGTGGGCATCAGGATTCAGCAGCCCTGACTGTGGGACAGGATGTGCATGGTGCAGCAGCCCTGCCCATTTGGGAAAATGGAAGTAGGTAGCAGCTTGCAATAAAGGCCCCACCTCTGTTGGCATGGGCAGCATAGTGCAGCAACCCTAAATGTGGAGGCAAGGGACATGGGACTATAGGGCATAGCACAGCACAGTAGCCCCAACTGTGGTGACAGAAACAGGGGGTAACATGGTGCAGCAGCTCTGACTGGGGGGAGACAAAGTGCAGCAGGATGCAGCAACCACAACTGTTCAGGCAGGGGTAGCAGGGTGCAGTGGTCCTGATTGTTTAGGCAGGAGATGGGAACAACAGGGTGCAGCAGCCCACTGGTGGAACCCCCTGTCTGATGGCAGACACCCTGTCCGAGAAGAACCGAGCAAACTCCTCGCACAATGCATTCGAAAAGGCTACCTTCAGCTGTAGACAGGAAAGATGGAGAAGTCTGTCCACAGTACGAAAGAGCACAGTTGGTCGATTCCTCCCAGAAGCAATCTCCCTGGACAGGAATTCTGCCTTCTTATGGCTGATTGCCCCCTGGTATGCACCCTAGTGCACACATAGGGCCAGTTTGTCTACCTCCAGGCCAGACTTCTGCCAGCAGCACTCTAATCTCAGACCCAAAGTCTTCATCGCCTTGAGCTCCCCATTATACCAAAGGAACCTCAAGTGAGAAGATCTTGGTCGTACACGGACTGGTGTGAGGGAGTTGAGCGCACCAGACAGTGCCTTATTATAGGCATCAACTGCCACACACACACCCCCAACACATGCACTGTCCACACTAGATAGGTCAGCCACCGCCAAAAAACCCTCAGGGGTCAACCCCCTCAAAGGGTGATAGCTGACCATCTCTGCAGGGGGAGGGCTATCAAGGGTGGCCCCGAATGAGAACTTCACCATGCAATGATCAGACTAAATGACCCAATCAGTCCTGAGACTATTGATCTCAAGCCCCAATGAGAACACCAGATCCAACATGTGGCCACTCTGATGGGTTGCGGAGGAAACACCCTGCACAAGGCCCAAAGATGACATCATCTGGAGGAAGTTGAAACCAAGCCGAAAAGATTAATCGTCAGCCCAAACATTGAATTCCCCCAGCACTAAACATCTGGGGGCCTCCAACGTTTCCCCATGACAAAATCATCCACCTCCTGCAGAAAGTCTCCCACCACCCCAGAAGGGCGATAAATCAGGAGAATCAGGCAGCCTGCGCCCGGACCCTCACGGATGACCACACATTCAAATGAATGTGGTGCTCTCACTGGGTGCAGGATGAAGCCTAGCTCAGATCTAAAACAGATGACAACCCCCGCCCCTGTATTCCACTCTGGGGCAGTGCACTACGGTATATCCAGACAGGACAGCTGCCTGTAAAACTGGGCCAGAATCATCACCGATCCAGGTCTCTGTAATGCAAGCCAGATCGGCTGAAGAAACCAAGTCCGCTATAATTGCAGTCTTGTTTCTGACCAATCTGGCATTGCAAAGCACCACCCTCAGGGGATTGGTGGACAGTGCAGCCCCTCTGGCTACCCGCCCACTCGGTCTGGTTAGATTTCTTTTATATCTATTAAATAAACAACCCAGTGTTATATAGCTAGAAAAAAGCACAGAGTTTTGCTGGGACACAGCTCACAACTGTGATACAGACAAGCTGATTTTTCAAATGCATACCACTTCAATTTAGCACGGAAACTCAAATGATCAGCTTTTTCTAAGAACAGAATGATAGATTTTCAGCTAATTTGTCTGAACATAAACCAGAGACTGGGGGCTGGATTCACAAAGACAGCCAAAAATCCAGCAGTTGCAGAAAAAAGGCCTGCAGCACTATGGAAATGCTGGTGCAGAATATTCTGAAAGAAAAATTGAGCACTGCAGAAATCCATAAAAAATCCAGCAGCTGCGGAAATTCCGCAAGTGGTGAAAATCCGCAACTGCAGATCCACAGCTGTGGAAAAGGCTTAGGAGGCACAACAATAGGTGATCCATATTAGCTGGAGCAGCAGACTTTGACAGTCTTGCCATATATATAGCTGAAAGTACCCACAGAGAGACCGGCAACCATTCCTTCAACTGGGACCACTGCAGCATCACTGGTTCCAGCAAAACCATGCACCTCAGTGGCTACAGCGGCACTCACTGCAGGCTGTTCAGCCTCTACTGCCTGTGGGGCTCCTTCATGGGCTGCACTGGGTCTGGTGGTGGTTGTTTGTTGTCTTTCATTGACAGTGTGTGCTAGTGTTGCTGTTAACAGCTGCCACTGCTATACACCCACTGGTTTGCTCTTCCTTGTGCCTGACCTCCACTGTAATTGTATTTTGATTGTTGTGGCACTGCATTTTGCTCAGCGAGTGTTACACTTCAGTCTCATGTGTGCTACAGTTTTTCCACAACTGCGGAAAAACATTGGCTGGGAATAGCTTTTAAGGGGATGTGCCATACTTATCAATTACTTTTTTCCTCAGAAACTTCCGGAGCTGCATTTTCTTCCACAGTCTGTAGTGTCTTTTTTCTGTAGCTGTGGACGTTCTGTGTATAGCACTCAGATCAATTTCCCTTTTTTTGCGCAGCTACAGAAATTTTGGGGACTTAGGGAAGGTTTTGTACCTTCAGATTGTTTTGTGAATCCCCCTGAGTTAGTAAAAACCTTGGACAGCAAAAGCTTAACTCTACAGACTGCTCTAATTAGGAAGTTAACAACTTTTTAGCTCTTCAGTCAAGCAGGGACTTGCACTGCTGAAGCAGTAGTTTACTCCAATATGTCATCACTCTCCAAGGTTCAGTCAGAGACAGAAACAGCCCGACTGCTTACAGTTAGTGCAAAACAAGTTAACAAATGCTGATTTAAAGAAAACCACAAAACCAAATAGCATGACATTTTCAGGAAACACTACTCATGACACAGGGACTTGAATTCAGGCTTTTTTTTTAACAATGTGTAAAATGGTTGCCATTAATCTTTTAAAGCAGTTAACTATTACTTTTTATATCTTAGATACGTATTTTCCCTCTGGTCAATTATATTTGTAACCTAATGCTACTAGGTGTGATGTGTGGAACAGCACTATGTCTGGCTGCTGACGTATCTAGCTCTGTTCCTCCCATTAAGTCATCAGCATTGTGATGACACTGACTGTGACATCACAGGTGCTTAGGAATAGCCAGTCACAGCTGCCAGGTCAGTCACCTGTGACATCACTGTCAGTGAGATCACAGTGCTGTTGATGTAGTGGGAGGAATAGAACCAGATATGTCAGCTACCAGGCAGAGTGTTATTTCACACACCCAGCATAGTACTATCACATAGAAAACTTTCTAATGATCAAAAGCAAAAGGAAATTTGCTTTAGAAGTACAAAGTTACAACTGACTACTTTTTAAAGTTTGTAACATTTCCCTGTCTGCTATTTTTGGTTCTACTAACTCTTTAAAGGTGGCAGAAAATGATTTTCACATATCCAACTGCCCTCCAATTTTCCTTTCCATGACAGTTATCTGTTCTAATATGCTTTGACCAATTCTTAATAAATGTGTAATCTAGCTTTGGGGTGCCCTCAGAACTACTTAAAAGTTCACTCTTCTCACTAGCTACTGCTCGTTCTTTTCATATTTCTGAGACATATCCTAACACCAATTACACTATTCTGTGCTATTCATCAGAATGGCGTGTAACGGTGTCACTGATGTCATAGAGTGTTCAGGCAGTATGAAAAGGGTAAACATCAACTGCAGAAGAGAAATGTATTCAAAGTACTGACAAACGCAAAAAAAAATGGATTATTTAACAGAAATGGTCAAAATATATATGGGATGCACAATGATGTTACTCAAAATATGCAATTTATCTCCATGTATGAGACGGCAAGACCAAAACCCACAAATGGTGAAGCTATGAGTGAGTTATGAACATTTTCTCCCCTCACAGGTAGAGCTAAATTGTGTACTTTGAGTCTGACCATTGTGTAATTAATTTATAAAGCATCATTCTAACAGTTATTGCTTTATAAAAGGACACTGTCAGTTGCTTTAATATTTTTAGTGTCCCTTTTTTTAATTGTACCTGCCATCATGCTAGGTTCGCTGATAGACGTAGTTTTCATTACATGCATACTTTCTCACTAAGAACTGTTATTTGAGCCCAAATTTATGGCACACAAACATAAAATTTGGCAGCAGATAAGGACCACTTGGCCCACCCAGTCTGCCCATTTTTCCTTACCTACTGAATCACCGCAGACCCTACTTGATCTCTGGCTTATCCCCCTTGTCTCATCACTAAGGTTCCCTTATGCCTATCCCAGGCTTTATTGAGCCTTGTTACAGTTTCCCCCCCCCCACCTTCACTGGAAGGCTGTTCCAGGCATCCACCACCCTCTCTATGAAGAAGTACTTCCTCACATCTCCCCTGAGTCTACCCCCTCCTGCTTCATAGCATGGCCCTTTGTCTTTGAGCATCTTTTTTTTTTGAAAAATGCTTTCCTTTTGAACTTTATTTATACTTGTGAGGTATTTGAAAGTTTCTATCATATCCCCCTCTCCCTCCATTCCTCCAGGGTATACACATTAAGGTCATTTAGTCTCTCCTCATAGGGCTTTTTATGCAGACCCTGTACCATTTTGGGTACCCTCCTCTGGACCACCTCCATTCTTTCTATGTCCTTCTGGAGATGGGGTCTCCAGAATTGAACACAGTACTTCGGGTGAAGTCTCACCAGTGATCTATACAGGGGTAACACTACCTCCCTCTTTCTGCTGGTGATACCTCTCCTTTTGCATGCCAGTGTCCCGCTAGCTCTCCCAACTGCCTTGTCACATTGCCTCACCACCTTTAGGTCAACAGATATGATAACCCCCATGTCTCTTTTCTGTTTTGTGGTCAGCAGTACCTCTCCTCACAATTTGTACTCCGCCCCTCTGCCCCTCAGTTTCTGCACCCCAAGTACAGGATTTTGCACTTTTTTGCATTGAAGCCTAGGTGCCATACCCTTGACCACTCCTCTAACTTTTCAGATCCCCCTCATTTTTTCCACTCCCCCCTGAATGTCTACCCTATTGCAGATTTCAGTGTCATCCACAAACAGGCAGACCTTTCTACCCAGTCCTTCTGCAATGTCACTAATAAAGACTTTAAAGAGGACCGGTCCCAGTATAGATCCCTGTGGTACCCCACTGGTCCCCCTCCCTTTCTTGGAGTGACCTCTGTTTACCACCACCCTGTCTCCTATCCCTTGGCCAATTTCTTACCCAGTTTTTTTTTTATTTATTTTATTTATTGAGTCTCAGAATTAATACCTTTGAGCCAGGGACTCATTTACAAAGGCTCCACATCAAAAAGAGATAATACAGAGATTGAGTAACATACATGAATACAATTGGTTACAAAATACACTGGGTACAAGTAAGTTGGCTGGGTGGGATACAATAAAGCCAGGGCACTTGGAACTTATACAGAGATGAATATATTGGTTGCAAATACATTGGGTACAAGTAAGCAGTCATGGTGAGATACAAACAACCCAAATACTTGAATATTGGACCTAGTACATATAATGTATAATAAGACTGGGATTAAGTGCTATGTGTAAGGAGACTAGGGGTTGGGAGCAGGGGTACAGGAAGAGAAGGCCAGGTAGGGACAAGGATTGTGCTGGGTAAAAGGAGCAGTAAGGTATAAATAGGTCAGATAGTTAGGAAATCATTTGAGGCAGTTGGTTCAGATAGGAATAATTATGGTGGTTTTCTAGGAGGTAGTGAGGGGAGCATGCAAGGAAACATGGTCACAACAGTGACATACCATGGCAGCCCAGGAGGCTTTGTCAGCTAAGTAGTTGGACAGGCATAAACAGGAGACCACCAAATTTAAGTGAGACAGTGGCAACAGCTGAGGCTGACTAGATGCTGTCAAAGGCAGTTTTTGAATGGCCCAATTTTGGGAGTTGCATGAATATGTGCAGGGAGATTGTACCAGCTAGGTGCTCTGTACATAAATGTTCTTTGTCCTTGGGAAGTCCAACACAAAGGTACCTGAAAGGTTAGATTGGGTGCACTCCTCATGCTGCATGAGTTGGTATTGGTCCTGTTTAGGATTTGTTGGGATGGGGCTAACCCTAAGATGAGCTTCTTGGCAAAAAGACAGATGTGATAGTTGATTCTGTTCTGGAGGTTAAGCCAATTGGCCTGTGCATATAGGTCTCAGGTGTGTGTATCCCTACTAGCACCAGTAACTAACCTGCAGACTTTGTTAAGGGAAACCCCAAGCTTTCTGAGTGCAGTGGTGGAGGCAGTGTCATAAAATACAATGCCATAGTCAATGACAGACAGTATGGAGCTAGTCACTGTGAGGCATAGGGCCTCTTAAGTCATACAGTGCTGATGTCTATAAAGGAGGCCTAGCCTGATAGTAGCAGTTTTGGAGATGTTAGCAATGTGCTCTTGATAGGAGATAGTACTGTCCAGGGTGATGCCCAGGTACTTGAAGCTAGGTACCTGCTCAAGTAGACTACCAGTATTGTTAGAGATGGGTAGCTGGGCTATTTTAAACTTGCTATGAGACCCAGCAAAGACCATTGATTTGGTCTTGTTATAGTTCATAATTAATCTCTTCTCAGTGAACCAGGCTTTAATGGAGGTAAAACTGCATTGCAGGTCACTGGTAAGGGGTGCAGGACCAGGCTGGCTGGAGTAAATCACAGCATCATTTGCATACAGGAGAAGTATGGGCAGGGCAGGCTAGGGGAAGGGAATTGAGGTAGAGGCTAAATAGTAGGAGACCAAAGATAGATCTCTATGGAACACTGGATAGGACAGGGCAGCAAGGTGAGAGTGAGTCAGAAATGTTTACGTGTTGGGTTCTGCCACCTAAGTAACTTCTGAACCAGGAGGTAACATCATTTGAAAGTCCTAGGGGAAGTAGGGTCAGGAGCAGTAGTGAGCAATGGACCATATCAAAAGCCTTAGTAAGATCTCTATAGATAGACCCTACAAGGTGTCCACAGTTGAGTGCTTTATGGATAAAGTCCATGTAGGAGAGCAGGGTGGTGGCAGTACTGTGCTCTGTCTTAAATTCATGTTGTTGTGGGCATTGACTGTCATGGGCAGAGAGATATTCGGTTAATTGGTCTGTCACTAAGCATTCAAGGACTTTTGAGAGGAGTGGTAAAATGGATATGGGATGATAGTTGGCAAGGCTGGCTCTGTCACCGCCCTTGCAGACTGGTGTCACAACTGCCACTTTCTAGACAGAGGGAAATTGACCGAGTCATAGGGAAAGATTTAGGATCCAGGTGAGTGGGGCCAAAGAAATTGGTGGGGTGGGGATTCTACTCAGGTCAGTGAATGAGGTATTAAGAGTGTTTGCAGTTTCGCTGGGGTCGTGAACAGTGACCCCATTGTAATTGAGTAGGGTGGGAGGGGACTGATTGGGCTTACCCATAAGGTTTTTTATATTTTCCCAGAATTTTTTACTATTATCCCAGGAGCTAGAGAACATGCCTTGTTAGTATGAAGCTTTAGCCTGCTGGGTGGCCCAAGTGCAGTTGTTTCTGGAGGCCCTATAGCATTGCCAGTCTCTGGGTTAGTCAGTGGCATGCGCCACTTACCAAAGGTGGTCACGAGTGGCCATTAGGTGCAGAAGGAAGGATGTAATCCGTGGGTTTGAGACTCCTTTCACCTTCTGTTTCCTGAGGGGGGAAAATATGTTACAGGCCGTGTTGAATAGGGCGATGAAGTGGTTTAATGCCTCATGAGCACTTTCAGTGAGGAAGACTGGGGACCAATTACAATTGAGGAGATAGTCTTGGAAGTGTTCCTGATGTCCTTTCCTGAGAAACTGCAGATATAATGTTTTACATGGGCGTTTAGTGACTTTGTTGGTCCAGAGCCATGTGATTGGGGAGTGGTCACTCAAGGTATCAGGTAACACCTTGGTAACAGTGATCCTATCGGGGCAGTTAGAAAATATCAGGTCAATCAGTGGTAGGGAAAATGATGGAATCACTTCTGAAGGAAAGAATCGCTAAGTACCTAGAGGCCAGTGGGGCACAGGACCCAAGGCAGCATGGATTCATAGCAGGAAGGTCATGTCAGATGAATCTAATTGATTTCTTTGAACTGGGTGGCCAAAGTATTAGACAAGGGAGGGACTGTGGACATGGCCTGGCCTACCTAGACTTCAGCAAGGCATCTGACACAGTACCGCTCAAAAGATTAATAAACAAATTAGCCAGCCTGGGAGTGGGTCCCAGGGTAGTAGCCTGGGTAAAACATTGGCTGGACAACATGACACAGAGGCTAATAGTAAACAGAGTTCACAGTGAAGAAAGGGGAGTTACTAGTGGGGTACCACAGGGTTCAGTACTGGGACCGGTCCTTTTTAATGTATTTATAAGTGACATTGCAGAGGGACTGGAAGGAAAAGTATGTCTCTTTATGGATGACACAAAGATCTGCAATAGAGTTCATACACAAGGTGGAGTGTAAAGGATGAGAAGGGACTTGGCAAGGTTGGAGGAATGGTCAAATGTATGGCAGCTTAGATTCAATGCAAAGAAGTGCAAAGTAATGCACCTGGGAAACAAAAACCCAGGGGAAGTGTACACAATGGGGGATGAGATACTGACAACAACAATAATGGAAAGGAACCTGGGGGAAGTTATATCAGATGACCTAAAAGTGGGCAAGCAATGTGAGAAGGCAGTGAGGAGGGCTGAGGGGATACTGGGATGCATAGGGAGAGGCATCACCAGCAGAAAATGGGAAGTTGTTATCCCTGTATACAAACAGTTGGTGAGACCCCCTCTGGAGTACTGTATGCAGTTCTGGAGACCCCATCTCCACAAACACATAGACAGGGTGTAGTAGTTTAGTTGTTCAATCTTAAAAATGATTATCACAAAATACATAATTAAACATCAATTTACAAACAGACATAGCAAAATCACAAGACATAAAAAATACAGACTGTTTATACATATTAATCAATAATGCCAATAGATACAGAGAATACAATTTATGTGCAAAATTAGCAAGAAAAGAGGGTCGGGTAGATGAATCCAGGTTATAGGGTTTAGAGAGGGCTAAGACCATTAAGTCACTGAGAATGAACTCTTAAGAGTTACTCACATTTCTTTTTCCTAATTTTCCTTGTAAGGAATACAAATTTCTTCACAGAATATATGATATTTAAGTCTTCCAAGGAAAGAAGAACCTTAATAAGCTCTGTATCACTGGATGTCGCTATTCCAGTGATTAATGGAGACAACCATTTTTGCCTAATTTCAATATACCAAGGACACCTCAGGAAAACATGGGTCAAGTCTTCCCTTTCTCCCTGTTTGCAAGCACAAAGCATATCCTCAGGGTTACTAGAGTTCTTATATAGAGCATTTCTAACATTAGATTCAAACAATTCAAGCCTGAATCTTGTATATGTTTTACAAATATCTAGATTTTCCAAAACATCAAGATAAAATCTATATGCATGACTGTCAACACTGTATGAATACCATTTAGAATATTCTGAGATAGCAATATTTGCCAAATCCAGCTCTCTATGAAACTGAACCATTTTCTTTTTTACATAAGCTTTATAATTCTCACTAATGTTCACACCCTGATTCCTACATTTCAACAAGAAAGATAGCAGGTATTTATCCAATAAACTACACAAGTGGGAGAGCCAAGTTGATTGCTTATGTTTGCGTTGTACCCAGAGCTCCTTTTCCATTAAGCATATCTTAGCCCATCTATCCTTTGGCAATCTTAAAATCCTAATCCAAAAATTAATCAATCTACTGTCAGACAATGCCTGTAAACTGGGAATTCCCAGTTCCGCGCTTATAAAGTAGGCTGGCATAGATTTTTGACAGGCAGTAACATTCCTTAAGAGTTTATTAGCTGGTATTTTGAAATGATTCAATGGTTTTAATCCTCATATTTCTACCCCATATAGGGATTGTGCATTATACTTTGCCTGTAAGGTGGATAAAAGGGGTCTAAGTGAATATCCACCATAAGCATGGTTAAACTTCACCAAAGCCCCTATTGTTTTATTAATTTTAGAAAGTACATAATCATAATGTCTGCACAAAGATCCATTATTGTAGTATAATAAACCCAAATATGTATATGATGAAACTACTTCAAAATAATTGTCTACCAATTTCCACCTGTATCTATTAGTTCTGGCTCCGAATACCATTACTTTTGTTTTACTTATGTTAATTTTTGAAGATAAAGTCTCAAATACATTTGACAGAAGATCCAATTTCTTCTGTAATCCTGAGGCTGAGAGAGAACACAAAACAAGGTCATCGGCATAAGCAAGTGCTGAGCAGACATTTGTACCAATTTTAGGAGAATCTGATTGTAAAGACTGTAATTGAATTAATAAATTGTCCAAGTAAATCGAAAAAAGCAAAGGTGCCAGATTACATCCCTGTCTGACACCTTTATTTGTATTTATTCTACCCGTTAATACACTCCCAGAATTAATCTGAGCCCAAGTATGTGAATATAAATTTCTAATACTATTAACCAATACAGGGGAAATACCACATAATAACATTATATCCCATAGTGTTGATCTATTAATTGTATCGAACGCTGAGCTGTAATCTATGAAAACCACATACAGTTTTTGTTTCCTTATGTTTACATATTTTTCAATCAAATGTGAAAGTATAAAACAGTTGTCAAGTGTCAAAAATCCTTGCCAAAATCCTGCTTGTGCTGAGGCAAGCCCCCCTAATATTTCCTATCTCACTGCTAAGTCTAACCAGTAATGATCTGGCAAAACTCTTGCCCAGTATGTCCAATAAACTTACAGGATGATACATCCGAGGGTCATCCTTAGGGCCCTTTTTATAAATTGGAAAAATAACAGCCCCTACCCAGGATTCAGGGACAAAATTATTATAGACACATTGATTGAAAAAGGAAACTAAATAATTTGCCCAAACTTCAGGTAAACACAAGTAAACTTCCTCAGGAATCCTATCTGGACCCGATGCCTTATTAGAGTTGGTATTCCAAATTGCCTTAATCACTTCTGTATTAGAAAATGAAACAAACTGATCTTTAATACGATTCTCATCCATTGAGTTCCAGGCAGATGCCATATTTGGATCTGATAGCATGTTACCGTAAAACTCAAGCCATCTGCTTGGTTCAATATGATGCTTTAGCTCATTAGGCCATCTCTTACAGCCCTTGGCAACCAGGGACCAAAAAGACTTAATGACATTATCTATAACTGCTACATACATCCTACCCCATTGTTGCTCACAGAAAGTTCTCTCTTTTTTTTTTGCTTCACTAAATCTCTATAATTTTTTGTAGCTATTTTCAGATCAATTGCACTAAACTGACCTGGATTGGCCTTAACCCTTCTAGATATTTTACGCAGCTGCCTTTTATAAGTCTTACACTCAGAATCAAACCATCCTGTAATTGCCTTTATACTTGGCACAGTTATATTTTTATATAAGTTAGGCTCAAGAATATTAAAAAGAGATTTACATTTTCCATAAATCAATGACGAATCTATAATTGAGTTATCCCAGGTATTAAAAAAAGAAGTTATTAAAGATGACACGCCAATTTGCAATTCCCAAGACCGTTCAATTTTCCTAGAATAACAAATTGAAATTGGTGTGGGTGTTGGACAAGTTTCATATTTTACATGAATCATTTTATGCAATGTATTTGGAAAGTGATCACTTTCTACTCTATTTGCTACTACCATGTCTTCCCAATAATTGGGAGGTCCCTGCCAAAGGGCTAAATTGATTACAGAGGAGCCAGTTTTTGTAAAGTAAGAAGGTGACCCCAACCGGTCTCCCTACGTTCTACCATTTAGGGGATATACCAAATTATAATTCATGAATGTTATTAATTTATGTCCATTATAATTAAATTTTACATTAGATGACATTCTTTTTGCTCTAGGAATATCAGGAAACATATATCCCAGTACTGAATTATCACTTAATCCGTCAAAATTACCAAATCTGGCATTAAAATCTCCAATCAATAATAAAAGAGCATTAGGGTATTCCATCTGGTATGATCGTACTGAGTCAATTAATCTCTCCCAGATCTCATTCAAATACATTCTATCTTTTACAGAGGGAATATAACAATTGAACAAAAGAAGCAAAGTCTTATTAACCAAAAGTAGAACCCTAATAAAGGTCTGTTCCAATATCAATTGTTTAACACCCTTAAAGATCTCTATTTTAATATATGTTATAATACCACCAGATAAACGACCCATCTTTCCAGACTTAGAGCCTGAAGAGTGGAACAGTGTATAACCATTTATGTCCAAATCATCCACTTGCTTATGCCAAGATTCTTGGACACAGATAATAAAGAAGGAACAAATATAGTTTAACCAGTCCCTATCTTGAAACTTTGACCTAATGCCAGCTACATTCCAAGAAATTAAGGTGGATGCTTTCCCTTCCATAGACATAGAAGACAGGTTTCCCAACTGGGATCCCAAACTAGGTAAGACCCTGAATTCATCCACCTGAACCTCCATGTCAAAAGGGGGAGACCCCATAATACGGTCAAACAGTCATACCTCATATCCTGCTATAGCCAGAAATCTATTTGAAATTGGAACTGCATAAGTACTTCCCATATCAAACTGGAGTATATTTCCTTCAGATACAGGGTGGGGCCAGAAAAAAACAGCAGAATTCCATCATCAGTAGTAAGATCAACCAAATAAGGGCCAAGTGCATCAAGCATTGCTATTGTATTCCAAACCCTACTGGCTATCACAGAATTTTTAAAGGTTATATCAATTTGCCCCCTGTTTAACAAGGTTGGATACCTGGAAACTCCTAATATACCTTTATAGCCCAATCTAATATTTAGGAAATTCACAAACAAGTTACATAACACTCTTGCCAGTTTATCATTAGTTTTCTTACACAACTTCCTATACCCGAATAGACTTACGGTAACCAGTGCAAATTCATAGTCAGCAGCAATTGCATCAGTCATCCCATTATTACTGCCTAGTAGACCCATCTTATATTAATTGATAGAATCAATCACCTTAAAGTCTTTATCTAATAACAATGCACTAAGATTGAGTCTTTGAATGCCCAAGAGATTCCTCCAGGCATAGTGTATCAATCTTTCAGAAGCCAAAGCTACAGCTAAACTATTCATGGAGAAATCCTCATTAGCATCCACATTTCTCCTAACTGTAACAAAATCATTAACAACAATATCCAGTTTCAGTTCATCATTAAATAGTTTATGGATCAAGTCTGGCAGATCTTCTTCCTTCACCATTCTAAATCCAAAAATTCTAATCCAAGATGTAGTAAGAAGTGGAGGAAATAAATGATAATTATGGTGAGTATTACTCAAATTCTCATTACTTTGCAATGAATTAATAGCAAGAGCACTTACATTAGTCAGATTAACATGTCTTGCCTCTTCCAAGATTTTTTCCTTTAAAAGTTGTAAATTTTTAGTCTTCCTCACTTCCTGGTTGTTTTCTTTCTTTTTTTTATTTTTCCCCTGTATACTACAAGTCTCTAAGCCTTTAATTTTTCCATTGACTACCTTCTTTTTCCTCCCTATTTGGTCTTTACTATTATGTTCACCCCTTTTTGGTTTCTTAGTTGCCTTTCCAGTCAAAGAATTAAGTTTGGGAATTGTTTCTAAATCACTGATTGAGGAAATTCCCATATTTTGAACTTGCACCTTCCTACCTATTGGTTTCCTCTTATCTACTAATAAATCTTCAGGGAAATCAAATGATGCAAAATCTGGTCTGATCGGTGCTGAACTATTCAGCAGAGAAACATCAGCATTAACATTCCCACATTCCATAAATATTAAGGAGGATTCCTTAGGAGGATGTATTTCTTTTAAAATCCTAATAACATCATCCATCCTGGCTCCATTTACAGCTATAAGTTCCTTAAGTGATTCAATCTCAGTTCTATTAATAATTAACTGTTCACAGAGCATAAGATTAGCAGCATATTGGTTTTTAAGGACTTTAATTATATCTTCGCTCAAAATTGAGGGAGTGTAGACCAGATTTGAACCACTAGTACTTCTATTTAGTAGTGATTGATTAGATGTCTGCAACTCATGCAAATAATTATTTATACTGTCATCATCCAGGGAACCAACCATTTCATTTGTTGAGACCCATGTACTAAAAGATGTTTCGGATCAACAGAAGAAGAATTATTCATCTGTGCATCCAATTGTTTAAATCCCTGAATAGTGACTTCCAGTTTACTTAAAACTTCATTCAAGACTGATTTACAGACTTGAGACATTTCCTGATTAGAATTAAGTCCACTGTTAACCTCCTCCGTTCCAAGCTGTGCCATCTCATTATTGTCAGAAAGTCTAGATTGTTGCTCAGCTCTAACATTCTGTACATTCTGTATCGCATAACCAAACAGACTTCCTTTTTCATCAGCATTCCCGGGAACAGAGGATATCAATACTTGGTCCTCAAATTGTTGCTCATTATATATACCATTACAGTTATCATCTGTGCAGATAAAATTTTCCATGACTGAAGAAAGAACATCCAGACTTATATTCTCATTATTCTCATTATTAAAAGTACCAGAAGATAGTTTATGAGAACTAGACATACTAAATGTACATGGCTTTAGAGACTGAGTAGGAGTGGGAGTAGAAATAAAATTCAAAGGATGAGGGGGTGTTGATAAAAAAAACAGTAGCTTCTTGGTTTAATTTAGCCTTATCTTTAAACAGTATTTCACTAAGGGTCTGTTGTTTAAGTTTAGATTTTGTTGAAGCATTCCCCGTTCCCTTCAATATAGCCTTAGAAGTTGAAAGATCTAAGTTCTTCTCAAGATGGTTAGCAGTTTGTTTGGTCCTTCCTCACTTATCCTTGGGTTTGGCACCAATTATAACACTATCTCCAGGATAAGAATCACCACTAGTACCAGAAGCACCCATAACTGGCACAGAAACACAATTTGTGCCAGCAATTGGTTTGGTGTTACCTGTGGTGATTAAATCCTAATTACCATTAATTAAGGTGCATTGTTTCCTGGTGAACACCATTTTCAGCATCTTAGCAGTTAAACTCCTTTACTTATGGCAAGAGGAGCACCAATACAAGTTTACTAATATAAAATAACTCATAGCCAATTTCCTATTTTCAAATTTACACTTACTTATTGCATCATTATTCATTCATCTGTCAATAAACATAAACATCAAGACATCAAATTACTCACTAAGTGTAAAGCTAAACATAGAAGAAGAAGACCATTTCTCAATTGTACAAAAATTCCTATGAAATATAGTACAAAACTTAGAAACTTAAATTCTCATGAAATCAGTCAATATACACCATTAGTTGTATTAATTATAATGTCTAATGTCTTTATAACAGATATCGCTGGACTACTTCACCAGTTCCTTCAAAGATGCGTCTCTATACTCCATTTAAGCAAGGCCAAGTAGGATTGTAGTCTAAAATCATTCAGAGTGTCCCATATGGCTGAAGCAAAAAATCTTATGCCAATGCTACTTTCCTTTTTCCAAAAACAACTCTTAATTCTGTAGAAAACACAACCAATGTATTACCCTTCTTAATGCACGAATATGCCAGAATTGTTCAAGATGTTATGAAGTTCCGCTAATTGTACCAGCTCTTAGTTCTTTGGAAACACACTCAAAGTATTCCCCTTCTTATTACACGGGAGACATCTAGAACCAAAACCAGAATTATTCAATGCATTATAAGGTTCCTCTGATTGTTCCAGCATGCCAATTCCTGTATCCACTAAGAAAAAGGAAAAACAAACAAAATGAAAGCATTGTGCTAAAACATAAAGGGCCCCCTCCCACACACCTTTAACCACCAACGAATAACAATATAACTCAAAAAAATAAAAGAATAGTGAAAAGAAAAACACACTAATTGCATTCTTACTTGCGCTTTCTATGTCAAATTATCTTATATCACTGCCAAGAATCCGAGCAGTCCTTGAAAGCAAACCTTAAAAATTCTCCACTCTCTCCACTTTTAATTGCTGACAGCAGCTTTAGCTGATTTAAAACAGATTCTTTATATAGCGGGGAAAAATTACTCTCTAAGCTGTTTCAAAAACAGCACAAGCACCACTATGTTTTAACGTTTTACCAGCACAAGTCTCAATTCGGCTGGTCTGACAGGAAAAACACTATTAAACAACTGCCCAGTTACAATAATATCCTGATATTTCAGCATTGGCTCTTGAGTAACAGAACCTCAAGGCCAGTCGAAAATAAAATGCTCAAATGCGTGCTGGCTAGTTTTAATTTACTCAGCAGCCATTTATCATAATCAACATCAATTAGGGCACTTAAGAAGAATGCGTGCAAGCACCTGCAGGCTGTAATTTCGGCTGCTGTTTTACCTGTTTTAGCAATGGCATCAATTAGCACCAATTATAGCAGGCTAGTTTCAAATTACTCTGCGATCATCTCTCACATTCAGCACCAAATAACATGCATAAAAAGGTGCATACATACTAATTCATAAATAAATTCGGCAGCTGTTATTGTCAATAATGCCAATTAGCACCAATTGTGCAATTGAGCATTGACTTGGGCATAAAACAAACAAAACTACCAATAACCATCTCATTTACTCCCCTAGGTAAATTTAAAATATAGAATTATATAAATATAATTAAAACAACTCATCTCTAGCATTAAATGAAATTTCACATTACAATATTAAAAGAAAAGGGCTTCTTATCTTTTCTGATAACCAACCCCAAGGGCAACAATTATAAGCCCATATACTATAAACTGTCTGAGAAATAAAACAAATACATCAAAGAATAAAGAGATTCTAAAAAGATTGGGGTAAAAATCAAAGTAAAAGATGTGATTTATATGAATTATGTGATTTATAATATCACAAAAACCGAGACGGTAAAATATAAGTTCCTTTTCAAAGGAACCACAATGTCTTCAGCAGAAAGGCTCTTGCCGCACAGCTTTGTGAAGGCTGCTGCCTCCTCTCTCTATGCTGGGAGCGGGCTACGCTACTGACCAGACTCTAAGCTCTCGGTCACGGAGCGGGCCACGCAAGAGCTCCTCTGCTGTACAAAACTGCAGCACAAGTTGGACTAGTAAGACGCTGATTTAAGAGCTGCAACTGCAGATTCTTTCTACCAAACTTCACAAACCAGGCAACAATGGCATACCTGCAGTAGGTAGAAAGTTTGTATATCAGTATCCTGCTGCTTCTGCTCTCCTCTCAAAATAGCGTAGAGCTGCACCTCCTCGAAGGTCATGCCAGATGAATCTAATCAATTTCTTTGAACTGGGTGGCCAAAGTAGTAGACCAGGGAGGGGCTGTGGACATGGCCTTCCTAGATTTCAGCAAGACATTTGACACAGTACCGCACAAAAGATTAATAAACAAATTAGCCAGCCTGGGAGTGGGTTCCATGGTGGTAGCCTGGGTAAAACATTAGCTGTACCACAGGACGCAGAGGGTAATAGTAAACAGAGTTCACAGTGAAGAAAGGGGAGTTACTAGTGGGGTACCACAGGGTTCAGTACTGGGACTGGTCCTTTTTAATGTATTTATAAGTGACATTGCAGAGGGACTGGAAGGAAAAGTATGTCTTTTTGCAGATGACACAAAGATCTGCAGCAGAGCTGATACACAAGGTGGGGTGTAAAGGATGAGAAGGGACTTGGCAAGGTTGGAGGAATGGTCAAATGTAAGGCAGCTTAGATTCAATGCAAAGAAGTGCAAAGTAATGCACCTAGGAAACAAAAACCCAGGGGCAGTGTACACAATGGGGGATGAGATACTGACAACAACAAAAATGGAAAGAGGCCTGGGGGTAGTTTGACTGGGTGACCAGGGAAATAGATCAAGGGAGGGCAGTGGACATGGACTTTAGGGACTTTAGCAAGGCCTTTGACACTGAGCCACACAGGTGACTGATAAAGAAATTGAGCAGCCCAGGGGGGTACTAACAACAACAAAAATGGAAAGCGAACGGGGGTAGTTATATCAGATGACCTAAAGGTGGGCAAGCAATGTGAGAAGGCAGTAAGGAGGGCTGGGGGGGTACTGGGATGCATAGAGAGAGGCATCACCAGTAGAAAACAGGAAGTTGTTATCCCTGTGTACAGACAGTTGGTGAGATCCCATCTGGAGTACTGTATGCAGTTCTGGAGACCCCATCTCCACAAACACATAGACTGGGTGGAGGCTGTCCAAAGGAGGGCAACCCAAAATGGTGCAGGGTCTTCACCAGAAGATGTACGAAGAGAGAGACTAAAGGAGCTTAATATGTATACCCTAGAGGAAATGAGGGAGAAGGGCAACTTGATAGAAACCTTCAAGTACCTCAAGGGAATTAACAAAGTCCAACAGGGTAGCATCTTTCAGAAAAAGAGATGTGCAAGAACAAGGGGGCACAACTTGAAGATGGAGGTGGGATGGTTCAGAGGTAATGTGAGGAAGTATTTTTTTATGGAGAGGGTTGTGGATGAAAGGAACAGCCTTCTTGAAGAGGTTGTGGAGTCAAAAACAGTGGGGGAATTCAAGAATGCATGGGACAGGTATAAGGCAATTGTAGTTGGGGGTAGGAAGGAGTAAGCTGTTCATTAACTAGGATCTGCAGTTTATCCATTAGGTAGTGAAATGGGAAGACTAGGTGGGCCAAGCGGTCCTTAGCTGCCATCAAATTCTACGTTTCTATGATCAGTGTTCTAGTACTGGTCCTATAGTTTATTCTGGTGGGAGTAGATACCAGCTAGGAGAGGTCGAAGGCAGCGTCTACATCCTTACAGGGGTGGCATCAGGAGACAACCAATTGACGTTAAATCCCCCAGTGCAATGACTGGCATCAGGAGACAACCAATTGATGTTAAAATCCCCCAGTGCAATGACTACCACCTTGGTCCCCTCTTAGGCTACCCAGCTTGCTTACTAATCTTCTGTGTAGAACAATGTCAAAGGTCTTGCTGAAATCTAGGTAGGCTACATCCACCACTCCTCCCTGATCCAATTCCCTGGACACCCAGTCAAATAAATCTATTAGATTAGTTTGCCTAGACCTCCCCCCATGAATCCATGCTGTCTCAGGTCCTGTGAGCCACTGGATTCAAGGTATTCCACTATCCTTTCCTTCAGTAGTGATTCCAATAATTTTCCTACCACTGAAGTCAGGCTGACTGCCCTTTAGTGACCAACCTCCTCTCTACTACCACTTTTATGAAGTGGGATTACATCTGCCCTCCTCCAGTCCCCCAGAACCACTCCAGTCTCCAGTGAGTGGCTGAACAGGACTGTCAAGGTACAGACAGCACTTCCCTGAGTTCCCCCCTGTATCCCTGGATGGACCCCATCTGGCCCCATTGCTTTATCCAGTTTCAGTTTGTTGGGTTCCTTCAGAACTCTCTCCTCTGTAAATGGACTAGTGTCCACTTCCCTTCCTTCTATGCTCCTGTCAGTTCTCGGTGGCCCCTCTCCTTCCCCTTCTTCTGTGAACACTGAACAAAAGTAATTGTTCAAGATGTCTGCTTTTTCTTGGCCCCCCTCCACACAATCCTCCCCTTCCCCCCTTCCCTTCTTAGTCTCATCCTTCCCCTGGTCTTTCTCTTTTTTCTTACATACCTAAAAAATGTCTCATCTCCTTTCTTTACTTCCTGGGCTTTTTTTCCCTCTGTTTGCACCTTTCCTCTCCTAACTGATTTCCCTGCCTCCCTCTGCTTCTCCAGATACAGCTCCCTGTCCTCTTCTTTCTGTATCTTCTGATACCTCCTGAATGCCAACTTTTTTGCTCTTACCTTCCCAGCCACATCCTTAGAGAACCATAGTGGTCTCTTTTTTCTCTTTCCTTTGCTTACTAACCTGATACAGAGGTTAGTTCTCTATGCCCCCTTTTAGTTTCTCCCAAAGTTCCTCCACTCCACCCAAGTGCTCTTTTGCTGCTGCACTATGCCCCCTTCCCCCTGAGAGCGAACCGTGGCTGAAACTGCACTAACATGGGCTATTTTACCAGCCCTAGCCCTTGGTGCCACTTCCTGGTTCTTCAGGCAGCTCCTCCTAATTGGCTGCCACCGGTGGGAGAGGTGTAGTCTAGCTGTGATTGGCTCTCTGATTCAAGCTGGGCTAGCTCTACCCCCCTCCAGTCACCCACTTGCTATTGTGCTCTCTTGCTGCTGGGTGTGTCGCTCCATGCTCCCTTCCCTCTGAGAGAACTGTGGCTGAAACTACACTGACATGGGCTATTTAACAGCCCTAGCACTTGTTGCCACCTCCTGGTTCTTCAGGCAGCTCCTCCTGATTGGCTGCTGCCAGTAAGAGAGGCATGGTCTAGTCTGTGATTGTCACTTTGATTTGAGCCAGGCTAGTTCCAGTCCTCCTCTGGTCACCCACTTGCTGTTGCACTGTCTTACTACTGGTGGTGTCGCTTTGTGCCCTTTCCTTCTGAGACCATAAAGGGTCCATGTTATCTGACCTGGTCCACTCCTTCCTGTGTGTCCACAACAGTACTGTGGCACTGAAGAGTCCTCGATTCACTTCTAAAACTGCAATTATAAACAGAAATAGCCCTCATTTTTGAAAAGTATTACTGAAATGAGCAGAGTTGCTGGAATACCCAGTATATTTAGTTGATATGACTCAAAAATCACTGAACTCATTCATGCATTAGTTCAGCAAGATTAGTACCACAGCACTGTCAGAGACAAGTGGGAAGGAGTGAAGCATGCCAGATAACAATGGACCCTTCATGCTATAAATCTGGGCTCAAACACACTTCTTAGTCAGAAAGCATGCATGTAATGAATATTGCATCTATCAGTGAGCCTAACATGGTGACAGGCACAACAAACAAAATACGAACAAAACATAGTGACAGGCACAACAAAAAAATATGAACACTGAAAATAGGAAATCAGCTGACAATGTCCCTTTAAATCACCTTTTTGTGGGAAGATTTTTCTGTTTTTCTGTGATTTGAACTGTTGACTTCAGTGCTACATATGCCTGCTATGATGTGATCAGCATTGTGATAGCTGCTCTTTGTTCTGTGCAAATATCGGGGAACATGATTGTGACATATTTAACCTCTAGATAAATGTTTACCTGGAGGCAAGATAGCATGATAAAATTATCAGGGAAAATGGAATGACACTAAAAGAGAAACAGTAGGGCATCTAGAGTTACAGAAATCTGTTTCCCATCAATTTTCAAATTCTGTTTTTTTTTTTGGGGTTGGAATATCAGTTTCCTTTTCCTGGCTGTTTAAAAACATAAATGAAAACCTAACTAGCAGTCAGTAAGTAAGGCTTTAGATTATGCATACCTATTTTTTATTGGGGGTCTTTGGCTCTCTGCTTCTCCACCCTTAATGTACTCAGACCCCAGGTAGCCAGAGTCAGAGTTCACCATGCAGCTGTCTGTACTGTGAGCAGGGGATCTTAGGAGACTAGCATTACCATTTATATAAAATGCTGCACTGTGTAAACATAACCCTGCATACTATTGTATTGTGTGCTGCAGGGACCCAGTGTGTGTTACATTTCTTGGTTTTATTTTACCCATTTTATAATAACCCTATAACATAAATTGAAGTCAATAGGCTGTAATACATGTGCTTACTCAATATATTTAACATAAACCCCTTCTAAGAGCAAAACTGAATTATTAAAAGTTTATTGAGATGTTCTTCAGTATATACAGTAGCGACAATGAAGTCAAATCAAAGCAAACTTCATAATAAGTATTACAAATGTAAAACAGGTTATGTTATACCAACTTACTCAAGTTTTAAAATGGCATTAGGTTCACACTAATATCAAGGATGGGTGGCGTACTTTACTAAATGGCACTATGACTGCAGGGGGAAGGGAGGTCCTGGACACAACGGAAGCAACATATTCAATCAAGGACATTTAATACCAATAAGATAGGCAACTAAATACAATACGAACAAAGCTGAACTATTATGGAGAAGTCAAAGCTCTTTTATAGCAATATTATGGCTTATGTTTCCTCTTTTCCTGTAAGTATAAACTACACTATCTGCCTATGTGGTGTATAAGGGCTGCAGTATTTGCATACATTTCCTGCACTGCCAATACCAAACTCTTTGCTGTGTAATGGCTGCAGTTGGCATACAGTCCGGTGCTCTATGAAACAACAGCATACAGTCACATCCAGACCTCTGAGAAAGCTTTTCCAAGTGAAACTGATCAGGCTCCTTGTTCTCAGGGCATTCATGTTCACATAACGGCTGAGTGAATGCTAATTTAATTGCACTTTTGTAGTTTTACTGGTTTTTGAATCCTTTTTGCACTACATTAAAGTGTATGCATATGGAGACCTAGTGCAGACTCTGCTTTTCTTACATTTACTCTTTCGGCCCTGACAGAGGTCATCTTGGGAGTGTCGTTTCTGTTGCTTCTTACTACTGTATGTAAGGCACCATAAAAACCTTTTTGCTCCCCACCCCACCACCAATTTTCTTTCCTTCCATGTACAAAAAGGAGCATCAGTTCCAATTTTGGGGAAGCTGAGATAATCACTAAGCCAGGGTCACTGGAGTGGGTGAGTGCTCTCCCTGCCCCCTAGCTCCCTTTCTGAATATAATTTAATATCTTAATTGTGCTTTCTCTAAACCAGAAAGCATTTACTGAGTATGTTCTATGTTAAAATTCATATATGCTTCTCCCACTTGAAAATGGAGTATATAATGGTACAAACCAGGGCACCGCCAAGTACAAGGTGCAAATATCTTTATTCAGTGCAAAATAACAAGCTGTAGCCACCCACAGCACGGGATCACCCTCTACCGGTTTTGTACCATCTGTGCATTCTCGGGAGGATGGTGTCCCTAGTGTTCACCCACATTTATAAGGCTGCAGTCTTAAAGTGACAGTGCATACTTAATTATACATATACATATAACAATAAAAAACATTTCTATATACACTTTAAAACTACATACCAATACCTTAGGTAGTAAAATTGCTTATGTTCTGCCCATAAATAGGCCAGTCATGTATTTTAATAAAGGAGATGCATGAATATGGACTGTCTTACTGGATTAATTATATTTAGTATTGTTTTTATCAACTGGGTGGATTATGTGTATATTTGTGTAACGGCAGGTCGGCACCACATGAATATTATGTTACTGGACGTTGACAATCTTATTAAGTAACTCAATATAGATAGATAGATAGATAGATAGATAGATAGATAGATAGATAGATAGATATAGGAATTTTGTACATTTGAACAGTATATATTTATTATGCCATTGGCCATGAATATATGCATTATGCACTTTGATTATTTAATATATTCAAAACAGGGTTGTGAATTATTGCCTCAAGGGTAGTTAATTATACCATTTTTAATTAATTGATGGCGTCCTCCTTCAAATCATATTTTTTTCACATTTTGTGTATGAGAAAAGGAAAATTGTATGAGGTAGCTTTTTATATTTTAGCTAACTGAATTAACTTGGAATTTTTCAAAATTTTCTTTAGTAGCCACTTTTTATATGTGGTAGCCACTCTCTGAAGGGTAATCCAGGTATTTATTAAAATACATGGATAGCCTATTTATGGGCAGAACATAAGCAATTTTTCTAACTAAGGCATTGGTATGTAGTTTTAAAGTGTATATAGAAATGTTTTTTATTGTTATATGTATATGTATATGCATAATTAAGTATGCACTGTCACTTTAAGACTGCAGCCTTATAAATGTGGGTGAACACTAGGGACACCATCCTCCTGAGGATGCACAGATGGTGCGAAACCAGTCAAGGGTGACCCCATGCTGTGGGCGGCTGCAGGTTGTCATTTTGCACCGAACAAAGATATTCACACCTTGTACTTAGCGGTTCCCTGGTTTGTACTTTTTAGTTGGAATTTCTCACATGGGGCATGCTGTGTAAGTGGAGCTGGAGTTGCTGATACTCCTTAGTATATAATGGTACCACACTCCTTTTTACCCAGGCGATGGTGGAATTGAGGAATGTCTTTTAGCTCCTTGGCAGTTGTAAGAGGCATGACAGTCATGCAGGATAATAGTGAGGGGTATAGAGATGTGGACAAATATCACAGAATCAAAAGGAATAGCCAGTTGTGCTGCAGCACTTGAGAGTTCGTCTTTGGTTTTATACAACAACAGTGTAAGCAGCTAGGAAAGGCGGTGAGCCCATAATTGCTCCTTTCCAATTACCCATAATAAGGTGGTATATTTCCACTATTGATATAAGAGATGAGTCTGTATTTGAATCGTTGCTTACTTTCACTAATTATAATATTAAGAGGGAGTTTATTCCAGGGGTCGACCACTCTCTGAGTGTAAAATGCCTTTCTCTTACTTGTATGGAATTGTTGTGGCCTCAGTTGTAAAGAATGACCTCTAGTACATTGGCTATCATTTTTAAACTCAAAACCCATCTCATTTAACAGATATTCATCTTGCATTATATCATAATATAACAGCAAGTCTCCTGGCAATCTTCTTGTCTCGAGTGACATTAAACCCAGTTTTGCTAATCGTTCTGGGTAGAATAGATTCTTGATGTTGTATATAAGTTTTGTTGTTTTCCTTTGGACTTTCTCAAGTCTGTCTATAGTCCCTTTGTTTATTGGTCCCAGACTGGGCTCCCATAATCTAGTAAGGGTCTGATGTAATTCCTATACATAGGCATTATCACCTCTCTGCTCCTGCTCTCTTAAAATTTCTTTGGATTATGTGAAGTAACCTATTTGCCTTTACTATCTGAGTTTTGCAATGTGATGTAGAGGTTACATTTTGATTAATTACAATTCCAAGATCCCTTTCCTGCTTGTATGCCCTTAATGGTACTCCATCTAACTGAAATGCTGCTACATGTGATTGAATGCCAAAGTGTAAGACACAGTATTTGTCTTTATTGAAGGACATTCTCTGTTTGTTAGCCCACCTTAGAATGTTATCCAAGTCATTTTGTAATTCTGCCTTTCCTTCTGCTGTTTAAACAATCCCTGCCAGCTTTGAATCGTCTGTGTATTTGGTGACCCAATTAGAAACCTGTTTCTCCATATCCGAAATGAATATTTGGAATAATACGGGTCACAGGACCGAGCCCTTGGATACTCCACTTGTCACTGGTTTGGGTTCAGAATAAAAAGAGAATAATGGATGACTTACTGTGCATTACAAGGGTGCAATTCCATCGAGAGGTTCTGGGGACATAGGAATCTCGAGAGCAAAGCTCGAGAGGCTCTCATGTCCCCAGAAGCTCTAGATAGAATTACCCCTTGTCATGCACAGTAAGCTATTCATTATGTTTTTTAATATATGGTTCCAATTTCTTCATTTTTTGTTATGGGTGCTTGGCCGCTTCAGTGAAGATTCTTGGTCCTGGCTGACAAGTGCAGTGTCACATCTTGCTCCGCTTCTGCGGCCACCTCCCACCCTCACCCTTGCTACAAGAACTGTTTAGAACAATTGGTAGGTAGTCCTACCTTTTCTTTTTTGGGGGCACCACAGGTTCAGCCAGTTAATTCATTTCCCCCCCAAGAAGAACAAAAAAAAAAGAAAGAAATGTGGAAGACACAATACGGTCCCGCTAAGCGAGAGAGAGAGCTGCCATGTTTTTAAAGTTGTTCTGCCCACCCACACGGGAAAAGCAGCCAATCAGGAGGCATGCTTAGGACAACATGGGGGGCCAGTCTTGAGCTTGCGCTGTAGAAGTTTGCTGATAATAGTATTGTTCAGGTACAGAACGATGGAATTACCATATTGGAACGATACTATTATCACTCAGAAAGTGTGGCATTATCACTCTGGGAGTGATCCTGTTACCGGACATTTTTTGTATACTTTACTATCATGTTAATTTAGCAATCCTTATATTAATGGCCATTAATGTATCCCTTTTAGGACCTGTTGTTTAACCATGATTGGATCCACTTAATTATTCTATGACCTAACTTAATCTCAACTAATTTCTGAATAATAACTGCATTAGGTAAGGTATCAAAAGCTTTTGAAAAATCGAGATAGATACAGTCTACAGGTAGCCCAGAGTCCAATGCTTTAGAGATTTTCTCATAACAACATTAAAGATTTGTCATACATGATCTTCTTGCCTTAAATCCATGCTGGTTACTATCTGTTATACCTTGTTTTTGTAAATGATCATTTATGGTATCCTTAAGAACTGATTCAAAATTTTCCCCAAGGATAGATGTTAGGCTAATTGGTCTATAGTTGTCACATGATGACTGGCGTCACTATTTGTGTATTGGTATTACCAAGGCATTCAGCCAGTCAGATGGAACTTCATTATGTATTATTGAGGATGTAAATAAACATTTCAGTGGCTTGACTATGTGGGGGTTAGAAGATTTAATAAGCTGGGGAAGATATCGTCTGGTCCTTCTGAGTGAGTGTTCTTTAATTGATTAATTTTTTTCATAAATAAATTGCTGTCCTATTTGCAGGCAACTGTCAGCTCTGAGGGAGGAGATTGCCCACCTCCAGGCTGAACTGGCAAGGACTAAGGAGGCCTCCCCCACCCAAAGAGCACCACTGCCACAACCACTGCCTCAGAGGTTGCCAAGCATGAAGAGCAGTTGGACCACAGTGGGTTCTGGGAGGGTGCGGGTGGTGGAACAGAGGCAAAGACCCCTAGCTGTACCTCTACACAAATCATATGCCAGTCTGGCAAAGCAAGGTTCCTCTATGATGGCACCCTCAGTGGAGACCAAGAAGAATGCTGAGGACATCCACAATGGGAGACCCACAAAAGGGTGGCAAGGGACACCACAGGGGAAGAAAACAGCTGCTGATAGGGGACTCAATTGTTAGGGGGTAGAACTGGGGAAGGGAGAGGAGAGGGAAGTAAGGTGCCTGCCTGGTGCCATGGCTTGGAGGGACAAGAAGCGAATCCTCACGATTGCAGAAGCAGCATCACAGGAGAGGGAACTAGATATCATTGTCCACCTTGGGACAAATGACCTAGCTAGGCATGGAATCAGTGCAATGCAGGATGAATTTATGGAGTTGGAGAGGGACCTCAGACAGGTAGCAAGCACGGTTACCTTCTCAGAGGTGCTGCCAGTCCATGGCAGGGGTGAGGCTAGGGTACTGCACACCATGCAGTTTAATGAATGGTTGCAAAACTGGTGCAGAGCACAGGGCTTTGGCTTCATTGGGAACTGGGGGTACACCTGGAGAGATGAAGGTCTATACTGACATGATGGTCTGCATCTGTCCATGAAGGGAACCAAGCTCCTAAGTGACAGGTTTAAATGCTTCCTTGGCAAGCTTTTAAACTAGCCAAGGGGGGAAGGTGCTGATAATTTCAAGCCTCCCCCCACAAAACATGGCAGGTAGTAAGGTAAACACTGAGGTACATAGCTCAACAGAGGGCAGGACAGGGGTAAATGGAAAAATAGACAAGGGCAATAAGAGCAGGGATGGGGGAAAAAAGGATAAAGCCAACATTAAATGGAGGGCAATGAGTACCAATGCCCATAGTCTGGGAAACAAGCTTCCTGAGCTAGTAGCCCTGATGGAAGATGAGAAATTAGATATTGTGGCAGTCACGGAAACATGGTATATGGAGAACCATGACTGGGATGTCAACATACCAGGGTAGACAGTCTACAGAAGAGACAGGGAGGGTAAAAGAGGAGGTGGAGTAGCTCTATATATAAGGGAAGGGATCAAAGCTACAGAACTAAAAAGTAAAGGGGGAGGACAAGAGGCACTCTGGGTCACCTTGGAGACAGAGAATGGCATCACAATCCGCACAGGGGTTGTATACAGACCCCCATCTCAAGGGGAGGAAACGGACAAGAAAATGATGGAGGACATTCTCAAAATGGCTGAAAAAGGGGAGATACTGTTGATGGGGGACCTGAATATGCCAGATGTTAACTGGATGACATGTACTGCAGCCACATCCAAGAGCAGGGTCATTCTCGATGCCCTGCAGGGGGCAGGCCTTAGATAGATAATGTTGGAACCCACTAGGGAGGAAGTAATACTAGACCTGGTACTCTCAAATGGAGAGAGGATCACAAATTTAGAAGTCAGTAGACATCTGGGAACAAGTGACCACTGCACAGTGTGCTTCACAATAAGCACAACCATGGAGACAAGCCATACAAAACAAGGATACTGGACTTTAGAAGGGCTGACTTTGGCAAAATGGATGAATACCTGAGGAATGCACTAGCAAATGGCCAAAAAGGAGGGGTGGAAGAACATTGGAGAAAATCAAAACTGCTATCATAGAGGCAACAAGCCTTTGTGTGAAACAAATAAAGAAAACAAAGCAGAGTAAAAACCACTATGGTTCTTAAAAGAGGTGGAGGAAGGTTAAGGGAAAAAGGCTCCATTCAAAAGTATAAGGAATCACAGAAGACACGACAGGGAACTGTATCAATTAAAGCAGAAAGAAGTGGGGAAGGCAGTCAGAATAGCAAAGGCCCAAACCGAGGAAAAATAGCCAACTCAGCTTAAGATGGGGATAAACCTTTTATAGGTACATTAGGAGCAAGAAAGGTTAAGGGAGGAATAGTGAAAATTGATAAAGGAGAGGGGAGGTGGGCAGAGGGAGACAGTGAAAAGGCAGAGATACTGAATGAATACTTTTGCTCAGTATTCACAAAAGAAGATGAGGAGGAGTTACCTAAACCAGACAATAGAAGCACTCTGGGTAGGGGGGTTGACACCAGTCCATTTACAGAAGAAAGAGTCCTGAAAGAACTCCTAAAACTCAAGGTGGACAAAGCAATGGGGCATGACGGGATTCACCCCAGAATCCTAAAAGAACTAAGGGAGGACCTAGTGACACTACTGACCACACTTTTAACAAATCATAGGAGGTGGTAACTGAGGACTGGAGGAGGGCAGATGTGATTCCCTTCACAAAAGTGGGAGCAAGGTGGAAGCAGGAAACTACAGACCTGTAAGTTTGACCTCAGTGGTAGGAAAAATGATGGAATCACTTTGAAAGAAAGAATTGTTGAGTACCTAGAGGCCAGCTGGGCACAGGACCCAAGCAGCATGGATTTACAGCAGGAAGGTCATGTCAGATGAATCTAATTGATTTCTTTGACTGGGTGACCAAAGTAATAGACCAGGGAGGGGCTGTGGATATGGTCACCTAGAGACTTTAGCAAGGCATTTGACACAGTCCCGCACAAAAGACTAATAACTCGGGTTAGGGCCAGCCTGGGAGTGGGTTCCAGGGTGGTAGCTCGGTAGCAAAATGGCTGCAACAACAGGATGCAGAAGGTAATAGTGAATAGAACACATTCTGAAGAAAGGGGGGTTACTAGTGGAGTACCTCAGGGCTCAGTACTGGGTCCAGTCATCTTTAACATCTTCATAGGTGACATTGCAGAGGGTCTGGAGGGAAAGGTATGCCTCTTTGCAGATGACTCAAAGATCTGTAACAGAGTTGATACACAAGGGAGGGTAGAAAGGATGAGAAGGGACTTGGAAAGGTTGGAGGAATGGTCAGACATATGGCAACTTAGATTCAATGCAAAGAAGTGCAAAGTAGTGCACCTGGGAAACAAAAACCCAGGAGAAGAGTACACAATAGGAGGGGAGGTACTAACAACAACAAAAATTGAAAGGGACTTGGGGGTAGTCATATCAGATGACCTAAAGGTGGGTAAGCAATGTGAGAAGTCAGTAAGGAGAGCCGGGGGATACTGGGATGCATAGGACAGGGCATCACAGGTAGAAAAAGGGAAGTGGTTTTCCCTCTGTACAGACAGTTGGTGAGATCCCATCTGGAATACTGTGTGCAGTTTTGGAGACCCCATCTATGCAAGGACATAGACAGGATGGAAGCAGTCCAGAGGAGGGCAACTAAAATGGTGCAGGGTCTGCATCAGAAACCATATGAAGTGAGACTGAGAGAGCTTAATATGTATACCCTTGATGAAAGGAGGGACAGGGGACATGATAGACACTTTTAAGTACCTCAAGGGAATCAACAAAGTCCAGGAGGGTAGCATCTTTCAGAAAAAGAGATGTGTAAGAACAAGGGGGCACAATTTAAAGATAGAGGGGGGACGGCTCAGGGGTAATGTGAGGAAATTTTTTCACGGAGAGAGTGGTGGATGCATAGAACCGCCTTCCTGGGGAGGTTGTTGGGTCTAAAGCAGTGGGGGAATCTCAAACATGCATGGGACAGACATAAGGCAATTGTAGTGGGGGATTGCAAGAAGTAGGCTGTTGGTTAACTAGAATCTGCAGCTTATCTAATAGGAAGGGAAATGGGCAGACTGGGTGGGCCAAGTGGTCCTTATCTGCCGTCAAAGTCTATGTTTCTATGTTTCTATAAAGACTTCTTCACTAATTTTGATCTCTGACATAAGTTTAGTTTCTGTCTTCCCTTTACAATGTGTTTCCTTGGTGAATATGGAAGAAAAATATACATTAAATGTCTCTGCCATTTGTTTGGGGTCGTCAATAATTTGATTATTGGAGACAATCCTACAGAGTCCACCATTGGAGTTTTGCAGGGAATTGACGTAGCCATAAAATTCTCCCATGTTATCCTTTTTACTGTTCTTAGCTAAACTCAGTTCCATTCTTTATTTGTTCCTTTTTATCTTATGTTTGCATTTTTTTAGGATCTCTTTATATTATAACCAATTGGTGTCACTCCTATCCTTCATGTACGAGTTATAAATAACCTTTTTTCTTTTGATTAATTTCTTTAAACATTTCATGAGCTACTTAGGTTTGATGCCTCTCCGATTATATTTTTTTTGTCTTTTGATATGTTTATCGCATATAGTGAATATATGTAGTTCAATGGTTTCCCACATTTCTTCTGTTGTTTTATTGTTGAGTTCTGAATCCCAATCAATATTGCTTAAACCTTCTTGAATCTTATTCTGATTGGCTGTATTATAATTATAAACCTCTCTGCATCCCAGAATGGTTGTAGTGCATTCATGAATTGAGGACAAAACACTATTGTGGTCACTTGCCTCAATGGTGAATCCATAACACAGTCAGTAATTGCCACATCCTGGGTAGTCAGAATTCTGAGTCATTATTCTGTCAAGAATTTTATCTGCATGTGTTGGGAACTTTATATGTTGTTTCAGACCTAGGTGTTCTATGGTTCCTAAGAATTGTTTATGGGCTTCTGGTGATGTCATGAGAGGATAGGCAGGGAGTTTTGACAATTCTGACCTTGACACCCAGACAATCCAGGAAAAAAACAAAAGAAATGACAAACACAGCAACTCTGGTGGTAAATAAGGAGGTTGGAATGTCACGCCGACACAACAAAGGAAATTCAGTGACTCCTGCCAGAAAACTAAAACAGCTATTAATGGATGAAAAAAATGTCAGCAAACCAACAAGACATGGGCATCACACTCACAGTCCCCAGCTTCAGTTTTGTCTGGGGACCCTGATGTGGAGTATGGTGAAGATGAAGAGGTGATGACATCCACAGAGGCTACAATCAAGAAAGTTATCACCACTGTTAACACCATAGAATCAGAGTTAGCAGACCTGAAGGTACATCTAAAATCCATTGAACTCAGAAACAGGTCAGGGAATTAACCGACCAACAGTGCACCCACGACCAACTGCTCCTTTACCTTCTCCAGCAGGACAGGGAAACTTCAGCCAGGATGGAAGATGTAGAGAACGGGGCTCAGAGAAATAATTTCCACATCCATGTGGTCAGAAAGTGGGCAGAGGACTTTTTTGATTCAATGGCAGCATTTGTAACACACTTGGTGGGCACTGTGCTTCAATTACCTAAAGACTTACCTCTCATCATAGAGAGGGCACAATGCTCCTTGGGGCCCAAACTGAAAGAAGCAACAGTCCAACCCAGATTGATCATTGTGAAAATGCTCCACTTTCAGTTAAAAGAAGCGATTCTGTCATCAGCTTCGAAGCAGCAAAAGGTGTGCTTCAACAGACAACCAATTTACTTCAACCAGGACTTCTCTCAAGCACTACAGTCCAAACACCAGATTGTGAAGCAATTAAAGGAAAAACAGATTATCAAGGCACAAGTTATTTTCCGAGCATGCCTGAAGATCATTGCTGAGAAGGGCCAACAGATTCTTTAAATTGTAGCAGCAGTGGCTACCCAGCTTATAAAATGGGGCATAAACTATCTGGACACTCATGTGAAGGACCTCGAGGCAGAGTTGCAATGGTCAGCATGGCAAGCCACAGGATGAGTGAGAAAATGACAATGGATGGAAGAAAACCTCCCAGACATTTGCTCCCAAATATACAAACTGTGTTGAAGTATGGTAAGAATGGCAAAGGACCAGAGGAGCAAAATGCAGAAAATACAAAGGGCTGAAAAGTAACAATCAGGAGGTTTGTCAATTTCAGCTGTCACATCAGTCACAAGAGCGGTTGCTGTGTACTTTGTAATTTCACAGGGGAACACCGCTGGTGAACAGACTGTTTGGAAGGTATCGCCATTTTAAATTTGTTGATTGTTTTAAAAGTTATTACTGTTCAAGCGTTATGTTGTATGAATTTTTATAGTTCCTCTAACAAAGAAAACAGGGAGGCGCAAGGTTCGTATAATAAAATTAGTGAAGCAACTGATTAATTGAGTAGCCTACTGGTTCATGACATGGGATTTGAGGCCACCTAGTGGTGCGGGATTGAAGAAAGGAGATGCTAGGGAGGGGGGGAGGTAAGAGAGGGAAAATAGAAAAAGAACTTATGAATAAGCAGATGGTGAATGGAGGGTGAGGAAAAAGAGGGAATAATATAATCTCTTACAAATATGGGGGATAGTAACACTATAGAAAAACAGACCCATCTGCCAAAGGGAGCGATTGATACAGAAGGTACTCACAGGGGAACCCAGTTTTATGCTAAAACAGGTCTTTTTAAAACACATACTCAACAAATGTGGTTCACATATTTCTTGTCATATTACAGTTGATTTGTCTGGTGGAGCAGAGAGCAGTGCACTGAGGGGATCCTGGTGTTCAGGTAATCAGCCATTCCTGTAAGATACATCACTCACCCAGATTGCTGAAGGAAGGGATGATGGGATCCCTTGGTGCCACGGAGGTAAGTCAACATTTGGTAGAGCAGGAACAAAGATGGAGTATGTGGGCAAAAGGTAGGGCAGTGGGGACAATAAATGCAACTTTGGGGATACGCTCATTGAATGGGGGTTATTCCATACACAGTAGATGATATAATGTGTATAGGACAAAAAGATAAGGGCAGTCACAGAGATGCACAGAGGGGGAAAGGACAGGTTGAGGAAAAAATAGAAATATTAAATGAATAAGACTTGCCAATAAATCACAGAACAATTTGAATAGGAAGGAGAGGAATACACCAGCAGAAATAAGGGGGGGGGTCATAATAAAGGTGTCTTCAGATGGACCCTACCAGTAAAAGGGAAAATAAAAAAGGGGTAAGGAGAAGGAGAGAGGAGGTAGGTTGGAAAGGATAAAGGTCCATCTGGAGAAACCAGCCTTGGGAACAAAAAAACAACAAAATAAGCCTGATTCATAGCAAACATTATAGTAGATCAAGCAGAATGAAAAGCTGAAAACTAAGTAGGAAGGGTGGGGGAGGTAGGGAAGGACTAGCGGAGGTAATGAGCCAGGTTAAAAGAAGACAGCAAAAATGGGGATTTAATATGAATGTTCAAAATGAGATGGTCTGGGGAATGTGGGAGGGGTAGCAAACATCATAAACCTTCTTTTTTGGGGTCACAAATAAACTTCAGGTCAAGTATATTTTCATCAGAGAGGATTTTACCTCTATCTGAAGTGTAGGGTCAAACTCACAGAAAAAAAACAAAAGTTACTGCCCAGAAAACCAGTGTAGGACTGGGCACTTGGAAAGCAGCAGCTCTCGGTAATAGCTGTATCTCTCAAGTTACCTCTAAATTACCTTGAAGCACTCGAAAACTACTTTTGTAAGAAAGATGATTCAGGAGAAGTTAACCATTAGGGAAGAGTGAACAGATGTACGTAGTTTGGTTATTATGTTATTAGGTTGGATTTATAGCACAAGCATGGTAAATATTGAAATAAAATGTGTGCAACACACTAGAAGAAGAAGAAGACATCAAACCAAGTACAGGGAAGCTAAAGTATCTCAAGATGGGTACACTTAATACCATTTCACATAATGTAAAGGGCATAATCTCGGTGGTAGAAATGTCCAAAATACTAATGGAGCTACGAAGGCTTCATTGTGATGTGGCATTTCTGCAAGAAACCCATTTGTCAGATGTAGAATATGTAAAGTTGAAGAGGACTTGGGTAGCACAGATTGTGGCCTCTTCACATCCATCAGCCAAGAAAAGTGGGGTGAGCATTTTTATTAGGACGGGGCTCAGCCTAGATGTCCAGAGTACTCGACTAGATAAATAGGGGAGGTGGGCAATGGTGTTGGGAATGTACATGGGCTCTGCAATACATTTGGTTACTGTATATGCTCCCAATACTGAAGCACCTCCCTTTTTCCATCGGCTTTTTGGCACAATTGCTGAACTTCCAGTAGGGGTGGTAATCATAGGGGGAGACTTTAATTGTGTGTTGGAACCACAACTAAATAAGACTTCAGGGAATAGTAACACAAATAAGCGGTCCAGCCAAACACTGCAATGCTCTATAGTGGAACAAGGCTTGGTGGATGTGTGGAGGGAGCATCACAGAAAGGACAGGAACTACATTTTTTTTTCAAACACTAATAGGGAATACTCCAGAATAGATTTGTTCCTAACCCACAAGGCTGTCCTTAGTAAGATTACCCAAAGCAGAATCCACCTGCTAATATTATCAGACCATGCCTCTATTTCAATAAAAATACAACTCAGCAAGACAACGAAAGTTACACAATGGATATTTAATACATCTTTATTAAATGAAAAAGCTTTTAAGAACAAAATAATAGCAGACATACAAGATTACAGGCAACTTAATGCAGGAAGGGAAGTTCAGGAGCCAAGCTTGTGGGACGCTAGGAAGGCAGTCTTGAGGGGGCATATCATAGAATGGTCATTGAGACAGAAAAGATAACAGCTTGCCAAACAGGAAGACCTGTAAAAAAAAATAAAGAGAATTAGAACTCAACCATAAACAGCACCCTAATAGTACAGTGCTTAAAGAATTGAATAAAGTAAGGACAGAATTACATGATAAAATGAACAAAAAGGCCAAGGGACAAATGAGATACCCAGCTCAAAGATATTATGAGGTGGGAGGGAAGACGGCTACCCTACTAGCCTATAGATTAAGAAAAGAAGCAGCAGAGAGAACAGTAACTAAACTAAAGACACAGGGGGAAGCGGGGGTCAGTTGAAAACCAACCAGACAAAATAGCTACACTATTTGCAACCTTCTATCAGAAACTGTATGAAGAGGACAAAACGAAAGACCAGGTAGCTCAGAACACATCACAGTTCCTGGGGTCACTCAACATACCAAAACTATTTGAGACAAGGGCAGCCCTGCTAGAAGAACCTATCACAGATATAGAAGTAAGCAGCACCATCAGAGACCTCCCTTCAAATAAGGCCCCAGGACCAGACATGTATAATTTGGACTTTTATAAAGCATTCAGAACTCAATTAACACCCATCTTGGGAACTCTCTTTTGACATTGCCAGTCAGAGGGAGTTATACCAAATTCATGGCACTAGGCAGTGATTACAGTAATACCCAAACCTGGAAAGGACACAACCCTGTGCGAATCATACCAGACCATTTCGTTGCTAAATCAAGACCTAAAAATCTTCACAAAAATATTAACCAATAGACTTCAAAAGGTAGTAACAGACCAAACATGATTTATTCCAGGAAGGCACCTAAAGGATAATATAAGGCATATGTTAAATATTCTAGAGGAAGGTGGTGTGACGCTTGGCCAGCTGGTAATGATTGTTCTGTGATATTTGTAATATAAAAATGTAGTGTGTGATTGTCTCACATAAGGCAGCTGTGCCATGGGTGCCCCCCCCCAGGTTTCAATTACAGTCAAGTGACCTGAAACCAGGAGGTAATTAAAAGACCAGAGAGGCTTAATTAAGGGTCTCCTGTTTTTCTGTCTTAATTAGAACTGACCCAGCTGCCAGGATATAGGGCTCATAAAGTTTTATGATTCCTATAGGAAGAACATTTTTATACCACCATGGTGCTAAAGTTGTAAAAAAGCCTTTGATGTTCCTTGGGAAAACAGGAACTACTCAAGATCAAAGAGGAACAGCTTGATTAAAGACTGTCCTAATTTGGGGAATTAGTTTTTGCTGAAGTCACATTATTTAAAAATACCTCCTGATTGGACATCATGTTTGTATTTTTTTTATATTCTAAGAGGAGGAGCTAGATGACTCATCGAAAGGGGTGTGGGGAGACACAGTTTAAACTATACCGTGTCTGAGCTGCTTGATATATTCCATCTTGGGAGAGAGAAACACACAACTCTCTAATAAGCACTTAGAGGTAATACATTATATAGAAAAGTATCTAACTGTATGTTGGTAGGAGTTTGTCTGTAGTTTTCTTTGTTTTCTTGTAAGTTTATTTATTTATTTATTTATTTGCTTTTGGTAACCAGATGGGTGCACTAAGCATAGGAAATGCCTATTTTCAGGCATGACCCGGGAGGATACAAGAGGACATACATAAGTATACATGTGACGCAGCACATGAGATAATGTAACATACTGTATAACCCCTTTATTCCGCTGTATTTTTATTTCTGCGCTATTCGCTGGTCACAGAGTTTACGCGAACATTAAGTAGCAGCGTATATTTAGGTAGTACTTACTTACTGTAAGCACTCGCCATGCATTGTGGTGAAACTGTGGTGAAACTGGTAGAGAACATTTATTAGCCGCGTATACTGTAGATACCCAAACATCTAACATCTAAATCGAAATCGAATCACGTGATACTCTAGTAGTTCCCGTGATTCTACGTACTATCTGTTCCTTTCCGGTCTCCATTTGTGGCATGTGTAGGGGAACCGTACATAACTACAGTACATGGACTGGACTAAAGAACACACCAAGTGGGCACACAGTATTTCAAAAAAGTGAGTCCTGTGTTAATGTGTGGTTGAACGAACAGCAAGGGGGGGGAGCCTGTGTGCTTATGCCTTGACTCTGGGTTGTGAGGGTTGTTCCGTTCCGGTCTCCATTTCACAGTGCGTGTGGCATGTGTCGGGGGAACCATTCAAAACTAAAGTACATGGACATGGACTGGACTAAAGAACACACCAAGTGGGCACACAGTATTTCAAAAAAGTGAGTTCATGTTGTTCATGTGTGGTTGAACAAACAGCGAGCGGGGGGACCTGTGTGCTTATGCTGTGAGGGTTGTGAGGGTAGTGATGTCAAGTGATTGTGCACTGTTATTTGTTTGTGTTCACATTTTATTAAACTTTATTGAAGTTAAAAAGGAGAAAAAAATCTGGCTCTTCTCCTTAGTAGTTTAGGCACTGAGCATGTGCCTCTAAGATTCCGGCTTTGTGGAATCCACTGATGATCTTATCTTCCTTTTCGCCAACTCTGTTTATGCTGTCCACCAGCCACTGGGTGTGCTTCACTTTTAGGCTCTGCATTCGTAGGTCAATTTTAATGTCAGCAGATGCCCTTCCACTTTGAAGCTGGCCTGATACGGTATCAGCATACCATTTTGTAAAATGTTGCTTTAATTCATCTTTAAGCAACTTGTTCACTGTTAAATCAAGCGGCTGCAGTAAGTCAGTGCAAGAGGCGGGGACAAAAGTAGGGATGATTTCATTTTGCTCTAGGCATTGCAGTACCTCTTCAGTGGTATGACCCCTGAACAAATCCATGACAAGCAGCGATCTCTGTTCCTGGGGTAGGTCCATCTGCAGCTTGGTTTTTTTAATGTGCGGGACAAGAACCTCCATGATGAATTGCTGCATTATAAGACTGTTTGCCCAATGATTTTCGGAATGGCTTATTAACCAGCCAGCAGGGAATGTGAAAGCAGGGTGGCAGTTGTCAGTCTTTCCCTTATAAATGATCTGGGGAGGTAGAAGATCGCCAATCATTGATATTGCAAGCACGACTGACAGCTGCCTCTTGTCACCCAGTCCGCAGACCTCTACTGGCTTCAAACTGACAGTCGCCATGGTCCACTGACTGCATGGCACTAATTGAATGCCAGTTTCATCGAAATTAAAAATAAGGGCAGGAGGGATCAGTTCTTGCCCACAAGCAGTAGCCACCCTACCCAGGAATTTAGCCTTCAAGTCTGGGAAGTCGACTGGGGTTTTTCTGGCAGCTTTGGTCGCCTTGCGTTTAGAATACTCCATGCGACTCAAAAGCTTCCAGGACCACTGTCTTGAAAATGTAAGATGCTCACCATTCTCCGATAGCAGGTCAGGGTTGTGCGCCTTGACTACCCCAGATGCTATGGCCAATACCACACGAGCATTCACAACTGCCCCCTCTGATCTAAAGCTTTTAACAATTTTTTTAAGCTCATCCTCAACATCATCGAGGAGCAATTCAGGATGACCTTGGGGTTTAGTGGGCAGTTCAGGAGTCAGTTTGGTGGGGTCAGGGGTTTTACCAAGCTCCGCAAGGTAGTCCTTCTTGAACCCACGCACAATGCTCTCATTTATGCTGTTTCCGTACTTCTTGCAGTAGTATCAAATGGCATTCATAACACCGTTCTCCACTGCATACTTGCCAACCTCAAATCGAACACTTGCATTTTATTTGGTGTATTCTGTCCGGCACTTCTTGGGGACAGGACCAGAGATGTCAGTAGCGAGTTCGGTAATCACTGCCTTGGCAACTTGCAGTGGGACTGCAGCAGTCTGGCTAAGACCTTCAGCACTCAGGGGCTCACCGGACAAGTCTCGCTTGACAGCAGGCTTTTTGTGTATCCAGGATAAGAGCGACATCTTAGTAGTCAGTAGTCAGTCAGCAAAATGAAAGAATACAGTTAGAATACAGTCGCTTGTATTGTGTTCATTTTGTAGACTTCCGGGTACCGTAATACCGCGAATATGAGTTTACGCTAAATCATGCTTGTAGTACCATCGCGTGGAATTTAACCTGTGCAGAAATTTTGCGTTATACGGTAGTAAGGATGAGGATCACATATAACCAACTGTAGATCTGGAAAAGCATTTTCAGCATGATACAATCAATACAGTTTTGACAATCTAAAGAAAGCAATAAATGCTTTGTGATATAGTGTTCTGGGTTTACATTTTTCATATTTTTATCCATTTTTAGTAAAATCTATATTTGAAAGATACTGCCTGGGTCTTCCAAGTTCTTTTTTTTTTTTTGCATGTGACATATTGAGGGTAAAGACTGACAAAAACTGTTCAAAAGCTTGATGGTGTTACTAAACTGGGAAAAGGTAAGAATATACCTAAGGTCTTTTATAGAGTTTTAAGGGTTCATTTTGTAAGCCTGGCTGGGTGCCCCTGGCGTAAGATTATACCACAATCCCCGAAGAGGGTACAAATCTGTGCCTGTACATTGGGTACGCTAGCATAAGGTTCACAGTTTGAATCCCCCCAGAACTTGAGACTAAAGGTGATTTGGACCCACAAGTAGACAGGAGAGTTACCCTGTCTGTTACCTGTTCACACTCTTGCTCTCTGAGGTTGGCACTGTGGGAGCAGAGGGCCTGACCTGCTGAGTGCAGTTGTGACACGTGGCAAATTTAAGGACCCGCAAATCTCAATCTTGATAGGCGCAGAGAAGGCGTTTGATACGCTTAACTGGGATTTTCTGCAGTCAACCATGGAAAAAATAGGCATTGAGGAAGGCTTTTTAAAAATAATACAGGCGCTATACACAAACCCTCAAGCTAGGGCAAATGTTAACGGCACATTGTCACACAGCTTTATTATGCAAAGGGGCACTAGAAAAGGATGTCCGCTTTCACCCCTACTTTTTGCCCTGAGTATAGAACTGTTGGTGGAGGCAATAAGAAGTGACAAGAAGATCAGGGTATTTGTGTGGGAGGGCAGGACAATAGAGTGTCACTTTATGCAGATGACACAGTGATATATTTGAGAGAACCCAGGGTCACGATCCTAAGACTGCTTGATCTTTTGGACCAATATGGAGAAATCTCAGGGTTTACAGTTAATATGTTAAAAACAGAAATCATAACTGTCAGCGGAAAAATAGTAAGCGAAACCAAGGCACTATTCCCTGAAACATGGAATGCAGAAAACGTCAGATATCTGGGTATACATATACCAAAAAACCTGAGCACACTATGTGGAGCCACTTATGATAGGCTGAAACAGGAGGTGTTTTCAGACATCAAACGATGGTCTATACTTCCACTCACATTTACAAACAGAATAGATGCAGTGAAGTCAAATATCCTTCCCAGGTTTCTATTCCTTTTTCAGAGGCTTGCACTTTCTGTCCCAGGCAGAGACTGGAAAGAGATTACAAGAACCCTTAAGAAATGTGTGTGGCAGGGCAAAAGACCAAGGATTAGATGGACAGTCCTGATGAGGCACAAAAAAACAGGGGGTTATAGCATGCCACATCTAAAGGAGTATTTCACAGCATCACAATTTGGGGGATTTGATAGACATGTTTAACTAACATAAAGAACCAGCATGGAAACTGATGGAACAAGGAACAAATACAGGGATACACTTAGAAGGGGTGGGATGGGAAATTGATTCTACGCAGGAGCTGCAAACCATAAACAATAAATGGACAAGACACGCCCTTAGAAATTGGCTACTGACAAAAAAAAACAAACTACAAATAGACAACTTGCAGAATCATTGGGTCCCACTCTGGAAGCTAAAGAAGTTTTCACTAGCAACACAAGACCTTACTTTTAAGAGATGGACTACTAAAGGATTACAATATATTTCTCAGTTTTATAATGACAAGACTTTAAAATCCTTCCAACAAATTCAGAGAGAATACCAGCTACCACACACAGACTTCTTTAGATTCCTTCAAGCAAGGGCCCTTATAAATCAGCCAGAGACTCAGAGATCCATGTGGTCAAACCAACACCCCAGTTGCTATCACAACAGCTGGATGCAAGGCATATTATCACTGGGTTATACACTACATTGAATAAAGACACAGGCATTAAGGATATTGACTGAACACAAACACAATGGGAGCTACAACTAACTCAGACCTTACAACCCAAGGAATGGGCACAAATATGGGAGGCAACCCACAGAACCATACCCTCAGGTGGTTGAAGGGAGTTTAGGTGGAAAATACTGAGCTGTTTTTTCCTAACACCTGATAGATCAAGATATCTAGCCACAAACAAGTCGAACCTCTGCTGGAGGGATTGCAGAGAAAAGGGAACTTCCACACATATATATTTGAGCAGTAGGGAAATACAGGGGTTCTGGGCTGAAATGCAGGCCTGGGTCTATAAGATTCTAGAGATCCAACTAAGGCTGAAAGGGTTTAACATGATAGGATGCCTGTATCCAGTGTTGGCATTACGGGGGGGCTTGCCAGGGCTTGGCACCAGTAGTGCACACATCACTGCCATTGACTTATTATGGGAAGGAAGGGGGGTCAATTTAAAGATAGTGCCCTTATGGGCCCCCCATCTCCCAAAGCTCATGAAGTGTAATTCTAACACTGCCTGTATCCAGCAGACTTGTGGGGCAAATCTGAAAAGTATTTGTTTAACATCCGTATAGCAGCAGCCTTAAAGGCAATCACCTAGAAATGGTTAATGGCAGAGCCACCTAAAACAGAGGCTTGGATCCAGAACTGCAAAAAATTAAAAAAATTATGGAAGAAATATCAGCCAGGCATCACTTGAATACAGAACTTTTTAACACTAGATGGCTGCCACACACGCATATGATAGAGGAACTAGAAGGGATACCAATACTGGAACAACTATTATATGATTATAGGTTTGGCAAAGAGAGAAAGTAAAAGCTAAATTATTACCATGCTTTTAGTTAATCCTGTTGTTTTAAGCAAGTTCAGGTTTGTTCTTTTGATTCTACTGTTAGTCAGAAGTTAAAACAATAAATATTAGCAGGAATGCAATTGTTTAAAGAAAAAGAGGGCCAGAGATACAGCAATGCAAATGTACCAGGATAATTTTGCATTATGTATTTAGAAATGTATATGTAACATGGTCATGTAGTTGTGAATATGTTTGATGTGTCTCTACAATAAACTAAAGTTAAAAAAAAAAAGAATTGTTTAATTTGAGGTTTAGTTCCTGTTAAAGTCTCCCAGCAGATGTCACTAAAATTGAAGTCTCCTAAGAAGATTACTCTTCCAAGTTCACAAGCATGTTCTAGTTCTTGTATTATTGCTTCAAAGGTGTCATTGTCAGCATTTGGTGGCCTATAACATAAGCCATATATGATTTGATTACTGGTATTACCTTCTGTTTTAATCCATATGGACTCAACATTAGTATCCACTTGTTTTATTTTATCTGAAATATTTGAGGATTTTATTTTATCATGTATAAAGGCCACCACACCACCGCCTTTCTTTCTAATTCTGTCCTGTCTATATAATTGATAGCCAGGGACTGATGTCCTCTAATTGTTTTGGGACTCATAGGTATGAAAAAAAGCAACTTATGCAACCCCTACCCCCATAGCACTAATAAAAAAACTCTTATCAGAGCCAATATGGCTACAAAATGGCATTACTGATGGTGGTGAAAGGTGTGTAAGAAAGAAATAGTAGATGAATGATGGATGAATGAGTTAAGCATTGTTGTGGCGTACATAAAGTTCATTCTTTCTCACTGTACTGATGGCAGTGAGTGAAATAACTGTGGGGGTAGCAATAACTTCCTAATGGTGACACACTGAACAGTGACATGATTTTTAATATCTTTTCTATCAAGGAATATAGTGTAGAAGCTGTGTTTCTAACCAAGCAATCTGGAAAAAAAACAGCTAGTGCTGGGGAGAGAAAGTCAGAAATGCATGTCATCTAAAGCTAACCAACAAAAACTCATATATTGTACGGGACAGGTCTGTGTATATGAAAATCACTAGTATCCCAATGCTGTTGTACCATCGATGTGACATCAATGGGCTGTTGTACCATCCTGAGTACGTCACATCGATGGTACAACAGCATCGAACGTACTTGCGCATGCACGGAATGCCAACCTCCGGGCTTCGGGACACAGCCACAGCAGTGCATGCTGGCCTCGAAAGTGAACCACAAGCTGCAAACTTAAAAACATAAGGATAAACTTGTTCTGTGTTGCATGGCAGCCTCATGTAGATTTATTAAAAAAAAAAGTTGACTGTGTGAAAGGGGGTGACCAGGAATGGAGTTGGGCTTGTTGTTGGGTTGGGGTGGGGGGTAGGGATAAAGTCTGAAATCCTGGCATGAAAATGAAGAAGTCATTCAGTGTTAACTGGCTGTTGCCCATACAATATACAAGACAATGGCTGGGCAACAGTAAACAACATTGCTATGCACTTCTCGAAGTTGTATGACAACCGAAAACCTCGCGAGATTCACTCTTGAGGTTTACTAGGTTGTCATGACAACCTCTCGAAGTGAACAACAGTGTTGTTTTTCACTGTTGCCCATCCATTATCTTCTATATGACTCTTTGGTAAAAATTAAAGGGCAGGAAAAACATGGACAGCATCCCCCCCCCACACACACACACACACACAGAGCACAGGTGTACTGAGTTATTAAGGGAGTGCCACAGTGGGAGGTAGGTTGAACTATGGGGTACATGGGGGTAAACTAAAATACAAAAAAATGGCATTGATGGTACTGATGCCAAATAAAAGCAAAACCGTATGTTTGACTCAGCTGTCTCCAGATATGTATAGTATTACAGCACCCTCTATTACAAAAGATTTGAAGTCACCTTTATTCTAAAGAATGACAAGGTAAAGATTTAGTTTATTTACACTGAACCAGGTCTGTACTGAGAAAACAAGAAACTTTTTTCCTGTTGATATTCATACACAGTATAATCAGCTCCAAGTATACCGAACACGGAGACATATTGAGATTTGTAGTGTTTACCATTAAATACTCTCAATAAAAATCTTTTGAACTGTACAAAAGCAGCAGTACTTAGCAAACATTCCAGGATGTCCAGAGGAAATGTGCTCAGAAGTACATTTTCCTCTGGTGTACGCAGCACCACTTAATCTGCTTCGTAATGTTTCACTTTCACCCATCACAGTATGAACTTCTTTAGATAAAGACAAGCAGAAATCTGCCTCTGTGAGATAGCTGCAAGTTGTTATGGCAACTGAAGTTAAACAACTGAGGTGAGACACATGGGTTGGCTGCTCCTCCTCATTATTACTAGTTTGTACAAGATTAGAACTGAGCTACTGTTTGTTCCTGTAATTCAGCACTGGCCTTACTGATCCAGGAGCCCTGTGCCAATCTCCTTGCTGGGGCAACTTATCAGGAGTAGAGAGGCCCCAAGAAACATCTTCAGCTTTGCAGAGTCAGCGGAGACCGTCCCGTATCTTCCTGTTTGGTTAGTTTTGTGCCATTTGTTAGATTTATTTAAATTAGAATGCAATCTCCAAGTAATAGGGAGATGAACATGCTTTATTAGCTATAAATTATGAAGAAAAGTGGACAAAGACACTCAGGACCAGGATGAAATTAGGCTAACTAAACAGATGATGTTCCTGGGGGGCCCCTTTGCTCTTGGGGCCCTGTACAAATGCACAGTGCACATCAACAATGTTAAGGCCAGTTTACTGACCCAAACACACTGTCCTTTCCACTGGTCCATCCTCCTACCTCCTACAGAGGCCCCATATCACTGGCATACTGACACCTAATCAAAGTGGAAGTAGGGTTTGAAAGGCCACCACCATAATCCGCAGGAATGTGTGCTGACATACACTGCCAAGATCCAAGAAACTTAGGTCTCCTGCGTGGTACATGTGCTAACTCACTGGAATGCCAGGTTTGAACAGCAGCCCAGCTAATGAGCCCTTGATTCAGACTCCCTGCCTAAAGCAGCTGAGGACCAACCTAACTAGTGCACTCATCCTGTGGTTCCCTACTATGCTGGCTCAAAAACTCACATTCTCACCACCTGTCCTCTCCTTTCAAATAAACAAACCAGTGACTGAAACAAAAACCCTAATTTCTACTAGTTGGGGTCTATTACAAACCAAAACCAGTGCCTGAAATTCATTGTTATACATACTGTATCACACATAAGTGTAACAGAGAAGTGTCCTTCTTTGCACACAACAACTAATGCAAGATACTACAGGTGCAGGCAAAATTACTTTTTCAGTCAGCTGCCAGTACTACTGTGCCTGATGACTGTAGTTCTGTCAGTCAGTAGTTATATAAAATAAAGTATGGGCAACAGTTAAAACACTTTTTATTTAGTTATTCATATTTATTGCAAACTATAGGCATGTTACACCTAAAGAAAATCACTCAGCCTTTGATCTTGAGGTTTATGTCATATCACACACCTCAGGTATGTAAAAAATATCTGTTACACACTGTTGCCTAGACATCATCCTCTATAGAACACCTGTTTTTTACACTAACGAAAAGTACTGGTGCTTTCTCCTGTTGCCATCAATTGCATCTCCAAGGATCACACTGCATTACTATCATTTTAAAAAGAAGTGGTACAGACACACCATGACCACTGAAATAAAGTATAATTTTATTCTGGAAAAAGAAGGAGTCACAATCCCTTAGATTTTAGACAGGATTTAACATTGAAGTAAAACTGCTTTCAAGGATAACTCCAAAATACACACTGAAGTCATAAAATGGCTGGTTACATGTACTGATCTGCTGGTCAGAAACAAACATCAGACTTGTCCAAGTGCCCCAACAGTTCAACTATATGCAGCTGCTTCATTCTACTCAATGGATTGGGGAAGCCTTTGAGATTCTTAGGGGCGCAACAACCTAATTACTACCCTACAGCTGCCTCTAACTGTTCTTTCCCTGCTGCCTTTAAAGAAAAATTTAATGTTAACCTCTCTGGTACAGTGTAAATAAACTAAATCTGTAACGTACCACTCTTTAGAATAAATGTGGCTTCAAAATGTTTGTAACAGAGGGTGAACATGTAACCCGAGCTGAATAGGAGCAACAAATAACCCCCATTAAAGTTTTTTCTTTCACCTTTAATAAATAAATAATCCAGATATTAAGTGCACATACTGTAACTGAAACTCTGCAACCATCAGCAGAGAAGCCCATTTTCTTATAGCACACTTTCACAGGGCCTCTAAGCTATCTGTACGTAACCCTGCTAATCTTTTGGAGGTGTTGTCAATCACACTCAGCACAAAGTATATAATGCAAAGCCCAGCAAAACAAAAAAATTTCCACTTCACATCATTTAAGGTCTTTCAGTTACATTACAAGCTACACAGACAAGCTGCTCAAACAGAAGCTGGTTTCCCATTAGGCTTCAAGATTTTAATTTTTTTATGTATTAGTTCAATACGTGGTCCGTATCTGCTTATGCATGATTAAACTGATGACAAATATTTGCACATTAAAAACAATCACAAATAAAAAGGCATTATTTACAAAAAAAAAAACTCCTCTTGAACACTGCAGCCTGTTGCTACATTCAACTTTCATTTTAGATGAGAAAAAAACACTGGCATATATATGCAGATCAGAAAGTGTGTTTGGGGGATGTGACCAAAGATTACCTCAGATTTCAAGCTTTGTCCTTTTTCTCTTTGTGTGGGGCAGTGAAACGAAAACACATGGACACCACAAATGGATATAAGATTTCAACTGCATATATATATATATATATATATATATATAGATGTGTGTGTATATATATATATATATATATATATATATATATATATATATATACTGCATATTCAAAATCATTTCACCCCAAATTTAATCTTATCTGTGCATCTGATAACGATCTCCGGCAACATCAAACACTTCTGACAGCCAGCATCGCCAACATTTAAATTCTGCACTCGCACACAGCGCTTTAATATCCAGTGTTGCTAGAACTGTTTGCAACTACTTACCTGCTGTTTTCTGGCCCTGTGTGGTTCCATCTGCGGGTTTGCCCACCAGACAGCGTCGTTTGCTGTACCTGGTTCCCGCTCCACTCTTCGGGGGACCCCCAGTTCTGGTGGGTGGGACTGTGAGGAGGAGCAACAGGGATTGACTGTGAAGCGAAGAAGGGGCCAGGACATTTAAATTCTGCACTTGCACCCAGTGCGAGCACTGTGGCACGAGCGTGAGTGGTGCAAGCGCCACTCCTGAGAGAAAAAGTGTTTATCAAAGTTTGTGTTAACTCTTTGATGCGGATTGAATTGGGGATAGTTTGCTTCTGGCTGAATCTTGGTTTATGTTTAAAGCGCTAGAATGTTTAGTCTAATTTTAACTTATGTTACATTAGCCTGCACTTTAGTATGTCATAGGCCTTGTGAGGGAGATGTTACTCTCCCTTCTTCTTCTGACTTTCAATTTGATAGACAGAAAAATAGGAATTATTTTAATGATAGTCATACTAGTTATGATAGTTTTAATACATATAACACATGGGTTTTTTATCCTGTCTCTCTTCATATCCAGAGGTTCTTGACCGACCATTATTTTTCTAGTATTAGGATTAATATGCACCATTCGGTTACTAGAAATGAAAGGAAGGAGGCTAATAGAATTAATTTTAGGCAACTTCATGTTCTATTGCTACTCATTTCAGGCTCAGTACATCCTCACCCGGACCCACATTGTTTGGGCCAGGTGAAATCCAGTCCTGTCACGATTAGCAACATTGTTCCTCCAAATTTTCATTCAACTCTGAAAATTGTTCATTTGAACATTAACAGCCTTACCTCAATGTGGGACCAATTTTTGGTGTGGCTAGAGTTGAATGAGTTTGATGTGATTACTCTCTCTGAGACATGGCTAAATAGTAATATTCCAGACTCTGAAATTTTGTTGCCCAACTTCAATTTGTTTTGTCAGGACAGGGTAGGTAAACGTGGGGGGAGGCACTCATATATATTAATTCTAAGTTTAGTGCAATAAGGATTCTTGATAATATAAATGATGCTGTCTGTGATCTTTGTTTCAACAGAGATTTTGTTTGGCCAGGATAAGAGACTAGTTATTAGTTTCATTTACATACCACCTGGGAAATTTAAATATGGCATTGATCTGGTTTCTCGCTTTAAATCCCACTTCCCCTCTAATAGAGAGTGGATACTATTGGGTGACTTTAACAATAATTGGAAAGTTAATGAAACAGATGGCACCCATGATACATTGATTGATTTAGGCCTCCATCAAATGATTCATGACATTACTAGACATAATTATAAAGCTAACTCGGGTTCAGCTCTTGATTGGATTCTGGTAACCCAGCCTGATAGAATCACTAATGCAATGGTTTTGTCAGATAATATCAGTGATCATTGTCCAGTGATGTGTGACTGGTCTGTTAAATATGCTAAACAAACTCCCAGGTACATCGAATTTAGGAGACTTTCTTCTTTGACCTCTGAGGGTATTGCTATAGCTAATAAAGCTATAGACTGGTCACAGCTTAAATTCATTCAGGATATTGATGCCATGTTAGATACTTTTATTACTTTGTACACATCCTTGTTAGATAAATTGGCACCTTTGAAAAAAATGCGTATCTGCTCTACTAAGCATAAATGGATTACAAAAGAGTCATTAGACGTTATGAAATTAAGAGATCAGAGTTGGAAACATTATAAACTCAATAAAGATGTTGATTATCTTTTGGTTTATAAAATTCTAAGAAATAGGTGTAAATCAGAAATTAGAAAATCAAAAGTAAAATTTGTCATAGGACAACAGAAAAAAGCATTTGGTAATTCCAGACATACTTGGAAGATATTAAACAATTTAATGGGTAGGGGGGAAAATCAACTGATTTCTCTTCAAAATGATGATTTGCTTATTTCTAGTCCTAATTTGGTGGCAGGAAGTTTTAATAACAACTTTGGAGACCTTGAGAATGTAAGGGTTCCCGGTTCTAATGAATATTCCGAAATTGCTAACAAACTTAAGGTTGATTTCAAATTGTTTCCTAAGTTTGTATATAGTGAAGTAACACCTCAGATAGTTAAGGAATACATACTTAGTAACGATCTTAAACCATTTTTGTTAACTGATTCTTTAGATATTCATATACTTAGATTGGGTATTGATACATTTTCTCATCTTTTAGTTTTTTTGTTGACCGGGTAAGTGCACTAGACAAATCTTGCCTATTTTCAGGCACAACCCAGGGAACGGGCATACAGATGAATGCCAATTGACCTTGAACCAGATTAAGCTGTTGGTGGTATTTTTAGTGAATGAGGGAAATTTGGCCAGGACACCGGGGAAATTCCCCTACTCTTTTCGATAAGTGCCATGGGATCTTTAACATCCACCTGAACTACCACCAATCCAGGCAGATGGGACCTTGGTTTAACGTCTCATCCAAAAGACTGCACCTCAGAAGTGCAGCACCCCTCTCATGCTGCACTACAGTGTCAGTACTGGGATATTAACCCAAGTGCCAGATGTGGGAACTGAACCCACAGCCTTTTGATCTCCTAGCCTCAGACGCGAGTGTGCTACCTACTGAGCCACTGACACTGCTTTTTGATGACACTTTAACTACTATCTTTCATTTTTCAATTGTTCACGGTGTGTTCCCAAAACTGTGGAAGCACACAGTTATCAGACCAATACATATAGCTGGTAACCCTTCATTGGTCTCCAATTACCACCCAATAGCTCTTCTGCCACCCTTGTCTAAGATTCTCGAGAAAATTATTTTAGACCAGACCTTGGAGTATCTTAATAAATGTGATTTACTAACCTCCTGTCAGCATGGTTTTAAGACAGGGCATAATACTGAAATAGCCTTGGTGAGGTTTACCAGCAGCAACCAGAGGCCCTAGATAAAAGGCATTCAGTTGCTGCTCTTTTTGTGGACCTCACCAAGGCCTTTGACCTGGTGGAGCACAATGTGCTTCCTCGTGTTATGGAAAAAATGTATTTTTCCTGTGAAGTGATTAAATGGTTTTCCCATTACCTCGCAGACAGGTCACATGTGACAACAATTGAAGGTCATTCATCCTTCCCTAAGTTAATTAAATATGGTGTCCCCCAAGGTTCCATCTTGGGCCCACTTATTTTTCTCTTCTCATGAATAGTGCTCCACCTTCGTGTCCGTCTAGTTCTATTATAATGTATGTGATGATGCAGTTATTTATGAGGAAAGTCTCAATCCAAAGGAGGCCTTGGATAAGCTTCAAGCTAACTTTGATTTATTCCAAACCTGGTTGCTTGCCAATTCCCTTGTGCTTAATTCAGTACAAACAAAAATTATGCTTTTCTCGAGTAGAAAGATTAATTTGTCTGATTTTCCACCTGCTTGCGATGTTAAGGGAAATACCATTGAATTTGTTGATACATTTAAATATTTGGGGATCATTTTTGATGCCAACCTCACTTTTGAGCAACATGTCTTTTCTTCTATAAAAAAGTACATCAAAGACTTGGATGTCTTTATAGAGTTAAGCACTATTTAATATCTGAATTCAGGAGGCTTTTGGCACACATCTTTCTTTTTAGTGTCTTAGACTATGGGTTGGTGGTTTATGCTCCTTCAAGCTCTAAACTTCTAGGAAAATTGACAGTTACATATAATTCTATATTGAGATTCATGCTTTCTGTTTCAGCTCAAACCCATCACTGCCTATTGTTAAAATCTTCCAACTGTCTTTCTCTTATAAATAGAATTCAGTTTAAGATGTGTTTGTTTCTATTTAAAATCAAAGCTGGTTTGTCATCTATCTCAGTGAGTTCACTTTTTTTCTAAATACATTAACTCTAATTGCACTAGAACTCAGTCAAAGTTTACATTTAATGTTCCATTTTTTAAGAGAACCTTGGGACAACGCTCATTGCTATATAGGGGACCAAGTTATTTCAATTTACTCCCATGTGATATATCAACCTGTAATTCCATATTCTCTTTTAAATCAAAGTTAAAAAAGTACTTACAGTGTACTCAAAAATGTACTTGTTAAATGTTTAAATGTGAAGTGTCTTAATGTATTGTATATGTTATTGTTCTTGTTTTTTGTTTATTGTATTGCTTGTCGTCCATGAAAACGGGCAATCTGCTCATCAGACTTACAAGGGTAAAAAATAAAATGAAATGAAATGAAAATGAAACACCTTCCCTTAACACATCCCTTCCTAATCATCTTTTTTTTCTTCCTAATCGATCTTTTCTTCCAGGCTAAATGATCCACCTTAAGATGAGCTAGTTAATGGATAGGTGACAGAGGGTTGTGGTTAATGGCACTCACTCCAAGGAAGGGAGAGTGACCAGTGGGTTGCCATAGAGCTCAGTATTGGGACTGGCCTCTTCAGTATCTTCAGAAATGGCACTGCAGAAGAAAGAAGAGTAATGTACTTTACAGTAGATTTTCAAGAGAATCTCTTCCATTAGACCACACCTTTGGAACTATACCCACATCAGCACTAGGACCACACAGAAACATTTGCCAGCTGGGGACTACCCACGATGACATCATGCATCATTGTCTATATAAATGTGGCAGCCCCATCTCTCCTCAGTTCCCCGCTGGAGATTAGACTCGGAGGACCTCCACCCGAGGGGTACTAGGAGATAAGACCAGCTCAGGCATACAAGGTGAGGTATAGGCCTGGATATAAGATTCATGGATTAGGATCAGGCACACAATCTGATGTAACCATCTCTATATTAGAAGGGGGGAATGCAGGGAGGGATGACATGGCCTAATGGAAGAGATTCTCTCGAAGATCTACTGTTATGGTAAGTATATCACTGTTCTATCTCCTTTGAGGATATCTCTTCCATTACGCCATACCTTTGGAATGATTCCCAAGCAGTCCCAAAACAGTAGAGGGAGGCTGGTGCAGTCTGATATATTCAAGAGAGCAGGTATTGCAGCACAGCAAGCTGGAATCAAGCACATGTACGAGAAACTAGGTCCAGACTATAATGTTTAATGAAGATGTGGACAGTAATCCATGGGGCTGCAGCACAAATGTCAGCAGCTGAGACATTTCTGAAACAGAAGTGGTCATTCCCCTTGTGGAATGACCAACGATTGCACCAGGAAGTTCCCTACCTTATTTCCTATAACAGAATGTAATACAGTGTGCCAGTTATTTAGATAGGCACTGTTCTAGGGACGAATGAAACACAAAGTTGAGATGACTTTCTGCAGTCCTTGGTGTAATTCATATAGTATATCAGTATCCTATGTACATCCAAAGTTTTGCACAGTACCTCACCCTGATTGGCATGCTCAGGGTAATAGACAGGAAGGTGTATGATTTGATTCAATGTAAACTCAAATATCACCTTCGTTAAAAACTTAGGATCTGTACACAAAGAAACTGTCTTTGTGAAAAATCAAATGTGGAGGCTCACACATTAGTGCCTGCAGCACTGAAATCCATTGAGCAGAAGTGACTGCAACTCAAAATAAAGTTTTCCATGACAGGAAATGTAGGCCACAACTTGTGGCCAGCTCAAAGGGAGCCATTGTAAGTTTCTCAAGGACATAATTCAAATCCCAAGGCAGGACTGGGCTGTGGGTAGGAGGTTTCATATGAACCTCTCAAAAAAGTACAGGACACATCTAATTATACAACTGTATGGCCATCAGTAGGGACATGGAAAGCTGACATAGTGGCCAAATGCACCTTAATGGAGGAATACTGTAGATCAGAGTCTGAACGGGACAGCAAGTATTTCAGCACGGCATTTACAAGGCATGTAAATGGGTCTGAATTCTTGGAAGCAGCCCACAAAGTGAACCGCTTCCACTTCAAGGAACAGGTATGTCTGGTAGAAGGTTTTCTAGTCACAATCAGAACATCAGTAACCTTAAGGGATACTCCAAAACATACTATGGCTATGGTCTCAGGTGCCAAGCATGCAGATGAAGGGCCTTCAGATCCGGATGGACCAGGGATCCCTTGTTACATAGATTATACAGAGGTTTTTGAAGACCAAGGTCCATTCTTGTTCTGTGATAACAGACTCTGACACAAAGGTAAGGGTACTGGAGGTCCTGCTGTCATGTGTTGTAGAAGTGGAAAGCAAAACTGGTGAGACTAAAATCGAGCAATGAGGATGAGAGTGGCATTCTCCATCTGCAGTTTGATTAGCATCCTCTGTATTAATGGAATTGGAGGACATGCACAGAAGAATTTCCCTTTCCAACAGAAGAAGAATGTGTCTTGCCAGAAAACTCCAGGACCTGACACAAGAGAGCAAAAACAGCAGTTTTGCATTGTGTGAGGATGCAAAAATGTCCAACTCTGGAAGACCCCATCTTGCAAAGAGGCAATCAACCACCGAGGTCAGCAGTTACTACTCGGCATTTTGGGCAATGACCTGCTTAGCCTCTCTGACAAGATGCTTTAGAGCCCTAGGAGATGCACGGCTGACAGCTATCGGCTATGAGACACAGCCCAATACCATCTGCTCATTGCTTCCCTGCACAGTGGGTAAGAACAAACTCCTCCTCCTTGTTTGTTGATGTAATGCAATACACTAGCATTGTCCATATGTATTAACAGAGAACTGGGGCACAGATGCACCTGAAAGGCCTGACGACTGCACAACACAGCTCTCATCTGCAGGACATTTATGTGTAATTTGGCCTCTACCTTGGTACATAACCCCTGAGTCTCATAAGGGCTGAGATGAGCCCCCCAGCTGGATCCTGAGGCATCCATGGTGAGGATCTGTACAGGAGCTGGTACAAGGAATGGAATGCCCTTTAACAGGTTTTTGCATTCTATCTACCACAACAGCACTCTACGAAGTGGGGACATGACAAGAACCATTTGGTCAGGCTCATCCATCAGCTGATCCCACTGGACCCTGAGTGTTCACTGGGGAATTCTCATATGTAAGTAGGCCAGTGGCACTATCACAAGGGCCACAGCCATGAGGCCCCAGAGACATAACATTGTTCTCACAGAGACATAGCAGCTCCCATAAATCTGCTCCATGCTGATGCAGAAAATCACATAACTTCTCTGTGTCCAAGACTGCTCCTATGTATTGCAGTCTCCGTTAAGGGTTCAACACCAACTTTAGAGTATTCGCTGTGATCCCCAAGTTGTAGAACAACTGACATGTCCAAAACAGGCCATGCTGTAGGACTTGCCTCAAGCTGGCTTTCAGCAGTCAGTCGTCCAGATAGGGGAACACGTAACAGGCCTTCTCTGTGAAGGACTGCTGCCACTACTGTCAAGCATTTGGTAAAGACCAAACAAGCAAAAACCGCAAGGCACTCAGGGCAAAATTCAGCACCCAAAATGAGAAAGTACAGTACAGTAGACTTTCAGAAAGCTGCACAAAAAATATGAACAAAATAAATTGCTCAATGCTTTTAATGTGCACACAGTACCAGACAAACAGAACACAAAGCCCCAGTGCTTCAAACCCCTGCAGGTTCTTCCTCAGGAGAGGGGTAATCAAAGCCACATCATACATATTTATAGGCAAAACATTAAAGGCATACAAGCATATAAATATCCAAAAAGTGCAAAAGTGATAAAATGTTTAAATAACCTACACGACAGTAAAAAAACTTAAATACATCATTAGGCAACAAGCTTTTGAAAAATAATCTAGCAAATTAGTCCCAAAATATGAATATCATAATTAAAGTATTACAGTATTGCATAAAGTTTTAATTAATAGTATAAGTACTAAAATATATTAAAATCTGTTGCAAGAAGCTTGGGACCCAGATGATAGGTTTCAGATTCCAAGGTTCCAGAAAAAGATGACAAAAACAAAGGTACATATGGTGATGAAAACATACATTTGTAGAAGTACATAAGCTACAGGACAGGGAAAGGGATCAAAAGGGAATACAAACAAATATAATAAAAAGTGACAGGAAAATGCAGACACATGGGTTTACAAAAAAGGAAGGATTGTCACAAGCATCCTTTGGACCACAGGGATAGACAGCACCTACTAAGAATATAAGCCTACTTTCCTGTTGTAGGAGAGTTCTACATCGATTATCCCCTCTTATACTGATTTTTACTTGGTTAATGACCATGAATTTGAAAGTGTCCAAACTTGCCCTATGGTGGGTACACCAATGGATACCAACAGGGGTATCACAATGTTTATTTGAAATGGAACAAACGTGTTCCTGTATCCCGTCTTTGGCAGGATGGGTTGTCATGCCGATGAATAAAGAGGGGCAATCACACCACAGTGCATACACCATATGGAGTGCAGCACGTAAAGAAATTCCATATTTCAAAGGTAGTATCATTAGTAGGGCTGGTAAATTTATTGCCCGAACCCTGAATTTACAAATGTTGCAGTTGCCACATCTATGTGATCCACATGTACCAGCTGGTAACAGAGGTCTGGGGGGTATAATGACTGGGGTAAAGTGACTCCTAACAACAACATCTGTAATGCTTTAGCCCCTTTTATAAACCACCCTTGGTGAGTCATCTGTGTTTCCCTTCAAGTCAGAGTTAACATCTAGAATGTGACAGAACCTCTTTAAAGTACTAGCAATCTTAGGAGCTACTGAGTTAAACTTAGTGATGAAATTAATCCTGTTAATTGGATCATGCCCATGATCCTTGGTGTCAATAATGTTTGGTGGTCTTGAGCAAAGGCAAGCAAATTAGACTCCTGTAAAATAACAGGGTCATAGCCCCTGTCCAAGAATCTACCTGTCAATTCTTCTCCATGACGGGTATAGCTTGCCACTGAGGAACAGTTCCTGTGTAATCTTAAGAACTGTCCCTTAGGGATAGAGATGCAGTGAAGTTTTAATTCCTGGGCAAATTTATTTATTTACTTATTTATTTATTTGCGTGTTTGTTTGTTTGTTTTTGATAAAAGGGTAGGTGCACTAGACATAGTAAATGCCTATTTTCAGGCACTACCCAGAAGAGTACAAAACAGGTACAGTCATACAATAAAATACATGAATAATACATCATGAGGTAACACAGGAACATTGTAGACAGTAAAATACATTGATACGGTACAGTACATTTGGATAAGTATTAAACAACAGTAACATGCAGTATACAACAATAACAATGTAATGGGACTAACTACAAGATAACAAAATACAATGGACGGAGCTCATAAGATACATTTGGGAGAGTAACGTGCAAATCTGTAGTCAGATAATGCCCCATGGGGAGGAGGGGAGTAGATTAGGAAATAGTGGTTGGGAAAGAGGTAAGTAAAAAGGCAGGGGAAAAGAGATGAAGAAGTAAGGTAGAGCAAGAAATAGGCTATGACAGCAAGCAGTAAGTGCTGTTGGAAAGGGTATGACCACAAAACAGAGAAGTTATTGCTTAGGAGAATGAAGGGGAGTTCAGAGGGGAGTGAAGCAGGAGCAGGGGTCAGATTGGAGGAGGTGACTTTTTAGTTGATGATTAAAAGCTGATGTGGGTAGGAGAAAGTCAGATAATAGTAGGTAGGGAGTTCCAGAGAGTTGGGGCTATGTGTGAGAAGGCCTGAGCACCCATAGCTGTTTTACATCTGGGTACAGTAAGGAGCTGCTGATCTCCAGAGTGGAGGGCATAGGAGGGACATTGAGGAATCAGCAGCTGAGCTAGTGTAGGGGAGACACTAGTGCACAAGATATTATATGTCAGTGAGCCAATGGTGTAAAGGCAGTTAGCTGCAGGTGAGAGCCAGTTTACGCTGCTGTTTAGGTGGTAGTGATGGGTACGCTTATGTGAAGCAAGAGGAAAGCAACAGATATTGTTATAAGTAGTTGCCCAATTGTGTAAACTAGTCTTTTTGTCACCAGCATAGGTGATGGAGCTATAGGTAAGAGCTGGGAGGAGGATGCCCTGGGCTACGGCAATTTGGGCAAAGGGGGTGAGTGAATGTCTAGTTCTATAGGCCAGTCCAATCTTAGAGTTGACAGCTTTACAGGTAATGGATATATGGAGGTCAAAGTCTAGAGAGGGGTCTAGGGTAACATCTAGATATTTGAAGGAGAGGACATTTTCAAGAGTGGAGCCATCAGGGCAGGAGATAGCTAGCTGGCCAAATCATTTCCTTAGCCTGGGGGCAGACTCAAATAGCATAGCTTGGGTTTTACTGGTGTTGAGTAAAAGTTTGTTCCCCGAGTTCCAGTTTTTGATATGGCAAAAGTCAGAGGACAGGGTAGAGTTTAGGGTGGCAATGTCCTTGGCACTGTGGTAGAGTACATGGTCATCTGCATAGAGAAGGGATGAGGAATGGGGGCATGGCAGGAGATGTCACTGATAAAAATAAAAAAGAGAAGAGAGCCAAGGATAGAGGTACACTGATATTGATTGTAGAGAGCTCTGAATTTGCTGAACAGTATTTGAAGTATTGTTGCCTGTCCAAGAGGTAACTGTTATGCCAGGCAATAACCTCAGGGGAGAAGCCAAGGAAGGACATTTTGGTCAGTAGTAAGGTGTGATCAACAAGGTCAAAGGCCTTGGTCAGGTCAATAAAGACTGCACCAGTCAGAAAGCCAGAGTCCAAGCCACAGTTTTGGCATCATTCGTGAACTTGAAGAGAGCAGTGGGAGTGACTTCTTCCAGATAAGGGGAACAACTCCGGAGCAGAGCGATAAGTTAAATATTCTAGCCAGTGGGCAGCAAGAAGAGGAGCAGTCAGCTTGAGAAGGTGGGGCTCAAGGCTGTCAGCTCCAACGCTACTACTGTCAGAGATAATAATAATCTTTATTAAGTGCCTTTCAAGCACCAAGGAGCTGTTCAAATGAAACAAGAAAACAAGAAAACAAATATAAAATCAGAATCACAACAATATTAAAAATTAACAATAAAAACAAGAAAAATATGAGTAAAATCAGAAAGCAATGATCTTAAGTAATAAAAGCAAGATTCCAAAGATGGGTCTTGAGTTTGCGCTTGAAGGTCTCCATGGTTGTGCATTCCCGAAGCTGGCGAGGCATTCTGTCAGTGGTGCAGACAAGAGTAGAGGGCTGTTCTCATTGCTAGTGGGGGGGTTGGGATGGGGATGAATGGCATTGTGGACCCCCAAAAGGGGGGGCGCCACAATGCCATTCCTCCCCATCCCGACTCCCAACTGGTGTCCAGAACAGCCCTCCACTCTTGTCTGCACTGCCAACAGAATGAATGAACTGAATGAAGCGTGAGCTGGTAATGAATGAGCGCAGGCTTGTACAACCTGTGCTCATTCATTGACAGCTCAGTAAGCGGCTTGACCATGGTGGTGAGAGGAGGAGCTGTGCCAATCATCCACTTGGGGCTGGGGTGGAGGGGGCAGCAGGGTGGTGGCTGGTGGGCCACTACCTGCCAGGGTGGGGGGTCCACTAGATATCAGGGAATGAACATTTGGGGATGGGGATGGGGGGAGGGAAATTATTAATTTTACACTGGGCCAGCAATTGGCGGTTGAGGAGGAGACCACTAAACATCACCCTTGACACGGGTGCCTCTGCTGCTGTAAGCAGCCAGGTGGGCCCCCTCTGTCCGCCGGCTGCCTTCCTTGCTGTACTGCCCGCCGATCACCAGACCGAAAGTACGCTGCTGAAAATTGACTGGCCAGAACCATCGGCTCTAAATGCTGACGGGCTGCTGCACTTCTTTTTCTACTCCTGTTCCTTTTGGACTTTAAGCTAATGGTACATACTGATTATGATACTGGTTAAGTCTCTCCAAATTGCCCTGTGAATCCCAATTTAAACATGAACCTAAGCCTGTTTACAGCAATTTTGCACTCCAATGGTAGTTTGAAGTGCAAGTTCTTTTAGGCTGCAGGTTTGTAGATTTTAAAGCATTACAGCTCTCTTTGTTTAAGGTCCAGTGGTAGTCTACCCTGGATCAGAAACTAAGTTTAAAGTGATACAGTTTTTTCTGTTTAGACCAGATTTCATTTGTGTCATGTTGTAAGCTTTGCCCTGCAAATAATTCAATTTCACTTTCACTTTGTCACTTCTGTCTCCTTCCTGCTTGAATTTTTGCACCCTTCCACCCATCCCCTACCTCCAACCTTTCTTAAATACTCTCCCTCCCCCCTCGGCACTGCCCCAAGGCAATCTTCACCCTCCCATCTCACTAATATTGCAACTCCCCTCAAAGAGTGCAGTTTTTAGGCCTAACACTTGTCCTGCCCTCCCTTTTAAAGACATCTTCTTATTTTCACCATCTGCTTATCTATCAGCTTTGTTTAGCGCCTGTCTGCCATCTACTCTACAGTTCCATACCTGAGCTGCCTCCCTTGCTACCCTCTACATAGCCCCAATATAATCTTCAAGTTGCCTTGGTACTCCCCTGCCCTAGCTAAAACGCCCTATTTTAACCTACATTTTATATCTTAAACTAGATCCACTGCCCCGATCAGGCTTCCAGCAAGCGGCCATGGCTAATCCTGCCAGCTGCCTGCTCCTCCATCCTCTGGCTGACCCCGGACACCTTCAAAGCCAGGTAAGAGTCCCAGCTGCTCTGGGGAAGCACTGTGCGGCTCTGATAGGCTGCCGCCTGCTGCCACCCTTCTCTAATTGGAGCGCTGCACTGAGCTCTGCCGCCGATTGGCCCTGCCTTTTTCCTATTGGACTTTCAGTCTCTGGGCTTTGGCGCCCACTGCTTTGCATTGACTTTTGCTGAAAATTTGTGCCTGCCCCGCCCCCACCTGCTACCTTTATTAAACAGGCTTTGGCTCCACCCGCTCGACCTTGGTATCCACCCTGCTTGAACCTTATTGGGCTCACTTACTTGGGGCCTCCCTGCCCCCGGTTCCTCTCCCTCTCTCTCTCCTTGCTTCACCTCCACAGGTGGCTGTTGCCCTATAGACCCTCTCGGTTATTTCTACACATCCTCGAAGCATTATGGCTCTGCCCCTTCTGCCTCTTCGTCTTATTCTCTTTTGCTCCCTGCTACTGCTGTTTTTCCTGCCTGGAGCTAGATACCCCTCTCTTCCGCTAGGCTACAGAATTGAACTTATTTACATCCACTCTGGTACCCTTCCAACTGAGCTTGTCTATACTCTCCCATTCTCCTCTGGGGATGGCTGGCAACACCTGAAGAACCATGAGAGGGTGGTGTATGTTCACTTGTTGCGTTCTCAACACTGGCTCAGATTGCTTCACTTTGGGACCTAAGACAGAATTATTGCAATAGACTGTACATGAAACGGGTAAACAAATCTCCCTTTAAACAATTAAGATAGTGCATTCTGAAGCTTCTGCTACTCCTGCTGCTGCTATCTGGGAATGTTCACCCAAATCCTGGGCCTACAATTCCTTGCTCCAGCCATCAATGGAGGCACCCTGGGACTCTCACCCTTGCATCTCAACATCTGCAGCCTCCTGCCTAAACTTGATGCCCTGCAAATATTCACTAACCAACACAACCGTGATATCCTTGCAATCATTGAAACCTGGCTATCACCCAAAATTCCAGACATGGATATTGCCCTGCCAGGGTACAATGTCTTCAGACTTGACAGGAGTACAAAAAGAGGAGGAGGCTATGCTGTATATCTCAAAGACACTCCTGGACTTGATACTGACCAGCCATTCCTCCCGCATCTCAGATGTTTCTGTCCTTCCAGATACACTAAGTGACCATTCCCCAGTCATCTGCGAATGGTCAAATAAATTCTGCAAGCCCCCCCCCTAAATTAATCAATAGTAGAGTCCTCCCACGTGGTCAGTTAAGACACCTCAAATCCCACCTTCTACAGCTCGACTGGTCTCCTATATTCAATGCTTCTGATGTTAACTCGGCCTTGGATTTCTTCATCAACTCCTTCAATGCTGCCTGTGACACCTATGTCCCTTTCAAAAGGCGTAACATCAAAGGCTTTGCAATCCTTGGCTCTCCGCTGAACTACTTATGGATCTGAAAGCAAGAGACCTCCTCTGGCTTTGGGCACGGGCCACTGGCAATCAAGTCGATATTCAGAACTACAAACGGGCGCGAAACGACTGCACTAAATCAATCCACCAGAAAAAAAATGCATACTACAGAGATACCCTCATGAACACCTGGAGAAAAGGGAAATCCTTCTGGGACAATCTTAAAGAAGTAATTAGGAAGGAGCCTAAAACCTCACCTACTATGTTGGTAATTGATGGTGGCATAACTCTCAACCCTACCACAATTGCAAATACTTTCAATACTGCATTCTCTGACCTCAGTAGTGTTCTCCCTTTGGACTTCTTCAATGATGACCACCCTCCTTCTCCTACCCCCAGCCCACAACCCTCTCCCTCCAACCGCCCACCGTTCTACTTTAAGGAAGTCAGGGTGCATGAGGTCTGTAAATATGTCTCTAATGCAATCGCCAAATCCAGAACTAGTGGGGACTCACTCAACCTCAAGCTTGTGTCCCTCACTCTTGATGAAGTGCTACTTCCACTAACAAAAATTTTCAACCTCTCCCTCGCCCTTAGCCAGTTCCCCGACAGATGGAAATCAACCACAGTTACCCAGGTCCACAAAAGTGGGGACAAGGACCTGCATGTGAACTAGCAGCCTATCTCCATACTTCCCCCTCCCCCCCAAGGCCATTGAACGTACGGTATCTGACCAACTAATGGAATACCTGGATAAACACAACATCCTCTGCCCCCAACAACATGGCTTCCATACAGGTCACAGTACTACATCAGCCCTCCTTGAATTCACCAGTGCTATCCACAGCTTGTTGGACAACAGCCTCCTAACCAGATCGATCTTCATAGACCTGACCAAGGCTTTTGACACTGTACATCATAAACTATTAATCACACAGCTACGTTCTGCTGGGTTCTCACCTGAGTCCACTACCTGGTTCAAGAGCTACTTGTAGAATTGCTCCCAAAGAGTGAAAATAGCTGATGTTCTCTCAGATGCATGTCCTGTTCACTCAGGAGTTCCTCAAGGCTCCATTCTTGGGCCACTTCTTTTTAGCCTCTTTCTGAATGATCTTCCACAATCGTATCCAGCACAAATCCTCCTTTATGCTGACAACACCATCATCCTCTCCACTCACAAGGATCTGGGCCACCTTCAAAAGAATCTACAGCTTGCCTTCCCCTCAATTGAAACTTGGTTCTCAACTATAAAAAAAAACAAGTCCATGCTCTTCTGCAGCCTGCGCAACAAACACAGACTCAATCCCATCACAATCAAATACTACTTTGGTGCAACCCTCAAACAGGTTTAATCCTTTAAATATGTAGGAGTTACCATTGATTATAACCTATCATATGCTACGCACATTGACAACATTGCCAAGGTGGACAACACTTGCATTGGCCTACTCTTCAGGCACAGGCAATGCCTTACCCCAGATGCCTTAAGGATTGCAGTACAGAGCTCACTAATCTCAATAATCAACTATGGCCTGATCATCCACGGCTGTGCCTCTGCCACCACCCTCAGACACATATCCATTGCACTAAACAAGGCTTGCCATCTCATAACCAGTGCCCATCGCCTCACCCACACATGTGATCTCTACGCACAGACTAGGTGGCTTCAACTTTCAAACTGTATCAAGTACCAAACCTGCCTTATGGCAAAGAAAATAACACTAGGCCTTGCTCCTCCAGGTGTCCAAGCTCTCCTCTGCCCAGCACAGACTACTCACATCACCAGGGGCTCTGAATCCAAATTACTGCATATCCCGCATTTCTGCACCACACAAGGGCAAAGATCCTTTGTGCATAGAGCTCCCAGCTGGCTCACTGGTCTCAACATTGACATCGCCTCAATGCCAAAGCTTGGTCAATTCAAATCCAGTCTCTGTCATATCCTGTCTGTATCTAGTGCCTGTGACTGTCCTTCCTAATTGTTCTCCCCTCTCCTCGTTGCTCTTTCCACCTAGCACTTAACCTTCCTCCTCAACTCCATCTCCCATACACCACTCATCCTCCTCCTCCCACCCCTTCTACCCCTTGTATCACTTTAATTGATATTTGACAAGTGCCTGTGGCACCCTACTAGTGTGTCTCTCTTCCATACCATGTTAACCCTGTTACCAGACCTCCTTCTGACATTTTTGCCACTGTACTGAATGTATAAAACTGTATGTAACTGCCTGTAACCCACTGTTATACTGTTATTCAATGCCTTGTTTGAATTGCACCTCATCCGACGTGGAACCTTTGTAAAGGAGCCTTGGCTCAAAGGTACTTGTATTCCTAGATTCAAATAAAAAAAAATCTGAGGTCCAGAAAAGTGACAGAACTGAGATCCACAAAATAGGTTCATAGGTTCATAGGTAGTATTCACGATCTTGGGACAAGCCCATTATGATCATGCCACTTATACTAAGTGGGTAACGAACTTGGAAGCTCCCATATGTATATCAAGTTGTGTTTTGCATTGATTTAAATTTGAACTATACACAATATCATAAGGTAAAGAATTCCATAATGGAACTATACGTTGGGTAAAAAATTTAGTTCTTTTTGTGGTTCTATTAATGGGTAAAATTAATTTTAAATTATGAGAACGGGTTTGAGCTGTAGAAATATTCCATTTTAAGTGTAATGTTTCAAACAGGTATTCATCTCTGGTAGCTTTGTAAAGCAAACAGAGATCTCCACGAATCGATCTATATTCCATACTATACAAATTAAGCCTTATATGTCTATCTCTATGATAGATTACTCAAACCATTTAAGTTCTTAATAAATCTCTTTGGACCGCTTTCCTAGATACAATGTCCCCCATCAATGTTGGAGCACAAAAGAGGAACAATACTCAAAGTTTGTTCTTATAATACTAGTATATAGGGGAATCATTATTGAAGGTTCTCTGCTTTTAATGTTCCTAAATATGCAATTACTAAGACTAGAACACTTTTTAATGGTGAGATTTAAGTGATTAGTAAACACTAGCTTATTACTTATAAAAACACCCAAATCTTTCTCATCTGTAATATGTTTCAAGCAGTAGTTCTCAATAAAGTAATTAGCACATACATTATTTTTACCGAAATGCATCACCTTGCATTTATTGATATTAAATTTCAATTTATGCTGATCTACCCATCCAGATATATAATTCAAATTATCTTGAAGAATATTTATAGACTCGGGGTTATTAACAACCCCAGCCAATTTTACATCATCAGCATATTTTACAATCCAATTACCACACTTGATGTCCATTCTGGCTATTAAGAAGTTAAACAGCACAGGCCCCAGGACTGATCCCTGAGGGACTCCACTAGTAACAGTGGTCCATGGGGACAAGAAACCCTTTAAAGCAACACATTGACACCTATTGGATAACCAAGTCATTATCCATTTAATTATGTATTTGTTAAGGTCTAAGTTTATTAGGCAATTATATAGTATATCATAAGATACAGAATCAAAAGCCTTTTCAAAATCCAGATAGATAACATCGACAGGTAAGCCATAGTCCAAGGCTTCACTCACAGGTTCAAAAAAATCAATCAAATTAGTCTGACACGATCTACCAGATTGAAAACCATGTTGAGTTGTATCAGTGAAATCTTTTTCCAAAATATGGGGAATTAATTTTACCTAAAATTAACCTTTCCATGATTTTACAAATAGTAGAGGTAAGACTAATAGGTCGATAATTATGTACATCCTTCTTGGATCCAGTTTTATGTATAGGAATAATCATTGCATCACACCAATCCATAGCCACTTGTTCCTTATGCAATGATTCATTATACAGATAAGTTAATGCACCTGCTAATTCCCTTGATAAATTTTTAATGAAGATGGCTGGTATACCATCAGGCCCAAGTGAAGTAGAAGGTTTTAAAGAATTTAAGATATAAAAGGTCTCTGGCTCAGTAAATTCAATTAAAGGTTCAGAATTAGATGGATTAATACAACCATATAGTCCCTTTTTTTTTGAAAATGCTAGAAAAATATCTATTAAATTCATTAGCCATATTAGACTCATCACTAATATCAACGTTATCAACTCTTAATGGTCCAATCAAAACAGGAGTATTTTTAAAGGACCCAATATAGTTGAAAAACCTTTTCCTGTTATCATGATGTGAATTGATTAGGCTACTTTCCACATCCTGCTTAGCCTTTCTAATAGAATTTTTAACCTGGTTTGATTTCTTTTTCAATTTAGTCCAATTAAATACTGATTGGTGTTTCTTGTATTTATTGTAAGCTTTTTTTTTGGCTAGAACTAATCTTCTAATTTGACTTGTAAACCAAGGTGGGGATCTCTTCTCTCCAATATACTTTGTTCTAGTTGGTACCCATTCGGAGATACAATATGTTAATTCCTCTTTAATTCTTAGCCATATATTTTCCACTGATAGGCCAGTAAATTCATATTGCCAATTCCAATTCAATAAGTAGTCCTTAATTGCCTTATAGTCAGCTTTGTAAATTTTTTAAATATAGTTTTCCTACAGGATTTTCCTATATTAAGATTAAATGACCATTTAATAATTAAATGATCACTATTACCCAATGGAGCCATTGTGCTAGCAAACTCATTTAAATTTTTAATGTTAGAAAAAATTAAGTCTAGAATATGGTTATTCCTAGTAGGTGATCTAACATACTGGTCAAGTCCCAAATGTGATATAGTGCTAATAAATCTTTTTTCTTGAGTGCCCAGACCAGTTCCTTTTGACCAATTTATACCAGGAAAATTAAAATCCCCCATAAGAACAATATCAGTCTTGAAATTAATATTCTCAAGATAATCACACATCATAGCATTGTTGGCAGTATCCATAGATGGTGGTCTATAACATAGACCTATCATTAATGGGAGTTGTTTAGTGTTTATTTTTACCCATATAATATCTAAACTAGTAGGATATTCTATATTAGGTTCAACTTCTGAACAAGAAATACTATTTCTAACATATATATCAACTCCTCCACCCTTAGAATATAGTCTGTTTTTATTAAATAATGAATATCCATTAATATTAAGTCCCCAGTGACCATCGCTGAACCATGTTTCTGTCACACCACATATATCTATATCTTCATTCTCTAAAATAACCTGAAGTTCACTAATCTTATTATTTAAACTCCTAGCATTTAAAAGAAGTAACTTAACTTTATGACTATTGCCTTTTAAGGAATTATCTGATTCAGAAACTAAAGGTTTCATAACTAGCTTAGGCATAACAGGACCTACAATGAGATTTAGCCTAAAAAAACATCAATATATATATTGATCTGAAGGCCCAGAATCTCTTTACCCAATCTATTAAGATGAAGGCCATCCTTTGCATAATATGCCTTATTATCAACAAACTGTTCCCAATGGGTGAGACATTTAATGTTTTGTTTAAGACACCAGGCTCTAAGCCATGAGTTGATGTGTTTAATTTTATTTGTTAAAAATGTGTTTGCCCTAGGAACAGGAAGAATTTCAGAAATCACAACATGGACCCCCATCTCAGTCAAAATATTAGCCAAACCAACAAATGCTTCTTTGATCATTTGAGATGGCTGATACCAAATATTATTTACTCCAATATGGATAATGACTAAGTCCTTTTCTTTACTTCCTGCAAGGATCCTAGGACTCATTTTAGCAATGTCCCCAATTGTGGCACCTCGAAAACAAGATAATGTTTGGGCAGCTTTATCCGGATTACAAATGATTCTATCTAAATTAGATAATAAAGAGTCACCTAAAACAAAAATGTCTGGTGTACAATTACCATCATGATTTATATTGAATCCTTCAACAATGGTTTCAACGTCCTCAAAATTTTCATTAAAATTTATAAGGTCACCTAGTACCAAGTTATTTATTGGACTAGTTTGAGGGACAGTATTAATTGGCTTATCAGAGCAACTAGGTTCAGAAGCTACATCAGCTAGAATATCAGTATTCATAGCGTTCGTTAGAGAGGAGAATTTATTATAAGTTGGTAACACAGAAGTATCAGCTTTTCTCCCCCTTTTCAAAGTTTTACTGTGCTGAACTGTGAACCAGTCATTGTCAGAATCACCGACTTCGTCTAATCTGGGTCTTTTTCTAGAAACATGCTCAGTTTGAATAGTCTCATAAGTCTTATTAGCTCCAGATATTCCAGAGCATAGTTGATTATCAATAGGTAGTGTGCAACATACCATTTCGCTAGGAGTTTGTGTAACATCAAAAACTATGTTGTTACCTGGACTATCAGAGATCGTTTGAATATTATTGTTATGCAGTCTTATAGCTGTTTCTTGTTGGCTGTTTTCCAAACTGCTTAATCTTTTATCAAACATTATGATTTCATTTTCAAGTTCTTTGATTCTAATACATTTATTACACATAAACGCAGTAATTATCTCGGGTCCCATATCAAAATCATACATATGACAGAGAATACATTGGGTACCCACCTTGCCATCTGTAGTAATAATGTTAGCCATGTTGAGATGACAAATTATAGGAAAATTACACTATAATATTATGTAAAAAATCCAACTACAAAGTTTAAAATATACCTTTAGCCAGCTCACTCAACACGCATAACACGCGCAGATGCACGTGTCTTTGCGCACGTCTTCACGCGCATCGTACGTGCGCACGCCCAGCTCATGCTCGCTCCGCTTGTATCAGGGCAGGCTATTTATAGCCTAAGTTACCCAGAAGTCGCGATGCAAATTCGCGTTTACCCCAGTATTAGTTGTCAAGAAAATCTCACATAAACAGTTTAGAGTGTATTTAAAACTAAAAAGCACTATAGAACAGTGAAAAATAAGTTTTAAAAACAAATATTTTGTCAGGCAATTGGGCTGAGCTGAGGGAACCTCGTAGCACAAACCCCTCCACCTAGCTAAGAGATGGCTAGGGCTCCAGGTAGCTTATGTAGTAATCAACTTCAACAGAAATATTTTAATACAGCAGTTTGGTATATCTAACTCTTGTAATCAGTTCAGAATGTGTGAAATGCAAGTTTAAGTCGTTACGGTTCAAGTCAGCTACAAACTTGTCTCTCAGATAACGTGCTCCTCCAGATACACAGTACATCATCTATGTACTTTCCCCAGTATTTGATCCTATCACGGTGTCTATTGGCCCATTTGTTGAAGATGGCAACCTCCTCCCACCATCCAGAAAACAGGACAGCATAGAAGGCTGCCATCATTGACCCCATAGTAGTGCCACAAATTTGTAAGTAAAACATTTTTTATCAAAAGTGAAGAAATTACTGTGAAGGATCAAATCCAAGGCTTCAATAACAAACTCTGGGTCAATAATGGAATCCGTTTGAAAGAAATCCATATAAAACCTAACAGCATGTAGTCCTAGAGGATGTTTGATGCAGGTATAAAGTGACTCAACAACAGTTGTTAGCCACAAGCAACTAGCATCAAATATTTGGTGTTCTAGTGCCTCAAGGACCATCATGGTATCTCTGAGATATGAAGGTAACCTTACCACCATGGTATATAAAACAATCTATAAATTTTGAAAAGTTCTCTGTCAGGGAACCTATAGCCAAAATTATAGGGTGCCCAGGCAGTTCTTGAGGGTTCTTGTGCACCTTGGGTAACATGTAAAATGTTGGGACAACAAGGAAATCCTGAGAGAGGTACCTGAATTCCTCTGTGCGCAAACACTGAGGCAAGGGTTACCCCAAAGGGCATTTGGCTGGGAAGCCAAGTTTCAAGAAAATACAAAAATCACACATGCCCCCACAATGCAAAGCATCATGGGCTGCATATGCAAATCACCACAGAATGTTATGCTGGTCCAACTTTAAGCAGAATTGCATGGTGCTGAAAGGCCTCTCACACAGTTTGCAAAGGGTGCTAACAGAAGACATAGACATGTGTTTCATTCTACCAGGACTCATCAGAATGCCTCGTCTGTTTGACACCCCAGTGGAATGGACCAGCTACCCTTAAGGCAGTGTGCCTTGGATATAATGTGGTGAACCCATTAAAATAAAAAACTGTTTAAAAGATAAAGAACCTCTGTGCGCAAACACTGAGGCAAGGATTACCCCAAAGGGCATTTGGCTGGGAAGCCAAGTTTCAAGAAAATACAAAAATCACACATGCCCCCACAATGCAAAGCATCATGGGCTGCATATGCAAATCACCACAGAATGTTATGCTGGTCCAACTTTAAGCAGAATTGCATGGTGCCGAAAGGCCTCTCACACAGTTTGCAAAGGGTGCTAACAGAAGACATAGACACGTGTTTCGTCCTACCAGGACTCATCAGTATGCCTCGTCTGTTTGACACCCCAGTGGAATGGACCAGCTACCCTTAAGGCAGTGTGCCTTGGATATATTGTGGTGAACCCATTAAAATAAAAAACTGTTTAAAAGACAAAGAACCTCTGTGCGCAAACACTGAGGCAAGGGTTACCCCAAAGGGCATTTGGCTGGGAAGCCAAGTTTCAGGAAATACTCCTCTAGACCTGCAAAAAGGCAAAAAATGATTAAGCTTTTTTTGGTAGTTGGAAGTAGGGTTCCCATCAAGTAGCCGGTAATGATTGGTGTTATGTAATTGTGACAATGATTCCTGTAAATAATCAGACGTGTTCAAGACCACAACCTGGCCCCCTTTGTCGGCTTGCTTCATGACAACATTGTATATCTTGGAGAGTTCTTTAAGCGCTGTAACCTTCTCTGGACTTAAGTTGCAATGGACTCCAATAGTCTCTTCAGTCAAAATTCTGTTGACTTCCTAGTGTACCAATTTCTCGAAAGTGTAGATGGCTTAAGAAAAAGATTTCGGAGGGCAAAAGGTCAAAGCAGGTCTCAAGGTGTTACGGTTCCATGTGGAAACTTGACTAAAAGCTTCAAAATTCTCTAGGGCCCATTCTGGATCCCAGCTGCTAGGTAACAAATCCATATCAGTATCTGTACTGACCACAGACTGGGCTCCATAAACTAGTTGTAAAACTGCTGGAGGATAATCAGGCATAGTAAAGTCAGTTGCACTGGCCTGGTTAGGGCAACATGATTTCAATGAGGGCAACAATCCTTGTCTTCCCATTTTGTCTTTATGTAAGAATTTTTGAAGCCAGATCTTACAAAATGTTTTTTACAAGTCTATTTGTATAGAAAACTTGTCTACGTAAGGCTCTGGGACAAAAGTTAAACCTCGGGACAGTACTAAAATCTGTGCGGGGGTCAGTATAGTGCTAGATAGATTTAGCAGCTGTCTTTGCCCTGAGGTTGTGTTGTTTCTGTGAATCTGGTTGTTGTTTTCTGGTGTTTATTTTGTCCCCCTCTGCAACCATGTCTTGTTTTTCCTCTGAGGTTTTCAGTTTGGTTCCTATATGCTCCGTCTCCTCCTGAGACTGTGCTATGTCTTCTCGAGGTAAAAAAAACCCTAATTTTATTTTATGCATTTCTATTCTGACAGTTGTCTGCTCTAGAGTTTTCAGACCTTTTATTATTATTTTAAGACCTGTTTCTGGTTTTTGATCTACCTCGTGACCAAGATTTGCCTTAGGATCTGGATCATTGGGGTTTGTCCCACTGGTAGATCTGGTTAGGTTTATAGTCAGTCGTGTCACGGGTAAATTTATTTTGTTTATGGCTGATAACAGGTGTATATATAGATACAGATATATATCTATATATACTGTATATATATGATGTGGTTTTGATCGCCCCTCCCCCTGATGAAGAACCTGCAGGGGTTTGAAGCACTGGGGCTTTGTGTTCCGTTTGTCCAGTACCATGTGCACATTAAAAGCACTGAGCAGTTTATTTTGCTTCTTCGTGTTTTTTGTGCACCTTTCTGAAAGTCGTTTGGTAAACACCCATGGCACAGAGGACAAGCTACAGGGCAACACTCTGAATTGGTGATGTTCATCCTCCAGCACAAAGCAGAGGTATTTCCTGTGAAGATTCCTGATCTTTATATGAAGGTAAGCATCCTTCATATCCAAAGAACAGGTATAGTTCCGAAGGTGTGGCCTAGTAGAAGAGATATCCTCAAAGATCTGGAAGGGAAGGTATGCAGATGACACCAAAATCAGTAATAGGGACAACACTCAGGAGATGGTGGAGAGAATGTGTAGGGATCTTGGGAAACTCAAGGAGTTGTAAAGAGCATGGCAGTTGGGATTTAATGCCAAAAAGTGCAAAATCTGCACCTAGGACATATGAATCCAGGAACTGGGGTTGCACTGTGGAGCCCAAGCAGTGAAGTCACTTCACACTTCAGCTCAGACATCAAACTTTGTAAAATACAGTTTTCAACATTTGAAACTGGTAAAGTTTTACTTTCCTGGAAAGAGACTGTCATGGGGAAAATTATACCGTAGTCAAGCCAAATTGTATCCAGCAGCAAGGTGATGGGCGGAAAGATGGAGGGAAGGAAGCATCCGCAGGCCCCAGCACTCAATCAGCACAGCAAGGAATAGCAGAAGAAGATGGATCAGAGGAGACTTTCCAGTCATTAGGCCACAAAATGCAGTGGCTCCTAGCCTCTTCCACCTCAATGAACAGCAAGCTGGACATACTAATGGGCAGAATCACCTCTGTAGAGAAAGCAGTGGACTCTCTACAGGGCCATATGGATGACACACGGTGCTATTCCAACATGTGGAAGAGCACCATGCTGCAGAGGAAGCACAGCATGTTAATATTTGTTTAGAAATACTGGGAAATCAAGTCCAACATCAGAATATTTGTTTGCTGGACTTTCCAGATGGAATGAAGGGGGCCATGCAGTGCCGCTCCTGTGGGAATGGCTGAAAGAGCAATTCCAGACACAGATACCAGACTTGGACTTTTCCATGGTAAAGGCATACACGATACAGCCAAGGGGGAAACAATCTGAGGAGCTGCTTAGAGATATAATGGTCACAGTGGACAGCATGGGGACACAGGACAGATTGTTGAACCTGGCTAAGCATTTTGGACCACTTATAATGGAAGGAGTGATGGTGCATATGTTCCCCAATGACTTTTATGCCATCAGACAATGAAAAAAAATGATTGAATGGGGTACATAGCACATCAAAGGAATTAATATTGACCACACTATGCAATTTCCTACAAAGTTTCAAATAGTGCATGACAGCAAGGTATATGTGTTCACCGACCTGGTGATGCAGGGAAATGAGCTTCAAAGATGGCCACCACCATGAAAATCGTGCAGGCAGCACCGGAGAATACAGAGGATGTTGAAACCTGAAGGCCTTTCTGGACTATATCCTATTTGTTTACCATCCTGCTGAGAGTGAATTAGTATGCACTTAACTGGTTAAGCTGCAGGTTAAAAGTTTAAAAGTTCTTGCTGCATCAGAGTGGTGAGTAAACTTTTTTTTTTTGTTTGCTTGGGGGTTTAACTTTTCTGCTTTAGTGAGTGTAAGTATACGGCACCATACTACACTATGAACTCTGATGGACATTTGGATTTATGGTGGAGATATAATGTGGCATAGTAGTAATGATGCATATAATTAGCCGCTCTAACAGCATGTCAGTCTTCTATTAAGAAACAATGTATGTTTTAGTGTTATAAAAATCCTATTTCTTCAGGTGTAATTGTGCCTTGTTAACATAACTAAGTGTTGTTTCTCTCTGAGGAAAGGGAAATTAGTAAAAGGGCTATTAATTTTCAATCTGATGAGCAAACATGCTGTTGTATTCATGGCACCTATAACCCCTGTGGGAACAGAGTGATAAGGACATTCAGCTGGACGTTATTTAGCTAAGTGGCTTGCCATAAACATTTGGGCTACAGTTCTACTCTTGTAGTCCTTTCATAACTTACTATATCATAATAGTGATTTCCTCTCCATTTTGTTAACATAATCAAGAGATGCTGTTGAGTCCTGTATAAACTTAGATGCTGTATCTGTGGAATATTTGAAAAAGTGGGGATTGTTGAGTCTTTGAAACTTAAGTTGGATCAGTTCTTTATAGAGTTTAGCACTGAATTAATGAAGGCAAGGAGGGTCACCATATTTCTGAATTAGTATGCCCAGGACATGAGGAATCACATAGCATCCAGCTCCCAAGGGTTTCTACCAGAGGTGGTTTACCACTTTACTTTTCCTATGAATACAAAATGGAAGATGGTGATGACCCCTGCTTGTGCTGCCTTTTAGTTCACAGATGTCTTGTTTTCTATTGGGCCCAATACCATAGTTTCAAATAGGGGCAAACACAAACAAAAATATGCATTGCCATGTTAAAGGATTGTACTGTCAGGGCTTGCTCCAAATCTCCATGCTACTGAGGGGGGAAAACTGACTCGTTGAACATGGCCTATAATAATAAAACAGTGCTTTGGCTGGAATCACATGCTGGATCTGCATCAGAAACAATAAGGGCCCCTTGGTTGCAATGGTATTTAAATCCCTATAATTACTAGGGATCATTTTTTCCCATAGGGAAACCAGGTCATAATTTGCTGTTATAACCAGCTGGTTATAACGGCAAACACGCACCAGGTTTCCCTCACTCCACACATGCACCAGCCACCACTCTTCCCTTTCTCAGCACTGGACACTTCACCACCACTCACACCCAGTGGTAAGTAAATAAAAAAACTCAACTTTTAAACCTTGATAGAACCTTTTTTTTTTTTTTTTAAAATGAAAGATTTCAGCAGCTGTGTCAAGCTGACCGCAGACTGCAGACATTGTTTCAACCAGACAGAAACATGGCAGAACAGCAATTTATTTTTTATTTTATATAACTGCTGTGGTGAAAAAATTTTCCCTAACAATTATATAAAATAAAACGGGGGGGGGGTGTAAAATTCTAATTTTACACACACCCTTGGTGTTGGATGCTTAAATAAACCCCTTGAGCTTCGCTCTTGGGGTTTATGTAGCATCCATCACCGAGGGTGTGTGTAAAACCTTGTTAAACACACCACCCCATGTATTATTCTATATGTAATGCTTACACTTTAAATGTCAATAACTACGCTGTAACTACAGTATAACTACACTGTAACTACAGTGTAGTTACATGTAACTACTATGTAATTGTTAACTAGTTTCAAATTACATGTTCTGTACTTACACAGTTGTATCTCTCTGGCATTATGTATTTTGTTCTTACAAGGGCAACTACACATGTAATAGCTATTGCAAATTGTAACAGCAAATCTATTGTGGAACTACGTTACTACTTTTGGTATTATTAAATTTGTTCTTACAAGTGTAACTACATATGAATGCAGGTCTTGTGTACTGTTTCAACAGTCTATGTCTATCTGACATTTATTTAAAAGGTAATCACATAGAAAAACTTAAAAGTGTAATCAGAATGGTAACGAAAATATGATTAAAATATAACTTCAGTCTGCTACACTTAAATGCACTGACTAGCAACTCTTTAGATGATGTTCCATGTCTGTATTCCAGTTTTTCACAGACTTATAGGTTAATAAACATGCAGTCTAGTATTGTGAATTGATATATAACCATACATAGAAACTATTTCATTTGCGAAATTACTAATTGGTGTTGTAACAATATTGTGACTAGGAAATAATGGTATTGTTTTCACAGTTAATGCCTAGGTAACATGTATTTGCAAGTACGCACACTTACATTTATCAAATGTCAGTACTGTAGCTGTGATGTAAGTTCTCATTCAGAAATCAGTCCCTCATGAACTTACTGCTTACTACACATGCAATCTAAGATTGTACCCTATTCACATAGGTGGCAGAGAATGTGTCACATGTGAATACCCAGACCTGGTGATCAACAGCAGCCATCCACTCAGATGGACTACCCACCAGCAGACTGGATCTTGCACTCGGTGTGGGGTGGGGAATTGTGGGATATGGCTGGTCCTAAAAGTACTGCTCTTTTCTATTATGGGGACCTACTGGTCTGCCCATGTTCACCACCATGCCCCCAGCCCTTATGGTATAGTCAGAGGGCTGGGGTAGTTTGGTGTGAATGATGGTGTCATGGCTGTCACCCTGTTCAGCTGGTGGGAAGGGCATGTAATGGTTAAGGATGGGTCCCTACCTGTGTATCTGATGCCACCAACCACCACTCCACACAGCAGATCAGGGATAAACCATGGCATGTAGCCATGCCCCACCCCCAGCCACCCACCTGGGCAGCAGCAGGACAGGGGTGTGGGTGAAGAAGAGGTGTGGGTCAATGGCTCAGAAGCAGCACATTTCTTAGTAACTACAGCACTGTTACAAGCCAATAAATAATTATGTAAATGATTGATTTTTATTGTATAAGTAAACAATGTAGTTGTATAGCAATTAACAATATTAGATTGCTTGTTTATTAAGCACTAAGTTCATGAGGGAATTATTTCTGAAAGAGAACATATATCAGAACTACAGCATTGACATTTAATCAATGTAAGTCTATAGTAGTTACCAACAATTACAGTGAAGTCATAACTTAGTTACCCTTCTTCTTATACTTTAAGTGTCAGTTTCTGTGTACCTACCTTGCAAATACATGTTAGATAGGCATTAACACTGGAAACAATGCCACAGAAGTGGCACATTTCTTAATAACTACAGCATTGTTTCAATGCCAATAAGTATTTATGTACATAGAAACATAGACTTTGATGGCAGATAAGGACAGCTTGGCCCACCTAGTCTGCCCATTTCCCTACCTATTGGATAAGCTGTAGATCCTAGTTAATCAACAATGAATGATTTTTACTGTGTAAGTAAACAGTGTAGTAGCACAACAATTAACACTATTAGATTGCATGTTTATTAAGCAGTAAGTTCATGAGGGAATGATTTCCAAAGAATAACATACATCAGAACTACAGCATTGACATTTGATCAGTGTAAGTGTAGTTACCAGCAATTAGTGTAGTCATAACATAGTTACCCTTTTTATTACACTTTAAGTGTCAGTTTCTGCATACTTACTTTGCAAATGCATGTTAGTTAGGCATTAACTGTGGAAACAATGCCACAGAAGCAGCACATTTCTTGATAAGTACAGCTCTGTTTCAAAGCCAGTAAGTAATTATGTAAATGAAAGGTGAACGGAGCAAGAGGGGAACAAGAGGGGCAGTTTAGAGATGCAGTCAGGGGAAACTCGGGTTACTTGATGGAGGCTGACATAGAGTGTCATAATAAATTTGAGCTACTAAGCAACCTAGAGGGGGAGGAAGGGGTTGGTGGAAATGAGGAAACTTATACAGAGGCCGGGGAGGGAGTCGGATACCCATAGGGCATCACAGACCAGCTATGGAAAGGATAGAAATAGTCCCAGAGGAGAAGGGAACATATATGTTAAGCAAATGGGGAGATGCAACATATTCCAGACATGAGGAGGAGAGCATGATTGGAGAGAAACTGGGAGACAAGGAGGTGGGAGGGGAGCCCCCCTTCAGCAGGGGGCAGTGCCAAGGATGGGGCCCTAGCTAAAGGGGACCCACAGAGAGCCTCTGGAGGCAGGGGTACTATTACAAGGGGAGGATGGTGGTGTGGGGGAAGGGGAAACCATCAGGGCCAGGATAAATGGTTCTGGATAAGAGAGGGTTAAAGGGGACACCTATTCAGAGGGGGTTTGAGTTAAGTGGGCAAAATAGCAAGGGAGGCAGAAAGGGGAGGGTGACAAGGGGGTCTCTAATAAGGCAGGAAGACTCCCATGGAATTGAGATCATGAATAAAGGGGGAAGGGGGCTGAGAGGGCATAGTGGAGGTAACCATAAGGATGATGTGGTGTGTTAAGGTTCTGTTATTGGGAGACTCGATGATTAGGGTATCCAGTTGGAGGGACAGGGGTGGATGCCATAGCCAGGTGAAGGTAGTGAGTATCTCTGGGCTGACAGTGCACAGAGCAAGTTCATGGTGTATGAAATGGTTAGGGATTGTGGAGGCAAACCGATTTCTGGTGCATTTGGGAACTAATGATCTAGAGGAAATAGCATTTTGGAAATCCACAAAGGTTCCAAGAACTTGCCAGAGTCTGTCGGGATAATGGATGCAACATTTCCTTTTCAGAGATATTGCCAGTACCAAAGTCCTCAGTGGAGAAAAAAATGAAGCTCACAGAGGTTAATGACTGGCTCAGGAAGTGGGGTGAAGAGAGTGGGTTGGGGGTGTTAGGGAACTGGAATGGAGTTTGGGAGGATAAGGGACTATTTGCCAAGGATAGGTTTCATCTTGCCCCATTAGGGAAGGAAGTCCTTAAACTGGGGATGACTGACTACATACAAGAAAAGTGGGGTTTAAACTTGTGAGGGGGGGAAGGGATAAGGGATAGGCTGACCAGAAGCCCTCTCCTCCAGATGAGGGATGTAGCCTTCAAGCCCAAGGGGGGGAGAGGGGAAACAGATTGGGGTGGAGGTTTCAGGAGGAGCAGAGGGAGGATGGAAGTATAAGGGAATCTGGGTGGGGTTCGACAAAGAGGATCAGGGATAAGGGGTGGGGGTTGGAGTTAGTAAATGCCAGGAGCTTGGGAAACAAGTTTCCAGAGTTCCAGGCCATGCTGTTCGAGGGGGGGTGGATGTGGCGGCAGTCATGGAAACGTGGGCCAACAAAAACCATGACTGGGACCTAAACGTATGGGGGTACACTATGCTTAGGAAGGATAGAAAGGAGGGCAGAGGGGGTGGAGTGGCTATGTTCATTAGAGATGACATAGAAATTGCTAGGGTAGAAGAGGCAGAAGGAAATGTAGGCCTTATGGTCACCCACGATTCCCAGCAGGAGATAAGTCAAGGCTGGGTAGCTATAGGCCCCTGGGATGAGTGATGTTCTAGAGGATGGTTTGCTGGACAACATCATTGCCCAGTGTGGACCAAAAGGGAAGGAATGGTGTTGATGGGGACCTTAATATGCCAGGTACAAACTGGGGAACCATGTCCTCTAAGGTGGCCAAGGAGCAGAGGCTCCTGGATGGCTTCCAGGATGTGTTCTTAACACAGCATGTGATGGAGCCCACAAGTGAGGGGCATGTCCTGGATGTGGTTCTGGCAGATGGGGATCTGGTAAGGGACATGGTTGTACAAGACCCCCTGACTGGGAGCGACCACAATACTGTCTGGTTTCAAATAAGCATGGGGGAAGGGGAGATCTAGGACACTGGCAGTGGACTTCAGGGGGGCAGACTTTATGGGCATGGGAAATATTCTCAAGGATCACTTGATGGGGATTACCTCAATGACAAGTGTGGAAAGGAGATGGTAGGTCATAAAACGGGGACTTCATGAGGCAGTCAGGATCTGCGCTAAGTTGAAACGTAAGGGAGCAAGGTCACATAAACCATGCTGGTGGTCCAGTGAGGTACAGGTAGGAGTCAGAGAAAAGAAGGCGGCCTACAAAAATTATAAAACAACAAGAGGGGATAGGAATATGGAAATGTACCAGCTTGCATCTAGTAAAGTCACCCGTATGGTGAGGGGAGCAAAGTCCAGTAAAGAGTAGCGGCTGGCACAGGGGATACATGGAGGGGAAAAGGAGTTCTTCTAGTACATTGGGGAGCGGAGAAAAACTAAGGGCCATCTCAGCAGATTGAGATCAGAAGGAGGGTGGGTGGAAGAGTCCAGGGACCAGGCAGAGGTATTTAACGAGTACTTTGCCTCTGTGTTCACTAGGGAGGGGGATGGGATCTCTACAAAGCAAGGCACGAAGGGGAAAGAAACATCAGTAAGTGGTATCAGGGGAGCAACAGAAATGGAGCAAGAGGGAGAGAGAGAGAGGTACCCCAGGGGTGTCACATCTGGGTAAGGATAAAAAGGCCAGTAAGGTGGAGGGGACAGATGATGCTATCTCTGCCAAAAGGGTGTGGTTAGCCCTCAAGGCCCTAAAGAAAGACAAATCTCCTGGGCCAGATGGCATTCATCTGAGAGTACTATGGGAATTGGCGGACATACTGGCTGCACCCCTGACGGAGCTTTTCAGCAGGTCATTTGAGACAGGGAGGGTACCTAGGGATTGGCGAGAGGCACATGTGGTACCAATCCATAAAGGGGGGTCGAGGGAAGTACCAGGTAACTATAGACTCATCTGTTTGACCTCGGTGGTGGGAAAATTAATGGAGAGTATACTAAAGGAACGATTGGGGGTGTACTTGGAGGAGGTGGGAGGTCTGGATAGTCGGCAACATGGGTTTGTGCCAGGTAGATCATGTCAAACCAACCTTGTGGAGTTCTATGAATGGGTAACATCAGAACTGGACAGGGGTAAGCCTGTGGATGTATTATTCTTGGACTTCAGCAAGGCATTTGACTCTGTCCCGCACAATGGTCTGGTGGAGAAACTGATGGGGTTAGGAGTAGGCCATTTGATGGTCAGATGGATTGAAAACTGGCTAGCTGGACGCACTCAGACAGTAGTGGTCTGTGGGGAGCTCTCGAACCCTAGAGAGGTTTGTAGTGGGGTACCACAGGGCTCGGTCCTGGGTCCGATCCTGTTTAATGCATACATATCGGACATCAGGGAGGGTATAGGGTGTGAAATGAGTCTCTTCGTGGATGACTCCAAGATGGGAGCAGTAGTTGAGGGAGAAGAGGGGAGGTTGGCCCTGCAAGGGGACCTGGACACCCTGGAAAGCTGGGCTCACACATGGAAATTAAATGTCAATATCACCAAGTGCAAGGTGTTGCATCTTGGTCAGGGAAACCCTAAACACAGGTACACCCTGGGAGGGAGGCACTGTAGGCCCTCAATAGGGAAAAGACCTAGTGGTCATGGTGGATGCATGTATGAATAACTCTGAGCTGTGCAGGAGAGCGGCTAGCAAGGCAAACAGGATGTTGGGATGCATCGTAAGGGGGATCACCTCTAGGAGCAAGGAAGTGATTCTGCCGCTGTACAATGGACTGGTTAGAACACACCTTGAGTACTGTGTACAGTACTGGAGACCACACTTGAAGAGGGACATACAGCTCCTCGAGAGGGTACAGAGGAGGGCAACAAAGATGATACGAGGGCTAGGGGATTTGACGTATGAGGACAGACTTAAGGAGCTCTGCCTGTTTTGATTGGAGGAGATGAGAGACAGGGGGGACATGATTGAGGTCTTCAAGTACCTCAAGGGAATAAATAGGGTAAACATGGAGGGGATCATTAGACTAAAGCAGGGAGGTATCACCAGAGGACATGGTTTGAAGTTGGAAGGTGGAAGGGGGGGGGAAGATGAGGAGGTTTTCACTGAGAGGGTGGTGGACCCTTGGAATGCACTGCCTGGTGAGCTGGTTCAGAGATCCACAGTGGAGGGCTTCAAGAGGGTGGGACAGACACAGAAAGTGGATGTATCAGATGATGGCCTGTCCCAGGGGGTGGGGATGGATGATCACGGTTTCTGGAGCACAAGGGATGGGAGGGTCTCGGCACCCAACTAAGGATCTAAGGTTCGAGCAGACTCGATAGACCGTAAGGCCTAATCTGCTGGCAAATAGTATGTTAGTATGAATAATGTTTACTGTGTAAGTAAACAATGTAGTTGTATAGCAATTAGCAATATTAGACTACATGTTTATGAAGCAGTATGTTCATGAGGGAATGATTTCTGAAGGGGAACATACACATATATGAGATGCACAGGCTTCAGTACTGTACATCCCCCTGCGATGCAACAGGGGTGCCGTCAGACCCCAATGCAGTTAATGTGAGGACCCACACCTCTTCTGCAACCACACCCCTGGCCTGCTGCTGCCCAGCTGGGTGGCTGGGAGGGAGAGGCATGGCTACGTGCCATGCTTCATCCACAATCTGCTGTGTGGACTGGTGGTGAAGGGGGGGGCACTGGCTACACAGGCATGGACCCTTCCTCAGCCATTATAAGCCGCTCCCACTGGCTGCACAGAGTGGTGGCTATGGCCCTATCCTTCCCACCAAGCTACCCCAGCTGTCTGACTATTCCATGAAGGCTGGGGGCACCTTGGGTAACACAGACAGATCAGTAATTCCCCTTAATGAAAACAGCAGTACTGGCAGGACCAGCCATATCCCACAATTCCCCACTCCACACAGAGCGCACAATCCACTCTGCTTATGAAGGGGCCATCTGATTGGATGGATGCTGTTGATCACCGAGCCTGGGTATGCACATTTGGCACATTCCCAACTGCTTACATGAATAAGGTCCAATAATAGACTGCATGTTAATTAAGCAGTAAGCACACATTTAATAATGCCAGAAGTAATAACACAGTAGTTACACAATAGATTTGCTGTTACAATTTGTAATAGCTATTAAATGTGTAGTTGCCCTTGTAAGAACAAACTGCATAATGCCAAAAGAGATACAGTGGTAGTTGCACAATAGATTTTCTGTTACACTTTGTGACAGCTATTAAATGTGTAGTTACACTTGTCAGAATGAATTGATTTGTGCCGAGAGGGAGACTGGAGTAGTTGCACATGCACCTATTTCTTTAAGCAAATTGTGTAAGTACACAACACGCAATCTGTAACTAGTTAACAACTACATACTGTAGTAGTTACATGTAACTGCACAGTAGTTACAGTGTAGTTAGACAATAGTTACAGTGTAGTTAGTAACACTTAAAGTAATTTCCATTTTGGATTAGTTAAAAACATTCAACATTTGACTGGGTGTGCCACCTGCCATGCAAGCGACTTGGGTTCAGATCCTGAGTTTCAAATGCATCTATGGGCTGACAGGAAATAGTCTGATCTCAAAGGATGCTCCCCTCACCCTCAGTGCGTGATAGAGCTTGGGTCAGTGAATGATTGACTTCTGATGACCATGGGAAGACATGTGCATAATCAAAGATACTACAATGGGGAAATCTCAATGCAAACCTATGCATAACTTTGCTATTGGGTGGGGGAAGGTTCCTATTGGCCCTGTGCAAGTATTCAAGTTCATGTTAGCTAATGTTACTTTCCTTTTGGGACTCCCTGTGGGGATAGAGGGTACCAGTCAGAGGGCTAGTAGAAAATATCCTCCTATGCTCTCTGTGGCCTCCTAGATTTTACTGGGTAGCTCTGGTTGGCTGAGTGGGGTGTCTCTCTTTCCAGGGCCCTTCTGTGAGCTGGGCTGGGGCCAGTAATATTTGCATCTAGCTCGCTTTCATTTTTGGACTGGCAATTGATCTGATTTTCTAAAGGATTGCTGCTTTTCCATTCTGCTACAGACTAAACCTTCGCCAGGTACTGTAACTACATTTTTTTTTTCGAGGCAGTGAGAGAGCCTCAGTGGGAATAAAGATTTACTTCAGTTTTAATTCAGTATTTGTGGCAATGAGAGTGCCACATTTTCTGGACTCATTATTCAGACAATGGTTGGATGAGAGCTACTCTTGTTCTACAAATTTTTAAAGGATTTAGCAATTTCTTGAGGCAATTTATACAAAAAGACATTTGATAGTGAACATTTATTGGACAATAATAAATTATTTAATTTAGTGTTGTATCTGTCTAAATTGTTTTAATTTATTGGACTTTATTGTTGGGGTGGGATGTCAGTTCTCAGATTTTGTGACTTTATTTATTACTTCATTTAAGTATTATGTGTTGGGGAGGCTTAGTGATGGTCAGGCATTACTTCCTCACCAGGCTCAGGGAATTACATCCCTTTGATTGTCCTCCATTAACATCTGACACCTATTTTAGGTGTCGCGCTTTGGCGATATCTAGAAAGCGTATAAGAAGGGGGAGAACTGGGCCTGGTGGGGGAGGGGGAAAGGGGGGCAGACAGGAGTTGTGGGGTCCAAGATGTGCCCTGGGGCAAAATGGAGTCAGGACAGAGGTCCTCCCTGTCTTGTTCCCATACCCAAAGGCTCCAATGTCAGAGGGTAGGTGCTGAGGTCTTCCCCGACAACTCATCCTAGTTGGGTGGTGTTATGCAATGCCAGATCTATTAAGAACAAGACGGCTATTATAGCTGATCTTGTTGGAACCACCAATCTGGCTTTTGCATCACCAAGACCTGGTTGAATGAAAATCCAGGCCCTGTTCTGGCCTCTGTAGTTCCGGCTGGGTTCTCGGTGATACACCGCCCAAGGTTGGATCGTAGGGGCAGGAGTGTGGCCATTATATTTAAATCTGAGCTGGGCCTTGTGGATGTGCCATTAGGAAGTACCAGATCCTTCGAGTATGTCCTGGGAGAGGGTGTAGGTTGTGGGATACTCCTCATCTACCATCCACCAGGAGATGGCGGAGTATTCCTGCAGGAGATAGCGGACTTCATTGTCGACATGGTGTTGAGGTTCCCCAGATGGATAGTTCTGGGGGACTTCAATGCCTGGGTCAATGATTAACTCTCACAGTTTGGTCAAAATCTCCTACAGCTGATGACAACGCTGGGCCTTACAAAGGTAGTTACCTCCTCAACCCATATAGTGGGTCACTCATTGGATCTGATCTTTCTTTTGGGTATGGACATAGCTGATCTGGTGGTGGAACCAGTCAGTTGATCTGACCATCACACCATAAGGTTCAGCTTCAGGGTCCCCCCAATAGGTCTGCCCCTATGGAGATGGTTCAGTACCACCCTTTAAGGGGAGTTACACCTAGTGACCTATCGGCAGTACTGGACCTATCGGGTTTGTTGGGTGAATGCATGAGTCCAGGTGACCTTGTATTGGCCTATAATAAGGCCATGGGAGATTCCCTGGACAAGATTGCTCCTGTTCATGTTTGGCCCCTCACCCTTCACCCAAGGAACCCTTGGTTTGATGGTTCCTTGAAGGAGATGAGGCAAGTTGGTCGAAGGATGGAGAGAGCCTGGCGAATGTCCAGCCTTGATGCTGGCAGACTTAGGCTGATGGCACATTATGATGGCTATCAGTCAGAAATTACCCGTAAGAAGGCAGAATTCCTGTCCAGGGAGATTTCTGCTGCGCAGAATTGACTAGCTCAGCTTTTCTGGACTGTTGACGGATTGTGTAATCCAATCTGTCTCCAGCTCAGAGAAGCTTTTTCTCAGATGAAATGTGAGGAGTTTGCTCAATTCTTCACAGATAAGGTTGCCAGCATCAGGTTTGGCATTGGGCTAACCTCTCCTATGAGGGATTGTGGTGATCAGCGGGAAGTGGCGTGCACTTGGTCTGTCTGGTCAGGTTTCCACCAGCCAGAATTCACAGACATTGTGAAGATCATCCAGACATTGAACCCAACCAGTTATAGTTTGGATCCGGGCCCTACACCCCTTTTATTGGGATGTGTTGATGTTATCTGACCAATCCTTGTTGAAATTGTCTGGAGATCCTTGGAGACGGGGGTCTTTCCAGATCCCCTAAAGGAGGCAGTCGTTTGACCACTCCTTAAGAAATCTTCCTTGGACCCAGACTATCTAGCTAACTACCAACCTATCTCTAACCTGCCATTTATTGGTAAGGTTATTGAAAAGGTGGTTGCGCTGCAACTGGATGATCACCTTACAACTCACAAGGTCTATGATACTTTCCAGTCCAGATTAAGGAAGAAGCAAAGCACGGAGACTGCACTTATCTGAGTATTGAACGACCTCCTGATGGCTAGAGATCAAAAGGCATGTACCATTCTGTTCCTTCTTGATCTCTCTGCAGCATTTGACACTGTAGACCATGGTGTGCTGTTGGAGTACCTGCGGCTTTTTTGTGGGCTGTCGGGTACAGTCCTCAAATGGTTCCACTCATTCCCTGCGGACAGGTCTCCGAGAGTTTCCACCAGAATTTATTCCTCTGGCACTCACTCCCTGCCCTGCGGGGTGCCACAGGGCTCCCTTTTGTCTCCTATGTTGTTTGTGATGTATATGCTGCCATTGGGTGATATCCTCAGGCGATATAGTTTGCGTTTTCACTGCTATGTAGATGACACTCAACTGTATATGTCCTTTCTGTACAGACAAAATGATGCACTCTCTGTGCTAAACAACTGCCTTACCGAGATCAGAACCTGAATGAGTACTAGCTGGCTGAGACTGAATCCAGACAAGACTGAAGTGTTGGTAGTGGACCCTGGTCATCCAGGGGTGGGTCTTGGAGCTGGGCAGGCATCAGGTCTTTCGATCGATGGCATACAGCTCACTACCTCAGATCAAGGGCGTAACCTTGGTGCTATTTTTGATGTTGGTCTGACACTGAAATCTCAGGTATCGGCTGTCATCAAATCCTATTTTTCATTCCGGCCCGGTGGCGCTGAGGGTTGAGGCGCTGGACGCCGCACCTCGAGCCACACCGGCGACCCAGGTTCGGGAACAGACTCGGGTCAGCAGGAGTCAGCTGGGGGAGGGAGGATCAAGCATCCCAACGGATGCTCTCCTCCCTCAGGGGTGGGTTACCAACCCTGAGAAAGCCAGTCGGAGCACTGGCGCTCAAGGGAGCTTGAGGCTCCATTCACGGAGTCTGGGGAGGGGGGACGCTGTCAGGTGCTTGAGAGAGACGTGCATCTGCACATCGCCTCTCTGGACATTCGTTCATCCTTGTGCTGGCATCCCAGGGGGGCGGGGTTGAGGGAGAAAAATGGAAAAAACCCTTCGGTGGTCCTAGATGAAGACTGCTCCACCCAGGAGACCACCAATTCCCACGACAGACCCCGCTGTGCAGGAGAGAAGGGGAAGAGAAGCACTCTAGGGGCAGATCCAGGGGGGGCAGTGGATCCGGGAAAAAAGGTATGAGCAGTCTGAAGGAGGGGAGGCCGAAGGCAGGAAGGTGGATAAAAAAAGAAATCATCTTTTTACCATCTGAGGAATAACGCCCGGGTGAAACACTTGGTTCCTCCGGATGATCTTCCAACAATGGTTCATGCCTTCATCACTACCCACCTTGATTACTGTAATTCCCTCTACCAAGGGCTTCCAGGGGTTGATATACACCACTTGCAGCTAGTGCAGAATGTGGCAGCTGGGCTTTTGACTAAGACTTCCAGGTCCAGTCATATTAAGCCTGTGCTCCGTGAACTGCACTGGCTGCCTCTTCAGTGGCAGATCACCTTTAAGGTTGGCTTGCTAACCTTTAAAGCCCTACATGATCAGGGACCCAGTTACCTGCAAGACCTCTTGACACCTTACCACCCCCTTCGTCCTCTCCAATTCACCAACGAGGGATTGCTAGAGATTCCTAGGGTGCGATTAAAAACTTCTGGTGCCCGTGATTTTTCTTTTTTGGCCCCAACCCTGTGGAATTCCCTACCTCATCAGTTAAGAGAATGCCTGACCATTGATAGGTTTAAAATTGAGTTAAAAATGTACTTATTTAACTTGGCCTTCCCTAATTAAGGTTAATCTGCTTTTATTCTTCCGTTTTAAATTTATATTTATACCTGATTTTATGTGCAGCGCCTTGGTTTGAAAGGTGCTATAAAAATAAAGTTTGATTTGATTTTGACACCTCTGGGGAGGACAAGGAAGTATAAATGGGAAACAATTTACAGTCTTAATTGGTGCATGACAGAATGGGACCTGCATGACCTCATACAACGAAATGTGGATTGCTCTGACCCAATGAAAGTGGGCCACAAATGAAAGAGATTAACTGCAGGGATTTCAGAGAGTGGGTGGGGTGAGCAGGGTGAGCCAAGCTGGAGAGGTCCCAGAGAAGTTTGGAGAAAAGCTGCAGGTGAAAAAAAAAGTCAGTGTTTCAAAATATCTGTGCAGTCAAGGTGTGAAAGCATCTTTGTTTGGTCGGATTATGGATATTTGATAGACAGACTATGAGTCTGATTAGAAATCATGTTAGATTTTCACCAATAACAAATGTCTATGGTACTTGAGAGTAAAAGAGGATTGGTATGTGTCGCGTACCTGATCTGATGTTTTTACATTAGTCTAAGCATACTACTGAGTTTTCAGTATTATTAGCTTCATATGTTATGCATATTCAATTTAATGTTTCTGCAGATCATACTTTTCAAATGAATGCCTCCCATTCTGGTACCAAAGGTCTTGAAAATTGGACCATTATGAGTTTGTTGGCACTTCACCATTTTACTTCAATCAATCGATCGATCAATTTTTATTTATAGAGCACAAATTTCATTATGAACCAATGTGCTTTACATAAAACATTTAAAACAACACAGATACAAATAAAAACAATGAATAATCCTTATTAAAACAGTAAAAACTCTTTTTACTCTGGAAATGCTAAATTAAATAAATAGGTTTTTAGCTCCCTCTCAAAGTGCTCTAAATTCTGGCTCTCTCAAATAAGGTGAAGCAGAGAGTCCCAGAATGTTGGGGCCATATACCATATGCAAAGGTACGGGCCCCAGATTACTTTAAACAAACTCCTGGAACCTCAAGCAATCATCCATCCATGGAGTGGAGGGGGCGTGAAGGGTGGTAAGATTGAAGGAGGTCTTGCAGGTAGCCTGGTCCCTGCCTGTGTAGGGCCTTATAGGTCAGCAAACGGACCTTGAAGGAGATCCACCACCTAACTGGAAGCCAGTTCAGATAGCAGAGAACAGAAGTAATATGACATGATCTAGATAGGTTGGTCAACAACCTGCCCGCCACATTCTGCACTAGCTGCAAGTGGCAAAGATCAACCCCCGACAACCCTAGGTATAGGGCATTGCAGTAATCAAGGCGAGAGGTCACAAAGGCATGCACAGGCAAACTAGAGGAGTTATACCAAACTGCCCCTTTCACAATGAACAGTATGAGGACCACAGTTATTCTCCTTATACTCTGTGTATGGATGACAGCAAAGCAAAACACTATGCCGTGGCCAGAGGATATCATCCTAAACATTAACTCTACAGTCCCATCTACCACAGATCACTTCTACAAAACTGTCTCCCATCTAACCCTACTCTTGACATCCCATTCAGTGATCATTAGTGTACCTAGCCTTATTGGAACAATATGTGGAAAGACACTTGCAGGAACACTATCAAGCTCTAGAGGCAATTACTCTCTCACATGACGTTACTTCAGGATGAGGTACACCACAATGAGCAGATGGATTATTTTGTTATTATTAATTTGCTCAGGTAATGTTGAGGTCAACCCTGGTCAGGAAATTACATTTGAATCCCCCTCAGAATTTGCCTCAGCTAAAGGGCAAAAAATTATTCGCTAAATGCATGCAGCTTGCTAAGTAAATTAGATGTTGTGAAAGTGTGGGTAGATCAGGTAAAATCAGACATTTTAATAATGAAAATCTGGATTATAGGGTCAGTACCCCTGCTCAGCAGTGAACATACCCTCCTATAACTTATTTCATTTAGACATGGGTAGTAGAGGGGGAGGAGAGGTATGCTACATCAAAGAGAAATATGCAGCAACTGTCACTAGCTCTCAATCTGTGGCAAATGAATATGAATGCCTGGAAATCAAACTTGCCATTTCTAAGCATGAAAATATTTTTGTCATCGGCTGCTACAGACCACCCAGAGGAAGAATTCAACTGATGGACCATCTATCTCAGCGGATCAACAGCCACCCAGATGAGACCATTGCCTCAGAGGACTTGAATTTTGTCTTGTTCTCAGCTAAATCTGACGTATTAAAAGCTCACTGTGACAAGGAAGGACTCACCCAGGTTATCATGGAACCAACAAAACCCAACCCCAAGAACCCACCCAACTCCTCGCTATTGGACCTAGTAATTTCTAACAGATTACATAAAATAATAGCATATAACGTATTCCATAACAACATAAGCGACCACAACATAGTGGCCTGTGTAAGAGGTTTTAAACCTTAGCCAGACCAAGTAAAGTTCATTTACAAAAGACTATGTGACATTTAATCCATTCGAGTTTACTAAAGACCTGACCAACATTAGTTGGCAGGATTTCTACCTAGCACCAACAATTCACTTAGCACTTGGCCTGTTCAAAACAAAAGTCACTGCGGTAATAGACAAACATTCATCTATTCAAAAACAGAAGAGTAAACAAAGTTGTCTCCCCATGGATTACTAAGGAAATTAAAGAAGCATTGAAAGACAGAGTTAAGTATTGGGCTGCGGTCAGGCACACAAAAATCTGAAGTGGACTGCTGCATCTTCAGGAAAAAAAGAAACGCCTGTTCTAAGGTGATCAGGGAAACTAAAGCTAAGTTCTATTGCAAGTCTTTGGATGACACCAAAAAGGATGCACACCAATTCAGGAATTTGGTAAAATCACTGGATTATCCTCTTCTTCGCTACCGCCAAAAATCGTAGCTGACGGTACTGAATTACTGGATAAGCGGCTAATAGTTGAGGCCATGAATAGCCACTTTGCAGCAGCTGGAGCTGAGTTTGACAACTCTACTGCAGCGAGCTTCCCAGTAACACCTTTGACACAAGACTGTTCACATTATGTATTCTCCCTCTAGTCTGTCACATACAGTACAAGCAAGTCAAGGACCTCCTGCTGGAATTGGATATAAAGAAAAGTGCAGGAGCTGACAGACTAGAACCTTACTACCTAAAATTGGACCATAACCAGCTGACAGCCCCGATACAACACCTCTTCAACCTGTATCTAACAAGTGGAGAACTTTCAGCAAGCTGGAAATCAGCTCACATTATCCCCATACACAAGTCTGGTGATGCAAGTCAGCTAAACAACTACAGGACCATTTCAATACTTTCAGTGCTCACAAAGATGTTGGAAAGACTCATCAGCCTACAAATAAGAGACTTCCTGGACAGTACGACTACCTTGTCAATGCACCAATCAGTTGTCAGGCCTAAACATTTATTTATTTACTAGATTTAACAGGAAGGCATGCTGAGCTATGAGCTCGATTCCAGATGCTACCTGGGGGCAGAGACCCAAATACATACATGAAATATATACATATGTAGTACATTATGGGAAAGCCAAGGCTTACCTATAATCATTTGGATGTTTGATTACAGACAGGGTAGATACATACAGTGTAAAGAATGAGAGGGTAGTGTACATTTCATATACATTTATAGTACAACAAGCATAATAGTAAATTGTTAGTTATAACAGGAGCAGCTGGAGGTGAAATGCACTCTAAGTAGAAGGTTGTGATGGTAGGGGTTCGGTGCATGTCTTATGGGGGCCTGCAGGGCATTCCAAATCTGTGGGATTCGGTAGTTAAAGGCGGCCTGGCCTTTGTGCGCATAAACGTGATGTGTAGTAGTCTGGGGTCCATGTTCCTGAGGGAGTACGCAGGTGGGGATTGTTGGGAAAGGGTAGAGGCCAGATAAGGCGGGAGAGAGAGGGACCAGAATTTGGCAGCGAACCTAGCGCAGTTTATTTGTCTGCGATAATGGAGGATCGGCAGAGTTAAGGAGCTGTATAGGTTGCAATGGTGTGTGGATTGCAGGCAGTCAAGAATGAAATGGCAGAAGGAGTGGAACAGGGTGTCTAGGCTGGCCAGGGCGGATGCAGGGGCGATGGAGTAAACTATGTCACCGTAGTCGAGTACAGAAAGAATCATTTTTTGGACAATGGCATGCCTAGTTTGTGTGGGGAGGCAGTTTTTGTTACGGAATAGTGCACTAAGTTTGGGGAGTAGCCTCTTGTGTAGGGAGTCAATGTGGGAGGTGAAATCTAGGTGCTGATCTAGCCAGACACCTAGATATCTGAAGCTAGTGCAATTGCCCAAGGGAGTCCCGTCCGAGGTTTTGAAAGGAGGGCTGGGGGCTTGACGGGAGAGTCTTTGTTGGGAGCCAAATGTTTGTGACACTTTTTTTAGGGTTTTGAAATAGCTGGTTTGTCCTGAACCAGCTCTGGATGGCATAGAAATCCTCCTAAAGGAGGGTTGCTATTCTTTGTGTAGTGGGACCAGAAGCATACAGGACAGTGTTGTCTGCATACATTTGGATGGATGAATGGGAGCATGCTGATGGGAGGTCGTTAGGAAAGATGAAAAAGAGTAGTGGACCTAGGACAGATCCTTGGGGGACACCGGCAGTGACTGGCAGGGGGTTTGAGGTGTGAGAGGCCAGTTTGACTGTTTGTTTCCTGCCCACTAGGTAGTCATGGAACCACTTAGTGGCTGGAATTGAGAGCCCTGCTTCTGTGAGTTTAGAGAGGAGTAGGGAGTGTGAGATGGTATCGAAGGCCTTGGCTAGGTCTATAAAGATGGCTGAGGTGACGTGTCCTTTGTCCATGCCGGTGAGAATGTCACCAGTGACATGTAGCAGGGAGGTGGTGGTGGAGTGGGATTTACGGAAGCCCGATTGGAATGGAGTGAAGAAGGAGGAGGCATCCAGGCACGGGGTGAGCTGGGACATGACTAGACGTTCCTGTATTTTGGCCAGGATAGGGAGTAGGGAGATGGGTCTGTAATTGCCTGGGGAGGAGGGGTCACCACCTTTTGGCAGGGGCATAACAGTAGCCAACTTCCAGGCCATTGGTAACTTGCCCAGATAGAAAGAGAGGTTAAAAAGGGCTGCAAGAGGGGAGGCTATGGCTGGGGCAGACAGAAAAAGCATCTTGGTGTCCAGGGACATAGGGCATTTGCCCTTGTTTGGGTTCAGGGCCCATAGGGAACGGAAGACTTCTGCTTGGGATACTGGGCGGAATGAGAATGGCAGGACTGGGGGGGCAGGTTTTGAGGGGCCTGTGGGGTGGGGGACCGGGGAGTATATACGGGAGGGAGAATAGGAGCTTGTCAGCACAGCTGGAGAAATGTGTATTAAAGGCTTCAGCTATGCAGATGGGGTCAGAGATGAGGGAGCCCTGAGCTGATAGTGTAGTGGGTGGGGGTAGAGTGGGGGGGAGAGCAGGGATTTGAGTGATTTCCAGAAATCAGTCAGGTGGTTAACGTTTTTGCTAAAGGCTGATAGGAAATAAGTCTTTTTGGCTTGGTGGATGGTGTTTGTGCATGCGTTTCGGAGGGTTCTGTATGTGGTGAGGGAAGCTTGTGTTCCCGTTTTCTTGTATGTTTTCCAGGCGTGGTCCCTGGAGTGGCATTTTCTGATTATGTCAGCCGAGATCCAGGGGAGATGTGCACCTCTAACTCTTTTTGTACGTAGGGGGCATGTTTGTCCCAGACTTTAAGGAAACAGGTTTTGAACCCCTCAAAAGCTGTGTCAATGGAGGGTGCCTTGGGGATGAAAGACCAGTTTACGTGTCCTAGGTCTGACAGAAGAAATGCTAAGATGAGGGAGTTATAGGACCTGGTGCGCAGTGTCTTTGGGGGGGCAGTGGGGCTATGCACCTTCCTAATCAGGAAGGTCATGTGATGATCACTTACAGAATCGGGTAGTAGGCTTGTGCTTAGAATCCTGTGGGGGTGGGAGGTGACAGCCCAATCTAGTAAAGAGTGGTTTTGTGTCTTGTGATTGAGTCTGGTGGGATCGGCAATGAGTTGGGTTAGGTTCAGAGCCTTAATTTTGGTCTTCAAGTGGGCTTTATCTGTACCTAGCCAGTTTGTGTTAAAATCACCAGTGACATGTAGCTCACTCCCGACCGCTAGGGACTGTAGGGTGATTAGGTGGGAAAGGATATCCTTGGAGGGTGTACGGGGGGGCAGTACGAGCCTGCCACGTATATGGGGGTGGAACAGGGGAGAGAGAGTTTGATGAGTATAGTGTTTATGTTGGCAGGGGTTGAGGGGATATCCACTATTGTGAACTGACGACTGTTGGCGATATACATTGCCGAGCCACCGCCTCTCTTTTTGCCTGGCCGGTCATGTCTGATTATCGTATACCCTGGTATGGAGACTTCCGCATCAGTATGATGTGGTTTCAACCAGGTTTCGGAAATGACTAGGATGTCAGGGTGCTGTGTTAAGGCAATTGGTTGCAGTAGAGAGATTTTGGATAATAAGCTGCAGGTGTTTAGGTGTAGGATGCGGAGGCCTTTGGGTAAGGAGAAAGGGGACTGGGAATTTGTGGGGTTAGGGCCGGTGTTGCCTCTATGTCTCTGGACAGGAGTAGAAGTAGAGAGATGAGATGCTTTATTTTAGTTCTAGGATGGTATGGGTAGGAAGTGGTGGTACGAGTTGTAGAGAAAATTGGGGGGCAGCGACGGGCTGGGGTGTGTAAAACCACGAGCCCCTGATGAAAGGAAGGTGGAATGATACTGGCACTAATACCCACATAATGGTTTTGGACCATGTCATGAGCAGGCGAGTGTGAAGAGGCAGTGTGGCAAGGCTGTGGGGTAAGCCAAGGGGGCAGGGACGGCAGGGGTTCTCTGTTTGGGAGGATGGCTGGGGCAGGAGGAGAGTGGCCAGAGAGAAGAATAAGGGATGTTTGCAGCAGCATCCTGGCCTATTGTGTATAGGTGGCTGGAAAAATTGGATTTGTGGCCTCTGGTGGTGGCAGCTGATAAGCTGCAAATGGAGAAATAGGCTGATAGGTTTTGAAATCATGTGACATCAGCCTATATAAGGAGGAGCTCACCAAGGGCGGTGGTGGGGGGTGGTGGGAAGCTCACAGGCACTGGAAAGCACTGTGCTGGCTTTACAGGAGGCAGCAGTTCATTAATTCAAATATGGCGCCAGAACCACTTATTGCTTCTCTGCTCCTTTCGTACCTTGGTGCTTCGGGGGTGGGGGTCAGCATACAGGAGCTTGCAGGGGAGGGCTGGGCTACCCTCATGACCCGACTTCGATTCCCAGCGTCTGCGGAGAGAAGAGAGGTGCTTTATAGTCAGGTAAGTGGGAGGAGTAACTCTGCCTAAGGTAAAAACAGTGGTTTGTTTGGCCGTTTGAATACAGTTGTTTGGTCGTTTGGGGGCTGGGGGCAGTTGGTAAGACACGTGGATTTGAATCACAGCAATACCTGCTGTGTAGCTGCTTTTGTCTCTCTGTGTTTTGCAGCCTGTTTCACTTGGAAAATCACCTTTCTGCTCTGTAAAGAGCATGATTTTTAAAATGGTACAGTTCAGTTTTGCCTTGCTAGGGAACTGGGATACAGGCTTAATGTGAATTTGCTGGCTGGGGAGTCAGGGGGAGCAGCAGTGGCACCTGGCCTACCATCTGATGGGAAAAACACTGCCCAAATTAGCCTTAGGGTATTTCACTCTGGAGAGGCTCTAAATATGCTCTACAGCCAAACCACTGAAAATTCTGAACCTTAAGGGTCCCAAAAATGCTATTAATAGTACCGCGTGCTTGCAGAGCAATGCAGGATACAGGACGCTAAAGAACACTGAGATTTGTGTACCATTAAGGGATTCTAAATGCATTTAAAGTCACCCCATGCATGCAGTACAGTGTAGGGTTCAGAAAAGAATATAGTACATTGCTTCCATTTAAGGTACTCTAAAACCTGATAACAACTCCCTACAATCGTGGCCAGGCACAGCACTTTCAGATATTTTAGGCAGGTTAAAATTCCATTTAAAGTTACGAGTCTAGTTGGGACAATGCAGTAATTTAGCACAAATAAATTCGAGTTCATTAAGGCACTACTACGATGTTCTAAATGGGACAAATGCAGTAATTTAGCACAAATAAATTTGGGCTCTTAAAGTACTACTACGATGGTCTAAATGCAGTACTTTAGCACAAATAAATTTGAGTTCTTAAGGCACTATTACGATGGTCTAAATGGGACAATGCAGTAATTAAGCACAAATAAATTCGACTTCTTAAAGCACTGCTACGACGGTCTAGATTTCTGTGCTGCACGCTGAGAAAATTCGAAAAATAAAACAGTTATCACTCGTGTGCTGACAAATAAAGCTCACAGGCACTGAGAAGCACTGTGCTGGCTTTACAGGAAGCAGCAGTTCATTAATTCAAATATGGCGCCAGAACCACGTATTGCTTCTCTGCTTCTTTCGTACTTGGGTGCTTCGGGGGGTGGGGGGGTCGGCATTCAGGAGCTTGCAGGGGAGGGCTGGGCTACCCTCACGACCCGACTTCGATTCCCAGCATCTGGGTGCTTCGGCGGGTGGGGGTCGGCGTTCAGGAGCTTGCAGGGGATGGCTTGGCTACCCTCAAGACCCGACTTCGATACCCAGCATCTTGGTGCTTCGGGAGGGTGGAGGTCGGCATTCAGGAGCTTGCAGGGAAGGGCTGGGCTACTCTCATGACCCGACTTCGATTCTACTAACACTACTACAGCCTTGGCTAAGGTCACTAATGACTGGCTGTGTGCCATGGACAGCAAACAATCTGTGGGAGCCATCTTCCTCAATCTGAGCAAGGCTTTTGATGCTGTTGATCATGCAGTTCTACTGGACAACCTGAAGCATATTGGGTTTGTTGCATCAGCCCTAGTGTTGGTAAAGAGTTACTTAACTGGTCACCTGCAACAAATCAGAGTGGAAGGTGTTCACTCCTCTAGCACAACCATCTAGAAAGGCATACCGCAGGGTCAGTACTTGAACCTCTTTTCTTCTCAATCTATACAAACACCCTGAGCATCAATGTCAGTACAGTTTTTCTTTTTTTTGAAATTTAAATTTATTGGATTTTCAAACAACAACAAAACAATCGTATCCAAAAGAGTACAGAATAGCAAAACCGGTACAACCAAAAACCCCCCACCAAAAACCCCACCCCATCCCCCAGTCCACCCCACCAAAAAAAAAAAAAAAAAAAACCCCACCCTCCCAACAGTAAACAGGAAAAAGACCCCTACCCTCCATTGACATACAAATAGGAAAGATTCTATCTCTAATACACCCATCCCACCCTCCACCACCTCGTCCTCCCTCCCCCCTCAACAGGTGCGCCATCCCAATATAGAAAACATTCTGGGTAATACAGACAGTCATCTTTGATAATACAAACATCAATACCAACAAGGTTACAAGGTAATATATGTAACCAAAATAGAGATATTAATGCGGACTACAGGGATCAGGACTCAGGTTCACTAGTGCAAACATAATGCCTGAAGTTTACCCCATCTCCTCTGAAACCGGTCCATCCGATCATTCAGACTGGCAATCAAACTCTCCGAATTAAAAACGTAGTGAGTTCAATTAGCCAATCTGCATATGATAAAGGCCAATTGGTCTGTCAATGTCTCAAAACTAATTTCTTAACCCCATCGACACCAAGGCCATATGATATCGACGTTCTACACTATCTATACTGAGAAAATTCACCTAGAATACAAATCTCTGGAGAAAAAAAGCCTGACAGACCCAGAAGGGGATCTAATCTATCCCGAACAAGGGACCACAAAGGGGCAACCTTAGGACAATCCCAAAACATATGAATAAGGTTACCTTCTCCCTGTGAACATCTAGAGCAGGTCGGGTGGGAAGTTTTTTAAGCTTGAAAAGCTTAGCAGGGGTATAATACAGATTATTAACAATATAATATTGGGTTAACCGTAGCCTATCCTGGGTATAGTACCTATGTATATCCTTTCATATACAAGGCCAATTCAGGAGGCATCAGGTAGCAAGTATGCCCAGACACTGGAGCCCCTACAATCTCAGGAAATTTGTAATTCAAAAGGAAGGAGTAAATCAAGGAGATAGAGTGGGACTGAGAAGCAAGATTAATAACTTATAAAAGAAGGGATAGGCCACAGAATCTCTAGAAATGGTACCAAATTTCCCAGCAATAAGATGTCTTAATTGGTACACTTTAAAGACCCCTCTACTAGGAATGCCAAACTTGTCCAGTATATCACCAGAAGAAAGAAGGATCCCTGAGTGAAAAATGCTCCACTTGGCCTCACTAATCTTGTGGAGCAGTCCGCGTAGAAGCTATGAACTACCAACTTTATGTTGGGATTGAGAATTACCGGCTGACCCAGATCTGAGACACAAGAAATGTGGAAAGATACCAGACATTGAGCCAGTGACTTAAGGGCAACTAGAATCGTGCTATCAGTCACCCACTGTGAGACTGCAGCTGGAGGAGTATAAAGTATAGCATAACTATCAAGCTTAGCCTCAGAAATAATCGAACGCTCAATCTGGAGCCAAATTGGACAAGATATTGTGGAATTTGTAGAGAACCATCTCCCCAATTTAGAAAGATGAGCCGCCCAGTGATAAAGTAGAAGATTAGGTAATCGAAGACCACCTTTTTCTTTAGGGAGAGATAGTTTAGCATATGAGCGCCTAACTCCCTTCCCACGCCAGATAAAATTAGAGAGCATAGAATGGAACTGTTGAAAATAGGTGATAGGGAGCCAAAGATTTAACAAATTCAACGGGTAAACGATCCGGGGAAGGACACTCATTTTAATAATATTGATCCGGCCCCAAAGAGAGATAGGGAGGGTAGACCATCGCTGCAGATCTTGATAAACCAGACTTTAAATTCTATCCAGATTTAACTTCCTCAAAAGCAAGGGATCAGTCGAAAAATGAATCCCCAAATACTTAATGGATCTAGGGGCCCACCTCATCCCAAAGGAGATAAACTCCTGTTTATTCGTGTAAACTTTTAAAGGGAAGATTTCGGACTTAGAAATATTCAATTTGTATTGAGAGAAAGAACCGAATTGTTCAATAATGTCGATCACGCTTAAAGACTTTGCCGGGTATTCTAAATGCAGAAGTATGTCATCTGCATACGAGAGAACCAGTTCCTGCTGTTGTAACCTACAGCCTCTAACCAGGGGATGCTTAAGTCTAATAAGCAGCGGTTCCAAATATAAATTAAACAACAAAGGCGAAAGGGGGCACCCCTGTCTAGTACCAGTATGTAAACGGAAAAGAGGGGAAAAAACCCCATTACAATAAATTTTAGCTGAAGGGGAACCATAAAACATCTGAACCCTATTCAGAAATGGTACCAGAAATCCCATCCTCCCCATCACGGCCCAAAGGAAAGACCAGTCCACTCGATCAAAAGCCTTCTCTGCATCGAGAGAGACCAAAGCTACCGGATAGGGGACCGATTGGGCATACTGGGAAATGTGAGACAAGAGCCTTAAATGATCCACTGCAGACCTGCCAGAAACAAAACCTACTTGTTCGGGCTAAGTAAACCAGACCAGACTTTCTTAATTCTTTCGGCTAGTATCTTAGCAAGAATTTTCATGTCATAATTTTGAAGAGAGATAGGCCTATAATTTGCTGGATCCGTGGGAATTTTATCAGGTTTGGGTATCAAGATAATTATAGCCTCAAACAGGGTGGGATCTATTTCGACAGAAACCGATAAATAGTCATATAACTTAAGGAGGATAGGTGCCAACTCTTTAACGAAAACCTTATAAAAATTTGCGGGGGAAGCCATCAGGGCCCGGTGCTTTGTCAGGAGCCATAGAAGCAATAGTCCTTTCAATCTCCTCCAACGAAATAGGGGCTAATAGAATTTCCTGCTGGGACACAGACAAACAAGGAATGTCGACATCTTCCAAATACGTGTTGATATTTGAGATAGAGGCAGACGATGGGGACTTACTATAAAGATCCAAGTAGTATCTCTCAAAAATACGGGCAATACCTCTAGGGGAGGATACTATAGAGCCAGATGAGGAAAGCAGAGAGGGGATTATCCTAGAGCCTTCTAACGCCCGCAGGCGCAAGGCCAGGAGTCTCCCAGCCTTTTCCCCATGGTCAAAATATTTAGCTTGAGTTCTTATCAAACAGTACTCCGTTTTTTCTTTCAAGAGATCCATATACTCACGTTTAACTATCAAAACATCCTTAAGGGCAGGTAACGAAGAGGTTGAAGAGTAAATAGCTTCCAGCTCTCTAATTTTATTCATTAAGGACAAAGATTTTACCAGACGAGCTTTCTTCCTGGAGGAGGCCATTTTTATTAACTCACCCCTGAGATAGCACTTCAAAGAGCACCAAACTGAATCAAGTCTTGGGGTAGAATTCAGGTTATCCGCCAGGAAGAGAGAAATCAAAGACTTAATACTCGAAACAATTTGAGAGTCTTTCAACAACTGAGTATTTAACCTCCAGACGGAGTCCTGACAGAATTCAGGGTCTAAAGAAAGTCTGATCCAAACTATGGCATGATCCGAGAGAATGATTGGATCAATACCAGACTGAAGAAGACTGGGAAGAAAGGATTTACTAATTAAAACAAAGTCTCTATCCTTGATTTTGAACCATGCGGCTGAGAAGAAAAAGAGAAAGCATGACAAGAAGGATTGGAAAGCCTCCATGGGTCACATAGCCCTAACATGGACAGTAACTCCTGAAGGGCTCTCTGGGCAGGAGAAGGGGGCCATGTATCCTGAGGTTCTTTATCCAATATAGACGAAAGGGGGACATTCCAATCCCCTCCCAAAATAAACTGAGTAGTGAGAAAATTGGAGACCTTATCTGCAAGAGACATAAAAAATTCTGGGCTCCCCCCCACCGGTCCATATACCGAGCCTAGAACCACACTGCCGCCATTGAGAGTACCCTTAACCAGAATAAACCTCCCCTCTGGGTCTGAAACAATCAATTCTTTCATGAACAAAACATGTTTTTTAATGAGAACAGCAACATCTTTACTAAGACTGGAATTCCCAGCCAGATAAGTCTGGGAGAAACCAGAGCAAGATAGAAGTTTGTTGTCTGCATGACTTAGATGCGTTTCTTGGAGAAAAAGAATATCGACTTGCAACAATGAGCAGTGGTGGAAAATCTGAGACCGCTTGACCCAATCCTGAGTCGCGCACATTCCAAGAAATTATTTTAATTGTATTATTTGCCATTTTAAATACCAAATAAGAAAAACATACACCCAGAAAAGATCAATAATAAAAGGAAAGAAAGGCATACCAAACTGAATAATCCCAGAATTTAACAGTCCACCACACATCCCAGAATAAAAACCAACGAGAAAAACCCACCAAACTGACCAAGATAAGATAATACCACACTCTAAGCTGGCAGACTGGACCTAACCACCCAAAACCCACCCATCCCACATATTATCCCTAAAAACCCTCCCCAAAATACCCCCAACAACAACAACTATCTAAGTTATGCAACCTATAATAATACAGCAATATTTGGCAAAACACAATGAATAACCCGTAATAACATCCCCACCTCCCCCCCCCCAACGCCACCAAACTACCCCAGCGAGGACTTAAGCAAAAGGAGTAGACAAAACAGCCCAACCACCCACCCCCCCTACCACAGATCTTAAACCCCAGAAAGTAATTATTTACACCGGGGAACCAGGGCAAAGGCCGAAACAGATTCAGGCAAAAGACAGGGGGCCCTGACCACCTGACCCCAATTGCGAACCTCTGAGACCCCAGCAGTAACTGACCAGGCCAAAGAAGGGAAACACTGCCCAGAAAATTAACTCCATGGCCAAAGGAATCAACCCCACAAAAAATAGCCAGCAATACTCCCACCACCGGGGTGAGGTCAGCCAAACCCCCCATTTTAGGCTCGCGATTCCACATCCAACAGGCCGCTAAAACACCAGGCCCAAGCACCCCCCCACACCCCAAACACCAGCAATCAAAAGGAACTGCAAGGACTTAGGGGAAGAAACACCCCCACTGTGATACCTCCCCACCGGCTGCCAATAACAACGCCACAATTCAGCCATCCACAAAATCAAGCCAAAATCTCACTCACCCTCAAGGGACTAAATCTGCACACAGAGGTAGCTGGATCCAGGAGCAGAGCAGGAAACCAAGAGAACCCGCCGCTTAGGCCCGATGTTTCCGGGGGGAACTGTATCGACGCTGGACCAAGCCGGTCCCACCGCCATGAAGTCACCCCAGAGGAACCACCACTCAACAAATAGGTTCTGGAAACGTACCGCACACCAAGACCCAGTGGAAGAGCTCTCACCCCGACCCACAGAGCAGCGCCCAGCCACCCCAGCCAGCCAACAAGGAACCATCAGGTAAAGACCAAACCAAACCGCTAGGAGACATATCGAACCTAAAACCACCAACGAGGGAGAGAGGAGAAAATTTGGCACTAGGGTCCTACAACCAGATTAGGGTAAAACCAGGAAGCACACCATGAAATAAAAAGAAATAAAGGGGAAAACTATGCCATCCAACTAAGATTAGACCCCAAAAGAGTGACGACAGTATAGATATATAAAAAAAAAAGTAATGTCTCTCAGCCAGAGTTCTTAAATAGGTCCGGGAGCTTAACAGCCAGATCCTTCATAGCCGCCTCAGGGGAACTGTAACTGTAGGTAGAGCCTCCAACTGTAACCTTTAGCGTCGCCGGATAAATCATTTAAAGGGGATGGAGGCAGCAATCAGTTTTTGGATTGCAGGATGGAAGGCCGCCCTCTTCTCTCTGGTTTCCTTTGGCAGATCCTGGGTAATCCGTATTCTAGTCGATCCCCACAGTAGTTCTTTTAATCTAGAGACTTGCTGTAGACATGCTGTCTATCTATGTAGCTTAAAAACTTCATAATAATAGGACGCGGAGGGAATGCAGACGGGGTTCGAGGCCTCAGCGAACGGTGGGCCCGCTCCAGGTGATACAAAGGGCTAATTGGTGACGGGCCTACCACTTTAGACAGGAACCTCTGGAGAAAGGCTAGTAGATCTGGGCCCTCTTCCATTTCAGGCAAACCCAAGATCAGAAGATTATTCCGACGGTTGCGCCCCTCTAAGTCCTCAGTTTTAGCCTGAAGCTTTTTGATCTGTTGTTTAAGCTCAGAGACCTCCGATTCTGCCTTAGATCTCCATTGCTCTAAGGAGAACACTCTGGCCTCCGCATCAGACACTCGGGTAGAAACCGAGGACAGGTCGCTCCGGAGGGATTTAAGTTCACCAGCTAAATCTTGCAAAATTTCCTTCACCGGGGTCAATTCTTGTAGAAATCTATCCTCCGTAAGAGGGTTGGATAATTGCAATTTATCCCCACTCCGCTCTGGTTTTGAACCACCCTGATTGCGTTGTTTCTTAGCTGCCTTTTCAGGAGATGTGGGTGGTGTATGTCTGACGGAGGCCTGTTTCCCATCCACCTCCATCCTGCTAGCTTAAACAGTCCACTGCAAACAAACTTCGCTCCCACTTGATAGAGGACGTATATCAACTCCTTTAATAGCAATATCGATCGATTAAAGCACCGGGGAGTTTTAAAAAACTGGCGATTAGGGCAACAGGAGGGAAGAGCTCTAGGCCTCAGCTGCTGCCTAGCTGGCTGCCATCACGTGACCCACTCGTCAGTACAGTTAAGCTACACTTTTATGCTGATGACATGTGTTATACGCATCAGGCACTAAACTGGATAGTACACACTAAAATCTACAATTAGCATTCAAACAGTTGCAAATGAACCTCTACCATTCTAAACTCCTATTAAATGCCAATAAAACAAAAGTAATGTGGTTCACCGGTCCCAGAAAAAAACAGAGGTTGCATCCTCCTGTCAACACGTTGCTTGTTGAATGTCTTGAAGAGGTGGTTAAATACAAATACCTAGGGGTCTGGATTGACAACAAACTTTCCTTCACTGAACATATAGATGTAACATGTAAAAAACTTAGATTCAGACTTAGGTTTTTCTTCAGAAATCATCACTGCTTCTCCCTAGATATTAGACCTCGCCTAGTCCAGGCAACTTTTATGCCCATCATCGACTATGCCGACATCATATATAGCCATTGCACTGCTGCTTGCCTCATCAAACTGGATGTTCTGTATCACAGGGCCTTGAGATTCATCACAGCCCTACCTACTCTAACTCACCATTGCGATCTGTACAAGGCAGTAGGATGGACATCACTGGCAAAGCACAGACTTCACCACCTTTACATGTGGACACACTAGGCATTGTCAAATGACCTCCCCAGGTACATTCAAGAGCTATTCAAGAGGACATCTTGCTCTTATGCATTAACAAAGAATAATATCCTCCTACTTGATATACCCCTGCATTCAACACTTGTTGGAGCTTCTGCCCTTAACACCTTAGTACCAACAGCCTGGAACAAACTACAGAAAACTCTTAAACTTAGCGTGTTGGGTGGAAAAGATTATTCAGATCTCTACTAATAAGCCATGATCCTGAAATCTACTCTTGCAATTAATCTAACCATTACTGGATAGCACCTGGACTTATACATTGGCAATAATGAGGGCAAAAAACATATAGTTAGCTCCTGTAAATGAGGTCTTGTTTCATGGCACTTAAACCTATTGTTAAGAGTTTTAAGAGTTTTTAAGAGTTTAAGAGTGATTGAGTTTTTGTTTATTCCTACATTCTTTAGATTATTGTTAAGCATATACCATTGAACTCAGCCTGCATTCGTTCTCTCTATTACCGTTTGTCACTACACAATACTGTGTACTTTTACTAAACCTGTACTCTGTAAAAATTCCTTAATGTTTGTTATCTCAACTGTCATTCCCAGAACCTCCTTGAAAATGAGTTTGCTCAATGGAGCTATTCCTGGTAAAATAAATAAATTGAAATTGAATTGAAATTGAAAGGCATGGATCAGTGCTGGTAGATCACCAGGGAGAATCAGGTGTTTAATCCTAGTGATGTTCCTCAGATGGCAAAATGAGGTGCGAATAATGGCTGACACCTGATGTTTAAGTGTCAAACCACTGCTCAAAACAATGCCAAGATTCCTCACCCAATCTGAGGTAAGCAATTGTGAGACTCCTAACCAAAGCCCAGAGACCTGTCCAGATTGCTCCCTCAGCTCCTTGCAACCAGGTTCCAGCACCAGCACCTCAGTCTTTTCTGGATTCAACTTCAACAAGATGGCCCTCATCCAACCTTGGATCTCGGCAAGGCAGCTGTTAAATACTGAGACTGACTCCTGCTGCTCAGGTGCAAAAGACAGGTATAGCTGAGTGTCATCTACATAACAGTGAAAACGTAGCCCATACAATCTTATAATGTCCCCTAACAGTAGCATATACACAGTGAACAACATGGGGGATAAGACAGAGCCCTGCAGAACCCTACATGGCAGGGAGACTGGTGCCAAGGAAAAAATCCTCGAAACCACCCACTGCAACTTGCCAGTGAGGATTGATTTAAACCAATTGTGGACTGTTCCAGCCAGTCCACAACAAATCCACAGGCACTCCATCAGCACCCCATTATCCATGGTGTCAAACGCTGCTGAGAGATTGAGGAAAATCAAGATGGTATGTCTTCCCCGATCTCTCACCATCAGGAGTTCATTCAGCACCCAAACAAGTGCAGTCTCAGTACTATGCCTTTTCCTGAAACCAGATTGGAGAGGATTGTAGATGTTGTGAGTTGCTAAATGGGTCTCCAGTTGAGTGGCCACCATCCTTCTCAATAACCTTACCCACAAAAGGTAGGTTAGAGATGGGTCTGTAGTTAGCCAGGCAGTCAGGGTCCAGTGAAGATTTTTTCAGGAGTGATTTTACAACAGCCTCCTTCAGGGGTTCTGGAAAAAACTCTGTCACTAGAGAACTCTGAACTATCCTGGTTAGGACCAGGCTGATGACATCAATGCACTGTACTAGGAGGTGTGTTGGACCTGGGTCCAAACTACAGCAAGTTGGCTGCAACCCTTGGATGACCTTCACAACATCCTCAACCTCCAACCGGTCAAAATTGCACCAGAAAGCCTGACAGCCTGCAACCTCAAGCCCATCACCGCAAGGCCCATTTGAGGGCACTGCCTGGATTTCCACCCTGATGGTGGCAATCTTATCAACAAAGAGCAGAGCAAACTTATCACACCTTGATTGTGAAAAGATTCCTCCGGACTGGAGACAGGCTGGATTGCATAGTCTATTAACAGTGCAGAAGAGCTGAGCTGGTCTGTTAGTTGCTTCAGCAATCTCCTTGTATAGGAACTCTGCCTTTTTACAGGAGATTGCTGATTGATATTCTCTATAGTAGACCATCACTATAAGCTTGTCCACCTCCAGACTGGTCCTCTGCCAATGCCACTCCAACCTTCGACCCCTCCTCCTCATCTTCCTAAGTGTCCCATCAAACCAGGGGGACCTCTGGTGCAAGGTGAGAGATCGAACACAGACAGGTGTGATGGAGTCGAGGGCCTCAGTTATGACCCTACTACAGGTCAGTACCAATTACCACAGCTCCTCGCATGCACTCATCAAACCTGACAGGTCTAGCACTGCCATCAGACCATCAGGGGTGACATCCCTTAAAGGGCGCTACCGGACCATCTCCATAGGGGATGTCTATTGGGGGGGCTTCAAATGAGAATCTCACAGTATGGTGGTCCGACTTCACACTTTGCTGAGCTCCTGCAGCATTTGGAAACTGCAAGAGACAGTATGATGCCTCTTGGCCCCACTATAGTGGGAGAAGTACAACCTATAATTCTTCTAAGTACCATTTTACAAGTACAGTACTAGTATATAATCTGGTGTTAAACATGGTGTATTACCTTCAAACTATTACTGTAGAGCAAGAACTGGAGTGGCAGAAAAAGACAACTGGTCCATCCAGTCTGTCCATAAAACCCTAACAAACTCATGTCCTAGTGTCCATACACCCACACTATCCACCCCATGCTCTCCACCCTACCGCTACCACCCTGAACAACCACTGAGCACTTCACTCTGTCGCACCCATTTTTGAAACATCGATAGTTCTGACACGCACCGCATCAGCTGGCAGATTGTTTCATGGCTCCACCACCCAGTCTGTAAAATAAAACTTTCTCCTTGTGGTATCCCACTGGTGACCTCCTTCTCTTCTGATTTGGCTCTGTTAACCACAACCTATGCTGTCTCCCTTCCAACCAGTTTCTCATCCATCTGTGTCCTTTGCTGTAACCAGATCCTCTAGCTTCTTCAGCAACCCTCTGTGAGGCACCGAGTCAAAAGCCTTGCTGAAATTGAAGTAAAGTACATCCAATGTCCCTTATCCACTAACCTCATTACCCAGTCAAATAATACTATCAGGTTGGTCTGACAAGACCTCCCTGCCAGAAACCCATGAAGTTTACTGTCCTGGAGTCCATGACTCTCCAGGTAGTCCATGGGTCTTCTTTAGTGTTTCCATCAGCTTACCCACAACAGAGGCAAGGCTGACAGGTTTGTTCTTACTTGGTTGCTCCTTGCCCCCTTTATGGAGCAGGACTACATCTGTTGCCCTCTAGTCTTTTGGAACTACACCTGTCCAAACTGAACTATTGAAAAGTCCTCCCAGGGGTCCAGTTAGTTCTATTACCAACTCCTTGAACACCCTCGGGTGCATCCCATCTGGCCCCAGGACCTTATCTATCTTAAACTTAAACCTAAAACTTCTAGGGGGTGTCTATCTCAGATTGGCCCCTCTCCCCTTTAAATCACTGGACATCTTTTAATATAACATCTATTTTCTAATTAAAAAATTAGATTTTTCTGATATCTGCAAGTTAAAAAGATTGACGTTACTGAAGGCCAGCTACCAGGCACACTGTAGGAGCAGTCTTCCCAGTGCAGGTCTGTTAATGAATAAAGTCGCTGTACTGACCCTAAGAACTATCTGCTAGAGATGTTGCCAACTTATAATTCACCTGCGAAGTTCAGGCCAATTGCCAAAATCTGCCTACATGGAAAATTCAGGAAATTTTTGTCCATATGCTAAAAATTTCAGAATTTCCATCTTCGCCTTGTAACTTTGACCTTGGTGTTGCTAAGGCAAATTTTTGTGAAAAGGAGGCTTTTGTACACAGCTTGTATAAAAGTAAAATGGAAGAGCTTCCGCAGTTTACATAGAAACATAGACAGCAATGGCAAAAAAAGACCAAAGATCCAGCAAGTCTGCTTATGGGTCCCCATACAACTCTGTGACCTAACATCATGTCTAATCCTCCCCATCAGTCTTCCTAGTACTTTCCCTGGTTTTGTTGCTACAAGTGAGCACTACTCCTTTCACTATGTCTCAAGTCCATTTGAAGGCCTCCACAATTTTATCTCCCACCATCTCAGCTGGTAGGCAGTTCCACAGTTCCACCACCCTTCCAGTAAAACAATATTTCCTCATATCTCTTCTGAACCTTCCTCCTGTCAGCTTCCAGTCATGCTCTCATGTTGTTGAACTGGTGCTCCTGCTGAATAATTCCTTGTAGTTCACTTTGCTTATTCCTTTCAGGAATTTGAAGGTTTCTATCAAATCCTACCTCTCCCTTCTGGTCTACAGTGAGTACATGTTCACTGTCCTAAGGCGTTCGTCATATGATTTGTCCTGCTGGCCCTGAATCATCTTCGTCATCCTATGCCATACCAACTCCAGCCTATCCTTGTCCTTTCCAAGGTGAGGGCTCAAGAACTGTACACAGTACTCCAGGTGTGGGCTCACCAAGGATCTATAGAGGGGAAGTATCACTTCTTTCCTTCTACTATCGATACCCCACCTGATACACCCCAGCATCTTGTTTGCCTTATTACAAGCCTTGCATTGGCATGACTAGCTTGTTTAAGGGTGTCATGGATGATGATGCCCAGATCACGTTCTTCAGCTGTGGTACTAAGTTTTACCCCTCCCATCCAGTATTCTGTCCTTTGGGTTCTTTTTTCCTAGCTGCATCACCTTGCACTTTTTGGTATTGAATTTCAACTGCCAAACATTTGACCACCTCTCTAGCCTTTGTAGGTCATTTTGTAATTCTCTAGTCCCCTTAGTGTTATCCACTCTTCTGCAGAGTTTAATGTCATCTGCGAAGACTTATCCTACCCCAGATCCCTTCTCCAATGTCATTGATGAACATGTTGAAAAGGGTCAAGCCCATAACAGACCCTGTGATACCCTACTCATGACCTCCCTATCCTCTGATTTTTGACCACAACCCACTGCTGCCTCCCTTTTAGCCAGTTCTCTGCCCATCTAACTATATCCCTAGCCACTCCCTGGTCATCCAACTTCCTCAGCAGGAATATGTGAGGCACAGAGTCGTAAGCCTTGCTGAAACTGAAGTAGAGTAGATCCATGGCATGGCCTCTATCCAGTTCTCTTGTCACACAGTTGAAGAAGACTATTAGTTTTTCCTGACAGTACCTCCCCAACACAAAGCTGTGCTATTTACTATCCTGGAGAGCATTACCTTCCAGACAGTCCACGAGGTCTGTTTTGATCAGTGACTCCATCAACAACCCCACAATAGACTTAAGACCAACAAGTCTATAGTTTTCTGCTTGCTCTATGTCCTCCCACCCCCCTTCATAGAGGGGAACCACATCTGCTACCCTCCAATACATTAGTATGACCCCTATCTGAAGTCAACTATTGAACAGGCCTGCCAGAGGGTCAGCTAGTTTGCCTGCCAATTCCCTGAACACCCTCAGATGTATCCCATCTGGATCTGGGGCTTTGTCTGTCCCAAGGCCGTATAGCCCTTTCTGAACCCTATTCCTAGTAAATACTAGTTTCTTCATCTCCGGGATCCCTCTAGTGGCCACTCTGATGCCATTCTTAGACAGGGGGCTGCTATCCTCACTGGTGAAAATGGAGCAAAAGTAGTCATTCAGGACTGCAATTGTTTTGCTCATCCTCCTTTATCACCCTGCCCCCATCTAATAACCTAACTATCCCCTCCCCCACCTCTCTTTCTATTTTTAACTGATATTGCAGAAAAAATGTTTTTTATTGTGCTTGACTCCTTTGGCTAGTTGCAGCTTCATGTCTGCTTTTGCCTCTCTAATCACTTTATTTGCTTCCCAATTTCTCTGAAAATATCCCTCCCATTCTTATTCCCCCTGCTTCTCTTTAAACCTGTAGAAGGCTTTTCTTTTGGGCCTTACCATTTCCCTGACTCTCACAGAGAATCGTAGTGGTCTCTTGAATTTATTTATTTTGGTTACTTTTCATAAGCATAGCTGTGATGCTTCAAGGATGGTTCCTTTTATTACCTCCATCTCTCTTCCACACCTTCTACACTGGCTACCCTGTCAGACTTGTCCCAAACTACCCCTCCGAGTTTGCTGAAGTCTGCCCCTCTGAAGTCCAAGACCTCTGTTCTTGTGTGCATTTTTTCGGTCTCAGAAGCTAATTCAAACCAAACTGAGTTGTCACTGTTTGAAAGTGGCTCCCCAACTCTTACTGCTTTTACTACTGCAGGGTTGGTGAGCTCCACATCCAGGATGGATCCCTGCCTGGTGAGTTCCCTTACCAGCTGCACCAGTAGGCAGTCCTGAAAGATATCCAGAATAGCCTGGCTTCTTGTGTTCCTAGCAACTGCAGCATCCCAGTTTATGTTGCCCGTTCAGTTCTGCTTCAAGCTACTGAACCAGCAACACCAGCAGCAGCAACATTAGCACTGAAGCTCTCTGGCCTAAGGGAGGAAATGGGGACCTCCGGCTCGTCTCAAAGAGGTGGAGCAGGATACTGAAATTATCCTAGGAGATGGTCGACCTCTGCCGCAGCGATGCAGGTGCTGGTGGTAGTGATGGCCAATGAGCTTGGCACTTGGTACTTGTTCAAAACATTAAATCAAGTTAAAGCCCTGTTACTGTTTAAATATTTCCTATCCTCTTTCTAGTCTTTCCTTCCAACTGTCCTACTCATTTGTTTCCAAAACAAAGTAAAAAAAAATAATAAAAAATCAAGTCTATCTTTAAGTTTAAAAATACAAAAAAATGTAACTCTATCTTTACTATCTAACTGGATTGTTTCACTTATTGTTCCTAGTCTTTATATCTGTACCCTTGCTACTGTCTTTAAAAAGAAAAAAAAATGTGTATTTCCTACCTATATTTTCTTGATTCTCTATTTCTGTCTCTTGCCTTAATTTTTCTCAACTACCCAAATAAATATGTTAGTCTGCTACAGGTAGTGCTACATGATACTGCACTGTGTGTTTTTACTGCCCCCAACACTGTTGCTGTGACTCACTTTGTGTTAACTGTGCATACTGTAAGTCACAATTTATACAAACTCTCTTCCTCTCAGGATTTTTTCTCGAGTGTGCACAAAAATTGGATAGTCTGTTACATGTTGCCCACACAGTAGTTCATGGTGTGTAACTGCCCCAAACACTCTTTTTTTAACTTTATTCATTTTATACAAACATGAACAGACATATACTTATTGGTGCCAAGTACAAGAATTACAACTCAGGTAAAGTCACAAAAGGATATACGTACTGTTTGTCCATTGTTACTACATTTGAGTAGGAAAGTCCCTTATGTAAAAAGATGAGCTCCTGCAACCAAGCTACAAACTATTTCATTCAATATACGGTACCTTCCAAAAAGTTTATGCTGTGCATTCTGCACTTACTTGAGTCACTGTGTGGTGACTTACGAGTCCATATCCTATAAATTGAAAACTGGCATAAGATAGGGAACAATGCAAATTAAGAAGACACTTCAGACTTCAAACCTCCACTCTTACATTGCAAATATAATTTTCAATATATCAATTAAAGTCATACCCCACCGTTATTAGGGGGATGGCAGGCATGTGCAACGCTGAAGCTGCTCTTTCATGCAATTCTAACAGAACATAACATTGTGAACCAGCCAATAACAGTTAAATTCAGATCCCTACTTAAAGCAAAATGTATACAGAATACCAGACTAGCATCTAATTGTGGCCTCATAAAAATAAATAAATAAATAAATAAATAAATAAATAAAACAAGGCTCTTGGTGTAGCACAGCGACCACCAGACATTTATCCCGCGAATTTTACCATGTGGTGGCAGCCATCTAATCCCTCACGCTACATTGGAGACAAGAGTTGATTCAAGAAGAGTGCCAAGTGTAAAATTAATTTAAAATTTGTCACTGTGCAACACATATATTGATAAACTTATACAATAAACAGTGGGCTCTGAATGCCAGTAAGAACAATGTTAACACAATCTTGTTAGTTAGAGTATTAAGACATTTTTAGAGTTCAAGTACTTTTCAGTCCTCTCCATTCTGTTCATCATTGTCCTGTGCAGAGGCATGAAAATCTTTCTTTATGATCGTAACCCTTCTCCCTGCCTTGGGTAATCAAGTAATCAAGGCCTTCACCATTCCTATGCGCTCCAGATGAGGCCCAAGAACTGAGTGACCTCTCACAGCTATTGTTACCCTATCTAACCCGGACAGCCGCATTCATTTACTTCTTGCTGCATGACTTAAAGGGGACACGATCTGGGAGGGCAGCAGGATCGCTTTTTTCCCCTGACATCTCCTTGCAATCTCAGACCAGAAAAAAGGCTCTACAACTTACAAAGAAACTGTTGCTGGAGAATGGTATTGAGGTCTAGATGTTTCCTGTGAAGCTCCTGGACTGGTTAAGCATGGCGGTAAATGCCATCTATTAACTGATCCTGAAGCTGCGGCCGTCTTAGCAGACTAACTGATAGAAGCCGAAAGTCTTTGTCCAAGCAGACAACAGGCTCAGACACAGGTTCTGAATCAGATACAAATGACTGCTCCTGTAGTATTTAAACCTGATCTTCTTCTTTTGGCATAGCACATAGAGGACCAAGTGTTTTCTGATTGTGATTTAATGTCTGGCCTGTTCAGTTCAGTTGGCCATGCCATGTTGGGTTGCTTTTGAAATTTAAACCTGTTATGACACTGCCTGCCTACTTTGGGAAATCTAATTTTTGGGGGATTTTATTACCCCACTCAATTTGTGAACTACTGTATTCTCCTTCTATTAGCTTGTCTCCCTGTCAGTTAGCAGGTCTGACAATATTGGCAGGGGTGCAGTGCAACTTAATTGAGCCAAGGCAATCTGTTATTAAATCCATGCCTAGTTGTCTCACTGTAGGTTTGTTCAGCCCTCCACTACTGCTTTGCTCTCCTGCGTGGGGCAGAAATAATGGCAAATTGCCTATTGTGTTACATTATGGGTGAGAGTGTTATACCATACATTATTATCTAGCCAGAGATTTTTTTTTCCTTTGATAGATATTTTTTGTGGCTCACACTACAAAGCTGACTATAACGTATTGTATTCTTCTCTGATTCCTTACTTGTACTTTGGGTGTAAGGTACCACAAATGTTTCTTCCTGTATAACATGTTATATGGTATATGCTGTATTACATTTATTTATTTATTTATTAATGACTTTGATAACCGGGTGAGTGCACTGATCCCAGGGACCGTTTTCAGGCACGACCCCGGCCATAACACATGGCGCAGGGTGACAGTGGAGTACAAGGTAACAGTAACACACATGAAACAGATTTGATACAAGCAACAATAGTAGACACAATATACAGGTTTGATGCATAGGTCCATTTGAGAACAGTGAATTCAAGGTTTCAATATCAGACATGAGAAGACTTGGTAAAAACAAATAAATCATAGGCACAGTGTACAATGTGAGACTGCATCGTCCTGTGAGCAAGTAATACAGAGAATACTCAGTAAAAAATGTATATACAATACGTACAGGCAAGGAAGTCAAATATTACTGTGAAAAATGCAATATAAGAGTTGTAGGCAAGAGAGTTGACTAGTGTGCGTAGGTGGGTAACCCCTGGGAAGGGGAGTTGACTAGTGTGGGTTGGTGTGAGACCTCTGGGCGCATTGGCAAGATGAGTTTTCCAGGAACCAGACTTTAAGGTGGGACTTAAAATTGGAGTGTGTATCAATGGAATGGAGTTTAGCCGGTAGTTTGTTCCACTGCAAGGGGGCAGCTGCAGACCAAGCTCTGCTACCCATGTTGGTGGATACCCTGGGAACAGCTAGATACATATAACCCATAAATAAAAATGTAAAAAAAAAAAAAAAAGAAATGGGGAGGGACTGTCCGAGGGAGAGGCATGGCCCTGGGCGGGTCTGCCCAACTTAAGGGCCAGAGTTCTACCCGTTGGAAGAAGCGGAATTAGCAATAACTCCAAGCTAGACGAATTTGCTGCCCCAGAGGTCTTTATAGTTATATTGGTGATTTAATACTGTGTATGTAGATGTATTGATGATTAAAGTTTTCTGTGTGTAACCAAACAAAGTTGAAGTTAAGTAAAGCTGCGGCCTTTTAATGCCAAACAAACGTGTTGCATCATTTCTTAAATGGGTTCGTTTGGGCAATAGATGAATTCTGGTCCCATCTGCCATGCTCAGAGGACCCTTGCTCTTGGCCTGTTGCAATATGCTGTTCCAAATGTGTGGTCCGCTCCACTAGCAGAGTTCGGGGCTGTTCTGTGTTAGATGATCTGCATCGTAGTGTGATCCTGTATAGCTTATAGATGTTCCCAGAAACATTAAAATCTAAAAGGGTTTTCAGAAGTTGGATTACAAAATTGATCAGGTCAGGTTCTTCAGTAGCCTCACGGAGATCCAGAATTCTGATGTGTGACTGCCTTGAGTTATTTTCTAAGTGCTCGAGCTGTAGTTGGATCACCTTATTTTCTGTTAATCCCACCGCTGTAGTCAACGTCTTGTTGACAGAGTCTACTGTTGACTTCAGTTCTGTATTAAATACATCCATATGAGTTTCCATAATACTGCAGTGAGAGTTGAATGACAGCTTTCTGATCTAAATCTCTAATTGCTTTAAGCAAGGCAGAATTTATGGGTTCATTATCAGAGGCCTTGTCCAAGCTGGAGCTGCTTCCTGCCACGGGTTCAATCTGTGAAGCAGCCTTTCCTTTATCGCTACCTGAATTCACTGTTTGATGAGGTCTTGTCATTTCTGAGGATGTTCAGACTCACTTAATTTGTTCTGCAGGTCTTTATCTATGAGTCTGTTGGGTGGCAGCAATTTCAATCAATTTTAAATTGTTTTGTAACATGAAAGTAGAAAGATCAATCTGGAGCTGCTCCTATGCACGTCTGTTCAAGCATGCTACTAGCTCCACCCCCCTGCCCCAAACATTTTTGTTGTACTTTTAATGCACTTTGTGTTACTTGGCACAAATCACAATTCACACTCATTCTCTGAATTCTTAAATTTTTCTGTAGTGCCACAAAAAAAAAAATAGAGGCTGTTACATGCTGCCACACTATAGTTCACAGTGTGTAATTGTCCCAAACACTCTTACAAACATATGAACATATGAAATTGCCAGAAGATACAGGCCTTATGGTCTGTCTAGTCTGCTCAAGTGTGCAGCACATCAGTCCATTAGACTGCAGCTACCCCCCACCACAATTTCCTTCCTCCCCCTCCCTGCCCCTTCCCGGTTTGTACTCTCCCTTTGAATCTGTCCCACCCCCTCTTGAAGCTCCCCACTGCCTGCAACAATACGACTTCCTCTGGCAGTGCGTTCCACAATGCTACCACCCTTTCAGTGAAATAGTGTCTCCTCATTTACCTCTTGAATCTTCCCTCCTCCAACTTCAGAGAGTGTCCTCTGGTTTCCCTTCCACCCTTAAGATTGAACAAACACCTTGTGCCCACTCTGTTCATCCCCTTCAGGTACTTGAAGGTCTCTATCATATCCCCTCTCTCTCTTCTATACTCCAGGGTATACATATTGAGCTCTCTCAGTCTCTCCTCATAAGGTCTATCAGCCAACCCCAGGATAATCTTTGTTGCCCTGCGCTGCACCGCCTCCAACAGTTTGATGTCCCTTTTTAAGTAGGGGTGCCAGAATTTCATGCAGTTCTCCTAGTGCGGCCTCACCAAGGACCTGTACAGTGGCAATATGACCTCACAACTCCTGGAAGTAATCCCCCTTGCTATGGACCTCAGCATCCTGTTTGTCTTTGTTGCTGCCTTCCTGCACTGTGCCGAGTGGTTCATTTCCCTGGTCACAAGCACCCCCAGATCCTTCTCCTCCTTGGACATGGATAGCTGGACACCCTCCAACCAATTACTGTATCCTGGGTTCCTGGCTCCCAAATGCATCACTTTGCACTTCTTGGCATTGAACCCAAGCTGCCAGGTGTATGACCATTCTTCCAGTTTTGCCAAATCTTCCTGAAGTACTTTGCACCCTTTCCCCCCCATCCACCTCAGCACAGATCTTGGTGCCGTCTGGGAATAGACTGATCTTACTCTTGATCCCTACTGTGATGCCTGTGATGAAAATGTTAAACAGGACTGGTCCTAGTACCAAGCCCTGTGGTACAACACTTGTCACTGCCCTGGACTCTGATGTCTCACACTCCCACTACTACCTCCTATACTGTCTATCCTTCAGCCAGTTTTCAACCCATCTGACTAGTTTCCTCCCTACTCCCAGACCTTTCAACTTGCTGGTCAACCTACCATGTGGCACTGAATCGAAGTCCTTGCTGAAATCCAGGTAGAGTACATCCACCGCATGGCTCCTGTCTAGTGCCCTCATAACCCAGTTGAAAAAGTCAACCAAGTTTGTCTGGCAGGATCTGACAGAGACAAACCCATGCTACCTGTCGTCCTGTAGATTGTTATCCTCAAGAAATTGAATTAGCCTTTCTTTGAGGATAGCCTCCATCAGTTTTCCTACAATTATGGTATGACTCACCAGTCTGTAGTTCCCCAGCTCATTCTTGGACCCACTCTTATGGAGAGGTACCACATGTGCCTCCCTCCAGTCCTGGGCATACACCCCGTATTCAGAGAGGTGCTGAACAGGTCCACCAATGGCTCTGCCAGGATCTCTGCCAGCTCCCTCAGCACCCTAGGATGAACTCCATCTGGCCCAGGTGCCTTGTCCACCCTTATGGACCTAAGGCCCTCCAACACCTTTTCCACCATGATTTCCCCATCTGTGGTTGCCTACCCCCCCACCCCACCTTTCCCTTCAGGTACGGGCCTATCTCTTTCCTCAGTGAATACTGAACAGAAGTACTCGTTATGTATTTCTGCCTTCTTAGCCCAATTTTCTACCCACCCATTGCCTTTCCTGAGTCTTACGATTTGGCCCTTGCTCTTCCTTTTTTTGCTAATATCTCTAAAGAAATCCTTTTCCCCTTCTTTTATCCCCTGCACTAATCTTCATTCCCTAGCCACCTTTGCAACCCTTACTATTCTGCTCACTTTCCTGGATTTCCTCACATATTCCTCCTTGTCCTCTGCCCTGTTGGTTCTCTTGTAGGTTTGGAATGCATTTCTCTTATCCCTCACTTTCTCCACTACCTCCCTAATAATCCAGCTTGGTTTCTTGGTCCTGGATTTCTTACACTGGCTCTTGACAAAAGCTTTAGTGGATTCAGTCAGTCTTAGCTTGATGACCGCCCATTTTTGTTCGGCGTCCATGTCTGGGTGGATGCTAGCTATGTGTCTTCCCAGTATGTGACCCATCCTGCCAAAGACTGCCCTTTTGAAGTCCAGGACCTTAGTTTTTATAGTGGCTGCTTCCCTACCCAGATTGATTGAGAACCACAGTGTACGGTGATCACTACCCACCAGTGGGTCCTCCACCCAAACATCCCTGACATGTTCCCCATCCTCCAGCACCAGGTCAAGAATGTTCTCCCCTCTTATTGGCTGTGTTACCCTCTAGGTCAGGAAGCCATCCTGGAATGCTTTTCCAGGAGGATCTGCTCCCTGGCACATGTGGTAGCTGGGATGTTTCAATCCACCCCTGGTAGATTAATATCCCCCACCACCACAGTGCTCCCTTTGCCACTGAGTCAACTTAGCTGCTCCCCAAGTTCTCTATCCATGTCCTCTTTCTGGCTGGAGGCATATAAACAACCCCCAATTGGGCCTTAGCCCCCTTCAGGTTGTGCAGTTGCAGCCAAATGACTTCTGACCTGCCCTCCTCTCTATTACATCTGATCCCTTCTCTTACATAAATGGCCACTCTCCCCCTTCCCTTTTTCTCTGTCCCAATGAAATAATTTAAATCCTGGGATGGCTATGTTCCAGTCATGGTTTTGGGTTGCCCATGTCTCAGTAATGGCAGCTATGTCCACCTCCCCCTCTGCCATCAACGCCTGCAACTCAGCCATCTTATTCCCCAGGCTCCTAGCATTTAGTGATACCACTCTCCACCCTGATCCTCTCCCTGCTGCCTCCTTAACCACCCCCTCCAACCCCAATCCAAGTCAAATTTGGCTCTATCCTTGCTGTGGGAGGAGGTCCACTGGACCCCCTCCCCTGGTTCTTTCCACCTCCATTGCCCCCCCAGCTAGTTTAAATTATACCTCCCACTGATTAATTCCTCCCAGTCTCTGCTTTAACACCTGTGAACCTTCCTTACTGAGATGTAGCCTATCCCCTGCATATAGGTCTGTGTTCTCCCATGTGCTACCCCACTCTCCCACCAATTCATACCCCATGGACTCACACCATTCCCTCAGCCACTTGCTGAAGTCCATGATTCTGCGCTTCCTGTCTGTACTTGCTCGTGGCACTGGCAGGACTTCCAAGAACGCTACTGACCTTCCCCCCTTCACTGCATAGATTCCCCACTTCCCTGAAGCTATCCTGAACCTCCTCTATCCTTCTTCCTTCCAGATCATTCATTCCCAGGTGTACCACAATGTGCGGATTTCCCCCCCCCCACCTTCCTCACTCATCTACCAATATGCTGACCCACCTTTCCTGCTATTATGCCAGACTAGCATTCCACTCAGATGTTGCTTTTTCTGGTACCCCTCCCCCATCTTATACCCTTAAGTATTTAGTCCCCAGAATTATGACTCCCCCCTTATCCTGATCACCCACTGCATGCAGTACTGGTGCCTTTACCTGAAGAGGGACATTAAGATACTGGAGGGGGTGTAGTGCTGGGTAACAAAGGTGATCCAGGGACTAGGAGATATACCCTACGTAAGCAGGTTGAGGCATGTGACCTTGCGTGGGATAGAAGACGCTTCAGACAAAATTAGCAGTACGAAAATATTATTTTAATAGTGTACAGCGGACTTCAGCAACGACAAAACAATAAAAATAAGTTATTTTTCCAGATCAAAAAGTGTTACATTCCAGGAGCTAGAAGAATGCTAACTCAGGTATAGGTGTTGCAGACACACACCTATCCCTCCTACTACTTCAACTCCTCTGGGAGAAGTCTTATATAGCAGTTTCCCAAACATGTGACCAAAAAGACTCCACCTTTTGCAGTGGTTTGACCAAAACCATAATAATTTCCTTTTTATTTTCATTACAAGAACATATTTTGCCCGTTGTATATTTACAAGAGGTTAAATTTGAAAATAAAACATGTTTTAATTTGGGTAAAAGTGAAAAATAAAGTTGAAGTATCCGCCTCTCTGACTAACATTATAAATGTAGGGAGATTTCGGCCGGCTGGCCCATAATAGGGAAGGAAGCAGAAGGGAGTAGTAGCAAGCGGAGTTCCTGACCCACAGGCCTGTCCAGGAATCCCCTCGCCACCTCCCAGCCCAGCGTTCAGACCCAACAACTCTGAGAAGACAAGATACCTGGTTTGGCATCGCAAAAATAAAGAATTCGTGTTTGCTAAGGAACTTAAACTTACACATCGCTAATTCTTTTCTAGCGGTCATTGCGATAGTGCGAGCATTCATGCGGTAATTATTTCCTCGGCTGAGCACTATAGCGACACTGAAGCACTATTTTTGTATTCTTTAAACTCTGGGACTCTGAATGCGTTTAATAATAATAAGCAGGAACACCGCTGAAACTTGTTCTAAACAGAACCCTTCCGTACGGTTTTCAAGGGCAGGCTTAAACTCATAGAGAACCCAGGCAGCGCTTATGCGCTTGTCATGAACGCGTTACATAACAGTAGGTTTTACTCTCTGTATCGAGTATCGCTTGTTTCCTTTTACATTCATTTCCTGTTTACCTGTTCCCAAAAGGCTGAGATATCTGGGATTCCTATTTTTTAAGGAGGACCGACATCTTCGTTAAACGAAGCTCCTCCAAAGCAACACAAATTGAAAAAATATTTTCGGGATACTGAATTGCACCAAAATAGGAAGGGAGTTGACAACAAGACAGGAGGGGGAACAAAATGGGTGGCCAGCCCAACGAACTAACAGACGGACACGCAGGCATAAACGGAAACATAAAGGTAGGATATGTTGGTGCACTCCAGACTGAATTAAAATAAACCTTAACTAAAAAAAGTCGGGGGGGGGGTCCTTTATCACAAGGCACTTGAACAGGTACTCACTGGAGGAGAGGAGAGACAGGAGATATGACTGAAACCTTTAAGTACATGAAGGGATTAAACAAGACAGGCACAGAGGGACTATTCAAGTCAAGAGGGGTAGGGACACTCGAGGTCACGATCTCAGATTGGAGGGGGGAAGGTTCAGGAGGGAAATGAGAAGACACTTTTTTACGGAAAGAGTGGTTCTGGGTGGAATGCATTGCCTGTGGAAGTGGTATGTTGTAGAACAGTGGACTGCTTCAAAAGGGGATGGGATAGGGTAAGAGGGAGGGGCAGGGGAGGGAGGGGCAGCTGCAGTATAAGGGTTGCTAGCTGCACACTCAAGCAGACTTGATAGACCATAAGGCCTTTATCTGCTGGCAAATTCAGATGTTCATATGTTTGTTGCTTGATAGTCTCCTGCCCCCCCAACTTGATTCCTCCTCCATCCCCTGTTTTGCCATCCTTTGCCTCCCCTATTCTGTGCCCTATCTTCACCCCCCCCAACCAACTATGGTCAGTGTATCAGCTTCCACTTCAAAACCATTCCCCTTGTGCTCCTCCTCCCTTCCCCATACCTTTTACACCATCCTCCACCCTGCCACCCCCTCTGCTACTGTCCTGATGTACCCTCCCTGAGATTTGTTTCTCCCCTACTTGAGTTCCCCTCCTCACCCTTGTTCCATCCTCACCCAGGTTGCCTGCTGTTTCTCCCTTCTTCTCATCTCCTTGCACCTTTATCCACACTGGCATCACTGTATCACCACCTTCCTGCTGCCTCTTGCCTCTATGGATACTTGGGCTACCACTAGCACCTGCTGATTCTGTGCTGCATCCTTTTCCCCCTGTAGTGCCCTCCCTCTTAACCATCTCAGTAGCTTCACTATCCACCCCTTCCTGCTCCTCCAGGCTAGCTAAAACTGAGTATCTGTTTGCAATGTTAATCCCCTTTACCTGATAGACTCTAGTCACCCCTCCTGAGGCTTATATCCCTGCTCTGATGCTGCTATCCCTTGTTCCTGTGCCTGGCCCACCTCCAGTCTTCAGTTCCCACCCATGACTGCACATGATTGTGTGGTCCACCTCTTGACCCACCTAGCGTCCCCTTTTGTTGGCCTGCTGTGGGCTGTATTGAGTGACTCCACGGGTTCCCCTCATGCCTGCATTCATCCCTATCCTGTGCCCCCATGCCTCCAGCTCCCTCTTCAGCCACCCAGTCTCCTCCCTAAGGCGACACACCTACCAGCACACCATTCAGCCCCCTGCCCTCCATGCCACTCCCAGGAACATGGCTGCACTGCATCCTTGGCAGCATACAACCCTTCCTAGCCCCCGCCCTGGTTGGCTGTCCATGCCCATCCTCCCTACCCATGGCTGGGTCCTGCCCCACTCCCTGTGTCCCTTCCCCCACCTTGGACCCCTAATATCCATGCTGAACGTGTTTTGCCCTCCTGGTGCAGGCTCTCCACTCTCACCCAGCATGGAGTGCTGCTCTTGTTGTAATGCACTTTGTGTTAATTGTGTGTTAATTCCAATTCGCATTAATTTTGTGAATTCCAGAATTTTTCTCTAATGCCACAAAAAAATTAACAGGCTCCTACATGCTAGCACATGATAGTTCACAGTGTGTAACTGTCTCAAACACTCTTGTTGTACTTGTAATGCACTTTGTTTTATTGTATGTAAATCACAATCCAAGATTTTTTCAGAAAGCACAATATACATTTATTTATTTATTTATTTTTCAGATTACAATACCTTTGAGCTGAGGGCTCTTTTACAAAGGTTCCATGTCAGAATTAAGACATAACAGTTTACACATCAATCAAAGACATTCGAAAATAGTGTTAATACACTGGAGCATAAAACACATATGAGGTGATAATTTACAAAATACTGCAGTAGTCAGTCATTAAGCAGCCAGAATTTGGCTTTGTTAGGAATAGGAGGGAGGGGTACATGGGGGGGATAAAAAAGGAGGTGAGTAGGAGGGGTGGGCTATGGGTTGGTGATGGAGAGGCAGGGGTATTGTTGCAATACTCTTCTGCTACATTTGACCCAAATGAAACCAAACGTGGGTCTAGTGCAGGGGTCTGCAACCTTTTCAGGCCTGTGAGCTGCATGCCTAATGACCACGGAATGGACAACCACAAAAGAGCTACACAAATATTTTTAGATGTGGTTATGACTATAACGCACATGTATGTGCCAGACATTCTCCAAACATGTAATTTTATTACAAAATGTATTACCTTGTTGAAAGAACAACACAGATTACTATATTAAGATGACTTCACTGTTTGCTATTGAATAAAGAAATTATGTGCAAATGAAATTGCTGTGTTTATTGAATAAATTGTGCAAATTAATTTGCTGTGTTTATTAACTAAATAAATTTGCTGTGCAAATGAATTTGCTATTTCTATTGAATACATACATTCTGTGCAAATGTATCAACTGCTTGTTATTAAAAATCCCACTTACTAAAATACAACCAACAATGTTTCATTCACCACTATCTGTGCCAAAGCATAAACTGCTGGTTATTCTAAATCCCATTTTCCAAAATACAGACAGTACTGTTCAGGTACCACTTTTCTGTGCCAATGCATAAACTGCTCAATAGTACTGACTGTATTTTGGGAATAGGGATTTTGAATAACCAGGTACCACATCTCTGTGTCAATCCACAAACTGCTGGCAATTGCAAATGCCTCCTCCCATTATCAAGCCAGTACTGCTCTATCACCACTTTTCTGTGCCAATGCATAAACTGCTGCACAGTACTGGTTATATTTTGGCAAGAGAGATTCTGAATAACCAGATACCATTTCTGTGCCCATGCATAAGCTGCTGGTTATTCAAAAGCACTCTTCCCAAGGTACAAGCAGTACTGCTCCATCATCACTTCTCTGTGCCAATGCATAAACTGCTGGCTATTAAAAAAGCATCTTCCCAAGATGCTACCAGTACTTTTCAGGTACCACTTTGTCTGTGCCAATGCATAAACTATTGCACTGTACTGGCTGCATTATGGCAAGAGGGATTCTAAATAACCAGATACCATTGATGTGCCCATGCACAAGCTGCTGGTTATTCAAAATCCCTCTTCCCAAGGTACAGCCAGTACATAGAAACATAGAAACATAGACTTTGATGGCAGATAAGGACCCCTAGGCCCATCTAGTCTGCCCATTTCCCTACCTGCGGGATAGGCCGCAGATCCTAGTTAACCAACAGCCTATATCTTCCTGCACCCCACAAGAATTGCCTTATGTCTGTCCCATGCATTCTTGAATTCTCCCACAGTTTTAGACCCCACAACTTCCTCAGGAAGGCTGTTCCATGCATCCACTACCCTCTCTGTGAAATAATACTTCCTCACATTGCCCCTGAACCACCCTCCTTCTATATTTAAATTGTGTCCCCTTGTTCTTGCAAGTCTCTTTTTCTGAAAGATGCTACCCTCTTGGACTTTGTTGATTCCCTTGAGGTACTTGAAAGTTTCTATCATGTCCCCCTCCCTTCTTTCCTCAAGGGTATACATATTAAGCTCCTTTAGTCTCTCCTCATCGGCTTCTCTTGCAGACCCTGCACCATTTTAGTTGCCCTCCTCTGGACTGCCTCTATCCTGTCTATGTCCTTGCGGAGATGGGGTCTCCAGAACTGGACACAGTATTCCAAATGGGGTCTCACCAACTGTCTGTACAGAGGGATAACAACTTCCTGTTTTCTGCTGCTGATGCCTCTCCCTATACATCCCAGTATACCCCCGGCCCTCCCTACTGCCTTCTCACATTGCTTGCTAACCTTAAGGTCATCTGATATGATTACCCCCAGGTCCCTTTCCTGTTTTGTTGTTGATACTACCTCCCACCATTGTGTATTCTTCCCCTGGGTTCTTGTTTCCCAGGTGCATTATTTTGCACTTTTTTGCATTGAATCCTAGCTGCCATACATCTGACCATTCCTCCAACCTTGCCAAGTCCCTTTTCATCCTTTCCACACCTCCTTGTGTATCAACCCTGTTGCAGATCTTTGTGTCATCTGCAAAAGGCATACTTTCTTTCAGTCCTCTGCAATGTCACTGATGAAGACATTAAAGGACTGGACCCAATACTGAACCCTGCGTTTGCCCACTGGTAACGCCCTTTCTTCAGAGTGGACTCCATTTACAATTACCTTCTGTGTCCTGTTGTCCAGCCAATGTTTTTCCAGGCTACCACCTGGGACCCACTCCCAGGCTGGTTAATTTGACTAATAATCTTTTGTGTGGGACTGTGTCAAATGCCTTGCTAAAGTCTAGGTGAGGCCATGTCCACAGCCCCTCCCTGGTCTACTACTTGGGTCACCCAGTCAAAGAAATCTATTAGATTCGTCTGACATGACCTTCCGCTGTGAACCCATGCTGCCTTGGATCCTGTGCTCCACTGACCTCTAGGTACTCAACTATTCTTTCCTTCAGAGTGACTCCATCACTTTCCCTACCACAGAGGTCAGACTGACAGGTCTGTAGTTTCCTGCCTCTGTCTTGGTCCCACTTTTGTGAAGGGGATCACATCCGCCTTCCTCCAGTCCTCGGGTACCACACCTCCTCCATGATTTATTAAAAGAGTAGCCAGTGGTTTCACTAGTTCCTTCCTTAATTCTTTTAGAATTCTGGGGTGAATTCCATCAGGACCCATTGCTTTGTCCACCTTCAGTTTTAGGAGTTCTTGCAGAACCTTTTCTTCTGTGAAAGGACTGGATCACCCCCCTATCAAGAGTGCTTCTGTTAATTGGATTAGGCACTTCCCCCTCCTCTTTTGTGAATACTGAGCAGAAATATTCGTTCAGTATTCCTGCTTTTTCACTGTCCCCTCTGCCCACCCACCGTTCATTCTATTCAGCCTCACTATCCCTCCCTTTGTCTTTCTACGCCTTCTGATGTACCTATAAAAGGTTTTATCCCCCTTCTTAACTGAGTTGGCTATCTTTTCCTCAGTTTGGGCCTTTGCTATTCTGACTTCCCTCCCTGCTTCTTTCTGCCTTAACTGGTACAGCTCTCTGTCCTGCTCCTTCTGTGTTTCCTTATACTTCCGGAATGCTATCTTTTTCTTCCTGACTTTCACAGCCACCTCTCTTAGGAACCATAGTGGCTTTTTCTTTTGTTTTGATTTGTTTATTTGCTTCACACAAAGGCTTGTTGCCTCTGTGATGGCAGTTTTGATAATTCCCCATTGTTGCTCCACACCTCCTTCTAGCCTGTTTGCTAGTGCTTTTCTGAGGCACTCTCCCATCTTGCCAAAGTCAGCCCTCCTAAAGTCCAGTACCCCTCACTTTTGTATGGCTTGACTCTGTAGCTGAGTTTAACATGAACCACACTGTTTGATGGTCACTTGTCCCCAGATGGCAACCCACTTCTAGATCTGAGATCCTCTCACTGCCCCGTTTGAGAAGTACGAGTCTAAGATTGCTCTCTCACAGTGGGTTCCGAAACTAGCTGTCTAATGCCTGCCACCTGTGGGGTGTCAAGAATGGCCCTGCTCTTGGATGTGGCTGCAGCAAATGTGCTCCAGTTAACATCTGGCATATTCAGGTCTCCCATCAACAGTATCTCCCCTTTCTCTGCCATTCTAAGAATGCCTTCCATCATATCCTTGTCCATTCCTTCCCCCTGACATGGGGGTCTGTACACAACCCCTGTGCGGATTGTGGTGCCCTTTCCAGTCTCCAAGGTGACCCACAGTGCCTCCTCTCCTCCCTGTTTACTCTTTTGTTCAGTTGCTTTTATCCCTTCCTTTACATAGAGAGCTACTCCTCCCCCTCTTCTCCCCTGCCTGTCTCCTCCTGTAGGTTATGTACCCTGGTATGTTAACATCCCAGTCATGGTTCTCTGTACCATGTTTCTGTGACTGCTACGATATCCAGGCATCCCTCTTCCATTAAGGCCACCAGCTCAGGAGCTTGTTGCCCAGACTACGGGCATTGGTACTCATTACCCTCCATTTCCTGATGGTCTTACCCCTTTTGCCCCATCCCTGTCCTTCTTGCCTTTGTCACTTTCTCCATTTACCCCTGCCCTTCTCCTATCGACACCTCCATGTTGGTGTTTGCCACACTTACTACCGTGATTGTTTGGGGGCTAGGTTTCCTGCTCCTTTCAGTGTCTCCCTTGGCTAGTTTAAAAGCTTGCTAATGAAGCATTTAAACCTATCACCTAGGATCCTGGTTCCCTCCCGACAGATGCAGCCCATCATGCCAGTATAGGCTTGCATCACTCCAGGTGGACCCCGAGTCCCCAATGAAGCCAAATCCCTGAGCTCCACACCAGTTTTCAACCACTGGTTTGAATCCATGATGCGGACACCTAGCCTCTCCTATGCCATAGATGGGTAGCACCTCCGAGAAGGTTACCGTGCGTGCTACTTGACTAAGGCCCCTCCCCAATTCCACAAACTCTTCCTGCACTTCTCTAATCCCTTTCTTAGCCAGGTCATTTGTCCCTAGGTGGACAATGACATCCAGCTCCTTCCCCTGTGCAGCTGCTCCGGCAATCCTGAGGATTCGCTCCCTGTCCTTCCAAGCCATGGCGCCAGGCAGGCACCTTACCTCCCTCTCCCCTTTCTTGCCCAGTTCTACCTTCCTAACAATGGAGTCCCCACCAGGGTTGTTTCCTTCCCTGCAGGGTCCTCTGCCACCCTCCTGTGGGTCTCCTTTGTGGAAGTTCCCAGCATCCTCCTTGGTCTCCACTGTCGTGCCTCCATAGAGGAACCACACTTTGCCAGAATGGCATAGGAATTGTGGAGAGGTACAACTGGAGGGATGTGCCTCTGTTCCACCACCCTCACCCTCCCTGAGCCCACTGTGGTCCAACCTCCTCTTTCTTGGCAACCTCTGAGGCAGCGGCATTAGGCACTGGTGGTCCCTGGATGGAAGAGAGGTCCCAAACCTGGCCAACTCAGCCTGGAGATGAGCAACCTCCTCCCTCAGCCCAGAGGTGCCTGCAGATGGGACAACACCGCATCCTCCAGAACATCTCCCGGAAGACTGCTGCTCCACAGCCACTGCACTGCACCACTCCAATCATGTCTTATTTCTGGCCCCTTAACTGTTTGCAATCCTCATTCTTTCCTCTGTTTTTTTTCTCTCTCTCCTTACTTTCTGCCTGTGTGCCCTTTAAGCTCCTGATTGTCCTGTTCTGAGACAAGAATATCCTATATTTCTCAGTAGACCACTTACTTGTTCAGAAGCAGACCTCCAACAGCTAGAGGGGGCCGGAGAGCTACTCTTGCCCTTCTAGGATGGTGGGTCCTTGGTGGTTCTGTGATCACTCACTTCCTGCCCCTAAACAGGAAGTTCCTATTGTCAGTCAAATCCTGTGCCTATAAAAATAGAACTAGCTTTGGGTGGGGAGGGTGGAGGAGAGGGAAGGAGGGCAATATAGTCCCAGTAGAGAAGTTCAGTCACACAGCAGTCCTTTCTCCTGGTGTCTTCTGCCAAGCTATTAGCAGAATCTTTCTAAGGCAGTCTTTAAATGTAGCTTCCTTCTAGCTAAGCCACTCCCTACTTACCAGATCTTTCTACAAGTAATTTAAACCTCACAGCAGTTAAGTCCTTTCAGTCACATGAGATTTACACCTAGATGACTTTTCAGTTACCCATTCAGTTCAGTTAACCCAAACACACACTTTTTTTTTTTTTTTGTTTTGTATGTTAGTTTTTTTACCCTAAATTAAAGGTCCAAATACAAAAGTTCTTCTACTTTAGTCCCAGCAGAGAAGTTCAATCACACAGCAGTCCTTTCTCCTGGTGTCTTCTGCCAAGCTATTAGTACTGCTCTGTCACCACTTCTCTGTGCCAATGCATAAACTGCTGGATAGTACTGGCTGTATTTTGGCTAGAGAAATTCTGAATAATCAGATACCTGTGCCAATGCACAAGCTGCTGGTTATTCAAAAGCCCTCTTCCCAAGGTACCACCAATACTGCTCTGTCACCACTTTTCTGTGCCAAAGCATAAACTGCTGCACAGTACTGGCTGTATTTTGGCAAGAGGGATTCTGAATAACCAGATACCATTTCTGTGTGCATGCACAAGCTACTGGTTATTCAAAATCCCTCTTCCCAAGGAACAACTAGTTTTGACATGAAGTGCCGCTGGACATTTGACTTTTTATTTGAGGTGAGAGATTCTCTACAGATGATGCAGAACAGCAGTCCCTTCCTACCAACGAAGCCATAATCAAGCCACTCATCTTGAAAGATCCGGTTCTCATTAGCAGTCTTTCTTTTTTTAGCTGGATGTGCGATATTTTCTTTAAATGTACACCAACGCTGCAAAACTTTCTGAGTAGATGCCACACAAAAAAAAAAAAAGACACCAAAAAACTTATAATTGTAACTGCCATCTGGCAGGAAGTATGTCATGCAAATGGAGTGCCACCACTCTGAGACACAAATGAGACAACAAACAGAAAACCAAAATAAAAAAGTAAAAGTGTAATAGTCATGTAGCACAATGGGACAAAAAAAATACAAGGAGGTCCACAACTTTGGTAACGTTCTTCAAATGCAGCAACAGCTCTAAACCATATAAATGAATAAAGCTGTGTGGCAGGGCATAGGCCAGGAAAGATCCACAACTAGCTAACACACATCAACATAGCAAGAACCAACAGACTGATGAAAGCAGGCATGCTTTCAGTTTAACAATTCTGCAGAATGGAACAAAAGGAATTCTCATGTGGTTCTAAGAAGTAAAGTACACAAAACACAGTAACACTTGCAAAGCAGTTTTACGATGCAGAACCAACCACAGTGTTACACTACACCACCTTTTTGGTTGAGTAGGTGGGGCGGTGATCTGTCCTTCTGATGGTGTTACTAAACTGGGAAAAGGTAAGAATATACCTAAGGTCTTTTATAGAGTTTTAAGGGTTCATTTTAAAAGCCTGGCTTGGTGCCCCTGGTGAAAGATTGTACCGCAATCCCCGAAGAGGGTATGTATCTATGCCTGTACATTGGATACACTAGCATAAGGTTCACAGTTTGAATCCCCCCCCAGAACTTGAGATTAAAGGTGATTCGAACCCACAAGCAGACAGGCGGGATACCCTATCTGTTACCTGTTCATGTTACTGCACTCAGAGGTTGGCACTGTGAGAGCAGAGGGCCTGACCTGCTGAGTGCATTTGTGACAGATTTGGTAAAGAGTGGTGTGATAAAAATGGTAACACAAGCTTTAACTGTTCAGTGTGTCAGCTTAATACTGTACAGCTCACTTGCAAAATAAGGCAGTGATTTATTTTGGAAAAAAGAAATAGAAATATATCATTTTGCTTACAGTCAAGTTCCTACCTGTTTTATTTATTTTCTAAAGTGCAAGTTAGAGTAGCCGTAGTTAGGGAAGAAAATGGGCACACTGCAGACTACTTGAAGCAGTTGTGCAAGGGGAGAGGAGTCCTGCACGAGGTGAGAGCCACCAAGCAGAACCTCATGGATGCCCTGGTGGCAGCAGATGCCCAGAGCATCGAGTCACAGACTGTAACTGTAAAGAAACAAACCTTGGGCTTGGAGGGGCTAGTGGCCAGTGCAGTGTAGAGATCTGGTGAGAAGGGCAGCATAGCCAGTGCAAGCAAAGGGCCACAGCAGCAGGGGAAGGTCACCAGCATTTTGGAGCCAGAAGCAATCAGGCTGCAGATTGAGTTGTGCAGAATGGAGCTGGAGTTCCAGAGAGATGATGAGTGAGAGAAATGAGCTGCAGAGGAGAAGAGAGAGTGAGAACAGAGAGAAGCTGAGGGTGAAGAGCGTGAGTGCCAGTGAGCTGCAGAGGAGAAGAGGGAGCGAGAACAGTAAGCCGCAGAGGAGAAGAGGGAGTGAGAACAGGGAGAAGCTGACCATGAACAGTGAGAGGCAGACTGAGAGGAGTGACAGCACCAGAGGCAACATGAACTGGAGAAGCTACAACTCCAACCACCAGCACCAGAGCAGGTAAGTGGCTTGGGTTTAACTGGAACTACAGAACTGGGTTACAAATTGAATTCCAAATTGTTAGCTGAATTTAAAGAGGGGGAGGATAAGGATGCTTTTTTAAATTCCTTTGAAAAAGTTTGTATTCATGCAAAAATTCCAAGAGGGTCCTGGAGCTTCCAGCTATCCCCGCTACTTACCGGGAAAGCTCGGGATGCATTGGGTCAAATGGACAATAAGGACAGTAATGATTACAGCAAACTTAAAGCTGCACTTTTAAAGAAAGTTTGATTATGGAGACACTCCTTAAGGAAAGCGTAGTGCAACACCTGGAATCCATAGGGGCACAGGATCCAAGACAGCATGGGTTTACAAAAGGGAGGTCCTGTCAAATTAATCTCATAGATTTCTTTCACTGGGTAACCAGAGTGGTGGACCAAGGGGGAGCAGTTGATGTCGCCTACCTTGACTTTAGCAAAGCTTTCGACACTGTTCCACATAGAAGATTGAAAAATAAGCTGAGTAGGCTTGGGGTGGGTCAGAAGTTGGTCAACTGGGTGGCAAACTGGTTGACGGGCAGAAAACAGAGAGTGGTGGTAAATGGCATACAGTCAGAAGAGATGCAAGTCACAAGTGAGGTACCTCAGGGATCAGTCCTGGGGCCAGTCCTCTTTAATATCTTCATTAGTGACATTGCAGATGGACTAGAGGATAAGGCTTGTCTGTTTGCAGATGACACCAAGATCTGCAACAGAGTAGATGATCCAGATGGGGTGGGAAGAATGAGAAGAGAGCTGGATAAACTAGCAAAATGGTCAGAAGAGTGGCAACTGGGATTTAATGCAAAGAAGTGCAAGATCATGCACATAGGGAAGAGAAACTCTGAAGCCACCTATAGGTTGGGAGGGGAGTTGCTGGCAGTCACAAAGGAAGAAAGAGACTTGGGCATCATCATCATCACCGATGACCTGAAATCATCCAAGCAGACTTCAAAGCAGTAGGTATGGCTAGGGGGATGTTAGGGTGTATTAGTAGGGGTATCACAAGTTATAAGAGGGAGGTAATAATCCCTCTTTACAAGACACCGGTTAGGCCCTATCTGGAGTACTGCGTGCAGTACTGGAGGCCACACCTTCACAAGGACATTAACCAAATTGAGGCAGTCCAGAGAAGGGCAACCAAAATGGTGCAGGGACTGCATCAGAAGACATATGAGGAAAGATTAGCAGAGCTCAGTATGTATACCCTTGAGCAAAGGAGGGAGAGAGGTGATATGATCGTGACATTCAAACACCTTAAGGGCATAAACAAGGTGAAAGAGTCTAACATATTTAAATATAAGAAAGATAGCAGGACAAGAGGACACAGCATGAGATTAGATGGAGGCCAATTAAGGGGAATGTGAGGGAATTCTTTTTCACAGAAAGGGTGGTGGATGCATGGAATGGCCTACCTCAGGAAGTGGTGGCTATGAATACAGTGCAAGGCTTCAAACAGGCGTGGGATAGGCATAAGGGAGCAATACAGATGAGTATGAATAGATAGGCCACTGACAGAGCAAAGGCCGAGTGGCACATTTATAAAGTAGAAAAAGAAATGGGCAGAGTGGATGGGCCTTGCGGTCCTTATCTGCCGTCAACTTCTATGTTTCTATGTTTCTATCTAACTGCAGAAGCATACAGAGCTAAATTCCGTAAGCTCAGGAGAAGCCCTGACATGAGATATGAGGAGCTAGCCATGAAACAACGTCAGTGTTTAAAACATTGGTGGGAGGAAATTGAAGCAAACTCTGTAGATAAAATTGAAAATGCTATTTTGTTAGAACAGTTTTTCTGGGCATGTCCAGCAGAGCTGAAAACCTGGCTGGAGGACCGAGATCCCAAAACAGTGCAAGAGGCTGCTGAACTCTTGGATCGCTATGCCAAGAGCAGACCTGCTGTGACAGCAAATGGGGTGGGCATGGCAATGCAGAAACGAAAAGCACACCTTCAGGGCAGCTAAAACCCTCACTGCCTCCAGTGAAACCGGTTAGCCCCAGGTTTCAAAGAAAAGAGTTCTCTGAGAAAAGAAACGAATGTTGGGTTTGTAAAGAAACTGGGCATATTGCCAGACAGTGTCCCAAAAGGACAAGCAATATGCAGAATGGGGCTAGGAAAGAAGTGGGTTGTTTATGTGTCCCTGGAAGCATGCATGTGAACATGAGGGAACACATGCACCCAGTCACGATGAATGGTGTACAGACACAAGGGTTAAGGAACACAAAGGCATCCCTGACATTGGTAAAAGGGGATCTGATAGAGCCTGGTCAGCTTATACCCAATGAATTTGTAACTGTACAAGACTTCACTGGTGAGGAGAAAACATTGCCACTCACTAGTGTTCTCCTAGACTGGGGTGAAACAGGGGGAACTGTGCAACAGGTGGCTGTAGTCAAAACTTTAGCAGTTGACATCATCCTTGGCAACAATCTCAAATGGGATGGTGTGTACAGTTACCCGTAGCCAAGCAGCAAGGGAAAATTGTAGTTCCCTTTACCCCACAGAAGCCATTGTGGAAACCACTGGTAGGCTGGTTCCCTAGCCTGTGTCTCCTGATATGGAGACTAATGAAAAGGGGGTAGTAATTTCCCCAGTAGCAGTTAACCACACAGCTATGGAGGGTTACTCCAAAGAAGGAGGGGTGACCCATTTGTCAGAGGGTTAGGAAAGACGGTGATCTTGAGTGCCCTGATGCTAGTGCTAGGGACCCTAGTTTAGAGACTGAAGGGAACCTGTCCCATGACTTGGGAATGTGTAAGGAGTTTGCAGCTGCTCAGAAAAGTGACCCTAGTCTAGAGAAGCTGAGGGCTTGGGCAGACTCTGACGGAGCACAGGGAGGTGACGGTAAACATAAGGTTTATTGGGAAAATGGACTGATGTATACTCAGGATGTGAAGACAGAGGGAGGGGTGATAAGTAGGCAGTTTGTCATTCCCCGGGGTACCGTGAGCAGTTGCTCAAGACTGCACACAATATTTCCTTGTCTGGCCATCTGGGAATCACATGCACTATGCAGCAGTTGGCCTAGAATTTCTATTGGCCCAACTTCACCCAGCAGGTGAAGGAGTATTGTAGGTCTTGTCACCAGTGCCAAGAAATAGGGAAGGCAGGTAAGAAAACCCAAGCCACCCTAATTCCATTGCCCATAGTGGAGGAGCCATTCCAAAGGGTGGGAATGGATATTGTGGGGTCTTTAAATACACACTGCTCCTCAGAGAAGAGGTTCATCCTGACTGTGGTGGATTATGCCACCCAATATCCAGAGGCAGTTGCCCTATCCTCACTGAGGACAGACAAAGTGGCAGATGCCTTACTTGGGATTTTCTCCTGTGTTGGGTTTCTGCAGGAGGTTATCACCAATTGAGGGGGTTCCTTTATGTCGGACCCGATGAAATGTTTGTGGGAGAAGTGTAGGGTGGTGTAGAGGTGCACAACACCTTATCACCCACAAGCCAATGGGCTTGTGGAAAGATTTAATGGTACCCTGAAGTCAATGCTCCAAGTGTTTGCTGAACAGCTTGGGAGGGACTGGGAGAAATACCTTCCCCACCTGTTGTTTGCATACAGGGCAGTGCCCCAAGAGTTGACAGGATTTTCCCTCCTTGAGCTCTTACATGGATGTCAGGTATGTGGGCCCCTAGACTTGATCTGGGAGGACTGGGAAGGCAAGCACACCACCCAGGGCACTCCCATAGTGGAGTATGTCCTTAAGTTTAGGGAAAGGCTGAAGGAGCTTATGGGGACAGCCCAGAGCAACCTGGCAGCTGCCCAACAGAAACAAAAAGTGTGGTACAACCGCAGAGCCAGAGCTCACTCATACATGCTGGGTCAGGAAGTCTTGGTCCTTATTCCATTCCAGAAAGGCAAGCTTCAGGCTGAGTGGGCAGGACCGTATATAGTAGTTAGGAAGGTAAATGATGTGAACTATATCATAGAGATACCTGACAGATGACAGACAGAAAGAATGTACCATGTCAACATGATGAAGCCATATGCAAATAGGGCTGACATGGTGTTTGCAGTATGTAGTCCTGGGGAGGAGATGGATGAAGGAGACCCCCTTCTGGACTTGCTGGAAGAAAGTAAAGGGGAGTCCTCTGTGGAGGCAGTTAAATTGTCTACCCATCTGGCCCCAGATATGATCTAGGAAGTAAGGGAGGTTTTAGCAGACTTTGCCCCCTTGTTTAGCGCCAAGCCTGGACTAACCCCCTTAGCAACGCATGATGTGGTGACAGGGACACAGACGCCCATATGGTGGACAGCATACCGGGTGTCAGAGGCTGCTCAGAAGGACATTAGAAGGGAGATGGAGGAAATGCTGGATTTAGGGCTAATCCAGAGATCCCACAGCCCCTGGGCCTTACCTGTAGTCCTTGTGCACAAACCAGATGGCTCTACTCGTTTCTGGGTGGACTATCATGGACTGAATGCAGTCACAAAGTCAGATGCCCACCCGATGCCCTGGATGGACAAACTCCTGGACAAGTTGGGAGGGGTGACATACCTTATACGACTACTGACCTGACAAAGGGGTATTGGCAGGTAGAGTTAACTGACAGAGCTAGGGAGAGGTCAACCTTCATCAATCCGATAGGCTTATTTGAATTTAAAGTAATGCCTTTCAGAATGAAGAACGCCCCGGCCACTTTCCAAAGGTTGGTGAACCAGGTGTTAAATGGTGCTGAGGAGTACGCCGCGGCGTACCTGGATGACATTGCCATCTTTAGTGCCAGCTGGGAGGAACACCTGTCCCACCTTAAGGAAGTGCTGAGCAGGATACAGAGGGCCAGGCTCACTATCAAAGTTGAGAAGTGGCAGGTGGCCATGGCTGAAGTGGCATACCTCAGGCATGTTGTAGGCCAGGGACAACTCCATTCTAACCAAGTAAAAAATAGAGGTGATCAAGGCATGGCCCAGACCAGAAACGCAGAAGCAGGTCAGAAGTTTTCTAGAGACAGCAGGGTACTACAGGAAATTTGTACCCAATTACAGTGCCCTGGCTGCTCCCCATCTGACCTGGTAAAGAAAAATATGCCTAAGAAAATTACCTGGGACCCAGCCTGTGAAAAAGCCTTTACCAGACTGAAGGAGGCACTGTGCAGTGCTCCTGTATTGATAAGTCCTGACTATAGCAGACCCTTTATAGTCCAGACTGATGCCTCAGACATGGGTATTGGGGCAGTACTGAGTCAGACATCCAACCAAGGGTAAGATCATGCTGTAGTGGACATGAGTTAAAAGTTACTTCCCAGGGTGCAGGCTTACTCTACTGTGGAAAAAGAGTGTCTTGCCATAGTGTGGGCCCCTAAAGAAGTTACAGCCATATTCATATGGGTAGCATTTTGAGGTACACACTGACCTCAACCCCCTGGTATGGCTGACCCAAATGGGAAAAACTAAGATTAGATGGAGTCTTGCCTTGCAAGGGTATGACATGACAATCTTACATAGGGCTGGAGTGACCAAGGAGAACACAGATGGCTTATCGCGTCTATATGAGGCGTGAACTGACTTGGGAAGCTCATCCCATGCAGGAGACAGAGCCCCCAAATTCCATCTAGGTGGGGAGGATTGTGACGCGTGGCCAGCTGGTTATGATTGCTGTATGATATTTGTAATATAAAAATACAGTATGCTAGTCTGTGCTTCATGGGTGCCCCCCCACAGGTTTCAGTGAAAACTACAGGATATATAACTAACCAGGAGATCTCTGTAATGTAATTAATTTCCTTGAGAAGTTGCATTTTATGGCTTTTTTTATGACCTGTTGCTGCTTTTAAGATGGGAAGCTAAATATACGGTTTACTACAGGACAGGACATCACTTAACTGATTCCTGTCAGCTATCTCACATCTCGTATCACCCCTTTTCATCAACACCCCGACAGTGAAACACGGAAAAAGACCATTATGGCGACATTCACGGTAATGGTCCTTTTTCTGTGTTCTGCCTTCCCCCAGTGTTCCTCCCCCTCCCCAGACCAACTCCGACCTGGAGTTAGAATCCTAGGGGTGCAGCCCCCCCCACAGAAAACACCCATTTAAGAGGCAGCACAATTCCTGCATTGGTATTGTGCCGAGCTGTGGGAGAGGTCGGTATTCTTGCTGATGAGAAAACTTGGTGCTTCCCTCACATCTAGGTGACAAACTGCAGAATTGCAAAAACCTCAAAAGGAACTGGGGGATCAAAGACTCAAAATTTGGGAAATGAGTTTTTGCTGATGTCAACTTATTTAATATGCCTCCTGACAGGACATCATGTTTGTATTTTTTTTTATATATTCTAAAAGGAGAAGCTAGATGACTCACAGAAGGGGTGTGGAGAGACACAGTTTAAACTGAACAATGTGTCTGAACTTAGTTGTCATTTCCATCTTGGAATGCTAGAGAGACAGAACGCTCTGCTCTGATTTAACTTGGCACTTATAGAGGTAATACATTAGATAGAAAAGATCTGACTGTATTTTGGTAGGAGTTTGTTCTGTAGTTTTCCTTGTTTTTCTTTACATGATTGTATGCTCTTTGATTTAGTGTTCTGTGTTTACATTTTACATATTTTTATCCATTTCTTTTAGTAAACCTTTTATTCAAAAGACTGCCTGGGTGTCCTCAAGTTCTTTTTCGCATGTGACGTATAGATGGTTAAGTTTGACAACTGTTCAAAAGCTTGATGGTGTTACTAAACTGGGAAAAGGTAAGAATATACCTAAGGTCTTTTATAGTTTTAAGGGTTCATTTTGGAAGTCTGGCTTGGTGCCCTTTGCGAAGATTGTACCGCAATCCCCGAAGAGGGTACGTATCTGCACCTGTACATTGGATACGCTAGTATAAGGTTCACAGTTTGAATCCCCCCAGAACTTGAGACCAAAGGTGATTCAGACCCACAAGCAGACATGAGGGTTACCCTGTCTGTTACCTGTTCACATTACTGCGCTCGGAGGTTGGCACTGTGAGAGCAGAGGGTCTGACCTGCTGAGTGCATTTGTGACAAAGATCACCTCTGATTTTTTGATTAATATGACTACATTGCATCATACAGCACCACAATCATATTAATAATGCTGGTTGTGTGACACAACAGGCCTGGCCCCCACCCATGCACCCCAAATAAGGCAGTAGTCATATATTGTACAGCCAAGAGAGGGCATCCAAAGAGATGAGATCCCCCCCACCAAAAAAAGGAAAGCACTGCAATGCAAAGTATCCCAGGCTAGTTGTAGGCATGCATATATTGTACAGCCAAAAGAGAGCATTAAAATAGATCAGATACAGCGACGCATCAACCCTAACCCTGATCCCACCCATGCACCCCAAATAAAAGCCAAGAGAGGAAGAGATACAGCAACCTTGACCCCCACACCACACACACACACACACACACACACACACACATATGCACATATGATCTCCAGTCAGTAGTAAAGCACAACAAGGCACCTACCTGTGGTGACTTGGAGCTGTCCCTCCTTCTTCGGGTTCTTGATGTAGCTGTCCAGGCTCCCTCTCACAGCAGCAGGTCTTTCACTCCTCATTCTTCCTGGCTGGATGATCCTCAAAACAGCAGGTAACACACACAGATCCCCTCAAAGTAGGCAGGCAAGCAAGCAACAAAGAGTTGTGCAGGCAGGCCTAAAGCTATGATGCAAGGCCCGCAAGATAAGGCAGCACACAGTCACAGTACCAGGCAAAGGGTCAGTAGAGGTGGTACTGAAGTAGACAGCAGAAGGGTGCCCTGGTGCCCTTCTGTAGTGGTCCCCTGCTCTCCTTTTAAAAATTCAGAGCTAGATGCTGCTTTTTGCTTGCTGTTTGGGCAAGTCTTACTCCGATTTCAGCAGCTCTAATAGTCAGAAACAATTGGTGGACCCCCAATCAGTGCAACAGCACACAGACAAAGTGAATTACAGCAGTAGCCAATATGCTAGCCTGGATGAGTGCTGAGCACTGTGGTTACATCTCACTGCCAGCATCCCTTCTCTGGAGTGTGGCTTCTCTGTGTCCCTGACTGAGCTGGCCACTGACTGAAGACTACAGTCAGACAGAGCTACAGAGACAGCTTTTTTATGACTCCCGAGTGCTGCCTCATGAGTGCCAAAAAGCCCCACACAGAGCTAACCCTCCGACTTCTCCATCCCTCTGATTGTGCTGGCTCCCAACTAGAGATCTTGAAAATGACCCCAAAAAGCACAGCATATGGTAGCATTTACAAGTGCTCTGTGATGCGGAGAGTCAGGCTTGCTGTGATCCTCCTGAAGTGACTGCATCTTCCATCTTCCTGCTTCCATTCTGGCTTTCAGTGCTCTATTGCGGTCTGGTGGAAAAAACAACACTGAGACCATGGTTCCCTCTCCACATCACCAGGATATTAAATAGCTCTACTGTGGACCTGAGGGGGAATGTACAGGCAACAGCGCTGCTTTGGGGCAGGCTCAGAGCAAGAGGATGACATCACAGAGAGACAGGATAGATTTCCAGTGCCAAGCTCAAACAATAGAGAAGATGTTAAAAAATGTTGTTTCTGGCATTCTGGACCTGGCGGCCATGTGGAGCAGTGGGGAATGCTGAGAAAGGTATGTGGGTGAAACAGGAGCCACAGGTTAGGGCTGGGAGAGCCACATGCAGCTCAGGAGCCGCAGGTTGCCAATTTTTGGTCTAGTGGTTAGTGTGACGCTTGGACAGCTGGTTCTGATTAATCTATGCTTTTTGTAATATAAAAATGTGTTACTGAGTGTCTTTCATGAGACATGCTGTTTCAGCTAAAGTATAAAAGCCAGGAGATAATTACAGGCTAGAAGGGACTTAAAGTAAGGATCTCCTGTTTATCTAGCTTAATTGTAGCTGCCAGCTGCTAGGCTGAAAAATTATAAGCTTTTATGATGTTTAGAAAAAGAATACATGTTATATCACTGTGGTACAAAGTCATAAAATGTCCTTTGATGTCATTGAGAGAGGATGCTGCTCATGGATGAAAGAAAGGACTTGGAAAATTACAGACTTAATTGGGAAGTCATATGGGGAAACAAGTTTTTCTGCTGATGTCACCTATTAATTTACCACCTGACACAAGACATCCTGATTGTATAATTTTGTAATAAACAGAGAAGGAACTGGGTGACATTATGGAGAAGGCAGGGTCAAGACAGTGTTTTAATTATGCTGTAACAGACCTTTAGAGACATACATGTTTGGACTCTGAAAAAAGAAACATCTACAGCACTATAAGAAGATAAGAATACATTAGGTAGACAGGTCTAAGTGCATTATTGATAGGAATTTGCACTTTTTAAACCTTATTGTTTTAAAAGATTGTATGTTTTGTGATATATGGTTCTGTGTTTTACATGTTACATTTTTATCTATTTTACATAAACCTCTATTTTTAGAGACTACCTGGTGTGCCTTTGAAATTCTTTCTTTGACAAGGGAAGCATATATGGTTAAAGCTGACACTGTACTAGGCTTACTGGTTTTACCAAACTGGGAAAAGGTAAGAGTTTATTCTGAGGTCTTTCATAGAGTTTTTAAGGGTTCATTTTGTATACCTGGTTAGGTGCCCATAGGCAAAAGATATCTGCCCCCCCTCAAAGAGCAGAATTATCTGAGCCTGTACATTGGGTATGCTAGCAAGAGGTTCACAATTTGAATCCCTCCAAAACTTGAGACCAAAGGTTGATTTGAACCCACAAAACAGACAGGGGGGTTACCCTGTTCTGTTAACTGTTCACAATACTGTGCTTGGAGGTTGGCACTGTGGGATCAGAGGGCCTGACCTGCTGAGTGGGTTTGTGACAGATTGGTTGGCAGCGGTGTGCATACGTTTGGTATTACAAGCTTTTATTGTTCAGTGTGTCAGCTTGAGACTGTCGGCTCACTTGCAAAGAAAGAAAAAGGCAGTGATTTATTTTTAAAAAGGAAACAGAACTATATCACTTGGTGTAGAGTCAAGTTCCTACCCGTTTTATTTCTTTTTCTCTAAAGTGCAAGTCAGAGTAGCTATAGTTAGGAAAGAAGATGGCTTCCAACTAAAGCAGGCACACCGTAGACTACTTAAAGCAGTTGTGTGGGGACAGAGGAGTCCCGTTCGAGGTGAAAGCCAGCAAACAGAACCTTGTGGATGCCCTGATGGTAGCAGATACCCAGAGCATCGAGTCACAGACAGTGATTGAAAAGGGCCAAACCTTGAGTGTGGTAGGGCTAGCAGCCAGTGCAGTGTACAGATCCGATAAGGAGGGTAACAGGGCCACTGTCAGTGAAGGGCCACAGCAGCAGGGGAAGGTCATCAGTATCCTGGATCCAGAAATACTCAGGCTGCAAACTGAGTTGCGCAGAATTGAGCTGGAGTTCCAGAGCGAGAGGGACCATGAACAGTGGGAGGCAGACCGTGAGGAGTGTGAGCACCAGCAAGCTACAGAAGAGAAGAGGGAGTGAGAACACTGACAGGCAGAGTGAGAACGCTGAGAGGCAGAGCGAGAACACCGAAAGGCAGAGTGGGAACAGCGGGAGGCAGACCGTGAGAAGTGTGAGCACCAGAGACAACATGAACTGGAGAAGCTACAACTCCAACCACCAGCACCAGAGCAGGTAAATGGCTTGGGTTTAACTGGGACTACAGGACTGGGTGACAAATTGAATTCCAAATTGATAGCCGAATTTAAAGAGGGGGAGGATATGAATGCCTTTTTAAATTCTTTTGAAAAAGTTTGTATTCAGGCTAAAATTCTTAGAGAGTCCTGGAGCTTCCAGCCATCCCCACTACTTACCGGAAAAGTTCGGATGCATTGGGTCAAATGGACAATGAAGACAGTGATGATTACAGCAAACTTAAAGCTGCACTGTTAAAGAAATTTGAATTAACTGCTGAATCATACAGAGCTAAATTCCGTAAGCTCAGGAGAAGCCCTGACATGAGCTACGAGGAGCTAGCCATGAAACAACGTCAGTTTTTAAAATGTTGGTGGGAGGGAATTGAAGCAAACTCTGTTGATAGAATTGAAAATGTGATTCTGTTAGAACAGTTTTATTGGGCATGCCCAGCTGAGCTAAAAACCTGGCTGGAGGACCGAGATCCCAAAACAGTGCAAGAGGCTGCTGAACTCTCTGACCGCTATGCCAAGAGCAGACCTCCTTTGAGAGTGAATGGGGCAGATGTGGCAGCACACAAAGGGAAAAGCATGCCTTCAGGGCAGCTAAAACCCTCACTGCCTCCACCAAAACCAGTTAGTCCCAGGTTTCAGAGAAAAGATTTCTCTGAGAAAAGAAATGAATGTTGGTTGTGTAAAGAAACTGGCTATATTGCCAATCAGTGTCCCAAACAGACAAGCAATAAAACACAAGATGGTGCCAGGAAGGAAGTGAGTTATTTATGTGTCCCTGGAAGCATGCCTGTGAACATGAGGGAACACGTGCACCCAGTCATGGTGAATGGTGTACAGATGCAAGGGTTAAGAAACACTGGGGCATCCCTGACACTGGCAAAAGGGGATCTAGTAGAGCCTGGTCAGCTTATACCCAATAAATACATCACTGTACAGGACTTTACTGGTGAAGAGAAAACATTGCCTCTCGCTAGTGTTCTCCTAGACTGGGGTGAAACAGGGGGAACTGTGCAACTAGTGGCTGTAGCCAAAACCTTAGCAGTGGATGTGATCCTGGGCAACAATCTCAAACAAAGGATGGTGTGTGCAGTTACCCGTAGCCAAGCGGCAAGGGAAAATTGTAGTTCCCTGAACCCCACGGAAGTCATTGTGAAAACCACTGAGAGGCTGGTTCCCCAGCCTGTGTCTCCAGATGAGGAGATTAATGAAAAGGGGGTAGAATTTTCCCCAGTAGCAGTTAACCACACAGATACAGAGGGTTACTCCGAGGAGGGAGGGGTGACCCATTGTCAGAGGGTTGGGATTGACAGTGATCCTGAGTGCCCTGACGCTAATGCTAGGGACCCTACTTTAGCAACTGAAGGGGACCTGTCCCATGCCTTGGGAATGTGTGAGGGATTTGCAGCTGCTCAGAGAAGTGACCCTAGTGTAGAGAAGCTGAGGGCTTTGGCAGACTCTGATGGGGCACATGGAGGTGATGGTAAACATAAGGTTTATTGGGGAAATGAACCGATGTTTACTCAGGCTGTGCAGACAGAGGGAGTGGTGCTAGGCAAGCAGCTTGCCATTCCCAAGGGGTATTGTGGGAAGTTGCTCAAGACTGCACATGATATTCCCTTGGCTGGTCATCTGGGAATCATGCACACTGTGCAGCAGTTGGCCCAGAATTTCTATTGGCCAAACTTCACCCAGCAGGTGATTGAGTATTGCAGGTCTTGTCAATGGTGACAAGAAATAGGGAAGGCGGGCAAGAAAACCTAAGCTGCCCTGATTCCACTGCCCATAGTGGAGAAGTCATTCCAGAGGGTGGGAATGGATATTGTGGGGCCTTTAAATACCCCCAGCTCCTCAGGGAAGAGATTCATCCTGACTGTGGTGGATTATGCCACCCGGTACCTGGAGGCAGTCGCCCTATTCTCACTGAGGACAGACAAAGTGGAAGATGCCTTACTTGGGATTTTCTCCCATGTTAGGTTTCTGCAGGAGGTTATCACCGATCGAGGGGGTTCCTTCATGTAGGACCTGATGAAATGTTTATGGGAGAAGTGTGGGGTGGTGCAGAGATGCATGACACCATATCACCCACAAGCCAATGAGCTTGTGGAAAGTTTCAAAGATATCCTGAAGTCAATGCTCTGGGCATTTGCTGAACAGCATGGGAGGGACTGGGAGAAATACCTTCCCCATCTGTTGTTTGCATACAGGGCAGTGCCCCAAGGGTCAACAGGATTTTCCCCCTTCAAACTCTTATAAAGATGCTGGGTACATGGGCCCCTAGACTTGATCTGGGAGCACTGGGAAGACAAGCACACCACCCAGGGAATTCCCATAGTGGATTATGTCCTTAAGTTTAGTGAAAGGCTGAAGAAGCTTATGGGGACAGCCAGAGCAACCTGGCAGCTGCCCAACAGAAACAAAAAGTGTGGTATGACTGCAGAGCCAGAGCTGCTCATACATGGTGGGTCAGGAAGTCACGGTCCTTATTCCGGTCCAGAAAAACAAGCTGCAGGCTGAGTGGGCAGGACCGTACAAAGTGGTTAGGAAGGTAAATGACGTGAACTGTATTGTAGAGTTACCTGACCGAAGACAGACAGAAAGGATGTACCATGTCAACATGATGAAGCCATATGCAAATAGGGCTGACATGGTGTTTGCAGTGTGTAGTCTTGGGGAGGGAATGGATGAAAAAGACCCCCTTCTGGACTTGCTGGAAGAAAGTAAGTGGGAGTCCTCTGTGGAGGCAGTTAAATTGTCTCCCCAGCTGACCTCGGACAAGATCCAGGAAGTAAGGGAGGTTTTAGCAGACTTTGCCCCCTTGTTTAGCACCAAGCCTGGACTAGCCCCCTTAGTGACTTATGATGTGGAGACAGGGACACAGATGCCCATATGGTGGATAGCATATTGGGTGTCAGAGGCTGTCCAAAAGGACATTAGGAGGGAAGTGGAGGAGATGCTGGATTTAGGGGTAATCCAGAGATCCCACAGCCCCTGGGCCTCACCTGTAGTCCTTGTGCCCAAGCCAGATGGCTCTACTCATTTCTGTGTGGACTATCAAGGACTGAATGCAGTCACAAAGTCAGACACCCACCCGATACCCTGGACAGATGAACTCCTGGACAAGTTGGGAGGGGTGACCTACCTTATGACCATTGACCTGACAAAGGAGTATTGGCAGGTAGACTTAACAGACAGAGCTAGGGAGAGGTCAGCCTTCATCACTCCGATAGGCTTATTTGAATTTAAAGTAATGCCTTCCGGAATGAAGAATGCCCCAGCCACTTTCCAAAGGTTGGTGAACCAGGTGTTAAATGGTGCTGAGGAGTACGCCATGGCATACCTGGATGACACTGCCATCTTTAGTACCAGCTGGGAGGAATACCTTTTCCACCTTAGGGAAGTGCTGGGCAGGATACAGAGGGCCGGGCTCACTGTCAAAGTTGAGAAGTGCCAGGTGGCCATGGGAGAAGTGGCATACCTTGGGCATATGGTAGGCAAGGGACAGCTCCATCCTAAGCAAATAAAAATAGAGGTAATCCAGGTGTGGCTCAGACTAGAAATGCAGAAGCAGGTCAGGAGTTTCCTTGGGACAGCAGGGTACTATAGAACATTTGTACCCAATTACAGTATCCTGGCTGCTCCCCTATCTGACCTAGTAAAGAAAAGGATGCCAAAGAAAATTACCTGGGGACCAGCCTGTGAAGACGCCTTTACCAGATTGAAGGAGGCACTATGCAGTACTCCTGTTTTGACAAGTCCTGACTATAGCAGACCCTTTATAGTTCAGACTGATGCCTCAGACATGGGTATTGGGGCAGTACTGAGTCAGACATCCAGCCAAGGGAAAGAACACCTTGTAGCATATCTGAGTAAAAAGTTACTTCCCAGGGAGAAGACATACTTCACTGTGGAAAAGGAGTGTCTTGCCATAGTGTGGGCCTTAAAAGAGTTGGAGCCATACTTGTATGGGCAGCATTTTGTGGTACAGACTGACCACAACCCCCTGGTTTGGCTGACGCAGATGGGAAAAAACAATGGTAGACTGCTAAGATGGAGTCTTGCTTTACAAGGGTATGACATAACAATTCTACATAGAGCTGGAGTGAAAAATCAGAACTTGGATGGGTTGTCTCACGTCTATCAGGAGAGAATGGATTTGGGAAGCTTATCCCATGCAAGGGATAGAGCCCCCCAAATTCAGTCTAGGTAGGAAGGATTGTGATGCTTGAACAGCTGGTTCTGATTAATCTATGCTTTTTGTAATATAAAAATGTGTTACTGAGTGTCTCTCATGAGACATGCTGTTTCAGCTAAAATATAAAAGCCAGGAGATAATTACAGGCTAGAAGAGATGTAAAGTAAGGATCTCCTGTTTATCTAGCTTAATTGTATCTGCCAGCTGCTAGGCTGGAAAATCATGAACATTTATGAAGTTTAGAAAAAGAATACGGTTATATCACTGTGGTGCGGAGCCATAAAAGGGTCCTTTGATGTCCTTGAGAGAGGATGCTGCTCATGGATGAAAGAAAGGACTTGGAAAATTATAGACTTAATTGGGAAGTCATATGGGGAAACAAGTTTTTTCTGCTGATGTCACCTATTAATTTACCTCCTGACACAAGACATCCTGATTGTATAATTTTCAATAAACAGAGGAGGAGCTGGATGATATCATGGAGAAGGCAGGGTCAAGACAGTGTTTTAATTATGCTGTAACAGACCTTTAGAGACACACATGTTTGGACTCTGAAAAAAGAAACATCTACAGCACTATAAGAAGATAAGAATACATTAGATAGACAGGTCTAAGTGTATTATTGGTAGGAATTTGCACTTTTTAAACCTTATTGTTTTAAAAGATTGTATGTTTTGTGAGATATGGTTCTGTGTTTTACATTTTCATTTTTATCTATTTTACGTAAACCTCTATTTTTAGACACTACCTGGTGTGCCTTTGAAATTCTTTGACAAGGGAAGAATATATGGTTAAAGTTGACGCTGTACAAAGCTTACTGGTTTTACCAAACTGGGAAAAGGTAAGTTTATTCTGAGGTCTTTCATAGAGTTTTTAAGGGTTCATTTTGTACACCTGGTTAGGTGCCCATAGGTGAAAGATATCTGGCCCCCCCAAAGAGCAGAATTATCTGAGCCTGTACATTTGAGTATGCTAGCAAGAAGTGCACAGTTTGAATCCCTCCAGAACTTGAGACCAAAGGTTGATTCGAACCCACAAATCAGGAGGGTTACCCTGTTCTGTTAACTGTTCACAATACTGCGCTCAGAGGTTGGCTCTGTGGGAGCAGAGGGCCTGACCTGCTTAGTGGGTTTGTGTCAGTTAGAACAACCCCTTGGGAACCAGGAGGTCCCAGGATGAAGCCCCAACTGAGCCAAATACTCGCTATAAAAATAAATTCTGTATTCCCATATTTTGAGGCACAAGTGACAGAATAAGTAACTCACTCTGCTACATATATTGCTGCTCGGATTTTTTTGTAACATCATTAAATGAGATGTGTTTGTTCCCCCAAGTTGTATGCTGCTGCTGCTGCAAGCTGGTGTCTGTGCTGTGCAAGTCTCTAGAGCAACTGTCAAGATGCACTTTAGTGCCCAGAAAATAAAAGTGATTTTCCATGGCTGGAAAATTCTCATGACGTGCAGAAATGAGATGTGCTCCCAGAAATCTTATACAGTATGCTGCTGCTGTCTGTAACAACTGGATCCGGATGATGATCTTCAGTTTGAGTTATCAGTTTGTTTTGCAGTGACCTAGCAACAAAAGTATTTTTATGGGCTTTTTGGGGGGGTTGTGCGGGGTGGGAGGGTATTTAAAACTACCACCTTTTGTCACAGTTTCTCCTTTTGCAGGTATTTATCACTAGAGTGATTAAATCCTGTTGAGGCATGGCTCTTGCCCAGATATGGTTATTTATTTTAGGAGTGTTTCACGCCATGGAAGGTAAGTTTTTTACCATTTTATCTCTTAAATGTTACCTGTATCTGTATACCACTGTATAACTTTTGTCTTCTCCTGTTTCTCTTGTTTCAGGTATTTTTCCAGTATGTGACCAATTGTACAGTCAGGCAGCAGCAGCAGCAGCAGTTGTAGGACTGTTATATATCATTGATACAGAGGATATGTTGACTTTAAAGAGGGGTTCTGGTCAAAAGTATTAAGTTGCAGAATCGGGATCAGCAGCTCCACAATAAGCCTTCTACCAAAAAAAGGGAAAGCCCTATGTTATTCTGTTTTAAAGTCACAAGCCATTTTGTAACCCCAGTTTTGTTGGCTGTTTAAAAAAGTATGTTTCAGTGAAGAGCTACTAATGATGTCAGCTCCAGAACTCACAGCCTAGTCCTCCCTTCCAGGGACCTTATGCTATAGACTTACTATATCTCTCCAAAGTTTAAGGAACTGTAGTTGTAGTAATCATTTGAAAAAAAAAACTGACACTGGGAATGGTGTTGTGTATGCATATCCTGAATTTTCAGATGCATGGTACTGTATTTTAGAATGTGACAAGGACGTGGTTTTGAAATGTAGTGGTGTACATGGCTTTTGAATGTCAAGGTTATGAGCAATTTCAGAATACTGCAGTGCGGCATGGTCAACATATTGCAGTGCAACAGGAACACAATTTCAGAATGCAGTCTGGACATACAGTTTTGAAGTGGGACTAGGGCAATTTCAGAATGTGGGTAAACACAATTTCAGAATGAGGGACATGCAGTCTTGGAATGTGGCAAAGACACGCAATCTTGGAATGTGGCAGGGGCATGCAATCTTGGAAAGTGGAAGGGAAATACAATCTCAAAATGTGTGGACATGCATTCTCAGAATGTGATGAGATGCACAGTCTTGGAATGTGCTGGAGGCACCTTATTTTGGAATGAAGGACATGCAGTCTTGAAATATGGCAGCAAAGCACAACTCAAAATGTGGTGGGGACATGCAGTCTCACAATGTTGCAGAGATGCACATCTAGGAATTTGGTGGGGACTAGATGTGGTGTAGATGGGCAGTCATGAAATGGGGAGGGATGGAGCATCTCAGAATGTGGTGGAGATACAATTGAAGAAAGTAGTCTGGATATACACTGTCAGAATGCGGCAGGATACATAATTTTATTTTGAAATAATTTGCCTCTGTGTGTTTGCCCACACCAGATTAGAAAGTAGCATGTCACTGCCACATTCCAACAGTGTGTGTTCCTGCCACATTCTGAAATTGTGGGTCGCAGTTGCATTCTGAAATTGTGGGCATCCTTGCCACAGTCTGAAACTGTCACCACCACATTTCAAAATTGTGCACCCCATCACATTCCAAAAATGTGCATCCCTGCGATGTTCCAAAATTGTATGTCACTGCCACATTACAAAGTTGTGCACCCTGCCACAATTCAGAAATTGTGTGTCACCGCTACTTTCTGCAATTGTGGGTTACAGCCATGTTTTTTGAAATTGTGCATCCCTGACATATTTTGAAACTATGCACACTTGCCATAGTTCAAAATTGTGTGGCACTATCCCATTCCAAAATTTCACATTCCTACCATATTCTGAAATTTTGTCATAGCCACATTCAACAAACTCCAGCAAGAGCCGCTGCAAAATAATGGTATTGTGGGCAGTGAGAAAATGTGTAAACTAGTAATTTTTGCACTAATCACTGAGCCATCTAATTGCACTTTTTAACTGTTGTGAGACACACACTGACTAATACATATACATGTATATTCATATATTTTCCAGTATAACATAGCAGTGCACTGTCTACACACATTTGTACAGATTTAAAAAAAAAAGACATTGAGGGACTGTTTTCTTCTTTTCAGGTCCAAGGGACGTCAGAGGGTGGAGGATTGTCACTAGACAACTCATAAATCAGCAATGAATTTAAATCAGCAATGACATGCATAAGGCTGAAATGGATCTAGATAGTGGGGAAATGTAGACTAGCAATTTGTGCACTAACCGCTGAACCACCTAACGGCACTCTCTAATTGTTGCGATACACACACACACTGACTAATACATGCACACTCATATGCATATATATTCCAGTATAACATAGCAGTGCACTGTCTACACACACACATGGCATTGCCACGCACACACTAACACACATACACTGCCTTATATGGCATTTATTTACTTATACATCTAACCCTAAATTTTACTGTATTTAGAATACACACTGTATTTTCCACTAACTCATTGTACTAATCTACAGCATGACTGGGTAACTAAGGTAATGGACCTGGGAGGTGCAGTGGATATGGCCTACCTGGACTTCAGAAAGGCCTTCGACACTGTCCCCCATAGAAGGCTGATTAACAAACTGCAGAGCCTAGTGGTGGATTCTAAAATAGTTCTGTGGGTGGAGAACTGGCTGAATGGCAAAAGTCAGAGGGTTTTGGTAAACAGGGAGTACTTTGGAGAGTGAGAGGTGATGATCAGGGTGCTACAAGGGTGGGTGTTGGAGCTGGTCATCTTCAATGTCTTTATTGGGAACATTACAGAGAGGACTGGGGGGGAAGGTGTGCCTCTTCGCAGATGACACAAAAGTATGCAATAGGGTGGACACTCCAGGGGGTGTTGAAAAAATAAGAGAAGATCTAATAAAACTGGACAAATGGTCTGAAGAATGTCAGCTGAGATGCAATGCAAAGAAGTGCAGGAAGGGATACAGCTGTTATGGTGCCATGTTTAGGGTGCTACATCAAGATAGCACCAGATTTTGGTGACTGTCTTTACAGTGACTTCTCTGTGCCCTCTCCCTGAGGTCCACCCCCCTGGAGTTGATATCTTTAGTAAGGGGGGTGTAGGGGGCACAGCCCCCTGCATATACACAGGTTGCTGTAAATGACAGTTGCCAAAATCTGGCACTGTCTTGACACAGTGCCCTAAATAAGCACTGAAATGTGGTAGATCCATGCAGGATCATGCACATTTATTTATTTATTTAGATTTTGGTAACCGGGTAAACCCACTGAGACCAGAGGTCCCTTTTTCAGGGGTGACCCAGAATTAGTTACAGAAAAAAACACATATTAGCATTATTTATAGTAGTTACAATAGGTACACAGATATACATCAGCATCAGTTTACGGGGTAACAACAAGTTCACATTCAGGCTCACGTATGCAGTACAGTGACATCAAATTTCATACAGTTAGTAGGGAATTGAGACCATTTACAGTATAATTGACAGTCTTGTTTAGGAGATTCATCGGGGAAGAAGGAGGAATTAAGGCAGTGGTGATGGGAAGGAGACCTGGGCTAGGGAGCTAACGGTTGCAGCCACAGAGGCTGAGTTCGAGGAGATATACTTTGAGGCCAGACTTAAACTGGGTAAGGGAGGGCGAGTCAATCAAGCTAGCTGGAAAGGAGTTCCATAGGTAGGAGGCAGCATATTTGAAGGAGAGCTTGCCTTGGTTGGAACAGATCCGAGGGATGTCTAGGGGACGATTTACAGAGGATCGCAGGGTTCGGCATTGTACTTCGGAGGTGAGAAGTCCACGAAGGTGGGGGGGGGGGCCAAGAGTCGAGAATTTGAAGGCAAGGCAGGCAGTAGGGTAGGCTAGTTTGTGCCACAGTGTGGACCAGTTCAGGTCCCTAAGGGCCTTACAATGGTGTCTCCTAGGAGAGGAGTTTGTGGCAAAGCGAGCCACATGGTTGTAGAGCAAGGTGAGTTTATTGAGTTCCGTCTCTCAGAGGAACATAGTGCACAAGAACCAAGGGGAAAAGTAAGAAGTAGTTGGCGAGGTACTGACAGTCGCAAAGCAGGAAAGGGACCCAGGAGTTATCATCTCAGAGGACCTAAGAGATAGTAGGTAGTGCAATAAGGCGGTTGGAAAGGCTAGTCAGATGCTTGGATGCATAGGGAGGGGTATCATGAGTATAAAGAGCATCTTCAGAGAGGGAGATCAACTTGCCCCTGTGGAAGATACTTGTGAGGCTGCACCTTGAGTACTGCATCCAGTTCTGGAGGCCCTATCTGAGAAAGAACATAGACAGGGTGGAGGCAGTGCAGTGGAGGGCAAGTAAAATGGTGCAGGGCCTGTGGGATAAGGCCTATGAGGAAAGACTAAAGGAGCTGAATATATATTCCCTGGAGTTAAGGAGGGAGTGGGGACATGATTAAGACACATAAACACAGCACCAGTATAAACAGAGTACAGAAAGGAAGCAGCTTCCAAAGTAAAAGATGTTCCATGTCAAGGGGAAACAAAGTGAAGTTAGAGGGAAGGGAATGCTCAGGTGAAATGTGAGAAAATATTTTTTCATGGAGATGGTGGTGGATGACTGGAATAGCCTACTAAAACGGTCACAGAATTTAAGAAGGAATGGAATAGACACAGGGGTATCCTGGAGGCAAGGGGGGGGCTCCAGAGTTCAGTTTGGGTATGTGGCCTCACACTAAATGGGTATTAATAGGGTACACTGGGAGGTGATGCAACTCCTACCCCCCCAGCCCGACCTCCCACTGAGCACCGACCACCCCGCACCCCCAAACTCCACCACAAAGCCTCACTCACCTGAACAGGTCCCAGTGTGAAGATACACTCTCCCACTGAAGAAACATCTTACTGCTGGAACGGAGGACTGCTATATAAGAAACAAGGCAAAGTGCAGTTCAATGTATTTCAATGGGTTTTCAACTGCACTCAACTCATTTCTCATATAGCAGTCACTGGTTCCAGCAGCAAGATGTGTCTTTTAGTTTAGTTTAGTTTATTAGTCTAGGAATTAATACCTTTGAGCCAGAGCTCTTTTACAAAGGTTCCACGTCACAAAGAACATTTAACAAAGCACGATACACATTACATTTAAAACCAGACAGGACAGTTACATCATAAATTTGCTATTAACAGTTATTAACTTTCATGGTACAGTGGATCTTCACACTGGGATCTGTTCAGGTGAGTGAGAGGTATGAGGGCATCTAGGGGTTGTGGGATGACAGGTCCTCAGTGAGAGGTTGGGTTGGAGGTGCAGGGGTTGCATCAGCGATGGACCTTTTTTTTACAGATTAAAAAAAGACAAAAAGGAACTGTGTTCTTCTTTTCGGGCTTCGAGGGACATCAGAGGGTGGGATGCCACTACATACCTCATGTAAATCAGCAATAACATGCATAAGCCTAAATACGATCTAGATAGTGTAGGAATGTAGACTAGCAATTTTTGCACTAACCACTGAGCCACTTAACTGCACTTTCTAATTGTTGTGATACACACACACACTGACTAATATATATACGCGTATATTCGTATATGTTCCAGTATAACATAGCAGTGCACTGTCTATACACATTGTTAAAGATTAAAAAAGACATTGAGGGACCATTTTCTTTTTTTCAAGCTCTGAGGGACATCAGAGGGTCGGAGGTTGCCACTAAACACTGCATGTAAATCAGCAATGACATGTATAAGGCTGAAACTGATCTAGATAGTGGGGGAATGTAGACTAGCAATTTTTGCACTAACCACTTAGCCATCTAACTGCACTTTCTAATTGTTGTGATACACACACACACTAATACATATACACATATATGCATATATATTCCAGTATAACATACAGTACAAGTCACATTAAATTGTCCCTCCAAATCGCTGGTTTAGCATTTTTCAGCAAGTTGCTTAATATGTGCACTGCTCACTGCAATGAATTAATAAAAGTTTCTTAATGGTTTGCTTCTAGCTGCTATTCAGTTTCAGCATGCTGTACTTTGCAACTCTCTGGAAACTTTTATCAATGCAGTGCATGAGCAGTGCACACATTAAAGGTACTCTATCAGCTTTCAGCAGCTATACGGAACTTGTGTGACCAGTGTACCTGTAATAACATCTATGGCAAAATAAACTATTCATGTGCCCCAATATGAGTAACAGTAGGATCTGTTACCTAAATTTTAAAAATATATACTTTAGTTCAGACCAAGTACATTGCTTTATTGTTTGGCTGATCCCCTGACTCCAGATGCCTTTTCTCAATCTGAACATGCATTAAGCATGTGCAAATTTCCTGAACTATAAGTGATAGTTGGAGCCAAAAGTACATGCTCTTCTGAGAATGGGGATCCTTGTAAGTGTAAGGCTCCCCAATTGGTGGGCTTACTACAATGCCCAGGGGGCATCTGTGCCATTCGCAATGCCAGGACCCATAGATATGGGTGGGGACCTGGCATCTCTATAAAAGGGACCCCACAGTAGGAAAACGGGGTCTTCCATGAAGCTGTGCCATGGAGTCCAGAGGAGAGTAGCGGTCGGGGCCACAGGCCTAGGAAATTCTTACTGAAAAGATGCCTGAAGAATTTCTGCTGGAATGCCTTCTTGAAAGATCTAAGCAACATTAGGTGGCAGGACTTCTACCTAGCCTCAACAATTAGTTAGGCTTTTAATATCTTCCACAGCCTATTAACAGGGCTAATCGACAAACATGCCCCCCTTCGACTGGTTAGGTCAAAAAAGAGATCTCCTGGATGGTTTTCTCCTAGCCTGAAGAAAGTGCTCAGAGAAAGGGACTCCTGTTGGAAAACAGCAAGGAAATCTCAAATGGAGGATGATTGGCTTGCTTCCTGCATCTCCAGAAATGCCTGCACTAAATTAATTAGGTCTGAGAAAGCCAGGTACTTCCAGGCAAAACCTGAAGACAACAAAAACAACACTGCCAAATTCTGGAGTGTTCTCAAGGAAATTGAAGGTCAACATTCGGCCGCCTCTCTCCCAGCCAGAATCGTGACCAATGGAGTTACATATACAGATAGAGCTGCTATTTTAGAGCAGTTCAACAACCATTTCTCCACGGCAGGACCTGCCTTTGATACCTCGCCCGTCAGTAAGCTTAGCCATGTGGGTGATAGCTAAATGAACTTAAATGCTATCCCTTATCCTTATCAACCAAACCCCTTTTATTCAGCTGTTACACAATTTCATTGAAGCAAGTAGAGGACCTCCTTTTGGCATTGGACACAAAAAAAAGTGCCGGCACGGATAACATTGCACCATTCTTCTTAAAGCTTGGCTACTTCTACCTGACCGCCCCTATCACATACTTATTTAACACCTCCTTGAATCAGGGTGAATTACCTGTGACGAGGAAGACTGTCCATATTCTGCCTCTTTTAAGTCAGGGGACCCTTGTGACCTGAATAATTACCGGCCTATTTCTATACTCTCCACTCTCTCAAAAGTCCTGGAAAAGATTGTCAATACTCAAATCAGAGATCACTTGGACCAGCACAATCTTCTAAACCCTGCCCAGTCTGGGTTTCAGGCAAAACACAGCACCACTTCTGCTCTTGCAAAAGTAACTACCGACTGGCAAATTGCCCTAGACTCTAAAAAACACGTAGTTGCTCTATTTCTCAACTTCATCAAGGCTTTCAAAACTGTGGATCATATCACCATGCTTACATCACTGAGAAATATTGGCCTAGACAACCCTGCCATCAACTGGTTCACTAGTTACCTTTCTAACAGATTGCAACAAGTTAAATCAGCAGGTGACCTGTCTCCACAGAAACCCTATTGCGAGGATCCTCCAAGGCTGCATACTGGGACCTATTCTATTTGCTATTTACATCAACAACTTGGACTCTCACCTGCAAGTAGCAAACGTGCATCTATTTGCTGATGACACTGTACTCTATGCCTCAAATTCCTCACTTCTCATGGCCTACGAAGACCTACAATGAGACTTTACTTCCTTACAACATAGTCTCATCAAGCATAAACTCCTCAATGCCAAAAATACTGAATCTATGATTCTCTCTCCAAAAGCAGCCTCTGGTTCCACACACATTCCACCATTACTAACACTCTTGGGTGAACCCCTGGACTCAGTAGATACCTTTAAATACCTAGGGTTCTGGCTGGACAACAAATTTAACTTTCTATGCCACCTAAATGAAGTCTTGAAAAAGCTAAGACAGCGACTCGGCCTGTTCTATCGTATCAAACATCTGCTTACCACAGAATCTAGGAAGAGATTAGTACAAACCACCTTCCTACCCATACTCTATTATGCCAATTTCCTCTAGAATCATTGCCCTCTCACAGTGCTAAATAAACTTGACACCCTTTATCACCAAGCCCTAAGATTCATCTTTAACCTACCTTTTGGCACCCATCATAGTCTTCTGTACCAAATGGTGGGTTGGCCCTCACTTTCAACAAGGAGAAAAAGAAATGCGCTCATTTGGTTCCATAGAGCTCTCACAGACAAGCTCCCTGCATATATTTCTAGTCTGTTCAAACATGCCTATGGCTCCTATGGTCTCAGACGTTATGCAGCTCTTTGCTTCCAAGTGCCCAGAACGAAAACTAACCTTGGACTGTCCGCAATTAACTCCGCACTCCCTTCACTCTGGAATACTATGCAAAGCACACTCAAGCTTACTTCACTGCCAAGCCTTCTCTCCTTCAAAGCCCTGCTAGTCGAGTATTTGCGGGAACATTGTAGCTGCTATAGGTAATCTGTCGTTTCAGTTACTGATGTCTCTGCTCTAATAATTGTTGTATGTCGTTTTCCTTCTTCCCTAGGGATTTCCAGTACACACACTCCCTGCCCCACTCCATGGCTCTCACTCCCTCTCTCTGCCTTCATATATCCACTTGCAGGCCCCAGTCTGTTTACAGTTTTCTACCTTACCTTTCCCTTTACCCTATTTGATATTGTTTTTTGTAAATGTCTAATTGGGAGTTCCTTTGACGGACTCAAGTATTTTGCATCCGACCTTTTACCGCAATCTGCTGATGTTACAATTTTTTGTATGTCTATGTATTGTACTGTTCCTTGTCCAGGACCACTTTGAAAATGAGCTTGCTCAATGGTGTTGTTGCCTGGTTAAATAAAGTTTGATTTGATTTGATTTGATAGCCACCCTGGCCCTCATGATGGTGGGATCCAGTCAAAAAAACAGCCACTGTGAGGGCAAAGTGTTCATAAGGCACCCTGCTGCTGTTGTGGGAATCCTAAGATGTTGTTCCACTGCCATCCAGTGGAGCCAAAGCTGGGGGAGAAAGAGAGGTCCCGCACCATGATTTTGGCACCAGAGTGGGCCCAGTATGTTGGCAAGATTGGCGAGGAGGCCCGCAGCAATGTTCTGGTGAGCGGGAGGCTGCCATGGGGGGCCCTGAGTTTTGGTGAGTGAGAGTTTGGCTCAGGCAGGCTGCAGCATGTCAGGTCATGGCCTGTTAGCCTGGAGTCCATGTCCGCCCACCAGATGGATTGCGTGTCATCTGGAAAATTAGAGACTGTGATTGTGTCCAGGGTGTGTTTGCAACTGCAACTGGTAAAGATGGTGGCCACGCTGGGCTGCCATTCATGAGAGGAGTCCCTATGTGTTATTCAGAATAGCTTATTTTTTAAGATATTTTAAGTTATTTTAAGTAACATTTTAGTTAGAAGTTAGTTAGGGATGGGAGCTTTAATGAGGGTAAAAAGTGAGGAAGGATTAGGAGATAGAATTTTTTGTTTTAAGAGCTGTCTGTCTGGTGAAACGGGATCGTACCTGTTCTTTTGGGGAGAGCAGTGTTCATTGTTTCTATCGAGCACTGGTAGCACAGCCTCATGTGCTGTCTGTGGTGGGACCACTGAAGTGTTGGCCAGAGGAAACAGGGAGGGTCCAGGAGTCAGTGATGGGCCCATCTGTCTGATGACTGAGGAGTGAGACACTGGAACAGTGAGTTACCGGAACAATGGGAGGTTAATCGGGCTGTGAGTTGCGGTCGCTGGATGCCGTAAGGGGACTGCTCGGGGATAGTGTGAAGCCTCTCTGAACATACTGCTTCAGCATCCCCCAAGGTTTGTGGATAACTGGAACTGTTGTGTGGCTGGAGGTTTTCCTGTGTCTCTGTGTGGAGGTGCACTTTCCAGGTTGCGGCATGTGGTGAAGCCGGGAAAGAGTGTGATGCTCCCTGACTAGGACAGTGTGCATCGAGTGCTACGCTTTCACCCCGGGACTATCGGAGGTAAGAAGGAGCTTAATTTTGCAGAATGTGCTACGCCTTGAATCTGTAGTGTGTGTGACTGGGAAATGGGTCAGTTTGATTGAACAGGATTGTGAACTGTGCTGGTGGGTAGTGGATTATGATAGGGCCCATACTTATGCCCGAGAATCAGTGCTGCTCTAAATCTGTGTTGGGATTTTTTCTATGGGCTCAAAGTTAATTTCAAGTATTCAGGACTTGGAGGCAGGACCAGAACAGTCCTCAACTGGTGAGAGGGCTGTATATTTCTGATTAATTCCAAAAAGTTAATTCCTTAGGGGTGAGAGCTCAGAGGTAGTTGGATCTTGGACTTTTATGATCTTGTGGCCATCTATATATGCTCCCCCTTTCTAAGAAACTGCTTTCCTAAAGAACAGAGATTTTGAGGGGCAGCTCTGTGTGAGAAGAGAATGCCCTGACATCAAAGCCATTTGGGCTAAGAACTGTTTACAAACTGTTTCACGGACTTATGGACTCATCAATAAAATATCAGAATTTGTTGGTTTTTTGGGAGGGTTGGAGAGATTTTTTTGGGGAGGTGTGGAAGTGAGTGAGTGTGTGTGGTATATGTGTGAGTGAGAATAAGTGTAATAGCTAGTTATTGTTTGTTATTAGTATTAATCTGTTGTGATGTAATTTAAAGTAATGTTAGTAGTTGATAAGCTGTTAAAATGTGTAGGTCAATGGCTCTCAAGGGAAGATATTATTCCCCCTCCAGGCTCTGCAATCTCTGACTTCTTTGAGTGTCCCTCTTTGTCATCGGAGCTATATGGGTGCTGTAGAGCACTGGTCATAGTGCGTAGAGTAAGGAAGCTCAGATTTAGAGCAGCACTGATTCTCGGGTATAAGTATGGCTTCTTTCAAGAATGAATGGGATAGACACAAGAGAGCCCTGACTACAAAGGGCAACTAGAGTGTCAAAATAGGTCTAAAACAAATGGACAGACTAGATGGACCTAGTGGCCTCCTTCTGCTGTCAACTTCTATGTTTCTATGAAACAGAGATTTGCAGAGGCTGGTGGGAGGGATACAGTAGGGGGGCAGATTGTGGTGGTGGGAACCAGGAGGTGCCCTGGGGCAAAATGGACCCAGGAGGGGAGTCCTTCTTGCCTGGTGCCCATACCCAAGGGCTCCACAGTTAGTGGGCAGATGACCAGAACAGCCTCATCGACCTATCCTTCTCAGACAATGCTGTGCAATACCAGATCTATTAAAAACAAGACGGCAATTATTGCTTATCTTGTTGCAACATCTGATCTGGCGTGCATCACCAAGACCTGGCTGGATGAAAATACTGGCCCAGTTTTGGAATTGGCTATTCTGGCCTGGTACCCAGTGGTACACTGCCCGAGAAAGGATTGTAGGGGTGGGGGTGTGGCAATATGTTTCAAGTTGGACTTAAACCTTGCAGCCTTCCCGGTAGGAATGACAGTCTTCTAATGTGTAGCCATTCAAGGGTGTGCATGTATAGGTTGCAGGATCCTTCTCATCTACCGACCTCCAGGAGATGGAAAAGGAGTTCCTGCAGGAAGTCATGGACTTCATTATCAAAATGGTACTGGAGTCACTGAGATGGATTATCCTGGGTGACTTCAGTGCCTGGATCAACGATGAACTCTCGCAGTTTGGTCAAGACTTCCTCCAAGTAATGTGTTTGTTGGGCCTGACACAAGTTGTTACTTCTATAAACCATATATATCGCCATTTGTTGGACCTCGTCTTCCTGCTGGGAATAGTGGTCTTTGACCTTATGGTGGAGTTGGTTGTATGGTCTGACCACCATAATGTGAGATTCTCATTCGAGGCCCCCCCCCAAATAGACCCTCCCCTATGGAGATGGTCCAATACTGCCCTTTGAGGGGTTTGATCCCACAGGGTCTGATGGTGGTGCTGGAGCTATCAGGTCTGATGAGTGTGTGCGAGGAGCCGGGGGGAATTGATTCTGACCTATAACAGGGTTACTGCTGAGATCCTAGACTCCATTGCACATGTCTGTGTCCGACCTCTCACCTCACATCAGAGGTCCCCTTGGTTTAATGGGACTCTCAGGGAGATGATGAAGAGGAGGAGTCGAAGGTTGGAGAGGTGCTGGCAGAGATCTTGTTTGGGAGAGAACAAGCTTATATTGATGGTCCATTGTACAGACTATCAATCAGCAGCAGCAATTAACAGACTGGCTCAGCTCTTTTGCACTGTGGACAGCTTGAGTAATCCAGCCTGTCTACGGTCCGAGAAAGCCTTTTCACATTTGAGATGTGACAAGTTCGCTCTGATTTTTGCTGATAAGATTGCCTCCATTAGATCAGAAATCCAGGCAGCGCTCTCAAATGGGCATTGCGGTGAAGGACGTGAGGTCACAAGCATTCAGTCTGTTTGGTCCGACTTTGACCAGGTAGCTGCAGTAGATGTAATGAGGGTCGTTCGGGAGTTACGCCCAACTTACTGTAGTTTGGATCTGGGACCAATGTGCCTCCTTGTAGGGTGCATTGATGTCATTGGCCCTGTCCTAGCCAAGATAGTTTGATGTTCTCTGGTGTCGGGGGTCTTTCCAGGGCCCCTGAAGGAGGCGGTTGTAAGACCCCTCCTTAAAAAAACTTTACTAGATGTGGACTTTCTGGCAAACTACAGACACATCTCTAACCTTCCCTTTGTGGGGAAGATTACTGAGAAGGCGGTGGCCGGACAACTGGAGATCTATTTAACAGCCCACAACATCTACGAGCCTCTCTAGTCGGGTTTCATAAAAAGGCACAGTACTGAGATTGCCCTGGTTCAGGTGCTGAAAGATCTCCTGGCACTCTGGCAGTAAGGGATCAGGACAGATGTTCCATTCTTGTTCTCCTCAATCTCTCAGCAGCACTTGACATCATGGACCATGTGGTGCTGATGGAGCACCTGCGAGTTTGTTGTGGACTAGCAGGTACAGTCCACATCTGGTTTAGATCTTACCTCACTGGCAGGTCGCAATGTGTGGTGTCTGGGTTTTTTTCCTCAGCACCTATGTCCCTGCTGTGTGGGGTCCCACAGAGTTCTGTTTTGTCCCCCATGTTGTTCGCGGTGTACATGCTACCACTAGGGAACATTATACGATGGTATGGGCTAAGTTTTCACTGCAATGCAGATGATACTCAGCTCTACATGTCCTTTGCACCTGACAGTCTCAGTATTGAACACCTGCCTTGCTGAGATCCAGGCCTGGATGAGGGTGAACTGGTTGATGTTGAACCCAGATAAGACTGAGGTACTGGTGCTGGAATCTAGTCGCTGGGGGCGAGGGTGCAATCTGGTTGAATCTCAGGGCTTAGGCTCAGAGACTCCCAGTTGCTTACCTCTGATCAGGTGAGTAATCTTAGCATTGTTTTGGACTGCAGCCTGACGCTTAGACCTCAGGTTTCGGCCATGATCAAGACCTCTTTTTACCATCTAAGGAACATTGCCAGGGTTAAACACCTGATACCCCCAACTGATCTGCCAGCACTGGGTCATGCTTTTGTGATCTCGCATCTGGATTACTGCAATGCTCTGTACCTGGGGCTAGTGGGGGTAGATCTGTGCCACCGAAGCAGGTGCAAAATAATTGTTGACCGGTCTACCTATGTCATGTCATGTTACACCTGTTTCTGCACTGGCTGCCAGTTAGGTAGTGGATCTTCTTCAAGGTCAGTTTGCTGACCGATAAGGCCCTACACAGCCAGAGGCCTGGTTACCTGAAAGACCTCCTGTCCCCCTACCAGCCCATCCACTCACTTTGTTCCACAGAAGAGGGTTTGTTGGAAGTTCCCAAGATTCATTTAAAAACATTGGGGGCCTGTGCCTTTTGTTCTGCAGCCCCAATCCTGTGGAACTCCTTCCCTCCCTTGCCAGATTCGAGTCCAACAGTGGATATGTTTAAACGGGAGCTAAAGACCTTCCTATTCAGACAAACTTTTACGGGAAGCTAGAAATATTTTATCAATAATTAATGTTTGTATTTATTTGTATCTGTATGTTTTGTACTGTATCTTAAAAACATTAGGATTTGTTGCTGAAGCGCATTGAATCACAACTGAGAAGTGCGCTATACTAAATTGTAATCAATAGAACTTCCCCTCTCTAGCCCTGTTTTAGTTTTTACTTTCCTGCCCTTTGTTACATTGTTTTGCCTAATTCTGTTTCCAGTCATTTATTTAATTATTGATTAGCTCTTATGTAATGTTATTCCTTTGTAATATTTGTTGATATTGAACGTAACCCTCCTCTGTATGTACTTGAAATTGCTCCCAAGAATTAACTGTCTGTATATACTTGTTGTACTCTCCCGGGTCGTGCCTGAAAATAGTCAATTTTGGTTAGTGCACTTACCCGGCAAACAAAAACTAAATAAATAAAATAAAGATTTGATTGATTGATTGAGGTATGTCACTCAATTAATGCCAATATTGGGGTGGTCTTTAGAGTGTGTCACTCACTCATTCCGGCTGCTAGGATCTCAGTAGCGAGAGGTGTTTTACTCCCACAACTTCTATATGCCCTCCCAGTGCTCTCTTATGCCAATGCATGGGTTTTTCGCAAGTGGGACACTTCTTATAACAATGCCTGAAGATTCGTCTTACCGGCTGCTTACCTAACCCATCACTGCCAACTCTATTCTGCCTTAAACTGGCTGTCTCCCAATGCCCTCCAGTCTTATGCTCTTAGATGTTTTGTGGACTCCTTATCCAGAACACCTCGTCCTTCCTCACTAGGTAACATGCTTACCCCGGTCTCGCACTCTCATTCCCGTAAGTCCTCCACTACCCCCTTGCTCTCTGTTCAGCCATGCTCCACTAAAATGGGTGAGCAAGCTTTTTCCTAGTTTGCACCTAGGTTTTAGAATTCACTCCCCCTCCATGTTAAGAACTCCTCATCTCACCTTACTTTTAAGCATGGGTTGTTTTCACACCTCTATGCTCTTGGTAACTGTGACTGCACTTAACTTCTGCATCTGCCTCTCTGTTTTGCACAACAGGTTGTGTCCGTGCTCATTTCTGAATTTCTAATGTGAATGTGTGTCTACCTGTCTGTTTCTCCCCTAGCTTGGCCATATGACTTGTTTATCTGGCTATTATGCAATTCATTTTATTCTACCCCAACTTGGACCATTCTTGCTGTTATCCTTGAGTTGTATTAATTCCTGCTGCTGCTTTTGTTGATTTATTTTTATCTTGTCAGTTATTCTTGCATTATGTACCTGTGACTGCAAAGTTCAGGAGTAAGCTTGGACTATACATTGGGTATCCTGCCTAAAGGGTTTGCCCTGCGGTGTTATCCATCAGCCCGAGATCCAGAGTGTGTTTATGCTCTGTGGTGTGAGGGGATTTCTTTTTTTTTTTTTTTTTCATTTAGTTGTTTAACCAGGTATAGCACACTAAGCTGAAAGCTTTTTTACAGGAGTGACCTGGGAGCACAAGGAGGTTAAGTGACTTGCTCAGGGTCACACAGTATGCAAGTGGAAGCTGTGGGATTCAAACCCAAGTCTGGTCTGCTGGATGTCACCAGATTTGCAGCTCAGAGCCTTAGACCACTGCGCTATACTGCCTCATCTCACTTTACTTTTAGGCATGCGTTGTTTTCACACCTCTATGGTCTTGGTAACTGTGACTGCACTTAACTAGGATTTCTAGGCAGGCTTTGTGCCCAAAAAGGACTGGTGCCATGGCATTATGCCACAGATTAATTGAACCAAATCAAATGTGCCCACCTAGTCCCATGGAGCTGTTCTTTACTGCTTGAGCCTTTTAAGACTGTTTATGTGGGAGAAATCAAATAAATCCCATCCTGTTTTGTTCAACGCAATCTGCCTGGACAGTTCTCTGTTTAACCTGCTCGAATTTTAAAGTTTAAATGAATTGCTGTGGATTAACAAGTCCCCCCCCCCCAGGGATCCAGTCTGGTGTCCAATGGTCATCCAAAGCTGCATCTCGACAGAGTGCTTTTGTCAACTGCCCAAACCCCAGATTTCTATCAGGTACTGTTTTCTATCATGCTATTTGAACTGGATTGGTTGCTGGACTGTGAACTTGGCTGTCGCACCTCCTCCCTCACAAACATTTTATTCCATCTCAAAACCCCTAGACACGGGAAGAGGGGGCTTACAATGTGGGGGCTCATCCAGGATCTGCAAAATGGGGTGCAACAAACCTTACTTGATCAGTGCCAGAGAGACTGGGTCACTTGGGGTGATTTCAAAGGCCATGGAGTGCTGTGAAAGTCTTGGAATGGCTGCCATCTTGAATTATGCACATGTCGTGAGCGACAAGATGGCGCCTGGTGCTTCGTGCATGCCATGTGTGTGCATTGATGCATAATTTGGTGGATAATTTGGTGAATGGTTGGTGGAGCCTGTACGCCCGAGGTGCCCATAAAAGAGGGCATCCTAAGAAACTGCAAAAAACCCACCCTCTGGACCTAGAGCAAGAATGGTGCCTCATGGCAGTATGTGGGAAATTCTAGCTGTGCAAGTGCTGGGAAAAGTTGGATTTAGCCAAGACTGCTATGGCATCTGCCCCAAGTCCTGGATGTGAACTGTCACTGCTCATTTGGTTGTGGAGCATGACAGAAAGGAGTAGTGTGGCTGAGCGATATGTCCTGTGTGGACAGGAGGGAACTGGAGTGCTGCACCAGCCATTGTGTTCTCTGCTGCCGTTGCACTGGTGGATGACCTATGGTGCCTGCAGCCCAGTATGCATTGCCATGGAGCGGCTGGGAGTGAGCTGTTACCCCCATGGTAAATGAAGTGTCTGCTACTGAACCTGCTAAACATTGGGAGGAGATGAGAGCCAGTTTGCCACCTGTGGAGCCAAGTGTGCCTGCCATGAAGCCCATCCTGCATAAAGGGATGCCAAGTTTGCCTGTAGCGGAGCAAAGTCCACCTGTGAGTGAGCCAAATTGTGCAGCTGAGAAGTAACAAGAGGAGAGGCTTGTGGCAGAAGGGCATAGCCACCTGCCCTGCCTTTCCCCTCTGCCTTTTGCCCCAGGACACCATGTGGGCTACCCCAAGTGAACCCCCTGAGGCCAGTATTGGAGGCATCCAAACAGCTTGGATGGAGTCCCCCATGGCTGTGGTGACTGGCCCCCTGCCTAGGGAACACTGCTATGAAAGACCACCAGAACCTGAGAAAGTGGTGGGTGCAGAAAGCCCAGACGTACTAGTGGAAGTGATTGTGAAAGAGGAAGAGTCTGGTGTCAAAAGCGTGGTGGGTGATCCATTTACCCAGGAGCTGCAGTCAAGGGAATGGGTCACCAGCATGTATGAAGACCTGGTTGTGAGGTGGGAGATACCCAAGCTGTACATCATGCCCTCCTTGGGATTGCCAGATCTCACCCTGCTGCTCCCTGAGTGTTGTCTTAGAAAGATCACTGACATGGACTCTTTGCACTCCACAGAGATAAGCTATCTCCACTACAGGGAAGGTAGATGGCTGCCAAGGGGTCAAGCACCAAGAACGAGCATACAATCAATCAATCACTGAATGGAGCCAGGCAGAGAGGTGGGTCCGGAGATGTGTGAAGAAAGAATACCCTGGGGAAAACTACCCTTACCTCAGTGAGAGAATGTGGGGCATTGTGGAGGTGAGAAAGAGTGACTGGGTATTTTATGGAGCTATGGAAAAGGTGCATGTCCGAAACTGTGTGAGACCCTCTGCCCCTGCCTATGACAGAAGCAAGGTTATCAATACAGCCAGGAACATGTGTGCCTCAACAGTGTGGGCAGGGGTCACTGAATTTAAAGCATTTGCCCTAGTGCAGGTTAAGGCTCGGAACCAGTTGAAGTATTATGTCATCAGCCAGGACTGCTGAGGCACTGAGTGTAGTAAATCTGTCCCATACTTCTACTTTGCTACAGATGGGGCAGCCAGGGACTCCAAGGCTCCAAGAAAGAAACAGACTTTCAGTGCCCTATGGTGCTGTATTTTGGAATGCTACTGCCCCCTACTGGACTACAATTGGTGAATTTTGTGTTTATATTAAAATGCTATTTGAATAGTAAAAATCTGAAAGTTTGAAAACCCAAACGAATGTGAAATCTAAAAAAAAAAATATTGTGTAAATGCCCATTTCAGTGCTTAGAAATGTTGGATGTTAAGTACAGTAGGTATAAAAGGCCTTATGCCCCAGGAAATGGGGGGTTTATTCAACTGTTGTTTAGAACGTGTCTGTGTAGCTCTAGTCACCGTAAGGGGATGCCCTGGGACCAAGCCATGGTAAGCTGGTGAATGGACACTGTGATAGGACTCCCAAAAGTGGACTTACCCCCAGGGCACCCGCTAAAATAGGCACTGTGGTGCAGAGTAGTATTTGTGCTAATGTAGCAGTAAAGTGTAGTATTACCTGTTAAGTAGCCATAATAATAAGGGAAAAAATAGTAGTGAACTGTGTAGCAGTATAGGATGTTAGTGTAAGTATAGGGTAGGCATTAAAGTACTTGACTGTGTTGGTTGCCTAAAGGGCATAGGGAGTCCAGTAAATGGAAAGAAAAGAAGTAATGTGGGGAAAGTATTAGCCTATGTTCTGTTAATAACGTTCCTTTGGATATCCATTTCCACCTCAGTGGTTTACTGTTAATGTTTAAAATGTAGAATGTTTGGGATAACTGGTAGCTGGTAGCCTGTGCACCCTCAGCCCTTGTGTGCTGAGTAAGTTCCCCTCACTATTTGAGATGCCACAGGGCAACCCAGTCCCTGGTATGTTTTGGCCCCTATTTTGTGCCAAGAGGGGGAGCTGGGTGGAATGCTGGCCTTGATGCACTCAGCAATCCATCCAAAGGAAGTCAGGTTGGGTTGCCAGGGCCAAACCCCCATAGGGTAGTTGGGGCCCCAGAACACTGGGAGACAAGCTGAGTTAAGGTGGATTTGCCCAACAGGGAAAAAGGGGTGGCCACTGCATGCAGCCAGGCCAGTGGTGCATCTGGGAGAGGACGTCAGGGAGAGATGCACATTATCCCCCTCGTCCACACCTAGGGGTAGCTGTGCCAGCAACTTCACCAGGAGGTGAAGTGTTTCGGTGGGGGAAGTGTGTAAGCACCCCCAATTGGTGAGCATACTGTAATGCCCAGGGGGACATCTGTGCCACGCACGATGCCAGAACTGTAGATATGGGTGGGGACCTGGCATTGCTATAAAAGGGACCCATCAGCAGGAAAATGAGGTCTTCCATGAAGCTATGCCATGGAGTCCAGGGAGAGTAGCGGTCAAGGCCATGAGCCTGGGCTTGGGGTGGGGTGATAGCAACCACAGCCCTCAAAACAGTGGGATCCGGTCAAAAATACAGCTGATGTGAGGGCAAAGTGTTTGTAAGGCACCCTGCTGCCGTTGTGGGAATCCTAAGATTCCGTGCCACTGCCTTCCAGTGGAGCCAAAGCCAGGGGAGAAAGAGGGGGCATGCACCATGGTTTTGGCACCAGGACAGGCCCAGCATGTTGGCAAGATCAGCGAGGGGGCCTGCAGCAATGTTCTGGTGAGTGGGTAGCTGCCATTGGGGGCCCTGAGTTTCAGAGAGTGAGAGGCCAGCTCGGGTGGGCCGCAGCATGGCAGGTCATGGCCTGTTAGCCCGGAGTTCATGTCCACCAACCAGATGGATTGTGTGTCATCTGGAAAATTAGACACTGTGATTGTGCCCAGGTACCCCTACAGAGCGGCAGCAAAGGGTGGCAGTCAGGCCCAGGAGACCACCCCTTCAATAGGTCTCCAGGATAATGCTGCACCGAGTCATGCTGACTCCATTAAGAGAAGGGAAGTGAAGCTGTCCAAAGATGGGATCCAGGCCATGGAGCTATGCCCGTGAAGTGTCTAAGAACTCTAACAGCCCCATATGGCTATGAAGTTCAGGAGTAAGCATGGACTGTACATTGGGCATCCTGCCCGAAAGATTTTGTCCTGTGGTGTTCTCCATCAGCCTCCCAGTGGAGGTGGTGGAGGCTAAAACAGTGGTGGGATTCAAGAATGCATGGGACAGGCATAAGTGCATCTTAATGGATGCAGGGGAGGGAGAAGGACCAGAGATTGATTAAGGTCTGCAGTGTTATTGTAGGTAGGGAAAAATGGGCAAACTTTTATTTATTTAAATGTTTGTGACTTGGAAAGGCACAATGAGCTGAAGCTCATTTCCAGGAGCGACCCAGGGGAACATTCATGTAGGGGTTACAGGATTAAATATACAATCAGAAATATAATTGGCATTGCATTGCATTACATCATAGGGTGAGTACAATGCCCTGGTAAGTGTAGGGTTGCATTAACAATCTATTTTTATACAGCAGGAATAACATCAGGACAATTCAGCATTTTACAAGATCCACAACTTAGTAAACAAACTGAGTGCCAAAAGGAGGGGGTATGTGCAAAAGGTGGCAAGGTAGTAACAGGAGGGAAGTACAGGGAAATAGAGATGGGGCGTATAGGCTAGGTGGGAGGGGGCGGGGAGGAGGAGGAGGGGCAGCAGCAGTTGGATCTAGGAAAAAGACCAAGGCTGGATTTTAAGGAGGCAAGCATGCATTAAGAATGCATGGGATAGACATAAAGGAATTCTAGAGGTCAGGGTTAAGGGGAAACAGACTTCTAGGAAATCAAACTGAACTTACAAGCTCAAATGGGCAGACTGGGTGGGCCACAGGCCCTTATCTGCCGACACTGTCTATGGATCTATGTAAGCAGGGTGAAGTGGTGAGTGGCTAAGAGGAGTTGGTTTCAGAGAAAAGGAGGGCGATAGGAGAAGACAGACAGCCCCACCCTGGACTGAGAGTGGGGAAGGGAGAAAGAACGAGAGTCCCTGGAGAGGAGGGAGCAGGTTGAGGGGTGGGCAGGAGATAAGCGGGAGAGGAGCTAGGGGGGAAGAGTCCTGAACCAGTATTTGGCAATGAGGGAGAGACTGTGGAGCATCCTTCTGTGGGACAGAGGGTTGATGGAGAGGGAGGAGTAGAGGAGACAGTGGCGAGTGAGGGGAAGGGAGGAGGTAGCAAAGTGACAGAATGAGTCAAAGAGTGTATCAAGCCTTGAGTGTCGACAACCTCAAGGGAGGAGCTGTCCAGAGTGATGAACAAAGGGGAGGACTTGAGATGAGCCGGGGGGGGGGGGTTGTTTTAAGTTTTAGCTGGTTTTCCTGAAACCATTGCTAAACTTTAACAAAGTCTTGCTATAGGAGGGTGAGTACGTAGTTTGTGGTGGGGCCAGAGGAATAGATCACGGTGTCATTCATGTACATTTGTGTGTGGGAGGTGGAGCAGATGGAGGGAAGATCATTTATAAAGATAGGAAACAAAATGGGCCCCGAGTATTGAACCTTGGGGTATGCCAGCTAGAATGGGGTTGGGGAGACGACATTTCCAGATTGGGCCGATTGCTGTCTGTTGAGTAAATAGGAGCTGAACCATTTGACTGCCGAATGAGACAATCTGGATGAAAATAGTTTACAGATTAGAAGGTGGTGGGAGATGGAATCAAAAGCCTTGGCCAGGTCTACAAAGACGGCAGAGGTGATACTGTGGAGTGGATATGGTCCATAACTTGTAGCAGAGAGGTGACAGTGGAGTGCTGTTTCCTAAAACCTGATAAGGGGAGGGAGTATCATAGAAACATAGACTTTGACAGCAGATAAGGACCGCTTGGCCCACCTAGTCTGCCCGTTTCCCTACCTACTGGATAAGCTGCAGATTCTAGTTACCCAACAGCCTACTTCCTCCTTTCCCTCACTATAAGTGCCTTATGTCTGTCCCATGCATTCTTGAATTCCCCCACTGTTTTTGACCCCATGACCTCGTCAGAAAGGTGGTTCCATGTGTCCACCACCCTCTCCGTGAAAAATTACTTTCTCATGTTGCCCCTAAGCCGTCCCCCCTCAGTCTTCAAATTGTGCCCCCTTGTTCTTGCACATCTCTTTTTTTGAAAGATGTTCCAGTCTTGGACTTTGCTGATTCCCTTGAGGTACTTGAAAGTTTCTATCATGTACCCCCTCTCCCTCCTTTCCTTAAGGGTATACATATTAAGCACTTTTAATCTATTTTTGTATGGCTTCTGTTGCAGATCGGGCGCTGGGCATTGGTCCACTGGACCACCAGGGCTTTTTGTACACAGACCCATGATTGGGTGCTGGGGATCGGTCCACTGGACCACCAGGGCTTATTTGTACACATGCCCACGATCAGGCAAAGGAGATCGGTCCACTGGACCACCAGGACTTATTTATACACATGCCCGCAATTGGGCGAAGGGGATTAATCCACTGGACCACCAAGGAGTTATTCGACATATGCTCGCGATTGGGCAAGGGGGAGCATGACGCCCCCTGGCAGGGGGCGTGTGGACTGTGTCCTGGGTGGTTGGGTGGCCACCCATGACAGGCAGCTGCCGTGTTGTGCCTTGCAATATGGCAGCTCACCTGTGAGTGGCCAGGACTTGCTCCTGGTTTCATCGGGCACAACTTTGCGCCCCCCTGTGCGGCACAAGGCGGGTATGTGCCAACAAATGTGCTGCACATCCCAGGCTGAATATCGAGATGTGCCACATATGCATGGGCACGCCCCCTGCACTTGCGCCACATACATTACTGGTGCGCCTCGGTGCATGGGGGGTTACGCAGCACAACCTGCCCTGTTGAATATCATGCCTGGGCGCATTGGTGGGCTGTGCATGCTCAACTCCTTTGAATATCCCTCCCTAAGTGTTTTATTGCTGATTTTACCAATAAAAAATTGTGATTGCAAAAAAGGAAGGACAATGAGACACAAACATTAATGGAGTCCCTGCTAACGGACAGACTGATGGAGTAGCTGGAGATAAATTGGCTTCGGGACCACTGGCAGCACGGATTCACAGCAGGGAGGTCATGTCAAACAAATCTCACAGATTTCTTTGACTGAGTAACTAGGGAGGTGGATCAGGGGAAGGCAGTGGATGTCATCTATCTGAACTTCAGTAAGGCCTTTGACATTGTACCACACAGGAGGCTAATAAAGAAACTTAGCAGCCTGGGGTGGGACAGAAGGTCATTATCTAGGTATCTGATTGAAGGAGAGGAGGCAGAGGGTGGTAATAAATGGCAGTCACTCAGAGGACAAGACAGTGACCAGTGTAATGCCACAGGGAATGGTACTGGGCCCTTCCCTCTTCAATGTCTTCATAAGTGACATTGCTGAGGAACTGGAGTGGAAGGTGTGTCTCATTGTAGATGTCAGAAAAATCTGCAACAGGGTGGACACCCATGAGGGGGTGAGGAGAATTCAAAGGGATCTGTGGAAACTGGAGGTTTGGTCTAGGGAGTGGCATCTGGGTTTCCATGACAAAAAGTGCAAAGTCATGTACCTGGGGCAGGGAAACCCGAGATCTGTGTATAAGATAGAGGGGTACATACTTACAGTTACCAGGCAAGAAAGGGACCTTGGAATAATCATATCTGATGATCTCAAGGTGTCAGGCAGAGCAACCAGACAGTAGACAAGGTTAGCTGGATGCTGGGATGCATAGGAAGGGGGATTTCTAGACGGTAAAGGGAGGTGGTGTTGCCTCTGTATCCTTCACTTGTTAGACCCCACCTAGAATATTGTGTCCAGTTCTGGAGGTCATACCTCCACAAGGACACTGACAGGGCAGAAGAGGGTGGAAGAAGTAAGGAGGAGGGCTACAAAAATGGTATGGTGGTTACATGAGAAACCATATGAGCAGAAGTTGTCAGAGCTCAACATGTACTCCCTGGAGGAGAGGAGAGGAGAGCGAGAGGGGACATTTATTTATTAGCTTTTGTTGACCAGGTAGGTGCACTAGGCAAAAACCCTGCCTATTTTCAAGCATGGCCTGGGAGAGTACAACATGTATGGTTTTACAAAAAACAAGCAGTAAATAGTACAGAACCAGTAGATATCCTCGCAGGGATAGCTGCAGAAGCAAAACATACATGTGACAGTGGCCATCCACACAGGGATGGAAGGAAACAGGCCCACAGTTTTACAAAGAACAAGCAGCAAATAATACAGAACCAGTAGATATCCTCACAGGGATAGTTGCGGAAACAAAACATACATGTGACTGTGACCATCCTTGCAGGGATGGGAGGAAGCAGGCAAGAGAGAGAAGGCAAAGTAGTTAATAAGTGCAGAGACAACAGTAAGCTAGCTTAAGAAAAGCAAGAGAAAAGGGGGATTATGTACAGACACAGGAATCAAGTGCATGTAGGTAGGAGAAAGGAGCGGTCTTGAAGGAGGAGTGAGATGGAGAGCATTTAAAGAGTACCTAAACAAGCAGTTTTTTAAAACTGCAAACTCCAAAATCTGGCTTCATTGCAAGGTAAAGACTGTTGTTTACATTTATGCTAAAACTGCATTTATGTAAATAGCATAAATGCAGTTTCATTGCTTTTGAAAAATGTAAACATCAGCCTTTCACTTTCAAAAAACAGCCTTGGTTTGTCCCTAAGATGTCTGCCAAGTGTGTTAAGTGATGAGTCATGATAACATCAGCGGAGACAGAGCCAGACAGCCACATATATTTCTATAGTGCTAACTAGTTCTTCTTTCCCTCTTTATTTTGAATTGTTGTACCAGAATGATCAACACCATGTATTAACTCATGGATTATTTTGATCAGTACACATGTTAGGCTATGATTTTGTTCATTTTGTTTACTTTAACTTGCAGAAAATGTCTTGCAATCCTGCAAAACTGACTTTTTCTTTGGCAAACTGTATTACAGTAAAACACTTCAAATACCTGATGATCTAGTGGTTATATGATGCACTGAATTTTGCTTTTTGTTGACCAGGAGAGACACACTAAGCTGAAAGCTTGTTTACAGGTGTGGCCTGGGAGCAGAAGGAAGTTTAGTGACTTGCTCAGGGTCACACAGCGCAGTACCGGTCTTGTTCAGTTCCAAAGCTCATGATCTCTTGTTAATCCACAAATAAGGCTTTCTTTTTCTAAGTGAACCCCCTGCACCTAGCCTACCTTCTGTTGAACACCCCACCATCCATACCCTGTCCTTAGTACTGCCTGTGGTCTCATGAAGAGAATTATCACACCTCAGAATGTAATCTTGTACCTCAGAGTTGTACACACCTATTCTGACACGCATCATCAGCTGGCACTGTTAACAAATGCCTCCCAAATCACTCTCCAGACCACATTCTCAGTGCCTGACTTCTGCTCCCACAGTAAATAGTGAATGGATCACCACCCTTCTGCACAGTGAAGGCAGTATGTACAGTTCCCTGTTGAGTTTATTCACACCTCATTAACCAACAACTAGGTCTTTCTGGAGGGCCAAGCAATAAGCATCATGACCCACCAGAAAAACTGCTCTTCATGCCCTCATAAGGACTGCACTTACAATGGATAACAATATTATTAGCAGGAGAGGCATACTAATACCTTGAGCGAATCCACCCGACTTCCAGTGTCAGTTAACTCGTTTACCTGTGATCTGCAGAAGCCTGCAGGACAGTTCCCAGCAATTCTTCTCCAGTACTTTTCTGTGCTCTACTCCATAATGTGAGTTGGCTGGCTACCACCCTTCCAAATCTTGAATGAGCTATATACAGCTCCATCAATACTGTCCTAACAAACATCAACACCACCCCCACCGAGGGTAATCTCCCTACACTGAATTCAAGTAACAGTTTAGGTGTAGCCCTGCCACTATGAGTATTTGTCATCACTGGCTACTCTCATGCACAGTCAGGTAGTGATCACGATGCTGGCAGCCCCACATTTCAGATCTCACAGTGATCTGCTCAGCATCCTCCTTCATGTCTTCAACCAACCTGACTATAGCCGTACCCTGCTGGAATGGCCTCTTCAGTCCCTCTCTGGCATTCATTCTTCTCACCTGCTCCCCACACCAAAACTGGTGAGTTCAGTACCCTTCTGCATCATGAACGTGATTAGTACAGTCTCCTGTGTTATATTTACATATTAATAATAAACATGATCTTCTGGTAATCCAGGCTAATAGCAGCATGGCACAAGTGGAAAAATAGGTGTTCCTACCCATATAAGATCTAAGCTACCTATGATTAGGCACCATTATATGAAGTGCATAATGATGTGCACACCCATCATTTAATAGTGCCTAATTAAAGGTAGCCTACATCTTTTACGGTTAGGAAAGCCCATCATTCCCATTGTTCCCTGCTGCTATGAGCCTGACTTACTGGAAATATATGTTTATATTTGATGTGTCACAATAAACCGGGGACTGTACTCCTTGCATTCATGATGCAGAAAGGTGATGAGCTCACCAGTTTTCGGTGTGAGGAGGAATAGTGAAGAATGAATACCAGAGGGGGACTGAGAAGGCCACTCTTGCAAGGTACTGCTATATTGAGAGAAGGTAGAAGACAGAAAGAAGAGAAATATGAGCAGATTACTGTGAGAAATAAGATGGGGTGCTGCCAGCACCTTGATCACTACCCGACCCCGTTGTTCTGGCCAACATTCCCCTTCCCATAAAACCAGTTCATGCAATTGTCTAAGGCTGTGTGTGGATATTAATGTATGAAATGGCTGCCACTACACGTTCAGTCACTTCACTACCAGTCTAGTACTGCTTGTACAGCACTTTGGTATACAATGTGTATGAAAACCACTATATAAATGCTAATTCTTATTATTATTATTTCCCATGGAAAAAGAAGACAAGTATATATTTGAGTTTTGAGAAAGTATGAATGCTAACATTAGACTGCACAAGAACTTTACTACAAAAAAAGTAGTGGCTCTAGGGGGTGGTGAAGGGTGTGGCTGCACCCCTTCCGCATATAGTAACATACTTGCCTGCTGTTGCATTTCATTTTGTTGAAGAAGTCTGATTTATTGATTGTACAAATATTTGCATTCAAACTATGGATTACATTTGTAGGTTCTGTCAAAAATGTACTAGAAAAGAATAACAGCAGAAAATATAAAGGTTTAATAAAAATGTTAAAAAGTGCATATTAAGCATGCACACCACCCCAGCACCCCCATTGTAGCATTCTGGATCCACCATAACCACTAGACCACCAGGTTATTCAAGATTTGTACTGCACTGTGGGTTGCCACAGAGAAAGTCGGTTGGATTAAAACACATTTTCAGCATGTTAAAGTAAATCAAATGAACAGAACCATAGCCTGACAGTGCATTATACAAAATAATGCACATGGTTTTGACCATTTAGGTGAAACAATTCATTACAAAGGGAAAAAAGAACTAGTTTGCACTATAGAGAGCCATATATCTCACTGACTTTGGCTCAAATGATGTCATCACATAACACATTTGGCAGCCACTTTAGGAAGCAGGAAAGACAGTTTTTTTTGAAATTGGAAAGCTGATTTTACAATTTTCAAATGCTCTGGAACAACATTTAGGTCAATTATGTAAATGTAGTTTTAGCATTAATGAATACAGCAGCCTTTCCTTTAGTCACTTACAGATTCAGATTTTTGAATAGTTTGTTGTCAAAATGTTGTTTAGGTATCCTTTAAGATTAGGAGGTAGAGAGTTCCAGAATTTGGGAGCAAAGTAAGAGAAGGCTTGTTCCCCCATTTTGTAGAACAGTGAGGGATGGAAAGTGAAGGGGAATTAGAGGATCTCAGTAGTCGGGAGTGTGCCACCGGGGAGAGCATAGCCCCAATGCTGTCAGGGTGAGGGGGTCTAGTCATGGAGTCAGTGAAACAGCCCAGAGTGTATAAGCGCGGGTTTTTAGGGGACAGCCAGTTTAGGGTGGAGTACAGGAGACAGTGGTGAATAAGGCGAGGGGCAGACAGGGCAAATCTGCATATGTTGTTATAGGTGGTGTCCCATTTATGAAGAATACCAATGCTAGTGTGGGAAAAGATGGGGAGGGCGTACAGGAGCCTAGGAAGCAAAACCCCTCTGGCCACTGAGATCCTTGCCACGGGGGTTAGGGAGTGACGCACCCTGTAAACGGCGCCAATCCTAATGTTGACGGATCTACACACCTTCAATAAATGTGAAGAGAAATCAAGAGCAGAATCTAGGGTCACTCCTAGGTATTTGAAAGAGTCAGTGGTCAGGACTGCAGACCCATCACAGCAGCGCACACAGAGCTTACGGGTTGCAGAATGGATTTTTCTGGCAGATCCAAAGAGCAAGGCCTGTGTCTTAGGTTGATTGAGGACCAGGGAGTTGGATTGGAGCCAGGATTGGAGCGTTTGGAATGCAAATGACAGGTGAACTTTAAGGTTGGCTACGGAACAAGCAGCTGAGTAGAGCACCAAATCATCGGCATACATGATGGAGTTGCAGTCAGTGATGGAAGAGGGACAGTCATTGACAAAAATGGAGAAAAGCAGTGGTCCGAGAATGGAACCTTGAGGGATGCCACAGGAAATTGGAGCCAGAGAGGAAAGGACTTTGTTAAAGGAGACAGATTGGTAATGGTTGGAGAGGTAGCTAGTGATCCAGGATAAGGTGGAACCAGAGGCCCCAAGAGATTGCAATTTGTGTATGAGCAGAGGTTGAGTAACCAGGTTGAAAGCTTTTGCTAGGTCAATGAACACAGCCCCGGTAAGTAGGCCAGAGTCCATATTAGATTTAGCCTCACTAGAGAACAGGGTAAGAGCTGTGGTAGTGCTATGACCAGCCCGGAACCCATGTTGAACAGGTGACTGAAGATTTAAGTTTAATAAGTGGACCGAGATCTGATGGTGAATAAGTTTTTCCAATGTCTTACTGAGTTTTGGTAGAAGTGCAATGGGGCGATAGTTGGACAGAACTTTAGGGTCACCTTTTTTGAAAACTGGTATGATTTTGGCAGATTTCCAGGTTAAAGGCACTATGGAGGTGCTAATGGACAGGTTAAAAAGTCAAGTGATTGGAGTGGCTAGGAGTGAGGCACTAGTTCTGAGTATTCTAGGTTCAGTGCCATCAGGTCCTGCGCTGCCATGGAGAGGAATGGACTGTAATAACCTAAGAACGTCAAGGCAAGAGATAGGAGAAAGTGTCAGTGTAGGGGAGTATGTGATGGGGCTGTAGGAGAAGGCTGGGAGCCGCTAGGTCCTGGAGAAGAAGGTTGGGAACCACTAGGTCCTGGAGGGGTGATATTAGGAACCTCCGCGAAGAGTGAGTTGAAGGCGTTGGCAATCATATGGGCATTGTTGCAGATAGAATAATTAACATGTCTTTGGGAGACAGCGGTTTAGTATTACCCAAGATTTCATTACTCTGGGTCCAGTATTTCCTGGGGTCATCAGCTGAAGACTGAAGGAGGCCACGGTAGTAGTTGCTCTTGGCAGCCCGAATAGATTTCTTGTAGGTATTATGCAAGGTGCAGTACTCGGCAAAGTCAGACTGACTAGAGGATGATTTCCATTTTAGCCATAGTTTATCACGCTGCTTGAGCAGTTTCAGGACTGAGACTTTGCATTACTGCCCTCCCAGTTTACCCCCCTAATATGCCTATTACAGATAAAGTTTCTAGTTGACATAAATTTACTTACACCTGTTGGCTTAAGTCAATGTTGCTGCTGACTCTGTTGTTTACACCTCGTGCACTCCCAAGTCTGTTGGACTTCCCAAACTTCCCTTCTAGTACCCCTTATCTCTAGCTGCTGTTCTACTCCCCAAATTCCTCCTGTGTTCTCTCTTCAGCTCAGGTATGCTTTTTCTCACCCTTTCCCTCCTTCCTTTCCTGTTCACTAATACTTCCCTTCCACCTACTATTCTCCCCTTCCCACCCCACTTCTCATCCGCCCTTCTACCTCCGTTACCCTTCCTCCCCTTTCTCATCTCCCCTTTCTCCCCTACCTTTCCCTCCTCCTGCCTCCCCATTTTATCTCATCCCCCTGGATACCTGCCCTTCACTCCTTTCATCCCACTGTATTCCTCTGGCCTCTCTCAGATCCCAGTACCCTCCCACTCCCCCAACCCGCTCCCTCAATCCCATTCCACTCCACCTCTCAGGCAGATATCAGTTGCAGCTCAGCTCCTAATCTCACTACTCCTATTGATCGCAGGTGATACTGAGCCTAATCCTGGCCCTCCCCCCCGCCTCCCTAAAGGGTTGAGAATCACTCACTTGAACGTCAGGAGCCTCCTCCCTAAGGTTGACCTCCTGCAACCAGTCATGGTTAACCTCCAGCCAGATGTGCTAGTTATTTCAGAATCATGGCTCTCCCAAAATCTTGGACAATAACATCTCCATCCCTGGCTACTGCCTAGTTAGGCAGGATTGCTCCAGCAGGGGTGGGGGTATCGCCATCTACATTTCCTCCTCAACCCAATACACCACAGTACTTTCTGTATCGCTCCCTTCTGCCTACCAGCTTCTACTCCAAAAACTTTCCCTCCCTTTTGCCCTGTCTTTTTAGCTGGAGTCTACTGCTGCCCTGGCCTCTCCTCCTCCTCCTCTATCACTGACCTCCTCACCACCATCTCCACCCATACCTCCCCAGGTGAACTGCTCATCCTTGGTGACTTTAATTTGAACTGGCACCCCCCACTCCAAAATTCACCATGACACCACATATCTAAATCTCACTCAGCTGATCACTGACCCCACCCATCTCAACCACAAATCACTCAATCACTCTCTGCTGGACTGGGCTTGTACCATGCACACCCATCACATTATTGCTGCTGGAACCCTCTCAAACGCCCTCCGTGACCACCACATGGTCTACTGCATTTGCAAAATTGAACACCCCAAAGACCCACACAAAACCCTTCTGATCTGAGCCTTTAGGTTCCTTGACCTGTCTGGCCTTCACGAGGACTCGTTTACTGCCAACTGGTTGCCCATCTCAGCTAACTCCATGGACTCTGCCCTTGACTTCTTCCAATCCAAATTCCTGCCCATCTGGGACAACACATCACTCTAAGGAAAGCCAGGGTCAGAGGGTCCCATCTCCCCTGGATCTCAGTAGGACTCCTAGCCTGTCTCTGTGCCTGGGATTTAGCTTGGAAGGGACACAAGTCCTCAGGCTCTTCCCAAGACCTGCACAAGTATCGTACCCTGTGCAATGCATGCACCAGATGCACTAGGCTGGCTAAAGCTGAATACTTTTCTGCTACCTTCCAGAACATTAACCACCCCTCTAAGTTCTAGAAGGTCGTCCATGCCTTATTCTCACCTTAGGCCCAATCAACTGTCCCTGTCCTCAAGGCAAGTAATGTCACCATCTCTGACCCCCTCTCAGTAGCCAATCAGTTTAACTCTTTCTTCACCTCTTGTGCCTCCACTCTTCTCTCCTTCTTCCTTTTTTTTTCATATTTAATAAACTTTATTAAATTTACCAAACAACAATCAATCCATATTTCTGTTACATAACATGGTACAATATACCACATTATTACTTTAAACACAACAGCTGATCAGGGCCTAGTGGTGTAAGAAAGCATTCTACCATAATAGAATTGAAAGGGGAAGTAAAAAAGAAAATCAGTAAACAATAGATATCTAAACCACCCAGCCCCCAGCACCTCCCCCCTTCCCCCCACCCTCCCTGTCCCTTGCCATCAGGGAAAAGATAATAAACAACAAAAGGAGGAAGAAAAAAGGGAGCATAGATTAGAAGAGAGAAGCTGGATCAACAGAAAATAGTCATATATAATCGGTATTTATCCTGATATTTTAGGGTAAATTCCCAGTACCACTGCAGGGCACGTTAATTACATAACAGGGTACGTAGAGGGGCACAGGTCTTCTGATACTTTTTACTATTTCCAGAGTAGCTCGCTATACTGTATTCTGCTTGCAGAGCAAAAAGAATTTCCTGAAGCCACTCTACATATGTGGAGTCTGTTGATCCAGCCAGTGATGCAATATAACTTTTTTAGCACATAAGGAGATTAGCATCATATGTTTCCTTTGATTACCAATAAGGATATCACTTGAGTCACCCAAAATACAAATTCCTGGTTGAAAGGCATTTTGCAAACCTAATAGTGGGTTAAGTCTAGCACTAATACTCTTCCAGAGGGGGAAAGCTTTGTTACATTCCCATAAAATGTGGAGTAATGTACCCCGCTGTTTCCCACATCTGGTACACAGATCTGCCTGGAGCTTACCCATTTTAAAAAGTTTAACAGGAGTGTAGTATAGAGCCTGTATTATCTGAAATTGTAGCAATCTATAACGGTCCCATCTAACATCCTTATACAGCCTTTTCCAGATCTGTGACCACTGGCGGGAATCCTCGGTGGTTGGAGGAAGGGAGCTGTCCCAAGCATAATGAGGAATACCGTTCAGGTCTGCAACTTTTTTCTGCAGCTCTTTATAATAGTATGAAATTAAATGAGAATTCGGCCTTACATGTAATGTACTAAGTATGGGTCCAGACAAATGATGATCCCATAGCCCACTACCAAAATGTCTTAAAAGGACCTGGGAAATCTGAAGATACTTAAAACAAAAGGATACAGGCACATTATACTTAGCCACTACCTCCGGAAAGGATAATAATCTATAGTCTTCCGTTAAGTCTATGACCTTTTTCCCAACCCCCTCCATCCAAAACCTTTGAGTAATAATCTCCCCCCCATTTTAAAATTAGGATTACCCAGAATACACTGGGAAATGTCTTTCTCCATGGTTTCTCTTATAGTATGATTCAACTGTTTATGGACATGAAGGGTTTTCATAATGGGAGTATTTTTAAGCTGTTTTGGTATCTTATTAAGTGAAAGGTATGGTAGTGCCCTTATGTCTACTCCGGCTGAGGTACAGAGCGATTCTTCTATCTGCAGCCACAAAGGGACATAGATTTCCGATCTGGGAGGTGAAAAAAAAGTCAGCCATTGTGAGACAACTAAGCAATTAGCAGCAAGATAATAAAGATATATATTAGGGATTTGTAATCCCCCTAATTCTTTTGGTCTTTGTAGTTTGGATATCGATCTACGCGGAGGTTTATGCTTCCAGATGAAGTTGGAAAGGATACCATGAACATAAGTAAACCACTTCTTAGGTAAATATTGATGGCATAGTTGAAGGGGGTATAACAGCCGGGGCAAGATATTCATTTTAACAATGTTAATTTGCCTCCAAAGAGAAATAGGGAGCATTACCCATCGGTGGAGGTCAATTTTAATACGAGTTATTAAATGATCTATATTATACTGCTTCATTTTGGAAGTAGAAAGAGATAAATAGATACCCAGGTATTTCAACTTATCTTTAACCCAAGTGAGCCCAAGATGCTGGATATCAGCCTTTAGGGTCCAGTTATTTAGAGACATGACCTCAGTCTTAGACAAGTTTAATTTATAGTTAGATAAACAACCAAATTCCTGGATAATATCCAAGCAAGCAGTATAGATTTCGTCGGATATGTTATGTGAAGTAAGATATCATCCGCATATACTGATATTTTGTATTGGAGATGGTTACTAGTGATACCTGTAACCAAGGCCGAGGTGTTCAGTTTTCTAATAAGAGGTTCTAAAAATAAATTAAACAAATAAGGAGAGAGCGGGCAACCTTGGCGTAATGTAAAGGGGAGAGAGAACACACCATTACAAAAAACAGGAGCTGATGGAGAGGAGTAGAGAACCTTAACCCACCTTACAAATTGCTCCAGAATTTGATACTTCGGGAGTAAGTGGAATAAGTAGTCCCATGACACCCGATCAAAAGCTTTCTCTGTGTCCAGTGACATCAAGACTGATGGTATATTGGAGTCCCTGAATGCAGAGATAAGATGGGAGATTTTCCTCATGTGGTCTGCCGACAGGCATCCAGCCTCAAAACCCATTTGCTCCGGACTAAGTAGTGTTTGCCACACTTGGGCTAAGCAGGTAGCTAAAATTTTTGCTAAGATCTTCAAATATACGTTTATGAGGGAAATTGGACAGTAGCTAGACACCATATTGGGATCTTTATCTGGTTTTAATATGACCACAATGGTAGCAGAGGTGAAGCTGTGATCTGAAAGGCCATTCCTGTAAATATAGTCATAAAAATCGAGGAGTTTAGGACCTATTTGGGCTTTGAATGCTTTATAAAAATTAGACATGTAGCCATCAGGGCCAGGGGCCTTATCTGGCGATAGGGCATCGATGGCCTGGTAGATCTCATTTAACGTTAAAGGGGCTTGTAAAATTGAGGATTGGTTTTGAGATAGTTGCGGAAGCTCTATGTCTTGAAGGAAATAATCCATTGAGGTGCAACTAAAAGTCGTAGGGGGGCAAGAATAAAGTTTCTGATAATAGTCCTTAAAGGAAGAGGCAATGTCCCTGGGGGACGTACATAGAGTGGCGGAGGTATCTCGCACAGCTGCAATAAATTTGTCCGCCATCTGAGCTCTAAGTTTCATGGCGAGTAATTTCCAGCCTTATCCCCTTGGTCAAAGTATGTAATTTTAGAGCATGAAGAAGATGTTCAACTTTATCACTAAGAAGGATATTATATTGGGCGAAGGCTTTCTAACTTTCTAAATCCTCAGGCTTAGGATGAGATGTGAGGCCTCGCTCAATGCCCTGATCTGTTGCAGGAGTAGGGAGGACTCATAGGATATTTTCTTTTCCTTATTGACACTATCGAATGATCTCTCCTTAAAGAACATTTCAAGGCTCCCCATAATATATCCAATCTCGGCATGGTAGAGGAGTTGAGGTCATAAAATTTGTCTATAAAATCTCCTAAGTGGCCCCTTAAATGTTCCGATTTTAAAAGCTGAGAGTTAAACCTCCACGTTTTATCATGAGTAGTTGAATTAGGTAGCATCCATTGTAATAAAATTGGGTGATGATCTGATATCACCTTTGCTAAATGTTCACAAACTTGGACCCCTGATAAGTGCTCAGTCCCCAACAAAAAGTAGTCAATTCTTGAAAAAGTATTGTGTGGTTGGGAATGAAATAAGAAATCTTTTAGTGAGGGGTGGAGGGTTCTCCATGGGTCAACAAGACCAAGTGAGTCCATCAGTTCCCTCAATGCCAACTGAGTGGGGGTGAGCTTTTAGAGTTAGATCTAACAGATTATTAAAAACTAGATTCCAGTCTCCTCCAATAGGCATAAGAGATTTAGACCAGGGAGCTAGTTTAGTTGCTAAATTAGTAAAGAAATGCGGGTCATCTCCAACTGGCCTGTAAATTGAGCCCATAATCATTTCTGTATGGAACAGAATCACCTTAATAATTATATATCTACCATAAGGATCAATAATCGATTCTAATAACTTGAAGGGCAATCAAAACTGCTACGCCCCACTTACGGCTATCAAACCCAGCCCCCAGGACATTACCTACCCATGAACGTTTAAAAAGCCCAATCTGTGCAGTGGGTAGGTGGGTTTCTTGGAGGAAGGCTATATCAATATTGATCCTCGAAAGGTGCAAAAGAATTTTAGCTCTTTTAGTAGGAGACTGGGCACTTTTAACATTCCATGAGCACAACTTTAAAGATATGGCCATGAATATGTAAGATAAATCTTAGTGTATGCTTTAATAGTAGCTATCAAACATCCGTAGGTATCTCCAGCTCTGCGAACCACAACCCCTTTACCCTGTGGTAAGTGGAACTTATCCCTTTTCCCATATACTTCCCCTGGTACCAACTCCCAATTCCCGCCGGCAATAATACCCTCTACCCTGTTAACCCATTTGGCTAATTCTCCAAATAGTGTAAAAAATAAACTAACATATGTATATGTGAGCAAAAAGGGGACGCAGCATATTATGAATGGGTGCTTAAAGTCGTAGAACCTTTTCCCCTTCCCTCTTACCCATATCCCTAGTTCCATAGCGAGGTCCCAACATACTTATTGTCCCATTTAAGTACCTGGTTCATAAAGTGGCATCTTCTCCAGATCACATTACCTACAGACCTAAAAGACCAGATTATAACCCCACTATGGCAACTATCCCCACCAGTACAGAACATGATGCACTAGAGTGGATTGCAGTTGTCTCCGACACACCCACCCCAGCTCCCCTATGAACTACCTAATAATTATATCTTATCTTATCTAATCTATCTAAACATCAGCTCACTGGGTTATCTAGCTCTTATATCAACAGCTGAATTATCTAAGGGAGGGGGCAAAAGAAGAGAAAGAGAAAATAAATATATATATATATAGACCCTTATATTTGGGGGCCCAAGTTCAAAAGCATAAATTCTCCTCAGTGAAAACCAAGCCTGTTGGTAAATGAAGTCATTCTCCTTCCTATGGACTGCGTTCAGTAAGCGAGGATATCGCATTATCTCTTCAAAGGAAGGCGGGAGAAAACAGTCTGGGCTGTAACAAATGTCTTCTAATCAGGCCTGTAACAAGGGGTGGGGAAAGAGAAAAAAAAGGGGAGACCCCCCCCCCCAGGGGGACATATGACCTTCAGATTGAGTTTAGTTGTATTTAAAACAAAATAAAATTAGGCCTCTTTCCTCAGGCAATACAAAATGACTGATCCATGTTTTAAAGAAGATCTTCTTATCTTCAGCTCAACCAAAAGAAGGCACAGTCTTTGGCGACCTCTTGTGGGCAGATGGCAGAGGTGAACTGCTCAAACCAACGACAGATTCCCCGTTGCAGCAAAACATCACGGAGTCAGGAAATAGATGGGATATCATCAAGACCCTCAGCCTGCATCCTCAGCGAGAGGCAAAGAGGACAGGGAATAAGGATTTTATTTCTGCACTGGCTTGTTGAGCAGTTTCATAGGACACCCATTTTCCTGAATGTTGCACAGATAGGCGTGCCAGGTATTGCATCTTAAACTTGATCCCTGCAGGTATTAGCTGTGAAACCAAGGGATGATACTCTGATCTCTTCTGCCTTACTGTGACCGGGAGATCTTGAGTAAATCTTAGCGGGTGATCCTCCCATATTTTTTGCAGGCTTCTAACTTGCCCCAGGATATACGATTCATCCAGAAAGTTCAGGAATTTAATGATTAATGGCCTTGGGGGTTTATCAGCGGCAGGCTTAGGACGTAATGAGCGATGCGCCCTTTCTATAATATAAGTTGTGTTATTGGGCGAGGGGCCAACGATTTTCGTGAAAAATTTTTGAAGAAACAAAATGGGTGTGGAGCCCTCCGCATCTTCCGGTAAGCCAAAGATTATCAGATTATTTCTGCAGCTACGGCCCTCTAAATCCTCCAGCTTTGTTTCAGCTTTATGTAGGCGCTGTCTGATAGCAAATATTTCCGGTTCCATTCTTTCCTTCCAGCCTTCAATGGATACAATGCGGGCTACTAAGTCTGATATGGCATGATTGGTTTCAGTAAGTTCATTCCTGGTTATCTTTACTTCATCCACAATTTCTTTCAGAGCTTCTTTAAAGGACTGAATCTCGTCCATAAATCTTTGCTCAGAGAGAGGTGTCTGCCCTATCTCAGTAGTGTTGGGGACAGTTAACTTACACGAAGTGCCCGCTGTGCCTTTCGAGTGCTTTGAACCCTTCTCCGGGGTTTGTGGGGGTGTGTGCCTAGGCAAGGCCTGGCGCATCTCCGCTTCCATTTCGCAGTAGGCCCCAAGTCAGAAGTCCGATCGTGTAGTAGTGTTGCCCGAGATCGCGGATAGGCGGCGGATCCTCGTCTCTCTTGGCACCTTCGCGATCACTCCTCCCAGCGATTGGCCTGAAAGCAATAATAAGCAGGTAGGCAAGAAAAAAAAAACGTTAATTAACAGAGCTGCGGCGGGAGCACGATCAGATTGCTGCACTTCCTACAGAAGCATCACGTGATCTCTTCTCTCCTTCTTCCTACCAGCATGTCCACTGTCTCCTTCACCACACTGTGCCCCACAAGCCCTAGCTTTTTCCTTCATTTCTATCTCACCTGCTGATGCAGTTAAGGCTCTTCTCACCCTCAACCTACACAAGAGTAAAAGCCCTGATAGCTTCCACCCTAAACTCCTCCATCTCTCTGCCCCTGCTATTGCTCTACCTATCTCTTCCCTCCTTAACCTCTCCTTCTCCCTTGGCTCTGTCCCTGAAGCTTGGAAACACGCCACCGTTATCCCCCTCTCCAAAGGTGGTGACACCTCAAACCCAAGCAACTATCACCCTATCTCCCTCCTCCCCACCCTGACCAAACTCCAGGAGCACTTGGTATTATAGTATCTCACCTCTCCCCCTTCCTTGACTCCTCATTCTTCACCACTTACCAGTCTGGATTCTATAAATCCCACTCCACCTCCTCCTCCTCCCTCCTCAGGCTTACTGACTCCATTCCCTCAGGAATGGATCAGGGCCATATCACCTTTGCCATCTTCATTGACTTGGCCAAAATCTTCAACCCCATAGCTCACCACCTCTTCCTCACCAAGCTCACAGCAGCAGGTCTCTCCACCCCTGCCACAAATTGGTTCTGCTCCTGTCTTGAGGGTAGGACCCAATCAGTTAGAATTGGCAACTCCACCCCCCCAACCAATCTACACTGGTGTCCATCAAGGCTCAGTCCTTGGCCCAATTCTCTTTTCAGTTTTCCTAAATGACCTTCCTGCTGCCTGCACCTCAGCATTCATTCACATATACGCTGATGACACAGTCTTATTTTCCTCTGGCCCCTTCCCCACTGATGTTATATCCAGACTCCAGCTAGACTTTGACAATGTTCAGCTCTGGTTCTACTCTAATCAGCTGGCTCTGAACACCAAGAAAACAGTCTCCATGGCCTTTGGCTCAAGGCAAAAACTCACAAGGATTGCTTGACCCCCCTCACTTCCGTACACTGGATGGATCCACTATCGAAGATGTCCCATCCTTCACATACCTTAGGGTCTGGCTTTACAGGCACCTCGACTTTTCTGAACACATGGATGCCATTCACAAAAAAATGCACTCCAAACTAGGAGCGCTGTACTGCAACCATGGCTGCATCCTTCTGCAGGCCTGCAGAGCTGTTGAAATGATCCTTCCTATATTTGACTAAGGTGACATGGTTTACAGTGCTGCACCTAAATCCATCCTGTCCAGACTGGACTCCCTCTTCCACTCCTTCTGTTGTTTTGCATTAAACTGTCTGCCCTGCACTCACCACTGCACTCTGTACACCTCTCTCTCCTTCCCCTCCCTTGAGGACAGGCACCTAACCCATTGCTCCTCTTTCTTAGCCAAATACTGGCTTGGCTCTCTACCTTCCTATCTCTCCTCTATCATCTCCCTGCCCCCACCCATCTCCTATGCCCTTTGCAGCTCCAACTTCCACTCCCTTGCTCTCACCGGACCTCCTCAGCAGGCCAGGCTACCTTCTCTTACCACTTTCCTGAACCCTGTAACTCACTCCCTTTACACATCCGGTCAACCCCTTCCCCCTGCACACTAGCCTCCCTTCTGCTTAACTTCACTTCACCAACCAGTAACTGACTCATCTTTCTTCTCCTCTGTATTCTCTTACCTTCTCTCTACTCTTCACCTCTCTCCCCTTCCCATCTCCTCTGCCTCCCCCTCTCACCTCTCTAGCCTTCCTATTTTGCCATGATCCGCTACTGCCCATTTCCTCCCACTTGACCTCCCCACCACCGCTCCTCCCCACCCTCCATTCCCTCACCCTCCTCCACTCTCTTCCCAGTCTGCTCTCTCTTGCACCTGTCTGCCCCTACACCTAATCTCACCTGACTTTTCCTGCAAACAGGAGCCCAGTACTTGGACTAGGTGTGCACCGAGTCATGTCTGGCCCCTGCAGGGTTTACTCCCCTAAGGATTGATAGCCTCCCTCTCCTTCCCTTCTCTACTCTTCCCTCTTGCTTTCCTGGCAACCAAAGATGCGGACTGGGTGTGCATCAAGCCAAGTCTGGCCCTTGTGGGGTACGCATCCCAGAGGGTCGAAGGTCTGCCTCACTATCTCTACCTGTCACCCCAACCCTCCATTCCCCTTCCCCTCTCCTCTGCCTTTTCCCTACCTATTTCTTATCTTTGTAACTCACTCCCCACTCATCAATTTGCTCCCATCTTCTTACACACTATCTCTACCCTATCTCCAGGTTCCAGTCTATGCTTACTCTATCACCTGGTCCCACTCTATGTCAACTCTATTTCCAGTTTCCTCCCTACACCTTCCACAGCTCTATACTTCCTTTTGCACACTGATGCTCCTCTCTGCATGTTGTACAACCCTCATGAAGTAAATACGGTATATATGTAGTGTAAGCATATATATTATATTTAGGTACTGTTGTGTAAAATAAACTGTATTTCTCTTCCCCTCCCCCCGGACACATCTAGAAACCAGCTGTTTTCAGCTCAGTATGTCTTTCCTGGTGAAAGCTTTCAAATAAAATAAATAAATAAGTAACTCATGGAGGTGAACAAGGGGCAGACGGGGAAAGTCTTTCACAGAAGAAGGAGGAGGAGTACCCAAATACAGAGGCATGCTATGAAGCTTGGGGGGAGTTTAAGAGGGATGTGAGGAAATACTTCTTCACAGAAAGAGTAGTGAATGCCTAGAACAGCCTGCCAGAAGAGGTGGTAGGGGCAAAGGCAATGGGGAGCTTCAGACATGCATGGGATAAGTGTAAGCCCCCACAAATGGGGGCTTACCTTATTGAACATGGCTCCTGTTTTGCTCCTGTCCTTGGAGTGCTTCCCCTTTGCCTGCTGATGACTGTGAGCATTCCCCAAAGTGTCCCCCACTTCACTGCCACAGCCTGGGCCACAAGAAGTGTGCCCAGAGGTTCCCTGAGTTGCCCTTGTGCCTCTTCAGCCTCTTCTGGGCTCATGGAACAGGATCGCAAGCCACCAGCATTTGGGCAGGCTGGCGGGTCTGTACCAATGCACAGGAAAACGCGTTTGATTTCGGACTGAATTTGCGGTCAAAAGCGATGGCTTCTTCAGTCGTTCTGGCCCCTAAATAGGCTGGTATAGGGGGCCAGTGATGCTGTTGGCCTGGAGGAAGCCACCAGTTATTTTTAATAAAGAGCGCACTGGTTACGGGGCAAGCCTGGCTTCATGAATATTAATAGACTGGGGCATTAATATTTATGAGCAGATCCATGTGTTGGGAGCTGCAAGTTTTGTGGGTTGCTGCTCTTTGTAAAAATTGTAAATAAATGTATATACAGGCAACACTTCCATGGACTCTAAAGGGGCTATCAGTTAAGGGGAAAATAATTTAAATAAAATAAATACGCTGGCTGCACCAGACCTCAAACATCGGGACTCAGAAAAACTGCCTGTCTGCTGCCAGGGGCACTACATGTCAGCAGCAGTGACAGGCTAAGGATTGAAACAAAATGTTTAAACTGGGCAGCGTTCAAGAGGGCATACAAGGCACTATTGACCTGTGGGACAAGTAAATAAATAAAGTAAACATCCTGGCTGCACCAGAACTTTATATTTGGGACTGTGTGAATCTTCAAGGGGACTGTGTGTTAGCAGCCATATTTGTGCAGCAACAGCCAATCGGAAAGCTAGGATTTTAGCCAGGACTTTTGCCAGAGATTTGTGGGACATTACCTAGTGCTTATGGGGAAAATACAGGGGCCTAATTCAGGCACCAAAACAGGGAGTCTTTTGTGCATCAATGAGGCTAATGAACCTTCATTTTGTGGACTGACAAGTAGATTCAGTGAATCATTGTGGGAGCAACAAGTGCACTCAGCCAATCGGGAGTCTCAGAAGGACTCCATAAAAGACAGTGTTTTTCAGGTTAAGGGGGTAGTTTGAGCAGAAGCCCCTCACAGGGAAGGGGGCTCAGGCCCCAGCAAATAGAATGGGCCTATCAATCCAGTGCAAGCCCCACACCAGGGAGGGGGCCTTTCGTCTGCCAAGAGAGACAAGTGGCTGCAGGCAACAAAAGTCACTAGCCTGGGGGTTGCCTGAAATTGTCCTCCAGGGCTGGCAAGCACCTTTCCACGTTTTGGGAAAACGTAGGTGAAATCTAAATTTTCAGCTGTGAGAGAGCTACATGCATGTTCTGCCTCAGCAGTGAGAGTGCTGCCGAATCCTGAAACCCTCAAGGAAAAGAAAGCCATTCTGCAACTGATCTGGGTGAGTAAACTTCTGCTGACAAGTATGAGTTACTGAAAGAACTGGTTGGGGCAGAGAAGCCCAGAGGCCCTGAAGAGCCTGTCGTCTGTCTGCACCCTGCATTTAACCAAAGCACAGAAATGGGTGGACAAGTGACCAGAGAAGGGTTCAGTGATTTGTGAAATGCTATTTTGTGACTGCATAAAGTACTACAGGACTGTAGAGAGAGTTCCCTAGCCATGCAGAGCTTTTCCAAAAAGTGCATGGGATGCCAGAAATCAGAAATGTCTAGATGTCTAATTGGGAGCTGCAATGCCAGTGTAGCCAACAGAGACTTTGCTATTGCGTACTACACTCTGGGATGTGTCTGAAAAAGTGAATGAGTTAACAAGTGAAAAGGCTGAAGTGATTGGGAGCCCTGCCTCAAGCTCCTTCTGTGATGCAAGAGAAAAGGAGATTATGTCCAAAAGAAACTGTTCAAACTTTGGGTCTTAGGGGAAATCACCCATGCCTAAAAGACTGTGTCCTGTGATCCGTTTGGGAGCCATGACCTGGGCTCTGGTCATTGCACTCTGCTGGAAGAGTATAGCTGCTTGTCCCTAAAATTGCTGGGAGTGGAGTACCTTTGGTCTTAGGACTCTAACCTGACTAGTAACAGGTCTTTGTCTGCCATGCTGGGCATATGACTAACCAATTGTGGCTACTTAAAGCAACTACTAAATGTATAAATGTGCTGAATGCAACACAACTACTTCAGACTGGCCTGGGACACAGCCTGGTAGTGTGCCTCCTAGGGCACTGCCATATGTGTTTCCCCCGAAGGGTACAGCCTAGATGTGGGGTTTGAAATGTGCCTGCCCTGATCCCGGCCAGGTCTTCTAGAGTGATTTCAGCCCAGAGAGGGGCACTGCCAACAGAAGTGAAGATGTAAGTTGCCATCTCAAAAGCTGTAAGATCCTGCAGTCAGTATAGGTGGCTGGCTTAACCTTTGTCTGCATCTTAGCTCCGGGAGTCAGAGCCCACCTGCTGAAAGCACCTAATTCTGCCAATTACTGCTTGAATATGACTTACCAATGAAGATGTCTAACTGTGAGTACACAGGGACCCATCCCTGTAATGGAGGGACTTGTAAATCATTTAAAGTGCCAAGTTCAGTAATCACAGTCTAAGTTCTTTAAATCAAGCTAAGGTTTCAAATCCTGTCCTTCTACAGTCAGGATGTGATTCAAAAGAAAAGATAAATGTTAATCTGCATATTTCCTTTTCAGTGCCCCAACTAGCCGGCAAACAACAGCTACACCAAACAACAGGCCTGCACCTTTGAGAACTTTAGTACTAGGTACCCAGGTTAAATGTGTGAGATTGCAGTGTCCCTAAGGCATTTCTGAGACTGGTACCAGAGTGAGTTTTAAGTGACTGTGTCATCTTTTCTAGTGCAGCTAGCTTAGACAGCATCAGGGATCTGAATGCCTCAGAGTTCGGTGGGTGGCCACTGCGATTGATGCCTAACGGTAAAACATGCCAAATGACTATTGTGATTTAATGTCAGTCTAAACCAAATTCCAATGCCAATTAATTGTAAATAGCTTGACCTCTATTCCAATTACCCTTCCTAACCCTTCCACATGTAAATAAATTGTTGCTGTTTTTTGCATAATCTTGTCTCGTTAGCATATTATTAGAGTAGAGAGTCAATAATTCATCAAAATGTCTTAATTGTGGGAAAATGTTTATTATGAACTGAGGATCGTAAATAGAGGAATCTGATTGGCCGAGAGCTCTTTGAAGCCATGATGATATCGGGCTACATCATCATGGCTTCAGAAAAGTTCCGGCGCCACCAGCATCCTTGCTCTCTACTGTCTGAGAACTATTTTTTTTAAATGTACTCCTACACCACCCAAAAACTCATTCATAAAACATTTTAAAACCTGTTTCTTTTTTTTTATTTATAAAACTTGAAACTCAGTTCATAATAGCAATAAGTCACTCCAGGGTGTGGTATATCATGGGATGTCATCACTTATTGGGTGGTTGGACGCACTTGGCCTGTGGCCTCGTGCCCAATCACCCAAGGCGTGACGATATCCCATGATATACCACACCCTGTCATGCCTTATTGCTTAATTATACAATGGCAAGAAAAAATCCTGGTCTGTGATTGGTCAGTCTGGGACTGGACCAGTGATGTTATCCCAGCAAAACATCACGGATCTACTCTCATCATTATGGCTGCTCTCTTTTTTTGCATCTCCTCTTAAGAAACAAAATTATTTTTCCACTCTAATAAAAACAATTTTTAAAACAATTTTTTTATTTTATATATAACAATGAACCATTGTATAATAGCAATAATGCCCTCCAGGGTGTGTGTCGTTTGGGATAACGTCATGCCTCAGGTATTGGACGCACTCGGTCTATGGCCTCGTGCCCAACCACCTAAGGCGTGACATTATCCCAGCACGACACACACCCTGTTGGGCATTATTGCTTAATTGGCTCATGCTTGGGGTGGCATTATGGTAATATTGGCAGGTACAGCATCCCAGAGGGTTGTACTAGGTTTTATTTTAGCCCACGTAAGTATACTCTGAGTGGAGATATGGTGCAATATTATCTTGGGAAAGAATCAGTGTTAAAGCATAGTAAGAACCCAGGCTGCACAACCTTATTCAGGCCTGCAAGGCAGGGGTAGTGTAACCTTTCACATATCTGGCACCAGGGTTATATAGGCTCATGGGTATAAGGAGAAGTAATGGAGGAGTGTGGGACACCTATGACCAGATAGGGTCCAGGGTGTAGTAATAGGCAGGGAAAAATATGACAGACTATATGGACCTACCAGTCCTTTTCTGCTGACACATTCTGTTTGTACTGCAATGCACTCCACTGAGGCATTCCTGTAGGTCCGATCTGCTGTCTTTAGCTAGTGCAGAATGCTGCACCTAGACTTGTTATATCTGTAAAGAGGAGTGAACAGATCACCCCACCACTTCGCTCTCCACACTGGCTCACTCTGAAATGGCAGATCAATAGTAAGATTCTGTTACTTTTAAGACCCTAAATGGACTGGGACTCCAGTACCTTAGTGAGCTTCTTGCAACCCGCCTGATGTCCACAGATTACATTCCACTGACATTAGATTATTGACCATTCCAAAATTCAGGTTAAAATGGTCCAGAGATACAAGATTTTCAATAGCAGCCCTTTTGCTATGGAATGGTTTACCAGCTGACATTCGTGCTGCATCCTTATCACCATTTTCAAGAGTAAACTTAAGACCTGGCAGTTCAGACAAGCATTTGTAGGAGACGGAATATGCTATTTTATTGTGCTGCCCTACACTGCAGTGCTGTGATATGATTTGTTATTATGTTATATTATATTTGATTTTTTATGCTATGCTTATGTAAAGTGCCTTGGCTTTTAGAAAGGCATGTTTTTGTTTTACTTTATTATTTTCAACTGATCTAAATTCAGTTCCAAGCTTGTAAGAGGCTTACAGAACATACATTTGATAAACATCACTTATAGTAAATATCGCCCCCTAATCATTACACCAATGATGTGGGAGTAAATAAAATGATACAAGTATGCATTTTTTATAATCCCCAGTCAGTAATGACTGTGGTAGTTTGGGAACCTGCATAAGGGAACCTACACTGCAACCATACAGCTGCTACAGAACACTTTATTTTAAAAGAGAACATGTGGGTGCTACATCTATAGCTTATACAAGCATCAAAATGAGAGACACATTTGAAGGGGATTAAATGACCCTATATGCATGTGACAGGGTTGAATAAGGCCTTGTCCCATTTGTTATGCAGAAAGAGTTAAATGCAAGGATCTGTTTTATCCTCTCCTTTTCTGTCTCTTGTCTGTCTGTTTGCACAACCGAATGTTCTCGTTAGACCTAGGAACTGATCACTCTGATGGTCTCGGGATTCTCCACCTCTCACTATCTCTCTGCTTTCACTTGCTGTTTCTGTCTTTACTTTCCCCTTGCATATCTGCAGTTATAAAAATGCACATGAAACTGGAAGTGATACTGGGATCCCTTTGTTTGAAAATGTATATAGTTATATTGTTCAAAAGACTGCAAAAAGCTGGGGGGGGCACTAGAAAGCCACCTTCGAGGTAGGTTGTTTCTCAGCCAGGCTCTACCTCATTTCTCCACAGATCACAGAAAAACTTAAAATAAACAGAAATAGAGAAAGTGTACTGCACAGCATTGAGTTCCCCAGGTCTTCAGGAGTCAAAAGACATCAAAACTTCAGTGGGGCACCCTAAGAATCAGCAGTCAGGCTCCCAGAAAACTTCAGAGCAGCAACACAGCAACGCCAATGAAATGGCTCCCAGTGCTACAGGTAGGCCTGCGAATTCTACTTCAGAACCTCCATGGCAGGCCAGGATGGGGTCCATGAGGGCCATGGACTCCAAAATAAAAAGTACTCTCAATAAACTGGAAATACAAGATGCTGCTACTAAAGAATTAACTGGGATAGTGGCAGAGGTCGATAAGTGATTCATGATGACCCAAACAGCAGTTAACAACCTAACCCGGGGGAACACCCAGTTACCTGGGAGATTGGAAGCTCTGGAGAACAAAGCTCGATCTGGGAATGTCTGAATAGTGGGGCTACCGGAGGGTGCTGAAGGCACCAACTTGTTACTCATTTTAAAGAACTGGTGGCAAGAAGTACTACCAAACCTAGAGGAGTCCATGTGGCATTCATTTGAAAAAGCTTACTGGATGAACCCATGTGTAAGGCCTGCAACTCCAATGCAGCCACAAACGGTTTTGCTGTGCACCTCCTGCTCTCATGTGCGGGACACAATATTGGCAATGGCAAGAGCTGCATACCCACTGATGGTCAAAGACTCAGATATAAAAGTGTTTCAGGACCTTTCATTTCAGACTAGGACACATCGCAAGCAACATAACTCAGTCTGTCAGTGACTCCATGCCCTGTGGATCATCCACACTCCTTTTTACTGCCAGCCTGTCTCCGAATAACTTGCAGAGGGAAGGCATGGCAGTTCTCAGATCCTAAAGACGCCAGCAGATGGACTACCAAAACTGAAGTGGAATTCACTGCCAAAGTCACTTCTTCAAACAGAGAAGTTGTAGAGGAATCTGATAATGACTGAGGGGTTTGCTGGACACTTACATGAGGACTGTTGGCACTTACCCTTGTACCAAGTTTTGTTGAATCTTTCTCCTTGCATGGATGTTGTAACAAGGAGGCTTTGTCTTTTATTAAACAAAAAGTAATGGTTATTTGGACTGCATCTGGGGTCTATTATGGAGCAGCTGGGGGGATACAGGTTCAATACATATTGGAACAATACTCATTGGTTTTATTAATCCCCCTTAGTTGTGAGATGGAGCTCCAGCAGTCTGTAAGGTAACTGGGGTTCAGTGCTATAGTAAATGGCAGTTTGCATGTTCAACATCAAAGTTTAATAAAGGTTATAAATGTTGATGTACATTTTTCAAGTTCCCCGTTCAATGATTAAACTCTGTGACTGCTGTTGGAGATAAGGAAACGTTTGGTATGGAGACATAATAGTCTCCCTTTACTGTCACAGTAAAAATGGTTAATAGTGAGCATAGCACTCACGTGCATCTCCCTCATCTATTTTCCCTAGATGTGCTGTAGGTTAACACCACAGCCACTGAGGAGGCCAGCATATTGTAGGTTTTACCTGGGATATTAAAATAAAAGTTGGATCCCCCTGCCTCCTTTTGTGCAAGAAAATAGGATGGGCTGTATTGTATATTAACAATTAAGGAATGTTGCACATTTGTGTACGTCTATTACTGTATAACTCTATTTGAGAATGTAATGTCTATGTTTTTATCTGAAAACAATAAACATAAAGTTCAAAAAAAGATTGCAAAAAGCTATCTGGAGCTCAAGGGGGTTAAACTTGGTATGCAACACAAACTCTTGCAGAGCTGTCAGCAGGGGGCCAGCTTGAGACACTGTTCTATTTGTTGCACAAGAGGAAACTGACAAAATCATTTTGACAAAAACAGGATGTCTCTTAATAAGTTCCCAGGCAAAGACTTATAAAAAGAGCAGCAATGCATTTGCTAGAGTGAGAGACAGAAACTGAGGTTTGAAATTGAAAAGAAACCCTCAAATGAAGGACTTTGTTTTCTCTGTACTGCCTTTGTACATAGTTATACTGAACAATTTTAATTTTTATTTTACTGTTATTGATAATAATAAAATGCTACTTGCGAATGTTATAATTGCTCCTGGTCTTCCTATGCTTCCTGATCTATGCCTCGACGATAGATGGTTTCAGAGTGGGATTTATGCCATGCATACTCTAAGCCAGGAGATTTGTGTGTGGGTACTAGACCTGGTACCAGGGAAGCATAGAAAAGGGTATGGATGCTGCAGCAGCAAGTCCAGCAGTGATTACCAGACGAATGGCAGCAAAACTAGCACTGACAGAAGTCCAAGCTGAGACTGTACAGCAAGCACAAGTCATGGAAAAAGAAGAACAGGCAGTGACAGAACCTGAAAACTTGACTGCCTTTTCAAATGGTGGGCTATACAACAAAAAGAGATGGAGAAACAGAGTAGAGAAGAGATGCAGTGACAGGAGCAGTGATGGCTGGATGCATGGCAAGCTATCAAAGCTGGAAGATCTGGCATAGGTCCAACAGAGCAACAAGACATAAACAATTTAAAAGACATTAAACTTACAAAGCTGTGTCCCTTGGATGATACTGAAGCATACCTCACAACTTTGGGAGGGTTGCCACAGCCTGCCAGTGGCCAAAACAGCAATGGGCAATCAAGATAGTACCTTACCTGACAGGTAAAGCCCAACTTAGCTACAGCAAAATGGGCACTGCACAATCAGAACACTAATACCTGGTGAAAAGAGAAATCCTGAAAAGATATGACATCTCAGGAGAGACCTACAGGCAAAGATTCTGGTTCCTGAAGTACCACTCAGTCGACAATCCTCAAGAAGCCTTCATTCGACTCAGAGAACTCATTAAATGGCTCCAACCAGATGGCAAAACAGTCCCACAGATCATCGACACACTTGCAGTGGAGCAGTTTAGCAACATCCTGCCTACAGACATGCAGCTTTGGGTAAAAGAACATTGGCCAGCAAGTGGGGAAAAGGCAGTTTCTTTGGCTGAAGAATACCAGCTGGCTAGACAAACACCACAGCAGCGAAGTAACAGCCAAGCACTGGTAAGACCCTCTTTCTCCTTGATTCAACTCCAAGTCTGATAAGAACTCTGGTAGGGGTAACACATCTGCACCCAACAATTTTACTTGCTGTAACTGTAATAAGCCAGGCCATATTGCAAAAAACTGCTATAATAAGGAGAGCAACACTGGAGCAGATTTGTCCTTAGCAAATTGGGGCAAGTACTTAACAGATGTCAAAGGAGGTTGTGGAATCAAAAACCGTGGGGGAATTCAAGAATGCATGGGACAGACATAAGGTAATTCTAGTGCAAGGTAGGAGGAGGAAGTAGGCTGTTGGTTAACTAGGATCTGCAGCTTATCCATTAGGTATGGAAATGAGTAGACTAGGAGGGCCAAGCGGTCCTTAGCTGCCATCAAATTCTATGTTTCTATGGGAGATAAGACTGTGAAGGGACTTATTGATTCAGGAAGCAGACAGACCCTAATGCATGTTGAAATGCTGGGAAAACACTGTGCAAAAGGACCAGGTACTGGAGTCATCTGCATCCATAGGGACACTCGATACTATCCCACTACCTAAGTGACTCTGAATATTAATGGAGTGTTGCACTAAATGAAAGTGGGGGTAGTACCTAAGTTACCTGTACCTGTGATTATTGGAAATGACTTTCTAGGATTTACCGAGTTAATCACAGCAGGAGTAAATCTGGATGTTTCAGTAGCTGTGACAACAAGAGCTCAAGCAAAGAAAATCCCAGATGGTGGGCATACCTAAAGAGATTATTACTGATCAGGGTATTAATTTTGGTGCTGCATTACTGAAGGAGCTGTACCGACTACTATGTATCACTGTCATAAGAACCTCCCCTTATCACCCTCAGACAGACGGTGTTGTTCAGCATTTTAATCAAACTCTAAAATGCATGTTAAAAATGTTTGTAAAAGGGGAAGGGAAAGATTGGGACCAATACTTACCTTACCTGCTTTTTGCTTCCAGAGAAATGCCACAGGCATCAACAAGTTTTTCACCATCTGAAATGCTGTATGGTAGACAACTTAGAGGGCCACTAGAACATGAGAAGATAACCCTGCTCATAAAAAATCTATTACATCTTATATGTATGCCCTGAAAAAGAAGCTGGCAAAATATGTTGAAATTGCCCATAGTAATCAGGAAGAGGCCCAAAACCATCATAAGGTATATTATGACCATGGGGTAAAGAGAAAGTTTTTGAGCCAGGTGAAAAGGTCTTGCTACTGTTACCCACTATAGAATATAAACTGTTAATGAGGTGGCAAGGGCCTTATAAAGTGCTTAGACATACTGGCACAGATAACTATGAAACTGAGACTCCTGATAGGAAACATCCTACCAAGATATACCATGCTAACCTCCTGAAGAAATGGACTGAAAAATTACCAAAGGCTACTTTGTTAATATTACCAGAGACTGATAAAGAAGATATTGATATAGCTTATGACAGACTGGAACAAACTGTAACTGCTGATGCTGTAAATGTGAATGTTTCCTTAACCTCTAAACAAACTGCAGAAACTCAGAACTTGCTAAAGACATTTAACAGTACTTTTACCACAGTGCCAGGCTAAGCAAAAGGGATTGAGCATGTAATAGTGACAGGAAATGCACGCCCTATCAGACAAAAGGCATACTTTTAATATACAAGTTGGCCAGCTTGGGAGTGGGTCCCAAGATGGTAGCCTGGGTAAAGAATTGGCTGGAGAACAGGACACAGAAGGTAATAGTAAATGGAGTCCACTCTGAAGAAAGGGGGTTTACTAGTGGGATATTGCAGGGTTCAGTACTAGGACTGGTCCTCTATAATATACGACATAAGCGACATTGCAGAGGGACTGGAAGGAAAAGTATGTCTCTTTGCAGACGACACAAACATCTGCAACAGAGTTGATGCACAAGGTGGGGTGGATAGGATGAGAAGGGACTTGGCAAGGTTGGAGGAATGGTCAAATGCATGGCAGCTTAGATTCAATGCTAAGAAGTGCAAAGTAATGCACCTGGTAAACAAAAACCAAGGGGAAGAGTACACAACAAAAATGGAAAGGGACCTTGGGGTAGTCATATCAGATGACCTAAAGGTGGGCAAGCAGTGTGAAAGGGCAGTAAAGAGGGTTGGGGTGATACTGGGATGCATAGGGATGGGCATTACCAGTAGAAAATAGGAAGCTGTTATCCCTCTGTACAGACAGCTGGTGAGACCCCATCTGGAGTACTGCGTGCAGTTCTGGAAACCCAATCTCTGCAAAGACATAGACATGTGGAGGCAGTCCAGAAGAGGGCAGCTAAAATGGTGCAGGGTCTGCACCACAAGACATAGCAAGAGAGACTTAAGGAGCTTAATATGTATAGCCTCGAGGAGGGGGGGGGCATGATAGAAACTTTCAAGTACCTCAAGGTAATCAACAAAGTCCAAGATGGTAGCATCTTTCAGAAAAAGAGGTGTGCAAGAACAAGAGGGCGCAATTGGAAGCTAGAGGGGGGGATGGCTCAGAAGTAATGTGAGGAAGTATTTTTTCATGGAGAGGGTTGTGGATGCATGGAACAGCCTTCCTGAGGAGATTGTGGAGTCAAAAACAGTGGAGGAATTCAAGAATGCATGGGACAGGCATAAGGCAATTCTAGGGGGTGGAGGTAGGAAGAAGTAGGCGATTGGTTAACTAGGATCTGCAGCTTATCCATTAGGTAGGGAAATGGGCAGACTGGGAGGGCCAAGCAGTCCTTATCTGCCATCAAATTCTAAGTTTCCATGTTTCTATACAGATTACCAGAGCAGTTATTTCATTTCATTTTCATTTTTTATTTTTTATCCTTGTGAGCCTGATAAGCAAACTACCCGTTTTCACAGGTGATGAGTTTGGTTACAAGAACAAACAAAATACATAATAAACAACAGATAACATTTAGCAATACCAATAAAATACATACAATACAAAAAAGATTTAAACAAAGTCTATTTACAAATACATTTCTGTAAATTTCTAAAGTGCATAGAAAGCTTGTGCTTAAAGTTACAGATTGTTTTTAAATAAATGAAATCAGAGGGAAAGGAATTAAAAAATTTAGAAGCCCTATACAGTATTGATCTCTGACTAATAGCCCTACAAACAAGTGGTGACTGAAATGTATATTTATCCTGGGATCGGGTACCACACCCATTAGTAAACCTTGGAAACAATTTAGAAACTGAAATAGGAAGATGGCCTAGTATGATTTTAAACAGGAACATGCATTGTTTAAACTGAATCCTATGATCAAGTGATAAACAGCTGAACAACTGAAAAAGAAGGCAGTGATGAGTGCGATATGGAACCTGCAACATGAACCTGAGAATTGAGTTATAAATTACCATGAGATGTTCCAACAAATTTTTACTGGCAGATGAATAAAGTAGTAAACCATAATCCAGCTTGCTAAGCAGAAAACTATGGGCTAGCAGGAACCTGGATTCTTTTGTGAGACAGGTTTTAACACAATAAAGACCCCCCTAGATGCTGATGGATGGGTAAGAGCAGACGTGGTTAAGGAAATACAAACAATGAAAGAATTGAGCATAATCAAAGAGTCGAGAAGTGCTTGGTCATCACCAATGGTGATTGTAAATAAAAAACAAGGGGGTGTAAGAATCCACCTTGATTTTAGGAAACTTAATCAAGTGTCAGAATTTGACAGTTATCCTATGCCCAGGATAGACGATTTGGTGGACAGACTGGGGAATGCCAAGTACATCAGTACCCTCAGTCTCGCCAAGGGTTATTGGCAAATCCCCCTTAGCTAAAGAAACCAGAGACAAAACTGCATTTGCCACTCCTATTGGAGTCTATCAGTTCACTACCATGCCATTTGGTTTACATGGTGCACCTGCTACATTCTAGTGGTACATGGATGTAATTTTATTCCCTCACACTGGTTATTGTGCTGCATACCTGGATGATGTTGTGGTATACAGTCCAGACTGGAAACACCACCTGGAACACCTATAAGCAGTTATCCAATCTATCAAAAAGGCAGGTCTGACAATTAATCCTATAAAATGTGCACTGGGCATGCAGGGAAACCAAATATTTGGGCTATGTTTTGGGAAATGTTGAAGTAAAGCCAGAGATTTCTAAAACAGAAGCTGTAGCTAACAGTCCTAGCCCTAAAACAAAGAAACATGTCAGGTCAGTTTTAGGGCTGGCTGGTTACTTTCAGAGATTTGTTCCCAACTATGCCCAGTTAGCTACTCCCCTCACTGAACTCATGAAGAAACAGTTCCCAAATAATGTGAAATGGACCACAGAGTGTGATGAAGCTTTTCGGACCATCAAGGCTGCATTATGTTCAGACCCTGTTTTAAGAAGCCCAGACTTTGAGAAACAATTTTTGTTACAGACAGAAGCATCAGAGGTAGGCCTAGGTGCAGTCTTGAGTCAGCATACAGATAGGAAGGAACATCCCATTCTATATATAAGTAGGAAGGTGCATGACAGAGAAAAGAGGTACTCTACCATTGAAAAGGTATGCCTTGCAGAAAAGTGGGTCATGGAGTCCCTTAAGTTTTATTTGCTAGGAGCTGACTTTGTACTTATTGTAATGCTTGGACAGCTGGTTCTGATTAATCTATGCTTTTTGTAATATAAAAATGTGTTATTGAGTGTCTCTCATAAGACACACTGAGACAGCCTGTGGGTTAACACCCCCGGTTTCAGCTAAAAGACAAAAGCCAGGAGATAATTAAAGGCTAGAAGAGACCTAAATTAAGGATCTCTTGCTTATCTAACTTAATTGTAGCTGCCAGCTTCTAGGCTGGAAATCATAAACTTTTATGACATTTAGAGGGAGTATACAGGTTATGTCACTGAGGTGTTATGTCATAAATGCTCTTTGAGGTCTGTTGAGAGCAGGATGCTGCTCATGGATGAAAGAAAGAACTTGGAAAATTAGAGACTTGATTGGGAAGTCGTGAGGAAATGAGTTTCTGCTGAGGTCACCTTAATTAATTCACTTCCTGCTTGATAAGACATCCTGATTGTACAATTTTTAATAAACAGAGGAGGAGCTGGGTGACACCATGGAGAAGGCAGGGTCAAGACAGTTTTTTAATTATGCTGGGAGTGACCTGTAGACACACACGTTTGGACTCTGAAGCTACAATATCTTTCAGCACTGTAAGAATATAAGAATACATTAGCTAGGCAAGGCTAAGTGTATGGTTGGTAGGAAATTGCACTTTTAAACCTGTTTTTTTTTAATGAGTGTAATGTTTTGTGATATATTGGTCTGCGTTTTACATTTTAAATTTTTATTTATTTTTAAATAAACATCTCATTTTAAACAGACTACTTGGTGTGCCTTTGAAATTCTTTTTTTTTTTTTTGACAAGTGAAGCATATATAGTTAAAGCTGACACTGTGCAAAGCTTACTGGTTTTACCAAACTGTGAAAAAGGTAACAGTTTATCTGAGGTCTTTAACAGAGTTCTTAAGGGTTCATTTATGTACACCTGGTTAGGTGCCCATAGGCAAAAGATATCTGCCCCTCCCGAAAAGCAGAATTATCTGAGCCTGTACATTGGGTACGCTAGCAAGAGGTGCACAGTTTGAATCCCTCCAGGACTTGAGACCAAAGGTTGATTCAAACCCACAAAACAGACAGGAGGGTTACCCTTTTTCTGTTTCCTGTTCACAATACTGCGCTCGGAGGTTGGCACTGTGGGAGCAGAGGGCCTGACCTGCTGAGTGTGGTTGTGACACTTATAACAGATCACAGTTCTCTCTGTTGGCTTAACCAAATGCAGGATAACATTTCTAGAATCACAAGGTGGTACCTGGCACTGCAGCCATTTAAATTTAAAATGAAGCACAAATCTGGGAAAGTGAATGTCAATGCTGATTTTCTGTCAAGATATGGATCAGGAGTTGAGAATTCTGAAGGTTGAAAAAAATGTGTGAGTTCAAACTTCTCTGTTTGCTATACTTCATATGCACTGAACTGTAACGGTTATAAGCTAATGTTAGAAGAGAATTAAAAGAAAGTTTTGGAAACCTGTTTTTTTAAAAACAGGTTCCCTCTTAAAGAGGGGGCATGTGACAGGGTTGAATAAGGCCCTGTCCCATTTGTTATGCGGAAAGAGTTAAATGTAAGGATCTGTTCTATCCTGTCCTTTTCTGTCTCTTGTCTGTCTGGTTGTGAAACCGAATTTTCTCATTAGACCTAGGAAATTATCACTTTGACAGTCTTGCGATTCTCCACCTCTTTCTATCTCTCTGCTTTCACTTGTTGTTTCTGTCTTTTCTCCTCCCTTGCATATCTGTGGTTAGAAAAATATATGTGAAACTAGAAGTGATACTGGGATCCCTTTGTTTGAAAATGTATATATATATATTGTTCAAAAGACTGCAAAAAGCTATTTGGAACTCAAGGAGTTAAACTTGCCATGCAACACAAACTTTTGCAGAGCTGCCAGCAGGGGGTCATCTTGGGGCACTGTTGTATTTGTTGCACCTGCAAGGAAACTGATAAGAACATTTAGAGAAAACAGGATGTCTCTTAATGAGTTTCCAGGCAAAGACTTATAAAAAGAGCAGCAATGCTTTTGCTAGAGTGAGAGACAGAGACTGAGATTTGGAATTGAAAAGAAACCCTCAGATGAAGGACTTTGTTTTCTCTATTTGTACTGCCTTTACCCATAGTTATACCGAACAATTTGTATTTTTATTTTACTGTTATTGATAATAAAACACTACTTGCAAATTTTATAACTGCTTCTTGTCTTCCTATGCTTCCTGACCTATGCCTCGATGACAATGCATATAAACTTTTTCCAACAAAGGCAAGTGTTAGAAATGGAACCGCCAGCTCAAGCAAATACACTGCTACTAACCATATTTAACCCAATGTTTGTAAATTAAAAGTCCCACAAGAGCAGTGCATTCTGAGCTGTGGTAAAGTAGACTTCTGAAAAAAAAAATTGCTCTAAAACAAATGTAACTATGTAAAGTAACTTGAAACAGTGGCTGAAATGGCACCATACTCAAATCTGTGCCAGACTGTCACCACAAGGTGTCTGCCATCTTGCAGGCTCAAGATGAGCACTGGTCCCATCCTGCAAGTTAATATTAGCTGCACTATGGCCCAAATAAATGTTCATACCTGGAGGAGAAAACAGAACTCAGCTCTCACTCCCCAGGCAGCATAACATCCAAGAGTACAGAGCATAAATCCCAGCCCCACATTAGGGAGGCATGTCCCAGTCAGTTTTATATACAATGCTTCATTCCTCAACCTCTTTCTGTGGTTGAACCAATTCCTCCAGCCTCACGTGAAACTCCTGAGCCATCTTTTCAGTCCAACAGCCCACATCTCAGGCATCCAAAACTTAGAATATTTTGCCACCATAAATGATGCAGTCTTGCAGGGAACAAGAAAGGCGTTTTTAAACTATCTAGCTGTCTTTCTCTCTCTCTCTCTCTATCCTAATCCTGAAGTCTTGCACTAATGAACATGCATTGTACTATACATAATCTGCACCACAGCTCAAAGTGCTCTGGCTTCATACCGAGGTGATGGGGCCAGTAAACATTTCTAAAGGCCACAGAGCATCCAAATTAATACTTCAAATAGTATGGTTCTGACATAAAAGACTTGTAGCTCCTAAGTGGGGTTCTAAATTTGGGAATGCCCTCCTCAATCAATTTGGATTTGATTACTGAGCCCTATGAATTTATAAATGTAAGTAACCGAGAAGAAAAACTGCAATGTCACCAGACGGTTTGTCCTGGGGAATGCCACAACTTTCCAACATGTCCACTAAAGATGTCTGCCTTAGGGTCACCAGAATACCTCCAAAATGCCACCAGAGACTTCCTGGTATGGCAACCTACAGACCACACGAAATAAACATTAAAACAACATGACAGGTGTTAATGATATTTATTTTCTAAAACTGTAGCTTATACAGAAAATGTGGAAAACATATAACTTGCATTGTACTTGCATTTCAGTTCACATTCACAGAAGCTATACAGCAGCTGGAAAAAGCACTGGTCCGTAGTTATTCACATGAACAAAATATTAAATATTCTGAGGTTACAGATAAGTTGAAAGATTTGAGTAGGACCCAAGAGACATTGTTATGGGCTCTTACAACCAAGCAATCCCAACCATTGTACCTCAAATAAATTGTTATTGAAAGGACCCTTATAATGCAAAGATGTTTAAGTCATCCATCTGCTGCAATAATAAGCATATACAGTACTGTATAGTTACGTACAATCAATTGGCAGAGCATCTTTTTAATTGTGTTTTAACTTGGAAAAATAAAAGCTGGCCCAGTTTGGAAGCCAGCTCAAGTTTTTAAGATACACAACAAGAAGGCAACTTCTAAGCAATGTAGACAGTGCCAATAAAACAAAGAGGTACTCACAAGACAAGCTGGCAGGCTCAGCTTCACCATCACTGTTTGGAACAGAATTCAGCTATGATGCTTCAGAATAAAAACTCTTTATTGTTGAGACTAACACAAAGATGCAACACGCCCCTCCCCACGAGAACGGCGAAACATTATCACGCGTGGATAGCGCTTTCTCAAGGCTCTTTGAGAAAGTGCTATCCACACACGATAACATTTGGCTGTTCTCATGGAGGGGCATGTTGCATCTTTGCTGCTAGTCTCAACAATAAAGAGTTTTTATCCTGAAGCTATCAGAAGTTGAATTCCTTCTGTTCCAGACAGTGATGGTGAAGTTTAGCCTGCTTGTTTGTCTTGTGAGTACCTCGAGTTTTTAACTTCCTGAGCCAACAGAAAGTGGAAATGGCAAAGTGGTGATATATTTACTTCGGGGGGGGGGGTATAGCATGTGTTGCTAAACAAGAGAGAGAAGGTAGTGGGGCATTTTACAATAGCGGAAATGAGAATAAACAAAACTGCAGAATATGTAATAAAACACGTTAAAAAATGGTTGAGTTGTTCATGATACTGCAACTCTGAAAATAATGGATTTCCCTACAGATCAAAAACCTTTATGTTTAAACACTACACAACTGTAACTGATGTTCTATTCCTTGGCTGGTGAGAGTTAAATCAGACCCTGCCAGGTAATAAGTTATGTGCGTAGTTTAAAATGATCATGAAGGAATGTGACTAACTGTATATCTGTTACAGTTTTCTTTCAACTCATTTTCTCATTTCACTTTTGAAACTTCGATTTTACTGAGAGCATATTGCCACATACAGTATACACACATTTGCACTGTGACATTATGATAAAAGGTGAAAACCACTGTTTTTGAGTCTGTAAGATCACGTTCATTAAATGTGAGTTTGTCCTAGAAATGTTGTTCCCTTAATTTAGGGGAATGCTGCTCTCTGCAAGTGGAATGGGCAGTGTCCATGTATGAATTTAAGCTTAAGTCCTTTACATAAATAACAGCTGATAAAAACAATTCAGTCTCAAAACAGATCAAGTGAAAGTATTTAAAACAATACAACACGTAACAATGTTTGTCTGTAAGAACATCTCTCTCATACAGCAGTTCTTTGTTTTGGGGAAAGTGCCTAACTTCATTGTGCTGAGTTGATACAGTGCTCCCACTTCCTCCATTTGTCAATACATTTCTCCTGAACCAACCTGGGTGTGGTAGTGAGTCTTTCCATGGACACAACTTCATTTACCCTAATTTTCCAGTCTGCTAATGTGAGAAGATTAGGTGAGAGCCAATGAGGTGTTATTCCCTGTGCTGGAATTACAGGGGAGCTTGCCAGGGCTCGGCCACCCTAGCTCTGAAGGGAGCCTCGGTAGCTCATGCATCACTGTCATTAATGTAAAATAGAAGGGGGGGCTCAATTTAAAGATACCCCCCCCCCAGCTCACAAAGTGTAATTCCAACACTGGTTATTCCTTTAATAGCCACAAGGCACACTGCGTAAAACACCTCTCTTTGACTCCTGGGATATAGGTTTCTAGGGGACAAGCCAAGGATGTTTTCTCTTGTTTCAAATTAACTTATATGAAAATCTGCAACAAGATGTAAGAGTTTCCAGTATTAATAGTCATATATCCCATTGCTCACTCAAGAGAACTCTGATTTCCCAATAATTGTACCAAGTATTCATGCTGCCCACACACATCTTTTTTTATCTTCTTTCCTAAATGTCAACATTTAGGGAAAAAGCTGTGAGAAAAGCCTCTGGTGGGGCTGAAGATTTCTCTAAGGCACCACATCCAGGAAATAAGTTACCTGTCGGGTACATATAACCAGAAAGCAAGGAACTATAATAGAAATATGGGTATGTAGCAGCCTGTAAAAGAGAGAGAAGTCATACAACAGGGTGACTGCAGAACATCATTCCTTCTGCAGACAGCATAGTCAGCTGTTCCTCGAGTCCTATACTGCAGTCTGGCCACATGACCCAAAACCACTCTTTTAACCACATCCACCTTTTTTTACTCCCAACAGCAGTTTAAAAATGTGTTGGGTCCGAAAAGACTCATGGGAGGTCAGGTGTTCAGGAAAGGCAGTGCTGGAGGAAATTTTTGTAACAGCAGACTTCAGAATAGAAAACTCTGCGCCACCTTGACAGGATCCTTTGACATACATGAGAACCAATATCCCATTTTCTGTGAGCTCCATAAGAATCATAGGAAGAGGGCCCAGAAAAGCCATGCCAGTTTCTCAATGTCAGACATGTAAATTATTCATAATGTTCCAACGTTTTTACTGCTTTTGCCAAATATAGCTGCAATAATTACAGAATGGACAAAACTAGTTATGGGCCTTCATTTTTTTAAAAGGCTTTGCCTATGTTTTTAGGGAGAATGTATAACTTTAAAATGCATACATGCTGCCAGATTTTTTTAATTGGCATTTGTCCCCAATTCTCTGACCAGCCCCATCATATGCCTTCTCAGTGAACTTACCCCCGCATCCTTCTTCCCTGGGTTGTCCTCTACAGTCGGGCTGCCGGGGGGGGCACAACTCCTGGCAGAGACCGAAATTCAAGTGGAGAGGATCAAAAATCAACAGTGTGGGGCTTGGGTGAAACCGCCATCCAGCAGCAGTTAGAGCCCTTATTTTCTTCCCTGCCCCCTGGCATGCCTGCAGCGAGGGTGAGCAAGTGTGTGCATGCAAGCATGCAGCATAAAACTCCAGTCGGCATCTCTCCATCTCTCCATACAGCACCGTCATGCAACTTCCACCTCTGGTCATCCTTGTGGCACTTGCATGGTGGCATCTGAAACTCATCCTTCCAGAGGAAGAGAGCATCTGCTTGAACACTCACCCCCCCCCAGCCATCCTCCTCCTCCAACTCTGGCTTATACCTGAACCCAAGTCACGAACATCAGGAGCTGTAGTCTACCACTGTGCTGAAGCCCCAGTTCTATACATGCTACCGTGATGGCATACTGTGCACATACACCATTTCTGTTCTGTATAGGAACACCACTGTGTACAGTGTTCCCAGTCACATCTCTATTTTCCCCGTCAACCCCTTTTTCCACAGTGTACATGTAATGTATGCTGCATGCATGCTGTGCGGCAGCACACCACATTTGTGAACAGGGTCACGTCCACAGTGTAGCTCACAAACTATGGTCTCATGAAGCTCAAAGTGCATAACTGGATTCTGCTTTGAATATAGGACCCTTTATCTGTAAACTACACTATAAAGTAGACTCTGTTCTTGCACAACCCTCCCTCAGTCCAGCTATGGTTCACTGTGGGGGTTCTCCCTTATCTAACAAGGGAACTTAATTAAGTTAACAGAACAAAGCTGTACTATGTAGTACCTTCTACCTGATAACAAGAAACTATTACACAAGCTTTGAAAATTAAGGGAAGTAACCCTCCTCTCTACAAGCCTTGGTCCCACTGCCAACTACACAAAGGAGCAGAATAAAGAGTGGTTTATCCACAAAGCACAGGGGATCGCTGTTACCTGTACTGCAGTTTTTCCAGTGGAGGTATAATGGAAGTTTCTTGATGTTTCCATTCTGCACCCTGAATAAATTACCCCCCCCCCCCATTTAGCAATTGCCTTGATTCCGACTCTTCTGTACCCTGCTACTACGTGTGGTCATCGGTCTGAGAATTTTGTGAGTATATCCCCTCTGCGAAGCACTGTTAGGCTGGTGGCAAGTCAACCTGGCCTGGTGTGCATCCAGTTCTGGTCTCTGCAGTTTGGAAAAGACATGGAAGTGATCAAGAAGGTCCAGCACTCGGTCAGTAACTTGAGAGGCAAGAGCTATGTGGAGAGACTGGCCATTCTTAAATTATTCAGACTAGAAAAGAAAAGGCTAAGCGGGGACATGATCATGTTTTCCAATTACAAAGGGGGATAGAAAGGGTGGACGTACTAAGATGTTACAGCAACTAAGCAAGCAGAACTAGAGGGCATCCCCCCAACTGGGAGGGAAGAATTAAGGGGAAGCATTAGAAGGCATTACTTCACACAGAGGGTAGTTATCATGTGAAATAGCCTACTCAGTGAGGTTGTAGAAGTCAGCACTGTTTAGGCATCAAAGCAGAACTCAACAGATTCCTGAATGGCAATGAGACTGCCGGTTGCACAGCATGAGAATGGGCAACAATCTGGCTGATACACTTGGATGTGTCCACACAAAAATTGGTTGTAGTCACTGCATGCGGCAGAAAGGACAAACCAGACGGAACTTCATTTTCATTCATCATCATAATACAGTGTACTATGCACACTACGTTAAAACCACATAGACATCTTCATCTTCTTCTTTAGAGAAGAAGAAAATGTAATCAGTGGGGTTTCAAATGCTTGAGAATAATTCTCTGTCAATCAAATGAAAGGTTCTACCATTAAAAAAACTCAGCAACAGATTCCAGCACTGTAAGGCAGAGTAGGAGTCAAATTTGCAAATTAATAGGATTTGACAGAGAAACCTGCTTGGTGCGTTCATGCATCTGTTTTTTTAAAAAGCAGCAGTGACCTCTTTTTTGAACTGGTCATGACTTCAGATCAGTATGTATAATAGGTCTGTATGTAAGATGACTACCATTTTGGCCTTACACTGTTTAGCTATTTCTCCACTGTATTATGAGCTTCTTTACAAAAAAAGAAGTTACGTAAGAACCTACCATATCAGTAGATCTTCTCGGGAATCTCTGTCATCAGGTCACCCCTATGGAACTTAACTGTCAGGATCCCACAGAAGCTTTTTCTGCAGCAGTTTATTAGGGGCTACCCACACTGACGTCAGGCTCCAACATCACACACTCTATATAAGTGTGGGTGGCCCTGCTCCCTCCTCAGTTCTTTCCATAGCCAGAGGCCATGGGCTGCAGGAGTTCTACCAGGGAACCAAGGAGAGAGAGAGAAGGTGCCCAGCTAACAGAAAGACTGGAGCAACAGGACAGCCAAGCTATAGAGAGAGAGAGAGAGAGGGGGATGGAGGGAGGGATGGCATGACCTGATGACAGAGATTCCCGAGAAGATCTACTGTTACGGTAAGTTCTTGTATAACTGGTCTATCTTCTTTGGGGATAGCTCTGTCATCAGGTAACACCTATAGAACGAGTCCCAAGCAGTGTTAAAAGCAAGGACAGTCCAGGTGGCAGGAGGCCAGAGGCCTAAGAAAGAAGACCCTGAAGCACAGCTAGGTCAAAGCCTACCCATCTTCTGGAGGCAATGTCCATACTGTAGTGCTTGGTGAAAGTGTGGACAGTACTCCAAGTGGCAGCAGCACAAATATCAGCTGCAGATACGCCCCTGAAACAGGCAACTGAAGTGGCCATACTCTTGGTGGAATGACCCTTAACCACCCCAGGAAGTTCTTTACTGTACTTACTGTAACAAAAAAATACTACAGTTGGCCAACCATTGGGACAAGCACTGTTTCAAAACTGGAGCACCATCTCTGCCAGGGGCAAAAGAAACAAACTGAGAGGACGTCTTGCAGTCCCTCATACGCCATGTATAGTAATGCAAAATTCTATGCACATCCAAAGTACGGAGCAATGCTTCCCCTGGATTGGCATGCTCTAGGAAATAAACAGGCAGGTGGATGGATTCAAGGTAAATTCAGACACCACCTTAGGAAAGAACTTAGGATTAGTATGCAAAGAGACCCTGTCCTTGTGGAAAATCAAATAAGGCTACTCACACATGAGAGCCTGTAGCTCTGAAATTGTTCAAGCAGAAGTAATCACAACTAAAAATAATGCTTTCCATGACAGAAAGCGTTGCTCGCAAGATGCAGCTGGCTCAAAAGGAGGCAGGGCCGGCTTCTCCAGAACAAAACTGAAGTCCCAAGCAGGAACCAAGTGATGAATGGGAGAAGATGCCTCCGTGTAGGGGAGGGGGCTTCACAGCAGTAAAGGCTTGCATGGAGCGATTCTGGGAGAAGAGAAGGAAGATTCCAATGGGGACCGGGATTGCTGACAGGGGGAAAGGTCTTTAGGCCAGTTCTTGTCCAGCAGAGAATGTTTCCCTGAGGATTTGCCCTGGGCCTTGGTGGCCTGAAAGCCCAATGAAGACATTGACGATTGGGAGGGGACCTAGAGGACCCCTGCTCTCCTCTAGCTGCCTGTTGCTCCATGGGGAACTTTTGCAGGGCTTTCTTGCTTCAGTGCTGGGTGGTGAGGTTAAACTTCAGGCAGAACTCACAGGCAAGAATGTTGTGGCCAGCCTTGCCTGGTGGCACTGAGGGTTGAGGCGTTGGATGCCACACCGGCGACCCGGGTTCGGAGATGGACTTGGGGAGCCAGGGGTCGGCAGGGGTGGAAAAGGATTGAGCATCCAGAGGACAGCCCTCCTCTCCCTGGGGAGGGATCCTGGGGCTGCTCGGTGTCCTCGTGACCCCTGAAGGAGATCGGGGATATTGCAGGATCACCAGCCAGATCGCTGGGGCGGAAGTGCGGCAGACATCAGCAGACAGCTGTGCGCGGACGTCATTGCATGTTGCACTCCTGGGGGAACCTACATGTAGAAAATCCCCGACCTCGGGGATAAGCGATGGCACCTCCACCCACTCAGCCACACTCCACCGCCGGTTGCCCTCCTCTCCTGGGCCGAGCCCAGCCTGGCCTGAATTCAAGATACAGCACCCTGGGCGGATAGAGCGGCCCTACCTCGGGGAGCTCAGAGCCAGGGGTATAGCCAGGCTGGTGCCAGGAGATGGAGGCCTCACAGACATGGAGGTAGAGCTGAGGGCACTGAAGGATGCCCGAGAGAATTCCTCATGGGTCGGTGCAAAAATAGAAAATAAAAAAAAAAAAAAAGGGAAATGTTGTGGCCAGGCTCAAGATAGCAGACACAGAGCTGCTGGTGGTCAGTAGAAGAAATCTTCTTTCTGCAGCAGCAGCGATGGAAGACAGCCAATGAGGGATTAGTTCTCGACATACAAAGGACAAAAAAAAATAATAACTTTAAAGTGGTTCAAAGGCAAATATCAAAGAAAAAAGGTAAGTAGTTTTGGCAGTTGAACTGAGCGCCGAAGCTTCTGCGGAGTCCGTGTATGAATGGTCGATGGCGGGAAGGAACTGAGGAAGGAGCATGGCCACCTGGGCTTATACAGGGTGTGTGATATCGGAGCCTGACATTGGTGTGGGTGGACCCTAATAGACTGCTGCAGAAAAAGCTTCCATGGGATCCTGATGCCTGATGGCTAAGTTCCATACATCTGACCTGTTGACAGAGATATCCTCACAGAAGATCATTTATTTTTGTCTACTTGTCAGCACAGTGGTAGGGCTACTGCTCACGATGTTGGTAACCTGGGTTCCAGAACAAGCCAAGGTCATCAGGGATCAGCAGGGAGGACAAGGAGGATCAAGCATCCCAGAGGACATGCTCCTCCTTTGGGTAGGGAGGGAGACAGTCACCATCATACGAGTGCCAGACAGTTGACCACAGATGGAGTCACTGGCAGCACAACTCAAGGAAGGGGGACACCGGCTGGTGCCACACTGCATATGCTTGCAAGCATGGGCGTGTGCATCCTCACAGTTAGCATCTCGGTCTATGGAAAGAACAAGGCAAGACAAAACTTGCCTCCAGCATGCCCCACACCAGTGTCCATCAAGTCTATTTTCAGACGAAAGAGTCCTAAAAGGACCTGTAGTTCTGAAGGTAAATAAGGCTATAGAATTGGATGGGATACATCCAAGGGTACTAAAGGAACTCGGTTCCATGTCATAATAGTGAAAATTTTACTGCAACTTGCAAAAGACCAAGTACATCTTGCTGAATACCTAACTGGCATAAAACACGCCGCAGCAAACACCAATTTGGCGCACAATAAAATTAATGTTTAAAGGAGAACCACGTGGAGAGGTGAAGCCTCGACCACTGCACAGTTCAGGGCTTCACCTCGCCGATCCCCCCTGCAAACGGCAGATAAAATTAAGAATTTAATTACCTCACTGCTCATAAACTTGTGTAAAAGCTCCGGTGGAGTCGGCATTTTGAACATGGCGCTCTGGGAAGCCATGGGATCTTGCTGATAGTACTGCGAGATGATGACGCATCATTACCCTAGCTATAATAGTGTCCTTATATATGGAAGTAAAACTATATTTTACCAATGCCCGACACCGTTTTAATAGATTTACCTAAATTCCCATGGGCATAGCTGGCATACCCGAATTTAGACAAATTCAGTAACAGTGCTGGTATCGGAAAAACTATATATAGTTTTACTCCTGTGCATAAGGACACTGTGTAACTTCAGGGCAATGACGTGTCATCGTCATGACTACTGTCAGTGGTCCGATGCCTTCAGGCGTATGGTCAAAATAACCAACTCACGAGGCTTTATCTACAATTCTGGCTAATGAGTCATTAAGTGTATTTTATCTACCATTACCAGAGGGATCGGAGGAAATGTACTGTCTAATACCCAGCGGTTGAAACTTCCTCTCTAAGTCTAACTCCTTTAATGCTGGGAACTATACCCCCCGCACCTCTAGAATAAAATAACCAAATCCGGTGGCACGGACACTGGGGGACAGGAGACTACTGCAGCCTCAGAACCAGACAACGTCAAAAAGTAATTAAAAAAAAAAGAAAAACACTCTAACACCGGTAAAAGTAAAAAACCTGTAGGTTGTCCCGAACCCAGGACCATCTCCTCCGTGGGCAGCGTCCCTACTCGCCACGCAAAGTGGCCAGCTTCGCAGCAGCAGATTGCACTCCTGTATTTCAGCAATACTTCCTGCAGAACCCTGTCATTAGCAGTCGCTGTTCTTGCCCTACTCTGTCGCTATTCCCCAACCCTCGCTATAGCCTCACTGTTGCTGCTCCTATAGGCGCCCAAACTAAGTCGCTCATATTTGAATCGTTCAATTTGGTTCACCAATATTAGGGGATACCAAGGAACTCAGGGAGGTGCTAGCTGCTCCACTGATGGTCATATTCAACATCTCACTGGAAACAGACGTGGCTATAGAGGACTGGAGGAGAGCAGACGTGGTCCCTCTACATAAGAGTGGCAGCAGGGAGGAGGCTAGCAGCTACAGGCCCAGTCAGTCTCATCTTAATGGTGGGGAAATTAACAGAATCCCCGTCAAAGCAAAGGCTGCTGGAATATCTTGACTCCAAATGGCTACAAGGCCACTGGCAGCATGGATTTACAAGGTGGAGGTCATGCCATACAAATCTGATTGATTTTTTCAAGTGGATGAACAAGGAAACAGAACAGGGGAGGGCAGTGAATGTGGCATATCTTGATTTTAGCAAGGCCTTTGATATTATGCTGCACAGGAGACTGATAAAAAAAATTCAGCAGCCTAGGGGTGGGATCCAAAGTGGTAAACTGGGCTAGCAACTGGTCACTGATAGGCAACAAAGAGTAGTGGTTAACTGCACTCACTCTAGTGATGGGAGAGTGACCAGAAAGGTGCCGCAGGGCTCTTTACTAAGTATGGTCCTCTTCAATGTCTTCATAAGTGGCACTGCAGAAGAACTGGAAGAGAAGGTATGCCTTTTTGAAGATGACACAACAATCTGTAATACAGTGGACACTTAGGAGGGTGGAGATAAGGCAGAGGAATCTTGGGAAACTCAATAAGTGGTCAAGAGCATTGCACTTGGGGTTCAATGCCAAAACGTGCAACATCTTGCACCTAGGACATAGGAATCCTGGAGCTACGTATAGGATGGCGTGGGAGATACTGGCAGTCACTAAGCAGGAAAGGGACCTTTGGGATATCATATCTGATGACCTCAAAGTGACAAGGCAGTATGACGAAGCAGTGGGTAGGGCCAATGAGATGCTGGGGAACATAGGGAGGGTATCTCCAGCAGGAGGAGAGTGGTGGTGTTGCCCCTATATTGCTCACTGGTAAGACCCCCACCTGGAGTATTATGTCCAGTTCTGGAAGCTGCACCTTAGAAAGGATATAGGCCAGGTAGAGTCAGCCCAAAGAATGGCAACTAAAATGGTGCTGGGGCTGCACTAGAAGCCCTATGAAGACAGACTGAGGGGTGTCAACATGTACACACTAGAAGAGAGAAGAGTGAGAGAGGACATGATAAAGACCTACAAGTATCTCACAGGGATGAACAGGGTGCAGGAAGGGAGTCTCTTTAAAATGAGAAAAAGCACCAGGACCAGAGGGCATGTGATAAAGCTGGAATGAGGGCAGTTCAAGAGGGATGCGAGGAAGTATTACTTCACTGAAAGAGTGGTAGATGCCTGGACCATACTGCCAGAGGAAGTGGTGGAGGAAAAAGCATTAGGGGGCTTTAAGAATGTGTGAGACAGACATAAGGGGAACACTGGTAAACAGGCCAGGAAGAGGGAAGGTCGCTGGAGGCCAGTTATGGTCTGCAAAGACAGACTAGGCAGGGACAATCTTGGCAGACTGGGTGGGCCAAGCAATCCTTTTCTGCTGAAAAATTCTATTTTTCTATGTTTTGATGACCTAGGCACCCCTCAGGGTCTGTATTTCTGAAGGAGATTGGGCATCACTGATGACCCTGACATGAAGGGAATGTCATGAGGACAGAGCTGGGAGAAGCTGGGTGACAGGGATGGGTGGGCAGTAGAAGGGGTCAAGCCTGTGATGGGGAGCATAAAAAAACCTTAGATTTCTTTACATACAGTAAATAAACTCATTTGGTAGTCATTTCCCTAGAAAAGTAAATGTTTTACTCCCATGAAATGTTCACAATAAAATGGGTGACACAGAACCCATGTTGTGCCATGCACAAGGGAATACACTATGCACAGTGAATTTTTGCTCAGTCATGTTTCTCCCTCTAGCTCGGGAAAATAATAAATTTTCAATACCCCTCAGTATTACAGTACATTCAAGTAAGAATCGACAGACAGTGCTGCGTCAGTATGTGGGCTACAAACAGAACAAAAGGGTTATCTTAAGCACACACTAAAAATAGAAAATCAAGTTTCACCATTAGCTTTTCTTCAAGAATCATCTATAAAGAGAAATGTGAAAACTAAGCTTAGTTAGTGACAGGCAGTTAGAATAACTGTGCTTATTTTGCTTTTTACAATCCTTTCTTAAAGAAGGCATTATGATTAAAACATTTATTTAATGGTATCCTCTATTTTAACATTACCCTTTTGACTTATGTGTTTATGAATTAAGGTTTACCACTGCATGGCCCAGTTTGCTAGCAAGTATATCTAGTGCATATTACAGCAATCTTATTTACAAATATTTACATTTTGTAAGAACAGACAAATCAAGTCCAAGCTCGATGCATTATGGGCAAGCACTACAAGCAGGTCAGCTACCATAAAAAGTCAAGCTGCTGAGGGCATTCACGGGCCCTCTCGTTAAGAGTGACAGAAAGTTCATCTGCAGCTTAAATACAGTTAGCACAGTAATCAGAACTCCGGTTGATTGCCATTACAAAATGTAAAACACAGACCTCAATACATTTCTACTTTTTACAGTAATACTTGTAAGTTATTTAACAAGAAATACCCATGGAGACAGAAGTCTCAATTACAGGAGAGATCTGGTGGGGGATAAAAAAAAAGAGTAGTTCATTCTCATACTTCTTGGTTGGTATAGCTTATAATGCAATACCATTTCTCTTCTTGTACTAGTAATCAAGCTGACCATTTCAAACTGTGACTGCCAAGGCACTGAGAACAACTTTGTAAAGGAACCACCACTGTAGTCTGAGATTGCACTGGTCACCTACAGTCCTTACGGTGAGTAATAAACATGGGCAAAGGCATGTAGAAAAGCTGAAGAGTGTGCAGATTAGACATGTAGCTGTATGCTACATTGGATTTACCCAGGAGAGCCCATCTGAGATGCACCATTTTGTTTTCCATGGTGTACTGCCAGTGCCAGTGCCTGATTTTACAGCTAGGTAGACTGAAAGACAGGGATAAGGTCATGTGATTTGCTCCAGGTCACAGTATCAGCTAATGGCTCTGGCAGTATTCAGTCTTGGCTCCTAGCAGTGGTTAAACTGAAAACATTTAGGTGGTGGAACACTCACCTCTTGACTTGTAGGTGGTGGAACTCCCCATCAGTATTCAGTGGAGAAAGCTGACAGAGGTGCAGGAATTCTCATACCATTTTGTAAGAGGTAGTAGAACAGAGTTCCTGAGGGCCCCTGCACACTTTAACCTGACTCCTAGTTCAGAGTTCCAACTATTGGTCTGCACTGTCTTCCCTTACAGTGCACATGTACTCAACATCTGCTACAGAATGCACAATAGATGCTTTCGGCCATTTAAAAACTGGTTTGAGTATCATCTCAAAATGGAACTCTGACTTAAACTAAAATAATTTTGTGAAACCGGCCAGTTGGCGCAGTGGTAGCGTTACCGCTTGCAACATCGACGACCCCAGTTCGAGAACAAGCCCGGGGTGTCAGAGGGCCAGCCAGGGGGAGAAGGCTGAGCATCCAAGGGACTACTCGTTTTCTCTGAGGGGGCGGCAGAGGCTTGACGTGTGACTGGCCCCAGGTGGGGCCTGGGGTACGGCAAGCACCTGAGCCAGTGTGAGGGGGAGGGATGTGACAGACGTTAGCTGTCAAGCCTTGACATCAGGCACAAGTCACATCCCTGGAACAGGAGAAAAAAGTTCTCTGAGCCCCGAGATGATGGAGTGCTGGGCAGACCCCATAAGCTCGCACCTTCCTGACCCTGCCAGATCCAATGAAATGTGAGTATCAGGGTGAAGGCACCCGACCTGGTTCCTGCCTGGGGGAAAGAACCATGGCTTCATGGGGGTACTGGAAGGTTCCAGATAAGGTGGATCTCCTGAAGGAGCAGGGTTCGGAGTAGCTCGGAGGATAAAATATGATTTAAAAAAAAAATCATTTTGTGATCTATCCCGCCATTAACTTTATAAACAGCTTATCGGTAAGTAAAATGTTCCTTTGGTTCTTGATGTATAGTTCACATAAAATCAAATTATATACAATGACTTACCAAAAAAAGCCTATGAGAAACTTGAGAAGCTCCTGATACCACTGGGAAAACTTTGAAAACTGTCAGATTTTTGAAAAAAAAGTTTACATTTCATTTATTTTCAGTAATTCTTTCCCTCTTTTCTTTATTGCTGAGGAGTAGTGCATGAAAACAAGATTACCGTGCCCTAGACTTTACAATCATCACCTCAGCAACATACTGTGATGCCATAAAAGGAATGTGGTATCAAGTGCAGACAAGCAGCCAGGGCTGAGATCCTGACTTGATGCAAGCATTCTTAGTAATCAAGAGATAAGAGTAAGCATTACATAAAGTAAATATGAAATGCAAGCAGAAGTGTGTCTAAATACCACATTTTTTCAAAACTGTCCGGGCGGTGACAGGAGCTCTTTAACATACTGTTCTAAGGGGCTTATAGGAATTTCCATAATGTGGCTTTGTTAGAGTTGGCCGGGTACTGTGGTGGCAATTCAAGAGATCAAGGTTCACATACATGCCCTGGAGACGTCCTCTGGGACAGGCTTCAGGCTGACACATCATGTGGTTTAAGTATTTGACTCTCTTCTTTCAGCTGTATGGGTGACAATCACAGTTCTGATTCAGCAAATGAACTGATTTTCATAAATAGTCCTATCTTCGAAACTAGCCGTTTTTTTTTTATTCTGGCCCTAATGGTACGAAAAATTGATGTGGACTCCTGTCCTGTTTTAACAGAGGTAAAGCATAAATCAGTAGTTTTAGAAGGCATCATGGCTTTAAAAAAAGACAACATCTCTTACAAAGGCAGGGCTAGTGGCAACTTGCTCATCCCCCTTCCTGAGCTCCTTCTACCAAGCAAACAGAACATCATTTACATGGAAAAATGCTAATTTTCTGCATGGCATGCAAGCAGTTAGGCACGATAGCAGTTACACATTTTGCATGTCTATCACTGACTTGTGTTACAACCCCCCCTCTTCCCTCGGCACATTTTCTGAAGGTAGGCATAACCACAAGCTCATCTTTCCCCTTCAAAGGCCTCTGCTAACTACAGTTCTGTGCACATATGCTCCAGCTAAATGCTGACTGTCAAATAGTCCCCAGACCCACACCTGAACTTGGGTTTCACTAATGCGGCCGTTCAGTACCGGGAGGTGTTGTGCTACAAATATATCAGATGCCATCCTTTAGGGCAAACAATAAAGTAAACAACAGCCCCTTCCAAAGAGGCTGCTCAGTTTAGGTTAAAGCAGCAGCATTTGTTAGAAAACATGTCATCATACAGCTTTTTGGCAACACTGTATTTCTGAGATCCTTTGTTTCATGCTCAGTGTATTTTTAATATTCTCAGATATTTTTAAAACAACTTCTGTAGCTAATTTTGGAATTAATGAGTCAAGTCATTAAAATGGCCGCCACGCGCATGTTTTAAAATCTCTTTGGCTAAGGTTATCCTGCTGATCATGCATGCTGTGTTCATACTGTGGCTGTACTAGGATCGTGCTACTGCAGCACCTGCTTCTGATGGTACACAACACAGCACTGTGCCAAAATAGATTTAATTTGTCTCATGGCAGGCATAGCGCAGGAACAGGAATTAAAAAACAAACGAACCTGCAAATCTAATATCTTAGGAATGAAAGAAAAAAAAAAGGCTATATTGATGTTGTTGCCAGAAAAGCGTTGTTGGAAAAAAAACTACATGGTGACTAACAAATACGGATTCTTTTATACAAAAATGAACACAACATTTTTAAACCTCTCCTGAATTAGTGGGGATTTAAATAATTATACTGTACTGTGTGCTAAACCAAAGGAGGCAGGCCTGTTAGCTATATTTGCTGAATTATATTGATAGCAACCATAAATGGCAATCCCAGCAAGTGGTACACCATGTCTGTTTCAACAGACATGATCCCCATTGCTGAAGGGTTCCAAACCGTTTTATGGTTGCAGGCAGTGCACCTTCAATATGCCTTTTATTTTTAGAAAAGAAAGAGGTAATGGTGCGACATTCCCTTCAGTTACAGATGCTGCAGCTGAGAGTAAGCATGGCATTTAGAAACATAGACTTTGACGGCAGATAAGGACCGCTTGACCCACCTAGTCTGCCCATTTGTACTAAGTAACTGAACAGAAGCCTGTTTTGTGAAATAAGACACAAGCCAAAGGTTGAGCTTTACAGCTGTTGCTTCAAGGTAAAGCAAAACAGTTTGTGAAGCTTATAAGAAGCAACAAAGTTGGACAATATGGACTTGCACTGTACGAATAAACAGGGTTGTGAAAAAATTAGAAAAAAATGCAGTAATCTGGGTGGTTCTTATGGGAGTGGGAGTTGAAGGGGGGGGGGGGGTTTGTAGATTCTGTCCCTTTTCCAGGACCAGTGGCCAAGCACATAATCTGCAAAGTTCTAGCGTTTAGCTGTCAGCTACATTTTAGTGCACTGATCAGAACCAGCTGGACCAGAAACAGCCTAGCAGCAAAACTCTCAAGTTTAGTTATACTCTACACTGTAGTGCGCTGAACACTTGTTTATGTACAGTAATTACATGCCCCAGTCAGTGGACAAATCTGCACTGAGAGCCTTCCATGTGCCAGAGTTATCAATACGGTAAGCACCAATGTTTTTTATTTATCCCTGTCTTCAGGTCTTGCAGATAAGTTACTACAAAATCATTTCACCAACCACATTTAAAGGAAAAGTGTAATGAATCTGCAAGTCATTTGTCCCAGTAGAAGCCGGGTTTTAAATACTGGTTCAAATTATGTACCTGTTCCATCTATACAGGCTGTTTAGTTATCCCAGTGTGAGCCTTTGATTTACACACAGATGGCAAGGACCATTTAAGAACTGTATGGTGTACCTTAGGTCTCTTGCTCTGGTCTTCTACTGTTGGCACAATGCATCTGTGTTTTACTAGAGAACTCTATGTCTGGAAGGGACATAAACCACATTACACAGTTCTAATACGTCACTTAATACCACAGTGTAAATCAGAAATGTCCATTGTGTTTACTGAAAGGCCAGTAAAGATAAAACACTAAGAAAACTGGAACTTCTACTGGGAAAATTACTTGCAGGTTCAGTGCAGTCCTCCCCAAAATTTAAATCACTTTATAAACACTGCTACATTTCATCTCCATGTGATGCTGCTGCTGTTATCAGTTCATTAGAGGGTCCAGTAACAGGTTGGAACTGAACCTCAAAGTGATCAAGTGTGGTGTGAAGTTTTGTGCAAAATGCCAAGGCTGGGATGCTTCCTGATGGGGAGCAGGAGAGGAGTCTCTTGAGTTGGTCCACATGGAGCTCTACTTCTAATCTGGCCGCAGTATCCTTTTCTGAGACCTAAATGAAGTTAACTGAGGTTAGATACAGAAAACAAACAGGAAATCATTTTACATACAGTACCAGAACAAAAAACAATGTCGTTACATATATCAAGGCTGTAAATAAGGAATGCCTTTTTCTTCGTAACGGTCAGCAATCAGACTTTTTCAGAACTGTTAACCATAGTAACTGCCATGCAGACAAAAACTTAAAGCAAGGTGATGAATGCAATTTCTGTTCAGGCTGAACAATCTGGCAGTCCTCTGGTCTGCGGCATACCTATTTTTATGGTGGCCTACATACTATAGTACCATAGCTGCCCACTAGACAACCAGTATTTCAACAGTTCCATCACTTTTGTCAATTTAATGGACTACTATGACATTATGATCAGCAATTAAGATGCTTGCAGTTGCCCCGCATGAGATGCCAGATTGTTGAAGGATTATTCAGCCCTGGTCGTAACACAAGAATTGTTATTTTCAGATGCGAGGTAAGCACAAGTGTGCATTTGTTCACATTCGGTTCACTTCAACAGACTAACAAAATGCCAAGGAAGGCCATGTATTAGATCTGCATGCTATCCAAATGGATAACACAACTTCAGTTACTGCACTGTGATAAAGATGTCATTTACCTACCTGAGAATACTGTCTTTCACCCTTTAGGCCAGGATGTGAACTTAGCTAACAAAGTGTGCCGGAAGCTCAAAAAAGGATACATGCTGTTCTTGGAAAAACTGGTATACAAAATCCTTTGTCCTGCATAAGCCTGAAGTCTTTGTGGACCCCTAAGAAGTCATAACAGTGAGTTCCAGGATAGGTGAAAAGTACTAAACATAGGGGAAGTCTTTTAACAAAGCATGGTCACTGGATTAAAACTCTTTTCTTCCCAGAATGCCCAAAACTGATCTAAGACAACATCAGATATTCTTTAAATTTCTTAAGAAGGAAAAAGAATATCACAAACTAATAAATGCAAAATCAAGTCTGGATTGCAAAGCCTGTACTTCAAAGTGAAGTGTATATATTTCAACACAGCCACTTAGTAAAAACTGCTTAAACTAAAACATACTTTTAAGGTATTGAAACTTAAGTAAATGGACCGTAGAGATTCTAGAAATATCCCTAAGAATGGTTACTAGTACCAATCTTGTTACTAACAAATGTTCCGATTTCCAGACTCCAAACTAGTTCCCCTTTTTGAGGTCACCCTCATCCCTGCACTCCACAGCAGAGAGGGCAATAAGCATCTGAGCAGCGTAATAAGTAGCCATGACAATAGCACGGGAGTATGGTACAGGGAAGCAGAACTTGTTGACTGCGATGGATAGATCTGATACCATGAAGAGCACTGCACCAATGCATGCAGAGAGTTTGGTCCATGTCCAGAGGTCATTGTAGAGTTGTACTCCAGCGATGGCCCGCCAGCCCATGAAGCCAATCAGGGCAATGTAGATCCCAACCAGATAAGTGAATGGGTCAGAGAGGTACGAGTAGAGAAAGCTGTAGAACACACCAGAAATAAGGGCAATAACCAGACCAGCCTTCAGGTTCAAGGGCTTCATCCCAAACGCTGAAGTGTACAGCACGTGCGAGACAGCAAACATCAACAAACCTAGACAGCAGACAGGAGAAACACAGAATTAATTTCACATACACATTTCAATGAGGAAGATTCCTTCTTTTCCATGTACATTTTAATTTTTTATTTTAAATTTTCTCCCGACTCCCCTGAGGCCACGACATACACATGCGTGTACGCGCATGGAATGCACGCACACGCCAGGATCCAGTGTCCCCTTCCACCCCTCCTCTGACTTTCTGTCGTGGCCCATGCTGCCTACGTGCCCACCGGACCTCCACCCGGTGGGAGCAGGACTACAGATGGGTGGTCATCCACCCCTTTGGAGGGGAGAGCCATGGCTCAATCCCGCTCCAACCCTCCCCCCCCCAAGTCGGCACCCTGGTGACCTGAGGTCATTCCCGAACCTGGGTGGCCGGCGTAGCGCGAGGTAAGGCACCAGCACCTCAGCCCTCTGCACCACCGGGCCAGCAGAAGATTCCTTCTTTACTCTGTAGTGGCTGCAGTAGCAAAACCGAATACAGAATCAAACATTTTTAGGTACTAGTCGTTGTAACCAGAATGGATACAAAATCTTGACAAAGACAATAACACTAATCAAACTGAAAAGCCCGTAAAACTTTAAAACTAAATTTGGTTATTGCATTTTTTTTTTTTTCACAAAATCAAATTATGAAAATATGTGCATAAGCAAGAGAACTACCAAGCAATCCCTGAATCTCTGGGCATCAAGGTTCACCCTTTAAAATGAGATTCAGCATTTGTATTCCTTTGACTAAGCATAATTTGAAAAGGCTGATTTACAGTACCAGATAATGTTTTCTATCCTGTAGTCAGAGTTCAGTTGTTGGTTTCCCTGCAGCATTTACAATCACGTCAGGCTGCCATTAACAGCAACACTACAGAGCAATCTGACATCTTTTTTAAATGCTGGTGAGCAAAACAAAGGTAAAAATCTAACTAGAGTTCTGCCTGACCTTGCAGTTTTACTCACAGATGCAAACCAGGCCATGACTTAGCCAGATTCTATAAATATCTGGCTTGTCCCACCATAGATTTTCCCTCTAATGCTGCTATTATGAGGCAGCCATTACTGAGGGTGGAAGTCAAGTCTATTAGTCCAAATCTGGAAATCATTCTATATTTGGGGGAAGTCAAAATACTTGCTGGGTCCCACATTTCTCAGAAAAAATAGATTATTGGAACTTAAAGCAGTACTATACAATAGGTGTGAACAGATAACCCACTAGATAAAAATAGGTACTCTCACTGCAGTGTGATAACATCAAATTAAAAAAAAGGCACAAAACACAGCTCTATTGCATAAAAGGAATACGTGATGGCTAAGTGTATGATACAGAATACATCTGAACTCATGGCAAGTGAGCTCAGGGAACCATCACTCGTGGCTCCAGCTACGCTCCACCACTCATGATATTCCCCAAACTCACTTGCCACTCATTCATATATATTCTGTATCACACACCTAGCCATCATGTATCCCCTCAGTACATGTTGCGGTGAAAAGTTTGACCTACTTTATTCCATTTTAGATTATTCCATATCTCATGTAATGTACAATACCCTTCTCCTCACCCCGAGTCAGCTTTAGCACTTCTATACATTTGAAATAATAAAAAGAGCATACCTTTTAATATGGCTCAGACCAGGATTTCGTCAGTATTCTCTGCTGTTTTTGGACACATATTTTCCCCACAAAGTCAGGGAGCACTGTCTGCTGCATGCTAGTTTAGTCACAAGAAAAGTGATAAACAGTGTGGAATGGATTTTCAAAGCCCACCTAAGGACACAAGTTGCCCGTGTCAAGCAGGGGCAATGCAACTGACACCTTGCATCCATCACTGTGGCATTCCTAATTCAGAAATGTGGTCTGTCTCTGAATCAGGAGCCGCTGCATTGAGGTGGTACTGGGCCCTCCTTGTGACAAAACTGAGGGTGTGGCATGTCGCAAGGGGGCATACACAACGGCGGGGCTGCATCATCCCCTTTTCTTGGAGTCAGGAAGCCCTACCGTGGTTGCAGCAAGGGGCTCGAGATAGACCAGTAATGAGCTGGTCTAAGCCCCTTGCGCCAGTCCAAGCCGCTGTGTTTGGGGCTCTAACAGCTGTGTACGGGCAGCATGGGCATTAGGTGCCATAGTGGTGGCTGGGGAGGGGGTGGACGGCATATTAGTGATGGTGCACCTGGTGGGGGTGCTGACTATTTGGGCAATATTTTCACTGCCAAGGAATGGTGCCAGGGCAGTACAGAGACACACTGTGCCATGGTCTCACATGGGTACAGCCCTGTAGGCTGCTGCAAGAGCTGTGCCCAGTTCTGTTGTGATGTAAATATGTATATTGTTATAGTCTGAGAAAACAAAACCGTTTCTTAAATGCTGGACTCCAAGCTTTCATTTAAAAAAAAAAGTTTATAACGCCAACAGTTCCACAGTTAGACCTACAAAATATTTTTTCTTTACAGTGTGATAACTTTGGAGCCATTAGGGCTAGAGACTAATTTTTTTTTAAAAGAAAACTTGGAGTCAGCAAGTAAATATATCATTAAAATATTACTACAGTGACCATATATCAATATTAAAAAAATTACGTATCAATATAAAAAACATAAAATGGTTCACTGCATTATTAAGTCCTGTCATTATTTTTTTTTTTTTAACTCAGCTTTATTACATGTCAAGTTCAGCAGCAGGTACTACATACGACAAAAGAAAATATGCAAAACTGACATATGTGTTTCTAACCAAGTATGTAATTAGTTCAGCTTTCAGTGGCTCAGTAGGTAGCACACTCGCCTCTGAGGCCGGGAGATCAGAGGGCTGTGGGTTCAGCTCCCACATCTGGCACTTGGGTTAATATCCCAGTACTGACACTGTAGTGCAGCATGAGAGGGGTGCTGCACTTCTGAGGTGCCATCTTTCAGATGAGACGTTAAACCAAGGTCCCATCTGCCTGGACTGGTGGATGTTAAAGATCCCATGGCACTTATCGAAAAGAGTAGGGGAATTTCCCTGGTGTCCTGGCCAAATTTCCCTCATTCACTAAAAATACCACCAACAGCTTAATCTGGTTCAAGGTAAGATGGCATTCATCTGTATCCTCCTCCCCCCCAGGTCGTGCCTGAAAATAGGCAGGATTTGTCTAGTGCACTTACCTGGTCAACAAAAACTAAATAAATAAAATAAAATAAATATTTCTACCAGTTAATAGCATCTTAGAGCCGTCCTGGTGGCACTGAGGGTTGAGGCGCAGGATGCCACACCTCGTGCCACGCTGGCGACCCAGGTTCAGGGACGGATCCAGGTTGCCAGGGGTTGGCAGGGGAGGGAGAGGGCTGAGCATCCGAAGGACTGCTCTCCTCTCCCGGGGTGGGTTGCGGGCAGTTCCTGACACAGTAGCAGCCTTTGGTGAAGACCAGTAGTGGCACTAGACATCGGGATGTAGTCAGGGGGAGGGTTGTCGACAGGCTCCAGCAGTGTGAGGCATAGGAAATTTGCCATGCAGGAGCCACTGCACGCCACAAACCTAGGGGGCACTAACAAAGAAAATCCCCTACCGCGGCAGCAGGCGATGGTGCGATCAGTGGTTGGGCCCCCTATCCAGTGCCAGGCTCTGCCAGCGTGCGCTTCCAGTCTGCCTCTTCCTATCTGGTCGCTCCACTGGATTCTATATAGAACTCCAGAGGAGATGATGGCCCCACCCCAGGGGGCTCAGAGCCAAGGGGTTGAGTGGCCGGATTAGGATGGAGGCCAGGGTCCAGACCGGAGAGCATGTCAGAAAGCTTCAGGCGGGCAGTAGAGCTCCAGTCGAGCATCCTCACCTGAGAGAGGCAGTCGGGGTAGGCGCAGAAACAGTTAAAAAAAAATATATATATATATCAGCATCTTAACAAATACATATATAAAAACATAACTTTACCACTGTACTGAAGTAGTAAATAATAGTTAACAGGATTGCTTCCAAAAATTCGTGAGTCTATGTAACAGACAAATTTACTGTTAAAAATAACTTACAACAAGGGCCAAAATAAAGGGGCCCAACAACTAGTCATGCATGCCCCCCTCCCACTCCCCCACAAATATCACCCCCATCCCATAAGGGAGGGAGATTGTTCCCCACAGAAACCCATATTGCCAAACATCAGAAACTGTGCATACTCCATTAGAGCTCACAAAAATTGAGATCTACACCTGGTTTATGTAATGGGCAAATGAAGTATAGGGTGTAGTCACCTACAAACTTAGCTTAGCATCAATATTCAGGGAATAATTCTCTCCCCTCCCATGCCAACAGCCATGTCTCCCAGCCTCTCTATCTGTCAACGTGTTTATCAAACCTGAGGTGCAGCATGGCTGTCAGGGCTTCCATCAAAAGTACAGCCTTAACCCTTCGGACCCAGTACCCCAAGGTGGGGGGCACAGGCTGAAGCCACCCCCCCCCCCACATGGGTCTCTGAGTTGCAGAATTATCCTGCTAGCCTGCTGTGTGTGGAGCTTGGTTGCCAGCAGATGCCCTGCTCCATTACCACCCTCAAAGTACCGTTGACAAACCCTTCTATATTGACCTTCAAGTCAGGCAGTTAACAAAGCCTCCAGGATGGCTTGCCTATCTTCTAAAGTTTTTTTTAACCCTCGGTTCAAAGTGATTTTATGTTGAAATTCTAAGTCTGCAATTTCAAGTTCCAAAGCCTTATATTTGTTCTCTTCCTGTGCTTTAAAATTTGCTGCAAATTTAATAATTTCCCCACAGAGGACTGCTTTCAGCGGATTCCACCAGACTGCATGTGAGGTGGTACCATGGGGATTAGTAGCCAAATAATCTGTAATAGTGGAAGTTATGAGGGTTTAAAGTCAGGCATGTTTAGAAGACCTACATTAAAGCACCAGTGGGAGTTTTGGGTTGAGGGGGCCAATTCTAAGGTCATCTTCACCAGGGCATGATCCGAAAGAGTGCGTGGCAATATTTCGAAGAGAGTAGTAGCATGAGCCCACTCATCTGACATAAATAGCATGTCAATCTGGGTGTAACAGTTATGTCTGTCTGAATAATGAGAATAATCTCTTTGCTGCCCATTAACCCATCGTCAAATATCTTGCATCCCCAAGGTCTGGCTCAGTCTGTTTAAAGGGGTTCCTGCTGCCCAATAATGGTCCCTGAGGCCCCCCCTCTTTCTTGTTCAGAGCTGAGGACATTAATAGCATTGAAATCACCTCCCAGGATGTCAAGACGGTCATCGCTGTCAATCGCCTCCAAAAAGATTTTTTTTTAAATGAGAGGCTTCTTTGTCATCATTAGGGGCATAGACACTAATTATCATACAGGAATATCAGCCCTCAGAATCAGATTCCACTGCTTCCGCCCATAGGGGGCAGTCCTTATGGACTAGAATAGCCATGCCTCCATGATGTGGGTGGGCCTTATAGGAAGAGGCATAAATGGCACCCATCCAGCTACGACATCATTTTTGGTGTTCACTTTCCGTAAGGTGGGTCTCCTGCAAAAGTGCAATGTGAGTGTGCCCTTTCTACCTAGCTCCTGCAGGAGCCTAGCCCATTTAATGGGATTGTTTAAGCCTCTGATATTATAGGTAGTGATGTTGAAACTACCCATCATATTTAAATAAACCAATTGGCATCCTGTGAGACTCGCCATGGGCCAGGCATAAACCCCATTCCCAGGCCCATGACAGGGAGTAATAGTGGGAGAGGGGGAACAACGCGGCCAGATCATGATCCCAAATAAGAACAACTGTAACTATGAAATAACAGTAAAAACTAAACACAACAGTTACCAATTGTGGCAGAACCCAGATATACCTCATTAACCTTTTAACTATTGCAGAACTCTTCCAAGGTGCCACTAATCCCCCCTCATGCTCCAGATGCCCAATGGTGCTGGGAAGTGCAAAGACAGGATCTGCATGGAGCTGCAAGGCCCAAAAAAGACCAAATATTAGCAGCAGACATGGTGTTGCCACAGCCATACAGCATACCCACCCTCCCCCATGTCCCACCCTCTGTTATTCATAACTATAAGGGTCCTCCCAGACCAGAAGAGCAGGCCGGTGGCAAACAGACAAACTTGGGTACTTCCGGTCAGGCCAATCCCACCTGGATGTGTTGTACAGCATAAGATCTCCCCAACATAAAGATGCACTAGCTGATAAAAGAAAATGAATAAAACGTTCTTTAAAAAATATGCTCAGATAACCTTCATGGAGCCCTCTAAAACACCCGTTGGGCCACCATGCATCCAGAACAGAAAAAGAATAGCTTGCATGAAGTGTTCTGTGTTATTAGTCTTTGTCTTAGCACTGCAAAGTATTGCATACAGTGTTATAACATGGACCAACAGGCAGTGCTAAAATTAATTTTTAAGTATTATATAAACGTCAGGAATGCTGCAAAAGAACAATAACCACCATAAGTCCTGTCATTTTGAACATACTATAACGACATGTGTATGCATGTTGCAACACAGGAGAACTGTATTAACTGTTCAAATCTTCCAGCTTTCAAAATGTAACTTCAAGTATTATAAACATGTCATATAAGATTATTTTTGGTCAGAAGATACTAGTGGCTGTTCTGTCTAAGCATGAACAGTTTTTTGTAGTTTCTGGAAGCCAAATGCTTCCAAAATGGAATTAACTGAAGCCCGTAGCATAATATACTGTATGTCTGTGGCCACAGGCAGAGAGCTTTATGGTAAAGGTTTAAAATAACAGAAAACATTAAAACCAGTACTAGCAAAGCAAATGTAACCCCTAGGTGGCACTATCCCTTGCGCTACTACCCCTGCCTGCTTGGCCACTAACAGGTTAAGGGGCCCGAGTTCTGAAATGGGTTACTCCACCCAAAGGTCTGCGTTGGTTTGGGTTACACTAACCAGGTCACAGCCCTCTGGGACACTGTGACCCCCCCTTTCTTCCCACTAGTGGACCACACCGTACACAACAGTGACTTTCCCAATACCCCTGATATGCAAAACACATACGCTTGTACTTGGCACTTACCTCCAGTACTGGTTCCTTCAGCTTGACTCTGGGGACCCCCTGTAAAATAAGGTGATGCAGTACAATAGCCACAATACAATACTTTCAGCATGAACTGACACCACAGTCAATGTAAATTGCAGAAACAAACAGATCTGATTTATTCAGAGGGTTGTAACAAGGAAGGGGGAAATCAGGTTAATTAGCTTAAACACATTAATAATCACAGTACTGTGCATGCATTTAGGCCCTGTCCACACTACCCCTCTGTAACGTTACAGAGTGCCCAAACCGTTACTGCAACGGGTTTGCGTTTACACCTGTAACGTTACAGAAGGCGTTTTCGTAACCGTTGTTGAAACCACATATGAGGTGGTTTCAACAATGATTATGAAACTGGTTACACCTTGGTAACGTTACCGGGCATAGCGTGGACGTGTGGCACCGGTCTCCTAGTGCAGCGCGAGCTGCATTGTGGGATCGGGTGCCATGGTAACGGTTGCGCCCGGCTCCCGAAGTGTGGACCGGCGGTGCCGGTCCCGTAACGGACACCGCAGTTGTGTGGACACACTGCACCGCTCCCCAGTTGTAACGGTTTCTATCCGTTACAGGGTCTGAGTGGTGCAGTGTGGACGGGGCCTTAGAGTCCCACTCTGTCATGTTCTCTGGGTACCCAGGATGGTAAAGGGGCTGGTCAGGTCCATTGCGGCTGGTTGGGGCCCTGTGATGGAAAAAAGAACATGCACACACAATTTGTAATCTGGAGCCGGATGGCTCAGTTCATGAAGAAGGAGAAGAAGAATCAGTGATTATATAGCGCGCTTTTCATACATCCAAAGCGCTTTACAAGCAAAGCTAGACTGGTAGTGAAGTGACTGAATGTGTGGTGGCAGCCATATAGCACATCATCACCCACACACAGCCTGGATAATTGCATGAACCGGTTTATGGGAAGGGGAATGTTTTCCAGGACACCAGAAATGTTCCCTACTCTTTGTGAAGAGTGCCCTGGGTTCTTTTACTTCCACCTGGACACCCACCAGGACAACACCAGGATGGGCAGAAGGGACCTCGGTTTAACATCTCATCCGAAGGACGGCACACCCCAGCAGTACAGCATCCCCCAATACTGCATTCAGATGCCAGCGATTTTTAGGTGCAAGTCCAATCTCGGTGTGGGACGATAACCCACGACCTTCTGGTCCAGAGGCGGATGTGCTACCAACTGAGCCATGCTGACACCTAATGAAAAGAAAAGCACAAACAATCAGATGACACACTTTGATTAAACAACCGTTTCAGGGAGCTACCCTGGTAATTACTCACGATACCCAGGCTAAACACAGGAGGGCTGATGGATGATCTCTCTGGATTGCCAGAGGGAGCTTGGCCCCTCGACGATGGATCTTTCTGTGCAGCAAGCTAGTGAGACAGGACCCTCGTGGCAGGGCCTATCTGTGCCAGGCAGCATGGATTCGGTCCGATTCTTGCTGGGACAACAACTTCCAGCACTAGCACACAATTTACAGCAAATGGGGAAACCAGATCGCAATCCCCTTCCAGCACATAGCACATTTATATGTAAAAGAAAGTTTACTGTACCAGGCAGGTCACTCCTCAGTCCTGATCGTAAAAATCACTGCAATTACCCGGGAGCACTACGGTAGCTAAAAGTCCTGACAGGCCAATCGCTTTCAGCAAAATCTTCTGTCTTCTACAGGGTAAGCTTGGCCTCACAGCAGCAGCAGCTTGCTTTTTTCCTCACAACTTCGGATTCAGTCCGATTAAACGTCCTCTGCACCTTCTCCGGGCAGGAAATCAGGCTAGCAGGCCTTTAGACAGGCCTTCCACAGTTCTCCCACGTGAACTACGCCACAAACGGCCACTCGAACACTCAGCAGTGTTGCCTCTTCAGCATCCAACTCGAATCTGGCTTTTCCAGCAACAGTTCAGGGCATTTCCTTTAGATTCACAAGAGTTCAGTTGGTTGGTTCAGTTGTCAATCACAGCAGGGCTCCTTCTATAAGTGCAAAAAGATGCCAAGGATCTAAAACTACATTACCCAGAGGCACCTTCCATACAGCCCCATTTCAGCAGGCTCCACTTCAGAGTCCCAGTCCTGATTGGCCCAAAGCAGGCTCCATTTTAGAGCCTCAAGTACTGATTGGTGTCATTCGGCAGTCCGGGACCAAAATGGTGTAGCTAAGCAGAAACAGTCCAGGCTGCAAGAAAACAGGTTAGATAAACCACATTTCCATTAATACTCTGCATTTCTCCCCAGAATTAGTTACAGCTTTCAGAAGGGCTCCCTCTGCACACTTGGCGACTGCAGAAACAGAGCACTTAGGCGGCAGCCCAGGCAGGACTCGGGCATAAACACACACAGTCCCCCCATTCAAACTAATTATGCCTGCGAACAGGCAGCTCTTAAAGAGACAGTACGTGGAGGCTCCAAAAGCGCTCACTGCAGTTTTAATTAAACGGCTTCAACACCGAACACCACCCAGACTTGGAGCACTTAGGTAAGCTCCTGGAAGACTTTTGGGAACCCCCATTTGTAGGAGGGTTACACCCTTCCTGGCCTGGAAAAACTTGGCATCCGCTTCAAGTAAGTACCTCCATAAACTCTAATTCAAACCACCATATACATTTACACTCCAACACATTAGTTTTTACACAGTAGTATACATACATTACACTTTGAACTCAGGTCATTGCCTCTTGCACATAGAACTTGGAGAGAGGGGGCCCTTTCCTATCAGCTACCTTGGGGCTAGATGGGGCAGGGGCACCATACCTAGAGGGCAGAACAATTAGCCTGGAGTTAGCATTTATGCTCAGTTTGGGCAGTGAGCTCTGGGATACGTATACTCCTTTATGGACCACACTGAGAGGCAAGTCCACGGACCTCCAAGGGGAATCATAGCTGAGACGCACTACAGGCTTTACAGCTCAACCAGTCTTTCTAGAGGGAACTGTTACAGTCTCTGCACTTTTAGTCTCACTTTCTGCGCCATCTTTACTTGCCAGGGGAGTTTCTATCGGAGTAGGAAGGTTTGAACTTGGGGCACTTTCAGCTCCAGGATCTGCAATTTTTTGAGTCCACAACACTTGGCTCATATGGAGAGCATTCTGGCACTGGCAGGGAACTATCATCACACTCAAAATACTCTTCCTGTTCCGGCACGTCACCGGGCTGACTCAGAGCACCTGTCTCTGTCTCAGGTAATTCAAATAGTTCCACCATACATCATGACTCGAGATCATCAGACCTAACACTCTGCACTTCACTCTCTGGGAGCACTGGCTCCAAGGAAAAAGCTGGGGGCTTAGGCAGTCCAGAGGGCCCAGCTTCATCCCCATAACTGACCTGTGGGTTACCTTGAAACAGCTTAGTTCATACGAAGGGTAGTAACCCTAGTTGTACTCACTTTCATCTGAAACAGACTGACAGTCATTCTGAACCTGTGTTGGCTGGGAAGGAAACCGTAGGTCAGTATCAGCAGGTGCAGGCTGTCTTTGTCTCTGTTTTGCAGCAGCCCTTGTCACTGGTCCAGGGTAGCAATTTCTGGGGGCTCAGATTCAGTCAGTATCTGACCAATGGGCAATAAATGATTGCGATGCATTGTCTTGACAGCTTTTGTGTTGTTTTCAGGCCTTATTTTATACATGGGCAGATCATCCAGTTTGCCCACTACAATGTGAGGGAGATGGTGCCACCTGTCGGCTATTTCGTGTTTGCCATGTAGTCCCAGATTTCTCAACAATACATGGTCTTCCACTTGGAGTTCTTGAGCCTTTACCTTTTTGTCATATCTTTCTTTATTAGCAAATTTATTTTTGCGGCCATGGTCTGAGCCAGTTGGTATGCATGATTCAATTGAGCTTTTAACTTTTGCACATATTGCAGGTAGCTGTTAGCTCAAACCCCATCAGGAGAAACACTGAAACAAACATCCACAGGCAATCGGGCTTCTCTTCCAAACATAAGGCAGTAAGGGGAGAACCCAGTGGCAGCACTTCTGGTACAGTTGTAAGCGTGTACTAAAGTGCTAATTTGCTGGCTCCATCTGGGCTTGTCTTTTGGGTGGAGAGTGCCTAGCATGTCAAGCAGGGTGTGGTTAAACCGTTCAGGCTGTGGGTCCCTCTGGGGGTGGTAAGGGGCAGGTCTGGACTTCCGCACTCCCCACAGAGACACCATCTCTTTGATTAATCAGCTCTCGAAATCTCGGTCTTGATTGGAATGGATTCTCTGAGGGGCTCCATAGTGAACAAAGAAATTCTCTACCAACACCTTAGCCACAGTGGATGCTTTCTGGTCCTTGGTGGGGAAGGTTTGGGCATACCTCGTAAAATGGTCAGTAATCACCAGCACATTGCTAATATTTCACTGATCAGGCTCCAAACTCAGAAAGTCAATACCAACCAACTCCATGGGGGCACTGGTGGTGATGTTAACAAGTGGTGCAGACCTCTGGGGCAAAGCCTTTTTCTGCAGGCAGCGACTGCAAGTCTGTATATGATGCTCAACATCAGCCCCTATTTTAGACCAGTAGAATCTTGACCGCACTAGATCAAGGGTTCGGTCGATACCGAGGTGACCCATGTGGTTGTGTAGGGACCTCAGTACCAAGTCTCTGAAAGCGGTGGGCAAAACCAACTGTTGCTTGTCCACCTGTCCCCCTCTGTCCACTGTTTCTCTACAAAGCAAGCGGTTAATCAGTTTCAGTTTGGGGCCTTCTTTATACAACAGTGCAGTTCTCAAATCAGAGGAGCGCAACTTGGACACATCTTTCCCTGTGTAGAGGGCTTCAAGTGCTGATCTGATCATAGGATCTCGGGATTGAGCCTGCTGAAGACTGTCATTATCTAACTGAGGCAGTGCACCAATGTCTAATGCAGAAAAGTGGCAGTAAGCAGCAGGTATACAATTGTCAGAGGGCCCCAAGCAATCTACTAGACAGTCTACTGTGTCTGGGGATACTTGTTCCTCCTTGTCAAACTTCTGGCATAGCGCTCGAATATCAGGGTCTGACAGCCTGACCCAATCATTTCTGGAAGCAGGTCTCCGGGAGAGGGCATCAGCATCTATGTGATTTAGGCCTGCTCTGTACTCAACAGCGTAATCATAGGTGGACAATGCAGAAAGCCACCTATGGCCAGTGGCATCCAATTTGGCTGAAGTCTGCACACAGGTCAAAGGATTATTATCTGTCTTTACCAGTATCTTTGCTCCATACAAGTATTCGTGGAACTGATCCACAATATCCCATTTCAATGCCAGGAACTCCAATTTATGCACAGGATAATTCTTCTCAGATGGGGTCAGACTTCTGCTTGCAAAGGCCACTGGTCTCAGGCCATTCTCATGCTCTTGATATAATACAGCCCCCAAACCTTGTAGGCTAGCATCAGTATGTAACACATATGGTTTTGCAGGATCAGCATAGGCGAGGACAGGAGCGTGAGTGAGTTGGTATATGATTTCATGAAATGTAGCTTCACGATCAAGTGTCCAGCGTGATCCAAAAGATTCATTGGGGGCAAAAATACACTCTCTCTCGGTTTCAGTGGATGCCACTCTCTTATATTTCTTGTTTGTGGGAGGGTAATCTTGGGTAAGATTCAGGAGTGGGAGAATCACCCTCGAGTAGTCCTTAATAAACCGCTGGTAACAACCACAGAATCCTAGAAATATTTGTAATTCTTTTAGGTTTCGGGGCTGGGGCCAGGTGGTCAAGGCCTCAACTTTGCTAGGATCAGTCTCTATCCCCTCGGTGGATACTATATGCCCCACATATTTCACTGATGTTTGAAAGAATTGGCATTTGTCGATGGATAAAAGAGGAGAGGGAAGTGCCTAATCCAATTAACATAAGCACTCTTGATAGGGGGGTCAATCCCAGTCCTTTCACAGAAGAAAGGGTTGTGAAAGAACTCCTAAAACTGAAGGTGGACAGAGCAATGGGGCCTGATGGAATTCACCCCAGAATTCTAAAAAATTAAGGGGGGAACTAGTGAAACCACTGGCGACTCTTTTTAATAAATCATGGGAGGATGGTGTGGTACCCGAGGACTGGAGGAAGGCAGGTGTGATTCCCCTTCACAAAAGTGGGACCAAGACAGAGGCAGGAAACTATAGACCTGTCAGTTTGACCTCTGTGGTAGGGAAAGTGATGGAGTAACTTCTGAAGGAAAGAATAGTTGAGTACCTAGAGGCCAGTGGGGCACAGGACCCAAGGCAGCATGGGTTCACAGCAGGAAGGTCATGTCAGACGAATCTAATAGATTTCTTTGACTGGGTGACCAAAGTAGTAGACATGGGAGGGGCTGTGGACATGGCCTACCTAGACTTTAGCAAGGCATCTGACACAGTCCCACACAAAAGATTAATAGTCAAATTAACCAGCCTGGGAGCGGGTCCCAGGGTGGTAGCCTGGGTAAAACATTGGCTGGACAACAGGTCACAGAAGGTAATTGTAAATGGAGTCCATGCTGAAGAAAGAGGGGTTACTAGTGGGGTACCGCAGGGTTCAGTATTGGGTCCAGTCCTTTTTAATGTCTTCATAAGTGACATTGCAGAGGGACTGGAAGGAAAAGTATGCCTCTTTGCAGATGACACAAAGATCTGCAACAGCGTTGATACACAAGAAGGCATGGTAAGGATGAGAAGGGACTTGGCAAGGTTGGAGGAATGGTCAGAAGTATGGCAGCTAGGATTCAATGCAAAGAAGTGCAAAATAATGCACCTGGGAAACAAGAACCCAGGGGAAGAATACACAATGGGGGAGAGGTAGTAACAACAACAAAAAGGGAAAGGGACCTGGGGGTAATCATATCAGATGACCTTAAGGTTAGCAAGCAATGTGAGAAGGCAGTAGGGAGGGTTGGGGGTATACTGGGATGCACAGGGAGAGGCATCAGCAGCAGAAAACAGGAAGTTGTTATCCCTCTGTACAGACAGTTGGTGAGACCCCATCTCCGCAAGGACATAGACAGGATAGAGGCAGTCCAGAGGAGGGCAACTAAAATGGTGCAGGGTCTGCAAGAGAAGCCGTATGAGGAGAGACTAAAGGAGCTTAATATGTATACCCTTGAGGAAAGAAGGGAGAGGGGGGACATGATAGAAACTTTTAAGTACCTCAGTGGAATCAACAAAGTCCAAGAGGGTAGCATCTTTCAGAAAAAGAGATGTGCAAGAACAAGGGGACACAATTTAAAGATAGAGGGGCGGTTCAGGGCAATGTGGGAAGTATTATTTCACAGAGGGTAGTGGATGCATGGAACAGCCTTCCTGAGGAGGTTGTGGGTCTAAAACTGTGGGAGAATTCAAAAATGCATGGGACAAACATAAGGCAATTCTTGTGGGGGGGTAGGAAGAAATAGGCTGTTGGTTAACTAGGATCTGCGGCCTATCCTGTAGGTAGGGAAATGGGCAGACTAGATGGGCCAAGTGGTCCTTATCTGCCGTCAAAGTCTATGTTTCTATGTTTCTATGATAGCTTGAGGCCGAAATCTTCCAAGCGGTCCAATACTTTGAAAAGTCTGCTTTCATGTTCCTCCAATGAATTTCCAAACACTATAACATCGTTGAGGTATACCAGGCAGTCTAACAAATTCATGTCCCCCACTGCACGTTCCATCAGCCGTTGAAAGGTGGCACGGGCCCCCGAGATCCCTTGAGACATTCTCATAAACTCATAGAACCCAAGTGGACATATGAAGGCTGTCTTCTCACGGTCTTCTGGGGCCATGGTGATCTGGTAGTACCCACTGTGCAGGTCCAACATCGAAAACCACTTGCTACCGTTCAGACAGTCTAGCGCATCTTGAATGCGGGGCATGGTGTATTGGTCAGGGATGGTCCTCCTGTTGAGGGTCCGATAATCCACACACATCCATACTGTGCCATTCTTCTTTCTCACCACTACAATAGGTGAAGCATAAAGGCTTCTGGATTCTTGAATTACACCAGCCACAAGCATCTCCTGCAGATGCCGTCATACATCATCTATATCAGCCGGTGCCAGGCGTCGGGACCTCTCATGGAATGGCCTCTCATCATGCAGCCGGATATGATGCTCAGCTCCTTGCACACATCCCACATCCCATTCCTTTAGGGAAAACACCTGGTCCCTTGGGGCAAGCTTCCTACTGATTTTCATCTTCCATTCGTCTGGCAACGGGGAGTCACCAAAATCAAACAAGTCGGGCGTCACTCTGTCATTCTACCTCGAATACTTGTTACTGGGCAGCACTGCCATGTCTGCACAGTGTACATTAGCCAGGGTGCAACCTCTATTCACCCGAATCTCTCTGTCTGACACACTGTGGACCTGAACCACTACCCGTTGGGCATATGCATGGGCCCGAGCAGGTAAGATACTAGGTTTAACCAGCAATCCTTCTGGCAATTTTCCATCACCTGGTGCATCCAGCTTGAGTATTTTATTCTTAACATCCTTCCTTAGGCGGACCTCTCCTTTTAAGGTACACTGAGTGTTAGGTGCCAGAATTAGGGACTCAGGGTCCTTCTGCCATACAACCCCAACCGGTTCATCTGGATCCATCTCTTCGGTATTCTTCCATGACTCATAAGCCTTCTTGATCAAGGCAGGAATCCTCAAAGCTCTACCAGTCCTTTGCCCCTGTTTTTCATAGCAGAGTTGGGCCAGCCTTTCAAACATGTGGGCGTTCGTCCCAATCAGTAGAGGAACTTCATCATACAATCCAGTAGGGGGACACACTAATGCCAAGGTTTCCACTTGCTCTGCCACTCTAGCTATCGAGGTGGGGAAAGACAACCAAATGCGAGTGTAGCCAGAGTAGGGGTATGCCTTTTCACTTAATCACCAGACATGCAGTCCTTCCAAAGGCTGTAAGGGCACATCAGACAAATGTTTCTGGTACCAGTCTTGGAACATGATGGTTACTTGGACGCCACTGTCCAGTACAGCCCTAGTAGATACTCCATTTACCTTCACAGTTGTCTCCATGGAGGGACCCACCACCTTGGACCATTCTAGAGGGACAGCAGCAGGGGTCTGGACAGAGGATTTAGCCACATAGAAATTTGAGTTAGGATTCCTTGATCCTGCACTGTGGTCATTTCCGCCTTTCCTCGGCCATTGTCTCACTTTCCGAAGCTCCCCTTGAAGTCTGTATGCAACTTTATCTAAGTCTTTTGTGGACTGGCATTCTCTCTTCATGTGCGCATTCTTCCCACAATTATAGTAAAACATACCTTCTGGAGTTTGGGGTGGCCGAGACATCACACTGGAGCTGGGGCGGGGGTGCTTTCAACAGAAAACCTTGGTCCCACCGCGGTCTGCGGTGTGGTGAGCATTTGGAGACATCTTGTCAATTCCCTCACTTCCATAGTCAAGACATCAAGTTTGGAGCTGCTGTCAGCATGAGACGCCTGGGTGGGCACCCCAACCCCCACAGCAGATGCAGTCTGATAAGGGTCGGAGCCTGTACTTGCAGAAGGGGCTTTCATAAAGAGACTGTTTTTTGTTTCCCTGAATTCCCTCAGCAGTTCATCCCAGGGCAGAGCATCCGTAGCAGTCCCTCCTGGCTGGGCCCCCCTTGGCTAACAAGTGGGTCTTGGATTGAGTCACGTGATTTCGGTGATTCCAGGCCATCAGCGTCTGACCTCGCACCTGGAGCAGGGGATGTAGCAGCTACGACTGCGCAGGGCTCTGACAAGCCTTCCTCCTCCTCAACTTCCCGTACCTCCCCCATCAACACATGGAAAGGCAAGGGACCAGATTTCCTTTGATGCAGTTACAATTTGAGTAATACCCAGCTGGAGTGCCGGGCAGACCAGAGTATATGATATAGTCTCACCGGTCCACTTCACTAGAGGTCCAGCCTCCCTTCCAAAAAATGGTTGTAAGATCCCCTCTAATCGATCCATATAGGCAGATAACAATTCCCCCGACTGTTGTCTAACATCTTTAAGTCTCCATTTCAAGGCCTCAACACTAGTGGTGCCCCCAAACACACTGTCAAGGGCGACCATGTACTCTTGGGCTTTGGCGTCAGGGTCAGAGGACCTCAGGGAGCGAAAAGTACGTTGGGTGGGTCCCTGGAGGCTCTCCCCCAGGCAGGCCCTTTTTTCGGCCTCTGAGCTTTGCCAGTCTTGCACCACAAAAGTAGCAGAATGTATCCAGGTTTCCAGATCAACTTCCCCATTTGGGGTAGGACGGATGCCAGAGAATACCTTGAGCTTGCGATAAGGTACATGACTACTTGCTGGCTCAGAGGCAGGTATAGAAGTTGGTGAAAGGACAGGGGCTGTAGTGGGTGTGGATAGTGGGGAGGTGACACTCCCAGGCGGTAGGAATGGTTTCTTTCAGTCCTCCACAGTTTTCCCGTCCTCCAGTAACAATTTAGCAAATTTCTCCTCAAAAGTCTCAGATAGTGGGGGGCTCATTCTCCCCAGGGTCTTTACTGTCTTTAGTTACCACTCTCCAGGCAGTGAGGGCTCTTTCGGGGGTGATAGTCCGTGGCACTTTGGAATTGTCTACTCGGTCCTTACACTCTACTAAGGCCATGAAACTTTGGGCGAGCAGATTAGCCTGTCGACCCACCACCACCACAGGGTTTTGTAAACATTCAACCTTGGAAAGTACTCCCTCTACAGTGTCCTTACTGGTGCCCAGGGGAATGTCCAGGATAAGTATTTTGGGGGTCGACCTCCTGCCCAGCACACCATCCCACCAACTGGTATACAGCCATTTCTACTGGGGTAGCCATTAATCTTTAACAATAATTCATAATTTTTGGCCACTAGAAGGCACAAAATCCCAGCGGTGGGCCTCCAAAATGTAACCCCTAGGTGGTGCTATCCCTTGGGCTACAACCCCCTGCCTGCTTGGCTACTAACAGGTTAAGGGGCCCGAGTTCTGAAATGGGTGCCTCCACCCAAAGGTCTGTGTTGGTTTGGGTTATGCTAACCAGGTCACAGCCCTCTGGGACACTATGACCCCCCTTTCTTCCCACTAGTGGCCCACACCGTACACAACAGTGACTTTCCCAATACTCCTGATATGCAAAACACATACACTTGTACTTGGCACTTACCCCCAGTACTGGTTCCTTCAGCTTGACTCTGGGGGCCCCCTGTAAAATAAGGTGATGCAGTACAATAGGCACAATACAATACTTTCAGAGTAAACTGACACCACAGTCAATGTAAATTGCAGAAACAAACAGATCTGATTTATTCAGGGGGCTGTAACAAGGAAGGGGAAAATCAGGTTAATTAGCTTAAACACATTAATAATCACAGTACTGTGCATGCACTTAAGAGTCCCACTCAGTCACGTTCTCCGAGTACCCAGGATGGGAAAGGGGCTGGCCAGGTCCATTGCAGCTGGTTGGGGCCCTGTGATGGAAAAAAGAACATGCATACACAATTTGTAATCCGGAGCCAGATGGCTCAGTTCATGAAAAGAAAAGCACAAACAATCAGATGACACACTTTGATTAAACAACCGTTGCAGGGAGCTACCCTGGTAATTACTCACGATACCCAGGCTAAACACAGGAGGGCTGATGGATGATCTCTCTGGATTGCCAGAGGGAGCTTGGCCCCTCGACGATGGATCTTTCTGTGCAGCAAGGTAGTGAGGCAGGACCCTCGTGGCAGGGTCTATCTGTGCCAGGCAGCACGGATTCAGTCCAATTCTTGCTGGGAAAACTACTTCCAGCACTAGCACACATTTTACAGCAAATGGGGAAACCAGATCGCGGTCCCCTTCCAGCAGCACATTTATATGTAAAAGAAAGTTTAGTGTACCAGGCAGGTGACTCATCAGTCCCGATCACAAAACTCACTGCAATTACCCGGGAGCACTACAGTAGCTTAAGTCCTGACAGGCCGATCGCTTTCAGAAAAATCTTCGGTCTTCTACAGGGTAAGCCTGGCCTCACAGCAGCAGCAGCTTGCCTTTTTCCTCACAACTTCAGATTCAGTCCAATTAACCGTCCTCTGCACCTTCTCCAGGCAGGAATCAGGCTAGCAGGCCTTTAGACAGGCCTTCCACGGTTCTCCCGCGCGAACTATGCCGCAAATAGCTGCTCGAACACTCAGCAGTGTTGCCTCTTCAGCATCCAACTCGAATCTGACTTTTCCAGCAACAGTTCAGAGCATTTCCTTTAGATCCAAAAGAGTTTGGTTGGTTGGTTCAGTTGTCAATCACAGCAGGGCTCCCTCTATAGGTGCAAAAAGGCACCAAGGATCCAAAACTACATTACCCAGAGGCACCTTCCTTACAGACCCATTTCAGCAGGCTCCACTTCAGAGTCCCAGTCCTGATTGGCCCAAAGCAGGCTCCATTTTAGAGCCTCAAGTACTGATTGGTCCCATTCGGCAGTCTGGGACCAAAATGGTGTAGCTAAGCAGAAACAGTCCAGGCTGCAAGAAAACAGGTTAGACAAACTACATTTCCATTAATACTCTGCATTTCTCCCCAGAATTAGTTACAGCTTTCAGAAGGGCTCCCTCTGCGCACTTGGTGACTGCAGAAACGGAACACTTAGGCAGCAGCCTGGGCGTGACTCGGGCATAAACACACACAATCCCCCCATTCAAACTAATTATGCCTGCGAGCAGGCAGCCCTTAAAGAGACAGTACGTGGAGGTTCCGAAAGCACTCACTGCAGTTTTAATTAAAAGGCTTTAACGCCGAACATCACCCAGACTTGGAGTACTTAGGCAAGCTCCAGGAAGACTTTTGGTAACCCCCATTTGCAGGGGGGGGGGTTGCACAAGAATGTCAGAAATAACTTTCCTAGATTAGTAATACAATCTGTAACATGAATAGAATCAATCTTAATTACAAATCAGCAGATACTCATGGATTGACTACCCCAACTGTTATATTTACTGATTTCTAAAATCTTGTTTCACAAATGTTTAATTTTATCAACTAAGATTGTATGACAAACATGCCAACATCTTAGTATTTCTGCATCAATGTTCATTATTTTGAGAATCTACCAAATATTACAATAGTCTAACTCTATCTGAAGAATATTGATCCATAATAAAAGTATGTGAAAAATCTGAGTGTCTTGTGACAAAAACTAAACAAAAAGAACAATGGTAATTGTTACTTAAGGACCTTGTAGTTCACGGAGATATAATTCTTGGACACAGTAAATTCAAGCTTTACTGACAAGTACAGCTGTCATCCTGTATAGATGGTCTAAACCCCCACCCCCCAAAGTGTGAGGCTTACCTGGGGTACCGGATCCTGGACCCAGACAGCAGCCAACCTGAATTCGACCCCAACACCTGGACTCTGTAGACAGGGAACTGGCAGGAGCTGGCAAGACCCAGCAGGAGCCATGGTTGGTCAGCACCTCCTGTGCTATGAGGTTCCAATGTTCCAGCACACCTCAGTGGTGGACAGCTGCCACCAGTGGAAGGCTGCGTGTACCATTGCCCCTATGTGACCGAAGACCATCACCCATCCTACTTCCTGAACTGGGTATGGGGGGGGGCTCAGGAGCTGTAAATGAGGGCTAAAGCCCACAGGGAAATCATTATTAGGGTCAGTGCCCCCTGGTACCATGGCTACCACCATCTTAGTTACTGCTGAGCCGCCCCAAAAACAATCATTGGGCTGGAAGACTGAAACAACCTCCAGAAGGCCTCTGGGTGAAGATGAGACTAAGAATTCTGGCACCCTTTCAGAAGACCTTTCCTTTGCGGTGTTGAGATCTTTGAGTCACAGCCAGTGGGACCAATGGTAGGTACCCCAGTTTTTGTGCTGTAAGAAGGGGGCTAAACTAGAGGCTGGCAGATCTGCTAGAGATCTCACTGGGTAAGCATACCTGCTGCCAAGAGAGGTTTGGTGCACTGCCATAGTTGGACTGAGCATCTGAATGATGATCTGTGAGCTGCTGCCAATTTTGCTGAGGAAAGGGAGGCCACTGCATGTCAGCCAGCACAAAACAATGCTAAGACAGTGTGAAGCATGAAGACAAGTCTAGAGCTACTGGACCAGCTGGCATAGCAGGCACTTCAGCTAGGTGTCCGGCTGCCATCACCATGAGGATCTGAAAGTCAGGTCATGTGGGTCAGTACAAGGCCTCAGCAGCTAAAGGAGTCAGAAAGTGACAGCAGCCGAACCTCTGAGAGGATGCCGAAAGCCATCAGCCTGAGAGAGAGAGAGAGAGAGAGGGAGAGGTCCAAAGGAGCCCAGCAAGACAGAGACACCCTGAGTGAAGCTGTGGTCCAGAGGTCTGCTAATCCAAGAGAAGCCCATTTGACAGGGGACCTGTGAGTAAGATGCAGGGTGGCCTTGCTTCAGGGGGAAACCCTTTACAAATATCCCACGTGTGGGGTCTGTTGTGGCATTTTAAGCAATTGTAAGGCCTTGTGAGAGATTTTTTTTTTTTATTTATTGAAATTTCGGATAACACCTTTGAGAACAAGCTCATTTCATAGGTTCCACATCAGACAAATAATACATATTGGAAAGGTATGAGATGGAGAACAAACAAAACAAGGAATTATACAAGACATTACAAGAGTGTATAACTAGAGAAGTTCCAATACATGTGGCATTGTACAATGTATGCCATGGTGCATATTTGATTAAAACCTGGACTTCAGAGGGTCCTATTAAAGGGGGTGGGATCTTATGAAATTACCCTTTATAAGAAAATGAGAACAGACCCAGCCTAATATCTAATAATCAGCAAGATAAGGGATGGCATCAGCACAGGGGCCTCGTCAGAGGTGAGAAGGTATGGGACAAAGCATTTTAGAGTGAGCAAGGGAGCTCAGGAGATATAACGGGGGAAGGGGGGATGGGGGAAAGACACAGAGTGGTGAGGGGAAAGAGTGGAAGGGATCAAGAGCAAATGTGAAAGGAGAACGATTAGCAACTTAGACCAGTTATTTTCATGCTGAGAACAGTTATGCACAAGTCCAGGATAGCATAAGCTTAGAATAAGTGCTGGTCACAAGAAGGAAGATTATTGGAATTTAATTAATTTGAGCATGTTGCTCCTGGTTTAAAGTGCATCATTGGGAAAACCACAACAACACCAACAGGCCTGCCGCATTTCTGCACTCGTGGCACCCAAGGACTGTGTTAGAGGGAACTCCCAGATATTTATAACTGAGACCTGGCACCAGGTCGGAGTGCAGAGCAGCCTCTAGTACAGAATGACCAGAGGGCTTCTGAGCTGGTTTGGGGTGTGGGGGCAAGCAAAGTCAGTATTGCCTAGGCAGGTTTGTTTTACTGAGGTCTTGTGGCAGAGGGATGCCCTGAACCCACACTTGAGAGCACCTAAAGAGGCCATATAGTTGGTGCCTGTTTTAACCCATTTTTTCTTTTGCAGAGCCAGTTTGTGTTTAATAAAGTTTTGTTTTGCTGTTTAAACCTGCTCCAATTACTGACTGCCTTAGCCTTGTACATACTACTTGGGGGAACTGTTGTGTTTGCTTAGGGTCTTTGAGAGATATGACCACAGTGGGTAGGTGGGCTGGTACAGCACCTCAGAGGGCTGTACTGTTAGGTCATCATGCCCACCTAAATCTTTCTCAGAGTATAGGCCCACCATTTCTTCCTTTTGCATAGCTAGAGATAAGATAGCTTGTAGAAGCTAGAGGATCCAAGTACAGCGAAGGACACAGTTAGATGGGTATGAAACTAGTTGGAAGGGAGACAGCAGAGGGTTGTCATTAATGGAGTCAAATTAGAAGAGAAGGAGGTCACCAGTGGGTGCTCCAAGGATCGGCCCTGGGTTCAATCCTTTTCAATATGTTCATTAGCAACATAGGAGAAGGAATCTAGAGCAAGATGCATCTCTTTGCAGACAACACTAAACTCTGTAGCAGGCCTACCGGGTCACTATTTAGTTCGCTCTACAGCGCACGTCAAAACCATGCAACAGGAACAGTGCAGTAGGGAAGAGCGAGAGGGTGCAAAACCTCGAAAGGGTGTATGCATGGCAGTGCACTCTCTCACTCTTCCCAGGTAGAGGATAAGAACTCTGCTGGGATAAGGGGCAGGTGAGCAGCTGCCGTGGCTCAACGGGATGAGTTGCAGGCAGCAAGGGAGGCAGTGCGTCTGTGGACTGGGTCTCTATTCCCGATCCCAGATGTATGGAATCCCCCCCCAAAAGAGTTGGTTATTTTATTTGGGGGGGGGTCAGGGGCCACAAAATACTGACATATGCTGCTGGTAATCTATCATGCTGTACTGGCAGCACAGTATATTGCTGCGGCATAATGTCTTGCGACACTATGACCCCGTGCCTGTGGCAGGATAGATAGTGACGAGGGGGTTAGGGAGATGCTGAGAGACTTGCAAAAGCTACAGAGATGGCTAAAGTTTTGGCAGTTGAAATTCAATGCCAAAAAGTGCAAGGTGATGAACAAAGGGAACAAGAACCTGAGGACAGAGTACTGGATGGGGGCAGTGGGTAAAGCTATGCATGGCCTTTGAGGAAAGAGACCTAGGGATCATCAGTTACTCCCTAAAACAGTCAAACCAGTGTAACCAGGCTTACAGTAAGGCAAAGAGAATGCTGGGGTGTATAGGAGGGGGTGCTGGCAGCAGAAGGAAAGAGCTATTACTACCTCTCTATAGATCACTGGTGAGGCCCAACCTGGGGTACTGTGCCCAGTTCTTGAGTCCTCACCTAAGGAAAGATACATACAGGCTGGAGACAGTGCAACATAGGGGGACCAAAATGATTCAGGGCCAGCAAGGCAGATCTTATGAGGATAGGCTCAAGACACTGAACAGGTACTCGTTGGATGCCAAACAAGAAAGGGAAGATATGATAGAGACCTTCAGGTTCCTAAAAGGAATGAACAAAGTAAACAGTGAGGAACTATTTAGCATAAGTAGCAGATCATGAACACCGGGACGTGAGTGGAAAGTGAAGGGAGGGTACTCATGAGGGAAGTGAGAAAGCTTTATTTTACAGAAAGGGTGGTAGAGCTATGGAACAATCTTTCAGCTGATGTGGTGGGCACCAAAACTATCAGTTGTTTCAAACATGGCAGGGACAGAGTGAAGGGCTTACTGGTTGCTCAGGGTGATAGCGGTAGGGCAGGGATCATGGGGGTGGATAGTGTGGGTTAAAATCCTGTACGGACAATAGGTCCCAGATTTGTTAGGGAGTTATGAGCTGACTGGATGGACCAGTGGTCTTTTTCTGCCCTGTCTATGTTTCTATACAAATCCCCTTACTGCTGAGTGAGAAAGAAGCCCGGCATCACTGAAAACATCTACTGCAGCCCTGTGGCAATATAAGGTAGTGACATATTGTTTCTGTAGCCAAAGATGTAGCACATCTGCTCTTCAGAGGCCTTATAAAAGTTTTGCCCGAGAAAGTTGATCTGGTCATGACTGGCATATCAGGCTGGTCCAAACAAGATTCAATATATCAATGCACTACCGTGCGTATACTACCACTGTCGGGACCTACAAAGTCAAATTCAGGCGTTGCCAGTTACATTCAGATTCAAAATAAGCTTGTCTAAATGTTATTCTAGTGATGGTAGAAGGGCCCCCTTAAAGGGGCGCGTTATCTCTAGGAAAGGGACTGCAGAGGGAGGAAATTGGTCACACGCCTGTATCAACAAACTGCACTTTAAAAACAAAGTCATATGTAGAACTGGCAGGAAGTTCTGTTGAGAAGATTTCGGCAGTGATGCAATGAATATTGGTGCTGGTATCTGTATAAAGCCTCTGGATAAATGGTGGTGGGAGAGTTAACAGGAAACAATTGAGGATAAAAAAAAAAAGAAACAAACAGTAGAATTTCTTTGTCTGCTGAAAGTGCAAATTTTAACCAGGTCTTCCAAAATTGTGCAGAAAGAGAGCTGCACATGTGTGTGTGTGTGCGTTCTGGTATAGATCCGACTGACGTAAACAGTCACCAAGGAGTCACTTGCTTTTAGAATTAAGTACAATCAAGGCCGTCTGTGTGAGGTTCCAATTTCTGAGCACAGCATGTCCTGACCTTGAAGCGATACTGTACATGATTTCCTGGCAGAACCACAACTACTAAAATGAAGCTGTCAGCAAACTGCATAAATTAACATTTCCAGATACAGTATGGATGGACGCCCAGCTAAATGCAAACTGGTTAACATGTCTACCATGGAAGTCTGTATAGTATTGTACAGTAGTGTAAGTAGTATAGTAGTATAAGTCTATATAGTACTTTCTGAATATTATTATACAACTGGGTGTTATAACAGAAATGCAAAACAGAAAGTCAGGAGAAATTATTCGGTTCTGTGCATGTACAGTAGCAATGATTCCAAACCTAAATTCAGTCTGAACAGCAGTTCGAGCAGTAGGGCCAGAGGTTAACCCAAAGAACTATGAACAAGGAGATCCTGTCCCAGGAGCCACCAATTTAGGCAAGCCAGTTAGTTCCATGTGCTCTGTACACCCAGCTAGTACATTATTTAGAAGTAGTGTATGACTGCACTATAAACAACATAATGCAGCTCACTTGATGTTATATGTAAGTAAATTGTAAAATAAAAAGATGTGTGGTATTTCCCCTATAAATGGATCGAGGCACATTTTCACCGCTGTGACAATGCTTGGAAGGAACTAAATTTATAGTAAGCAAATATGGTTCATGGCCTGCTTTGTGTAGCAGCTGATAAAAGACAACATAGTAAATGTATTGTTTGATGCAGTACCTAGTAATATCTTCTGATGATAATTGTTTGAAAATAAAAGATAGGGTAATGGCTTTGTGCGAAGCTGGCACTGTGCTACCTACTGCAAACTAAATCAAAAGCAGAACTGGAGGCAGTCCTTCCAGGGAAGAGACCAGAAGTTGCAGCCATCACTAAGACATGGTGGAATGATGGAGACAACTGGGACATAAACGGTATGTGGCTAAAAATTATACAGACTTGACCAGGGGTGTAGCCAGAAATCCCTGTTTTGTACACACAATCTCCAACAGTTATACCCCCCTGTTAAAAAATGTACACATCCTCTCCAAATGGTACCCTTTACAAACAAGTCAGATTGTTGTCAGATGATTCCTCTAATCTCTAAACATGTTATACATGTATCTGCCTCCTAAACAACAGAAGTTTAAAGAGAGACACTCCTCAGTGACCTACACTAACCCAAATACTACAGATTATAATGAAAATGTCAACAGAAAGACATATGGTTTGTGACAGGCACTCAACAAAACTGTGCACAAATGTGTACAGTGAGTATGCCTGCCTACACCCTTGGACTTGACAGAAATGGAAAAGGGACAGTGAAAAGGCTCTGACATATCAAAGGATGAAAAACAGAAGATGTAACAGAAACTGTATAGGTCAAAAAGAACACAACTCAGAAGAATCATTAAAAATATGTATCTGCTACAGGCCGCCAGATGCAAATACCCAATTAGACTATGAACTACTAAACAAACTATATACAATCACTAAAAATATGATGCTGTGATCATGTCAGACTTCCTGATATTTGTTTACAACATATTTCCCCAGGTAGGCAAGCAAAGCCCGGGAAGTTCGTTTCCAGTTGTGACTGAGGGGAAGGAAGGAAAACACGGGTAATACATTCATACATAGAAACATAGAAGGTGATGGCAGAAAAAGACCAATGGATCCATCTAGTCTGCCTGTATTTCCCTATTACACTCCAGGACCTATTGCCTCTTTGGGGTTTTCGCTAACCATATCCCCCCCTTTTGCTCTCTATTTCTGCCTCCCTTTATTTATTTATTTATTGAAATGTTTCACCAGGAGGGCACCCTGAACAATAAGTTGCTCGTCTCATGGTGCGACCTGGGGGGAGGGGGTTACATAGGGTTAGGAAAACAGAGATTATACAATTATTGGATGGGTGCACAGCTACAAATTATGTAAGGGCAGTACAGACAGTTACAACCTGTGAGATTATACAACAATAGGGGAACACAGAATATAGTACAATACAGCATAAAACAATAATGTGACAGAACAAGTTATGGTGCGATAATGTACCAAGAGCAGGCTCAAGGTCATACATAAGTGCTGTAATAGGAGAAGGAGGGGGCAGGAGGGAGGGGAAAGGAGTGAAGGCAAGAAGGAATAGGAGGAAGATGGGGTAGCCAAGCCCTTATACCTCCTTCAGAATGTTGTGAACCCTGACAGAAGGGAAGGGGTTGGACAGACTGGAGTTAGGAATAAGGTAGTTAAGGAGGGTTAAAGCTGGAATAGCTGGGGGGAGAGGTAATTATGGAGGGCTGTGGTTAGGGAATAGATGGAAGAGGAGTGCCGTATTTCAGGTGGGGTCCAGATTTTAGGGAAGCAATGGGCGAACCCAGTCTGGCCAATGAGGGTGCAGCGACAAGGGACCACTAGAGAGCATGTATCAGTAGATCTGAGACAATGGTCGGGGGGGGGGAGTGGAGAGAGAAGATGAGAGGTAGGGAGGGAGTTCGCCATGCCAGAATTTGGAGGTAAGTTTGGCACTATGAGAGATGCGCGTGTGAAATAGTGGAGGGAAAGCTAGGAAGCGATAGAGTTCACAGTGATAGGAGTGGGAGGGAGTGTCAAGGGCAAAGCAGCATAAGGAGTTAAAGAGATTTGTCCAATTTAGTCAAAGAAGATTTGGGAGCAGCACCACAGACTATGTCACAGTAGTCAAAGATGGGGAGTATCATCTTCTGGACAAGTTCGCGCCTCGCAGACAATGGGATGCAACTATGATTCCAGTACAGAGCACCAAGCTTGGGGTGCAGTTTCTTTAGGATGACATCGATATGCACAGAGAAGTTGAGGTGTTGGTCCAGCCAAACCCCCAGATATCTAAATGAGGAAGTGTCCTCAAGGAGTGTCCTATCGGAGGGTGTGGAAGGAGGGCAGGGCTGTGAGCCTAAAGAGTCTCTGCCCGGTGCGAAAGATCACAGAGACTGTCTTCTTGGCGTTAAGGAAGAGATGGTGGGAGGCAAACCAGAGCCGAACTTGGTTGAAGTCATGCTATAGGCTGGTTTCCACAGCGGCATAGTTTTTGCCAGAGCTGTACAAGACAGTATCATCTGCGTACATATGAATGGACATACAGTATACCATTGGCTCTATCCCAGCTGTGTTTAAAGCTGTTCATTGGTTTTGGCACCCACCATCTCTGCCGGCAGACCATTCCATGGCTCAGCCACTCTTTTGGTAAAATAATACTTCCTCACATCCTTTTTAAACCTTCACCCCCATTAACCTTCACTCTTGACCCCCTTGTACTAGCTTCTCTGTTCCAGGCAAATACCTCTTCACATTTCACCTTGTTCATTCCTTTCAGGAACTTGAAGGTTTCTTTTATATCCCCCTCTTACTTCTAGTTTTGAGTGAATACATTTTCACTGCCTTTAGCTGATGCTAATAGGATCTGCTCTACTGGTCCTGAATCATCTTGGTCACCCTGCGTTGTATCATCTCTAGCCCGTCCTTGTCCCTTTTCAGGTGAAGACTCCAGAACTGGGCACAGTACTCCAAGTGTGGTCCTACCAGTGATCAGTATAGAGGTAACTGTATGTACCTCCTACTTCCAACTGTCAAACCTTCTCCCAATGCACTCTAGCATCTTGTTAGCATTGCTGAAGTCTTTGTTACATTGGCTGATTTGTTAAAGGAAGTCACTAATGATGACTTCTAGTTCCATTTCCTCTGATGCGTCCAGCTGAATCCCACCCATCCAATACCCTGTTCTGGGGTTTTTGTTCCCTGAGTGCACTATTGTGTACTTCTAGGCAGTGAATTTCAGTTGCCTTCTTTGGACCGATTGTCCAGCCTTTGCAGGTCACTCTGCAACTCCCTTATCCCCTCCACACTGTCAACCCTAACACCAAGTTTAGCGTCATCTGAGAATAGACACAACCTGACACAACCTGCCTTGGATTCCCCATCCCATGTCTCTGATCAATATATTGAAGAGGACTGGGCCCAGGACAGATCCCTATGGTACTCTGCTGGTGACCTTTCTTTCCACAGAACTGATCCCATTCACCACAACAATCTGCTGCCTCCCCTCCAAACAACCTTATTATTCCCCCTAGCTGTTCTCAGATCCTCAATCTTCTTCAGCAGCCTTCTGTGAGGTACCAAGTTAACTGCCTTGCTGAAGTCGAAGTACAGTAAAACCTATTACGTGCCCCTTGTCAGCTTCCCTGGTTACCCATTCAAACAACACTATCCGGTTGGTCTGATAAGACCTCCCTGCCATGAACCCGTGCTGCTTACTATCCATTTTTCTCCAGGTAGTCCACTAGGTCCTCATTGACTAGTGACTCCATCAGTTTCCCTGCCATGGAGGTAAGGCTGACAGGTCTATAGTTTCCTGGCTACTCCTAGTCCCTTCCCATGTGCAACAGAACTACATATTCCATTCTCCAGTCTTGGGAACTACTCCTTACTGCAAACAGCTGCTGAATGGCTCTGCCAGATGTTTGGCTAACACCAGTGCCAGGTCCCTTAGTATCCTTGGATGCATTCCATCTGGTCCTGGGGCCTTATTTACCTTGAGAGCAACCAACCCTTTTCTGACTCTTTTGCTAGTATATTTCTGCAGCTTCATATCCCCCACCACCACCATCAACTGCCTTTATCCTGCTCTCTGGCAAGGGTCCACTGTTCTCCCTAGTGAATACCAGGCAGACACAGTCATTCAGCTTGTCTGCTTTCTGCCCATCTTCCTCTACTACCCTGCTCCCCCTTTAGCATGATAATTCTCCCTCCCATCTTTCCTTATATGTCTAAAAAAGAGTGTTCCCCTCTCTTGACCCCCTCTAAAATATGCAGTTCTGTGTCTGCCTTTTGATCTTGACTGCCTTTTTAGCTTCTTTAGTTTTTCCTACTACTCGTCTCATTCTTTGGCCACCTGTATTTCTTTGTACCTTATAAGGACCTTCTTTTTGGCCCTCACTGGCTCCCTGACCTTACACTTGTTTCTCTTGATAACACTGTTTTTGTTGTCTCAAGAATGGCTCCTTTAATAATCCCCCATCTTTCTTCCACTCCACTAATGCTGTCTACCCCAACTAACCTACCGAGGACAAATTTCCTCATTTGGCTGAAACCTCCCCTTCTGAAATCTAGCACCTCAGCCTTAGATAAGGGCTTACTGGTGCCCAAGACCAACTCGAACCATATAGTACAGTATTGTGGTCACTGGATCCCAGTGGTTCCCCAACCTGCACACTACCTACTCTTTCCGAGTTGGTGCACAATGCACATAGTGCACAAATACAGAGGAGATACATATTTACAAAGTGCAAACACTGCAGTCACCTTATTGATGAGGGGGAATAAATGTAGGTACACAATGCAGATGCATTTGCATTACAATCATATTAAGCAGATTACAATAGCTATGGTATTAGAGAGCAGAAAGAAATATACTGTACATACTGAGCCATACATGATTAGGATGAATTTGGCTTTGATGATCTTAGCTCAAGATACATAGTCATCCTATCCCAGAAGGCATATTTTTTTCAGCTCAATGGCTGTGCTGCAGACGAGGCACTTCTCCCGACTCTGTTCCTCCACTTGTCTCAAAATCATCTTCTAAGAGCCGCTAAGATCGGAGGCCTGTAGCTTACACACTATGGCGGAGCTCCTAGGGAGAGACTGTGATTCACCTTGACACTGGCCTGAGGCTTGTGTGATCCCAGCATCAGAGTCCATCATTCTGCTTCTGCCACACAGGGTTTTTACATTGTGTCAGTCCACCGAGGTGTGGCTTGCATGCTCCCACACATGCCCTGCAGATGTCTGCCACTGCCTTCCCCAATGATTGTGGTCCCTGGCTTGGTGTACTCTGTTGGGTGTCTTCCAAATGCCAGGCATCACTGACCCCTGCCCCGGCCCCCCCCGGAAGTGAAGAGCTGTCCATGGGACACTTATCCAACCCCCACCCCGGCCAACCCTCTGATGCTCTGGGCTCACTCCCGAACCCAGATCATCAGCATCGCGAGTCGTGGGTCATCAGCATCGCAAATAGTAGCACTACCGCTGTGCAGGTGGGCTGGCTCAGAAGGCATATTGTCTGGCTTCACCAAACATACCTATCTAAAATGGTAGGAGAACTGCTAGTTTTATTCACAGAATCATGCATTATGCATTATGCAATGACCCTGGCCAGAGAAGGCAATTTATTAGACACAGTACTGAGTACTCCCGGGGTGAACATAACAAAGTGTCTTGTAACTGAACCCATAGCAGGAGTGATCACTGTATGGTCAGGTTTAATATCAAATCAGGCATAATAAAAGAAATTGTTATAACTGAGAAATGTACACATTATAAAACAAATTAAGGCCAAATCAAATATGCCCCAAGGGGATGGAACTAGGAAGAGGACATAAACAAGGGAACTTCAGAGGAGATGTGGCAGATATTTAGAAACAAGCTCTTAGAACTACAAGACAAATTCATACCCAGTGGAAAGAAATACAACAGCAGGGGTAAAAGACTATGCTGATTAATGTCCAACATTTTTAAATTGTTAACTAAAAAAAAACAAAGAAATACAAAAAATACAAAACTGGTGACACTGACACGTTAGAGAAATATAAATACCTACGAAAGAGATGCAAAAATGCTATAAGGAATGAGAAAAGGAAAACAGCATGTAATTTCTTTACCAAAGCAAAAATGGGTCAAACCAAAGAATTATCTGGATACAGCAATCAGCTTGATAAAATCATCAAATAAAATGTTTGGTCCCTTTGAACTAGGTGGCAGGATTATCCAATGTGACCCCAAAACGGTAATAAAGTTTAACAAATGCTTTTGCTTAGTTTTTAGCAATACTGTTATCTCAAGAGTATTCCAGGCACCCTAGAGGAGACACCTATCAATGAACAATAACTGGTAACAAGGATATGGTGATAAATAGGGCAGGTTTAAATAACCCTGTGGAAAAAAAGTCACTGTCCCAGATAATCTATCGCCCTGGAAAATCTAAAAGAAGGAACTGCAGGCCCACTAGAACTTGTATTAAAAAGCTGCTCAAAGAAAAGATAGTGCCAATGGATTGGAGGCAAGCAAACATGGTTCCTATTGTAAAACAAAGGCAGCAAACGTGAAATATCAAATTACAGTCCTACTATCAGACTAAAATCAGTTGTAGGTCAAATTACGGAGGGCCTAATAAAAGATCATTTACAAAATGAACTATCACAAAATCAAAATATGGACAACAAACAGCACGGTTTTAGGAAAGGATGGTACTGTATCACAAATGCACTTCGTTTTGTGCCATCATCAGCAGACAACTGGACACAGCCAAACCAGTTGATACTATCTTCCTGGATTTTAATAAGGCCTTTGATTTGATTCCTCATACAGGTACCAAATCAAAGGCTATACCAATGACTAGGGATAGTAATGTGTGTGTTTTTTTTTTTAATTTTATAGCATACGGTCCTTTTATTGAATTTTTATAGCTATGATCTTCATCACTTTGTCTGTAATTGTATGTACAGTGCCCTGAACCCTAGAAATAAAATGTTACTAAATTACTAAGATGAAAACAGTTCACTTTAGTGAAGAACAAATCAATTGGAGAAGAGAATTGGTTTAACAACTGGTTTAAATCCTACCTCATTGGCAGGACCCAATCAGTGAGAATCTTTGATTCCATCTCCCCTCCATTCCCCATCAACACTGGTGTCCCTCAGGACCCAGTGCTTGGTCCCCTACTCTTCTCCATTTTCCTTAATGATCTTCCCACAGTCTGCTCATCCTCTTCTATCCACAGGTACGCTGACTATACTGTTTTGTAGAGTTCCGCCAAAAACCCTGCTGCAGAGCAAACCAGCTTACAGCATGACTTCAACCAGGTTCAGCTCTGGGTTGCTTCTCACCAGCTTTTTCTAAACGACAAGAAGACAATCTCAATGACCTTTGGCACCAGGCAGAAACTCTCTAGGCTCCCAGCCCTACCCACCTTCCATACCCTTGGTGGGACCATCCTGGAGGACACCTCCTCATTTAGATATCTGGGAGTTTGGCTGGACCAGCACCTCAACTTCTCTGTGCATATCGATGCTATCCTGAAGAAAATGCGTCCCAAGCTTGGTGCTCTGTACAGGAATCGTAGTTGCATCCCGCTGACTGCAAGGCGCAAAAATGTCCAGAAGATGATACTCCCCACCTTTGACTACTGTGACATAGTCTATGGTGCTGCTCCCAAATCTTCCCTGACCAAGTTGAACACTCTCTTTAACTCCTTTTGCCGCTTTGCTATCAACTCCCCTTCCCGCTCCCACCACTGTGAACTCCATCGCTCTCTAATCGTCCTTCCACTATCTCACAGACGCATCTCTCACTGTGCCAAACCTCCACATTCTAGTTATGGGGGGCTCCCTTCCTATCTCTCATCCTCTCTCTCCACTCCACCTCCCCCCCACCCACTCTCTCAGATCAAATTACGCCCGCACCTTGACGGTCCCTCACCGCTCCACCCTCATCGGTCAGATTGGTTTCGCCCATCGTTTCCCAAAAATCTGGAATTCCCTCCCCCTTGAAATACGACACTCCTCCAACTACTCCCTTACCTCTGCCCTACACAATTACCTTTCCCTCAGCTGTTCCTACTTTAACCCACCTTAATATCTATCCCCAGTTTCTGCCTTCCTATCATGACCCCCCCAGCAGGGTTTTCAACATCCTAAAGTGGGAAATCAGGAAATGGCTACCCCTTCTCCTCATATTCAGTTCTTGCCTCTCCCCCTCTCTTCTCCACCTGCCCTTCTGGGTCACCAGTGTGCACAACCTAACCCCATCCTTTTTACTCCAACAGCACTTGCGTACTACCTCGAGCCTACTCCTGGTACACTCATGTACTATAAATGGTTCTATCGCATTATTACTGTTTTGTACATTTATATGTTCTTTTGTATGATTTTGGACATGTATTGTAATTTACCCAATGTTCCACTACTGTTTATTGTACAATACCTTGTGTTCCAGCTGTTGCACAATCTTACAATGTTGTATTGTTTGTACTACCCACATACTACTGTAACTGATCATCCTGCACAACCCTATGTAAACCCTCCCACCAGGTCGCACCGTGAGATGAGCAACTTGTTGTTTGGTGTGCCCTCCTGGTGAAACATTTCAATAAATAAAATAAATAAGAATGGTTAAAAGGTTGGACACAAAAAGTCTGTTAAAATGGTTTCCACTCTGAAGACAGCAGAGTTACCAGTGGCACACCTGCAGGGATCTGTTTTTAAGGCCATCACTATTACAATTATATACTGTACATAAAGTATGTAACGGTTATGAATGAAGGATGACAGCTGGACAAAACAAATATGAGGATGACACAAAACTTGAAAGACTAAATGAGGAGAAATGTTAAATTAAACAGAAAGACTTGAATAATATCAACAAGTGGGTTGAAATGGGGCTTGAGTCTAAATGCACAAACGTGTGCTGTGGTGCACCTATGCTCTAAGAAAAGTCATATGCCAACATTCATAGTCTCAGAAAAACAACAGAGAAAAGAGTTCTGGGAATACTGATAATGGCAGACCTTAAACTCACAAAGCACTGTGAAGCTGCTTTGGAAACGCTAATAGGGTGCAGGACTGTATAAAATGAGCATTCACAGTAGAAATGAAAAGATAATCCTCTTTACAGAATCTATGTTAGGCCAGATCTGGACTACAGCTCACTGTTCTGGACATCATGGGCTGGATTTTCAAAGCCCTATATCCAACACAAGGTGCTTGTGGCAAACAGTTGTGCCGCAACTGGCAGCCTGCGTCTAAAGATGCATCCGGGAGCTATTCAGGAAAAGCAGCCTGCATCAAACGTAGGCTGCTTGTGGCAAAGGGGGGGGTGTTGTGACAGCCTTGTGCCACAAAAAGGGCTGCAACATGGTGTAAGGGGGCTTGCAACAGATGCAGGCTGCCATATCCCCTAAAATTGTATTCAGAAAACCCTCCCAGAGGACAATGTTTTAAGTACCGTTAGACCAGCAAAGAGCAGGCATAATGGGACTTAGACACATTCTGGGAGGGTTGGCAACTGTGTGCCACTGTGTACCCCCCCAGTATAATATGTACCCCAAAAACATCCCTGGTGATCCAGTGCCCCTTCCCCCAGCCTCAATGGGTCCATAATTCATTAATATTACAACACAATATCAACCCTGGTGATCCAGTGCCCCCCAAGCCTCGATCAGTCCATAATTCATAATATTATAGATTGGAATGAAATTCCTACTGGTCTAGTGGTCCCCCACTCTCCCAACAAAACAGACAGTGCACACCCCCCCCCCCAGTCTGTACCCCGATCTAGCGATCGGCACAGCCCTCCGCACACCACCATGGCGGTCACCGAATGAACTGTCAGAGCACCTACTGTATACTGTATAGGCAGTGCAGGTCTTGATAGCTTATTTGGGGCTGGCCAGTGTGGTGTGCGGAGGGCTGTGCCGATCGCTGGATCAGTGTACGGGGGGGGGGCGAGGTGGTGGGCACTACCTGCCAGGGTGGGGGGACACTACACCAGCAGGGATTTCATTCTATAACATTACGAATTATAGATAGATCGCGGCTTGGGGGCCACTAGATCACCAGGGTTGCTATGGTATTATAACAGTAATGTATCATGGACTCAAAGGTGCTGCGGGTGGCAAACCACTGCCTTCCATGCCTCCCGAGCACTCTGTGACTTGCAGCATACTTGGAGGTTGTGCCCTCTGTTTGCCACACTACCACCCATGCCGCAGGATGCAGGCTCAGGGACCCTGTCCGATACTGAATTGGGCACAATGTCCCTGATGCAGGGGCTGTCGGCACAAGCTGCCATTGTCACAGCTGGTATCCAACCTTTGAAAATCTGACCCCATATTTAAAGAAAGATGTTCTAAAAAAGCCCATGAGGATCCTGAGCAGGGTAACTAAAACAATCACAGGCCTGCGGGAGCGATCATATGATGACTGTCTAACCAATCTGAACCCCAACAAGCCTAGAAACAGAGAGAGTAAAGGCAGGGGGATCACCTGTTTATGTTTGATGTAATTTACATTAATGTATTCAAGAAAATAGGGTTACAGCTTAAAGGAGACAACCAGCACACCAGGGGGACACAGTTTTCAACTCAAACCAAAACCACTTAGGACAGAGGAAACTGTTTTTCTTTTCGCAGATGGTGGTTGAAGTGTGGGACAGACTCCCAGAACATGCAGCTGGTTGTGACACCAAAGAAAACTTTAAAAAATAAGTTATCTAAGAGGCCAAGTTGAATATTACTACCTCTGAGAAGGGGGAAGCAGTTAATGTGGGCAGCATAGCCTCCTTCTCTCTGCTCTTTAGTATGAACCTTAGAAAACATCTGGGGTATCACGTTGCAGTTTCCTTTTGGTAATTTGGAGGCAACCAGTGAATCTGGCCATATATAGGTCAAGTACTTGCCGAAGCAATGGTGGCCATTCTGGCATGGCATGTCTTTTATAAGTCATTTAAGTAATGGCACAGTCAGTTTCAATTAGCGACCAGTTAAAGAACTAAAACTGTAATTATAAGTTTATATAGCTTGCAAAGAAATGATGTTAATGCACCTGCTGAAGTTGAAGTACAAAGCATACAAAGTAGGAAAATGAAAAATGAGGGTATAATAGGTCACTGGAACCTTGTTGAATTTGTAGTGTGGTTTTGCTCTGGGTTTGAATCATCATGTGACGCAGAGTTGATGTTACCCTAATTTTGGCACTCCTTATGGAAGCATTGCTGTGTCTGTATTTACTATATCTGACAAGACGGTGCCAAAATTAAGGAAACAGCCGCACTGCACTGCAAGATCATTGAACCCTCATGGAACACTGCACCACAGACTGGCAAGGTTCCAGCAACTTTCATTTCCCTACTTTGTATGCTTCGTGTTATAGCTCTAATAGGTGCATTAATGCAGTTTTTTGCAATTTTCGTTACTTTTTAAAAAAGATATATAACTGACGCCATTAACGTTTGCCATTTTTAAAACCTATGACAAGAAAAAATTACTGACCTTAGTAATGTTGTTTCTTCTAATGGAGTCTTGCTATGTTATGACAGTAGCAGTTTGTCCCACCACTAGAACTGCTCCGGAGGTGAAATGGTTAATACCATTCCAAAATAGAACTTTGAGCACAAGCTCTAAGAAGCAGCTCTATCTGTGTAATTTCAAACCTGAACTGTCAGATCTTTACGAGCAAAAACTCACTAAGGTCTGTGTGGAAGCTGTAACCTACACTAGCCAAATGGCTACCTAAATATTAACAACCATTGCTGGTCCCAACACCCAAGACTCAAGTCAGGGGACCAGAACTACTAACACAATTCTAACAACAAGAATAAAACAACAGTATAATAAAACACACACACCCAAACTCCCAAAGGAGAAAGCTAAAGGGCATAAAATAGTGCCCACTTGCCCGCACCCCAAGTAGAAGTTCTGAGAGGGGCAGGCTGGGGAGAGGTCATAATAGCAAGACTCCATTAGAAGAAACAACATTACTAAGGTGAGTAATTTTTCTTCAAACAACATGAAGTCTTGCTATATTATGACAGTAGCAGACTACACAGCAGTACCTCCATGGAGGAGGGGCAGAACCTACTTAGGGAATAGGCTCTGAAGAACAGCTGTGCCAAACCGAGCATCTCTCCTGGCCTGGACATCCAGGGAGTAATGCTTGGTAAAAGTGTGTACCGTTTTCCAAGTAGCAGCCTGGCATATCTCTAATATAGGGATGTCTCTGGCAGCAGCTAGAGACGCAGCTGTACCCCTGGTAGAATGAGCCCTCAAGCCAGAGGGGGGATCTCTGCCCAGTTTCTGATAACAAAATTGGATACAAGAGACAATCCATCTGGCAATTGATCTCTTAGTGGCAGGTTTGCCTTTCCCAACTTCACCATAGGTAAGGAAAAGTTGGAGGGATTCGAACCTGTGACCTTTGGTACGCTCTATATAGTAACTAAGAGCTCTCTTAACATCCAGGCTGTGCAACCTCCTCTCACCAGAAGAGGAGTGATCAGTGAAAAATACTGGAAGGGAGATAGATTGGTTAAGATGGAAATCTGAAACCACCTTAGGTAAAAACTTCCTATTAGTCCTAAGGACTACCTTATCCCTGTGGAAAGAAATAAAGTCAGTTTCCACTGACAAGGCTTGCAACTCACTTATAGCAGAAGTGATAGCCACCAGAAAAACAGTTTTCCAAGTTAGATACTTAAGCTCTGCAGAAAACAGAGGTTCAAAAGGGTGCATTAACTGGGCAATACAAACATTAAGGTCCCAGGCAGGGGCCGGTTCCCAATAGGTGGATTAGTATGGAGTAATCCCTTAAAAAACTTGGAAAACACAGGGTGAGTGGAAAGAGGGGATGACTTTCCTGCTGACACAAAAGCAGATACAGCTGCCAAATGGACTCTCAGGGTAGCTGGTCTGAGACCCAAGGAATTAAGATGGACCATGTAATCTAATACAATGGGCAAATCAGCAGATTCTGGGGAAATATTTTTCCAGCACACCAAATGGAAAACCTTTTCCATTTAGAACTATAAGTAGCTCTAGTGGAAGGCTTTCTGGAAGCCTTTAGGATTTCAAGAACACCTTGAGAGAGGTGTAAATCAGCAAACTCTAACTCCTCAAGAGCCAGGCCTTGAGGTTGAGGGATTTGAGGTCCGGATACCAAACCCTTCCCTGGGCACAAGTTAACAGGTTGTGAATCCTGGGGAGGCAAAGGGGAAGATGGATTGTCAGTGATAGAAGGAGTGGGTACCAGGGCTGCCTGGCCCAATCCGGGGCAATCAGAATCACCCTGCAAGGCTGAGATCTGATTTTGACTAATACTTTGAATAGGAGAGGGAAGGGAGGGAAAGCATAAAGAAACTTCCCCTCCCAATCCAGGAGAAGGGCATCCAGGGGGACTGAGCCCAACACTGGAGGCCTGCAACAGAACAGAGGAAGTTTGTGATTGTCTGGAGCTGCAAAAAGATCTATCTGAGGGGTGCCCCATCTGGCAAAGACTATCCCCAGCACTTGAGGATCCAGGGACCATTCGTGATGGCCCTGGGAAATCCTGCTGAGAGCATCCGCTAGGACACTGTCCTTCCCTGGAAGATGAACTGCTATGAGGGAAGTGTTCAGGGAATAGGCCAGAGACCACAACTTCATTGCCTCGTGCACAAGGTCAAGACCGAGTGCCCCTGTTTGTTGATGTACCACATTGTTGTGGTGTTGTCTCTTCTGACTTGTATCACCTTGTTGTGGACAAATGCAGAAAATGCTTGAAGAGCTAAAAAGACAGCTCTGAGTTGCAGCAAATTGATGTGGAGCAGAGATTCCCGGGGGGACCACACTCTCTGAGTGGAAAGGTCGCCCATGTGGGCTCCCCAACCCAGAAGGGAAGCATCTGTAGTGAGAGTCAAATTGTGAGCGGGGAATGAAGGGAACCCCCAATTTTAAATTGCTCTGATCCTGCCACCACTGGAGGGCCTGGATCAAGGTTCGAGTCACTGGGACCAACTTGGAAAGGGGGTCTCTTCTCTGAGACCAATAGGTTCTCAAGTGAAACTGAATGTCTCTCATCTGAAATCTTGCTCCCTGCACAACAGCTGTGGATGCAGCCATGTGTCCCAGGAGCTGCAGAAAGTGTCTTGCTGGTCGAGACCTGCAGGGTGAAGGAGGAGGCCAGAGTCACTAAATTGGTCACCCTTTCTAAGGGAAGAAAAGCTCTGGCTAGCTTTGTGTCCAACTCTGCCCCTATAAAGGTGAGTACCTGGACTGGTTCCAGAACCGACTTTGAGTAGATTGAGAAAGCCCAGGGAGGTGAGAAGCTGCTGGGTAACTTGCAGGTGAGATTTTACCTGTTCTGGGGACTGGCCTACAATGAGCCAATCGTCTAGATAGGAAACAGCAATCCTTGCCTCCTTAAGTGAGCCACTGCCACTGCTAGACACTTTGTGAATACCCTTGGGGCAGAGGTAAGGCCGAGGGCATTGCTCTGAACTGGTAATGACCTGAGGGTAGTTCGAATCTGAGGTACTTTCGATGGGAGCTTCTGATTAGGATGTGGAAATAGGCATCCTTGAGGTCCAGGAGGCTAACCAGTCCCTGGCCTTAGGGAGGGTAAAATCATTGCCAGAGTTACCATTTTGAACTTCGTTTCAAAAGATGCTTGTTCAGATATCTGAGGTCTAATATGGGCGCCATTCTCTTGTCTTTTGGGGTAAGGAAGTATCTGGAATACAGACCCTGCCCTGGTGCAGGGAGGAACCCTTTCCACTGCTCTGAGAGCCAACAGGGTTGAGACCTCTGCTTCCAGAGCAAGGGTCTCTGAAGCACTTGCAGGTAGAAAAGTCTGGTTCTCAACTTGGGAAACTTTTTGAAGCTGAGAACCAGACCCTGACTTACTACTTCCAGAACCCACTTGTCTGAGGTTAAAGAAGCCCAGTTCTGACTGAAGTAAGCCAGCCTGCCCCCTACCGGTAAAGGAGAATCGGCCCTGGGCACCCCATCAGGGTGCCTGCTTAGCAGGAGCTTTAGGCTGAGGGGTGGGAGCAGGCCTGCCCACCCCTCGTCTGCCTCTGCCTCTGAAGAAGCCCCTCTGAGCATAGGCAGAGGAGGCCTGAGTCTGGTAAAAGGCCTGTGAGCCTACCCACCCTGAAATTATGCCTCTGAGGTGGCTTGCAGCTCCTTAGCTTGAGCACTTTTGTAAGTAGTCCTATATTCATCCATCTTTTCATGTAATTCTCTGTCTGCTCCCCAAACAGAGAATTTCCCACCACAGGAAAATCCATAGCCTTAGTCTGGGTATCCTGTGACAGACTAGTACACCTGAGGCCAGGCCAACCTACAAAAGCTACAGATGTGGCCATGACCCTAGAGGAAACATCATTAACATCCACAGCAGCATGAAACTGTACCTTAGAAGCCTCAATGCCATCAGCAGCCACCTGTTCTAGTTCGCTAGCGAGCTGGCCATGGGCTTGCTTGGCTAATTCCATAACAGTATCCCATCTAGATTTCTGATACCTAGCTGCATAAGCCATATAATTTGCTTGCCTGAGTCCCAGAGAGGCTGCCATATACTGTTTTTTCGTCATGGCATCAATCTTCCTGGAATCCTTGTCAGGAGGATGTGAAGCCAGGGGGATATTAGCTTTATCACAGGCTGCAGCCTGAACTACCTCAACATGACTGCACTGCTGAGAAAGGAATTCTGTATCAGGACCTGACAATGTGTACCTTCTGTCCATCTTTTTATCTACAGGAGGCACAGAATTAGGAGCTTTTAAAATTTTTATTGTTTGCTTCCCAAAAGACTTATGCAAAGGAATAGACAATCTCCTAGACTCTGGAATATCCATCATTTCTACAAAATCAGGCTCCTCTTGCTCATCCACAGCTTCTTCCAAGGGAAGCTGGAGGGTTTCAGCAACTTTTTTGTAAAACATAAAATGAGATGGGGACTCAGATAGCATAGGGGGAGATTCTAGAGGTCTGTCTGGGGAAATGTCCGGTTCAATGGGCACACCCAGACCTTCCCAGCCACATTCATACTGTTCATAATCATCCTCCCCCTCCTCTGGTTCATAAAATTCCTCAACATCATATTCCTGAACCACTGGAACCGGACGAACTGACCTTTTGCCAGATAGTGGCGGTTCAGACGGAACCTGAGACAGTGACTGGACAATTTGTATGGCTTTTGCTATCTCTGCAGCAGTTGGAGAAGGGTTTTGGACTCCAAACCTGCTGACTTTCTTGTTTTCTTTACTGGAATTGGTTCCTCAGAACCAGCTTTTCTTTGCCGAGGAAGTCTCGCCTGGTCAGAGGCACTCCCTCCGGTTCGGTTGGCACCGAACCGGCTGGCCATCCGGGTCAGCGGACTTTTGGCTCCTGCCCTGAGCCTGCCCAATCTTTTCCAGGGTGGCTGCAGGAAATTTACATATCTGGCAGTCTGACTGGAGGTGATCAAACCCCAGACAATAGACACATGTGGTGTGTGGGTCCAGCCTTGGCAAAGACTTCCCCACAACCTCACAGTGTTGAAACCCAGTGGGCCGGTTTCTTTTGGGTTTTCTCAGACATAATGCAAACCTAACCAGAAAAACTTGCCCTTTAAGCGGCAGTACAGGAAAGACACCTTATCGGTTCCTAACCGTCACGGTATTGGAAACCGAATAAAATCCGTTTTTAGAACCGATAAGAACCGGAACCGCACTCTAAAATGTTAAACTTTAAAGTTAATAAGTTTTAAACCCAGCTGATCGGTTCAAAACCGAACCGATAAACTTTCAAGTTCTACACAGACAAAACCTTTAATTTACTTACGATTACCACAGACAGAGCTTGAACCGAACGGTTTTGCGGTTAAAATAAAACTATTCTCGGTTGAATCGAACCGAGAAAACACTGTTTAAACCGAGAAATGAACCGAGCAGTAGGAGAAATCTCTGGAGCGACTGTTCACTGAGGTGGAGTAAAGAACCTGACAGTTCTAAAGTTGACAGGTGACAGAGAACAATTGCGATCTGCAGAAGTTAAAAGACCAGATGAAGGCAGTTGAGTTATCGAGTGTGGGAATGGCGAAGGATAATTATAACTTGAATAGGAAAATCGAAATGTTGGAGAACCAAGCTAGATATCGCAACCTTAGAATTACTGGCCTACCTATGAAACTTGATGATGTTTTCAATTCTACCCGGGATCTGGTGAAAGATATATTTGTTTCCATTTATGAACTTCCACTTGATATATACAACAAATATATCTTTCACCAGATCCTGGGTAGAATCTAAATCATCATCAAGCCGTAGAGAGCAGAATCTTCTACGGCTTTACATGGCTGGATTATTATTCCTTTGGACTATTTAATCATTTCTTGTGGTGGCTGGACTTTTCTCCTAACTAATCCTTTGCATGTTAACACTTCAGTATGGTACTGCTCAGGGGCAATGTATTATGTTTTGTGTCTGGTTATGTATATGTACTATTCATAACATAAACTTTACAGAGCTACTGACACCTCAAAGAAAACTTTGAAAAACATAACAATTAGGTACCATTCAGCTTGCACTCCATACATAGTTTATATATTTCTCTTACCCATTATGTATTACTGAGCAAATTTACTTGAATACATGATCTTTATCCCGTAGAGTTCCCTTAGAGTTCATTTGCCTCTATGGCTTACTCCCTTCTTCAAGTAATAATCCTCTGTTATGACATCACAGTGTGTTGCTATGACAGTAACTGTCATGCTGCAAGCAGTGCATTATGACCTCAGGTAGGGAGAAGGCAACAGGAATAGATGAACTCTTCAGGAAAAAAGATCTTGTTTTAAAGCAAATGACCTCAGTAATAAATAATGGGGAGGAGGACTATAGAACTAACCAGAAATACAAGCCGAACTATGTTTAAATATTAAGGCTTGCTAAAGTTGTCCTGAAGGCATCAGATGCTCTTTAAATGAACAGTTAAAAAAAGCCTAGCCCTGGAAACCACTAGGTGGCCCATCTCAGAGGAGTGGAGATGGCAATGGGTATGGTAGGGAGTCAGGAGGTCATGCCCATAATCAAGGCCCAGACCATATAGCATTTTACAGGTCAGTAAACTGGCTTTGCCTCCTCACCAGCAGCCAACGCAGGTCAAGCAGGAGCAGGGTCACATGACAGGACCTTGGAAGGCCAGTCAGTAACCTGGCAGCTGCATTCTTCATCAGCTGCAGGTGACATAGGACAGAAAAACACAAATGTCATACGCTTAGACCAAATAGTGCGGATGCTGGCTCAGTCCGTTTTCAGTCACTTCTTCAATACAACACACAAAGAAAGCTGCACTCCAGGAAGAAAAAGGAGCCCAAGACTCAGTAGTAAACTACAAGCATATTCAACATTTATTTCGCCAGAGAGCCACACATAAGTGGCACTAAACCCCAGTGCTTTGTGTCTTTATGGGTCCCTGATGAAGAGTCACGTCAAGACTCAAAGCACCGGAGTTTAGTGTCACTCATTTGGTGTTCTGGCGAAATAAATTTTGAATATATTTGTAGTTTACTACTGAGTCTTTGACTGCTTTTTCTTCCTGGAGTGTAGCTTTCTTTGTGTGTTGTAAGGTGACATAGGACCCCTTCACTAGCCCTGAAGTACAATGCGTTCCAGCAGTCAAGTCTGGAAGTCACAAACATATGTACTAGAGAAGGTAAGTCAGACAGTGGGATCAAGGCTTTAATTTGGGTAAAGTAAGTAGTAAGTAAGTAAGTAAAATATATTTTTAAAGCGCTTTTCAAAACCAAAGCGCTGTACAGATAAAATAGTTAAAATACATACATATAAGATACAACAACAAATAACAATATAATTACAATAAAATCACTCTCCATATGCCTGTTTAAATAAATAAGTTTTTAATTCTAACTTAAAACTCTCAACGGTCAGGCAGCCTCGTATCCGACGAGGTAGAGAATTCCACAGGGTAGGGGCAGCATAAGAAAATGCCCGAGCTCCAGAGGTTTTTAAACGGACCCTGGGAACCTCTAGCAATCCCTTGTCGGTGGAGCGGAGCAAGCGAGAGGGACAGTAGGGAACAAGGAGATCTTGAAGATACCGCGGTCCCTGTTCGTGTAGGGCTTTATAGGTCAGTAACCTGACCTTAAAGGTGATCCGCCACTGAACCGGCAGCCAGTGCAGTTCGCGCAGCACAGGCGTAATATGACTTCTCATAGATGTCCCAGTCAAAAGCCTGGCTGCTGCATTCTGCACCAGCTGCAAGCGGCGGATATCAACCCTGGTAGTCCTAGGTACAGGGCATTGCAGTAATCAAGGCGAGAGGTAACAAAGGCATGGACCAATACCGGAAGGTCAGCTGGAGGAACCAGGTGTTTCACCCGAGCGATATTCCTAAGATGATAAAAGGAAGATTTGACAACGGATGACACCTGAAACTTCAGGGTCAAACCATCGTCAATAATAACGCCCAGGTTACGCACCCGGTCTGAGGTTGGGAGCTGGGCACCGTCGATCCATATGCCCGAAGGAAGCCCGGCCCTACAACCGCCTCAAGGCGACCTGGGTCCACCACCAACACCTCAGTCTTATCCGGGTTTAACCTTAGCCAGCTGGCACTCATCCAATCCTTGATCTCGGATAGACAGCTGTTAAGTATAGATACTGCATCTTCCTGTCCGGGACTAAAAGACAAATACAGCTGGGTATCATCTGCATAGCAGTGAAAACCCAAGCTGTATTGCCTAATAATGTCTCCCAATGGCAGCATATAGACAGCGAACAACATGAGTGCTAAAATGGAGCCCTGCGGAACCCCACAGGGCAGAGAGAAGGCATCAGAGGAATAAATTCCGGTGATAACCCTCTGTCTCCGCCCCATGAGAAAAGATTGAAACCACTGCAGAACTGTACCAGACAGTCCGCAGTAGAACCGCAGGCATTCCAAAAGCACATCATGGTCCACAGTGTCGAATGCTGAGGAGATCAAGAAGGACTAGAATAGTACACGCCTTTCGATCTCTCGCTATCAGGAGATCATTTAGAACCCGGACAAGGGCAGTCTCAGTACTATGTCTTTTCCTAAATCCCGACTAGAGAGTATCATAGACATTGTGATTTATGATATGGTCGTCCAGTTGCAGTGCAACCACCTTTTCAATAACCTTACCCAAAAAGGGCAGGTTAGAGACAGGTCTGTAGTTAGCTGGACAGTTCGGGTTCAATGAAGGTTTTTTTAGGAGTGGTCGAATGACCGCCTCCTTTAGGGGATCAGGAAAGATCCCCTGCTCCAGAGATTTCCAAACAATTTCAGCAATGGTCGGACAGATAGTATCTACGCAACCTAATAATAGAGGCGTAGGGCCCGGATCCAAACTACAGCTGGTTGGACGTACAGTCTGGACAATCCTCACAATATCCATAAACTCCAGCCTACCAAAGTCAAACCAGGCAACACAGGTGTTTGTTCACCCCTGCCGATCACTGCAAACCCTTGAAGAATGAGCCTGGCCGATATCCAACCTAATGCTGGCAACCTTATCAGCGAAAAACCGAGCAAGCTCATCACACTTTATTTGTAAAATCTCTTCCAGACTGTAGACAGAGTGGATTGCACAGTCTGTCAACAGTCTGAAAGAGTTGAGCTGGTCGGTTGGCGCAGCAGCAATCTCCTGGACAGGAATTCTGCCTTCTTACGGAGTTATTGCCGATTGATAGATAACATAATGATCCATCAATCTAAGTTTGTCAGCATCCAAGCAAGATTTCCGCGAGGCCCTCTCTAGCCTTCGCCCTACTCTTCTCAGTTCCTTCAAAGACCCATCAAACCATGGAGTCTTTGGGCGCTGGGTGAGTGGGTGAACACGAACAGGAGTAATTTGGTCCAAGGCCCTGCTCACTGCCTTATTATAGGCAAGAACAAGGTCTCCTGGACTCATGCTCACACCCAAAACACTCGATAGGTCCAGTACCGCTAATAGGCCCTCTGGGTTTACTCCCCTTAAAGGACGATACTGGACCATCTCAGTAGAGGCAGGACTATTAGAGGGTGCCCCAAAACTGAATCTTATGGTGTGATGGTCTGTCCACACATTTGGTTCCACCCCCAGATGGGTAACATCCAAATCCAGTGTGAACACCAGGTCTAAAGAGTGTCCCCCTATATGGGTAGCAGAGGTAACTACCTGTGACAGGCCCAACATAGACATGAGTTGGAGGAAATTCTTTCCAAAGTGCGAGAGTTCATCGTCGACCCAGGCATTGAAGTCACCCAGTATTAACCATCTGGGCGACTCCAATGCCATGTCCACGATGAAGTCCGCGAATTCCTTCAGGAATTCTCCACCATCGCCGGGTGGACGGTAGATGAGGAGAATCCTAAACTCTGCACCTGCTGCCAGGATACACTCAAAAGACCTGGCGTTACCAACTGGCACCGCCACAAGACTCAGATCTGATCTAAAAAAGATGGCCACTCCCCCGCCCCTACGATCCGATCTCGGACGGTGCATCACCGAGAACCCAGCCGGAGCAGCAGAGTCTAAAATAGGACCTGCATTCTCATCCAGCCAGGTCTCGGTGATACATGCCAGGTCAGATGTTGCAACAAGGTCTGCGATAATAGCAGTCTTGTTCCTAATAGACCTGGCATTACATAGCACCGCCCGAGTTGGATGGGTTTTTGGAGAGAAACGCGGCACCTGCCCACAATCTGTGGAGCCCTTGGGTATGGGAATCAGGCAAGGAGGACCCCTCTTCTGATCGTGTTTTGCCCCAGGGCGTCTCCTTGACCCAACTATCCCTATCTGTCCACCCCCCTCCAATTTCCCACTCTGTCCGGCCCACCCATCCCTTAAGCGCCTTCTCGTTATACCCGCTATGTGGCAGTTATTAAGAACGTCATTTGACAGCCGAGGACAATAAAAGGGACGGAGGGACTAGGTGGGCCATAGGCTCTTATCTGCCGACACTGTCTATGTATCTATGTAGGTCCCGGAGCAGGGTAGGAGAGTAGCGCCTGACCGTTGTGGACCCCAAACACATCTTTAATAACAATTATCTAATAAATAACTCAAACACACCTATCAACAAAACTAAAATAAATCCCAACTCAAAACTAACCCTAAACAATAAAATACCATTAAATACAGAACTTAAAATAATTTTGTATTTTTGAACACTGAAGCACCTCTCACGTGCAATAGTGCAATAGATATTATATCATCTCCCTAAACTACCTCTCACATAGCAGGGGACATTTTCAGAGTGTTCAGAGCAAACAGAAATCAAATAAGTCCAGATAAATAATATTGCACACAAAAAATCCAGTAGTAAGGATCCGAATCCAAACTCAACTCAACAAAGGGATCTGAAGGAGTCCAGAAATCCAGCAGCAACTTGTACTTCAAGGACCATACTCCAAACAGTCATTTACCAGGAAACAGGTAGATAAATGTGTTACCTAAGACAGCAGTAGTAGCAGCCTTACCCAGTCAACGACCCGCGGCTATAACAATCCCACGAGTCAGCCCAAACAGTCGAATCCTGGGAAGGTCTAGAAGAAACCCTGGTCCCCCCAGCTTCCTAGGGGTAAATGGGCAACTCCTGCCCGGTCGGAAACCGAGAGGCAGCCACTGCTTCTACAGCAACCTTACCCGGCAAGTGACCCGCAGCTACAAATGTCCCATGAGTCAGCCCGAACAGCCAAATCCTGGGACGGTCTAGGAGAAGCACTAAGTCCCCCAGCTTCCCAGGGAACAAAACTGGGCAACTCCTGCCCGGTCGGAAACCGAGAGGCAGCTAACGCTTCTCAACCAGCAACTTCAAATATAAATCCACTAGAGTTCACCAGAGTCCTTAAAATCAATAACAGGGCAACCAAAATCTTGTATAGCAGCTGGAATAACAAATACTCTGTTGGAAAACTTTCTTACAAGTCCTCCTCCTTACAAGTTCTCTTAGAGCACGGCAGGCAGATGCTTCAGCAACAAGCCATACGTAGTTGAATGATTCCTCCTTTGCAAGTCCTCCTTATAGGTCCTCTTAATACAGACAGTTACTTTAATGGATTAACCAAACGACTCCACGACTCCACACATTTCCAAATCCACAGACCAGAGATTTCCATATGGCCACAAAATGATCAAAATTAGCTCCGAACAGACTCAGTAACTTTGAGTGAATTCCAATAAAACAAATAAACAGGTAAAACGAAAACAAAACTGGAGAGCGAAAAACTTCCACGCAGGGGACGTTACTCGCACCTCGTATGCTCAGATTGTGAACGCAGAAAGCTCTAACTTTCTCACTCCTTCAACCCTATCTAACTAAAAATTACCTTCAAAGAGAGTGAAGTTTTAAACAGAAAATAAAACAACACTTAAACACTTGTAACGCTAGAAACACAGCAGCGGCAGCAGCAGGCTCAGCACAGCCGCCATCTTGCCACGTCACCGTCATGCTCCTAAGATGACAAAAGCCACTTTGGACACCGGATGACGCCTGAGCCTCAGGTGTCAGTCTATCATCCAGAATGACTCCCAGATTCTTCACCTTGGTAGAGGCCGCAAGCTGAAAGGAACCAAACATCAGGCCAGTCACCTCTCCTGCCACCTTAGCACCCTGCTGACGACCAGGTTCAATCACCAATACCTTCATCTTGTCTGGGATGAGTCCTAGCCAGCTAGAGGACATTAACCAGGCACAAATTAAGCACCTCAACTGCATCAGGCATCCCGGATGCAAATAAAAATTACAGCTGGGTGTAATTTGCATAACAGTGACAGCCCAGACTACAGCATTTGGTGATCTCCCCCACAGGCAGCATTTACACCATGAACAGCATGGGTGAGAGGATTAAGCCCTGAGGAACTCCACAGAGCAGGGGCTTCAGGAATGAGGACAAATTCCCCATCCCCACCCTCTGCCTCCTGCCTGTAAGAAAGGACACCAACCTGCTAATGACAGCACCAGTAAGTCCACAAAACTCTCTTAGGTGATCTAACAACACTCCATGTCTCATAACCAGGTCTAAAATTTGCCAAGCAGTCTGGGTCCCAAGATGCTTTCTTCAGTAGGGACCTTCACCAGTGCCTCTTTCAAAACACTAGGGAAGAACTCCTCTGAGAGGAAGCACCAGACTACATTAGTGAACACATCAATGCTGTAGTGGGATATAAATGTGTGTGCACTAGACCTGCAGGTCTTCTAGATTGGGATGTACATGGCAGCAGCAACAGAGGCAGCAGCATGGGTGGTGGAGTGAGACTTCAGTGCCATAGGTGGTTCCTCCCCAGCCAACCTGTTGCACAAATTGCTGCAGGAGGCATTCCATTGACCAACTGTCTCTTTAGCCTTCAGTCTGCTTGGAGCAGCTTCAGCAGAGGTAAGGAACAGCTGCCGAGCCTCGCTGGAAACCCCTGCTGTACATTTCCTGTAGTACAGCAGCGCCTGGGGTATGACCAAGGAATGGAGCACATGCTCAGCCTCAAAACATGTGGCTTTGGAAAGAAAGTAGGGGATAAACACCTGGCTAAAGTGGAACTCTAAGTCTATCTTTGGCAGGAACTCATGTGGGGGGCAAAGGACACTCTGTCCTTGTGGAAAACCAGATATTGAAACTCCTCAGAAACTCCATGGAACTCATGGCCAAGGACACAGCAATTAAAAAACAGGATTTTTCATAACAGATGTGACATCTCATACTTGTCCACAGGCATGGGTCTTTTGGTTTTTATTGGCGGACACTGCTGCCACACAGAGGGGTGTAGCCACACCTGTGGCTGAGGGAGTGAGTGGCAGCAGCAACCAGAAGCATGGAGGCAGAGTTCAAGCATTGAGTTGAGTTTTTCCAGCCACCACATCAGAGGCTGAGGGGTTCGGCGCAGTAGCTGCAGAAAGGGAAGCGCTGCATCCACGGCCGGTAGTCGGGAGGCTCCCGCAGGAGCCAATCACACTTGGGTGCAAAAAAAGGTGCCAATTTCAAAGGGCTGCTGGGCTATAAAAGTCTTAGCCCAGCAGCTCAGCTTCAGTGGGTCTTTTGTTTTTTCTTGGTGGCCACCACTGCTGCACGGAGGGGTGTAGCTGCACCCGTGGCTGAGGGAGTGAGACGGCAGCAGCAACCAGAAGCAAGGAGGCAGAGTTCAAGCGTCCAGTCGGGTTTTGGTTTTTTTGGGAGTGATAAGAAGGTTAAGAGAGGGGATGGGCAGAGCAAGGGTTGGAGGATCACCACCTCGGGTGCACAGGAAGTCAGAGACTGGAGCGACTGGGGGGAAGAGGGAGAAGCGCAGCCTGGGATGAAATGCGGATCCCAGGCCACTTCAGGATGGCAGCAGGGACAATGCCGATGAGAGGGGGGTAGGGTCAAATAATAGGTACGAGGTTTGGATGCCAGTAGCAGAGGAGGAGGATGGGACTTCCAAGAGTGGGTCAGGTGACAGTCAGGGAACAGAGAATGATGGAGAGAGGGGTCCTGATGGGGAGAGGGGATGGGTTCGAAAGACAGGGGTAGGAGAGGGGAAGACAGGAAGGGACAGCGGTGGGGGAGGCCAAGGGAGAACTGGAGTGGCACTTGGCAAGGTGGGTGGATCACAGATGGTGCGTTGGCCACTGGGAGAGGGGCAGTGGGCAAGGGGGGGTTAAAAGGCATGGCAGGAAGGGGAGGGAAGGGCAGGGTAGAAGTTTCGAGTGATGAAGGGCAGGGAAGGGCAAATGCTCAGGGGAGGGAAGGGGGTTGCAGGCAGATACAGGAGAAAGGGGGGAAGGGGGTGGAGTAGTAGTGTTAGGGGACTCTAAACTTAAGTGGATCAGGTGGGAAGGGAGGGACAAATGACACAGTTGGATATGGGTGGAATCCATACCAGGCTTAACAGCGGGTAGGGTGAGGCACGCTCTGCTTAGGTGCGTCAAGAGGGGAAGGGAGAAACCTCATGTGGTGGTACATGTAGGCACCCATGACCTGATGGGAGAGTCAAGTGGATTTGGTTAGGGAGAAATTTGAAGAACTAGGGAAGTTGTGCATGGAGGTTGGCTGCTTGGTGGCCTTTTCGGAAGCACTTCCAGCACTCAGGGTGACCTGGGCGAGGAAGGACAGGCTTGTGGAGTTTAATTCTTGTCTGGTGGAGTAATGTTGCTCAAATTGCTATGGACTGGTGGAGATTGGGGGAATATATGGGTCAACAGTGACCTAAACGCAGCAGACAGGTTGCACTTGAGTAGGGCTTTGCAGGGGGTCTTGAAGCAGAAGCTGGAGGAATACATAGCTTCCATGGGGCTTTTAAACTAGGAAGGGGGAGATGAGTGTGTAGCAAGTGTGCAGGGTCACCATGTAGGGGAGCTGCATGAGCTGACCCCCCCCAAAACAGAAGGGATGGTAAGAAGAGGGAGCCGGGAGAGGAAAGTCAGGAAGAGGTTGCGCAGGGCAAGGAGAAGGAGGGAGCTGGGTGGAGGGTAGTCTCCCTGAATGCGGGGAGCCTGGGTAATAAAGTAGCTGAGCTACAGGCTCTCTTAAGAATAGAGAGGGTGGACGTGGCCACAGCCATCATGGAGATGTGGGCCAGCCAGCACCAGGATTGGTATCTGACAATTCCCAGGTACAGGGTGTATAGGAAGAACAGAGAAGTGGGGAAGGGGAGGGGTGGCAATTTATGTGAAGGACGGGATTAGATGCACAAGGGACGAGGTAGGGGGAGGGGAGGACGGAGGCACTGTGGATGCAGTTCCTGGACCCAAGAGGTAGGAAACTGAGACTAGGGGTGTTGTATAGACCACCAACACAATGTGAGGAGTTGTATAGGAAGTTGACGGATCAGATTTGATGGGTATGTAGTAAGGGGAGCATGGTGATTGTCGGGTACCTCAATCTACATGGGATGGACTGGGGAACCCAAACCACCTCTAGCACCAGGGAACAGGTACTTCTGGATGCATTCCAGGATAGCCACCTGGTGCAGTTGGTTGGGGAACCAACCAGGCTGGGTAACATATTGGACCTGGTACTATCAAATGGGGAGATGGTGAGGGAGCTACAGGTGGAGGACCCACTAGCTGGGAGTAACCATCTTTCAGCGTCGTTCAGGCTCAGCATGAGCAGGGAGGCTGTGGGATCAGCAACAAAGGTAGTGGACTTCAGACGGGCGGACTTCGGGAGGATGAAGGAAATAATGAGGGTGTGCCTTGGGGTTATAAGGTCAGAGATGAATGTGCATCAGAAGCGGAAATCATAAAGGCTGGCCTGAGGGAGGCTACTGCAGCATGCACCAGGACTCTGAGCAAGAAGTCTAGGGTCAAAGTGCCATGCTAGGTGATCAGGAGTGTGTTGGAGGGAATGAGGGCCAAGAGAGAAGCTTTTAGGAGAATGAAAAGAACCAGGAGGTATGAGGACAGGGAGCTGTATGCAAAAAGGTGCAAGGAAGTAACCAAGTTAGTAAGAGAGGCCAAGGCCACCAAGGAGCTGACGCTGGGTCGAGGCATAAGGGAGTGGAAGAAGGAAATTTTTTTTTTTTTGAAATTCAACAAACTTTATTAGTTCCAAATAGTACAAGGTGGTGACAGATACGTTAAGGCATGTTACATAAGCAAACCCCACCTCCCTCCCAATCCCACCCCACCCCCATGGAGTGTCCTCAGCATACAAACTTTAGGCTATAAACCCAGAATTGTGTTTACAGAGGTAGAGGGTACAAGAACTACTTAAGGCTATCTGCTTCAGATAGTATATATAGCGGTGGTGTCGCACATTTCTTATCAAAGAGCACTGGTTTATGACGGATACTGGCGATCATACGCTCGGTCTGCAGACTGAACAGAAGTTTTTGCAGCCATTCCTGGTAGAAGAGAGGGGTCTGGTCTAACCAGTGTCTGAGCACTATTTTTTTCACTGCCAGAGAAATTATGGAGATATGGTACCTTTACTCTCTCACTGGGATAGAGCTGTAATCACCGGGGGAGACGGAATTCTATAGATACGTGAGGGAAAAAAGGAACTGTAGAGACTGGATAATCCGGATCAGGAAGGGCGAGGGGTGGGTGAAGAAGGAGGAGGAACAGGCAGAGGTACTGAATGACTACTTCTGCTCTGTGTTCACGAGGGAGGTAGGGGGTCTGCTACCCCCATGGACTGGAAGGGTGGGGACGAGATGGGAAGGAGATGACTGACATAGTGATTCTAAAAAGCAGGGTACTGGATGATCTGAAGGCACTTAGGGTGGATAAGGCACCAGGTCCTGATGGCATTCACCCTAGTGTGTTGAGGGAGATGGTGCAGGTGTTGGTCAGGCCGCTGACAGACCTGTTAAACACCTCTTTGGACACAGGGTGCATACCGCTGGACTGGAGATTGACTCATGTGGTGCCTATCCACAAGAGTGGGCCAAATGATGAGCCGGGTAACTACAAACCTGTCAGTCTCACTTCCATAGTGGGAAAACTAATGGAACCAATCATGAAGGAGAGACTGTTAACCTTCCTGGAGGTCAAGGACCTCCAAGATGGGCAGCAGCACAGGTTGGTCTCAGGGAGATCATGTCAGACCAACTTAATAGAATACTAGGACTAGGTCACAAGGGAGTTGGACAAGGGCCATGTAGTGGTTGTCCTGTATTTGGATTTCAGCAAGGCTTTTGATTTGGTCCCTCATGGGTAACTGGGGGCAAAGCTGAGACATGTAGGAGTGGGGGCCAAGATGGATAACTGGATCAGGAATTGGCTAATAGATAGACCGCAGTGAGTGGTTGTGGGGGAGGGACTCTCATCTCCCAAACCAGTGATCAGCGGTGTGCCACAGGGCTCTCTGCTGTGGCCGGTTTTGTTTGGACTGTTCATATCGGATATTGCACATGGGGTTGGGAGCAGGATCTGTTTGTTCGTGGATGACACCAAAATGGGAGCTGTGGTGGATGACAGAGTGGTGGCAGAAGCTACAGGAAAATCTAATCAGACTTGAGGAGTGGTCAGTGACGAGGCAATAGGCTTTTAGCAAAGAAGTGCAAAGCTATGAACTAGGAACAAGAACCGAGGAGGAGAATACTGGCGAGTGCGTTAGGAGTCACTGAGAAGAGAAGGATCTGGATGTCATAGTAAGGGGGAGCATGAACAACTCTTCTCAATGCAAGAGGGCTGCAGTTAGGGCCAATAGGATGCTGGGGTGCACTGCAGGGGGATTCTTGTCCACGAACAAGGAGGTGATTATGCCCCTGTACGGGTCCTTGATTAGGCCGCAGTTGGAGTACTGTGTGCAATATTGGCATCCATATCTGAGGAATTATATCATGCTGTTCAAGGCAGTGCAGCGTAGGGCAGTGAAAATGTTACAGGGGATGGAAGGCAGAATCTACTAAGAAAGGATGAGTCAGCAGAGTCTGTTCACCCTGGAGGAGAGAAGGGATCGGGTGGACATGATTGAAACTTTCAAATACTTGTGGGAGATCAACAAATCAGACACACAGGGGCTGTTTAAGCTGAGAAAGGGAAGGGAACGAGGGGGCACGGGCTAAAACTGGAGAAGGGCAGGTTCAGGAGGGAGACGAGGAGGCATTATTTCACTGAGAGGGTGGTGTCAAAATGGAACGCTCCACCAGGGGAGGTAGTGGCATGTAGGATGGTGGGGAATTTCAAAAGGATATGGGACAGGGCAAGGAGGGGGGCTGTGTAAAAGATGCTGCACAGTTTCAGGAGGAGAATGGAGGGTTCGAGGAGGGGCAGCTGCAATATAAGGGTGCTAGCTGTGCATACGAGCAGACTTGACAGACTGTGAGGCCTGTTTCTGCTGGCAAGTTTTTGTATGTTCGTATGAATGGTCCACCCATCAACCGAGACAACACCAGTGGTAAATCCCACAGTAACAAGAGGCTCTCACACTGAAGGGGACAGCTGATCCAGGCCTTTGAAAAACAACCTGACCACTTTCTCCTGAGCCACAGTTGGCATATTAGCCTGTGCCAGATATGCTGAGATGGCAGCCAGCTGCACCTTTAGGGATGTTACTCATAACTCCAACAAAAACAGGAACCAAAGGTAGCCAAGGTTAATGCTAACTCCTGCCCCACACATCAATGTGAAAATCTTATCCACTTAAATGAGTAAGTCTTATAAGTTGAATACGTCCAGGATGCCTCCAGCAGTTAAAGCACATCCTCAGAAAGGCCCAGAGACTGGAACTCTAGCAGTTCAGGAACCAGGCAGACTGGTGCAGGGACTGCAGTTCAGGATGCTGAATCTCGACAGCAGGTCCACACACAGTGGGAGCCACCACAGCCACCACAGGAGCCTGTTGCTGAGGTCCAAGAGATCCTGGTATCAGTACTAGTGCAGCCAGTCTAGAGCAATCAAAGTCAGATTTGCTCTGTCCGGTTCCACCCTCAAAAGGCTCCCATTGGAGTGTGCCCATCATTAGGGCACCAGGATGTAAATTTGCCGATTGCCCTATATGCGGGGGGCTGTGCCCCCCCATGCCCCCCTAAGGATTCCAACTCCAGGGGAGGCGGACCTCGGGGAGGGGGCGGTGAATTTTGGAGTATGCCACCCTAATGACAGGCGCACTCTAACGGATGCCCTGAATGGGTGCAGGGGCCCTGTCCCTGCATACATTGAGAACCCCCTTGTGGATCAAATGGAATGTAGGGAAAGCATACAGAAGGCCTAGGGTCCAAGGTCAGGAGAAGGAATCCCCCATCATTTTTCTCATCTGAGAAGGTAGACACAAAACAGCCTTAGATTTCTGCTCTCCCAGGAGGCAAACTGGTTCAACAGAGGAGTGCCCCTCTAGGCGGACAGTTGTGAAACTACAGCCTGGTCTACAGACAACTTGTGAGATGTCTCCTCCACATGGCTGAGAGAGTCTGCCAGCTAGTCGTCCTCCCCAGTGATGTGGACTGCAATCAGGTCCCCCTACAGGTACCGTGCCTGGGACCAGGGTCAGAGTACCTGTTTGCAGATGATGCCAAGATCTGTAACAGAGTGCATACCCCTGAGGGGGTGGAGAAAATGAGAAGGGACCTGGGGAAGCTTGAAAAATGGTCTGAAGACTGGCAAAAGAAGTTTAATTCAAAAAAGTGCAAAATTACGCACCTGGGATACAGAAACCCTGGGGAAAGCTACAGGATGGGGAGGGGGGGGGAGTTGCCAACAGTCACAAAAGAGGAAAAGGACCCGGGGGTTATTATTTCAGATAACCTGAAAATGTCAAAGCAGAGTGCTAAGGCAGCTGGGAGGGCCACTGGCATGCTGGGGTGCACAGGTAGGGGTCATCACCAGCAGAAGAAGGGAGGCAGCGATGCCATAATATAAAACCATGGTCAGGCCTCACATGGAGCACTATGTGCAGTTCTGGAGGCTGCACCTTCATAAGGATATTAACCGGCTGGAGATGGTCCAGAGAAGGGCGACTAAGATGGTACAGGGCTTGCAACACTAGACTTATAAGGAGAGATTAAGGGACCTCAATATGTACTCGCTGGAAGAGAGGAGGAAAAGAGGGGACATGACAGAAAAATTCAAGTACCTCAAGGGCATAAACAAGGTGTGGGGGAGACATTTTCCAATACAGGAGGAGCACAAGAACGAGGGGGCATGACATGAAATTGGAAGGTGGGAGGTTAAGAGAGAATGTGAGGAAGTTCTTCACAGAGAGGGTGGTGGACGCACGGAATAGTCTGCCTCAGGAGGTGGTGGTAGTAAGCACAGTGGATGGATTCAAGCATGCTTGAGACAGGCATAGGGGGACCACAGAGGTACAGCAGCGGGTGAGTTGGAAGCAGTAATCCAGTACAAGGGCTTACGGGCAGACTAGATGGGCCAGGCGATCCTTATCTGCCGATAATTTTTATGTTTCTATGACTGCATCCTGACACATTGGAAAGATGTGTGTTCCTCCTTGTTTGTTCAGATGGAACATGGTGGTCACATTGCCAGTGTTGACTGGCACGACTCAATGCCCAATAAATGCAGCAGATTCCATCAGTGCCAAGTGCATTACTGGGAGCACCATCAGGTTAATGTATGGGCAGGCCTCACCTGGCAATCAGAACTCAAGTTCACTGCCATCTGGCAGATGAGCACCCCACCCAACCAAGGACACATCTGTCATCAAGGTGAGAGATGGTTCCACACAGACAAATGGGATGTTCTCCAAGAGGTTCGGGATGAACAGTCGTCATTCAGTGGCATCCTGCATTGGCTGGGTCACCAAAACTAGCTTGTTCAAGTTGTCATGGTACCAGGACAACTGGCATTCTAGTTCCCACTGCAAGGATACATACGCCATTAGGACCACCACTGCCAGGGAGTCCGTGAACCATAAAAGTGACAGGAAGTCCAGAATTGGGCAAAATTGCCCAACCAAACACAAGCATGCCAAGGAGGAAAGATCCTCTGCTCAGTCTGAGGACAAGCAGACCCTGGCTTGAAGGGGGTCCAATTCCACTCTAGTGAACACGATCACGTGCTTTTGTACCAGCTCGAACTTGACAAGTCTGACCATCAGGCCAAAGTCCAGAACATCTGGACAGCCAGACCCCTAGACCTATCCACATCAGTCCTGGCATTGCCAGTGATAAGCCAGTCATCCAGGTATGGAAAGACTTTGACAACCTGGTGCTGGAGAAAGGCCACTAGAACAAACAGGCACTTGGAGAAAACTATGGGTGCTGATGACAGGCTAAAGGGCATCCCCCTGATCTGGTACAGGGTGCCATCCATGCAAAAGTAGAGGAACCATGAATGAGATGGACAAATTGAACCTGGAAATGTATGTCCTGGAAGTCCAGGGAGCAGAAGCAAACCTGGCGGGGAGTCACATGATGACCTCGCTGGAATAGGCAGCTCCACGGACAAGCTCCCTCTCCACCAGCTGATTTTTTACTAAATAAATATATATTTAATGGTAATAACTGCCTAACCCTTCCATAAGCTACTCTCCGGAGAGTACTGTCCAGAGGAGGGATTGAAGGAAAACCAGAACAGCCAAACCAGCACCAAAAGAATTGCGTGTACAGCTGGACTTTGCGCGGCCACAATGGAGGCAGAGGTGCGCCAGGCCCCATCACACCACACTCCTCCATGAACCCAGAAAAGCTTTCAAAATGTTCAAAAGGCCAGCAATTGACCCCCAGTAAGACAGCAGCTGCATCTGTAACTACTGTGGTACACTACACACTACTCATGGAGGAAAAATTCCTGGAGGAACTACAGCCCTGGAAGGCCGGAGCCAACAGAACAACATAGTCATTTTTGGCCTTCGAGAAGATGCAGAAGGTGCCACATCTACACAATTTACACAGAAATTACTCACCAACGCCCATTATAGATGTCACATCTAGCACATCATCGTTGGAGGGGTGGCGAGCTTGAACAGACCCAGAAACAGTCACTTTGAGGCAAAAGCTGGCTAAAATGGACTCCAAACTTGAGGATCTGGAAGGCCAGAGCCGATGGAACAACATAGTAGTCTTTGGCCTTCCAGAAGATGCAGAAAATGCTGCACCTATACAATTTACACAGAAATTACTCACCAAGATCATGGGACCCTCTCCCAACAATACTACCTACATCATTAAGAGGGCACGCTGCTTGCTCAGACCCAGACAAGCTGAGGGTCTCCCTCCCAGGTCATTAATTTTAAAATATTAAAACTATCTGGATATTGTCCACACTCTGGCAAAGGTAAGGGATCTCCAGGAGATCCTGTGGGAAGGAAAGAAATTACATATCACCCAGGACCTTCCAGCTGTTGCTCAGAGGAGAGCAGCAAACCACCCAATTGTCACAAAGCTAATTGCAGCCTATATAAAATTCAAAGTTATTTACCCCTCCCGTCTCTCGGTACTCCACAAGGGTTCCTAGCATAACTATGAAACTGCTGAACAGGCCGCCCCAGCGTCGCAGGCCCTGTTTCCTAAGCTGTTTAGCATGTGCTGAGACTGGCCGCTAGAGGGCTACCTACCTACAGCTTGTTCCTATTGCACGAACGTGCGTACTATTGATAAAAACAAGAAGTGCTGGTTTGTTAACCTTGGCTTTGCTCATGGACTTATCATGGCGGCATCGTCAAATCAGCTGCTACTTTTTTCATTTAATCTGTGCTAATGGAGTTGTCCTCGGCTTCTCATCTAAGTTGGAACAACTCGCTGCACAAAATCTACACCTTTTATCCACGGTCTGCTCATGGTCCTAAAAGAACTCTACACTCATCGGGAAGCAGAATGGGACAGTATACTGGTCGAATTGAGGGCAATTATTTCCACGATGCACCTATTGGTAACAAAACTATCTTTGAACTCATTGCCACTTTCCCCTTACTATTTTCCTTTTACCATCCATACTTTTTCTTTTCTGTATTTCATACTGGAAGTATATAAACAGTTGATGCCATTCACTATAAGACTCTTAAGTCCTCAGAAGGTGGGCTCTTTTCTTTATATGGTTCCTCTGATTCTTAGTTATAAACATTAAATAATAGGTCTATAATGATTACTGTTTTTTTTCTTTTATTTTTTTTGGAAGGATTTTACTGTTGAGGGGTGGGGCAGGAGGGTGCTTGTGGTCAATTCTGCTTACCTGGCAGTGGATCACGTATCAGGAAATTGGGGGGGGACTCACAGTTGTTTTGGGAGTCCTAGGTTTTATCTGGTTGGTACCAGGTACTACCAGGGGGCCTTGGACAGTGTTATGGATCAGTATAGAATATACTGTTAAATGTTGGAGGTTATTACAGGGGATTTGGTCTCTACTGTTGAGGGTATGGGTAAACTTGGGGGTTGATAAGGGATGGAGAGTAATGTGTTTTGGGGATGATGGGGAAAAGTTCACTCACTGGTTTATGCATTAATCTCGTGTTGGGGACAAGTTGGGGCTGGGAGGGGACGGGGGTGTTGTTGTTCAAAGAGAACTTTCTTTCTGTTTTAACATGTTAGGTTACATAAAATGGGTTGTTATAAGATTAAACAGCTGGGGAAGTTATAGTAAGCAGCCTGAACTTCACTCTGGAGAGCATATTCCTCTCGGCAGGAGATTCCAACAATCTGCCCAATCTCCAGTTACAATATCAAGGTTAAGGGCTATGGGGGGATAGAGGGAGGGGCTGCACCACTGATGTTGTTAATAGAGAAGACCATGTTTTTTGATGATGTCTTAGAGGGTGCAATTATTTCTAAGTACTCTATCTTTTTTGATGAATCATGGCTATAAATATCAAAGTTTGTACATGGAATATAAAAGGTTCCCAATCTCCCACTAAGAGAGCTAAAGTTTTATTACACTTAATTAAGTTAAACACTGATGTTGCCATTCTCCAGGAGACACATTTACCATCCTTCCAAGTTCTCCAGTTCAGAAGGTCATGAGTGGGACAGGCCCTGGGGACGGGGACGGATTCACGTAGAGGAGGTGCTGCCATACCGGTAGGATGGAAAATCCCGTTTAGACTTCTGGATTCGATTATAGACCCTCAGGGCAGATATATTATTATAAACGCACTACTAGGCCATTAAGAGGTTGTACTGGGCTCAGTTTACGGACCAACTACTGAGGATCCACAATTTTTTATGTCCCTTTTGACGTTGTTAGCCCCCTGGTCTACCTTACCAGTTGCAATTGGTGGGGATTGGAATTTAGTGTACTATAATCTCTTGGACAGATCCAGAACAGGTACACAGGCCTTATCTCTGGCCCAAATAGCCCTTAGAGAACTCCTGGACTCTGTGGGCCTGATTGATCCCTGGAGGGCACTCTTCGCCACTGACAGAGAATACTCCTTTCACTCAATTTCCCACAACTCTTTTTCAAGAATTGATTATTTCTTGTTCGGTATTGGGCACCTTCCAGATGTGTTATCATGTAATTACCTCTCCAAAGTAATCTCAGACCATCATCCATTACTCCTGCACTGGCAACTAGGCCCTTTAGCTAATAAGGATGAGGTCTGGAGCTCTAACGCATAATTATTAAAATCTGAGTTTCGTCTCCCACCTCCGCACCTTCATCTCCACTTTCTTGACCAACAATTCTCCTTCTATGGCCAGGCTGGACTTCCTATGGGGAGCACTGAAATGCACCCTGCGGGAGGAAATTATCCGTTTGGCTTCTATTCGAAATTAACTGGCTGCCCAGGTTACGTCCAATCTCTTTAGCCAAATCAGACAGTTGGAGTTATCCCCATCCTCCCCCCTAACCTCAGACGAACTCAATCAGCTAGAAATTCTCCGTTCTCATTGCAACGCCCTTCTACGCAACAAAGCTGAGCACCTTTTAATAAGATCCAAAGTTCACTACTTTGATCAGAGGGACAAGGCGAGGAAATTGTTAGCGCTACGTCTTCGGGCCCAAACTGCAGATAGGATAGTGTCCTCCCTTCGTACTACAGACGGATGAATTATTACTTCGCCTTGTGAAATAGTAACATGCTTTCAGGAATATTACCAAAAATTATACTCCCAACCCTCCGGGACTTTTAACTTGAACCTTATGGAACAGTTTGTACAGGGCATTCAACTTCCACAGCTAGGGACCCACCAGACGGACTATCTACAATCTCCTCTCACAATTCCGGAAATTAGGCTAGCCATTGATTCACTTCCCACATATAAGGTACCGGGCCCTGATGGGTACTCCACAGAGTTCTATAAATCATTTAAAGCACAACTAGTGCCTGTTACTTGATGTTTACAATCATATATATATATATATATATATATATATATATATACACACACATGGCCTATCAGACTTTTCTATTACCGAGGCCATGATTGTGGTTCTCCCCAAACCAGGCAAATATCCTCTCCATGTTTCTAACTATCGACCCATATCCCTGATCAACGTTGACCTTTAAATCCTTGCAAAAGTCCTGGCTAGTCGAGTCAATAAAGTCTGGCATGATCTAATTAGTCCTGAGCAGGTCGGTTTTGTGATGGGCAGACTCTCAGCGGACCATCTCCGCGAGCTTACTCACCTGATCTCTACATCTGGGGAATCCGACACCCCTGCGGCATTGGCTTCCCTGGACACAGAGAAAGCCTTCAATAGAGTTTTGTGGGACTATCTCCTTCATCTCTTGCCAAAATGTAACGTTCCTCCTCAGTTTGTTCACTGGATAAGAGTGCTATACTCGCATCCCAGAGCCCGGATCCTCTGTAACGGAGTACTCTCACAACCAATAGTTCTTCAACAAGGCACCAGGCAAGGCTGCCCATTATCTCCTTTCTTGTTTAACTCGTATCTTGAACCTTTAATCCAATGACTCAATGCCTCATCACGGATTACAGGGATCCCCACTGGCAACTCTCAGTACAAACTGTCTGTCTATGCTGATGACATACTTCTTCACGTCACACACCCCATCACTTCTCTCACAGCTACTATAGATAATGTTGAAGAATTCGGCAAAATCTCCAATTATAAATTGAATCTCTCCAAGACAGAGGTAATGCCTCTCAATGTCTTTACTTTGCATGCTGATATTCAACATTTGGGACTAACATGGGTCAAAGATAAGATAAGATGAAATATTTGGGGATATATCTTTCTCAGTCTGGGGCTAAAATGAAAAAATATAATCTGGATGAGGTACGCTCTCGTATTAAAGTGAATCTAAATTGCTGGGCCTTACTTCCTCTTTCTCTTTGGGGGCGTATCAGTGTAGTAAAAATGAATGTCCTTCCCCGCCTTTTGTACCCCCTTCAAACGCACAATTATTTTCTTACTAAAACCTGGTTTTCACAAGTGCACAGTATAATTTCTAATTACATTTGGCTGGGTAAGTCTCTGAGGTGCGCTCTCTCTAAGTTACAGCATACTAAGGTTAGAGGAGGTCTTCAAATTCGCAATGTTTTTCTCTACTACCTCTCTATTACCTGAACTATAATTTGCCATTGGTTGGCAGCCCCCACTAAGACACGTTCTGGTACGTACTCTCCATTATGGGTGCAGATAGAGAAGTCCTTATACGCATTGTATCATATTGATCTGGGCTCCCTGATATATGTCCCCCTTAAACATATACCTAAACAGCTATGGAGCTCCCCCATAATGAGAATCCTTCGTACACACTCACAGTTATGTGCAATCACACACACGCCCCTTTGGTATGACACCTGACAACCTATACTACATAACCCCAATTTCAGAATAGGGGGACAGACACTAGGTCCTTCCTATTGGCCTAGAGAAAGACAAATTATGGTTAAGGATTTGCTGAATAACCATAAATTACTTCCTTTTTTGGAAGCTAAGTATAAATTTGACCTTCCCTCCTCCTACAGTTTTAAATATATTCAGTTGTCTCACATGCTTCTTCATCACTTTGGGCTGGGTCTCTGGGATAAATATCTGGTTGGGCCCACCCTTCCTGTTATTTCCTCATCGCCTTTATCACATATCATCTCTTTTTTCTATAGTCATCTGTGGGACTTTCTGGCAGACAAGGAGGGACACCCCTGTTACAAATGGGACTATATCCTACCTTCCTACTTCTCCACTACACATTCTTGGAGTAAAATATGGACCCACTTATACAAAGATATTAAGTGGGATCATTATTGCTCACTGCTCTACGTAATTCATGACTTATACTATACCCCCTCCAAACTCTATAAAATGGGGAAGCTCCCAAATGACATATGCTCCCACTGCAGTGAGCATCCTGGTACCTTACTTCACATTTTGTGGAACTGTGATAAGGCTTCTCCACTTTAGCAGGCCATTAAAACTAAGCTAGACCCCCTTCTAGGCTTGTCTGCTGTCTTTCAGCTGGAAATATGTATTCTGGGAGAATATGGGGATTGTCTGATTGGGAATCAGAGAAAACACATGGCCATGATCTCTCTGTGCTAAAAAAGTGATAATGCGTCACTGGCTGGATCAGACAACCCCCATGGTTACAGAACGGCTGCATGAGGTCCTTTTTGCTCTCCAAGAGGAAAACCTTTTGGCCAGCCTTTCCAAGAAAACAAAATACTATCAGAGAGTGTGGGCTCCCTTGCTTGCACTACTTACTTTATAGACCATTATACAGACTGTTGGTGCACACTTGTGTAAGTGTCTACACTGGTTGATGTGTCATGGATACTTTATGGTTCCATTTAGTGGTTCAGCTTGGTGGGGAGGTAGTGGGAGGGTGGGTTAGGGGGTGGTATAATTGTCTTGTTATTGTTATTTTGTTAAATGCTTTCTTCAATGGAGTATTATTTATTGTAGAAAACAGGAACAAAGAAAACTGGAGCAATTCAACTTCTCTTCTCCCAAATCTTTGTTTGGCTCCTATTGTTATATATGATTGATACTTCCTGTGTATGCAACAATGAATAAATAAAGTGTACTCAATTTGAAAAAAAAGAAGCAAACCTGACTCCAGGAATGATGTGATCTGGTTGAGGAAGAACATACAGAACATTTCCTGCATACAAACTTTTCTGAGACATGAGGTCCAGAATGGGGCACCAGCCCATCTATTTCAGTACCAAAAAGAAACAAGACACGAACCCCAAAGATACTAAGGGCTCTGGGACAGACTCTTGTTACATGAGGTCCCTGCACCCTTACTGGTACCCCCAGAGGTACACCACAGACAGCCTAGCACTTAGGTATATGTTATACTAACATACAGGGCTAAGGGCATCTACCGTACTAAGAGTAGATGTCAGGATATGTATGCATATTATTGTTATACACTTTGCTTTCTAATATATATATATATATATATATATATATATATATATATATATTTCATATGTATTTCTTGCTTACAAGATGTTAGGACATCTGTGTCCTTGTAATGATTATGATATATAAGTCGGCATTGCCACCGTTTGGTGATTTGCACTACTACACTGATATTTATTTATTTATTTATTTTAGTCTTTGGTAACCGGATAAGGCCCACTAGGCACAAGTGCCTGTTTTCAGGAGCGACCTGGGAGCACTGGGTGGTTTAGTGACTTGCTCAGAGTCACACAGTATGCAAGTGGAGGCTGTGAGAATCAAACTCAGGTCTGGTCTGCTGGGTGTATCAAGCTCATTCACACCTCGTTCCTCTAACGTCTAGGCTATACTGCCAGCCCAAATATATGTAGAACTGTACTCTTTTGTTTCACAAAGTGATGACTACTACAAAATTGTATAGTGTTATCTTGGACTGTGGAGCCACCTCTAATTTAGCCAATAGGGCTCATCTCTGTAACTAGAAATATTTCTATCTTACAGTAACCATAGTAATTATCACAGGTATATAATGTGAGACATTATGTCTTCTACCTCGGAGACCCTAAGAGACACTGACAATCCTCGCGGTATAGGGAATGCTTAGCATTGGCTCCCAGTTCGTATTGGTAAAAACTGCTTAGGGAAACTGTGATTTATCCTTTCTGGTAGCAATAAACAAGTTTATTACTCTTACGCAACGTGTCTGTGATTCCTTGCATTCCCAATATTGCCAAGAACCTGAAAGTGAGGTTTAGACCTCCTGACACTCTATTAAGTGGCACTCTATGAGTCGAGTGACTTTGTTCTGCAGTATAGACAGAAGCGTCCACAGACACCACAGACTCCTATGGGGCTCTGGGTTGACAGAGAGGGAACTTTTCAAATTTCAGAGACAGTCCCAATCCCATGATTTCCAAGATCTACTTATATGATGTGATGATGGAAAACTGTGGCAGGAAGTGGGAGAGCTGACCGACCAAGAGCTGCAGCAGGGTCTTTGAGGGCTGTAGGATGACACTGCCTTCAGCCCTCATTTTTACCTTTGGTGAGGACTCCCGGAGGACTGAACACAAGAAGTACCGCTACATCCACTACACTTTTTGCTGAGCTCTCTGAAGTGAAACAGAGATCTGCAACCAAGGTATGTCTGTGCTTGGACACTGTCCCTGCCATTGCATGAGCTGAATTATCAGCTGTGTCCAGTGCCTTCTGTAAATGGTGTTTGAAGACACAAGGCCAGGTGACAGAGGACGCACATCTCAGACTGAATCTCTACAGGAAGCAGCAGAATCACATCAGTGAGCTTATCAAAAAACTCAAAGCTTACGGTGGAACTTGCCCATCAATGCCACACAGCTGGCCTGCCGGATCACAAGGGAAGCAACTACGTAAGCTCTGTGACTAAGGAAGTCCTGCTCCTTGGACTTCCTTGTCTGATGGCTTGTCCAACTTACCTGGATTCTTTGCCTTGTGGAAGAATACATCAGCAATAAGGCCCTCTGACGATGGGTACTCTGAAAGGCCAGACAACCTATCCATGGGGTCTGCATACTTGCCATCCATGGGGCATGGAGTCAACTGGCATGGGGCCAGGTGTTGCCAAATACCGAGTTTCATATTTAACATTATGTGGGTGACCATGAATGCCACCTCCAGTGAAGAATCCTGCTCCAGGATGTCCATAAGGGGGTAATACTTCCACTTCTAGAATGTCCAGGGATGCAGGCATACATTACAATAAGGCTGAAGAGGGGGCCAAGTCCCCCAGAGTGCAGTGGCTGTTGGAGGAATCGATGCCCTGTAGACACTGGGATGATGACATTGAGGAAGCCTCCAAATTTGAGTCAGGAAAAGAAGGTTCCAATCATCAGTCAGTGGTATGGACAACCCACTACAATGGGACGATAACCACCAACAGAAGTGTGGGAAGTCCAGATTCAGGCCATGACTCCTTCGAAGGCACCTCCTATGGCTGCGGAGGAGAGCACCACCTGAAATGGTAGCTGTAGTACTGCTGGCAGTGCCACTAGGATGACCACTGGATGCTGCCCAAGCACTGACATTGGGAGAGGCCCCCATGGCTAGGTCAAGGCATATGAAAGCATCTGTCAACCACCTCAACACAGGTCAAATGCTCCTAAGGCCCACTGCTGCCAGGCCACATTCTCTCACTTGCAACCAGCTTGACAATGACTGTTGAGGGTGGTGATGGTGTTCAGACTGAGACTGATTGAAGTTCCTGGGTTCTACACTCACACCAGGTACTTGGGGTAATACCCATAACTGATATTGTAGTGCAGTACAACGGGGTACTACACTGTTAAGATGCCATCCTTCAGTTGAGATGTTAGACCAAGGTCCTTCTGCCCATCTCTGGTCACTTTCCAGGTGGAAGCAAAAGATCCCATGGCACTTGTTAATGAAGAGCAGCAGTATTTTTTTATTTAAAGGGTAATAATCAGCTCCCCAGGAGAAATACTGAGGGATCCTGAGGTCCCGATTTAGCAATCCAGAACATTTATTAATTTTTTTTTAAGCACTTACTTAGTTGCAGTTTAATTTATTATCTGGTTGATCCTGCAATGCCCCACCCGCCATGACTCTGTACTATTTATCCCAGAGTCCCTCAAGGCCAGCCCTCTGATGATGTAACTGACAGACTATGCCATAGGGACGTCTATGTGCCAACACATTTGTTAACTGAATACTACTGTTACAGAGCACATGATCACACTTATTCTACCAGTACCAATCATGCTACCACAGTTGAGAGTGTAATGAGAGGTAGACATCTTTAAAATTTGCAGTTTTCAGCATATCTGATAAACCGGAGGAATTGCAATATACGTTTTTTACCCCAAGTCAGTTGCGACAATGGTACAAGCGGACAATTAAAGTCGGCCCCAAACACAAATTAGTCTGGACATGATCAAGTAGGGTTGTACCTCTTTAAAAAGGTCAATCCAGCCGGCCCGGTGGCACTGAGAGTTGAGGCGCTGGATGCCACACCTCATGTCACGCCGGCGACCCGGGTTCAGGAACGAGCCTGGGTCATCAGAGGTCGGCTGGGGGGGGAGAGGTCTAGAGTAGGCTGCCGGCAGGCAGCCTTCTACCTCAGGATTGGGGTAACAGGCCACTTCGGAGCTTGACCGCCCTCTGGTGGAGGCCGGAGAAGCGGTGCCTCTCCAAGGACCTTCGGCGTATGCCATTCAGGGAAGGGCGGAGGAGGCCCCATCTGGAGCTGTGGTGCGCATGTGCGCCTCCACGTGCATGCGCTACCACTTCCAGGGGTCTCGGGAGTTAGGTCCACGGGAGATAACGGAGAGGAAAAGTGGGGATCAGCCAAGGATGATACCTCTGGACCGGCTCAGGAGATCTGCCGGGGAGAGCATGGTGCTACAAGCCCCCGAAGGACCCCGAGTCCGGTAGGCTGGTGGACGATGAGGGAGGACCTGCCACGAGGAGGATAAAATAAGTTGAAAAAAAAAAAAGGTCAATCCTGGTAGCCTTGGTTTGTAGAGTATGTAGATAAATAAAGCAATACTGCAAATTAATGTAGGCAACATCCAGAATTAAGTGCCTACAAGCATGAAAGTCAGTTAGTTTGATCAAGTTCCAGTCATATCCAACCCACTCCATCACATGTATCAGCATCCCCTATGGACCAGAAGGAAGCCCCCACAGTCCATAAAGACTGCTCCCTAGCCAGCTCAAGCTGTTTTTCAGGTCATGTATCTTGTATAAAACAGACATCTCCCGGCAACTGACTGAGTAAAAAGAGTTGTGGTCATTCCTTCCGGGACTTTAAACTGTTAGCATTTAAGGTAAATACACCGCAAAAACAGCTCCTCCGTGTATACAGGTGCTCGAGTTAAAACATGAAATACAGCAAAGGCAAAACTCAGCACTCTGTAATTGGCGTGAATGCAAGCATAAGTTTAATATAACAAATGAACGCGAGGCCTCACATTCGAGCAGGTCGCACAGGTCGCACAACTAGGAAGTTCCCATCCGGTTTGGTGCACAGCATGTCATCAGGTGACCCCTGTTGATGTTAGCATGCCTGGCTGGTCGCGACCTATTCAACCTATCAATGTGACCTAATTCATTGTTATAATGCTGCTCTTCGATGCATCAGTAAGAATCTTCGAGACTACCCTTTGCTATAACATTAGGTAACAGCTGTAAAACTAAGCATAACCAGAAAAAGTGCAAAAAGGACCACAGGAAACTCCATTAAAGTGATATCCCCTTCACTCTCAAGGACTGGGATCTAGTTCTCCATCTCCTTTTCTTGGCAGTAGATGTCTCCAGCTGGGAATCATCACAGGATGAATCCCTTTGAGATGGAAAAGAGAATACCTCTGAGTTCACATCCTCCTCCTCTGTATCCCCTCACATTTTCGGTTTTCCTGAAATACTTTGAACCTGTTCATTACTGGGATCCCAGAGGGCTTAGTCACCTTGGGCTTTTTACTTTGGCTTCTCTTTTTCTTTGCTCCCTGCCGCATCTCGCTTGTCCTTTCTAGGGGAGCCATGGATTCAGGTGTGTTGGTGGGGGAAGGAATATCTCACTACTCAGCAAATTTATGGGTGTGTCTGAGACATGCAGAACTGGAGTTGAGGGAGGTTCCTGCACAGAGGTGGGAAGTGGGTCCCCACAACCCATGGGGCCAGATGCCTCCATCTCCAGATCAGTAGGGGCTTGGAGAGTTCGGTCAAGTTCGAACATGCTACACTACCACTACCATGACTGTATTCCATGCACAGCCTCTGCGTGTCACAGACACTACTATAGTGATTTCGGCACCCACAATTACAGAAAGAGCAGGTCTGGCCCTGATAAAAACAAAGTCCTCGGTCTTAACCCCAAAAGAAACTGTTTGGCAGGTGTATCAAGCCACTCCTACCACACTTACGTTCCACATGGAACTTTCAGCCCCAAGTCCACACTCTCTATATCCAAAACCAGGGAAGGGACATCCAATACCTCAGACTTTGTATGGAGCCAAAAGGAGATATCAGTCACAGTGACTCCTTCACTATGGAAGAGTAGGGTCACAGTTTTTACAGCAGGCTTAGTTAATGGCATGGCCACAAAACACAGAAACATAGAATTTGACGGCAGATAAGGACCACTTGGTCCACCTAGTCTACCCATTTCCCTACCTAATGGATAAGTTGCAGATCCTAGTTAACCAACAGCCTACCCTACCCCTATCCTACCCCCCCCACTAGAATTGCCTTAAGTCTGTCCCATGCATTTTTGAATTCCCTCACTGTTTTTGACTCCACAACCTCCTCAGGAAGGCCGTTCCATGTGTCCACAACCCTCTCCATGAAAAAATACTTCCTCACATAACCTCGGAGTCATCCCCCTCTATCTTCAAATTGTGCCCCCTTGTTCTTGCACATCTCTTTTTCTGAAAGATGCTACCCTCCTGGACTTTGCTGATTCCCTTGAGGTACTTGAAAGTTTCTATTATGTCCCCCTCTCCCTCCTTTCCTCGACAGTACACATATTAAGCTCCTTTAGTCTCTCTTCGTATGTCTTCTGGTGCAGACCCTGCACCATTTTAGTTGCCCTCCTCTGGACAGCCTCCATCCTGTCTATGTCCTTGCGGAGATGGGGTTTCTAGAACTGCATGCAGTACTCCAGATGGGGTCTCACCGTCTATACAGAGGGATAACAACTTCCTGTTTTCTACTGGTGATGCCTCTCCTCATGCATCCCAATATCCATCCAGTCATCCTTACTGTCTTCTCACATTGCTTGCCCACCTTTAGGTCATCTGACATGACTACCCCAGGTCCTTTTCCATTTTTGTTCTTGTTAGTATCTCACCCCCCATTGTGTACTCTTTCCCTGGGTTTTTGTTTCCTAGGTGTATTACTTTGCACTTCTTTGTGTTGAATCTAAGCTGCCATACATTTGACCATTCCTCCAACCCTGCCGAATCCCTTCTCATCCTTTCCACCCCCTTTGTGTAATGACCCTGTTGCAGATCTTTGTGTTGTCTGCAAAAAGACATACTTTTCCTTCCAGTCCCTCCGCAATGTCACTTATAAAGACATTAAAGAGGACTGGTCCCAGTACTGAACCCTGCGGTACCCCACTTGTAACCCCCCCTTTCTTCAGAGTGGACTCTCATTTACTATTACCCTCTGCATCCCGTTGTCCAGCCAATTTTTTACCCAAGCTACCACCTTGGGACCCACTCCAAGGCTGGCTAACTTGTATATTAATCTTTTGTGTGGGACTGTGTCAAATGCCTTACTAAAATCTAGGTAGGCCATGTCCACAGTCCCTCCCTGGTCTACTACTTTGGTCACCCAGTCAAAGAAATCTATTAGATTCGTCTGACATGACCTTCCCGCTGTGAATCCATGCTGCCTTGGGTCACATGCCCCGCTCACCTCTAGGTACTCAAAAGTTCTTTCCTTCAGAAGTGATTCCATCATTTTCCCTACCACTGAGGTCAAACGAACAGGTCTGTAGTTTCCTGCCTCTGCCTTGCTCTCACTTTTGTGAAGTGGAATCACATCCGCCCTCCTCCAGTCCTCAGGTACCACACCACTCTCTCATGATTTGTTAAAGAGGGTAGTCAGTGGTGTCACTAGTTCTACCCTTAGTTCTTTTAGAATTCTTGGATGAATCCCGTCAGGCCCCATTGCTTTGTCCACCTTCAGTTTTAAGAGTTCTTTCAGAACCCCTTCTTCAGTGAATGGACTGGTATCGACCCTCCTATCCAGGGTATTTCTACTGTTTAGTTTAGGTACCCCCCCCCCTTCTTTTGTGAATACTGAGTAGAAATATTCGTTCAGTATCCCTGCTTTTTCACTGTCACCTGTGGAGGGGTTATAGGATAACAGATGGACCAGGCACTGAACTTTAGGTTCAATACACAATCTTTGTGTGATGTTTATTCAAAATACAGGAAATAACTTTCAGCAATGGCCTATTCCTTCTTCGGTACATTAGTTTGCAGCAACAGACTATGAATGTCCTTTCTCTTCACGTAGCCAGAACCTACTGACACCGATTTCTGATCTAAACATTTTTAGTGAAAACCCTTCACTCCTGTGTGGGCCCTGTTTGCTTGTGTAGTTGGGGCTCAAAAGGAAAAAAAAAAAAAAAAACAAGCTATAAACAAAGAACCGCAATGCAGAATTACTGAAAAAAGGGTTACCCCAAAGGGCATTGGCAACAAATCAAGTTTCAAAGAAATGCAACATCATATATACTTCCATAATGTAAAGCATCATGGGATATATGCAAACCACCATGACATTTCAGATATGTTCAGTTTACAGCAATTTACATGCATTTTAAATACAACTAACTTAATTTCTATAATAGTCACCTAGTACTTTTTACCATTATCAAAAATACCTAGTGTTGACCGGCCTGCCAGCGCAGCGATTGGATTTCCGCTTGTGACGTCGGCGACCCAGGCTTGGGAATGGACCCTAGTGGCCGGAGGGCGGCTGGGGGGAGAAGGATAGAGCATCCTATGGACTGCTTTCCTTCTCCGGGGGGGGGGGTGTCTGGCACAAGATGGACCCCTGGCAGAAGCCCAGGGGTTTCGCAGCTACCGTTGCTCACAACTAATGGAGGCGGGGCGGATGATGGACGTCATTGCACGTCCCCACCTCCCGGAGGAAATAATCAAGAAAAAGGGAGGGGAGGGGAGGGGAGAGCCTCCGTCTACATGAAGCCCTCCCCGGGCTTCAATTAGCCACTGCCGCCGCACTCCCAACTGGATACTGTTCCCGCAGCATTGGAATTAGGGGAACCAGTGCCATGGCCACGCCCTCCGGGGGGCAAGCTGTGGGTAACTGGGAGTATGCAAGCAATAGGCAGTTGGTAGAAGCTCCAGGGGCCGTGACCAGGGCGGCGATTGATGGAGGACCTCCTGGGTGAAAAAAAGAAGACAAAATATATATATATATTAAAAAAAACATCCAGTGCCATGGTATTTTCAACACTTACAGGTGTCATAAACATAAGCTATGTACATCAAGGTATTTTATGACACAGTGCTATTACATACTAAATCCAACAATGATAAACACACCTTTTACATACATTTGGAGGTCACCTCAATAACCTCCCTGTACGAGGACCTGAGAGGGAAAAGGAAAATTAAAGAGGACACTGTAGCATAGTCAAGAAAGGGGAAGGGGGTGCCCACAGGTGGCCAACCTTATCTAGAAATTGTAAAGGATAGATTAGGCTAAGAAAATAGAAGAACTGTTGCAACAGATTTAAGAAAAGGTCGGTCCTCAAGAGTGGCAGGAGCTTCCTGTCACAGATCCCCCACCTTAAGAGGGAAGCAGTTATTGCAGACTGCTTACCTCCTTCCTGTCCCAGGAAGGGATGGAGCTTCCACCCATCCATCTTCAGAAGCTACGTCTCAGGGTCCCCATTAACGATAAACATTCCATCATAAACATAGTGGATATCATCATTCTTTACCCTGAGGCATTAATACATTTCTCAACAGAGACTAACGGAACCTTCCTTGAATGATCTCTTTTAAGGGAAAGTATGTCATACTTCTTAACCAAAATACCTGGACAGCTGTAAAGTCCAGTACCACAAAAACAATTTCTCTCGAGTGAATAATTACCTTCTCCAAAGATATGTCAGTTTTAAGCAGGCGTCCAGTCCTAGGTTCAACCCCTCTACATAAACCCACTATGTCTCTTGATTCATTTCACTTGCTACAGATATAGACACCGGAGGGTAGACACTCTTTTGGTGTTACCCCAACACCGATTCCAATCCATGTTCCGTCCACCTCCTCCTTTGTAGGTTTTTCATAAAAATAAAATAAAACACATGTACCACCTCCTTGATCTTAACATATTGTAACATTCTGGTAATATTAGCATCTTTAGCCTGCAGTATACCCCAGTCAATGCTGTTAATAGATTAAGCTGCATCAATACAAGAAAAAGTCCCTTCAGCCTCATAGGCTTCTTCTTGCTTGCTTGGATTCTTCAATCCCAGCACAAATTTACTAGGCACAGCCTTACCTGGGGTCTCACATTCAAGTTCCATACTTGCATCTCCGACCTCCAACAGGTAACATCCTGGGAACACAGGAAACAAAGGAATATCATGCTCAGTCAGGGGGTCCTCCTCAAATTGAGCCCATGAAAAATCCTCCTCCGACTCTTTATCCAAACTCTCTAGCAGGGACCTCTCGAGCACCTGGCATCGGTGTTCCACCTCTCTGCATAGTCGATCTGCCTCCAACCATTGCCCAATCATCCACCGTATTAGCCTCATCAGGCTTTCCACCATCTGGGTGTTGTCTCTAGCACCTCCGGTCTGGCACGACCCCACAGTAGTTAATTCCTTTTCATCTCTTTGTCACCTTCAGGCTTGGCTTCCTTCCAAGCTCCCAGCTCCAGTCCAGGCAGCAGTTTCTCTCCATCTGTCTGCCATGGTTCTGGTCAGAACTCCATGGACTTTCTTCTCCGTCAACTCCTGGTGCACCAGTCCACCTTGGATGTCTGGGCGATACCCACCAGGAAACGCCCCTCTTCAGCCAGTCCAGATGCCTCCAGCAAGTTATCCCACTTCTAACACCAAGTCTGTGGAGGGGTTGCTGGATAACAGATGGACAGACACTGCACTTCAGGTTCAACATACAATGTCTGTGTGATGTTTATTAAAAATACAGAAATAACCTTCAGCAATAGCCTATTCCTTCTTCAGTAGATCAGTTTGCAGCAACAGACTATGAATGTCCTTTCTCTGTACTTAGCCAGCACCTACTGACACTGATTTCTGATCTAAACATTTTTTAGTGAAAACCCTTCACACCTGTTTGGGCCCTGTTTACTTGTGTAGTGGGGCAAAAAAAAAAAAGCAATAAACAAAGAACCACAATGCAGAATCACTGAAAAAAGGGTTACCCCAAAGGGCACTGGCAACGAATCAAGTTTCAAAGAAATACAACATCATACATACTTCCATAATGCAAATCATCTTGGGATATATGCAAATAACCATGCCATTTCAGATTTGTTCAGTTTACAGCAATTTACATGCAATTTAACTACAACTCACTTAATTTCTATAATAGTTACCTAGTACTTTTTACCATTATTAAAAACACCTAGTGCCATGGTATTTTCAACATTTACAGGTTTCATAAACATAAGGTATATACATCAAGGTATTTTATGACACAGTGCTATTACATACTAAATCCAACAATGATAGATGCAACCTGTTTTACATACGTTTGAAGGTCACTGCAATAACCTCCCTGTACGAGGACCTGAAAGGGAAAAGGAAAATTAAAGAGGACACTACAGCATAGTCAAGAAAGGGGTAGGGGTGCCCATAGGTGGCCAACCTTATGGACTAGAAATTGTAATGGATAGATTAGGCTAAGAAAATAGAAAAGTGGTTGCAACAGAGTTAAGAAAAGGATGGTCCTCAAGAGTGGCAGGAGCTTCCTGTCACATCACCTTCTGCCCACATTCCCTCCCCTTTATTAAGCCTCAGTATCCCTCCCTTAGTCTTTCTTCGCTCTCTAATGTACATATAAAAGGTTTTATCCCACTTCTTAACAGAGTTGGCTATCTTTTCCTCAGTTTGGGCCTTTGCTATTCTGACTGACTTCCCTGCCTCCTTTTGCTTTAACTGATACAGTTCTCTATTCTGCTCCTTCCATGTTTCCTTAGATTTCCTGAATACTATCCTTTTCTCCTTAACCTTCCCTGCCACCTCTTTTGAGAACCATAGTGGCTTTTTCCTTCATTTCATTTTGTTGACTTGCTTTACACAAAGGCTTGCTGCCTCTGTAAAGGCAGTTCTGATTTTTCCCCATTGTTCTTCCATCCCTCCTTGTTGCCTGTTTGCTACTGCTTTTCTGAGGCACTCTCCCATTTTGCCAAAGTTAGTCCTCCTAAAGTTCAACACCCTTGCTTTTGTATGGCTTGACTCTACAGCTGTGTTTAATTGTGAACCACACTGTCTGGTGGACGCTTGTTGCCAGATGGCTACCCACTTCTAAATCAGAGATCCTCTCTCCAACCCCATTTGAGAGTACCAGGTCTAAGACTACTCCCTCCCAAGTGGGTTCAAACACTAGCTGTCTGAGGCAAGCCCCCTGTAGGGCATTGAGAATCACCCTGCTCTTGGATGTGGCTGCAGTAAAGGTGCTCCAATTAACATCTGGCATATTCAGGTCCCCATCAACAATATCTCTTCTCTTTCTGCCATTCTAAGGATTTCTTTTATCATTTCCTTGTCCACTGCCTCCCCCTGAGACAGGGGTCTATAAACAACCCCTGTGCAGACCGTGGTGCCATTTCCTGTCTCCAGGGTGATCCACAGTATCTCCTCTCCTCCCTGTTTACCCTTTAGTTTGTTGCTTTGACTCCTTCCTTTATATAGAGAGCTGCTCCTCCTCCTCCTCCTCTTTTACCCTTCCTGTCCCTCCTGTAGATTGTGTACCCTGGTATGTTGACATCCCAGTCATGGTTCTTTGTGTACCACATTTTTGTGACTGCCACGATATCCAGGCGTCCCTCTTCCACCAAGGTCACTAGTTCAGGGAGCTTGTTACCCAGACTATGGGCATTAGTACTCACCACCCTCCATTTTTTGATGGCCTTACCCCTTTTAGGCCCATCCCTGTCCTTACTGCCTTTGCCTTTTTTTGGATTTACCCCTGTCCTGCTACCTATCGATTTCTCTACCTTTGTATCTACTTCGCTAACTACCCTGTTTTGTTGGGGGTGCTGGGATTTACCTGCTTCTCCTCAGTGTCTCCCCCCCTTGGCTAGTTTAAATGCTTGCCAATGAATCATTTAAACCTATCACCTAGGATCCTGGTTCCCCTCCCCGACAGATGCAGACCATCACGCAGTATAGGCCTGTATCCCTCCAGTTGGACCCCCAGTCCCCAATGAAGACAAATACTTGAGCTTTGCACCTGTTTTTCAACCTGATATTGAATCTCATGGTGAGGAGTTCCCTAGCCTCACCCATGCCATAGACAGGTAGCACTTCCGAGAAAGTTACCATGCATGCCACTTGTCTAAGACCCCTCCCCAACTCCATAAACTCCTGCTGCACTGCTCTGATCCCACTCCTAGCCAGGTCATTTGTCCTTAGGTGGACAATGACATCCAGCTCCCTCCCCCCCCGTGCAGCTGCTCCCACGATCCTGAGGATTCGCTTTCTGTCCCTCCAAGCCATGGTGCCGGGCAAGCACCTTGCCTCCCCTCTCTCTTCCCTCTCCTAGTTGTACCCCCCTAATGACTGAGTCCCCCACCAGGAGTTGTTTCCTTCCCCTGTGGGGTCCCATGTCACCCTCCTGCGGGTCTCCTCTGTGGAGGTTCCCAGCATCCTCCTTGGTCTCCACTGTGGGTACCTCCATAAAGGAACCAAGCTCCACAAGAATGGCGAATGAATTGTGAAGCAGCACAACTGGAGGGATGTGCCTCTGTTCCACCATCCTCACCCTCCCTGAGCCCACTGTGGTCCAACCGCTCCTCTTTCCTGACAACCTCTGAGGCAGTGGTGGTGGCCTGGTTGGTCCCTGGGTGAGGGAGGAGGTTCCACGAATCCTCACCAGGTCAACATGGAGATGAGCAACCTCCTCCCTCAGACCAGAGAGGTGCCTGCAAATAGGGCAGCAATGCAGCCTCCAGAATGTCTCCCGGAAGATTGCCACTCCACAGCCAGTGCATTGTGCCACTCCCCACATGTCTGTCTCACTTCCTGTTTAAGATGTTTTCTTTTTTAGTGTGTGCAAGCGTGTGAGTGTGTTTACCCCCTTTTCAGTGTGCTGTGCCTTTAAGGATATGAACAGGTGTATGTCCTTTGCACTTTTGGGTAAGTGATGTCAGAACCCTTGATATAAAGGAAATGATGCACTTGGGACAAGTGGGGTGAGGGGCAGGGTGGGTGAGACTAAGCCCATGTCCTCCAGAAACAATCAACTACAACTCTGACCCACCACCCCAGTGAGTGCCTTCCTTCCTTTCAGACTCCTATTTCACAGAGTTTAAGTAACAGGTCTAGTCACAAAAGACTGCAAATATTCTTCCAGCTAGATTTCCTAGCTGGCTAATAAAAGTTACACTAAGAAAAGTCAACCCCCCAAACACAGAACCAAAGCACTGACTTCTACTTACTTACACAGGCCCCAAAATTAAGAATTCAATTCAGTGTACTCTATTAAATCACCTCTTTGCTATCTGGATGCTGGTGGCTGCTCTCTGTCTCAGCAACAGCAGACAGAGTCAACAAACAACTCCTGTTCTGAATCCAGTTCCTCAGGCCCCTTTCAGCTCCTCCCCTTATCACACACCTATTTCACAGAACTTAAGTAACAGGTCTAGTCACAAATGACTGCAAAATATTCTCCCAGCTAGATTTCCTAGCTGGCAAATAAAAGTTACACTAAGAAAAGTCAACCCCAAAAACAGAGAACCAAAACACTGATTTCTACTTACTTACACATGCCCCACAATTAAGAATTCAAACGTGACCGTAATGGAGTGTTTTTACAGGTGGAGTATAAAGTTCAAAATTTGTCTAGAGAAATGACCTGCTTAAGATGATGTTGCATGTTTCTTCCCTGACAACTTGAATAAATGCATACAGATCCAAGGCAGAGAAGCTCATAGTGTCCTTGAGCAATGAGCGGATGACGTAACTCCTGTCTGGAGGATTTTCCAGACCCCTAATGTACCATAGCCAGACGGCATTATGGTGCTGTGCTGGCTCAGACTTTGCAGTGAAGAAGTATGAATACTTTGGTGCTGGTAAAGCAGTCTCAGGGACAACCACGGGAGTAGAAAACAGACCAGGCTTCCCCTGCCTTGGGGGGGAGGGTGCTGAGGGGACAGTAAGTCTTGTTGAGTAGGTCTATGTTCAGGTACAGTTTTATCACTCACTTGCAGATCAAAAGGGCCAGGGACTGGGTTGGAGAAAGAAGCTGCAGAGGGTACTGAGGGAGGGCTACTGGCTTGACTTGCTCAGTGGAAGCAGTAACACACTGTGCAGGAGCAGAAGCCGATTCCCTCTGCTGTGCTATCCTGCAGAGATGCTTTCAACTAGCTGGCTACAGTTTTAGCAATATTTGGAGCTGTACCTTTGAGGAGAGAACTCTACACTTCTGTACATGGCTGGATTGCATTTGCTCGCAACCGGGAGTTACTCAGCGGTTCTGTGTCAGGGTTTCGGTTAGGCTCTGCCACAGGAATCCCTTGGGAGTCAGGTACATAGAAACATAGAAATCTGTCAGCAGAAAAGGACCACTTGGCCCATCTAGCCTGCCCTTAGTAGGTAGTACAGGCTTATTAGCAACAGCAGGATTTGCAGCTTGTTTGCTAGGTGCTGACAGTCATGAAACATCTACTGCTTGCCAAGAAGCCCCCTGCCTTTCTCCAGCATAAAACTGGTTTTCATTATTGGGGTAATAGTGCTATTAGCCATTACTGGGATTAAACATGAGAAAACATAGTTCAGATTACCTGAGGAGCCAGAGCCATGATTTCCACCACCATCACGTACAGGACCTGACAACCATGAGAAGCCACTGCCAGTAAGGACCCATCCTGCTGCCAGCAAAGCAGATTCCACTGACCATGTAGAGGAACCATGGGCAGGGAAGAAACCGGCGGTGCAGAAGTCAGAGCCTGACTCCCTCTGTGGTGACCAAGTTTCCTCCGAGCTGTCAGAAGACTCTTCCCCTCTCTCAGTGTGAGTCATGATACCAGCTGTCATGGCCTTACGAGGGGATGACAGCATCTCTGGACTGTTTGGCACTTTGGCTTTTTCTTCAGCAAGCAACTGAAGCAGCAGGGCTTTTCTTTCTGTAATCCCTGCAGTCAGAAGACATTCTGCAGGTTTGTCCATCACAGGTACAGACTCAGCAGGTGTCACAGGTAATACATATTTTGTATCAGTATTCATTCTACTTCTCTAAATTTTGGCAAAAACAGACTGCTTTTTTCATATGTGCAACAGAAATAGGTTCAGGAACCATGTCCACTGTGATTTCAGTCTCAGTGAAAGAATCATCATGCACACCTTCTCTTCCTCTGTCTCCAGGATCAACCATCTTGCCGGTAGCAACACAGACACAGCACCTCCTCTGAAGAGAAGGGGTATTTTTGTTGATAAAAAATATATACAAGATCAATCCAAAATCATAACACAAAACAAACAGTCAATACCCCCTACCCCCAACCAAAATTCATGATATTATGTACAACAAGGGATCACCAAGAAACATGGGAAAAACAAAAGTAACCTACCCTAGGCCAATCACTGGGATCCAGAGAAAAAAACTGAAAAGGAGTGTAACAGGTTTCCCTCCCTAATCCTCTGTCTCACCCCAACCATGTCTCCCTTTTCCACAGAGTAGAACATTTATTTTTGAATAGTTTCTTATACACAGATTCATAGAGGCGGTGCATTTCACAAAGCACTTTCTGTATAAAAAAAGTCCAGTGGAACTACCTTTTGTTTGAAAAGAAATGAACACCCTGATGCAAATACATCATTTTAAGCAGGCCATCATGAAACAAAGAGTACTATATTCCCAATTCTTCCAAGCCAGTGAAAACTGACAGTGTTCCAAAATGGCTGCGCACTGGGATGTGGTGCTCAAGAACCAACGTGGATAGTAAGCAGAATAAGGTTCTGGCACACACCAACTCATGAGAGGAACGCATAAAGAAATAAAAATTAAAATTTATTGTACCAAGAAAGACAACATCTTACCTGACATGTTTCGGATTGACTACCAATCCTTTTTCAAAGGCTGAAAAAACGTACTCCAGACACTCCTATTAAATATACACGACAATTGGTGATACAAATAACATTTAAAAATCAATTAAACAATTGTTTCAATAAAAGGATTCAAAGTCCATTCAAATCATCTATACTATAATAAAGTAGCTACCACTCTAGAAAGCAGAGAATACCAGAATCAATGGTGTAGAAAACAATTCATTAGGCTATTTTCTAATCATTCCTAATAATACCTAATAGAATATTGAACTACCACATAACAGACAGTCAGTTGTTAACTGACAAAGCTCATAAAAAAATGTATAAATTAATAAAAATGAGCAAAACAGAAGGAAATATATCAACAATTATAAAAAAACGCCAAATAACATTTATAAAACTTAACAAATGCAATGTAGTCAAGAATCGGTACTAAAGTCATTTGGAATTATGGCATTGTTATAATTCAGAGAGTTTGAAAAACAAAGAAAAAGGCTACTCATGTCGAATATATTCAAAATGGGTCCTAAGAGACTATTACCAAGGAAACTGTCTCATTTTTTTTTAAATACGGATACATGTCTATTTGGGCATTCAGTCCTGGGCTAGTATTAGCCCGCAATTTTAAAATCCAATAATTTTCCCTTTGAAACACAAGATTGTTATAATCTCCTCCCCTTGGGTTACGGCATATAGTAAGATTTTCTGCTCCCTTATCAAAGTCTTCTACATCAGAACAGTTTTGTTTAGTACATAAAAACTGACCACATGGGATATTACTGACTATATGAGCTGGATGACAACTGTTTGCCAATAAAATTGTATTGCCATTCACTTCCTTCCGAAAGATATTTGTTTTCAAAGTGCCATAATCTGATTTTTGGATAATCAAATCAAGGAATGTGATACAATCCTTAGAAATAGAAGACGTGAATTTAAGGTGGGGGTTAGTACTATGCAAATATGTTACAAACGAATTAAAGCTAATAATGTCTCCCTGCCAAAGAACAATGATGTCATCAATATAGCGTAACTAAACAAAACTGTTCTGATATAGAAGACTTTGATAAGGGAGCAGAAAATCTTACTGCGAGGTTAATACAGAGAGGATATGGTAGAATGTGTATACAGAGAGCTCATGATAGAGCTAAAAATACTGACAGGGAAATATTGCTTGATGTTCGTGTAGATAAAAACGATTCTGAAGATAGATTTAATTTTGTGACTGAATTTTCAGCACAAGCCAGAGAATATGAGAATATTTAAAAAAAACACTGGCATGTATCGGGAGTTGAGCCTGGTTTGAAAGAACTAGCTATAAAGCCAGTTAGAATGTGCTATAAGAAAGCTCCTACACTAAGAGACTTACTCACACACAGCCATTTCAAACCTAAAGAATCTGAATGTTGGTTGTCTAAAAGTAAGGGAAATTTTCAGTGCAGAAAATGTATGTATTGTGAATATGTAGTTCAGGGTAAATATTTTTCCAGCATTAAAAGTGATACGGCCTTTGAAATTAGACAGTGCATCACATGTAGCACCGAAGGTGTTATTTACTTAGCTACATGTAATTGTAATGCCTTCTATGTGGGTAAAACCACTAGAAGCTTTAACATTAGAGTGGGTGAACATATTAGAGACATTAAAAGGAAAGATGGTTCTTACGCTATGGCGGCTCATATTTTAACAGCTAATGATAATTCTTTACATGAATTTAAATTTATGGCTATTGATAAAATATGCCGTAACCCAAGGGGAGGAGATTATAACAATCTTGTGTTACAAAGGGAAAATTATTGGATTCTAAAATTGCGGTCTAATACTAGCCCGAGACTGAATGCCCAAATAGACATGTATCCGTATTTAAAAAAATGAGACAATGTCCTTGGTAATAGTCTCTTAGGACCCATTTTGAATATATTCGACATGAGTAGCCTTTTTCTCTGTTGTTCAAACTCTCTGAATTATAACAATGCCATAATTCCAAACGACTTTAGTACTGATTCTTGACTACATTGCATTTGTTAAGTTTTATAAATGTTAGTGTTTTTTTATAATTGTTGATATATTTCGTTCTGTTTTGCTCATTTTTATTAATTTATACTTTTTTTATGAGCTTTGTCAGTTAACAACTGACTGTCTGTTCTGTGATAGTATAATATTCTATTAGGTATTATTAGGAATGATTAGAAAATAGCCCAATGAATTGTTTTCTACGCCACTGATTCTGGTATTCTCTGCTTTCTAGAGTGGTAGCTACTTTATTATAGTATAGATGATTTGAGTAGACTTTGAATCCTTTTATTGAAACAATAATTGTTAAATTAATTGATTTGTAAATGTTATTTATATCACCTGTTGTCATGTATATTTAATAGGAGTGTCTGGAGTATGTTTTTTCAGCCTTTGAAAAAGGATTGGTAGTCAATCCGAAACATGTCAGGCAAGATGTTGTCTTTCTTGGTACAATAAATTTTTATTTTTGTTTCTTTATGCGTTCCTCTCATGAGTTGGTGTGTGCCAGAACCTTATTCTGCTTACCTGAAAACTGACAGTGTACACCAAATTGCTATAATTGATGGTGGCAAAAACAAGTGTCTGACATGCCCTACTCAAGGCAACCCAAAAATCTGAAATGCATGGGCATGTCCAAAAACCTGAAATGCACGGACACATAAAGAATAAACGAGACATTGTTTCCTCCTTTTGACCACATGCATCCCAAAGGTGCTTGTTGTTACCTCTCACTTGTAATTTTCCAAGTACACAGCTGTACCTGGTCCTGCATTTCATCAGTGAAGAGTACGGGAATTTTTATTATGAAAAAAACAGACAAGCACAATTTACAAAACAAAGAAGTATGAAACAATACAGTATAAATGTCACCTGAAAACAAAAATCAACAATGAGCAGCAAGATAATAAAAGAAAAATTGCAACTGAAAAAAGATTAAACAAAGGGGGGAAAACAAAGAAAAGACACCTAAGAGAAAAAACTCACTTTCCCACTGAATTTAGGCAAAGAAGAACATGCCCACACACACACACACACAAGAGTAGGGGAATTTTATTTAAAACAAAAATTAAACAGAATACACAAAATAAATATATCACAAAACACAAGGGAAAAAATAAGAGACCCAACATATCACATAACACATTAGGAGACACTAAAAAAGTAAAGAAAATAATTGTAGTGAAAAGTAAATCAGAAAAGGCTAGAGAGAACTGAAAGACAAATACAGGAAGAGAAGGGGAATCTTCCCAGTGTCATGGCCAACATTCCGCCCTCAATAAAACAGGTTCATGTAATGCACCCCAGGATGCACCTGAAAACAAGCTGTCACAGCTTAATGTAGTTTTCCTGGTCAAAAATTTCAAATAAATAAATTCAGATCATGAGCAGGTTCTTGATCTCAAGCATCGACCATGAGTTCAACTAAGGCATCCTGAAGGGGCACTGTGTACACCACCTCCATGAGTCACGATGACTGGCAGTGGCTACACTGGAGGAGCTGCGACCAGGGGCACAGTCGATTCCAACCTGTCCTATATAGGGGCCTCCAGTTAGCACCAGCATCCAAGTGAACATATTTATTCATCCTCCTCCGACTCATAGCCAACAGGTTTGACAGAGACCATCTTGGGTTCATCAACCTTTAATGGCTTGGTCGGCTGCTCCTGTGGGGTCTCCACTAGACTGGAGACTGATTCTTTGAGGGGAACAATCTCAGCAGAGGCTAAGCACTCCAGTAAACCAAGTGACTGCAGTGAGCAGGAACATTCCCCCTCCCACTATCAATGGCAGCACCTCTTCTTGTGCTTCTGACTATATGGGGCCTCTCTCATCACAGAAAGATGTGAGTAACAGAAAAACTCCTCCAACACTGCATCATCCTGAAAAGTGTCCAGCCCCATGGTTGGCTCATGACAGAAAGAGGCTCAAACACCAGGGATTCCCCAGCCACCGCCACCACCTCCTCCTCCATGGCCCATAATATCACATATATAAAAGCTAGCCTGCAAAGAAGACTGGATGGACTATAAGTCTTTTCCTGCCATCATTTCTGCTGTGACTTATATTTATGTAGCTTTGTAACTGTGCTGCTGAACCCGCAGCTGCAGAGGCCTCCTGATCCTGAGGTCTAACTTGGAAGAAGCGCACCTAGAACTCTTCAAGCGAAGATGAGTGCTTGGCCTGGCACCAGGTATAGCTACAAACATTGTACTGCAACTCAAGAAAGTAGATATAAGTGTTATGACTTTTGGTAATGCACATTGTCTGCCTGTATAACAATCATCTTTAAAACCCCAGCTTCTTGTATTTCATCACATACTGTAGATCCTCAATGCAGCAGAAACTGGAAGAAGAGAATAAGTGGCTTAGTCAATGGCATGTCGACATAGTATTAGTACTACTGCTCATGACACAGGCAATCTGGGTTCAGGAGCAGGCCTTTGTTGTTAGCCGGCTGGCTGCTAGAGGAAAGTTGAGCGTCTGAGCAGATGCTCCTTTCCTCTGGTGGAAGAGATCCCTTTCCTCACTACCACACCATCCCCTGACTGACCACAGGGTGAGGTGCAGTATGGGACAGCAGATCAGGGGAGGATGCCTCCAATGTCAACTGGGAGCCTGTCCTAACATCATGCTGAGACATGCTCGGGGGGGAGACAGAAAAACAGGGGGAACAGGGTATGGATGCAGGATGACTCCGGCATTTCACAGGCCCCATGCCCACCGACCAGGTAACACTCCAATTAGAATCTGGTCTCTGCTGAAAGTGGCTGCAACCTCATGGCCTCACTGTGGGGGGCACATCACGGATAAGGAGGAGCAAAGTAAGCCCTGGAGATGGCAGGGTGATGGGGCTGGGGGCTCTAGGAGACAGAGGAATAAGCCCACAGAGAAGCATAAACGGAATGAAAACAACGCAGCTTAGTCAAAAAAATGAACTTTTTAGCCCAAATCAAAATTGTCTGAAAACTAACATTCTTCAAACACTGATAGGAGCGCTGATGGAGGAGACCAGTCACTTGATCTGACGTAAATGGGGTGAAGCCAGAGGGCAACACCACAGGTGGTGGGAGGAGCCAAGCTGGAAGATGTCAGCTGACTGAGCAAGCCTAGTGGAACTGCATACATGCATGTAGTGAACTGGCTTCCAGGTAGTAGAAATGTTTTACAGTTTCAAATCATTTACAATAGTTCTTGTTCTTGCTGCTGAGGTGTTAAACCTGTGGAAACGTTTCACGGTTTCAAATTGTTCACACTAGTTCTTGTTTTGCTGCTAAGGTGTTAAACGTGTATGGATATGTCTTCCAGTTTACCATGCAATTTTTGATTTCATCTAACGATTAGCTCACACCATGTTTTTTCTTTTAATTAAACATTTTATACCATTCTTAGTGACAATACTTTGCATTGATTGTATATAAAGGAGCCATGATATTACAAGAATGTTGTCTTAAAATTCATTCCCAATCAAAAATGAGATATTTTAATTGATGGTTTAAGTCTAAAGTTATGACAACTAGGACCAATCCTTGTGGTAACCCACTTGTTACCTCTCTGATCCCTGAGTACTCTCCAGGCATGACCACCTACTAAGTTCTTCCCCACAGCCAATGTCCTATCCACGTGGTTAGTTTTCTCCCAACCCCATGTCACTTAGCTTTTTAGGAGCTTTCTGTGAAGAACATAATTGAAGGCTTCGTTGAAGCCACATGTAGTAAGTCTGCTGCCTGGTCCTTTATCCACGGCCTTCAAAACCCAATGAAAAAAGTCAGTCAGATTTACCTAGCATGACCTGTCCACCACAAACCTATTTTGCCTCCTATCCTGAACTCTCTGGCCTCCAAGATTCCATTATACACTGTACTGTAATGGTCTCCAGTAGTTTCCCAACAACTGAGGTCAGGCTGACTGGTTTGTAGTTTCCTGGTTCATCCCTATCCCCCCTCTTCTGGAGTGGCACCACACTCTGGGAGCAGTCCTCTCTCCTCTATTGTGAATACTGAACAGAAGTAATCAATCAGGATCTCTGCCTTCCTTCCGTCATCCTCTTCCCACAACCTACTTTACTGTTCCTCTCTTTTCCTTTACATATCAAAAAGAAGGCTTTGCCCCCCTGCTGCGCACAGCTCTACCTCCACCTTAGTTTGTTTCACCATTTTATTGGTCTCTTTTAATTTCTCAATATAGACTTCCTTTTATTTCTTAAGTTGTTCCCCCTGTACTTCATAAAAATGCTGCTCTTTTCACTCTTCTTGCTGCCTCCACCTCCTTGGACAACTAAATAGGTCTTTCATGTTTTTTGCCTTTTGCACCTGCCTCATCCAGGAATCAGTTACTCAGCTAAGGGGATGGTAGCTACTGATTGCAGCCATACTACAAGTGGGTAAGGAGTAGTAGGCATTTAGGATAAGGTATGTTCAGGTAGGAGGGTTTCAAAAGGAAAAACGAGACATCCTATCTAGGGTAAGATAACAAATCAGCTTCCGGGAAGCAAAAGGGAGAGGAAGGAGTACGATGGAAGTAGAAGGAAGCTGAACGGCATGGAGAAGTTTGAACAGGCACCAAGTAAAGGAAGGAAAGATCATGGGAGTGGTACAGTGCAATGGTTGTGGGGCTACAATCTTTCAGGACACCTTCTGGAGACTGAGGTGCTGCCACATTTGTATGCACCTCTCTGGGTTGCACGCAGAGGTTGCTGGACTCCAGGCCGAACCAGAAAGGCTACAGAGGACCTTCTACCTCACCCAGTACCCATCAAGTCTGCCACCACTCCCCCAGAGGATGCCTGGACCATGGTGAGCTCCAGGAGGGTGAGGGTTGCGGGAAGAGTGCACACTCCTCAGCCTATATCACTGCACGATTCCTTCACCCTATTAGCGAGATGGGGCAGCTGAGAAGAGGTACCCATTGCAGTGGAAAGGGAGGAAGTGGGGGCTCTCAGAAGTGGAGGCCCCAAGAAGGGAGAAACAGGCCCCCAGCTAAGGAAGAAGCAGCTGCTGGTAGGGAACTCTATTGTTAGGGGGACAGAACTGGAAGCAGGAAGAGGAAGGGAGATGAAGGTGAAGCACCTGAGAGAGGCTTCAGCTTGGAGGGCTGTAGAGCATATACAGAGGATCACTAGGGCAGTAGGAGATGGGAGGGAGCCAGATGTCATAATATACCTGCGGACAAATGACTCAGCAAGGGATAGAGAAGTAGTGCAGGGTAACTTCAGGGAGTTGGGGAGAGACCTCAAGCAGGTGGCACGCATGGTGGCATTTGCCAAGGTGTTACTTGTGTACAGTCAAGAAGGAAATGTACTCCTGCACCTAGGCATTTAAAAACTGGTTGAAGGCATGGTGCATGGAGGAGGGCTTCGGCTACACTGGGGAATGATAGCCAGCCTGGAAGGATATGGGCCTGTACAGGGGAAACAGCCTACTTCCTTTCAGGAAGGGGAATGCAGTCATTGGTGGGAGGTTTACATGCTACTTGGATGAGCATTTAAACAAACTGGGGGTTGTAAGGGCCCAAGGTGTGTAAACTCACATGTGGCAGGGGCACAAGAAGATAGGGGTGGGGACAAGACAGAGGAAAATGGGGTATAAATCAGGTAAGCAAAATTAAAGGAATAAAGGAGACAGGGAATGGAGAAGGTACAAGAAGAAGAGGTGGATCAATGGGAGCTTCAGTAAACAGTACAGGTAGGAAGGGGAATCAAAAAGAACTGTTCCTGCACTCAAATGCTTGTGAGAAACTAGGTGCATGCAGAGGGAAGACACTCCCTAAAGCTTAAACAATGTCCAGAAAGGCATGCACTCTAATAACATGGAGAAGAATGAAGGCCAAACAATTCAGTATAGTTTTAATTGTTTTAATTTAATAGTTTATGGCCTGGGTTGTTATCAAACAGGCTATAATCTATGGGTACAGCCTGTTTTGATGACTTGGTTTGGGCCTTAAAAGATTCAGTTAAAACAGTACTGAATTGCTTGATCTTCATTCTTCTCCATGCAACTGGAGTGCATGCCTCTCTGCACTTTGTTCGGGTAGGGAGGGGGAAGCACAGAAGCAGGCAGGGAGGAAGTAAGATATGGAGAGCCATGTGCACCAATGCACAGAGTCTTTAAAACAAAATTTCAGACCTGGAAGCCATTATGGCGGTGGCAAGTCTGGATTTGGTGACCAAAATGGAGTTGTGGTGCACTGAGCACCATGACTGGGGACATGGCCATTTGGCTATTCTCTGTTCAGGAGAGACAGAGCAGGGAGGAAGGAAGGAGGGGTTGTACTATATGTGAGGGAGGGAATCAAGACTATGGAGGTATACAGAGGCACTCGGAACAACAGGGAGGGCTGGAGGTGCTGTGGGTATCCTGGAGATATTCTCTGGGGCTGCTATCCATACTGGGGTAGTGTACAGACCTCCAGCACAGGGGGAGGAGTTAGATAAAGCACTTGGGGAAATGATCATCAGAATGACAAGCAAGGGGGTGCTGCTGCTAGTTGATAATCTCAATCTGCAAGACATGGAGTAGAGTCTTCCAACTGTGGCTTCCGCAAGGAGCAGGTTCATTCATAACTCCCTATAATGGGTTTTTCTTAGGCAGCTAGTAAAAGAACCCACTAGGGATGGGCCAGTGCTGGATCTGGTGCTTACAAACAGGGACAGCATTGCAGATGTCACAGTGGACAGTCCTCTGGTACCAGTTACCACCATACAGTGTGGTTTAAAATATAGACTGAAGCAGAGGCAAACCACACAAGGCTAAGGATCCTGGACTTTAGGAGGGGGGATTTTAAAGAAATGGGACACTGCCTCATGGGGGGGGATTGCCATTGAGAAGTACAGGCACAGTTGGGGGGGAAAGGTAGGGCATAATTAGGACAATACGCCTCTGCATAAAGGAAGTGAGTAAAAGTAAAAGAAATAAGAGCCTGTTATGGTTCTCTAGGGAACTGGCCATGGTGGTGAAAAAACATTTTATTTATTTTTATTTAATTAGTTATTAATTTTGTTAACCGGTGTGCCCACGAAGACATAGAAGCCCCTTTTTCAGGGGCGATCTGGAATTAATAATATAGAATAATCGTACATTACAGAGCCAAAATACAAAATTACAGAAGTAATACATTCCATAATGTTTGGAGTACAAGTACATGCAAAAAGTATTAATAACAAAGATTAAGTACACAGCGGAGGGCTGACAAATCAGAATCAGATGACTACATATCACAGACTGTGCAAAGAGAGGAAGTCTAAGTAACAAAAGTAAGAGTCATTGATTATAGGAGCAAAGGCTGTGCTCTAGCAGGACAACGTTGAGTCCTTTTTGGAATCTGTCAAGTGAAGAACAATCTTGCAGGGTTGATGGCAGGAAGTCCTAGAGGTATGATATAGTTGTGAAAAACCTCTTGCCTACACAGGATCTCATTCTGGGTACCTCTAATAGGGTACTGCTGAAGGAACAGAGAGCTCTTCTTGAGGATTTAATGGTCAGGATGCCACATAAGCTTTGAGGATGGGAGGAACCCCTGACTAGCTTGAAGGCCAAGCAGAGGAGAGAATACTCTAAGAGCCCCTCCAAAGAGGGCCAGTTCAGAGAACAAAATACATCACAATGGTGCTCCTTGGGTGGGGCTCCAGAAGCAAAGCACTCAATTTTATTGTAGAGAACTCTAAGCTTGGTGAACTCAGAGCACATCAGGGATTGTAAGATGGGAGCACCATACTGCAGGTAAGGAAGCAAGGTACTGTTAGCGATAACTAGTCGCGAGTCCTTAATGAGGAAACTGCCAAGGCAGTAGAGCAGACAGATTTTTTGGTGGAGGGTCTCGGTGAGTTAATCTGTATGGGTTCAAAGGAGAGTTCCTGGTCCAGGTAAAATCCAAGGTATTCAGTGGACTCCACCACCTCTATGAGTGCTCCAGAAGTCATAGAGAGAGGAGGTAGGTGCTGTCTAGTCGAACTCAGAATTCTAGGGCTAAACAGGATCACCTTAGTGTTTTTTGCACTAAAGACCAGTTTGTTGACTGCAAACCAGTTTTCCAGTTTTAGGTCACCAGCAACATGTGCACTGATTCAGATGGGATCACTAGAACATCAGTAGAGGACAGCATCTTTGCCACAGATCAGAAGGTCAGCTCCCCCAAAGTTCCCTGACATATCATTGACAAATAGGAAAAATAGCAATGGGCCTAGCATAGAGCCTTGAGGGACACTATCAGTAATAGGTCTTTTTGAGGAAAGTGAGCCCTTCCACCTTACCAATGAGACATGCCGGTCAGGTAATGGGAGAACCACCAGAGGGAGAGCTCATCAAGGCCAAACAACTTTAGTTTTGTTAAGAGAAGGCTACAGTAACCAAGTCAACAGTTTTTAACCCCCCACAACTGACCACAACGGACTTTACTACTAGCAATGAGGAAAGTGAACAGAAACACACAGGAACTGCGTTCCTGTACCTTTTTTGCAGCAGGAACTGAGTTCCTGTACTTCTTCCCACTGACACTGAAAGTGAAATTCTTAAACAAGCAACATAGTGACAGTTTCTGGACCTGTGATCTGCAAACAGGGTTTCTATAACAACATTTGACTTGTACAATAATGCTATTTTCCTAGAAATACTTCAATGTCTCTAACTAAATCTACTAGTGCCGAATTAGATAGTTGTGTCTTGACACTGCTATCCTTTAGATTGAGGATCTTCATTCTACATTTCATAATTGCAAGTGCGTGAGTTCCTGTACTTCTTGTCTACCACTTGCACCACTGACTACTAGGTTGCTTGCCCCCCCAATGCTCTTTCCACTATTACTGTGTCCTGTTTAATTACGCGCAATACATGTTTATGTACCCTCACTTGTCAGCGCCTCGGTGTGTTCCTACGTATATGCACTTAGTTACACTAGTCACTTATACTGCTGTAAATAATGCACAGCTTAGGTTTTTTTTTTGTCTATCCTGATGAACTAATCTGTTTTTAGTTTATAAGCTTGTACAGCCTCTCCTTACTTGTTTTCTTCTATGTAATCTACATTTGTCCACCAGAGATATCTGTATATCCACTAGCTTGTATTCATTGTATCATACATTTCTCTTTCTGTATTTTCGGCCTGCTGTGGCCTGGGCCATGCTTGAAAACGGTCCCCTGGATCAGCGCACTTATCCGGTTACCAAAGACTTAGATAGATTGTAAGGTCTGTGAAGAACACACCAGTTAGAAGCTCTTTATCCATGGCATTCAGAATGTCAGAGGTCAATTTAACAAGGGCAGTGTCAGTCCCATGGTGCCTTCTGAAGCCATGCTGCATGTCAGACAATAAGTGCCTCTACTCAAGGCAGTCAAGAACCTGGTTATAAACAAGCATTTCCTGGACTTTTACAAAGAAACCGAGAAGGGAAATAGGGCAGTAATGCACCACAGGCTCTCTGGAACCACCCCTGCACACCTGTACAACTACGGCAGTTTTCCAGCACTCAGGAATTCTCCCCGTGAGGAAATATTCATTAATAAGCATGGCAACAAGGGAGGCAATAACTGGGGCAGCTATTTTTAAAGAGTTTTGGCTCCACTTTGTCGAACACTGCTAAGCCTTCCACCTTAAGTCGCGTAAGAAGAACTAGCACTTCTTTCCAAGTAACTGCGAAAGTGGAACTCAGGGGTAAGGCTCTAAGTACCAGGAGGAGTTGAGTGGTGAGAGGAAGGTCCAAAAGAGGAGAGCTTGAATCTATCTAGGTCAGTGAAGAAGTTGTTAAACACACTGGCTGTAGCCAAGGGGTCGCTAAAGGTCGTACCATCCGCCACCACGTCAAATTCCAAGGAGCTAGAATGGCCTTTTAGAAGAGCATTAATTTGTGACCAGAATATTTTGGGGTCTGATAAGATTTTCTATTTTGCTGACGAGCTAGGTATTTTCTCTTGGTACAGCTGAGATCTTTTTTACAGGCATTCCTGAGAGGATCCTATGTGAGGCAGGCAGTCTATAGAGGTCCAGTGGATGTCAGACAGAGAAGCCAAAAAGGAGCCATGATCAAAGTTAGAAAAGTCATGGGCCATGAAATCCTAGGTGGAGGTTTGGGAGTATTGCTCTTCCAAATATAGAAGACTGGGTTTGGAGAATGGTCGTTAAGAGAGACTGGAAAAATCCCAGCAGCTCTAATTCTTTCCGGTTTGAAGACAAGGACCCAATCTAGTAAAGTGTGGTTGCCAGGCTTATTATTAAGCTTTGTGGGTTCACTTATGACCTGGGTGAGGTGGGCCTCAAGCACAACTGACTTTGGTCCACTACCTATACCAGAAGACAAATTAATATTAAAGTCCCCAAGCATGAATAGTTCACTTTTTTGTTTTTTGTAGTTAAACGTTTTATTGATTTTGATTTATAACAACAACTTACACATACATGCAGACATATCATGGCAAATACAGGAGGGTCACATAACTGCGATATATGACATATAAAACTGTAAGACTTACATACCAGGTTATGGTGCTCTCAGTGCATCAGCAAAGGCGAATAACTTACAGTTGCACTGTCTGTCTGGCAGAAGGGTATGTGTGCAGTCCTCAGAAATCTGGGCTATAACAGGCTTAGGAGTGTCTTGCCCTGGAAAAAGGAACTACTTCCACAAAGAATCTAAACAATGCAACTGAGATAACTATGTACATAGCAGAGATGAACTATATACCCGGGATATGACAAAAAGTGTGGTACCACTCCTCCTCCTCCTCCCACTGTGCAGTAAAGTGGAGGGGAAGGGGGTTATACATGGCTATTACCCAATCCCAGCTCTGGGATGGATGTAGGACATATAGGGCTTCTCCAGCAGAGCCAAAACTGTGCAAGATGGTTAGAGGCCATGTGGCATATTCTATCGAAATTCTGCAGTTTGTTCTAGGACTGTAAGGATCTTGCTGATGCTAGGAACAGTTCTACTATGCCATCTGCACAGTATCAGATGTTTGGGCCTGCATACTCAGCATGGCCAACCATCTGTGTTCATGGCGTGTTAAGTGAGTGACCTCTGAGGTTATACCTAAGATTAGCAATGCTGCAGAGTGAGGCATTTCTTTAAGTAATATTTGGGAACTGGTGTGACAAAGGTTTGTCCAGAAGGGTTGGAGCTTCAATTGGTGCAGGACCAAAATATATGAACCAGATCTCCTTTGGGTTCCTGACACCTCCAGCAGTTTCATCATTATATAATTTGATTGACTAAAGAAATGCTGGGGTCTGCCGGCCCAGTGCCGTGGAGGGCTCAGGAATCCGTGCCTTACCTCCTACCACACCGGCGACCTGTGTTCACGGTGTGAGCAGGTTGCTGGGGGTTGGCAAGGGAGGGAGAGGATTGAGTGTCTGGAGGACAGTTCTCCTCTCCCAGGGAAGGACACTTGGTTGCCCCACCGAATGACTACCCCCAGGTGGAGGCTTAAGGCTAGAACGGGATGGTACACCAATGGACAGCTGGGTGTCATGGGACTCCGCAGTGTACATATGCCTCTACATACGCACACTGACATGTCATGCCCCAGCAATGGGGAGAAATCAGAAGAAAATGGAGAAAAAATACCTCGCAGTGGCAGGATGAAGCACGACCACCTGCAGACTTCGCACTGGAGGCCGGCCAGGCGAATCTGAGGCCAGGATGGCTCAAGGTAAGACCCGGAGGAGCCAGGTGACAGGGTGTGGGGGGGTCGAGCAGATATGGGCGAGGGAGGAAGAGGCGCGAAGAGTACAGATAAAAAAAAAAGAAATGCTGGGGTCCTGTACCATGAGTGTAATATCTTATTTTGTATGAGCTTGCTTCTGGGGTCTGTGTAAGTGCGGTGCCCCAGATCCCAGCATTTACTCCACTGCTTTTCCATAACTGAGATGTGCAGTGCTTATTTCCATTTAGTCTTTAGACTCAAAAGACTGGGTAGGGATTCTATCTCTAAGGGCTGAGTAGATTGTGCTGGTGTGACCTTTAGTTAATCAAAGCCTGCCTGCCAAAGGTAACTGTATGTTACTCTGGTCTTGGGATCATAGCATGGGCCAGACTGCATCTCTAATTTGTAGGTATCTTCAGAACTCTGAAGCCGGAAGGCCCCAACTCTCACGTAGAGAGTGGAAGGTGGGGACAAAACACTGACCTGGCTCTAAGATGTCTCTTACTCGTTGGATTCCCTTGGAGGCCCATTGCAGCCAGTACTCTTGGGTACGATCAATCAAAATACTTGAGTTGTGCCACACGGGTGTGTGGCTTATTGGGATTGAAGTTGTTCCTAGTTTGCGATGCAGGACTTGTCAGTAGTGTATTGTGGTCCCTAAGGTGGGTTGGGATTTTACTGATGTGTTCTGCCTAGAAAACAGCAAGAAAGATAAGGTGAACACCTTGCTCTGCACTTGCTCCATCTGGACCCATTGTGGGGAGTTATAATTTACAGGTTTAAACCACTGGAGGGTTTGCACGGTCTGGAAGGTCACTTTATAACCTTCTGTTCATGGGAGGCACCATCCTCCATCTTTCCAGTGAGCCTGAAGCTTATTACGGCTATACCTAGTTTCCCTCCCCCAAGGAAGTCTCCTATACATTTGTCTATTTGACTGCACCACTATGGAGGGAGGGTCAATGGAAGCTGTGAAAGTATGTAGAACAGCTTGGGGGCTGATGCCATTTTTATTGCTTGCTATTTTCCCGGCCACTGTAAGATTAAGGAGTTTCCATCGGCCAAACTCTGTCTTACATTCTGCCAGGAGGGGCCGCAATTTGGCCTCCCATAGCTGTTCTATACTGGGGGTAATTTTAATACCTAGGTAAGTAAGCCCTCGTGATGCCCATCTAGTACCGTATAAATGAATTGTGCTAGAGTGGCATTTTAGGTTGAGGGACATAACCTCTGTTTTATGCGAATTAACCTTAAGCCCGGAATAATCAGAGAACTGCTGCAAAAGATGGAGGAGAGGTTGTAGGGACCTGCTAAGGTCAGCCAACGGGACCAGCAGATCATCAGCATACATATGTGTGGGATATCATTCCTCCCTTCTATCTCTTTGTGTTGTCTGATAGCTGCGGCTAGGGGCTCAACTGCCAGGACAAACAAAAGTGGAGATAGCAGGCACCCCTGTCTTGTGCTTCACTGAAGGAGGAAGGGATCAAATAACAAGGAGTTGGTCAGTACGCGTGTAGTGGGAAGGATATAGAGGGACCAAACTCCAGCCTGAAAGTGGGCTCTGATTCCAAAGTGTTGTAAGACTAAGTATAGATAGTCCCATTCGATCGAATCGAAGGCCTTTTCAAAATCTATGACCAAAGTGGCTGCAAGAACGGGTGAGGTTCGGCAAGAATGGATAAGATTAATGAGAGATCTGATGTGGTCCACACTGTATCTGCCTTTTATAAATCCCACTTGCGAAGGGTGGATTAACTGCGCCAAGTGGGGATTAAGCCTGGTGGCTAGGATTTTTGCATAAATCTTTCTATCTACATTGATTAGGGTTCAACGGCTTTCTCAACCAGAATAATGTTATGCTTGTGCAACTGCAGAACAACGTTTGTGGCCATTCACACTGTCTAGTCCAGTAGGAATTACCATCCTGTAGGGGTACTGAAAGCAAGGAACCTTGTAAGAGGGTTCCACCCTTAGAGCTGTTGCGGGAAGGGTGCCTTGGCTAAAGGTACCTTAAGAAGGAACCCCCTGGGAGCAGAGAGGCGAGCCGCTGGCAGAGGAGGGGAGGATGGTGGGGCAAACAGAAAGTGCTTATCTTTGTAAGGTAAAGGTTGCTTTGGCGAATCTGAACTTGGAGCTGGGAAGGACGCACACTCTTGAACTAGGAAACTGGAGGATTAAGGCACAATCTTGCTCAAATTCTGAGGGAAGTGGGCCTTGCTTTTAATTTTACACTGGTTTTAGCTTGTTTGAATCAAGAAGGGGTTTGCAATTCTGCTGATATTTTTGTAGATTGCTACTTTACATACAGAGGAATTAAAATACTGCTGATTCTTTTTTGCTTTTTCTGTGAATGTGGTGCCTTATTTGTAGCTTCATAGCATTTTGGTGACTTTTTGCAACAAACATTTAAGTTTTCACTGGTGTGTTCTTTCATTCCTGAAGTCAGTCGGATTGTGTATTAGAAGCAGACAAAGCCTCAGAAGGTTCAAACTGGATTGCTCTGATTGTCCTCTCAGCACAGAACAGGTGGGTTGCCCAAACCTTCCCTTCCCTGAGCTAACCTAGCTTTATGGGGTTAGGCAGGAAGGTGTGACAAGTTCCTGCTCAGACACAAAACAGGGTGGGTGTGCCACAGAAGGCAGCCAGGCAATGTTGCATAAGCTGGGAGGATAGCTTCATCTTCTTGTGATTGCTATTGTGAAAAAAAAATAAAACTTGGGGGTTCCTAGTACATACTCCCTAGGGAAACGGTTGCACTACTAAGGGGAAGTGAGGTTCCCTAATAGCAAAAAAACAAACAAAAAAAAAAACACAATTTCAACAGGGAGGGAGAGAGACATGTGGGGAGTGCTGCAACGCACTGGCTGTGGAGTGGCAGTCTTCAGGGAGACATTCTGGAGGCTGCGATGCTGCCCTATTTGAAGACACCTCTCTGCTTTGAGGGAGGAGGCTGCCCATCTCCAGGCTGTCCTGGCAAGGAGCAAGGAAACCTCTCCCACCCAGGACCTGGTAGGGGATTTGGAAATCTCCTACCCCACCCACGGACCACCAGGGCCACTGCCACTGCCTCAGAAGTTGCCAAGAATAAGGAGTGGGTGGACTATGGTGGGCTCAGGTAGGGTGAGGGTGGTGGAACATAGGCGCCTCCCTCCAGCTGTACCTCTCCACAATTCATATGCCTTTCTGGCGAAGCGCTGTTCTTCTATGGAGGCACCCGAAGTGGAAACCAAGGAGGATGCTACGACTCTCCACAAAGGAGACCCACAGGAGGGTGGCACAGGATACCACATGGGAAGGAAACAGCTCCTGGTGGGGATTCAGTCGTTAGGGGGTAGAACTGGGGGATGGAGGTAAGATGCGTGTCTGGTGCCATGGCATGGAGGAACAGGAAGCGAATCCTCAGGATTGCCGGAGCAGCTGCACGGGAAAGGGAGCTGGGTGTCATTGTCCACCTAGGGACAAATGTCCTAGCTGGGAATGGGTTCAGAGCAGTGTAGGAGGAGTTTGTGGAGTTGGGGAGGGGCCTTAGACAACTAGCACGTACGGTAACCTTCTCGGAGGTGCTTCCTGTTTATGGCATGGGTGAGGCTAGGGTACTCCCCACCCTGGGATTCAATGAATGGTTGAAAAACTGGTGCTGAACGCAGGGTTTTAGCTTCATTGGGGACTGGGGGTCCACCTGAAGGGATACAGGCCTATACTGGCACGATGGTCTGCATCTGTCCGGGAAGGGAACCATGATCCTAGGTTATAGGTTTAAATGCTTCATTAGCAAGCTTTTAAACTATGCTAGGGGGAGGCACTGAAAAGGAGCAGGGAATTCCAAGCCTCCCCCCACAACACAGGGTAGTTGGCAAGGTTAACACAAAGGTATAGAGGTCAATAGGGGGCAGGGCAGGGTTAAATGGAGAAAAAGGCAGTAAGTACATGGATAGGGCTAAAAGGAGTAAGGTCATCAAAAAATGGAGGGTGATGAGTATCAATGCCCACAATCTGGGTAACAAGCTTCCTGAACTAGTGGCCTTAATAAAAGAGGGATGTCTGGATATTGAGACAGTCACAGAAACCTAGTTCACAGAGAACCATGACTGGGATGTCAACATTCCGGTGTACACAATCTACAGGAGGGACAGGGAGGGTAAAAGAGGAGAAGAAGCTCTCTACATAAGGGAAGGAATCAAAGCAATGGAACTAAAGGGTAAACAAGGACGAGAGGCGGCACTGTGGGTCACCTTGGAGACAGGAAATGACACCACAATCTGCACAGGGGTTGCATACAGACCCCCATCTCACGGGGAGGAAATGGACAAGGAAATGATAGGCGGCATCCTTAGAATGGCAGAAAAAGGGGAGATATTGTTGCTGGGGGACCTGAATATGCCAGATGTTAACTGGATCACATTTCTGCAGCCACATCCAAGAGCAGAGTCATTCTCAATGCCCTACAGGGAGCATGCCTCAGGCAGCTAGTGTTGGAACCCACTCAGAAGGGAGCAGTCTTAGACCTGGTACTCTCAAACAGGGACAGTGCGAGGATCTTGGATTTAGAAGTGGGTAGCCATCTGGGAACAAGCGACCACCAGACAGTGTGGTTCACAATAAATACAGCAATAGAATCAAGCCATACAAAAGCAAGGGTACTGGACTTTCAGAGGGCTGACTTTGGCAGAATGGGAGAGTGCCTAAGGAATGTACTAGCAAAAGGGCAGGAAGAAGGGGTGAAAGAACAATAGGGAAAAATCAAAACTGCCATCACAGAGGCAACAAGCCTTTGTGTGAAGCAAATAAACAAAACAAAATGAAGGAAAAAATTACTATGGTTCTCAAAAGAGGTGGCAGGGACGTTTAGGGAGAAAAAGACAACATTCAGAAAGTATAGAAATCACAGAAGGAGCATGACAGGGAACTGTACCAGTCAAAGCATAAGGAAGCGGGGAAGGCAGTCAGAATAGCAAAGGCCCAAACCAAGGAAAAGATAGCCAGCTCAGTTAAGAAGGGGGATAAAACCTTTTATAGGTACATTAGTGAGTGAAGAAAGACCAAGGGAGGATAGTGGGGTTTAACAAAGGTGACGGGGGTGGGCAGAGGGTGACAGTGAAAAGGCAGATACTGAACAAATACTTTTGTTCAGTATTCACAAAAGAAGAGGAGGGGGACATATCTAAACCAAACAACGGAAGCACTCTGGATAGGGGGGTTGATACCAGTCCATTCACAAAAGAAAGGGTCCTGAAAGAACTCCTAAAACTCAAGATGGACAAGGCAATGAGGCCTGATGGGATTCACCCTAGAATTATAAAAGAACTAAGGGGAGAACTAGTGACACCACTGGCTACCCTTTTTGACAAATCATGGGAGGAGGGCGTGGTACCTGAGGACTGCAGGAGGGCGGATGTGATTCCAGTTCACAAAAGTGGGAGCAAGGCAAAGGCAGGAAACTACAGACCTGTTAGTTAGACCTCAGTGGTAGGGAAACTTATGGAATCACTTCTGAAAGAAAGAATAGTTGAGAACCTAGAGGCCAACGGGGCACAGGACCCAAGGCAGCATGGATTCACAGCAGGAAGGTCCTGTCAGACGAATCTGATAGATTTCTTTGACTGGGTGACCAAAGTAGTAGACAAGGGAGAGGCTGTGGACATGGCCTACTTAGACTTTAGCAAGGCATTTGACACAGTCCCACACAAAAGATTAATAAACAAATCAGCCAGCCTGGGAGTGGGTCCCACCCAGGGCGGTAGCCTGGGAAAAAAACTGGCTGGACAACAGGACGCCAAGGGTAATAGTAAATGGAGTCCACCCCGAAGAAAGGTGATTACTAGCGGGGTATCGCAGGGTTCAGTATTGGGGTTGGTCCTCTTTAATGTCTTTATAAGTGACATTGCAGAGAGACTGGAAGGAAAAGTATGCCTTTTTGCAGATGACAGAGATCTGCAATAGGGTTGATACACAAGGGGGTGGGGTGGAAAGGATGAGAATGGTCTTGGCAAGGTTGGAGGAATGGTCAAAAGTATGGCAGCTTAGATTCAATGCAAAGAAGAGCAAAATAATGCACCTGGGAAACAAAAACCCAGGCGAAGAGTACACAGTTGGGGGGGGGTACTAACAACAACAAAAATGGAAAGGAACCTGGGGGTAGTCATATCAGATGACCTAAAGGTAGGCAGGCAATGTGAGAAGGCAGTAAGGAGGGCTGGAGGGATACTGGGATGCACAGGGAGAGGCATCACCAGTAGAAATCAGGAAGTTGTCATCCCTCTGTACAGACAGTTGGTGAGACCCCATCTGGAGTACTCCGTGCAGTTCTGGAGACCCCATCTCCGCAAGGACATAGACAAGATCGAGGCAGTCCAGAGGAGGGCAACTAAAATGGTGCAGGGTCTGCACCAGAAACTATACGAAGAGAGACTAAAGAAGCTTAATATGTATATGCTCGAGGAAAGGAGGGAGAGGGGGACATGATAGAAACTTTCAAGTACCTCAAGGGACTCAACAAAGTCCAAGAGGGTAGCATCTTTCAGAAAAAGAGATACAAGAACAAGGGGGCACAATTTGAAGATAGAGGGGGGACGGTTCAGTGGCAACGTGAGGAAGTATTTTTTCACAGAGAGGGTGGACGCATGGAACGGCCTCCCTGAGGAGGTCGTGGGGTCAAAAACAGTGGGGGAATTCAAGAATGCACGGGACAGACATAAGGCAATTATAGTGGTGGGTAGGAGGAAGTAGACTGTTGGTTAACTAGGATCTGTAGATTATTCAATAGGTAGGAAAATGGGCAGACTGGGTGGGCCAAGCGGTCCCTATCAGCCATCAAAGTCTATGTCTCTGTGCTTCAGATGGAGGCTGGGAGGAACTGCTTATATAGTTCAGGAAGTAGGCGTGGCTGGTTGGTCACCCACTGAACTGCAGGCTGAGCCTTTCAATTCAATGGCTTTCTCAACCAGAATAATGTTACGCTTATGCAACTGTAGGACAACATCTGTGGCCGTTTGCACTCTCTATTCCAGTAGGAATTACCACCCTGTAGGGGTACTGAAAGCAAGGAGCACTGTAAGAGGGAGTTCCACCACTAGAGGTGCCACGGGAAGGGTCCATTGGCTAAAGGTACCTTAGGAAAGAACCCCAAAAGAGTTGTAGCAGCGATGAATGACTAGAAGGTAGAGAAGCAGACTGAAATCAAAAGGCAGCTTAATGAAACATAAGTGAGACACACAAGTTAGCAGGATGGCTCCAATACTAGGGCTTGTGCTGGTGACAGCAAGGAGCTTCCTATGGAAAGAGGGACTGGCTAATAGGGCCACCATCCATCTCCATCCAACAGCAGAACCTACCTAGCTAGGGAATATCGCTAAACTAACTAATATTATGACCTGCAGCATGGAGGAGAGAAAAAAACCCTTTGAGAAGGAAATCTCTGGGGATCCAAGGCCGAGATCACCTTTCCTCCAGGCTTGGGATTGTATTTTGTGATGGCTCTGCTACTGCCATTTAGAAACCAAAACAAGTGGAGTGGGAAATATTGAAATTTTCTTTTGAGGAAACTCACTCTTTCCCTCAAATGGAGCACCAGGGATGGTTGAGAGACCTGGCTTCTGCAATAAACTCTTAGCAATGGAGCCGGCCATACATAGCAAGGTAGAAAAGAAAAATATGACTCACTACAGTAATATTGTTTCTTCTAATGGAGTCTTGCTGTATTCTGACTATATGCAGTTAGCCCCAGCACTTGAACTGCTCCGGAGAGAAAATGGTTAACTCTATGCAGCAGCATACAATGTTGAGCTTGGTTTTCAAACCTCTGTCTCTGGTACATCTCAGTGTAAAAGTCAGATTCTTACGATCAATACTAACTAACTAAAGCTATAGAAATTGTTTTAAAACTTTAAGCCATAGGCAACAAAACTTGGGTCCAAAAGACTCAAGACAAGAACCCAAAAAAAAATCTATGTAGAGAGTGAGCAGTCTATATAAAACCCCCAACCATTAAGAAAAAAAAAACACCTAGTAAGGCAGGGAACAAGGTACACCTCTGGGGTGCAACACTGTGCCTGCCAACCCACATCCCAAAAGACTAGGTTCTGAGAGGGGAGACAGGGAGGGAGGTCAGAATACAGCAAGACTCCACGAGAAGAAACAACATTACTATGGTGAGTAATTTTTTCTTCAACCAACATAAAGTCTTGCTGTATTCTGACTATATGCAGACTACCAAGCAGTACCCCCCTGGAGGAGGGAATAACAGAACCTTAATTTGGGAACAGGCTCTGCAATACTGCTGTGCCAAACCTAGCATCACTCCTAGTGTGTGTATCCAGAGAGTAATGCTTGGTGACTGTATGAACTGTTTTCCAGGTGGCTGCTTTGCAAATGTCCATCAAGGGAATATCCCTAGCAGCTGCCAAGGAAGCAGCTGTACCCCTGGCCGAGTGTGCCCTCAGGCCTGAGGGTGGCTCTTTCCCCAATTTTGAATAGCAGAATTGGATATAGGAGACAATCCACCTGGCAATAGATCTTTTTGTGGCAGGTCTACCTTTTCCTACTTCACTGTAGGTAAGAAACAGCTGAGTGCTATCATTCCTGTGGGCCTTAGTTTGCTCTATGTAATAGCTTAGAGCCCTCTTAACAGCTCGACTGTGCAGTCTTCTCTCCCCTGAAGAAGAATGGTCAGTGAAAAAGACAAGTAGAGATACAGACTGGTTCAAATGAAAATCTGAAACCACTTTAGGTAGAAACTTTCTGTTTGTCCTGAGGACCACCTTATCCCTGTGAAAGGAGATGAAGTCCTGTTCAACTGGCCTGTAATTCACTGATTCTCCTGGCAGAAGTAATGGCTACCAGGAACAAAGTCTTCCAAGTCAAGTACTTGAGCTCCGCAAAGGATAAAGGTTCGGGGGGGTGGGGGTTGCATAAGCTGTGCAATGCAGATATTCAAGTCCCAAGCTGGAGTGGGCTCTCTGAAGAGCAGGTTAATGTGAACCAGACCTTTGAAAAACTTACTGAAGACAGGATGCGATGCCAGGGAAGATCCCTTCCCTGCAGAAAGAAAGGCAGAAACAGCTGCTAAGTGAACTTTAAGGGTAGCAGGCCTAAGGCCTAGCCCGTAAAGATGAACCAGATAGTCCAGGGCTGTGGCAATGCCTACAGAATCTGGTTGTATGTCTTTCTGAGAACACCAAATGCTGAACCTTTTCCATCTGGAATTGTAAGTTTTCCTGGTAGAAGGCTTCCTAGAAACCTTAAGGATATCCAGTACCGCCTGGGAGAGATTCAGACCTGCATATTCTAACTCTTCAAGAGCCAAGCCTTGAGTCTGAGAGACTGAAGATTGGGAAACCAAATCCTCCCCTGAGATGAGGTCAGGAGGTCATGCCTCCTGGGCAGAAACAAGGGAATTGACACTGCTAGAGACAGCAACAGAGGATGCCAAGGTTGCCTGGCCCAATCTGGAGCCACCAGAATCACTGCGCAGGGTTGAGACCTGATCTTGATCAGTACTCTGAATATCAGAGGAAAGGGAGGAATGGCATAGAGAAACCTGTCCATCCAGTCTAACAGGAGAGCATCCAGAGGGACAGTCCCCAGGATTGGGGGTCTGCAGCAGAAGAGGGAAAGTTGATGACTGTCTGGGGCTGCGAAGAGATCTATCTCTGGAGTGCCTCATCTCTTGAAAATCACCTGATGGACATAAGGGTCCAGGGACCATTCGTGGTGACCCTGAGAAATCCTGCTTATGGTATCTGCCAGCCCATTGTCCTTCCCTGTAAGATGAACTGCTACCAAAGAAGTCTGAAGAGAGTAAGCTAGAGACCATAGCTTCATGGCCTCCGTGCACAAGGCTATGGACCGAGTGCCCCCTTGCTTGTTTATGTACCACATTGTAGTGGTGTTGTCTGTCCTGACTTGCACCACTTTGCCTTTGACTGATTCTGAGAAGGCCTGAAGGAACACTGCCCTGAGCTCCAGAAGTCTGATATGAAGGAGAGACTCCTGTTGTGACCAAACACCCTGTGCAGTGAGGGCTCCTAAATGGGCTCCCCACCCCAGGAGAGAGGCATCCATGGTTAGGACCACTGAGGGTGCTTGACTGAGGAATGGGACACCCTGAGTGAGATTGTCCAGATCCAACCACCACTGGAGAGCCTGGACAAGAGTCTGAGTCACTGAAATCAGTTTTGTGAGAGAATCTTGTTTCTGAGACCAAAAATACCTTAAGTACAACTGAATGTCCCTCATCTGGAACCTGGCTCCTTGAACCACTGTAGTAGAGGCTGCCATGTGGCCTAGTAGTTGAAGAAAATGTCTGGCTGGGTGAGACACCAGAGGTCAAAAAGAAGAAGCCAGATCTGTAAGGGCCCTTATCCTTGAGCATGGGAGGAAGGCCTTTGCCTGAATAGTATCCAGCTCTACCCTATGAAGGTAAGGAGCTGTACTGGTTCCAGGACTGACTTGGAGAGATTTAGGAGGAACCCTAGAGAACTGAGCAGATTCTGGGTAACCTCTAGAGCTGATTTGACCTGGTCGGAAGACTGGCCTACAATGAGCCAGTCATCTAGATAAGGGAAGACAGAGATGCCCTGCCTTCTGAGGAAGGCTACCACTACTGCAAGACATTTTGTGAACACCCTTGGTGCCGAAGGGCATGGCTCTGAGCTGGTAATGACCTGAAGGCAACTTGAACCTGAGGTATTTTCTGTGGGAGCATCTGATAGGTATATGGAAATAGGCATCCTTGAGGTCCAGGGAAGCTAACCAGTCTCCTGGCCTCAGAGAGGGAAGAATTATTCCCAGAGTCACCATTTTGAATTTTGGCTTTCTAATATGTTTGTTCAGATATCTCAGGTTTAGGATGGGTCGCCACTCCCCTGTCTTTTTTGGGGTAAGCGAGTATCTGGAATACAGTCCTTAGCCCCTGTGTTGAGGAGGTGGTTCCCTCTCTACAGCTTTGAGGGTTAGTAGGGAGGATACTTCTGTCTCTAGGGCAATTGTTTCTGAAGTTGTTGCAGGTGGAAAAGATCTGACTCTCACTCTGGGGAATCTTTTGAAGCTGAGAGCCAGTCTCTGGCTTACTACTTCTAGGACCCAACTGTCTGAAGTGATAGACTTACAGGCCTGGAAGTAGTAAGTCAGCCTGCCCCCTACTGGGATAGAGGAGGCGACCTGGTCTGACACGTCAGGGTGTTTGCTTGGCAGAGGCTTTAGACTGAGAAGAGGATGCAGCCCTGCTCATCCCTCTTCTGCCTCTCCCTCTGAAGAACCCCTCTGCTGGAAAGAAGAGGAAGCCTGGGCATAGTAGAAACGCCTCTGGAAAGGCCTGCCCTAGACTGCTGCTTCTGAGGAGTAGCATGTCTTTCCTTGGCCACTGCACTCCTGTAGGCGGTCCTGTATTCATCCATCTTTTTCATGTAAGACTCTGTCTACTCCCCAAACAGAGAACTACCAGACACAGAGAAATCCATAGCCTTAGCCTTGGTATCCTGTGAGAGGCTAGTACACCTAGGCCAAGCAAATCTCCTAAGAGATATAGATGTAGCCATGACTCTTGATGCCACACCACTGGAGTCTACAGCAGCATGGAATTGTACCTTGGATGCCTCAATTCCATCAACAGCCACCTCCTCCAGCTCTTTGGCCAGCTGGGGGGGGAAGCCTTCTTAGCCAGCTCCAGAACCGTATCCAACCTGGACTTCTGGTACCTGGCTGTATAGGCCATATAATTAGCCTGTCTGAGCCCCAATGAGGATGCCAAGTATTGTTTCTTGGCCATGGCATCCACTTTCCTGGATCCTTTTCTGGGGGGTGTAATGCCAAAGGATTATTTGCCCTGTCACAGGCTGCAGCCTGCACTACCCCAACATGGCTACAATGGTTATACAGAAACTTCGTACTGGAACCTGATAACATATACCTCCTGTCCATCTTATTATCCACAGGGGGTATAGAAGTAGGCATTTGTAGTAATTTTTGAGTCTGTTTCCCTAAAGATTTGTGACGTGGGATAGACAGCCTCTTGGACTCTGGGACATCCATCATCGCTACATAATCAGGTTCCTCTGCCTCCTCAGCAGCTTCCACAACTGGGAGCTGGAGAGTTTCAACCACTTTTTGTAAAACAAAAAATGGGAGGGGGACTCAGAAAGTCTGGGAGGGGGAGACATTGGTAGGCCTGTCTGGGGATATGTCAGGCTCTATAGGCTCATCTAGGCCTTCAAACACATCATCATCATCATCTTCTGGGAACTCTTTGTCTCCCTCCCATTCCTCATAGCATACATCTGGATTGTAATCCAATGGAGTTGGAACCATCCGAACTGACTGTTTACCAGAAGGTGTAGTTTCAGACGGAACCGGGCAAAGTGACTGAACAATGCTGATCGCTTTCGCAATTTCAGCAGTTGGAAGCTGCAGGGTGAGATCTGAACCAGCTGACTTTTTCCTTTTTTTTGGACAGAACTGATCCCTCGGAATCGGATCTCCTATTGCCTGAGGAGGTATCGCCCTGTTCAGCAGGCACCTCCTACAGTTCGGTCAGAACCGAACCGGGCTGGCCATCCAGATCAGCAGACTTCTCGGACTCCTTTTCCTCAGCCTACCTAATTTTTTCTAAAGTGGCTTTGGGAACATTCTTACAAATTTGGCAGTCTCTTTTAAGGCGGTCAAACCACAGACAATATGCACATATAAGGTGGGGATCAGCTTTGGCAAAAGCCTCCCCACACTCAGTACAGTATTGAAACCCAGTGGGACCATTTTTTTCTTGGGGTTCTTAGACATAACCTTCTTTTGAAAAGTTACCCTTTACAGCCTTCAAGCTAGGTAACACTGTCCGATCGGTTACCAACCATGTCACGGGTTATGGAAAGAACTGAGTAAAATCTTGTTTTTTTAAACCAATCTGAACCGGGTCCCACAAGAGAAACCAGAATTAAGAAGAGAAACAAATTTGTGTCAGTTCCCAACTGGACCGACCAATGGGAAACCGAAGATAGAACAATTTCTTCACCAAAATAATCACTATCTACCTACTTACACTATCTGTACCGTAGACAGAGATTCGATACCGAAAAAATAATTAAACAGTTGTTAAAATTGACTGATTTGTACTATGACCGAACAGAAGAGAAGGAGAAATCTCCAGAGCGACTTCACAGTTAGGCGGAGTAAAGAATCTGACAGTTACACTGAGATGTACCAGAGACAGAGGTTTGAAAACCAAGCTCGAGCTCAATGTTCTATGATGCTGCAAAGAGTTAACTCTTTCCTCTCCGGAGCAGTTCAAGTGCTGGGGCTAACTGCATATAGTCAGAATACAGCAAGAATAAATGTTTGAATATCAAGCAATATGCAGCAAGGGAACACTTTTAGTAATGGTAAGGCCAGACACAGCAACGCAAGGAATAACTGGCAATGAGCAGCATGAGAAACACTTTAGCAATAGAGCAGGCTGTAACAAGCAAAGAGCAGCAGGGTAACTTAGTCAGTGCAGCTAGCTACATAATCCATCAATGAGTGCTAATTAAAGGTGACATAAATACCTGTAGAATTCTTGCGGTGAAGGCAGGATATGACCATGAGGTAATGAAGAAGAAAAAGAAGAAGAATCAGCATTTATATAGTGCTTTTCATACACAGTGTATTCCAAAGCACTTTACAAGCAAAGCTAGACTGGTAGTGAAGTAATTAAATGTTTAGTGGCAGCCATATTGCACATCAACACCAACACACAGCAGGGGAGATATGGCAGCAGTTCCCAGGGGTAAGGGAGACATTGCAGCACGTTCAAGGGGCAAGGGAGACAAGGCAGCAGGTCTCAAGGGTAAGAGAGACAAGGCAGCAGTACTCGGGGGTAAGAGAGACAAGGCAGCAGTACTCGGGGGTAAGAGAGACAAGTTAGCAGTACCTAGGGGTAAGGGAGACAGACAGTAGTTTCCAGAAGTAAGGGAGACATTGCAGTCAGGTCCAGGAGTATGGGAGACATTGCAGGAGGTTCCAGGGGTGAGGGAGACATTGCACTAGGTTCCAGGGATAAGGGAGACAGTGCAGCAGGTTCCAAGGGCAAGGGAGACAAGGCAGCAGTTCCCAGAGTAAGGGAGACAAGGCAGCAGCTCCCAGGGGGAAGGAAATCAGGCAGGAGTTTCCAGGGGTACGGGAGACATGGCAGCAGTTCTCAGGGGTAAGGGAGACAGGCAGTAGGTCCCAGGAGTAAGGGAGACATGGCAGCAAGTTCCAGGGGCAAGGGAGACAAGGCAGCAAGTCCCAGGGGTAAGAGAGACAAGGCAGCAGTACCCGGGGGTAAGAGAGACAAGTTAGCAGCACCTGGGAGAGGAGTATGACCAGTGGAGTACCTCAGGGAACAGTCCTGGGTATATTCATTACTGACATTACAGAAGGGTTAGAAGGAAAGGTCTGCTTGTTTGCAGATGACAAGAAGATCTGTAACACAGCGGATACTTCAGAAGGGGTGGAGAAAATGGAGAGGGACCTGGAGAGGCTTGAAAAGTGGTCTGAGGATAATGCAAATGAGAGTAGAGCTGTGGAGACTTCCTTGGGGGTTGGCGGGGCATCTAGTTTATCAGCCCGCAGGGGGGTTAGTTTAGGTAGGGAAGTCTGATCTAAAAAGGTCTGGATACCTGGGGGGGGTGAGAGTGGCATGTCACATATAATCTTGTGTGGAAGGATTTCATAATCTGATTAACTTGGCACAGGCTGCAGTGTATCTGCTCTGTGGACCCTTTGAGTCCCGCAATATGTCTTGTGGATTGTTGCATCCACACATGATATGCAAAGAGTCTCTCCCCTTTGTAACCTCCTTCCCAGTATTTGTGTTTTAAACGAAGGATTATTATCTCAGCTTTTCTGGAAAGTAGGGTGTTTAGTTCCAGTCTAAGCCCTAGCACTTTACGGCCTAGAAGAGAGTTAGGATTGGGATAGGACTGGGCTTTAAATAATGCCTCTGCAGCCTCGACTTCTTCCAGGTTTCAAAGCTGCTGTTCCCTTTTTTCCACCTGGCTGCAGCATAATCAATTATTTTACCCCTTAGGGTGGCTTTGAAAACCTCCCAGGTATTACCTGCAGAGGTGTCCTCTGTGGGATTCTCCTGGAAGAAGGCTGTAGTCTCAGTCTTCACCCATGGAGAAACTCTGGATCACAAAGCAGGAGGGGTCAGGCATCCAGGAGGTTAAAACCCTTACATCAGGAGACCACAGAAACCGGAGCTGTGCAGGCACATGGTCTGAGAAAACAAGGGACAAGACTGTTGTGTCCAGGGCAGAGTGTGTAATTTGTTGGGAGGTGAGCCACAGGTCGAGTTGACTGTGGCAGCTGTGGACAACAGAGCAGTACGTATAGTCTCGCTCACTGGGGCGGAAGGTATGCCAAATGTCCACTAGGCCCAGCTCTGACATCATATGTTGCACCGTTAGGGCGCCCCTGGTATGGGTTTCTTTTCCTGATGTACTATCGAGGAGGGGGAAAATCTCCTCCTATCAGAAGCAGGGTATTCTTGTCTACTAGGGCCCCTATCCTACTGGATAAGGAATGGAAGAAAGCAGAGGAATCCTGATTAGGTGTGTACAGGTTGCACAGAAGCAGAAGAAGCCCAGTGAGAGTGTTTACCAACCCCAGCACCCACCTGCCCAGGGGGTCCGACTCTGAGTGTAGGATGGTCTAATTTAATCGCTTCTGAATCAGAATAGCTACCCCTTATTTGTGTCTTGGGGCAGCTGCGTGCAGTTCCCGTCCCACCCAGTCTTTAACCAGGCAAGCATGGTCCAAACCAGTAAGTTTTGTTTCCTGTAAGAAGGCAACCTGTGACTTTAGCCTCTTAAGGTGGGTGATCACCTTTTTACGTCTGATCGGAGTATTGAGCCTGAGAACATTCCATGTGTGGCATATGACATCACCCATGATCAAACATTTGGCTGGCTGTGCTACGAGGGATGACATTCCACACATAAGAAGTCAGAGCCATCTGGTTAAGTAGTATAACAATACTGGAGTAGGCCTGCTTGGTTGTACCTATAGACCAAGTTCAAGTTTATTGCAGGAAAGCTCCATTGAGCAAGCTCATTCACAAGGAGGTCCTGGGTGCATGGTTACAACAAATATACAATGCAGACAATAACATAACAATACATAAATGGTGGACCAGGTCCTACAAGGTACACGGGTAAACAGTCCTGAGTGAAAACCAAAAAACAAAAAATATTTAGTACAAGTTGTTTAAGGAAGGTGGTGTAGTGAGACCAAACTAAGGAAGTAAGGAGAAAGTTAGGGAGGGAGTTTAGAAACAGTTACAGGTGTCCTTTATTTTTGAAGCCACCATTTTTTTTAAAGAAATTTACTGAGACTACACTGGATAGTTTCAGAGTGGATTGCAGCTGGTTCCAAATAGTTGGTAGGGCACTTGAGAATGCTCGTCTGCTAAAGGAGGTATGAGTCCTAGGTGCGTTGAGTAGGATAAAATCTGATTTCCTAAGGAAATAAGAGCTGTGGGCAGTACGGATAAGTGCTACTAAATAGCTTGGTAATTTATTCAGAAGTTTTAGGGTCCAAATGCCAGCATGGAGTGTGCGTCTAATGGTAAGTGAAGTCCAACCAACAGCTGTGTACAGTTCACAATGGTGGGTTCAGTATGGGTAGTTTGTAATGAAGCGCAGGGCGTGGTGATAGAGAATGTTCAATTTGTTTAGGTCAGTAATTGCTGCAGAAGTGTATAATATGTCCCCATAGTCAAGTAAAGGGAGGAAGGTGGTCTGAACAAGCCTGAGTCTGGTTTCCAGGGGAAAGAGGGACCTATTTCGGAAGAAGAAGCCTAGTCTAGCTTTTAGTCTTCTAGACAGGTCGTCAGTGTGCTCACTGAAGGAGCTTGCTGTCTAACCAAAAGCCGAGGTATTTAAATTTAGAGACAACTTCCAGTGGTTCACCTAGGGATGTAACAATGAAGTCTTTAGGTGAGACAGTGAGGGTGATGGAGGAAATATTAGGCGGGAAAATCATGGTCTTAGCTTTTTAGCGTTTAGGAGGAGTTTGGTATTGATGAGATTTGTTTCTAGCTGTGTGAAATCGACTTGAAGTATATCCCTGACTTCCGATATCGTATGTATACAAAACTGTATGGTCTGCAAAGAAATGCAAGGTTGACCTGGTTATTTGAGAATCGAGGTTGTTGATATATAGGGAGAAGAGTATAGGACCTAAGATGAAACCTTGCGGAACTCCCCTAGTAACTGATAAGAGAGCAGAGAACAGCCCACCAACTTGACTTTCTGCATCCTACCTGATAGATAACGGAGAACCATTTGGTAGTAGCTAGGTAGCCTAATATTGGTGAGGCTGTTCCTAATTAGAGTATGGGTAACGTGTCAATGCTTTACTCAAATCTAAGAATACTGCACCCGTAATTTTTTTAGCTTCCTTGGCTGAGATCCAGTCATCGGTGACTTTAGCTAGTACAGTAACGGTGCTATGATTAGAGCGAAAGCCTGACCGGGCTGGACTGAGGAGAGAGTAGGTTTCCAGATAATTCTTCAATTGTATATAAATCAATTTTTTGAGGACTTTTGAAAGGATAGGCAAGATTGAGATTGGTCTGTAATTGTTTAAGTCGCTTAGGTCGCCGGATTTAAATAAGGGTATGATATGAGCAGATTTCGAGCATAATGGAACTACAGCAGAAGAGACAGAGAGGTTGAATATATGGAGAATGGGAGCAGTAAGATAGCGGTAGCCGACTTTTGAGAAAAATGGTTCTAAGCCATCGTCTCCAGCACTTTTTGTGGTATCTAAATTGATGAGTGAATCCTTGACTTCTTTGAAGCTGAGGGGGAGCAGCAGGAAAGGATGGGCTGTAGCTTTAGACAGTGATAGGGCTAGCACGGATATTTGCACGATGCGATACAGGGATGCAGAACGAAGCCAGGACCAGCTGTGGCGAAGTGAGAATTCAGTTCTTCGAGGATTTGGTAATTGTCTTCTAACAACTGTGCGCCATTTATGTTGATCTTAGCTGGGATGGAGGGAGCTAGCCGGCCCACCTTCAATAGACTTGATGGTCCTCCAAATTTTCTGCAAGTTTCCTTTGGCTTTTTCCAGCGTGGAAATGTAGTAATTGCTTTGGTAGAGCGAATATGTTTTACGAGGTGTTCCTAGCTGCTCTAAATGTCTGCCAATCTGTCGGCTTCTTAGTTCTTCTTGCTAGAGCCCAGAGTTTATCTCGGTTTATAAGTGTGGTTTTGAGCTCTGGTGTAAACTGGGGTGGGAGACCTTGCGCGTACGCATCTTAATAAATGGGGCATGCTTGTTAGTCAGGGTGGTGAGATTTTCATTTAGGTTAGACACAGCCTCATCAACTGTTTTAGAGCGGTACAGATCTTGCCATTTAACCTTGCTAAGGTCGGTCAGATAGCTCAGGGTGCTGAATTTATGAAAGGAACGCTTGAGTATGAACTTAGGCTGATTGCAGACTTCGGTTTGATGTCTTGTACAGACCACAACTCTATGATTACTCATATCATTGGAAAAAACAGCTGATTGTAGTATTTTGTGGGGATGGGTGGTGAGTATGACATCAATGAGAGAACTATTGGCAATGTTGGTGGTGTTAATCCTAGTGGGCTCATTAATTATCTGGGCAAGGCCTAGTTCATCTCAAAGGGATTTCAAGCTACGCGATTTGTGTGTGAGCCAATCCATGTCGAGGTCCCCGAGTATCAGTGTGTCTGTGTTGGCTGTTGTAACTAAGGATTTTAGGACGGTGATGATTTCAGTTCCACCAGTTGGAGGTCTGTAGCCGCCGATTACTGTAATAATTTCATTGGAGGGAAGGTGGAGTTTCAGAGATACAATTTCGTACTCCTTAGATTTAGAATTGCAGAAGATGTCACTAATAGTGAATTTGGATTTGGCATAAATAACTACTCAACCCCCCCGGGTATTCCTATCAGCCCTATAGAGATTATAGTTGAGGAGAGTTATTTGCTGGTCCGTAATAGTATTTTTGTGCCAGGATTCGGAGGACCAGGGAGGAGTCAGATACCAGGTACTGTACACTGTCTACCTATACCATAATACACTGTCATATAGTCTTCTCTGCTTACAAACAGTCTAAATACAACAATAAAAAAAACATAACTCAGAACTATTTACAAACTTCTGTGTGTACTCATAGAGGGACTGGATGGGGATCAGGAACACCGGCGAACAGCCAGTCAGGATCCACCTTGCCTCCTGTGGGGGGGGCAGGAAATGTGTATATAGCATAGAATATATACACTGTTAGAAACCTAGGGGTGGTAAAACCAGTTGGGGTGGTGCTTGACACCCACCTGCAGTCCCGGGGCATCAGGAGAGCATGGCAATGCTCAAGAGAGCTGACTGCATCAGACAAGTGCTGCCAGGTCTGCAGCTGGTGCACGAGGCAAGTTGGTATGGCCCCTAGATGGTTGCCAACAGAGTAAAACTGAGAGGCAGAGCTTGTCCCATAGGGGGATGCAGCGGTTTCCCTGAGGCAGTTACAGACATATGTTAGGTCCGCCCTAGTGGGGAAACACACTCAGTCTGCAACAATGCCAGATACATTCATGCCCCTACACCTCCCGGTCCTCCCTACTGTGCATGAGGCCATGTTAAGTGGCCTACATGCTCCTAAAAATAGGGAGGCATACAGATGTCCCAGTGTCACTTGAGCACCGTATTAGGGGAGCCACAAGTGTTGCGGTTGGGGAAGGGGGGATAAGTATTTGAGGTATGCTACCATCACCAGCGGTGTATAGCACATATGATCTACAGGGATAGACACTGGCTTTCACCACAAAGAGGGTCCATACCTCTGCCTACTATTACATGATGACCAAGGTTTCTCTAACTGTGCAAGTAGAGCATCTGTTAGCCTCCCCATCCATATATAACTGAAGCATTGTAGGTCTGTTGCACCACTCAAGGTTTAAGACACAGGATTTATCTGCTGACTTTCAGTGGCATTAGAGGGAGGAAGTCATTCCTGGTATCTCCCACTCGTTACCAGGAGAGTCGAGGTAATGAAAGGGGATTAGTATCCTAGGAAAGAACATGAGTTGTGTGGTGGGCCCGACTATTCGCACAAAAGGAAAATCTCATAACAGATTAAAGTAGAACAACAGCAAAAACTGTTAGCCAGTATTTGTATCCAGTCTCTTTGTGTGCATACTTGATTTTGCCTCACCCTCAAGGTTAGGGGAGTGGAGGTGGGAGACGGCTCCCAGTGGCATGCCACCTGGCTTCAACAGGGGGTAAGTGTAAAATACCCAGCTGTCAGACCCCGGTCGATGCAGCCTGGGGGTATTCGGCATCTCTATAGGGGAGTTAACCCCCCTCAATGTCAACCACTTCATAACCCCTCCCTTCCCGAGGTAAAGCAAAAAGTAAATATCACCTATCTGAACAGTGTGTTTAGCCTTGCTCAACGGTGCAGATTGGATGGTCAGGCTTCATTGTCGGCTGGGTGTCTCTTTTCAGCAGGTTGTCAGCTAGGTTGGAGGCAAGCAAAGTGGTGTTTGTGGAAACTGCACACTGGGCCATTGTTGTGGCCCAAGACTTGGCAGTGACTTCAGTTGGTGGTGCTCTTCAAGTCCCGGGATCGACGACTATCTTGGGTTCCCCACCACGAGGCGTAGGGGAGCTAGGGTACAGGGGAGCATACTTATGGGAGAATTAGGGGCTAAGCACTTCAGGAGCAGGTTCTCTTTCCTGGTCTCCACTGTGGCTTCTCGATCACTCTGTCTCCTGGCAGCTCTCTTCTGTCATGCTTAGCCACCCTTACAACTGTGTGGGGGTAAGATCCACTAGTCTGGAGATGCCTCCAAGAAAGGGTATTCTTGTAGGCCTGTGTTCTCTTCTGGGGCACATGTAGTCTCCATTGCAAGACTACCCCGAGCACGATGAGTAGACCATATATGTTGCACCTCCTGTGGCCAGGTTCTGTTCGGAAAGTCCATCAATGCCTCTGGCATAGAAAACAGCAAGGGGTGATGTTATGAACAAGCCACATGTGTGTTGGATAATGAAGTTAGATAGTTCCTTAGAATAATCTTGGATGATACTATGGTATGACCTTGCCATCTGAGCCGGCCCAATTCCCTTGCTTTGGCCAGAATAGTGTCCTTCACCGCAAAGTTCAGGAACCCAGCTAAAACAGGTCTCAGTCTATCTCCAGGTCTGAGGCAACAGTGCCAACGTACGGTGGGCCCACTCTGTATCCATCAGAAGGAAGCTGTTGAGTTGGAGCAGTGCTGACATTTCTTGCCGAAGGAAGAGAAACACATTTTTCTGTTCAACACCTTCGGGAAAGCCTACCAGCCACAAAATGTTCCAGCAGCTTCAGTTCTCCAGGTCATTGACTCTATCTTGGAGATATCATATGGTTTGGCCCCATTCTCTCACGGCCATAGTCAGCTCATTGATGCCTACCTTGTGGACTGCCACCTTTCACTCCGTCTGGAAAATCCTGTCATCAAGTTTATGAATAGCCAGCACTGTGTTACTGGATGTGATAGTGACCTCTGCCATTTGTTGCATAAGAGCATTAAACATGCTACTGATGTTTGTGGGGTCCACGAGGTTTCCATCTGCCGCCACCATTGTGATGGGAAGGTCCTTGTATCGGGTACCAGTCATCCTTTGCACAGCAGCTAAATTCTGGAGCAGTAAGCAGATCACTCAAGAGTATAGGTGGTTAGCAGCCTTTTAGTGCTAGTTTCCATTGCCAGTGCTGTTGTTAGATTGTGATGTTTATGAATGAAAGCCCCGGAATCTGAGGATGCGCAGGATCAAGCAAACATCTTGTTCATGGGCAAGCTCTACCCACCCCCCCGAGACAATAGTTCACCTTTTAGCCTGTCTGCAACTGCCTGACAGAGAACATGTGGAGCAAAGTCGCCACTGGTGGGAGGGGTGGGGGGCTGTGATACAACAAACATAGAGGCTTAGATCCCCAAACAGAATTGTTACAAATGATGGCCTCACATTCATACCCTCCAAGTGCAGGGGTATTAACCAGAGAAGCATTAAGTGAAGATGTAATACAGAGGAGGACACCCCCCTCCCTTCTTTCCCACTCTATCCTTCCTAAAAGTAGTAAAGCCGTGGAGCTCAACCTTATGAGGGAGCACATAGGGCTTTAGCCAGGTCTCGCATATAGCAACTATGTCAGGGGCATACAGCTCTACCCAGCTTTCAAGATCCTGGAGCTTGGGCCTAAGGCTACTTACATTCATATGTACAAGCCTCATGCAATGAGTTTTAGACCACCCTGTATCTGAGGGGGAAGATATCTTAGACTTGGGAGGATTAGGGCCGAAATTCTGCTTTATATCACCAGCCAGGAGTAACAAAAATGGGCAGCAGAGCCCTGAAACAGGGATACAGGATGACCCTGGGCTTGTGACCACAAAGGAAAGGGAGCTGCAGTAGTGGCGGAGTCTCCAGTTTCGAACACATAAACAGGGGTGTGTCTGGAGGTGTAATAACATGGTCTAGCCCCAGGACAAGGAGCAAGAACAAGGCTGCAGCAAGCAACCATTTGAAGGCCATAGCCAGAACAGACAGGCAGAAACTCAGCATTATAATAACCAGTTGGTGATTGCCATGTTCACTACACCCAGATAGGGTGACGACAGGATCTAAAGATAAACGAGGTTAGCAACATGCAAACCCCCTACATATGAACTGCACCTATTTAATGAGTCAGTGCAAGCTGAAACTAGTCAAACATTACATGACTGCAGATAGCAATTAAGCACACAGCACCTGACAAGTGCGAGGCAGTATTCAAATATTACAAGGCAGTATTCAAACAAATGCAAACCACACTTTAAGATTGTACAGAACAAGGCAGTAATACCTGTGTTCACTCAGTGTAGGCTGCAACCAGTACTACTTTAGGCACGAGAAGCAGGATCAACTTACAAATGTACTGGTCCTTGTTCATGGTCAGTGGAAGATGATTTTAGCCACTCATCATATGACCACAAGAGAAAAAAGGGTGGCATTCAGGAGGTATAAGGAAACACAGCAGGAGTAGGACATGGAAGTATACCAAGTAATGCAGAGGAAAGCAGGGAAGACTGTAAGGGGAGCAGAGATGCAGACAAAGGAAATGATAGCCAATGGGGTCACCAAAGGGGATACGACTTTCTTCAGACGCTTAACTGAGAAGAGGAAAGCAGGGAGAATGACGAGGATAAGAAGGGTGGAAGGGGGAGGCTGTGCAGAAAAAGACCAAGGAAAAGTCACTGTCCTGAGAAGGTATTTCTGCTCAGTCTTCATAGTGGAGGGAGGGAGTACAGACCTCCAGGTAGTCCAACGGTACTAAAGGAACTGAGGAAGGTGCTTGCTGCCCACTGACAGGCTCACTCAACAGTACACTAGAAACAGGCGTACTTCCAGAAGACTGGAGAAGAGCTGATGTGGTCCCTCTACATAAGAGCGGCAGCAAGAAGGAGGCTAGCAACTATAGGCCAGTCAGTCTTACTTCAGTTTGGGGGAAATTAACGGAAACCCTACTAAAGGAAAGACTGGCAGAGTATCTTGAATCCACTGGGCTGCAAGATCACAGGCAGCATGGATTCGCAGGGGCAGGTCATGCCAGATGTATTTGATTGATTTCTCTGAATGAGTGGCCAGGGAAATAGTTCAAGGGAGGGCAGTGGACATGGCCTATCTGGACACTGTGCCGCACAAGAGACTGATAAAGAAACTGAGTGGCTGTGGGGTGGGATCCAAAGTGGTGAACTGGGTTAGAGACTGGTTAACGAAAAGGTGACAGAGGGTGATGCTTAATGCCACTCACTCTAATGATGCAAGAATGACCAGCAGGGTACCACAGAGCTCAGTACTGGGACCAGCCCTATTCAGTATCTTCATAAATGACACTGCAGAAGAACTAGAAGGGAAGGTATGCCTTTTTTTTCTGGTGATACCAAAATTTGCAACAGTGTGGGTACTGAGGATGGGGGTGGAGAGAATGCTTAGGAATCTTGGGAAATTCAAGGAGCGGTCAAGAGCACAGCAGTTGGGATTTAATGCCAAAAACGGAAAAATCAAGTATCTAGGGCATAGGAATGCAGGACCCAAGTACAGGATGGTGGGGGGGGAGTACTGACAGTCACTTAGCAGAAAAAGTATCTCGGGGTTATTCTATCTGATGACTTCAAAGTGTCAGGGCAGTGTGACAAGGTAGTGGATAGGGCTTGTAGGATGCGGGGATGCATGGGTATCGGAGGGAGGTGGTGTTACAACTGTACCACTCACTGGTGAGACCCCATCTGGAGTACTGTGTCCAGTTTTTGAAGGCCGCTCCTCAGAAAAGACATAGACAGGATGGAGACAGTCCAAAGCAGGGCAACTAAAATTATGCAGGGGTTGCATAAAAGCCCTAGGAAGAAAGATTGAGGGATTTCTACATGTACACCCTGGAGGTGAGCGAAAGGTAACATGACAGAGACCTACAGTACAAGTACCATAGGGGTGAACAGGGTGCAGGGGTCGTTCTTTCAAATGAGAAACGGCACCAGGTCCAGGAGACACATGATGAAGCTGGGGGAGTTTAAGAGGAATGTGAGGAACTACTACTTAACTGAAAGGGTGGTAGATGCCTTTAACAGACTGGCAGTTGAAGTGGTGGAGACAAAAACAGTGGGGGCTTTAAGCATGTGTGGGATTGACATGGGGTATATTAGTAAACAGGCAGGAAGGAGGGAGGGTCGCCATAGCCATTTAGAGTCCGCGGAGACAGATTAGGCAGGGGACATCTGCGCAGACTATGTGGTCCTTTTCTGCTAACAAATTATGTGCTTCTGTGTTATGTTAACCCCTCATGATAATGTCCATTTGGCTTCCACCCTTGCTGCTTCCCCCACACCCCTGCTTTGTATTTCACTAAGTATTGCTGCATCTACTAAAAATCCATCCTACTGAAGTCCGGCACTTTCAGGCTCATGGCTTACCCAGCCCCCAGCTTCACTCAATGAAGTTACCACATGGTTCTTCATAGGCTCCTACACATAATTCTGTGTATATGTGCTGTGCGAGATGTCTCATAACAGCATCACCTCACACAGTTTGGACAGACAGAACAACTCAGCTTCGTTTCATGGTCCTCTCACTCAAACTGCATGAGATGACACTCATACTATAAGTGACATCTCGTACAGCTCCTATAAACTTATAAATCATATAGTATATAGTGAGCCCTTACTGCATATGGATTTCCATGCAATGCCAAATGCTGTTGTACTACAGTTCAAAGGTCAAAAAAGTTGTTGTACCAAAGTAGCTACTATGTACGATGACTTTTCATTCCAGAAACTCGAGAGCTGTTTGCAAGCCAAACTCAGGAATTTTGAAATCTCGTCAGCTCTCTCCATTCCCACGATGGCAGCAAAATACTACAAAGTGGCAGCAATGGCATTTTCAAAACCTGTCTCTGAGAGGGAAGCCTGTAATGCTGAACAAGAAAACCAGCTGCATATAATTCAAAAAACACAAGGAGTTATTTTAGACTCCTTAAACTCTGATGAGGTAAGCAACTACCTCTGTTCTGAGAGGGTGTAGCAGCAGGGAAGAGGAGGTGAAAACACATTTTGTAGTCAATCTTTAAAGAAAGACACCATATACAACATAAAATAATAAGCAAATGTACGCAGACGAGGGGCTGTGTTTCCATATTGGGAATTTGATGACATCACAGAACTCTCTCGAGCTTCACTCTTGTGGTCTATGATGCCACCAAATCCCCTTGACAGAAACACAGTTTTTCTGTGCACAGTTACTGTACCTATCTATTATTTTATGTTACAGACTTCAGTTTTTTAAAGGAATTTAAATTTATATTACAAATGTTTAACTTTGCAGAACATTAGTGAACCCACGTGTGGTAAATGGACAAGGTCATCTGAACTTCGAACTTTAGAATTATCAAACCTTCTTAATACTCCAACAGTACAGATGTGTCAAGCCAGGATGAAGCACAGAAATGCTGCAGAATATCGCAGAATACTGCAATTTACTGCAGGGGCCATTATAAGTCAATGGCAATTAAGCCCTTTTGTCATGCAGGATTTTGTGACATGTCATTACTGCAAGTTACTGTGCTTCATCGTGGTTGACACATGTGTACCTAGAATGTTTAGAAGTAAACACTCCTGCCCATCCCATTGGCCCAACGGAGTAACTTTTTCTCCCATTCAGGGAACCCAGGTTCACACTGTGACTAGACTCCCGCACACTGGGTGGAGCCTAGGGAATGCTACAGAGGCAAGGTTTGGTGGCTCCAGAAGGCTGGCTTAAGTCTTCTCAATCTCAGAGCACCTCCTGTGGGCAAATGGAGACTTGGATGTCATAACTGACTACGTAAAATCACACATACAAATGCACACATGCGCCCACTCGCACATACAGAGCAGCACTAGCAAGTGTGCTAATGTGACTGTGTAAAAGAGAAGGGTAGGCTTTGCCAGGGAAAAAAAATCCCCCGAATGAATAAAGGTCAGTCTTGCCCTTCAGGTCACTGGGTCTGGCACTGCCTCAGGCTCTGCCACTGCCCTCTCATCTGCCCGCTAGCAGGTGTGGTGATGTGACTGCATCAAAAGAGAAGCGTAGGCTTTACCAGGAAAAAATCATGTTGGTTAACCAAATGAAGGTCACCCTTGCCTTTCAGGTCACAAGATCCGGTACTGCCTCAGACTCCACCTCTCTGCCCTCTCCCCACCCAAGGAACTGAATATGAATGCTTCCTGGGCTGTAAGGGAACAGTGGCCTCGGCCACTCGGGTACTCAGGGAATGTAACTGCAGGGCTGACAGTCTGGTTTGAAAGTCAGTGGACACAGGCTGGTGCTATCACAGGCAATGGGTGGGGCAGGAGCAGCAGAGGGGAGAGGCAGCAGGCAGAGGTAGGTACAGTAGGAAACATATTGAAATAAAAAAAAGGAAATACACAATCTGATTGCCTATAAATTATGTCATTATTTATTTAATATGGCCATAAAAAGGCTATAAAAGGCCACAACAGAGTTCATTATCACCCAGTTATCATATTATAAGTTGCAAAGAACAGCTTATGAGCTACCTGACTTAGATAAAGGAAGCCAGGGTGCTGAACTCAGAACTTCTGTGCACAGTACAGTCTGCTTCCATGATCAGCTTGCAGAAGCCAGATGTAAAACAACAGTACTGAAAAATGTGTCCAGAAAGCAGAGAGTTATACTTTTAATGATCCATGCTTTTGTGTAGTTTACAATAAGACAATAAATCTACACTGTGGAGAATTCATGGCAAGTCCTCAAAAGCTATGGCAATTGTTAGAACTTTTTTTTTTGGGGGTGGGGTCTTCTAGTCTAGGTGGTCTATTTAAAATAGAGGGGTATAAAATACACACCATGGGACCAGATTTTATTCTGTCCTCCAGATCCTGAATTTAGTGCCTACTGTAGACTAATTTCATGCATCACTTTAGTCAGTGTTGGAATCACAGGGGGGCTTGTCAGGGCTCTGACCCCCAGCTCGGAAATGAGCCTTGGTAGCTCACACATCACTGCCATTGACTTATAATAGGAAAAGGGGCTCAAGTCTAAAGAAAGAGCTCTTATGGATCCCCCAGCTCCAAAAGTGTAATTCCAGCAGTGCTTTAGGTAGCAAGTAATAGGAACATCAGTTGGCAGTTTTGCTAAAGTAAAACACGGGTGCTTATTAGTTATGTAGTCTTCATATTCACTTACCATGACTAAAGTAGCCTTGCTCCTGCCAGATCAGGAAGGCATCTCCTAATGCTGAGAATATCAGTCCTGCCAGTATCCTACGAGCACCGGAATGGGTGCCTAAGAAGTTGATGCCATGTGCCAGAAGAAAGACCCACAGACAAAAGATAGGCAGACACTTGATTAGGGCGCTGAACCAGGAAGGAGTAGAGGTTGGCAGCCAGAGGACAAAATACACACATGTGGCTTTGAAAAAGGGCACCAGCTTTGGACCTTCACTTTTCACCTTGAAGAAAAACAAAATCCATTAACAATACGTATTTTGAAAATGACAGTACTTTTCATTTAGTTTCATCTAATTTCAGTACAGACAGTATTTCATGTAAGTTATCCAGTCTGAGTGCCAAAACAATAAAATATCAATGGTAAATCATAGGAGTTCAGCCAATCAGCGCACAAAGCCACTGTACATCTTATTCTGTGTAGTATGGTAGCTAAAAGTGCGCTCAGGAGAGCCCTTCAGTGCAAGAAAAAATGAGATGCCAGTCCCAAGAACTTAGAACCAAGGTTATTCTGCACTCCAATGAAAACAAAGAGAAAACGTTTGAGCTGAGTAATCCAAAATTTATTGCAGCAAGGTGCACTGATAAGTACCCCTCTTCCCCAATGCTTCGGCTAAACACTAGGCCATCTTCAGGGGTCAGGCCTGAGGTAGCACAAACAATGCCCATATTTCATGAAAAATGATTCCTTCTTGTACCTTCTTTATAGCTGTGAGGTATTTGAAAGTCTCTATCATATCCCCCCTCCACGGAATACATACTGAGGTCCTTAAGTCTCTCCTCATAGGCTTTTGGTGCAGACCCTGCACCATTTTGGTTGCCATCCTCTAGACTGCCTCTACTCTATGTCCTTCTGGAGATGTGGCCTCCTTAACTGGACACAGTACTGTAGAAGAGGTCTCACCAATGATTTGCACAGTGGTATCACCACTTCCTTCTTTCTACTGGTGATACCCTTCCCTATTAACCCCAGCATCCCACTGGCTCTCCCTACTGCCTTGCTGCACTGTTTGACCACTTTTAGGTCATCAGATATGATTACCCCCCGGTCCCTTTCTTGTTTGGTGGTTGTCAGTAACTCTCCTCTCATCATTTGCTCCGCCCCTGCATTTCTGTGCCCCAAATACATGATTTTGCACCTTTTCGCACTGAATCTTAGCTGCCACACTCTTGACCACCGTGATATCTGCATCACTGTCTCTGTCGTGAGTACCAGGTCCACTATCTCTCCCTCTCGAGTGGGCTCTTCTACTAGTTAACTGAGGAACTCCCTCTGCAGGGAGTCCAGGATTGGACTAATGTAGGCCTGAATGACTGAACATGTGTGACAGAGGTCTGGAGACACACTTTCTTTATTTTGTCAGTTTTATATCTTTCAGGGTTATAACAGGGGTCTGGGGATACAGTTCCTCATTATACATTGCATTTTCTTACTTTATTTAGTCTGTTTTATGCTTTTACAAGGCATAGAGGAGCAATTATTTTTGATTTTGCTCTTGGAATGGAGTCAGACTTTTGTTTAGCTTCAGTCTCGGAACTGAGCTCCTTTGGGTACACCCCCCCTCCCATTTCCACTTCTGCACACTCGCTTGGGAGGGTCGGCAACTGAATGACTCTGTGGGAACCAGTGAGAGTTATCAGCAGGACTTGGCACAGTCTCTCGGAGGTCTCTACCCACATCACTTGAAGCCAGGTGCCCTGATGAGATCTACTGTATGAGTGTTTGACAGAGAGAAAAAAGGAGCAATGGCACATCTAGCTTCAGCCCAAAATAAAGTTTATTTTACCATAAAACACATAAATAGATGGTCTCATCTCCAAGCTTACCCTAGCAAGAGGACAGTACACATAAACATATTGGAAAAATGATCAAATAAAATCTGCCGCTAAAGGGGAACTCTCAGCAACAAGAGACCCACACCCAAGTATGGGGTTGACACTGACATGAACATCTGTGTGCATAGCTATTTTTTGTTACCTATTTTTTTAAAAGAGATCACATCTGGTTGATCCTGCCAACATCAAAACCAGGCTGCAGCTGTAAGCGATCCAACTGCTTGCAGTTAATGTTAGAGCTTTTAAAAGCACTAATCATCTTTTCGTTGGCTCTGTTTGCCTTCTAAGGCTACTCAGAGGTTGGATGAGCTATACCTAGCTTTGGGAGGACAGCAGAAACAGTGAACAGCATATCAGTGTTTTTAAAAGCTTTAACCCAAGCTGCAGGCAATTGACTCTCCTGCAGCCACAGCCCAGTTCAGACACTGGCTGTGGGGGATTCTGGGATGCTGCCAGCACTGAAGTGCTGAAGCACTGGGTTGGGTGCTGGGAGGATTAACAAGATATAATCTCTTTTTTAAAACATCTGTAAATAAAAAAAAATTCACAACATGTGCATATCGAGTCCAGACCCACATTTGGGTGTAGGGAGCTTCTTGCTAAGAGTTTCCCTTTAACAAAAATGAACACAGATATGAAAGCAAATCACAAAAGAATGTCACCCGAAATAGTTCTCAAATCCAGATACAGGCTTCCAGCAAGAGTACCCATGTGATTTCACAGGTTTATTACGTTCCTGACTCGCCACAAATTTTGCATGGTCTCTCATGAGGAGTGCAATGTTGAAAAATAGAATGAAACTGTAGGACAAGCACTTCTGACTAACTGTTCATTCCAAGTGAGCAGTCCCTGTAATCCTTCGAGAGATGCAGTACAGCATATCTAAAAACATTTTACAATCTAGAATAAATTATGGAGTCAATTCATGTGTCTGCATTCCGCTTTATCCTGATTTGTCTTAATGACTGAGCACCCAGTGTTGGAAACTATTTACAAACTCCTATGGTGTGCATGAATCTCAATGTATTAAAGGACATATAGTATAAGCAACTTTATGTGTGATGTTAAATATTGTTTAAAATGCTGCACTGTGCGGTGCTAGTATCTGAGCCAATGAACATGCTTGTATTGAAGCAAAACTTCTCAGCTATAATTGTGTGGTTAAAATAATATTAACATGCCAGTGGGGCTAAAAATTAATGATGGTACAGTGGAACTCAATTTTTCTTCAGGTTTTTTCAGAATACTACACACACACACAACTGAACACAATTTTTCCAGGTTTCTTCAGAACATCACACACAACTGAACACAATTTTTCTGTAGGTTTCTTCAGAACATCACACACAACTGAACACAATTTTTTGTAGGTTTCTTCAGAACATTACACACAACTGAACACAATTTTTCTGTAGGTTTCTTCAGAATCATCCCCCCAACACACACACACATTCCATGCCATCTACCACCTCACAGCTGACACCTACTCCAATTGGCACCGGCCCTGGCCACCTCCCTTCTCCACTTGCACCACCTCTACCCCACCCTCTTCCCCACTTCTCTCACTCCTCACACCCTCTCCTACCTGACCTTTAACCTTCTGACCATACCTCTTGCTGCCTCTTTTGTTACCCCCTCTTCACTCACCCCCCCACCCTTTGGACACCCTATGCCCCCTCGGTGTCCACCTCCCCCTCTTTTTTTTCTCCACTTCACCCCAACTTCCCCTGCTACCTCTCTTCATTTGCTGACAATGCAACACAGCTGCAACCATTTCCACCTTTCTGCACTACCACTACTCTCTATCTCTAATTTTCTTTGCCCCTCACTATCTCTGTGTCTTTTGACCCTCTTTGTAAACACTGCTGTAATCAAAATGCTAATAACTATGTACCATTATTCTGCTGTGCACTATATATTGAAATGTATTCTCCTCTGTTTTGTTACCCCCCTCCCAAATTGACGTGGAACGTTTGTAAATGAGTCCCTCTGCACTCAAAGGTGTTTGTAATCCGAGATTGAATAAATAAAATAAATACACACAGTACAAGGTAGCACACTGACTAATGGTGTAAATGGAACATGTTGTATGACTGTTCCCCTCAGTAGCTCACAAATTTTCTAGTCCTGGGTCTGCAACATGCTGGCTGTTGTCCTGGACACATAAATGACAGGGTCAATAACAGGAACTAAAATAGAAATATAGAAGTATAGGCAATGATGGCAGAAAAAGATCAAAGGTCCATCTAGTCTTCCCAGAGTTCCCTATCTGCCCCAGGACCTACTGTACATATGGAGTTTTATTCCTTCCAGTCCTACCCCTACTCCCCTCCTCCCACTACTACCAAACTGAGCAACCACCAAACCCTTCACTCTGTCCCAGCCATGCCTGAAACCATTTACAGTCACAACACCCACAAGCTTTGCTGGCAGACTGTTTAATGGCTCCACCACCCTTTCCATAAAATTAACTTCCTCTCATCCCTCTTAAACCTTCCCTGTGCCAGTTTCCACTCATGACCTTCGGTTCTTGCCTTTGTACTACTGCTAAATAGTTCCCTGCAGTTCACCCTATTTATTCCCATCAGGTCTCCAGTGAGTAGGTGTTCAGTGCTTTGAGGTGATCTTTGTTCTGCCCTGTTGGCCCTGAATCAGTTTTGTAACCCTGTGTTACACCGTCTCTAGCCTGCCCCTGCCCTTCCTTAAGTGAGAACTCTGGAGGAATCGGAAGTTCTGAACTATGACAAAAATGAATGTGAATTTCTGTCTCGTGGGTCTGAAATGTGGAGTCTGCACATACTGTACAAACTAACCTCACTAGTTTTGTACGTACTTTTTCGCTCATTACCACAGTCATGACAACATTAACACAACATATAAAGAAAGAGTAACAACAATATGGCCCTTAGGCTGCCAGGTGAGTTAGAATGCTAAGGAATTCAGGACGTGTTTAAAGGTTAAAAACAACCTTTTAAAAAGCTCTATTATATCTAAGGTTAGCATTTGCGGAGTTAGAATAAGAGACCTACCATTTAGCAAATTAATAATTTCAGTCAAGGTTTTTTGTTTAATAAAAAAAGCATAATCTGCACACAGCATGATTTTAATTCTATGGGAACATTATAGGAAAGAAGGTTCACTGCTGTTACAGTATCTGGTATATATCACTCTCTATAAACTGGCCCTAGCTATTTATTTCTTTGCTTATTCAGAAGGAAATGTACCACGTCATACAGTGTTCTATTATCACAAGAACAAAGTCAGCATTCTTTCGGGATACCAAACAGGTTTCCTAGGTACATAATACGGGGAAGAGTCTGAAAGCTAAGTGTTATGAAGGAGTTTGTTGTCCTTTAGATATTCTTCAAATGTAACTTCCTTTTTAAACAGCAGTATATTAGCTGGCAAAAAAAAGAGCACTGTAAGAGTTTTTAGTAATAATGTATTCCTAACGTCCTTATATTCATTACCACTGTATTTTGTAATTCCCACAGAAATGTTACAAATGTTATTACTAGTTTTTTAAGTAATTACTCAATAAATACAGTATGGCCCCCACCAACGGTTTTAAAAATACTTTCCCTCAAGGTTACTTCCGACTGCACATACTAGATTCATATGGCTATATTAGGCTGATGCTGGCAAGTGTCGGCTGGTAAGCAACACAACCCACAACCCCACACCAAGATGTTTAGTCTGCAGCAGCAGATAAGGAGAGAGTAGGAATTCTGAAAACTTTAAAAAACATATAGCCTAGTTCAGAAATGAACTAAAATTCAAATTTTTGTAATACTGCAATTTAAATAGCAAAATTCCTACACATCATGGTAAAACATCAGGGTAGTGGAGAAACATTTATGTGTGGTCATAAATAGTATCAGATCATGTGCTGGTCTATTTGTTCATCAGCAAAACAATGTAACATGGTATTTTTTTTTTTTTTTACCAATAATGTATCTGGCATCCTTAGCTTCATCATCAATGTAGTTTTAATTCCCTCAAATATTTTTAAAACCACTTTTATTAATAGTTTTGTAATTAAAAATGTCAATTATTGTGGCAGCTATGAGCACTCAGTAGTTTGTAGAAATCTCTTCCCTGAGGGTTACATTTGACAGTACAGTAGATTCTGTAGATGGATTAGGATGGTGCCAGCACATATTGCTAACAGTAAGCAGAACAGTTCTGCACCAAAATGCTTCATTTTTATAGTGGGTGTTGCACGGAAGGATTAACATTTAAAAACTTCAAAACACACTTCTTAGTTCAGGAATGAGATCAAGTGAGAAGAAAAAAATGGGCATATCAGTGTTTTTTCCAACAATACAGTTTAGCAATACATTTGCTATGAAGTACTGCTCGCTGTTTTTAACCCAGACAACCTCCCATAACACCACTGAGACCCCACCTGGCCTGGCCAGGGCTGCCCTTTAGTTCAGCACTTAATACAAGAAATAGTGAGTGAGAGCCATGAGAATGCAGTTTCTGTCTACACAGAGACTCCTGAACTCCTTCAATATAAAATGCACTCCTACCAAATCTCTTCTTTTTTTTTTTTTGCATTATTTATTTATATGCCCCCCCCTATGTCTTGACTGGCCTCTCCTTCAGGCTGCCAGGGACTGCACTCATCTCCCCTGGGAACCCCCATCACCAACACCTGCCTCATTTTGCAGGCAACCTCATGGTAACCTGATGTATCCCTTCTTCGGGCGGTTCCCCTCCTTCCAGAGAGAAAGTGCCTTATGGCTTACCTTTCTTGGCCCTGGGTGCTGCTGAGGTTGGTCCCGGCTATCCAGGGGCTCCGTGGTGGCGAGGGTCCAGGCAGCCGTCATCCAGTCAGTTGAGACGCCATTTTTCCTGGTTATCTTGGCCCCATTTGCAGCACCTCTACGTAGTGCTTGCAGTCTCCACCGGGGCTGCTACAGAGTGAGGCAAGCTCCCCATCCCAGGAGAGAAGAGCAGTCCTCCGTATGCTCAATCCTCTCCTTTCCCTGCTGACCCCCAGCATCCTGAGTCCGTTGCCAAACCCGGCACGATGTGTGGCATCCAGTGCCTCAACCCTCAGCGCCACTGGGCCAGCATTACCAAATCTCTTTAATCCAACTCTGCACCCCCAGCACTTGATCTGTTGGGAGTATTATCACCAGCTGTTAGCACATGTGCCAACTTGACAACTCACCCTCAGTGCTGGCAGGTAAGCTGGTAAGGGGTCAGACTCAGTGGCTGTCCTTTCCCTCTCCTTGCAGCAGTAGATCTTACTATGCAGTGGCAGCCTACTGCTTCTCATCCATGTCATGCGATATCTCCAGTAACCTGTAAACCATTCCACCCTCCCCTTTCAATGCCCTTGCTCACTGAAAATCTTGGTAACCTGCCCTCATACCTTCAGAGTGTCTCCCAAATAAATGAAGTGAGAGATTCCATTTCATTTGTGGAGAAATAAACTCTCGTTTTCTACTATACTCCCTTGAATAGTTGGGAATGCCACAGACACAGGCCTCATCCTACATCTGGAAGTGCCTTACCTGACGTGCTCTATCCTCCTCAGTCTTTACCATGACCTGTCCTATCTAGCACAAAACAGGATTTTTTTTTTCATTTTCAATCCCCACAGCTGACTGAAGGGAGAGACTGGGCATGCTAGTCAAACTGTGTCTGTCCCAAGCACAGCACATATAGATATTGCAGCTACAGAAAGACCTCAGAGAGAATTAAGCACTAATTAACTGCACGCTAGGCAACAATGTTAGTGGGGTGGAGTGTTGTGCCCCAGCCTGGGTCTCAAATGATTTCTGGGTCTTTGTTTTGTGGTGATTTGGAGTCCAAGCAATGGGAAACATTTTGTCCACAGCATGGTCACTGCCTTTAACCCAGTCAGAATGGAAACAGCACCTGGAAATACTCACCACTCAATGTTTAGAAAAACGGAGTTTGACAAAGACCACACTGAAATGCGGGATGCACCAGAGGTGGGCAGAAGGGACCTCAGTATAAGGTATCATCCAAAGGATGGTACAGCCTAAAAATACAGCACCCCCTCCCCAAGTACAGCACTTTGGTGAAAGTCTTTGGGTTATACGCCCAAGTCCTGGTGTGTGACTAGAACACTCAACCTACTAGCCCAGAAGCTGATGTGCAAACAGTGGAATCACACTGTTCTGTTTATACTCACTTGTTTACGTTAACAGGAGGATTTAAAGTGATGAGAAGAGAAGTGCTCCTATGTATCTCATCTCTTCCCACTTACTGGGTCTGTAAATCAGTTTCAGTTTGCTATATGTCCAGTGCGGAAGACTTTTCCCTCTGAACAGCTCATTGCACCTAAATGTAAACAACATGTCGTCATGGGCAGCACACTGAGTCACCTCCTGGTATGTATGGATAAGGATTCACACTGCTCCTGCTACAGTTTGGCTGAAACTTGAGAGCAGATTCAGCTGTAATTGCGCCCTTAGTCAGGGAAACATATGCTATAGGTCTACCTCCTCTTCCAAGTTGCTGTACACAGACTCATGATAATGTACGTGCTATCAGCATGGGTATTGCTGCTCGATATAGAGTATTTTTTTAATCAGGGACATCTCATCATTGGTGGTGCTCAGTGTTCTTGGGTATATAGTTACTGATCAAATACCACTACAGAGGCGATGGCAACCATTTTCAGGTGCACATGCAGGTCTGTGCCAGGTGTGACCTTGCTCTTGGCAAAAGTCTTGATTGATTGATTTATGTCAAACATTTCACCAGGAAAGACATACTGAGCTGGTAACAGCTAATTTCCAGATGCGTCCTGATGGTAGGGGATGAGGAACATCATCTACAGCAATTGCAATATATATGGAGTACTACAGCAATACAATTTAAATTGAGAAATAATCAAACTGTAAATACAAAATCAGAATAACATGTGCACAGGTAATGAAGGAAAATGACTGCCAGGCCAAAACTAATGAGGGGGAAGGAAGAGGGTCAAATACAGTTGCAGGAAGGAGAAAAAACGTCATGGAGGAGAAACTTTAAGGAGAAAGCCGAAGAGGCAAATAAAACAGAAAAGGAAAAGGAGGACCAAAGTTTAGGAAAGTGATATGAGAAAGCAGGTTGACCAGCTCTAGATTTCCTAGAAGGAATAGTGAGGGAATGGGAAACAGTATTATGTAAAGGTCAGCAGAAAGCTGACGGACAGGATAAGAGGGAAGTAAGGCGCCTGGGATCAAGAGAGGGGAGTAAAAGAGCAGAGTATAGTGAACGGTGACGAGTACGTGGGAAAAATCTAAAGCAAAATGACAAAAAGAGTTGAAAAGGGGGTTCAGTCTGGCAAGGGAGGATTTGGGAGCTCCACTGGAGACTATTGTCACCATAATGAAAAACAGGGAAGATCATCTTTAAAACAAACTCATGGTGGATAGGAAGTGGGATACTCCCTTTGTTCCTGTAAAGTGCACCAAGCTTGGGGTGAAGCGTGTGGTGAATGGCATCAATATGAACTGAGAAATCAAGATGACAGGCAAGCCAGACTCCAAGGTACTTCAACAACAGCACCATCAAAGGTGTGAAAAAAGGGAGAGGGGCCCATTTAGAAAGCCTCTGGTGGGTATCAAAACTCATGGAGATTATTTTTTTTGCACTGAAGGATAGTTGGTTAAATATGAAACAGTGCTGAATATTGTCAACTACAGCTGAAGCTGTGAGGTAAGATCATGAGATGAGCAGAGGAACAGACAGAGGGAAGGTCACTCAAGCACATGAAAAAAAGAACAGGACCCAGGACAGACACTTGAGGGACATCTGAGCAGATAGGGAGTGGTAATGAAATAAAGCAACCTATCAGGACAGCTTGTGACCTACCCCCCAGGTAAGAGCTAAACCAGCTGACTGCAGAGTCAGAAAGATTGCTGCTTTTAGCTTGTAAAGTAGGAGGGAATGTGACACTGTGTCAAAAGCTTTAGCAAGAGCAACAAACATGGCAGATGTGATCAGACCTTGATCCATACCACTGCGGATGGAGTCGGTGAGCCATAGAAGGGAAGTGGAGGTGGACTGTGATTTTCTAAAACCAGACTGAAAGGGGTTGAAGAAGGAGAAGGAGTCAAGGAAGGAAAAGAATATATTAAATATGAATCTGATTTTCCTCTTTCTCTAATTGAATGCATTGACATCAGCGTTGGTCCTGTTAGATGTCGATATTAGACTCAAACCCCTTCAAATTTCTTCTGGCTGCAGTTCCGCCCAAGCCTAGCCAGCAATCTCAAATGTTGCTAGTGCCAGCAATGTGAAAAGTGTCTCCCTCTTCCAAGGGAGATAGGGAAACGGCCATAATGCCAGTGGTAACATTTAAAGTGTACTTCTCTCCTATGGAAGACTGGGAGATGGCTGCCCTGCTAGCAGCAATGTTGAGATTCTCCCCCTCTTGAGCAGTACTGGGAGATGGTCTCTATTTCAGCTGCAATGTTTGAAGTATCCTCCTCTCCTCAGGGAGAGCGGGAGATGACTGCACTGCTGACAGTAATGTTTGAAGTTTCCCCCTCTACTATAGGTGACTGAGAGATTGCTGCCCTACCAGCAGCAATGTTTGAGGAATCAACTGACCCGAGGGAGACTAGGAGAGAACGATTGTGTTGACAGTAATGTGTGACGTGCCCTCTTCTCCTGAGAGAGACCAGCAGATAGCCACATTGCCAACGGGAATGTCTGAAGTGTCCCCCTCTGCTATGGGGACTGGGAGATAGCTGCTCTGCCAGCAGTACTATTTAAGGTGTCCCTGAGGGGGACTGGGATATAGCTGCTGTATCTGTGGCAAGGTCTGAAGTATCCCCTCTCCTTAGGAGAGCCTGGAGATGACTGCCCTGCTGGCAGCAATGTTTGAAGTGTCCCTCTCTCCTAAGGAGGATCACGAGATGTCTGCCATGCCAAAGGCTCTATTGATGTGCTCTGTGTTTCAGTGGGGTGGGGGAAAGAAAGTGGAGGTACTGTATCAGGTTCCAGTGGGAGAGGCACATGGCAAAGGGACTGACAGAGAAGGTAATTACATTTAAAAAGATGGCCAACTGATTTAGATCAGTACTGGTTTGGATAAAGGAGTCAGACAATAGTTCCCAGATTTCCAGTCTCACAATTTCATTTAAATTTTATAGTGTTCTGGTCAAAAAGGGAGTCTCACTGCCACATGACCCCAACATCAACTTTTATTCAGTCTTGATTGCAAGTGCTCACGTGATCCTATTTATCAACACCCAGCTGACTGTCAGAATTAGCCACTGTTACTTTCAGAGCTTGTGGAAAGAAATAAAGAGGTAGTCAGAGTATCTAAGCTCTTATTCAATGAAATACTTCATACTGGTTGAGATACTGATATAGAAATTGCCATCAGAAATTGCTCCTCCTCCTGTGACTGTTCTTAGCCTCACCATTCCTGGAGTATTTGCCTGGCCCCCAATTCCTAATATCCTGTTTTCTTAGTTAGTCTAACAACCCTAACCAGCAGAGGCCTTACCTACTTGCACATTAGTTCTCCCAGAAGCAATCTTTCTGACGTCTTAATTATGAAATTGCTTCCTATTGCTTTTATCTACAATTTTGTACTTTGACGCTGGGTCGCTAGCCCTAAACTGCATGTACATTCTGAGTACTGTTACTGTTTATATTCTTGCACTGTTTGTATCCCTGACATGGAGCCTTTGCAAAAGAGTCCTTGACTCAAAGGGTTGTAATTCCAATTACCTAATAAATAAATAAATAAATAAAAAACAATAACACTGAGCATGGAGAATGATGAATATGGCCCTGATCTTATAATCAACCTGCCTTTCTAGGAAAGCCACACCTCATGGTGCCATTATTAAAAACTAAATTCAAAACCTGACTACTCAGTGGCACTAGCAAGCAGGGGTTCAGGTATTTTCAGTGGAAGTCTAAAACTTCCATAAGTCAAAATCTGGAAGTCAAAATACTTCCTATATCTTACATTTTGGAAGTCAATATTAAATGAAGGACCAGCTTATGGATGTTAACATAAATATTATTGGAAAAATGGAATTTCCTTCAGAAAAATCCGTTATTGCTGACTTTCATGTTTGCAGTTTTGGAAGTTATCTAATTTGCTTAACGTTTGGAAGTCAACGACTTCTTCAACCTTTATTCTGGAAGTGTTTGCTTTATTTTTGGAAGTCAAATACGGCCAAAATGGAGTTAACTGAATGCTTGCCGGCAAGTACTGTATATACCACTCTTATGTGGGAGACTTGACTGTATTCCCCAATCAGAAGCTCCGGTGGGTGAGTAAAGGGATTTGTTTGCCTGCCACTTTAGCACCACCTATGCTCTGTAGGGAGCATATTGTTGTGGGTCACCACACAATGTCTGCATCCCTCCCACAGGCCAAGACTGGTGCATGGATCAATGCTATGCATCAGAGTGGTGGATGAACCTCAGTCGGGGATAAAAAGCCTAGTCGTGTTGTTGATGATGGTTGCCCCCCTGCTCCCACATCATTCAGACAGGCCTTCTCTCTTCAGCTCCTGCTACCCTCCCAGATGACGAGCATGTCAGTGGACTGGCCTGGGCCTAGCTATGAGAGGATTTCTCATGTGGTGTCACTGGGAGTTGCAGTGCCTGTCCTAGAGTTCTGCAGATCAGTCAGATTCATGCCTGGTAGCTGCATGGGTAGGTGCAACCAGGCACAAGGAGCATGACGGTAAGCGCCCAGGGCTGGGGCAAAGAATAACTAAAAAAAATGAGTTGGCACCGGCAGGTGCCACCAACAGCTGCAATGTAAATGTATACAAGTAAGATGATCTGTGGCAGTGAGTTGGGGGCGGACACACTGATATGCACACAGGCACAGTAATGTACACAGTGATACACACAAAGACACAAAGGGGGAGGTACCTAATCCAGTCAATAGAAGCACTCGGGATAGGGGGGTCTATCCCAGTCCTTTCACAGAAGAAAGGGAGTCTGAAAGAACTACTAAAACTGAAAGTGGACAAAGCAATGGGGCCTGACGGGATTCACCCCAGAATTCTAAAAGAATTAAGGGGAGAACTAGTGACACCACTGACTACCCTTTATAACAAATCATGAGAGGATGGTGTGGTACCTGAGGCCTGGAGGAGGGCGGATGTGATTCTCCTTGACAAAAGTGGGAGTAAGACAGAGGCAGGAAACTACAGACTTGTCAGTTTGACCATTGTGGTAGGGAAAATGATGGAATCACTTCTGAAGGAAAGAATTGTTGCGTACCTAGAGGCCAGTGGGGCACAGGACCCAAGGCAGCATGGATTTGCGGTGGGACGGTCATGTCAGATGAATCTAATTGACTGGGTGACCAAAGTAGTAGACCAGGGAGGGGCTGTGGACATGGCCTACCTAGACTTTAGCAGGGCATTTGACACAGTCCCACACAAAAGATAAATAAACAAATTAGCCAGCCTGAAAGTGGGTCCCAGGGTGGTAGCCTACGTAAAACACTGGCTGGACAACAGGACACAGAAGGTAATAGTAAACGGAGTCCACGCTGAAGAAAGGGGGGTTACTAATGGGGTACTGCAGGGTTCAGTACTGGGTCCAGTCCTTTTTAATGTCTTTATAAGTGACATTGCAGAGAGACTGGAAGAAAAAGTATGCTTCTTTGCAGATGACACAAAAATCTGCAACAATGTTGATGCACAAGGAGGGGATGGAAAGGATGAGAAGGGACTTGGCAAGGTTGGAAGACTGGTCAGAAGTATGGCACTTGGATTCAATGCAAACAAGTGCAAAGTAATATACCTGGGAAACAAAAACCCAGGGGAAGAGTACACAAAGGGGGGGTAGAAACAACAACTAAAATGGAAAGGGACCTGGGGGAATCATATCAGATGACCTTGAGGTTAGCATGCAATGTGAAAAGGCAATAGGGAAGGCTGGGGGGGATATTGGGAGGTATAGGGAGAGGCTTCACCAGTAGAAAACAGGAAGTTGTTATCCCTCTGTACAGACAGTTGGTGAGACCTCATCTGGAGTACTGCACCCAGTTCTGGAGACTCCATCTCCGCAAGGACATAGACAGGATTGAGGCAGTCCAGAGGAGGGCAATTAAAATGGTGCAAGGTCTGCAACAGAAGCCATACGAGGAGAGACTAAAGGAGCTTAATATGTATACCCTTGAGGAAAGGAGGGAGAGGGGGTACACGATAGAAACTTTTAAGTACCTCAATGGAATCAGCAAAGTCCAAGATGGTAGCATCTTTCAGTAAAAGATATGTGCAAGAACAAGGGGACACAATTTGAAGACAGAGGGGAGACGGCTCAGGGGCAATGTGAGGAAGTACTTTTTCACAGAGAGGATGGAGGACGTATGGAACCGCCTTCCTGAGGAGATTGTGGGGTCTAAAACTGTGGAAGAATTCAAGAATGCATGGGACAGACATAAGGCAATTCTTGTGGGGGGTACAAAGAAATAGGCTGTTGGTTAAACTGGAATGGGAGCATATTTGAGCAATTTTTCAGGAGGAGTGTGCCGAAATCCAGGAGCGGTGTCGGGGTGATTCTGTGACCGCTCCGTAGTGTGCACTGGGGTCGTCCTGTTCTGACCGCTAACACCCTTGCTTATTCCGGCTGGTCAGGCCACTGTCTTATTTTTGCAAACTTAAATATCAGATGGGGATTTAGCACTGTTATTGCTGTGCGACCGAGATTGCTGATGAAGAGTCTGGGAGGACTTACTGTAGTTGGGGCAGGAGTAAAGAGAAGTTGAATCCCTTAAGAGAAGATTCCCAAGAGAAGACTGTGGATCTATCAGGGAGGTTTACTTTGTGTTGGCAGTTCGTCCTGAAGTACTAAGCGGACAATGCAGTCTAGCTGGACTTAGAGCAGGAAACTAGTGCTCTGACCCTGTGGGTGGGCTAACTGCGGTGTGCGGCTAAACGGGGGTCTCAGCCTTATTGGTCGGGTAGCTGGAGACTTGGGCTGTTGGCCCCTTAGGTTTTCCCATCGGGCCTGTTAGTAAGCAGGCCAAGGCGGGGGCCTATAGCAGAGGCCATGGACTTGCGGTTTTGCCGCCAAGCAGGATTTGTCGGGGTGGCTCTGGCTCTGGAGTAATTTTTATTTCTAGATGTGGATTATTCGGATTTGGATCCTTTAAACACAGTCAGACTATTTATTTATTTTTCTTTCTTTCTTCTGTCTGCATTTATAATATGGCTAGAAGGCAGTGAGAGGGCCTTCTTATCTTAGGTCTGGTACAGTGGGAGTACCAGTGTATGACTGGCCATATTTTCAATAACTTCTCCTTCCCCCCCTTGTAGTGAGAGTATTCTTGGGGGTTGGAGAAACTGTTGAGACTCATGTACATTTACCAGTCTTCTCTGGTGGTGTGGGGACCATTATGGACTGGAAACTCTGAATCTGAATATTCCTGTCTCTCGATATGCAAGTATATTGACTATACTTAGCCCCCCAACTGATCTAACCAGCTGGACTGAATAGCACACTATTTTGGTCATTGTTTTAATTTTAAAATATAGTCTTTAGGGGTTGGGTTTGAAAGTTTTGTATGTCCTGTATTTTATTTTAGTTTGGTTATATTTTATTTAATGTTTCTTTCCCTCAAGTGAGAGCTGAGGGCTTGTATTTTTTGTATTGCTTTAAATACTGTTTAACTGTGTGCTTGTTTTAGGAGTATAATTGGTTTAATTACGTGATTAGAGTTAGGTTTTATTCATTTTAGTTTAGTATAGTTATTGTGGTTACCAGAATGTGTTGGAGGCCTGCCCCCATGGTCGTGCGCTATACGCCCTCTGCTCTCCGCGCCCTCCACCCCTTTATCTCCCCCCATTGCAGTTTACAACTTACCAGCACTGCAGAGCGCTGGGTATTGCTCGTTCAGGGGGGTGTGAACAGCGGAGGGTGATTGAGGGTTGAGGGTGTTCGGGGTCATAAGGTCCAGAAGACGCCCTGGGGCGAAATGGAACCCGAAACATGGTCCGCCATGTCTGGTTTCCATACCCAAGGGCACTACCAATTTTGGTGGGCTGGTTGTTCGGGCTGCCTTGGAAGCTCATTCAACTCGAGCGGTGTTATGCAATGCCAAATCCATTAAAAACCAGACTGCAATTATTGCAGATCTTGTAGGAACAGTGGACCTGGCTTACATCACCGAGACCTGGCTGGATGAGAACTTTGGCCCTGTATTAGAGGCTGCAATTCCAGCTGGGTACTCGGTGATTCACTGCTCGAGACTGGATGTGGGGGGGGGGGTTGTGGTATGTTTCAAGACTGAACTAGGCCTCATGAGGGTACCAATTGAGGAGGCTGAGTCATTTGAGTGTACTGTGGTAGCAGGTGTAGGCTGTAGGATCACCCTCATCTGCCGTCCACCCGGGGATGAGAAGCAGTTCCTTCAAGAAGTGGTGGACTTCGTCATCGACATGGCGTTTGAGTCGCCCAGGCTGGTGGTCCTGGGCGACTTTAACACCTGGGTCGATGATGAACTCTCGCAATTTGGACAGCACTTCTTCCAGTTGACAACATCTCTGGGCTTTACATAGATAGTTACTACTGCTACCCATAGATACGGCCACTCACTTGACTTCCTCCTGGGGATCGAAGCCTCGTATCTGGGGGTGGAACCAGTGGGATGGTCCGATTACTACACCATGGGGTTCAGTTTTTGCACCCCTCTCCATAGGCCAACCCCTGTGGAGATGGTCAGGTGCTGTTCTTTACGAGATGTTAGCTCCAAAGGCCTGGTGGTGGTGGTGCTTGACCTATCGATCCTTTCAGTGGCAAACAATGACCCAGAGGCCCTTGTGATGGCCTTTAACATGGCCATTGCGGCGGCCCTGGATGACATTGCTCCTGTCCGAGTTCGTCCTCTCTCCCTTCGCCCTCGATCCCCCTGGTTTGATGGGACTTGAGGGAGATGCAGCGATTAGGACGAAGGTTAGAGCATTGCTGGTGGAGATCCGCCCTAGATGAAGACCACCTTAGATTGGTAGACCATTATCAAGCCTATCAATCTGCAATCACCCGTAAGAAGTCAGCGTTCCTGTCCAGGGAGATTGCAGTTGCTCAGAATTGACCAGCTCAGCTTTTTCGAACTGTGGACAAACTGTGCAACCCAGCCTGTCTACACGTTCGAAAAGCTTTTTCGCAATTGGAGTGCGATGAACTTGCTTGATTCTTTGTGACTAAGGTGGCAGACATCAGTGCAGCACTCCAACCAGCCCACTCTATGGGCATTGCTTTGGATTGGTGTCCAGACACAGACCCTCAGCTTTCCTGGAGTTCCTTCGACTGACCGGAGTTCACGGATGTCATGCAGATTGTCCAGGGTAGGTGCCCTACATGCTGTAGTTTGGACCCAGGACCAGCCACCCTGATTATGGGTTGTATTGACATCATTGGTCCAATCCAAGCACAGATAGTCTGGTGCTCCTTGGAAACAGGTGAGTTTCCTAGCTCCCTGAAGGAGGCGGTGGTTATACACACCTTCTGAAGAAAGCTTCTTTGGACCCAGACTGCCATGCAAACTACAGACCAATCTCGAATCTTCCCTTTTTAGATAAAGTGATTGAGAAAGTAGTGGCCATACAATTGGAGAATCATTTGACCATCCATGACATCTATGAACCTCTCCAGTCCAGTTTCTGTAAGAGGCAGAGTACTGAGACAGCACTGGTTTGGGTGCTCAATGATCTCCTGATGGCAAGAGATTGGAAAAAATGTTCCATCTTGGTTCTTCTAGATCTCTCATCAGCATTTGACACTGTGGACCATGGGGTCCTACTCGGACGCCTGAGCTTCATCTGTGGCTTGTCGGGTACAGTCCTCAGGTGGTTTACATCCTTCCTCACCGGAAGAACTCAGAGGGTGGTGTCAGGGGTTCATTCCTCAGACCCTGTCCCTCTGTTATGTGGGGTCCCTCAAGGATTGGTGCTGTCCCCCATGTTGTTTGCAGTGTACATGCTGCCCCTCAAAGACATTGTAAGAACGTATGGGCTGAGGTTTCACTGCTATGCTGATGATACCCAGTTCTACCTTTCTTTTGCACCTGACCAGGATGGAGCTCCCTCAATCTTTAACAACTGCCTTGAAGAAATCCAGGCTTGGATAGATTCGAGCTGGTTGAAGTAGAACTCAGAAAAGACTGAGGTGTTGTTCGTGGACCCAGGGTGCCGGATAGGGGGTCGGGGGTAAGTTCACCATCAGGACTTTTTCTTGAGGGCATGTCACTTCCGACCTCTGAACAGGTGCGAAACCTGGGGGTAATTTTTGACAAGGGGTTGACACTGCGTTTGCAGGTGTCGGCTGTTGTCAAGTCCTCTTTTTACCACCTGAGTAATATCTCCAGGGTTAAGCACCTTGTTCCATCTGGCAATCTTCCCACGTTGGTCCATATCTTTGTGTCCTTGAGCATGGATTACTGCAACTCCCTGTACTTAGGGCTACCTGTGGTTGAAATCCACTGCTTGCAGCTGGTGCAGAATGCAGCAGCCCGACTTTTGACAGGAACTCCCCGATCCTGTCATATTTCTCCGGTGCTGCGCGAACTGCCCTGGCTGCCGGTACAGTGGCGGATCACCTTTAAAGTCAGCCTTCTGACTTATAAAGCCCTACACGGACAGGGCCCGGACTACCTGAAAGAGTTTTTGGTTCCCTACTGCCCTGGGCGATTGCTCCGCTCGGCTGACGAGGGGTTGCTAGAGATTGCAAGGGTATGCTTAAAATCCTTTGGGGCTCAGGCATTTATGCATGCAGCCCTTACCCTTTGGAATTCTCTACCCCTTCAGTTACAAGAGTGTGCGACTGTGGAGGGATTTAAATAGGCACTTAAAACGCATTTATGGATCCATGCATTTGGTGACTGATTTAAAAATATATATATATATATATTTAGTGATATTATCTGTTTTTATACTATTTATGATGTTCTGAAATTTAAATGTTATTTTAATTGTTTGTTAGGTGCCTTGGTGGCTGAAAGGCGCCATATAATTAAAGAATTACTTACTTACTTATTACTTACTTACTTAACTAGGATCTGCAGCTTATCCTGTAGGAAGGGAAATGGGCAGACTAGGTGGGTCCTTATGTAACCCCCCTACAAATGGGGGTTCCTGAAAAGTCTTCCTCAAGCTTGCCTAAATGCTCACTGCTAGGCTGGAGTCCTGCGTTTTAGCAGTTTAAATGTGACTGCCAGAGAGTGCCTGTATAGCCTCTGTGTACTGTCTCTTTAAGAGATGCCTGGATTGCAGTCATGAGTAATCTGAGAGGGAGCTCTGTTGAAAGATGTAACTATTTGCTGAAAATCATTTAAGAGTGATAATGATAATGTAGTTTGTCTAACCTGCCTTCTTTACAACAAGGACTGTTTTATTTATCTCCACTATCTCAGTCCTGGACTGTGAATTGGACCAATCAATACTGGTGGGACCTAAAATGGAGCCAGACTACAGGAGCTGTCTGGAGTCAAAATCTGTAGGAATTGTAGTTTTGGGCTTTTTGCGCCTTTTTGCACCTGAAGGGGGAGCCTTTTTTGTGACTGACAGGAGGATCAGTTAACCGAATCTTTTGGATCTTGGGGAATTTCCCAGGATGCTGCAGCTAGTTTCAGTTTTGAGCTGAGAAGTGAAGAAGTAACAGCTCAAAGTGATTTTGAGCAGCAGTTCTGTGTAGTTTTGCATGGGAGAACTGTGAAAGGGCTGAGTGTTGGCCTGCCTGCTGTCCCTGAGAGGGAACATAGAGTTTATTTGGACTGAATCCGAGTTGTGAGAACTATTTAAGCCACTGGACTGTGACCAGGCTTTAACCTGAAGAAGACCAAATATTTGCTGAATGCTATTGGCCTGTCAGGATTTCCAGCTGCTTTTGAATCCCTGGTTTGTGCAGAGACTTTGCGATTGTGACCGGAGAGAGGTTTGCCTGGTACAGTAGAATTTCCTTACATGTAAATGTGCTGTGTATTGAAAGTGGGTCATGATTTGGTTCCCCACTGTGTGAACTGTGTTCTGCTTGTTGGTACCGTAGAATCCTTTACATGTAAATGTGCTGTGTATTAGAAGTTGGTCGTGATTTGGTTCCCCACTGTGTTCTGCTTGCTGGAAGCTTTATCCAGCCTAATCGAACTGAATCCGTGTTCATCTCCATTCGGCCTGGGCCATGCCACGCTGGCCCTGCCAGACTACCCCACTGCGCAGAGAAAGCCACCGACGAGAGATCTGCCGGGGATCAGCCCCCTGCTCCACGCTTGAACAGGAACGACGCCTCGGTGAATAGTGTGGGCCCTGCTTCTCCTGGCACTCCAAATTAACCACTTTCTGTCTCGATTTTTGTCCAGCCTGTGTCCAGTCTTGGGTATCATGAGTAATCATCAGGGTAGCTCCCTGCAACAACAGCCTAATCTAAAACTGTGTCATCTGATTGTCTTGTTGTTTTCTTTTCACAAACTGAGCCCTCCGGCTCCAGATTATAAATAGTGTGTGTTATGCATGTTGTTTTCTTCCATCACAGGGCCCCAACCAGCTGCAACGTTCCTGGCTAGCCCACCATTCTCCATCTGGGTACCCAGAGTGTGTGAATGTTTATGGACCCTGAAGTGCATGCATAACTGTTTGATTGATACAGCCTTTAAGCAAATTAACCAGATTATGCCCTTCCCTCATTCAAGCCCTTAAATAAATCAGATCTAACTCTTTTTTTGCATTTACCTTGACTGTGGTTCCAGTTTGTGCAAGAGTACTGTACTGCTGTTATTTGCTGTGTATAACCTTGTTTTACAGGAGGTCCCCAGGGCCAGGCCAGAGGAAAGCCCTGGTGGTAAGTGCAAACAGTGTGGGTACTTGTGTGGTGTATCAGGGGTAATGTGAAGGTGATTATTGTGTATTGTTCCGGCCACTAGTAAGGAAAGAGGGGGGTTACAGTGTCCCGGAGGGCTGTGTCCAGGTTAGCTTCACCATTACCAACTCTGACCTCCGGGTGGAGGCACCCATTTCAGACCTCAGGCCCCTTAACCTGCTACTAGTCAAGTAGGCAGGGGTAGTAGCCCTAGGAATAGCGCCACCTAGGGGTTACATTTTGGAGGCTCACCGCTGGGATTTTGTGCCTTCGAGTGGCCAAAAATTACTAATTATTATTAAAGATTAATGGCTACCCCAGTAGAAATGGCTGTACACCAGTTGGTGGGGTGGTGTATTGGGCAGGGGATCGACCCCCAAAATGCTCTACTTATACTGGATATTCCCCTGGGTACCAGTAAAGACACTGTAGAGGGAGCACTCTCCAAAGTTGAATGTTTAAAAAAACCCTGTGGTGGTGGGTCGACAGGCTGATTTGATCACCCAAACTTTCATAGCCTTGGTAGAGTGCAGTGACCTCGTGGACAGCTCTGAAGTGCCACAGACTATTGCCCCAGAAGGGGTTCTAACTGCCTGGAGAATGATAACAAAAGACAATAAAGACCCCGGGGAGGACATGCTCCCACCATTACCTGAGACTTTTGAGGAGAAATTTGCTAAGTTGTTGCTTGAGGAAGGGAAAACCGTAGAGGACTTTAAGAAACTATTCCTGCCACCTGGGGGTGTTCCTTCCCCAACACCCCCTCCCACTCCAGCACCTGTTACTGCCTCGCCTTCTGTGCCCATGCCAATGCTGGCCCGTATATCTGTACCTGCCATTAGTCACAACTCCTGCCAAAGGCTGAGAATCTTCTCGGGCACCCTCCCCACCCCCAAGGGGAAGGATGACTGGGAGACCTGGATAGACTATGTTGCCCCTCTAGTACTTGAATGGCAATGCTCAGAAGCAGAGAAACGAAAGAGGTTGAGTGACAGCCTCTGAGGTCCTGCCCTGGCTAGCATCCGTGCCAAGTGGGCCAATAACCCTGAAGCAACTGCACAAGACTATCTTGATGCATTGGAAAATGTGTATGGGAGAGAATCTGTGGTGGAGAGTAAGAAACGCTCAGCAGTACCCAGGGGAGCCATTGTCTGTGTATGTACCTCGCTTGAAAAGCTGCTACAAGAGTGCCTCAGAAAGGGTAGTTTGCCATCAAATGAATTAGATCAAACTAGGCTGGACCAGATCCTTAACTCTGCTCCATTTTCAAATTGTTACTGCTTCAGTTGCGCATTGCCACCAGATTGGAATCGTGCCCCTCCTATGACGAGCTAATGAAAGAAATTCAGGGGGGTTGAGCAAAGGTGACCCTGTGGGGGAACTGCACCCATATCTGCTGTTGCCGCGCAAGTGACTGAGAGTGATCAGCCAAGTGAGGCTCAGGGCCAAAAGTCGGCACTTAACAAGCACTCTGAGAATGCAAAGGACTTCCCGCCCTGGGCCCAGCATTGGAAAGACGAGCTACTAAAGGAAGTCTGAGAGTTGAAGATGGGTGCCTCTGCAAGGGTTTCCCACCATGGAACAAGATTCTGGTCCCTTTCAGGATGTGACTGCCATGGGGTTGGGGTTGCACCCTCAGGCATCCGCTACTGAAGGTGGCTCCAAGGCTGAGATCACCGGATTAACTGCCACTCTAAAGGAACTGTTAAGACACGTTGCACCACTCTCACCGCAGCAAGCAGATAATAGACCCCAATCTCTTACTACTGCTTCATATCTTCATACGCTGTTCTCTCCCAGGATGACCCATGAGTCTATCATTTGTCACAACTGTGGAAAGGATGGCCACATGAAAAGAGAATGCCGGTCTCAGAAGGACTTAGAAAGAGTAGTAAACAGACTCCAAGGGGAGCTCCGAAAAGCAAATCAATGGCCGAGGGGTGCCCGAAATGACCGCAGTGAGGGTTTGAGAAACCCTAACTCAAATTTCTTTGTGGCTAAATCGTCTGTCCAGGCCTCTGCTACTGCCTCTCCAGACTGGTCCAAAATAGTGGGCCCTTCAATGGAGACTACGGTGACTGTGAATGGTATTTATACTCAGGCTGTGCTTGACCGTGGGTCGCAAGTGACCATTGTATTCCAGGACTGGTATGACAAACACTTATCTGATGTGCCTTTGCAATCCCTGGAAGGCCTACATGTGTGGGGCCTGAGTGACAAGTCTTACCCCTACCTAGGGTATGTCTGCCTCTGATTGTCTTTTCCTGCAATTGTAATGGGTGTAGAGGAGTGAGTGGAGACATTGGCCCTAGTGTGTCCCCCCACCAAACTGTATGATGGGGTCCCCCTGTTAACTGGGACAAACGCCCATATGTTCTGGAGACTGGTGCAACTCTGTCATGAGAAACTGGGGCGATGGACTGGGAGGGCCCTGAGAATTCTGGCTCTGATCTAGAGGGCCTATGATTTGCAACAGAACCCGAGGAAGAAGACCAGGATGAATGGGTGGGAATCGTGTGGAAGAAGGATCCCAATTCAGTAATACTAGCCCCAAATGCCCAGTGTACCATTCAAAGGGAGGTCCACCTCCGGAAAGATCTGAAGAACAAAATACTGATGTTGGATCTGCCAGGCGATAGAAAATTGCCAGAAGGATTATTGGACAAGCCCAGCATCTTGCCTGCTCGTGCCCATGCCTACGCACGACGAGTGATGGTTCAGATTCACAATGTGTCAGATCGGAAGATCTGGGTGAACAGAGGGCGCACCCTAGCTACAATACACTGCACAGACACTGCAGTATTGCCCAACAACAAGCACCCTGGTGAGGAGGAGAGAGTGACCCCAGACTTGTTTGACTTTGGTGACTCCCCGTTGCCGGCTGAATGGAAGGCTAGAATTAGCAAGAGACTTGCCCAGAGAGACCAAGTGTTTTCGTTGAAGGAATGGAATGTGGGATGTGTCCAGGGTGCAGAGCATCACATACACCTGCACGATGAATGGCCATTTCGAGAGAGGTCCTGATGCCTAGCCCCAGCAGACACAGATGATGTGAGAAGACTCCTGCAGGAAATGCTCGCTGCTGGTGTGAAACAAGAATCCAGGAGCCCATATGCCTCTCCCATTGTGGTTGTGTGTAAGTAGAATGAGTCTGTGAGGATGTGTGTTGATTATTGAACCCTGAACCTGCGGACCGTCCCAGAGCAATACACTATGCCTCGTATACAAGATGCCCTGGACTGCTTGAATGGGAGCAAATGGTTCTTGGTGTTGGATCTTCGCAGCGGATACTACCAGAACCCGATGGCCCTGGAAGACCGTGAGAAAACAGCCTTCATCTGTCCACTGGGGTTCTACAAGTTTCTGAGGATGCCACAGGGGATATCGGGCACCCCGGCCACCTTTCAGCGACTGATGGAACGTGCGGTGGGAGATATTAATTTGCTGGAATGCCTGATATACTTGGACGATGTCAATGTGTTTGGGAGCACCTTAGAGGAGCATGAGAACTGACTGTTTAAAGTCCTAGACCGACTGGGAGACTTCGGCCTCAAGCTGTCCATTGACAAGTGCCAGTTTTTCCAAACCTCCGTGAAGTATGTAGGGCACATAGTATCTTCAAAAGGGATAGCGACTCATCCCAGTAAGGTTGAAGCACTGACTACTTGGCCCCAGCCCCATAATCTGAAAGAACTACAACGTTTCCTGGGGTTCTGTGGCTACTACTGCAGGTTCATAAAAGACTATTCCAAGGTGATTCACCCACTCTTGAACCTTACCCAGGATTACCCTCCTGCCAATTGTAAATATAAAAAAGGGGCTGTTAAAGAACCAGAAAAAGTATACTTCCACCCAGGTGAACTCTTTGGGCCCCTCTGGACGCCCGACTGTGAAAATGAGATCATATACCAGCTCACCCATGCCCTCATCCTCGCCTATGCTGACCCCACCAAACCCTATGTGCTGCATACGGACGCTAGTCTTCAGGGTCTAGGAGCAGTGCTGTATCAAGACCATGAGAATGGCCTGAAACCAGTAGCTTTCACCAGCAGGAGCTTGACCCCATCCGAACGAAACTACCCTGTGCATAAGTTGGAGTTCCTTACGCTAAAATGGGCCATCGTTGACCAGTTTCATGAATACCTCTATGGGGCAAAGATATTGGTGAAGACTGACAATAACCTGTTGACCTATGTACAGACTTCAGCGAAGTTAGACGCCACTGATGGCTTTCTGCATTATCAACCTATGATTATGCTGTCGGATACAGACCGGGCCTGAACCATATTGATGCTGATGCCCTATCACGAAGGCCCACTTCCAAGAGTGATTGGGTCGGGCTATCTAAACCTGACATTCGAGCACTGTGCCAAAAGTTTGATAGAGATGAACAGATGTCTGTGGACACAGTGGATTGTTTAGTAGATTGCTTGGGCGCTTCTCACACCTGCATACCAGCTGCTTATTGCCACTTCTCTGCTCTAGATATTAGTGCACTACTTCAATTTGACAATGACAGTATTCAGTGGGCTTAATCCCAAGATCCTATGATTCAGCCAGCACTTGATGTCCTGCATGCAGGGGAAAGATGTGTCTAAGTTACGTTCCACTGACTTGTCAACTGCTTTATTGTTTGCAGAAGGCCCCAGATTGAAGTTGCTCAATCAGTTGTTGTATAGAGAGACAGCAGATCATAGTGGCAAAGTAGACCAGCAACAATTGTTCCTGCCCACAGATTTTAAAGATTTGGTACTGAGGTCCCTCCACAATCACATGGGGCACCTCAGTATTGACAGAACCCTTGACCTGATACGATCTCGCTTCTACTGGCCCAAAATGGGGGCCAATGTTGAGCACCATGTAAAGACTTGTAGTCGCTGCCTGCAAAGAAAAGCCCTGCCTCAGAGGGCTGCCCCACTTGTTAATATTACTACTAGCACCCCCTTGGAACTAGTCTGCATAGACTTCTTGTGTTCAGAACCTGATCAGCGGAACACTGGCAATGTGTTAGTGGTTATGGATCATTTCACATGGTACGCACAAGCTTTTCCCACCAAAGATCAAAAGGCATCTACCATGGCCAAAGTGCTAGTGGGCAATTTCTTTGTCCAGTATGGTGCCCCCCAGCGGATTCATTCTGATCAAGGCAGAGACTTTGAGAGTCGGCTAATCAAAGAAATGATCGCTCTATGGGGGGTGTGAAAGTCAAGAATTACTCCCTATCACCAGCAGGGAGACCCTCAACCAGAACGTTTTAACCGCACCCTTCTAGACATGCTGGGCACCATCTAAAGACAAGCATAAATGGAGCCAGCAGATTAGCACCTTGGTACACGCGTACAATTGTATGAAAAATGATGCTACTGGGTTCTTCCCCTACTGCCTCATGTTCAGGAGAGAGGCCCGACTGCCAGTTGATGTCTGTTTTGGGGTCTCTCCAGATGGGGTCTGAGCCGAAAACGACATGCAATATGTGCAAAAACTGAAAGCTCAATTGAACCATGCCTATCAACTGGCCCAGACAATGGCCACCAACAAAAAAATCTAGCCAACAAAGAGAGGCATGATAAAAAAAGTAAAGGCTCAAGACCTTCGACCTGGAGACCGTGTGTTGTTACGCAATTTGGGACTGCATGGTAAACACAAAATTGCTGTTGCGGCACCATCTTCCCCATGTAGTAGTTGGAAAGTTGGATGATTTACTTGTGTACAAGGTGCACCCAGAGAACAACTCCAAAGCTGTCAAGACCATGCACCGTAACCACTTGCTACCTATTGGCCAAGTCATGATTGAGGCTGAACCCCCAGAAATTGAGCCCCTGGACCAGTGACTTGTGCTGCTGCAAGAAAGAGACAGAGTCAACCTACCCCAGTGGTCACAGATTTAAGGTTTCCTCCGTAGCAGGCCCAGAATGATAGTGACTGTCAGTCCACTTCTTGACGAAAGTGAGTGTGACTATGCCTATTACCTCTCTTATGAACTGATTCAGCTGTTTCGAGGTAACCCCATGATTAATTGTGGGGGTGAAGCTGGGCCTTCTGGACTGCCTAACCCCCCAGCTTTGTCCTTGGAGCCAATGCTCCCTGAAAGTGAAGTGCAAAGTATCACGTCTGAAGATGCTGAGTCTCTGTGTACTGTGGAACTGTATGATTTGCCTGAGGGAAGGGCTGAGGGTTTAAGTCTTTCTGGTGACAAACCAGAACTTGAAGAACACTATGAGAATGCTGACCACCCCCCTTCAGTGCCTCAAAGCTTGACTGTGCCTGAGCCTTCACAAAATGAGTCAAAATTGAGAAAGTAGTGGCCATACAACTGGAGAACCATTTGACCATCCATGACATCTATGAACCACTCTAGTCTGGTTTTCAAAAGAGGCACAGTACCGAGATAGCGCTGGTTCGGGTGCTCAATGAGCTCGTGATGGCAAGAGATCGAAAGAGCCGCTCCATCTTGGTTCTTCTCGCTCTTTCTTCAGCTTTTGACACTGTGGACCATGGGGTTCTTCTCGAACACCTGAGGTTCATCTGTGGCCTGTCTGGTACAGTCCTCAGGTGCTTTAGATCTTTCCTCATAGGTAGAACTCAGAGGGTGGTATCGGGGATTAACTCCTCCCGCTCAGTCTCTCTTGTCTTGTGTGGTTCCTCACGGCTCGGTGTTGCCCCCCATGTTGTTCACAGTGTACATGCTACCCCTTGGAGTCATTGTAAGAAGGTGTGGACTGAGGTTTCACTACTATGCTGATGATACCCAACTCTACCTATCTTTTGCACCCGACCAGGATAGAGCTCTCTCGTGTTTAACAACTGCCTCACTGAAATCCAGGACTGGATGAATTCAAGCTGGCTGAGGTTGAACTCGGAGAAGATGGAGGTGATGGCTGTGGACCCGGGGTCACCGGATAGAGGGGACGAGTGCTGGTTTACCCTTAGGACTTTTCCTGGGAGGTGTTCAGCTCCCTACCTCTGAATGGGTGCGGAACCTGGGGGTGATATTTGATGATAAGCTGACACTACGATCCCAGGTGTCAGCAGTCATCAAATCATCCTTTTACCATCTGAGGAACATCTCCAGGATTAAGCACCTAGTTCCGTCCTGTGATCTGCCTACATTGGTCCATGCCTTTGTGAGGTCGAGTCTTGATTACTGCAACTCCCTTTATCTAGGGCTTCCTAGGGTTGATATCCGCCACTTGCAGCTAGTGCAGAACATTGTGGCCCCGCTATTGACGGGTACTCCCCCGTACCTGTCATATTTCTCTGTTGCTGCGCAATCTGCACTGGCTGCCAATACAGTGGCAGATCACCTTTAAAGTTGGTCTTCTGACTTACAAAGCCCTACATGGACTGGGCCCGGACTACCTGAAAAAAGCTTCTGGTACCTTACTGCCCTAGGCGATCGCTCCCCTTGGCAGATGAGTGGTTGCTAGAGATTCCAAGGGTTTTTCTAAAATCTTCAGGTGCCCATGCTTTTATGTACGCGGCCCCTGCCCTTCTCTACCTCGTCCGCTTTGGCACTGTGTGTCCATGGAGGAATTTAAAAAGGCCTCAAAGACCTATTCATGGTTAAAGGCATATACTTGATAATGACATTTTATGTATTTTATGAATTCAGAAGTTTTAGATTTGTGTTTATTTTGTCCTATGTGTGAGTTTTGTAAGGCGCCTTGGTTATAAGAAAGGCGCGATATAAATAAAGATTTATTATTATTTATTATTATTATTTTAAGTATTGTAGAAACAGAGCCTGCAGAGCAATGGGCCGACAGTGCCCCAAGTTTGGACGTTCCCACCCAGGCAGAGGCACCCCTCACAAGTGACGAGGGTCCCCAGACCAGTGTTGAGAGTACAGAGACTGTAGTTGTCCCCTCAGAAAGACTGGCCGAACTGTCAAGCCAGTAGTATGCCTCAATTATGATTCTCCCGGGAGGCCAGTGGATTTGTCTCTCAATGTGGTGCACAAAGGTGTTTCTGTCTCACCAAGCTCACTGCCCAAATTGAGCTTGACAGCCAATTCCAGGTTACTTGTCTTTCCCTCTCACCATGGTGCCCCTGCCCCCTCTTGCCCCAAGTTAGCTGATAGTGAATGGCCCCCTCTTGCATTGTTTAAGGTACAAGAAGTTATTACCTGATTCAGTACAGTAATGTTCAATTTACCTGTGTGAAATATGCACAATGTGTTGTCAGAATGGATATAGTATCATGAAGTGTAGTGAATATGTATAGTAAAGTAATAAGTTTATGTTAACTGATGCATGATGGTACAGACTTGATGCGGACACCAAGTTTTCTCCAGGCAGGGAAGGGTGTAACCCCCCTACAAATGGGGGTTCCTGAAAAGTCTTCCTCAAGCTTGCCTAAATGCTCACTGCTAGGCTGGAGTCCTGCGTTTTAGCAGTTTAAATGTGACTGCCAGAGAGTGCCTGTATAGCCTCTGTGTATTGTCTCTTTAAGAGATGCCTGGATTGCAGTCATGAGTAATCTGAGAGGGAGCTCTGTTGAAAGATGTAATTATTTGCTGAAAATCATTTAAGAATGATAATGATAATGTAGTTTGTCTAACCTGCCTTTTTTGCAGCAAGGACTGTTTTGTTTATCTCCACTATCTTGGTCCTGGACTGCGAATTGGACCAATCAATACTGGTGGGACCTAAAATGGAGCCGGACTACAGGAGCTGTCTGGAGTCAAAATCTGAAGGAACTGTAGTTTTGGGCTTTTTGCGCCTTTTTGCACCTGAAGGGGGAGCCTTTGTTGTGACTGACAGGAGGATCAGTCAACCGAACCTTTTGGATCTTGGGGAACTTCCCAGGCTGCTGCAGCTAGTTTCAGTTTTGAGCTGAGAAGTGAAGAAGTAACAGCTCAAAGTGATTTTGAGCAGCAGTTCTGTGTAGTTTTGCATGGGAGAACTGTGAAAGGGCTCAGTTTTGGCCTACCTGTTGTCCCTGAGAGGGAAAATAGAGTTTATTCAGACTGAATCCGAGTTGTGAAGACTATTTAAGCCACTGGACTGTGACCAGGCTTTAACCTGAAGAAGACCAAAGATTTGCTGAATGCGATTGGCCTGTCAGAATTTCCAGCTGCTTTTGAATCCCCAGTTTGTGCAGAGCCTCTTCGATCATGACCGGAGAGCGGTTTGCCTGGTACAGTAGAATTTCCTTACATGTAAATGTGCTGTGTATTGAAAGTGGGTCGTGATTTGGTTCCCCACTGTGTTATCTGTGTTCTGCTTGCTGGAAGCTTTATCCAGCCTAATCGGACTGAACCCGTGTTCATCTCCATTCAGCCTGGGCCATGCCATGCTGGCCCTGCCAGACTACCCCACTGCACAGAGAAAGCCACTGACGAGAGATCTGCCTGTGGGATCAGCCCCCCTGCTCCACGCTTGAACAGGAACAATGCCTCGGTGAATTGTGTGGGCCCTGCTTCTCCTGGCACTCCAGATTAACCACCTGCTGTCTCGATTTTTGTCCAGCCTGTGTCCAGTCTTTGGTATCGTGAGTAATCATCAGGGTAGCTCCCTGCAACAACACCCTAATCTAAAAGTGTGTCATCTGATTGTCTTGTTTTCTTTTCACGAACTGAGCCCTCCGACTCCGGATTACAAATAGTGTGTGTTGTGCATGTTGTTTTCTTCCATCACAGGGCTCCAACCAGCTGCAACATTCCTAGCTAGCCCACCATTCTCCATCTGGGTACCCAGAGTATGTGAATGTTTATGGACTCTGAAGTGTATGCATAACTGTTTGATTGATACAGCCTTTAAGCAAACTAACCAGATTATGCCCCACCCTTGTTCAAGCCCCTTAAATAAATCATATCTAACTCTTTTTTGCATTTACCCTGACTGTGGTTCCAGTTTGTGCAAGAGTACTGTACTGCTGTTATTTGCTGTGTATAACCTTGTTTTACAGGAGGTCCCCAGGGCTGGGCCAGAGGAAAGCCCTGGTGGTAAGTGCAAACAGTGTGGGTACTTGTGTGGTGTATCAGGGGTATTGTGAAGGTGATTATTGTGTATTGTTCCAGCCACTAGTAAGGAAAGAGGGGGGTTACAGTGTCCCAGAGGGCTGTGCCCAGGTTAGCTTGACCACTACCAACCCTGACCTCTGGGTGGAGGCACCCATTTCAGAACTCAGGCCACTTAACCTGCTACTAGCCAAGCAGGCAGGGTTAGTAGCCCTTGGGATAGCACCACCTAGGGGTTACACTTATCTGCCGTCAAAGTCTATACTAATACAAACACCAATATGCCTACATACATGGACAAAAAATGCAAAGTGACATGCACACACAGTAATACACACACTTTCTAATGTACAAACACACACTGACATCACAGACACATTAACAAACACTGCGACACACACACACACACACACACACACACACACACACACAACAAATAAAATGAAGCGAAAATATCTTTCCTTTCCTCCTCCTTCTCGAGATGTTTCAAACTGGAAACTGATGGTCCAGATCATTTCAACAATTAGTTACTGCTCCCACCTGTGCCCAGAAACTGGAATGACCTGGTGTGGATGCACTATTCTGATGATACCCAATGGTCAAACTCATAATTATCTGGTATCTGGTGAATCTATGAAACATTGTTTTCACAGCTCCCTCCTAGTGCTGCTTCTTCAGGAATTATAGTGACCTCTAGAAATTATTTAAAACCATCCTCAAGATTTCATTGTACTGATAATTCACAATAAATACTGATCTCAAGATCTCCAGTATTATTTCTGATAACATCACAAATTATAATCAAGTATACATTTTCATATATAGTAATTTAGTTTTTAAATGGTAGCCACCGTATATGTGAGTACGCAATAATACCCAGCAGGGTGGGCAGTATTGTGCTGTACTGGACCTCCCAGGGGCGTAATTAGGCCCAATGCAGCAGGCAGAGGGCCTTATAGCCCCTGGAAGGTCCATTATACACCATATGACCTACCCTGGTGGGTATAATTGCACTTAGAAAATGGGTATCTGTCTAAATGTGTATAAAATAGTAAAAAAAAAGTAAAAAAAATTAAAATAGTCTACATTTATTGTGAAGTAATCCCTGCACTGGCACAGTTGCCAGTAGAGGGCATTGCTATTTTTAAAACACATTTTTATGTTTTATGCAGTACTTTGCAAGGTGTGCTTCCTTGTTGTTAGATTCCACAGCCATCCCACTCCCCACCCCCAATGGGTTCTGTCCTTTTTAGGTGTTTATTTTTGTAGCGCAAACAGGATATACTCCCTCTCCGACCTCAACATTCAGCAGTGCAGTTTGAGAGAAGTGATGGCAGTGGCAGTTTATATCAGTGGCAGTTTGACAGGTTGTCTCCCATTTGAGCCCTGGCTAAATTCAGCTGCCCTCAGGTGAGTTTGACAGCAATACTGCTGCTGCACTCTTAGATCGTGTGAGGAGACAGTCAGGGTCCTCAGTGACTGTGACACTGATGCCCACAGGTTCGCTGAACTGTTCCAGAGGTATCACCTGAGTTGGGAGTCCCGTGTGTGGTTTGTCTGGTCAGGGATGTGGTCAAGTGCTGGGGTGACAGAAAAGGAACACTTGACATTGTGTGCCCAGCCCAGGAAGGGATAGCTAACCCATCAGAATATGCTGCTGAAGAATAGTAAATGGGTCTGTATTACAGAGATTTATTATTATTCTCGATCTCTTTCCATCCTTCTATTGTTCATTCTTTAATAACTCGCAATTTGAGCAGGTGAAAGCTCACTAAGCAAGGGGAAAAAATGGCAGCTGGAAGGGTCTGAGGATTCTAACTTGGGCACAGTGATACAACTTTTGTAGTGAGGCAGACAGTTATGGGTCTTCCTTTTCCCCAGTCTCTGCTGGCATTAAATGTACCCTTGGCAAGGTGCTCAGCAAATCAGAGGTCAGGAAATTTGTCAGCAACTTTTCTAAGCAAAGTCAGATTTCATTTATCAGGTTTTACAATCTTCACTTTTAATAATCACTTCTTGTTCGTCTGAATGCCATTATAAGACCTAAAAATGGATCTTAATTAAACGTAATTACCTATGTCTGGTTCAAAGGAGTCAATCCTAGAAATCAATAAATAAATAAATTATTTCTAGTGTTGTACTAACTGCAAACACCAGTATTACCGCTCCTTTTTATTTTCTGATCACATGCTTTGGAACATTACCCATTATTACATATCCAAAACTCCAAATATTCTACAGAAACGTTTTCTTTTATAAAAGCACTTAAATTTATAATGACACGGCAGTGGATTTTTACCATGATTTCAAAGATTACAGAAGAAAATACTTAGCAAATTTTCTACAAGTGGCAAGTTTTCCTGCCTGTGTTGGGGGACAGGGGAATGGGAAGGTCTGCAATGGGATCCTGGAACTTTCTGTTTCGGATATGATTGTAATAATTGCATTGTCCTGTGGACCATCTATAAAGGAACTATATTTTAAAGCAATTGTTTTTAGGTGGGGTAGCCTTTGTCGTGATGCCATCATACACTGTGAAGGGACACAGAAGGTTTGAAAATTGTGTGTTGTAAGGATCAGGAACAGGAAAATGCATTGAAATCTCATCACCTACAGCTGATCCTAGCAAAGTGTCATTTTGTGATAGATCTTGATTCTGTCTATAGGAACAGGAACTTTTTAATTCTTACATGATTACAGTAATAGCTGTGCAATGCAGACAAGCTACTGTATAATAAAATCCAGATCCTCGTACAGCTGCTGTATAATGGGGAAAGGGCATAATGTTTGTGCTGTGTTGCAATGTTTCTGGATTTGGAATATACAAACACAAGTAACTGGTGGGATGGACTGCTCACTACTCTATTTGTGCACATCAATAACGTCTATGGATTATGGGGGCAGTGCATTCTTCTGGGCCAGGTATGCATGACTTACATGCACCTGGCCCACACAACTCAGCACCTGCGAACAGGTGCAGAGTGCACAGTATGCTCAACTGTGCACCTCTGCAGGGTGCCAGTCCATGGCCCTACCCCTGGTTCGCTGCTGTGTGGGGGTGGATCGAGGGATTGGATGCCTGTCCTGGTTTCCACAGTGGATCTCCTGCTCTGTATGAGCAGGAGATTCTGGATAGGCACGGGGGTTGCCTTTTTTTTAAACTATGAGCGAGTGCCCAAATTGATGCCCCACAGCTCTCCTTGTCAGCCCAGCAGACTGAGGCAGCAGTGTGTGGGGGGGGGGGGATTCCCTGTCCCACGGCAGCCAGTAGGTGTCATTGGGGAACGCAAAAGATATAAAAGGGTTCCCACAGTTGTATTCTGCACCACCCTTTTCCCCGCATTAAGTGCCTTCGTGAACAGTGCAGAATGTGGGCACACCCACCCCCAACATGCCCTTGGACCAGCCTTGCATATAGCTGCATAGTCAGCTGTGGGAACTGACTATGCAAGGGGTGCACACCCTTCCATGAATACCACTGGGAATCTGGTGGACCGCCAGTTTATGGCATTCCATCTTAATGTTGCCTACACACTGTAGATCTGTGGGTCATAGGCAATCTGCCCCTTTAATGCATCAAAGCCATTGTGAACAAGCTCTACTGTTGTAAAGACCTCGTTTTACCATCTGAGGAACATCGTTCGGATTAAATACCTATTCCTACCTGGCGACATGCCAACCTTGGTTCATGCCCTCATAACCTCCTCTCGCCTTGATTACTGCAACTCCCTATACCTAGGGTTACCAGGAGTTGATATCAAATGATTGCAGCTGGTGCAGAATACAGCAGCCAGGTTGTTGACTGGTTTAACAAGACCTTGCCACATCACTCCTGTGCTCTGTATTGGCGGATCACCTTTAAGGTTGGGTTGCTGACCTACAGAGTCCTACACGGACAGGGACCTAGCTACTTGCAAGATCTTCTGTGCCCCTACTGCCCCACTCCCCCGCCCACTCCATTCCACTCTGCCGATGAGAGATAGCTAAAGGTTCCCAGGGTCCAGTTAAAGACATCGGGGGCTCGCAGTTTTGCGTTTGTATCCACGACCCTGTGGAATGCTCTGCCTCATCAGATTAGATAGAGAGTGCCGAACCGCTGACAGCTTTAAAAGTGAACTGAAGAATTACCTGTTTAGTCAGGCATTTTTAGATGGAAATTAAGCCTAGTGATACCTCTGCCCATTTTATTAATTAGGATTATGTTTATACTGGTTTTTAAATATTGATGTGTGTGTATGAATTTTATTTATAAGTATGTACAGCGCTTTGATCTTTTGGAATTGCGTTTACAGATAAAGCATGACTGACTGATTGATACATAGTGGGGGAAAAGTAAATGTGATTTTGTTAGAACTGTTTGCCTACATTTTCTAATGCATGCGAATAGGAAAAGGGGCATCTGGGGAGCTGAAGCAAGACAAAAAAAAGACTTGCTACTGAAATATTTAATTTGAACTAAACTTGTATAGTGTTATTAATACAGTCTGTAACACACAACATATAAAACTGTATTGCAATTTAATACTTAAAAATGCAGCAATTCATGTCTGGTTTTTAGTAACCATCAGCATAAAACATGGAGCTACTCCATCAGCTCTTTAAAGTTATAAATATAACTGAGGGGAAGGAAAAAAAACTAATGTTTCCTTAAACAACGCGCCATTCAAACCCTGACCGAAGGTCTCTGTCACACAGCACCATATAAAAATATCCTGAAAAATATACAGGCTACTTAATTCTGAAAGACATAAAGGAAGTAACGTGTTGCCCTTACAATCTCTTCGTAACTGCTGTTCTACTGATAGAGACCGGTATTGCAGTCTACTATTGCTTAGAACTCTGCTTCGATTTCAACATTGAAACAATAAGGTTACTGCAGAAGCACTCCATTCTCCCTGTCCTGGAATACGTAAGGATTAAGCCACGAGAAAGCATGGGTCTACTGTGGAATTAATCCATGGTTGGGGGCGTTGGACCACGAGGTTGAAGGCCGAGTGGGTCCAACCAACCAGCCATGGATTAATTCCACTGTAGACCCATCCTTTTCGAGTGGCTTAATCCGCTTGTAACATGGCAATGAGTGTATGACTAATAGTCTTTGAATAAAGGAGTACAATCACACTGATTTATTTTCAGAATACTGTATGTTGACCTGTTAAACATGATGTACATATACTTGAAAACAATTGAAACACACCTATTGGAAATATCGTGGCTGCTATTTCACTTTTGTTAAAATAACTTTCATTACAAGCTTTAAGCTTTCTAACATCAAAGCATATTTTACAACTTTTCAAAAACTTGCAATTCACTTTCTATTCTAGGTGCTTTGATTTTCCTCTCTGTGTATTAGAAGATATGGGCTGCACTGCATGATGGGAGTGTGCTATGGTACAATTTAGTTTTCTTCCTGCAGTTCCTTTGCAGACCAATAGGTGGCTGTCAAACAATCCTAGTAGCACAAACACCGTTTCTCCAAATGTACTATATTAAGCCAATCTGAAAAACACTTTATTGAACAACTACTATTTTGCGGAATATTATTTTCACTTTTTTCCCTCTAAACTATCTAACTCAGCAGGACATAGAACAACATAACGTTTACTGCTGTCACCTTTCAAATACTTGTTTTGACTACTATTGTTAGTCTGTTTCTTTGATTTATTTTTGTTTCTCTCAATTTATTTTTCTTTTCACCCATAGAAGTATCCTCGCTCTTTAATTTTGCTTTGTTTATCTCAGTGTCTGTTATTTTTGCTTTCGGTTATAGAAGCTGCATGCTCATCTTTACCACTGCGTATTCACCAAGAAAAGGCTAGGACAGATAATGTTATTCAGTCATCCACAATGCATTGCACCCACAGCTGCTTGGAAAGCAGTAGATCAGAAGGGATGGTAACAGTATGTAACTGTTCACTTCTAAAGAAATATTGTTGCAGCATAATTACAGTATACGTGGAGTTTAAATGTACAGTCTTTAGTAACTCATGAACTTCTGTCGCAGTTACAACATAGAACAATCTTGAAAATGTCAAAAAACCCTGTGCCAGGAAAAACCTTAACAAATAACAAGCTGGGACAACTACACACTGCAAACTATTTGCATATTGCTTTCATTTGTATACTGCTTCTTGCCTGTAGTAGATTGCCAAGGTATTACATCACAAACCATGATCTACTATGGTATTAGACCATGGTTTCTTATGTACCACATGGTGTGTTTGCACCTATCTGAGTGCTTCATTTCGTTTTTTTTTTTTTTTATGCCATGTTACAAATGAACTTTGTAGCAGGTTTTGCAGCCATGCACAAGCTAACAGCAGTATATAATCAAATCTCTGTGTCCTAGCATATGATGGGCTAACATTATTCTAATTTGGGCTTTCTCTACAGTATCTGTTAGATGTAAATGTCATTACATCGATCTTGTCTTTAAATGCATGCATGCATGATAGTTACTATGAAGATCTCTGAAATACGTTGGCTAGATCTCAGACATTCGACTGCTTAAAGGGAAACATCCATGTAGTTACAGCTCACACCTCCATGTGGGACACCTCCCAATTAACACTTTTACACAGTGTATGTAATGTTTACTCACTGTGCTGCTGTTTTATTTTACTCTGATCTGGTTGATCCTGCCACCGCCCCCTCCCACGCGCTGGAATTTCGAGCATCGCATCTCTAGTGGTGCATCCCACAATCTCCCACAGTTGACATCAGAGCCAGAGAGCAGCTGCGGCAGCATGCACAGTGCTGCGCTATGCACGGAGCTATTAATAGCTTCAGTCTGTGAGTTAGCGGTCTCAGTGCCATACTGAGACCAAGCATGGACTGCCAGTCAACTGCCAGTCTATATTTAGTCTCGGTGTGGAAAGCGAAGCTACTAATAGCTCTGTTCATAGGGCAACACTATACTCTCTGGCTTTGACGTCTGCCATGGGAGATTGTGGGAGGCACCACAAGAGGCGAGATATTCAAAATACCGATGGGGGGGGAACGGCAGAATCAACCAGTTCAGATGAACTAAAACAGCAGCACAGTAAGTAAACACTACATACACTGTGTAAAAGTGTTGCTCGGGGGCTGTCCCACATGAAGCAGTGAGCTGTAACTACATGGACATTTCCCTTTCAGATCACAGGAACAATAAGTCCTCCAGGTGCTAACAACCAAGCATGTGGTTGGAGAAAAAGCAATGTCTGTCTTTGTCTTGCTTGCTAGATACCTAGTGACATTATAAACATTTCCAATCCTAATCAGGTCAGACTTTTTAGGGCTGCGGTGGGCAGAGCCCCACAGACCGCGTGCAATCGAAAAAGGATATTTTTCTGACCAAACAACAGTGTAGAGTTGCCTCACAGTCACCTCTGTGTCCGTGAAGCACTCTGCTCTCGCCATTATCAATCGCACAGCACTATTTTTCTTCAGTTAGTTAAGTTCCGCTTGTGAAGGTCACGGTGGAATACGGTACAATCAGCCATGTCCAAGATGACCACCAAACTGCATTACACATGCGCAACTACTTGAGCATGGGTAGTAGAGTTCAGCAGCCATCTTGGACATGGCAGACTGTGCCCTCTGCGAACAAGTCCGCAGACGAGACTGTGCTCATCTTGTTTTGTTTTCGTTTTTTTTATATATATATTTTTTGCTCCTGCCCACACAACCCTCCCTCTCAGCACCCCCACCCTCCCACCCCACCACCAGACACACAACAGTGACACTAGGGATGACAAACCCCCGTGTCGTGACCACAAATTCTCTGTCTTTTTTTAGTGACCCCCATCCAGTACTACACATGCGTGGTTATTTGATTTTTTGTTTGTTTGTTTGTATATATATTTTTTCCTCCCACTCACCCAACCCTCCCTCTCAGCACCTAACACCCCCCCCTCCTCAGAAACATAACAGTGACACTGGAGGGCTGCCAATCCCCCAGTGTCGCGATCACAAATCCTTTGTCCATTCTTTTTTTCTTGTTAACCCTGTAAAAGAAAATGTCCATCGATGTCTTTTGCTGCCATTACTGTCCCCACCCGACCCTCCCACTCAGCACCCACCACCCCACACCCTAAGCCCTTACTTACCCATCAGGGGTTTAATGCCATATCCTCTCTGGACAGCAGACACATCTTCACTCTTTTTTTTTTTTTTTTTGATATTCTTTTTATACCCCCACTGACACCCCAGAGCCCACCTCTCCTTCGGGCCTCCTAGAGCCCCACTAACCCCGGCGATCCTCTTCAGGAGCTCCCTACATCCACAGATTGCAGCCTACCCCCGAGTTGGTCCCGGCATATCCCATTGCTGGGCGGGTCCCCCTCCTTTGAGGAGGAAGCCACCGGGGAGAGGGGAAACCCAGCACACTATTGCTCTCATGTCCCCGGGGGCGCCACTGTAGAGGAGGAGATTCCCGGAGATCCTGATGATGTGGAGGGTGGAAGCCATCATCCTGTGCGCTCCGGAGCTGTTTTCCGGTTTTCTTGAGTCCCTTCTGCGCCACTGATTGTAGTGCCCCTGGTCTCCACCAGGGACTGCTACAGAGCGGGGCGATCCCCTAACCCATCCCAGGAGAGGAGAGCAGTCCTCCAGATGCTCAATCCTCTCCTTCCCCTGCCAGCCCCCGGCGCCCCGAGTCCGTTTCCGAACCCGGGTCACCGGTGTGGTTCTAGGTGTGGCGTCCAGTGCCTTAACCCCCTACGCCACATCTTCACTCTTTAAAGCCGGACTGTGAACTGAAGAAATAGGCATGAGGTTCAATGTATTTCAGTGGTACTTTGAACTTAGTAGCATAACTTGGCCATTTTTACAAATTTTCAACATGCTTTTTTTGGGACCCCACCTCATGAACAACTGCACTGACACTAGACAAATCTGTCCTGTAAGGTGATTTTGCAGTCCCTGTGCGAAATAACCTTTCAGGCAGGAGTTGAAAATTTTCTCTGCCCTTATTCATGAGGTGGGGTCATAAAAAGGCTATGCTGAAAATTTGGTGTAAAAATATTAAAAAAAAACAACATATGAGCCTACACTGAATTTTGCAAACACAGGCTCATAACTTTGGTAATTTTCAATATATTTACCCCAAATTTAGAACATAGCCATATCTTTACAGCACTTCATGAATGTGACAGCTGTCATTTTTCAAATCCTGGCCAAAATGTTTGTTTTTTTTACATCCCAAAAGGTGATTTTACAGTCCCTGCACAAAATGTTCTCTGCCCTTGTTCATGAGATGGGGTCGTAAGAAGGTTATGTTATAAATTTGGTGTAAAAATATTTAAAAAAAAAACAAAACAAAGTTATGTGGCTACGTTGAATTTTGCAAATGCAAGCTCAAAAGTTTGGTAACCTTCAATATTTTTACCACAAATTTTCAACATAGCCGTTTCTTTATAGCACCTCATGAATGTGACAGCTGTCATTTTTCAACTCCTGCCGAAAATGCGCTTTTGTGTCCCAAAAGTTGATTTCGCAGTCCCTGTGTGAAATCACATTTAGGCCAGGAGTTCAACATTTTCTCTGCTCTTCTTCATGTGGCTGGATCATAACAAGGCTATGTTGAAAATTTGGTATAAAAATATAAAAAAAAAAAAATTATGAGTGAACGCAGGCTCATAACTTTGGTAATTTTCAATATTTTTACCCCAAATTCCTCGGCTGCAGACCGATCGGCTCTTTTTTATAATGTTACTATCCTAAGACTTCCTTTGAATCTGTGTGATAACTGTTACAGTATTGCTTGACTTCTTGCACATAAAAGGCTTCACCAGTGAGGAAAAATTATTAAAAAAAAAAAATCTCCTTTAGCCTTTTTAATTTATTGAATAGGTCCCTAGTCCCAACTATTTCTGAAAATTGCCCTTTTCTTCCCCTGAAGTCACCACACTTCCTGACTTCTTTTCAATGGTAGTCAAACCCAAATCTACCAAAACCACCATCTAACAAAACATCATAACCTGACTGATGTATACATAGAGAATGCTGGATGGGCAACTATGCGGAACCAGTGTGTTCTGCCACAGAGGGGTTCAGATCCCCTCTGACCTCGAGAGTGAAGCTCGAAAGGTCCATGGGAATCAGAACCCCAAGGTGGCAAAAAACACACTGGTCGTGTATAGAGTTGCTCATCCTGTATATTTTAGTGGATAGTACTATGTGAAATATGTGTTTAGTGAGTTCTTTTGCTTTCAAAATGAAACTGACTCATGCAGTCTCTAGAGGTTCTAGAATGCTGTTCTACCACAGTAGGGTAGAATCACATTCCATAACCTTGGAACTGTGGTAGAACAGCATTTTGAAAGGGATGGAATGCTATACAGAACAACAATCCACTATACACTATAACTTCAATAAACATGACTCGAGTCTGTAATGTCTAGAGGAACATTTTTGCATGTTCCAATTTGGTTTTAAGTCTGTAGTAATAATCTTGTGGTTTCTTATCAGCAGGTACTTTAGATTCACTGTAGAAAAATGTCTCTGTGTATTGCATTATAGTGTATGGTGGAACGTCATTCTCCACCGAAATCCATCGTTTTCGAAACCTTGTAGTCACACACTAGTGACATTCGCAGTGCAACAGAATGATGTTTTCTACTGTACTGCGAACGTCACACTGTGTCCTCGAGCAGCATTTGACAGTTAGGGCTCACTCCATAGACAGGACACATGGTGAAAGCAGCAATGTCGGCAGCAGTACTAATGTTTAGCGTTAAAATGTTCACAATGTAAAGTTCATTAGTAGTTAAAATGTCAAGCGTGAAAACGTTCAAAATGTAAAGTTCTTTTTTCCTTCTAGTAACTGATTTTTTCCCCAAAAAAACCGACGTTCCACCATACACTATAAAGAAAAGTGCATGGGGAACAGTTGACAACAGGGCATCTTTCACCTCGTTGGCACTATGATGACGGATTACCTCTCGAGCTGCGCTCTCGAGGTAATCAATCCGTCGTCATAGTGCCAACTCGGTGAAAGAATAGCCCTGTTGTCAACTGTTCCCCATGCACTATCCTATATATTCCCCCTTGCTAGAACTTACTAAGTCTTCTCCCTGTACCTCTTCATTGTTACTCTTCAGCTGAACCATTCCTGTTCCTACAGATGGCACTACATAGTACAATAGTAAAGTCCGAAGAGACTCTATGTTGATCAGCTCCACCACCCCCCTTAATAACTGTGGATTAACAGGTATGCTATGAAAACCTGTACTAATAGAGTACTACAGAGAATGCTGGTTGGGCAACCATGCACAACCAGCCTGTGTTGCCACCAAGAGGTTCAGATTCCAATTGACCTCAAAAGTGAAGCTCAAGAGGTCAACAGGAATCTGAACCTCGAGGTGGCAGTACAGGCTGGTTGGGCATGGTTTTGCCCAACCAGTATTTTTTATAGTGTATACAGCTAGAAGTGGTAACAGCTTTATGATTATGAAATAAAAAGAATGTCAAGATAAAACCTTTTGTTTTAACTTTACTGTTGATTAACTCTAAAACAGAAGCATACCAGCTGCAGATGTTCCAATACAGAAATAAACGCTGAGGAAACGGAAAATACCATAACAGTGAATTAAGTCATTAACGTTTACATTTAAACTGCTGTTCTCGGCCAAAAATTAACTAAATTAATTGTGTCCATACGTAAGGTCCTTGAGTTTCTGTGCTGCTGTGTTTTCGCGTTCCTCTGTGAATTTTTGCCATTCACTGCACTGTTCTGAAAAGACTGCAGCTGCCAATTCAACAATTCCATTGTAGTTTGAATGAGATGGCCGCGTAGTTCTTTTCAGCTGCAGTGAACAGCGAGGTGGGATTGTGCACAATATTTTTTGCTCATGCAATGCGACTGTACCCCAGAAGGGTATAACCACATTCCATGACCTTTGCACTGTGGTACAACAAGGTTTTGCTTCAGACAGAAAATCAGGCACAACGTTCCTCTATACACTATATTATGATACTGTCACCAGACATCAACTGTCCATGTGGATGCCAACATCCTCATCCTGGTTAGAACTCAAGAACTTCTTGCCATCTAAAGTTCCCTAATGAACAAAGAGGTACTCTTCTACTGTTGCTACAGACCACAAAGAATTCCAAATCCCCCATTTATCACATCAGGGACCTACTGCCACCCAAACATTAACTGACACAGCCGCAATGCAAGGGATTTCAACAATTAACTGGCATAATCCCCTTGACACTTCTGCAAAGGACTGGACCTTTGGGCATCATATTACATAAAGGAATTCAAGCACATAACCCCACAACAGATCCGAGAGAGAAGCAGTATCCGTGGGGCTGTCCCAAACAGACTGGACAAAATAGTTAAGGATATAATGGGGCTGGCAATATAGCCTATAGGCTAGAGTAACAAGCTGCAAATGAGCTTGGTACATCCCGCTGACTTGGATTTGATTCCCACAACCTCCACTTGCATACTGTATGACTCTGAGCAAGTCACTTAACCTCCCCAGTACTCCTGTGTCACCCCTTGAAAATAGGTACTTGTGTCTAGGGGGTCTTACCCGGTCACCAAAAGAATAAAAAAAAAAAAAAATACATATATACACCTACACCTACAGACACACACACACACACACACACACACACACAGTCACTAAGTGATCAGTGTCCCCACCTTCCATATATGGAAATGCAAAATTAGCAAATCTCCACAACTTATCAAAATCTCAGCATGTAACACTCCAGACACAAATAATGCAGTATCTTCTAAGACATTTGCCAAATCAATTAGGAAGATTTTTCCTCTTCCCAGATATCGACATAGTGTGATTTTGTTTCAGGACAAATTTAAAACTGTATGTGACAAACTCCTCGCAACAAAATTCAGTAGAGTTAATAGGGAGGCAGCACAAATGCATTATGCCTGTATTGCATGAATGCTATCGGTGTCATGATAAAGCCTGGTTCAACTTTACACTCACCCATATTAACAGTGATAAGGGGGACTCTTAAAGGTATCTCAGAGAGTATTCATAATTTACAAAGAAAGCTAAGGTTGCCTTCTACACTGAGCATGTAAAACATATAGTATACCCTTGATTATACAATGGGTCTGAAAAATCCTGCCTTCCAGTTGGCTGACTGGCACCTTTTCCCCGTTGAAAATTCTGCGATATACCAATGGGAAAATGGTGCCAGCCGCCAATCAGCCACGTCAAGAACTGCCCCTGAAATCATTCCAAGCTTAAGAAAGCCAGGACTGGCAAAGACAGCGACAGACAGCGAGATGATCCTTCATGCTCTTCAATCAATCAATCAATCAAAATCTTTATTTATTCACGCGAACATCATTGAGCATAGCTCATTTACAAGATGGACCTGAGTGGTCATACAAAGAAGGATACAAGTTTATTACAAGGACATGAGAATAGCATAAACATTAGTACAAACAATAAATAAGAAATATATACAAAATTTACAGATATACAAGGCACAGTAACAAAAACCTAACCTGTAACAATTAAGAGGATAATTGATATAGAAGGGGTAATGATCAAATAGTAGGGCTTATACAGGCTTTTATGAAATGTGATAACTGACTGGGTAGAAGAGGAAATTCAACATAGTGGATTACAGAAGGGAGGGGTATAGGTTCGGTGGGGGACTAGGCCTTATGGAAGCAGTTGCACAGCTCTGGAAATAGGGTGGTATATAATTTTTAAGGATGATAAGGTAAGAGGGCATTCAGAGTCATAGATTTTGGAGTGAGTTCCAGACAAATGCTAGGAATAGCTGATAGCAGCCCTCCCAAACCGGTGCAGGTATTGGAAATCTTTAGCATAATGAGCTTATTAATCCTTAAGGTGTATGGCCTGGATGTGATACTGGTGAAACAGTCTGAGATATAGGAGGGAGTTTGCCTGATAAAGCTTTAAAAATCCAGATTGCAGCATTCTTTTTCTTCTGTGTTGTAGGGATGTCCAATTGACTGCCTTGTAAAGGAGCAATGATGGGTGCTGGAGGGAAGGTCTGTAATAAATCTGATGGATCTGTGATACAGGGTGTCCAGCTTATTTAAGAGGAGAGTGAGCAATGGTCAGAGAGAAAGTCAGCATAGTCAATGAGGGATAGGAATGATGCCTGGATTAATCTTTGTTTGGAGTCTCTGGTAAGGTAATGCTTTATTCTGTAAAATAGGCCAAACCTTTGTCTCAACTTTTTTAATAGCTCTTCAATGTGGACAGAGTAATCAAGCTTATTATCAATCCAGACTCCAAGATATCTGAATTTATCCACAAATTCCAGCTTTTCTCCAAATAAGGTGGATAATTGTGGGATGATGAATGAAGGGGTAGTGGAAGAGCAATTATTTGTAGCAAAGAACATAGCTTTTGTTTTTTTGGCATTTAGAAGTAATTTTTTTCCCAATAGGTTGTGTTGCAGGGTGGAGAATTCTGACTGTAACAATTCACAGGCTTTTGATTGTGAGGGATTGCTGACATATAATACAGTATCATCAGCAAACAGGTGAATGTTAGATTGAGAGAGGTTGGAGTCATTATTAATATAAATGGCAAAGAGGATGGGGCCCAGGATAGAACTCATGGGTACACCTCTTAGCAATGGTTTAGAGGTAGATAGATAATTTTCATTTTTACCAATTGTAACCTTCAGAGAGATAGCACCTAAACCAATTGAGGGAGAGTGAATCAAGGCCTACAGAGCTAAGAGAGGAGATTAATGATTCATGATCCACTGTATCAAATGCTTTACTCAAATCCAGGAACACAGCACAGATACTATTCTTTTTATCCAAGGCAGTCTGCCAATCGTTAGTGACTTTTGCTAGGGCAGAGATGGTGCTATGCATTGATCTAAACCCAGATTGTGCTGGATTTAGCAGGTTGTTGGTGTCCAGATAGGCCCTTAACTGCGAGTTTACTAGTTTTTCAAGCATCTTGGATAATACCGGAATGCTCTTCACAGTACTGACCGCTCCTAAGCAGTCACAAATTGCAACCACCTAAGGTCTCGCTCTCCACTCCAATCCCACTCCCTTTCCAGTCCTGTCACATCCCAGTTGAACACACACACACACACACACACACACACACAACTACCCCTTCTTCTGCTTTTTGCTGCTACTTAAAAGTAAGCTTCTCCAAGCACTCCCCTCACACCTTACCAGAACTCAGTCCTTGTCCTCCCTCTCCCGAAGTGTTCATGTTACAGTCCCAAAGCGGGGAGCCGGAAGCATTAGAACTAGGTACACCATGGCTCCACACTTCAAAAGTGCAACAGTTACCGATCAGCACCTTACAGCCTCTCCATTCTTCAGAGGCAGAAGAGAACTGAAAAAAAACACCTCCTTTTGTTTCCTGGTCCACACTCGCTTGGACAAACCGCACCACACTTTAACCCGCTGGACTCACACATCGACTCAATCCACACTAAATAGTTCTGGCTGTCTCGGCCTCAAGATAAGTAAACCATTTCTCAGTTTCCATAGAAGCAGTAGGTTGAATCAGCGGACTTTGGAAGGGGAAACTGTGAGGTGCTGCAATGAAGAAGTGCAGTTGGGATGGCAGCCCATTATCGATGTAACCACGGTAAATCACACAGTTGTGTCTTGGAAAAAATAAATAAAATCTGTGTCTACATGTATGCAGGAGGCCATGTGAGCTTTTTTTTTGGGGGAGTTTAATCCAGAAAACTGAAGCCTTAGACACTCTCGGTATAGGGTAGCAACTGTCAAATTAGCCTAACAAAAGAAAAAAAACACAAGCCTCACAGGCTATCTCTTGTAGTAAAGTTATGACTGACTCAGTTCTGGGGTGGGGACGGGTTAGGGGTAAATAAAAAAAAAATGTACATGCTCTTAGGGGACATTATTCTACCGAGCAACGGGGAACTATTTTTTCTGGTGGAGCAATAACAACAATGAAAATCATTTAAAACATTAAAAAAAAAATTTCTGTATTTTTTCTGACACAGAAAAAGGGTACAATGTGCAAACTAGGGGTGCTAGCTGCACACTCGAGTAGACTTAGATAGACCGGATGGTCTGTTTCTGCTGGCACATTCATATGTTCGTAATCATGATATAGCACTCCAGGGTGAGGCTCATGGCAGGATTTACCACTTGTGGTGTGGTTTATTCACTCAGCCGACGGCCTTGTGACCAAACTACACCAGGCGTGGTAAATCCTGCCATAACCCACACCCTGTCATGGTATATTGCTTAAATAATCTCTCGTCAGCTAGTACTACTTTTCTAGGTAAGGACTGATCCCAAACCATTCTACAGCTGCTTTGCAATGGCTGTGTAGTTACAGATAACACTGGTATCGCAGAAGCCCAAAACAGACATTTTTTATTTCAGTCTCATCTTGTCCACATTGACATAATACCTCAACCAGAGTCCTGTCAACCAACTGAGTGACCCTAACCATCCAACTGAATACCAAACCTCCTCCTTTCACTTTGCAGGCAAAAGTCAAAGGAACTTTCATAACAACTGAAAGAGCTAGACATAATGAAAAGCTCAGTGTGGCTAGACTGAACCTCAGCTGCTAAAACGTGCGATTGACCATCTATCACTACTGATCTCAACCTTCTTCAAACTATTCCTCCATACTGGGTAGCTCTCAGCAATCTGGTAAAATGTTATTGTAACCCCACTACACAAGACGGGTCCTCCTTTGGACCCAACAATTACAGCTCAATAGTAGAGTGAAGCCCCAAAGTTTCACTTCATCACTACGTGCAGTACGACGTGTCGTTGCTTTGTGATACGCAATCGGATAAAGTTTTAGTTTAAGATACCCTTTCCCCCACCCTAAAGCACACTGTATCAATCTCCTCCCTGCCACCTGGCCACGAAACATGTTTTTAAAGTACCCTCCAGCCCAGTTAGCACCCCATTTATGCATCCCTCTTCCAGCCAGTGTAAACCATACAGATGTTACTGCACAAAAATGTGTTTTACAGTCCAAGATCAACGTCCACTGCTTCTTTCCTGGACTTCAGAACACCCACAGAGTCTAGCCACTCGAGAGGCAGTGGAAGAAGAGGAGACTATTGCATAATGATTGGATGCATTGTTTAGTGGTATTCCTAATGTTCGAAAAGTATGGGGAAGCTCAGATGCTCTGTGGAGATCTGTCAGAATACAGCTGTGGCATAGTAAATGTAATCCTTTAACCAGTTTATTCTGTTTTCATTTATTCCTGTGAACACACATTGGTGCACTTAAGAGGTATTTACTGAGTCCCTATAAACCTTGGGCAGGATTCTCAAAGCTTTCAGAAGGTGCAAAACCTTCCCTAAGTCCCCAAAACTTCCTCAGCTATGGAAAAAAAGGGGAGTTTGCTCCAAGTGCTATTCACAAAACCCTCCGCAGCTGCGGGAAAAACTACTATGGACTGTGGAAAAAAGTGCAGCTGCGGAAGTCCCTCAGGACAAAAAGGTGTGAGATAAGTAAGGCACAGCTCCTGAAAGGCTATTCACAGCCAGTTTTTTCCATAGTTGAGGAAAGAATGTTACACACAGTGGAATGAGGTGTAACTCTCCCTCAGCACACTGCAGTAGTGCCCCAGCAATTGGAATCAATTAAGGTGGAGGTGTACCACAGGTAATAGCATCTCAGACAGTATAGCAGTGGCTGATGTTACAGCACTGAAAGCACAGGCAACAATCGTTAGACCCAGTGCAGCCCACGACAAAGCCCCACAAGCAGTAGAGTCTGACCAGTTAGCAGCGAGTGCTAACCCCGCAGGCCACAGGAACACCCCAGGAAAGGATGACCAGCAGGGACAGTCAGCCACTGTGGTGCCAAGGTATCGCTGGTACCTGTGGTGCTGCTGTGGTCCCAGTTGGGGACTGGTTGCTGGTCTCTGTGCGTGCTGCCAGCTTCATATTATGGCAGCAATGTGAAAGTCTGCTGCTTCAGCTACACAGATTTACTATTGCTGTGCCTCCTCAGTCATTTCCACAGCTGCGGATCCACAGCACTTGCGGGATTCCCGCAGCTGCTGCAATTCACAGCTGTGGGACTTTTGCGAATTCCCTCAGCTGTGGGATTTTCTTTCAGAATATCACAATGTAATCCGCTTCTCAAGAGTGCTGCAAGTTTTTCCCGCAGCTATGGAATTTTTGCTGTTTTTTGAGAATTCTGCCCCTTGTGTTTTGTGTTTCCTCAAGAAAAAAAATAAAAGAAGGTGGGTGTGGAGGCTAGTCGTTAAATGAGCAAGATGCACTTTATCTGCTAAGTGACTGTTCTCCCCTTGTACTCTTCCTCCCTTACAGCACTGCTGTCTGGCCTGGCTCTTCACAGCTGAGTTGTGGGTTTATTCCTGGTTAATCAAGACTCTATGACCTCCAGTTCAACCTCATTTTTAGTGTTATGTTTTAGTTGAGACTTAACATGCATCACTTTTTGGCATCCCTGGATGTCTTTGTGATACAAATATAGTCTCGGTGTTTAGCTCAGAGTGAGGGATTGTGAAAAATGTCACTGTGTTAAATGTTGACTGACCTTTTCTTCTCCCTTGGGGATAATCTGGTTCACTGTTCAGTTTTATACTGTTGCTTTAAGAATCTGGGATGGGTTAAACAATATCACCCTTTATTGTTTTGTTAATTTAACCCCTTATTTTATGCATGAGTGGGTCAGCTGTCCCATATAAGCAGATAATTGAAGTGGTCCCTCATATCTTAACTGACTTCGAAATCTTTAACTGGTCTTAAATTATAAATTATATAGAATTTAAAAATAAATCAAGTGGCCTTGTTGTCCCATGATTTGTGTAAAGAGTTCATTTTCCTTGTTCTGTCTAAAACTATTTAAACAATCAATACAAAATACATGAAGCAAGTCTGCTGTTTATGATTCTATGAAGATACAAGGCATAAATGGGGTTTTAACATTGCTTCAAACATGACTGGTCCAGTTTAGATGGAACTCGTTTAGGGAAACCCAGAGTCCTGTACTGTGGTGGAATAAGGGCTGTTTGAAGGGAGCTGCATGCTGTGTCTGTTTTCTGTTGGGGCTGCAGATTCCGGGGCCGCATCGGCGGCGGGAGCGAGAGGGACCAAGTCGGTGGTCAGAGACCGACAGTTGTAACAGATCGGCGGTCAGGAGTGATTGAGGGCCACCATCTCTCTGTAGCAAGGCTCGGTGGGGCCAATCGAGCACAGCGAATCCTGAACGGGCGTGACTGGGCTATAAAGGTTAGCAGCCCAGTAGCTAGAGGGGGAGCGTTTGCTGTGTCTGTTTTCTGCTGGGGCTGCAGATTCGGGCCGCATCGGCGGCAGGGACAGAGGGACCACGCCGGTGGTCAGAGGAGACCGGGCTGTTGGAAGCCGCATCGGTGGTTAGAGAGTGATTGAGGGGTCACGCCAGGAGCAAGGAGCGGGCAATAATCAGAGCAGAGCATGCTAACTTGAATGCACGATTGGCCATAAAGGCCAGTAGCCCAGTCACTGAGGGGAGCCGCTTGCTGTGTCTTTTTCATCCCACACCACCCACCCCGGCCCCGACCTCTATTAAATAGTCGGTGGGGGTGGAGCCTTGGAGGGAGGAAGGCTGTGAGTGGGAATCCTGGACTGCTGTGGGTGGCCTGGACTACTGCTGCTGTCTGGATCTGGGAGGAGCAAGCTGAGTAGGTGAACTTTTTGTGAAGAGCAGGAGCATTTTTGAAAAGCAGGCTGAGTGAGTGGATCTGGACTATGGACATTTTAAGGAGAAGACGACGGTATGCTGAGCACAATACAGCTGCAAGATATGATGTATGTGAACTGATTCTGGGCTGAACTGTTTACTGCTGCTGAACTTTGGGGGGTAGCCAAAAACGTATGCTGGGTCTGTTTGCACACCATTGAGATATGATGTATGTGAACTGATTCTGGGCTGAACTGTTTACTGCTGCTGAACTTTGGGGGGTAGCCAAAAACGTATGCTGGGTCTGCTTGGACACCATTGAACACACGCTGTCTACATATACAGCTGTGAGAGTTGATAGTTGGAACTGTGATATCTGCTGATTGTATAGTGCTGTGGGTTTTGATAAGTTGGGAATTGTGACAACAGCTGATTGTATATGCTGTCTGATCCCATGGGGTGGGCAAGAACTAGTGGGCTGCAAGTGGTTGGTCCTGCTCACACCAGAATGAGGGTGGATTCGGGGCTGTCCAGAGCGGGCATATTCGACAGGGTGATTAAGTGTATGGGGTGCGGGGCAGCGATAATCCTAAATTAGGCATGGAAGAACGGAGGGTGTCCAGTGTGTTTTCAGCTGACAGAACTTAGGAGGAAGGTAGCAGGGATCAAAAACTGGAAGGAATGAGGGGGGGAAGGAGTGGAATTGGTCCCATGGAGGGAGACGAGGCCACTACAGCATACCCCAGGGTGCAGGTAGGCATGGGCCCTATGGAGACTCCTGAGGGGTAGGGTGTAATATGAGCAATGAATGGAAAACACCTCACAGGAGAGGGGCCGGCCAGGGGGAGCAAAGGAGGGAGGAAGGGGTAGGAGACAACGTGCTGGGAGCAGGCATCGCACTTAGCAACAGATACACCATACTCTACCCAGGAGAGGAGGAGGATGAGGATGGTGGGGGCAAGCGGTCGGAGCATTTGGTTGGAATGCCGGGGGAGTAGGAGGGGTAGTGACCCTGGAAGGGGAAGGCAGGCAATGAGAGGGACCAGTAAGCTGGAGGCAGTGGAAGGCAGGAGAGGTGAAGGGACAGAGGGGAGAGGACGGAACTGGGGGTGAACAGGCACTCAAGCTGGGGAAGTCAGCAAAGGGAGGGGTGGTAGAGGCACTCTAGGAGGGCCAGTGCTGGGTAAGGAGATACCTGCTGAAGGAGGAAGGGGGATAGAGGGGAGGGAGGGAGAATTATGCCACAAGGGAGGGGGAGCAAGGCCAGAGAGGGGTTGGAGGCAGGATGGAAGCAGTAGAAGAGGGAGGGGATCTGTGGATTCTGGCCCAATAAGGGAGTCTGGGGATTGGGGAGCTGTGCTGGCCAGGAGGTGGGGGGGAGAGTAAATTGGGAACCACATGCAGAAGGAAGAGCATGGTAGGACCCACACAGACTAGTGATCCCCGGGCTGAAGTGGTTGGGAGGAGTAAGCTGTGGGCCGATGATAGAAGGAAGAGCCTAGAAGGGGTCAAAAGGGTCAGTAAGGTGGGGGTGAAGGTGATCCTGCTGGGGGACTCCATGACCAGGGGCATCCAGTGGGAGGGAGTAGGGAAGGGTAAAAGCAGCCCGGTCAGGGCTAAATGTATTCTGGGACTATCCGTTCACAAGGCCAAATTCCAGCTATATTCATTAGCATTGGAATGCGGGGGATCCCCTGATTTCCTAGTACACCTGGGCACTAATGATTTGGAGAGAAACAGCGATCTAGAAATCCAGGTGAGGTTTCAGGAGCTAGCCAGGGTCTGCAATTCTATAGGGAGTTCAGTTTCCTTCTCGGAAATCCTGCCGGTGCCTAGAGCATCCAGGGAGACCAAGCACAAACTAAGAGGTGTGAATCAGTGGCTCAGGGATTGGTGCAGGGCAGAATGGTATGGGCTGGTGGGGGACTGGGGGGGCACATGAGATGATAAGGGGTTTTATGCTAGGGACAGGATACCATCTTAACCTAGAGGGTAAGGAGATCTTAAAACTGAAACTTGCTGAATTCATTAATGAGAAGTGGGGTTTAAACTTGTAAAGGGGGGAGGGATTAGTGAAGGACTGGTGACAGGAGGACTGACCGAGGTCCCTGGTCTAGGGTGGCAAATGAGGGCAGGGGATTCCGATGGACACAAAGCAACAGCTGTGCAGGAAAGGTCAAATAGGGAGAGTGCAGGGCCGAGTCAGTTGTGTGTGGGGGGGGGGGTGGAGGATGGTCCTGGTCAACGCCACCAGTATGGGCAACAAAATGCCCAAACTCCAGGTGATGCTGACAGAGGGATCAGCGGATGTGGCAGTGATTACAGAAACATGGGATACTCAGAAGAATGGTTGGGACCTAAACTTGGAGGGCTACAAAATACTCAGGAGGGATAGAAAAGTGGGTAGAGGAGGAGTGTAGCACTGATAGTCAAGGATGGCATATTGGTGAGTGGAGTGGAGGAGGCAGAAGGGGGGGGTGGAAGCGATTTGGGTAACCCTACAATCAGGGGCAGGCAAAAGATTGAAAGTAGGGGTGGTATACAGACCATCCACAATGGATGAGGAACTGGAGGGAAAATTGGTTGAGAACATCAAGGGGCACTGTGACCGTGGAAAGGGAAGGGAAGGGTGGTGGTCATGGGTGACCTAAATAAGCCGGGGGCAGACTGGGACACCATGACATCAGCGGTGGCCAGGGAGCAGAGGCTGATGGATGTGTTTCAAGATGTCTTTCTGGTCCAGCAGGTGGGGAATCTCACTGGGAGAATGCTGGACGTTGTCCTTGCAGACAGCGACCAGATAAGGGGTCTGGAGGTGTAGCCCGCTGGCAGGAGGAGACTATGCCACAGTCTGGTTTCTGCTGTGTCTGGGGTGGGGGGGGGGCAACTGCTCAAACACAGTAGTAGTGGATTTCAGGGGGGCAGACTTTGTGGGCATGGGCAGGATACTGAGGGGGAGCTTGAGTCAGATTAGGCCAGACATGGATGTGGGTAGCTTGTGAGAGACCATTAAAAAGGGGGTGCAGGAGGCTACTAGCTTGTGTGCAAGGGTAAGGCATAAAAATGGTAGGGCCAACAAGCCGTGATGGTGGACCAGGGAGGTGCAGGAGGCAGTGACGGATAAGAAAGTGGCTTACGCACGTTTTAAGCACTCCAGGGGGGAAAAGGAGAGAAGTGAGTACGAGTTGTCAGCTCGAAGGGTCACAAGGGTGGTGAGGGGAGCCAAGGCGAGGATGGAGCACAACCTGGCTAGGGATATCCGAAGGGGTGGAAAGGGATTTTAGAGATACATAGGGGAAAAGAGGAAGGAGAAAGCACAGATCTCCAGGATTAGGACTGGGGATGGATGGGCTCAGGAGGCGGGGGAGCAGGCAGCGGTACTAAACAAGAACTTTGCCTCGGTATTTAGGGAAGAAGACATGGGCAGCATTCAACCGGAAGGTGGGGGGGGGGACAGCTGACAGGAGAGGACAGAGGGAGATGAAAGGAACTGAAGAGACTGGGGTACCAGGAGGGTCAGGCCCAGAGGAGGATGGGGGGCCTTATTGAGGGGGAGGCTAGGGAGGGTGAAATCACAGAGGGCAGCATGAGGGAGGCCCTACGGGTGCTGAAAACTGACAAGGCACCAGGACCGGATCCAAGAGTGCTGAAGGAACTGGCAGACGAACTAGCTGCGCTGTTCAACGCCTCTCTCTCTAGACAGGGAGGGTGCCCCAAGATTGCAGGGTCGCACATGTTGTGCCTATCCACAAAGGGGGGTCTAGGGAGGTGATGGGAAACTACAGGCCTGTCAGCCTAATGTCAGTGGTAGGCAAACTAATGGAGGACTTCATCAAAGGGATGCTCAGGAGGCAGCTGGATAGGCTGGGGCACATGGATGATAAACAGTATGGATTCGTCCCGGGGAGATCGTGCCAGACCAACCTCATAGATTTTTTATGACTGGGTGACAGGGGCCCTGGACAGACAGAGACCAGTGAAAGTCTTATATCTGGATTTCAGTAAGGCATTTGACTCGGTACCCAACTTCGGGTTATTGACAAAGTTGGGAGGGATGGGAGTGGGAAGACAGTTGCTTAGATGGATGGAAAACTGGCTTACAGATAGAACACAGAGGGTGGTGGTAGGTGGGATAGTCTTCTCCCCTAGGAAGGTCTTCAGTGGGGTGCCCCAGGGTTCAGTATTGGGACCACTCCTGTTCAACACCTATGTCTCTGATATAGGGACGGGGGTTGGGAGCAGGATGAGCCTCTTCACGGATGACTCTAAACTGGGTGCACTGGCCAACAGGGAGGAAGCGAGGGTGGCAGTCCAGAGGGATCTGGATACCCTGGAGGGCTGGTCAAAGGAGGTGAGAGCTGAGGTTTAATCCGGGGAAGTGCAGGGTATTGCATCTGGGGGTCAGAAACCCAGAGCATGTATACACCATGGGGGGGGGGGTCCCTAATGCAAGCCACTTCAAGTGAAAGGGACCTCGGGGTGGTGGTAGTCACCAGAATGAACAACAGTAAGAACTGCAGAAGATCGGCAGCAAAGGCAAACAAGATACTGGGCTGCATAGCCCGGGGAATAACGTCCAGGAGAAGCGAGGTGATCCTACCTCTGTATAATGCCTTGGTCAGGCAGCATCTTGAATATTGCAAGCAGTTCTGGAGACCTTACTTTAGGAAGGACATAGTACTGTTGGAGAGGGTCCAGAGGAGGGCAACCAGGATGATCCAGGGCAGGAGTGATAGGACCAATGAGGAAAGGCTGGAAGCCCTTAGGCTGTATTCGCTGGAGGAGAGGAGAGACAGGGGGGACATGATTGAGGTATTCAAAATATGTGAAAGGGATTAACAAGGGCACAGCCAAGGAAATGTTCAGGCTAAAGCAAGGTGGTACAACTAGAGGCCATGAATGGAAGCTGGAGGGAGGAACCTACAGGGGAGAGTGCAGAAGGCATTACTTCACTGAGAGGGTGGTGGAGCCATGGAATGCATTGCCCGGGAGTCTAGTTGAGCAAGGCACTGTGGAGGGCTTCAAGAGGGGGTGGGACAGATGCATGGGTATACTGAAGCCAAGGTGCATCCTCTCGGGGGCCAGGGAGGGAGGATGAGCTAGCAACCAATAGGGGATGGCTACCAAGCAGACACGAAAGACCGTCAGGCCTATTCTGCTGGCTTTTAGTATGTTAGTATGAATTGTGAGGAAAAGCACTTAACTGTCAGTGGTGGGGGGACTACAGGCAACCTGGTTCATCCCCATGGGTACTTATAGGTCTCAGGGACATGGCTGAGACATGAGAGACTCCAAGAGGGTGGGGGTGGGGACTCTTTCAGGGCAGACAGAGCAACAGGGCACAGGGTGTGCTGTGGACCTTGGGTAGTGTAGGATGGATGTGGGGAGGTCCTACTTTACTGGGGGGGGGAATCCTGGGGCAGCCTGCTTGGGGGGCAAGGACAGTGGGGTGGCTTTGAGCATGTGTGGGATAGGCACATAGGCATGCTGGGCAGAGGAAGTGGTGGTGGGGGACACCTGTGGTCAGATGGGGTCCAAGGTGTAGTAGTGGGCAGGGCAGGCAGGGTGAACTGGATGGGCCTGCCAGTCCTTTTCTGCTGACAAATTCTATGTATGTAATAGTAGGCCAAGGTTTTGATACAAAACTAAGTCAGGTATAATTACACCATTCCCATGCATGTCAATTGTAGTCAGAAAGGAAACAGAAAAAACAACCAGAATCATCAATGAATTTTAGAGAAGGTAAGCACTCATAAAATGTGGATTTCCAACTAGAAATAATATTATGTGAAAACGAATGACAGTGTCTCTCAGCAAAGAAACTGTGAACTTTCCACCTAGCTACCTTTAAAAACAATAAGAAAAGCTGCTGACAAATGATGGAGAGCTCAACTATGACTGGAGGACTGAAAAACATGACTCCACCAGCAGATGGCCAAGGTAGCTCTGGAGCCTGGAACAACATGGGAAGATCCTTAATGGCAGGCCACCTGCTACCATGATGCAAAAGACTGACACCAAATTACAGATCCCTGAGACAGCTGCCTCCACTGCACAAGTGGCTAACAATCAAGCAACAAAGTCCCTTGCAACCATCACTAACCTGTACAGGAGAATGATGACTTGTGCTACCATCTTGGGGCTGTAGAAAACATTACCGGGGCCACAAACATAAGGACTGTTGTGATCCTAAAGACTGTGCATGTTTTTATGGCCATTGGGTATTGTAACCTTAGTGTATATGATTGACAGGTCCCGAATAGTGGCTTTGTTATGTACTGAGGACAGGCCATGGGTACATTAGGGAAGCCATCTTCTGCTTCCTTCTTTTCTCTGGAGAGAGAAGGCCAAGTGTGCTGTATTAAGTACAGTGGTGGATGTCCTTGCTGCAACCTAGTGCACACCTCAGCATACAATTAAATACTAACTAGGTTACTTTATGCAGCATGGAAGAGTTTGCAGTACTACAGATTTCACTATTTTATTCTAAGGTGGACAGGAAGGTCTGTTGTAAAAGTAACTTTTTGCTATGCAAGTTAGACAAGAACAGTTTCTGTAGAGGATGTCACAAGCCCAACCTCCTGGGCACGGCAGGACCTCCTGTTTGCAGGGAGGGCCCCCCTTTTCACAGAACTTGTGAGCACTTGTAGGGTTCAAGAAGCGTTATCAACCTTCCTTTTTCCCAGTGGAGGGTGGAAACTATAATTTCAAGTCCCCTAGACTCTGTACTACATTCGGGGTTAGAATCCCATCACTGCCACAGGCAGCCTCTTGCCTAAGTAGTTTTGTAGGATAGCCAAGTGGTCACTGTCTTCATTATCAAGGCTTACAGCCTTTGCAAAACCCTTCTGTTAAAATGCTAGATGACACAATCAGACCCCAGGCAGAGTTGATAAGAAAATCATAAACGTTTACTTAAATAAAAACAACACAATATATTCTACAATTTGGAAGATCTTTGAACTGCATACAATACCAAAAATTATACTGGATGGTTTACAGAAAATACTATATACTGTTGTTCTATAATATACCTTATTCTGAGGTTTCAAAGTCCAGAAAAGTGACCTTTTTGAGAATAACCTTCTCTCTGTGAAGGTGAAGAAAAGTTCTTTGGAAACACAAGATTTGTTGGAATAAAAAATCAGTCTCTGAGTGTCCTTTTTCAAAACTCAGGGTTTATCTTGAAGAGTGAAGTCCTTGTTCCCAAATTCTGACTTAAGATCAGCATTTCCGTTTAGTATGTAAAAAATCAGTTTTCCACAAAACACAGGCCTTGTTTTAAAATTATGTCCAAGACCTATCATAACAGGGTAGTTAGTGAGGTTAACACCAAGGTAGACAGGTCAATGGGGGGCAGGGCAGGGATAAATGGAGAAAAAGGCAAAGACAGAAAGTACAGGGATGGGGCTAAAAAGGGTAAGGCCATCAAAAAATGCAGGGTGATGAGTACCAATGCCCATAGTCTGGGTAACAAGCTTCCTGAACTAGTGGCTTTGATGGAAGAGGAATGCCTGGATATCGTGGCAGTCACAGAAACCTGGTACACAGAGAACCATGAGTGGGATGTCAACATACCAGGGTACACAATCTACAGGAGGGACAAGGAGGGTAAAAGAGGAGGAGGAGGAGTAGCTCTCTATATAAGAGAAGGGATCAAAGCAACAGAACTAAAGGGTAAACAGGGAGGGGAGGAGAGGAGGCATTGTGGGTCACCTTGGAGAGAGGAAATGGTGTCACAATCTGCATGGGAGTTGTATACAGACCCCCATATCGGGGAGGAAATGGACACGGAAATGATAGTAGGCATCCTTAGCATAATAATAATAATCTTTATTTCTAAAGCGCAATTCAAAATGATCAAAGCACTGGCAGAATGGCAGAAAAAGGGGAGATATTGTTGATGGGGGTCCGGAATATGCCAGATGTTAACTGGAGCACATTTGCTGCAGATACATCCAAGAGAAGTCATTCTCGATGCCCTACAGGGGGCATGCCTCAGGCAGCTAGTGTTGGAACCCACTGGGGAGGGAGAAATCTTAGAACTGGTACTCTCAAAAAGGGACGGAGAGAGGATCTTGGATTTAGAAGTGGATAGCCATCTGGGAACAAGTGACTACCAGACAGTGTGGTTCACAATAAACACTGCTGTAGAGTCAAGCCATACAAAAGCAAGGCTACTGGACTTTCAGAGGGTTAACTCTGGCAGAATGGCAAAGTGCCTAAAGAATGCACTAGCAAAATGGCAGGAAGGAGGGGTGGAGCAACAATGGGGAAAAATCAAAACTGCCTTCAAAGAGGCAACAAGCCTTTGTGTGAAGCAAATAAGCAAAACAAAATGAAGGAAAAAAACACTATAGTTCTCAAAAGAGGTGGCGGGGAAGTTTAGGGAGAAAAATATAGCATTCTGAAAATATAAGGAATCACAGAAGGAGCAGGACAGAGAACTCTATCAGTTAAAGCATAAGGAAGCAGGGAAGACAGTCAGAATTGCAAAGGCCCAAACTGAGGAAAAGACAGCCAACTCAGTTAGGTAGGGTGATAAAACCTTTTATATGTACATTAGTGAGCGAAGAAAGACCAAGGGAGGGATAGTGAGGCTTAATAATGGGAAGGGGGTGGGCAGAGGGTGACAGTAAAAAGGCAGAGATACTGAATGAATACATTTGTTCAGTATTCACAAAAGAAAAGGAGGGGGACATACCTAAACCAAACAATAGAAGCACTCTGGATAGGGGTGTCGATATCAGTCCATTCACAGTGGAAAGGGTCCTGGAAGAACTCCTACAACTTAAGGTGGACAAGGCAATGAGGCCTGATGGGATTCACCCCAGAATTCTAAAAGAACTAATGGGAGAACTAGTGACACCACTGACTACCCTTTTTAACAAAACATGGGAGGATGGTGTGGTACCTGAGGACTGGAGGAAGGCAGATGTGATTCACCTTCACAAAAGTGGGACCAAGGCAGAGGCAGGAAACTACAGACCTGTTAGTCTCACCTCAGTGGTAGGGAAAATTATTAAATCATTTCTGAATGAAAGAATTAAGTACCTAGAGGCCAGCAGGGCAAAGGACCCAAGGCAGCATGGATTCACAGCAGGAAGGTCATGTCAGATGAATCTAATAGATTTCTTTGACTGGGTGACCAAAGTAATAGATCAGGGAGGAGCTGTGGACGTGGCCTACCTAGACTTTAGCAAGGCATTTGACACAGTCCCACACAAAAGATTAATAAACAAGTTAGCCAGCCTGGGAGTGGGTCCTAGGGTAGTAGCCTGGGTAAAACATTGGCTGGACAACAGGACACAGAGGGTAATAGTAAATGGAGTCCACTCTGAAGAAAGGGGGGTTACTAGCCCCTGACATTGCAGAGGGACTGGAAGGAAAAGTATGCCTCTTTTCAGACGACACAAAGATCTGCAACAAGGTTGATACACAAGGGGGGGAGGATAAGAAGCAATTTGGCAAGGTTGAAAGAATGGTCAAAAGTATGGCAGCTAAGATTCAATGCGAAGAAGTGCAAAATAATGCACCTGGGAAACACAAACCCAGGGGAAGAGTACACAATGGGGGGGGAGGTACTAACAACAACAAAAATGGAAAGGGACCTGGAGGTATTCATATCAGATGTCCTAAAGGTAGGCAGACAACGTGAGAAACCAGTAATGAGGGCTGGGAGGATACTGGGATGCATTGGGAGAGGCAACACCAGTAGAAAACAGGAACTTGTCATCCCACTGTACAGACAGTTGGTGAGACCCCATCTGGAGTACTGTGTACAGGTCTGGAGACTCCATCTCTGCAAGGACGTAGACAGGACGGAGGTAGTCCAGAAGAGGGCAACTAAAACGATGCAGGGTCTGCACCAGAAACCATATGAAGAGAGACTAAAGAAGCTTAATATGTATATCCTCAAGGAAAGGAAGGAGAGGGGGAACTTTCAAGTACCTCAAGGGAATCGACAAAGTCCAAGAGGGTAGCATCTTTCAGAAAAACAGATGTGCAAGAACAAGGGGGCACAATTTGAAGACAGAGGGGGGACGGCTCGGGGGAAACGTGAGGAAGTATTTTTTCATGGAGAGGGTTGTGGACACATGGAACAGCCTTCCTGAGGAGGTTATGGGGTCAAAAACAGTGGGGGAATTCAAGAATGCATGGGACAGACATAAGGCAATTGATAGTGGGCGGTAGGAGGAAGTAGGCTGTAGGTTAACTAGAATCTGCAGCTTATCCAATAGGTAGGGAAATGGGCAAACTGGGTGGGCCAAGCGGTCCTTATCTGCCGTCAAAGTCTGTGTTTCTATATTTCCACACAAGTATATAAACAGCTTAAGTTCTCTCAGCTCTGAGATGTCTAAGGAAAAAGATCTTCTCAGGGTTTTAACTTTGAGCTAATGTACATTCTCCTCTGAAAATCTTCAGGAGAATGCCCCAATTTTAAGATGGGTCTATTACATAAAGTCTGGTCATTTTCAAGCCCCATCCATCACTTTTGTGATGGGGTGTATACTCTAGCAATACAGAGACTGCGGTGCAACAGTTTACGCTTATCTTGTAGGTGTCACTGTGGTTCCATGTCAAACCCCTGTAACATCTAGTCTATGCATTCGGCTTGAGCCCCGACCCTAGGCCAGCCTCCTGACCTCTTCCTGTTACTGAATACTAAATGCCCAGTTTTACCTGAGTTTATGACTTTTAGGATCATAAACCTGTCTGTTCCTTATCTATATGAGTACCAGACCCATACTAGCTTTTGGTAATTCTGTTCTATTTTGTTTAGCTCTTTCTCGGCTTTTAAAGAGATGGTGTCTTAACTCTAAAGTACATTACAGCACATACAATAGGAAAATTAACAAAGGATATAGGCCTATCTTGCCACAGAGGAGTCCTATTTTTTTATGCGAGTTTCGTACAACTGTGGTGATGTGCTCCGAATATGAGAGAGGCGTTACTGTTACAGTCTTGTTATACTTAACTCTGGTGATCACTTTTATGTTGATCATGAGACCAGTTGTAATTATATTCTTTAACAGGTTTGACAACAGCCCAGGGCTGTGTAATCTACTTGTTATTACCTACCTGAATGTGATACAAGACTGGAAAGGTGGTAATTTACACTATAAAATGGTCACATGTTACATGCTGTGTTTAACTTAACTGATTTGGTATCAGACTGTGTTGCAGTGGGCACTGTATTGCAACATTTAAGATTATCTGCTGTGCTATGTTGACACATCACGTAAGACATTTATGCTATTGTGTTTAACTTAAATCAAAAAACTGTAAAGTTTAGTTTAATAATAGCATTAGGAGAACTACAGTTAGTGTTTTCACAACAAGCTGTTCCTCAGAAAGACTGATTGTCACTTTCCTGGACTCTGACTGCTAATAAGATGGTTGCTGTGCTGGACAGGTATCTGTCTAAGCTGTGCTATACCTGTCTTTGGTGGACCTTTAAACGTTAAAACACTTGCATACTGTTAATTTTGTTGCAGGGTAATGTAGGGTAGTTGCTATGTAGGAGAGTTAGTCAGGGTTATCAGTGAAGTAGCTGTAGGAAATTTTTAGTTTTATTATTTTCAAAGCCACTGATTTTCATGTTTTACTGGAAAACTAGGTAAAATTCCTAAATCTGTACTTTCTACGCATCAGTAAAAACAAAGCATTTCATAGAATTTTATATTTTTAACAAGATCAGTGAATGTACAGAACCTGTATTTCTCTATAAATTCTTTCCTGTACTATTTACAATTTGCTGTATATTTTGTATTTTTTATTTTGAAAATTTATACACATATTTAAAGTTTGACAGTAGAATCCCAGTAAAATCCAGATATTAGACTGGCACTTACAGATGCCATACTGGAATGTTAAATCATAATGCATTTAGCCATGGAGCATACATATGAGTCCAAATGATCTATGCTTAACTTTATTCAAAATGGCCGCCTGAGCTGAATCATGGAATTTATTACCTCAAACACAAAAAATCAGTGATCTTGATTATTTCTGATTAGATCAGCAGTTAGCTGCTGGCTGGGCAGCCCGAGACTAAAAGGAATAGGTTTTACTTCCCCTGCTGTGAATCTCTGCCGCTGAATCATCTTATTAGCGTCTGGGTGGTTGCCAGCTAATCGGTGAAAAAAAAACCTATGGTTCCTTAAACTGGTTGGCAAGCAGTGCTTTGCTATGTTTACTAGTGACACAGTGTGCACACAGATTTAGTTTATCTTAGGAAACTTTCTGTTGCAGAGTCAGGACTTCTGCTGCTTGGCTGCATGTTTTTCAATGCTCCTCTGAAACTGTCTGGAGAGGACTGCCTAGCTAAGGTTGGGTGGGTTGGCATCATTGTGGGAGAGGATACTTGAATCTAGTTCCTGGCCTCTGTCAATGCCACAGTGTGCGGGAGACACTGCCACATGAGAGAACCATGGGTTGGGAAATTGCTGGTTCCTTCCCCATAAGCTGTTACTGCCATCCTGCCTGGAGGAGTCCTCAATCCAGTCAGAGAGGGTCAGGGAGAGGCTGTGCTTGTTTAAGTCTTCAGCAGGGTTCAAACAGATTCAAGTGGACTTCCCCAGCAACCCCCAAATGACAATCATTTAAAATGAATGTTCCTTCACTTCACAATTTTCAAAGGGGGTTGCTCATTTAGCAGATTTCGGCTGTGATATGAATTAAGTTCTGCCACCAGAAGACAGTAAATTTGGGCAAGTTAAAGTTGTAAAGGTTAGTGTAGGTACCCACCACTGGAGTTCAACATGTCGTTTAGTGACTGGGCACAATACATTTGAAAGGTTTGTTGTGGGGCGTGCACTGGATTCTGTTTTATTACTGGTAAAAGTCATGCACCTTAAGTACCCCTACAAAATAAGGAAACTTTAAAAGAATGTGATTAAAAGTACTTTGTGAACAAGCAAGGGTTGAGCATGTACGTTTCTACATTAGCAAGCTTCCCACTAAACACTTGCATATTTAGGTGGCTGCCCTTTATTTAAAGGTAAACATGAAGAAGCCAATTCAGGTGAGTTAAAAATGCAAATGTTAGAGTAGGTGCCTGAGAATGGGGTTTACCGTGTCATCTGGTGGTTGGGCTTAATTTACATCTCAGCTGGTATCTCATAACCAATCAATCCCCTTGAAAAATAAGAAAATACATTTGAAACAATGGCCATTTTTTTCGGGGGGGGGGTGCACTACATTCTGTTTGAATACTAAAATATACTATGCACCAGCAGTACTCTTAGAAAATAAAGTAACAGATAAGAAATGCGATTAAAATGTTATGAATGTGCATGGATTGAGCTTGCTATATCTGGATTTCATTAATAACTTGAGCAGACCTACCACCAAGAGGAAAGTGTGAGCTTAGAGTTCGCCAGCTATTATTGAATGTCTGTGCCAAACTTGAGTGATGAGGCTGCAACCCTAACTGACTTCACAGCCAAACGAGTACCAGACAATGTGGTTAGGATTGAAAACTGCAAAAAGACATCTCAGCAGCTCAAAAGGGTCTCATGCCAAGCCCTTGTTCTTGCTGACCCAGACTATGAGAGGAAAGTTATTGGCACATCGATGCATCATGCAGAGGCTCGGGTGCAGTGTTCAGCAAATGTACAAGTGATCTGAGAAGCTGACCTATGCATAGTTTAGCTAGAAGCTGAATGCACGACAAATGGGACATGCCACAATAGAGTGGGAATGCCTTAGCATTCCATGGGCTCGTAGCAAAATAGAACCCTTCCTGCACAGACATCACTTCTTGGCCTTCACTGATCACAACTCTCTGAATTGGCTCACTCACACATGTGGTAAGAATGGCAAACTACTTTATTAAGGTAGAACTTGTTACTGTAGGTCTGTGACATGACTGCCAGTGATTGCTCAGGAACAGGAAATGCAAATGCAGATGCTCTGTCCCACAAAATAGCTTAGGGGCCAGCACAGACTTCTTTACACACAGGAATAAGAATAAAAAGTACATGGGTTCTAAGGCATAAGCCTTTTTACAGTGCGTGGTTAGGCCTTGTGCACAGAATTCAAGCAGCTCAAAAAACTTGCTGTGCACATTCTAAAGATGTTGTGCACGTTCTAATGTTGTTGTGTACATTCTAAAAACTTTATTGTGCACGTTCGATCATTAACTGCAGCTGCAATTTCCTCCCACTGACTCCGACTTCCTGGTTTTGCTTTCTCTGCTCACTGTACCTCAGTATTATCGTAACCGCAATTAAAAAATTAAACCATACGCTATAACAAAATATGGGCAACTGTACGCAACTCTACTGTACTATCCTGTACAACAGAACTGAGGACATGTTTGTATTCTAGCACATCTCAAAAAAGCTCCAAAAAATCCACCCTGTAAGAAACGTTTGCTTTGCACAGCTCCAGTGAACACCAGCAATAAAACGTCTTACGTATGGATAGCTATGTTGGCAAAAGAATGCAACAGCCTGGCGAGACTATGATCATAAATATCAACTGCAACGCCAGCATAATCTTGTTCGATACAAATGCTCAACTGGCCGGGGTAGAGCCAGCTGTCAGCACAAGAAGGCACTTCTGTGAGAGCTCCTGCTATAGGCAATTTCATTTGTTAATTTTTCACACTTTTAAAGTAAGAACCTGATTTTTCTTTATACATACACAGACCTAAGAGGTGTTCAGTCCCGAATATCTTGAAGAGACTGAAAGGAGCAGTGTCACAGCCACCGACTATGGATTTCTTAAAAAAAAAAAAAAAACACCAGTCACAGGCCCACCTCTGCCAGAGAGAGACCCCCCTGAACCCCCAGCAACGTCAAACAAGATTGCAGACATTAAAAATGTGTTACCAACTATATGGAAATCAATCCAGAGCACTAAAAGAAATTTTATGAATTTACAGCAAGAATGATCACAGTTGAAGAGTCAATGACTGAGTCAGTAGATAATGTAGGAGAGGTGTCCAGTGAGCTGAAAAGGAAATGGCGCCCTCAGTGAAGTAGATCATGGAAAATATACACGTAAAAATGTGAGAAAAGAACAGCTGAGTCACTGGGCTCCCAGAAGGCTTGGAATCAGAGGATCCAATATCATTCATGGAGCAATGGCTGGCACAAGTTTTAATCTGGGACTCTCCACCATCCCAAGCTATACAGAGAGTCTACTTACCGAACCACACCGAGTAACAGATGGTAAATGAACCCAAGATCTGTACTAATAATGATGGCATGAGAGGTTACCGGTGACTGGGTCCCCTCAATGGGCCAGGAAAAAATGTGAGCTGCTAGCAGGTGGTGCAATGATTAATCTATGCCCAGATTTATGCTTCACAACTTGAACTAGACAGAAAAAGTTTAACAGGTAAAGAGAAGACTGCATGCCCTGGGTATCCTGTTTGCCTTATTAATGCGGACCAAAATACACCTGGAGGTCAGGGGTAGGCTAATGTATTCATGAAGCTCCAAGAGGCCGACAAATTACTATACAATGAAAAGCCGGAAGCTGTGGAGGGACGGAAGTCAGATTATGAGGACTGTGCAAGGATAGTCACAGCACTCACCATACATCACAAATAAAGACTCAAGTCATGAATACGTAGATAAACATTCTGACATCTCTGAACGCAGCAGCAGAGTACAGGAACAGTAGGACACAGGCTTTTAATGATTAAAGAATTTGCGGTAATGTTTTTAATTAAGATAGACGAATTGTGTGTTGACTCCCAGTTAATTCTATTTGTGTTTCCTGATTTTAATAGCTGTACTGTTCTGATTGTACAGCGCCCCAAGTCTTCGGAAAGGGACCGCTATATAAAGTATCTATCTATCTATCTATCTATCTACTGTTCCTATACTCTGCTGCTGCGTTCAGTAATGTCCAAAAGTTTATCTACAGATTCATGACTCGTGTCTTTATTTGTGATGTATGGTGAGTGCCGTGACGATCCTTGCACAGTTTAGATCTGTGTCATAGAGCACCCTGTACCCTTGTGCGGCTGTCTCAAACACACTTCAGATTATGAGGACCTGGATACTGAAGAAGTGTCATGAGTATTTCACAAGCTACTGTAGGAGTGCTCTATTTAAAAACACTATGCTGAATTTAATCAAACCCTGCTAACTAAAGTTCTTTGGTGAACTATGACTTTGTTGATTGTCCTCAGTGGTCATGTTTATTCTCTCCCCCATCTGAATGAGGGTTTTTAGCTCAGACATCATGGCAGATTTCTGTAAGCTACGTGCAGAATGATGGTGCAGTTACATCAAGATATCATTAAGACGAGGGACTTCCGGTTCCGTTATGTCTGGGTGAGCAAGCAGAGGGAGAGGCTCCTGCCTACATCAAAAATAAGAGTGCTGCCGGCCCAGTGGCACTGAGAGTTGAGGCGCTGGATGCCACGCCTCGCGCTGCACCAGCAACCCGGGTTCAGGAACGGACTCGGGTCAGTGGGGGTCGGCTGGGGGAGGGAGGATTGAGCGTCCCAACGGATGCTCTCCTCCCTGTGGAGAGGGTTACCAGGGGTGCCTTGTGCACCCGCATCCCAAGAGAGCCAGTGGAAACATAGGCTCTCCAGGGTTCTGGCAGCTCCATTCACTGAAGTCGGGGAGGGGGGACGCTGACAGGCGCTTGGGAGAAGGCGTGCGTCAACACGTCGCCTCTCTGGACGTACGTCCTTGCGCCGGCATCCCCAGGGGACTGGGAACCACAGAAAAACTAAAAAAAAGCCTCAGTGAGCCTAGATGACGGCAGCTCCAACAGCAATCCAGGTCCAGAACCCACAGGCGATCTCCACTGTGCAGGTGCTCCATGAACAGGAGGAGGAGGAGGAGGTAAGGAGTAACCGGGCACTCTAGAGACAGACGCCGTGGTAGCGGACCTAGGAGGGACATGAGCAATGCCTGAAGGAGTGGAGCACTGAGGGAGTATAAGAGGGGGTATAAATGGGGCAAGGTGCTCCAAAGTTAAAAAAAAAAAAAAAAAAAGTGCTGAACCCTCCTCTACAGCTTGACTCTTGCAAACTGACAAAAGATATAGTTGGGGTTTGCACTCCTTCAACTAATGATGGCAAAAAATAGCCACAATCCGTTCCAGCCTATCGCCGATTTGACCGACGTAGAAGACCACATGTCAGACGAGGGCAACCTGCAGCTTGGGCCTGCTCAGAGTTCGGGGAAGAAATCCACAGCTTCATCTCGTCCAAAGGGCCCAAAAAAGCCTCCAGAGCCCAACAATGAAGCTATACTTCAGGCGACTACGAAATTCTATGGCGAGGTCCGAGAGTCTCTAAAAGACATTTGAACTGAACTGGGAGTACTGCAAGGTCAAGTGGCAGAAGTGGACCTCCAGATATCTCAAAATACTACTAGGCTGGATGAGCTTGAGGGGACCATTAAAATTCTCGTGGTTGAGCAGCTAGCCATCTCCTTATGTCAAGAGGATGCAGAGAACCGTGACAGGAGGAGGAATATTCGTATCTTCGGTCTAACCGAAGATGAAGAGGGGAACGACCCCAGAGCCTTCGCTGGACATTTACTGCACTTGGTACTCAACTAGTTTCAACTTTCAGATCAATGTGGAGAGGGCTCATCGAGCCCTAGGCCCTAAACCCCAGGCCCTGGGGCAAGGCCACGCTTTGTCATTCAAATGTTGAGCTACCAAAACAAGGAGACCCTTCTACAAAAGGCATGGCAGAAGGGCAAAGTAATGTGGGGCCAACAACGTTTGCTTTTTGATAATGACTATGCCCCTTGTACCCAGAAACAACGCCGGGATTATAGCTTGCTTTTTCCTGCACTTCGGTCCCAAAAGATTAGATTTCGTACCCCCTATCCAGCTAAATTCACAGTATTCCTCTCCACGGGCCAGCTGACTTATACCTCGGCTTCTGAGACGACGGCAGATCTTTTGGCTAGAGGCATCATCTTGGATAAGACTGCTGAAGTGGTGAAAACATGACAGAAACAGATGGAGAAGACAGAATGATCTAGACACTCACATGCATCATCGTTGCCACTTGATGAAATCCTGAAGAAATTGCAGCAGTATAGGAATCCTACTTTACCAACGTGATCTGCCCTCCTGGATTGGTAGATATAATAAAATCCCCCATTTGGGGGCTTGATTCTCCTATGCTGGGAATGGGGATGGTGGGGGGGGGGGTTGGAGTGGGATGCTGCCAAGGTTGAGGGAGAGGGAGTACTCCTAATATAGTCCAGGCATTTAAAAACTTTTTATATCTATGATTTGGCACTAGAATGCTCTTTGGACTTTTTCTCTGTTCTCAGATGGTGGCGTAGATCCCAGGCTGGAGTACGGACATGGAAGCTCCCCCCCCTCTTTTTTCCAGCACCTTCATTGGCGACGTCCCCTCCCCTCTGCTGCCTCTCCTCCTCCCCGTTGAACAGCAGAAAACTATGACTGGGCTGCTATCCGTTGGAGGGAGAGATTGGACATGATGGTCATACCTTAAGTACAAGAGGTGCATATAGAACAATAATTACTGGACTTTCTTGAGAGACAAGAAATATGGGGTGTTCATTTTGGACATTTTAATCTCCCATACTTACGTCATTCCACGGTTTTCAATGGAAAGGCGAGCTGGGGTTGGTTCCCCAGTAACTGAATTGGGGGGGGGATAACCTACAGATAGGATTATAATAAAGGTCTGATTGCTATTGTTAAACCTTCTCTCCACAACAAATGTGAATACTGCCAACCTTCTATTAAGGGGATAGGCATATTGCCTCTCCTGGGGTATGTCTGGACGTAGAACCCAGTTATACTGGTTCCATTTCGGAGAGGTATTTATGCCACTCCATCAGGGGGTTCTCCACTAAACTCTGGGATAATAAACCCTGAGTGTGCAGTTGAGGCCCCACATCTCTCCCCGTCCCCTTTTCATGAGGTAGGGGGAGGATGTCCCAGGGGGAGCTCAGAAAGAGCACCTCCCACTTGGGAGTCATTGTGTATATAGTTTTTGTTATGGTTACTCGTGCTCCTTGTAGTGAGGGTTCACAAGTTATAAATGTGAGTAGTTTACCCTAGAGTGTTCAAACTTTTACTTTGGTAGGGTGGGGTAGGGAGGGTTTCAGAACTTCCTTTGGGTGTCAAGAAGCTCGACAACAGCTATTATGGGTTTATGGTTGCTATCTGTACTTACTTTTAGGCCCATATATTTTACAAACTAAGATAACATTTACTATTACTTTTGGAACCCTTATAGGTAATTTTATAGAACTGTTTAGTAGTTTGATAAACAAATATGTTTTATTGGTTACAGTTATAAATCACAATCAGCAGATATCTCTTTTCTCGTAGCTGGACCGCCACCTTTGGGGAGTGTGATCTGGACTGAAGTTTCTTATACTGCCGAAGCGAATATTACAACTTCAGAAATTTTGCATGATGCCAGTTAATCCAGTTAAGTTTTATCACATAATGTCAATGGTCTCCATAACCCCATTAAAAGGGCCCGCCTCATGCAACATCTTAAGAGGCAGGGGGCAGACCTTAATTTTCTCCAGGAAACTCACCTCTCGGATGCAGAGCACCTCAAGTTAGCCTGGGAGGCAGATATAAGGTGATTGCTTCTTCACACCTGAGGAGGTGCAGCTATGTTGATTCCCCACGCTACTCCCATAGAAATTGTACAGACACATATTGATGCTCAAGGGAGGTCTGTGATTATTAAGGACCTTTTGTATAGTCAGAGGGTCACTTTGGCCAGTATCTACTCCCCCCCAGACAAAATTCCCCTACTTTCCGGGGATTTATTACAACCTTGTTAGATCTTCTCCAGAGTCAACTGATCCTTGGGGGAGACCTTAATCTAACCTTTCTGCCCCGTGTGGACTGTTCCAATCTGCAGAGACATCGGAACTCATCCACTGCTAAACAGTTTAGAAATACCATGGACCACTAGGGGCTGATAAGACGTGTGGAGGTGCCTATTTCCTTCTTCCCCTGGCTACACTTACTATTCTCCCAGATTTAAGTCTTATTCTAGATTGGACTATTTTATTACTACATGTGAAAATTTGACATCGGTCCTAGCTATATCAATAGGCCCAAAGGTCCTCTCAGCCCACCATCCCTTAATGTTGAAGGTGGATATGGGTAGGAAAAAGAAACAAACCCTCTGGAGATTGAACTCCTTGACCCTAGCTGATAAGGGATTTTAGGACAAAATCAGATCTAGACTCCCCCTTTTCTTTTCGGAAAATGCCTCGCTGGATATTCCTGAGGCTATCCAATGGGATGCGATGAAGGCAACTATCAGAGGGGAAATAACAGCCTATTTCACCAAAGAATACAACGAAAGAGAGGCTGAATACCGTGGACTCTCTGAGCGGCTTCTGAACTATCAGATGTTGTTTAGAGAGGGTGATACAGAGGTGCAAAGGCTGATCAAAGATACAAAGGCCACATTGCAAAAAATTATAGATAATAAGGTCCAACTGTCTCTATTTTATCTTTGACAAACAGTCCATGAGAGTGGGCCAAAAAGGACCAGGAAGTTGGCTAAGAGGCTCAGGTCACATAGACGCACTGCCACTATTCTGAAACTTAAAAACTTAACTACAGGGAAGGTTCATCACTCAGATGAACATATCCTCCAGGCATTTTCGTCCTACTATGCCAAATTATATTCAGTGGAGGAACCTTTAAACCCCCCTGGCCCCACATAATTTCTAAATCAAGCTACTCTCCCAAAACTGTCACTCTCCCAAATCAGTGATTTAAAAGCCACCATCTCCCAGGCTGAGATAATTACAACAATTAAAAATCTTAATACGGGACGTTGCCTGGGACCAGATGGTTGCACATCAGAATGGTATGAGATGTTTATAAGGAAATTACCCCCAAAATTCATGCTTTATTTACTGAAGTCTTTCAGGGTGGCGCCCCTCCTCCATCCTGGGACTTCACAACAACTGCCCCAATACCCAAGCCCCAGAAGGACCTCTCGGATCCTAGATCTTATCGACCCATCTCCATATTAAACATGGACTATAAAATCTACACAGCCATTTTGGCCTCCAGATTAGAATCTATTATTCCACAAATTATACACCCTGACCAGTCTGGATTTATCAAAGACAGGAGTACTATGGATAATATTCACCGAACAGTAGTTCTCCAAGAATATGTCTGTACCAGGAAAATCCCATCTGTATTTATTAGCCTTGACGCCAAGAAGGCTTCTGACCGTGGTTCATGGTCCTTTTTGTGGGGCACCCTAGCGGCATTTCACTTCCCCTCCTCATTTATCACAAGTTTAATTAATCTTTATAGGTCTCCAAGGGCTTATATACGGGCCAATGGGGCTCTATCCTCTTTGTTCCATTTGAGTAGGGGTATGCAGCAGGGTTGCCCCGTCTCCCTATCTCTTTGCAATATACCTTGAGCCCCTGGCCTCTGTCTTGAGATCTTCATACCAGATAGAGGGCATACCTATAGGTCAACAGGAATACAAAATTAATATGTTTGCTGATGATATATTACTAACATTATTGTCCCCTAACACTTCAATTCCTTCAGTCTGGAAAGTTTTCACCTGGTTTGAGAAAATAGCTGGATTCAAACTAAATCTGTCTAAAATGGAAATTTTTACATTCAATTTTAAAACTTCTCGGCAATTTAAGAAGGCCTTTCCCTTTAAATGGCATTCCATTCAAATTAAATACCTGGGCCTTCATATACCTAAGGACCCAGCTGTCATGGAAATGATAAATTATGAACCCATCTCATTACAAATCCAGTCGGATCTGGATAGGTGGACTTCTGTTTTATTTTCTATCAGTGAATTGAAATTTATTCATATAAATATTCTTCCTCGTCTCCTGTACTTGATCCAAAATGTCCCCTTCTTTCCCTCGACTTTTTACCTTAAATCATGGAATAGAATGATAGCAGGTTTTATATGGGGCAATGGACACCCAAGAATAAGGTTATTCATCCTTAAGTTATCATTGGCCCAGGGAGGTTTTAATTGCCAAACTTTAACCTATAAGCAAGGGCAGCATTTCTAAGAACTTTGATACTGTGGCTGGTGGGATCATATGTCTTGCCTTGGAAAACTACTGAATTTCACTTAAATGATCTATTTTATATTAATAGAATATTATTTTCCTCTGATGAGAGATCGGTGTCAGCCTCGGCCCTCACAAAGGTTGCCTCTCTGGTTTTTAGACTGTGGAGGTGTATGAGAAGGCCCAACCAATTCATACCATTTATGAGTACTGCAAGTTAATTTCCCAGGATGAAACTTTTGGCCCTGTTCATATGGATAATGCCTTTTCCACTTGGAGACAGATGGGATTATCCCCATGTCTTCCAGTTTCTTTCTCCCCAAGGGATTCTTCTCTTTGAAAAACTACAATGTCAATATACCCTTCGGGACTCAGATTTATTTAGATGCTTCCAAGTCCGTAACCATATACTGTGAAACAGAGGCCTTCAGGTTAAAATGCCCTCCCCTCTTCCTGATTTATTAAAAGTATTTATTGAAGCTATCAGAGGAAATTTGGGGACTCACATTATAGGGCAACTTTACAGGGGGTTAAGGAGTGAGCAGTTAGAATCCATGGCTTCAATCTTACAAGAATGGAAGAGATTTGTGTCTAGAGGTTTCTCTTGAGGTTTGGCTGGGATCGGCACTACAAGCTATAAAGATTACATCATCTTCTCGTTGGAGGGAATTTGCTTGGAAGTGCCGTTCCCAATTTTTCAGGGCTCCAGCGATCCTCCTAAAGTTTCTACCAGAAAAATATGGGAGATGCTGGAGAGAGTGCGGACGTTCTAGGGCCTCACTGGGTCATGTGTTTTGGCTGTGCCCTTTGTTGATGCCCTTTTGGTTCTTTTTCAGATGGAACTTTCTGGGATATTCAATGAGCCGGTGAAGTTAACAGCCGAACAGATTATACTAGGGATCTTTCTGGACCACACTCCCCCATAGTACAAGACACTCCTTCCGGTCTGCCTTTTGGCAGCTAAAAAAAGCTATAACTCGTAGGTGGATGTCAACTCTGATTCCTATGGTCCAAGAACGGAGAATTATTATGTCTGACATATACTGTTCTGAAAGTTTCAATGCTAAAATACAAAATAAGGGTCCATCTTACCTGCTGAAATGGCAGCGGTGGGTTCTTCACCAATCAACAGTGGACCCCACCTTCTGCCCATAATTCTCCCCTTATTGTGTGTTGTCATACCTGAGTTTCTCACCTAGAAGGTAATGGGGTGGGGGGGTTAGAGAGGGGTCAAATTGACCTGGATTTCCTCTTGTACTTCATCTATATTATGAGGGGAAGAAAATCACAAATACACTCCTTTATACCTTTGTGATTATTTGGATACCTTTTAAAACTATAGGTTTAATCCCCTTTCCTTGACATTCTTAATTGGGATGCAACATGGAGACGGACTACTTATTATATATTACTACCTGGTGTACTGATCTCATAGGACAAAGTTTTTTACCCTCAGAGATTAATGATTCTGCTGCAAAAATAATGCTACCATTGTAAACATTTATAAATTAACTGTAACCCTTTTCTTACTTGCAATGTGTGTAATGAAAACTTCTAATAAAAAGAAATAAAACAAAAAGATATCATTAAGACGTACTGTGTGAGGATGTTGAACTTATTAACCAGTTTTGACAGGTTTTACTTTGCTGAATAAAGACTGCAACCAAGGCAATTTCTGGCTCACGGACACACAAAATAGCTATAGCACATAATAATAAATACTATATAAATTTCTGTTCTTGTACAATAATGAGGATAATAATGTGGTATAATTTATAACCCAGGTTCTTTAAAAATCTGAAGTTAAAAGGGTTTGTCTACTGTCTAATCAGTCTGGAAAAAGGTATTCTATCTGAACAAAGTGATAATACTTAAGCGTTATATTTTGTATGAAGAAGCTTTTCCTTCAGGTCCATATTCACTGTATTAAAGATGCCTAATTAGAATGCAGTCAGTCTGGGTATAACCCACAAATTAAGGTTCTCTCTTACACTGGATTGTATGGAGAGCATGCTGTTCCTCTAAAACTGTTTAAAACTGTATGCACAATTTACATGGATTAAATCAGTTCTGTAGTTGGGACCCCAGCGTCTTGTCTGATAATCGCTCCACCAGCTTGTAATACTGTATTTGGCAGTAGTAATTTATATTACTTCCATTAAGGAATGGATACAATTCATTAACCAATTGTTTTAATTTGCAATATTCCTGGACAGCAATTACTTCATACTTTAAAAAAGTTGCTTTTCACTCCCCACAAGTGTGTACCATATTCTGGTTATATAAATGCCATGATTAAAGACTCTGCTCTGTCTACTGACTTTCAGTATATGTCCTGGATGTAAATGTATTTTGTGCTTTTTTTTTTAAAAAGTTCATAAAAAGGTTTTTTTTCAAAAAATGGTCAGCTGTGAACAAACTGGGTTCAGAAATTAAGAGGGTAAGAGGACTCCTATATTGTCACTGGAGAAATCCAGTCACATGACTATGCATTCATTTCACACAACTGTGCTATAACATGCATCTTTTCTTATGTTCAGTTTTAGTAAAGTTTTTCTTCCTGTATATTTCTTTTAAATATAGCAACTCCTCTGTGTGAAAGTATAATAACTGACTTCACTGTGTGTATTGCATTGAAATAATGCACTTCCCAGGTGCTCGAAGGCACTCAGCTATGCCTCCCAATGAAGTAGGGGCAAGCATTAACTCAGCACAATGTATGTTCCATTGAGGAATATTGCTAACTTAATCGCATGCAAGCTGTAAACATTAACCAGTTTAGCAACCACCATAGGCCTAGGAAATTGAACATTCAGAAGTGAGACAAATACAATCACATTAAGGTGTACTATTACAGTTTTCATATTTCGCGTTGCTAGATTTTAGTAATACAACTATTTTGTGCTTAAAATAAACACTACTGCTGAGGAAAATTATATTACTATGTGACAAAGGTTCATCAGCCAAACACAAAAGTTGTTTTACAAGCTAATAATCTCAAGTTACACAGAACTGCTGCATTAACAGCTGCTTAAGAAAAACTGATGACTTGACATGAAGAATCCCACAGGCTGCCCTCAGACTACTTCTGATATATATATAGTTCTTCTAAATTGCGTAACTCTAAGTACCTAACAGGAGCTACTCAGAATGAATCCAGTTATGCAATGTTTTGCAAGCAAAACATCACATGACATGACTACCAATTCTGAAAATGTCACTCCCTGGCAGAAACTACCTATTACAGCTGACATGCATCTTCTGCAAAGAAACATCAGTTAACAGCTAAACACATTCTGCATTATGACAGACACAAGTGATATGGTCCATCAGAAAAAGGTTTATTTTCATACAAAGAAAATCGCTTAGGATAAAGTACCACATCTACAGATAAAATGAGTGAGCGCCAGGCAGTGGTGGCAGAGGTAGATGAGGCTAATATGACCTGCTAGCCATAATGGAAACGTGGGCAACAGAAAGTGATTGGGACTTTGCATTACCAGGCCACTCACTCTACTGGCAAACAGACAAATAAGCAGGGGAAGGTGGGTAGCTTTTTATGTTATATTAGGGAAGGTACAGAGACCATGGAAGATACTGTTCTGGGGGTTCCATGTCATAATAGTGATCGCAAAACAGCGATGGCTATTATGGCGAGGGTATATCGCTGAAAAGCAAATCGGCGATATACACTTTGAAGCGACCTGACATCCGGATATTAAAAAAGTGTTTTTGTGGGGGGTGTCCCGAATTAGGATTCTCAGCTCCAGGGGTGCATGTCAGGTAGGGGACAAAATCCAGATGTCGGCAAAAAATTAAATGCTGCAGCTCGCAGCCCCCAGTCCCGAACCCAGTACCTGCTGTGTCAGAGCTATCCACCCACACCACCATGCCACATAGTTAGTTCTGCAGCAGCAGGTGCTCCAGACCCTGACAACCCCTTCCCTGTCCCTCCCCTGTCCCCCTTCCCTCGCTATTCCCCTTCAATTCGCCCTTCCCCATAGTCGCTGTCCCATACCCTTGCTATTCTGCAGGGTAGACCAGAATAACAGTGCCCAAAATGAGTCGCTAATTTTGTAGTTGCCCATTTTGGGTCACTATTATTACGTGATACCATTCTGGGGGATGGGCATGGACTAGAAGCAGTTTTGTTTCAACTGACTACAAAAGGGAGTAAAAACATCACAATCAAAGTGGTGTACAGATTGTGAAATCAGAAGGAGGTCAGGGACCGTGAATTAGTGGAGGGGATCCGGAAGGTATCAGCCAAGGAGAAGTTGGTAATGGTGCGTGACCTACTGTGAATATGCTGGAAATGGACTGTGAAATCCTAGCAGCCAGCAGTGCAAGAAGTCAAGCACTGGTACATATGATGCAAGACTGCTTTCTCATGCAGTGGGTCAGGAGACTGACTAGAGAGGGGCCCACCCTTGATCTGGTTCTGTCAAATACTTAGATAGTCAGAGAAGTAGAGGTGAGGGAACCACTGGGTCCAGTGACCACAGTACCATGTGGTTCGACATAACCACAGGAACACATCATTCTAGTTTAAAAAACTGTGTTCCTGAACTTCAAAAGGGCAGACTGGCAGATGGGGATAATTCTGGAAGATAAACTGATAAGGGGAGAGTGAAAGAAGAAGGGGATTTGCAAAACAGAATGTCATAAAGAGTGGCTAACAGAGGTGATGGCATCATGCGTGATATCGATCATGAAAGAAAAAAGCACACATAAAAACAAATCTGGTTTTCCAGAAGGGTGGGAAAAGCAGTAATGGCAAAAAGGGAAGCATTCAAAATAAAAAAAAAGAGGGAACAGAGTGAAGCCAGCTAGGAGGATAATCTGAAAAAGCTGAAAGAGGCCAGAATAATTGTAAGAAAAACATAAAGCAGAGGTGAGCTCAGGAGCTGAGAGTAGCAGAGGGGTCAAATTGGGAGAGAAAACCTTGTTTAGGTACATTAGGAAATAAAGTAAAAATAAGGGCGGTGTTATCAATTAAAGAAGAAAGGAGGAAAGGGGAAACCTTTAACCAGGAAAGGCACACTAAGCCAGAGCTTGTTTCCTGGTACAACCTGGGAGCACAACTAAGTTAAGTTCAGGGTCACACAGTATGGAAGTGGGAGCTGATGGGATTCAAACCCAGGTCTCCAGGTTTGCCACTCAATGCCCTTAACCGCTACACTATGCTGGGGCATGGGTGGAAAAGGATGGGAAAAGGCTAATTTACTGACAGATTATTTGGTTCAGTATTCTCTCTGGAGAAGGATGAGCCACTACTGGAATGCAGGCCATGGAGAAAGGGGTGAGAGAAGTGGATTTAGGACCAGTCCCAGAAGCACTGGTGCTCAGGAACCATAAAACCTTAAAGGAGAACAAAGCATCTGTTCACGATGAGTTGCACTGTCTTGTGCTGAAGGGGGTGAGGCAGACACTGGCAGCACCATAAGCAAATCTGTACAATTGTTCACTAGAGAAGGGAATGGTTCCAGCAGACTGAAGGGTAGCCAAAGGGGCACTGCTTCACAACAGCAGCAACAGCACTGACCCAATAAATTAAAGGCTGGTCAGACCCAGTAAATTAAAGACTGGTCAGTCTAACCTTGGTTGTAGATAAACTGCTGAAAACCATCATTAAGGGAAAAAATTGTGGAATGCTTGGAAGTAAATGAGTTGCAGGACGAGAGGTAGCATGGATTTCCAGCAGAGAGATGTTACATAACCAACTTGACCTATTTCTTTGATTGGGTCACAAAGGCTGTGGATAGGGGCCAAGCAATAGATGTGTTGTACCTTGCAAAGTCTAGAATTCCATTCTACTGTATATAGAATGCTAACAAAACATTTTGGTGACCTGTGAGTAATGAACAAACTGACCAGGCGGATAGGGAACTGGCAGGGAAGCAGGACATGGTGGTTGTCAAGGCACCAATCAACACCCAAGGAACTCACGAGTGGGGTACTGCAGGGATTGAGTCAAGGTCATAGTGCTCTTCAATAGTTGTACTGAAGAAGGGATCTAGGACAAGGTGTACGTCTTTGCTGATGACACCATGGCCCTGACCACATTGTACCACTTTAAATATTATAACTTTGTTAAAAAGGAGAAGTTTGCGTCCAGATTGTTGAATGCAAAAAACTGTGCTACAATGTGTTCTAAACCCATACTTAATCCCTGTTCAGAGCAAGGCTTGATCACAATTTTAGATCAACACGGTTTCCTTAGTCCATGTTAACAGCAGTGTGGATGTGCACTGTGCTATAAGTAAGCAATAAGACATGACAGGGTGTGCATGGAACATATTTTACCACATGGCCAGGGGCATAATAAGGCACGATGCTACAAGGTCGAGTGACTTTAGCCACTGGCCATGCGGTAAAATATGTTCCATGCACACCCTGGAGTGTCTTTGTGTATTGCACTTTAAAAATGGGTGACTTTTTGGGGTTAGAAAAAAATGTTATTTATATAAAAAAGTCTATTATCAGATTTTCTGATAAAATAGTCCTTCCGCAAGGCATACTGAGTCATTGATTTGCTTATTAATATTCATAACCTCATTTGCATATATGGGCCAACAATTGTTAGGTGGCAATATGAATAGGTTTGTTTTTCTTCTGATGATCTGGCATCTTTAAAAAGAAACAGGGCAGGTGGCATGTAACTGAGGTGTGTGGACATCTTTTCTTTTCATAACAGCAGAAAAAAATGTCCTGTTGCTGCATCTTTGTTGTTTGTGGTTTTATGTCGGCAGCAGCTTTCCGTTTGGTAAAACGGGGAGGAAAACCCTGACTTTCTAGTTTGTGTTGAAAGCTGCACTGGAAAGGAGACAAAATCTCCGGCAACTGATTGATTTTCACATCGCGGTGTGTGGCATCTCAAAGAGTAGGGTAGGTCAGAGAGCGGCCGAGAGAGCCTAACTTAACAAGCACAGGTGACAGAGATGGGTCCAATACGAGGACTTTACCAGAGTCTAGATGGCAGGGCTGAGTGTCTGTTTGTAAGTTCCCATGTTTGGTATAAAGGGGGAAGAGTGAAGACTGGGCGTCATCACTGATCAGGGAAAAGCCACTTTAGCAGAAAAAAATGGTGGCATTTAAAGATGGAAAGTTCTAACTGCACATTGTTTTTTTGGGCAATTTGGTCCCACTTTTAGGCACTTGTTATTACCTGTGCATGGAACAGATTTCATGCACAGGTAACAACCAATCAGGTAGCTAGATTTTCTCTTCCCATAACACTGGTTACAGGAATCTCTCTTTCTGGGCTTGTACAGCTGAGAAAACATGCACAACCCACTCCTAGAAACTAATACTGATCTAAATCAGATACTGCTCGGTTTCTTTTCCTAGCAGTGGCCAGCCCATTCTCAGGTATTCTCGGGCACTGTGGCATCCGCAATTCCTTGCATGGGTGCTGCAAAGATAACTGGGAGCTTCCACTGGCAACACTATAACTGGAGCCCAGTCTGAACACTCAGGTTACCGTGCTGCAAAACCATTAGGAAAACATTTAAAAAAACCTGCCGGCAGTCTGTAGAGGGCCTAAGATCTGCAACAACAAACAAGCTGGGCTCAACATGCTGGAATTGGAATAACTATCCAACAATCTCGGAATGGTTAAAACACAGTTTAATTGTGCAGTTCAAAGGAAAGATAGCACCCCCTTGTGGCGCTGATGTTTTGCATCACTACTTTGCTCTTTCTCAACATAAACCTGGTTTTCACTTTTCTAAAATAAGTGCAAATTTTCTATTTGGTCAAATGTGTCAGTTTCATCTTTCTGCTGTATTGCTATTTGAGTCATTTTGTGCTAAACTTGTTTAGTCTCTTTTTCTTTTTTAGGGCCCCTTCTTTATGCTGCCTACCATAAGACTACCCTAAAAAGACAAATGTAGAATAACTCAGTAAATAATTAAGAAGATTGGACAGCCTTAAATAAGACATGTCTCACCTGACTTCACTCTAGCTCCAGCATCTGCCCCCCAGCCACATACAGTAACCTGCAGGCACAATGCTGCTCGAGTCTCCCCCTCCCATCCAACACATAACCAATAGGAATGCAGCAGTGATGAAAGGCACATCATTTGTGTGCCACAAACCTTGATGCCCAAAATATGGGCCCGCCAAACTCACACTGAAGAGTAACTTCAACCTGCCCATTCCGTATGGATAGAAGGTGGAGCCATAAAGGACTGCAGAGGGGTCAAGACTGTAGTGTGAGGGGGCAGCAGGCAGGGGGGATTTTGGAAGGGTGGAGAGTGGCAAGGGGCTTATAGTAACAAGGGAGAGGGAGGATTGTGCTGAATATTTTCCATTAAACACCCTTCAGATATTCAGTTTTCAGATTTAGATCTGAAGGCTGCATTACTCATGGTACTCAAAAAAAATAACAGCTGTGCAAATCTCCCAATGTTCAACCATACAAATGTCAGACTTTAACCATGCAAAGTTCACCATAGTCTGAATAAGTTCACATGGCCTGATATTAAGACCCAAAAAAATAAATAACCCCTAAGCCAATTGTCAGGTGGCCAGGGAAGGGCAAGTCTTTTAGCAGCGTCCTTACAAACCCCCGTTATTTTGTACCATCCACCCCCCCCCCCAATGACTGAGTGTCAATGGCTCAGTAGGTAGCACACTCGCGTCTTAGGCCGGGAGATCAGAGGGCTGTGGGTTCAGTTCCCACATCTGGCACTTGGGTTAATATCCCAGTACTGACACTGTAGTGCAGCATGAGAGGGGTGCTGCACTTCTGAGGTGCCGTCTTTCGGATAAGGCGTTAAACCGAGGTCCCATCTGCCTGGATTGGTGGTAGTTCAGGTGGATGTTAAAGATCCCGTGGCACTTATCGAAAAGAGTAGGAGAATTTCCCCAGTGTTCTGGTCAAATTTCCCTCATTCACTAAAAATAAAAAAAAAAATACCACCAACAGCTTAATCTGGTTCAAGGTCAGTTGGCATTCATCTGTATCCTCTCTCCCCCGGGTCGTGCCTGAAAATAGGCAGGATTTGTCTCGTGCACATACCCGGTCAACAAAAACGAAATAAATAAATAAATAAATATACAATCAACAAAAAAAAAATTTGTTGACAACTCGCCTAGTTGTCATTAGCAACTTTGTGTTTTGCAGTTCTTTACTGCACACCACATTTCTGACTGTTCTGACCTCAAACCACCCAGTTAGACTTTGACCTCATAATGTTTGCAGAAGTTCAGGAGAATCAAACACCCTGGGTCTGAAGCATTGAAGTCTCAGGAAGAACTGAACTAGCAGCTTTAGAAAACATAATTTCATTTGGTGTACATCCCTACCCAGTAGTGAGCAGAGACAGACCACCACTAAAGCTGCTGCAAGTTGGAACCTCCTCTTAGTCTAAACATCGGTTCCAGTTCTGTTATTCTTATATTTTTATCTGCCTTTTAGGAAACTCAGTGGTTGCCACAGAAAAACAAATTCTGGCAAGAGCCGATAGGGCTGCAGCTGAGGAATTTGTGGTAAAAATACTAAAAATTACCAAAGTTATAAGCCTGCATTAGCAACATGTAATGTAGACTCATAACTTTATTGTTATTTAATAGTTTTACACAAAATTTTCAACATAGCCTTCTTATGACCCCACCTCATGAACAAGGGAGGAGGACATTTTCAACTCCTGTCCAAAAGGTGATTTCATGCAGGGACCATGAAATCACCTTTTTGGATGTAAAAACACATTGTGACCAGGATTTGAAAAATGACAGCTGTCACGTTCATGCGGTGGTGTAAAGATATGCTAAATTGTAAACTTGGGGTAAAAATATTGAAAATTACCAAAGGTATGAGCCTACATTCACAAAATTCAAGGTAGGCTCATAACTTGGTTGTTTTTTTAATATTTTTACACCAAAATGTTCATAACAGCCTTCTTATGACCCCACCTCATGAATAAAGGCAGAGAAAATGTTCAACTCCTGCCCGAAAGGTGATTTCGTGCAGGGACCACGAAATCACCTTTCGGGACAGATTTGCCTAATGTTAGTGCAATTGTTCATGAGGCAGGGTCCCAAAAAAGGCATGTTCAAAATTTGGGCCAAAAATATGCAAAAATTCTCAAGTTATGCCACTAAGCTCAAAATACCATTGAAATACATTGAACCGCATACCTGTTTCTTTAGTTCACGGTCTGGCTTTGAAGAGTGAAAATGTGTTTCTGGTCCAGAGAGGATTACGGCGTTGGACCCCAGATGGGTAAGTAAGGGCTTGAGGGGGGTGCAGGGTGGTGGGTGCTGTGTGGGAGGGCTGGGTTCGGGGCAGTTACCGCCACAAAAGACATCGATAGACGGTTTTCTTTTTACAGGGTTTAAAAAAAAAAGAACAAGGATTCCTCATCGTGACACTGGGACTGGGCACCCCAGTGTCACTGTTATGTTTTTGGGGGGTGCTGAGAGGAGAGCCAGGTGGGCAGGAGGGAAAGACATATATTTAAAGAAAAGGAGAAATAACCACACATGCAGGGTAGTGGGGGGTGTCACTGAAAACAGCCACCAAGAATTCATCATTGTGACACTGGGAATGGGCACCCCCAGTGTCACTGCTATGTTTCTGGGGGGACGGGGGTGCTGAGAGAGAGGGTCGGGTGGGTGGAAGGAAAAGGATATATATATTTTAAAAAAAAAAGAAGAAATAATCGTGCATGTAGGGAAGTCGGGATGTTGCTGAAAACAACCACTGAGGCACCCTCAATGTCACTGTTATGTTTCTGGTGGGGGGTGCGGTGGTGGGTGCTGAGCAGGAGGGGAGGGTGGGGTGAATATCTTAAATAGAAAAAAAAATTGGCAGTCACGGCGGAACATGGCACACTCTGCTGTGTCCAAGACGGCTGCTGCACTGTACTGCTCATGCGCTAGTAGTCGCGCATGTGCAATACAGTTTGATGTCCATCTCGGAAACGGCAAAGTGTGCCGTGTTCCACCGTGACCGCCAACACTATAAAAATAGTGCAGTGCTACTTCCACTGGAGACAACAAGCAGAGTGCTTCACGGATGTGGAGGCGACAGTGGTGCAACTCCAACATGTTGTTTGGTCAGAAGGAACACGCTGAGACCTTTTTTCCTAGCAAGAGGCCTGAAGGGCTATGACCACTGCAGCCACAAAAGAACAAGCAAAAAGTACAGCACTCAAAACCAGATGCAGTCAAAAATACTCAAGAGAATGGAAAATGTCATTCCAAAAAATGTATTGGGATTCCAATGTTCAAAATACAACAGCCCAAGCTACAGCTCTCCTAGCAGTCACTTGAGTGTTTTTGACAGTATCTGGTTCTGAGTGCTGCACTTTTTGGACTTTGTTGTTTCCTTCAGCTGGCCATTTATTTGTGTTTAGCACCTACCCTGCACCGTTTCAGTAGCGACAATTTCTGTTTGGAGCGGACTCGCTGAAAAAAAAAAAGGCAGTGGCAGAAAGAAAAAGAAATGGCAAAAACAGCATGTCTCTAGTAAAGTTTTTCAGGACAACATAATAACCATTGAAATCGCTAAAACACTGTCCTGCCCCCTTCCTCCAATTGCATTATTTTGTTCTAAAGCTCCTTTTGCCTTTTCCTGAGCAAGCTGTTTTGTATTTTGGGACTTTCCTATAGAACACAGACTCGCTCATATATACCTCTTTTCCACCATTCATGATCAATACATTCAAATGTTTTCAGGGATAATGCACCCCATTTTTACTTTGTCCCAGTCATTTGAGTGGAGTTGCTACTGTGTGCCTTATTCTGTTGGCTGGGTGTATGGGCTGCTAGCAGTTGTCTCTGCAACCATTGCCAATGTTACTTATGGCTGGCTAGTGGAAGGTGTCCACTTCTCCCCCAGCTGCCCCCCACATACAACCCCACCCAGAATCAAGCATCTTACCTCTGTGATGTGATGTGATGTGATCAGCTCCTGTTGCAAAGTGCTGGTTGCTCCAACCGAACATGTCAGCAGTACATCAGCGCACTCTTAGTGCTGGAACTTTGTTCCAGTATGATTTACTGTCCAACCTTCAAAGCGTCACGGATCACCACATAAGTTATATATGTCCTGATGGGCAATATTGCAAAGGTGACTTATTGTGGCAATCCAGAATCAAACTCTTTCCTGATAGTTTTCCAGGAAAGTTTTTGCTCACAGGAGTGCGGTGTGTATATTTATGGAACGCATACAAACAGAGGAGAGAAAGAAGAAAGTGCTTCAGCTCGGACTTGAACCCAGGCTGCCCGGAATACCATTTCAGTTGTGCTATCAGCTGTGCCACCAAGGCAACTGGAAACTGGGCGTTCCTGGAGCATGTTATTTTTTCTTCAATGCACAGCCTGGTGCTTCACAAATAATTAAATTTTTTATCACAAGAGTGCAGTGTGCATAATCATGGGTGGGCCCAGGGTGAGACTTGACACCACTTTACAATGATTTAAGGTGTTAATGTGGTAATACTATGCAATAATAGTCAAAGATGGCTTATTCAATGGTGGTGGTGCTTTCAAATTGTTTTCATTGTTTCACTGCTTTCATTGTTTTACATCTAGTATATACTCTAGGGTGATACCTTTAGAGAGGTATAAATTATAGATCTCTCTTTGTCTTTGTACTGAACATTAAGGGCCAGATATTCAAAAGTTTGTGCCGGGCAAAAACTGTTTGAGTAGGTTTAGCGCGGGATTAGTGCGGGTTTGCTATATTCAAAAGGTCAAATAGTGCGTGCAAACTGCATTAGCACTGGGCAAAATCATAATGTATGCAAGGGGCAAACTGAGTGGATGTATACATGAATGCAGGCGCAATTGCTATATTCAGCAACTAACGCCACACAAAGTGGTTTTGCATGACTTAGCGCGACACTTAGCATGGTGCACATTACCGCCCAGGAAAAGGTAGTCTTAACCCTGGGTAATCAGCTTTGCGTGGCATTATGGCTTTGCACGGTGTTTGCGTGGCTCTGCGCGACCCTAACAAATAAATATGACACATAGACAAAGCCAGACATAGAGGAAACATGCTGCTCACTGGTGGCATCACAATGATGCCATCATCTGCCACCAGTCCCAGCCATGCCAGGCAGTAAGTGGTGAACTTGCCGCCACTGGACAGCATGGCAGTGTGGCCATACAGCACACACCTGCGGACCACTCTTCTGTGAACACCAACAGATGCCAGCATACACATGCAGCACTGTGGGCATGGAGGATGTTGAGGGGAGAGTGTACGGGTGGCCAGGCTGTGCCACAGACCAGGTGTGTGGTCACAAGGCTGGGACACATCATGCAGTGCACATGGGCCAGTATTGAGAATACCCAACACCAGTGTGCCTTTCTGATAATATATGCCCCCCTGGCCACATACTGCACAGCTGTACAACTGCCACAGTACACAAAGCCGGACATGTATATGTCACTGTGAGCATCCAATGCCAGAGGTGCAGCATCTGTGGGTCACACAACAGCGCAACAGTAATGTCCACTGTCAGTAAACGCCTGCATGTTGGGCCTGTCACTGTGTATAGTGCAGTCATCAGCACTGCCCTACACACCATAGGCAGTGCTGTGTCCACACACTACTGGCCCCCTTACTACCGTAGTGTCTGCTGTGTACTGTAGCATGACCTACAGTGTGACAGTTGCATGCAGCACCACCACCATCTGTGCCTATACTGTGTTGACCCAGTACAGCTGCAGGCAGCAGCGCATGTGAAAGTACAGTGTTCAGAACTGTATAATATTCCCTGAACTGTTTGCGCAGTGCTAACACGTTTGCGTGGGTTTAGCGCAGGACTAAACCGTTAGCCCAGTGCAAACTGCATGCAAATCAGGGCATAATGAGATGCTAATCTGGAAGTTTGCCCAGAGACTACCTAAGTAGGCTCATTTGCATGTCACTTTTGAATACGCTAAAGTTTAGCGCCGGGCAAACGTGTTTGCACCAGGCTAATGGTTTAGCCCTGTGCTAAACCTGAGCAAATATGTTAGCACTGCGCAAACAGTTCAGGGAATATTATACAGTTTTGAACACTGTACTTTCACATGCGCTGCTGCCTGCAGCTGTACTGGGTCCACACATTTGCAGGCACACACATTGGCCACATAGTTCACCTCTGCCTACCTTCACATTGCTGTGTACTGTGTTGCTGTTGTGGTTTGCACTTCCTGGTTGTTACATTCAGAGCTGTCTTATTCCAGGGCTAAGTTTGCCCAGCACTCCCAGACCAGTTTGCCCCGGCCTCATTTCCATGCTATATTCAGAAGCTGTTTGCCCCGGGCTATTCCTTTTGAATATAGCTTGTTTTGTGCTCCGGGCTAAGTTTGTCCACTGGGCAGTGTTAATTTAGCCCCGGGGCAAAGTTTTGAATATCTGGCCCTCTATCTTTATTTATAATGTGATAAATCAGCTGTTGGTTGTTTAAGGTCTGTTAGTGGTTACTCTATATTTGTAATGTTATAAGTTGTTAAACTTTAATAAAATGTTTGTTAAAAAAAGAAAGAACATAAAAGTTCAGTTCTGATGGTGTCAGGGTCTGTTGGGAGGGGTGAATCCAGCACTTACCCCAGGAATGGACCAGCACCAAGGTGGATAAGTGGGTTCTGCATATCACCTCCATAGAATTCTCCCATGCTCCCACCTCAACCAGCTTGAAAGATCTGATCAAATGGCAAGCATACCAATCAGGGGACGACAACCTCCTTATCTTAGGGACCATCATTCCCATTACCAAGAAGGAGAGAAGAAAGGCCATATTTTCCTATTTTGTTCTCATTCCCAAGAAAAGGTGGGGGGGGAAGTTCTGTCCAGTGCCAGACCTCAAGAAGGTGTACCAGCCTCATTTCCAAAATGAAATTCAAAATTATCTAACTGGGAATGGGCACAAGAGCATCATGACTGACTACAGATTGCCAGTAAAGCAGTGTCACAGCAAATGGCCAAAGAGAGGCAGCAACAGCAGAACTTGTACAACAAAAGAGCCAAAGCAGAACCTTTAACGATTGGAGAGAAGGTACTGCTCAGATATACACACAATTGCTAGAAACCGAAAACTAAGTGAGATGCAGAAAACATTCCATGCCTTGATGTACCTGTCTACCAAATTCAAACTGAGTTTGATGCCCCACTCCAAAAGATTGTAAACTGCAGTCCTCTCCAGCCATGTACTTTCTGAGCCACAGAACAAAAAGAAGAACTGAGTCCAGATGCCCAGGACCCCACTACAAGTGAGAGGCAGGATGGCTTCAAGGAAGAGTTCCCAGACCTTACCTGGAAGGTTGTCTTTTGTTGCCATGGATCCACCGTATCCCCGTCAGTTCCTGAATTCCTATGCCTGTAGATCCACTAATGACTCAGCAGTTGCGTAGGTGGTCTCAGCGATCCAACACTGGGATCCCCCAAAACATTTTGTTATGAAGGCAGCTCAAGCCATGTTGTAGAACAAATAGTACTGTAGTACAGCAAAGACCCCCCTGGCTGCAGGTTCTACAGCATAGTGCTGAGTCTGGTTTTTGCCACCGAGTCATACACAAGTGTCAAAGTTTAATAGTAGTCACACGATAATCATTAAGATGTTCTGTATGTATGATAGAATCAGTCGCTGATTAGTTTGCCACTCACACACCCCAAAAGTTGTTGCCATCCAGTAAGCCAGCCATTTAAGTGAAACAGGGGACCCCGGAGAAGACAGACACAGGGGCAGATACATAATAGCCAGGGGCCACAGGGTATAAAGTATAGGAACACAGGGAGAGAGAGTGAATGTTTGTGCACACACCCACTGTTAAAAGTTCTCCAGCAGCTAGGTCTCCAGAACCATCCCTGCAGCAAGAACCCCCTCCCTTTAGCAACACTAGTGACAGCACCACAGCTAGTGTGTCTCCCTGGCCTGCAGCTCTGCTGCGTAACAGTAATAATCCCCTAATGTCAGCCCCAGTTCAGCCACAGACTACCGCTTCAGAGCAGTAGCCAGTTCCCTGCAATCCTGAAGCCAGGGCTATTTTAAAACTTTTTTTTTCTTTTTCTCTGCTGTGCGCTCTACATACAGAACCCCACCCCCCCAAGCAGGATGCAAGAGAGAAAGCAGGACACACACTGGGACTGCTGTTCCTGCCCAGTGTGTGGGTATTTTCAAACCAGTGAAGCAGTTAGGGCCCGAGCTCAGGTATTGAGCATGGGAGCCCCGAGCCTTGAAGAAATGGTCAGCTGGATCACTGGAGTAATCCAGAAGAGACCGGCAAGGAAAGGGAAGCGTATGGAGATACAACGGTGACCCTTGGACTTAACTAAGAGAGGCTGAAGCATGTTCATTGACTCCAGTCCATCCCTCTGGTCAGCGGCAGCAGCAGTTCTTCAGCCCCTCTGCCTAGGAGCTCTGGGTCACTGTGGTGAAAGTCCGTTTGTGTCAGCAGCGTTAGCTGTGGCCTCCCTTTGTGGATTCCCCCTTCCTCTCTCAGTGCTGCCATAAGTTAACAATCTACAGGCCTCCTTCCTCACCTCCTTCCCCAGTGACAGCAGCAACTAGGGAGTGGCACATGCAGCACAAGCCCTATAAGGAGAGACTGAAGGACCTCAATATGTACACCCTGGAGGAAGGGGGGGATAGGATAGAAACATTCAGATACCTCATGGGTATAAAAAATGTTCAAGAGAGAAGCATTTTTCAGAAAAAAAGATGCTTAAAAACAATGGGGCGTGCTATGAAGCTAGAGGGGGTAGACTCAGGGGTGATGTGAGGAAGTACTTCTTCACAGAAAGAGTGGTGGATGCCTGGAACAGCCTCACAGCAGAGATGGTTGGGGCAAAAATAGTAACAGGTTTCAAGAGTTCATGGGACAGGCATAAGGGAACTTTAGTGGCAGGGAAGGGGGGGGGGTAAAGCTGAAAATCAAGTAGGGTCCGTGGTGCTACAGCAGGTAGGAAAAATGGGCAGACTGGGTGGGCCAAACAGTCCTTATCTGCCGTCAACATCAGTGTTTCTGTGTTTCCCCCTCTGGACCCCTCTGCATCCAGGTTGTGGTGGTAACTGAGCGGCAGCAACAACAGGCAGTGACAACCACTGTCAAAGAGAAAAAACATTTTTTTTTATTTAAGCAAACCGCATCAAGCAGTGCTTAGCATTGGTCGCGTGGGTGCGCAGGAGGTTCCACCTGCAGGACTGCCTATAGAGGTGGTGTAGGAACCAGCTCCACATGCCCTAGAGTGGGCCAAGCAAGGCCCTGACACCGGAACCTTCCACAGTACAGGATTAGGATAAAGAGAGCTCCGTAGAAGCTAGAGGAGGGAGGGAGTCAAAACACCCTCAGAGCCACCCACAGAGTGGGTGACAAGTTCCACAGGAGCTGATACAAGCAGGCAGAACTACTGACACGGACTCAACAAATATTCTTAGGGTGCTGCACACATTTCATTCCAGCCAGCATTTAAAGCAACAGTGTACCTAACTGAAAGACTGTCTGTACATAAGAATTTTAAAGACCGCCCAGAGTTTTGGGGGCCCTATGGTGCAACTGACTGAATATGTGTGCCTTCTGTATAACCTAAACTGTCTGGATTCATATGCCCAATGCATAAGTTGAACTGACTGAATGTGTGTGCCCTTTGCATAACCTGAACTGCCTGAATTCATCTTCCCTCTGCATAACTTGAACTGACTGAATGTGTGTACCTTCTGCATAACCTGAACTGTCTGAATTCATGTGCCCTCTGCATAACCTGAATAGACTGAATTTGTGTGCCCTTTGCATAACCTGAACTGCATGAATTCATGTGTGTCCTTTGCATATGCTGCAGGTCAGTTGTGCCATATTAATCTTGGGGAAAATCTAATACACTTGTTTTGTGGTAAAACCTTTTATTAGACTAGCTGAAAAATGTTTACACAAGTTCTTGAGACCTCTCAGGTCTGAAGGGACCTGAGAAGTCTTGAAAGTGTGTGTAAAAACTCTTCAGCTAGTGTAATAAAAGGTATTACTACAAAAAAGTGTACTAGGCTGCATATACTGAACTCCCTGAATCTGTGAGCCCTCTGCATTAAACAAACTGCCTGTTTTTGTGTGCCCTCTGCCTCACACAAACTGCCTAATTTGTGTATACCCTTTGTGTAACACAAACGGCTTGAATTTATGTGTCTTATTTGTCCTAAATGAACTGACTTAAATCTTTGCTACCCTTTGACAGACTACCTGCCCTTTTCCATTGCACTGTCTGGACTGTGTGAGCTACAGAGCCCTGCACTGGTGTACACGTGACTTCACATTACTGTGTGAATCAGTCCAGTGCTCAGTTTGTCAAACTGACAGTGCTTCACAGGGAGAACCAGCCTCAGCCTATCCTGCCTAAATATGTGAAGTATCTAACTACTAACTGGGGTATCCATTCTCAAATGAACTGTGTTAACCTGACAGCATTATAAAGCGCATACTGTACCTGCGTAAAGATATTCCACTGTGTGCAAGAAAGGGACGACACTTGTTTTGAATGGAGACTTTATTGAGATTGCATTGACTCTTCTTACTCCCTCCCATGCACGCCTCGGTCCAGGGCCAGCTGCTGAGATAGAAGTAGGGTGGTAGGCAAGGTCACCCCGTCTCTTCAGTGCATCAGCTCAACCGTGATAGGACAAAGTGAAGGCAGCTTAGAAGCCGCCACGGCTCACTATCTAGGGAAACTGACATATAGTGTGGGTGGTGGGGGGTCTTTTCAGGAGCAATGAAAGTGGCCAGATCCAGAAAGCAGCCAGATCCAGGAGCAATGAAAGCTTCAAGATTCTCTGATTACAATTTGTGCGTCCAGTACAACCCTGTTCAGGGTCTGACACTACCTCCTCACCACCACTCAAAGGGTCCAATAAAAGAATCCAGTTTTGTTCTGTCTTGTTCAGGAGTTGGTCACACTCTCTTCACCGATGACAAATACTTTAAGTGCCTTTGGCCTGGTGGTCTGACATGATCTTTACCGGGCAGTCAAGTAAACCAGGGGAGGTAGTGTACCTTCTACATTGCTGTGAAAAGTTCTTCTGGCCTCCCCTGAGGTCACATCTCCTGAACTCCAACTAGTGCACTCCCCGACTTGAGAGAATACTCCTTTTGTGTCTTCACTGTCTTGCAAATTCACGACTTGCAGGTTACACAATCGCTAGTCTTCATGAACAGGTTAACCAGGCTACTGATCTGAGTTACCAATGGCTAGGGTTATCAGATCTTGTATATACTTGCCATACAGTATAGAGATTCCATACAGTACCAAGCACTGCCATAGAGTAAAGCATCTGACATACCTTAGAGCACAGAGATAGCACAGAGCACCTAGCACTGCCATAGAGTATAGCATTTTACAGATATCTAAAATGGTACCATTTTACCAGGGGCTTAGTTTAAGTTGCTTGACATGACACTTACACTCCACTGCCTACACTAAATATTTTTGGTTGCATCTGTAGACATGCCTGCCTCTCCTCATAAATTCAGACAAGCTTCAGATCAGAGGGAACATAAGGAACCAGTAACCCAGTTGGCCCCAGTTTGTGATCCAAGCCATGCGTTCAAAGTATACGTGACTAGGGTCTATGGTAGCTAGATGCACATTAACGACTGCCAGTTTAGTCAGTGGTGACCTTAATTCCAATGAGGCTATGTTTTTTGGACCCATTTCCCTACAGTGGCTAACAAAATTCAAGTCCACCTGGTCCAGAACTGCACTTTAGCTTGATCGATTCTGTGCTGGCTCTTCAAATCTGCATCTCCGACCATCAGGTTCTTGCCAATCTGGCACCAGGCTGCAGCAGTTTTTGGTTTTTTTTTTAATGCCACACATTGTCAGCGTCTATCTGGGTGGTGTGTTATGCTGTTACTTCCTTGAAACAGCGCTGCCCCAGCTCAGGAAGCCATAGAAACAGAGACCGGGATGGCAGAACAAGACCAATGGTCCCCCAGTCTGCCCATAAAACCTTCTCACATGCTGAGACCTTTTGTCAATATGAGGTTTTTGTCTACACTGTCTACCCCTTGCTCCCTGACTTACTTTTACTACCCCAAATAACTACTAATCCCTTAAGTCTCTCCCAACCATGCTCGCAACCAGGAATGGTTTTGGTGCCCACCACCTTTGCTGGCAGACTATTCTATGGCTCAACCACTCTCTCTGTCAAATAACACTTTCTCATGTCCCTCCAGACCCCCCCCCCACCTGTTTTTACTTGTGTGCTCATGGTCTAGGCTCACTACTCCTGTTGAACATTTCCTCACAGTTCACCTTGTTCATTCCTTGCAGGATCCATAATTACTGAAGGGCACTAAACATAGAAACTGAAGAAAGCGGGCTGCACCTCAGCATCACTCTCCTCAGCCTGCAAGCTGGCAGGCTCCATGACGGAAGACTGCAACGCAGGATTCCTGGCTACAAATAGTGACCAACCCAGTTTACATGCGGCTAAAAACCTGTTGGCCTCCTATCTCTGTTGTAGGTATCAGAATATGAACACCTGCTGTCTACAGCACACACAAGTTGAAAGAGTACTTAACAGCGGGAAGCTGCAAACCATACTACTGTAATAGTCCCCCTCATCTCCAAAAAATTTATGTTCTTCGGACTTATTTATGTTTGCACATGAGGTAAATTTTCTGCAATTTCAGAAAAACAAACTTAGCTATGTGACCAGGGCTATGACTGCTTTCACCACTTTAAATCGGTCTCTGACATCTAGAACAAAAGTTGTCTTATTATTCAAGACTGCACAAGTAACGGTGCACAAACACTGACCCACAGCTTTTATTAACCCTACCCTGTGACGGTCTTGTTCTCATCTACCTGTAGGGTCAAATAATACACCATGAATTTGCACCTAATGTGGCTATGGTTTTGATATTTTCCAGGAAGAGAGCCACAGACTGTAGAAAAAGGTCTCTCAGGATTTCTGACTTACTCATTGCACATTTCTGCGTTTTAAAAGGGTCAACTCATGACTTTGACATCCACCTGAACACCTATAGATGAAACCAGAGTCTGCATGTTTGAAAACTGCAGCACTGGAGTTCGGATTTTCATTTTCAAATCATATCTGATTAAGGAGACACCGTTTCATGCAAATCTCCAAATCTGTTTCTGGACTCCTCTTCAAAGAAGAGAAATATGACAGGCAGTGGCTGTCGAATAGAAAAGTCATCCCAAGCAGCACTGAAAGTTGAGGTACCACAAGTGCAACAGTTTTACACTGCAATGCTTGAACTGGTTCTGCAAAGACAGAATGAAAACTTCCTCCTTGGAGGCTGTAGACCCTCCTCTGCAAATCAGTTAGTATAACTCTTTGCACACTGCTTTTGTCCGCTGAAACTGCTTAAAAAATCCTGAAACTTGTGAAAATTATAACTCAGATTTGTGGTCCCTGATTGGCTACACTTCCTGCTTAGCATTCACAAGTTACAAGACAAATCAGCAAACGGACCAGCCCCGGCATACAACTTTATAACTTATCCATGTTATCTGGCAAACCCTAGTTTACTAAAATTTGGCAGAGAACATTAAAATAGAGTAGCAAACAGTACCAAGAGCAGATGCATAGCCTGTTGGTTTGTACTTATTCTAGCTGTGTTTCTTTAGGCTGGGACTGCTTGGGCATTGAAATTATCTTGTGCCTCTTTAGACTGGACTGCTTGGGCATTGAAATTATATTTTTATATTTTGTAATATGAGCATCTCATATTTAAATGCATATCATATGTGACACTCAGACAGCTGGTTCTGATTAATCTTAGACTTGTGTATATAAAAATGTGTTATTGATTAATCTTAGACTTTTGTATATAAAAATATGTCATTGAATGTCTCCCATGAGAGATGCTGAAACAGCCTGTGGGATGATCCACACACACACACCCTCCCAGGTTTTAGATACAAGGTGTTACCTGGAAGGCCAAGAGATAATTACACGCTAGAACAGGCCTAAATTAAGCATCTCCTGTTTATCTAGCTTTATTGTAGCTTGCCAGCTGACAGGATAGAGTATATTCATTTTATGACGTTTAGAGGAGGAAAACCAGGTTATGTCACACCGGTGCAAAGTCATAAATGTTCCCCTGATGTCTGTAAAAGCTGGATGTTGCTCATGGATGAAAGAAGGACTTAGAAATTAACCTTATTTAATTTACCTTCTGAGTGATGACATCCTGGTTGTATAATTTTTACAGTCTGACAGGGAGGAGCTAGGTGACCTCATGCAAAGAGGTTGGCAAAGCCTGTTTTTAAACAGTATTCTGTTTTCCATTTACTTGACAAATGTTTGGACTCTGAAAAAGAAACATCTACAGCACTGTGAGATGAGAATACCTTAGAAAAGACAAGTCTAAGTGTATTAGTGGTAGGAATCTGCACTTTTTAAAACCTTATTCTTTTAAATGATTTGTATGTTTTGTGATATATGGTTCTGTATTTACATCTTACATTTTTTTTTATCTATTTTGAAGTAAACCTCTATTTTAGAGATTACTTGGTGTGCCTTTGAAATTATTGTTCTTGACAAGGGAAGCATACATGGTTAAAGCTGACACGGTACAAAGCTTACTGGTTTTACCAAACTGTGAAAAGGCAAGAATTTTATTCTAAGGTCTTTAATACAGTTTTAAGGTGCAGAGTAGCCAAAGTTAGGGAAGAAGATGGCTTCCAACTACGGCAGGCATACTGTAGACTACTTAAAGCAGTTGTGCAGGGACAGAGGAGTCTCGTTCAAAGTGAAAGCCAGCAAACAGAACCTCGTGGATGCCCTGATGGTAGCAGATACCCAGAGCAGCGAGTCACAGACTGTGACTGAAAAGGACCAAACCTCGAGTGTGGCAGGGCTAGCAGCCAGTGCAGTGTCCAGATCCGATGAGGAGGGCAACAGGGCCACTGTCAGCAAAGGGCCACAGTAGCAGGGGAAGGTCGCCAGTATCCTGGATCCAGAAGTACTCAGGCTACAAACTGAGTTGCGCAGAATGGAGCTGGAGTTCCAGAGGGAGAGGGACTGTGAACAGTGGGAGGCAGAGCGAGAACACCGAGAGGCAGACCGTGAGGAGCATGAGCGCCAGAGGCAACACGAACTGGAGAAGCTACGAGTTCAAACAGCGGCACCAGAGCAGGTAAGTGGCTTGGGTTTAACTGGGACTACAGGACTGGGTTACAAATTGAATTTCAAATTGATAGCCGAATTTAAAGAGGGAGAGGATATGGATGCCTTTTTAAATTCTTTTGAAAAAGTTTGTATTCAGGCTAAAATTCCTAGAGAGTCCTGGAGCTTCCAGCTATCCCCACTACTTACCAGGAAAGCTCGGGATGCATTGGGTCAAATGGACAATGAGGACAGTGATGATTACAGCAAACTTAAAGCTGCACTGTTAAAAAAGTTTGAATTAACTGCTGAATCATACAGAGCTAAATTCTGTAAGCTCAGGAGAAGCCCTGACATGAGCAACGAGGAGCTAGCCACGAAACAACGTCAGTTTTTAAACGTTGGTGGGAAGAATTGAGGCAAACTCTGTTGATAAAACTGAAAATGTGATTTTGTTAGAACAGTTTTATTGGGCATGCCCAGCAAAGCTGAAAACCTGGCTGGAGGACCGAGATCCCAAAACAGTGCAAGAGGCTGCTGAACTTTCGGACCGCTATGCCAAGAGCAGACCTGCTCTGAGAGCAAATGGGGTGGGCGTGGCAGCGCAGAAAGGGAAAAGTGCACCTTCAGGGCAGCTAAAACCCTCACTGCCTCCACCAAAACCAGTTACCCCAGGTTTCAAAGAAAAGATTTCTCTGAAAAGAGAAGTGAATGTTGGTTATGTAAAGAAACTGGGCATATTGCCAGACAGTGTCCCAAAAGAATGAGCAATGATACGCAAAATGGTACTAGAAAAGAAGTGGGTTGTTTGTGTGTCCCTAGAAGCACGCCTGTGAACATGAGAAACACAGGCACCCAGTCATGGTGAATGGTATACAGACACAAGGGTTAAGGGACACGGGCATCCCTGACATTGGTAAAAAGGGATCTAGTAGAGCCTAGTCAGCTTATACCCAATAAATACATCACTGTACAGGATTTTACTGGTGAAGAGAAAACATTGCCACTGGCTAGTGTTCTCCTAGACTGGGGTGAAACAGCCGGAACTGTGCAACAGGTGGCAGTAGCCAAAACATTAGCAGTGGATGTGATCCTGGGCAACAATATCAAACAGGGGGATGGTATGTGTAGTTACCCGTAGCCAAACAGCAAGGGAAAATTGTAGTTCCGTGATCCCCACAGAAACCATTGTGGAAACCACTGAGAGACTGGTTACCCAGCCTATGTCTCCAGATGGGGAGACTAATAAAAAGGGGGTAGAAATTTCCCCAGTAGCAAGTAACCACACAGCTACAGAGAGTTATTCCGAAGAGGGAGGGGTGACTCACTGTCAGAGGGTTGGGACTGACAGTGATCCTGAGTGCCCTGACGCTAGTGCTAGGGACCTTAGTTTAGCGACTGAAGGGGACCTGTCCCATGCCATGAGAATGTGTGAGGGGTTTGCAGCTGCTCAGAGAAGTGACCCTAGTCTAGAGAATCTGCGGGCTTGGGCAGACAGGGGAGGTGACGGCAGACATAAGGTTTATTGGGAAAATGGACTTATGTATACTCAGGCTGTGCAGACAGAGGGAAGGATGCTAAGCAGGCAGCTTGTCGTTCCCCAGGGGTATCGTGAGCAGTTGCTCAAGATTGCACATGATATTCTCTTGTCTGGTCATCTGGGAATCTCGCGCATGATGCAGCAGTTGGCCCAGAATTTCTATTGGCCAAACTTCACCAAGCAGGTGAAGGAGTACTGCAGGTCTTGTCACCAGTGCCAAGAAATAGGGAAGGCGGGCAAGAAAACCCAAGCCGCCCTGATTCCATTGCCCATAGTGAAGGAGCCATTCCAGAGGGTGGGAATGGATATTGTGGGGCCTTTAAATACCCCCAGCTCCTCAGGGAAGAGATTAATCCTGATGGTGGTGGATTATGCCACCTGGTATCCAGAGGCAGTCGCCGTATCCTCACTGAGGATAGACAAAGTGGCAGATGCCTTACTTGGGATTTTCTCCCGTGTTGGGTTTCCGCAGGAGGTTATCACCGATCAAGGGGGTTCCTTCATGTTGGACCTGATGAAATGTTTATGGGAGAAGTGTGGGGTGGTGCAGAGGTGCACGACACTGTATCACCCACAAGCCAATGGTCTTATGGAATGATTCAATGGTACCCTGAAGTCAATGTTCCGGGCGTTTGCTGAACAGCATGGGTGGGACTGGGATAAATACCTTCCCCACCTGTTGTTTGCATACAGGAAAGTGTCCCAAGAGTCGACAGGATTTTCTTCCTTCATACTCTTATATGGATGCCGGGTATGTGGGCCCCTAGACTTGATCCGGGAGGACTGGGAAGGCAAGCACGCCACCAAGGGAACTCCCATTGTGGATTACGTCCTTAGGTTTAGGGAAAGGCTGAAGGAGCTTATGGGGACAGCCCAGAGCAAACTGGCAGCTGCCCAACAGAAACAAAAAGTGTGGTACGACCGCAGAGCCAGAGCTCGCTCGTACATGGTGGGTCAGGAAGTCATGGTCCTTATTCCGGTCCGGAAAGACAAGCTGCAGGCTGAGTGGGCAGGACCGTACAAAGTGGTTAGGAAGGTAAATGACGTGAACTATATTGTAGAGTTACCTGACCGAAGACAGACAGAAAAGATGTACCATGTCAACATGATGAAGTCATATGCAAATAGGACTGACATGGTGTTTGCAGTGCGTAGTCCTGGGGAGAGGACAGACGAAGGAGACCCCCTTCTGGACTTGCTGGAAGACAGTGAGCGGGAGTCCTCTGTGGAGGCAGTAAAACTGTCTCCCCAGCTGACCCCGGACCAGATCCAGAAAGTAAGGGAGGTTTTAGCAGACTTTGCCCCATTGTTTAGCGCCAAGCCTGGGCTAACCCCCTTAGCGACGCACAATGTAGAGACAGGGACACAGACGACCATACAGTGGACAGCATATCGGGTGACAGAGGCTGTCCAAAAGGACATTAGGAGGGAAGTGGAGGAGATGCTGGATTTAGGGGTACTCCAGAGATCCCACAGCCCCTGGGCCTCACCCGTAGTCCTTGTGCCTAAGCCAGATGGCTCTACTCGTTTCTGTGTGGACTATCGTGGACTGAATGCAGTCACGAAGTCAGACACCCACCTGATGCCCCGGACGGACGAACTCCTGGACAAGTTGGGAGGGGCGACCTACCTTACAACCACTGACCTGACCAAGGGGTATTGGCAGGTAGAGTTGACGGACAGAGCTAGGGAGAGGTCGGCCTCCATCATGCCAATAGGCTTATTTGAATTTAAAGTAATGCCTTTCGGAATGAAAAATGCCCCGGCTACTTTCAAAGGTTTAGTGAACCAGGTGTTAAATGGTGCTGAGATGCGCACGTATGGCATACCTGGATGACACTGCCATCTTTAGTACCAGCTAGAAAGGAACACCTATCCCACCTTAGGGAATTGCTGGGCAGGATACAGAGGGCCGGGCTCACTGTCAAAACCGGGAAGTGCCAGGTGGCCATGGGAGAGGTGGCATACTTCGGGCATGTGGTAGGCCGAGGACAGCTCCGTCCTAACCAAATAAAGATAGAGGTAATCCAGGTGTGGCCAAGACCAGAAATGCAGAAGCAGGTCAGGAGTTTTCTGGGGACAGCAGGGTACTATAGAAAATTTGTACCCAATTACAGTGCCCTGGCTGCTCCCCTATCTGACCTGACAAAGAAAAGGACGCCCAAGAAAATTACCTGGGCCCAGCCTGTGAGGAAGCCTTTTCCAAACTAAAGGAGGTACTGTGCAGTGCTCCTGTTTTGACAATTTCTGACTATAGCAAACCCTTTATAGTTCAGACTGATGCCTCAGACGTGGGTATTGGGGCAGTACTGAGTCAGACATCCAGCCAAGGGGGAGATCACCCAGTAGTGTACCTGAGTAGGAAGTTACTTCCCAGGGAGCAGGCATACTCTACTGTGGAAAAAGAATGTGATGCCATAGTGTGGGCCCTAAAGAAGTTGGATCTATACTTATATAGGCAGCATTTTGTGGTGCAGACTGACCACAACCCCCTGGTTTGGCTAACGCAGATGGGAAAGAACAACGGTAGATTGCTAAGATGGAGTCTTGCTTTGCAAGGGTATGATATGACAATAAATACATAGGGCTGGAGCCAAAAATCAGAACTCCAATGGGCTGTCTCGTGTGTACGAGGAGTGAACTGATTTGGGAAGCTCATTCCATGCAGGGGATAGAGCCCCCCAAATTCAGTCTAGGTGAGGAGGAATTGTGACAGTCAGACAGCTGGTTCTGATTAATCTTTGATTTTTGTATATAAAAATGTGTTACTGAATGTCTCTCATGAGAGATGCTGAAACAGCCTGTGGGATGATCCACACACACACCCCTCACAGGTTTTAGATACAAGGTGTTACCTGGAAGGCCAAGAGATAATTACAGACTAACAGAAGCCTAAATTAAGCATCTCCTGTTTATCTAGCTTTATTGTAGCTTGCCAGCTGACAGGAGAGAATATATCCATTTTATGACATTTAGAGGAGGAAAACCAGGTTACGTCACACCGATGCAAAGTCATAAATGTTCCCCTGATGTCTGTAAGAGCAGGATATTGCTCATGGATGAAAGAAGGACTTAGAAATTAACCTTATTTAATTTACCTTCTGAATGATGATATCCAGGTTGAATAATTTTTATATTCTGACAGGGAGGAGCTACGTGACCTCATGCAAAGAGGTTGGCAAAGCCTGTTTTTAAACAGTATTCTGTTTTCCATTTACTTGACAAATGTTTGGACTCTGAAAAAGAAACATCTACAGCACTGTGAGATAAGAATACCTTAGAAAAGACAAGTCTAAGTGTATTCGTGGTAGGAATCTGCATTTTTTAAAACCTTATTCTTTTAAGTGATTTGTATGTTTTGTGATATATGGTTCTGTAGTTACATCTTACATTTTTTATCTATTTTGAAGTAAACCTCTACTTTAGAGATTACTTGGTGTGCCTTTGAAATTCTTTTTCTTGACAAGGGAGGCATACATGGTTAAAGCTGACACGGTACAAAGCTTACTGGTTTTACCAAACTGGGAAAAGGTAAGAATTTATTCTGAGGTCTTTAATACAGTTTTAAGGGTTAATTTTGTATGCCTGGTTAGATGCCCATGGGCAAAAGATATCTGGCCCCCCAAAAAGCAGAATTATCTGAGCCTGTACATTGGGTACGCTAGCAAGAGGTTCACAATTTGAATCCCTCCAAGACTTGAGACCAAAGGTTGATTTGAACCCACAAAACAGACATGAGGGTTACCCTGTTTCTGTTAACTGTTCACAAGACTGTGCTCGGAGGTTGGCACTGTGGGAGCAGAGGGCCTGACCTGCTGAGTGGGTTTGTGACACCATATACTACACATACTGTACATTCTGCCTTAGGCATCAAATTTATACAACTTGTATATCAAATGTACTACTGTGCGGTCAAAATTCAGTTCCAAGAAAGACCATGAACAAAACATTCCTTTAAAGCAGCAGTACTAGTTAATAAAAATTTTCTTTTTACAGTAGTTACGTCAAATAAGCCACACAACTGACAAAACCTGAATTGTTTCCTTTTAACTGTTTTTTTTTTTCATTTGTTTATCTCCTTTGTTTTTTCTGACAGTTTAGCACAGACCCTTGGCAGGAGCACCATACTGTATTCAGAGGGAACTGGGGTGCTACTATACTCTCTCTGGTTATTTTGTCTGATGTAAATGGAATGCACCACCCCTTCCTTTGCCTGCCGAGTATTTATAGGGCAAGCAATGAAAACAAAGGGTGAAAAAAAGGAAATGACTTGGGGACTGCCATGTTTTTTGTGGATCCACACAACATTATAAATGTATTAAAAATCAAGGGAACCAATGATCAGAAAGCAGTAGTGAACAGTAAACATTAAATCTGAAAAGTTAAAACTACCAGGCAGTGCTAAAATCTGGGAAGTGATAAACACTTCCTGGTTAACTATTACTGCTGCTTTAAATGGAATGCCTAGAACCAAAATGTGTTCCATTCTTCATTTTATCCACATGCTACATTAAAGAACACAACTGAAATGTTATGGGACTGAATTAAATACCAGGCTCATTCAATGGGATACAGCTTCCAACATTTCAATTCTGCTGCTTCCATAACTAATAATACTAATTCATCCTCTCTCATAAAAATGCACAACTTCCAAACAGAATCTCACATTTTTCCTAATGGCATGCATAAAAATAAATTCTGGCATGACTTTAAAAGGATCTGCTAAGTTTTTCTCCTTGATAGACACAGAGGACCCTCAGTGAGTGATTTTGTTTTCCCCAGCCTTACAAAAAATATGAAATGTATATATATATATATATATATTTTTTTATTATTCACTGCTTCACATATGGAAGCGAGTACTCCACTCAACCACAAGTGCTCCCCTCCCAACTAGGTATCCTTACACTGTGAGGTTATGGGAGGAAATAGCCTGTTTGGGTAAGTAAAAGTCACACTGGCGGCAATTGGGATATTCTAACACTGACATCTAATACTATCATCACAACGTGACCTAATGATGAAGTGTCAGCGAAATGGGAGAAGCATAGGGAGGGAACTGGAGCCCTGGGCAGACTGGCTAGGCAAATAAGTCCTTTTCTGCCCACAAGTTATATGTTTCTATGTTTCTAAGACCACTAGTGTTACTTCATCAGTGGTCCTGCTCTGCTCTTCCCCCTTACATGACACCACCACTGACATCCTGGAGGTGCAGTTCATGGTGTAGCTACCAGGATGCTGCTGGAGTGGACAGGATCTTAAATAATGATATTATAATTAAAATAAGTCTTGTCGGGGCACTACACCATAAGGTATGTGATATGTGATACTTATATCCTTACCTTAGGCATTACTTATGCAATATTAGAATACACCACCACCCCTCAACAGGAGTACTGTGTGCATGCAGGTCTTGACCTCCTTAATAAAAAACAGAAATTGAAGGGGTTGAGATGATGTAACACGTGGCCACCAAAATTCACAGGGATTTGGGGGGACAAGAGTTATAAAGAGAGGCTGGTGGCCCTTATCATTTGCACCATGGGGTAAAAGAGGGAGGCAGCAAGGGAACACGATCTAAGTCTTCAGTACACTCAAGGGTATCGACAACATTAAATAGTGAGTGATACCTCATCTAATGTCCTCCAGCAGGATGCAGGAACACACTCTGAGCTCATAAGTGATAATTTCAGGGGTAATGTTAGCAGGTGTTTCTTCTTCTAGAGGATGGTTAACCTGTTGAACAGCCTACAAGTTGAGACAATGAACATAAAAACAGAACAGACTTTCACAGTAAGCCTGGACAAATTCCTGCTAACCACAGGAATCACAGAGTACCCTAGGTAACAGAGTGGGTAGAGAAAGCACTATGACTTAGTACATGTTTACACAGCCTATTTATTCACTCCCACTTGTGAAGGGGGGTTTGGGGTGGACATGACAGACTCTATAGCAAGCAAGTTTATAAATTTATTGAAATCACTGCTTTTTAGAGCTCCCATATTCTTCAATACAATACCAATTTCTTTGTCTTTCTGTTCAGACATTTAAAAATAGACTGAAAACATGGCTTTGTTTTTTATTTTATTTTTTATTTTATTAAACTCTAGGATTATGAATACCTTTGAGTAGGAACTGCTCATTTACAAAGGTTTTACGTCAAAGGATGTAGGGTAACATACATACAAAGGTCAACAACATGGACTGCAGCCACATCCAAGAGCAGGGTCATTCTCGATGCCCTACAGGGAGCATGCCTTAGACAGCTAGTGGTGGAACCCACTCGGGAGGGAGCAATATTAGACCTGGTACTCTCAAATGGAGAGAGGATCACAAACTTAGAAGTCAGTAGACACCTGGGAACAAGCGACCACTGCACAGTGTGCTTCACAATAAACACAACCATGGAGACAAGCCATACAAATACAAGGATACTGGACTTTAGAAGGGCTGACTTTGGCATAATGGGTGAATACCTGAGGAATGCATTAGCAAATGGCCAGAAAGGAGGTGGAAGAACAATGGAGAAAAATCAAAACTGCCATCATGGAGCAACAAGCCTTTGTGTGAAACAAATAAAGAAAACAAAGCGGAATAAAAACCACTATGGCTCTCAAAAAGTGTCAGGGAAGGTTAAGGAGAAAAAGGCTGCATTCAAAAGTATAAGGAATCACAGGCCAGCACGACAGGGAACTGTATCAATTAAAGCAGAAAAGAAGTGGGAAGGCAGTCAGAAAAGCAAAGGCCCAAACCGAGGAAAGGATAGCCAACTCAGTTAAGAAGGGGGATAAAACCTTTTATAGGTACATTAGGGAACATAGAAAGGTTAAGGGAGGGATAGGGAAGATTAATAAAGGAGAGGGGAGGTGGGCAGAGGGAGACAGTGAAAAGGCAGAGATAATGAATGAATACTTTTGCTCAGTATTCACAAAAGAAGAAGAGGAGGAGTTACCTAAACCAAACAGTAGAAGCACTCTGGATAGTGGGGTTGATACCAGTCCATTTAAAGAAGAAAGAGTACTGAAAGAACTTCTAAAACTCAAGGTGGACAACAATGGGGCCTGGCCAGGATTCACCTAGAATCCAAAAAGAGCTAAGGGAGGACCTAGTGACACCACTAACCACACTTTTAACAAATCATGGGAAGATGGGGTGGTACCTGAGGACTGGAGGGCGCAGATGTGATTCCCCTTCACAAAAGTGAGAACAAGGCAGAAGCAGGAAACTACAGACCTGTTAGTTTGACCTCGGTGGTGGGGAAAATGATGGAATCACTACTGAAAGAAAGAATTGTTGAGTACCCAGAGGCCAGCGGGCACTGGACCCAAAGCAGCATGGATTCACAGCAGGAAGGTCATGTCAGACAAATCTAATCGATTTCTTTGACTGGGTGACCAAGTAATAGACCGAGAAGGGGCTGTGGATATGGCCTACTAGACTTTGTAAGGCATTTTGACACAGTCTCCTTTGAATTAATAATCAAGTTAGCCAGCCTGGGAGTGGGTCCCAGGGTGGTAGCCTAAATGAAAACTGGCTGCACAACAGGACACAGAAGGTAATAGTGAATGGAACACATTCTGAAGAAAGGGGGGTTACTAGTGGAGTACCTCAGGGCTCAGTATTGGGTCCAGTCCTCTTTAACGTCTTTATAGGTGACATTGCAGAGGGTCTGGAAGGAAAGGTATGCCTCTTTGCGGATGACACAAAGATCTGTAACAGAGTTGATACCCAAGGGGGGGTAGAAAGGATGAGAAGGGACTTGGCAAGGTTGGAGGAATGGTCAGACATATGGCAACTTAGATTCAATGCAAAGAAGTGCTAAGTAATGAACCTGGGAAATAAAAATCCAGGAGAAGAGTACACAATAGCAGGGGAGGTACTAATAACAACAGTAATGGAAAGGGATCTGGGTGTAGTCATATCAGATGACCTAAGGGTGGGTATGCAATGTGAGAAGTCAGTAGGGAAAGCCAGGGGATACTGGGATGCATAGGGAGGGGCATCACAAGTAAAAAAGGGAAGTGGTTATCCGTCTATACAGACAGTTGGTGAGACCCCATCTGGAGTACTGCGCGCAGTTTTGGAGACCTCATCTACTCAAGGACATAGACAGGATGGAAGTAGTCCAGATGAGGGCAACTAAAATGGTGCAGGGTCTACATCAGAAACCATATGATGAGAGACTGAGAGAGCTTAATATGTATACCCTTGATGAAAAGAGGGACAGGGGGAACATGATAGAAACTTTTAAGTACCTCAAGGGAATCAACAAAGTCCAGGAGGGTAGCATCTTTCAGAAAAAGAGATATGTAAGAACAAGGGGGTACAATTTAAAGTTAGAGGGGGGACGGCTCAGGGGTAATGTGAAATTATTTTCATGGAGAGAGTGGTGGATGCATGGAACCGCCTTCCTGGAGAGGTTGTGGGGTCTAAAACAGTGGAGGAATTCAAACATGCATGGGACAGACATAAGGCAATTATAGTGGGGGGTTGCAGGAAATAGGCTGTTGGTTAACTAGAATCTGCAGCTTATCCAGTAGGTAGGGAAATGGGCAGACTGGGTGGGCCAAGTGGTCCTTATCTGCCGTCAAAGTCTATGTTTCTATGTAACAATGGTTACAGCCTTAAAACACAAAGATGATTAAGCATTAATTATACCGCCAAAAATGGAGAGCCAACATAAGCCAGCTTCTGACAAATTTCTGGGTGAACAGTATATAGTTAGTATAGGGTAGGAGGGAGTCAGGAACAAGTAGGCAGGCTATAGAGCCATTGTCGGAGGGTAGAGGTGGGTGGCAAAAGTGCAGGGTGGATGGGTTGGAGGGACCCATGTATGAAAGTGCCAGTTGGGGGTGAGGCAGGGGTGTGTGGGGGGTAAGGGGTGAGAGTGGGGTTTGACACTACTAATGTGTGTGCATATATCCAAGTGAAAAAGTAGGCCTCAAGTTTATAGGTTGTATGTTTTTATGTTTTTATTAATAGTTTTTAAGTGATTGTATGTACTCTGATGTCGTCATCTGTTTTTGCTGTCCTTTTTGTAAAAAACTTGTCACTTGTGAAAATGGGCAGCAATGCTCATCCTGTGCCAGCCATTCTCCACGATTCCCCTGGCCTCCGCCGAGAAGGTAGCCAATGTGAACAGCACCACCACCACCCTCAGACCCTCTTCCTTCTCCGCCCGGCCGACCTCCGACTCCCGGGTCCATTCCCAAACCTGGGTCATCGCGTCGCAGATGGTTGCCTTGCTGCCATGCTGGCTGGCCGGCTAAGTGTAGAGTCTTTCCATTGGTCTCTGAGAATACTATGTAGTCTACCAATCAAGTGCTCTTGTATCCTCGGTTGTTTATGATATTACATCTGTATAATCAAAGCTGGAAGTGGGTCTGAGAGGCAACTACATGAAGGAGATAAAGTGTTTATATATGCCGGGATCTGGAGATATTGATAATGATTGGACACTGGTAAAGAATATGTGGCTTGTAAATCTAAGTAGGGACGTATTCCCCGGGTGTCTAGGACCCGGTGTAGGTAGATGAGACCCTGACGGACCCACCACCACAAAAAAGGATCCGAGGCATTTAATGGGTTTGTTTGTGTCCATGCCATAGCATCCAAACGGGGAACGTACTCCCCCCAGGAACTTTGTATGGACCTCATGCCATACCTGAAGTGTCATATCTATATAGCGAAAGAAATTAGAAATAGGAGAAAAATTTGGGGGAGAAAAATGAAGAACACAATCAATATCAATACGGTCATTCAGGACAATTTCTACATCTTTCCAATCAGCCTTATAATTGTCCAAGGTACAAAGACAAAGCAAGTGAAGCTGAGAGGCTAGTGCATATAGACGTAAATTAGGCACATTTAAACCATCCTGAGCAGTAGATAAATGAAGTAAAGAAAAACAAACTCTAGGCCTACATCCCCTCCATAGAAAACAGAAACTCAGTCTTTGCCAATAACAAAAATAATAACTAGTTTTGTAAAGTGGCAGGGTTTGCAGATAAAATAATATCTTTGGTAATATATTTATACAAATAACTGACACCCTCTTCAAAAAAGAAAGACCTAATTGTGACCAGCAACTCACATCCTCCACCACAGACTCCATCAAAGGTTCATAGCTGAGCAGCTCTAAATGATCCAGGTTTTTAGTGCGGGGGTCTATGTGATAATGGCAAACACCTAAAGGCGATCACCGTTATTGCTCAGAGTGCCGAACACATTTTCGGCACTCTGACAACCCCAGCGCACCAGCACAACAGTGCAGGACATAGTTTTTGCTGCTTTCTGTTGGGGCTGTGCCCCCATGCCCCCTCGTGGGGGCTTCCCTCACGGACCCTCCTACTTAAGGATTCTCAGCTCCAGGGAGGTGCATGTCGGGGGGGGGGTGAAAGCAGTAAAAATGAAAAGGTTTGGACCGGGTGCAATAAAAATCGCACCAGTACCCGGACCCGCTACCTCAGCCACCCCAGCCACTAGCCTATCCCCAACGCCATGATGCAGCTCGACTGGCAACCACAGCACCACTCCCTACAGCCTCTCCACCCCCTCCCAGCCTACGCTCGCCGTGCTTGCTCCCACCCACGCACGCGTACATATAGTGATATCCTGTCACCTAGTTCGCCCACCCCCTCATCTGGTCACCCTACCTTTCCGTCGCCGTGAGTGGACTGCACAGTGAAGGTGTCGCCGTAACGGACAGTGCCCTTCCTCATGCGCCCACTTCACGGGTTACTTTAGTGAGGTATACCCCTAAATACTTCAGGTAATTTTCATTCAAACGAATATTAAATAAATCTTTAATGTGATGTGGAGGGGTATAACTGAAGGCTAACACCTCAATTTTATGCCTATTTAACCAAAAACTGACTACAAGTTTAAACACGGCAATATTTCAGAAAGTGCTGAGAGAGTTTGTAGGATCTGTGAAACATGTCAGCAGCAAATAGTGCGATCCTATGATCCCATCCACCTACAGGTATCCCTTAAATAGACTGACAGCGGCAAATATGGGAGGCAAAAGTCTCAATATACAGTGCAAACAAAACCCGAGCTAGAGGGCAGCCTTTTTATGTGCCTCTCCTTAAAACAAAGGATTGTGAAATAGACCTGCTGATTTTAATAAAAGCAAAAGGGGAACAATAAAGTAATTGTAGCATAGTGAGGAAATCTGAGAGGAAACTGAATGCTGTTAATGTAGCCCGTAAAAATGCCCACAACACTCAGTCGAAAGCCTTCTCCGCATCCAAGCTAGCCAGGACCAGGGGTATGGAGCACTGATAAACATAATCTAAAAGAAGCAATGTTCTACAGACACTGTCATGTGTTTGTCAATGCAAAAAACCCCGCCTGGTCCCAGTCCAGCAAGGAGGGGAGAAGGCCCTCAAGCTGCAAAGCTCAAACAGATGTTAATAATTTATAATCAAAATTCAAAACAGAAATAGAGTGACAGAAAGCTGGTAAGGAGGGATCTTTACCTGGTTTAGGAAGAGTGGATATGATCGCATACTGCCATGAAGCTGGTGGAGTATCCCCCTCCCGGAGAGAACCGTAGAGGCAAAGAAGCAGAGAAGTAAGAAGGTCACAAACAGGGGATGCTTCACAGAATTCCGAGGGGAAGCCATCTAAAACCATGCATTTACCTGTTTTAGTTGACCATATTCCACAGAGGATCTCATCCAAAGTAACAGGGGAAGTAAGAGCCTGAGTCTGTTCAATTGAAAGTGTGGGTAGATAGGCCTGGTGGCGAAACCTTTGGATCTTCTGTTCTGAGGGGGACATCCCTCTGGCACATGAAGGTGGTGCTGCACTCCTGAGGTGTCGTCTTTCGGATGAGACGTTAAATTGAGGTCCCATCTGCCTGTTCTGGTGGTAGTTCAGGTGGATGTTAAAGATCCCATGGCACTTCTCGAAAAGAGTAAGGGAATTTCCTCAGTGCCCTGGCCAAATTTACCCCATTCACTAAAAAAAATACCACCAACAGCTTAATCTGGTTCAAGGTCAGTGGCATTCATCTGTATCCCCCTCCCCAGGTCATGCCTGAAAATAGCAGAATTTGTCTAGTGTACTTACCCGGTCAACAAAAAACAAATAAATAAAATAAAAAATAAATAAATATAAAAATAAATAATAAGTTTTAAATATGTACAAGATGTCAGTCTCTTGATGGATGACTAAGCCGTTTCCGGATTATGCAACATAGATGTAGTGGCCTCTACCTTATACGTTCTGAGTCGCCTAGCCAAAATACATATTCCTGAAACTCCACCCTTGTAATACCTGTCTGAGATAGAAAAGAGCACATTCTACCTTCTGATCAAGCAGCTTCTGAAGCTGGGCTTTAACATTCAAGAGCTGTGAATACACTGATATGTCTCCTTGCGTAAGGAACATTTGCACAGTGTATAAAGTACTGTATGTTGATGTTCTTGCAGTTTGCCTTCACAAGCCCTATATAAAGCTGTAATATGTGCAATTATAGTTCCTTGAAGAACTGATTTAAGTGTATCCCATAGGTACTAGGGATAATGTCTCCACTATCATTATCTAAAAGGAACGGAGGAACTTGAGTCTCTTTGGATGGAGTTTGGGAGTTTGGCATTTAGGTTTCCCCAAAGAAAGAGCACTAAGTGGAGTATGATCAGATAGATGCAGCAGGCCATGCTGGACTTCATGTAGGCTATCTACGAGCTTTACTGTAGTAAAGATATAGTCCAGCCTGGCATAGCTACCATGGCAAGAGGAATAATCTGTAAAATCCCTTTGCAAGGAATGAAGATGTCGCTAGGTGTCGAGGATACCCAATTGTTGAAGGGTGTTTCATAAATATTTCTGTGCTGCAGAGGAGCAGCAGGATTTCAGTTTGGAAGCATCTAGATCAGGGTTCAATGTAAAATTCAGATCTCTGCCCTAAATGAGTTGCCCACACAACAGTTTGGAGTAATGCTAAAAAATAGGAAGACATGGCTCTATAATCTGTACCTGGGGAAAAATAAGTGTTTACTAATGTAAGGGAGTGTCCCTATAAATTACCTGTAATGATTACGTATCTTCCTGTTGCATCTACCTCATAATTAATGAATTTCAAATGGGAGTCCACACCGAAGGAGCATTAACCCTCCCCCCTACTGCGCCCTGATTTATAAGAAAAAGCAGCCTGAATCCCAACTTTAAATATTTTTTTATGTTCATCCATAAACAAATGCGTCTCTTGGAGAAAAAATATTGGTTCAGTGTTGCGGAAAGTATTGAATGAGGCGGTATCTTTTAATGGGGTTATTTACCCCATTCACATTGAATGACAGCACTTTAGTAAAGGAATCCATGGTAGAAAAATAGGATAGCACACTAAAACTGATTGCTCATAATCTGAGAAGGAGACCTTCTGCTTCATAGCTCTCCCTAAATAAGAGAATACCCATGCCTTGCAGAATAAACTAATACTTTGACATGCAAAGAATACCTGTTCTATCTGTCCATCTCAAACAGTAACAGTGTGAAAAGTAAACAAACCTAAAAGCAACCTGCCAACAGGGCAGTATATGAACATCAAAACAAGCTGACTCATACTACAAGATGAGATTACACACAGTGAACTTCGAAGAAAGGGTGCAAGGTATGTCACCCTACTCCTAAGTAATGTCTGGTGATGGAATGGCGTTACAGGGGGTACAGCTGGATCCAGTCTGGGCCTCCTAGGTTCAAAATCACTAAGGCTTTATATCTTGCAGACTGGCCTGGATGAGTGGAATAAGGACCATTTGGTGTATGTTGGGATTTTAGGTAGCCTATCTAGAGTTTATTCGGTATATTGTTATGTGGGCAACGCAATTAGGGTGCCTCAACCAGTTCGCCTGTCATGCTGGCAAACTGGATTTTGCGGCATCCACCAGGGACAGTGCTGAGTGTTGTGCCCCTTGCCCCATACACCTACTGCCTGGAGGTGATTATATTCAAGTACGGGGGTGGAGGGAGAAGCCAGAATGTGCCCCGGGGCATTGGGCATGATGAGGGTCGGCTGGCACAATTCTGAGGTACGATGTTCACCATCAGCATTGTGTTGGCACCGTAATCGCAGTTGTGGTTTGTCTTGTCGCCACAACCTGGTGGAACTGTTTATTCTGTATGGCCACTCAATATAAGGCAAGGCAATTTTATTTATATGGTGCCCAATCCCAAGGGCTCTGGGTGCCTCTTAGTAAATACAACAAAACAGTAATGATTTAAGATCAATAAATGCTAAATTTGAAAAACATTATGTCACAAAGCCAGGCCCAAAACTTAAAGTAAAGAGATGAGTTTTTAAGAATTTTTAAATATGGCCAATGAAAGAGCACCTCTCACCTCCCGGGGAAGGGCATTCCACAGGATCAGGGCTGCCACACCAAAAGACCTATTACCCGAGGATTTCAATCAAGATCTTGGCACTGATAACAGGTCAGCCTCCACTGACCAGAGGGAGCAGCCTGGAGCGTAAGATACCAGGATGTCTTTCAGGTAGCCTGGACCTAAACCATGCAGAGATGCGCCACCACACTGGCAGCCAGTGAAGAGTGTGGAGAACTGGCATGATGTGCTCGAACTGAGATTTCCCAGCAACCAGCTGGCTGCCACATTCTGGATTAGCTGCAAATAGTGCAACAGCCTTGTGGATAACCCAGAGTAGAGAGCGTTATAGTAATCCAACCTCGAGGCGACTAAGGCATGCACCAGTATTGCCAGATCAGTCAGTTCAAGATAGGCCTGATCTGGGTGATATTTCAAAGATGACAGAAGACACTGTGGGCAACAGCCGATACCTGATATTCTAAAGTCAGCCTGGAATGCACAGTGACCCCTAGATTCCTCATCCAATCTGCAGCTCGGAAAATAATACCATCCAACAGAGAGAGGATGGTAATACTACTCCTTGCTGCTGAATCCAACCAACCTAGCTCTACCAGTAACATTTCCAAAGAATTCAGCCTAAGCCAGCTGGCCACTATCCAATCTTGAATATCCCTGAGGCACTCACTCAGTTCCAAAACCACCATAGCATCATCAGAGGCACAAGACACATATAGCTGGGAGTGGAAGACAGTCCCACTATAAGAGCTGTGGCAACTAGACTTTGAAAAGGATAATTAGGTCCTCAAACTCCAAGCCCTTAAGAACCCCACTTACTTATGTCTCGTAAGGAGTTTTTGGTTTTTTCTTGTTGTACCTGTAAATGCTTATTTAAGTTTGCTGAATGCTGCCATGGCTTTTTGATTTGCTATAAAGCATTCCCTGATAAGTCATCTGCCTTGTTACTGCCTGATCGCCATGTACCATTCTACTGGCAAACCCTCAGACTGCCTCTCAGATTTCTGAATTGACCTACACATGGTCTGTAGAGGGTTTTTAATCTGTTAGCTCACAGCTCGTTGCTGTGACTGTCTCAAATGCTGTAGGTTGTGCTGAGAGGAGACAACGGGCCCCGATTTTGGCTCGAAAAGTCTTTTACTTGCAAACCTGCCCCTCTGGGCTTTCCCATCTAAACACTGTACATATCAACCTATAAAATACAAGTAATTGAGCAAAGATCAAAAATGAAAAGGTTCAGCAGCTTAAATTATTAAAAGATAAAGCTTGTACTGGGATCACCTAAAACAGTGTCTGTCCTGTGCAACAGCTAGCCTACCCCTTCCTCCCCATTGCTGTTTCTTTTTTTTTTTTACATTTTTAAAACAAAAAGTCACAAACAATAAAATACATTTCAATTGTGCATATATAAGTGCACTGTTCTTACAAGATCAATTTCTAAGAAATGATAACTGATTAAACTGTATTTAGAGCAATCTCAATCAAAATATCACAGTCACAAGCAAACATAATCCTTATCCCACATTAAGTATAATTACTACAGAAAGAAAAGGATACTCTGGTAGAATTCTGTAAACCTCCATTAAAAAAGAAAAGGAAAATAAACTGAAAGTCCTATTGGTAAGAAGTTCTTCACAGTTGGTTACCATGTTCTGACAATTCTATAGATTAGTTTACCTATTTACCATTAGATATTTTCAGCAATCTGATGCACTCTAGGAAAAAATACATCTTTAAATAAAAATTAAATGTTGCTTTTGCTCCATACTTCTAACAGCAGGCATGTTAACACAAGGGGTTGTGTGGAAAGGATGAGAAGGGACCTGGCAAGGTTGGAGGAATGGTCAAAAGTATGGCAGCTTAGATTCAATGCAAAGAAGTGCAAAGTAATGCACCAGGGAAACAAAAACCCAGGGGAAGAGTACACAATGGGGTGGGGGGGACTAACAACAACAAAAATGGAAAGGGACCTGAGGGTAGTCATATCAGATGCCCTAAAGGTAAGCAAGCAATGTGAGGAGGCAGTAAGGAGGGCTGGGGGATACTGGGATGTATAGGAGAGGCATCACCAGTAGAAAACAGAAGTTTTTATCCCTTTGTACAGACAGTTGGTGAGGCCCCACCTGGAGTACTGCGTGCAGTTCTGGAGGCCCCATCTCCGAAAAGACATAGACAGGATGGAGGCAGTCCAGAGAAGGGCAACTAAAATGGTGCAAGCTCTGCAACAAAAGCCATACAAAGAAAGACTAAAGGAGCTTAATATGTATACCCTTGAGGAAAGGAGGTAGAGGGGGGACATGATAGAAACTTTCAAGTACCTCAAGGGAATCAACAAAGTCTAAGAGGGTAGCATCTTTCAGAGAAAGAGATGTGCAAGAACAAGGGGACACAATTTGAAGATAGAGGGGGGACAGCTCAGGTGCAATGTGCGGAAGTATTTTTTCACAGAGAGGATGGCGGACGCATGGAATGGCCTTCCTGAGGAGGACAAGGGGTCTAAAACAGTGGGGGAAGTCAAGAATGCATGGGACAGACATAAGGCAATTCTGGTGGGGGGGGTAGGAAGAAGTAGGATGTTGGTTAACTAGGATCTGCAGCTTATCAAATAGGTAGGGAAATGGGCAGACTAGGTGGGCCAAGCAGTCCTTATCTGCCGTCAAAGTCTATGTTTCTATGTACAAGGTTTCTGGGGAAACTTTTCCAATGTCTATTTCAGAGTTTTCATCTGATCTTCCTTCATCAGCCCTTTGACCATTTAAAATTTTTTTTTTTATATTTACCAAGTCTCAAAGCTGATCTGAATCAAAGAACATGGTCCACATATTCAAAAGAGATGCGTGGCACAAAATGGAGATGTGCCACACATCTGGGAAAATGTGCAGACAGAGGCGTGATATTCAAACAGCAGAGATGCGTCACGCATGTCAGGATGCGCGATCATGCCTAGATAATGTATGCAGAGGAAAAACAGGGGGCTGGTACATGAATGTGCTGTGCATGGGAATATTCAGCCAAAATGTGCAGGGCATCTGCTGCACATCCCAGAGATGTACCGCGCAAAGATAGACCAATAAATAGATGGCCTAAATAGGCCAGTCACCCACAGGCAGGCCATGGAACTGCAGACAGGCACCCCGAGACAGCCCTTGGAGGTGCACCAGGATGTGCTCCAGGCACCCACACACAGCCGGCATACCTGAACGGCAGTACTCAAAGCCACAGGTGCTGTGACGTCTCTGGTACCACCCAGACAGCCACCCCCCACCGCGCCAGGGATGTAGCCACCCACCTGCCACATGCAGATGCCATCAGGTGTACCCCTGGCACATTGGCAGTGCTGAAAGCTACAATGCAACACATGTACCAGGGACCATGGCCTGCACTCTTGTGGTTCTCAGGGCACCACCTGGTCATGGCATAGGCTCATGGCGATGTCTGTGGCAATGATGCCCATGTGGCCTGGCAGTACTGGCGGCAGCATGGCATGGTCCAGGGTCCAACCAATGGCACACCCAAGGGGTACACCATAAGTGCACACCGTGTGCCCATGCCAGGCCCACACCCCCCAGAGCCACAGACATGACACCAGTGCCACCCATGCTGTGTGACACTGCCACAGGAGCACTGCAGAGGGTGGTGTGGTGTTGCAGTGGTGAACTTTACACAACTGTGGGAAGGTGGGGAAGGGGTGGCACCACCTGTGGACTGGAGGTGGCATGGGCATGTCTTATGGACACTGGACTCTTCTGGTGCTGGGCATGTGGCCGCCATGGGCATGTACTTCGCCAGTACCGGGGTGGCCACCCAGGTTACCAGGACTGTTCCAGGTGGGCCCCACTCGCTTGGGTACGTGGTCACTGTCTTCACCCTGACATGCCTTGCCTTTCTCATCTCTTATCCATTATACTGGGGTATGTGGGGCACTGTAGGTGAACATACGATGCACACATGGCTAGTGTATCACAATCATGTGACATACTGGTCAGAGTGTGTCACCCTGGGCCCCTATTGCTCATCCAAGTGAGCTCCCATGGCCACTGTCCAGGTGAGCCCCCTATACCCCTGTCGCACCTTGTACATGGCTATGGGCAACGGCACTGTACACAGGCCACTGCAGTCCACTCACACACATATACCTTCACATCAGCCTGCTGGATTGCAGTACCTCCTGTTCACCTTTGTGGAGTGGTGGGGCTGCCCTGCAAAGCTGGATCTGCGCATGCCACAGGTATGCAAATAGCCTAAATACATTCCAGTAATGAGATGCAAATGTGGAGACTGGGCTCGGACTGTGCAATGAGGCTATTTGTATATCCCCCAGCTGAATATTGCAATTTGCACGTTGAGCATGTAGCCGCCCATCGCACATTTCCATATGCCCACAATGGTCTCGGGACACCTGCCGCACCTTGCATCTCCCATTATGTGATCGTGCATGTTTGGGATATTCAGCCAGACTTGTGCGATCGCATCCTATGGCACATCATCTGAATATACCAATATTTTGTGCCGGCACAACTGAGATGTGCGGCGTGTGGACTTGGGCGATGCAGCCAGCCACTTTCGAATATGGAGCCCTATATGTTTATGGCCATCTACACTGACAACACACTTTGCAGGGAACAGAAATTTAAATGTCACACTCAAATCCTTTAGATTTCCAGAAAAAAAAAGTACTTCCTGATACAGACATCTGGAAAGATGTCAAATTTGCCAGTTCTAGTAACATTGGAGATTTCTTGTGTCTTAGCCTGCCTCCATGGTGCAGAAATCCAAAAAAGCCTTTGCCACAAATGAAGGATTATCTAGAGGGAATTCTAAAGGGTGCTATTTTTAATACACTAACAGATTGAAATCAGTATTGAAACATCCCTTAACACTTAGCAAAAAGAACCCTCTTAAGTTTGATCTTTGATCTTTTTATTTGCTAGATAGCGAATGTGCCACATTGTGGCAATTTTTCCAGATTTCTGGGGTCAGTGCTACACATTGGTCTTTAGAAGACAGCCCTAGTTTAAAAGGTTACGGATCTGGAAATTGTGAACTATAAACTAATGGGAAACAGGACTCAAGGTAGCAGGAAGCAGACTGGATGCATTGTGCGAGGGGGAAAAAAAGAGATATGTATTAAGTGTGAAGCGGCCACAGGTTCTAACAGACACATTTTGCAAATCAGTTCGTAGGTTATACTGTCATTAGAATTCTCAAGGGTACTCCAACCAAACTGCTAGGACGAGGTGTCACCACACTTCACCACATGCCTTTTAAAGGGGAAGGAAGCACTGCTATAGTCACTCAAAGTGTGAACGCCCACAAAGATATCTTTCAATTAAGGTACTGGACTTGCCTGTAGGTGGATGTCAGGAGTCCTGACATGTAAATATCTAAGTCATCTGTAAATTAAGGCAGTAGCTATTTCATAGAAATATGAAAAAGAAAGTGATGTTGCTGAAGGGTAAGCTATACGATGTTAAGGGCAACTTCCCCCTTGGTGACATTGCCTTCTGTTTCAAGATTTTATGAAATGGCTGCTGACCTGATTTAATTTACAGGTTATTTAGACATTTTTATTATATGACTCCTAACATCTACATTTACAATCAATATCTTATTTAGAAGATCATTTGATGCGTTTTCAAAATTGGAGTGACACTAGCAACATTTCCTTCCCTTTTACTCTAAAACATGGGCTCTTACAGCATGTTTTGTTAACTGTTCTGCCAAGGTTTCAGAGTGTAATATTACACTTCACAGAAATTAACCTCTTCTGAAAATTAAACACTAAAATATATGTTGTTATATGCAGTAACCAGTGAGCAGTTGTTACACACTGAAATCAGAAACTGTCAAACTTCATTATACACACCCGTGTGTAATTGGGGTGTGTAATGGCGTTTGACTAGTGAACATCCTTAAACAATTTTTTAAAACACTAAAAGTGCAGTATCTGCGTTTTAAAATTCTGTTTGGCAGCACTTTCAACTGTTCACAGTAAACAGCTGCTCGCACTGTTAACAGCTGACAGGGAGAAATCCTGTCTCAGGCACTGCCAAACAGATCCTCTCAGACTTCTGAAAACTTTTCACAGAGCAATAAAACATATAAAGTGACGGGAAGACTTGTTTCACAGCTATGTTATCTGTATGCTGCTTTCAGCAGTTAATACTGTTATATATTATTGAACAAGCAAGTTGACTGATGTTGGGAAGGATGCAGAGTGTGTGTGTGGGAAGGGAAGGGGGAATCGGTACACCAACTCACCCATGATTTTACTGACTTAAGTAGTCATGCATTAATTTTGATGGTTCAAATGGCATTCACATGTAACCCCCCCCCCTACAAATTGGGGTTGACTATAATGTCTTCCTGGGCTCCTAAACACCTGTCAGGCTGATGTCCTGTCTGCAGTAGTTCTACTTGTCTATGTGGGAGTGCATTAGCGAGTCTCCAAGCCTGTCTCTTTAAGAGAACACCTAGTCTGTGTTTGGAAATCAGTCTGGGCTGGATCAAAGTAATTAAGGCTTGTGACCAGCCAGACCTTCTGTTATATGGCCCCATTCTGCAGTCGCTATAAGTGCAGAGGGAGTCCTATTAGGAAATGTGATTATTTACTGTTTATCTGTTATGACAATAATGATAGAGGAGTTTGTCTAACCTGCTTTCAATTGCAACGTGAGCCTTTTGAATAGGAGCCACCAGTTTTGTTCTGGACTTCCAGCGTTGGACCAATCGAACCTCTGGGGACCTAAAATGGAAACTGTCCCAAGGGGTCTTGTGGGAAGAAAATTCTGTAGCTTTTGTAGTTTTAAGTGTTTGGCACCTAAATGGACCTGGAGTGGGAGCCCTTTCTGTGACAGAAAGTTCCCTCAGCCAACTAAACCTTATGGATTACCGGGAAATTCCCAGAACTGCCTGAAGCAGTAGTCAGTCAAGAGTTGGAGGCTGAAGAGGGAACAGATCGAGCTGTTGAGCAGCTGCTCTTAGGAGGAGAACTGCAGAATCAGCGGGAAAGTTCTGCTGGTCTGCTTGTCATGTTCTCCTGCCTTTGAACTGCTCAGAGCAGTAATTGGACCTTCGGCAGCAGAAGAAGGAAGAGAACTGTTGTGGTGACTGAGGTTTTGGACTGAAGACTTGCTCCAGAAGCGATCGGCCTGCCTGATGAAAGAAAATAGCCTTGGAGAGAAAGGTTTGCGCAGTAAAGCTGTAATTAGCAACCGGACTGTATCCGAAATGCAGCTTAGAAAAATTACTGATTTAAGTGTGCTGAATGTGTTTCGTGGGTTGCGATTCGGTTCCCCATGGTAAATTCTCTTTCGCCCGCTGGAGGCTTTTCCAGCAAAAGATCACGAACTCTTTCAGAACTGTCCATCCTGCTTGGGCCTTGCCATCTCGGCCTAAGCCGCTGCCCCCAGTTCAGTGAGCATCTCGGCAAAAGACCTGCTTGGGGATTCGGCCCCCTGCTCAACACCATCGAACAGGTAGCAACCACCAGGAGGTGAGTCATGTAGGCCCTGCTTTCCCTGGCCTGTCAGATCAACGCCATGAGGTCTTCATCGCGCTTGTCCTACACCCTGGTCTGGGTAGCATGAGTACAAATCAGGGTAGCTCCCTGCAACAACAGCTGCAAATCTAGGTGTGCCACCTGATTGTTTTGTTCTGGGTTATTGCAAACGGACTGAGCCATCCTCCTTGGGATTACAATTATCTGAGTTGTGCACATGTTAACTGTTTTCCTTCCTAAGGGCCCCAACAACAGCTGCAACGCTGGCCACCCCGGGCAATGCTTCAGGCTAGCCTGCATAGCACACTGGGTACCCAGGTTTGTGGGACTGTTCCAAAGGGCATTACAATGCATGCTAAACCAACCCAGACTAAATCAAAGTGCCAATCATTCTATTAGATTCACACCCTCCCTGATTCAATCTCCCCATGCATATTATCAATTGGGTTACAGTGGTAATATTGTATTGTTGCATTGCTGACTTTATTTTCAAGGGGGTCTCCAGGGCAGATGCAGCTGATCCAGCCCTGTTCGTAAGTGCAAGGAGTGTGAGCATATTATTACTGTTATTCAGTGGACGTGAATGTTCTATGTTATTACTGTTAAACCCACTAGAAGGGGGGTGTTATAGTGTCCCAAAAGGCTATACCAAGGCAGTTAAGCTACCCCAATACCATTCCTCCAGGTGGAGGCACCCGTACACAGAACTCAGGCCCCTCAACCTGGGCATGGCCACCCAGGCAGAGGTAGTAGCCCATAGGATAGCACCACCTAGGGGTTATAACGTGTTTCTTAACTAAGTTGAATGTCAATAAAAACAGTAATGAAACCATAAATTCAGAAGACTGGACATCTCTTTTGTACTTTTAATCATAAAAAAAAAAAACATGGAGAGGTGTGGTAACTTGGTTTGTATGCAAAGTTTTGGTGCGTGATACCCTAATAAACCATAGGTGTGTATAAAATTTTTTTCTTTACCCAAAATTGCTCAACTGAGGTGCAACATCTCATATTTGATGGAGCTGGGTATCAAACTAGTTTCACCACTGGAAAACCTGAAGCAGAAAGAAGTAAAATGACTTGCCTAACATCATGCAGTGAGTCTGTGGTGCTGGTGGGATGTGAACAGGGATCTCCAGGTTCCCAGTCCTCTGCTCCAACCATTGGACACTACTTGAAACTTAACATTTGCCAAACATGAATTTAATTATTAGTAAGCAAATACCAGATCAAAGAATGCTCCCAAATGAGCTCTCCAAGTTTCCCATCCGGCATACAGAGTAGGGTTGTGCAAGTTATCATTATTAATATTAGTTAGAGCCATTGAGGTCAATTGGTTAGAGCAGCATCTTTGAAACCAGGGGATCACCGATTCATATTCCATTAGAGCCAAATAACTAGTGAGTGACTTTGCGCAAGTCACTAAACCTCTCAGTGCTCCAGTCCACTGAGCTGTGGATATGAGTAGAAGCATGATCCCATTGGAAACAAGATGTTGCATCTCAGCTGGACTATCCAATGTAAATGAATTAAAAAAAATCCTAAATATCCTGAATAAAGAACTATTCCTTAATCAGATCCACATAACAAATACCCGACCCCAATTCAGGGTATTCAGGAAATCATACAAAAGTTTTGCTAGCTGAAAAAATCCTCAAGCCTTACGCAGGTGGCCATGAATAGAAATGGCTACTAACCCATCCCCTTCGTCATCCGGTCACATACATACCAAACCTGGCATCCTATCAGCCTCGATTCCCTGCTTGACGTCATCTTTGACACCCCTTCCCATAAGGGTATTCATTGTGAAGTTCCATCCCAACCTCCAGTCTATGATGGGGAGGATAATAAGCACTACTCCTGACTATTCAGTTGTTTCCCCTTTGCACTATTTAAGCGTGCACTGCATCCTAATACAAATACATGCTATCAGCTGGCAGATTTCAGCATGCTGGGGAGGAGGAGGAGGAGCAATGTCTGCCTGGTGTCAGTGAGTAACGCTACACAGACTGTAATAGAGGACTGCACTGGAGAGCATCATTGCCTCCCCAGCAAGCCGATGCTGTTAGCTGACCACTTGGATTTGCACTCCAGCACAAAGTACACTATAGGGTTGAAAGGATGATGACCGAACTGCTAGGAGCTCACTCAATATACTTCCGTCCCCCAGATATGGACTGGAGCAGGACTTTACTATTAGAGCCACTGGTGTGGGGAGAAGGTCAGCTTAGGAAGTTGGTGGGGTTAATAAATGATAGTGCTGGCCTGGTCTAGTGGTGCCTGCAGGGTGCATCCCACTCCCATGGAAGAGACCCAGTGTCATGTCCCAAGCTGACTCCCTCCACCAGTCTGGTGGAATCACTGAGGCAGCCCATCTGGCTCAGGGGTGGGTTATAAAAGCCTCCTCTTTTTGGCTGGCAGAAAGTTGTGGCATAGTGGGCAACTACAAAATGCTGACCCTCCTGTGAAGGTATGGCACCAACATGACTGAGTTACTTTGAGTGATGGACAAGAATAAAGAGGTCAGAAATCATAGCATACCATGCAAATGACATTTGCATAAGGTACCCATGTCGCCTTGCCCTATATTCTGCCTGCCTCCACCCCACCTCCATCAGCTGAACACAGATGCAGTCCCTGAGCCTCATTACAATGAAGGATCCCTCTGGTGTGACTGTTCAGGATACAGCAATCCTGAAGCAGAGTCCAGAGAATGATGCAAAGAGTGCAGAAGGAATACTGGAGGCAACGATATAGCTAGAAGATAAAAATATAAACAAAGACAGTTTGGGGCAGAGGGAGTGAACTGGCATGCAAGATTGATATACATATATATTAAATAGGAGGACTGGTGGGCTGACAGCAGAGTAAGGAGCTGAATAACAATTACATAGAAAAAAATGCACGAGGTGGTATGCGTTATGAGAATTTAATACACATCAAAGGTGTGTGATGCTTGAATAAACCCTGAGAGCAAAGCTCGAAGTGTTTATTGAAGTATCACATACTGAGGGTGTGTATTAAGTTTGAGTAACCACCCCACCCCATGCTTTATTTTATATAATTTCAGCTCATCAATGCCCCCCCCCCCCGTTAGTCACACTCTCTCTGTTCTAGTAGTTTGTGTTTTCCTGCTCTTCACACGAACGAGTAGTGCTGAGGCAAAGCCAGTTTCATGTCCTAAAACTAAACTGCTCAAAGTGAGCATTATGACTCTAAAAAGTAAGGTCTTTTGTTTACCTTAGAGCCATGCAGTTTAGTTTGTGCTGTGTTGGCACCGCTGTAATACAGTTTGTTAGACTGCAGCTTGCGTGATGATAGGGAATTACCGGAAACAGGTTCTGATTTTTTTTTTTTTAAATACTGCAATGAAAACCGTGAGTTTTGTGGAGCCACTGCTTTAGTTTGTGCTGGTTAGGTTGGAGCTGCTGTGACACACTGTTAGACTGCAGCACACTCACTTAAAGGAAGTAACCAGAGGCTGTTTCTGATTTGTTTTGGTTTTTTTTTTTTTTTACTGAAAGTGGGAATTGTGAGGAATTGTTCAGTTTAGTTTAGGCTGTGTTGGCAATGATTGGGGACATTGCATAGTACTCTGGTCCTCCCGTAGCAGGTGCGTGTACCGAATTCTGTCAAAGAAGAATATACAGTAAATAAATAAAATGTTATTCTGTGAAAAGTACATTTTTTTTCATGAGCTGCTGATGAAACTAGATAGTGAAGCTGCTTTGATTTAATTGAGGGGTGTTTCAGTCACACACTGCTGACTCACTGAACGCAGCACTCCAAATTGTCTCAAGACTGCAGCTGCTGTTCAATGAGCACGTGTTTGCCATAATAACCATCCGGTTAGTACGGCAAATAATAACTGGACATCTCCATTGAAAAAATTGATGGGCAGTTATTATAAACAATATATGGTCCAGAATATGAATCCCATACTTGGAGAACAGTCACCAGAGGGTATTTGCACATCATTAATTCACAGTGCTTCGGATAAGGACTCTGGATTCTCAGCTTTGCATCTTTCTAGAAGGTTGCCAGCTGTGTGATTACACTCTGGCTCATCTGCTAGTATTAAGCCTTTATCTAATACCTCACAGCACCCCAAAAGGAAAAATCAAGCAATCTCCATACCCATTCATAACAATGCTTGCAGACATAAAGCAAGTGTGCCACTTCCAGGACTTCTAAACAACTTTTTTAGTTTTTTCTCAACAGTTACCTGTAGAGTTCCTTAAATGTTTCATACAAACACGGAAACACAATGGCAGCAGAAAAAGACCAATCGATGGTCCATCCAGTCTGCCCATGGTTCCCTAGCTAACACTGAGACCTACTAGCCATACAGGGTTCTAGCCCTCCTTATCCACTCCCGTCCCCCTCCTAGTTACTGTCCCCCTGAGTAACCACTATATCCTTCACTTTGTTACAAATACGCTTGAAACCATTAACGGTTTTTGCACCCACCACCTTGGCTGGTAAACTGTTCCATGGGTCCACCACCCTCTCTGTAAAGTAATACTTTCTCATATCCCTCTTGAACCTCCCTCCTGTCAGTTTCTACTTGTGCCCTCGTGACCTTGAGCTGTTACTCATGCTAAATAATTCCTCATAGTTCACCTTGTTTATTCCTTTCAGGAACCTGAAGGTCTCTAGCATATTTCCCTTCTCTCCTCCGGTCTCGAGAGAGTACGTGTTCAGTGCCTCGAGGCGATCCTCATAAGACCTGCCTTGTTGGCCGTAAATCATCTTTGTCACCCTTCGCTACACCATCTCCAGCCTGTCCTTATCTATCCTCAGGTGAGTACTCCAGAACTGTGCACAGTACACAAGGTGAGGCCTCAACAAAGATCTATACAGAGGTAGTACCACCTCCTTTTTTCTGCTGTCAATACCCCTCCCGATACATCCCAGCATCCTATTTGGTATAGGCCTTGTTGTACTAGCTTGATTGTTTGAGGGAGTCACTAATGGTAATTCCTAAATCCTGTTCCTCTGCTTACCCCACCCATCCAGTACTCTGTTCTGGGGTTCTTCTTCTCACGTGTATCACCTTGCACTTTTTGGCATTGAACTTCAACTTGCAAAAAGTGGGGTGAGTGTTCCTGGTGGTCAACCCTTTTGGAAGAAATGTGGTGAGATGTGAACAAAGGACTCAAAATGTATGATGTGCAACATCAAACCAGTAGACTTGATTTTCATATAAGTTCAAAAAGTTTATTCAACATCCGCAGCTTTTATTCTTTGGCCACTTGTTAAGATTCCCAAATGTTTTCACTTATGTCCCTAGGCTTTTTCAAGGGAAAAGTGGTCCTAGTATTTAAACAAATGTACACGTATTAGGTCAAAATGTAACATATTTCAAATGAAACAGTTTCCTGATGCATTTTCCACCATAACTATTTTTTTTAGAAAACGTCTTACCAGCCTCCATGAATAATACAAATATTCTGACAAACACCTATGTAGGTGTATTGCTGTTTACCCCACCTAACCAGTGCACAGCTGGCTGGGTAGTGAAGCTGTTGAGCTTTATGGATCACTACTTGACTGACATCCCAAGCAAGACACTCCCTGCTCTTGCAACACATCATTAGCACCACTAGCTGTGCTGATCAAGTAGGTAACTTGTTAATGAACACCAGCAGTCTACAACCTCCCAAAGTTAATAAAGGTGCTCTATGCTTTTCGCTGTTTCAAATAACAATTTCAAAACTTCCAAAACATGTAAGCAGCATTTACTAATGCTACATTCGCCCATAGTGTTCATATGTCCTAAAATTAAATGTTAAACCTGCACTTATACTTCGCTTATCGGGAGGTCAGATTCCATTGCTCAAGGTCACAATCTGTCAAATTAAAGACAGAAAACTCCTACACTTCAATTCATTAATTTATCAACTTAATAAGTACATAGTACGAAGGCCCATATAATGATATTTGGGCTTCGTAATGCCAGGCACTTTATAACACTGTGTCAAACGGAATTTGCCCTTAAAACTGTCACAAGAGTAATTATACACTCCGTGAGACATCTGACCCACCTTTCATATAACTGCAAAGTTCCTTTTACAACATGCTGTTTACAAGTTTTGTGAATTCTGAAACTGATATTTGAAACAGTGAAAAGCATAGAGCACTTTATTAGCTTTGGTTGGGAGGCTGTAGACGGGTTTTCATTAAGCTATCTCATCAGCACCACTAATGGTGCTAATGATGTGTTGCAAGAACAGGGAGTCTCTTTCTTGGGATGTCATTCAAGTAGTGATCCATAAAGCCCAGCTGTTTCCCTACCCAGCCAGATCTGCACCAGCTAGGCGGGGGTGGACAGCAATACACCTGCACAGGTGTTTGTCAGAACATGTATGTTATTCATGGAAGCTAGTAAGAATTTTTCTAAAAAATGTTTTATGGTGCAAACAGTGTCAGGAAACTGTTTATTTTGAAATATGTTACACTTTGACCTTACTTAATATGTATAAATTTGTTTAAATACTAGGGCCACTTTTCCCTTGAAAAAGCCTAGGGACATGGGTGAAAACGTTTGGGAATCTTAACAAGTGGCCAAGTAATACAGGCTACTGATGTTGAATAAACGTTTTGAACTTATATTTATTTATTAAACTTTGTTTAGCTGAGTAGTGAAACTGCTGAGCTAAACATCAAGTCTGCTGGTTTGATGTTGCACATCATGTATTTCGAGTTGAACTTCAACTGCCAACCCCTAGACCACCTCTGTAATCATTGCAGGTCACTCTGCTTTTCCCCGATTCCATCATCACTATCTACCTTCCCACAGAGCTTAGTGTCATCTGTGAAGAAGCATAAGCTGCCCTGGATTCCATCTCCAATGTCACTGATGAACATATTGAAGAGGATCAGACCAAGGATAGATCCCTATGGCACCTCACTCGTGACCACCTTCTCTTCTGATTTAACCTCGTTAACCACAACTCTCTCCTCTCTCCCTTTTATTCAATTACCCACCCATCTTACTACATCCCTAGCCACACCCAGATCCTCCATCTTCTTCAGCAATTGTCTGTGAGACACTGAGTTGAAAGCCTTGTTGAAGTTGAAATAGAGTACATCCACAAAGCAACCCCTTTCCAATACCCTCATCACCCAGTCACAGACAACTATCAGGTTAGTCTGAAAAGACCTCCCTGCCATGAACCCATGCTGTTTACTATCCTGGAGACCACTGCTCTCCAGGTAATCCTCGAGGGCCTCTTTGACCAGTGACTCCATCACCTTCCCTACAACAGAGATAAGAATGACAGGTCTATAGTTCCTGCTTGTTCCTTGTCTTCCTCCACCCCTTTATGGAGTGGAAGTATGTCTGCCACTCTCCACGCACTTGGAACTACCCCTGTCTGTAATGAGCTATTGAACAGTCCTACCAGGGGTTCAGCCAGTTTCACTGCCAGTTCCCTGAGCATCTTTGAATGCATCCCATCCATTCGTGGGGTATTATCAATCTTCAAAAAAAGTTTCCACTTTTTAATAGAAATGTTCATCCTCCTGGCAACTGGCCCCCATCCACCATTCACCCCCCCCACACACACACACATACACACACACAAAACCTCCCACTCCGTCAGCATCTTGCCTTCACAGAGGGTCGTGGATATTTGGAAACAGCACGGGGCCTGGGTGTGCTGGATGATGTCATCCTGGCAGCTCCAGTTATCCTCCTGACATTTCTTGCCATTACCCCTATCCTCTCAGTCCCCTGTGTGGTGCTGAGCAGTGCCCTGACAGACCTCGTCTGCACACAACAAACCTGCTTTGGGGACTGAGCTACCAAGCATTCCACAGGGAGCTGCTGTGGCAGCAGAAACTAAACCCCAACCCTCCTGAGTAGGAGGCCATACATAAGTACCCCTTAGTTCTCCAGCCAGCTTCCTGAGTCCACTTCAAAACCCAAGTCGACAGCACTACAGTACTGGACCATCATCCATCCCATTATGTTTCCATTTCTGATAAAATGAAGGGACATTTGTGCTTTCTCATCTATCTCTTCCTTACCGCCACCTTGTCATGCACAGCAGTGGCTAGGAACTATGAATGATGAGAACAAAATGCACCTTTCTCCGACATAATCAGTAAACTAGGAAGTGGTACTACCAGTATACCCTGGCTTCTGCTATTGGTTCTAAGGATTCCAACATCAGAAATCAACATACAAATATCTGAATTACTACTAATCCAGTACAGGTAGCAAACATTCACCAACAGCATTTAGTTTTAACACACATCAAGCAGTTATGTATTATTCTGATTAGCTCCAGTAAAATGGGCTCTTGAATGAATACAAAGTGATTATGTTTGAGCCTAGAAGCAATAGATTGCTTAAATACCTCATGCAGAAGGCATCCCAAGCAAAGCAGCCACTAACATCAGAATCATTTACTGTCAATAGGTAGTTAGGTAAGTAGGTAAGTGTTTTTACAAGATGCCCTTTCAATGGTCGGGAGTGCCCTCATTATATTGGCACTGAAAGAGTTACAGCAGATAACAGAATAAACAGTCAGCAAGCCCTAATCAGTAGAGCAGTAAGTAAACAGTCTGTAATTCCTAGTAAACATACCACATATATATTAAGTAAAAACTTGATTAAATAGACAAGGAAACATTGTCTCTTAAAACTAATTAAGATGGTTGCCACGCAGATAGTAAGCAGAACAGTGTCCCGTGGAACAGGGGCTGGGACCACAGAAGCTAAGCTGGAAAATTTTAAATAAATAGGTGGAACACTTACAAGGCCCTGACCTGTGGAACAGGTGGCTCCCCCCAGGTTCACATGGGCCATGAGCTTGTGCACATACACAGGGCTCAAGCCATTAAGAGCTTTGTAAGATAAAAAGTATATTGTAGTTGACTCGTTGTCTAATAGGCATCGAGCTCACACTAAAATAATTCCCAGCAATTCACCCTGTTTATTCCTTTCAGGAACCTGAAGGTAGCTATCGTATCTCCCTCTCCCATCTAGTCTCCAGTGAGTACAAGTTCAGAGCTTTGAGACAATCCTCATAAGACCTGCCCTGTTGGCCCTGAATCAACAGTTCTCTTTCTTCCAAGACTCTATGAGTAAGGGGGTGATATGATACCACTTCCAAAACTGCAGCTGGAAGCCTTGGTGCCACATTCTGGACCAGAAGCAAGTACTTAATCACTCCACAACGTAAGCCTTTATAGAGCACACTACTGTAGGGAGAGGAGACGAAAGCCTGCACTAGTGTTACAAGACCAGCTGGTTTGAAAAAGGGCCACAGTCTACTAGTATTTGTTTAATGATAAACACTGCCCTGACTACTGCTGATGCCTGGGATTCCAAGGTCAATCCCTCAAGACCTACTACGCAACTAGGCACAGTCCTTTCAGCCTTAAGCTGTACACATTAAGGAAGCATAAGGCTACATCTTATTTACTGATTGATTGATTGATTGATGTATTTATTTATCTGAAATTACTCCAACTGGTATATCCCCATGCCTTACAGTATCTCATTTTTATGGGGGCCCTAGAGAGGATAGCAACACCAAGCAGATTAACACAGTCCAGCAGGAATAGTTACATACAGGTTAAAATACACACAGGGAAAAACAAAGTATAAAGGTAAGTATATCCTTACAATAATGAAAGCAAGCTAACAAAGTGTGGTCACAGCAAACAATCTTAATGTACTTGCGAAAGCTGCCAATCGGATCCCACAAGTAACAACTCTCCCTCTCCCAGATTGAATGCCAGTCAGTTGGAGGCCATCCAGCTGCTGATTTCTGACACGCAGTGCTGGAGCATCAACACTGACAAAACCAGATCAGCTGCTGATTTCTGACAGGCAGTACTAGAGCATTAGCACTGATGGATCCTGATCAGGTGCTGATTTTTGACAGGCAGTGTTGGAGCTTCGGCACTGACAGATCCTGATCAGCTGCGAAGGAGATGTACGTCTAAGTATAATCGGCAGAGCAGTGAAACTAAATGCTGTACTATGATGTTCCCTTACAATTGTCTCAGGATTTAAGGACCAAAATAAGTTATATTGTACAATTGCTCTTAACTTTTCCAGCACTGCAAACTGTTTTTTTACAGACTCAGTTTTTCATTGGAGTGTCTGGGGAGTGTGATTGTTTAGGTTTAGTTATTTAAGATTTTTGTGCATGTGTGAGTGTATTGTGAGTGGTATATCAGGTAACGACTTTGGGAGTGGGGAGGATATTTGTGTTGTGGAAGGAATTTTATTTTAATTTTAGGGCCTATATTGTTTTAGTTATTGACGTGTCATGCAGTTATCAGACTCCGTTACATCCACTCCTAGAAACAGTTACGGCAGTTGCACCCCTTTGGAGGGCTCCCTTGTACTCTGCCTGCGATGGTAATAAACCGCTCTAGGCAGTTGGGGGTCTTCCAGGTGCATTCCTCACATCCTACACCCAATCTGTCCACCCCAGGAGCAGGTGATCTACTCCTGGGGTAGACAGGATGGACAGAATCAGGACTGCGGAATCAAGGAGGTGCCCTGGGAGTAGGCCCATGTAGGCAAGGTGTCCCTTGTCTGTGTTCTGTTCTCCAGACTGCTATAATTTTTGGCCAACATTCAGCTAATGGGCTGGCTGATTGGCTCCTCCCCTTAGGGCAGTTCTTTGTAACACCAGATCCCTGAGGAATAAAACCACAGTGATGATGTGAATGGTGGGTTAGGTACAGGTTGCAAGATCATCCCCATATACTGGCCTCTGGGATACAGAAATTAATTCTTCCAGAAACTGGAAGGGCTTCATGGTTGACCTAGTGGTGAGATTACCTGACCTTCTTATGTTGTGTGATTTCAGTGCCTGGGCAGTACTAAACATCTCAGGCATGAAAGGGGATTATGCTGATGGAGCCATGAGAGCAGTAGAGAGTTATCTCTTATGGCTGCTTTCGACACCCTGGCACCACTCCATGTTCACCCTTTCATTTTACTGTTGCAGGTCACCATGATTTCATTATGACATGAGGAGGCTGAAGACTAAGGGGCAGAGGTTGAAGCATTATTGGTAGAGGTCTAGGTCTGATGAAGATAGACTGGCACAGAGTGCTCACTGCAACGAGTATCAATGGGCAATCACTCTAAAAAAGCCAATATTCCTGTCACAGGTGATTGCTTCCGGAAGGAAATTACCTACTCAACTCTTTAGCATTGTGAACAGATTATATCTGTTTACAGTCCTGCAGAGTTCTTTTCCACAGAAAAGCATGATGAACTTAATCAGTTCTTTCTGGACAAGGTGTCCTCTATTCGGGCTGGAATATCCTCAAGTGGCCTGTCGTTGGTCAGAAGTGTCCATTCGATGGTGGGCACAGGTATTCCTTTTTTGTGGGAAGAGTCTGAGCCAGTACTGATGGATGATGCTTTCCAGGTGGTCTCAGGGCTGCACCCAATTTGCTGTACACTGGATCCAGGGCCAACCTGGTACTGGAGGGCTCTGGGTCTGATTTCTGTTCCACACATCCACCACTAATTTCTTTAATTAGGTCTTCCTGATATTTCCCTTAAAATGGTCTTCCTTTTTTCTGTCACATTATATGTCCCCATGTTGTTCTATACTAGGGCATTCTGGAAAGCTGTATTTGATCAGGCAGTGTTATCCATTTCATACTTTTGTTTGTTTTTCAATATTTGTCCAGGAAAGACACACTAAGCTGAGTTTGTTTCCAGGTGTGTCCTGGGAGCACAGGGAAGTAAAGACACTTGCTCACTGTCACACAGTATGCAACAAGGTGGCTGTGGGATTTCAACGCTGTTCTCCAAGTTTGTAGCTTAGTGCTCTTAACCACTATGCTATACTGCCTAATTTGTTCAAGTCTCCCCAGAGTCTCTTCTTTTTCAATGAGGAAAGCCCCAGTTCTGTCCATCAGTCCTCATAGCTCATGTTCTCAAAGCTGTCCACCACCTTAGTCACTCCGGACATTTTTAATCCTGTCACTATAGTTTCACAGATATGAGTATGACAAATATGTATACGTAAGATGGGACCTGAGCAAGGAGTTTATTTATTTATTTATTTCAAAAGTTTAACCAGGAAAGTAGGGGTATGCAAATACCCTATTTTGAATATTTGCTGAGTTTTGGAATTCGGGGATCCCAATTATTATTATTCGTGCTTTGTTGCTCATTATTTGGCTGCTGGAACAAGGTATGAGACTTAAAGATCTCCTGAGATATCCTATCCAATCAGAGGCCACCTTGGAAACTCATTAAAGGCAGGTCATGTGACCCAGCACTTTCAAAAGCTACAGGCAAGAGAGACAGATGCCTGAGCTGCTTTGAAAGAGCAGTCTACTTCCATCCACTTGTTCAAATTAGACAGGGTTGCTTTAGCTCTCCGCAGTCGGTTGGCACCTCCAGCAGCCGATCAAGACGGGGACCCCGGACTCCAGCACGGGCAAGCTGCTTGCCCTTGAACAGGGCTGATTCAGCTCCTCACGGTCGGTCGGCACCTCCAGCAGCCGATCGAGACCAGGACCCCGGACTCCAGCACAAGCAAGTTGCTTGCCCTTGAGCAGGGCTGCTTCAGCTCCCCGCGGTTGGCCGGCACCTCCAGCCGCCGATCGAGACCAGGAGACCAGACTCCAGCACAATCAAGCTGCTTGCCCTTGAACAGGGCTGATTCAGCTCCTCACGGTCGGTCGGCACCTCCAGCAGCCGATCGAGACCAGGAGCCCGGACTCCAGCACAAGCAAGCTTCTTGCCCTTGAACAGGGCTGCTTCAGCTCCCCACGGTTGGTTAGCACCTCCAGCTGCATATCGAGACCAAGACCCCGGACTCCAGCACAAACAAGGTACGGTGGCAGCGCAGCCAGTCAGATCATGGGAGCTTCTCGCTTCCCCGCTCCAATTGGCAAGGACTTCTCCACACTTCTTTGCCAGCTGGTGCTCCTCTGAAACAGCATTTTCCTGTCATTTTAAGCAAAATTAAGCTAGCTACTACTGTATTTGTGAAAGAAAGAAAAGATTATTGCTAATTTAAAGTGTTACAGCTCCCATCTGCTCAACTGTATTGTAACCCTCCCCCTCAGAGCCAATCGTCACTGTGCCTCATGTCCCAGCCCCTTCCTTTTCAATCCCTCGCTCTCATGGATGTTACCTTAACTGATCACCCCTTGTCCAGCTCCTAATTATCATTCTTGCCTGCTACCTGAGCGACTCTCACTCTATTCTTGGTACAAACAGCTGTCTGCACACTACCTATCACTCTCTTGCTCCTTGCTACAGGCAACATACACCCTAACCCCAGTCCCCTATCTTCACCTTCCCTCCATCACCTTATATGCCCCCTTCCTAGCCAGTCCCCCACCTCACTGCCCAGAGAAGGCCCCCTTCCTTGTGGACTGTGCCTTCTGCATCTAAATATAAGAAGCCTTCCCCGCAAACTTGCCTCTCTCCAAGTTCTCGCTGCCCACTATGCCCCTGACATCATTATCCTTTCTGAAACGTGGCTCAATAAAAGCATCTCTGACCCTTCAATCACCATCCCAGGCTACGCTATGGCCCAACAGGACAGGGCTACCAGAGGTGACAGATTATCATTTATGTAAAATCGAACCTACACTTTTCGATTATCCTAGCTAAGGCTGAACCCAAAGTCTACGAGATACTACTGTTACAACCATCCCTCCCTTTCTCACTCTCAATCTATGTCGCAGGTATTTAATGCCGACCAGGTACACCTTCCTCAACTGTCACTGACCTCCTCGCACTAACCTCCTCCCTCACCCTTACAGGTGAATCATATATAATTGGTGATTTTAATCTCAATTGGCTATCCCCAGCCCTCAATAAAGCATGGACCGACGTTACTGGACTAAATCTCTCTCAACTTATCACCGAGCCCACCCGCCTTAACCCCAGATCTGGCAACCACTCTCTTCTAGACTGGGCTCTGACCACCCACCCACACCGGGTCATCAAGTTTGGACTGCTTCCAGACTCCCTGAGTGACCACCATCTTACCTACCTCATCCATAAAATTCACCACCCCAAATCACCCCCCAAGTTCCTGGTTCCAACATAGAAACATACAATTTGACGGCAGATAAGGACCGCTTGGCCCACCCAGTCTTCCCATTTCCCTACCTACTGGATAAGCTGCAGATCCTAGTTAACCAGCAGCCTACTTCTTCCTACCCCCACCCCCCAGAATTGCCTTATGACTATCCCATGCATGCTGAATTCCACCACTGATTTTGACTCCACAACCTCCTCCGGAAGGCCATTCCATGCATCCACAACCCTCTCTGTGAAAAAATACTTCCTTAAATTACCTCTGAGCCGCCCCTCTCTATCTTCAAATTGTGCCCTCTTGTTCTTGCACACCTCTTTTTTTGAAAGATGCTACCCTCTTGGACTTTGTTGATTCCCTTGAGGTACTTGAAAGTTTCTATCATGTCCCCCCTCTCCCTCCTTTCCTCGAGGCTATACATATTAAGCTCCTTAAGTCTCTCTTCATATGTCCTCCGGTGCAGACCCTGCACCATTTTAGTTGCCCTCCTCTGGACAGCTTCCATCCTGTCTATGTCTTTGCGGAGATTGGGTCTCCAGAACTGCACACAGTACTCCAGATGGGGTCTCACCAGCTGTCTGTACAGAGGGATAATAACTTCCTGTTTTCTACTGGTGATGCCTCTCCCTATGCATCCCAGTATCCCCCAACCCTCCTTGCTGCCTTCTCACATTGCTTGCCCACCTTTAGGTCATCTGATATGACTACCCCCAGGTCCCTTTCCATTTTTGTTGTTGTTAGTATCTCACCCCCTATTGTGTACTCTTCCCCTGGGTTTTTGTTTCCCAGGTGCATTACCTTGCACTTCTTAGCATTGAATCTAAGCTGCATACATTTGACCATTCCTCTAACCTTGCCAAGTCCCTTCTCATCCTTTCCACCCCACCCTGTGCATCAACTCTGTTGCAGATCTTAGTGTCATCTGCAAAGAGACATACTTTTCCTTCCAGTCCTTCTGCAATGTAAACATAAAGACATTGAAGAGGACTAGTCCCTAATACTGAACCCTCGGTGCCCCGGCTAGTAACCCTCCTTTCTTCTGAGTGGACTCCATTTATCTATTACCTCTGTGTCCTATTCTCCAGCCAATTCTTTACCCAGGCTGTCATCTTGGGACCCACTCCCAGGCTGGCTAACTTATATATTAATCTTTTGTGTGGGACTGTGTCAAATGCCTTGCAAAAGTCTAGGTAGGCCATGTCCACAGCCCTCCCTGATCTACTACTTTGGTCACCCAGTCAAAGAAATCTATCAGATTCGTCTGGCATGACCTTCCGCTGTGAATCCATGCTGCCTGAGGGTCCGAACGCTTCTGGCCTCTAGATCTGCGACAATTCTTTCCTTTAGAAGTGATTCCATCATTTCCCTATCACTGAGGTTAAACTAACAGGTCTATAGTTTCCTGCTTCTGCCTTGCTCCCACTTTTGTGAAGGGAATCACATCTGCCCTCCTCCAGTCCTCGGGTACCACCCCATCCTCCCATGATTTGTTAAGAGGGTAGTCAGTGGTGTCACTAGTTCTACCCTTAGTTCTTTTAGAATTCTGGGATGAATCCCATCAGGCCCCATTGCTTTGTCCACCTTCAGTTTTAAGAGTTCTTTCAGAACCCTTTCTTCTATAAATGGCTGGTATCAACTTCTGTATCCAGAGTGTTACTACTGTTTTGTTTGTACCTCCCCTCTTCCTTTGTAAATACTGAGCAAAAATATTTGTTTAGTATCTCAGCCTTTTCACATTCTCTCTCCCCACCCTCCCTCCCCTTTATTAAGCCTCACTATCCCTCCCTTGGTCTTCCTTTGCTCCTGATGTACCTATAAAAGGTTTTATTCCCCTTCTTAACTGAGTTGGCTATCTTTTCCTCAGTTTGGGCCTTTGCTGTTCTGACTGCCTTCCCAGCCTCCTTTTGCTTTAACTGATACAGTTCTCTGTCCTGCTCCTGCTGCGATTCCTTGTACTTCCTGAATGCTGAACGGTCCTTCAAATCACTTGACCTAGCTCCCCTGCTAGATGACCTAGCCCAAGCCAACTGGGTCCCAACCTCTACTATCTCCTCTATTGATGATACCCTCCTTCACTTCAAAAGCACATTTCTCAAAGTCTGGGACACTCATGCCCCTATGCGTCGCACAAGGGTATGGGGCAACCACCTGCGCTGGATCACCTCTGAACTCCAAGCATGTCAAAGCACCCGGGACAAAGCGTAGAGTGTCCATAAATCCTCTAGCCACCCATAAGACCTCTCCATATACCAGATGCTTAGAAACAAGTGTACCAGAGCTACCCGGCTGGCCAAAGCTGAGTATTTCAACTCCACCCTTCAGACAAACTTGAATAATCCCTCAAAATTCTGGAAGGTCATTCACTCCCTCTTCTCCCCCCCCCCCACTGCAACTCCCACTCCGCTCCTAAATATTAGCAACTCCCTTCTCTCGGAACCAAGTGCTGTTGCTGCCGAGTTCAACACATACTTCTCCACTTATGCAGCCTCATTCCTCTCCTTCCTGCCCACCCCTACTCCAGTTGCACCTACCGAAGGATTCAAGAAGCCGTATGTGCCTCGTATCTTCTCCTTCAAAAATATCTCAGCAACAGATGCCCTAGCTGCCCTGCTTTCACTCAAACCTACAAAAGACAAATCCCCTGATGATTTGGACCCCAAGCTCCTCTACCTCTCAGACCATGCCATAGCTGTCCCGCTTGCCACCCTACTAAATCAGTCCTTCGCTGCGGCAGCAGTTCCCCAGGCATGGAAGCATGCCATAGTCATCCCCCTCCCTAAAGGGGACCCCCCCACTTCAACTTTAAACTACCGCCCTATCTCTCTCTGCTCCCAGCGCTTGCAAAATTGCAAGAGCACCTTGTGCTGTCACAACTTACCTCCTTTCTCGCTGACTCCAGTTTTTTCACGGCCTTTCAGTCTGAGTTCAGAAAGAGTCACTCCACTGCCTCCTCCTTGGCTAGGTTCTCTGATGCAATACTCACCAGTATGGATAGAGGGCAGATCACCTCTGCCATCTTCGTCGATCTAGCTAAAGCATCTGACACTATCTCCCACACCCTACTTCTCTCCAGCCTTGCTGAATCTGGTCTCTCCACTGCTGCCACGAACTGGTTCAGCTCCTACCTCACTGGCAGAACCCAATCCATAAGAATCTCTGATGCTACATCTTACCCCCTTGCCCATCACTACTGGTGTCCCTCAGGGGTCAGTGCTCGGACCCATTCTGTTCTCCATTTTTCTGAATGACTTACCACTCATCTGCTCGATCTCCTCTATCCACATGTACGCAGATGACACCATTCTTTTCTCTGCAGGCACCTTCCCAGAAGAGGCAGCTGCTAATCTGCAAGCTAATTTTGTCAATATCCAACACAGGTTCAGCTCTCACCAGCTCTCCCTCAACGCTAAAAAAACTGTCACCATGACATTCGGCATGTGACAGCACCTGTCCAGATTCCCTTCCCTCCCTACCTTCCGTAACCTAGACAGGCAAGTACTTGAGGATGTCACCTCATTCCGATACCTTGGGGTTTGGCTCAACCAGCCTCTATCCTTTAATGTCCACATTGATGCTACCATAAAAAAACTGCGCCCCATGTTAGGTGCCGGTACAGAAACCGTAGAAGCCTCCCCCTAACTGTACACCGTGAACTAATCCAGAAGATACTACTCTCCTTTCACTAGTGCAATATCGTCTATAATGCTGCCCCAAAGTCCTCCTTAACCAAACTAGATACCCTCTTCAATGCCTTCTGCCACTTTTTTCTCAATGCCCTTCCCCTCACTCATCACTGCGATCTATACCATTCTCTGGCCTTACCATCCCTTGAAAACTGACGCCTTATTCACTGTGCTAAACTTGCCTCTAAGTTCTGGCTAGGCATCCTCCCATCTTACCTCTCCACTATGCTCTCTTCTACCCTCACCCCCTCACATGTCCTCAGATCCACTGACTCCTGCCAACTTGTAATCCCTCGGTGGACGTCCACTGCTGGCCAGGCAGCCTTCTCTCACCGCTTCTCTAAGCTCTGGAATGAGCTGCCTCCTCAAATTAGTCACTCCTCCTCTGTCAATTCTCTCTCCAACCCCCTGGCAAATTACTTCATGGTAAATTGGTCATGCCCTTGACTTCAGACCGGCCCCTATTCCCCCCCCCTTCCACGCCTGACCAGCATCTTTTAGCAAATGCTACGAAGCTGGACTATTTTAGCTCAACTGATGCACTTAGCACCAAGGCACTTAACGTTCTTGTTTTTGTTTTTATTCTGTTTTTGATAGCTGCTTCTTGTGAGTATATGTCTGAAATTGGAAAATCGAGTAACCTCCACTACAGTCTTTCCTTATAGGAATACTAAGTGTTCCATGTGCCTATCTGTAACATGGTTGTCCTTTTAACTCACCTGTAACCATCACAAAGTGTAAATAATAGGTATTCTGTTGCTTAAATGTTACTATTGATAACCTGCGTGTTATCACCCCGTTACCCTTCCCCCACAGGTTGCACTGGGAGGCAAGCAGCTTATTGCTCAGTGTGCCTTTCCTGGTGAAACAATTTCAATAAATAAATAAATAAAAATAAAAAAAGCAGTATACGTGACAGTTTTTGTTACTTTTCCAATTCCCAAGCTAGAAAGGGTAATTTATGTCACACACTTGCGTGATAATTTGCAGTGTTTCTCAGGAGAACTGCTAGGAAAGTTTTTTTTTTCCCCTAAAAGTGTGGGGGAGAAACAGTTGAACTAGGCCAGACCTGTTTCTGCTCTATAAGCAAGAATCAGTCACAGCCCTGGTGCAAATTCTCCTTATTTTGGCATAATGATAACAATGATCTAATTTGATGTAGCAGTACAGAGAGGCCACTCACTCAGTCAGCAGTTGCAATTTGCACAATGCCAAAAAATACAGAACATATCCGATTTCAAGTTGTTACATTTTTTTTCCATTAAACCATACATATTAACCCCAATGTCTAAAGCTACCTACTGTCCCTATTTTCCTAGGACAGTCCCTATTTTTGGCAGCATGTTCCAGTGTCCCCACAAGTTTTGCAAAATGTCACTTTTGTCCCAGTTTTTGCTTACTTGTCCCAGTTTTGTCCCCCTTTTTTTTTTTGCTGACTGCTAATCCGTGAGCAACAGTTATTTCAGCACTACTGTGGCACTGCTCGGGCTGGACAGCAGTTTGCAACTTCAATCCCTGCATCTGTGTTGCACTGCAAGCATGTCAGTGGGAGCACAGTAAGCATTTTCCTTCCTGTTAGATCAGAATGGGTAGTAGTGCAAACAAACACATGTGGACGTCTGCCTGCTAGCTGATTAGAGGGACTCAAGACAGAGAAGAGACCGGCAGCAGGGAACTAAGGTACCTGAACTTGATCAGCTGTGTGTGAAAACAATCTGGTGTGGCAGTGGAAGTCACTGAAGTGAAGTTTACTCAGCAAATGAGGTGAGTGTAAATGGGTTGGATGGGACTGTCAGGAGGAGCAATACATGCAGCTCGAATGTCTGATCACAATTTAATGCAGGTTTACTTCTAATGAACTTTCTGTACATCATGGTTTGGAACTTGCTGCAACAGAATGATGTATTGTTTTGATCTGAATGTTTGCTACTGGTGTTACTGAGGGGTGGCATGGCCAGAGCAAGCAGCACAATTTAACTGATTGTGCAGAGCGTTGACTGCGCTGGTGTCCGTGGAAGTGACACGGGTGGGGGGCATGATCAGGATGAACTGTCCCAGTTTTAGACCTCAGAAAGTTGATAGCTTTACCAATGTCACCGATAGGGCTTGTTAAGGAAGTGATTTTACTGTTATCATTTTGCTATCCCTTTCTTTCTTACAATAATTTTTTTTAACACAACTAAAAAAGGCTTCCTGCTCGCATGGCTCTTTTTATATCCTTTCATTTCATTTTCAAAGAAGGCCCAACGGCAGGGCCTCACAGAAATTTTTTTACAAAGCACCATGTTGGTCTCCTTGCAGGGATTGCTAACCCACTAAGAAACCAATATTGCACTTTCAAAATGTTTTGGCTGTGTGGCCCCCAACTGGCCAAGTTTAGAAGCAGAGCTGGGCAGGTGCCATGTGATGGAACAGGCCTGACTAAAAAAAAACTTCCTGCTGTCTCAATGATGGCTCACAGAGCCTGAACAGGGCATATCCCACTCCCTGTCCGATTATTTTTTATTATTATTATTTATTTATTAAAGTATCAGAATTGCAACCCTTTGAGTCAAAGACTGATTTACAAAGGCTCATCGCCATACACAGAATAGGACAGGGCAGGAGAAACATACAGTTAGTGGAAAACAGACAGTAGTGCAGGAACAGTAATCTGGCAATAATATTTACAGTAAAGATGTGTACAATTAAATTCAGGTGGAGTGGGGCCATATCAGCGAGAGAAGGCCCCTTCTTGCAGGAGACAGGCCTATACTATACATGATGGTAGCTAAGCAAGAAAGGAGTGATCATTGGGCATATATACTTTGAAGACATTACATGCTGTAGAGGTAGACAGCAGGAGTGCGGTGCAGAACTCAAAATTGCAGGTACAGACCTATACATGATTGTAGCTCAGCAATCGTGAGATATGCACACTGATATATAAACAGGGTGGGTGGAGTAGGTCAGGTGGTTGAATGTGGACCAATAGGGGTGCAATTATTTGCAATTGCCATGATGGGAGCTGAGAAGGTGGCTGCGCAGGAATGATCTGAATGGTCCAATTCTGAGCTCAGATGAGGTACCAGGAGGGAGGGTGCTGAACCAGGGAGGTGCCCTGTAGGGAAAGGACCTCTGAGCGAGGGTCGTTCTAACCCTAGGGACTACTAGCAGGGGCTTAGTGGAGCTACGAGTGTGGACAGGAGGGGTTGCCATGCTGATTAGTTTAGACAGACTGGGGAAGGGGGTTTAAGCCAACACAGATTTTTTGGGTGAGCAGACAGGTCTGGTAGAGTAGCCGCTCTTCAAGAGGGAGGAGGTCAGACAAGGCATAAAGTACGCAGGTGTGTGTTAGCCTGTCAGCCCCAGTGAGTAGTCGACAGGCCTTGTTGATTGAGAGCTTGATTTTGCCCAGGACAGTGTTGTCCACTGCGCTGCATATTAGGAGTCCATAGTCCACTAGGGACAAGACTGATGAGTCAATGGCAAGTCTTAGTGCTTCTGGGAGGAGACAGGCTCTGTGCCGATATAGCAAGCCTATGCGGGAATTTATGGCAGAGCAGAGGGTGTGGATGTGGTCATGGAAGGTGAGGGAAGAGTCTAGGATGATACCTAGGTATTTGTATGAGGTGACCTGCTCAAGAGGGTGGTGGGAGAGGGATTGAATGGACAGCATAGAGCCCTTGAGTTTGTTCTGATTGTGGGTGAACAGCAAGGTTTTTGTTTTTTTAAGGTGGATCACAAGTCTGTGGTCAAGGAACCACTGCTAAGTCTGGGTAAAATAGGATTGTAGCGCAAGCTGGAGTTGGGCAAGGTTGGGGTGGGATGTGAAGAGGACCGCATCATCTGCGTAAAGCAGTATGTTTTCTGAGGAGACACTGGGCAGCGTTTTTAGGTATAAGCTAAAGAGTAGTGGCCCCAGGATAGAGCCTTGGGGAACACCGAAGCGGACCTGACATGGGCTAGAAAGGATATTGTTGATTTTTATGCACTGGGTACGGGCAGTGAGGTAATTGGTGACCCATCTTACAGAGCCCGAGGTGAAACCAAGCTGGGTGAGGGTGTTAATGAGAAGAGGGTGGCAGACTGTGTCAAAGGCCTTTGACAGATTGATGAAGATTGCCCCGGTAGGATGCCCTTTGTCCAGGGCAGAGTGAATGAAAGTGGAGAACTCAATGAGGGCAGTTGTGGTGCTGAAACCATGGTGAAAACCGTGCTGCTCCCTGCACAGATGGTTGTGCACAGTGAGGTAGTCTGTTATCTGGTCAGCCACAATCTTTTCTAGGGCTTTGGAAGGGGGGGGTGAATAGAGATCGGTTTGTAATTGCCTGGGGTTGTTCTGTCACCGCCCTTGTGTATGGGGGTGATGACCGCTCTTTTCCATGCTTGGGGGAACTGGCCAAGTCGGAGGGAGAGGTTGAGAAGGTCGGTGAGGGGGGGTGAGAACAACGTCCAGGGTAGAGTAGAGAAGACAGGGATCAAGTGAGTCACTACTGTGTCTGGCACCCTTTAGGGCTTTGAGTAGATATGGTTTAGCAGCAGATGGGCAGAGAGCTCAGAAGTAAAAGGGTGGGTGCTGGAGAGTGGTGGTAGGGAGATCAGGGGCGGGATCAAAAAAGTTGGTAGGTAGGGTAGAGGAGAGATCCGAGAAGGCATCATTCAGCCCATTTGCAATACTGTGTGGGTCGATGGTGATTGCGCCATCGATATTGAGTTGGGGGGGGGACTAGGTTTTTGCCATTAAGTTCCTTTAGGTTGTCCCAGAACTTGCGTGAGGAGCCCCAGGTGGATGCAAGGGTATTCCTGTAGTATGCCACCTTTGCACTACGGATAGCCTAGGTGCATTTGCTGCACGCCGATCTGTAGGCTTGTCTATCAGCAGGCTTCCTGGACTCCAGGGCTCTGTGCCAGAGATCGTCCCTGAGACGCATTTGCTTTATGAGAGCAGGGGTGATCCAGGGAGAGTTGTGTTTCCTATGTATGGTTTTGGAAATGGGTGCATATGCATCGCAGGCCCTGTTAAAGTAGTAAATAAAGTAGTTGACAGCAGCGTCAATATTGGGGGCCAGTTTTACTGGGGACCAGTCCCAGCTGGCAAGGTGTTCATGGAGTAAGGCAAGGTTACCCGTGGTCAGGCGCCTCCTGGAGAGGAAGACGGGCTTGGGCTTCTCAAGGTTACATGACCAGAAGAAAACGACTGGGCAGAGATCACTAAAGGCATTTGGCAGTACTGTCAAATCAGTGATCTTATGAGGCCTATTTGAGAGTACCAGGTCCAGTAGAGTGGCACTACCAGTAGTCAGATGGGGGTGGGTGGGGAAGGAGACAATTTGGGTGAGATTGAGCACAGCAAAGACATCTTTGGCACTGTTCCTGGCGCTGGTGAGCCAGTTGATGTTTAACTCGCCCATGATAATTTGTTCCATCTTGCTGGGTTGATGGGAGATGTAATCTAGTAGATATTGCAGGGCGCGGTTCTGGTGACGCGGGGGAATGTAGGCGGCTGTAATGATGAGGGGGACTCTTGTGAAGCCCAGGGTGACCTTTAGAGAGATAGCTTGGGAACCATGCTCTAGTAGTGTTTTTGCAGGGGAGGCCTAGGAGGAGTCCGTGGGTAGATGACAAACACCCCCGTTTCCCAACTCTGTCCTCCTGTACAGCGAGTAATCTGTGAGGGAGATGAGCAGGTCAGGCACTGTCTTGGATAACCATGTTTGACTAGTGGCAGCACATCTGGCTGGTGCTGAGCAACCCAGACTTGCAGGCCAGCAAATTTCTTTAGCAGACTGCAGGCGTTAATGGAGGCAAGTCTGAGTCCTAAGGTTGTAGAGGCAGATTGGTTGTCAGTGAGTGGGCCTGGGTTGGGGTGGACATTACCAGATAAAAGGAGGAGTAGTGCAATCAGCCTGAGAAGAGCGCTGATATGCCTACGACTTCTGGAGACAGTACCCTTGGTGGGGGTAGTGTAGAGTGAGACCAGGATGGGAAGGGATTGGAGAGAGGGAATGGCAAGGAATACGGGAGGCCAAGGGAGTCTGGTGGTAGGGGGGGAGCAGGGTAGGATGAAGTGTTCTTGTTTTGGCAATGTTTATTACCATCAGCCCAGCATTAAAGGAGGGCGGCAGGATGGAAGCTCCTAGAGACCAATTGTTCTGGGGGCATGGCTGTGGCAGCCATAAGGAGGAGGTGGCATGATGTGGGGGAGGCTCTGCGCCGGGGTAAAAAGTAAGGGGGCATGGCTGAGGTACAAGATAGATGGAAGGTGGGAGGGAGGCTAGGGTTGTTAGCAGGCATAATATTGATAGCTACTAGGGCAGCATATTGCCGGCAGGGTATTGGTAGTTGGTAAATGCACTATGGCAGCCACTAGTGGTGAGCTCAGATTATCTGCAAATGGGAAAATAGGCTGATAACGCAAAGCGTCAGTGGGGCCAAAACAAACAGTCGGACAGTCATGTCCATGCAGTGCACACAGCCTCGGCCCATGACTCAACACACAGCTTGAGGGTTTAGTGGTGGGCTCGTACCTTCCTCCAGGGATCCTACAGCAGCGTGGGGGAGGGCTACCTTCAAGAGCCCTCATGACCACCTCGGGAGCTGAGGGAAAATACAGAAATGAAGGTGAGCTATATTCTGTCTGAAAGGGGAGGGACTTAAGCTGAGTAGGCAGGGGGGCACAATGAGAACTTTTTCTTTTTTAAATAAATATTTTTTGGTTTTTTTGTTGTTTTACATGAGCTAGTTCATGTGGTTTCAGCATAGATTAATCAGCATCTCCTAAGCAGTAGAGTGATAACTGCTCCTTACAGTGCTGATTACATTAACATTAAAACTCCCTGCAGTACAGAGAATGAAATATTTTAAAGTCTGCTTAAGCAAAGCTACTTGTAGAGCATCTACTTACCAGAGAAAAATTACAAGTGGTTACAAGGCTAGTTGCTCTCAAATGATTGTAGGTCGAGACCTGTAAAGCCTGGGCTCAGTAAGCTACTCTGTACTGCGACACAGCTAGGAAAATGCTGCCTTAAGGAACTTTTAAAATCAGATGAAAACTAAATAAATCAGTTAGCTAAACAAATTAAAGCACCATGTGGAACCTTTCAGAAATACAGCAGGAATAGTTTAAAACAGCAAAAATAAAACTATCTCCACTTATAGGCCGACACTGTGTGAGCCAGAGGCGCAAATTTGAACTTGGTGCCAAAAACAAACAGTCGGACTGTCCTTTTTCCATGCCGTGCACGCAGCACTCGGCCTCGGCTCACCACACAGCTTGGGGGTTTAGTGGTGGGCTTGTACCTGCTTCCAGGGATCCTACAGCAGGGCAGGGTATATCCCTATCTGTTTTACATTCTTATCTGATTACAGTGTACACCCCTGATATACAACAGCATAGAAGGCAAAATAATGGATTAAAAAAAATGTTTTGGTTTCTCAAAAAAAAAAAAAAAAGTGCCAGCCCTGTAGCTCTACACTACCATCAGCACTGCTAACTAGTCTGATGAACCAAGTCTCCGAACAGACCTTGACAGCTTGGGAGCCAGCCAAGGGAGGGAGGACTGAGCATCCCATAGATGGCACTCCTCTCGGGAAGTAGGGGCACAGAGTTTTGCCCTGTGGGATTGCCGTGGTGCCCTAGCGTACGCTGGGCAGCCACAAAGTGGAGGTATGAAAAAAGAAAATGAAATATTTTTGTTTGTAAGATACTGTAAATAACTGCAAGCAACAAAGGGATAGCAAAATGATGAAAGCAGTAAAAACAGTGCCCTACACAAGCTGTATTGGCAATATATTGGGGCTATTTGAGAAGCAAGAAGATTCTGGGAATCTTGTTTTTGTAGAATTTATGCAAAAGCAGTGTGGTAAGTGGTGCACTGCGCAGTGCTCACAGTTTCACAACCTCACTGTTAAGTCATAACGTAAGAAGTAAGCACCCACTGGATTTTGATTCACCTTGAGGCTATTATACCTGTGTTTTTGCTCAGCATCCTTGTGGTTTCTAACGTACATGATAATGACTTGTATTAGAACAACAAGAAGAGAAGTTATATCTGGTTCAGAAAAGTCAATAAAGTTGATTCACAACCCCCGAGAATGACACAAGCCCTAGGTGCGTAGATCATATGGCGCACAAGACTTGCAGCATTCCCTGGCCAGCAACTGGGATTCTCCAGCCTGTGCCACAATTGCTACAAGTTAAACCAGCTTTCTCTGGTCTAGCTTGCAGCAACCTCAGGTGCCCATTTTAGGGGGCGCAAGCTGCTGTAAAGTGTTGTGAAAGCACCCGATCTTGAATTGGACGCATTCTGTTGCAAACTTTTTGGTGCAGCTGTGCCAGCTGCCGGGTCCGACGCAGGGCTTGGCGCAAGCCCTGCATCAACCTTTGAGAATTTGGGTCTGTGTATTTATATTATAATGAGGGTGCGCTAGATGCTGCAGGAAGGACGCATAAGAGGAAATATGCAGGTTAACTTTATGAAGAAAAACAGTGAAAGCAAACTTTTTTTTTTGTTATTTGCCGCGTACCTTCTCCTACTCTATCCACCAGGGCAATCCCCAAGGCATCCCATCCCCAGTTTCATTTATGCACATAGAGCCAGGGGTGTTACATTTTCCCGTTTTTCTCCCATCCCCTGGGGCGCCTGCGTATAGGACATCGTCAGGCTGACGTACGCTGGAAGCATGCCGACTGCCATGTGCTTAACAGCGTTCCCCCCTCCCCGACTCCAGTAGAGCCACCGGTGCCCCGAAAGCCTGTGCTTCCACCGGCTTCAGGGGCATCGGGTTTTGGAAGCACCCCTGGTATTCCACCCCAGAGGGAGGAGAGCATCTGCAGGGATGCTCAATCCTCCCTCACCCCACCGACCCCCAGCAACCTGAATAAATTCCCGAACCCAGGTCACCGGTGTAGCTCAAGGTGTTGCGTCCAGCGCCTCAACCCACAGTGCCACCGGGCTGGCCTAGTGAAAGCAAACTTGAGAGATTATATTTCTATTTCATGGGGGAACTCGTATTTATACCTGAGTAATGGCAAGTTAAGCTTGATGAAAACAAACTGGTGGATGTGTTCAGGGTCTAACGTTGAATGATGAGGCTCAAAAATATCACCAGCTCTGCTAAACATCCTCTTGGATGGCACATTCCTAGAAGGACAAATGATGTATCTCACAGCCAGTTGTGTAAAGTGAGGGGATGAATACATCTTCTGCGCCCAGTAGCCTAATGGATAAACCTTAAATGACTCAAGAGATTCCACAAAATAGAACTCATTCTCTTCCGGTGGCTATTTTGGGGCGGGTTCAGCAATGGATGGTTCTGATGCCATATGGCAGCTACAGAACCAAAGGCGTTAAGATATTTTCTACAGAAAAGGATGTGACTGTGTCCTCTTCTGTTGCTCTTGATGTAAGGATATGCTGAGCAGTTCCCATTCACTCCATCAGTGCTGCTGTCAGTAAGTGGTTTTCTTTCCCATCTCCACCAGTGGAACCAGATCTGCCACATGGCATTCCCTCGCATGACTTTCTTCACCAGCCGTTGGTGTCTGCACCAGTGCCCACATGCAACCAGTCAGCTCATCATACAGCGCCTGTTGAAATGAGTAATTCTGTGGCTATCCATAGCTATGTGAAGGATCTCACATTTGAACTGGGAATCCAGCATGGTTGCAAAAATGTGGCTGCAACTATCCAGCACTTTCACAGAACTTGCATCCATTTCAGCTTGCAGGTGCTCAATGAGCACAGCTGCACCATCTGGAATCTCCCTGTGTTCCTCTATATATCTCTATGGATATTTTCAGTATATTCACTGCTGAGATCATCTGACTCAGAGTGGCTGTGGACACATTTAGGTCATGGGTGCTCCTGTCAAATGACCCAAGCACTCTTACCATGGCTTCAACCAGTGACCACTCATGGTGGCCTAAAACTCCCCCCAGTGTTGCACTCCAACGCTGCTGTGCAAAACCGACCAGCTTAACTCTTCCGAACTGTGGACAGATTGTGCAATCCAATCTGTCTTCAGCCTGGTGGTGCTTTTTCACAAGAGAAGTGCGACGAGTTTGCTTGGTTATTCGCAGATAAGGTTGCCACCATCAGGTCCAGGATTGACCCAGCCATCTCTGTGGGGTGTTGCGATGCTCGGCAGGAGGTCACGAGTGCCCAGTTTGCCTGAACTGACTTCAGCCATCCAGAACTCGTAGACATTGTGAGAATAGTCCAGACTGCAGCCAACCAGCTGTAGTTTGGATCCAGGCCTTACACGACTCCTTGTGGGTTGTGTGGATGAAATTGGTCCAATCCTGGCCAAGATAGTCTGGAGTTCACTGGAGAGGGGGATCTTTCTGGATCCCCTAAAGAAGGTGGTTGTACAACCGCTCCTGAAAAAGCCCTCCCTTGACCTGGACCGTCTGACCAACTACAGACCTGTCTCTAATCTGCCTTTTGTGGGCAAGGTTATCGAGAAGGTGGTTGCACTGCAGCTGGATGACCATCTTACTACCCACAATGTTATGATTCTCTCCAGTCCGGATTTAGGAAGAGGCATAGTACTGAGATGGCTCTTGTCTGGGGTGCTAAATGATCTCCTAATAGCGAGAGATCAGAGGACTTGTTCCATCTTGGTCCTCCTTGATCTCTCTGCGGCATTTGACACTGTGGACCATGGTGTGCTTTAGGAGCGCCTGTGGTTCATCTATGGACAATCTGGCACAGTCGTTGGGTGGGTTAGATCTTTCCTTGAGGGTAGGACTCAGAGAGTGATCACTGAGATTTATTCCTCTGATGCTCTCTCCCTATCCTGTGGGGTTCTGCAGGGCTCCATTTTATCGTCCATGTTGTTTGCAGTTTACATGCTGCCGTTGCGAGACATTATTAGGCGGTACGGTTGGAGTTTTCACTGCTATGCAGATGATACTCAACTGTACATGTTCTTTGTATCAGGCAGGAGGATGCTGTCTCGGTATTTAACAACTGCCTCACTGAGATCCAGGACTGGATGAGTGCCAGCTGGCTGAGGTTGAATCCAGATAAGACAGGTAGTGGTAGTGAACCCAGATCGTCGGGTGGTGGGTTTGTCGGCTGGACAACCTTCTAGGCTTTGGCTCAGGGATGTTCGGCTGGCTACCTCAGATCAGGTGCGTAACCTGGGCATTACTTTTGATGACAGTTTGACCCTGAAGTCGCAGGTGTCGGCTGTCGTCAAGACCTCGTTTTACCATCTGAGGAATATCGCCCGGGTGAAACATCTGGTTCCTCCCAATGATCTTCCAACTTTGGTCCACCACCCGCTTTGTCTACTGCAATGCCCTGTACCTAGGGCTACCGGGGGTTAATATTCGCCACTTGCAGCAAGTGCAGAATGTCGCAGCCAGGCTTGTGACTGGTACTTCTAGGACCAGCCGCATTACACCTGTGCTCCGTGGACTGCACTCTGCTGCCGGTACAGTGGCAGATCACCTTCAAGGTCAGCTTGCTGACCTATAAAGCCTTATGTGAACAGGGATCTCGCTACCTGCAAGAGCTCCTACTGCCCCACTCTGATCCACCAACACGGAATTGCTAGAGATTCCCAGGGTGTGTTTGAAGACATCTGGGGCTCGATTTTTGCGTCTGTGGCCCCTACCCTGTGGAATTCTCTACCTCATTGGGTGAGGGAGTACCTGACCATTCAGAGTTTTAAATCAGCCCTTAAAACTCATTTATTTAGTTTAGCGTTCCCGGACGAGGTCAGCTGATGGGAGTTTTATTGTATAATACTGCTGAGGATTACTAATGATGATTTTAATATCTGATTTTATATATTTGATTTTATGTATGTTTATTGGAGATGTTATTTATGTTGTGAATTTTTATGTTATGTTCTGCACTTTGATCATTTGGAAAGGCGCTTTATAACTAAAGCGGATATGATATGACATAGGATAACATGTCATGAAGCGCACACTTGTGTTCTAGCAATCTAGACAGCATCAAGTATGATGAATTCCATCTGGTACTTACATCCTGTATCGAGCAATGTTGAGACAGACCAAGACATTTGCTTCACTCCTCTTAGTCCATCGGTCGCCTTTACAGACTGATGAAAAGGAGCAGAGATGGAACATGCTATGGAGACAATCTTGCTAGCCTCATAACTGTGACACAGCTCAAATGTGACTGCTAGATTCAAGGTATGGGCAAAGCAATGAATGCTGATGAAATTCCCATCAGCAACTGCTTTCACCATATTTCCTCCATTATCCATGATCAAAAAAACAAACTACAGATTGATACCAACCGTCCATGACTGCAGAATGTATTTAATGAATGCCAAGATGTTCAATGACGTGTTGGCTTTCTCCATTCAAGGCATAAAATAAGCAGGTTCGCATCACAATCTGTGACCCAAGAATCAGGAAACGCAAGTCAACTGCCAGCTTGATTAGCAATGATTGCTAATCATATGAGCTAGCCGTTTCCCGTATTTTCTTTTAATTTTCCCTAGTGTCAAGTGGTGCCCCCGTATCATTGTCCTGCTCATCCCTGGTGTCTAATGGCACCCCCACACCCTCCGATCACTGTCCTGCTCATTTCCTGGTGTCTAGTGGTGCCCCCCACCCTCCAAGTGCTGTCACTATTCATTCCCTGGGGTCTAGTGGTGCCCCCACCCTCCAATTCTGTCCCTGTGTTCATTCCCTGATGTCTAGTGGCATCTCACCACCATCAGATCGTTGTTCCCGTTTTGAGTCCGTAAATGATTTTTTTTATATCTATTTATACCTGGTGCATTGTCAGCAATCCATGTCCTGGCATCTGACTCCATCCAGCTGCCGTCTGCCCAACTCAGCCCCCACTGAAGCCTCCACTGTGTGCCCCTGTGGCTTGCCCCCCACAGCGGGGTAGCGGAGAGCTCCCCTGTACTCCCCATCAAGTCTGCATCCAGTTCCAGTGGTGCTCTGAGGCCATAAGATCCAGAGCTGGCCATCAAGCCGCATCGATGATGCGCCATTTTTCTTGTATTTTACTCCCCTCCCATCCCTTTACTCTGCCACTGCTCTAGTGGTGCCCACGGTCGTCACCAGGGGCCGCCACAGAGCGGAGGTTCCCTGGATCCTATCCCAGGATAGGAGAGCAGTCCTCTGAATGCTCAATCCTATCCCTCCCCTGCGAGCCTCTGACGGCCCAGGCTCATGTCCGAACCCGAATCGCCAGCGTGGCGCGTGGCTGGCTGAGTCCGTAAATGATTTTTAAACCTAGGAAAAAAACAGTCTATCGCCAATCACTTCTGCACCCCCTACCTGACCACCCACTGTGCGCCCAACTCCCCACACCCCCCAGTACCCTCCCACACCATCACTCACCTGAACAGGTCCAAGGTTCGGGATCCGCTCTCCTGACTTGAAGACACATCTTGCTGCTGGAACCAGTGACTGCAATATGAGATCTAAGGTAAATGCAGTTCAATGATGGTTTCAACTTTGGTGCATTACTCCGTCATTTTTTGAGATATTGACCCCAAATTTTCAACATAGCCTTTTGGGGGACCCACCTCATGAACAATATAATTGTTACTAGGCAACTCCTGCCCTAAAAGTGATTTTACAGTCGCTTGGCAAATTCACCTTTCGGGCAGGATTTGTGTAATGACAGTCATATTGTTCATTAGGTGGGAATAAGTAAGAAGGCTGTGTTGGAAATTTAAATCAAATATGAAAAAATTGGCAAAGTTATGACCATTCATTGCAATTTTGCTACGCACCCTCGTAACTTTGGAATTTTTACATATTTCTACCCCATATTTTCAACATAGCCTTCTTATTACACCACCTCATGTATGTTACAGCTGCCATTTTTCAAATCCTGGCCATAATGTGTTTTTGCACCTGTGGCATGGAATGGCATTGCAGTTGCACAGAGCTACGCTTTGGCTGGGACTGGAAAACTTTCTGCACCGGGTACACGTCGTGGTGTAATAAGAAAGGCTATGCAGACAATTTGGTCAACATTTGGTAAATTCAGTCTCAGAACTATGTATAATATGTCTATTTTATCAACATATACAATAAGTAATACTTATATGGTTTAAAGTAAAAATACCCACTTTAGAAAACTGCTAATTGAAATCATCTGATTGCTGATCACTTTTCATTTTGATTAGTAAAGGCCGCTAATCAACTCTCTGACGCTAATTTATGTCTTGCCATTAGTCCAAAATTTACGAGAGCAGACCTGGAGTGACTGCCAGATTGTGGAGAGATGAAGGAAGAGCCAGTGACACAGGGACAGAAGGAGGAATCTGCAACAAGAGACCTAGGCTTTTGCATACACCAGTGTGCTGTCAATGAGAGATTGCATGCATGGAGTTTGTACTGCTCCAGATGTCTGTGGTGCAGAGGAAAACTCCACTTAGAGCTTCTAAGAATAGTGTGGCAGTTGCCATTCCCACACAATCATATACCTTTGGCACCACACTGCATGAAAATGTGGAACATGATGGGAGCTGGTACTGTGGCTGCAAGTGCTGCAGAACTCTGTGAAACCCAGTGTCTTCCACAAGTGAATAGGGTTATAGATCAAACGCCATCCTTTCACCTATGAGCTGTGGTATATTCTGAGCAGTGGGACGGGATGGCTGGTACTTAGTTCTGGCCCTAGTACACTTCCATTATTGGCACTGACTGTGAATGGAGGTTGTTCCATGCTTACCAGATGGTGTGCAAACAGCAGGGGACTAGTGCCTGACAGGAATGCTGGGGGTGCATGGAGAAAGAACAGTTCCACAAGAACTTACCATAACAGTAGATCTTCAAGAGAGACTCTTGCAGTAGGTGCTAACCAGTAGAACTAAGCTGGCAGGCATCAGAACCCCACGGAACATCTTCTAGCTAGCAGTTCTTGGCAGGGATCCCCCCCCCCCGACGTCAGTGGACGTCACATAAAAGGGGCGGTCCCACACCCGCCCTCCAGTTCTCCCGCTGGAGGTCAAAAGGTGTAACAGGAGACAGGAAACAAAGCCCCTAAGAAAAGGAGAGAAGAAACTCGGGGGGATGGAGGGAGGGAAAACAGTACCTACTGCTAGAGTCTCTCTCAAAGATCTACTGTTACGGTAAGTTCTTACTTAACTGTACTATCTTACTTCGAGAGGGCTCTTGTAGTAGGTACTAACCAGTAGGACTGAGTCTCAAGCAGTTCCTAACAAAGAAGCCAAGGAGGAGGACAAAGTAAAACTGTCTACAGAAGACCTGGCAGGGGATGTCTCATGACAGGATACCCTGCAAGACTGCCAGACTGAACCCTGCAGGACTGCCAGAATGAACCCCACTCTGCGGCAGGAGGCAACATCCAAGTTGTAGTGCTTGGTAAAGGTATGGATGGAGGTCCAAGTAGCAGCAGCACAAATCTCTGCTGTTGCGAGGTCTCTGAAACATACGAACATACGAAATTTGCCAACAGATAAAGGCCTAAAGGTCTATCAAGTCTGCTTGAATATGCAGCTAGCACCCCTTATTCTGCAGCCGCCCCTCCCTTCCACCCTTCCCCTTCATTAACCCTCCCCCCTGTCCTGTCCCATCCTCGTTTGAAGCAGTCCACTGTTCTACTGCATATCACTTCAGCAGGTAACGCATTCCACCCAGCCACCACCCTCTCTGTAAAAAAGTGTCTCCTCATCTCCCGCCTAAACCTTCCTCGCTCCAGTCTCATATCATGGCCTTGGTGGCCCTCCCTTCCCTTACTTTGAACAGCCCCTCTGTACCCATCTTGTTTATTCCTTTCATGTATTTAAAGGTTTCAATCATGTCACCCCTGTCTCTCCTCTCCTCCAGTGAGTAAACGTTCAACTCCTTCAACCTCCTCTCGTATGATAAGTCCCCCAGCCCCTTGAACATCTTTGTCGCTCTGCGCTGCACCCCCTCCAGTAACTTAATGTCCCTCTTCAGATACAGACGCCAGTACTGCACGCAGTACTCCAGGTGTGGTCTAACTAATGACCTATACAGTGGCAGAATCACCTCCTCCCTCCTCGAGGATATACCCCTTGCAATACAACCCAGCATTTTGTTGGCCTTTGCAGCTGCCTTCCTACATTGTGCCGAGTTGTTCATTGACCCTGTAATGAGCACCCAGATCCTTCTCCTCCTCTGTCTGGGCTAGCTGCACTCCCCTAGCTGGTAACTCCTCCTTGGGTTCTTCATCCCAAAATGCAGCACCTTGCACTTTTGGCATTAGTCGAAGGCGGCAGGTCTGACCAGGTTTCAAGCTTTGCCAGATCATCCTGCAACCCTGCCATCCCCTAGGTCATCCACCACCGCGCCTACCTTGGTATCATCAGCAAACAGACTGATCTTGCTCTTGATGTCCCATGATATGTCTGCAATGAATATCCCAAACAACACTGGTCCCAACGCTGGGCCCTGTGGAACACCAATCGTCCACTGCCCTTGGGTGTGAGAGCTCCCCACCCACCACCACCCTCTGTTGCCTTCCCTGCAGCCAGTTTCCTACCCATCTCACCAGCTTTGCACCGCCCTGTGCCTACTAACTTCCTTCCCAGCCGTCCATGTGGCAGTGAGTCGAATGCCTTACTGAAGTCCAGATACAGGACATCCACTGCATGGCCCCTGTCCAGTTGCCTAGTTGCAGTCATGGAAACTCGACCAGGTTGGTTTGGCAGGATCTGCCACGTATGAAGCCATGCTGTCTGCTGTCCTGTAGCCCTCTGGCCTCTAGAAGGGCCACCAGCCTCTCCTTCAGGATAGTCTCCATTAGCTTACCCACGATGGATGTGAGGCTCACTGGTCTGTAGTTTCCTGGTTCATCCTTGGGGCCACTCTTGTGGAGGGGCACCACATAAGCCATCCTCCAATCCTGAGGTACACACCCCGAATGTAGTGAGGCATTAAATAGGTCTGCCAAAGGTCCTGCAAGGACCTCTGCCAGCTCCTTCAGTACCCTGGGGTGGATGCCATCTGGGCCTGGTGCCTTGTCCACCCTCAGTGCCTTCAAACCCTCTTGAACTCTGCTCTCCATGATTTCCCCATCTGTCACCACTTTCCCCTGCTTCTGCCATTTCTCCCACCTTGGGTGTCACCCCCCTCTTCTCTTTAGTAAATACTGAGCAGAAGTACTCATTTAGTGCTTCCGCCTTATCGCACCCTGCTTCCACCCAACCCCCTCCTTCCTAATCCTTACTATGTGGTCCTTACAGCTCCTTTTCTCCCTGATGTACTTAAAGAAGTCCTTCTCCCCCTTCTTAATGCCTTGTGCCAGCCTGAGTTCCGTAGATGCTTTGGCTCCCCTTACTGCCCTTGTCACCTCCTACGATTCTGTCAAGTAATCCTCCCCCTTCCCTGTTTTCTTGTACCTCCTAAAGGCAGCTCTTTTCCTCCTTACCTTTTCCATGACCTCCTTGCTCAACCAGATCGGTTTCTTAGCCCTAGCCTTCTTGCTCTGGGCTTTGCAGCAGGTTTTGGTTGCCTCCACTATCACCAGCTTTATGAGCTCCCACCTCTGGTTAGTATCCATACTAGATTGAATTCTGGCCAGGTACCCTTTTACCACTTCCCCCATCCTCCCAAAGTTGGTCCTCCTGAAGTCCAGCACTATTGTGCCAGATTCCACTCCTTCCTTGCCCATATCCAATGTGAGCCATACTGAGCGGTGGTCACTCCCTGACAAGGTTCATCCGCTCTAAGTTCTCTCATAAAGTCCCCATTTGCCAGCACAAGGTCAAGGGTATTTCCTAACCTGGTTGGTTCACTGACCATTTGCAGCAGGAAGCTGTCCTGGAAAGATCCAGCAGTACCTGCTCCCTTCTGTTCCTGGTTGTTGGGGTGCTCCAGTCCACTCCTGGCATGTTGAAGTCCCCCACAATCACCACACTACCCTTCTCGCAGGTCCTCCTGATCTGTCCCACTAGTTCCCTGTCTAACTCCTCCGTCCGAGATGGTGGCCTGTACACCACTCCCATTCTAAGAATCCTATTCTTGGAATCCTGGATTTGCATCCAAAGTGACTCTGTACTACCCTCCTCCCCTTCCTCCCTTACACACTTCAGTCCTTCCTTCACATATAGTGCCACCCCCCCCTTTCCCAATCACCCTGTCCCTACGAAATAACCTGTACCCTGGTACAGACAGGTCCCAGTCATTGTATTGGGTGGCCCATGTTTCCGTGATGGCTGCAATGTCCACCTCTCCCTCTGCCATGAGAACCTGTAACTCTGCAGTTTTCCTCCCAAGGCTCCTAGCATTAAGGGTAACCACCTTCCACCCTTCCCCCCATCCTGCCCCTCCTTTCTAGCATCACCAACAGTACTTGCCATTTTGTCCTTTGTCACTGTTGTATGGGGGTAAGTTCAAATGGTTCCCAACCTGTGGTCTCTGCATATCTCTTCCCAACTGCACCCCCCCACTCCTAGTTTAAATTCCCAACTTCCTCTATGTACTCCTCCATCCTCTGTTTCAACATTTCTTTCCTCCTCACTCAAGTGTAGTCTGTCCTTGGCATAGAGACTACTGTCCTCCCAGGTCCCTCCCACCCCCAACAGCCCATACCCTTTAGCACAACACCAGGTTCTTAGCCATCCGTTAAATTCCTCTATTCTCAGCTTTCTTGTTGTGCTTGCCTTTGGCATGGGAATATCTCTGAAAAGTTACTGATCTTCCTGCCCCTCACATAATTGTGCTAGTTCCTCAAACCTCCTCTGGACTGTATCTACTGTCTTGTCAAGCCAGGTCGTTTGTCCCAAGATGTATAATTAAATGAGGCTTGTCTCTACCCCTTCTAGCATATTTCAGAACAGACTGTTCCACCCTTTCCGCTGTCATTCCTGGCATGGCCTCCACCCAAATGATACTATGCCTCTCCCCCTTGCTACCCCACCTAACTCCTCTTAGTATTGAGTCCCCCAGCACTAAGATTCCACCCCTCTTACTCCCTGCTTGCTTCCATTCATCTCCCTCCTTCCCTCTCTCATTTCCAGCTCTTCTTCCTCCTGCACATTATTTCCCCTGTTGCAATTCTCCCAGCAGAACTTCCCCGCTCCAGTTTGGTCCAGGCATTTATCAATTACTCCTCTAATTTCATCATTTCCCTCCTCCACCTTCTTCCTCTCTCTAGCAGTGCACAACTATTTTCTGAAAGCACGTCACAAATGCCGCTCCTCTCTCTTCATAGTAACCTGTTCTCTCCTTTCCACTCCATGACTTTTACCACTTCTTCGCCTCCCCTCACAAGTCCCTATCTCCTCCTTCCATTTGTCTTTTGTCTCGTGACCTGGTTTCCCCGGCAATTGTTCTTCCTGGCCTGGGCCCCTTTGTCTCTGCTTCCCTTCTTCTGACCCTCTCCTCACCGCTGCTGGCTTAAATCACGCTCCCTCATCTCCCCTTCATCCTCCCTCCAGTATTGGGCTAAACCCACCCCCAATCTGCCTTGCCTGTCTTAGTTCCTCCTGCAGAGCCTCAATCTCCTTTCTGAGTTTTTCTATGTGGTTGCACACTAAACATCCTCCCACACTCCAGGCAATTTTTAGAAAGATTGGTGCACTGCAGTTGTTGCAGCCTACCACCCTACCCATTGCTGTCGTTGCCCACCAGTGACCCCCCACCCTTCCAGATGCAGGATACCAAACATTCCCCAAGTCTCCCTCTCCTTCTCTATCAGTGCAAAACATTTTCTTTATTCCCTTACCTTTTGTTGCACAGTTTAGATATATTGAGCAACTGCTTTTTATATTCCTATCCTTCCTATCCACACTCAAAAACAGACTTTAAGTAGCCATTGCACAACCTTCTTTAAACTCCTACTCCTCCTTTCCCCAATGCAATATCAATGCAAAGAAGTAATATTGAAAGCTCCTAGATTTACATTTACTTCCCTTCCACTGAGAGAGCAGTCACCTCTTCACTTGCTGCTGTTCCTTTCCTGGATGTCTGCTTTTGCTATGACAGGTGCATATCCTTTGCCTGTTTGAGGAAGTGATGTCAGAACCCTGGTATAAAGGAAATAATGGACCAAGGTGGGACCAGCCCAAGTCTTCCAGAAACAATCAGGTAGCTGAGGCCTCTGGTCAGACCATTAACACCCTTCCCCACTCTGCACTCAAACTTTTGCAGCTAGTGAAGCCAGCAACAATGAATCACAATTCTGCTCAAAGCCCCCAAAATAGGTTTGCTACCCAAAGAAACAGGACTCCAATTCAAACAGCTTCACCAACAACACATCAAAACAGGCTTGGAATTAGAAGATATATGTCTCCACTTCAAAGAAACAGACCCAGTTAAATCACACCAAATTATGTTTTAAAACAGAAGAAATAGGCCTCTACAAATGCAGCCTGCCACACAGTGAATCAAACAAATGAGCCCACTTATAGCTACCAAAACAGGTTTCAAAATTCCAACAGCCTCAAACAATACCCTGCTAACCCCTTAGTAGTAAGAAAGAAAAAAATTACCTTCTACCAAGTAGAATCCACAAGAAACAATATAAAACAACAATAAGCTACTGTACTGTAGATCTGATCCTGTCCCCCTTCTAGTTCCTTCTGAGAAGCCAAAGTACTGAGTTCCAAACTCTGTGATTTCCCTTGTGCTGCTTTCAAAATCAGACAGTTCCACACTCTGTGATTTCCCTTGTGCTGCTTTCAAAATCAGAGTTCCAAACTCTGACTTCCCATGTGCTGCTTTCAAAATCAAACAGTTCCAAACTCTGTGATTTCCCTTGTGCTGCTTTCAAAATCAGAATTCCAAACTCTGTGACTTCCCTTGTGCTGCTTTCAAAATCAGAGTTCCAAACTCTGTGACTTCCCCTGTGCTGCTTTCAGAATCAAACAGTTCCAAACTCTGTGATTTCCCTTGTGCTGCTTTCAGAATCAAACAGTTCCAAACTCTGTGACTTCCCTTGTGCTGCTTTCAAAAACAGACAGTTCCAAACTCTGTGACTTCCCTTGTGCTGCTTTCAAAATCAGATAGTTCCAAACTCTGTGACTTCCCTTGTGCTGCTTTCAAAATCAGACAATTCCAAACTCTGTGACTTCCCTTGTGCTGCTTTCAAAATCAGACAGTTCCAAACTCTGTGACTTCCCTTGTGCTGCTTTCAAAATCAGATAGTTCCAAACTCCTCAAAATCAGACAGTTCCAAACTCCGAGGACACCATGCCTCTAGTAGAGTGCCCCTTCACCTGGCCTGGAAGGGGCTTGTTGTACTTGTTGTAACAGAAGGAAATACAATTGGCCAACCATTTGGAGAGACACTGTTTGGAAACAGGGTGACCCTCCTTCTTTGGAGCGAAGGAAACAAACAACTGGTCCATCTTCCTGAGATCCTTAGTTCAGTTCTATGTGATAACAGGGAAAGCCTAAAGGCGATCGCCGTTATCAAGAAGTCTAGAGTGCCGAAAACATTTTCGGCTCTCTGACACCACGGTGCACAGGAAAACGATGCCGGGGACTTACTTTTTAATGTTTTCTGTGGAAGAGCTTCCCACCGCACACCTACTAAAGATTCTCAACTCAGGGGGTGCATGTCGAAGTGAAAACATTAAAAAATAAAAGGTTTGGGTCGGGCACAATAAAACTGCACCAGCGCCCGGACTCGAACTCGGTACCACACCCATCGCAGCCGCGGACCAACCCCCGATGCCATGACACAGCTCAGCAGCCCACCGCAGCACCACCCCCTACAGCTCATTCGTCCCCTCCCAGCCCACACTCAGCATGCTCGCTTCCGCTCCCCTGCGCACATACGTATAGCAACATCCTGTCGATATTTTAGCTGACCCCCTCATCCAGCCGCCCTACCCTCCCATCGCCATGAGGGATTGGCTGGGGAGTGGGTCACCGTTATGGACGGCGGCCTTGCCCATGCACCCTCCTCACGGGATACCCCTTAGTTTGGTGGGTGTAATACCTCAAGATTCTGTGCACATCCAAGGTATGGAGGAGATGCTCTCCCTGGTTGGAATATTCTGGGAAACACACCGGAAGTTCAATCAACTGAGTGAGTGTGGATTCCACTACCACCTTGGGGAGGAACTTAGGGTTACTCCTCATAGCCACTCAGTCACTATGAAAAACCATATAGGGAATTCGGCACATCAAGGCCTGGAGCTCAGAAATCCTCCGAGCAGAAGTGATAGCCACAAGGAACAAGGTCTTCCAAGACAAAAATCGCAAATCCACCTCCGTGGCTGGCTCGAAGGGAGGCAGCATGAGTTTATCCAGGATAAAGATAAGATCCCATGGGGGGGGGCAGATTGCGAATGGAAGGCTTCAAATGAAGGACTCCCTTAAGGAAAGTCTTGGAGATCTGAAGTTGGGCCACTGATTTGTCTCCCAGAGGGAGATGACAGGCTGAAATGGCCGAAAGGTGGACCTTGAGGGAGGAGTAACTGAGACCCATGTCAAACAGGTACCTGAGGTAGTCCAGAATCCTAGCCACAGGGCAGGAAAAGGGGTCCAGAGACTGGGATTCAGTCCAGATTGAGAAGCGTTTCCACTTCATGGTATAGGTAGATCTGGTGGAAGGTTTCCTAGCCTCCATTAAGATGTGGGCTACCTCTGGAGAAACCCCATAACAGGAGGCCACTAGGTCTGCAGGAGCCAGGCATGCAGATGAAGGGACTTAAGACCTGGGTGCACCAGGGTCCCTTGATCCTGGGTCAACAGATCCTGAGACAGAGGGAGGGGAAGAGCCACCTGCTCGGAAAGCTGGTGCAGAAGAGAAAACCAGGCTTGTCTCGGCCAAGAGGGGGTGATGAGGATCATTCTCATGCCCTCCACCCTGAGATTATGAAGAACTCTGGGGAATCAATGGAATTGGAGGGAAGGCATAAACGAACCTGCCTTTCCAGGACAGAGACAGCACATCCTGCAAAAAAACACATTGCCCTGGAGCGAGCGAGCAAAAGACAGGAAGCTTGGCGATGGATGGGGATGCAAAAAGATCTATCTGAGGAATTCCCCAGCAGAAGAACTGATCGTTTGCGACGTCTTGTTTTAACTCCCACTCATGAGCACTCACCGATGAATGTCTGAGGGCGTCCACCAAGGAATTTTGAGCTCCCGGGACATGGAGCGCTGTCAGATGAAGACCGAGAAGAACCGCTCTTTCCCAGATCTGCATGGCCTCCCAACAAAGTGGGTAGGACCGGGCCCCCCGTTTGTTGAGGTACCAGACAACATACATGTTGTCCGAATGTACCATCGGGGGCCTGGAAAAATGAGGGACTGAAAGGCCTGACTGGCATACAGAACCACCCTCATCTCGAGCATACTGATGTGTAGATGAGCCTCCTCCGGAGACCAGTTCCCCTGGGTCCTGTAGGACACAAAATGGGACCCCCATCCAGTCCCTGACACGTCCGTTGTCAGGTTCTGAGAGGGGAGCTCGGGGCAAAAGGGCATTCCTTGAGACAGGTTCTCTGGTAGTAACCACTACTGGAGATCCCTGATCATGGGATCTGAAATGAGGACCTCTTGATCTAGATCGTCCACTGCCTGGTCTCACTGAGCTTTGAGGGTCCATTGGTGGATCCTCATATGCAGTCTGGCTAGGGGGACCACTGGAATGGCCACCACCATGAGTCCAAGGAGCCGGAGGACCATCTGGGCAGGGACATGCCTCCGAGATGCCAGGGAGCGAGCTTGCAGGAGCAATGTCTCGATCCGGTCTGGGGGAAGGAAAGCTTTGCCCAACTGGGTATCCAACACCGCCCCAATAAATTGCAAACGTTGGGTGGGAACCCAATGAGATTTGGCCAAGCTGACTGTGATGCCCAACCTGGAGAAAGTCTTCAAGGTGAGGACAAGGGAATGGCGCAGGTCCTCCTGGGAGGGAGCCGCAATCAGCCAGTCATCCAGGTAAGGATAAACCTGAACTCCCTGAGTGTACAGGTGGGCTGCCACTACTGCTAAACATTTGGTGAACACCCAGGGAACCGAGGACAGGCCCAAAGGCAGGGCCCAGAACTGAAAATGCTCCCCCTGAAAGCAGAACCGGAGGAACCTGTGATGGGCAGGGTGGGCAGGGTGGATAAGGATATGGAGATAAGCGTCCTGCATGTCCAGGGCACAGTGCCACAGACCTGCTCTTAGGAGAGGTAGAAAACTTGGAAGGGAGAGCATTCTGAACCTCTTGTAGGCAACCAGAAGGTTGAGAGAACTGAGGTCCAGAATGGGCCTCGGATCGCCCATCTTCTTGGGCACCAAGAAGAAGTGGGAATAACGGACCATCCCGCTGAACTAAGGAGGGATGGATTCCAGAGCTTCCTTCAGCAGGAGAGCATTTATCTCCTCCTGAACCAGAGTGATGTGGTTTGGGGGTAAGAAGAACAGGGAGGAGGTCTGTGGGGAGTGGTCTGAAAGAACTCTATAGAGTGCCCTTGAGCAATCAGCTGGAGCACCCAAGAGTCCGTCATTATCCTCTCCCATTCCGGAAGATGGCAAGAAAATCAACCGCCCACTGACTTCACTGAAAGGGGTTCCAGATGGAGAGGGAGAGGCAACGAGTCAGGAAGTAGAAGGCAAGGTGGCAGCTGGAGCTCCGGCAGCTCTAACGCACCTTGGCGGGGAGAGCTTTAGCTGCAGAGGTAGCCCCTCATTTGTTCTAGCAACGGGGCTGCCCCTGTCTGCGTTGCCTTTTGGCTTGCCTACGAAAAGGCCGCTTTTGGCCCTGAGGTTTGTGGTACACAGACTGGACAGACCTCAGAGCTTGACCTCTGTCCTGTAAGTCAGTGATAATGTCTTTCATATCCCCGCCGAACAGGATCAACCCTCTAAAGGGGGTGTCCATAATGGCTGACTGAACTTCAGGAGCCAAGCCTGAGAGCCGAAGCCAAGAGTGCCTGCAAAGGCCAACAGCAAAGGTAGAGGTACGTCCCACCGAATCCACCACATCATAGGTGGCGCGGAGCATGTGGCAACATGCAGATCTGGCTGAAGGAACCAACTCATCCAGATCCTTCTTGACAGAGGAGTCTGGGAGAGAATCTATTTTGGAGGAGAGCTGTCCCAAGACAGACTTTGGTAGTCCCCCATGTGGTCCACATAATTAAGGACTCGCATCCCCAGGGTGAAGGAAGAAAAAATCTTCCTACCATACTGATCCATAGTCTTACACTCCTTATCCAGAGGAATAGAGCTGAGATGCTTGGGGTTGGCAGTCCTCAAAAAGTCCTTGCCCTTTGGGGATTGGTAAAATCTGTCTATCTTACGTGCCAAGGTAGCAAAGGAGGAAGGTTGCTTCCAGATTGTAGACACCAGATCCTCATGAGGCTCCAGCCATGGTGGGATAAGAGTGGGGGGAGCCTCAGCCAGGTCTAGATGCTCCACCAGCCTCTGACATTGCACATCCTGGTCAACTGATTTCCAGCCATAGGTTGCCTGGATCTCCTGCAGCAACTCTAAGAAGGAAGGATCCTCCAGAGGAGACTTCGGAGAGTCCTTTGGTTTGGGAGCCTCCATGGTATGCAGCTCGTTGTCAGGTCCCAAAGGATAGTCGTCGTCAGAATCCGAAGAGTCTGAGGAGCTAGAGGTATCCCCACGAGGAAGAGGGAGATCCACCCACCTGGAAAGATCAGAAGGGCAGATATACTCCCTAGGGGCTGACCTACAGGAAGGACCAGAGTAGGGACTAGGACTGTCGAGGTGAGCCCTTGGGGAAGACGTCCCTAGTCCGGCGTTGGAGTGGGCATTGGAGCAGACATCAGGTAACGTTGGTCCACTTCCGACGTCAGCTGGTACCTGGCTTCAGCCCACCAGGTGGACAAAACCTCTTTGCGATCCAACTGGGGGATGGCAGGGGCGGCGGAGGGTAACCCAGGAAAGTAAAGCATTTAAAAAAAAAAAATGTTTATGTTGTTTAACCAGGAATAGCACACTAAGCCGAAAGCTTTTTTGCAGGAGCGACCTGGGAGCACAAGGAAGTTAAGTGACTTGCTCAGGGTCACACAGTATGCAAGTGCCTGGGTAACCAAAACCTGATGGTGGAAAACCAAGCTGGCATCAGGTAGTGCAGCATCAGAAAATGCAGCATTGAGTAGTCCGGCATCAGAAACCCCGACGGCCCTGACAGAGGGGTTGATGGGCCAGGCGTCAACCCAGCGGGGCAGAGGGGTCGGGAAGGACAACCCCGGAAGGAGGGGGCCGGACCCGCTGCCCCTGATGGCCTGAGCGGAGGGCCTGAAGGCCGGTCACCAGCATCAGACTTTCGGAAGATGGTGTTGGATCAGCCGTCGTTAGATCCAATGTCGGAGGCTCCGGCATCAGAGGAGGAACTTCTGACGGTGAAGGAGACCTCGGAATCTTGTCCCCCCCCCCACAGGAAGAGGGGACAGTGGAGCCTCCAACTGCAGTGGCCTGGAAGGCCCCTGCAGCGAACCCCGGACATCAGGTGAGGCGTCAAGACCCGACGGGGGAACGCTGGCTGGGCGCATATCAGGCCCAACGTGCGACTTACCAGCCTTGTCGGGGCGGCAAACGGCGGAGCCGGAGCCTGATGTATCAGACTCACCCTCACCGCTGGGCTGTATGAGGTTAGCCAGAGTGGGGGTGGAAGCCTCCTTTGCCCCAGAGGCTTGCGTCAGACCTGCATGCGAGTCAGATGGGGGGCCGACGCGTACCTGGACACCACCAAGGCGGTTGTCAGGAGTGAGTCTCTTGAGGAGAACTGACTGTGAGGACCGTGACCCTAGCCAGAGTCTGTGGAGCTGTGGAAGGAGCATCCCGGTCCCTGTGCTTCTCTCTGTCCTTCTGCTTGCCATGATGGCCTTTGGGAGAGTCCGACATCTGTCTCAGCTTCTTCAATTCCTTTTCCATGGAGGCCATTTTTAGCTTCAATATGTGGGCTTCCAGGGCCTGCTGCCTTCTTTTCTGGGTAGCGGAGCTGAATTTGCAGCAGTGTTCACACTCTTCCAAGGGGTGGTCCAGGCCTAGGCAAAAAAGGCACAGGGAATGACCATCCTTGTGTAGCAGTTGAGATCCACAAGAATGGCACTTGTTTTTATGCGACTAGGAAGGCATAGGGGACGACATGCACATCCAATGTTGAATACCTTGTGAAAAAAGGAAAATGATATTTTTTTGGAAAAAGATGAGAAATACTCATCCAAAGTGATTGCTAGAAGTGCTGATCTTCCACGAGGCGACTGTGTTGGAGCCGAGGGTGGGAAAGAACACGAGGGCAGGTGTGGGACCACCCTTTTTATCTGATGTCCGCTGACATCAGTCAGCTGACGCCGGGGAGCGGTCCCCGCCAAGAACTGCTAGCTAGAAGATTTTACGTGGGGTCCTGATGCCTGCCAGCTTAGTCCTACTGGTTAGTACCTACTGTAAGAGCCCTCTTGAAGTAATATCTCTTTGGTGTTGAGGGGGAAGGAGTGGTAACTGTAGGTGCAGCAGCATTTTTTTCAGAGGCAGAATGATCTGTGGCATTGCCAGTGCCACCAGCACCACTGCCTGAATCATCTCCAGGAGATGGGTCTGAAGGAACCACAGGGACAAACCATGCCGCTTTAAAAACCTGGGGAGGCTTTACTTTTAGGTTGTTAATTGTGGAGGTGGTTGTTAAACTTGCCAGAGATTCCCCCTGCTGATAGTCATACTATACAATGTCCACACTGACTTTCTGTTATCTTCTTTTAGTAATGTGAAATGCAGCCATACCATACTCTTACTGCTCCTGACACTACTCATGCAGCAAGAGTCACCAGTACCACCACTACCACTACTCTTTTGGCTCCCACTAGCCTTTTCTGTTTGGATCTGCAAGTTTTCTCCAGGCCCCTCTGGTGCTCCTGCACCTGATCTACTTGGCTGTTCAGGCTGGGATGGAGTCTGCTGAACAAGATGCTGAAGGGTACCTTGCTGACTTTTTTTTTTAACGGAGAGGACAGCCACATCCTTTCTCCTGCTACTGCAGCCTTGAAAGATTGAGGTTTTCTGCCCACCTGACATTCTTGTTTTACAGCTCTCAAGGTACTCTCAATATTGCATCTCATCATCAAAGCTGCTTAGGTTAGCCTCCTCAGATGATGTATCAGTGGACAATTCATCTCCTGGTGGAAAGCACTCAGACCCAAAGGAGTGCACCTCCTCCTCCTCATCTGCACTGACAAGTTCTACAGTACTGGAGACAGGCTGAGAAACAAGAGGTGGCACAGTAGGGGTGGACACAGTACTAGAAATAGTTGTGCAGCTGGATGGAGTCCCTGTGCTAACAGTGGCCAGTGCCATTGTAACAGTACTGGTAGTCACCATGGTTACAGTTGCAGGTGTGGTCTCAGCTACGGTGGCAGGAGTGGTCAGGATCACAGTAGCAGGAGTGGTCTAAGTCACAGTGGAAGGAGTGGCTGGTAGGGCCAGTGCTGTATCAGAAGCTGGGATGCTAGTAGTCATAGTCAATGATTGGTGGATCAGAGCAGTGGTGATTATTAAGGAGGATGTCCTGGTGGTACTCATGGGAGTGGAAAGAGATGAACAGGCCACTCTCCCATCGGTAGTATCACTTGCAGTTAATGAAAATGTCCTCCTCGCAGCACTACTAGTAGTTTGAATGGTACTTTTACTTTTTCCCTCTGGTGTCAGGTAGCGCCATACTGATGTTGGAGACTGCAGGCTTTGATGGGGTAAAACATAATTTTGTGCAGCAAATGCCCCCTTAGCATTGCTCTGCAGTACTCACCCTCTCCTGCTGCTTGCTGCTCCACACCTGCTGCAGCTTTGCCAGGGCAGCTGGACCATCTATGTTTTCTGGTACTATGTCCTCTGTCTACCTTAGCTGCATTCCTCACAGGAAAATGTATTAAAGCAGCAGTATTTGTTAGTGACCTGTGACAGGGTAGCATGCAGGGCGGCTTCTGGGAACACTCTCAAAAGGAACACTCCGGAAGCCAGTTTAGAAATCTTCTTTACTTCAGTAAACAGAAAATAAACAGCTTGTATTCAGTTTAGCCAAGAATTCAGTTCAGCCTCTGAAGCAAATACCCTCTCTCTCTCTTTAGTCACTCAGCCCCTTTATTGGGCCAGGGTGGCGTTTGTTAACACCCCTCCTCCTCATTCATACAACACTCAGAACAACCAGCACAGAGACCTTTGAAAGGGCCAACTTTAAAACTGTAAGGACTTTCTACAATCTCGCCACAGCCCCCGTCAAAACTTGTGCTGCCTGTGATGTAGGCATACACTCCATCACATACCCTTCCCCTCAGAGTCATGCAGCCTGTGGAATACTCAGGCAGGGCCAGAGACCCACCCTCCCGAGAGATGAAATTTGCATTACCATGCTGGGTGCCTGCCCGGTGCTGTACATGAAATGAAAAAGGCTGTAACGCCAAATACCATCTGGTGACCCAGGCATTGGTATCCCACACTGCATGTACCCACTTGATGGGGGTGTAGTCAGTGACAAGGCTGAACTTCCATCCCAACAGTTAGTAGTGGAGGGTGATCACTGCCCACTTTACTGCCAGACACTCTTTTTCCAGTGTGGCAAAGTGCTTCTCCCAGGGATAAAGTCTGCGAGATAGATACAGGATCAAGTGGATCCCAGCTTCAAATTCTTGAAATATCACTGCCCCCAGTCCCACCCAGAGGCATCTGTATACAAAATAAACGGATGGTTGAAATCTGGACTTCATATGACTGGCCCCTCACCCAGCACATTTTTGATGACCTGAAATGCCATTTGACACTCAGGAGACCAACAGACCTTATCTGGGGCAGTTTACTTCATTAGGCTGGTTAGCGAAGTAGCAAGGGTTGAGAATTCTGGAATGAACCTGCGATAATACCTTGACAGTCCCAGAAAGTACCTGACCTGCTTCTTAGCAGTGGGATGGGGCAGTTATCTAGGACCTTTACTTTGTCGATAACTGGGCATATGTTGCTATTCCCAACCATACACACCAAGTACTGTGTCTCCAGCCACCCTAGGGTGCATTTCACGGCACTTGCCATAACACCTGCTTCCCTGAGTGACTGAAGCACTGCAGACACATCCCATAAGTGGCTGTCCCAATCAGGGCTAAATATGACAACGTCATCCAGGTATGCTGCTCCATACAGCCCGTGGGGACGAAGGATACAGTTAGGGCCAGGGTTTGTCCAAGAACCAAACCCAAACCGAACCCAAACTATTCGATTTTTACCCAACCCGAACCAAACTTGAACCCTAAAACAAAAAAAAAAAAAAAAGATGACCCCAAACTGAACCCAAACCCAGACCATATGAAATGAGGAGAACCCACATGGAGGCAGTAGGGTAAATTCATTAGAACTCGACTTGAACTGATAAATTGCACACAAAAAACCTCAAACCGAACTGAACTTGAACCCAAACTTCCACTTATCAAATCAAACTGAACTGAACTTGAACTATACGCTGCCGAACCGAACTAGAACCCTAAAAACACATCAAACTCTGGCTCTAGATATGGTCCATCATCCTCTAGAATGTGGCCGGGGCACCATGCAATTCAAAGGGAAGCACAGTAAATTGATACAGGCCACATGGGGGTGACAAAGGCCATTTTCTCTAAAGACTCGGGAGTTAATGAGATTTGCCAATACTCCTTGGTCAGGTCTACAGTACTAATGTAACGTGCCTCCCCAGTCAGTCCAAAAGTTCATCTACCCTCGGCATAGGATATGCGTCGAACTTTGATACAGCATTAACTTTCCGGAAGTCTATACAAAACTGGGTGGTCCTGTCTGGTTTTGGTACTAGCACAATAGGGCTAGATCACTTACTCTGGGATTCCTCAATGACCCCAACTCTAACAAAGACTGAATTTCCTTCCTTACCAACTCTCTCTAACTTTTTCTGGTAGTCTGTATCTGTACGGTTGTTGGCGAATCCAGACACCAGGGCCTGTGTCTATGTTGTGCTGGACTACATGGGTTCATCTGGGCTGTGGGGAGAATACGTCCTGAAAATTCACTACCAGCCTCTGGGCTTCTTGCTCCTGTGTTTGGTTGAGCAAGTCATCCACTGGAACAGGGCTCGGTTCCTTTACAATTTTAGATCCTAAGTCCAGGGTTCAGTCATCAATGTTCTCGTCAATCACCAGATTTGGGGCCCCTTTTGGGTCTTCTGGGTCAATAAGTAATACCTCCCTGTCTTTCCATGGTTTCAACAAATTAACATGGACTTTGTTTTTCCCTTTTTCCTGTCCGTTGTAAGATTTCATAATCAACCGGCCCCACCTTTCTGAGGACCTCATACGGTCCCTGCCATTTAGCTAGGAGTTTATACACAGAGCTTGGCAGCAGAAGAAGTACTCTGTCACCGGACTTGAACTCCCATAACCTGGCCCCTTGGTTATAATGTCCTGCCTGGGTTTGTTGCGCTTTTATTAAATTTCCTTTGGCAAAGCTGCTGTGTCCAGTTTTTCTCTAATTTGTAAAACATATTGGAGCATGTTAGGTGGACTACAACCCTGTTCTTCCCACATCTCTTTTACGAGATCCAACATCCCTCAGGGTTGTCGCCCGTACAACAATTCAAAAGGTAAGAACCTAGTGGATGACTGCGGCATCTCCCAAATGGTAAACATTAAATAGGGTAATAACTCATCCCAGTTTTTTACCTCAGTTGATACAAATTTAGACAGCAAACCTTTTATTACTTTGTTGTAGCATTCCACTAAGTCGTCAGTCTGTGGGTGATACACTGATGTCCCGGATGGACTTAATCTTCAGTAAAGCACACACCTCCCACATAAGTTTTGACATGAAGTTGGTGCCTTGATCAGTTAAGATCTCCTTTGGCAGTCCAACTCGAGAAAACACTTTTATTAATTCTTTTGCCACTGACCAGGCTGTAGTGGAACATAAGGGACTAGCCTCAGGGTAATGGGTGGCATAATACAATATAACCAATATATACTGATACCCAGATGTACTTTTTATAAAGGGTCCCACTATATCAACCCCAAGTCTTTCGAACGGGGTGTCTATTATGGGCATAGGGATCAAAGGGGCCATGTCTACTCTTCTGGGGGCCACCAGCTGACATGCAGGGCATGAAGCACAAAAGTCTGCTATTTCCTTCCATATACCTGGCCAGAAGAACCGGGCAAGTATGCGTGCCTCAGACTTCTCTCTGCCCAAATGACTCGCAATAGTTATCGTATGTGCCCATCTCAGCACCTCCCCTTCTTGCAGACCTGGGGACCACTAACTGGTAATGTAAAGTACCAATTTGTTTCTTGGGTTCTACCCAATACAAAATATCACCTTTCAGGTCAAATCAGGAAAACATTGTGCTTTTTTTCCCCCCATCTACCACTTTACCATTTACTACAGCCTAGTTCTGGTAGGCATTTTTATGCACCTCATCAGCCCTTTGATCAGCAATTATGTTGGCCGAGTTTTGATAAAGATCAGGTCTGACCTCAGGCAGGACATTGTGACCTCTTGTAGATGTGGATGCCATATACTCATCTGAGTCACCCCAGACTTTCCCTTAACCCAGGTCCTCATGGTCCCCAACTACTACAATCTCAGATGGAGGGGCCCCTCCTGTTTTTTCCCTCCGTTTCTGACCTCGGGACTTCTTAGGCTTCTGCTCTGGGCCAAATAGTTCATAGTCAGTAAAGGGAAATACATGTTCTAGACCCTCTGTCTCTGTGGTCTCCTGTGGGTTTGACATTGCAGTATTGCTGTGCAGGAGGGTATGAAACCCTTCCCAGTCCTGGCCCAGAACTACTGGCCATGGTAAAATTTTGCAAACTCCCACTTTTAGTTATTCCTGCCCAGTTGCCTACTTTTAACCTCACATAGGGTATGTGCGAGCCATGCACGCAAGCAATATTTATGGGATTTTCCCACCGACTCAGGTTAAGGCCAACCACAGATTCTTTAACCAGTGTCTGCCTACAGCCTGAATCTACCAGAGCAGTAACTGTTTGGCTGCCTACTTGCATTGGTATTGTATTTGGGTGTTTGGCCCAAGACTCCTGCGTGCAGGTGGTACAGTAGCTACACATTCCGCAAAATCACAGTCCAAGTGATTATATAACATATTAATTTGCCCCACTTTACCACACTAAAACATACAATGTTATTATCAGGTGTATGACCTGAGCGTGCCCCCCCCCACCCCATTTGGGTCCCTGGAGAGCGGGGTCTTGAGATTAGGGAAATTACACTAGGCCCGGGATTTATACCTCTTAAAAGTGGGGGAGTCAGCAACATTTCTCCATTTAACCACTTACCCCTACCAACACCTTTGTTCCCAACCCCCAAAGTCCTTTCTCCCCTCGTCTGTAGGGTTCTTCTCCTCTCGTTGTCACCTGAGGTTTGTCATGGGTTTCACTCTTCTTAGTGATCTCTGATCTCTCAGCTTCCAAGTAAAGTTCCATGATTTTTACTGCAGCAGCCAGAGTGGTCTGTTCACGTCGGCTGGATCCACGATGGGTCGTCGACAAAATATTTGTCGAACGACCCGACAGCGAAACCAGCAGGTCAACTGCATTTTGCAGTCGACTGCATTTTGCATTCGGCTGCCGGTCTGCAAAAACCTCAAGTGTTTTCTTTGGGGGCTTTTGCCCAAACCCCCACAGGGAAGCTGGCCCCACCCCCCTACTTGATTCTCAACTCCGAGTCAGAGCTGAGTCAGGGGGTGCAGGACCCCCTACAGACAGTGCCAGGTGCCAGCGGGTTCCCTACAGCGATGTGACACTGTTGTCGCTGTAGGGGACTCCGCTGTTGACATGTCGACGTCAGGGATGTATACCACATCGGATCACCCAGACACCAACTCACCCTGGCAAAATGTTCCGGTACTGTTCCAGTACAATCAAATCCATAATCTCTGCTTTAGTGCATATCTCTGGTTTTAACCACCGAGTAGCCAAGTCTTATAATTGTTGTGCCAGCACTCTAGGACGTATCCCAGTCTTGAAACACAAAATGCGAAATTTCTGTCAGTAACTTGCTTCAGTTATTCCAGCCTGGTCTAAGATAGCTGCCTTTACCTGATCATAGTCTTTGGCAGCAGTAGCAGTTAGGCTTCTGTATGCAGCTTGGGCGTCTCCGGTCAGGTACAGTGCAATGTAAGTAACTTTCTCGTGGTCAAGCAGAGGTGCTGGCAGCTCTCTCAGAAGCTGTAAGGTAGGCCTCCAGGTCATAGAAACATAGATGATGTTGGCAGAAAAGGACCTCATGGTCCTCCTAGACTGCTCTAAAGTCTCTACCTAATGTGCTACCGTAGATGCTATTTGGTCTCTGGCTTTCTCCCCCACCCCAGCCCAAGTTCCCCGTGTCTATCCCATGCATGTTTGAATCCTGCTACCATTTCCATACCCACCGCCTCTGCTGAGAGGCTGTTCCAGACTTCCACAGCCCTCTCTGTGAAGAAGTACTTCCTCACATCTCCTCTACATCCCCCAACTTCATATTATGCCTCCTTGTCCTGGATCATCTCTTTCTATGCAAAATGCCATCCTCCTGTACCTTATTAATACCTTTGAGGTATTTGAATATTTCTATCATGTCTCCCCTTTCCCTCCGGAGAGTGCATATTTAATTCCCTGAGTCTTTCCTCGAAGGGCTTTTGATGTAGGCCATGCACCATTTTGGTTGTCATTCTCTGCACAGCCTCTACCCAATCTATGTCCTTTTGGAGATGGGACCTCCAGAACTGGACACAGTACTTCAGGTTGTGCCTCACCAATGATCTATATAGGGTAACACTACCTCCATCTTTCTGCTGGTGATACCCCTCCCTATGCACGCCAGCATTCTATTAAGCCTTTTCCACCGCTTTATCACACTGCTTTGCTACCTTCAGGTCATCAGATATTATGACCCCCAGGTCCCTTTCCTGTTTTGGGGTTACTACTACTCCCCCCCAAAACTGACATGTTGCCCTTGGGTTTCTGTGCCCCAAGTGCATAATTTTGCATTTTTTGGTGCTGAAGCCTAGCTGCCAAACCCTTGACCAGTCTTCCAGCTTTTTCAGATCTTCCCTCATTTTTCCCCACCCCTCCTGGTGTGCCCACTCTGTTGCAGATTTTTGTGTCATCCAAAAACAGACATACTTTCCCTTCTAGACCCCCTGCAGTGTCAGTGATAAAGACACTGAAGAGGACTGGTTCCAATACCAACCCCTGTAGCACCCTGCTGGTTACCGTGCCTTCTTCCGAGTGAACCCATTTACCACCACCCTCTGACTCCTGTTACTTAGCCAACTTTCTAACCAGTTTACTACCTTTGAACCCACTCCAAAGCTGCCTAGCTTGTTTAGCAGTCTTCTGCATGGAACAGTGTCGAAGGCCTTACTAAAATTGAAGTAGGCCACATCCACCGCTGCTCCCTGATCCACCTCCCTGATCAGCCAGTCAAAAAATTAGATCAGGTTTGTTTCGCAAGATCTCCTCCCTGTGAACCCATGCTGCCTCAGGTCCTGTAATCCACTGGTCATAAAGTATTCCCTAATCCGTTCTTTTAATAGTGTTTCCATAACTTTGCCCACCACCGAAGTCAGCCTTACAGGTCTGTAGTTTTCTGCTGCCTCCCTATTTCCACTTTTGTGAACTAGGACCAAATCTGCCCTCCTCCAGTCCCCCGGAACTTCCCCCGTGACCAGCGATAGATTGAACATGGCTGTCAGAGGTGCAGCCAGCTCCTCTTTTAATTCCTTCAGTATCCTGGGGTGAACCCCGTCTCCCACTGCCTTATCCACTTTTAGTTTTGCTAGTTCCCTGAAGACTTTCTCCTCTGTAAAAGGGCTAATGTCCACCTCCCTTCCTTTAATGCTCCTTTTCCCCTATCTGTGGCCCGTCATCTACCCCTTCCTTTGTGAATACTGAACAAAAGTACTTGTTCAATATATCAGCTTTCTTCTGGTCCTCTTCCACACTCCCCCCTCCCCCTTTTAGCCTTAGTATCTCTGCCTTGTTCTTCTTCTTTTCGCTTATGTGCCTAAAGAATGTTATATCCCCCTTTTTTACTGACTTGGCGATGTTCTCCTCCGTTTGTGCCTTTGCCCTCCCAACTGCTTTCCCTGCCTCCCTTTGTTTCTCCTGATAACCCTCCCTATCCTTTTCTTTCTGTGTCGACTTGTACCTTTGAATGCTTGCTTCTTTGCCCTTACTTTCTCTGCTACTTCCTTGGAGAACCATAGTGGTCTCTTTTTTTCTCTCTTGATTTTTTGAACCTTCCTGACCCAGAGGTTTGTTACTTTCTCAATGGCCTTCTTTATTTTTGCCCACTGTTCCTCTACCCTACCCATTTTCCCTATCCATGCTAGGGCTACACTAAGGTACTCTCTCATTTTCTTGAAACTGGCTCTCCTATAGTCCAGGACCCTAGTTTTTAGTGTGGCTTGATTCAGGCCCAGTTTTGATACTGAACCACACTGTACGGTGATTACTGGTCCCCAGGTGGCTGCTCACTGTGACATCTGCAACACTGTCCCCGTTTGACAGTACCAGGTCCAGTATCAGCCCCCCCATGAGTGGGTTCATTCACTAGTTGCCTGAGCAATGCCCCCTGCAGGGCGTCTAGGATTTCCCTACTTCTAACTGCTGCTGCAGCTGGGAGGCTCCAATCCACATCTGGTAGACTGAAGTCCCCCACAAGCAATACCTCCCCCTGTTAGCCATCTTTGGATTTCTTCCATTATTTCCGTATCCCTCTCTACCCCCTGTGCTGAAGGTCTGTAGATCACCCCTGTTCAAACAGCGGCCCCCTTACCTGTCTCCATAGTGACCCACAGTACCTCTGCTACTCCCTGTTCCCTCTGTTGTCCTCAGAATCCATTTTTGTCAGCATGGAGTGGGGTCTTATGGCAACCGGACTCCCTGGGTCCTGGAGCTGGGGCACAGTGTCTTTCTGTACTTGCAGCACCTGCTTCATAAACTTCTGCTGCTGGTCTCTCTGCACCTCCAACTATGCTTGCTTGGCCATCCAGTCTCTCTGCATCTGGATCTTCTGTTGTGCCTACTGTTGGTCTCGCTGCACCTGTTGTGCTTGCTGAGCCATCCAGACCCTTTTCATCTGTGTCTGTTGCACTTGCTGTTCTGCCAGCCATTCCAGTACTTTGTCCGAGTACATCTTACCCCAATTTAGACAAGGGGGAGTTCAAATCCCACCAATAAAGCCAACCACATGTGACAGGGTAGCATACCAGATGGCTTCTGGGAACACTCTCAAAAGAAACACTCTGGAGGCCAGTTCAAATAAATGAAATGAAACAGCCTCACCCACACTCCCTATGCATACACTATCCACACTGGATAGATCTGCAACTGTCAAAAATCCCTCTGGGGTCAAACCCCTCAAAGTGTGGTGTGATGCTGCCATCTTCTTATGATTATTGTATGATATCTGTATTATAAACAAATGTTTCTGAATGCCTGCTTAGATGCAGACAAGCTGGGCTTCAGTGGGTGACCCCCCAGGTTCCAGTGTAGTAATAATACAGGATGTTGTAAACAGACCAGAGAAACCTTCTGAACACATCTGGGCAGGAAACAGGCCTAATAAAATGTTATGGTTCCTGCAGGAAAAAGACAGGTTGATAGCAGAAGTGTGTGAAGAGTCGTAAACCCTCAGATCACACTAGCCACAGGAAATCAGCAGAGGGGCATCAAAGAGAAATGTCTGATCCCTGACTGTCATATTTGGGAAATGGCTTTTTGCTGATGTTCACATTATTTAAAACACATCCTTCTGGATAAATAGGTTAGAAATTGGACCTAAGGGAGGATCTAGCTGACCTCACGAAAGGGAAGGGGAGATGGTGTTTCAAATGAACAGCTAATAGAGGGAAACAGTGACATATGATTCTTGGACTCTGAAAAAGACAGTTCTATGACTTAAAAAGCACTTAAAGAAGAATTAAGTGTTGGGGTAGGAGTTTGTATTCTGCAACTTTCCTTTTTTTTGTTATACGACTGTGAGATTTGTGATATAATTTGTTCTGTATTTTATTTCACCTGTTGTACTATTTTTTTTAGTAAATAACATTTTCTTTAAAATACTGCCTGTGCTCTTTTCTGTTATTTTACATGTGATTGCTGAGCCTGTATTAAGTCTGACAGCTGCAGGGCTTGCATGGTGTTACTAAGCTTGAAAAAGCTAAGAAATACTTCGGTCTCTTATAGAGTTCTAAGGGTACATTTTGGAAAAACTGGCTGGGTGCCCCTGGGCAAAGGACTGTACCGCATCCCCTGAAGAGGGTACGTATCCGAGTCTATTAATTGGGTATGCTAGCATAAGGTTCACAGTTTGAATGCCTCCAGAACTCGAGGCTAACAGGTGATTCGGACCCAAAGCAGACAGGAGGGTTATCCTGTCTGTTACCTGTTCACACTATTGCGCTCTGAGGTTGGCACTGTGGGAGCTGAGAGCCTGACCTGCAGAGTGCATTTGTGACAGGCGGTAGCTTACCATCCCAACAGGGGGAGGACTCTCAGCGGGGCCCCCGAACGAGAACTCCACTGTGCAATGATCGGACCAAATGACTTGATCAGTCTTGAGATTGCTAATGTTCTGGTGGGATGTGAACAAGTCTACCTCTGGAGTACCCCACCTCCTGAAAATCACTTCCATCACTTGCCTGTTCAGAGTCCATTCGTGATGGGCCTGGTTGATTCGACTCAAGGTGTCTGCCCAGGTGTTGTCCTTGCCAGGCAGATGAACAGCCTGTAAAGAAACTCCCAGGGAGTATGCCAGACTCCATATTGTCATGGTTTCTGTGCAGAGAGGGTTTGACCTTGTGTTGTCCCTCCCTGCTTGTTTATCTAGTACATAGTGGTGGTGTTGTCTGTTCTGATCTGTACCACCTTTTCCTGTAGCAGTGGCGTGAAGTCCTTTAGTACCAGCCATACTGCTCTGAGCTCCAGCAAGTTTACAAGCAGGAGTGACTCTGCACTTGACCATGTGCCTTGGGTGGTGTGATCTCCCAGGTGGGCACTGCACCCCAATTGTGATGCATCCATTGTGAGAACTACTGATGGTGGCTCTTGTTAAAAAGAAACCCCTTCTCTCAGATTGATTTCCTCTTTCCACCATTCAAGGCCCTGTAGCAGAGTTCCTGTTACTGGAATCAATTTTGAAAGAGGGTCTCTTCTTTGGCACCAGTGAGCCCTAAGGTGAAACTGGATGTCCCTCATTTAGAATCTGGATCCTAGCACTGTGCCATTGTCAGCTGCCATGTGGCCCAGCAGCTGAAGAAACTATCTTGCAGTGCCCCCCAAAAAACAATGTTTTCCAGTGGTAGCTATTGCAAACCGCACTTGCGATCGCTGCTACTGGCACTGATTTTGTTGGTGGCATTGTCTCCTGCCGCCTTTCTTGTGAGCGCTGTTTGGACAGTGCTGTTTTTGGCAGCCCTGTCCATACAGGCGCTCTTCTGACCTACTGCCGAATCTAGTATGTACCTAGAACAGATACGCTCAAGGGCAGAGATTTTAAGAAATTGAGAGTGGTGGTCATGTTTAATAATTTGAGTAATTAATTACAAACATAGGCTGTGACACGCACGGCAGCCCCTTGTACGAGAAGGCTTCTCATGCCAATAACAGGGTGTCATCTGTGCGACAGAACATTGTGCAACACCTTCCCAGGCTCAGAGAGGTGGTGTGGGACAGTGCTGGCCCCATCCTCGTGCTGCACAGCTAGCTACTTAGCTCATTTCCAAACTCAAGTCACCTACATGGGAACACAACACGCTACCCACCAGGCCAACAGGTGGCTCTGCACACGTTTATTCATAACTTTTTTTTTTTTATATTTTGACCTCAGATTTTTAACATAGACTTTTTATGAATCCCCTTCTGAACATGACACATGTCATTTATAAAATAGTGACTGAAACATAATTTCGTGCCACAAGTGCAAAAACAAGTTTTAAGCAGAATTTGAAAAACAACACCTGTCACACTGATGAGGTGATGTGAAAAACTGGCTATGTTGCAAATGTGGGGTTAAAATACTGAAGACTACTAAAGCTGTAAATGAACCTTGAAAAATGTCAGTGTACCTTTATAGCGTTGGTGTTTTTTGGTTTTTTTGGGATTCTGACCCCAAATTTTCAACTTAGTCTTTTTATGACCCTACTTCATGAACCTGGTAAGTGAAGTTTTTCAAATCCTGCCCGAAAGGTGATTTCATGGAGTGACTGCAAAATTGCCTTTTGGGCCTTCTGAACATGACTGGTATCATTTATAAATATTGTGTAACCCCCCTATAAATGGGGGCTCTCAAAAGTCTTCCTTGGGTGTGCTTAAATGCCCACTGCCAGTCGGGCGTTCTGTGTCTTTACAGGTGTAAAAGTGTTGGTATGCAAGTTGAATGTTAGCCTCCATGCCTGTCCCTTTAAGAGACATTATTTTTGTAGTGTATAATTAATCTGGGTAGGGGCCGAGTGTTTCCAGGCTCGAGACCCGCCCGAGCTGCAATAATATTGCTCTGTTCTGCCATCGCTAATGGTGCAGAGGGAGCTCTGTTAGAACTGGTAATTGTTTGCTGATTAGCTACTGTAATAATAATGGTATTATAGTTTGTCTAACCTGCCTTTCTTTGCAGCATGGACATTTCTGTATTGCACCAATCAATACCTTTTGGGACCTTAAAATGGAGTCTGTCCCCAGGGGTCTTGTGGGAGTGAATTTCTATAGGAATTGCTGTTTTTTCATTTTGGCATCTAAATGGACCTGGAAGGGGAGCCCTTGCTTTGATAGACAGATGAATCAACCAACCGAACCCTTTTTGGATCAGAAGGAAGTCCTGGTGCTGCCTGCAGCAGAGTCAGTCTGAGATTGGAGTTGAGAGGGTGAACTGCTCAAGACATTCGAGCAGCTGCTCCTGCGTACTAGCTCGGGAAACTGTTGGGACGGCTGTGTCTGGCCTTCCTGCTTCATCTTCCCTTCTGAGGGATCTGCTAGTAAAAATAATCAAACTGAATCCGATCCGAAATGGCTTGTGACCAGAAATACCGAATTGTGACTGCCCTGTTACCTGAAGACCGAAAATATGCTTCCCGCGATCGGCCTGTCAGGAAGTCTGAAACCACCACAGAGCATACAGTTTGCGCAGCGACACTGTGATTGCGACCTGATTGTCATCCAAACTGTGGTACTGCTTTTTATTTACTATAAGTGTGCTGAATGTTCTCAGTGGGTCGCGATTTGGTTCCCCACTTTCCAGTTGTGTCACGTTTGCTGGAAGCTGAATCCAGCACTACTGGACTGCCATCTGAATTATTCTCCTGGCCTGGGCTCTGCCACCTTGGCCCAGCCACCTACTCACACTGCAGAGAAGACCATCGACGAGAGACCTGCCTCGGGATCAGCCCCTTGCTCAGTGTCACAAGCAGGAATGACACCATGGTGAATCGTGTGGGCCCTGCTGCTCCTGGCAAACCAGCAAGTCATTCTGCAGTCTCCATTTCATCCATTCTGCATCCTGTACTGGGTAGCGTGAGTAAACACCAGGGTAGCTCCCTGCAATATCAGCTAAATCAAAGTGTGTAATCTGATTTGATTGTTTTGTTTGATTATCACGAACTGAGCCATCTGGCTCCGGATTACAAATTGTGGGTTATTGTGCATGATTCTTTCTTCCCATCATTAGGGCCCCGACCAGCTGAGACGGCAGCCTACCCCAGGCAATGCTACAGGCTAGCCTGCATCAACAACTGGGTACTCAGAGTGTGTGTGTGACTGTGTTGAGGAACTCTAAAGTGCATGCCTTCTAGCCTGACTCAATCAGTTGCTAGACCAATCAACCTGATTACGCCCCTCCTTCATTCAATCCCCCTGAATAAATCAGATCTGACTCTTTTTGCACTTAAACTGTTTGTGGTGCATCTCTGTACTAATAGCACTGTATTGCTGTTGCTGGCTGTGTCTAATCTTATTATACAGGGGGTCTCCAGGGTCAGACAGGTGGAACCAGCCCTGGTGGTAAGTGCAAAGTGGGGATATATTTGTGGTTTGGGTGCTATTGTACCTGTGTATTCTGTTCACTGTTTAGGCCACTAGAGGGGAAAGACAGGGGTCACAGTGTCCCGGAAGCTGTACCAAGGTCAGCTATGCTACCACCAACCCTGTCCTCTGGGTGGAGGCACCCGTTTTCAGTACCCAGGCCCCTTAACCTTCAACTAGTCATGCAGGCAGGGGTAGTAGCCCTTGGGATAGTGCCACCCAGGGGTTACAATTGAATGAAACATTCTTTCACATCACAAGTGCAATAACATGTTTTAGGCAGGATTTGAAAAACAACACCTATTACACTGATGAGGTGGTGCGACAAAATGGCTATGCTGAAAATGTATGGACATAATATTGAAAATTATTAAAGTTGTGAGTGAGCGTTGCAAAATTTCAATATACCATCATAGCTTTGGTGTTTTTTTTAGGATTTTGACCCCAAATTTTCAACCTAGTCTTTTTATGACCCCACTTCATGAACCTGGTAGGTGAAATTTTTCAAATCTTGCCCCAAAAGTGATTTCGTAGTAAGAATGTAAAATTGCCTTTTGGGCCAGATTAGAAAAATGTTACCATGTTCATGAGATTTGGTCCCAAAATGGCCATCTTGAAAGTCTAGTGGAAAAATACTGAAAAACAACAAAGTTATGTGCGAATGCTGAAATATTTGAACATCCACTGATAACGTGGTAATATTTCTATAGTTATTCACCAAATTTTCAACTAAGTCTTCTTATGATGCCAGCTCATAAAGCCAGTAGGTGAAAATCTTGAAAACCCACCCACAAGGTGTTTTCACAGAGCAACTGTAAAATCTCCTTTCAGAACCAATATGAAAAATTTCACCTATATTGTTCATGAGGTGGGGTCCAAAAATGCCTATGTTAAAAATTTGGTGAGAAAATATTACTAAATGACAAAGTTATAAGTAAAGGTTCAAAACGCACTGAAAATACATTGACCATACTTACCTGGTTTCTTTAATTCCTGGCCAGTGTTGAAGGAGAAGGATGTGTATTGTAGCGGAGTGGCAGTGGGCCAATTCAAGGTGAGTGAGGGTGTGGGGGGAGTGCGGTGGTGGGTGCTGAGTGGGGGTGGGGTTGGCGGGCCGGGCTCAGAATAGGCATCAAAAAACACTGATGGACACTTTTCTGCTTTCAGGGTAAAATTAGGGAAAAAAAGACTATGAGGGACCTTTTTCTTACAGCAAGGCTCGGCACCACAGTGTCACAGATGTTTGCTGGCACCAGGGATGGGCACCCCACTGTCTGGATATTTTAAGGGGTTGGGGCACACAGCAGTGGTGGGGGAGTTACATGAAAAATGACATTCACAGCGGGTCTTGGTGTGGGGGGCGTTATTGATAATGTATTCTGAGACAGAGTGGCACAGATGTTTGGCAGCAGGGGGGGTGGGCAGGTTGCAGGTGCACTACATTGGAGGGGTTATTACATGAAAGAGGGACTTGGTGGGGAATGCGCAGGAAGAAATCTAGGCAGGCTGATAATGACGCCACTCAGCTGGTTGCTGGGTGGCATCTTGTAGATGAAAGGATGCAGCTGCTATAAGCATGGCTGCCTCCTTTCAAGTACACAAAGTTTTTGCCCATCAACCAACAGAACAGCATTACAGTCAGCCTCGCTAATCACTGGCCTGTCACTGTTGAGCCTCCTGTAGTCTGAGCTACACTGGATACAATAGTGACATGCCTCTGAAGGCCTCTACTCTGACAAGCAAACACAAACAAGTATTTGTCAATGCTGAATGTTGTCTTGCTGGCATTGGTAGTGCAGGAGTTAGAGAGATGCATAATAGGAATGGCAGTGAAGTACTGAACTGACGCCAACCCCACCCCCACCCTGCAGAGACTGACAGGCATTGGGGTGTGCCTTTGGGTCATCGGCAATAATGCTCATGCCATTTCACCTCACCCTACCCTGCAGACATCGACAAGTGTTGCGGTGTGCCTTGGAGTCTTCAGGCCTTACGCTCACCCCATTCCATAAGGAAATACGCTGAGATGGGTGCAGTATAGGAGAATGGGATGAACTCTGGGGCGAAGAGTCCAAGGCACACCTTGATGCCTGTCACTAGCTTCAGGGTGGGGTGGGGGTGGAATGGCATGAGCATTACAGCTGACAATCCCAAGTCACACCCCTGATGCCTGTCAGTCTCTACAGGGTGGGGCGTTATGGTTAGAAACCCCAACGCCCTGGGCGTTTGGTGGTATTTTCCTTGAAATTTTCAACATGGGCTTTTTGCGACCCCACCTCATGAACAGTGGCACTATCAGTTCATTAGCCAAAATGTTTTTTTGCACAGCGACTGCACCATTTGGCGCCACAGGTGCGAAAACTCATTTGGGGCAGGATGTGAAACATGACAGCTGTACTGTTCATGAGGAGGTGTAAAAAAATGGCAATGTTGAAAATCTGGAGTGAAAATATGAAAAATCGGTGAAGTCACAAGCGTGCGTAGAAACTGCAAAACGCACGCCCGTAAAACAATTATTTTGGGGATTTTGTTAACAAATTTTCAACATAGGAATTTTGGGACCTCTGATCATGAACAGTGGCACTGTGATTTTGTTAATGTGTCCCAAAAGTTGATTTCCCACAGCAACCGTGCCATTGTGTGCCAGATATGTGAAAACACATTTCGGGCAGGATGTGAAAAATGACAGCTGTACTGTTCATAAGGAGGTGTGAAAAATGGCAATGTTGAAAATATGGAGTGAAAATATTGAAAATTGTCAAAGTTATGAGCATACGTGGAAACTGCAATGCACACTCGTAACACAGTCATTTTTTGGAACTTTTTCACCAAATTTGCAATATAGAAACATGGAAACATAGACTTTGATGGCAGATAAGGACCACTTGGCCCACCCAGTCTGCCCATTTCCCTACCTGTTGGATAAGCTGCAGATTTTAGTTAACCAACAGCCTACTTCCTGCCACCCCCCACTACAATTGCTTTATGTCTGTCCCATGCATGTTTGAATTCCCCCACTGTTTTAGACCCAACAACCTCCCTAGGAAAGCGGTTCCATGCATCCACCACTCTCTCCATGAAAAAAAATTTCCTCACATTACCCCTGAGCCATCCCCCCTCTATCTTTAAATTGTGCCCCCTTGTTCTTACACATCTGTTTTTCTGAAAGATGCTACCCTCCTGGACTTTGTTGATTCCGTTGAGGTACTTGAACGTTTCTATCATGTCCCCTGTCCCTCCTTTCATCAAGGGTATACATATTAAGCTCTCTCAGTCTCTCTTCATATGGTTTCTGATGCAAACCCTGCACCATTTTAGTTGTCTCCTCTGACTGCTTCCATCCTATGTCCTTGCATAGATGAGGTCTCCAAACTGCACACAGTACTCCAGATGGGGTCTCACCAACTGTCTGTACAGAGGGATAACCACTTCCCTTTTTCTACTTGTGATGCCCCTTCCTACGCATCCCAGTATCCCCCAGCTCTCCTTACTGACCTCTCACATTGCTTACCCACCTTTAGATCATCTGATATGACTACCCCCAGGTGCCTTTCCATTTTTGTTGTTGTTAGTACCTCCCCTGCTATTGTGTACTCTTCTCCTGGGTTTTTGTTTCCCAGGTGCATTACTTTGCACTTCTCTGCATCGAATCTAAGTTGCCATATGTCTGACCATTCCTCCAACCTGGCCAAGTCCCTTCTCATCCTTTCTACCCCCCCCTTGCATATCAACTCTGTTACAGATCTTTGTGTCATCTGCAAAGAGGCATACCTTTCCCTCCAGACCCTCTGCAATGTCACCTATAAAGATGTTAAAGAGGACTGGACCTAGTACTGAGCCCTGAGGTACTCCACTAGTGACCCCCCTTTCTTCGGATTGTGTTCCATTTACTATTATCTTCTGTGTCCTGTTGTACAGCCAGTTTGCTACCCAGGCTACCACCCTGGGACCCACTCCCAGGCTGGCTAACTTAATTATCAATCTTTTGTGTGGGACTGTGTCAAATGCCTTGCTAAAGTCTAGGTAGGCCATATCCACAGCCCCTCCCTGGTCTATTACTTTGGTCACCCAAAGAAATCTATTAGATTCATCTGACATGACCTTCCTGCTGTGAATCCATGCTGCTTTGGGTCCTGTGCCCGCTGGCCTCTAGGTACTCAGCAATTCTTTCTTAAGCGCCCGCCGGGCGCAGCGGTGGGATTACAGTACGCCGGGCGACCGTGGGTTCGAACGGATCCGGCCGCCGGAGGTCGGCTGGGGAGCAGGATCGAGTCCCATGGGCAGCTCTCTCACTCCGGGAGGGCGCGGGCACTCGTGCGATAGGGACCCCTGGTGGAGACCGGGAGTTCCACGCAACCGACGCTCGACGGGGGAGGAGGAGGCTGGGCGGACGCTGGCGTCATTGCACATCCCCGCCTCCTCCGGGGAGAAAATCTGGTGGAAAAAGAAGGCGGGCAGGACCACCAATCTATGAAGCCCTCCCTGGAGAGCCTCACATTGCCCGCCGTCGCTGCGGGACCCCGACCAGTTACAGTTCAGGGGTCACGAGGTGGCCATTGACCACCCTCCGGGGGCAAGCGGGTGACTGTGGGTCCCCAGCAGCAATTAACGAGGTAGAGATCTCCGGGGCAGTGACCAGGGGCGGATGGCCCGTGGTCCTGCCAGAAAAAGGGCAAATAAAAAAAAAAATTAAAAAAAAAATTAAAAAAAAAACAATTCTTTCTTTCAGAAGTGATTCCATCATTTTTCCTACCACTGAGGTCAAACTTACAGGTCTGTAGTTTCCTGCTTCTGCCTTGCTCCCACTTTTGTGAAGGGGAATCACATCTGCCCTCCCCCAGTCCTCAGGTACCACCCCATCCTCCCATGATTTGTTAAAAAGTGTGGTCAGTGGTGTCACTAGGTCCTCCCTTAGTTCTTTTAGGATTCTGGGGTGAATCCCGTCAGGCCCCATTGCTTTGTCCACCTTGAGTTTTAGGAGTTCTTTCAGGACTCTTTCTTCTGTAAATGGACTGGTGTCAACCCTCTACCCAGAGTGCTTCTATTGTCTGGTTTAGGTAACTCTCCTCATCTTCTTTGAATACTGAGCAAAAGTATTCATTCAGTAACTCTGCCTTTTCACTATCTCCCTCTGCCCACCTCCCCTCTCCCTTATTAATCTTCACTATTCCTCCCTTAACCTTTCTATGCTCCCTAATGTACCTATAAAAGGTTTTATCCCCCTTCTTAACTGAATTGGCTATTTTTAACTCGGTTTGGGCTTTTGCTATTCTGACTGTCTTCCCCACTTCTTTCTGCTTTAATTGATACAGTTCACTGTCGCGTTCTTCTGTGATTCCTTATACTTTTTGAATGCAGCCTTTTTCTCCTTAACCTTCCCTGCCACCTCTTTTGAGAACCATAGTGTTTTTTTACTCCGCTTTGTTTTCTTTATCTGTTTCACACAAAGGCTTGTTGCCTCTATTATGTCAGTTTTGATTTTTCTCCATTGATCTTCCACCCCTCCTTTTTGGCCATTTGCTAGTGTATTCCTCAGGTATTCACCCATTTTGCCAAAATCAGCCCTTCTAAAGTCCAGTATGCTTGTTTTTGTATGGCTCGTCTCCATGGTTGTGCTTATTGTGAAGCACACTGTGCAGTGGTGGCTTGTTCCCAGATGTCTACTGACTTCTAAATTTGTGATCCTCTCTCCATTTGAGAGTACCAGGTCTAGTATTACTCCCTCCCGAGTGGGTTCCAACACTAGCTGTCTAAGGCCTGCCCCCTGCAGGGCATCGAGAATGACCCTGCTCTTGGATGTGGCTGCAGTACATGTCATCCAGTTAACATCTGGCATATTCAGGTCCCCCATCAACAGTATCTCCCCTTTTTCAGCCATTTTGAGAATGTCCTCTATCATTTTCTTGTCTATTTCCTCCCCTTGAGATGGGGGTCTTTATACAACCCCTGTGTGGATTGTGATGCCATTCCTTGTCTCCAAGGTGACCCAGAGTGCCTCTTGTCCTCCCCCTTTACTTTTTAGTTCTGTAGCTTTGATCCCTTCCCTTATGCACAGAGCTACTCCACCTCCTCTTTTCCCCTCCCTGTCCCTTCTGTAGACTGTGTACCCCGGTATTTTGACATCCCAGTCATAGTTCTCCGTGTACCATATTTCCGTGACTGCCACAATATCCAATTGTTCATCTTCCATCAAAGCTACTAGCTCAGGAAGCTTGTTTCCCAGACTACAGGCATTGGTACTCATTGCCCTCCATTTAATGTTGGCTTTATCCTTTTTTCCCCCATGCCTGCTCTTTTTGCCCTTGTCTATTTTTCCATTTACCCCTGTCCTGCCCTCTGTTGAGCACTGTACCTCAGTGTTTACCTTACTACCTGTCATGCTTTGTGGAGGGAGGCTTGAAATTTCCTGCCTCTTATTAGGACCTCCCCCCATGGCTAGTTTAAAAGCTTTTTTTTTTTTTTTGAAATTTAAGTTTATTGGTTTCAAACAATACAACCAAGACAGAAAACCAACAAAAAACAAAACCAGAGAGACATAACAAAACAAACTCCGTCCCCATTAAACAAATGTACAGGATATCAGGAAATGCTTAAAAGAAATAAAGAAAACATAAATACATATCCTGCAGCCAAACTTCAGGAAATACATAATCCCCCCACACCTCCCCTCCCTCCCTCCCCAAGGGTGCACCAGCAAAAGACCGCAAACACAAAAACCTGAAATCTGGATATCACAGCCTATTTACAGAGTAACTTAACAACCTAAGACAGTTTAAATTACTGACAAAAGAAAGGGAACAGGTCTAGGATCCACAATAACACAAAAGAAAACTAAAAACACTATATATGCTATATGAAGGCCAAGGGATCGGGTCGTCAGACCTTACTATTAAGGCAAACATAGGGACTGAAGTTTACCCCATCTCTTATGAAATAAATCCATACGATCCTTATAACTGGCAATTAAGTTTTCCGATTGGAGATATGACATTAACTCCTTTAACCAGTCAGCATATGATAAAACCAACTGGTCCTTCCAATGTCTTAAAACCAGTTTCTTGACTGCCATAGATACTAAGGCCATATGGTATCTGCGCTCCACACTATCTACATGAGAGAAATCACCCAGCACACAGATTTCGGGGCAGAAAAACCTACTCAGACCCAGAAGGGGATCCAGATTGTCCCAGATCAAGGACCACAGTGGAGCAACTTTAGGACATTCCCAAAAAATGTGAATTAGGTTGCCCTCGGCTTGTAAACATCTGAAACAATCTGAGACAAAGACCAGTTTACGCTGAAAAAGTTTAACGGGAGTATAGTAAAGGTTATTAACAATATTATATTGTACTAACGGAAACCTATCTTGGGTATGATATCTATGTAAATTAGGCCAAAAATTACTCCAGAGCGGAACATCTTCAGGAAGAAGACGTGTCCAGACCAGAGGACCCCCAACATCCTCCTGTGAATTAAAACTCGGGAGATAGGAATAAATCAGTGAGGTGGAATGAGGCTGAGAAGCCAGGCTGATAATGTTAGATAGAAAGGGGTGTACAACCGAATGTTTGACCGTAGTACCAAATTTGTTACCCACCAAGTGCCGGAGTTGGAACACCTTAAAAATACCTTTGGTTGATATATCAAACCTGGTTAAAATATCATCTGATGTAAGGAGCGAATCTTGACCAAACAAGTGTTCCACCCTAGAATCTTTGAGTTGTGGGAGCCAACTTGGTCCTATCCAAGAATTCCTCAATCTAATATTGGGATTGAGAACTATCGGCTGCCCTAGATCCGTGAGATTGGAGATCCGAAAAAACTTGAGACATTGTGCCCACGATCTAAGAGAAACTGCCACCGTATCGTCAGAGACCAGCTGTGAGAGGGCTGGGTCTGGTAGAATAAAGCGGACATATCAACTCTAAGTTTGGAGAGAAAAGCCTTCTCAACTGAAGCCAGATTGGGCAAGAGCTCTCAGTATTAAAGAAACCATTTCCTTAACTTAGACAAGTGGGCAGCCCAATAGTACAGTAGAAAGTTAGGAAGTCTCAGGCCACCTCTTTCCTTAGGGAGCGATAAGGTGGCATAGGAGCATCGCACCCCCTTCCCCCGCCAAATAAAAGTGGAAAACAGTCGGTGAAGCTGTTGAAAGAAGGAAAGAGGGACCCAGAGATTGGTAAGATTCAACGGACAGAAAATCCTGGGAAGAACATTCATTTTGATAATATTAATTCTGCCCCACAGTGAAATAGGGAGGGCTGACCAACGTTGTAGGTCCTGGCTAATCGAGTCTCTGACTCTAATCAAATTTAATTTTAAGAAGGAGGGTCAGTGGAAAAGTAAATTCCAAGGTATTTAATTGATCTGGGGTCCACCTCATTCCAAAGGGAAGGAAATCTTGCTTAAACGTATAATTGTTTAAGGGAAAAATCTCACATTTGGAGATGTTTAATTTGTAACCAGAGAAGGAGCTAAACTGCCTAATAATATCGAGGGCTGCCTCTAAGGATATTACCGGATCTACTAGATGCAGCAAGACATCATCTGCATACACAGACAGAACTAATTCCCGCTTTTGGAGCTTGATACCTCTCACACGGGGAGAGGACTTGAGTTTAATCAGTAAAGGCTCCAAATATAAATTAAACAACAAGGGAGAAAGGGGACAACCCTGCCTGGTACTGGCAAAAGACGGAAAGAGGACAAGACCCCATTACAGTAAATTTAGCGGAGGGCACTTATAAAATACCTGTATCATGTTCAAGAAGGAGATCGAAAGCCCATTTCTCCATTACTGTCCATAAAAGGACCAGTCAACCGGTCAAATGCTTTCTCAGCATCAGAGAGATTAGAGCAGCAGGACCTGAGGTAGACCGGCATACTGAGAAATGTGACAAGGTCCTCAGATGGTCAGCCGCGACCTCCCCGAACAAAACTAGTCTGCTCAAGGCTCAGAAGCTCCAACCAGATCTTCTTGATCCTTTCAGCGAGTATTTTGGCTAGTATTTTAATATCATAATTTTGAAGGGAGATAGGCGGTAACTAAATGGATCAGAGGGTTCCTTATCTGCCTTAGGGATTAAAACTATAGTAGCCTCGAATAAGGCAGGATCAAGCTCAGATGAAACCGGAGATAATTATATAACTTAAGAAGAATGGGAGTTAAATCCTTGACAAAACTTTATAAAAGTTTGCGGAAATCCATCCGGACCAGCGCCTTGTCTGGGGCCAAAGAAGCAATAGTGCTCCTTATTTCTTCAGCTGAAATAGGGCTAGTAGACTCGCTTGTTGGGACTCTGATATGCACGGACACCTATTCCTCTTATGTATTCTTTGACATCTGCTATAGGGTAGCATGTCGGGAGTAACTATAAAGACCGAATAATATTCTTTAAAGACATGCGAATGTCTCTGGGCAGAGACACTATTACCAGATGGGGAGGTCAGGAAGGATGATCCTCGAACTCTCAAGTGCATAGCACAAAGCTAATAACTTACCAGATTTTTCACCGAGATCCAGATATTTAGCTTGGGTTTTCAGCAGGCAATATTCTGTTTTTTCTTTCAAGAGATCTGAGTATTCATTCTTAGCTAAGAGAAGCTCCTTAAGATCCAACACCGAGGAAGTTGACGAATACCTACTTTCTAAATCCCTAATCCTGCCTACCAACTCCAACGACCTAGCTAAGCGTGTCTTCTTTCTAAAGGAAGCCATTTTGATAAAGTCACCCCTGAGATAACACTTTAAAGCTCCCCATATCATGTCAACCCTAGGGGTGGAGTTCATATTGTCAGCCAGAAAGAGAGATATCCGGGAACTGATTTCTGAGACACATTGGCGGTCTTTTAGTAATTGAGTATTTAGTCGCCACATGGAGTCACGAGAGTAATCAGGATTTAAGGACATTTGTACCCAGACTATAGCATGATCCGACACAATGATCGGTTCAATGCCAGACAGAGAGACATTCGGGAGGAAAGAGAGACTGACTAATATCATATCTAATCTTGATTTAGTACCATGTGATTGGGATTGGAAGGAAAAAGCATGACAGGAAGGGTTGGCAAGTCGCCAAGGGTCACCCAGACCCAACAATGAAATCAGTTCACAGAAAGCTCTCTGAGCCGGGGAAGGCATACGCTTGTCCTGAGGTTCCCTATCCAACGTCGATGAGAAAGGTACATTCCAATCCCCCAATATAATTTGGACAGGCAAAAAGCTAGTCAACTTATCCGCCAGAGTCATAAAGAACTCAGGGTTCCCCCCCACCGGTCCATATACTGAGCCAAGAACTACGCTATCTCCGTTTAAATTACCCTTCACTAGAACATATCTACATATCTCCCTTCTGGGTCTGAGAGAACTAGGTCTTTGGTGAACAGAACATGCTTTTTGAGAAGAATCGCCACCCCCTTACTGAAACAAGAGTTCCCAGCAAGATAAAATTGAGAAAAACCAGATTGAGAAAGCAACCTAGCTTCATCGTGGCATAGGTGTGTTTCCTGCAAAAAAAGGATATCAATGTGGAGCAATGAGCAATGATTAAAAGCCTGCAGACGTTTGACCCGATCCCTAAGCCCTCTAACATTCCAAGACGCTAATTTAACTGTATTTCCAGCCATTTTAAAGATATATCAAACCAATCAGATATCCAGACAGAATAATTATCAGATACCGTAGCAAGGTGCACCTCCCATATAAAGGTCTGAAACCCCACTGTAACCCTCCCTCCCCATCCCCCAAAAAGTCCAAAAACCGGAAAAATGAAGAAGACCAGCTCTTGGGGGAACGGTCCCCATTCCCCATCCCACCGATAGCCATATCAACCAGAAAAGGCCATTTTAACGAACAAACCAAAGTACAAAAAGTTAGATGGAATGTCAATCCGTAACCCCCACCCCACATACCCCTTCCCAAGCTGAATCCTGGGCTTAGTGAAAACCAGAAAATGCCAGGAAAAACCTCCTCCCCTAAAGAAATCAGAGAAACCAGTACTATAGCATGCCATACGCTAACCCCCCACAAATCGACCCCAACTATAAACCCCAAAAAAACTATATACAATTGGAGGTCCGAAAAGATATGGTCCAAGATACAGTCTGTTACCCCGAATCATGAACCTCCTTAATCCCCACGCGAGCCTCCAACCCCCCAGAGCCGGAAGCGAGTACCCATATACTGCAAGATAGAGGTGTACCCTAAATGAGAACAAAACCCCAACGATAGTAAGCCCAGTCCTTCCCCAATCCAGCCCTGGGCAGAGGTTAGCAACCCCCCTAACACACGGCTCGCAATCCCACATCCAGCGAGCAAGCCCACTAAGTCCCCCATAGCCGCCTTCCCCACCCCAGCCTCCGACATATAAATAAAACAGACCAAGACAAAACAGAGATAAAAGGGATAGGGCATGGAGGGGGAAGAAATAAAGAAGAGAACATAAAAGGGCCTCTAGGTCCCAAGTTATAAAAGAAAGCCAAGCCCCACTCGGCCTAACTGAGCCAGCATAACTCCCATCACCTCCCTCCATAGTAGAATGATTGGCACACCTACCGATCCACGCCGACCTGGATATAGAAAGGCCAGACCTCCAAATATCAATCCAAAGGCGATAGGGAGAGTTCGCTGGAACAGCCAGATCAAGGGTTGCTGTTTCCGAGAGGACCGCTATAACCACAGGACCCAAAGCGGTCCGTCATCCAGGAAGTTCCCACCCGGAAACCGCAACCACCAAACAGAAGTTCCACCGTGGGGATTCAGACGCAAAAAACGGAACCGGGAGCCCCAGCCAAGACCCAAACCCAGCGATCCATCTCCCTCCAGCCCCAACAGACAGCCCATGGAGAGGACCCCAAAGGAAAGACCAGGACAGCCAGAACAGCAAAGCGATGGATGACAGAGAGAGCAGAGACAGAGGTAGGTAAGAAAAAAGATAGGTAGACACAAACGAGAAGCCAAAGAAAGAAAAAACAGACCACCAGGGAGAGACCAGATACAGACACATCTAAAATAAGAAAGGTCAATTTAAGAGGGCACTAGAGCAGCCATCCAGAGTCCACGTAAAATCTTTCAGCGAGCCCTTTGAACAAGTCAGGCAGTCTATTGGCAAGTTCTTTATGGGCGCTTCAGGAGTGCCAAAACTAATAGATGAACCTCCGACAGTCACTTTCAGAGTTGCAGGATATACCATCCTGAATGGGATTGCTATGGCTAATAACTTTTTGCACAACAGGGTGGTACGCTGCCCTCTTCTCCCGGATTTCTTTAGGTAGGTCCTGGGCAACTCGGATCCTCGATGCTCCCCACAGAATCTCCTTCAGCTCCCGGGCCTTCAAATAAACATGCTGCCTTTCCACATAACTAAGGAACTTCATGATGATCGGGCGTGGGGAGATCCAGCTGCAGGTCGAGGGCGCAATGAGCGGTGAGCCCTTTCAAGGTGGTAGGAGGTATTTATAGGGGATGGGCCCACTATTTTAATGAGGAATTTTTGTAGGAAAGCCACGAGGTCTGGGCCTTCTTCCAACTCAGGAGGGCCCATTATCAGCAGATTATTTCGTCGGTTTCGCCCCTCCAAGTCTTCAGTTTTAAGCTGCAGCCTCTTCACTTGCTGCCTGAGCTCGACTATTTCCTTTTCGGCCCTGGATCTCCACTGCTCCGAGGAAGCGACCCTGACCTCCACATCCGAGACCTTTAAAGACCGAGGAGGTGTCATTGCGCAATGACTTAAGCTCTCCAGTCAATTCTACGAGAAGAAACTTCAGAGGGTTAAGTTCTTGGAGGAATTTATCTTCCGACAGTGGAGTAGGTTGCAATATCTTATCTCCTCCGCGGTCCGGCCTAGTAGGGGCCTGGTTTCTTTGCTTTTTCACGGCCTTCTCCAGGGATGCAGGGGGAGTGTGCTTAGTTAGGCCCTGCTTCCCATCCACCTCCATCGCAACCCAGCAAAGGTTTAATTTCCCAAGATGAAGTCTCCAAACGATGGTAGGCTATTAGTGCAGCTTCTTTCTGGCTAAATTTACCGAAAAAACTTCGGAATGCACTATAAAATTGCACAATAAAGGCGGCCAGAGGGGGGAGCTCAGTATCCCAGCTGCTGCTTAGGTGGATGCCATCACGTGACCCCCCTAGTTTAAAAGCTTGCCAAGGAAGCATTTAAACCTGTCACTTAGAATCTTGGTTCCCTTTGTGGACAGATGCAGACTATCATGCCAGTATAGACCTTCATCTCTCCAGGTGTACCCCCAGTCCCCAATGAAACCAAAGCCCTGTGCTCTGCACCAGTTTTGCAATCACTCATTAAACTGCATGGTGTGTAGTACCCTAGCCTCACCCCTGCCATGGACTGACAGCACCTCTGAGAAGGTAACCGTGCTTGCTATCTGTCAGAGGCCCCTCCCCAACTCCACAATTTCATCATGCACTGATCCCATGCCTAGCTAGGTCATTTGTCCCAAGGTGGACAATGATATCTAGTTCCCTCTCCTGTGATGCTGCTTCTGCAATCCTGTGAATATAGGCTTTTTGGAACCCCACCTCATGAACAGTGGCACTGTCGTTTCATTACTTGGTCCCAAAAGGTGATTCCATACAGTGACCATGAAATCACCTTTTGGGACTGAATAACAAGATGACAGTGCATGTGTTCATAAGTCGGGGTCCCAAGAACCCCATGCTGAAAATTTGAAGCCAAAATTCAGAAAACTGCAGTTCTGCTTTGAAGAATCTAGATGTGTTCCCGCTCCACCGAAGAGCACAGCGCCGGGCCTCTGGAGGTAAGTATGGGTGAGGGGGTGTGTGTGGGGAGGTGGAGTGCACAGAGTGTGGGTTGGGTGGAGGGGGGCACTATGGACAATAAGGGACCGCTTTTTTCAGGTAAAAAAAAAACGGAACCGGACATCACAGTGTGCTCACAATGGGGTGGGGGAGGAACATGCTGACATTGTCATCTTGTGTGAGCGGCAAAGACACTGGGTGGGCTCCAGTGTGCCACAATGTGGGGTGGGTAGATTATGCTGATAAGGGATTGCACTCGGCGTCAGCTTTGTTTTGATTAGATGGCAGCAGTAGCTGCCACCATATTTATTGAAATGTTTCACCAGGAAAGGCACATATGGGAGGTGTGTCATCTCTGCAACTGCATGACGAGCTTAGCTCTGATTGCAGCGGCAGATTTCTTTCAAGTTGGTGGTACTTTACATAATTTTTGAGTCACCTCTAGCATGCTGGCTAATTAGGGAATGAGGGATGCACCTACTAAAGCGTGCCCTGCATTCGCCTACACTGACACACCTCTCACTCTGCTACTGTCGCAAGATGTTGCTTGCGCACATGCAAGACAACATAAAAAAAAGGCTTGCATGTTTTTTAATGTATTTTTCCACAAAAAAGGTTCACTGTGAGGTGAAATAAAAATTTACAGAAGAAATGAATTTATTGTGATCTTGCAAAATTATCAATATTAAAATTATTACTGTAATAATGAAAATTATTATTATAATAATAATGTTAGTAATTAGACCTTAAAGATAATATGTTTTTAGCCTGATACAAAGGGAGCAGGAAGAGGAAGCCCCTTACATGGAATGGGTGTGTGGAAAAAACTTTATACACAACCTAGTCATGGAATTCTACAGGATAATACAATTATTTCTCAGTATTATTTAGGATGCGGAACTGTCAGCAATAAGAGCCTCACCCTTAAGTGTGAGGCAGATTCCGATTTGCATTTTTCGTAAAAAAACATTTTTTTTACATACTGATTACTGCAGTATAGTAGAATGTATTAGATTAATTTTACTGACTTCTGCCTGCCCATACAGTACCTTGTGCCTTATACCTGCTCATACCTTGTGCCTTACTTCCTTTCATATTCCGAACCTTTATATCTGTTATTGCATCTTAATTAGAATATAACATGTAAAATGTACTAGATGTTAGAGTTTGCGTTCTCTTAGTATAGTGCTTTGCTGTACATCTGTACTTGTACTGTTGTCATCATTGACTGTTTTGTTCATCTCCATCCAGGACCACCTTGAAAATGAGTTTTCTCACTGGTGTCTTTCCTGGGAAAATAAAAATGTAATTGAACTGAATTCCATTTCTGTAACCAGAAATCCCAGAATCCCCTGTAACTGACATCGGAGGAGGGCTGCAGAGCTGGGAGATTCAATAGCCTGCAGTATAGATGTTAACGTAAGTGTGGACCCTACCAGCAACTTTGCAGCACCGAAAGCCAAATGGCATAAAAACGCTGAAACACTGCACCAGCCATCCAAACGCTAACTGTGAGAAGAAGAAAATGTGAAGATAACCAGCAAAAACCAGGAAGTGCAAGCCAGTGGAAGCTGTAGGCAGCAGATCACATAAAGTCTCGTGAGAACTGAGGCGTGATGTCATACCAGGGACGACCATCTGAAAGTATGGCAACTGGAAGTGGAACCAGAGGGAATGGAGACAAAGATTCTCATGACTACATCTCGTCAAGCGACACAGGCAGCAATGTCAGTGAGCTGGAGGCAAGGATCTCAATACTCCATCCAGACAAGGATGACCCCTATTAGACAGATGTGTCTGCGGCCTCTGAGTCAGGCAACAGTGAAGGCAGTGCAGTGGAGGATCTTGAGGCATATGGGGGAGAAGGACGTCTGGCACATAATCAATGGTAAGTGCTCACAGCAACATCCAAAAACTGCCACAATGTATGTATGTAGCCTGACAGGGGGAAAAGCAATCACAGTTTCAGATGTAAACACAAGTGCAGCATTGTGATCAGGTGACAAGTGGAAACCAGCAGCATTGTGAATTAGAGGGCAGTGGAACATACAAAAAAAAAACGGTGGAGGAAGCAGGTTGCAGAACAAGGGAAAGTCACAAAATGCAGAGCTGAGAACATCTGCATATATGTCTGACAGCATGCCAAAGATGTGAACAAAACGCAGGGCAAACATGAGGGACATACAGTGACTATCAGTCAACCCCCCCCCCCCACACACACACACACACAGACAGCACAAAATAGCAGAACAAGGAGACACAATGACAATACAACTATGCGAGTGGGATGTACAATATCATTGGCAATCAGTCAGCAGCCCACGACCACACAGCAGAATGCAGGCACAAGACACACACGCCTGCACATCCCTGCATGAGAAGTACAATCCAGCCCCTCCCCCACACACACACACACACACAAGCGCACACACATGGCACGGCAGCCACAGGAATGCAGGCAGTGATCCACTAGCACCCCAGCAAGCCAACCCAGCACACCGCAAGAAGGAAACACAGCACAAAGGAAGTCAACACAGGAACTGTGTACCACACACACATACTGCATGTAGGAGGCTATGTGGGTAGAACAGCACAGAGCCAGTACAAAACTATATCTAGCCCCAGGACAACAGCAGACCAGCAAACAGAAGATTACAGCTGATAAAAAAAACTCTGACATTCACTGTAGGCTATTGACTCTCCCACTGCTGCAGTCCTCTGATGTCAGCAGCAGGGGAGTCTGGCATTTTTGGTTACAGTAAATGTCAGCTTACAAGTCGATGACATCAGCCTTGTGTCGTCTACTACACGGCAGTAATCAGTAAGTAAAAAAAGTGTTTTTGTACACAAAGGGCTAATTGGGATCGACCTCACACTTGGGTGTGAGGCCCTTATTGCTGACAGTCCCCCTTTAATCATTTGTAGGGCTATGGTAAATTTGCATTATAAGGGATTCCCCAACGTTTCAAAGGATGTCACTTTCTCTATCTCGGGAACACTGGGAAGTCCCTTTCCTCTTACAAGTCCTGCAGCTATTGCCATCCTAAAGAAAGTCTATAACTGTTGCATGTACAAACGGGCACATCATTATTTACATTTTTCTTAAGTTGGTTGTGTGTGCTCCCTTTTGTGTTTTGTCCATCAGCACACAAGAGTCCTGAAAGCTATAGAAAAAGAATCCCAAACTTTGGGAATGTGAGAAGACATTCCAGAAACATGGAGTCTATGGAGCCCCCTCACCTAAGAACTCATGTATCACCAAGCTGCCAGAAAAAGTTTAATAAAACAAATACAGGCTGGAGTTCTGAGGTTTGAGATTTTGACTCCTCACACGTCATCTAGATACCTGAAATCAGGGGGTTCAGAGTTTGCTAAGGATACTGCTGTCTCGTTTAAAGTCAACTTGTGATCAGGCTTTTCTGGTGGTTGCCCCAAACCTCTGAACTCATTACCTGAGGGGATCCGCACTGCCAGTTCCATACATTTTTTTTAAAAATAAATGTGTTATTGAGTCCAGCTAGCTTTTGAATAGTTGGTGTCTGGCTTTGCATTACTCTATTCTTATTCTGAACTGTATGAAACGTTTAAAGAAATTCACCAGCTAGTTTTAAAAGTGGATTTGCACCACATATATTATGGTGCCTTACCTTTGCAAAAGGGCTTCTGTGCCTGTGATGTTATAGGAATTTTACATACTTATTAAACTGTCCCTAAGGTAAATGTAAGAAGCTGACGATTTGTAGACAGCCCCTAGAGTGTGGGGTGTTCTGGGAAGTTTGCTTGGCTGGAGCAGTATGTTTAAGATAGCTGCACAATAAAGATGAGCAAAAACTCATGCTGGCTTGGTGATTATTAACAAGTAAAACAGTGCCCATCTAACAAGCGCTGTCTTAGTCGAGCAGTGCTCTTCATTAATCGCAAACTGGCCATGTTTATAGGAAAAAACTGATGTAAAAGTGGCCCCGCCCCCATAGACTTTAATGGGATGCGCCCCTGCGCTCTCCTTGGGTCCACGTCATTAAGTGCCTGAGCATGGGGGCAGATCACAGGCGGCTCCATAAACTGTGAAGTGGAAGGGATCCGGGGGAGCAAAGTTACAATCCCTTCACTTGTAAAATAAAAGGAGAAAGTTTGTAAGATATGCACAGAAGCCCTTTCACAAAGGTAAAGCACCTTAATATGTGGTGCACTCCTGCAGCTTGGTGAATCTCTTTAAATTGTATGATGTATGCACTCTGTATGGAATTTTATGTCTGGGTGTTTTATGGTTGTTTATTATGATTTGCACGCTTTATTGTTCTGTTTGTGAGAGGCCCCTTTTACAAGTTCAATAAACCAAACCAAACCAGGCTGGAGTTCTCAACTATTAGTGGAAAACTACTGTGAAAAAGTAACATCTACTAAGTCACAGTCCACTGTAAGATAAGGGATGCCTCTGTCCTTCATTTACCCAGGGGTGGAGGGGGAGAGAAGGAGCAGTAAAAGGAATTGTGGTGGGTGAATGGAGTGCAGTTAAGAACAAAGTGACAGAAGAACTGAAAGGGGGGTCCAGTTTGGACAGGGTTAGTTTGAGGGCAGTGCAGTAAACCACCCCCCAGAGTCCAACACTGGGAGAAGCATTTTCACAGCAATCTCACAGCAGGCAGGGAAGAGTGGTACAAGGCTTATTCCTCTATAAAACTCCAGGCGTTTCCTTTGCATAGCACTGGCATCACATGAGAACCTAAGACAACTATCCAGCCAGACACCAGACAATTAAAGGAAGGAATGGCCTTCTGATGGCAGACATTTAATAATTACCTATTATTTTATGTTTAAATAATTATTTATTACATTACAAATCATCAGCACTGATTCAACCAGTCAGCACTGAGAATTTGCCAGCACAACAGAACCCCTTATACCCATGACAGGTCCTCATACACTGCACTGGGTGAGGTACAGTTTATTCCTACTTCTTCTTAGCGTTCTTTAAATTTTCTTATGTCATGTCATTAATATAGGTTTATAATAAGTCTACAAGTGCAGTCTGGCTCTAACAGTGTCTTCTCTTGTGTGTTTAGTGTGCCACGACTGCTCATCTTTTTTTTATTTTTTCCATAAAGCTTTTTCCTCCTAGGTATGACCCAGGTGGGTTATCGGCCCCTTCTTAGACTCTCCGGACCAACAACCACCTCCATGAGACCTGCTGTCCTCCCAAAATTCCCCAAAGGTTCTCCCATTGTGAGGCTGAGGGAAGAGGGGATTCCCTCCACTCCCACAGAGAAACACATCTGAACTGGATGGTGGTCTGGCAATGGTGTGAGTCGAAGGAAGGTAGGCGGAGCTTCATACAACTAAGCCAGTTTTCCCTGTTCTCAAGATCCCCTGCCATGGTGCAGACAAAACAGTATGCTGTTTGGAGGCCCACAAGTCCTGCACCAAGCAGACGGCATCCTCCCTTTGATGGCACCCCATTCGTTTGGACTACCACCAAGCCTCCAGTTGGTGTCAGTCAACAGCGGGTGCCCACTACCCTCCCCGGAAAGATGAGCTGTTCTCTGAATGCTTAATCTTGTCCCACACCCACCCCACCCCACCCCTGCCAACCCCTCAGCAACCCCAGTTCGCCCTGAACCCAGACGGCCAGCAAGGCAGCAGTGTGGCATCCAGCCCTCAACCTTCCATGCCACTGGGCCAGGCTAGCTGTTCATCTTTTGTCTGCAGTTCTCTCACCAAAAGGAACATGAGAGGAGCCACTCATGGCTATAAGAGACAGCCCCGACTGTATCTAGACTGAGCAGGTGCAAAGTCTGTTTGAAAAGTTTAATAACACAAATCCCACAAATGGGCTTGTTTCTAGGACAAGTACACATGAGACACTCTATGAAAAATAATGGAGCGTTGCACATGCAGGGGAACAGATTCTGATTGATTTAGACTCAGCACTCATTGTACAATGTAAATCAAGCTTGCTTTTCCCTAGCCAAGTAGTGCACATGTTGCCATGGCAGTGCACTTGGTTGATCTTGTTGACAAATGCTTCTGACACTGTTGTACAACACTAGCCCTCCCCACGAAGGCCCAGGATCAGCGTGGGAAGTTTTAAGGTGTGGGAGGCTTGACAGGGGAAAATGCCTGGCTGCCATTAACGAAGGACACCACTGGGTGTCTATGTCACTTGTCCAGCACTTCGCCTGCCATCCGCTCCCTGTTGCATGAAAAGGTACTCCTGGGAGTAGGCTAGCCAGATAGCTGAAACCAGACTCTGCCATTGAGAGGGTTTCCTGTAGGATGTGCAGAGTAGCATCAGTGAACTGGATAGAAGTGCAGAACAAGGAAAATGCTTGAACTCTGACAAGAAGCTGCCCCAGTGAATTCCTTGACAGAAGAAAGGTGAATGTAAGAGACTGATTTTAAGGAGATAAAAACAATAAAATACAAGGATTTAGTTGGTGCCATCAATAGCTGGCCCTGCAGACATCACATAATAAAACACATCCATTGAAACATGCAGTAAAGTGACACCGTACATTGACAGACAATATACAACAGACACAACACACAGTGACAAATCAAACAAGGACTCCAGATTCACAACACACATAAATGCACTGCAGTGACACTCACATGACAGTTACACACTCACATGTACAACACCCAGTGACAGACACAACACAGGGCACAAAGTTCAGAAACACATGTACATACACAAATTACCCTTCATACTGTGGCACACTTACAGAGCACCCACTAGTAGACACACAATATACAGCAACACAAATAGCAAATTCAGGGCCCATTTTCAAAGCTGGCCAGCTGCGCATGCACACATGGGCGCTGCGTGAAAAAATAGGGCCATCCGGCTCTGGTGCCATATTCAGACAGATAGTGTAATCTGAACTGACCATGCTATCTCTCTGAATACTGGGCCATGGTAGCATGGTGCACAGCAGGCAGTTGCCATGCTTTGTGCTGCGCAACCAGAGCACTGCGCCGAAGACCGCTCACAGCGGTAAAGCATGGCACACATATGGGCGATATTCAGCCCAAACATGCAGATGAGCCTACTGGGCATGCACGGCGCTAGCGAGCCATTTACATGCCCATTATGGGCTCATCTGCACGACGGGCATGGGCCAAGTGCACTGGGCCAGGCCCCCCTCCCTAGCCATGAACCCCTCCCTGGTATGTTTCATTAAATTCCTTGTGGTCTAATGGTCCCTCCCTAGCCCCGATCCCCTCCCGAGTATGTTTTATTAAATCTCTGGTGGTCTAGAGGTCCCTCCCTAGCCCCGATCCCCTCTGCTGTGATACTGAAATAATCCATGGTGGTCTAACAGTCCCTCCCGAGCCCCGAGCCCCATCCTGGTATTTCTATTAAAACCCCTGGTGGTTCGGCGGTACCTCCCTAGCTCCAATCTGCTCTGCTGACACACTGAAATAATCCCTGGTGGTCCAGCAGTCCCTCCCTAGAGCCGATTCCAATGCTGTCACACTGAATAACTCCTGGTGGTCTAGTGGTCCCTCCTAAACCCCAACCCCCATCCCGGTATTTCTATTAAAATCCCTGGTGGTCTGGGGAGGCGTGGCCAGCTGCCAACTGAATAAGACATCCTTTCTGTGAGCGCCGTACTGCAGACCTTAAATATTATATTTAAATTGAATCTTTGCTGGTTTTGTTGGCTGAACTTAGTCCTTACAACATATCTACCATCTGCCCTACCGCAGGAATGAGAAGAGAAGTTTTGTTCGCCTGGTTTCCAGCTTATTGGAGGACAGGATGGGGAGACCAAAAGCTACACAGTAACAAGGCCAAGCACATGGCCCAGAGAATGAGCCCTCAAATGCGGCAGTTCTCAAAGCCATCAAAGACCTTGAATCCATCGTAAGGGAATTAGATAATAAAAATGGATGGCTTTACAGCGCAGCTGACTACGGTGGAGCTAGACACCGCGTAGTCACAGAATCGTTTCCCCAGTCTAAATGGATACGAGAAAGCCGGCCATGACAACAGCAGGATTAGTTAACGAAAACCGCCTATTGCGGCAGCGCCTGGAAAATTTAGAAAATGGAGCCCGATCAGCAAATGTTAGGATCCTAGGTGTGCCGGATCTGAAGATGGCCAGGATCTACTTTTGTCTGTTTCATCCCTACTTCAAACAATACTGGGATTCCACAATGATGGATTATTATACCAGGTCTACAGAATCACTCCTCGACACAGACCAGCCCAACCCGAGACACCTCAGACTATTATTCTTGTCACCGTGGGTCCTATGGTGAAGGATCAGATCTTGCAAGCAACGAAAGAAAAGGGACTTGTTCAACTGCCTGATGGCTCCCAAATTTATTATTTTCCAGATATTTCATATGCGACCCGTCAACGCCGTAAATCTTTTGATGCAGCTCAGGATATCAAGCATTCTACTATGTCCAACTAAACTTCGACTGTGCCATGCAAGTAAAACTTATGTATTTAACGATCCAACTGAAGCTGGGAAAAGGCTGCTGAAAATTAAAGATGACTTTGCAAGTTGCCAAGAAAGTGATGTTTCGGAGACAGAGGGGGACTGAATTGACCTCAGAGATTGTTTTAGTAAGTTGGGCAGTTAAGGTCCCATAGCATATCAGCTTGTTATTGGAGATACTAATAAATCCTGTTAACTAACACTGTGGTGATGAAACTAGTTCAACTGTTTGGTTTCTTGTCTGCAGGAAAGAACAGACCAGTTTACAGGTCGTCTAAGTAAAATTTTATTCAGGACATTTTCGTATTTACATGGACTTTTGAAAGGTCTTTTGACCAAATTCAAGAGTGTTTTCACTCCAGGACTTATCGAGCAAAAGGTCCATGGTCTTGGCACAATATGCCACTTTTATAAAGATCCTTAGAAATAAAATGTAAATGTTTTTTACGTTTGTTGATAATTGATTACCCCAACACGATGTAACAGGAGGAGATATGAAAATAATCCTTTGTAAAACTACGTGGAAAGGGATTTCTATGTCATGGAACCTAGTGTATGTATACTGATTGTGTATCTGGCATACTCAATAAATAAACAGTATTAAAAAAAAATCCCTGCTGGTCTAACGGTCCCTCCTGAGCCCCAATCCCCACCCCAGTATTTCTATTAAAATCTCTGGCGGTCTAGCGGTCACTTCCGAGCCCTTAAACAAATCCCAGGTGCTCTAGCATCCCCCCATAACCCTGTATGAGGCATATACATGACCCTGGTGGTCTAGTGGACCCCCACTCCCCCACCCCAGCAGATAGTGTCTGATCACCCGCTCCCTCCCCGTCCCGACTCACAAGCCGGTGACCAGCACAGCCCTCCTCCCACCACCAAGACTGGCCGCAGACTGAGCTCTCAAGGAGCACGCATACGTACAGTATGCACTGTGTGAGAGCTTGGTCTGCAGCCAGCCATGGTGATGAGAGGAGGACTGTGCCAGTCTCCGAATCTCGGGGTTTGAACTGGGGGGAGCAGGGTGGTCGGACACTACCTGCTGGGGTGGAGGGGTGGGTTACCCTAGACCGCCAGGGACATGTATATGTCTCACACAGGGGTTTTGGGGGGAAAACTAGATCACCAGGGATTTGTTTAGGGGCTCGGTAGTGACCGCTAGACCACCAGGGATTATTTCAGTCTGACAGCAGATGGTATCGGGCTAGGAAGGGACTGCTGGACTACCAGGGATTTTAACAGAAATTCCGGGGTGGGGATTGGGGCTTGGGAGGGATCACTCGACCACCAGAGATAATGTCAGTGTGACAGCAGAGGAGTCAGGAGTAGGGAGGGACTGCTGGACCACCAGGAATTTAATAAAATGTACTGGGAGGGGATCGGGCTAGGGAGGGACCGCTAGACTACAAGGGTATCCAGACCTTGCCGGTGCATGGATGGGGTAAGGGGCACCCACCCTCTCAGCGCACTAAGGGCTGGGTTTCAGAAACATTAAACTGTGCCATGCTGGTGGCCATTTAGCAAATCTAAAAATGTTCACTATTGTGCTGCGCCGCATATGAATGAGGGATCCCTCATTTGCATAGGCGCAGCACAATATTGTGCGTGACGGTGCTGTTGGTGGTGCACCACGCATTGGTGACTTTTGAATATGGCCATACCCTCAATAGCCAGTGCTATTCCAGGTTAGCATGGTGCAAACCGGTTTTGTGCTGAGTTAACCTTTTGAACATGGGGACTGCACAATACACAGTGATACAACACATAAAGTAACGCACACTCACTCACTCACACAACACACAGTGAGAGATATGAGCAGGCCTGCCACTTCTCCTTCATTTGTAGGGAGTCTCCCTTATTTTAATTTTTCCAAACTCTCTTTTCTGGCACCCTCGGACCTGAACTCTCTCAGGCTGCCCTGACTCATCTGAACGCTCTACCGCCCACCGTGGTCCTGTTCCTCATTATATTACTTTTCTCCGCCGCGAACCCAGCTAGGCCATCCCCCCAGCTCTGAGCCCTCTGAGGTAGGGCTGCCTCCACATACTGGTGCTCTATCTATAATCTAGAGTGCCCAGCTTAGGTCGATGGAGAGGCAGCATGTGGCGTAGGCACTGCGAGGAGCCGTCGCTGATCAGGCTCGAGGGGGGGGGTTTCTCTTTAGTTCCCCACTGGTGCAGCGTGCAATGGCGTCAGCATGGGTACCTCCCGCGGACAGCCTGCCGTCACCAGATCCCCACTTGTGTTGTCCTTGCTGCTGGGAGAATGCACCCAGCCTCCGCTAGGTGCCGCCGCTGAGCGTGGAGTTCCCCTGTACCCTCCCCAGAAGAAGAGAGCAGTCCTCCGGATGCTCGATCTTCTTCTTCCCCTACCGGCCCCTGGTGGCCCAGGCTCGTTCCCGAACCCAGGTCGCCAGCGTGGCGCTAGGTGTGTCATCCAGCGCCTCAACCCTCAGTGCCACCGGGCCGGCCTGGGAGTCTCCCTTATTGACAGGCAATAATTGAGACCCATGAGCAAGGTTCACATCTATGGCAGCAGGCAGTAAAATAATCTGCCACTGCCAAAGATCCCCCCCCCCAACTCTGGCGCTTGGAGCATAATGGTGCAAAACGGGTGGCAGAAAAAGAAAGGACAGCATCTCAGACTTTGGGAACAGGTAAAGACAACAATATTTTTGTACTATATTTTGTTTTACAAGTTATTTATGCAAATTTCTGATTTTCTATCCAAAGCAATGGGAGAACTTTTGTCATTAGGACAACAGACCTGACTGAACCTCCGATAATTGAACATCTGGTTTTTATACGGTGTAGCCTTTTCAATTCTCAGGCCAGCTGCTTTGTTTACTTTCTTTGCAGAGGTGTAAGGAAAATTGCTGTAAATCCTTCATTTTCTGGTCGATATCAATACAAGCACAGTGCAGAAATTTCACGCCTGCCCCCCCCCCGACCTTTATTAAATAGTCTCTTATTGCCTCCTGATCTTCCTCATCTCCTGTTCCCACAGCTATTTCCTCTGTCCTCAACTCATGCTTCCTTCTAGCTTTTGCTCTTGTAAAATAGCTCAGTCCCCAACCACCTTACCCTTGTTGATTCTTTCATTATTTTTGTTATCCTGCTCTGCTCTCTGCTACCTCCTACTTTCTCATTCCCTGTTTTCCTTCTCAGAAATGCCTTTCTCCTATCAAGTTTCCCTGTCCTTTCTAATACTCCTCTTTTTTCCTCCTCTTTGCCATCTTCCAATTTCCTCCCACCCCACTCTACCCTACACCCTGACTATTCACATACACCACCTCCTAGCTGGAACTATGGATTACTCCCCCTATCATCACCTGTTGCACCCTCCTGTCAAGAGTTGGATAACGATGACAAGTTACACTAATATTCTGAGTCCAGTTCACCCTCTGCTTCTTGCCGCCTCCTTGCATTGGGACCCTAGACGGCTGAACTTTACCTACCATGACAAACAACAAAGGAGTCATTCCTCACTGTATGAATTACGACGGATGTCTCTCAAACTTACGCTCCTCCTCCTCCTCCTCTTGATGTCTGGAAGTATTCATCCTAATCCTGGCCCTGTCTCAACCAGTTCTACTAAATTTACCAAATCCGAAGGGGGTCTCACCATTGCCACACTAAATATTTGCAGTCTTCTTCCTAAACTGGCCGCCCTCCAAATCTTTGCCAGCCAACACAACCCAGACATTCTAGCCATAACTGAAACATGGCTGAAACCAAACATTCCTGACTATACAATCTCTCTGCAAGGTTACAATGTTATCAGATTGGATCGGACTTCCAAAAGAGGTGGCGGTTGTGCAATCTACATAAAAGACTACCTCACGAGTCACTATGCCAGTCATCCCTCTGCAAACACCTCAGTGCAACTCCTTCCTATCAAATTACTCCTAGGTGCACAAAATAAAGTTCTCACTGTCGTGGCTGTCTATATCCCACCTAATGACCCCGGACTCGGCCTTCAGACTGTCCTTGAATTTGTAAGTGGGCAACCTCCTGACACTGAGCTCATTCTACTTGGTGACTTTAATATCAACTGGCTTGCCTCTGAGATGGTGGTTACAAGGATGCTTTACTAGCAGCTAACCATACAGATAATAAGCTCCCCCACTAGAAAGAATTACAAATCGGGACAAGCACCCTCATTGACTGGATCCTAACAAGTCATCCTGCCCGTATCTGAAATGTTGCTGTTCTCCCGACTCCTTAGTGACCACTCTCCTGTCATCTGTACATGGACAAATAAGTTCCGAAAGCCGCCTCCAAAAACCATTTTTAGTACAGCATTACCCTTTGGCAACCTTACGCATCTCAAGGCATGTCTCAGGCAGCAAGACTGGTCTCTAATATACAATACCCAAGATGTTGACTCAGCTCTTGACTACTTTATCACTACATTCAATGCCGCCTGTGACACCTATTCTCCTGTTAAAAAGCGCAAAATTAAAGCACTCTCAAACCCTGGGTCACGGCCAAGCTCCTGAGCAACTCAAGGAACGGGACCATCTCTGGGGCTGCAAGAGCTACAGGCTCTCCAACGGACTCTCAAAACTATAAACATGCTCACAATAACTGCACTAAGGAACTGCTTGTTAAAGAGCTCCTACTACAAGAATGCCCTCTCCAACTCCTGGGGTAATGGGAAATCTTTCTGGGACAACATAAGAAATGTCACTGGTAAACAGACTAAGTCCTCTCCCACCCTAATGACTGTAGACGGAGTCACTACCCTAGACCCTATGATTATGGCAAAGACCCTTAATGAAACCTTCACAGACCTTAGGGGTTCTCCTACAGATTTTTCTCTGAGCCTGTCACACCAAACCAAACACTTCCTGCTACCTCTCCAACCAAACCTCCTTTCCATTTTAAATTAGTCAACGCCTATGATGTTCATAATATGTTAAGAAGCTATCTCCAACCCAGTAAGTAGTGATACTATTGACCTCAAACTTCTGTCACTTACTCTGGATGTGGTGCTGCCTCCACTTACAAAAATCTTTAACCTCTCACTCTGCCACAGACAATTTCCCAGCAAATGGAAATCAGCTCTTGTCACCCTGTATTCAAAAATGGTGACAAGTCCTTCCAGGTAACTACCGGCCCATATCTATACTACCATCTCTCTCAAAGGCCCTCGAAAGGATAGTGGCAGACCAACTCACTGACTACCTTCAAAAGTATAACATCCTCTGCACTCAGCAACATGGCTTCAGGAAAGGACACAGCACAACGACTGCCCTTTTGGAGTTCTCAGGTGCTATCCATAATGCCTTGGACAATGGTTTCCAAACCGGTGCGGTTTTCATTGACTTAACAAAGGCGTTCGATACTGTTCATCATGGCCTACTTGTCAAACAACTACAATTCCTTGGCCTCTCTCAAAGTGCTGGAGACTGGGTTAAAAGTTCTCTCTCTCAACGTACCCAAGCTGTCAAAATCGCAGGAACTGTCTCAGACCCTAAACCTGTTCTCTCAGGTGTTCCCCAGGGATCCATTCTGGGCCCTCTTCTTTTCAGCATTTTTCTTTACTTACTTCCCAACTCATGCCCTGAACAAATAATCTTATATGCTGATGATGCCGTAATTCTAACCTCCCACAAAGACCCAAAACTACTACACCACCGCCTTCAATTTGCTTTTACCAAAGTTGAAAAGTGGTTCCTTGATCACAAGCTGGTCCTTAACCACAAAAAAACAAAATCAATGCTTTTCTCTAGCCCGCAAAACAAAAAAGGCAACTACCACTCTCAATCAATACATATCTGGGAAGTTCCCTAGAACAAGTGACTACCTTTAAATATCTTGGAATCACCTTTGACCAAGGCCTCACCTTTGCTACCCACATTGATAAGACAGCAAACGTGGCAAACCAGCGTACTGGGATCTTGTACAGGAACCGGCAGTTCCTTACACAACCTGCTCTTAGGATTGCTATTCAAAGCTCTGTCATTTCAATAATCAACTATGGCTTAATTATATATGGGGCTGCCTCAACCACCTCTCTTAAGCGCATAACAACCTCCCTCAACAAGGCCATTCGACTGCTCACTAGTGCACATAGACGCACTCACACCTGTGAGCTCTACACTGAAACTGGCTGGCTGCAACTCTCAAACCGCCTAAAGTATCTTACCTGCCTGATGGCTAAAAAAACAACCATGGGCCTTACCCCTCCTTGTATCCAAGACCGCTACACCTAATCCTTGCATCCGTCCTCACTAGAGGATCAATTCATCAACCTCTCCAGGTTCCACGTTGCGGACTACTCAGGGTCAGCGATCATTTGCTTACCATGCACCTAGCTGGCTAAATGTCATAAATACCCACATCTCACCTCTACATCCCTGGGAGTTTTCAAACTCAACTCCACTCACACCCTCGCAGACTCCAGCTTCTGTGACTGCCTTGGCCAAATAACTTTATTAAATTACTCCTTCTCTTTTATTTTTCTCTCCTCCGTTTCCTCACCCCAGTATTCTTGACAAAGGCACATGTGAGGCTCTCCCTCACTATTGACTGCTCCCCCCCCCCCTCTCCCCTTACTCTCTCAATTAGTATATTCTCTCTCCAGACTTTTTTTCCCATTATCTGTTGTTGTTTTGTTTATGAAAAATATATATTTTTTTTCTCTTTCTTTTCTCCCTGTTCTGTTACTTGTTTTTTATATTTTAAGGTATTGTGTTACTTCTCCTTGACTGTGACAATATTCAACTGAATTGCCATACTTTGTAACTACACAGGTATTGTACCCAATTGACGTGGAACCTTTGTAAAAGAGCCTTTGGCTCAAAGGTATTAATTCCTAGAACAAATAAATAAAAAAAAAAAAAAGAGAAAGTAGATGGGAGGACAAAGGCCATGCCTATAATGTGGCAGTTTCTTTTCTGAAAGCTTCAGTTCCATACCCAGTGTTGGAATTACAGAGGGTCTTGCCAGGGCTCAGACCCCCCCCCCCCCCAATGCTGAAGTGAGCCCCGGTAGCCCACAGATCACTGCCATCGAATTATAAAGAGAAAGTGGGTTCAATTTAAAGATAAGGCCCTTACATATCCCCCAAGCTCTCAAAGCCTATAAAGAGTAATTACAACACTGTTAATCCCACACCCCACCCCTGCCTTAAACTTGATGGTGGCAACTGTTTGTTCCCTGAGGTAGCAGCAGATATGCATGTAGTAACCCCTAGCATATCCTATCTTGGGGGCCAGGATTTTAGCTTATTTTTGACCTGCTTTCTTTTGCTGCAATGAAGGGTATGGGTTCCTACTGTAATGGTCCTGCCTCTGCGCTCGGCCACCCTACAACAGAACAGACTCATGGAGGTTTCTGGCAAGGGGAGGGGCCCTGGTGCCTTTTCCTCAACGTGAGGTATTTCAAGCTGCCTGAGTGGCAGCCCCAAACACCAACTGGGGCAGATGTGAGCAAAGCCTATAAAGACAGGACTGTACTGGATACAGGAAAATCTGGGGGAGATCTTGCTGTGAAAGTACCTGTTGTGCTAGATGTGGGTGTGAGCTGTGCCATAACAGTACTGAAAAGTGTGAGGCAAACTGTTATGACAGATAGACCAACTTAGGGTAGCTGGTTCATCCCACTGAGGTATCACACAGATGAGGCACACTGATGAGTCCTGGTATGACGAAACACGTGTCTGTGTCTTGTGTTGGCACCCTTTGCAGACTATGTGAGAGGCCTTTCGGCACCATGCATTTCTGCTTAAAGTTGAATCAGCATAATATGCAGTGGTAATTTGCATATTAAGCCCATGATGCTTTGCATTATGGGGGTATGTGTGATTTTTATATTTCTTTGAAACTTGGCTTCCCGGCCAGTGCCCTTTGGGGTAACCCTTGGCTCAGTGCTTCTGCACTAAGGTTCTTTGTCTTTTATCTTGTTTTTTGTTTTTATTGGGCTCACCACAACATAACCCAGATAGACCAACTTAGGGTAGCTGGTTCATTCCACTGGGGTATCATACAGATGATGCATACTGATGAGTCCTGGTAGGACAAAACACGTGTCTGTGTCTTCTGTTGTCACCCTTTGCAGACTGTATGAGAGGCCTTTCGGCACCATGCATTTCTGCTTAAAGTTGAACCAGCATAATATTCTGTGGTGATCTGCATATATAGCTATGATGCTTTGCATTATGGGGGTATGTGTGACTTTTGTATTTCTTTGTTATGACAGCAACTGAGTTACAGCAACAGAGAGGAAGACAGCAGTATCTGCATGGAAGCCAGCCTGTAAATGACACTGAAGATCCAGCACCAAATAAGAGTCTGAGGGCTGCTAATCCATGTCCTACAGAAAACAATACATCAGCGTCAGGCTGCCACTGATATAAGGAATTTGGAAGCCAGGATGAGTGCGGGTCGGCCGCGCCTCAGCAGTCCGGACAGAGTGCAAAGAGATCAGTGGAGCCAATGGCCACTGCCAAAGGTGGATGGTTCAGCACGTTTGAAAGTTTTCCCCTTTGATAAATGTTTAAATGGGTTAAAATGGTAAACTGGACAGGCATATGGAGAAAAGGGAAGCGTGGGACTATTTGGAAATCCCTTACTTGTTCTGGCTGTAACATCCTCTATAGATAACAGCATTAAGTAAAAGGGTTGACTGGAAGAGCTTAGTGGTAAAGAGAATGGGGTTTTCAGCAACATCGACCTGTGAGGCAAAAGGCTGTCAAAATGAACTGGCTGTGTAGAGACAACTCATCCTAATCTATGGTCTGATAATTACTATGGGTTTGAAGGGGTCATGCAATACGTAGTGATCCCACCTTTACTACATCGTATGTATGAAGTAGCTGTCAATTGTATCAAGTGTGCACTGTAATCTGTGAGGTAAGTGTATGCAATTAAGGTAATCTTATACATACCTACATTATTATTTGTGTAAAGTGTATACTGTTGATCTGTTATTGCTGATTGTAAGCAACCTGGCAGTGCTACATTATGCAATGCAAAGTAGGTAAGGTTAACTGGTAACCTAATAGCTGCTTCCATGGTCATATTTGTCTGAGGCAATGAAGGGGAAGCTGAACTACAAAAGTAGTTGCCAATAATCTCTTTCTAGGTTTTTAATCACAAGCTGTACTGAGAAAGAAACAATGTGACCTACTGGGAACCAAATCCAGGCCCCTCGAATACCGTCCTGGTGCTCTAATGACTGAGCTACAGGCCCAGATGGTTGGACCTGATTCTTCCTGGACATACCTCCTTTCTCTGATATTGAAAATCACGCAACTAAGAACAATCAAGATGATAATCAGATGTTGTTGGTGCAGTATTAGCCAATGCTAAGCAATTTAGATCACTAATAGAAGTGAGAAAGAATTAATGTGACCTACTGGGAATTGAACCCAGACCCCCAGAATACCGTCCCAGTGCTCTAACCACTGAGCTATGGGCTCACATGGCTGGACATGACTCTTCCCAGACACACTTCCTTTCTCTGGTTTTGCAAATTCTACAACTAGGAACAATTGAGATGATAATTAGATGTTTTTGGTGCAGTATTAGCCACTGCTGAGCAATTCAGATCACAAATTGTAGTAAAACTGTAATTCCTAGGTTTTGGTTTTTGTTCCAGTCCCTCCCTTTTAACATTCTGGAACCCTTTTTGAGGAAGCGCCAGAGAGAAATTATTAATTTATTTGGTCGGGGAGACAGAGGGTGAATAAGGACATTTTATGTACAGCTCGTAACCAGGGGAGACTAGCTATGCCAGATTTTAAAAAAATAATACTGGGCAACCAAGGGGGTGGTTCTCATGACATGGACAAAACAATGGACAGAGTCCAGCTGGTATCATATGGAGAATGAGCTAAGCCCCATATGGCCATAATTTACTGTCTCAATAGGTTTGCTGGGCAGGGATCTTAAGAGTATGGTGAGAAATATCCAGGTTAAGCACTCAGGGGTGTTGCAGAAATTATGCAAGCTTATGGACACAACACCAAGCTTGGGTCCCCTTGCGTTGATCAGACTTTGTGACTGTTTTCCACCTCTTAAGTCTGATCCATGGTATTTAAAACAGGAACATTGAGGCCTCACTAGGTTTTGCCAGTGCAGTTCACATGGGGCAGGTACTGCCATTTCAAGAGCTCAAAACAGAAATGTACTTTACAACATGGGGATTTTATCAAGTACCTCTGTGTATGACATTTTAGTACCTCGAGGAACAACCTTAAAAACTTGGTAAGAGACCAAGCCACATTACAAAACTATTTTAACTGGGGACTGACACTTAAAAACAAATTCTGATATATCTCACATTTACAGAAAATACTGGGTAGTACCATCCAAACCCCTCCCCCCCTGGAAACAGTGAGTTAAGGGTGGGTACAGGAATTAGGGACCCCAGTGGCACAGGCAGATTGGAAAAAGAGGCTACAGCAAGGATGGAAGGTCTTCTCCTCCCCAATATGGTGGGAATTCCTGTGGAAAGTCACAGACCACTTCTTTTGAACACCCACCATTACCAGACACTATAGCTCTTGTAGTCCTGATGCATGTTGGAGACACTGCGGTGCAGTGGATCACCACAGCCATATTTTCTGGGCTTGCCTCAGATTACAGTCTTACTGGCAAGCAGTACATCACATCATGAAGATGGTGATGGGGTGGCAGTCCCTCGTACTTTCCAGTTTCTGGTACTGGGGATCCCACAGAACATCCCTAAAAATAAACAGAAATGAGGGCTGTTCTTGACAATGAGGACACTGGCCTTCAAGGGCATCACTCTTCACTGGTTAATGGGTGTCTGAGGTTTGGGAAATGGAACAGATTACCACAGAAGAAGATCTCCAGACAGAGACAGAGACATATCTGGACTTCTGGAGGCCCTAAGACAATTTCTGCCCAGGGGACCAAGAGGGAACACTCAAAGCCACATCAGACTTATTGTAAGTTTGTATGGACTGGGTTTTATTTTCACCTGTGCACACTGGTGCCACCCAGGACTACCACATGGGATCCTTTCCATGGACTATCGAGACATATCAGGTCACTGCTGATCTTTATTTCTTGCTGTCCATTTGCACTGTTATTCTTTTTGGACTCTGTGATGAACTCATGTTTTTCTCTTACTCCAGGTACGTTCCCGAAGGGGACTGGTTTTACAGTGTTTGGTTTGTTAACCTTTGTATTGATTACATGGATGTACCTTCAGTACTGAATGACTTACTGTAGATTCCAGTGCAATGCCTACTTGTTAAATTGTCATATGTACTGCTACCATCTGTATTGGAACTGTGTGAATAAACTATCTGAAGATTTAGTCTACATTTTTGCCTCCAGGGCCTATACCAGTGAATATACAGACTTACAGTGACATACTAAGAGGAAAAATCGAAAAAATAATTAAATCAAGTGAACAACAGAGAAGAAATTATAATCTCGCTGAGTCTAAGTATATAACTTTACATCTAGAAAATGGTGAATGTATAATAATTAAAAATGCTTACAAAGGTGGGGGCATATTCATAATGAACAAAACAGACCATCAGGCAGAAAGTTATTCCCAATTGAATGCTGAAGTTAATTATGAGAAAGTGACAAATATTCCACTTGATTATTTAAAAGTAATCATTAAACATACAGTTAACGAAGCTGTTGACAGGAAGTGAACTGATGAATGGGTAGGATAAGCTTTAATTAATAAACATCCAAAAACTCCTTTGTTGTATACGCTTCCTAAAATTCATAAAAATTCAACAAAACCACATGGAAGACCTATAATTTTGGGACAGGACTCTATTACTGAACCATTATCTATTTTCACAGCTTCCACAGTAAACCTCTAGTTGAGAAATCTCTTAAATATATAATAATAAAACTTTATTTATTAAGCACCTTTCAAGTGCCAAGGCGTTGTACAAAATAAGCATAAAATAAACCATATATAAAATCAGATAACAACAATCTGAACTATTAACAATATAAAACTACAGACGTATAAAATCAGAGTAACAGCTCTCTCAGGTCGTGAAAGCTTGAGTCCAAAGATGGGTCTTAAGTTTGCGCTTGAAGATATCCACGGTCGTGCATTCCCGAAGCTGACGAGGCAGAGAGTTCCAGAGGGCTGGGGAAACAAACATAAAAGCCCGAGCCCCAGATGATTTTAAAATAACACTTGGAACCTCTAGCAACCCCTTGTCAGCCAAACGGAGCTGTCGTACAGGGATATAGGGAGTCAGAAGCTCTTTCAAGTAGCCAGGGCCAAGTCTGTGCAGGGCTTTGAAGGTCAAAAGACCTACTTTAAAAGTGACCCACCACTGTTTAGGCAGCCAGCGCAGATCATGCAGGACAGGGGTAATATGCATCCTTCTCGATACCCCTGTCAGCAACCTGGCAGCAGCGTTCTGCACTAGCTGCAAGCGGTGGATATCAACCCCAGGAAGCCCCAAGTAAAGGGAGTTGCAGTAGTCAAGGCGAGAGGTCACAAAGGCATGGACCAACAGAGGTAAATCACAGAACGGAACAAGGTGCTTCACCCTGGCAATATTCCTAAGATGGTAAAATGCAGACTTAACGACTGCTGACACCTGATGACGAAGAGTCAGCCCATCGTCAAGTACAATTCTCAGGTTACACACTCGTTCAGAGGTAAGGAGCTGATCTCCCCCCAGGAATAAACCAGAAGGCAGATCAGACCTCAACCCCTCTATTCTGCGACCTGGGTCCACAACCATAACCTCGGTTTTACCAGTGTTCAACTTTAACCAGCTCGAATTCATCCAGTCATGGATTTCAGCGAGGCAGTTATTAAATACCGAGAAAGCACTATCCTGGTCGGGCGCAAAAGACAGGTAGAGCTGGGTATCATCAGCATAGCAGTGAACCCTCAGCCCATACCATCTTACAATGTCTCCGAGGGGCAGCATATACACTGTAAACAACATGGGGGAGAGCGTCGAGCCCTGGGGAATCCCACACTGCAGAGAGACAGGGTCAGAGGAAAAATTCCCCGACACAACTCTCTGTGTTCTCCCAGATAGAAAAGAAGTAAACCATCTGAGCACTGTACCAGCCAGTCCGCAGATGGTCCTCAGGCGTTCAAGCACAACCCCATGGTCTACAGTGTCAAAAGCTGAAGAAAGATCAAGGAGAACCAAGACAGAATGGTGTCTCCAATCTCTTGCCATCAGGAGATCATTGAGCACTCGAACCAGAGCAATCTCAGTACTATGCGTCTTACGAAAACCAGACTGGAGAGGTTCATAGATATTATGGATGGTCAAGTGGTCCTCCAGCTGGATTGCCACTACCTTCTCAACAACCTTCCCTATAAAGGGAAGGTTAGAGATAGGTCTGTAGTTGGCAAAAACATCTGGGTCCAAGGAAGCTTTCTTCAAAAGGGGAGTTACCACCACTTCCTTCAAGGAGCGAGGAAACCCACCCAATTCTAAGGAGCACCAGATTATTTGAGCCAGAAATGGGCCCACGATCTCAACACACCCCAAAATCAGGGCGGTTGGACCCGGATCTAAACTATAGCACGTCGGGTGCATCCCCTGGACAATCCGCATAATATCCTTGAATTTCGGCTGGTCAAAGGAACTCCAGGAGACCTGGGGTACCGTGACCAAGTGTCGACCAACAGCGTCCCCCATAGAGTGTGTCTGTTAGATCTCTGATCTCATGTAGACCACCTTATTCGCAAAGAATTGAGCGATCTCATCACACTTCTTTTGTGAGAAGGCTCGACGGAGCTGGAGACAGGCTGGGTTGCACAACCTGTCCACAGTTCTGAAAGCTGGGATGGTCGATTCTGAGCGACAGCGATCTCCCTGGACAGGAATTCTGCCTTCTTACAGGAGATCTCTGATTGGTAGAGCTGATGATGCCCCTCCAAACTAAGGCGGTCGGCTTCTAAGGCAGATTTCCGCCAGCGACGTTCTAACTGTCGTCCCATACGTCACAACTCCCTCAAGGAACCATCAAACCATGGGGACCGACGGCAGAGAGAGAGGGGACGAACAAGGACAGGAGCAAGTAAGTCGAGAGCCAAGGAAATGGCCTGATTATAAGCCAGAACCAACGACTCCGGACTACTGTTAGCAACCAGAAACTCTGAGAGGTTCAATACCGCCATAAGGTCTTCAGGGCACACATCCCGCAAAGGGCGGTATCGGACCATCTCCACAGGGGCAAACCTACAAAGGCGAGCAGAAAAATTGAAGCCCACGGTGTAGTGATCAGACCAACTGACTGGTTCCACCACCAAATCAGAGGCCTCAATCCCCAGGAGAAAGACCAAATCCAAGGAGTGACCGTGATTATGAGTAGCCGAAGAAACAATCTCTGTGAAGCCCAGCGATATCATAAGCTGGAGGAAGTGTTGACCAAAAGCTGAGAATTCGTCACTTACCCAAACATTAAAGTCGCTCAGAACCATCAATCTGGGCGACTCCAATGCCCATGGAAGAAGCCAGAAGGTGAAGGAAGGAAACATATTCAATTCAGTGCTTCAGAGTAACTGGTAACTGGTATTTTTCTTTTAAACTTAGATGGTAGGCTTGTAGTGACACTATACTTTCTTTCTGTGTTGTCTTTACTTATAATTGTTTTTGGGCTGTTGAAAATTTAAAAAATAGTGGTGGTGTAATTCTGTGCTGTCTTTAATTGCTGCAAATTTTATCTTGGCTTGTCTGACTGTCCTGTAGCTGGGTGAGAAGGTGTTAATTGTCTGGCCTCTGACCTCAGCTACGTGATAACTGAAGGTGGGGCTTAGTCACAGTTAAAGCAGCAAACAGAAGTTCATCTTCTCAGAAGAAGCCAGAAGGTGAAGGAAGGAAACATATTCAATTCAGTGCTTCAGAGTAACTGGTAACTCCCACCCCTTCCCCCAACTCTTAATTATATGCCCTGTTAAAGCTGATTGACAGGAGCTAAACACAGGGTATAGTAAGAGGTGTGAAGTAGGAGGGCATAAGGGGAAAAGACCACCCTCAACCACGACAAGTGTTTGACTCATTTATTTATTTATTGGTTTCTTTTCCTTAAAAAAATATATATCGAGGATCAGTTACAGGATTTTAATACTGTAAATAAATAAAAGAGAACTAAGAGAGCTTCAGTAGCAGATAAGTAGTGGAACTGCAGTATAATGTGGAGTGGTGCAATGTAGTGGCTGTGGGGCAGCCATATTCAGGCAGACCTTCTGGACACTGAGGTGCTGCCCTATCTGCATGCATCTCTGGGACTGAGGGATGAGGTAGCCAGACTCAGAGCGGAAGTAAACTGGGTCAGGAGTACCATCACCCCTGTCCAGGAACCACCCAGTCCAATGCAGCTGCCTCAAAGGATGCCGAGAACAGGAGCACTTGGATGACAGTGGGCTCAGGAGGGTAGAAGTAGTCAGGCAGAGGCACATCCCAGATCCTATTCCTCTCAAGAACTCATATGCCACACTGGCAAATGAGGACAACCAAATAGAGGTACCCAGGGAAGTGGAAGGAAAGGATGTGGAGGTTAGCAGGGAGGTGACCTCAGTGGGAAAGCAGTGGACCCCAGAGGAGGAGGAAGGAATCCTGGTGGGGACTCCATCATAAGAGGGATCAGCTAGGAACACAGGAGGGAGGACAGGAGGTGAGGTGCCTACCAGGTGCCACGGCATGGAGGGATGGAAGGAAGATACTGGGGATCACTGGGAAGGCAAGACAGGAGGGTGAGCTGGATGTCATTATCCACCTAGGTACTAATGACTTGGCAAATGGGGAGCCAAAAGAAGTTCAGGAAGAGTTTAGGAAACTGGGAGGGTCTCAAGCAAGTAGCTACTTCTGTCACTTTCTCAGAAGTACTACCTGTGAGAGGCAAGGGAGAGACATGGAGTGCATGCACCAGGAACTTTAACTCATGGTTGAAGAACTGGTGCTGTGAGAAGGGTTTGGATTCATTGGTGACTGGGGACCCATCTGGAGGGATGGAGTTTGTTCAAGCCTGACGCCTGCATCCATCCTGGAGAGATCCAAGCACTCAATGATAAGTTTAAATGCTACATTGACAAGCATTTAAACTAGCAAAGGGGTGGCAGGCCAGCAAGGATGGTACCTACTTGCTCAACCCCACAGCTAATGGAACCAGTGAACCAGAGGAGTGGCTATCTCTGCAAAGCAGTGTGCAAAAGTTGGAGATTAGTGTCCAAAAGGTGGATAAGCAGAAAAGGGGCAAAATTCAGCAGAGGGCAGACAGCAAGGAGAACCAGGGATAAATGACAACCAAGGAAGGGCTGGAGTAGAACAGTGAAGCAGTCTAGGAGGTCAAATCATGGAAAGCCATGTGTGCAAATGCCAGGAGCCTTAGCAACAAGATGGAAGATCTGGAGGCTGTCATGGTACAGTCAGACCTGGACATTGTGGCCATCACTGAAACCTGGTGTAATGATAACCATGACTGGGAGATGGCCATACCTGGCTGCAACATATTCGAAGAGACAGAGCAGGCAGGAAGGGAGGAGGTGGCACTGTATGTGAAAAATGACATAAGGGCCACACAGATCCAGGAGGAACAAAATGGGGAGAGATACTGTGGGTTAAGCTGGAAAGGAAAATGGGCCAGCCATCCGCACAGGTGTGGTCTATAGACCACCAGCCCAGGAGGAAGAAACAGATAGGGAGCTGATGCTAGCCATCCAAAGGATGGCTGACAAGAGTGAGTAGTACTGGTTGGAGACTTCAATATACCAGATGTGGACTGGAGCATCCCAGCAGCAGCATCAACTAGGAGCAAGATTTATCCTGGACTCCCTTCAGAAGTGCCTTCCTCAAGCAACTGGTCATGGAACCAACTGACGAGAGGCAATACTGGACCTTGTGCTCACAAACAGGGACAGTGTGATGGGGTAACAGTGGGGAGCACCTGGGTAACAGTGACCACCAGTCATTGTGGTTTGAAATCACAGAAAGAGCAGAACCAAACCACACAAAAACACGTATCCTGGATTTTAGGGGCAGACTTTGGGAAAATGGGAGATGCTTGAAAGAGGCATTAAGGGAATGGGACAGGAATCAGGGATTGAGGAACAGTGGGCAGTATTTAAAATGGGGATTATAAGAACAACAGAATTATGCATTAAGCAGGTTAGCAAGAGAAAAGAAAGAGGAGACCATTATGGTTTTCCAAAGGTAGCAAAAGAAAGTGAAAGCCAAAGACTGCATTCAGGCAATACAAAAAGACACAGGCAGAAGGGGATAGGGAGAAGTACCAGGAGAAACAAAGGGAGGCAGGGAAGTCAGTAAGGAAGCCAAAGCTCAGACAGAAGAACACATTGCAAAATCAGTGGTTAAAGGGGACAAAACCTTTACAGGTACATAAGTGAAAAAAGAAGGACAAAGGGAGGATAGTTAGACTGAAGGGGAGGATGGGAGCAGCGTGGAGGATGACAACAGTAAAGCTGACATATTGAACAGGTATTTCTGCTCAGTCTTTACTAAGGAAGAGGGGTAATGGGTCTGAAGGGAGTACAAGGGTGAGAATGGTGCAGAAATGGACACAAGTCCCTTTACACAGAAAGGGTCCTGAAGGAACTGGAAGTAATAAGAGTTGACAAAGCAATGGGGCCAGATGGGGTGCACCCAGGGTCCTTAAAGAACTAAGAGAGGTGGTGGCTGAACCTCTGGCTATCCTGTTCAGCCAATCACTGGAAACAGGGAGGTACCCAAAGACTGAGGACAGCAGATGTAGTCCCTTATACAAAGTGGGAACAAAGAGGAAGCAGGAACTACAGACCAGTCAGCCTCACTTGGTAGTGGGAAAGATCATGGAAGCACTACTGAAGGAGAGATTGGTGGAACATCTGGTTGTCAATGGACTACAGGACCCAAGGCAGCATGGTTTCACCAGGGGAGGTCATGTCAGACCAACCTCATTGAATTTTTGACTGGGTGACTAGGGAGGTGGATCAGGGAGGGCAGTGGACATGGCCTATCTGGACTTCAGCAAGGCCTTTGACACTGTGCCACATAGAAGACTATTACACAAACTGGGGAATATGGGTGTGGGCAGGACAGTAGTGTGGTGGGTAGGTAACTGGCTGGGTGGCAGGACACAGAGGGTGGTGGTAAATGGCTGTCACTCCACAGAGGAAGAGTGACTAGTGGGGTACCACAGGGATCAGTGCTGGGACCGGTCCTATTCAACATCTTCATCAGTGACATTGCACAGGATATAGAAGGCAGAATTTCACTGTTAGCTGATGACACAAAGCTCTGTAACAGAGTAGACACACCAGAGGGTGTAGACAGAATGAGAAGGGACCTGCAGAAACTTGAAGAATGGTCAAGGGTTTGGCAGTTGAAATTCAATGCAAAGAGTGCAAGATAATGCATATGGGGCACAAAACCCTGGCACAATATATCAGTTGGGGTGAGGATATAGCATGTACCAAGCAGGAAAGGGATCTTGGGGTTGTCATCTCTGATGACCTCAAGGTAGGAAACAGTGTGACAAGGCATCAGGTAAAGCAAATAGGATGCTGGGATGTATAGGCAGGGCATCACCAGCAGGAAAAGGGAGGTCATAATTCCTATACAAGACACTAGTGAGGCCCCACCTGGAGTACAGTGTACAGTTCTGGAGACCATACCTACGTAAGGACATAGACAGGGTAGAGAAGGTTCAGAGGAGGCAACAAAGATGGTGCATGGGTTGCATCACAAATCCTATGAAGACAGGTTGAAGGAACTGAACATGTACTCCCTGGAGGAGAGGAGGAGAGGGGATATGATAGAGACATACAAGTATCTTACAGGGAGGAACAGGGTGCAGGAAAACACTATTTTAAGCGAAAAGATGTTTCAGGACTAGAGGGCATGGGATGAAGTTGGAGGAGGGACGATTCAGAGGAAACATGAGAAAGAATTTCTTCACAGAACGGGTGGTGGACAAGTGGAACACCCTGCCAGAGGAAGTGGTGGGGGCTGAAACAATCACGGGATTTAAGAATGCATGGGATAGACATAAAGGAATTCTAGAGGTCAGGGGTAAGGGGAAATAGACTTCTAGGAAAACAAACTGAACTTACAAGCTCAAATGGGCAGACTAGGTGGGCCATAGGCCCTTATCTGCCGACACTGTCTATGTATCTATGTATATCGGCAATGAAGTCTTCCACTTCCTGCAGGAATTGTCCCCTGGTGGATGGTACACAAGGGCTATCCTGCAACCCACACCGGCTACTACAGTACACTCGGATGATTCAGCTTCCTCAACTGGTACACTCGTGAGCCCCAATCCGGTCTTGAAACAGACCGCAACTCTCCCTCCCCACCCCCCACGATCCAATCTCGGGCGGTGAATCACCGAGTACCCAGCTGGAACTGCTGTCTCAAAAATGGGACCAGCATTATGATCCAGCCAGGTCTCAGTGATGCAAGCCAGATCAGCTGTTCCAACAAAGTCGGCAATAACAGCAGACTTGTTTTTAACAGATCTGGCATTGCACAACACCGCTCGAGTTGGACAGAGCTCCGGAGCTGTCCCAACTTCTTGCCCATCAAAAGAGATGGTGCCCTTGGTTATGTCGACTAGACACGGAATGCCCCGTTCCAGGCTCCATTGTGCCCCAGGGTGTCTTCTGAACCTAATAAGCCCTATATGAGAGGTCTGTTCATTTGCCCTCCAATGTCCTCGGCCTCCGTCAAATCCAACCTCCGAAACCTCCTATGCGCAATACCAAGTGCCTGACAGCGCTGGCAGATAGAAAATGGGAGAGAAGGAGAGGAGAAAGGGTGGAGGGCATGGAGATCGGAGGACGAATAACGCACGACTTGGGGGGACTTGCCAACACATATCACAAGCAAAAAACAAACTAAATACAAGACACTTCAGTAAAACCCCAACTACCTCATGCATAAACTACCCCAATTAAACAAAACCCACACAACTACACTTACTCTAAACAAAATAACAGAATCAGTAAACAACTAAACAAAACAGCATTAATTAACTTCCCTTCCCCAGGACCCTCTCACAGCACTGAGGAGAAAAGAAAAAACAAAATACACTTCAAAACTGGTTTTATCCTAAAGGTCCTCTCGCTACCAATAGGAAAAACATTTAAAGAAAAAGATAAAACAAATGTAAATAGTCAATTTGAAATTCAAGGCACTCTCACTGCCCATGATAGTTAGTCTTGCACAGAATCCAGAGAGAAAAGGAGAGTGTGGCCCTCTCACCACTCACACCTTCCTGTATCAGATGGTACCAAGATCCATTGGAAATCAAATGGCATTACAGTAACTCAGACAGTATGTAAACTCGGTGCAAGTCCAAAGATGGAAGCAGTCTCAAATAAGGTCAAGATAACCACAGGCCAAACCACAGGAAGTCGGGCCCCCCCCCCCCCAATGCCTAATCAGGCGCTGCTATGCTAATGAGACCACGGCTACAGCTCGCCCGAGGCTGGATTAACAGGCCGACTCCAAAGCAGCTTAGGAGCCCCCCAATAACCTCCAATTCCTTAGGGAGAGAATGGGAACAGCTCCTGCTCAGTCCCAAACTGCACAACTCAAAATCACCCAGGCATAAACCGGGGGGGAGGGCCTTCCACTACCAAGGTCACTGCTAAGGGCCTGCTTCCCCAAATAATACTAACATTTACACACAATAAAATAAAAATTCCAGAAAAAGTGGGACGCTGATCGATGAATCAGGTCCCACACTCTCAATGCTTCAGACCATCAGCTGTCTTTCCCGATCAAAGTTCTTAAAGTCTTACAGCACTCTCCTTGAGGAAATTCGATTCTTCACCAAAAAACCACCAATCTTCAACCATATATCCCAGATGTAAAACCCAGCAGCACACGATGACGATAAACAGTCCCCAGATCCACTTCAAGTAAAATCCAGGAGCAGGTCGAAGAAGTAGAACTCAGTCACTATGACCTCCCACCAAGCAGCTCACTCCCCTGCACCAAAAGGCGTTACAGCAGCAGATAACGAGCAGGAGGTAGCAGCCGATATTATTGAAGAAAAGGGACTCCTCAGTTTTGCTGAAAAAAAAACCCCGCAGCACAACACATTGCACTCTCGAGGGGAACGCCGGGCAGCAGCAGCAGACAACCGACAGTACTGTGCGAATACCAGCCGAAACACCGAACGGCAAAACTAACCTGAAGCTGAATGTAGCTGAATGAAGCCCCCCCATGAAACCAACTTGCTCCACACATAAGGGAACACCGGGGCAGGTAACAGCAAGAAGCCGCACATACAATACACGGCCGTGAGCACCGACTGATGGAAAAAACTACGCAAACAAATGAATAAAACCAATAAAAGAAAACAAATAAATAAAATCGTTTAACAAAACAAATACAACAAAGCACTTCAAGGTACTGAAGGCTGGTCCAGCGTGACCGCCATCTTCCCTGTGCTGAAAGATTCCAGACACCTAATACAAATTTTGGAAGACTCCAATAAAAAGGATTTGACCTCAATACCATATTTTTGGTTACCATTGATGTATGAAATTTGCATACATCCATTTCACACACAGAAGGTCTGCAAGCCCTAAAATAGGCATTATTTGAAAGGGAAACATTAAGACCACCTGATGATTTTATTTTCAAATTGGCAGAACTGGTGCTGTACAACAACTACTTTAAAGTTTGAAAATAAGACTTTTATTTTTACAAAAGAAATGGACAGCGATGGGAGCCAGCATGGCCCCCACTTACGCCAATCTTTATATGATACAATTTGAAAAAACTTTTGTCCACACAAGAACAACCTTCATAAAGATCACATAATTATGTGGAAACGCTTTATTGACAACATTTTTATGTTATGGAATGGTAAATGTCTTTGAATATTTAAATCAATGTCAACCACATTTGAAATTCACAATGGAACAAAAGGAGACATATATTCCATATCTGGATCTGATGGTAATTGAGGGTAATATCATAACAACAGATCTATATATGAAAGACACAGCCAGAAATACATTATTACACGCTAAAAGTTACCATCCGAAAAAGCTTATAGAAAGTATACCATACAGTCAATTACTCTGCTGCAAAAGAAACAATGGGGATGACAGGAAATATTTTTTTTTTGTTAATTCTATTTTATCACCCGCCAGCTTGGAAATCTCTCAGGCCACTTCACGCACCACTACCCCTGCTGTGTTCCTGCCATCTTCAAGGACGTTACGTGCCCTCCCCGGGCCGGAAGGGGAAACAATCCGGGGAGACCAAAGGGTCAGTGGCAGGGAACCAGTGTTGGGCGTAGGCCGGGGCACTAGAAGGGCCATCGCCTATCTGGGCTGGGAGGGTTTTTTCTCTTAGGTACACCCCCGATGTGGGACATGTAATGCCGCCCAGCCCGCGACGTCCAGAAGCAGCTACCCGATGTCTTCCCCTGCGTGTGAGCCCAAGTGCGTCACAGCACCACCGGTCTCCACCGGGGGCTGCTGCTAGGCCGGGCTACCCCTGGATCCCTCCCCAAGAGAGGAGAGCAGTCCTCCGGATGCTCGATCCTCTCTCACCCCCTGTCAACCCCTGGCAGTATGGGCTCATTCCTGAACCCGGGTCACCGGTGTGGCGCGAGGGGTGGCGTCCAGCACCTCAACCCTCCGCGCCACCGGGCCAGCTGGGATGACCGGAAATATGAGAAAAACAAAAATATATTACTGCAGAAATTTAAAGATAGAGGCTATAATAACAAAACATTGGGGCAAGCGTCATTAAAAGCAGATGCTAAACAAAGGACATACTTTTTAAAACATGACAGAACACAAGAAGGGACATATAGTCAACTATCTATGACCACCATGTACTGTGACAAATTTTATGAGATTAAAAACGTGATTTAGAAAAATTGCTTTGTTTTACAAAGTTCTAGAGCAAGTAAAAATTGTTTTGCTGTAAAACCATGGGTAACAGAGTCGGCCCGGTGTTGCTGAGGGTTGAGACACTGGACGCCACATCTCATGCCATGCCGGCGACCCGAGTTCAGGAATGGACTTGGGTCGCTCAGGGGTCAGCTGGGGCAAGGAAGAATTGAGCATCTGCTGACAGCTCTCCTTCCTCAGGGGTGGGGTGGGGTGCAGGGGTCACAACATCGCTGTAGCCTGACACCCAGCTAGGGCTGGCCGGTCAGCACAGGCGCTGATGCTGAGTGGACCACGCACAGGGCATAGCCTGCCTCCGCAGAGGTGAGTCAGTCACCCTGCCCATTGCATGTGCGTGGGTTTGGGGGGGGTGGGACTGGAGGAAAAAGGGCAGAGCTGGCATGCTCCATGATGGCCGGCTGCACCCGCATCGATCCCTGGCAATCTGGATGTTGGCTTCTGGGGGTGTGGGGTATGCCGGCGCCCCTCGCCACTGGCTCTGTCATGGGATGGGTAACCCATGGGGGATGGCCGGGCGGGATGGGTGTGGGAGATGTCGGCCAGAGAGACAAGTCCCCTCTGAGGGAGGAGCTGGAGCTGCCTGCCCGCTCCAAGGAAGAGTAAAATATATATGGAAAAAAAAAACAAGGGTAACAGCAGAGAGGAAAAAAAACATTAAACAGAAAGTTATGAAAACGCAACATTGGAAGTCACCACCACCCATAAATGTGAGACAAGGCCCAGAAATCAAAGGCTTTTTCAGTTGCGGCAAGTGTGTTCAATGTTCAGGTGCGATTAAAGAGCAATTTTTTTCAGTACCTCACCCCAGAAGCATAAAAAATCCTTTCCAGGCTCTGTCCACTGGTGGTAGAATTCCATTTTTATGTGCCCCCATTTAGGAAGGGAAGGGATTGTAATTTAGCTCCATGGAGCCGAGCTGCACTGATCCCTTCCACTTTCTAGTACCACTTTAGTCTACAGTCCACCCCCGATCCGGCCCTGCTCCATATACTTTAATGGGGCCGGTTTTTAAAGTTACATTTTTGTACTGTAGATTGCCAGTAGGAACAAATCATGGCCACCGCTTACTTGTTAGTTAAACTTACTTTAAAGTATATGGAGTGAGCCACCGCACTCTACAAATAGTGATGCCAGAAAGCGATGAAGCGGGGAGGACCACAGACTACAGTGGTACTATGAAGTGGAAGGGATCAGCGCGACTCGGCTCCAATAAGCCAAATTATGATTCCTTCCCTTCCTAAATGGGGGCACATAAAAACTGGAATTCTAGCACCAGTGGACTCAGAACCCAGTAAGGGTTTTTTATGCTTCTGGTGGAACGTTTCTGAAAAGAGTGAGAGTTGCTCTTTAAGGTTAAGGATTTCTTTAACACATGTAGAAATTAAAAATTCATCACCAGAGATCTAATAACATGTGGTACAGATCATGTTGTTTATGTTTAAAAATGCCCATATGGCCTTATTTGCATAGGAAAGACCACACACCCCTTGAAAAACTACAACAGTGAACACAAAAGCTGTATCAGAAATTGTGATGAGAAATCAGCAGTGGCCAGGCACCTTCATTTAGCCAGGCACAAAATTAGCACTCTTAGATTTATGGGTTATGAGAAGGTAATTAAACCAGAAAGGGGGGAGATTGGGAAAGAGCTCTTTTGAAACGAGAAGGATTGCGGACAGACAGACTGAATAGAGTCAGTCCCAGCCATGGTCTCAATGGAGCGATCGAATGGACAGGTTTCATGTAAAAGATGTAAATGGGGAACACCATTCAGATTAATTTACAAAATAAGGCAATTTTACTCACAATGACCAAGGACCCTTACTGGAATATTAACATATTTGTAATAGAAACATGTAGGTCTAGACCCACAATCTGTATCCACACTGATTTTCCCTGCATAATTAAAAGTGCTAAGCACAGAGGCCAGGATTTTCAATTTGTGCCCAGAATGGGCCCAAGTGCCGGCACCGCACAACCAAGTTGCGCTGGAGCGCAGACCTGCTATATTCAAACAAGATGCGCTACCACGCATCCCGTCTGAAGATAGCATATGATGCAGGACATGCAAAGGGATCCAATAAAGATGCTCTGGCACATCCAACTGTGTGGTCTAAATACCTGGAATGAGGATGCATGGCGCATCTTCGGGATGCACCTACCACAAATTCCAGATATTCAGACCGACAAAGGCAAATGGGGCCATTATGCATGCAAGGCACAAATGAGATCATTTGCATATCATTATGGTCCCATTTGCATGTCTGGAGCAGGAATACGCCCGATGTTGCCATGTTAAAGAAACACACCCCACCCATCCATGGTAGTTTAGTGTCCCCCCCACCCAATCGTAAAATACAAAGTGCAACCGCACACATCCCTGGTAGTCAGTGTCCCCCCGTTACCCACACCCCATCTGATGCATAACATAAGTCCAAAACTCCCTGGTAGTCCAGTAGGACCCCCCTCCTTTCCCCAAACCCCGTCTGAGTAATAGCCACCATCCGAATATCCCTGATAGTCTAGAGGTACCCCTCTTCCACCCCGATCGTAGCATATCACATATCCCGATAATGCCCTGGTAAACCCCACCCCACCCACTGAGGCACCCGTACCCCACCCCGCTCCCCTTGTCCCAGCATGGTCATTACGGCCGGTGGGCAGCAAAACCCATCTGCACACCTCCACGGCTACTCACGACTGTGCTGTCACTGGTGACAGCTTACAGTAAGCAGTGCAATACCATTGGTCAACACTGTCTAGCGTGAATGAAAGCTTAAATTACTCACTGCAAGCCCATTGGTTGATGATGTCAACCAATGGTATTACTTACCTAACTAATGCTGTCATTCAGTGACAGCGCAGTCGTGACCAACCTTCTGCACCTGCTGGGGCGGGAGGAGGGTAGGTTGGGGTGCCTGAGTGGTTGGTTGTGGGGTCCACTGGACCACTAGGGAGACTTTGGGTTTCTTATGGTGATGCGATTGGGTCAGGCGGGGGGTTCCACTACTACCAGGATTATTGAACCGCATTTTTTCTTTACAGGGATACGGGGTAAAATTGACCGCTGTAGGTAGGCAGGTTATGCTGCTGTCTGCAGTACTGCAGCCTGCCTGTGGGCAGACACCCACTTAGGTCTACTTTCTGTAGACGTAACTTTGGAAGGAGCATCTTCGGACTTGCTCCAGATATGCGCCTCCTAGGCAGGTTGTGAATAGGGATGCGCCCCATATGCATGGGCACGTCTCCTGCATGCCCCCTCCAGATGCGCCGAATACCATTATAGGTGGTGTTTGGTGCATTGCGGATTGGCCGGCGCATCTGAGATGCACAGTTGCATCTCTGTCCTTTGAGAATCATGCTTGGGCACAACTCCGGGATGTACCAGAGCATCAGAGATGCACTGGGCACATCCCTTTTGTGAATCTCCCCCATAAGGTAACTTGTAGTTTTGTCCATCCCAAGTTTATAATCTTTGTAAATATTTTGTGATGATAACAAAGTAAATTTATTAACAGTGTATTTTATGTATATTTATTTAGCCTTTTCCCTGAAGAAGAGATCGGATTCAGATCTCAGAACGCTGGATGGATTATTAAAAAACTTTTGAAGGAAAGCTATGCAAGAAATAAACAGTATGCACATAAAATCTAACTGACTGGTCCTGAAGTTGTTGGTTATCAGCACTTCTGAAGAGCCAGTTTTCACCAGGACTAATTGGAAGCAAAAGGACACAGAATTCACTGGAACTGTGATTTACTATGTGAATAAACTATTAACTTACAAAAAAAATTGCAGTTTATATTCTGAGTAAACAATGCCTGCAGTTCTGCTCCCATGTGCCACCATAGATGCTGCCAGCAGTGACAGCACAACAGCCTGGAATCATGCTTGCTTCACAAAATCAGGGATCATATGACACTTCTAGATACAGCATCAAAGCTGGACTGGGCTATTCTTGAAAAATACACTGTAAACAAGCATTGGTCAAAGCCAAATGTTTGACTACATATTGTGTCACGTAGCATTTGGTTGTGTTACAGAGAATGATGAATGCAGAGTAGTATTGTAGTTAAAGACAGTTTGCAAAGGAGTCAGTGAGTAGTAACGTTTGTCTTATGTATTTTCGTTTCTGAAACAAGATACAGGATTTGGAAGTTTTCAAAATTTCCTAGCCTCATGCCATGGGTGCTGCATAAAAATGAAATATATTAGTACAGCGCTGTGGTATTTACCATTACAGATATGTTATATCATCCCACTACATCCAGAGTATCAGTCTAGCATGTACATTGAAAAGGTAAGGTTAAGGGAAGAGATTTTTAGAAATTGCAAGTTGTGGCCAAGTTTGACATGAGTAATTACAAAAGTATCCCATGACACATAAGGCAGCCCCTACACAGAAACACAGAAATCTGTCGGCAGATAAGGGCCTTCGACCCACCTAATCTGCCCCAATACTTCCAATAATTGTGCTTTTTTATGCTCTGCCAGTATTAGGTTGTCCCCCACTCCAATTACCAGTAGTCCTCTAAGCCTATCCCAAGCATTTTTAAATACATTTATCGGTTTTGCCCCCACCACCTCCACTGTTAGGCTGTTCCACTTGCCCACCACCCTCTCCTTGAAGCAGTACTTTCTCATGTTTCCCCTGAATCTCCCCCTCCTGCCAGTATCATCCTGTGTCCCCTCGTCCTTGAGCAACTTTTTCTCTGAAAAATTGTATTCTCCTGTACCTTATTTCTCCCTGCGAGGTACTTAAATGTTTCAGTCATATCCCCCTCTCCCTTCTCTCCTCTAGGGAGTACATATTTAATTCCTTCAGCCTAGCTTCATAAGGCTTGTGATGTAGTCACTGCACCATTCTGGTCACCCTCTTCTGAACTGCCTCCACCCTATCAATGTCTTTACGCAGGTGGGGCCTCCAGAACTGGACACAGTACTCAAGATGTGGCCTTACCAAAGTACTGTACAGTGGAATTATTACCTCTCTTTTTCTGCTGTTGATTCCCCTGCCTACACATCCCTGCATTCTGCTAGCCTTTCCCAACACCTTGTTGCACTGCCTCCCAACCTTGAGATCATCAGAGATGATCACCCCCAAGTCTGCATGAAGCATTCTATTTCCTCCTCTGCCAAATGATATGACGCTCCTGGGTACTTGTGTCCCATGTGCATTATCTTGCACTTATTTGCACTGAACTTCAGCTGCCAATCCCTAGACCAATCCTCCAGCTTCTTTAGATTCCCCCCTTCATTCTATCTACTCCCCCTGGCATGTCCACCCTGTTGCAAAGCTTAGTGTCATCAGCAAACAGGCAGATCTTCCCTTCTAGACCTTTTGCAGTGTCACTGATAAAGACATTGAAGGGGACTGAGCCCAGTACTAATCCCTGAGGGAGTGAATTCCATTTACCACCACCCTCTCTCTGGGTCCTATTATCCAGCCAACTTTCCACCCACTTCACCACCTTCTTTCCTACTCCCATGTTCTGCAGCTTCATTATCAACCTACAATGTGAGAGTGTCAAAGGCCTTACTGAAATCCAGGTAGGCCACGTCCACTGCCCCCCTTGATCTACCTCACCGATTACTCAACTTAAAAACTCAATGAAGTTAGTCTAGCACGACCTCCCTCCCATAAAACTGTGGTGCCTTGTGTCCTGTAGACCATTTACAACCAGGTGTTCCACAGTTCTTTATCTTTCCTTCAGTAGTATTTCCATGACCTTCCCCACTACTGAGGTCAGCCTGACCGGTCTGTAGTTTCCCAGCTCCTCCTTGTTCCCACTTTTGTATAAGGGACTACATCAGCCCTCCTCTAGTCCTTGGGAACCTCCCCTCTTTCTAATGACAGGCTGAACAGGGCAGTCAGTGGTTCTGCCAACACTTCCCTTAGCTCTTTTAGAATCCTGGGGTGTATCCCACCTGGTCCCACTGCCTTATCAACTTTCAATTTCACCAGTTCCCTGAGGACCTCTTACTTTGAAAAAGGGCCAGTGTCCATCTCTGTGCCCATCATGCCCCTATCGCTTGTTGTTGGCCCACTTCCTGGCCCCTCCACCATAAAAACTGAGCAGAAACCCTGAGAGGGAAGGCTCCCCAGCACATCACAAGGTGTTGCCTGTGCAACAGAACACTGCGCAACACCGTCCCAGGCTCAGAGCAATGGTGAGCCATAGTGTTGGTCTCCATCCTCATGCTACCCAGCTGTCTCACCGAGCTTGTCCCCAACCTCGAGTCACCATCATGGGAACACGGAGCGCTACTCACTGGGCCAGTGACTGGCCCTGCATACAATGTTTCTTCATAACTTTTTTTGACCCTTTGATCCCAAATTTTTAACACAGTCTTTTTATGACCCTCCCTTCTGAACAAAACAGGTGTCATTTATAAAATACTGACTGAAAAGTAATTTTGTGCCACAAGTGTGAAAACACGTTTTAGGCAGGATTTAAAAAAAGACACCTATCACTTTCATGAAGTGGTGTGAAAAAATGGCTATGCTGAAAATGTGGGGTCAAAATATTGAAAATTACTTAAGTTGTGAGTGAACATTGAAACATTTAAATGCACTGTCATAGCTTTGGTGCTCTTTTAAGATTCTAACCCCAAAATTTTCAACCTAGTCTTTTTATGAGCCCTCTTCATGAACCTGGTAGGTGAAATTTTTCAAATCCTGCCTAAAAGGTAATTTCATGGAGCAACTGCAGAACTGCCTTTTTGAGCAAAATTTGAAAAATTTCACCTACCTTGTTAATGAGGTTGGGTCTCAAAAAGGCCATGTTGAAAGTCTGGTGTAAAAATATTGAAAAAGAGTGAAATTATAAGTGCGCATTGAAATATTTCAATACCCACTCATAACAGTCATGTTACCATATTTTTTCACACATTTTTCAATATAATCTTCTTATAACCCCACCTCATGAACCCAGTAGGTGAAAATTTTCAAAACCCACCTGAAAGGGGATTTCGCGGAATGACTGCAAATCACCTTTTGAGCAGCATTTGAAAAATGTCACCTACCTTGTTCATGAGATGAGGTCCAAAAATGGCTATGTTGAAAATTTGGTGAAAAGTTATGAATAAAGCAGCCGGGCCTCATGGTATGGCTGTAGTGCTACTGCACACCATGCTGGTAACCCAGGATTAAGAGCAATCTCAGGTTGTTGGGGACTGGCCAGGGGCAGAGGATAGAGTATCCACCGGACTGTTCTCTTCTCCCGGGAAGAGAGGGTTGTCAGCTCCGCTGCATGACTGCCACCAGGTGGAAGTCTAGTGGTACAACAGGTCTAAGAGTAGCAAAGCCCAGAAAATAGGACTCTCAGGCAGGAAAACACAAGTAAAATAACAATTCACAAGATGTATAAGGTGCAAATGCTGACTTTATTAGCCATGTAAAGCTCAAGCCGTAGCCAAGGGTACTTGGCTATGGCTCGAGCTTTACACGGCTAATAAATTCAGCATTTGCACCTTATATATCTTGTGAACTGTTATTTTACCTCTGTTTTTCTGCCTGAGAGTCCTATTTTCTGGGACTTTGTTCATATTTAGGGCTGGCTGCCCTTTACCAGCACTTGCCCTGCACCATGGTTCGCGGCAGCCACATTTCTGAAGCCATAAGAGGGCAAAGGAAGGAAGAGAGCTGCACGACTTCTGCAGAGCATGCATGCCTCCACATGCATGTACTGACAGCTACAGGAGGGAGGGACCAGAAAATGGAAGAAATAATGGGGGATGGGCTAAGTGAAGCCCTGCCTGTGGTTTTCGTGGCCCACTCTGCCACTCCGGTCTGGAGGCATTCTAGATGTGTTGTCCAGGAGGAGAAGATGGCCCTCCTGGGGGGGGGGGAGAACCATGGGGGATATAGGATCCCTGACTGTTGGAGGGAAGAGATGGTCATGGACTATGGGAACAGGGCTGAAGAGCCAACCACTCTGCCTGGGAGGCTGAAAATCTTTATGGCAAAATGGCAAATATATATATAACAAAATTATAATAATAATACATCTTTATTAAGTGCAATTCACCATGTATCAAAGCGCTGTAGAAAATATGATAAACAATTTAAAATCAATAAGAGTTCTAAAAATATAAAACACTCCAGTCTGATTAAAATCATAGCAAATTACGCTACCAATTTAGAAATGTTCACGGAACGCAATCCCATAAAGATGTGTTTTTAAAGCAGTTTTAAAGCTCTCCACTGTCAGGCACTCTCGTATCCGATGAGGTAGAGAATTCCACAAGGTGGAGGCTACAAATGCAAATGCCAGAGCTCCAGAAGTTTTCAACCATACCCTGGGATTCTCCAGCAATCCCTCATCGGCTGAGCGGAGTAGTCGGAGGGGACAGCAGGGATTCAGAAGCTCTTGCAGATAACTCAGACCCTGTCCATGTAGGGCTTTATAGGTCAGCAAACTGACCCTGAAGGTGATCCGCCACTGCACTGGCAGCCAGTGCAGTTCACGCAACACAGGCGTAATGTGACTGGATTGAGTAGATCCAGACATCAGCCTAGCCGTATCGTTCTGCACAAGCTGTATTTAGTGGATATCAACTCTCAGAAGCCCTAGATATAGTGAGTTGCAGTAGTCAAGGCGCGAGGTCACAAAGGCGTGGATCAAAGTTGACAGATTACCAGATGGAACAAGATGCTTAATCTGGGTGATGTTCCTCAGATGGTGGAAAGAGGACTTGACCACAGCCAACACCTGAAAACGAAATGTCAGCCCACCATCAAGTATCACCCCCAGATTCCACACCCCTTCAGAGGTCAGCAACTGGGAACCCCCAAGCCAAAGTCCTGAGGGACATCCCTCCGTTGACCCCTCTATCCGACAACCCGGTTCCACCACCATCATCTCAGTTTTGTCAGAACTGAGCTTCAACCAGCTGGTATTCATCCAGTTCTGGATTTTCACAAGGCAGTTGTTAAACACTGAGAGTGCACTATCCTGGTCAGGCACAAAGGACAGGTAGAGCTGAGTATCATCTGCATAGCAGTGAAAACTCAATTATGAGTAAACGTTCAAAACACATTGAAAATGTATTGACCACACTTACCTTGCTTCTTCAGTTCTTGGCTGTTGGTCAAGGAGAAGGATATGTTTTGCAGCAGACGGGAGGTGGAAAGGTTTGAGGTGAGTGAGAGTGTGGGGGGCTATGGGTAGTGGGTGCTAGGTTAGGGTCGGGTGGGGTGGGTGGCAGGTTGTGGGGGTGGCTGAAAAAGACATTTATGGACGGTTTTCTGTTTTCAGGGTAAAATAAAAAAAGACACGAGGGGCCATTTTTTTATTACAGCAAGGGTGGCTGTGGAGATCGGGCACCCCAGTGTCACAGATGTTTGGCATCATCAGGTCTGGGTACCCCGGTGTCTGCACACTTTAAGGGGATTGAGGGCCACTACACTGATGGTAGGGGGGTGTTACATGAAAGACAGGGAGAGGAGGAGTTTGTGCTGTGGGTCCCCCGCTCATGGACAGGGCTTGGATTCAGTCCATCACATCCGTGGGGAGGAAGAGAAAGAGGCTGAACATGATGCCACCCAGCAGCTTACTGGGCAGCTTTATGTAGAAGAAAGGATCGAGCCACTCTCTGATAAGAGCTGCTCACTCCTTCCAACTATGAGACGTTTCTGCCCCACAAGCACAGAACAGTGTCATGATCAGGCTGATTGATCACTAGGCTGTCATGTAGAGACCACTGCAGCCTGAACTCCACTGGACCCTACAGTGACACACCTCCCTGTTCTTGTAACAAAAATGTTTGCTGCACATGTGCAAGCAAACATAAAAATTGGCTAAAGTAGGGCCCCACTTTAAATGACATTTTCCTTTCCAGTTGAGACATCCTGAGTGGGTTAACCATAAACCTGTGTAGAAGAAACACCCCAATGAAAACAAAATGCTGCATCTCAGCTCGGTTATTCTTTGTAAATACATGTTAAAATGGATAAAAGCACCAGCTACTGCATCTCATCTAAGGTAGGATACCCCAAGTAAATACAGTCCAAAAATGGGTAAAAGCAGAAACCCAGAGAAAATGACACTTTACATCTTACTGGGGCTATCTTGGGTAAATAAAGGTCATGGTGAGTAAAAGCAGAACCCCACTGGAAATAAGATATTGTATCTCAGCTGGGCAATCCACAGTAATTACAGTGTCAAAATATTACTTTTGCAAGTCCTGAATGATTTATTTACTTTTCCAGTTTCCTCAATCTATATTTATATTTGCTGTTTTCTGCTGTCTGTTCTCCTGTGTTAATCTTCAACCCCCTCCTCTCCCCTCCAGAGTTGCATCTGGAATTTAATCTTGACTCAAGAGTGCCTTTCCCAGTAAACCTGTTTTAAATTACCATATAAAAAATTGAAAAAGGAAGATTCCACTGAACTTAAGATGCGGAATCTCAGCTGGGTTTTCCGGATAAACAGTGTGAGATATTTAACAGCAGGACCATACTGCAAATTAGATGTTGCATCTCAGACAGCCTATCCAGAGTAAATACAGCTTAAAATGAAGTGCAGAACCCTAATGAAAATGATATAGTATATGGTTGCCTCTTGTTGTCCTTGATTTCCGTTCTAATTGCAAAGCTTTAGTAGTATAGTTCAACGATCATAGAATGCTTTTACACTCTACTGTGCTACCGCAGCTTTTTTAGTTAGAATGCAAACTCGTGCCACTTGCTTTTACTTTAATCTTCCCAACACACAGAACCCTGACCTTCCCATAACACAAAATCTTCTGAAGTTTCATTGTTTTAAAAACAGAAATACTCATCTCACCTGGGTGGGTTTTCAGTACATGGGTGAGGGTCGTTTTTAAATTAAAAAAAAAATAAACTGAAGATTTCACTGGATGAAAAAAAAAAGTTTATGTTTCAAACCTTATACCATACTAAATAATACATGGGCAACTATGCACAACTCCGTTGTGTGTCCATCCCAGGGTTCTGATGATATGAAGGACAATCAGAACCCCTCTATGGAAATACAGTCGTGTTTTGAATGGTTACACATGTACTATTTTTTATATTCAGCCTACTTTATTCATTGTACCTCCCCCCCGCCCCCGACACAGCTGGAAATGAGCTGTTTACCAGCTCAGTATGTCTTTCCTGGTAAAACTTCTGAAATAAATAAATATTGCATCTTAGTTGGGTTGTCCAGGGTACAATGTAAAACTGTTGCAAGCAGGATCTAACCAAAAATCACATATGATATGATATGATATATGACATCTCAGCTAATCTATGCTGTGTGAATACAGTGTTAACAGTAGGTGAAAGGAGACCCCTCTGAAACTGAGATGTGGCATTTCAACTGAGCTATCCTATGGTGATACACTGCAAAATGGGTAACATAACAGCAGGACCCCACTGAAAATATGAGATATTGTATCTCACCTGAGCTGGGCAACTTTGGGTAAATACAATGCAAATATGGGAAAAAGCAGGACCCCACTGAAAAGATGTCACATCTCGCCTGGGCTACCCTGGGAGAATGCACTGTAAAAGCTAGTAAACTCTCACCCTCACTAAAAACAAGATACTGCATGAGACTGCACCTCAGCTGACCTGTCATGGATAAATGAATTATAAAGATGGGTAACGGCAAGACCCTACTGAAAATGAACTGCACTACTATATCTCAGCTGGACTTGCATGTTCTTGGTAAATACAGTGTAAAAAAGGAGAGAAACAGGACCCCACTAAAAACAAAATTTTATCTCAACTGTGCAATCCAGGGTAATTAAATACACTAAACATGGGTAACAACAGGATCCCACTAAACAGGAACTGTTGTTACAGTATGTATTGCTGCTTAGTAAATACAGTGTACAAAGGGGTAAAGGCAGGATCCCTCTGAAGATAAAATGTCGCAGCTCAGCTGGGTTATCCTGTCTGGATGCAGTGTAAAATGGGTAAAAGCAGAATCCTACTGAAAACGAGATACGACATCTCAGCTTAGCTCTTCCCAGAAAAATGTGCAAAACTGGTAAAGGCAGAGCCCCACTGAAAACAAGACATGATTGGAAAAGCAGGTAAAAGCAGGACTACACTGAAAATGAGATGCTGCATCCCACCTGGGCTGGCTATCCTGAGTAAATACAATGTGCAAATGAGCAAAAATGGGATCCCACTAAATACTAGATGTGTCAGCTCCGCTGGGCTTCCCGGGGTAAATACATAGTGAAACTTGGTCACAAAGCACACAGTTGGAGAGCACCAAGAGACCTGGGGGTGGCGATTAAGCAGTAAGGCACAACAGGGTGTGGGTTATTGGGGATTTACCCACACCTTGTGTGGTGTGTCACGAGGTGCAGCTGAGCTACTTAACCACACAAGAAGTGGGTAAATCACCCAATAACCCACACCCTGGAGTGCCTTATTGCAATTATACAATGGACCCATGTGTAAAATACAATTAAAATGTGATTAATTATGTGTTTTATAAATGCTATTCCTCAGCTGTAGGTTATGCAGGATTTACCCACAGTCATGTGACATGTTTTGACCAATCAGGTTATAGGATTTTCACACACCATTGTATAATCAGTATTATACCATGGACCTCGGACACCGACCAATGAAAACAGCAGGCTGGTACCTTACCTCCATTGTAAATCCTCTGATAATCACCACAAAAGGTGCCCGCCAGCCACATCTTGAAAAAAAAAAGCAATCCAACGGCGAAATTGCAGAACTCCGACCACCATCTTGTTTCCCCGCTAAGCGGAGACTGTAAAACAGCAGCTCCCTGCATCACTAAAATGAAAGAAAACAAAAACTGCCTGGCTTATTTAAGTATTATACCAAGTACTGCATTCTTTTAAATAATTAAAAAAGCAGTACTTGGTATAATCGCAATAAGCCACTCTGGGGTGTGGGTGATCGGGGGATTTACCACGGCTGCCACGGATTTACCCACTTGCAAACCACTCCAGCCGTGGTAAATCCCCCGATCACCCACACCCCCCTCATGGCTTATTGCTTAAATAAACTAACGCTGGTTGGACAGTGTTACAGAATATACGAGAGGGGTAATAGAATGCTGGAGTGAATAAGGAAAGAAATTACTAGCAGAAAAGACAGAGGTGATATTGCCATACCTCTCAACTGTCCCTCATCATGAAGATCGTCCCTCATTTTACCCCTCCAAGGTGTGTTCTCCTACATCCATCCCACATCAAAAAGGTGTTCCCAGATATACAAGGTGCTGTAAACTCAAACTTTAAAGCAGAAATTGTTAACATTATTTAATGCTAACACAAGAGTAAACTTTGAACAAATAAAAGCACTGGTTTCAACACAGTTTTTAAGCTTGCATCTTCATATTTGATGATGTGTCCTAATTCTGAGGGCCAGTGCCTCTCATTGTCCAATTTGTCCCTCATTTTGAGTGTCTGTGTCCCTCATTTCAGTGACAAAACCTGAGAGCTAGGTATGGACTTTGCCTCTGTACAGATCACTGATGAGACCACATCTGGAATAATGTGTCCAGTTCTGGGGTCCACACCCAAGGAAGGAAGGACAGGGATATATTAATTATGGCCACAGAGATGATCCATGGCCCATATCATTAATGCATATAAGAGACTGAGTAGTCTCAACATGTAATCTCTGAAGGGCAGAAGGGGGTATCCAAATAGAAACTTCATGAAAGGGTTCAACAGAGTGAACACAGCAAATTTTTTCAAACTGAGAAACCGTGAGTCCACCAGGGCATGCCCTCAATGTACTGTGACAGACCCCATGGCAAGGCGTGCTCCGGCCATACATGTGGTGTTGCCACTACCTTTAGTAAAGCTATGCAGTCCAGTAAATTGTGGTTCAGGGGCGAGTGCTGGAGACACTCCAACTGACCGAGCCACAAGGCTTGGTAAGGAAACCACTAATTTCTCTATCACATAGGGAGTCAACAACCAGCCCAAATTTAATGAGTTAGTGCAAGTATCAACTTTAAACATGGCCCTCTTAGATGCCATTCTTCAGCAGGCAAAATCTATCCTTTCCACCTAGTACCAGGTTTTAAACCGACCTAAATGGGAGCTCTTAACAGGTGTACAATCGCTGCAGACCCATAGATGTTGTGGCAGGTTGGTCAACACTGGTGCACTTTAAACAGAGCAACATACTCAATTCCTCAAACTCCACAGGCCATGCAATTGCTTAAATGGCAGAAAAATCTTCAGCACGGGCATATGTAATCCATATTGTAGAACACAGTGAAACAGCAGGTGCTGTCCTTTGAAACAATTCTGCACTACTGCATACTCAAGGTTCCCAGATGGCTGCTCTTGATGCAGTGTGCCATGGGATCTCTGCTCTCCCAGGGCATCTATGATGCAGGCAGGCTTCCTCCCTCTGTTCTGCACTGAACTGGCTAGCTTGGGCAGTGGCTAAAGGCTCTTTTGGCCTCCTTCCACTCTTTCCAGTGTCGAGGCTCCGATCTGACCCTCACACATCCTTTCAAACCCCTAGGTCAAAGGCAGCCTGGCACCATGCTGTAGTGCCTGCTACTGGACCTGGATCAGCAGCCCTTGGTCTTTTCCACCATGCTATATCTTCAGCGTCGCCCACATGCTGGATAGCACGTGGTTGCCACTCTCTTCTTCTCTAGAACTCAGCAGCTCTGTTCAGTTTGCTTTCTGCCCTTAAGGCCTGGGATGGCACAGCCTTTACCCACTCCCAGCACTACAGACCTTTCCACCACGAGATCTCTTCCAGATCTGCCCTCCTCCAGCACAGCCCTACCTTTATAGGCTCTGCTCACAGTCTTTCTTTGTTTGTGCCTGAGGCTGTCACTTCAGAAACTCGACAGCCCACAGAACACAGAAAAGGCATCAGAACCTGATAGCCTTCCTTTTTCCAGAAGCCTCCAGGAGTCCCTTCTCCCAATAGATTTCTAAGCCCAGGGGCTGGCACACCCGAGTGGGCTCATTACAGTACAGAAGCAGAGTTTAATGCAGATGGCATATTTCTTGTCAGCAGGGTAAATGCCATATAAGAAATGAGTAAAAGCAGTATAAAACGGAGTAAAAGCAGGACTCCACTGAACATGAGATGAGGCATTGTTGGTGATTTAACCTGGTAAGTAAATAAAGTACATTGTAACAAGGGTGACACTGGCCCAGGACACCACTGAAAATGAAATAATCCATCTGGGCTTTGCTATCACGCTTTAATAATTAAAAAAGAATCAGTGAAATCAGGACCTCACTGAAAACAAGAACATTCAAAGGCAACTACTGCTGGCTGCTGTCAACTGTTAACTCTTTTCATCTGGCAAATAAAACAGAGGCACCAATCAAACAGTTCAACTCTGCTCACTGCTGGTACAGAAGCTAGCTAACAGGGAAGATTCTAACAAAGGATTTTTACATCCTGCATATGGCCTAGGCCAATGTTCATCACCTTCAGGAATTTAACACATTCTGGGTCTTTGATCTACAGTAACAATCAGTTTTCTGGTCCCCAGTAACTCACCATGAGTCACTCAGGAACACTCACCCTTGCTACAGTAAACTGTTGTAGTCTTCTGCCAAAACTGGCAACTCATAGATTGGGAGGACAAATCCTTCTTCTGATACTATTATGCTGACATGGGGTATCTACTTCTGTTCCAATCAACAATCACCATGGAAAAAATACCTCACAACACAATGACTTTACTTTCTCCAACCAAATTGCCAAAACACATGTGTATGCCTACACCACCCTTATCCTTCTGAAGGGTTGTACCTACAACTCGTTTTGTATGCTCAGAAAATACAAAATGACACAACTGGTTCATCTCCCATTCCACACTATTAAACTGTGGTTTCTCCTTCTCCTCATCATCCTATTGTCAGGGGACGTAGAACTTAACCCTGGCCCCTCTGTCCACCACTCTCCCACTGACCTATCGGCTGTCTCAGGAAAAGGACTTGTCATGCCCATATGAATATTAGGAGCATTACCAGGCACTTTGATGATCTTGAGGCATGGACGAAAGTGTACAATCCTGACCTACTCTGCCTATCTGAAACATGGCTCAAGCCTCACATTCTCGGACTCCTTATGTTCCTTGCCCAATTACTCCTTGATACGGAGCGACAGGCCTTCCCCAAAACGTGGAGGGGGGCTCGCTCTCCACTATTAAAACCATCTTGATGTTACAGTCTGCCCACCCACCGGCTCACCCTCAGCCTGTGAGTCCCTACACACAACCATTGCCCTTGGCGCAAAAAAACACCACATTATCTGCTCCTACAACCTGCCCACTGGAGGTATCACAGGTCTTCAGGATTTACTTAATATAACCGTCACAAACGCAAAGCAAAATGAGGTCATAATCTTAGGTGACTGTAACCTAAACTGGCTGGGACCAACTCACAGCACACTGCTGACACTAACACAGAGTTATAACCTGCACCAGATCTTAACTGAACCCACTAGAACCACCCCCTCTCTAACTACCTCCACCCTCATAGACTGGATACTGGTGAATCGCCTTGACCATGTGCAAACTACAGGCATCTTGGCAGATGCTATCACAGACCACTCCCCCATGTTCTGTGTATGGAGCCTGGAGACTGCTCCCCAACCCCCTCCACGCTACATCACAATTACCAACTTTGCCAAACTGGACATGGAAGCTTTCCTCTATGATGTATCCTGTATCAACTGCTCTGACATCTATCACTCCCATGATGTTCAAATAGCCTTTGATATCTTCATTGATAACTTCACAGCACTTCAGGAAAAACATACCCGGAAGGTCACCAGAAGGGTCAGGGGTAAACAAACAAGATGGCTACACAAGGACCTGCTGGCTAACCTGCACACATGGGACAAACTCTGGAAGAAGTATAAAGTGTCCAGACTACCAGAGGATTACAATACCTACAGGGCCTCTCGGAGCGTCTGTAAAAAACAAATTAGAACAGTAAAGAGCATCTACTACAAGGAACTGCTCACAAACTCTGCTGGTGACCCTAGAAAATTCTGGACACACATCAAGACCTTTCTTGCGGCTACCCAGTCATCGACCCCAAGGGATATGATCCTAAATGGTGTACATTGCAACGACTTGAACACTATAGCGAATGCCTTTAACAGATTATTCATGGACCTGTCTCAGTACACCTCATCCTTTGCTTCACCTCCCATAGCATCTCAGCCTTACTGCACACCCCAGAGATCTGCATCTGGTGCTGACCACTGCCAACTAACTACTACCCCCCCCTTCCACTTTAAAGCTGTATCTAGATCCGAGGTCCAAAGGCTATTGCAAAACATATCTGACAACACTAGCCCCAGCTCAGATTCACTCGAGCCATGACTCCTGAAGCTAGCGGCACCATTGATTGCCTCGCCACTGGCCAAGATTTTCACTCTGTCTCTCTCTCTCTCTCTCGGCATTGTCCCAGATCTCTGGAAGATTGCCTGAGTTACGCCTATCCTTAAAAAACAAGACTCAAAGGATATAAACAACTACAGGCCCATAGCCATTCTCTCTGTGCTAAACAAGCTACTGGAGAAGCTTGTTGCAGCCCAAACCATTGACTATCTCACAAAGAACAACCTTCTCTCAGACACTCAGCATGGTTTCAGAAAAGGGCACAGTACCTCAACCGCTCTTCTCAAATTCTCCACTGATGTACTCTGCAACATGGACAAAGGTCTACTCACTGGAGCAGTATTTATCGATCTTACCAAAGCTTTCGATCTTGTTGGTCATCCCCTGCTTCTCTCAACCCTACATAGACTTAACTTCTCATCCTCAGTAGTTGACTGGTTTAACAACTACCTATCAAACAGATTACAACTTGTTAAATTCAACGCCGCTCTCTCGGATGTGACCAGCACTGACATCGGAGTACCCCAGGGCTCCATCCTGGGACCCCTTCTTTTCTCGCTATACATCAACAACATAGATTATGCCATACTCTCCCGTTCAGCTATCCTATATGCTGATGATCTTGTCCTCTACTCCAGCGCTGACAAAGTTAACATCATTAACAAAAACCTCTCCTCGAATTTCAGGAATGTGCAAACATGGCTAAATGCTAATAAGCTCATCCTCAACACAAAAAAGATCCAAGCCATGCTATTTAGCACTGCCCCAGAGCCTGTAAGGAACTCCTCCTAGTCCATGACTCTGGGGGGGTCTCTCATCGACTGTGTCACATTCTTCAAATACCTGGGAGTCCTCCTTGATAAATCCCTTGATTTCAGTCTGCACATCCAGTCAACCTGTAAAGCAACATATGCCAAACTTGGAATCGCCTATGAGACTTGTCACCATCCGATAATTGGCAATTGCCAAGGGTATTCTGCTTCCAGTGCTGGCATATGGTGTCTCCACTTTTGCTAATGCCCATAAGACTGCTCTCCATAAATGGGATGTCACGTATAACAACATATGTCAGTATGCCTCCTCTTCCCATCGCCTTAAGCACCACTAGACACTGTATAGTGACCTAGGCTGGCTCTCCCCAACTGCTTTCTGACTATACTCCCTAGGGACCCTCACAGACTCTGGAATCCATAACCAAACCCTCTCCTCCCTTGCAGCTCTACTTGTACCACAGACACCTACCCCCGGACTACGCTCGGCAAACAAATTTCTACTTACCGTACCTAGGTGTCTTACTTCAAAAGGCTCTGGAGCATTTCACTGCACCACCCCAGTCACCTGGAACTCCCTCCCTCCCTGAGGAAGGCTAACTCCCACCCAATCTTCAAAAAAGAACTATATCGTCACCTGTCCTGGGACCCCATGCACATGCTTTGATCCCACTTAATGCCTCACAGATAACCACCCTATTTAGCCCAAGACACTGCTGCACTTCTAAACAAGCTTTGCTATAAAATGTCTTTATAGCTGCCACTTAGCCCAGTTTCAGTTATTTGCATGTACTAATGTCACTTTTGTCATCTCTGCATAGCTATATGTATTATCTTGAGTACTGTCTGACTTGATCTGTATTGTAACCTACCTGTACTATATACTATGTATTGTATAATCTCATTTCATTTTACGTGTAACCCCTCGTTACCGGGGGTTACTAGAATCCCAGTAAGACCTAGTGGTAGGCAGGGAAGGCAGCTTGTGAAACTCCAGTTAAATGGATTTCACACTGTCTCACTCTGTTCTCAGTCTCAGCTGAGACTGAGGGATGACATCACCATAGAACTATTGCAGCTGCATGAGCCACACTGGAATCTGCAGATGGGAGTTAGGTTAGAATGTTGGGAGTTTTTCAACAGTGAGCAGCAGCAGTTGTGTGTGAGCAGTCTTGAAGAGAGGAGCACAGCAGTCTGTGCACAGTCTCTTGGAGCCTAAAGCTCTGATATAGAGCTACTTTTAGGGAAAGGTGTGTGTTTCCACCTAAAGAGGAACACAGTAAGCTGTTCTGGAAGTGGTGGAGACCGCTGATACTGGTCTCTGTGCCCCATCCCCTCAGGTTTGCCTGTTATTCCAGGGGCTACCTCCTGGTTCCAGCTAGAGAAGAAGCTGCCTTATTTTTCCAGATGTGTTGTGGCACCAGAAGCTGTCAAGATTCGCCTGTGGGGCACCTGCAACCAAAGGGTGAGTTCTGCTCTTGTCAAAGGGCCTATGTTTCACCTGAACTGTGTTAAAGTGGGGATTGGACTGCTTAATCAGTGGGAGGCCTAGAGGAATAGGCTTAGCCAAAGTAATAGTATGTTCAAGTCCAGCACAAGGGGAAAGCCAAGACATGTAGAGGAGATGTGCTATACATTTACCCTTTAATCTACATTGCCAAGCTTTTCAGGAAGAGATGTTTAAGTATGTTCGAGTCTAGTACAAGGGGAAAGTCAAGACATGTAGAGGAGATGTGCTATACATTTACCCTTTAATCTACATTGCCAAGCTTTTCAAAAAGAGTTGTTTAATGTCCAGAGAAATAGCCGGGTATGGATTGTGGAAGCTGGAGGTGGGAGACCCCCCACCTTTAGTAACCAGGTTCACCTCTACGGATTTGCTCTGTGGCCCTTTTACTTTGCCTCAGGCACTTGGCCAGTGCTGAAGGAAGTACCCAGACGTGTGAGTGAAAGGAAATTTCCCTTAAGGAGTCGAAGGCTCTAAGGCGGTTTGGGGAGCCACCAAAGAAAAATGTGTCCACTGCCATATGGACAGAGATCGAGTGGCCGGCAGGGGAGCCGGGCCAGAAAAAAAAACAGATAGTGTACAAGTCAGGCTGTGTACCCAAAGCAACGTGCAAGTCCGGGCTGTGTGCCTGGTGGGTTCAGAGCCTGAGGGCTGAAGTGCTGAAGGAGTGTTCTGTTACTCTTATCTGCATTACCAGGAATGTAGCCCTGTGGGGGTCCATCTATGCTTTGTTTGTTCAGCTTGGGTGTGAATAAAAGCCACACTTTAGAATCCCATTCCTGGTATTGGACATTACAGTTATTGCTTCCTGTGTTCGGATTTACTTGGGTGCCCCTGTGCAGAGCAGCCAAACCTAGCCCCTGTGCCGAGTAACCTAGTCCTCCCCGAACCCAGTCCCCACCTGGTACTGCTGTCAGCTTCAACAGCATACCACCTGTCGTTAGCAAAAAGGCAGGGGTGAGGGGTTACATATGTATGTATTCTCCCGGATCGTGCCTGAAAATAGTCAGCTTTGGCTAGCGCACCTAACCCGGTTAACAAAAACTAAATAAATAAACAGCAAACCGGCAGTGTTTACAAGCCTGTCAACATCAGGATGGAACATATACGCAGTCTGGACTATGTTGTACCAGGTCAACTCGGTTATGCAGGCTGGAGGTGGGGTATCATATAATATGAACTCACAACACAAACTGGCCATGCTAGTTTCAATAACACCAGTCTCTCTCTGTCAAATAGGAAACGGTTACTTATCGACACAGATTAAACTCCAATGTCAGTTTAGTTTCGAATTGAATAGTTCACACTGTGTTCCTCTTTATTGTGTTAAGATGCTGATGATAGATTTAATCAGATTCGCTCAGAACCGCACAGAATGCAGCTCGGCACAGAACAAAAACATCAGCTCTAGCACTCTTACCGGTACAGTGCTACTGCGTCAGGTGAGTGAAACCCGTATCTTCTAAAACGAAGCACTGTACCTATTTTTGGTTACCGACAACTATCCGTCATCACAAAGTGCATGTAAGTTATTCTACGACTGACAGGATCCGAAGATACAATCCCTGCTCTAAGCAGTTATCCTCTTTTTACTATGAAATACAGCGCCTCTGGGTTGTTATGCAAAATAATCTCGGAGCTAGAAATACAGCGCAACAAAGAACAGAAAAACACAAGACCGAGCCTATTCTAAATCAACAGCAGCCCCCCCTCCTGCCCTCCAAAGACACCTTTCCATAACTACATCCGTACCAAATGCATTACTGCGCAGCAGACAGTTGACACACTGCAGTGTTTGGTGATTATTATTGTTGCTAAAGCAGGTGTCGGATGTTTTCCTATAAAACCGAGCTGTTTACCAGCCTCCCTGGGATCACAATGCAACTACTGCACACGCATACACATTTTAGACATCCCGGGATTCGTGACAGTGCGCACTACATTATAGACCAGAGGGTCGTGCACTCAAATTCTACACTAAGAAATGATAGCATATACAAGCAAAGCACGCTATCCAGGTAATTTCGTGCGTCTAACATTGTTTTCCCCTCAGCACCTGAAGAGATCGTCTCTTTAATTTTTCTGTTATGCTCAGAAATGAATCATTAAACATAATAAGGAAGAGCACTGGACTCACCACGGTGGCAGGAGACACCATGTTGTCCCTAGATCTTTTTATAGGTACTCGACAGATTTCTGCAGTTTTCCCTAACGGTATGGAAGTCCCCTTTGTTTTTACATTAAATGTATCCTTTAGCACTGCGGATTGTTTTTTGGATGGAACCGATGTGACATCAACAGGGGGTGGGACCTAAACTCAGTGACGCTCGAAGAGGCGGGGTAAAACGTCATTTGTTCACGCCCCGATTTCCTCCATCATCCTGCGATCGGCTACGACCGGAGGTAACCTCCAGCTTGACAAGTAGTTGAAAGTTCATGGGCTGCCAGCCAAGCCACGTGAGTGCAGTTGGGGGGCTGGTGAAGTGAGCCAGAAATAGTGAAGAAAGTTGCCAACATACTTCTGGAGAGTGATGTCCCACATGATGAGGGACTGTTACTCATTTTACTTGGCAAAAGCGCCCGCTTCCACATTGACAGGGGATATCCCACATTCAACTTAAACATTTTAAAGGAAAAACCCATGGGAAATAACGTGAACAATGTGTTATTCAATTCACAACAAAGTTGGTGAACATAAAGGCACATGTTTTAACAGTGTTCTGAGCTTCTTAAGTATCCCACATTTTTCTTGTTTGTTCTACATTTTGAGAGGAAATGGACCCGTCCACATTTGGGGGACGGAAAGGTTGAGAGGTTTGGATTAGAGAATGGGTTCTTTTGATGGTGCAGCACAGGGGCGGATCCAGGAGTGCTATACATGGGGGAGCTCAAGTCAGACAAAAAAGTAAATTAATAGGCTGGGGGTGTGGTGGGTCGCCTAGGCCCCCAGAATTTTTTTTTTTAACATTTTGGTGCATTCTGAAGGGTATTTCTAATGCAATTTCTACTCATTTCCTCCCTCCTCATGCTTTGTTAGTTGCACCGCAGCACCATCCGCAGAGTCCCCACAGTCCACATGACAGTATGTTGCCCAAAATACCCTCCCGCCCCAAAAAGAAACACAAAATACCAAAGGACTGCAGCTGGGCAGCAGCACATCTGAAACGCATAACAATGAGAAAAGTTAAGAGACTTGATGATAGACAAATTGCAGACAAATTAAATGGTAATCCAAGTAAACAAGTTCACAAATGTCACTCGCTCAAGCACATTATGACATTACCATAAAGCCAACCCATCCCAGTTTGTCCTGCAGTACAGATTAACGTATCCCCTAACCTTATCTCAGTAAAAAAATAAATACAATAACTATAGAAATATGGGAACAAAGTCACTTTGCTACCTAGTTTCTGAAAATATCATTTCAAGCCTGCTTGCTATTTTTGCAAAACATATTTTACTCTATAGAACAATTAATTCCAAAGAAAATACATTTTTAAATAAATAAAATATTTATTTATTTATTTTTTGAATTATTTGTTTTCATCACCCCTTGCGTCCAACTGGCCACTCCTTCAGGCCTTCTGCCAAGGACTACCCCCGCTTACTCCATTCCGAAAGCAACCCAACAGCTTCTCCCTGATACCAGATCGCAGCCAATCAGGGCAGCCCAACGTAACCCTTCGTCGGACGGGTCCCCTCCTTCCGGAGGGAAATTGCCTTCAGGCATTCTTGTTTTTGGCCGTGATGCTGCTGGGATCGGGATTCCCCTGGCTCTTCGGGGGTTCCATGGAGGCGGGGGGTCCAGGCGGCCGTCATCCGGTCACTCAGATGCCATTTTCCGCTTTTCTGTTTTTTTTCCCCTGCGCCACTTCTTGTAGTGCCCCTGGTCTCCACCGGGGGCCGCTACAGAGTGAGACATGACCCTAACCCACCCCCAGGAAGGAGAGCAGTCCTTAGGACGCTCGATCCTCTCCCGTCCCCTGCCGACCCCCAGCGATCAGAGTCTGTTCCCGAACCCGGGTTGCATTATTTTAAAATGTCCTTTACTGGGATAACCTCAAGGTATGGGCCCAAGAAGTCAGTAAGCAGACAGAAAAAGTTTTAAACAAACATAGAACGCATTTTTTGGTTTTATTTTATTAGCAACACTTGCTTGGCTACATCACAACATGCACCCCCCCATTCACCACATAGAATCAAAAATTTAATTTATGTAGTTCTATCACTTTTTTCCAGTTTTATAACTGCGTGTGTCAATGAGTCAAACAAGGTCTTCTGACTTCTGTTGCCAATTTTCTCTCCAAGCATGCAGAAACTCCTGAACATGCCATAATATACAGCAGAACACCTTCAAAGTCCCTATGTCTATTAATTCCCTCTGTACTCATTCACACTGTACAGCCACGACTGAAAAGACCACGGAGATTAGACATATAGTATATGCTGAAGTTTTTACCTCGGTTCAAAGGTCTCAGTCATGTACCAGTTTCTGCCTCTCCTGGTTCATGCTGTTGCTGAGACCAGACCTGCCCCAGCATTAGTTTTGTACCATTCCTAGCATGCTACAGGAGGACACTACTCTCCAACTCCCTCTCCTGCAAATCTGCACCGAAATCAATCTGCCATATAGGACAAAACTAGCAGTGACCTTAAACAATTTTAATGTCATGAATTTCAGCTCCCCATACTAGAAATGAATAACACTAGTACTACATTTATTACACACCCAGTTTGATGGAACACTAATGTCCTGTCCCATCCCAGCAACTGCCCCCCCCCCCACTCACCATAGTTTGTGACTGTGAAAGTCTTTTTTTTTTAAAGCAGGAAGTACCTGAATAAATGAAGTCTTGATTCATTTTCACCAGGCTGAAGTCTATGTGCCCCTAGTTGAGTACTGTCTCTGGCCACCTGGACGCCAGACTTTCTCTCTCTAGACAGCACATGCTGACCCCATGACTCCTAATGAGCAGAGCTCTCAACTACAGCTTGCTTAAGCTATCAGAAGATGACCTGAACCTCACTCCAACTCCTTGTGCTGATTTACCAAGGCCACACGGACCCCGCGTTACTGGACTGCTGCTGCCTGAAACCTCGGGCTTTGCTCATCTCTTGTGGGCTCCAGTCTCTCTGTCTCCTCTTCAGTAGTACACTCACTCCTCTCTTGCTCCAACATTAATCTTCTGAGTTACTGAATTACAGCTCACTCTTGTTTCAGCAGCCCAGACATTTAAAGAAGGTGCCCCTTGCTAGTCACATCCGCTACTGGATGCAACAGCAAATCAGGAGCAGTGAGCACCAGGCAACCTGGTTGAGATCTGTATTGTTAAGGTCCACTCTGCTTTGCTGCAGCTGTACCCCCCTGCATGAACAAAGGACCTGCACCAAGCCTGCAAAAGTAGAGAATGAATGCTCAGGCTCACCAAGGCAAGACCAGCTGCTGCCACAGTGCTGGGACCTGATCACATGGCGCAGGATGAACGTTAGTAAGAAATTCATGCTAGAGACCAGCTTTTCGGGGGGGGGTCAACTATGTAATGTGGGTGGGGGTGGTTGTTTACTGCACTACCAGGACACTGGAGAACAGGGCCGGCCTTAACCATTCTGGGCCCCTGTGCAGCCCCCTGCCGGGCCCCACCACTCCATTCCCTGTGGGCCCCCCCACATCCAACATTTACACCTAACCCTCCTGTCCTGAACTACTAAAGTAGTACCAGGTCTACTAGTTTGACCAGCATCTTTTAATTAGTGCCATTGACTGCATTGAGTTATTTGACTTCACCATTGGAAATGAATCTGACTGAGCCTGGAGCAAGAATTTAAGTATGGTACTAGTACTGTATTCATTTCTGTAAGGACAGGGACATCATCACTGGACACTCGCACCTCAGATACTCGGATTTGCAAACAAGTTAAACAACTTAACTTTTCTGGAAGTGTGAGAGAGACAGAATAGAGAGGATTACCATGGGATACCAGTAAAGTTGCCACACCTCAGTTTTTTACCTGGTGATCAGATTTTAAGGGTCCCTATCAGGAAATTCAGTTTTGCCCTATGCTGGTCAGGTTTTTGAGCCACTTTGAGTGCTCACATACTTTTGAAACACATTTTGCCATATCATTCATTGTTTCACCTACATGTCCAGGTTACAAACAAGTTCTCTTGTCAATATAGCCCTTTGTTTGTGAAAGGGGTCAACCAGGGAGGTGTAAAGTATGGCCATTTACTTAAACTAATCTTTTCCACTGCAGCAAAGCTGCCCCCACCTTTTGTAACCGTAACAGAGCCAGTCATCTTCCACTTTCATTTGCTGGTAAACATTTTCATCTCTAACAAGATTTAGGCATTTTTAAATTTTTTAATTATTTATTTTCCTCAAGAAAAAAGCATGGGCCCCAAGGTGCAGGGGCACAGTTTGCACCTAGTTAAGGCCAGCTCTGCTGGAGGACAGATGAGACCTGTGTGGCTCAGGCAGCTTTCATGGCGGCATTAGTGCATACTGATAGAATGCAGCACAGTGTGTTACAAATAGAGAAGCTCCATGATGGGGGAGCTATAGCACCCTTAACCCCCCTCTAAATCCGCCTATGCAGCACCTCCTACCACGGAGAGAGTTTCTAAAATGCAGTATATACATGCAGGATTAGGAACTTTTCTATGTTTGGATCGTGGTTACTACCACGCCTAAAAGGAGTCCTGTAATTTACAGGAAAATTAAGCAGTCAACATGAAAATTAAGTTATTACTAGATGTTTGCATTACCTGTACATGCAGGTCCTGTCTCCTCCCCCCCCCCGATTTTGGGGGCTTACCTGCATTGGCCCCTATGGTGCCTGAAGTCCAATTCTTCACCCTCGGGCCCTAGGACTGCAAAAAAAATGGGACCAGTAGAGCTTGCATCTTGTCCTCCAGGAGCCCTGGCGGGATGTGGAGCAGGGCTCCATTGGAATTCACAGCTGTTGTCACCCATCACGCTCTGACCTCAGGTCCCCTCCGTTGTTGCGAGGGCCGAGGCAGAGTGCAAAAGAAATAGAGCCACCTGTGTTTTGGCTCCCTGAGCCCAGGAGCCAAAGATAGACTGGGGAGCAGAAATGGATGCGCATGGCAGCACTGTCAGGCTGCTGTGCATGCTCAGTAGGTGCAAAAATGGGACCGGTGTTCCATGAAGTAAATTGGGGTGTGTGCCTGCATCTATGATGACTGACTCCCAGCTCCAGGGAAGGCAACAGAGCCAGGAGCTGACTGAAATTGCATCATCGGGCACAGTGAATATGGTTTCCCAGCCCCAGGGAAGGCCCTGGGTCCGGGAATGAAGAAAAGAAGAAGTGTACATATGCAGCAACAGGGAGAGCAACTTGAACAGCTGCCTCCCACCTCCTGCTTCCGTAGCTCCTGACTTGGCTACAGGCTATGTGCCCAGAAAAATAAACATAGCCCTGGTTCTAGGACTGCAAGTGGGGCCAAGACATGTTAAAAATAACTTTGGGGAATGGTAAATAAGGTGGAAGCAAGCTGCCAAAGTTACAGGCAAAACGTAAACAAAGATGGCGGCCCCCATGAGTTTCCAGAGCTGCAGAGACACATGGGAAGGGGTCAGAGGTCAACTTCTGGGTACCCACGAATTTCTGCTAATCAGAAAGAAGCTTGTGCAAGAAACATTCTGCCTGTGAACCCACCTGGCCAATCATGTGTCGAGTTTCATCCTTTTTTTTTTTGTATTATCAATTTATTCTCCCCCCTGCATCTGATCGGCCTCTCCTTCAGCCCACAAAGGACTGGCTCACCTCCCCCGGGAGCCCCCGTCACCAACTCCTCGTCTCATATTGCAGCCATCCCAGGGTATCCCGACGTATCCATTCATCGGACAGGTTCTCTCCTTCTGGGGAGAAAGTGCCTTGAGGCTTACCTTTCCTGGCCCTGTGTGTTGCTGAGGTCAGTCCCGGCTGTCTGTGGGCTCCATGGTGGCGAGGGTCCGGGTGGCCGTCATCCGGTTGATCGAGAAGCCATTTTCTCTGTTTTCTTGGCCCTAACTGTTGCACTGCTCCTGTATTGCTCCCGGTCTCCACCAGGGGCCACTACAGAGTGAGGCAAATTCAGCAACCCCACTCCAAAAGAGGACAGCAGTCCTCTGGGCACTAAATCCTCTCTTTCCCCTGCCAGCCTCCAGTGTCCCGAGTCCATTCGCGAACCCGGGCCACCGAAGTGGTGCGAAGTGTGGTGTCCAGTGCCTCAACCCCCAGTGCCACGGGGACGGCAGCCTTTTCCATGAGGACTGTTTTAAAACATTTGTGGCAGCAGAGTCAATCCTCAGGGAGAGGACTGTGTATCAAGGCATTGGCTGATGTGCCACAGTCTGTCCAGTATTGGCCTGCTTGGTAGATTTAGAAGTATTGGGATCCCAAAGTAAATCGGGAGAGAGAAGAAAAGAAGAAGCTTTCGGCAAAACTTTCACTTAAGGGCAAGTCGGAGCTGGTGTTTTCCCGGCTCCTCCGCAGACTTTCCCCACAGGGGGGATCAGCTGCTACTGTGTCTCCAGTCCAGGAAGGCACCTGCCTTCATCCAGATCCTGAGTCTCAGACAGCAAGCAGAAAAATCAAGCAGAAATGCCACCAGCCTGTCTGGAGAAGTCAGTGTCCCAGTCAGGAGCACCACATCTAGTCAGCTTTGCCTGCAGCCTGTACCAGAGGTAGAGTGTAATGCTTCAGAACTGTGAGTAAAACCCAGGGTTTGACCCTGAATCTGGGAGAAAGGTTATTGTGTCAGGAGTCGAGGAAAAAGTCCTGGGCAGGACTGTGCCAGTGTAAGAAGCCCAGACAGAAGGCCCACTGCAGCCAACTGGCCAACAAATCCCATTTGGAGTACAAATAGGTGCCCCTTTTGTTCCATGTGTTGTACCTGTTAAAGTTTGTAGTCGTCAACAGTGGGTTTAAAAGTAATTTTCCTGCAACTGTTTATATGCGCCAGTGAGCTCCACCCTGCTAGCAGCATTGGCATGCTCAGTGTGAGACCACTGCAACTACTGAGAGATCTCTCACCCACGGCCTTTAGTGAGAATTAAGATGAGTGCACCTGTACTGGGGTTTAGGACTGCTTGGTGGGTAGGCAGAATTGGGGGCAAAAGTACTGAACTGTTTATTGCCTTTATTGCTTAGAGTATAGAGATATTGTTACCCCTATTTCATCCATTTTACCTTTCCTGTCCCCTTTATCTTTCCATACCTTCCATTTTAAATAAATTGTTTGCTTTAAATTGCATTTCATGGCTTGGGAATTGCCGTTGCTGACTGTGTCACTTGTTTTGAGCTAGTGATTGTGTGGGAAGTTTATGCATTGTTTCCTGGGGGATGATAGCCTTGCGTCTCTGCAGCCAGGTACCCCATATCACTACTCCAGTGGAGGCACTGTGCCACATTAGGCCAGTGTAGCAACTCTTTTGGGAACCCAGGCCGGCTTCCTCAGCAGAGGTGGAAAGGTGAACCCCGAGGGCCCCTGTACGGCGACCAAGTTTAAATACATCAAAGCAGCATTTGTAATTACATAGGAATATAATTCCAGGAAAAATCACCTTGGGGTTAAAACAGGGGAAGGGGTATCATCAGCCTGATCAAAGAGCATTGCCTTGAAAGGAAAATTGTCTCTTCCCAACCCCCCAACTGGTTTGCATGTGTGTTATTGTTTTGGTAGTGTAAGCTGGCCCGAAACAGGGGTGGGGGTATTCACCAAATGTGAGGTGGGTGGCTTGGGATACTGTTTTAGGAGATGGGCCGAGGTGACAAGGAGCACACCAGATGCACACTGACACACCACAGCCATTTAGACCCAAAAAGCAGAGACTATGAGGCACAGCTAAGTCATAAACTGATTTCTTTACTGAGCAAATTGATTGCAGTTAATCACATCCTTAAGTTCCACTTGCATCCTGTGCCCCAGGGGCATACAGCAATTAGGCCCCTGCCCACTTTGCATGTCATTAACCATGCTCTGTGCCCGGCCGTGGCACCAGAACCATGTGCCTTGAGTTCATAGACCTACCATGAGGTTTTAGGGCCCTCCTGCCTGTGGCCCTGTCAGCCTGTCCCATCTGGGAATTCTACCTTCACTGGTGTCTCATCCCTACAGTTCACTGGGAGCTTCCCTCCTGTTGCCACCATGATCCCCTGACACTACAGATGACCAGATGTACCTTCCATCCCTCCAACCTTATGGCAGAGCAGTATCTTGGTTGTTCTAGGGCTTCTTTTACTATCCTTTCAAAGGTTGCTAACTTTAAGCCTGAAAGCCTTCAGAGCACCTCCCTTGAGGGGAGACCCCCACCCACCCACCACAGTCCACCTTTCTCTGAAATTATGTCCTCTTAACTCCCAGAGCAAAGATCTCTCCAGCCCTTTATATCTAAGGTTCCTCATTCTTGCAATCTGAGCTTGTCGGCTTTAACCCTTGCTGGACCAGTCCTGGACCTCCCGGGGAGAACTACATAATACAGATATCACTTACTCTCTAGTGGAGGGGAGGCATGTGCTACAAACTTCCTGCCTGAAATGATTGCAGTCCCCAACAAATCCTGTGAGAACTAAAACCTTAACCCACCCTACAGCTCAGTCGGGGGACAATCCACACTCTGGCCCATAACCTGTAATGCCAAAGTACGGACATCAGGCAGGACTTTTATGCCCTCATCCAAAGTTTCTGGAGGGACTACTGTACTTCCAATAGCGTTCCACTTAGGGACAATGACAATCAGTACCCAAGAGTATTCTTCTGAAACACATAAACCTGAGCCTCCTATTAGCCCTTGGGTATACTAACTCATACATACTTTCTTCGAGATGCCCATACCTAGACCAGGCATCTCTCCCACCAGCTCCTCAGTGCTTGGGTTGCCAGTGGTGACTCTGTGCCCACCTCTTGATACCTGCTCTAGGCATAACCCTCCCTGTCCCAGACCCCAGGCATACCCACCATGACCTATTCCCTACATCCCTATACTGGGGTGTGGTACAAATTTACCAAAGCTGACTGCCCCGCCCAATTCTGTAAAGGAACAGCTAGCAAACAATATATGCACCTTTCTATATTTTACATAAATATACTAAAAATATTAGAACTTGGATATGAAAACTTTATATGCGTACCAAGGCTCAAGTACAGGATTAGAGTTCACAGTGTTTCTTTTATATCAGTAGCACATACTGTCTGTGACACAACTCTGTACCCAAAATTTCTCCACCCAGGTTAATCACATGCAGAAACTGTTCAAATTTCAATGAAGCATCCTTTTTGTTCCACCTATCCACCATCAGCTGGTGTACTCTGGATGCAACTCAAGATGTCAACTCTGCCTTGGACTTTTTCATAACAGAATTCACATCTGTGCTGGATAGACATGCTCCATTATACACACACAGGGTAAAACACAAAAGATTCAGCTGGCTTACAGGTGATATCTATACCTTAATGCATAAAAGAGACAAGTCCTGGTCAAAATTTAAGGAAACTAGACTTGCCTCAGACTGAAACAGTTATAGATCACTAACAAATAGGTGCAAACAGGAAATACACAGGGCCAAGAGCCATCACTTAAAAACCCAACAATCATTAAATCTGTGCAACCCCAAACATTCTGGCAGTCTGTCAATACCCTACTGAATACCAGGACACAGCCCTCCCCCACCATAGTCAATCTAAATCATGCTAGCTACGCCAAGCCTTCTAAAGAAGCAAACCTCTTCAATGATTTCTTCTGTGATTTAACTAAATATAGACCCACTAATCACCCAAAAGTGGCAATGGGAACCCAAACCAGCCCCTTGTCTATATTAAAAGGGCCACTTGTAATAAAGTATTCAAACTACTTACCTTCTTGAAATTTGACACATCAGCTGGCTCAGATGGACTGACCCCTAAGTTCCTTAGACTTGCTGCCCCTCAGCATCTCCTATAACTAAAATTCTCAATCTATCTTTCCCAACTAACACTGTGCCTGACCACTGGAAAACAACAATAGTCTCATTACACAAGAAAGGTAAAAAGACACTACTCAATAACTACTGCCCCATCTCAATCCCATCAGCCCTAGCTAAATTGCAGGAGAAAATTGTACACAACCAACTAACTGAGTACCTACAGCAGCATAATCTAATTTTAAGGGAAAAATATGGGTTTAGAAAAGGACACAGCACCAATACGGCCCTGGTTGAGATCACGGACGCCATCTATCATGCAATAAATAAGGGCATGGTAACAGGCACCATGTTTCCTGACCTGACCAAGGCCTTCAACCTTGTCGACCATGATACACTAGGCGGTAGACTACACAAACTTGGCTTTGGGATCCCCTGCCTGGTTTAAAGATTACCTGAATCAAAGGAAGCAGATGGTGAAGATCAACAATGTGGTTTCTGGTGCCAATGAAATCACAAGTGGGTTCCCTCAAAGCTCCATATTGGGGCCTCTTTTGTTCTTGAAGTTCAATGCCAAAAAGTGCAAGGTCATGCCCTTAGGCAAGGGAAACCCCAAAGTGGGATACTACCTGGGAAGGGAGCAGCTGGCATGCACCAACCAGAAGCGAGACCTAGGAGTCATTATATCAGATGACTTAAAGGTGGGGAAGCAGTGCAAAAAGGCAGCGCTAAAGGTCAGTGGTATGCTGGGCTGCATAGGGAAGGGAATCAAAAGTCGCAGAAGGGAGGTGGTGCTGCCACTTTACAGCTCACTGGTGCGCTCCCACCTGGAGTACTGCATACACTTCTGGAGGCCACACCTTAGGAAAGACATTGATAGGATTGAGATGGTGCAGAGTAGAGCCACAAAAATGATTCAGGGTCTGCATCAAATGGCATATGAGGATAGGTTGAGGGAGCTCAACATGTACTCCCTGGAGCAGAGGAGGGGTTGGGGGACATTATTGAGACATTCAAGTATATCAAGGGTGTAAATAAGGTAAGGGCACAGGAGCTCCTTCAGGAGAAGAAAAGCATCAGAACTAGAGGATATGATATGAGGCTAAAGGGTGGGCAATTCAGGAGCAATGTTAGCAAGTTTTCTTTACTGAGAGGGTGGTCGACCCATGGAATTGCCTGCCCCAGGAAGTGGTGGAGGCCAAAATAGTAAACAGGTTCAGAAATCCCTGAGACAGGCACAAAGGTGTCATTTCACAGAAAGGAAAGAAGGGGTGGAAGTTACCCATATCGGACAGACTAGATGGATCTTGCAGTCCCCTTCTGCCATCAGTTTCTATGTTTCCATTTTCATTAATCTGCCTAAGGCCTGTAAACCCATGCAGACTCTTCTGTACGCAGGCGACGCTATTTTATACACCCATAGCAATGATATTAACATAATTAATCACACATTGGGTAACAGCTTCAAAAGTTTACACGATTAGTTCATACAAGAAAAAATGGCCCTGAATCTCCCAAAAACCCAATCAATGCTGTTTAGCACCAGCCATAACCTAAAAAATCCTGGCCCCTACATTCTATATTAAGGCAGAAAACGGTACCTGTCTGGAAAAAGTCAGCTGCTTTAAATGTCTGGGGGTACACTTAGACCCTACACTGTCCTTTGATACCCACCTTCAAAACACCTCTAAACTGCTTAACCAAAAGCTAGGCTCTCTTTACAGAATGTGCAAGTATTTAATGCCCAAAACCAGAAACAAGATAGCCCAGACAAATTTGCTCCCCACACTGGACTACGGCTCACTGATCATTGACACTGCCAACAAAACAGTGCTACAAAAAAAGCATAAACTTTACTACAAAACCACCAAAATTTGCATCTTCGAATGATAACAAAATGCATCGCTGCCTCTCACTACACATTCCAAATTGACTACTACCAGAGCTCAAAGCCAGTCAAACATTTGTCAGGTTTATTAAAAATACCTTGGACACACTCCAGGCCTCTAGAGCGGAGGGTGGGTTGGCCCTCCCTGATTATCAGTGTTACTGTTTGGCAGCTCAGGGATGCAACTACTGTATGTACCTGGTCCAGGAGACGTGCTGACTCTGGTACCAGGTTGAAGAAGCCTTCTATACCTGATTGGGCCTTATGGTCCCTACCTACTAACACTATTCCCTCTCACATATGGTCTGGTACCGCTAACCCATGGATTAAACATTCAATGCATATACTTTTGTGCATCAGGAAGCTCACTGCTACCCCAAACGGTCTCGGTCCCCTGTCTTTCATCCGTCACGAACAGTGTTTTTCACCCCCTCGAACCTATCCGGTTACCTTCATTGGGCAGATCACAGGCTCGTGACCTTTTTTACAATGCACTGATGAGGGGATTGCTTATCGTTCACTCAATTGCAGGCTAAATATGCACTCCGGAAGGACGATCATTATAGATTCCTGCAAATTCGATATTTCCTGAAGATGCCTGGTATCCTTCCTCAGGTCCGTAGAGAAAGAACAGATCTAGAATCTTTTTTCTATTTCATTATTACTTTTAAAGATCATTTTCATTATCTCTCAGAGCTTTATTCCATATTAACGTGTACCCAGGTTCCCCCCTGGAGAAGCAGCGGATTGGGTGGGAATGGGGGGGGTGGCTCCAGGATTGGCCTGGACCAGCTGGCTAAGAGATTAAAGTGGGGTTGGCAAGTGACTTCATCCCCTTCCTGGTGGGAATTTAATTGTAATGTTTTAGCCCATTTTTTTTCATACCCCCACAATCACTAAGCATTTTAGTGCTACACATACTGACCTTTGTTGGAGGAATTGTGGGGTTAGAGGGACCCACCAGCACATTTTTTGGGCTTGCCCTGTGCTTTCAGGGTTTTGGTGAGGGATCTTTTCGGAAACAGAGTACTGGGCATCCAACTCCCTTTCACCTTTACAGACCTGATCTTAGGATTTTCCACTCTTTTGGCTACTCCTAAGCTTGTTAGGAGTCTCAACCAAAAATTTGCAAGTTGCAGCCCTTAATTGTATCACCTCACAGTGGCTGTCCCCTGCCCCACCTATCCTAGAATGCTCGAGAGCCAAAGTGGCAGATATCGAATGGATGGAGGGTATCACTAGTCAGCTTAGGCTGCAGCATGGGACATTCTGGGAGATATGGCACCCTTGGCACCAAGCATTGAGGTCCATGGACCCTGTCTAGAAATATTTCAACAACATTTTTTTTTATGCAGGGTTCGGGGGTATTATTGTTGTATTCGAGTGGGGGGTGAGGGGTATTGTGCACCCATGTAAATGTTTTGTGGTTTTTTAGGTTTTTACCATTTGCTTTATACTGTTTGACTAAAGGTTACTTGCTCATTTGAACAATGTTTAGTATTTCTTAAAAAGCATAGTTAGGCCATGGCTGAATTTCAGATAATTGTTAGTTTCTTTGCTGTATCTAGGACCCTTCTGTATTTTGTGTACTGAACTTTGGGGGGAACTGGGCATATATGTAGTAGGTCTGAGCCATCAGGTACATTTTTCTCCCCACTGTTCTTATTGTAAATCACAACATACTAGAAGAATGCTATTGATAGATGGACAGTTGATAGGAGACCAAAGTGCCTTGAATGCAATCTGCTGTACCTGGGAGACTCTGGATCAGTAGATCCCTATCACCTGATAAGAGGCTTTACAGTTTCTGGGCCATTCAAGAACTTTACGGACATTAGAGACTTGAAAGCTGCTAATTCTATGGCTCTGGTTTAGTATCACTTAGCATAGCTAATATACAGCACATCTATTACGGTATTGTTCAAATACTTCTTTGTCTTTGCCTCATAACTTTCAGCAATGCATATTTGGGTTTGGGTCTAAATCCAGAAGTGATATATAACCACACTGCTGTACTATGATTTACATTGATGTCTTCAATAAACTTTACTTTAAAGTTAAAAATACCTTGCGCACAAGCACCCCATCTTACTTAACTGAACAGATAACGTTCATTGATTTGCCTTCCTCCCGCTCAACCTCGAAAAACAACATCAAAATCCCCCTGCTTCGCACAAACATGGGACAACGCACATTTAGTTATCGAGCCGCTTCACTCTGGAACTCAATACCCTCTAATCAAAATAGCTCCAACAGTCTCTGCCTTTACAAAAAAGCTGAAAGGCTACTATTTTACATGTAATGTCTGTGACTGTTATGGCTAATTTCTCTCTCTTATCCTCTCTGTGTACACACTTTCTTCACTTTATGTATCGCATTATCATATCCTGCACCGCCTGCATCACACTGCACTTGCACTGATTGTATTTCTGTATCATTTGACTGTTACGTGTACACTTTGTATTTATTCACTGTAAATATTTTGCTATTATGTCTGTATCAATTTACTGTTACTTGTACACTGTACTCATTCATTGTAAATATTCTGCTACCTATAATGTTTGTGCCATTGCACCCGGGTTGTACCAGAAGAAGGCATCTGCTCCCAGGGTACTTACCTGGTTACCAAAGTTGAAATAAAATAAATATCCTCACACTCTGCCTGAACTGCCCCATCTACATCCGATCCCCCCCAGCCCCGTCACTCATTGTCTCTGGGATTTTCTCCCTTGCCTCCATTCTTCTACAGATTACTGCCTGTGGTGGGGCTGTTGGGTTCCCCAAGCCCTTCGGGCATCATGCGTAGTTAGAGGCAAGTGCCCAATAAGCAGTGAAGGGCATGGAGAGGATCACCCCAGTTCATTCTGCTGTGGACAGGCACTATTTCAACTTTTTCATCCCTTCCCCTGGATACCTAATAAGCTAGGATGGCAGTGGCATAAGCACATACAAGGTACTCATGCTGCCATCAGAAGGCATCCACCCACCCTTGTGGATCTTGCTTGCACCACATCCTGTGGTCACCCAGATGGTGGCAGTGTAGGAGAGCATGCTACCCTCCCTCCCCGGAGGAGGACAGCATTCTGTGGGATGCTTTATCCTCTTCCCCCAGCTGACTGATGACAATCCATGATCATTCCCAAACCCAGATTGCCAAGGGCTTCATGAGTGGTAGCGTTACCTGTGTATCAGTAGGTCAGCTGTTAACAGAATCTCTTTATTCACTCCTCATCCTGCCCATTTGGCTGGCCACCACCTTTATGTTGGGTCTTCATGCCAAGAATCCTCTTCTTCATCCTCAGCCAGACCTACCGTCACCTCAAAGTTCCAGTAAGACAAAGAGAGACAAGCAAAGACGTGGGTGACTTATTGCCTCGGATGTAATAACTGGGGTGGGGCTTGGTTACCTTCCATCCTGGCACTCCATCCACAAACACTGACTTCAAGTAAGTCTGGCTTTGCATGTTTGTGAACACCATGGCTCCGATATGGATGCTGTGGCCCACTTGTCACATCTTCACATCACTAGAATGTGCTGCCTGGGCGATCTCTTTTGACTGGTATCTTAAGTCGCCATTGCAGAACTCTGATGTGCCCTACTTCATCAGCCATTCCTTTTGGTGGGTAATTTAACAGATCCTAAATCCAGGTAGGGAGGTTGGGGAAAGTAACCACCACAAATCCTTAGCTCGCTTTTTCAACTCTCAGTCCCTCTGGCACAGCTATGGGAGTGTACCCTTGGCTTCATCTAACCTGGAGGCAGCTAATCCAGCCTCCTCATTAGTCAACAGCCAGTCACATGGGGCTACCTTATCCTATACATAACTCCATACTTGTGTACTTTTTGTAGTATGACAGTTCAGGGTTGAAAGGTCATCATGCAAATGAGACACAACCTCATTACAACCCCTCATATAATAACTAGGGAGCATTTTCTCACATAGGGAAACCCAGTTATAATTCGCCGTTATAACAGCACTGACCAAGGGCACTTTATTATCTCCCAACACAGGTAAGCCCAGTTTAGTCTTCTTCCTTGCTGCACTTCATGGTTCTCCCGCTTCAGTGCCAAAAAAAAAAAAGTGATATCAAAAACGACAGTTTAGCCCAACCATGGCTGAACTACCATTACTGCTGCAGTTTGTCTAGCAACACACGAGGTGAGAAGCACACAGAGAGAGAGAGAGAGAGAGAGAGAGGGAAAGGATGGGGGGTAGTGATCATACATAATAAAAATTTATACTGCGAGGGGATTTTAAACAGTGTCGTCAATGCTGCTTAACTGCTACAAATAGCAGTACCATCTACTGGCCACACAGTTCTGTTTTTTTTAATTCTTAATTTAAATGAAATGGCTGAGAAAACTTTCTCCAACAGTTATATAAAATAAAACATGGGGTGGTATGTAAAACTTGAATTTTGCATATACCCTCAGTGTTGGATGCTTAAATAAACTCCAAGAGCATTTATGTAGCATCCAACACCTTGGGTGTGTGTAAAATTCTCATTATATACACCACCCCATGTATTATTCCATGTGTAACATACAGACAAAATGGAAAACCTAGTACCTCTTGATCCAAATAAGATGAAACTTTTAGAAATAGAGCCATATAAACTTAAACTGGAAAACTTATCTAAAGATCATACCTACTCCCCAGCAAGACAAAATCACCCAAAAATAAAACATTTCAAAACCACTCACCAAGAAACACAACAGCAATATCAAAATAACTAGAAAAAAATAAATAAAATATAATTGTGCAAATCAAATGCATTAGTCTCTAAGCACGATCATGCTTTCACTTTCAGAGAAAAAGGTGCTCTCTCTCGCTCTCTCTTTCCCTCTCTCTCTCTCTCTCTCTCTCTCTGTCTCTGAGCACTCCGTCTTGCTGCTGCCACTGCAAATAAATGCTTAGTATATTTTAAAATATTCTTGCAACTTTATGCATACTTTCATCAAAATGTTGACCTTCACCTCATCATCTTTCTAAGTATAGTAATTTTTAATTATCCTACTAATGTTGAAATGCCCATAGTCAAAATAGTGGATTTATCATATAATATAGCAAATAAAAACATACCCCGAACTCTGAATTATAAAAGTGTAATTGAATCTCGGATTTTGGGGGGACAAAACACTCAAGCTCTGGTCTTCTGGTTTATCATGTCCCTACCCCCTCCCATGAAATTATACTCTTATAATTCATACAGTAGTTGAGTATCATTGATTCTGTAAGCATACCCCCCATACACACACATCATCCTAAGAATAAAAGAAAGAGAACTCCTGTAGATAGTCTGCCAATAAAAGTACCTCATGTTTTGCACCATGTCATTCCGATTTCCATTTTTTTCTTGGAACTGATTGCATGAATTTTGTACCATTTACTGTTGTTTTCTCCAATTTAACCCTTCCCCCTTGGCTGCCCCAGAAAATGAGCTTTAGTTCATTGTGCCTTTTCTAGAAAACAAACTTTCATAAATAAAAGTGAAGGCCAGATTTACACAGAGAAATACAACCTAATGGCAGCAAAAACACAGACTCCCTCAACCCCGACCCAACAGGAAACTTTGCTCAAAAACCCAACATTAAAGAAGAATCGATAGATTAAGTCTGTGGTTCAGTGGAGCAGTAGGTGACACTTGCTGTGTACCACAAGCTCAATTTAAACAGTGTGCTCCTATGTCCTTGGGCATTAATTTTTTCTTGCTGCCCTTGTTCAGGTGCAGATGCGGTTTTGGTGGCCATTGGCTTTGCAATGCAATCCACCTTCAGGTGGCACACTTACCAACTTGTGTTGATGCCCTGGATGGAGGCAGGCACTGCCAAGGGTGCTCCTGTGCCTATGGGTGTATTATAGAGGTGTGACAGTGCCTCTATAGTTAGGTTTGAGCAGCAGTTTCTATGTTAAACCTTAAATTTTGCACTTTAATAACTTTGCAACCGATTAATGGATTTGCACAAAATTTGGCATGCGCTGTCATGTGAGATACTATAGATCTCTTGATGTGGAAAGTTTTGTTTTGGTCAGATATGCAAATTCTGAGATCCATATAGTGAAGAAAAGTAAAAGAAATACCCGGTTTTGCTGTTTTTCACTCATCACTCTGCAGCCATACGGTGTGGAATGTCTGCCTGATTTTTGCAGGGTATAAAGAAGTTTGGTAGAAGAACAGACAGTGAAACTATTGTGCAAATCCATTGATCGGTTTCAAAGTTATTAAGTTGTTTAGTTCCCATTATATCCTATGGCACTTTGCCGAACATTCCGTTTCTCGGATAGAAGTGTTTCTCACAAAGGGGGATTTCATCTCATGAAGAAGGACTGAGTCTCGTGAGATCAATCCTTCTTCGTGAGATTTGGAATCCCTCTTCGTGAGAAAAAAATACTTTGTCATGAGCCGCCATCTTGTGTTCTGTTTTTTTAATTTTTTTTATTTGAAAACCCACAAAAATGAAGACATCAGGATATGCCAAGGTATGTATCTTATTCAGCGGGATTCCCTTAGATGGATTCCTAAGTGACTGCATGCAATGCAGCCTCCGAGGATGTTTTATTAATAGTTTAGATTCCTTTTTCACCACTCGCTAACTTCCTTTTTCGCCAGCCGGAAGTTAGTGAGTGGCAAAAAGGAATCCTTTTTCGCCACTCTCTGTTCACTTTCCAGTATTTAAAAAACAATATGCAGATATCGGGGTGCCCAGTCCCTGTATCAGCTGTAGAACGTCCCCTCCCTGCCATTGTGGGACACTGGGGAGCCCACTCCCAGTGTCCCAAATTTTTATTTATTTCACTAAAGTTTTTGCCGACATGGGGTACCCAATCCCCATGTCAGCATTAGCACACACACCCAGCACCACCAGTGTGGGACACTGGGGAGCCCACTACCAGTGTCCCCAGTTAGTTGTTATCCCCCCAATACTGAGGGGCATACTGGGGAGCCCACTCCCAGTTTCCCCATACAATAAAAAGTCCCTGAAATAAAGAAAACATCTTTTTTTAATTTTTTTAAAACCTGTAAAAAAGAAAATGGTCCCTCGTCATCTCCCCATACCCCCCTCCCCTATCCTGACACTCCCTCTGCACACCCATCTCCCTGCACCCCCCCGCACCCCATACTTAACTCCTGAGGCTGGCGGCTATGATCTTCTGTGGACAGGGATACGTCTGCACTCTTCAAAGCCGAACCACAAACTGAGGAATCCAGGTAAGCGCCGTATAATGGTTGTCAATGGGGTTTTCAACTTATGTTGATATCTTGGCTGTTTTTTTTTTTACATTTTGGCCCCATATTTTCAACGTGGGGTTATTCGGGACCCCACTTCATGAACACCGGCACTGTTATTTCGTTACTCAGTCCCGAAAAGTGATTTTGTGGTCACTGTGCAGAATCACCTTTTGGGACTGATTAACAAAATGACAGTGCCAGTGTTCATGAGATGGGTCCCAAAAGCCCATGTTGCAATTTGGTAAAATAATTCCAAAAAATGACCAAGTTATGAGCGTGCACTGTGCAGGTTTTATGCATGCTCATAACTTCGTCAATCTTGAATATTTTTACTCCAGATTTTCAACATTGCCATTTTTTCATACCTCCTCATGAATAGTGTAGTTGTCATTTTTCACATCCTGCCTAAAATGTGTTTTCACACCTGTGACGTAGTATGGCGTGGTCACTGGGTGAAATCAACTTTTGGGACAGATTAACAAAATCACAGTGTCAGTGTTCATGAGGGGAGGTCCCAAAAAGCCCATTTTGAAAATTTGGTAAACAAATGCCCCATAATGACCGCATTATGAGCATGCGTTACTCACTTTCTACGCACGCTCATGACTTCGCCAATTTTTCATATTTAACACCCCAGATTTTCAGCATTGCAATTTTTTCACACCACCTCATGAATAGTACAGCTGTAATTTTTCAAATCCTACCAAAAATGTTTTTCCACACCTTTGGCACAGAATGCTGTTACAGTTGCGCAGAATTACACTTCGACAGGGATTTGAACATTTTCTGTACTGGTTACATACAGTGAGGTGATAAGAAGATTATGCTGAACATTTGGGGTGAAAATGTTTTAAGATGGCACAGTTATGACTATTTGTTGCAATTTCACTACGTCTGCTCATAACTTGATATGTGGAAGCGCAGGGGCCACAGGCCTCCGAGTTTCCACAGCTAGATACATATGCACGTTTGTGGAGGAATGGGAGCACAGGGTCTAAAGGACCCTGCACTCCCACAGTAAAATACAGATACTGTTATACTATCCAAAAAAGTAAGGAAATAAATTGCAAAAAACTTCGTTGATGCATCAGTTGGGGTTAAAGCATCAAAAGTAGGGAAATGTGGTGTTAGGGTTTCCAACCTTAATACCCCACACCCGAGCCTGCAAACTCACCACATTCCATTACAAAATAAGATGAGTGGCCACAACTTAAGAGAATGGAGTGAGTGTTAGGGCTGGAGATGCCAATGCCAACCCCCCGATCCCTCTTTGTCTCTGCAGGGTAGGGTCTTAGGGTTGGAAACCCTAATGCCACATTTCCCTAATTTTGACACTTTAACCCCAACTGATGCATTAACAAAGTTTTTTGCAATATATATATATATATATATTTATATACATATATATATTATGGTAGCATGGTAGTGCTACCATAGTTAGGGTTGAGTAGCACTTTTAAGGTTAAAGGGTCAAACTTTGCACCTTAATAACTTTGCCCCCATTCAACGGATTTGCCTGAACTTTGGAATGCATGATTGAGAAACATATATCTTGGGATCTGCCAACTTTTGTACCAGTCGTATATAGAGCTGCGGAGTTATTAAGTGTGATCTGCACGCACGTTTACAGTTTCTGGTGAATTCTTTGCTCACGCCTACAGGTCGCACGGTTTGTGCGACCAGTCTGAAAACTTCAGAGAACGTGCTGCTGTGGTTCCTTATGTGCCTTTTGAAGATTTCATGAAAAAATATTAAACGGTTTAAAAGTTATTCAAAAAACAAGTTCCCATTATAAGTCAATGGGAAAAGTTAACAAAAAGTTCGACAGTGTCGCAAATGCACTTTTTAGTGTTGCAAATGGCCCTAGTAGTGTCACAGATCTGCCATTTTGTTTTCAGTTAGCGATCAGAAAAATGCTTTCCATTTAAATTTGGGACCCTCTAGCAACACAATTCTTTTTGTGTTCACTTAGTAGACCCTGAGGATGCTAGCCATGTCTTTATTTTGGGGTGAAACACCCTAAAAATATGTTTTTCAAATTTCTGGAAAAAGTAGTGTTGCAAAGTAGCGTCGCACTCATGACACTTTCGCAAATGGTTGCGAAAGCTGTCGCAAATCACGACACTACTTTTTCAGACTATGGGCAAAATGACAGCAGTTCTTTGCCACCCTGCTGCAAAACAACGATTTGGTCTTTTGAGCTGAAATTTGGAGGGAGCGCAGCCAACATCTCACAGATGTGCCTTTTGCTGGTTTGGTGAAAAAATATTGCATGGCTGCAAAGTTACGGTACTCCAAATTTGGCATTTTTTTCCCATAGACTAACGTGGTGGCGTACGCTGCGCCTTTCGGGGCTCATATCTCGAAAACGATACCAGATACAGATATTTTGTTACGAGTTGCATAGCCCTTTGGGTTATGTAATTGCAGAAACCTAGCCAGGAAAATCATGATTTTTGTGAAATTTAAATTTTTTTTCTACGTTGTGCAGTTGCTGAGATATTAGCAATTAAGTACTTCCAATGCTCGTTTTAAGCTTTGATGCCCATTACAATACATACATTCTTTGTGTTTCTCTATGCACCTGTTCGGCAAAAGCAGGGTATGCACTTCCATTACTGTTACAGTTACTGTTTCCACTTGCGTTTATGTCCCCATTTGCGTTGCCGTTCCTGTGTACGCCACCGTGTGCGTTACCCTTTGCGTTGTTATTTGTGCTTGCATTTTCGTTACTGTTACCATTTGCATTTCCACTACTGTTTCTGTTTGCGTCACCATGCGCATTGCCATTTGCATTTCTGGCAGCCCTTTCATTTGCATTTCCATTTCTTTTTCGTTTTGTGTCTTCCTTGCTGTTACTATTACCATTTGTGTTTGCAATTGCGTTACTGTGCCCGTGCGCATTACGGTTTGCATTTCCATATGCACTTGCATTTCCTTTTGTGTTTCTGTTTCCTTTGCTGTTATTGTTGCTGTTACCATTACCATTTGCGTTTACAATTGCGGTACTGTGCCCTTGCATGTTTCCGTTTGTGTTTCCGTACGCGCTTCTGTTCCCATTTCCATTTCTGTTTCCTTTGGCATTATTCTTCATGTTAACTTTACCATTTGCATTTACAATTGCGGTACCGTGCTTGTGCATGTTATGGTTTGTGCTTACTTGTGCTATGTCAGTTTCCGCTTTCTGTTCCCTTTCTCGTTCTTTGCTGTGACACTTAACATTTCCATTTAAAATACCACTGCCATCACTGTTTGTGTTACCAGTTGTGTTTTCGTACACGCTTCAATGTCCGTTTGTGTCACTGTTCGCTTTAGCGTCACTTTGCTCTTGCGTTTCTATTAATGTTTCCTTTACCATTTATGTTTGCGTTACCATGTGCGCCACTGTTGGCGCTTCTGTTTGCATTGTTGTTCCTGTTACTATGTCACAAGACATCACGTGGTGGGAGCGCGAGGTTCCCGCCGCTGCATTACATTCACTATTTCTCATCATCATTCTCAAAAAGAAGGTAAATTAGAGGCAAAAAACTCCATTTAATGCATCAGTTAGGGTTGTTCCACAGCAACAAAAGCAAGGAAATTCGGTGATAGGGTTGAAAGCCCCCCTTGGACCCCTCCACCCCACCCTCCAACTGGCATCTTTTATTTATTTATTTGCTTTTGGTAACCAGGTAAGCACACTAGACAGCTAGTGCCTATTTTCAGGTGTGACCCAGGAGAATTACAAGGTATCCATGAAACAAATACAGAGTCAACGTTACAAACCGGAGCAACATGCTCCAACAGTAGGTAACACAGCATAAGGTACATACAGGCTCAAAGAGGCATCGTGGGAGGGTATAAGACAACAAGACATACCCTAGGCATTTAGAAAAACAGTACATAGCATAGCCATTAGAATAAATGCAACACAAAATAGTGGGGCAGTAAGTGCCTAGCAGGGGTACCGGTGAAGGTAAGAGGGCTGTGGGACTGGGCATTAAGTGGCACACAGGCAGGTTGCACCAGCTTTTAGGAAGTTCCAGAGGGAAGTTTTGAAGGAGGGATGGGGGGGCATGAACTTGTGCCAGAAGGGAGTTCCAAAATTTTGGCACGTGGATGGTGAACGCCCGATCACCTGCAAGGGTGCGGGTCTTAGGGACCAGGCGAGTCTGGGACATGCATGACCTGAGGTGGTAGATGGGGGAGGCGTGTTTCAGGGGAAGGGCGAGCAAAGCAGGAGTGGATGTTCGAACTATATTGTCAACGAAGTTTCCTAGGATGTAGGTACGGTGTTTTTCAGGGGGGAGCCATTCCAGGCAAGAGTAGAGCGCACAGTGGTGTGTGAGACGGGGAGCCAAGAGTGCGAAGCAGCAGATGTTGTTGTACGTGGTGTCCCACTTTGCAAGGCTTGAGGACGGGACAGGAGCAAAGGCGACCAGCCCGTAGGAGAGAGTAGGAAGTAGTATCCTCCTAGCTATGGCCAGCCGGGCAGTGGGGGTAAGGCAGTCTTTTGCTCTGTATGCTAGGCCAAGCTTGCCATTTGTAGCATTACATATGTTTCTGATGTGTCCAGAGAGTTCTAATTGAGGATCGAGGGTAACTCCAAGGTACTTGGCAGAGTCAGTTGTCAGCAGGAGGGAGTCGCTAGACCCATGAATTTTGAGGGGCGTAGTGCAGGAGGAACTTTTGGCCACTGAGCCAAAGAGCATGGCCTGAGTTTTCTTCAAGTTGACTGTGAGTTTGTGCCCATCAAGCCATGTCCTGATACGGGAGAAGTCTGAGTTGAGCTGGGTATTGATGCTGGTGGCGTCGTGCGAGCTGGCTAAGATGACCAGGTCATCCGCGTAAAGGGTTAGGTGCCTTTTTGTGGCGACAGAGGGTAAATCATTGATGAACAGGGAGAACAGGATGGGTCCAAGGATGGACCCTTGTGGTACCCCACTGTTCACGGGTAAGAGGGTTGAGAGGGTTCGAATGAAGCAGATGAGTTGCTGCCTGCCCCCGAGATAGTTGGAGAACCACTCGAGGGCACGGAGGGAGAAGCCAAGTGTCTGTAGGGTGGAGAGGAGGAGGGGGTGGTCCACACGATCGAAGGCTTTGGAAAGATCAACAAATATAGCCCCCGTCAACTTGCCCTGGTCGGTTGCGGCCCTAATCCTGGAGGTGACCTCAGCAAGAGCTGTTGAGGTGCTGTGGCCTTTTCTGAAACTGTGCTGTGATGGGGAAAGGACATCGTATCCCTGGAGGTAGTGGGATAGTTGCGAGGCGACAGCTTTTTCCAGGAGCTTGCAGGTAGCCGATAGTATGGCAATAGGGTGATAATTGTTGACATCTTTAGGGTCACCATGTTTCAGGACAGGGACAACCTTGGCAACTTTCCATATGTCAGGGATGATCCCTGAGATAAGCGAGGCATTGAAGATGTGGGCAACAGGTCGGGGTGAGGAGAGGAGTCCCCAGGCTGGCATCGGGGTGTGCATTAGGGTTGTTGGTCCTAACTCTCACCTCACCTCATTCTCCTGTTCCTCAGCTTCTTTACACATGTGATGGGGTGAGAGTTGACCAATGATTTGTCCATACCCGATGCTGAACAAGAAAGGTGGGCTGGAGGGGTCCAAGGGGGCTTTCAACCCTAACACTGAATTTCCTTACTTTTGTCGCTGTGGAACAACCCTAACTGATGCATTAAATTGAGTTTTTGCTATATATATATATATATATATATATATATATATATATATATAGAGAGAGAGAGAGAGAGAGCGAGCGAGAGAGAGCAAATAACTTTGTAATGCATCAGTTAGAGGTATATAAAAGTGGAAATGAGCTGTTAGATTGAGCCCCTACCCCTCTATCCTCCACAGACCAACAGAAGCCAGGGTGTGCCATGGGGTCGTGAGGCCCAACTCTCCCCCCTTTCCATGCGTAAACAGGTTGGTATGCTACAGTAAAGGAGAATGGGGTGAGAAGCCTCATGACCACATGGCACACCCTGGCATCTGTCGGTCTGTGGAGGATGGGAGGTGGGGGAGTTAGGGGCTCAACCCTAACAGCTTATTTCCCCACTTTTGTTGTTTTAACCCTAACTGATGCATTAACAAAGTTTTTTGCAATGAATTTCCTTACTTTTTGAAAAAGTGTAATATAACTAGTAAATGATATGTGTTGGTGGCCCAGCGCTCCCACCAAGCTGTCCATTTGTGCATAATGATATGTGTCTGTGGGAGTGCAAGCTCTCTGGGCCCTGCGCTCCCACTGACACATAACTATGGATCCATACAGCAGTCCTATAGGGCAAGGAACACTTGTAACACTAATTTGCCAATATCTCAGCAACCGTAGCTGCTATTAAAAAAATTCCAGTGCCATTGTAATCATGACAGTGAAACCTCCATGTGAGATAAAGGGTGACTAAATCATATCTCGCATTGTTTCTGAGATACGGGCACTGAAAAGCACTATGGGTGCCGCAGTGTTATCCTATGGGAAAAATCTTGACTTTGTGGTGGCATATCTATAGAACCAAGTACCTTTTCAACACCTAAATAGCATAATTCACATCTCTGGGGCATCCCCTTTATACCCTGCAAATTTCAAGTCAAAAGACCAATCTGTTTATATACAGTACAGTGACAAAGTTTTTAAAATCCTAGTTCATGAGGAGTCAAAATCCCCGTTCGCAGGGTCAATCCCTGTTCTCAAGCTGTCAAAATCCCCATTCATGAGTAATCCTTGATCATTAGATTTTGGCCATCTGGTCCCTAAGTTGCAAATGGGGGTTTTGACAGTCAGAATGGGATTTTGACAGCTCGTGAACAAGGAATTGAAAAACCAATCCCCTTTCATGAGCTGACAAAATCCCCATTCTTGAGCCGATCCCCTTTTGTGAGCTGTCAGAATCCCAGTTCATGAGCCAGTCCTCACTCGCAAGAAGGGCCATCTGGTCTGGAAATGATGACCAAGGATTTTGTCAGCTCGGAAAGGGATTGCTTGTGAAGCGGGATTTTGTCAGCTCACAAATGGGTATTTTGTCAGCTCACAAAGGATTCCGTATAATCCCAACTTCGTGGTGACAAAATCCCAGTTACATGCCGATCCCCTTTTGTGAGCTGACAGAATCCCCGTTCACGAGCCAGTCCTCATTCACGAGAATGGCCATCTGGTCCCTAAGTCACAATCAAAGATTTTGCTACCTCATGAAAGGGGATCAGCTCGTAAATGGGGATTTTGTCACCTCGCAAACGAGGATCGGAAGCGAGTCATGAATGAAGGATTTCAAAATTTAAAGTGGCACTTTTTTGGCTAAAATGAAGCAAACTAAAGCTATAGGGTTGTAGAGGGCATCGCCCTGAATGAAACCCATGCCTTATTGCAACAAAAATTCACATGTGGAGGAAGCTACGACATTTTGTTTGGGGGGAAAAATGAAACAAGATGGTGGCTCACGAACAAGGAATTTTTTCTCATGAACAGGGATTTTTTAAATACCCATTCGTGAGGTGACAAAATCCTTGATCATGAGCCCAATCCCCTTTCACAAAACATACATATACATTTTTTGAGTGAACTGAACATGTTCAGAACCCATAAATTAAAAATGAAATAACTTTGGAATGGATAAATATTTTTTCACCAAAATAATACTGGATTGTTCTTTTACCCAAACTCTTTCTACATTCCAAATTGCAGGCCAAAATACCAAATACTGTGGCCACAGCATGATGGGCAAAAAAGTGTAAAAAAGTGGTGAAAAACACGTTTTCAGCACTTCGCTGTGCAAAAACCGTATGCCCAACCAAAACGTAACTTGGCACATCAAGAGATCTACCACACCAGATCGCGAATTCCAACCTTTGTGCAAATCCATTTAATGGTCGAAAAGTTATTAACGTGCAAAATTTGGGGTTTAAGATTAAACTACTTACTCAACCTTAACTATACTGTAGCAACCATGCCAGTATAATACATATATATATATATATAAACTGATGCATTAACAAAGTTTTTTGCATAGAAAATATATATATATATATATTTATATTATACCTGCACAGTAGTGCAGGTATAGTTAGGGTTGCATTGTCACTTCTATTTTAAACCCCAAAGTTTGCACTTTAATAACTTTGCAACCATTTGACCGATTTGCCTGAAATCTTGCACGCACAGCCTCCAACCACAGATCTTTGGATATGGAAAGTTTTGTTCCAGTCAGATGTACAGTTGCAGAACTGCAGAGCCTTCAAAACATGAAAATTACCAACTTTCATGCAATTTTTCAGTAGGACATTATGGACTGAAGAATGCATCTGAGTGGATTCAAATTTGCTTGTCTATATGTGGCTTGGGTTAAACTGGTACCTTTTGAAAATTTGTGAAAAAATATTAATCCGTTCAAAAGTTATGCAAGTTTTTCATGTCCCATTTTAGCCTATGGGAAAATTTATATGTGCATTGCTAAAACTTTCCCGCACACTTTTTTGTTGTCGTGCTCCGGCATTTTGTTTTCATGTTGCCGCCATCTTGGTTTCAGTTAGTGAGAGACAAAAAATGTTGTAAATCGAAAAACTGTGTCTCTTGCTAAACACCAACATTTGTGTTTAGCTAATCGGGTCCTGAGGAACATGACCCTGGCGTCAGTTTTTGTGTAGGTAGCCTGGAAATATGTTTTTCAAAATGTTTCTGCCATTTTGCCATTTTTTGTGTGCGTGGTAATGACCTCACACACAAAAAAGGTGGCATGGCAAAATATGTCTGTGCTTGGAAACATTCCTGTTATAGAGCTAGCAGTGCCGTGAACACATTAAAGTTATTGCGAAAACAATGCTCATAACTTTTTCCCATGTGTTGTTTCCTTTGTCACTTCATTGTGCTTAGGTGGATTGTAGTTTGGGGCTGAAATTTGCAGGGTGGCAAACCCTGGTTCCACAGATGTGCCTTTTGGAGGTTTGGTACCAAAAAATTAAATGGGCCCATAGTTACAGTGTTCTGAAGTTGAGAAATTTCCCATAGGATAAAATTGCAGCACCCGCGGTGCCTTTCAGTGCCCGTATCTCAAAAACAAAGTGAGATGTAGATTTTTCGATACCCACAGCATAGTCGGACTAAGCCTGCGAGGAAGTCTGAAAGTCATAGATTACACCTGCAGTGGAATTTATAGGTTGTACAGTTACTGAGATATTGTCCAATTAGTGTTACAAGGGCTCCTTTTCAGGTCTATAGGACTACTGTATGGCTCCGTTGTTATGTGTAAGTCGGAGCGCAGGGCCCAGAGGGACCATGCTCCCACAAACACATACCACTAACCACTTACATTACAGTTTCTCAAAAAGAAGAGAAATTGATTGCAACAAAATCTGTTAATACATCAGTTTGGGTTGATAGCACAGCAACAGAAGTTTGGAAATGTGATGTTAGGGTTACCTCTCCCTCTCCTTCCCCCCATGCCACCCCATTCCCCTTCCCCCCAGGCCCATAGTCCCATCAAACACTTAAACTGTACATAGTAATATGCACAAGTGGGAGCACAGGGCCCGTAGGGACCACACTCCCACTTGTACTTATTGCTAAGTATTGGTTTGGTGGTTGATGGGAGCGCAGGATGTGAATGGCCCATGCTCCCCTAAAAACCAAAATTTCATGCATTAATATGTACAAGTGGTAATATGGGCCTTGTGGGAGAATGTGTGCTTCCACTAGTGCATATTAGTATGTATGGGTGTGGTGGTTGAGGGTAGTGCAGGGCCCCAATGGGCCATGCTCCCTTCAACCATCTAGCAGTATGCAAATATATGGACAACATGAAGGGAGTGCCCCCCAAGAATGCATACCAATAACACTTACATGGCACTTTCTGAAAAAGAAGGAAAATTGATTGCAACAAAATCTGTTAATGTATCAGTTTGGGTTAATAGCACAGCAACAGAAGTTTGAAAATGTGATGTTAGGGTTACCTCTTTCCCCCCACACCACTGCCATTCCCCCTCCCCATAGGGCCCACACTCCCATTTGTACATATCGCTAACTATTGGTTTGGTGGCTGATGGGTGCACGTGAGTGTGTATGGCTTGTGCTCCCCTAAAACACCTAAATTGTACACACTAATATGCACAAGTGGTAATATGGGCCTTCTGGAAAAACATGTTCTTCCACTTGTGCATATTAGTATGTGTGAGTGTGGTGGTCAAGGGGAGTGCAGGGCCCTGAGGGACTGTGCTCCCTTCAACCACCTGAATTGTACATGGTCACATACAGAAGTTGGAGCACAGGGCCTAGAGGTACCTTGCTCCTACTTGTGTAGATTACTATGTATAGTTTCGGTGGCTGATGGTAGTACAGGGCCTGGATGACCTGTGCTCTCCTAAAACACTGAAATTGTATGTACTGATATGCAGAAGTGGTAGTGCGGGTGACCCGTGCTCCTTTCAAGCACCTAAACTGTATATACTAATATGTGCAAGTTGTAGCGCAGGCCCCGGAGTTCCTGTGCTCCCACTTGTGTATATTATGATTTATAGTTTAGGTACTTTATGGGGTCGTTGGGCCTGGATGGGTTGTACTCCCCTGAGACAGTGTAACTGTATGCACTGAAATACTCTAGTTTGTAATGTATGTGGAACTAAGCTAGGATGTGTATACATGAAACATTATAAATGAGTCACCAGACACTGTGTTGGGTGGTTCAGATGTTTTGTTTACCGTTTTTATGTGATAAAAAAATGATTAGACATGTTTTCTCAAATATTTAAAAAGAAAATAGATACTTTTTATAAAACAAAAAAGCTTGCTGTCAGTGTTTATAGTACGTAAAATAAAAATATATTTATCCATATTTATACTCTTTTTAACTGTTTAATTTAGATTGTAAACTTAAAAATATACATTCATAAATATATTAAAAAACATATTTTCTTTTAAATGTAAAAACAAATGTTGCAAAAAATACATATATATTCCTCCAAACCCACCCAGTTTTGTTAACTTTAAAAAAAATACTGGTTTCTTCACCTAGAAAAATATTGACAAAAAAACAGTACAATAATGGATCCATTCACATATCTGGACTGTGTAGTACGGTACGGGCTGCACGCCCATTGGCTCACGTTGTGGACCAATGGGCATACAGCCCTACTGTACAGTGTCAGTCGGCGGGCGGCAGGGCGGCAAGCGGGTGGGGAGCTGCTGCCTGCCGCTGACCGGGGGGGAGCGGGGTGGTGGGGCTCAGTGAGCAGGTGGGAAGGGGGATACCTCTAGACCACCAGGGTTAGATTGGTGTGGCATTATGTTTCACTGATGCCCATGATCGGGCTGCGTCCGGTCCACTGGACCACCAGGGATATAGGACCGAACATAAGGACATATGCCCTCAATCGGGCTGCGAGCAGTCCACTGGACCACCAGGGATGGAGTTAACTGTATTTTAATTTACCTATGCCCGCAATGAGGCTGCAAGCTGTCCACTGGACCACCAGGGATATAAGACTATTAACTATACTACATATGCCCGCGATCGGGCTGCAAGCGATCCACTAGACTACCAGGGATATAGGACTAATATGTTTCCTACATATGCCCGCAATCGGGCTGCAAGCGGTCCACTGGACCACCAGGGATGTAGTTAACTGTATTTTAATTTACCTACAGTATGCCCACAATGAGGCTGCAAGAGGTCCACTGGACCACCAGGGATATAGAACTATTAACTATACTACATATGCCTGCGATCGGGCTGCGAGCGGTCCACTGGACCACCAGGGATATAGGACTAATATGTTTCCTACATATGCCTGCGATCAGGCTGCAAGCGGTCCACTGGACCACCACGGATGTAGTTAATTGTATTTTAATTTACCTATGCCCGTGATGAGGCTGCAAGTGGGCCACTGGACCACCAGGGATATAGGAGTATTAACTATACTACATATGCCCGCGATCGGGCTGCAAGTGGTCCACTGGACCACCAGGGATATGGGACTATCCTTATTCTACATACGCCTGTGATCGGACATGGGGGGGGCACCACCACGAAAGTGCAGCCGGAGCTCGGGTGGCCACCCACAGGTGGCAGCTGCCATGTTGCACCCTGCAATACGGCAGCTCACCTGTGGGTGGCCAGCTGTTGCTTCTTTTTTGTTTTGGATCACCTGTGTGCAGCACAGGTAGGGGTTGCGCATGCATGGGCTCAGCAAATCCGGGCTGAATATCGGAATGTGCAGAGTATGCATGGGCACGCCCCCACTCCGCGCCGCGATACATTACTGATGCGCCTGGCACGCCAGGCTCAATCTGCTTGAATATAGTCTGGCGCATCAGTAGGTTGCGTATGGTGCAACTGTGTTGTGCCATGTGCAACCCTTCTGAATATCCTGCCCTATTTGTCTAAAAATGGTACACTGTTTCAAAGAACCAAGAGAACTATTTCAACAATGTGTGACCATGCTACTGATAACATTTGTGTTTTACTTGTAACAACTTTATTTGCACAGTCTGGATACTCAGTCAATGATGAAGATGAATGTAATAAAATATACATAAATATATTTACTATTATGATAATTATCATATACTATAGGTCCACCCTCCTCAAAAAAATAATACAGTAACTGCAGCAAAACAGTGATTTTGGTGCTGTTCAGGAATGCCTGTTCTTAAACAACACTAACTCAGTAATAGGACAGATACTGTAGGTAAACTTCTTTTTTTCTTTTTTGGCCTCAGCACCTGTTTGATTTACTTTTTTAACAATATACTGGTACAGGTTGGGGAAGTATACACATTCTTTATAACATCAATAACTCTTTGTGTGTGTTGTGTTGGTGGGGCATACAAATATGCCCCCTGGTTAAAACTATGTACTTTAAAATTCAGAATAATCTCCAGAAATGGAAACTGTTTAGTGTGTACTATAAAATGCATATGGGTTCGATCCTCACAAGTGCTTGAATTATTTGATGATAAAATTTCTGTTAATAAGAGTGGTTATGGAACTGATATCACATCAGGCGTGAATTACAACTATAGAAACAGGCACACGGTATACATTATGTTCCTTAGTGTGTAAGTATACATTATGTTCCTAAGTGTGTGTGTGTTGCTGCTGGGCAATAAAATGATAGCTCATACAGGGAAAGAAAAAGGTCATATGCTAACCACTTAGACCGAGTTACAAAAAAATAAATAGGCTGTGATAATTTAGAATATTATAATGCAGAGTTGGAAGCATTTGAGGGTTTGTGATAGGTTGCAAGAGTAGACACAGTCGTTCACTGAGCCACAGTGTGAAGTCCAATTTGTGTATGGAGTGCAGCGTACCTTGAATGGTTTGCTTATCAAACCAGTACCATAACCAGTGACCCTTCATTTTTTCTTGATATTTGTATAAAGCTGTTGACTTCACAGCTGCTTCACATGATTTCTTCAGTCTTCTCCTGCAACCCATCACAACCCACAAAGGCTTTGCAAAATGGCATACATAAAACTAATAATTAAATAATGTATTGCTTTGTTATTAAGAAGAAAAAGAAGACTATGTCAGTAATGCCTGAATTGCCACACTGGAGACTTTGGGAGGAAGTGCTGACATTGAACAGAGCAGGGCCTATGAAGTGGCAGAACTATCAAGGTGCAGGAGTGGGCCACCGCAGGGAGTGACGATGGTAATCATACAAGAGCAGTTGAGTAAGGGTTCGCACAGTAAAAAAGTGGAAGTTAGGGGATTCAAGCTGCCACACCAAGATCACAGTTCTGCACTTAAACCTAGTATCCCCTTTCCAATGTGCAAAGAAACTAACAGCAGATCATTAGCCATCAACTACGACAGCTTGAACCCCCCAACTGCTGCTGTCTGACTGTCTGATCAGGTAATACTGTAATTATACTGATTTTGTAATTGGAATTATGTACCCTGAAAAGTGGACATGCCACTGGTAGGTGCTCATATTTTTTTATTATCTCGTAAAATAGTAACAAAAAATTAAAAAAAAAATAAAATAAAAACAGCAGTAAAAGCCTTTTTTAGGGTACAGAATCTCCATTAGAGAATCAGTACCACTACAGTATAACCCAATTTCAGCTCTGAACTGGAAATCTAATACTGTGAATTACAGGTTATTATTTATTAAAAGAAAAGTGTCCTGTGTTGCAGAGAGATATCCACTCTGATCCATTAGTATTGGGTGGTTGCATGACTGCCTGAATGAATGAATTATATTTTTGCTTACAGTAAAACCTGACTGGCTGTGCCTCAGCCAGTGAGGTTTTACTATAGGCAAAAATGCCATTCATTCATTCCTTCATTCATTCATTCAGTTTTTCTTGTTTCTTTTTTTTTGTTTTGTTTTGTACTTTCTATTTTTTCCCTCCTCTTCCCTCCAGCTCTGGTCTCCTAGGGAGCACCTACGAGTCTTCCATCTATGGTCCGCTCCACCTGGAGCAACCCTCCTTCATCCATGTAGCTGCAGTTTACCCCCCGGGCTGGGATGAGGTGGGCCCCAACACCGAACTTCTCTGGTGGCGTCGGTCAGAAGGGTTGCCAGAGGGTGTATACTAAATAGAGACAAGCTCGGTGCTCCATCTCTGCCCAAGCTGGAGGGCATTTTACCTGTTCTAGGGAGTGGCTAGCGTCCTGATGTCTAGGCGTTGCAACCGACATCTGCCACTCCCCGCCCCTTCTCTATGCTCCAGTGCTTGCTGTGCCTCTGGCTTCTATCAGAGGCTAGCCAAGCACCAAACAGGATCCCCCTTCCCTTCCCTTCCCGGGAGAGGAGAGCTGTTCTCTGGATGCTCGATCCTCTCCCTCCCCTGCCAACCCCTGACAACCCGGGCTCATTCTTGAACCCAGGTCGCTGGCGTGGCACGAGGTGTGGCATCCAGCGCCTCAACCCTAGCACCACTGGGCCGGCAGTGTTTCTTGTTTCAAGTAAAAATTTGACAACAATGATTAAAGATTTTGTACATAATTTTGTCTCAGAGAACAGACCACTCCATATCAAAGTGTAACCCCCCTGCAAATGGGGGTTCCCAAAAGACTTCCAGGAGCTTGCTTGAATGCTCCAAGCCTGAATGGTGTTTGGCATTTAAGCCATTTATCAGTGAGTGTTTTTAGAGCCTCTGGTACTGTCTCTTTAAGAGCTGTCTGCTTGCAGACATAATTAGTTTGTATGGGGGACTGTGTGCTTCTCTGAGTACCACTCGAGCTGCTGCCAATTCACTTCATTTTTGCAGTCACTAGGAGTGCAAAGGGAACCTATCTGAAAGATGTAACTGTTTGCCAGAAATTATTTAGAGTAATAATGAAATTACAGTTTGTCTAACCTGCTTGCTTTGCAGTCAGAACTGTGTCTGCTAGTTCCCATTCTAGTTTTGAACTGCTGAACTGGACCAATCAGTGTGGGGTAAGCTAGCTCTAAAATGGTGCCTTAGACGAATCAGAACTTGGACTCATAATCTGAGCCAGCCACAAGAGGATTGTATGGGCAGTGACTCTGGGAGATGTAGTTTAGACTTCAGTGCCTTTTTGGACCAACAGCAGCAGTCTATTGTGAGGACAGCCAATCAGTCAAGAACTGGGAGGAACTCAAAGGAAGTGCCAGTTTTGTCGGTTGGAGTTTCAGTTGAGCTTTGGCAGTAAGAAGGAAGGAGCCCTGTGCTTTTTCAGTGTGCAGTTTTAGTCAAAACGTGTAAGGCCCAGAGTTTCGATCTGCAGCTTGTGTAACAGCTTGTTAGGACTGAATCCGTCCTGTGAAAAGAATCAAAGGATCTCTGAAGAGTAGAAACCAGGCTCACCCTGTAGAAGACTGGAGGAATTGCTGAAAATTACACTCGGTCTGTCAGGAACTGAATCTGCTGTGTGTTCTCCGGGTATTGTGCAGTAATTGCGATCGGGATACAGATGCAGCCTGCCTGGTATAGTGCTTTTTTTATATGGATGTGTGAAGAGGTTTGTGCACCTCAAGTGAGCCCTCTGACATTGAAGGACCCTATCTTATTTGGAGGTCGTGAGTACTAATTCAGGGTCGCTCCCTGTTGAATTGCCACATTAAATCCAAATGGAATTACTGTACTGCTGACTGTTTAATTCTCCTTTTCTCTGTGTGAAAGGGCCCCTACCAGCTGCCACGGTTTGGACTAGCCACTAGGGGCTTGGGTACCCAGGGACAGTAACTGATAGGGATAGGCCTGTGCACAGAGCCATAAAGTAGATTATTAAAGTGATAAGCTAATTAACCTGATTTCCCCTGTCCTTGTTATATCCCTAAATAAATCAGAGCTGCTTGTTTCAGCAAAGTTATACTGCCTGAGGTATTTGTCTATGTTAAAGTACTGTACTGTGATTGTTGCACTGTATCTCATTTCACAGGAGGTCCCAGTGCGGAACCAGACCTGGGGGTAAGTGTATACTGTGAAGGTAATTCTGATATATTGTGTGGGCCACTAGTGGGAAGAAGGGTTGCAGTGTCCCAGAGGGCTGTGACCAAGCTGTAGTTTAACTATTGCAAACCCTGACCTCTGGGTGGAGGCACCCGCCATTGGATCCAGGCCCTCAACCTGTTAGTGGCAAATCAGGCAGGGGTAGTAGCCCTGGGATAGCGCCATCTAGGGGTTACATCTTGGAGGCTCACCGCTGGGATTGTGTGTCCTCTAGTGGCCATATTTACGAACCACTGTTAAGAAAAATGGGTACCCGACAGAAGTGGCTGTGCACCGGCTGGTGGAGTGGTGTACTGGGGAGGAGATGCCCCAAATGCTATGCTTATCCTGGACATCCCTGGGTATCAATGGGACACTGTGCAGGAGTACTTTCCAAGGTGGAAGGTTTACAAAACCCTGTGGTGGTGGGTCGGCATGCTAATCTGCTCACCCACACTTTCCTGGCCTAGTAGAGTTTAAGGATCCCATAGATAGCTCCAAAGTGCCACAGACCATTACCCCAGAGGAGCCCTCACTGCTTGGAGGTGATAACTAAGGACAGTAAGACCGGAATCAGCCCCCACCACTATCTGAAACTTTTGAGGAGAAATTTGCTGAATGGTTGCTGGGAGGGGAAACTGTGGAGGACTTGAAGAAACTATTCTTGCCACCTGGGGTGTTCCTCCCCAACACCCTCTCCTGCTCCAGTGCCCGTAATGGTGGCTGAACCAATGCAGACTCCCTATTTCTGCACCTGCCATTAGTCAGACTCTTACGAAGGTTGAGGATCTTCTCTGGCACCTCCCCACCCCCAAGGGAGGATGACTGGGAGACCTGGATGAATATGTTGCCCCCAAGTGCTAGAATGGCAATGCTCGGAAGGCGAAAAGCGAAAGAGGGTTAGTGAGAGCCTCCGAGGTCCTGCCCTGGCTACCATCCGTGCTAAACGGGCCAGTAACCCTGAAGCGACTGCACAGGCCTATCTTGAGGCCTTGGAGAATGTGTATGGGAGCCCAGATTCTGATGAGGACCTATGGTGGAGAGTAAGAAATGCACAACAGTACCAAGGGGTGTTGTTGTCTGTGTATGTCTCTCAGCTGGAAAAATTGTTGCAAGAATGCCTCAGAAAGGGTAGTTTGCCAGCGATTGAACTGGACCGAACCAGACTGGACAGAATCCTTAAGTCTGCCCCCTTCTCAGAACTGCTGTTGCTTCGATTACGCCTGGCAAATCGACTGGAATCCCCACCCTCCTATGATGAGTTAATGAGAGAAATTCGAGGAGTTGAGAAAAGGCGACCTCGGGAGGTACCTGCACCAACAGCTGTGGCTACGACCAGTGACTGAGGTGACCCATCAGAGTGAAGTTCAGGGGCAGAGTTGACAGTCAATGAGTGCTCTGACAAGGAAAAGATATGCCACAATGGGGCGAACTGTTGAGAGAGATCCAGGAATTCAAAACAGTCCCTTTATGAAGGCCACGCCTGCAAATACGGGCCCTGACCTATATCCGACTGCATCTGCTATGGGAGGTGGTCACCCATGTATCTCCTGCTGATAACAGCTCCAAACTCAATTCCTTGACCATGGAAGTGGAGAAACTGACGAGATGTCTCCAAATGCTTATCACGCAGCAGACAGAGATGGCACCCAGGTTTCCAGTTAGTAATACCCCGCCCTGGCTCCAGTGTGGCGCCTCGGCCAGCTCAAACTCCAGAAAGTATGTTTTGCTATAATTGTGGGAAAGATGGGCACATGAAAGGAATGCCAGTCCCCAAAAGACACTCTGACAAAGTTGCATATAGGCTACAAGGAGAGCTTGGAGAAGAAATCAGTGGTTAAGAGGTGCATGACGTGATCCCAGTGAGGGCACCAAAAATGCTAATTCACATCCTTTTGTGGCAAGGTCAGTTGCCCAGGCCCCCACTACCGCCTCTCCAGACTGGTCCAGAATAGTGGGTCCCTCCATGGAGACCACTGTAAAGGTGAATGGAGTGTCTACAAGAGCTGTATTAGACAGTGGCTCCCAAGTGACAATTATGTTCCAGGATTGGTATCAGAAGCATTTGTCAGACGACCTTACAACCATTAGAAGGACTGCATGTATGGGGTTAAGTGAGAAGGCCTACCCTATTCCGGGTATATCCGAATTTGGCTGTCTTTCCCCACCTCCGTGGCTGGAGTGGCCGAACAAGTAGAGACCCTAGCCTTGTGTGTCCCCCACTGGACTGTATGATGGTGTCCCTTTGTTGATTGGAACAAATGCTCATATGTTCAGAAGGCTGGCACAGTTGTGTTATGAAAACAGGGGTCAAAGACTAGTAGAGCTTTAAGAGTTCGGCTTTAATTAAGAAGGCCTATGAGGCACAGAGAGATGCTGAAAAAACAGAACCAGAGGAACCGGTCGGAATTGTATGGAAGAAGGATCCTGAGTCTCTGATCCTGGCGCCAAATGCCCAGTGTACCTTACAGGAGAGGTCCGTATCAGAAAGGATGTTAAGAATAAAATATTAATGTTGGATGCACCAGGCGTTGGAAAATTGCCAGAGGGACTGCTGGTCAAGCCTAGTATTTTGCCGCTAGAGCCCATGCTTATGCCAGAAGGGTAATGGTCCAAGTTCATAATGTGTCTGAAAGAAACATTCGAGTAAACAGAGGTTGCATCCTGGCTAATGTGCATTGTGCAGACACTGCAGTGCTACCTAGCAGCAAGAGTTCAAGGAAGAATGACAGAGTAACGCCTGACTTGTTTGATTTCGTGACTCCCCGCTGCCAGCTGAATGGAAAGTGAGGATCAGTGAGAAGCTTGCCCAGAGACCAGGTGTTTCTTTAAAGGAATGGGATGTGGGATGCGTGCAAGGAGCTGAGCACAATATCCGGCTGCATGACGAAAGACCATTTCGTGAGAGGTCTCGGCCTGGCACCTGCTGACATAGATGATGTGAGACGGCATCTGCAAGAGATGTTAGCTGCTGGTGTAATACAAGAATCCAGAAGCCTTATGCTTCCCCATTGTGGTAGTGAGGAAAAAGAATGGAACAGTAAGGATGTGTGTGGTTATCGCTTAAACCGGGGACTATCCTGATCGTACACAATGCCCCGCATTCAGGATGCTTTGGACTGCCTAAACGGGAGCAAGTGGTTCTCTGTGCTGGATCTCCGCAGGGGTACTACCAGATCCTGATGGCCCCAGAGGACCGTGAGAAGACGGCCTTTATCTGTCCGCTTGCTTTATGAATTCATGAGGATGCCTCAAGGGATTTCAGGTGCCCCAGCCACTTTTCAACGATTGATGGAGCGTGCAGTGGGGACATGAACTTACTAGAGTGCCTGGTATACCTAGACGATGTTATTGTGTTTGGCAGCTCACTGGAGGAACATGAGAGCAGATTATTTAAGGTATTGGACCGACTGGAGGACTTTGGCTTAAACTGTCCATTGATAAGTGTCAATTCTTTCAAACATCAGTGAAGTATGGGGACACATAGTATCCACCGAGGAATAGAGACCGACCAAGTAAAGTTGAGGCCTTGACCACCTGGCCACAGCCCAAAATCTAAAAGAACTGCAAAGATTCCTGGGATTCTGTGGTTATTATCGCGCTTCATCAAGGACTATTCAAGAGTGATCCGCCTTTACTTAACCTTACTCAAGGGTATCCCCAACCCACAAAAATACCAAAGTCAGCGTCCCTCAAGACTGAAAGAGTGTATTTTCATCCGGAGAGGAGTATTTGGGGCCCGCTGGACTCCTGATTGAGACTGCTTTTCATGAGATCATATATCCAACTTACCCATGCTCCAGTGCTGGCCTATGCCGATCCAAGAAAATCTACGTTCCTGCACACTGATGCTAGCTTGCAAGGGTTGGGGCTGTGTTGTACCAAGAGCACGAGAATGGCCTGAGACCAGTGGCCTTTGCCAGTGAAGCCTGACCCATCCAAAGAACTATCCTGTACATAAGTTAGAGTTCCTAGCTTTGAAGTGGGCTATTGTTGACCAATTCCATGAGTACTTGTATGGGGCTAAATACTAGTAAAACTGACAATAATCCTTTGACCTATGTGCAGACCTCAGCTAAGTTGGATGCCACTGGCCATAGGTGGCTTTCTGCATTATCTACATATGACTATGCTCTCGAATACCGAGCAGGTCTGAACCACATAGATGCTGATGCTTCTCCGGAGGCCTGTTCCCCAGAATGATTGGGTCCGATTGGCAGAACCTGACATTCGGGCACTCTGCTGGAAGTTTGACAGGGAGGAACAAATGTCCACGGACGCAGTGGACTGCATAGTGGATTGCTTTGGAGCCTCTGAGAATTGCATACCTGCTGCTTATTGCCACTTTTCTGCAATAGACATTGGTGCACTGCCTCAGCTGGACAATGACAGTATTCGGGCGGCTCAATCCGCGATCCCATGATCAAAGCAGCTTTGAAGCCCTCTATGCAGGAAAAGCGTGTCCAAATTACGCTCCACTGATTTGAGAACTGCACTGTTATATAAAGAAGGTCCTAAGTTGAAACTGATCAATAAACTGTTATACAGAGAAACAGTAGACAGAGGGGACAAGTAGACAAACAACAACTAGTGCTGCCCACTGCCTTTCGAGACTCAGTACTGAGGTCCTTGCACAACCACATGGGGCACCTTGGTATAGACAGAACACTTGACTTGGTGAGATCCAGATTCTATTGGCCTAAGATGGGGCTGATGTGGAGCAACACATTCGAACTTGTAGTCGCTGCTACAGAGGAAAGCTTTGCCCCAGAGGGCTGCCCCTTGTTAACATCACCACCAGTGCACCCATGGAGCTGGTCTGTATTGATTTTCTGAGTTTGGAGTCAGATCAAAGAAATATCAGTAATGTGCTGGTGGTCACTGACCATTCACGAGAGATATGCCCAAGCTTTCCCCACCAAAGACCAGAAAGCATCCACTGTGGCCAAAGTACTTGTAGAAAACTTTTTGTTCACTATGGGGCTCCACAAAGAATCCATTCTGATCAAGGAGAGACTTTGAATCGTCCTGATCAAAGAGATGCTTTCTCTGTGGGGGAGTGCGAAAGTCCAGAACCACTCCTTACCACCCCAGGGGACCCACAGCCTGAGCGTTTCAACCGCACTTTGCTAGATATGCTGGCACCCTGCCCAAAGGACAAGCCTAGATGGAGCCAACAAATTAGCACCCTGGTACATGCTTATAACTGCACCAAAGTGATGCCACTGGATTCTCCCCTCCGCCTGATGTTTGGAAGAGAGCTCGACTACCAGTAGATGTGTGTTTTGGGGTCTCTCCTGATGGGGTTCAAGCTGACAACTATTTACAGTATGTGCAAAAGTTAAAGGCCCAGCTAACTCATGCGTCAACTGGCTCAAACCATGGCTGCCAAAAGAAATCTGGCCAACAAAGAAAGGTATGATAAAAGGTGAAAGCACAGGAACTCCAGGAGGAGATCGGGTATTGCTAAGAAATCTGGGACTGCATGGCAAGCACAAGATTGCTGACAGATGGCACCATCTCCCTCACATTGTAGGTGGGCAAACTAGATGATCTGCCAGTGTACAAAGTAAGGCCTGAGAATAATTCAAAGATGTAAAACAATGCATAGAAATCATTTACTGCCCATTGGACAAATCTTAATTGAGTCCGAGCCCCTAGAAGATGCGCCCTCTGGACCAGTGACTAGAGCTGCTGCTAAGAAAAGATCAAGAAAGTCTGCACCTACAGAAGCAAAGTTAAAGTGTTCCCCTCCACAAGTCCCAGTTGAGCATGACTGTCAGTCCATATCGGAAGAAAGTGAGAGTGACTTTGAATACTATCCTTCTTACGAACTGAGTCAGTTGTTTCGGGGCAATCCCCTAGTCAATACTGGAGATGAAGCTGGGCCTTCTGGACTGTCTAAGCCCCAGCTTCATCCTGGAGCCAATGCTCCCAGAAAGTGAAGTGCAAAGCATCAGATCAAATGAAATGGAATCATTGTGCATGGTTGAACTGTTTGAGCTTTCAGGAGGAAAATGATAGATTGGGGCAGACTGGTGATACACCACAACAAGAAGAGTATTTTGAGTGCCCTGACAGTCCACTGCCAGTGTCCGAAAGCTCTTCATCACGAGCCAAATGTTGTGGACTCAGAAACTGTAACTCCTGGAGCTGAAAGTGCCCCAAGTTCTAGCCTTTCTACCCCCATGGAGACTTCCTGACAAGTGAGGACAATGCTGAAAATGAGGCTCAGAGTGCAGAGACTATAACAGTTCCCCTAGAAAGACTGGTCGAGCTGTAAAGCCTGTGGTGCACCTCAGTTATGATTCACTTGGGAGGCCTGTGGACTTGCCTCTCAATGTTGTCCATAAAGGAGTGTATGTGTCCCCGAGCTCATTGCCCAAACTGAGCATCAGTGCTAACTCCAAGTTACTTGTGTTGCCCTCTAAGTATGGTGCCCTTGCCCCATCCAGCCCCAAGGTAACTGATAGGGAAGGGCCCCTCTCTTCAGGTTTCATGTACAAAAGAGGTAATAACTTGAGTTATGGTACAATGTGTATGTAATACTGTGTAAAGAGTGACGTACTGCAATGTTTCAGAAATGTGTTCTTGGTAAAATGATATATTGACTGATGATTACATGTGCGAGCTAATGCAAATGTATGGTTGCAGTTGAAACTTATAGAGTACTTGCTTGACACGGACGTCAAGCTTTCCCAGGCCAGGAAGGGTGTAACCCCTGCAAATGGGGGTTCCCAAAAGACTTCCAGGAGCTTGCTTGAATGCTCAAGCCTGAATGGTGTTTGCATTTAAGCCATTTATCAGTGAGTGTTTTAGAGCCTCTGGTACTGTCTCTTTAAGAGCTGTCTGCTTGCAGACATAATTAGTTTGTATGGGGAGACTGTGTGCTTTCTGAGTACCACTCGAGCTGCTGCCAATTCACTTCATTTTTGCAGTCACTAGGAGTGCAAAGGAACCTATCTGAAAGATGTAACTGTTTGCCAGAAATTATTTAGAGTAATAATGAAATTACAGTTTGTCTAACCTGCTTGCTTTGCAGTCAGAACTGTGTCGGCTAGTTCCCATTCTAGTTTTGAACTGCTGAACTGGACCAATCAGTGTGGGGTAAGCTAGCTCTAAAATGGTGCCTTAGACGAATCAGAACTTGGACTCATAATCTGAGCCAGCCACAAGAGGATTGTATGGGCAGTGACTCTGGGAGATGTAGTTTAGACTTCAGTGCCTTTTTGGACCAACAGCAGCAGTCTATTGTGGTGACAGCCAATCCAGTCAAGAACTGGGAGGAACTCAAAGGAAGTGCCGGTTTTGTCGGTTGGAGTTTCAGTTGAGCTTTGGCAGTGAAGAAGGAAGGAGCCCTGTGCTTTTTCAGTGTGCAGTTTTAGTCAAAAAACGTGTGTAAGGCCCAGAGTTCCGATCTGCAGCTTGTGTAACAGCTTGTTAGGACTGAATCCGTCCTGTGAAAAGAATCAAAGGATCTCTGAAGAGTAGAAACCAGGCTCACCCTGTAGAAGACTGGAGGAATTGCTGAAAATTGCACTCGGTCTGTCAGGAACTGAATCTGCTGTGTGTTCTCCCGGGTATTGTGCAGTAATTGCGATCGGGATACAGATGCAGCCTGCCTGGTATAGTGTCTTTATATGGATGTGTGAAAGAGGTTTGTGCACCTCAAGTGAGCCCTGCTGACATTGAAGGACCCTATCTTATTTGGAGGTCGTGAGTACTAATTCAGGGTCGCTCCCTGTTGAATTGCCACATTAAATCCAAATGGAATTACTGTACTGCTGACTGTTTAATTCTCCTTTTCTCTGTGTGAAAGGGCCCCTACCAGCTGCCACGGTTTGGACTAGCCACTAGGGCTTGGGTACCCAGGGACAGTAACTGATAGGGATAGGCCTGTGCACAGAGCCATAGGTAGATTATTAAAGTGATAAGCTAATTAACCTGATTTCCCCCTGTCCTTGTTATATCCCCCTAAATAAATCAGAGCTGCTTGTTTCAGCAAAGTTATACTGCCTGAGGTATTTGTCTATGTTAAAGTACTGTACTGTGATTGTTGCACTGTATCTCATTTCACAGGAGGTCCCAGTGCGGAACCAGACCTGGGGTAAGTGTATACTGTGAAGGTAATTCTGATATATTGTGTGGGCCACTAGTGGGAAGAAAGGGGGGTTGCAGTGTCCCAGAGGGCTGTGACCAAGTTAGTTTAACTATTGCAAACCCTGACCTCTGGGTGGAGGCACCCGCCATTGGATCCAGGCCCCTCAACCTGTTAGTGGCAAATCAGGCAGGGGTAGTAGCCCCTGGGATAGCGCCATCTAGGGGTTACAAAAGCATGGTCTAACTATGCTGCATGTACAGTGATGATCTGGTATGCACTGAAAGAAATCGGGACTTCTGTACTTAACTACTGTATATCAAGTCAAAATGCTTATTATCAGTTGTATACATGTATTCTAAAAATAAGCCTCTCCACCAGTCCGATAATCCTACCAACTACCAGTGTACCCCATCGTACAATTTTCTACCACCTGTTCACTTACATATGGTAGCCACCGCCACTACACCAATTTTGTTACATGGGATTTTTCCTTTAACACTAGTAGCTGCATATTTACACAAGGCAGGGACCTGTTCCAGTTGATCCGGGGAGCAGCTGTAATCTCGCTCTTTGAAGCTGTTTTTTTTAACATTTGCAATATACTAGGCAGGCATGCACTAAGAAGGGGGTTAAAATTCTTTACTTATAGTACTGTACTCTCATTTTGTTTTCGTCCCCCCTGCACAGAACATGGGCTGATGGTTTCGTGTCTGTTCCAATACCGCACCGTTGCTAACTCCAAGTCATCATTGATGAGGATGGTCAGACCAATGTAGAATATGCACAAATATAAATAATAGATTTTCTTTTGGTGGGGTTGTGGACATGGGATTTTGAGATGCGTCAGAGAAGGTATAATGAACAAAACAAAGAAGCAGTTTACAGTACATGCTTTGCACAGTTAGAAGATGCAGAACACTAGAGGGGGCACCCGCTGTTCATCCAGAGTCTTCATCTTCCAGTAGTTCTTCTTCTGAAGAAGATGATGGTGATGTTTTGCCAGTGTCAAGTAACTTGCAACTGCTTCTGGATGGGTATTTTGATGTGAGGTATCCCATACATTTCTGTTTCTATGGGCCAAAATTCTTTTTTCTGCAATGCTGAAACACAGCTTGCAAAATGTAAAGAAATGGGACAGTCATTTGACGAGAACAATGAAATGGTGCTCTATGTCTGGTAAATGCTCTGAGGTTATGATCCCAAACAAATCTAGAGTTTACAAAGGATATGTTTTTCGTGAATGTGAAAAGGGAGAAATTATTCTATAGTTACCGTGACTTTGGAGTTCAGTCTGACATCAATCTTTGGCTCATGTGGCAGTAACTAAAGAATAATTTCTCAATTTTCAAGGTCATAGAAAACATATTTGTCATAAACTCCAGATTTTTTTTGCGATCATAACCACAGAGCATGTATCAGACACAGAGCACTATTTTACTGTTTTCATCAAACTACTGCCCCATTTCTTTACATTTTGCCAGATGTGTTTTGGCATTGTAGAAGAACAATTTTGGCTCTTTGAGATAACCCCCCACATTGTAGTTTGAAGATGAGGAAAATCCAGATTGAATGCTGTGTATGCACATCTACTTTGCCCAAGCATACCATACCTGATAATGTCCAAAAAGAAGAGGAAAAAAAGACACGCCAAGCACCATACTGCATTTATTACCTACAGATACTGTTTACAAGGATAGTGAAAATGATAGCCTGATAACACTTGGTATAATAAAATCAAGCAGTCCATATTATACCATAAAAAGAGACACCTTAAACACCTAATCAACACAGAAATCTGTCCCTAAGCATACTGCGGGTAGACAAAAACATAATGGATCATAAGTTCTTTGCCACAGCTCCAGGTAATGACTTTTACAACACACAGCAAGATATATATAACTGCACAGTTCTGAAGACACAACAGCCAAGAAATCAATTCTAGGAACAAAATAAAAGTCATGGAGCAACCAACATGCATTGCTACATTGTGGTGGGGTCACCTAAAGGGGCTATCAACCCTCCCCCCAATCCCATTCTTTTTATAGCAAAATGCAGCCAAAGCAGCACTCGTGATTTGGATGTTTCCAGGGTGGCAAGCGCAGGAGCTAACATTTACATCCTGTATTTTGTATTCAGCTATCTGTACTCCTCCAGTGATACTTGACAGCTGTTCTGGCATCTCCTCCCTACTCTTTCATATCCATGCCAGTGCCTCATCAGAGCTGATAGTAAATCAACATGATAGGCAGTATCAATTATTTCAGTTTCACATGTGAAAACCATCTCCATCTTGTATGAGTCTGTCCACTCCTTCAGCTGTTTTGGGAACTAGCTTACCTAAGCTTCCACCTAGAATGTGGAGTCTGACCACCCCATTTGAAGCTAATGCTATATTTTTTGGTTATCCCCGTCTGAGTATCACTCAAGGTTTTTTTTTCCACTTTGCTCATGGTGGAGAGGTGTTGACTGCGTGTTGAAAGACTGCAGAAGGTGCTTCCCTATGTGGGTGGCTGCGGGCACCTTTGACAGTAGTAATTGCAATGTTACATATAGCCATGGTCACCCTGAGTAGGGTTCATAGCCCCAGTTAATCATATCTCTGCTGGTCTGGGAGCAAGTTGTAATCTTTTGTTGTCTGTAAGGACTTGCATGAAATGGTTAGTCCAACCCAGTTGTTATGCAGCTCACGTTTTGATGGGCATGCATTGTGGCACTTATCTGCCTATATATTCACAAAAAATTTAATACAGAAAAAATGATGCACATGAGAGCAGAAACTAAATTATACACATCAAGCTATACTTGTCAAAACCATCATGATAGTTAAATATTATCATGGAAACCTTGCAGAAATATCATAGCCACATATTCTATTATCAGAATAATGCCCTAAGGAAACATCTCATGAAAAACAGCTGATTAAAAGTTTGTCTGCAAATGTGATTGTAACTGCTGCATTGTTCTCATAAATAGGCACTAAGCATCTGTGGGTTCAACTCCCACAACTTCACTATAAGTTATGGACATTCAGAGAGTGTATTTCAGATAGCAAAAAAATACATGAATCTCAGTGTAATGCTTCACATAGTAATTTATCATGCTTAAATCATAGAAGTGAGCTACATGAAGCGGCTGAGTCCTGCTACTTCTTTGCATGCATTGGACCAGCCAGCATAATGCATATAAGTGCAATGTGCCCACAGTCCTAGACATTAGTCGAAAAGATTGATGCACATTGCTCACAATGATTTCAAAAATAAAGCAGCAACCACAACAGTGAATGAAGGTGCTAATAACAGGTCCTTATTATTAGTAAGAAAAGCTCATTTCTAAGAGAAAAAGTCAATTTCACAAAACATCATAGTATAAAAAAAAAGAAGGCAAACAGTGAAAAGAAATTTCTGATTAAAAACTAATGATCTACATGAACATGCTCATTTTCTTCTATACAAAATCTTATCACCATCTAATCCAAAGTACTGATGCTGCACTCAAACTCACCCTTTTTCTCCTGCCTTTTAAAAAGCCCCCCAGTTGTTCACTTTAGCATTTTTAGGTTTTAAATAATTAACGCAGGCTTCAGTGAAAATCTCTGCCTCAGACTTCTTATCAATCAAAAATTGTGTTTCTGTCTAGGATTTATTCAGTGTAAGACAGATGGTGGTGGGGGTCTGCACTATCGGGCATTTCAATTTTTGTTTTTTAATTTTCAGTACCACTGTCTGTCTACATTTATCTAGCATGACCCTGTCATGTGTTTATTTGCCACTGTGTATTCCTTTCCTGATATTTCTGTCACTTTTGCCAGTGTTTGTAGGGCCCCTGACTACTAAGTGACAGAAATGTTAGGAAAGGAATCAAGTAAAGTGATGTTCTTAGAGGCACTTGTCTGGATGTATTCTCAAATGTCAGACACAAGACTCCCCTCCGGCCTTTATTTGATTTATTTTCCTTTACTGCAGGAGTGACATTTGTATTGTAGGGATGGCACAGCAGGGTAGCATAGGGGAGCCTTTGCCTGTAGGTTGGGGGGGTGACGAAATTGAGGGCAATGCCTCACAACCTTTTTTCAGTAAAATGAGGGATGTGGGCACACAAGATATGGGAGACCATGAATCACTGAACCTCATAATGGGGCACATCTTGTACTGTACGCTTTGGATCAATTTGGAAGTGTCGTGTTCGAAGTTAGGAAAAGCATCACTGTGCTGCAGTGCTCCTGTACTGGCATAAGTACCACTCATATGGAGTGTTCAAGGCAAACTTTTATTAACAGTATACATTACATTCCAGTCCCCTTTCAATACTGCGCTAGCCTGGTAAGTTGGCAGACGGTCACTCCTCCGTACCCTGTCCTTGACCCTGTCTACTAGTCCAAACTGCAACCAGATGACTATGTTTTTGGTTTTTTTACTGTTCCATAACTGAAAAGGCACCAGTGCCTTTGTGTCATTGTTCAGCATATTGTATATGCTCTGGCACCATTGCATAGTGACTGCATGATGTGGACTGTGAACAGCGATGCCGTCTGGAGGAAACTTGCAAAAGAGCTTGATAAACTTAAATAAAAACAGCGCCACCTGACACATTTATGCTGCATATAATGTGAATGCTATTCAGTTAACTTGGCACTTAAGGCATTGCCGACACCTTAATGAGGCATTCCTTGGTACCGCTTGTTATAACACTTGGTATGCCACTGGGTATAATGCTAGGTATAATGCTCGATGTACTGTGTCTGCCGAAGTATACCGCAGTACAGAGTAACTTATCTATAACAACCACTGTACATGGAATTCCATGCCTAGAATATGATTATTCTGCTGCAGGACTGACATCATTATGTTGTTCTGCTGTAGTAGTGATGTCACTTCTGCAGCAGAACAACTTAGAAAGCTGCCACAGTTGCTTTCCTCTATCCAACTATTTGGTAGAACAGCATTCTATGACCTCTTGAGACTTTACAAGTCAGTTTGATTGTGAAAGAAAAAAAAACATAATGCACATATTTTCACAGAATACTATACACTACAAAAAAAAAAATTCAGGATGAGCAACTTTATGTACAACCAGTGTGTTCTGTCACATTGGGGGTCTGATTCCCATGGACCTCTTGAGCTTCATTCTCAAGGTCATAGGGAATCAGAACCCCTCTGTGGCACAACACACTGCTTGTACATAGTTGCCCATCCAGTGCTCTGTACCACAATAATGGTCTCAGAGCAATAATTTCTTTGAGAAGTGGCTGGATGGGGTGGGCTTTCATCGTACCTTGGGACACCACTGTGCCCCTCCCGCCACCCTCCAGTTGGTTGTTAATGGCTAGGGAATGATTGCCTCTGAGGTCATTATTGGTTAACTGGAACATAATGTTGTTTCATGTAAATATAACATTTTACTTATGATGAAGTACTCATTTGCCAAAAACAGGGTTTCCCTGCCTGGAGCCACAGCTGGTATGCCTGGTCATACCAGGCCCAGTCCTCTTCAGGCACCTTCCCCGAATCCTTAAGTTTGTAAAACTTTTGTTGAACCAACTTATATTTCCCCCTGCACTTTCTCCACCTCTTGTTCTGTAACCCCTTCTCATGCCTGAGGTACCTGGCCACCCCCTTCCAGGTCTCCTCAAGTAGCATGTTGGTGCCATGCATCACAATTTTTGGGTCACCTATTTTGGTCACAGCCTCCAGCAGCAGAGGCAGTTGTTCTGTGGTCCAATGTTTGCTCATGTTCTGAAAGAGAAACAGATATAAGAAAAAAAATTAAATATGCAAATATATGTATATCTTGGTGTGTATGGCAAAGACATCAAGAATGGCATATGTTGCTTTATGCATGCAGCATGATAGTATGCTATGTATGTTTAAGTAAATCCTGCAGTTGATGCTGTTATTCTAGTTGCATGATTTAAAATTCTGATGTATGTTGTAACAGTGAGTAGGTGAATGCAGTAAAAGTGGTGCAATAAGTAACTGATACTAAATAGAGATGTGCTACGACACTACTGTTTTGCATGGTATCACTGTATGTTTCCCCTACCCTCTGCAATGAGCTAAGAACAACAGTAACCACTGGATGAAGAAGTACTACAAATTATGCATATGACTCTGTGCCGATTATCACTGTACTTTTGTGATTAGGATCGCTGATATGTTACTATATGGTTAACCTCTATGATTTTACAGTAAGAAATTGTCTGCTCCTTCCCCCTCTGCAAGAAAAAAAATGAACACAAAAAACAAAAAAAAAACACAAAAAAATCTGAGGTGCTGGTTAGAGTTGGGTATTGCTAAGTTATGCAAGCAGTGTGTAGTGTGAAATTGTATGCCATTGCATGGGCATTGTTAGGTGAGGTTCCCTCCCCCCCAGCACCTGGTGTAGTTGCTGTTGAAATATTTTTGTGAGTATTGGAAGTATGTGCCGGTGTGTTGCTAATATTATGTCTAGTAAGCGTATTATGTGCATGATTATGTTTGCTATAGAATGATTTTCTTCGCTGTGTGCATTTTTTTCTATTTTTTGACCAGAACAGGTTGGCTCTTAAAAGAACCTTTTTTTGTCTGAACACTTTGCCAAGACACACTGTTCTTCAGATCACAGAGAGGATGCCATGTTGGAGGTCTCCCAAGAAGAGGCAACTGCCAGCATCTGAGAAGTGCGCACCATCTTTTAGATACAGCCAATCTTTAAATACTTAATTTGAGGGTGATGAATTGTGTGCATACTCAGATCATGTAAAAATGCAGAGACGTGTATATTTATTTTTTTCCCTGCCCTGTCGAGGAGATACATGTGTTGATCTGCGCCCAGACCATATGCTCTGTAATGTCTGAATACACAATCTTACAGGCAGGTAACATCTCTGAAAGTGAAGCTAGGTCCAATTTAGCTTACGCTACTAAATCTATCCACCTTTTGTCACCTAAATCATTCCCTCTGAGATGGATCAGCAGTACATCTGGCACAGAGTGATTGCTCAGGAGGTGTTGCATGGTTGGCATGAGCTGCTCCCATCTCATACTTCCTTTGCCAAACCAGTAAACCTTGCAATTGGGAAGGTTCAAGTCACTACCAAATTGACTTCTATGAGCATATTCACCACCTTGATGAATTAAACTGCTGCCTACCATCAACACTATGATTCTGGAGTTTTCTGCCATGCTGAGTGTTCCTTAGAAAACAGAGTGACAGAGAGCTCAAAAAGTCAGTTTGTGTCTCTTGGTGGCTAGTGAGATCTAATGGACAGAGTGAGCAACTTTCCTTATGATAGTGGATTCTTGTACAGTCAGGTAGCAATGGGGGGTTTAAAAAATATTTTTTGGCTGATAGCACTAGGTGTGTACCAATAAAAATAATCACACTTCACAGATGCCAGTAAATAGATTTTGATTGGGTGTACCACAGACAAAACACAGTATGTTTTGATGTGAATTTGAACATTTCTAATAGGATCATTTGAAAGAACATAGGACAAGAGCCATTCTGATTTGCTGTTCATTTGGAACATATACACGTGCCTACTGTGGTCTCCCTCCCTTTTGAGCTGGCATTTGTGGTGGTGAGTACTGCTTCAAGCTCTGTCTTAAATTGTTAAAATTTTCTATTAAATCATTCTACATGGTTAGCCTTATAGTAAGCTATGTAGGAAGAAAAAACTTTTAAACAAGCCTATTTTAAGTAGGAAACAATAACTAAAAGTAACGTTTTAAAAGTGATTTTAATGTGATGCACTTACTGTTAATATAGTCAGTCTCTCCAGGTTCTTGAAAATGGAGCTATTTCTTTTTTATGAATTTTATTCTCGTATGATTGGCTGGATTGAAGAATTTCCTGTGATCCATAAAAATATCTTAAAAATTATTAAAATTGCATAAATTAGTGGTCTGTTGTCATTTGCTGCTGTGGACTGTCAGTCTTGTTTCTCTGGCCTTTGATTGGTTAAATGTGATATGTGGGTGTGTTTTTTTTTCAGAAAAAAAACATGGCCACTCTTAGTGGGCTTATTTAATAATGTAGTCACAGTATCATTTATTTCTTAATTAGTGTGTTGATTCTGTGTGTTTTTGACAATATAATCAGGGTGTGCAACTTTTATTTATGGTCTGTACATCATTTTGTGGTTGCTAGCATTTTTGGGAGCCGATTTGAGTGACTTCCTAGTTGCAAAGCATTATGGGAAGCTAAGGTAAAGGGTCAAATAAGCTCAACAACAAAATCATGGTGCGGCAACATTTGATGTTACCGTGCACAAATTCAAATGTAATGTATATGGCGAGTTCGGGCATGTTATTTGTGGTGAGGTAAGATAAAATTACACCACAAAAACAACATTGCTTTCAATGTGGCGCATTAACGTACCTCAAAAACATTTGCAATAACTTTTTTCCTTTATAACATAGTTAATTTCAATGGAGCACATTTATGTGCCTCAAAAACTGTCACAGTTAAAATGTTTTGCCTTGAAAACATAATTCCTTCTAATGAAGTGCATTCGTGCAGCTCGAAAACTTTCACAGTTACATTTTTTTGCCTCAAAAACATAGTTCCTTTTAATGGAGCGTGTTCTTGTACTGTGAAAACTTGCAAGGTTCCTTTTTTTTTTGACCTCGACAACATCATTGTTTTTAATGGTGTGCATTCACATAGCTTGAAAACATTCATGTCAACATTTTTTTACCATTGCAAACATAATTCATTTGAATGGGGCCTGGTCATGAAGCCTGAAAACTTTTGTGCACATACAAATATTACCTTGAAAAACATCTTTTCTTTTATTAAGTACATACATTTTTAAAGGTTTTCTTTTGGGACAAAGTGTTTGTAACAATAAAAAGTTATTCGTTTACATATGGAGGCTTTATTTGTTTAATATGTTTTTAATTATTACAGGCATTAAAACCATGATAGTATTTATTGGTGTGTTGAATCTGTATTGAAATCAGATGTACATAGTGATGTTTCATTTTATTACAATCTGATCTGGATGTCTTATAGCAGATGAATAGTTTCAGGAAACTAATTATTGTTTTCTTTCTTTTATAGGTGTGTGATCCTATATCATTACATAACATGAAACCTGTGTTTGTAACCTGCTAGAATGCCTAGACGAGATAGACAAGTGAATAGACATAGGAGGAATAAGTATTGTAGCAATGTTAAGTTGATGAAGAGTAATGTAGGTAGTAAAAATTCCACAAGGAAACCCAAGGACACTGGAAGGTGTGTGCATAGGAAAAGGTTGCCTGCTGCTTGTGAGATGTCTGCATCTGTTAGTTGTTCAGCAACAACTGTAAAGCGCACAGCTCACGACCATGCTGTTGGTAGTGTGAAGCAGAAGAGAACTGTTCAGGTTGCAGCCATTGTCAATGTAACCCGTAAACAAAAATACACTTCTGTGATTAGTGGTCATCTCAGCAAGTTGACATTTTTCTGTAAATTGACTTCAAAGGCTAAAATTAATCAGATTATTTCTGCCATGATGAGACACCAAGGTAAATGGCTGAAGAGTCAACTTGCCTTGATGAAACTACAGCTTAGGTTTCATAGTTTTGTGAACGTGGATCTTGCTGTCCTAGCACATTTGTGGAGACAAATGATGACAGATATTGAACGATTCAGTGGCACTGTGAACTCTGTTCATACTAGGCTACAAAATGTTGTTACTCTGAACAGAGGCAACTTTTGTGAAGTCTTTAAAGGAACATGGCTACATAAACAGCACTCAGATGCCTTTTTCTGGCAGGAGTCTCATCATGGAGTTTCTATGGATCTCTCAGTTTCTGTTGACGAGGGCGGCAAGGCTTGTAATGTGCTGAGTGTCACACACACACACACACCGATGAAGTAAATGTGTCAGATGATGACACAGACTCAACTACTGAGACACACAGGAAAAGTTGTGTATCATGGAGATGTGGTGAGACCTGTAATCTCAGGCAAGTGTCCTTTGATGCTCTCAGACAGTTTGTGAATCATTTTGTTGCTACAAAGAAGAAACAGAGATGCAACTTATGCAAGATTGATCTCTGTGGAATTCGCAAGCATAAAGGATTGCTGGGGCATTCCTTGGCTTGCTTAGATAGAGGTGTGTGCAACACTGTATTTCATCATATGTGAATGCTTGCTGTACACAATCCTGTGATGCTCAGCTTTGTGAGTAAAATATACCAGGTGAGAAAAGCTGTGTCACTATACAAACAGCTTGATGAGTCATTGAAAGCAGGAGATATGCAAGCTGCAAAAATTGTGATAGAGGATATGCAATGTAATAGTAAACGTTATGATGCACCATGTGATGGCACTTCTGTCACTGCACCATGTGCTGTCACTCTTCGGGAATCCGACATACTGAAGACATTTGGGAAACCCATTGCCAAGTCTGAACTGGCAAAGAGAGCAAAGTTTGACTCTGTGTTTTTTCTCATGTCACAGACTACTTTACAAGCTCCAGGCTGTTACTGTTGATCTGGAAAAGATTACATCTTTTAATGCCATGTGGGCACAACTGTTGGCCTACCTACTAGTAAAGCATGACTTTGACCTGGACTCAGTGGTTACCATGTATCACTACTGTTTGACAAAGTTAAAGCATGACACTCTGCCACCGAGGTCTGTATTGAACAACATGGAGGCAGATGTGACACCTACTGTGATTGCTGCACTGAATATGTTTGAATGGATCCTCATACAAACTGAAACCATTCCAGACTATTCTGCGCTTGAATACTAAGACACAAAAAGTGCCATAGAAAGAGCTTGTGAAGTCTCTGAAAGGGTCTGTCATGTATTTGCCACTGCCTCTGAAAGAGAATGTGTAGACAATCTCAAAGGAAAACAGTATTGTTATACTAGTAAACGGTGTCCCAACAAAGTTAAAGGTATTTGGCAAGATGTTGTCAATGTGCAACAAGTGAAAAGTGCTCTACACTACCTGAAAAGCAATAATCCTTTCTATGCTGACTTCGACATTGATGAACTCTCCGATATGAGTGCTCAGTTTGGAGTGGTGGACACTAGGAAGCCAATGATTGAGAAGGTCGATGTTGCAACTCATGAAGATATGTATGAGCAGTACACAATTCACCCTCTACATGGCAGGGATCCAACTGGTGATAATATTGACCTGTACCAGATGAAACAGGTTGCAGGTAGTCCTGTTAGCATATGGGAGGAAACACTGGAAGCACATTGCTTCCCAGATTTATTCCCTCAAGGTACAGGAGGTCATCTGGATGCACATGAAGTGCCTGTTCAAGGTGCTGAATATCATACATCGAGAGTCTTGAACAAGGATGGCAAATTCCATAGGAACATACAATATTTGTTCCACCTGCTGTGGGAAAGTGATCTCAGTATCCTCTCTGCATCCATTGCACATATGCTGTGGTTGACTACTCCACTAGATGGAATCACAGCAGCTGAGTTTCTGCAAAAAGTGAAAGTTTGTGTGGCACAAAAGAATGCTGATATCGTAGACACTCAGAGGTCATGACTATGCTGCGTGAGTATGGTGCAGCTACTTGGTTCATTACTCTGAGCTGTGTAGAGTACATTTGGGATGAGTTAGTTGAACTGTTGAGGTGGGCTAATGCTGATGTTGATGGTATTTCATCAATGACACTTGGTAAGATGTGCTCACTGGATTCAGTTTCTGTGTCCTGACATTTTCACCATTGCTTCCATGAGATATTGACATTTATATTGTCAAAGAACAATCCGCCTCTTGGATTAGTCAAGCATTACTTTTGGAGGACGGAATACCAGGCACGCGACACACCACACATCCATATGTTGCTGTGGATTAAAGATGCACCTCATATTGGTGAGAATGAAGCAGCTGAAGTGCTGAACTTCATTCAACGTTATGTCACTTGTCACATCCCTGACAAGTATGACAGTCCAACACTGTGGAAGCTGGTGCAGAAGTTTTAGCGGCATCTTTGTGGGAAGTACGGCCACCGACCAGTCAAGCATCATAATGAGTGGTACACCAGGTGTCGATTTGGTTTCCCTAGACGTGTCTGCCAGCAAGGACGTATGAATGACTTGTTCTCAGCCATGCATCACCATCTCAAGGCAAAGTCTACTAGAATCTATGAGTTACCCAGACAGGAGAATGAGATGTTCATCAATGACTACAACCCTACTCTTCCTCTGATGTGGCAGGAAAACATTGATGTGCAGTTTGTCGCTGATAACTCTCTGTCTCTTGTTCAGTACATCACATCGTATATCACAAAACATGAGCAGACCAGTTTGCTTGAACTTTGGGAAGATATTGCAACTTCCAGCCGATCATTGAGCTCACAGCTCTGGTCACTGGGATTAAAGACACTGTCTCACAGGGAGTGCAGAGCATATGAGGCCAGTGATCCTTTGATTGGAACACACTTGTACGGCAAGTCTGATGCTGTATGATTTCTCAGTGTTAATTACAAAGAGAAACAAAGGCATGTTTTGAAGTCTCATGATGAGATTTATGAACTGGCTGTGCACCGCCCTTCATTCAAGAATATTTTGAAGAACAACATGATTGACACGTACTACTCGCACCAGGCTAGTATGATGGATGACATGTGCCTGTACTATGTTGCCAAGTGATACGACTACAAGACTGATGTAGCACCTAATGAAACACGAGAGACTTACAAGGTCAGAGGCTTTGATGGGTAACTTGCTAAAAGGAACAAACCCTGGATAATTTTCAACTGTAAATTGAGTCTTTCTACAACTAACAGTAAGGAACATTACTACTTTGCTCTAATGTTCCTCTTTAAGCCATGGAGAGATGAGGCACCTACTGTGATTGCTGCATTGAATATGTTTGAACAGATCCTCATACAAACTGAAACCATTACAGACTATTCTGCGCTTGAATACTAAGACACAAAAAGTGCCCCAGAAAGAGCCTGTAAATTGCCCACTGTAAATTGAGTCTTTCTACAACTAACAGTAAGGAACATTACTACTTTGCTCTAATGTTCCTCTTTAAGCCATGGAGGCAGATGTGACACCTACTGTGATTGCTGCACTGAATATGTTTGAACAGATCCTCATACAAACTGAAACCATTCCAGACTATTCTGCGCTTGAATACTAAGACACAAAAAGTGCCCCAGAAAGGAGACTGTGAAACATATGAAGAACAGTTCTACCTTTCATATGAGACCTTCAGGAGTGAACAGTCTAAAGCATACATTCGTAGACTGGAATTAGAAAAGGAGTAGATGGCTCAAACTAGGAAACAGCTTGAGGAAGATACCCCAGGGAATTTTCAGGAAAACATAGATCCTGAGGGACAGGGCACTCTTGGAGCTCCTCTCCCAATGAATGATCCTGTGGTTCTGATGAGTGAAGTCAAGAGTGCCATGGAACATGGTTCTCATGTGACAAAGGATACTAGTCTACTGATAGGCCAACTGAGTAGGCAGCAGTTTGCTGCTTATGATGCTGTCACAGAAGCAGTGAGACATGACATCCTTCATGAGAAGAAACAATGTACATGCGGAAACTACGAACCATTGCTAATGTTTGTTAGTGGTTCCACTGGCAATGGCAAGAGTTTTATTATCGAAGCAATCACGGTGGAGAGAAGGAAACATACAGGAGAAGTGATGTCTGTAGCTGTAACTGCTCCTACAGGCATGGCTGCATAGAACATTGGTGATGTGACTCTACACTGGTTGTGTATGCTCCCTGTAGAACATGGCAAAACAGGAGAGTACCAAAAACATTCCCGTGAGGTGGCATCTGAGCTGCATCCAATGTCTGCCAAGATGAAACTTCTGATCATTGATGAGAACGGCATGGTTTCAAATGTCATGCTTGCATGTATCCATCTACATGTCCAGGAGATTCTTGGAACTGACCATGGTGAGCCATTTGGGGGAAGAGTGTTGTTGTGTTTGGGGACCTTCTGCAACTTGCACCTGTGAACAGAGAGCATGTGTTTACAGCACTAACTGTAAAGTAAGCTAAGAGTACAATATGATGCATTGGAGGAATCAATCTTTGGGAATTGTTCCTTTACATTGAGCTGTATGAAAACATGTGGCAGAGTTTTGATCTTGCCTACAAGGTACTGTTGGATCAGGCTTACATTGGCTGTTTGTCACAACACAATGTTTCTCTGTTGAACACACACTGTATCAGTAATGAGTGCACTACTCTGACTGCAGCATGTGGTGTCTTCAGTACTGTGTACTCAGACACTGCTCGGATTGTGTGTTTCATGCCTCAAATTAAGCAGTGTTCTGAATTTAACAGCATTATGTTGCAGAGACAGGGGCAGGAAATCAATTCTCTGCATGCAGTTGACATCGTTAATGGTGCAGTCTTGAGTCGGAATCTGGTAGCAAAGCTCACTGAATGACTGTCTGAGCTAAAGTCTGATGTGTCTTGTGCAGCTGGATTAGAAGCGGTTCTAACTGTGTGCATGAATGCAAGCATCATGCTATGCCGCAACCTTGATGTGGAGTGTGGTATGGTGAATGGTGCAATGGGACACATAATTGACTTCCAGTACAATGTACAGAAGACATTCATAAAGGCACTAGTTGTCAGGTTTGACAACACTGAATAGTCATTACCTATTTCCAGGATGACTGTTAAGTTCCAGACTGTGACAGACATATAGGGCCCCTACTTTTCTGCGGCACAGTGGGACCAAGTTATGCGGCGAGACTACCATTTGCCACAGAACTTCTGTGGCGGTGGTTTGTAATTTCTGCGGAAGTTCTGCAGCACTGACAAACTATCACATCACAGTGACAGCTTGTCATCCTGACTTCAATTTCATGGCAGTGGTTGTAGCAATCAGGATGGTGGAAAGCACAGTAACACTAATTTAAAAAATAACAGAATTATAAAAATAATTTTATGCCTAAAAAAGCAAAACAAATGTCTCTCCCTTAAGGTCCTAGCCTGTTAAATAGATGACATATGCAGAGGGGATCTTATGTGATAAATAAGGTATTTCTATATGCATGCTATCTATCCCACTAATGAGGTTTCCACTGTCTATCACTTATATATTTGTATGTGCTTTCTACACCACTCATGAGGTTCCCACTGTGTATCACTTATATATGTATATGCAATCTGTAACATACATACAAATGTGTGTGTGTGTGTGTGTGTGTGTGTGTGGTGAGAGACAGATACTGTGTGTGTGTGTGTGTGTGTGTGTGTGTGTGTGTGTGTGTGTATGTATATATTTTTAATTTCCATGAACTTGCATCCTCATTCATACAGGTCCCATTAGAAATGGAATAGAGGAGTTATTGCAAAACTCATTTTGATGTCAACCTGCTTTCCTGACACACTGCGTAACACCATCAGGCCATGACATGCATGTGAACTGATTGTGAGATAGAGCTCCAGACCAGCACAATGTGTCCACCATGTGACGGAACACTGCACCATACCTTCCCAGGCTCTGAGCAATGATGTGTTCCACCAGTCCTTGTGCTGCCCAGCCAGCTCCCAGAGCTAATCTCTGAACCCGAGTTGCTGGCACGGAAACACAGCATGCTACCCTCTAGCCCAACAGCTGTCCCTGCACACAACATTTCTCCATAACTTTTAGGTGATTCTATCAACCAATGACAATATGTAATCAATAACCCTGGCAAAAATGTGTACAGTGCAATTATTTATTTAACAGGTCTATTCTTTCAACAGGTCTACACATTATTATATTCCACTTTTCTGGGCATAATTACTTTCTTTTTCTTAAAAATGACTGTTAAATTAATTTTACCAGTTATTCATTTCAGAAGGCATCTCTATACCTTAAAGGCACAAATAGGTCTGTACAAAGTGAGGTATGGACTTAACAGGTCTGTGCTACTGACAAGGTTTTGTTCAAGTTGGCCCTAGTGCAATAATGTAAGACTGAAAATTGTATTAGGCTGTAGTGCAGGTTGAGCAAATATCACCATGCCTGATGTGCTGTGCCACCGTCTCTGGCAGTGGGAGCTGTGGTAGATAAGTGACTGTTCATTTCTGTTGCAGATTGCAGCCATTTCATTAGCTAATGTATGATGTTATAGCAATGATAACATAACATTCTGAGCATATAGGGGGTTTAGGATATAAAAAGAGGAGAAGGGAACCAGATTCTATGGAAAAACAGAAATATTAATAAAAAATCAACAAGAAGAGTGAATTCTGCAGCACCGCAGAAGTTCTGTGCAAAATTCTGTGGCTGCAGAATTCTAGGGGCCTTGCTGATATATATATATATATAACTAGGAGACAGTTTTCTGTGTGTGTTGCATATGCTGTATCCAAACACAAGTCACAAGGCTTAAGTTTGGACTCAGCCATGGTCAACATAGGTACAGGCATCTTTAAAGATGGCATGAGCTGTGTTGTACTTTCATGTGTACGGACTCTGTCTGGCTTGTATATCATCTGCATAGCGCTGCGTAAAATCTGTGCTGACAGATGATGCATCGTAGGTACAACAGACTGTGTACGCTGTACCAGCAGACATTGCCTCTTATACTGCTACCCATGCATGTAGCAGAGTACAATGCTACAGTCACAGGTTCTGGCATGAAAAAGAGGTACTGGACAAATAGAGCAGCATTGAATTCAGACAGTACTAAGAAGGAATCCACAACACAAAAACAGACAAGCTCTCCTCCATGAAAGAAGGCGCTTGGTATGAGTGTTGTCCCAGCATTTGACAACAGCACTGGAGTAAACTGCTATGCAAACTCAGCAACGCGAGTATTTCTCCACTAGCCTCACTTTGTTGCCAATATCAAATCTTCACATGACACAGCACTGTCCAAGTCATTGAAGAAGGTTGTGAATGATGGTGATAAGCATGACGACAGCATACAGACTCTGACACCCTTATGACTTGTGTTGGGTGGATATGATGTCCATCAAACATTCGCCAGTGACATTCAGCAGGATGTGACTGAGTTTATGATGGCTAACATTAACAGCTTGGAATCAGATCAAATTTCCATGTGACAGTACTTTACTGTCACCTATGTGACAAAGTACACTTGCCTGCTTTGTTGACATTCACACAGAGAAGTAACATAAAGCATGCTGTGTATTTCATTATATATTCCACAGGCACATTCTGTGAAGTTCAGAGAACTGCTCATGAATGCAGAGTGTGGATGGAGGTATACCCGGTGTGGAGGAGAGTGTCTTCAGTCCATATAACTTAGTACCTCTTCTCAGTATCTTCTTCTAGTCTTGCAGAGATTTGATGTAAATGGACTACGAGTTGACACACCAATCAGTGATTTTGTAGCTGGAAGAGTACAGTCATGGGAACATGCTTTGATACTCAGACTGTGATATTCCATCATGGAGCATCTGTACATTCAGGACATTATGTGACATGGCTGAGGTACAGCAATGGCTGGATGGAATGCAATGACTACATGAGCACTTTTAAACAGAGACTGCCTTGAAACCTAAAAGGTGCTTATGTCCTGGTTCTCAAAAATTACAGTGAGCTTCACCAGGCAGAAGAGTAGTGGATGGAAATGTGATTTCATTCTGTTTGACACACTCTAGTACTCATAACAGTGTGATTTGCAACTTTTCCTGTAGATGTGTAGCTCTTTTCATATCAGTTTGTGAATAGTAGCAGAAACAGATTAGGCACATGCAAATACTCATAATGCCAACAGTTAATGTAGGTGTTGCTGTGATTTTTGCTAAACTGCAGCCTAAGTGGGCCTGAATCAGTGTGGGCTGTGTGCATAGTCATATGACATACAACACTTACTTTAGCTGTGGAGCAATCATATAAACTGTATATTGACATCTCATGTCTATGCAGTTCTGTTGTACTAGTGTGTAGATTTATGCATTGCTGTGCTATGTGACAAAGAATGTGTTGTGACTGCTGTCAACACTATTGTGTGTCAATGTACTGTAGAATAAGTATGCTGAGAAACATAACCATAGTTGGTTTGCGATGTGTGTTGTACATGTGTACATTATGTACATGTTTCACATCTGTCTGGTGATGCAAGAGGACAGATTGTGATACAGTGCTGCCACTGCAGCTGTAGATGTATTTGCACACATATTGTGCAATACTTTTTCAACTACAGTAAGGACATACCTGTTATTTTATATACACAGGTAATGTGTCACTAACACCTGTCTAGTGTCCACTTGAAGTGGCATGTTTACTACCAACTTTACTTAGTGGTGAGAACAGCACATTACTATGCAGGACTATTACACTGAAGGTTTGTAATATGCAGTTACTGGTTGATATTGTATATGTATAAAAATGTTATTACATTTTCTGAGATTATGTACACCTTTGTGAACTCTTTATACTGTTAAGTGTAAAAATTGTTACATTACTCATTATTTAGTTTTGAGAGTTACATTCTACCTGTATAACAGTGTTTTTTTGTGTGCTGTATATACTTTTACCATTAGAGCTTGTTACTTTTCATAACTGCAGTGATTAAATGCTATGTTTTTGATGCATTAATGAAAGATGAATATGTAGTTTGTTTAGGTGTCATTGCATATGTTTAAAAATATTTAAAAATGTTACTATTAATTTGTATTTAGATTACTATACTATCTGATTTCTGTTAATGATTGCTATTTCTTATTGCTTTATTTGTCATTGAATTAATTTATTTACAAGGTTTGTTATACACAATGGAATATGAATTATTTGTTATTTATGAAAGAGCATTATAAATCACACACTCTGCTCAATCTCAGTTCAAGGTATGTTCCTGATTTTTTTGGATCACCTTTATTAAGGGGTCGGGTGAGGAATTTTTCCAGATGCGGGTAACATTAAAATATTATAGCATAGTAACGCACTATAGCAGCAATCTTGGGATATGTTGCTATTGTGTAAGTAGTTTGTTAATTGTTTACCGCATTTGGTTGTTGCCCACCCCAGGAACATTAACTTACTGAGTTTCGTATAGTTTTTGCAAACGTATGCATACTTCTGTGATGAATTACACAGTGACGTTATGAGACTAAGTGAGTTGTTCAATTTGGCCATCTTCATAACACAATTGGCATTTAATGATTAATATTCTTTTTTAAACTTATTTCTCTGTGTCCATTGCACTTCTTATTTACTGTATATGATTCATATATTGTTCAAGTTTCCAATGAAGCAGAAATGACTATAATCAAATGGTGCTACACATAAATGCGTAGGAGGTACAGTTATATATGTAAAACAAAGGTTTTGATACTATTTACCAGTAATGTATGGTACATTTTAGGGGTGTATTAGATTACAGGGTGCAGAGGGCCAAGGCTGCCACTTTAAAAAATTAATGGTTTAAAAGCTGTGTACATATTTTCTTCATTATAACATCTTAAAAAGAAAGGAAATTCTTTGCAAAAAACTTTGTTAATGCAACAGTTAGGGTTACTTCCACAGCAACAAAAGTGAAGAAATTCAATGTTAGGGTTTTCAACCCTAACTCCGAATCCCCCCCCCCACACACACACACGCAACACACATACAAACAGGGGACAGAACAAGGCAACACAACCAATCAGAAGCAGACACCATAAGGTAACAGAAAGAACATACAACTCTGTAAACATACCACAAGAGGCATCCATCATCATGTTTCGGCAACTGTATCACTTCTGCTGCCATCCCAGTGTCTTGGGGGGGTACACCCACATGCTGTGCAAACATGTGGGAAGGTGTTAAGAAGGCTATGTAGAACATTTGGGATGAAAATTATTTTCTGACACCCACTGTATCTTTTGGGGGAATCTGCTTAAGTCCCAGAACCCAACAGGGAGTGTCCCTTGAGGGGATACCCCTTGGGACCCTGCAACCTCCCAGTGGTTTCACTACATTTTCCCAACTATGGGCAAACCCCAGCCTTGTGTTTCTTGTATTTCTGTAGGATTGAGGAACATCTCAGATGCCCAAGGTCCTGCCTGGCAGCCACCAGGCAGCATAAAAGTAACTCATGACCCCCTCACCACAGCAAAATGCCCTTGACCTTGTGCCAGCCTGGCTCTTCGAGAGTAGCATGGCACCCATGTCTGCAGGTGGGAGCAGCAAGGGCACCCGGGACATGGTGTCCTCCTCCAGGACCCCTTTGACTAAACTCAGCAAACTCCAGCTAGCTTCTCCACTCACGACCCATTTACCCATGTGCTGTGAGGGCACGCTACCTTTATACTACATAGACTTCACCCATAACCACTATCACCAAAGAAGGTGATGCTAATGCACCCTTCATTCTTCTGGGCACTATCAGTAATGACCATCTCCTCATACCGTAAGGAGCGAGTTATTATATACAGATTGTCTCTGTTTTTTGGGGGGGAATCCTTGCATTTTTGGGGTGTCCTTGCATATTTAATCTACATCTTAATTAGCCCTGCTATTACCTCTCTCCTTTCCTCACTTTGTTGCTCCATACTGACAACTTAGACCTAGGATAAATGCAGCATTATACAATGGCAAGAAAAATTCTGGAAACCTGATTGGCTACCAACCCCAAGACACAGTGATGTTATTAGACAATAACATCACTGTATCTAGGACAGGCACAAACATCACCGTACTACAGCAAAGAGTATCCTTCCCTAGTTGACTTCACCGAAGCCAACATGGCTTCACATTCGCCAAGAGCTAGACAAGGTCAGAAATGACTGTTTCAACTAATTTAAAACTCCACACTCAGAATCCACTAAGATAACATCCATCAGTGTCCTATCTTCCCCTACACAATTTCCAAGCACAACATTTGCACTAAATAAAAAAAAAGCCGTACGTGAAAATGGCTTCCTCGTTGCTCGCCACCATGATAAACCCAGCGCACGTGCACCACAGCCTCCACTTGTCGATCAGGTCAGCGGCCGTTCTGACCGTACTGCTTGGTGTCCTAGTTGTAAAATACACAGCATGCCATTACCTTGGCAACTTTAACAACAACCTTCCATTTGTGATTGCCACTCTCACCTGAGAGCCACGGACCCAGTTCCATAGTAAAACCAAAACAGCACTCTTATTCTGGTGATCCTCAAAGTGTGACTACAGTTCGGCACAGCCTTTCTGTTAAAAATGGTCAAGCTCTCTTAAATTCAACAGGTCAGCTCATCATAAAGATGTGGGATACTGTCTTCTAAAAAGTACAGATTGGGGGGCAGCGCAACATAATATCAACCTTTCCAAACTTACAGCGCACACACTGACACAAGCCCAGACTGAGAAATCAGGTGGTACACAGCAGCAGCACCGCCTAGTGGAGAAAGAAATGGGGAATTTTTTTCCCCAGAAGATATACTTCCACATCAGAAAATTAAGAGAAAAAAATATTAAATTTTTTTTTTATATCTTTTTCTTTGTAAATAAATGAGGCATTGTATAATAGCAATAAGGCACTCCAGGGATGTGTGTTATTGTGTAATACCGTCACTCTTGGGGTGGTGGAAGCACTCGGCTTCACCTTGTGCTCCAACCCACCCCAGGAGTGATGTTATTACACAATAACACACACCCTGTTGTGCCTTATTGCTTAATTAAACTCTCCCATGCCTTGCCTTTCCCATCTTACATAACTACTTGGAGCTTTTTATTATTCATAGACCAGACCAAACAGCTAATCAAAGAATGTCAGATTACATGATTCAACCCCTTGTGGTCTCTATCCTTTTCACTCTGAGAGAGAGGTGGGCTTGACCCAGGGAACTGTATCTCAATGTAAACTCTGGGAGTTCCCTTGTACTGTGATAGAGTCACTATGCACATGCCCAGGCCTGGCATTCTCCAAGACTCCAAGACCCTTTCTTGCGTTACAAGTAATAAACAACAGGTAAAAAAAATTCTAGCAGTTGCCCTTTTACTGGTGAATAAATTGTAGATGTTTAGTTATATTTGTTGCACAGATACAAGGATCACAATATACCATGGTATAGATTCTGACCTTTAATCCTATCTAATTTTTTTATTTGATATGCTTTATTCAAAAGAGAAAATGTAACATACAACAAATATACAAAAAAGAAACATGGCACTACAGGAACATTACAGAGATAAAAACAAAACAAAGGTACAGTGAAAGTCAAACCCCTACCAAAAGTTAGAAAACCCTCCCACCCTACCAGAGTGCCATTAAATGTGAGTCCAGAAAGGTTAGAGCACATCTACTCTAAATTTGAGGTAATTGACCATATCAGTTCCTGAAATACAAACAAGGAAACCTGACTGAGTAGCAATCTATGTCGCATAATGGGCAAAAGAGCAAACAAAGGTTTCCATCGCTTCCTATAAGAGTGATGTTGTGTGATATCTGCAGTATGTTTTTCAACATTAAGGGTGCCCAAAATTTTATTATATCATTCCACCCATGATGGGAGCATATCATCAGTCCAATATCATAAAATAAGCATTTTGGCTGTGGTCGCAATTAAAGTAACATGTCCCTTTTGGGGGCCCAATACCCGACCATGGTAATTTCCTGTTAGATAAATCACTGGTGTGAATGCATCTGTTAATCCAAAAAAGAGGTCTAAGTGCTGCCAAATAACTGACCAGAGAGGGGCAGTTTTTTCACAATCCCACATGATAATGGAAGAAGGACCTCTCCACTTTCCCACATCTAGTACAGGAGGAATGAGCTAGCTTACCCATTTGATATAGTCTCTGAGGGGTAAAATATAAGATATGTAAGATTTTAAACTGCATTAGGTGATATCTATCTTGCTTAATGAATTTGTAAAGATCTAGCCAGACCCTGTTCCAGTCCTCAGGGGTCCTATCTAGCTGTAATGTCTCCTGCCAGTAGAAGCATGTCCCTGACAACATACCTGATCTATGGACTGTAATGTTGTATATATTGAGGAGATAGCATGTGGGGTGTCAGTCTTCTGTAATAAAGCAGTCAAGTTGCTCCCTCCTGCATAAGACCATGAATGTGAGCCAAGGTGTGAGGAAAGGGCATGTGACAGTTGTAGATATTTAAATGCTGCCTGGCTGGGCACCTCATATGTCATTCATAAAGTAGCAAAGTTGACAAGGTTACCATCCTTTAAGATCTGAGTCACTGAAATGAGGGGGACCATTGGTAGGAATCTCCTCGTAATAGGGGGGTTGACTATTCTGAAAGTGGGATTATACTAAATTGGCTAGGAAACATCTCAGACTTAAACTGCATGTACCTACATAGCTGTAGATACAGTGGTACTGCGGTATTGCTGTAACTGTGGAAAAAATACCACAATTTACCCGCATACTGCAGAAGAAGACTTGGTTTGCTGGCCAAGGCACCTAGCTTCACCTGAGCTCTTTCCTTCTAAGACTGCTTGAAAGGCAGAGTAGAGAAACTTCCCAGAGCAAGGGAAAAGGATTAAGACTTATTTTGGCTAAACAGATTTACTGTGTGGTGTTGTTTTTATTTTTTACTCACAGGGATTGCTACTGTTTGTTGCTAACATTTCATTGCTTTATTTTTCTCTGTAGCAAAGTGTTTCTTACAGGGTGTATCTTCTCTGAAATTATTACAGGTGGTGCTTTACAGGTTTTACAGTTTTATCTAACATTAGGATAAGCTTTCAGGGTTACTGCATTTGTCGTTGACTGATTGTTTCTGCTCTTACCTCCTTGTTCTTTCGTCCGTGATTCTTCTTTTTCGGCAGGAGAAGGGCTCAGCCACCCACCCCCATCCCCAACCACCCCACACTACACTCCTTTTATAGGGTACCACAGTTGTGACATTTCCTGTGGCAGAGCAGGAAGGGGTGGATCAGTGGGGCCTCCACAAGGTGAGCTCATTTACAGGGGCACTAGTAATTTAACTTGTTATAACAAGTTAAACAAAACACAATCAAACCATTACTTGCATTTTTTTTTTCATTTTTTTTCCTCTAATTACTCTGACTAGGTTATAAACCCAGCAACTTATCTGGAATGGATATCATTAACTGCAGGTACTGTAGAACAATTTTCAGAAGGACAGTCTTACAGGATTTAGGACACTGTCCTACATGCTGGGCCTTTGGTGATCTTAGGGCTCAGCTCCAGGCAGCATGGGCAGAGACTGCACGCCTCAAATTTCATATTCAAGAGGAAATACATTATAAGAACCACCCACCATTTCCCCAGCATCCAACAGAAAAACCTCGACCGCAGAGGGTAGTTGGTCCAGGAGGTTGGCAGGTGGTTAGAAGGGGCAAATCGGGTGCCCCATCACTCTCTGCTCTCCAACATATTACCTCCAAAAACCATATAAACACTACAAACAGGTATCTGCCTCTATCTCTGAAATCAAACAAAGAGGCAGAAGACACTGCAGAGCAGGACACTGCAGCACAGGAGCTAGCACAACAAAACTCACCCAAATCAGGAACCAAAACAAAAAGGCAAAAAGGAAATCCAAAAAACTTCTGATCATAGGAGACTCCATGATTCGGGGAGTTGATACCCATCTCCAGCCAGGGGTAATGGTCAGATGTCTCCCAGGTACATCAGCATGGAGAGACACTGACCGCATTGCTAAAATTGTTCACAAAGCAGGAGAAAACATTGATGTCCTAGTACACATAGGGACTAATTATCTCACCAGCCAGTCAGTTGTGGAGACCAAGGAACACATGACCAGGCTGAGTGACAAACTATCATCTATTTCATCCGGCATCTCCTTCTCTGAGATCCTGCCAGTCTGGAAGAGGGAAGCAGATGGACGGAAGGTCAGAGAAGGGGAGATAGGGGAGCTAAACACGTGGCTCAAGGGCTGGTGCCAGGAAAAAGGACACAGATTTGTAGGGAACTTGCAACAGTTCTGGGAGCGAAAGTTCTTTAAATTTGATGGACTGCATCTGACTAAGGAGGGAGTCAGTGCATTGAGGCAGAAGTTTGACGTCTTTGCAGGAATATTTAAACTAGCAAATGGGAGAGGGGTGCAGTACCCCCATCGTGAATGGAAGAACACCTCTCCCCCTCAGCTAATGGTCAAACAGGATTCAGCATGTTTGCAGTTCATTTGCATCACCAGGTAAGAAAAAGGTTTGTCTCCCCATACGACGTACAGGGTAATGCCAAACCTCACCCAACAACTAACACACCAAAATCTGGCCAATGGAAAATCATGTACACAATGCTCATAGCCTGGGAAATAAGATCCCAGACCTGCAGGCAATAATGTCAGAGGCTAAACTGGATATAGCAGCAATTAGTGAGACGTGGTTTACCAGTAACCACACTTGGGAGACTTCAGTACCTGGCTATGTATTGTTCAGAAGAGACCGAGGTGCAAAAGGGGAGGAGTGGCCCTGTATGTCAATGAAAATATCAAAGCTACAGAAATTCAGAATACACATAAGGAGCCAGAAGAACTGTGGGTCACCCTGGAAACAGGAAATGGGACAGCCATAAGAACTGGGGTTGTCTACAGGCCCCAGACCAGGGGAGGACATAGACACATTACTGTTAGAAGATATACAAAACATGACAGCTAAAGGGAGGTTCTGATAATGGGAGACTTCAACATGCGGATACAGATTGGTCAATACCAGCAGAAACATCTGCCAGAACTAGACACATAGTGGATTCCCTGCAGGGGGAGAGCCTCAAACAACTGGTACAGCAACCCACAAGAGACAGGGCTATCCTAGATCTAGTACTGACTAACAAGGAAGGGATCACAGATCTCCAGGTAGAAGGTCACCTGGGGGCCAGTGACCATCACATGGTATGGTTCAATTTGGCTACTACATCTAAATCATCCCATTCCAAGGCAAAAATATGGGACTTCAGAGGAGCTGACTTTGATAAGATGGCCAACAGAGTTAAGCTAGCCCTGGCAAAAAGAACACAGGTGAGGGGGTACAGGCAAAGTGGGCAAGCATTAAGGATGCAATACTTGAAGCAACATCCCATTGTGTTAGACAGAAAGGAAGTGCAAAAGAAGAAGGAAACCACTTTGGTTCTCAAATACAGTAGCAGAAAAGGTCAGAGCCAAAAGGCTGGCCTTCAGGAAATATAAGGGAACACAGCGGGATGAAGATAGGGAGGCTACCAAACTGCCCTAAGGGAAGCAGGGAAGGCAGTAAGGCAGGCAAAGTCCCAAACTGAGGAAACACTAGCACGAACAGTAAAAGAAGGTGACAAGACTTTCTATAGATACATTAGTGAAAGGAGAAAGTCCAGAGGGGGTATTGCTAAGCTTAATGGAGAAAAGGGAGCATGTGAGGAGGAGGACCCTGTAAAGGCATCTATCCTAAATAGATACTTTTGCTCAGTATTTACTGAAGAGAAGGTAGGGCAGGGCCCACAGCTCAGCATCATGGACATGGGGGAGGGAGGTGAGCACTACTCCCTTCACAAAAGAAAGGGTCCTACAAGAGCTTGCTAAGCTCAGGGTGGATAAGGCAATGGGACCTGATGGCATACATCCCAGAGTACTTAAGGAACTAAAGGTGGAACTAGCAGAGCCATTAGCAGAACTGTTCAGTGAGTCTCTGAGCACAGGAGAGGTCCCAGAAGACTGGAGAAGGGCTCATGTGATCCCGCCCACAAGAGTGGTAGCAGAGGAGGCGGGGAACTACAGACCAGTCAGTCTTACCTCAGTAGTGGGCAAGATTATGGAGGCACTCTAAGGAAAGGATAGTGCAACATCTGGAACCATAGGGGCACAGGATCCAAGACAGCATGGGTTTACAAAGGAAGGTCCTGTCAAACTAATCTCATAGATTTCTTTGACTGGGTAACCAGAGTGGTGGACCAAGGGAGCAGTTGATGTTGCCTACCTTGACTTCAGCAAAGCTTTTGACACTGTTCCACATAGAAGATTGATAAATAAGCTGTGTAGGCTTGGGGTGGGTCAGAAGTTGGTCAACTGGGTGGCAAACTGGTTGATGGGTAGAAAACAGAGTGTAGTGGTAAATGGTATACAGTCAGAAGAGATGCAAGTCACAAGTGGGGTACCTCAGGGCTCAGTCCTGGGGCCAGTCCTCTTCAACATCTTCATTAGTGACCTTGCAGATGGACTAGAGGGTAAGGCTTGTCTGTTTGCAGATGACACCAAGATCTGCAACAGAGTAGATGATCCAGGTGGGGTGGGCAGAATGAGAAGAGATCTGGATAAACTCGAAAATGGTCGGAAGAGTGGCAACTGGGATTTAATGCAAAGAAGTGCAAAATCATGCACATAGGGAGAGAAACCCTGAAGCCACCTATAGGCTGGGAGGAGTTGCTAGCAGTCACAAAGGAAGAAAGAGACTTGGGCATCATCATCACTGATGACCTGAAATCATCCAAGCAGACCTCTAAAGCAGTAGGTAAGGCTAGAGGGGGTGTTAGGGTGTATTAGTAGGGGTATCACAAGTTGTAAGAGGGAGGTAATAATCCCTCTTTACAAGACGCTGGTTAGGCCCCATCTGGAGTACTGCGTGCAGTATTGGAGGCCACACCTTCACAAGGACATTAACCAAATTGAGGCAGTCCAGAGAAGGGCAACCAAAATGGTGCAGGGACTGCATCAGAAGACATATGAGGACAGATTAACAGAGCTCAATATGTATACTCTTGAGCAAAGGAGGGACAGAGGTGATATGATCGAGGCATTCAAACACCTTAAGGGCATTAACAAGGTGAAAGAGTCTAACATGTTTAAATATAAGAAAAATAGCAGGACAGGAGGACACAGCATGAGATTAGGGGGCCGATTAAGGGGGAATGTGAGGAAATTCTTTTTCACAGAAAGGGTGGTGGATGCATGGAATGGCTTACCACAAGAAGTGGTGGCTATGAATACAGTGCAGGGCTTCAAACAGGCATGGGATAGGCATAAGGGAGCAATACAAATAACTATGAATAGATAGGCCACTGACAGAGCAAAGGCCCGATGGCACATTTATAAGGTAGAAAAAGAAATGGGCAGACTGGATGGGCCTTGCGGTCCTTATCTGCCGTCAACTTCTATGTTTCTATATTGCAAGTGCATGTTATTCAGTTTGTCTTTACCACAGTAGCAGTAAATCTGCAGTATTTTTTTTCCACAGTTGCGGCAAACACCGTGTTACTGGTCCGCTTTTATATAACTACCACTGTATGCTCAAAGGGACTAATAGATAGAGGTAATTTTAAAAATAGTGGGAAGACTAGCATGTTTAACATAAAGAAAACTGGGTAGGTATATGTCTAGAGAGCCACATTGTTCATTTTCAAGCATGAGCCATTGAGGGACATAAGGCTGAGCTGGAGCCCCAGTCCCAACATTTCTTCACCAAAGATATAGTATTTACTTACATGAAGGGACAAATATTAAAAATAGAAATTGGGGAGTTTACAGCTGCCCTTTAATTTATGGTTAGTCAGTTTTAAGTAAGCTTTCTGAACTGCTTTACCCCACCAAATGAAGCTGTTAATCATGGTTTGAAGGTGCATACACCAGGGTCTGGGTAAAACAATGTTTAATATCCCCATAGGATATAAAATATGGGGTAGGAGGTTCATTTTCACCACTTGGATTCTACCCCTCAGTGATAAAGGCAGAGAAGTCCATCTCTGTAGGTCCAATTTTATAGTCTGCGGGAGATAGTCTAAATGATTCCTCTTTAAATCAGAGAGGTGCCTAGTGAACACAGTGCCTAAATAGGTCACTGACTTTGGCTCCCACTAGAGCCTGAGATTCACTATCTCCTGCATACTAAGCAGAAGGTTCAGAGCCATGACCTGCATTTTCCTTAAGTTAAGTCGATAGGCTGCAGCTCAATGAAATCTGGCAATCTCCTCCAACGCTGCTTGAATAGATTAGCTAAGGTGCATTACATGGAGGAGGATATCATCTGCATATATTAAAAATATAAATTACTTCTATCTAGTTTTGATTCCCTGAATGGCTGGATTAGTTCTCAACCATTGTGCCAAAGGTTCTAAATAGAGGCTGAACAAGAAGAGAGAGAGGGGGCAGCCTGTCGTGCCCCACGTTCTAAACTAATCTGATGAGAGATTGCAGTAGATATGTACTGTACTGTAGGATTTTGATATAGGGCTCTCACCCATTTTATAAATCCCCTGGGGATATTGTAGGCTGTAAGGGTCTCAAATAAAAAGGGCTTTAATCCTATCTCTGAATTGCTGAATTCTTCTCTCACTCATAGTTAATTACAATGTTCCTCCTAAGGTCCCAGTCTAAGAACTGGCTCTGCCATCAAGGTGGCACTGGTGTAGCCAACCTTCAACACAGCCTCTTTCAGGGATACATGAAACCCCTGTCTAGACCCCTGTTATGCGAGTTCCCCACACTCTAATTGGTCTCCCACTGTACACCTTGGACAAACCCTATGTTACATATATATAATTTGACAAATCATTACTAACATGTAGGGCATTGGCACTTACCATATAAGTGTAAGTAGACAGGGGCATATTGATCCCTATAATGCTTTGCTACAAAACATACAGCATGTAATGTGCCAAGACACACTTGTGTCTTTGTTATCTTCTGAGAAGTTATGACACAGCCTGCACTGTCACTATGCAGATTTATGTAATACTGCACTATATTTTGTACCTTGTATGAGTCCTTTGCTCTATATTTTTAGCTGACTTTACAAACAATGTACAATAATAGATAACACTGTGGAGCCACCTAACTTTTGGTCACTAGGGCTTATTTTATGTTACTTTACATGAAGAGTTTGCTCTGTTCTTCTCCAACAGAGTGTCGGCCATCCGGTCAGGGATTCCGCCAGTTTGGCTTTCGCCCAGTAGTGGTTGGGCTGGGGGGAATAGAGGCACTCCACCTCTCTGGGAAGAGTTTAGGCCAGTTGAGGTGTCCGATGTGACTAAGGTGATCGTAGAGCTGAAGCACACGTTTTGTGAACTGGACCCAGCCCCAACACGGTTCTTAGTGGGATGTGTCAAGGCTGTTGGCCTGGTGTTCACCAGGATTGTCAGGTGTTCGATGGCAGAGGGAATTCTCCCAGCTGCCTTGAAAGAGGTGCTGGTGAGGCCCCTCCCTAAGAAATCTTCCCTCAACCTGGATGTCCTGGCTAATTACCGTCCTATCTCCAACCTGCCTTTTTTGAACCAGGTTGTTGAGAAGCTGGTGGCACAGCAGCTCAAGGATCACTTGGTGTCCTTGGACATTTATGAGCCATTTCAGTTGGGTTTTCAGGCTAGACACAGCACTGAAACAGCTCTAGTGAGGGTGCATAATGATCTGCTCAGAGCTAGAGATAAAGGAGACAGATCAGTTCTCGTGCTCCTCGATCTCTCTCTTCAGCTTTTGACACTGTGGATCATGTTGTGTTTCTGGATCAGCTCTGTGAGTTTTGTGGACTTGCTGGTACTGTCATCAGGTGGTTTGAGTCCTATCTCTTGGACAGGGTGCAGTGGGTGATGATGGGGAATTTCTCCTCCTCCCCAATGCCTCTGTCTTGTGGAGTTCCACAGGGCTCAATCCTGTCACCGATGTTGTTCGCAGTGTATATGCTGCCCCTGGGTGAGATCATTTGACAATACAGTGTGGAGTTTCACTGCTATGCAGATGATACTCAATTATATTTGTCTTTTGCTCCCGGAACATCAGGAGCTGTGGATGTGCTTAACACCTGTCTAGCTAAAATTAATGACTGGATGACTTCCAGCTGGCTGAGAGATTGCAGTAGATATGTACTGTACTGTAGGACTTTGACGGCTAAGACGGAGGTGCTGGTGATCAAGCCAGGTCACAGGCATGATGGGTCACTGTCCAGGGTGGATTCTGGTCTTGTTCTGGGTTCTACTCCATTGACGACATCCCCAAGGGTGCAAAATCTGGGCATGATCCTTAACAGCAGGCTGGCCTTTGAAGATCAGGTGTCGTCTTTTGTCAGTAGTGGCTTTTACCATCTTCAGAATATTGCCTGTATTAAGCCCCTTGTTCCATCCGAGGACCCGCTGATGCTAGTGCATGCCTTTGTTTCCTACATACTTGACTACTGTAATGCTCTTTACTTCAGGGTCATGGGAGGGACCCTCCGCCGACTGCAGCTGGTGCAGAATGCAGCAGCCTGGCTTTTGACTGGCCTTTCCAGATTTAGCCACGTGACCCCTGTTCTGCACGCTCTGCACTGGCTGCCGGTCAGGTGGAGGGTCCTTTTCAAGGTGGGACTTCTCACCTAGAAGGCCCTAAATGGCCCGGGTCCTGGCTACCTGGTAGAGCTTCTGACACCGGTGATCTTTGCACACTCCCTCCGCACCTCTTTGAGGAGCCTCCTGGTCATTCCCAGGATATGGCTCAAGATTTCTGGAGATCATGCTTTTAGTATTTCTGGGCCATCCCTGTGGAATGCAATATCATCTGCAGTCCGGGAGGCCCCCTCGGTAGAGGTTTTTAAACAGAGGTTGAAGACACACCTCTTTGGCCTGGCATTTAATTGATTTCTGAATTACAACAATTTGCCCAGTCCCCATATAAATGATATATTATCACTTTTTAGGATTTTTATATTTTAGTTTTAATTGTGTGTTATTTCATATTTTGCATTGTCTGTTTATTTTTTTTATTTTTCTGTGAGGCACCCGGGAATGGGTGCCATACAAATAAAATTTGCCTTGCCTTTATGTATCTAGTCTTTTGGTAACTATAGTAACTATTAGAACTATATAACCTACTGTATTATGTATTCCCCTCGAGACCTTCTTCACTCCTAGGGGTATTTGGGAAACTTTGGCTCTCAGTGTCTAATGGTAAGACCTGCTTAGGGCAACTGATTATCTTTTGTGTAATAAACAAGTTTATTACCAAATATGCCACTTGTCTGTATCTCTTTTGCTAGTCTACTACTGCCAAAAATCTGACCAGGGCTCAGAGACCCTAACAAATTGGCTACCATCGGCAGGTGGTGTAGATTAACAAAGTTTCTCGACCTGTTGGCTTACCCTTCCCTTGTGGGTAGTAAGTAGGTGTATACACCCGTACCACTTCGCCCATACATTTTGCTCCGTAGCATGTTGTAAAGTCTAGCTGCTTACTGGGTAAGGTTGATGCCATCTCACCTTGCTCAACAGCAGTTTTAAATTGCAGGATTGTGAGAGGACAGTAGCCTGACCATCTGTTGGTCTGGCCACTGATGACTATCATGTGCACCGTCAAGATGGTGACCCCCATAATAGGGGGAGAGGTTGAGGCCTAGGTATAGCCCCTCCGGTAGCCGCTTTGACTAGAGCCAACAAAACTGAGATTGATCAAATGATCGAGACCGCTCTCTCCAGGATGGACATACCTGAGGAAAACAAACAGGCCTTCAAACTGCATTTCAATGCAATGATGAAGGAGGCTGCTTCCCAGTCATTTGTTGTCTGCACTGTGGCTAACACTGCAGTGGAGGCCACCCTTCATGGAGCACAAAACCTAAATCCTTCCCCTGAGCATCCAACAGCTCAGAATAATCCCCTTCAGATGGTCCACTCTGTACAGCAGATTGCTGACAGTATAGGCCATATAACCCTAGCGACAATCTCAGTTGCCATTTGGAAAAGGTTCATTCCAAATGTGAAATGCTCAGTCTACTGACAAACTTCCAGGTGCAGATTCTTCGGCAGACTATTGACCCCGGCCTCTAGGCAAAACTCCCAAAGGTAGCCCACCAATCCACAAATGCGACCTTTGATGACATTGCAGCAGAACTCATTTCCGCACATTCTCCAGGTGTGGTCAGTGTCATGTTGACCTACCCTGTGAAACAAATGGCTAAGAAAAGCACAGTGAAATACCACCAAAGGCTGTGGATGGTCTACCATATTGGCAAAGTGCTTTTGAATGAAGCAGTAGACACTGACCAAACTGAGTACAAAAACACGTACCTTCAGAACATGCTTCTGGCTGTCCGTGAAAAAGTTGAGCCTACAATTTTCCCCAGAATGGATAAATTTGCAGACATGCTCTGGAAGACGGAGCGGGTTTGCCAACTCTACCTGCGAGATCTGAATTCCGGATCGAAAAAGGTGGCCGCGGTACAATCTACTAGCAAGCCACAGCCCACTATACAGTGGAGGGCAAGGCCCAAGACAATAAGGCCACATCCTTAGATAACAAATAGCACTACCAGCCCAGAAGTGGAAACCGGAACCACCATAGGAATAATAAGTGGAATTAGAACAACTCTACTTCAAACGGGGCAACTGAAGTCACCGATTAGGCCCTTCATACTGTGAGATAGTGGAAGAAAATGACAACCTCTGTAACCTTCTCGGGCAAGTCCGACCAGTAGCGGACTCGATCCTGACATGTACAATTGCAGCATTAGCTCTGGTATACCAGGCCTCATTAGGCCAAGGAGACGTTGGAGCCTCCTCGGACTGGGCTACACCAGGCCTGAACCCTGATGCCGCACCATTAATAGCGGCTATGCAGGACCATCTGGAAAAGAAATGGCAAGAAGAGGTTGGCCTACTTCTGCAGGAACTGCCTGGTAGTATTTCAGATTGACAACTACAGGCCCCAGTCCATATTGTGAACAAGATCACCCTTGACACAAACGGGAGGCCTTGTACAGAGGCCAGGGTTGGGGGCCACCAACTAACTATCTTGCTAGATACTGGCGCAGCTGTGTCTGTACTACATGATGAGGATCCAGCAAACTCCTCTTGGTCCACCACATGGAGGACCAGCACGCAAGGTTTAGATGGTACAAAGCTATACACCTACCATTCTATCATGCTTTCTGTGGTGATAAGCAACCTCAAAACAAATCACACTTTTGACCTCATGATACTATATGATCATCCCAGTATCCTGGGAATTGATTTTCTTGAACTACATGGTTGTGTGGTGAACTTGGCCAACATACTCCTGATCCAGATCAGGGGACAGTACCATACAGTCATGATCTCTGATTCGCATGTGGTTGCAACTATTGCCACCAATGACAAGGAATATGACATCATAGCTCTCTCTATTCCAGACACATGAGTTTTTCAAGAAACTCCTACCCATTCTGCAGAAGCACTTGAATGCTTTTGCCACACAAGCATGACTGTGGGAGGATGCAAGCTGTCATCAAAATCCCAGGCCCAGCACATGACAGGCAAAGACAATACCCCTTTCCTGCTGAGGCCTTACCATCACTCAAAGAAACCATTCAGTCACTCCTCAGACAAGGTGTGATCAGGCCCTGTGTCTCGATTGCCAACTCACTCATTTGGCCAGTGAAAAAGCCCACTGCATCTTGAAGACTCACTATTGATTACAGGAGGCTTAATCAAGTCACTCCTAGTTGCTCACCTACTGTAGCATCAGCACCTAATGTGCTCAAACTGCTAACCCCAGATCGTGGATAGTTTAGCACTCTTGACATCTCCAATGGCTTTTGGTCACTCCCTCTAGCTCAGGAAAGTCAATACAAGTTTGCCTTTTCTTTTGAGGGTCAACAGTACACCTGGACCTGCCTATTTCAGGGTTTTCACAACCAGCCCTTTTTTTTTCCATCTGCATATGATGGACGCCCTGAAGGGTTTCTCTGCCCCACAATGTCTTCTACAGTATGTGGATGATTCATTGTTGGCAACTGCCACCAAGGAGCAACATTTTGAAGTCATTGATGAACTACTGACTCTCTTACAGAGAGCAGGCCTTAAGTGTAATACAGCAAAGCACAACTAAGTCAGAAGGAAGTCATCTTTCTTGGCCAGTGCATAACAGAACAGGGCAGAAGCCCAGCCTGGAAGAAAACCAAAGGCCTACAAGATTTGCCGCTACCCACCAGTGTAACAACACTCAGACATTTCCTGGGAATGGTCAACTATTCCAGAGACTTTATTTGTGAGTTTGCACAAAAGGCTGCCCCTCTGTATGAGCTCCTAAAAAAGGACATTCCCTGGACTTGGAGTCCTATTCACACTCAAACTGTGACACTTCTGAAACAGGCTTTGGCCTCTGCTCCAGCTTTAGTGAACCCCAGTCTCGCTCTACCTTTCCATTTGAAATCAGCTACTTCAGACGTAGCCATGTCTGCAGTCGTCGCACAGAAAGTGAATGGTACTTTGAGACCTATTGCTTATGCATCTCAAACGCTGTCTCCAGTGGAACAAAAGTACAGTCTTTGTGAAAGAAACCTTCTGTCTACCTACTGGGCTGTCAAGCATTTTCTGTATATCATTGGGTACTCACCTATCATTCTGAACACAAACCACACCCCCACCACCTTTCTGCTGTCAGACAGAGTAAAGGATAGCTCCGTATCCAACACCAAACTGACCCACTGGTCCCTTCTTCTCCAGGATTGTGCCATACAGGTCCACCCTGCCAAGATGCCTTAAATTCTAGCCCATGGTCTTTTATACCAAGGAGCCCCTCATGACTGCACACTCCAGCCACCTGATTTGCCTGAACCAGGCCCTTCTCTTCCTGCTACTCCAAAGCTCCTTGCTGACACCTCCCTGTGTCATGTCTTTACTGATAGCTTTACCTTATACTATCAGGGAGAACAAGTAGCTGCATTTGGAGTGCTCATCATGTACCCTAATGGTAACACTGCTCATGCTTCCAAACACTGCAGTGTTGCATCATCTCAGTATGTGGAATTGTCAACTGTGGCCTGTGCCCTTGAACTTATACAACATGGCATAGCGAACACCATCATTTTTGTAGACTCCAACTGGGTCTGTTGCTCTCTGACTGAATTTCTGCCTTTCTGGGAGAAGAACTCCTTTACATCCTCTGATGGCACCCCTGTGAAGTACAAAGCACTTTTTGTTTATATTCACGAATTGACCAAACACTTTCAGCACAGTTTATTCAGAAAGTAGGAGCCCACTCAAAATCTGATCCATACCATTCTTTCAACGATTGAGCAGACACTCTTGCAAAAGAGGGTGCTCGAGGGGGGGACATGGGAAATGTCTCACCCTGATGTTCTATCAGCTGTACAAATAGCCGCTATAAAGAAAAAACCTGAATCCTTTGTTGCCACTAGTCTTGTCCACAGCACAGAAATCTGACCCTCAGCTGATAGATGTGTTCGGATTCCTCGACAAAGGAACTGAACAAGAATTGCCTACTCTCTCTTAAAAGAGACATGAAAACCAACTGCATCTGTCCCAAGACAACAAACTGATCTGGTATCAGTCTGATGACTTGAACTACAAGCTGTGGGTAGCCCCTGAATTGTTCAGATCTGAATTCATTCACTAGGTCAATGACACTCCAACTGGTGGACACCAGGGGGTAGAAAATACTCCAAATACTCAAATCTGTTGGTTGGTGGCTAGGCATCACCAAGTATGTCAAACACTGCATAGAAAACTGCTTGATTTGTGCTCAGAACAATCCAACCCCAACCAAGAGAAATGCCAAACTATTTCCACAGAGACAATCTGGCCCTTGGCATGCAATCCAAATTGACATTATTGGTTCCCTGCCCAATACCAGCAGGAACAACAAGTACGCACTTGTTGTCACAGACCTATTCTCTAAGTGGGTTGAGGCTTTCCCCACTCAGAAAATGTACAACCAAGGCAGCAAAAGTCCTGGTAGAGCAATTGTTCTCCAGGTGAGGCCTACTCCTCAAGGTAGATTCTGACAAGGAACCAGTTTTACAGGTTCGTTGATGCAAGAAACACTTGAACTTCTTGGGGTACACCAGAAGTTCCGCATACCCTATCACTCTCAATCATCAGGTCAGGTAGAGAGATCCAACTGAAGGATCAAGCAGATGCTTTCCAAATTTATCAAGGACAATCCCAAGGACTGGGATTCCCTTTTGCCTTTACTCCTTATGGAAATTAGGGGTACTCCTTCAGCCACCACCCAGTTAACACTCTTCGAGGTGGTGACTGATAGATCCATGAGACTACATGAACACCTGTTGTTTAATTTGAACACACCCACTGCAGACAGAGTGTCTGTAGACAAATCTATTGCAAAACTCAGAGATGACATTGTTAAAACCCACATGTATGCTGCACATTGGATTTGCAAGGTCCAGCAACAGTCCAAACTCCAGTTTTACAAACACACACAAGAAGTGGACTGGCAAGTCGGAGATCAAGTAATGGTATTCAGAATTGCTCACCTTACACACTCCTTCTCCAACAGATGGGAAGGGCCCTACCCCATTGTCAACAAACTCAGTCCCGCAGTCTACCAAGTTAGACTACTTCAGAAAAGAAACTTAGTGAGAAATGGTTGCATGCAAACCAGTTAAAGTTTTATAAAGGAGTATAATTACTTTTCCTAACCCCATTGAGTGGAATTGTACCTGCAGAACTTTTCTTTTTCCTTACAGGTATTCCATCAAGATGGCTATCTTGCATTTGGCCCTCCTGCTGTCAATCTCCTTTGGCCATAGCAAGGATATGAAACCTATATCTGACAACAACCGACATCTAAGGCAACTCTTTCCGCTACTTGATCATCCTCAGGGAAGATTCATGACCCCAGCAGACAACCCCACCACCATCTCTGAAGGAGTTAGCATAGATGTTCCCAACAAATTGATTACTGTTCAGAAAGGCAAGGATGTCTACCTCACTGCCTTAGTCATGGCCCCTGACAAAACATCCCTACAAATTGAATGGCAAACTGACAGCAACGGACAGACACTCCCCATTGCCTGCCAATCCAAAGGCACTTTCCTAGGTTGGCCCAATACTAGAATTGCTCCAAATGGTAGCCTGTCCATTTGCCAAGCTAATCATAGACATTCTGGTTTATATAACTGTACTGCTATAATTAACCCTGCCTTTTGTGAGAGATTCCCTGAAGACTCTGCAAAAGCATTTTGTACCCACAATTACATGGCTACTGCAGCTATGTTTTTGTCTGTAGTACCCCCTACTGAAGCAGAACTTACTGAATGACCCCCACAGGAATCTGGCCCACCCAGTGGTCTCACTGCAATTTCCACCCCAGGTACACCTGTAAATAATGTGCAATTCATGCACATTCCAGTTATTTTTAATCTCACCCATTGGAATATGGCTGAACCTGGCATGTGTACTAAAACTAATACTTCCAAATTTTTTAGTACTATGTTATTGGATAGCCTTGCTGCCTACCAGAAACTCACACAGAATCCCATGGCTGGTACACATACAATTGAACATTTAGGATTATTCAAAACTAGACCCAACTCCACCAAGAAGAAAACCTCCTCACAAAGGAAATGTGACACTTCTGATGTCACAGGTGCGGCTGACACCATTTCCGGACTCTTCGGATCTGGCATGTCCATCTGGAACAGGGCAGACATAGCTGCCATTAAAAGTGAAACAGTTCAGTTCTAGACTGGCATGAAAAATGATGTTTTACCCCCATTATTACCTGGTGTAGATGGACTTAGAAAGAAAGCTACACAGTATACAACATGCATGACATTGTTAAAAGTTTTAATGACACTAAAAGTAAGATTAATAAACTTGCTTTTCAGAATAATAGGGAGGCAGGCAAGTAATATATTGCCAGGGAACTCCTGTGCTTTGCTTATGGCTCTTATGTAATAACCATTGTAAATACTGTCTTCTGTGATCTGAAATCTGGACGTATTTCAGATATTATTCATGACTAAAGACTTGCTAAATGATTTTGTCCACATTGTGGGTCCACTGCTTGTATTACAATGTGTATGTGCAGATCTGTTTCTATTCCATTATCAGCTGCTAAAAATTTAGGTTATGTCACCCGCCACCCCGACAGAGGTCCCTGTAACACTGCTCATCACTGTACTATTTGGGACACCATGTTGGTTTCCTTTACTGTGTCTCTGCCTCACTTTGATCCAGAGACTGCAATGTTTGATAAACTTGCCTCCATTGACTCCATTGGGCCTCTTGATGAGGACATCTACAGAGAACGCATTGATCTTCCACCTCTTCTGGTTTATCATCCAATCCCTGAAGCTTGTGTTTTACCTCATATGGACTGTTATGTTAAAAAGGGATACCATTACTTGTGTCACTGTGATGTTTTCAACATCAGCAAGCTGGTGTGTGGTTATTCACTGGACAGCATTGACTGGTCATTTAGTATGGACTTGGACATTACTTCCAATAACACTGATATCTCAAGGGCACCATCAACAGCACCACCACCAGTGGGCAACACTGGACGTCTCTACAAGAACTATGCAGAAGAGGTTCATCGCCTGACTACAAGACTTACGGACTTACAAATCAATCTTTCACCTGCCCAATTCAATTGTAAAAATGGAGGGTACTAACTGTTAAAATGTCATATAATTCTGATGGGCAGTGTTGCATTGTGACTAACCACAAATCTTTTCCTATGGTGATAAAATATGTGAAGTACAATATCCTAACTTTTGTTTTATTCCTCATCAAACTACCGTCACTGGTCATACAGTAATTACTCCTGTTCCCATCATGGAACCAGATGTTATTGACAGTGACCCTAAATATTTGCTTGCTCTATCTCAATATTTACCCATTTTTAATATCCATATTGACCCTTTGACATTAACGTTGAAAACACTTTTAGATAGAAAGGATACCCATCTCATCTACATTAGTAATCACATCTCCAGTGCTGGAGATGCCCTTAACACTCTTATCCATGATGGTGATTTAAGTGCTGCACTTTCTAACACTTGGTTAGAGTTAACATTTAAAGGTTTTATTATTATTCACACATGTTTGATCGTAGTTTTGATATTAACACTTTGCTGTTTAAGGTGCATGCTCAAACAATACCATGAGCAACTCAAGTTCCTTTACAAGGCACGTGTGTTGGGTCTGTAAAATATGGAGATTGCACCCTCTACTTTCCCATACTGTTGTTGCCTTTTCAGTAAGGCAACAAAGGGGAATGTTATCCGAGGTCCCCACCCTCTAATTGGTCTCCCACTCTGCACCTTGGACAAACTCTGTGTTACATATATATATATATATATATATAATGTGACAAATCATTACTAACATGTCGGGCGCTGGCACTTACTGTATAAGTGTAAGTAGCCAGGGACATATTGATTCCTATAATGCTTCACTATGAAACATACAGCATGTAATGTGCCAAGACACACTTGTGTCTTTATCTTCTGAGAAATTATGATACAGCCTGCACTGCCACTATGCGGATTTATGTAATACTGCACTACATTTTGTACCTTGTATGAGTCCTTTGTTCTATATTTTTAGCTGACTTTACAAATAATGTATAATAATAGACAACACTGTGGAGCAACCTAACTTTTGACCAATAGGGCTTATTTTATGTATCTAGTCTTTTGGTAACTATAGTAACCATAAGAACTATATAACCTATTGTATTACGTATTCCCCTCGAGACCTTCTTCACTCCTAGGGGTATTTGGGAAACTTCAGCTCCCAGTGTCTAATGGTAAGACCTGTTTAGGGCTACTGATTATCTTTTGTGTAATAAACAAGTTTATTACCAAATATGCCACTTGTCCATGTCTCTTTTGCTAATCTACTACTGCCAATGGATTCTGCTTTTTGCACTGATTCCTGAGTTTACAGAACAGCATTTTGTGCCTTGACTCCTCTACAAAGCTGGAAAAACAAAAAGACACTTGCAGGTTTTGAACTTTGTTATTATGCTTTTTGCACTGATTCTTGAGTTTACAAAACAGTGTTTTGTGCCTTGGCTCCTCTATAAAGCTGGAAGCCTAGAACTGTTTGTTTAAATCTCCTGTGGCATATAATTGAGAGCTGGAAGATACCTGTGGTCATTGAAGCATGTCAGCTTGAGAGGAGGGGCAGTTTCCCTACAAAAAAACACTTGCAGGTACTGAACTGTTATTCTGCTTTTTGCACTGATTCCTGAGTTTACAGAACAGCATTTTGTGCCTTGACTCCTCTAAAAAGCTGGAAAACCAAAAAGACACTTGCAGGTTTTGAACTTTGTTATTCTGCTTTTTGCACTGATTCTTGAGTTTACAAAACAGTGTTTTGTGCCTTGGCTCCTCTATAAAGCTGAAAGTCTAGAACTGTTTGTTTAAATCTCCTGGGGCATATAATTGAGAGCTGGAAGATACCTGTGCTCATTAAAGCATGTCAGCTTGAGAGGAGGGGCAGTTTCCCTACAAAAAGACACTTGCAGGTACTGAACTGTTATTCTGCTTTTTGCACTGATTCCTGAGTTTACAGAACAGCATTTTGTGCGTTGACTCCTCTACAAAGCTGGAAAAACAAAAAGACACTTGCAGGTTTTGAACTTTGTTATTCTGCTTTTTGCACTGATTCTTGAGTTTACAAAACAGTGTTTTGTGCCTTGGCTCCTCTATAAATCTGGAAGCCTAGAACTGTTTGTTTAAATCTCCTGGGGCATATAATTGGGAGATGGAAGATACCTGTGGTCATTAAAGCATGTCACCTTGAGAGGAGGGGCAGTTTCCCTACAAAAAGACACTTGCAGGTACTGAACTGTTATTCTGCTTTTTGCACTGATTCCTGAGTTTACAGAACAGCATTTTGTGCCTTGACTCCTCACAAAGCTGGAAAAACAAAAAGACACTTGCAGGTTTTGAACTTTGTTATTCTGCTTTTTGCACTGATTCTTGAGTTTACAAAACAGTGTTTTGTGCCTTGGCTCCTCTATAAAGCTGGAAGCCTAGAACTGTTTGTTTAAATCTCCTGGGGCATATAATTGAGAGCTGGAAGATACCTGTGGTCATTAAAGCATGTCAGCTTGAGAGGAGGGGCAGTTTACCTACAAAAAGACAAGCGCTACTAACGCGAGCATTAGCATAGCGTGAGTGGCGTGAGCGCCACTCGGAGTTAAAAAAAAAATCCAGAGTACAAACAGCTCACTTTTAATGTTATTTACTGGTGCTGTTTTGAAGATAATAGGGAATTTTAAAGAGTTGTAAACTGTTGTTTGAGGGGTGTTAATGTTTTTGCAGGGTAAAGAAGCAGATTCTAGATATTGAATTAGAAGTTTTCCAGCTTTTTGGGGGAGTATAAAATAAAAAAAAAAAAAAAGATTTTAAAGCTACACATTGATTTTTTTTTATTGATTGATTGATTTTTTTACCTTGATTATTGTTGTTAGGTGTTATTTTTTTATTTCTGTGTTCTTGGATTACCTGTGATATTTATAATATTTTTAGTTAGGGGTGTATTAAATCCAGAGAGATCTATATAAAGATCATGGTTCAAACCAGACGTCAAAGAAGGGGAAATGGACAATTTAAAGGTTCCATTTCTAACATTAATGTAGAGATTGATCATAGTTCTGTACAACACATGGTAATTCTCCATTGAATTAAAATTATCTATGCATTCCACTTTAGATGATGTTAATGGAATTAGAGAAAATGCTTTGGATGGTTTTATAAGTAGTAGTACTCCACCAAATGCAAACAATGAACCAAGATGGTAGAAAATCAAAGGGTTCGAACTTAAAAATAGAACCATTCAATAGCTAAAAGAGAAGGAATTATGTTTAGGAAATGCTGAATAATAAGTTGGATATTATAGAGACAATCTCAGAGGGTAGTTTTGCAGTAAATAAAACAAAGCAGACTAAAATTAAAGATCACTTTGTTGAAAAAGCTACAATCTGCTCAAATGACATCTAATGACATGATTGGTAGTGAGCAAGTGGCTTCAAGGGATGTCTTAATCAGACCAATAATCCAATTAGTCCTAGCAATAAACTTAATGAATTTATTGGGGACAGTTGTCAAAAAGCAGAAGCAGATACAACTTTGAGTTCTGCAGCTTTGAAAGAAACATTGGGTACAGAGTTACATATAACATTGGAGGCTTCTAGGAATACAAGTCAGAGGGAACACTCAAGTTTGTGTAATTCCTTGGAATTTTCTCCTGATTATTTTTATAAATCAAATCCTAAACCTAGGTTGCACAATGATTTGAGGAATATTGCTAGTGAATTACAGGACACTATAATTGGTCTCAAACAATTCACAACCCTAAACAATCAAGGCAATTGTCTCAGGAAAAGAAGATTGTAAGTTTAATTCTAATACTACCTACCCATTTGCCTTATAGTGATTTAAAACTTATATTCAAAATCACACATTGCACATATGATGATTTTGGAGCACCTAATTAATCTTAAATTTGAACTAGATACAATTAAAGAAAATATAGCAATTAATGGTAGCAGAATGGATGAGTTATTCCTACAATTGAGCAAAATAAGCCCTCAGGAGGATTCGATTTCAATAGTTATTGATGAGTCAGATAATCAGGAAGTATTAAATGAGCAATTAAGACCAGATTTCCCTTCTATTGTTTTTCCTGAAACTCCAATACTTAATCAAAATAAAAAAGACAGGAAAAAAAGAAAGGAAAAAATAAAAGTAAAGGAAGATAAGAACAGAGATTTGAAGAAAAAAAGTGTTTTATCTTTGGACATTGTTTCTGATAAAACTTTACTACAAGAGGATATGTTAAACTGTTCTGTAACTAAGACAAACACCAACAGTCATTTGTGTGTTAACCCAAATAATGATATCTCTCCAAAGGAAAACAAGACCAATTGAAGGAATTCAGCCCAACAACAAACATAGAATTTAAAGAAATAGGATCCCTCCAGGGGATACTGGATCAGAATGACACAAAACTGGACAAAGAAACATGTAAAACTAATTTTTATAAATCATTTGCGAAGGAAGGAATAGACAATGTAAGGTATGAACAGAATAGTAGTGAGACTTCAACTAAACAACAAGGAAACTACATAATGAATAGTAATGTTTTAATGAATAATGAGGAAAGGATAGAGGAGGTATTGACTATTGGGGAGGGAGGCTCTATAGTGACGCTTAGGGGAGTCCATAAAGAGGATAATGAGAACTGTATGGTATTAATGGAATTAGGAAAGATTATATGTACTGAATTGCTGGGACTGGAAATTTTAGAGGATGATATCATTGATGCAGTTAGATCTAGTGATTTAACATCGCAGTATTTGATTTTGATCTTTTTTAAACATGAGAGGGTTGCACACTATGTTTGGAGGAATTCTCACTGTTTAGCTGGGTTGAACTTAGTAATGGATTATCCCATAGCTATTAGTACATTGAAAAATGTGAAAATTCTAACTATGATTGAATTGACAAAAAGATTGTCTGAGGTTTACTCATTAAGTGATTTTATCATGGAAGAAAATGATGGGGAAACAGAAGTTACTCTATCAATTTTTGGCATCTCATGCAGAACACTGGAAACAAAGGAACAACTGATGGAAATGATAGGTTACTTAGTAGACAATCTCTTGGGCATTGAATTTTACAAAGATGACATAAAAGATGTAAGGAAAGTATATAATGATTCACTTAAAGGGAATCAGATTGACCTTATTCTCTATAGTAAGAGGTTGGCAGAGAAAATCCTGAAGGCTAGTACCAAATTGGACAGCCTTGACATCTTAATAGTAAATTTAAATGAAGTAACAAGAGAAATACAAGAAACATTAGTAGACGACATGGAGTTACAAGGTCCCATTTACAACATTGAAACCTCTAATAGGTTTCAACTGTTAGATAATGGAGTGGATAATTGACTCAGTAATGAAGTCATAAGAAATGCTCTGGAGATTGAAGTAGATCAAGATCCTCAGGAGACTGAGGAAATATATGTTTTAAATAATAGTACTAATACTTATTTGTACAAATATAATGGAAATCTGGGAATTATGACTTGGAATATTGCTGGTCTGATCTCAAAATTTATTAACAAAGAATTTTGTGATTTTTTTGGACAAAATGGACATAATAGGTTTGCAAGAAACGTGGCATGGGGTAGAACAAGCGGAAACTATAAATATAAATGGTTACATACTTATTCATGCACCAGCACAGAAAATGAAAAAAGTAGGACTAAGAATGGAGGTCTCTTGTATATGTTAAAATAGTGAATTTCATTAAAATTGAAAAATATATAGTGAAGACTAACTATATAATCATAGTACTACGAATATGGGGAGAAACAGTAATAATGGTAAATATTTCTAATCCCCCAGAAAAATCAGCAACTTATGACTGTTAACTAATGGAACATATTGTTACAGATATAAAAAAGTTGGATATAAATGAGTATTTAAATCTACTCTGTATGGGGGACTTCAATACCAGATATGGAATCTGTAGTGAACAACAGGAACTATTACATGCACTACATATACCCCAGAGTTGACTACTGATAAAAACATAAAGATAAAATAAACAAATGGAGAAATTAATTGGCAGTTTGCAACTGATTATTCTAAATGGGCGTATGCCCTCAGATTGTGAAGGAAATATTACCTGTGTTACAGCAAGAGGGTCTACCACTATAGATTATATGTTAATTACCCCATATAGTTTTCATAAGTACTGTGACTTAAAAATAATAAATAGAACTGAAAGTGATCTACCCATTAATACTATATAGAAAAATGTCAAAGATGTTAATAGGAAACAACAAACAGAAATACAAATTATTAACAATAAAATTAAATGGGGAAGAATGATGGGAGATAAAGCTATGGACATTGAGCAAGGAATTTACACAGTGTTTAGATCCAAAATCAATCATGAATTAGATCCAAAAATATATATGATACAATTATTGCACATTATGAAAACTTTGAAGAAACCATTGAAAAACCCAATGATAACAATAAGGGGAAACATTATGAAAATTGGTTCTATAAAAATTGTACAGAAGGGAAAAGGAAACTGTCACAACTAATAAGGAAAGTAAAGAAGAATCCAACAAAAGAAAATAGGAAAGAGTTGAATAGTTATAGAAAACAATATAATGATGAGATAGAAGTGCAAAAAACTAAACATCGGATGGAATTATGGGATACGATGCAGAAGGCAATCTATCAAAATGATGACAAAACTTATTGGACACTTGTGGCTAAAGGAACAAATACATTTAAAAAACAATTTGATTATTACATAGGGCCAGAAAAATGGGTCAGCTATTTTCAAAATATATTTTCATTGGGGGATGATGTTTATAACATAACCACAAATGAAATTGATGACAGCTTTATCTGGTTCACAGAAGCTGAAGTCAAGATAGTACTGGAGAGTTTCAAGAATAACAAATCACCAGGACCTGATAAGATCCCTATTGACTTTATAAAATTAAATAATGAATGGTGGCCGAGAGCATTAACTAGATTATACAACTTAATGGTTATGTACACATTTACACCAGATAGCTGGAAAGGGAGTTATATAGTTCCTATACACAAAAAAGGCTTGTTTGCCGATCTGGCAAACTATAGACCTATCGCCCTTATTGATACTATAGCCAAGATCTATGCTAAAACAATCCTAAACAGAATAATTATAGAGTTAGAAAGAAATAAAAATATATCTGACTTACAGGCTGGTTTCCGGAAAAAAACAGGAACTGTTAACCAGACATTTATCTTCTATCACATTATAGAAAAATACTGTGACATAAAAGGGCAAATCTTATTTATTACATTTATAGACTTTACATCAGCCTTTGACACAATTCTGAGAACATTGTTATGGGAAAAAATGAAGGAAATGGGTATAAATAATAATTTAATTGTACTTGTGCAAAGAATATATAGAAACACCTGGGCAAAAATTAAATATACAGGAACAGGATTGTTAACAAATAAAGTGCAAACTAATATAGGTGTTAGACAAGGATGCATACTAGAACCCACCCTTTTTAATATATACATAAATAAAATAATCACAGCTCTTGTTAATCCAGACTTTCATCCTCCCAGAGTGGGAAAAACCAGAATATCTGTCCTGGCATACGCTGACGACTTAGTTGTAATATCTACTAGCCATTTAGGCCTTCAGAGGGCTCTCGACAAAATGGGAACACTCTGTATAGAGCACAATTTAAAGCCAAATATTAAAAAAACCAAGGTAATGGTTATTGGAACTAAGAAAAAATATAGAGCATTAAAGCTGATGAATAAATCTTTGGAATTTGTAAATGAATATAATTATCTTGAATAACATTATCAAAAATCTCAAGTGGAATAAGCATAGGAAACGTGGTAAAAAAACTACAGAGTACACTGAATGCCCTAAAAAGATTTAATTATCTTTATGGAGGCAACACCATTCTCCCAATGATTAAGGCTATCAATGCAAAAATGATTAATCAGGTTTTATATGCTGCAGAAATCTGGGGGAATGATAATATAACTAAGTTGGAAGCCATATTGAATAAAACATATAAACAAATAATAAAGATTCCTAATAGTACTCCCAATGCTCTTGTTAGAGCAGAATTAGGGCAAATTAAACTTCTGGATATGATATATATAAGACAAGTAAATTACTGGATTAAACTAACAAATGAAAGAAAGAATTCTATATTGGGAGAATGTCTTAAAGAAAAGATGCAATACCTGGCATATGGTAAAAGCAAATGGTTGGGGAATGTTAAAACTATATTGCAAAATGCAAATTTGGAATATATGATGAATTGGGCTGAAAAAGGAATATGCCTTAATAAGGCCTATTCAAAAATTGTAATAAGCACTATAAAAGAAAGGTCACGGGAAATGGATCTAGAAAGAATTAAAAAATCAAAAGTGGCCATTTGGCTTACTAACAACATGAGAGAGCACACTTTAAAACCTTATTTAGACATAGTTAAGAACCCTGAATTTAGAAATGTAATTACTCAATTTAGATTTGAAGTCTTCCCGAGTAACATCATTGAGGCAAGATACAATAAAGAGGAAAATAACTCCAGTAACTGTTATTGTTACTTACAGGAACTGGAGGATTTGAAACATGTAGTACTAAGATGTCCATGGTATGAACATCTCTGTAGCAAAAGATTAGGCAAGTATATTGGTTCTTTATTTATGCCTAATAAATATATACTGGATCTTCTGTTCAACTCAGAAAACTCTGAATTGTTAAATGAACTGGCTATGTTCCTTATTGAAGTTAAAAAGCTGAGATGTTATCACATTCAAGGATTTGTTGTGCAATAAGATACAACAGTGAGACATGTCTTGACCTAATCGGTGAAAGTGGGAAATGTACGGAATATGCAGAACAAGTTTAAAAAAAAAATATGTTTGTAATATGTGTTATAAATGTTTGTCATACGTGTAAAATGTATGTATGTATGTAATTTATTGACTGTCCTATCTGTATTGTAATGGCAATTGCAGAACAAATAAATTATTACTACTGCCAATGATCTGACCAGGGCTCAGAGACCCTAACACCCTGTTGTTTCCCAGTTTGTCCTAATATTCATTTTGTTAACACTGTGTCCTTTCTCTGCATGTATGCTCATGCTACATGGATGGGTCCATCAATGTCTACCCCATCTTTATCAAGGGTCCTTTTCCCATCTATCCGCACAGTAACTGTGATTGACAGTACTCAATTGTTAAGTGTCTCTGAACCCTCTGACTATAATGCTGGCACATCTCCCTTAGTGACTTCCATTTCAATTTCATTGTGGCTTTCCCCTGCTACAGCTTAAGGTTTATTTCTGTTGTCTCACTGTGTGGGAGTATATCCCACTGTAGAGTTCAGTGTCTGCCAGGGAAGACTATTAGGAACCTGGTGGCTTTCTCTGTACAGTCCACCTGCTCTAATAAAGGTAAGGGTCCCCATATTTAGAACCACACTCAGCTTTTTATGTATCTAGTCAATCTTCAACCAGCCCACACAGATCCCTAATCTCATGGGTCAGGCCACTGGTGCTGCTGCCGATGGACTTGGTTCTGACTGTCTCTCTATATACCTCAGAAATGAATCTCTCACCTTGCCTGATCTCTTTCTGCTCAGCTGCAGCCTGGCCTGGCCTGCATCTTCAAGTGTGTTGTTGCTGTATGGTACGGCCTTCAGGATTGCCTTCCCCCAGCAGGATCTTCCTCAATGACTTCAGGGGAACCTGCCACAGGCCAAACAGCCATTGGGATGTAGCCCTTGAGGAGAAACACCCACGGGGTTCCTATACCCACTACATACTTCCCTTCTATGGTGATGCATGGAAATTGTCCCCATATTCCAGATTCAAGTATCTGTCCCTGGTGCTGGAGATCCCTTCCTGGCATGCTTCCAGGGTCCAAGATGAAACAGTCTCCAACACCTTCACCATCAAGGTGTCTGGGATCTTAACAATTCACAGAGCCCCAAAGATGCTTTAAACCCTCCTCTTGTTTTTTCCCACTTTCTCTGCCATATCCTGCTACTCTCACCTACTCTGTTCCACTCTCCTACTACTCTCCTCTGGCACCATGAGGGTACACTATATCTACTCTGCCAAACTCCTCCTGCTAGCCAATGCACTGGGGGACAATGCCGAGCATCAGTCCCCAACTGGCACATCTCAGTGAACAACCACATCCCCCCCAATAGGGAAGGGGTTGTTACATTATCACAGCTCATTTAGCACACTGTTCATCAAACTATTTTTTTCTTCTTGAATCAGCTTTTAACCTAACTCAAGGACACAGCAGCCTGTCTCCATCTGCTGTGCGATACCTACTAGGAGCCTTTTCATCATGTGTAGTCCCAACCACACAGCTTGTCAGGGATTGTCCAATCAAAAAATCACAGTATTGACACTGTTGTGCTTGCAGCACCCTGTTAATTCAATCATTTTTCTCTTCTAGCATCAGTGTTTCAGGTTCAACCCAAATAAAGACCATCATAGCCTGCCTCCATATACTGTGCACTACCTACCTGGAGACTTACAAAAATACTAAGGTACAGTATGAACAAGGGTTGCGTTACCACCCATTAATCTAACTCTAGGAGTCATGACATATGTGGCTAAGTACTTTATGCCCCTAGGGTAAAATTAATAAAGTTAACATGACCTGTGGAGTGCCTTAACATTATTATTTCATTTGACTGTTTTTATATTTTCAAAATTAATATTTTTAGCTAATATTATTTTTATTCTATTGTACAAGAGGGTTTGCACATGTTAACATAGCTCTTGTTATATACTTTGATATGCACTGATACTTATAATCGTTTAAAAAAACATATTTGATTGGCTAACAGCATTCTATAAGCCCTGTGTTATAGTAGATCAACATGCTTCCTAAGCCTCGTTACTTCAGGTCAGACACACTAATTTAGTAGCCTAAGACACCTGCCTCACACACAGCTGTCTCACTGCAAAAAAGTGGCAATTTTAATTATATAAAAAGCACCAGCACCCAGTTCAGACATCACACTCCTAACTAGTGGTGAATAGTGTTAAATACAGAGTCAGTCATAAATTAACTTAATAAAGGCATTTTTTTAAAACAAATTCTGTGACACAATTCAATTCACAGTTACAGTTGTGTGTTTGTTCCCCCCAACCCCACCCCTGTAACACAGGAGTAAAACAGTGAGTGCATCAGCCGCGTATCTTCTCAAATAGACAGTATTATTAGCATCCCCATCAAAACTCAGTGGATAAGAGGAAAAATACAAAAGGGATAATACTAATGAAATATAAAAAATATGGCACCAGTAGAGTCAGAGGGGACTTTAAGGGTGAAGTCACATTTCCTACCAATTTAGGAGGCAGTCTGCTTGATCTTTGGTTATGTGATGTGTATGATTTTAATAGAATACAGATTTTTAAGGTATTGCAATTATGGGATAGAGACCATTTTCTAATTTATTGTAGGATTAAGTGCAAGGAAAAAGAAGAGAAAATATTCTGTCTCTTACTGATGCAAATCATTTATGTGTTCTATATAACAAAAAAATAAAGTGGTCAGTGTATACTGAACAAAAACTTACAGAAGTCCTGGCATCAAAGACCTTATTAACTATTAAAAATAACATGGAATTAATGGAGAATTCTGTCCTTGTGGAGAATCCTAGAAATACATTCAATAAATATACTAAAATGGTATCATACATATCATCAAAACTAAATCCAGATGATAGAAAAAAGGGGTGAGGGATTGAAGTAGGTAAATCCAGCCCATGGCACAATAATAATAATAATAATAATAACATTTATTTAATTGAGTGCCTTTCAAAGTTTCAAGGCGCTGTACAGCAAGAACAAACATAAAAACATATTCAAATACATTCAATTAAATCAAATACAAACATATATTCAAATACAACAGTATAAAATCAGAACAAAGAAGGAAATGCCTTTTCCCATAAGAAGGTCTTTAATAATGGCACCTGCAAGGATTTAAAGAAAATAGTGAAAAACACTGGCTGCTTTTCTATAAAGAACAATGATGTGACTGTTAACATTTTTTAAAGTGGAATAAAAGAAGGAGTATAAGAGGTCGCTTTGGTCAAAATTGCAAAACGCAGTTGTTACAAAAGACAACTCATTGATTTGGGCTTTAGTGGCATATGGATCCTCGTATTCAATCAGAAAATATAATACAGATAACACTATAACTGCCTATAACTGGCTGAATCATTTTCAAAAGGTTTATAACATTAGCAGTAAAAACGTGTTGCAAAGTGATGTTACTAAGACCACATTACTTTGTAAAAGCTGTGTAAATGTAGAAGTGTGGCCTCCATTTCATAGGAATGAGGTTGTTTGTGCAATACTTGCCCAGCACAAAAATAAGGCAGCAGGCAAGGATGTTATGCCAGTGGAAATATATTTGCATAATACTGACTTTAGGGCTTCAGTTTTAACCATTTTAATTTACAATAATTAAAAATGTTTTGATTATTCCCAAAAATGGGAATACAGGAATAATCATACCATTGTTTTAAAAAGGTGTACATGAAGACCCTTCATGTTACAGACCTATAATATTATTGATGATTGGGCTAAAAATATACTCGAGGATAATTCTGGATGAATTGGAAACATGGGCTGATGATAACAATCTCATATCTAACTTCCAATGCGACTTCTAGAAAAAAAACTATTTACGCTAGATTTAATATTTACTATGAATTATATCCTTGAAACCTATGTGGTGTAGAAAAAATATATTTGCCTGCTTTATAGACATTAAAGCAGCCTTTGACACAATAAAAAGAATATTCTTTGGGATAAACTTAAGTCTAATACTGAAGGTCTTAAACTATTACATACTGACAATCAATCCTGTATAAGATATAACAGAGATGGCACTCTCACAGCCCTAATCCATATCTTTCAGGGAGTAAAACAGTGTTGTCTTCTGGCACCATGTCTATTTAATTGATATTTATTTATTGAATTTTGGTAACCCGGTAGGCTCACTGAGACCAGTGGTCCTTTTGTGAGGGGCGATCCAGATTTAGTTACAGGCAATTTAACAGAGTACAAAGACAACAAGATAATTACAGGCAATTTTATAGAGAATAAATGATAACATTACATTAGGCACAAAGGAGGGTAATGATGCAGGAGGTAAATTAGATAAATAGAGTAAATCACAGTCTATTTTAAGCAACAATTGCCTATATGTGGGACAGTGCATTTGAAGTAACACACTCTCTTAGAGTGCTAGGCAAGGACGCCAGAATCAGTAAACAGTTGCTGGTCTTGGGATGTGCATGGTTCAGCAGTGCATCCCCCCCAGTAGGTAGGTAGGTAGTTTTTAGGCCTTCCTTGAAGCTGCTAAAGGAGGTGGCGTTCATTAAGGAAACAGGTAGTACAGTCCAGTAGCGAGGAGCAGAGTAGGCAAAGGACCTTCTGCCTAAATTAGTTCTGACTCTGGGGATATCAAGGCTGATGCAATCTGATGAGCACAGAGATCACCTCATGGGCTTCAGGGCTATCAGTCCATTGAGGCTAGGAAGAGTATAGACTCTGGTAAATTTGTAGGCAAGGCAGAGGAGTGGGTAGGACATCCTATTAGTAAACGTGGGCCATTTCAGTAAGGAGAGGACCTCATAGTGGCGACCATGTGGGGGAAGAGACATTGTCACAAAGCGGCTTATCTTGTTGTAAAGAACAACCAGTTTTTTTCATTTCTGAGTTGCTAAGAAACTGGACTACAGGGGCATCATAATCCAGGGTGGGGTGTATCAACAGCTTGGTAGCCTAACTATCAATTATAGATACTTTTCCACCTAAAGTTAACATTACTGACATCAGACTGATGATGCATGCAGATGATGCAGCTTTGTTATCTCAGACCCCTTTGGGGCTCAGAAGAGGACTTATAACAATAATGAATCATTTAAAATCTTTGGAGTTAGAATTGAATGTGTCCAAAACTAAAATAATTGCATTTGGAGACAGAGGTAAAATGAAGTATAACTGGAATATTAATGGAGAAACTTTAAAATAAGTATCAGATTATTTGGTTGTAATTTTTGACAAGCACATAACATAGAAAATACAAGTCAAAAAAGTGAAATAAAATGCATTTAAAACTATTTTGGGGTTAATTCAATTTACCACCAACTTTGCAGGGACCTCATATTTCGCTTTAAAAACGGTTTACAAACTGAAAGTGATTAATCAGCTGCTATATGGAGGTAAAGTATGGGAGATGGCATAACAGTTTCAAGAATTAGAAACTATATAACACTTTTACCTAAGGATACCTAAACTGCATTTTTAAGATTAGAAGCAGAATTAGTTGAATTAGAATTTAATTTTATCAAATGTGTAATCAGAATAAGGAATAGAATAATAGTTATGGATGATGAAAGGCTACCTAAATTATGTTGGTCAATAACTGGTTTAGCAATTTAAACAAAATCCTAATACTAAATGGAATGCACAGTGTATGGTCAGATATGGCAGTAAATCAGCCACAGAAATATACTAATGAAGCAGAACAAAGAATGAGAGATGTGACATTGCCGAAGGACATTGAAAAAAATTCATAGAATAGATAAGATAAGACTATATTCTAATATAAGGGAAGTCAATGGAATATAGAATTACCTATTATTCTGTGAAAACAGTTCACACAGAAAAATATTGGCTAATTGTAGGTATGGCATACTGCTTGGATACCGTCCAAATAATATAAGCAACTTTGGCAACAACTTTATTTCGAAATGTATTTAGAACACAACATACTTTATTGTATGGCATTTAAAAGAGAAAGGGAAAAATGGATTATTCCAATGTGATATAAATGGTAATTTGTGCCTGAAGATAAGAAAACTGAGTACCTGTTAACTTTTCATAGCAAACACGTTATATACAGAATAGCACAGTTTGGAAACATGATTATGAAAAGGCTGTTAAAGTCATGATCTATCACTGACTGCAATACTATGTTGTTGTTATTTACTTATATTCCATATGCTGTTCTAATTTTTTAAGTTGTAAAATGTGATCAATCTGATGATTTTAATACACTTTTTAATAAAGTAAACTTGAACTTGTATCTTCTCAGAAGACAATGCAATTTATTTAGCATTGTTTAAAAGACAAGTATTGAAACTTACAATCAGCACATGCATCTGGAATCTCATATCAGCTATCTGCTGACATATAACATACATCACCACCCAAAACTTCTGACTGATATGTAATTCAATTCCACCCCCCCCAAAAAAAATTCAGCAAACATGGCCTCCTGTGAATGTTTCTCCTAACTAAACTTACTCTACTCCCCTTTAATCCCCCCTCTAAGTCCCTCCAACCTTTACCCCCCACTTTCTCCTATCTCCTCCCTTTTTATTTCCCCACTATTATCTACATTCTCTCCCCATAGCTTCCTCTACATGTATCTACCATCTCTCCTAGCAACTTTAATTTATTCTAGTGGACCATATAACAACTGTGTTTTCTTGCTGTACATATGTTCTTGAATATATACAAATTATTGTAACTTAACATACAAACTGTGAATCATTGCACATATTACAGTAATTCCATATGTAGGCTTTTTTTTTGAAAATCAGCTTTATTAATGCATTCAGATAATCATGTACAAAGCACATAGCACCTTCTTGTGTCAAAACCAACAGAGTACAGAGCAGACAAATGCACAATGTGAAGATTCAGTGACTTCATTAGCTTCCTTCCTGGGGTGAATACCCGTTTCCTGTTTACTTAAAGTATACTCAATGTTTTTTTAGCCCTGCATCCTGTCAACATTACTGAGTAGATAAAGACTCAATAGCACGTATAAATAATCATAGCCCTGGTAACAGTTTAGGCTAGTAATCCAAAAATGAAAAAAGGACAGAATACTGAAACAAACACAAGGTGCTACAGCTAGAAAAGAATGAGAACGAAATCTGTCCCCATTAAAGCAGGCCTTACCAACCCGGCCCCCGGTTAGGCTGCTCTCAAACTCCCCCCACCCCTGCCACAAGCCCCTTCTAAAAAATTAAGTTTAAGTGTATCATCCAACCCTCCATTCACACTCCTCTGGGAATACCTCCCCAATGCCCCAGACCAGTCCAAGCCAAAAGTTATAAAATATGTTGCATCCCATGAAACCCTCCCTCTCTTTATATATCATCTCTCCTTTCAGCCTTTAACTATCTAGATGCCAAGGTTAGTAACCAAGTCTCCCATCTACTCCATCTCTCAGTGTTCTTCTCTGAGTGGAATCTAAGTCTAGCTGTGATGGACTCCATTTAAACTACCTCCTTCACCCTTCAGATCCACTCGCCCACCGTTGGCTTATCCAAGAGCCAATTTCCTGTAATGCATTTTAAAGTAACAGCTACAAGAATTAAGGTTACCATTCAGATATCTCCCTTTAGATGTGTTATCATAGGGATACCCAGAATCCACTCCTCCCCCAATGGTGGGATATCTACCTCCGTTATTTGAATTACTGCAGTATGAATTTCCTGCCAAAACAGGTGTAGCCATGGGCATTCCCATAGTATATGCCAGTAAGTTCCTGACTGTCTGCAGCCCCTCCAACATGTCCCAGTAACCCCTGCTACATAATACTTGGTAACTGTGGGGACTCTAAAGAACCTAACCATGATTTTCCAAAAGAACTCTCATCAATTCGGGGAAGACAAGACCTCCCAACCCCATTTCAATCTGTGGGACCAGTTTAACTCTGAAATCTGTATATTGGCTTCCTTTTCCCATGCACTCCAATATGACCTAAGGCAATAGTTCTTAGACTTTGTCACAGTGAGCCTACCCAAATCCATGGAAAAGATTTTGAGCCTCCCCCAAAAACTGAAATAATCTTGGGCCTCCCAAAGAAAAATAACACACTGTACTATGCGCAGTACGCCATGAATAAATTGAAATCCCTTTGAGTACTTGGCTCACATTCAATTCTTCGTCTTATACTAATGTGGAACCTTTGAAAAAGAGCTCCTGTGCTCAAAGGTGTTACTGAATAACAAATAAAATACACAAATATTATTATTCAGCTTATTGTAACTCCCCCGGCCAGCCTACTTGCTCCACTGTTTTCATTCTTGAACCATTGTTACTCCTTGTTGCAGTACCTTCATGGGTCAGACTACTTTTTCTGTTTCCTCTCTATATGAAATAACCTTCCTATATACTTTGCCTCTCCACCTCCTTCCCTGCTCCTAAGCAACTTCTCTGGGATTACTGTGCTCCTTCCTGCTATTGCTCTTAGTATTTCTCTGCTCAATCCTTGTATTTGGGCTGTTCTACCATCAGTCTACAAATTGATCAAGTACTACCACTCATTGTTAGTTTATTAATCATATTTGTTTGCAGTATTGTTCACTGTGTATTTCTTGATTGTTTTGCAGTTACCTTTTGAAATGTATTCATTCCCTACCCTTCCCCGGGTACACCTGAAGTGAGCATTGGCTCATTCACCTTTCCTTGTCACCTATTAGTAAATAAATACATAAAATTAATTTACTATTATCCTCTTTCAGTTTGCTCAATCTCTTCCCACAAACCATATAAAACTCAAAATGTAAATACAGTACTTTTTCAGACTTGCTTGAGCCTCCCCTGGACCAGGTTGGGTCCTCCCCAGGGAGGCTGGCCTCACCATTTGAGAACCCCCTGACCTAAGGGGATCTGGCGATGGTTGGTATAGGAGTTTATAAAGGGAGGAAATATATCTGTCCAGTTCTGCAATAGTCACAGAGCTGTATAGAAAGTCCTCCCATCTAGAGTAAGGGCAGGATAATCTGAGGAGGTGATCCTCCATGTTTATAAAATATCTTATTTGCATAAGCTGAAGAAATTCAGTGTTTTCCCAATGGAACTTATCCGTGGCCCTTTGGAAAGAGATGCAGTGCCCTCCCTCCAGGAACTGAGTGAATCTGGTAATCCCCTGAGAGGCCCATGTTGCGTGGCCCAGATCCAACAAAGGTGGCATAAATGCTGGCTCAAATCATATAATTGACAATGGACCTAGTCCTGGTGGTGTATTCAAAATGTTGCAGATTTTTTGGAGAATAGTTAGGCCATGTCTCACCCACCTATTTCATACACTGTGTTTGTTTTCAAGTGTACAGGCCACTAATACTAGTGCAAATAATGGTCTATCACCCAGGGCTGCCTCCTCTAACCTGTACCATAGCAACGTTATTCTCTGTTTAGCCCAAGTCATGAGGCTGGCTCCCTGAGCTGCTAAATGGTATACTGACAAGTTGGGTAGAGATAGGCCTCCGGCTTCCTTAGGAAGGTGCAATGTCTGTTTGGAAATTCTAGGACATTTGTTATTCCATACAAAATGGGAAATGTCCTTATCTATCCTGGCCCAGAATACCTTAGGTAACTGGAGTGGGATACATTGAAATTAAAACAATAAATGGAGTAAAATGTTCATCTTGATTACTTCTATGTAGCCTACCAGGGAGAGAGGAAGGAGACGCCATCGAGCTAAATCCTGCTCGACCACCGTCTATAGCCTTTCATAATTAACTGAGAAAAGTCTGGTAAGGTCCACTGGGACTTGGATGCCAAGATATCGGATTTGATTATGGGTGGCCCACTGAAGCATAAAGGAGTGCTTAAAGGCAGCTGATGGGGTTCCACTCACTATCAAAGTCTCCGATTTGGAGAAATTAATTTTATATCCTGAAATTACACTAAACCTGTGTAAAATTTCCATGACGGGGGAAGAGATGTTTCAGGGGAGGACAAATAGAAAATGGAGTCATCCGCATATAATGAGAGTTTTTGTTCTAATCCCCCCACTGTTATGGCCTTAATCGCTAGCATTTGGCGTACTCTAGCCGCCAAAGGTTCTATGCAAATGGCAAACAAAAGTGGGGATAAGGGGCAACCTTGCCTGGTTCCTTTAGAGATATCAAAAGGGGGGTGAGCTAATGCCATTAACTCGTACTGAGGCCTTGGGGTGAGAGTATAATTGAATGAAAATGCCTAAAAATGTAGGGCCAAAATTCATTTTCTCCATGGACATTTTTAGAAAGTGCCAATTAACCCTATCAAATGCTTTTTCAGTGTCCATGGAGATAGCCAGTTGGAATTCTTGGCTGACAACCTGGGATGAAAGAATATTTAATAATCTACGGATATTGTCAGGGAGATACCTTTTGGAAATGAACCCCGTTTGGTCTTTATGAATGATTTGGGAGGCCTCCTTTTGTAAGCACGTGGCTAGGGGGCCAGTGAATATTTTTAAATCAATGTTAAGTAATGTTATAGGTCTAGAAGACTCACACTGTAGAGGATTTTTGCCCTCCTTGTGCAATACAGACATGAGAGCCATGTCCCAGGACTGCGGTGGCACCCTTCCCTCCTCAGCAATCTCTTTGTACACCCCTAAGAGGATTGGAAGCAAAAGATCCTGGAATTCCTTATAAAATTCTGAGGGAAAACCATCCAACCACAGGGATTTATTATGTTTGAGTGTCTCAACTCGTTGTATAAGTTCCTTCAGCTGAATTTCAGCTTCTAGGTTATGCCTCGCTGATGAGGAGAGCAGTCGGAGATCTGTCTGATGTAAAAAGTCTGTCGTTAGTGCAGTTATGTCTGGAACACACTCTTGAGTGTATAACTGTTTGTAATAATTTGCAAAAGTTTCCATTATCTTCTCAGGTTTACAATGTATTGTGCTGTCCCCCATAGGTTCCTCAATTTTAAGAATGAGCCTATTAGTTAATTGGGGACGCAAGTTTGTCACTAGAAATTTCCCTGCATGATTTCCGCCTTCATAATATTGCTGCCTATTATGTCAGTAGGCACCCTCTAGCTTCTGCCTATTGACCTCTAGGTGTTTTTTAGTTTTAGGTTTCAATGTTATTTTGTGCTGAAAATCTAAGACTGCAATTGTGTTTGGAAGTTGCTGTATTTCCTGTGATTGTTTTTTTCTTCTCCCAGGCAGCAAATCTAATAATGAGGCCACTCAAAACAGCCTTGAGTGCATCCCACCTAACATCTTGGGCAGTTTGGCCCATGGGATTATGATCCAAAAAGTCTCTAATTGCCTCCCTAATTTGAGTTTTAAAATCAGAGTTATTGAGCAAGCAGGCATTAAAGTGCCAATGTGAATTCTGCAGCGCTGGGGTCCCAGCCAATACCAACTCCACAAGGGCATGGTCAGATATAGTACGAGTGTGAATTTGACTGCACTGAATGGTATAACCCCATTTCTCCAAAACAAAAAGCAAATCAATTCTCGAATAACAACTATGTCTGTCAGAATAGTGGGAGTAATTTCTAGTTTGGCCATTTGCCCAGCACCACACATCCACTAAACCCCAGGTACAAGTGAATCTGTACAAAGTTGGTCCTGCTAAGCTCCATCTTGATTTCTGCACCCCCCCTTCCTGTCTAAGGTGGCTAATGGCACTGTATTAAAATCCCCACCCAAAATGAGGAGGTGATCTTCCACTGCCACCAGCTTTGCAAGAGTAGATTTTAAAAAAGGGAAGCCTCCTTGTCATCATTCGGTGCATAAATGTTGATAAAGCTGTAAGAGACCTCTCCCAGAACTGCATTTACCTGAATAAACCTTCTTCCTGGATCCATCCGGACCTCCCGCACCTGGAGAGGGCAGGTCTATGTACAAGAATGGCAACCCCACGTCTGTGGGGGTGTTCCAGATAAGAAGAGGAGTATACCATTCCCACCCACCTACGAGCTAATTTTTTATATTACACCTCCATGAGGTGAGTCTCTTGCAGGAAAGCCAGATGGGTGTTTAAGTTGGCCAACTCCTGTAAAATTCTTGATTTATTGGCTAGGTGGTTAATCCCTCGTACATTGTACAAGACTATGTTAAGCCGCCCCATTGCATCTAGGTCCAGACAAAATGCAGGGATAAAAGAGCATGGACAGAGGGCCTAAGAGGGGAGAAGGCAACTTGATTGGACCAGCGAAACAAAAAAGAACTAGTATAACATCCAACAATAACATGAACAATGCTGAAATGTAGTAACAGTAAGCTCCCAACTGGGGAACTTATTCCTGCAATTGTGATTGCTAAGATTTGCTTCCAAGGTGTCACGTAAGCCCCACCCCATGCTAGTATCTGTGTGCGGGTGGGAAGTGCTGGGTTAAACCCAACAACCAGCTGCTCTGTCTGCAAAATGGAAGACATGTGCAACCTTAGTGGGGTCTCCAGACACAATGCAGACATCCCTTTCCTTGCCTCCCCCTCCTGGCATTGCTACTAAATCAAACGAGAAAGAAAGTTTCTCCTTCGGGAGGGGGTATGACCCATCTCCCACATCCCCTTCAAACATAAGGTCTGCCCATTCCCTTTCAGTAGATAAATTAATCATTTGCAGTAAATAGAGTTCAAATCCATAACAGGTAGGCTCAGCACATTTACAGTGGTTGTGGAAGGCTCCCATAGGGCCTAAGCCGCCCTCTGTCGCTTTCTAAGTTAGAATCTGAAATAGTTCAGGTTGCCAAGCCAGGCTCGATGACAGTATCCGCAAGGTGGATTTGAAGTTTAGCTCGGTCTTGCAGCTGGGGCTATGGGGTTTACTTGTGTCATCCAATTTTGCTCATCATCTAACGCTGCTTCCCATCATCGACCGCTGATGTTTCTCAATTTCTTTCAGCTGGCCTGGTTGTATTAGGTCATCCAGAGTTATACCCAGAGTGTCTAAATATTTCTTCGCATTTGGGGGAGAGTCAAAAATCTTGGTGCCACCATCCGAAATCATTCACAGGTGTGCAGGGAAGTCAACTTGAGCTCGCAGTCCTTTGGCCCACAGGGATTTAATAACTGGGAACCAGGCCTTACGATGCTGCATGGTGATGGGGCATAATCCGGTTCAAAGAATAGCCGGGTATTGCCAAAGACAATTTCCTTCTCTGCCCACGCTTTCCTTAGGACCATCTCCCTGGTTCTATAATCAAGAAAAGCAATAATAAATGAGTGAGGTCTTGTCTTGGAATCCTTCAGGGGAGCTGAAAGCACACGGTGTGCGCAGATGATATGTAGTGGTGTCTCCTTATCTAGATCGAGCAGCTCTTTGATCAGCTCCTCCATATACTCAGGGACATTACTTGTCTCTGTGTGTTCTGGGAGATCATGTATGCATAGGTTCACCCTGCGAGATCTATTCTCAAGGTCTTCCAATTTATCCATCAGGAGTTGTGAACGATCATGGAGCTGCAAGATGGTCCCATTATGAAGGTCAGTCATTTCTGCATAGCTTGTAAGATGTTCTTCCACCTGTTGAAGTTTTTTCCCCTGCTGTGCTATATTGGAGGTGTTTGCTTTAATATCTGCCTTTATTGAATCTATCGTATTGCTCAGTCTGCACAGCTCTCAGCAGAGCTGCTGGGATGTAATTGTAAAGTCCTCTCCTTCCTCCTCTGAGTCACTCTCCCAGCTCGCTTCTACCTCATCCGCAGGCTTTGAGGCCTCCTGATTAATGGCCGGAACTCTGGGGGCTAACTGTAGCTTTTGCTGGTGCATTCCACCTCTGTCAGCCACTCGTGGTTTATTTCTAGTTGCCATGTTGTTAGCGTTAATTAAAGTGCAGAGACTCACGCTTACTTCAGGGAGAAAAAGTAAGTTTTAAGATGTTTTGCCAGGGGGTTAGGCAGAGCTCGTCTCCGAAGCATCTACATTGGGTGGTGATGTCACCGGAAGTCCCATGTGAAAGCTTTAATGTACCCAACAAAGCCTATGGCTGCTTGAAACTACTGTACTTGTTATTGTCCTATGTTCTATATTGTTTCCCCGACGTGGAACCTTTGTAAAAGAGCCTTGGCTCAAATGTGTCTTCTGAACTAATAATAAACTTAAACTTTATCCATAACTGTGAAACATTACTATCGTATCCCGACACTGTACATGGCATGCCATTTGTGCTGCCCACTTCTGCTGCTGCCCACCTGGATCCTTAGTAGGGTGTCTAGGGGAGAAAGAGATGCGACATGGTGTGTGCTGAACTCTGTGCTCATGTCCGAGGCAATGGCGGAGCTGGAAGACTGGAAGAGTGAGCAGGATCTGCAGACTGTCTGCACTGACTGGGAGTTTACCTGCTGTGGAGCCACATTCACAGCTGACCATAGCAGGGGAGGAAGCACGTGTGACAGAAGAAGAGAAAAAGGGTTTAGCTGTGGAGTAGTCTTCTTGCCTGCCAGGTTTTTCTTCTTTCCCTCACCTGCTGCTACAAGATACAATACAAAGCAGACTAGGCAGTGCTGGCAGGCTGGGAAGAGGGCGTTCAGGAAGATGAAAGAAACTCCGGACAAAGGACCATTTTACTTATATAAGAGTTACTTTGTTACAAATTATTCTTTTAGCTGATAAACTTCTTTAAACAAATTATTAAACACCATTGTAATACAGTAATAGCAGTAGCAGTAGGGAACTCTGTGGAGTTATGCTAAAGAGGAGCATTCATAAACTGTGCCCATCATAGTGTGAAAGTCAACAATTGGTTCCATTGAATGTGGTATTGGGCTTACCAATATCTGTTAGCAGTCCAAGAGATATCCACGACTAACTGTCATGTATTGGTATTACATTGCCACCATTTTATAGAACCTTGTGATGTCACTGATGGTCAGGCTGTGGGTAGCCACACTGTAGTCAAGCACAGTCTGATTGTTAGTGACCAACTTCACCTTTGAGAATACTGCAGCTGAGGGGCAAACTGCGGCTCCACAAGTGGAGACTCGCTTGCACCAGTTTTTTTCCCGTTGCTGCGGGGATTCCAGGGGCTTTGAAAATCTAGCCCAGAATCTTTGAATTGGCCAAACAAATAGACATGAATCATGATGCCAACTCTGTTAGTATAATGGTGCCCTAAATGCAAATACTGGCATGTTTGTGAACAACACTTATTCTTACCACTCGGGCAGGAAGAACGAAGAATTATTACATTATGTAGATCTGAACTTTTACCATTTAAGAGGTTGGAAGTTAGATATTGGAAACAAAATATGAATGATTTAGACTGTTTTTGTATAGCAAGCCAGGATGAAAATCTGTTTCATGTATTATTTAGTTGCCCATAGTGCCAGAACTCCCCTCCCCCACTCCCCCCCCAAGCAGCAAAAGCAAAGGGAAAAAAAATAGGATTTGGGGTCTCTGGAGTCTTGGCAAATCACTGGCATGGTCTTCTTTAGGGTTGTCAACCCTATTGCTCACTCTTCTCCCCCAGCCCATAGTCTACTGTCCAAAGGACAAGGTCCAGCTGCAAGCCAGTTCCTCAAGTGATAAACTCTTCAAAGGTAGAAAACTGTGTCTCGCAACATGTTGTAAACACAATCCATTCTAGCTTCTTCTTCATGCAGGGCCTGAAAGAAGATCGTGTCTGATGTTGTTTGCTCAGGGAATGGGGTGAACATTATGGTTGACAACTCCAAGGAAGACCCCACCAGTGTTTCGCCAAGACTTGGGAAACCCAAAACCTTAATATGTTTTCCTTTTGCTGCTTGGGGGGTTGGGGGGAGTTAGGGTTGGAAACCCTAAAAACACATTTCCCCACTTTTGTGGCATTAAGTTGAACACTAATTGGTGCATTAACAAAGTTTTTTGCAAAGACTAATAAATATATATATATATATTAGATAACCCACTCTTAGGTGTGCGGTTGCGCTCTGATATACGCATGCCTTGGTGTGTGTTGTATGCACGAGGCCACAGGCCGGGTGCGACAACCACCCAAGGAGTGCGTATATCAGAGTGTGACAGCACACCATAGAGCGGGTTATCTATCTTATAAAATGGCAAAATTGTTTTGGAGGGAGGTAAAAGTGCAGGTGTGTGGTCGTGCTCTGATATACACATGGCCATGTGATGTGTTTTATACAATCAGAACAATTGATTTGCATTTCCTTTTTTTACCCATTTTATAAATAGTTGTATATATATATATATATATATATATATATATATATATATATGTATATATAATATTATATATTATAACTGCACGGTAGTGCAGCATAGTTAGGTTGGCAGGCTACTTCTATGTTAAACCCCAAAATTTGCACTTTACTAACTTTGCAACTGTTTATCCGATTTACCTCAGATGTTGCATGCATGGTGTCCAACCACAGATCTCTGGATCTGGAAAGTTGTGTTCTGTTTGGATGTACACTTGCAGAGCTGTGGAGTGTCACAAATGTGAAAAATCCTCAACTTTTGTGCAATTCTTTGTCATGCTCCAGAGAGCGAATGGTGTGTGTGTCTGGCTTCAAATGTGCATTTTTATATGTGGTCTGGGTCAGGGTGGTGCCTTTTGAAGATTTGGTTAAAAAACATGAATTTGTTCAAAGGTTATGCAAGTTTTTCTTGTTCCATTTTAGCCTATGGCAACATTTATATGTGCACTGCGAAAACTTTCACTAACATTTTTTTGTACATGAAGATTTCATTACAAGGTATATGGGTGTCATGAAAACATTTTTATTTTTGTGAAAACAATGCATGAAAACATTGTCCCATATGTTGTTTCCTTTGTCACTTCATTGTGCCAAGGTGGATTGTGCTTTTGGGCTGAAATTTGCATGGTGGCAAGCCCTGGCTGCCAGTTAGGTGGAGGGTCCTCTTCAAGGTGGGTTTACTCACCTTTAAGGCCCTACATGGCCTGGGCCCTGGTTACCTGAAGGACCTTCTTACACCTGCTGTCTTGGTCCGCTCCCTCCGCTCCTCCACCAGGGGCCTCCTTGCAATTCCCAGGACGAGGTTAAAAACAGCAGGTGACAGAGCATTTAGTGTCACTGCCCCCTGTCCTGTGGAATCCACTTTCTCCAACTATTAGGGAGGCCCCTTCTGTTAAGGTATTTAAGGCCTGCCTCAAGGCCTTCCTGTATAATCAAGCCTTCCCAGACTGTGTTTTATAGCCATCACTTAGTTTTAGAATTTTAGGTTTAAATGTAACCCTTGGCTATTTTGAGCTTAGTTATTGCTTCCTGCAGGCAGTATTTATATAATCTTATTTTAAATTGTTGGAAACATTGTATTTTATGTTTAGAGTATGCTGATTATGTACGTTTATGATTTGTATAATGAAGCTTTAGTATGTTCAGTGGCCAGAGCCTCCAGGGTGGGTGTCTTTTTAAATAAAATTTGCCTTGCCTTGCCTAGTCCCACAGATGTGCCTTTAGGTGGTTTGGTCCCAAAACATTCAATGGGCCCATAGTTACAGCATTTCAAAGTTGAGACATTTCCCATAGGATAACACTGCGGCGTCCGTGGCACCTTTCAGCACCCATATCTCGAAAACTATTTGAGATGCAGATTTTTTGCTATCCACAGCTAAGCACACGTGGAGGTTTCAAAGTCATGTTTACAAATGCTGTGGAATTTTTTTCATAGTTGCTATGGTTACTGAGATATTGTCAAATAAGTGTTACGAGGGTTCCTTTTCGGTACTAATGGGCTGCTGTCTGGCTCTGTACTTATCTGTAAGTGGGAGCACAGGGCCCTGAGGGCCTGCGCTCACACAGATGCATACCATTACACAAAAAATGGGCAACGTGAAGGGAGCACAGGGCCCAGAGGGCCTGCGCTCCCACAAACACATGCCAATTACCAGTTACATTACACTTTCTCAAAAAGAAGGGAAATTCTTTGCAAAAACTTAGTTAGTGCACCAGTTTGATTGATAGACAAAAAGTATGGAAATGTGACGTTAGGGTTACCTCCTACCACCCCCACTCCCCCTCCACACACCTACAGATGTCGGGGTGTGTCATGAGATCGTCAGACCTAACTTTCACCCCATTCTCCTATACTATGGCATGTCAGCTTGCTTACACATGGAATGGGGTGAGAATTGGGCCTGACAATCCCATGGCACACCCTAACGCCTGCTGGTGTGGAGGGTGGGATGGGGTGGGTTGTAGGGGTAAACTGTAATATCATATTTTCATACTTTGTTGCTGTGTTATCAACTCTAACTGGTGCATTAATGAAGTTTTTTGCAATGAATATATATATATATATATATATATATCTATATATATATATATATATATAGATATATATATATATATATATATATATATAGAGAGAAAGAGATATATAGATAAATATATATATATATATATATATATATATATATATTCATTGCAAAAATTATTAGGCATCAGTTAGGTTGAAGCAATAAAGTGGGGCAGATAGGGTTGACACCCTAACACCCCCACAAACCCTACCACCTTACCCCATCCCAACCACCACAGACCAACAGGTGACGGGTGTGCTCGGGTTTCAGTCCTAACTTTCACCCCATTCCATGTGTATCAAACCTCACATGCTACAGTGTAGGAGAATGGGGTGAGAGTTAGGCCTGATGACTCCACACCCCATCACCTGTTGGTCTGTTGTGGGTGGGGTGGGTTGGTAGGGTGGTGTTCGGGTGTCAACCCTAATGCCTCATTTCCCCACTTTTATTGCTTCAACCCTAACTGATGCATTCAAGAAGTTTTTTTGCAATGAATTTCCTTACTTTTTGAGACAGTGTAATGTAACTAGTAACTGATATGTTTTGGTGGGAGCACGGGTCCATGGAGCCACACAGCAGTCTTAAAAACAAATTCCCTTTCGTGAGCTGTAAAAATCTCCTTTCATCACTTGATCCTTTTTCGTGAGGTGACAAAATCCCTGTTCATGAGCCAGTCCTTGTTCACGAGATGGGCCATCTGGTCTGGAAATTGAGATCAAGGATTTTGTCAGCTCGCGAAAGGGGATTGGCTTGCGAAAAGGGGATTTTGGCAGCTCATGAAAGGGGAATTCAGGCTATCTGGTCCTGATCTCACGAACAAGGATTTTGCCAGCTCATGAATGGGGTTTGGTTCTCGAAAAAGGATCTTGACAGCTCACGGAAGGGGATTGAAAAAGCCAATCCCTTTTCGCGAGCTGTCAAAATCCCCTTTTGTGAGCCGATCCCCTTTCGCGAGCTAACAAAATCCATGTTCGTGAGTCAATCCTTGTTCATGAGATAGGGCCATTTGGTCTGGAAATCATTATCAAGGATTTTGAAAGCTTGAGAACATGGATTGGCTTGCGTTCAAGGATTTTGTCACCTCGCGAACAAGGATAGGAAGCGAGTGACGAACAAGGATTTTTAAAATAAAAAATGACCATTTTTTTAAGAGAAATGAAGCAAACCAAATCCCCTTTCACAATCCCTTTTTGTGTGCACAAATCCCTCTTTACCACTGTGAAACTGTCCAAAAAAACTGAACTGAGCATGCTCAAAACCTGAAATTTCAAAACTGAATAACTTTGTAATGGATTAATATTTTTTCACCAAACCAATGCTGGCTTGTTCTGTGGGTCTGACCCTTTCTACCCTGAAAATTTCAGAGTAAAATTCCAATTGGTGTGGAGGGGATGGAGCAACAAGTAAGAAATTTAGTGTATTGGTGACCACTAGTGGTCAAACAGTATAACCTGCAGGTGAGAAAGTGAGCTAAACTGCCTACTATAGGGGTGTGACCATGCCCCTATAATATATACATAAAAAGGTGATTTGCACATTTTGAGACACTATATCTCCATGCCCTCTCATGTAAGTGAAACAAAACATACAACTTCATGAGATATCTGTTTCATGATGGGGCATGGCAAATTCCATGCATATCACCTGCACTAATTTTTATGTAAATTGCAGGAACAGCTGTGAAGTTATTAATGTACAAAATGAAACAAAGCAAGAGTCTGACAAAACATGGGGATGTACACAATTTGGGACTGTATATCTCAGGATGTGCATTCCCATTCAAACTAAAGCTTAGCAGATTGAGAGAGCATCAGTCTGTGAGGGCACATGCCAAACCTCATGTAAACTGCTGGAACTGATGCAAAGTTACTAATGCTCAAAGTGAAACAATCGAAGCAAGAATTTGACAAAACATGCAGATGTACACATTTTGGGACTACATATCTCCAAAAATGCACTGTCTAGCTACTTGAAACTTGGCAGAGAAGAAGTCCAGTAATTTGTGAGGGAATATGTTAAATTCCATGTAAACTGCTGTAAATGCTGCAAAGTTATTAATGCACAAAGTGAAACAAAAGAAGCAAGAATTTGACAAAACATGCAGATGTACACATTTTATGACTGCATATCTCAAGATGTACATGTCCTATCTAGCTGAAGCTTGGCAGATGAAAAGAACAATTATTCATGAGGGCACATGCCAAATTTCATATATGTTGTGTGAACAGCTGTGAAGTTATTAATGCACAAAGTGAATTAATGCACAAAGTGAAACGAAGCAAGAATTTGACAGAACATCTGGATGTACACATTTTTGGACTGTATTCTCCAGCTGTATACATCCTAACTACAGGAAACTTGGTATATCAATAGACCTCTAGTTTTTGAGAGAACATGCCAAACTTCATATAAATTGCAGGAAGAGCTGAGAAGTTATTGATGCACAAAGTAAAACAACTGAAGCAAGAATTTGACAAAACATCTGGATGTACACATTGTGGGGCTGTATATCTCCAGCTGTGTAACTCCTAGCTAAAAGAAGTTTGGCAGATCAGTAGACCTTCAGTTTATAAGGGAACATGCCAAACATTATATAAATTGCAGGAACATCTGCAAAGTTAATGCACAAAGTGAAACAATCGAAGCAAGAATTTGACAAAACATGCAGATGTACACATTTTGGGGCTGAATATCTCCAGATGTGCACTCCCAATCAACTGAAAACTTGGCATGTCAAGAGACCATTAGTCTGTGAGAACACGTTCTATATTTCATGTAAATTGCAAAAACAGCTGTGAAGTTATTAATGCACAAAGAGAACACAATCTCCATTCGTGAGCTGTCAAAATCCCCATTCGTGAGCTGTCAAAATTCCTGTTCATGAGCCAAATCCTCTTTCGCAAAACATACAGTACATATATTCCAAAGACTGCACTGAGCATGCTCAGAACCCAAAATTTCAAAACTGAATAACTTTGGAATGGATTAATATTTTTTCACCAAACCAATGCTGGCTTGTACCTTGGGGGCAACCTTTATCTTCCCTGACATTTTCAAGCCAAAATTCCTAGCCACAGTGCGATGGGAAAAAATCAGCAAAAAATGGCAAAAAAAAAAGCAAAAAACAAATTTTGTTCACTATGCGCTGCACAAAAAGCACACATCCGATCAAAATGGAACTTGGCACATCAGGAGATCTACCTGACAGGACAGCACATACCAAATTTCATGCAAATCTGTTGAACGGTTGCAAAGTTATTAAGGTGCCAAAGTTGGGGTTTAACATTAAACTGTCTACTCAACCATAACTATAGGGGCAAGACCGTGCCCCTATAAAATATGTGTATCGAGAGAGCACAGAAATAAATAAATTATTGCATTCATTAGGGTTACAGAATCATGAAAGGAGGGAAATGTGGTGTTAGGGTTTTTTCAGCCTTAACATTCATCCCCTTCCCTCAGCCCCTCGTCTCATAACCCAAGGCCAAGCTACAGGTCTGGGGGTGTGCCTTGCAGGTCTGCTGCTTCAAGCTACATTGGGTCTGCAGACTCATTCATAACTTTCATTGCAATGGTCCCTGCATGCCCTGCACAATGCAAGAGATCAGTGATGAGCTTTCCTCACACAGAGCTCTGCATGCTCTGCAAGAAGCAGATCATCAGCCATAACTTTTTTCATGCAGGACTGTCCAAAGCAGGACATGAGTTGTAACTTTCTTTGCACAGGGCCAGAGACCTGTAGCTTGAAGCAACAGACAACTCAGATATGGTACCTGTAGCTTGGCCTTGGGTCAGTATAGTAGGCTCTGCAGGAGGGTGGGTAGACATTACATAGAAACATAGACAATGACTGCAGAAAAGGTTCAGTGGCCCATGTATTCTGCACACTATACCTAATTGCCTTCTGCAGACCCTAGTGGCCATTCCTGTCCCTTACCTCTGCCCTCTACCCTTTTATTATGGCCACGTGCCTGTCCAATACTACCTTGAAACCCACCACTGTTTTAGCTTGAGATAAAAACCCCTAACGTCACATTTCCCTCCTTTTGTGGCTCTGTAGCCCTAACATATGAATTAATGTAATTTGTGGTAATGAATGAATTAACATAGTTTTCTGCAGCACATTTACTTACTTTTGAGAAAGTAGAGATGGAACTTTCTTTAGTTTGGGCAGTGCCCTTCAGGCTCTGTGTGATGCAAGACATGAGACATAACTTTCTTAATATTTTGTTTATGTTTGACTTTATATGTAGTACAGAATACATGGGGGGGGGGGGCAGCCGTGTTCTCAACTGTTTTTTTGTGTTTCCCAGCTTAAAACATTTTGTTATTGTAAGACTTGGTTAATTTTTTCCAGTGTTTTTTATTATTCCCCAGTAACTCACAAACGGAAGAAAAAACCTACATAGAAATATAGAAATGTGCCAACAGAAGAAGGCCTTCCAGTCTACTGAGTCTGCATGATGTGGAAATGCTGGCCCCTTATAGATCCAAGTCCCTCCATCCACTCCTGTCCCCCTAATCTTTCTCTTGCATTTGTCACATGCCCTGTTTAAGGTTTCAATGTTTTTAGCATTGAGCACCTCCTCTGGCAGCCTTGTTCCACCCTTCCACCCCTTTCCATTAAGAAATGCTTCTCGGCATCCCTTCTGCACCTACCTCCCAGCAACTTGCTGTCATTCCCTCTGGTACATGTAATGTTATTGGACCTAAGCAATTCACTACAGTATACCTTGTTTATGCCTTTCATATATCTGAAGGTCTCGATCATGTCCTCTTTCTCACTCCTGGTCTCCAACGAGTACATTTTTATGCTCTCCAACCTTTTTCATAAGTATTCTTACTCTGCACCTGAATCATCTTAGTGCCCCTCCTCTGCACTGCCTCCAGTTGTTCTTGTCCTTCCTCGGATAAAGAATCCAGGACATGACACAACTTTGTATGCGTGGCCACAACAGGGATCTGTACAAGGTCAGTATGACCTCTTTACTCTTGCTACTGATCCTCCTGGTTATGCGTCCCATCAGTATGTTTTTCTATTTTTCATTCCGCTCTTGACTACATTTATCTCTGTATTGGTTTGTCATGTCTTACAAAGCACTTGTGCTATTATGCAGGCACTGAGTTTGTTAAAGTCTGTCCTGATGATTTTTCAAGGTAGTCCTGAATATTATTTTCTAATTAAAATACTAACTGTAATCTTTGTTTTTGTTTTTTGAAGGTCAGCTCAGACATCTCATAGGCTGTCTTCTCACACACCAAAACACATTTCAATCTGTATGATTATTTTCAACATGTTTAGCTTTTAGAAATGTTACTTGTGTCTAACTTAAACTCAGAAAAAAGCATTGGGTGGCATTTTCAAACACCTGTGTCAGTTTCTCTGATGTGGGTGCTGAAATCCACCCAGGTGGTTAGACCAAGAAAAGTTGGTCTAACTTTCTGGACAGAATTCCAAACTTGCATCTGAAAAATGGATGTGATTCCTGCAGTAGTGGCAGAAATTGCCATAAATTGTGGGAACTGTCCAAAATGCATCAGAATGTTTGTAAATATGTCACAAGTATCCCAACGCATTTGCCTGAACACAGCATGCACCTGAAATCTGGAGGGGAGTGCTGCATCCAGTGCTTTAAAACTCCCGCCCTATGTGTTTTTTCAGCTTTTTTTTCATGTGCTCAGAAATGGTCCATGCATATGCGTTCATTAAAAATGTATAACTTAAAAAAATGCCATAGAAACATAGACTTTGATGGCGGATAAGGACAGCTTGGCCCATCTAGTCTGCCCTTTTCCCTACCTACAGGATAGGCCGCAGATCCTAGTTAACCAACAGCCTATTTCTTCCTACCCCCCACAAGAATTGCCTTATGTCTGTCCCATGCATTCTTGAATTCTCCCACAGTTTTAGACCCCACAACCTCCTCAGGAAGGCTGTTCCATGCATCCACTACCCTCTCTGTGAAATAATACTTCCTCACATTGCCCCTGAACCGCTCCCCCCTCTATCTTTAAATTGTGTCCCCTTGTTCTTGCACGTCTCTTTTTCTGAAAGATGTTCCAGGGCAGACAAAAGTTGAAATGTAATTTTTTTTTCTCTATTCTTGGGCAAAAAAAGGGCTGACTTTGGGGATTTATACATAATTTCACAAATTAATAACATTTAAACCACTGAACCAAATTTTCACCAAACTTCCTAAAAAATTAGTTCCTAGGATTCAGACTGTACACACCAAACTGTGCAGTCCTAGGCACACATAACTGTGCAGTCCTAGATGCATCAAAGTGTGCAATCCTAGGCACACCAAATTGTGCAGTCCTAGGCACACCAAACTGTGCAATCCTAGGCACACCAAACTGTGCAGTCCTAGGCACACCAAACTGTGCAATCCTAGGCACACCAAACTGTGCAGTCCTAGGCACATCAAACTGTGCAATCCTAGGCACACCAAACTGTGCAGTCCTAGGCACACCAAACTGTGCAATCCTAGGCACACCAAACTGTGCAGTCCTAGGCACATCAAATTGTGCAATCCTAGGCACACCAAACTGTGCAGTCCTAGGTACACCAAATTGTACAGTCTTAGGCACTAAGACTGCTGATATATAAGCTGTCAAATCCCTGTTTTTGACACGAACACTAACTCAACTCTGACATACAGGCGCTACTGCTAACAGTGGTTAAAATTTGCCAGACTCGTCCTCAGCAGGCAGGAATAGCATCAGGACATCTGGAAAACTAAGTAAGACTACCAAAATGATCATGCTCAGTCATTCAAAGGGTGGCCAGCCCTGGAGGTGAGCAGAGAGACTGTGCCAGTCCCCCTGGAGGGTTGAAGGCAAATACAGTGGATAGTGGCAGGGGTTGGCGGCAGTGGTGAGGCCTCAGGAGTGGGGGGGGTGGCCAGCAGTGATTGATTCACACAAGGATTTTAAAAGTAAAAGCTGCTCCTATGGGATTGTGGGGGAGTACAGTTGAAAAAAATACTGAAGAAAACATGTTCGTGTATGAACAGAAATGAAAGGCGATTAACCAGTTTTAGTCTGATGCACAAGTCTGTCTCGAATCACATGTGATTGATTTTTGACACCGTTCACATGTGATTGATTTTGACACTATTCCCCTCCCCCAGCATCACTTTCTTTCGTAGGGAGGTGTGCACGAGCTGCCCATAACTAAATTGTGTCTGACCAATGATCCCTCTTAGGCACATTTTGATACACAATGACCAGCTTACTAAAAACCTTTGGATGGCAGCATTTCAGGCAAAATCACACAAACACAATACTTCAGTTACAATACTTGAGCTGTACTATCTCAATACACTAGCTCTTTAAGCAATAAGGCATGACAGGGCGTTGGTTGTGCTAGGTTTACCCCACAGTCAGGGGCTGAAGGCATTCAGCTTCACCTTATGCCTTAAAATGCCCCTGACTGTGGAGTAAACCTAGTACAACCAATGCCCTGCCATGCCTTATTGCTTTTATAAAATGGGCCCATAGGCAACTTTCAAAAAACGATCACCCTGAAAGATTTAAAAGCCACAAAAAAAGTTGCTAAATAATGTAAAACAGTCCCTCCACAGATGTTTTTCACCTGTCAGTCATCTGTCTTTCTAAACATACAATACATTGTGTGATTGTTTACCAAGAAATAGAAGAACTCAAAGCTCTGCATTATGCAAGCAATTATACCCTACAGGGTGGGCAGTATTGAGCAATACCGGACCCCCCAGGGGTGTAATGAGGGGGCCTTATAGCCCCTGGAAGGTCCGCTATTGCCCATACCACCCACCCTGGAGTGTATTATTGCGCTTAGAAAATGGGCACTGTGGCATTTTCATATGGGGATTTTAAAAAGTCAAAAAAACAGTTAAAAGGTTTATTAATAATGAAGTTTAAATGTTTGCATAGTAAGGTAGTCCCTGTTTCTGTGCTGTGCCATCTGTTGTCCACCCCCCATTATCTTGTAGTTAGCCCCCTTCCCCCCAAGACATGGAGTGTGTGCTTACTGTCTCAACAGCAGTGTCTTTAGTTTTTTTTTTTATTTAAAAAATGTATATTGTGTGATGTTCTTAATCATTTAGAGCTGTAGCGTTACTTCAGTGTGCCCGATGACGTCATATCTGGAAGTAAAAGAGGCGTTTGAATGAAAAACTAATTTCTTTCTTTGTTTCTTCATTTTTCTATTAAGTTTTGGGTTGTTTTCTTTTTTGGAGGGACATGTCGTGGTCAGCGATTGATGTGTGGGGTTGGAGAGTGCAGGAAGGAGAAATGAGAGGCGACACCATGGACAAGCAAGGAGAAATGACTGGTGGCCGTGGATCTGTTCAGAGAGTTGAGACTACAAGGTACCACTGGAGCTGTGAGCCATGACACAGTGCAGGTACACAGCAGAAGTTTTTATTCATGAGGAAGTTTCTTTTCGTCATCAGAGGTTAATATAAGGCAATGAATGTGAGAGTGATTGGGATTGGGGCAGGGGGGATGTCCGGCAGTTTAAGTGAAGCCGAACAGGATGGAGTGGGGCTTCATCACAAAAAAAACTGTTTATAGAAACCAAATTCATGAGTTATGATATGCTCGTGTTTTAAAAAAATTACACACTGTTGTATGTGGTTTTGTTTCAGAGTCGGCACTGAAGTAGAGTGTTGGGGGCCAATATCTCTCGCTAAGCGAGAAAAAAAATGGCGGCTATTTCAAATTGAGTGCCCAGTGCTTCAGCCAATGGTGAAGCAGGCTGGGCACAATGATAACATTTATGAGACTGGCAGGGTTGGCATGGCTGGTACTTTTTACTTACAAGGTTCTCACTGTAAGTTAACGTACCCCTGGCAACTAATCAGATTTGAAGGATTTGTGAGTCCGTTTTCTAATCCAGTGGTGGAATGCTCACCTCCCACATACTCACAAACATGGAATGGTAACATAGAATACATGAATTCAAAATTCTTCTGAGTTTCACTGGCATATACAGTACTCACAGACACACACACACACACACACACACACACACACACACACACACACACACGTAAGCACCTCAAGTGGAGCCAGAAACTCAGTTTTATCTGTTGCAGGGTAAGGAGCAGGGAGCTCTCTGGCAAACTGATAGGGATAGGAAGGAATTTTTTCATGGTCAAAGAAACAACAGCAATGGAAACTTTGAATAGTACTTGATTTTTTTAATTTGTGTATGTGTGTAAGGAGGGGCTCATCAGTGCAAACATTAAAATAGTTACTTTGTTTTAATTTAATGGACTTTTATTTTTAAGACCTAGTTGACTTTTTTTATATATATATATAAGTAAAGATGGCAGCCATGTTTGTGATGGAAATTAGGAAGTAAGCGGCTTATGAATTCTGCATGCAAGTTGCCCAGGTTGGCAGGACTTGTTTTTAATCATTGGTAATGCTGTCTAAAGGCAACCTCTAGAACCAAGTCTCAGCCAGTCACAACACAGGGATTTTCATGCCCATTTTTATATAACGCTGTTTTTCCTCCATTGAACCAGCAGTTTGTGTCAGATGTTTCTACTGCATTATAAAAATATGTAACTTCATGAGCAACATCAATTATTGTATAGCATATGTCTTTAATTGGAATGCAGTGAATCCTCTACGCAGTTACTCAACCACACTATATGTAACTGATGCTGCAGTTGTCCCCAGGACCTTCTTGTTAATAGGATGTTGCATCTCACAGGGCTTCCCCGGGGGAAAGAATTGCAGTCAGTAAATAAATGATCTGCTTACAGGTGGATTATGACTGGATTAGGTGCAGTTAGCCAAGTGCTGACCTAGCTAATCCATGGAACAAATAATGTATTATCTGTCTATAGTTTTAACTTTTGACACTGTATCAGTGTAGGACAGTGACTCTAGTCCTGGTGTGTTCTCAGCCCTAACTGATAACCTTCCTTACTTCTCCCTGCCCAGTGGTGCCATCTGGTATTACTCTTCACTACCATGAGCGTGACTCAAGAGCAAGTCTTGATCTTGACTTCTTCAATAGGGCCAGTGGGGTCCAGGATGGAATGCAGAAGTATCATGCACTGACCCGGGCAGAAAGGCTTGACCTTGTCCATTTACACAGCACTTCCTATGGTAGGTTGGAGGTGGCACTGCCATTGCTGTTGCATGTGCTACATCATCCGCCCTTGGGCCACAGGCAGAAGGCTGTGGGTGATGCCAAACAGACAGGAGGCTGGTAGAAGGGCCATTCAAAGTGGTAGATTCTCACTCCACACAAGTGATGTCAGTTGTTTCCACCTACCTCACAGCCATTGACAGCCGTGGGTTCTCGCCTCTCTGCCACCTGACTGGATTTCACTTGCCCCTAATAGGCCAGGAAGCAGGTTGCTTGCTCAAATGTGTCCCCACTAAGGAAGCGGGTGGGATGAAAGCTGCAAGGATACTTTGTGAAAAGAGAAGGTCTAGATTGGAGACCACCAGTTGCCAGTATGACATAAGAGCAGCCAGGCATGCAAGACTGACGCGCACAGAAGTAAGCAGTGGAAAGGGGTATGAAAAGAAAATGACAATATTTTTTGCCCAGGTACTGCATGAGTCTACTAATATGCAAACAAAGCTTTGATTAGATAATTGTAGGTAAACAGGAGCTAGTTAACACATGAGAATGGAGATGTTCTGCCAAATATTATTTCTTTATTCTTGTGATGTCATCTCTGGGCAAACACATCTTCTTTCTTCAGTATCTCAGAGAGTAAACATTGCTAACAGCCCAAACAAGCTGGCAAGCCCAGACACTGTTTCTTTGCTACTCAAAGTAGATTCTTAATATGCTCCTCATGGACAACTGTCCATAGACATTTATTGATCTGTTTTACATAGAACACCATGTGGCATTTACATGGTGGAGTGGTTCATCTTCAGGGCACTATACTTTCTGTATGTATTTGGTCATAAAACAACAAACAGTAAGACTATCTCCCAGCAAAAGCAGAGTCAAAGGCTGAGGGAATGAAAGAAACAAAGCTGATATGGCAAAGGCAGGAAAGTACAGGAAAACTGTTAAGAGTAAAGCATTATGCTAACATTTTTACTTGGCATGTTGGAACATGTTGACTTCAAGTCTTGGAAAGTTTCCTTCATTCCTTTGTAGGGTGGGGGGATGTTACTTACATACTCAGTAAAATGCTTAAGGACCCCCAACCCCCCAAGTGTTGTACTTTTAGTTTCCATGAGGACATCTGACTTTGAAAACTTAGGTTGTTATGAAGAATTTTAGGTAAGTGTCTTTGATGTTATAGAAACATGGAATTTGATGGCAGATAAGGACCGCTTGGCCCACCTAGTCTGCCCATTTCCCTACCTAACGAATAAGCTGCAGATCCTAGTTAACCAACAACCTACTTCCTCCTACCCCCCACTAGAATTGCCTTATGTCTGTCCCATGCATTCTTGAATTCCCCCACTGTTTTTGACTCTATGACCTCCTCAGGAAGGCTGTTCCATGCATCTAATGCATCTACAACCCTCTCTGTGAAGAAATACTTCCTCACATTAACTCTAAGCCATCCCCCCTCTATCTTGAAATTGTGCCCCCTTGTTCTTGCACATCTCTTTTTCTGAAAGATGCTACCCTCTTGGACTTTGTTGATTCCCTTGAGGTATTTGAAAGTTTCTATCACTAGAATAAGCATGATAAAGCATGGCTACTCCATGGTTAACCAAACTATTGCAGCACTGACTTGCTCCTCATGTTCCATTAAATGAAACACAGAAACATAAGAGATTGTCAGCAGAAAAAGGATCTGCAGCCCACTGAGTCAGCAATCTGTGGCCCATCCAGTCTGCCCAGACCTACTACCTCACAACCTACTCTTGTTTTTGAGAGAGCCCGAGTGACCCCTCACCACCCTCCCCTCATTTCCCTTTTGGCATTGTATTCACTAGCCTCATATGCCTATCCCACCCACATTGGAATCCCCCACTGATTTTGTACAGACTACTTTCAATGGTAGCCTATTCCACCCTCTCCATGAATAATGTTTTCCTATGTCACTCTTAAATTCCCCCAACAGCTTCATTGGGTTCCACCTTTTGTTTTCCACTCAGTATAAACAGCTACCCACAGTCTACTTTGTTTTTAATCAATGAAATATTATTGATTTTAAATATAGAACAACACTTTCAAATATTCAATACATCTGCCAAGTAAACATAAAGTCATGATATAAACAATTAGTTAACTACATATAGAATAAAGTATGGGTCGGTGTGTGTAATGAGAAGTTTACACACACTCAAGGGGTTAGATGCTACATAAACCCTGAGGGCGAAGCTCGAGAGGTTTATGAATAGCATCTAACCCCAAGGGTGTGTGTAAACTCTCAGTTTACACACACTGATCTATGTTTTATTTCTATATAATTGCTGGTTTTGTTTTTTTCTCCACAGCAATTATATAAAATAAAGAGAAGACATCTCTGTGCAGCCGTGGTCCGACTGGGTTTCAGCAGGGTCAGTGGTCAGACATGGCTGCTGGAAGAAAGGATTGTTTTTTTCTTTTCGGTTAGGAGGCAGTTTGAAATAGTTTAGTGCAGCTGTTTGTCATTTTTAAAAGTTTTACCGCAGAGTCATAATGGCAGTCTAGCCTGTTGCCATTAGGTTTCTTCGCTGTCGTATGCTAGAAAAATGCTGGTGTTGGCGATGTACAGCAGAAAAGAAACCCGGCACGTGTTTGCCATAATAAACACTGCTTTATTATGAAAAATTACGCTACGGGTTTCCTAAGGGAAAAAATGGAACCCAGTTATTATAAAACATTAAACAGATATAAAATGTAAAATATATTAACGTTAACTACGGGCATCTACCTAACACATAAGTTCCTTCCCATCAAATTGGAACCTCAGAGAAGCAATAAAATATAAGCAGCCATGTGTAGTATAGATTATTTGTATGTCTTTATCATGCCCCCTTCTCCCTTCTTGCCTCCAATGGAAACGAGATTTGACAACCTCTCCATGGGCTGCCCTTGAATCATTCTGGTCACTCTACTCTGCAGCTCTTCCATCCAGTCCCTGTCTTCCTTTGAATGCAAACACCAGAACTGAATACAGTACTCAAGGGGAGGATGTACCACGGTCCTGTACAGTGGCAGAATCACCTTGTTCCTCTTGCTGCTAATCCCCCATCCCAAACATCTGAGCATCCTATTTGCTTTCCCCACTAACCTGTTGCACTGTCCTGTTGTCTTCAAATTGTCCAATACTATAACCCTTAGATCCTTCTCTTTTGTTGCATTCTCCCAGGCAGCCCTCTCCATTTCATATTCTATCCTTGAATTTCTTACCCCATATGTGCATTACCTTGCAATTCTTGCCACTGAATTTCATCTGTCAAAACCTTGACCATTTTTTCAGCCTTTTAGATCCTCCTTCACACTTTTTACCCCCTCTGAACCCTCTACTCTTCTACAGGTCTTTGTACTGTCTGTGAAGATTTTCCCTCTGGATCCCTAATCCGGTATCACATACACAAATTCTAATGACTAGTCCCCAGCCTCATCCTGTGGCACCCCACTGGTAACTCATAGAAACACAGAAAGAATTTGTTGGCAGAAAAGGACCACTTGGCCCACCTTGTCTGCCCAGTTTGTTCATGCTATACTGTCACTGCAGAACCTGCCTGATCTCTGGCTACTCCCCACCCTCTGCTTTTCTGCTAAGATTCCTTTGTGTCTTTCCCATGCATACTTGAAGCCCACCACTGTTTTCCCTCCCTCCACTTCTGCTGGTAGACTGTTCCAGGCATCCACCACTCTTTCAGTAAAAAAGTACTTCCTCACATCCTTGCTAAACTGCTAAATTTCCCTCTTCCAGCTTCATTGCATGACTTTTTGTCTGGGAGCACCTTCTCCTCTGACAAATACTCCCCCTTCTGTACCTTATTCACCTATGTGAGGTATTTATAGGTCTCTCTCATATCCCCCTCTCCCTCCTCTCTTTCTGGGTGTACATATTGAAATGTCTCAGTCTCTTCTCATAGTGCTTTTGATGTGACCAAAAACCAAAAAAGAGGTTTATGTACAGATGGTGCAGAGGACACAGTGTAGCAGCGGGTCAGTCAAGCCCAAGTCTGTATTATGAAAAGAAGTTGCGGCTGCACTCAAAGGTTCTCAAATTTAAAGCCACATAGTTGTATTAAGAAAAATGCTCATTCCTTGTTTATCAAAGTGCAAGTGCAACATGTAAGCAGTGCAATACAAAACAAAGCATGGTGCTGAAGCACAAACAATGGCTAGTTACACCAGTCGCCCTGACACTTCCACCATAGTCTTCATCAGGGAGCAGACGATTGGTGGTATTCCACATCTTAAATACCTACACATCATGGTCCCAACCAACTGTGTTAGACCATTTACAGTTTAAATAACATGGAAGGTATGGTGGGAGTCGAACCTCTTAACTACTCCATAGTTAATCAATCGTATAATAATTACATTCAGTTAAAATCAGTATAAAAATCTCTCTTCCCCCCCCCCCCTACATTGTCCTTTCTGAGCTTTTTAGAGTGTGCTGTGTGGTCATGATAAGTTGTGAAAGTTATAACTCTTTTCATATTGAAAATGTAATATAGTGAATTGGTAGTTTAAAAAAAAACTTCTAAACATTTGCACACTATTCTTTGATGCTATTTTTATGCTGATTTTAATTGTATGTAATTATTATAGAATTGATTAACTATGGCGTAGTTAGAGGTTCAACTCCCACCATACCTCTCATGTTATTTAAATTGCAAATGGTCTAACACAACTGGTTGAGACCACAACATGTAGGTATTTAAGGTATGGAATATCACCAGTAGCCCACCCCCTGATGAAGACGATGGTCGAAAAGCCAGGATGACTGGTGCAACACAGATAGTCTCCACTGAATGCCTGGGTATGTAACAACAAACTTTAAAACTCATCCCTTCCAATAGAGCTTTTACAAGTCTGAACACTCCATCACTTCACCTTGATACCAAATGGCCACCTCAGAGGGAAAAGACCAAGGCCATTCACTTTAAAATTCCTGTGCTACACAAAATAGCTGGTATTAGACATACAAACTCTGACCCTGAAGTCAGTTGGAAGGGAAACAAGCAGTAGCTGTTCCTGGATCAGTCCAAAGCTTTCTCAGACTATTGCAGAGTATATGATCCAATAAATGACAGTTCCGTTTTGTGCAAACTTGTGTTTTTGTTTGCACAGTCCCATAACTTTGATACTGGGCTATAAAAGTCAAACCAACTACTGTACTTTCAATCCCCTAGAGAACTAGAAGAATTCATCAAAAAATAAATATTGCATACAGTAGCAATTTCCCCCCTCCCGTGCATCACGTTGCTTCCTCTTGGGTCCTCAACTCCCTCCTTAAGGACCATTCCCCCTTCTTGTAGTTGTGCTTAATTATATTCCATCTCCATATTTGCCTCTACATTCACTTGTAGGCTAGCACTTATCCTATATTGCTCAGGCAATTAATTGTTTATATAGCTTCCTAGCACTTTTCGAGTTTGTTATATTGTAAATTATCTATATTGTCATCCAGTTTTGATGTTTGTATATATTATTTCTTTATTATTGTATTTGTATTTTCTGCTGTACTTAATGTATCCTCATCCCCTTTCCCCGGACGCATCTGGAAAATGAGCATTCACTGCTTAATATGCCTTTCCTGGTGGAACTTTTAAATATATAAATAAAGGACAATGCTGCCCATTTGCATAGATGAGTTTGTGTTTTGTCTCTACATCTCTATGTTAGCTTTTCTCAGTCTAAAAACCATGTGACAAAGTGTGTGCTCATTGGATAGTATGCATATCAAAAGGCTCTATCAACAAAGGTATGCTCACTATGCCAAAACATAAGTAACCAGGCCAGCCCATATATGGCAAGCACCACTGCCAGTTGGTAAGTAGACAGCAAGTGGGACCAGGGTATTGCTGCACCTTAAACACACTTTCTAACATGACTAACCTATTTTCCTTTTGTGCCCCACACAGATCCTAGATGTGAAACACTGGTGGAGGACCCAACAAAGGGGAGATGTGCTTAAAGTGGTATGACACCAGTTCTAAGAGCAACAGATGGTGCACCAACACCTGTTGGTGTCACTATCCGGCCACTGTTCCCAAACCCCTGCACCGCAATTAACAACTCCTGTATCTCTATTAGGCACACCATGCAGCTCATAGATCGGCAGCCTCCTTATGCATCCACCGGACACCCTGTGTGGGCACATGGCTTGCTACAACCTACACAAAGACCAATGATAGCAATCCACTGGGGCGGGGGCGCTGCCTGTAGGGGGCATGCATGCAACTGGAAACAGCAGAAGACAGTGACTGTAAGTTATAAAATGAGAACTAAGGCTGCTGGAGCTGCAACACTTATAGACAGCATCCACCCACCAAGGGATACACCTCCTGTGCATGTAGTTTGGTGCTGTCCACAGGGCTGTTGAGTGGGGATCCCATCAACTTGCAGATGTGCTGCACAATTAACTGAATGCCCCATACATGCATAAACAACATCCAATGGGGGAACCTGCCTGTGAGGATGCATCACTTGTTGCACTTTCAGGGCTTCATTTGCCACAGTGATATACAATATACATGTGGCCTGCCGTGGTGCTGGCAATGGTTGTGTACTCACCAATCAGCCATCCCGTTTCCAGGACACAAAGTCAGGACATGACTTGTAAGTGTTACGGTATGTATTGGCACATGTATGCATTATGCTAGCAACATCTCACACAACCTGCAAGTTCATGCTGTGGTAGGCCATCCTGTTAAGGTACCCCTCCTCATCCCATGATTGTGCCTCTAAAAAGCCATATACATACATGCAGTCTATTGCCCTCAGGATGTAGAGTCCCTCTCAGGTGAACATCAGGTCTTCTGTAGCCAACTGGTGACTGTAGCTCCGTATTTGGCATAGGCATGTATCAATCATTTGTGATAAGAGTATTCAGAATACTGGAATAGTGGGGGGACTGAAACAGTAACTAGGAATACAGGCTGGCTCTGTGTTATCACATCTCTTGTGATGCATTGAAATGACACAGTGACACAGGAAAGTGAAGGCAGTTAGCACTCTGCAGCACACATCAAGTGCATGGCTCCATTTAGTTCTGGTTTGCAAATGGATACCAAGCAGTTTGCCCAACTCCATCAGTCTGGTTCTGTTGAACTTGAAACACTCCAGATGCTGGAGTTCAGGTAGTGTTGCTGGATATAGGTAAGGTTTGTATATATGTGGACACCTGTAACTATATCTGTGCCTCCAACTCACACATAAAAAAAAAAAGAGAAGAGAAGAGAAGGGCAGAAAAAATACCTGAACAGTTCATCTAGTCTGCACCATGATTCCCTACTCAGAACCTTACCAATATTAAAGAGAAATGTCCAAGTAGAACTGGCCAACATTTCAGTGTGGGGTAGGGCCTGACTAGCATTTTTGCAGTAGATATTTTTTTTTAATTACAGGCTGCTTAGGTATTTATAGTTCATCTGGTTGCCATTCCTCCCATCAGCATTTAGTACCAAGTGCCTCTAACAGTGCATCCCACAACCTCCCGTGGCTGTTCCAAGGCTGACGTCAAAGCAGAAAAGCATTCACTGAGCATGTCTCTCATTGCGATGCTAGTTGGAGCTGTTAAAGGTGACAGGAAACAGTTTTTTTGCAACTCTAGATGACCTCCTCTTTCCCTTTTTATGTCTACCCAATATTCTGATATGTTTTGACCTTTTTTGTAAAATCAGTAATCTATTTTTTTCATCTTAAGTACTCTGAATTCAGTTCTTCTCAGCAATTGCTGTTCTCTGTTTCCATACTGCCTGAACATTCTATGATATCGATAACACTGTTCCAGGCCATTCAAGTGAATAGCATGGAACAGTTTCGATTATGTCATGGAATGTCTTGGACGTATGAAAAGAAAGAGCAGCAGCTGTTGAGGAGTGTGGAACTCTATACAGATCTGAGGGCACCTCAAAGCTAGATCATCTATTTATCAAAAATTGGTCAAAGCATATAAGAATATATAGCTAGCATGGAAGGGAAATTAGGAGGGGCAATTAACTATGTAAAAATAATTTCCTATTATCTTTAATAGCTCCAGTCTGGGAGTTACAGGTCCTGTTGCTATGCCGAGATCAAGTATAGACTGACAGTAGCCTATCCCATCTTATGATTATTTTAAATGCATTGAAAGGGCAGACTTTGGCAGGATGGGAAGTATACTGAAAGGGCACCTAGCTAACATCCGCCCACACATGGATGCTGAGCAAAAGTGGGCAATCATCAGGCTCGGACTGGCTGAGGCCACTAGCACATGTGCAAAGAGCCAGAGTAAAAAAAACAGGATCAAAAAGCTGAGCTGGATGAACAGAGAGGTTGTGGAGAGGGTGAGGGAAAAGAGGGCTGCCTTTAGGGAACTATAAAAGGTCCAACCGTGAGGAGGACAGGGAGGAATACGTGAGGAGATTCAGGGAGGTGAGTAGAATAGTAAGTGCAGCCAAGGCATTGAGAGAACTGAGGCTAGCACAGGGAATCAGAGAAGGGGGGAAAGGATTCCTTCGGGTATATAAGGGAGAAGAAAAAGAGTAAGGATGAGCTTGTTAGGATTAAGAATGGTGGAGGATGGGTGGAAAAGGGTGTGGAGCAGGCAGAAGTACTCAATGAGTACTTCTGTTCAGTGTTTACCAAGGAGAGAGAGAAGGGCCCATGCCTAAGGGGAAGGATGGGGTGGGTGTGGAGGGGGAGGAGGTTATGGACGGGGAGATCCCAGTAGGCAGGGTGCTGGAGGGCCTTTAGTCCCTGAGGGTGGATAAGGGTGGATAAGGCGCCAGAGCCAGATAGGGTGCATCAAAGAGTCCTGAGAGAGTTGGCGGTAGTCCTGGCGAGTCTGCTGGCAGACTTATTCAACACCTCCCTGGGTACTGAGTGCATGCCCAGAACTGGAGGATGGTGCATGTGCTGCTCCTCCATAAGAGTGAGCCCAGGGATGAATCAGGGAACTACAGACCGGTGAGCCTTACTGCCATTGTAGGAAAGCTAATGGAAACTTTCCTCAAGGAGAGGCTGATGAAACTTCTGGGGGAGAATGGTCTCCAGGGTGGCAGGCAGCATAGGTTTGTCTCGGGCAAATCCTGTCAGACAAACCTGGTTGACTTTCTAAATTAGGTGACATGAGCACTGGATAAAGGCCATGCAGTAGATGTCCTTTACCTGGACTTTAGCAAGGCCTTTGACTCCGTGCCTCATGGAAGACTTATCAGCAAGTTGTGTAACCTGGTGCAAGGAGGAAACTGGTTAGGTGTGTTAAGACTTGATTACAGGATAGACAGCAGGGTAGTTGTGGGAGGTGAGCTATCGGAGCCCAGAGCTGTAACAAGTGGGGTCCTACAGGGCCCGGTGCTAGTACCGAGTACTGTTTAACATTTTCATTGCTGAAATATGGGATGGGATAAAAAGTAAGATCAGTCTCTTTGCAGACAACACAAAGATCTGTGCAGAAGTGGATGGGGGGAAGGCAGTAAAGTACTTCAAGAGGATTTAGCAAGACTTGAAAGCTGGTTGAACACATGGCAACTAGGGTTCAATGCCAAGAAGTGTAAAGTCATGCACTTGGGGGCTAGAAATCCCGGGATTAATTACTGGTTGGGGGGAGTGCAGTTATCCACTTCAATGAAGGAGATGGATCTGGGAGTACTAGTAACAGGAAATGAACCACTCAGAACAGTGCAGGAGGGCAGTGGCAAAGGCAGATAGAATGCTGGTGTGCATCACAATGGGAATCACCTCTAGGAGGGGGAAAGTCATCCCGCCCCTGTACAGGTCCCTGGTGAGGCTGCATTTGGAATACTGCATGCAGTACTAGTGCTCCTACTTGAAGAAGGATATCAAGATACTGAAGGGGGCACAGCGTAGGGCAATGACAATTATCCTTGGTTTGGGGGATAAACCATATGAGGAGTGACTGAGAGAGCCCAATATGTATTCCCTGGAGAATAAAAGGGAGAGAGGTGATATGGTTGAGACCTTCAAGTACCTAAAGGGCATGAACAGAGTTAACACCAAGGGTACGTTTAGATTAAAAGGTAGGAAGGAAACCAGGGGACACAGTCTGAAACTGGAAGGAGGAAGATCCAGGAGGGGAATGAAGAGGCACTATTTCACAAAAATGGTGATTATAAGGTGAAATGCACTGCTGGAGGAGGTGGTATCATTGAGATCAGTGAGCAGCTTTAAGAGGGGGGTGGGACAGAACCAAAGGGAGGGTCCAAGCTGAGGGTGGACTGAGGGGGTGAGAAGGAAGTGGGAGGAAATACAGAGGAAGAGGGAGCAAGAGGACAGGGCAGCTGCAGTTTAAATGGCTGCAGTGCTGCACACTCGAGCAGACTGCATAGACTGTAAGGCCTCTATCTGCTGGCAATTTTGTATGTTCATATTGTGTCTGCATTCACAACCTTGTCTAGAAGTCTGTTCCACCCATCCACCATCCTTTATGTGAAATCTTAATTTCTAATGTCTTTTTTGAACCTCATCCTTCCAACTTAAGCACATGGCCACAATGGATCTACTGTTTCTTAGATTAAATAAACGTGCTTTGTCCACACTCTTAAACCATTTCATGTGGTTGGAAATTTCTGTCATGTCACCCTTTTCCTTCTATCCTCCAGTGAATTCATGGGTAGACTTTTAAGTCTTTTCTTGTACATTTTGCCTTGTTGTTCATGGATCAACTTGTTGGTTTTCTCTGCTATGCTTCTAAGCTAAACTTTTTCTGTCCACAGATACAGACCCCATGACTATACACAGCACTATAGGTGCAGTCTGACCAGCAATCTATATAGTGCAGTATCACTTCCTTCCATTAGTAATCTCTCTCTCTCCCTATGCACCCCCAAAATCTTGTTAGCCCTCCAATATACCTTACTGCACTGAGAAGATGGTTTTAGGTTGTTTTTTTATCACCACCCCCAGATTCCTCAGTTCCTCCATGCTCTCCACTGGCATCCCAGCAATACTGTAAACTGTCCGATGATTCTTCACCATTACAGTATATGCATCACCTTGCATCTTTTGGCACTGAACTCCAACTATCAAATACTGGGTCATTTCTCCAGACTTCTCACATTGTGTCTCATGTTGGTAACTTCTCCTTCATTGCCAGCCCTCCCACAGAGCTTTGTATTTTCTGTGAATAGATTTACCTTGCCCTGAATACCCCTGCATATGTCACAGATCTATGTTTAGAAAAGTAGTGGTCCAAAGACCATACCCTGAGGTACTCTGCTAATCACTGTCCAGTTATTAGAGAGTTTACCATTTCAGAGTACCCCATGGGTGCTATTAGTCAACCAATTATTGATCCATCTACTGCAGTTATTCCATCGCCCAGAACTAGTTGGCTAATCTTCCTAACTAGCCTCATATGTGGTACTGAGTCAAAATGTTTGCTAAAATCTAGGTATAGCACATCCAGTGCCTGGCCAATCTGTCATTTGTGTCACTACATTAAAGTCTATTAAGTTGGTCTGACACGACTATCCCCTGGTGAAACAATGACGGTTCCTATCCACTAAGTCATTTTCCACCAAGAATGAAACTTTTTCCTCCTTGATAAATGTCTCCAAAGGTTACCCTAGTATTGATGTCAGGCTCACCAGGTTATAGTTATCTGGATTTTTCCTTTCACCCCTATTTTGCAGTGGAATCACATTAGCCACCCACCAGTCTACAGTCACTACACCTTTTGCTACTGATTCTCAATAAAGGATTGATGGTTCTGCCAGCACCTGCCTGCCTTGTCTCCTTTAACACATTACAACAAAATTTATCTGGGCCAGATGATGTATTGATTTATAAGTTTTCCAGTCCCTTTAGTAGCTGTTCCCTTGTAAATCATCCCATTTCAAACTTATCACAAGTATAACCCATAAATTTCCTCCTGCTGTCACCGAATAGGGCTTCTTTCTTGACTGCCAATGCTAAACAAAAATATTCAACTAGTATTATTGCCTTTTCTTTATCATCAACTGTGCCGGTCCCTTATTTTCCTCCTTATCCTTTCCAAGGATGCCGGTAGGCATACACAAGTATGCATCCCCTGTACCCTAACTCATCCTAGTTAGATTGCTGGCTTTAAGTTAGGATCATCCTCTGGAAATACTTTGCGGCCATGCTGCTACAGAAAATTTTCAAAAGTTTGCATGTCATTTTTAAAGGTCTGGGGCAGCCCTGATCCTTTCTACAATATCCCTTGTCTTCCTTTTCTTACTAATACAAAGTGCAAGTCACTTACAACGTGCAACTCTGTGTATGGCCATTTTGCCTGTTGTAGCCTAAAGTAAGATTTTTTCATTGTTTCTCTGTCTAGAAAAACAACAGTCTGCAGCAAATATATATATTAGACAACAAAACATTACAAGTTGTTACAACGGAGAACGTTCTACGTGTTATAATTTCAAATTCATTAAAATTTGATAACCAGTGCACATCAACAATAGTTAAGCAAGTAAGATTTTATGGTCCATCAAAAACATATTAAAAGTAGACAGCCAGAAGTGTCAGTGGCTCAGTAGGTAGCACACTTGCCTCTAAGGCCTGGAGATCAGAGAGCTGTGGGTTCAGTTCCCACATCTGGCACTTGGCTTAATATCCCAGTACTGACACTGTAGTGCAGCATGAGAGGAGTGCTGCACTTCTGAGGTGCCGTCTTTCAGATGAGACTTTAAACCGAGGTCCCATCTGCCTGGATTGGTGGTAGTTCAGGTGGATGTTAAAGATCCCATGGCACTTATTGAAAAGAGTAGAGACATTTTTTATTATAATAACATCAAAAAAATAATTACAAACCGTGTTAAATCACACAAAGTAAATACAAATCATAAGAGAAATAAATCAAATAAGTATTGTCTTCATACATCCTCAAAATAAATACGAAAATAACGAGGCACACCCCCACAATCCCCATAGATCCCTCCTTCCTACAAGAAGCAAGGAACATTTTGTCCCCATTCAGTTAAATTACAACTCATTACAACCCTCCTATATATCCTACTACCTCGGGAAAAAGGAAAACGGAATTATTTTGTATATACCATACCCCCCCAACTTCATCCCAATTCCTGATATCATCCTCTTATTCATTCCTAGGGAACCTGGGACTGCTTATCCCAACACTATATCCCACCCTTAACTTATTTATATTTAATAAACCTAGTAAACCCTTTCCACCAATCCGTCACCTGTCTAGTGGTTGCAAATCCTAAATCATGTAAATACACCCGCTCCAGTGCTCCCTGAGTTAATAACCTTACTGTATCATAAGGCATCAATTTCTGATACAACACCCATTGGCATCGGGCCTGCCATAAATAATATATCAAAGCACAACAAAGGATTTGCAGAGTCCCTACATGATAACTCTTCCCTAATTGAGGGAATTGACCCAACACCAGCGTTTCACAATCCAAATACCATAACCACCTCATTTTCCACTTAAAGGCCAGGAATTTCCAAAGAGACTTGGCATATGTACAAAAAAAAATGCTCCACTGTTTCCTCCTGAGTGACACATTCTAAAAAAGGGCAATTTCTTTCATTCCTGGCCTTATATTTAGCATTGCCTCGCACCCCGATCCTACCATATACCATAAGCCATATAATTTCCCACATATATTCCGGCAGCTTGGGATTATTTAACCTCTGAAGCACTGTTTTTGTGTGACCTGAAGGACAGTTTTTAAAGGCAGGTTCACTTGGGTATAGGAGCTGCATAACTTTGGTATACAGTTGTGTCCCTGTGTTATCCCTCCCCACTTGGGCCCACAACCCCCATTTAAATAATTTCTTAGCAATTGGTAAAAAGTAACAAGGGATAAGCAGTGTGGGAATAGGTTTTGGAGGACTTGTAAGACAAACTGAAGAATACCGGATTAATACCTGTCTTATCAATATCCCTTCATTTGAGGAAGATGTCTCCCACCCCACCCTAATATTCGATGCAATAAATAATGTGGAGAAAAAAATAACCGGGTCCACCATCCCCAGACCCCCATTCCCTTTAGCCAAATACGTATAATGGCGTTTAATAGGGTTGAGTCTATTTCCCCACACCATCTGAAAGAATAAGCTGTACAGCCTTGTCTCAAATTTTATTGGTACTGGAAATATCATTGCCGTATATAATAAACTTGGAATTACAAATTGTTTAATAACTTGTACCCGTTTGAGTTTAGAAAATTTCCAATGTTTCCAAATGTTTACTTTCCCCTCTATGGAGTGTAATGCCTTTTCCCAATTTAACTTGGGCAAATTCTGGGCTCCATATAATAAACCTAAAATTTTTATAGGTTCAGAAGAAATACACAGTCCCTGCACCCAAATAGTAGCAGAAAAGTCTACCCCAATGAACAAGCCTTGGCTTTTGGCTTTATTAAGTTGAGAATTGGAAATCCTTGAATAGTAGTCCATAAACTCCAAAAACTGTGCCACTTGGTTATATTTAGCAAAGAACACACACAGATAATCTGCGTATGCCTGGACATGTAATTCCTCCAATGGGGGGGACCACAGACCCCGTCCCATAGTGGATATTGTGATAAATATTGGATCAAAGTGTCTATAGTGAAAGCGTATAATAAAGGGCTCAATGGGCATCCTTGACGCACCCCAGTCGGAACATGAAACCCCTCCCCAATTTCTGTTTGCACCATGGGATGAGTTATAGTAGTCTCATAAATGGATTTAATCCAATTTAAAAAACAGTCAGGCACTCCATAGTGGGATAACACCAAGAATAAAAATGAGTGATAAACTCGATCGAAGGCCTTCCTTTGGTCCACCGACACGATGCACCCAGAGAGTCTATTCAAATTGGCATACTCTATCCAGCCTCGAATAATCATATGTGCTTGAAAAAAAAAATTTCTGGGCAGCCCACAAAATTGATGGGGAGAAAGGACAGTAACCGCCAACTGCTTCAGCCTTGTATTCAGAATGCTTGTCAATAGTTTATAATCTGAATTCAGAAGCGTACTTGGTCTCCAACTCTCCAGGAGGTGTCTATCCCCTGATTTATATAAAAAAATCAACAATCCCTCAGAGAACCAAACTGGAAACTCCACTGAGGCTAGAAAAAAGTTAAAAACCTTCTCCAAGCATTCAGAGAATTCCTCCAGAAAACTTTGGTATAATTCTGCAGTCAGCCCATCAATCCCTGGTGATGTACCCGATTTTTGAGCTTTAATAGCACTAACTATTTCTGCCCGGGAAATGGGGGAAATGAGCAACAATGTAGGCACTTGTGAGCCTGGTAATTTTATTTTTTCCAAAAACTGCCTCATAGTGTGTATACTAGGGGGTATCTCTGGGCAATGAGCAATAAAAAAGGTTTTTATTACTGTTTGAAGGTGTTTTGACTCTCTTACTAGGTGTCCGTCCTGATTCATAAGGGCTTCCAAGGATGTATTACGTTTATATTTTTTGAAGGCCTTATAAGGATCCCCCGAAGGCTGTTTTTTCACCCCATATTGAAAAAGAGCTTGAAGTGTACTGTCCCTATTATACTAAACCTCCTGAAGTTGTTGTTTCACCTGTAGGATTTGAGCTGAGAAGTCAGTCTTTGATGTATTTGCCATCGAGATTAAATAATACAAATGTTGCCGTAAGTTAAGGTACTGGAGAAATTTATCATTTTCCCTTGATCTTCCTTGATTTTTTAGTAATCTACAAAAATCATCTTTGGAATCTTTCCACCATTGCCCCAAATTGTCATATAGAAAGGCCACGGAAAGTCTTGCCAACAGTAAGGCTTTACTCCTCCCCACCACCTCAGGACATTTTAACAAAAGTGCATTTAACTTCCATCATGCCCGTTGCCTAAGTGGTACTGAATAAGGGAAAAAAGTATATTGAAGGAGCATATGATCCGAGAAGGAAACTGGATAAGTGTGAAATGCGAAGGGAAATTTCTCCGAGATAAAAATATAATCTATTATAGATGTATAAAGGTGTCTCTGATAAGTGAATTTTAACCCTCCCTGTTGATGGCTACTGCCATTAACTAGGCCGGATGATTTTATTAAATTCCATAATGTGTTGGAATCGCAATACATTCCCCCCCCCCCGGGCCTTGACGTCCTTCTGCCTTCAATTCACAGCTGAAATCTCCACACAAAAATATCTCATAAGAGGTTAATAAAAAAGGTTTTATCAGATGAAAAAGTGTCACACGTTCTGCTTTAACTTGGGAACAATATACATTAATAAAGTGGCAAGTCAGGGATCTCCACACCCCGTCCAGAATCATTACCCGCCCTGGAACTAAGTCCATTAGTTTGATTAAAGAAAAATCATAAGAATTAAAAAGGAATCCAATGCCATCTGCTGTTTGTTGTCCAAAGGACCAATAGGCCGGCCCCCAACACCACTCTTTTTGGAAAAGCCTGGCCTGGTCTAAGGAATACATCCATGTTTCTTGTAAGAGGCAGATATCCAAAGCATGATTATGCACATATTCATAAATTACTCTCCTCCTTTTAAAGTGTAATAAACTGTGTACATTCACAGAACCAAGTTTAAATGCAGCCAGTTAGAAAAGTACATTTCAACCCTCTTTTTCCGCCTTTTTTTCTTTTTCCCTTTGTACCCTTCTTGTACCTGAAAGGGGGATGGAGAACTATCCTGCATGGGTTGAGAATCTAGTTCATGACAATCCATTTCAGACTCACCCCATGGAGCTGCCAAGACTGAAAAGGGGTTACTGGTTTCCACCTCTACTGGGTTGGAGACTATAGGGGGTTTCAGATTCCGAGAGGACCTTCTCACTGGAATCACTACTGGAGTTCTTGAGATCTCATGAATTCCTACCTCCTTCTGTGCTGTATAACACTCAGGAGAAGGAATATGGGATCTCTGGCCTAGCGCTTCAGAACACTTGCCCTGCACCATGGCCATAGTAGGCTGCCCCACTGGGTCACTGCCTTCCTCTCCTGACTCCGGAACTGTCAGGTCCACACCTGTAACCAGGTCCTGGGCTTTCTGTATTAACAAGTTAGGGCTACCACTAGAGGCCTTATTTTTGGCTGCCCACACACAGTCGGAAAACACATGATCAGTTTCTTCGCAAAGGTCACATTTGGTGAAGTTAGCACATTGAAATGCTATATGACCCACTTCCCCACAGTTATCGCAGTGAGGCTTATCACATGAACTAGATAAATGTGTTCTGGCCCCACATTTATAACAAGCACGGGGCTGCCCTGCATAAAGGCAGACCCCTCTATCCCTCCCCAACAAAAAGGAGTTTGGAATATGTTCAATCCCTTTTTCAGTTTGCCGTAACTTAACTTTGAATCGCCATCCCCTAGTCCAAAATTGCTCCGAATCCAATATAGCCTCTGGTGAACTCAATATGTCACACTTTTGAGACAACCAGTATGAAATATCGTCCACATGAATGCCCTCATTCCTAAACATGATGGTAACATATTTTATTAATGGTTTTGTTTAAGGAATGACCAAGAAGGGTGTCCATATGGGCGAAAATTTCACCTGGTTGTATCTTTCTCAAAAAAGATCCAGAGCATAGACTGAACAAAAACTCACATCAAAGTTGTCCTCCCCAGATATATTTATAAATGCAAATACCTCCCTGGGTGAAAAATGCAAGGATTCCTTTAGTAAACTTTTCCCCACATATAACCTATCAGGTCGAACCTCAAGACCCCCCTTTATAACGTAAACGAACTGCATTTCTGTGAGGTGCAGCTTCTTTTTTAATTTTAGCAAACAAATCAGACATCAGGGTTTTTTCAGAAACTGAAGTCCCCTGCCCCATCTCCCCCTGCTGCTCCGCTCCTAAACCAGAAGTAACAACTGAAGCCTCAGCCTGCAAGGTCACCTCAGAAGGCCTGCCCTCCCCCAGCCCCCCTTCAGGCGCCATAATCAGTACCTGGGGAACAGGTAACTGTGGTTGCCATGCAGGTTCATTTTGCGAAAAATTAAGTTTAGGGTCCCATTCACGTGTCGGGCACCAAGACTCTTTATCCAGCATCCATCCTGCCTCACTTAATGCCTTTTGAGGGGACCATGTTTCCTCAATTAGGGGTTGTCCCAAAGGAACAGCATCCAAGACCGTCTGATCACTCTGTGCCATAGTAGACCCCTCTGCCCTTTTTTCTTCAGGTGCCCCCAAGTTCCATTTAGCAAACAGTACCACTGTTCTTTTCTCTTTCCCCTCCTCTCCCAATTTCTCTTGACCATGTACTGGTCATTTTAGGAAGGAAAAGTCCAAAACCCTTTCTTGATGCCGAGGGTCTGTTTGAAAGACACAGTTCTCGTCTGTAGACAATAGGGGGGATGTGGGATTCCCTGAAACACAAACCCCGCAGATTTGGTCAATGGAGCTACACTTCCCAAGGACCCAGAGCCTCCGTGCTCCAATCGAGCCACATCCGGGACCTGCCAAAGCTCCTTAGCAACTGGAGGGATGCTCACAGATGCCGCTGGTGCTTCCAACTCTCAAAGGCTTTTGGCACTGAATCCGCCTTGATTCCTCCCTGCCAGCCTTCTCAATAACCCCAACGGTTTTTGCCAGCTACTCACCGGCAGTCTCTGTATTGCACTCACCCGACCACTCTTCTCCTGGATTTAGCAACACCCTGTCCTCCTGACTGACAGCTGTCTCACAGGTAATGACAGCCTGCTCCTTCACACCGAGTGACGATATTTCTTTTAAAACTCGTTCTTGTTCCAGCTGTAGTTCAATCAGTTGTTTCTGAAGTTGTACCTCAGTATTAGGTAGTGTTGTCTGAATCTTTGTGAGCTCGGGTTTCATATTAACTGATAAATCCTCTGTGGAGACAAACAATTCTCCCTCTTCCATATCTTTGACTGGAGCCAACTGCTCCTCAAGCTCAAACAGCATCCTGTGTTTGCAAAGGGGAATCTCCCCACTCGTCCTCTCCTGCCGCGTCCATCCTCCACCGAGTCTGACCACCGAGTGATCCGACTCACCACAGCAAGGCCCCCTACTGCCAGCAATGCAGTAGGGGAATTTCCACGGTGTTCTGGCCAAATTTCCTTCATTCACTAAAAAAAATACCACCAACAGCTTAATCTGGTTCAAGGTCAGTTGGCATTCATCTGTATCCCCCTCCCCTGGGTCATGCCTGAAAATAGGCAGGATTTGTCTAGTGCACTTTGCACTTACCTGGTCAACAAAAAAAAAAAAGAAGTTGTTTTACTGATCTATGGATCCTACCTAAGATCTCACTTAGATGGAGTTCACACCTTAATCAAAATATTTTATACACAGAAAAAAATTTCAAAGAAGGATGATTCTTCCATGCCAATACATGAAAATCTTAAGCACAACCTGTCAGTCACGGGTTTATGCTTCCAATTACCTTTAAACCCCAATTTCCCATGACAGCACAGCCACTGAACATCCCAAATATAATCAGGGATCCTACCATCGTTAAGAATGTTCAAGGCAAACTGAAGTTTAGCAGGGAGGCATCGTGGAAAATCAACCCACACAGCATGATGTCTATCCATCACAAGACCATAAATAGATTTTCTTTGCGTGGAAGTGCAACCCCTCACCCCTGCCTTTTTACCAAAATGACAGGTGGCATACTGTTGGCGCTGACAGCAGTACCTGGTGGGGACCTGGGTTCGGGGAGGATGAGGTTACTCGGCACAGGGGGACCTAGGTTTGGCTACTCTGCACAGGGGCACCCAAGTAAATCCGAACACAGGAAGCAATAACTGTAATGTCCAGAACCAGGAATGGGATTTTACAGTGTGGCTTTTATTCACAACTAGCTGAACACAACAAAGCATAGATGGACCCCCATGGGGCTACATTTACTGGTAATGCAGATTAGAGACTGCAACGCGGTCCACTTGAAGAATGAATCAATTATACTGTTTTCAGGCTCTGGACCCACCAGGCATACAGCCCGGACTTGCACGTGCTTTGGGTACACAGCCTGACTGGCCCAGCTCCCCTGCCGGCCACTTGATCAGTGGTCCATTTAAAGAATAAACCCATTTTCCTGTCATGGCTCCCCTCACCACTTAGAGTCTGCGACTCCTAGAGAGATTTCCTCCTTACTTCTTATGACTCCCATCTCACAAAGAGAACTCTTCTTTACACTTGTTGTGGCTCCCCACACCACCTAGAGCCTGCGACTCCTAGAGAGATTTTCCCATTTGCAACCCACGTCTGGGTACTTCCCTCATCACTGGCCAAGTGCATGAGGCAAAGTAGCAACCACAGCAGAAATCCGTAGAGGTGGACCTGGTTACTAAAGATGGGGGGTGTGCCCACTTCCAGCTCCCACAGCCCATACCTGGCCATTTCTCTGGAAAACTGAAACTTCTGGATGTAGATTAAATGGTAGATGAACTGTCACAACCCCTCTACAATATTACTTGAAATCACACAGCACTCTAGCATTTGACACTACTCCTATTTGTTTGACCTAGTCCTATAGGCTTCCCAAATTGTAGCTCAATTCCTAGATTTCCTCACATATCCCAGGCTGAAGAAACACATTTTTTGCCCTCTCATGTTAGAGCAAACACTCACCCTTTAGTTGCAGGTGCCCCACAGGTGAATCACAAATCTTCCAACTTTCCAAAAACAAAGGCTGAACTGAATAGGCAGCTTTCTTCCTTCTGGCAGAATTAAGGGGATTGCCCCAGGAATCTGCATGGGGATCTTTACATCCCCCCCTGGAGGGAGGGGCTCTGAGACCCGAACAGCGGTCTCCACCACTTGACACTGACTCCTTCTTACTTGAAGGCAAACTGGAAACTGACTACTTTGAAAACTCCCAATGTTCTATCTAACTCCCTCTGCTGCAGATTCCAATGTGGCTTATGCAGCTGTGAAAGTTCTATTGGTGATGTCATTCCTCAGTCTCAGCTGAGACTGAGAACAGAGTGAGACAGTGTGAAACCCATTTAACTGGAGTTTCACAAGCTGCCTTCCCTGCCTACCACTAGGTCTTACTTGGATTCTAGTAACCCGGGTAACAAGGGTTACAGTCACCCTGGACCAGGAAAATGACTGTCCGCGAGTCATTATTTACCCGGCCTTAGGCCATCCCACCCTATGTGCTACCTGCGGAGGGGGGTGATCAGGCCCCCTCCTACCATGTGCAAGCACAGGCAGGCAACACTAAGGGCCTAGAGGCCTGTAGCTGACATATCAGCCTCTACACTATCCACTTGCTATGGACACCCAGTGGCTCCGGTAGAACCATCCAGAGCATAGCCCTGATAGATCAGCACTGCGGTCCCTACTGCAGGTCAGGGCCACAGCCTGTCTATCCCCCCTAAACCTCTAGGGAAAACCTATCTGCCTCTAACTGAATACCCCAAAATAAAAACTACCCGGGGACCTCCCCGACCTTGGGCAACCTGCAACCACACCGTTAAAATACCACATTACTGCCTTCTCCCTACCCCCACAACCACACCTGTGGAAGGAAAAGGGTTAATACAACAATAACCATAACAATAACACCACAGTACTTTAAATTTCCACACAATAAAACACTGACGAGGAACTCCAATGAGCCCCTCCTCCTCTTCTTGTCTTCTCTTCTGTCTTCCCAGGAACACCTGCAAGAAAAAGAAAGACAAAACACACTCCTAATCTGCATACACAGTCTACCTAAACCCCTACCATCAAAACACTGCAAAATCCCAAAAAGATTTTTTTAGAAAATGGTAGAAAACAGTATTTACATTAGAATACAACAATGACATTATTTACAATACACATTTGGGGGATGGAGTGCCCTAAAAGTCCCAACTAATGACCACAAGGCCCTAAGGCTAGTCCAATAAAGAGTCTCTCCTGGGCCGGAGCCCGGTGAAGCACAGTTCTAACAGGCCAAAGTCCCGAAGGGGAGAGTCTTTGCAGACAGTTCACACATTTTGAAGTCTGTAGTGTAGGGTGTGTACTGCAATGTCATAAAGATAGAAAAGTTCGGACTTACCAGCCACTTGTAGTACAAGACTAGGCACCGACCTGCACCGCAGCCAAAGACTCTCCCTGGCAACATTTCTTCTGATACAGCTGGGCGGTCATCTTCTGGGAACCACAGGAGGGCACATCTGGAAACAGCTGGGCTGATGTCATCTCTGGAGACGGAACCTTAGAACAGGAACAAAAAGAAAACAGCCGATCTGACGTCATCCGATTACCAGGCGATGAACAGGAAACAGCTGGGCTGGTGTCCTCTCTGGATCTGAAGTCATCTGGTGGGCCAGTCGATGGTTGCTGGACAGGACAGTACACTGTAGACTGATGAATGTGGGGCACCTGAGTCCTGGTTATTCATATTGGCGGATCAATAAAGGCACTTCACAGTCTGGTGTGGCAGTATTGACTACCACTGCTTGGCTCCCCATTTTGTAGGCAAGGGCTTATTTGCTGGGAGGTCCTTGCACTGAGGCCAATAGTACCAGGGGTCAGGGGCTTGAATTATTACCCCGTCTGGGTGCACATAATTCACACAGTGGGAGATTTCACGTCCCTCTGCGTCCACCACTCTCACTCTGTCCATGAACAGTGTCCTGCCTCTCTTCCACTGGGTATACTTTTCATGGAACAGTCTATTCTTTACATGCTGGTTGGCCCCAGGATGCACACTTTTCATTGCTTCATCCCAGATCCAGGATTTCCTGCAGTTCTCAATCTCTTCCCAGACTTTTTGAGGTAAGGTAGAAAAGGTCATACCATAGATCTCATTTGCCTTTCTATGAACCAGTCTCTCCTCTTTACTTGCTTTGGTCAATCTGAGACCGCTGGCCTGGCTTGGGGGTGGCCAGTCCTGGTTCTGCCAGCTTCGCATCCTTAAGAAAATTAGAAACGGATCCCTGACTTCTTCCTCCTGTAAAGCCAGGGCAGTGGCATCACCACTTTCTTCCATACATTCCTCCGAGGCAAGATCTTGAGGCTGAGTACCCGTTCCTTTTTCACAAGGCCACATAGGTTCCCCCTCATCTTCCTCTTCACTGAGGATCTGAGCCCAGGAGTGCGCAGTCGTTCTCACCCCTGAGACTATCCACTCATCACTAGGCGTGGAGGTTGACACCTCCCATTCAAAGGCCTCCCGCATCTCATCTTCACTTAAGAGACTTGGGCTAGGTCCCCCCACCCAGGGGTCTATTGATGCTTTATCCGAACTTTCTTTCTGGGATCCAGCATCCAAAACTTCAACTTCTGGTTCAGTCTCTAACTCTGCACCCTCTAGCTTTGTGTCACACTCCCCTGAGGGGCCTTCCTCCACAGGCTCCGCCTGGCGCTGTGTGCTGCCAACTGCAGATTCCTGAATTTTTGTCCATGTGGGAGCCAAACAAATTGGAGGAACTTTATACAAGCCATATTTTTGTAGACATCCAGCACAGTGAGGAATCATGAAGACATCCCTTCCAGGTCCCAAGCATATTTGACATACATGCACTGGATAATTAGGAATCGCCACATCAGGAGGCAGTTGCCCTCCATAGCACCACTTTTCAATATCTCTCAGTCTATTTACTGCTGCTGTTACCGCAACCCGGGCATGATCCGGGTAACGAGCTGGTCCTGAGGCCATAACTGCAGAAAACAAACAAATGTTCACTGTAACTGAAAGTCCCACTTTATTGAACACACTCTTTAGCTGTAAAATGGCTCCTCTGCTGCTGTGTTTACTTTACTACCCCACCCTGTAATGGCGGCGGCAGCACTCCTGTGCATCAACATTTAAAATATGGGTCAAGCCACTGCGCACCCGATTTACACAAGCTACTGATAACTTTTACTCAAACTGCACAACTTGCTCTGATCTGGCTTTACACACATTTACAGGATTTTCCTTGGACTTTTTACATGCTGGTAACATTCATTTTATTTACAGTCCCTTAAAGCTTCAGGTTTTTAGCACAGGATTGCCTGCTTTTACTAGTGTTGCATTTTGCTACAACCCACAGTCTCTCTCTGACTGCAAACTTTAAACTGAGGCTAAATTCACTTACTATGCACACATTCAATGGCTTAACAGACTTGCACTTGCTGGCAGGACTTCACACAGTCGTTACTTGCAAAGCGACTACACTGCTGCACACACATTTTATCTGGCATATCCTGAAAATCACTGTTTGAGCAGTTTCATTAATGTTTACTTACTGTTATCAGTAGCAACTTGCTGCGATGGGGAAAAATGGCCTGCAGCCAGTTCTTGAAGGCCTCAGTATACAAGCAGGCGGCAGTCCTAGCGATCGTCGTTTTAAATACCAAACTTGCAATTTCCACGGTCGATTAGCAGGTTGAGCCCGATTTTAAGCAAGAAAGTCTATTTTTGAACTGTTTACAATGCTTTGAACTCTCCGCGATGCTCCTCCACTGCCAGTACACGCACTGTACTCTCACTCCCTCTCGAATGCTGGGGCAGTCTCTGTAGAGCTGGTTGAGGGGCGGGACTGATTGCAGCCTGACCAACCACACGACGCCATGCAAATGAGCCTCTTCTTCCTCGCGAGGGCTCTTCTCCTCACGGATATCATCGAGCAGGCAAATTTAAACTGCAGAATGCAACTTTTTTTTTTCTCAACTGACTCCATGGCGGGAGCCCATTTCAGCCATTTAACATAGCCATTAACTCTGCAGTCTCTCAATTCACACAGAAAGCATTTCCAACGTCCAGGGCATAATTTTCCCTTTGCTACCCCTAGTCTTCCACACTTTCCTTCACAACAATTTATTTTAAAAGCATTTCAAATGTCCAGGGCACAATTTTCCTGTTGCTACCCCTAGTCTTCCACACTTTTCTTCACAACAGTTCATTTTAAAAGCAGGCAAAAACGCTGTAAACAATTTTGATGATGCAGGACAAGGGCACACTCTTTGGCTTTACAGCTCCTTGGTAAACAGTTGGCATTTTTAAACAGCAGCACAAGATTCACAGCACACAGCGACACACACTAGGGAAATTGCTTCAGCTTTTTGGGCTATCCACTGCCAGATAGCCAAAACGCTAGCCCCCTGGCCCAAGCACCTTCCTTCCCGAACAAATCCAAAGCGGTGCCTCCATTTTTGTAACCCCTCACCCCTGCCTTTTTACCAAAATGACAAGTGGCATGCTGTTGGCGCTGACAGCAGTACCTGGTGGGGACCTGGGTTCGGGGAGGATGAGGTTACTCGGCACAGGGGGACCTAGGTTTGGCTACTCTGCACAGGGGCACCCAAGTAAATCCGAACACAGGAAGCAATAACTGTAATGTCCAGAACCAGGAATGGGATTTTACAGTGTGGCTTTTATTCACAACTAGCTGAACACAACAAAGCATAGATGGACCCCCATGGGGCTACATTTACTGGTAATGTAGATTAGAGACTACAGCGCGGTCCACTTGAAGAATGAACCAATTATACTGTTTTCAGGCTCTGGACCCACCAGACACACAGCCCGGACTTGCATGCGCTTTGGGTACACAGCCCGACTGGCCTGGCTCCCCTGCCGACCACTTGATCAGCGGTCCATTTAAAGAATGAACCCATTTTCCTGTCATGGCTCCCCTCACCACTTAGAGTCTGCGACTCCTAGAGAGATTTCCTCCTTACTTCTTATGACTTCCATCTCACAAAGAGAATTCTTCTTTACACTTGTTGTAGCTCCCCACACCACCTAGAGTCTGCGACTCCTAGAGAGATTTTCCCATTTGCAACCCACGTCTGGGTACTTCCCTCATCACTGGCCAAGTGCATGAGGCAAAGTAGCAACCACAGCAGAAATCCATAGAGGTGGACCTGGTTACTAAAGATGGGGGGTGTGCCCACCTCCAGCTCCCACAGCCCATACCTGGCCATTTCTCTGGAAAACTGAAACTTCTGAATGTAGATTAAATGGTAGATGAACTGTCGCATCCCCTCTACAATATTACTTGAAATCACACAGCACTCTAGCATTTGACACTACTCCTATTTGTTTGACCTAGTCCTATAGGTTTCCCAAATTGTAGTTCAATTCCTAGATTTCCTCACATATCCCAGGCTGAAGAAACACATTTTTTGCCCTCTCATGTTAGAGCAAACACTCACCCTTTAGTTGCAGGTGCCCCACAGGCGAATCACAAATCTTCCAACTTTCCAAAAACAAAGGCTGAACTGAATAGGCAGCTTTCTTCCTTCTGGCAGAATTAAGGGGATTGCCTCAGGAATCTGCATGGGGATCTTTACATCCCCCCCCAGAGGGAGGGGCACTGAGACCCAAACAGCGGTCTCCACCACTTGAGCACACCTTACTTGCTCAAAACAAACTGGACACTGACTACTTCTTACTGAAGGCAAACTGAAACTGAACACTTCCCTTTGAAAACTCCCAATGTTCTATCTAACTCCCTCTGCTGCAGATTCCAATGTGGCTTATGCAGCTGCGAAAGTTCTATTGGTGATGTCATCTCTCAGTCTCAGCTGAGACTGAGAACAGAGTGAGACAGTGTGAAACCCATTTAACTGGAGTTTCACAAGCTGCCTTCCCTGCCTACCACTAGGTCTTACTGGGATTCTAGTAACTCCGGGTAACAAGGGGTTACAGAAGTAATCTCAACCTTACTAAGGTTCCATCTTTTCACTTTCCTTAACATAGGAAGAGCAAAATCAGGAACCTGTAAAGACTCAGTAAATCGTGGAAAAATTATCTCCCATTTTTGAAAAAAAATTTGAAATAAACACTAAGTCCACTCTGCCCACTGAGTGGGAAGTCCCACTGTCCTAGAAAAGGAAGAAAAAATACAAAAGGATTGAAAAAACACCACAGGATTTAACATGCCCAATCCCTCCAGTGAAACTTTAAGATAAGTGAAATCCCGTTTTACTGGGTTCAACCTACTGCCCCATATCATCTGGAAAAAACAGCTAAACAGCCTAGTCTCGAGGTTAGTAGGTAAAGGAAAAATGTGAGCAGTATATAAAAAAACTGGGATGAGAAATTGTTTAACAATACCAACCTGTTTCTTCTTCCCCATCCCCCAGGACTTCCAGCATGAAACCTTTGCCTCACCAACTTGCAGCCTATCTTCCCAATTAACCTGTGCCATATCCTGTTCTCCAAACTTAAGACCCAGAATCGTAATGAACTGTGGAGAGACCTGAACAGTACTTACTGAACGTACTGGGTCCCCATCCCCAAGCTGTAGGGCCTTGCTTTTTTGGTGGTTAAAACCTGCCCCAGTAATCCCCGAAAAGGAATCCAATACCTTTAAGGCATATACTCCAGCCTGAACAGAAGCAATCAACAGACAAATATCATCCGCATATGCCATAATGTTTTGAGGAAAAACCTCTGGACTAGGGGATAAACCCGTAATCAAAGGATCATTCAGAATAACTCTAAACATAGGGTCCAAGCAAAACGTATAAAGAAGGGGACTAAGGGGACAACCCTGCCTGACCCCCCTTTTTATAGAAACTGGAGACCCCAACAGACCACCCACCACAGGAATGGCCACTGCCTTCTGATATAAAATGCGAATCCACCTAATCACAGATGAAGGAATACCATAGACCTGTAAAACTTTAAATAAAAAGGAATGAGACACATTATCAAATGCTTTTTTCTGGTCCAAAGTGATCAGAAACCCCCGCAACTTCCTCTGCCTCCCAAACTCACTCCCTCAGTAATTGGAGGTTCTGTTGAATGTTCCTTCCAGGAATGGAACATGTTTGGACAGGGTGAATTAACTCAGATGCAGCCTTCTGCACCGATGACACAGAATCTGTGAAAGGATTTTATAATCAGCGTTCAAAAGGCTAATCGGCCTCCAGTTACCCAAATCTAGTCTATCACCAGTTTTATAAATATAAACCACCATAGCTGAGGAAAAACCATCTGGAACCTCCACGGCCATCAAAAATTTGTTAAATACTTCCACTAAAAGTGGAGTCACTAACTCCTTAGAAGTTTTAAAGAACTCATTTGTCAGTCCATCTTCTCCTGGGGACACACCTGAACGTAAGTGAGAAATAACCTCCAATACCTCAGTCAAAGTAACTGGACCATCAATATCCACCACAGCTTCAGGGGATAAGATAGGCAAGGAGCAATTTATTAATAAATCCCAAGCCACATTAGGGACAAACTCCTGTCCCAGAGAATTCTAAATATATTCTACCATAACATCCAACATCTCAGCATGTGACGAACGCACTTGACCAGAGTGATCCAAAAGACCAGTCATATTTTTATTAGCCAATTTTGTTTTACATGCCTCAAATGGATTTGAAAAAGAAGATTTAGTAGTACCAAATTTAAAAGTAGCATATACAAAAGCAGCACACTGATAGTGATAATCCCTCATTTTCTGCTTAACAATATCCAGCTGCACTTTAATCCTACAATCTGCTATAGTAGGGAGAGACAGAAGATGATAAAATTGGTCTCTTAAAACTAGATACCCTAAATAATCCTTATTACCTTTAGATTTCCCAAAATCAAGAAACAAAGTTTTTAAATCCATTTTAGCATCCTGCCACCAAGAGTACCAGGAGTCATAAAGAACAGCCACAGAACCCCGAAACTCAAACAACAATTCTACTTTAGTTTTAATGACTAGATCATCTAATATAACAGAATTCAATTTCCAGTGCTTAGGCATCCCTGGAAGAGGGGGGGGGGGACTTGTGAAAATTGAATATCACACCTTAGAATACAATGATCAGAAAATTCACAAAACTGTAAACCAAAACCCTGAACCGTTAACTTACGAGAGGTCAAAATATAATCAATACGGGTACTATATGCACTACGCCGATAGGTAAATCCCCCATCCTTATGCAAAGCCCTATAGGCATCCACCAAATCTGCAGTATGAATGATATTATGTAACGCATGGGAATCACAATATACTTTTTGCTGAGCGCTATCCCGTAGTTTCACATCTAAGCTACAGTTCGAGTCCCCCCCCCAAAATAACATTCTAGAAGAAACTAAAAAAGGTTTAATAAGTGTAAACAATTCTATTCTAGCCTTCTTACTTTGGGGAGCATAGGTGTTAATTATACATAAAGAGAAACCTTCATACACACAATCTAACAGTAAAGCTCTTCCTGGCAGAATATCTATCACCTTCTGAACCTGAATGTAGGGAGACTGAAAAAGAATCCCAAGACCATCTGCTACATCTTCCCCAAAGGACCAAAAAGAAGGCCCCTTAGGCCAATGTTTTTTAACTTGGGCAATGTCCTGTAAGGAAGTAAATCTAGTTTCCTGAATAAGTAAAGCATCAAATGGGCAGTGTCAAAAAATTCAATAAGGCCATTTGCTTTCGAAAAGACTTAATGCTACAGACATTAAGGGAAACCAGACGAAAAGAAGCCATGCATAGGTTTATAAGAAAAACTTAACAAAAAAAACAACTTTTTCAAACCTCCTCCTTATCTTTTTTCCTCTTCCTCCCTACCTTTTTCTTAGAAGTTGGAACACTCCGAGGGGTATCCTCATCACATTCCATTTCGGAAACCATACCAGATAAGGATGAGACATCAGACTCAAAACCCCTTTCCTGCTCCTGAAGCACCTGAAAGGAATTTAGTGTGCGAATAGGGCCAACTAGGACCTTGGGTTTCAGGGAAGATCTAGTCATCTGTTTTTGAGGAAGAAAATCAGCTTCCACCTGGGGGGGGGCATCTGCCCCACATCACCCTCTGAAACAGTAGCTGAAACAGTGGGAGAGTGAGCAACAGGAGAAACCGGGGAGGCTTCAGAAGCAGCAGGGCCAGCTGAGGAAGCAGTTGCCTGGGTGGGATCCGGAGAGGAGGACCCAGAGGCCTCATCAGGGCCAGGTTCTGGTCTGGCCGGCCTATATCTTCTTTGGGCCTCAGAGACCAAATTCTCCTGATTATGGCCGCCAGTACGATTCTGGCCTGCCCAAGGACACTGATGATAAGCATGGCCAATCTCATTACAAAGATTGCATTTAAACACATTCCTGCAAACTGAGCTGGGATGATCATATTCTCCACATAAAGCACAAATGACCCTGTCACAAGTGCTACTAAGATGTCTGGGACTACCACATTTATAGCAAGCTTTCGGTTGCCCTGGGTAAAATAATACCCCTCTATCCTTCCTCAAAAAAAACTATTGGGAATATGCTGCACATCATTTCCAACTAAATGTAATTTGACTTTAAACCTCCAACTACCATTCCAAATACCTTCACTATCAATGATAGCGTCAGGAGGCCCCATAACCTGACATTTCTGTTCCATCCAGTAGTAAATATCACCAACGTTCACCCCCTCATTCCGAAACATAACAACCACTGATTTATACAGGGGTTTAGTAAGGGGGATGGCCCAAAAAGGAGACCATAAAGGCAATGTTTTATACAATTCATATTTTTTCCAAAAAGAATCAAGCCCAGCAAAGGTCCTAAAACTGATATCAAAGGTGTTCTCCCGCCTGACATTAATGAGAGCAAAAATATCAGCAGCTTGAAATCCCATAGAATTTTTAAAAGATATTTAGCCACATAAAGCCTATCAGGATGCTCTGGTAGCCCCCCTCTGTACCGAAGATGGACAGCATTATGCCTAGGGGCTTGCTCCACTTTGTTATTTTTAAAGAAATCCGAATATCTGGGTCCAGTTCTATGGTTCTCTCGATGTGGGGAAGGGGGATAGAAGATTGGTCCTGGTGCACAATGCAGTCAGTTTGATCAGTTACAGCAAGAGGGGTACGCACCATAGCAAGTTCAGCCACCAAAACTCCCATCCCATTGATCGAGGAAAGAACAGGCTGCTCCCCTTCCCCCTTGCCAAGCTGCACAGTACCTTGCACCGGAGTATTCTTCGCAGAAAAGGACTCCCAAGTTGAATCAGGCACCCAGGCCCCATGTGGGGTTTGAATCCAGCCAGCTTGTCTCAATGATTCCTCCTTCGACCACTTGTCGCAACCAGGCACCGCGGCCAGCTCCACTACGGAAAAGAACTTCAGCATTCTCTCCGTTGTCGTCATAGATTCCGTCACTGGCAGCTGAACTCCCAAAACAGGCTTGATAGCAGACGTCAAGGCAGGCTCCACGGAGAGAGGCAGGGACTGTACTGCTACCTCTCCACTAGTACCAGGCAGCACAGGCACAGAATGCACAGCCATAGCGGTGGATACCGCATGCAGAGAGGAAACACTTGAATCAGCCGGTTCCTGAGAAGGTAAGCCCTCTGGGGCTATCGGTAGATGCACAACTTCTGTCTGCCTCGTAGCAGACTTCTCCTCGGCATAGACAACCAAAGTTTCCTCAGCACTCTGAAACGTATCCCTTGGTAAAGCAGCAGCCGAGGCCAGGGATAGAACCTCAGACCGCACCAGATGTCAATCCTCCTCACCCTCCGTCCCGCAACTGACCACTACTCTGAAACAGAGCAGCAGTCCCTCTGCAGGCAGAGTAGGGGAATTTCCCCGGTGTCCTGGCCAAATTTCCCTCATTCACTAAAAACACCACCAACAGCTTAATCTGGTTCAAGGTCAGTTGGCATTCATCTGTATCCCCCTCCCCCTCCCCCGGGTCATGCCTGAAAATAGGCAGGATTTGTCTAGTGCATTTACCCGGTCAACAAAAACGAAATAAATAATAGGGAGTCCAGAGCAGTAAAGCACTCACCAGATTATTTCAGCCAAGTACCGAAAAAACTGGCAAAGTCAATTGGTTGCAATTCCAAGACATTTATTACTGAAATGTATTGCACAAGTAGCAACGTGTGTAGCAGGTGCGCCACACAAACCCCTCTGCTTCGACCAGAGGTCTTCCTGAGGGGGTGCTGTTTATGTGACTAGGAAACCCCTTTAAATACTTTTATTTTAATACAATGCTGCCATCTAGTGGTACAATGTATTCATTAATATAACAGATCGGTAGTTCTGAGGGGGATTTGAACCTGTGGAACTGGATGACATAACAATATAAAATAAACCATAAAAACAACTTAGATATCTCAAAAATTGAATTAAACAAAAGAAAATAGAAAAGTTATACATAAAGCATCATCCCAAAACTTAGCTAGATACATTACATTAGCGTACATCGTTATATGCAGCAAAGTGCTATATATCACATCCAGGCCATATCTAGCTAGAAATTGCTTAATTATTTCCAGTTTTAATTTGCTAATGAACTAGAAGGAAAAGGTTGCAAATGTAAAAATTAGATAGTTTGGGTGCATTATTCTGGATACGTGATCACCCACAGTATTTCATCAGTTTGGAAATTGCCAAGGGATCCATAAATGCCAAATTCTCATGATTTCTACCATGGTGGCACCTAGAAAGAAGAAAATAGAAGAGCATGAGGTCAATATGTAAGATTAAATCAATTTTTCTATTTTTCATTTTTTCAGAAATGGTTTGAGGTCCCATTCTACATTAAGGCCTTTAGGCTGCAAACATCCTAGATGAAAAATCCAAAAGCTTTCTCTCTGTAACAGTTTGTTGACTCTGTTGCCGTCCCTTGGATTTGTGGCCACAAACTCTAATGCTATGAAGTTTGTGCCTGCTGGATTATTATCATGTACCTCAGTGTAATGCTTAACCAATGGTTTGTGGAGTAGACCTGCTCTGATATTCCAGATATGTTCTTGTATCCTTTGTTTGAGTGGTCTGCTTGTTTTTCCCACATGTAGAAGGCTACATGAACACCAGATGGCATATATCACATAAGAACTGTTGCGTTCAGAAAGCTCTTGATTTCTACCCTCCCATCATAGTTTTCTAGATTCAGCTGGTCACTCTGGTAACACAAGTTGCAGACACTGCACCTCCCACATTTAAACATTATTTGGGGGGGGGGGCAGCCACTGTCTGAATCGTGGTTCTGGTTCGGTGCATGAAAACCTGCTGTGTACCAGTGTATCTCTTGAGTTTTCTGTCATAGAGAATGTGATTCTGGGATTATCACTTAGTTCTTTAGTCAGAGTGGAGTTATTAAGCAGCATGGGCCAGTATTTCCTATCTGGCCAGCAGCCCTGTTAATAATAATAATAATAATCTTTATTTTTATAGCGCTATTCAGAAATATCAAAGTGCTGTACAAATTTAGTCAATAAAAGCAAGTTAAAACAATAAAATAATAAAATACAGCTCTAAACTGCACACCAATATAGATTAGACAGTTCACTATATAAGATTCCCAAAACAAGCTGAAACAAGTGGGTCATTGAGGTCGTCTTGAAGCTCTCCATGGTCTGGCACTCTTGAATCTGATGAGGTAGAGAGTTCCACAGGGTGGGGACCATGTGCATAAAAGCTTGCGACCCCAAAGTTTTTAGCCATACCCTGGGAACCTCTAGCAACACCTCGATGGCTGAACGGAGTGATCAGATGGGGCAGTAAGGAATCAGGAGCTTTTGCAGGTAGCCTGGATCCAGTCCATGTAGGGCTTTGTAGGTCAGTAAACCAACCTTGAAGGTGATCCACCATTGTACTGGCAGCCAGTGCAGTTCGCACAGCACAGGTGAGATGTGACTTGAACAAGGAGCCCCCATCAGCAACCTGGCCACCGCGTTTTGAACTGGCTGCAAGTGACAGATATCAACCCACCTAAGCCCTAGGTAAAGGGAGTTACAGTAGTCCAGGCATGAGGTCACAAAGGCATGGATCAGTGTTGGAAGATCACTAGATGGAACAAGATGCTTAACCTGGGTGATGTTCCTCAGATGGTACAAAGAGGACTTGACTACTGCCGACACCTGAAACCACATTGTCAGCCCATCATCAAGAATTACCCCCAGGTTTCACATCTGTTCGGAGGACAGCAGCTGATTACCCCCGAGCCAAAGCCCTGAGGGAGACCCTGCCACCTACCCCTCTATCCGGTGATTTGGATCCACCACCAACACCTCAGTCTTATTGGAATTCAACTTCAACCAGCTGGTCTTCATCCAGTCCTGGCTTTCTGCAAGGCAGCTGTTAAAGACCGAGACCACACTATCCTGGTCAGGCACAAAAGACAGGTAGAGCTGGGTATTATCTGCATAACGGTGATACCTCAGTCCACACCATCTCACAATGTCTCCCAATGGCAGCATATACACCTCGAACAACAGTGGGGACAGCATGGAGCCCTGCAGGACCCCACATTGCAGAGAGAATGGGTCTGAGGAATATATATCCCAGACACCACCCTGTGAGATCTGCCAGTGAGGAAAGATTGAAACCATCCGAGGACCATCCCTGACAGGCCACAGATACCCCACAGGCACTCCAGCAATTCCCCATGGTCCATGGTGTCAAAGGCTGAAGACAGGTCAAGAAGCACCAAGATGGAGCGGCACTTCTGATCTCTTGCTATCAGGAGATCATTGAGCACACGAACTAGAGCAGTCTTGGTACTATGCCTCTTCCAGAATTTGGACTGGAGAGGATCATAGATGTAATGGATGGTAAGGTGGTTCTCCAGCTGCAGCACGACTACTTTCTCAATCACCTTCCCTACAAAGGGAAGGTTAGAGATTGGCCTGTAGTTAGCAGGACAGTTTGGGTCAAGAGAAGGTTTCTTAAGGAGGGGTGTCACCACCACCTCCTTCAGGGAGTCAGAAACTCACCCAACTCTAAAGAGCACCAAACTATCTCTGCCAGGACTGGGTCGATGATATCCAGACTCCCCATTGTGAGGCGTTTTGGGCCTGGGTCCAAACTATAGCAAGTTGGCTGCATACTCTGGATAATCTGCACAACATCCATGATGTCTGGCCGGTCAAAGTAAGCCCAAGAAAACCGAGGAGTAGTGACCAAGCACCGACCACTGACAACCCCCATAGGACAAGCTGATCGGACTGCTTCCCTGATGTTGGCCACATTATCAGCAAAGAATCAAGCAAACTCATCACACTTATCTTGTGAAACACACTTCAAACTTGCAGACAGGTTGGATTGCACAGCCTGTCCATAGTCTGAAAGAGCTGAGCCAGTTTATTCCGAGCTGCAGCACTCTCCCCAGACAGGAACGCTGCCTTCTTATGAGTGATTGCTGATTGATAGTCCTGATAATGTTCCATCAATCTAAGACAGTCAGCATCAATGGCAGATTGCCATCAGTGCCGCTCTAACCTTCGTCCAGCTCATCTCAACTCCCTCAAGGTCCCATCAAACCAAGGGGACTGCAGGAGAAGAGTGAGGGGATGAACACGGACAGGAGTGATAGAGTCCAGAGTTCCCACCACGGCCTTGTTATAGGCCTGGACCAGGTTCTCTGGGCCCTCATTTGCACCCAGCAATCCCGATAGGTCTAACACCACCAAAAGGCCATCAGGGGTCACATCCCTTAAAGGGCGATATCTGACCATCTCCACAGGGACAAGCCTATAGGGGGGATCCCGGAGATTGAACCTTATAGTGTGATGATCGGACCATCCAACTGGTTCCACCACCAAATCAGAGGTCTCCATCCCCAGGAGGAAAACCAGGTCGAGTGAGTGACCCTGATTATGGGTTGCAGAGGCAACTGCCTGTGTGAAGCCCAATGAGATCATAAGTTGGAGGAAGTCCTGACCAAATTGCAAGAGTTCATAATCGACCCAGGCATTGAAGTCACCCAGTACCATCAAACTAGGCAACTCCAACACCATATCAACAACAAAGTCCACGACCTCCTGTAGGAACCATAATGGATGTCACTGCCCTGTACACTAATATCCCACATGAAGATGGCATAACAGCATGTCAGAAATTTTTAAAGGACAATGCATCCGCATAAGACTTTCCAGGAACCACCATCAGCACCCTAATAAAATTCATTTTAATACACAACTACTCCGCCTTTAATGGCAAGCACTTTTTACAGATCATGGGGACAGCCATGGGCACTAAAATGGCACCACAAAATGCCAATCTTTTCATGGCCTGTTTAAAGGAGGATTTTTTTAAACCCCACCCCTATAAACCATCAGTGTACCGCCAATATATAGATGACATATTCCTGATTTGGACAGAAGGTGAAGACTCTCTCAAAAAGTTCCATCATGATTTTAACAACTTTCATCACTCTATAAAACTCACTATTGAATACTCCACAACTAGTATACATTTTCTAGATACCACAGTCAGTATCACTAAATATGGACATATGCAAACTGCTCTTTACAGAAAACCCACTGACAGACACCGCTACCCGCATAATTCCAGCTTCCACCCAAATCATTTAAAAAAATCTGTAATCTACAGTCAGGCAATTTGATACCATCAAATCTGCTCTGATGAGAGAACAAGAGACAGACAGTTCTCCTCACTTTGGAATTCCTGAATTCAGCAGGGCCACTCTCCAAGACAAATTGACAGAGAATTTGAACGGGCCATACAAATACCATGAGGTAATCTGCTGGAATACAGGCAAAAACATCAAACTGACTGCACACCCCTAGTGGTCACTTACAGCCCCATTCTAAAACCCCTTCAGCAAATTATTAAAGAACTCCAACCCATGCTGAGAGAACATGAAACACTGAAGGACATCTTCCCTGAACCACCTGTCATTGCCTATAAGCAGCTCCCCAGCCTCTCGAACATAATCATTCATAACAGACTCCCTACAGATCATAATAACCGAGAAACAAGAGGGACAACACCATGCAACATGGCAAGATGTAAGACCTGCACCCACATATGCACACAGGCCACCATCAAGACAAGCCAGAACAACATAATAAAAATCAATGGATCCTACACATGTCAATCCAGCAATGCGGTTTACCTAATTCAGTGCAAGAAGTGCACAAATGGATGTTATATTAGGGGAAACTAGGAAACCACTGAAAACCAGGATGACTCACCACCGACACACAATAGTAAACCAAGTTAGCATCACACCAGTAGGAAACCAATTTTCACAAACAGGTCACTCTCTCTTGGATTTATCTGTCTTGATACTAAGAGGCAACTTTATAAACACACAGGACAGAAGGATATGGGAATTGAAATATATGAAACAATTTAAATCTAACATTTGTGGACTGAATCGGGACATTAGATTCATGACACCCTATGGTAAACTGCAATTCTCTTGTTATTGTGGACTGAATCGGGACATTGGATTTATGACACACTATGGTAAACTGTAATTACCTTGTTTTTTTGGTTTTTTTCTGAGTTCCTGTCTGCTCTGTTTTTATTACCTGTTCCTGACATTGGATTTATGACACTCTATGGTAAACTATAATTCTCTTGTTATTGTTTTTTCTGAGTTCCTGTCTGCTCTGTTTTTATTACCTGTTCCTTACTTCCTCCCTGCCTCTCCTACAAACTCTTCAGCTCAGTCCTGCCCACTCCCTGATTGTTTCATGCCTCACTGTTTATACTACCTCACACTCTGTTTATCTTGGCCTTTATTGTTTTGTTTATTCTAATTTCATAGCTTCCATGCATTCTTAGGCATCTCCTGTCTATTCTACCATATCAGCCTATGTTCTATTCCTTTAATCTCAGATCTTTATCTGTGTTCCTGTCTGGTCCTTTTTATTAACCTTTCTAGCTTCCTTTTATCTCCTACTGACCTGTTCCTATTTAGTACCCCCTCTCATTTCTTATCACACTTTTTTTTTTACTTTGCTACTTATTTAGACTTTAATCTCTAGTCTTCTTTTGTCACTTTCTTACTTCACTTCCTGCAACTTTTTTTTATAAATTGCTCCACAGTGGATATAAATACTGCTTATGTTGCTCAGTTTTGTTATTCACCTGAAGAAGGGACCTGTGAGGCCCCGAAAGCTTGTGTATAATCCCATCTTTGTACAAGACACTTTTTGGTCCAATAAAAGGTATCAAACCTTCCATCAACTCCTGTTTTCCAAGGACCAGTGCAGCTAGAATCTCTTTTTACCACATATATCTTTAAACGCTGAAGCAGTTTTATATATCCCCAGTTCTTTTTGCACTACTAAAATCTCTTCCTTGAGTTTCTTATACTTGTCTGTATCTTCTGCTATTATTACTTCAATATATGTTGGTGCATAATTCTAATGCTTTCTCCCATTCAAGCCTTCTAGAAAAGTTATCGACGCCACTATAGTTTTTTTTTTAATTCATAAGCCCATTGGAGTTGACCCTTTTCCAAGTACTTAGCAAGTGATGTAATGTTGTATGTTACATTTATCTCAGAAAAGCTTAAAGGACACCTAAACAACCTAGTTTTGGAAAGAAAAAATGTAAAAATCTGGCTTCATTGAGAGGTGAAAGAAAGGCTACTGTTTACATTGATGCTAACATTGCATTTATCTAAATAATGTAAATGCAGTTTTGTAGCTTCTGAAAAAGTAAGCTTCAGCCTTCCAATCCAAAAAACCTGCTCTGCCTGTTCCCTAAAATGGCTGCCAAATGTGTGAAGTGATGACATCATTGGAGCTAGAGGCAGAGAACTGTATGGCTCTCTAGAGTGCTATCTAGTTCAGTTTCCCCCCCTATTTAGAACTGTTTCACCAAACTGATCAAAACCATGACTTAATATGTGGATTATTTTGACCAATACATGTTAGGCTATGATTTTGTTAGATTTGTTTACTTTAACGTGCTGAAATTGTGTTGTAATCCAGTCGACTTTCTCTTTGGCAAACCACAGTACAGTACACCTCTTCAAATACCTGGTCGTTTAGTGGTTATGTGTTGTCCTGATGGGTGCAGCAACATTCTGGTCTGGTCCAATGCCAAAGTTCATGCTTTCTTGGTAATCCAAAAAATATGCTTCTCATGTAGTTTTCTTTTTTCTTATGACCCCCTCCCCTGCAGCTAGCCCACCAGCCATCAAACAGTTCACTGTTCACACTCTGTCCTCATTACTGCCTGGGGTTGCATATGTGCTTCCGAGTCCCACAAAGAGAATTATCACATTTCAGATCAAAATCATGTATCTCAGAGAGTAGTGCACATCTATACCAATACGCTTCACTGACTGGCACTGTTAAATTATGCCTCCCAAATCACTCTCCCGTCTTCTTTCACCAGTGTTTCACTTCTGCTCCCACAATGAATATCAAGTGGATCACCACCCTTATGCACAATGAAGGCAGTATGTACATTCCCCCATTTTGATTTTTTCCCTACTCTTTAACCAACAACCAGGTCTTCCTGAGGAACCAAGAAAGAAGCACTTGGACACACTGGGAAAATTGCTGTTCATACCCTCATAAGTGCCGGACTTAATATGGATAACAACATTATTAGGCAAGGGAGGCATTCTAATGCCTTGAGTGAATCCACCCAAACACCAGATTCAGTCTACTCCCTTACCTGTGATCTGCAGAACCCCACAGGACAGTCCTCAGCAATCCTCCTCCAGTCCTTTTCTGTGCCCTTCTTCTCAGTGCAAGTTGGCTGGCTCACCACTCTTCTGAATCTTGAATGCTGTATACACAGTCCCCTCAATACTGTCTCAACAAACCTCAAAAAAACCCTCAAGAGTAATCTCCCTACACTAAATCCAGGTAACAATTTTAGGTGCTGCCCTGCCACTCCAGGTACTTGCTGTTGCTGCGTGCTCTCATCTATGGTCAGGTAGTGATCACACCCTTCTGGCTATCTGTACACTGGCAGCAGTGCACCCATCAATAGGGTGCCACATTGTGGAATTTGCCACCCCCTCCCTGAGGTCCACCCCACCCGAGTAAGACTATTTAGAAAGGAGGGGCATGGGGGGAACAGCCCCCAGCAAAAAAAAGAGGGGACGGTGACATCGGGACATGGTGCCCTAATGACCGAGTGCACTGCCGCCAGCAACCTGTATAGATGGAACTGTGATCACAGTGCTTACAGCCCCACATCTCAGATCTCACAATGATCTTTTCAACTTTCCCTCATTCTGTCTTCCCCCTATCCTAAATATAGCTGTACCCGGCACAAATGGTCCCCTCAGTCCCCTCTGGAAATTGTTCATCACTCCTTCTCCCTACATCAAAAACTGGTAAGTGCACCACCCTTCCAGATCATGAATACAGTTAATACAGTCTCGCTTTTTTTGTCATCTCTGTAATAAACATGATCTTTCCAATATGTCAGGCTGATAGTAGCAGGGCACAAGGAGAAAAAAATGGGCTTTCCTACTCTTATAAGATCTAGGCTACCTATGATTAGGGACTATTAAATGATGTGCATAATGATGTGTGCACCTTTCATTTAATGTAGCCTAATCAAAGGTAGTCTAGATCTTATAAGGGTAAGAAAGACCATGTCCCTCCTCTTTGTGCCCTGCTGCTATCAACCTAGCTTACCAGAAAGATCATGTTTATTTCTGATATGTCAAAAACAAAACAAAACAAGGGACTGTATTAACAGCATTCATGATGTGAAAGGGTGGTGAGCTCACCAACGTTTTGATGTGGGGAGCAGGAGTGAAGAATAAATACCAGAGGGTGACTGAGGAGGCCATTCCTGTAGGGTACAGCTACATTTAGGGATGAGGGAAGATTGGGGGGAAGGTGAGCAGATCATTGGGAGATCTGAGATGTGGGACTCCCAGCACCATGGTCACTACCTGACCATTGATGAGAGCAGGCTGTGCTGACAAATACTTGGAGTGGCATTGTGGTGCCTAAATGGGTATCTGGATTCAGTGTAGAGAGATTACCTTCGGGGGGAGGTGGGCTGTAAAGGTTTGTTGAGGCAGTATTGAGGAGACTGTGTATACCACATTCAAGATTCAGAAGAATGGTAAACCAGACAACTAGCATTGTGGAGGTGGGCATGGACAAGGACTGCAAGAGGATTGTTAAGGACTGTCTTGCCAGATTCCACTGATCACAGGTAAGGGGGTAGACCAATGCTGGAGGTCAGGAGGATTCGATCAAGACATTAGGATGTCTCCCCTGCATAATATTATTGTTATTCATAGTAAGTCTACTCTTAGGAGGGTATGAACAGCACTTTTTCTGTTGTGTTCACATACTTATTGCTTGGCTGTCCAGGAAGATGTAGTTGTTGGTCAATGAGGCAGAAAAAATAAATGGGGGACTGTACATACTGCCTTAATTGAGTAAAAGGGTGGTGATCTGCCCAATATGTACTGTGGGAGCAGAAGCAAAATACTCATGAAAGAGGACCGGAGAGTGACTTGGGAGGAATCATTTAACAGTGCCAGTCAATGAAGCGTATCAGTATAACCATACGCTACTCTCTGAGGCACAAGATTACCATCTGAAGTGTGATAATTCTCAATATGGGACTTGAAATCTCATATATGGTGTCAGACAGTACTAAGGACAGAGTGTTAATAGCGGTCTGTTTGATGACTGGTGGGATAGTTACGGTGGGGGGGTCATAAGGAAAAAAAAAGACTGTAAGTGAAGTATATTTCTGGATTATCTGCATGATCTTTGGCATTGGACCAGAGCAGAACTTTGCTACAATCATTGGGACATCACATAACCACTTGACCACCAGATATTTCAAGGGTTATACTGTACTGCAGTTTGCCATAAAGAAAGTTGGTTAGATTACAACACAATTAAAGTAAATAAAATTAACAAACTCATAGGCGAACATGTGTATTGATCAAAATAATCCACATGTTAAGTCATGGTTTTGATCATTTTGGTGAAACAATTCTAAACAAAGTGGAAAAACAGAACTGGTTAGCACTCTAGAGAGCCATGTAGCTTTCTGCCTCTCACTCCAATGATGTCATCACTTCACACATTTGGCAGCAATTTTAGGGAACAGGCAGAGCAGTTTTTTTTTCAAATTGGAAGGCTGATGCTTACTTTTTCAGATGTTCAAAAACTATTTATGTTATTCACATAAATGCAATGTTAGCATCAATGTAAATAGTAGCCTTTCCTTTAGCCCTTCATGAAGTTGAATTTTGGAATACGTTACAGGTAAAATGTTGTTTAGGTGTCCTTTAATCTTTCTAAAGTGGTAAATGGTCTTTTCAAATCTCCTTCTTCCGAGACATTGCTGTCACCATTCGATGTGCCAAAAGTTGTAGAGTCAATTTTACCCTTTGCTCTCTCCTTTCTAGTCGTTAGTTCTTTGATGTCTTCCAAGCAGCTGTAGCCACTTTCTGTCATTGATTCATCTGGTGCTGTGCTCATTTTAATCCAAAATGGTATCCATAGCCAAGGAAAACAGCTACATGCCGGTAGATGAGTTCACTGCCTTTGTGCAAAAGTTTCTGTATAGGGTTTGAAGCAGAAATCAGCTGCTTTCCGCAGCCACACCATACGGTGATACAAAGTACTTGTCCAAAGAAAAGGTGTGCAACGCAGACTCGACCCGATGCTCCACTGGGGTTGCCAACCCACACAAACAACAAACAGTCCAGAGTAGTAAACCACTCAGCAGATTATTTCAGCCAAGTATCAAAAAAGTGGCAAAGTCAATTGGTTGCAATTCCAAGAATTTTATTGCTGAAATATATTGCACAAGTAGCAACGCATGTAGCAAGTATGCCACACAAACCCCAATGATTTGACCAGAGGTCTTCCTGAAAGGGGTACTGTTTTATGTGACTAGGAATCCCCTTTAAATACTTTTATTTTAGGTTTATAATAGGGCCCTGTCCCCATTAAAATGGTATGGGATTGTGTTTTTTGTCCACCATAAGCCACTGTCCTGCTTATGCAAGCGCAGTATAAGTGGCAACTGCTGTATCTAACAAAGATGTTTTCATTTTCTTTTACTCTCCTTTCTGATGGCCCTTATTCTCATGACCTCTTTGCTTTTACCCAGTTCTTCTTTGTACATCTCTCTATTCATCTGACTGTGCTTTTTCTTACAAATATTGAATACAATTTTTCCTCTAATAGCCTACTTTACTCGATTGTTAAACAATATTGGTTTCTTAAATTTCCTTGATTTTCTTGTGTTCTTGACACATTTATGGGTTACATCTAAAAAGCATCCATTAATGATGCCTACTTCTCCTCGACCCCATTGATCTTTTCAAAGTATTTCAGTCTTTCCTGTACTTTCTCCTCCATTATTTTGATTTTTTTTATACAGAATCCTTATGTCAGTGGTCACTTGTGCTAGGACACTGGCCTCACACTGAATCTCTATGTGCAATGGTCACTCTGACTGACTGGAGTCTCAACCCTTAAATACCTAACAATGTCCTAACTGGACAATACCAGGTCAAGTAATATCTCCCCAATCTATGTCTGTAAGGCAGAAGTCTCCCAGTAATACTATTCCTCCCAGTCCTGACATATTTCTTATCTCCTGTGCCAGTGCTTTATGCATTTCCACTGACTGATTTGGTGGCATATACACAATGGGCTGGATTTTCAAAGGGCCCTTAGATCAAGGCAGGGTGCATCAAACAACCACCTTGCATCAGATCCAGGTGCACCAAATACTGTGCACCATATTTTCCAAGAAAATCATTCTCTATGGCAGAGTCTTCCAAACTGACGCAAGAGGTTCACTACATCAAACAAACGATGCAAGGAATGAGAATGACAAGCAAGCTGTGTAAACAAAATGGCAGAAGTTGAGTAAAAAAAATGACTCAAGGAACAAGAATGACACAAGTTGGGTCAAAAAAATGGTGCAAGTTGAATAAAAAAAATGACAAAGTATGAGCATGACACAAATTGAGTCAAAAAAATAATGCAAGTCGAGTCAAAAAAGTGACTCAAGTAACAAGAATGACACAAGCTGAGTCAAAGAAAATTGTGCAAGTTGAGTCAAACAGTGATGCAAAGGATGAGAATGATGCAAGCTGAGTCAAAAAATACAGCAGATGAAATGGCCAAGACTAAGCCCCCAAACATTCTAGATTAGTCCTGCCGGGGAATATTGGCCCTTAATAGTACCATATTCAGTTCTGCCCCCCAGTTATGGACCTTTTGTATGTTCTAGTGTACATTAGACCAGCTCTGGCTGGTCTAATAATGACAGGCATCTTAGGCACAAGGACAAGACTCACATTCTTTGAAGATCCCAAAAAAGGGGATGGTGCATCTTTTCAGTGATGCAGGCATCCCTTCCAACATGGCACAGGCATTTGTTTGGCACGAGAAGATCTGTTTTTGATGCAAGCACCATTTGAAAATCAGAGTTGACGCAAGATTTGACACATCCTTCTCCTTGCATCAGTTGTTTTTGATGCAAGCACCCTACATTGTTCTCTGGCCTTTGAAAATCCACCCTATGTGTAACAATGGGAAAAAAAGAGGCACAGGATAACTCCATCTGCAACATACAAATTTACTGAATGCAGACAAAACACTAACTGCAGATGTGGCTGCAGGAACACCAGAACTGGGCACCACAGAATCTGACTGGTTTTGCACAAGTGCTTTCTAAGTCCTTCCTCAACTCAACAAATATCATTAGATTCTGAAACTACTAAGTAATTAAAGAATGAATACTGGGGGGCCAGCCCGGCAGCACTGAGGGTTGTGGCACTGGATACCACACCTCATGCCATGCCGGTAACCTATTTTTGGAGGCAAGCTCAGGTAACTGGTGGTCAGCAGGGGGGGCTGGGAGATGATTGTAACAGCTGCTGGGCGCTCTCATCTCCTGGATTGGGGAGGCCAATTTCCTTGCTCTTGGCCAACACCCAGTAGAGGCTGGATGTCAGACCAAGGGAGGTCTGGGGGACTGACGAATGTTGGGAGGGTGAAAGAAACATGCAGCTTCTGGAAGCACATGCACCTCCACATACATGTGCTTGCCTGTGCATCACTGTTCCAGGTGGGACAGGAGAAAAAACAGAAAATTCTATGTCTCCTCATGGCCAATTACAATGGCCCCCAATGCCCTTGAATCCCACTCCTTATCAATCCCCGAAGGGGGAGAGGAAAACAGGGTTGGGTAAGGAGGAGGGCCACAGGGAGCAAATGGCATATAGAAAAAAATGAATAATGGGCAGGAAAAAGGCTGCTATTGAAAGGGACTCTAATTAAGGCAAAAATATGACTATTTCCAAAACAAACACAAGACATGCCAGCCTGGTGGTGTGGATGGCAGAGGCACCCATGCCTCACCTGCCTCCACGCCAGCAACCCACTTTTGGTGACAAGCCTGGGCCGCTTGGGGTTGGCCAGGGGGAGGAAGATTGAGCATCCCAGTGGATGCTCTCCTCCTCTGGGGAGAGAGGGCAGATTACTTTGTTGCAACACTGCCACCTAGCTGACTATGGTTGGAGATGCAAGTTGGAGCAGCAGTTCTGGGTGGGGTTGCTCCCTGACAGATGATATCAAGCACATCCTCAATGTTCACACATTCAGCCATCATCCCCATGGAGTGACTGAGGGTTGGGAAACAAGGAAAGAATGGAAAATCACTGCTGGCAGCAGGATGCCACCTTGTAGAGCCTCACAGACCTCACACCACCTATTGGGTGCAGGGGGCCACTGGAATAAGTGTAGCATAGGAGGGGGTTCGAGGACCCCTAATGGCCCCACCACAGGAGGCACTCTGTGGAAGAATATGTGGCCCACCAGGTAAGACCCAAAGATGGCGGGGTGATGGGGTTGGAGGAACCATGTGGGCTGATGGGGGCACACCAGGCAGAATGGGAGGAAGAAGAAAAAACAAACACAAAACATAATTAACTGGAGTTATTAAAGCAGCAGTGCACAGAAAAATGTTTTTCCAAAAAGCTAGTTTTAGCTATAAATAATAAAAATATTAGCATACCTATGAAATCTACTTTTCTTGCTACCGCCTGTGCAGCATATCATGAGTTTTTTTTCCTGGATCCTAACAACTGCAAGGTCTACAGTGCTAGTGTAAGCCCCCCGGCCCCAAATCTGGGGCTTACCTGTATTGGGCTAGTCCTTTTTTCTGCCTCTGGTCCCCAGGACTGTGAATCAAGACAGGAGGGCTTTCTCCAAGGGTCCTCTGGTGGGATTCAGGCCAGGGCTCCCCCTGTAGTCTCCAGGGCTGCGTCTGCTGAATCTTCTGTTCCTTGGACCCATAAGAGGAGCAGGTCTGAGGTCTTTTGAGTAGTTTATGCCTCTAGGCACGCACTCTGCCTGGTCTGGGAGTAGCCCTGGGTAGACCAAGATGTAAACAAATATGGCATCATGCATGCTGACGTTCCGCGCAAGCGCAACCAGCCTTAAGGGGGCCATGACTCCCAAAAGGGTATTTAGTGTGCGAGCAAGGTCAAAAGGTGTTTCCCAGGTCCAGGGTAGGCAGCAGAGCTGAGGATCATGTAATGGATGCCTCTGGGTGCTGTAGTTAAGGTGACAGCACCTGAATGGGCTTCTAAGACAAATATGAGCTGCACAAGCAAGCAGCATGAATGTAAACAATAATGGCAGCCCCCAATAATCTCCCTGCAGCAGGGGCCACTGGGATAGGGTGAGATAGCACCATCCAGAGCCCAGGAACTGTCTGGTCAATCAGGTGGGAAGCTATGGGCTGATATAAAAAAAAGCCTGAGCCTGGGAAAAAGGAGGGGAGGGCTTTTCCAGCCAAGAACAAGAGATGTGCAAGGGGTTGCAGCAGCCTGATGGTTGCCTGTGTGTACCAAGGTCCCTCTGAACCAAGGGAAGGGTTAGGTAGAGTGCCTACTAGTCCATTCAGTCAGTAGGGAAAAGTGAAACTGCTGAATTGTTTCCCTGGAGAAAATTATTGGAATTTCTGTCCTGAGGTGTTTCCAGCCTGTAAACATAATTAGAATGTGTGAACAGTGCTCTCATTTGAGAGACAAGTATTTGGGACTGTGTGATCTGTTCACTAACCTGCAAGAAAAGTTATTTGTGCTGGGCTCGAGACTGTTTAGGAGCCCAGCTGTGTGTCAGTTCCAGAGGAAACTGTATATCCAGTTAGACATCCAGGGTGACTTCAAGCCTGCCTGTGTACCCTGGACTGATGAAAGGCCCTTGGGGCAAAGATGACAAAAGGCTTGGGGCAAAGATGACAAAAGACCCTTGTGGTGAAAACGATAACAAAAGGTCCTTGTGATGAAGACGATGAAAAGCCCAAGAGGCAAAGACAAGAAAGGCCTGTTAGGCAAATGGTTCAGTTTGCTACCCATCCACAGATGTTGAGGTGGTGCCTAGAAAGACTGTCTATTGATACCAGAGCGGTATCGCTAATCTGTGTCCTTTCTCAATACTTCCTGAAGCCTTCAGGAACTGTAAGTATCATTGAGCTATGGCCTTGAGGAGTTCTTCTGCATTCTAGTTCATTAGATAGTTTTAAGGGGGTGACATCCTAGGCAGGACTTTGTAACCAGCAGGATAAACGCAGGCCAAAAACTGGAAAAGCCTAATGTGCTTGTTTGGATCCTACTGGGGCCCCTTACAAAGTTTTGCGGTTCAAGTTAAAAACTGTATCTTTACAGCATCCCAGTGTCCACTGTGCACCAGCCCTGCATCCTCTGGTTGGTCACCAGCAACTTGGTGAGGTACCCACTGCAACAGACTGTTACAATTAGTACGGCCCTTGGGGGGAAGTCGAGTGGACCTGCAGGGTGGTACTGGGACTATTGGGGAACAACCATTGAAAACAAAGTTGTCTGATTTATGCTGTTTTATTTCCCACTACCCCTACCCTATAATAAATCTGAGGTTAGTTTACTTTATAATATTGGCTTATTGGTTATTGGTTGGTGTGTATTACTACTGTGTGGGGAAAAGTCACTGTATATGGAAGGGGACACATACTTATTCCTGGGGGTGGTAACCTTGTGTTTTATCCATCAGGTACCCCATACCACTACCTCAGGTGGAGGCACTGTGCCATTTTGCTCTAGTGTAGCCCATCCTTCAGGGAACCCAGGCTGGTCCCCTTGGGAGGTGTTGGTATGTGAGACCCCGAAGGCCCCAGTACAGCCAAGTGATAAGTTATTACACTAGTTCCATGCCAAATTTTTTATTTTATTTATTTAATTTATTAACCGGGTATAACCACCCAGTTCTCTGGGGTTACTAGAATCCCATCAGTGTCAGTGCTAGGTAGGGAAGGCAGCTGGTGAACAACTGGTTAAATGGTTTTCACATGCTCCCTGTTTACTTGGTCTCAGCTGAGAGAAGAGAGGTGATGTCATTTAGAACTCTTGCAGCAGCATAAGCCACAGTAGCTAGCAGTGAGTGGGGAGCTTCAGAATTTTCAGTTAGTGTTCTGTGTCAGCAGCCAGCGTGAGCAGTTGGAGGAGTGAGAAGCTGCAGTGCGGGCTCTGAGGACAGCCTACTTTTTCTCACCGTAGTGCTGAGAACCATCTGCCTGCCAGTAGAAGTGGTGGAAACTGTCTAGCAGGAGTTCCTGATTGTTCTCATCCCCTGTGAGATGAGGAGGACTGCAGAATGGATCCGAGGGGCAATCCCCTGACTTTGATCCAGGACATTGAAGCTGCCTGTTTGTGTACAACCGTGAGTAATCTGACTTTGGGTATCCCAGGAGGAATGTGCCTGTGTTTTTCTGTTGGGGTGTACTCTGACAAAGGGACATATACACCAGGTTATGTTCTGTTTGAGACTGTTCTCATCTTTTCTTAAAGTTGGCTGACAATCATGGCGTCCCCAGTGAGACTTGGCACATTGTGCAGGACTTCAGTTTACACTCAGAAGTAGTGTGTTTTAAATGCTGAATGTGTAAGTCATTCCAAGGTGCATTGTTCTACTGTTTTACTGAAAGTTTGAGGTGTAACGCTGAAAGAATGGCTGGGTATGGACTGTGGAAGCAAAAGGTGGGCAACCCCCATCTGGAGTGACCAGTTCAGCACTACAGGTTCCAAAAGGGTGCCTGCTTATTCAGAACATAGTGGCCAATGCCTGAAGAGAAAGTTTACCCCCTGGTGTGGGTTGTGCTAATTTTGAGCACCAGTGTACTCCATCGTGGCCAGTTGCCACATTATCAAACTGTTAAATTCTATGCCATATAGGAAATGTCCTAGGTTGTAGCCAGTGCCGCTAGAAGAAATTGTGTGCTCCGTTGTGGCCAGTGCCACTAGAAGAAATGTGTGATTCAGCTGAGGGCTTGCTGCTGAATAGAGTTTAAAGTCCTATGCAATATGGGAAGTTTAGAGTTTCTGTTCACTACAAACTTTTTGTTGTTCTGCATTGCCTTGTGTCACGAAGTATAAACCCTTGGGGGTCCACCTTTGCTTTTGTGTACCATTCTTTGGAATAAAGCCACACTCTAGATCTCCAACCTGGTATGGGCATTCATGTTACTGCTTCCTGTGTGGAATTACTGGGTACCCCTCCTGAAGTTCAGACCTAGCATAGCCCCTAGCAAAAGTTCTCTCCTCAGGACCTGGGTATAATGGTCATTTGTGTGTAATATTGATTCTGTACCCCAACCCCTCTCTTACCCCTAGACAGAAATATGGGAGGTGTCCTTACTAGTTAAACAAGTGGCCGGTGGGGGGTTACATGGGTAAGAGCACTGGACCAAGGGTCCTTTTCAGGCTCGACCTGCAGAATTATGTAATACAAAAACATTACAAAACATTAAACAGTAACATTCAATAACAATTACACATATGTAAATCAAACAAGTACAGTTTTAGTCACTTTTTAAAAAAATGTAAAGAACACTTAATATGTAAAAAAGATCAGGTAAGCTGTTCCAAATACGAGGAGCAGCTGTAGTAAATGCACAGAATCCAGCTCTAGTTTTACAAGATCCTCCATTAAGAACAACCCCATTAGCTGCCTCAAACTAGGTAACATGACCCTAACTGAAAGAAGGTTAGAAAGAGGAAAAGAAGCAGAACAAAAAACATTTTTAACAGACAACCAAAGAAGTAATGTATATGTTGCACTGCGAATAACCAACCAAGCTGAGAGTTTAATTGACAGTAGTGAGTACGTAAAGGACCCAATAAAACAAAATGGTAAATGTTATGGTAAACAACAGAATATTTTGTACCTCAGTAGAACCCAACTCAAAAAACAAAGTTAGAAACAAAATCAAAATGAGGCAAAAGAGAACCAATGGCTATGACTTTGCGGGATTCAAAAGAAAATAAATTTCTCAACTTATATAAAATTCCAATGTTTTTATTAATATTACAACAAACAGATTTAACGTGATCAGAAAGGGAAAACAAAGGATCTAAAATAACACCAAGGTAATTGAACTGGGATACTTGCTCAGTTAAATGAACTTGAATATTGCACAACACAAGTGAAGGGCAATTATTTACATGTGAACCAAATATGACTTGACTTAGTCTTCTTTGCATTTAAAATAAGTAAATTTTCAAAAAAAAGATTATGAACAAAAAAAAACAGACTGAAGATCTTTAACCGAAGAAAAAATAATAAAGTTGTCAACATAAAGTAATGATTGACAATTATTAACAGATGGGAGGGAATTAATAAACAAAGTAAACAAAAGTGGCCCCATAATTTACCCCAGAGGTACACCCCTATCAATTTTATTTACACTAGACTGCACAGAAGAAATGCCCACAAACTGAGATGGATCTGTTAAATAATCTTTGAACCAAGAAACAACATTAAATGAAAAGCCCAAGGATTTTAACTTGAGGCAGCATTTTATGGTCAATAAGATCAAAGGCCTTAGTCAGGTCCATGAACACGGCCCCAGTGAGGATACTATTCTACAAATGTGGTGGCCATCTTTTTTTCTTGAGAAAAAACTACCTTGAAACCTTTATAAAAATACACAGATTTTAGTAGAAATAGAACATGTCACCACCAAACAAATCTGGAAGATGCCTGAGATCTTTTAAAGTGAAACAAAAGTGGGATCTACATTGTTGCCCATTTTTGTTGCATTGCTGCTTTAAATGGGCTTCACATAAGCCCAAATTTACAAATATATTAAAAAATATACATATAAAAAATAGGGCTACTACTCCCTTTAAAGAGGACAGGAAATAATTCCTAAGTGGCAGCTGTTTATAAAGTTGTTATTCTCAGAAAATATATGCATTCCCCTAAATTATCTATATTTAACTGAAGCTGAATAAAAAGTGATACAAAAAGTATTTTGCATTGTTTTATTTTTAAGGGCAGCATTCTATTGCAGTTCTCTTCATGGAATCAGTAATTTGTAGTGTTAACCATGTCACTGTTTGTGCACAGAACTCTAAGCATAGGTCTGATAGGTCAGTAGCTCATAATTAGAATTCTGTGCACAAATGTTGACATATTTAAAACTCCAGATCACAGGTTCTATGAAGGGAACTGTAACAGAATGCTGCCCATAAAACAAAACAATGTAAAATAGTTTTTGTATCACGTTTTATTTAGAAACAGTTACATATGGATAAATAAGGGGAATGCATATCATTTCTAAAAATAATAGCTGCCAATTAGAAAGGATTTCCTGTCCCCTTTAAAGAACATTACATGGAGCCTGACCTACTATACAATACGTGCTCCAGTTCATTGGCTCCTAGGTGAATCATGATATCTGGCTTCCCCCCTACCATGGTCAAACTCTCCAGCCATGGAAGTACCTTCAGAGATGTCACTTCAGGCAGGCATATAACAGATTTTCTCCTGGTGTGGAGCCACCGACCATCCTCCTCCTCCTCCTCCTCCTCCTGATTTTAGAGTCCTCAGTCACTATTACCTTCTTACCAGTCTTCCTGCCCATGATTCCCTCCATCTCACCAGGCTCATCACCCCTAGATGGAGCCTCATTTCTGGGAGTACCGACTACACCCCAAGCTTGGGTCATCCTGTTTGAAATTTGGAGCCTCAGAGTATCCTGGCAGTTCTGGACATCTTAAGCATGGAGACAGTTTGTGCGATGGGAGTTGAGTGGGCTGTGGAGGACTATAACTTGAATCTTGCAGCTGTATTTGACTCCATAACACCTCTCTATGTTTGCACCTTGATATCTCACTGTAGGTTACCATAGTTTGATGAAGACCAGAGGAGGCTGAAGACAAAAGTGTGGAGGTTGCAGGGTTGCTGGCAGAGGTCTAGGTCTGATAGGGATAGATTGGAGCTAAGGGCTCATTACAATGAGTATCCGTGGGCAAGCATTCTGAAAAAGTGAGTATTGCTGTCATAGGTGATTGTTGCTGGAAAGAACTGACCAGCTCAACTCATGAACAGTGTGGACATATTATTAAATCCAATCTGTTTGCAGTCATTTAGAGTTTTTCCACAGAAAAGTGTGATGAGTTTAATCAGTTCTTCCTGAACAAGGTATCTTCTTTTCAGGCTGGGAAATCCTCAAGCAGGCTGTCATTGGCCATCAGGGTCCAATCAATGACTCAGAAGCATTCTGCCTGTATGGGAGGAGTTTGAGCTGGTTCAGGTGGAGGATGTCTTCATGGTGGTCTCAGAACTGTGCCCTGCCTACTGTACATTGGATCTTCGGCCAACCTGGCTTCTTCCTGAGTGTAGGGGTCCTTGGGTCTGGTTTGCTTTGCTATAAGTACTTTATCATCTTTTGGCTGAGTCAGGCTTAGGTTCCTTTCAGCCCTGTCTCCACTGACACCCACCATCCAACACCTCTCCAGAGTTACCTGTACAGCCAGAATACCTCCACAGATTACACCCATGGCAGGGTCAGGATGGGGAGGGCCATCCCCCTCACCAACACAATTCAGACCCAGATGCACAGGCTCCCTGGTGGTGAGGCGGGTGGGGGATTGACATGCAGAGCATCATAACGCCTGCCTTGCCACCATTTTCCACTACTTTTGCTCCCCAGAACCCTTGTTGGGGCTTGCACGTCTGTGTACATGTGTGGAGGCACATGCATGCCACAGAGTCCTGTAGCACCCACACTTCTGTGCCGCTCCTGTCCTACAATGCCACCAAGCCTTCACCTGGTAGCAGTCATTTTGCAGAAGTAGCAGTCCTCCCTCCACATGAGAGGAGAGCAGTCCCTTGAACACTCAATCCTCTCCCCCTTCGGCCAACCTCCAACAACACGAGTGTGTTCCTGAACCCAGATCACCAATGTGGACCAAAGTGTGGCATCCAGTGCTTTAGCTCTCAGCACCACCGGGCTGGCCACCTTGATCTGATTTTTGTGGAGATCGTTGAATGTTCACTTAGGGAGCATTTTTTTTCCTTCCACACTGAAGAGGTCAGTGGTGGAGCCTCTTCTGAAAAAACAGTATTGGACCCCAATGTTCTTTCAAACTGTCTTGAACCTTCCCTTTTTGGGGTAATTAATCAAGAAAGTGGCTGCGGTGCAGGTGAAGCAACATCTGGAGAAGTATGACATCTATGAGCATTTTCAGTCTGGTTTCTGACCTCGTCATAGTACTATGACTGGTCTAATCAAGATATACCACAATCTCCTCCTGGCAAGGGATAGCAGGTGTCATTCCATCCTTGTCCTGCTTGACCATTTCTCACCATTTGAGATGGCGGACCATGGGGTTCTGTCAGCTCATCTGGAGCACTATGTGGGACTTGTGAGTATGATGTTATGGTGGTTTGAGTCCTACTTATCCATCTGGGTACAGCAGGTGGCACTGGACAGTTTCATCTCAAGCAGTGCTGCGCTCTGCTGTGTGTGCCTCAGAGGTCAATTCTAGCCTCCATGTTGTTTACCATGTACATGCTGCCATTGGGGGGGATTGTCAGATGCTATTGCTTGTGTTTTCATTGCTGTGCTGAGGATACCCAGTGTTTCGTGCCTTGTGCATCTCATGGGGTTGTTGCAGTCTCAGGGCTGAACAAGTGCCTTAGAGAAATTTAAGACTGGATGACAGCTAGCTGGCTCAGACTTAATATCTTGAAGACAGAGGTGCTACTGGTGGAACTGGGTCAGTATATTTCAGCAATGATGAGTGATAATGCTGTCCATCCATCTTTAGATGGCATCATGTTTGGAGCTGTGGATAGGGAGAGGAATCTAGAGGTCAATGTGGACTCCAAGCTGACCTTAGAACATCATGTGTCAGCTGTTGTCCACAATGGCTTTTATCATCTCCAGAACATCTCTTGGATAAAGCCCTTTCTTGAATTGACAAATCTGGTGACCCTGATGCATGCCCTGGTTACATCTAGGCTGGACTACTGTAACGCTGTATACCTGGGGTTATCCACAGGGTCAGTGCATCCATTGCAGCTGGTCCAGAATGTGGCAGACCAGACAGTTGCTAGACAGTTGCTAGAACCTCTCAGTGATGCCAGTTCTCCATGTACTGCACAGGTTGCCTATGCAACGTGGAGCAACTTCCAGGTGCACTTGTTAACTCATAAGGCCCTGTATGGTCTAGGTCTGGGTTACCAGAAAGACCTTGTGATTCTGTATGCTCCTGGTTGACCACTTCAGTCAGCACAGGTGAGTTTCCTCGTGGCACCTCGATACTGGCTTAAGTCCTCGGGGGACCAGATGTTTGGTGTGGCTGCCTGATTTTCTGGAATGTCCTTCCCCTTGAGGTTAGAGGTGTCCCTTCACTTGAACTTCTTAAGTCCAGCCTTAAAACGTATTTGACTACCTAGTTTTGGGTCTGGTGCTTTTGCTTTTTAAAACTCTTTTTAGATCTTCTTTGTACTTATTATTTATAAGCTTATCTTGCATATGAAATGTTTTTGTCCTTCTGTATTATAAAGAACCCAGAGCCTTTGGGACTGTGCACCATATAAATAAAATTGCCTTGCCCTCACCTTGCCTTGTACCTTCACTACCAGGCTGGTGAGGTGGTTCTGAATGTGCACTCCTGAGAACACTATCCTTCCCAAACCAATTCACCTCCCCTCTCTCTCCCCGCTACAGTCCTTCCCACAGAGTGGACCTTTAGGGGCCTCTAGGATATTGGGAAAGCATCTCCCTGAGTCTTGCATGGCTTTTTTCCCCTCAGATGCTGAACTTCAGCTCTTAGAATACCATTTGCCATAAAGACCTTAAATCTCCTACACACCTAGCCCCCATATCTCTTGGAATACCCTCTAAGAATTGGCTGTGCCACATCTTCTTCAACTAAATACCTCCTGTACATCCACCATTCACCTGCCAGAACAACTGGTCTGTCACTGCTGGTGTATGCCCTGCTGCTAGGCGTTAAGCTTGCAAGGTCCCCCTGACAGGATCAGGATCTGAATCTGGAGGTAGAAGGTACAGGCCAGTGATAGGACATGATACAATGGCAGCAGGAACAGCTGGAATAGGGAAGGTAGGACATGTGCCTGGGAGACGGTCTAGAAAGATATAAAACATTGTTTTGCAGAAAAAGGATGACGCTGGCTCTTTACCAAGGGTGACACTGGCACTGATGTTTCTGAAGCTGTTGAACATTACCCTGAAATAAAACCCTGAGGGCTCTGGGATATGTCACATCACGGTGAGAAGTGCTAATTAACGTTGCTGAATAATTTTTAGGGCAAATTTCATAAGCATGCATATTGCAGCAGCAAAATCAGCAGTCAGCACAGGGAGCTGCAGATTTTTTGTCAGAAAAACACTTGGAGAGAAATAAAAATAGTAAAATTAAAGGGATTATTCAAGTGTGGAATTTAGCACTTGTAGAGTAGGAGCTACACTACCACCAAGTATTTCTTGGGTTCAGTACCGTAGATTTAAAATGTTTGGCAACATTTAGAGTTGTTGCAGTCAGTGCTTTTGTCAGTGTGGTGGATGGGATGAGGATTTAGTTAGTTGCCACAAAGGTAATATTTGACAAGGAAACTGCTACTGATTGAACTTGTCATAAATAGTTCAACTTTTCAGCTGTATCAGTGTAGCAGCACTTACTTGGAAGTGAACTTTCTTACCCAACTTTGATTGGCAGCACCCGCTCTCTGAGATATAATACAGATTGCATTAGACTGGGTAATACAAGCCCCATAGAAATCACCTGGCACTAGGCAGTGAAGGGATGTATAGTCACTGCCAGGCAGCCTCAACTTAAGATGTGCATTAAACATTGATGGAAAATACTACTGTTCATTAACCCAAAAGACTAATTTAAGATGGAGCCTGGATAACAATTTACTGAAAACATTATACAACAAAGATTAAAAGTAATACATTTAAACTTAAGTACCTTCACAAGCCTTTTTTAACCCAATTCTTCCACCTTCCTTCCACTGACTGAAATCTCCTTTGGCCATTCAACAGTGCCATCTCCTGTTCTTCTGAGGCCCCCTAGCTTATACTCTGCTGCTCCAGGGCCACCCATGATACACCACATGGCCTCCCCCCCAGCTTGCCTTCTGCTCCAGGCACAACTCCCCGTGGAATCCAGTTTATCTGCGGCAGAGCTGTAGTCCAGGAAAAGGATCCTGGTCCAGGAGAAGCCCGGCATTAAATGTAGGGGCAAGGCAAGATGTCAGCCATCCCAGATGGCAGCATTATCCATGTGTTCTAGTGCCCTAGAGACACAGACATGCAATGACATCCGTGTTGTCACTGTGCAGGGTACCACTCAGTGTGCTGGCATCTGCTGCCCCCCCCCCTTGGATTCCCAGGTGCCTCACATACAGTCGCTGCTAGAGGTCAGCCAAGCACCAGAAGCAACATTTCTCCCTCCCTGGAGAATGACAGCAGTCCATCAGCTGCTCAGCTCTCCTCCCACCCCAGACAGTTCTCTCATGCACTGGGCTTGTTTCCAAACCTGGTTCATAGGCACTGCAACCACTAATACTGTTCCAGTAGACCAGCCAAGTGAGGACTTGCTGAGGTACAAACGACATTGTAATACCAGCACTAAGGCCAGCAGGGAGGCCAAATCACATTACTTAATTGATTGATTGATAGACTGATTAATTGATTGATTGACCGATTTTGTTGACTGGGTACCAACCTTTTGAAAGCTTTAAATCTACTGCTACGTTCTAGATGATTATGATTATAGTGTCCCTTCTTAACCCCCCCCCAACACACATACAGAGTCTAACTCCTCTATGCTCAAACTAGATGACTACACTATTTCTGACCCATCTTAGATCGTCAACACCATTGACAAATTCTTCACCTCCTGAGCTATCTCCGTACTCTTTTCCTCTTATCCTGTCCTTCAACATACCTTGTCTTCCCCCAGTGCCTCCCACCCACTGCCCCAACTTTTTTTTCTCCTCTCTGTCTCCTCTGAAACCTTCCTAGCATCTTATTCTCTCTCAATATTTCTAAGAGGCATAGCCTCGATGGCCTGGATACTAAGCTCCATCATCTCTCTGCACTGGCTGTCGCTGCTGCTTTTGTCTCTCTTTTCAATCTTTCCTTCCAGATTGGGACATCCCCCCAATCCTGGAACCAGCTCAATGTATTTCACCTCCACAAGGTGGTGACTCTTCCTCCACAGGAAATTACAGCCTCATCTCTCTCCTTCCAACCATGGCTAAGGTACAAGAAAACTTGTTCTCTCTCAGCTATTCACCTAACTTTACTCATCTTTCCTCTCTCTTTTCCAGTTTGCATCTGTGAACAGCATTCTACCATTTCCTCTGTCCTCTGGGTCACTGACTCAGTGCTTAAAGAATGAAGCAGGGCCTATGCACAATGACCAGTTCACCAACTTGGCTAAGACCTTTGATTCTATGTCCCAGTTCTTCTTTTGGATATGTTAGGTAGGACCAGTCTATGTGACTCAGCAGCCAGGTGGTTGAAGGTTCCATTCTTACTTCTTGAAAGGGCTTAAGTCGGTCAAAGGTTGTGACACCCTATCAACCTGCCCTGCCCATCAAGTCTGTAGTCCCCAGGGCTTCATTCTCAGCTGCATCCCTTTTCTCCACATTCATAAACCACCTTCCTTCCAACTGTGCCTCCACACAAATCCACATGTATGTGGATGACACAGTTCCCTTTTCTTCTGGTGCTCCAGTCCTTGAGCTGAAATCATCACTCAGGTGTGACTTTGGCTACATCCAGTGTTGGTTCTGCTCAATCCAACTCTTACTTAATGCAAAAAAGTCAGCCTCACGGATTTGTTGCACTAGGTTGAGACTAGTAAGGTTCCTACATAGCCTCTGTCTCTAGGATTTTGGATGTTGACCTACCTGAAGTGCTACCCCTTTTCAAGTACTTTGGGATATCACTGGACCAGACCTGCAGCATCTTCACACATACTGACACCATTCATTAGAAACTCTGTCCTAAGCTTGGTGCACTGTACCATAAGCAATTCTGCCATCCACACCCAGTCTGCCATAAGATAAAAGTGTTTGATCATTTTTGTACTTGTGATTGATTTTCAAGTTAAAAACAAAATTCAATTTCCTGCTGCCCCCGCCCACACTACTCATACTGGCAAGTCAGGTGTCCGGCCCCACCACTAGTACTGTAAACCCCTGATAACAAAACTAACCAGTGGGCAGGTGCCCATCTCTGCCACCAGTACCCCCTAAACCCCCAATCAGTAACCTGGCCAGTGCACAGGTACCTAACTTCACTGCAGATACCCCTTAACCTCCCCCATCTATAACCTGACCAAAGGACTGGTGCCCAACCCTGCTGCCCATGCCACCAAACCCCAACCCCCCCACCACCTCCAGCACAAACACCCTTCACCATCCAATCTCCAGAAAGTCTCCTCCTACCCTCTACTTCTACACAGCCCATAGAATCTAAAAAAACCTCACCATTACTCACCCCCCAGCACCTCTGCCACCTCCGGGAAACATAGTACATATATTATTTGTCATCCCGGGATGGTTTATCAGCACCTCCCTCCATCCGTTCATATCAGCCAGTCACAGTCTTCTGCTTCATTCCTATGCCACTAATCCTGAACCTAAAGGGGAAAAAAGCCAAAACAGTAAGTGCATCAAATTATATTTCAAAAACTAGATTTTTAACTATTAGGCTTAGAAACATAAATTTTAAATGAAAGCTTGCAATCAGATCAACATAAATCGATCATAACAATACAGCTCTTATGTGTCGGTACCTGGTCATGTCAATATAATTTGTATAAAAACAATAGAATTTAAAACATTTTTTAAGTAATTTTATGTTTTCATTTATTGATATTCTTTGTGCAAAACTATGTTAATGCACCAGTTAGGGTTTACCTTAATGCAACAAAAGTATGGAAATGTGGTGTTAGAGTTTGCAACCCTAACTTTCCACCCCCCAAAGCAAAAGGACAACACCACAGCTGCAACCACAGACAGCCATCATCAGGCAAGACAAATGGTATCAGGTCAAGTCCTCAAGAACAAAAGGAGTGTGGTCAAGTGAGTGGGTGAAAATGTCAAAAGACAGAAGAGTACAGTGTACACACCAGTGAGGTGCCTTAACTGCACAGTTGCCCGTTACCTGAAATTTTACTGGAGTTATGATCCATGGCAGCGTGGTGTGGTAATAGTAAATCTGCATGGTCCCCCTGAATTGCACTGGAGTGGTGATCCATAGCGGTATGGTGTAGTAATAGTAAATCTGCACTCTCCCAAAATTTGCAATGTTTAGGGTTTAGCTGGTTTTCCTATGCACGGTGTTGCTTTGCAACATTTTACCCACTCTGTTTTTTGTCATGGTGGTTTGTATTTTGCTCACTTGACATGGAACCAAGACAAACAATATACCAACTGTTTCCAGATGACACAAATGCAGTAGCACTGATGTGCTATCGTTGTAGATTTGTATCTGCGGCATGCACACCGAAGACATACACACTCACTTGTCGCTGCAGATACAAATACACGATACTCAAATCACAACACTGCTTCTGTATGCAGAAGCATAGTCCCTTGCAGCCACACATACAAAACCACGACACCCAAATTACAAGAGTTCTTTTGCCTGCAGAAACAGCTGGCCCTATGGGGGCAGTGCTTCTATAGCCTCAGGTACTCATGTACACTGTAAGACATACACACACTTGACAAGCCTACACTTCTGCAGCCACAGGTGTAAGGCATATACACTGACCTCTGGCTGTAGCAGCGCAGGCACCACAAAATCCATGATACAAAAATTGCAACACTCCTTCCGTCTGGAGAAGCACAGGCCCATGAGGGGCTTGTGCCTCTTCAGCTACAGGTGGAAGACATATACACCAGCTTCTTGCTTCAGAAGGGCATGCTCCAGTAGGCCGGCAGTTATGCAGATGGAAGTACTGTTGCAATGTGGGTATAATGGCTTCAGCACCAGATCTAGAAATTGTTCATTGGGGTAGCAGTTTTTCAGTTATGCACATACATATAAAAAGCATACACTAATGGATCATGCTATCTAGCAAAGTACCTTGTACAGCATGCGTGAGTACAGCAGAGCGAGCCACGATGCTATGCTGTAACTAGCAGTACATGACTTGTCACAAAATACTGCTGTAAAAAAAGTACTTAATTGCCATTGAATTGCAGTGTTCCCTGCAGCATACTGCAGCATTTTTGTGACACACTGCAGCATTACTGCATTGCATCCTGACAGATAATGCTGTACCACTGGTTACAGAGGTGCAGGCTCCATGGGTCCTTCTGTCTACAGAAGGGTAGGCCCCCATTGAGCCTGCACCTCTGCAGCCACACATAGTCATGCATGCAGTATGACATGAAGGCTGCATAAGCACAGGTCTCTATGGGCTTATGCTTATGCAGCCACTGATGCAAATTCATGAAACTAGTACATCAGTGCTACTGCATATGTACCATCTGGAAATAGTTTGCATGTTGTTTGTCTTATCTGATAATGGCTGCCTGTGGTCACTTGTGTGGTGTCCTTTTGCTGCTTTGAGGGGTTGGGGAGTTAAGGTTTCAAATCCTAATGCCATATTTCCTTACTTTTGTTGCATTAAAAGTTGAACACTAACTGGAGCATTAAAGAGCAACTTTCTACCTGGTACCCCCAAGAAACACAAATATCCCTTACCTTCCCCCAAATTAAATCATGTGAAAAATAATTTTCAAAAACTTCCCCATTTTGGAAGGGAAGGGATCATATTTTTGCTCCGTGGAGCTCCGCCGCGCTGATCCCTTCCACTTCCTGGTACCTGTGCCTCGTCTGATCTGCCCCCTGATCTGTCCAGTGCTACCGTGTTTTGTGACATCACTGTTTGAGTAGCGCAGGGGCGAGCATCCATTGACTTGAATGGGGTTGTTTTAAAAAGGTAAATTTGAGTAGTTTAGATTGCCAGTCGGAATAAATCACGGCCACTGCTTAACTAACAAGGGCCTTGTTAGTTAAGCAGTGGTCATGATTTATTCTGACTGGCCATTTAAACTACCCAAATTTACCTTTTTAAAACAACCCCATTCAAGTCAATGGATGCTCTCCCCCACACTACTCAAACAGTGATGTCACAAAACACAGTAGCGTGGGGGCATATTGGGGGCAGATCAGTTGAGGCGTAGGTATCAGGAAGTGGAAGGGATCAGCAAAGCAGAGCTCCACGGAGCAAAAATACTATCCCTTCCCTTCCAAAATGGGGACTTTTTGAAAATAAATTTTTGCAGGATTTAATTTGGGGCCAGGTAAGGGTTTTTGTGTTTCTCAGGGGGTGATTTAGAATTGAGCACGACAGTTGCTCTTTAATGCAGTTTTTTTGCAAAAGAATTTTCTTTCTTTTTGAGATAGTGGAATTGTATCCTCATTCATGCAAGTCTTTTCTGGACCTATGGGAACAAATGCAGAAGTGAAAGGTTCTCTGGGCCCTGTGCCAAGGGAAGACTCCATCTGCCTACAGAAGTGCAAGGTCCTGCTGGCACTGCACTTCAGCGCAGCAGTGAATGTCAAGAATTAATGGGGCTGGCTGGTGGGCTGTGGAAGTGCAGGGCCCTCTGGGCTCTGTGCTTCCATGTGGCCATCGATATAAATGCACAGGGCAAGGAGTTCATGTCTCAGCCAATACACAGGGCTGTCTGCCCCCATGGGTGCAGAGGGACAGGGTCTTATGCCATGAGAAGAGATGTCTTCACTATATGGTACCTGGACCCATGCGGGCAACCCTGCACATTTCCTTCCCTGGCTTGGAGTATGTTGCATAGCTGCGCCATCCCACCTCCCTTGCCCCCTCCAGCTGGCTCACTGAGCTCGCCCTGAACTCAGCTGAGTGGCACAGGATCACAAAGCACTACCCACAGGGGTAAAGTCTGGCACTACACACAACATTTCTTAGTCATTTTTTTTTTATTTTGTTCCCAAATTTTCAAGATAGTCATTTATGACTCCCCTTCTATACATGACATGTTTCCTTTATAGCATTTTGGCCAAAATATAATTTCACACCACATGTATGAAAATGCATCTTGTCCAGGATTTAAAAAATTGCACATCACATTTATGAGGTGGTGTGAGAAAATGGCTATGTTGAAAGTTTGGAGTAAAAGTTCTGGAAACTAGTGAAGTTAAGAGTGAATGCTGAAATATTTCAACATTTATTCATTACTGTCATTTTGCCATATTATTAAACCAAATTTTCGACATAGCATTTTTATGACTCCACCTCACGAACCTAGTAGGTGAAAACTTGAAAATCCCCTCCAAAACATAATTTCACACCACAAGTGCAACAATACATTTCAGCCAGGATTTGAAAAATGACAACTGTCACATTCAGGAGGTGCTGTGAAAAAATGACTATGTTGAAAATATGGGGTCAAAATATTGAAAATTACTGAGGTTATGAGCGAGTATAGAAAAATGTCAATGTATACTCATAACTTTGTTGCTTTTTTAATATTTTGACCCCATATTTTCAACATAAGACTTCTTATGACCCCACCTCATGAACCCCTTAGGCTAAAATTTTCAAATCCTGCCCAAAAGGTGATTTTGCACAACAAATGCAAAAACATTTTTCAGCCAATATTTGAAAAATAGAAGCTGTCACATTCACGTGGTGGTATGAATAAGTGACTATGTTGAAACTTTAGGGTCAAAATATTTAAAATTACCGAAGTTATGAATTTCCATTTAAAAATTTCAACAAACCCTCATAACTTTGTTGTTTTGTAATATTGTTACCCCATATTTTCAACGTAGCCTTCTTTTGACCCCACCTCATGAACAAGGGTGGTGAACGTTTTCAAATCCTGCCCAAAAGGTGATTTCTGGCAGTGACTGCAAAATCACCTTTTGGGGTGGATTTGAAAAATGTAACCATACTTACACATGAGGTGGGGTCACAAAAAGGCCATGTTGAAAATTTGATGTAGAAATATTCAAAAATTACAAAGTTATGAATCATGATGGAAATGTGAAAGGAAAAGTGTGTAAAAGTTGAAATCCCATTGAAATATGTTTAACCAGGTTTACCTTATTTTCTCATATCGCAGTCGCCGATTCCAGCAGCAAGACTTCAAAATAAACCATGAAGCAGTTTAGAGTCAATGATTATAAGTCCTGGAACTGTCCAGACCTGGAATGAGAGAGTAACTAGTTGAAAACTGCAGCCTATGTAAAAGAAACATTAGGTAGGTAAAGAGCAGTCAGCCACAAAACACGACAAATTCCAATCACCTAGGAGGATGGGGAGAAGAGACACTGCTGGAGTCCACAACGCGGTCTGCACCATTTTAATGATATAAAAAATATACATCTTTACTCATCAGATATATATTTTTAAAAATCAAACATATCTAGCAAGAAAATACTACAGATTGCACACTCGCATAGAGTATTTACCTTGTTTGGGCATATAGCCCAATTACTTAGTAACTGCCGCCTACTTCCCACCTCACTCCAGTCCTACCCACCCCACATAAAACCACCACTACTCACAGTTACAGGCAAATAGTTTTAGAAATTCAGTCCAAGTCCACCTCTTGCTCTTCTTGAGTCCCAAAGCCATGCTGGATGTTCATAACCAAGTTTCTGGCCTGAAGGTCTTTAAACTAATAATGCTTACCAGCACAAACCAACTTGAGTCTAGCATGGAGAGCATGAGAAACTTCAAGGGTCCAGACAGTAGATTGTAGGAAGTCAAAATCCTTCCTCCGAGAGAGGTCACATGGTTCCCTGAACCAAGGTAGCTGCTTAAACACTTGGATACTGGCCACTGCTGTAGCTATCTGCATCCATCCACCTACCACTGATGATTCCAGGTGGCAATATCAACAAAGGTTAGCAAAAACAAGGTGTGTCAACACTTCTGAGGACTTTTGTAGAGCCAACAACCCCCATCCCACCCCAGTAATGCAAAAAGGGCTTGGGTATTGGTGAGGCCTCATTTGGAGTACTGTGTTCAGTTCTGAAGGCCGCATCTCCATAAGGACATAGATAAGGTGGAGGCAGTTCAAAGAAGGGCAACAAAGATGGTGCAGGGCCTGCACCAAAAGTCTTATGAGGAGAGACTGGGAGACCTCAATATGTACACCCTGGAGGAGAGACGAGACAAGGGAGAAATGAAGGAAACCTACAAATATCTAAAGGGCATAAATAGGGCACCGGTGGGCAGCATCTTTCAGAAAAGGAGATATTCAGGAATGAGGGGGCATGACATGAGGTAGGAAGGGGGTAGACTAAGGGGTAGTGTGAGGAAATATTTCTTCATGGAAAGGGTGGTGAATACATCGAATAGACTCCCAGCAGAGGTGGTGGGGCAAACACAGTGGGGGGAATTCAAAAATGCATGGAAGGGGCATAGCGGAACCCCAGTAATAGGAACAAGAAGGTAAAGCTGGAGATCAAGTAGGGTCTGTGGCTTTTGCAGTAGGAAAGGAAAATGGGCAGATTGGATGGGCCTAGCGGTCCTTATCTGCCATCAATTTCTATGTTTCTATGTTTGGATTTTACTCCCCCCTTCCACGAGGCAGCAAGCCAGCATGATGGCCATGATTCAGCTCTCCTCCACTCCCACTTCTCCTGGGGACCAACATACTTGTCTGCTAGAATGGATTGCACTGACAGCGATACTATTAACAATACAGTGACAGAGACCCAAAACTACATCATCAGCCTTATCTGGAGATTCTCTACTATGGAGAGTCAGATGACAACCCTTTCCTTCTCACAAGATCAGCCCGATGAGTAGCTCTGGGTGACTAAATAACAGATCCACTGGATGACAGCAAAGCTTGAGAATCTCGAGGGATAAGGAAGCTGAAAGAACTTATGCATTCTGGGGTTTCCCAAAGGACAAGGATGTGGTGGATTTCCTGAGGGTGTAGCGTGACTTAGCCACTTATAATTTTGAGCTTGACAGGGTCCACCACATGCAGAGAGTGAAACCAACCTCACAGAATGCATGCTTTTGTGTGCTCATTTTCAAGCTGTTAAGGTACCAGGATAAAGAAATAATCCTGAAATGAGCAAGATAATTACAAGATATCCTGGTATCCGGGAGCCATATATCCCTCTATCCAGATTACCTGAGTGGAGTCCTGGAGCAGCAACAGTTTTTTGGTCACATAAAAAGTAGACTGAGAAACAGGGGAATCCAATATTCACTGCTGCACCCTGCCATACTTGCGATTATGCTACACTGGAAGGTCCACCAATTCCACTCTCCAGAAGAGGCAGACACCTTCCTTCAATCAGCCTTGGGCTCTGCCAGATCTGTACCAGCAGCTTCAACAGCCATTGGCTCCCCTTCCCAGGTTCCAGCCTTAATACCACTGCGAGAAGAGAGTCAGAGTCGCAGACAACATCCATGGAACCTTTTTGCCTACGTAAGTTACAGGGCAGTAAGTAACTTTTGTTTCAGGGGAGAATACTATCTCCATGGTGCCCTAGCTCTCTGTGGTATAAACCCTGTCTCTGAGATACCAATCCTGGGCTTATTAAACTACGGTGCACCTGCCTCCTACCGTGATCGCCATCAGTCAGTGGCTAACACCACAAGGTGCTGGTCCAACCCCCCCATAAACACTTCTCACTTTTAACCAGAGCAAGCAGGGGAACTGAAATGAATGTCCACCTAAGCAATTAAACAGATGCATTGCTACATTGTCTAATATTGGGAACAGCTTAGTGAGTGTGGGCAATGAACTTCTCATCTGGAACAGCAGGGGAGAGGAGATACAGGCAGTATGGGCAAATAGTTATTAAGATGGGACACTGTATCTCAGCTCTGAAGTCTAGTTATTATATTCTTGACCGAGACTTGGCCTGGACTCAGCTTTTCCTTACAACAATGCTGCACCTGCCTTTCCCCTGCTGAATACCACAGACCCATCAATGGACACAACAAGATAATTTTATTTGACACACCCCTGGCTGAATCCTGATTCTGTCAGATACCGTTTAACAAGATTCATGTGCAGTTAAGAACTTTACTACTCCTGTAAGTTACAGAACTGAACTCTTATATTATATCTCGCCCACAAGGCAAAGCTACTTTTGCTTTCCCTGCTGAGCCAACAATGCTCAGATATGAAGAGCTCGGTACTGTTCACAGCTCTCCTTACAACAACTATATTAAATGGCATCCATGACCAACAACAAGACTACGGCCAGTGCATGATTCAACTGTGGATACTTATGCTCAGAACAGCACCTTCACATAGTATAGGGACCTGGTGGACACTACAGCCCAGCTGCACTGGTACCTATTTCCCCAGCAACTAATTAGCAATTAATTTCTACCCCTTTCCTCGCATGACAGAGCATAGACCTTAACCATAGCTGGCCACCACTCTCTATAACATGCTTGGAGGAGCAGTTGGCCAGCAGTGGTTGGAGTCACTGCCTCTGGTCTGGTTAAGGTTCCATGTGAGCACAGGCATTAGTGACTTCCTTGCTGATGTACCCCACCCCCGAGCGATGTCTAGGGATCCCAATGGTAAAAATATGCTGGAGAGGGGTACACGCAAGGAATACACCAGAGAACCTCAACAACAAAGTAAATAGCCTGTCCTACCTTGATTTTGAATTTATGGAGCCAAGGGCAGACACTTTCACAGCAGGACCAGATGGAGGGATCAGCTAGATACACCAGGCAGGTAAGGCATGGAGCTATAATGGGGACAAACTGGTTAGCGGACTGGAAACAAAGACAAGACAGGCATACCAAATTTAAAGGAATAAAAAAAATTAATTAAAATAGTAGAACATAAAAAGTCAGCTCTATTGGGCTGGAGGCACAATGGAGAAAGGTACAAGGATGACAACAGCAATTTCTGCAGCACAGGGCTGTGCCACAAAACTTAGGCCTAGGCAGGCCAGAAAATGATCTCCACTTAGCTGGCTAAGCTCAGAGGCTCAGGTATACAAGAGGCAAAACATACTAAGGCCTAAATCTCTCACTCCTGGTTCCACACCTGCCTGGTACCAATCTGCATTCCACCCTACAGGCACTCAGCCACCCCATGAGCAGAGAGTTCTCTCAACAGCCGACTCCCTCAGAACTCCAAACTTCCTGCAGTATTGGGCTTAACGTCGAGGCTCACCCCAGTCCTGGACTAAACTCACCACTAGGAACTGTGGGCCTGGCTTCTCCCAATCCCCGCAGGCCAACAAAGCATTAAAGGCAGCGTGCCACATGGGTACAACCTACCCAGTGCTGTCACCACCAGATAGGCCATTCAGCAGCTCTGCCACCACTGCGGTGCCCCTACTGCCTCACATCTTCAATCAGGACAGGGACCTGACACGCCTCAGTGCCACAGAGCACAAGGCAGGTCAAAATCAATTCCTCCAGTCCATGGCTTCTACTCTTACAGGGGTTCCCGTCACACCGGCTGCTTCCCTGCACACCTCCCCCAGAGACCTGAGCATCAAACCAGCACCACTGAACTAGGCTGCAACTTTTGGGCCAGGGTTTGAACCCCTTGTGTTCTGCAGTCCCACTGGCCTCCCCTCTCTCTCTCTCTGTACCTCACCCTATATACCCTAAGGGGCTAGATCACCATACCCAAGGGGCGAGCTCCACCCAGGGTCTACCTAGCTACTAGTGCCATCTGCAGGGGTGAGAAAGGTAACTTTTAGTAAGCCCACAAACTGGGGGGGGCTTACACTCTTTCCCCCCTTTAAATCCATTCTCCTTCAGGAAATGGGGCACCCAGCCAACCATGGGAGGGGTACCAGAATGGATATGCGCACTCTCCACCTAGCCGCCACCTACCCAAGGGACTGCCTCACTAAAGACCCCAAGGGACCCACAAAAATGGAATAACCCAAGGACCCTAAGTGGAGACTACGTAATCCTGTAACCTTCCCCAAAATCCCCAACTGCAGAATTAATAAACTAAAGGCCTGCCAGGACATTCTTGAAACAGCAACAACATCATGCTACTAAGGTACGATAACTAAATCATATTTATACCAAACAGCCACTACCCACTCACACATACCAGCAGCATAACCCACTACCCACTCACCCACTCACACATACCACCAGCATAACCCACTACCCACTCACAACCTCACTCAAACCAATTCTCCTATGACTATACAGCATACATGTGAAATGATGTTTCAATCCCCACATGAACCTCCAGTCCTTACGGAGAGGAGTACATGTCCAGACTTTAAACATTTTTATTTTTCCACAGAAGTAAGTCCAAAAAGTCCAGAGCCACAAAGGCACAGTCTCTTCAGGCAATATTCCTAGACATACCTTCTTGTTCAAACAAGCTGTTGTTAAAAGAAATATGCAACTCAGGAAACAGTCAGTTTAACTCACCAAACCGGTAACAGTCCTGGCAGCACAAACAAAGTTCATAACACGTACCCCTGTTCAGATGGTGGGTCCACCACCATTGAGCTATAAGAGGCAGGATCAGGCTTTGTTGTTTCATTGGAAAATGTGTCCACAGCAATGATGCAGTACTTCATATGGTAAAAATATGCTGAAGAGGGGCACAAGCCAGAAATACACCACAGATCCTCAACAACAAAGTAAATAGCGTGGCCTACCTTGACATTAAATTCATGGAGCCAAAGGCAGACACCTTAACAGCAGGACCAGATGGAGGTATCAGCTGGATACACCAGGCAGGTAAGGCACTGGAGCTTTAACTGGGGGCAAACTGGTTAGCAGACTGGCAGCAAAGACAAGACAGGAGTACCAAATTTAATAAAATAAAAAAATGTAATTAATTATAATAGTGAAACATAAAAAGTCAGCTCCATGGGGTTGGTAGCACAACAGAGACAGACACAAGGATAACAGCAGCATTTTCTGCAGCACAAAACTTAGGCCTAGGCAGACCAGAAAATGAGCTCCATTTAGCTGGCTGAGCCCAGAGGCTCAGGTATATGGGAAGCAAAACACACCAGGGCCTAAACCACATGCCAGGGCTCCCAAACATGACCCTGGTGTCACACCGGCCTGGTACCAATCTGCTCTGCACCCTACAGGCACTCAGCCACCCCACGAGCAGGGAATTCTCTCAACAGCCAACTTTCTCAGAACTCCAAACTTCCTGCAGCATCAGGCCTAACACCAAGGCCCACCCCAGCCTTTCTTGCTCCCAGCAGGCAACCATAGCATGTAAGGCAGCATGCCACATGGAAACAACCTTCCTTGTGCTGCCACCACTGGATAGGTCATGCCACCACAACCGTGGCACTCCCCCACTGCTTCACATTTTCGATTAGGACAGGGTCCCAACCCGCCCCAGTGCCGCAGAGCACAAGGCAGGTCAAAATCAATTCCTCCAAGCCATGGTTCCTACTTCTACAGGGATTCCCTTCCCACCGGCCACTTCCATGCACACTTCCCCAGAGACTCAAGTGCTGAATCGGCACTGCTGAGCTAGGCTGCAACTCTTGGGCCGGGGTTCGAACCCCAGCTCAGTTTGTATTCTGCAGTCCCACTGGCCTCCCCTCTAGCTACCTCACCCTTTACATCCTAAGGGGCCGGATCACCACACCCGAGGCTCCATCCAGGGCTTACCTAGCTACTAGCACCATCTACGGGGGTGAGAAAGGTAACTTTTAGTAAGCCCCCAAACTGGGGGGCTTACACTGATATTTATCAGCAGCTGGTATACCTGTACCAACTGGAAAGGCTCTTCTGGTGCCTTATTTTGGTTTCATTGCTTTGTCTCTCAAGGTTAGCCTCAGTGCTGCTTTGTTTATAGCTTTATTACTCCCACGTTCAAGGGAACTAGACTTGAAGTGTTTATATCTTGTTCTACTTTTATGTACTTTACTTGTTTATACCTAAACTAATCTAGTAACATCTTTTACTTTTCTAGTAACATATTTTACTTTTACATCTAGCTTCCAATATTAAGTTGTCTCTAGTAACATCTTTTACTTTTAAGTGTGTTACAACTGTAAAACTATGTCAACCATGCCTGCATTTTGATTGTATACAATTGCTTTGATTGTATACCATTGTTTTGATTGTATACCATTTCCAACCTCTGTTTGTATGTTTCCCACCTCCTTTGACATGGAACCTTTGTAAATGAGCAGATCCTGCTCAAAGGTACTTGTAATCCTAGAGTTTAATAAATAAAAAATAAAAATAATCTGCATAATAACATTTCAAGCCCTCTTTCTCTCTCAAAATGTGTATATCTGTCTTCCCTCCCTGGATCACACCTGGAAATGAGTCTCTGCTCAGTGTGCTTTTCTCAGTAAGCAAATGTTTAAGTAAATAAAAATAAAATAAATAAATAAATCCTTCTGTCAGGGTCCGCTCACTTTGAGTGCAAAAAAAGGGATATTGTGTGATGCTCCCAATTCCACCCAATCTCCCTAATAAGTGTCAACACAAAAAGTTTTTGCCAAGTTTTTGGCCAGACGGTTAGAGGGAATGGTGGGGATCATTATCCATGCCAACCAACTTTGTGCCAGGGAGACTGGGCAATGACGGTTCCTGCAAGAGTCTAGACCTACTATGGACAGCAAGAATAAGGAGGACACACACAGCCACCCTCTCCTTAGATGCTGAAAACGCATTTGTTATTGTGGAGTGAGTGAACCTATTCAATGCCATGACCAGATTTGGTTTCCCTGACAATTTTCTCTCCCTAGTCAAACTGCTATACCAACACCCCACACCATCTGTTTTAACCAATATAGTCATTTCCCCACCTTTAAATCTTAGATGGGGCACCAGTTAAGGGTGTCCTCTCTCCCCATTTCTCTTCTTGCTAGCTGTAGAGTCACTCACCTCAAAAATATGGGGGTTCCCCCAACTTTAATGGTATCTCTAAAGGTGACACCACACACAGGCTGCCGTTATTTGGTGATGACATTATGTTACTCCTAGTAGATGTCACGAAATCCATCAACACCGTATCCAAGATTATCAAGGAATACTCCACTTTATCTGGCTAAAAGTTCAATGAAGCAAAATCCCAGATTATGCCTTGAAACTTGGGGTGCACTGTTCTAAAACTACAAATTCCAGTGGTATCCAGCTGTTGCAACTTACCTAGGAACCCAGTTTTAACTAACTATTGTTGCTTTGACAGCAGCTAACACTGGTTCCATGCTGTAAAAACTGGACAAGGACACCTCCATATGGGGCGACATAATGTTTTCAATTTAGGGCAAGACCAGTGTTTTAAAACTTATGGTACTGCCCAAATTGCAATACATCCTGTCCAACCTCCCAGTACAAAGCCCCAGCTCCTTTTAAGTTCCTAAATTCCAAGATGATCTCCTTTATATGGAATGGGAAGGTCCCTAAAATCAAATTTCCAATTCCTACAGGCACATCGGAGCCCATGAAGAAGATACTTTGTGCACACAATACATAAGGAGACCACTATGCTCATGGTTTTTGTCATACTATATTTGCACTTTAACATTTATTAAATGTATTTATTCACTTGCAGCCCTGGTGTGCAGGCTCATTTTGCTGTGCTCCTGTTCAGTTGCTGGAGCCAGCACCCATTTGCTATTTTTCGTTTTTGGTTTGTTTTTGTTTGCTACTTGGTCTTGTCTCTTAGGCTCCACATGACCACTTCTAATGACCAGAGAGCCAAACTTTATACTTGTTTTAGATCTACTCTTTCTCTGCTGACTTCCCTCTAGGGCCTCCCATCCTCCTGGGGTTTGCCTCTCCTGCCACTCTCCCCTTCCCCTCTTCTCCTCCTTCACCCTCCCCCATTACACACTTCCCTCCATGCTACCCTACCCTTCTACCCCTCTCTTTATGATACCACTTACCAGTAACAGGTTTCATACCCCCACCAAGAGGTCTTCTTCATCTGATATAGTTTCAGTTACAGACACTGAACACCTGTATCACGTACCCAGTAATCACAACAAGAGCAGTATAGCCTAGAGGTTAGAGGTGAACAAGCTTGGTATATGATATCCAGCAGACCAGACCAGACCAGACCTGAGTTTGATTCTCACAACCTCCCTTGCATACTGTGTGACTCTGAGCAAGTCACTTAACCACACAGTGCTCCCAGGTCACCCCTGAAAACAGGCACTTGTGCCTAGTGGGCCTTACCCGGTTACTAAAGACTAAAATAAATAAATAAATAACCAGATGGATGTAGAACTGTTTTAGGAGTAGGTGTATCCGAATAGGATTATTCATATAAATCTATTACATACTCAAGCCAGAATCCGACTCATCCAACCTCAGGAAAAGGGAGACAGAAAACAAAAAATCAAAAACTGTGAGAGGCCCAATCCAATCTAATTCACTGAAATACACACCAGATTGGATAAAAAGGCCCACTCACCAAATGTATGACTAAAGTCAATAAATCTTTTTATTCATATTCTCATTTCTTTTCCCACCAAAACAGTCATACGTTTTGGTGAAATTATTACCCCATCTTCGGGGAGCTGGTTTACATCCAATATAAATTAAAATCACAGCTTTAGTAATTGATATACAACATAACCTTATAGTAAACTGTGACCCTTTTTGTTAAAAATGTTTTTTTTCCAAGTCACTTAAACAATTCTTCACAAATTCATTTCTTTAAATTTCTTTTTCTTATAACTTCAATATACTGCTAAATAATAAAACATAAATCCAATTAGAAACAAGTCTTGCCATTTCTAACTAGTGCTCCAACAGTCTGCACAACACACTTCCAACCAAGCGTTTAAACTGGCTGTTTATTTACCAGGAGGCCGCTTAAGGTCCTGTAGCATAAATTTTCTATGTATCCTTTGTATATAACTGAAACAGGAGAAATAATTACCCCTCTTTTCAGTTGCCATCTGGTTTTTAAAAACTTTTAACAAAGTTTCTTCAAAAAATGTTTGTTTTGAACAGCCTACTTTTTAAGTTTGCGGTCTATAGTCCTTCCTCGTAGAGTATGCAATATTGAATGTGGGTTGTGTTTGGAAGTGATTCCTAACTAATGCGCCCAATGCTGGAATCCTACAACATGCATGAGCATGAGTGGCATAATTACATCACTCAAATGCACATGCTTGGCAGGTCAAAATACCTGCCTGGGTGCCAGACCTGCTAGTAAACCTGCACCTGAAAATAAGTTCTTGAATCCCTTTATGTATATGTGAATCACCATATTAGGGAACTGGTGGAAAATACAAAGTTATATTTAAGGGAAAGTGCTCACGTTATTAAAATATTGGAAGAATTGAATGGTACCATAGAAAACATAAATCAAATAATATTGGTAACATGGGATGTTAAAGATCTTTATTCTTCTATCCCACATGATTTGGGCTACAATGGTTTAAGGGAAATTTTGGAAAAAGAGCGGAAAGAGACTAAACCACCTAATGAATTTTTGATGAATTTGGTTGAAATTGTTCTGTTACAGAACTATTTTAAATATGAGGATTTTTTTGTACAGATCAGGGGGACAGCGATGGAGTCTCTAGCATGGCCCCATCTTATGCAAATGTACATATAAATAATTTTGAGACATGCCACATACATGATAATCTTTTTATTAATAATGTTCTGAGTTGGAGATGTTTTATTAATTATATTTTGGTTATTTGGACTGGAACAGAAGAGGAACTTGATTTGTTCCATGAATTTTTAAACACTAGAACGGAACATTTAAGATTTGTCAGAAATCAAGATAAAGACATGATTTCGTGACTTGATCTTTTGATTTTCAAACATGAAGACAGATTATATACAAAATTATTTAGAAAGATGAGAGCTAGAAATACCATTTTGGAAGCTACAAGTTTCCATCTGAAATCATTGATAAATTGTATTCCTTTTAGTCAATTTTTGAGAGCTAAAAGAAATTGTACTTAAAGTGATTTTAACACCACTAGATAAGAGATGGAACAAAGATTTGAGAATAGGGGATATACAGAAAAAACACTAGTGGAAGCCAAAGCATGTATAAAAAGGGTAAGCAGGAATGAAACACTAGAGGTGGAACAAAAAATAGAGGACACTGCAGAAAACAAGATCCTGTTAACAGTAAAGTTCAATGACGATTTTTACAGAATAAAAAACATAGTTTTAAAACATTGGCATGTTTTGAAGGTGACTGAGATGAAACAAAGGATTTTTGCAAATAATCCTTTAGTGGTGGCCAAGAAGGCTAGGTCCCTACAAGACCGAATTGTACACACTGAACATAGACTTCCTGTTCAGAAATCAGTATTTACTTCAACTGATTTAAAAGGGAATTTCCTCTGGGGATGTTGTACACACTGCAATAACGCACAGAGAATAAAAAAGATCAGAAATGTTGCCAGGGATGAGGACCTTATTATTAATGACTTCATTACCTGTCAAACTTCTGGGGTGTTTTGTGGTCTCAAGTCCCCTTGTGGTCTCATTTACATACTGTAGGTAAGACTGAACATCAGTTAAAAACTCGGATAGGGGAACATAAGGGGTATATCAGAAGAAAGGACGAAAATTCCCTTGTGGCTAGACACTTCATGGAGACAGGACATCAGCTTCCCTCCCTAAGGTTCTTTGGTATAGAAAAAGTAGAAGTTGATAAACGTGGAGGTAGTTACAGACAAAAGTTGCCATATAGAGAGGCATTCTATATAGACCATTTCAGTGCTTTGAATACTAGATATGGATTGAATGATGGGATAGATTGGCAACCCATAATGTAAATGGGTTTGTCATATATTTATTTACATGTTTTCTCTATGTTCCTTGGAGGAATAACATTTTGGACCTTAGACTGTTTATTTACCAGTAACAGCATATTTTGCTAGTACTCTCCCCCGCCCCAAACACAGTTTATTCTTTTTCCCTTGAAGTTTTATGGATTAGTACCATAATTCTAGACTCAGTAAGTTGGGCCGTTTGAGTCTCTATAGGTACACAGTCCATTTAGTACATTTACTTAAATTTATATAAACAAGATATTTTTTGTTACCACAGAACTGGACGCCTATTTTCAGGTGCTGCTTTACTAGCAGGTCTGGCACCCAGGCAGGTATTTGACCTGCCAAGCATGCGCATTCGAGTTACGTAACTATGCCACTCGTGCTCGCACATGTTGCTGGATTCCAGCATCAGGTGTGTTATTTAGGAATCACTTCCAAACACAACCCACATAGAATGCTACATACTCCATGAGGAAGGACTGTAGACTGCAAACCTAAGAGGTAGGTTGTCCAAAACTAGCCTTTTTCGAAGAAACTTTGTTAAAAACCAGACGGCAACTGAAAAGAGGGGTAATTCTTTCTCCTGTTTCAGTTATAGACTGAGGATACATGGAAAATTGATGCCACAGGACCTTAAGCAGCTTCCTGGCAAATTGTCAGTTTATACACTTGATTGGAAGTGTGTTGTACACATGTTTGGAGCACTAGTTAGAAATTCCAAGACTTGATTCTAATTGGATTTATGTTTTATTATTTAGCAGCACATAGAAGTTATAAGAAAAATAAATGTAAAGAAATGAATTTGAGAAGAATTGTTTAAGTGAGTTGAAAAAAATGTTTTTTTAATTTGTTAACAAAAAGGGTCACAATTTACTATAAGGTTATGTTGTATATAAATTACCAGAGCTGAGATTTTAATTTATATTAGATGTAAACCAGCTCCCTGATGAAGGGGTAATAATTTCCCTGAAACATAGGACTGTTTTGGCTGGAAAAGAAATGGGAATGTGAATGAAATATTTATTTACTTTAGTCATACATTTTGGTGAGTGGGCCCTTTTTATCCAATCTGGTGTGTAAATTATACAGAAAGAACGAATTATGGCAAAGTGTGGTTTACTTCCTCATATACCACACTTTGCCATCATTTATTTTATATAATACATAAGGCTGGACACTTTTTGCTGTGTTCTATATGTTTCCATATGGTAGTGGTATATGTTAGTGTTAGTTCTGAGGGACAGCATTACTTGGTGAGTGTGTACTGGGTGTTAATGTGTTCTTCAGGTGTTCACAATACTTTGTTTAGCATATTTAGCTGCCTGAGGTCATAATACCCTAATTGGCAGCTAGATGAAGTCATAACACCCTAATTGTTAGCTAGTTGAGGTCATAAATCCTAATAGGCAGCTAGTTCTCTTTAATCAAGCTGCAGAATGTGATGACTGCATGCAATGCAGAACTTGCCGCCTCCTTAGCTTTGGTAAACACTGTTTATAACTGAGTCTTCCACACTATCAGTCTGGAGTAGAATTCTTGGACCTTTGTATCCAAGGCTACACAAGTGCTCAGTGCTTTTATAGCCTTCATGACTTTTCCTATCGTGGTACAACTAGGCCCAGCTGTGAAATATGGACTGTATGTGTTCAGAGATTCAAAGTATTTGTGAAAGACATCTACGCAAGCCTATTGCTATAGTGGAGACACAAACCAAGACATTAAGGGTTGTCAAAAGAGATGTTTACTGTAGAACTGATTATATTCGCGGGTGCCAGTAATCACGATCAGCTGTTCACCTACTTAATCACGAGTAATTGAATTCGCGCATCTTGGTCAACCCTGAGGAGCTAACACCCCATCCTGGCACCTTAATACCTTCCTGTTCTCTGATGACACATTTAAAAAGTTGATCTCAGATGAGACAGACCTTTACTTCAATACTAATGACACTGCAGATATTTTCAGGGCCACAATCTGGGATGCCTTCAAGGCATACATTAGGGGTGAATTATCTGCCACTCTACTTATGTCAAGAAATAACATCTAAATGGGCTAGTAGAGCTAGAACAGTTGTTCAAGTATAAGGAGAAGGCTTATAATAGTTCCACCACCACCACCCCAGTGCTTTGGGAGACCCTCCGGCTCAAACTCTGAGTGAGTTTGCTTACCTAAACCATGACTCAAAGAGCGATATTGTGCACTGCCCATAGATATTGGGAGTCTGGAAAAAAGTCAGGTAGGCTTTTCCAGTGACCTAGGCATGACAATCGGGATATTCTGAAGTATGTAAAATATTTTTGGTGCAGAAATCATTTTTATAGCTTGAATTTTCCCCTCTGTAGAGAGGCTTAGTTTGTCCTCTTGATTTAAATCTTACTGTAAGGCACTTAGTATGGGGTTCAGAGTTTTTTCTGTGAGCTTTTCTAGGCTATTAGAAATTTCAAGGCCCAAGTATGTAATGGTATTCAGAAACACACCATCAATTTCAATCACTTTCTAAATTAAATCACGTTCTGTTTATTTTCGCTTTAAATTAACGATAGTGAATATAGTGAAAATAAATGGAGCACAATTATAATCAGTTCTACAGTATGCATGTTTGTGTAAGCCTGTGGAACCTTAATGAGTTATCTCAGGTTTCACTGGCCAGAACTAAGGTTAGAGATGAAATGGTGTAAGGAAGTGAAAACGTGAATTCCCCTGGGTACTTCTAATTTTAAAAGGATATGTTTTAGTACTGTTCTGTTAGGAGTCTTATATTGGGCCTCTTGGTCCCAGTGCCTCTCTGTTCTGGTAGGTGGGACTGGGCCCTACTGGAGTGAGACTGTCAGACCATTGTGAGGGAGGGTCAAGAGGATACAATAAAAATAAGATCCTAAACCAACATCAGGGAGAAGGGAGTCCTGAGAGACCTTGATGGCTTGCTTACATGGCTGGATGGCAAATTGGTGAACAAGGAAAGCTAGGAAGCTTAGAAACCATCTCAAGAGACCAATAGCTTTGATACCTGAATTCTTCTTGCAGTGGGATTTGTATGTATAGCAAATCAGAGACATTTTGCAACTGCCAGTCAGTTTATCCTAAAGTGTGCCACACAAACCTGTAACCAGAGGCACCAGAGAAGTCCCCAGCTGTGAGCAGAACCACAAAGGGGGTGTGTGACCTGTGCAAGTCTTCCTACCAGCATGCAACACCAGAACCAGGATTCGAAAGTTACTTTAAATGGAAAGTCCCCTCAGTCTTTTATTCTGTTTACCTGTGTAGTTTGTAGGCAAGAACAGTGATTGCCTCTATTGTACCTGTCACGAGCTAGCCAACTACCAATCATTATGTGCAATATATATTTCTGTTATATATTATTTTATGGGATTTATGTGTATGCCCATGCCAGTGTTAATTCAAGGCATAGGGAAAGTCTAGATGTTTATAAAGGGGTGATCTTTTGACTCGAAGGCCACCTGCTTACTAGGAAGGGAGATTTTCATTCCCAGGTTCTTTTGACAGAGATGTGCTAAATGCTATTTACCCACCATAAACATGCTCTACAGAAGCAGATTGCTTGTGATCTCAGGAACTATTATAAGTATATTACATTTTATGAGGGAACAGGATATATTTGCCAGGAAAGACCATTCTAGCAGTACTATGTGAAATTCTAACATGACACGGTGAATTAGCTTACAAGATGCTACACTGAATCATCAAAGTTTTAACAGTAACTGTCCTGTTACTAGTTAATTATGGAGGCAGAATTTATGTTGAAGCTGGATGACATCACCAGGTGGTCAGGAAATTGTGGTCACTGGTGGGAAACTGAACTGGTTTCCTTATGACTGAAATATTGCTGACACTGCAGTTCAGAAAAGATAGTTAAACTCTCAGCACAGTCACTCCATGCCATTCTGTTTTGGGTCTCTCTGTCTCTTGACTACTAGACTGCAGCTGCCAGCACAAGACTGCAACATTAACAAACCAGTCATTTTTTTCTGAACTTTTGAAAGTCTTCATAACAGGTAGAGACACAATTAAACAGTTTTAAGGTGTTTATACTGTATACTTTCCCATTTGTTTCTAATAATGTAACCTAAATTTGCATATGTTCTCTTTTACTGCATTTATTTAATTATTTTAGTAAAGACTTTTGTTTTTCCAGAGAACTCTGCCTGCGTGAGATTCCTTATATTGTATGTGTGACTGTAGAAGTTTTATTACAAATCTGTGACAACTGTTTATGCTTAGAAGGGTCACCAAATAGCAACCAAACTGAAAAGGGTCAGTAGGGGATATGGCAGGATTAGGGAGAGTATCAAAGTCTCATATGAGTTTGCAGGGATTGTGAAATGGGCTACTGCATGTCCTGTAGGGTGAAGGCCAAATCAGGTTTTTGCACTGCTACCCCAAAGACAGCATACTTACCTGGGTCTTCATCCTTTGTGTTATAGCCAGGAAAAGGGTTCATATTTGGCCACAGGACTCAAGACTGGTATTGTGCCCGATCCAAAGTATATAGGGATGTTCTGGGATCTTGTGGCAAGTGTTCTCTTGTAAACCCAGTGAACACTCTGGGTGGACACGAGGAGGGTATCCCTGTTTTCTCCCTTCCTGTCATGGATTGCACTTAGGGGTGGGCACTGTGAGCTCAGTGATCTGACCTTCACGAGTGGGTTTGTGACAGTACCCTCCTAACTTCATCAGGATTTAAATGTAAATGAAGTTACTTAAGTCTGGTATGAAAACTCCATTGCAAAGGTCATGACCCAACTCATGTAAGGCATCCTGGAATTTTATGATGTTTTATTGCTAAAGCCTGCAATAGTTATACTGTATCAGTCAGTGATGTTGCTGTTCTCTGCAGTCCCTATGTTCTTATCTTATGCTGGCCATGAATCTTTACAAGTAAGTGCCCTGCTGCTTTCTATAGTTTAAAGTGTATCCAAGTTAGAAAAAATGCTTTTAGAGAATACAGGGACTTCACAAGACATATAACAGAACTGACTGAGATTTTAACTTCTGCAGACTTGTGCAAGTATGCATCATCAACTTCCATGATGCCTTGCATGAGTGGGGTCATGACCTTTGCAATGGAGTTAAACAGGTTTTCACACCAGGGCAGAACAGAGTGAAACAACCTAATTTATATTTAAATTAAGATGCAATTAGCGGGATGCAAGACAGGGAATAGTTGTTTATGTCTAGAAACTACGCAGGTATACATAAAATAGGTTGAGGGGAATTTCCATTTAAGACTGTGAACTCTGATGTAAACTCTGACTGTTTTGAACCCAGGACTTAAGTGGACAACTTACACATGCTAGAGACCAGACATGATATCCAGGAGGAGAAACCTTGACTTACCAGACCTCACTCTAACAGTGGCTCACAGTTCAAGCTCCAAGGACTCTGTCCCTCACACTTGAACAGATATGGTGCAGGGCAAAGTTGGCATGATCTCCACTCTGTTGCTTTGTGTGTTAAATACAATGAGATGATTTGAACTCTGCTTTTATTCTGTCCTTTCATTCTGAATAAATTAGCATTTGATGTAGTTACACGTCTCCATTGTCGCATCTCTAGCCATTGGTGTAATGAGATGCCTCTCATTTTTCACTGAGGTAGTTCGATTTGGCAAAAGATCCATGTAAAAGGACCTGTAGGGGATCTACACTGATATATGCTCTACCAAACTTAATAAGCTAGCTGCCCTACACTGCTGTCCCTTCCTGTTGTTTTCCCCATTGGTGGATCTATGCCTAATTCATGCAAAATGTGCTCCACCTAAGCCCCACATGTTTCGTTTTTGTTTTTTACAAAGTTAATTGGAATTTTTTTACATGACAATGACAAGGCATCGGTGTACTAATACAACAGCTATGAAACCCAAAGTACAAACATAAAGAGAAACCAAAAAAAGACAAAAGAAAATCACAACAGAGAAACATTTGGGTAAATTAATCAATTACCTTTCATCTGAATATAAGAATCAATATTAAGGTCATTAGAATGCAGACAGAAAATATACCTTGGGATGTTCTTGATGTATGCTTGGCCAATTGGTCCAGGATGGAAATGCCAGAGTGTTGCTCATACGTTTCTTTAACAATTACTGAATGCCCAGGAAAGAAAAAAAAAAGAATGTTTTATTTCAATGTTTAACTGAGTTCCTCAAGGGAGAGCCATAGAGAGCATGACTTCTCTGAATGTTTGCTACCTCCAGGGAGAGCGAAAGAGAGCATCCAAAGTTAACATATTTTTAAGGAAACTGTAACTCTATATGTATCAATAGTATTTCAAATCACTTTTTGAGTATTTCAAACCACAGTTTTTCAAGAGATTCTTTTTAATAGTGATACAACCAAAAAAACAGCAAAGACATTCTATCAATATTACTCTGTTGGATCAACACACTACTGACACTATTCTTTGTATCAATCCATAAAATTACACAATGGTTTATGTAGGCCCCCCTCACACGAGAGGGCCTTTTGCTCCCTTTAGGGACCCCTTTTTTCCTCTCCCTTTGTCCCCAGAGTTTAGGAATGGTAGTGCTCTGAGGGCACAATTTCTGCTTCCCATCACTTGGTGGCAGCAGAGAGCAGGGTTTAGGGTATAAATAGGCAGGTCAGGGAGAGAAGAGTGTGCCTTAGAGGAGAGACACTGTTCGAGCACTGGACGGCAGTTACCCCCCTCCGCTTTTGGCAGGACAGCTTTTCCAGCAGTGTAGCGCCACGACCCCGGGTGGCATCGAGGAAGGGCACAGGTGTGGGAGCTGTGACTGTTTTGTTTGGGGTCCTGGGCCTTGGAGGGTTTGAGAGATAGAGGAAGGAGATGTAGCATAGGTAGACCCCAGAGTCTGGGTGGGCCCTGGTAGTGGGTGTTTTTAGTGTGCTTGAGTCGCCAGGGCTTCAGCAGGTTGTGGCAGGGCCTCTGCAGCTCGGCGTGGAAGGGCGTCTCTGGCACACTGGAGAGGGGGCTGGGGGGAACCTCTACCTGCTTAAGGGGCCTGTTTGGAGGGACAGGCCTCGGGATTGCTGGACTTTGCCGAGTGGACCATGGAGTGCCCTAGAGGTTGTATTCTCCTCATGCTGGATGCTCAGAGCAGGCAGCAGGCTGGTTAAGTGGAGGGATGGCGTGAGGCAATGTTATCTTGCTCAGCCCTAACAGGTCCGGGATGCTGGTAAGAGGCAGTAGCACTTTTGGGGAGCCAGGCAAATATGGGGAGTGGCCTGGGGTGAAAGGATAATTGGGTATGGTGTGGTGGGGGGTTTCACTGGTACCATACCATCTGTGTCCCTTGGAGGCTGGAAGAGAGAGAGAGAGAGCCGGGGAATAGAATTAGGGAGAAGCTGTACGCTTCTCCAGAGAGAAAAAAATGGACAAGCCCCATTTTGGTTAAGCAATGAAGTGTCAGATACTTACCAGTGCCAGTGGAAATCTTTGGAGCTTCACGGTTCAAGGTATAGAGGTTGTGTTATCCCTGAGGAAAAAATCTGGCTGCTGGGTTTAAGTCATGTGAAGAATTTGCTCTGCCTATGTTATCTGCCTCTTTTTGCTTGTACAAATGTTTAACCCCATGGAGTTGAGATTTATCTTTAAAAAATACCGGACCTCTGTAGCCCTTGTAATCATTTGGGTGCAGGAGAAATAAAATATGGTTTTAGAAACTAAATCAGTAGTCTTGCCCCTTTTATAGAATAAGGATACTAATGAAATGCAAATTCTTAAATCTTAGTGTCCCCAATTAGTTTATTTTCCAGGGGGCTCTAATTAATTCCTGTACCTCTGTGTTCTCGGGGTGGGAGAGATGTCCTGTGGCTGAGAAAATGAAAATACCTGGAGCCGGGGACCTCTGGTGGAGTTTGGGGTTGCCCTTAGAGTTTGTGGCCGTAAGTCCTGGAGATTCCAGCTATCTTGAAGATGTCTCCAGGTAGGCCCGTTTATGCTCCATGCTTTGAACCTGAGTGTATTTCTGGGGAGATTTCTGTGTTGTGGGCCTCCTCCCCTGGAAGATCGGTTGCCCCTAGATGTCAGGGAGGGGGTGGCTACATTTACTTTTTCTACATTTTGGTAATGCTACACATTTTTTAAATTAGAATTTGTGTTGCTCCCTGGCAGTGTGCAACAACAGGTGAACAAAAACAGCAGAGATTGCTGTTGAAAACCTGGTCATGGCCGTATTAAAAGGAGCACTCATTCTATTATTTCAAATGTAACAAAAGTGCTAAAGCATACTAAAATTGGGAAACAATGAGTACTGTACAAGACAGGCTAGTAAGGATCCATCTTAGATGGGTTAAAAAAGTATATGTAACACCCACACCTTGGGAAGGGCATTATGATCTGTATGCACTACTGGGCAGATAGGCTGTAAGTTAGCAGAACTGGGGATGGTACCACTGCCATGGGGTGGAGCATACTGCAGCAGCAAAAGTCACACTTGTCCCTGGCTGTTGGCAGTTAGCATGGAGTAGGAGACTAAAGCATGAGATCAGTCTGTGACTGAGTGGCATTCCCTCAAGAGGCATGCATGCCCTGAGGGATCTCCAGGGCTTGGATTTTAGCCAGGGGTGGAGAAACCCTGGGACAGCTGCCCCACATTGGAGACCCTGAGAAACAGACAACTGCCCCTGTTATGGAGAAGGAATCAAAGGGTACCTGCCAGTGGCAACTGACACTCTTTTCAAATACAAGTGTAACCCCCCGTTACCTGGGGTTACTAGAATCCCAGTAAGACCTAGTGGTAGGCAGGGAAGGCAGCTTGTGAAACTCCAGTTAAATGGATTTCACACTGTCTCACTCTGTTCTCAGTCTCAGCTGAGACTGAGGATGACATCACCATAGAACTTTCGAGCTGCATAAGCCACACTGAATGTTGCAGTTGAGGGTTAGCATAGAACGTTGGGGATTTTAAATTGAGTCTGTGTGCAGTCTTGGTGACAGACAGTAGTACAGCTGTCTGTGTGCAGGCTCTCAGAGCTTTAAGCTCTGTTTTAGAGATACTGATTAGGAAGGTGTGTGTTTCCACCATAAGAGGAACACAGAAACTGTTAGTTGAAGTGGTAGAGACCGCTGTTACTGGTCCAAGTGCCCCATCCCTGAGGGGATGGGGGGGAAAGTTTGCCTGTTTTCCAGGGGCAACCCTCCTGGTTCCGGCTAAGGGTTGCTGCCTACTCAAGTTGTGCTGCGGCACCAAAAGCTCTGAGAGAGAAATTCCTGTGGAGTAGTCACCTGTGGGGCACCTGCAACCAAAGGGTGAGTTCGCTCTGAAAGAGGGCCAAGTGTTTTTCCACCTTAACAGAAGGAAACTAAAGGGACTGTTACTGTGGGGTCAGGAAAAGACAGCCAAGTACAGTTGTAAAGTGGGGACTGGACTGCTTAATCAGTGAGGGGCCAAGAGCAATGGGCTATGCCAGTTAAAAGTATGTTTAAGTCCAGCACAAAGGGAAAGCAAGACAAGTAGATGGAATGTGACATACATTTAGCAAGAATCTACATTGCCAAGCTTTACAGTATGAGGTGTTTATTGTCCAGAGAAATGGCCGGGTATGAATTTTGGGAGCGAGAGGTGGGAGACCCCCCATCAGTAGTAACCAAATTCACCTCTCCGGATTTGCTCTGAGGCACTTTTTACTTTCTCTCAGGTACTTGGCAAGTGCCTGAGGAAAGTACTCAGATGTGGGATTAAAAGGAGAATTCCCTGATAGAGCTGAGGTGCTCTTAGGTGGTTTAGGGAGCCACCAGAACATGTTTCCATGACATATGGCAGGTGTCCGAGTGGCTGGCAAGGGAGCCGAGCCTGGGAAATCCCAGAATGGTGTACAAGTTTGGGCTGTGTACCCAAAGCAGCGTGCAAGTCCAGGCTGTGTGCCTGCTGGGTTCAGAGCCTGAAGGCTAAAGTATTGAGGAAGTGTTCTTGGTTCTTTTAATCTGCATTACCAGGAGTGTAGCCCCGTGGGGGGTCCATCTATGCTTTGTTTATTCTGTTTGGATGTGAATAAAAAGCCCTACTTTAGAATCCCACTTCTGGTATTGGATATTACAGTTATTGCTTCCTGTGTTCAGAATTACTTGGGTGCCCCTGGGCAGAGTAGCCAAACCTAGCCTTTGTGCCGAGTGACCTATTCCTCCCCGAACCCAGCCCACCTGGTATTGCTGTCAGAAACAAACAGCACGCCGCTGGGTGTTACACAAGAGGGGTGAGAGATCAGCTGTGGTTAGGGGAATCCTCATGCTGTTGCCACCTGTCTGTGGTACTGCTGTTCGTGGGCCTTGGGGGGAATTTTCTTGTTGATGTGTACAGTGCTCTGAGCCCTTGAGGATAGGGTGCTTTGTAAAACAAAGTGCCTTGCCTTGCTTCTGCCACCAGTGAAAATGCAAAAGAGTCTAATCCCCTATCAAACAGTACCAGAGAGACCTATAATGGGGGGGGGGGTCTTGTTCAAGCTACCTGGGGAGTTGCACATGGGTCATTCTGGGGTGTATGTTCATGTCCACATGCCTGGGCGAGACATGTAACTGCCCCCGGACACCCATAAGGGCATTTGTTCCCTACCAGCCAAACAACTGAAAAGGTGGTCTAGCAAATCAAGCAGAATTGGGGGTTCACATTCCCTCACCTTCACTTGTGGATCTGGGTGTAGTAGAGAAGATCCAAGATCAGTGGGTTTGTAAAAAGGCCTATGAAAGCTTGCAGAAAGGAGACTTTGGGAATTTTGCACAAGACTCCACTGAGATGCAGGGGCAGATATCCACAGTTATTCACATCTGGCAACTGAGTCGCAGCAACCAGATGTGCTCAGCTGTCATTGTCGACCCTCTGGGATGTTTCAAGGAGCAACTTCTCTAAGATCATGTGGGCAGATGAACCTAAACCTGCACAATCCTTATCTAAACTTTTATGAGTAACTCAGAATGAACTGCCTCCCAAGAACTTATTGTATTACTTAATGATCAATTACAAATATAATTTTAAAATTACTTAGTTTCCCCAAGATATGGGCAACTACACCTTTATTTCACATTAAAGGGAATAATTAACATTCCTTATATATAAACGCTATTTTGCTGCACCTCTTATAAGCCCTCAGACTTTTTCAGACCAGATGGCAGAATCTTGAATGAGTGCTAATGTCAAGGCAAAACTTTTCCAAAAGGTCCTGTTTGCTCTGTGCACATACAGTACATGATTGTAAAATGTCAAAAATCAGTCTTCACTTCCAACTGTCTGAGAAATTTGTGTCCACAGAATTCTGTCAAAACAGCAGATAAATATATAGTATGTTTCACAAGCTAAGCTGTAAAATGTAGGAACAATACAGTATTAAACAAGAGTGAGGGTACACAAATGCGTTTCCTGCAGCTCTCTGCTTCTGTATGCTATTATGATTCACCCCTTTTGCTGAATTCCAATCACACTCCCACAGTTTGTGCCTCTGCTCTGTAATGAGTTCTCCTTCTCCCAGAATTTGTACAGTACCCCTGGTCTTGTAACCCTTCCAAAATACGTACTTTTGCCTTGCACCTCTTCCTAGTTTGAAATTCTACCCTAAACTCCTGATACTGTTAGATATTTATTTTTCCCAAAATGTGCACCTGTCTTCTACTACACCACTCCCAGTGTATTTACCTTTACCCGTCCTCACTCAAACCTTGCACTTTTACTTCTGCACCCTTCCAAATGTGAACCCCTTCATTTGCACTCCTCCCAGAACTTGTACATTTAGCTCACATCTCTCCAAAAGTGTGTGCCTTTACCCCTGCCCCTTTCCCAAAATGTGTGCTTCTACCCTGCAACCATCCTAAAATTAGCATCCCTCCCACTACAACCCCCATCCTCTGTACCTTTACCATTTCATTCCTCTCAAAATGTACATCCCTTTCAAACTGCATACCCTCTAACCCCACAGCCTTCCTGAAACATAGTCCCCTTGTCCCACTTCCAATATTTGTACCTTTATCACTGCGCTTCTACTAAAATTTGTAACCCACCCCAAATGTGTAGCTTCACTCCTAAATCCTTACCAAAATATATACTCCACCCTTGAACACTTCCAAACGTAGAGAAACTATTTTGCTTGTGGGAAGTGGAGTAGAGGGTAGATAATCTGGGACAGCTGCAGGGTGTACACATTTTAGAGGGGAGTTGGTGTATGAGATACACATTTTGGGAGGTGCCAATTTGAGAGCAGTGCAGGGGAGGTACACTTTTTGGAAGTCATGGTATAGGGGTACACACTGTTGGAGGGGAAAACAAGTATGGGTACAAAATTTGCAAATGGTGCAGAAGCACTGCATGCAATGTTTTAGGAGGGTTTAGGGTTGGAGTATGAAGTTTGAGAAGAGTAGAAGAAGGGGTACATACTTTTGGACAAAGGTAAGGGTACAAACTGTGCAGAGTGTATAACTAGAGGTACAGACTTTGCAGTGTTGCAAATATTGGGATGAGGCATGAATTTATGTGGGGTGCAAATGTAGGGTGCACAAATTTTGAGTGGTTGCACAATTAGGAGTAGTGCAGGGAGGTAACATTTTGTGAGCTGTGTAGTACAAGTGACACCGATTTTTGGAGGAGTGCAGTGGTTTGCAAATGATGGGAGGGTGCAGAAGATTAGATGCAAATTTTGCACAGGGTGCAAAGTTTGGGAGTGATGTGGGGGTCATGTTAAGAATTTCACAAGGGCTGCTAAAAAAAGGGTTCAAATCTTGGATGCAGATCAGATGTAGAGATACACATTTCGTAGTGAGTGTGGGGTTAGAGGTAAAACTTTTGCAAAGGGTACAGCGTATAAATTTAGACAGGGTGCAGATTTGGGGAGCAGTGCAGAAATGGTATGAATTTACTGCAGTAGTGCAGGACAAAGAGTACTAATGTTTGGAAGGGTGCAGCAGTAGGTGTATAAATTGTGGGAGGGTGCAAGAGAAGGGGTGCCAATGGTGGAAATCTTGCAAATTTTGCTATTGGTGCATGGCATTTGCTAAAAAAGCTGAAGGTGTGTGGATTGTACTATGAATTTTAAAAGGGATATAGGAGTAGAAGTGTAAATCTTGGGGAAAGTGGGACTAGGGATAACATTTTGTAGAGTGTGGGCATATGGGTAAAACTTTAGAAAGCTACAGTGGTAGGGGGAATCTGAGGAGAGAGCAGAGTAGGATGTACAGAGTTTGTTATGGGTGGGGAAATTTGTGGAAAGTTGCAGATCTGGACAGTAGCACAATGGAGGTACAAATAATGTGGGGTCATACCTCTCAACTGTCCCTGATTTTCAGGGATATCCCTGATTTTGCCTCAAAATTTTCCTCTGTCCCTCATAAAATTTGTGTTTTTGTGACAGAAGAGTATGGATTAAAATCACAAAATAATGTCAGACATTAAAGATTCAGACTTGTTCTTCTTCAGAAAATGCATTTTAACACAAATCCTCTTATTCTATCAGCATTCTGAATGAACAGTATCAATTTTTAAGATGTGTCCCTGATTTTGGGTCTTTGTCCCTGATTTTTTTAAGCCTTGTTCCTGATTCAGGAGGCAACAGGTTGAGAGGTATGTGTAGGGTAGGGGAACAATTGTTTGGGGAGGTGTGGTAGGAATATAAATTTGGGAGGTGTACAGATGGGCACAAATACTGGGGGAATTGGGTACAAGTGTTGTGGGGGCAGGGTACACAGTCTGAGAGATGTGTGAGGGGAAGTGTGCAAATTTTGGGATTGGTGCAGGTCAGGAGTGCAAACTTTGAAAGGGGTTTTAAAGAGAAAGAGAAAGAGTTAGCACAAAGGGCCCCACACTCAAGGGATATATCCCGACAATCAGTTCCCCAACACCCAACATCCCGAAGCCACGATCCCGATGGCAGGTTGCCCAACAGTTAGGATGTTGCCCGTGGTTTGCTTACTGTTTACTGTAGTATTGTAGATTCTATCAGATTCATTTTGCTTAGTCCTAACCAGACATCTTCTGTTGCTACAAGTCCCAGAATTCCTTGCAGCTGACGTCAGAGCAGTAGGCAGTAGTGGGAGATGAAATAGCCTGCAGTGCATGTGAGAACTTGTATAATTTCCAGTCAGATGTTTTCTGAGTCTGCTTTTCTCCAGCACTAAGTACAGTCCTCTGTGACCATACTTAGCCCAGGGAGGACAGCAGGACCAGCAAACAAAAGATCAGAGCTTACTAAACTCTAAAATGCACTGCAGTCTGTTGAATCTCCGACTGCTACTGACTGCTCTGATGTCAGCTGCACAAGATGTCAGCTTAGAACGAAGCAAAATTAATCTGCTACAATGTACTATATGACAGTAAAGAGTAAGTAAACCAGAATGTTTTTGCACACATTGGTACCAGCCCCGCATTTGAGTGTTGGGCTCTTGTTGCAAACTGTTCCCCTTTAAGGGTACATGCACCTATTTAGGGAGGCATGCAGATTTTTTTTTTTGAGGGTCGAAAAGTACAAATTTTAGGCTGAGTGTAGTGGAAAGTACAAATTTCATGAGATGTACAGTACAAAGAGTGCAAATTATAAGAATGATCCACGGTAGAGTTAGACACTTGGAAGAGAAATGTGGTCATGTTCTGGAACAGCTGCAAGGGAGAAGTAGGGTAGAGGTGTAGATTTTTTTTGATTATACATTAGGATTGCTCGGCTTCAGAGTCACTCTGGATTTGGTCCCACTTTTTGGAATTGCAGTTTAAAAATCCTAATTCTGAAATTTAGGGCTAAAACATGATTTTAAATAGGAATTTAGGATTTATGAATTAAGATTCCAAATCCCAATCTGAGATTATTTTCAGAGTCAGATAGGATTCAGATTTGGAGTGGGATATCCCTGAATTCCCAAACAGTCCAATCAGATCAGAATTGTACATTTCTGAGTATCCCTATTATACAGTTGGGGAGAGGTATAGGGGTTGTTGTACATATTCTGTGAGCGTTGTGGGACATCGGCAGAGGGGTGAATTTGAATAGGAATAAAGACGAAGATATAGAGACTGCATTCAGGGATGGAACAGAACAAAGGAAATCCACATTTATATTTTAAAAGCCTGACTTTTTTTTTGGGGGGCATGATACTGTGCCCAAAGGTGATCAGCCAAGGGAACTTGCCAGATATCAACCTATGTTTTTGTGTACTGGTATAATTCTATTACAAACAAAACAGACCCTGAGCCCCATCAGAAGATTGGAAGCAAAGCCTAATATTTGTCATTTTACAGTCTAGGTACTAAGCTAACAGGACCTTCTAGAAAATTATGTCACACATGCTTCGATGATATCAGCACTCACCCAAGATTCTGCCATCTGTTCTGAAAAAGTCTTCGGAATTTGCTGTGAAACCATAAAATAAGAGCATCAATAAAATATTATGCACACCTGAGAAATGGCAATTCCTACACTTTATTTGTAAAAGACCCAGTTGTCCTAGTAGTGGGCAAACAGTACATTTTAGAACACTGTAACTGGTATTTCAGGTTCTAGACTGCTGGGGGGGGTTAAACTTTTGTCTAGATCACTGTTATTAAGGAGAAGTTTTAAAGTTGTATAAAATTGCTTTATCTGAAAAAATGTGGGTATGCTTACCATGTCAGTTTGGTGGTATTTACTGTGTGTTTTGCAGTTCCCTTGAGTAAGAAGACCTAATGCTGGCCAACTGCATTGGGCCCAGAAGCAGATGACCAGAGAGATGATGGAACTGCCCTGTCTGGAATTAAGGAAAAAGGGTGGTTGAAACTATGCTATAATTAATATGTAATACCTTTTGGACATCTGCTAGGTCCAGTTAAATTGTTGTAATTTCTATTTCAGGCAATCTAGGGCAGCACAGAAATATACAAATGTGTTGAAAATGTTTATGGTATGTCTAGTAATTCTCATGGCACTGTTTGTACCAATGTTAAAGAGTAGAGTTTTGGCATGTGTTGGGGCTTTGGTCTGCCACCTAGGGGGCAGAACTGCACCCCGGGTGGGCCTAGGCTGGCAATCTCTAGGGCCAATGTCTGTTTCCTCTTCAGAACCTGGTGTTCACCCTTGGTTTGGAGGCACTGGGAATGTTCTTGGGATGTATATTTATGTCACTTGTTGCACTTCTATATGTATTTTCCAAACGTTTCACATTTTTTGTATTGCCATGTTTTAGCTAATGTGTTCCAGCCAAATCACCGACTCATCTGACTGGAGGGGATGATAGACAGTGGGTCCTTCTGTAATGTTTTGGTAACCTGGACTAACACTAATGGCCTCTGTCTGGGGTGGAAAAGATGTTTGCACCAACAAGTATCATCCTTGGAGATATGGGTGGCCAGCAACATCTTGAAATGAAGGAGTATGTAATGTCCCACACCTTGGGATGGGCGTTACGAGCATTGTTTTCACAGCCTCTGCCTAAACTTCTGTGTAGGCAGGCTGCCAGTTGAAGGATTAACCACAGATTTAAGGATGATTCCAATGCAAGGGAGAGGGACTTACTGCAGCAGCATAAGCCACACCTGTCCCTGGCAGTAGGCAGTTAGTTGATAGAAGGATACTGAAATGAGAGGTCATTCTGTGTCTGAGGGGTTACCTTTCAAAGGAAACACCCTGATGGCTCTCCAGGGCCTGGATTTCAGCCAGAGAGGGAGGAACCCTGGGGGAAGATACCTCATGTTAGGGACCTCAAGAAACAGACAGTACCCCAATTACAAAGATGGAACCAGAGGATACCTGCCATTGTCAGCTGCCACTATTTTCAGCTACATGAGAGGTGTGAGAGCAGTTGTGGTTGGGGCAAATCCCTGTGCTGTTGCCCCAATTAGGTGCTGCTTTTAGCCACCAGGCAGGGCTGCACATAATCAGCCTTGAGGAATGCAAATTATCAGAGGTCTAGGGTGCCTGTACCCTGCCCGATGCAGCTTTTGGGCCAGGACTGTGTGCCAGGGGCGAGCACTCAGGTCCATTGTTCATTAAAATCCATAGTTGTTGCTAAATGCCTGAGTCTGTTCCAATGGGGTTGTGATGGTCCCCACACCTGTGAAATATCCACATGCTGTGTAAATATGTGAAGTAGTAGTAGTAGTAGTAAGTAGTCAAGTAGTTTTTATTTATAAAGCACAGATTCCCATGGGCTCTGGGTGCTGTACAAGACATAACACTGTTAAACATTGCAATAATTTATCTTAAAATGAATAAGATAATAAATAAATATAAATTTCAAGGGGTAGCTGTCTCACATAGTAATTGTAACCATAATGCTACTCAATATTGTTTTCTCTAACAGACATTGGATGTGTTCAAAGAGGGAGGCTGTGTTAGCAACCTCAAGGTGATCCTGTGTGCTGGTACCACAAGCCCTGTGTAAATATGTAAGCAATAACCCACAACAGGGTGTGCATTTCTAAAGAATTAATGCATATTCGTGTGTACTGGAAGGCATGAAGTCAATACGTACATTGAAAGGCATAAAGCCCATGGCCTGACCAAGTGGCTTTCAACGTACCCAGGAAGTACATTAATTCTCAAAGAAATGCACGCCCTGCAATGGGTTATTGCACTTATAAAATTGAATTTTTTTTTAATTGAAAAAAGTTTCATTTTTGTGTATTTAGGCTACCACTAGGTAGATTATGATAGGTAGATTAATCCTGCTATTTAAGTCAGGTGATCCAAGTGACCTTAATAACTACAGACCTATATCTCTGTTTCCCACCCTATCTAAATTACTTGAAAAAATAGTCAATTCACATCTAAGAAGTACAAAAGTTGTTTTCCATGTCCCACACTGCTGGATCTCACAAGCTCAACAGACCTTCAGCTGTAGAGCCCCCTCCTGGTTGAACGACCTGCCCCCTGAAGTCCTCTCAGCACCCAAACTCGGCATGTTCAAAGCCGAACATGTGACTGTGCCCTTTAGACCTATACCCTGCCCCTTGTCTCCTTCCCTCCCTCTTTAGTTGTCTACTGCTCCCACTCCCATGGTGCCTCCCCCCCCTCCCCTACCTCCCCCCTCCTATTACCTCCCCTTTTCCTCCTGCATTCTCACTGTAACTCCTAGCTTGACAATGTCTGCTTCATATTTAACTGCATACTAGTCTGACAAAGTCTAATATATATTTGACTGCATATGTGTTGTTGTTACTATTGCTCCTCACTGGTAATGCCCAGCCTCCCACTGTTCTTGCCAGATACCCAACCTACTGTATGTATTTTATGGCCATTGTTTTCGCTCCTATGTATTCATTCTGATTGTATCAATCCTGTCACATGTAATTTATTCTGATTGTATCAATTGTGTCCTTCTCTCGTATTGCCTCTACTGTTTCTTATACTTGACGTGGAACCTTTGTAAAAGAATCCCTGGTTCAGAGGTACTTGTAACCCGAGTGACGAATAAATAAATAAATAAATAAATAAAATGAGAAATCACCTAGAATCATTTAACATGCTTAACCCCATACAGTCCAGATTTAGACCAACTCACAGCACGGTAATTGCCCTAGCCAAGGTGACCAATGACTGGCAACTAGCACTCGACTCTAAAAGCCATGTGGGTGCATTATTTCTCAGCCTGAGCAAGGCATTTGACACAGTATATCATGACCTACTACTGCTCATACTATGTAACATTGGTGTCAATTCTACTGCATTGCAATGGTTCTCTTGTTACTTTATTGGCCGGCATCAGTAAGGCAAGGCAGAAGAGGACCTCTTCCCTCTGAAAACATTTCAGAGAGGTGTACCACAGGGGTCTATATTAGATCTGTTACTATTCGCAATTTATATCAATAATATCAACTCTGGTATCAAGTCTGTAAACTTCCACCTTTTTGCTGGCGATGCCATCCTCTGCATCACCCGACCCACCCTTGAACTTGCCGGTAAGGAACTGCAACATGAATTTAACTTGTTACAGGGAAACCTCCTGCACATAAAACTTCTGTTAAATGCTAAAAAAACAAAAACAAAGCCATGTTCTTTTCCCCACAAATCAACTCAATAAATCACTGTTCCTTAGGTGTCACACCACAAATTACAACCCTCCTGGGGAAAACCACTGGAGTTAGTAAACAGATTTAACTACCTGGGCTTCTGGATTGACCACAAACTTTCATTCTGTGATCATATTGAGGAACTGGCAAGAAAGTTAAAACAAAGGCTAGGTCTCTTTTTTCGAATTAAACACTTACTAACACAGGATGCCAAAACAAGACTGGTGCAAACTACTTTCCTCCCTCTCCTGGACTATGCCAACTTTCTATATAGTCATGGACCCAGCACTGCATTAACCAAGCTCAACACCCTGTATCATAAAGTGCTAAGATTTATTACTGGAGCACCGTACTCTACCCATTATCGCTCCCTCTATTCCTAGCTTGGTTGGAAGTCACTTAAATCCAGAAGACCAAAAACCACAGCTACTTGGACCTATAGAGCACTTACTAACAAGCTCTCCCAATACATTTCCAATTGCCTGCTAACTAGTACCCTTGAAAGTTACTCCCTGAGAAGACACTCGTACATCCCTCTCGATACCCCTAGAATCAGGTCGCGCTTTGGCAGACCTTCTATGAGCCATGCCCTTCCTGACCTTTGGAATAATCTCCAAAAAACCCTGAAACTATCAAAGTTTGTTAAAATGGCCACCTTTAAAACTCTGCTTACATGTTCTATTAAAGATACTTGTAACTGCTTTCGTTAACCACATTGATGTCTGAAGCTCTGTATGCTTGCACTCTACCCCAGCTCTCATCTAGTATGACTTGTTGCTGTTACCTCCTCCTCTTCCCTCCCATCTACCTCTTCCATCTACCCCCCATGCTCTTACTGACTTGCTTCTGCCTCTCAACTTAACAGTAATCTTATTTCTTGCTTAGGTGTACTATATGTCATTATTATATTGTGCTCTGTGAATTTTATATGATTCTGTCCTGTGCTATAATGAATTGCTGACTTATGTTCTCCTTGGCCCAGGTCCACCTTGTAAATGAGTTCTCTCAGTGGTGCTCCACCTGGTAAAATACAGATTGATTGATTGGTGACAAACCGTGTATTTACAGGGAATTAATGAATGGTCAGGTGATGTGTTTTGATCAATCAAGTTGCTAGAGTTTAGAGAATTATGACACCCATGTTACAACTTTGATTGTAGTACTCTCCTCAGAGCCAACTGACCTGCACCCCTAGTGCAGGAGGGCCTATAGAAATGTCCAATTTTTCACCATAATGTGCACCACTGCTTTGATTTAGGAACATTTCACTCTCTAGCAACCTAACATACTATTTGCCAGCAGATTAGGCCTTATGGTCTATTGAGTCTGCTCGAACCTCAGATCCCTAGTTGGGTGCTGAGGCCCCCCCCTTGTGTTCCAGAAACCCCTATCATCCATTCCCACCCCTCTGGGCCAGGCCATCATCTGATACATCCACTTTCTATGTCTGTCACACCCTCTCTTGAAGCCCTCCACTGTGGATCTCTGACCCAGCTTGCCAGGCAGTGCATTCTAAGGGTCCACCACCCTCTCAGTGAAAAACCTCCTCCTCTTCTCCCCCCCACCCTTCCACCTTCCAACTTCAAACCATGCCCTCTGGTGATACCTCCCTGCTTTAGTCTAAAGATCCCTTCCATGTTTACCCTATTTATTCCCTTGAGGTACTTGAAGACCTCAATCATGTCCCCCCTGTCTCTCCTCTCCTCCAATGAAAACAAGCAGAGCTCCTCAAGTCTGTCCCATACATCAAATCCCCTAGCCTTCGTATCATCTTAGTTGCCCTCCTCTGTACTCTCTCCAGGAGCTGTATGTCACTCTTCAAGTTTGGTCTCCAGTACTGTACACAGTACTCAAGGTGTTGTCTAACCAGTCCATTGTACAGCGGCAGAATCACTTCCTTGCTCCTAGAGGTGATCCCCTTACAATGCATCCCAACATCCTGTTTGCCTTGCTAGCTGCTCTCCTGCACTGCTCAGAGTTATTCATACATGCATCCACCATGACCCCTAGGTCTTTTTCCCTATTGAGGCCTCCAGTGCCTCCTCCCAGGGTGTATCTGTGTTTAGGTTCCCACCCAAGATGCAACACCTTGCACTTGGTGATATTGAAATTTAATTTCCATGTGTGAGCCCAGCTTTCCAGGGTGTCCAGGTCCCCTTGCAGGGCCAACCTCCCCTCTTCTCCCTCAACTACTGCTCCCATCTTGGAGTCATTAGTGAAGAGACTCATTTCATACCCTATACCCTCCTGATGTCCGATATATGCATTAAACAGGATCGGACCCAGGACCAGCCCTCTGGTACCCCCTACCAACCTCTCTAGGGTTCGAGAGCTCCCCACAGACCACTACTCTCTGGTGTGTCCAGCTAGCCAGTTTTCAATCCATCTGACCATCAAAGGGCCTACTCTAACCCCATCAGTTCTCCACCAGACCATTGTGGGGACAGAGTCAAATGCCTTGCTGAAGTCCAAGAATAATACATCCACAGGCTTTCCCTGTCCAGTTCTGATGTTACCCATTGCAGAACTCCACAAGACTGGTTTGACATGATCTACCTGGCACAAACCCATGTTGCCGACTATCCAGATCTCCCACCTCCTCCAAGTACACCCCCAATCGTTCCTTTAGTATACCCTACATTAATTTTCCCACCACCGAGGTCAAACTGATGGGTCTATAGTTACCTGGTACTTCCCTCGACCCCCCTTTATGGATTTGCACCACATGTGCCTCTCGCCAATCCCTAGGTACCCTCCCTGTCTCAAGTGACCTGTTGAAGAGCTCTGCCAGTGGTGCAGCCAGTATGTCCGCCAATTCCCATAGTACTCTTGGATGAATGCCATCTGGCCCAGGAGATTTGTCTTTCTTTAGGGCCTTGAGGGCTAACCTCACCCTTTTGGCAGAGACAGCATCATCCATCCCCTCCACCTTACTGGCCTTTTTATCCTTATCCAGATGTGACACCCCTGGGGTACCTCTCCCTACCTCTTGCTCCATTTCTGTTGCTCCCCTGATCCCACTCACTGCCGCTTCTATCCCCATCGTGCCTTGCTTTGTAGATATCCCATCCCCCTCCCTAGTGAACACAGAGGCAAAGTACTCGTTAAATACCTCTGCCTGGTCCCTCACCTCTTCCACCTACCCTCCTTCTGATCTCAATCTGCTGAGATGGCCCTTAGTTTTTCTCCACTCCCCAATGTACCGGAAGAACCCCTTTCCCCTCCATGTATCCCCTGTGTGAGTCGTTGCTCTTTACTGGACTTGCTCCCTCACCATCCAGGTGACTTTTCTAGATGCAAGATGGTACATTTCCTTATCCCTATCCCTCTTGTTGTTTTATATTTTTGTAGGCTGCCTTCTTTCTCTGACTGCTACCTGTACCTCACTGGACCACCAGCATGGTTTATGTGACCTTGCTCCCTTCGTCTTCAACTTAGAGCAGATCCTGACTGCCTCATGAAGTCCCGCTTTATGACCTCCCATCTCCTTTCCACACTTGTCATTGATGTAATCCCTTCAAGTGATCCTTGAGAATATTTCCCATGCCACAAAGTCTGCCCCCTGAAGTCCACTGCCAGTGTCCTAGATCTCACCCCCCCTCCCCCATGCTTATTTGAAACCAGACAGTATTGTGGTCGCTCCCAGTCAGGGGGTTCTCTACAACCAGGTCCCTTACCAGATCCCCATCTGCCAGAACCACGTCCAGGACATGCTTCTCCCTTGTGGGCTCCATCACATGCTGTGTTAAGAACACATCCTGGAAGCCGTTCAGCAGCCTCTGCTCCTTGGCCACCTTAGAGGACATGGTTCCCCAGTCTGTACCTGGCATATTAAGGTCCCCCATCAACACCACTCCTTCCCCTTTTGGTCCACACTGGGCAATGATGTTGTCCAGCAAACCATCCTCTAGAACATCACTCATCCTGGGGAACCTATATACTACACCCAGCTTGACCTTATCTCCTGCTGGGGATCGTGAGGTGACCCATGAGGCCTCCACGTTTCCCTCTGCCTCTTCTACCCTAGCAATTTCTATGTCATCTCTAATGAACATAGACACTCCACCCCCTCTGCCCTCCTTTCTATCCTTCCTAAGCATAGTGTACCCCTGCACATTTAGGTCCCAGTCATGGTTTTTGTTGGCCAACGTCTCCGTGACCGCCGCCACATCCACCCCCCCTCGAACAGCATGGCCTGGAACTCTGGCAACTTGTTTCCCAAGCTCCTGGCATTTACTAGCACCAACCCCACCCCTTATCCCTGATCCCCTTTGTCGGACCCCACCCAGGTTCCTTATACTTCCATCCTCCCTGTGCTCCTCCTGAAACCTCCACCCCAGTCTGTTTCCCCCCCCTTGGGTTTGAAGGCTACTCCCCTCATCTGGAGGAGAGGGCTTCTGGGCAGCCCCTCCCTTATCCCTTCCCCTCACAAGTTTAAACCCCACCTTTCTTGAATGTAGTCAGCCATCCCCTGTTTAAGGACTTCCTTCCCTAATGGGGCAAGATGAAGCCTATCCTTGGCATACAGTCCCTTATCCTCCCAAACTCCTTTCCAGTTCCCTACACCCCAACCCACTCTCTTCACCCACTTCCTAAGCCAGTCATTAACCTCTGTGATCTTCATTTTTCTCCACTGAGGCCTTTGGTACTGGCAATATCTCCGAAAGGAAATGTTGCATCCATTATCCCGACAGACTCTGGCAAGTTCTTGGAACCTTGCTTAGATTTCCAAACGCTATTTCCTCTAGATCGTTAGTTCTCAAATGCACCAGGAACCGTTTCCTCCACAACCCTAACCAGTTCATACACTAAGAACTTTGCTCTGTGCACTGTCAGCCCAGAGATACTCACTACCTTCACCTGGCTATGGCATCCACCCCCCTGTCCCTCCCACTGGATACCTCTAATCATCGAGTCTCCCAATAACAGAACCTTAACACCGCCATCATCCTTATGGTTACCTCCACTATGCCCTCTCAGCCCCCCATCCCCCCCTTTATTCGTGATCTCACTTCCATGGGAGTCTTCCTGCCTTATTAGAGATCCCATTGTCACCCTCCCCTTTCTGCCACCCTCGTTATTTTGCCCACTTAACTCAGACCCCCTCTGAATAGGTGTCCCCTTTAACCCTCTCTTATCCGAACCATTTATCCTGTCCCTGATGGTTTCCCTTTCCCCCACACTGCCATCCCCCCCCTTGTAATAGTACCCCTGCCTCCAGAGGCTCTCTGTGGGTCCCCTTTAGCTAGGGCCCCATCCTTGGTACTGACCCCCCCTGCTGAAGGGGGGCTCCTCTCCCACCTCGTCTCCCAGTTTCTCTCCAGTCATGCTCTCCTCTCTCATGTCTGCAATATGTTGCATCTCCCCCATCTGCTTAACATTTATGTTTCCCCTTCTCCCTCTGGGACTACTTCTATCCTTTCCGTTGCCAGTCTGTGATGCCCTATGGGTATCTGACTCCCTCCCCCGGCCTCTGTATCAGTTTCCTCATTTCCACCAACCCCTTCCTCCCCCTCTAGGTTGCTTAGTAGCTCAAATTTATTGTGACACTCTATGTCAGCCTCCATCAAGTAACCCTAGTTTCCTGACTGCACCTCTAAACTGCCCCTCTTCTTCCCTCTTGCTCTGTTCTCCTTAGAGCTCCCTTCCCACAGTCTGCTGTTTTAGGCTTCCCACAAAGCCCCTCCTTCTCAATGTCTGCTCTACTAGGCTTCCCCACAACAGCCCCTCCTGACTCTTCCCCCTCCACTCTCTTTGTATTCGGAATATTCACCCTGTACGCTTTCCCCTTAGCGTCAACATCCCTATCTAAGGGTCCTCTGTCCCTAATAGCCCCCCTCCTGCTTGCTGTAACATAACGTCCTGTAATTTCAGAGCATTGCCCCAGCCTCCTCTCAGCCCCACCCTTCTGCTGCCCATATCCACACCCCTTATCCTTGGACAGCCCCCAGCTTACTCCTTAACCAATATACCTCACTTCTGATATAAGATAGCTGTCTACAGAGTGGGCAGCCTCCCTCTCTCCAGGCCCAATTGAGAATTATTGCCATCCCACAGCCTGTGCAGCCTACAACCCTTCCGAAGATGCCTACCATGGTGGAATATGGCCACCCTGTTTGCCCCCTCTGTTTATAATGGCACACACCCTTTTCTCAGTCCCTTCCTCCTGGAATACAGTTTCTCTCTATACTGACTGCAATTATTTACAAACCCAATTTCAACCCCACCAATAAAGTTCCCCTACCTCTACTCTTCTTTTCATTATTATTATCTTCCAAGGTTTCTGCAGCCGAAGGCTGTGAAAGCGAGGAAGAACTGGTACTGCTGTTGAGGAGAGTGAATCTTAGCCACATGATTTAAGGTATAAGATGAATGTTTACTGGTATTACACTTATATACATACCAATTAAATTGTGGGGACTAATACCACAATTCAAAATAAATGCAAAAACTTTTTTTAAATGTTATTGTTTAAGACCGTCATGAAATTTTATATGTCAATATTAAAAAATGTATATCAAAGGCAGAGAAAACTGCCTGTTTTCAATAACATAATCACTACTGTTACACAATAATGATATAGAATCAACACGGTTCTTAACAGCTGGACACCAAGCTTTCAATTAAAAAAAAAATGATTTAAAATGTGGTAACTTTGGAACCATTAGGGCTAGAGACTTTTTTATCCTTTTTTTTCCATATTCCTTTATTAAGATATGTATTACATCACATTTCAAACATTTCTTCCATTAAATAAGTATCATATTTTCCATTTATCATATTTTTTTCCATGCTATATATTAAATATCTTTAATATTATAGTTACATATCTGTAATATGTATATTTCCCCTCCTCCTCATAACAAACCATCTAGGGATTAGTCTACAGGTACATTATTTGGATGTTATTTAAAATTACAATATTTGCAGTAATGGCGGAAGTACAATATTTCATTCCAGGAGGTTTTTCTCATTTAAATTATCCTCATTCATATCTTCCATCAATATTTCATAATACAATGTGGTTTTAAATATGTTGGACCATTTATTTACCTCAAACAGCATTAGTTTGTCAGAGTTCCAATTTTCTAAAATTATTCTTTTGGTTGACATGGTGGCAAGGGAAAAAATGTTTTTCCTTCTTATCTATATCTAATATATCCAGATCATTAAAAATATAAATAGTGGGTGTAAATGGAATTTGTTTATTATTTTTTTCAATTTCAATTCTCTTTTCCACCAAGCACAGATTTCCCGGCAGTCCCAGAATAAATGAAAATGATCAGTCTTCATTTTTGATCTTTACATTTGTGCCAACATACATGTGGGTAACTAGAATCCATATGCCATAATTTATAAGGGGTAATGTATGCTCTATCAATGATTTTATATTGAATAGATTTAGTTTTTGCATATGTATATAATTTATTTGCATTGATCTGAATAGTTTTCCATAATGTGGTTTCCCATTTATTAGAAATTACTTCTTCCCATTTTACTTTCGGTTTATTAAGAATTCTTTCCATTTTATTTATATTCTTATGTATTAATAAGTCATAAAAAAAGCAATTATGTTTGTTTTATTTTTCATTTGATGATTATCTATAATTCTTAATATATCCACCCCTTCTTTTAAGATAATCCCCTCTTTAGGCATAATGGCCTGGATATTCAAAAGGGTTGCACCATGCGCAACAGAGATGCGCCAGCTCAAGTACAGAAATGTGCCATTGTGTGATATTCAGTGGGAGGCTACTGCGCAGTGCAAGTAGCAATACGCAGGAGTGAAATAGTAATGAATGCATGTGCAACTGTAGGGGACAGAACCATGAATAACATGTGCAGTGCGATATTCAACAGCATGCACTGTGTGCAATAGGGGAGCTAGCGGACGTTGCGCGACAGCGGAGATGATCCAAAATAAAAGGGAGCAAGAGAGGGGCACAAGAAGGCTTAAGGGAAGCCACAGGTGGGAGCATGGTGACAGACACAAGGGCAGTACAGAGGGTAGCAGTGAGCAGGACTGGGCAGGAGCAGGACAGGGCACACCTGAACTGAGCCAGGAACAGGATAGGAGTGGGGAGCCTGTGCCACTGTGCAGGATAGTTAGTAGAGTGCCACATTGGACTGAAGGCAGTGGCAGGAGGCAGGACAGCCACAGCCAAAGGCCAGAGGTGTACCCGGTGCAGGGGAATCATCAGAAATGGACAGCAGGGGGAATGGGATAACAGCCACCAGGGGAGCACCAGCCAGGAACATGGCCAGTGCCACCTTCCAGATGGAGGCGGTAATGAGGGGTGTGAGAAGGCATTCAGTGGGGGGGTGGCCATGGAAGGGCCTGTCAGCTGTACACGCAGAACAGCCAGTAATGAGCCTGCACCACCTTCGAACACTACTCTGACACAGAGATTGTGGGCTGGTACCACCTGAACCAGGCGATCCTGAGGCGGCTCTGTGATGGCTGTGATAGCTCATGTTAAATGGGCAGACTAGGTGGGCCAAGCAGTCCTTATCTGCTGTCAAAGTCTATGTTTCTATGTTTCTGTGCAGTGATGAGATGCAGGCACCCACATGACGGAGCCATGCTCTGTCATTGGAGATGAAGGTGACAGCCGTCATGTGCCTGCTCGCCATGGGCACCTTCCGGAGACCAACAGGGGACACAATAGGCATAACCCAGTCAACCATGTCACGCCTACTCACACAATTTCTCAGCGCACTGTTGCCACATGCTGCGGAGTACATCCATTTCCCCAGCACATAGGCGGAGCGCACAGCACACATACAAGGGTTCCACAGGGTAGCACGGTTGCCTGGCATGCTTAGGGCCACTGACTGCACCCATGTGGCCATCTGCATGCCACCTGGCCCAGACGGTGTGTCATACATCAACCAGAAGGGGTATGCAAGCATCAACTGCCAGGTGGTGTGCGATGCCAGGGGGCGCATTATCAGCGTCTGTGCCGTGCACCCTGGGGGAGCACATGATGCCTTCATCTGGCACCAGTCCACACTGTGCCACAGGTTTGAGAGTGGGGACATCCCCACTGGCCACCTAGTGGGTGAGTATGCATATCACGCAAGACGACATGAGCAGACGTGGGGGGGTACATAGTCAGAGGTGCCATGGGTACTGGCCTTGTCAACCCATGGCAAAGTGATGCAGAACACTATACTAATGTCCACCATCTACACACAGGTGACAGTGGCTACCCACTCCGTCCCTGGCTGCTCACACCATACCGGCACCCCATGACCCCATCGCAGCTATGGTACAATGAGGCACACGCCACAACATGGAATGTCATCGAGTGGGTGTTCGGGATGCTGAAGGCACATTTCTGGTGCCTGGACACATCTGGCGGTGCCCTACAGTACAGCTCCTCGAAGGCCTGTGGGCTATTCCTGGCCTGCTGCATCCTGCAAAACATGGCCAATGACTGTGGGATAGGTGTAGAGGTTGAAGACGGGAACAGCGGTGGGGACGATGAGGATGCCGGTCCAGCTGGTGACAGACAACCACCCCCTGGGCGAAGGGACCCCTGCCTGATCCGGATGTCACAGCTGCACCTGGACACCATTACAGAAGAGCACTTCGGTCAACACAGATAGGTCACGGGGCCATGCACAACCACCAATGGCAAGGGCACAGCCCACAGACAGGCAGGGAAGAACACCAGGGGTGGACAGCTGTAGGGGAATGGGTCTGAGTGTGGCACCGCACATGGTGTCAGGGATGGGCAGGGCTGAACATGACATGTGCACACACACACACACACACACACACACACACACACACACACAAGACATGCACAAGGGGTAGATGGCACGCCAACCCCAATGGCCACCCCTACCCCCACACAGGTCCACACACAACCAAGCCCAGTGGCCGTCATTGTGCATGCCTCAGACACTGGGCACCACTGCACACTGGTGGACAGCGCAACACAGGCATCATCATGCACACACCACAGTGGCCACCAGCTGGGAGGGTGTGCACAGGGACCACGTGTGTGCAGGGCCTTGTACCCCACCCATGCATCGCATGATGCACACCACACTGCACATAGGGTGGTGGCAGACAGTGGCCATGGTGGGAGATAGATCAGTCATGCGGCACAGTGCCACGGCCACCATGGATGCATGGGCGGCCCTGCTGAGACCTGCCAGCCATGTCAGGCTGACCATTGGCCTCATGGGGTGGCACCGACGGTCCCCCAGGGGTGCCACTGCATGAACACGACCATGTTCATGCAGGGGTCTGCAGCCCACCGATCACGCCCGCGCCAGGCGTGCTCGGTATGCCCACAGCTGAACCCAGTGTCGACATAGCAGGTGTCACACGGTGCCAGTAATGGGGGGTGGACATGACACTGCACGGTGTCTGCAGTGCATGGGCACTGAACTGGGTGCCCAATGTGGCCATGACAGCTGTGAATGCATTTGTCTGCCTGTCAATGGCAGTGGTCACATCCTCCCACTGCTGGGCCATCTCTGCCAGGAGCAAACCGTGGTCTCTGCTGCGCCGCTCCTCTGCCTGGCTCAGGACCGCACTGAGTGCATCCACCACAGTCACAAGCCACAACTGCTGATCTACTAAAGCCTGGAGTAGACGGCTGTGCTCGTCAAAGAGGTCATCTGCCACTCCTGCATGCTGTCCCTCGTAGTGTTCCTGGCCCTGCTGGGCAGCACCCCTTGACAATGGGTGCTGCATACCAGAGCCATGCAGGGTATGTCCACATGCAGTGCACTGCCACTGCCCCCTGACACTGTCCCTCCATCGCCATTGGCCGACAGCTGGCACTGCCCCTCTGGCTACCAATCGCCAGGGCTCACCAGCACTGCCACAGCCCCACAGCCCTGGATGCACATCAGGGCTGCCCCACTGGGGCATACAGGCACAGGCTGGGACTGTGTTGTTACGCAGGCCTCCACAGCGGCACCACCCATGCAACGCCTGTGCCGTTGTCTGCTGTGGGACCATCCTGCATCCCACACATATCATTGTCTGGGACGTGTGATCCATCATCATTGGTGCTGGATCCGGCACCAATCCGTGTCCCAGCACGCTGGAGACCGTGGGCACTGTCACGCTGGGACACAGGCAGGGCCTCATCTGCACCCGCACCACCCTCTTCAGTCCGGACAGACAGGCAGGTATGCAATGGTCCGGTCCCTCGGACACCTGTGGAGGTGGATGGGGGATTCTTCATGTCCAGGGCTTCACCCTCGGTGGACATATCCACCACCGCTGACCCATGTAGATGCTCAGGAGCTGTAAGGGAACACAGTAGTGTTAGTGGCTCCGCCCTGCCCTGTGGCATTCCCCACACCACCCACACAGTGACAGCACAGGACCTACCATGCAGTGATGGGCTGCCACCTGTCTGGAAGCCATCACCAGGAATGCCCTCTATGGCACAATGCCACATGCTGCTGGCCACCCACTCCTCCTGTGGCATCAGGCGTGGCAAATCTGGCTGTCCCCCACCGGTGGCAGCACGTGCTGCCCTGATGGCAACCACCTTATCCTTGATCCTTCTCCTGTCCATGCCAACCTTCTTTTTACACTCCTGCATGGATCGCTGGTGGCTGCCATGCTGGTTCACAGCACACACCACCTCACCCCACGCTGCAGCATGGGCCTGTGTCGTTCCCCACTGTCCGCTGAGCAGCGGTTCCCTGTTGAGATATGCCTCAGACAGGGCATCTGATTCAACCCGGGTGAAGTTGGGCCTCCTCCTTCTCCCCCGTACCTATTCCTCCTCATCCTCACGTTCAGTCATGATCGAGCCTGTGGAAATGACAGGTGTTACCTTTGAATGTGCAGTCCCATTCAGCCCTCACAAACCACAATCCCCACATCCCAACAGCATGTAACCCATGTGCCAGTGGCACTAGTGCACTGTTCGCCCGCATGGCACTCGTGCCCTGGTGCGCCGTAGGTGCCATGGAGCCACAGCGTGGTAGGCCACTGCAGGGTGCCACACAGAGGCACCCTATCGCGCTACATGCAGGGCATCCCAATAGTGCTATGGCGCTCCGTGCATGGACAGACCCTTGACCCTGAGGTTGACCTTTGCCCCCTAGGCACCATGCATCCGCATGGGTTCACCCCTATCGCGCAGTTCGGTGACAGTGCAATGGGGAATGGCAGGACAGTACCGCACAGCCTCCGCATGTGGGGAACATGCGCTACAGAGCGCCATTTTGATAGCGATACTCACTGCAGGATGGCACAGAGGCGAGCACAGCAGTGGAGCGCCATAGAGCTGGTGGCCATTGTTGAGCCCCATGCTGAGTCCTGTTTGGCCAAGATCCACTTGACAGGCCATGCAGTGCTGTGTGGGAGGAGGTGGCTGATGTCCTGGAGGAGGCCACCGGTATCGCCAGGTCTGGTGAGCAGTGTCACCACAGGTATGGCGACCTATGGCGGAGGGACCCTGACAGGCTGGGGCATCTACAGGCACGCGCCCGGCGGGGCGCCATGCCACAGCCAGGTAGGTGCTCCATCCATAAACTTGTAGTGTCCATCCGTTCGGGTATCGCGGTGTGCATGTGTCCACTCCGCAGGGGGATGGGGTCCTTCTAGCGGGGACGGTGGTGGTGGGGGGGTGCGGCATGGCTGGGCTGTGCAGGAACACACACACTGGGGGGGCTTTGCTACTGGTTTGTACTGATGTTCCCCTTTCCATGTTTGCACCCTAGGCCCAGAGGAGCACCGTAGGGCGAGGCAGGCCCGTTCCGAGCAGGACAGGGTTGGTGCGCCGTAGCTGCAGCAGGGTTGTGGTGGAGGGGCCATGAGCCAGTAGCGCCCAGCCGGCCTGGATGCAGGTGAGTGACGTTTTTCCCCTTACATCTGTGCATGCTGTGTTGCAGGGTTGACGGCAGGGCATGGCCAACAGCACTTGGCCCCACCCCCGTGCACACCACACGGTGCACTCAGCACTGTCCTGTGGCACTGCATGTGTGGGTGGGCATCGCTGGTGGTCCGTGCGTGCACTGGGTACATGGCTGTGCCACTGCCTTCCCACCGCATAGCCATGTCACTGTACGGCCACGGTGGTGCTACACGGGACATGGCGTGGGTGTGTGCAGCGGTCTGCATGGCTGTGGGTGCCTGGGTAGGCAGGTCATGTAGGCGCAGTCACTGTGGGTGGTCACATGCCATCACAGGGGCATGGAACACAGCTGTATACTGTGCACAATGGGTGGGCTGAAGGGGTGTGGCCAGTCACGTGTAATGACTCTGCTCCCTTGTCCTAGGTGAACAACACTGGATGGCACTTGAAAGAAGTGTGCAGGAGCTGCTACAGCTCACAAGGGGAACCCTTGAGCTCCTGCAGAGGCTGGAGCAGGACAGAGGACAGTGCCACAGAAGACAGCACAGGGACAGAAGAGGGGAGAGGGGCCGACGATAGGCCCTCTATGCCCCTTTTTTGTATTCCCCTCTGGACTAACCCTCACACCCCTTCATCCCTCTCCCAGTTGTTCACCCCTGCCCAATGCCCATCACCACCTGTGGCCCTTCCCCCCATTGTATACAGTTGTATATATGTTTTGTATTTCACACGCCTTTAATATCCATTTTGTTATGACAACTGTGGTGGTCTCTGATTTGCAGTGGGCTAATGGTGCTTGGCTGCAGTGGTGTGCATGGCATAGGGGGTGATGCAGGCCTGCGCGTGTGTGTGTCTGTCTGGGACCCACCTATGGTGTGGGTGGGGGACTTGGTCCCTGTCTGTGGTATGTGTGTTGTTCCCTGTACAATGGACGCCTGTGTGCAGTGGTCCTTGGTGCATATACTGTGCCCATGGTGCCCCTGTCAATATGTCCATGGCCCGTGCTGCTGACACCCATGCATGTCTGTGCTATGCACGGTCTGCTGGAATGTCAGTGGTGGCTGTCCATGCTGGCCACCCTTTGGACCTGGCACAATGGCAGCTTGCCTCCTGTCACCGGTATGGTGCATGTCTTTCTTGGGTGGCACTGTGGCCTCTGCTGTTGTTATCCCCCCTCCATGCTGTCACTGGTGTCTGTTGCAGGGTCTGTGCTCCGATGTCTGTCACTTGTGCTCCAGCCGCATGCTGGTGGTGGACAGCTTCATGGTGCATGCGCAGGATGGCTGGTACACCTGTGCCATGGTGGGGTGCTGGCCATAGGTATACGGCTGCTGTGGTCGTACGCCAGGGGGATATGTTGCCCCACTATTGTGTCCCTGTGTTGGAGTGCCCTTGGGTCTGGGTGGGTGTTTGTCCGTGCCCTGTGTTGCATCCTGTGTGATGCATGCCTCCATGCACCCCTGTGGGCATCTGTGCTGGCTGTTGGGGCCAGTGCTGGGATAGGGTGTGTGCTTGGGTGGGTGTGTGGGGTACTGTCTTGCTGGTGGTGGGGTCCAGGGCAGGCTCTGTCACATGCGGGGTACCTCGGGTACCAACGCAGGGTCGACCTCTCAGCTGTGCCACGGGGGGGCCATGCAGGGCGGCACTGTGTCTGCAGTTGTTGCATCAGTGGCTGGTGCTGCCCACTGCAGGGTGCTCACGGTGGGGCTGCCATGCATGGCTCCATGGTGCACAGGGTTGCATTGTCACAGTGCGGGTAGTGACATGCATACGGTGCCATGCTCTGTTGGGCGCTGCTCCTGGACAGTGTGTCTGGGGATTGCTGTGCAGGGTGTGCTCTGCATTGGTGGGATGGGGTGGCACTGGGTGGTCAGACCTCCTTGTGTTGCGGTCACTGCTTGCCAGGGGGTGTGCTGGAGCACCATGCCCCAGCTGTGGATTCAGTGCTGGTGTTCATGGGCTGGTGGTTCATCCAGCTCACCACAGGTTGTGCAGTTTATGGGGTGCAGGGAGCACTGTCTAGTCTGCTGCATGCTCCTCCACCCATGTCCACCATGGGTGGTGCACACCTGCATCCTGTCCCTGCGCATCCCGGGTTATGCTACTGCACTGCTACCCTGTGCCACTGCGCATCCCTGGTTCCTGTGATGGCATGGTTAGTCGATATTCAGTTGTGTTGCGCAAAGCGCACTTTGGCCTGCGCTGTGTTTGAATATCGCATATGTTGCGCATAGGCACACTGCACTTGCACCTGCTCCTGCAATTGCGATACTTTGTGGCACAGTTTGAATATCTGGGCCAATATATTTATCAAATTTGTTTTTCAGTAAATTATATTTTATTTTAACCAAGGGTATGGTATATGTAGTTCTTGGCATTTTGATATAAAATCTATTCTGGACATGAACATATTCTCTTTTAGACAGTCCAGCCAATTGTTAATCTTTAATCTCTTTAGATCGGCCTGTGTAAAAACCTAAGAATTATGTTTATTCCAGATCTTAGTGTTCCCAGTTATGCTAGCACAAAGTTTATATTGTTTTTAGGACATTTTTTTAAAACATTTTATTACATATTTTTTGAAGCACCGATATAATCTGATTATTGCATTTTATAAACAGCTGTGGAAAAGCCAATATATCTTGTATTCTTAATTTAGTTTCTGAATACCTTAACATCCTTTGACCAAGGGACTGCTGGGAAATATCTAGGTCTACTTAATCTTTACTCATTTTTATCCAAAAGATCATTTGTTTCATTTTTGCCGCCCAATAGTACAAAATTGGGTCTGGACACCCCATTCCAACCTGTGACCGTATAATAGTTAGCTTATCCCATGCAATTCTTGGAGCTCTGCCTCGCCTTATGCATTTTTAAAACACTCTTCTCATTTGTTCCAACCATGTGATAGAGATTTAACCTTGTGTACTCTGAAATAAAAGCATTAAATGAGGCATAATCATCATTTTAAGAGTTTCTATTTTGCCCCATAAAGACAGAGCTTTATCTAGCCGAGAACTAAGCATACTTGATATTTTCTCCATATAGAGTTTAAGATTTAGATCTATTGTTTTTTGTACATTATTTGTTAACTGTATCCCTAAATATTTTATTGATTCCTGGATTTTCATTTCAGCAATTACCTATTTAGCATCTTGTTTTATTTTATTTATGCATAATATCATAGATTTAGCTTTATTCAGTGTGTAATTTGAAAAACTGGAGTATGTCTTGAATTCTTGTAAGAATTCCAGATATGTTATTTTTGGATTTGTAATCATTATCAATATATAATCTGTGTATCTGGGGGGGGAGGGGGAGGATATAGCATGCACCAAGCAGGAAAGGGACCTTGGGGTTATCATCGCTGATGACCTTAAAGTAGGGAAACAGTGTGACAAGGCAGAAAGTAAAGCAAACAAAATGCTGGGATGCATAGGCAGGGGCACCACCATCAGGTATATTTTCTGTTATTGCTTTATTTTTTTTCTGTAAGCAAAGTGTTTTTTGCAGGGTATATCTTCTGCGAAATTATTACAGGTAGTGTTTATAGGGTTTACAGTTGTATCTATCATTAGGCTAAGCTTTCAGGACTACTGCATTTGTTGTTGGTTGATTTTTTTGCTCTTACCTCCTTGTTTCTTTTGTCCGTGGTTCTCCTTTTTCGGCAGGGGAAGGGCCCAGCCACCCACCCCCATCTCTAACCACCACATGCTACACTCCTTTTATAGAGTAGCACAGTCGTGACATTTCCTGTAGCAAAGCAGGAAGGGGAAGATCAGAGGGGTATCCACACAGTGACCTCACTTTACAGGGGCACAAGTAATCTAACTTGTTATAACAAGTTATACAAAAACAAACAAAAAAAATCAAACTTTTGCTTTAATTTTCCTCCTTCTAATTACTTGAACCAGGTTATAAACTCGGCAGCTCAACTGGAATGGATATTATTAACTGCAGGCACTGTGGGACACTTTTCAAAAGGGCAGTTATACAGAATTTAGGATGCTGTCCTACATGCTGGACCATTGGAGATCAAAGGACTCAGCTCCAGGCAGCATGGGCAGAGACTGTGCACCTCAAATTGCATATTCAGGAGGGAAAATCCAACTAAAGCACCTTGACTGCAGAGGGTAGTTGGTCTGGGAGGTTGGCAGGTGGTTAGGAGGGGCAAACCAGGTGTCCCATCACTTAATGCTCTCCAATGTATCACCTCCACAAACCATATAAAAACTACAAACTGGTATCTGTCTCTATCTCCAAAATCAAACAATGTAGAGGACACTGCAGAGCAGGACACTGCTGCACAGGAGCTAGTGCTACAAAACTCACCCAAAACAGGGACCAAAACAAAAAAAAAGCAAAAAGGAAATCCAAAACATTTCTGATCATAGGAGACTCCATGATTCAGGGAGTTGATATCTACCTCCAGCCGGGGGTAATGGTCAGATGTCTCCCAGGTACATCAATGTGGAGAGACACTGACCGCATTGCTAAAATCATGCAAGAAGCAGGAGAAAACATCAATGTCCTGGTACACATAGGGACTAATGATTTCACCAGCCAGTCAGTTGTGGAGACCAAGGAACACCTGACCAGGCTGGGAGACAAACTGTCATCCATTTCATTTGGCATCTCCTTCTCTGAGATCCTGCCGGTCTGGGAGAGGGGGGCAGTGAACAGAAGGTCAGAGAAGGGGAGCTAACTATGTGGCTCAAGAGCAGGTGCCAGGAAAAAGGTCACAAATTTGTAGGTAACTGGCAAAAGTTTTGGGAGCAAAAGTTCTTTAAATTTGATGGACTGCATCTGACTAAGGAGGGAGTCAGTGCATTGGGGCAGAAGTTTGACATCTTTGCAGAATATTTAAACTAGCCAGTGGGGAGAGGGGTGCATCACCAGATACATCGAATAGTACTAACACCCTTCCCCCCTCAGCTAGTGATCAAACAGGAGTTCAGCATGTCTGTAGTTCATTTGCATCACCAAGTAAGGAAAAAGGTCTGGTTCCTCATATGATGCTCGGGGAAAATGCCAGACTTTGCCCAACAGCTAACGCACTGAAATCTGGCCAATGGAAAATCATGTACACAAATGCCTACAGTCTGGGAAACAAGATCCCAGACCTGTAGACAACAATGATAGAGGCTAAACTGGACATAGTAGCCATTAGCGAGACATGGTTCATCAGTAACCACACTTGGGACAGTTCAGTACCTGGTATTGTACTGGTCAGAAGAGACCAAGGTGCAAAAAGTGTGGGGGGGGGTGAGTAGCCCTTTATGTCAATGAAAATATCAAAGCTACAAAAACTCAGAATACACATAAGGAGTCAGAAGAACTGTGGGTCACCCTGGAAACAGGAAATGGGACAGCCATATGAACTGGGGTTGTCTACAGGCCTCCAGACCAGGGGGATTACATAGATACATTACTGTTAGAAGATATACAAAACATGACAGCTTAAGGGGAGGTTCGGATAATGGGAGATTTCAACATGTCAAATACAGATTGGCCAATACCAGCAGGAACATCCGCCAGAACTAGACACACAGTAGATTCCCTTCAGGGGGTGGGCCTCAAAAACTGGTACAACAACACACAAGAGACAGGGTTATCCTAGATCTAGTACTGACTAATGGGGAAAGGATCACAGATCTCCAGGTAGAAGGTCACCTGGGGACCAGTGACCATCACATGGTATGGTTCAATTTGGCTACTAGAACTAAATCATCAATTCCGGCCCGCCCGTCGGGCGCAGCAGTGGGATTTCCGCTTGTGACGCCGGCGACCCAGGTTCGGGAACGGATCTGGCTCGTCGGAGGGCCGGCTGGGGGGAGTAGGATCGAGCGTCCGATGGGCAGCTCTCCTACTCCGGAGGGAGGGCACAGGCAGCACTCGGTGCGATAGGGACCCCTGGTGGAGACCGGGGAGTTCCACGCAACCGATGCTTGACGTGGGGGGGGAGGAGGCTGGGCGGACGCTGGCGTCATTGCACATCCCCGCCTCCTCCGGGAGAAAATCTGGTGAAAAGAAGGCGGGCAGGACCACCGATCTATGAAGCCCTCCTGAGAGCCTCACATTGCCTCTCCGCTGCGGGACCCTGACCAGTTACAGTTCCGGGTTAAGGTGGCCTGCGGCCCCACCCTCTGGGGGGCAAGCCGGGGGTGACTGTGGGTCCCCAGCAGCAATTGACGGAGGTAGAGGTCTCCGGGGGCCGTGACCAGGGCGGATGGCCCCGGTGGTCCTGCCAGGAAAAAGGGCAAATTTAAAAAAAAATAAATCATCAATTCCAAGGCAAAAATATGGGACTTCATAGGAGCTGAACTTGATAAGATGGCCAACAGAGTTAAGCTAGCCCTGGCAAGAAGAAATACAGGTGAGGGGGTACAGGCAAAGTGGGCAGGCATTAAGGATGCAATACTTGAAGCAACATCCCATTGTGGGACAAAGGCAAGAGCAAAATAAGGAGGAAACCACTTTGGTTCTCAAAAACAGTAGCAGAAAAGGTCAGAGCCAAAAGGTTGGCCTTCAGGAAATATAAGGGAATGCAGCGGGATGAAGATAGAGAGGCATACCAAACTTTCCTAAGGGAAGCAGGGAAGGTATTAAGGCAGGCAAAGGCCCAAACTGAGGAAACACTAGCACGAACAGTAAAAGAAGGGGACAAGACTTTCTATATACTGTATATAATAGTGAAAGGAGAAAGTCCAGAGGGAGTATTGCTAAGATCAAAGGGGATAAGGGGAAGTGTGTGGAGGAGAACCAAGGAAAAGCAACTATCCTAAATAGATACTTCTGCTCAGTATTTACTGAGGAGAAGGTAGGGTAGGGCCCACAGCTCAGCACCATGGACACAGGGGGGAGAGAGGTGTGCACAGGTCCCTTTACAAAAGAAAGGGTACTACAAGAACTTGCTACACTCAGGGTGGACAAGGCAATGGGACCAGATGGCATACATTCCAGGGTACTAAAGGAACTTAGGGTGGAACTAGCAGAGCCATTATCCAGAACTGTTTAGTGATTCTCTGAGCACAGGAGAGGACCCAGGTGACTGGAGAAGGGCTCATGTGATCCCGCTCCACAGGAATGGTAGCAGGGAGGAGGCAGGGAACTACAGACCAGTCAGTCTTACCTCAGTAGTGGGCAAGATTATGGAGGCACTCCTTAAGGAAAGGATAGTGCAACACCTGGAATCCATAGGAGCACAGAATCCAAGACAGCATGGGTTTACAACAGGAAGGTCCTGTCAAACTAATCTCATAGATTTCTTTGACTTGGTAACCACAGTGGTGGACCAAGGGGGTGCAGTTGATGTTGCCTACCTTGACTTCAGCAAAGCCTTCAATGCTGTTCCACATAGAAGATTGATTAATAAGCTGGGTAGGCTTGGGGTAGGTCTGAAGTTGGTCAACTGGGTGGCAAACTGGTTGGCAGACAGAACACAGACAGTGGTGGTAAATGGTATACAGTAAGAAGAGATGCAAGTCACAAGTGGGGTACCTCGGGGATCAGTCCTGGGGCCAGTCCTCTTCAATATCTTCATCAGTGACATTGGCAGATGGACTGGAGGGTAAGGTTTGTGTGTTTGCAGATGACACCAGGATCCGCAACAGAGTAGATGATCCAGATGGAATAGGCAGAATGAGATGAAATCTGGATAAACTAGCAAAATGGTCAGAAGAGTGGCAACTGGGGTTTAACTCAAAGAAGTGCAAGATCATGCACATAGGGAAGAGAAACCCTGAAGCCACTTATAGGTTGGGAGGAGAGTTGCTGGCAATCACAAGGGAAGAAAGAGACTTGGGCATCGTCTTCACAGATGACCTGAAATCATCAAGCAGACCACTAAAGAAGTAGGTAAGGCTGGGGGGTTGGGTGTATTAGTAGGTTATCACAAGTCTTAGGAGGGAGATAAGAATCCCTCTTTACAAGACACTGGTTAGGCCTTATCTGGAGTACAGCATGCAGTACTGGAGGCTGCACCTGCACAAGGACATTAACAAAATGGAGGCAGTCCAGAGAAGGGCAACCAAAATGGTGCAGGGATTACATCAGAAAATATATGAGGACAGATTAATAGAGTTCAATATGCATACCCTAGAGCAAAGGAGAGAGAGAGAGAGAGGTGATATGATTGAAACATTCAAACATTGTAAGGGCATTAACAAGGTGAAAGAGACTAACATGTTTCAATACAAGAAAAATAGCAAGACATGAAGACACAGCATGAGAGTAGAAGGAGGCCAATTAAGGGGTAATGTGAGGAAGTTATTTTTCACAGAAAGGGTGGTGGATGCATGGAACGGCCTACCTCAGGAAGTGGTGGAGATGAATACAGTGCAGGGCTTCAAATAGGCATGGGATAGACATAAGGGAGCAATACAGATGAGTATGAATAGATAGGCCATTGACAGAGTACAGGCCCATGGCACATTCATAAGGTAGAAAAATGGACAGACTGGATGGGCCTTGTGGTCCTTATCTGCCGTCAACTTCTATGTTTCTATGTAAGGACCTAGGGTAGAGAAGGTTCAGAGGAGGGCAACAACAATGGTACAGGGATTGCATCACAAGTCCTATGAGGACAGGCTGAAGGACTTGAATATGTACTCCCTGGAGGGGAGAAGAGGAGGGAGAAATGGGATATGATAGAGACATACAAGTACCTTACAAGGAGCAACAGGGTGCAGGAATACACTATTTTCCAGTGAAAAAGATGCTCCAGGACTATACGGCATGGGCTGAAGTTGGAGGGAGGGCGACTCAGAGGAAACATGAGGAGGAATTTCTTCACAGAAAGGGTGGTGGACAAGTGGAACACCCTGCCAGAGGAAGTGGTGGGGGATAAAACAATCACGGGATTTAAGACTGCATGGGATAGACATAAGGGAATTCTGGAGGTCAGGGGCAGGGGGTAACAGACTTCCAGAAAAACGTAAAGGGAACTTACAAGGTCAAATGGGCAGACTGAGTGGGCCATAGGCCCTTATCTGCCAACAGTGTCTATGTAGCTATGTATACATTTAATCTAAAATGATTAACTTCACCCAATGTGCTAGTTATTGTGTCATTATGTCTAATATGATTTAATAATGGTTCAGGTGTGAGAATAAATAAAATAGGGGACAAAGGACATCCTTGTCTCACACTATTATACATAGAGAATGGTTGTGACTTATATTGATTAATTTTAAATGAAGCTGTAGGATGATTATATAATGACATAATTGCATTAATAATGAACCTCGGAAATCCCCATATTTCTACTGATTGGAACATAAAGTTCTAGTTCACCAAATCGAATACCTTGGATGCATCCACGGCTATCACTATTGTTTCTGGGTCCTTTTCTGCTACCAGGGAAATTGCCACCTGGACTTCTGCTAATCCTTCAAAAATGCTTCTATTTTTGATAAAACCTTTTTGGTCTATAAGAATAATTTTCAAAATTTGATCTTGAATCTTAGCAACTATTACTTTGGCCAATATTTTGTAATCGCTGTTTAATAACACTATTGGTTGATAAGTTTCCGGTAACAGTGGATCCTTATTTTCCTTAGATATAAGAACAATGTCAGCACCATGAAATGATTTTGGCATTTCAAGTCCTTTAGCCATTTCATCAGCGATGATCGACAACCATGGTGGTAATTCTTGGACAAAAGTTTGATAAAATTCGATTGTGAATTCATCTGGTCTGGGCGATGCATTTTTTTTTTCATTGTTTTAACAGATTCCAGTATAGCAGACTTCAAAAAATTATCAGCTGTAATTTGAATCATGGGAAGCATGCTGTTTTTTAGATATTCTTCTTGTTCAGAATTTTTGTTTATTGCATTATTACTTATAATATTATATATTGAATTGTAATATGTAATACAGCCTTTAGCAATCTCTATATCACTAATCACGATATTTTGTGAGGATGTTTTAATCCCTGTAATACTGTTGCATTTCTTTTGTTTTTTAAGTGTAACCCCCAGGGGTCACTATCCTAAGGGCTACTACCCCTGCCTGCCCTAACTGTAGCAGGGTGAGGGGCCCAGATCCGTTGGCGGGTGCCTCCACCCAGAGGTCGGGATTAGAACAGTCAAGGTTGACTCGGTCACAGCCCTCTGGGTTGCTGCAACCCCCCTTTCTTCCCACTAGTGGCCCACGCAGTTCAATGTCAGCCTCCTTATCATATACACTTATCCCCCAGCTTGAACCAGTCAGCTCACTCTGAGACCCCCTGAAAAATAAGGTACAGTTACGCCACATTCACTGTGCAGTATTTCACCATTAATACACAGGCTAGCCAGAGTACTTTTGCAAACAAGCAATCTGATTTATTTGAGGGGGAAATAACAAGGGCCGGGGGAAATCCAGTTGATTAGCTTACCACTGCAGTATATGGAAATCTACCTAGGGCTCTGTACACAGGCCTAACCTACTAATTACTATCTATGGGTACCCAAGCCCTAATGGCTAGTTCCTCGATGCAGCTGGTTGGGGCCCTGACACACACGAGCATTTAATTCCTGAGAAGATCAGATAGAGCCAGTAAGCTCAATTAGAGCAGTCAGTAATACAACCAAGCGATTATTGCATTTGTTTATAAGTTTTAACAGGGAGCTACCCTGATCCAGTACTCACAACCCCAGCAGAGAGCCACTCTTTCACCACTCGCAGGGCTGAACCTGAACTTCAACGGCCTCCTCACACATTTATATGGAAACAACAGAGGGGTACCATACGAGGCAGCTGCTTCCAGGACCCGACCGAACTCACAGCAAATGCGGGCGTTTCACTGCATCTTCAACGTCCTGACAGACCGAACGCGATTCAGCAGATTCTCCAGTCCTCTTCAAGTGAAGCCTGGTAGGTAGCTGTGCTTGTACACAGCCTCCTCTGACCCATAAGCCTGCAGTTTGATTAAATGGGCTAGCAATGAAAAAACTGACCCCCTCAGGCCTTTCCACCGCACTTCCTCTTGAACACTCAATGCATGAAACTCAGAGCTCCCTTCTCCTTCACAGTCACAAGCGCCTCTGCCCCTAACAGCATGGGGCAATCCTCACAGCTCGGGCGCTACCCAATCTCATTGGCTGGTCACACATGCCAGTCACTTATTCTAGCCCTCAGTGGTGCAAAAAGGTGCCATGACCCATAATGCCACATCCAGGAATTACAAGCTGTGTCCCCATTGGTCATCTGGCTCTAGCCAGAGTCCTGATTTTGGGTTGGTCACCTCCACTCCACTTCCAGTGCCCCCTTAGCTGCTATTGGACCCCCTTCCACACAGTTCAGGTCCAATATGGAGGGGCACAACTTAAAGTCCCAGCTGCAAGAAAGAGAGTTAGGTAAACTGCAATTTCCCCAACACTATACAGGTTCCCAAAAGGAACAACTACATCTTTTGGATAGGCTCCCTTAGCGTTCCTAGCGACTGCAGAAACGGAGCGATCAGGCAGCAGTTCAGGGCGGGATTCGAACAGAGAAACCCAGTCCTCTATTGGAACCACTAAAGCCTGCGAACAGGCAGCTCTTAAAGAGACAGTACTGGAGGCTTTAAAAGCACTCACAACCCCCACATTTAGCGGCCTTACGCCGAACACCAGCCAGGCGTGGAGCATTCAAGCAAGCTCCAGGAAGGCTTCTAGGAACCCCCATTTGTAGGGGGGTTACATAAGAGCATGAGCTGAAAATTTACCTGATTTATCTGCAAAAAGTATAGTTTATTTTTAAGTTTCATGATATTTTTTTCCACCGTTTTGGCTATTGCTAATTTCTTTTCGATTATTTTTTGTTCCAATGTTACTTGAAATTTCACGGGATCTATTTTCACCTCATCTGGAAGTTCCAATATGTCTTTATCTAATTTACTAATTTTCTCATGAGTATTTTTATTTAATTTTATTTGGTAAGATATTATATAGTCTCTTACAGTAGCTTTAAAAGGCTTCCCAAATATCGGAAACATTTTGCCCTGTGTAATTTATACTCCAAAATTCTAATATTTGTTTTTTTAATACTATAAAGTCAGGGTCTTGTAATAAAATATTTTGGAAACATCATTGAGGAAACCATTTCTGATCTGTAGTGAGAATAAATGTAACCGAAACCATAGCATGGTCTGAAATAGATATTTCATTAATGACCAATTTTGTAATATTATTTATAAATTGTTTATTTGCCAGAATATAATCCAAGCTGGAGAAAATATTAATATGCTTAGCTTTAAATGTGAATTTTATTTTACTTGTATTTTGATTTCTCCATGTATCACAAAGATAGAAATTGTTTAAAAAGTTAGATGTTCTATTATCCAAGACTATGGGTTTGGAGGACCTATCTATGTTTGGATTAGCAAGTGCATTCAAACCTCCACCTATAAGTACCTTTTTTTTTTCCTCCTGAGCTGCCTGCCGCCCGGTACTATCTGCCCAGTCATGGACCATGAGCTTCCACTTCCTCAAATCGGCCGAAAGCCCTCCAAGACCCCGTGGCTTGCCCCACAAGGCGGGGCTGCGGCACTCCCCCTTTGCATGCCGCAGACATCGGGATAGGTCGGAGAGCTGGCCTGAGGAGCTAATTGAAGCCGTGGAGGGCTTCATGGAAGGCGGCAGGCAGCTGTCTTCTTTTTCCGTTTTCTGGGGAGGCGGGGTCATGCAATGACGCCCAGCGTCTGCCCGCCTCCTGAATGTGCCAGCGCGGCAGCTGTGGGCGACTTCCCGCCTCCGCCAGGGGTCGCCAATGCTCCGGCACTTTCCCCACCCTCCCCCGAGAAGGAGAGCAGTCCATGGGACGCTTTATCCATCTCCCCCGGCCGGCCCTCCAGTGCCCCCAGGTCCGTTCCCGAACCCGGGTCGCTGGCGTCGCATGCGGAAATCCAACCGCTGCGCTGACAGGCCAGCTTATATAAGACCTTTTTAGCAAATAATACTATTATTGCTTAGGAGATTTGATGAAGAAAAGTCTCATAGCCGATAAAGGGGCCATATATGGACCACAATATTGTTTCTACTCCAAATACTGAACCTTTTACCAAGATAATTCTCCCTTCATTATCTTGCCATTATTGAATAAAGCAGAAATCAGTGTTTTTAGATATTAATAATGCTACTCTTTTACTATTTGTTGTACCACATGAAAAAATATATTTGTCCAACCCTTAGTTTTTTATGATTTTTTGCATCTAAGTGAGTTTCTTGCAATGCCAGAAAATCAACCTTTTTTCTCATACACATATTACATAATCATACTTTGTTTTTTATGATTATTTAATCCATTTGTGTTTAAAGAAGCAAAGATAAGATCTGTCAAATTCATTTGGTTTTGTGTCATGTTGGAATCAAAAACTCTCCTTTATAATCTCCTGTGTCTGTGATTATTTCCAATATCTTAGTCCATCTTATTTTTAATCTTAATTGTTTCAGCATTACCATACCATATGCCCACCATATTAACCCCTTATTTAAGAATCTAATAACCCCCCCAAAAAAATCCAAAATAAGAACTACAGGCAGGTAAAACCTGCCTGATGCTGGTGTCTTTTTTCATTCTTTGTGCCTTATTTCCAGCTCCCCTTACTGCCCATGAAGACCATAAATATTTAATCATTCTGAAATCTCTTCAGCCATTTAATTCCAGTAAACATGTTAACGCGAATCTTGGGAAAAATGGGGATGAGGAAGGAGGCGAGATCTGCTTCCCCTCCACTTCTCCAAAATTTGCAAGAAGAGACAAAAGAGAGAAAAGAAAGTAGAGAGAAAAACAAAGGAAAAAAAAAGAAAGACAGGAAAAGAGAGAGGAATATTGTAATAACAAAATGAGAGAGACCAAAAAAAACCTTTCTCTTTCTCTTCATCTACTTCACCCCTTCCTCCTCCTTCCCTCTCTCTCCCCTCTATTTATAGTCCATCATCTTCTCTGTGTCTCCACTTTTCTTCCAAAGCCTTATTTGTTCTTCCTCCATCTTCTTCCATTCCTCTAAATCCGTCCCTTTATCCGCATGAAGTTCAGTTCTCAGTCCAATAATCTACTTGTTTTTATGTCAAAACATCTCTGGAAATTTACTGTGTAGATCCTTTTCAGCTTCTATTGTAGTTTCATACATGAGTTGACTACCTTTCACAAATACCTTAGGTTTAAAAGGTGGAATAAAAATAGATTTTGCACCAAACTTCCATATTGCAGTTCTTAGATATGCATATTTCTTCTGCTGTTAGAGCTCTAAGCTCTTCTTTTGAGATGACTAGAAGTGATGAAAACACTGAATCCAGAGTGCTAGTTAAAGTAGCATGCTGATCCCAATTTTCTGGAATGCCCAAGATTCTAAGATTTTTTCTCCGTGCTCTGGTTTCTGGATCTATTGCTTTCATTTGTAGTTGTTTAGTCTCGGATTATGGTTGAGTTACTTGTTTTCTCATTAAAACCATGGTGTCTTCCACTTCACTAATCCATTTCTCAGTAGTTTCAATTTTATCCAGATTTATTTTGTCGGATGTTTCAATATTTTTCAAAGATCTCATAATATTATCCACCTTGGAGACCAGGGTATCTAATGGGTCCATTTTACTTTTAATAGCTGGAATTTCTGCCAATATTGTTTTTGCCCATGCTGGAGGATCATTATTTTATTCTTGTTTTGAATTACTTGATTCTTCTGTCTCCTGTGAATTCTCTTGGGCTATGGTATCTTGGTTTTCTTCATTTACAAAGTCCTGTCTAATTTATTCAAGCATAACTGCTATAGTGCCTTTACCATTTTTATTGTGCTCAGGCTGGGAGTCAACTTCAAGGAAAGGCTCAGAGTCGGAATCTGATCTGTCCTGGTTGGCCATTTTTAATGTGCCTCTCCCTTTATCTATCAGTTTGGCGTTAACTTACTCGGGGTGCTAATAGGTGAAATGACTTTAGGAAGGCTAGTGCAGGCCAGAAGCAGTGATCCAAAAAATAAATTAATCCTAGGCTGGCTTTGTGTTGGCTTCTGATTTTTTTAAGCCCTGGGTTAGGTTCTGAGCCCTTATTTTCAGCATGATTATTTTTCTTATTACTTTTTATTGCTGTCTTAGTTCTTTTTGGTTTAGCTTCTGTTCTCTCTTCTGATTTAGCAGTTCTTTTATGCGGATCTTTACTTTTGGTAAACATCAGTTAAATATCCACTGGATACCACTAGAGCATGCAGGTGCCACTTAAATGAGATTAATTTAATGATTAATGAGTATATGGGGAAATATAATCTTTGGACCCCTGCTCAGCATGGCTTTAGAATAGGTCATGATACTGAAACTGCCTTGGTGAGGTTCACAGGCTGTGCCCATTCTGCCATTGATATTGGTGGTTTAGTGGCTGTAGCCTTTGTGGACCTCACCAAGGCATTTGATCTTGTAGATCATGACATATTGTTATGAATGTTGTTGAAGGCTCATTTTTCTGATGATGTGATTTTGTGGATTGGACATTATTTAAGAGATAGAACCCAGAGAACCCGTATTGGTGATTCATTGTCCCAGGAGAACTTAATGAGATATGGGGTTCCACAGGGGTCCATTTTAGGACCCCTGTTGTTTTCATTGTTTATTAATACAGTGCCTGAAATATGTAATGATACTGAGATGGTCATATTTGCAGATGATGGGGTATTATTTAAAGTTGGTACTGATGTTCAAATACTACAGGATAATCTTCAGAGGGACTTTAATAAATTGACACTCCTGGTTTATTAAACAAAGATTAACACTTAATTCCACTAAAACCAAATTTTAGATTTTTTCTGGTCATAGAAATCATACGGATTATAATTTTGTGCTTAAAGATAATTTTTGGTAATATAATAGAAAGGGTTTTTACCTTTAAGTATTTGGGTATAATATTGGATCAATACTTAAATTTTGATCAACACATTGATTTTTTGATTACTCGCCTACATCAGTGACTTGGTATGTTGTTTTGTGTCAAAAAATTTCTTGATAATGAGTCCAGGAATTTATTGGCAGATTGTTTTTTGTTTTCTTTAATTAGGTATGGTTCCATTGTTTATTCATGTTCAACTGTTAAAATGTTAAACAAACTTAATAGTACTTATCACAGTATTCTACATTTTATTACTGGCCTACCTAGGATGACTCATCATTGTACACTTTATGAAGAATCTGGTTGCTTACCTCTTAGTATTTTCTTTAAACATAGGTTTTTAACCATTTTACGTAAGATTCAATTAGGTATTGTACTTGATAGTGTTGCTAGTATGTCCCCCATCTCTGTGCATACTGTTATGACTAGAAACAATTTAAGTAAGAAGTTTAAGTTACCATTGATTCAATCAAATTTTATGAAGAACTCAATTCATTTTGAATTGTTGATTCAATATAATCAATTATCTAATGTAATTGTTTGTTGTACTGTGTCAGGTTTTAAATGTTTGCTTGAACAAAAGTTTTTGTCAGAGACTGTTTGTGATTGTTTCTAATGTATTTGCAACAAAATGTTTATTGATGTATTTATGTAATTTTGTTTTTTATGTTGTCTTTTAATTTGTCACTGGACATCTGTGAAACCGGGTGTTTTTTGCTCACAGATTTTTTTCAGTATAAAATAAATGAAATGAAATGTCTTCCTTTCTTCCTGTCTTTTTCAGTTTATCTTATAGCCAAACAGCTCTTCTATCTCTTATGTGAGCCTGGCATTTACAAAGCTATTTAAATCTTTTTTAGACATTAATTTGGTATTATTTCCAGTTTTATTAACAATAAGCAATGAACTCACAATGTTTTCACAGCTACACTGCCCTCTCACAGGACTTTAGCACCAGAACCACTTTTAGCCAGCTGATATCTAAATGCGGATCACCAGTGAAGGAGCTTTTATAGTTTTTCTTATATATCTTAGTGTATCTTAATCGACAAACATAGCTCTATTTGTCCCCCGATATATCAATTCTCAGAATGACTCTTTAATCAGAAAGACAACACTGGGTTTTTCCCTTCTACAACCCATGACTCAAACATGGCTAAGAAACCAGTCCAGGATATGTTTCTTGTTTCATCTGTCTACTAACTCAGGTCTCCTTTATTAGGGGTATCAAATTATTGACTTAACCATTGTCCTTTATCCCATACAGGTATTTAAAATGCCAATAAGATTGTCACTTGGTATAGTTACAAGCAGGCCCATGCCAGACCTTCAGAAAAAGAAAAAGTTTTCACCCTCATTTTTACCCTTCGTTGAGTCACTGCAGATCCTTCTTCTTTCCCGACTCTTGTTATTCTTCTCTCCACCTTCCTCGTTCCACAGTTCTCTCGAACCAAAACACATGCTTCAATTGTGGCCAGTTGTCTCGGCATTCTTTTATAGTACAGCACCAGTTGTGTTTGCCATGAAGCGTGATGGGAGGAAACACTGCAATGTTTTGTATGGAGGACCACCTCGTAAGCAACTCAAGGACTGGGACATGCAACAGACTGACTGATAAACGAGGGCCAATCAACAGTACTTCTTTTTTGGTGAAGTTAACATCTCTTTTCACCTAAAGAATCTGGAGAAGTCATTTTGGCTGTTCTTTCATGGGCATCATGCTCGGAGAGCTGTCTGCCGCACAAACTCCCAGCATTTTCCTCCTGCCAGGGCTAGAGACTTTTTTAATAAAAGCTTGGCATCAGTCAGGTAGTTATTTTGTAATTATATCACCACAGTGACCATATAGTGATCTAAAAAAACTAAATGTTTCATATCTGTATAAAACAAATAAAATGGATCACTGCATTTTTAAAGTCCTGTCATTTTTACCACATTGTATCGACATATATACACATGTAGTATCACAGGAGAACTATATTAACTGTTCAAATGTTGCAACTTTCAAAATATAGGGGAGAGGGAGGTAGGAATGCCTGCCTGGCGCCATGGCTTGGAGGGACAGGAAGTGAATCCTCAGGATCGTGGGAGCAGCTGCACGAGGGAGGGAGCTGGATGTCATTACCCACCTAGGGACAAATGACCTGGCTAGGAATGGGATCAGAGCAGTGCAAGAGGAGTTTGTAGAGTTGGGGAGGGGCCTTAGACAAGTAGCACATATGGTAACCTTCTCGGAGGTGCTGCCTGTCTATGGCAAGGGTGATGCTAGGGTACTCCTCACCAGGGAATTCAATGCATGGTTGAAAAACTGGTGTGGAGCTCAGGGTTTGGCTTCATTGGGGACTGGGAGCCACCTGGAGGATGCAGACCTGTACTGGTGTGATGGTCTGCATCTGTCCCAGGGAACCAGGATCCAAGGTGAGAAGGTTTAAATGCTTCACTGGTAAGCATTTAAACTAGCCAAGGGGGGAGACACTGAAAAGTAGCAGGGAAATCCCAGCCTCCCCCCACAAAACACGGTAATTAGTGAGGTAAACACCAAGGTAGAGACGTCATTAGGGAGAAGGACAGAGGTAAATGTAAAAAAAGGCAACGGTAATAAGGACAGGAATGGGGCTAAAAGGGGGTAAGGCCATCAAAAAAGTGGAGGGTGATGAGTACCAATGCCCATAGTCTGTGTAAAAAGCTCCCTGGACTAGTGGCCTTGATGGAAGAGGGTTACCTGAATATTGTGGCAGTCACAGAAACATGGTATACAAAGAACCATGACTGGGATGTCAACATACCAGGATACATAATCTATAGGAGGGACAGGGAGGGTAAAAGAGGAGGAGGAGTAGCTTTCTATGTAAAGGAAGAGATCAAAGCAACAGAACTAAAGAGTAAACGGGGAGCAGATGAGGCACTCTGGGTCACCCTGGAGACAGGAAATGGCACCACAATCCGCATGGGGTTGCATACAGACCCCCATCTCAGGGGGAGGGAATGGACAAGGAAATGATACACGGCTTGCATAGAATGGTAGAAAAAGGGGATATATTGTTGATGGGGGACCTGAATATGCCAGATGTTAACTGGAGCACCTTTGCTGCAGGCACATCCAAAAGCAGGGTCATTCTTGATGCCCTACAGGGGACGTGCCTTAGACAGCTAGTATTGGAACCCACTCGGGAGGGAGCAATCTTAGACCTGGTACTCTTAAATGGGGATGGAGAAAGAATCTCAGATTTAGAAGTGGGTAGCCATCTGGGAACAAGCGACCACCAAACAGTGTGGTTCACGATAAACACAGCCATACAATCAAGCCATACAAAAGCAAGAGTATTGGACTTTAGGAGGGCTGACTTTGGGAAAATGAGAGTGCCTCAGAAAAGCACTAGCAAACAGGCAAGAAGGAGGGGTGGAGGAACAATGGGAGTAATCAAAACAGCCATCACAGAGGCAACAAGCCTTTGTGTAAAGCAAATCAATAAAACACAATGAAGGAAAAAACCGCTATGGTTCTCAAAAGAGATGGCAGGGAAGGTTAAGGAGAAAGGATAGCATTCAGGAAATATAAGGAAACAGAAAGAAGGACAGAGAACTTTATCAGTTAAAGCAGAAAGAGGCTGGGAAGGCAGTCAGAATAGCAAAGGCCCAAACTGAGGAAAGGATAGCCAACTCTGTTAAGAAGGGGGATAAGACCTTTTATAGGTACATTAGGGAGTGAAGAAAGACCAAAGGAGGGATACTGAGGCTGAATAAAGGGGAGGGAATGTGGGTAGAGGGTGACAGTGAAAAAGCAGGGATAGTGAACGAATATTTCTGCTCAGTATTCACAAAGGAAGAGGAGGGGGAGGTACCTAAACCAAACCAAAGAGAAACACTGTGAAGACGGGGGTCGATACCAGTCCATTTACAGAAGAAAGGGTTCTGAAAGAACTAATAAAATTGAAGGTGGACAAAGCAATGGGGCCTGATGAGATTCACCCAAGAATTCTAAAGGAACTAAGGGTAGAATTAGTGACACCGCTGACTACTCTTTTTAACAAATCATGGGAGGATGGGGTGGTACCTGAGAACTGGAGGAGGGTGGATGTGATTCCTCTTCACAAAGTGGGAGCAGGACAGAGGCGGAAACTACAGACCAGTTAGTTTGACCTCAGTGGTAGGAAAATGATGGAATCACTTCCGAAGGAAAGAATTGTTGAGTACCTAGAGGACAGTGGGGCAGAGGACCCAAAGCAGCATGGATTCATGATAGGAAGGTTGTGTCAGATGAATCTAATAGATTTCTTTGACTGGGTGACCAAAGCAGTAGACCAAGGAGGGGCTGCGGACATGGCCTACCTAGATTTTAGTAAGGCATTTGATACAGTCCCACACAAAATATTAATACACAAGTTAGCCAGCCTTGGAGTGGGTCCCAAGGTGGTAGCCTGGATAAAAACAGGACACAAAGGGTAGTAGTAAATGGAGTCCACAGTGAAGAAAGGAGGGTTACTAGTGGGGTACCGCAGGGTTCAGTACTAGGACCAGTCCTTTTTAATGTTTTTATAAGTGACATTGCAGAGGAACTGGAAGGAAAAGTATGTCTCTTTGCAGATGACACAAAGATCTGCAACAGGGTTGACACACAAGGTGGGGTGGAAACGATGAGAAGGGACTTGGCAAGGTTGGAGGAATGGTCAAATGTATGGCAGCTCAAATTCAATGCAAAGAAGTGCAAGGTAATGCACCTGGGAAACAAAAACCCAGGGGAAGAGTACACAATGGAGGGTGAGATACTGACAACAGTAAAAATGGAAAGGGACCTGGGGGTAATTATATCAGATGACCCAAAGGTGGGCAAGCAATGTGAGAAGGCACTAAGGAAGGCTGGGGGGATACTGGGATGCATAGGGAGAGGCATCAATAGTAGAAAACAGGAAGTTGTTATCCCTCTGTACAGACAGTTGGTGAGACCCCATCTGGAGTACTGTGTGCAGTTCTGGAGACCCCATCTCCACAAAGACATAGACAGAGTGGAGGCTGTCCAGAGGAGGGCAACCAAAATGGTGCAGGGTCTGCACCAGAAGACATATGAAGAAAGACTAAAGGAGCTTAATATGTATACTCTTGAGGAAAGAAGGGAGAGAGGACATGATAGAAACTTTCAAGTACCTCAAGGGAATCAACAAAGTCCAAGAGGGTAGCATCTTTCAGAAAAAGAAATGTGCAAGAACAAGGGGGCACAATTTGAAGATAGAGGAGGGACAGCTCAGAGGTAATGTGAGGAAGTATTTTTTCACAGAGAGGGTTGTGGATGCATGGAACAGCCTCCCTGAGGAGGTCATGGAGTCAAGAACAGTGGGTAAATTCAAGAATGCATGGGACAGACATAAGGCAGTCCTAGTGGGGGGGTAGGAGGAAGTAAGCTGTTGGTTAACTAGGATCTGCAGCTCATCTGTTAGGTAGGAAAATGGGCAGACTAGGTGGGCCAAGCAGTCCTTATCTGCCGTCACATTGTACGTTCTATCTTCTATAGTTTAAAACATTATAAAAACATCATATAAGACTATCTTTGAAAACGGTTGCAAGATACTAGTGGTTGTTCTGTCTAAGGATAAACACATTTCTTTCTAATTAATCTTATTGTCTCTGGTTAAATTATTTTTGGGTTCTCCTGAAGTGATTTGCTTATATACTGTTATTTAAATGTGTTGGGTATTGAGTGCGTTCAGGTTGGTGTGATTGGCTAAGTGTAGGTGGAGCGATAGGTAAATTAGTTAGTTTAACTAGTGTGATAGAATTAGAGTGCCTGTTTAGTGAGTGGGGTAGTTAGTTCGTGTCTGGAATATTGTTGTTGGGGTGGTGTGGGTTTGTTGGTTAAGAGTGTGTGTGTGTGTGGGGGCTACACAGTGGCATCATGTGTGTGGGATGTAGGGCTGTCACTGGAACCAGTAACAGTGCCGACACCAGGTTTCATATGTCGCGAGTACTCTATTTTATGTGTATTTTACAGAACAGACCTGGGGCGTACTGGCATACTTCAAGTTTTTTTTTTTTTGCAGAGTCCTATCATTGGACTAGAAAAATTACATGTTCACAATCTCATATCAGAAAGATTCCACAAAATATATAACAAAGGATATCCTATCTTTTACTCCGTATACCGATGGTGCAGCGACGCAAATACCATGAAGACCATCACAGTGACATTTTCGGCAGTTCACTGTGATGGTCTTCATGTATTCGGACATTGCTGCTGCCGGGGTGTTTGCTCCTCTCCCCAAACTAACTCCAGCTGGAGTTAGTAATCTTTAGTGCGGAGGGTGCAGGGGGCAGAGCTCCCCCAGAAAACACTTGTTCCTCCAGCGACGGTACAACACCAGTTGGCGGCGTTGTGCTGTCGCTGTGCCGACAGTTGACAAATTTCTTGTCACTGTGGCATAGTGGAACCCTTTTACCCAATAAAAGCAATAAGTAAATAACTATTTTCTGTGCCCAGCAGTCTTATAGCTTATAACCCAGACGTCTAATTCTGAAGTACAAAACAGCCAAACTTAGCTCAACTGCGTGGGTATTCATAGTACACCATATATTCACACACACATGTGGAGGTTACATACATGTCAATGCATACCCACATTATATGTCAGACTTGCACACAGTGTTCATATTGCAATGCAGTATTTCAATCATAAAGCAGTTATCCCAAACTAACCTATACACCCATGATATGAAGTAGCTATCTCCTAAAAGGTGTAGCTTTTAGTGGCCTGCAGCCTGTGACTAATGAATGTTTTATATCTGATGCTTGTCAATACTAGAAGCAAAGAGCTGGTCAGTTTCTTACCACTCCATAGTCTGTCAGTAAGCTGTGACCAGTACCTGCTAAGTCTAATACCTGACAGCCATCTTCCAAGAGCTTGTTCGAACTATCCTCTCAACTACAAAAAATCTGGGAATTTTATAGTCTGGTTGCAGGGCCTTTTTTCACATGGGACTTTCCAAAAGAGATAAAAACCATATGGGTATTGTTTGCTAACTTACTGTAGAGCATACCTAGGAATAGTGACGTAGTTGCGGGTAACCGCAGCAGCTATTACATGGCCATGTCTGTCTTGTTGTCCTTATTGTTTATGTTGGCACCTTGTGGCTGAAATAGGTATTACCTATTTTGCAAATGGTACCTATTGCTTCACACAATGCTTTTCTATAATTGTTACGGGGTTTGCAAAGAGGTAGATGCTACTAACAGATTACTAGCAGAAGCAGAATGCTTTTTTTATCATAGCTGTCTGCTTTTCCAAATGTTAGGTGCTAATCACACAATGCTTTTTATTCAGTAGCTTTTTTAATTTTTTTTTATAACTTTCCAGTTAACTGACCTCAGCTGCCTCTTTAGCTTGCCACTTCAAACTTCAAACTTGTTGCTTTCTGAGGTCTTCTTTTAGCTGGCTTTGCCAGAAATGCTTTGGTCTGGCTAACCCAGGTCCATGGGATGACTTCCCTGGTGTCAGGGCTGTGACAGGGAGATCCTGCCACTCTTGAGGACCTACCTTTTCTTAAATCTGTTGCAATAGTTCTTCTATTTCTTAGCCCAATCTATCCTTTACAATTTCTAGTCCATAAGGTTGGCCACCTATGGGCAGCCCATTCCCTTTCTTGACTATACTATAGTGTGCTCTTTAATTTTTCTTTTCCATCTCAGGTCCTCTTACAGGGAGGTTATTGTTGTGACCTCCAAGCTGATGTAAAACAACAGGCTGTGTTCTTCATTGTTGGATTTAGTATGCAATGGCACTATGTCATAAAATACCTTGATGTATATGTCTTATGTGTATGAAACCTGTAAATGTTAAAAATACCATGGCACTAGGTGTTTTTGATAAAGGTAAACAGTTACTAGGGAACTGTATTATAAAAATTAGGTTAGTTGCGTTATTTAAAATACATGTAAATTACAGATTGTTTGAGAGGCCCTTTGGCACCATGCATTCCTGCTGTAAACTGAGCCAGTCAGAAATTTCATGGTGATTTGCATATACATCCCATGATGCTTTGCATTATGGGAGTATGTGTGAGGTTGTGTTTCTTTGAAACTTGGCTTACTGCCAATGCCCATTAGAATAACCCTTGCTTCAGTGCTGCTGCACTGATGTTCTATGTCTTTAGCTTGTTTTAGGTTTTTTGTTTGAGCCCCCACCACACAAATAAACAAGGCCCACATAGGGGAGGCTGAATTTCAACTTAAAAGTTAGATCAGAGGGACAGCAGGTGCTGACTAAGTGCAGAGGAAGGACATGCATAGTCTGTTGCTGCAAACAGATGTATTGAAGAAGGTTATCTACTGTATTTTGAATAATCATCACACAGAGATTGTGTGTAGAACCTGAAGTTCAGTATCTGGTCCATCTGTTATCCCACAACCCCTCCACAGACTTGGTGTATGATATGGGATAACTTGCTGGAAATGTATGGACTGGCCAAAGAGGGACTTTTTCCAGTGGATATTGCCCAGATATCCCGGGTGGATCATTGTACCAGGAGTTGCCAGAGGAGAACCCCTGAGAAGAACATCCATGGAGTTCTGACCAGAGCCATTAATGACAGACTGGGAGAGAGGCTGCTGCCTGGACTAGACCCGGGAGCTCAGAGGATGGCCTAGCCTAAAGGTGATGAAGAGATGCAAAGGGGGCGAGGCGCTACCATGGGGTCGAGGCAGACCAGAGATGCAAGACAACACCCCAATGGTGGAAAACCTGATTAGGCTAATACTGTGGATGAGTGGGCAATGGCTGGAGGCAGACTGACTATGCAGAGAGGTGGAACACCCATGCCAGGTGTTTGAGAGGTCCCTGCCAGAGAGTTTGGATAAAGAACTGGAGGAGGATTTTTCATGAGCTATACTGGAGGAGGAACCCCTGACTGAGCAGGATATTCCTTTGTTTCCTGTGTTCCCAGGATGTTACCTGTTGGAGGTCAGAGATGCAAATATGGAACTTGAATGTGAGACCACAGGAAAGATGGTGCCTAGTGATATTGTACTGGGGTTGAAGATGCCAAGCAAGGACAAAGAATCCTATGGAGGCTGAAGGGACTTTTTCTTGTATTGAAACAGCTAAATCTATTAACAGCATTGACTGTGGTATACTGCAGGCTAAAGATGCTGATGTTGCCAAACTGTAACAGTATGTTAAGGTCAAGAAGGGTATGCAGATTAATGGTGATGTGGGGGCAAAACAATGTTGGTGGTACGAACTAAAAAACGGTGTTCTGTACCACATAAGTCCCAACTCCCGTACAAAAAGTGTGGATGCCCAGGTAGTGGTGCCTGAGGCATACAAGCAACAAGTGATGGAGGCTGCTTATTTTAGTCCTTGTGGGCATCTGAGCCATGGTGGTGTATTAGCTCGATTAACCCCGTATTATTACTGGCCAGGAATGTACAGACAGGTGACAGCCTATCTTAAGACCTGTCTTATGTGCAACCAGATAGCGGTACCTGCTGGGGACAGCAGAGGAACTAGTACCCAGGATGTGGAAAGAGTGTCCCAAAGGGTAGCAGTCATTAAAGAAAAAAAAATGTCACCCTTTGAAAAAGGGAAACCCTCCTGCACAGGTCACGAAGTACCAGATGGTAACAGACAGCTGAAATAAGCACAAATATTTAAAAAGGATTGGAACCTGTGCTGGAGTAATACCTAGAGTGTCTACCATCAGGTGTCTGTATCAGTAGCAAGTGAAATGAATGAATCAAGAGACATCGTGGATTTAGATAGAGGGGTTGAACCTAGGACTGAGCCCCTGCTTAAAACTGACAAGACTGGAGGGTTGGAGCAGGTAATTACTCACCCCAGAGAAATTCTTTCTATGGTACTGGACTTTACAGCCATCCAGATTTTTGTCAATAAAATATGACAGACTTTCCCTAAAAGGAGATAGTGCAGGGAAGGTACCGTTAGACACTGTTTAAAAATGTGTTCATGCCTCATGGTAAAGAATGATGATATCCACTATGTTTATGATAGAATGTTTATCGTTAATAAGAACCCTGAGACAGAGCTTCTAAAGATGAATGGGTGGAAGCTCCATCCCTTCCTGGGACAGGAAGGTGGTAAGCAGTCTGAAATGAGACTGCTTCCCTCTTAAGGTGGGGGTTATGTGACAGGGAGATCCTGCCACTCTTGAGGACCGACCTTTTCTTAAATCTGTTGCAACAGTTCTTCTATTTCTTAGCCTAATCTATCCTTTACAATTTCTAGTCCATAAGGTTGGCCACCTATGGGCACCCCCTCCCCTTTCTTGACTATGCTAAAGAGTCCTCTTTAAAGGGACACTGTCAACCCCGTTTGGCCTCAAAGTGTCCCTAGTTTAAAAAACACATTTTATGAGTGTTCTTATTCTATAGAGACTGCTGATGTAGCTGGTTGTTTGATTCAGACTCCTTTTTCCTTTTAAAAAGTAAAAAATGAGTGTCAACCATACTGGTGTTACACCAAAACATGTTTGTTTACATTTCTTGACCAACTACAACTGTATCTTTCCTGGACTCAGGAACACCCCTCAATCTATCTAGCTACTCATTATGCAGTGGGAGTAGATGAAACTATTGTATCATGAGTGACTGCACTGTTTGACGGTGTTTCTAATGTTCAGGAAGTATGCAATAAGCTTAGGTAAACAATTTGGAGCAAAACAAGGCTGCGTATAACTATACATTCCCATGCATTTCCGTTCTAATAAGCAAGGAGGCAGATTAAACAACCAGCAATATCAATGAATTTTAAACAAGATAATCAATCATAAAATGTGGGGTTTCACCTAGAAATAACATGATGCAAAAAAGGTTGACAGTGTCCCTTTAATTTTTCTTTTCCCTCTCAGGTCCTTGTACAGGGTGGTTATTGTGATGACCTCCGAGCTGATGTAAAACAACAAGCTATGTTCCTTGTTGTTGGATTTAGTATGCAATGGCACTGTGTCATAAAATGCCTTGATGTATATGCCTTATGTGTATGAAACCTGTAAATGTTAAAGATACCATGGCACTAGGTGTTTTTGATAAAGGTAAAAAGTTACTAGGGAACTATATTATAAAAATGAAGTTAGTTGTGTTATTTTAAATGCATGTAAATTACAGATTGTTTGAGAGGTCCTTTGGCACCATGCATTCCTGCTGTAAACTGAGCCAGTCTGAAATTTCATGGTGATCTGCATATGCATCCCATGATGCTTTGCATTATGGGAGTATGTGTGATGTTGTGTTTCTTTGAAACTTGGCCTATTGTCAGTGTCCTTTGGGGTAACTCTTGTTTCAGTGCTTCTGCACTGCGGTTCTTTGTATTTAGCATTTTTTTTTTTTTATTTGAGCCCCCACCACCCAAGCAAACAAGGCTCACATAGGGAAGCTGAATCTCAACTGAAAAGTTAGATCAGTGGGTCAGTAGGTGCTGACTAAGTGCAGAGGAAGGTCATGCACAGTCTGTTGTTGCAAACTGATGTACAGAAGAAGAGATATGCCATTTCTGAAGGTTATCTTCTGTATTTTGAATAAATATCCCACAGAGATTGGCGCTAAAGCCTGAGAAACACCTCACAGCTTTTGACATCTCTAAACCTCTCTAGTCCAGGTTTAGGTCAAGGCACAACACTGAGACTGTGTTGGTCAAGGTGCACAATGATCTTCTTGGGGTGAAAGATAGAGAGCAGTCAGTTCTTGTTCACCTTGATATCTGTTCAGCTTTTGACAATGTGGACCATGAATATTTGGATTGTCTCAGTGAGCACTGTGGACTCTCCGGCATGGACATCAGCTGGCTTGAGTCCTTCTCAGGGACAGGATGTACAGGGTAGTGATGGGGAATCTCTCCTCAGTCCTGGTGCCCCTGCTCTGTGGTTTACCCCAAGGATGGTTCCTCTCTCCCATGCTGTATATATGCTGCCCCTAGGAGGGATCATTTGATGGTGCAACTGGATTTTCACTGCTATGCTGATGATATCCAGTTGTACCTTTCTTTAGCACCCTGGATGCTGGGCACGGTCAAGGTATTAAATTTGTGCCTAGCTGAGATCCAGAAATGGATGTCATCAAGTTGGCTTAGGCTTAACCTGGACAAGATGGAGGTAGTGGTAATTTGAGCCTGGTTGTTGGTGGGGTGCAGAGGTCACCGAGAAGACGACGAGTTTAATGCTTGGCTCATCTAATTTGGGGGCCTCTGCTAACATGAAGACTCTGGGGTCATTCTGGATGAGAGGCTGACACTTGAGGCTCAGGTGTCAGCTGTAGTGTGAAGTGACTTTTACCATCTCAGAAACATTGCCCAGATCAAAGTCTTAACTCCCCCTAAGACTTGCCCTCACTGGTACATGTCTTTGTCATGTCCAGACTTGACTACTGAAATGCCGTTTACCTCGGGGTCAGTGGAGGTTTCCTATGGTGTCTGCAGCTGATGCAGAATGCTGCTGCCAGGCTACTGATGGACCTTCTGAGGTCCTGTCACATAACCCCCTGTCCCGTGCAAACTGCACTGGGTACCAGTTAAGTGGCGTATCACCTTCAAGGTCAGTTTGCTGACCTATAAGGCCCAATATGAACTAGGTCCTGGTTACCTGAGGGACCTCACAACTCCCTACCAGAATTATTGCCCTCTCTGCTCCTCCAAGGTGGGCCTCCTGGACCATTCCTGGAGGTTAGGCTAAAATCTTCTGGAGACCGGATGTTTGCACTCACAGGACTTGCCCTATAGAAAAGGCTTCCATGAACTCTTTGGGAGGCCGTTTCAGTGGAGACCTTTAAAAGGGACCTAAAGTCCTACCTGTTTCACGAAGCTTTTATCCTGACATAGGACGTTCCAGAGGTGAGGCTGCCTAAGCATTTTACCTAATCTGTGGATTTGCACATATTTATATGTACATTGGTTTTGCTGAAGCTGTTTTAAATCGTTATATCTGTATTATTTTAATTTCTGTTGAATGGTGCTTTGAGCCCAGGGAATTACTTTCTTCTAGAGGTGGGAAAGTCAGATAGGTTTCACCTAGAGCCAAGCCAGGGATCTGGCTTTGCTCTACAAGCCAAAACTCGAGCTGAGCCATGGCTGCTGCAGGCTGTCCTCTGCACAGGAGCTGATTGTTTCAGAAACACAGAAACATAGAAAGTGATGGCAGAAGGGGACCATATGGCCCATCTAGTCTGCCCTTGTTCCTACCTCCCTCCCTTAACTGCTATTCAGTGTCTGTGCACCTAATCCAAAGCATTTTTGAAAGTTCCCACCGTTTTCACCTCCACCACTGCCTGTGGAAGGCCGTTCCGTGCATCTACCACCCTCTCTGTGAAGAAGAATTTGTGTGTGCTGCCCCTGAATTTGCCTCCTTCCAGCCTCATATTGTGCCCCCTGGTTCTGGTGTGATTCTTTAACTGAAACAGGTCCTAAACCTGTACCATGTTTATTCCATTTAGGAACTTGAAGGTCTCTATCATGTTTCCCCTCTCCCTTTGCTGCTCCAGGGAATACATGTTTAGGTCCCACAGCTGTTCGTCATATGTTTTGCTGTGCATTCACTGTATCACTTTTGTTGCTCTCCTTTGCACTGTTTCCAGTCTATGCATATCCTTTTTAAGGTGCAGCTTCCAGAACTGGACGTTGTACTCCAGGTGTGGCCTCACCAGAGATCTCTAGAGTGGCAGGATGACCTCTCTTTTTCTGCTGGTAATCCCCCTTCCCATGCAGCCCAACATGCCATTTACCCTTAGTGCTAGTTTTTCACATTACTTGGACATTTTCAGGTCATCTGTTATAATTATTCCTAGATCTCCTTCCTGCTTAGTCGATTCCAGTTTTACTCCTCCTAGGTAGTATTCTTCTCCTGGATTTCCTCTTCCAAGGTGCATGATCTTGCATTTTTTTTTTTTTGCACTGAAGCTAGCTGCCATGTTTTTGACCATAGTTCCAGAGTCCTTAGGTCAGCCTTCATCTTTTCTGCTCCTCCTGCAGTGTCAAGCCTGTTGCCCATTTTCATATCATCTGCAAACAAACTCACCTTACCTTCCAGGCCTTCAGATATGTCACTAATAAAAATATTAAAGGGTATCGGACCTAGCACTGACCCCTGTGGCACTCCGCTATTTACCCTCACCCCTTTCTTCTGATAGGGAGCTGTTGGGTCCTTCTGCTAAGCCAGCTCCATATCTAGTTCACCACTTGTTGCCCTACTCCCATGTTGTTTAACTTATTTAATAGCCTTCTGTTCAGGACTGAGTCGAACGCTTTGCTGAAGTCCAGGTATACTATGTCTACTGCAGTGTCCTGATCCACTATTTTGGTTACCCAGTTGAAAAAGTCTATTAGATTAGTTTGGCATGATCTACCCGTGGTAAAGTCATGCTGTTTTGTGTCTAATTTGTTGTTTTCTTCAAGAAAGGATATAATCATCTCCTTTAGACAGGTTTCCATTATTTTGCCCACAATTGAGGTGAGGCTAACCAGTCTGTAGTTGCTGGCACTCTCTTTGCTCCCATTTTTATGTAGGGGGATAACCGTGGCCTTTTTTGTGGAACCTCGCCCAGCTCAAGTGATAAGTTAAAAAGGTTAGTCAGAGGAGCCACTGGTTCCTCTTAGACCTTTCAGTAACCTCAGGTGTACTTCATCTGGTCCTATGGCCTTATTTACATTTTGTTGCTCTAGTTCCTTTAGGACTCTTCCCTTTGTTAGAGATACTGAATATACTCCACCGCCATCTGAAACATAGAAACATAGAAGTTGATGGCAGATAAGGACGGCAAGACCCATCCAGTCGGCCCATTTCTTTTTCTAGCTTATGAATGTGCCATTGGCCTTTGCTCTGTTAATGGCCTATCCATTCATACTCATCTGTATTGCTCCCTTATGCCTATCCCATGCCTGTTTGAAGCCCTGCACTGTATTCATTTCCACCACTTCCTGAGGTAGGCCGTTCCATGCATCCACCATCCTTTCTGTGAAAAAGAACTTCCTCACATTACACCTTAATCGGCCTCCCTCTAATCTCATGCTGTGTCCTCTTGTCATGCTATTTTTCTTATATTGAAACATGTTAGACTCTTTCACCTTGTTAATGCCCTTAAGGTGTTTGAATGTTTCAATCATATCACCTCTCTCCCTCCTTTGCTCTAGAGTATACATATTGAGCTCAGTTAATCTGTCCTCATATATTTTCTTTTTTTTTTTTGGAGGTCCTCCGTCTTCCTTCAGCCTAGTCATGGCCCCCCGGAGCTCCCACCACCTGCCCATTTGCCGCCCCTCCCGGGCACCTCCGGCTTTCCCCCAGAGGGCGGGGCCGTGGCACTGGTACCCCCTAGCTCCAGTGCCGTGGAACCATTAACTAGTTGGGAGTGCGGCGGCAGGGGTGAGTGAACCCCGGGAGGCTTCACCTGAGCGGAGGACCTCCCTCCTTCTTTCCTCCTTTAGTTTCTCCCTCCCGGGCAGGGGAGTGCAATCGCCAGTGTCTGCCTGCCTCCTCCCCCTGGTGTAAGCAGCAGTGCGAGGTCCCCAGCCTCCGCCAGAGAGTCCCCAATGCTCCGGATGCTGCCCGACCCTCCCCTGGAAGGAGAGGAGTCCATGGGACTCGATCCCTCTCCCCAGCCAGCCCTCCGACTGACTCGGGTCGTTCCGAACCTGGGTTGCCGGCATCGCAAGCGGAAATCCCACCGCTGCGCCGACGGGCCGGCCCTCATATGTTTTCTGATGCATTCCCTGCACCATTTTGGTTGCCCTTCTTTAGATTGCCTCAGTTTGGTTAATGTCCTTATGAAGGTGTGGCCTCCAGTTCTGCATGCAGTACTCCAGATGGGGCCTAACCAGAGTCTTGTAAAGAGGGATTATTACCTCCCTCTTCTGACTTGTGATACCCCTACTAATACATCCCAACATCCCTCTAGCCTTACCTACTGCTTTAGTGGTCTGCTTGGATGATTTCAGGTAATCAGTGATGATGACGCCCAAGTCTCTTTCTTCCCTTGTGACTGCCAGCAACTCCCCTCCCAGCCTATAGGTGGCTTCAGAGTTTCTCTTCCCTGTGTGCATGATCTTGCACTTCTTTGTGTTAAACCCCAGTTGCCACTCTTCTGACCATTTTGCTAGTTTATCCAGATCTCTTCTCATTCTGCCCACCCCATCTGGATCATCTACTCTGTTGCAGATCTTGGTGTCATCTACAAACAGACAAACCTTACCCTCCAGTCCATCTGCAATGTCACTGATGAAGATATGGAAGAGGACTGGCCCCAGGACTGATCCCTGAGGTACCCTACTTGTGACTTGCATCTCTTCTGACTGTATACCATTTACCACGACTCTCTGTTTTCTGCCCATCAACCAGTTTGCCACCCAGTTGACCAACGTCTCACCCATCCCGAGCCTACCCAGCTTATTAATCAATCTTCTATGTGGAACAGTATCGGAAGCTTTGCTGAAGTCAAGGTAGACAACATCAACTGCTCCCCCTTGGTCCACCACTTAGGTTACCCAATCAAAGAAATCTATGAGATTAGTTTGACAGGACCTTCCTTTTGTAAACCTATGCTGTCTTGGATCCTGTGCTCCTATGGATTCCAGGTGTTGCACTATCCTTTCCTTAAAGAGTGTCTCAATAATCTTGCCCACTACTGAGGTAAGACTGACTGGTCTGTAGTTCCCTAACTCCTCCCTGCTACCACTCTTGTGGAGCAGGATCACATGAGCCCTTCTCCAGTCTTCTGGGACCTCTCCTGTGCTCAGAGACTCACTAAACAGTTCTGATAATGGCTCTGCTAGTTCCACCCTTAGCTCCTTTAGTACCCTGGGATGTATGCCATCAGGTCCCATTGCCTTGTCCATCCTGAGCTTATCGAGCTCTTGTAGGACCCTTTCTTTTCTGAAGGGACTAGTGCACACCTCCCTCTCCCATGTCCATGGTGCTGAGCTGTGGGCCCTGCCCTACCTTCTCTTCAGTAAATACTGAGCAGAAGTATCTATTTAGGATAGATACTTTTACATGGTCCTCCTCCTCACATGCCCCCTTATCCCCTTTAATCTTAGCAATACCCCCTCTGGACTTTCTCCTTTCACTAATATATCTATAGAAAGTCTTGTCACCTTCTTTTACTGTTAGTGCTAGTGTTTCCTTGGTTTGGGCCTTTGCCTGCCTTACTGCCTTCCCTGCTTCCCTTAGGGAAGTTTGGTATGCCTCCCTGACTTCATCCCGCTGTGTTCCCTTATATTTTCTGAAGGCCAGACTTTTGGCTCTGACCTTTTCTGCTACTGTGTTTGAGAACCAAAGTGGCTTCCTTCTTCTTTGCACTTCCTTTTCTCACTAACACAATGGGATGTTGCTTCAAGTATTGCATCTTTAATGCTTGCCCACATTGCCTGTACCCCCTCACCTGTATTTCTTTTTGCCAGGGCTAGCTTACCTCTGTTGGGCATCTTATCAAAGTCAGCTCCTCTGATATCCCATATTTTTGCTTTGGAATGGGATGATTTTGTTCTAATGGCCAAACTGAACCATACCATGTGATGGTCACTGGCCCCCAGATGACCTTCTACCTGGAGATCTGTGATCCTTTCCCTGTTAGTCAGTACTGCGCTGCCCCTTGTAAGGGAGGGCCCACAACCTTCCTCCTCCCTGGTAAAAAACAGAGCAGCAATACACGTTGAGGATTTCTGCTTTGTCCTTATCATCCTGTGTGTGTCCCCCCCATTATCCTTAGCTAGTCTGACAATACCTCCTCTTATCTTTCTCTTCTCGCTAATACATCTATAGAAGATTTTGTCACCATTCATGACCTCCTTGGCTATCTTCTCTTCCATTGTTGCTTTTGCTGTTCTGATTTCTTTACTTGCTTCCTTTAGTTTCTCCTCGTAGTCACTCCTATCCTTGTCGGATCCAGTTTTCTTGTATTATCTAAAAGTCGTCCTTTTTCCCTGACCTTGGTGGCTATTTCCTTAGAAAACTAGAGTGGTTTTCTTTTCCTCTTTGCTTAACCTCTTTATGCAATGATTTGTGGTTTGTAGTAGAGCTGTTTTGAGATGTGTCCAGTATTCTTCAACACCTCTCCCTCGTTCAGTACAGTATTTGCAATGGTTTTCTTGAGATCTTCTTTCATTTTGGTGAAATCTGCTTGTCTAAAGTCCATGACTTCAGTCTTTGAGTGCTTAGTTTCTATTTCTGTCTTAACTTGAAACCATACCATACAGAGGTTGCTGGACCCCAGGTGACTCACAATTTCTACCACTGAAATATTGTCCCTGTTTGCGAGTACCAGGTCAAGGACTGCTTCTCCCCTTGCTGGATCCTTCACAAGCTGTTTCAGACCCGATATGTGCAGAGCCTCCAGAAAGTCTTTTCTTCTGGTTGAACTTGCTGTGTGAGTACCCCAATTTACGTTAGGTAAACTGAAGTCACCCACCACTATCACTTCCCCTTTATCACTCATTTTGTGTATTGTTTCTAAGATTTCTTTTCCCCCTCCAACCATGTTGCCAGGGGTCTTTAAAACACTCCTAGTTGAGTTACTGCTCCATTGCCAGCCTCCAGAATTACCCAAAGTGACTCAGTTTCTTTGTTGTCATTTTGGGTCATAGTGAATTTTTTAGCCTCCTTTACATATATAGTCACCCCCAACCCCCACCTTTTCTACCAGTTCTGTCCTTCTGGAAAAGACAGTGGGGCCGATTCCAGGATGAATGTCGCAACTCGCAGGTGTATGCGAGTTGCGACATTTGTCGCTATGCTGGGGACCTTGCGCTGTATTCTAAGAGTGGCAGGGTCCCAGCACTTATGATGTGCGACTTGCGACACACGTAGGCTAATGACACTGGTATGGCATAATAGCCCTGCATGCCGCAAGTCGCAGCCTGCTGCAGACTGTCCTCCCAGAGCCCCCTCGCCCCAGAACACCACAGCATGAACCAGGTGGCATGGGGGAGCTGGACAGGTGGCACAGGAGTCAGGGGGCACAGTGAAGAATGGACCCCGGGGGTCCCTGACATTCGGGTGGTGGGGAGCATGGTCATGTTCATGGGGGCATGGGAGCACAGCAGGACATTTGCTGTGGCGCTGGAAGTGGGCATCCATTGGATGACACTGACGGACACCCCTTAGTCTGACAGATGCCCCTTAGTGCATCTCTGAGATGGTCTATGTTAACTCCACCAGTGTGGCTCCTGGAATTGCAGTAGTGGGTTATGGCAGCTGCCCTTCTATAATAGGGCGCAGTTGCTGTCGTAACCCACCCTTGCATCATGTCGTTGCGGGTTGCGGTGTAGTGGGTGGCATATCCCATGGTTGGCATAACCTGCAGCTGACATGGCGCAAGGCATCTTTTGGAATAGAGAACAGCATAATGCATGGTGCAAGTCATGCCATGAGGTTCGGTGTAACTCAGCTTACGCCGGCGTACGCCATCTTGGAATCTGGCCCAGTATCCTGGAATAGTTGTTTCCCAGTCATGGTATCATTGAACCAGGTTTCGGTGATGACAACCCAGTCCAGATCTGCTTCCATGATGATAGTAGTGAGGTCAGCTTATTAGTTACACTCATGTTTGTGAACATAGCTTTCCAAAGTTGGCTTTCCCCTTTTTTGGTGCCATATTCTATGTTTGATTTTTTATGTTGGTTTGGACTCCGAACTTCTTTTTACAAGGTGTTTTCTCTTTTGTGTATTTATTCCCCTGATTTGGTGGGGTTTTGAGGGAGAGGTAGCAGGTCCCTTTGGTACTGTCTTCCTTTAAATGGTCGACTGCGATGTCCAACTTCTGTCCTAGTGTTCGCACATCTTTCCTAATTAGGTGTAGACCATCGTATTTGAAGAGACCCGTCCCAGAAGTCCCACCAGTTCCCTATGAAAAGTGTCCACTTTCTTGGCACCAGCTCTGGAGCCAAGTGTTTAGCTCCTCTATTTGCTCCTTGTAGATCCTTGGCACACTGCCTCCTCTTCCCCACACTAGGTGGACCTCCGAGAAGGCAATGATTGGTGAGTGAGTGAGAGGTTAATGCATCTCCTAATTGAGATATGTGTTTTTTGGCTTCCTCGACTGTCTGATCTGCCAGATTGTTAGTTCCTATAGGGACAAAAACGACTGTGCATTTACCCTCTCGTTGTATTAATTTATGTGGTTGGTATCTCTTGTCAGAGGCTCTGGGTAGGCATTTGACTACCACCTCTGTCTCAGGCCCCTGATTTAAACATAGAAACATAGAAATTGCCAGCAGATAAGGACCACTAGACCCATCCAGTCTGCCCATAGACCCTATAAATTGTATGTGGCCACTGAGACTATGTGATAAATGGCTTTTTATCACTAACTCCCAAGGTTCCATTGTGCCTGTCTCAGGCATGTTTAAACCCCTCCACTGTGTTTGCCCCCACCACCTCTTGTTGCAGGCTATTCCAAGCATCAAGTACCCTCTCTGTGTAAAACAAACTTCCTCACGTTACCGCTAAATCTACCCCTTCCAATTTCATATCATGCTCCCTTATTCTAGTACTTTTTCTCCCCTGGAAAAAGTCCCCCACTTGCACCCTGTTTATGCCCCTGAGGTACTTGAAAGTTTTTATCATGTCACCCCACTCTCTCCTCACTTCCAGCGGATACATAATGAGGTCCCCTAGTCTCTTCTCATAGGTTTTGTGGTGCAAGCCCTGTACCATCTTAGTCGCCCTCCTCTGGATAGCCTCCACCTTGTCGATGTACTTTATTTATATTTTATTTATTTGAGGATTTCGGGATTACAACCTTTGAGTCATAGATTCATTTCCAAAGGCTCCACATCTTGGAGACAATACATTTGATGTACAATTACATTGCAACAGAAGCAGGTTACATACACGTGTTCATTTATAACATATAATATATACAAAGACCGGTGTCTGTTTTATGTATTACTGTGTCATAATTGCTGTCTGAGAGGAGACATTGTCATGCGCCCATGGACCCTGGCACTGGTCCCAGCACTGAGATGGCCCTGGGCTGCTTGGAGCCATGTTGTCTGTCTGCATGGCATCAAAAAAGAGTGTGTGTGTGGGGGGAACTACAGTGGGCAGTTGCATGTCCGTGAGGTCAGAAGGTGGTCTTTCAGAGTGATCTTGAAAGGACCAAGCTTGGTGTGGCAGGTGACTTGTGAGGGAAGGGCGCTGAATCAGGTGGGGGCTCTGACCAGGAATGATCTTTGTGCTAGTGTTGTTTTGACCCTAGGGATGGTTAGTGTTGTTTTACTTGTGCTGTGCATATTCATAGCTAGGGTGGTGGTTGCTGTGGTAGTAGATAGGCCCTGGGGGGTCAGGCCAAGTAGCGATTTTTTGGCTATGAGGCAGGCCTGGTATTGTACTCTCTCTTCGAAGTTTAAGATCTGGGCAAGTGAGTAGAGGCTACAGGTATGGGTAATCTGTCAGCCTCAGTTAGTAGTCTACATGCTTTGTTGATTACTACCTTTAGTTTGCTGGTGGCCGTGGCATCCGCTGCTGAATAAACAAGCAGGCCGTAGTCCATTAGGGAGAGGACTGAGGATGTGAGAGCTAGTCTTAGTGCTTCTGGGGTGAGGCAGGTTCTATGGCGATATAGTAGACTGACCTGAGCATTGGCAGCAGATGTGAGGGTGTTGATGTGCTCGTGGAAAGTGAGAGCCATATCGAATATGACACCCAGGTACTTGTATAATGTGACCTGTTCCAGGGGGTGGTGTGAGCAGGATTTGATGGATAGCTGGGAATTTTTTAACTTGCTTTGGCGGTGAGCAAACAGGAGGGTCTTAGTTTTTTTTAGGTTCAATACTAGCCTATGTTCTATGAACCAACGCTCAGTCCGACTGAAAGTAGACTGGAGGTTTCTCTGAAGGTCCGATGGGTTTGGGCTGAAGGCACAGATGACTGTGTCATCTGCATACAGAGGATCTTTTTGGTGCAGGAGGTGGGGAGGGCATTTTCGAACAAGCTGAAGAGCCAAGAGCCCAGGATGGATACTTGTGGGATTCCAGAGCGGGTGGGGCGCAAAATGGAGATGGTGTTATTGATCCGGACACATTGGGATCTGGATGATAGATAGTTAGTAAACTAGTCAAGAGGTCCATGCGAGAAACCTAATTGTGTGAAGGTGTTTATTAGTAGGGAATGGCTGACCATGTCAAAAGCCTTGGATAGGTCAATAAACATGGCTGCTGCAATGTGCCCATGGTCCAGGGCAAGGTGCACATGGTTAGTGAATTCCAACAGGGTTGTGGTGGTGCTGTGCCCAGACCGGAAGCCATGTTGTTTCGTGCAGAGTAAGTTATGGGGGTATCAAGATAACTGGACGGCTGATCTGCCACAATTTTTTCCAAGGCCTTGGAAAGTGAGGGCAGAATAAAGATTGGGCGGTAATTTCCCAGGGATAGGGGGTCACCACCTTTGTGGATAGGGGTGACCACAGCATTCTTCCAAGCCGTTGGGAATTTTTATTTTATTTTTTATTTTACTGAACTATAGGATTACAAATACCTTTGAGCAGGAACTGCTCGTTTACAACGGTTCCACGTCGAAGGAATGGGGGGTATACATACATACAATGGTCAACATAATAATACATAGTTACACAATAAAAAGAAGTAAGAGACTGAGGCATAGGAAATTCCAGTAATTCAAAATGTGCCAAATGTTAGGTAGCATGACATACCAGCCAAGGGCAATCTTAGAAATAAGCACTGCAGGTGAGAGGAAGGGGTATGTAGGCAGGAGGCCATTGTCGGAGGGTAGAGGGTGAGGGTAAGAGCTCTAAAGGGGAGGGATAAAAGTTTGGAAAGGCCCGGGGAGAGGAGAGGGGCAAGGGGGTAGGCAGGTAGAAGGGGGCAAGGCGGGGAGAGGTACAGGTATCTGTCAAGACTGAAGTGGAGGGCAGTGAGCGGTGGGCTCCTGATTAGGCGAGGCAGTCACAACGACTAGTTGAAATGAGATGAAGTCAGAGTTGTCTCTTAAAAGGGCCAAGAGCAGCAGCAGTAAGAGTTTCTTTGTTCAGAGTATTGTACCACTGTGGTGCTCTGTGGGCAAAGGCCCTTTGACCCATGGTAGTCCGGCATCTGGGGACAAGGAAGGTTAGTTGTTGTGAACTTCTAGTTCGCTGGGTGCTGTGGTGGTCAATGAGGAGCTTTTCAATGCCCGGGGGTATGACCCCGAGGCAGACTTTTTCGGCTAAGAGGCAGGTTTGATACTGTATCCAGCTGATGAGAGGAAACCATCCTGCCCAGTGTACAGGTCACAAGTGTGTGTAAGTCGGTCAGCCCCAGTTAGCAGCCTGCATGCTGTTGGGGTGCAACTGTAATTGAGGAGGCAGAGGGAGGCAGAGCCGCCAAATTGCTAGCCTGTAATCGATGATGGAGGTGACAGAGCTGTTGATAGCCAACTCGGAGGAGTGTCAGGAGCAGTGTTTGTGCCTGTAGAGCAGGCCTATACGGATGTTGGTGGCTTCTGGTGACAGAATCTATGTGCCGATGGTGAGAGTGAGCTGTCCAATGTGACACCTAGGTATTTAAAATCAGGAAACGTGTTCAAGTAAGGTCCCTGATTGGTTTAGGATGGTGAGGTCACGGGATTTGTACTTGCTCCTGGCATTGTAGAAGGTCATAACCTTTGTTTTGCTGTAGTTCATGACCAGTTTGTGTGACTTGAACCATTCTTCAATGCATGAATTCAAGCTGTAATTGTTTCTCGAGGAGCTCATGCTTTTGGTGGTTGTGAACATGACTGCATCACAGGAGCAGTAATTTCCTGTGGCAGACACTGGGAAGGTTGTTGAGGAAGAGGCTGAAGATTAGTGGCCCCAGGATGGACCCCTGTGGGACCCCTGAAAGGACTGGCTTTTCTTCCGAGGTGACACCGGCAATCCTAACCCGCTGGACCCTCTCCCCAAGGTAGCTTGAAAACCAGAGCAGCGCTTCATTGGAGAGCCCAATGTTTGATAATTGCTTGAGTAGGAGTGGATGATTCACAGTATCAAAGGCTTTTATAAGGTCGATGAATACTGCCCCTACACAGTTTCCTTGATCGAGCGTGGTATGGATGAAGCCCGTGAATTCTAATAGTGCAGTGATGGTACTGTGCCCTTTTCGGAAACCATGTTGCTCAGGACACTGGATGTCATATTTTTCCAGGTACTTGCCCTACTTCCCAAAAGTGTATTTTTGTTTTGTTTTTGTATTGTAGTTTGCGGTGCCTGAGTGTGAGAGGTGGTGAACTGTCCAGCTGGACCGCTGCACCTAGGTAGTGGGAAACCTGGGGAGACCTACAGGATGGAGGGAGGTGCTGACTGTCACCAAAGAGAAAAGGGACCTAGGGGTTATCATCTCTGATGCCCTTAAGGTATCAAAGCAATGTACAAAGGCTGCAGGGAGGGCCAGTGGCATGCTGGGGTGTATAGGCAGGGTTATCACTAGCAGGAGATGGGAGGTGGTAATGCCATTGTATAAACCATTGGTAAGGCCACACCTGGAGTACTGCAGGCAGTTCTGGAGACCACACCTGCGCATACCTAACCTCTCCCTCTGCCTACTTTTGGGAGGAAAAAAAGTTTAACTAGCCGCTCCAATATGACCGCGGACTGCGCTTGAAACCCACTGTGGCTACACAACAATGTGTTTTTTTTTTTATTTTATATAATTACTGTGGTGAAAAATGCTCCCAAGCAATTATATAAAAAAAAACATGGGGTGGTGTATAAAACATTAATTTTACACACTTTCGGTGTGGGATGCTTAAATAAACCCAAGCTTTTCTCTCAGGATTTATATAGCATCCGACACCCTGTGTGTGTGTAACAAATAGGATAAAGTATGGGGAGAAGTGTGTTACGAGAATTTAACACACACCCGAGTTATTGGATGGCACATAAACTCCGAGGCGAAGCCGGTTCTATGAATGCCATCAACAACGAAGGTGTGTGTTAAATCGAGTTGTGACAACTTCACCATATTTTATTTTATATAATTGAAGGGCTCTGTTTTTTGTCTTTTGGTTTCGTCCGCTGTTTGGAATCTGCTTAACATTTTATTTTTTAACTTCTGGGTGATGTGAGGCTGCTGGAGGCTATTTGCGATGGAGGTAACCCCCGAGAAGTAAGTGTTTTTTCAGTTAGTGCAGCTTGAGGTGACAGGGACAGTTAGAAGCTCGCACTATGTTTAGTTAGTTGTCTCGAGCGTTTGGTGTTGAAAGGGAGCGCGTGAATGCCGTAACACCTACTCAGATGTTACGGCATTTAACACACGGTTTTGTCAATGGCAAAAAATGGAGACCATTAATTATATATAGAATAAGGTATGGGGTGCTGTGTGTAATGAGACGTTTACACACACCCGAGGGGTGAGATGCTACATAAACCCTGATAGTGAAGCTCTCAGGGTTTGTGCAAGCATCTAATCCCGAGGGTGTGTGCAAACTTTGAGTTTACACACAGCACCCCATATTTTATTTTATATAATCGCTGGGTTTCCCTTTTTTTTGCTTCAGCAATTATATAAAATAAAAGCTAGTTGCAGTGCGACCTCAGTCCGCTTAGGTTGCAGCGTGTCACCTTTCTTCGTTTATTTTTTTTGTTTCTTTCGGGCTGTCGAAGGTTAATTTTGGAAGAGGCACACACATTTTAAGTACTTCCTGCCAACTCCCAGTGGCGGTTCCATATCTGAGGCGGTGGTTTGGTGAGAAAGCAAAAGTGGAGTGGTTGGGAGGTGAGGAACTCCGTCAGGTGCATGCTCAGAGTGAGGGAAACCGTGCACGTGTTTGCTGTAATAGACAATCCTTCATTATGGCAAATTACACCACGGGTTCCCTACGGCAATAAAGGTAAACCAGTTATTATATTCTTGTTAAATACACCACCCCATGTATTATTATAGTGGTGTGGTAGCACCACTATAGTTAGGGTTGAGTAGGGTGTTCAATGCTAACCCCCTAAATTGGCACCTTATTAGCTTTGGCACCATTTGGTGAAATCAGCTGAAAGTTTGCATGTGTTGCCTGGGAAGCAAGATGTAAATCTGTGGAAAGTTTCGTGACAGCAACTTGTGTGATTTCTGAGATAGATGCCTTTTTTCCCCCCATATCTAATACAGGATTTTTTTTTTTGCTCTCACCTACAGCCTGCACGGCGTGAGACCGACATACTTTTTTTTTCATCTCAAACTAAAAAACAAGGAAAATACATAAAAATGCTGTAATTTAAAAGCAAATACCAGAATCTAGCTAAACAGGACCCATTTAACTAGATTCTGATGTATGCTTTTTAGAATAACGGCTAGAAATACCTTTTCTGGACACCCCAAAATCTAGGGTGCCCAGCTTAGTGAAAGGAGCCATTCACCCTATTTCTCCGTATGAGAACAATGGGACTTTCTTGACTTCTGCAGCCTCAGCTGGAACTCATGCTGCAGCTGCATGAGAGTAGTGAGCTGCCGTTTCCCTGGTGTTTAGCAGCGCCCCCCCCCAATTGCCGTCCCTGTATGTGTGTAATGTTGCTCTAGTGGCACTCTCTGATCGCTGTCCCCGTAATGTCTGAATCTTTCCCTGGTGTCTAGTGGCACCCCCCTCCATTGCCATCCCCATAATGTTGTAGTCTTTCTCCTGGAGTCTAGTGGCACCCCCCACACACACTCGGATCACCCTTCCTGTGATAGCATAGTCTTTCTCTGGTGTCTAGTGGCACCCCCTCCTTCCGATTGCTGTCCCCGTAATGTTTGAGTCTTTCCCTGGTGTCTAGTGGCACCCCCTCACCCTCCGATCACCTTCCCTGTAATGTCTGAGTCTTTCCCTGGTGTCTAGTGGCACCCCCTCACTCCCACTGCCATCCCCATGATGTTTGCAGTCTTTCCCTGGCGTCTAATGGCATCCACCCCACCCTCCAATCACCGTCCCCATTACGTTTTTGTGTTTCCCTGGTGTCTAGTGCTTACCTCTCAACCTTTCATCACTAAAATGTGCGACAGTACGTGTGACAAATGGGCAAAATGTGTGACACATCAAAAATGACATTGCAAGCTCAGAACACAGTCTGAATTTGTGCACTTATGTTATTCATGTTTGCTTATAACTGAGTATCATAGATTATTATGAATTTCTGCATTGAAGTTTCAGTGGGCAGTGTGGAATATTACCTGTGCCACGTGAGACAGAGGTTTCTGAGAGGTAAAATGAGTGAGCTACCTCGTAATGTGTGACAGTTGAGAGGTATGGTCCAGTGCCCCGTAATCACCATGCCTATCTGAAAAGACCATCCTAACAGTTTTTAACTTGCAAAACAGAAAATGGTCCAGTCAATCAGCCCCCAACGGGAACAGGGCGAAAATCCACTCTCCGATCGGAGACACGCGTCTTGCTACTGGAACCAGGAACTGCAATATGAGCAACTAAGGTAAGTGCGCTTCAATGTATGGGGTTTTGGACTTTGATGCAGAAAATAATACGGCGGCTCCCTCAATAAAGCATAAGACTCTGCCAGACACAAGATGGCGCACTCTCTACCAGTTTACCAGATCACTCGTTCAATGAGCTGCAGCCTCTATGCCCCGACTCCCAACCAGTGCACGCGTCCCTCGGGAGCGTGCTTGTTATTCGCTACGAAGGAAATGACGGGTTGGGAGTGCGATGACGTATGATACACAGAGTATCAAGATTGACACGACTACGAGAGTTGGATGGGGGTTTGCAAGAGGGTCAACACAGTGAAAGCGTATCGAAGTGACGGTGTTGCGAGAGCGTTCCGTGTGCTACTGCAGCTTGTTTGTTGCTCTTACTGACAAGTTTGCTTCTGGAAACTGAGCTGCGAGAGTTGTTGTGAAGGCAGCTATTCAGGATGGATTTCCGAAAGATCCTTTCGATGGCGTCGGACAACCAGGGCCTTACTACTGTCCCGGTAAGGACTATTCACTATATACTGGTGCAAGTTACTGCTCGCACCCACACTGGTGTATCACCGGAATACACGTCACTGCTGAGTGACATTTAATCACTACCGTTTGCTGGTTATAAAAGTAGCTGAACCGTCAACCAAGAATCCAGAATTTCTTAATGATAAACTAGTACCGTTCATGTCGTATGCAATATCTCTCAATTATCCCCAATTAGGAGGTACGTCCCTCATTTTACCCCTCAGATTCGGTCTACTATAGGTGCCGACTCCATGGTTGCTTGCGTGCTCAGTAACCACAACGTTGACTTAAGCACCCAGAATGTTTTGAGGTAGTTCACACAAAAAAAGGACTTTTAGGAAACCTGGCCATAGGCAAAATAATACATCCTGGCAGTGAACACCCACAAAGGTGCACAACAGTTGGCACCCCTTGCGCTGTCCCGCATGCACCCCTCATGGTAAATTTCCACATACAGAACGTACTGTGAATTCCGACTTTAAAGCAGAAATTCATCATATTGTACCATGCTAAATTAAAAATAAACTTTGTACAAGAAAACAGTGGTTTCAACGTAGCGTGTCTATCCATGTTTGAAGATGTGTCCCTCGTTATGAGGGTGACTCTCAATTGTACCTCACTTTCAGTGTTCACATCCCTCATTTCTATGACAGAAGATTGAGGTATGAGTGTAGCACCAAGTCCATTCGATCTTTTCAAAGATTTCTTTGAATAGGATGTTGCAAACCTGTTGCTAAAACTTCAGTAGGTTATCAGATCACATTTATAAAATGGGCATTAATGCTTGGTCAAATGACTTGTCGTTGGCCAGCAAGTGTCACCTGACCATGCATTAATGCCCCGGTAGACGCACAGTTGGCATGCCAACTGTAAAAAAGCTTTTGATTTTTTGCTTTTTACAGTTGTAAGCCGTTTTATATAACATCAATCGCTAGAAGGTGGCATCTAATGGGAGTTAATGCATGGCAGGGGCCGTTGTGGACCGAGGGGCGGCCAGTGGCCCCTGCCATGCATTCACTCCAATCGTCTGCACCACCAACCCAGAGATCTTGCTGTAACCGGAGAAGGTCGATGTTAGCAGGGCACATACTGTGCAAAGTGAATGGCAAGAAAGACACCGGAGACTAAGGAAATTTCTCTGACCTTTATTGTTACTGTCAGATCCGATCACAGTGCTCTCTTATATACCGATGTGTGTCAAAACAGGTGTCGCTGTAGAAGGAGATTGTTGTGAGCCTGGCATTCTGATCACATCTCCCATGCCTCGGAGCGGCCGTTCGCGTCACAGCCTGCCTCTGAGGACTGCACTTGCCGTGGTCCTGAGTTCTGCCCCGCGGGGGAGCGCCTGATTTGCATGCCGGGTGCGTCACTTGGTGTGTGTCTTGCAGCGCGCCGTCGCTTTGCCCGCACCCTTCGCTGGCACGATTCCTTCCCCTGCTCCCTTACTGGTGATGTCCGGTGGGCTGTCTCTGGCTTTTGGTCACACCGTAATTAAAAATCACAGTCCAGTGTACGGTGAAACTGTGGCGGCTGAACCCGTAGCCGGATGTTGGTGCTCCTCTTGCGAGTCCCCCAGCACTGCTTCCTGGCTCTGCTGCTCTGGTTCCGGGCGGCTGGATGTCTGCCTTGGTGCTGCTGCGTCCTGCTGTGTTGCACTGTGCTCTCCCGGGCGCTTTGTTCCAGTCTCTGGTCCCTCCCACTGGCGTGCGCCGAGGTTGGTGGCGGAGCGAGGGTTCTGTGTGCCCCTGTATTCCCATGCCTCTTGCTCAGTGCTCTGTGACTGCGTGTCGGTCTCTCTCCCATGACTGGTGCTGCTCTGCGGGTGCCATCCAGTAGCTGGTATGCCCATCTTGTGGGCTCTCTGACTGTCGCATCCACTCCCTGCTGCTCCCTGCTGTGCTGTCCTGCGCTCCCTGCTCCCAGCGTCGTTTGCCTGTCCGTCTGTGAAGTAGTACTGTAGTATGAGGGTGTCATCTATGCTGTCTACTGCGGGGTGCCACTGGCTGTGAGAGGTGGTTAGCTCCTGGCTCGCGCTGCGTAAGGCGGCCGCTGGCTGGCCAGCCAGACCTTGGCTGTGGGACAGACAGGATGCTCGACCATCTCTCCCTGTCTTGTGTGGGTAACCAATAGTTCTGAATGCTGCTCTCACACCTGTGCCCTGTCACAGACATGATCTCGTGGGTGGGCACTCCTGCCTGGGACATCTGAACAGCAGTACTCCTGACGCTGTGGTTTGTAGAACACCTGCTGAGCCCTGCGTCCTCTGATATCTTTGCCATCATTTCACTGAGGAAATTTCTTCCCATCGGCTGCCTGGAGTACCACACCTCCTTCTGGTTCAGCAGCCTCTGTGCTTGTTTAATGGGGTGCAGGTAGAATGCAGGTGCAGATGTGGGGCACCAGCTGATGTACTCTTTAAAGAGTGCCACTGGGCAGTCCCTGGACTCTCCCTGTGAGTACAGCATGCCTCTGAGTGCCTCTCTGTTCCTCTCGTCTACCCGGCCATGGTTTTTTGTTGCCTCTTTGAATGAGAGGGTGACATACTCGTGACCCATCTCATCCTCTGCAACCTGAAATGATCTCTGTGTCAGCTCCCTTAGGCCCTCGCGTCCTCTTCTCGCAAGGCCTAGCTGCAGCTCAAACCAGAGCCTCTTGACAAGCCCCTGGGCAGTTTCTGGGTTCAGGCGCTGAGGGTCTCTTATTCTCTGGAGGTCCTCCTCTCTGATTGGTGGATGGTGCTTGGCGGTGTCTTTGCCCTGCCTCCTGTACTGCTTCACAACAGCAACAAACACATTGTTTGCTGCCTGACAGCGTGGATCAGTCATTATATTGATATTTCTCCTCACCTCAGTGCTGTTCATGTACCTGTTCAGACCTGCTCTCAGCCCACAGAATGAGCTGATGCTGTACTGCTGCCCATCCTCTGCCCTCACAGACCCATAGAACACCCTCAGAATACTACTCAGCCTCTCAACTGAGACTGTGTCTATGTCTACTGACATCTGTTTTGATCTGAGCCCGTCAGAAAAGACATTACATGCCCACTGCGTGTTCTTCATGGTGTTCTGCTCCACCTTTCTCCTCTTCAAGTGATCCAGCTCTTTCTGTGACATGTGCACATGTCTTTGGGTCTCACAGCTGTCTCCCCCGCTGCTGTGCACCTCGTCCTCCATGCTGCCCAGATCCTCATTGCTGCCCCAGGCGCTGCTGACATGCCTGAGCTTAGCAGCTGTCTTATGTGGGACCAGCTGTCCTCACCCCTCTGGCACCTTCCCTCCATCTGGTCTTCCGCTCCTGCTGCATTCCAGGTCGTTGTCGAACTCCATATCGGTCCACGCTTCCAGATCCATTGGTGCGCATAAACTGAACTGCACAGCCATCTGGTTTTCCCCTACAGTGCCTACGGCTCCCTACGTCTCTCTCCTATGTGTGTCCTGTCTAACTGTCCCCGCTGCATACCTGCAGCACAGTCTCGCTCCTCGCTGCCTCTAGCCCGTTTCTCGCTAACTCGCGCCGGGCACAAGCGCTACTCAGGACCCAGTGGCTGCCGTGCCCACTGCAGGCGCAACTGCGGCATTATGGGGCGATAATGCTGTGTTGGGCTCGAGCAGCGCTTCCACACAACAACAACGCAGCATTGTCGTCTCATAATGCGTGTTGCTCCTACTACGTGATGCCGTCCACCTCGGCGGGCCGCCCTGAGACGGCTCTCAATAATGCCGTGTTACAAAGGTGCAATAACCCACTCCAGACAGTGGGTGTATCGAGGCATTAATGCACTTCCCACCTGGTTGAAGTCACTCGGGCAAGCCCTCAAGCCTCACAGCGCAGCCGGGGCGTGCATTAATGCCCCAATACACCCACGGTCTGTCGTGGGTTATAGTGTACGTGCGCATCTGTAGTAGCATACCTTAGTCCATTTAAGGAGCAGTTACAATAAACCCCTCAACTAGACTGTAAAAGCTATTGGCAGGGTTGCAGTTGGCTGGGTGGAGGGCACAACATAGAGAATAGTGGACTGGCAACGATGCACAACACAGGTTGGGCACGGAGTTGCCCATCCGCTATTTTTTATAGTGTATGGTGCCCCTAAAATAATTTCAAGTAAACATTTTCATTTGCTTTTAAATGTTAAAAGAAATGCGTCTTTGGGGTTGAAGTCTGCTTGCTAGGGTCAATGTTGTGGTTATTGGGGATCAAACGTCCCTACGTCTGTAGTGCGATCTGCCATTGGCTGTCGGCTGCCTTTGGGAGGGGTTTCCAGAAAAAAAAAAAAATTGCAGACTCCTCTCTTGCTAAGCGAGAGGACTGTGAATGAGAGGAATCGCCTATGGTAAAGTGAGTGGTTTGAAATATCTGGTTGATCCGGTTTTTTTTTTTTTGTTGTTGTTGTCATACCCTGTTAGATTCATCGGTTCGGGTGATTGCGCCACAGCCGCTGCCTCAAGTGTGTTTCAGTGTCAGTTAAGCGCATGGAACTTCAAGAGGGTTTTGAAAAGTTGTTGTACCATAGTGTGGGACAATCACATTCCATAACCTTTTGAACTGTGGTACAACAACATTTTGAAACCCACAGAGTTCCAGCTGTCAGTGTCAGTGGCTTAGCAGGTAGCACACACGCCTCTGAGGCTGGGAGATCAGAAGGCTGTGGGTTCTATCCCCACTTGGGGCAAATCCCAATACTGACACTGTAGTGCAGCATGAGGAAGGGGGTGCTGCACTCCTGAGGTGCCGTCTTTCAGATGAGTCGTTAAACCGAGGTCCCATCTGCCTGTTCTAGTGGTAGTTCAGGTGGATGTTAAAGATCCCAAGGCACTTTCGAAAAAAGTAGTGGAATTTCCCTGGTGCCCTGGCCAAATTTCCTCCCATTCACCAAACATACCACCAACAGCTTAATCTGGTGCAAAGTCAGTTGGAATAATCTGTATCCCCCACTCCCCCGGGTCATGCGTGAATATAGGCAGAATTTGTCTAGTGTACTTACCTGGTCAGCAAAAACTAACTAACAAGCCCTCACCATACACTGTACATCAATTCTCAAAATCCACAGCCAGTTCTCAAAAACGTTACTAGACTTTTTTTATGTTGATATTGTGAAAATACATTCTGTAGGTATGAACTCGCTCAGTTGAGAAACGCAGAAAATAACATGGAGGTTGTATGTTACCTCTTACACTATACTGTAGCAATATGTTTTTGGCAGTCTGTTGCTATGCAGCAAGAATTGTTTGCAGTTGCACTACTCCCTCATTTACAGTTGCTTTGCTTGGAATGGTGTGTGTGTGTGTGTGTGTGTGTGTGTGTGTACACAGACATGGATGTATATGTGTGTGTGTGATATATGTGTGTATAGTATGCATTTTTAGGATTTTTTTATCCCCATTTTCTCCCCGACCCTGGACCTCAGCAGACATGTGCGTAGGTGTGTGTGGAGGCATACGCTGGGTACCGACTCGGCCCTCTCCGTCCCATCTCTGGCTATTACTGCTGCCCCTTCCTGCCTATGCTTCCCACTGGACCACCACCTGGTGGGAGCGGAACTATGGGGGGTGCTGGCAACCACCCTGGGAGGGGAGAGCTGTCTTGCGGCTGCTCATTCCCGCTCCCCCCTCCTCCCTCCTCTCTCCCCCCCCCACGCCGGCTCCTGGACAACCCAAGGTCGTTCCCGAACCTGGGTCACCGGCGTAGCACGAGGTATGACGTCCAGCGCCTCAGCCCTTGGCACCACTGGGCTGGCTCAAAATTTTCTTTTAATAGCGGTGTCAGTCCCAGTTTGCGCACCATCTCATTGGCTTGTACTGTGTGTATGTGTGCGCGCCTAACACTTCAGCAAACATGGCGGCTCCATTTGTTCGCTACCAAGGAGCCTCAGTAATCATTTGCCCCTCAGTCACAGATAACTACTTAAATGTTTTCATTATTTATCTGGTTGAGCTTGCCTTTATAACATTAAAACATATATCTGGTTCATCCTGCTGTTGTTACGCTTCAGTCGGGGCTTCGTTCCAACACAGCACGATCTCCCGTGTGACTCTGCCCAACTTACTACATTGTGGTTCAACAGTAGCATTTTTATAAAAAAGGAAAAAAAGGGAAGTAAAAATGTCGTTACTGGACAGGGTGTGTGTGGGTGAGACAGTATGACAACTGCTTAACTAACAGTGGCATTCACTCCCTGCACCAGTAATTAAAAAAACATCAAGGATAGGCAAGGCAAGTGTGTGTGTTTATGGATTTTTTTACACACCCTTGGTGTGTGATGACCCCATAAACCTCTTGAGCTTCACTCTTGAGGTTTTTGGGTCATCACACACCTCTGGTGTGTTGGGGGGACATAACACACGCTTGCCTGTCCATTATTCTCTACGTAATTGCCTTGGGAGAAAGGATTCATGCAGAGGTATTCCCGTGAGTCAGCAGGATTTCAGAAAATGAAGGTCCTAACATTGTTATTGGGGGTGGGCTGGGTTCATTTACTGCTGAGTTAAGGTAGATTATAGCAAGTGAAGTATGGCTCGGGCCAGTCTCATCACCTTATTTGCTGTGCCTTTACCAGGCTACAGAGACACGGTAATTAAACAAATCCGCTGATACACTAGGTATACTAATGAACGTCTGACTTGATGTTAAACTTACGGGCATTCTGTCAGAAGCTAAGTTCAAGTAAAAGCTGAGTCAGACTTTTCATTCAAACATTGAGTTGTTTAAAGAGCTACTGACATGACTGTTGGCTCTGGGCAGGCAACTCATAATGTGGAGTTGCCTGACCTAGGATCTATTTTAGCCATATATCGAATTTTTGTTACTTACATAAACAGTTATTTGCACCATAACGTCCGGCTCATAAATTCCTTGTATGAGCCAAGCAGTCACTGAGCGCTGCAGCCCTGCTAAAAACAGCATATTGTTGATGCTGGTGAGAACAGGACTGCAGTGGCTAAGATATAATAGGATCGTTGGTGGGGGCTGCCTAAATGTACTTAGATTATGTCTGCAGGCAGGTATACATGTATAGGGCTAACATGTAGTTATTTATTTAGTTTTTATTGACCGGGTAAGTACACTAGACAAATCCTGCCTATTTTCAGGCACGACCCAGGGGAGGGGGATACAGATGAAAGCCAGCTGCCCTTGAACCAGACTAAGTTGTTGGTGGTATTTTAGTGAATGGAGGGAGCATTGGCCAGGGGGCACCAGGGGGGAATTCCCCTACTCTTTGTGGGGGCACTGTTGGACCATGGATTTGTCCGTGGGGATCTGTCACTCTGCTGGTGTACCTGCAGGAGAGCAGAGCTCCGCTCCTGCAGGTCCAGCTTTGAAGCCAACTTTGCTAAGAACGTCTGAAAGTGTGAATGCTACGTCTGTGGATCCCGAAGTACCTGAAGAGTCTTTACTTGCCCTGTCTTCCTCTGCATCATCTGACTTTTTGCCTCCTGATGAACTCTGGTTGAAATCCCTACTTGCTACACATCAGAATCAAGTAATGGCAGTGATTGATGCCGTTAGCCCTATTGAGTCTTCCTCTCCTGGGTTACGGACTTTGGTGCCTGGGTTAGAATGTGTAGCGGCGCAACCTGCATTTTCTACTGCTGCGGTACCTTCGGGCTCATCGGTGGTGCCGAGTCGGCAGATGTCTGCTGTTGCACCCGACATGCTAGCGGTGCACCGCTCTGCTTCGGAATTTGCGGCGACTCCTGCACTGGATTTGGCTGTGGCTTCTTGGCTGTTTGTCTCGGCGGCTGTTTCACCTCACACTACTGTGAGTACTATGCTTTCTTGTCCTTGTCTCACACCTTCTAATGCACAGATTGTTTCGCCTATTCCTGCACTACTGCCCTGTACCAGCCCCTACCTAGCTCTTTGGAGGCCTCCGTGCGCAATGTGGGCTGGAAACCAGGCGATTCTGGACATTGGATACCTGACCCTGCCCATCGCCAGATACCTGGTAGTGGCAGGCTACAATCTCCCTTGGTGGATTTGCCTATACTTCCTCCTGTTGACTTGGATTTACGTGCAGAGGATGTTCAACACTATACTGCTCACTAAAATTCCTTCCTTGCCTACCTCCTCTTCGGGTGATGAAGGCCCTAGCACTGTGGGCCCTGCTTGGGGTGATCGCATGGACACGGATGTCCCGCTTCCTGACCCTTCTCCTGACCCTGGAGAAAAGGCTAAATGTACTCGGGAGGAATTTCGGAAATGGGATGCATTTAGGAACACCCCCCCCTTCTGCATCGGAATGCGGTCCGACTTCAGTATATTGGGGGTCTTGACGTTGTTCCTGACAGTCTCTAAGTGGGAAAGTCTCTTTTGAAAGGATCGTTGTGTTTTTTTTTTTACTAATGAGATTTTTGCACTACATAGAAACATAGACTTTGACGGCAGATAAGGACCGCTTGGCCCATCTAGTCTGCCCATTTCCCTACCTACAGGATAGGCCACAGATCCTAGTTAACCAACAGCCTATTTCTTCCTACCCCCCCCCAACAAGAATTGCCTTATGTCTGTCCCATGCATTCTTGAATTCTCCCACAGTTTTAGACCCACAACCTCCTCAGGAAGCCTGTTCCATGCATCCACTACTCTCTGTGAAAAAATACTTCCTCACATTGCGCCTGAACTTCCCCCACTCTATCTTTAAATTGTGTCCCCTTGTTCTTGCACATCTCTTTTTCTGAAAGATGCTACCCTCTTGGACTTTGTTGATTCCACTGAGGTACTTAAAAGTTTCTATCATGTGCCCCCTCTCCCTTCTTTCCTCAAGGGTATACATATTAAGCTCCTTTAGTCTCTCCTCGTATGGCTTCGCTTGCAGACCCTGCACCATTTTAGTTGTCCTCCTCTGGACTGCCTCTATCCTGTCTCTGTCCTTGCGGAGATGGGGTCTCCAGAACTGGACACAGTACTCCAGATGGGGTCTCACCAACTGTCTGTACAGAGGGATAACAACTTCCTGTTTTCTGCTGGTGATGCCTCTCCATATGCATCCCAGTATACTCAGCCCTCCCTACTGCCTTCTCCACATTGCTTGCTAACCTTAAGGTCATCTGATATGATTACCCCCAGTCCCTTTCGTTTTTTTTTTTGTTGTTGTTACTACCCCCCCAACATGTATTCTTCCTCTGGGTTCTTGTTTCCCAGGTGCATTATTTTGCACTTCTTTGCATTGAATCCTAGCTGCCATACTTCTGACCATTCCTCCAACCTTGTCAAGTCCCTTCTCATCCTTTCCACGCCTCCTGTGTATCAACCCTGTTGCAGATCTTTGTGTCATCTGCAAAGAGGCATACTTTTCCTTCCAGTCCCTCTGCAGTGTCACTTATAAAGACATTAAAAAGGACTGGACCCAGTACTAAACTCTGCGGTACCCCACTAGTAACCCCTTTTTTCTTCAGAGTGGACTCCATTTACAATTACCTTCTGTGTCCTGTTGTCCAGCCAATGTTTTACCCAGGCTACCACCCTGGGACCCAACTCCCAGGCTGGTTAATTTGACTATTAATCTTTTGTGTGGGACTGTGTCAAATGCCTTGCTAAAGTCTAGGGTAGGCCATGTCCACAGCCCCTCCCTGGTCTACTACTTTGGTCACCCAGTCAAATAAATCTGTTAGATTCGTCTGACATGACCTTCCCACTGTGAACCCATGCTGCCTTGGGTCCTGTGCCCCACTGGCCTGTAGGTACTCAACAGTTCTTTCCTTCAGAAGTGACTCCATCACTTTCCCTACCACAGAGGTCAGACTGACAGGTCTGTAGTTTCCTGCCTCTGCCTTGGTCCCACTTTGTGAAGGGGAATCACATCCGCCTTCCTCCAGTCCTCGGGTACCACACCATCCTCCCATGATTTATTAAAAAGAGTAGCCAGTGGTTTCATTAGTTCCCCCCCTTAATTCTTTTAGAATTCTGGGGTGAATTCTATCAGGCCCCTTTGCTTTGTCCACCTTCAGTTTTAGGAGTTCTTGCAGAATTCTTTCTTCTGTGAAAGGACTGGGATTGACCCCCCTCTCAAGAGTGCTTCTGTTAATTGGATTAGGCACTTCCCCCTCCTCTTTTGTGAATACTGAGCAAAAATATTCGTTCAGTATCCCTGCTTTTTCACTGTCCACCTCTGCCCCCCCCACTGTTCATTCTATTCAGCCTCACTATCCCTCCCTTTGTCTTTCTACGCTCGCTGATGTACCTATAAAAGGTTTTATCTCCATTCTCAACCGAGTTGGCTATCTTTTCCTCAGTTTGGGCCTTTGCTATTCTGACTTCCCTCCCTGCTTCCTTCTGCCTTAACTGGTACAGCTCTCTGTCCTGCTCCTTCTGTGTTTTCTTATACTTTTGGAATGCTATCTTTTTCTCCCTGACTTTCCCAGCCACCTCTTTTGAGAACCATAGTGGCTTTTTCTTTCATTTTGATTTGTTTATCTGCTTCACACAAAGGCTTGTTGCCTCTGTGATGGCAGTTTTGATATTTCCCCATTGTTGCTCCACACCTCCTTCCAGCCTGTTTGCTAGTGCTTTTCTGAGGCACTTTCCCATCTTGCCAAAGTCAGCCCTCCTGAAGTCCAGTACCCTCACTTTTGTATGGCTTGACTCTGTAGCTGAGTTTAACGTGAACCACACTGATGGTCACTTGTTCCCAGATGACAACCCACTTCTAGATCTGAGATCCTCTCACTGCCCCCATTTGAGAATACGAGGTCTAAGATTGCTCCCTCACGAGTGGGTTCCGAAACTAGCTGTCTGAGGCCTGCCACCTGTGGGCATCGAGAATGGCCCTGCTCTTGGATGTGGCTGCAGCAAATGTGCTCAGTTAACATCTGGCATATTCAGGTCCCCATCAACAGTATCTCCCCTTTCTCTGCCATCCTAAGAATGCCTTCTATCATATTCCTGTCCATTCCCTCCCCCTGACATGGGGGTCTGTACACAACCCCTGTGCGGATTGTGGTGCCCTTTCCAGTCTCCAAGGTGACCCACAGTGCCTCCTCTCCTCCCTGTTTACTCTTTTGTTTAGTTGCTTTTATCCCTTTCTTTACATAGAGAGCTCCTCCTCCTCCTCCTCCTCCTCCTCTTCTTCTCCCCTTCCTATCTCTCCTGTAGGTTATGTACCCTGGTATGTTAACATCCCAGTCATGGTTCTCTGTGTACCATGTTTCTGTGACTGCTGTGATATCCAGGCATCTCTCTTCCATCAAGGCCACCAGCTCAGGGAGATTGTTGCCCAGACTACAGGCATTGGTACTCATTACCCTACATTTCCTGATGGCCTTAGTCATTCTTGCCCCATCCCTGTCCTTTTTGCCTTTGTCACTTTCCCCATTTACCCCTGCCCTTCTCCCTATCGACACCTCTATGTTGATGTTTACCGCACTTAATACCGTGATTTTTTTTTTTGGGGGGGGGGCTAGGATTTCCCTGCTCCTTTCCAGTGCCTCCCCCCTTGGCTAGTTTAAATACTTGCCAATGAAGCATTTAAACCTATCACCTAGGATCCTGGTTCCCCTCCTGGACAGATGCAGCCCATCATGCCAGTATAGGCTTGCATCACTCCAGGTGGACCCCCATTCCCCAACGAAGCCAAATCCCTGAGCTCCACACCAGTGTTTCAACCACTGATTGAATCCCATGGTGCGGAACACCCTGGCCTGTCCTACGCCATAGATGGACAGCACCTCTGAGAAGGTTACCGTGCGTACTACTTGTCTAGGGCCCCTCCCCAATTCCACAAACTCTTCCTGCACTTCTCTAATCCCTTTCTTAGCCAGGTCATTTGTCCCTAGGTGGACAATGACATCCAGCTCCCTCCCCTGTGCAGCTGCTCCAGCAGTCCTGAGGATTCGCTCCCTGTCCCTCCAAGCCATGGTGCCAGGCAGGCACCTTACCTCCCTTTCCCCTTCCTCCCCCACCTTCCTAACAATGGAGTCCCCCTCCAGGAGTTGTTTCCTTCCCCTATGGGGTCCCCTGCCACCCTCCTGTGGGCCTCCTTTGTGAAGGTTCCCAGCATCCTCCTTGGTCTCCACTGTGGGTGCCTCCATAGAGGAACCACACTTTGCCAGAATGGCATAGGAATTGTGGAGAGGTACAACTGGAGGGATGCGCCTCTGTTCCACCACCCTCACCCTCCCTGAGCCCACTGTGGTCCAACCGCTCCTCTTTCTTGGCAACCTCTGAAGCAACAGCAGTGGCAGAGGAGGTCCCACAAATCCTGGCCAACTCAGCCTGGAGATGAGCAACCTCCTCCCTCAGCCCAGAGAGGTGCCTGCAGATGGGACAACACCGCATCCTCCAGAACGTCTCCCGGAAGACTGCTGCTCCACAGCCACTGCACTGCACCACTCCCATCATGTCTTATTTCTGGCCCCTTAACTATTTGGAATCCTTACTCTTTTCTCTTTTTTTTTTTTCTCTTCTCTCTCTACTTACTTTCTGCCTGTGTGCCCTTTAAGCTCCTGATTGTCCTGTTCTGAGACAAGAATATCCTGTATTTCTCAGTAGACCCCTTACTTGCTCAGAGGCAGACCTCCAGCAGCTAGAGGGGGCCGGAAAGCTACTCTTGCTCTTCTAGGATGGTGGGTCTTTGGTGGCTCTGTGATCACTCACTTCCTGCTCCCAAACAGGAAGTTCCTGTTGTCAGTCAAATTCTGTACCTATAAAAGTAGAACTAGTTTTGGGTGGGAGGGAAGGAGGGCAATATAGCTCCAGTAGAGAAGTCCAGTCACACAGCAGTCCTTCCTCCTGGTGTCTTCTGCCAAGCTACTAGCAGAATCTTTCCAAGGCAGTCTTTAAATTTAGCGTCCTTCTAGCTAAGCCACTCCCCCATCTTACTAGATCTTTCTACAAGTAATTTAAACTGCTCAGCTATCAAGTCCTTTCAATCACCTGAGATTTACACCTAGATAACTGTTCAGATAACCATTCAGTTCAGTTAACTCAGACAAACGCACACTTTTTTTTTTGTTTGATAGTTTTTTGTTTACCTACATTAAAGGTCTAAGTACAAGAGTTCTACTTTTTTAGTCCCAGTAGAGAAGTCCAGTCACACAGCAGTCCTTCCTCCTGGTGTCTTCTGCCAAGCTACTAGCATAATCTTTCTAAGGCAACAGCAGTGGCAGTGGTGGTCCCCCCCGCTTTCTCCTCCTATCTGCCCCCCTTACGCTGAAACTACCAATACCCACCATCAGCCGCACACAGCATAAATGCCGAAGACCTACTACTCGAGCAAACCGAAACCGACTTGGGTCACTCATTCTTCTTCTTGTGCTGACAGGTAATGTCCACCCAAACCCTGGCCCCCAGCTTGCCACGCCAACTCACCCATCCCCTGGAAATGGCCTGTGCATTGCCTCACTAAACATTTGCAGCCTGCAAAAAAAATGGGATTCCTTTCAGGGCTGGGTACTCCAGGACAACCCAGACATCATTGCCCTGAGCGAAACCTGGCTCTCCCTCTCTGTTCCCGACTCGGCAGTTAACCTCCCTGGATACTGCCTCTATCAGACCGACCGCATGGGAAAGCGAGGTGGTGGCTGCGCTACCTACCTCAAGGACTCCCTCACTGGCCACCTTCTCCCCATGCCCGTGCTAACATCCAGGGCTCAGGCCCTCACCCTAAAAATCACTCTAGGCAGGTCTACATCCCCTCTCCTCCTCACCACAGCCTACGTTCCCCCCGGAGACCAGAAGCTAGCCTTCCAAGCCATTATGTCCCACCTCGTCACCCTACCCCCAAAACAAGAAAAAATACTACTGGGGGACTTCAACATAAATTGGCTGGCCAAAACAGCTGTGCCTTACATAAATGAGGATGCTGCCCTCAACCTCACCCAGGTCATCAAAACACCCACCCGGCTGCATGCCCGCATGGGGACATCAACCCTTCTAGACTTAGTTTTCACCAACCGCCCCCACAAAATAACAAGCACCCAAGTGCTCCCCGACACCTTAAACGACCACTCACCAGTACTCTGCAACTGGTCTGGTACCCACCCCAAAACTATGCCTAAAATTATTACACAATGTAAACTAGGGGCTGGCAAATTACCCCTTCTCAAGGCACACCTCAGAGACTGGGACTGGACACCCATTACGAATACCCTCGACCCTGACTACGCCCTCTAACTGTTTGTCAACACCTTTAACGCAGCCTGTGACAAGTTCGCCCCTTTTGCCAAAACTGTGACCAAGGGGAACCATGCCCCATGGTTCTCGGACCACCTCCAAGGCCAACTACGCCAGTGTGACACTCTGTGGCACCTGGCCAATTAGTCCCTACGGCCTCAGGACAGGCAGTGTTATCGGGAGGCCCGTAACAAATGCACCTGGGCCATACGCACAGCCAAGGCTAGCCACTACAAAGCCACCTTAACCTCCACCTGGGGAAATGGACGCAAGTTCTGGGGAACATAAAGGAACTCTGTGGCAAGGGCCCAAATCTACCACCTGACCAAATACTCATTGATGGTAGCCTCTCCAACGACCCTGTCAGCATAGCCGTGGCCCTAAATGTCGCTTTCTCTGATCTCTCCCATGTATTGCCCCCAAACTTCTTTGACCCCCGGCTGACCGTATCATACCTCACCACCCTCATGCGGCACCTTTCTACCTACGAGTCCTTACACCTGAGACTGCGAAACCCTACCTTACTAAAGCTCTAAGAAAAAGCCACTACAGTCATGACTCCCTAGACCATAGACTTCTCCGCCTCACCCTCCAGGAAGTCCTTGCCCCTCTCACCCACATTCTCAATCACTCCCTCTGCCAAGGGAAATTCCCCACCCACTGGAAGTTGGCCTATATCACACCTATCCATAAAAGTGTTGACCGAACATCCACAAACAGTTACCGCCCCATCTCAATCCTACCCCCCCCGTCGAAGGCGCTAGAACACATAGTCGCCAACCAACTCACTGAACACCTAAATAAATATAACCTTCTAACCAGGCAGCAACATGGTTTTCGAAAGGGCCACAGCACCACTACTGCCCTCTTTGAATTTACCTCCCATGTCCACTCTGCCCTGGACCACGGCCACCTCTTGGGTGCCATCTTTATGGACCTATCCAAAGCATTCGACACAGTAAACCACGCCCTCTTACTAAATACCCTGGCCTACACGGGTCTCTCCAATGACACCCTGAAATGGTTCGCCAGTTATCTTTCTGATAGAACGCAGAGAGTCAAGATAGGCCCGGTCCTATCACCCTGCCTCCCAGTCCGATCCGGTGTTCCTCAGGGCTCCATACTTGGACCCCTACTTTTCAGCCTATACCTCAACTCCCTCCCATCCTCTTGCTCCGGAAATCTGCTCCTTTATGCAGATGATGCAGTCTTGTTTGCCTCCGACCCGGCTCCCCTCAATCTCCACCAAACTCTCCTTCCGTGAAATCGAAGACTGGCTCACCTCCCACCGTCTTATTATCAACTATAATAAGACTAAAGTCATGATATTCGCCCACCCTCAAAACCCGCACAAAAACCTATGCCCCAAAATTCTCACTGCTAATCAGACCCCCCTAGAACAAGTATACAACTTTAAATACCTAGGAATTACTTTAGACCCCGCCCTCAGCTTTAATCAACACACCCTACACCTAACTACTGCTCTTAGCTCCAGGCTAGGCGTACTCTATCGGTACAAACACTGCCTCACCCCCGAGGCACTACAGCTTACCGTAAACTCCTCAATCCTATCCCTACTTGACTACGGCATCCTAATTTACAGTGCTGCGTCCTCCACAGCCCTAAGCAGGCTCCGGCTTGTACTCAACAAAGCCTGCTGCCTCATCCTAGGTTGTGATCATCTCATGCACTCCTGCTCCCTATACAGCAGCACTAACTGACTAAACCTGGATAGCAGAATCAGGTACCATACCTGCCTTATGGCCAAAGAGGTATTACTAGGCCTCACCCCACCCTCACTGCACCAAATTATCCTTCCAGCACCACGAGGCAAAACAACCGGTAGCTCAAGTAAGCGGCTACTGTGGGTACCCCATGGCCGGACCTCCCAATACCAACGCACTTTCAACTTCAGGGCCCCATCCTGGACAAACTCCCTCCCTATCAATATAGCTGAGGAAAGAAGGTTCGGCCCATATAAATCAAAGCTAAGGGAATACCTGCAGGCTTCAAATAAATGTGTCTGCCCTTGAAACCTGATCTGCCTTGCCTCCTTACAAACAAGCTATTAGCTGTTCAGTGTACCTCAAATGCATTTATGAAACGTGACAAACAGCCCCCTACTGAATCTCTCTGACATTTCTTTGTTGTTTTCCCTCCTGGCTGTGCTAAACTTCCTAAATTTCTCTGTTAGCCCACATTGAAACAACTATGTAACCGATTTTTTGTTATTTCATGTCACTATATAATGTGCTGTTTTCTTTCCTTCTGTATCTTACGTACCGTCCCCTGTGCAATGTATGTATGACGTAGAACCTTTGTAAATGAGTCTGTTGACTCAGAGGTCTTTCTGAATATTCAAATAAATAAAAAGGCACTCTTTAAATTTAGCTTCCTTCTAGCTAAGCCACTTCCCCTACTTACTAGATCTTTCTGCAAGTAATTTAAACTGCACAGCTATCACGTCCTTTCAATCACCTGAGATTTACACCTAGATAACTGTTCAGATAACCCTTCAGTTCAGTTAACTCAGACATACACTTTTTTTTGTTTTGTTAGTTTTTTTTGTTTGTTTTTTACCCTAAATTTAAAGGTCCAAGTACAAGAGTTCTACTTCTTTAGTCCCAGTAAAGAAGTCCAGTCACACAGCAGTCCTTCCTCTTGGTGTCTTCTGCCAAGCTACTAATTCATATATCTGGTTCTTCCTTATATGATATTAGTTTTAAAACCCCTCAGGTGTTGGACCGTTTTTGGACTAAGTATGACACCCTCAAATACTCTGAGTTGTGGCTTCCATTTCGGGCTATCCCACGTACCAGACCTTCTATTAAAAATTGTACTGTTTTGTTTCGAAATGAGAATGTGGCAGCTTGTGATATTACACATTGGTTGAAACAACGCTGTGATGTATTGGGGTTACCTCAGCCTATCTTTGACTCCGAACATTTGTGGACTGGGGGTTGGTATTATAAAATGAGGCTTAGGCATGCCAATGTTGGTCCAATACACTTGCCGAATAGTCGGTTTTTAGGTAGAGAACAGGGTCATTGCTTCTATCTGGGGCAACCTTGTACCTGCTTTAAATGTGGCTCCCCTTCCCATCTCAGTGCAGCTTGTGATAGACTACAGTGTTCCCTTTGTCTATGCTTTGGCCATGCTAGTACAGATTGTACTTCTGAGCTCAAGAGTAACCTGTGTGAGGAATTGGGGCATGGTTTTAGATCCTGTCCTTGGGCTTCCCACAACCGTGAGGATTGCCCGGACCAGGATTTGATCCTTATAAATGCTCAGGAAAAGGATATTGATGTTGCGAAATCCCTTATCTCACCAGTACTGGTAGTTTCTGGTCCCCCTTTATTCCCTGATGTTACTGTCCCTGCTCCCCAGGATGTTGCTTTATTGACAGGGTCTTCCCCCGAGACTCCTTTACAGGACGTGCCTCAGCCGGTTGTTAAGGACCCTTCCTCACCTCTCCTCTGCCGTAAGCCCCGTCCCTGCTGTACCTATGCTTGTCCCAGAAACGGATCTGAATAATATTATAATGCCTTCTCCCGAGCCTAGTGTTCAGGTGAAAAAGCGGGCTCAAAAACAAACTAAATGTAGAGCCAAATTGGCTAAAGCATCTTCTCCTGGTGGCTCTGTTCCCTTGCATAATAAATTTGAGGTCCTGTTCTGCCACACTCAGTCTTTAGATATGGAAGCTGATTCTGATACCTCCTCACAACCTGTAGTGTTCTCTGATTCTGAGAGTGATAAATCGAAGGATTTGCCCCTAGATAGTCGGCCCTTATGGCTGGGTGTACGACCCCGCAGAAGTACTAGATCGGGAAGGGTTACCTGATGTTTGTTTCTTTTTCTAGTCCTCTTTTATGGCATTTCACCTCACTGTTGCCACCCTAAATGTAAACAGTGTTAAAAATGCACGTAGGCGCCTACTTACTTTCCAATTGTTATGTGATTTGGCATGTGATATTTGCCTTATTCAAGATACCCGTCTCAATACCCTTTCTTTGATTAATATGGCCAAGAAGCTTTGGCGATGGGGTCCCTCTTTTTTTTTTCTTTGGGATTGGAAACCTGTAGTGGTGTTGGGGTGTTGTTTGAGGGTGATGGATTTCATGTACAAGCTGGTTGAGCTAGTTATGGGACGGGCCTTAATGTTGAATTTTGTCTATTTAAAGTATACTGTAAAGCTGCCATTTCCTTTTTAACAATCTGTACCCGTGTCGTCAAAGATAAGCCCTGTGAGTAAAAAGGAAATGGCAGCTTTACAGTATACTAGAGCTATCTCCCTGTTGCATGAACATAGGGTCTGTTCTGCTAATAAATCTGGTATAGGTGATGTGTTGGATTGTAGTCATAGGGGTTCAGAGGATCGCCCTTAAAACGGAAGTTGTGAGCACTGATGGTAACAGTTACACTGCATTCCAGGATATATTGCAGGTGGTCTCATATTTTTCGGATGTATATACTGCATCATCAGTGGATAGCTCTGGTGCCGCAAATTTTCTTTCCTCTCTCCGTATTGCCCCCTTGTTCAGATGTAGTGTTACAGGCTTTAACTGCTCCTACCAGTACGAATGAAGTTAACAGGAAAACTTCTCGTTTACGAAGCAACACGGCACCTGGTATTGATGGTTTGCCTGCAGAATTTTATAAATGCTGTAGTCCGTTGGTTTCTGAAATACTAACAGTAGTGTTTAATTGGGCCTTGCAACAACAAACCCTTGATTTTAATTTCTGTGCTTCGACTCAGATTTTGTTATATAAGAAAGGCAGTAGGAAAGTAAATTTCCAATTGGAGACCTCTAAGTCTCCTTTATTACAGATTTTAAAATATTAATGAAGGTATTAAATACCAGATTACTGTCCATAGCTCCTAACTTGATTTCTCTGCACTAGTCCTGTTCATTTCCGGGTAGATCCATATATACTAACCTCCTCTTGCTTAGGAAACTAATTGAACTTGGTAAGGCTGATGTTATAAAGGGTTTTCTTATGTCCATGGATCAGGAAAGGGCTTTTGACCAACTGCCACATTGTTATTTATGTCAGGTTTTAAAAACCTATGGTGTTCCTGAACGCTTTATAGCCTGGATCAATTTGCTTTATAGTCATGCTTATGCCTTGCCCTTGGTGAATGGTTACTTGGGTTCATATATCCCTATTCATAGGGGGGTGAGACAAGGCTGCCCTCTAAGCCCTTTACTTTATGTTTTTAGTTTGGATCCACTTTTACGTACTATTGCCCAAGATGTTCGGATTGTTGGTATTGTTTCCGCTGATAGTACCCTTGAGGCCAAGATTTCGGCTTATGCGGATGATGTCTGTGTTTTTGTTGCCGATATACAGTACCCTCTGGTGATAAGATGTTGCACCATTTTTCTAATTTTTCTGTTGCGGGTTCTTCCCTTAATAAGGTTGAGTTTTTTATATCCACTGCATACTGCGATTCCTGAGGTTATGGATTTACAAGGAATTCCTGTTTTACTGGGCCCAGTACGAATCTTAGGCATTGATTTTGGTAAAGGTGATAATGCGTTACTTAATTGGTCTGCTAAAATTGCTGCAGTGCAGTCCAGAATAAAATTATGGAAAGCATGGCAACAAACTAAAAAGAAAAAAGTTGTAATTACCAAAACTTTGCTTCTTCCTCATTTTTTATACCTCAGCGTGGTGTACCCCATTCCTTCTGTTCTGGAAGACACTTTATTAGGTCTTTTTTTCTAAATTGTATGGGGGAGTTGTCTAAATCCCATTAAAAGAGAGATGCATCTTCCAATTGCACAGGGTGGTTTGAATTGTGTGAATCCAGTCACTTTTTACTACAGTGTTTTTTTTTTTTTCATTGGAATTTGATAGACCTTAGTGCCCCCAAACTGTATTATGGGTGATTTATACATATAATTGGTTACCTCGCTTATCTTCAGATTGGCCTAGATTGTGCCAGAAAAACATACACACTTCCAACTATCCGGTTTATATGAGGCCTGTGATAACGAAGCTTAATAGATGGAAGTTATTTCCAGCTCAGGTGTTTTACAAATCTCCCAAATCTATTTATGGAGTCCTGCAGTCTACAGCTCATTCCATAGTCCCTGCTTTTAAGATTGTTATGCTGATAATCTCCTTATAAGTTTGGTTGATAAACTGATTCCTCCTAGACTGTGGGATGTCTTATGGCTCAGTTGTCATGGACGACTCAGTGTTAGAGGGAATTTAAAGCGTAAGTTGGTTACTGAAAGGACTTGTCTAAGGGATACTTGCATAAATCAGGATGAATCAATGTCCCATTTTTTTTTTACTTCCTGTCCTTTTGTGAAAGAATTCTGGTAGCCCCTTTCTGCTTGTTGGAACCAGCCTTTTTGGCGAGCTGTTACATATATAGAAGTTGTGAGGGGGTTTCGTACTTCATTGTATTTTGCTGGATGCTGGTGTATTACGGCTTCTGTTTGCTGTGTTTAAGTTTCATTTATGGCAAGTCAGATGTTACCTTACGCTGAGACAGTTATATCACTCACCATTTGATGTTCTTCAACATATTGAACGTGATTTGTTGTTACAGTGTGATTCTGAACGCAAATATTTGCCCAACAATGTATGGCTTATGAGGTGGAAAGCAGTTCCTTTTCTAAAAGGCAAGATAGGTTGAATTATTTTCTTTATGTTGTGTTATTGCTTCTTACTGATATGTCATTTGCTATGTTTTCTTGGTGGTTTTTTTTTTTTTTTTTTTGTTCCAGAGTTGTATTGCTGTTTACTGATTTACTGTTCTGTTTATTACTAAAAACCTTCCCCTATTCTTTTCCTGAAGTGCCATGGGATCTTTAATATCCACCTGAACTACCACTGGAATAGGCAGCTGGGGTCTTGGTTTAACTTCTCATCTGAAAGACGGCACCTCAGGAGTGCAGCACTTCCCTCATGCTGCACTATAGTGTCGGTATTGGGATTTAACCCAAGTGCCTCGTGTGGGGATAGCAATAGCATATATGATGGCCCCATACATGTAGAGTCAGACCTGGTTAATCTGTAAACATTTGCTGTTTTTGCCCATTTTGTTACGTAATAAAAAAACAACGTAGTAACCAGAGGATTGTTATTGCATGGCAAAAAAATCTGTTCCTGAGGTTCCCTGTTACACGGATTAACCAGGTCTGATATCTGTCAGCAGAGATAATCTAAGTACATTAAGGCAGCCCCCCTCTTCTACATCCTATTACAATCTCCATAGAGTACCTGCAGCCCCATTCCCTATGTAACATCATCATTATGCTGTTTCTAAAGACGGGGCTGCAGCACTCTGCGACTGCCCGGCGTGTACAAGGAAGTTATGAGCCGGACTTTATGGAATAAATAACTGTTTGTGTAAGTAACAAAAAAAGTTTGATACATGGCTAAAATGGCTCCTAGGGCAGTCTATTCCATTGTATGGGTTGCCTACCTGGATCATGTCAGTAGCTCTTTAACTTAATTAATAACAGTACATCTTTGTTTAGTTTGAGAAGTTTTTCACTTGTTATAATAGTGATATTGGAGAGATTGTCCCTGGAAGTAATGGTATTGTGGGCAGAAAATAAAGGCAGCCCTCCCCAGCGGTCCTTATCTGCTACCTGCAGTGCCATTATTCCCTCATACAATCTCCCCAATATCGCATTATCTGTATAGTATTTAGCTTTTGATGGCCCAGGCCTTATGACTGCAGCCTGTCACCTCCCATGCGTATTGTTAAATATGTGGAGACATTTTACTGTCTGAATTTATGTTTTTTAGATATTCCCCTAGTTCATTGACAGAAGTTTAAACTGTTTAGAAGATCTTTTTAAATTGAAAAGCTCTTTGGCGGAGGTACTGGACGCAGTACCTTCCATCAAGCTGGTGATCCGGATATTGGAGCAAGCTCGGGCCAGCGGGGGTTGGCCGGGTAGAAGAGGATGGAGCATCTGGATGACTGCTCTCCTCTCTTGGCAAGGGGGATGTGATATGCTGCTCCTTCATGTTGTGTTGGGGCAGTAGGTGCCTCTTAGAACAGGCGCATGTGTCTTTCTCTCTCTCTCTCTCTCTCCACACACACACACACACACACACACACACACACACACACACACACACACGTTCCCCACTGTCTGAAAAACAAGGGCGGTGGCAGTGGTGATCGGGTCAAAAGGTGCATTATTTTTCTTGACCTCCTGTATGCAATGTACGTGTGCATAAATGGATTTTAAGTAAATTATAGTGTGCTGGTATCAAACGTGGGGTAGTAGTGCAGTAAAGGATGTCAATAAAAAATAGTTTTGGAGGATTTTGTAAAAAAAAAAAAAAAAACAATCAGTAATGGATACAAAATATAGGGTGGTGGCAAAAAAATAAAGGGTGGTGGTAGACAATATAGGATGGTGGCCCACTGTGCTAAAACAATGAATGGGGAACACTGCCTGTGAGCGCACGCACACACACACCTGCATCATTTCACACCTCCAGATGTAGGGAAACTAGAACAAGGAAAAAGCACCTGGCTCAGGCTTATGAAGCCATGCCCATCATACGACCTGCACTGCCGCCTGGGACTTGACCACTGGGGATAATCTGTGGAAGTACAGGTAGATTTTAGGGGAGGCATTTGCCAGTGGGGTAGGATGTCGGGGCTGGTGTCCCTGCCTGAACCATGGGTCACAAGGAGGAGAACTTGATTGAGGGGAGAAAAAAAACAGAAAAGCTGTCTGGCCTTGTGGTTAGATCACTGTGTTATGAATCTCGAGCCAATCTGGAGCTATAGGATTGAAACCCTGAAATGACAGGTCACTCAGCCTAAACCCTAACCTCTTAATTTCTCTCTACCTGTATGCTGTTTGAGTCTCTTGGTGCACTTGAAATGGCAGCCACATTCTCTGCCCTCCCTCTTCTGGATTGTAAAGTGCTTTGGGATACCGTTTGTATAAGAAGTACACCATAAATACAGTTATTTTCCTAAGGTTCTTTGCTTAAAAATATGTTAGTGCACAGGACTTCAGGATACTTTATTTTGGTACGTGCTTCTGCAGCATACTTTTTCATACCTGAGGCAGGAGTGTGGACATGATGGACCTAGATTCTCATGTTACTTTGGATGTTTTAGCGGCTGGCATTGGATTTCTCTTACAGCAGGAATTAATTCTCCAGTGTTGTGGCTATGGAAATGGAGAGAGAGAGAGTCATTGAACATAGACTAATGTGTTTAGTTTTCATGTGCCACATTCACGCTGGTTGTGGGGAAATCCAAAAAAGTGCATTGCAAGATTGTTGCATGTAGTGCAATCCCATTGTATTGAATATCATACCCGGTATCAAAGATGCTTATAACATAGTAAAAGAACAAAATATAGACCCAGAAATTAAAATAAATGAAGAATTATAAATAATGTTAATTCATTTGTTTATTTGGATTTTGGTAACTATCTAAATACACTGTGTAATAAATTTTATTTTCAGGAATGACCCAGACAATGCAGAGTATACAGTACAAGTAGATCCTATCATTAGCATAGTAAGAGTTGTTTACAATCCAGAATATTCTGAGAACACTCAACATCAAAAGCATCAGTTAACATATATGATACAACCAGGAGGCATAGAATACCTTCCATTTAAATACAAGGTAGAAAATAATAGAATATTAACACTAAAACTTCACAGTAAGGTTTCATAAAATACAATAAATGTGGGTGCATTGATTAAGAAAACTAATTTCTGTTACTGCCATCCAAAATAAAGGGGTTTATGAAGAGAAAGAATAACTAAAAGCAGGAGGAAACAGGAGTGTTTTGAGTTGCGGTTTGTAAAACTTACAACCAGTGTGATGATGAAGATGAAAAGAGGGTTATTTGAGACTTGAGCAGTAGAAAAGTTGAAGAAATAAACCCCAAAAGACACAAAGCAGACCAGTAATGGGAAAGAAGGGAGGCAAAGAGGACCGAAGACAGTGAGCAGAAGAACAGAGATTAAATTTAGAGTGGTTGGATGCTGCACTATATGGATACATGCATACATACATGATCACATCTCTGTTGAATGAATACACAACATCTCTGCAGTGCGTATATATGCAGCTGTGTGAATTTAGATTTATTCTTTGCAAAAAAACTTTAGAGACTCATTAGAATGAGCACCTGCACCATCTATATTGGTGCCTTGCCACCAAAGATTCTCAATAAGAATATCACCGAGATGTAAAATGCTATTTTACTCATAAAATGCAGAATACCGGGTCCCAAGAACTTCCGTTTTTTTTCTACGCTCCGTCGCTCTCACACACTGTGATGACAAGATGCCAGTGAGAGCATTGGTGCGCTTGCATATATTCAGTGGAGGCGACATTTCAATCTTTATTTATTTATTTTTTTTTTTTGTAATAGCACATTGGCACGAATGGTATACTCGGTCAACCAAGGCCTTTGTTAGTTGACCAGTGCCCACGCTTTCAGTGCCAAGTGGCCATTATATTACAAAAAGATAGAAAAGTCGCCGCTATTGAATATATTGAGCGCACTTCGCTCTCACTGACATCTTGTCATTACATGTGTGAGTGCAGGGGCAGAGCGTGAGTGGCAGAAAGAAACCGGAAAGATCCTGGGATCTGGTATTCTGCATTTTACGAGTAAAATAACTTCTTATTCATAAAACACATCTCGGGGCTGCTATTCTTATCGAGAACCTTTGGTGGCAAGGCACCAATATAGATGGTGCAGGTGCTTGTATTTTTATCTTGGTGGGTCTCTTTAAGGCACCAGTTAGGGTTCAGATTAAAGCAACAAAATTAGGGACATGTGTTGGGGTTCCCAAACCTAACATCCCATCCCCAGCCTGTAGGCAGCAAAAGGAAAAAAAAATATTACGGTTTCACCTCTCCTGAGTCTTCGCAAATCAGGCCTAGGATATTCCTTGGGGTTTTCAACCCTAACATTCACCCCACTCCATTAGTAAAGAAGCTCAGATGTGCAGACTGTATCAGAATTGGGTGAGCGTTAGGGTTGACAACCACAAGGAAGACTGCAGGCCTGATTTGCAAAGACTCAGAAGAGGTGAAACCATAATGGTTCTTCCTTTTGTTGCTTGCAGGGTGGGGTGTTAGGGTTGGAAACCCTAACACCACATTTCCCTACTTCTGTTGCTAAAATCTGAACCTAACTGGTGCATTAACAAAGTACTTTGCAAAAAATTCCGTTATTTTTGAGATGGTATAATCGTGTGCTCATTCAGGCAGGCCCCCGAATTGCATCCCTCCATAGAAGCATATACATCCATGTTGGTGTTCATCCATTTCTCCCAAAAAGCAATTTGTTTGCTTAGTTGTGTGGCTTGTTAAACTTCCAGCCTTATTCTGTGTGAAATTTTTTTTTTATATGGCCCTTAAAGTTTTTTTGGGGGTGGGGGTATTATGTGTTATTCTTGTATTACTCATGAAGACCTTTGTTTTGATATACGTTGTCCCTTGAGTACAAATATTGAGTAAATTATGGCTTTTTGAAGTTGAAATGTGGGGAAAAAAAAACTAAGTCCAAATAATTTTTTTGTATGAATGGACCTTTTTTTGTACGAGTGACAGAACCTCATGAAAAAGGATACCTTCATATTGAAAAAGAATCTGAAAAAAACTAAGTACAAATTCTTTTTTCGTATGAATGAAAAAAGCTCATGAAAAAAGAATTTGGGCTTAGTTTTTTTCAGATTCTTTTTTCATATGAATGGATGCTTTTTCACATGGCCCAATTCCTTTTTGGTATGGCCATATGAAAAAAGAAAATTGAGTCATGAAAAAATATTTAAAAAATATATAAAAACACCTTTCTGAGTCATTGTTTCCAAAACGTAACTCCAGAATCCATCTAACAGGGTCACAATTAGCAAGATACATGTGTTGGTGTCTCTGCAGGATCTAATTTTTATGGAGTTAAACATTTTTTTTTTTTTTTTTTAAACGGAAACAAGATGATAGCCGTATAAAAAAAAGGATTTTTTTCCTCACGAAAAAGGATCTTTTTTTCGTATGTACCAAATTTGTGTTTTGTTCCATGCAGCTATCCAAAAAACTGTACTGTGTGTGCTCAGAACCGAAATGTCAAATTTTCATAACTTTGGAATGGTCTAATTTTTCACCAAACTGTGGCCCAGGTTTATACCCTGAAAATTGCAGAGCAAATTCCCAACTGTCTGGGTGCTAGGTGATAACAAGAAAAACCCTGAATTTTTTTTCTTTTGCTAACCAAATCTCAGAATCTGCACATCTGACTGGGAAAAAAAAACTTGGCACTTCAAGAGAGCTTGCTCCTGAGACAGTTGCAAAAGTTTGTGCAAATCTGTTAAACGGTTGCAAAGCTATTAAAGTGCAAAGTTTGGTGTTTAACATAGAACCCCCTGCTCAACCTTAACTATAGTGGTGGTGCTATCACGCCGGTATAATAATGAGATTGTTTCAACATTTAAAAACATGCAGAGGTACAGCAAAAATCTTGTTTATAGTTGTGATCTGGGGTTGGGGAATTAGAGAACACAAAGTTGGAGCAAATAAGATTGTAGCAGTACAAAATTGTGCAATGTATACAGTAATAGTTTTACAATATGTACATAAGTACAAAGCCAGCAGTAGGGTGAAACGTAAACGGAATGTACAAAGCATACAAGGATGAACATGGTACAGAATCATATGAAGTCATAGTGGAACACAAGCTTATTCTAAGGAACTGTTTAGAGAGGAAATGGTGGATATATACAATATATATTCTCCATCCCAATTCGGTAACAGACCCATGGCAATTTAATTAGACAGCGCAGATGACATCAAGTATGTCTTTGAGACCTCGTCAGGAGAACTGGGAATATGGAAGAGCACCACTGAATGATTTTGTCATGGCAGTAGTGAAACTTTTCTGTAAAAAGTGGCTTTTTAAATTCTATCATCTCAAAATAGTTATTTGTGTTTTTCTTGTATTACTGCAAATACTTTTTTTTTTTTTTTTTTAATTTGTTGTGTTTGGCTTGCTGTTCGAATGAGAATCTTGTTGAGGTAGCATTAGACTATGACAGCTAAAGCATATTTGTTAGCACTGCCAGTTTGTAATCCATAGACTCATTTATTAACTTGCAGCAGAAAGAAAAAGATGGGTGGCACAACCAATCCCTGCTCAGATGTTACCCTGTGGAGTTGACAAAAACACCTTCCCTTCAACATTCCATGCTCTCTCCATGTACCACAAAAAAATTAACTTCGACTTCCGGTTGGGACACCCACCTAATGGCAGCCTAAACAGCGAGCTCTGCCAGTTAACAAAACAATCCACAGGCATCTAACCCTAAATCTATCATCCTGTCGACTAAAAGACAAATCTCAGACTATCTGATGCCTCCAAAACCTCGCTGGAGGGATAATTCCATGAATCAAGCAAGTAAAAGCTCAAAAATGCTGGCTTTGGTCGACAGCGAGAGGGCCAAGGAATCCCAGAGTCTTGCGCTCGGCAAAGCGTTGAAAACCTATGGGAGGAAACTGAGTGTACGATCACATCTAGAGAACTTTGCCAAACTCTGAAACAAATCAACCAGACACTCCAGCGATTAGAAGCTAAGGTCTCAGACCAGTGTACAGAGATCGCCACATTAACCAAACGAGCTGGGGAAATTGAGGAAACCTTAACGGATTATACTATTACCACTGATGTGCATAACAAAGCCCTTCTGGACTTACACCATCGCTCTCAACAACTCAAAGCATGCTTAGAAGAACTAGAGAACAGAAATAGAAGGAATAACCTCCGGATTCACTGGCTCCCCGAGGGCACTGAGACTGTCACGATGGCCGCTTTCATAAACTCATTTCTGCACAAGATTTGTAATCTCCCTCCAGATAAAGCTCTCAATATAATTTGAGCCCATAGATTCCTGATTCCAAAACCTCGGGATCCCAAGGCGAAACCACGCCCGGTAGTTCTAGCATTCCTGGACTATAGAGTGAAGGAGAAGATTTTGCAGTTAGCATGGTCAAAAAAAGTGATTCACTTTGGGGACACTCGACTGTATTTGGACCACGACTTTACACCACAGCTGCTTTCCCAAAGGAGAAAAGTACTTACAGTGGTTAAACAGTTACAGCAGCAGAATATCAGGGCTTTCGTTGAATATCCAGCACACTTAAAGGTTCAGATGGCTGAAGGTGTGAGACGTTTTCAAGAATTGCAAGCAGCAGGGGACTTTTTGATTTCGGTGGGCATTCAACCCCAGGGAGAGGAGGCCAATCTACCACAACGCAGAGAGTTGGAGATCAGAGACTGGGCCTACAGTGGAACTAAAAGACAGGGCGCAAAGGCCAACACGACCGCTTCCTCCTTGTGGGACTCCCTACGCAGTAATAAGACGCTAGAGAGGTTCGAATAAAGAGCCAGCATAGGCTGCGCCAGAAATGGACAATGCCATAGAAGAAGCAAACTCCCAAATTACCTGAGCGCTTTCAGGCGTAATATCTTTCATTCATTTGCTTCTTGTGATCTCCTCAGGTTTAACTTTATGGGGACATATTTTGGAAATATCTCTGATTTTACAAGGGGTTTCTGAGAGTGACCTCATTTAAAATGGAGTATAAAATACTCAATTGAACAAATTCTATAATGTCAGGACAGCCTGTGGTCTGATGGGTTGGGGGGGGGAGAGACGTGGCTCCCTCATCGGGGACATTGAGTGGGCCTGGGAGTTTCTTGGGTCTGCCGGGTGCGGGTGAAGAATTCATGTCTCCCTCACACAATTTGGAAGTATTAACTGGGTGATCTGACTTAAGCAGTGGTCAATGAGGCACAAAGATCAAAGGTTTCAGCTGGATTGCAGGGGTCTTATAGGGCCTTTATTGGTAACCTCTTTGAGGAAGTCTTTGGGGCTGGGCCTTGCTGCGGGTGGCTAACTTCCTTCCGTTTGAGTGGCTTGGCTTCGGGGCAATTTGGAGATGCGTTGCTGAGGTTCAGTCCCTTAAGCTGCTAAATGTGCCTATGACTGGGCTTGCTAGGTCTCCCTTAATTACTTTATTATTTTACTAACTCCTCAAAAAATGGGAGCTATCTGTTGATTGGTATATTGCACCCTAATTTCTATGGCTTTCCTGCTCGGACCTGTGCGCGGACGGGGGCGCCTTATGAGGCCTGCTTGGTGGCCCTTCTGATGGGGGTGGCTATGTTACCCATTACTACCTTATCAGGGACCAGGATTTAGTAAAGTATGTTCATATTGTTTTACAAAGCATAAGTCTGTTGGCCTACAGTTTTATATGTTGCTGATAGAAACAACATGACTAAGTAACACTCTTACTTAATAGGCAGGGTGTCCTTTCACTAGGGGTGTCAAGGGCGGCTTGGGCCAATGATTTTTAGTTGGTTCAGCTGCTGACACACAGTGTAAGGAGCTAAATAATAATTACCATCATTGAAGCTCTAGGGGGGAGCCCTCCACTTGGAGAGCGTAAACATATCCCCCCTCTTAATTCCCTTTCCACAGTGGGGAAGGGAGTTCAGACAAAGATCCTATAAACCTGGATGTTCCACCTAGGAAGTCATATAATGATAAACCACAAAGGCTTTTGCCCACTTGGCAATGATGATTGTTGTATAGTTAGGGGAAGTCTCCCATAGTTTCACACCAATATTTTCCCCAACTCCTTATGTGTAACTGTTATGTGCCTTCTCCAGTAGCCAACAGTCCTATTGCTGTCCAAATCTAGATTATAAATAAAAATATACAGCCCTCAGAAGTTATCAATGTGTTTGTCCTCCATTTTACCCTCAATGCTGCTGGAGGATGATGTCATCCGAGCAATAGATAATGGTGCTGCACTGAATGCAGTTCCACCACTAAACCAAACCCACAATGTTTGGTTCCCCACTTGAGTAGTGGAGGAACCCTTTAAGTGTTGTGCACATCCTGAAGTGCAGGTCTAATAGGAACTAGGACCATATGAGTGTGATGCAGCACAGATTTGACATGTATATACAGTATTCATATAAGAAAGTGCCTTTATGTGTTGTGTTACTGTTTCTGTTAGCAAAAACAGCTTACCCAATAAATCAGGGCTTGACAAATTTTAAAATTAGGTACTTGTCCACGGACAAGTGGCTTGTCCAAAAGTAGTTGTCCCAGTGCTTGAGTTGGTAGTCCCGGTATAAGATGGCATATTTTTAATGGAAAGTATCAAACTACAGAAAACTCAATGGATTTATTGTAGTAGTTATTTAGTGTTGAAATAGACAATAAGGAGAATAAATAATATGATTTTATTTTTGTCAGCAGCATGGCGAGGCTACGAGCATAGACAGAATTAGCATTAGCAGCGAGGAACTGACAGCAGTGTGGTTGCAGCAGCAGCACAGAGTGCCAGCCTGAGCACAGTGAGAACATCGTTACAGCAGCGTGAGCAGACAGTACAGCATCAGCATTGGGAAAAGTTACAGGAAGCCTGAGCTTGCTCCAGCCAGAGCATCATATTCAGTCAATGTCGCCATCAAGACAGTGACCGCCTCAGGACATTTTCGTTGAATCAGCAGAACTAGTAGTTGAACCAGCATGACCATGATGACTATGAATGTGGCGGTGCCAGGACCAGATAGTAGCCAGTGGTTGATAGCTTGATCCGATCAAAGCTGTCTAATGCAGTGCCTTCAACTGCTATATGCAGAAGTGACTGGGCGTGTCATCAGCCAAACTTGTTCTTATTTTTGTTTTATAAGATTCTGAATGGAGAATACCTTCACATTTAGCAGTAGACACACCATAGCCAGTAACATTTCTATTAGGTTAAGGATTGAGCAAGCTGGGCAGGTTTCTCTCGAGTAGTCGTGAATACACTTGCAGATATGGCTTGTCAACTGCAGACTTAAGCATTGCTTTTAATGCACAATACTCCCTTTTATACTGGTTACATGATCTTCAGAAAAAAGTTGTGAAAGTAGTCTAATAAATTACTTAAATCAGTTGTGCCAAATTGTGCAAGTTCTTCTCGTGACAGATCAAAATTTTTGAAATCCAAGCAACTGAACCATTTCAGAGGTTCTTCCGAGAAATTCCGAAAACGCTGATCAATGTAAGATACTGCTGCATCTATTAAACTGTGCAGCTGTGTATCAGTCGTAAAATTTACTTCTGGGCAGTTCCTTTTGAAAGTGAAAGGAACAATCTTGTCCTCACTGCCACGTTTTGAAATGAGGTAGTTCATGCATTTCTCTGCAGGATTATATTGGTTCAGAAATGATGTCATAAACTTTCCAGGTCTTGTTTTTAGCTCAGTCAACTGAAGTAAGCATGTCTCAACGAGTTGGGGGACTTCTAATATTAGTAGGTCATCTTTCTGAAATTCAAGTGATAAATTTTTCAATATTGGCAGAAAATCTTGAAGAATAAACAGTGATTTTACAAACTGTACTGCATGCGCATCTCTTAGAAGTGCCTTTGCTTTGGCCCCATCATCACCAGCAGAGTTTGACACATGTTCAAGATGCTGAATTACTGTAGGCAGGTTGACTTGAACAGCATGAACTGAACGCGTCTTACTTGCAAGCCAACGCACTTGCTTTATTGCACTGAAATGAGCCAACTCGGTGTGTATGACATCTGCTATTTCCTGCAGTTCCCGAAGTTTCTTGGGGCTGTAGTGGTAAAATTTAAAAATTCTTTCAAGGTGTTTCTACTTTTTGAACAAAGGATTTTTTATGGCGTCGAGAACTGCTAACTCCAGTTTGTGGGCTACGCAATGCATGGGTATTACAGTGGGGACATGTTCGGATTTTGCTATGGTGCCACCTGTATGGCCCATCATCACACTGGCACCATCAAAGTTGGCACATATGAGAACTGGTCCAGGTCTGCTCACATCGTTAAGGTCCACAAAGAAAGATCAACAGACTCAAGTGCAGAGGTTATTGCTTTAAAAACTCCATCTGCATGAGAATGTTCAAGAGGTACAGCTTTAATTAACACAGTTGTAACTTTTTTTTGCGCCATCAACAAAACGAAGGAAGACATTTTCCCACTCTACAATGCTTGCATCTGTACTGCCATCTGCAAGAACGGTAACGAATTTTGTATTTTGATAGTCTGGATCTGTGTTGTAGACATGACAGCTGATATTAGTTACAGAAATCTCTGGCCCGTTTACCATTGCGTAATTGCTGCGAGTTTAACCCCATTTTTTCTTGCAATGTGCAAAGCCACTCCATATCTGAGAAAGGACGAAATTTTAGCCAAGGAATATCGTGTTAAATAAATGCCTCATTTTATTTTTGGTGACTTCTCCATCTGAGAAAATGCATGATATATTGCAGTTTCAGATATGTTAAAATTGACTGCATGTTGACCAGTTTCGTGACTATGGTGGTTTGCACAAATTATATGTGGATTCGATTTCTCATGGCCTCACGGACTCAATTCTGAAATTATTTGAACCAGTGGCAAACATAGGTTTTTTTGAATAAGGAGGAGTCGCAAGAGTGGGATATTTCTCACAGGCAGAGCAGTACATGATGTATTTTTGGTCATCATACCTAACCAGGTAAACTGATTTAGCCAGTGATGCTGAAATGTTCGAGCCCTTTTTCAACATCATATTTTTATCTTTGCTTCTTTCTCAGTGTTTATTTCCTCATCATCTAAAATGAAAGGTCGCTTTACCTGTACTGAACCAGAATGTGATGGCACTGAACTGCTGCTACTGTTATGCTCACTGCTTCAGAAACTGGATACGGTCAAGTTAGACTGATCGCTGTTATGTCTACAAACACAGACCCAGACCGAGAACCTTGGTCGTTTTTTCCTGACCACTAGTAGGGCCAGGGGGCTGGTTGGGGCTGGCTTTCAGACTGTGAAGAAGGCTCAGGGTCAGGCTCTTTACTTTTGTTTCCGATGAAGAAGATTTTTCCCTGTCCAAAGGGAAAATAGAGTAGCTTGTTTTGGCTTATTTTGTTGCATTATTTTAACTGTCTTCTATGCTGCAATTGTGAAATAAACTAATAAAGATTGTTGTATTATTGTACACAATAAAATTCTATTTTGTGTTATCTTTGTGTGTGTTGTGTTACTGTAATTTTTTTACCTTAAGCTGTTGTGCTTATGCAGCACTACAAGAGGGCAGGACAGAGGTGGGTAGGTGGGAGGGGGCTGAGTCCAGAGCCGGACGGAGTACTAGCAGGAAATTGCTTTTTCCCTTCTTAGGTCAGGTTCGGTCTCACAGCCACACACAAACAAACACTTCCACCAGTGTAGCTAGTACTGGTAGGTTTATTTTATTTTTCCGGTGTCCCCAAAAATGCCTTTTCCCTTCTCAGGTCAGGTTTGGCCTCACAGCCGCACACACATACACCTCCACCAAAAGTACTAGCTAGGGTTTATTATTTTCTTCTGTGTAGTGTCACTGTCACTTTTCACACAAAAAATGTTTTTCTTTTTCCCCTTCCTATAGGTGGGTACTGGGTAGGTGGGAGGGGCTGGGTCCAGAGCCGGACGGAGTACTAGCAGGAAATTGCTTTTTCCCTTCTCAGGGCAGGTTCGGTCTCACAGCCACACACAAACAAACACTTCCACCAGTGTAGCTAGTACTGGTAGGTTTATTTTATTTTTCGTGTCCCCAAAATGCCTTTTCCTTCTCGGGTCAGGTTTGGCCTCACAGCCGCACACACATACACCTCCACCAAAAGTACTAGCTAGTCTTTATTATTTTCTTCTGTGTAGTGTCACTGTCACTTTTCACACAAAAATGTTTTTCCTTTCCTTCCTATAGGTGGGTAGGTGGGAGGGCTGGGTCCAGAGCCGGACGGAGTACTAGCAGGAAATTGCTTTTTCCTTCTCAGGGCAGGTCTGGTCTCACAGCCACATACAAACAAACACTTCCACCAGTGTAGCTAGGACTGGTAGGTTTATTTTATTTTTCGGTGTCCCCAAAATGCCTTTTCCTTCTCAGGTCAGGTTTGGCCTCACAGCTGCACACATACACCTCCACCAAAAGTACTAGCTAGGGTTTATTATTTTCTTCTGTGTAGTGTCACTGTCACTCATGCCTCTCAACTGTCCCTGATTTTGCCTCAAAATTTTACTCTGTCCCTCCTAAAAATTGTGTTTCCGTGACCAAACAGTGGTGGTTATAAGCATAAACTAATGTCAAACATTTAAGTTACAGACTTGTTCTTCTTTAGATAATGCATTTTACACTAAGCCCTTTATTCTACCAGCTTCCTGAGTGGATAACTCCAATTTTGAAGAAGTGTCCCTGATTTTGGTCCTTTGTCCCTGATTTTTTAAGCCTTGTCCCTGATTTGTGAGGCAGGAGGTTTTCACACAAAAAATGTTTTTCCCTTCCCCTTCCTATAGTATATTTCTAAAGAAGTCTAGTTGTCTCAAATTCCTGTACCCTTCCTCTCAGGGCAGGTTAGGTCTCACTCACAGCCCACTGCCACACACACCTCCACCAAGTACTTGGTAGGACAAACAAAGTACTAGCTAATAAGTTTATTTAAGGTAGCTATCTTTTTTTTTGGTATCAATCTCTTTTTATACTGCGACTGTTTACTTTATTAAGTATTCAGTTCTTTCCCTTCCACAATTTCCTCTACTCTACCCTTAGGCTCTCAGGGCAGGTTCGGTGGTCTTGCAGGAGGCACACATTATCAGTCAGGTCCAAGTCCCTGATCTCTGCTCTCTCTCAGGGAGGGCAGGCTTGTCTCACAAACACACCCACACACACACACACCAACCCTTATCACACGATTATTATTGAAATGTTTAGTAATTCCACAACTTAAATTCAACACACAATCACTTCCCCACTTAGAGTCTCATGTTTTTGCCTTTTTATTTATTTAAGAGCTGTGTATCCTTTATTTTTCTTCACTTCACGTGTCCAACAAACACACAGCTCCTGAATTCAGTGTGCAGTGTTTTGCTTAGTTCTCCCTTTTTTTTTATATATATATATATAAAATCAGCAGATTGTTTAATCAGACTTTCCACTCTAAGCAAACTCTCTCTCCTCTCACATCCCCTTCCCCCCAAACTACAGATCCTCCTACTCTCCTGCTCCAAAATTCCCAATATATATTTGTATTATATTCTAACTTCTCTCTCCTATTACTGATTTGCTAGTGACTCGCGGCAATCAGCCCCAAATACACAGTTTGACTGTGCTCCAAACAGAAACGATGTGCTCTCTGCCTCTCTCCGAGCAGCGAAATGGCGCGTTTGCCAACGTGCACGAAGCTAGTGCTACTGCCACTCTGAGAGCTCCAGTCCAACCTCTAACGCTGACACTTATAGCCAGGACTGACAGGAATGTACCATCAGCTGTAGGCTGCCTAGCCTGTCAGTCTGGCTATTTTGACCAGTTACGCTTTTTCTGGCGCGCCTACCGCCTCCCAAGTGTCTGCTGGTCCCGATTGCACAGTTAATTCGGAGTCGGGACATGGGCACGGTGGCGCTGCTGTGGTGGGCGCGGGTGCGCCAGATTCAGCAATGCGCATAAAGACTCCATCTAGTGGCCAGCGAGAGAAAAGCAGGTAAAAACCTGCAGATTTTAAACTGCAGTATGGTAGTCCGTGGGACAAGCAGAACTCTGGCATCTGCTTGTCCCTACATAAAAAATGGTAGTCCGGGACGTCGGGCTATAGGATTTGTCAAGCCCTGGTAAAATTTGCTTAGTCTACTTGGAACATTATTTTGTCCTAATTCTTTTCATATATACACACACACACACACACACACACACACACGTGTGTAATAGATACCCAACCCACTCTTAGGTGTGCGGTTGCGCTCTGACATACATACGAGGCCGCCAGGGAGCGAGTCGTAACCACCCAAGGCGCGCGTATATCAGAGCGCCACCACATCCTAGAGTGAGTTATCTTACAAAATGGCAAAACTGTTTTTTTTTGGGGTAAAAGTGCAGCTCAGCGGTCGCTTCTGATATAATGCATGGTCATGTGATGATGATTGTCCACTAGATGAGCTACTTTTTTCTCACCATTTTATAAAATGTTATATATATATTTATATACATACATATATATATATATATACACATATATATACACACACACACACACACACACACACACGGCTCTTGGTAGGATTTTTTATTTCGGGGTCCTGGACTTCCTAGAAAAATAAAATGGGGGTCCTCAGTTAAAATCTGGGAGTCCCCCTGAAATTTTTGGGGGTCCCCATTAAAATTAATACAATAAGTCTAACAGCAGTGTCCTGCGGCCGTACCTCTCAACTGCCCCTGATTTTCGGGATGGCCCTGATTTTGCAGCAATATTTTCCTGTCTCTCCTAAACTTTGTGTTTCCATGACTAAATGGTGGAAACTGTAAGTACAAAATATTGTCAAGTATTAGAATTACAGACTTGTTTTTCAGAAAATGCATTGTACACTATGCCCCTTATTCTACCAGCTTCATGAGTAGCTGTCTCTTATTTTAGTCCTTTGTCCCTGACTTTGTTTCAGCCCTGTTCCCGATTTATGATGCAGGAGGTTGACAGGTACAGTATGCAGATGTAGGGATAGGACTGAGGGAGACAATTTACCCCCCCCCCCTCCCCCCAATACCTCTCAACCTCTTGCCTCACAAATCAGGGACAAGACAACAAGAAAATCAGGGACACATCTTAAAACTGATATGAGATTAGAGAAATGCATTTTCTGAAGAACTCTGTAATTTTAATATCTGACATTATTTTGTGCTTACAGTCCCCACTGTACAGTCACAAAACACAAATTGTAGGAGGGACAGAGGAAAGTTTAGAGGTAAAAATCAGGACAGTTGAGAATTATGGCCCCCAACCCCCATTACCTCTGTTTTTAAACTTTTTATTGATCTCAAAGTGCAGTTGACAAAGCATTAATTCCTTCAGAATTCAGTTCATAGTAATGCTGAATTTACAACATTCCACAGTGCACAGATTGATTTCCCATGACTGCGGCTTTGCGCAGTGTCAGTGGCTCAGTAGATAACACACTTGCCTCTGAGGCCGGGACATCAGAGGGCTGTGGGTTCAGTTCCCACATCTGACACTTGGGTTAATATCCCAGTACTGACACCATAGTGCAGCATGAGAGGGGTGCTGCCAGGGCTTGACAAATTTTAAAATTAGGTACTTGTCCACGGACAAGTGGCTTGTCCAAAAGTAGTTGTCCCAGTGCTTGAGTTGGTAGTCCCGTATAAGATGGCATATTTTTAATGGAAAGTATCAAACTACAGAAAACTCAATGGATTTATTGTAGTAGTTATTTAGTGTTGAAATAGACAATAAGGAGAATAAATAATATGATTTTATTTTGTCAGCAGCATGGCGAGGCTGCAAGCATAGACAGAATTAGCATTAGCAGCGAGGAACTGACAGCAAGTGTGGTTGCAGCAGCAGCACAGAGTGCCAGCCTGCAGCACAGTGAGAACATCGCACAGCAGAGTAGCAGACAGTACAGCATCAGCATTGGGAAAAGTTACAGGAAGCCTGAGCTTGCTCCAGCCAGAGCATCATATTCAGTCATGTCGCATCAAGACTAGTGACCGCCTCAGGGACATTTTCGCTGGAATCAGCAGAACTAGTAGTTGAACTAGCATGACCATGATGACCATGAATGTATGCTGCCAGGACCAGATAGTAGCCAGTGGTTGATAGCTTGATCCGGATCAAAGCTGTCTAATGCAGTGCCTTCAACTGCTATATGCAGAAGTGACTGGAGCGTGCATCAGCCAAACTTGTTCTTATTTTTGTTTTATAAGATTCTGAATGGAGAATACTCTCTCACATTTAGCAGTAGACACACTCATAGCCAGTAACATTTCTATTAGGTTAAGGATGTGAGCAAGCTGGGCAGGTTTCTCTCAGAGTAGTCGTGAATACACTTGCAGATATGGCTTGTCAACTGCAGACTTAAGCATTGCTTTTAATGCACATATCCCTTTTATACTGGTTACATGATCTTCAGAAAAAAGTTGTGAAAGTAGTCTAATAAATTACTTAAATCAGTTGTGCCAAATTGTGCAAGTTCTTCTCGTGACAGATCAAAATTTTTGAAATCCAAGCAACTGAACCATTTCAGAGGTTCTTCCGAGAAATTCGAAACGCTGATCAATGTAAGATACTGCTGCATCTATTAAACTGTGCAGCTGTGTATCAGTCGTAAAATTTATTTCTGGGCAGTTCCTTTGAAAGTGAAAGGAACAATCTTGTCCTCACTGCCACGCTTTTGAATGAGGTAGTTCATGCATTTCTCTGCAGGATTATATTGGTTCAGAAATGATGTCATAAACTTTCCAGGTCTTGTTTTTAGCTCAGTCAACTGAAGTAAGCATGTCTCAACGAGTTGGGGACTTCTAATATTAGTAGGTCATCTTTCTGAAATTCAAGTGATAAATTTTTCAATATTGGCAGAAAATCTTGAAGAATAAACAGTGATTTTACAAACTGTACTGCGTATGATCTCTTAGAAGTGCCTTTGCTTTGGCCCCATCATCACCAGCAGAGTTTGACACATGTTCAAGATGCTGAATTACTGTAGGCAGGTTGACTTGAACAGCATGAACTGAACGTGTCTTACTTGCAAGCCAACGCACTTGCTTTATTGCACTGAAATGAGCCAACTCGTGTGTGTATGACATCTGCTATTTCCCAGTTCCCCAAGTTTCTTGGGGCTGTAGTGGTAAAATTTAAAATTCCTTTCAAGGTGTTTTCTACTTTTGAACAAAGGGATTTTTTTCATGACGCCGAGAACTGCTAACTCCAGTTTGTGGGCTACGAATGCATGGGTATTACAGTGGAACTGTTCTCGGATTTTGCTATGGTGCCACCTGTATGGCCCATCATCACACTGGCACCATCAAAGTTGGCACATATGAGAACTGGTCCAGGTCTGCTCACATCGTTAAGGTCCACAAAAAGATCAACAGACTCAAGTGCAGAGGTTATTGCTTTAAAACTCCATCTGCATGAGAATGTTCAAGAGGTACAGCTTTAATTAACACAGTTGTAACTTTTTTTTGCGCCATCAACAAAACGAGAAGACATTTTCCCACTTCTACAATGCTTGCATCTGTACTGCCATCTGCAAGAACGGTAACGAATTTTGTATTTTTGATAGTCTGGATCTGTGTTGTAGACATGACAGCTGATATTGCGCTACAGAAATCTCTGGCCGTTACCATTTGCGTAATTGCTGCCGAGTTTAACCCTCTATTTTTCTTGCAATGTGCAAAGCCACTCCATATCTGAGAAAGGACGTGAATTTTAGCCAAGGAATATGCGTGTTAAATAAATGCCTCATTTTATTTTTGGTGACTTCTCCATCTGAGAAAATGCATGATATATTGCAGTTTCAGATATGTTAAAATTGACTGCATGTTGACCAGTTTCGTGACTATGGTGGTTTGCACAAATTATATGTGGATTCGATTTCAGGCTCTCACGGACTCAATTCTGAAATTATTTGAACCAGTGGCACACACGTTAGGTTTTTTAAATAAGCAGGAGTCGCAAGAGTGGGATATATTTCACAGGCAGAGCAGTACATGATGTATTTTTGGTCATCATACCTTAACCAGGTAAACTGATTTAGCCAGTGATGCTGAAATGTTCGAGCCCTTTTTTCAACATCATATTTTTATCTTTGCTTCTTTTCTCAGTGTTTATTTCCTCATCATCTAAAATGAAAGGTCGCTTTACCTGTACTGAACCAGAATGTGATGGCACTGAACTGCTGCTACTGTTATGCTCACTCTGTTTCAGAAACTGGTACGGAGTTAGACTGATCGCCTGTTATGTCTACAAACACAGACCCAGACCGAGAACCTTGGTCGCTTTTTTCCTGACCACTAGTAGGGCCAGGGGCTGGTTGGGGCTGGTCAGACTGTGAAGAAGGCTCAGGGTCAGGCTCTTTACTTTTTGTTTCGATGAAGAAGATTTTTTCCCTGTCCAAAGGGAAAATAGAGTAGCTTGCTTTGGCTTATTTTGTTGCATTATTTTAACTGTCTTCTATGCTGCAATTGTGAAATAAACTAATAAAGATTGTTGTATTATTGTACACAATAAAATTCTATTTTGTGTTATCTTTGTGTGTGTTGTGTTACTGTAATTTTTTACTTAAGCTGTTGTGCTTATGCAGCACTACAAGAGGGCAGGACAGAGGTGGGTAGGTGGGAGGGGGCTGAGTCCAGAGCCGGACGGAGTACTAGCAGGAAATTGCTTTTTCCTCTTAGGTCAGGGTTCGTCTCACAGCCACACACAACAAACACTTCCACCAGTGTAGCTAGTACTGGTAGGTTTATTTTATTTTTCGGTGTCCCCAAAAATGCCTTTTCCCTTCTCAGGTCAGGTTTGGCCTCACAGCCGCACACACATACACCTCCACCAAAAGTACTAGCTAGGGTTTATTATTTTCTTCTGTGTAGTGTCACTGTCACTTTTCACACAAAAAATGTTTTTCTTTTTCCCCTTCCTATAGGTGGGTACTGGGTAGGTGGGAGGGGCTGGGTCCAGAGCCGGACGGAGTACTAGCAGGAAATTGCTTTTTCCCTTCTCAGGGCAGGTTCGGTCTCACAGCCACACACAAACAAACACTTCACCAGTGTAGCTAGTACTGGTAGGTTTATTTTTATTTTTCGGTGTCCCCAAAATGCCTTTTCCTTCTCGGGTCAGGTTTGGCCTCACAGTCACACACACATATACACCTCCACCAAAAGTACTAGCTAGTCTTTTATTATTTTCTTCTGTGTAGTGTCACTGTCACTTTTCACACAAAATATGTTTTTCCCTTTCCCCTTCCTATAGGTGGGTAGGTGGGAGGGGGCTGAGTCCAGAGCCGGACGGAGTACTAGCAGGAAATTGCTTTTCTCCTTCTCAGGGCAGGTTCGGTCTCACAGCCACATACAAACAAACACTTCCACCAGTGTAGCTAGGACTGGTAGGTTTATTTTATTTTTTCGGTGTCCCCAAAAATGCCTTTTCCCTTCTCAGGTCAGGTTTGGCCTCACAGCACACACACATACACCTCCACCAAAAGTACTAGCTAGGGTTTATTATTTTCTTCTGTGTAGTGTCACTGTCACTCATGCCTCTCAACTGTCCCTGATTTTGCCTCAAAATTTTACTCTGTCCCTCCTAAAATTGTGTTTCCGTGACCAAACAGTGGTGGTTATAAGCATAAACTAATGTCAAACATTTAAGTTACAGACTTGTTCTTCTTTAGATAATGCATTTTACACTAAGCCCTTTATTCTACCAGCTTCCTGAGTGGATAACTCCAATTTTGAAGAAGTGTCCCTGATTTTGGTCCTTGTCCCTGATTTTTAAGCCTTGTCCCTGATTTGTGAGGCAGGAGGTTTTCACACAAAAATGTTTTTCCTTTCCCCTTCCTATAGTATATTTCTAAGAAAGAAGTCCCAGTTGTTCCCAAATTCCTGTACCCTCTCCTCTCAGGGCAGGTTAGGGTCTCACTCACAGCCCACTGCCACACACACCTCCACCAAGTACTTGGTAGGACAAACAAAGTACTAGCTAATAAGTTTATTTAAGGTAGCTATCTTTTTTTTTGGTATCACTCTTTTTATACTGCGACTGTTTACTTTATTAAGTATTCAGTTCTTTCCCTTCCACAATTTCCTCTACTCTACCCTTAGGCTCTCAGGGCAGGTTCGGTGGTCTTGCAGGAGGCACACATTATCAGTCAGGTCCAAGTCCCTGATCTCTGCTCTCTCAGGGAGGGCAGGCTTGTCTCACAAACACACCCACACACACACACACCAACCCTTATCACACGATTATTATTGAAATGTTTAGTAATTCCACAACTTAAATTCAACACACAATCACTTCCCCCCACTTAGAGTCTCATGTTTTTTTGCCTTTTTTATTTATTTAAGAGCTGTGTATCCTTTTATTTTTCTTCACTTCACGTGTCCAAACAACACACACAGCTCCCTGAATTCAGTGTGCAGTGTTTTTGCTTAGTTCTCCTTTTTTTATATATATATATATATATAAAATCAGCAGATTGTTTAATCAGACTTTCCACTCTAAGCAAACTCTCTCTCCTCTCACATCCCCCTCCCCCCAAACTACAGATCCTCCTACTCTCCTGCTCCAAAATTCCCAATATATATTTGTATTATATTCTAACTTCTCTCTCCTATTACTGATTTGCTAGTGACTCATGGAATCGTCCCCAAATACACAGTTTGACTGTGCTCCAAACAGAAACGATGTGCTCTCGCCTCTCTCGAGCAGCGAAATGGCTTGCCAACGCAGACTTAAGCTAGTGCTACTGCCACTTTGAGAGAGCTCCAGTCCAACCCTCAACGCGGAGTCACCAACAGCCAGGACTGACAGGAATACCATCAGCTGTAGGCTGCCTAGCCTGTCAGTCTGGCTATTTTGACCAGTTACGAGCGCCGCTTCTTCTGGCGCCGCCTCGCGCTCCCGCAAGTGTCTGCTGGTGCCCGATTGCACAGTTAATTCGAGTCGGGACATGGGGCACGGTGTGCTGCTGTGGTGGCAAGGGCGCGTGATTCAGCAATGCGCATAAAGACTCCATCTAGTGGCCAGCGAGAGAAAAGCAGGTAAAAACCTGCAGATTTTAAACTGCAGTATGGTAGTCCGTGGGACAAGCAGAACTCTGGCATCTGCTTGTCCCTACATAAAAAATGGTAGTCCGGGACGTCGGGCTATAGGATTTGTCAAGCCCTGCAATAAATGACTCTGGGTACAACAAGAGTTTTAAGTGGTATTATACAGCTGTTGTATTATGTTCTGTGTGTATTAGCATTCTCTGTTTTGATTGATACCAGCAATGAGACACAATCTTGCAAAAATGCCCCTTTCCCTTTGTAACTAGGCAGTCAGTGATTGGATGGCTGCTGTAAGGCAATAAAGAGTTCAACTATAACAAGGAATAGGTTACCAGGACAACATCTGCTGAAGCATTGTTGAAGAAGGGTAATCTAGTGGTTAAAGCACAGACACAATAACTGGGGAAATGCTGGTTCAAATCCTATTAAAGTCCCTTACTATCTGACCCTTAACAAGTTTTCCTAACCTCCTCGGGAACTGTGATGGCCCCTCAGGTCCATGACTTTAAAAGTTCCCCTGTTCCCATTATAAATCATTAGCAGTGATGTGAGAGCTACATCACTTCACTTTGAAGGTACTGAAGACAAGTTGTACCTCCCCCATTTGTAATGCCAGCATTTGAAGTAGGATGTCCCTTACAAATCAGATGCTACACTTCAGCTGTTGTAGGTAAAGAAACTAATCAGTCTCAGTGTTTGTAGTGCTCTGTATTTGCTTAGCTCATTCCTCCCATGTCATATGCATTCTGTTTTTTGGATTTCCAGTCATAAACTCTCAGATTTAAGGAGCATTTGAAATGTAAAACAATACATTTTAGAAAGCAAGTGCTCTAGCGCTCCACTTTCAGGCTGCTGAAAGAGGAGGTATCATTTGTGCAAAGGAGGAATTCAGTCTTGTGTGATCCTTTGGAAAACTGCTCAGGCCTACCTTGTAAATGAATCTTCTCAAGGGTTTTCACTTGGTTCAATACTGATTGACTTATTGACTGCTAGATTGACTGCTTGATTGTCTGTCTGATTGATTGATTCTTTCTACTGCTCTCCACAACGTGTTGCAACTGTCTCACAAAGAGAAATGAGCAGTACAAAGATACAGATTCTGTTTCCTGTGAATGAAATACTGTTGGATGTATTATTTGCTCCACATATACAGTATTAAGGCTACAAGTACTACTACCTGTGTGAGTTGCTTGACAGAACTGTCTTAAGCCATTGCAAACTTAAACTAAAATCAGGATAGACAGCATTGATACTATTATGTGTTCTCCTGCACTGTTGCTGCAGTGACATCAGGGAATGGGAGGGGCTGTATTACAAGTGACAATTTGCATGTAAATGGAGGCTTGTTTGACCTTTTACTACCTTGTGTCAGAGCCTCAGACTCTAGATACTGTATGTGTTGCAACAGCAGAAATTACTGATCTCTTATTGACATATATACAGTAATTGATGTAACGTATAATAAATACATCAGACATATCCAAATCATAAATATACAGGAGTCTTCTCCTTTTAAGAAGTTGTTCAAGGATGGAGATTCACTGCAATGTTTTGAGGGGAGGGAGATCTGGGGAGCCTGTCTTGACTACTGTGTTGTTTGTTGTTTTTTTTTTCTTTCTTGTTTTAAAACATAATGGATAATATTGGATCGGTGATATTCACTTATAATGTAAATGGTCTCATAAGTCCAGCTAAATGAAGCAAGATTTTAGCACAGCTTAGAAAGTCGACAGATTTTGTGCTTCCACAGGAGACGCATTTATCTGAGAGGGAGCACAGTAAATTCCTGAAGCTGGGGTTTAAGGAGATGGCGGCCTCCTCATATAAAAAGGGGTAGACGTGGAGGTACTATGGTACTTATTCCACACAAGTCCCATGTTGAAAAACTGGCAGTAAAGGTGGATGGGGAGGGTAGATATGCTTTCATGAAGGGCAAACTAGAGGGGCAATTAATAACACTTGCTTCTGTGTATTTCCCTCCGGATACCCCTTATGGGGACTATAGATCGTTCTTTCTCCTTCTCCAGGAGTGGGCGGAGGGAGTCTTGGTATGTGGAGGAGACCTGAATTTGACCTTGAATCCTGCCCTGGACACCACTTCCCAGATCCCGAGAAAGTCCCATCAGGTGGCAAGAAAGGTCCATAAATTAATTGGAGAATTGGGCATTTTAGATGTTTGGCGTTACCAGTGTCTAAAACAAAGGAACTATACTTATTTTTCTGCCACATGCAATATGTATTCCCGATTGGACTACTTCTTGCTATCTAGAGAGGAGATTTTTAGGGTACAGGATACCTGGATAGGGGACTTTCTCCTCTCTGATCATGCTCCGCTCTATATGAGTTTGGCTCTGGGAGGATTTAGAAGAAACACTCAGGGTTTTATTTAACTCTAAAAATTGATTAGCGTTTTGCTCATAAAAGTGCTAAAACATTGTGAAAATGCATAGCACTTGCCTCCACTGTGTTTAACAAACATAACACTTCTAGAAAACCTATATAAATACTTTCTGTACAGTTAGTATTGTCCCAAGAAAAAAACTGCTAATCAATTATTTAAAACCCTGAACACTTTTTGGAGCCTTAATGTCTCCTTGCTTAAAGATCCGGCAGTCAAGGAACAGATCATAGACACATACCAGTGTTTTCTAAAAGAAAATGAAGGACAGAAAATGTCATGTGCCACCTTATGGGACGCGGCTAAGGCTGTTCTCCGAGGGAAGTTTATACAATTTGCTGTAAGGAAGAAGAGAAAGAGAGAGAGATGGGGGAGACAGAAGACCCTCAGTGATCAAATCCAAACATTAGAGAGAGTGCAAAAACAGAAATACTCCAGAACTGTAGCACAGCAACTTAAGACTCTTAAAGGGGAATTGGGCCAAATATTAGATTATCAGGTAGAACAGAAATTATTTTTAAAGCAGAAATACTACGAGGGGCAGGGGGGGCCCAAGGTCATTTAGATTATTAGCCAATAGGTTGAGAGCACAAAGAGCGAGGGCCACAGTCATGAGCGTTTGGCACCCCGGGCATCAGAAAGTGGTATATAAAACAAATGAGATAGCTGAGACTTTTCGGAAGTTCTGTGAACAGTTATATCAAAAAGGACCCCCCCCCCACCTGACGGGAAGACTGAATCTTTCCTACATAACCTGAAATTACCAGCCCTGTCACCAGACCAGGCAAAAGTGCTGATGCACCCGATATCGGTGGAGGAACTTAAAGCGCAAGTGGGAGCCCTGAAGACTGGGAAATGCCCCGGAACTGATGGGCTCCCAGGGGAATTTTTTAAATGTTTTAGAGTCTTGCTCCAACCTCTTGTTTTGAGAGTATTCTCTGGGGTCTTGGGGGATAGGGGCACGGCTCCACCCTCCTGGGCCACAGCATTGATTTCGGTGATACACAAACTGGGAAAGGACCCCTCCAGATGTGCTTCCTATCGTCCAGTTTCCCTCTTAAATACTGATTATAAGATTTTTTCTTCCATTATGGCTAAAAGAATACAGCAGTATCTTCTCCATCTCATACAGTTAGATCAGAATGGATTTGTCCCAGGTAGGCAAGCTCAGAATAATCTGAGGCGAATTGACCATGTCAACAACTCTGCTACTTCGGCACTATTAACGAGTCTTGATGCTGAAAAAGCATTTGATAGAGTTGATTGGAGCTTTTTGGGGGCAACCCTTTCCTGGTTTGGATTCCCAAGAGATTTTATACAATTAATAAGCAAATTATACCACTCCCCAACTGCCTATGTTCGCACAAATGGGCACATTTCTAGGCCACTGAAACTCTGCAGAGGTACAAGACAGGGGTGCCCTTTATCACTATTGTTTTTTGCATTATATATAGAACCTCTTGCCCAGTCTGTCAGGGAGAATGGGAATATAAATGGAATAACATTGAATGGCTTTGAGCATAAACTGGCTTTATATGCCGATGACGTACTTATTTACCTTACAGAACCTGACTCCTCTATCCCTGCTTTGTTTTGGCAGTTGGAGGAATTTTCCTCTCTCTTCGGATACAAACTGAACTGCTCTAAAACAGAGATACTCAGTTGCAATTTTACTCCTTCCCCGGAATTAAAGAACAGATATCCCGTGAGGTGGGACCTAGATCAGATGAGTTACCTAGGGATTAAGATTGGGATTGGCAACCACCGCCTCTTGGAACTTTTAATTATCCCCCTTTGATTAACCAATTAAGGATGGATATCCAGAGATGGACTCTCCTACCCTTATCTATATATTCTAAGACCCAGGCATTAAAGATGAATGCCCTGCCAAGATTACTTTACTTATTTCAATATGTACCCTGTCAGGTCTCTCAAAGAGAGTTAAACATGTGGCAGGACATGTTTTTCAATTTCTTTGGGCCAAAGACCATCCTAGGATTTGTAGAGGCCTTATGTATGCCCCACGGGCCCATGGTGAGCTAGCCTCCCCTAACTTATAGGGTTACTGGGCTGTGGCCCAAATGCGGGTGGCTCTCCTGTGGGGCAGTCCTGGTTTTGAGTCTCACTGAAAGAGAATGGATTTGGCAGTTGAGGCAGTCCCTCCCCTTCCGGCTAGGCTATTTCATGATGATGTTGGGGTACTTGAGTCTTGTTATACAGGGACTAGGACTGTCCTGGAAAGATGGAGGAGAGGCGTAACCTGTGGTCCCATAAGAAATCAATTGTGGAAATTCCGATGGTGGGCTTATGACCCCCTCTTCCCAGCTGCCACCTTGGATTCATAGTTTAAACAGTGGACCAGGAAAGGATTTCACTCTCCTTATCAGATTTTATCAGCAGATAACCCTATTTCCTTTGAGGCAGCCAGGCAGACATTTGGGCTTCTCCCATGAGATAATCTACGATTCTGTCAGATCAGAGACTACATCCTTGCCCTTCAGAAGACGTATTCCCGGTTGCAGGTGGAGGTGGAGGACCCTCCTTTCCGGGGTATTTGGTTTTCAGGGGGTGGGAAAGGAGCCATATCCCTATTGTATCAAAGGTATCTAACAGATCAGACCCTTCCTACTGAAAAACTTAAACTTGAGTGGGAAACTGACCTGGGGATCACTCTTTCAGAGAAACAGTGGACTGCTGTGTGGCAAGCTACATGGCGGACAACAGGGCCCCCTTTGAGGGAATATGGATGGAAGTTGAGGAGCTAGGTACTTCAAGTTCTGCACAGGTGGTGCACTATGCACCAACAGTTGGTTCGAACTGCTGGAGGGGATGTGGGATCTCCGCAGCTTCCCAGGCCCACATTTTCTGGACATGTCAGATACTTGAGGAGTATTGGTCCAATATAGAACACCATCTCCAGGAAATTTTCCAATTTCAGTTCCCCCTGGGCCCCGAACATTTGGTTTTAGGTCTTAGACCAAAGGAGATACGGGGAAGAGAGGCAATATATTTATAGTCAGTTCTTACGATACCTGCTTTGAAGGCCATTACTAAGAAATGGGCACAGAGAGCTCCGCCCCGGTAGCAGATTGGAGAGACATAGTGGAAAATATTCACTTAATGGAGATTACATTCAGCCTTCGCCAACAAACCCACTCACAGGCCTTCAGGACAGAGGTCAGGCCCTCAGGTCCGTCTGGTCCATGTACCGATCGGGCATGCAGAGACATCAGCCCTTTCCGAGACAGACCATGAGACAGAGCAGACAATTCCAGAATCATTGCCAGGACAAGAGAATGCCACAGGCACTTCCTTTTCTTCCCCTGCAAGACTCAGAGACGATCAGGGTGCCTTCCCCTGCCCGTCTGGCCACCTCCTGACTCCCTCCCCCTCCTCAGCCTCAGAGCGAGGAGCCAGTGGGGGGAGGTTTACCCTTCAAGCGTAGGAATGGCAGGGCATAACCTCCGATGCTTGGGTCTTGCAACTGGTGTCCCAAGGGCACACCGTGGAGTTTCTGGAAACCCCTCCGGAGTCTCCACTGGTCCACTCATCTAACTCTCCCAACCAGATTCTGCTTGTAAGGGAAAAAGTACAGGCTCTGTTGCAAAAAGCGTCCATAGAGCCGGTCCCTCTTCGTCAAAGAGGGCAGAGGTTTTACTCCTACTTCTTTCTGGGTCCAAAAAAGACGGGCGACCTAAGACCCATACTGTACCTCAGCAGACTCAACCTGTTTGTCGAATACAACAGATTCAGAATGTTAACCCTCCAGGGCCTCCTGTCTCTTCTTCAGGAGACTCACTGGTTATGTGCACTGGATATGCAGGATGCCTACCTGCATATACCAGTGTTTCCCAGTCACCATCGCTTCCTGTGCTTTGTTTTCCAGGGGGCCCTCCCTTTTGGTCTTTCCTCGGCACCCAGGGTTTTTACCAAGTGGTGGTGGCTGCGACCTTGAGGTATTAAGACGGTGCAGAATTCCACTACCTGGATGACTGGCCGATTTCCCCAAATGACAAAACTGGTCCAAGGTGAGCGAGAGAGCCTCCAGAAGGCTGTCCATGGACAAGGCTGAAACAAGGGCTTGCAGCTCATACTATACCTGTCATTCGGGCGGCTGGCCAGGGTGGGGATGCCGCCTCTATGACGGGGTGGGGAGCGGGTGCAAGGGCTCTGTGTGTGGTGGGAGGGTGGAGGTGCCACTGATCACTAGGTATTTCATTACGGGTTTTACCGCGATAGCAGCAGGGGGGGGAGCTACTAGACTACCAGGGACAGTCATACTGACATTGATCGGGACTTGGGTGGAGGGGACCACTAGACCACCAGGGATGGTCATGGCTTTTATTTCTGGGGAATCGGGACATGGGGGCCAGTAGGCTACCAGGAATGTGTTTAATATATAACTGCAAGGACAGCTTACGGGCGGGGTGTTCCACCAGGACCACCAGGGTTGTGTGTGCTTGGGACGGTGTTCTGGGTGGGGCGGTGGGCACTTTGCAATACACCCGCTCATCTATGGGTGGCCAGGATTTGTTCCTACTTTCCGGGCTCAACTTGAGCCCCCTATGTGCGCAGTGCAGGGGTTGCGCCAGCATATGCGCTGCACATCCCGGTCTGAATATTGGGATGTGCCGCATATGCATGGGCATGGCCTGGCACAACCCCTTTGAATATCTGGGCCTAAGCGTTTAAGATCATCTAAATCATCGTTGCATCTACATTTTGGTTCAACAATTCCTGCCCTATTCTGATCATAAAAATATAATTGACTGTATACAGTTCAAAACTAAATCTGGTAATTTTTCTTTTTTCATCAGGATTAGATAATAGAAAGAGGTATGGTTCTAGGGAATGTTTCTTTTTTATAATTTTATAATTTTAAACCATTTATTATGTCTGTCTGTCTTTTATTTTTTTCTTGATCATGCACAATCAAGATGCCTCTTAACCTCCTTTTCACCTGAATTACTATATCCTGAAAGAAACTAATATAAAGTTCATATAATATATGATCTAATCCTTTCTTAAGAATGTGATCTCTGATTGTTTGAATCATATCTGAGGTGAACTTCCTGTGGTGGTACTTATCTACTCCTCAAGGCACATTCTCTGGAGTCTGTGCTCTTAGTAGGACTAATATTTTCCTTTCGAGTGCCATTGTTTCCAACGTATATTGTCCTAATTTCTGCCTTAAACTTTCTGCTGGGACTGACTGTTGGACTGTGTCTGTAGATTTTGTTCATTTCAATTTCCAGGGGTTTTATGTTGGTTGGGGTCCAAATTTCTGCTGCATATAGTATTCCGGTCTTGATTTTGGCAAGATTTGCATTTCTAAAACAATGCAAACAATGTCAGGCTGTCCTATGTGTTTTAACTCCACTAAATATAGGTCATTCTAGTGGCACCAATGTCAAATAACTAACATGAAAAATTAGGATGAACGCCACTGAAGACCGCTCTTCTTGAAAAGTTTTTTTTTTTTTTTTATTCAACACATTTGGTAATAGGAGCAACAGTTTCACGGCTCTGCCACTTTCTCAGGCCCCAACTGTGTTTCTATAATATAATGCAAACAAATGCTTTGTTTTAGGTTCTTTTCATAATTCAAATGTAAGAAAGCAGAATTATCTACAAATCGCTACTGTTAGTAATTGCACATAATTCTGCTTCTACTTTTAAAACGGTCAAAGGGTTACTCCTGTGGAACCTTCCTTTAATTTGAACCTGCAGGTGCCATTACAGAACTTTGACAGCTATGAGTGTTCACCATTAATTTCTAACACACAGAGCTGGTAGCGGTTCTTTAGTTAAGTGTCTCACCAGGGACTTGTACAGTGTGAGCACTACTTGACCGGTCCTACAAACAAAAAATTCAGTTATGTGCCTAAGTTTTGGTTCCCTCTTTTTGCTGTCAGTTCACATTGTCTGGCTTAGCTGTTTTTTGTTTCTTGAACACTTGGCAGGCCAGCAGATGCAAGTTTCAAACATTCCCCACTGTTCAGTTCAAGTAATTTCTGACATTTTGTGTCTTCTCTGTTGGAAAGTGGTGTACATTCTCAGGTTGATGGTTATTTTGGCACACTTTGGGAACAAGTTGTTTGTGACAGAAAATTAGAAAAATGATTTAAAGGGGAACAGTCAGCACAATGGGCCCCCGCGCTCAAGTGTAGGCCTGGTCCCAGTGTGCTTTGTGTGCAAAAACATTTTGGTTTACTTATTGTTTATCATAGTATAGTAGATTGTATCAGACTCATTTTGCTCAGTTTTAGGCTGACATCTTCATTTACTACAGATCCCTGAATCCCCTGCAACTGACATTAGTGCAGTATGCAGCAGTGGGAGATTCAATAGCTTGCAGTGCATGTTAAGAGATTTTATAAGCACCGATCAGATGTTTTCCGAGTTTGTTTTTCTCCAGGGGCTAAGTACAGTCCTCTGTGACTCTACTTAGCCCAGAGAGGACAGCAGGACAGGACCAGAAAACAAAAGGTTGGAGCTTACATAAACTCTAACATGCAGTGGAGGCTATTGAGTCTCCCCATTGCTGCCTACTGCTGTCATGTCATTTGCAGGGATTCTGGGATTTATAGTAACAAAAGATGGCCTAGAACTAAACAAAATTAGTCTGATACAATCTAGTATACTACAGTAAACAGTAAACCAAAACGTTTTTGCACACGAAAAGCTTGGGACCAACCCCACACTTGAGTCTGGGGTCCATACCTCTCAACCTTTAGTCCCCCAAATGTGGAACATTGCCTGTCAAAATGTGGAACAAATGAGCAAAATGTGGAACACTTAATCAAATCTTTACCTAAGAAGCTCAAAACACTGTTAAAATGTTGTCTTTATGTTCAGAAAGTCTGTTATTAATTGAATATTTTTTGCATCATTTACTATGGATTTTTGCTTTAAAATGTTGACTTTGAATGTGGAACAAGTCTTCACAATGTGGAAGAGGGAGCTTTTGTGAAGTAAAATGAGGAACGTTCCTCGTAATGTGGTACAGTTGAGAGGTATGCTGGGGGCCCCTTTTGTGCTGTTCTCCTTTACAAAAAAACTTCATAATAGTGCTGTCAGCCAGTAGCTACTGGAAAAAACTCAAGGAATCTCTCGGGTATTCAAGTCAATGCACTCCCTCTAGTTTTGAAGTAAATGGAGTGAACTGTAACAACCCAGTTACAGTATCCAGTGCTTTCAACCTGAATTTCTCTGACCTATATGTTGTCACAGTTGCTCTGGAGTCTGGACTCTCAATCCGGCCCTGACACCCACCTGACAGACCCACCTCCTGTCCCTCATCCCCCCTTCCACTTTAGAACAGTAACCATACATACATAGATACATAGACAGTGTCGGCAGATAAGGGCCTATGGCCCACCCAGTCTGCCCATTTAAGTTTGTAAGTTCAGTTTATGTTTTCCAGGAAGTCTGTTGCCCCTAACCCCTGACCTCCAGAATTCCTTTATGTCTATCCCATGCATTCTTAAATCCCGTGATTGTTTCAGCCCCCACCACTTCCTCTGGCAGGGTGTTCCACTTGTCCACCACCGCTCTGTGAAGAAATTCTTCCTCACGCTTCTCTGAATCATCCTCCTTCCAACTTCATCCCATGCCCTCTAGTTCTGGAACATCTTTTTCGCTTAAAAATAGTGCATTCCTGCACCCTGTTCCTCCCTGTAAGATACTTGTATGTCTCTGTCATATCCCTCTCTCCTCCTTCCTCCAGGGAGTACATGTTCAGTGCCTTCAACCTGTCCTCATAGGACTTGTGATGCAATCCATGCACCATCTTTGTTGCCTCTCTGAACCTTCTCTACTCCTGTCTATGTCCTTACGAGGTAAGGTCTCCAGAACTGCCCAGTGTACTCCAGGTGCGGCCTCACTAGTGTCTTGTATAGTGAATTATGACCTCCTTTTCCTGCTGGTGATGCCCTGCCTATGCATCCCAGCATCCTATTTGCTTTACCTGCTGCCTTGTCACACTGTTTCCTGCCTTGAGGTCATCAGAGTTGATCACTCCAAGATCCCTTTCCTGCTTGGTGCATGCTATATCCTCACCCCCCAACTGATATATTGTGCCAGGGTTTTGTGCCCCATATGCATTATCTTGCACTTCCTTGCATTGAATTTCAACTGCCAAACCCCTGACCATTCAAGTTTCTGCAGGTCCCTTCTCATTCTGTCTACACCCTCTGGTGTGTCTACTCTGTTACAGAGCTTTGTGTCATCAGCAACAGTGAAATTCTGCCTTCTAGGTCCCGCAGTAATGTCACTGATGAAGATATTGAATAGTACCGTCCCAGCACTGATCCCTGTGGTACCCCACTGGTCACTCTTCCTCTGTGGAGTGACAGCCATTTACCACCACCCTCTTGTGTCCTGCTGCCCAGCCAGTTACCTACCCATCGCACTACTGTCCTGCCTACACCCATATTCCCCAGTTTGTGCAATAGTCTTCTATGTAGCACAGTGTCAAAGGCCTTGCTGAAGTCCAGATAGGCCATGTCCACTGCCCTCCCCTGATCCACCTCCCTAGTCACATAGCTGAGGTTCGCAAACTCCTCTGCTCAATAACTGAATCTAAGGCCATAGGCCCAGATGGCCTTGACCCCAGACTCCTGAAACTGGCAGCATGGAAGCTTGCACTGCCCATAACCAAAATTTTTAACCTCTCCCTTACCTCCGATATAGTTCCACTAAACTGGAAGAATGACAGTGTTGTGCCAGTCCTTAAAAAAGGTAACCCTAAATTATCGTACTACCAGCCAATCGCCGTATTCTCGGCACTCAGCAAACTGTTAGAGAAAATTGTAGCAAACCAAATGAGATCTTATCTGGAGAAATGCAATTTACTATGCCCGACACAATGTGGTTCTCGAAAGCACCACCAGAGTGCTTCTTACCCTGACGAATGCTATCTACTCAGCCATGGATCATGGCAACCTCACCAGGGCTGTCTTCATACATTACTGTTATAGAAACTTAAGTCCATTGGAGTCTCGCACCATGCTATACACTGGTTTTCCAGTTATCTATCTGAAAGGTATCAGCGTACAAGGATTGGCCTCACCCACTCTGACTAGCTCCCCACCTCCCTGGGTGTCCCCCAAGGATCCAGCCATGACCCATTGCTTCTCTGGCTCCACATTGATTCCGTCACACATTGCTTTAAAGACTCGATTCCCCTCCTATATGGAGATGACCTGGTATTCTTCTGTTAAGCCCCTAGTGTAACTGACATTAATAGAGACCTTGCATCCGACCTAACCTCTGTACAGTCTTGGCTCAGAGACAATAAGCTCCTCTTGAACCACCATAAGTCCTAGGCCATGCTCTTTGGAACCCCCTACAAACGGAAAAATACATCCACCCCTGTGACAGCTGAGAATAGCACCACCCTCAAAACAGTTACCCTGTTCAAATACTTAGGGGTCCATCTGGACCGCACACTTGACTTTGCCTCCCACATCCACTCCGTATGCAAAGCGTATCCACTCTAGCCTAGGCATTGCTTACCGTGTCAGGAAAAATCTCTCCTCTGCTGCACGCATCACAATTACTTGATGTCTCCTCCTTCCCAAACTGTCGTACAGGCTCCCAGTGTTTACCACTCCTCCAGTTCCATGCTGCGTAAATGGAGAGTATGCTGTAACAATATATGTCAATTTGCCCTATCCTGCAATCGACTCTCACCACTTTGTACTCTTTAGCAAATTAGGATGGCCCTCCCCAGCTGCCCTGTTGAACTCCTCGCTAGTCAAGGTAGTATATAACACTACATTAACATGTAACAGGGCCCCCCTGTTATGCATAATAAAATAGGGTAACATTCCGCTTTAAAATAAAAACAAATTCTGTTTCACTCTTTTCTGTATTCTTTTACTGATTCCAAACTATTCTGTTTCTTTTCTTGTCAGGGTGGCCAACCTGACAAACACATCTCTTTTTGCTTTACTATCCCTTTAAATGCCCCTTTTTCATAAAACAAAAGCAAACTGTCTTGCTGATTTAAAGAGCAGTTTCCTAATAGAAGCTGCTGTCTTTATCCTGTTTTAAAATGCATTTGTACCCGAAAGTAGACTACAATGCTGCAGAGTTAACAGTAGTGGTACCTACAGAACAGAGTTCCTGCTGATCCAAGAAAAGCTGTTTTCTCTTGTATTGAGACCTATAAACAGTGGAAGGCAGAGGAAGGTAAAAAGCTGCAATTTCAGCCATCTGAAATAAACCAAACGGACAGAAAGAGTTAAAAAAGCTCTATATGGTAGCTAATGAATTGTAATTTGAATTAAAATGACTCTGAGGTACAGAGAACTGTTTTTCTTTCTGTTGTCTTAGACTGTTTTAAAAGAACAAAACAGTGCATTTCTGACAGAATTGTTTTGCTATTATTTAAAGACAAACTTTCTTCTACTTCGTAAAGCTGTACAACACAATATATTATGGATTGTGAAGTCATGAAAAAGAAATGAAAGTGATTGTTTTTACCAGAAGCTTCAGTAGGCCCTGCTTAGGAGCTGGCCAGGCCCAGAATGACAGTTTATATAGGAAGACGGTATGATGTCACCAAAAAGGGGAGGAGTAAAATGTGCCAGGAGGAGACTATATAAACCCCTATTTGATTGGCTAGAGAGAGGAGATGTGGAGGCATGTTCAGTAGGGTTCTGGACACTGAGCAAGAAGGAGCTTGTTCAAGGAAAGCTATAGCTGTTAAAGAAGGAAGACAGACCAAGGAGAAGTGATTCCTGTTTAACGTGTGCTGGACTTAACACTTTATATTTCTTTCTGTGAAATAACAGTGCTTTCTTTATTATTATTTTATTTTTTTTGTTTTGAACAATTTATTTTGGACATTTATTTCTGATTTAAGAAATAAAATGATAAATGCAGTAATTTACATTTTTTATGCACCAAAGTTCTGTCTGTGTGTCTGTCATTGATCCCACGCTTCCACACAACACTGAAGCCAATTTCACTTGCTCCCCCTTTTAGTACCTTGGTCTCACCAATATGCCTTTAGGTCCTCAAATGTAGGGTGACTAGTAATCTCCAGATCATACTCCTAACTTGGCTCCATGGCCTTCTCTGTCGCTGCTTCCACACGTGTAATTGCCTCCCGGCTGCCCTACACTCCTGCCTGAAACCTATCACTTTTAAAAAGCAGCTACATTCCCTACTGCTGGACTGCTGCTATATGTGCCTATCCCCAGTCAGATCACCTTGACCTGTGTTCTTTGCCTGCCCAGCACATGAGCCTGTCCTTACCTTGGTCCTATACTGTTCTCAGATGCTTTGTATTATCACTTTAGATGCACAATTTCTGTTAAACTATGTACGCCACATTGATGTAGCTGCTCTTTTACTTGTCATTTGTTACCTATATTATCTGCCTATTCCCCGTTTGACTATGTATGTTGTATTTTGCTGTACTTGTCCTGTATTCTCCCGAGTCGTACCTGAAAACAGGCACGTGTGCCTAGTGTACATTACCCAGTTAACAAAAGCTAATAAATAAAGCAGCAGTACATGTTGTATATTAAAACGGGATCAGAAACCGTAACAGGTTGACAGTGGTGTAAAACATGCGAACATACGAAATTTGCCAGTAGATAGAAGCGCCTAGAGGTCTATCAAGTCTGCTCGAATGTGCAGCTAGCACCCCTAATTCTGCAGCTGCCCTTCCCTTCCACCCTTCCCCTTCGTTGACCTTCAAAACATCCTTAATGGATTTTCCCCAGATATTCTGTCCATCAGCAGACTGTGCTGACTTGACTGCATTGCTGAACTGGATCTTGGCTGCAAGAGGTGTAGGTGGTGGTCTTCTCTGAGCTTCAGCAAAGTTCTGTTCATTGCTTGGGCACTGGGGGTGCTGGAGTAGATTCATCAAAGCCCTTTCTTTAGGGAGAGCATACGCATCACTTCCATGACACACTTCCTACAGCCCACTAAGTGTGAGACTCAAAGTTTTTCACAGACCCGGGTCCCCTATGTGAGCACACAACACTAATGAGCCACTCTGCCAGCATTAATGGGTTTGAAAGCAAATATTTACAGCAAGTTGTAGTGTTTGGGGGCAGTGCTAGATTGGCAGCATTTATGATCAAAGTCCCGTGTTTCCAAATTTCTAAATGCTTGAGGTACGATAATAAATTCATAGGCATAGAGTTTGGGGGTCTCAAGCCTGAAGCCCCCATAGGGTAGTCTAAAAATAGGTTAAATGTTTAGGCCAATAGTTTTGAGCCTGAGAGCCCCCAGAAAAACTTAACTCACGCCCATGCATAAATTAAAACATGAACATATTAAAACAGTGACAGATAGTGCAGAGGAAGCTGCAGTGCAAGCTTCCTTTGTCCTGTCAAAATAGCTCAACCCTATCGTGTAGGACCGTCTCTGTTTGGTAAGGAGGAAGTTTGGATTCTATTCTCATTCGGTCCTTTACCTCTTGTGGGTGATTGTCTGGTAGCAACGGTTTCAGTTTTGATGTGGATCCCTTTCTACTACGAGCTGGACTCAAATTCCCCAAGTTGTTTCACAAAGACCTCAAAACCGTTCAGATCATTATGACTTTATGAAATTAGTAAGTGTAGTTATGGTTTTACTGGTACTGCATGTTTTTGCCACCTTTATGGCTTGTCTCATGTCTGAAAATTGTCCCCGGGATCAGTGCGCCCACCCAATGAACAACTTACATAAAACAAAGCATTACTGGGCCAGATCAAACCAGTGGCCTTTGGGCTAAATGCTCTGCATCCTACCTTTGACACACTGAGCCATCCATTTCCACTTGTTAATTATTTTTATGTATGACTGCACCGTGTGTTTGGCTGCCCCCAGTAGGATATTGGTTGGAGCACATGCTTAGGAATCAGGAGACCCAGGTTCAAATCCCACCAGACTGTTTCTTAGTGTGTGACCTTCAGCAAGTACTTGACCTCCCTGTCCTTAGTTCTTGTCTGTTGTAAAATTTAATAAATATAGAACCAAACTGTAAATGAGATGTAAATCTTTATAAATTTCCCATAATTCATGCTAAAACAGTTGATTATTCTTATTCTTAAATACAGGGAACTTCATGGGTGCAAATGATGCTCTATTCGACTTGTACATAATATAGCTCATTGTACTGCTTTATACCATTTTACCTGTGTACATTTTGGCTACTATGTGTTATACTGGCACGGTAGTGCAAGCATAGTTAGGGTTGTGTGACAAGTTCTATTAGACACCTAACTATGCACCTTAATAGCTTTGGCAGCATTTGGCAAAATTAACTGATAATTTGCATGCAATGTCTGGAAGGCAATGTCTAAATGTATGGAAAGTTTCATAATGGCAGCTTGTGCTGTTTCTGAGATCTGGTCATTTTCCTGTGGACCGTTAATGCTTTCCCTATACTAAACATGCGTATTTGTTTTGCTCTTGCATACAGCTGACACGGAATGGAATTTTTCCCAAACCTTTCAGAGTAGAAGCATGCTGTACTGAGGTACATACCTTTCCAGTGTCCCTCATTACGAGGGACATCCCTAATTTTCCCCCGGTAAAATTGCTCTGTCCCTCATCAAAAAGATGCTGCCCACACAGAGAATGTGCTGTAAATTCAGACTTTAAAGCAGAAACTCTTATTATTCTAGAATACTAAATCCAAAATAAACTTTGTACAAGTAAATATTAGGGTTTTCACAGTGTTCTGAGCTTGTATCTCCATGTCTGAGGATGTGTCCCTCATTCTGAGGGTCTGTGTCCCTCATTGTCCCTCATTTTGAGTGTCCAAAAATGACCACGTCCCTCATTTCAGTGACAAAAGGTTGAGAGGTATGCCGAGGTAGTGTCTTTGAAGTTTTATTAAAAAATTAATCTTGTAACCTGGAACTGTTTAATATTAACAGTTCCAGAGTTATAAGGATTTTAAAGTTTTTTTTTTTTTTTTTTTGTTCTAAGCATGCTTAGTAAAGTTTTTTGGATTTGTTCTAAGCATGCTCAATGCGGTTTTTTTGGGTAACATTCTGATACGACCTGAAAATTTCCATGTTACAAGACTGTTTTTGTTTTCTCACCACTTGCTTCTTACAGCACCAAGAAAGATTTTTTTGTGTTGTGACAGCTGCAATCTTGTCTCCCCCCCAAAAATAAAAACACATGGAAAATACATAAATATTGCGTAATTTAAAAAAAGACTAACGCATGAACCTAGTGGGACCTGTTTAGCTAGATTCTGGTGTTTGTTTTTTAAAACATTGGTCAGAAATACATCTGCTGGGCACCTCAAAATCCCGGGTGCTCATCTTAGCGAGAGAAGCTGTTGACCCGCATTCTATGTATGAGAACAGTGGGACATTCTTGAATGCTGAAGCTGCAGCTGACATTGTGCTGCCGGCTTCAGTTGAAGCAGTGAGCCAGCGATCCATTGTTAGCCGGTGATCCCTTGTTCCTTCTGTCTCTCCCTCTGTCTGTCCTATCTGTGCATCTGTCTACTATCTATCTGTATTTTTCTTTATAGTTTTTCTTAAACAGACCAGGGTGCCCGCCCTGGTATGGCTTCTTTCTCAATCTTTATGTTAGCTGACTGCGTGCCCACCCCCAATACTGCTTCTGTTGACACCCCCTCCCTCCCCTCCAGGTCACCTGCCCCCATTCCCAAAATGTACATGGCAGCACTGGGGTGCACACCCCTGGTACTACCAAACAGTATCTCCACACTGTGGTGCCCAGTCCCCAGTGTCGGAATATGACTGTTCCCTGAAATAAAGAAAACATCCTCGATACTTTTTTCTTTCCTCCTGTAAAAAGGAAAACGGTCCCTCACTGATCTGACCCCCCACCCTGACGTGCCACTCGGCATACACCCTCCACACACTCTGATTCACCTGAGCATGTCCAATGGCATAGATTCACTCTCCAATCAAAGACATGTCATTGTCTTGCTGCTGGAACTGGCGACTGCGATATGAGAAAATAAGATAAGTTCAGTTTAACGTATTTCATTGGGGTTTGAACTTTTATTCAGAACTTTGTCATTTTTCAATATTTTTACATCAGATTTTCAAATAGCCTTTTTGGGACCCCACCTCATGACAAGTGGTGGTGAAATTATGCGAATCTGGTCAGAGTTTGCGGCCACTTTGCAAAATAATTTTTTGGGTGGGATTTGAAAACTTCACCACCCTTTCTCGTGAGGTGGGGTCATTAGAAGGTCATGTTAAAAATTTGGGGTCAGAATAAGTAAAAATTACCGAGTTATAAGCGTACGATACAATTTTTCTATGCTTACTCATAACTTTGGTAGTTTTCAAAATTTTGACCCCAAATTTTAAACATAGCCATTTTTCAGATCATCTTGTGAATGTGACAGCTGTCGTTTCACAAATCATAGCTGAAACTGTGGCACAGAATGACATTTCCACAAAGATTTGAAAATGTTCACCTACTGGGTTCATGAGGTGGGGTAATAAGGCTATGCTGAAAATTTGGTTTACAAATATGGCAAAATGCCCAGGTTATGAGTGAACGTTGCAATATTGCATCATTCACGTATAACTTCACTAATTTTCAATATTTTAACTCCAAACTTTCAACATAGCCATTTTTCCACACCACATCTTAAATGTGATGGGCGTAATATTTTAAAATTCTGGGTGAAGCGTTTTTCTGCACTTGTGGTGCAGAATGTAATTTTGAACACTATACTATAAATGCCACATGTCATGTTTACAAGGGGAGTCCTAAAACTACTATCTTGAAAATTTGGGGTCAAAAAAAAAAAAAAAAAAAATTATTAAGCAACTTTGTGTGTACTGCCAATCTTCACCCCAGCAGGTATGCTTTGTGATCCTGTGCTGGTGAGCTGAGTTCAGAGGTGAGCCCAGTGGCCCAACTAGATGGGGTGAGGGTGCTGGGATGATGCTGTTAAGTGACCCTCCCCTGCAAGGGAAAGAAAGCTGCAGGGTTGCTTACATGGGCCAGGTACCATATAGTGATGGCAGGTCTTCTCTTGGCATATTGCCCTGTACCTTTGCACTGGGTGGCAGAGGGCCCTATGCTTTGGTTGACATATGGACTCTTTGTCTTGTGCATCTGTATCTCTGGCCACATGGCAGTGCAGGGCCCTTTTGTGCCCTACACTTTTGCAGCCCTCCAAACAGCCACATGGATTTTTGATGTCTGTCGCTGCACTTCTGTAGGCAGACGGAGTCTTGCCTTGATGCGGAGTCCAAAGAGCCCTGCATGTCTGCATCTGTTCACACAGGTCCTGAAGGGATTTGTGTGAATGAGGGTACAATTCCTTTATCTCAAAAAGAAAGGAAATTATTTGCAAAAAACTGTTAAAATAAAGGTGTGACATTTTCTGTTACAGTTTTGGGCGTCCTAGCCCATTTCCTTGAGGTGGCAATAATCTGTCTGTCTGCCATGATTATAAAATTTACTACTGTCCAGGGAGGGAAGGGATCATAACTCTGGCCAAACCGCCGGCCAACCAATCCCTTTCCACTTCCCAGTCTGCTTGCTGTGCCCCGCGCTCCAACGTTTTGTGACCTGTAACCAGGCAGAGCGCGGGGGCGCATCCCATACAAGTCAGTGAGGCCGGTTTTCAGAACGTGTTTTTAGACGCTTAAGCAGCCTTCGATTTAAAAAAAAAAAAAAATGAAAGCCACCGCTCTGGACAACACTGATGCCTCACTGTGATTAGCAGGAATGGGGTTTCCGAACTCTTCCTCCCTCTGGAACTGAAGCCATCCACAGTGTACCTGGCCCCATTGATTCAGATAATGTTGGCAGATAGGAGTAATTTACTCACCAGTTTTAAAATATAGTGAGTAAAACAAAATTGGGATGCAGACGTGTGCTGTAAATCTGGAAAAAATGCTCCTTTTCAATCACCAGTTATGTTATGAAGCACTATTCTGTGGAGTGTGGCGCATTTTATAAATGTTGAGTGAGTACTGGTACTCAAAAAAAAAAAATTCTGAAGAGTATTTCCTAACAATGAATAGCATAAAACAGGTCAGTACTCCCTGTGTCATGTCAGACAAATCTAATAGATTTCTTTGACTGGGTGACCAAAGTAATAGACCAGGGAGGGGCTGTGGTTATGGCCTACCTAGACTTTAGCAAGGCATTTGACACAGTCCCGCACAAAATATTAATAATCCAGTTAGCCAGCTTGGGAGTGGGTCCCAGGGTGGTAGCCTGGGTTGCAAACTGGCTGCACAACAGGACACAGAAGGTAATAATGAGTGGCACACATTCCGAAGAAAGGGGGTGGCACTAGTGGAGTACCTCAGGGTTCAGTACTGGGTCCAGTCCTCTTCAACATCTTTATAGGTGACATTGCAGAGGGTCTGGAGGGAAAGGTATGCCTCTTGCAGATGATACAAAGATCTGTAACAGAGCTGATACACAAGGGGGGTAGAAAGGATGAGGGAGGACTTGCAAGGTTGAAGGAATGGTCAGACATATGGCAACTTAGATTCAATGCAAAGAAGTGCAAAGTAATGTACCTGGGAAACAAAAACTCAGGAGAAGAGTACACAATAGCAGGGGAGGTACTAACAACAACAAAAATGGAACGGGACTTGGGGGTAGTCATATCAGATGATCTAAAGGTGGATAAGCAATGTGAGAAGTCGGTGAGGAGAGCCAGGGGGATACTGGGATGCATAGGAAGGGGCATCACAAGTAGAAAAAGGGAAGTGGTTATCCCTCTGTACAGACAGTTGGTGAGACCCCATCTGGAGTAGTGTGTGCAGTTTTGGAAACCCCATCTACGCAAGGACATAGACAGGATGGAAGCAGTCCAGAGGAGGACAACTAAAATGGTGCAGGGTCTGCATCAGAAATCATATGAAGAGAGACTGAGAGAGCTTAATATGTATACCGTTGATGAAAGGAGGGACAGGGGGGACATGATAGAAATGTTCAAGTACCTCAAGGGAATCGACAAAGTCCAGGAGGGTAGCATCTTTCAGAAAAAGAGATGTTGAAAGAACACGGGGACGCAATTTAAAGATAGAGGGGGGACGGCTCAGGGGTAATGTGAGGAAATCTTTTTTCACGGAGAGAGTGGTGGATGCGTGGAACCGCCTTCCTGGGGAGGATGTTGGGGCTAAAACAGTGGGGGAATTCAAACATGCATGGGAATAGACACAAGGCAATTGTAGTGGGGGGTGGCAGGAAGTAGGCTGTTGGTTAACTAGAATCTGCAGCTTATCCAGTAGGTAGGGAAATGGGCAGACTGGGTGGGCCAAGTGGTCCTTATCTGCCATCAAAGTCTGTTTCTATGTTATCTGGAGCCCTGCCTGGTCCCTTCCCAGCCCTGGGTGGGGGACTGGACTTTACATGTGAAGCTGGGTCTCGCATGTCCCATGGTAGATGGCTGCCACCATGCCACTTAGCCAGCTAGCTGCTGCTTCTTCAATACTTATCACTTATTGTTCCTTCTCTCTAGGCAAGTCTCCTCTTTCCCCAGAGAATGTGCCACTGCATCTTGTATTGATTCAGATGATATTTCCATAGGAGGGACTGTGGGATTGACTGGCAGATAGTGTTTGAAAATGGCAGCACCTATCTTTCTAACTTTTCAAAATTGCAGTGTAGCTGTCATTGTTTACGTTAAAAGCACTTAAGTATGCTCAGTTAGTGCAGTAACCTACGAAATGGTGCTGTTTAATGATGTTTTAAAAATGAAAACTTCATTATAGTTAGTGACATACAAAAGTGGGTTCTTTCAGATCCGTTCGTTTTGAAACAGGAGTCTTTAAGTATATTTACTGAATGTGACTGAAAACGTGGCCTGGTACCTGAATGTGTTGTCACTCGTTGAGCAGAACCTTCAGTTCAAGCATTGAAGGCTAAATGAGAACACCTGTTAGTGCATCTGGTAGTACAGTTTCAAGATTTCAGTAAGCAGTTTGTTTTTTCACTAGAACGTTTGGCTTTTCCTAGACCAATAGTTCTCAGACTTTGTCACGGTGAGCCTCCCCAAATCCATGGAAAACATTTTGAGCCTCCCCCAAAAAACTGAAATAATCTTGGGCCTCCCCAAAGAAAAATAACATACTGTACTTTGCACAGTACACCATGAAAAAATTGAAACCCCTTTGAGTACTTGGCTCACATTCAGTTCTTTGTCTTATACTGTCATGGAACCTTTGAAAAAGAGCTCATGTGCTCAAAGGTGTTATCTGAATAACAAATAAATAAAATAAACAAATATTATTCAGCTTTGTAACTCCCCACCCCTTTCGACAGGCCAGCCTACTTGCTCTGCTATTTTCATTCTTGAGCCATTGTTATAGTGCCTTCATGGGTCAGACTACTTTCTCGTTCCTCTAAATGAAATAACCTTCCTACATACGCTGCCTCTCCGCCTCCTTCCCTGCTCCTAAGCAACTTCTTGTGGATTACTTTGCTCTTCCTGCTGTTGCTCATAGCACTTCTATGCTCAACCTTTATATCTGGGCAGTTCTGCCATCACTCTACAAATTGATCAATTACCACCACTCATTATTAGTTTATTGTTCATATTTGTTTACACTATTGTTCATTGTGTATTTCTTGATTGTTTTGCAGTTACCTTTTGAAATGTATCCACTCCCTACTCTTCCCCACATACACCTGAAATGAGCCTTGGCTCATTCACCTTCCCTTGTCACCTATTAGTAAATAAATACATACAATTCCCCTACTGTTACCCTCTTTCAGTTTGCTTCATCTCTTCACACAAAATATATAAAACTCAAAATTTAAATATAGTACTTTTTCACACTTGCTTGAGCCTCCCCTGGAACAGGTTGGGGCCTCCCCAGGGAGGCTGGCCTCACCATTTGAGAACCCCTGTCCTAGACCCATCTGTCCTTGGCCAGTAATGTAAAATCTTACAATATAGTAAATCCCACTAATCTGAACATTTTTTTTTTTTTAATCTCTTTTGCTAGTGTTATTTTGCCCTGGCACAAGACACTCTACATTCAGTGTTTTTTTTGTTTGTTTGTTTTTTGTTTTTTTTAAGGGCTGGACTGCACAGCAGACCAGTTCCTGTTGCGATCAGTCAGGAAGTGTTTTGTAGCCGTCCCATTGAAATATATTAGGGAACTGGGATACACTTTTTCATAGCTGTCAGTGAGTGAGTGTGTGTCTCTTGTTATTGGTCCTTGTAGCTGTCTGTAACCATTTCTAACTGCATATTGGTTACAAGGAGGACAGTGAATGAGATAGCTAGTGGACAGTGCATGAGAGCTGGAAAAAAACAAACAGCGTCCATCTTGGGACCACTCGGCTTACTGTACTGTCACTCTCATGTTGTGCCACCCCCCTAACATGATACGACACCGGAGTGCCCACCCCGAGTGCCACCAAACAGTGACCCCCCCCGACACCACATTTGGGTGTCCACCCCAGTGACACCAAACAGCATCGTCCCCCTCCCAAACACGATGTGACACCACCTGGGTGCCAACAGTATCTCTATCCCATCTTCCCACCTGGGTTATGTTACGCTGCCCCCTCAACAGATGCAGCACTGGAGTGTCCACCCCCAGTGCCATCAAACAGATCAATACTAGGGTGCACAGTAGCTCGTGTCCGCACATGAAATAAAGGAAACTGTCCCTTGTAGTTTTTTTAAGTGAAAGCTGTCATAAACAGAACTTTGTTTTATTGTTGTAAAGTCCTGGATTTGGCAACATGGCAGATGCTGCTCGGTTCCATTTCGTATGGAAGTGTGGCCCCGAACCGCTAACCCCCCACAAACTCTCTAGCTATTCATTTGTGGTTCCGTGCACTTAGCTCCTCATACTATTGCCTGATCGTAAAACATTGTACATTTTCATTTGTATTTGTTGTATAGATGGTACACATTTGCAATATTCTTGTAACTTGTTGTATGTATTTTGAAAAACATCCTGGATTTTATTGTACTTCTTCTGTATTCTTGTTGTATCTTCTCCACTTCCCCAATCCCCAGGTCGCACCTGGAAATGAGCTCTGGCTCAGTGTGACTTTCCCCATTTACCAGAATTTTAAGTAAATAAATAAATATCTCTATTAAGGACAGCCCTTTGATATTCTCCCACGCACTGTTTAAAAAGACGGTTAGTTTTTCCTACTTAAAATGCTCCACATGTACAGGTAGCCAGATAAACTGTGTTGTCACAATTCACAAATCTGCAAATTTCAAAGTTCTTTGTTGCATTAATACTTGTAAAGTGACTGGCTTTTTCTACCACCCGACCACACAGTATTTGTATCTCCCAAAGTTAAAACATCCCTGTCGAAGTCTTGGTAACCATATCCCCTGTGCGTTTGTTCTTACTACCTGGAGACTGTGTGTCAGGGTGTCTGCCAAGTTGGGGGCTCCTCATATGTAAATCTTGGTAGATTTAGACAGTTGCGCAATATGGGGTCACTACGTATAATATTCCAATTTTTATTTAGCACATTCCTGATAGCCCCTGCTTGAAATGCTGTACCAGAAAATTGAATTTGAAAGTCTATTGGAATAAAAATAACCCTGACTTGAGAGAGCTATCAACCCCTCCTTTACAGGAAACAGCTGAAATTGCCACCTCAGATAGAGAGGAGATGGAGGGACATATGGAATCGGATAATGTATTGGTAAGGCAGGGATGTTTTAACTGTGGGAGATGCAAATACTGTGTGGTGGTAGAAAAAGCCAGTCACTTTTCAAGTATTAAAGCAACAAAGAATGTTGAAATTCACAGATTTGTGAATTGTGACTCAACACATACAGTTTTTCCTACATAAAACGCTCAACATGTACAAGTAGCCAAATAAACTAACAGTCTTTTTAAACAGAGGGTGAGGAAACATCAAAGAGCTGTCCTTAATAGAGATATGGCAAATGCTTTGGCAACACATGTACACTCACTACAAGAATCCACAGCACACAAGTTCAGATACTGTGGGATAAAGAAGGTAGTTTTGGGAAAGAGGTGCTTATATGGACTAATAGAAAAAAGATACATATCAGATAATGCCATGTCAATAGTAAAAACTGCAATTACTGTACATAGTAATGGTTATAATTGTCCATAAAATGCACCATACTGGAACCGCATTGAAATGAAAGTAACTGTTCAGTTAAAGTAAATTTCTGATCTATCTGAGAGCAGCTACCACTCACACATAGTGATAGCTACCCTCATCTGCCGTCCTTCTGTCCTGGTTTTATTGATTAAAAGTATTCCATACCTTAATGATATCCCTCGTAATTTTAATTTCTACAGTGGAAGCCCTCTGCATTGTGAGTGCCAGCCGCCATGTTCGCTGCTCAAATGCGTAATGGTGTGGCCAGGGGAGGCGTGAGGCACTTCAGAAATGAGCAGGTTTGAGTTCTCATTTGTTTTGAGCTACAAAATGGTCACTTGGCGATGTGAAGACACACCTCGACCAACATGTTAGTCGAGCGGTGTCCTTCATTAATCACTGTGACAATTTTGTAGCTTTAAAAACAAATGAGAAATCAAGCCCCATTCATTTCTATGGGGTGTGCCCCTGCGCTCACCCTGGCCACATGTCATTACATGCTTGAGCTCGGGGGCATGGTGGCCGAACCCGGACACTGACATTGCAGAGGGCTTCCACTGTAAAAATGAAAATTACGAGGGCTATCATTAAGGTACGGGATACTTTTAATCCATAAAATCAGGATAGAATAACTGCCGATGAGGGCAGCCACCGCTGTGTGCAAGTGGCTGCCTTACATTGGAAATTTCCTTTAAGTGAGTAACTGCCCAGGGTTGGGGGCACTAGAGAGCATGCTCACTAAGAAGATGTCTCATTTCAGCTCTTCAGACCTTGGATATTACTACCAAATAATATTGAATTACACCTATCTTTATCACTTGGAAGTGCTAGTGTTCAATTTCTCTCTCCATAAGGAACAAAAAGATACCCAAATCAGCTGTGGGTCATTCAAACAAAGGGTGACCCAGTGGTCCCAAAAATCGGCCACCATCGGAGCAACAGGCCATCACTGGGCCAACGGCAGCAGCGGGGTCGAGTGACCCACCCTGGCACTCCTTAACGCTCTCTAGGAAAGCGATAGTAAGATGGAGGAGCTCCTGAAGCACTTTGGGGAGCAAGACTTGAAGATTGAACAGGCTATCCAAACAGCAGCCTCAACAGAAGGACAAGCAGCCAAAGCAATGACTGCAACGGCCAAACTTATTCAAGAGAATAATCAATTACGATATCACTTAGAAGCTATGGAGAATGCCCAAAGAGCCACAAACCTGTGTCTGGTGGGGCTACCAGAGAGCAGTGAAGGTTCTGATCTGATCTGATCTCCTTTTTGCAGAATTGGCTATCTGGTGCCCTTGAGGTGGATAACATAGAAAGACTTACCTCCCTAATCATTAGGGCGTATAGAATTTCTCCTCGATCAGCACCCAGACAGCAAGATTTGCCACGCATCGTTATAATGGTTACTCTGGGTGCATCAGTCAGAGACTTGTTGCTGCAGGCGGCCCGTGAATCTCAGGATTTTAACTTTCAGGGAACAACCTTAAATCAGGGAAAAGATGTATCTTTTGCAACCCGCTCCCGCAGAGAGAAGTTTGATGTGGTGTGGGCCCGACTCCGTAGCTTGGGGGTGGTCAACTCCCTTCTCATGTCAGCGCAACTCTGTATTCACTATGGAGGCCACATGTTCCAATACATGAATCCACAAGAAGTTGGAAAGAAAGTGGAGGCCTTGGAGAGGGAATTTATGACAACCTGACCACCAGCTGCAGATGAATCTGAGGGAGAAGAGGAAACCTGAGTACTCTGTCTGCTGTTTCTAATCTGTTAAAGTGGACGATGCCAGGGACAGTAGCTTATTATAAATATCGTGTTCCTGCTTAAAGGTTATTAAGTTTGCGATGGGGGCAGGTAGGGATATCTAATCCTCATGGCCAAGTGGTTTGCATAAGGTAACATGTATTGTAATGGCGGCTGCCGTGTGATAATTACTGCGAGTGCACTTGCCAAATGGCTTTTTTTTTTTTCTTGCTCCGATTAATTGCTGCCATAGTAAGCTGTTTTTAACTCCTACTGCAGTTACAGCCTTAATCTTAAAATATGCAGGAAGTTAGAATTTTTCTTCCGTTTCAGTGTTGTGTGAAGTTTTTCCCTGGATAATGTACTCCACTGTATTTTATTGTACATTTGTTAATCTAGTCCCATTTACTGTTGAGTATTTAATCCTTGAAGATGGTGAAAAAGTGTTTATTCAGTGGTGGTGGTACCTGGGTTTTTTGCAGTGCTTAAGTGGTGCACTACCCTTTTATTTATTTATTTATTTTGCTGTATTATTTCTTCCTAGCTCCGAGCTTCTGCCATCAGTTGTCCCCCAGCACGCCCTCCCCCGAAGGTTAGACCCCCTCCCTTGTGCACCCCACGACTTACCCTTCGTGGCAGGGTAGTGGGGAACGACTCAACCCACCCCAAACGGATCCGTGCCAGGGAGGTGCCTTCTTGGAGGTGGTGCGCTGCGGGGACCACGTCATCCAGCTGGAGCTTTTTTCCGCTTTTCTCTCCTGTGAGGAGGCAGGGCGCAGTGACGCTCTGCGTGAGAGCGACGCTACCGCACGCAGTCACCAAGTGTCTGCCTGTCTCTCCCTTCAGCTGTAGCATCGCACGCTGCCTCCAGCAGCCGCTTAGCCAGTGGAACGCTGACAGCTAGTGTCCCCCCACCCTGGAGAAGGAGAGCAGTCCAACGGACGCTCAATCCTTCTCCTCCCAGCCAACCCCCTGACGACCCGTGCTCGTTCCCGAACACAGGTCGCCAGCGTGGCTTGAAGTAAGGCATCCAGCGCCTCAGCCCTCAACGCCACCGGTCCGGCTTCAGTTAAGTTTTAACAATGTTCGGACTGGGATCACATCAACATGGTTTGTTGAATTTTGCTCATTTTTGGACTACCTTTCTGGGGGGATCGCCACACTTTTGTGAGGTGCAGCTTTTTGGATTATTCTCTTGCTTCTATGTTAGAAATACACCCACATTTTTAAATCAGACAGCAAAGGGCGAATTTATTCCATATTCCATTAAATGGCTCCTGATCATCAGTGGTGTATACCTGAAAGGATGTATTACATGTATCTTGTTGTTCTATTTTAAAACAATAAAATACAAGTATAAAAAAATGGGTACCATATTGAGGGGCAAGTTTGACAAATAAAGTGTTTTAAGTATTTTTCACACAATTGAAACACTGTATCTTTAAGAGGTATTTGGTTTTTAAGGGATCCACTAACTGTCAAATACCTCAAGGGAATCAACAAAGTCCAAGAGGGGTAGCATCTTTCAGAAAAAGAGAAGTGCAAGAACAAGGGGGCACAATTTGAAGACGGGGGGGGGGGGACGGCTCAGAGGTAATGTGAGGAAGTATTTTTTCATGGAGAGGGTTGTGGATATATGGAATGGCCTTCCGGAGGAGGTAGTGGAGTCAAAAACAGTGGTGGAATTCAAGAATGCATGGGACAGACATAAGGCAATTCTGGTGGGGGGTAAGGGGAAGTAGGCTGTTGGTTAACTAGGATCTGCAGCTTATCCATTAGGTAGGGAAATGGGCAGACTAGGTGGGCCAAGCGGTCCTTATCTGCCGTGAAATTCTGTGTTTCTTGAGAAAGCATTGTGCAAAACTGGTTGGGTCACTGAGGGCTCTGCACTCTCTGTTATGTTTTATATGCTTGAGGTACTTTTAAGTACTTTTTAACCAGTTCTAAATTAATAAACTTGGATTTTTACCCGTTCACTCAGTACGGTTCTCCCTCCTGTTTGTCTACATATTGTTGGTACCAAGCATGAGTGTATTGAGTAGAGCAACAGTTATTGCTGTTTTGGACTTTCTGTATATGGCAGCTTTCCTTTAAAACCAGTAACCGCAGTATTTGATCTCCCCCAAACATCCTGTCAGCACCCATTGCCCCACAGCACCAAACCCCTCACTTACTTATCCAGTGGGCCCAGCGCTACCTCTGGAACGTCATCCCGCTTCAAAGCCAAACCATGAAGCAACTGAAAACGTAAATTCATGTAATGGCTTTTCAATGCATTTTTAACTTTTACTCATAGCTTAGTAATGTGTTTTTTTTTTTTTTTTTGTTTGTTTGTTTGTTTGTTTGTTTGTTTTTTTTATATTTTTGCCCCAGACTTTCAACATGTCTTGTTTTTACACCATCTCGTGAACCTGGTAGGTGACATTTTTCAAATTCCCTGAAAAGTGATTTTGCAGTCACTCTGCAAAATCATGTATTGGATAGGATTAAAAAACTATACCCTTCTTAATCATAAGGTGGGGGTCATAAAAAGCCCGTGTTGACAATTCAGGTCAGAATGTCAAGCAATGAAGTTATGAAGAAGCATAGATTTTTGTTTCCAACATTTACTCGTAACTTTACTATTTGTGCAGATTTTGGCCGCAGATTTTCAATATAGCCTTTTTGTTTGTACCCCACCTCATGAACGAGTTAAGTATCGGTTTTTAACCCCCTCTGAAACATGTTTTCACAGTTGGTCTGCAAAATCACCTTTTGGATGGGATTTAAAGGGAAACTCCTATCAGCTCACAAAGTGCAGCAGCTGCTGCTCAAACTTCCGATTAGGGCTTTTAGCATTAAAATAAAGTTTTATTTGCCTGCTGGGCTCTAACCTCTATTTTTAAAGATCTGCACCATCCATAAAGTCGCCAGAGCCGCCCGCAGCCATCTCACACAGCCAGGCAGCTTCCGCTGCGTTGATTATGCTAATGAGGGCTACCAACTCTGCCACTGGTTGGTATCCCTCATTAGCATGACCTACGCGGCAGAAGCCACCCAGATGTGTAAGATGGCCTCTGGTGGTTCCGGCAACATTATGGATGGTGCAAATCTTTAAAACTAGAGATTACAGCCCAGCAGGTAAATACAACTTCCTTTTAATGCTAAAAGCCCTAATCGGGTGTTTGAGCAACAGCTGCTGCACTTTGTGAGCTGATAGGAGTTTCCCTTTAAAAACGTGCATCTGTCATGATTATCATAAGATGGGGTCATAAAAAGACTGTGAGAATTTGGGGTCAAAATGTAAAAAAACTACGAAGTTATATAAGCACATAGTGAATTTTTTCCCATGTTCGCTCAGAACTTTGTAATTTGGGCAGATTTTATCCCCAGATTTTCGGCACAGACCTTGTGCTACCATACCATGAGGATGGGTGACATTTTTTAATCCTCGAAATAAGTTTATGCAGTTGCACTGCAACAATCACCCTTTGGAAGGGATTTAAAAAAATGTCACCTCTTTTGATCATGGCATGAGGTCAAGAGTATGCTGGAAATTTGGGGTCAAATTGTGAAAGCCTACTGAAAATGAGATATTGCCACTCAACTGGCCTTTCATGGGTAAAACATTATAAAAATGAGTAAAAACAGCCCCCCCCCCAAAAAAAAATAAGAGATATTGCAGCGCTTCTGTGCTATCCTGGGTAGATATTGCAAACATTTGCAAAAGCAGGACCCCATTGAACATGAGAGTTCATTTTATCTGCTCCATCCTTGGTAAATACACAGTAACAGCATGTAAAAGCAGGACCCCAGTACAGCAGAACCACACTGAAATGTGCATCTGTGCTGCTCTGTCCTGCGAAAAATACTGGATCCTACTGAAAATGAGAAACTGCATTTCATCTGGGCTATCCTGGGTAGCTATATTATAAATATGGGTAAAAGCAGGACCCCATCAAAATATGAGTGATTGCATCTGCACTGTGCTGTCCTGGGTAAATACAGTGTAAAAATGAGTGAAAGCAGGGCCCCACTGAAAATGAGATATTGCATATCATGTGGTCTATCCTGTGTAAATATTTTGTGGGGAAAAAAAAATGTACAAGCAGGACCCCAGCGCAGTACTGTAGTAAAACTGTAAAGATGAGGATGGATGTGGTCTTTAAATAAATAACACTGCAAAAAGGACATATTGCTATGCTAAGATATGTACATGCTATACAATCCTAAATGGAAAAAAAAAACTCACATTAATAAACATTTTTTTTTTTTTGCTGTTTTTTAAAGCAACTTCTATAGCTGTTGTATGCTTGAATCACCATAATGAACAGCCTATTCAGATAACCATTTAAAAATACTATAATTCTATTGGGTAAGACATTCTCTTGGCAGAAGGTGTTTGACAGAGCCGGATGATTTGCCCTAAATGTTTAACTGAAGAATATACCACTGCCAGCTCTGTTCAGACCTGAACTGGCTGTCCATAAAGGCAAGACTAGAATATTTCCTAGGAACCAGAATCTTATCAAGTCCTGACTACTGGTAACACCCCTACCCTGCCTAACTAAATGACTTATCTCCTAGAGTACACACAGGAATGTAAGGCCTAATATTGTTAACAAGCTACTTTGCACCCCCAGTCTTGCGATCCATGCACCTAAGCTGCAGAACACTTTACTCCTACAGTTAAGGCAGGCAAGAACTTGCAGGGCATCCAAAACCAGGTTACAAAGTTATCTATTTGATTAGTCATTCCCTGCGGATTCTCCTGCGTCTCAGAAAATTAACTTCCGCAGCCAGCCCTCGGGCGCAGTAGTTAGATTTCCACTTGTGATGCCGACAACCCGGGTTCGGGAACGGACCTGGGGAGTTGGAGGGTCGGCTGGGGGAGAAGAATTGAGCATCCTGGGGACTGCCCTTCTTTTCCGGGGGGAGGAAGGGGAAGCACGTCCGACACTTGTCAGACCCCTGGTGGAGGGCGGGGGCACCACAGTGACCAGTGCCAGTGTGTCGGGGGGGCAGGGCGGATGCTGGACATCATTGCACGTTCCTACCCCTGATGAAGAAAGTAACAGAAAAATGCCGGGGCTCTTGTGGCCCCAACCCGAGGGGTAATCTGTGGCTTGCCACAATGTCCTTAAGGATGAAAGCCCCTCAATGGCCCCGCCTGAGAATGGCCTGGGCATGGGGCGGTGGGCGGATTGGAATAGAGGAGAGGGACTTGGAACAAAAAAAAAAAAGAAAATTAACTTCCACCCCAAACACCCTCGGCCCTCCCTTCCTTATACGACATGAATAATACCTCTTCCTTCCTCCTAGATTAGACCCAGGCTTTGCCTGTTGAAAGCCCGGCTCACTTACTCTTTAGCCAATGTCTAGATAACCACATGTGTCTCCTTCTCGTGGTTAAAGACACCTATTCCTCTGCAAGGAGGATCACTTCCGCTTTTTACTAGTTAGGCATTTTATCATGTCTCCTGCACATCTTACTCCTTGCAGGACCACACTAGTTTAGAAGAATATTTTTATCATGTGATTAGGCTCTGTGCTAAAATATGTTACTTGGCTGAACTGTATAAAATATTGTCAGATCCAGTCATGCCCCCACTGGACAATGTCAGGCTTAAATGGGAACAAGAAAGTGGAATCTTGATCCCCCCAAAATCAGTGGTCTTGTCGACTACATCTAGGTTGGCAGGTCATGGCTTCCCCCACCTGGAGGGAATTCAGTTGGAAAGTGCTCATTCAGTTGTTTTTTTTTTTGAACTCCAGTCATTACTGAACATTTCCATACTAGCTACACAGACAACTGTTGGCGTAACTGTGGAGGAGCCAGAGGTACCCACTACCATATATTTTGGGAGTGTCCAGTCCTCCAGAACTTCTGGCACTCTGTTCACACTGAGCTTCAAACATTACTAGATGTTTCTATACCTTTTTGGAATTAGTTGTAGTTTTTCTGACCCTATTGATTTGCAATACTCCCACTCGAAAATTGGGCCTAATGTTGAGGTGGCAGCACTAAAGTGAATTATGCTCAATTGGCTGCACCTACACCCCCCTCAGTGACACAGTGGCGAACAAAAATAACAGAGTTAGAAAGAATGGACTCTGTTACCAGCAGTATACGTTTAACTACAGACAAATTTAAGGAGGTGTGGGGACCGTGGCATTGGGCGATCTCTGACTAGGAGGAATGGCCAAGGAACCTTTGGCTGTCTTAGGGGCACTATTAGAGCCTCTCGCCTGATATTTTTCAACATAATATGAATTTGGGGGCTACACCACCGATAAACTTGTTCTGTTTCATGTTCTTAAGTTGGTGACTTATTATTAGAGTAACAAACTGTTTATTTACGGGTTCACATCCTGGCTGACTGTATTTCTGTTTGGCTGTGACTCTGCCTTGTTGGTACTTGCAAGAAGTATCAGCAATATGCAGGCACATTACCGAGTTGCTGGCTATATCCATGTTTCAGAGGATACCTATAATATGTACTTTTCTCATCAAGGATACAGTCTAGATAACTTGTAGACTTTTATTTAGTCTTAACTATGCAGTAGTAACACTGGAGACCATGGTGACAAGATTGCATTTACTGTTGGAACATTTTTTTCTTCCTTTCTCCTACACTTTCTTTTTAAATTTTGCATCATTTTACCATGTTGTAATGGATTTGTCTTCCAGGTGAGCCAGTAAATACTTATGAGTTATCTATCTCACTTGCACAAATGTAAATCCAGCCATTGCACCTCCACGGTGTAAGGAGCCTGATCCACCTAACCCCCAAAGAGATAGATAAGGTGCCACTTGCCCTCTCGGGCAGTGGTCACGATCCAGCCATAGCACCTCCACGGTGCAAGGAGCCTGAGCCACCTACCCCCCAAAGAGATGGATAAGGTGCTATTTGCCCCCTCGAGCAGCGGTCACGATCCAGCTGTAGCACCTCCACAGTGCAAGGAGCCTGATCCACCTACCCCCCCAAAGAGATAGATAAGGTGCCACTTGCCCCCTTGGGCAGCGGTCACGATCCAGCCGTAGCACCTCCACGGTGCAAGGAGCCTGATCCATCTACCCCCAAAGAGATAGATAAGGTACGACGCTTGAAAAATTGCCACGATTTCTCTAGGCTGTGTGAACGCTGAACCGGATCATCACTTGCAATTTGCTGTTTTCAATTTCAGCGCCTTCTCAGGGTAGCGCTATTGGCTCCACTCACCTGAGACAGGAGCACCCAAGAAGTGTGGCTTAATGTAAGCCTGCATCCCTGTACTCGGCTTCTAATTTATATATTTTAATTTAGCCTGTTCTGCTCGGCCTGTGTAAAGAAACTTACCATCCCCCCCCCCCCCGCTGCAGTTTATCTCCAACTGTATGTGCACTGATTCAGTGCTAGTTCTGCAAACTTCCCCTTGATTTTTGCCTTGAACTGAGTTTGTAAAAAGGTTTTACTAGCTTTGTTAATATATTTTTTTAATCCTATTTAAGACTGTACTGGATTTACATGCTTAATGCTATGGACTTAGAAAATTCAGTGAATTGTAAAATCTGTGTAGCCTCTGTCTTGAGCCTAAGGCTTCTGCCTTTGACTTTCATTCTTAATCATCTTTCTTTGTTCCCCTGTCCTCCTCTGTCTCTGTTCTGTCCCTCCTGCCCTCCCCCATCAGTCTGTTCTTTTGTGCTTGTTTTGGATTCCCGAGTTAGCTGGCCCTCCTCCCAGGCCTCCTTTAAATGCACACAGTCTCTGCCCACTCCTATCTGATGTTTCAATTTATTTGGTTACTTACTGTCAACAACTGCAATTCCTCCCATCCCCTTTTTGCAACTAAGCCTTCTAGCAGCCTTATCTCATTCTGTCTTTCTGAGGCATACTATTTTGGTACTTTAGGTTTGCTTATTGCTGACTAGCATATCCTGTCCTGCTGACTAGCATATTCTGTCTTGCTAAGGCACTGTTTTGAAACATCCCTTTTACTGAAAAAAACAAATTGCTGAACTGTGACTGATTTGCCAAAAAACTGTTTGTCTAAAAATGTTCCCAGCAACCAAGTTTTACAGCCCCTTCGTGACTTTGTAGCTCTCTCCAGACTGCAAGGCGCCAAGGAAATCGCAGGCCTTTCAGTTGCTAGTTGAGCTGTTTTCGCCCAGACTGCTAGCCTTTGTGTTGCCCCACTATTAATTCAAGCTACTCTCTCCTTTCTCTAGCCGAGGGCGGTATACATTTATCTTGCGTAACTCCATTTTTAAACTTCCCCAAACAAGTCGCATACGGAACAACGACCTCTGGGACCTATATAATCTTCCATTGGCCCGCTCCACTCTGCACAGGCACCTCTATCAGCCCCCACTGAAGAAATATATCTCTTGCAATCCAGACATTTTCCGTCGTCCTGTCCATTCTCCTTCCCTTAACGAGGACCCCACATCAAATAAATTTTGTTCAGAGATGTGCCACTGTCAGGGCTACTCTTAAATCCCCTTTTAGTGCATACTGACCCCTGTCATATCACAGCAGTAACTACCCATACAACAAATTTGGGGACCTAAAGATTCTGGTTAGCAGCTCCCGCGATAGTACACTCCACCTTTTGAATAAGCTACCATGGCAGGTCTCGGCTGGCTTTACTTACTAGCCTACATTTCCCTGATACCTAATATTAGTGGACCCCCTGACAGATCTGACTCAAATAAAGGGACATGCCCTACGCCACTAGGACATCCACATAATAAGACTATGTATTCATTATGCTGCCCCTGGTTGGCCCTGATTCAGTCAAATTTTGTAGAATCCACTCGAAGGGGAACTGCAAACTACTCGGCTATTCATGGCCCCAAACCCCAGCCACCCATACGCTGCATAGTCGGGTGTTACTCTGCATGGACCTTAATCTACGTATTGGTAGGGCAACACAAGAGGTCAGCTCGGTCCCTGGATCCCTGTAATCTAACCTACACAAAACGCAACAAGGCCCGTGCTTTTAAACATCTCCTTGCCAATCTGAGAAGTATCGTGCTCCTCCTACTACTGTGCTCAGTAGACGTCGAGCTCAATCCTGGCCCCACAAAGTTGATTTCATCTCCAACCGAAATTACTACCCTAAAAGGAATCAGTTTTCTGCATGCCAATGTCTGTAGCCTTCTAAAGAAGTTGGATTCTGTCCAGGCCTGGATTATCCACACTGCCCCAGACATACTTGTGATCTCGGAATCCTGGCTTCGGGCATCCACACCAGACAGTGAGGTTAATATCCCCAGCTACCTCCTCTTCAGAGCAGATAGAAAGACTGGGGGGGAGGAGTAGCCATTTATGTTGAAAACAAATTTACAGTATCTATATTAGATGCTACTTCCATTGCAGGGGGCCTTGAATGCCTGTCTCTCAGGGTCGAACCGTCCCAGTATGTGGCACTCCGCATAATAGGTTGCTGTAGACCCCCAGCAGCAGGACCACAGCTCCTGGCTCATCTGTCTTCACAAATGGACATGACACCTCTGGAAACAATTATATTAGGTGACCTTAACTATAACTGGATATTGAATGGATCGCTACCCCTAAAACAATTCTGCGACTCCCACGGGTTCACCCAAATGATTACAGAACCAACAAGCATCAACAAAAAAAATCCAATGAAAAGCACACTTCTAGACGTCCTTCTTGTCAACAAACCACACTACTTTTCCCATGCCGGTATCCTTCCAGCAGATGTTAGTGACCACTGTCTCATAGCTGGCATAAGAACCATCTCGAACCCACTATCTACATCAAAGTTTTCTACTAAAAGATCCAGATGGAACTTTGACCCTCTGGCCTACATACAAGAACTAAAAAACTCCTTGCTCTGGCAGACTTTCTACCTGGCTAAATCAGTGGGTGATGCCTATAATGTTCTCCATGAAATCATAGCCAGTGCCCTAAACAACCATGCTCCTCTAGTTAAAGCATGAATAAAAACCAGAACCTGCCATTGGTTTTCACCAGATCTGAAGAATGCTTTACTGAAAAGAGACCAGCTATGGAAAAAAAGGCCCGGAAATCACAGGCCGATGCAGATTGGTGTCTCTTTAGGACAGCTAGAAATGCCTGCACGAAAATGGTCAGAGAGGCCAAGGCCAATTATTATCAAAACGAATTACTATCTGCATCCAACAGCCCAACCAAATTCTGGTCCACCATAACGGAAATGTCTGGACACTCCCCAGGTAGTACACTACCCTCCAAAATCACCATTGACAATGTCACTATCAAGTGATGAATCTGAAATTCTTCAAGCCTTCAACAACCGCTTCGCTACTGCAGGCATGGCATTCGATAATGCACCAGTAAGTAGTCTCTATCCACAGCTCACCGCTCAGCCTCCAGACCAAAGTAACAAAGATACGATCTTCTCCTTTTCCCCAACCACCATAAAAGAAGTTGAAGACCTTATGCTGAGGCTAGATACCAGAAAAAGTGCAGGAGCCAACTCCTTCGACCCATACTTTTTGAAAATAGCATACCACATACTTGCCCCACCTATATCACACTTATTCAACCTGTCCCTAGCCCAGGGCTCTATCCCCGCGGAATGGAAAACCGCTCGTTATCCCCCTATTTAAAGCAGGGGACCCATGCGACCTGAACAATTATAGGCCAATCTCTCTTCTACCTGTACTCTCAAAAATGCTGGAAAAAGTCGTGGATTTACAGCTGAGATCGTTTCTAGACAACTCTACATTGCTTAACCCCATACAATCTGCACTGTTACGGCGCTGGCCAAAGTCGCTAATGGCTGGCAACGGGACCTTGACAACAAAAAATTTATTTGTGCTGTATTTTTAGACCTCAGCAAGGCCTTCTATACCGTCGACCACTGCCTACTTCTCTCCACCTTAAAAACCATAGGTATGGACTCAACTTCACTGGACTGGTTCCAGGATTATCTCTCTGATAGGCAGCAACAAATTAAGGCCGAAGGTGAACTCTCTCTCTCCTCTCAAACCAATAAAAAGAGGAGTCCCACAGGGTTCCGTACTGGGCCCTCTACTGTTCGCCATCTACTTTTACAACTTGGACCTAGGCATTACAGAAGCCAGTATCCACTTGTTTGCTGATGATACGGTGCTCTATTTAAGCCGTGACTCCCCTGGAGCCACATGCACAGATATACAAACTGAATTCAATACGCTGCAGCATCAGCTTCTCAGCAAAAAGCTACTGCTAAATGCAAAAAAAAACTAAGGCCATGCTCTTTACCCCTTCTAGCACTAGGGCCTACTCTGCTGCTGCTGGTACCCTTCCTCCCATAACTACCCTTCTAGGCGAAGATCTTGAGTTCTTGCCTAAATTCAAATATCTGGGTATATGGCTGGACAACAAACTCTCCTTTATGAGCAATACAGAAGAATTGATGAAAAGCTTAGGCAGAGGTTGGCTTTTTCTTCAGAATTAAACACCTTCTGACCGTAGACGCAAGAAGACAGCTTGTTCAATCAACGTTCCTTTCTTAATCGACTACGCCGACATTATCTATGGCCAATGCTCCGTCTCACACCTTGCAAAACTGGATGTCCTGTACCACAGAGTGCTAAGATTTATAACTGGTCTCCCATCCTCCATGCATCACTGCTCTTTATATGCAGCCGTAGGGTGGCCTTCCCTTCAATATAGGCGGTGTAGAAATGCAGCACTCTGGACATTCCGAGCCCTTACCAACAAACTCCCAGATTGCATTGTTGCCTGCCTCCCCCTGAGCCCAATTAGTAGCAGCGCACTAAGAAGCTACTCGCTAATTTCTTTGAAAATCCCCAGGATCAGTACCCACTTTGGCAGGGCTGCCATAAGCCACGCTTTGCCTACGCTCTGGAACAGGGTACAAAGATCCTTGAGACTCGGCTCTCCTGTCAGTTTTGTCCTGTTTAGGATCATTTATGACAGAACGTTCGCGAAATCTAAAGTGTTTCCATAGTTCCTAGCTGTCCTGCTGATGGTTCACTCCGTATCCTTACCACATCCAGCCATGAACCTAGTTCCTTCTCTCCCTATTTTAATCAAGTCCACTAGTCTGCTGCCATAGTGGCCCTTGGCACCCAAGGCACCACTTCTCCCATATTACTCTTCTCTCACCATTTAAGCAGAACATACAGACCTCATTAGGGGCCCCTATGCAGCCCAGGAACCTCACCCAAGTATGGTAAACAGTCACTGAGGGCTGAAATGCAAAGAATTGTACCCTCTGATGGAGGCTTGACTAAGAATGACTAAACATACCACCTCAACTTCTGCATACATGGAGTCTGTATATACCACAGCAAAGTTGAGTGATGCATTTATGTTCCTACTAGAACACTTGGAATGTATATCGTGCACCTACCACTTTTCTGTAAATTTGTTTAACTCTTTGCACATGTTGTACTTTGTATTCTCAATCTGTGTATGTATTACTGTCTTGGGCAACAACAGGTCCATCTTGTAAATGAGCTTGCTCAATGATGATCGCCTGGATAAATAAAGATTTGATTTGATTTGAAATGTTTGACTTGAACCTGTGTAATGTATTCACTTTTTACGAACCTTACACTGTATGCGTTGTTATACTGTCTGGATTTGTACAATGTACTTAGAAAAAATATTACTTGTTAAAGCCCGAGTCTTGCCCTTGTAAAAGGCCTTGGTGCCCAATCAGTGCTTACTGGATAAACAAATACATAGTTTCCAGGTACTGTAAGTACTGCGAGTCTGCTCAAGGGGGGACAGCTTCTAAATAATTTCCAGATACTGTTATAAATGAGTACTCCGAGTCTACTCCAGGGGTGGTGGGGGGGGGAGGGGAGAGACTGCTTGGAACATCGGTGGTCAAGGTTTGTACACCATGCTTAGAGTGGCAGGAGTGGAGGCCAGCAGAGCAGAATAGAGCATTCACTCAGACACTGCTTTTCTGGGGAGGCAGGTGGGATTGCCGGTCTCTTCCTGACTGCCTCTTGACACTAAACGGGAAGCCACCAGTAAGACAGTTCCCCTGTAGAAGACGTTGAGATGTAGAGGGATGTACAGTGCTCAGAAATGGCTGGCCCCCTCATCAGATGGTGACCACTCTGCTCAGGCCGTTGGATTCTGTGCTTACCAGCCAAGCCTCTTCAACCCCCCTGGGTATCTTAGATTACCCCATGACCACACACATAGCTTGCTTCTCTGGTAGGTCTAAGGTGAAGAGGGTCCCCCAGTAGAAGGATAGAACAGAGATAGGTAGTGCAGCTCTCCTCAGATCCACCACTGTTTGGTTCAAGTTGCCCAACTTTTTTTCAGTCCAGAAAGGGGGAGTTGGGTCATCCAAGTGAAGAACAAAGCACTCAATGACAAAGAAATGCAGCTACAGATATTTGGAAGTGGAAGTTAGAAAGGAATTTTATGTTTTATTATAGACGCAACACTGTTATGGGGCCTGATGAAGTGGTGATTACTACACAGCTGTCGCCCGGATTCCAAAAGTGTGCACTTTGAAATAAAAAGAAGTGTTTGCTAGGAGAGTTTTGTTGTCACAGTGGAGTTCATCCAGTTAATGAGTGGATTAGGTAGTGCAGCTCTCACAAGACCAGGCGGATACAAGTCTGAGTAATGGAGTTCATGGGGAGACCTAAGGATTGGCAGGGCCTAAAGCAGTGATGTGGGGAAGGCAGGCAGGAGCAAAAACAAAAAGGCTTCCTCTATATATATATATATATATATATATATATATATATATATAAAAAAAAAGTTTGTTTCATTATATGCTAAAAAGACAAAGAACCTCAGCACAGGTTTAGGGAGGCAGTATATAACGTAGTGGTTAGGGCACTGAACTGCAAACCTGGAGACCAGGGTTTGAATTCCATCAGCCCCTACTTACGTACTGTGTGACCCTGAGCAAGGACACTTCCTTGTGAACCCATAAGACCACAGGGGCTGGTTCATTTTTTTTCCTGGAGTGACATGCAGATGAGGTACACTCATAAGTCCTGAGTAGGACGAAACATGTGTCAGTGTCTTCTGTTCTCAGTCTTTGCAGATTGTGTGAGAGGTCCTTTGGCACCAAGCATTTCTGCTTAAATCAGAACCAGCCTCAAATGTCGTACACATTTCAAGATGCTTTGCATTATGAGGGTTTGTGTGATTTTGTATTTCCTGACTTTGTTGCCAGTACCCTTTTTGGGTAACACTTGCTCCAGTGCTTTTGTGCCGAGGTTGTCTTTTTAGGTTGCTTTCCTCATTTGGGCCTGCTATGACCCAAACCCGTAAGATCTCATAAGAGCTGGTTCATTTTCCCCCTGGGTTGAAATAACAGATATTACACTGATGAGTCCCGAGTAGAATGAAACATGTCAATGTCTTCTGTTCTTGGCCTTTGCAGATTGTGTGAGAGGTCCTTTGGCACCAAGCATTCTTGCTTAAATCAGAAATGGCCTAAATTTACATATACATCCCACGATCCTTTGCATTTTATTTATTTTATTTTTATTTACCAGGTGAGTGCGCTAAGCAGTAACAGTTGTCTATTTTCAAGCATGACCTGGGAGAGTCAGCATAGGGACATTACAATAATGGACTTTAGTTGGTTTGATACAAATACAGTGCAGTATCAAAAGAAAAGATACCATCAGCAAATTAGAGTACATGAACATATAAACATACCATGTGTAAGGCATAAACCATACATTACATAGAACAGAGTGTACAATCAGTAGCAATACATAGTCACATTAACACAATGCAGTGCAAAATCAGGAGAAGAAATACCATCAGCAAATTAGAGTACAGGAAAATGGATAAGCATACCACGTGTAAGGCTTAAACCATACATTACATTAAAATGGGAGTGTACAACCAGCAGGTCATATATAAGTTCATAGTCACAATAAGGCAGTAGATTTGGAAAAGCACAGAGTGGGTCCCCCCCCCCCCCAAATTGCCTAAGGGCAGGAGCACCTGAAAACAGGCATCTAGTCTAATGTGCTTACCTGGTTAACAAAAGCTAAATAAATAAATACTGCAGCCTGAGATGGGAAGGAGCGATATTCATTTTTTAAATGTGTTTGAGGACTCACACTGTCATATTGTGGCAGGGATAGAGTTCCAGATAGAGGGGGCAGTAAAGGCAAAGGACTGTTTTTCTTTAAAACTTGACTTTATTGCCAGTGCCCTTTTGGGGCAAAACTTGCCCCAGTGCTTTTGTGCTGAGGTTCTTTGTCTTTTTAGTACGCTTTCCTAATTTGGGCCCACCATGACACAAAGCTGTAAGATCCTGTAAGGGCTGCTTAATTTTCCCCCTGGAGTGAGATACAGATGAGGCACACTGAGTCCCGAGTAGGATGAAACATGTGTCTGTCTTCTGTTCTCAGCCATTGCAGATTGTGTAATAGGCCCTTTGGCACAATCCACTCCTGTTTAAAATGGAACCAGTCTAAATCTTTATAGTGAATTGCATATACATCAGATGATGCTTTGCATTATGGGGTTATGTATGATTTTGTATTTATTATGTGTTGATTGTTATGTTTAGCCTCACTGTTTTACATGATCATTTATCTTTGTTGTCCATATTGTTTTTTCTTATAACTGTATTCCAAACCATTTGAAAGAGCACTTGCGTACAAAATTGTGTGATGCAGCGATGTGCAAGCTGCTTGTCTTTGCTAATAACAAGCAGATAATCTGTGACATTGTACCAAAAGAAAGGAGACTGTCCGTGAGCATTACTGCTCGAGCGTGAAGCTAAAAGAGGAACTGCAAACATGGTGCAAGTTTGGTGCTTGTAGAGGGGAAAACATTGTCATGCTAAGCAGCTGCATTTTGTTGACCGCACCACAAGTTTTTAAGTGTATGAGGGTGGAGAATGGGCCCAAGGTTGGACAACATGAGGAGTGGGAATAAACAGGTAATTTTAAGAACAACATTTATATTCAGTACAGGAGATATGCAAGAGATAGTGAAAATATAAGAGCTTGGGCAAGGGATAGAGGGAGAGAAAAGAACTGGAGAACAAAACATGGGACTGTATGTTTTGTGCCTTTAGTGCTTGACCCAAATACACTCCATTCTTTTTCATTTTCTGCAGAATGGGTGCGGGAACTGCTGTGTAATGACAGGGATGACCCAGTTGTGTCACAAGGACGATTCGTTGGGAGGCTGTCAAATAGTAGGGGGGAAAAAAAAAAAAAGAGGTCAACATTTCTAGATGAGTTCAGTGGTGAGGAAAAAACCCAGCTAGTAAGGAAGAACAGGGCCCCTATTTTCAGACAGAGTTGCACTAAACATGGTAGTGCCACACTAACCAGGACTAGCACAGTTGGACAGGGCTGTATTCAGCAACCTCCTGTCCTCGGCACTAACCCAAAAGTGCCTGTGTGCATTATATATGCTGATGCCATGTAAGTGAGGGATCCTTTTCTGCATATAGGGTGCAGCGGTACATCCAGAGATTTTGAAAGCATTAAACAGCCAAATAACTGCGTTGTTGAACGATTCCAGAACCCTACGCATACTGGGAGGAAAAAGTAATATGCGCTAACCCCCCCCCCATCGCAAGTTCTGTATGTGTAATTATAAATTTTCGGGGGTATGTCAGTCATCGGGTAAGACTGTAGGAACCTTCACTGTCGGTGAAGGGGAATCCACAAGGAAGATTTTCAGCAGTACAACTGGGACTGTCCACGCAGTCAACGTCTACTGACGTCACCAACCTTATAGAGGCGTGAGCGGCCCCACTCCCTTCTCTGTTCTTTCCCACCATCGACTCGCTTGCATAGGTCTCCGCGGAAACTTTGTCGCAGTGTTCGTGCCTTTTTTCAGCCTACGGCTTTTTTCACTTGCCTTATTAAAATCTCTCTTTTTTTTTTTAGGAGATTTCTCCATTTGTTTATGTCAAGAGTTGATCTTTCGTCTTCTCTTTTCCGTCGCTGCCGATGCGGAAGAAAGATTGCCTCGACAGATGAACACTCAGTTTGTGTCTGCTGTCTTGGGCTTGACCACAGTGTCTCCAGCTGTGAGCTCTGCCAGAAGTTTAACCAAACTACCCTCAGGCAGCGCAAGAAGGCACTTAAAAAAAATTCCTAATGAATCAACAGGTAGCCAGCTCTGGGCAGGAGTCCTCCGGGATTAAGCTGTTGGTGGTATTTTAGTGAATGGGGGGAAATTTGGCCAGGACACCTTGCTCCCTTCTATAAGTATGATGCCATATTAACGCATGCAGAGTGTCAGTTCTGGTTAAATGTTTGTAAGGTCCTTCTTATAAAACTAACAAAACAAAAAGAAAGATCTTACTTAGAGAGGGCTCTTGCAGTAGGTAATTGCATATAGGACTGAAGCCGGCAGGCGTCAGGACCCCACGGAAAAATTTCTAGCTAGCAGTCTCTGGCGGGGGACCGCCCCATGTCAGGTGACCGACGTCAATATAAAGGGGTGGTCCCTCATGCCCGCCTTCCAGTTCTTTCCCACTGTTAGCTCATGTCAGCGCCTCGTGGTAAAGTTCAGCGGCTAAATCAGCCTGTAGTCTGTAGTTCTACCGTCGTTTTTCCTCAATTGATTGATAAATAGTTACTTTTTTGGGTGGTGTATGTCGTCCCCTACACCTCCGAAGCACAACAATAAGTGCGACTCGTGCGGCGCCCAACTCCTGCACAAGGACGGCCATTCCCAGTGCCTCTTCTGTCTGGGCCCGGACCATCAGGTGGAGAAGTGCCAGCGTTGCCTGAAATTCAGTGCTGCCACCCGCAGACGGAGGCAGCAGTCCCTGAAGGCCCACATCCTTAAAAAGAAAATGACCTCCATGGAGAAGGAGTTGAAAAAGCTCCGTCAGGTTTCTGCTTCCCTCGAAGGCCATTGTAAGAAGGAGGACAAGGAGAAGCATCGGGACCGGGGTTCCTCGTCCACCACGACTGCACTGAGTCACCGTGTTACAGGCGACGCCCTCGTGGATCGCTTCCGATGACGGCCGCCTTGGAGGCTTCAAGATGACATCGCCCACCCGTCTGGCTCGCACTTGGGCCCTTCAGGCGCCTCCAGGCTGTTGTAGGCCTCTACTCCTGGTAAGGCTGCCGCCGTCTGCGGCCTACTGGTGTGAGCGCTTCCGGTAAGCCGGACGTCGGCTCCTCTGATGCCCGCCGGAATCGGCCGCTAAGGCGCTTGACCCTTTGGGGCAGTGCATGGTCCCTGTTCCGCCCGACCAGACTGCTCTTCGTTTGTGGCCTGCCTCGGGCGAAGGGTCCGCTAAGTCAGACGTAATGCCATGTAAGTGAGGGATCCTTTTCTGCATATAGGGTGCAGCGGTACATCCAGAGATTTTGAAAGCATTAAACAGCCAAATAACTGCGTTGTTGAACGATTCCAGAACCCTACGCATACTGGGAGGAAAAAGTAATATGCGCTAACCCCCATCGCAAGTTCTGTATGTGTAATTATAAATCTTCGGATGTCAGTCATCGGGTAAGACTGTAGGAACCTTCACTGTCGGTGAAGGGGAATCCACAAGGAAGATTTTCAGCAGTACAACTGGGACTGTCCACGCAGTCGACGCTTACTGACGTCACCAACCTTATAGAGGCGTGAGCGGCCCCACTCCCTTCTCTGTTCTTTCCCACCATCGACTCGCTTGCATAGGTCTCCGCGGAAACTTTGTCGCAGTGTTCGTGCCTTTTTTCAGCCTACGGCTTTTTTCACTTGCCTTATTAAAATCTCTCTTTTTTTTTTGAGATTTCTCCATTTGTTTATGTCAAGAGTTGATCTTTCGTCTTCTCTTTTCCGTCGCTGCCGATGCGGAAGAAAGATTGCCTCGACAGATGAACACTCAGTTTGTGTCTGCTGTCTTGGGCTTGACCACAGTGTCTCCAGCTGTGAGCTCTGCCAGAAGTTTAACCAAACTACCCTCAGGCAGCGCAAGAAGGCGCTTAAAAAAAATTCCTAATGAATCAACAGGTAGCCAGCTCTGGGCAGGAGTCCTCCGGGATTAAGCTGTTGGTGGTATTTTAGTGAATGGGGGGAAATTTGGCCAGGACACCTTGCTCCCTTCTATAAGTATGATGCCATATTAACGCATGCAGAGTGTCAGTTCTGGTTAAATGTTTGTAAGGTCCTTCTTATAAAACTAACAAAACAAAAAGAAAGATCTTACTTAGAGAGGGCTCTTGCAGTAGGTAATTGCATATAGGACTGAAGCCCGGCAGGCGTCAGGACCCCTCGGAAAAATTTCTAGCTAGCAGTCTCTGGCGGGGGACCGCCGCCATGTCAGGTGACCGACGTCAATATAAAGGGGTGGTCCCTCATGCCCGCCTTCCAGTTCTTTCCCACTGTTAGCTCATGTCAGCGCCTCGTGGTAAAGTTCAACGCTCGTCAGCCTGTCGTCTGTAGTTCTACCGTCGTTTTTTTCCCTCAATTTAATTCGATAAATAGTTACTTTTTTGGGTGGTGTATGACGTCCCCTACACCCTCCGAGCACAACAATAAGTGCGACTCGTGCGGCGCCCAACTCCTGCACAAGGACGGCCATTCCCAGTGCCTCTTCTGTCTGGGCCCGGACCATCAGGTGGAGAAGTGCCAGCGTTGCCTGAAATTCAGTGCTGCCACCCGCAGACGGAGGCAGCAGTCCCTGAAGGCCCACATCCTTAAAAAGAAAATGACCTCCATGGAGAAGGAGTTGAAAAAGCTCCGTCAGGTTTCTGCTTCCCGCGAAGGCCATTGTAAGAAGGAGGACAAGGAGAAGCATCGGGACCGGGGTTCCTCGTCCACCACGACTTCGACTGGAGTCACCGTGTTACAGGCGACGTCCCCCCGGTGGACCGCTCCGCGACGGCCGTCTTGGAGGCTTTCAAGATGACATCGGCCCACCCGTCTGGCTCGCACTTGGGCCCTTCAGGCGCCTCCAGGCTGTTGTAGGCCTCTACTCCTGGTAAGGCTGCCGCCGTGTGGCCTACTGGTGTGAGCGATTCCGGTAAGCCGGACGTCGGCTCCTCTGATGCCCGCCGGAATCGGCCGCTAAGGCGCTTGACCCTTTGGGGCAGTGCATGGTCCCTGTTCCGCCCGACCAGACTGCTCTTCGTTTGTGGCCTGCCTCGGGCGAAGGGTCCGCTAAGTCAGACGTCGGTTCCTCCAACGTCCGCCTGGACTCCACCGATAAGTTGGACATCGGGCTGCCTGATGACTGCGCGGTGGCCGAGCAGATGCCGGACCCTATTCCGTCTGCTGTTCCCAGCTCCCCGCAGCCTTCGCTGCCCTCCGGGGACCCTGGGTCTCCTCAAGCCTGACCCCGAGGATTTTTTCCCGCCTTCCCCAAGCGATGCCGAGGATCTTTCCGCACCCCCATCAGGTCTCCCTCCCGCTGGGCCGGACGACCTGACGTTGGTTCCCCAGACACCGGTCCTGCCTACACGGGGTGACATCCCCCCTCCCAAATGCCGCTCCCATGCCAGGACTGCTGAGCCTCCGGTTCCAGGCCCACCTGCTGGGCAGTCTGCTCCGGCAGGCCCCTGGTTCCTGGGTAACCAACCCCGTCGTATCCAACGCCATCATACCCAGGTCTGCAGTATCCGGTGCCCCAGTACCAGATGCCGGCCTGTCCATCGCCGCAGTACACGGTGCCTCATTACCCGACGCCGGGTTACCCGCCGTCCGGTTTTGGATATGCGCCTTATGGATACACCCAGTATCCATATCCCCCTCCTCCTCCTCCACTGCCCCCACAGCCGCCGGTGGATTTGAAGGAGACTCTGGCTTCGTGGTGGGCCGAGGCCAAGGTTTAGCTCACCAGGGAGATGGAGAGTCATCTTCCGACACTGGTCCTGGTTCCGGACCCCATACGTCAGAGATGAGAGACTCCTTCCCCTACTCCGGATACCAGAGGTGAGCCCTCCGGTTCCAGAGCCGGGTCGGATATGCTTCCCCGAGGGCTTTCCAAGGAGTCCGTTCCACCCCTGCATCAGGAGATTGAATCTTCCTCTTCTTCCTCTCCTCGGAGCCTTCAGATGACTCCAATGGGCGCTCCTACTTGGACGATGAGCCCCGCTCTCTGGATAAGCCCAGGCCAAAGACTCCTCCGAACTCTCCTCCGGAGGATCCTTCCTTTACGGAGTTGCGCAAAATCCAGGCCATCCATCAGTGGCACTCTTTGGAGCCGGATCCACAGCGGCAGAAGCTAGCTGCCCATTTGGATCTGCCCGAGGTCGCTCCTACCTTTGTTCCACCCTGGATCGAGCCTCATGTGTACCTTGTTTCCACTATCTGGAAGCAACCCTCCACCATAGCCCCCCTTCCGAGGAAGGCGGACAGGTTATATCAGGCTCCTGAGGGTGTTGAGTTTCTTACCTCTCACCCCAAGGCTGACTCGGTCGTGATCAGTGCCGCCCACGGCCGGACAGCCAATCCTAAGCATTTGAGCTAGTCACCACCTGATAAGGAATCCCACCTTCTGCACCAGTATAGGAAGAAGGTCTTCACTTCTTCCACTCTGGGTATTAGGGCCTTGAACTACTTCGCCCATATGGGGGATTTCCTGAAGGCCGTCCTTAGCGGGGTGGAAGCTAAACTGGACTCCCTTCCTGAGTCACAGAACAAACAGGAAGTGGCAGACCTGGTCCGATCTGCTCGTTCGGCCAGTAGGCACATGCTTCATACGATGCAGTGGACGCTGCTGGTAGGAGCTTGGCATTCATTGTGGGTTTGCGGTGGCATGCCTGGCTCCCGAGTGTCAGGTTTGGTCCCTGAAGTGCAGTCTGCAATCCAGGACGTGCTCTTCAGGGGTTCAGTGTTGTTCAGTGGTGATGTCAAGGATATCCTCACCGGACTGCGTGAAAAGGGCAGTGCTCTCAAGGAGGTCGACGAGTTGTGCAGAGCCCCTCAACCGCAGCGCCATCCCTTTCGCAAGCAGGCACGGGCCAAGGCGAAACCACAAGGGAAGCGGGCCAATAAACACCGGGCCCCTCAGGCTGCGAAGCCCCCCCCCGCCCAAAAAAGCAGCGGGAGCTCCAGCCGCGATGCTGCCTCACACCACCTGACTTCTTTCCTCTCCCACAACCTCTGGCTCTTCCAGAGGAACGGGTAGGGGGAGGTTTTCCCTGCATCTACCGGGTTGGGAGAGGATCACGTCAGACATTTGGGTGCTCCAGCTTATAGCGGATGGACACTCAACAGAGTTTCTTCAGAAACCTCCCAGAAAACCCCCTCCAAGGTCGTCTTACTCCCTGGAACACCTTCTTCTGGTTCGGGAGGGAATCTCTACCCTTCTCTGGAAGGCAGCAATAGAGCCCGTCTCCCTCCATCTCAGGGGGACGAGTTAATATTCTCATTTCTTCCTGGTTCTGAAGAAGTCAGGCGAAGTGAGGCCAATCCTGGACCTGAGTTCCCTGAACCTGTTCGTGGTGTACTAGAGGTTCCGAATGCTCTCTCTGTAGAGCCTTTGGCCCCTCCTTTGGCCAGGACAGTGTTTGTGCGCCCTGGACATGCAGGATGCCTACCTGCATATCCCTATTCACCCATCCCACCACAAATACCTCCAATTTTTCTTTTCAGGGGGACCACTACCAGTTCAGGCCCTCCCATTTGGTCTCTCCTTGGCCCCCCGAGTATTTACCAAATGCCTTGCTGTGGTGGCAGCCCACCTGCGTACAGAGTTTTTTTTTTTTTTTTGAGAAACGCTCTGTCTCTAAACTGGAAGGGCAGATTCGTCTATGCTCCCCCGATCCCGTTGATTCCGAGGGTCCTACACAAACTCTGTTCAGAAGACGTATGCATGATTACCTCTTGCATACTCTGGATGTTCACCGGATTCTGAGATACTACACCAACAGGACAAAGGATCTCAGAAAGATTGATCAACTGTTTGTCTCTCTTGCTCACAAAAGAGAGGGCAATGCTGTCTCCAAGCAATGCCTTTCGAAATGGTTGGCTCATTGTATCGCTTTCCGTTATGACAAGTATCACAAGACCTTGCCAGGTCAGAGGTCACTTCACTAGGAGTGTAGCTGTCTCTGCTGCTTGTTTCAAGAATGTGTCGGCGGCTGACATTTGTGCAGCTGCAACTTGGACTTCTGTCCATACCTTCACAAAACATTACAATTTGGACATTGCCTCTCGCCGTAGAGCTGGAATTGGGTTGGCTGTTCTGCAAGGTCTCCCTTCCTAACACCTTCACAGCCAGAGGATCTGTGTATGAGTAGTTTCCCCCTCCCCTGAGCTTCTCTTTGTTCCAGACTGCTTGGAACTCAGTCCTATATGTACTTACCTACTGCAAGAGCCCTCTCAGAGTAAGATAGTACAGTTACGTAAGAACTTACCGTAACAGTAGATCTTCGAGAGAGGCTCTTGCAGTAAATGCTATCCACCCTCCATCCCCTTAGCTTTTTCAGCTCCTTTTCCGGGGGATATCCACTCTCTCTCATCTGCGATTGGCGGAAAGAACTGGAAGGCGGGCATGGGGGCGCCTTTATACTGATGTCGCATGACATCAGTCACCTGACGTGAGGTCCCCGCCAGAGACTGCTAGCTAGAAATTTTTCCATGGGGTCCTGACGCCTGCCGGCTTCAGTCCTATAGGTAATTACCTACTGCAAGAGCCTCTCTCAAAGATCTACTGTTACAGTAAGTTCTTGCATTACTACTTTCACTGCATCAACGGAGGTCAAACAGATAAGGGGATGGTAGCCACAGTTGTTGTTAGCCTGGAGGTTCTTCTTTCTATTTGAACAACTGTATTAATGTTGGCACATCTGCTTATGACCTCAAACTACAGTCTAATCAGTTGTTTGCGTTCCAAAAATGTAGGCATCCCTTGGGAGCCAAAACCTTCTCCAACTGTGGATGTTCCACGTGGCATTTCCCTACCACTGAAAATGAGACAGTCTGAAGAAATTTTTGTTTTTAAACACCCCAGAACAAAGACCATGTGTTGTAGTTTTTTAGTTGTTTGTATTGTTTCTTATCATTTTAAGGTATTTTAGTTAATGTATTTTAGTTTTTCATAACAACTAGAGGAAAGTAAGAAGTATCAGTTTTTTTTTTGGGGGGGGGATCCCCCCTCACACAAAAAGAAATTGGGGTTCCCCCTCATTTGGTAGACCTTGGGGGGAATTTCCCCTTGGAGCCAAAATTGAATTTTAAGCCCTGCATAGATTCACTGACCTTTTTCAGTAGTTGCCACTGGTTTGGCTGGGTAGCAAATTTGGCCTTTATTCTCTTATCCATCCGAAGTTTGATGACTGCATGCACTTTTCTTCTCTTTGCCAGCACTGGGGAGTCCTGATTGAAGTGAATTTACTGACCATCCAGCTCTGAGTCTTTCTTTCCCCAGGCATTGTTCTACATGAGTTATTTTACTGGATATTTTAAAAATTTCATGATCACTGAACGGGGGGAGGGTAGTGGGGGTACCTTGTTTTGGTTTTGAGCCAGTAGCTCCATGGGCACGCTCTATTCCCATGTTGAATTTCTTGCGCAGCTGCGGCTCTTGAATTATTCAAGACAGCTGGAATTTGTCTGAATTGTCCTGGTCAGCTCCTTCTGTGAAGCTGAATATGCGGATCTTTCTTTGCCTTATTCTGGCTTGGGCATCTTCTGCTCATTTTGTTAGAGCTCTTTTTCTCTGGTATAGGTAGGTGATGGATCGCCTAAAGCCTTTTTAGGTCCCAACAAATATCAGAAGCCTTCCATCTCTTCCATGAAGAGTTCACACTATATTTGTGGCTGCTGCCTGATTAGTCCTGGTGCTGGCCCCGGATCTCTTGTCGTCGTCCTCATCATCTGAGCTAGTGGTGTACTCAGGTGTTCTGGAAGGAGAATCACTAGGGCCCCTGCAGCTGGAGTTTCTGTGTTCCCTGATTTGGTGGCTGATTTTGCTTGCACTTTTTTGGGGGGGGGGCTCTCCGTTTCTGCACTACTGTACAGCTTATTTTGATGGATTGGTCATTTGATTTCTTGTTTTCTGCCCAGGTGCCACTGGATTTTAATAGAGGAGAGTGAGCGCTATTTCCTGAGTGGCCATGCTGGTTGCTGCCAGAATCGGAAGTCCTCCCTGAAGACCTCTTTCAGTTAATGAGGCCTTTGGTTCTGTTCTCTATTAATATTTACTTATGCTGTTTTAAAGCTGTTTCATTTTATGACTTTTTTATTTGATATTTTGAAAAGCACTCTGCCCCGAGTCCCAGCGACTCTCTCATTGCCTCTGATTTGTCTCAGAGTACTGGTACTCTTCCCCTACTCTCTTCTTCTTATCTGCCACTTCTTCATACTGGATACGTTCCACTGACTCCTGGACCCTTTACATCCCCCTGCTGCAGAACCTGCATTGGTCAAGCTGCTTTTTACAGCCATCTCCTTACACTCTGGAATAACTGCCCTACTCACCTCCACCTCTTGCCCTCCTCTCTCTCTTTTAAGCAGTTTCTATGGGTCCACTTCACTCCTTCTTGTACCCAGCCTTCAGCTGTTCCTCTTCCCATGCCTTCTTGAAATCTCTGCTTCTGCTCCCCTCCCCCTCCCCAACACCCATATGATATCCTTTCCTTGTTTTTTGGACCTGTCCCTTCTGCTCCCCCTTTTATAGTGTGTTGCCTCACAGTTTAAAGCAGCCTAGTGCCTTTTCCTCCCTCCCCAGGCATCCCCCCACCTTTCCTCATTCCATTCTTCTGTCACCAGTCCTTTTTACCTTTGTAGTGTATTGCATTTTTAACTTTATTTTGTCTGTTATTGGTATTGTGTATTCTTTTTGCACATTTGGAACTCGTACCTGTATTTTTTGTGCATTGTACACTCCTCTGTTTACCGTTGTATCTTTTGTATTCTGTTCCCGTGTACTCCTTCAACATGGTCGCAGCTGCAAGATGACCCTTGGCTCAGTGTGCCTTTCACAGTTACCAGTTTATAGATAGATAAATCAATGACCCATCTGTGATACATCCCTGGCATATAGTGATTACCCCACTCCCTGATTGCTAGGCTGCCTCCCCCCCCCAACTCAGGTACCTACACCTTCCTCCTAGTAGCCCTCACTCATCCCAGCTGACAGCCTCCTCCCGGTGACTGCAGCTGGCACAGCCCTTCTGCTCACCATTTCAGCTGGCCATTGCGTGAGTGACAGGGAGCAAGTGCATGCCTGCTTTAGAAACAGCTGCTGCTGTATCTCCGTCTGTGCTGAAATTACTGAGGACTGCAGTGGAGGGGTTGAGGAGGCTTTGTCCTGCCACCGGAACCCCCTCTCCCCTTCCACAGAGCTCTCGATCAACAAATTCGGCACTTCCCAGTCCCACCACTGCAGAAGCGCAGTCAGGGAAACTGGAGAAACAGGCCCTAGGACCGGCAGCCAGTCCCAGAAGGGAATTGGATTGGTGCCAAGTTTCAAATTGCTTTTATTTGTTCTGCTGGGATTCAAGGAGTAGACTCACGGCACTCCTTTCTGTCAGCACTGAAATTACTGAGGACTGCAGCGGTGGGGTTGAGGAGGCTTTGTCCTGCCACCAGGACCCCCCCCCCTTCCATGGAGCTCCCGATTGACAAATTCAGCATTTCCCCAGTCCCACCACTGCAGAAGTGCAGTCGGGGAAACCGGAGAAACAGAACCCAGGACTGACAGCCAATCCCAGACATCCGTGGCCTTCTTGGTGTGCGCCTGCTGCAGCGGTCCGGAGCACTAAGGGCAGGAGAAACAAGGGTGTCACACTGTAGGTGTCAGCTGTGGGAGTCTGCCTTCAGGTAGCCACACTGCCTGCATTGACACCCAAGATTACAGAGCCGGAATAAACAGATGTACCATTGATGGACTGCTGCGCTACTTTAGCAAACACCTAAGAACTGTAAGTAGACCCGTTGGGTATCATATAGCTAAACCTCTGATAATCATTCCATAGTGTCAACAATAGCATAATTGAATGCCAACTGACCTTGAACCAGATTAAGCTGTTGGTGGTATTTTTAGTGGATGAGGGAAATTTGGCCAGGACACCGGGGAAATTCCCCTACTCTTTTCGATAAGTGCCATGGGATCTTTAACATCCACCTGAACTACCACCAATCCAGGCAGATGGGACCTAGGTTTAACGTCTCATCCGAAAGACGGCACCTCAGAAGTGCAGCACCCCTCTCATGCTGCACTACAGTGTCAGTACTGGGATATTAACCTAAGTGCCAGATGTTGGAACTGAACCCACAGCCCTCTGATCTCCTGGCCCCAGAGGCGAGTGAATATGCATATGAGTGCTGTAAATTTGGAAAAAAAACTGCTCCTTCTGAAACACCAGTTACATTATGAAGCACTATTCTATGGAGTGTGGAGCATTTACAAATGTTGTGAGTACTGGTACTCATTAATATATTTTTTATGAAGAGTACTTCCTAAAATGAGGTGAGTAAAACAGGTCAGTTCTCACCTTATCTGGAGCCTTGTCTCCAGTCCCTCTGCAGTTTCCCCAATAAAGACATTGAAGAGGACCGGCCCCAACACCAATCCCTGCTGCACCCTGCTCGTCACCTCTCCCTCTCCAGAGTACTTCCTGTTTACCACAACCCTCTAACTCCTGCCATTCAGCTAGTTCTCCACCCACAGAACTATTTTAGGATCCACCTCTAGGCTGCGCAGTTTGTTAATCAGCCTTCTCTGGGAGATGGTGTCAAAGGTTTTTCTGAATTCCAGATTGGCTACATCCGCCGCACCTCCCTGACCCTACCTTAGTTACCCAGTCATGCAGTAGATTAGTATAATGAGTTAATGCAAAACACAGTGCTTATTCTAAATAAAGTAAAAGTTAGGCTTAGATGTACAAGTAAATAAATGCCATATAATGGCTCCACCAAGCCACAGTGATGGAAATTTTGCGGCAGTCCTTCACATCGCAATCCTGCTGACATCGCTGACGCTTCCCAACAATGATACACAACACACAGACACCGACCGCCACATTTAACTGTATCAATGCAGGGCCTCCCCCACACCCACAGTGTGGGGGGCTGTGCCTCCACATCCCCCCCACTTTAAATGTCTGACTCAACATCACACAGACAGTGGAGTTAGGTGCCTGCCCCCTATCGACAAAAAAATCTCCCCACTGACGCAAAGTCTGTCGAGGTTTCGATGTCGGGGAGTTTGTGTCAAAACTTTGATGTTCGAACGGTATACCCCATATAAGGCAGTGTATATATGTGTATATGTGTCGTGCTCTGTGTATGCAGACCGTGCACTGCTGTGTTCTACTGCTAGGAAGTGCCATTAGGTGGCTCTTTGGTTAGTGCAAAAAGCGCTAATCTACAGTTCCCTGCTATCTAGATCAGTTTCAGCCTTCTGCATGTCATTGCTTATTTAACTGAGGTGTCTAGTGGCAACTCCCCACCCTCTGATGTCCCTAAGAGCCTGAAAAGAAGAAAATCGTCCCTTGGTGTCTTTTTTCTTTTAATCTGTAAACTTGTGTGTAGATGATGCACTGCTATGTTATATTCACTGGAATATATATGCATATATGTGTATATTTATTAGTCAGCATTTGTGTATCACAGTAATTAGAATGTGAAGTTAAATGACTTAGTGGTCAGTGCAGAAATTGCTAGTCCACATTCTCCTGCTGTCTATTTTTAATTTTTTTATTTATTTGTTCTAGGATTACAAATACCTTTTCAAGGTATTTATCTAGATCATTTTCAGCCTTATGCATGTCATTTCTGATTTAAATGAGTCTGTTGCTGCCCCTCCATAACTGTCTCTCCCCCCACCATGCTCATCCCATCCCATCCCAAGTCTAGCCCATATTAGTGTTCTAGCACAGGGATATGCTCCTAGGCCTGTTACAATATCAATACCAGCAGCGAACATCTGGCATTGGCAAATGCTTGTTTATATACTAGAAATGTCTCTTTCTTCCTCATTTGCATGTGTACAGTGCCTTTATACTCCAGTAATCGCAGTTTAGATAAGCAGTGTGATTGATTGATAGTGTCACCTCAGTATAATATGGAGTATAGGAAGGGGGCAACTGCAGGGCCACCAGAGAACACTTGACCAAGCTTCATCAGAGATAGTGAAACAGTTGTAACATACAGGTTAAATACATTATACACTCGTGATAGTCAAGTGTGTTAACCAACCAGTTCATAGCACTACTTATTTAGCCTATCAAAAGCATCACTCAGATTCTAAATGATTCAGTGCACAGTGACACATAAAACAAATACATATTGTTTCATCTTATTACCATCCATAATTTCATTAAACGAGTGACTTAAATAGTGTTATTTGCTGTCGTACGTTCTCATAGCTTTTAGATCCAGGGCACACTTCTAAACTTCTTTTTCTTTTGTCAATAATTATTCTCCTCCAGGGAACCCGTGTAGAAGACGACACCGTGGGTGGGGGTGGGGGGCAGTATTGTAGTGCAACACACCACCCAGTATGTGACAGAAATACACAGGCAGCTTTCAGACACTGCCTTTTATAAACTGCTGACCTTTGACCCCACACAGCGGAGCAAGAAAAAAGTCGAACTATGTTTACTTGAAGTATTTCAGAATGGACTCATTTCCAGTAATGAACTGTTCTATCTGACTGTCCAATGCCCAAAAAAAACCCCAGCATTCTATACACTCCCCAGAGTTCATAAACATCTTATGTACCACCAGGTCGCCCCATTGTTTCAGGGACTGGGTGGGTAACTGAGCCCATATCAAAATATGTAGACAGCTTTTTGCACCCAGTCGTACCTATGTCCAGAAATTACATTAGAGATGCTACTAGTGTACTCTCCCTTCTTAAAGACGTACAAACTGAACAGGACTGGTGGTTAGTTTCTTTAGATGTTGATGCCCTTTATGCTAAGATTCCCCATGAGGGAGGGCTGACTGCAGTGGAACAAAACGTACTGCAGCATATACCATCTTACCACAAGAAAAGATTAATATGTTGGTGAATTTAACTGAATTGGTACTTAAAAACAATGTATTTATGTTTCAAGAAAAATCTACCAACACATAAGTGGTACTGCTGTGGGGGCTACCCTAGCCCCCAGCCTTGCAAATCTGCATTTGGCAAGATGGGAGGATGAATTTGTATGTAATCCTGATGTAAACCCTTTTTTGAGAAGTTGGACTTTTTTAAGCATTTTATTGATGACATACTGTTGATTTGGAAGGGGGCAAGAAATGAACTTGATGTGTTTGTAAAATATCTAGAGGGCTCAAATCAGAATCTCAGGTTTAAAATGAATGCAGACCAACATGTGATTCACTTCTTAGGCCTGACCATCATAAAAGAAACTGATGGCATGCTTCTCACAGATCTGTACAAAAAGCCTACAGATCGTAACAGTTTGCTGCGGGCTACTGTTCTCTGCCTCCTTACCAGTTACTAGGGGAGTCCCGCAAGCAGTGGCGGAGCTGGGGGGGCTAGGGGTGCGGTCGCCCTTCCTGGCTGCCCCAGCATCGGTAGTGGTACCCCACCACCATCTTTATTCACTGTTTAGTGCCCATTGTGGAGCCCATGATTGACTGACTGGCCCCCCCGGCTCCCAAATGCTCTCAAACCTGGCTCCGCCACTGCCCGCAAGGTTCCATCTTAGGTCCTATACTCTTCTCCCTATATATCAACAACCTCGATTCTCAAATAACCAGGTCAACCTTGCATTTCTTTGCAGACGATACAGTTTTGTATACATCCGGCCATACAATATCGGAAGTCAGGGATATGCTTTAAGTCGATTTCGCACAGCTAGAAACAAATCTCATCAATACCAAACTCCTGTTAAACGCTAAAAAACTAAGGCCATGATTTTCCCCCCAGTACTTCCTCCGTCACCCTCACTGTCCCACCTAAAGACTCCATCGTTACATCCCTAGGTGAACCACTGGAAGTCGCTCTCTAAATTTAAATACCTGCTTTTGTTAGACAATGAGCTCTCTTCAGCTTCAGCATTGATTGACGACTGTCCAGAAGACTAAAAGCCAGACTAGGCTTCTTCTTCCGAAATAGGGCCCTCTTTCCCCTGGAAACCAGACTCTGGCTTGTTCAGACCACCTTCCTCCCTTTACTTGACTGTGGGGACATATTATACACTTCTGCAATTACTAACCTAAACAAATTGAACATTCTCTATCACCGTGCCCTGTGTTTCATTACAAACTACCCATACCGAACCCACCATTGTGAACTATACTCAGCTGTTGGTTGGACTTCACTTACCATTAGACACACACTCCATGCTGGCTTTTGGACCCTAAAACTTCTTCTGAATAAATTACCAAGCTATTTAGTAGCACTTATCTGTACTGCCCACAGCTCTTATTTCCTTAGGAAATCAGATTTTATCCTACTCGACGCACCTAGGACTCGTACCTTCTTTGGCAGACGAGCCTTCTCAAGTGCCCTACCAACTATTTGGAACCAGCTGCAATCCACTCTGAAACTATCCAGTGCAGTCTCAGTAAATTTCTTCAATAAACTGGTGGCTTCAAAAATAAAGGACACCTGTAACTGTTTCTAAACTCGCTCCCTAGCTTTCTCCTCACTTCATTAGTTTGTTCTCAGTACACCGCCTTCCTTAAACAACTTGTACGAAATATTTTTTGGTTTTTTGTTTTTCACCCAGGACTGTTTACCCATGTACCTTGTAGGACCTGGTCCGCCATTTATGTATTGTTATGTTGTTGCCTGCATTGTATATTTGTTGTAACCATGCACCCAGGACCTCCTTGTGAATGAGCTTGCTCAATGGAGCTTTCCTGCAATAAACTTGAACTTGAACAAGTTGTCACCCTGGCCATATTGTAAAAAATCTCCCGAGGGGACAATTTATGTGGATGAAAAGGAACTGGGGGACAGAGGATCTGTATATTACTAAAGCAAATGACTTATCAGACAGGCTGAGGGAGAGAGAATACAAAGAAACTAACATTTTACAGACCAGAACCAAAGTTGATAGCCTAGAACGAGGCACTTTGTTATAGCCCAAAGACCAGCCACATGACCCTGGTGGGGAAATGTAAATTGTCATGGCATTTGCGGGTAGGTCCTGGGAACTCATGAGCATTGTAAAACATAATCTACAAATACTGAGAGGACTTAACCCTGCCCCTCTTTTTCAAACCACTCCACAATCTCATATAGGAGAGGACTCAACCTGAGAGACACATTGGTTCACAGTTACCAAAGAAAAAACAGTGACACTGTACGAACACCCAGGTGAGGATCAAAACCATGTGGATTTTGCAGTATGTGTTATTTAGGGGGGGACGGCTCGGGGCAACGTGAAGAAGTATTTTTTCACACAGAGGGTGGTGGACACATGGAACGGCCTTCCTGAGGAGGTCATGGGGTCAAAAATAGTAGGGGAATTCAAGAATGAATGGGACAGACATAAGGCAGTTCTGGTGGGGAGTAGGAAGAAGTAGGCTGTTGGTTAACTAGGATCTGCAGCTTATCCAATAGGTAGGGAAATGGGCAGATTGGGTGGGCCAAGCGGTCCTTATCTGCCATCAGAGTCTATGTTTTTATTTCATGCAAAAGGCAGAATCTTTCGTGAACTCTAAAAATGGTAAAATTGAGAAAGTCAGGGGCAGCATGAATTGTAACACTGAGGGAGTAATATACAAACCCGCATGCACCTGTGGAAAGTTTTACATAGGGAGAACCAAGAGAAAGTTACGCCTCGGGTTGAATGAACCCATCCTGGTCATTAAAAATAACCGTTCTGAATATGCTATGGCTCTGTATGTCAAAACCAGTGGGAACAGTGAGAGACGCAAAGTCACAGCCATAGGTGTAGAATGTAAATCAAAAAATGTCAGAGGTGGGGATGTTGAATCCATAACGAATGAGAAAGAACAACTATAGATTTTTAAGTTGGGGCTGTAAAAATGCAAGGTCTAAATGACCATTTTGAATTGAAACCATTCCTGCAGAAAAAGAGGAAATACCCCCACCACCCTACGGTGATTCATCATTTTGGATGTAAATGATGGTACATGAATTCATCTTATGGGAGTTGAAAGAGATATTATTCATGTAGTTTCACTTCTTTTTGATGTCTTCTTTGCACCGGTTCCCTGGAGGAGAATGATTATTTATAAAAGAAAAAGAAGTTTGAAAGTGTGACCTGGATCTAGAAGCTATGAGAGCTTATGACTGCAAATAACACTATTTAAGTCACTTAAGTCACTTGTTTAATGAAATTATAGATATTGTTAATAAGGTGAAAAATATGTATTTTATGTATCACTGTGCACTGAATTATTTTGAAATTGAGTGATGCTTTTGATAGGCTACTAAATAAGTAGTGCTGTGAACTGATTGGTTAACACACTTGATTATCACGGGTGTACAGTGTATTTAACCCGTATGTTACAACTGTTTCACTGTCTTTGATGAAGCCCGAAGGGTCGGTCGAAACGTAAGCATTCCTGGTATTGCACGGCCTGTATTAATTTATGGGATTAAAAAAGCTCTGAAAACACTTTTCGTGTGAACTTGTTTTTGTTCTGAAGCAACCAGCAGTGGTGTGTGCTCTTCACTGCTGTTCTGTTCTGCGTACCTTGTTGGAAGAAGAAGCACCACCATCCCGGTGATCACCGCTACATTTCACAAACACTTGACCAGGGTTAGGGGTGGGTCAGAAAATATTCCCTGAACAGTTGATCCTCGCAACATACACATTAAGACGGGCACAGAGACAAACCATACCCGGACAAGGATCCTGGACTTTAGGAGGGTGGATTTTAAAGAAATGGGAGCCTGCCTCAGAAACATCCCTTGTTGGGGGGTAATTGCCAGGGAGGGCACAGTGGGAGAAAAATAAGGAAGGGTATAACTAAGGCAGCTAACCTCCACATGAAAGAAGTGAGTAAAAGCAGAAGGAAAAAGAGATTGTTATAGTTCTTTAGGGAAGTGGCCATGGTAGTGAAAGGAAAAATGGTGGTATTCAGGAGGTATAAGGAAACATAGCGGGAGGAAGCCAGGGAGGTGTACCAAGTAAGACCGAGAAAAGCAGGAAAGACAGTGAGGGGAGCAAAGTTGCAGACAGAGGAAAGGATAGCCAAAGGGGATAAATCTTTTTTTCAGGTCCATAAGTGAGAAGAGGAAAGCAAGGGGAAGGATAGTGAGGATAAGGAGGGTGGCATGGGGAGGCTGTGTAGACGAGGACCAAGAAAAAGCCGACATCTTGGCAGGTGCTTTTGCTCAGTCTTCACAGTGGAATGAGTGGGTGGACCACCAGGGAGCTGCAGGGACCGGGGGTTAACCCTTAGGCTGCCAACAGAATTAGAACGTATTATAGGAATTCAGGAATGATATATCAGCCCGCGGCACAGCAAGGGTTCACAGCTCACTGGAAATGGACGTTCTGGAGGAACACAGACATGGTCCCTCTAAACAGTGGTAGCAGGGAAGAGGCTAGCAACTTTAGGTTGGTCAGTGTCACCTTGGTGGTGGATAAATTAGTGGAAATGAATACACAAGGGGGAGGTCATGTTAGATGAATCTGGACTTAAGCAAGGCCTTTGACATTGTGCCACACAGGAAACTGATAAAGAAATTGAGCAGTCTAGGTGTGGAATCTGAAGTGGTAAATTGGGTTGGAATCTGTTACTGGATAGGCAACAGTAGAGGTAATGGTTAATGACGCACACTTTTGATGGGAGGCTGACCATTGGTGTGCTGTACGGTTCAGTACTGGGACTGGAAATCTTAAGTTTCTTTAAGTGACACTGCAGAAGAACTGGAAGGGAAGTTATACCTTTGAGCAGATGACACCAAAATATGTAATAGGGTGGACACGTAGGTAGGGGTGGAGAGAATGTGCATGGATCTTGGGGAAACTCGAGGAGTGGTCAAGAACATGGCAGTTGGGATTCACTGCCAAAAAGTGCAAAATCATGCCCCTAGGTCATAGGAGCCCAGGATCTGAGTATAGGATGGGAAGAGGAATTGATGGTCACTAATCAGGAAAGGGACTTTGGAATTATCATATCAGATGATCTCAGAGTGGTAGGGCCCGTGGGATGCTCGGATGCATAGGGAGAGGTATCTCCAGCAAGAGGAGGGAGGTGGTGTTGCCACTGTATCACTTGGTGGTGAGACCCCAACCTGGAGTATTGTCTGGTTCTGGAGGCCGCACCTCAGAGAGGACACAGACTGGGTGGAAGCAGTCCAGAGGAGAGTGGTGCAGGGGGTGCTTCAAAAGCCCTTTGAGGAGAGCCTGACCGATCTCAGCATGTGCACCATGGCAGAGGGGAGAGTGAGAGGAGACGAGAGAAAGACCTACAGGTACCTCACAGGGGTGAACAGGGTACAGGAGAGTAGTCTCTTTCAAATGAGAAAAAGTGCCAGGACCAGTGAGCATGTGATGAAGCTTGTGGGTGGGGGAGATAACATTAAGAGAAATGTGACACTGTGACAGAGTACTACTTCACTGAAAGAATGGTGGACATCTGGAACAGCCTGCCAGCGGAAGTAGTGGAGGTGAAAACAGTAGGGGGCTTCAAGCATGCGTGGGATAGACATAGAGGAATATTAGTAAATAGGCAGGGAGGAAGGAGGTTTACTGGAGACCAGTTAGGGTGTGCAGAGGCAGACAAGGTGGGCCATGAGTTCTTTTTCTTCCAACAAATTCTGTGTCATAGTTCCATGTTGTCAAGGACAGCGCTAACATGCAGAAAACGTCAAAAGTTTTTTTTTTTTTTCTCTCTTTTTTTTCCTGGCAGGACCCTGTCACTTTCTGTCTGCCCTGGTCACTGCCCCTGGAAGCCTCTGCCACTGTCTATGGCTGCCGGGGTCCCCCAGTCACCCCCGGCTTACGCCCCGGAGGGCAGGGCCGTGATCACGGAACTAGTATCTGGTTGGGGGACCCGGAGCGACAGTGGTTATGCGAGGTCTTCCGGGAGGGCTTCATATAGACAGTGGCCCTCACCCGCCTCTATTTTTCTGTCTTTTCCTCACGGAGGCGGGGACGTGCAATGACGCCAGCGTCTGCCCCGCCTTCCAGAGATTAGTGTCGGCAGCATGAGATCTCCCGGCCTCCTCCAGGAGTCCTCAGTGCTCCGAGTGCTTCCCCCACCACCCCCCCCCGGAGAAGGAGAGCAGTCAGTAGGACGCTCTGTCCTTCTCCCCCTGGCCAGCCCTCCGACAACCCGGGTCCGTTCCCGAACCAGGGTCGCCAGCGTCGCAAGTGGAAATCCCACCGCTGCACCAACGGGCCGGCGTCAAAAGTTATAACTAGACCAGCTTCCTATTGACAGTGGTACCAAAGTGACACACTTGCTCAGTAAGAATATCTGAACAGGGCGGAAGAGTAACCATTGGCACAATGGGACACACTTTGGGAGAGCTCAGACTGTAGGCTTGGCATTTCTTTTTTTAATCTACAATGTTCCCCCCATTTTCTTCCCGGATCCTGGGACCCCGGCAGGCACGCGCATGCGTGTGGAGGTGCACATGCACGCGGGGTACCGGCTCGGCCTCTTGTGCCCCACCCCTGGCAGTCGCCTGCCACCCCCTCTGCCTGCGCTTCCCATCGGACCTACATGCGATGGGGGCGGAACTACAGAGGGGTGAGCAACCTCCCTGGGAGAGGAGAGCTGCGTTTTCGCTGGCTCGATCCTGCCCTCCCTGCCCCCCCCCGGGCTGGCTCCCCGATGACAAGGCTTGGCATTTCTAAGGAAAGTTAAAATATATTTAACTTTTGAAACCTACAAATGGCAGCAAACAGTGTACAAACCTCCGATACTGGACTATTTATGGGCTGCACGAAAGGAACTACTACTCTGACCCAGTCAGTGAACTTTTTCAAGTACTAACGAGGGCCTTCTGGAATGGTGCCACTGACAGACCTGTCACAGCCAGTAGCAGTAAATGCTAATGAGATCTGAGATAAACAATTCACTGCAAGCACTACGTTGCTTTATACAGAATATGGAAAATAATTTGACTAATTTTCGACAGGGTTAGTCTGTGTGGAACAGACACATGGGCCTGACTGATTACATTTCTGATACTTCCAGGCAAGTGGAGTGGGTGCTGGATATGTCTTGCAAATTTTTTCGGGAAAATAAACACTTAAAACCAGAATTGTGCACCTGGAAAATATTAACAGTGAACAAAACTGGTGCACATGCACGAGCCATGGAGCTTTATAACCACTTAATTTATGACTCCACATCACCTGCTTGAGGATCCTTAAAAATCCACCAGTCGAACCAGATCTCAATACCTCTTTCAGTCATTTTTCATTAGGAGGCAGACATAGCTAACGAATTCCGAAGTTTTACCTGACTGAACACTGTTGTTGCAGAGAAGTCGTTTAAAGTCGATGGTCCTCACAGCCTCTCAGGATAGTGACCACGGCAGTTATTCTCATGCCATCGACAACCGGTAATGCTGTCAAGGTAAAGGGGATGGCCCAACAAGTCCTCACTGAAATCCCCTCATGTAAAACGTCTGTGGCAGCCCTGGCAGAACAAGTCAGAAGCCACAGCAATAAACAAAGGGACATAGGCACAGACACCTTTCTATGTTACATAGATGAGGATTTGCAGCGTGCGGTCAGAGTACAAGAACTCCAGAGGATGGTCAGCCTTCTGTGGAGCTGTGTTAAGGATGCAGAGTATAGGAGCTGCAGGAATAACAGTAGAATTCTCAGTTTTCCTGAAAGAGCAGAGAGATTGGATGCAGCAGCGTTTTTACAATGGGAATTCTCAAAAATGTTTAGTTAGAACTGGAGACTGGCCTTAGAAATTGTGAGCAGGTGGCTGCATAGCACTGAGCAGTGGAGCATTGCTCTGGCATGCTGGTTTGAGCCCTGAGCCTAGGAGGTCAGGAGCAGAGGCCAGCAGGGGAGGGATCCAGAGCATCCATCGGATGCTTCCCTCCCTAGGGGTGGGTGGCTGCATTCCGCTTCAATAGCAGCCCTTGGTGGTGGCTCTGTGATGGTGCTTTTGGCAGCTTGGGTGACCATACAATGCCAAGTGTCCCCTCCCCCAAGATTCCTTTGTGGACGCACATATGCGGGTAATGGGTGTAGCTCTGTAAACAGAAGAGGATTGCATTGGGCAATCTAAGTGACAGCCTCTTCCACACTACCAGACTTGTGTGGGTTGGCCCTTCCACCTCCAGCTGTTGCAGGCTGGCAGAAGGTGCTTTCTTCTTGGTGGCAGCAGGAGCCCCGACAGGAATAAGTCAGATCTGCCTAATGACAGAGGTACCGGTGGCCTGAGGGATGGGTCCAGCAGCACAGGCTATATCTGGTGGGCAGTGGGGGTGTGTGCTGTGGAGAGCCTGAAAGAATGGGTGTCCAGGGCAGAGGAGCAAACAAAAAAACTGAGAGGGAACCCGGGTCCCTGGCTGCCCCCCTCCTCCCAAAAAAGCTAGTGGTAGACGTTAGATTCCTTCTTGCAAAGCTGCTGCGATTCCCTGAGAAAAAGCAGTATTGGCCTTAGCAAGGGAAAAAGGTCTGCTTTCCTGGGATGGTCATGTGATCCTCATTTTCAGTAACTCTTCTACCGAGCTAGCTGTAGAATGCAAGGAATTCACTGTAGCGTGTCACTCCTTCCAAGAGCTGGGGGTACCCTACCAGCTGCAGTACCCAGCTAAGCTGCAAATAATCCAAAATGGGGCCTCGGGCCCTTTTCAGTCACTGGAAGAGGCAGACATGTTGCATCACAAAAAACTGGCCAGATAAGGCTCAAAACCTGGCTGCAAGACGACATACCTCTAGCCCCAGAAAGCAGCTGCTCTCCAGCAAGGGGCATTTAAGGCCAGCTACACATCTGCAGATGCCAGCCCATAATCCCCCAGGACAAACATGACATGATAAACTATGCAGTCTAAAAGAAGGGGAAGAGCGTGAGCTAACTTCCAGCTGCGAGGACTGAGTCAAAGGCCTAGGAAATTGAGGAGAGATTTGGGGTCCTCATCACATGGTTCTGACACACATGGTAAAGCTGCCCCAAAACATTCGAGCCAAGGCTGATCCTCAGCACCTGCTCCCATTCCACCCCCAGACCTTCCTAAAAGAAATCTGCCCCTAAAATTTTAATAGAAGACCGCACAGAGTCAGAATCATGGGCTGAAATCACAAACATCAGCTTGCTACAGGGTGAGAGTCTGGAAGAGGCAGCAGCCAGGGTGGCACCAGACTGGGCTCTGTCTCCATCACCCACTAATAGCAACACTTGAACAGTGACCGACTTTGGTAAAGCTGCCTAGGGAGAGTCGCAGTTAAATTTCAGCGCAACCCTTTAGCCTGTATCCTCGCAGTCGGCTTTAAGTGTTTCGATTACCTTTCACTAGCTTGCTGTTTAAATGGGTGGAAAATCTGATGGTATATTGCTCCGGTTAAAGTTTCAAAACTATTCTGTAAATGGAGGTGGACTAGCTCAAGGAACTTAAGATCTCCATTTTCCTTGCCTTCCTTCTAACCATGGGATGTGAACAGCGATTTTAATGCTCCAGGCTTGTTGGTCTCAGTGTACACCGACTGTTCCTGCCCATTTTTTTTTTTTTTAATGTTTTTTGTTACAGGACTAGGCCAACCTGTCACTGGCAGTCTGCTTTAGGGATGTGGGAAACCTAAGTAGCAGGAGCATCTGTTGACAGGAGAGTCTCGCGGATGGAGCAACAGCAGTTAAATCTGACAGGCCCACCTCTGTTCATCATCACCACTGACATCTGGTGGGGGTCCTGTCAAGAAGGTCTCCAAAGTGCTGATTGGCTTAGTGCCCAGCAAGGCATGGGATTGGCTGTTGGAAACATGCCAGCCCCACTCTACCATACGTCAGTGGCATTTTCCAAGCTGCTACCTTCGCAGGCTGGAATGAGAGGAAGGATGACAGGGATGACCATTAGTAATGACTAAGGTCTCTCAGCATTTGTTTATTTGTTTAAAAGTTTGGTGACCGGGAAAGGCACACTGAGCTGAGGCTCATTTCCAGGTGCAACGTTGGGAAAGGGGAGAAATCCAGGTAGGCAGTTTCAACAATTAAGTGCATTGATAGCAGTTACAAGTGCTGTACAGTGGATAACAAAATAGAGGTAAAAATAATTGACGTATAAAACAAAACGACTGTACACCAGTGTCTTAAAAAAATTTACAACGCTAGGTGGTGGATGATTTAGACAAAATGATTTAGGTTGAGCTGAGCTCTCTCTCTCTCAAGAAAGGGAGCAGGGATGAGAGGGACAGATGAAAGGTAGGGTTTGGCAGAGAAAGGGAGAAGTGGGGTTAGAGGAGGGAGGGTTCGAGGGAGGTGTGGCAGGAACAAGTTGGGGGGGGGGAATGTGAGCTTTAGTAGACGCTTTGGGGACAGTAGAGATGGGGCCTGGCAAAGAAGGGGTGGAGCCAGTATGGAAAAGCAGTCTGACCAGCACGAGAGCTGGAGTGAGGGATAGAGAAGGAGCAAGAGTATCAAGTGTGAAGGGGGTAACAGGAAGGAGCAGAAGGGGAGAGGAGAGAAGATAGGAAGGGAGGGAGCCAAACCAGCATTTACCAGTGAGGGCTGAGTAGTGGGAATGGTGACACAAAGGCAGGGGGGCGATGGAAAGAGAGGAAAAGAGGGAGCAGTGATGGGTGTGGGGAGGAGAGTTTGAGGCAAAATGACAGAAGGCATTGCAGAAGGTATCCAGTCTGTTCACGGTGGAGGGAGGGGCTGCGCTGTAAACTATGTCTGCATAGTTAACATAGGGAGGATCATTTTGGCAAGCAGGTCCTTACGGACTTCATTGCGGAGACCATCCTTGTTTCGGTAAAGGATGCCTAACTTGGGGTAGAGCTTCGCAGTGCATTGTGTCGATGTGGGCTGAGAAGTCCAGGTTGCTATCAAGTCACACACCAAGGTATTTGTAAGTGTGGACAGTCTCCAGTTTGGGTGCCATCGAGGGTGGAGAAGACTGGAGAAGGTGAGAGCCTTGCTAGCTTTTGGCTAGTGCCAAAGGTCATGAGTCTTCTTGGTGTTTACTTGAGCTGGTTGGCATGAAACCAGCATAGTGCGTTGGGAAAAATCACACTGGAGTGAGGATACAGCAGTAGACGTGGAGGGGCCAGATGCTTAGATGAATGTGTTGTCAGCGTACATCGGAATATGTGAGGAGACAGAGACTGATGGGAGGTCATTGTGAAAAATGGAAAATGGTATGGGCCCAGGATGGATCCCTAGGGGACTTCTGCCAGAATGGGGTGGGGGATAATGCACCTCTCACCTGAACACACTGCTGGTGGTTAATAAGGTATGAGTGGAACCACTTAGTTGTAGGAGTTGAGAGACCTGCTGAGGCCAGCTTGTTCAGGAGAGGGCGGTATACTGAATCAAACGCCTTGACAAGATCAATAAAAATGGCTGATGTGACATGGCCCTGGTCCACCCCTGTAAGGACAGAGTCAGTAATGTGGAGAAAGGAGGTGATTGTGGAGTTGTTTTTTTTTTTTTCCCTGAACCCAGACTGGAAAGGGGAGAGAGAGAGGAAGAGGATGGAGAAAAAGGAGAGGAGTGAAAATCTGCGGAAGAGGTGGATTGGGGTGGGGGAAGGATTTGAGGACTAGCAGGAACTGCGCAAGTTGTGAACAATCTGTTAAAAAGGGAAGCAACAGCAATGTGGTCAGAGACCAGGAGCCAGCTGCTTTGGGGGGTCGGGGTGATGAGTCAAAAGAGAGTTGGTAACTGGGTAACTTTCCAGAAATCAAGGGAGATGTTAGGTTGGACTATAGGTTGGATTTGAAGTAGTAGGCCTTGGCTGCCCGGATTGCTTTGGTGCAGGAGTTTCTAAGGGACCTGTAGTGCTGATTGTCAGAATCAGAGTGGGAGGCATTGAAGCGTGCCTATGCAAGGCCCCTAGATTTGCATAGCTCAGTGAGGTCTGGTGTAATCCATGGGTGATGGGAGCATTTTACTCTGGATCTTTTGTGGCGGGTGAGGTGGGCATGAGAGATCCATGAGCAAGTGAGGATGGCAGTGAAGTGTGAGTGGGCTGTGTCGATGTTTTGGGCAGAGTGTATAGGAGACTATTCAGCAGAGGCCAGGACACTTAAGAGGGCATCTGTGTTAAGTGGCCTGAGAGGCCTGTGCCAGATGTATTTTGGGGTGGATTGGGGGAGGGAGGGAGGCTTTCCTAATGCAATAGGAGAGATAGTGGTTGATGAACACATTTGGGAGCACACCTGCAACTGCGATGCGATGAGGGTAGGAACACAGGAGGGTGGTTTTAGGAGTGGGGGTTGAGCCTGGTGGATTCGGAGATTAGCTGGGTGAGATTCAAGGAGTCGATGAGTAGGATAGGCTTAGAGGCAGGGGAGAGCCAATGTCCCCAAGTAAGGTAAGTTCACCAGAGGCAAGGAGGGAGTTGAGGAGAGAGGAGGGAGGGATCTTAGGGGAAGCGTAAAGGACACCAACAAAGATAGGGTGGAAAATTAGAGCAGCAGGAGCTAGTAAGAGGTGGGGAGGGCCTCTTTGAGGGATATAGAACAGGAAGTGTTATGTTGGATGTATATGGCTACACCTCCACCGTGCTAACCTCCGTCCTGGTAAAAAAGGTGGAAATCGTGGAGGATGCGGTGTGAGTCTTGAACTCCAGAGGAGAGCCTGGTTTCAGATATACAGAGGCTGTCAGGGGAGTATTGCAAAGCCCATACCTTGAGGGAGTCTATCTTTGGGAGGAGGCTTCGTGCATTGTGGTGGAAGAAACGAAGACCTTTAGACATAGAAAGGGAAAAGGGTTGGGGGGAGGCCAGGATTTGGTTCCACGTTGCCAGCCAGGAGTAGGAGGATAAGAAAGAGCGCAAGGGGGATATGAGAGGGGATGAGAGAGGGTGGGCTGGGTAGGAGAGAGCGGGGGAGATGGATCAGGAAAGCAGGTAGCCAGAGGAGCATGGTGCTGGGGAAACGGCAGGAGGAGGGAATGAGAGGAGAAGGAGGGCAGTGGGAGATTTTGTCAAAGTTGGAAAGGAAAGAGAGTCATCAGTGCAGGCAGGGCCATCTTGGGGTGTGATTATGGAAAGAATGCAAGGGTGAAAAGGGGTAGAGAGCATCAAGCAGCTGCCGTGGAAGGGGTGTGTGGCGTTGGATACAAGCCAAAACAATAGCTAGAAGCTAGGGGAATTGCAGTTATAGCAGGTACAGAATTGGAGTAGAGCTAATGATAGAGCACAGCAACCTGGATGTAAGAGTTAGCATGCCAGACAAAACAGGTAGGTGAAAATTAAACAACTGCATAATAGTTAAAAGCAGTGCAAATAATAATAGGACATAAAGTGGAGTAGTAGTCTGAGCAAGTACAAGTTACAGCAGTAGCTACAAATAGAGCATGACCAAGCTTGACTGTAAGAGCTAGCAGGTCACAACAAAGCAGGCGGGTAAAAAATGGGCAATCAAGTAGTGGGGAAGTGAGGCTGAAGCAGTGGAGCAAACAAATGATGGAGGAGTCTGTTGAGTAGTGTGGCTGGACGATCGGCTGATTCACGATTCATGGCTGACTCCAGGCAGACTCTTATCACACGGCCCTGTGGGCGAATGGGCAGCTGTGCGGACAGGCTGCTAGGTCAGGGCTAAGTTTGTAATGGGGTGCCTGCTCGCACCTGATTGCTGGAGGGCACAGGTAGTGGTCCGGTGATGTGGAGTCCCTGCTCCCAACAGGGAGCCTTGGAGAGGTGGTGTGGTCTGGCGGGGAAAGACTGGCACTGAAGGAACGGCACCCTGAGTTGAAACTTGCACCTGCAAGTCCTGAGTCCCGTCCCTGCTCACATCTGATTGGTGGAGGGCATGGGCAGCAAGAGGAGGGAAAAGTCTAGGCTATGGGGGTCTGAGAATCTGGCCGGGGGAGAGGGTAGCAGTCCGGTGATGTGAAGTCCCTGCTTCCAACAGGGAGCCTTGAAGAGGCGGCCTGGTCAGACTGGCACTGAAGGAACGGCTTCTGAGTTAAAACTCGCTCCTGCAAGTCCTTAGTCCTGCCGCTGCTCACACCTGATTAGTGGAGGGCATGGACAGCAAGAGGAGGGCAAAGTCCAGGCTCCAAGAATCTGGCAGCCATGGGGCGGTCTGGTGGCATGGAGCTCATGCTTCCCAACAGGGAGCCTTGGAGAGGCAGCGTGGTCCGGCGGAGAAAGACTGGTGCTGCAGCAAAGGCGCTCTGAGTTAAAACTCGCACCTTCAAGACCTTATTAGTCCCACCCCTGCTTGCACCTGGTTGGTGGAGGGCATAGGCAGCAAGAGAAGGGCCAGGTCCAGACTTCAGGTGTCTGAGAATCTGGCAGCCAGGGGGTGGGGCAATAGCATGGAGTCCCTACTCCCAACAGGGAGCCTTGGAGAGGTGGCGTAGTCCAGCAGGGTGAGCCTTTTGTACATTTCACTGACTGGGAACTAACATTCTTATTCTCGACACATATCAACTCAGCACTGATGACTGTCGTCCAGAAAACATCCATATCGCAGCCCAGCATGGAACCTATTGCATGGCTTTAAAAGGCACAGCCGAGCGAGCTAGCACTCTGTGGCCGAATCATGGACCAGGGAGCTCCCAGATTCTGCATTTAATTGTACTCTTCACACATCAATAATCCCCTGTCCAGCTCCTTTAGTAGAATGTGACAAGAGCTTAAGTGTGTGTGCGCACACACACACACACACACACACACACACACACCGATTCAGGGTGCCACAAAGCTCCAACCAGAGCATCTACTATCTGAACAAAATATTTATGCGTTAGGGGCCACCTTTCTTGCTCTTTGCTTGAGCAAGTGTAGGACCTTTGGGTGGGCCTGTTTTGGATACCAGCTGTAATATCACCCCCACCAAAGCCAGAAAAAGGATTCTCTTTCTGTGTTAACCATAATTTTCTTATTTTTTTTTCAGTATATTGATACTTTTACTGTTTTACTGTAGACTTACATTACAGCTATTGAGCCACGGTTCAAGTTATTATTATTAGTTTTTATCGACTAAGTGAGTACACTGGGTGCCAAGTGCCCCAATTTTCAGTTACGACCCGGGAGGTTACTTGAGAGGTGATGCAGTGCAATACATGGAATAGTATAAACCATGACCTAGCATCAGTACAGAAACGATGTGCGTAAAAGCATTACAACCATCTGAAACAGTGAACTGAAATAAAGTATTTGACCAGTAACATAGTTACAGCAAATTGCAGTGCAGATAACAGTACAAAATAGTGCAACAACGAAAAGTTATGTACATAAATATTTAACCATTAGATGAGCCCAAAGGGACCTTCTGAACACGAGTGTGAGGAGGAACTCTGCATGGAGGGCAGTGGAGAATTCCAGAGTTTAGGGGCAGTAACACTGAAGGCCTGGTCACCAACCAGGCAGACCACAGTCCTTGATGTAGTGCTCACCAACTCAGAGATGGTAGGAGTGGTGAGAGTAGGGTAGTCACTGGGAACAGCCACCAAAACTCTGGTTTGAATTGGCCCTCGGTGTCAGCAAGCCACAATCGAGAACTGAATTCCTTGACTTTAAAGTCCAAATGAGCTACTGTTGCCTTGGCCAACTGAGTGGTTTGGACATCTTTTTCTTTCTTTTTGCTGTATCTTTTCGGAAGTATGCATTAAGCATTATTATGCATGTATTAAATGATGCACAATAGAAATTATTTCAATAGACTGTTTTGCCTTTATGAATGTATTCATTTACAGTGATGTAAATTTTAGTGAAGTATGGTGCTACTGTTACATTTTGTAACATCAATAGCAATAAGTTTTACAACATTAGAAAGTACTGTTATAAATAGAAACCTTTCTAAGGGCTCAACGCAAGCAGCACTTAGTGGTTATGAGAAAAATAGCACTTGTATTTAATTTTTAATTTCTCACCAGTTTTGTATTGATTGCACCTAATTGACGTGTATTTTTTTGTCCTCACTAAGAGCTCCACCCCTGAGGAAGACTCATTTGGAGTCGAAGTGCTGGGGAGCTAAGTTGTACCTTTTTTTGGCTTTTGTGCCAGGTGTAAAGTAAATTCATTCACCTTTTGAATTGCTCCTGGCATGTGTATTTTATTTATGGTCAGAGTGCAGTAGTTTTCTTGATTTCCTGAGTCCTTGACTTTAGAAGGGCTGACTTTGATTGGATGAGGGAACTGGTCAGAAGTAAGTTAGTAGGGGTGGAGAAGAGATGGGGCTAATTAAGGGGGCCATCCTTGAGGCATATAAAGTATGCAGAAGAACAGTAACAAAGAAAAACATGTTTAAGAAACCACTGTGGTTCTCAGCAAGTGTCAGGAAAGCGATAAGGACCAAAAAGGCGGCCTTCTATAAATACAAGAAAAAGCAAGGGAAGGTAGAATGGGAGAATTATCTGTAGAAAAACAGGGAGGCAAAGAGGGCCGTTGGGGAGGCCAAAGCAGACACAGAGCTGCTTATCACGGAGGGGGTTAGGAATAGAGAAAAACAGTTTTTCAGATATATCAGTGAAGAAAAGGAAAAAGGGTGGGGGAAGTGTAAGGCTAGTTGAGGGGATAGGGTGATAGAGGATGGGCAAAAGTCCGCCATCCTAAATGACTACATTTGCTCAGTTTTGACTAAGCAGGACAGCGGGTCCATGCCAGAAAGTGGCATCAAAGCGACCACTAAGGGAATCCCAGAAATGAGACGGCCATTGTTTACTAGTGAAAGGGTTCTAAAAGGGCTGGCTGCCCTTAAGATACATAAGGCCCGAGGACCAGATGGGTTGCATTCGAGGATACTCGGGTAATTAGCAGCGGAGCTGGCTGAACAACTGGTTTATCTGTTCAACTGCTCACTTAGGTCTGGCGAAGTTTCAAGGGATTGGAAGGTGGCAGACATTGTACCGCTTCATGGGGTGGGGTTGGGGGGGATAAGGAGCAACCAGGGAACTACAGGCCTGTCAGTCTAACCTGTGTAGTAGGGAAGCTGATGAAGTCACTGATAAAAGAGAACTTCATAGGCTACCTGGAGAGCAAAATGCTCCAGGATAGCAAACAGCATGGTTTTGTGGCAGGAAGATCTTGTCAGACTAGCCTGATAGTTTTCTTTGACTGGGTGACCAAGAAATTAGACAAGGGCCACACTTTTGATCTGCTCTACTTTGACTTCAGCAAGACTTTTGACTCAGTATCTCACAAACGATTGCTCAAGAAGATGGAAGACCTGGGTGCAGCTAAACCCATGGTGAACTGGGTGGGTATCTTGGCTGGGGGGAAGCAGCAGATGGTGGTGGTCAATGGGGTTAAGTCAGAGGAGAGTGAGGTTATGAGCAGAGTTCCACAGGAATCTGTCCTGGGTTCAGTCCTCTTGAACATGTTCTTCAGTGACCTTGGAGATGGAATCCAGAGTAGTTTGTGTCTCTTCGTAGATTACACAAAACTATGTGGAAGGGTGGGCAGTGACGAGGACATAAGGGAAATGCAGAGCGACGTACAAAGCTAGAGGAGTGGTTAAAGGTTTGGTCATTAAAATTCAATGCTAGAAAGTGCAAGGTAATGCACCTAGGGAAAAAGAACCCCAAGACAGAGTACTGGATGGGAGGAGAGAGACTTAGCACTACAGCTGAGGAACAGAATCTGGGAGTTATCATTAACAACTTACTTAAGCAATCGAGTCAGTGCAACAAGGCTTATAGCAAGGCTAACAGGATGCTGTATGTATCGGGAGGGGTATTGATAGCAGAAGAGAAGAGGTACTACTTCCCCTCTATGGATCCCTGGTGAGGCCTTACCTAGAGTGCTGTGCCCAGTTCTGGAGTCCTCACCTCAGAAAAGATGTGGATAGGTTGGAGACTGTGTAGCACAGAGTAACAAAAATGATTCAGGGCCAGCAGGGCAGATCCTATGAGAAGCACGTCAAGGCGCTAAATATGTACTCACTGGAAACCAGAAGGGAGAGTGGGGATATAAGAGACCTTTAAGTACCTTAAAGAAATTAACAGAGTGAACTGCTGCAAATTGTTTAGCCTGAATACTGATTCGCAGTCACAAGGACATGAGTGGAAATTAACAGAAGGTAGGTTCAGGAGAGATGTGAGGAAGTACTACTTTGCGGAAAGGGTGGTGGAACCTTGGAATAGTCTGTCAGCTGAAGTGGTGGGAGCGGAAATGGGATTCAGGCAAGTCTGGGATATAATGAAGGATATAGTGGTTACTGGGAGCAATAGGACCAAGGAGGAGAATAGAGGATGGAGAGGGTTAGTACCCTGGAGGAACAGTGGGTTCCAGGGATTATAGGGAACTTGGGCATACTGGATCTATGGTCTTTCTCTCTCTCTTTTTTTTTTTTTGCTCCTCCCTTGGTCCCCGGTTGACCACTCCTTCGGGTCTCCTAGGACCCCAACCGGCACTCTACCCCCACCACCAGCCACCACCCCATATGTCAGCCCCTGCTCCGGTAACCCTTCGTCGGATGGGTCCTGCCGGGAGGGGCTGGCTACTGCAACTTGTTTGGCCTGGGTGCTGCCTGGGTGGACCGTGTTAGTCCGGGCCTTTGTGATGGCGGGGGTCTGGCAGCAGTTATCTGGCCAGCCAGGGAGCCATTTCCTGGTTTTCTCCCTTGAGCATGATGTCCGGGACACCAAGGCAAGGGCCGATGTCCGTTGCTCTCCCTACATAATGGGACCCGACGTGCTGTCATACCCCTGGTCTCTACCAGAGGTCGGTAGACACTGGGCCGCAGACCCTCCCTTCCCCCAGGAGATGGCGAGCCATCATGGGATGCTCAAGCCATCTCCCCCTTTCTGGCCGTCCGACACCCGGGTTAGTTCCCGAACCCAGGTCGTCTGCATTGCAAGCGGAAATACAACCACTGCACCAGCGGGCCAGCTATGGTCTTTTTCTGCCAACATTGTCTGTTTCTATGTTGGCGGATGCCTTGGGGACAAATAGGGATTGCTCTTTGGATGTTGGGGGTATGCAAGGTGGAAGAATCTAAGTTGGGCACTGGGCAGCCAGGGAAGCGGAGGCACCAAGCCTTACAGGTTTGTCAGTGAAAAAAACCTAGGGTAAAAGAGTGGCTATTTGGGAAAAACAACCAGCCAGGACTGTTGTAAGGATCACAGTGTTGGGTTGCATGATTTAGCGAGAGAGAGGGAGCAAATCTGCAGATGTTCTTGTAGGCAACATCTCAGTTGGGCAGAGGACTATGAGGCATTTGCGAATGAGATGAGCCCATACTTGAGAGGGAAGTAGCACCCAGTTGGCAAGGGTGAGGCGGGCGTCAGGTGTTAGTGTCTGTCTTTGCAGGCCAGACCAAGCTTAACATTCACTGTCCTGCACACATTGAGGATGTGTAGGAAAAGTCGAGTTGTGGGCCAAAGTGAGTCCCAGGTATTTGAAAGATGATACCACTCTGAGATGGCCCATCTGTACAAGAGATGGCTAGGGTGGTAGGGCAAGTTCTTAGCTTGGCAGGGGACCCAAGTAATATGATTTTAGTTTTCTTAATGTTCAGGACAAGTTTATTGATGCCAAGCCAAGCTTCCAGTCTGTGGAAGTCGGCAGCATTTTGGGAGTTTCGTCAGGTTAATGGTTTTCGAGCTGTGGGTAAGAACCAAGTCATCTGCATAGAGGGTAGTGCACCACACATAAGTCCAAGTATGGCGCCCTGGTGAACACCAAGCTTAATAGAAGCTTTGTTGGAGATGGCCCCGTCGAATGTGGCCGCTTGTTGATGATTTGACTAGTGCCTGAACCAGGAGGCAGCATGTTGTGATAGACCCAGGACCTGCAATTTAGCATACAAGAGATTGTGATCAACTAGGTCAAATGCCTTGGACAAGTCAAGGAAGATACCCCTCATAAGCATCCCTTGATCCATGGCAGCATTGGTCTCAGTGACCACTTCAGTGAGTGCTGTGGCAGCACTGTGTGCCTTGTGAAAACCATACTGTTCAGGTGTCTGAATGTTGTGGGCATTGAGATGGTAAGTCAAATGGCTGGAAACTGCATGCTCATGTAGCTTGCTGAGAGCAGGCAGCAGGGGTCGACTTTAGCAGTGGCCCGGTGGCTTGAGGCCAGCAAGTTTGAAGGTGGGCCAGAGGATGTCGTACTTTACTGGCCGGAAAGTAAATATTGTACTGCACCTTTAAGGAATGAATTGTTGCCAGTGCTGGGAATCTCTGACTTCCTAGTTGTGGAGGTTGACGTGCTTGCAGATGAACTGATGGGCTGGACCTGCAATCATGTGCAAAGAGAAACACACAGCAATACATAGTGGGAACCCCAGAACTAGTTGAGTCAGAGTGAGCAGTCACTCTGGTGCGCACAGCTGAACCTATCACAAGTGGGAACAAGAAGGTTGGACAAATATGATAGCAGTGGAGCTCTTACACTGATCATGTAGCTACTAGCTTCTAGGTGACCTTGGTGACAGGTGAAAGAACATGCAGTGCTGGGCAGCAGGCTAGTCTGCCCTGAACATGGTGCAACTGCTTATTTAAACAACAAACTCTAGCTAACAAATGTTTCAAATCCATTGTGGGGAAAAACGGATTTAAAAGTAGTGAGAATTCATTCATTAGCTGGGGGAGGTGACTGCTGTAAGTTTGCAGCCTGTCAAATAAATTGAATTTTCTTTTCTACAAAAATTCTCCATGTAAATTTCTACTGAGTGTTTGAACTGTAGCTATGTACAGTAACTCTCCTCAGAAAATCTAAATGAAGTCCATCAGTGCACAGTTTGTCATTGAAATATTATAGGCTCAGTCTTTAAAAAATTCAGAGTGGTTCTTTGTTAGTAAGGCACTAATATATGTTATAGAATGGGTAAGGAAAATTGAACATTTTGATTGGCTGAAATTGAAGTGTGAAATACGTTTTACACATAGCAAAACAAAAAAAAGAGTATTGACAAGTGAATCAGTGACCACACTGCAAAAAAAAAAACAGTGTCGTTTGAAATGCCGCCATTGGGCCCCGCTAAGGCAGCTCATCCCTATGAAAGAACTGGTGGCGTTCTGTTTCCATTTCTTTTCTGGTAAGGCAGCAGTATATTTCCCTTTTCAAAACCTGCCTCCTGACAACTCACTGATCTCTTCATGAGCAACTAAAAACACATGTGCGGTCAATTCCGTGATCGGAAAGACTCCATCGAACAAGAATTTCCGGCTCAGGAGACATGGTGCTCAGTCCTGTATCATTAAAATAAAAAGAAAATCAAAAAAGTTGGTTCTCCCCAAACCCGAGTGTGTGGTTGGTTGGGGTTCCTGCCTGCTAAAACCATGACGTCATTTTCTTGCAGTCGAAAGGACTGTTTTATCAGAAGTTCTGATAAAAATTGCCTTTTGCTGTTTACAGATGTGCTATTTTGTAGGAGCAAAAATAAAAAAAAAAAAAAAGTTGATTTTATAAACGCAATAAAACACTCCAGGGTGTGTGTTGAACAGATATTACTTTTGGGTTGCTCTTGGTCACTTCTTTGGTAAACCAATCTCTGTGCCAGTATTCTTTCCCTAGGCACGAACATCTGTGTTCAGTTTATTTACTCGGAAATTTACACTGATTCTGTCCCCCTCACCAAAAAAAAAATAAATATCAGTTTTGTGCTTTGTTCTGTTATCAAGTCAGTGTGAGTAGAGTAAGGCAGTAGTATTATCCTTGCAGGCCACCAAAATGTTATGTGGTCCATTTATTTTAGCTAACTCACTGGCCAAATAGCCACCAGGTTTTTGGTGCTAGAGTCAGCCCCTGAGGCAAGATTGCTATAGAACCGTAATTATCTAGGTAGTTTGTGTCCTCTGCTTTGAAGGGATGACTCTAGTGAGTTTCAGCATTTGTGAATGGTGCGGATGCCAGTGATAAGTTTAAAAATGTGCCTAGCAGAGGCAATGATTGGGCACCAAGTTTGAGTAACTTTAGCTCGAGACCATCACGACATGTATTGAAAGACTGTCAAATAGCTTCAGAGCTTCAAGGGTCGACAGAACCTTCAAATAATGGTGTTTGCTGCCTCAGTGCTTCCTCTAAATCAGCCAAAGGGTAAAGAGGAAGCACGTAATCATGCTGTCATCCACATAGAGGAGGATTCTAAGGGTGGTGAGGATGACCTGGAGACGCCTGCAGGCTTCGAGTCTGGTCCTCCCTGGAGGAGGCTTCTTTCCTGACCCTGCTCCGCTGTGTGCAGGAAGTGCTGGGCATAGCTCTTTTGTGCGTTCCTAGAGGTCTATACAACCCAGTCTATGGTGGTTCCCCTCTGTGTCCTGCTCTGAAGGATGACACAATAGCTGCCTGGTATCAGCTTGGTAGCCTGCCTGCAGTGCTACATATGGGGAATATGCAGTAGTCTACCCCTCTCAAAGTGTTTTTATGCCTCATTGCCAGAGACCGACTCTGTGGTCCTCATGGCTGCCCAAGATAGGTCAGAGAGATTTATGGCGCTGAAACAGTGTTAATGTCTGACAGAAGAATGCAGCATTGTGAATGTAAACTGTGCTGCAGATTTAGTCCTTGCTGAGGCTGTAGTGGACTTTTTGGTGGATGCATGTATGCAGCAGCGGCATCTTAAGAGTAGTGTATGGAACTCATACACTCTCTTTTAAGTGGATATTTGGTGTGGAGAATGATAGATTTTACAGTACTTAGTTAATCTTTTAATTGAATAGATTTTACAGTACTTAGTTAATCTTTTAATTGCTCTGGTTTACTGTTCCGCCCTATGATGCTAACATGGTGCCCTCTAGACAGTGATGTAATAAGCAGGCTGGTTTAAATGTTATTGACATTACTTGTCTCCTGACATCCTGATCTCAAATTTGGTTGTCTTGCATGCCGATACAGTTGTACAGTTTTTTAAAGTAGTTTGATGAGTTGGACAAATAATTTTTTTTTCCCAGATCATTCACAGTGGTCTTTCCTTTTAGGTAAAATGTACAGTGAAATTCAAATTAAACAATATTGGCACTAGGGAGATATGGTACTATGGATGAGAGGTTTTGCCTATGTCATATACTGCTGCATCTCTGTTGGTCTGTTTTTACAGTCCTGTTGTCCAGCAAGTCAACCCTCCCTGATCTGCTTTGCATTGTGTCCCTTTCCCCTACCCCCAGTTTCCTGTTTCCATTCTTAATCCCTTGTACCCGATATAACACTCAATCCCCCCACCCCCCGGTTCAGCAGCGGCACTGACAGTTTGGTAATTCCTCCTGGTTCCTGCAGTGAAGCCAAGTCTGAATGGAGGCGCATGAGTCTGTGCATCAGTTCCTCTCATCCCTGTCATGCGTACCTTCAGATCACCAGAAATACAAGCAGCAGCCACCTCAGTTTTCTGGCAGGCAAAGTGCAGAGACAAACACCGGAGCAGACAGAGCAGGACATTCAGGGACAACTGTGAATGAGGCAGCATTCAAGTTTGGCAGCATGAAGCATTCGAGGGACACATGTAGTGAAGTAAGTGTGTGTGTATATGTACGGGGTTGGCTTGTGATGTTATCACTGCATCCTGTCTGCAAGATGGCAAAGTTTATAGAAAGGAGAACAGAAAATTGGCAGTGGGCGGTGGCTTGGGGACTTCATGCTGCCATTTGCACGTGCGTAATCAAAACATATTTACTTATTGGATATTTTTAACCAGGTAGGGCTCACTGAGGCTTTTTCAGGAGTGACCCAGAATTACTTACATGCAGTTCAGTAGAGAGACATTATTGCTAGGGCTCAGGGGAAAACAGCATTGTGGAGATAACATTCAAAGCAACATAACGGTAGAAACAGTTCATACACTTAGGTCAAAATGGCAATAATCCTTATGTCAAGCAGTGTTCATACATGTGCTCAATACTGCACTATGTGTCCGCAGGGGGAAGGGGAATTAAAGTGTTCAGGCTTCAGTTTTCTTGAGGGTGGTCCAGAAAGTACTTTCACCTGCTGGGTCAATTGTTTCTGTTGTCTCGGGCTGCCGGCAGTAGGATTCTTCCCAACTTGGTAATACGTGTTCTCTGTTTGCGTGTCAAATAAAACACATTTAAATAATCTGGCACTGTTTTTCACTCCAATGAACTCCCCTGGCAGATGACACACAGCTGGTTTGCACCAGGTGCTTTCCGGTCCCCCAGGGCTTGATGCCAGAAGTTGTAAGGTTTCTGCTTGTGACATAGATTCAAACATTTTCCTTAACTGGTTTGTGTTAATGAAATTTTATTTTAAATAATTATTTTAATGAAGTTAAGAAATCAAATGGAATAAAGTTTTTGTCGTAATTTGGGCATATGTCCATAATCAGTTACTCCAATCACTTCTAATGCCCTGGTGCAATGACTCTTAGTGCCTTGTTATTGTTTGTTTGTATTGCTGCATATCTGACACCAGCCAGGCGCCTTGATAATGATAGCTTATCCTTGGCCACATTTGTGTCGTATAATTTTATGATAGGTGTAAACATGGTAAGGGCTCATAACTTGTGTAATAATGTTTCCATGGAGATTGTCTGCTCTGTCTTGAGGAACTGCCTGTACATATAGTAATGATGCACTTCATGCAGAAAATGATTGAAAAAAGTAGGAGCATTTCTAAATGAAGGAAGATGGACAGATTTTTACCTTCTGAGCTATGGAAATCTGGATACAGTTTTCCTTTTTTACTTTGCAGATTCCTGTTTTTACTTAAAATGTTTGCATCAACAGATCTGAGTTGATCTACGTTTTAAACCAGTGGTGGGCAGCCTGCTGCCCCCACCCCCCCCAAGAGATTAACCTGCGGTCCCCGCATCCATCCCATAACGGAACTTTTCATGCTGTTTATAACTTTTAGTGCTGCTTCCAGTCCTTTAAATAAAGTTTATTGCATTATAATTTATAACTTTTAGTGCTGTTTCTAGTCCAGTGGGGTTGGGGGGGGGGTCTTGCTTCCCTCGGTGGTGTTTGAGGACTGCATCTGCAGCCCTCTGGTTCTCTTTGGTTGCCCTACGCTCTTTTTAAACCATTCTGTGCTGTCACTGTATGTTGTGCCATGTTTGCAGGCATGTGTCAGGATGTTAGAATCCCTGATTGCGCTACTGACATCTGGAACAGCAGTTTGCATCGCATGGCACTCGGTGGGCCTCCCATGAGACGCGCCATCTGTCATGAGGTAGTACAGCGGTGTAGGAGCAAGACGTCTGTTATGCATCACCCTGGACTAAGACTCTGAATTGGAACCTTGCTCATCAAAATGCTTAATCTGGTTCAAGGTCAGTTGGCATTCATCTGTATCCCCCTCCCCCGGGTCGTGCCTGAAAATAGGCAGACTTTGTCTAGTGTGCTTACCCGGTCAACAAAAACTAAATAAATAAAATAATCATGTCCTTAATTGAAAGATTTTTTTTGTTTATTGCTTTATTTTCATTCAGTATGATTGTTACAACAACGTATCCATCAGTTAGACCACTCGTAAAATTTGCACCCCAGTAAACATACATAAAAGACAAAGGACCTGATATTCAAAGGAAGCCTTTAATGCAGCGAAATAGCGGCACATGTGAAATGGTGCATGGCCATCAGGGTGTCATATTTATGCAGGCAGTGCACCCTGTCTGGCATGTGCTGCCTGTATGAATATGAAATTGGGTTCCACGTAAAGTACAATGCAGTATGTGCAGCAGTATCACTGCCCACTGATGGCAGCAGACTCCCAGGAGCAAAGGGAGATAGTACGTCCCAAACTGGATAGTGCCTTTTCCCCGGGAGTCCTATATAGGCATATTAATGACCACATCAATATGCAAGAAACTAAGGGGCCATTTACATGTCATTATGTGGCCATTACCAGCTCCTTGCAGTGCTTCTGCGCACGGATATGTGGAGGCATTGTTCAAAGCCTTGGCTGTTGCCCTCACCCTCGTGTGATCCCTGACTGAGCATCCCCTGGTAGTCTAGTGGTGTCCCTCCTGATCCCTGAGATAATGTTAGAAATGTCCTTGGTAGTCTGGTGATCTTCATCTCCCTGATCCCCAAGGATAATGCCAGAAATATCCCCGATAGTCTGGTGCGCCCCCCCCCCCAATCCCTGTGATAATGTCAAATATTTTCCTGGTAGCATCTTTTTTTGGGGGGGGGGGCAGATGCCTGATCACTGGGATAGTCTCAGATCTTTTCATAATAGTCTGGTACCCCCTTGCTCCAATCCCCGATTGACTAGAAAACAGTCCTGGTAGTCCATTGGTACTCACCTCCTACTTGATCTCTATTATAATGCGTATTTGTATCCCCACCTTCCCTGCCCACCAACTCGGCATCCCGTACTCCTCATCTTCTCCCATTTCACCTGTCTAGATCCTTTCCCAGTCTGCTGGTAGATCATGCAGATGCTGACTGGCACAAATCCTTCACACACTACTGTGGCTAGCCACTGTCTGAATGATGCAGCACTCGTGCACATATTGTAGGAACAGCTGCTTTGCTGGACTAGCCCTCCCCACTTACATACTGTGTTGCTGTAATGCTTCTTCAGGGGAAGAAGCGTTTAAAGTGGTGCAATACACAGGGGGTGAGTCTAGTCGGTTCTTTTGAATGTTGCACTTCTGAACCTCTTTCTGCTGTTACTTTATAAGTCTAAACTCTCAGCCTGCAGTGTTCCCTCCTTTGTGGTTTTTGGGTTACAGAGGGGCTTCTCCGTATGGCTAGAACTGGGCAGCAGGCAGTCCAGTCTCTCTCTTAATGGAACCCTTACCAGTAAAGGCTGGAATGGCTTGAAATTCAAAGTGTTTTTGGAATATAGTGTGTGAAGTCTGATGATGTCATGGGTGTCAGAAATCCTCTTCAGATGTGAGTTTTGTTTATTTTAAATCATAACAGTAAGTTTTCTGTTTTTGCGTTTAGAAGCGATACAGCTTGTCTGTTGGTCCCCCGAAAAAAGATCCAAAAGTGAAGGGTGTACAGTCGGAAGCAGTGAGAGCATTCCTCAGGCGCAAAGAAGAAGAGGAGAGGAAAAAAGGTAAAGTTACTTAGCAAAATGATATTGCTTGCTTATTTATTTTTTGTTAATTCTGTTGATCTTTCCTGTGGCTTACCAACCTGGACCTCCATTAGCTGCCGCCATTGCCACTTTCCTTGAAACACCTCCATGCTGGATCTCGGGATACCCATGAGGCAATGTTGTGTTGCCCCCTTGGTTTGCTCCTCGAGGCAGCATCCTGCTTTCAGCTCCTTGGGTGCTTTCCTGTGAGATCCTGCCACCAACTGCAGAGTCCTCCCGAGGCCTTCCTGGTGTGGGGGTTTAGAAGTAAGAGCATGAGAGGATATGTGGTGGGTGGGTGGGTGGAGCAGTATTTGCTGATTACTGCAGTTTTTTTCCACTTTTTCATCCCACCCACCAAGAGTGCACCATACACCATCAGGTGCTGGTACGCCTGATGCATCAGCTTGCTTGCTTTTCCTTCCCAGTGCTTACAGCAGGCTCCCAAATTTGCACCACCACTTGTAGTCACCTAGGTGACTTCTGCAGTGGGACGCACATCTCTCCCTCCCTGAAGGAGAAGAGTGTTCCCTGGATTGCTCACTCTTCTGACCCTCCAATCCATGTTGAGGGCACAAACTTGGGTAGCAGGCATCATGAATGGCAGCCCTGCCACTGTGTCAACGGGTCAGTTGATATTTAAGCAGTAATACACAATAGGGTGTGGTATATCATGAAATATCGTCGTGCCTCTGGTACCTTGTGAGGCATGGGGCCGCAGGCAGAGTGTCTCATGCACTCGAGAATTGACGATATCTCATGATGTACCACACCCTGGAGTGAATTATTGCTATTATAAAATGGCCCTAAAGTGTTTGTTAATAAATGGTTGATCTTGGTAATCAAGTTTTTAGACCGTGATGATATTGTGAGATATCGTCCCGGTTCAAAGACTGCTTCAGCCAATTGGCTTCCAGGATTTGTCCTCTTCCTTTTATAATGATTATTAAAATACAGTTCTCGGGATGTGGATATGATGATCTATCCACACATCAACAGTGCCCTTCCCTTTAAGACTTAGCCCGTACGTCTTCAGGCTGCCTCCTCCCACCCACCCGGATGGTAACTCCCTCAGCTCCGCCCCATGATGCCAGATCATCCTTTCCACTGGAAGAAGCGGGTTCCCTCCTTACCGCTCTCGCACCGAGTAGATGCTTTGCTACAAACATCTTCGTGTTTGTTTGCTTCCACACTTAAAATAAATAATTTGTCTTCAGGCTTGATCCTCAGTCGTGACCACATTTGGACTACGACAAGTCCTCTCCCGAGTTCCGTCTGTACCTTTGCGGGCAGAATATGTCCCGAACGGATCCGCACACTATGTGCATCTACTGCCTGGGACACAGCATGATCCTCAGGCCTGCGACATTTTACCGTGCCTTCAACTTTTCCATTCCTCGAGGGACCGTCAGGCTGATTTGGCAGCGTCTGATTGAACAGAACCCTGATCAAATCTAAAGATGCCCGTTGGGGTCTCCACAGCTGCGGGCTAACCCAAACAGCTAGTGGCATTTGAGGAGGCGGCGGCCCAGACTGAGGCTCACAGTTCGTTGGCCTCAGCCTTTGTTACGCTTTTGCTGGGCGCCTCCTTCACGGGGACATTTAAGGACTTATGCCAAGCCTTACTGGCTCTTGGTCAGGGCCCTTTTTTGAGGCACAAATTGAAATTGAAAAAAGAGACCAAAAAAACGGTCTTGCCGTCGATCATGAGTCGGGAACACTCTTGTCGAGGGCTTCTGATTTGCACACGTCTCCAGATCTGACTTCGGTCAAATCTTCGGCCCAGGCCACCAGCTCCAAAGTAACCCTGTCGGGTCAGTCTGCCGAGATATTGGTCGATCTTCCAGCCGAAGTTTTTCTCAAGCCAGTTGATTAGTTGTCAACTGAAGAGGCTGATATTTCTTTTTCCAGGACTCTGGTTCTGACCCAGGCCGTTGGAGAGACGGATCAGTCCACTGACTCACCGACCAAGGCCCAGAGGTACCTCGGCTTTTGCCGACACCCTCCAACATACCTCTCAACTGCTATGAATTCCGCGTAGCACTATGATTTTCACACTCATATTTACCCTTGCTCCACACAGGTTTACTGATGTTCCTCATAATATTAGAGCTATTTCTGGACACACAAACTGTTAAATCATTGAACTAAGTTGATGGAAACATTCCCTTATCACTAACTATATGGGGCCCACTATCTGTAGACATAATATTGTTTAAAATAAGAAAGTGTTCCACATTCTGGCCCTTTGCTATGATTTTTGAAGGCCCAGTGCTATGATTATTAATGCTGAGAGGTATGCCCTCCAAACCCTGCTGCCAGTCACAGTCGAGGTCTCAGTCGTATTCTCGGGGGTCGAGCGGTTCCCGCCGACATCGGCACTCCCACTGTCAATGCCTCAGGAAGCGGCACCACTGCTATTCTTCATCCTCATTGCATGAGGAGAGGATTCGGCGCAAATTGTGTCAATGCTACAAGGATCTTCTGTGGCAGCTGCTGGTGTTTTCTGGTATGAAGCCAGTCCCAGCTACCTGCATCTTGCCTCAACGGCCAACGCCGTTTCTGCCTCAGGAGCTGACTAATTCAGTCCCCGGCTTTGCGGACTCCAGAGTCTCAACCGATTCCTGTGGAGCCACCTCCTAAACAGCAGATAACCAGTGCTCCAAGGAGTCTCTGCTAGCATCTGGGCTTCCCCATTGGCTGTCAGTCACCATCATCCATGACTGTCCGTGGAGTGTCAGCGGGGATTCCAGCAGTCGACCCCTTTTCGATGACTCTTCAAAGTCAGAGGGTTTTTTCCTGCACTCCCGTCTGGTCAGTGTTGAGTCGGTGTCGGGAAGGGGGTCTCTCGATGGATGAAGGCCTTACTTCCTTTATGGGCCTTCTCTGCCTGATCTTTGAGTCCATGGGTATGAAGATGGAGCCTGTCTAGAAATGGGCTTGGTACCCTCTCCTGAGATCCAAGACCTGGGAGACTTCCCTGAAACCTTCCCAGTGTGAGCATCGGCTGCCTTGTAGCTTTCGCAGTGCCCCCCCTTCCTGCCCAGTACCATCTGCCTGGATGGTCCGCAAGTATGCAGCCCCTACCGGTTCCCTGTTGGGATTCACAGAACACCCCTCAGCTGAGGGCTTGGTGGCTGATTCTGTGTTCAGGCACTCTGGCAACACGGGGGACGTCAACAAGCCATCTGACAAAGAGTTTAAGAAGCTGGACCATGCAGCTAAAAAAGTCTAGTCTGCCTCTTCACTCTGCCTTCACCAGGTGAGCTCGGCCCTTCTCGTGGTCCACTTCTCCCATGCCTTGTTGGGCACCCTGAAAGAGATGCTCCCTCATTTACCAGTGGACCTCCAGACCATGGTCAAATAGGTCCGAAACCAGGGCTGAGCTGTAGCAAACAGCAGCACCAGACAGCCATGGACACTGGGGACTCTTGTGCCCACTCCATGGTGGCTGAGTGGCCATGTGCCGCAGAGCTTGGCTGCGAGAATTGCTACCTTTACAGCAAACACCCAGCACAAGCTGGCGGACGTCCTCTTCCTTGACACCAACTTGTTCGAACCTGGGGTCGAGGGCCACCTCACCCATATTGAGAAGTACAGTGCCACCTTGGACTCTGTGATATGTGCTCAGAAGGACCCCAAGGGCTCTAAGCAGCAGGAAAAAGAAGCCCTTTCTGTCGACCTCCACTCCTGCGGCTAAGTCAGACCAGCCCCAGGCCTGGTGACCTCAGCCAAACTCTGTGGCCTCGGTCATCCGTAAGCCTGGAGGGAGAGACCCTGCTGGTTCCTAAGCCAGGCCCCCCCTCCTCCTCCAAGCCTGCTCAGTGATGGGATCAGTGATGCCTCCCTCATGCCCGTCGCACCTCCCCAGGGTCCTCCCATGGGGGGATGGCTCCACCACTTCCTTTCTGCCCGGTCCACTGTTACCATGGACAGGTGGGTTCTTGAGATGGTCAGCTAGGGTCTGCCTCTGGAATTCGAGTAGTACCCTCCTTGCCAAGCCCACAGCCCACGGGAGGACTTGGTATCTGCAGACATTCTGTAAGCTCTTCCAGACAATATTGCCCAGCTCCTCCGCAGGGAGGTCGTGGTTCCTGTTGCGGATCCTCCTGAACACCCAGGGTTTGTCTCCACGTATTTCCTGATGCCAAAATAGATGGTTGGCTGGCGCCCCATTCTAGACCTGCATGATCTGAACAAGTTTCTCCGGTTGTGCACTTTCAGGATGGTCACTCTCAGATCATACCATCCCTAGAGCAAAACATGTGGTTTTACTCCTGGATCTCCAGGACACATTCTTTCACGTCCCGATCCGCCCGTCTCACAGAAGGTTCCTCTGCTTCCGGGCACAGGGAGCCCTCTACGAGTTCCAGGCCATGCTATTCGGCCAGTCCTTGGCTCCCAGGGTCTTCACCAAGTGCATTGCAGCGGTGGCATATTACCTGAGGTGCTGAGGGGTCCGGGTTTACCTCTACCTGGATGACTGGTTGATCGCAGGCCCCTCCCAGGCAGGAAGTGGAGCAGTCCAGGGGCCTTGCCATCAGACCTGCGTCTCGACTGGCCTCCTAGTTAACGAGTCCGAGTTGGAACTCGTACCTTTTCAGGTGATCTACTTTGTCTCCAATTGGAGGTATTACACAGTTTGTTCTCCCAATGGGGCACCCCTCAGGTGGACCTGTTCACCTCAAGGGAGAATGCAAAGCTGAGGCTGTTTTGTACCTGCCCCCCTCAGCAGGGAATGCTGCGGGGGAATGCCTCTCAAGGTCCTGGACCCCAGGCCTCTTCTATGCCTTCCCTCCACTTGCCTTGATCCACAAGGTGCTTCTCAAGGCCAGGAGGGACAAGGCACAGGTGAATACTGGTGGCTCCAGACTGTCTGCTCCAGTTTTGGTACCCCGATCTTCTCAGCCTCAGCAGCAGGCTCCCAAGGCATCTTCCTCTCCGCCTTGACCTGCTCTCCATTTCTCAGTGGAAGGTACTCCATCTGGACCTTCAATCCCTGCACCTGACAGCCTGGTTCCTGAGGGGCTAGAGTTCCCAGGCTGTGGATCTCTCTGAAGATGTCCTCACTGTTCTGGAGACATCTTGGAAGGAGTCAACCAGGAAGTGTTGCGCCTTCAAATGGAAAAGGTTCTCCATTTGGTGTCAGGGCGAGGGGTTGGATGCTTTGTCGTGTCCAGTGGCTAGTATTCTTGACTATCTGTGGTCCCTCTCTCAGTCAGGCCTTCGGTTGATGACCCACAGAATGCACCTGGCAGCCATCTGTGCTTACCGGGTGCGGGCTGGTCAGCAATCGGTGGCACAGGAAAAGGTGGTCTGGTGATATTTTTTTTTTTTTTTTAAATGCCTTAACCACATTTCCCCTCCGGTGCATGAACCAGCACCATCTTGGGATCTGTTGCTAGTTTTGGTGAAGCTCATGGGCAAGCCATTCAAACCGATGCACAGGTGTGAGATGTCGCTTCTGTTATAGAAAACCGCCTTCTTGGTAGATAGCACGTCAGCCAGAAGGTTCAGCAAGCTCCAGGCACTGTGAGTGTAGTCTCCGTACCTGGTCTTCCACAGGGACGAGGTTGTTCTGCGCCCCGGTCCGAAGTTCCTACTGAAGGTTGTGTCAGATTTCCACCTTAACCAGATGATTAATCTCCCGGTGTGCTTCACCAATCGCACTTCGGAGGCTGAGCACAGGCTCCATACTTTGGACCTGTGGCAAGCGCTAGCCTGTTATAAGGAGCGCACGGCTGGAGTTCGGGGAGAGTTTCGTCTGCCATATCTCTGCTATAGGATGGTGGTTTGTGAGCCTCTCATAGGGCATATGACTCATTCCACTGTCATACCGCTGCCTCGGTGGCTGCTTCCAAGGATGTCCCTATCCAGGAAATCTGCAGGACTGCTACCTGGAGGTCAGCACACACCTTTATTTCCCACTACCACATCGACCTTGAGACACGCCGGGATGCTGGTTTTGGGGCCTCAGTTCTCTTTCCCAGAGAACTGCTAGAAGTCTGCCAGGAAGTGTGGATAGAACATCATATCCATGTTCCTAGAAAAACAGGTTACTCACCTGTAACAGTAGATCTTCCACGGGGATAATCTCTTGCAGCAGGTAATACATAGGGTTATAGCCAGAGGGTGCTTTTGGATTCCCAGCAGTATTTGCCTAGGGCATCCTCAGTTTATTTTTTCGCTGTCTTCAGCCCGCACAACAGCAGTTTCTTTCCAGTGCTTGAAATTCTTCATCGATGAGACCTCAACCTAGGAACGGTATTTTCTCACCTTCATCAATGATTATCCTTCTACATCAACGAAACCTACCTACTTTGTTGTCAACGATATTTGTGACTTAACTTTTTTCTTTCCTTAAAAAAATCCAACAAGACTTGGAACAGTACTCCTTGTCTTTTCTCAGGGTTGCTCTTGTCAACGGCCACTGTTACCACTGCCCACCGTCGACAGGACATCGTTACATCAGCTAGATGTGGAGCAATACTCCTCAGCTTCCTCGTGGTTGCTCTCATCGATGGCCTCTACACACCATCGATGGAGCACCATACCATCATCTGGATGTGGAGCAATACTCCCCATCTTCCTCAGGGTTGCTCTCATCAACGGCCACTGTTACCAGTGCACAATGTCGACAGGATACCATAATCATCACCTAGATGTGGAGCAATACTCCTCATCTTCCTCAGGGTTGCTCTCGTCAACGGCCACTGTTTTCCAGTGTCCACCATCAACGGGACACCGTTACATCAGTTAGATGTGGAACAATACTCCTCATCTTCCTCGTGGTTGCTTTTGTCGATGGCCACTGCACACCATCGATGGGGCACCTTACTATCATTTTTGATGTGGAGCAATACTCATCTTCCTTAAGGTTGCTCTCATCGCCGGACACTTTTCCAGTGTTCACTGTCGACGGGACACCGTTACATCAGCTCGATGGGGAGCAATACTCCTCATCTTCCTTGTGGTTGCTCTCATCGACAGCCACTACACACCGTCGATGTGGCACCATACCACCATCTGGATGTGGAGCAGTACTCCCCATCTTCCTCATGCTTCCTCTTGTCGACAGCTGCTGTTACCAGCACACACCAACAACAGGGCACTATCACATCATGAGGAACAATACTCCTCATCTTCTTCTTGGTTACTCTCGCCGATGACCACTGTTTCTAGTGCACACCATCGACGATGCACCATAAAGATACCTTCCTCATCAACGACACTTACACTTTCGTCGCCATTGTTTACACTCATCGACGGCACTATTTCCAGCACACCGTCAATAGTGCACCATACCGTCAGCAAGCTGTGGAGCAATACTACTCATCCGTCCCAGACTTGCTCTCATCAGTGGCTACTGTTAGTGCTGTACACCTTCGACGGTGCCCCTCAAGCTGGCTTTGTCGTAGATGGTGTCTTCATTGACGTTGCTTGCAATAACTCTCATTTATGATTTACCAGGATGGTACATCATACTCCTTGTCCTCTGGATTGTACTTGTCGATGGCCACTACCGCCAGTGTACGCCGTCGATATTGCACCATAAGATGCTTTCAGCATTTCTGCATTGCCAGGCCATGGAGTACTACTCCTCACCCTCACGGGTGTCGCTCTCGTCAATGCCTGCTGCAGTGCTGCCAGTGTCTGCCATCGCCAGTGCCCCTTTTAACAGTTGTCTCTGCTGATTAGCAGATCCATCGAAGGTTCCTCCTTTTAGGACCGTCCTCGGCATCTACTTTGCCACTGACTGTGGCTTTGGGTTCTGCGCTAAAGGATAAAAGCTTTACCCTTATGACCATTACTCTTTCTTTTCAACCAGCCATCTGTAAGAGCACGGCAAACTGCTACAACCCAGGGATCCTGGTTTATATACCCCAGGCTTGGACCTCTGCGTATGCAGAGACTTGCATCATCTTTGATTCCTATGATTTCCTGTAAGACAGGCGGTCCCCGTGACCGTGTCATCCTTAATACATGTGGCTGCTGTTGCTCGGACAGTTTTTTGTTTTTGGTTTTTTTACAGGTCATGATGGATACTCAGACCTCCATTCTCAGGGAATCTTTCTAGCGGTCATGCTGACCTACTTCCCTTCCGACATGTTTCCATTCAGATTGGGACTGTCCTCCTAAGGGAGGTAGATTCTTCTTCTGAAAGATAACTCTGAAGAAGTGTTAGGAGAGTATTCTCCTTACAATGCCGGTTCTCCGCCTCTTTCCAAGGCCTCCTCCTTTACTTTATTACTGAGAAGCGCTCACCAATGCAGTCATACCTGCCTGGAAACCACCCTTCAAGGGTCATGCCATACCAAGACAGGCAGATCGCATATACCAAGCTCCGGTGGACCATCCCTACTTTGCAAACACCCCACCATGACATATGAGCTCCTTACCAACCTTGACATATGAGCTCCTTACCAACTAATACAGCCTCCCGCTGTCTGGCCTACCTTGCCGAACATGGTATGCCACATAAGACGAATGAATCTTCGGATTCTCAAATTATAAGAGACATATGGTGATATATCAACGTACACTCTGGTCTTTAGCCAAAACTCTTGTCAACGGACTCCCATCTTTCCCATGACCCAGGACCGTTGTTGGCTACTACAGCCACTGGTATTTTTATCTCATGGCACCCCCTCACCCTCAGATCAGAGTATGACACCGGGGATGCTTCACCCCTGACCTCGACCACACATATTACTATCAGACAATATACGTGGCTCAAACTCTCTGATTTACCCCAGCTGTGCAACATGAAAATTATGACTGCGCCTTTTAATAGCTCAAACTTTGTTACCCTGCCACCCAGATGATTTGGGATACCTTCCGGACATCTGGTTGACGACTTAGAACAGTCCATGACTGGTATCACTGTGTTCAGCTATCAACTCAATACCGTTACCGCTTCTGTAATTCCAGTGGTAAGGGTAGGAAGCAGGGACCTTACAGAGCCACCAGTTGAGGCCACACTACATCCCAGCAAGCCTTTACTGCCTCCACCCCACACTCTATCCTACTGCCTCCTTCAGTTTCAGTTGCTGGTTCAGCACTACCGGTTCTGAACCCTGCACTTCGGATTTTCATCCGCTCCAAGGCTACTTACCATCTGCCTTGCAGTAGTGCCTGCAGCAATCTGTGGTCATACCCACTACATCTTCCCATACCAGGACGATTGGCTTTTCGTGGCAAACCCGTAGACCTCAACTTCTTTCTCCGTACTTGCCCCTCTGACACGATTTGCAGCCTAGAGGATTATGGTAAATTGGCCTTCTTCCCTCCTGATCCCCACCCACCATCTCCAGTACATGGGAGTACTCTTGGACAGTGCTGCAGGTTGGGGCCTACTTATCAGAGGACAGTTAAACCTCATTTATGTCCCTGGCCATTCAAACTCAAGAGGCACAATGTGTGTCAATAAGACAACTACTTTTTAAGACATTTGACAATGGCCATCTCAGAGATCGGTACCCACGCAACACTGTGCATTACACTTTTACGGACACTTGACCAGTATGCACTACAAAGTCAGTGGCATCAAAAATCTAATTCCTTCGAGGCTTGAGTTTGGGTCCCTCTGTACTTATGAACTACCTTTCATTGGTGCATCTGCCGACCCCACATGTCTCATGGTGCCCCTTTCAATCCCTGCCGCCATCACAAACATTAATTACTGAGACTTTCCTGATGACTGGGCGCACATCTTGGTCCGTTCAAAACCTGAGAACAGTGAGTCTCAGGCTCCCCCTCACTTCATGTAATCTATTCAATAATAGAAAAAGGTGACTTGTCATCTGGGGCCTTCCGTTCATTCCCGAAAAACGGGGACTTTCTATGGATGCCCTGTTCTGCCCTTGGACAGGACTCTCTCTGTCATCCCTCCCTTCCCCCTCCTGCACAGTACACTTATTTTAGTTGTGCCTGGCACTGGCCCAGATGATCCTTATTGTTCCCTGTGGCCTGGGCAGGTTTGGCTCCCATTACTAAAACACTTAATGGTGGCAGACCCACTGCTGTTACTCATCACACCAGATCTCGTACAGGCAGGTTACTCCACCCCACTCTGGATTCCTTCCACCTCCACGAGTGGCTTCTGCAGACGCTTTTTATGTCTCTTCTCCAGGTCTTCTTGTAAATGGTGAACATTCTGCTGGCATCTCGCAAACTTTCTACCAGTCAAACCTACTTAAAATAGTAATGTTTTTTCCATATGGGCTTCTTCTCAGCCCATGGACCCTTTTTTCATGTCCAGTGCTACAAGTCTTGGAATGTTTATTCTCGCTCATGGCTACGTGCCTGAGCTACTCTCCGTTGGGGTTCACCTGACCTCCATCCCAGCCTTTCTTGAACTACTTTAAGACCACCTGATTTACCAACATCACTTAGCAGCAAAGTTTTCCAGAGGGGGAAGAATGCTACTTTTTCAGCCCTAATTAGACATCCTACACCATACTGGAGCCCTTACTTCCCTTACATGTCCTTCTGGACAGTTTACTTTGACCAAGTGCAACCTTTGTTTTCTTTTATGGAAAACTCCAAATCTTACTTCGAGAGGGCTCTTGCAGTAGTTAATTACTTGTAGGACTGCGCCCCCTGGCATCAGGACCACACAGAAACTTTTGCTAGCAGTGTCTGACAGGACCTCCCACCTGACGTCATGTGACAGACGTCAACATGACATTATATAGCCGTTTGGGCTGGCAGTATAGCCTAGAGGTTAGAGGAACGAGGTGTGAACGAGCTTGATACATCCAGCAGACCAGACCTGAGTTTGATTCTCACAACCTCCACTTGCACACTGAGCAAGTTACTTAACCGCCCAGTGCTCCCAGGTCGCCCCTCAAAACAGGCACTTGTACCTAGTGGGCCTTACCTGGTTACCAAAGACTGAAATAAAAAATATAGTGGGCGGTCCCCACGTCCACCCTCCAGTTCTTTCCCGAAGTCAACCTGTGAACGTCGGACCAACTGAAGCTCATTGCAGCAGTTCGAACGCCTAATTCTGATGAGTATCCATTTTTTTTCTCTAGTACAAATTTTCCTAATAATTGTTTATGTCGTCCTCTTCTTCCACAGAATCGCATAAAAATAAGTGTGGTTCTTGCGGCATCCAGTTACCACATAAGGACCAGCATACCCTCTGTCTCTTCTGCTTGGGACCAGATCACAACATCGAGGAGTGTGAGGCCTGCACTCAGTTCAACCAGGCCACACAGAAAATGCGCCAGCAGTCACTTGAAGCCCATTTTCTGAAACTCAAAATGGCTTAGATGGAAAAAGAACCGAAGAAGCTTAAAAGCACCTCCTCCAACTTACCCCCAGAAGAAGAAAAGAGGGACAAGGAAAAACATTGGGACTGGGAACAGTCTCCTCCCCCACCAATGCTATTCATAGGCACGTCAGCAGAGGATCGGTCCCCTTCCTCCAGGAAGGTGAGTGCCATGGCCAAGCCTGCGCTCCTGCCTGCAGAGCAGACTTTGGGCTCCCTGCTGCCACTGGTTACGGCGCGTACCTCAGACTCGTCCGATAAGCTGTTTGTCGGACCATCTGACAAGCCCCTGGCTGGGGTTGGTGAGTCAGGGTCTCCGACTTCTGCACAACCCATGTCGATCTGCTGATCGTCAGGCCCTCCGACGATTGGACGACTCTTTCGCATCCATCAGGCTCTGACTATGCACAGCCGGACGTCAGCTCTGTCCTGGCTGAAGGGTGAGGGTCACCCCGGATCTCCATCCATGGAGAGCCCCCGTCTCCTCCTTCGCTGGAGAGTCCTCCGCTGTCGTTGGACCCGCAGGTCCCGATGGAAGAATACTTTTTGCCAGGTTTTCCTGACGTCAGGATTCTCAAAGGCCTTACGGTGGCTCCGCCGCCACCAATAGTAATGCCCACAGATCCCATTGCCTCCATCAGGACTGCCAGCAGGCCCCCGTCAGGGCTCCCAAGAGGTATTCCACCTTCGGGGACTCCCTCGGCGGGTCCCCCTCCCCCGCAGGACCCCCTTCAGGATATCTGCCTTCGGGACTGACAGGCCAGCCTCCATCAGGGCCGCTGTTGGGCTACCCTTCATAAGGCCCGCCATCAGGCTGCCCTTCTTCAGGGCCACCACTGGGTTACCCTTTGTCAGGAGTGCCGTCGGGCTACCCTCCGTCAGGGCCACTGTCAGGTTACCCTCCAACAGGTATGCCATCTAGCTTTACGACATTGGGGGCACCTTTGGAATATTTGCTGTCAGACTATCCTCCATCAGCCCCGACGCCAGATCCCTTTTCAGTGGCCTTTTATTACTTTGGTTATCCTGGTTATTATACTCCACCAGGTTATCCTCACCATTATCTGCCCTCTAGTTTCTCGGGACAGACACGGAGCTGGATTCCACATTGTCATCCTCCACCTCCCCCCACTCCATCTCCCCCTGCTCAACATCGGGTGAATTTTCGGGAGATTTTAAAATCTTGGTGATCTGAGACAAAATCACAGTTGGTCCCAGAATTGGACAGCAGGCATCCACTACTTCCGGACACAGGCTGCCCAGATCCTACCCCTAGGGCACCCTCTCCGGTCATTCCGTGCACCTCAACATCAGGCCATTCGTCAGCCCGAATGCAACTCCTGACATCTGAAGGGATCACCAGGGAGCCAGAACCTCCAATTCCTCATCCACAGGTTTAGATTTTGAGACACCTCCCCATGAGGAACCAGTCCCTCAGGAGTCTCCCAAATTCCCACCTGAAGATCCCTCCTTTGTGGACCCTTCTCAAACATATGGCGGAGGACCAAGGATGGGAGTCAGATGCTGTGGACCCAAAACGACAGAGGTTGGCAGAGCATCTAGATTTCCTGGTGACGAGTCCAGTGCTCACACCTCTATGGCTGGAACCCCATGAGGATTTATCCTCGACCATCTGGCAGAGACCTTCCTCTATGCCGGCCATGGCCAAGAAAGCCGACCGGGATTACAGAACCCCTGAAGACGAGTACCACTTCAGCGTGCATCCTAAGGCTGATCGGTGGTCATTGCTGCAGCCCATGATCGGTCTGCTAAACCAAAGCGCCTTAGCACTTTCTCTCCTGGCAAGGAATCAGCAAATGGACTAGTTTGGGAGGAAGTTTTATTCTACTTCTACTCTAGCTATACGTACTCTGAGCTATGTTTCGCAAATGCTAGAGTACCAGAAGTCTTTGTTCCGCCAGCTTGAGCCCGTTGTCGAGGCCCTACCGGACTCTGAAACTAAGTCCACCTTGGCAAACACCTTATAAATAGCGGGACATCATTCTTTGCGGGCCACCTATGATGCGGTGGATTCCTCTGCTAAAGGTACAGCCATAGCTGTAAGCCTTCGCCAGTACTCCTGGCTTAGCGTATCTGGACTAGTCCCTGATGTTCAGTTGGCCATCCAGGATGCCCCTTTCAGAGGCTCTGTCCTGTTTGGCGGCGATGCCCAGGACATTATCACAAGCCTGCAGGATAAAGGCACAGCTCTTCAGTCAGTTCACATCATGTACCGCCTGAAACAACAAAAAAGTCCTTTTCCTTGGCAGAACAGATGCCAGACAAAAAACTAACAAGCGCCTTCTTGCCAGTTTAAACATAGGTCACCCAATATAGCCGTCGCCCCTCCAGCTAACACCCAGAGTACTTCCTGAGCGGTCCTCCCCAACCCCTCTGCCATTCCTGACTCGCTGACCAATCTCTCTGCTCCTAGTCTGTCAGAGGAATAGGTGGGCGGAAGATTCACAGGGCATCTGGGAGTACATCACAATAGACATCTGGGTGCTTCAGTTAATAAAGCTTGGTCACACACTCGAAGTTCGAGAAAAAACACCAAATAACCCTCTGGGGGTTTTCTCATTATCCAAGGGCACATATTCCCCATTTAAGGGAGGAGATCACGGCTTTTATTCGAAAAGAAGCAATAAAGCCAGTGCCGGCAAAACAGACTGGGAAAGGATTCTACTCACTTCTGTCTGATACCCAAAAAGACGGGGGATCTACACCCGATTCTGGACATTAGTACCCTAAACCTCTTCATAGAGTACAGGAGATTTTGGATGCTGACACTGCAAAGCCTACTACCTCTCCTTTCCAAAGGACAATGGCTTTGTGCCTTGGATATGCAGGATGCGTATCTACACATCGCAATATTCCGTCCACATTGCAAATTCTTGAGGTTCCCTTTCTAAGGGGAGCATTACCAGTTCAGAGCTCTCCCTTTGGACTATCCTCCGCTCCACGGGTTTTTACCAAATGCATAGCGGTTGTGGCAGGTGCCTTGAGGAGTCAGAGACACTATGTCTTTCCTTGCCTTGATGATTGACTCCTCACAGCTCAGTCGACGGAGGGGTTGGAGGCTTCCTTATCAGCTACCCTGCACCTTTTCGAGTGTCTGGGTATTACTGTCAATTACCCTAAGTCCTGGCTTGCTCCTTCCCAGCACCTTCAATTTATTGGGGCGGTGCTGGACACAGTACAGGGTATGGCCTTTCTTCCCCTGGACAGGGTAGACACCCTGGAGAGGCAAGCCAAGCTGGTATCTTCCAACCGACACATTTCGGCCAGGGTGGTTGTCCACCTTCCTGGCCTCATGGCAGTGGCTGTCCCTACGGTCTCAATGGCCAGGCTCCACATGCGCATTTCGCAGTGGACTCTTGAGGTCCCAGTGGGATTAGAGAGTAGACGACTTGGACAGTCAGATCCTTATTTCCAGCCCAGTGCAGCAGGATCTGCTATGGTGGCAGGACTCCCAACAACCTGATTCAAGGAATACCTTTCCAGGCCCCTTCTCACTCCCAAATACTGACCACAGATGCGTCGGGAATGGGATGGGGTGCCCATCTGGGACGTCACAGGACCCAGGGCCTGTGGTCACCTGTGGAACTGCACTTGCACATAAATGTACTAGAAATGAGAGCGGTGCTTTGCGCTCATTAGGCTTTTCAGCACATACTTCAGCAAAAGACTGTTGATCCAGTCGGACATGTGTGTGGTGTGGTACATCAACAAACGAGGGCAACCCACTCATATCTTCTTTCCAGGGAAGCGATGCAGGTCTGGAACTGGGCGATTCTGCACAAGGTCTGTCTTCTGGCAGTCCACGTCCTAGGCATGTAAAATGATCTCGCGGACAGTCTTCGCCGCACCAGAGTACGGGCACACAAGTGGGAGCTAAAACAAGAAGTACTAGATCACATCTTCGACCTTGCGGTCGTCTGGAGGTGGATCTCTTCGCAGCCCCTTCAAAGCAAAACTTCCCAAGTTTTGCTCACTCAACCCTGGGCCTGGTATTGTTTGGCAAGACACACTGTCGCTTTTTTGGACAGGGAGATTTCTATATGCATTTCCTCCCTTCCCAGTCTTAGAGAGTGCTGATCAAGCTACAGATAGAAGGAGCACAAATGATATTGATAGCTCCGTTTTGGCCTGGACAAATTTGGTTCCCGCTGCTCCAACAGCTGGCAATGGAATTTCAGATTCCTCTACCTGTTTCCTGCGAACTCCTGACCCAGGAGGGGGGCATGCTAGTACATCTGGAACTGAAATTCCTTCATCTTCATGCATAGCTCCTCAAGACATAGTTGCTTCAAGGTATGGGGTTTCACATTAGGTAGCTCAGATTTTGATAGAGGCAAGAAAGCCCTCTACCAGAGCTACTTGGGCCACCTCGAAGACTTGGGATCCTTTCTTGTGCTCCGCTGCTCAGGTCATGGAGTATCTTCATCTGTCGGACCTGGGCTTGAGCTACTTCTCACTGAAGGTGCATCTAGCAGCCATCTTTGCCTACCATGATTTGGTAGGGGGCAAGACTCTGGACCAGTTAGAAGTCTTAAAAACCTTCTTAAAAGGTATTTTGCATCTGAAATCCCTGGTGCATAACCCTGCTTCACCGTGGGACCTTAACTTTCTTTTAGAAAAATTGTCCTTGCCTACCTTTGAACCGGCAAGGACATGTGACACACGCTTTTTGTCCTGGAAAGTGCTCTTTTTAGTTGCAGTCACTTCTGCTCGAAGAATTTCTGAGCTTCAAGCCCTGATGTGTAAGGTGCCTTATTTGATTTTTCACAGAGACCGGGTGGCTCTGCGCACAGATCCTAAGTGTCTTCCAAAAGTTGTTTCGGAGACTACCCTGAATCAGTCTCTTCAATTGCTGGTGTATTACCCTGAGCATTTTAATATGGGGAGGCTATCTTGCATACACTAGATGGTCACAGAATTTTACGTTATTACACAAACAGGACTAAATTTGTCCTCAAATCGGATCAGCTTTTTGTTTCTTTTGCACCGAAGAGAGAAGGTGCAGCAGTTTCCAAACAGTGCCTTTCCAAATGGTTGACCAACTGCATTATTTTTTGTTACCAGAAGCATGGTAAAGTCCTTCCAGGGCAGGTGAAATGACATTCTACCAGGGGAATGGCTGCCTCTACAACTTGTTTCAGAAATGTTTCTGCCTCAGAGGAGTCATGTGATGCAGGCAGCCTAGCAGCAGCACTAGTCTGGAGCTCCTGCCCTTCACCTCTTACCACCACTTCTAAAACCTTAACAAGGAGAGTGTTATCAAAAATAACTGCATCACCAGAGAGCCCCTGCCTTCAGCGATCGATATCAAGCAAACAACCACATCACATTTGGCTTTACTTGCTGTGATGGACGCTGACATGAGGCAGGCCCCGATGAAGCACACACCGCCTCCCTTCCCAGAGAAGATGCCTAAAAAATCAAGGGCTCTGGGAAAGGCGGCCAGTTAATCAGGATCTACAGTTCCACCATCGATCCCCCCTACTGAAGACCGTTTTCTTCAGGAGCTCATGCCGTTCAGAGAAACCCTGTCTGACGTCTCGTCGGAGCTGAAAACTATAAGAGGGGATTTGACTAACTTAACCAGGAGAGTGGGTGATTCCGAGGCCCGCTCCTCTTCCCTGGATCATGGCGGGAGAAGGTGGACCCAGAAATTGTGCAGCTCCGTCAACAGATGCACAAATTTCAAAAACTGAGGATCTTGAGGGGAGAAGTAGAAGGAACAACCTACTTATGATGGGTCTACCGGAGGTTGAGGAAGGGCTCAATACCATTGCCTTCGTGCAGAAGTTCCTACAGAAAGTCATGGGCCCCTCTCCACTTAACCCCACATATCAGATTGAAAGGGCTCCTCGAGCTGTTAGACAGACACCTTAGCCAGGAGCCCCCCTCTCCCCCTAAGACCAATCATTTTAAAATTCCTCAGCTTTATGGAAGAACAGCATGTTCTCTCCAAAGTTGGAGAATTGCAAACAATCACGTGGGAAGGCTCAAACTTAAGTTACATAAGACCTAACCTACGAAACCCACTAGAAACGTTCAGCTTTCCATCCTACTGTCAGTAAATTGATTGCGGCAGGCATCCCCTTCAAAATGCTGTACCTGGCGAAGTTGCAAGTCTCCATTGACAGTGCCTGGCTTTTGTATGAATCCTCAAATCAAGCTGCAACAGAACTAGCTAATAAACTACCTAAGCTTTTCAAAACAGGCTGAAGTTTTCCCGTGGCTGCGTTCTGGCATTTGCTGTTCTAGGAGTCAAACTCTCCTACTTGTTGTTTAGTTATTTCATCAGTTACCTGGTTTGCTGTCTGTTCCTTCTCGAGGAATCGGGACCTTGGCAGAGGAAGGCCAGCCAAGCCTTTCTAGTGGTTCCTATGCACAGTGGACTATAGTGCAACTTTTAAAACCGGGAAGTAACCTTAGTTTTGCAGTGGCTCCAGGGGGACGTTTTTTCTGTTGGGCCGCTTGTTAGTCCCACTTCCATCCCCCTTCCCTCTGGCGCTTCCTTCGACTCTCACTACCAGAGGACTTTATGCTATTATCCCATGCAAGTACTGTGGCTTATTATGTGTTACTTGTTGTAATCTCCATTCAGTTTCATGGTCAAACGATAAACTGTCTTGTTTGAGAGGGGCAAGTATGAAGCAAATTCTGCTCTTGGTTGCAAATTCAAGGGGGCTTCCCCAAACCTTATGACGCAGGCGGAGTTCCTAGTTATCATGGCCTTTGCCCACTGATTGAATGCTCTAGTTATTTCCTCAGGGCCTCTGACTTTTTTCCACCCTAATGCTTGGGTGATCACAAGGAAATATGGAGACAGGCACAAATAGAGACAGGGGCTGCTGAACAAGGTCTCTATTACTTATCTGTCTAACCGGGGCCATCTTTTATTGGGTCGGGTCAGCTGAAATCCCATAAGCTATTTTGATTTCATGCTGAGGGAAGCACACTATACGGTACCTATTTGGCCCTGGGAGCATGCCATGTGATGATCAGGTAAAGAACTCTGCTTCTAATTAAAATTGATTATTAGTGGTGGTGGGGGCCTCTGGACTGCACAGGCTCAGGGTAGAGCTGCATAGCGTACCGGTTCATGGGAGGGGGGTGGCTTTCTACTCCTCGTCCTCCGTCTGTTTGAGGAAATGTGGCAGTCGCCATCATGCTTTACAGCACCAGAGCCACGGGAGAATGTTCCTGCCATACTACTAGTACCCCAGTTAATACTAGGGAGTAGAAATGCCAAATGGGGTTGGCCTTCCGTTAGTCAGTACTTTGTGTCAAGGCCTGGATCGTTAACAACGTGGAGGTCCTATGTAAATAGTTGCTGGGGAATCCGGGGGTGGGAGGGTGGAGGGAGGGCCGGGAGGGATTTGAGAGGATAAGACAAGTCCCTTTTTTTTTTTTAACTGATGGGGATATTTAGGGTAAGGGGGAAGGAGGTGGGAAGGATCTTACTAGGTCTTACTTCGAGAGGGCTCTTGCAGTAGGTAATTACATATAGGACTGACATCGACAGACGGCAGGACCTCACGGAAAAATTTCTAGTTAGCAGTCCCTAGCGAGGGACCTCCCCCAAGTCAGGTGACCGGCGTCAGGAGACGTCTGTATAAAGAGGCGGTCCCTGAGACCCGCCTTCCAGTTCTTTCCCGCCATTAGCTTGTGCAGCGCCTCACGGAAAAGTTTGTTGCTTCGTCAGCCTCCCTTCGTCAGTTTTTGCCGAATAATTTTGACTTTTATCGACATTTGTCAGGTCATCATCGGTGTGTGTAAGTCCCCTACACCCTCAGGCACAAAAAGAAGTGCGACTCGTCGGCTCCCAACTCCCACACAAGGACGGCCATTCTCTGTGCCTGTTCTGTCTAGGCTCCAATCACCCGGTCGAGAAGTACCAGCACTACCTCAGCTTCAATGCGGCTACCCGGAAAAAGCGGCAGCAATCCCTGGAAGCCCACATCTTGAAGAAAAAGATGAGTTCGATGGAGAAGGAGCTCAAAAAACTGAGGCAGGCGTCCACTTCCCCTCCATGGCCATTGGAAGAAGAAAGACGAGGAGAGGCACCGGGACAAAGGCTCCTCCACCGCGTCTCCCTCAGGAGTTGCGGACTCTGGTAACATCCCTCCGGAGACACTCTCGGCGCCCGCCCATCTGGCTTCGCTCGGGTCTTCCGGGCGCCTCCGGGCCAGTGGAGGCCTCCGCCCCGGTTTGGCCGCTAACCGGCTACTGGCGTGGGCGGCTCCAGTAAGCGGACGTGGCTCTCCGGCGTCCGTGTGGAAGAAAGCAGTAAGGTGCGACACTTGGGGTAAGCGCGGCTCCTCTCCCCGCCAGACCGGCGGTCCTTCCCTCGTGCTGCCTCCGGCGAAAGCTCCCTTAAAGTCAGGCGCGGCTCCTCAGCGCCCAGCGGGAGCTACCGCTATAAGCGCACATGGCGCAAATCCCGGCGTCCGGTTGGTGAAAGAACAGACGACGGACCCACCCACATCCGTCATCCCTGGTTCTCCGCACACCTCGCTGCCATCTAGGGACCCAGAGTCTGCCCAGCCCGACCCCAGGGGTTTTTCCCCTCCATCCCCGGGCGACGTTGGGGTTCCTCCTCCATCGGACCGTCCTCCTTTAGGTGCGCCGGATCTGACGTTGGTGCCCTGGCACCTCCGACACCAGTATCTCCAACACCAGTACCTATGATGCCGGCCCCGATGCCGACCGACATCCCGCTTCCGGATGTCGCTTCGCCGCCGGGCCCTCCACCCTCCAGGCCCTCCAACCTGGATCCGCCCATGAGGCCGCCAGCCGGGCCGTTTGCTCCGGCAGCTCCTCCGGCTCCCGGATACCCTCCGTCCTATCCGGGACCACAGTACCCGACGCTACAATACCCGCCGCCGGGTTTTGGATACTCTCCGTATGGATACAACCCATACCCTTATCCCCCTCCTTCTCCTCCTCCACGGCCCCCACAGCCGCCAGTGGATTTGCAGGAGACTCTGGCCTCCTGGTGGACTGAGGCCAAGGCTCAGCTCACCAGGGAGGTGGAGAGCTAGCTACCGACGACGGTGCCGTCTCAGGTTCCCGTACATCCACGGCGGCACACTCCCTCACCACCTCCGGACACAAGGGCTCTCCCCTCTGGGTCCTGAGAGGGGCAGGATGCGCTTCCTCGGGTGCTTCCCAAGGGGTCCGCTCCTCCCTCGGATCGGGAAAGGGAGTCTTTTTCCTCTTCACCCTCGGACTCCTCGGATTCCTCCAACAGTTGCTCTGAATGGGACGACGAGCCATGCTCTCCAAAGCCCAGACCAAGGATTCCTCCGAAGTCTCCTCCGGAGGATCATTCTTTTACGGAGTTGATACAAAATATCCGGGAGGTTCAGCAATGGCACTCTTTGGAACCAGACCGTCAGTGGTTGAAACTCGCCGAGCACCTGGATCTGCCCGTGACAGCTCCTACTTTAGTGCCACCCTGGATAGAGCCTCACGCTGACCTTCTTACCACCATCTGGAAGCAGCCTTTGGCTCTAGCCCCACTTCCGCAGAAGTTGAATAGGCTATACCAGGCTCCCGAGGGTGTTGATTTTTTTTAGATTCTCACCTCGTGGTTGACTCGACGTGATTAGCGCCGCTCACGGCCGTTCGGCGCTCGTCGCCACCTGACAAAGAATCCCGCCTACTGGACCAGTATGGAAAGAAGATCTTCGCTTCCTCCACGCTGGGGATTAGGGCCCTGAACTATGTCAGTCATGTGGGGGACTACCAGAAGGTCATTCTTACTCAGGTGGAAACCAAACTGCACTCTCTGCCAGACTCTCAAGTCAAGCAGGAGTTGGCTGATCTTGTCTGCTCTGCACGTTCGGCCAGTCGACACATGCTTCGTGTGACCTACGATGCAGTGGACATGGCTGGACGGAGCTCAGCTTTCGCCGTAGTCTTACGTCATCATGCTTAGCTCCGTGTATCAGGGTTGATCCTGGAAGTGCAGCCCGCTATCCGGGAAACGCCCTTCTGGGGGTCGGTGCTTTTCGGTGGCGATGTCAAAGACATCATCACCGATTTGAAGGAGAAGGGGATGGCACTGAAGTCCGTTGTCTCCATGTACCACCCCCACCAGCCACAGCGCCGTCCCTTTCGCAGACGGAATCGGCCCAAGGCGAAACCCCAGGGAAGGCGGGCCACAAAACATTGGGCCCCCACAGCTGCTAAGCCTCCCCCCGCCCAGAAAAGCAGCGGGTGCTTCAGCTGCGGCGCTGCCCCACACCACCTGACTCCTCTCCCACTACCTCCGGACTCCCCGGAAGAACCGTTTCCCTCCACCTTCTGGGATGGAAGAGGATAACATCAGATTCTTGGGTGCTCTAGCTGATCGCAGAAGGACACTCGATAGAGTTTCTACAGAAACCACCTCGCCATCCCCCACCCCCAAAGTTGTCATATTCACGGGAACATCTTCTCTTGGTCCAGGAAGAGATTTCAGCTCTGCTACCGAAAGAAGCAATAGAACCCGTCCCCCTTCATCTTCAAGGGGCGGGTTACTATTCCCATTTCTTCCTGGTCCCAAAGAAGACAGGAGATCTTAGACCTTTTCTAGATCTCAGTTCCCTGAATCTTTTAGTGGAATACAAAAGGTTCAGAATGCTCTCGTTGCAGAGCCTTCTGCCCCTCCTCCGGTCAGGCAGTGGCTATGTGCCCTGGATATGCAGGATGCTTACCTGCACATTTCCATTCGCCCGTCTTCGTTTTGCGTTCCAGGGGGACCACTGTCAGTTCAAGGCACTTCCGTTTGGCCTATCCTCGGTGCCCCGAGTATTTACCAAATGCCTAGTGGTGACGGCGGCCTACCTGCATACCCGTGGGGTGCAGGTTTTCCTGTACCTGGACGATTGACTCCTGGCGGCCTAGTCCGGGGAGGAACTACTGCGCTGCCTCACCCTTACCCAGCAGGTTTTTGCCCGCCTGGGTATTACCATCAACCATTCCAAGTCTCACTTGATCCCATCTCAGAAACTACAGTTTATTGGGGTGATTCTAGACAGGACCATTGGCAGGGCCTTCCTGCCACCAGACTGGGCGTCCACCCTCCAGACTCAAATAAGTCTGTTGTCTGGCTGCAGGCAGGTCAGTGCAAGGTTGGTCCTTCGCCTTCTCGGGCTCATGGTGGCTGCTATCCCGACAGTTCCTCGCGCTCGGCTTCACATGAGAGTTTCTCAGTGGACTCTCCGCTCCCAATGGGATCACTTAGTGGACGACTTAGATCACTCAGTTGTAGTCTCCTCGCCGATGCTCCGAGACTTGCAGTGGTGGATGGTTCGAGAGAACCTGCTTCGAGGAGTTCCTTTCTTTCATCCTCCCCCCTCCCAGATTCTAACCACAGACGCCTCGGGCGAAGGTTGGGGAGCCCATGTAGGTCACCATCGGACCCAGGGCTCTTGGTCCAAGCTCGAACAGACACTCCACATCAGTGTGCTCTAGCTTCGGGCAGTGTTATATGCTATCCAAGCCCTTCACCCATACATCCTTCCCGGCCACCTAGCCGTTCAGGCAAACAACATGTGCATGGTTTGGTACATCAACAAACAGGGGGGGACTCAGTCCTACTCTCTTTGCAGGGAAGCAATGAGGGTTTGGGATTGGGCAACACAATACGACCTTCACCTCACGGCAATTCATGTTCCGGGAGTCAACAACACCTTGGCAGACAGGCTAAGTGGCTCATCTGCTCTGACTCACGAGTGGGAACTGGACCAAGGGGTCCTAGACAGTATCTTCCGACTTTGGGGAACACCACAGGTCGACCTGTTCGCATCCCCTCTAAACGCAAAGCTTCCCGTCTTCTGTTTGCTCATTCCAGAGCGAGGTGCTTTCTGGAGAGACACTGTGTCTCTAGACTGGAAGGACAGATTCGTCTATGCCTTTCCCCCAATTCCACTTATCCCATGAGTCTTACAGAAACTAGCTTCAGAAGGAGCACGAATGATTCTGATTGCTCCTTTCTGGCCCAGGCAAGTTTGGTTCTCTCTTCTACAACAATACTCAGAGGATCATCCTCTTCCTCTTCTTCTATCACGAGGTTTGCTGACCCAGGATCAGGGGACCCTGGTCCATCCAGGCCTCAAATCTCTTCAGCTGCATGCACGGCTCCTGCAGACTTAGCTCAGTCCCATTTTGGGGTTTCTTCCCAAGTGGCGGAGATTTTGGTGGAGGCTAGAAAACCCTCTACTAGATCTATCTACGCCATGAAGTGGAAAAGGTTCACTATCTGGGCTGCTTCTGAGGAAGTGGAACCCTTTTCCTGCTCAGCAGGGCTTCTGCTGGAGTACCTACTCCATCTTTTTGACCTGGGTCTTAGTCATTCTTCTCTGAAAGTCCACATAGCGACCATCTTGGCCTATCATGTCCCCTTTGCAGACCAGACATTTGTTCAACTGGAGGTCTCTAAGACCTTTCTTAGAGGGGTCCTCCATCTGAGACCTCCTATACGTACTCCCCTTGGGACTTGAACTTTGTTCTCGAGAAACTTACCCTGCCTACTTTTGAACCAGCAGCTTCAGCAGACTTGAAGTTCCTTTCATGGAAGACTGTCTTCCTGGTGGCCATTACTTCCCCTCTGAGAATTTCCAAGCTCCAGGCCCTGATGAGTAAAATTCCATACTTGATTTTTCACAAGGAACATGTTGCTCTGCGCACTGACCCCAAGTTTCTCCCTAAGGCAGTAGTGGAGTCTACTCTAAACCAGTCCATAGAGTTACCTATCTTTTTTATGCAGTACTCTAATCAGGGGGAGTATTTACTCCATACTATGGATGTTCACCGGATTCTGAGATACTACACTAACAGAACAAAAGATCTTAGGAAGACCGATCAATTATTTGTCTCTTTTGCACCCAAAAGAGAAGGCAATGCCGTTTCCAAGCAATGCCTATCTAAATGGTTGGCTCATTGCATCACTTTCTGTTATGACAAGTACAACAAGACCCTGCAGGGTCAAGTAAGAGGCCACTCCACCAGAGGAGTAGCTGCCCCAGCGGCTTGTTTCAAGAATGTGTCAGCGGAAGATATCTGTGCTGCTGCCACCTGGACCTCCGTCCATACCTTTACAAAACACTACAGTTTGGATATTACCTCTCGCCGTAGAGCAGGCTTCGGGCTGGCTGTCCTGCAAGGCCTCTTATCTTAAAGCTTGCACAGCTAGAGCTTCTACTTGGAGTAGATTTCCTCCTCCCAGTGCTTCTCCTTGTTCCAGACTGCTTGGGACTCAGTCCTATATGTAATTACCTACTGCAAGAGCCCTCTCGAAGTAAGATAGTATGGTTACGTAAGAACTTAGAAACATAGACGTTGATGGCAGATAAGGACAGCAAGGCCCATCCAGTCTTCCCATTTCTTTTTTCTACCTTATAAATGTGACATCGGCCTTTGCTCTGTCAGTGGCCTATCTATTCATAGTCATTTGTATTGCTCCCCTATGCCTATCCCATGCCTGTTTGAAGCCCTGCACTCTATTCATAGCCACCACTTCTTGTGGTAAGCCATTCCATGCATCCACCATCCTTTCTGTGAAAAAGAATTTCCTCACATTCCCCCTTAATCGGCCCCCCTCTAATCTCATGCTGTGTCCTCTTGTCCTGCTATTTTTCTTATATTTAAACATGTTAGACTCTTTCACCTTGTTACTGCCCTTAAGGTGCTTGAATGCCTCGATCATATCACCTCTCTCCCTCCTTTGCTCAAGGGTATACATATTGAGCTCTGTTAATCTGTCCTCGTATGTCTTCTGATGCAGTCCCTGCACCATTTTGGTTGCCCTTCTCTGGACTGCCTCAATTTGGTTAATGTCCTTGTGAAGGTGTGGCCTCCAATACTGCACGCAGTACTCCAGATGGGGCCTAACCAGTGTCTTGTAAAGAGGGATTATTACCTCCCTCTTACGACTTGTGATACCCCTACTAATACACCCTAACACCCCCTAGCCTTACCTACTGCTTTAGAGGTCTGCTTGGATGATTTCAGGTCATCAGTGATGATGATGCCCAAGTCTCTTTCTTCCTTTGTGACTGCTAGCAACTCCCTCTCAGCCTATAGGTGACTTCAGGGTTTCTCTCTCCTATGTGCATGATCTTGCACTTCTTTGCATTAAATCCCAGTTGCCACTCTTCTGACCATTTTGCTAGTTTATCCAGATCTCTTCTCATTCTGCCCACCCATCTGGATCATCTACTCTGTTGCAGATCTTGGTGTCCTCTGCAAACAGACAAGCCTTACCCTCTAGTCCATCTGCAGGGTCACTAATGAAGATGTTGAAGAGGACTGGCCCCAGGACTGATCCCTGAGGTACCCCACTTGTGACTTGCATCTCTTCTGACTGTATACCATTTACCACCACTCTCTGTTTCTGCCCGTCAACCAGTTTGCCACCCAGTTGACCAACTTCTGACTCACCCGAGCCTACCCAGCTTATTTATCAATCTTCTATGTGGAACAGTGTCAAAAGCTTTGCTGAAGTCAAGGTAGGCGACATCAACTGCTCCCCCTTGGTCCACCACTCTGGTTACCCAGTCAAAGAAATCTATGAGATTAGTTTGACAGGACCTTCCTTTTGTAAACCCATGCTGTCTTGGATCCTGTGCCCTATGGATTCCAGGTGTTGCACTATCCTTTCCTTAAGGAGTGCCTCCATAATCTTGCCCACTACTGAGGTAAGACTGACTGGTCTGTAGTTCCCCGCCTCCTCCCTGCTACCTCTCTTGTGGAGTGGGATCACATAAGCCCTTCTCCAGTCTTCTGGGACCTCTCCTGTGCTCAGAGACTCACTAAACAGTTCTGCTAATGGCTCTGCTAGTTCCACCTTTAGCTCCTTTAGTACCCTGGGATGTATGCCAACAGGTCCCATTGCCTTATCCACCCTGAGCTTAGCAAGCTCTTGTAGGACCCTTTCTTTTGTGAAGGGAGTAGTGCTCACCTCCCTCCCCTGTGTCCGTGATGCTGGCTGTCAGGCCCTGCCCTATCTTCTCTTCAGTAAATACTGAGCAAAAGTATCTATTTAGGATAGATGCCTTTACAGGGTCCTCCTCCTCCTCACATGCTCCCTTTTCTCCATTAAGCTTAGCAATACCCCTCTGGACTTTCTCCTTTCACTAATTTATCTATAGAAAGTCTTGTCACCTTCTTTTACTGTTCGTGCTAGTTTTTCCTCAGTTTGGGACTTTGCCTGCCTTACTGCCTTCCCTGCTTCCCTTAGGGCAGTTTGGTATGCCTCCTATCTTCATCCGTTGTGTTCCTTATATTTCCTGAAGGCCAGCCTTTTGGCTCTGACCTTTTCTGCTACTGTATTTGAGAACCAAAGTGGTTTCCTTCTTGTTTTGCACTTCCTTTTCTGTTTAACACAATGGGATGGTGCTTCAAGTATTGCATCCTTAATGCTTGCCCACTTTGCCTGTACCCCTCACCTGTGTTTCTTTTGCCAGGGCTAGCTTAACTCTGTTGGCCATCTTATCAAAGTCAGCTCCTCTGAAGTCCCATATTTTTGTCTTGGAATGGGATGATTTAGATGTAGTAGCCAAATTGAACCATACCATGTGATGGTCACTGGCCCCGGGTGACCTTCTACCTGGAGATCTGTGATCCCTTCCTTGTTAGTCAGTACTAGATCTAGGATAGCCCTGTCTCTCGTGGGTTGCTGTACCAGTTGTTTGAGGCCCTCCCCCTGCAGGGAATCCACTATGTGTCTAGTTCTGGCAGATGTTCCTGCTGGTATTGACCAATCTGTATCCGGCATGTTGAAGTCTCCCATTATCAGAACCTCCCCTTTAGCTGTCATGTTTTGTATATCTTCTAACAGTACCGTAACAGTAGATCTTCGAGAGAGGCTCTTGCAGTAGGTAATACCTTCCCACCCTCCATCCCCCTAAGCTTTTTCAGCTCCTTTTCCATTGAGGGAAATATCCGCTCCTCTCTCGTCCGGCCTCTTCTGGCTTGTGGCGGGAAAGAACTGGAAGGCGGGCATCAGGGACCGCCCCTTTATACCGACTTCTCCTGATGCCGATCACCTGATGTGGGGGCGGTCCCTCGCCAGGGACTGCTAGCTAGAAATTTTTCCATGGGGTCCTGCCGCCTGCGGACGTCAGTCCTATATGTAATTACATACTGCAAGAGCCTCTCTCGAAGATCTGCTGTTATGGTAAGTTCTTACGTAACTGTACTTTCTCAACTGTCATATTACACAACAGTTACTTCTAGCTTTATGTTTCTGTTTCCTTCTACTATTGCTAATATGGGGTGGGGAGGTTGGGAGGGTGGTGGGTGGGTTGGAGTGTGCCCTGTGGGTTGTTGTTGCCTTCTTGTTACTCGAGGTTGGACATTCCTACTATATGGGGAAAAATGGCGAATAATGCAGTCAGAGTTGTTACGTGGAATGTTAGGGGAGTGAGAGATCCATCTAAAAGATACCAGGTTATAAAACATTCTGCCCTACTCAATGCTGGTATAATCTTACTCCAGAAAACCCACCTGTTAGCAAGTGAGGCTGTCTGGCTACATCGGCAAGGGATTTCCCAAATTTTGCAGCAGGAGACTCCTCTTCGAGTTGAGGTGTGGCTATTCTAATTACAGGTAATGTGTCCTTCCAAGCTGAATTGACTATAGGGGATCCAGGAGGAAGGTTCATCTTAGCTAAGGGGTCTCTCAGTAGCACAGAAGTGGTTTTAGGTTCCCTGTATGGACCAGTGGGAGGTGATGCAAGGTTTCTCATGGACCTAGCCAATAGGCTTGCAACTTGCAGCTCCCTTGATCATTTGGGGGGGGGGGGTGACAGGAACATTCCACAAACACAGGATTTAGATAGATCCTACCTACCATTAAAGCCCCCTTATCCTCCCCAAAAGCCCTGATTGACTTTTTAGACATGCTTGGATTATGAGATCTGTGGCGGATCCTTAACCCTTCCCATCATCTCTTTTCCTTCTATTCAGCCATTCATCAATCATGGTCCAGACTGGACTATATTTTAATTAGCCTCTCCCTCCTGGCTGGCCTTTGTCAGGCTGGGATCGAACCAATCATCCTGTCTGATCACTTGGTGGCCTGGTTGGTCCTATTCCCCGACCCTGACCTGCAGAGAAAGACAGCTTGGAAGTTGAACACCCAACTATTAAAAGATAAATCCCAGTTCCTTATTCAGTCCTTCACTGACCATAACAGGGGCTGTCTGCAAAGGGAGAATCTTGTATGGTGTGCACTTAAATGTTATCTCCGAGGTGAATTTATCAAGCTTGCATCCAGGAGAAAACGGCAGAGGGAGGCAGAGGCTTTATCTCTCCTAACTCAGTTTAGAGCAGTGGAGATCTCTCTGTCCTCATCCACCTCCTCTGATTTCCTGGAAACATTGCTAACCCTAAGAAATAACTATGCGTATCTGTTGTGAGAGAAGGCAGAATTCGCCATTCTAAAAACAAAATCTAAGTATGTGAATCAGGGTGAAAAGGTGGGTAGACTTCTAGCTCTTCGGCTGCGCAAACGGGAAAGCTTCAGGTTGATTCCCTCCATTTTTGCCCCAGATGGCTCCACCAAAACGACATCCCCGGACATCGCTCAGGTTTTTGAAACCTTCTGTCATATGCTCTATGGTAAACACACTTCTCCACCATTACCTCAGGAGACAGAGGCCTGCTTGGATTCTCTTGACCTTCCCTGTCTGTTGATCCACCAACAGGTCTCCTTGTCATCCCCAATCACTCTCGTAGAAGTAGAAGATGCAATTAAAAGCTTATCCCTGAATAAGACACCTGGCTGTGACTGGTTCCCCTCTAATTTTTATAAAACTTTCTCTAAAGAATTAGCCCCTCTTTTGCTTAATCTATACAGATACATGTTTAATGTTGATTCCCTAGAACCAACGTTACTGGAAACCACGATAGTCATCTTACTCAAACCAGATAAACCCCACACATATCCAGCCAGTTATCGTCCTATCTCTCTCCTGAATTGCTACATCAAGTTTCTAACCGATACTTTCACTGCGTATTAGGAAAGTCTGGACCCACCTATTGAGCCCTGAACAAGCTGGCTTTGTTCCAGGTCGGTCTTCGGCAGACCTCCTTAGGAAACTTAAACATGTTTTTCAAACCGCTCAGTCCTCTCAGACCCCTATGGCGCTGATCTCATTAGACGCTGAGAAGGCTTTTGACAGGGTGGACTAGGAGTTTCTTTGGGCGACTTTACGAAAAATGGGCTTCTCCTCTCTCTTCCTTCAATGGATACAAATGGTTTATTCCTCCTATTCAGCCAAGACATATTGTAACAGAGTCTTCTCTCACTTTCCTCTCTTTAGTAGCACTAGACAGGGCTGTCCTCTCTCACCCTTCCTCTTCAACCTTTATTTGGAACCTCTCCTTCACCACATCTTACTGTCTTCTCAGATTCAGGGCATCTCGGTGCTTAACCACACCTTAACTTTATCAGTGTATGCAGATGATATTCTTCTTCACTTAGAACAACCCGCAACCTCCCTTGAACACTCCCTTGATGTCATAGTTCAATTTAGCCGTCTATCTAACTGTAAACTAAATCTCACTAAAACGAGATTTTACCTTTAAATTGCTTTACCCATAGAATGGATTTTAAGCATTTTGGTATGAAATGGTCACCACATTCAATTAGGTACTTGGGTATACGTCTAACTGCTGACCCCACGAGTGCCAAGAAATTAAACCTCAATGATCTGGTGGTCACTATCCAACAGGATCTTCGTAGTGGGAATCCCTCCCTTTAACTCTATGGGGTCGGATAAGCATCATAAAAATGAACATTCTCCCTGGCTTTTTTATCCCTTAAACATGCTTAACATCTGGCTCCCTTTTTCCTTTTTTCAACATATACATGTAAGGCCCTCACCCCTGCCTTTTTGCAAAACGACAGGTGGTATGCTGGTGAAGCTGACAGCAGTACCAGGTGGGGCACTGGGTTCGGGGAGGACTAGGTTACTCGGCACAAGGGCCTAGGTTTGGCTACTCTGCACAGGGGCACCCAAGTAAATCCGAACACAGGAAGCAATAGCTGTAATGTCCAAAACCAGGAATGGGATTCTAAAGTGTGGCTTTTATTCACATCCAAACTGAACAAACAAAGCATAGACAGACCCCCATGGGGCTACATTCCTGGTAATGCAGATGAGAGAAACAGAACACTTCTTCAACACTTCAGCCCTCAGGCTCCGGACCCACCAGGCACACAGCCCGGACTTGCACGCTGCTTTGGGTAGACAGCCCAACTTGTACACTATTTTGGTTTTTCCTGGCCCGGCTCCCCTGCTGGCCACTCGAACCCTGTCCATATGGCAGTGGACACATTTTCTGGTGGCTCTCTAAACCACCTTAGAGCCTTTGACTCCATAAGGGAAATTTCCTTTCAATCCCACGTCTGGGTACTTCCCTCAGCACTGGACAAGTGCCTGAGGTAAAGTAAAAGGGCCACAGAGCAAATACGTAGAGTTGAACCTGGTTACTAAAGATTGGGGGGGGTCTCCCACCTCCAGCTTCCACAATCCATACCCGGCCATTTTTGTGGACATTAAACAACTCTTTTTGAAAGCTTGGCAATGTAGATTAAAGGGTAAATGCATAGCACATTTCCTCTACATGTCTTGACTTTCCCCTTGTACTAGACTCGAACATACTTAAACATCTCTTTCTGAAAAGCTTGGCAGTGTAGATTAAAGGGTAAATGTATAGCACGTTTCCTCTACATGTCTTGGCTTTCCCCTTGTGCTGGACTTGAACATACTTTTACTTTGGCTTAGCCTGTTCCTGTAGGCCTCCCACTGATTAAGCAGTCCAATCCCCACTTTAAAACAGTTCAGGTTAAACATAGGCCCCATGGAAAGAGCAGAACTCACCCCTTGGTTGCAGGTGCCCCACAGGCAAATCTTGACAGCTTCTGGTGCCATAACACATCTTAGAAATATAAGGCAGCTTCTTCCCTAGCCAGAACCAGGAGGTTGCCCCTGGAATGACAGGCAAACCTTTTACCTCACAGAGACCAGTAACAGCAGTCTCCACCACTTCACGAACAGCTTACTGTGTTCCTCTTCTGGCAGAAACGCACACCTCTCCCTAAAAGTAGCTCTGTATCAGAGCTTTAGGCTCCAAGAGCCTGTGCACAGACTGCTGTGCTCCTCTCTTCAAGACTACTCACACACAACTGATGCAGCTCGCTGTTCAAAAAACTCCCAACATTCTAACCTAACTCCCATCTACAGATTCCAATGTGGCTCATGCCGCTGCGATAGTTCTATGGTGATGTCATCCGTCAGTCTCAGCTGAGACTGAAAACAGAGTGAGACAGTGTGAAATCCATTTAACTGGAGTTTCACAAGCTGTCTTCCCTGCCTCCCACTAGGTCTTACTGGGATTCTAGTAACCACGGGTAACAGGGGGGTTACATACGTTATCATTTGTAGTTTCATCTGGTTAAATAAATACCCCAGATGCTCTTTCTTTAAACTAAGCCTTCCCCAAAAACTTGGTGGTCTCCATCTTCCTAATTTTCTCTTATACTATGGGGGTAGCCATTTCTCCAGGTCTGGAAGATGGCTTTCTACTACTGACAGTGAGTATACCCCCATTTGGCTTCAATTGGAAAACCGGCTTCTGAGACTACATAACCTGGACTCCTCCACTATCTTCTATTTGTCATGGAAAGCTCTTCTAGTTCCACTACGAAATTCAATGATTGGCACCTCACTAAATGTACTCTTTCAGTGTTGCTCTTTTTATAGGATTTCCCCACAGCAAGATTTTGCTCAGCCTATTTTCTTCAACCCTAATATTAGGATAGATGGCGCTTGCCTCAATGCAAGCTGGCTACCTCAATTACAAGGAGCTATGGTGGAGGACCTGTACTCCCATGACTCTCTTCTTTTCCTCTACAGAGCTGCTTGCGAAATACAAAGTAAATCAAGTGCACATCTTCAAGATCTTCCAGTTGAGACATCTGATAGGCCGGATATTCGGTATCACCCCTCAGTCTTCTAAAGTAAGGCCCATACTGGATCGCTTACAGGAACTCTCCTCCAAACCCCATTGCATCTCCCTGTTATATACGCCTACCTTTTAACTATACGCTTCCCAGATCCTCTTCCAGGTTCCAAGGTCTGGAACTCCCTACTGCCTGATTTATTCCTCAACTGGGCACAAATATTTTATTTTATTTTATTTAGTTTTTGTTTACTGGATAGGTACACTAGCCAGAAATACTTTTTTCAGGCACGACCCAGGAGAGTACGTAGACAACTTCAAAAGGAACATCATGATATATAATGCAAGTTGCATATAAACAGTAGTAATTTTGACAAGGAATTGAGGTAGTAAGACCAAATACACCAAATACAGTAGTTTGGTTACATAAGACAATAAAATTAGGTAAAATGGAAAGACCTTTATATTTATCACTCTCAGGACCGGCTCAGACTCACCCAATACCATATTTTAAATAATATGTATTATATTCCCTTCAAACTGGCCAAAATCGGCAGGCTTTCTAATTCTACTTGCTCCAGGTGTGGTGTGTGGTAAATTAGAAGGGAACCTATTACATTTATTCTGGCAGTGTGAAAAAGTTGCTCCCGTATGGCAAACAGTCCAGTCCAAGATGAACCCCTTGTTGGGTCTGGAGGAACTTTTCACTGCCAAAATATGTATATTGGGTATTTATTCCAACATTAGGGCCAAAGAGCATAGATTTCATATGGCATTCATATCTATTGTTGTCAAGAAGCTTGTGCTTAAACACTGTCTGGAACAACTGGTCATATCCTACACTGAATGGTTAAATGATCTTTCAGCATGTTTTAGAACTGAACGTTTGATTGCTAGCTCTCGTAATAGACTTAAGCTTTTCGACAAAAAATGGGGCAAGTTATATGCCTTATATTTGCATTAGTGATGTATGGTGTGGCTAACTCTCCAAGGCTGTCACTCTCAATGTGTTGATGCTGTTTCTATTTATTTCTCGTGGGCACACTCAAGGGGAGGGATTGGGGAAGGGGGAAGAGGGGGGTTGTGTATTGTATTTGTGTTCTCCGAAGGCTGTTCATGTTCAGTGTGCCTATGTTGATATTATCTTTATAAAATCAATACAAATTTTGAATTTCAAAAAATGAAATGTATTTACCACAGAAATCTGCGCGGCTGCTACTTGGAGTTCCGTCCACACTTTTAACGAAACACTACAATTTGGACAGTGCTTCTAGGCGCATGGCTGGTTTTGTACTAGCAATCCTCCAGGAACTCCTGTCCTAACTCTCTGGCTATCTACTTGAGGTCTGTTCCAGCCTCCCATGTTTTCCTGTCCCTTGGACTCTTATTGCTTGGTACTCAGTCCTACAAGTAATTACCTAGTGCAAGAGCCCTCTTGAAGTAAGATAGTACAGTTACGTTAGAACTTACCGTAACAGTAGATCTTCAAGAGAGGTTCTTGCAGTAGGTAACCTTTTTCCCACCCACTTTCTGCCTCTTTATGCGCAGCTTTTTCCAGGAGCCTTTTCTTGGGTTCAGGAGCCTCTTTCCATTCTCCGGTCATGACTCTCTGATGTCTCCAGTGGGAGAACTGGAGGGCAGACGTGGGGACTGGCCACTATATAGTGTCTTGCTGATGTCGGTCACGTGACATCGAGTAGGCAGTTCCCCCATCAGACACTGTTAGCAAAAGTTTCCATGTGGTCCTGACGCCAGGGGGCGCAGTCCTACAAGTTATTACCTACTGCAAGAGCCTCTCTCGAAGATCTACTGTTACGATTAGTTCTTATGTAACTGTACATTATTATGACGGTGACTTCTGCCACACGTATTTCTAAACTTCAAACTCTGAGGTACAAATAGCCTTACCTTATTTTTCACAAAAACAGAAATTCCTTGCGCATCAACCCCTCCTTTTACTAACGGTGGTTTCGGAACATACTCTGAGCTACCTGTTAGTACCCCAAACATTTCGATCTGGGGGTATCGCCTCTACACACTTTCAATGTGCACAGGGTGCTCAGATGCTACTCCTCAAAAAAAAAAAAAAAAAAGAAAGAAAACCCCACTCAGAAGGACATCACAATTCTTTGTCTCCTTGGTATGATCTAGGGAAGGTTCTCTATTACAGAACAAACCCTTTCCACATGGCTGGCTAATTGCATTAAATTCCAAGTACAACAACTAACTACCGGATCCCGTCCATGCGCACTCTACGAGAGCCATAGCTGCTACAGCCGCTTGCTTTACGGGAGTGTCCATTACAGATATATGTAATGTAGCCACATGGTCCATAATCCATACTTTCAAGATAATAGCCTCCCACTGCCACACGGCCTTTTCCCTTGCAGTGGGACCTTTTTTTGTTATAGTCATCCACCCTTCTGATATTACTATTTGGGACTCATCCCAAGTATATTACCTGCTGCAAGAGATTATCCCAGTGGAAGATAGTACAGTTACGTACCTACCATAACAGTAGATCTTTGAAGGGTATCTCTTGCATCAGGTGCGTTCCCTCCCTCCTTCCTTCTTCCTTCTCCAAGAGAGCAAATTATTTTTGCATCTTCATATATGCAAGAGGAAAGTGCCTAGTTCACCTCAGTTCGCATATCAGCGAGCTGAAGCCAGCAAAGGAACTGAGGATACTTGGGGCTGCCCACTCTTATATAGTCACACAGTGATGAGGTCACTCTGTAAGTGGCCCCTAGGCAAAGACTGCTGGGAAAGCCTGCCGTGCAGAAGAGTGCCCTCTTGCTATAACCCAAGTGCGTTACCTCCTGCAAGAGATGCCCTTCAAAGATCTGCTGTTACGGTAGTTACGTAACTGTACTTTCTAGGAGTGGTATATGATGTTCATCCACATGAACCCACCTGACCTCCTGGTGCACACAGCTGCTTCCTGCGGGCAAGATCTAGTGTCATGGGGCAGAGCCGAGGGAGTTACCATCCAGGTGGGTGGAAGGAGCCAGCTTGAAGACATTCCGATGAAATCTTAAAAGGGAAAGGCACTGCCAGAAAGTGTGGATGAACATCATATACCACTCCTAGAACTACTGTTACAGGTGAGTAATCTGTTTATGTAATTTATTCTGTATTAGCAATGGATTGTAAACTAAAATATGAATCCAAGCAGTACTCAGTTATATGGTAGGATGTACTGCATCAGGTGTAAACCGTGAGATGTAGAGTCAAGACCTCCAGCAAGACAGATGTACAAGACAAATCCTGGGCACATTTATTGCTGGTGTCTGTGGGAATGCTTATGCTGTAATTTTTTTTTTTTTTTTTCACTTTAATTTTTGCCTCCATTTTTTTTTTTTGCTAGCTACATGGTCCTCCATTCACCTGCCCAAGGTCTTCTGCCCACTGTCTAAGTCCTCCGATATATTTCAGCCCACCACCAGACTGTGCCTGTCATCCTCTCAGAAACCCTGACCATAACCAACTGCTTGTTTCCCTGTGGTTGGGTCCCCTGGTCCTCCATGTGAGGAGGAGGATACTTTACACAGTGATTGAGGCCTAGCATGTGGAGCCAGCAAGGTGTGAGAGGAGTCGGGCGGACCCAACTGTGGTGAGGTGGGGGGCTTCATCTGCCTGGTCCTGCTAGGGAAAACCACCCCCAAAGCCCTCCCTTATTTCTTCCCAGGGTGTGGTCCCGAGAAGTGTCCCGGCAGAGCACCTGTCTGAAATGTCAAAAGGGCAGGTGAGCCCTACCCTACCTTTAGAGCTCCCCGGACAGCATCTTTCTGGCCACTTGATGCCTCCGTATCACTCACTAGGCGAGTGGGTGCGTGCCTACGTAAGGCCACTCCAGAGGGGCCAACTCTTCCTTCACACAAGAAATGTCCTCCGACTGGGCCACCAGGGGCCAGTCATGCAGAGGAAGGAGGAGCCCTCCCTCTTTGAAATAGGTGGTGTCCAGATAGACACCAGAACCCCACCTCAACTATTTGCTCCACTTGTCCCTGTCTCGGCATAAACCTGGGTCATCTGGATGGCAAGCAGTAGCTCTGCTGCGCTAGCCAGTCGGCCTGTGCTGTATTTCATCCTTAACTTCTTAAAGGACACGTAAACCATAAATGTTTTGTGTATTATATTTTGAGAACTAGATCCCATAGGCTTTTATTTATTTTTAATCCATATTTTATCTCCTGTTACTGCCCAACCTGCCCCCTTCTGGGCCATTCTGCCCTCGCCCCCAGCTCCATCACACAACTTCTGTAGAACTTCCCTCGTGATCTGATTGCCCTCTGCCATAGGACCTGGAGTTGCCTAATTGCTGATGTGAGACCTGTGGGGAACTGGCCTGTTATTCATCCCCAGTTTGGATTTTTCCCCACCATTTTCTCCCCTAGAGCCCCACAGTGTGTGCAGTGACACATTGTGCATACTCTGCCTCTGTAGAGATGCCACCAGTGTCCTTAGGGTGGGATTCCTTTTTCCTTGCGTCTCCCTGCACTGCAGCTTAGATTCCTTCTGGTGGCAGCTGCCTAGCAGGATACATGTGCCCCCCCTCCCTGAGGAAGGAGCACTGTGTAGAGGTGCTCAGTCCTCCTTCCCCTGGCCAGCCTCCAAGTGACCCAAATCTGTTTCTGAACATGGGTCGTTGGCGTGTTGGGAGTCAATGCTACAGCCCACCATGCCACTGGGCCGGCTATTCCATAGTCTTGGAAAATTATCCATTTGTTTTAATGAAGTGATTTCTTTATCTCAAAATCTGAGGATTTATAGTTTTTGTTGTTTTAAAAATGTAAACATCTCTCCACATCTTAACAAAATAGCACCAGAGTCATGTTTGATGATGTCACTGAAGCGAGATGGATTGTTACACCACATTCCTGTGTGAGATCTCTAAACAGATATTGCTTTTATGCACAGTAACATATGAGGCACTACTTAATGTGAATATTACACTTTAATACACACGTAAGCACTGACTTGTTTAGTGCTTTGCTTAAAGGTCCAATTTAATCACAGTTCGAAACCGCACATAGAAAGTCTATGTGGTGTGATAGTAAGGCCCCCCTACAGTGATGTCATTGCACATGATGCTGGTGCCATTTTCAGAGTAGGTCGCTGCAGTACACTTGGATATGGGGAGCTGTTGTTTATATTTTTAAAATACATTAAAACATATAAAACCTCATATCAAGTTAAGGAATTGCTTTATTAAAATAACTGAATAGTTTTCTAAAAGCATATTGGATTTGTTTCTGGAAATATAATACACATAAATATATGGTTTAGGTGCATTTTAAAACTGCATTCTAGGGACATGGTTATGTTGTTCATCCACACTATCTGGCAGGTTCCTTGCCGCTTGAAATCTTGCCGGAAGGTCTTCAAGCAGGCTCCTCCCACCAACCCGGGTGGTAAAACTCTCGGCTCCACCCCATGACGCCAGATCTTCCTTACCGCTTGGTAGCTCAGGTTCCCTCCTTAGCGCTCTGCGTTTTTCGACTGGTTCCTGATTATTCGGTTCGTCTGAATTTAGTTTTGAAGTTTTCTAAAACTTTGGTCTTCTTTCCCTCGCGGCTGCGATGGACAATTCATTTCCCGGCTATCGGAGGCGCCCGGGTGGGCGGAATATCTCTAGGACAGATCCGCACTCCACATGTGTTTACTGCCTTGACTTGGACCATGATCCTCAAGTTTGCAAATTGTGCTGCGCCCTTTCGACCAACGTCCTGGAGGATCGTGCGGCTCGTTTGGGGCTCGGGTGACCCGAGGTTTTTTCCGTGCCAGAAAAATCTTTAGAGGCTCGTCGGGTGGTGTCCGCATCGGTTGTCTCGGCTGAGCAGCTCGATCTCTCTTCCTCCCTGGAGGAGAGGTGACGTAAGGCTGCATCCCTCCTCCAGCGGTCGTGGCTTTATCTCGCTCTCATTCGGCTTCGCTCAAGGAGCTTCGTCAGTCCCTTCACGGCGGGAGAGGCCATCGACCCGCCTCTCGCCCAGGTCAAGGGAGCCCGAGGTAAGTCCCATCGGCGGGCGTGGTGGGAGCTGGAGAGGTCCCCTTCCCCTGTCTGCCGACCTTCGACTTCGGTTGAGGTTGCGGCTCAGGCCGTTGGCTTCACGGTGTCCCTGTCAGGCCAGCCGGCGATGACTCCTGTCGATGTTGTCGAGTCTTCTTTTGACCTGTCACCCAGGCGGTCAACTGCAAGAGCCGTCAACCCTTCGCCAGTTTCCCCGGTGGAGGCCGAGGTTCTGCCTGTACCTTCGGGGTGGCAGTCCTCGGTCATTCCGTCCGAGCCGAGGGAAGAGCGGGTGTCCCCCGCTCCTTCCCAGATCCACCCTCAGTTTCGCCGGGGATGTGGGTCTCGGTCTCGGTCCTCTTCTCGGTCAAGCCGTTCCCGCCGACTTCGGCGGTCTTGGTCGGGGCACAGAGTTAAGTGGCAATACCGTTCCTCCTCGTCTCTGTCCTCTGATGAGGAGAGGCTTCGATGCAGATGGCATCGACGTTACGAGGAGTTCATGTGGCAGCAGTTGCTGTTATCCGGGAATCAATCTACTCCGATTCATTCCCCGTCTGTCAAGCAGCTGCCGCCCGAACGGCCGACGCAACCGCTCGCTGCAGTCGAGGTGCCCACTTCTGGGACGGATTTTCGACCAAATCTTGCTGCCCCACTGATTACGGTGGAATCTCGGTCTGGTCACGACCTGTCCCGCAGGTTGTCGGTCACCCTCACTCCCGCCCAGCCTCGGCAGGTGAAGAGTGGCTCAGGCCTGAGGCAGCTCTTTGCAGACCCTTCGGAGTCCGACGACTTCTCCGTGTACCCCAGACAGGAGGGCCCGGGGTCCTCCCTGGACCGGTCTGTGGACGACAGCCCATCGTCCTTTCTGGGTCTGCTTAGACTTATCTCGGAGTTCACCGGGATGCAGCTCGAACCCGTGTCCAAACGGGCCTCTTATCCCCTGATGGAGATCCTAGACCGAGGGGGTTCACCCTCGGAAGCCTTTCCAGTGGCTGAGGCCATCGTCGGCCCAGCCTTGGAGCTTTGGCAGCGGCCTAATTCCTGTCCTGTGCCCTCAGCCAGGATAGCCAGGAAGTATTCTGTCCCGATTGGTTCTTTGCCCGGTATTTCGGAGCACCCCTCCGCTGAGGGGTTAGTTACCGATAATGTCTTCCAGCGTTCTGTGAACGCTCGGGGTGTGGATAGGCCCCCTGACAAAGAGTCCAAAAGGATGGACTATGTCGGGTGCAAGGTTTACGCCGCGTCCTCCCTAGGCCTCTGACAGGCCAGCTCGGCCGCACTGATGGCACATTTTTCCCACGCCCTTTTGGGCTCCCTGGATGAGGTGCTCCCTCATCTCCCGGCCGACCTGTGGACCACGGGTGCGGGACCAGGGTAGGGCGGTGGCGAAGCAGCAGCTTCAGACTGCTTTGTACATAGGTGATTCCTGTGCCAGGTCAGTAGCGGCCGCGGTGGTACTGCGCCGCAGGGCGTGGCTGAGGATAGCCACCTTCTCGACGGATACCCAGCACGAGCTGGCGGACATCCCCTTCTTGGGGACTGACCTCTTTGGCCCTGGAGTGGAGGGACACCTCCAGGGGACCGAGAAGTCCAATGCCACTCTGGACTCGGTCACCCCCGCCCAGAGGGATAAGGGCCGCCGGCAACCTTTGTGTATGCCCCTTTGTCCTTCGGCCCCAGGGTAACGACCGCCCATCAACAGCAGCATGAGGGCCGCAGACTTCCGCCAGTATCCTGACCTAAGCCAGCGGCTTCCTCTAAAGGGAAGCAAGGAGGTAGAAGGCTCAGGAGCTCCTTCAGTCCAGTCCTCCTCCAAGCCTGCTCAGTGATGGGCTGAGGGGCGCTGCCCCCAGCCTCGTCACCCCTACCCGGGTCCCTCCATGGGGAGACGGCTTATCCCCTCCTCCGCCTGGTCCGCTATCACCATGGACCGCTGGGTGTCGGAGGTGCTAGGGAAGGGGCCTGCCTCTGGATTTTGAGCAGGCCCCACCCTTTCGAGCTGTCACCCCTCGGGGGGGGGGGGGCGCCATGGGGTCCGCAGCCTCGCTGTCGGCCCGCCGAGCCGATTTTGCCCTGCCCCCCGAAATAGAGGTGATCAGGAAGGTGGTGGATCCTCCTCCAGACCTGGGGTTTGTGTCCAGGTATTTCCTGGTCCCCAAATGGATGGGGGGCCTTGCTATCCATCCTTGACCTGCACGACCTGAACAGCTTCTTAAGGTCTCGGACCTTTGGGATGGTCACTCTGACTCAGATATCCCATCCTCGGAACGAGGCATGTGGCTTTATTCCCTGGACCTCCAGGACGTATTCTTCACACTTCGATCCATCTGTTTCTTGGGAGACTCCTCTGCTTCAGGGGCGGGGGGATCTCTTTATGATTTCCAAGCCATACCCTTCGGCCTCTTCTCAGCAGCATTCCTGCGGTGCTGAAGGGTCCGGGCGTACCCCTACCCGGATGGCGGGCTGACTGCAACCCCTCCAGAGCGGAGGTGGGGCGGTCCAGAGTTCTGGCCCTCTAGGTTGCTCTCAGGCCGGTCTCCTCTCTAACGGAGCCAAGCGTGTCAAAGCAGGTGATCTTTTCATCGGGACAGAGCTTGACTCTTCGAGCCAGAGCTCGGCTCCCGCGGCAGACAGGGCCGAGGTTTTTCCTCCTTTACCTAGTCATGTCTGATTGGGCAATTGCGCCCTGCCCGGGACTTCCTGCACCAGCGTGGTCCGATTGGACCCGCCGGTTCATGCGTCCCCTTAATGCGGGCTGGCCAACCAGTGGTCACAACGCTGCGATCCTTTGGACCAGCCCGTGACAGTAGCCCAGGGGTTGGGGAACGCTCTCCTATGGCGGACCGTTCCAGCTCATCTGCAGGAGGGCATCCCGTTCGTCCACCCCGATTCGACGGTCTTCTTCGACCGATGCATCTCTGATGGGTTGGGGTGCCCATCAAGGGGAGCGCAGAGTGCACTGCCTCTGGTCCCCTCAGGAGTCCCGATGCCATTTCAACCTGCTGGAGCTTCATGCGGTCCGCTTAGCTTGCACCATTTCGCTCCGTTTGTGTGGGGTCTAGTGGTTTAGGTCCAGGTGGACAATACCACGACCATGTGCTACCTAACCCACCAGGGCCGGACGAGCCCATTGCCATTGCGTTAGGAGGTTCTCCGCATTTGGTTTCGTGCGCAGCCTGGAGGTGGTTTTCCTAGCCATTTTGATGGCAGGAGCCTCCAGTACCCTGGCTGATGCCCTAAGCATAACGGCTGCGCCTCACGAGTGGTCTTCCCTGCCGGAGGTAGCATAAGATCTTTCTCCCTCTAGGTCACGCCTCGGGTGGACCTTTTTTCCCCTCCAGGGAGAATGCGAAGCCGAGACTGTCTCATGCCCGCCCCCCCTCACCAGGGTTCGCTATAGGGGATGCCTTTGAGGCCGCAGACCCCGGGCCTCTGCTACGCCTTTCCCCCATTTCCCTTGACCCACAGGCAAGACGAGGAGGGACTAGGCGCAGGTGATTCTGGTAGTCCCAGACTGGTTCTGCCAGCTCTGGTATCCAGCTCTCCTCAGTCTCAGCCCCAGGCTCCGAGGCGGCTTCCAGCCCGTCCGGTCCTGATCTCTGTTGTCAGGGGAAGGTATTCCATCCGGACCTTCAATCCCTGCACCTGGCGGCCTGGTCCCTGTGTGGCTAGTGGCCAGACCTTGGGTCTTCCGGCGAGGTCCTCGACGTTGTTGAGGCATCCTGCCAGGAGTTGACCAGACATGCTACGCCTTCAAATGGAAGAGTTCTCCATTTGGTGTTAGGATAGGGCCTGTTCCTCGGCGAGCATTCCGGACTACCTGTGGTCCGTTCTTCTTCTTCTTCTTCTTTAGCAAGGGCTTCGTTCGACGACCCTTAAGGTGATCCTGGCAGCCACCCCTGTCCTCCGGGCGCGGGCCGGAAGGTAGTCGGTGGCACAGGAAAGGTGGTCTGGTGCTTTTCCAAGGCCCTGATCACGGTTCCCCTCCGGGGAGAGTATCTCCACCTCCGTGGGATCTTATGCTGGTATGGGCTTAGCTCACGGGCAAGCCATTCGAACCTATGCACAGGTGCGATTCTCCCACCTGTTGTGGAAGAACACCTTCTCGGGGGCTACCACGCCAACCAGAAGGCTGGGAGAGCTCCAGGCGCTCCTTCGAGTCTCCCTATCTGGTCTTCCACAGGGACAAGGTTGTCCTGCGCCCCACCAGTTCCTTCCGTGGTGGTGGTGGAGGCGTTTCCCTAGCTGGGTATTGTCTCTGCCGGGGTTCAGTCCCATTCACACCTCGGAGGCCGCATATAGGCTCCATTGGGACCCTAATTGAGCGCTCGCCTTCTCAGGGAGCGTAGGGCTGAAGTTCAGGAGAGGTTCACCAGCTGTTTGTCATCTACGCTGAAGCCGCACCTGGCAGACCTGCAGCCAAGCAGACGATGAGTGGGTGGGTCACCTCCTGCATAGATCTCCGCTATAGGTGGGCTGGCATGGAGCCTCCCAGAGGGATATGTGCTCATTTTACCCGCCCTTCCGCTGCATCGGTGGCTGCTTCTGGGGAGGCCCCTATCCAGGATATCTGCAGGGCTCCTACCTGGAAGTTGGCACATACCGTTTTACTCCCTACCACATCGACCTTGGGTCACGCCGGGATGCTGGTTGGGGCCTCGGTTCTCCAGTCTTTATTCCCTAAGTAGGGGGTGTGCACCTTGCCTCCCTCCTTCCTCCTGGAGAACTGCTAGGAGTCTGCCAGATAGTGTGGATGAACAACATATCCATGTCCCTAGAAATACAGGTTACTCACCTGTAACAGGAGTTCTAGGAATGGTATATGTTGTTCATCCACATGACCCACCGACCTCTCGCACAACCTGGCTTGGCCAGGCTAGATCTGGCGTCATGGGGTGGAGCCGAGTTTTACCACCGGTGGGTGGGAGGAGCCTGCTTGAAGACCTTCCGGCAAGATTTAAAGCGGCAAGGAACCTGCCAGATAGTGTGGATGAACAACATATACCATTCCTAGAACTCCTGTTACAGGTGAGTAACCTGTATTTCTCTGGTACACACTTCCTTCACCCCATGACCAGTGAGTTGGCTCATCCTCCTTTTATTAAAGGCTCGATCACATCCTCAGGCAGGAAGGCTACCCTGGATCCCCCTCCTTGTCTTTATGTCCAGTTCTTCTCTAGTCTAGCAGGACAGATCAGCCCTCTGTCCTTTTTTTCTGTTTTAACTGTTTTTTCTACTTTTGTTCCTTCAGGATACATTTCTAGTGCAGGCAAGGGCTCAGAGCGCTACAGAGTCCTGCTCCCTGTTCTTGAGTCGAGGCTGCAGCTCCTGAGTTTTCTGATACAGACAGGAATCTGTCTGCTCCTGTGAACCAGTTATAATGGCCTCCATACCACCAAGGCCATAAGGCTGAAAGTGTCTTTCTTGCAAGTCAAGATGTAAGAATCTGCAGCATGTTCATTTTGTTTGTGCTGTAAAGAAACTGACTCGGAGTGCAAGGTTCATACTAAGGTATATAGGAGCCAAGGTGGCGGTTGACCATTTAAGGCTCCTGTCCGCTTACCCGTAATACTGCACAATATTTCCCTCCAATATGTATCTATGTAGTCACTGCTTGAACTGCTGTTTGCTGTTACTTATAATACCCTCTAGGGGCAAACCATTCCAAGGGGACACCACTCTCTGTGTAAAGAAAGCCTTCCTTCTAGTTTTGTTGAATTTCTTAGGTTGGAGCTGAAGCGGGTGGCCACTGGTACATAAGGGATTATGTTTAAATTCAAACTGTAGTTGATTTAACATATATGAGTCCTGCATGATGTCATAGCACATCAAGAGGTCTCCCCGAATTCTCCTTTTCTCTAAAGTCTAGAGGTTTAAATCTGGGAGTATGTCCTTGTATGGTTTATCCCTTAATTTGTGTGTTATTTTTTACCTCTTCTCTGCACTGTCTCCAAGCTGTTCACCCCTTCCCTCAACATAGGACCCCAAACCGGGCTACCATAATCCAGTAATGGTCTCACATATGCTCTTTAAAGTGGCGTAATCACTGTGCGTGTTCTACTTTGAAAATGTATTTTCATTGCTCATAGTATTTTATTTGCTTTTGCTATTAGAGTAGTGCACTGAGTTTTATATGTTAGTTTGTCATCTATAATTATACCCAGGTCCTTCTCCTCTGCTGAGTGCCTTAAAGCTTGTCCATTCAGGGAACAATTTATCATTTTATTATGTTTACTCAGGTGTATAATACAGCACTTATCAGTATTAAAGCTCATGCCCTGTGTGGAGGCCCACTTGTATATATTGTCCAAATCCTCCTGTATAGATGCTTTGCCTTCATCATCTTGTGCAACTCCTGTAAGCTTAGTGTCATCTGCGTATTTGCTCAGCTAGTTGATTGCACCCCTCTGCATATCGGATATAAAAATCTTAAACAGCACCGGTCCCAACACCAACCCCTGTGGCACCCCACTCGTCACAGCTACTGGGGGAGAGATATCTGTTAATACACACCCTCTGGGTTCTATCTGTCAACCATGCCGCCACCAACCCCACCAGCCCTTTGTCCATTCCCAGGTCCATCAAACTGTTAATGATTCGCAAGGGGGTACTTTATCAAAGGCCTTTGCAAAGTCCAGGTAGATGCAGTTTGCTGGTTTCCCCCCTGCCCAATGCAGAAGATATTTTTTTATGAAAGCACAATAGATTTGTTACACATGACCTTCATGCCTGAATGCCGTGCTGCTCATAGTCTGACTGACTGCTACCTGTAAGGTGAGAGTTTTTCATTTTTAATTATAGTCTCCAGTACTTTCCCTGGGACAGACGTCAAGCTAATTGGATGGTAATTTGCATAATTTGCTCTATCGCCCTTTTTATGTGTAGGAACCACATTCGCCCCTAACCAGTCCTGCGGGACCTCCATATCTGCAGTGATTTTAAGAATATTAGTCTTAGTGACTTTGCAATCTCTGGGGATAGTAATTTTAACATAATATTTGCTATATTATCTGGTCCGGTAGAATGTGTGTTTTAGGTCGTTTATTATCTGATTTATAGTGCTTTCAGTTATCTGTATGGGGGATGAGGCCTGTTTTTTAACCTGATGATTAGTTCATTGTGGGGAAAAAACTGTGTCAAAATATGTATTAAAGATGTTTGCCATTTCTGCAGGATCATCAACTACTTTGTTGTTCCTCTTAAGACTGCATAACCCTATGTTTGTTTTACGAAGTGAGTTTACATAACTGTAGAACTACTGCATATTGTCCTTCCCTTCCCTACTGGCTAGCTTTTTTTTTTTTCCATATTTTGCTTACTTTTCCTAATTAAGTTTTTACACCGTCTCTGTGCAACTACATACTTTTCCCATGCTGCCTTCGTTTCACCCCTTTTATATGCTTTATACAGTTTCTGCTTTTTCTTTAAAGATTTTTTATTTTGTTAGTGAATCACTCCAGTTTCATTCCTTTATTATTATATTTCTTTTTTTCAATGTATTTATCACAAGTGCAGTTAACAGAGACTTAGAAGATCAGGCAGCAGTTTGGGGGAGGAGGAGAACAGCAACAGTAGTGAGGAACTGGAACAGAATACCCAAACAGAAGGGAAAACATCCCAAGGGGGGGTGAATTATGAGTTCTTCCATTGTGGATACAGTTCACCATCCACTCTGGCAGTTCAGTGACTGGACGTCTTTAAACTGTGCTCCTCTTAACCACCCGTGATGTTGTCCTCCTGCTGTGTCCCATTGACAACAGATCTTTTCCACTGGTCCAGAGGTCTCCTCCTTCAGTGCTCTGCATGCATTAGAGAATTCTTGTTTTCAAGTGCTAAATTCTGTGGTGAACTTCAGTGTACTTTCATCTTTAAGAGTTCCAGCCGCAGCAGGCTCAGGGGCAATTTCAGCTCTGGCATCCAATGTGGAAGTTCGTCAGACAGGGCAAGAAAAAAGGGAAGGGCCAGGTGTGCATCTGGTGCCTAGCAGGCGAGAGCCCCCTCCAAGGCTAAGTGACAGGGTCCAGTCCAGTCTACTCCTTGTTCCAGCTCCTGGTTTGGGGTTTGCTCATTCACTTATTACTACAGTGGTCTGCCATTACTATGAACAGGTGGTTTCTAAAAGTGGTGGGCAAAGGTTTGCATCTGGACTTCGAGGCTCTCCTGTCATACCAATCCCTGGCTTCTTGGGAGTCCATGGTGCACGAGAGCGCACTGCCTGCTCTCAGAAATGAGACTGCTCAGCTCCTAGAACACGAGGCCATAAAGCTGTCCTGCAAACCCTGGCTATGCGGAAATACATCTCCCAGTACTTCCTGTTGCCAAGCAGATGGGGTGGGAGGGGGATGGCGCCCTATACCAAATTGGCACGACCTGGACAAATTTATGCGAGAACAAAGTTCGATATAGTCACTCTGACCCTCGTCATATCGTGCTCGGAGCAAGCAGAGGGATTTTTCTCCCTAAACCTTCAGGATACATTCTTCCGCATCCCTGTCCATCCCACCATTGTTGTCTCCAGTTCATGATGGAAGGGGTTCTGTACCAGTTCAGGGTCTTGTCTGTTGGCCTGAAGTCTGTGCCGATGGTTTTAACAAAGTGCCTCACAGTGGTGGTGTCCTTTGTCCGTTGCAGTGGAGTCAGGGTGTACCCATACCTGGATGACTGGCTCTTAGTAGGTGTCTCCAGGGAGGCAATGAAGAGGTCCACGTCTCTGGCTCTCCAGACCTTTCATAACTTGAGCATCCTGGTCAACCCAGCCAAGTCAGAACTAGTCCCCATAGAGTTCATCGGGGTGGAACTGACCACCTTTTGGGCAAGGGACAACCTTTCTGTGGACAGGGCATCACATCTTGCGTCCTTTGCCAGGTCATTTCAGGTTAGGCAGTTGCAGTGAACTTTGGAATTTTTATGGCTGTTTGGCTAGGTGGCAGCATCCACCAGCATAGTCTCTTAGTCACACTAACAAATGCACTACCTCCAGTGGAAGTTGAACTGACAGTGGTCTTCGCGTCAAAGGCCACTGAGACCATCCTATCAGGGTGACACAGCTGATGTGGGATGCCATTGAATGGTAGCTGTGTACACAGAACCTGGAGTAAGAAATACTCATTGTCCACTCATAGCTGTCACTCTGATGATGAACGCTTCTCTGGTGACATGGGGAGCTTACCTAGGAGACCACAGGATCCTCAGTTTCTTGTCACCCTGAGAGTCCCAATGCCACAGCAACCTGCTGGAGCTCCATGCAGTACATCTGGCTCTGACAAAATTTGCTTTGTGATATGGGGTCAGGTCTTTCAGGTCCAGATTGACCACATGACCACTATGCTGTACCTGAACAAGCAGGACAGGATGCACTCCTTTCCTTTGTGTCAGGAGGCTCCCTGGACCAGGTCACTGGTGCATAGGCCTCAGGTCGATCTCCTTGTGATCCTTGTCCAAGGAGAGAGCAACCAGCTGGCAGATCCATAAGCTGAGTCTGAGAGGTATCACATGCGTTGACCCTGCATTAAGACATGATGGACCTGCTGTTCTGGTGGAGCACCCTTCCCATGGATGTGATTGTCTCTTGGGAGACAGAAAACAGTCCCTTGTGTGCCTGCCTCCCTCAGACTGGGATGCTGCAGATTCCGTCCCTTGGCCCTGGACCCTGGGCTTTCTGTATGCCTTTCCTCCCCACCCCTTAATTTGCAAGGCGGTGGTCAAGGCATAGATGATCCTGATTGCTTCATACTGACCCCAGACAGTTCTGATATGAGGCTCTCTTCAGCCTTAGCAGCAGGTCCCAGTGGAATTTGCCTCTTCACCTGACCTGCTGATAAGACAGTGGGACAGTCCTGCACCTGTACTATCAGTCTCTCCACTTCTTGGCCTTCTTCCCGAGGGGCTAGAGGTTCCAGGCATTGGGCCTCTCGAAAGACATCCTCCTTGTGGTGGAGGTGTCTTCAAAGGAGTCGACTTGAAGAACGTGCATGTTCAAGAGACTCTCGCTCTGGTGGCAAGGGAAGGATCTTGATCCTATCCCCTGCCCAGTAGCCATAAATCTTGGCTACCTGCATTGCCTGTTACATTCGAGACTGCCAGCCAAGACCCTAAAGGTGCACGTGGCAGCTGTCTGTGCATAGTGGTTGGTAAAGGGGTCACTATCCTGGCTTCTCCAGTCTATAAACTGGATGTGATTCCCTTCACAAAAGTGGGAGCAAGACAGGGGCTGGAAACTACAGACCTGTCAGTTTGACCTCAGTGGCAGGGAAATGATGGAATCACTTCTGAAGGAAAGAATTGTTGAGTACCTGGAGGCCAGTGGGGCACAGGACCCAATGCAACATGGATTCACAGCAGGAAGGTTATGTCAGACAAATGTAATTGAGTTCTTTGACTGGGTGACTAAAGTAGTAGACCTGGGAGGGGCGGTAGACATGGCCTACCTAGACTTTAGCAAGGCATTTGACACAGTCCCGCACAAAAGGTTAATAAACAAATTAGCCAGGGTGGCAGCCTGGGTAAAACACTGGCTGGACAACTGGACACAGAGGGTAATAGTAGATGGAGTCCACAGTGAAGAAAGGGGGGTTACTAGTGGAGTGCCGCAGGGTTCAGTACTGGGGCCGGTCCTTTTTAATGTTTTTGTAAGTGACATTGCAGAGGGACTGGAAGGAAAAGTATGTCTCTTTGCAGATGACACAAAGATCTGCAACAGGGTTGATATGCAAGGTGTGGTGGAAAGGATGAAAAGGGACTTGGCAAGGTTGGAGGAATGGTCAAATGTATGGCAGCTTAGATTCAACACAAAGAAGTGCAAAGTAATGCACCTGGGAAACTAAACCCAGGGGAAGAGTACATAATGGGGGGTGAGATACTGATAACAAAAATGGAAAGGGACCTGGGGTAGTGATATCAGATGACCTAAAGGTGGGCCAGCAATGTGAGAAGGCAATAAGGAGGGCTGGGAGGATACTGGGATGCATAGAAAGAGGCATCACCAGTAGAAAACAGAAAGTTGTTGGCCCTCTGTACAGACAGTTGGTAAGACCACATCTGGAGTACTGTGTATAGTTCTGGAGACCCCATCTCCGCAAAGACATAGGGTGGAGGCTGTCCAGAGGAGGGCAACCAAAATGGTGCAGGGTCTGCACCAGAAGACATATGAAGAAAGACTAAAGGAGCTTAAGATGTATAGCCTCGTGGAAAGGGGGGGGACATGATAGAAACTTTCAAATACCTTAAGGGACTCAACAAAGTCTAAGAGGGTAGCATCTTTCAGAAAAAGAGATGTGCAGGAAGAAGGGGGCACAGTTTGAAGATAGAGGGGGGACAGCTCAGAGGTAATGTAAGGAAGTATTTCTTCACAGAGAGGATTATAGATGCATGGAACAGCCTCCTGAGGAGGTCGTAGAGTCAAAAACAGTGGGGGAATTCAAGAATGCATGGGACAGACATAAGGCAATTCTGGTGGGGGGTAGGAGGAAGTAGGCTGTTGGTTAACTAGGATCTGCAGCTTATCTGTTATGTAGGGAAATGGGCAGACCAGGTGGGCCAAGTGGTCCTTATCTGCCCTCAAATTCTAGGTTTCTGTGACCATGGTGCTGGATCAGTAGTCTGAGGAGTCCTCCTAGACACTAATATGCAATACTAAGTTAACGGATTGAGGGAGACTTGAGAGGCAAGAAATATTGGCTGATATCCTGCATGCTATTGAACAGGTGAGAGTGGGGTTTTCTACATTATCTTGCTGGGTATATACTCCTCGAAAGCACTGGATAGACCAGATGTAATTCATGGACATATATGAACTTTATTAAGCGTTTTAAATATTAGATCCTGAACATCGTCACCTGGCCTAAATGTTGGTTGTTTATTAAATTTTGTTAACTGGGTAAGCCCACTGGGCCCTGAAGGTCCCTTTTTCAGGGGCAACCCGGAGTTAGTTACATAGAGCTGAGCAAGTACAATCAAGCAATCAGGTAATACAGAGTAGGACATTGCATACAGGAATACAATGACAGTGTACAGTATTCATAAAAGAAGGCTGTGACATACAGCACCACAACATTGGCAGCTGTTAGACTTAGGACATTGGTTTAGAAGTATAAACAAGTAGTACAACAAAATATACAAGCAAAACAGTATAGGACATAGGGTACAGGGTTACAATGTCAATGACCGGTTTTCATAGAAGAGGGCAGCTATTTATAGTGCATATACACAAAATCAACAGTGGCAACTTGATGCCAGTTAGGGCAATTAGACTTTCTGTAGCCAGACTACAGGGGGCATGATTAGCTAGCCTTCAGGACAGACGCAGGAGCTGTGGTTTAGGAAGTGAGCGCATAGTCCCGTCTGAAAAGTCGCTAGGGAGGGGGATTCCTGGAGTTGACAGGGGAGCTTATTCCACAGTGTAGGGGCTATATGGGCAAAGGATTTACTGACGGCTGTGGATCTTGTCCTGGGCAGTTCTAGTAGTGTTTTGCCCGGACTGCGGAGAGGCCTACTGGACCGCTTTAGGGCAGGTAGCCTGATTAGCCCTGCGGGAGGATCGTTGGCGAGGAGCTTATATGTCCAGCTTAATAGGGGATACTGGAGCCTAAGGTTCAGGGTGGGCCATTTGAGTGAGGCAAGGGCTTCACAGTGGTGGGTCCTCGGATGGGCTTTTGTGGTGACTCACATGATTTTATGGTACAAAGTCTGCAGTCTACCATAGTCAAGTTTTGCAATGCCAAGTAGGGTTGGGGCCGCATAGGTAAGAGTAAGTAGGAGGACACTCTGAGCGATTGCCAGTCTTGTCTCGGGTATCATGTTAGCGCTTAGATGGTAGAGCAGCCCAAGTTTTTGGTGGATGTTTTTTGTCACCAGATCCACATGAGGCTTTAGAGTGAGTCTCTGGTGTAGTGTAAGACCCAGGTATCTGAAGAACTGGACCACCTCGATTGTAGAGCCAGATGTAGTGACCAGTGGCAGCAGATGTGCCTGGGAGGGTCCCAGGGATTTTGGACCAAACAGGAGTGCTTTGGTCTTGTTTGGGTTAAGAACCAGGCGATTCTCGACTAGCCAAGCTTCTGCCTGGGTGAAGTCTGACTGGAGCAGGGGTCCTAGATCGTCCAGGTGCGGTGCAGTTCTAGAGAGTACTGCATCGTCAGCATACTGCACTATGGAGCTGCTCCCACAGTGGTGGCGGAGGTCGTTGACAAACAGGGAGAACAGGAGTGGGCCCAGGATGGAGCCTTGAGGTACCCCCTCATTTAAAGATAGTGAGTCAGAGGTTGCACTTCTCCGCTTGACCTGCTGGGAGCAGCCAGTCAGGTAGTTGTGGAACCAGTTCACAGAGTGTTGGTCCAGTCCAAATGTACTCAGCTTGGCTAGCAAGAGTGGGTGGTCTACCAGGTCGAAGGTCTTGGTCAGGTCTATAAAGATGGCCCCTGTGGGGGTGCTCTTGTCCAAGGCAACTAGGATGTCAGAGGTGAACCTGATGAGGGCAGTGTCAGTCCTGTGTTTTTGTCGGAACCATGTTTCTCTATATTGGTATTTTCTAATATGATATATGCTGTATTTTAAAAATACTATAAATAAACAAAATTAAAAAATCCTATTGGTTTTACATAAATGTTTTATGGTTTATCATGGAATTATGAGTTATGTCTTGTCTGAATAGACTGGCATTCAGTGGCCTAGGGCCACTTCTTCTGGTGCCCACAGTGATCCCTCAGTACAGTAAATTCAAAAAGCATAATTCAGTTTTACAATCCTTAATCGCATCAACATTGTCTTAAAACACCAAGTATCTTATTTATACATATAGCCCAACACCACTTACTATATAGCTGTTCATTTAAAAAAAATATAGGTTTGCTGTTAACCTTAATGTTATCCATATGTGCCTCCAGTAGTTAGACTACCATTTCCTTGATGTACTCATATTTGCCAAAACTACATATATGGTGTCTTGCCTATATTCTTACCCCCCCTGCCCACCTCACCCACTGTGCCTACCCCCCCACACCAGCTTGACAAGGCCTATGGCTGCCACTTCCCACCTTTCTTTCTCCCTCCCATCTTTAGCCTTCCCCCTCACATCTGCACTTTCTTCCTATCAGAACGATAAAACTGCGTATGGATACGTATATATTTGCCCACTTTATTTTACTGTTATGGAAACATTGTACTTTTACCCCTTTGTATGTTTTGTCTCCCCTCCCCCCGATGTGGAACCTTTGTAAATGAGCTGTCTGTGCGCAGAGGTATTGTAATCCAAGAATGAATGAATAAAAAAAAAAAAAACTTATTATTACTTGTATAGAACTTAACTGATCTACATAATATTCCAGTCTGACCCACTGCCATATAGTAAATTAGAAAATGGGCTGGATACTAGGACCTCTCTCATTGGCTGAGAGCCACTGCAGGGGGGTACATTAACTTTTGATAGACGCCCACTTCAAAACAAGGGCCAATTTGGGGTGCCCCATTACTGGGTGTATCCATGAGCACTCCAAATTTTCAAAGTCAGCAGCTGCCATTTCTTGCCCCTCGTTTAGCGAAGGACGCCTCCTGCACTCCATTAATAATTTTTCCCCTTGAAAACAAAATGGGTTTTCACTTTAAACTATTAGTGCCAGCATGTCTGGTACTAGGTGCTACTCTCAGTGGGAAAATTTTTGTTCTAGTTTGAAGTAGTAGCACTAGCACGTCACATGCTAAGCGCTACTGTGAGAAGTCCATCCTATTGGTAGGCGCCAGTATTTTACTCTCCTTAGCGAGACCCAAATTAAAAAAAACAAACAAACAAAAAAAAAAACACACTTTCCTCTTCACACTTCCTACTTTGTAGTTTAAATGAAAAAATGTTTTTATATTTTATTCAGCATAGCGCTACAGCACCATCAATCCTCCGTCTTCTCACCCGCTCATCATAGCACCTGCCTACTCGATCCCTCCAGCCACCTGCAGCAATGAGTAGCATCCTAGCCAGTGTAGCCCCCCAGCTGCACACCCAGTATCTTGTTCCAAAACCTTTCCCTGCTGTCCCCTTATCTTGCCATCCTCCGACTGATCCTTGCAGTTTAAATTAAAAAAGAAGCACTGTTACACAAAAGAGAAGAGCAGCAGCACTGTATGTGCCATCCTCTCACCTCAGTGTCAACCGCGGTTAGACTCATGCCACATTTGAAACCCAAATGCAAAAAAATGTTCTCTCTGCACTCACTGGAGAAGCTGTGTCAGAAGGCGAGATTTTGGCGAACTTAACACACTTCATCAAAGGTGCCAAATGACAGCTTTGTGGATGCTGTCAGCACGGACTGCAGACGCTTTACACACAAACCAGGAGAGACAGTGGGGAATGCAGGAGAAGAGACAAAAGGATATTGGGGTACTTATTGCTACAGAAGGGGCTGTAATCAGCAGCATGTTGTTGGGGGTGCAAATAAATGAAAATATAATGTGTGCACCAAACACTATTGAACAAGAGAGAGACAGAGAAATGGTCTGTGGAGACAGAAAATCGGGGAACTATGTAGAAAAGCGCCCTCTAGTGGTAATTATACCAACCGTGCTCTCCACTACCAAATGCCGGCAGCAGGGGGCACTACTTTACCAAAAAAGGACTAAAAATTCAACTACAGTCATTTTTTATAGCATTACTTTAGGTTGTTTTGTAAATCCTATAAAAAATTTACACATATATATCCCATTTTCTAAGCTCACTGATACCCTCCATGGTGGGTGGTATGGGCAGTGCTGGACCTTCCAGGGGCTATAAGGCCCTCCGCCTGTGGCATCTGGCCTCATTATGCCTCTGGGTGATTCGGTATTGCTCAATACCACCCACCCTGTCTGGTATTAGTGCTTGCATAACTCACTCTGACATGCATAGCTTATCAGCATTCAGACATGAATGGTTGGCAAATGCCTTGCATTACTTATAGTGATTACCTTTTTACAATACGTCCATATACATATTTTGCATGTTCTTGCTTAAAAAATGTTAGGTATTACTTAAGTACCTCCAGTAACAAAGATTATACCTGTATATTAATATAGGCATGCCCAGCCACATCGGGATATTCAGTTTTTCTGCTTGGTTTATTCGGAACAAAAAACAGTATTGATCAGTATTTTTGAACCCATATATTGCACTCAAATTGAGCTGTTTAGTGCTATGATGTATGTTTCTCTTAGTGCCGTCATTAGTCTCTGTTAACCATTAAGAAGGATAAAATATGTATATTGCTAAAGCATTTTCTGTTAATATTATCATGTTTGCAGGGGCTACATTTCCAAGCTTTCCTTACATTGTAGCATTCACTGTGTAGTAACTGAACAGTCTGCATAGGTAGCAGTTTTAGATTTCTCCCTGTAATGTTTCTATTTAGTTCAGTTACCAACTGGTATTTATACTTATGAAAAGGTGAATCTTGTTTCAGAAAGATAGCATGCACATTCAAGACTCTCTGTATGTAGGCTGTTCTAATTCAAACAACATGACGTTTTGCTGTATTCTGACTATATGCAGTTAACCCTTCCAGTTGAACTGCCCCGGAGATGAGCATTAACTCTATGCAAATGCATAGAACATTGAACTCGAGCTTGGTTTTCAAACCCCCGTCCCTGGTTCATTCTGTGTAACTGCCAGATTCTTTACTCCGCCTGCCTGTGAAGTCCGTCCGGAGATTTCTCTTCACTCACTTCAGTTAATGTCTCGATTTTTTTGATGGTTTCTTTAAACCGGTTTTGTTTTTTGGTTCTTAAAGGCTCTGTCCCTTGGTACAGGTTACACTAGTCTAGGTTTACTTCTATTTCGATAAGTTTTCGGTTTTCCCTCTGGTTCACGTAATGGTGAGGGAACCAAGGAAAGCTCATTTCCTTTGAAGTAAAGTTTTTTTTAAGTTGTAGATTTTAGTTGGGATTAGGTTGCTTTCGGTTTAAAAAAAAAAAAAAAAAAGACTTTTTGTTGTTTTTTTTTCAATTAACCGTTGAGCCGGTCGTTCACTGAAAACAAATTTTAGTTACTCTGACCTGACCGCCACCAAAGAGTAACTTGGCTTATCAGTGCTCATTATTTCAGAGAAGCCCAAGAAGAAAACCGGTCCCACTGGGTTTCAGCACTGCATAGAGTGTGGGGAAGCGTTTGCCAAGGCTGATCCCCACCTTATCTGTGTGTACTGTCTGGGGTTTGACCACCTGAAAACAGACTGCCAAATCTGTAAAAACGTTCCCAAAGCCACGCTGGATAAGTGTTTGTCTAGGCTTAAGGAAAGAATGACCGAACAGTCCACTGATCTGAATGGCCAGTCTGGTTCAGCTCCCAAGGGAGTCGGGGAACCGGGAGGAGGTGCCTTCTGACCAGGGCGATACCTCCTCAACCAAAAGGAAGGCAGATACCGAGGCATCGGTATCTGCAAAAAGAAAAGAAAATCCACCGGTTCTGAGTCAATGGTTGCAGCTTCAACCGCGAAAGAGATTGCTAAAGCTATACGAATTGTACAGACTTTGCAGGTGAACTGAGACCAGGTCAAAAAAACATATACTTTGGTTTGGTCACCTGCCAGCTCGCTTCCTACTGGTTCATACGATCCAGAGGCTTACTAAGTGCCTACTCTCCCAGGACCAGGGCACTCTTGTCCATCCAGATTTCAAGTTTCTGCTTCTCCATGCATGGCTTCTGCGGACCTAACCATTGCCCACTTTGAGATCTCCCCTTGGGTTGCAGACATTCTGGTGGCTGCCAGGATGCCCTTCACCAAAGCCCCCTGTGCTATGAAATGGAAGCACTTTTCTGTTTGAGCTGCTGCTCGCCATTTGGATCCTTTCACCTGCCCAGTGAACCAAGTACTGGAGTACCTCTTTTCTCTTTCAGATTCAGGCTTGGGGTACTTGCTGAAGGTGCACCTTTCTGCTATCTGTGCATACCATTCACCTGTTGAGGGCAAGGCTGTTGCCCAACTCTAGGTGTTCCACACATTACTGCGGGGCATATTGCATCTGAAACCTCCCATTTGGGACCCTGTCCCTTCCTTGGGACTTCAACTTTATGTTGGAGAAACTCATTTTGTCTCCCGTTGAACCAGCCATGAGTTGTGAGCAGAACTTTCTGTCATGGAAGGCACTTTTTATAGTTGCTGTTACGTTGCTCGAAGGACTTCCGAGCTCCAGGCTCTGATGTGTAAAGAGCCTTATTTGGCTTTTCACAAAGTCAAGGGTGTCTTTGCATAGCTAATCCTAAGTTTCTCCCTAAGGTGGTGTCAGACTTTACTTTGAATCAGTCCATCCACCTGCCTGATTATTTCCCTGAGTACTCTAATCTAGGGGGAGGCATTGCTCCATACTTTGGATGTACACAGGGCTTTGCGGTACTATACTAACTGTGCTAAGTCTATCAGAAAAACTGATCAGTTGTTTGTTTCGTTCGCGCCCGAGAGAGAAGGTGCTCCAGTGTCTAAACAGTGTTAATCTTAGTGGTTAGCAAATTGCATTGTTTACTGCTACCGCAAGTATAACAGACCTCTTCCAGGGTGAATAGAGATCATTCCACTCAGGTTATGGCTGCATCCATGGCTTGTTTCAGGGATGTATCTGCTGCAGACATTTACGCAGCTGCCGCCTGGTGTTCTGTCCATACTTTCACCAAGGACTACAGTCTGGACATCGCCTCTAGGTGCAGGGCCAACTTTGGCTTCACAGTCCTTCAGGGCCTTCTCTCCTGAGTTGCTAACTGCTGTTCTGTTCCTCCTCCCAGTGGCATTGTCCCAGTGATAACTGGTACTCCTTGGGACTCAGTCCTATCTGTGTGGTCTGCTGAAAAGCTTCCTCGAAGTAAGACAGTACAGTTACATAAGGACTTACCTTAACAGTAGATCTTCTGGAGAAGCTCTTGTAGCAGGCTCTGTTTTTTTCTCCTCCCTCCTTCCCCTGCTGTTTTTTCTGTATTGCAGATGCCTCTGCTTTCCTGGCTCTCGGGATGCCTCCTCAGTTTTCCCATCAACTGGCTGTGCAGTGTCTCCAACGGGAGAACTGGGGTGGTGCTTGGGGACCGCCCCCTATATAGACTAGACTGATGTCACATGACTGATGTCGACGGGGGGTGGTCCCCCAACTGGAGACCATTAGCTAGAAGTTTCTGTGTGGTCCTTGTGCCTGGCGGCATAGTCCTACCTGTGTGGCCTACTGCAAGACTTCTCCCGAAGATCTACTGTTACGGTAAGTTCTTCCATAACTGTACTTTCCCTGGGCACAAAGGAACAGGGGGTTCTATTCTCATTTCTTCCTAGTTTCCAAATCCACAAGGCACTTACGGTCCATTTTGGATCTGAGGGAACTGAACTTCTGTATTCGGTACAAGAAGCTCAGGATGGTCACTCTGTAGGGCCTGCTGCCCCTCCTGCAAAAATGGACTAGATATGCTTCCTGGACAGTCAGGGTGCTTACCTGCATATCCGAGTCTGTCCACCCCCACAGGAAGTACCTCAGGTTCCTGTTTCGGGGGGAACACTACCAGTTCAGGGTATTGCCATTTGGTTTTCATCTGCAACACAGGTATTTACCAAATGCTTGGCAGTTGTGGCAGCAACTGTCAGGAGAGATGGACTGTATGTCTTCCCCTGTCTAGATGACTGGTTGCTCAAAGCTCAGTCCCAAGAGCAATTGTCTTACACCCTAGCATGCACCAGATAGCTGATCAGTGCCCTAGGGATCACAGTTAATCTGCATAAGTCAGTCTTGACCCCTTGTTGACGTCTGCAGTACACAGTGGCAATACTGGACGTTGCTCAGGGCTAGCCTTCCTGCCCCAGGACCGGGCCGAGTGCCTCATGGCACAGCCCCAGCTGCTTTACAACAGCCAGTATGTTATAGCCAGGACATTCCTTAGTCTGTTGGGCCTGATGGCAGCAGCCATAGTCACGGTACCCCTGGCCAGGCTGCACATGAGAATCCTTCAATGGACATTGAGTCCAGTAGGATCGGTGTACTGATGATCTAGAACAGCAGGTTCCGGTAACTTCCTTTGTCCGAAAGGTCCTCCAGTGGTGGATGGAAGCCAGCAATTTGCTGAAAGAGATTCCCTTCCTTTGTGGAGAGCACATCTGGGTCCTCATCAGACTCTAGGAACATGGATCAGAGTGGAATCTTCCCTCCACAAAAATATCCTAGAGATGAGGGCCATTCTGTATGCTATGCAAGCCTTCCAGAACCATCTGTCCCCAGGGCATCTGCTGGTGAAGACTGACAACATCAGTGTACTATACTACATAAGCAAGGGGGGACTCACTCTTACCCCCTGTGCAGGGAAGCGAGGAGGGTTTGGTACGGAGCTCTAGAGCACGGTCTAGAACTGTCAGACATCCATGTTCCAGGCATCCAAAACATCTTGGCAGACAAGCTAAAGAGGTCGCAGTCCAGAATGAGTGAGTGGATGTTGCTGGCCTCGATGGTCGAAGACTTGTTCAACAGGTGGGGTCATCCATAGTTGGACCTTTTTGCATCCCCACTCAACGCAATACTGCTGCTTTTCTGCTTGCTCATTCCAGGGCCTAGAGTTTTCTGGCGAGACATGTTGTCCTTCTCTTGGAAAGGGAGGTTCCTTTATGCCATCCACCCTCTTTCCTCTGATTCACAGGGTGCTAATCAAGCTCCGAATGGAGGGAGATACTAATTGTAGTGGCTCCCTTTTGGCCTTGCTAGATCTGGGTTTCCTTACTGCGACAGCTGGCAGTGGAACCCCTAGTACTCCTGCCCCTGTACAGGGGCCAGCTATCACGGGAACAGTGAACCCTGGTTCATCCAGACCTCAAGTCACTCCATCCCCATGCTTGGCTCCTGAAGACATAGCTATCATGAGATTTGGAGTGTCCCCAAAGGTGACTAATGTCCTGGTGGCTGCCAGAAAACCTTCCAGCAGAGCCACTTATTCAGTGAAGTGGAATCTGTTCGCTTTGTGAGCCGCTTTTCATCACTTGGGTGCCTTCACGTGTCCAGTGAATCAGGTTCTGGAATATTTATTGTCCTTGTTAGACACAGGACTGTAATACTCTTCTGTCAAAGTGCACTTGGCTGCTATTTCAGCTTTCCAATTGCCTGTTGACGGCCATATGGTGGCTCAGCTAGAGGTGGCCTGTGCTTTCTTGAGAGACATCCTGCAATAGAAGTCTCCCATCTGCAATCCAGTCCCGGCTTGGGACCTGAATGTTGTGCTGGAGGAACTCATGTTGGCTCCTTTTGAGCCAGCCGTGACATGTGGCTTACACTTCCTTCTTTTTTTGTCCACTCTCTTAATTCTCCTTCTCTGGAGCCTTGGACTCTCTCCAGTGGTGCACCCGACAGACTATATCCTGCCTGTCTGAAATCCCCAGTCGTGCCTGTCAGGGAGAGAGAGGACTCCACTCCGCTTGTCCAGGTCCACCAACCCACTGGATCTAAGCCCCCCCAGGGTGGGACCGCCAACTCCTCCGGCAGGGAGCTCCGGAGGCAGGCTGGAGATTTGGCATTGAGCGTGGTGGTCTGTCACTCAACCCACCTTCGTCTTCCGAGGCCCCAGGGTATTTTCCTTGTTCTTCCCTCCCCTAATGGCTCGGACATGCAGTGCACCCACAGGATGGTCGCCGCAACCAATCCCCTGGCTGATAGACCGGGCTGTTTTGCCCCCAGTCATCACCAGGAGCCACCATAGCCCAGGATCAACCCCCCCCCCCCCAAGACAGGTGAACCGTCCCTTGGTCACTCGATCCTGCCCTCCCCGTGGCCCGAGCTTGCTCCGGAACCCAGGTTGCCAGTGTAGTGCAAGGTAAGGCATCCAGTGCCTCAGCCCTCTGCACCACTGGGCCAGCCCTACACTTCCTTTCTTCAAAAGGGTTATTTTTAGTTGCTGTTACTTCTGCTCAAAGGATTTCCGAGCTTCAGTCTTTTAGGTGTGAGCCTCCTTATTTGATTTTCCGTAAAGATAGGGTGTCTGTATAGACCAACCCTAAGTTTTTTCCTGAGGTAGTGTTGGAGTTTACTTTTAATCAGACAATCCACCTACCAGTTTATTTTCCTGAGCATGCCAGTCCAGGGGAAGCATTGCACCATACCTTAGATGTACATAGGATGTTCAGATATTATGTCCGTCGCACGAAGGACTGCAGGAGGTCCTTGCAGCTTCTTGATTCCTTCGCCCGGGGGGGGGGGGATGCATACCTGTTTTTAAACAGTGCCCATCCATATGGCTGGTCAACTGTATCACTTTCTGTTATAGGAAGTATGGCAGGGACCTTCCTGGAGTTGTTCGTGGTCAGTCCACCAGAGGCATGGCCACTTCTGTTGCCTGTTTCTGGAATATTTTAGTTGCAGAAATCTGTGCTGATGCAACATGGAGCACTGTCCACAATTTTACTAAACAGTACAGTCTGGACATTGCCTCTAAAAGGAGGACAGATTTTGGCCTGACAGTGCTTCATGGCCTCCTTTCTTAGGCTTGCAGCCTCCAGCTGCCCAGACTGTCTCTCTGGCAGTACTGCTTGGGACTCATTCCATAGGTGCGGCCTGATGAGAGATATCCTTGAAGAAGATAGCACAGTTATGTAAGGACTTTCCATAACAGTAGATCCATAACAGTAGATCTTGGAGTGATTCTTTCATCATGCCATGCAGTCCCACCCTCTGTCCCACTTGGGTCCTGTACACACTTACGTTACTGTGGGGTGAAAACTTTACCAGACCTCTTAACACGGTTTGTGTCCACACTGTACATAGTACTAAACCGTGTTCAAAAACCGTGCTTGAACCATGAAAGTTTAAGGGTTGTAGCACGGTCCGTAATGTTTACGTTTTAATCACACTTACCTGCTCAAGTGTGGACAGGAGAGCGGTAGTGTTTTTCCTCATGGTGTCTGTTGGTCCTGTACACGAATCAAAACTGTGTTTACTTGACATTGTTAACTTGTAGTGCGGATGCAGGTACAGGCACAACCGGGACGCGTATCTACTGTTGGGCTTAAGTGTGGATGCGCTGTAACTGTAAGCCGTGTAACGTTTTTTCCACAGCGTGTCAAGTGTGGACAAGGCATTAGACTCTGAGCTTCTTTTGCTCCTGTCTCTCTCTCTCCAGAATGGACTACCAGCTGCTTCCAGCCTTTCCTGGTAACTGGAATATCTGCTCTCTCTTGAGTGTGTTCTGCAGCGGGGAACTGAAGTGGGGCCGTCCAAGTTTATAGAGGGAGGACGTCGACATAACACATCATCATGGGCAGCCCGTAGTAGACTGCTAGCAAAATAATGTCCATGTGGTCCTAGTGGCTGTAGTTTCATAGGTGTGGCCTGATGAAAGAGATTCTCTCGAAGATCTACTGTTACAATAAGTTCGTATGTAACTCTACTGTCTCTTACCTTCGACTGCAGATTTCAAAGCCTCCCGAAGGCCCACTCATTACTGCACACTAGGTAGTAGTGGCTGGAGCCTGCTTCTCTTACTGCTTATATGGGATTTTAATTGCTAATGGGCATGGCTTCAAGTGATGACATCATCACATTCCTGCCTAGCTGAGCTCTATGATTTAGTGATCATTTTTGTTTTTATAGTGCCTTGTGTACAGTGAATAGTGCTGTATCTTGCAATTACGCATGCCCAAGTCTTCATGTAATCAGTTGATACATAACTTAGTGAAAGTTCTAATGAATCACTATAGTTTATTGCTCATATTTTTATTCTCTACATCTGCATTTTCTGCAAGTGGTGTCTGCTACTATAATTCATATTTGTGTCCCCATTTGCATTACTAAGTGGGTTTTAAAATGCCATTCCTTCTGTCTATTAGTATTGCTCATCAGACCACTCTGTGCCTGCAGTATTTGTTTATAGTGTATGTTAGAACGTTGTATTCCCTTAAAATTTCTTTCCCTAGTCTTGTTGTACCATCAATGTGACGTCAACAACGATGGTACAACAGCTCCGATTGCGTTTGCTCATGCGCAAGTTGCAGTTCGTAGTCATTCGAAAAATGGCCACAGCAGTTCATCGAAGGCACAGGAGGAAGTTCAAATCTGTCAGTAAGTGCCGATATTTTTAAATGGTAGCCAGCACACAGCACGACACCCATATTTCATTTTAAATTTATCAACTAACAGTATCTTTGTGGACCAGGAAGGAGTGGAGTGTTTTCACACACACACACAGGTGGGGCAGGGGCAGGGGGTTCCCCGACATCACAGCGCGACGGTGGAGGAAGTCACAAGCTGTTTTTACTTTTTCCCATACACTATAAAAGACAGTGGATGGGCAAGAGTAAACAACAACACTGTTTCTCACTTCTCGAAGTTTCTTGACAACCGAAAACCTCTCGAGGTTTACTTGGTTATCATGACCTCTCGAAGTGAACAACAGTGTTGTTGTTCACTGTTGCCCATCTAGTATCCTCTCTGTTTTGAGTGATACTATGATTGTCTTGCTGTGTAGACAAAAAGGTTTGTTACTGGATACATCCATTATACATGCTTTATTATCCGTTATCCTCCCACTGCAGTGCCAAAAACACTATTTCTGCTTGCTATTGTGGTTTCTGGCTCGGGGTTGGGGGGTGACCATGACATTATGACATGACACTGTTGCCACAGTGAAGCACTCTTGCCTAGCGCTCACCGCAGTAGAGAAGTGGCATCAGCGTAAAATTGGCAAGTGTTTTTAGATGCCCTAGATGGACGGTTTGGGGAGCTGAGTCATTTTCTATTGGCCCATGCTGATCTGATTATAAGATTTCAAAATACTGAAAATTATTGGTGCTATACATTAAACACTGGTTGTCTTCCCCCTAATTTTCTTAATAGTAAGTTTTAAGTAAGAAATAAGGGTGGATGTTTTTATGCCTAGTTGGTCCTGCTATTTTGCAGGTGCCTATGATTTAGCACTTCGACACAACCCTCTGATTATGTCACCCGAAAACCTTTGGTTCGTTGCAAATTCTTGAAATTCAACCAGATGTAATTTAATGCGGGTGTAGCCACCCCTTCCCCAAACTGTCTAGGGGTGTGAAGGAATCGCTGATGAACCGGGGGAAAGGCCCTACACCATAGCGAAACATTTCTGAGCATTGCACAGCAGAGTAAAGTAGGAAAGCTTAGCCTACCTCTCAATGGCTTCAGCTCCTCGGAGCACCCTTGATCTCTCTTCAGTGAACTGACTTTGCCCCAGACCTCCTCCGCCAAAACTAGGCACCTCTGTTGATCTGCAGCTTCCAGCTCCCCCTTGGCTCCCGAGCCCAGTGCAAACTGCTGGAAACCTTCTGGAAATACAAACACATGGCACAAATAAATCTGAGGACTTTGCATTTCATTTACCCTCTTTAACTGAATAGACAATCGCCACACAATCCTTTTTTCCCAGAACAGCTCTTTATTTTCACCTGTGCCCCGAATGATTCCAGAGGCACTGGGGCACCATCTGACACCAAGAAATAAGCAGCTCCATGGGGCTATAAAAACTTTTTACAAGCTCACCCAGCCGGAACTCTCCAGCAGACATAAGGTGACAGAACAGGCAGTACATGCAAGGCTGCTGTTATATTGGAAGCTCAGCTGATTTATCTAAGCAGATCCTTCATCTTGGAAGAGTCATCAGGCTCCTTTCCCACTGGTGCTGGTAAGCCACTCTTTTACTTGGTTACCTTTTCCACTGTGTCTTTTCCTCTGCACTGGTCAACATGCCCTGTCCCCGCTCGGAGAAGCAAGCAGCTTCTCCCACCTGGCCTCTGGACCCAGCCTGAACCTACAGGGCTCCCAGGATTTCTCTTCCCGATCCAGGCCCTGTAACCCTCCATTTAGCTACTCACAATTTGCTTCGGAGCGACCCCCACCAGCTCTGCAACTCCGGTTCTCTTGGTTCTGCTCCCATTGGTGCTGCAACTCTTAGTGGGCCTAAAAGACCAGCTCATAAATGGTGGCCTCGGGGCCGGCCCAAACCTTGATACCTGACTGGCCCACAGCATACCCAGGCCCAGTGCCCACAGCCACCACTTGAACTGCCCTGCCATGAGAGGAACCAGAGCCCTGCCATCACCCAGGCCTTCCAAGCAACTTAAGCCCTTTCTGGCATTCCTGGCGTCCACTCATTTTTTGCTGTGCCCCTGATGACCATCTGGGGATGGCCCTAGCCTCTTCTTTGTATCCCTGCCAAACACATTCTGGGCTTGAATTAAGCTGCCGGCCAGGAGCTGCCCTCCAAGGCCTGTCCAAAGACCTGCGGCCTGCCCGGCCCTTGAAATGCTGGTGCCCCAGGACCTGCCCCTCCAAGCAGGCCCCTTAAGTGGGTGAAGGACACTCCCAGGCCCCCTTTGCGCCTGAGCCACCCTGCCACACCGGGAGCGGACCTCTGCCACCAGCCCCTCCCCTGTGGGAGCCCTGCCATGGTTCCCACAGCCTGGCAGCCCCAAGCCACACTTGCTCGGGATCTAAATAGGGTTCCTCTATGCTCTACCAGCTCCCTACTTTCCAGACCTCCCCCCGTCCCAACAATGCAATATTGGCTAGCTGGCCATGCTCCCTCAGAGCTCCCATCCCTGTTCTTCAATGCCGCTTCGCTGCATACTAGCTGTTCCTGACTACTCACTTTTGGGGGAGGGGGGTAATCCCTCCTCCGGCCCAATCTGGACCATCAAGCTCCCTCCTCGCCTGCCTTCCTTGCTCCTCCAGCCTGCCGCCCAGGCTGGAAAAAGCCCAGAACTTCCTGTTCCAACCCTATTTATACCCTTTTAGCCTGTTCTTTGCTGCCACCTTCAGGCATCCAGCAAGAATGAAACCTCCAGAGAACTATTAAATTCCCAAGCTCTTGTTGGGGGGGGGGGTAGAAGGTGGAAGGGGTCTCTAAAGGGAGCATAAACCCCTTTCAAAAGTGAGGGGGCTTACACCGGTATTCAATAAAAATAAAAAAATCTCCCTCCTCATTAATTCCTTTGCTTTCCTGTGTGATACCCATTGTATAAATCCCCCACAACTCACACTTTTTAGGAGAAGGTCCCAGTCTGCCCCCCAAGAGGGCTGTTTTACATGCACCAGATCCCAGAATTCCAAATACGCTGCATTGTGACCCACTGTTTTGAAGTATTTTGCCACAGATGGCTTTTGATCTGTTCTGGAAATGCACCCTTTATGTTCCTGTATCCTTGTTTTCAGTTGTCTTGTGGTGTTTCCCACATACAGTTTTTCTCAAGGACACATAAACGCATATACTACATGGTCTGTCTGGCAGATTGTGGCTCCTGATGCTGTTCTCTTTGCTAAGAAAGGTGTCCTTGAATTTTTCCTTCTCGGCATTGTGCAAGCACACACAGCATCGTCCATGAGGAAGTTGCCGTCTTTCGGTGGGCCCAGTAGAAGTTGCAGTATTGTTGGTTCTCCTGGCACTTTGTGGATCATATGCACCAGAGTCTTACGGTTGGATTTTTCTTTGTTGCTGCCAGGAGTCTCGGGGGGAGGGAGGAATGTGTAACAGGTCTATCACTGATAAAGTGTGCCAGTGTTCGTTGATAATGGTGCTGACTTTAGTGGTAAGGGTATTGTACCAGGTACTGAAAACTATACAGTCTGTGACCTGTTGTTTCTGTCTCTCAGCTAGTGCTTGTTCTCTGGTTATACAGCTGGTCCTTATTCTGGCATTTGCTAGCATGTCTTCCCCATTAACCTCTGCTTCAAAATGCCAGCCCGTCGGTGCAGTGGTTGGATTTCCATTTGTGACGCCGATGACCCGCATTCGGATGTGAGCTCAGAAGTTGAAGGGCCAACTGAGAGGAGGAGGATCGAGCATCCGAATGACTGCTTTCTGGTGGGAGGTTGGGGAAGCACTCACTCTGCAAGCGGCAACTAGCGGAAGCTGGGGACCACCGCAGGTGAATGCTGCAGTTCAGGAGGTGTGCCAGGCATTGGCGTGTCGCCCACGCGTCATCACACCGCACCTCTCTCCACTACTGGGAAAAAATGGACGCCAGAATCCAGTAGCCCGGCCCCCCTCCCCCGAAGCCAAGCCTGGAGATCCACCACCACCGGACTAGACAATATGTCACCGTTTGGAGGAGTACTAGGGGTGGCCCTGCCCAAGGGGGCAATCCGGAGTGAACGTCGGTGGGAGTGACAGCAGTCCCGGGGGATGGGGAGAGGTGAACAGGAGGAAGGTGAGTTTCTCCCAAACCAAAGAAAACTCTGCTTCAAAATCTTTTATGACTTGTTTCTCAGTCTCATAATATGTGCTAGTACAGCAGTTTTGTTTTGCCCTTTAATACTTGGGGAAAATGGCATACTGTATAAGTCTTGGATTATGGAAGCTCTGTCCGTGTAACATTGTATTGCGATCTGTGGGTATTCTCTAAAGCATGGTGTCCAGTCTGGTGCTTGTATTAATTACTCAGGTGTCCAAAAATGAAATTTCTTTGTGGTCCCATGCAGGGCTTCTGAAGACATGGCCATCGCCAGATCTGAGGTTTCCTACAGAGTAGCAGATGTCCTGGTGGCAGCCAGGAATTCCTCCACCAGAGCCACTTACTCTATGAAATGGAAGCGCTTCACTCTTTGGGCTGCATCGCACCATTTAGATCCCTTCACCTGTCCAGTGGATCAGGTCCTGGAGTACCTTCTGTCCCTCTCCAACCCGGGTTTGCGGTACTCCTCTATCAGGGTTCATCTCTGCATATCGTGTATCTGTGGATGGATGCTCTGTGGCTAAACTTGATGGCCCCGATTTTCAAAGGCTGTGGCATGGTGCAAGGTGCTTAAGCCACAGAAAATGACACAAGGTGCATTATATTTGGTTGCTATTACTTCTGCTCAAAGGATTTCCGAGTTTCAGGCCCTCATGTAAGGAGCCTTATTTGATTTTTCACAAAGACAGGGTGTCTTTGTATACCATCCTAAGTTTCTTCCTAAGGTGGTGTCAGAGTTTACTTTAAATCAATCCATCTGCCTACCCGTTTATTATCTGGAGCATTCTAGTCAAGTGGAGGCATTGCTCCATACCTTGGATGTGAATAGTTGTCTTTGGTGTCAGTCTGCTGGGCCCTGTGCAGAGCCAGATTGACCTTTGTCTTGGCGCAGGGCCTGGAGGACCCTGGGCATTTTGACATGCAGGTGGTTGGTGACACAAATCTCAAACCGTGAGATATTGTGCTTGTTCTGTTTCACACAGAGTGCCTTGTGCATCCTTGCATGGCAGACTTTGGTGTGTCTCATGGCGCTGGGCCTGGAGGGCCCTCGTTGCCCTGATGAAGGTAGTTGGTGAGCCAGGGCTTTAAATATGTCAAATATTATGTTTATTCTGATCTTGCTTTGAGGGTATCTCTTTCAGCAGGCCACACCTATGGAACTGTAGCCACCAGGCGCTAGGACCACACAGAAACTTTTCTAACTAGCAATCTACCATGGGGCCACACACTCCACCTCACGGTTGCCCTATGCTATAAGAGTGGGTGGCCCCCCACACCTTCCTCAGTTCTTTTCCCGCCATCGACCATCGCATATCTAACCCTATAGACACTCCGCAAGCTTCAGGCGACCGCCACTACTTTTAGTTTGGTTTATTTTTAGTTTATTTCCGATTATCTGAAGGGGTCTTCTTTTCTTAAAGACATCCCAAAGCGCTCTCTATCCTTGCTACACCTGCGTCAGCGGCTCATTGTGGGCCTGCGGGGTTCCGGAGCTGCCTTTTTGGCTTTGCCGCCCGACCTCCAGGTCCTGCCTTAGTCCCTTAGGAAACTGTGGATTCCTTCTCGGGGCACGGGGCGGGAGCCCCAGGACATGACCTGGAACCCTTTGCGGTACTCATCTCTGAAAATAACATAGAAACATAGGAAAGTGATGGCAGAAATGGACCACCTGACCATGCCCACCCAGTCTGCCCATTTGCCTAGCATCCTCTAGGTATGCTGTGATCCCCCCCTTCCCTTCAGTAGCTCTCAATGTCTGTCCCAAGCCCTCTTGAACCCCCCTCGACTGTATTCTCACCCAGCACTTCTTTAGGCAGCCCATTCCAGATGTCCACTATCCTCTCGGTAAATAAGTATTTCCTGATGTTGCCCCTCAACTCCCCCCCCTTGTTGGAGATCATGACCCCTTTTCCTGGGGCACCTCTTCAATTGGAATAGGTTCTCTGTAAGCACTTTGTTGATCCCTTTTAGGTACTTAAAAGTCTCTATCATGTCTCCCCGCTCCCTCCTCTGTTCCAGGGAGTACATGTCAAGGGCTCCCGGTCTCTCCCCATACTGCAAGTGGTCGAGCTCCTTCACCATCTTGGTTGCCCTCCTTTGTAACTGCTCCACCATCTCCACATCCTTTTTTAGGTAAGGCCTTCAGAACTGGACCTCATATTCCAGATGAGGCCTGACCAGCTGGGTGTACAAGGGTATCGGGACCTCTTTCCTCCTGCTGGTGATCCCCCTCCCAGTACCAGCCAACAGTCTGCTGACTTTTGCCGCTGCCCTCCCTCCTTCAAGTCCTGTGAGATAATGATACCCAGGTCTCTGTCCTCCTTTGTTACTGCCAGCGGCTTTTCCCCTAATCTGTATTCCTCTGTCCCATTTTTTCCCCCCCGGTGCATGATTTTGCATTTTGCCATGTTGAGCGGTAACTTCCACTTCCTGGCCCATTCCTCTAATTTCCTTAGGTCTCTCTGCATCCTCTCAGTCCCATCCTGCATGTCCACTCTATTGCAGATTTTTACATCATCTGCAAACAGGCTCTCCCTACCCTCCAGCCTTTCTGCTATGTCTCTTATAAAGATGTTAAACAGCAGGGGTCCCAGTACTGACGCTTAGGAACACCGCTAGTGACCCCTGATGCTCACCAGGGAACTCCATTGACTAACACCCTGTGTATTCTGCTCTCCAGCCAGTTTCGCACCCACTTTGTAACCACCCCCCCCAGTCCCAGGCACTCCATTTGGTACAACAGCCTTCTGTGTGGCAACGTATCAAACGTCTTCCTGAAATCCAGGTAAGCTATGTCCACTGACCCTCCCTGATCCACTACCCTAGTGACCCAGTCAAAAAACCGGACCAAATTTGACAAGATCTGCCCTTGACAAAGCCGTGCAGCTTGGGGTCAAGGGGACCATTTGCCTCCAGGTAGCTGGTGATTCTGTCCTTGAGCAGTATTTCCATGAGCTTGCTGACCACAGAAGTCAGACTTTTTGGCCTGTAATGGCTCATGTCTTGTCTCCCCCCTCCCTTGTGCAGGAGCAGTACATCTGCGCACTTCCAGTCCTTCAGGATTTCCCCTGAGTGTAACGACTCGTTGAACAGAGTGGTCAAGGGGGTCAGCTCCCTCAGCACTCTTGGGTGAACCCCATTCTGCCCCTTGGCCTTGTCCACCTTCAGGCCCTTGAGTTCTCTCAAGATCTCCTCTTCCCTGAAAGGACTCGCATCCACCCCTGCCCCTTCCATATCAACTGGCCTGGTGTTGCCTCCTTCCCATACCTCCTCCCTCGTGAATACTGCGCTGAAGTAATTGTTCAGCATTTCAGCCTTCTCCCGGTCCCCCGCCACCCTTTCCCCAGACTCTAAGAGACTAAGTATCCCATTTTCTCCACTCACTAATATATCTGAGAAGGTCTTATCCCTCTTCTTGACCGCCTTGGCGATATTCTCTTCCATCCTTGCTTTTGCCCGTCTGACCACCCTCGCTGCCTCCCTTTGCTTTTCCTGGTATTCTACCCAGTCTAGTTCACTCTGCGTTGTTTTATATAGTCTGAAGGCTCGCCTTTTAGCTCTGATACTGGCCCCCACTTCCCTACTGAACCACAGTGGCCTCCTTTTCTTCCTGTTTTTGCTTACTCTCTTTGTGCAGTGGTCAGTGGCCCCCACGATGGCTCCCTTTATCGTGGCCCTTAAGTTTTCCACCCCCCTACGCTCCCCCATCCCATTAATTGCCTGGTGAGCATAATCCCTCATCTTGTTGAAATTTGCACATCTCAAATCAAGAACCTTTACCTTAGTCTGGTAGCACAAGGCTGATGTGCGTACCGTAAGCCACACAGTGCCATGGTCGCTAGTGCCTCGGTGATCCTCCACCGATACCCCCCCCACCCTGTCTCCGTTTGTAAGCACCAGGTCTAACACTGCTCCTTCCCTGGTTGGTTCTTTGACCAGCTGCCTGAGATGGGCAATCTGGAGAGAGTCTATAATTGCTCTGCTTCTAGATGAGGCTGCAGTCATTGACTCCCTTTCCACATCTGGTAGGCTGAGCTCTCCCATCAGCAGCACCTCCCCTTTAGCCGCCATCCTAAGCATCTCCTTGACCATCTGGTTGTCCACCCCTTCTGATTGCCCTGGTGGTCTGTATAGCACTGCAGTGCACACTACCTCACCCTAGCACCTCTTGTGTCCCGCCACCTAACCTGCGTTTCCGATGCTGGGATCCCCTCCCTCACGTATAGTGCTACACCGTCCCCTCTCCTGTCAACCCTGTCCTTCCTGTGTAGCGTATACCCCAGAATGTTCATGTGCCAGTCCTGTCCGTCGTGAAACCAAGACTCTGTAATTCCCACTAAGTCTAAATCCTCCTCTGCCATGACTGGGACCTTGTTACCCAGGCTCCTGGCGTTTGTGCACATGGCCTTCCAGTATGCGGTTTCCCTGACCCTCACCCCTACCTTGATGAACCTTGTCTTATGTGTTGTATCATTTCCAGCCCCAGCCAGCTGGTTCATGTTCTGTGTGGGGGGACAACTGTCCCCCTTGCCGCGTGCATTGTTAGGTGTCGCTAGCAGCTCCCCGGTTTAGTTTAAATCAAGGTGTGTACTAAAGAACTCCTCCAGTTTCCACTTAAGCACCTCCTTACTGTGTCTATTTAGGTGTAGCCTATCTGGGGCATAGAGGCTGTCATCTTGCCAGATGGCCCACTAACCCATAACCCTTCTGAGCACACCATTTAGAGAGCCAGCTGTTGAACTCCGCTATCCTCTGTTTCCTATCCATGCTAGCTCTTCGGACTGGAAGCACCTTTGAGAATGCCACTGAACAAAAGCACAGGTTATTACAGAACCACGATAGGGCCTCAAACCTCGCTTGTACTTTCATCAGACTATGTCCAGCAAGGTCATTTGTTCCCAAATGGAACACCAGGTGGGTTCTCATATCCTGCTGCTTCCCCCAGGAAGGGATGTAGTGAATGACCTCCGCAGCTGTCATTCCAGGCAAGCAGCTGACCCAAAGCTTGCTACCCCCACCGCCCTTTCCTCCCCAGCTGATACCCCTAACCATGGAGTCCCCAAAGATCATGACCTTATTCTCCACCTTGCCTACCATGAGACCACTCTGTGCCTGCTCCTCTGCTTCCTCCCCTCTCTTGCAGTGTGCTTTCACAGTCCTTGGAACCTCCTTTCTAACAATTGACTCACTCTTCTTTGTCCTCGCAACTTGCCCCTTCCCCGGTGGTGGCCTCCTGGACCCCCCGCACTAGACCCTGTGTCCCCAGCAGCCCTCTTGTCTTCTAGCATCCCTTGCCCCCTGTCAGTGCAGAGCACCTTACCTGGGCCTGCTTTGGCACCACCATGTGTTGTGGCTGTTTCCTTGTCCTTTTTCCACTGAGGGGCCTGCCCGGCTCCAACCGGGGGTGACTCCCCCTTAGGGTCCTCCTCCTTGCACTCTCTGCCCCCCGAGGCCCCCAACTGGTCTGATCCAATCTGAGGTGTTCCCCTCCCTCCATCCTCAGCCCCCTGGACCCCCTTTGCCAATTCCCTATTTTCACTTATCTGTGGAGGTTGTCCTGATGCCCCTTCATCCCTGCCCTCCGCGTATTTCAGGTGATCCACCATTGCCAGCCCTTCCTTTTCCCCCTCCAATCCGGTTTCATCCTCCTCCCCATCCTTCCTTAATAGCAGAGGCACAAATCTGTTTCTAAGCTTTATGCCTATTTCCTTGCTTCCCCTGACAGTACCCCCCATCCTGCTCCTGTCCGTGCCTCCCCAGTCCTCCCTCTTCCCCCAACCATCTGCCAGCAACTGTAGCCCTTTGCAGTCTCCCCAGCCAGGGCCCCCCTTTGCTCCTTGTGTTCCCTCTCCTCCGCCCTCTATTCTGCAAGTGTCTCTGATCTCAGGGGCAGCTACTGGACCCATTTGGCCTGCCACATTTCTCCCTTCCCAGGCCCCATCCCCACCCCCCTTCCCGGACAGCCTGCGTATTCCCCACCCATTTTGCTGCTCCTATTCATGATCCCGGGTGCAGCTGCTGGACTCACTAGCCCAGCCTCATCACCTCCCCCCCGCCAGGCTGGCCTCCGTCCTCCCCAACTCTCCCTCCAAAGCTCCTTCTTAACCACTATAGCTCCTCCCTTATTTTAGCCAACTGGCAACACACCATACAACCCCCTCCCCATCCTCCAAGCCCAGTCCAGAACCATGGCAGACCCACACCCCGTACATCTCGCCACTCTTCCAAAGATGCTGCCCCTAGTGATGTGTGGCCCCTGCCTCATCCTAGTCCCCAACCTGTGTTGCTGGCCCTACAAGAATTCAGTTCCCGGTATAGCTCCCTCCCGCAATCTCCCTGTTCCCTGCTCACAGTTTAGAGCATATATGCAGCACTTAACTAAGTGCAGCTTCAAATCACATTCAAGCAAGATTTAAAGTACAAATTAAAGGTACAGTTTAAAGCACCCCCACAAGATCCCTCCACATTGACTGACCTAGCACCAAACCCCATTTTAAAGACAATCCAAAGTAGCTCCTCCCTTTCCAGTTCAGTTAGAGTATTTAAAAATGGAGGTGGGGTGGGAGGAGGAGAAAAAAAAACAGCTCCCTTGCTGCGGATCTGGTTTGCGGCTGGGCGCCCTGCATTTAAGCCCAGCTACTCAGTCTGAAACTTGTGCCATCTCCTCTGATTGGCTCTTGTTGGTCAAAGGAGCCTTCTCCGTCGTGGGCCTGCCGCCAATGTGGTCGAATCCTCCCAGTGTTGCCGCCGATGCGGCCGAATCCCTCTCTGCCTCTCGGAGCAGTAAAAACAGCTCCCTTGCTTCGGATCTGGATCGCAGCTGGGTACCCTGCTTTTTCAGCCCAGCCGCTCAGCCTGAAACTCACGCTGTCTCCTCCGATTAGCTCCTGTTGGTCAAAGGAGCCTCCTCTGTTGTGGGCCTGCCGCCATTGCAGTTGAATCCACCCAGTGTTGCCGCCGATGCTGCCGAATCCCTCGCTGCCTCCCGAAACAGAAAAAAAACAGCTCCCATGCCATCTCTGGAGGATCCTGCTGCAGTGGGACTCCCATGGATGGGACAGCCTTGCCTCCCCATCCCTTCCATTCCCTTGTCCTGCAGTGTGCAGGACGGGACCAGCTTCTCTGTTTTGGCCACTCTGTCTGGCCTAGGCCCTGGCCAGTGGTGTCTCGTTCCTCCCCCGTCAACCTGGCCTTATGGGTGGTGACACCATTGCCTCTCTCACCCTACCCGCCCTCCCCTCCTGTTGCCCTAGTGGCTGGGGAGGTGGCGGCTTCTCACTGGAGCTTCAGCGTGCCTTCTCTGATTGCCGGTGGTGCCCAGTGTCTCCCCCAGCACTGGTGGTCTCCCTTCGTGGGGGTTGGAGGATTCTCTTTGCCTAGGCTCCTTCAGACCTGGCAAGGGTTTTTATCTCCGGAGTGTCCATGGCTTCCTTGGAGTCCTTCTGCCCTCTGCATCGTGATGCAATACTTGGTCTTCACTCTCCCATCCCGTTGCCCTAGTGGACGGGAATGTGACGGCTTCTCACTGGATAAATTGCGAACCACCTTCTGTAGCCCATGGCGCCTTATGCCTACCTTGGCATGAGAGCATTCCCTTCGCTTCGAGAGGGGCAGCGGACACCCAGTTGTCCCCGACATGAGCTCTCTTTCCAGGGTGTCTAGTGCTTCCCTGGAGTATCTCTGAGTCGCAACAAGCTGCCAAGTCCATTCTGCCTTCAGGGGCATCCCTCCCAGCCCAATGGTGCCACTCCGAATGCTTCCCACTGTGGCTCGCTTCATTTTGCCCAAACTCTGTAGACCCTGCATGTTTGCCACCCTCCGAGTCTTTCTGGAGGTGCCGGATGGGAGTCGAGCAGGCTGGGGGTATTTTGGCTTTCCTTTGGGTTTCCTGCCCCCCCAGGATCCCTGGGCTGTGGCATCAGGTGCCAGGAGGGCAGGTTCTTGCCTGCTTTCTCATTAATGGGACTGGGATCTGTTATTCCGCTTCCCACCCAGGTGTCTTTTCCGATCATTCCAGCAGCCAGCTGTGGGGGCCCTCAGGTTTCAAAACTCACCCCCCCCCCACTTCTTCTATAGTGTCTCCCCTACATCTCACATCTAGAGGGTGATATGACCAGACCCTTCCCTTTTGTTGGACCCGGCCGCTTGCCCCAGTGCCATGTGTTGTTGTGGTTGGGGGGGGGGAGAATCATCCTGCAGCAGCTGGCTTTTCTGTGGGCTCTTCCTGTGCTGCATTACCCCCGCCCCACTTTTCCTTTCACTCTTCTGTAGAGTACCCTCAGTACCCCCCACCCTGGACTAGGTGCCTTCTGCACTAGGCTTCTACCTGGGGTGGGGTGACGGGCCCTCGGCTTCTGGTGAATATGTAGCTGGGGTGCTGGTTCAGAGCTCATTCTTGAGTACAAGGCCCGTTTAGGTTGAGGTCTGCTGCGACTTCCCTATGCCGCCACAGATGCCCATCCTACAAAACTGTTTAATCTGAGGCAGACGTCGCCGGCTCCCTTTTCCGCTCTGGATGCCGTTGATACCTCAGCTTGAGCGGCCGCATTTAGCCTACATCGTTGGGACCCTCTTTGTCTGTGCTCCCTAAGCACGCAGTCAGCATACCTGTCTCTTAAGGTGGGCACCTCCTTCTGGTGTACCCCTCAGATTTCACGTCTGGGATGCACCTTCCCAATTCCAGGCCTCACTCTTTGGCTGGTCCCTGGGCCCTTGGATGTTTTCTGAGAGTGGAGTGTAGCGCTGATAGACCCCAAGAGGCAAGGGTTCTACATCTTCCCCTTCCTGGAAGACCAGCTCCTCATGGCACAGTCTAGGGAATGTCTGCTACAGGCTGTGGAACATACTTCTAATCTGTTCCAGGATCTGGAGATTATGGTCATTCTGTCCAAGTTCAGTACATAGGGGCAGTCCTGGACATGGCTCAGGGTGTGGCCTTCCTGCCTCAGGACAGGGCGGACTGTCTCATGGCCCAAACCCGCCTGCTATACTACAGCAGTTATGTCTCCGCCAGACTTCTTGGGCTCTTGGGTCGGATGGCTGCGGCCACAGTCATGGTGCCTCTGTCCAGCCTGCACATGAGGGTTCTTCAGTAGACACTGAGGGTCCCATGGGACCAGCGTACAGACAGCCTGGAACAGCAGGTCCTAGTCTCCTCTGTAGTCAAAAAGGCTTTGCTTTGGTAGATGGAAGCCAGCAATCTTCTTCAGGGGTATCTGTCATTAGGTCTTACCGTAGGAACTTCACTGTTGGTAAAGCAGGATCTACACGGAAGATTGTCAGCAGTACAGCTGGGGCCACCCACGCCGATGTCATATAACTACGTCATCGACCCTATAAAGGTGTGAGCGACCCTGCTTCTTCCTTAGTTCTTTCCTGCCATCTACTTTGTTCGCATGGGCCTTTGCGGAAGCTCCGACGCAGTTTTGCACCCTTTTTCACCTACGGGCTTTTTCTGTACATTACTTTACAATCTCTTTTTTTTTAAAAGAGATTCCTTTCTTTTGTTTATGCAGAGTTAATCCTTCTACCTCTCTTTTCTGTCGCTGCCGCTGTGGAAAGAAGATTGCCTCCACAGATTAACATTCTGTCTGTGTCTGCTGTCTTGGGCCTGACCACAGAAACCCCGATTGTGAGCTGTGCCAGAAGTTTAATTAAACAACCCTCAGGTGACATAAAAAGGCACTTAAAACCTTCCTGACTGATCAACAGGTGGCCAGTTTCAGGCAGAAGTCCTCCGGGGTCCCAGCCTCTCGGTCACCAGCAGGGTTGTTGACCTCCAAGGACGCTAAGCCCCAAGACAAGTCCTCGTGGGGGAGTCATAGAAAAGACCAAGATCAGGACCGCTCCCCCCCATTCCACTCCCTGATGGCCTCCTCTTCTTCATCCGGAGGTACTCCGTCAACAGCAGCTGCATCAATGCACAGATCTGCTGTTTACGTCTCTCTGCCTACCAGACCCATATTGACAGCACCTCCATCCAGTACTCAGGGCAGCTGGTCATCGACTCCAAGTTGTCAGCCCCTCTTTCATCAATGATGGCTTGTCATCGGCAGCCCTCCTGTCGAGGCCTGATCCTACTCCAGGCCCTCTGGCAACAGCAAGTCTCCTCAAGGCCCGTTGGACGGGTCGCTGTTGCACATTGCTCCACCCCATCTCCTTCAACGCAGGGTTCTTGTATCTCAATGAGATGCTCACTAAGTTTACATTGGTGATTGTTCAGCAGCTTGGTGCCTTCAGACCTACATCGCCTGCACAATCGACGGCGCCCAACAAATTGGACCTGGATTTGGAAGAGGACAACGTCGAGGAGGACTACCACCCTGACCTTATTCGTCCTGATGTAGAAGAAGAGAAAGAAGATCCACACAGGCCTGACATGGTGCCAGCTATGCCCCATAGGGCAGATAAACTCTATCATGTCCCTCAGGGGTTCCATATTATACTGCCCAGCCTGAAATAGATTCAGTGGTCATCAAGGCAGGTCATGACAGGTCTAAAGTGACCAAACACCTTAGGTTCCTCCACGCAGAATTGACCTTTGGGGCAAGAGGGTTTCTGCCTTCTCCACTCTGGGGACTGAATATATCCAGTTACCTGCCTCATATGGTAAAGTACTAAAACACCATCTTGAAAAAGGGCAGGGCCGCTGCCCAGGCCGTTCCAGAAGTTATACAGAAGCAGGAGATTCTCAAATGTTTACAGACCACTGAAGATGTTAGCAGGCACCTCCAGCGGGCCCTCTAACATCTCGGACACAATTGCCAGCACTGCTGCCACCGGCATTTGCCTCCATAGGCCGTCCTGGCTGAGGGTCTCTGGCTTTGCTGCTGACGTCCAACAGAAGGTACTTATTGCCCCCTTAAATGGGGCTGAGCTTTTTGGCCCAGATGTCCAGGACATTATTTATGACCTTCTGGCAGGGCTATTGAGTTTGTCCATTTTCTCTACCACACGCAGCCAAAGAGCAGACAGCGCCCTCCCTTTCGTAACGTATCCAGTAGGCCAGGAGCAGCCTCTCGGCCTCAGGGCAAATGTAGAGCGTCTGCTGCCTTGCCCACCTGCTCCAGTGCTGGAGCAGCGGCCAGGCGTTCCAAAGGTGAGAGACCAGCTACTCAAGCTGAATCCGCCCCCGCTTGACTGTTTGCCAGACCCCCCCCTTTTCAGTCCCGACCAAGAGGTGGTGGTTGGAGGTCTGGTCTCCCTCCATCTCAATCAATGGAGAACCATAACATTGGATGCCTGGATTCTGCAAATTATAGAAAGGGGTCACACCCTGGAGCTCATCGAGCAACCTCCACTGCCCGTCAGCTCCCCGGGCTCATCTGTCTGTTCTCCGGGGCGCTACAGTTCCTTCTGCACAAGCAGGCCATCGATTCGGTGCCTGGGCACCAAAAAAACAAGGGGTTTTATTCCAGGTTTTCCCTGGTTCCCAGAAAGACCAGAGATCTGCGGCCCATTTTAGACCTAAAGAACCTTAATCTGTAGGTCCAGCACAAAACGGTTCTGGATGGTAACTTTGCCAGGTCTGATGCCCCTTCTCAAGCAAGGCAACTGGTTATGCTCTCTGGACATGCAGGATGCTTACCTGCATGTCTCAGTTTTTCCTCCTCACAGGAGGTTTCTCAGGTTCCTTTTTCATGACTAGCATTACCAGTTCAAATTGCTGTCCTCTGGCTTGTCCTCTGCACTGCAGGTCTTTACTAAGTGCTTAGCAGCAGTAGCTGTGGCCCTCAGAAGGGAGGGAATGTACGTTTTCCCTTATCAGGACAGTTGTCTCCTAAAGGCCCCGTCCAGGGAACAACTCCTGGGGACTTTAGAAAGAACTCTTCAGTTGTTCCTCTTCCTGGGCATCACCATCAGCCTGCCCAAGTCGGTCTTGGTTACATCCCAAAGGTTGCAGTACATAGAGGCGGTTCTAGACACTGCACAGGGGAAGGCCTTCCCGCCTCAAAACAGGGCGGAGTGCCTTATTACCCGGGCTCAGGAGGTGGCCCAGAGCCATTATATCCCTGCCAGCTTGTACCTGAGGCTATTGGATCTGATGGCGGTTGCCATCCCCACCATTGCACTGGCCAGGCTCCACATGCCCACCCTCCAGTGGACTCTCTGAGTACAGTGCGGCAAGTGAATGGAAGAATTAGACCAGTTAGTGCTGGTCTCTTCCACAGTTCGCAAAGTGCTCCAGTGGTGGATGGACCCCCAAACCTGTTGCAAGGAGTTCCATTCTAGATCTCCCCCACAACAAATCCTCATCACAGATGCCTCTGGTTTGGGCTGGAGGGGCTCATCTGGGCCCTTTTCAGACTCCGGGGGAGGGGGTTTCTTGGTCCCAGGTCAAAGCCTCCCTGCATATCAGTGTCCTGGAGATGCGGGCAGTTCTGTATGCCATGTAAGCCTTTCAAAACCATCTTCTTCTGACTCAGTTGTTGATTCAGTCAGACAACCTCAGTGTAGTGTACTACATCAACAAGCAGGTGGGAACACATTCATACCTGCTATGCAGGGAAGCCATCAGTGTTTGGTATTGGGCACTGGATCATGGACTGTCCCTCTCAGCAGTCCACGTCCCAGAAGTGCTAACACTGGCTGACAGCCTCAGCCGGACTCAGTCCATCATGCACGTGTGGGAACTTCTCTCATCCATTCCAGGTCTGTTCAACAGATGGGGTCATCCAGAGTTGGACCTTTTTGAGTCCCCACTCAATGTAAAACTGCACAATTTTTGCTCACTCGATCCAGGGCCTGGAGTTCTCTGGCGAGACACGTCCCTCTCCTGGAGTGGGAGGTTTCTTTATGCCTTCCCTCGGTTTCCTCTGATTCAGAGGGTGCTCATCAAGCTACAGATGGAGGGGGCCAGCATGATCCTGGTAGCTCCATTCTGGCCTCACCAGATATGGTTTCCTCTGCTACAGCAGTTGACGGGAGAACCTCCAGTCCCTCTCCCGCGCTGCAGGAACCTGCTGACCCAGGATCAGGGGACCCTGGTCCATCCCAACCTCAGGTCGCTCCATCTGCACACTTGGCTCTTGAGGACATAGCCATCGCCAGATCTGGGGTTTCTAGTAGGGTGGCAGATGTCCTTGTGGCTGCCCGGAGGCCTTCCACATGAGCCACTTATGCCATGAAGTGGAAACAGTTTGCTATATGAGATGCCAAGCATAATCTGGACCCTTTTATCTGTCTAGTGAACCAGATCCTGGACTGCCTGATCTCTCTGTCTGATTCAGGTCTCCAGTACTCCTCCCTCAAGGTGCACCTTTCGGCTATTTTGTCTTTTCATGAGCCCATGGATGACCGCACCATAACTCAGCTGGATGTTTCCCATACTTTCTGAGGCACATCCTGCACCTGAAACTCCAGTCCATTCCCCTGTCCCAGCTTGGGATTTGAGTGTTGTTTTGGAGAAGTTGACCCTGTCTCCTTTTGAGCCAGCCGCAACTTGTAAGCTAAGCTTTCTTTCCTGGAAAGCATTATTTTTCATTGCTATTACTTCTGCTTGAAGAATATCAGAGCTTCAGGCCCTCTGGCGTGAGGAGCCTTATTTGATTTTTCACAAAGACAGGGTGTCTTTGCACACAAATGCTAAGTTTCTCCCTAAAGTAGTGTCTGAGTTTATATTGAACTAATCTATCTAACTTCCTGTTTATTTTCCAGAGCATGCCAATCCAGGGGAAGCACTGCTCCATATGTTAGATGAGCACAGAACTCAAAAGTATTACCTGCTCCGAACCAAGGAATGTAGGAAATCAAAGCAGTCATTTGTTTCTTTCGCCCCAGGTAGAGAGGGCATTCAGGTTTCTAAGCAATGTTTATCAAAATGGTTGGCTAATTGCATAGTGTTCTGCTACAATTAGTACAGCAAGGAATTGCCTGGTGCTTTCAAAGCTCATTCCACAAGAGGCATGGCTACCTCTGTGGCTTGTTTCCAGTTGGTCTCAGCCGTTGACATTTGTGCAGCTGCCACCTGGTGTACTGTCCACACTTTTACCAAGCACTGCAGTCTGAACATTGCCTCTAGAGACGGTGCAGGATTGGGCAGGACTGTGCTGCAGGGCCCCCCTGTCTTAAGTTTAAGACTGGCTTTCCTCCCAGGCTGTCTGTTTAAACCTGTGACTGCTTGGGACTTGTTCCTATGGTATGACCTGATGACTGAGATACCCCTGAAGAAGATGGAACAGTTACATAAGAACTTACCATAACAGTAGATCTTCTTTGAGGAAATCTTTTGGAGCAGGTCATAACATGTAGGAATGTCCAGCCGCAGGCATAATTTCCTCCAGATCATTTCTCAGCAGTCAACCTGGGACTGCCCCCAATGGCACCACGTGTTCTATCCTGGCGCGTATAAAGGGGGGCAGTCCCAGAAGCTCCTCAGTTCTTTTCCATTCACAACCTGCATGCTACACGTTCTCCATCCGGAGTATAGCTTTAGTTGATGACAGTGAGTTCTACCGACCGTTCCTTATTGGCGTTCCAAGTTTCGTTGCATTCCTTTACCAATGTCTTCGGATCCTCTGTTCTGTAAGTGTTCCTGTGGTCAAAAGATCATCGATGAGGACAGACTTGAAGTTCATGTGATCAAACTTTAGTGAACACCACCGGGAAGCAAGGACTGCTTCAGCCGAGGCAGCTGCTGTGTTCTGGGCCACCCTGTGTGTCTTCGACGTCCTCTGTTTCCCACCACTGGTGGGTTCCGTTCGTTGACAGTTGGACTAGGTCTCCTCCCCGTCAACATCTTTCTACCTGATATCTACGGAGACTTCCAAACCTCCCTGTTCATTGATGATGTCCACGTCGATGGCTTCTCAGGGTGCGTTTTCTGCTCTGGTAGCAGCATTCAGGCTGTGTCATCTTCTGCTCCATCAACAACCTCCAGCTTTTTGCCACCCATTTGTCAACGATGTTCTCGTCAGTGGTCTCCTGGGTATGTTTTCTGGACTGGCAGACCCTATGAGCTGTGTCATCTTCTCTTCCATCAACGGCCTCCAGCTTTGTCTTCCACCATGTTCACCGACAAAACCATCGTTGACAGCCTCAAGGGTGTGTTTTCTGCTCTGGCAGACACTTTGAGCTGTATCGTCGTCTTCTCCATCGACGGCCTTGAGCTTTGTCTTCCACCCTGTTCGTCACGATATCCTCGTTGACAGCTTCCTGGGTGTGTTTTTCTGCTTTCTCAGACACTCTGACTGTGTTGTCTTCTCCTTCATCGACAACTTCCAGCTTTCTCTTCCTACCCGTTTGTCACCGATATCCTCTTCGACGACCTCTACCGGTGTGTTTTCTGCTTCTGAAGTATTCCCAGGAAAATCTGCGACCTCCAGCCCTTTTTCCTGCATTCAGTTGTCGCTGTGTCCCTTGTCGACCCCTTAGAGTGTTTTCTGCTCTGGTATGTGTCATGTTTTGCTCAGTCAACGACCCTGTGACTTTCCTACATCCGTTTTGTCGACCCAATCAGCAGCCTTCCGGGGTATGCTTTCTATAACTGCTCTGGCAGCTGTTCATGCTCTGTCGTCTTCCTTTCCATCGACAACCTCGCGCCTTTCTCCTGACCATTTCACTGTGGTCCTCCTCGATGTTCTCATTTGGGTGTGTTTAAACTGGCTGCAGCTTGGGCTTTATCGCCGCTGTGGCTTTAGTTTGGATGTCGCCTTCCCAGTTGACTACCTCATACCTTTCTCTGTCGTTCTGCTGAAGGCGTCCTTGTAGGTGCCCTTTTGGGGTTGCTTTATCACACCTTTCTCTGCGGTCAGCCTACCATTTCGACCTCCGCTCAGTCACACTGACCCTGTGCCTTTCGCCTCATCAGTGGCCTCTCTGGAGGTGCCTCATTCTGCAGCCTTTCACTGCTGCCCCTTCCATCCCTGGGACTCATTGATACCTTCTGAGTCATCACTCCTTTTGTCCACTTGGTACAGGATGCTGTGTTCATGCTCTTTGTGAACAATCTCATTGCCACACTGAAGGGCCCTTCTTCGTTGGCCCAATTGGTTTCCCACCCTTCATCACTTGTTGGTGGGTTTCTACACTGGACAGGGTTTCACACTCTTCCCCCACATGCTTTCACCCTGTTTTGGATTGATCTGGGTCCAGTGATTACATATTTTCCCAGCATCCCTGGATCTCTTTTACCGAAGAACCTTTAGGTGGGAGAGTATCCATATTTGTGGAAATACAGACTGGGAGGTGTGATATCCCCTTCTTGGGCTCCTCAGCCTCCATAACTGGGGTGTTCATTCTGTATCATTCTTGTTCTCCTCTGGCTGATTCACGTTTTTCTTTTTGGCTCCCCAGCTCTGTCCCCAGGACCCTGCACATTTCCTGAGATGGTACTAGACTTCTCAAGTCTTTTACTTATCTCTTTGGCTAGTGGCAGACTAGCGAGCCTTGTCATGCCCTGCTGACCATTGTTTTCTATTTTTTTTAAATTTGAATTGTTTTCTGGGTTTTTCCTGTCCCCGGGCCCCAGCTGCGGCCGTGCGTGCGGCGTGGGCGTGCACAAACACCAGAAGCCATCTTAGTACCTTCCTCCCACCCATACTGCTGCCCTCCTATGTTACCCCACTGGACCTCCACTGAGGGGACGGAACAATGAGGGGCGACAGCCACCCGGAGAGGAGAGCAGCCTGGCGGCTCACTCAGTCCCACTCCCCCAAATGCCAGCACCTCGACAACCTGAGGTCATTCCCGAACCCAGGTTGCCAGTGCAGCATGAGGTAAGGCATCCAGCACCTCAACCCTCAGTGCCACTGGGCTGGTTATGCATTGTTTTCTTTTAAAACTCTCTGGCTCACCTTCTCTGCTCTTATGTGAGGTCGTGTCCAGCTCTGGGTCACCTCTGTCGGTGTCATGTTCACCACGTTTTGGCAGTACAGCGCCACTCCTGTCCGGTCTTTGAGGCTGTTAGCTTTCCGATTTGGACTTGCATTGCTGGGCTCTGTCTTGGACGCCATTCCAGGCTCCGGGTTTCCAGCCTTGCCAACCAATGATGTACTGTTTTTTTTTTTTTCTGTCTGCACCCTTTCAGGGAGGCCGGTGTGTGTGTGTTTTTATTTTGGCCTCAGGACTTTTGTCCCCCCTCGGGCCCTCTGGCTCGTGCTTCAAAGTCTAGTATGCTCCCTTCACTGAGCCCTTTTAAGCTTAATGGGCCATATGCACATCCGAGAATACTGGTTTGTGCCGCGACATCCAAGGCGCAGATAGGCAAACTACACGGGTTGAATGCCGACGGGCAGGGGTCCCAGACCCTGGCAGCATTCATTAAGGGTGCGCAGGACACTTATGTGCATGCCGCCCTAGCCCCATGACTGACTCCACGCTGGGGGGATGTTGGGGGCGTCCCTGCACTATGCGGCATTCACTGAGTCGCATAGTGCCAGGCACAGGGGGGTGCCGGGTACGCCATCAGAGACCAGGTGTAACTTGGTACGTGCCCCCATGTACTCCGTCTGCTGGGCGTGGCGGTACCGGGCAATGGACCTCCATTCCGCCACAGTCCACTGGGCTGTAGGGAAGGGCTGGGGCAGCACCTCTGGCGAGTGCCCGGCAGTGGTCCACATGTATCCATTTTCCACGGCTCGCTCCTGCTCCGTGCATCCACTGCATGGGTGCAAGGAATCCACTGAGGGACACAGTATGGGCATCCGATTGGGTGCCTGCCCGGGTCCATGGCACCGCCCCCTACTGACCGTGCAACCCTTTGCACCGAGGGGGCGTGGCCACGGATAGGTGCCCCGCGGCTGCATGCAGTTGTGCATGCCTGCACTGCACCTGTCCAGGGCCAGCAGCGGTAAGCTGGCAGGGTATGTGCCTCAGGCGTGTATAAACCACCTACCCGCTGGTGCATAGTGCTCAATACAAGGGGTACTTTCATGACCCTGCAGTCTGCCAGCAGTTTTCTCATATGTTCCACCTAGAGTGCTGCTCATGCCTCCTTGAGCACCCTCTCCCTTTGTTCCCCTACTGGGAAAGTTCACCTTTGACAAAGTATGAATATGCCTCGGGGGGGCTCCCTCTAATACCACTGGGCCCCTTTTCTTGCATTGCAGGATGTACCCCCCACTTTCGCCTCCACGGGTCTCCTGCCTTCACAGTGCGCCCCGCATGTGGGTTGGTTTCTATACTTTGGTATCCAGAAGACTGTCTTTTATTAATTGAACGACTGGCTTTTCGGGGCCTCGTCTCTATGATGGTTGACTACATGCCTATCCCATACGCGTTGTGTCCTCTCTTTCAGTGGAACCTTTCATGGTTCCACACTTTTTGACAGATGCTTGAGCGGACTCTGCTGGTCACCCAGTGCAAGGCTCTCTGGCCACAGTTGGGTCTCTACCAGACAGTCCCTGCAGTTCCTGGGTCACATAAAAGCAGCTTTTTCCTACTATGCCTATCTACACAAGAGGACATCGTTGAGGCACAGGTCAGGAAACATGGGAAAACCAGGAGCAGTTTCAAAATTCGCAAATGGCGTTTTACTTTTCTCAATAACAGCAAAATCAAAATTATTCAGTATAACTATTTACGAAGGCAGTACAAACAGAGAAAACTAAGTCCTTTTTCTGAGGGTATCTCTTAATTCCAAGTTTTAGTCTCTCATTCTCCTTGTCCCTCTCTAGCAAAAGCATTGCCAGTATAACCAGTTTTTGCAGGGAGCTCGTTAAGGAGACTGTTTTTTCACAGAATGTTCTTGTCAGTTTCCAATATTCTTACCAGTTTCGTTGCAGGTGCAGCAAAAAGAACATAGCTACCCAGAACTGACCTCTTGTTTACATCTCTGCAAGAGGCTTAACAATTACTTCTCAGGCTAACCTCCTGAGTTCCAAATAGCTTTTCGCAATCATTTCAACAGTGTAACTATATACATTTTCAAACAAAGGGATCCCAGTATCCTTGACATTTCCACATAATGTTTTGAATATATTTTTACACCTGCAGATACGCAAAGGGGAAGAAAAGACAGAAATAGCAGGGGAAGGCAGAGAGATAGTGAGAGGCAGAGAATTGCAGAATCATCGGAGTGATCGGTTCTTAGGTCTCACAAGAAAATCTGGTTGCGCAACCAGACAGAGAGGAGGCAGAAAAGGAGAGAATAGAACAGATCCTTGCTTTTATGCTCTTTCTGCATAACAGCTGGGTCAGGGCCTTATTCAACCCTGTTACAGAGGATATTACAGTGGGCCTGGTGAGTGCGATATCTACCCCCGCTTTCCAGGTCCTTCGGGGATGTCTGTCTCGGGACTTCTGCTTCTGCTGTGTCCTGTTTTTCCAGCTACCTTGAAACCTTCACGTGCCCTGCTCATGAATGCCTCTCTCCTTACAACAGGAGCCCCGACTCCCAGGAGTGGTGTCCTTCTGCTGGGTGGTGATACAGTTTCAACCAGTGTCCTTGGTTTTCCATTCTCTGACCTGCCAAGCAGGATTACTTTCCTCCCAACACTGCGTACGGTGGTGCGCTCAGTGTCTGGTACCGGACAATTCATTCAGGGATAAGCTTAACAGTAGTTCAGAACCCAACCTTTTTCGGCCACCTTTGGCCGCCCGTGGGTTCCGGTACCTCAGTGAGACATTCTCTGAAGGGTAGTCAAGAAGGCTTCCTTTTACGGGGTCGACTTGTGCTTGCCCTTTTTCTCTCTCCGTGGGGAATCTTTCCACCTCACTCTTGTTCGCTCAAACTATGTTCTAGTAATAAGGAGGCTATTATTGTTGGGTTATCATGTTTCTTATGCCTGTCACCCCTTCCCCCCCCATAAAGGGGATTCTATTCAAACTTCTCTGAGTCACATCTTCGCGATTCTCATTTCGCCTCAAGAGCTGAGTTATGTCTGGAGCCTGACTCAACAATATTTCATTGTCCTGGTTCCTCCTCTCCCCCCGCCATCTTTAATAAGGGTGATATTAAGGGCAGCTTGTGGCCCTTTCCTCAGGATCTCCTATCCCTGCAAAGTGTCACATTTTACTACAAAGGCAGTGGATCAATGACTGGCACATACGTGTGTCTGCCTCACAGCATCCTAGATTACTCACTCTTGCAGATGAGTACCTCATATTCTCCTGTACAAGTGTGCTTGTCAGGCATTTATTGCCTCTCCCGTAACCCCAGTAGGTGGCAACCCTTGCATACCCTGAGGGATGGGCTACTGTCTTATGTGGTTTCCTCCTCCTCACTCCCTGTTGGGTACCACAGGTACCTCCTGTGATCCTCATTATATCCAAATAAACTGTCTTCACCCTTTTATGCCTTTGGCCACGGTTAGGCTGTGGGGCATCTCATAGGTAACCCTTTTTTATTTGTTTTTGGGTTGAGTTTACATCAGCTAGACGCAAGTCAGATTTACATGCACTTATGTGCTCTGGCCCCTACCTCTTCTGTTACTGAGATAGGCGGTAATTCTGTTCCAATTTGATGTCAGTCTCCCGTCACCAGTGTCGGGCTTCAGTTCCACTCAGTTTCTACAAGTAACCTAAGTGCTTTGTGGAACCCTGCTTTTCCAGGGACGCTTTGATTCCTTTGTTGGATGTCCATGGCCCTTCGGGTTCCACTTTTCTGTGTCAGCATCCAACGCGCACCTTAATGTCCCTCTTGTTTCTTTCACCCAAGGCGCCAAGAACAATTCTATTTCTTGGCAGTGCTTGTCCCCTTCAGGGCCAGTCTGCTTTATGTTTTTGTGATAAATGCAATACTACGCTTGTCCCTGGGCATTGTGCCACCTCACTCCGTGTGGAACGTTGCCTCTTGGGTGGCATGCCATGGAGTCTTGCCAACTACTGAAATTTGGTAGGCGAACTTCGGGTCTACGGTTCATACTTTCAGTCAAATCAATCAAAATCTTTATTTAGTCAGGCAAAACACCATTGAGCAAAAGGCTCATTTTCAAGATGGACCTGGGCATAAGCATATTTAAACAGAGAAATAAGACAACAACCTCTACATGATCAGTAACAGCTAGCGAATACATACAAACTAGATATGCACCATCACAGAGAAGGCTAAGCACAGTCTACAGAATCAGTTCAGATATAAATTGTCCTCACAGTGCATGTGTTGGTATACGTACAACTTTTTTATAGTCTATATTCATAGTACAATAAGTACTCAGAAAACATGAACAAGCCATGAAGTATACTGTGCTCAGTCCATATGCAGCTGGAAAAGGTCATTACTATACTATACTAAAATAGTAAAACAATGCTGTAAATTAAGTACAAAAGCTAAGAGTAAGTATTCAGCAGTTTGCAAGGATAGTTCAGTAGTAGTGGCTTAAGTTATAAGGGAAAAAAATAGACCAGTGAGTCACATAAAGGTAAAAATACAGACCAGGGAAGCTTAAGGGCCCGTGCGAATGATAATAGAGAAGGTTTTGGATCAGGGCGCAGGTCGTAGTCAGGGGGTGGACATCCACTGCAAGAAAGAGTTCAAAACATCAGACATGTGACACAACACAAGCCACAGAACATCAACTAAAGATCCCCCCACACTGTATGTACCATATAAGTTTGGAAAGTAAAGCGTAAGGGGCCTTCCTGTCAGAACACCTGGGGCATACAGAAGTGTAGGGCAGTGACCGAGAGCCATGTAGGCGAGTAAAAGGTGATCGCGTACACTATCATGGACAACTTGTTGTACACACACGCCTGGAGCAACAGCTTAATGGAAGCAGTTAAGGATTCCTTAACAGTTCGAGCATAGAGCATTTTGAGAGCAGGTAGACTGATCAGGTAGAAGACCTGTTCGACAGGTGGTATCATCCCAAGTTGGACCTTTCTGCGTCCCCACTTAACGCAGAACTGCCGCTTTTCAGCTCACTTGCTCCAGGTCCTGGAGTTTTCTGGCGAGACATATTGCCCCTCTCTTGGAAAGGGAGGTTTCTTTATGTCTTCTCTCCCTTTCCCCGCTTCAGAGGGTTCTGATCGACCTTCGGATGGATGGGGCCATGATGATCCTCTTTGCCCCTTCTAGCCATGTCAGATCTGGTTCCCTTTACTGCAGCGGTTGACAGTGGCACCTCCAGTGACCCTGCATTTGGGCACCGGCTGGCACTCCCAGGAATGGGACCCCCTGGTCCTTCAGGACCTGAAATCCCTGCATCCTCACGCGTATCTCATGAGGACGTAGCCAGTGCTAGATCTGGGGTGTCCCACCCCCACCAGGTGGCTGACGTCCTGGTGGCGGCTAGGAAACCCTCCACTAGGGCCATTTACTCCACGAAGTGAAAACGTTTCGTTCTGTGGGCTGCATCACGTCAACTGGGACCTTTCACTTGTCCAGTGAATCCAGTTCTGGAGTACTTGCTGTCCCTCTCAGACGCCAGTCTGAAGTACTCCTTTATTAAAGTGCACCTGCCTACTGTGCCTGTTAAAGGCAGTACGATGGCACAGTTGGAGGCCTCCCGTACTTGTCTGTGATGCATTCTTCATTTGAAGCCTCCTATCTGCTGTCCAGTTCTGCCTTGGGTCTTGACTTTTGTGTAAGAGAAGGCTCCTTTTGAGCCAGCTGCAACATGCAAGCTACGCTTTCTGTCGCTGAAAGCGTTATTTTTACTTGTCATTACTTCTGCTCGAAGGATTTCAGAGCTTCAGGCTCTCACATGTGAGCCTCCTTATTTGGTTTTCCTCAAAGACAGGCTGTTTTTGCCGACAAATTCTAAGTCCCTTCCTAAAGTGGTGTCTTGAAGTTGCCTTAAATCTATCTGTCCACCTGCCTGTTTATTTCCCAGAGCATGCCCGTCCAGGAAAAGCATTGCACCATACTTTAGAGGCACATAGAATTCTCCATTACTATACATACCCTACGAGGGCCTGCAGGAATTCTTTGTACCTGTTTGTTTCCTTCTCCCCTGGGAAAGAAGGTGTACCCATTTTAAAACAATGTTTGTCCACCTGGTTGGCCAACTGTAATTAATTTTTGCTACAGGAAGTATGGTAAAGATCTTTCTGGCGTGGTGCGTGGTCATTCCACCAGAGGCATGGCCACTTCTGTTGCATGTTTCAGAAAAGTTTCAGCTGCAGAGATCTGTGCTGCTGCAACTCGGGAGTTCTGTTCATACCTTTACCAAGCACTACAGTCTGGACGTTGTCTCTAGGAGTCAGGTCAGTTTCGGCCTAACTGTGCTGCAGGGCCTACTTTCATAGGCTCTTGGTTTCCAACCACCCATACTAGTTTTGCAGATATCAGAATTGCTTGGGATTTGTTCCGTACGTATTGCTAGCTGCAAGAGATACCCTCGTAGTAAGACAGTACAGTTACTTAAGAACGTACCGTAACAGTAGATCTTGGATAGTATCTCTTGCAGCAGGCCATGCTGTCCCACCCTCCAGCCCCCTGGGCCTGTGGGCCTCCTGTGTCTGTATCCCCTTTTTGTCATGTATTCATTTCTTCCTTGGCGGAAACCTTCGACTTCTCCTCGGTTCCCCAGCTGGTACTATCGGGCTTATGGTCTCTAGCTGGAGAACTGAGGAGTGTGTGGGGACTGCACATTCTTAAAGCATAGGACGATGTAAGCCTGTGATGTCAGAGTGGGCAGTCCCCTGGTAGACTGCTAGCTAGAAATGTTTCTGTGTGGTCCTGGCACCTGGCGACTATAGTGCCATAGGTGTGGTCTGCTGCAAGAGATCCTCTTGAAGATCTACCATTATAGTAAGTCTTACATAACTGTACTTTTCACACAGGTCCCGAGGATACAATTGCAATATCACAAAAAGAAGGAAAATTCATTACAAAGAAAAAAAAAAACTACATTAATGTAGACATTAGAGTCGAAGAGCACAAAGTAAGGAAATGAAAAAACAAGGATTTGGAGTCTCAGGAGTCTTGGTGGTTTTAGAATCTCAGGAGTCTTGGCAAATCGTTGTGGTGGTGTTTCTCGGGGTTTTCAGCCCTAGTGACCACTCCTCCCCCAATCCCTAGCTTTGTGACCCCAAGCACAGGCTACAGTTCCAGGACATGCACTTACTGAATGTAGAAAGTCATGAATGATTTTCTGCTTCAGTGCAACAACATACAGTGGCACTAGCCACCTCATAAGGGAATATACCCCCCTTAAATATCTGTAAAACAGATTCCAGTATATTAGTATAATGTTTATTTAGTTCATCATGAAAATATGTAACAAACGACTGATGCACAGGTGACGACTGATGAAGCACTCCCTGTGGCAAAATGTTACGTTTGGCAGGTAGTCCTTTGTCTTTGACTATCTTTTGTGTACGGGCTCGCGTGAGTGTATCACAGTTGTTTGTTACATTTTTTTAATGAGCTAAATAAATATTATACCGATATATTGGAGTCTGTTTTGCACAACTTTAAGGGGTATATTCTCTTATGAAGTAGCTGGTGCCATTGTATGTTTATTTTTATTTCATTTTATTGAATTCTTTGATTAAAAACATTTGAGCTTAATAGCTCATTTACAAAGGTTCCACTTTATAGGAGTGCAGACAGTTTACAGTAACGCAAGGCATAAATTAGTGTTGGATACTTGATTAGCGGCCTTCGCTGGTCAAAGTAAAAATGATTGATTAGCAGTTGGCTGAAGTTGATTAGCAATTACCAAAAATGTGTATTTTTGGCATATGGATAATTGGTCGCAGTAAAATTTTCCGCAGACAGCAGGTTTCGGTCAATTTGTCGATATTGAATTTGTCGCAAGCCAAATTGGGGGCAGGCATAATGTAGACGCCGCCACGATTTACTGGCAGCATTATCAACCCAATGTACAATGCACATTGCAGATTCCTGTAACTACTGAGACCTTCCCTCACTGAACCCACTGTTTTCTGTGCCAGACTACCTCATGAGAGAATCAAAACTTGCAAAAGGTGCCTGCCCTCCTCACCCACAGAATTTGTTTTTTATAAAGTTTGGCACACACAACTGTTTGCTCACTCATTTCCCGCACTTTGCCCGTTCCCCAGGTCCCTTTGTCCCTCTGCCATTATCGTGCTCAATGGGAATTTTTCCACAAAAAAAGAGGCATTAAGACGTTCTAGGGATTGGCACACACAATTATTTGCTCACTCACCCCACAACATTTTGACAGCTACAATCAAGGTACAGAAAAAAGGACAATCGGGGAAACGCCCAGCATCTATCCTTTCTGTCTGGTCTCCTACTGTGCTCTGTGATAATTGTGTCGACAGACTACTGCCATTTAAATTTTAACATTGTGCACCAGAGCAGCGTAATTCTGCTTTGGGATCCTTAGGGGCTGATATAATATAATTTAAGTTTCCAGTTAAAGTTCTGGGCACTGTGTTAATTAATTACTAAGTACGAACATATGAATGTGCTAGCAGATACGTCAAAACAGTCAGGGGCACAGGGGCATGTCGACCATTAGTCTGTCGACCAATGTGCTGTTCGACATTAATTACCGTTACATTTTGTCCTCTGAACATTTTGACCGCTACGATTTCCCTGCGACGTTTAGTCCAGGGACGAATAATCTGTACACTATATTTTTTCTCAAAACCCCATAAAATCTACTTATCTTGCTCTACATTGATAAAATACATATTGTACACAAGTTTCTGAGACTGATACTGTTTTATTTAGCCATCGGAGTTGGAATATAGCAATAGTGCGGCAGCACAAATACATTTTAAGAGCCATGAAGTCTGCCAAAGCAGACCGTGAGTTCGTGAAATCGTGAAGTGATCATGAGTTGTGATAATTTAAAGTGACCCCCGAAAAATAACTCCATCTGGGATAGTGATTGACCATAAACTTGCCAAATCACCAGGACAACTTGGTTTAGCTCTAAATAAAAATATATGTCTACAGCCCTGTCTGGGTTCAGTTCAGCTGGAGGGGGGCCCTGCTTTTTAATACAAATCAATGTTTCTACAGTATCCTCTGCCAGACTTGCTCTCCTGTCAGTTTTTACCTTGTTCATAGCTGAAAAACACCTTTCTGCTATTGCATTAAACACAGGAAATACTCTCAACACATTGACAAGCATCAGCAGATTTGGATAAGAATTTTGAAAATCACATGCCAGCTTTGACCAGCTAGCAGAGGTAGACGTGTTATTGATGAAATTGGTTTCAGCAAAAATCTTACTCTTGCCATTCTGCAAGCACTTGATTGGTGTCACAGTCAGGCTGCAAAAGAGCTGAAAAATGGTCATCTACTTCAGTGATGTCACTGTTACCATACAGCTCCAGTTCCTTTCGGTCTGCTGGCCAAAGTCTGGTATCTAACACTTTTACATGGTTATAGATACTACTTTCATTATTCAGACTGAACCTTTGTGCACAGCGGTTCTCAATATTTGTTTTACCAGGTTTTAATGGAAAAAAGAAGGCTGTAGCCCATCGTGATTTTCCCCCACACAGTGTGGGCTCATTAAGACAGAGGTAACCCTGCAAGCCAACTGTCAAGACCTCTTTTAAAAACATTCACACTATCTGAGTCAACCAAAGCCTGGGGTAATTGGTTCCAAAGTTTAGGTGCCCTGACCGAGATTGTAATGTATTTCTTACATTGCTGTTTAAAAGTTTTAATAGATTGAGCACTTAGATGTGTTAATTTTACACCCTTGTAAGTGACTTCTGAACATGCTCCTGAAAGAACGCCAGACCCATTTTTTAAGAGAATGTCAAGTTCACTGCCACCTATGGGGCCACACTGCTTAGTATGGTCAAGAGTGTTTCTCAGAGTTTCAACAGAGCTGAGTAGCTCTGGCATTTTATCAACTTCTTTTTGAAGTGCTAGTGAGAACCTGGCAAGTGGTTGAAGCAACTGTTCAACTTGCATACTGTGTGACCCTGAGCAAGTCACTTAACCTCCTTGTGCTCCCAGGTCGCTCCTGTAAAAAAGCTTTCAGCTTAGTGTGCTATACCTGGTTAAACAACTAAATAAAAAAATAAATAAAATAAAATACAAAAGGTGTGCAACCATTTGGAATTTAGTCAAAATTCGCAACGCTCCCTTGGCTTTCGCCTGATCATGAGTTGGCTCTGTGGCCATAGATTCTAAATGGGCAGTGATTACAGGGAATGATTTGGTAACAGCCCAGGTGGCAAAAACTTTATGCTGCACCCCAGTATGTGCCATGGGCCTTTCAACTGACATCTACATGGCCTGGGCAAGGGACCGCAACTCTCTAAGTCGCTTAGGACTTTTCCGATAGAGATAAAACAGCTGGGTCAGAAAGTTTGAAATTTCATTGAAATAGGTATTATCCAAAGCATCTTTCCTGGCCAGTTCTAATCTGTGTGAGAAACAGTGAACAGCAACCAACCACTGTAGGTCTTCCCTTAAAAGTGTAGCAAGACCCCATCTTACACCCATGTTGACAGCTGCCCCATGAGCCCTAAACCCAACCTTTTTTTTTTTTTACATTAAGGCCACACTCTGCAAGAATGTCTGAGGAGATTTTTGAGTCCCTCACTTGTGCCATCTGATACTGCTTTCATTCGTAAAAATGTTGTCTCCACGTGACCATTGCTGGGATTAGCATAAATTATGTAAACCGTTCCTTTTCATTTACACTACTATCAGTACTACCATCCATAAGAACTGAAAAATAATTAGCATTATTATACAGTTGACAGCAGGTTTTCCTCTAGGTTCTTGCCAGTACACATTGTCGGTTCTTTCCCACTAACAGCATTAATGTATTTATTGCCCAAGCTGAAATTTTCAGGACTGCATTGTAGTCTGCTTTTTAAACTAAATCCTGCAAATTAATTTTCTCAAAATTGTTTAATTGTATGGTTGGTGCGTTCCCTACCTAGTTCCAAACTCAGTCTCCCTGCCACTGGAACTTTCCTCCCCCTCAGAACTTGCTGTGTAGTGCAACTCCTCCTCCCATTCAAGCCACCAACTCTATCTTCGTTTCTATTTAACTTCAATTTTACTTCCCTATTTAAAAGGCTAACCCCTCTGTCTCCTTTCCAGGGTCTGAGGACTTGCTTCTGCAGCCCTCCCCAGCCCAGCCAAGGACAGTTCACCGCCGGAATTTGCCCCCGCAGGTACGGACATGGAGGAGCCCTGAGCACTGTGTGCACTGAAACTTATGAACTTGGCACCTTGTGTGACGCAGTAGCCCAGTTTCGTGGAGCTTAAATTTCATTGCTCTTCAGAGGGAGTAGCTTGCATTTACCTTGTGTGAGCTGTGTTCCTTCAAACTGAAATTTTCACCCACCTCCTCCATCTATTAAATACTCCTTTACTCCACCCTATGCCCTATCTTACTGGCCTCTGGTGATAAAGGGTTGGGGCACATAACTCTGGGCAGTCCTAGAACCTGCAGTCTACTGTGTTTGCTGCCTCGGTCCTACTTCTGGAAAATATCAGATTGTATTACATGATCATGCAGCCCCCAGTCTACCTGCTAGTCCTACTGACTCTTCTGTGTTGCGGCATTGCCCTGGAATACTTCACCCCCCTAACTGCTGCTCTTCCAGGCTTTTCTGCAGACATAAAGGACTTTACCTTCTCCAATCTGCTACCTCTCCCCAGGTGACTCAACAGTCATATCGAACACTCTTGCCCAAAACTGGTTCTCCGTCTGACTAGGTCTTCCAGCACATCTAAACACATTTCCAAAGCTAGGACCATCCTCTCCTTTTTGATTGCTGCTACCTGGATTATTGTCCTCTCCTCATCTTTGGCAGGTGATGTGGAAACTAACCCTTGGCCCCGTGGCCACAGGGCTCCCTCACTATTCGGTGGATTCTTCCCCATGGTCCCGTTCCAGAGGACTAAAGATTGCCCACCTTTAATATAAGAAGCTTGGTGGCTAATCATGCAGAACGTGTAGCTTGGACCACCACTCAAAGGCCTGATGATCTTGCAATTTCTAAATCCCGGCTTAAGCCTTCTCTCCCCAACTCTCTGTGTTCCCTCCCAGGGTTGATCGGCCCGCATCAAAAAGAGGTGGCGGTCTGGCACTGTTTTACAAGTCTCATCTAAACCTAATCTTACTACCATGCCCCTCGCTTGTTTCCTGTGAGGTACTTCATGCACTGCTTCTGCTGGGTGACTCAAAAAAACTGCACATTGTTTGCACCTACATGCCTCCAGTTTCCTGCAAACATGGGCTCGAGGAGTTCCTGGCTTTTCTCCCCCGGGCCACCAAAAACAATGAAGTGATTTGTCTAGGTGACTTCAATTAGAATTGTCTCTGCCCAAACCTCCCTGTCCTTGACTCTAGTATAAGAAAGGCCAGCCTAACCCAGCTTGTCTCTGTGCCCAGGCAACATTCCAGCAATGGTAATAGTCACACCCTCCTTGACTGGGTACTTGCCAACAGGCCGGACAGAATCTCTTCCGTGACCGTGCTACCGGACTCCCATTAGTGACCATTCACCTGGGTCTGGGATGCCAGCCCACCCACCCAAAATCATCTCCATGTCAGACTTCTCTGCCCTTGACACCTCAGCTTTTCTAGGGGAACTTCAGCATGTCAACTGGTCCCCCATATTTGTAACAAATAACATTGATTTGGCTGTAGAATACTTTACCAACTCTCTGCGCTCCTTGCAGCCCATGCACATTTCTTCCATCAGGCCCAGAGTACGGGGGCCTACCTACCAAATGGTTAACTAGCCCTCTTCTACGTATGCTTAAAGCACGGGACAAACTCTGGACCAGATTGAAAACTTCCTCCCTGCTCTCTGACTTCATCGCATATCACTCCCTTCGTAACTCTTGTAAGAAAGTGCTATGAACTGCCAAAAGCAATTACTATAGAGGCCTTCTTCACGCCACCTCTAGTAACCCAAAAAGATACTGGGCACAAATAAACCACATAATGGGACGCTCCACGTCCTAAACCCCCCATGACTTTCTAATTAATAACATCTCCTGTAACAACCCTAATACCATAGCTAATGCTTTCAGCTCACTCTTTACCGCCCTCCTTAGTTTTGATGCTGACGGCCCCCCCCGTCACGCCTCCCCCCATCCCACCCTTCCATGATTCTCCACCCAGTCTCCAGGCTGGATGTCCTGCGAGCTCTTAACACGATGTCTCCCCACAGCAGCGCAGGCCCTGATAGACTGGAACTCAGAATTCTCAAATTAGGTGTGTCTCTTCTTGCCACCCCCATCATGCGATTGTTCAACCTCTTCATTAGCTTGGGTACTGTACCCTTCTCCTGGAAAAATGCCAGGGTTATTCCAGTCTTCAAAAAGGGTGATCCAAAAAACCTAACAAACTACTGTCCTATTGCGGTCCTGCCGACTATCGGTAAACTCCTGGAGAAGCTTATCCATCGTCAGGTGTCTAACTTCATTGCCAGCTTTAACCTGCAATCTCCTGCTCAGCATGGCTTTAGACCAAACCACAGCACCACGACGTCCCTAGTGCAATTCACCAGTGACATCAAATCTGCTGTGGATCAAGGCCAGCTTACTGGGGCTGTTTTTATTGACAGCTGAAAGGCATTTGACTCGGTTAACCACAACCTGCTCCTGCATCAACTAGGCTCTCAATCCACACTTGCCTGGTTTGCCAGCTATCTGTGGAGCTGCTTCCCAGTCTGTCTCCTGTCATAAAGTTCTCTCTGCCCCTGCCCTGCTTCGTTTGGGCATCCCACAAGGTTCCATACTTGGGACCCTGCTCTTTTCTTTGTTTAACCTACCTTTGATGCTCTCCCACAGTCTCTCCTTACTCTATGCTGATGACTTGGTTCTCTATGTCTCCTCCAGCTCTATTCATGAAATTAACTCCCACCTCTCCTCTGATCTTCATCGTATCCAAACTTGGCTTACATCCCACCGCCTGGTGCTAAATGCTGCCAAGACCCAGGCTATGCCGTTTGGGTCACAAAGGAAATCTGTCGCTTTAGGTCAGTCTCTCCAGGTTTCTTGACTTGATGACTTCCTTGTGGAAGTAACTCAGTCCTTCAAATACCTAGGGGTCACGCTGGATCCATCTCTTAACTTCTCTCTGCATGTCAAAGCTGTCTGCAAATCATTCAATGCTAAAACTGGACTGGCTTACCGAGTCCGTCAGTTTCTGACCCCGGCCACCAGGATCTCTATTGCCCATGGCCTTCTCCTCCCTGGATTCTGCTATGCTCTGCCTGTCTTCGCTATGGCACATGCAAGCATCTTGCAAATGTGGGATGTTGCCTACAACAGTGTCTGTAGATTTGAACTATCTGCTCCTCGTGTTAAGCACCACTGTACTCTCTACCCTGACCGCCACTGGTTGTCTCCTTTCTAGCTTCGGGCTTATTCATTAGGTTGTCTGACTGACATTATTCGTTCTTCTATCCCCTCCACACTCGCTGCTATGCTCACCCCCGGGGCTGCCCTCATTCCCTCCGTTCCGTGTCTTTAGCTCTGTTATCTGTCCCAAAATGCTCTACCAGGATGGGTGAACTTGCCTTCGCATTCTATGCCCCCAAATTTTGGAACTCTTTCCCACTTGATCTTAAGCACTCCAAATCCCACCCCACTTTCAAGAAAGGCCTCTCCAATTACCTCGCCTCCCTTGACATTTGCAAATGTCCCTAGCTTCAAAATCATGCAAATCTACCATTGTTTGCACTTAAATTTCCCTGTGACCTCTTGATTCCTCCCATACCCACTCTTCCTTAGTTGCAGCTATGCACTTTGTTCCCTGTCTCTGCCTGGGAATTGTCTTCTTGCTGACTTACCAACAGCAGTGTCATGTTTTGTATATTATTAACCGTAAATTGTGCCTTTTTGTCTGTTTTGTTCCTATTATACTGTGTGATATGTACCTCCTGTATGTACTATGTAACGTGTATGTCTGTATAACTGTTTGGAAGCTCCTATTGTACAACACTGTATATGTATTTGTTTTAACCGCTTCCTTGATTTGTACTTTCCCGGGTCGTGCCTGAAAATAGGCAGTTCTGTCTAGTGCACTTACCCAGTTACTAAAAGCAAATAAAGAAAAATGAACTCCATGCCGCTTCTCTTGTTCTGCTATCGCTTCAGACTTTTTGATAGGGATGTCCTCTTTGGCCATCATATACAGGATCTCCATCAGCCTGCCTAGAACTGTTCTTTCTAGCCCCAGTAATACTCGGGTATTCATAACTTTCTGCAGTAAACCTGAAGGGATGGACTGCCCAGAGAGAATAGAACATATGCAAAAGATGGAATCATCTGCACGTGACAACTTTTCAAATGCTGCCCCATACTAACTGCCAATGTTCTAAACCTCCTCAGATTTTACTCTCCACCTGAACAGTCTGGTCGCTCGGAGTGTCGCTCTTCAGTCAACTGTATGACATGAAGAAACTTATAAAAATATATAAGTATTGTTTCTATTTCATTTGCTGCCTTATATTAATTGTTTTACTTTAGCTAAACTTAGTTTTGTAGTTATTTAGTTGTTTTTGCCGGTTCCTCTCGGTTTGGAATGACCGGGAGGGAACCGGGTTAGTTTTATATACTTTATTTTTCTAACACAAAACCCATTTTATTTTTGGTTAAATTTAGTTTAAAAGTGTTTTTGTAACCGTAGTTTTCGGTTACTGAACCGCTAGTACCGGTTCTGAATTTTTCTATCAGTTCAGTTCCTCTGGTTCCTCTTCGGTTCCGGAACAGACTGCAACCACAGTTGTTGTTATTTGAATCTTTCTTACTTTGCAGTTCTCTTTTTTTATCAGTTAAATGGCAGAAAAACCAAAGAAAAAGACCAGTGAGCCTGTTTTTAAAAATGGTACACAATGTGGGGATGTTTTTGCAAAGGCAGATACGCACACTATGTGTGTGGCTTGTCTGGGATATGAGCATCTTAAAGAGGATTGTCAAATCTGCCTGACTTTCCCTGAAAAAACTATTGAAAAACACTTGAAACGGCTGAAAAAGAAGCTCCTCAAGGGTCCCTCTGGCTCTGATCAGCCGATACCCTCTGCTATTGTGACTGAACCCACATCTGTTGCTACTTCCACCGCTGAAACGGGTGATAAGGTTACCAAGAGGATTTCTGAACCAGGTAGCTCCCCGTTTCCCCTCTAAAAAAAGCAAGCAAGCTAAAACATTCAGAACCCCCAGATACTGATCAGGGGACTTCTGTACCGCTACTATCATGCCTACTCCTCAGGAAATCACACAGGCTTTAAAGTCATTCAGGCTTTGCAGGGTTTAGTGCCCCCCTGCTCAGCCACCACCTGTTCCAGCAGGACAACCTGGCAGAATTCCCCTTATTGAAGAGAAGGAATACAGCAAGTATGAGGAGGATGAAGGTAAACCCATCTTACCTGAGGTATCCCCGGAACAAGATTTTGGTTCACCCCCTAGGACATCTGAACATTTTTCTTCTTGCTTCACTTTCATGAGAAAAAAGGCAGATGCCCTTGACATCTACACAAGAGAAGAAGTGGAGGATGAGGAGGAAATGGAGTATCTGGAGATGATGAGTTTGACTCCCACCAAAGCCCTCTTCCTCCCGGCAAATAATTTTTTTTTTAAGAAAGATGCTGTAAAATTGCTGCAAATCCCAAATTCCATCCCCCCTCTGGATAAGAGGATGGACAAGAAATATCAGTTGGAGAGGGAAGGGGCAGAGTTCCTTTTTTCTAATCCAGATCACCAAGGGGTCATTCAACAAGCAGCCTGTGATAAGGATAGAGTCCCTCTGGCATGCCATCCATCAGATAAGGACTCTAGGAAATTGGATAGTATGGCTAGGAAAGCATACCTGTCAGCCTCCCTAGCCATATGACAGGTTAATTTTCAGGCCTGTGCTTCCGAGTACAAAAAGTTCCTGTGGCAGTCAGTTTTGGCCATTTCTCAGAAAGCTCCCTCACCCCTGTCTGATGACATAGCAGAAACAGCTGGGTTTGGGCTAGAAACAGCCAAGTACCAATTCCAGATGGCTGCTGATACCAATGACACTGCAGCCAGATGGATGGCAAATGCGGTAGCCCAGAGGAGATTTGCTTGGCTGAGGGCCACAGATCTCACTGCTGATACACAATCTAAGGTCCTGGATTTCCCTTTAGAGGGAAATGCTCTTTCCGGAGAATCTACAATGGCTACATGAAGAAGGTGGATGAGTATAAGGCCACTTACAGAAGCAGCTCTAGTAGAGAGAGAGAGCTTCTCCATCCACCAGGCCTTATGGAAGGGGAGGCCGGGGCAGGTCCTTCCACACCAGGCCCTTTTTCCAGCCAGTGGCCACACCCCAGTACAAACAGTACCCACAGCAGGGGTACTTTAGGGGCAGGGGTCAAAGGGGTTCTAGGCGTGGAGCTCAAGCACAGCTTCCACTCCAAGCTAAGCAAACCCCCTGAAGTACATGCTGCCTCCTCACTCCCTGTCGGGGGCAACTTTCCCATTTCTTCCAGGCTTGGCTGAACATCACCACAGACAAGTGGGTCCTGGAGGTAGTGGGTCAGGGTCTGTCTCTGGCTTTCAGATCCCTTCCTCCTCTAGCAGCCAGGGGTTTCAGTGCACCTTCCCTGGCAGAAAAGAACCTTATGGAGGCAGAGGTCCAGAAACTGCTACTTTTTAAAAGCAATGGAACCTGTCCCAAGCCCACTGAGAGGAAGGGGCTTTTACTCCAGATCCTTCTTCACCACAAAGAAAAGTGGGGAGTGGTGGCCTATATTGGATCTCAGAGCCCTAAACAGGCATCTGAAAAAGCCAAAGTTCAAAATGATAACTTTTGGCATTGATTCTGCCAACAATCCAGAAAGGGGATTTGTTGGCATCACTGGACTTGAAAGACTCCTATTTCCACATTCCCATAAGGGAGTCTCACAGAAAATATCTGATTGAAACTCCCTTCAGGTCACTACCAATTTTCAACCCTGCTTTTCTTCGGCCCCAAGGGTGTTTACAAAGTGCCTAGCACCAGTGGTAGCTCACCTTCGTAGACAGGGTGTAACAGTTTTTCCATATTTGGATGATTGGCTGGTGGTGTACAAGTCACCACAACATGTCACTTAGTATCTAAGCCTTACCCAAGGCCTGTTGGAATCCTTGGGGTTCATTATCAGTCTCAAAAAGTCAGTCCTCACTCGTGCACAAAAGTTGCAGTTCATAGGGCCGAGATAGACACCCTACAGTGCAGGCTTACCTTCCTCTGGACAGGATCAGAAATCTTCAATTGGTGGCAAATTCCTTCACCTTAAATAGGAGCAAGCCTGCAAGATGCTTCTCGCAACTTCTGGGTCATATGTCTGCATCCACAGCCACAGTGCTGGGTTCAAGGTTACAAATGAGGGACATCCAGTTCCACCTCAGGGCGCACTGGAGTCAAAGGAAAGATTCTCTTTCAAAACCCATTCCGGTCACAAGAACTTTGCTACAAGCTTTGCAGTGGTGGAAGCAAGTACCCAATTTAAGGGAAGGTGTTCCTTTTCAGAAAGAATACCCCTCAGTTGTTCTCACAGCAGATGCATCCCTACTGCGTTGGGGCGCCCATTTGGGGGACCATATACCCAGAGTACTTGGTCAGTCAGAGAGTCCCTCCAGCACATACACTTGCTGGGATTCAGGGCTGCTTTTCTGGCTCCAAAAACTTTTTCAGGACTGGTACAGGTCAGAACAGACAATACCACCACAGTGTACTACATCAACAAACAGGGAGGCACCAGGTCAGGGCCCCTTTGCACAGGGACCATGAAAATTTGGACCCTGGCGTATTCTCTGGGAGTCTCCCTGCAGGCAATACATCTACTAGGGAAGGGCAATACCCTGGCAGATGCCGTAAGTCGAATCAACCAGGCCCATCACGAATGGACTCTGAACAAACAGGTGGTAGAAATAATTTTCCGAAGGTGGGCACTCCAGAGGTGGACTTGTTCGCATCCCACCAGAACCACCGTTTGCCTCAGTATTGCTGCAGGCCACCAGATCAGGGTACCTTGCCCCTGGATGCTCTGACTCTGGATTGGTCAGGGAGGTTCTTGTACGCTTTCTCTCCTTTTCCCCTGGTTTTCAGGGTGTTACTCAAGCTCAGGTCCCACTCAGCATCTCTGATCCTAATAGCCCCGGATTGGCCCAGGCAGCCATGGTGCTCTCTAATGCTCTTCGTGTCGGTGGCCAAACCAATATGACTCCCTTTGAGGCACAGTCTATTGACCTCCAATCAGGGGACCCTGTTATACCTGTACCTCAAGTCCCTCAATCTCAAAACTTGGTTCTTGAGGAGCTAGAATGTGCTGACTTGCAACTTTCTGAATCAGTGCTTCACATTCCGAGGAGCTATAGGAAACATTCTACTAAGAAAACTTATTCTTCAAAATGGAAAAGGTTTTCAATCTGGTTTTTGACTAAGGATTTGATTCCATTACAGTCTGGGGTCCCAGCTGTTTTGAATTACCTCTCTCATTTACATTCTCTGGGTCTACAACCCAATTCACTCAAGGTACACCTTGCAGCATTGTCTGCCTATATTTATGCTAGTGCTAGGGTGTCACTAGTGTCAAACACCATTTTTAGAATGTTCTTCAAGGGTTTGGCCCACTTGTACCTTCTTCAAAGGGCACCTGTGCCAGCATGGGACCTTAATGTTTGTATAGCCAAGCTCATGGGGCACACCTTTGAGCCTGTGGCTACAGTTCAACTTAAATATGTCACTTGGAAAACAATTTTTCTAGTGCCAATGACTAATGCAAGAAGAATAAGTGAGCTCCAAGCTCTCTCTATGGAGCAGGATTATATCTCTTTTCTTAGAGATAAAGTAGTTTTGAGAACAAATAGAAAATTTCTACCAAAGGTAGTCTCTGATTTTCACCTTAACCAGTCCGTTACCATGCCTGTCTTCTTCACTGAGCATTCTACTTCTGGTGAAAGAAGACTTCATAGTCTGGATGTAGAGAGAGCTCTCGGTTGTCATATTGCAGCCACTAAGGACCATAGACAGGACAGGAAACAGTTGTTTCTGACCTACGGGGATGTGGGAAAAGGTAATCCAGCTTCTAAGAGATCTGTTTCTTGCTGGATAGTCCAGTGTATTCAATTCTGCTATATGAAAGCTGGTAGGGAGCCCCCAGCAGGGTTGAGGGCGCATTCCACCAGGGGAACCGCTGCTACTCTGGCAGCTGCAAGGGATGTTCCACTGGTTGATATCTGTAAAGCAGCTACCTGGAAGACGGTGCACACCTTTACAAAGCATTACAATCTGGATATCCAGTCTATAAGTGATGCTAGGTTTGGCACAGCAGTCCTGCAAAGTCTGTTCCCTAAGTAAATGTTCTGTGCCCACCTCCAGTGGTACTGCTTTGTAGTCTGCAGAAAGTTATGAATACCTGAGTATTATTGGGGTTAGAAGAAAAAAATACTCACCTTAGTAATCTTGTTTCTTCCCAGTAATACTCGGTATTCATAACTTCCCACCCTACCCCTTCTAGAATGCAAGTCTCTGCACTCCCACATGTTGCACTACCACAAAAGGGTACATCACTATGACTGTATATATATGTTGCCACATAGTGGTGCAAGTTGGTAAACAAGGCTTATGGTCTTTACTTTTCTTCAGATGTTTTCTGTCATGCTGATTCTTTGAAATTTAGATGTTTTCTCCAGTTGGAGTTTTTCTTCTGCTTAATTTTTTTTTTTTTCCTGGAATCCTCTAATCATAAATATTTGCAGTATTTTACTGCATGGCTTTGTCTATTCAGGCTCCTAGGAAATCTGAGGAGGTTTAGAACATTGGCAGTTAGTATAGGGCAGCATTTGAAAAGTTGTCATGTGCAGATGATTCCATCATTTGCATATGTTCTATTCTCTCCGGGCAGTCCAACCCTCCAGGCTTACTGCAGAAAGTTATGAATACCTGAGTATCACTGGGAGGAAACAAGATTACTGAGGTGAGTAATTTTTTTCATGCTGTTCCTCTGCATTACTGAAAGCTCTTTCTGCAAATAAATTAATATTATTATGTTCTAGGTCCAATCCTCCTACCCCCGTACTTTAAACTTACCAGTTGTGGTTTGGCAATATATTTCAAGTGGTGACCATGTTTTACCCAAATTTCAAAATGTTAAGAGCTTTCTTGTGCTGCTGTGTCTAAAGATGTTTCTGGATGGTGTCAACTTTTAGCTGTGGGCCTGTTATCCCTGCAGTTAATGCCTCACTGTAGTTCCTCAACCCACGTAGCTCATCTTTATACTGACAGCACAATTTGCAACTAGCACGCACTGCACAGTTTCCCACTCTTCGTATCCGTAGCCAGTTTTTGTCTGGATCATGTTTTTTTGCGCCATCCTTCTGCAGTTGCTAATTTTACTCCATCAGCCATGTTGGACTGCAATTATTAAAAAGTTTGAAGTTAGCAAAACAAGACACTGTCAAGCTGTGCACTTAAAATTAATACATCAAGTTACTATAATCTGGCGAACTCTCGGTACTGAAAAAAAAAAGATAAATGGCAGCTGCAGATTTGCTTATGACCCCGAGCCCCCCTCTCTGTTTCATGTACTGTTTCAGAGTTGGGAACAGAACATTCCCCAAAGTTCACTGCTGCAGCAAAGGTGGCAGCAGGGTATAGTCTTAGGTTAACTTGTCCCTGATCTCTGCTATAGGCATGGCATACGCTTGAAAGTTTCCAGAACACCAGGTTCCCCAAGATTCACTGCTGCAGCAAAGCTCTAGCTGGCAGCAGGGCTTATGTCTTATATTTATTAGTTGTCCCCTCCGGTCCGATGGGCAGAGCACACTCAAGAGTTACAACTTCCCCAGTGCAACAGAGCAAGCCGGTGTATTTGTTTTTGTCCCCATCTCTGCCAAAGCAGGGCACTGATACAATTTTTTTTACTTTTCTTTGTTTCCTCTACCCTGAGAACTCTGGGGAAAAACAGGGCACAATTCGTATCATCACTGCTGTAAAAAAGTGCTGGCTGGGCACAAAGTAAAGTAGGCAGGGCGGGCATGACCACTGTTGTCCCCTTCATCTCTGCCAAAAGCAGGGTACATTTACTTAAATGTCAGACAAATAAGTTTTTCTTTTGTTTCCTCCCCTTCGTAGAACTCTCTGGAGTAAACCAGGGCACAGTTCTTAGTCTGTTCTTTTCCCAAAAATGTTCTGCTACTTGCAAGTCAAAGGACACAGTTTCTTTGCTTAATCACCATCATCACTGCTGCAGTATGGGCTGGGCATGACTGTTTAACCGCTGTTGTCCTTTCTTCTCTGCCAAAAGCAGGGCACATTTAGTCACACAAGTTACTTTTCCCTTTGTTTCATCTCCCCTCAGAACTCTCTGGAAAAACCAGGGCACAATTCTTATTTCTTCTCTGTTCCCAAACAGTTTGCAAGAGCGCAGTAAAGTTTGATATTTTCACCCATCAGATCAGTCATTGGCATTGGGCTGGGTACACAATTAAGACTGTTTACGCCATTTTGTTCATCTCTGCCAAGCAGGGTAATTACTTAGTTCACATTTACTTTCTTGTTGTTTCTTATCCCTGATTCCTCTTCGTTTTGCCCACCAGTTCAGGCCCATCCCACGAGGTACCCACCTTGCCCTGACCGCGCCCCCCCCCCCAAAAGTCATGCCACTGCCCTGCCGCATACCCTCCCGTGGAGTATACTCCTTCAGGCTCCCCGGACAATAAATTGAAAAGTTTGTATTTTTTTTGTTGTTGAGACTTCCAGTTGTCTGCTCAGCTGCGTGCTGCTCATCCGCTCCAGTTGCTCAGCCAAATCTGCATCACGCGGCCTGCTCACCCCACCACATTGCTTCACGCAGCTCTCCTCTGGTCCCAGTCCACTCTCGTGCCATCTTGGCTGCCTCGGCTCCCCTGCTTCTCTGTGTGGCTCCTCCCTGCAACAGAAATAAAGAAACTAATTACTGGACACCACCAGCGAGCTAAAAATTACTATTTAAAAACAAAAAAAGGAAACTGGAACTTACCTTGTTAAGTTTTGCTCAGGGTGGAGTTTCTGGACCTGCTTGCTCTTCTCCTGGGGTCACACTGCCAGAGTACGCTGTAATGCTTCTCCAGTGCAGAGACTTTTTGGGGGTGGGGGGCAGGAACATGGCTGTCCAATCTGAGGGGTGCGGGAGGAGGACAGAAAACCAGAACAAAAAAAAATTAAAGAAATAGATGGTCTTAAATGCCAAAAAGGGCATTTTTAAAGGACCCAGGGCCAGTTCAGAATGATTTAGCAATGACTGCTAATCATTCCAAAAGTTGACTTGCTTTTTTCTGATCTTGGGTCGCAAATTGCGATGCGAACCCGCTTATTTTATGCCTTGTAACGAGCAAGGTACAAAGACAATTCAAACATGAGTTCAGTGTTAACAACAGATCATAAATAATAAAACAGACAATTATAGCAGATAATTTCAACTGTATATTGTTGCATCGGTACAAGAAGATTCAGCGTTCAAAAAGTTTCATCATAGTGCAGAAATAGCCCCGGGGGGCTTGCCAGGCCCCAGAGAAGGGTGTAGCTTAGAGGGAAGTTTGGTTCCAATAGGTTGAGGGTGTAAGGATAGCAAGAAGTAAGGGAGAGGTGCCACCCAGAGGGTTTCATCAGTGTAAGGGTAAATGGTTAGGAAAAGGAGCCACCCATCAGGTTTTGTAGGTGTAGATTAGGAGTATAGATGGTCCTGGGGTGTAAGGGTAAGAGGTTAGGAATGGGGTGTAGCGGTAAGAGATTAGGTACAGGAGCCACCCAGAGGGTTTCGGCGATATAGATTAGAGGTAGGGATGGTCATGGGGGGAAGAGAGGTGAAATAATGAGAAGTGCAGGTTACATTTGAGTGAGTGGATTCGGGGTGCATGGTGGGAGGAGGTAAGTGCATAATTAGAGGACTATAGTGCATATACCTAATAGCATTAGGTTTTTGAGTCACAGTCACACATACTGTTACACGTTATTGCATTGTTGAATTTGGCTGTTGGCACATCGTTACTCCGGAGCAGCTGCTGTCATTTGTTGTTTTTTTTTTTTTGTTTTGTTTTGTTTTTCCTTCCTCCTCCCCCAGCTTCTCTAAGCCCTTCACAATCAGGAATCGCTTATGGTGTCTGCTTCTGCTTCTTCCATCTACCTGGAGCCTACCGGCACCCCCATGGAGCCGTGGGTCTCCCCCCAGGTGGGGACGAGGTGGTGCCACACACCCCGAACTATTCCAGTGTCGTTGGGTCCAGCTAGGACAGGCAGGTGTGAACCATATGGGGTCTGCCTGAGCGTTGCATCTTCCCGGCGCCTGGAGAGGTATTTTTCCCTTTTTCCTGTGGACATGACACATGCCCTGATGTCAAGGCGCAACCACTGATGTCCGTCACATCCCTCCCCCTCCCCATGTGACTGGCTAGGTGTTTGCTGTACCCCAGGCCTCCGCCTGGGGCCAGTCAAGTGCCGAGCCTCTGTCTCCTCCCTCCCTGGAGAAGGCGAGCGGTCCCTGGGATGCTCAGCCTCCTCCCCCTAGCCAGTCCTCCGACTCCCCGGGCTTGTTCCCAAACCTGGGTCGTCGGTGTCACAAGTGGTAGTGCTACCGCTGCACCAGTGGGCTGACGATGCTGGCGTCTTTTGAACTGAAATTGATTTTCTGCTTCACACAGGACCTGCTGCGAAGAAAATTATGGATGATCTTGACTTCATTTTCATACAGGGCCCTATGCAAAGTAAGTAGTGAGACAGAAATAAGTAAGAGCACTCCTAGAATCAGAGTCTCACATAAGGGAAGAACTAGAAGCTGATGTACCCTGCTGAGATGTGCACCGAAGTGGCCAGCATCACAGGGAGCACAGTAATTCTGTGAATTCTCCACTCTCACTGTAAGACATAGAGGGGTGCAGCACACCAGACATCTAGAAAGTTAGGAGTGGCTCTCGCTATTAGTTCCTGGTCATGGTCCTCAGTAGCTAGTTAGGAGAGGCTGATTGAAAAAAACAAACAAACCGATGCACCATTTTGGTTTCCTGTGCAGTGTAGCCCCTGAAACAGTAACATGTACTGGTGACCCTGTAGGTGACGTTGCACCTCAGCTGGATTATAATAAACTAAATCGTCTCTCTCCCTCCTGTTCCAGTAGACCTTGGCCCAGCGCAGAGGACTGGGAGCAGCGGGTCATGAGGGCCTCCAGACTCTGCCCAGCCCCCGGAGCCAACCATCGAACCTCCACTCCTGCCCAGCATAGGATGCCCCAGCCAACACCTGTAGCCACCTAGGTACACCATTTTTGGGCTGATTGTTTTTGGCGCAGCACCATACATACCCTCCTCCCACCCATAGTGAAGTAGCCCCTTTAAACTTCCCCTTATTTCACATAACCTGCTGGACCCAAACCACACCTCCCCTCTTCCCCCTACTAAATTAAACAAACTCCCTCCTGCTCAAACTTCTAATAATTCAATCTCCAATTCCACCAGCCTCCGTTATCACCTTGACTGACCCACAGGGTATACCTATTCACAATATCCTTTCACCCTCTAGTGCTGCCTCTTAAAAAAACTCCAGGCAGCTGCTGTGAATTCACGGCTTCCCGTGAGAGCCTCCTGATCTCTTTGATTTCCCTTGAGCTTTCTCTGCCCGACTGCACTCCAGCTGACATCACACTCTTCCCCCTGCTCACAAAGAATAGGTTCTTCCTACAGCCAGGTTAGACTTGAGCACCCCTTACACTTCATTGCATTAGAATAGCTCTCCATCCCTAGCTTTGCCCTGTCCTCCACCTACTAGCCTTGAAACCAGGAAAGTAATAATACCATTTCATAACTTCTCTATCAACAAAACGTTGGAATAGGGTGACCTAGCTCCAAGTGAATGCCCACCCTGTTAAGCAACCTGTTAACGTGAAAATATACCCTCAGCACCATATGCCATTCGACTGGAGGCTGGTGTCAGTCACCTTGCTGATCTGTTCACTGAGCCACCCCTCCCCCCTTCCTGAATGGCTATAAAACTACATACACCTTTCTCACAGACTGTTCTCCTATCCCTATCTACCCTTCTTACTGCTATTTATCTAGCAGACACTATACCTGTACCTACTCTTCCTGCTTCCTGCCCCCACCTTTTCCAACTTTAGCGTATCCAGTACGCTCATCTACCCTCACCGACCGTTACGTACCCATGGCCTTAATACTCCTAAAGTATGGCACCTACTGCCATGGCATACAACAAAGGTTTGTTGGCATTCCCTACACAAACATAGGAACTTAGAACGACTAGAGAGCGGAGAGGGAGGCACAGGCACCCCACACATCACACGGGTCGCCATCTGCCCCTCCCCATCAGTTCCTTACAGCAGTCTGTCAGATGAACAATCTAAGCATACTGTCATTAGTAACAATCATCTTATTTCCGTCCACCAGGCTATTACACCCGCAAAGTATCATATTTCCGTCCAGCAGGTCCCTACATCAGCATCAGCTCCTGATGACCACTCTGATGAAAGAGCATGCCAGCATTCAGACATTAACACCAGGGAACATATTTTCGTCTGACAGCATCACAAGCCACAAAGCCTTACTGAACCAAAAAAGCGCAAAGCCCCAGGGGACAACCACAACAAAACCCAAGTAGCCATCCAGGTGGATCAGTTGTTCAAGAGTGGAAGGCAACGTGCAACAACACCCGTAGCCTTTCGAACAAAAGCCCTGAACGCTCAGCTATTATGGCAGAGGCACAAATAGACTGGGTAGCAATCACAGAAATGTGGTTCTCTGAAAACAACACCTGTGATGTTCGCATACCTGGATGCTCACTTTTCCGAAAGGACCAGAAAACAAAGAGGGAAGGGGGAGTTGCTTTATATGTCAAGGAAGGATTTAAGGCTACAGAAATTCAGGAGGAACATAGCAAAGCAGAAGCCCTATGGGTCACGCTGGGAGCAGGGCTGCTATCTGCCTGGGTGTCATATATAGACCCCCAGCCCAGGACATTGGTGTGAACAGGGAGCTCCTTGAGACTATTCACACAATAGCTGACAAAGGGGAGCTGCTTCTGGTTGGGGACTTTAATCTACCATCATGAAGATGTGGTCCGATGGAAGAAGACTGGCCACCACCACCAAGATGTCGGTCACGCTGGGCCAGCCATCTGAGAGTCTGAGCTAGTCTTTGATAGTATAAGCCGTTTTATTGTTGGAACTGCTTTTAAACATTTTTTTCTTGTTTACCAACTGTAGTCGTTTTATTTTTATAACATCTTCATGGTCAGAACATCTCTTGTTGTAAATTGAGGCACCAATTTGCTGTGTGACTGATATGCGGGTGCCTGGGAGTAGCTGCGACGCTGAAAGTGGACTCTGGATGTGGAGCCGAATTTTTTTTTTCTAATGATCAGTTTCAACTGAACAAACATCTGAAGGAATCACTTCTATTTCTTGAACATTTGTGGGGGAGGATTTTCGAATTTTAGCAGGAGCTGCAGAGAAGTAAGGAGTTGCCATCCTGGCAGGTGTTCCTAGATTTTTGGACTTGGTTTAAATAGAGTTTTGTTGCCGAGGACCTGACTGGAGAGACTCTAGGGGAAGGCCTGTGGCCGGCTATCGGAAGGCCACTGTTTCCCTGGCTGTGCCTGGATCTGGGGCAGGACACCTGCACCTCGCCGCCAATTAGTCGACAGGGGTGTGTGGAGTGGTCCTAAGACTTCTGGGGTCAGTCTAACGGCTGATCCTCCAGACGCCTGTAGCCATCGGTTGCGGATTTGGCGGGGAGTAGTGGTTCTCCTGGTCGGTTGGTTAGGGCCTTCAAATTTCCCTTTCATTGTTCTGGGTTTGTTGGTAACTTTCTTGGGAACCTGCTGGATTATTGGATCTTCGAGCCTGTGGATAGATCCTACATAGAAACATAGAAACATAGACTTTGATGGCAGATAAGGACCGCTAGGCCCATCTAGTCTGCCCATTTCCCGACCTACAGGATAGGCCGCAGATCCTAGTTAACCAACAGCCTATTTCTTCCTACCCCCCACAAGAATTGCCTTATTTCTGTCCCATGCATTCTTGAATTCTCCCACAGTTTTAAACCCCACAACCTCCTCAGGAAGGCTGTTCCATGCATCCACTACCTCTCTGTGAAATAATACTTCACATTGCCCCTGAACCGCCCTCCTTCTATCTTTAAATTGTGTCCCCTTGTTCTTGCAAGTCTCTTTTCTGAAAGATGCTACCCTCTTGGACTTTGTTGATTCCACTGAGGTACTTAAAGTTTCTATCATGTCCCCTCTCCTTATTTCCTCAAGGGTATACATATTAAGCTCCTTTAGTCTCTCCTCATCGGCTTCTCTTGCAGACCCTGCACCATTTTAGTTGCCCTCCTCTGGACTGCCTCTATCCTGTCTATGTCCTTGCGGAGATGGGGTCTCCAGAACTGGACACAGTACTCCAGATGGGGTCTCACCAACTGTCTGTACAGAGGGATAACAACTTCCTGTTTTCTGCTGCTAATGCCTCTCCCTATACATCCCAGTATACCCCCAGCCCTCCCTACTGCCTTCTCACATTGCTTGCTAACCTTAAGGTCATCTGATATGATTACCCCCAGGTCCCTTTCCTTTTTTGTTGTTGTTACTACCTCCCCACCCATTGTGTATTTTTTCCCTGGGTTCTTGTTTCCCAGGTGCATTATTTTGCACTTTGCATTGAATCCTAGCTGCCATACTTCTGACCATTCCTCCAACCTTGCCAAGTCCCTTTTCATCCTTTCCACGCCTCCTTGTGTATCAACCCTGTTGCAGATCTTTGTGTCATCTGCAAAAAGGCATACTTTTCCTTCCAGTCCCTCTGCAATGTCACTGATGAAGACATTAAAAAGGACTGGACCCAATACTGAACCCTGCGGTACCCCACTAGTAACCCCTCTTTCTTTAGAGTGGACTCCATTTACAATTACCTTCTGTGTCCTGTTGTCCAGCCAATGTTTTACCCAGGCTACCACCCTGGGACCCACTCCCAGGCTGGTTAATTTGACTATTAATCTTTGTGGGGACTGTGTCAAATGCCTTGCTAAAGTCTAGGTAGGCCATGTCCACAGCCCTTCCCTGGTCTACTACTTTGGTCACCCAGTCAAAGAAATCTATTAGATTCATCTGACATGACCTTCCCGCTGTGAACCCATGCTGCCTTGGGTCCTGTGCTCCACTGGCCTCTAGGTACTCAACTATTCTTTCCTATCCTGAGTGATATCAGGTTCTGCCTGTGGATTCAAAAGTAGTAACTATGGCACCTTACTTTTTTTGTTTATGTTTGACTGTTATATATGTGATTTGAGCTCCTGAATTACATAGTCCAGCTTCTTTACGATGCTGCTTATTTTGGTGGGGTGGTGAGAGTACTCTCTATGCTTCATTATATCGTATATTATTGTTTCTTCTGGTTTCTACTATGTGAGAGGTAGTATTGGGACTGAAGACTTTTTCTAACTACCTGGACTGATGGGAACTTTCTGGCTGTTGATTTTACATCATTTTGCATCATTCTAGAATATCTGATTTGTCTCTTTTCTGACTCATGACCACGAAGTTTTATGTAGTTTTTGGATAGTATATTTTATTTTATCTTTTGGTTTGTTGATTATAATGATAATTTGAATTTGATTGTTATTTGAGTTGGCTGGGATTAAGATGTTGCGTGTTTAGTTATTCTTTTAAAAATGTACTGGGGAGGCCAAAAGACGGTCAGGCAGTATTCCCCCACCAGGCTCAGGGAATTGCACCCTTTTGACTTCCCTTATTTATTAGCGGAGACTTTTAAACATTGCCAATCCCTTGGGATTGCTCAGAGGTGGAGGAAAGGGGTGAGAGTTTGGCCTGGTGGGGGAATGGAAAGGGGAGGATGTATTGCAGTGGTAGGGACCAGGCGACGCCCTGGGGCGAAATGGTGCCAGGGCAGGGTAATCCCTGTCTTGTTCCCATACCCAAGGGCCCAGCAATTAATGCTGGTCAGGAGTCGAGGTCTTCCTCAGTGTCTCATCAAACCAGGGTGGTGTTGTGTAATGTCAGGTCCATCAAAAACAAGACTGATATTATAGCTAATCTTGTTGAAATGGTGGGTCTGGCATGCATCACTGAGACTTGGCTGGATGAAAATGCAGGCCCGGTATTGGCTTCTGCAGTTCCAGCTGGGTTCTCGGCGATTCACTGCCCGAGGTTGGATCATAGGGGTGTGGGTGTAGCCATCTTTTTTTAAGACCGAACTGGGCCTTGTGGATATTCCAGTGGGGACCACCAGAGCCTTTGAGTGCATCATGGGAGAGGGTGTAGGTTGCATGATACTCCTCATTTACCATCCATCAGGTGATGGGGGTTTATTCCTGCAGGAGATTGCAGACTTCATTGTCTACATGGTATTGGAGTCTCCCAGATGGATAATTCTGGGGGACTTCAAAGCATGAGTCAACGATGAACTCTCGCCATTTTGTCAAAATCTCCTCTAGCTAATGACAATGCTGGGTCTTACACAGAGGGTTACCTCCTCTACCCATATATGGGGTCAATCTTTGGATTTGCTGTTCCTCCTGAGGATGGAGATCTCTGACTTGGGGTGGAATCAGTCAGTTGGTCTGACCATCACACCACAGGTTTCAGTTTCAGGGCCCCCCCAAATGGACCTACCCCCTCGGGATTGGTCCGGTACCGCCCTTTAGGGGGAGTTACCCCAGATGGTCTATTGGCGGTCCTGGACCTATCGGGATTGCTGGTTGAAAGCATAAGTCCAGTGGACCTCGTACTAGCCTATAATAAGGCAGTGGGAGATGCCCAGGATTTGATTGCTTCCTGTTTGTGTTCGACCACTCACTCTTCACCCAAGGCCCCCTTGGTATAATGGGTCCTTGAAGGAGCTGAGGCAGGTAGGTCGAAGGCTGGAGAGAGCATGGCGGAAGTCCGGCCTGGATGCTGACAGGCTTAGATTGATGGAACATTATAAGGGCTATCGATCAGAAATCACCCGTAAGAAGGTAGAGTTCCTGTCCAGGGAGATTTTTGCTGCGCAGAATCGACCGGCTTAACTTATCTGAACTGTGGACAGATTGTGCAATCCAATCTGTCTCCAGTCCAAAAGAGCTTTTTCACAAATTAAGTGTGATGAGCTAGCTCAGTTCTTCGCAGACAAAATTACCATCATCCGGTCCAGAATTGGCCCAGCTCTCTCTAAGAGGGATTGCGGAGGTCTGGAGGTGGTGAGCACCCGGTCTGTCTGGACGGATTTTAGCCGACCAGAATTCATGGACATAGTGAAAATTATCCAGACTTTGCACCCAACCTGTTGTAATTTGGATCCGGGCCCTACCCCCCATTTTAGTAGGGTGTGTAAATGTTATTTGCCCAATCCTAGATGAAATTGTATGGAGATCCTTGGAGAGGGAGGGTCTTTCCAGACCCACTAAACAAGGCGGTCATTGAACCACTCCTTGGATCCCAGATGATCCAGCTAACTACCGACCTGTCTCTAACTTCCCCTTTGTGGGGAAGGTTTTTGAGAAGGTAGTTGCGTTGCAACTGGATGATCACCTTGAAACTCACAATGTCTATGAAGCTCTTCAGTCTGGTTTCAGGAAGAAGCATAGCACAGAGACTGCCCTTGTTCGGGTACTAAATGATCTCCTAATGGCAAGAGATCGAAAGGCTCGTACCATCTTGGTCCTTCTTGATCTGTCATCAACCTTTGACACTGTGGACCATGGGGTGCTTTTCGAAACCCTGCGGTTTCTCTGTGGACTGTCTGGTACAGTCCTCAAATGGTTTCAGTTGTTCCTCGTAGGCAGGGTTCAGAGGGTGGTCACTGGAATTTACTCCTCTGACGCCATCCCTCTGTCCTGCGGGGTGCTGCAGGGCTCCATATTGGCACCCATGTTGTTCGTAGTGTATATGCTGCCACTGGGAGATATCATCAGGTGTTACGGCTTGAGTTTTCACTGCTATGCAGATGACACTCAGCTGTATATGACCTTTGTGCCCGGACAGGTTAATGAGGTCTCTGTGCTAAATAATTGCCTCAAAGACCGGATGAGCTCCAGTTGACTGAGACTGAATCCGGATAAGACTGAGGTGTTGGTTGTGGACCCAGGTCGCCCAGGGACAGGTTTGGGGGCTGGGCACGTGCCAGGCCTGTGGCTTGATGGTGTCCAGCTCACTACCTCAGATTGGGTGCGGAACCTGGGTGTTATTTTTGACAATGGCTTGATCATGAAATCTCAGGTGTCAGCTGCAGTTAAATCCTCATTTTACCATCTGAGGAATGTCGCCCGGGTGAAACACCTGGTTCTGCTGGTCGGCCTTCTAGCATTGGTCCATGCCTGCATCACTACTCGTCTTGACTACTGCAGTGCCCTCTGCCTAGGGTTCTCTGGGGTTGATATCCACTGCTTGCAGCTGGTGCAGAATGCTGCAGCCAGGCTGTTGACAGTACCTGTAGGTCCAGTCACATTACGCATGTGCTGCACGGACTGCACTGGCTGCTGGTTCAGTGGCAGATCACCTATAAGGTAGGCCTGCTTACCTTTAAAGCCCTACACGATCAGGGACCTGACTACCTGAATGATCTCCTGTCTCCCTACTCCCCCAGTCGCCCCCTCCGATCCACTGACAAGGGATTGCTAGAGATTCCCAGGGTTCGTCTAAAAACATCTGGAGCTCATGCTTTTTCATTTTGCAGCACCAACCCTGTGGAATCCTCTACCTCGTCAGTTAAGAGAGTGCCCGACTGTAAGTAGTTTTAAATCCTTGTTAAAAATTTACATGGCTAAGGTGGTCTACGCTGCCTCCTTATATGGTCTTCGCCAGGTGTGCTTGGCCCTTCTCATGGCCCAGTTCTCCCATGCCCTGCTGAGCACTCTGGATGAGGTGCTTCCTCATCTCTCAGTGGACCTTCAGACTACAGTCAAACCGGTTCGGGACCAGGGCTGGGCTGTAGCAAAACAATGGCTCCAGACTGCTATGGACATTGAGGACTCTTGTGCCCATTCCGTGGTGGGCCTCACTGGCCATGTGCCGCAGGGCTTGGCTGATGATCTCAACCTTCACGGCAGACACTCAGCACAAGTTGACAGATGTTCCTTTCCTGGGCACCGACTTGTTCGGGCCCGGAGTCAAGGGCTTCCTCACCCGCATCGAGAAGTCCAGTGCCACCTTGTACTCTGTGACATTTGCCAAGAAGGACCTCAAGGGCTCCAAGCAGCAGTAGAAATAGAAGTCTTTTTGATCCACCTCTACTCCTGCGTCCAAACCAGCCCAGCATGGTCAGTGGCTTCGGTCCTCCATAAGCCTTGATTAGAGACTCTGGCAGCTATCTGCCAGACCCTCCTCCTCCTCCTCCTCCAAGCCTGCCCAGTGACGGGATGAGGGGTGCCTCCCTCATGCCTCCCCTGGGTCCTCCTGTGGGGGGCCGGCTCCACCACTTCCTTCCTGCCTGGTCTGCTGTTACCACGGACAGGTGGGTTCTCGAAGTGGTGGGTCAGGGTCTGCCTCTTGAATTCAAACAGTTTCCTCCATACCAAGCCCATGCCCCATGGGAAGATTTGGTATCCACAGATGTTCTGTCAGCTCTCAGAGATGACATAGCCCAGCTCCTCCCCAGGGAGGTTGTGGTTCCTGTCGCCAGATCCTCCAGGACACCCAGGCTTTGTCTCCAGGTACTCCCTGGTGCCAAAACAGACAGGGGGCCGACGCTCCATTCTAGATCTGCACGACCTGAACAAGTTCTCAGGTTGTGCACCTTCAGGATGGTAACTCTGTCTCAGATCATACCATCTCTAGAGCAGAACATATGGTTTTGCTCCGTGGATCTTCAGGACGCATTCTTCCACGTCCCAATCTGTCCGTCACACCGAAGGTTTCTCCGCTTCCAAGCCATGGGAACCCTTTACGAGTTCAAAAACATGCCATTTGGCTTCTCCTGGGCCCCCAGAGTCTTCACCAAGTGCATTGCAGTGGTGGCAGCTTACCTGGGGTGTAGAGCGGTTTGGGTTTACCCCTACCTGGACGACTGGCTGATCGCAAGTCTCTCCAGGCAGGAGGTGGAGCGGTTCAGTGACCTGGCCCTCCAGACCTGCATCTCCCTTGGCCTCCTGGTCAATGAGGCCAAGTTGGAACTTGTGCCTTCGCAAGTGATCAACTTCATCGGAGCGGAGCTCGACGGTTCCATGTCATAACAGCAAAAATTCTTGGGCGACTCACAGAACAGCGAGTACACTTTGCCAAAAACCAATTCGGGCACATAACAATAAACACTGAAGACCAACTCTGTGCACATTGAAAATTATGTTTAATATACTTATATAATCATCTCCAAGGGAGGCGGACACTGAAGGAAAGAAGAGGGCCTGACAACAGCAGTCACTTAAAATAATAGAAAAGCAAACACCTGCTAAAGCATAACACAGACTGTACTTGTATGCAGTCCCGAACCGGTACCACCAGCACTGCGGACGGTGTCCTACCCGCTACACTAGGCAGGTAGCTTGGCAGCATCATGCTTCATTTCCTCATTTAGCCCATCCCTCTTCCTCTCCCCCATTGCTGTTCCCTCCCCTCACCGTTCTTCCCGTCCTCCCTCACTATTCCCTCCCCTTGCTATCCATTCTTCATCGCTGATCCTGAAAGCGACCAAATTGAAGCGCCCAATTTCTGAGTCGCTCAGTTTGGTTCGCTATTATAACATGCTACTGAGCTCGACTCTTGCAGAGCCAGAGCCTGGATCCTAGTGGACAGGTTGGAGGTTCTCTCCTCCTTTGCACAATCATTTTGGGTTGGGCAGTTGAGCCCTGCCTGGGACTTCCTGCACCTGCTGGTTTACATGGCGGCCTGCACCAGTGTGGTTCAATGGGCCCGCTGGAGAAAGCGCTCTCTGCAGTGGGAGCTGGCCAGCTAGTGGTCTCAGTGCAAGGGTCATGTCGACCAGCTAGTCACTCTGACCCAGTGGATGTGGCATACCCTGCAGTAGTGGTTAGTCCCAGAGCATCTGCAGGAAGGGATCCCATTTGTCTGCCCTGAGTCGACGGCCATCCTGACAACCGATGCCTCTCTCGTGGGCTGCCCACCTCCGGGAACACAGAATCCACGGGCTCTGGACTGCCAAAGAGTCCCAATGTCACATCAACCTGCTGGAGCTCTGAGTAGTTCGACTGATGCTGACTGCATTCGCTCCTCAAATCCGGGGTCAAATGATTCAGGTCCCGACTGACACCACCACAACTATGTACTACTTCAACAAACAGGGCGGGACGCACTCCCTGCCTCTGTGCGAGGAAGCTCTCTGTGTGTGGACCCTCGTGCACAGCCTGGAGGCCGATCTCCTTGCCGTCCATGTGGCAGGAGCCTCCAACCAGCTGGTGGACACCCTCAACCATGTGGGTGTGGCGTCTCACGAGTGGGCTCTCCACTCAGAGCTAGTACACAGTCTGTTTTCCCAGTTGGGCACCCCACAGGTGTACCTGTTTGCCTCCAAGCAGAACACAAAGCTTAGGCTGTTCTGTTTCTCCCCCCCCCCGGGAGAGAACATTGCAGGGGGATGCGTTCTCGAGGCCCTGGACCTCAGGCCTCTTCTGTGCCTTCCCTCCATTTCCATTGATCCACAAGGTTATCCTCAAGGCCAGGAGGGACAAGGCACAGGTGATTCTGGTGGCTCTGGACTGGCTGTGCCAGTTTTGGTACCCCAATATTCTCAGCCTCAGCTGCAGTCTCCTGAGGAGTCTTCCTCTACGACCAGACCTGCTCTCCATCAATCAGGGGAAGGTTCTCCATCCGGACCTCCAATCCCTGCACCTGACAGCCTGGTTTCTGAGCGGCTAGAGTTCCAGGTTTTGGGTCTCTCCAGAGATGTCCTCACTGTCGTGGAGGCATCTCGGAAGGAGTCAATCAGGAAATGCTATGCCTTAAAGTGGAAAAGATTCTCCATTTAGTGTCGGGACAAGGGGTTGGACCCTTTATCCTGTCCAGTGGCTAGCATCCTTGATTACCTATGGTCCCTCCCTAAGTCGGGCATTTGGTCGACGATCCCTAAGGTGCACCTGGCAGCCATCTCAGCTTAGCGGGCATGGGCTGGTCAGCAGTTGGTGGTTTAGGAGAAGGTGGTCTGGCATTTTTTTTTTAACGGACTTGGCCATTTTTCCTCTCCAGTGCGTGAACCACCACCACCTTAGTATTTGATGCTGGTTTGGCAAAGCTCATGGGCAAGCCATTTGAACCTATGCGCAGGTGTGAAATGTCTCACCTGTCATGGAAGACTGCCTTCTTGGTGGCTATCACGTCAGCCAGAAGGATTAGTGATCTCCAGGTGCTTTCAGTGGAGCCTTGTTACCTGGTCTTCCACAGAGACAAGGTTGTCCTACGCCCCAACTCGAAGTTCCTTCCGAAGGTTGTGTTGGATTTTCACCTTAACTAGGTGATTAATCTGCTGGTGTATTTTACCAGCCAAACCTCAGAGGCTGAGCACAGGCTGCATACTCTGGACATGAAGCGAGCGCTCACTTATTACAAAGAGTGCTTGGCTGGATTACGGGGAGAGGTTCGCCAACTGCTTGTCACCTTTGCTGAAGCTGCACCTGGCAGACCTGTAGCCAAGCTGACAATTGACTGGTGGATTGTATCCTGCATGGTCTCTGCTATAGGTTGGCGGGGAGGGAGCCTCCCGTAGGGCTAAGGGCTCATTCCCCCCCATCATACCGCCTCGTCGGTGGCTGCTTCCAGGGATATCCCCATCCAGGAAATCTGCAGGGCTGCTACCTGGAGGTCAGCACACACCTTCATTTCCCATTACCACATTAACCTCAAGTCACGCTGGGATGCAAGTTTTGGGGCCTCAGTTCTCCAGTCTCTGTTCCCTAAGTAGGGGATGTGCACCTTGCCTCCCTTCTCCTGGAGAACTGCTAGGAGTCTACCAGAAGTGTGGATAGAACATCATATCCATGTCCCCAGAACAACGGGTTACTCACCTGTAACAGTAGTTCTAGGAGTGGTATACAATGATCATCCACAAGGACCCACCCAACCTCCCCTGATTTTGGCACACAGCTCTGCTTCCAGCAGGCAAGATGTGGCATCATGGCGCAGAGCAGAGGGAGTTACCACCCAGATAGGTGGGAGGAGCCAACTTGAAGACGTTTCCAGCAAGATTTAGAGAGGAAAGGCAACTGCCAGAAGTATGGATGAACATCATATACCACTCTTAGAACTACTGTTACAGGTGAGTAACCTGTTTTTCCCTTTACCACCAGGTGGGTCAGGGGCCAAAAAACTAAATGGCTCACATGCCCTCTTATGTCACTTGTAAAAAAAGAAAGGGACAAATGCTGGGCCTCTTTCAAAGCATCAAATAGCCAGTCTGACTGAGCTGCTTATAGATCTCTAAAAAATAAGGCTAAACAAGTCATTTGGAGTAAAAGCAACTACTAAAAAAAAATCATCTGGCCTCTTCTCTTAAAAGTCCTCAAGAGTTTTGGAGCCGTCTTAAAGAAGCTCTCGGATACTCCAACCCTACCATAACACCAGACTTTGAAATTGATGGGGTGAATTGCAGTGACTCCCCTTACCATTTCCAGCACCTTCAATAAGTTACCCACCGATCTCTCCTCCACCTTAGACATAATAAATAAGGACTCGGGTGGCCTGCCCTCCCCACCATCACCTCCCATGCCATTTCACCCCTCCTTCCTATTAAAAAATCTCTGCACTAAGGAGGTCCTTAAATTATTTAGGCTGATCTCAGTGTCAAAGTCAGCTGGACCCAGACGGTCTAGAGGCAAAACTAATAAAGCTGGCAACACAAGAGTTGGCTCTGCCGCTAACAAGAATCCTTAACCTGTCGCTTTCCACTTCCACCATCCCCATAGCTTGGAAAGAAGCAAATATAGTTCCTGTCTTCAAAAATGGAAATAAAATTATATCCAATTATAGACCTATTGCTATTCTACCAGTGCTTAGCAGAATATTAGAAAAAATAGTTTCCACCAACTTGCAACATACCTGGACAGCTATAACCTACTCTGCCCTGCTCAGCATGGCTTTCGTAAATGCCATAGCACCAGCACTGCACTACTCACCTTAACCAACACCATCTACACTTCCCTTGACAGAGGGGAATATGCTGGTGTAGTAGTCATAGACCTGACAAAGGCTTTTGATATGGTCAGCCATCAGACACTGCTCAACAAATTAAGCTCTCTAGGGGCATCTGCACATACTCTACACTGGTTTGCCAGTTATCTCACAAACAGGAAGCAAAGGGTTAAGATTAATTCCTCTCACTCTTGACTTTCTTCCTAACACTCTAGATGTCCCCAACGGCTCAATTCTTGGGCCACTGCCATTTTCCCTGCGCATAAACTCAATCTACCATTGCTTCCAGCAAAGTACCCCCACCTGTGCAAATTTATTTATTTATTTAGCTTTTGTTGACCAGGTAAGTACACCAAACCAGTTGTATACCTATTTTCAGGTACGACCCGGGAGAGTACAATGAGATACAGATGCAGTGAGATACAGGTTCATACAGAGGACAACATGACACAAGTTAGGCAGTATACAGAGTTAAAATAGAACCATGTGAACATAACCCATAGATAGTAAGCACAGTTAAGATATGTAATATGATATATATATATATATATATATATATATATATACAGATGATTTAGTATTTATCAGTCATACCCCTGACATATGCTACATCAACAATGCTGTGTCATCCGACCTACATGAAGTACAATCCTGGCTCAACACTAGTAAACTTCTATTGACTATCACCAAAACCCAGCCTGTGCTCTTTGGTATACCGTCTCGGGTGCGCAGCTTAAGCACCTCTTTTTCAGTGTCTGGTGCAAATGGCACTCATCTCGAAACTGTCACAACCTTCAAATACCTAGGAATTGCCCTGGACTTCACTCAGCACTTCTCCATATGTAAGGCTGCAAACTCAAGTCTGGGAATAGCCCATCTTGCCTGCAGTAGTCTCTCCCTCATTGCTAGGAATACTGTTCCACACTCTGTTCCTACCAAAACTCTCTCAAGGCCTACCAGTCTTTGCCAACTCCTCCAATACCCTCACACGTAAATGGACAGTAGGACACAACAATATATACCGCTTTGCTGTTGGATGTGATCGCCTCACACATCACTTTTTCCTGTTCAGCAAACTAGGTTTGGCCTCACCCTCAACCCTCATGGACCTTACACTAGGAAAAATAGTCCATAGTGTATTACAAAGCAAACTGCCTCGCTCGCTTACCTCACACTTAGAACACTGTGCTAGTAGCTACATCCTTAGATCATCTGGCCCTGACTTTCTGAAGGTCCCCAGGTCATGAACCAGATATGGAGAAATGGCTTTTTCCTCCATGGCCCCAAAGCTGTGGAATAAATTACCCCCATCTGTACGGCAGGAGCAAAGTGTTGGGCTCGAAAGGTGGCTGCAGAAGGTACCATCTGCTACAACACTTCAGTTGCACCTGCCCATAACTACTAACCCTGCTACACCCTTAATTGCTGCCTTCTACACATAAATGCACTTATCTGCACCTTAACACAGGTTTAAGAGTCCAGAATCATGTCTACCTGTAGTGTCATTATCTGAATCTAACACATGCTAAGAAGTGACTTGTTATTGTAAATTCAAATACCTGGACTCCTTGTTTATGAAAGTGACAATCTCAACTGAATTACTCTTCATGAAATTATGTAACTTCTTACTTGACTTTTAATGTGTAGTCAACTGTATGCACTCTTACGAAACTTCACTACTGTTTTTTTTCTTACAACTCAATGCAACAACTTGCATTGTCTTTGAGAACCCTGTAATATCACACTGCTGTTTTGTAAACCCTGTATTATCCTGATGTTGTTTCTCCTGGGGTGTGCCTGGAAATAGGCAAATAATAGCCTAGTGCACCCTACCCGGTTAACAAACTAAATAAATATCTTCTTCGAGGATATCACTTTCATCAGGCCACACCTATAGAATGATAGCTGCCAAGCACCAGGGCCCCACGGAAATGTTTTAGCTAGCAGTCTACTAGGAGCCATCCACAACTAAGTTAGCCGATGTTGTCCCTCCCATATAAACGTGGGTGGCCCCGCGCCCTCCTCAGTTCTTTTCCCCACCATCGACCATCGCACATCAGACTCTACAGAGACACCGCCACTTCAACTGCCAAATCTTCGATTTCTGACTTTCTTTTCTCACCCTAGTTAATCATTTTATTTTTTTAATGTGATTTCCGCCTTTGTTTATGCCAGCCGACCCCGAAAAACTCTTTAGATACTGCGGGTGTGGTAAGAAGATCTATGATAAAGACAGCCATGATGCCTGCATCTGCTGCGTCGGTGCAGACAACAATGTTAATCCCTGTGAGGTCTGTCATGGATTCAACCAGGCTACCCAGCAGCACTGTTAGAAGGTCCTAGATTCCTTCTTCCTAAAACAGAAGGTTGCCAGAATGGAGAAGGAGCTCCAGGCAAGAAGTTCTTCCACGTCGTGGACTCCGTCCTCAGGCTTCTGCTCCTGGGACAAATTGGCTGATAAACACAAGCACCAGGAGAAGGATAGGAGAAATGCTCCCTGACTCGCTCTGTTTCTGTTCTGAGCACCAACCACTGCTGGGTCGTTGTCTGCCTCGGTGGTGACTGCCACTGCTGCCCACAACCTCTTTTTTCCACATGGTCACCCCTGGCAGTGCTTCCAGCTTGTCCTTTTTTGGCAGGCAATGGCTTGTCGATGTCGGGCCTTCTTACATCCCTGCCAGCGTTCCAGTCCCTGCTGCTTAGACCCCTTCTGGCTCAGGGGCAACAGATGGAGAGTTCCACCGGACTTGCTTTGGCTGGCGATGGCCTGTCAACATCAGGATTTTTACACCCCCCCCCACCACCAATCAATGCCCCTGGCCATCATGTCGACACCAGGGCTTGAGCTCCTCTCGTTGATGCTTCAGGCCATACCACCGATGCCGGGGACCCAGCCTCCCTCATCGGCGCTGCAAGGCACTCTGGCCATGCCAGTTACCATCAATGTCCAGATTATGTTCTCTTTTTGGTAGTTCATGCACAATCTTGCTCCTCCTCCAGGCCCATCCATGCGGGGGTCTGCAAGGCCAACTTCCACGTCAACACCTTCCATGTCTATGACCCCTGCTTGTTCTCGGTCATCGACATCTTCTTTGCCCTATTCAGAGCCTGATAATGAAGACGAGTACAATCCTGACCTCCTCCAGCAAGATGAGGCAGACGAGGGGGTAGGAGCCCCTCCAGGTCTACCTCCACTGTTTCTTCAGGGGGCGAAGATGCCACCAAATATACCCCAAGGTCCCCTCTTAATGACCCCTTCTTCATCTTGGTGATGAAGCAGCTGTAGGCAGCTATGGAGTTTGATGCTGATGAGCAGGTTGTTCCCAGGAGAAACCTGGTCAAATTTTTGGAATTGCCAGCTTTTTCCCTCTGATTATTCCTCCTCTGCTGGCTGCATTAGAGGATGCCACCATTGCTGCCTGATACAGGCCAGGTATGATCGCTACTATGCCCAGAAAGATAGATAAATTGTACCAGGCTCCTTCAGGGAAGCCTTGTTTCACAGGGCAACCTCAAGCTGACTCAGTGATGATAAATGCTGTCCATGGTAGGTGCACGAGACGTCAACATCTCATCTGTATTGCCCCAGATAAGGAGTTGAGGAAGCTGGATCTCATGAGCAAGAGGGCTTATGCCTCTGCCACTCTGGCCCTCAGAATTATTAATTACTAGGCCCACATGGTCAAATTCCAGAATACTCCCTGGAGAAAGACCAAAGCTGCAGCTCAGGCCCTTCCAGAGAGTCCCCAGTAGCAGGAGATTCTTAAAGCCCTCCAGACTGGGGCAGATGTTGGGTAAGCACCTTTTGTGGACTACCTGTGATGTCTCAGATCCCTCACCTAGAACAGCTGCGGTTGGCATCTGCATGAAGGCATTCTTGGCTCAGGGTGTCCGGCTTTGCTTCTGATGTCCAACAGTCCATCCTGAATGCCCCCTTCAGAGGCTACGAGCTCTTTGGGGGCAGATGTGCAGGACATCCTTTCTAACCTACAAGCCTCAAGGAGGACCTTCTGGTTGGTCCACTTGCTTTACCATACCCAGCCCAAAAGTGGACAAAATGTGCCTTTTTGTCAGGCCTCCCACAGACCTAAGCTGAGCACTCGACACTCAGGCAAGCACCGAGCAGGAACAGCCTTACCTGCCCCTACTTCCACCACTGTGAAGGCCACTAGAGCTGGAGGTGTAGACCTGGCTGCTGGTGCTACCTCAGCATGACTCTTTACTAGACCCCTGCCCTCCAGTACTACAGTAGGCGATTGGTAGGAGGTCACTTCTCCCTCCCCTTGGGCAGGTGGAAGGAGATCACAGCAGATGCTTGGGTCCTGCAGCTCATAGAGCAATGCCACACTCTAGAACATTTGAAGTGATCCCTAGATCTACCTGCAGTTCATTCAGGCTACCCTCCAGACCACTTCAAACTGCGAACAGTAGGGCGCCACAGATAGCTCAGCCAGTGCTCACCAGGATACACAATCCAATTCAACAAGAAGAAACGGGGGGGGGGGGCACTAATGAGCAGCTAAACAGACTGCTTGCACTACTCCAGAGCTCCGCGCCTTAAAAGAAACTAAAGTGCTTTAAATCTATTATTTTTATAACTAACTCCATCAGATTAGTTGCTAGAAGCTCAGGGAAATGGGTGAATATATTACTTCGGGCAAATCGGCCCGACAATCGGCTAAAAATGCGAAGAAAACCCCGATTCACGAGGGAGGTGCAGGCGGAGGGCAAGGCCCGATCTCTCTTTCAGCAGCGGAGGTTGCCGTGATCTGCAGAGTGGTGTTGGATCAGATTCTTGCTGAATTTAAGCCACGCTGGGACAGCCTAGACCACACACTAAAGGGGCTGGCGTAGGAATTGAAGCAGCACACGAGGCAAATTGGCGAGGTGGAACAAAGAATCTCGGATCTTGAGGACCAAACTAATGAGCTCCCTAATAAGATACAACATTTAGAAAAAGAAGTTGAAGAACTCAAGGAAGCTTTAGACTATCAAGAAAACTATAGTAGGAGAAATAATCTCTGCATCAGAGGCTTGCCAGAAAGTGCGGGGGAAGGGGAATCTCCTGAAGTTTTGTGCAGAAACTTTGCCAAATTTATTGGAAATGGATAAGCCGAGACTTAAAATTGAGAGAGCGCACAGGGCCCTTGCCCTGAGACCTCAGAATGGACAGCCTGAACGCCAGGTGATTTTTCGGCTGCATAATTATCAAGACAGACAAGCACTGCTGGCGGCTTTTCAAAACAAGAAAGAATTAGTGTACGAAGGTCAGAAGCTTACTCTGCACCAGGACATGTCACAAAGAATACAAAAAAAGAGGCAGCAGTTTAATGTTCAGATGGACGGCCTATGACAGAGAGGGCTCGATTTCTTTATGGTATATACAGCCACAGTTAAAGTGAAAATAGAGGGGGCTACTTATTCGTTTTGGGAGTCGGAAAAGCTGCAAACATTTCTGGATGACTGGGACAGGAACAATAGGAAAACCTGAGCGCGGCCAAGTTTCCTGCATCTGAGGCAGGGCTTGTGGTCTGCTTGCTGAGAAAAGACTGGATTAGTGGCTGCACCTACCGGGGGAACATATCCCAGAACAAAGATATTTAAGTGGTAACAGATTTGTTCCATTGGGCATACTGCTTCTTTTTGATGGTTGTCTCCCTCCTCAGGCCCGACTAATCAGCTTTAAAAATATGAGATAGACCTGACGAGTTTTCCGGAAGGCGCCTGGACTGTGTTGGTGAGTACCAGACTGGAAAGAAATGTTTGGCTTGAAACAGTTCTTGGAGGCCCACAGATGCGGACTAGAGACAGAACTTTTTCCCCAAAGGGGCATATTGCATCATGGGGTGCACCCGCAAAGAGAGATATGGGATGGCTGGACATTGGTGGTTTACAAGCAGGCAACTAAGCTGACTCAGCTGAATGAGTCACACCCATTAACGTTTTGGACAGAGAATAACACACCAATGCAGTTTGGGACGGTCTGGATTCTTGTGTTAATGTACTAAATGGGCTGGGGGGGGTATGACTTAACAGGACAGTAAGGGGGGATACCTGGAAACCTCTAAAGGGAAGCGGGAATGGATATGGAGTCTCAACGGAAGTTGGAGAAGGGGGGGGGAGCGAGGGAGGAGGGTTCACAAGGAAGAGGGGTGCAGACACTGATTCGGGGGAAGAAAAGGAGGATCACTGATTATATAGGTGGAGTAGCGACTAGGAGGGACATAGGGAAAGCTAAGGAGGACAAATGTAGCATGTATGCAGCTAGGGGAACAAAAGGGCGGAACAGGAGTGTGGCGTATGGAGGAATGATATCATACTGAGATTAGTGGTATGCTTGAACGGGGGAACATTTGGGGTTAGGTAACAGGGAGGGGCAACAAAAGGGATTGGAAGTTACAAAGTACTTTATGATTCAAGGGAGAGAGGGAGTAAAGTTGGGAATAGCTTTGTAAGATTTACTGTTATCAAATTGTTCATTTGTGGTTCTGTTTTCAAAATGGTCTGTGTAAAACGTTATCCTAATGAGGTCTGTGCTGTGACCAGGGCGTTTATGGGACGAGAAGAGGTTGAAGATGGCTTATAATAGACTTAAACCTTCCTTGGGGGTTAAAATAATTTCCTGGAATTTAAAGGGGTTCACATTGCCTGCAAAAAGGGCAGAAAGTCTGGTAGCTCTCAAAAGACGAAAAGTATCAGTGGCTATGTTGCAGGAGATGCACTTAGGTTCATAGGTTGTATCAAAGCATAGAAGACACATGTCCATTTAACTTGTCAAATTCTGAACATAAAAAACTCATGCGAGGATGGGTCAGAGAATGCCATGCAGTAGCTTATAGCTCACATAAGAGAGGAGTGGCAATCCTCATTAATAAACATCTCCCATTTCAAGTCCACTGGGTGGTGAGGGACTCCGCTGAAGGGAGTTATGTCTTCGTCAAGGGGGGTAAAAAGATCACTTTTGGGAATCTATATGCACCGGCAGACAGAGATAGGAGCTTCTATCAATTGGTGCTGGATGTCATGGTGAAGGAGCAGTTCCCCAATCTGATATTGGGGGGGGGGACTTTAATTGCATGGTGGACCCTAAAATGGATTACTTAGGAAACAGAGATAGAACAGATGGGGACATTCAACAGTGGCTCCTCGGGCTAATGGAGTTAGGCCTTATTGATGGATGGAGAACTGCCAATCCGGGGGTAAAGGAATACACTGTTTTCTCCAACCCACATCGCTCCTGGTCACGGCTGGACTATGTCTATATTCAAAGGGAATTGTATCACTATACAAGGGAAATTGGTCACAGTCCAATATTCCTCTCTGATCATGCTTTGGTGGAAATGGAGCTGGATCTATTGCAGAATGATATTCCGAGAAGACATTGGCAATTCCCTACATATATGATGATCAAGGAGGAGTGTAGGGATTTGGTAAAAGAGCAATGGAAATTTTATGAGGAGACAAATAAGGGTACAATGGAGGATGAGGGCACGTTTTGGGAAGCAGGTAAAGCATTTATGCGAGGGGTTATAATTAGCTATACAACTAAACAAAAAAGAGACAAAATGCAGAAGCAGAGGGATTTGGAAGTCAAAATTAGGGACCTAGAGAGAGAGAGAGAGGGAGAGAGAGAGACTCTTAGGGAGGAGGGGAAGAAAAACGGAGAGAGCTAAGGGTGGCGAGGGAGATGCTCAATGCTAACTTGGGTAAGGAGGTTAACACCAATCTGTGCTTTGCAAAACAGAGGATGTATGAATGGGGCAATAAACCAGGTCCTCTATTAGTTAGGATTATGAAGGGAGGGAAAAACAGTCATAAGATAATCCAAATCAAAGATAAAGAGGGGACACTCGTTAAAGAGGAAGTGGGGATTCGAAATAGATTTAAAGAGTATTATGAAGTACTATATAAGGCAGAGTGTCGGGAAGGGAACTGAGGGGGACAGATTTTTGAAGGATCTGGCTATACCAAGGTTGGATGAGGATCAAATGGAAAAGCTTGGGTCAAAAATTACTTTAATGGAAGTGAAGAACGTCATAAGTCAGTTAAAGAATGGGAAAGCGGCAGGGCCAGATGCGTTAGGGGCGGAATATTATAAATTATTGAAAGAGGAAATAGCAGGTACGCTTTGCAAAATTATGGAGGGAATTAGGGTAGGAAGAGGGATTCCTAGTATGTGTTGCCAGGCCCTCATCACAGTTCTCCCTAAAGCAGGTAAGAACTTGGAGGAGTGTGGTTCATTTAGACCAATATCCCTCCTGAACCAGGATTGCAAAATCATGACAAAAGTATTGGCGAGAAGGCTAGAGGAAGTGCTCCCCCTTTTGGTCAGCCCAGACCAGACTGGATTTGTGAAGGGAAGACATTCCTACTGTAATTTGAGAAGACTATTAAACGTCATATGGTGGGGGGCTAGACATCCAGGGGAGTCTTGTGTTCTGTCGGTAGACACTGAGAAAGCCTTCGATAGAATCGAGTGGGAATATCTGTTACAAATTTTGCAAAGATTTGGCTTAGGAGAAAAATTCGTAAACATGGTGGAGGCATTCTATAAAAACCCAAGGGCTCGGGTTCTAATCAATGGAGTTGCATCTCCGGAATTCGGTTATGTAGGGGAACGAGACAGGGGTGTCCTTTATCCCCCCCTGTTATTTGCTCTAGCAATTGAGCCGTTTGCAATTAAGATTAGGAGTGACCCCAATATAAAGGGTATTGTGGGAGAAAAGGGAGGGAAACATGTGATAACCCTTTACGCAGATGATATTCTCTTGTTTCTCTCCGAGCCAGAAGTATCGACACAAAGGTGCTATTAATGATTGAACAATTTGCAACTTTCTCAGGCTATAAAATTAATTTGCAAAAATTAGAGATAATGTTTTGGGGGGTTGAAGGGAAGATGCATGGGGTTTAAAGATAGTTCATAACACATTTACATATTTAGGTATTAAGGTAGGGAAGCATTTAGGGAACCTGTATGAGGGTAACTACAAACCTCTAAGGAAATCTTACAAGACCTAAGTAGATGGAAGGAGCTGCCGATTTCTTGGATGGGAAGGATTAATCTCCTTAAAATGACCGTACTGCCCATTATGCAGATGATCCCCTTCAGTTTAGTAACACAAGATGTTAAGAAACTGGAGAAGGCATTTACAACCTTCATTTGAAGGGGGAAGCACCCTAGAATCAGCCTGAATTGGCTGAAAGCACCTGTAGCGCAAGGGGGATTGAGTTTCCCCGGATGTGATGGGGTATTACCTGGCAACACAGTACAGGTATATCCAGAATTAGGTACGTAGGCAGGAGGTAGCCAGCTGGGTGGAGCTGGAAGAGGAAGGGGCTCCAGGAAGAATATCAAGTTATTTAGGTGGGGAAGGCCTTAAACATTATAGACTATTGAATACGCCTAACCCTATGGTGGTAGCGGGTTTAATAGCATGGGAGAAAATTAAGAAGCGGCAGGGTAGTGACTTACACCATACTTTGTTGGTCCCAGTGGCGGAAAATCCAGAGGTTTTGCCCAGTTTTGAAGATGAGGGGCTCAAATTGTGGCAAGATAAAGGAGTGAAATGCATGGTGAATCTATCCTCAGGAGGGAGAATATGTACATTTCAGGAATTGAAAGAGAGAATGAATTTGCCTATTTCCTGTATGTATAGATATTTCCAAGTAAGGGACTACTATAAACAGTTGAGTGGAGCTGGGGGAACTTTAGGACAGCTAGACGAAGCTGAGAGGGAGATACTGGGGGCTCGTAGATGTGAGAAGGGGTTAGTGGGGAGAGCAGTGAAACTGGATAGAAATTTCTTTCAAAAGCCGCCCCAGATAGCAAAGGTTTGGTGGGAAAAGGATATTGGTAAGGAAATTAGTGAGGCTAATTGGCAATTAATGTTAGAATACCACCAGGGGCTGCTAGTGTGTAATAAGTACAAGGAGGCTCAATTTAAGTTTATTCAACTACTAAATTATCCTCCAGCTATGGTGCACAGGTTTTGTCCAGGGATTACACCATTCTGCAGCAAGTGTAAAATAAATAGGGGTACATATAAGCATTACTGTTGGGATTGCCCATTGATAAAGTCCTATTGGATGGGAATAGCCAAGGAAATTGAAAATATGAGAGGGAAACCCCATGTGTTCTCACAGAAATCACGCTGTTGGTGGTGGAAGGAGAAGAAAATGGGGACTGGGTCTTGTATCCCGGGTGGATCAGAATCTTGCTTACAGTAGCTTGACTAGGAATACAAAATGTGTGGACCACTGCTCTGGGGCCCACAGTGGGACAGTGGAAAGAACTTACACTGAAAGTGCTGACAGTTGATAAGTTGACCTATTGCCTGAAGGGGGCAGAAGACAGGTTTGAACGGGCCTGGACTGAATACTTGGGTACTTTAAAGGTGGGGGATAGAATGATATTGGAGGGTAGTGGATTAATCCAGTGATAGAAATAGAGGTGGGGAGAAGATAGGAATTAGGATTTTGAAGCTAAGCAATTAAGTGGCCCAAACTTGAATTCCTCTTTATGGCTACTATGAGATGGGTAATAGGTGACAAGCACAGACCACATTAGTTGCTGGAGTTTGCCAGCGTTGTTAATTTGGTTCTTTCTTACTCTGTAAAGGGGAAGTGGGGATGGGGTAAATTGTTCCATGTTCTGGGGACTTTCAACTCTTGTTTTTTTCTTTTTCTCTTCTTACTTATAAATTATAGTGCCTACTTTGACAAGTATTTGTACCTTGGTAGGGGCTGTTTGATTGCAGATTAGGTAAGGGGGGATAGGATAGCATAAAATAAAATGACAGTAATGGTAGAAATTAATTGAACTTTGTGATGTTAGAAAATGTGGTTCAAAATATAGATGTTCCTGATATTGTTGTATGTATATTTGGGACTGTATTAATATGGAAAGGGTGACACGAATATAGTGAAAACTGTTAACCAATAAATATATTAAAAAAAAAGAGAGAAGAATAGCAAGGTGGACACAATTGAAACTCACCCGATAGTATCAGGCAGTGAGTTTATTAAGACACAAACAAAGAGGACCTCTTTGTTTGTATGTCTTAATAAACTCACCTTTTGATATATATCCAAGCATTGGTTTCAACTTGAGTACCACCCTTGTTGCACCCTTCAGACCACATTCCAGTGCTGCTGGCAGAAGTTCGCACATTGCTGCAGAAAAGGGCCATAGAGCCAGTTCCCGAGGATCAGAGTAACAGAAGGTTATATTCCCACTTCTTTCTAGTCCCCAACTCCACAGGGGATTTGCGGCCCATCCTGGACCTCAGAAATCTGAATTTCTACATCCAGTACAAGAGATTCAGGATGACAACCCTACAAGACCTGCTGCCTTTACTGCACAAGGGAGACTGGATATGCTCCCTAGACATGCAGGATGCATACCTGCACATAAAGGTTTGTGCTCCCCACAAGAAATACCTCCGTTTCCTGTTCCAGGGATAACATTACCATTTCAGGGCATTGCCCTTTGACTTTTCATCTGCGCCATGAGTCTTTACCAAATGCTTGGCAGTGGTGGCAGCAGCCCTCGGGAGGGAGGGCTGTACATCTACCCTGACATGGATGACTGGTTTAGACCCCCGAGTCAGTTGAATAATTTATTATGACTGTCTTACAACACATTGACAGATTTTTTTTTTTTTAACCAGTTTAACATTTATGACTGCAACTGAGTAAAGAAAATTCAACCAATTTTAAGCTTCCGCCATTGTGAAATTTTAGTTATGTACTTGCAACACACTCCCACACAGTGTGTCTGTCTCTCTCTCTCTCTCTCTCTCACACACACACACACACACACACACACACACACACACACACTTAAAGAGCTGCAGCTTAGAAAAAGAAGGTATAGCGGACATTATGGCCACCAAAGTTGAAGCAGAAAACACCCTGCCTCAGCTCAGAGCTTTCTGTTGCTGTGTATGTATCTCTCTCTCTCCTCTCTCCATCTCTTGGTAGTGGGCACAAAACCATTAATGGTTTCAACCATGGCTTGGCCAGAGTTACGGGCTTAATAGTTACTCAGGGGGGTAATAGTTGGGGAGCAAGGGGGTGGATAGTGTAGACAGAAACCCCATATTGGCAAAAGATTGCAGGGTATGGGTATTACGGGCAAACTGGATGGACCACTGGTCTTCTTCTGCCATCACTGTCTATGTTTCTATGCCAGGTACATCATAGGCAGGTAGCTTTCTGTTTATCTACAGGGTTATATACACTGTGGGTCAGGTACGGAGCACACTGTGGGTAAGAAGTGAATGACTGACAGCACTGGGGTTTAAAGTCTTCCACTCAGGTCCTGTGTTTGCTGTTACAGTGCAGGCTTACCCAAAGCATGGTATAGTTAGTGCTGGTGAAAAATGAAGGACTTACCGTCTGACTTGGAGACTAATTTTCATTTTAGCCTCCAAAGTGGAGTTGGCACAACCGGCTGTGATTTAGGCTTATCGTGGTTGGTAATACTTAAAAACCCTTTCTTTTTGCTAAACATATGTGTCCCTAAAAAGGTCAAGGTTTTTGTCTACAAAATAGAAGGATCAAGATCTTAATTACTAACCACAACCAAAACTCTGCACAGACAGTGGAGTATCCAGTGCAGATTGCAGAAGGATTAGAATTGCTCATCACTAAAGAGAAATGTAAATAATTCCAGACACAGAATAACACCTGTCAGTGACATCATCCAGGTTATGTCCCTGGAGGATTCTGGCGAGCCCAGTGCATTTTAAAAACAGCAATACAAGGACTGCCCAGGTTCATACTGTAATATCAGCATATAAAAAAGAGGATAACACATTTCAGAGCGAGTTATGAAAAATATACTACCCAAGGCAATATTTAAAGGTCTTCCATCAACTATGCTTGCAGATCATGACAAGTGCCATTCCTAACTTCATTCAGTATACATATATGTTATCCATTTTACAGCACTTTTTGATTCTTATATGCATTTTCTAAAAACACCTGCACTGCAGAATGTTACAGTAGAATTACAGTAGGTAATGATACAGTGAGCTCAAAAACAGCATTGGAATTAAAATGTTTGAGCTTTGGGACACATTCTAAAAGTGAACTACTCTCTTATAGAAGTAACAGCTGTGCTGCTTGAGCTGCCCACTACTCACAGGCTTGTGTCCTGGCTGACATCGGTTCAAAAGACGGAAATGCTCTGCAACATCACAGTGTTCGAAAACATGCTGCAGTTCACTCTGTTTAGTTGACTTTATGGTTGGGAGCCCCCAGCTTGTGTTGTAAGCATGAGTGACCGGCCGCCAGGTACCCTGAAAATGCAGGTACCGTACCTCAGTCCCTCTGCAGTAGTACAGTACTTACGTTTTCTTCACACTGATTGACCCAGCGGCTATCGGCCCTAGCTGACAAGCTCCCCAGTTCACTCGGTGACTCGCCAGTGGCCAGTGCAATCACACACAGTCACACTCAGACACGAGACTGTTTGTAGTCAGTGGACCTGTCCGACCCCAGACTGCATTTCTCACACCCATACTGCCCGTATCGTCTCTCCCAGTCTGTCCCTGTCCCGGTTTTCCCAGTTACCAAAATTTTAAATAAAATAAATTATACCTGTATTGTGATCTGCACATTTGCAGTACCATTTTTCACAGCTTTTTGGTGAGCACTATACTTTATCACAAAGCATGAGATCACTTTTGTAACAATATTGTTGTCACATTTGCAGCTACAAGCAGATGTTTCTCCCTGACCCCTGAACTAAAACTGTGACACAGGGAGCCGTCCCAGGTGTTGGTACCTCTCCAAAATGTTCAGACCCCAGGAGTCCATCCCTAGTGGTGACAAGTTAATGTTGTTGCTTTTACTAACTTTGCTTACACCAAGAGTCCATCCTGATGCCAGAACGTAACACCTCCCCCACCCCACCCCCAGGATCTCTTAACACTGGGAGCCCCTTCTCCAGTGGTGGCAACTACCCCCCAAATTTCTCAACCCAGAGTCCATTCCTGGTATGAGTACCCCTAAAAAAATGTTGTCCAAGACTGGGAGCCCATCTCTGATGTTGGTAAGCATCCCCTAATGAATTATCTGGCACTTGAAGCCCTTCTTCGGTGTTGGCTTTCTTTGTACTTTTTCCAAACTCAACCCAGGATTGTCTGGACACTGGGAGACCATCCTCCCATGGTTTGCTTCTACTCTGCCCCCTCCCACACACAGTTAGGTGTAGTCTTGGTCCATCACCAGTCATGTACTTCTTCCTGCACGCCCCAAAGCCCATTGCCTCCCCCCAGATGGCTGCCAGTCAAGGAGATGAGTAGAGGGGTTGTGCTGGCTGCCATCAGATAGGGGCAACAGGTTTCAAGGGGTCATGTTAAGGTTAGGATTGAGGTGCCACTGAATGCCAGGGATTACTTGTATTGTGGCAGGGTAATGAGGGTACCACTGGATGCCTGAGACTGTGTGGTAGGGCCCACCGCACTTGTCATGACTGACCGAACAGTGGAACAGCCGTCAATTCACCTAAGTGCAGCAGAAGGCTGTGGCTGGCTGTGCCCTCTAACTGGCTTGAGGCGCTCGCTCATTCCTCCTCTCACTCCTCAGCCCCCCCCCCCCAACACCAGTCCAAGACTCCACACTGCAGCAGTTCGCCGGCTGCCCCCAAGTGTTATTCTCTTTCTCCCTTCTATCTCCTCCTCCTTGGTCTGTCATCCTCTCCTGCTGTCTTAGTGGGTTAAGACGATAGTGGTCGACTTTGGGTGGTGGACTAAGACACCCGGTCGCCGCGCATTGTGTAGAAACAACCACTGAGTCTCAGACCCACGTTCCACTTCCTCCTTCGAACCGCAACCGCTCTGCCACACACCAACTAGCTCATCTGGCCTCTTGTGCAACGCGCATAACTCCCTGGCTCCTCCTCCATCTCTTGTACTCTATTGGAGGATTGAAATTTGGCACCGAAGAGCTAGGAGCACAATTGGTTGGAGGCTGCTTGCACTGACTATGCAATCTGCACTAAAATGTAAACAAAAAATGTCGGCCTGTTGGAGAATTATATCTCCTGTATGTCTGGGGGGATGGGGGGAACTCTGGCACAGGACTTTCAGGGCGAGCATGCAGCAGGAGCAGGTGTTAGGTTTGAGGAGTCCCAAAGCCGAGTCTACTGCAGGAGTGGTCGACTTTAACATATTACAACTCCACTCAATTATGGGTGCAACTCAGGGCAGTTCCAATTGATTGCAACTGCCCTAAATTGCAGCCCACGATGCTGACAGTGACTCCGGTATCTAGACTGGTTGCTCAAAGCTCAGTCCAAAGAGCAACTGACCTGCACCCTAACGCATACCAGACAGCTGTTCCACACACTAGGGATTATGGTCAACCTGCCTAAGTCAGTCTTGAGCCCTTGTCAGTGTCTTCAGTACATAGGAGCTGTACTGGACATACTGCTCAGGGTGCAGCCTTCCCGCCCTAAGACAAGGGAGAATGCCTAATAGCACGGGCCCGGCTGCTTTACAGCAACCAGTATGTCACAGCCAGGGCATTCCTGCAGCTGCTGTACTTGGTGGCTGCAGGCATTATTACGGTTCCCCTGGCAAGGCTGCACATGCAGATCCCCCAGTGAACTTTAGTCCAATGGGATCAACACACTGACAGTCTAGAACAGAAGATTCTAGTCACTTCACCGGTAAAGAATGTGCTCCAGTGGTGGATGGAACCCAGCAATTTACTCAAAGGGGTTCCCATCCTGATCACCTCCCTTAATCAGATTCTCATGACACATGCTTCAGGGACAGGCTGGGGTGCACACCTGGTCCCTCATCAGATCTAGGGTACTTGGACAGCAGTGGAGTATTCCCTCCACATAAATGTCCTGGAGATGAGGGTTGTTCTGTATGCTCTGCAAGCCTCTCAGAACCACTTGTTCCTGGGCCCTTTGCTCATGCAGATGGACAACATCAGTGTGGTGCACTACATAAACAAGCAAGGGACAACTCATTCATACCCCCTGTGCAGAGAAGTGATGAAGGTTTGGTACTGGGTTCTAAAATACAGTCTAGAACTGTCGGCCATACAAAACGTCCTGGCAGACAAGCTAAGCAGGTTGCAGTCCAGGATGCCCAAGTAGGAGCTGCTGACCTTGGTTGTGGAAGACCTGTTCAACACATGGGGTCACCCAGAGTTGGACCTTTTTGCATCCCCACTCAACGCAAAACTGCTGCTTTTCTGCATGTTCGCTCCAGGGGCTGGAATTTTCTGGTGAGATGCATTGTCCATCTCTTGAAAAGGGAGGTTCCTTTAAGCCTCAACTAACCTTCCCTCTAATTCAGACGGTGCTGATGATGCTCCAGATGGAAGGGGCCACTCTGATTCTTGTTGCCCCCTTCTGGCCTTGTCAGATCTGGTTCCCCTTACTGCAACACTTGGCAGTGGAACCTCCAGTACCCCCTACCCCTTTGCAAAGGCTTACTATCACAGGAGCAGGGCACCCTGGATCCCTCCGGACCTCAGATCACTCCATCTTCATGCATGGTTTCTGAAGATATAGCCATGGCTAGACTTGGGGTGTCTCAAAAAGTGGCTGATGTACTGGAGGCTGTGAGAAAACCCTACACCAGGGTCACTTATTCTATGAAGTGGAAGTGCTTTGCTATGTGGGCTGCTTCCCATCACTTGGATTCTTTCACTTGTCCAGTGAATCAGATTCTGGAGTACTTGCTGACCTTTCAGACACTGGGCTGTAGTACTTTTCTGTTAAGGTGCACCTGGCTGCCATTTCAGTCTTTTATTTATTTATTTATTTGTTTGAATTTTGATAACCGGATAAGCCCACTGAGACGGACTGTCCCTTTTTCAGCAGCGACCTGGAGGAGGGAGAAAAATGAGAGGTACAACATAAGAATGCAACAATATTAAAGGAATGTATAAAGGCAGTTAAACAGTGGTTGCAATTATTTACATAAACATATACAAACATACATACGAAGAAGCCAGCAGAAGAAGGCCATTTGGTCTATCAAGTCTGCTTATATTGCAGGGTATACAGCTTGAGCTAATCTCCCTGCCCTCCCTCCCTACTCCTCCCATCCTCCATACCCATGATCCTTACCCCCCATGCCTATCCCAGCCTCTTAAAGCTGCCGACTGTCTTCAATGAGATGACCTCTTCTGGCAGTGCATTCCAAGTGTCCATCACCGTCTCAGTGAAGAATACATAAATAGTAGAATTATACATAAATAGAATTTACAAATCACTCCGACTGCAGCCTAAGATGAAAACAATAGTAATGGGCTGAATACAATGTTCATAGGGGCCAAAGTGCTATAGGAGGTGGACATCAGGTGCAGGAGCAATACTGGGAGGAGACTAGGTGGGATTTAAGAGGGTGCTTGAACTGATAAGAAGAAGGGCAGGTTAGGACTGCAGGTGGGAGGGAGTTCCAAAAAGAGGGCCCTGAGATGGAGAAGGCTCCCTTACCAACCGTAAGATGGGGTATAGGGACTGCTAGGAGTGGGAGGCTGGCCAACCTTCGGGACCTAGACGCAGTATTGCCTTGGATAAGGGTTTTAAGACAGGGAGATGTGGACCAGTTTAAAGATCAGACACAAAGTGGAGTATTGCAGTCTAGCTTCGAAGGAAGACCAATCAGGAGAGGCAAGGACAGAGCAGTGGTGCTCCCTGGAGCTTGTACCAAGTGTGAAGCGTCCAATTTTGTGGTATACTTGTTTTAGTTGGGCAAGGGTGGAGATCAGGGCGGAGTGGAGGATAGGAGCTCCATAAGTGATAAGAGGAAGAAGAGAGGCAGATGCTATGGCAAGGCGAATGGAGAAGTTGGGTAGGAATGGAGGTGATAAAGGAGGCCTAGCCTCTGGTGCAGGGTCCTAACAACATTAGTAACATGTGCATCAGAGTTGAGGTTGGAATCTTAGGCTCTATCTAGGTATTTAAATGATTGCTCCAGTTCAAGAGGATCACCATTGGAGGAGTTAAACACAAAAGGGGGCAGATTAGCTTAGGAGTGCAGTGATAGAAGAGCATAACCTTAGTTTTCTTGATGTTGAGTACTAGGAGATTGTTGATAAACCATGCCTCAAGGCTATGGAAATCCACGTGTAACTGGTGGTTCAGCCAGGTTGGGTCAGAGGATGACCTCTACAGGATGGCATCATCGGGGTACAGCTGAACTGATGCATCAATGCAGTGCTGAGGAAGTTAATTAATAAACAATGAAAACAGGAGGGGGCCAACTGAAAGGGGAAGTATGGCCAGCCCATTTCACACATTGAGTACAGCTGGTGAGGTAACTGGAGAACCAGTTTAGAGTTAGGAAATCAAGGCCTTCCATGTGCCTGTAGCTGGCCATATGGTGGCACAGCTGGAAGTGTAGTGCCCTGTGCATTCTCGAGAGGCATTTTTTATTTGAAACCTTCCATCCGCAATCCGGTCCCGGCTTGGGATCTGAATTTTGTCGTAGAAAAACTTACTTTGGCTCCATTGAGTCAGCTGCATGTTGCAAACTATGCTGTCTGTCATGAAAAGCATTATTTTTAGTTGCTGTTACTTCTGCTCGAAGGATTTCCGAGCTTCAGGCTCTTATGCGTGAGCCTGCTTATTTGATTTTCCACAAATACGGTGTTTTTGTGTACAAACCCTAAGTTTTTACCAAAGGTAGTGCCTAAATTTGCCCTGAATCAAACCATCCACCTGCCTATTTATTTTCTGGAGCATGCCAGTCCAGCGGAAGCATTGCTCCATAATTTGGATGTACATAGAATACTCAGATATTATGTTCATCGTGCAAAGGACTGTAGGAAGTCTTTACTGCTGTATGTTTCCTTCGCCCCTGGGAAAGAGGGCGCACCAGTTTCTAAACAGTGCCTGTCCAAATGGTTGGCCAACTGTATTACTGTACTTTTTGTTACAAGAAGTACGGTGAGGAACTTCCGGGAGTTCATGGCCATTCAGCCAGAGGCGTGGCCACTTCTCTTGTTTGTTTCAGGAATGTATCAGCTGCAGAAATCTGTGCAGCTGCGACCTGGGGTACTGTCCACACTTTAACTTAACACTACAGCCTTAACATTGCTTCTAGACTAAGGGCAGACTTCAGCCTGGCTGTGCTTCAAGTCCTCCTGTCTTAGGCCTATAGCCTCCAGCCACCCAAACTGTCGCTCTGTCAGTACTGCTTGGGACTGATTTCACAGGTGTAGCCTGATGAGAGATATCCTCAAGGAAGAGAGTACAGTTAGGTAAGAATGAATCCATGATGCCGGTTTGCCAAGAGGCACAGCGAAGGCAGATACAGCGACACCTCGACTGCGACCACAGGAACAGCGCAGGACTAGTGCAGCGACAACAGTTAGAGATGACCGCCACAACGACTGGTAACCGGTGACCGCTGCACCTGCCCCCCTCCCCCAGCAGCAGGAAGAAGCCCCCCGTAGGCTCAGAACACATGCCTTTGCAACACATTTATTTATTTATTTAAGAGTTTTACAAGAAAAGCATACTGAGCAGGGTACCACTCGATTCCAGATGCGCCCTGGGGGTGTGGGGGATAGGGAGAATACATATTTCAGTACATATTTTGATACATTCATATGACCAGCATTGAGAACAGAATTCTTATTTCTAGGGACATGGATATGTTGTTCATCCACACTGTCTGGCAGCTTCCTTGCCGCTTTAAATCTTGCCGGAAGGTCTTCAAGCTGGCTCCTCCCACCCACCCGGGTGGTAAAACTCTCGGCTCCGCCCCATGACGCCAGATCTTCCTTACCGCTTGGAAGCTCAGGTTCCCTCCTTAACACTCTGCGTGTAGACTGGATCCTAATTCTTGGGTTTGCTCGAAACTTATTCTCAATTTTCAAGACTTGGTCAAATTACTCCTGGCGGCTGCGATGGACAATCGACTCAGTTTTCAGTGGTGCCCATGTGGGCAGAAAATGTCCAGGGCGGATCCGCACTCCACGTCGTCTACTGCCTTGGCCTAGACCATGACCCATGGCCCTCACGAGAGGTTATGCCGTTCGTTTTGGCCAGCGTCCTGGAAGACCGCTGCCCGGTTACAGCCCACGAAGTGCTACCCGCCGGTGAAGTCGAGGAGGTCTGCTAAGCGTTACTGTGTGCTGGCTCGGCTGAGCAACTCGAGTAGATGATTGCCCTCGAGGAGGAGGCGGCACAGGCTGCATCATCCTCTTCCTCGGTCGCGGCATTTATCCCGCTCTCTCTGGGTACCTCCTACTGAGCTTCTTTTAAGGAGCTTTGCCAATCCCTTTCCACGAAGGGAGAGGGGCCATCGGGACATTCTTCTCAGTCCAAAAAGAAGGACTCAGAAGGTAAGTCCCACCGTCTGCGTTCGTGGGAGCGGGAGAGGTCCCCTTCCCCGGACAGTCGACTCTCGACTTCAGTCGAGGTTGCAGCTAAGGCCACTGGCTTCACGGTGTCCCCATCAGGTCAGCCGGGTGAGACACCCGTCGACGCGGTCGAGATTTTTCTCGACCTGTCGGATGGGCTGTCGCCTGGTGAAGCCGACAGCGCTTCTTCACTGGTTCCCCCAGTGGAGACCGAGGACTTGCCTGCACCTCTGGTGCCAGAGTCCCCGGTCAAGGCTTCCGAGCCGAGGGAAGAGCAGGTGTCCCCTGCCCCTTCCTAGATCCGTCCTCGGAAACACCGAGGGACTCGATCTCGGTCTCGGACATCGTCTCGGTCCAGCCAACATTGGCGGTCTTGGTCTCGACACCGAAGTAAGTGGCGCCGCCGCTCATCCTCGTCTTCCTCCTCGGAAGAGGAGAGGCTTCGGTGCAAATTGCGTCGACGCTACGAGGACCTGATGTGGCAGCAGTTACTTCTGTCAGGGAACAAGCCGACGCCGTCGCCTTCCCCGGCCATCAAGTGGCTGTCACCCAAGCGGCCGAAACAACCCCTCGCTGTAGTCGAGGTGCCCAAGCCTGGGCCAGTTGTTCGACTGAAACCAACTGCCCCACCGATTGTGGTGGAACCTCCGCCTCCACAACCGAAATCGGGGGTGCCAACCAAGGACTCTCGGTCGGATCAGGGCCTGCCCCACAGGTTGTCAGTCACCCTCACTCCTGACCGTCCTCGGCAGGTGGAAGGTGGCTGAGGCCCCAGGCAGCTCTTTGCGGGCTCTTCGGAGTCCGACGACAACTCCTCCCTGTTCTCCAGGCCCATTGACCTGGAGTCCTCCGGGGGCCAGTCGATGGATGAAAGCCCATTGTCCTTCATGGGTCTCCTTCGGCTCATCTCGGAGTCTGCCAGAATGCAGCTCGAGACCGGATCCACGCGGGCCAAGTATCCCCTAACGGGACCGAGGGGATTCACTCACTGAGGCCTTTCCGGTGGCTGAAGCCATTGTTGGCCCAGCCTTGGAGCTCTGGCAGCGGCCTGCTTCCTGTCCTGCGCCTTCGGCCAGGATGGCCAGGAAGTATGTGGTCCCTACTGGCTCTTTGTCCGGTTTTTCGGAACACCCCTCTGCCGAGGGGTTGGTCACCGATAGCGTTTTCTGGTGTTCTGGGAACGCTAGGGATGTGAATAAGCCCCCTGACAAGGAGTCCAAAAAGCTGGACTATGCCGGGCGCAAGGTGTACGCTGCGTCCTCCCTTGGCCTCCGCCAGGCCAGCTCGGCCGTGCTGATGGCACACTTCTCCCACGCCCTCATGGGCTCCCTGGATGAGGTGATCCCTCATCTCCCGGCCAACCTGCAGACCACGGTCAAGCAGGTACGGGACCAGGGAAGGACGGTGGTGAAACAGCAGCTCCAAACGGCTCTAGACGTTGGAGACTCCTGTGCCAGATCAGTTGCGGCCACAGTGGTCATGCGCCGCAGAGCATGGCTGAGGATGTCCACCTTCACGGCGGATACCCAGCATAAACTAGCAGATGTCCCCTTCCTGGGGACCGACCTCTTCGGCCCTGGAGTAGAAGGTCACCTCCAGCAGATCGAGAAGTCCAGTGCCACTCTGGACTCTGTCACCTCCGCCCAGAAGGACAAGGGCGTCGACAACAACAACATAAGTCCTTTCGCCCTTCTGCGCCTGCGGCACGTCCGGCCCAACAGCACCAACACCAGGGCCAGCAGGCTCGCGCTTGGCACCCCAAAGCCAAGCCTGTGGCTTCCTCTAATAGGAAGCAGGGAGGAAAAGGCCCAGGAGGTCCCTCGGCCAGTCCCTCCTCCAAGCCTGCCCAGTGACGGGTTGAGGTGTCGCCCAGCTCTGTCCACCTCGCTGGGTTCCCCTGTGGGGACGGCTCCGCCACTTCCTTTCCACCTGGTCCGCTATCACCACGGACCGCTGGGTGTTGGAGGTGGTAGGAAAGGGCCTGCCCCTGGAGTTCGAGCAGGCCCCGCCCTTCCGAGCTGTCGTCCCTTGGGGGGGGCTACGGGGTCCGCAGCCTCTCTGTCGGTTCGCCGAGCCGATATCGCCCTGCTCCTCAAAAAAGAGGTGATCAGGAAGGTGGCGGATCCTCTTCCAGACCCGAGGTTTGTGTCCAGGTACTTCCTGGTCCCAAAACGGATGGGGGGCTGGTGCCCCATTCTCGACCTGCATGACCTGAACAGGTTCCTAAGGTCTCGGACCTTCAGGATGGTCACTCTGGCTCAGATAATCCCATCCTTGGAACGAGGTGTGTGGTTCTGTTTTATGGACCTCCAGGACGCGTTCTTTCACGTCCCAATCCGCCTGTCCCACCAGAGATTCCTCCGCTCCAGGGCAGAGGGATCCCTCTATGAGTTCCGGGCCATGCTCTTCGGCCTTTCCCTAGCTCCCAGGGTCTTCACCAAATGCGTGGCAGTGGTGACAGCATTCCTGCGGCACCGAAAGGTCCGGGTGTATCCCTACCTGGACGACTGGCTGATTGCAGCCCCCTCCAGAATGGAGGTGGGTGGTCCAGAGATCTGGCCCTCCAGGTTTGCTCTCAGGTTGGCCTCCTCATCAACGAGGCCAAGTCGAACTTGTGCCAAAGCAGGCGATCTCATTCACCGGGCCGAGCTCGACTCTCTACAGCCAGACAGGCTCCCGGTGGACAGGGCCGAGTTCTTCCTCCTTTGCCCAATCATTTCAGGTTGGGCAATTGCGCCCTGCCCGGGACTTCCTGCGCCTCCTGGGCCTCATGGCGGCCTGCACCAGCGTGGTCCGTTGGGCCCTGGTACATGCGTCCCCTTCAGTGGGGGCTGGCCAGCCAGTGGTCACAGCACTTCAATCCACTGGATCAGCTAGTGACAGTGACCCAGGGCATGTGGAACGCTCTCCAGTGGTGGACCATTCCAGCACATCTGCAGGAGGGCATCCCGTTCGTCCGCCCCGAGCCAATGGTCTCTCTTTCGACCGATGCCTCTCTGATGGGTTGGGGTGCTTATCTGGGGGAGCGCAGAGCGCACGGCCTCTGGTCCTCTTGGGAGTCCCGATGCCACATCAACCTGCTGGAGCTTCGAGCGTTTCGTATAGCCCTCACCGCCTTCGCTCCGTTTCTACAGGGTCAGGTGGTTCAGGTCCAGAGGACAATACCACGACCATGTACTACCTAAACCGCCAGGGCAGGACACGCTCCATGCCTCTGTGCAGGGAAGCTCTCCGCATTTGGTCACTCGTGCGCAGCCTGGAGGCGGATCTCCTTGCCATCCATGTGGCAAGAGCCTCCAACACTCGGGCCGATGCCCTTAGCCGGGTAGGGGCTGCGTCCCATGAGTGGTCTCTCCTGCCGGAGGTAGTACAAGATCTGTTCTCCCACTGGGGCACGCCTCAGGTGGACCTGTTTGCCTCCAGGAGAATGCAAAGCTGAGACTGTTTCATGCCCGCCCCCTCAGCAGGGGCTCGCTGCAGGGGGATGCCTTCTCGAGGCCGTGGACCCCAGGCCTTTTCTACACCTTTCCCCCATTTCCTTGATCCACAAGGTGCTTCTCGAGGCGAGGAGGGACAAGGCGCAGGTGATTCTGGTAGCCTCAGACTGGCCCCGTCAGTTCTGGTATCCGGATCTCCTCAGTCTCCGCTCCAGGCTCCTGAGGTGGCTTCCAGCCCACCCGGACCTGATCTCAGTCAATCAGGGGAAGGTATTCCATCCGGACCGTCAGTCCCTGCACCTGACGGCCTGGTTCCTGAGCGGCTAGAGTTCCAGGCCTTGGGTCTTTCCGACGAGGTCCTCAACATCATTGAGGCGTCCCGTAAGGAGTCGACCAGAAAATGCTGCGCCTTCAAATGGAAGAGATTCTCCATTTGGTGTCAGGGCAAGAGCCTGGACCCTTCCTCCTGTTCCTTGGCAAGCATTCTGGACTCACCTGTGGTCCTTTCTCAGCAAGGGCTTCGGCTCGACGACCCTTACAGGACCTGGCAGCCATCTCTACTTACCAGGCGGGCCGGCAAGCAGTCGGTGTGAGGAGAAGGTGGTCGGGCGCTTTTTCAAAGGCCTTGATCATATCCCTCCGGTGCGAGAACCTCCACCTCCATGGGATCTACTGCTGGTATTGGCCAAGCTCATGGGCAAGCCATTCAAACCAATGCACAGGTGTGACATCTCTCACCTGTCGTGGAAGACTGCCTTCTTGGTGGCTATCACGTCAGCCAGAAGGATGGGAGAGCTCCAAGCACTTTCCATCGAATCTCCTTATCTGGTCTTCCACAAGGACAAAGTTGTCCTGCGCCCCCACCCGAAGTTCCTTTCGAAGGTGGTGTCGGAGTTTCACCTTAACCAGGTGTTGACTCTGCCGGTGTTCTACCCCAATCACACCTAGGAGGCCGAATATAGGCTCCATACCTTGGACCCTAGAAGAGCGCTCGCTTATTACAAGGAGCAGACGGCTGAAGTTTGGGGAGAGGTTTGCCAGCTGTTTGTCACCTACGCTGAAGTCAGCACTGGCAGACCTGCAGCCAAGTGGGACTATATGCAGGTGGGTCACCTCCTGCATAAATCTCTGCTATAGGTTGGCGGGCATGGAGCCTCCCAGAGGGATAAGAGCTCATTCTACCCGCCATACCGCTGCATTGGTGGCTGCTTCCAGGGACGTCCCTATCCAGGAAATCTGCAGGGCTGCTACCTGGAAGTCAGCACACACCTTCATTACCCACTACCACATCGACCTTGAGTCACGCCGGGATTCTGATTTTGGGGCCTTGGTTCTCCAGTCTTTATTTCCCAAGTAGGGGGTGTGCGCCTTGCCTCCCTCCTCCCGGAGAACTGCTAGGAGTCTGCCAGACAGTGTGGATGAACAACATATCCATGTCCCTAGAAATACAGGTTACTCACCTGTAACAGGAGTTCTAGGAATGGTATATGTTGTTCATCCACACGACCCACCCGACCTCCCCGGCTTCGACGCACAACCTGCCTTCCAGCGGGCTAGATCTGGCGCCATGGGGCGGGGCCGAGAGTTTTACCACCCGGGTGGGTGGGAGGAGCCAGCTTGAAGACCTTCCGGCAAGATTTAAAGTGGCGAGGAACCTGCTAGACAGTGTGGATGAACAACATATACCATTCCTAGAACTCCTGTTACAGGTGAGTAACCTGTATATACAGAGTAGTCAACAACAGAAGTAAAAAAAAATATATACAGGCGAATAGCCAGCAATACATACATTTTTGCAGAGTAGCAGCATACATTTATACAGAGTAGTCAACAGCAGGAGTACATATACAGATGAGATGGACAGCAGTCGATATGCCTGCTTGGGCTTCAGCAGTGCAGATTGCATGGGCAAGTAGTGGCGAAGTGTGTCTTGAGTAGTGCATTGAAGTGAGGGGTGCTGGTGGAGTGCCTAATATCAACTTGCAAGGAATTCCATAAGTTTGGCATCCGGTAGCTGAATGCAGCCTGTCCAGACGCGGTGGACATGTGGGGGATGTGAAGAAGCCGGGAATCAATGTTCCTAAGAGAGTAAGCCGTCGGGGGTAGTACTGCTATGGCATCTGCAAGGTAGGAGGAGAGTGACTGGGACCAGAATTTCGCAGTAGTTCTAACATAGTGTATCAATCTCCGATTGTGGAGAGATGGGAGGTCTAAGGAGTGGTAGAGGTCACAGTGATGGGTAATGGGAGGGCAGTCCTCGGAGAAACGGCAGAAAGAGTGGAAGAGAGGATCTAGTCTAGCCAGGGGGGACCTAGGGGCTACACAGTAGACTACATCCCTGTAGTCCAAGATTGGGAGGATCATCTTTTGAACGATTGCCAGGCACGTAGGCAAGGGGATGCAGTTTTTATTACGGTATAACGCACCCAACATGGGGTGCAGCTTCTTATGTATAGCATCAATTTGTGCAGTGAAGTCAAGATGCTGGTCTAACCAGACCCCAAATTATCTGAAGGAAGTGCAAACCTCCAGGGGGGAGCCATCTAGTGTGTGGAAAGTGGGGGTGGTGGGGAGGTGGGAAAGTTTTGCCCTAGTGCCGATTGTTAGGGAGACCGTTTTCTTGGGGTTTAGGAATAGCTGATGAGAACGAAACCAGAGTTGGACATTGTCAAAATCCTGCTATAGACAGGTAGCTACTGCAGTGGTTGATGGCCCAGAGGCGTACAGAACTGTGTCGTCTGCATACTTGTGAATGGACGTATGAGGGCAGGCCGTAGGGAGGTCATTGAGGAAGATGGAAAACAACAAAGGGCCTAGGACAGAGCCTTGGGGGACCCCGGTGGTAACAGGGAGTGAGGTGGAAATGTCAGAGCCAATACGGACTGACTAGGACCTGCCCGCCAAGTAAGACTGGAACCAGTTGGTGGCAGGCCCAGTCAGTCCAGCTTGGGCAAGCTTGGGCAGTAACAGGGCGTGAGAGACCATGTCAAAGGCCTTAGCCAGGTCATTGAAGATAGCCGCAGTGATTTCCCCTTTATCCATTCCCGAGAGGATGGTGTCAGTGAGTCGGAGGAGAGAAGTGATGGTGGAGCGAGTTTTCCTAAAACCAGCCTGGTATGGGGTGAAGAAGGAGGTGGAGTCGAGAAAATAGGAGAGCTGAGAGAGTACAAGGTGCTCCTGAATTTTGGCTTGGATGGGGTGCAGCAAGATAGGTCGGTAGTTGCAGGGGGAGGAAGGGTCGCTGCCTTTGAGGAGGGGGTTGACTGTGGCATGCTTACAGTTAGATGGGATAGAACCAAGTCTGAATGACAGGTTAAATAGAGTGGCCAGAGGACTGGCTATGGCTGGGGCAGATAGAAGGAGCATTTTGGAGTCCAGTCCCGAGGAGCATTTACCCTTGGAGGGATTAAGTGACTAAAGTGTTTTTAATACCTCTGTTGGAGTAACAAGGTGAAAGGAGAAGTTGGCGGGTGGAGAAAAGGCTGGGGTGTCTGGGGGAGGGTGCCTGGGGTGCAAGGATAAGAGAGAGGAAGTACAGATTGTGAAAAAGGAGTTTAGCTCTGTGGCTACAACTCATGGTTTAGTGATACCTGCTATATTGAGAGTTGGTGTAGGGGGTTGGGCCAGAGGGGAGAAGAGGGATTTAATTGACTTCCAAAATTGGGCTGGTTGTGTAAAGTTATTGTCGAAGGCAGACTTGAAATACTTAGATTTGGCCTGCCGGATAAGTCTCATGCAGGCATTCTGTAGTGAGTGGTAGTATTGCGGAGCCATTTGAGAACCTGTTACCTTATAGGTTTTCCAGGCTCGGTCCCTGACTAGATGTTGCTCTAGGAGCTTAGCAGTCACCCAGGGTAGGTGAGCACCCCTTACTCTGGATCTTCTGAGTGGTGCATGGGAGTCCCAGATAGGGAGGAATCTGGACGTGAAGAAATTGAGGGCCTCGTCCCTGGAGGGAGCACAAGGGATGTAGGACCAATCCGTGTTAGACGGGTTGTTTAGGAGCGTGGCCTGGTCCAAGGATTTGTAAGATCTAGTATTCAGTGTTCGGGCCTTGGGTCTGAATATTTTCCTCACCACGTAAATCATGTGGTGATCACTGAGAGAGTCCGGCAGTAGGTCCGTGTCAATAATACTATGGGGGTGGGAGGTTAGGGCCCAGTCCAATAGAGTATGTTTCTTGGATTTGTGGTTTAGGCAAGTGGGCTCAGTTATTTGTTGGGACAGGTTTAGCACATTTACTTGGCTACGTAATTTAGAGCTTGCACTGGCTAGCCAGTTCAGATTGAAATCCCCAAGGATATGTAGCTTGCCCCCAGCTGTGAGGGACCTCAGGGTGCCCAAGTGGTCTAGGACGGCAGGTAGCAGTGTGTCCGGAGAGCAGTAAGACCCTGCTACATACATGGGAATTGAGTGAGGGAGAGAGATTTTGATTAGTAGGGAGTCTATTGACACTGTGGGTATGGAAGGCCTGATAGTGGTGAACTGGAGCTTGGAGGAGATGAACATGGCAGTACCACCACCCTTCCTTTTACCCTGACGGTCCTGCCTAATGAGGGAGTAGCCAGGTATTGAGAACTCAGCATCGAGGTTGTGGGGCTTCAGCCAGGTTTCTGTAATGATTAAGATATCAGGGCATAGGGATAGGACGCATGTTTGTAAGGCCGCGAGTTTGTTCAGAATGCTGCGTATATTTAGGTGTGCTATTTTGAAACCTCTTGGTAGTTGGATTGCCGGGGGAGAGAGGTGTCCATTTATGGGGGTGGTTGGACCTGAGTTTCGTTCCACATCTCCGGCTATGAGGAGCAGGAGAGATGAGTTGTTTTACTAGGCGCATGGCCCTTTGTGGCTTGAGGCCAATAGGGAGATGGTGAGGAGTACTCGAGGTTGGCATTGGGTCGAGTGTGGAGGAGACATTTAAGGTTGACAACTCAGCATGGAAGGAGAGGGAGAGAGGATGGCAGCTCCCAGTACCCAGTTCTGCCAGCAATATTGAGGGTGGTGCACAAGGGCAGAGGAAGAGTGGGGAGGTTGCTTGGCAATCTCAGTGATGAGAGCTTTTGTATTTTGCTGATTAGGGTAGGAGGAGGTTGGGAGGGACGATATGGTTATGAGCAGACAGACTATAGTTAGGTACAGTGGCAGCATTTTAAAGTGAGTTGGGTGGCAGCTGCTCAAGGGCGGCCACAGGTGTTGGAAATGTATAAGGAGCAAAGGGGAAAGTGGGCTGATTGGTTCATACAGTCACGAGGGACAGCCTATAAAACTAAGAGCTCACCAAGGGTGGTAGTGGGGTTGGTGGGGTAGCCGGCGCAGAGCGCCGGCGGTGACCGCTCTCACAGAGCAAACACGCAAGCTGCAGCTATTCCTTGGGCAGCGTGGCACTACCTGCACAGTTTTTCGCCGATCAGCAGGCTCTGGGGAGGGCAGGAGATCCTGACTGCCCTCACGACCTCCAGGAGCTGGGAAGAGAAGAAAACAGGGCTAATTATATCAGGTAGGGAGAGGAGAGGCTGAATAATTATGTGCAGTAGAAAGCTCCAGTCATATGTTGCGTTTAGTGTAAATTATGTTAAATTCGTTTTACAGCTGGGGAATTGATTTGGATTAAAATGAAGTTACTTGTATAAAACATGCAGCGCTATTGTAACAGAGCTTGCTGTACATTAGGCAGCTACTGGCATGTCCCCAAGCAAACAATCACAGAGGCAGGAACAGGACATGGGAAATGCTTCAAAGTGTTTAATGGCAGCAGATGTACATGCTGTGGAATAGGACAGTGCCAGCCATGAGCCACCCACCACCTCCACCACCATAGTGTCCTGCACATACAGTCCTGGCTATGTACCATTCCACGTCCCCACGGCACTCACACCTGTAAGTGAATATTGAGGGCAATGCCCATGAGATAGTCCTTCAGACTCCATTGTTCATACTGCTGCATGATGTGGTCACTAGCATCCCATGCCCTCCTCTAGAGCCCCCGACCTCTCTGCCACACAGCAGCTGCTGCATCTTCAGCTCTGTTAGCCGCTGTTGGTCCCACAGCACCTCAGTGAACCGCCATATGGTTGGGTGGGTGGCGCCCATCAGCAAGTTGAACCCTCTGTGCGATCCTTCGATGGCATTGGTGGTACGGGGCAGCCCCTCCCGCACAGCGGCATACACGTTCAGTAGTATAGGGGGCATTGGCCAGCGCCACACCCCACTATGGATGGGGTACCCCATCCAGATATCCTTGAAGTAGTTGAAGTACAGTGCCAGCTCCTCATCATACACCTCAAAGAAATCCCATGCCCACATCTCATCATAGGCGCTGCACACATCCGCCACTGGCATGAACGCCAGTGCAGCCAGCAACCTGATATGCATGGTGAACTCGTCATTGGTGATGTAGAGCTGTGCCAGGGTCCCATGCTGTTGTAGTTTCCTCCACAGGCACTGGGTGAAGTGGAAAAAACACCCCCAGATCCATGTCTGTGGGAACACCAGCCACAGTGCCTTGTACGCGGTTGGCTTGTAGTTGATCATGATCAACATGGGGTGTAGACCGGGGCACAGCTCCAGTAGCATTCGGAACATGGCTGTGTAGTACTCAAGGGTCCAGCTCGACATTAGCACATAGACAGCCAGTAACACTGCCATTGTCTCCTCGCTGTGCACTGTATACATTTGCTGGAAGAGTCTGGGGCTGCTGTGAAACTACCATCCGAGTACTATGCAGTGTTCCTTGCCAGGTAATCCAGATTCCGTTGTGTGCTAAAGATGATGTACCAGGCAACATTGCCCCCGGAGTCATGCAGGAGGAACTGCTCTCCCGCATCGGCCACTGTATGGTATGTTGAGCCCTAACAGTGCTGTGGGCTTAGCCGGTTACCACCTTGCTGTCCTCTGCATGGACTGTTTCAGTGCTGTGACAGGCGGCAGCCGCCCACCAACCACATCCATGAGGCCATTGCAGCATGTGGCCACGACTTGTTGGCAGCTGTCTGAGATCTCCGCCACCCGGGATGTCACAGCCGCATGGACCCATCGGCCATATGGTTGTGCCACCCGGTGAGGGATACATCGACTAATCCATCTGTGGTCCTCACTCTCCCACGGTGTTTCCCGGCATGGTATTCCACACACTTCCAGTATGTGGAGATGCCCCATGAATGCTCCCTTTGGTAGAGGAACTGGTGGTGTATAAGGAGGTCATTCCCCCTGGTGCTCTTAATGAACTCTAGCGGCATGGCCCCGCGACCATCCGTGTCCTCCTAAGCTGCCCCCGCGCCCTTTATGCGCCTGTTGCTGTGTACGCATGCGATTCTGCGCCTGCAGGTCGCCCTGGGACACCTTCCACCCTGTGGGGGTTCGCTGGGTGTACCTGTGTTCCCTCGTCACTGCGCGTCACATCTGTGTCTGGCACTGTCTGTGTGCTCTCCCTTATTCAGGTTCGCTGTTCCTCCGATGGGCTGCAGTGCACTGCTTGGAGTTTTGCCCTATGTCCACTGTCTGATTGGTGGAGCTCGCTGTAGGACATCTGCTGCTCTGCTGTACACGTTGTCATGTTATGCTTCGCTCAGAGTGTCAGTGTGCGGGTTTTGCTGTGCGTGAGTCGCTCTTTGGTCTGCATATGGGTAAGAACTCACTGTAACAGTAGATCTTAGAATCTCTTTCATCAAGCCATGCTGTCCCACCCTTTGTCCCCCTTAGCCTCAAGGCTTCTCAGTTCCTGTCTCTCTCTCTCCAAGATGGTCTACCTTCTGTTTTACATTACTTAGTGGCAAGAACCTCTAGCTCTCCCTCTGTTCCCCAGGAGGAGGTCCTGTGCATATGGTCTTTGGCAGGGGAACGGAGGAGGGCGCGAGGTCGCCCACATATATATGGGAGGGATATTATCGTCTGACATTGTCGTGGGTGGCCCCTAGCTGACTGCTAGCTAAAAAGTTTCCGTGTGGTCCTAGTGCTTGATGGCTATAGTTTCGTAGGTGTGACCTGATGAGAGATTCTCTCAAAGATCTACTGTTACGGTAAGTTCTTATATAACTGTACTTTATGATTGAGTCTGTGGGCCCTATGTGGAGAGCAGTAGTTGTCTTCCTCCAAGCACTAGACACGTGGGATATGTGCTTGGACCTGTAGCTTGTGCTTGGTTCACAGGGTTAGGGTCTGGGGAAGGAGGGGTAGTGATTAGGGTAATTGAAAACCCACGGAGCCCAATAGCGCCAATTTAACAACACTCCTGAGATTCTGAACTCTAACGTTTTTCATTTACTTACTTTGTGCATTTTACGTTCATCAACCCTAATGTCTCCATTAACATCTTTTTTTGCACATATATGTTTGTTTATTACTCGCTGTTTATACTCCCCCCGCCCATGGCACTTTACTCCCTTTGGGAGTCACCTATGGCCTTCTAGTCCCTGCTGTCTCTTACCTGGAGCAGTCGATCCCCCATCGGTGCCCCACTGGCGGGGACAAGGTGGGGCCCGTACACCCAGAGTTCCCGAGTTTTGTCGGGACACCTTACTCCAGGACTGGTAGGGGCATTGGGGATATAGGCCTGGCGCTCCATCTATCGGAAGTGCCACAAGCCCCATTTTCTGTGCCACATGATGTGTGCCCTGATGTCAAGGCACTGAGCACTGTTGTCCATCATGCAACTCCCCTTACAAGTAGCTGGGCTTGCTGTAGCTCAGGCCTCCGCCTGGGTCGGGCCATGCCAAGCCTTGCGTGCCCCCCCCCCCGGGAGAAAGCGAGCAGTCCCTGGGATGCTGAAGCCTCCTCCTGTGGCCGGCCCTCTGGCTCCCCAGGCTCATTCCCGAACCCGGGTCACTGGCATGTTTATTTACTGATTTGATTTGATTTAACTGACTAAGAACCCTGGAGCATTGAATGTCTCTTTTCAAGGGGGAACCCGGCAGTGAATACAACAGAAAACTTGCAAAACAAATCAAAATGCAAGAACAATGTATAAATTCAACACAATCAGGTAAAACAGTTACATTTAGACAGTATCATACAGTTTCTTTTCAAGGCACACTTAAACCTGACCATGTTTATACATTGTACTTGTCTATCTGATGCTCTGAAAATTACAAGAATGCCTGTTGAATATTTTAATTTTTGTTTTCACTCTGATTACAGCCTTAGAAGAACAAAGAAAAAAAGAGGAACTTTTAGCTAAACGTGTTGAGCTAAAGCATGACAGAAAAGCAAGAGCCATGGCATCTCGGACAAAGGACAACTTTCAAGGCTATAATGGCATTCCTGTAGAAGAGAAGCCCAGAAAGAGGAGATCTCGGGCAGAAATAGAAGAAGAAAGAAGGCTAAACTCAGAGGGGACATGCCAAGTGACAGACGAGGAATGTTATGAATACTCCCAGACTGATTCTGGGCAGGAGGAACTGGAAGAATATATCTTGGAACCAGAACCGGAACCAGAACCAGAACTGGAACCAGAGCCAAAATCGGAGTCAGAATCAGAGTCAGTGTCTGAGTCAGAGTCCGAGTCAGAGTCGGCACCAGAACCTGAACCAACCAAAGAGCCAAAAAAAAACAGCCCCCAGAAAACCTCCACCTGGACCTATGAACTTCATGGAGCTTCTTAAACTTGCAGAAAAAAAACAGTTTGAACCAGTGCAAATGAAAACAGTAAAAAAACCTGAAGAAAAACCTAGGACAGCAGAGGAGTTGAAAGAACTAGAATTCTTAGAACGTAAGAAAAAAAAAGATGGCAATAAAGACAAAAGGAACATGGAGAAAGATAGAAATGCTGCAAATTCATCAAGTTTTTCAAAGAACAGACTATCAGAGAAAGATTCAAAATCTGTAAAACCGTTCAAAAGTTCAGTGGAAAAGCAGTCATCTTCAAAGGGGAGTTGTTTATCCTCAAACTTAAGTGACAAAAAATCCAAACCTTTACTGACAATTGAAAGGCCTTCAAGTTCATCTTCTGTCAAATCTAGTCAAGCTATTAAGTCAAAAGCTGAACAAAGTGGGTCAATAAAAAATTCCTTAAGTGGGAGCAGTGAAAAATCTCTGGTTGGTAAACCTCGTGTTAATGGACTAGGAAAACCAGAGACAAGCTCTCAGTTGATAAGTTCCAAGGTGTCTCTTTCAGGTGGAGTACAGAAATCTGTGTCCACCAAAGACTTCAATCAGAAAAAAGCAACCTCCACTCCTCCTGTTTTAAAATCTAGTACTGTTTCTTCCTCATCAGGAAGCAGAATAAATTCCTCCTCACATCGTGCTGGACCCATCGGGCATGTTTCAAAATCTACAAATACATTATCTGCTGCCCAGTCAAAACTAGGAGGACCTGTCCCAGCACGAACTGAAAAAAATATCCCCACACGACCAGGAAATAATTCTGTGTCAAGACATGGTCATCCTGAAAACCCTGCCAAGCCAAAATCAGGAAACTGTGCCCCAGGGCGTGCTGCAAATAGTGCCCCCACACGACCAGGAAGTACTGTTACATCAGGGTCTGATCGAAATGAAAACCATATCAAGTCAAACCCAGGAAACATTGCCCCTGGACATCCTGGAATCCGTGCCCCGCCACGGCCGGGGAGTACTGTTACGTCAGGGTCTGGTCGGATTGAAAACCATGTCAAGTCAAAACAAGGAAACACTGTCCTTGGACGTCCAGGAAGCAGTGCCCCCACACGACCAGGAAGTTCTGTTACATCGGGGCCTGGTCGACCTGAAAATCATGTCAAGTCAACACCAGGAAACACTGTCCCTGGACGTTCAGGAGGCAGTGCCTCCAAACGGCCAGAAAGTACTGTATTGTCAGGGCCTGGTCGACCTGAAAACCATAGCAAGTCAAAACCAGGAAACACTGTTCCTGGTCATCCGGGAGGCAGTGCCTCCAAACGGCCAGAAAGTACTGTAATGTCAGGGCCTGGTCGACCTGAAAACCATAGCAAGTCAAAGCCAGGAAACACTGTTCCTGGTCGTCCAGGAAACAGTGCCCCTACACGACCAGGAAGTACCATTACATCAGGGCCTGGTCGGCCTGACAACTATCCTTCTAAACCCAGATGTACTGTTGTTTCAGAAACCATTTCTTCAAAGAACCTTACAGTTAAACCAAGTAGTGGATCTATGAGTGGCACGAGAGTACCACCCTCAGGACAAAGACCCATAATGCGCCCACCAGGTAAAGTATTTTTGGTGTTGTCCGCTAAGGTACACTTTCAGCTGCATATATCTAATGTTAATCTTGCACCATTTGTCAGAAAAACAAATTAACAGATCACTAGAAGTAAAAAAATAGAAACAGAATCTGATGGCAGAAGGAGACCAGTGGCCCATCAAGTCTGCCCATAGTTAATACTACCTTACTCCCCAGCCTAGTTCTGCACTGGATTGTGTGCGGAATAAGGCATGACAGAGGGGGGGATTATGCTATGTTAATGTACAGAGTGGCCTCAACCAGCATGAGGCAGTTTATTTTTAGTTTATTTGTTAGAGCAGTCTGTTCCATTGTGACTCTAGGTGCTTTACAAAATGCCCTAATAATATAATCAAATGTTACAGTAGGATATCCATAAAAGATATAAAACTGAGCATAATAAATTAAAAAGAGGAAAAAGCTTTACTAAATAAAAAGGTTTTCAAATCCTTCTTGGAGGCACCTACAGAGGGGGTCCTCCTATGCGACTGAGGCAGTGAATTCCACAGGATAGGCACAGGAACTGAAAAAGCTCTGTCACCAGATGGTTGTAAGTGAATCCTTGGAATCACGAAGAGGCCCACCTCAGATGACCGGAGAGGACGAGAGGGGTGGTAGGGACTGTAGGAGGTCTTGCAGGTAACCAGGTCCCAGACCATGTAGGACTATAAAGGTCAGCAAACCGACCTTGAAGGTGATCTGCCACCTAAGTGCAGAAAGCGCAGCATAGGCGTAATGCGACATGACCTCGGAAGGTCAGTCAACAGCCTGGCCGCCGCATTCTGTACTAGCTGCAGGTGGTGAAGATCACCCCCACGATAGCCCTAGATAAAGGGCATTGCAGTAATCGAGTTGTGATGTCACAAAGGCATGTACCAGTGATGGCAGATCTCCCAATGGAATCAAGGGTTTAATCCTGGCACTGTTTCTTAGGTGGTTAAAACCACATTAGACCATGGCCGACACCTGAGATTCAAGTGTTAGGCCGCTATCCAGCAAAACACCAAGATTTTTCACCCTAGACAAGGTTAGAAGCTGGGAGTCTCCAAGCCTAAGCCTAAAGAGATTGACAGAATGCCTGTGACCATCACAGGCTCGCCATTGTAAGTCCAATTGGAGGTACATTGACATAGTATAATCCCCCCGATAGAATTGCCGTATTCCACTTATGAAATGTTTAATAGTGTTAGTTTTTTAGCAGTGTGGTAGCATTGTAATTTGGTGCTGTATCTTTAAATGGTTGTCTTTAGGGTATTAGCATATATAGATACAGATGCAAAAAAACTGAATACTGACCACCTTATGAAAGATGCCACTTCACAGTTATATACAGTATTAAATCCTTCTTTATTGCAAGTGCTGTAATAATCAGACCATGCTGTAGTTCGACCGATGCATTTCAGATTAATTAAATCCTTTATCAAAGGATTTAATTAATCTGAAATACATCATGCAAACTACAGCATGCTCCAGTTTTTACAGCACTTGCAGCAAAGAAGGATTTACTAATTTTTTTTTTTTTTTAACTGTGGAATGGAATCTTTCATAAGGTGTCGAGTGCCCGTTTTTGTATCTGTCTTGTGTCCTTGGTCACTCCTGAAAAAAGGATCCACGTCTCAGTGAACCAAACCCTCTTAACAAAATCCAGTAAATAAATACAGTAAGTGAATATTTTATCATGTACACCTTTTTCTCTGTGCAGCTTCCTTTTGTTTGTACATGATTAAATGTACAGCAGTGGTTAGGTTGCAGCTAGTAAGCTGCACTAGTTGGATGTGGTTGCACTGCAAGGGAGTGGGTTATTTTGTTGCTTTAAATATAGAATAATATACAGGGAGGTGTGTATAGCAAGAATTCTGCACACATCCGAGGTGTGGGATACTACATAAACCCTGAGAGCGGAGCTCGAGGGGTTTATAAAAGTATCTCACACCGAGCACAGAAATCTATGTCCACCAAAGACCTCAGACAGAAATGGCCTCAAAAATTTTCTAGCACAGAGGTTTTGGGTTTGGATTTGTGAATAGGAAGTACTAGATTTTTTTCCCAAAGTTATTAGATGGATTTCCTTTACAGTTTGTGATTCTGAGGGGGGAGGGGATGTTATTTGCATTATTTCGTTTTGATGTTGCTTTGTTGTTAGATTTGCATTTTGACCCTTTTGACTCTGAGGATATGTAGTTAGCATATAAACATACAAAATTGCCAGCAGAAACAGGCCATAGTGGTCTATCAGTCTGCTTGAGTGTGCAGCTCAGTATAATTTACTGGAGATCCCCCCCCGGAGTTAAACTCCTTCCTTTCTTCCCTCTAGTTGTAACTCCCATTTGTACTCTGTTCCACACCCTTTTAAAACTTCCCACTGTTTTCAGTGATGCCACCTCCTCTGGCAGTTCATTCCACTTTGACACCATTCTCCCTCTCTCTCTCTCTCTCTCTCTGTAAAGAAGTGCCTCCTCTTTTCCTTTCTGAATTTACCTCGCGCTAGTTTCAGACTGTGCCCCCTTGTGGCCCTCCCTTTTCAAATTGAAAATGCCCTCAATATCAACCTTGTTTATACCTTTTAGGTTATGGACTGTTTCTGTGATATCCCCCTTTCTCTCCTTTCCTCAAGGGAATACATATTGAGCTCCCATAATCTCTCTTATCATATGATTTGTCCCATATGCCCTGGATCATCCTGGTTGCCCTGTGCTGTACCCCTTTCAGTAGTTTGATGTCCTTTTTTTAAATAAGGGCACCAAAATTGCACACAGTACTCTTTAAGTGTGGTTTCACCATTGGCCTGTGTAATGGCAGAATGACTTCCTCCTTCCTGGAGGTGATTCCTCTGGCAATGCTTCCTAGCATTTAATTTGCTTTGACTGCCACCTTACAGCATTGCGCAGTGTTTCGTGTCACCCCTGACTATTGCCTCCTAGATCCGTTTCCTCCTCTGAGCCGGACACCTGAACCCCCTCCAACCAGTAGCTGGCCCCGGGGTTCCTAGCTTCCAGGTGCATGACCTTGTACTTCTTGGCATGGAACCCCAACAGCCAGATGCCAGACCGGCTCTCGAGTCTAGCCAGATCCTCCATGAGCTCTTGCCTTCTTTCCTCTGTGTCCACTCTCCCACAGAGCTTGGTGTCATCTGTGAACAGACAGATTTTACTCTGGGCCCCATCCTCTGTCACCAATAAAGATGTTGAATAACACTGGTCCAAGCACTGATCCCTGTGGGACCCCACTGGTTACCGGTCTAGGCTTTGATAGTTTTCCCCCTACCACCACCCTCTGGTCCCTGTCTTGCAGCCAACTCTTAACACACCCCAGCAGCTTGCCTCTGACTCCCAGGTTACCCAGTTTGTTGAGCAATCTACCATGTTGCACAAAGTCAAAGGGTTTACTGAAGTCCAGGTAGAGGACATCCACTGCCTGGCCCTTATCCAGCAACCTTGAGATGGTGACGCTGTCGAAAAATTCTGTCATGTTGATCTGGCAGGATCTCACCTTGACAAACCCATGCTGCCTGTCGTCCTAAAGACTATTTACTTCCAGAAAGTTTACTAGTCTTTCGTTTAGAATGGTCTCCATTAATTTGCCTACAATGGAGGTTTGTCTGACCAGCCTGTAATTACCAGGCTCATGTCTGGGACCACTCTTGTGGATTGGCATCACATATGCTTTTCTCCAGTCCCGAGGTATGTACCCTGTCTCCAGCAAAGTGTTAAACAGATCCACCGGGGTGCAGCCAGGACCCCCGCCAGTTCCCTTAGGACTGTTAAGTGCATGCCATCCGGGCCAGGTGCCTTGTCTACCCTAAGGGCCCCAACACCCTTTAAAACCCTGTCTTCCTTCAGTGAGGTATTAAACAGATCTGCCAGGGAGGACAGCTAGGACCTCTGCCAGTTCCCTCAGGACTGTCGGGTGCATACCATCCTTGCCAGGTGCCTTGTCTACCTGAAGGGCCATAACGCCCTTTGAAGACCTGTCTTCCTTGATCTCTCCATCTGTTTCACCCCCCACCCCATCTTACCCCTGTTTTCTCCTGATTCAGTGCCTCCCTGATCCTCACTGTTTTCCACCCATCCCCCCTCCTTAAGCCTGACTATCCCATCCTTACAGCTGCTTTTCTCCCATGTATATCTCATAGAGTCCTTTTCCCCTTCCCTGATCCTCTGCGCTAGCCATAGTTCTCTAGCAGCTTTAGCTGCCCAGACCACTCGCTCTGCCTCTCTGGGATTTCCCTGAGTAAACAACCCTGTCCTCCTTTCTTATAGTATGTTTGTACTTCTGAAAGGCTGCTCTGTTTTCCTTCACTTTTGCTGCCCCATCCTTGTTGAACCAACTTGGTCTGTTGGTCCTGAAATTCTTACTCCTGGTCTCTGTGCATGTGTTTGTGACCTCAGTCAGAGACATCTTAATGATGGACCATTTCTGATCTATATACATCTCTGGCCTGATTTTTGCAAAGTGCCCTGCTAGGATGTCACCCATCTCTTCAAAATCAGCCCTCTTGAAGTCCACCACCCTTGTCTTTGTCTTGGCTGTTTCCTTGCCCATATTGAGGTAGAACCACACTGTGCGGTGGTCACGGCCCACAAGGGGGTCTTCCACTGTTATTTCCTGGACATACTGTCTGTCTTTCAGCACCAGGTTCAGTATGGCACCCTCCTGGTCGGCTCCATGACCCTGTGCTCCAGGAAACTGTCTTGGAAAGCTTCCAGGAGGACCTGTTCCCAGGAACAGGAGGTTGTTGGGGTACTCCAGTCTACTCTAGGCAGGTTGAAGTCAGCTATTATCACAATGTTTCCTCTACTACTTAGCTTTCTAATCTGGTCCCCCAGCTCCCTGTCCAACTGCACTTCCTGTGAGGGCAGTCTGTACACCACAGGGATTTATTTATCTCTAAAAATTGATTAGCATTTTGCTCATAAAAGTGCTAAATCTTTGTGAAAATTCATAGCTCTTGCCTCACTGTGTTTAACGAACACAGCACTTTTAGAAAATCTATATAAATACTTTCAGTACAGTTAGTATAGTCCCAAGAAAAAAACTGCTAATCAATTATTTAAAACCCTGCACCATCCCTTCTCCCCTTCTCTCTGTCCTTCGGGTACAGTCTGTACCCAGGGATCACGAGGTCCTTGTCATGGTATTGGCTTGCCCATGTTTTTGTGTTGGCCGCTATGTCCACCTCCTCCTCCGCCATCAGTGCCTGGAGATCCACCATCTTGTTTGCCAGACTCCTTACATTCAAGGACACCTTCCATCATGACCCCTGTAGTCCTGTGCTCCTTATTGTCCCTCTACGACCCTCTTCCCCCCTCAATGTTCCTTCCCCGCTCCCTTCCATCTGATGAATTAGTGGGGTGGAGGCCTGACATCCCCCCTCTCCTGGTGACTCCGTATGCCCCCCACAACTTAAGTTTAAATTTAGCTTAGCTACTATATATCCCTCAAATTTATCTTTCTAGGGACATGGATATGTTGTTTATCCACACTGTCTGGCAGGTTCCTTGCTGCTTTAAATCTTGCTGGAAGGTCTTCAAGCTGGCTCCTCCCTCCTACCCGGGTGGTAAAACTCTCGGCTCCGCCCCATGACGCCAGATCTTCCTTACTGCTTGGAAGCTCAGGTTCCCTCCTTAGCGCTCTGTGTTTAGACTGGATCCAAACTCTTCGGTTCACCTGAAACTAATTTTAAAGTTTCCTAGACTTCGGTCTGCTTCTTCCTTCGTGGCTTCGATGGACAAATCGACTCCTGGTTTTCGGTGGTGCCCATGCTGGCAGAAGATGTCTAGGACCGATCCGCACTCCACGTGCGTCTACTGCCTCGGGCTTGACCACGATCCGCAGGCCTGTGATTTGTGCAAGTCCTTCTCAGCAAATGTCCTCGAAGACCGTGCTGCCGGCTCCAACTTAGGCGCCCGGGGCGTATACCACCGGTGAAGTCGGAAGGAGGCCCGTTGGGCAGTTTCGATGGCTGGCCTCGGCTGAGCAACCTGAACAGATGATCACCTCACGAGGAGGAGGGCGTCTTCACAAGATCTTCGTTTCCTTGGTCGCGGCATTTATCCTGCTGTCCTTGGGCTCCTCCTATAACGGCTTCCTTTAAGGAGCTTAGTCAGTCCCTCTCCATGAAAGGTGAGGGGCCATCGGGACACTCCTCTCGGTCCAAGAAGGACGACTCAAAGGGTAAGTCCCACCATCGATGTTCATGGAAGCGGGAGAGTTCCCCTTCTCCGGACAGTCGACTTTCAACTTTGGTCGAGGTTGCGGCTAAGGCCGCTGGCTTCACGGTGTCCCCGTCAGGTCAGCCGTCCGAGACACCCGTTGACGCAGTCGAGATTTTTCTCGACCCGTCGGACAGGCTGTTGACTGGAGAAGCCGACAACCCTTCTTCACCGGTTCCCCCAATAGAAACCGAGGACTTGCCTGCGCCTCCTGTGCTGGAGTCCCCGGTTAAGGCTCCCTTCCAGACCCACCCTTGGAAACACCGGTCTCGGTCTCAGACCTCTTCTCGGTCCAGCCGATCCCACCGACACTGGCGGTTTCGGTCTCGGCACCGAGGAAAGCGGCGGTGCCGCTCGTCCTCGTCTTCCTTGGAGGAGGAGGAGAGGCTTCGGCGCAGATTGCGTCGATGCTACGAGGACTTAATGTGGCAGCAGCTCCTTCTGACTGGGAGCAAGCGGACGCCGTCGCCTTCCCCGGCCATTAGGTGGCTGTCACCTGATGGGCCAAAACAACCCCTTGCGGTGGTCGAGGAGCCCAAACCGGCGCCGGTTTTCGGCCAAAACCAGCTGCCCCTCCAACTGTGATGGAACGCCCGCCTCCACAACCGAAATCTGGGGCTCCGACCAAGGATTCTCGGTTGGGTCAGGGACTGCCCCACCGGTTGTCGGTCACCCTCACTCCCGACCGTCTTCGGCAGGTGGAGGGTGGCTCAGGCCCTAGGCAGCTATTCGCAGACTCCTTGGAGTCTGATGACAACTCTTCCCTGTTCTCCAGGCACCTTGACGTGGAGTCGTCCGGGGGACAGTCGGTGGATGAGAGCCCATCCTCGTTCATGGGTTTGCTTCGGCTCATCTCAGAGTCCACTGGGATGCAGCTCGAGCCCATATCCAAGCGGGCCAAGTATCCCCTCATGGAGATACTGGACCGAGGAGATTCTCCCACGGAGGTCTTTCCAGTGGCTGAAGCCATCGTTGGCCCAGCCTTGGAGTTATTGCAGTAGCCAGCTTCTTGTCCTGCTCCTTCGGCCAGGATGGCCAGGAAGTACGCAGTCCCTACCGGTTCACTGTCCGGTTTTTCGGAGCATCCCTCTGTGGAGGGGCTTTTTACCGATCGTGTTTTCTGGTGTTCCGGGAACGCTAGGGACGTGGACAAGTCTCCTGACAAGGAGTCCAAAAAGCTGGACTATGCCGGGCGTAAGGTGTACGCTGCGTCCTCCCTAGGCCTCCGTCAGGCCAGTTCGGCTGTACTGATGGCGCACTTCTCCCACGCTCTTATGGGCTCCCTGGATGAGATGATCCCTCATCTCCCGGCTGACCTCCAGACTATGGTCAAGCAGGTGCGGGATCAGGGAAGGGCGGTGGCGAAGCAGCAGCTCCAAACTGCTCTTGATATTGGAGACTCCTGTGCCCGGTTAGTAGCGACCGCAGTGGCTATGTGCGCAGAGCTTGGCTGCGGATCTCCACCTTCACGGTGGAGACCCAGCACAAGCTGGCAGACGTCCCCTTCCTGGGTACCGACTTGTTCGGGCCTGGGGTGGAAGGCCATCTCCAGAGGATCGAGAAGTCCAGTGCCACCTTGGACTCAGTCACGTCTGCCCAAAAGGACAAAGGCCACCAGCAGTAGCGTAAGTCCTTTCGGCCTTCTGACCCTGCGGCACGTCCTGCCCAGCAACACCAGCATCAGGGCCAGCAGGCTTGCACTTGGCACCCCAAAGCCAAGCCTGCAGCTTCCTCCAGCAGGAAGCCAGGAGGAAAAGGCCCAGGAGGTCCCTCAGCTGGTCCTTCCTCCAAGCCTGCTCAGTGACGGGTTGAGGGGTGTCGCCCCCAGTCGCGTCGCTCCCCCCCCTGGGTTCCTTCCCGTGGGGGGACAGCTCTGCCACTTTCTTTCCGCCTGGTCCGCTATCATGATCCAATTCATCTGGGTAGAGCTCGACTCTCTGCGAGCCAGAGCACGGCTCCCGGCGGACAGGGCCAAGGTTCTTTCCTCCTTTGCCCAGTCATTTCAGGTTGGGCAATTGCGCCCTGCCTGGGACTTCTGTGCCTCCTGGCGGCCTGCACCAGTGTGGTCCGACAAATTGCTACATGCCCCTTCAATGGGGACTGGCTAGCCAATGGTCTCAGCGCTCCGGTCCCTTGGACCAGCCAGTGGCAGTGACCCAGGAGATGTGGACCTCTGGTCCCCTCGGGAGTCCCGATGCCACATCAACCTGCTGGAGCTTCGAGCGGTTCGTCTAGCCCTCACCGCCTTTGCTCCATTTGTACGGGGTCAAGTGGTCCAGGTGGACAATACCACGACCATGTGCTGCCTAAACCACCAGGGCGGGTTGCGCTCCATGCCACTGTGCAGGGAGCTCTCCGCACTTGGTCCCTCGGCGCAGCCTGGAGGCGGATCTCCTTGCCATCCATATGGCAGGAGCCTCCAGCATTCTGGCCGATGCCCTAAGCCAGATAGGAGCTGCGTCCCACGAGTGGTCTGTCCTGCCGGAGGTAGTACAAGATCTGTTCTCCCACTGGGGCACGCCTCAGGTGGATCTGTTTGCCTCCAGGGAGAATGCGAAGCTGAGGCTGTTTCATGCCTGCCACTCAGCGGGGCTCGCTGCAGGGGATGCCTTCTCGGCCCGTGGACCCCAGACCTCTTCTCATGCTTCCCCATTGATCCACAAGGTTGCTTCTCAAGCGAGGAGGACAAGGCGAGGTGATTATGGTAGCCCCAGACTGGCCCCGCCAGTTCTGGTATCCAGGTCTCTCAGCTTCAGCTCCAGGCTTCCGAGGCGGCTTCCAGCCCGCCCGGACTTGATCTCAGTCAACCAGAGGAAGGTATTCCATCCGGACCTTCAATTCCTGCACCTGACGGCCTGGTTCCTGAGTGGCTAGAGTTCCAGGCCTTGGGTCTTTCCGACGAGGTCCTCAACAATGTTGAGGCGTCCCGTAAGGAGTCGACCAAGAAATGCTATGCCTTTGAATGGAAGAGATTCTCCATTTGTTGTCAGGGCAAGGGGCTAGACCCTTCTTCCTGTTCCTTGGCAAGCATTCTGGACTACCTGTGGTCCCTTTCTCAGCTAGGGCTTTGGTCGACGACCCTTAAGGTGCACCTGGCAGTCATCTCTGCTTACCGGGCGCGGGCCGGGAAGCAGTCGGTGGCACAGGAGAAGGTGGTCGGGTGCTTTTTCAAAGGCCTTGATCACATATCCCCTCTGGTACGAGAACCTCCACCTCCATGGGATCTACTGCTGGTATTGGCTAAGCTCATGGGCAAGCCATTTGAACTGATGCACAGGTGTGACATCTCTCACCTGTCGTGGAAGACCGCCTTCTTGGTGGTTATCACGTCAGCCAGAAGGATGGGAGAGCTCCAGGCGCTTTCCATCGAGTCTCCCTATCTGGTCTTTCACAGGGACAAGGTTGTCCTGTGCCCTCACCTGAAATTCCTTCCGAAGGTGGTATCAGAGTTTCACCTTAACCAGGTGTTGACTCTGCTGGTGTTCTACCCCAATCACACCTCGGAGGCCGAATATAGGTTCCATACTTTGGACCCTAGAAGAGCGCTCTCTTATAAGGAGCGAACGGCTGAAGTTTGGGGAGAGGTTCGCCAGCTGTTTGTCGCCTACGCTGAAGCTGCACCTGGCAGACCTGTAGCCAAGTGGACGATAGGCAGGTGGGTCACCTCCTACATAGATCTCTGCTGCAGGTTGGCGGGCATGGAGCCTCCCAAAGGGATAAGAGCTCATTCTACCTGCCATACCGCTGCTTCTGTGGCTGCTTCCAGGGACGTCCCTATCCAGGAAATCTGCAGGGCTGCTACCTGGAAGTCAGCACACACCTTCATTACCCATTACCACATCGACCTTGAGTCACGCCGGGATGCTGGTTTTGGGACCTTGGTTCTCCAGTCCTTATTCCCTAAGTACTGTAGGGGGTGCACACCTTGCCTGCCTCCTCCCGGAGAACTGCTAGGAGTCTGCCAGACAGTGTGGATGAACAACATATCCATGTCCCTAGAAATACAGGTTACTCGCCTGAAACAGGAGTTCTAGGAATGGTATATGTTGTTCATCCGCACGACCCACCCAGCCTCCCCGGCTTCGACGCACTATCTGGCTTTCAGCGGGCTAGATCTGGCGTCATGGGGCGGAGCTGAGAGTTTTACCACCCGGATGGGTGGGAGGAGCCAGCTTGAAGACCTTCCGGCAAGATTTAAAGCGGCAAGGAACCTGCCAGACAATGTGGATGAACAACATATACCATTCCTAGAACTCCTGTTACAGGTGAGTAACCTGTATTTCCTGACCCTGGTACCCTCTTCGCTTAAATGCAGCCTGTCCAGTGCATATAGATCCTTATTCTCCTACATCCTACTCCACTGTCCCACCAGCCCATACCCATTAGTCTTGCACCTCCCCAAACCATGTGTTGAGCTCCTCAGTCATCTGCTTCCTAATACTACTCGCCCTAGGGACTGGAAGTACCTCAGAGAATGATACTGATCTTCCTGTCTCTCTGCAGATCCTTCCTACCTCCTCAAACCTCTCCTGCACCACCTCTGCCTCACACCCAGCAAGGTCATTAGTACCCAGGTGCACCACAGTGTTAGGTTTCTCCTAGTCCCGCCCCACACACTTGGGTGTAAAGGAACCCACCCTCCCTGTTGTTATGCCTGGCATACACTCCACTCACCTGTGGCTGTTGCTCACACCCTTACTCCCCCCATCTCATGCATTTTAGTATTGAGTCTCCCAGGATAACAACCTCCCTCCTTCCCCCTTCCCCACCATCTCATTTTGCCTACCCTTTTGTACATCACCCAGAGTTCTTTCTCCTCCCTTAAGTCTGGCCTCCCCTCCCCCCTACCCAAACCCAAGCGTTGCCTCCCCCAGTGGCTCCCCTGCCTCCCTCATGCCAGTCTCTCCTCCCGGACTAGCCCGCACTTCCACTGTGTATTTCCCCTCCTCTCATCCCCTCTTTCTTCCCCACTTTCCCATTGTCTCTGTTACTGGCCTCTGCTCTGACCTGATCTTTGACCTCTCCCCCAACCCCTGCTCCTCCAAACCTGCCAATACTATGAAGCTGTTGAGGAAGCCCCCCTTTCAGAACTAACTCTTGATTTCATTCCTGCTCACTTTTGCACTCTTCTTTCCCCCCATGCTCCTACTCTTCACCACTTGCCAGTACCTCACCCGTTGCCCTTGCCATGAGGCTATCCCTGGGCCATGCGTCGCCCTCCTTGGTTCTGTCCTATATCTACCTACTGTGCTATCCGGAGGCGGCCCCTGGCCCTTCCTCCCTCCGCTGACCATCACCCCCAGCCTCCCCCGCTCCCATCTCAGACTCCAGATATCATCCCTAAGTTGCCCAGCTGTGTACACACTTGATATCCCTCTGCTCTCCATATTGAACCTAGAAAGATGGCGGCCCCACACCCATTACAGCCAACCACCCTCTCTACCCCCCTGTGCCCTGTTCCTTCCATCCCTACCCCACCTCCATGCCTCCCCACTGTCCTGATGTCTACCCCAGCTCCTTGGATCCCACATCCTCCCAGTTCAGCATTATTACCCTCCCTGCAATATCACTGAATTCTGGTATTACACCTGCACTTAGGCTGCCCCAAGATAGGGAATAAATGCTCTCTCCTGTTCCTGTTATGGTTTCCTCTTTATGCTGAAACTGTCCTCAGCCCTTCTGTTATTTAGATCTATGTACCCTGTGCTTGTTCACTCACCCCCTTGTGCTGTGCTCCAACATGTCCTGCAGTTCTCTCTGCAGACCGCTGCCAGGTGGCAGATGCCACTTAGTCAGAAGCCACACTCCTGCTTCGTGGCACTCGCACTTTGGGGTTGCTCATGCGAGGGATCGTTTGGCCCCCTGAGTAATTTATGTAGACTACAGTCTCCCAATTGGTTGGTTGTGGTCACGTGGTCCATTGTGACCAGTGGCACCATTCGCTGGTCGCCACTCACTTGCCCCAGCACACCCTGTGCTGCATCCAGCCTCCTTCCCGAATCCTCACAGCCACAAAAAATCACATAAATCACCACAGCATTTAGGATGCAGGAGATTCCAACTCTGGGTGTCAGTAATACAGTGCCCTCGATGTACTTAGCTGCGCCGCTGGCTTCTGGCACGCTCAAGTCAGCATCTCTGCTACTGCGGCCTACTCCAGCAGCTTCTCACCTTTTTGTTTCCCTTGACTACAGCCTCCTGATTGGTCGGCCGCAGTCACATGGTCCGCTGGGACCACCAGTGGCGCCATTCACTGGTTGCGACACACCCGCCCTCATCCTGTCCTCTGCTGCTCCCCCCCCCTCCTTCCTGAATCCCCACAGCCACAAATAAAAGCACAGAAATTACTACGGCATTTAGGATTTAGCAGATTCCAAATACAGTGCCCCCAATGTACTCAGCTGGCTTTTGTCACGCTCGAGTTGGCATCTCTGCCACTGTGGCTACTCCAGCAGCTCCTTGCCTTTTTGGTTCCCTTGACTGCGGCTTCCCAGTTGGTTGGCCATGGTCATGGGGTCCGCTGGGATCACCAGTGATACATATTGACCTTTTTGGCACTGGAAGGTTGTGCTGTCGATTAATGTACCCCTGTTGTGTCTTCTGAGCAAGGCTGTATGCTAGGTTAATGCAGTACCATGTGACAGGGTCCGGACCAGTGAGGAGTGAGAATTAACCAGATACCATTTTGTAAAATAAGAAACTGTGTTTAAGTAAAAGAAGGGGAAAAAATAATCTTTGAGGATATTTCTTCCATAGAATCTATGTATATATAGTATTAGGACCCCTCGAGGAAACTTTTTCATAGCCCTGGCCTGCCCACCCATGTTGGTCTGGACTCCCCGCACGTTCTCCGGCAGTACCATCTACATATTTTTTCAATTACGTGCCCCCAAGCAGTAGTGTTACTAGACAACGCCTCCACCTGGCTGTCCTGCACCAGTTTTTTGCAGCTTTAATTTTTTTCCTGTTTACACACAGAATCTCTGCTTTGTCTCTAGACTAGTTTTCAGTACTGGGCTAAGCCTCATAGAAACATAGACATAGAAACATAGACTTTGACGGCAAATAAGGACCGCTAGGCCCATCTAGTCTGCCCACTTCCCTACCTACAGGATAGGCTGCAGATCCTAGTTAACCAACAGCCTATTTCTTCCTACCCCCCGCAAGAATTGCCTTATGTTTGTCCCATGCATTCTTGAATTCTCCCACAGTTTTAAACCCCACAACCTCCTCAGGAAGGCTGTTCCATGCATCCACTACTCTCTGTGAAATAATACTTCCTCACATTGCCCTAGAACCGCCTCCTTCTATCTTTAAATTGTGTCCCCTTGTTCTTGCAAGTCTCTTTTTCTGAAAATGCTACCCTCTTGGACTTTGATTCCACTGGGGTACTTAAAAGTTTCTATCATGTCCCCCCTCTACCTTCTTTCCTCAAGGGTATACATATTAAGCTCTTTTAGTCTCTCCTCATACGGCTTCTCTTGCAGACCCTGCACCATTTTAGTTGCCCTCCTCTGGACTGCCTCTATCCTGTCTATGTCCTTGCAGAGATGGGGTCTCCAGAACTGTACACAGTACTCCAGATGGGGTCTCACCAACTGTCTGTACAGAGGGATAACAACTTCCTGTTTTCTGCTGCTGATGCCTCTCCCTATACATCCCAGTATAATCCCAGCCTCTTTCAGTGCACTGCAGTCTGGACCTGTAATCTGAGCAGCACACTGCTAAATGCTCTTTAAACCTGTACAGTATGCTTTTTCAAGGAGCCTAGTTCTGACTGATGAGCTGACTCTGCATCGTTTTTTTGTATGTAAATTTAGTATGCTTTTTGGTCCTTGTCAGCCAGCCACCATAGCTCCTACCACACTTGTCCAGCCTGTCTCCCGCCTTCTCTAGGAGTTACTTCTCCCTCTTACACCCCTGGCTTACCCCCAGGGGGTCGTCGGGAGGGCCCCTCTGTCTTCTGCCGGAAATTAGGTGGCGCTCAAGGGAGAGTGCCATGGTCAGCAGTGTGGGACCTGAGGTGAGGGTGAACATCCTCCTGCAGTGGCTGGTTCTCCCTTTTCTCCCCATATGGATACTGAAAAAGGCCCCCGCTTTGCATGCATGCATGCGTCTGCCCCCAGTTTGTTGCTCCACCTGCACTGCCACCTGTGGTCAAGCAGAGACCAACTGTCCCCCCTCCCCGAGGTGGAGAATGTCCTGAAAGTGTCTTCTGAGACACTAAGCTGTCTCTGCATGTTAACAAAAGGTGTCAGCGACAACTGATTGAGGTTGAGTTGACCAGGGTTGGATTATATCCCTGGCTGTGTGCATGCTTTGTTCACATGACTCGGTTTCCTTTGCTGTATAGACCTACCTGCTGTCTTTTACTTTCTTCCTATTTTACTGTTTAAACAAAATAAATAACCTGCCTATCTGCACTTGGCTATGCTATGGGATACCTTCTTCCCAGACTCCTCCTGGTTGCCTTATCAGGAGCACGTCTGTTTTTTTCCTTTAGTTTATTTTTCCTTTCCCGTTGCGACAGGGTTGAGTAAGACACTGTGCCATTGGTTATGCAGAGAATTAAAAGCAAGGATCTATTCTGTCGTGTCCTGTTCTGTCAATTATTTATCTCTTGCCTGTCTGATTGCGCAATCAAATTTTCCTTGTGGGAATTGGCCACTCTGATAGTCCCACAGTTCTCCCCCATTTTTTCCCTTTCTTCTCTTGGGTTAAAAAATGTGACTCTTTATGTGAAACTGAGAGATCTCAGTTTGCAGTGCATATAATTATATTATTGAAATGTTTGCAGAAAGCTATTTTGGGTTTATCTGGAGCACAAGAGAAGACAATGGACTGCTTCAAACGAGGATGGGACGGGACAAGGGTGAGGGTTAATGAAGGGGAAAGGTGGAAGGAAGGGGCAGCTGCAGAATAAGGGGTGCTAGCTGCACATTCGAGCAGACTTGATAGACCTCTAGGCCTTTATCTGCTGGCAAATTTCGTATGTTCGTAAGAGGTTAACATTGTGGCGCATTTTGACCTCCACAAGCTTGTTTGCAGAATGATCAGCAGGAAATCAGCCCAGGCAATGTATTAAATAAGCCGAAAAAATTGATTAGCAGTTTGACACATGAAAGTGCTAAACAGCTGTAAAAATGCATAGCACTTGGCACAGAATGGTTAGCAAAATTTAAAAATGGGTATAATTTCATTAATTTGGCTACTGTACCATAGATTCACAGGAAAAAATGGTTATCAGTCTACTGCTATGCATTTTTAGAAATGGTTAGCATTACCCTGTTTTGCATAGTGTTTTGCTATGCTATACCTGCCATTTAAAACCCTGCCTGGGACAAAATGTTTTAATTGGTTATACCGGTTAAGAAGACTAATGTACTCTTCAGGCTCCTCACAGGAAGGAAACTGACAAAAGTATTAATAGGTTTTGTGGAACACAGGTGGTGTGATTCATAAGAACAGAATGCAGAATTTAACTGCCAGGGAAAAGCAACTTATTAAAAGAGAGCAGTACTTTGTTTAGCGCTAGAGAGAACTGGAGATAAGAGACTCTCAGATGAAGAACTTCTGTTTGTTTGAACTGTCGGTATCATGAGCTATTGGCACAATTTTATTTTTTATTCAATTATTATTGATAATATTATTTGTGAATTTTGTAACTCCTAGTGTGCCTATGTTTCCTGACCTCTGCCTCAACTACAGTTGGTTGTACCAGTGGGATTTACGCCATGCATACTGTAAGCTAGGAGTTTTGTGTGTGGGTACTAGACTTGGTACCAGGGAAGCATAGAAGGAAAGGTATGAATCCTGCAACAGCAAGCTCTGGCATGATCACCAGAACAATTGGAAGAATGACAGCCAAGCTAGAAGCAGAAACAAAAGTCCAAACTGAGACTCTACAGCCGGCACCAGTGATGGAAGAAGAGCAAGCAGGGACAGAACCTGAAAGCATGTCTAGTGGGCTGCATAACAAAGAGAGGCTGAGAAACGGAGAAGAAGAGAAAAAGTGTCTAGAGAAACAGAAAAGAGAAGAGATGCAGCAACAGGAGCAGCAGTGACTGAATGCCTTGCAAGCTATTATGTCTGGAGGATCTGGTACAGGTCCAGCAGATCAATAAAACTTAAATAGCTTAAAAGACATTAAACTTACAAAGCTGTGTCCCTCGGATGATGTTGAATCATACCTGGCAACTTTTGAAACCTGGCTTAGGCCAGCCACCCCAGACAATGAAATCAATATCCCAAATTATTTACTCTTCCGAGTGGATAGGCAATCAAGAGGAGGTGGGGTGACAATTTATGTTGGGGACAAATACTCAGCTGCATGCATAGACGCATCATCCTCCTCCAAAGAATTCAAGTGCTTTACCCTAAAGACTGAACTTTCTCCTTCCAGTGCACTCTGTGTAATAGGCTGCTACAGGCCCCCTTATGCCTGGCCTCCTCTCCTGTCTCACCTCAGTTCCGTACTGGGGTAAGTTCCTTGAAAACCATTATTCTTGGCAACCAGAACTACGATTGGCTATCAAGTGCACCAGCTCACTTGAAATCCTTTTGTGACACTCTGGGGCTGGTGCAACTCACTGGCGAGCCTACTCCAAATAAAAAGAACCTTAACAACAGCTACCTCTTAGATGTAATTTTGTAGCAAGCTCACACCTGTTCTCCATGTCGGAACATTTTCTCTCAGACATTAGCGATCATTGTATAATCACTACCATTAGATCCGTGCACAACCCACAATTTGTGGCAAAGTTCTCTATCAAGAGGTGCAAACGCAACTTCGATTTGTTTGCATACGTCCACCACTTGAAACCTTCACTGCAATGGCAGGAATTCTTCCTAGCCAAAATGGTTAATGGGGCATATATTATTTTTTACGATACTTTAAGTGAGGCTTTAAATAAGCATGCAACCTCGGTTATGGTGCGGGTCAGGAGCAGCACCTGCCGTTGGTTCTCACCTGAGCTCAAATCTTCCGTTAGAAAGGGATACTTTATGGAAAAAAGCCCAAAGAAGCAAGAATGACTCGGATTGGTGTTTTTTAAGAGAGCACGTAACAAGTGCACCAAGTTGGTCAGAGCAGCCAAGGCCACCTACTATCGTTCAGAGCTAGCCTCTACCTCAAGAAATCCTTCAAAGCTCTGGAAAACATTAAAAGACATGTCTGGATACGCGCCTGGTAATTCCATTCCAGCAAAAATTAAGTCCGGTGGCAGCGTTATCTCTAACCGATCGGAGATATTGGAAACCCTCAATAACCATTTTGCAACGGCAGGGCTAGCATTTGATACTTCCCCTGCCAATGACCTCCATACAGCTCAGGGCCCACCAACCCACAAGTCCCCTTCTACCGAGGAGGCCTTCTCCCTCCTGCCTGTCTCTCTAAAAGAGGTGGAAGACATACTGCTGCAACTGGACACCAGGAAGGGAGCAGCTCCGACTTCATAGAGCCATACTATCTGAAATGTGCCTACCATGTGCTTGCGGTGCCAGTCACCCACCTATTCAACATGTCACTCTCCCAGGGTAGCCTCCCCCCTCAATAGAAAATAGCCCATGCCATCCTTCTATTAAAAGCAGGTGACCCCTGCAATCTAAATAGTTAGACTGATCTGCCTCCTCCCCATCCTGTCTAAATTACTAGAAAAAATAGTGTGTGGCCAGCTAGGGTATACTTAGAATCCAGAAGCCTATTAAACCCGGTTCAGTCTGGATTCAGAGCAAAGCACAGCACCCTAGCTAAGGTGACCAATGATTGGCTCCTAGACCTTAACAAGAAGAAGCATGTCTGTGCCATTTTCTTGGATCTTAGTAAGGCATTCAACACAGTCGATCACAGCCTGCTTCTTTCCTCCCTAAGCACCTTAGGACTGGACCATAAATCTATGTGCTGGTTTGCAGACTACCTCTGAGAACAGAAACAGTAGGTTAAAGCTGAAGGTGATCTTTCTCCATTAAAACCTGTGCTGAGGGGCGTGCCCCAGGGCTCTATCCTTGGTCCCCTCCTCTTTGCAGTCTACATTAACAACATCAATGACCCCATCAAAAAAGCCAACATCCACTTATTCACGGATGACACTGTACTGTACTTGGGTCATCCCACGCTGGAAGCAGCCTGTGAAGACCTCCAAGCTGAATTTAACCTTCTACAATACCAGCTCATAAACAAAAAGCTTTTGCTCAATGTGAAAAAGACAAAAGCTATGCTCTTCCCCCTCCTTGTGTACGGCAGTTCCTGCTGGTGGGGAGGCTATCCCACAAATTACCACTGTTCTTGGTGAAACACTAGAGTATGTAGCTAAATTCAAATATCTAGGAGTTTGGCTCGATCATAAACTTTCCTTCACTGACCATCTCGAAGAACTACAGAAGAAACTAAGGCAAGGATTAGGACTATTCTACAGAATTAACCACCTGCTCACAAAGGAGGCCAAGATTCAACTGGTTCAAGCTACCTTCCTATCTTTAATAGATTATGCGGACCTGCTCTGCAGCCACTGCACTGGCTAAGTTGTACACCCTCTACCACAGAGCTATCAGGTTCATTACTGGCCTTCCACTTTTCACACCACTGCTCCCTGTACTCATCGTTAGGCTGGACTTCCCTTCACTATAGAAGGAATAGAAACGCTGCTCTATGGGCCTTCAGAGCGGTGACCAACAAGCTCCCCTCATATGTCTCGGATTGTATTCCCCGGAGTGTGTTAGGCACCTACGCTCTAAGGAGCTATTCCCTAATTGCCCTCAGAGTCCAAGGGTCAAATCTCGTTTCGGCAAAGCTGCTCTAAGCTTCTCTTTACCCACATTGTGGAACGGTTTACAAAGGAACTTGAAGCTGAGCTGCCCTGTTAGCCTGAATATCTTCAAGGCGCTCTACGATCGCTACATGAAAGCACCTTGCAAATGTTTTCCTCACCGCTAGCCCACTAATTCCGCAACTCCCCCTTTCCAATTTCTTCAATTGTAAAATATTTTTTTTAATTCAACCTTGTACTGTACTGTATACACTGTTTATACTTTTTCTTCCTTGTATATTATTGTTTTTGTATAACTGCTTCTGTACTGTACTGTATTTTGATGTATTCATGACCAGGTCCACCTTGCAAATGAGCCTTGCTCAATGGTGCCCGCCTGGATAAATAAAGATTTTGATTGATTGATTGATTGATTAAAGGGTTGCCGGAGCCTGTCAATGGCCAGAACAGCAATTGGCAATCAGGCCGGTGCCTTATCTAACATGAAAAGCCCAACTTGACTACAATATGGACACTGCACAATCAAAAAACTATGACCTTGTGGAAAGAGAAATTTTTGTAATAGTTATGACATCACAGGAGAGACCTACAGGCAGAGCTTCAAACCCCGGGAAATCTTACTGTATTCTGACTAATGCAGTATGGTCTCACCATAGGACTGCCCCGGAGCTGAAATGGTTAATAGAACCTATGCAAATGATGGCATGCTAGACTCAGGCTTGGTTTTCAAACCACTGTCCCTGGTAGACAGTCTCTGTCAGATTCTTTACCTTGCTTGCCTCAGTAAGACGTCTCCGGAGTGCTCTCCTTCATCTCTTGAAGAAAGTTTATTTTCTCGTTTTTTTTATACCAGTAAATTTATTTTGTTAGGTGTTCTTATCACTGTCCTTGGTTTTCAGGTAGTAATTGTTTAGATTTTAGTTTGTAGAGGTTAAGTAGTCGTCTTTCTCCCCGGTTCCCTAACCGAGGGGAAACCGACAGTTCCCTTTAATTTTCCTTATATTGTATCTGTTAGTTTTAAGAATTTCCGACTCAGTATAGTCGGTAGTTATCTAAAAACTTATACTGGAGTAATTGTCTGGTCTGTGGGTCCGTTATTTCAACCGGGGTAACTCCTGAACTTGTACTTTAAAAAAAGTGGGGATCTTACTTCGAGAAGGTTCCTGCAGTAGATCTTCACGTATAGGACTGCGCCCCCTGGCGTCAGGTCTGCATGGCAAACTTGTAGATAGCAATCATGAGCGGGAACCGCCCCTCAACATCTGGGCGTTGTGACGTCAGCCCAACTATAAAAAGGGCGGTCCCGCACCCGCTCTTCAGTTCTTTCCTGCCGTTAACTCAGTCACGTTTGGCTCATATCAGAGCAGCAGTCTAACATCCGCGTTATATTTTGTCGAAGTTATCCTTCGCCTCTTACTAGTATTTCTCTCAGATTTTTCTTCAAATTGATGTCTTCTAGACAGAAGAAAAAGTGCTCTAAGTGCAGCGCTCAAATCCCGCATGGGGACGACCATTCCCGCTGCCTCCTTTGCCTTGGTTCAAAGCATGACGTCCAGGAGTGTTCCATCTGCCAGGCCTTCAACCAGGCGACCAGAACCAGGCGCAGGCGGTCCCCCGAGGCCCATCTTTTGACCGTAAGCTTGGTGTCTATGGAAAAGGAGCTCCAAAAACTCAAGGAAAGGTCATCGTCGCTGGCCCCAAAAAAGAAAAGTAAGAGAGGGCTGGACAGGAGTTAGTCACCGCATGAGGCGCCTGCAACCATAAGTACTTTTGGGAGACCCGTCCGCTTCTTTGGTCGGGCCCCTCCTGCCGAGGTGGCGGGCAGCGGGTTACCTCTTTAGAGGTGGTAATTTCATCGACTGGTCCTGCCGTAGTCGCCCTCACCGCCAGCAAAGGGCACATGGCTCGCCAATCAGACTCAACGCGGCCTCTGCCCCAGCCCAGCCGGATCTGTTGCTCGGACGCCCGGCTTCTCTGACGCCTGAGGATCCGTCCCAGTCTCCTGTCAGACAGAGTGAAGGACAAGTTCGACCCGTTGTCTCCCAGGATCCTCCACCCCAGAGTCTCGCCACCCAATCCTTTGCTTTTTGCCTTATGAGTCGCACTTAGACCTGCGTCGGGGCCCCGAGTCCCCACCAGGCCTTCCACCATCGCCAGATTTTTATTCCGCGGCTTACAGGGATCCTGTTATGGAGCTTCCACCCTGCAGCACTTCGGGCGCGCTCCCGGATCCGACGTCACCTTCTGGCGCCACGGCACCTCCCCCTGCGGGGCCTTCAACTGGGTTCATAGTCCCGGAATCCTCTCTCCCACCTGCGGGTGGCCCTCCGTCGGTCACTCAGTACCCAACGCTGAGCCAGGTGCCTCCGTCGCCAGGTCTCCCGACGCCGGGTTATCAAACGCTGGGCTACCCAACGTCATCCTCCGCGACACCGAAATATCCTACTCCAGGACATCCCATGCCGGGTTGTCCAGGGTACTCATCGTATTATCCGTCCTGGCACTATCCTCAGTACCCGGGCTAACAGAGTTTCCAGCCTCCCCCTCCTGTACCGGACCATTAGTCTGTCCCTCTTTGGTGGAAAGAGGCTAGAGCGCAGCTTGTGTCTGAGTTAAGGCAGCCGGTGAGGGAGGTACCCACCCCCAGGGTTGCCTCTCCACCGCCTCCTCGAGCTAGAGCGATGACCTCTATCTCTGTAGGCATTACAGAGCCAGACCCTTCTGTATCTAGTGGCTCCGAGCCCTCTGATATAGAATCCGACTCGGATGCGTCTGACCCTAGATCTGCTATAGAGGTCCCTCCGAAAGACACCCCAAAGTCGCTTCCGGACGATCCCTCTTTCGGAGACTTGTTGCGTTCAATTCAGGCAGCTCGTGGATGGCCATCCAAAGAGGTTGATCCACAAAGAAAACGTCTTGCGGAACAGCTGGATCTGGCCACCTCGGACCCTATCCCCATCCCCCCATGGATGGGACCACATGAGGACCTCGTGACCACAGTCTGACAGAAGCCGTTCTCCATTCCAGTGGTCTCACGCAAAGCTGACCGCACCTATTATCCCCCGGAAGGGATATCTCATCTTACCTCCCATCCCAAGGCTGATTTTGTGGTCATCACGGCCGCTCACGACCATTCAGCCCAGCCCAAACATCTGAGCTCTTCGCCTTCTGACAAGAACGCGCGTCAACTCTACCAGCTTGGGCGTAAAATATACTTTTCTTCCTTTTGTGCAGTACATTCCCTTAATTACGTCTCGCACATGGTCGCCTTTCAAAAAGCTTCTCTTTTGGATTTGGAAAGAGACCTACAGGAAGTTCAGGATGAAACCCTGAGGAAGAAGCTGTTGGGGAAAAGTTAGGATGGGGAAATCCTCGTGTCGTCACGCCCTTCGGGCTATTTACGACTCAGTGAATTCGGTGGCTAGAGTGGCAGCCACGGGATCGGCTCAAGCACTTCTTCTGCTCCATGTAGCAGGACTGAGTACATGACGGCAGTCCTCTCTTTGGACGCCTTTCAGGGTTCTGTCCTTTGGCGTGACACTAAAGACATTATTACTGGGTGTAGGAGAGTGGACGCCTTCGGACGCCCATTCCTTATACAAGACGGGCCAGAAAAAGCAGCCTTTTCGCCGCCAAAGAAGGTGGAACAAATCCCAGGCTAAGAGCCAGGCAAAGAAGCGTGCACCTGGATCTGGAGCTCAAACCCCACAGACTAAATTTCAAAAACAGGCCTCTGGGGCAAAAGCTCCCCTCCCCTCTGCGTTCTGATTCCTTTCCTCTCCTTCTGCTCCCTCCAGTATCTCAGGAGGAACCGGTCGGAGGGAGGTTCGGCCTCCACCTGGAAGGTTGGAGGTTCGTCACCACAGAAACTTGGGTGCTTCAGCTCATCCAGCGAAGTCATTCGATAGAATTCAGCGAAATTCCAGCCCTTCAACTGCCGGGACAGTCCTTCTATCCCTGGGATCAGGTCCCCATAGCCTCTCAGGAGATCCAGGCACTACTTCTAAAGAAGGCCATAGAACCCTTCCCGTCAAACCAAATAGTAAGGGGATACTACTCCCACTTCTTCCTGGTTCCGAAGAAACCGGGTAACCTGAGACCGATCCTGGATCTCGGCACACTAAACATCTTCGTAGAGTATAAGAAGTTTCGTATGTTGACCCTTCAGGTGCTCCTCCCCCTGCTCCACCCCAATTCTTGGCTGTGCTCCCTGGATGTGCAGGATGCTTACCTACATAGCCCTATCCACCACCGTTTTCTCTGTTTTGTTTTCCTGGAGAAGCATGTCCAATTCAGAGCACTTCCATTTGGCCTATCTTTGGCCCCCAGAGTGTTCACCAAATGCCTAGCCGTGGTGGTGGTGACATTTTTGTCTTCCCATACCTGGACGAGTGGCTCCTCACAGCACCCTCTCCTACCAGCCTGAAAGAGTGTCTCTCTTTCACTCTGAGCTTGTTTGCTTTACTGGGCATAACGGTCAATTTTCCCAAGTCCCAGCTAGTACCTTCCCAGAGGCTCCAGTTCATTGGAGCTGTACTAGACACAGTTCAGGGCAAGGCTTTCCTGCCATCAGATCGAGCTGAGACCCTAGCTTCTCTGGCTACTTTCATGGCACAGGCCCGATGGATCCCAGCACACTCGGTGCTCCGTCTGTTGGGACTGATGGCGGCCGCCATTTCGACAGTCCCAGTGGCCAGGCTTCACATGAGGGTCACCCAGTGGTCTCTTCGAGTCCAGTGGGACCAGAGGACGGATGACATGAACCAAAAAGTCATGATCTCCAGCAGCGTTCAGAGAGATCTTTGCTGGTGGCAAGATCTCTCGAACTTATCGAAGGGAATTCCTTTCCTTCCTGTAGTTCCAACCCAAACTCTCCCTACGGACGCCTCAGATCGGGGCTGGGGAGTCCATCTGGGGACTCACAAGACTCAAGGTTCTTGGTCTGATCCTGAGCTGATGCTCCACATCAATGTTCTGGAGACCAGGGTGGTACTTTACGCGCTCCAGGCATTCCAGTCACTGCTGGTTCCGGAATCTCTCTTGGTACAGACGGACAACATGTCCACTGTCTGGTACCTAAACAAACAGGGAGGAACCCGGTCATACCCTCTCTGCAGAGAAGCCATGAGGGTGTGGTACTGGGCGATTCAGCACAGCCTTTACTTGACAGCAGTCCACGTTCTGGGCATCACCATCATCCTGGCAGACAGTCTGTCGATCAGTGGCCAGGGCCCACGAGTGGGAGCTAAAGTCAGAGGTAGTCAAAGATCTCTTTCTTCGATGGGGTCAGCCAGAGATGGATCTGTTCGCCTCCCCATTCAACGCAAAACTACCAGTCTTCTCGCTTGTTCCTGGGCATGGTGCTTTTTGGCAAAACGCACTGTCTCTTTCATGGACAGGGAGGTTTCTGTACATCTTTCCTCCCTTTCCTCTCATTCAGAAGGTTCTGGTGAAACTTCAACAAGAGGGGGCCCATGCAATCGTGACTGCGCCATGCCAAATTTGGTTCCCTCTTCTGCAACACCTGGCACTGGAACCCTTGGTTTCTCTGCCCATTTCTCACGACCTTCTGACTCAGGAGCAGGGCACCCTGGTGTATCTGAGCCTTCAGTCTCTACACCTTCATGCGTGGCACCTGTGAACATAGTGATTTCTCGCTATGGGGTCTCTTCGCAGGTTGTGCACATTTTAGTGGAGGCCAGAAAACCCTCCACTAGGTCCACTTACGCTATGAAATGGAAGAGATTCACGATATAGGCCCAAGCAAGGAGCTGGGATCCATTTTCGTGCTCTGCATGCCAGGTTCTAGAGTACCTCACACACTTGTCAGAGGTGGGCCTTAGCTATTCCTCCATTAAGGTCCACCTCTCTGCGGTGTCGGCCTACCACCTCCCGGTGGAGGGCAAAACCTTGGCTCAGCTGGAGGTTGCCAAAACCTTTTTGAAAGGCATCCTTCATTTGAAACCTCCGATCCGGAATCCTTGTCCTCTCTGGGACCTGAATTTCATGCTCGAGAAGCTGACATTACCACCGTTTGAACCAGCTTCTTCTTGTGACTTACGCTTCCTTTCCTGGAAGACTTTATTTTTAGTTGCTGTCACTTCGACCAGAAGGGTTTCCGAATTACAGGCCTTCATCTGTAAAGAACCTTATTTGATTTTTCATAAGGACCGAGTAGTCCTTCAGACTAACCCTTCTTTTTTGCTCGAAGTAGTTTCGGAAACTACTTTGAACCAGAGCGTGGAATTACCGGTGTACTGTCCACAGTATTCCAACGGGGGGGGGGGGCACCTTCTGCACACCCTTGATGTGCACTGGATCCTGAGGTACTACACGAACAGGACTAAAGAGGTTAGGAAATCTAGCCAACTGTTCATAGCCTTTGTCCCTCAGTGCCAGGGCAAGGCTATTTCCAAGCAGACAATCTCCCGATGGCTTGCTAACTGCATCCATTTTTCGTATACGAAATAAGGGAAGTTCCTTCCGGGGGCAGTCAAAGCCACACCACCAGAAGGCGTGGCAACTTCTACTGCCTTTTTTAGGAATGTGTCCACGGCAGAGATCTGTGCTGCGGTCGCCTGGTCGTCTGTTCACACCTTCACTAAGCATTACAGTCTGGACATCGTCTCTCGGCGCAGAACTGTCTTCAGTCTTGCAGTCTTGCAAGGCCTCCTGTTGTGATTCCTCATGGCAACTTCTCCTCCTCCCGGATGCACCTACGTTTTTGCTTTTCTTTGGGACTGCTTGGTATTCAGTCCTATATGTGAAGACCTACTGCAGGAACCCTCTCAAAGTAAGATATTTCAGTTACGTAAGAACTTACCGTAACAGTAGATCTTCGAGAGAGGTTCCTGCAGTAGGTCTAGTTTCCCACCCTCCTTTCCCCAGTTTTTTGGATGCTTTATTTTCCATCCTGCCTAGTCCTGTGGGACTAGAGTGGAAGCAGGGTCTCTGGAGTTCACTCCGGTTTTCTCCTTACCTATCTTTAGGTCTCCGTTGGAAAAGAACTGGAGAGCGGGTGCGGGACCACCCCTTTTATAGTAGTGCTGATGTCACGATGCCCCGACGTCGGGGGCGGTCCCCGTTGATGATGCTATCTACAAGTTTGCCATGCGGACCTGACGCCAGGGGGCGCAGTCCTATATGTGAAGACCTACTGCAGGAACCTCTCTCGAAGATCTGATGTTATGGTAAGTGCTTGCGTAACTGAAATTTTTTTTACGGTGTAGTAACTGACCAAAAAAAAAAGGTCTGTTTGGTCTTTCTGTATACCTTTTCTTATGTCACAGAAACCAAAAAAGAGAACAGGACCCACGGGTTTCCAGCACTGCACAGAGTGCAGGGAAGTGTTTGCAAAAGCTGATCCTCACTTAATTTGTCTGTTCTGTCTGGGGTTTGACCACCTTCAGACAGACTGCGAGATCTGTGCTAATTTTCCTCAGTCCACCCTTGATAGACAGTTAAAGAGACTAAGGGACAAAATGTTGGATAAGGCCCCTAACCCGGCTACCAAACAGTCTGCCAAACCGGAGGGACTGCCCTGTGACGGGCAATAGTTCCACAGAAAAGAGAACCATGGATAAGAGTGTTGAACCGGCTGTCGCGGTCAAGAAAAAGCATAAAGAAAAGCACCAGGAACCGCAACCGGTCTCAACAGCGGTTTCTTCTGCTAAAGAGATTGCGAACGCAGTCAGAATTATTCAGTCTTTGCGGTCTCCGGTTCTGGTTGATAAACAGCCCTGTTCCGCGAACTCCCAGTTCACATGTCCCCGGTTTAATAGACCAAGGTGGGGAACAGTTTGAGGATATTGGTCTTGCTGAAAAACCAGATGACGATTATGGAGATGATGATTATGACGAGCCTATAGAGCCAGACATCTCTCATGACCCCCACAGGCCTGATTCCCCTAATAAGGGAACTGAGGATTTTTCCTCATACTTTGCTTTTATTAAGCAAGTTGCCCAGTCTCTTGACCTCCCATCCCATGAGTCTGTGGAAGATGAGGAGGAAGAAGACCATAAGGAAATGGTGGATGTTCCTCCATCAGAAAGACTGCTTCTCCCTCTGCACAAGTCTTTGAGGAGGCAGATCATGAAGATTTTGGAGACTCCCACTTCTGTCCCTCCAACTGATAAGAAAGTGGACAGGACATATTGGGTGGATAAGTCTAGGGCAGAATTTTTGTTTGGGCACCCCAGCCATGAAGGTGTGGTTCAGGCTGCAGCTTGTGACAAAGCTGGCATCCCTCTAGCATCCCACCCCCTTGAGAAAGATTCCAGGAGGATGGACTCAGTAGCAAAAAAGGTTTATTTGGGATCCTCCCTAGCCATTAGGCAGGCATATTTAGCCAGATATCAAAAATCTGTGTGGTCTACAGTACTAGAAATTGCCAACTCTGTTCCCCCTCCAGTGGCTGCTGACCTGAAGGAAGCAGTTAAGAGGGGCATTAAAGCTCCACAAACCCAGTTTAGGATAGCAGTGGATTCAAATGACATTGCATCCAGGCAAATGGCTTCAGCAGTGTCCTTGAGAAGATTTGCTTGGCTGAGAACCACTAACCTCTCACAGGACACAAAATAAGGCCCTGGATTTTCCCTGTGACCCTGTGTTTCTGTTTGGACAACAAACAGAGGCACATATGAAAAAAATGGATGATTATAAAGCTGCTTATAAAAGTGCAGCAGTAAAGGAGAGAACAGCCAACCCTTAAAGGTACCATTCTAGGGGTGGCAGGGACATTACTACTTACAGGCCTTATTTTCAGACCCAAGTCTTTCCTCAGTGTCAGCCTAGGGGATACTTCCGGGGCAGAGGCAGGAGGGGCACTGGCCGCACTAGCTCCACTGTCCAGCCAGTAGTTCAGTCAAAGCAGACTCTCTGAGCAGAATGTCCGGGTCCCCTCCCCACTATCAGTAGGGGGCAGACTGTCCCGTTACTTCCAGGAATGGAAAAACATTACCACAGACAAATGGGTTCTGGAAGTAGTGTGCCAGGGGTTGGTCCTCAGCTTCAAAGCCAAACCAAGGGTAAGGTCAAAAGCTTTCAAGCCCTCCTCCCCATCAAAAACAGCCCTACTGGAAAAGGAAGTGTCATCCCTTCTGTTGCTTTAGACGGTAGAACTAGTCCCTGCCACTCAAAAAGGCAAGGGTCTGTACTCCAGATACTTCCTTATACTAAAGAAAACAAGAGCGTGGCATCCCATTCTGGACCTCAGATACCTGAACAAGCACTTGGCAAAACCAAAATTCAGGATGGTCACTCTCTTTACCATTATACCTACTCTAAGGCAGGGAGACTGGCTAGCATCCCTGGACCTAAAAGATGCTTACTTCCATATTCCAATCAGAAGGTGCCTCAGATTCAGGTTGCCATCAGGCTGTTATCAATTCAGAGTAATGCCGTTCGGACTAACATCTGCTCCAGGGGTGTTCACAAAATGCCTAGCTGTCGTGGTGGCACACCTAAGGTAGCTAAGGGTGTCACTGTTTCCCTGTCTGGACGACTGGCTCATTGTAGGCCAGTCACAGCAACAAGTGAGAGAGGCACTCTCAATCACTCAGACCACTTTGTCCTCCCTGGGATTCTTAGTCAATCAAAAGAAGTCTGTTCTAGAACCTGTGCAGGTGCTCCAGTTCATAGGGGCAGAATTGGATACAAGGACAGGAGTGGCTTACCTTCCTCAGGACAGGGTGGACAGCCTTATGCAAATAGCCAGGTCTTTCTCACTGCATGTTTCCAGACCAGCAAGGCATTTCCTGCAGCTGTTAGGGCACATGGCAGCCTCCACTGTAACCATCCCAGGAGCCAGATTTCAGATGAGAAACATTGTTTCATCTCAGAGGGTACTGGTTCCAAAATAAATATTCCTTATCAAAACTGGTCCCAGTCTCAGCCACCCTAATTCAAGCTCTGCAGTGGTGGCAGGTGAAGGAACATCTTAGACACGGGGTACCTTTCCTACAGCAGTCCCCTTCTCTGGTGCTTACCACAGATGCTTCCCTTCTAGGGTGGGGAGCACATCTAGGGGGTCATACTGCCCACGGCACGTGGGGGAAGCAGGAATCCCTTCTGCACATCTATCTACTGGAGCTCAGAGCAGTTCTTCTGGCACTTCAGTCCTTTATCGCTCAGGTGGTAGGTACAGGTCAGAACAGACAACACAACCACCATGTACTACATAAACAAGGGGGCACAAGGTCAACCCCTCTTTGCACAGAAGCTATGAAGATTTGGACACTAGCATAATCTCTAAAGGTGTCCCTTTCAGCTGTTCATCTCCCAGGCAAGGACAATGTCTTGGCGGATGCCCTCAGCAGGATAAACCAGAATTACCACGAATGGTCACTGAACAGGCAGGTCTTACAGACCATTTTCAGGAGGTGGGCCATCACAGAAGTGGATCTTTCTGTAGCCTTAGACAATTACCAGCTCCCAGAGTATCGCTGCAGACCCCCTTTCAGCAGGGGCACAATTCTTTTGGATGCACTCTTGTTGGATTGGACAGGGAAATGCCTGCATGCTTTCCCTCTATCCCCTCTACTACTGAAAATGTTGAACAAACTCAGGCTTCAAGCAGCCTCAAAGATTCTCAAAGCCCCAGACTGGGCCAGGCAGCCTTGGTACTTCATACTTCTCTCAGTGTCAGTAGCCGAGCCAGTCAGTCTCCCCAGGAGGTACAATCTACTGACCACCTCCCGGGGCAGAATCATGTACCCCAACTTATTATCCCTCAGGCTCAAGGCATGGCTCTTGAGGACCCATAGTATGCAGACTTGCATCTTTCAGATGGGGTTATGGACATACTGAGGGTTTCCAGAAAACCCTCCACTAAGAAAGCATATGCCTCTGAATGGAAAAGATTTTCCTTCTGGTGTCAGGGCAGAGGCCTGGATCATTCTCAAGCTAACATTTCTGTTGTCTTGGGCTATATGGCTCATTTGTACTCCACAGGTTTAACTATTTCCAGTCTGAGCGTACATTTAGCAGCTGTTTCAGCTTATTTATCTGCAGGGAAAGCCCCCCCTTTGGCTTCAAAGCCAGTGTTAAAAAAATTATTTAAAGGGCTACTACACTTACACCCACCACACAGGGAGCCCACGCCCATGTGGGATTTGAATATTTGCATTGTTCAGCTCATGCAATCTCCATTCGAACCCATGTCATCCGCAGACCTGAAATATTACCTTGAAAAACTGTATTTCTGGTTGCCATTACCTCTGCCAGGAGGATCAATGAACACCATGCTTTATCCACAGAGCCAGGATATGTTGCAGTTCATAGGGACACGATAGTCCTTAGAATGAACAGAAAGTTTTTGCCTAAGGTGGTATCAGATTTACACCTTAACCAGTCAGTTACCTTGCCAGTCTTCTTTACAGATCATTCCACTTCAGATGAAGGTAGGCGGCCCAGCCTTGATGTAAAAAGGGCAGTCAGTTACTATCTCGACCACACAAAGGATCATAGAACCAAACCCAGCTCTTCCTTACCTTTGGAGAGGTAGGGAAAGGAAAACATACCACAAAACGATCCATTATCAGGTGGATTATAACCTGTATCCAGTTCTGTTATAGCAAGGTGGATAAGGATCCACCTGCAGGCCTCAGGTCCCATTCAACTAGGGGTACTGCAGCCTCCCTTAGCAGCTGCTAGGGACATTCCCCTAGTAGATATCTGCAAAGCTGCAACTTGGAAAACAGTCAACACATTTACAAAGCATTATTGTTTGGACATCCAAGCCAGAGGTGATGCCAGGTTTGGCACAGCAGTCCTGCAGATCCTGTTTCGTAAATAGGTTATAGGCCCACCCCCAAAGGCACTACTTGGTAATCTGCATTAGTCAGAATACAGTCAGATGTCCTGGGGTTTGAAGAAAAAACTACTTACCTTAGTAATCTTGTTTCTTCTAAGGGAATCTTACTGTATTCTGAGCTCCCACCCTTCCTCCCCTTCTCGTACCTATGGTCACTGCACTGCAACTGTGCTACAGTTGTTGAAACCTGGGTAGCATATACTGTTTCTTTTTTGGGCATCTGTGACTTGAGTCTTCTGGGATGCCTCGGGTTTTTTGGAAGTATTTGAAACTGGTAATTCCCACATAATTTTCTCCTGCCATTTCTGATGCAGGGAGGATTTTATAATTAATATTATTACTATTTTTATTATTATTAGTATCCTCCATTAAAAGGAAACTGCTTAGTGCATGCTTCGTAAGAATCTGACGGTTAGAGATTGTTTACCAGGGTCAGTAGTTTGAAAACCGAGCTCAAGCCTAGAATTCCATCATTTGCATAAGCTCCAGGGCAGTCCTATGGTGAGGCCATACTGCATTAGTTAGAATATAGTAAGATTACTTTAGAAGAAATAAGATTACTAAGGTGAGTAATTTTTCTTCCTGGCCTTGAATTACAGCTCAGTTGACAATCCTCAAAAAGCATTCTTCCAACTCAGAGAACTCATTAAATGGCTCAAAGCAGAGAACAAAACAGTCCCACAGATCATCAGCATATTTGCAGTGGAGCAGTTCATCAACATCCTTTCCACAGACGTGCAGCTCCATGTAAAGCACAAACCAGGAAGTAGGGAAAAGGTTGTTTCTTTGGCTAAGAACTATCAGATGGCCAGACAGACATCGTAGCAGCAAATTAACAGCCAAGGACCAGGAAGACCCTCTGTTTTCCCCCACTTTAACTCCAGGTCAGATAAGAACTCTGGGAATAACAAACCTGCACCCAAAGGCTTCATTTGCTATAACTATAATAAGCCAGGCCGTATTGGAAGAAACTGCTATAAAATAAGGAGGGGTAACACTGGAGCAAATTTGGCCTTAGCAAATTGGGGTAAATATTTAGCAGATTTCGAGGTGGGGTATGAGATTGTGAAGGGACTTACAGATTTGGGAAGCCAAAAGACCCTGATGGAAGCTGAAGTTCTGAGAAAGGACCATGCAAAAGGCCAGGTACTGCGTATAAGGAAGTTAATTAGCATACGCGATTTGCGTATGCCTTGCTATTGTGCATGCACTAGTCTATATATATATATAAACCCTTATCTGGCAGTCAGTAGCCCACACTTTCTGCAGTTTGTTCGAAGTGTTTTACAGTACAGTAAACCTACCAGCTCTCTCCACGTTGGTGTCTGCGTGATTATTACATGGTGTCAGAATAGACTGGATGATGCCATAGATATATCCAGAGCCGCTGAACTTAGTGAAACGCAGATTAAATGCATAAGTGGAAATGCTCAGGATGAAAGCTCAGTGCAAGTAGCAGTCGTGCAGGAAGAAAGACTAAAAGCTTGTGCCAATGTAAGCAAAGGGAGTTATATACCTCTAGCGAATACAGTCAGATGTGAAAAGTGGGGTTGTTAGCATGAGATAAATGCCCAGCATATGGACTGTATTTTAGATTGTGCCACAGAAAAAAAATCACTTTGCTAGAGTATGTCATGTGGGTAAACACAGTGAGATCTATGTTGTTAGAGAAGATGCCCAGGAAAATGAAAGTTCTTTTAGTCTTGAGACTGTGACTACCTATAAAACTGAGACTGATTGAAAAGTAAATCTGAGCATAAATGAGAGAATGATTACGTTCAAATTAGACACTGGAGTGCAGTGTAATGTGATGCCTTTTCAGATGTATAACACATTGACTGCAGAAGCTGTTCCAAGGTAGTCATCTAGATTGGTTTACTATTCTTGGCATAAACTTGATGTGAAAGGCAAAGTGATGTTGCTAACATTTTTTTAAGTAAAAGTATTACTTGTTGCCATTTCAAGTGGTTAATGCAAACGTGACCCCATTGTTGGGCTTATCTGCTTGTTTGGAAATGAAGCTTATAAAGAAGCTATTTTCAGTAGATGTTGCAAGTAGAAGTGCAGGGGAAACCCCAGAAGGAATACTGGCTGAATTTACTGATGTATTTGAAGAATTGGGATGCTTAGAGGGTGAATACCACATTAAAATAGATAAAACAGTCAGTCCTGTGATCCACTTCCTAGGAAAATACCTTTTGCATTATAAGACAAAGTGAAAATTGAGCTAGAGAATATGGAAAGATTGGGGGTTATTGAGAAGGTGAAGAAACCCATGAGCTGGGTCAACTCAATGGTGGTTGTAGAGAAACCAAACAAAGTACGAATCTGCATAGATCCCAGAGATCTTGATAGAGCAATTAAAAGGGAACATCACCCAATGAAAACAGTTGAAGAGGTTGCAGCCAAGCTAGCAGGGGACAAAGTATTCACAGCGTTAGATGCTGGGCACATCTTCTGGCAGATTGAACTGGATGGGCCTAGCTCTGATCTAGTGACTTTTGATACACCTTTTGGGAGATTCAAGTATCTCCCCTTTGGGATTTGCTCAGCACCAGAAGTTTTCCAAAAGAAAATCTCACACATTTTTGAAGTGCTCGAGGGCACAGAGGTCATTATGGATGACATCCTAATATGGGGAGCTAATGTACAAGAGCACAGTGAAAGGTTACGGAATGTTCTACAAAGAGCCAGAGATAAGCATTTGTCTTTAAACCTAAAAAAAAAAATCAAAAAGTCAGAGGTCCAATATATCGGACACAAGTTGAGTAACAACGGGCTGTTGGCAAACCCCGAGAAGATAACAGCAATTACCCAGATGCCTGTTCCCTAAAATAAGACTGACTTGCAGAGATTTATGGGCATGGTAAACTACCTGGCAAAGTTCATTCCGAACCTATCAACTGTAAATAAGCCGTTGAGAGATTTACTAGAGAAAGAAACAGCATGGCACTGGGAGGAGCGTCACCAACAGGCCTTTCAAGAACTGAAAACAGTTGTCCCCTCGCTCCCGGTGCTGGCCTATTGTGATCTATGGAAACCTGTTGATGCATCTTCAGAATGGCTGGGTGCTTTTCTGCTACAAGAAGGCAGGCCTATTGCTTTTGCTTCCAGATTACTTCATAAAGCTGAGAGAAATTCTGCACAAATTGAAATGGAAATACTAGCTATTGTGTTTGGCTGTTCAAAATTCCACCAGTATATTTATGGCAGACCAAGGGTCCATGTTGAATCGAACCACAAGCCCCTAGAAAGCATTTTCAAAAAATCACTGGCCACAGTCCCACCAAGAATTCAATGCATGATGCGAAAATTGCAACGGTATGATTTACGAGTACAGTACAAAGCGGGTAAAGAACTTCATATAGCAGATGCCTTGAGTAGGGCTGTGGGAGAAAATTCTGTGTCAGAAACTGAACTAGACAAATATGACATTCACACAGTGGACTACATGCCTATCGGTGATGAAAAACTAAAATTGCTTGAGCAAGAGACTGACAAAAATTCAGCACTGGTCAAGTTGAGAGACACTGTTTTGAATGAGTGGCACCAAGAGAAAACATCAGTGCATCTCGAGATAAGGCAGTACTGGCAGTTCAGAGATGAAATCTCCACACAAAATGGACTTTTGCTGAAGGGGGAGAGACTGATAGTCCCCACATCACTGAGACCAGACATGCTAACCAGATTACACAGCAGTCACTTGGGCGTTGTCAAATGCAAGCAAAGGGCCAGGGATGAACAATCTAGAGAGCCGCTCCAGCCACATGTGATATGAGAGAGACATTGGCAAAAGGTTGGGCTGACAAGATTTTACAAAGATTTGATAAGGTTTTACAAGATTGGTTTATACGTTTTTAATTTGGATTGTTTTTGTTATAGTTGTAAAGTGCCTTGATATTTGAAAGGCGCTATATTAAATAAAGTTATTAATATTATTATTTGAATTTGAAAGGGAAAATTATCTGGCAGTGGTTGATCACTACTCCAAATACATTGAGACATCCAAGTTGCAAAATACAACAAGCAAAACAGTGCTTAACCATATTAAATCACAATGTGCAAGACATGGTATCCCAGAACTACTTGTAACAGATAACAGCCCACAATTTGCCTGCATTGAATTCAGATTTTCAACGAAAGTAGGAGTTTAAACATGTAATGTCTTCACCAAGATTCCCCCAGAGCAATAGCATGATAGAACGAGTCAGTCAAACAATAGAGAGGAGCCGGCCCGTCGACACAGCGGTTGGATTTTCACTTGTGATGGTGACCCAGGTTTGGAGAGCGGACCTGGGCTGGTTGGAGGGCTGCTGGTGGAGAAGGATCATGTGGTCCCATGGACTGCCTCTTCCTCTGGGAGGGGTGCGTGTGACCAGTGCTTGATGGATCCCGTCGGAGGCCTTGGTCATCACAGCGACCGGCACCAACAGGACTCTTGAGGGGCGGGATGGACGCTGGTGTCATTGCACGTTCACGCCCCTGCTTACAGGGGAGAAAACCAAGCTGCCGGCTGCCCTAGATGAAGCTAGCCCTCAGCTTCAGTCAGCCTCCAGGACGGGCTCCTTGACCTATCCCTTCCTCTGCCCTGGGGTAAGCCATGGGGTATCAAGGGGGGCGCGCATCCAGTATGGAGGAGGAAGCAAGGGTCCGTGACCTGGCTGAGGTACCGGGCTACTGGCGGCTGCAAAAAGTATAAAAAATAAAATTAAAAAAATAGACTGTTAAAGCACAAGTGGATCATCAAGACCCCTTACCTAGCACTCTTGGAATTGAGAAATACCCCCACTGGAGGGGCTAGGATCACCAGCACAGCTGGTTATGAGCCACAGAACCAGAACTTTAATGCCTACCAGATCTGAGCTACTTAAAGCAAAAGTGCCGGAAGTTGATGTGTGAGTTACATTGTGAGGCACTCAAGAAAAAAAAAAAATCTTATTACAATTTACATGCCCGACCACTCACAGCTTTATAGCCGGGACAGCCTGTTTACTTAGACACCTTAGAATACCTGGACCCTTGCAGTTGTGGAACACCACGCTGAAGAGCCATGCTCCTGTGTGGTCCAAGCAAATGGGAAATTGTATTGAAGAAACAGGAGGGACCTTTTGTTAGCCCATAAGCTGTGTCGCTCCTGTGGCCCACAAAACTCGCACATCCGAAGAGGAGAAGAGAGCTGGATGACATGATGGAGGACGTGACATGATGGAGGACGATGGGATCCTAGAGGTGCCAGCAATGGAGGTCCTTCCACAAGTGATGCCGGAGCAGTTACAAAGCGAGCCTGTGGAGTCGGCCCTGTCCCTGAGCAGTCAGAAACAATTGACTGGCACCAGCTCCAACCCGAGAATTAGCCGTGTCAGTGGAAGGGAGACCTGAAGGACCACCTGGCATCGTGATTACATAGACTCACAAAAATTTTTAGCTACATAGAACTTTAAACATTTTATTTTTGGAGGAAAGTTTAATTGAGAAAGAAGATGTAAGGAAGTTAATTAGCATACATGATTTGCTTATGCCTTGCTAATGCACATGCACTAGCACACATATATATATATATATATATATATATATATATATATATATATATATATATATATATATATATATATATGTGTGTGTGTGTGTGTATGAACCCATATCTTGTGGGCAGTAGCCTGCGCTTTCTGCCGTTTGTTCTAAGTTTTATACAGTACAGTAAACCTCCCGGCTCACTCCACGTTGGTGTCTGCGTGATTATTACACTGGGGTTATCTGTATCCATGGGGACACTCAACACTAACCTTCTACTCAAGTGACTGTGAGTAGTAGTGGGGTGTCACACCAAATGAAAGTGGGGGTAGTACCAGAGTTACCTGTACCTCTGATTCTTGGAAGTGACAATCCAGAATTTGCAGAGTTAATCACAGAAGGAGTAAATTCTGCTGTTTCAGCAGCTGTGATAACAGGACAGGGCAAAGGTTAGGGGAGGTGGGACAGTGGAGATGAGAGGGCCTCACAAGTTGGGGGGCAGGGGAGTGAAGGGCAACAAAATGGGTGAGCAGGATAAGCGTCAGAGAGTCAGAATTCTAGGGGATTTTATACTTAAGGGTATAAGATTGGGGGGGCAGAAAAAGTAACATCTGGGTAGAATGCATGCTAGGCATGACAGCGAGTAGAGTGGGGCAGCAGATGGGCAGATATGTGGAGAAGGTGGAGGGGAAGCTGCACATTGTGTTGCACCTGGGAACAAATGATCTGGAAGGGAGAAGGATGGAGGAGGCACAAGAGGAAGTGGGAAAACTATGCAGCAAAGAGGGAACAACGGTAGCCTTCTCAGAAGTTATGCCCATTGCCAAGGGCTAGTACAGACAGGAAGAGAAGAATCAGTGACTTCAACAAGTGGCTGAGGGAATGGTGTGTGGGACCAAGGGTTTGGATTGGTGGGGGACTGGGGTAGCACATGGGATAACACAGATATTTATGCAGGAGATAGTTTACACCTCAGCATGGCAGGGGCAAAGGTGTTGAAGCAGAAGCTGGGGGATTTCATCAATGAGAGGTATCATTTAAACTAGGTGGGGCGGAGACATTGGAGCTGGGAATCACCAGGAGAGGGCATCCCATGGATCTCCCCACCACCACAGGGATAGATACAACCTTAGGCGAAATAGGAGTTGGAGTGAAGGGTAAAGAAGCAGGAAGGATAAGAGCAGTGTGGAGAATGGTTTCACTAAATGCTAGGAGCCTGGTTAACAAGTTGGCAGAGTTCCAGGCATTGATGGCAGAGGGGGGAGGCGGACATAGCTGCCATTACTGAGATGTGGGCAACCAGGCACCATGACTGGGACCTAACCATCCCAGGGTGCAAACTATTCTGGAGGGGTAGAGATAAAGGGAAGGCTGGGGGGTTGCCATTTAAGTAAAGGAAGGGATCAGATGTAATAGGGAGGAAGGAGAGGAGTGCGGGTCGGAAGTAATCTGGCTGCAACTACACAGCCAGAAAGGGGCCAAGATCTGTGTGGGGGTTGTTTATAGACCAGCCCAGAAGGAGGACATTGACAGTGAACTGGGGGAGCAGATAAGAAGGCACAGTGGCAAAGGGAGTGACGGTTGTGGGGCATTTTAATCTACCAGGGGTGGTTGGGAGCATCCCAGCAACCTCTTGCGACAGGGAGCAGATCTTCCTAGAAGCATTCCAGGATGTCTTCCTTACCCAGAGGGTAGTGGAGCCAGCGAGGGAGGGGAATATACTAGACCTGGTACTGGACGATGGTGAACAGGTCAGGGATGTGAGGGTGGAGGAACCTCTAGCAAGCAGTGACCACCGCATAATGTGGTTCTCAGTCAGTCTAGGTAGGGAAGCAGCCACTACAAAAACTAGGGTGCTGGACCTCAAAAGGGTGGACTTTGGCAGGATGGGACACATACTGGAAAAACATATGGCAAACATCCACCCAGAAATGGACACGGAACAAAAATGGGCAGTAATCAAGGCAGGACTGGCTGATGCCAATAAAACTTGTGTTTACAGCCAGTGCAAGAAACCTAGGACCAAGAAACCAAGTTGGATGAGTAGAGAGGTTGTGGAGAAGGTGAAGAAAAAGAGGAATGCATTTTGGATCTACAAGAGATCCAACAGGGCAGAAGACGGAGAAGAATATGCGAAGAAATCCAGAGAAGTGATCAGAGTGGTAAGGGCAGCAAAGGCGGCTAGGGAACCGAGGTTAGCGCATGGGATCAAAGAAGGAGAGAAGGATTTCTTCAGATATATCAGAGAGAAGAGGAAGAGCAAGGATGAAATGGTTAGGATCAGGAGGGGGAAGTGGTTGGGTAGAAAAGGGGGCTGAGCTGGCAGAAGTACTTAATGAATACTTCTGTTCAGTTTTCACCAAGGAGAGGGATGGGCCTGTACCTGAGAAGAAGGGCAAGGTGGGAGAGGGTGGGGAGCTTAACGCGGTTGGGAAATCATGGTGGAAAGGGTGAGAGGAGGCCTTAAGCCTGCGGGGTAGCAGGCGGGTGGGGAGCTGCCGCCCACTGCTGACCTGGGGGGGAGCGGGGCAGTGGGAATCAATGGGCAGGTGGGGAGGGGGGTCCGCTGGACCACCAGGGATATGGGGGTCGGTACTAGTTCACTTAAGCCCGCGATCGGGCAGACTTCGGTCCACTGGACCACCAGGGATATAGGAGTTATCTTTTTTCCACACTTAAGCCCGCAATCGGGCAGACTTCGGTCCACTGGACCACCAGGGATTTAGGATTAATCTTTTTTTTACTGATGCCCGCAATCAGGCATGGGGAGGGGGCGCCTGCACGGAGGTGCAGCCGGAACTCTGGTGGCCAACCACAGGTGGCAGCTGCCGTGTTGCGCCCTACAATGTGGCAGCTCACCTGTGGGTGGCCATCGTATTTACTTTGGGGATCAGCTTTATGCTGGCACAGGTAGGGGTTAGCATGCATGGCTCCGCACATCCGGGCTGAATATCGGGCTGTGCACGGTATGCATGGCACCCCCACCCGCGCCTGCATACATTACTGATGCGCTCCAGCGGAATCAGGATTTGTGCCAGGCGCAATTCTCATTTGAATATTGTGCCGGGGCGCATCAGTGGGTTGCGCATGGCACAACACTGTTGCACCATGCGCAGCCCTTTTGAATATCTGGGCCCAGGTGTATGTTCAGTCTGAAGGGCGGAAGGGAAACCAGGGAGACACTGTGAAGTTGGAAGAGGGCAGGTTCAAGAGGGAACTGAGGAGGCACTATTTCACAGAAAGGGTGGTGGCAAGGTGGAACGCTCTGCCAGAGGAAGTCGAATCGCTGCAATGTTTTAGGGGCTTCTAGAGGGGGTAGAACAGATTCAAGGGAGGGTACAAATCGGGAGGAGAGGGAGATGGGGGCTAACATATCGGGGCCAGCTGCAGTCTAATGGACTGAAGTGCTGCACACTCGAGCAGAGTAGATAGACCGAATGGCCTGTTTTGTATGTTCGTAAGATCTCAGATTTTGGGGACTCTCTTCCTTTTGGTTTCTTTGATTCAGACTTGTCCAGGAAAGAACGAAGAAGATGCCTGGAAAAAACGTGGGAACAAGAGTGATGGACGTAAGGGGTTGATATGTGAAAATGCTGAAACTAAACTAACTGATAGTAATTTTGTTTTTGAGCAAACTTCTCTCCAGGGTTATTTTAAATACCTGGGCGTGTTGCTTGATGGATCCTTAAACTTCGATCATCACACCTTTTCTATCTGTAAATCTGTGAATGCCAAAATTGGGGTTGCTTATAAGACTTATGTGCTTCCCCCCTCTGCTAGGCTGGCTGTTGCACGAGGCATCCTTCTCCCAGCCTTCACCTATGGTACTGTTACTTTCTTAGGTGCTTCCAAAACCTCTCTGCATAGATGGGATACAACTTACAATAACATCTGCTGCTACACCGCTGCCTGCCATCGTCACAGACACCACTGTCCACTCTATGCTGATCTAAAATGGCCCTCCTCATCTGCTCGACTCTTCTCTCTTGCTGTTTGATAGTAGCATTAGATCTGGAACCCTAGCATCCTTTAGCCTCTATGCTGTCCTGGCAAACCTCCTCTCATGGTCTAAGGTCTGCTGACCAAACTCTCCTGAACATCCTGAGGTGTAAAACAATTAAGGGTGTCCACGTATTCTCCCTTGCTGCCCCTCGCTATTGGAACTCGATTCCTCTAGATGTACGGCAAGCTCCAAGTCATGACCTCTTTAAAAAAACAACACCTGAATTACCTTACCAAACTAATCAACTGTACATGCTTCAATCCACCATAAGCCCCTCCTAGTACCTAGTACCAAGTGCTGATGGCTTACTCCCCCTTCTCCTTCAAACAACATGAAGTTTTGCTTTATTCTGACACATTGCAGTGATTCCCAACCTTTGAACTGCCCCGGAGAACAGAGAGTTAACTTTCTGTGCAGGGCATAGAATGCTGAGTTCGAGCTCGGTTGAAGTCTCTGTCTGGAGTGTTTCAAGCTTAAACTGTCAGATTCTTTACTCCACCTCACTGAACGGTCGCTCCGGAGATTTCTCCTTCAGCTTGGTTTGAAACTCAGTTAAAGTTTCAGTTTTCGTCGTTTTTTTAAACCGAAAAAGTTATCTGCATAGTCGGTTCAGTCTCTGTCTGTGGTGCCGTGAATACTAGATAGGAATCGTTCTGTTTTTCTGTGTGGAACTTGTAAAAGTGCGGTTCGGTTCAGCTGAACCAGCCATTTGAGAGTGAAATCTTGTGTTTTACTTAGTGTGTGGTTACCGGTTCTTATCAGTTCTAAAATAAACGTATTTTAGTACGTTTTTTTCCAATACCCGTGACATGGTTAGGAACAGATGAGGGAGTCTTGCCTGGCAGTTGCCATAAAAAGGGTAAATTGGTTAGGTTGGCCATGTCTGAGAAACCCAAGAAAAAAAACAGGGCCCACTGGGTTTCAACACTGCAGTGAGTGTGGGGAGGTCTTTGCTAAGGCCGATCCTCACACCCCCTGTGTTTATTGTCTGGGGTTTGACCACCTCGATTCAGACTGCCAAATATGTAAAAACTTTCCCAAATCAACCATTGAGAAGAGATTAGGTAGACTGAGGGAAAAGGAGGCAGAGAAGTCCGCTGACCCAGGTGGCCAGCCCGGTTCGGTTCTGACCGAACCAGGAGGAGTGCCCTCTGACCAGGGCGATACTTCTTCGGGCAAAAGAAGAGCCGATTCTGAGGGATCAGTTCCAACAAAAAAGAAAGTGCAAAGACAAATCGACTGGTTCGGATCCAGAGGTTCATGTTCCGACTGATGAAGAGATAGCCAGAGCGATTCAGATTGTGGAATCGCTCCGTCCGGTTCCTACCGATCTGACTCCTTCTGGCAGGGGTTCAGTTCGGTTGGTTCCCCTGGTTCAAGATTATACCCTCGAAGATTTTTATGAACTGGCATTTGAAGAGGAAGGGGAATTTGAGGATGATGATGGTGAAAGTGAGGGTCCGGATGTGCCTGTGGAACCGGACATCTCCCCAGACAGACTTTCAGGTGTTTCCCCTCCTAGGCTTTCTGAGTCCCCTTCTCACTTTATGTTCTACACAAAAGTTGTCTGAAACCCTCCAGCTTCCTATGGAGGAGGCTGTGGAAGATCAAGAGGAGCCTGATTATGTAGAAATGATGGACATCACAGAGTCCAGGAGACTGTTTATTCCCCTCCACAAATCTTTTGGGAAACAGACACAAAAAATCCTAAAGTCTCCTAACACTATACCTCCTGTGGATAGAAGAATGGACAAGAGGTATACACTTTCAGGCTCGGACACGGAGTTCTTATATCAGCAATGCAACCATGTTGGGGTAGTGCAGGCTGCTGCCTGTGACAAGGCAAATATTCCCTTGGCTCTCCAGGAAGATTGATGCCATGGCAAAGAAACAGTGCATGGCATCTGCTTTGGGACTCAGGCAGGCGAATTACATGGCCTATGCACCCAGGTACCAGAACTCCAGGTGGGACACTGTACTGGCACTGGCTAAACAGGCCTCCCCCCAGCTAGCCAAGGAGCTGGTGGCAGTGGCTGCAGATGGGATTGAGGCATCTAAGGTTCAGTTTCATGCTGCTGTGGACTCTAATGATGTGTCATCAAGAGTCATGGCTACATCTGTGGCTCTTCAGAGGATGGCTTGGCTCAGATGTACTAGCCTCTGGCAGGACACCCAGGCTAAGGCCATGGATTTTCCTGTAGTGGGTAATTCTCTGTTTGGGGAGCAGACAGAAAATTACATGAAGAAAATAGATGAGTACAGGATCACTTACAGGAGTGCTCAGGCCAAGGAGAGGCAGGCAACTCCTCAAAGGCAGCAGTCTAGGGACAGAGGCAGGCCTTTTCAAAGGCCTTTTTATCAAGCACAGGCCTCTTCTTCCTTTTCTCAGAGGGGTCCACTGAGGCAGAAGGGGGATGAGCAGGGCTGCATCCACTCCTCAGCCTAATGCCCCTGCCAAGCAGACACCCTGATGGGCCTGCCCGGGTCGAGACTCCTATTCCAGTAGGGGGCAGACTGGCTTACTTTGTCCAGGACTGGATGTCTGTTACATCAGACAAGTGGGTCCTGGAAGTAGTAAGCCAGGGACTGGTTCTCAGCTTCAGAAAATTTCCAAAGATGAGAGCCAGATCTTTTCCACCTGCAAATCTTTTGGAAACCCTTGCCCTAGAGGCAGAGGTTTCTTCTCTTCTAGCCTTAAGAGCCATAGAGAGAGTACCTACCCTACACTGGGGCAAAGGACTGTACTCCAGGTACTTCCTGACCCCAAAAAAGACAGGGGAGTGGCGACCCATCCTAGACCTAAGATATCTAAACAAACATCTTTTAAAACCAAAGTTCAAGATGGTAACTCTGGGAATAATCCTTCCCTCTCTAAGGCCAGGGGACTGGCTACCCTCCCTGGACCTCAAAGATGCCTACTTTCACATTCCCATCAGGTGCTACCACAGAAAGTACCTCAGGTTTGAGTTGCCCTCAAGCCGCTATCAGTTCAGAGCAATGCCCTTTGGCCTAACCTCAGCCACAAGGGTTTTCACAACGTGCCTGGCAGTAGTAGTTGCCTTTCTAAGAAGGCAAAAGATTTCCATTTTTCCATCTCTGGACGATTGGCTGATAGTGGATCAGTCTCCAGACCAAGTTAATTCTCACCTGCAAGTGACCCAGCAAGTGCTCACTTCTCTAGGATTTTTTCTCAACCTTCCCAAGTCAGTTCTCGAACCAGTCCAGCTTCTTACCTTTATAGGGGCAGAACTGGACACACTCAGAGCAAGAGCCTTTCTTCCTCCAGAAAGGGCAAGGGTTCTTAAGGAACTAGCCTCTTCTTTTAGCCTTCGGGTATCTCGACCAGCAAGGCATTTCCTCCAGCTCTTGGGCCACATGGCAGCTTCAACAGCAGTGGTCCAAGGGGCAAGATTCCAGATGAGGGATATTCAGTTCCACCTGAGAGCTTTTTGGTCTCAGAGGAAGGATTCCCTTACCAAACTGATCCCAGTGACTCTGACCTTGATCCAGGCCCTCCAGTGGTGGCAGGATCAGGACAATTTAAGATGAGGTGTTCCTTTTGTACTCAGCCTTGTTCAGTGGTCCTTACCATCGACGCTTCTCTTCTGGGCTGGGGAGCCCATCTGGGGTCCCTCACTGCCCATGGGCTGTGGTCCCCCCAAGAATCTCTTCTCTATATCAATCTCCTAGAGCTCAGGGCAGTTTTTCTGGCCTTAAAAGCTTTCTCTGTCAGTACAGAACAAGGTGGTTCAAGTCAGAACGGACAACACCACCACCATGTGGTATATCAACAAACAGGGAGGCACTCGGTCCACGGCCTTGTGCACAGAAGCCATGAAGTTGTGATCCCTGGCTTATTCCTTGCAAACCTCTCTGGTAGCAGTTCACCTTCCAGGGAAGGACAATGTGCTAGCAGATGCACTGAGCAGGATCTCTTGGGGCCATCACGAATGGTCCCTGGATCCTCGGGTGTTAAAAGTGAATTTTTCAAGGTGGGGCATTCCAGGAATAGATCTCTTTGCAGCCCCAATCACCAACTCCCTCTCTTTTGTTGCATACCTCCTGTCTTGGGCTCAGTCCCCCTGGATGCTCTGATTCTGAATTGGGAAGGGAAGTTTCTGTATGCCTTTCCCCCCCTTCCCACTCCTGTTCAGAGTTTTAGTCAAAATAAGGTCTCAACCTTGCGAGGTGATTCTGATTGCTCCAGATTGGGCCAGACAGCCCTGGTACCCCCTGTTGCTGTCCCTAGCAGTCCATCTTCCCCTGTCTCTTCCCAGGAATTACAACCTGTTAACATCCTCTCAGGGGAGGATTTGGTACCCCAACTTCAGTCTCTCAATCTCGAGGCATGGCTCTTGAAGAGTTAGTTTGCAGATCTGCATCTTTCCCAAGGGGTTCTGGATATCCTCAAGGCTTCTCGAAAGCCCTCCACCAGAAAGACTTACAACTCCAAATGGAAGAGATTCAGCATTTGGTGTTCTAAGAAGCATATTTCTCCTGACACTGCTGGATTGCCTACGGTTCTGGATTATATGGTCCATCTTAATGGCCTAGGCCTCAGACCAGTTACTCTCAAGGTACACTTGTCAGCTGTTTCTGCATTTTTGTCTGTGGGGAAGTCTTCCTCACTGTCTTCTCATCCTGTGTCCTGTAAATTTTTTAAAGGATTGCTTCACACCAATCCTCCTTTTACAGACCCTGCCCCCGCCTGGGATTTGAATGTTTGCATTGCTCAATTTATGCAACCCCCTTTTGAGCCTATGTCTTCAGCAGAGCTTAAGTACTTGACTTGGAAAACTGTGTTCTTGGTAGCCATTACCTCTGCCAGGCGTATCAGTGAATTGCAAGCCCTGTCTGTGGAACCTGATTTTGTCTCATTTCACAGGGATAAAGTGGTCCTTAGAACCAATAGAAGGTTCTTGCCCAAAGTGGTTTCAGACTTCCATTTAAACCAGTCTGTCTCTTCCTGTTTTCTTCACTGATCATTCTTCCTCGGGAGAGGAGGCTATGCAGTTTAGATGTTAAAAGAGCCCTTAGTTACTACATAGAGCGTACCAGGGTCACAGGTTTGACTCCCTCCAGTTGTTCCTCACTTATGGAGAAGTGGGAAAGGGCAAACCTGCCACCAGGAGATCTATTGCCAGATGGATTGTGTCTTGTATACAATACTGCTATGAAAAACTGGGAAAAACTCCAGCCTCGGGCCTGAGGGCTCATTCCACAAGAGGTATAGCTGCTTCCCTGGCTGCTGCCAGGGATATCCCTCTCTTAGAAATTTGTCAAGCAGCCACCTGGAAAACAGTCCATACCTTTACCAAGCATTACTCTCTGGATATCCAGGCTAGGAGCGATGCTCGGTTTGGCACAGCAGTACTTCAGAGCCTATTCCCAAAGTAGGTTCTGTCCCTCCTCCATGGAGGTACTGCTTGGTAGTCTGCAATATGTCAGAATACAGCAAGACTTCAATGTTGTTTGAAGAAAAAATTACTCACCTTAGTAATTATGTTTCTTATAATGGAGTCTTGCTGTATTCTGACCTCCTTCCCTGCCTCCCCTCTCAGAACCTGTTTTTGGGAAGTGGGTGGGCAGGTGAAGTGTTGCACCCAAGGGGTGTTTTTTGTTTGCACCCTCCTCCTTTTTGTTTGGGCGCTGATTTATTATGATTTGTATTAGAGTGGTTTTTGGTTTTTGGGTTTCCTGACTTGAGTCTTCCTGGGAATCCAAAACTTTTTATGGCCAGTTGGCTGGTAGGAATTTTACAATTTCCACATAGAATTTTTAGTTAGTTGGGCTCGTAAGAATCTGACAATTTAAGTTTGAAACGCTCCAGCCAGAGACTTCAACCGACCTCGAGCTCAGCATTCTATGCCTTGCATAGAAAGTTAACTCTTTGTTCTTCGGGGCAGTTCAAAGGTTGGGAATCACTGCAATATGACAGAATACAGCAAGACTCCTTTAGAAGAAACATAATTACTAAGGTGAGTAATTTTTTCTTATCTCCTCCCCACTACTTCCTACTCTCTGTTTCCTCGTCTCCCCTGTTCTTATCTGATCATTCTCTACCTTGCATAATTCTTAGTCCCCCTCCATTTATCCTACTGCTCTCCAGCTCCGTTTTCCTACTAGTCACCCTACCCTCTACAATGGTTTTAGCAATTGGCACTTATTTTTGCCTTCTATTTAATTGCATCTCTGTAATACTGTTTGACTTTCTGCCTTCGTTGTTAACTATATTTGTACTGACTATTGTTTATCTGTACTTTTTTCTGTTTTAGCCAAGTATACTGTAAATCTGTCATTTTGTCATGTATTAACTTTGTTGTAACCTCCCTGGTCGTGTCTGAAAATAGGCATCTCTATGTCTAGTACACCTCACCTGGTTACCAAAAACAAATAAATTTTAAGTAGCTGGGGGTGAAACAAAAATAGGGTGAATCAATGTTTAAAAATGTAATGGGCTGCTGTACATAGTTTGGGTTAATCCTTAGATGCAAGAACAGATAAAACAATTGGCCATACCAAAGTAGTATAGAACTGAGTTGTTACAGATAACACATGATAGCCCTATGGCTGGTCACTCAGGGAGGGATCACACCCTTGCCAGATTGTTGTGCAGATTTTACTGGCCTGAGTTTCATGAGGATGTTGCTGCCTATTGCAGTTCTTGTGCTGAATGTCAGAAAGTAGCACCAGTAGCTAATGAAAAAGACGGTGCCCTTACCCCTGAGAGATGTGCCTTTTGAGAGAATTGCAGTATATGTGGTTGTCCCCTTAGACAAAAGTAAAAAGGGTAATCCATTAATTGTGGTTGTATTGTAACCCCCTCTCTGGCGCCGTCCTGGAGAGGGCCCCTGCATTGTGGCCCCGGGCAAGGGGCCTGGGTTCCCATAGTTGCCCTACAGGGGTCCTTTCCCAAAAGTTAAAAATAAAAATGGTGGTGCCTCCACCCAGAGTACATTTTCAGTGAGTATGGTTACCTGCGGTACAACCCCCTGGGATGTTATACCAACCCTCCTCCCCAACAGTTACCCCAGGCATGGACTTACCAAGATTCAAACCTCCCCACATTCAGTTACATCATTTAACTTTCCGTTTCATCAATACACAGGCTCTCTAAAATCAGGCTCTGGATCATTTTCAGCTGTAAAACAATAAGTCCAGGGTTTATTTACAGGGAGAAGGTTTAGGAGTGGGAAAGTGGAATAGAGGATAATGCATTTTAAATTTGCATTTCCCAGATCACATTCCCTTTGATTAATTCCCATGTTTCAATCCATGCAGCCATCAGTATCTATTTGTCTAGCTATCTGCTGCAATATAACACAAACCCACAGGTCCCAGTCCATTTTCCCAAAGTCCTTCACTGGGTACCAAGATTTAGATGCAGGCCTGAGATGCAGCTGGTAGCCGGCATTGGCGCGCTTAAGAATTAAACTGTAAACATTTTTACATTTCCCTTGACTTTTCCACTAGCCCTAGTGTGCTGATATATTTACAGTCCCCAGGTACAGGGCAGTTCCTGCTTTTTACTCAAGCAGATTCAGTCCAGGGATGGCACAGTTCCTGACACCCTGGGGATTGATGGCACAGGCAGAACCGGGCACAATTTCTTTACCAGAGGAACAGAGGCTGCTGCTTGCTCTCTCTTTCCCTTCTTGCTCATGGATCTTGCAGCTTGTCCCCTTCGGCCCATTACAGGCTCTTTTGCAGAACACATGTGCAAGGCCTACCACCACAGAGGACCCAGACCGGGGAGTGGCCCCACGGCCAGGCTCCCTCAATCAGAGTGCCCTAGAACTCTGGTACAAGACCCGTGACCCCCTGCAGCGGCAGACCCCACTCGATGGGGGTTAACAAGTTCCCCACCTGGCCCTGGGTGCCAGCAGAAACATTTCAGCACATTCTCTTCTGCTGTTCTATTTCTTCCACTTTACCCGCTACGTAGTGTAGCCACAGCCATCCATTTCTCTCTTGGCTGTACCTCAGGAGCAGACCACAGGCAATTAGACCAGAAAGCACTGAAAATATTTTCACTTTCAAACTTTAACACGGCCACACTATTCGCTCTGGCTCACACATTATCCTCTGCACATGCAGTCCTTTTTCTCACTATGCAGGTACTGGCAATTCTCTGAATCGAAGAGGTTCATCCTCCCTCCTTTTCTCTCAGCACATTTATATGTCCTTGTTCCTCATTCTCTGTACTCCGTCTTTTCCACAGGTTCAGACGCAACCTTCGTTCTTTTCCCAGGCTCAGAATGCAACCTTGGTCTTTTCCCCGGGTTTAGACCCAACCTTTGTCCTTTTATTTCAGGCTCAGGACACAGCCTTTCCTGCTGTGCTTCTTTGGCCTCACCGTTGTGGTGCAACTTCAGAACAAGGCAGACGATTCACAACCTGCAGCTTTCACTTTTATGTTTCCTAGCTGCTGCTTTCTTTCAACCTGCAACTTTCCCTTTTCTCTTGCAAGCTGCTTCTTTCCCTTCCCAATGGGGCATGCCCTCCCTGCCCTGGAGACAAATTGCTGGCAGCCCCCAGGCAGGCCCATTTCTCAGCCCCAATCTCTCCAGGGGCAAGAGCCCCCTTCCCTCAGGAGGAGTTCTCCCCAAACTGCCTCAAATCCAACTGTCCCTGCTTTATTTTGGAGACCTTTCCTAGCACCCCCATTTGTTTATTTAGTTAGTTTTTCTTGACCGGGTAAGTGCACTAAACAATTTCTGCCTATTTTCAGGCATGACCAAGGGGAGGGGGATACAGATAAATGCCAACTGACTTTGAACCAGATTAACCTGTTGGTGGTATTTTTAGTGAATGGGGGTAAATTTGGCCATTGCACAGGGGAAATTCCCCTACTCTTTGAGAAATGCCATGGGATCTGTAGCATCCACCTGAACTATCACCAGAACAGGCAGATGGGACCTCGGTTCAACATCTCATCCGAAAGATGGCGCCTCAGGAGTGCAGCAACCCACCCTCATGCTGCACTGCAGTGTCAGCATTGGGATAGAACCCACAGCCTTCTGATCTCCCGGCCTCCGAGTAGAGTGTACTATCTGCTGAGCCACTGACACTGCATTGACTGGAGCCACTGTCCTTTGGCAAAAGTGCATATGTATGTGGCACCCACGATGCCCCATAGGCTGTTCAAAAGGTGCCTAAACATTTCTCTGTATTCCCCCCTCCCCAAGAGTCTGTTGACAAGCCCCAGAATCTTTCTGGCTAGTCCTGGCTTGGTGGTTGGCTGGCTGATGTCACATGACTGCAAACATGGTGGCTGGATGTAAATTGTGTCCACACATTTATCTTATGTCCCAAGTTTCAAGCATTCCTGCAGCCAAACAGTAATCATTTAATTAAACATTTCCCCAGCATTAAGTAGCTACCCCGTGCCCTGTGAAGCAACTGCATTCCTTTACACATCCCTTTAGCCATTTCCCAGTCACTGCTGCCGCTTCTCATAACCCCCAGACAGCACACATATCCCCAGTGTACTGGCTGTAGTCTGTGGACACTTTATATTTATCTCCCCCCCCCCACCCCCAATGGACTGGCAGCCTTCCTATTCCTTTCGGCACACACATTTTTATTTAAACCTTTTACTTTTTCTTGCCTGGCGTAGCGCTACCTTTTGTACCCAGCACTAGACAGGCTTCGCTAACTTCACAAACAACGCCTCATTAATATTCATGGGCGGTTTCCTGTAGCTCAAGCCGATTGGTGCTCACCAAATTCCTTTCTGCTTTCCTGCCTTTCGGTTTGCCATTGGTCCCAGTCACTTCCTTAGCACCTGAGACGGGACCACCAGGAGGTCCACCATCGCGGGGCCAGCAGGAGACAAAGAAAAACAGGGCAAGCCAGGAAAGCGGAGCAGTGGACCAAAAGATGGGGGTGGATGCAAAACCCCAGGGAAGTTAGCCTTATTGCGGGAGCTTTCAGGTAAGCCCCCAACAGGGGGGTTACAATATGTAACTATACTGCTCGATACCCAGAGGCAGTTCTAATGCATACTGTCACAACCCCAAAAGAGGCAGCAGAGCTTGCCAAAATTTTCAGCAGGGTGGGCATACCTACAAGGATTATTATTGATCAGGGTAGTAATTTTGGTGTTGCATTATTGAAGGAGCTGTACTGTCTACTAGGTATCACATCTGTAAGAACCTCCCTTTGTCACTCTCAGACAGTCTTGTTGAGCATTTTAATCCAACCCTAAAATGCTTGTTAAAAAGATCTGTGAAAGCTGAAGGGAAAGATTGGGACCAGTATTTACCTTACTTGCTTTTTGCTTACAGAGAAGTGCCACAAGCATCATCGGGGTTTTCACCCTTTGAAATGTGTGGTAGACAACCTAGAGGGGCCACTAGATTTAATAAAAGAAACATGTGAAGATAACACGTCTCAGAGAGAATCAATTACATCGTATATGTGTGCACTGAGCAAGAAACTGGCAAAATATGTTGGAATTGCCCACAGTAACCAGGAAGAGGTCTCAAAACCGTATCATGACCATGGGGTCAAAGAAAAAGGTTTTGAACCAGGTCAAAAGGTCTTGTTTCTGTTGCCCACTACAGTAAAACTGTTAAAGTGGCATGGGCCTTATTAAGTGGTCAGATGTACCAGTACACTTAACTATGAGACTGAGACCCTTGATAAGAAAAATCCTACCAAGATATACCATGCTAGCCTCCTGAAGAAATGGGTTAGAAAAGCATGTTGCTTTGTTAGTATTACTAGAAACTGCTACGCATGATATTGATACAGCTTATGACAGACTGTAACAAACTGTAACTTCTGATGCTGTAAAGGTGAATTTTCTTACCCACAGAATAAACCTCAGAAATTCATAACTTAGTAAAGACATTTGGAAGTACTTTTACCACAGTGCCAGGCTGAGCAAAAGGGATTGACCATGTAACAGTGACAGAGAATGCTTGCCGTATCAGAAAAAAGACATACAGATTACCAGAACGGTTAAGAGCAGACGTGGTTAAAGAAATGCAAAAAATGAGAGTTTGGTGTCATTGAAGAATCAAGAAGTGCTTGGTCATCACCAGTCATGATTGTAACTGAAAAAGAAGGGGGTGTAAGAATCTGCCTTGATTCTAGCAAACTTAATCAAGTGTCTGTATTTAACAGCTATCCTATGCCCAGGATAGATGATTTGGTGGACAGACTGGGAAGTGCCAGGTACATCAGTACCCTCAATCTCACCAAGGGTTGTCAGATTCCCCTAAAGAATCTAGATACAAAACTGCATTTTCCACACCAGTTGGATTCTGTCAGTTCACCAACATGCCATTTGGTTTACATGGTGCACCTGCCACATTCCAGTGGTACATGGATGTAATTCTAGCCCCTCACACTGCATACCATAGTGATTCGCTCAATACAGGTGTGGTTCCAGAGGACTGGAGGGGGGCAAATGTAGCCCCTGTTCACAAGAGTGGTAACAGGGAGCTACAGACCAGTCAGCTTCACCTTAGTTATGGGCAAGATCATGGATGTACTGCTTAAGGAAAGGATTGTGGAGTACCTCGTAATCATGGGGAGCACAAGATCCAAGACAGCATGGAATCATGACAGGAAGGTCATGTCAAACAAATCTGATGGACTTTTTTGACTGGGTGACAAAGGAGGTGATCAGGGAGGAGTGGTGGATATCGCCTACCTTGATTTCAGCAAGGCCTTCGGCACTGTACCACACAGAAAGCTGGTTAACAAGATATGTAGCAGGAGGGTGGGCCACGAAATGGAGAACTGGATTAGTACCTGATTGAGGGACAGGAAGCAGAGGGTGGTAGTGAATGGGATCAGATTGGAGGAAAGGAAGGTGGCCAGTGGGGTGCCCCAGGGACCAGTCCTAGGGCCAGTCCTTTTTAATGTCTATCAGTGACATTACCACCATCCTCTGTCCCCCAGTCAGCTGCTTATCCAGTTGGATAAACAGTCCCCTTGTTCCAGGCACCTTAGCTTCTTCACAAGCCTCCAGTGAGGCACTTTGTCAAGGTCTTGGTGAAGTCCAAGCAAAGGAGATCCAAAACTGTGCACCTGTCCACTGCCTATGACACTGAGTTGAGTCAAAAAGGTTTATCTGGCACCACCTCCCATTAATAAAGCCATGTTGCCTTTTACCCTGCAGATTGTTTGCCTTAGGGAATTCTACTCTTGGTTCCTTGATGACAGACTCAAGCAGCTTCCCTATGATGGAGGTAATACAAACCACCCTGTAGTTCCTTGGACCCCTATTTTCTGTAGCACTCCACATTGTCACTGAGAAGTCATAACAACTGGATTTAGTGCACCCGTACCACGGAATGACACAGCCTAAGCTTTAAAATGTTGGGCACATGAGGATTCCGTGCAGCAGCAACTCCCCAGTTTAGCTATGCCATTTGAAGGGGACAGGGCTACTTTTATCTTCTCTCAAGACTTTTCAGGATTTCTGATGGGGCTGCAATTCTGCATTACAGGCTGGGGCTGCCTGGTTTCAGGGAGCACCACTACATTAAAATTGTGTCTGTTAAGCTGTGGCTTTACAGTTGATTAACCTGCTTCCTCATACTGGGAGCAATATGCCTCCTAGGGTGCTTTAATGACATTCGCTTAAAAAAAAAAAGTGCCACGGTGGGTACATTCTGCTTTTATTTCTGGGGCGTGTGTAGGTTCGGGTCCCTCGCTCAAGGCCTGTTCTCTCCCCAGTTGTCAGGTTGTGTTGATACTGGTTTAAAAAATAAATAAAATCAGTGCTTGTTTTTTCACCAGCAGCCATCTTGAGGCGCAGGCGATGCCGTGTTCGCCCAACCTCGGCTGTAACCCTGTTGGCTCGTACTAGATCTTGTTTAAAGATCTAAGCACTTTGGACCTTTTTATGGGATTGCCCAGGCTGTTAATGTCTTGAGACCATGATAAATGTAGGCTGACTTACCCCCAGGGCCCCCTGAATTAGCAGTCATGGGGTTTCAGAGGGCCATCCGCCCCCGAGTTCAGAAAATGATCCGCCTGCAGATTCAGTATACAGTTACACATGGTACTGCAAATCCTTCATTTAAGGCTAAAACAACCCTGAGCCTGTACTCAACAAAACATATCTGGTAACTTAATGAGAAAGGAGCCAACAGGGATCAGCAGTGTCTTGGGAACCATAAACTTACCCTGCCGTGAGCGTGTCAAGCCTTGCATAGCAGTGAACTTGACTTCCAAGGGAGAGGTGGGGATCAAAACCCGCCTGTAAGGGACAGATAATGTTGCAATACTCCCTTATGTTCACAAATCTGACCAAGTCCAAATTTGGGTTGGGCCTCTGTAGGGCGAGTAAAGTCCTAAAATGGAAGACACAGAAAATAAAATATCCCCAAAACAATGGATTGTTGCTCTGGTTAAAAGTGCCATGGAGCGACCTAGGTCTGCCATATCCCTGCTAAAGCTGTAGTATTATGTAATGCAGTACAAATCAAACTGAGTTGATAATGTAGGGAGTTACCCTTGTTAGAAGTAATGCCTCGGAATGGGTCTCCTTTCAGTATCATTTGGGTAGCTGAGGTATTACTAAACCTATAAATGAGCAAAGGCGGGCTGATACTGAGGTATTGTTCTGTGCTACCTTAGCTGTGCAGCTCTCAGAAAATTGGTAAAAAAATAAAATAAACAGTCTTATACATTTACCATAATGGTGGAAGTTCCTCAGAGCATACTTGTTCCCACCCCTGTTGCTGGTGACCAGAGTACTGCAAAAAAAATGAGTCTGTCAAGAGGAGGTTTCCTCCTGATAGCTGCAGAGTAGCCAAGATAACCATGGTTCTCCAGTCTGATGAACCTGGCACAGCCGCCCCCATTTCAGCTTCCACTTTATGGGGATCGCCTCATTCAGAGATCCATTCTGCACCCAGAACTAGAATTGATGTGGTTGGCAGTTTGGCTTCTGAGAGGAGGAGGCTTTTGAAGCAGAGTTTCTCCCAGAGAGTTGTAAACACTCTCATGGCTTCCAGGAAAGTTTCTACTTCCACGGCCTGTGATCGAGTATGGAACACCTACTCCAGTTGGGCCACAGCTCGAGGTGTTAGACCCTCCAAGGCTATGGTTCTGCAGGTGTTGGAATTTTTGCAGGCAGGGGTGGACAGGGGGCATGGAATTGAGCACTCTGCAGGGCAAGTATCCACACTCGGAGCAATGGTGGGAACATCATATTAGGTTTGTCTCTGGGAACGAACTCAGATGTTATCCATTTCCTCAGGGCAGTTAGCAGGAGCCACCCATCTTTCCGCTCTCTAGTACCATTGTGGGATCTGAACTTGGTGTTAAGTGTCTTGTGTAGGGTGCCTTTCGAGCCACTTTCATGGATCCTGTTGGCTATCTTGTCCTACAAGGTGTGTTTCCTGACCGCCATTTTCTTGGCAAGAAGGATTTGTGAGCTTCAGGCTCTTTAGCACAAGGAGGGTCATGTGGGGTAGACTTGAGAGCAGTTAAGACTGCCACAGATCAATGTGCCAGATGGGTCAGCAAAGCAATAAGAAAAACAAAATCCTCTATGGTTTTCCAAGGAAGTGGCTATTACAGTCAAAGAAAAAAGAAGGCGTACAGCATATACAAGGAAACCAAAACTGAGAAAGACTGGGAGTCGTACAAGGAAAAAATGAGAGCGTCTAGCAAACAAATTAGAAAGGCAAAAGCCCAGACAGAGGAAAAGATAGAAGAAGGGGCAAAGAGAGGAGACAAATCATTTTTTTAGATACATTAGGGAATGTAGGAAGGCAAAAGGGGAATAGTAAAGATTGCTGCTGAAGAAGGGGAGTGCACCAAACATGGCCCAGAGAAAGCCAAAATCTTCAACAAATACTTCTGCTCAGTGTTTACCAAAGAGGACCAAGGGGATGGCCCAGCCGTAGGAAAAAAAAAAAATCCCAGAATCAGGGGTAGACACGAGTCCCTTTACAGGAGCCGAAGTACGGGAAGCACTAAATAAACTAAAAGCAGACAAAGCCATGGGACCAGCCGAGATGCACCCCAGAATCTTTAAGGAACTGGGGGCAAAATTAGCAGCCCCTCTGGCACTTCTATTCACAAAATCTTTGAAGAACGGTGTGGTACCCGAAGACTGGAAAAAAGCAACAGTGGTTCCACTTCACAAATCAGGCAGTTGTGAAGAGCGTAGTAATTACAAACTGGTGAGCCTCACGTCTATAGTAGAAAAACTAATGGAGTCACTACTCACAGAGGATCATAGCATTCCTCGAAACTAGTGGCCAACAAGACCCTAAACAGCACAATTTCACAACAGGTAGGTCATGCTAGGCAAATCTGCTCAAGTTTTTGTCTACACTATAAAAATAGCGGACGATGGTGGGGCAGTATATGTGGTCTACCTAGACTTTAGTAAGGCCTTTGTCTCAGTTCCACACACAAGGCTGGTAAAGAAGCTTGACCACACAGGGGTTGGTCCAGAAGTAGTCAGATGGGTACAAAACTGGTTACAAGGCAGAACCCAGAGGGTATAGGTTAGTGGAACGCAATCAGCAGAAGGCAGGGTGACCAGCGGGGTGCCCCATGGATCAGTGCTGGGGCCTCTGCTCTTCGGTGTTTTTATAGCAGACATTGCTGACAGACTAGAAGGGAAGGTGTGTCTGTTCACAGACAACACCAACATATGTAATAGTGTGGACTTCTCAGAAGGAGTGAGCAAGGTGGACGCTGACCTCAAGAAACTTGAAGAATTGTCTGGAGTGTGGCAGCTGAGATTTAATACCAAAAAGTGCAAGGTCATGCACATAGGAAAGAAAAATCCAAGAAAGGAGTATTACCTAGGAGGCAAAAGACTGGCGGCCTCAAACCAGGAACGAGATCTGGGAATCATAATCTCAGACGACTTAAAAGTTAGTAAGCAGTGTGAGAAGGCAACATTAAAGGCCAACAGAATGCTGGGCTGCACAGGAAGGGGAATCACGAGCAGGAGGAGAGAAATGGTACTACCGCTGTATGGATCGCTGGTCAGGCCTCACCTGGAATACGGAGTCCAATTCTGGAGGCCTCACCTCAGGAAGGACATTGACCGGGTAGAAACAATATAGAGAAAGGTGACAAAAATGATTCAGGGTCTGCAGTACATGTCCTACGAGGAAGGACTTGGGGAACTGAATATGTACTCCCTGGAACATAAGAGAGAGAGAGAGAAGGGACATGATTGAAGCACTCAGGTACATAAAGGGCATTAACAAGGTACAGGCACAGGAACTTTTTCACTTCAAGAAGGGCTCCAGAACCAGTGGACATGACCTCAGGCTGCAAGGAGAGAGGTTCTCTACCAACACCAGGAAGTTTTTCTTCACAGAAAGAGTGACGGATGCCTGGAGCAGTCTGCCCCAAGAGGTTATGGGGTCAACACGGGGGTGTTCAAGAATGCATGGGATAGACACAAGGGAGCACGAGCAACTAGAGTCTCAAATAGGTCTAAAACAAATGGACAGACTAGATGGACCTAGCGGTCTCCTTCTGCCATCAACTTCTGTGTTTCTGTGAACCATACCTTATAATGCAGAAAGACAAGATGGTGATGAGGATAATCCCATCCTTTTTGCCTAAAGTTCCTACAGCCATCCATGGGAACCAGGAAGTTTAATTGCCGTCATTTTTTCCAAAGCCATGAAATTCAGAAGAAAATAAATTTCATAAAGCTGGATTCACGGAGGGCAGTTGACTTACCTAAAAAGAACAAATGAGTTCAAAAAGTTTGAGAGCCTGTTCATCCTGTTTTGCGTGGTGAAGAAAGAGCTCCCACCCGAATCAGGGCTCATTCTACCAGGGCGCTTGCTGTGTCCTAGGCGGAGGGAGGATAGGCCTTCATATTAGAACGCAGCAAAAGAGGTGATGTGGTCTTCAGTGCACACATTTACTGAGCACCACAGATTGGGTGTCCAGAGCTCTGCCAGTGCAGCTTTTGGGCAAAGAGTTATATGTATTGTGATTTGGCAGATGAGTCCTATATCTATGGGACAATATCCTCCCCTTCCCAGTTGTGGAATAGGTACTGCTTTTTAGGACCCGTACTTATAAACTCCCCATTGACAGTGTGGCGCAAAACAGAAAAGTGAAATTCCTTCATGCTTAACATAATTTCCTTTTCTGTTCACTCTAGTGTCGTCAGTGGGGCCTCTCCTGGGAGCTGATGGCTCCTGCTGCAGAATATTGTCTGATATATAGCTACATAATTCTGATTGCAACAAAGATAAATTTTGTCTGCAAATGCAGTTAGATTTCAGGAGTAGTCTGCTAGCCATGGACAGTGATAGGCAGCATTGGGCTTACAAGTACACAGTTTAACAGGTAATGGTTAAGTAGCATGCAGTGTTCTGCTGTTTCCGGGTTTGTTTTACCTGTTTTTCTACAGCTGTATTCAACTGTTGATTCTTTCATGATAACAGCTCTGTATTATCAGTGTTGATAGCAGCAAACTGCTGAAGTCACAGATCAGTAGCCTGACACTCAAGAAATATTGCAAGAGGGTCATCCGGTATGAATGACTTACAGACAGTGCTTCAGTGAGGGAAGTCTTTCATTTGTCTTTATCATGTGCTGTGATTTTTGTCTCGTTAGGAAGAGAGTTCATCCTTATCTTGGAGGCAAGGTGGTTGGTAGCTGTGTAAGTGTGTATAAGTACTGCATGGACAAAGGTAACTGATTAGCTATTGCCTTTGAGATCCCCTTGACGCCAAGGTTCTATGCTTTACTGACAGCCTTGGGCTGTACCACTATCCCAGAGAGGGGAGCTCATTACCCATATGTATTAACTTCCCTTTGACAACATGAGGCTAACAGAAAAGGAAATTACAATAAGTATGAAGGAATTTCTCCTTTCTGCTATTTTTAGTTGCACTAGCTCTTTAACAACATCATCACTTTTTTTATTAATAAACCTGAAGCATCTTGTGGTCTGCGATTGGGGAGGAGGATAGTGAAGGAGGGGAGAGCGAGCAGGGTGTGTTGGTTCATCTTGGTACCAACAGTCTAGCAAACAAACCTGTGGAGATATTGAAATGGGACTTCCAGAGGCTGGGGGCAGACTGAAGAAGCACTTTGCTTCCTTTGTCTTTTCTGAGCTCCTCCTTGTCTGGAGTAGGAAGGAGGAGATAAGGGAGTTCATTGTGTGGTTAAAAGGGTGTTCAGGAACAGAGGTAGCACTTTGTGGGTGACTGGGAGGCTTCTATGACAGGAGGCTCTTCAGTGGCGATGGTCTTTCACTTGACAAAAGATGGGACTAGTGCTTTAGGCAGACGGGTAAAATCTGTATTAGTAGACAGTTTATTTATTTATTTTAATATCAGTTTAACAACCTTTGAGCCTGAGGCTCATTTACAAAGGTACCTTGTCAAGAAGGGAGACAAAGACATACATGTAAGAGACAAAAGCAATACAGTACAGCAAAAGGCACAGGCAGGTTACATGTAAGGTGAAGCAATCAGCAACACAGTTCAGCAATAAGGTACAGTCATGTTACAGGGGATACGAGCCATAACACAGTTATCAGCAGAAAAGTAGGATATGTGATCCCTTTTTTTTTTTTTTTTTGAAGTAGGCGGTGGGCAGAAGAGTTGAAAGGAGGCTGGCGGGGGAGAGCTGGGATAAGAAGTGCAGCTCAGCAAGCTTTGTCAAGGGGTGGAGGTGGGGAGTCAGGGCAGTGGCAGGTGTGAAATGAGCAGGCGAGGTTTTCAGGCTGTGTTGAAGCTAGCCAGCGAGGGGCATTCGTGATGCTTGCTGGAAGGAGTTGTACCAGGAGGGGCTCTATGGGGAAAGCCCTTTGGCCCTGGGTGGTCCGTGCCTTGGGGCGACAAGGGCAACTCTGCCGGGCGCTAGTGCTGAGAGTTGGATCGGTGAATAGAGTTAGCAAGGCCAGGCGGGATAGACCATGGAGAGCTTTATAGGCAATTTGACAGGTTTTGGAACAGGAGGCGCTCATCAAGGTTGAGTATAGAGGACATGGAGTATAGATGGCAGGTATGGGTGAGTCTATGGGCACTGGTAATAAGTCGACAGGCTTTATTGGCGTTAGGCATACCTTGCAGCGGGCCGTCTGGTCTGCTGCACCATACAGGAAGCCGTGAGTCGATTAGGGATAGTGTCGAGGTAACAGCCAAGCGGAGCGTTTGCGGGAGGCATTTTTGTGTCGGTGAGGATACCCAACCATGCATTGGAGGCAGAGGTCAGGGCAGCGATGTGGTTATGAAAGGAGAGAGCAGAGTCGAAGATTATGCCAAGGTATTTATAGGCGTACAAGTTCTATAGGGTGTAGGCGGAGTGGACAGAGAGAGAAGTTGCTGGACTTATTTTGAGGGTTTGTAAAAAGCATAGATTTAGTTTTCTTAAGGTTGATGCGAGGCGGTGGTCAGAGAACCAGGTTTCTGCCGATGTGCGAGCGCGCTGGAGGAGTTCTGGAGAGCAGGGTTACTGTCGGAGGCAAAGAGTACTGCATCATCAGCGTGAGAGTGGGACATTTCCTGCACAAGCGTTGGGCAGGGAGTTGAGGAAGAGAGAGAACAGTAAAGGACCAAGTATGGAGCCCTGGGGAACTCCCGAGAGGATTGGGCAGGTATCAGAAAGAGTGCCACCAATCCTAACACATTGTGAACGGTTGGACAGATAGCTGACGCATCAGGAGACTGGACCAGAGGCAAAGCCCACACTGGCAAGTGTAGCTAACAGGAGAAGGTGTGAGACGGTATCAAAGGCTTTTGATAGGTCTATAAATACCGCACCAGCGAGGGAGCCTGCATCAAGTGAGTTATGGAGGAAGTTTGCAAACTCCAGGAGAGCAGTATTGGTGCTATGACCGACTCTGAATCCATGTTGTTCAGGACAGAGGACATCGTATTTCCTGAGGTAATCAGATATTTGGCTAGCAACAATTTTCTCCAAAGCTTTAGAGAGGGGAGAGAGGATAAACTAACTGCAGGGGAGGCTGGGGCTAGGTATTCCATAGTTGAGGAAAGTGAAGTGAGGAACCTAGACAGGACTCCCTCAGGGACTGGGGCAAGATGCACAAATAGTAGTAACAGTGTGGAATGAGTTCAAGCTACCAGGGAGTGTAAGCCAAATAGACCAGCATAAAAAGGAAACACAAGACACCTAAGATATAAGTAAATTTTTTGTTGGGGGGAAATCATTCAAGAACCAAGAGTGGTGGGAGCTTAGGATGGAGAGTGGTGTGCCCCAGTGCCAGGGGTGTGGGTAATATAATTAGCAAGGCAAACAGAAACCGCCCCGGACTAGTGCTGTGCATGAGGCCAAGAAGTCAGACAAAGCAAGCCAAACAGACCTTGCACTAGCCTCCCTCACAGGCAAATCACAAACTCAAAGCAAACAAAAGTATGCCAAGATTAAAAAGTATTTATTTAAACTTAGTGGGAGCCACAGATGCCACCAGTTGTGACTCCTACTGGATGTTTGTACCTCTGTAGTTTTGTGTAAAACACAAGGTTCTTGACTAGTGGTCCCTGGTAATCCAATAAAGCCACCTGACACCAAATGTTATTTTAAATCAGTTGCAATTTATTAATACCAAATAAGCCCTAACAATTTTACCTCTGACATGATTAAATCTAAACAGCTGATGGCTTTTTACCACCAGGGCTACAGCATTTCAGAGACACATGTAACCATACATCTCTGGATCCCCCGAGCAATCTATGGATAATCTCAGACTGCATCTTGTCCAAGACTGCATCTTCTCGAAGGGACGCTGGACATAACAATAGGTCCCATATTCATATGTAGCAAGCTTAGAAAAAAAATGCAAGGCTGGAATTTCCCAAAAACTACGACAGCAGATTTAGCCTGGACACCTGTTCATTAATACATTCCCATAAACAAAGTTTTTGATACATCCTGTAACTACAGTTTCTGAGACATCCTGTAATCAAAGTTTTGGTTATGAGATGTACCTGACATTTGCCAAGACAGGAGTTATTAGCATCCTTGGAGGAAAACAAATGGTATGAATTGTATATTTATCACAAATAACTTTTGTCTTAGAGCCAGAAAGCATATGAGAGACGTGACTAGCTTGCTACAAATGTCAAAGTAACCTTGTACCAGCAACCAAATGAGGTATCTCATGATTTCTTATCAGTTTTCTGTTAAACATATATTTTTTTTTTAACACAAGAGAATTGTATGATGAGAAACTTTTAACAGTCAAGGCTAAGCACAGTTAACAGCTGTGCGCATATCTCTGCCACAGCCTCACCTTATGCTTTCAGCTATTTTTCTTCACTTTATAGAATCTTACAGTTAACCCTTTTAAAGTCTTGCACACACACACATACATTTAAGTGACATGGTGGTCACTTGCAGCCTTTTGCTGCTAGATATACTAATTCAAGTGTTGGCATCATTTAGTCATCTACTAGCCATCTTCACCTTTTACTAGCCCTCTAGCAATCTACACTAGCCATTTTACACCTTTCTATCTCCTCAACCTTTTGGTTAGCTAATTACATATTGTTGATTAAAAGTTTGGTCACTGGTTACTAAAACCTTGGCCATTTGTCACTAAACTTTGGCCATTGGCCACTTTCAACATTTGGCATTATGCCCTGCACCTTTTAGCACTATGAAAGTTTAAATAAACTTTTTTTTAGCTTGGCATATATTTGTTTGCTTTAAGTTTGTGCTTCACCTGTGAGGGAGGCTAATGTGAGGTCTTTTTGGCTTGCTTTATAGTATAATTAGTGGACTCCAAGCACTGATGGCAGACTCTGGGCTGGATCCAATGGCCGATGCAGAAACTTGGGCCAGCAAGAACAATGATTGGGACTTTGTGATCCTGGATACACCTTATATAGGCGTGGTAGAGGGGTAGTCATTTATGTCAGGGAAGGAATTGGGGCAGTAGGGGATGCATCAATTCAAGGGAAAATGGAGGTGGAATCACTGTGGGCACAGCTCAGAGTCATCAGGTAGAAAACTTGGCTGGGGTGGTTTACCAGCCACCAGGGAGGCGAGAGGAAAGAGAGAGATAAGGAACTAGGAGCAGAACTAGAAAAAGGGAGGGTGTAGTAGTAGGAGCTCTCAACCTGCCAGACATCAGCTGGGCCATCGCAGCATCCAGGAGTACCAGAAGCCAGGCTCTGCTTGATACTGTGCATGACTGCATGCTGATGCAGCAGGTCAGGAAACCCACTAGACAGTCAACTATTCTTGATGTGGTACTCACCATCTTGGATGGAGCAGGTGATCTTGTTGGGGAACCACTAGGGTCCAGCAGCCACAATACTATATGGTCTGAGTTGTTCCTGGGCACCAGTAAGCCCTCATCTAAGGCTAATGTACTAGACTTTAGAAGGACAGGAACTGTAGACCACATCGAGGGAGTGGAAGAGCGATTAGGGATCATAAAAGGTGTCGTTCTCATGACAGTTCAAGCATACACAACAGTAACCAAGAGAAAAAAGTGCAAGACCAGTTTGGTTCTCTGAAAAGGTCAGGGAGGCAGTGAGGACCAAAAAGAAGGCCTTCATAAGGTACAAAGAAAAAACAGTGGGATAAGGAATAGGAAGAGTATCAGGAAAAGTTTGGACAGGCCAAGAAGGCAGTCAAAATCATAAAGGCAAACACAGAACTGGGTATTGCAGAGGGGGTTAAGGGGGGAAAAATATATTTGTAGCTACATAAGGGGGAAAAAGACTGCAGTGTGGGTTGTTAGGCTGAAAGGGTGGCAGGGTAATAGAGGAAGAAGGGTAGAAAGCAACCATGATGCACTACGAAGAACACCGGGCTCTTACCAGGGAGTGGCATAAATACAGCTGACAGAGGGGTCATGGAAATGAGGCTGCAGAAGTATACTAGCGAACAAGTCCTAAAAAGGTTAGCAGCCATGAAGGTAAACAAGATCCTGGGTGAACTGTGAATAGCTACTTACCAGGAACAGACGAGCTAGGGCACAGGGTCATGAGTGGAGGTTAATGAAGCAAAGATTTAAAAGGGATTTGGGGAAGTATTTTACAATAAAAGTGGTTAAACCATGGAATGACCTGCTGGTAGAGGAGGTAGGTGCTAAAACCATAAACTGCTTCAAACACAGTTGGGATAGAGTTATGGGTATAGTAGTTACTCCACAGGGTGAGGGAGGCAGAAACATGGAGAACAAAAGGGAGGATAGGGTAAGCGTAGACCCCACAGAGACAGTAGGTCCTGATGTATGATAGGCTAATACGAGCAGACTAGATGGACCTTTGGTCTTTTTCTGCCATCATTGTCTAGGTTTCTGTAATCTGATTGAAAAAAAAAACATGTTGTCAGTGCATCTAGTAAGATGCACAAGAACTCGTAGAAAAGAAAATTTCACCTTTTTTTTTTTTCCCAAAAATCATTTTTTTTATGTTCTTAGCTCCCACAAAGCCACCTATAACTATAGGTTACAAACGGAGGATAGAGGAAGATGATGATGATGATGATGAATATGATTCTGAAATGGAGGACTTTATAGATGATGAAGGAGAACCTCAAGAAGAAATTTCAAGACATATTCGAGAAATCTTCGGATACGACCGTAACAAGTAATCCAAATTAGCACAGAGATTATTGTGCAAAATAATGGACAGTAATCCTTTATAATTGTGATTATTTGCAAATTAAGTGACCATATGACTAACAGAATGCCTAAGGTGACAAAACTGTATATGGAAGTAAAATGAAAAAAAATGCTGCATCAGAAATCTTCTCCAAATAAATTACATAATAGTATAGCATTAGAGTAGAAAAAAATGAGCAAAATATTTTAGGTTTAGGTTTTTATTTTGTTAAGCACTCTTCTAAAATACCCAGAGCACTTTATATAATACACAAGACAGATTACATAAGTAGAAAATATAACTTTCTAGGGGCGTGGATATGGGTCACATGTCCACACTGGCAGTTCCACTGGAGCAATATTATTGGAATGAACATCTTTAAGCTCAGCTCTTCCCACCAGCTGGGTGGTCCTCCGACACCACCCCATGACGTCAGATTTTCCTTTGTAGCTCCTGCTTAGCATAGCTGCGTCATAGGCGGACCTCTTCTCAATGAAAAACGGTTTCTGTTGATTTGAAGCTCTTGTTTCGTGGTTCCTTTGATTGTCAACAGATCTACGACAGACCACTAGAAATCAGGGTTTAAATTCTGAGTTAGGTGCTAGCAGAAGATGCCAGTCACCGAACCACAAGACACTGCCTGGACTTGGTTGAGTGCAGTCTTTGCAGAACCATGCTTCCCGAGTCCCTCGAGGACAGGAAGTTTTGGCTCTTGCTGGGTCACCCATCACATAGAGTCCTGAAGGATCACTGTAAGGGACGCAAGAAGGCCTTGACTGTGGCTGGGTGGGCTGAGCAACTTGAGGCGGAAGTGGTGGCTGCCACAGAGGGCACCTCCTCGATTTCTGTGCTGTTCCCTGGGGCCAGCGTTGGTGGATTTTTCATAGGACAGTTCCGTGATATGTCTGTCCCCCCCAGACCTTGGCAAAGAACCCTGCCGTTCTCTGTTTAAAATCTGAGTGCTGCCGGTGCCAGTCGTGGATCTGGGAATGGTCGAGGTTCTGCTGGTCCCTCGACTCGCATGACCACATGACAGCTGTTGAGCACCCGTCGGCCAAGGGGTGGTTGGGCAGGTCGAGAGCTCTTTGGTTTCCCCATTGAGGCAGTTGACTTTGACTTTGGTCGAGCAGGCAGCTGACGTTTTTCTTCAACCTGTTGCCCCATTGTTGGACAAAACCGAGGAATCAGTGTTGCATTCCTCTGTTGCTTGGTCGGTGCCTCTGAGTGATCCACAGTGGAACCAACCTTTACCTGGACTCAGGTCTTCCACGTTTGTGCTGCTCAGTGTCAGTAGGCACATGATTTACGGCCAACTGCCTGAAGACATCTCCTGCCATCAGCCGTCTGGTCGATGGTCAAGACCGCGGTAGAGGTCGCAGTTGAGATGCTCTCGCTGTCGATCCCGCTGGACCGGGAGGTGTCGTCATAGGTATTCCTCAACCTCCTTGTCCTCTGGTGAGGAGAAGCACCAACGCAAGATTTGCCAGTGCTACAAGGAATTCCTGTGGCAACATTGTGCCATCATGGGGCTGGGTAGGGCTCTACCCCAGGATCCTCTGGTGCCCTGGTAGCCACCAGTGGTGACCCCGCCGGTCCACGTTCTGCAGGTGCTCCCCACACCTGTTTCTCCACTGATCAGGCTGGAACTGCCAGTTGGCAGTCTGACCAAGGAGGCCGGCCATTCGGCTGCTGGCTTGCCAGACCAGTTGTCAGTGCAAATCACCCCAAGTTAGGATTCCTGGGAGGTCTCTGACAAGATGCGGCTGGGGGCCATTACAATTTATTTATTTTTTACGTATGTTTCTTTTCCCCCCAGCCGGGGCTAGCGAACAGGGCTCTGACTGTCCCACTTAAGAAACTCGTTTGACCCCTTGACCGCGTGAGGCTGTCCGACCTGACTCCACTCCAAGCTGGTTCCCACAGATTCCAACCCCCTGTGGCAGGGCCAGGGAGGGAAAGCCAGCCTCCCTGCCCCTGGAGTGGAGTTGTAGTTGGGAGTGCGGCCAAGGTTTCATAGAGCCTGTTAGTGCTCCTTTTCCGTTTTATCCCTCCTCTCTCTCCCCCATTCACACATGCTATAGAGTCCCACAGCACGCTCTTGTCAGTGTCATTCCAGACCCACACTACCACCAGGTCTCCACCTGGTGGCAGTCATTCAGTGGGACCAAAACAGTCCACCATCCCCGGGAGAGGATCCTCTCCCTCCCCGGCCAACCCCCAATGACCCTATCCACCACTGAACATGGGTCGCTGGCGTGACAGGAGGTGAGACGCACAGCACTTCTGCCCTCCACGTCACTGGGCCGGCTCCAAGGGCTATTTTTGAAGATTCATGGGATGACTCTGGTCAGTAGTCCATGGTCTCCTCGTAGGCTTCTCTCTTTGACTGCAGCTCGGTCAAAGAACTTTCCACCGAACATGGCCCCGGTGTCTTTCAGAGCACTTGTCTTGCTTGAGCCAGTCCAGAAGAGAGTTAAGTACTTTCTGATAGACATTCAGGACCAGGACACATCCCCGGGGGTTGCCTTCCCTGTGGCTGAGGCAATTCTGGGATCAGTCCTGGAGCTTTGGCAGCATTCAGCATTCTGCCCGGCACCCTCTGCCCTTATGGTTTGTAAGTATGCGTACCCCATGTGCTCCCTTTTGAAGGTTTTGGACCACCCCTCCACAGGGGGAACTGGTCACGGATTCGGTTTTCCATTAATCCAGGCACCAGGGGGACATGGACAAGCCTCCAGACAAGGAGTCTCGTAAGATTGACTACATCACTAGAAAAGGTGTATGCTGTGGCATCTCTGTCTCCAGCTGGCTAGCTAAGCCGTGATTATGGCTAACTTTGGTCACTTCCTGATGGGAGTCCTTGAAGTTGTCCTCCGTCCCTCCCCTCTCTGAGAAGTAACAGATGATGGTGAGAATTCCAGTGCCATCCTTCATTCTGTGACTGTGTCCCAGAAGGACCAGAAGAAAAAGCCTAAGAAGCCAGCTTTCAAATACCTGGTCCTTTCAGTTGCAGCCTCCCTGGCAGCAGCCTCAGCATCGGTAATTCCAGGCCTGGCACTCCAAGCCTATGGCAGGGCCCAAGGTCCGAAAAGATGGGGGGTGACAGTGGTAGTGGTGCCCCTCTAGCAGCAAAAGCTGCCCAGTGATTGGTTGGGGATGCCATTCCTCCACCTGTCCAGTCCCCAGCTGCTCTCCGTGTCAGAGGCTGACTGTGTTCTTGCCATGTTGGTCTGCTGTCACAGTGGACAAATGAGTGCTGGATTAGTGGGCAAAGGATTGACTCTGGACTTTGAGGCTGTCCCACTGTACTGCCACTACATGCTTTGGGAGTTCAGGGTGTCTCGGGACATGCTGTCCGCCCTCAGAGTGGGCATTGCTCTGCTCCTTGCGAAAGGTGGGGATAGCTTGTGTCCCGGATGCCCTGGCCATTCAGGGTTACGTATCCAGTTACTTCCTGGTCCCAAAATGGGGGGGGGGGGGCTGGTGGCCCATACTGGATTTGCACGATCTAAACCAGTTTATGCGGAAACACAAGTTTTGATTGGTTACTCTGAACCAGATTATACCACCCCTAGAGCAGAACATGTAGTTCTGTTCCTTGAACCTTCAGGATGCATTTTTTCACTTTCCTGTCCGCAGATCCCACTACCTGTACTTCCGGTTCTGCACGGTTGGGGTCCAGTACTAGTTCCAGATCGTGCCCTTTGGCCTCTCCTCCATGCACAGGGTCTTCACCAAATGTATTACAGTGGTGGCAGCCCACCTGAGACACCTTGGAGTCAGAGTGTACCTCTACCTGACAACTAGCTGATAGCAGGTCCATCCAGCGAGGCCATAGAGAGATCAACAGATCTGGCTTCCCTGACTTGAAAAGATTTGGGCCTGTTGGTCAGCCCAGACAAATCTGAACTGGTACTAAAGCAGGTGGCCAAGTTCATCAGGGCAGAGCCAGGCTTCCTGTGGGCCAAGGCCCACCTCCCTGCGGACCGGGTACTGAATCTTACCTCCTTTGCCCGATCATTTCAGGTTGGGTTATCACAGAATTTGACAGCTGATGAGGACCACTTGGCCCATCCAGTCTGCCCATTCCTCCCTACCTAAAACTATTACTGCAGACCATTCCAGTCTACAGCTTTTTCCCTACCCCTCTTCCTTTCCACTATGGTTCCCTTGTGCTTATCCCATGCATTCTTGAATCCCACCACTGTTTTCATCCCCACTACCTCCACTGATAGTCTGTTCCAGGAATCCATCATTCTTTCTGTGAAGTACTTCCTCACATCTCTCCTGAATTTACCACCCTCCAGCTTCCATGTCCACTTATTTTTGAGCACCCTTTCTTCTGAAAATTACTTCCCTCCTGTACCTTATTTACCCCCGTGAAGTGTTTAAAGGTCTCTGTCATGCACTCCTCTGTTCCAGGGTATACATATCAAGATCCTTTAGTCTGTCCTTGAAAGGCTTTTGATGTGGACCCTGCACCTTTTTAGCTGCCCTACTCTGGACCACCTCCACTCTATCTCCTTCCAGAGATATGGTCCTCAGAACTGGACACGTACTCTAGAGGGGGTCTTAGCAGCAGTGTATACAGAGGCAACACCACCTCTCTTTCTGCTGGTTTTATGCTTCCCTGTGCACCCCAGCATCCCATTAGCACTCCCGACTGCCTTGTCACACTGCCTGGCCACCTTTAGGTTATCTGATATGATTACCCTCAGGTCTCTTTCCTGCTTGGTGATCGTCAATACCACTCCACCCAGTTTGTACTCCACCCCTGGGTTTCTGTGCCATAGATGCATTATTTTGCCCTTTTTTTTGCATTTAAAACCTAGCTGCAATACCGTTGACCACTTCTAGTTTTCTCAGGTTTCTGCTCATCCTTTTCACCTCTTCTGGAGTGTCCACTCTGTATCATCCACAAAGAGGCAGACCCTCCCTCCCAGATCCTCTGCAGTGTCACTTATAAAGACATTAAAGAGGACCGGTCCCAGCATTGATCCCTGAGACATCCCACTGGTCACTCTCCCTTCCTCTGAGTGAACTTGGTTTACAAACCATCCTCTGTCGGCTATCCACAACCCAATTTCTTATCCAGGTTACCATCTTTGGACCCACTCCCAAGCTACTTAGCTTGCTTACTAGTGTCTGATGTGGAAAAGTGTCAAAAATCTTACTGAAATCTAGGTAGGCCACATCTGCCACTCCACCCTAATTTAACTCATTGAGTCCTGGTGGCCATTTTGGGTCAGGTTCTATAATGGATGGTTCCGACACCATATGGCGTCTACTGGACCAAATGAGTTAAATGCTTTGCCACCCAGTCAAAAAAATCTGTCTTATTTGTTTGACATGACCTCTCTTCTGTGGACCCATGCTGCCTCAGGTCTTGTGGCCCACTGGATTCAAGATATTCCACAGTACTTTCCTTCAGCAATGATTCCATTAACCTTCCCACCTGCGATGTCAGGCTGACTGGCCTATAATTGCCAGTAGTGGCACTACATCCATCCTCCTCCTCCAGTCCTACGGAACCACTCCTGTTTCCAGTGAGCAGGTAAATAGAACTGTCGGAGGTGCAGCCAGTATTTCCCTGAGGCACCCTCAGTACCCCTGGATGCACCCCATCTGACCCCATTGCTTTTTCCACCTTCAGATTAGCAAGTCCCTTCAGGACTCTCTCTTCCTGAAAAAGGACTAGTGTCCACCTCCCTCCCTCCAAAGCTTCTGTTGCTTTTTTTGTGGCTCCTCCCCTTCCTTTGAGGACACTGAACAAAAATATTTGTTCTGTGTGTGTCGGCCTTTTCCTGGTCTCGCTCTACACAGTCGTGTCCCCCCCCCCCGCTTCCCTTTTCAACCTTACAATCCCACCCTGGTCTTCCTGTTTTTATTTACAGACCTAAAAATGTCTTGTCCCCTTCGTTGTCCTGGGCTGTTCTGTCTTCAGTTTGCCTTTAGCCCTTACTCGACCGCATCCCGAGCAGTTCCTCCTGCACTAAGCTGCTGCCCATGAGTAGGGCTGGCCTGTGCTCCACTCCCGGACTTCAGACCCACGGGCCAATGACATTTCACTAGCTGTCAGCCACATCCAGAGCCAGTTCCTCCTACACTAAGGTACCTGCCCCAAGCCAGCCAACCGGATCGCGGGCGCCTTTCTGAAGCAAGCCCCGATTGGTCCAGTCCTCTCCTACATTGCTTTTGCCACTTGGCGCTGTACTTCTCTCCTCGGAGCTCATTCTCTGCTAGTTTTTACTGTTAACTACTTGTATTTAATGCGAGAACAATTTGCCTGTATGTTCTGAATTTTTTAGAGCTACAGAATTGTTTTCAAGTGATTTACAGTCCTGATAAGCAAAGCTAGACTGTTCTGTTTAACCCCCCGCTGCCCTTGGCGCCTAAGTTAACTTCTCTTTTGTCCTGCTAACTTCTTGATCCCTGGCTCCTCTGCCTGACCTTTTGTTTTAGCTTACTATAAATTCCTGCCTTTTTCTTCCCCCAGCTGCTGCCCTTGAGCAGGGCTAGCCCACGCTCCACTCCCGGACTTCAGATCACCGGCCCGACGGCATTTCACTAGCCGATGGCCAGATCCCGAAACCCGCTTTCCTCCTGCACTACTATACGGGTCCAAGCCAACTAACCGGATCACGGCGCCTTTCTGAAGCAAGCCTCGATTGGTCCAGACCTCTTCTACATTGTTTTTGCCGCTTGGCACCATACTTCTCTCCTCGGAGCTCATTCTCTGCTAGTTTTTCGTCCCACCCACAGCACCCCCTCCCAGAATTCCTTTAAATACACTGTAGCCACGCCCTCCTTGGTTTTCTGCCATCCTACAGGTCCACGCCAGGGATAAAGACTGCACTACTTTCTCCCTCATATTTATTCAGCCTTATTCTCCTCTTACCCCCAGACTCTACTTTTCGTGGAGTCATGGCATACTTCACTATTGCCTTTTTGCTGCTAATAAGTTGCACTCCCAATGTATACTACCTTAAAAAAAAATTCACTACTCGAGCCCTGTCCTAGAACCCTTCACCTACATTGCCTCCTATCACTGCACTACTCCCTACTCTACACGCCCCCCTTTATTCATACATCACCTTCTTCCTCCTCACTCTCCTTACTCCCTTCTCCCATGTCACTTAAAGCTCTCCTACTTTTAGCCCAAAATTGTCATGCAAGTCTGTCCCTAACTAGCACTCAGCTGTCATCCTCGTTAACACCTAGCAATCGTCCACAAAGAAAAAAAGCACTCAGATCCCATTTGAATTCCTTAGAGAAACTGTTACTCCTGCTTCTTTTCTGCTCAGGCAATGTTGAGCTAAACCCTGGCCCTCCATCGCTGCTCACCTCTCCTACTGAATTTGCGGCTGCACCCAGATTAAAAATAATGTTGGTCAATATACTGAGCCAGCCCAAAAAATTAGACCAATTACAAGTATGGGCCATCCACACCAAGCCCGATCTCATCGTTGTCACTGAAACTTGGTTAAAAAAAAAAAACATTGCTGACCAACAAATTAATCTAGCAGGCTACAATCTGTATAGGGCAGAAAGGGACTCCGGGGAGGTGGAGTAGTCATCTATACTAAATCCAAGTTCACAATTAGCGATACTATTGCAAATCAAAGGAGAAGAAATATGAGATTGTTTCTCTGAAGCTCCACCTTCCTTCCTCAGAAAACATCACTGTTACTGGTGGCTATAGGCCCCCCTGCTGGTGGGACCGATGTCCTTTACATCCTTAAATCCCTTGCCATCAATTCCAATATAGAAACAATAATCCTTGGGGATTTCAACCTGGATTGGCTGTCCCTTAAATTGCTTGGCTTGAAATCCCTTTGTGATGAACTTGGCCTTGCCCAGTTAATTAGTGAACCTACTAGGATCAGTACTTAAAAAAAAAATCGCAAATAGCTCACTCTTAGATGTGATATTAACCACTCATCCCCACAAAAGTTTACATGCAGCGGTCTTCCATAATGACTTGAGTGACCATAGTATTGTAGTCTGTATGAGATCGCAAGCTAAAGCACACTATCAGCCCAAATTCATCACTAAATGGTCCTTTCATAAGTTCAGTGCCTTAAACTATTTGAACAACCTAAGCAAGGTCAGATGGCAAGATCTCTTTCTTGCAAAATCAGTTGACGAGGCTGTTACTGTCCTCAATAATAACCTTACTACCCTGGCTAATAGACATGCACCTTTTATCAAGGTTTGGAGGTGCAAAATCTCTCACCCTTGGTTCACTCTGGAACTTAAGATTGCACTGACAAACCATGCAGCCAGGAATGCCTGTGTTAAATGTATTTGCTCCACCAAAGCAAACTTCTACGTTTCCACCCTAGAACAGGCTAAAGGGAACTCCCATAAAATTTGGAGGACCCTTAAGTCCATTGAAGGTCAGTTGACTGCCCCCTCCATTCCATCTAAGATCCGCAGCAAAGGTACGGTTGTGGAAAGTAATCACCAGATACTTGAGGAATTTAATTCCCACTTCGTCACTGCCGGCCTAGCCTTCGACTCTTTACCGTATGCTGCTCGTGTTAGGAATCAAGACAGCTCGGACACAGCGCTGCCTATCACGGCCTGTTCATTTCAGCTGTTCCCCTTTAATTTCAAAGAAGTTGAAGACTCGCTTATTAACTTAGACACCTAAAAAAGCGCCGGAGAAGATGGACTTGAACCACTGTTCCTAAAACTTGGTTGCACCTATCTTACTGCCCCTATCCTCCATATACTTAACCTCTCTATTCCACCGCCACAGTTCCTTCTTGCTGGAAATCCACTCACATCCTTCCCCTATTTAAATCGGGTGACCCATGTGACCTAAATAACTACAGGCCCATTTCAGTTCTTCCCATTCTCTCAAAAGTTTTCGAAAAATTTATCTATACACAGCTAAAAAAAACACATCGAAACCCATTCTCTTCTAAACCCAGCAAAGTCTAGCTTTCGCCCTAATCACAGCACCATCACAGCTTTGGCCAAAGTTACTAATGATTGGGTCTCTGCAATGGATTCGAAGAAAATAACGGGGAGCAGTATTCTTACATCTCAGTAAAGCTTTCGACACCATAGATCACAACTTATTAGTGAATAGCCTTATTAAAATAAGTTCCACCCCTTCCACCACTCAGTGGTTCAATAGTTACTTATCCGGAAGGACTCAGAAAGTTAAAGCAGGTGGTTTGTTCTCATCCTCCCTGCCTATAACCAGGGGAGTTCCGCAAGGCTCCATCCTAGGTCCCATTCTGTTCTCTTTATATATCAACGATCTCGACCATCAGATAACCAAGGCAAATCTGAATTTCTTTGCAGATGATACAGTTCTGTACACCTCTGGCCTACCTTGTCTGGAGTCAGGAACCTTCTCCAAGCTGACTTCACACAGTTAGAAACTAATCTAATCAATGCCAAGCTGTTCCTAAAAGCCAAGAAAACCAAGGCCATGATTTTCTCCCTATACACCTCCCCCACTACTAGTCTCAACTCACCTAAAGACTTTGTTGTCACCTCCCTAGGAGAACCACTGGAAATTATTTCAAATTCAAATATCTTGGCATTTGGCTCGATATCGAGCTCTTCTTTAATGACCATCTCGATGACCTGTCCAAGAGATTAAAAGTCCGGCTAGGTTTTTTCTTCCGCAATAATAATAATCTTTATTTATAGTGCACCTTTCAAAAAGCCAAGGCGCGGTACATATTTAAAATCAATTCAATAAAACATCATGATAAAATCACTAAAACAAATAACATCAATTCATGTCCACACCATCCCCATATGCCTTATTCCATAGGAAAGACTTCAGCGCTTGTTTAAACCCCCCCACTGTCATGCACGCTCTAATCCAACGGGGTAGAGAATTCCGGAGAGTCAGTGTCGTGCACATAAAAGCCCGGGTGCCGGAAGATTTTAAAACTACCCTCGGAATCTCCAGCAACCCCTCGTTAGCCGAGCAGAGTGGTCGCTCCGGGAGGTAAGGAACCAGGAGCTCTTTCAGGTAGTCAGGGCCCAAACCGTGTAGGGCTTTATAAGTCAGTAAACCGACTTTAAAGGTGATCCGCCACTGAACTGCCAGCCAGTGCAGTTCCCAGCACTGGTATATATGTGGAAGAATGGGGAATCCTTATTAACAACCGGGCTGCGGAGTTCTGCACCAACTGCAAGCGGCGGATGTCAACCCTTGGAAGCCCAAAGTAAAGGGAGTTGCAATAATCCAAACATGAGGACACAAAGGTGTGGATCAATGTAGGTAGTTCCCCAGACGGAACAAGGTGCTTGATCCTAGCGATGTTCCTCAGATGGTAAAAGGATAACTTAATGACAGCCGACACCTGAGCACGTAATGTCAGCTGATCGTCAAGAATCACCCCTAGGTCGCGCACCTGTTCAGAGATAGGGAGCTCAACATCCCCCAGAAAAAGACCTGTGGGATGATTTGCTTCTCACCCCCCTATCCGGCAACCAGGGTCCACGACCATCACCTCAGTCTTCCCTAAATTCAACTTCAACCAGCTGGACCTCACCCAACCTTGGATCTCGCCAAGGCAGTTATTAAACACTGAGAGTGCTCCATTCTGGTCGGGTGCAAAAGACAGGTAGAGCTGGGTATCATCGGCATAACAATGAAACTCCAGCCCATACCGTCTTACAGTGTCTCCGAGGGGAAGCATGTACTCCACAAACAGCATGGGAGACAGCACTGCGTCCTGAGGCACCCCACATGACAGAGAGGTAGGATCAGAGGAAAACATCCCCGACACCATCCTCTGAAGTCTACCAGTGAGGAAGGAAGTAAACCATCTGTGGACCAAACCTGAAAGCCCACAGATGCATCGCAGGCGCTCAAGCAGCACCCCATGGTGTACAGTGTCAAATGCTGATGACAGATCCAACAGGACCAAAATGGACCGTTTTTTCTGGTCTCTCGCCATCAGGAGATCATTGAGCACCCGAACCAGTGCAGTCTCGGTGTGCCTCTTTCGAAAACCTGATTGAAGAGGGTCGTAGGTGCTATGGATGGTCAAGTGGTTGTCCAATTGGGCAGCCACTTCTTTCTCAATTACCTTCCCCACGAAGGGAAGGTTCGAGATAGGCCTATAGTTAGCGAGGGAGTCTGGGTCCAGAGAAGCCTTCTTCAACACTGGTGTCACTACTGCCTCCTTCAGGGAGCAGGGGTACTCACCAGAGTCTGTGGAGCACCAGACTATCCTCGCCAGAACCGGGATGATAACCTCCCCACAGCCCATGAACAGGGCTGTAGGACCCGGGTCTAAACTACAGCATGTAGTGCGCATACCCCGGACAATCCTCATAACATCCTCGATTTCCAGCCTTCCGAAGGAACTCCAGGAAAAAAGACGGATTGTGACCGGGGGCTGGTCTACAGCAATTCCCATAGAGAGTGCTGTGTGGGTCTCTGCTCTGATGTCGTCCACCTTATCTGCAAAGAACCGAGCAAGCTCCTCACACTGTACTTGTGAAAAGGCTCTACGAACCTGCAGACAGGCTGGGTTGCACAGCCTGTCTACGGTTCAAAAGAGCTGGGCTGGTCGGTTCTGAGCAGCAGCAATTTCCCTGGACAGGAATACTGCCTTCTTACAGGCAATTGCTGACTGATAGAGTTGATAGTGCTCTAGCAGTCTAAGATGGTCGGCATCTAAGCCAGATTTCCGCCAGCACCTCTCTAACCTGTGTCCTAGTCACCGCATCTCCCTCAAGTCCCTGTCAAACCAAGGCGACCGAGGGCGAAAGGAGAGAGGACGCTGTGGTCGCAGATTCTCATTACTGTATATACTTTACCTTAAATTCTATATATTCAATAACCACACCCAATGGTTATTCCAATAAACTCAGTTTATTGTCTGCACATACATATGTATGGGAGCCTCAGTTAAAAGACAGAGAGCTCCTCGAACTAAGTTTTACACAGTATTTTATAGCACTTCTTATCTTGAAAACACACTAACATTTCAGTATAAATCAATCATAGTTTCTTAGCAATGTAACAGAAAAATAGTTTCATATGCATTAGGTACTTTTCCACTGGCTTATTTCATCACTGCTTAATACATACACCTGGGTCAAGCTGACCTAATAGAAACAATGAGTTTCACTCACTCCATGGTACCGTACAGCTTGGTTTCAATGTAACTACATGTTCTTATCTCTGCTTCTTGCCCAACCCTGCCCAAGCTTGCTATTCAGGCTGGTACCATCAGTTCTGTTCAGCTTTATCTAAACTGCTATTTTCACAACTTAAAGTAACTGGTTTCAGCCAGCATGAGCTATTGCCTTCTGCTTGCCTTGCAATTCTTACAAACTTATAATGACCCTTAGCTTTTACTCAGACCTGGCTATATTCAACTACACTAGCAGCTTCTACATAATAATCATAATATATATATATATTTGTAAACACTTTACTTTATATGTATGCATGAATCCACTCTATATGTATGCATAAAAGATATATATATATATATATATATATATATATATATATATATATATATATATAGAAATTCCTCCACACTCCCCTTTTGAGGCTCTGCCTCAACTAAATTCTAGTAAGGTCATCTATGTGTGCAAAGGAATGGGGGTTCTTCTAGGAAAAGATTCTTTTGATAATTAAGCAGGGCATTTGGGCAGAGATGGAGTACTCAAGAACACACAAGTGAAAAATACACGCTTTCATAATAGTGACCACAAGCCAAATGGCCAATAGAATAAGAGAGCCACTGCAATCCAGTGTAACAGAGTGGCTCCCCAATCACCGAAGATGCTAGAGAACCAAGACCAAGGGTCCCAACCTTGCTCCACAGGTGCATGTTCACCCAAAACTCGGCCTGCAGGTCTCGAACGCCTGCAAAACATGTTCAAGAGCTTAGCGAGTTGTCAGGTATGTAAGTGCAACATTCATCACCAATGACTGCACAAACACCACCTGAGCAGCTAACATGTAATCTAAGGCAGCTCTGTTTTGCAAGGCGACTAACCTAGCTGCTTTATTTCTGCCGTAATGAGTGCTGTAGACTGCATGGTGTCATTGATAAGGGTCTCTATCTCATAACTAAGCTGATCAATATAGTGCATGGCTTGTACAACTCCCACCGAGGAATACCCCGCTCCAAATTTTTCATGCCAAGGGACACGTTTGGATTCTGGTGGAATGTTATTTGTGAGGATCTCTTAATCCTGGGGTTAACACTAGGGTGGATAATATAGCACAAGAACCACAGGGTGTAGGGGTGGCGAGGTAGCAACACCGGTCCATCCTGTGGGTAAAACACATAGGCCTTATCTCCAATACCCAATATAAGCCAGTCAAGGTACCAAATGGACTTGGCTTGTTTGCCTGTGTATAGATGAGAGGGTGGTTGACATATTATACAACCAGTCAGTATTGTATGTGTAAGATTTGATACTACTTCCATTGTTTACTACAGTTGAGAAACCTACAGAGGCTGGTGCAGAAGTATTACAGACACATGCTGAGGCCTGAGGCCTTCTATAATCTAGGTGCACTGGATTTGGGGTGCTATTAGTGGGAGGGCCCATACCAAGTAGCGAAATGGTGCCCTTCATACACTGACACATTTTTGTTGCTAAGAGTGTTGCTGCCCAATTTGTTCTATTACTACCTACTCCATGACGTACCCACTATTGCAGAGCAAATGGCAACCATATCATTAAAAGACAGAGGTGCAGGCCGAAGATGCAGCCCTACTTCAGCAGAGAGTGGGAAGGATGCGATACATAGCAGTTAGACATATTTGTATTGTCAGCATGCAATTTCATTAAAGTCCACCAGGTATTTGCCCAATGCAGGGGCCCTGCACTCTTGATACTTCTCATTAAAGGGTATGTCTGAAGCAAAAGTTTGTTGCAAAGCACTGCAATACAATGGCTGCAAGAACAGTAGTCCTCAAGCATTAATCCCTTTCGGTTTGTATGGGTCTCGGACAGGTCTGCTCTCACTACCCGGCAATGTGGCGTGGATCCATGTCTCCCTTTCTGCAACCTTTACTGCTGTTGCCGTTGTCAACAGGACCTGAATGCGACACGCCACCTTGGGGAACTCCATCTTTTCTTGAAGTCCTTCACCAAAACAAAATCGCCAGGCTGAATCTGATGCAAGGGTGTCTCAGTAGGCACTGGCAAAGCTGCCTTGACCCTAGGATAGAAAGACCTCAAGACACCATTAAGGGATAAACAATAAGTAAGCATTTCCTCATCTACTCCATGCAGGGTGATTCGACTTTGTGGGTAAGGGGCATTTGGCATTCGCAATGGCCGTCCTAGTAAAATTTCATGTGGGGAGAGACCAAGACGCCCCACCCGCCCCCTCATAGCCATGAGGGCGAGAGGCAAAGCAGTCACCCAATTCAGACTGGTCTCCGCCATGATTTTTGTAATTTTGAGTTTTAGAGTCTGATTTGCTCTCTCCACTGCCCCACCCGATTGGGGATGGTAAGCGCAGTGCATGCGGAGGTCCACCTGCAAGGCCTCACACAATGATTTTATCACTTTGTTTGCAAAATGAGATCCATTATCACATGACAAGCGGCTGGGCAATCCCCAGCGAGGGATAATTTCTCGAATTAAGGCTTTTACCACAGCGCGTGCGATCGCCCTGCAGGCGAATGCCTCTACCACTTTGAAAACATATCTACAATAACTAAGCAATATTTATAGCCTTGCACGGCGTAAGCTCTATAAAGTCCATCATAACATGCTCAAATGGACCAGCAGGAATCGGGTGGGCAGAGGGGTTAGATGCTGTCCTCTGGCCACATTGTACTGCATGCAAATCACACACTTATTACAAAACACCTCAGCATAGCTAGTAAATCCAACAACATACCAATACTTATTTGCAAATCTACCATGCCGTCTTTGAAACATGATGGCTCCATGAGCCAATTTTGCCAAATCACGGAAATACCGATCCGGTAAGCATGGTCTCCCATCCCCAGACACCCACACTTTTAAAACCGAATCAAATACACACTGCTGTTTCCAATGGCGCTTTTCTGCCTCAGTACCATTACGCTGGAGCGCCACTAAATCCTGTGGAGAAAACAAGTTACAGGTTTCACTATTTACAACAGTTAACTGGTAGACTGAAACACTCATTGACTGAGCCGCTGCCTTTGCTGCGGCATCCGCTAAAGCATTACTTGCGGAGACAAAATCTTTGTTAGACGTGTGTGCTGCACATTTCACAATTGCCAATGCTCTAGGTAGCTGAATAGCAAACAGTAAATCTTTACCAATTTGCATGCGTAATAGACACCCGTAGCAGTAAGAAACCTCTATGCTTCCATAATGTCCCAAAGTCATGTGCCACACCAAAGGCATACCAACTATCTGTATACACATTTACTGTTCTGTCCTGTGCAAGCGTGCAAGCCCTCGTCAGGGCTACCAACTCTGCAGCCTGGGCAGAGAAACTGGATGGCAATGAACCGCTCTCTATTACCTCAGACACAGTACATACTGCATAACCAACTTTAGTCACCCCCCTTAGGTCTTTAAAAGCTGAGCCATCCACAAAATATTCAACTTCTGCATTTGTCAGGGCCACATCTGTTATATCTGGTCTAGGTTTACTGTCACAGTCAATTACCTGTCCACAGTCATGTTGTTCACCATCGGGGAGGGCAACAAGGTTGCGGTTCAAGGTGGTGCACCGTTTGAGTAATGTTTGACATTGTGAGCAATACATTCTGGTACTGCAAAACTCTCGCCGGGGTCAGATGAGCTGTGCGAGCTTGTAACAATATAGCTTGCACTGCGTGGGGTACATGCACAGTAAGGGGGCAAAATCCCACCAGATCCACACAAGACAATACTGCCTCCGTGGCTGCCGCCACGGACTGTAGGCAGGAGACCATACCTGCCACTACCGAATCCAACCGTTTTGAATAATAAGCAATTGGCCTCTGGCTTCCCCCATGATCTTGTGTCAAAACTGCCGACATGTAACCCCCTTGACCATTTACAAACAGGTTAAAAGCTTTCTCATAATTTGGGAGTCCCAAACATGGAGTGCTGGCCAGTACTTCTTTTACTTTGGCGAATGACGTTTCTAACCCCGGGGACCACTGCACCTCGTCTGTCATTTTCATTTTTGTGCCGTAGATTGCGTCGTGTAATGGCTGGATGATGTAAGCATAGTCCATTATCCAAGCACGACAGTAACCTGCCATTCCTAGGAATGACATCATTTGCTGCTTGGTTACAGGGCGGGGCCATTCAGTGATTGCTTGAATGCATTTGGGATCTAACTGCCTTCCCTCTGCAGAGTATGTGACCTAAGTAATGTACCTCGGTAGCACACAGTTGCAGCTTACCCTTTGAGACTTTATGTCCATTTTGGGCTAGAAAAATCAACAGAGCTCTAGTGTCCTCTTCACTCGCCTCCTGGAAGGTGGCAAGAGAGTAAATCATCTCGTACTGAATTAGGGTGCTGCCCTGTGGGGTGATAAAACCCTGCAAGTTCTCACGCATCTGAGCAGAAAACACAGCAGGTGACTCCGCATAACCTTGTGGCATACGAGTCCAAGTCCATTTTTGACCCTTATACATAAATGCAAACCATTCTCGGCTAGCCGGATCCACTGGTATGCTAAAAAACGTGTTTGCTAAGTCTATGACTGAAAAATGCGTGGCAGTATGAGGGATTTCTGACAGAATAGTAGCTGGATTTGGTACCACAGGAGTTCTTACATGTACTGCCTCATTTACTGCCCTCAAATCTTGCACAAGCGATAATCCCACTTCCCTTTCTTACTGGCAATATTGGTGTATTAACTACAGCATCTGGACATGGAACAATAACCCCTTTTGTACTAACGCAGCATGCACGGTGCAATCCCTTCTACTTCCCTCCCAGGGTACTGGTGTCACTCGGTCTGTATGAGCTTTGGGCGTCACAACTAGCGGCTGTGCTCCTTTCATTAGTCCCACATCATACTTAGATGTAGCCCACAGAACTTCTGGTATTTGACTAATCCACCCAGGCTCAGGGTCTTGCTTTTCTCCTCTCCCACCATCTTTCACATTTACCTGCCTTTCTGATACACATACTTGCACCCACTTTCTTAAACTAATTCTTTTACATTGCCCCTCTGCTGATCTCTGCCCTCCTTCCACATCCACCCAATCTTTTAGCTGCACCATGCTTGCCATCCAGGGCCCAAATCTTTCCACTGCAGCTGCGGTTTCTTTGCCAAAAAATATGTGGATATGAATCAGGAACTTTAAACACCTTTTGTTGCTCCTCAGTGAGTAATACTGAGACCCCACCCTATCTCTACCCACATACAGATTATGCACCACAACCATTGTTCAATTTGTTGCCGCCCCCAATCCCACATTAGTATTCATAATCCTAACCCCCACAGCATAGTGTGCCGTACAATGCAGATTAACCTAAACTGCATGTTGCCCTTTGTTACTTTTCTGCCCACTTCTCCAACCAGTAGTGCTCATCTGAATTTACAATTTCCCAACTGTACAGCCAATCCCCTCCCCTCATTACAAACATAGATTCCTACGCTGGTGCTTCAACAATTATTCCCTAGAAGTACACTTAATTTGGGCACTTACCTTTGCCAGGAGATCCCGTCCCATCAAATTTACCGGGCAGGTAGAACTGCTCAAAGGAATGTTTTAACAAAGTATTTCCACACTTTACGGTAAGGCACGTCATCTGCTCCTTCTGAGGTACTCCTGAAGCTCAATTGTTGTTACCAATTTTCCCGACAAAGGGGCAATAGTTCTTGTTGTTGTATGGCCGAAACAGGCGCCCAGTGTCTATAAGAAAAGTCAATAAAGTGTCCATCACCATCAATTCCATCAAGGACTCCCTGCGGATGGCAGAGACTCGAACCATCAGCGGTGCTCCTGTAACCATTAGCTGCTGTTACCCATGTTTCCTGTGTCGGACCAGTACTGCGAGTTTTGCTGGTTGGATCTATACTGCCCCCTGGTTCCATTGGGTGGCCCCATTGGCTCCTGACCATTGTTGTGTCTGTAGTGGTGGTGGTGGAGGTGGTAATGGTACTCGTTCTCCTGGTTTTGCGCTGCTGCTGCCACTGCGACCGCTGGACTCTGGGGCACTCTGGAACAGCGTGTCCTTCTCCTGGCATGCAAAGCAAATAATGTCTTTACCTTCGCCCCATCCCCTACCTCCTTGCCGTGTTGGTCCTCCTTGCATCTGTTGGGGCTGATGGTACCTGGTCCAACATTTGGGGCATAGCTAGCCTCGGGGTCCTCTGCCTTTGCCTCGACCTCGACTGCCCCCGCCCATATTACCTTGTCCTCCATCTCTTGAATAGTACATTAGTTGCGCTTGTTCTAACTTTTTCTTTTCTTTCTTTTCAACCCCCTTTGCCTGTCTCTCAACATGTTCTGCGTACCTAAAGACCTCCTTCAACGATTGTGTTTCCCAGCCAACGCAAACTGTCTTTACCCCCGTCTGAATAGTCTCCATTAACCCAGCGCAAAATGCCATGGCCAGCTGGCTGTCATATGCTGGGTTGTCTGGCTTGATACCAGAGTAGTGCCGGAAAACCTCCTCCAGTCTCTCCCGGTAGTCTCTTACAGTTTCGCCCTCTTTCTGCCTGGCATTTAGGTATCCGGTCCCAATCCACCTTTGCGTATATTTCTCGTAATTTTCCCCAGATGGGTACCTAAAGCGGCGTCAAGGTGATCTCTGTCAGTATTAGCATTCCATGGCCTTAACTTCCCCCAACGTCCCTTCAAAGTCGTCTTAAGGACTCCTCTCTGCTTCCTTGGGCGAGTTCATATGTTTTAATTAGGTTTTCCAACTCTGTTATGTACTCCTCTATATTCTCATGGGGTTTCGGTATTTCCTTTAAAGCATCCTTGAGCTCATCGGGATGCCAGGGTCGTTCTACTTCAATGAGCTGTGGCCCGTCTGCCCTGGGATTTGGGTTGGGATATCGAACCAAAGGGAACTGCTCTGCCGAATGCACAGTCCCGTCCATAGCGGACCGGGCAAGCATTCCTTTTTTGTCCTTCTGTGACGCCGAGCGCGTCCGCATTTTTCCCTTTCCCCCCTCAGCTCCCTTAGTATGGGGCGGCATTCCTTCGCTCCCCTCCTCATCCTCACTTTCTCCCTCCACATGTAACTCCGAGGAGGTGGGCTCCTGCTCCGTCCTCGTCCCCCCGTCCATTGCAGTCCGTGGGAGGGGAGGGTACCGCCGGGGCACCGCTCCTGATCCTGAGCTGTCGGGTTGCACTAGCACTTGCTGATCTGCTGCCTGTGCACCTTCAGGTATCGGTGGAGCCGTCGGCGGTGGCCGACACGGTGGAGGGGTATCGTGGTGTCTATATTGCCTCCTTGACGTGCCTACCTCTTTTTCCCCTTCTTTTAACATTAATCCTCTCTGTTGACTCTCAAATCTGCGCTCCGCTTCTCTTTCCCACATTCTAAACACATGCCATTTCACCGTCTCTCCCTTTTGTGGGTTTCCACTCACTAAACTATCTGAGTCTCCCTGAGGACATCTATACTGAGTGTCCCTGCCTGGGGGAAGACGCCCTTGGTCCACCTGTTCCAATCCCCTATCTGACAGACCGAGTCCCCACCATACTTATCCAGCATACATTTCGCTGGTCCGGTTTCTACCCTGCCTCCCTGCTTTGTCCCCTGATTTCCCATATTAGTCCCTTATAGGCGCCTTGACCAAACTCGGAGTGCCCAACACTCCTATACTCCTTATGGGCGTCCCCTGATGCCGAGTGCCCCTTAGCACCCTTACTTTTTGCAGGCGTCCCCTGACGCCGAGTGCCCCTTAGCACTCGAGTGCCCCTTAGCACTCTTACTTTTTACGGGCGTCCCCTGACGCCAAGTGCCCCTTAGCACTCTTGGTGCCACCCTTGCACCTAGAAACAGTAACTGATGACTGTCACCGCTCCCAAGGCGTCACACGTGTGGTGGGACTTAAACCTCCGGGGCCACCTTCCCTGAGGCTGGGACTTGTCAGTCCGATCACAGTGTGAAACACCGGAGATGAAGCCATCCTGCCGACTCGCCAAAAACTGTGGTCGCAGATTCTCATTACTGTATATACTTTACCTTAAATTCTATATATTCAATAACCACACCCAATGGTTATTCCAATAAACTCAGTTTATTGTCTGCACATACATATGTATGGGAGCCTCAGTTAAAAGACAGAGAGCTCCTCGAACTAAGTTTTACACAGTATTTTATAGCACTTCTTATCTTGAAAACACACTAACATTTCAGTATAAATCAATCATAGTTTCTTAGCAATGTAACAGAAAAATAGTTTCATATGCATTAGGTACTTTTCCACTGGCTTATTTCATCACTGCTTAATACATACACCTGGGTCAAGCTGACCTAAAAGAAACAATGAGTTTCACTCACTCCATGGTACCGTACAGCTTGGTTTCAATGTAACTACATGTTCTTATCTCTGCTTCTTGCCCAACCCTGCCCAAGCTTGCTATTCAGGCTGGTACCATCAGTTCTGTTCAGCTTTATCTAAACTGCTATTTTTCACAACTTTAAGTAACTGGTTTCAGCCAGCATGAGCTATTGCCTTCTGCTTGCCTTGCAATTCTTACAAACTTATAATGACCCTTAGCTTTTACTCAGACCTGACTATATTCAACTACACTAGCAGCTTCTACATAATAATCATAATATATATATATATGTTGTAACACACTTTACTTTATATGTATGCATGAATCCACTCTATATGTATGCATAAAGAAAGTATATATATATATATATATATATATATATATATATATATATATATATATATATATATATATATATGAAGAAATTCCTCCTACAGCACAGTTGGAGCAATGGAATCCAGAGCAGAGTGTGGCCTTATTATAAGCCAGCACCAAAACCTCTGGATCAAAGCTCATCACAGGAAATTCTGATAGTTCAAGCACCACTGGTGGGCCATCGGGGTCGCATCTCGTAAGGGCGGTGCCTGACCATCTCCACAGGGGTGAGCCTACACGAGAGGGTGCAAAATTGAATCTGACAGTGTAATGGTCAGACCATCCGACAGGTTCCACCCCCGTCGGGCTTCCATCCCAGGAGGAAGACCAGGTCAAGGAATGGCCATGTTTATGAGTGGCAGAGGTAACCACCTGTGAGAGGCCAATGAATTCATCAATTGGAGGAAGCGCTGTCCAAATTGCGAGTTAAGTCATCGATCCAGGCATTGAAGTCACCCAGCACCATCAACCTGGGCGACTCAAAGACCAGGTCGACCACGAAGTCCACCACTTCCTTAAGGAATAGCTTCTCATCTCCGGGTGGACGATGGACGAGAGCCAGCCTATAACCCCCACCTGCCACTATGACACATTCGATGAACTGGTCTCCTCAACTGGGACACGAGTGAGATCCAATTCGGTCTTAAAACAGACCGTAGCGCCCCCCCCCGCCTCTGCGATCCAATCTCGAATGGTGTATCACTGAATACCCTGCCGGAACTGCCGCCTCAAGTATGGGGCCAGCATTCCCATCCAGCCAGGTTTCGGTGATGCAAGCCAGATCTGCTGTACCCACCAAGTCTGCAGCAATAGCAGCCTTGTTCACAACGGATCTGGCATTGCATAACATCGCCCGAGTTGGACAGAACTTCTGGGATGCCCCAGCCACCTGCCCACCATCGATAGTGGTGGTGCCCTTGGGTGTGGAGATCAGACAGGATGACCCATGTTCTGTACTCTATTTCACCCCCGGGTGTCTTCTAGGCTTAACCACCCCGATGCGAGCGCTCCCCTCGTCCATCCTCCGCTGTTCAAACCCCTGCCCTCCCCATCCTCCTGCAGGCAATTCCCAAAGCCCGATGGCGTTGATAGATGGAAAAAGCAATGGAGGGGAAAAGGGCGAGGCATGAAGGCGGAAGATGAATAAGCGCATGACCTGGAGGACCCCTCTCCATTGGAGACCAGAATCAGGCTTGTCCAGGCCACATTCCTCCCCTACTTTATTACGGTGACATAATTTACAAGTCTTCAGCAATTACCAACCTCCATAAACTAGACACCCTCTACCACTGTGCCCTGCGTTTTATCACTAACTCCCTGTACCGAACTCACCACTGTGATCTGTATGCAATTGTTGGCTGGACCTCACTTACCATTAGATGTATGCTCCATGCTGGAATCTGGACCCTAAACCATCTTCTGAATACTACTCCCGAGCTGCCTAACTTCTCTTGTCCGCATCTCCTGCAGTGTTTACTCACTCAGAAAGTCGGACTTTATCCTCCTTGATATACCCAGCACTCGTACCTCCTGTGGTAAATGCGCCATCTCATGTTCCCTTCCAACCATTTGGAATCGGTTACAGTCCTCACTGAAATTACCTAGTATTGTCCCTGTTAACGGCTTCAAAAGGATAGCTATTGATAAACTAAAAGATACTTGTGGCTGTTTTGAAACTCCTTCTCCTTCTTAGTAGTCCCCACTTCACCACCACCAATCCTCCCAACCCCTTTATCTGTACTTCCTACTCCTCCTGTTCCTTATGCCTCTCCATAGGGTTATGCTCTTTATACCAACACTGTTACTTTTTATCTTGTGCATTATGTACCACATGGAATTTTTATTGTATATTAAGTACTGTTATGTTATTCTTTATATGTATTGTATACTTGTCTGTATACCTGTTTCAGGACCTCCTTGTGAATGAGCTTGCTCAATGGAGTTTTCCTGCAATGAACTTGAACTACTTTCCTTGCTTCCCCTGATGCACCTCCCTATCCTTCTCCCTCTGTCTCTCCTTATACCTTCTGAATGCTACAGTTTAGCATTTACCTTCTCAGCCATCTCTTTCAAGAACCATAGCAGTCTTGTTTTCCTATTGCTTTTGCTCACTTGTTTGACACAGATTAGTTGCCTTTACTGTGCTCCCTTTTAGCTTCACCCATTGTTCCTCCACCACCATTCCTGGCCTTCTCCCCCTGCCAGGTCATCCCTGAGGCACTCACTTATCTTTATAAAATGTGCCCTTCTGAAATCCCGGACACTTGCCCTTATGTAGTTCAATTCTCACTGGTCCCCAGGTGGCCTCTGACCTTGATGTCTGCAGTACTGTCCCTGTTAGTGAGTACTAGAACCAGTATTACCCCATCACGAGTGGATTCACTGACTAATTGCCTGAGGAATGCACCCTGCAGAGAGTCCAGGATACCCCTGCTTCTAGTTGAAGTCACTGCTGGGATGCTCAAATCTACTTGTCAGGTTGAAGTCCCCCACCCAGCAGCATCTCCCCCTTTCTTGCCATCTTGCCAGTGGCTTCCAGCAGTAAATTATGTAATTCCTTATCCGTGTGTTGGAGGTTTGTAGATCACTCCAGTGCGAATAGTGGCTCCATTTCCCGTCTCCAGGGTGACCCACAGTACCTCTGCCGCCCCCCACACACACACACATACACTGTATTCCCTTGTATCTAAATCATTTTTATGCTTTCCTTCACATAAAGCACCACACCCCTTCCTTTTCTTCTCACTCTGCCCTTCTTGAACAGCATATAGCCTGGAATGGCCATGTCCCAGTCTTGGTTTTCAGGGCACAATGACTCAGTAAAGTTCCACAATATCCAGATTGGCCTCTAGGTCCAGAATCTTATTTCCTAAACTTATAGCATTTGCACACATGGCCTTTAGGATTTTGTTTCCACTCTGCTTGTTGTCCCCCTTTTTGTCCTCCCTCCTTCCCCACTCCCTTTTTTTGTGTTCCCGTTCCCTTCCCTCTGTATCTCTACCACACTGCTTCCTTTATTAATTTGCACCATGGGGTATTCCTCTCCCCTTTGGCTCTCTAGTCTCTGCTTTAGACTGTTTGGGGGGGGGATAGTTCCTGCATCCCCAATTCCTTTCACCACCCCCTCTGCCAATTTAAATGATCATGGAAGTAACATTTAAACCATCCACTGAGGACTGCTGTTCCCCTCCTAGATTGATATAGGTTTTCACCTCTGTATAAGGTCTTAATCCTCCCAGGTGGGTCCCCAGTCCCCAGTGTAGTCAGTCCCCTTCTCTCTGCACTATTCCTTCAGCCATGAGTTGAAACTCCTGGTGCAGAGATTAGATTGCCCTCCTTTACCCTGTCATAGACAGGCAGCACCTCAGTGAAAGCCACTGAGCAAGTTACCTGTCTTAAGACCCCTCCCCAGCTCTCTAAACTCCCACTTCAGTATCCCAGCCCTGTCCCTAGCCAGGTCCTTAGTCCCCAGGTGGACAGAGGCATCTGTCTTTCCCTGCTGTCCTGCAACCGTAGCGATCCTTAGGATCTGCTTCCCAGTCCTCTGGGTATGGCGCAGGGTAGTCACCTAAATCTGCCTCTCTCCCCCCCTTTTCCTATTTCTAAATATGTCCCCCTCACAATCAAGTCCCCCACCAGAAGTTACTTCCTCCTCCTCCTCTGGGATCCTCTACCACCCTCACCTGTTAGGAACGACTACTTTCTGTCGCCCTTTTTGTTTGTTTGTTTGTTTGTTTTTGTGTGTTTTTTTCATAAACAAATTTGGCAAATTCAGTGTTACTACCTGTGTGGAGATCATATGTGAACTTTGAGAGTATATCGCCCTCTACCACCCTCCTTGGAGTCTCCACTACGGAGGGCCCCCACATCCTCCCTGGTCACTACCATGGGTGTCTCCTCTGGGCAGCTGCCTCTAGATGACACAGATGCAGTAGCACTGATATGCTGCCTTCATGGATTTGTATTTGCTGCTGCGTAAGCACAGGGTCACACAGGGGCATGTGCTTATGCAGCCACGCCTGTGTGTGTATGTGTCTTACATCATGTTCTAAAGACAGAAGATCCCATGGGGCTTGCGCCTCTGCAGACAGAGGTACTCATGCATGCTGCACGAGGTACCTCACTAGATAGCATTTTACTGCATTGTTTTCTAGATGCAGCTCTGAAACTGAAAACCTGCTACCCACTTGAAGAGTTTCTAGGTCTGCTGCCAAAAGCATTATACCCACTTTGTAACAGTACGTCCTTCTGCATCTGGAGCCAGAAGTCGGTGTGTATGTCTAACACCTGTGGGTGAAGAGGAACAGGCCCCTCAGGGGCCTGTGCTTCTGCATACAGAAGTACCGTTGCAAGTTTGGTATAATGGATTTTGTGGTTCCCATGTATCTGCAGCCAGAGGTCAGTGTGTATGCATTACACCTACAGCTGCAGAAGCGCAGGCCCATGAAGTGTGCATATGTCTTAACAGTGTGCCTGAATACCTGAGGCTACAGAAGCACGGGCCCCTTACAGGCTTGCACTTCTGCAGACAATAGAACTCTTGTAATTTAGGTATCACAAATTTATATCTGTGACTGCAGGGGCCTGTGCGTCTGCACACACAAGCAGTGTTGTGATTTGGGTATCCTGGATTTCTAGCTGCAGCAGGTGAATGTGTATGTCTTGCAGTGTGCATGCCATAGATACAGATCCACAAAGGTAGCGCTTCAGTTCTACTGCGTTTGTGTCATCTGGAAACAGTTTTTTGTCTTGCGTGATGAAGGCTGACTGTAGTTGCTTGTGTGGGCTTGTTCTTTTGGGGGTTGAGAGTTATGGTTGCAAACACTAATGCCACATTTCCCTACCTTTGTTGTTTTAAGTTGAATCCTAACTGGTGCATTAATGCAGCTTTTTTTTGCAATTAATATATAGATATATGTTCTAATATAGATATATAAAATATATACATTAAATATTTGGGCAAGGGTTACTCCAAAGGGCATTTGGCTGGGAAGCCAAGTTTCAAGAAAATCCAAAATCACACATGCCCACACAATGCAAAGCATCATGGACTACATATGCAAATCACCACAGAATGTTATGCTGGTTCAACTTTAAGCAGAATTGCATGGTGCCGAAAGGCCTCTCACACAGTTTGCAAAGGGTGCTAACAGATGACATAGACACGTGTTTCATCCTACCAGGACTCATCAGTATGCCTCGTCTGTTTGACATTCCAGTAGAATGAACCAGCTACCCTAAGACGGTCTGTTTGGGTTATGTTGTGGTGAACCCATTAAAATAAAAAAATATTTAAAAGACAAAGAACCTCTGTACGCAAACACTGAAGCAAGGGTTACCCCAAAGGGCATTTGGCTGGGAAGCCAAGTTTCAAGAAAATCCAAAATCACACATGCCCACACAGTGCAAAGCATCATGGGCTGCATGTGCAAATCACCACCGAATGTTATGCTGGTTCAACTTTAAGCAGAATTGCATGGTGCCGAAAGGCCTCTCACACAGTTTGCAAAGGGTGCCAACAAAAGACATAGACACGTGTTTGTACAATTAGTGAAGTTATGAGTGAACATTGAAATATTTCAACGTTCACTCATGACTTGGTCATTTTACCCTATTTTTACACCAGATTTTCAACATAGTCTTCTTATGACCACCACCTCATGAACCCCAGTAGGTGACAATTTCCAGATTGCACCCAAAATGTGATTTTGAACAGTGACTGAAAAATCACCTTCCGGTATGCATTTGAAAAATTTCAACTGCTTGTTCATGAGGTAGGGTCACAAAAAGGCCATGGTGGAAAACTTTTGAAAATTAGGAAGGTGTGAGTGAACGTTGAAATATTTCAGTGTTCAAGAATGCTGGTTATTTTACCATATTTTTGCACCTCATTTTCAACATAGCCTTCTTATGACCCTGTTTCATGAACCCGGTAGGTGAAAATATTCAAATGCGTTTGAAAGGTAATTTCATGCAGTGACTGCTAAATCACCTTTTAGGATGAATTTGAAAAAATGTCACCTACCTTGCCCATGAGGTGGGGTCCCAAAAAGACCATGTTGAAAATTTGGTGTAAAAATATCGAAACATGACAGCATTATGAGTAGAAGTTCAAACCCCACTGAAATATATTAAATCAGGGTAGTAATGCACCTGGGAAACAAAAACCCAGGGGAAGATTACTCAATGGGGGCCGGGGTAGTATGAACAGCAAAAATGGAAAGGGACCTGGGGGTAATCATATCAGATGACCTTAAGGTTGGCAAGCAATGTGAGAAGGCAGTAGGGAGGCTGGGGGGGATACTGGGATGTATAGGGAGAGGCATCACCAGCAGAAAACAGGAAGTTGTTATCCCCCTGTACAGACAGTTGGTGAGACCCCATCTGGAGTACTGTGTCCAGTTCTGGAGACCCCATCTCCGCAAGGACATAAGGCAGGATGGAGGCAGTTCAGAGGAGGGCAACTAAAATGGTGCAGGGTCTGCAAGAGAAGCCATACGATGAGAGGCTAAAGGAGCTTAATATGTATACCCTTGAGGAAAGGAGGGAGAGGGGAGACATGATATAAACTTTAAGTACCCTCAGTGGAATCAACAAAGTCCAAGAGGTAGCATCTCTCAGAAAAGAGATGTGCAAGAACAAGGGGACACAATTTGAAGATAGAGGGGGGATGGCTCTGGGGCAATGTGAGGAAGTATTTTTTCACAGAGGGTAGTGGATGCATGGAACAGCCTTCCTGAGGAGGTTGTAGGGTCTAAAACTGTGGGAGAATTCAAGAATGCATGGGATAGACATAAGGCAATTTTTGTGGGGGGTAGGAAGAAATAGGCTGTATGGTTAAATAGGATCTGCAGCTTATCCTGTAGGTAGGGAAATGGGCAGACTAGGTGGGCCAAGCGGTCCTTATCTGCTGTCAAAGTCTATGTTTCTATGTTTCAGGGCCAGCTGAGTGATGTGGCGAGCCGAAGCAGGGGGCCTTGCCACCTGTTGCACAGTGACCCGGGTTTAGAAACGAACTGGGGTCGCTGGAGGCTGGCCTGGGAAGGAGGATTGAGCATCCTATGACCGCTCTTCTACCTGGGGGGAGTGGGGACAGTGTGACCCGTACTTCATCACAACCTAGTGGAAGCCTGGTGGTGTCGTATCACTGGTTTCCCGGTTGGCTTGGTGTAGTTCACTGAAGCATACTGCATCTTCACGCAGTATGTTCCCACCATAACATGCATGCTGGTCCAGGGAAGAAAAAAAATTCTTCCGGGAAGGGGGGGGGCAGAGCAAGCAGGACAATGACGGGCACGCCACAGGCTCCACACCACCCACCCACACATGGAGGTACAAGAGATGGAAGATAAGTCCTGGGGTGGGTGGGCGATGGGTCTTGGGGAAAGACGCCAGAAGGGGACCACCTGGGTGTAGGTGGATGAAGAAAATGAAAAACAATAACCAAAAAAAAAAAAAACTTTATTTATCTCCTTTTCTCATATTGCGATGAGGCCCGGATTAACAATGGGCCAAATGCCCGGGGCCCCCCAACAAAACGGGGCCCCTGTGATATCCTGCATTTGCTCTGATCTCCTGTCATCAGAAGTTCCGACCACATCTGCAAGCAATTAAACATTTGAAAGCTGCTTGAAAAAAAAAAAAAAAACTTCACTTTTTACTTTGGGGGTGTCACATGTTCAAGTCTACTGGCAGTCAGGTGATGTCTCGCAGTCTTACCGAATGTGCATGTCTCTGTAGAGCCCGCCCTGCCCCTTCTCAGACATTCTGACTCATGGTGGTGTAGGGAGCGGAAAGCCTTCTAGCCACCAGCTAGCTGGTAAAGTGAAATTTTTGTCTGTAATTTTGCCTCGACTCGCGCTCAACACTCAGTCAGTAAATTTTGCCCCTTCATTTCACCGACTCTAGGTTAGGATTGATTGGGATAGGACTTAAGCAAAAAAAGGCAGCTTAGGTAGGGGGAAATTGTAGGGACAGAAGACTGAATGATTGGATGCAAAAATGGCAGTTAGCAGACGGCGGTTATGGCGTGGCAGCATCAGGGTCCCAGGCCATCCCAACTGCCCTGACCGACTCTTGACTCCTCTCCTAGTCTCCAGTTCTCTCTCCATCCCTTAGTTCTGTTCTGAACTTCTGCTCCTCACCTCCTCTAGATTGCTCTGCTGCTCAGTGCAGTGCTCTACTGCTACGGCTGGGTTCTCCCGACTCCTTGATCAATTCAGTACTGTAGTCCTCGTCGCTGACCTCGCCTCCTCACTCGCACCACGGAGTCCAGGTTAAAAGAAGTTTAAAACATAAATAAAATATATTTGTTTGCAATTAGTCAGTGACTCTGCTCTGGTAGTGAGTGACAAGCGAAGCCAGGTGGCCATGGTGCCGACAAGGTGAGAGTGGGATGGGAATGGGGATGGAATTGATGATGATGCTGGGCTGCAGCCACTCGGTTAGATCTTGGCTCCAGTGGTGGGCCGCGCCTGCAGTGTGGCTGCGGGCGGCTTTTAACTCTGCAGATTGCAGGCAGTACTGCATAGTCAACTCAGCCTGCTCCTTCTTGGCTGCTGCTTCTCTAGTACCTCAGCGTCCTGGCTTCTCATGCTCCCTTCTGCTCTTTCATCCTGAGTTCCTTCTAAGCAGCTTATCTCAAAAACATCTATATTGCTGCTATACAGTTTAGGTTCTAAGAACAAAACGAACATAAAAGCCTCCCAAAAAAGGCCTGTGCCGGCCCATCGGTATAGCGGTTGGATTTCTGCTCACGATGCCGGCAACCCGGGGTTCGGTAGCGGACTCGGGTCGCTGGAGGCCGAGCCGGAGAAGGCTTGAGCGCCTCAGGGACTGCTCGCCTTCTCCGGGGGGGACAAGATCTGTGGCTTGTATGCCCCGGTGGAGGCCAGAGGTACTGCAAGCTGGTAGGACAGAGCATTGGGGGAGCTGTGTGGTGGACATCGGCATGTAATGCCTTGACGTCAGGGCACACAGCACATAGCACAGAAAGCTGGAAAAAGCACCACCGGAGTGCAGGTAGATGGAGCTCCAGTGCCAGCCCTAATTATGATCGCCTGCCTGACCACCGGGGGACCCAATGAAACTCGAAGATGTCGGGCACTGGTCCCCATCCTGTACCTGTCTGGGGGGTATCACCACGGCTCCATGAGGGAACCTCCAGGGATTCAGGTAGGCCAGTCATGGGGGAGCACTAAGGAGTCTCCTGAAGAAGCGCAGCTCCGGGGTGGGGGAAGGAGGCGAAATAGAAAGTTCAAAAAAAAAAAAGGGCCTAGTGAGTGCATAAACTAATAGGCAAATAGCCCATGTATATATGAGAACTGACAGGGGTCAGTAGGCCAGCCCATTGGAAAAACCTGAACACCTAAACAACCTTCAGTTTAAGTTTAACCCACTGAACTCAACCATCATAAGGAAAAAAAAAACTAACAAAACAAGATGGAATTATGAACCACGTTTTGTCACACTATATTAAAATACTGAGAATAATGAATGGTGAGGTGAAGGGTGTATTATGAGTTTTGCTTACACGCCTGAGGTGTGTGTTGTGTTTGACATAAACCTTGCTGCGAAACTGAAGTTTGTGTTGTCCTCATTCACCAAGTGTGTGTACAAAACAATTTTTACACCTCTCAGTCCACTTGAATGTCTGAGTGGCAATGCAGAAGAGCTGTAAGGGAAGGTATGCCTCTTTGCAGATGACACTGGCTGGCCAGCTACAGTTTCATGTTTTTAATTAAATCTATGTATTTCTTTATTTAAATAATATGGTCTGACCCAAACAGAGGGTCTAATAAATCAACTAATTAATAGATCTAGAGCGGAGCTGCTTAAAGAAATGCTGAATCAGTCATCAGTCCAGTCAAAATTAATCGGTGTCTGTACTGGACTGGGGAGAGTTGTTGTGTTGGGTGGGTCGCTGAGCTAATTGAGGAGGAGGGAGGGCACACAGTGAGTCAAACTCAAAGCACTGACTGCACAACTAAATAATTGAAATTAAAATAAATATCCTGGTGGTTTGCAGGAAGCTCTTTTTTTTTTTTAAATACTGCAGAGAGAGAGTGACACTCTTGTCAAGTAAAATTTATTTCCTCCTGGCCGGCATAATTTTCATGATCTAAAGAGCTAGTATACTGCTTGGGATTATTAGTAATTTTCAGATGCAGTAAGCTATCACTTCTTGTATCTCAAGTATTTTTTCTTTCCTGTTTGTTAATTAGAAGATTTTCTACTTGGCAGTACTGGGGTGATGTGTGCAGCAGCACTCTGTCTGGAGGGAACAAAAAGTCAGTTCTCTTCCTCCCACTACAGCATCAGAAATGAGACCAAACACCTAGAGGCACCACAATCATTGCAGCCTAAGCAGTGACTCTCTCAAGCTACCAATCAAAATGCAGGAAATTGTGACATAACTAGTAACCGGGGAGAGGCAGTCCCTGCTGCTTCATGTGAAAGTGAAAACTGGCAGTGAGAAATGATTCTCATTGGTTACTAGTAATGTCATAGTTAGTGTGGTCTCAGTTTTGATGTTGTGGGACGAACAGAACTGACTCCCCCAGACAGAGTGCTACTCCACACATCACCCAAGTGTACTGCCAAGTGGAAAATCTTCTAATTAACAAACAGAAAAGAAAAATACATAAGATATAAGAAGTGATAGCTGACTACATCTGAAAGATGCAGTTAATTGCAGGCAGTTTTCAGGCAGTACACTAGCTCTTTAAATATAATTTTTATTTAAATAATATGGACAGACAACGGGTCTAATAAATTAACTAATAGATGTAGTAGAGCTGTCTTTAAAAAAAAAAAAAAAAAAACGGAATCAGTCCAGTCAAATACAATTAATTAATGTCCATAAGACCATATGGAAACTTTAGATCTTACTTTGAGGGTACAGCATCTCTTGCAGTAGGCCACACCTATGGAACTATAGCTGTAAAAACGTAAGCACCATCTACAGGCCAAAATAAGGAAGGTTAAGAAGAAGAAAAAGAAACAACTATGGAAAAAAAATTACCCAGGAACGGAAAAAATATAATCTCCTTTTATGAGATAAAAAGGTAAAATACCGTCACGTACAGTGGGAAAAGATGAGTGCAATTAATGATAGGAACAGTCAACTGTTTTGGTCGCTGGTGGCTAAGGGTACTGGAAATAGTAAAAGTAGTATGGACTCTTATCTGAGTCACAGTGGGTTCATTTTCTTTCTTAAGCAGTTTAATGATCCTAACGCAGAAAAAATTGTCTTTCCAGATGACTCTTAACAGTGAATTCTATTCCACCAATTACATATCAGGAGATATATTTTGCAGTTAGATCATCAAGATCCAGGAAGTCCCTGGGACCTGATAAAATTCCAATGGAAGTAAATCATTGTAATGTTGCTAGTTGGAGTTCCTATCTAAAAATCTTATACAACAAGTGTATTCAGGATGGCTTTGTGCCTTTTACGAGGAGGGGAGCAGAAATAGTACCTGTCCATAAAAAGGCAGTACTGCTGACCCCTCTATGTATAAGCCTATCAGCCTCCTTAACGTAAACTCAAACATTTTTTCAAAGGTGATCTTGGAGTGGTTAAGAGCTCAAATTACCTGGTTACCAAAGACTAAAAATAAATAAATAAATTGAATCTTCTGGAGGCCTATCTGAACTTCAGTCGGGCTTTACAAACAACTATTCCACAATGGACAGTTGTTTCACCATGTCATGTTATAGAAAAATACACTTAAGGAAACAGAAACTATATCTGGCTTTTATGGATTTCTCATCTGCTTTTGACTCTTATTTCAAGAGAGCTCCTGTGGATTCAGTTATATAACCGTGGCATTGAAGCATCATTAATTCATATAATTAAAAACCTGTATTCGCAAACATGGGCTAAAATTATACTGGGCACCAGGGGCAAACTCTCAAGATCATTTCCTATAAATGAAGGAGTTAAACAAGGGTGCATTTCGGCTCCAATACTATTTTGTCTATATATTGACAAACTGTTGAGAGAATGTATATCCCTTGCTGCAGATTCTCCGAAAATAAGATATATCGTGCATTGTGTTGACAACTTGATTATTGCACTTACAAAAAGCGATTTACACAAAAAAAAAAATTACTGGAGAGTAAAACAAAAAAATTTAAAGTAACTATAACACAAATTACACGTATTTCAGCCTGACTTATGATTCTAATACCTCTTGGATTCCACATATAAAAAAAATAATTGAAGTAACAAATAAAACAAAGCATGGACTTTGTAAGTAAGTTCAGCTATGTATGTGGGGGTTATCCATCAGGCCCCTATTACAGGTAGTGAACGTCAAATATCTTGCCCAACTAACATACGGGATTGAAATACGGGACTCTTAAATAGAGAGAAATTAACAGAATCATTATTTAAACTTTTAAGGAAAACACTAGGTGTGGGACATTCATGCCCATCTGCTTGTATCAGGACAGAGCTGGGTCTAGCAAATATTGCTGCTATTGGTGACACTAGGAAAATTAGTTACTAGGTTAGACTTAGTAATTTAACTCGGGAAAGACTACCAGCTAAATTCCTCCAGGAAAAAATTGACTGGGTTGTCCGGTTGCCATAAATCACAGAGGTGTAGTAATATTTTGGGGAACCTTAGAAGATACGATGTGTTCTTTCTCCATAAGTGCATAGAGAAGAAAATTGATTTAGTCCCAGATACAAACAATATATAAAAATTAGTAATTTCAAACAACATGAAGTCTTGCTGTATTCTGACATTATGCAGTTAGCCCCAGCACTTGAACTGCTCCGGAGAGGAAATAGTTGACTCTATGCCAGAGCATAGAATGTTGAGCTCGAGCTCGGTTCAGACCTCTGTCTGCTGCACTTTGAAGTGTAACTCAGATTCTTTACTCTGCCTAACTGAACAGTCACTCTGGAGATCTCTTCTTCGCTGTCGGTTCGGTAAGGTAAAAATGTCGGTTTTAAACCACTATTTCTTGTTGTTCTCTGTTCAGATCCCTGTCTGCGGAACAGCAAGTACTTAGGTAGTGGACTAGTGTGATTTTTTGTGTGGAAAGTGTAAGAAATATTTTAATTAGGTTCGGCTGAACCGATTGTCTGTTATTCTGTCAAGTTTATTTTTGTTTCTGAATTTAGTGTAAAGTACCGGTCTTTATCGGTTCTAAAAAAAAAAAACATATTTAGAAGTTTTTTTTCAAATACCTGACACAGTTAGGAACCAATAAGGGGATCTTGCCTGGCTTTTGCCGAGTAAAGGGTAAGTTTTTAAGGATGGCTTTGTCTGATAAACCCAGTGGGCCTGGTTTTTCTTTTGGGTTTCAACACTGCAGTGAGTGTGGGGAGGCCTTTGCTAAGGCTGATCCCCACACCACCTGTGTATCCTGTCTGGGTTTTGACCACCTTGATTCAGACTGCCAGATTTGTGAAACATTTTCCTAAGGCCACCCTAGATAAAAGATTGGGCAGGTTTAGGGAAAAGGAGGCTGAGAAGTCCGCTGACCCAGATGGCTAGCCTGGTTTAGTTCTGACCGAACCTGAGGGAGTGCCCACTGACCTAGGCAAGACTCCCTCGGGCAAAAGGAGAGCCAATCCTGAGGGGTTGGATCTGGTTAAAAGAAAGAAAAAAGAGAAATCGGCTGGTTCAGATCCAGAACCGCATCATCCAACTGCCAAGGAAATTGCCAGGGCGATTTGTATAGTTGAATCGCTTTGTCCGGTTCCGGACGATCCGGCGCCTTTCAGTAGGCATTTGGTTCGGTCGATTCCCCCGGTTCCGGACTATTCCCCAGAAGAATATTATGAACCGGATCTGGAGGGGGGGTGAAGATTATGATGATGAGGATGATGGTTTAGAAGGTCTGGATGAGCCCACAGAACCAGACATCTCTCCAGACAGACCTTCAGGTGTTTCCCCTCTTCGGCTTTCTGAGCCCCTTTCCCACTTTATGTTTTACAAAATAGTAGCAGAAACCCTCCAGCTCCCTCTAGTTGAAGCTGTTGAGGAGCAAGAGGAGCCTGACTGTGGAGATGTTGGACATCCCAGAGTCCAAGAGATTGTCTATTCCCCTCCATAAATCTTTTGGGAAATAGACACAGAAATTACTTAAAACTCCAAATTCTTTACCTCCTGTGGACAGGCGAATGGACAAGAGGTATATGCTCTCAGGACCAAGTACGGAGTACTTGTACCACCAATGCAGCCATGTTGGGGTCGTGCAGGCTGCAGCCTGTGATAAGGCTAACATACCCTTGACTTCACACACCCCAGATAAAGACTCCAGAAAGCTGGATGCCATGGCTAAAAAACAGTACATGGCATCTTCCTTGGGACGCAGGCAGGCTAACTACATGGCCTACACAGCCAGATACCAGAAGTCCAGATGGGATACTGTTCTGGAACTGGCTAAAGAGGCTTCCCCCTAGCTTTCCAAGTAGCTGGAGGAGGTGGCTGCTGATGGGATTGAGGCATCAACAATCCAGTTTCATGTTGCTGTGGACTCCAGTGATGTGTCATCACGAGTCATGGCTACATCTGTGGCTTTTAGAAGACTGGCTTGGCCCAGATGTACTAGCCTATCACAGGATACCCAGGCTAAGGCCATGGATGTCCCTGTCATGGAGAATTCTCTGTTTGGGGAGCAGACAGAGAATTATATGAAGAAAATGGATGAATACAGGACCACATACAGGAGTGCACAGGCCAAGGAAAGGCAGGCAACTCCTCAGAAGCAGCAATCTAGGGGCAGGGGTAGGCCTTTTCACATGCCTTTCTACCAGGCACAAGCCTCTTCCCCTTTTCTTCAGAGGGGGTCCTTCAGAGGGAAAGGCAGAAGAGGAATAGCAGGGCTGCATCCTCCTTCCAGTCTAAGGCTCTTGCCACACAGACACCCTGATGTGTCAGCCCGGGTTGACTCCCCAGTTCCTGTAGGAGGCAGGCTGGCTTACTACTTCCAGGACTGGAAGTCTGTTACCTCAGACAAGTGGGTCCTGGAGGTAGTAAGCCAGGGACTGGCCCTCAGCTTCAAAAAATTTACAAAGCTGAGGGTCAGGTCTTTTCCACCTGCAAATATCTCCGAAACCATTGCCCTAGAGGCAGATGTTTCCTCTCTGCTGGCTCTCAGAGCCATAGAAAGTGTTCCTACATCTCACAGGGCCAAAGGTCTGTACTTCAGATACTTCCTTACTCCAAAGAAGACAGGGGAGTGGCGGCCAATCCTAGATTTAAGATGCTTACATAAGCTCCTAGTAAAGCCAAAATTCAAAATGGTGACTCTGGGAATAATTCTTCCCTCTCTAAGGCCAGGGGAATGGCTAGCCTCCCAGTACCTCAAGGATACCTATTTTCACATTCCCATCAGGTGCTCCCACAAAAAGTACCTCGGGTTCGAACTACTTTCAGGCCATTATCAGTTCAGAGCAATGCCCTTCGGCCTATCTTCAGCACCAAGGGTGTTCACCAAATGCCTAACAGTAGTAGTGGCCTTTCTAAGGAGACCAAATATTTCCTTATTTCCATACCTGGACAACTGGCTCATTGTGGGTCAGTCTCCAGACCAAGTCAGGTCAAACCTGCAAGTGCTTACTTCCCTAGGATTCCTCCTCAGTCTTCCAAAATCTGTTCTTGAACCAGTGCAACTCTTGACCTTTATAGGGGTAGAGTTGGATACTGTCAAAGCAAGAGCCTTTCTCCCTCCCTCTGGCAAGAGCAAAGGCCGTGTAGACCTAGCTGCTGCTTTTCACCTTCTGGTGTCTCGACCAGCAAGGCATTTCCTTCAACTCCTGGGCCACATGGCAGCTTCCACTGCAGTTCCATTTGAGGGCTTGTTTGTCTCAGAAAAAAGATCCTCTAACCAAACTAATTCTAGTGACTCAGACTCTGATCCAGGCCCTCCAAAGGTGGTCGGATCAGGACAACCTCAGACAAGGGGTCCCATTAATCACTCAGTCTCATTCTGTGGTTCTAACCACAGATGCTTCTCTCCTGGGGTGGGGAGCTCACTTGGGAGTCCTCACAGCACAGGTAGTGTGCTCCTCTTAGGAGTCTCTTCTCCACATCAATCTTCTGGACTTCAGGGCAGTGTACCTGGCTCTACAGGCTTTCTCAGACTCAGTACAGAACAAGGTGATTCAGGTCAGGGCAGACAACACCACCACCATGTGGTACATCAACAAGCAGGGAGGCACTCGGTTGACGGTCTTGTGCACAGAAGCCATGAAATTATGGTCCCTGGCTTATTCCCTACTCTCTGATAGCAGTCCACCTTCCTGGGAAGGACAATTTGCTAGCAGATGCACTAAGCAAGATTTCTCAGGGCTATCAGGAATGGTCCCTGGATCCCCTAGTGTTAAAAGTGATCTTTTCAAAGTGGGGCACTCCAGAGATGGATCTCTTTGCAGCCCCAGACAATCATCATCTTCCCCTCCTTTGTTGCAGAGCCCCCAGTCGTAGGCTCAGTCCCCCTTGATGCTCTACTCCTGGATTGGGAGGGGAAATTTCTGTATGCCCCCCCCCCCTTCCTCTACTATTCAAAGTTCTAGTCAAGATAAGGTCACAATCTTGCAAAGTGATTTTGATTGCACCAGACTGGGCCAGGCAGCCTTGGTATCCCCTGTTGCTGTCCCTAGCAGTCCATCTTCCCCTATCGCTTCCCAGGAATCACAACCTGTTAACCTCCTCTCTGGGGAGGATTTGGTACCCGAACCAGTCTCTCAATCCCAAGGCATGGCTATTGAAGAGCTAAAATATGCAAATTTACATGTCTCGGTGTTCTGGACATTCTCAAAGCCTCTTGAGAACCTGCCACCAGAAAAACTTATAACTCTTAATGGAAAAGATTCAGCATTTGGTATTCCAGTAAGCACATATCCCCAGATACCGCTGACTTGTCTACAGTTCTGAATTACATTGTTCATCTTAATGGCTTAGGCCTCAGACCAGCTACCTTCAAAGTATACTTGTCAGCTGTTTCTCCTTTTTTGTCAGTGGGAAAGCCCTCCTCGTTGGCATCTCACCCTGTGTTCTGTAAATTCTTCAAAGGATTGCTCCATACCGATCCTACTCCTGCTTGGGATCTTAATGTTTGCATTGCTCAGCTTATATAACCCCCTTTCAAACAACATGAAGTCTTGCTGTATTCTGACTATTGCAGTGATTCCCAACCTTTGAACTTCCCCGAAGAACTAAGGGTTAACTTTCCATGCAGGGCATGGGACGCTGAGCTCGAGCTCAGTTGAAGTCTCTGTCTGGAGTGTTTTGAACTCAAACTGTCAGATTCTTTACTCCGCCTCACTGAACGGTTGCTCTGGAGATTTCTCCTTCAGCTCGGTTCGAAGTCGATTAAAGTTTTCAGTTTTTCGTTGGTTTAAACCGAAAAAAAAGTATCCGCATAGTTGGTTCAGTCTCTGTCTGTGGTGCCGTGAGTACTAGATAGGAATTGTTCTATTTTTCTGTGTGGAACTTGTAAAAGTGTGGTAGGTTCAGCTGAACCGACCATTTGATTGTGAATTTTGCTATATTTAGTGTGTGGTTACTGGTTCTTATCGGTTCTAAAAAAAAAAAAAAGTTTTATTTGTTTTTTTCCAATACCCGTGACACAGTTAGGAACCGATAAGGGAGTCTTGCCTGGCGGTTGCTGAAAAAAGGGTGAGTTTGGTTAGGTTGGCCATGTCTGAGAAACGCAAGAAAAAAAACAGGCCCACTGGGTTTCAGCACTGCAGTGAGTGTGAGGAGGTCTTTGCCAAGGCCGATCCCCACACCACCTGTGTTTATTGTCTGGGGTTTGACCACCTCGATTCAGACTGCCAAATACATCAAAATTTTCCAAAATATACCCTTGAGAAGAGATTAGGTAGACTGAGGGAAAAAGAGGCCGAGAAGTCCGCTGACCCGGATGGCCAGCCCAGTTTGGTTTTGACCGAACCAGAAGGAGTGCCCTCTGACCAGGGCGATACTACTTCGGGCAAAAGGAGAGCTGATTCTGAGGGATCGGTTCCAACAAAAAGCGCAAAGCTAAATCGACCGGTTCAGATCCAGAGGTTCATGTTCCGACCGCCGAAGAGATAGCCAGGGCGAGTCAGATTGTGGAATCGCTCTGTCCGGTTCCAACCGATCCGGCTCCTTCTGGCAGGGGTTCAGTTTGGTTGGTTCCCCCGGTTCAAGAGTATACCCTTGAAGATTTTTATGAACCAGAGTTTGAAGAGGAAGAGGAATTTGTGGATTATGATGTAAGTGGAGGTCTGGATGTGCCTGTGGAACCGGACATCTCCGCAGACAGACAGTCAGGTGTTTTCCCTTCCTAGGCTTTCTGAGTCCCCTTCCCACTTTATGTTTTACAGAAAAGTGGCTGAAACCCTCCAGCTTCCTATGGAGGAGGCTGTGGAAGATCAAGAAGAGCCTGATTATGTAGAGATGATGGACATCCCAGAGTCCAGGAGACTGTCTGTTCCCCTCCATAAATCTTTTGGGAAACGGACACAAAAAATCTTAGTCTCCTAACTCTATACCTCCTGTGGGTAGAAGAATGGACAAGAGGTATACACTCTCAGGCTCAGACACGGAGTTATTATATCAGCAATGCAGCCATGTTGGGGTAGTGCAGGCTGCTGCCTGTGACAGGGCAAAGATTCCCTTGGCTTCACACTTCCCTGACAAGGACTCCAGGAAGATTGATGCCATGGCAAAGAAGCAGTACATGGCATCTTCTTTGGGACTCAAGCAGGCGAATTACATGGCCTATACAGCCAGGTACCAGAAGTCCAGGTGGGACACTGTACTGGCACTGGCTAAACAGGCCTCCCCCCAGCTAGCCAAGGAGCTGGAGGCAGTGGCTGCAGATGGGATTGAGGCATCTAAGGTTCAGTTTCATGCTGCTGTGGACTGTAATGATGTCTCATCAAGAGTCATGGCTACATCTGTGGCTCTTTGGAGGCTGGCTTGGCTCAGATGTACTAGCCTCTCGCAGGACACCCAGCCTAAGGCTATGGATTTTCCTGTAGTGGGTAATTCTCTTTTTGGGGAGCAGACAGAGAATTACATGAAGAAAATGGACGAGTACAGGACCACTTACAGGAGTGCTCAGGCCAAGGAAAGGCAGGCAACTCTGCAGAGGCAGCAGTCTAGGGGCAGGCCTTTTCAAAGGCCTTTTTACCAAGCACAGGCCTCTTCTTCCTTTTCACAGAGGGGGTTCTTCAGAGGGAGAGGCAGAAGGGGGATGAGCAGGCCTGCATCCACCCCTAAGCCTAAAGCCCCTGCCAAGCAGACACCCTAATGGGTATGCCCGGGTCGACTCTCCTATTCCAGTGGAGGCCGGCTGGCTTACTTTGTCCAGGACTGGATGTCTGTTGCATCAGACAAGTGGGTCCTGGAAGTAGTAAGCCAGGGACTGGTTCTCAGCTTCAAAAAATTTCCAAAGATGAGACACAGATCTTTTCCACCTGCAAATCTTTTGGAAACCCTTGCCCTAGAGGCAGAAGTTTCTTCTCTTCTAGCTTTAAGAGCTATAGCAAGAGTACCTACCCTACACTGGAGCAAAGGACTGTACTCCAGGTACTTCCTGACCACCAAAAAGACAGGGGAGTGGCAACCCATCCTAGACCTAAGATGTCTGAACAAACATCTTTTAAAACCAAAGTTCAAGATAACAACTCTGGGAATAGTCCTTCCCTCTCTAAGGCCAGGGGACTGGGTAGCCTTCCTGGACCTCAAAGATGCCTACTTTCACATTCCTATCAGGTGCTTCCACAGAAAGTACCTCAGGTTTGAGTTGCCCTCAGGCCACTATCAGTTCAGAGCAATGCCCTTTGGCCTAACCTCAGCCCCAAGGGTTTTCACAAAGTGCCTGGCAGTAGTAGTTGCCTTTCTAAGAAGGCAAAAGATTTCCATATTCCCTTATCTGGACGATTGGCTATTAGTGGGTCAGTCTCCAGACCAAGTCAAGTCTCACCTGCAAGTAACCCAACAAGTGCTCACTTCCCTAGGATTTCTTCTCAACCTTCCCAAGTCAGTTCTCGAACCAGTCCAGCTCCTTACCTTTATAGGGGCAGAACTGGACACACTCAGAGCAAGAGCCTTTCTTCCTCTAGAAAGGGCAAGGGCTCTTATGGAACTAGCTTCTTCCTTCAGCCTTCAGGTATCTCGACCAGCAAGGCATTTCCTCCAGCTCTTGTGCCACATGGCAGCTTAAACAGCAGTGGTCCAAGGGGCAAGATTGCAGATGAAGGATATTCAATTCCACCTGAGAGCTTTCTGGTCTCAGAGAAAGGACTCCCTTACCAAACTGATTCCAGTGACTCTGACCTTGATCCAGGCCCTCCAGTAGTGGCAGGAGCAGGACAGTTTAAGGCAAGGTGTTCCTTTTGTTGCTCAGCCTTGTTCAGTGGTCCTTACCACGGATGCTTCTCTTCTGGGCTGGGCAGCCCACCTGGGGTCCCTTACTGCCCAGGGCCTGTGGTCCCCCCCAAGAATCCCTTCTCCACATCAGTCTTCTAGAGCTCAGAGCCGTTTTTCTAGCTCTAAAAGTGTTCTCAGTCAATTCAGATCAAAGTGATTCAAGTCAGAACAGACAACACTGCCACCATGTGGTACATCAACAAGCAGGGAGGCACTCTGTCCACGGCCTTGTGCACAGAAGCCATGAAGTTGTGGTACCTAGCTTATTCCCTGCAAGCCTCTCTTGTAGCAGTTCACCTTCCAGGCAAGGACAATGTGCAGGCAGATGCACTGAGCAGGATTTCTCAGGGCCATCACGAATGGCCATTGGACCCTCAGTTGTTGAAAGTGATTTTTTTCAAGGTGGGGCACTCCAGAGATAGATCTCTTTGCAGCCCCAGACAATTACCAGCTCCCTCTCTTTTGTTGCAGACCTCCAGTCTTGGGCTCAGTCCCTCTGGACGCCCTGATTCTGAATTGGGAAGGGAAGTTTCTGTATGCCTTTCCCCCTTCCCACTCCTGTTCAAAGTTTTAGTCAAAATAAGGTCTCAACCTTGCAAGGTGATTCTGGTTGCTCCAGATTGGGCCAGACAGCCCTGGTATCCCTGTTGCTGTCCCTAGCAGTCCATCTTCCTCTGTCTCTTCCCAGGAATTACAACCTCTTAACATCCTCTCTGGGGAGGATTTGGTACCCCAGTCTTCAGTCTCTCAATCTCAAGGCATGGCTCTTGAAGAGTTAGAGTTTGCAGATCTGCATCTTTCCCAAGGGGTTCTGGACATCCTCAGGGCTTCTCGAAAGCCCTCCACCAGAAAGACCTACAACTCCAAGTGGAAAAGATTCAGCATTTGGTGTTCTAAGAAGAATATTTCTCTGGACACTGCTGAATTACCTGCGCTTCTGGATTGTATGGTCCATCTTAATGGCCTAGGCCTCAGACCAGCTACTCTCAAGGTACACTTGTCAGCTGTTTCTGCATTTTTGTTTGTGGGGAAGCCTTCCTCACTATCTTCCCATCCTGTGTTCTGTAAGTTTTTTAAAGGATTGTTTCACACCAATCCCCCTTTGAGACCCTGCCCCTGCCTGGGATTTGAATGTTTGCATTGCTCAGTTTATGCAACCCCCTTTGAGCTTATGTCTTCAGTAGAGCTTAAGTACTTGACTTGGAAAAATGTGTTCTTGGTAGCCATTACCTCTGTCAGGCGTATCAGTGAATTGCAAGCCCTGACAGTGGAACTTGATTTTATCTCCCTTCAGGGATAAAGTGGTCCTTAGAACCAATAGAAGGTTCTTGCCCAAAGTGGTTTTAGACTTCCATTTAAACCAGTCTGTCTCTCCCTGTTTTCTTCACTGATCATTCTTCCTCAGGAGAGAGGAGGCTACACAATTTAGATGTCAAAAGAGCCCTTAGTTACTACATAAAGCGTACCAAGGGTCACATGTTTGACTCCCTCCAGTTGTTTCTCACTTACGGAGAAGTGGGAAAGGGCAAACCTGCCACCAAAAGATCTGTTGCCAGGTGGATTGTGTCTTGTATACAATTCTACTATGAAAAACTCCACCCTCAGGCCTGAGGGCTCATTCTACAAGAGGTACAGCTGCTTCCCTGGCTGCGGCCAGGGGTATCCCTCTCCTAGAAATTTGTCAAGCAGCCACCTGGAAAACAGTCCATACCTTTACCAAGCATTGCTCTCTGGATATCCAGGCTGGGAGTGATGCTCGGTTTGGCACAGCAGTACTTCAGAGCCTATTCCCAAAGTAGGTTCTGTCCCTCTTCCTTGGAGGTACTGCTTGGTAGTCTGCAATTGTCAGAATATAGCAAGACTTCATGTTGTTTGAAGAAAAAATTACTCACCTTAGTAATTATATTTCTTCTAATGGAATCTTGCTGTATTCTGACCTCCCTCCCTGCCTCCCCTCTCAGAACCTGTTTTTGAGAAGTGGGTGGGCAGGTGCAGTGTTGCACCCCAGGGGTGTATTTGCTTGCACCCTCCTCCCTTTTTGTTTGGGTGCTTATTTATTATTATTTTTGAGTACATTGGGTTTAGTTTTGGGGTTTCCTGACTTGAGTCTTCCTTGGGAATCCAAAACTTTTCAGCCAGTTGGCTAGTAGAATTTTTACAATTTCCACATAGAATTTTTAGTTTAGTTGGGCTCATAAGAATCTGACGGTTTGAGTTCAAAACACTCCAGACAGAGACTTCAACCGAGCTCGAGCTCAGCATTCCATGCCCTGCATGGAAAGTTAATCCTTAGTTCTCCGGGGCAGTTCAAAGGTTGGGAATCACTGCAATTGTCAGAATACAGCAAGACTCCATTAGAAGAAATATAATTACTAAGGTGAGTAATTTTTTCTTTGAGCCTTTGGCCTCAGCAGAACTTAAGTACTTGACTTGGAAAACTGTGTTCTTGGTAGCTATTACCTCTGCCAAGCGTAATAGTGAATTACAAGTTCTGTCAGTGGAGCCTGATTTTATCTCCTTCCATAGAGATAAAGTGGTCCTTAGAACTAACAGGAAGTTCTTACCCAAAGTGGTTTCAGATTTTCATCTGAACCAGTCCATGTCTCTTCCTGTGTTCTTCATTGATCATTCTTCTTCTTCAAGAGAGAAGATTACACAGTTTTGATGTTAAGAGGGCTCTTAGCTACTATGTTGAGTGTATTAAGGCACTTAGGTTTGACTCTCACCAGTTGTTCTTCACTTATGGTGAAGTGGGGAAGGGTAAAACTGCTACTAAGAGAACTATTGCCAGGTGGATTGTCTCTTGTATACAGTTCTGCTATGAAAAGCTAGGCAAAGTATCCCCCCCCCCCCCAAGCTTGAGGGCTCATTCGACAAGAGGTACAGCTGCTTCTCTGGCTGCTGCCAGAGATATACCCTTACTAGAGATATGCAAAGCAGCCACCTGGAAAACGGTCCATACATTCACCAAGCATTACTCTCTGGATATCCAGGCTAGGAGTGATGCTAGGTTTGGTACAGCAGTACTGCAGAGCCTATTCCCAAAATAGGTTTATTACACTCCTCCAGGGAAGTACTGCTTGGTAGTCTGCATAATGTCAGAATACAGCAAGACTTCATGTTGTTTTAAGAAAAAATTTACTCACCTTAGTTATTGTGTTTCTTCTACTGGAGTCTTGCTGTATTCTGACCTCCCTCCCTGCCTCCCTTCTCAGAACCTGGTTTTTGGGAAGTGGGCAGGCAGGCGCAGTGTTGCACCTCAGGGGTGCATTTGGCACTCTCCCCTGTTTAGAGAGGGGGAGTGGGTTGTGTTATATGTTTTTGATAATTGTATTTGTTCACTACCTAGCTTTTTGTTTTGTATTTCTCAACTTGTCTTTTGGGATCCAAAATATTTGGTTACCTTTTGGCTAGTAATTTTACAATTTCCACATAGTGGGTGTAGTTAGTTTTGGCTTATAAGAATCTGACAGTTGTACTTAAAAGTGCAGCAGACAAGAGGTTTGTACCGAGCTCAACGTTCTATGCTGTGGCATAGAATTAACTCTTTCCTCTTTGGAGCAGTTCAAGTGCTGGGGTTGACTGCATAATGTCAGAATACAGCAAGACTCCATTAGAAGAAACACAATTACTAAGGTGGGAAATTTTTTCTTCTGGATCATTCAAGATCTGGAAACATTAAAAAGTCTCAATATTCACCTTGGTTTGCCATTTTTAATGGCTTCTATGGATACAAATATTATCTCTATGTCATAGAGAAGCCAAGCTTAAGGAAACATATTTATACAATATCAATTTGAAAGAGCACCAAGTAATGTTCTGAATGCTAAACATAATAGATTGGCACTGGAAGATCAACATTATTCTTGTACAATCTGGGAACAGGAAGATTTATTACGTATTTTATGATCATGCCCCTGCAGGGGTAGAATTTAAGGGGGGCGGGGGAGTGGTATTCTTGGCGGATTACCAGTCAGAACTTTGGTGTTCCGCCATGAAATGTGGTATTCCGCCCAGTTCCCATAGATTTTCATATTTTTAAAGGTAGAACATTTAAAATACATTAATTTCTTAATTAAAACCCAAAAATAAACACACTTTTTCCCTTAAATGCTACCCCTGATTCCTAGTCTCCTCTCTCCAGGCAGGCTACAGCTGCACTTTGCTCCGAGTCCTGCTGTTCTTCACCATCTGGACAGCACCTCCCCTTGCCACCTTACCTAATTTCTTATTAGGCCTTTCCTCTGAAATTTAAGTCTCTCTGCTAGCCTACCCACAACCATCTCCAGTGATCTTTTGCTTGCCCTGTCCACCAGTCCCGAGCTCTTGCCAGGTGAGTCTTACTAGGTCCTCTGGTGTCCCCAGCAGGCTGCTGCTACTCTTTGTTCAAGTACTACAACACCTGGCCCCCCCCTTACCTGATGTGCTCAGTACCAGGTGGATACCATGACAAAACAAAAGTCATTGAACTGAATGGGTCTCCGTTCATTTCAATGGTGTCTTTTTCTCCTGGGCATAACTTTATCTTTTGATATTTTGTAATGACAGAACTTGTGCTTGTGAGAGGGGATCTAAATGACACCAACAGCAAAAAGTGGAAAAAAAAAATCATAAGGTAAGAAAATGATGCACATGAGAATAAAACAAAACACCGTTGAAATTAATGGGGTACCATTCGTTTTAGTGGTGTGTTTTTTTCTCCTGGGCATAACTTTCTTACCTTTTGATATTCCCTCCTACTTTTTGCTGTCAGTGCCATTTAGATCCCCACTCACAAGCCACAAGTGTTGTCATTACAGAATATCAAAAGTTATGCTCAGGAGAAAAACACGCAATTTAAATGAATGGGGGCCCATTCACTTCAGTGGCGGTTTTTCTCTGATGGCTGCATTCACAGAACCAGAAGCGCAGTGTTTTAGGACAATTGTGCACATTTTGAGTAAGAACAGTGCCACCACATGGTAGTGAGCTGGTACTGCATGCAGCTAACTGGGGGGATGGTCGGAGGGATGGTATTTTCGGCAGAGTAGCAGGGCTCGAATTTTGGTATTACAGCATGAAATTTGGTATCCAAAATGTACTGGAATACCACTAAATTTGAGCCCTGTCTTGGTATATAGGAGCACGACAGTTCTGGCTGAGTCCTTGTTTAGACTTCTAGGAGGAAGTGGATAAAAATATGCTAACTTGTATACTCTTACATTCAGAGGACAATCTAACTTTTGACCGATTGGCTAAATTCTTCTCTCAGATAACTAAAATTCGGAAACAGAAAATTGTAACTTAATGGAGAGTATATACAAACTCATTTCTGAGAGACACTGTACCTATAAGCATGACTCCCTTACAAGAATTTGATGAATATGCAGATCTTTGAGAGTTGGTAGCCCAGTCCACAGTAGGACGAGGCCTGAACTGGTATCTGAGTCTATATAAGTGCCTATATATTCAGAATGGGACATCTTATTCTAAATACACTTCTGTATTTGATGGCAACAGTATTTATTGGATGTATATATTGATTTGTCTTTAATTATTTCTGAGGGTTTTAAATATTGTAAAGACTTGGTTTAGTCAATCAATAAAGTTGTGTAATTCGGGTTCCAAATGGTTGGAAGTCCTCAGATTCTAATATTCAGTGGAGAACTGAGGAGTGACGGGGCCGCCCACATTTATAAAGATGCAGATGTAGAACGTTATCGTCTGCTGCCCCTGGATGGCAGAAGTTTCCATGTGATCCTAGTGCCTAACAGCTGCAGTTCCAAAGGTGTGGCCTAACGGAGGAGATTCTCTTAAGATCTACTATTACGATAAGTATATAACTGTTCTTTCCAGCATCAAGGCGTATTTCTGATTGGAGAGAGGATCTGTGCTGTGGGGCAGTTTTAGGTGGATGTGTGTGTGTGGGGGGTCGAGGTGGGGTAAGTGGGGGCATGGGGAGGTCATTCCCACTAGGGACCATTTTCTTATTTACAGGTTTCAGCTACAAAAAGAAAAAAGGCCAGCAAAGGGATGGTTTTCTTTTGTTGACAGGGGGATCTAGCTGACACTGAGGATTGGGTACCCCAGTGTCAGAATACTCTTGGGTGGCACTGAGTGGTCACCCTAGGGTGAGAATTAGGGTTGACGACCCCAAGGAAGACCCCACCACTGATTGGCCATGACTGGACAACAAAAAAACTAATGTTTTTTTCCTTTTGTTGCTTGGGGTTGGGGAGATAGGGTGAGAAACCCTAACACCACATTTCTCTACTTTGTGGAGTTAACTTAAACCTTAACTGATGCATTAATGCAGGGTTTGTTTCTGTTTTGGTTTTTTTTTTGCAAAGAATTCCCTTCCTTTTTGAGATAGTTGAATCATACCCTCATTCATGCAGATCCCAAAGAGATCTGCATGAACAGATGCAGAAATGTCAAGGGACATTTCCATCCACCTACAGAAGTGTAGCAATGGATGTCAAGAATTCATGGGGTTATCTGGAGGACTGCGGAAATGCGGGGCCCTCTGTATTCTGCATTTCCATGTAGCCACAGACAGGTGCACAGGGCAAAGAATCCATCTCTCAGTTGAAGCACAGGGCCCTATGGCACCCACAGCATGGAGCCCTATGTGAAGAGAAGCATTCCCTTCACTGAATGGTACTTGGGCCCGTGCTGATGACTCTTCTCAGTCTGAGGGTTGTCACATGACAGTGCCGTCCTCCCAGACTCGGCCTATCTAGCTTGGGTCACTGAGCTTATCTTCAAACTTAGCTCACCTGCACGGGATCACAAAGCACTACCTGCTGGGGTAAAGGCTGCTGTTATACTCACATTTCTTAAAAGAGAACTCCAGTTACCTGAAGCTTCCCAGCCCCCAAAACCTGACCACCCGATTAGGCTTTTCGCAACAGAAAACAAAAATTAAGTGTCTGCACTTATTTGCCAATATACTCATAAACTCCACCAACCAGCAACATGACAGGTGCTGCGCAGTGCCATCTTATGTAGAGAGTGCGGCGCCACACTACTCGCTTGTATGCTTCAGTACGAGGGAGCAGTGTGGCATTGCACTCTCTACATGAGATGGCACCGCGCAGTGCCTGCCATGTTGCCTGATGATGGAGTTTACGACCATAACAGCAAGTAAGTGCAGGCACCTAATTTTTGTTTTCTGTTGCAAAAAGTCTAATCGGGTGGTCAGGTTTCGGGGGGGAGGGGGGCTTCAGATAACTGGAGTTCTCCTTTAATCATTTTTTTTTTCTAATTTTTATCCCAGATTTTCAAGATAGTCATTTAATAACTCCCCCCATTATAAACATGACATATGGCATTTATAGGATACTGGACAAAACGTCATTTCACCCCACAAGTGAGAAAATACGTCATAGCTAAGATCTGAAAAACGACATCTGTCACATTTATGAGGTGGTGTGAAAAAATTACTGTTGAAAGTTTGAAGTGAAAATATTGTAAATTAGTGAAGGTATGAGTGAACATTGAAATATTTCAGTGTTCCCTTTTAACTTGGTAATTTTGCTATATTTTTACACGAGATTGTCAACATAGTCTTATGACCCCGCTTCATGAACCCGGTAAGTGAAAATGTTAAAATCCTGCTCGAAACGTGATTTTGCGAAGCAGTATGAAAATCACATTTCAGGCAGAGTTTGAAAAATTTCACATGCCTTCTTTATGAGGTGGGGTCCCATAAAGGCCACGTTGAAAGTTTGATGGAAAAATGTTAATTAGGAAAGTTTTGAGTGAACGTTGAAATGTGTTCATTCATAACTCTGTCATTTTAACATATTTTTACACCAAATTTTAAATATAGCCTTCTTGTGACCCCTCCTCATGAGTCCGGTAGGCGAAAATAAAATCCCAGACAAGACGTGATTATGCGACCACAAAATCACCTTTCAGGACAAATTTGAAAAATTCCACCTACCTTGTTCTTGAGGTAGGGACCAAAAGGCCACATTGAAAATTTTTTGTAAAATCTTTTTAAAATTTAAAAATTATGAGTAGAAGTTCAAAACCCTTTGAAATACATTAAACCAGACTTACCTTATTTTCTCATATTGCGGTCACCAGTTCCAGCAGGACGTGTCTTTCATTGGAGAGTGGATCTACACTGTGGGTCATGTTCAGGTGTGAGAGGGTGTGTGTGGGGTAGTGGGTGCTGAGTAGGGGGCCAGTGTGGGGTGTGTGTGTGGGAGAGAGGGTCAGATTGCTGCAGGGCCATTTTCTTTATTACAGATTGATTAATATATATATTTTTTTTCATGACATCAGGGGACTGTTTTCTTTTTCACAGGTTAGAATTTGGCACCCTAGTATCTGCTTAACTGTATAACAGCACTGAGAGTGGGCACCCCTGGTGTCACCACACCATGTTTTTATGGGGGGGGTGACCTGGAGGTAACGGGTTTGGCAAGTGGTACTATGCTGGGAATCCAGTCCTCTTTTCTGTAGTAAATAATAATCTGGAAACACAGGGGAGGGCTGGCTAAGCTAGGAGGGGGAGGGAATGAAAAACTAGATTGAGAGAAAAAGAGATTGAGATAAATTGCCAGCATATTGCACAAGCCAGAGGAGGAGGAGAATGAGGAGTACAAACCTGACCTCTTGTGCGATGAGGGGGATTGGGTGTTGGAAAAGGTTAAGCCTTACCATGATGTGGTGCTAGAGGACTCTGCAGGGTCTACTGTATCCTCAGGCAGTGATGAAACTGTCCCCCTGAGGACCTTTCCTTCTGCCCTGCCCCCCCGAGGATGAGCACCAGACCTCTTGGCAAGAACTCCAGAAGACTGGACATTATTGGCAAGCTACACAATCGCCTTAGTCTCCCTTGGCCTGCTCATTGTTAATTACCAGGTGTATCTGGCAAAATACAGAGGGATTTACACTGTATTGGCGACAGCATGCCTGATGGGACCCTGATTTAAGGCAAGGCAAATTTAATCTTTTTGACACCCAATCCCAGAGACTCTGGGTGCCGTACAAGTCAAAAATACTAAACATAAAACAGTCAAATTACAGTAATAATTTAAATAAGCAGTAGAAGAAAATAAATAAAGCCTAAAATAAGGACTGTAGTTAGGAGGGGCCAACCCAAGGAAAGATCTAATACAGTGTGTCTGGGTAGGCCTGGCTAAACAAGTGGGTCTTTAGGCGGGCTTTAAACACTTCAACTGAAGGGGCCTCCCGTACAGATGGCGGAAGCAAATTCCACAGGACGGGGCCGTCGACACTAAACACTCTATCGCCGTCAGTTTTCAACCTCGTCCTGGGAATTGCAAGGAGGCCCCTATCGGAGGAGCGGATGGAGTGGACCAAGCAAGCGGGGATCAGAAGGTCAGACAAGTATCCAGAGCCAAACCAATGTAGGGTCTTAAACATGAGCAAACCCACCACCTGACCGGCAGCCAGTGCAGTTCACGCAGTACCGGGGTGACGTGACAGTATTTCGACTGTCCCGTTAATATCCTGGCAGCCACGTTCTGCACTAGCTGCAGTCTGCTGAGGGTACCTCCCGAGACCCCGAGCAGAGCGCATTACAGTAGTCGAGCCTTGACGTCACAAAGGCGTGTACCAAGGTGGGGAGGTCCAGGGGCAGAACTATGGGCTTGATCCTGGCAATATTCCTCGGATGGTAAAAGCTGGTCCAGATGACACCTGAGCATCAAATGTCAGTCTGCTGTCAAGGGTCACACCAGGATCGTGCACCCTCGAGGAGGCCTTCAGTGGCACAGACCCCAGGAACAAACCTGTCTCTGCACCAGAGGCCATCCTATCACGCCCTGTGTTCGACTCCACAATCAGTACCTCCATCTTATCAGGATTCAGTCGCAGCCAGCTGGAGGCCATCCAGTCGTTGATCTTGGCAAGGCATTTATTTACCACTTCCACCACATTGGATGTCCCAGGCACAAAGGAAAAATGCAGCTGGGTATCACCCGCATAGAAATGAAAACCCAAGCTATACTTCCTATTGTGCTCTCCCAGGGCAGCATGTACATGGCAAACAACACTGGTGACAGGACTGAACCCTGAGGTACTCCACACAACAGAAGGCTGGGGAGGAAGAGGAATTCCCCATCACTACCTGTTGCCTCCTATTCTTGAGACAGGACTCAAACCAGCTGATGACAGTGCCGGTGAGTTTACAAAATTCCCTCAGGAGGTCAAGCAACACGCAGTGGTGGTCTGCTGTGTCAAATGCTGAGGAGAGATTGAGGAGCACAAGAATTGTCCCCTTCCCCTCAATCTCTAGCCCTGAGGAGGTCATTATGCACCCAAACTAATAATGGTTTCCGTGCTGTGCCTCACACGAAACCCCAACTGGAGAGGTTCATACAAATTAAAGGCCATGAGGTGCTCCTCAAGCTGAAGCGCCACAACCTTCTTAACAACCTTCCCTAAAAATGGGAGGTTGGAGATAGGACTGTAATTCAACCTGATGTCAGGGTCTAAAGATGGTTTCTTCAGAAGAGGCCCGACCAGTGCCTCCTTCAAGGCATCTGGGAAGACTCCCTCTGAGAGAGAGCATCGGACAGTCAAGGTGAACACTGGGCCTACGGTGTCAACACATCTCATTAAGAAATGTATCGGCACCGGGTCCAGTTTGCAATATGTGTGCTTCAGTTCACGAGCAACTCGAATGACCTCCACTGGTTTAAACTCCCCCCAACCAGGCAGTGTGCTCTCTGGACACACAAGGCGACCACTGTCGGCCATAGTATGGCACACTGGCGGTACACCATGCCAGATGGCTGGCACCCTGTCTGAGAAGAAGCGAGCAAACTCTTCGAATAGAGCATTTGAAAAGGCTTTTTTTGGTTGTAGACAGGCTGGGTATAATAGCCTGTCCACAGTCCAAAAGAGCACATTTGGTCGATTCTTCCCGGCAGCAATCTCCCTGGACAGGAACTCTGCTTTCTTATGGGTGATTGCCCCCTGATACTCACCATAATGGGGGCACAGGGCCAGTCTGTCCACCTCCAACCTGGACTTCCGCCAGCAGCGCTCCAGCTTCCAACCCAAGATCTTCATCGCCTTGAGCTCCCCATCAAACTGTAGGGACCTCAAGTGAAAAGATCTGGGCTGTACACTGACTGGTGCAAGAGAGTCGAGCACTGCCATCAACGCCTTATTATAGGCAACGACAGCATCACCCATACTCCCTATGCACGCACTACCCACATTAGATAGGTCAGCCACCACCAGGAAACCCTCCGGGGTCAGACCCCTCAGAGGGCGATAGTGTACTATTTCTACAGGGGAAGGCTCTTGGGGGGGCAGACAAGAAGCACCACCGTGCAATGGTCGGACCAAACAACCAGATCAGTCTTGAGGTTACTAACCTCAAGCCCCAGTGAGAAAACCAGGTCCAACATGTGGGCGCCTGGTGGGTCATGGAAGAAACTTCTTGTGACAGGCCCAGGGATGACATCATTTGGAGGAGGTTATAACTTAGCCTAGAAGTTTCGTCACTGGCCCACACATTTAGTCCCCCAGAATTAAACATCTGGGGGACTCCAACGTTTTGCTGATGACAAAATTGGTTACCTCCGAGTCCTGCAAGAATTCTCTTGCCACCCTAGAGGGCGGTAAATCAGGAGAATCCTGCAGCCTGCGCCAGACCCCCACGATCGGTCACACATTCAAAAGATCCCAGTTTTCTCGCTGAGTTCACAGTGAAGCCAAGTTCAGATCTAAAACAGATGGCCACTCCCCTGCCCCTCCGCTCCACTCTGGGGCAGTGCACTACTGTGTACCCAGGGGGACAGGCGGCCTCTAAAACTGGACCAGCATCTTCACCCACCCAGGTCCCAGTGATGCATGGCAGATCAACCGAGAAAATCAGATCTGCTATAATTGTGGTCTTGTTCCTGATCAATCTGACGTTGCAAAGCTCTGCCCTCGGGATTGGTGGATAGTGTCACCCTACTGGTTACTATCCCACTCAGCCTGGTGGGAACCCTGGGGATGGGAACCAGACAAGTTTGGGCCTCTCTCTAAGGTCCGCCAATACCCAGGGCACCTTCTGCACCCAATGACCTCAATCCTACCCCCATCTGCATGGCACGGGGCACCCTGCCACACTCGGTCAGTGTGAGACCTCTTAATCCCAATCTCCCAACAGCATCAAGCTGTAGTGATGGAGACTGGGAGGTTGGTAAAGGGCCACAGATCGAGAAGCTGGAACACCCCGTACATGATTCTAGCCCGCCCCAGACCCACAGGCCTCCCCAGACACATGTTTTACACCCGGATAGCCCCCTTACACTACTAAGTACCAATCACACAAACAGCCACACAACTAATACATAACAAACCCTAAACCACACACCACACAGCCACACAATTTACTTCTAAAACCCCAAACCAACCCTCCCAACCTTCCAGAAAAAGCAAGAAACAGAGAGCAGATAATTCAATCTAAGAGCAATGATCATTGATCCCCTTATAATAAATCCAAACAGAATAACACAAAATGATTGTCAATATCAGACACAGTTTTTGCAGCAGAAAACTTCTTCACTGCACAAAATAGATAGGGATGGAGGGCACTGTCATCGACTTCCACCCTAGGGCAGATATTATAGTGAAGTTATTAGAGATTCAAAAGCTGGAATAAGAGCAATCCAGAAAATCAAACCCTTAGCCACTCTCACCAGCCACAGGGGTCCAGTAGCAAATTCAGCACCGAAGATGGAAAAGGTCCAGGTCCAACCCTTCTCCCCTTCAACGATAGTCCAGCGGGTGGGGGGGGACCTCAGGCTAGCGGCACTCTTCAGGCAGCCAATAAAACAATGCAAGACCAGAGTAAGCCGAAAAACACAGATCGCTACAACAAGGACTGCTGTAGCAAATTCGACCTTCCAGCAGGAAATGCACGTGGCAGATGCCCTCTACTTCTGTGTTTCCTGGGTGTCGTTGAGGCACAGGTCAGGAAGCATATGAAAAGCCAGGAGCAGTTATAGAATTCACAAAGTGTGTTTATTAGTATTAGCAGTAACATAACAAATAAAATTGTTCAGAATAACTATTTACAAAGGCTGAATAAACAGAGAAGATCCATCTGACTTTTCCTTCAATCTCTGTGTGTCCCTTGCAAGAAATTGCAGCTCTGTTTTATAAGTCCTTGCAACCCCCCTCCTTAACAGGCATCCTGTTTTTTTTTTTCTTCTAAAATGTTCTTGTATGTTTCAGGCAGGTGCAGCAAGAACAGTGTCCCAGAACCGAGGCCCCTTCTCCACAGCTTCTGAAAAAGGGCTTAAAAACTGCTCTCAGGTTAACCCCTTGAGTTCCCAATAGCTTTTTGCAATTCATATTAAACTATAATTATATACAGTTTAACAGTAACACTATATACTTTCTAAACAAAGGGGTCCCAGTATCAGTTACATTTCCTCATAATGATTTGCATATATTTTTATACCAGCAGATATGCAAGGGAAGAAAAGACAGAAACAGCAAGGGAAGACTAAGAGACAGTGAGAGGCAAAGAATTGCAAGACTGTCGGGGTGATCAAGTCCTAGATCTCAAGAGAAAATTTGGTTGCACAGCCAGACAGACGAGACAGAAAAGGAGAGAACAGAACAGCTCCCTGCATTCAGATTCTCCATAACAACTGGGACAGGGTCCTATTCAACCCTGTCACATACACCCCCTCCATAAGAGGGAACCTGTTTTATCAAACAGGTTTGCAAAACTTTCTATTAATTTTCTATTAACATTAGCTTCTGATTTTCAGAAATTAAGCACATGTGCAGTATCCTTTTTTCCTATAACAGTACAGCAGACAGTAAAGTTTAAACTCATACATTTGTTTTTCAGCCTTCAAAACCCTCGATTCCTGATCCATATCTTGACAGAAAATCAGTATTGCTATTCTCATTACCAGATTTGTGTATCACCTTGAATTTAAATGGCTGTAGTGGCAGGTACCACCTTGTGATTCTGGAATATTTATCTTTCATTTGGTTAAACCAACAGAGAGGATTGTGATCTGTTATAAGTACAAAGTCAGTTCCTAGCAAATAAAACTTAAGGGACTCCATAGACACTTTGCTGCTAAACATTCCTTTTCAATGGTGGAGTACCTTATCTCGCTGTCATACAACTTCCCACTTATGTACAGAATAGGATATTCCATCCCATCTATATTTTGACTCAAGACTGCACCTAAGCCTACCTCTGATGCATCAGTCTGTAACAGAAATTGTTTCGCAAAGTCTGGGCTTCTTAAAACGGGCTGAACATAATGTAGTCTTAATGGCTTGAAAAGCTTCATCACACTCTGGGGTCCATTTCACATTATTTGGGTACCATTTTTTCGTGAGTTCAGTGAGGGGCATAGCTAACTCTGCAAAGTTGGGAACAAAACTCTGATACTAACCAGCCAGCCCTAAAAATGAACGGTCATGTTTCTTTGTTTTACAGACAGGGCTGTTAGCTACAGCTTCTATTTTAGAAATTTCTGGCTTAACTTCTCCATTTCCTAACACATATCCCAATTATCTGGTTTCCTGCATGCCCAGTGCACATTTGGTAGTATTAATAGTCAGACCTGCCTTTTTGATAGCTTAAATAACTGCTCGTAGGTGTATCAGGTGGCTTTTCAAGTCTGGACTATAACACCACAATGTCATCCAGGTACGCAGCACAATAGCCAGTGTGAAGTGATAAAATTAAATCCATGTACCGCTGGAATGTAGCTGGCACACCATGTAAACCAAATGGCATGGTGGGGAACTAATAGAATCCAACAGGAGTGGCAAATGCAGTTTTGTCTCTGGATTCTTTAGCTAAAGGTATTTGCCAGTAACCCTTGGTGAGATCAAGGGTACTGATATACTTTGCACTCCCCAGTCTGTCCATCAAATCATCTGTTCTAGGCATAGGATAACTGCCAAATTCTGACACTTGATTAAGTTTCCTAAAGTCAAAGCAGATTCTAACACCCCCTTCTTTTTTTGTTTACAATTACCATTGGAGATGACCAAGCACTCCTCAACTCTTCTGTGATACCCAGTTCTTTCATTTTTTGTATTTCTTTAACCATGTCATCTCTTAACAGCTCTGGTAACCTCACATCTTTTGCCAAATAGGGCGAGCAGTCCTTGGCACTATTAAGTGCTCGACCTAGTGCTGTGGTAAAAGTACTGTTAAATGTCTTTAGCAAGTTACGAATTTCTACGGTTTGTTCGGAGGTTAAGGAAACATTCACCTTTTCAGCATCAGCAGTTACATTTTTTCCCAGTCTATTATAAGCTACATCAGTATCTTTTTTTATTGGTTTCTGGTAAAACTCGCAAAGCAGCTTTTGGCAATTTTTTCAACCCATTTGTTGAGGAGGTTAGCATGGTATATCTTAGTAGGATTTTTCCTGTCAGGGGGTCTCAGTCTCGTTAACGGTGCCAGTACATCTAGGCACTCTCTAAGGCCCTTGCCACTTCATTAACAGTTTATTTTCTGTTGTGGGTAACAGTAGCAGAACCTTTTTCACCTGGCTCAAAAACATTCTTTTACCCCATGGTCATAATATACCTTCTGCTGGTTTGGGGCCTCTTCCTGATTACTATGGGCGATTTCAACATATTTTGCCAGCTTCTTTCTTAGGGCACACATATAAGATGTTACAGATTGTTTCTGAGTGGGGTTATCTTCCCACGTTTCTTTTATCACATTCAGCGGCCCTCTTGGCTGCCTACCACACAGCATTTCAAATGGTGAAAACCCTGTTGATATCTGTGGCACTTCTCTGTAAGCAAAACACAAGCAAGGTAAGTATTGGTCCCAATCTTTCCCTTCCCCTTTTACAAACGTTTTTAACATATGTTTTGGGGTTTGGTTAAAACGCTCAACAGGGTGCTAGGGGGGAGTTTCGTATCGCAGTGATACCTAGTAGTCTGTACAGCTCCTTAAGTAATGCAGCACCAGAATTACTACACTGATCAGTAATAATTTCTTTATGTATGGCCACTCTGCTGAAAATTTTTGCAAGCTCTGCTGCCACATTTGAAGCTGTGACAGTACGCATTGGAACTGCTTCTGGGTATTGAGTAGCATAGTCACATACTACCAGTATAAATCTATTACCCTTTTTTACTTTTGTCTGAAGGGCCAACCACATCTGTTGCAATTCTGTCAAAAGGCACATCTGTTAAGGGTAGGGACACCAGGGGCACCTTGTCTTTTCTGGTGACTGGGGCTCATTTCTGACACTCAGCACAGGAATTACTATAGGTAGCAACATCTTCATGAATTCCAGGCCAGTAAAATCTATAGAGCAATCTGGCAAGGGTGCGATCCCTCCCTGAGTGGCCAGTCATAGGAGTATCATGTGCTGTCTGTAACAACTCTGTTCTGTACTTCTGTGGTATAACCTGTCTGTTCCTGTGTCTGAGGTTTAACCCAAACTCTGTACAGTAACCCATTACATTTTTTAAACATTGGTTCACCCTGATCTCACTTTGAGGGGGAGCTCTTGCAGCAGGTAATACTATTAGGACTAAAGCCACCAGGCGTTGGGACCCCACAGAAAATTTTCCTAGCTAGCAGTCTGTGGTGTGGGACCGCCCCCAACATCGGCTCCGTCCAGCGTCAGACGTGGTATAAAGGGGGCAGTCCTCCGGCGCCACCTCAGTTCTTTTCCCGCTATCGACCCATGAACATCGCCTTTTTCTCGCGCTTCGCGCAGTACCTTTTATCTATAACTACAGTTTCTTCTACACCTTTTTCAGTCACACTTTCATGTCTTCATCGTCTCAGCAGTGAAAATCAAAATGTGTGTGGTGGGAAGCAGATCCCGGCGAAAGACTGCCACTCTGCCTGCCTCATCTGCCTAGACTTAGACCACTGGCTTGACGGTTGCCCGCATTGCACTAAGTTTAACAAGTACCACCATGCAGAAGGCCCAAATGGGACACAGTTCATCCTCTTCCACCAGAAAGTCTTGCCCCCCAAGGAGAAGAGATCGGGAGGGAAACACCACCACCGGGAGAAGGGGGGGGGGTCAGATCAGAGTCCCGCCCGAAGATGCCTCACCGGGCGTCTGATACTTTCACCTCTGGCGGGAGATTAGAATTGGTCCCCCCAGGTACCAAAGCAGTTTTGGGGGACACTCAGAGGAAACCCACTGAATCCACTCAGGTGAAAGGTAAGGAGTCTTTCTCTTCAGGGCAGCTGTCCACTCAGATCCCTTGGCCCACTGACCCCATAAACATGGGTCGAGCAATGAAGGACAGGTTTTTGGCTTCGGGCAAAATAACGATGTCTGCCATCTGTAAGCATTCTGACTCATCTGACAAGCATAAGAGAAAGAATGACCCACAGAAATGCCGGGAGGTCGTGGGGTACCAGACACCTCCCCTGACCGAACACCAGGCAGCGCCTGCTCCCAGACGACAGGGCATTCTGACTTGATGTCTTCAGCAGAAGAAAGGCCGTCGGCCCCTAAGGACCGCCCATCAGCCCCAAAGGATCATCCGGCGACTGATTCTCCTGACGCAGGGAACTGGATGCCCAACAGCCTCCAGCAAAAGAACTGGATGTCAGACCACCAGATACCTAGGACCTGATACCCGATGTACCCATGGATAAAAAGCCCGAGAACTGGGCGACTCCTCCTTTGGACCAGACACCAGGTCCCTCTGGCACTTCAAATCAGATGTCCCCACCACCGGTTGTTCCACTAGCGGAGGTAGGGGCACTTTTCCAAACGTGGTGGAATACTGTAAAGAGGGATCTTATCCATTGACCCAGGGATCCATCCCAAGTATGTCTACCACCCAGAGACCTCACTCCTAAGTGGCCTTTGCTGCCGAAGGACCAGATGCAGGACAGAGAGAGGACAGGCAGACACCAGGGTCGGATGACTGCAACAGGCATCTTTCATCCGTTCCCTTGTCTAGCGGATGCATGCCATCAAAGTCAGGAGTCGACTCAGGGGACTCATCGTCGGACTACTTTTCAGAAGATGAGCTCCCCATTCCGTCTCCAAATCAGAGGGACTCGCTGTGGTCACCCCCAGATGACCCATCTTTTTTTGACATTTTGCGCCATATTCAGGTGCTTTATCAGTGGGACACAGAGGAATTGGGCCCAGAAAGGCGCAGACTGGCCAGATTCTTAGGAGCCACAGATCCAAAACTTTTGGTCATCTCTCCTTTAGTGGAGCCATTCCAGGATGTGACCAAAGCCACCTAGAGACATCCAGCCACTATGGCAGCAGTTTCGCTTAAGGCCAGTAGGCTCTACAAGACCCCAAAAGGAGAGCCTTTTCTCAGAGAACACCCAAAGGCAGACTTGATGGTCCTGACAGCTGTTCATGGTTGGGCACAACAACCACACCACAAGAGTGCCCAGCCACCGGACCCAGAATCAAAGAAACTAGACAAGATGAGGCACAAGGTGTACTCCTCAGCAACTTGCACCATCTGGTCACTCAGTTTACTGGCCCACATGGTGACCTACCAGAAATCCCTGTGGGCAGAGGCAGTGGACCTGGCCAAGGCACAGCCAGATTTGCAGGGTAAGGCGGACCTCCTTGCTGTGATTCAGTCTTGCATGGACGTGGATAAGCATGTCCTCAGGAGTTCTTATGACTCCGCAGATGCAAGAGCAGCAGCCACCGGCATTTGCATGTGGAGGCATGCTTGGCTCAGGGTTTCGGGCTTCCGACAAAATCTTCATGATGCTATCCTGGATGCTCCTTTCCAAGGACCAGTCCTGTTCAGCCAGGTTACCAAGAAACTGATCACTGGGCTTCAGGACTCGGGTAAAGCTGTGTCCGAAGTCCACAAAATGTATCAGTCGGAGCCGCCATCCCTTTCGGAAAAATCAAGGACAGCAAGGAGGGCACAAGACACATAATAAGGGAGGCTTCAGAAGAAAAGGCCACACGGTCCCTTCAGGTGCCCAGGGTCCCAGAAACCCCAAGGCACCAATACCTCCCCTGCCCAAACCCTCCAACACTGCATGACTCCCTACCAACACCCCCCCGACACCACAGATGGTGCAGGGGGAGGTGGTAGGTAGGTAGGAGGGAGATTCCCGTCTGCCTTTCTGGATGGTCCAGTATAACATTGGACCAGTGGGTCCTCCAGATAGTAGAAAGGGGATACTCCCTAGAGTTCACCCAGCGTCCACCGGACAACCCTCCAGTCCCTCCACTGCTCACCATCCCATGCATTCCTCTTGAGGACGGAAATACAAGCCTTGCTGGACATAAGAGCCATACAGGAGGTTCCTTTTGCTCAAACATAGACTTTGACGGCAGATGAGGACCGCTTGGCTCATCTAGTCTGCCCATTTCCCTACCTACAGGATAGGCCGCAGATCCTAGTTAACCAGTAGCCTATTTCTTCCTACCCCCCACAAGAATTGTCTTATGTCTGTCCCATGCATTCTTGAATTCTCCCACAGATTTAGACCCCACAACCTCCTCAGGAGGGCTGTTCCATGCATCTACTACCCTCTCTGTGAAATAATACTTCCTCACATTGCCCCTGAACCGCCCCTCCTCTATCTTTTAATTGTGTCCCCTTGTTCTTGCACATCTCTTTTTCTGAAAGATGCTACCCTCTTGGACTTTGTTGATTCCACTGAGGTACTTAAAAGTTTCTATCATGTCCCCCCTCTCCCTTCTTTCCTCAAGGGTATACATATTAAGCTCCTTTAGTCTGTCCTCATATGGCTTCTCTTGCAGACCCTGCACCATTTTAGTTGCCCTCATCTGGACTGCCTCTATCCTGACTATGTCCTTGCGGAGATGGGGTCTCCAGAACTGGACACAGTACTCCAGATGGGGTCTCACCAACTGTCTGTACAGAGGGATAACAACTTCCTGTTTTCTGCTGCTGATGCCTCTCCCCTGTGCATCCCAGTATACCCCCAGCCCTCCCTACTGCCTTATCACATTGCTTGCTAACCTTTAGGTCATCTGATATGATTACCCCCAGGTCCCTTTCCTTTTTTGTTGTTGTTACTACCCCCCCCCCGTGTATTTTTCCCTTAGGTTCTTGTTTCCCAGGTGCATTATTCTGCACTTCTTTGAATTGAATCCGAGCTGCCATACTTCTGACCTTTCCTCCCAATGGGGATAGAGATTTTATTCCCATTTCTTCCTTGTCCCGAAAAAGACGGGAGACCTCTGTCCCATTCTGGATCTGAGTCAACTGTACACCTTTATCGAATACAAATGGTTCAGAATGGTGACTTTGGTGAGCTTGTTACGAGTGCTCCACCAAGGAGACTGGCTCTGCTCGCTAGACATGCAGGATGCCTACATGCACATCAAGATCCTGCTGTCCCACGGGAAGTACCTATGCTTCACCTTCCAAGGAGGGGCACTACCATTTGGCCTATCCTCGGCACCAGGGGTCTTTACCAAGTGCCTAGCAGTGGTAGTGCTGGCCCTTAGGAGAAGGAGGGTCACTTCATGTACCCCTACCTGGACGATTGGCTTCTTACTGCACCAACATGAGCCCAATTGAATAAGACCTTGGAGGAGACATTCAGCCTATTCCAGACTCTGGGCATCACCCTAAACCTGCCCAAGTCACAACCATGGCCAGCCCAGAGGCTGCAATACATCAGAGCAGTCCTGGACGCAGTCCAAGGAAGAGCTTTTCTGCCCACAGACAGAGCAGCAAGGCTAAGAGAAGTTGCTCACAGGGTTCAAGAGTCGGAATTGGTTCCAGCAAGAGTGGTTCTTCAACTTTTGGGTCACATGGTAGCAGCTTTTATGACGATTCCACTCTCACATCTGAACATGAGGATTCTGCAGTGGCACCTCAGGGTTCAGTGGGATCAAGGTACAGACGAGCTGGATGAGCCCATTCGGATCTCCAACGCAGTCCGACAGTCCATGACCTGGTGGATAACCCCGGCCCATCTAAGCGTAGGGGTTCCCTTTCAGTGACCAAGTCTACTGCAGACTCTCACCACTGACGCATCAGGACTGGGATGGGGAGCACATCTTGCTTCGCATCAGACATGGGACTCCAAGAACTCAACAAAAGAGCTCGTCACATAAACATTTTGGAGATGAGAACCGTTCTGTATGCCCTTCAAGTTACCAAGTGGTACTCCTTCCTGGACCTCTTCTCGTCCAATCGGACAATACCCTAGTAGTCTTCCATCTCAACAAGCAAGTGGGGGTACACATTCGTATCCCTTATACAGAGAGGCGATGAGAGTTTGGTCCTGGGTGATGGATCACAACCTGGACATCACAGCAGTCCATGTGCCAGGCATCCACAACGTCCTAGCAGACAGCTTAAGTCGCTCTCGATCTCAGAACCACAAGAGGGAACTACAGCAAGAAGTCATAGATGACCTCTTCAAAAGGTGGGGTCAGCCAGAACTGGACCTCTCTGCATCCCCACACAATGCCAAACTGCCCAGTTTCCACTTGCTAGATCCAGGGCCTGGTGTTTTCTGGAGAGATGCATTGGCCCTCTTTTAGACAGGGAGGTTACTGTATGCTTTCCCTCCCTTCCCTCTTCTTCAGAGGGTCCTACTCAAGTTGCAGGCTGAAGGGGCCAGGATGATACTGATAGCACTATTCTGCGTGTGACAGACTTAGATCCCGCTGTTGCAACAGCTGGCATCGGAACTGCTAGTTCTGTTGCCCCTCTCCACTCACTTGCACTCCCAGGAGCAAGGGATGTTGGTCCATCCAGCCCTCTAGTCTCTGCATCTGCATGCCTGGCTCCTGCAGACTTAGCTAGGGTTAGGTTTGGAGTATCCCTTAGAGTGGCAGAGGTGCTCGTGGCAGCGAGAAAACCCTCTACCAGGGTAACCTATGCCATGAAATGGAAGCGTTTCTGCTTATGGGCGATTCCCCGTTCTGCGGATCCCTTGGGTTGTGCGGTGGAATCTGTGCTGGAGTATCTTCTCCAGCTGTCGGTCTTGGGTCTCAGTTAATCATCCATAAAGGTGCATCTCTGTATTCTGTCAGCTTACCATGCACCAATAAACTGGAAGACTCTGGCACAGCTGTACATCTGCAAGACCTTCCTGAGAAGTATCTTGCATATGAACCCCCCAGGAGAGACCCAGTACCATCCTGGGATTTCCTGTTTGTTTTAGAGAAGCTCACCTTGCCACCTTTTGAACTGGCCACAAGCTGTGAGCTCTGCCTTTTCTCTTGGAAGGCATTATTTTTAGTTGCCATTACGTCAGCCCAGAGGATTTTCCAAGCTGCAAGCTCTGATGTGTAAAGAGCCCTGTATTGTTTCTCACAGGGATAGGGTAGCCCTGCAAACAAACCCAAAGTTTTTACGAAAGATGGTGTCTGAATTCACGTTGAACCAGGACATCCAACTTCCAGTTTATTACCCAGAGTACTCAAACAACGGAGAGACATTGCTACATACTCTGGGTGTTAATAGAATCTTGCGTTACTCTCCGGCCAGAACCAGTTCCGCCAGACAGACCAGTTGTTTGTCCCTTTGTCCACAGGAAACTTGGGGCACCAGTCACAAAACAAACCTGAAGTGGCTAGTGCACTGCATCACCTTTTGCTACCAGCACCACAACAAACCCATACTGGGACCGGTGAGGGGTCACTCCACTAGAGGGGTGGTGACATCTTTCGCTTCCCTCCGAAGAATATCATCAGCGGACCTCTGTGCAACCACTACTTGGAGTTCAGTGCACAGTTTTGTGAGAAACTATGGTCTGGACATTGCTTCCAGAAGGAGAGCAGGTTTCGGCCTAGCAGTCTTTCAGGGACTTCTCTCCTAATTTCCGTACTTGTCCTCCACCCTTTCGATCTGGGTTTCTCCTTGGGCATTGCTTGGGACTCCGTCCTAATGGTATGATCTGCTGCAAGAGCTCCCCCTCAAAGTGAGATAGTATAGTTACGTAAGAACTTACCATAACAGTAGATCTTCGAGAGGAGCTCATGCAGCAGGTGGCTTTCACACCCACCTGCCTCCGGGAACAAACATTACATCTTCTCTTTGGGAATGGGAGATCCTCCTCTGTTCTCCATCTGTATTTTCAGCCGGGTTTCCGACGGGAGAACTGAGATGGCTCTGGGGGACCACCTCCCTTTATACCATGTTTGACATTGGGCGGAGCCGACGGGGGTGGGGTCCCCGCCACAGACTGCTAGCTAGAAAATATTTCCATGGGGTCCAAACGCCTGGCAGCCTTAGTCCTAATGGTAATATCTGCTGCAAGAGATCCTCTTGAAGATCTGCTGTTACTGTAAGTTCTTATGTAACTGTACTTTTTGGTTTCACCCCCAGCTGCTTAAAATAACCCTGGAGAGAAACATCGTTGGCTTGTTCTAAAAGAAAATCACAATCAGCGATCAGTTTAGTTTCAGCATTTTCATATGTTAACCCCTTATGTCCATCAGTCATTTGTTGCCACAGTTTCTTCAGGCATCGTCTTTCTATCCTGGATTTCTGGATCTTGGAGCTGTGCTCAAACAAGTTTGAATCAAAGTCACTAAAAGGAAAACTGTCCCACCATTTGAGATTTTTTTTGCCTGAGCTCGTTACCACTGCTGCTGAAACTGCAGGGCTTAGTTCCTCTGAGATTAACTCAATAAATCCTGGACAGTCCCTTCCAATAATCATGGGTACAGGTAACTTGGGTACTGCCCCACTTTCATTGGTGCGACACCCCCCCCCCAATGGTCAGAGTCACTTGGGTGGTGGGATAGTATCGAGTGTCCCAGTGGATGCAGATGACACCAGTACCTGGTCCTTTTGTACAGTGTTTTCCCAGCACTTCAACATGCACTAGGGTCTGTCTGCTTCCCGAATCAGAGTTCCTTTACAGTCTTATCCCCCACCTTAACATCTGTTAAATACTTGCCTCAATTTGCCAAGGACAAATCTGCTCCAGTGTCACTCATCTTACGGCAATTTTCTTGCAGTATGACCTGGCTTATTACAGTTATAGCAAATAACGTCTTTGGGCACAGATTTGTTACCCCCACCAGAGTTCTTATCAGACTTGGAGTTTACATGGGAAAAAGTGTCTTACCGGTGCTTGGCTGTTACCTCGCTGCTGTGGCATCTGTCTAGCCATTTGGTAGTCTTTGGCCAAAGAAACAGCCTTTTCCCCATTTTCTGGTTGGTGTTCCTTTACCCAAAGCTGTACATCTGTAGGCAGGATGTTGATGAAGTGCTCCATGGCAAATGTGTCTATCTGTGAGACTGTTTTGCTCTCTGGTTGGAGCCATTTTGTCAGGAGTTCTCTGAGTTGGGTGAAGACTTCTCGAGGATTGTCGACTGAGTTATACTTCAGAGATCAAAATCTCTGCCTGTAGGTCTCTCCTGAGATGTCATACCTTCTCAGGATTCCACTTTTCACCAGGTCTTTTTTTTCTGACTGTGCAGTGTCCATTGATGCTTTTGTCACTGCATCCCTTCTCTCATCTGCTGCTTCTCTTCTCTCCTCTGCTTCTCCTGTCGCATCTCTTCTCTCATCTGCTGCTTCTCTTCTCTGTTTTTTTGTTGTATAACCCACCATTTGAAAAAGGCAGTCAGGCTTTCAGGATCTGTCACTGCCTGTTCTTTTTCTATAACTTGTGCTGGCTGTACAATCTCAGCTTGGACTTCTGTCTCTGCTAGTTTGGCTGCCATTCTCCTGGTAACCACTCCTGGACTTGGTGCTGCAGAATCCATACCTTTCTCTATGCTTCCCTCGTACTAGGTCCAGTACCCATGCACAAAACTCCTAGCTTAGAGTGTGTACAGCATAATCCCATGCCTGACACCATCTGTTGTCGAGGCACAGGTCAGAAGGCATAGGAAAAACCAGGAGCAGTTGTAGAATTCACAAAAAGTGTTTATTAGTACTAACAGTAACATAAAATAAAATTGTTCAGAATAACTATTTACAAAGGCAGAATAAACAGAGAACATCCATCTGAGTTTTCCTTCAATCTCTGTGTGTCCCTTGCAAGAAATGCAGCTCTGTTTTATAAGTCCTTGCAACTCCCCCAAATCAGTAACAAGCATCCTGTTTTTTCTAAAATGTTCTTGTATGTTTCAGGCAGGTGCAGCGAGAACAGTGTCCCAGAACTAAGGCCCATTCTCCACAGTTTCTGAAAAAGGGCTTAAAAACTGCTTTCAGGTTAACCACTTGAGTTCCCAATAGCTTTTTGCAATTCATCTTCAACTATAATTATATACATTTCAACAGTAACACTATATAATTTATAAACAAAGGGATCCCAATATCAGTTACATTTCCACATAATGATTTGCATATATTTTTATACCAGCAGATATGCAAGGGAGAAAAAGACAGAAACAGCAAGGGAAGACAGAGACAGTGAGAGGCAAAGAATTGCAAGACTGTCAGGGTGATCAAGTCCTAGGTCTCATGAGAAAATTTGGTTGCACAACCAGACAGACAAGACAGAAAAGGAGAGAACAGAACAGATCCCTGCATTCAAATTCTCCATAACAACTGGGACAGGGTCCTGTTCAGCCCTGTCACACTGGGAAAGGAGTCCGATGAGCAAATGGCTCCAACCAGTCTGGTCCGGTCGGCCCTTGCGTTACGGTGTTAGCGAAGCACCTTCCAATAGAACCAGTTGGACCGGAGCAGATGGAGCCACACAGAAGTCCAGGTTTCCCGTTCCAGGAGAATTTAGCCAGGCCAGCCCCTTTGCTCTGAAGGGCACCTCCTTCCGAACAGCACCAGTCTGTACACCAGAGGCCTCTACCAGACAGCAGCAGCAGCAAGAGATCCAGGAGTCGGGACAGGAACAGGTGCTGAACCTCAGAGCCAGCACTCAAACAGGTAGGGATTGAGGGTCTTCTGCACTTTAAAACAGAAAAGCTGCCTCCTGTTTCTGGCTCACTTGCCCAGACCTGCCTAACTCTAAGCAACCCTAGGTATCCCCCAATTCTAAAGATAACTCACGATTTTTGGATCTCTGGACAAAATCAAAGACCGGAAGATCAGCACAGTCAGATTAGCCCTCAAAATGGGAAGAAAACTAGCATTAGCATAAAAAAAAACATAAAATCAAGGAGTTGAAAGGCAGAGTGCTTTAAAAACAGAGAGCAGCAAGACTCACAGCACAGCACTGCCACCATCTTGCTCCCTGACCTACACCTGTGCTGGTTTTACACGTGGGTATAGTATAGGCCCTGTATAGGGTATTTAAAGGCCCTCGCCTATATTTCCCAGATCTTTGATGCTGGCAGGCACTTTCTGAGACTAGTCTGTGATGCCTTACATGCCACTGCCAGGGCCAGGGCTGCTGTCCCTGCCACTTGTTTGACATCACCCTTGGCTCTGCCTTGCGGGTTTTGCTCAAGATGTGCTGCCCTTTAAGGACACCAAGCTCTTCGGACCAGATGTCAAGGTCATTATCAATAATCTAGAGACCTCCAAGAAGTGTGTTAGGACTGTTTGGTCCCTGACACAAATGCTTCCCAAAATGGCTGCGGCAGTGGCTCCTCTCAAAAACGCCCTCAAAATAATCCTCCTCATCTTCAGGGACAAGGTTTTGCTACTCAGCAGCAGGAGTTCGTGGGGGGGGCCTAAAAAGTCCCCAGGGGACATGGGAAAGGAGGCTGTCAACTGCTGCCTAACCCCTCTCCTGGATCTCTCCTCAGGGCCCTGGGGTTTGTGAGTAGGATCTCTCTGTTCTGCCCCACTGGCAGACTGTGACCACAGACTGGTGGGTCCAGAATATCATCCAGCACATATATGCATTGGAATTAGTGTCAATACCTCCAATGTCCTTCTATTACACCCTCGAGCACGTTACCATCCTTAGGGAAGAGTTTCAAGCATTTCTGTGCAAACAAGCTATTCAGCTGATTTTACTGACAGAACTCAACCTAGGGTTCTACTCCAGATATTTTGTGGTACCATGGAAACTGGCAGTTTCCTGCCTGTCTTTGGATCTCGGTGGGGGGGGTCTGTTAGCATGTTGCATACAAAAAAGTTTTCTGCATGCAGTCTCTGGGTTCCCTCTCCTGTTGAAGGGAGATTGGATGTGCACTCTGGATATGCAGGACGTCTACCTGCACATAAAAATGAGAAAGGCAGTTTCTCTGTGGAAGCCACAGGCAAGTGGCAATATAGTCAGCATTCTTTTTTTTTTTTAATTGATAAAAACACCAGACCTCACTAATAGTTGTGTGCGCTGTTTGTTTTGCAACTAGTTCCTCTGATGTTGTCTGGAGGAGCACCATTATTAATTCTGGGTTTTTCCCCTTTGGTTTGTGATTGGTGGTGTGTGTCCTTAGTAAATACTTTGCTGTGGCACTGTGCTGGGAGAAGCTCTAGTCTTCTCTTACCTAGATGACTGACTTCTGAAGAGGAACTCGGCGGCCAGGGTGAAATTTAATTTTTTTTTTTTTTATTTGAGATATCGGAATTGCAAACCTTTGAGTCAGAGACTCCTTTACAAAGACTCCACGTCAAAACAGTGCATGGGTTACAACTGAGTAAAAAACACTACATTCAAACTGGTAAGTTACAAACAGTATGCAAAACCAGCGAGATACAATAGGCAGAGTAACATGTAGTAGAGAATAGTCAAGCATGAGGCAGTCAGACTGATGTCAGTGAGCAACATTAGAAATTAGGAAAGAGAGAGGAAATGCACCTTGCACTGCGCCAGTCACCTGCTGGACAACCTGAGGGGGCGTTCAGTGTGACAAAGTCTGTTATTATTCCCTCCAGTACATAAATACAGTTCTGGCCTTTGCCCTTGCACACGCCCTCCTCCCTGAGGACAGAGCTTCGGTCTTGGTGGCATGCTGCAATCTGGTTTTGGCTTTCATCATGCTTTGCCTCCTGGTGTTCATTGGTACCTGCATATTCAAGGTCCCCCTACTCCATCTGTATATGAGTCTGTTAATATTTCAAACAACATTAAGTCTTGCTATCTTATGACATATGCAGTTTGTCCCAACCTTAGAACTGCTCCGGAGGTGAAAGAGTTAAAGTCCATGCCAGGCATGGAACTTAGAGCTCGAGCTCAGTTGAAAATTCTGTCTGTTGTTCTTCAAACTTAAACTGTCAGATTCTTTACTCCGCCTCACTGAACAGTCGCTCCGGAGATTCCTCCTTCTGCTCGGTTCATTTTGTCGGTTAAAGTATAAAAGTTTTTGTTTTTTTAACCGAAATTAAACCGCAACCGGTCGGTTCAAGCTCTATCTGTGGTATTGTAAGTACTAGATAGGTTTAACATTTTATTTCTATGTGGAACTTGTAAACATTTTCATTGGTTCGGTTTGAACCGATCAAGTTAGTTCTATTACATTACAGTCTTTTAGAAGTGCGGTTCCTGGTTCTTATCGGTTCTAAAAAGAACGGATTTAATTACGGTTTTTTCCACGACCCGTGACACGATTGGGAACCGATAAGGGAGTCTTGCTTGGCAGGTTGCCGTAAACGGGCAAGTTTTTGGTTAGGCTGGCACTATGTCTGAGAAACCCAAAGGAAAAACCGGGCCCACTGGGTTTCAGCACTGTGTTGTATGTGAGAGCCTTTGCCAAGGCTGACCCCACCACATGTGTTTATTGTCTGAGGTTTGACCACCTCAATTCAGACTGCCAGATTTGCAAGGGTTTTCCTGCAGGTACCCTGGATAAGAGGTTGGTAGACTCAGGGAGCGGGAGGCCAAAGCGTCAGCAGACCGGATAGCCCAGCCCGGTTTGGTTTCAATCAAGCAGATGCCACTCTGACCAGGGCGATACTTCCTCGGGCAAAGGAGAGCCAACTCTGAGGAGTCGGTTCCAATAAAGAAATCTAGAAAATCAGCTGGTGTGAGTCAAACTTCCCTCTCCAACCGCTGAAGAAATAAGCTAAAGCAATAAAATTGTTCAGTCACTCTCCCCGGTTCCAACTGAACCGGCATCATCAAATGGCGCTCGGTTCGGTCGGTTCCTCTGGTTCAAGAGTATTATTTAGAGGAATTTGATGAACCAGAGGAGGGGGTAGAGGAGTATGAGGAGAGTGAATGTGGTTTTGAAAGTTTGGATGTGCCCATTGAACCAGACATCTCTCCAGACAGACCTTCAGGAGTGTCTCCCCCTAGGCTTTCTGAGTCCCCTTCTCATTTCATGTTTTATAAAAAAGTGGCTGAAACCCTCCAGCTCCCTATGGAGGAAGCTGTGGATGATCAGGAGGAGCCTGATTTTGTAGAAATGATGGATATCCCAGAGTCTAGGAGACTGTCCATTCCTCTGCATAAATCTTTTTGGAAATGGACAGTAAAGATTTTAAAAGCTCCTCACACCATACCTCCTGTTGATAAAAGAATGGACAAAAGGTATGCATTATCAGGCTCTGATACGGAGTTCCTTACACAACAATGCAGCCACGTGGGGGTGGTGCAGGCTGCAGCCTGTGACAAGGCAAATGTTCCCTTAGCCTCTCACCCCCCTGACAAGGACTCCAGAAAGATAGATGCCATGGCAAAGAAACAGTACATGGCAGCTTCCTTAGGACTCAGACAGGCTAATTATATGGCTTATGTTGCTAGATAATCAAAAATCCAGATGGGATACTGTTTTAACTCTAGCAAAGCAGGTTCCTGGCCAGCTGGCAAAAGAGCTGGAGCAGGTGGCGCTGATGGTATTGAGGCATCCAAGGTGCAATTCCATGCTGCAGTGGACTCTAATGATGTATCATCCAGAGTCATGGCTACATCTGTGGCTCTCCGTAGAATGGCTTGGCTCAGATGTACTAGCCTGTCACAGGATACCCAGACTAAGGCCATGAATTTCCCTGTTGTGGGCAACTCTCTGTTTGGGGAGCAAACAGAAAATTACATGAAGAAAATGGATGAATATAGGACCACCTATAGGAGTGCACAGGCCAAGGAAAGGCAAGTCACTCCCCAAAGGCAGCCTCCCAGGGGCAGGGGTAGGCCTTTTCATAGGCCTTTTTACCAAGCCCAGGCTTCCTCTTCAGCTTTTGCACAGAAGGGGTTCTTTAGAGGGAGAGGCAGACGGGGTACAGGCAGGCCTGCTTCCACCCCTCAGCCTAAAGCCTCTGCCAAACAGGCAGCCTGATGGGGCGCCCAGGGCCGATTCTCCACTACCTGTAGGGGGCAGGCTGGCTTACTTTGTCCAGGGCTGGGAGTCTCTTAACGTCAGACAAGTGGGTCCTGGAAGTAGTAAGCCAGGGACTGGTTCTCAGCTTCAAAAAATTTCCAAAGATGAGAATCAGATCCTTTCCACCTGCAAATCCTTCAGAGGCTCTTGCCCTGGAGGCAGAAGTCTCTACCCTCCTGGCTCTCAGAGCTGTGGAAAGGGTTTCACCCCTACACCAAGGCAAAGGGTTGTACTCCAGGTACTTCCTTACCCCAAAAAAGACAGGAGAATGGCGGCCCATCCTGGATCTCAGGTATCTAAACAAGCACCTTTTAAAACCAAAATTCAAAATGGTGACTCTGGGAATTATTTTACCTCTTTAAGGCCAGGGGACTGGCTAGTGTCCCTGGACCTCAAGGATGCCTTTTTCATGTTCTCATCAGAAGCTCCCATTGAAAGTACCTCAGATTCGAACTGCCTCAGGTCATTACCAGTTCAGAGCAATGCCCTTCTGCTACATCTGCCCCAGGGTATTCACAAAATGCCTGGCAGTAGCAGTTGCCCACTAAGAAGGCAAAATTACCATCTTTCCTTACTTGGATGACTGGCTCATAGTAGGCCAGTCCCCAGACCAAGTCAGGTTACACCTTCAAGTAACTCAGCAACTGCTAACTTCTCTAGGTTTCCTTCTCAATCTTCCAAAGCCAGTCCTAGAGCCTGTCCAGGTTCTCACCTTCATAGGTGCAGAACTAAACACAAAAGAAGCCAGAGCCTTCCTTCCTCTGGAAAGGGCAAGTACCCTGATTTCTCTGGCTTCCTCCTTCACCCTGCAGGTTTCTCGACCAGCAAGGCACTTTCTACAGCTCCTGGGACACATGGCTGCTTCGACAGCAGTAGTGCAGGGAGACAGATTTCAGATGAGGGACATCCAGTTCCATTTGAGAGCCTTTTGGTCTCAAAGAAAGGACCCTCTAGCCAAATTAATTCCAGTGACTCGAACCCCGATCCAGGCCCTTCAGTGGTGGCAGGACCAGGGCAATTTGAGACAGGGGTTCCCCTTTACCCCTCAGTCTCACTCCTTAATCCTTACTACAGATGCATCCCTATTGGGGTGGGGAGCTCACATGGGCGACCTCACCACCCAGGGATTGTGGTCCCCTCAGGAATCTCTGCTCCACATCAGTCTGTTGGAACTCAGAGCAGTTTTTCTAGCACTTCAAGCTTTTTCCAAATCTGTTCAGAACAAGATTATTCAAGTCAGAACAGACAATACCACCACAATGTGATACATCAACAAGCAAGGGGGCACTCGGTCTACGGCCTTGTGCACCGAAGCAATGAAGTTGTGGTCTCTGGCTACTCCCTGAACACCTCCCTTGTAGCAGTTCACCTCCCAGGCAAGGACAATGTCCTGGCAGATGCTCTCAGCAGGATTTCCCAAGGCCATCACGAATGGGCTCTGGATCCCCTAGTTCTGGAAGTGGTATTTGCCAGATGGGGCACACCCCAGATAGATCTTATTGCAGCCCCAGACAATCACCTACTTCCACTTTTTTGTTGCAGGCCCCCAGTGTTGGGCTCAGTCCCCCTGGATGCCTTCCTTCTCAGTTGGGAAGGGAAGTTTCTCTATGCCTTTCCACCCTTCCCTCTCCTGTTCAAAGTGCTAGTAAAAATCAGGTCTCAATCCTGCAAGATGATTCTGATTGCTCCAGACTGGTCCAGACAGCCCTGGTACCCACTCCTTATGTCCTTAGCAGTCCACCTTCCCTGTGTCTTCCCAGGAATCACAATCTGTTATCCTGTGCTCAGGGAGGGTTTGTACCAGACCTCAAATCTCTCAGTCTCAAGGCCTGGCTCTTTAAAAATTAGAGTTGCTGACCTACACCTTTCCCAAGGTGTATTGGATATTCTGAAGGCTTCTAGGAAGCCTTCCACCAGGGCTACTTATAATTCCAAATGGAAGAGATTTTTCCATATGGTGCTCTGGGAAGCACATTTCCCCAGAATCTGCTGACTTACCCACAGTCCTGGATTATATGGTTCATTTAAATACTTTAGGGCTGAGACCAGCTACCCTAAAAGTGCACTTGGCAGCCGTGTCTGCTTTCTTGTCAGCAGGTAAGCCCTCTTCTCTTTCAGCTCATCCTGTATTCTCCAAGGTTTTTCCAAGGGTTGCTTCACACCAACCCCCCCATTCAGGGATCCTTCCCCTGCCTGGGATCTTAATATTTGCATTGCCCAGCTTATGCAACCCCCTTTTGAGCCCTTGTCTTCAGCAGAGCTCAAGTACTTGACTTGGAAAATTGTGTTTTTGGTAGCCACCACTTCTGCCAGGCGCATAAGTGAGTTACAAGCATTGTCAGTGGAGCCTGATTTTATCTCCTTTCACAGAGATAAGGTAGTCCTCAGGACTAACAAGTTCTTGCCTAAGGTGGTCTCAGATTTCCACCTTAATCAATCCATATCTCTCCTGTGTACTTCACTGACCATTCCTCTTCTGGTGAGAGGAGGTTGCACAGTTTAGATGTCAAAGATCACTTAGCTACTACATAGATCGTACCAAAGGTCACAGGTTTAACTCCTCCAACTGTTCCTCACTTATGGTGAGGTTGGCAAGGAAACCTGCCACTAAAGATCCATTGCCAGGTGGATCGTCTCTTGTATCCAATTCTGCTATGAAAACTGGGTAAAGTTCCTCCCTCAGGCCTGAGGGCTCACTCCACCAGAGGTACAGCTCGTCTCTGGCTGCTGCCAGGACATCCCTATCCTAGAGATATGTCAAGCAGCTATCTGGAAAGCGGTGCACCTTTTACTAAGCATTACTCCTGGACATCCAGGCTGGGGTGGATGCTCGTTTTGCTTACAGCTGTGCTTCAGAACCTATTTCCCAAGTAGGGTCTGTCCCTCCTCCATGGAGTACTGTATGAAATCTGCATATGTCATAATATAGCAAGACTTCATGTTGTTTGAAGAAAAATTACTCACCTTAGTAATGTTGTTTCTTCTAATGGAGTCTTCTATATTATGACCTCCTCCTGCCTGCCCCTCTCAGAACCTTACTCTTGGGGATGTGGGTGGGTAGGGCAGCGTTAGCACTTTTAGATGCCCACCTTGTTTCACCCCTCTTTTTGGGTGATCTTTGTTGTTTGTCATTTTGGGTCTCCTGACTTGAGTCTTCATTGTGGCACCAAAAATGTGTTTATTTAATTAGGTAGTCAGTTGGCTAGTGTAGGTTTACAGCTTCCACACAGAGTCTTAGTGAGTTTTTGCTCGTAAAGATCTGACACTTTAAGTTTGAAGAACAACAGATAGAATTTTCAACCGAGCTCGAGCTCTAAGTTCCATGCCTGGCATGGACTTTAACTCTTTCACCTCCGGAGCAGTTCTAAGGTTGGGACAAACTGCATGTGTCATAATATAGCAAGACTCCATTAGAAGAAACAACATTACTAAGGTGAGTAATTTTTTCTTACTGTACACTCAGTAGTCTAACGCCTCACAGCCGTTGGACCACTTGATTGCAGTTCGCTGACCCAGTGGGATGCCCTGCAGTGGTGGCAGGACAGGGATCTCTTGCTTGTGGGTTTTCTTTCTGCAGCCTCAGCCGGAGGAGATCCTCATCACAGATACTTCCAGCCTGGGGTGTGGGACCCACTTAGGTCCTTGCCAGATCTAGGGATCCTGCTCTCTGCTGTTACAAGGCCTTTATATAAATGTGCTGGAAATGAGAGTGGTTCTCTTTGTTCTCCAAGGCCTGGCCTCCCGGATTCAAGGGACATTACTGCTGCTACAGACAATCAGAATGTGGTGTATTATCTGAGCAAGCAAGTACTCCTACCCTCTGTGTTGGAAAGCAGTGAGGGTATAGGTCTGGACAGTAGCCCAAAGTGTCTTGTTTGTTGCTGTCCATGTTGCAGGCTTTCAGTGTCCTGTTGGACATCCTCAGCCAGTCTGTAGCTCAGCCCCATGAATAGGAACTCAATCAGACTGTCGCAGACCAGTTTGGCAAGTGTGGAAGACCAGAGTTGGACCTATATGTGTCCTTACATAATAAATAAACAGCCAAATTTTTGCTCACTTTTTCCAGGGCTTGTCATTTTTTGGCAAAGTACAATGCATTGTCCCTCTGCTAGAAAGGGAGATCCTCCTACATGTTTCATTCTCTGCCCTTGATCCCAGGGGTTCTGACTGAGCTAATACAGGACCTAGCCAGGATAATTCTAGTAGCCCCCTGGTGGCTCTGGAAGATCTAGTCCCCGCTTCTGTGAAACAAGCAGTGGCAGCCCTATTTCCACCCCTCCAGCAGTGCTTTTTCTCAGAATGATAGCACACTGCCGTATTCATACCTCCAGTGCCTGCAGCTCCATGTCTGCCTCCTAAGGAAATGGAGGTCAGTCAGTTCTGTGAATCCACCAAGATCTTGACTGTCCTACTTTCTGCTCTGAATCCTTCCACCAGGCACACTTCATGAAATGGAAACATTTTCGCTGTATAATGCCAGACTGTACCCCCTGGACCTCTTCATTTGCCCAGTGTAGTGGGTGCTGGACTACCTCCTGACAGTTTCAGTCAGGGTTACAGTGCTCCTCAATGAAGGTTTACCTGTTGGTCAGTTTGGCTTTCCATGACCCTGTTGTGGACAAGATGATGGCCCAGCTGGATGCAATCTGCAGATTCCTGCATCCCCTCCAGTACGCAAACCTGTTTCAGTTTTGGACCTGAACCTTGTAGTCAAAACTGTCACTAAAACCCCTTTCAAGCCTGCATCTTCCTGTGACTGGAAGTATCTGTCCTGGAAATCTTTATTCTAGGGACATGGATATGTTGTTCATCCACACTGCCTGGCAGGTTCCCTGCCCCATAGGCTGTCTGTCACCCTCACTCCCGATCGACCTCGGCAGGTGGAGGGTGGCTCAGGCCCGAGGCAGCTCTTTGAGGACTCTTCCAAGTCCGAAGACGATTCCTCCCTTTTCTCCAAGTGAATGGACTTGGAGTCCTCAGGAGGACAGTCGGTGGATGATAGCTGTTCGTCCTTTCTGGGATTACTTCGGCTCATCTCGGAGTCCACCGGGATGAAGCTCGAACCCGTTTCTAAGCGAGCCAGGTATCCCCTCATGGAGATTCTGGACCGAGGGGATTCCCCTACGGAGGCCTTTCTGGTGGCTGAGGCCATAGTGGGTCCGGCCTTGGAGCTTTGGCAGCGCCCTGCTTCCTGCCCTGCGCCTTGACCAGGATGGCCAGGAAGTGTCACGGTCCTACCAGTTCCCTGTCCGTTTTGAACACCCCTCGGCTGAGGGGTTGGTTACCGACAGCGTTTTCGGCGTGCCGGAAAGCGCTAGGGATATGGACAAACCTCCCAACAAGGAATCCAAGAATTGGATTATGCGGGTGAAAAGTCTATGCTGCGTCCTCTCTCGGCCTTCGTCAGGCCAGTTCGCCGTCCTCATGGCACATTTTTCTCATGCCCTGTTGGGCTCCTGGATGAGTCGTCTCATCTTCCCGCGGATCTGCAGACTACGGTCAGGCAGGTGCGGGACCGGGCAGGGCAGTGGCCAAACAGCAGCTCCAGACTGCTTTAAACATTGGGGACTCGTGCCAGGTCTATGGCGGCCGCAGTGGCTATGCGTCGTCGTCAGGCTTGGCTGAGGATATCCACCTTACTTCAGATACCCAGCACAAGTTGGCGGATGTTCCTTTTGGGGACTGACCTCTTGACCCTGGGGTGGAAGGTCACCTGCAGAGGATCGAGAGTCCAGTGCTACCTTGGACTCGGTCTCTTCCGCTCAGAAGGACAAGGCATGAAACCACAGCCTAAGCCCTGTCCTTCTCAGCACTGCGGCGGTCCGGCCCAGCAACGTCAGGGCCAGCAGGCTCGGGCTTGGCATCCCAAACCCAAGCCCGGAGCTTCCTCCAACAGGAAGTAGGGAGGTAAAGGCCCAGGAGGTCCCTCGGCCGGTCCCTCCTCCAAGCTTGCCCAGTGACGGGCTGAGGGGTGTCGCCCCCAAACCCGTCACCTCACCCCAGGTTCCCCCTGGGGGGACAGCTCTGGCACTTCCTTTCTGCCTGGTCCGTTATTACCATGGACAGGTGGGTACTGGAGGTGGTGGGAAAAGGCCTGCCTCTAGAGTTCAAGCAGGCCCCACCCTTCAGAGCCGTCGCACCTCGGGGGGCTTCGGGGTCCGCAGCCTCACTGTCAGCTCGTCGGGCCAACATCGCTCTCCTCCTCCAAAAGGAGGTGATCAGGGAGGTAGCGGACCCTCCCTTAGACCCGGGGTTCATGTCCAGATACTTCCTGGTTCCAAAACGGATGGGGGAGCTGGTGCCCCATTCTCGACCTACACGACCTGAACAAGTTCCTAAGGTCTCGAACCTTCAGGATGGTCACTCTGGCTCAGATAATACCACCCTGGAACACGGCGTGTGGTTCTGCTCTCTGGACCTGCAGGGCCAGCGTTCTTTCACGTCCTATCCGTCCGTCACGCCGAGATTCCTTCGCTTTCGGCGGAGGGATCCCTCTTGATTCGAGCCATGCCCTTCGGCCTGTCTCCAGCTCCCAGGGTCTTCACCAAATGCATTGCAGTGGTGACAGCTTTCCTGCGGCGCCGAGGGGTCCGGGTGTACCCTTACCTGGACAACTGGCTGATAGCAGCCCCCTCCAGACAGGAGGTGGAGCAGTCCAGAGATCTGGCCCTCCAGGTTTGCTCTCAAGTCGGCCTTCTCATCAACGAGGCCAAGTCGGAACTCGAGCCGAAGCAGGTGATTCTGTTTATCGGGGCAGAGCTCGACTCTCTTCAAGCCAGAGCACGGCTCCCGGCAGACAGGGCCGAGGTTCTTACCTCCTTTACCCAATCATTTCTGGTTGGGCAATCGTGCCCTGCCCGGGACTTCCTGCGCCTCCTGGGTCTCATGGCGGCCTGCACCAGCGTGGTCCGTTGGGCACACTGGCACATGCGCCCCCTTCAGTGGGGACTGGCCAGCCAATGGTCACAACGCTGCGATCCATTGGACCAGCTAGTGATGGTGACCCAGGAGATGTGGAATGCTCTCGGTGGTGGACCGTTCCATCTCATCTGCAGGAGGCATCCCGTTTGTCCGCCCAGGCAGCGGTCTCTCTATCGACGATGCCTCTCTGATGGGTTGGGTTGCCCATCTGGGGAACACCGGCCCGCGGCCTCTGGTCCCCGCGGGAGTCCCGATGCCACATCAACCTGCTGGAGCTCCGAGTGGTCCACCTAGCTCTCACCGCCTTTGCTCCATTTCTCCGGGGTCAAGTGGTCCGAGTCCAGACGGACAATACCACGACCATGTACTACCTAAACCGCCAGGGCGGGATGCATTCCATGCTTCTATGCAAGGAAGTTCTCCGCATTTGGTTACTCGTGCGCAGCCTGGAGGCGAATCTCCTAGCCATTCATGTGGCGGGAGCCTCCAACACCCTGGCCGATGCCCTGAGCCGGATAGGGGCTGCATCTCACGAGTGGTCTCTCCTGCCGGAGGTAGTACAATATCTGTTCTCCCACTGGGGCTCACCTCAGGTGGACCTGTTTGCCTCAGGAGAACGCTGAAGCTGAGGCTGTTTCATCCGCCCCCTCAGCAAGGCTCGCTGCAGGGGATGCCCTCTCGGGTTGTGGACCCGGCCTCTTCTACGCCTTTCCCCCATTTCCCTTGATTCACAAGGTGCTTCTCAAGGCAAGCGGGACTAGGCGCAGGTGATTCTGGTAGCCCCAGACTGGCCCCGCCAGTTCTGGTACCCAGATCTCCTCAGCCTCAGCTCCAGCCTCCCGAGGCAGCTTCCAGCCTGCACGGACCTGCTCTCAGTCAATCAGGGGAAGGTGTTCCATCCGGACCTTCAATCCCTGCACCTGACGGCCTGGTTCCTGAGCGGCTAGAGTTCCAGGCCTTGGGTCTTTCCGACGAGGTCCTCAATGTTGTTGAGGCGTCCTGTAAGGAGTTGACCAGGAAGTGCTATGCCTTCAAATGGAAGAGATTTTCCATTTGATGTCAGGGCAAGGGCTTGGACCCTTCTTCCTGTCCTTTGGCAAGCATCTTGGACTATTTATGGTCCCTTTCTAGTCAAGGGCTTAGGTGGTCGACCCTAAGGGTGCACCTGGCAGCCATCTCTGCTTACCGGGTGCGGGCCGGGGAGCAGTCGGTGGCGCAGGAGAAGGTGGTCTGGCGCTTTTCAAGGCCTTGATCACATTCCCTCGGTCAGAACCTCCACCTCGTGGGATTTACTGCTGGTACTGGCAAAGCTCATGGGCAAGCCATTCGAACCAGTGCACAGGTGTGAACTCTCTCACCTGTGTGGAAGACCGCCTTCTTGGTGGCTATCACGTCAGCCAGAAGGATGGGAGAACTCCAGGCTCTGCATTGAGTCTCCTTGCCTGGTCTTCCACAGGGACAAGGTTGTCCTCTTCCCCCACGAGAATTCCTTCCGAAGGTGGTGTCGGAGTTCACTTAACCAGGTGTTGACTCTGCGGTGTTCTACCCCAATCACACCTCGGGAGGCGAATGCAGGCTCATACTGGACCCTAGAAGAGCGCTTGCTTATTATAAGGAGCGCACGGCTGAAATCCGGGGAGAGGTTCGCCAGCTGTTTGTCAGCTACGCTGAAGCCGCACCTGGCAGACCTGCAGCCAAGCGGACGATAAGCAGGTGGGTCACCTCCTGCATAGATCTCTGCTACAAGTTGGCGGGCATGGAGCCTTCCAGAGGGATAAGAGCTCATTCTACCCGTCATACTGCTGCATCGGTGGCTGCTTCCAGGGACGTCCTTATCCAGGAAATCTGCAGGGCTGCTACCTGGAAGTCAGCACACACCTTTATTACCCATTACCACATCGACCTTGAGTCACGCCGGGATGCTGGTTTTGGGGCCTCGGTTCTCCAGTCCTTATTCCCTAAGTAGGGGGTGTGCGCCTTGCCTCCTCCTCCGGAGACCTGCTAGGAGTCTGCCAGACAGTGTGGATGAACAACATATCCATTTCCCCAAATACAGGTTACTCACCTGTAACAGGAGTTCTAGGAATGGTATGTGTTGTTTCATCCACATTCCTGACCTCCAGCCCGGCTGACAACCTGAGCTTCCAGCGGGCCAGATCTGGCGTCATGGGGCGGAGCCGAGAGTTTTACCACCCAGATGGGTGGGAGGAGCCAGCTTGAAGACCTTCCGGCAAGATTTAAAGAGGCAAGGAACCTGCCAGACAGTGTGGATGAACAACATATACCATTCCTAGAACTCCTGTTACAGGTGAGTAACCTGTATTTCCTTGTGGCTAGTACTTTAGGTAGGCCAGTGTCCAAACTACAGACAAGGTCATGAGCCAGATTTTGTGGTGTTTCACAGGGATAGGGTAGCATTGCATATTCACCCCCAAATTCTTGCCTAAGGTGTATGATTTCACATAGAATCAGTCCATTGATTTACCTGTGTTCTTCCCTTCCCCTTGGAGCCTGAACAAGGTCCTCTTGTATTCCTTGGATATCCACAGAACCCTTTGATACTATCTGGACCATAACAAAGACTTCCCAGTCTCCTGAAATATTTGTTTGCTATGACCCTGGCACCCACGTTATGCTAGTTTCCAAATGTCTTCTCTCCAACTGGTGTCTTACTCTGTTGCAGGCAGGTGGGGCACAGTCTGATGGGTACCATTACACGGCACACAACACTGGGCATGACAGCCTTGGTGGCCTGGTTTTGGTCCATTTGAGCCACTAATATTTGCAGGACTGCTACCTGGCACGTGAGTCTATACTTTTACTAAGCATTATAGTCTAGATTTGATTTCTTGTAGGAGGACCTGTTCTGCCAGTCACCTAGTTAAGGTTGATATTGCTTGGCAATTGTCAAATGTCTTATTGCGCTCTGGAGATGCAGTGAAGCCCGCTAGGACGAAGTGCAGTGTCACAGTTCCCTGCATGACAGAAAGGATGAACTTCCATTGAAAATGCATTTGACGGCAGATAAGGACCCCTTGGCCCACCTAGCCTCCCCATTTTTTCCTACCTACTGTAATATCATAGGCCCTTCTAAATCTCCAGCTCAGCTCTCCCTTCCCTAACGACTAAGACTCCCTTATGCTTATCCCATGCGTTTTTGAACCCCGCCACAGCTTTTGCCCCCACCAGCTACGCTGTAAGGCTGTTTCCTGCAGTAACTCTGCTTCAGAATTGGGTTTCTTGCAGTAACTCTGCTGCAGAATTGGGTTTTCATCCTGGCAAGGTTTACTGTACTCTTTTAGAAGATAAGGTCATTACATATTAGTAACATTTGATCTGAGAAGATCTCCATAGGGTCATAGCCTTCCCACCCACAATCCCCTATTGTTGTGGACTGTCCCTTTTCAGCTCCTCATATGACCCTGCATAATGAGTCTACCATTCTTATCTCATGCCACCACTTGCTGTATGCTGGGAAGATTTTCATTCGCTCCCCATCTCTCTGCACATGATTGGTGGGGGCTGCCCCAATCTTGCTCTTTGTGGATGCTTAGAACTCCATTAACTGGTGGAAAATTATGGTTATTGGGGCTGCCAGCATTATATGGGCAATACAGTGTACCGACGACATGTATACTAGCATGTCAGTGTGGATGGTCCTGCATGCAAAAGCTTTTCACTGGGTTCTGACAGCAGTGGTGAGCAGTCCAATTTACTATGGTTCTGAAGAGATCGAAGATCTGTTACTGGTAAGTAACAAACCTTTCTTCATCATTTTTCCTTACAAGACAAAGAATATTTCTAATGACTTGGATATTCAGTTCATCATGCACACTGTGGCAGTTCCATTGGGCATAGCTCCATTACTAGACGTCTTCAAGCTTGGCTCCCCCAACCACCAGTGGAGTCATTCTCTTCTCCCAGACTGAGATCAGGGCCCCCAATTCACCAAAAACCACAAAGGCAATGCAAAATTTTGCATTGTGCTTTGTGGTTGCCCAGGTGTCCAAAATTGCTCTACGCTATCCAACTGTGGATAAGGGGTGGTCTGAGGCAATGGTTATCTCAGTGCTGCCAGCACTACGTCAGTAACACCGCCCCAACATGTAGCCTGTAGCACGGCCCTGCAAGGAAAAACGCATGGGCACTATTCCCTATTTACAAAGGAAGCTTTGCAAATGAGCCTGTTTGGCATGCAAGGCGCTAGGTGGCGGTTTGTATGCCCATTATGGGCCAATTTGCGAAGGCTGCAGCGAGTGTAGCACTGCCCCCCATTGCCGTCCGTTGTTAAAAATAAAAATAAAAAAAAATCACCCTGGCTATCTAGCGGTCCTCCCCATCTCGATCACCATCTGTAGAATACCCTTGTGGTATAGTGGCCCCCTTCCTGATCGCCGCCGCATATAAAGAAACAAATATCCCTGGTGATATAGTTGTCCTCCTCCCCGGTTTTCAAGTCACCATCCCATACATAAAGAAACAAAGATCCCTGGTGGTATAGTGTCCCCCTGATCATTGATCACTGGCGCATACATAAACAGATATCCCTGGTGGTATATTGGTCCTTCCCCATCCCTGACCGCTGATCACTGGCCCGTAGAAAAATAAATATCCATGGTGATATAGTGGTTCCCCCTTCCCTGACCTCCGATCACCTGCCCGTAGAAAATTAAATATCCAGCCGGCCCACTGGTGCAGTGGTTGGATTTCCACTTGCGGCGCTGGCGACCCGAGTCGCTGGAGGGCAGGCCGGAAGAAAGGATAGAGTGTCTCAGGGACTGCTCTCCTTCTCCGGGGCGGTGGGGACACTGTCTGACGCTTGACGGACCCCCTGGCGGAGGCCGGGGGCATCGCAGCTACCGGCGCTTAACAGAATTCAGAGGGTAGGGCAGACACAGGACATCATTGCACGTCCCCGCCTCTGGGGGGGGGGGAGACAAAAAAGGAGAAGAAAAAACACCCTGCTTCTGCCACCTTGATGACGCCCACTCCGGCTGCATTGGCTCTCACGCCGACTCCCGCCTCTCCCATGTTCGCAACGCCCTTGGTCCGGAGTGCCACGACCCCACCCTTGGGGGCAAGCCAGGGGGTCTAGGGAGGATGGCTAATATGAATAGCCCCAACTGGAGTCCGTGACCAGGCAGATGGTCCCAGTGGTAGGGATAAGCAGGGGGCAAAAATACAGAATTGAAAAAAAAAGAAAATTAAATATCCTTGGTGGTATAGTGGTTCTTCCCCCCCCATCACCAATTGCTTTCCCGTAGATAAAAAAACAAATGTCCCAGTGGTCCCCCACTCGAAGCCCTGCCTGACATAGACATACAATGCGCTAGTGGTCCTTCCCCCACTCGATCACCTGCCCAGTATATGTAAATGTTGTCTCGCGTATCCAGTGGTCCCTCCCCTATCCTGATCCCCTGTATGAGCAAAATAACCATATTCCTAGTGGTCTAGTGGACCCTCCCTCCCTATCCCCGAGCCCCAGTAAGTCAAAGGACAACATCTCCTTGGTGGTCTAGTGTATACACACACACACACACACACACACACTAACACTCTGGCAGGTAGTATCCCACCACTCTGCCCCCCCACCATCCTGAACTCGAGCTGGCAATCAGCAAAGCCCTCCAATCTCCACCACGGCTGGCCACCAACTGAGCTCTCAGTGAATGCAGACGGGTGGGTGATCAGGTGAGGTGAGAGACTGCTAGTCACCATGGCATTGTATGTCTATGTCGGGCAGGGATTTGAATGGGGGGAGGACCACTGGCCACTAGGACATTTGTTTCTTTATGTACGGGGTGGTAATTGGGGATGGAGAGGAATCGCTATACCACCACAGATGTTTATTTTTCTACATGTCATCAGTCGGGAATGGGGGAGACCACTGTACCACCACGGATATTTATTTTTCTACGGGTCAGCAGTCAGGGATGGGGAGGCACCACTATACCACCAGGGATCTTTGTTTCTTTGTGTATGGGATGGCAGTTAACAGTCGAGGAGGGGGGGAATCAGTATACCACTAGGGATCTTTGTTTCTGTATGTACGCAACAGCAATCTGGGAGGGGGGACCACTATACTAGTACGGGATGACAATCAGGGGGGACCACTATACCACCAGGGATCTCTGTTTCTTTATGTATGGAACGGCAGTAGACGACTGAGGAGGGGGAAACCACTGTACTATCAGCGATATATGTTTGTTTATCTATGGGATGGTGATCGGCAGGTGCAGTGGGGCCACAGTACCTCTGCCAGCCACTAGGGTTGTACGGGATACCGCCTTGCACGGAGCAAATTCTTTGTGAATTGGGCAGTGCCGATATTTACGTCCCCTCCCCCTCATTTGCATTGCAGCTCTCTCCACACTTTCCCCCGGTGCAAACCTGGCCTTTGTGAATAACAATTAGGTGCAAAACCCAGTTTGCGCCAGGACATACAGTACTTTTGTGAATCTGGCCCCAGATCATCTTTAGCACTGGAAGAGACAGGTCTCTTCCTTCACAGCTCCTGCAGTGTGTGAGGAAACCCTGTTTTCAAGTGCTAACTCATAACAATTTCTTGATATTTTAATAGTTTTTATGCTGTGTTGCTTTCTTGTCTTTCCAGTTTGTGCTTTGTTGGTAATTGGAGGATGGACTGCAAAAAAGAGGGTTTAAGCGGTGCATTTGGTGTCAGTAGAATATAACTGACATGCACCAAAACAAGGGCATACTCAACTAAGAAGTACATCGGTCTTCATTCTTCATTTTTCTGCCACAAATCAAAGCTTGGTGACTATCAGGCCATAACGCTATGGTCACCTGCATTTTAATATACAGCTGTCATTAAATATATATGGATGTATTTCACATATTTTTTACATTAACACCATGATGTTAATCATTCAAATTCCCAAAATAGGTATGATTTAATATATACTGTATGTAAATTGTTTACTAGTTCTTCAAAGGTCTCAGTCCCATTGTGCACATTTCACGTAGTGCTAGTTCAGTTTTCTTGTATATATCTGGTTGCCTGCCTGCATGTAGGGTACCAAATACTTCTGTATTCCCAAATACCGTAACCCACCCCACTTCATAAACGGGGATTAGTAAGTATGCTGAACAAACATCCTAATTATATGGATTCCCCATAACTACTCATGGTGCCCTGTGATTACCTTGCAAAGCAGAAATTTGTCCAGGCTTCCCTTAAAGGCCCATACTGCACTCATATCCAGTTTCTTCTGGGAGGCTGCTTCATAGAGTCACCACTCACTGGAAAAAGAAGCATCTCCTAACATTGCCCCAATTTAACGTCAGTACTTCTTGGACTGAATTTCGGTGGGCCTTCCTCCGTCCTGCAGGAGATAGGAGACATACTGGTACTTATGTAACTCTTCCTGCTATACTAATATATTTGCAGTGTAATCCATGTTGGTGTGAATAAAGAGAAAAGATGAGGGATATGGCATGCTAATTGACCTTAATGTATTTTTTCCCTAAAAGGAAGATTTCTAAACTGTGTGCAATTCATTTGTGATTTAGATATAAAGATGAGAGTGATTATGCTTTACGATACATGGAGGCCAATTGGAAAGACATTCAAAAGGAAGAAGCAAGGAGGTAAGGATCCGAATTGGTGCATACCCTTTTAAGAATAATTATATAAGTTGCAAACATATTTTAACTTTATTTTGAGGAAGTAGTTTATTTCCTAAGTTGGTGCAAAGTGGTTGGGTAAAGGATCGATAGCTTTTTAAAACTGCAAATCTAAGTAAGCTTCATCACTGACAAAGGACTGTATGTTCACAAGAATTTGGTCAGAAAGTAATTAAAGTCATTTGGGCAGTTTTCTTTAATGGATGAATCAAGAGGGGGTTTTAAATATTTTTGATTATAACTACATAAACTGTCTTAAAACAAAGCGGTAGAATATTCTGCTATAAATCTACTTTTATGGCCTTATTTAACTGTATAGGAAAGTACAGTTCCATATTGCTTATATAATATGCATTTGACTGTGAGACCTGGAGAGCTTAAGACATCAAGCTCTATATGAGTACTGCGTGCAGTTCTGGCGTCCCTTTCTGCAGAAGGATATCAGATTGCTGGAGGGTGTGCAGCGTAGGGCAACTAAAATAATCCAGAGGCTGGAGGACAAAACCTATGAAGACAGGCTGAATTGAATATGTACACCCTGAGGAGAGGAGGGATCGGGGGGGATATGATTGAGACCTTTAGATATTTGAAGGGGGTTAACAAAACAGGCACAAAAGGGATATTTAAGTTGAGGAGAGGAAAGGAAAGGACACCAGACAGCATGGTCTCAGATTGGAGGGTGGAAGATATTGGAGAGAGATGAGGAGGCATTTTTTCACAGAGAAGGTGGTGGAAAAATGGAACACTGTACCTGAGGAGGTGGTATCCTGTAGCACAGTGGGCAGTTTTAAAAGGGCATGAGAGTGGAGCGGGGGCAGCTGCAATATAAGGGTGCTAGCTGTGCATTAGAGCAGACTAACTTGATAGACTGTAAGGCCAGTTTCTGCTGGCAGATTCATATGTTCATATGAGACTAACGTTATTTGATTAACATCACCGTGAATAAGCTGGTTCAAATGTATGTAAAGCTGAATATTTAAAGGAATGCTGCCATAAACCTAATTTTTCTCCCAGCCTCTACTCACCTGCCAACATGTAGTGAGAGAGCTGAATTCCTGTCAAAGAATATGTATTTTATTTTTAATTATTTTTATATCATGGAGTGAGTGGCACCATTTTGTTGCTTGTAGCTCCCAGAGCCGCAACTTCTATGCAAATGAACAGAGTGTTTTTCCTGTGCTCTGCTGGAACGCTCGTTCATGACTAGCGTTCCAGCAGAGTGCAGGAAGAAAATGACTAAATGGAGCTCACGCTTAGTCTTCCGGTGCAGTAGCAGTTTCCAAATGGCAGCTTCAGCACAGAACTCAGTACCACACTCAAGGCACAGAAACGGCAAATTTAAAATGACAGGTTAGCTAGAAATTTGTAAACACCTAAAGGTTGTGCTAATCAGGCATTTCTGCAGTCCTGGTAATTGGCATGAGTGTTTTGGACAGCTTTCTTTTATAAGTCAAGAGGTAATATATTCATAAATAGTACTTCCAAGGGAATGGATACAGTTCACTATCCATACTCTGGCGGTTTCCTGGAACAGGCAAATCGGCAGATGTCTTACAGGTAAGCTCTTCCTACTACTCAGGGGATGTATCCTGTGGCTCCATCCTGTGACAGGATTGGGTTAAGACCCTGTCCTATTTGTTAGAGAGAGAGAGTTAAAGGCAAGGATCGATTTTTCTCCTTTCCTGTTCTTCCACTTATCTGTCTTTTGTGTGTCTGATTACATGGTCAAATTTTCCTTGTAGCACCTAGGAATTGGCCATCCTGATGGACCCACAATTTCCGCCATTTTTTCCCTTCCTTCATTTGCTGTTTCTGTTCGTTCTTTCTCACCTTGCTTCTCTGTCGTTAATAAAATACATGTTATTTTAAATTTTTTTTTTTCAATTTATTGGAATACAATCGGAATTACAAACCTTTGAGTCACAGACTGTTTTGCAAAGGCTCCACGTCGGTTACAGGGGGTGGAAGGTAAACAAATACAGTAGAGGACATACACAAACAGGCAGTATTTACAGTTACTGAACAGAGGAGCAGTCTAGGCAAAACTTATAGACTGGTGAAGGCAATTAGGCAGCAATCTTGCCATCCTAGGCCAGGGATTTTTTTGGAGAAATACATGGGTCCTTGAGAGACCCTGAGTCGAGAATGGGGGGGAATGGGCACACAACTGGGTGGGCAATGTTAGCCACAGTCACATTTAGCTCTCTCAAGAAGATGAACCTTGAGGCCTGTTTTAAATAGAGAGATGCTGTGGGTCTGTGAGAGTGAGTGTGGTAATGCATTGAGCCAGAGTGGGGCTCGGTAGCGGAAGGATCTTTGCCCAAAGGAAGTTCTACATAGGGGGACCAGGAAAGAAGAGCTTGCAGTGAGCCTTGTATTGCACCTGTGGGGTGCTGAACTGATTAAGGGGAAAAGGCCGACAGGGGCTAGGTGAAGGTGTATCTTTTTTGCGAGGATGCAGGTGTGGAACTGTAATCTTTGTTGGAAGTTTAGCCAACCAGACAAAGCATAAAGATCACAGGTGTGGGTTAGTCTGTCACAGCCTGTGACTAGGCGGCAGGCTTTATTCAAGGCAGTGTTTATACTGTTAAGCTAGGTGGGTTCTGCAGAGCCGTATATAGTAATCCCGTAGTCCACTAGGGATAGGATGGAGGAGGTGACTGCAAGCTGCATAGCCTGTGTGGGTAAGCAGTGCTTGACAGGATGCCTACTCTAGTGTTGATAGCGGAGGAGAGAATTTGGGTATGCCTCTGGTAGGAGAGGGAGGTGTCTAGTGTGACACCTAAGTATTTGAAGTTGGTAACGTGTTCCAGAGGGGCACCAAGTGTGTTCTTGATAAGGAGAACAGATTGACTATGAGGACTTTGGCGGTGCGCAAAAATCATGGACTTGGTTTTATTATAGTTGATAATTAGGCGGTGTTCAGTGAACCAGGTCTCTAGTTCCCAGAAATGACTTTGAAGGGCCTGCTGGAGGGCAGTAGGGTGGGGGTGTTTCCAAAACAGAACCACGTCATCGGCGTGGAGGAGTAAATGACCGCTGCATGCCTTAGGGAGGGAGTTTAGAAAGAGGGTGAACAGCAGTGGGCCCAGAATTGACCCCTGTGGGACCCCAGAACAAACTGTTTTGGGGGTGGAGAGGGTGGTGTTTATCCTGACTTGCTGTGAACGGCCTGAGAGGTAATCCTTGAACCAGGCCAAAGTCTCAGGGACCACATTTAGTTTAGGGAGGACATGAAGCAGTAGTTCGTGACTGACCGTGTCGAAAGCCTGTTAATCTGTATAGTGCTGTTTGAATGTGAGGTGTAACTGCCATCTCAATTAGTCTTCAGTTAGTGGAGGGGGAGAAAGAGCCTGTAGCTGATGGCTGTGTGTAAGTAGATCTGAAAGATGTTCTTAGCTGGTATTTCTGTGTGTTTGTAATTGTATTTGAGGGCTGATCTTAACTGCCATTTATTGTGCTTTTACATTTAGTTTGGGCAGGAGTAAGGGATTCTAGCAGACAAGTTGGTGATTGTGTGAGGTGTCACTGCCAGAGGACTCCATGGCTGACTGTGTTTTGACACAGCCTGTGGTGTACTCCCACCCACCCCAACCCCACCCGCCCCAAGGCTCACCCTTCATTTATTGGTTGAGTCCCATAAGGCCTTGCAACATCCTAATCCTATTAGGGTGACGCTTGGGTAGTGCTGGCTACTGCATCTTGGGTACTGTTTGTATCGATTGCTCAGGCATATGCTGGCTACTGCCGAGAAAAGGGTAGATTGAGTGTATATGGATTGGAGGGTACTTTTATTGCAGATGGGGGCCCATATTGCCCAAACCTAACAGTGAGGATGGGATCGAATGATGCAAGAGCCGGTATCTTCGGGAGGGTGATTGGGTGTACGGGGTGTGGGGTGGCCATAATATTGAATTGGGCATGGAGTTTTGGGGGATGCCCAGTGTGTTACCAGTTGGCACGCCTCAGGCGGGAAGTTGAGGGGATCAGGAAGCAGTTGGAGGGATGAATTGGAGAGGGAAGGAGGGCAGGAACCATATGAAAGGCGATAAAAAAAAATGGCATACCCCAGGGTATAGGGGCAGGAGTGAGAGGACTAGGACAACATGGTTGCTTCAGGGGGGAGAGACATGGAAATACCAGTGTACGGTCTTAACTCCAAAAGGAGGGGGCAGCCCAAAGAGAACCAAGGGAGGGGAGGGGGACAGGAGTGGGCAAGCTTGGATCAGGCATCACACTTACAAATCGCTTCACCCTGCTGTACCTGGATGATGAGGTGGTAGAGGCTGGTGGGCAGGGGGTGCAGGATGACGGAGAGGGATTGGTCAGGTGTCAGAGGGGGCAGGGATGGGGGGCCTGATCCAAAGGAGGGCAAGGCATGGGGAGCGTGAGACCAGGGCACCAGATGGGCGGGGAGGGGCAGGAGCCCGGTCTGAGGAGGTAAAGCAGAGGGGACACACAGAACAGTCAGGGTTGATAGTCCAGGACCCTGGACAGGGCAGAGTCGAAGAAGGGAAAAGTGGACAAGGAGGGGGGGGTGAGGAGGGGAGGGGAGCACTCTGGGTAGGCCAGCTCCAAGACTGGAATCTCCAGAAGAGGGGGGTGTAGAGGGCACAAGGGTCCGTTACTGCAGAACCTTAAGGGGGAGGGAGGGGAGAAGGAAAGCAGGAATAGGAGGCCTGGGTAGAGAAGTCAATGGCAACAGACCAACCGGGGAAGAGTTAAAGGAGGAGACTAGTAATATTCAGGCTGTGAGGGGTGCAAGGAGCAAGCTGGGAGAGGGAGACTGAAGAGGGAGCCTGGAAGGGCACAGTCAAACTAGTGGTGCCCAGGCTGTGTGAGGGTCAAGGAGCAAGCAGGGGGTCATAGTCGGGAGAAAGAGTCTGGAAGGGCACATACAGACCTGTGACCCCCCCCAAGTTGCAGGAGGTGAGAGGAGAAAACTAGGGGATGTAGGCAGAAGAGGAAGCATGGAAGGGCACGCACAAATAGAGGCACCCAGGCTGTGGGGGGTGCAAGGAGCAAGCCGGGGGACATAGACAGAAGGAGGAGTATGTAAGGGCACAAACAGACTAGTAACTTGGGGGAGAGGTGAAGTTGCTCCTGCTGGGTGACTCCATGATTAGAGGTATCCAGTGGGAAGGGGTTGGGGAGGGAAAAGGCAGCTCGGTCAAGGTTAAATGTATCCCAGGCCTATCAGTACATAAGGCCAAATTCCAGCTATACTCGATGGCAAGGGAATGCGGAGGATCCCCAGACTTTCTAGTTCACCTGGGAACAAACAATTTAGAAGGGAACAGTGAACTGGAGATACAGGCAAGATTCAGGGAATTGGCCAGGGTTTGCCACTCTATAGGATTCTCAGTCTCCTTTTCTGAGATACTGCCAGTACCAAGGGCAAGCGGGGAAAATAAGCAGAAACTTAGGGGGGTTAGTCAGTGACTCAAGGAGTGGTGCAAGTCAGAAGGGTATGGATTGATGGGGGACTAGGGTGATACATGGGAAGTCAAGGGGCTATATGCCAGGGATAGGCTGCACCTCAACCTGAAGGGGAAGGAGATCCTTAAACTAAAACTTTTTGGATTCATTGGTGATAGGTGGGGTTTAAACTTATAAAGGGGGAGGGATAGAAAGTCTGAAAGCCTCAGTGAGGAACCTTGAGGGTTCAGGACTAGATAATGCAAAGTGGACTGCGAGTAGTGTTAAAAGACCAGGAGGAACTGAGAAGAGAGAGATGGGGGATTGCGCTGGGAAGATAAGACTGGAGAGGGGGGAGGGGAAGAGTGGAGGGCGGTCCTGATCAATGCTGGGAGCTTGGGCAATAAAATGCCAGAGCTCCAGGCAATGCTAGTTGAGGGTGCAGCAGACTTGGTGGCAATTACTGAGACATGGACCACCCAGAGGCATGATTGGGACCTATTGGGATACACAATGTTTAGGAAGGATAGGGGGTTGGGAAGAGAGGGGGGATGGCATTGATAGTCAAAAATGACATAGTAGTTGGTGGAATCGAGGAGGCAGAAGGAGATGTGGAGGCTATTTGGGTAACCCTACAGATGGGGGTGAAAGATTAAAAATAGGGGTGGTGTACAGACCCCCTGCAATGGAAGCGGAACTGGAGAATGATCTGGGTGAGAACATCAGGGGTCACTGTGGCCTCGGACAGGGTAGGGTGATGATCATGGGTGACCTGAACATGCCGGGGACAGACTGGGGCACTATGACATCCTCGGTGGCCAGGGAGCAGAGGTTGATGGATGTCTTCCAGGATGCTTTCCTAGTCCAGCATGTGGAGGAGCCTACTAGGCAGGATTGGATCCTGGACATTGTCCTAGCAGATAGTGACCAGATAAGGGGCCTGGAGGTGAGCAGCCCGTTGGCTTGCAGTGACCGTGCGACAGTCTGGTTTCTTATGTTCCTAGGGGGAGAGGAAATTTGCACTAACTCAAAAGTAACAGATTTCAGGGAGGCAAACTTTGAGGGCATGGGAAGGATTCTTAAAGGGTGCTTGGATGAGATAAGGCCAGATTTGGATGCTGGTAGCTCGTGGGAGACCATTAAGAAGGGGGTGCAGGAGACTTTGAGGGCCTGCACAAAGGTAAGGCGCAAGCAGTGTAGGGTCAGTAAGTCGTGTTGGTGGACCCAGGAGATGCAGGAGGCAGTGAGGGAGAAAAAGGCTGCCTATGCGCGCTTAAAGCGCTCAAGGGGGGCTAGGGAGAGGGGAGAGTATGATTTTCTAGCTAAGAGGGTCACCAAGGTGGTAAGGGGGGGCCAAGGCATAGAAGGAGCTTAATCTGGTCAGGGATATCTGCGGGGGGGGTGGGGTTCTATAGATACATAGGGGAGAAAAGAAAAGTGAGGGCACAGATCAGCAGGATTAGAACTGGGGGGGATGGGCGCAGGAAGCTGGGGAACAAGCAGAGGTGCTAAATGAGTACTTTGCCTCTGTCTTTACCGGGGGAGGTGGGAGATCTTTCCAACCCAATGGGAGGGTAGAGGAGCCCACTGAACCAGGAGGCCAGTTGGAGACTGAAGGACTGGATGAGACATGGGCAGGGGATGGGTCATATCTAGAAGGGGAGGAGAGGATGCATGGGGGAGGTGGGAGGGTGAAATCACAGCGGATAGGGTGAGAGAGGCCCTCCGGTCACTAAAGACTGAGAAGGTGCCGGGGCCAGATGGGCTGCATCCAAGGGTGCTGAAGGAACTGGCAGATGTGCTGGCAGTTCCACTGGCCTCTCTCTTCAACATCTCCCTGAAGACAGGTGGGTGCCTCAAGATTGGAAGGTGGTTTATGTGGTGCCTATTGACAAGGGGGGGTCCAGAGAGGAGATGGGGAATTATAGGCCCATTAGCCTAACGGCTATGGTAGGCAAGGTTATGGAGGGCATTATCAAGGAGAGGCTGGGGGACAGCTGGAAAGGTTTGGGGCACCTGGATGACGGGCAGTATGGTTTTGTTCCAGGGAGGTCATGCCAGACTAACCTGGTGGAGTTTTATGACTGGGTGACGGGTGCCCTGGACCGACATAGGCCGGTAGATATCCTCTATCTGGATTTCAGTAAAGCGTTCGATTCGGTACCCCACAACGGCCTACTAACAAACTGGAGGGGATGGGGTGAAGGGGGGGGCAGTTGCTCAGGTGGGTGGAAAACTGGCTTACGGGGCGAATACAGTGAGTGTTGGCTGGAGGGATAGTCTTCTCCCCCAGGAGGGTCATCAGTGGGGTCCCCCAGGGTTCGGTCCTGGGGCCACTCCTGTTTAATTCCTGTGTCTCAGACATAGGGAGGGGTGTTAGGAGTAGGTTATGTCTCTTTGCGGATGACTCAAAACTGGGAGCACTAGCAGACGGGCAGGAGGGGAGAGAGGCCCTGCAGGGGGATCTGGATACCCTGGGGGGGGAGGGCAAGGAAGTGGGGGTTGAAGTTCAGTGAGGGAAATGCAGGGTGCTGCATCTAGGGCCAGAAACCCAGGACATACATACACTCTGGGGGGGGGGGACCACACTGCAAGTCATATCGGGCGAGAGGGACTTGGGAATAGTGGTGGACAGCAAAATGAATAACACAGAGAATTGTCGAAGAGCTGCAGCAAAAGCAAACAGGTCTGCATAACCAGGGGGATTACCTCCAGGAGGAGGGTGGTGATCCTTCCTCTGTATAATGCCCTGGTTAGGCCGCATCTTAAGTACTGTGTGCAGTTCTGGAGACCCCATTTTAGGAGGGACATAGCACTGCTGGAGAGGGTCCAGAGGAGGGCGACCAGGATGATTCAGGGCATGGAGGGTAGGACCTATGAGGAGAGACTGGATGAACTCGATCTGTACGCATTGGAGTAGAGAAGGGACAGAGGGGACATGATGGAGACTTTCAAGTATGTAAAGGGATAAATAAGGGCGGAGCCAGGGAAGTGTTCAGGCTTAAGAAGGGGAACTACCAGGGGCACGAGGGAAGCTGGAAAGGGGGGAGTATGGGGAGTGCAAGAGACATTTCTTCACAAAGAGGGTGGTGGAACCATGGAACGACTGCCCAGGAGTCTGGTGAAAGAGACCACAGTGGAAGGATTCAAGAAGGGTTGGGACAGGTACAGGAGGAAGCTGAGGCCAGGGAGGGGCACTTCTGGGGCTGGGGGTTGGAGAAGCGAGCTCCCAGTAGGGAGCTAGCTTCCAAGCAGACACGATAGACCATGGGGCCTATTCTGCTGGCTTTCACAATGATACTGTGATTTGAAATTGGGATTCTCTAATTTGCATATGTATATAATTATATTCTTGAAATGAATGCAGATAGATACTTGGGTTTGTTAGTAAGGTTAACAATTTGAAACACGAGGGGTTAACCTTGAGAAACCTTTTGACCTTTATAAGCTTGTTGACAGAGTTGTCAGTAGGAAGCCAGCCCTGGGACAGGAAGTCTTAATTGGTTGCACCTGTTAAGAAGAGTAATGTACTCTTCAGGCTGGTCACAGGAAGGTCAATGAAAAGTGTCTTGTTGCATTTTGTGAAAAACAGGAGATGAAGCGTACAAGAACAGGATACAGAGATTTCTGGCAGGCAGAGATATCTGATATAAAGAGAGCAATGTTTTGTCTAGATAGATACAGAGATTTCAATTTAGAGAGACTCAGAGGAACTAATTTTGTTTGTGCTGCTTTTGTGAAGCGCTGTCCTGAACATCTTTATTTCTTTTATTGTTATTGATAATAACACACTACTGGTCGATAATTTTCTCAAGGCTGTTGACCAGTTGTCAGAAGAGCTCCCAGATCCTGGTGCTTCTGGTCCTCACCCAAGAGGACATGGCCCAGTCTGTGTGCTGGCTGGCTCACCTTGGAAGTGGCCTCAGCCTTCTGGAAGGCCTGTGGCCAAGGAGATGTGGATAAGCCTCTGGGCAGAGAGTCCAGAAAGATTGACCACACAGTGAAGAAGGTCTGAGCTGCTGCATCTCCATCAGGCTAGTTATGCCATAATGATGGCCAGCTCCCGTCACTCCCTGTTGCAAGTGCTGGATGAGATCCTCCTTCAAATTACTGCGGAAAAGCAGTTGCCAGTGAAGTTGGTCAGAGACCAGGGTCAGTCACTAGCTAAACACCAGTTACAGATGGCCCTGGACATGAATGACCACTGTGCCATGGCAGTGGCCATCTCTATGCATAGCAGGGCATGGCTGCAGCTTTCCATCTTTATGGCGAATACGCAGCACAAACTGGCTAATGTCCCCTTCTTGTGCACCAACATCTTTGTCCTGAGGTGGAAGGACACCTCAAGAGGATTGTTCAGTGCCACCTTAGATTCTGTGCCTTCGTCCCAGAAGGATCAGAAGCCTAAAAATAAGGCCTTCCAGTATCTATCCTTTCAGCCACAACAAACTGGGGAGCAGTCCCCAGAGGGGCAGTATCAGCATTGGCATCAGAAAACCTAAGTTCAACAGCCAGAGGCCAAAATGAGGAGGGACAGAGGCGGTGGTGCTCCTCCAGTCCATGTGGCTGGAGCCCCATCCAAAGCTGCACAGTGATGGGTTGGGGGATCCCATACCTCCCTCATCCAGTCCCTGACCCAGCTCTCATTCGAAGGTCAGCTGCACCACTTCTGGCCTTAGTGGCCCACCATTACTTTAGAAAAGTGGGTGCTAGTTGTGATAGGCAGAGGGTTACCTCTTGACTTTGAGGCTCTCTCGCCTTACTTCACACTATTCGGGGGACCAGGGTGTTGCTGAACACTCTGTCTGCACTCTGGGCAGACATTTTTATTTGTTTATTTGTTTAAGCGTTTTACCAGGGAGGCATACTGAGCAGAGTACCGCTCAATTCCAGGTGCACCCTGGGGGAGGAGGGGATAGGGGAAAAAAAATACAGCGATACAAAGCAGAATTACAGAAAAATACAATCAGCAAATACAACCGTACAGCTAGCAAAAGAGGAAAAAGATAGATAAATACAAAAATATGATGGAGTACAATTTAGAATATGTACACCTACATGTTGTTAGCATTGAGGAGCAAGAACAATAATGCACCAGTAATGAAGGTCCTGTAGGACAGAAAATGGACCCCTAAACTACCTCCTAAAGGGCCTGAAATGCAAGGCAGTATATATGTCTGACTAGGTTGTAAGAAGGCAACATTTTGTAGTGGCAGCAATAGGCTCTGTGGATATCGAGTGAGGAGAGAGCTGTGCAGTAGAACAGGCCTGATGCCAGGACCAATCAGAGCTATTTGCAGGAGCAAGTAGAGGAGAAGTGCATCTTTAGGAGGGAGTTGAGATGGAGTGGGCTGGGGGGGTGTCTAATGATGACCGGCAAGGAGTTCCAAATCTTTGGCATACGGCATTTAAAGGCAGCCTGGCCAGAGGTGGTTGATATGTGTGGGATGTGGAGTAGCCGGGAATCAGTGTTCCTGAGCGAGTAGGCTGGTGGCGTGAGGGCTGCTAGGGTTGCTGCAAGGTAAGGGGGGAGGGTCTGTGCCCAAAATTTGGCTGTGGTCCTAACACAATGTAACAGTCTCCGATCATGGTGGGAAGGGAGGTCTAAAGACTGGTAAAGGATGCAGTGATGGGTTGTTTTGGGGGGGAATCTAGAACGAAACAACAGAAGGGGTGGAAAAGAGGATCGAGTCTTGCTAGGGAAGACTTGGCTGCTGCACTGTAGACCACGTCCCCATAGTCCAGTATTGGGAGGATCATTTTTTTGACAATTACTGAGCGCGTTTGCAGGAGGATGCAACTTTTATGGCAGTATAGAGCACCCAGCATAGGGTGCATTTTTTTGTGGATAGAATCTATATGCTCCGAAAAATCTAGATGCTGATCAAGCCAGACCCCAAGGTATCTGAAGGACTTACAAGCCCCCAGATGGGAGCCATCAAGGGTGTGAAAGATTATTTATTTATTTATTTTAAGAGTTTAACCAGGCAGGCGTACTGAGCGGGGGACCACTCGTTTCCAGACATGACCTGGGGGGTGAAGGGGATAGGGAAACATTGAAAAGTACATACATTTTAAAATTTACAATACAATTATTATACAGTGTAGGTAGAATGCATGGATGAGACGAAAACTGGGGCATTTCAGCATTACAATGATGAGACGTAAGTTGCAAGACAACATATTATACACATTAGTAACACAGTTAGTGCAGCAGAGTTTGTTGCCAGCGGTGGCAGGGCACCTGACAGTCTTGAGCGGAATTATATTTGTTCCGCTTTTAAATACAGGTAAGTAGTATGCAGTCCCTGCTTGTAGCAACTGAGCTTAGTCCAGTCTGTCAGTTTCTAGGAAAGAAATTGCTCGCTTGAAGCTTTATGACTACTGTGAGCATGTGCATATGGTGGGGAAGTGAGCGTAGAGGAGTGGAGTTAGGCACTCGGGGTTTGTGGAACTCCTGATATCAGCAGACAGGTAATTCCATAGTTTTGGCATATGGTATTTGAAAGCCGTTTGACCCTTGGAGGTGTGCATGAAAGGGACTTGTAGAAGCCTTGAGTCGGCGCTTCTTAGTGAGTAGGTAGGGAAGGGCTGGGCCGATATGGCGCATGCGAGATGGGGGGAAGGGACTGTGACCAGAATTTGGCGATTGCTCTGGAGCAGTGGATCAGTCTGTTGGTTGTGAGTGAAGGCAGGGCTAGGTCCCTGTACATATCACAGTGGTGGGTCATTTGGGGGGAATCTAGGGCGAAACAGCAGAAGGAGTGAAAAAGAGTGTCTAGGGTGGCCAGGTTTGATTGGGGTGCGGCTCCATATACTACATCGCCATAGTCAAGTGTAGGGAGTATCATTTTTTGAACAATTTCCCTACGGACCTGTTTGGACATGCAGTCCTTATTACGATATAGAGCACCAAGTTTCGGGTGCAGCTTAGTGTGTAAGGATTCTATATGGGTGAAGAAATCCAGGTCTTGGTCAAGCCAGACACCCAGGTATCTGAAAGAAGTGCAGGATTCGAGGAGGGTCCCATCTAGGGTACAGAAGGAGGGGAGTGATGCTAGGCGGGAGAGTCAGGACCGTGACCCGAAAGTGAGTGAGACTTTTTTTTTTATTATTTAATTATAGCTGGTTTGACGTAAACCAATTTTGTACAGCATTGAAATCCTGCTGAAGCACATTTGATACTGCTCCGGTGGACATACCGGAGGCGTACAGTACGGTGTCGTCCGCGTACATTTGCATGGAAGACAGTGTGCAGGCCTGCGGGAGGTCATTTAGGAATATTGAAAAAAGCAGGGGTCTCAGGACTGAGCCTTGGGGGACACCCATAGTGATTGGAAGAGCGGTAGAGATGTGAGGGTCGATTTTCACTGATTGATATCTGCCTACCAGGTAGGCATGAAACCAGCTGGTGGCAAGGCCTGAGAGGCCAGCCCCACTTAATTCCGCTAGTAGCTTAGGGTGGGAGACCATGTCAAAAGCCTTGGCCAGGTCAATGAAAATGGCAGAGATGATATGCCCTTTGTCCATTCCAGATAGGATGTCATCAGTGAGCCTTAGTAGTGAGGTGACGGTAGAGTGGGACTTTCGGAAACCAGACTGATAAGGGGTGAAGAAAGGGGTTGTGTCTAGGAATTTGGACAGTTGGGCGAGTGCGAGGTGTTCCTGTATTTTAGCCAGAATTGGGAGAAGGGAGATGGGTCGATAATTACCAGGCATGGTGGGATCTTGGCCCTTTGGGAGGGGGATAACAGTTGCATGCTTCCAGTCGGCTGAGATTTTGGCCATGGAGAAGGAGAAGTTGAGAAAATCAGCTAGGAGGGAGGCTATGGCAGGAGCAGATAAGTGGAGCAACCTGGCATCCAGGCCTGATGGGCATTTACCTTTGTTAGGATTGAGTGAAGACAGTGCTTACAGTACTTCAGCCGGGGTGACTGGATGGAAAAAGAAACTGGGGGCGTGTGTGGAGTTTGACGAATGCTGTGGGGTACGTGGTGATGTTAAGGTGTGCTGGTGATTGGATAGGAGAGACGGTGCACAACTAGTGAAGAAAGTATTAAAGGCAGTCGCTACTTCTCCAGGGTTGGTGACAGTCGAACCTTGGATGGTTAGGGTCGGGGTTGGAGGCTGGATGGGGGGGGAGGAGGGATTGGAGAGTTTTCCAGAAAATTGTGGGTGGTTGAGGTTTGTGTTTAAAACGGACATGAAATAGGTATTTTTTGCCTGCTGAATCAGTTTGGTGCAGGAGTTACGGAGGGTCCGATATCTTTGCAGAGATTCATGGGAGCATGTCAGCTTATGTTTGAGCCATGCCTGATCTCTGGTGCAGCAGCTGCTAATGAGATCGGCTGAGATCCATGGAAGGTGGGAGCCTCTAACTCGCGTACACCTTTGCGGGTCATGTTTATCCCAGACTGAGAGAAAACTGGACTTAAAAGTATCATAAGCGCAGTCAATCGAGGGTGCGTTGGGTATGAAAGACCAGTCAATATGAGCCAGGTCATATAGAAGTGCAGCTAGAACTAAAGAGTTGTAAGACCGCATGAGAATCGTCCTAGAGGGTGGTTTTGTGGGTCTATGTACTTTCCTCACCATGAATATCATGTGGTGGTCACTTAGGGAGTCTGGGAGGAGATCAGCACTAATGATTCTGTGAGGGTGGGTGGTGAGGGCCTAGTCCAGGAGGGAGTGGTTTGGAGTTTTAGGGTTTAGTCAGGTGGGTTGTGAGATTTGCTGGGAGAGGTTTAGTGTGCTTATTTTGGTGCGTGGTTTGGACCCATCTCTTGCTAGCCAATTGAAATTCCCAAGGATATGAAGCTCCCCAGCTATGGCTGTAGATTTTAGTGAGGCCAGGTGTTCTAGGACGCTGGGCAAGGGGGTACTAGGGGCGCAGTAGGAGCCCGCAACGTAGATAGGGACAGAATAAGGCATTGCAAGTTTGATTACTGCAGACTCTATTTGGGGTGACTGGGTGGGGATCTGGACCTGGGTGAAACGTAGTCTGGAGGAGATAAACATGGCAATACCGCTGCCCTTTTTCTTGCCTAGACAGTCTTGCCTGATAACTACATAACCAGGGATGGAAATAGCCGAGTCCATGTGGTGCGGCTTTAGCCAGGTCTCTGATAGTATGAGGACGTCAGGGCACAGGGACAGGGCGGTGAGTTGAAGTTCTGGTAATTTTTTAAGGAGGCTACAGATGTTGAGATGCAGAAGTCGGAGGCCCTTGGGGAGGGTCGTTTGAGTGTGGGGAGTGGGAGGGGTGGGACCCGGATTTGGCTCGATGTCCCCTGCTAACAGGAGAAGCAGCGTGATAATGATTTTTGTTTTGTGCCATGAAAATCTGGCCGAGCGGGGTGAGGGGTGTGTGTTATGGGTGGGTGTAGTGGCGGGAAATGCTGAGTTCCATAGGACAGTTAGCCCAGGGAAAAGGAGGGAGGGAGGAAGGATGGTAGCACCGATTTCCACTGTTTCGTTGGTCCGCGTGTGTGGTGCTGTGAGAAAGTGGTTGGGGGGGGATAATGAGTGTGAAAAGGGGGGGTAGTCGGGTGCCATTGAGGGTGGATTGCAGGGGGGAGAGAGGCTAGGGGAAAAGGCATGAGGAAAAGTGGCAGTAAAAGCAGTAACATCTTCCCTTGAAAAATGTCTCTGCAGGCAAGTGGTAGTGGCCTCTAGTGGTGATAGCAGATAAGCTGCTAATGAGAAAATGGGCTGATTGGTTTCTGCACCACGTGACTATCGTATATAAAACAGAGACCGACCAGGGTGGTGGTGGGGCGGTGGGTCAAACACGCCTTGCTTAAGAGCCTGGCGCTGCTCCAGTGTGCTCGAAAATCATACCTCGGCAGTCCGGGGGGCGATCCCCGAGTCAGGTCACGGGGAGGGTAGACTCTTCCAGCTCTCACGACCTGTGCAGCTCTGGTGAGACGAAACCCCTGGAAATGAGGAGAGAGGGGAGATTATAAATGCTTGAGTCAGAGGCGGGGCTAAGGTAAGGACAAAAGAAAAGTTTCTGAGATTTTTTTAGGGGTTACTAAAACTATCTGCAAGGTCAAAATCGATTCTGCTTGCTCATACAGTGGAAGCCCTATTAGTTCAAACTGATTCTTGCGGGTTTAGGCTGCGGTACAATTGCACTCAAACAGGCAGATACTACGTTAGATAAGCAAAGCGCTAGTGCGCCTATTTTTTGTAAAATATCAAAGCGACTGTAGGATTTCACAGGCTGTGCAAATACAGTTAAGGAACTAGCTTAATTTCAAAATAAGGCAAACTGTAGGATTTCACTTACTGACTTTACACATTAGGAAGCTTGAATTAAGTTTCAAATAAGGCCAACTGTAGGATTTCTCTATCTGAATTTACTGTTCAAACAACATGAAGTCTTGCTATATTATGACAGTTGCAGTTTGTCCCACCATTAGAACTGCTCCGGAGGTGAAAGAGTTAACTTCCATGCCAGGCATGGAACTTAGAGCACGAGCTCGGTTAGAAAAGCTCTGTCTGGAATATTTCAAACTGAAACTGTCAGATTCTTTACTCCGCCTCACTGAACAGTCACTCCGGAGATTCCTCCTACTGCTCGGTTCATTTCTCGGTTTAAAAGAGTTTTTTCGGTTAAATTCAACCGCGATTATTATTATTTTAACCGCAAACCGATCGGTTCAAGCTCTGTCTGTGGTATTGTAAGTAATAGACAGGTTTATTTCTGTGTGGAACTTGTAAATGTTTATCGGTTCGGTTCGAACCGATCAGGTTGTTTTAAAACTTTATTCTGAAGCATTTAAAAACTTTTTAGAGTGCGGTTCCCGGTTCTAATCGGTTCTAAAAAAAACGGATTTCATTATTTTTCCATCGACTCGTGACACGGTTGGGAACCGATAAGGGTGTCTTGCCTGGCACTGCCGGAAAAAGGCAAGTTTTTGGTTAGGCTGGCATTATGTCTGAGAAACCCAAAAGAAAAACGGGCCACTGGTTTCAGACACTGTAGTGTTCGTGGGAAGCCTTTGCCAAGGCTGACCCACACACCACATGTGTTTATTGTCTGGGGTTTAACCACCTCAATGCAGACTGCCAGATTTGCAAGAATTTCCCTGCAGCTACCCTAGATAAGAGAGTTGGTAGGCTCAGGGAACGAGAGGCCAAAAAGTCCGCTGACCCGGATGGCCAGCCCGGTTCGGTGCCAACCGAACTGGAGGGAGTGCCCTCTGACCAGGGCGAGACTTCCTCGGGCAAACGTAAAGCTGACTCAGAGGAGCCAGTTCCAGCAAAGAGAACTAGAAAATCAGCAGGTGTGGAGTCAAAAATTCCTTCTCCAACTGCTGCAGAGATGGCCAAAGTAATCCAAATTGTCCAGTCACTTTCCCCGGTTCCGTCCGAACTACCACTATCTGGCAAAAGGTCGGTTCGGCCGGTTCAACCGGTTCAAGAATATGATATAGAGGAGTTTTATGAACCAGAGGAGGGGAAGGATGATTATGAACAGTGTGAATGTGACTTTGAAAGTCTGGACGTGCCCATTGAACCGGACTTCTCCCCAGACAGACCTTTAGGAGAATCTCCCCATAGGCTTTCTGAGTCCCCTTCTCATTTTCTGTTTTATAAAAAAGTTGCTGAAACCCTCCAGCTTCCATTGGAGGAAGCTGTGGATGAGCAAGAGGAGCCCGACTTTGTAGAGATGATGGATATCCCTGAGTCCAGGAGATTGTCTATTCCTTTACATAAATCATTTAGGAAACAAACAATAAAAATTTTAAAAGCTCATAATTCTGTGCCTCCTGTGGACAAAAAGATGAACAGGAGGTACACTTTGTCATGTCCTGATACAGAATTTCTTTCACAGCAATGCAGCCATGTTGGGGTAGTTCAGGCTGCAGCCCGTGATAAGGCTAATATTCCCCTGGCTTCACATCCTCCTGACAAGGACTCCAGGAAGATTGATGCCATGGCTAAAAAACAATACATGGCAGCGTCCTTGGGACTCAGACAAGCAAATTATATGGCTTATGTGGCAAGATACCAGAAATCTAGATGGGATACTGTCATGGCTTTAGCCAAATAGGCCCCTGGCCAGCTTGCCAAGGAGCTGGAGCAGGTGGCTACTGATGGTATTGAGGCAACTAAGGTGCAATTCCATGCTGCAGTGGATTCTAATGATGTATCCTCTAGAGTCATGGCTACATCTGTGGCTTTTCGTAGATTGGCTTGGCTCAGGTGTACTAGTTTGTTACAGGATACTCAGGCTAAAGGCTATGGTTTTCCTGTGGTGGAAATTCTCTGTTTGGGAGCAGACAGAGAATTATATGAAAAATGGATGAATATAGAACCACTTATAGGAGTGCACAAGCCAAGGAACGGCAAGCCACCCTCAGGGCAGCCCCAGGGGTAGAGGCAGGCCTTTTCACAGGCCTTTTACCAAACCAGGCCCTCTTCAGCTTATGCTCAGAGGGGTTCTTCAGAGGAGAGGCAGATGGGGTACAAGCAGGCCTGCTCCCACCCCTCAGCCTAAAGCCCCTGCCAAACAGGCACCCTGATGGGATGCCCAGGGCCGGTTCTCCATTACCTGTAGGGGGCAGGCTGGCTTACTTCGTCCAGGACTGGGAGTTTTTAACATCAGACAAGTGGGCCCTGGAGGTAGTAAGCCAGGGTCTGGTTCTCCGCTCCAAAAAATTTCCAAAGATGAGAATCAGATCTTTTCCACCTGCAAATCCTCTGGAGACTTTTGCTTTGGAAACAGAAGTCTCAACCCTCCTGGCTCTCAGAGCTGTAGAAAGGGTTTCTCCCCTACACCAGGACAAGGGTCTGTACTCCAGGTACTTCCTTACCCCAAAAAAGACAGGAGAATGGCAGCCCATCCTGGACCTAAGATATCTGAACAAGCACCTTTTAAACCAAAATTCAAAATGGTGACTGGGGAATGATTTTACTTCCCTAAGGCCAGGGACTGGCTAGCTTCCCTGGACCTCAAGGATGCCTACTTCCATGTTCTTATCAGAAGCTCCCACGAAAGTACCTCAGATTCGAACTGCCCTCAGGCCATTATCAGTTCAGAGCAATGCCCTTGACCTTACCTCTGCCCCAAGGGTATTCACAAAATGCCTGGCAGTAGCAGTTGCTCATTTAAGAAGGCAAAAGATTGCCATCTTTCCTACTTAGACGACTGGCTCATTGTGGGTCAGTCTCCAGACCAGGTCAAATCACACCTGCAAGTTACCCAGCAGCTGCTTACCTCTCTGGGCTTTCTTCTCAATCTTCCAAAGTCGTTCTGGAACCTGTCCAGGTACTCACCTTTATAGGTGCAGAATTGGACACAAAGCAGGCCAGAGCCTTCCTTCCCTAGAAAGGGTAAGGACCCGGTGGCCCTGGCCTCTTCCTTCACTCTGCAGGTCTCTCGACCAGCAAGGCATTTCCTACATCTCCTAGGGACACATGGCTGCTTTCACAGCTGTAGTGCAAGGAGCAAGATTTCAGATGAGGGACATTCAGCTCCATTTGAGAGCCTTTTGTCTCAAAGAAGAGATCCCCTATCCAAGTTGATCCCAGTGACTGAACCCTGATCCAGGCCCTTCAATGGTGGCAGGATCAGAGCAACTGAGACAAGGGTTCCTTCATCCCCTATCTCACTCCTTGACCCTTACTACAGATCGTCCCTTTTGGGATGGGGAGCTCACATGGGCGACCTCTCCACCCAGGGATTGTGGTCCCCTCAGGAATCTCTGCTCCACATCAATTTGTTGGAACTCAGAGCTGTTTTTCTAGCACTTCAGTTTTTTTCTGCATCGGTTCAGAACAAAGTGATACAGGTCAGAACAGACAACACCACTACAATGTGGTACATCAACAAACAACGGGGCACTCTGTCTTCAGCCTTGTGCACCGAGGCAATGAAGTTGTGGTCTCTGGCTTATTCCCCGAACACATCCCTCATAGCAGTTCACCTCCCAGGCAAGGACAATGTCCTGGCAGATGCTCTCAGCAGGATTTCCCAGGGCCATCACGAATGGTCACTGGATCCCTGAGTACTGGGGATAGTTTTTGCCAGATGGGGCACCCCTCAGATAGATCTTTTTGCAGCCCCAGACAATCACCAACTTCCATTGTTTTGTTGCAGGCCCCCAGTGTTGGGCTCAGTCCCCCTGGATGCCTTTCTCCTCGATTGGGAAGGGAAGTTTATCTATGCCTTTCCCCCCTTCCCTCTCCTGTTCAAGTTGCTAGTCAAAATCAGATCTCAGCCCTGCAAGATGATTCTGATTGCTCCAGACTGGGCCAGGTAGCCCTGGTACCCACTCCTTCTGTCCTTAGCAGTCCATCTTCCCCTGTGTCTCCCCAGGAACCACAATCTGTTAACCTGTGCCCAGGGGAGAGTTTGGTATCCGAATCTCAAATCCCTCAACCTCAAGGCCTGGCTCTTGAGGAGTTAGAGTTTGCTGACCTACACCTTTCTCAAGGTATTCTCGAAATCTTGAAAGCTTCTAGGAAGCCTTCCACTAGGGCTACTTATAACTCTAAATAGAAAAGGTTTTCTGGGAAGCATATTTCCCCGGAATCTGCTGATTTGCCCACTGTTTTGGACTATATGGTCCATCTTAATTCTTTGGGACTGAGACCAGCTACCCTGAAAGTGCATTTGGCAGCTGTCTCTGCTTTTATTTCAGCAGGGAAGCCCTCTTCTCTTTCCGCTCACCCTGTATTTTCCAAGTTTTTCAAGGGATTGCTTCATACTAATCCACCATTCAGGAACCCTGCCCCTGCCTGGGATCTTAATGTTTGCATTGCTCAGCTGATGCAACCCCTTGAACCTCTGTCTTCGCAGAGCTTAAGTACTGACTTGGAAAACTGTGTTTCTAGTAGCCATCACTTCTGCCAGGCGCATAAGTGAGTTACAAGCTTTGTCAGTGGAGACTGACTTTATTTCCTTTCACAGGGATAGGTAGTCCTCAGGACTAACAGGAAGTTTTTGCCTAAGGTGGTTTCAGATTTCCACCTTAATCAATCTATTTCTCTTCCAGTGTTCTTCACTGACCATTTCTCCTCTGGTGAGAGGAGGTTGCACAGCTTAGATGTTAAGAGGGCCTTAAGTTACTACATAGAGCGTACCAAGGGTCACAGGTTTGACTCCCTCCAACTATTTCTCACTTATGGTGAGGTTGGGAAAGGGAAACCTGCCACTAAGAGATCCATTGCCAGGTGGCTTGTCTCTTGTATCCAATTTTGCTATCAAAAACTGGGTAAGGTTCCCCCTTCAGGCCTGAGGGCTCACTCTACCAGAGGTACAGCTGCATTTCTAGCTGTTGCCAGAGACATCCCTATCTTAGAGATATGTCAAGCAGCTACTTGGAAAACAGTACACACTTTCACCAAGCATTACCCCGGATATCCAGGCCAGGAGGATGCTGGTTTTAACACAGCCTTGCTTCAGACCTATTCCTAAGTAGGTTCTGTCCCTCCTCCATGGAGGTACTGCTGTAGTAGTCTGCAATTGTCATAATATATAAGACTTCATGTTGTTTGAAGAAAAATTACTCACCTTAGTAATGTTTCTTCTAATGGAGTCTTGCTATATTATGACCTCCCTCAAGCCTGCCCCTCTCAGAACTTCTGCTTTGGGTATGGGGTGGGCAGTCCAGTGTTGGCACTTGTTGATGCCCATTTTATGTTTTCAACCCCTTCTTTTTTGGGGTGTTTGGGTGTTGTGTTTTATTTTATCTTATCTTATCTTATCTTATTCTCTGGTCCCCTGGCTTGAGTCTTGGTGTTGGGACCAGGAAAATGTGTTAATATTTAAGTAGCCAGTTGGCTAGTGTAGGTTACGGCTTCCACACAGAACCTTAGTGAGTTTTGCTCGTAAAGATCTGACAGTTTCAGTTTGAAATATTCCAGACAGAGCTTTTCTAACCGAGCTCGTGCTCTAAGTTCCATGCCTGGCATGGAAGTTAACTCTTTCACCTCCGGAGCAGTTCTAATGGTGGGACAAACTGCAATTATCATAATATAGCAAGACTCCATTAGAAGAAACAACATTAGTAAGGTGATTAATTTTTTCTTTGGGAAGCTTGATTAGTTTCAGAAGTAAAGGAAACTGTAGAAACATAGGCATAGACTTTGACGGCAGATAAGGACTGCTTGGTCCGCCTAGTCTGCCCATTTCCCTACCTAGAGGATAAGCTGCAGATCCTATTTAACCATACAGCCTATTTCTTCCTTCCCCCCACAAAAATTGCCTTATGTCTGTCCCATGCATTCTTGAATTCTCCCACAGTTTTAGACCCCACAACCTCCTCAGGAAGGCTGTTCCATGCGTCCACCACCCTCTCTGTGAAAAAATACTGCCTCACATTGCTCCTGAGCCACCCCCCCCCCCATCTTCAAATTGTGTCCCTTTGTTCTTGCACATCTCTTTTTCTGAAAGATGCTACTCTCTTGAACTTGGTTGATTCCACTGAGGTACTTAAACGTTTCTATCATGTCCCCCCTCTTCTCCCTCCTTTCCTCAAGGGTATACATATTAAGCTCCTTTAGCCTCTCCTCGTATGGCTTCTCTTGCAGACCCTGCACCATTTTAGTTGCCCTCCTCTGAACTGCCTCCATCCTGTCTATGTCCTTGCGGAGATGGGGTCTCCAGAACTGGTCGCAGTACTCCAGATGGGGTCTCGCCAATTGTCTATACAGAGGGATAACAACTTCCTGTTTTCTGCTGGTGATGCCTCTCCTATACATCCCAGTATCCCCCAGCCCTCCTACCGCCTTTCACATTGCTTTCCAACCTTAAGGTCATCTGATATGATTACCCCAGGTCCCTTTCCATTTTGTTGTTATTTACACTCCCCCATTGTGTAATCTTCCCTGGGTTTTGTTTCCAGGTGCATTACTTTGCACTTCTTTGCAGTGAATCCAAGCTGCCATACTTCTGACCATTCCTCCAACCCTGCCAAGTCCCTTCTCACCTTCCACGCCTCCTTGTGTATCAACCCGTTGCAGATCTTTTGTCATCTGCAAGAGGCATACTTTTCCTTCCGTCACTCTGCAGTATCACTTATAAAGACATTAAAAGGACAGGACCCAGTACTGAACCCTGCGGTACCTCACTAGTAACCCCTCTTTCTTCAGTGGACTCCATTTACAATTACCTTCTGTGTCCTGTTGTTCAGCCAGTGTTTTACCTAGGCTGCCACCCTGGGACCCACTCCCAGGCTGGTTAATTTGACTACTAATCTTTGTGTGGGACTGTGTCAAATGCCTTGCTAAAGTCTAGGTAGGCCATGTCCACAGCCCTTCCCTGGTCTACTACTTTGGTCACCCAGTCAAAGAAATCAATTAGATTTGTCTGACATGACCTTCCCGCTGTGAACCTATGCTGCCTTGGGTACTGTGCCCCACTGGCCTCTAGGTACTCAACAGTTCTTTCCTTCAGAAGTGATTCCATCACTTTCCCTACCACAGAGGTCAAACTGACAGGTCTGTAGTTTCCTGCCTCTGTCCTGCTCCCAGTTTTGTGAAGGGGAATCACATCAGCCTTCTTCCAGTCCTCAGGTACCACACATCCTCCATGATTTGTTATAAAGAGTAGTCAGTGGTGTCACTGGTTCTCTGCTTAATTATTTTAGAATTCTGGGGTGAATTCCATCTGCCCCATTGCTTTGTCCACCTTCAGTTTTAGGAGTTCTTTCAGAACCCTTTCTCCTGTGAAAGGACTGGACTCACCCCCCGGCACCCCTCACTTCCTCTTTTGTGAATACTGAACAGAAGTATTCATTCAGTATCCCTGTTTTTCACTGTCACTCTCTGCCTACCCACCATCCATTCTATTCAGCCTCACTATCCCTCCTTTGTCTTTCTCGATCTCTGATATACCTTTAAAAGGTTTATCTCCCTTCTTAACGAGTTGGCTATCTTTTCCTCAGTTGCCTTTTGCTTCGACTACCCTCCCTGCTTTCTTCTGCCTTAACTTGCAGTTCTCTGTCCTGCTCCTTCTGTGTTTCTTTTATACTTCCTAAATGCTATCTTTTTCTCCCTAACCTTCACTGCCACTTCTTTTGAGAACCATAGTGGCTTTTTCTTTCGCTTTGATTTGTTTATATGCTTCACACCAAGGTTTGTTGCCTCTGTGATGGCAGTTTTGATATTTCCCATTGTTGCTCCACCACTCCTTCTAGCCTGTTTGCTAGTGCTTTTCTAAGGCACTGTCCCATCTTGCCAAAGTCAGCCCTCCTAAAGTCCAGAACCCTCACTTTTGTATGGCTTGACTTTGTAGCTGAGTTTATCGTGTACCACACTGTTTGGTGGTCACTAGTTCCCAAATGGCTACCCACTCCTAGATCTGAGATCCTCTCACTGTCCCCATTTGAGAGTATGAGGTCTAAGATTGCTCCCTCACGAGTAGGTTCCAAAACTAGCTGTCTGAGGCATGCCACCTGAAGGGCATCAAGAATGGCCTGCTTTTGGATGTGGCTGCAGCAAAGGTGCTCCAGTTAACATCTGGCATATTAAGGTCCCCATCAACAGTATCTCCCTCTAGGGACATGGATATGTTGTTCATCCACACTGTCTGCAGGTTCCTTGCCGCTTTAAATCTTGGCGGAAGGTCTTCAAGCTGGCTCCTCCCACCCACCTGGGTGGTAAAACTCGGCTCCGCCTCATGGCGCCAGATCTTCTTACGCTTGAAGCTCAGGTTCCCTCCTTAACGCTCTGCATATAAGACTGGTTCCTAATTCTTCGATATTTCGAAATCAAAGGTTTTTAGCTAAAAAGACTTCGGTCTTCTTTCCCTCGTGGCTGCGATGGACAAATCGACTCCCGGTTTCCGGAGGTGCCCTTGCGGGCAGAAGATGTCTAGGACGGATCCGCACTCCACGTGCGTCTACTGCTTGGGCCTTGAGCACAACCCACAAGCCTGCGACCTGTGCTCTTCCTTTTCGGCCTATGTCCTTGAAGACTGTGCTGCCCGTTTACAACTGGGGCGCCCCGAGAAAAGAATTCCTCCGGTTAAATCTAAAGAGGCCCGGTTGGCGGTGTCCGGTGGGCTCCGGCGGATCAGCTCGAGCAGATGATACGCCCTCGAAGAGGAGATGGCGTGAGCTCTTCTACCTCGCCAGTGACATTTGTCCCGCTCTCTATTGGTTCGTATTCGGCTTCCTTTAAGGAGCTCTATTCTGACCTCTCTACGAAGGTGAGGGTCCAACTCTTCTGGACCTTTTCCAGGTCCAAAAAGAGCAAAAAGTAAGTCTCTCCGTCGGCGCTCTTGGGAGCGGAAACCTCCCTTCTTGTCGACAGTCGACTCGGTCAACCCCTCAGCTTCGCCACTGGCTTCACGGTGTCCCCGCCAGGCCAGTTGATCGAGACTCCTGCCGACGCGGTCGAGATTTTTCTCGACCCGTTAGACGGGTTGTCGGCTGGAGAAGCTGAGAACCCCCTCTCCCCGGTTCCCCCGGTGGGAGTTGAGGATCCCGTCGGCTCGTCTGTGCCTCCGGTTCCGGAGCCTTCGGTGGAATCGTCCGAGCCGAGAGGAGTGCCGATTCCCGACACCTCCCCACGCCATCCTCGGCCTAGCCGAGAATCTCTGTCTCGGTCTCGGACATCCTCGCGGTCCAGCCGATCCCGCCGTCATAGGCGGTCTTGGTCTCGGGCGCCGCCTTCTTCCTCTCCTCTCGGACTTAGGGAAGCCATGCAGTTGCGCCGGAGGTATGAGGAATTATGGCAACAGCCTTTTTGATCGAACAAGCCGACCCAGTCGCCTTCCCCGCCATTAAGTGGTTGTCATCGAGCAGCTGAAACAACCCCTCGTTGTAGCCGAGGAGCCTGTTCCCAGGCCAGTTGTCCGCCACTTCCAGCTGCCCCACCGATTCTGGTGGAACCTCCGCCCACAGCCGTGCAGTTGGGGCTCACCAAGAATTCTCGGTCGGCTGGGTTTGCCCCATAGGCTGTCTGTCACCCTCACTCCGATAAACCTCGGCAGGTGGAGGTGGCTCAGGCCCAGGCAGTTTCTTTGAGGACTCTTCCGAGTCCGAGGATGATTCCTCCCTTTTTCCAAGCGTAAGTCAGTGGACGAGGTCTTCATCCTTCTTAGGGTTGCTTCGCTCATCTCGAGTCCACCGATGAAGCTTGAACCTTCTTAAACGGGCCAGGTATCCCCCACTGAGATTCTGGACCATGGGGATTCTCCCACGGAGGCCTTTTCCGGTGTCGCCGAGGCCATAGTGGGTCCGGCCTTGGAGCTTGGTAGCGCCCGCTCTGCTCTGCGCCTCTCGGCCAGGATGGCCAGGAAGTATGCAGTCCCTACCGGTTCCTCGTCCGTTTTTCGGAACACCCTCTGCTGAGGTGGTTACACGACAGCTTTCCCGCGCGACGGGAACGCCAGGATGTGGGACAAACCTCCGAATAAGGAATCCAAGAAATTGGATTATGCCGGCGTAAAAGTCCATGCTGCATCTCTCTCGGCCTCGCCAGGCCAGTTCGGCCGCCTTCATGGCACATTTTCTCATGCCCTGTTGGGCTCCTGGATGAGGTTGTCCCTCATCTTCCCGCTGGATCTGCAGACTACGGTCAGGCAGGTGTGGGACCAGGGCAGGGTAGTGGCCAAACAGCAGCTCCAGACTGCTTTAGACATCGGGGACTCATGTGCCAGGTCTGTGGCGGCCGCAGTGGCCATGCGTCGTCGGGTTTGGCTGAGGATATCCACCTTTACCTCGGATACCCGGGCACGTTGGCGGATGTTCCTTTTTGGGACTGACCTTCAGCCCTGGGGTGGAAGGTCACCTGCAGAGGATCGAGAAGTCCAATGCTACCTTGACTCGGGCTCTTCCGCTCAGAAGGACAAAGGCTGCAAGCCACAGCCTAAGCCCTTTCGTCCCTGCGCCTGCTGCACGCCTGCCCAGCAACGTCGGAGCCAGCAGGCTCGAGCTGGCATCCCAAACCTGCCGCGGCTTCCTCCAACAGGAAGCAGGGAGGTGAAGGCCCAGGAGGTCCCCGGCCGTCCTCCTCCAAGCCTGCCCAGTGACAGGCTGAGGGTGTCGCCCATCCCCGCCACCACCCTGGTTCCCCCATGGGGATTTGCTTCGACACTTCCTTTCCGCCTGGTCCGCTGTTACCACGGACAGGTGGGTACAGGAAGTGGGAAAAGGCCTGCCTCTAGAATTGAGCAGGCCCCGCCCTTCAGAGCTGCCGCCTCGGGGGCCCTGCTCGGAGCCTCACTGGCGGCTCATTGAGCCGACATCACTGTCCTCCTCCAAAAGGAGGTGATCAGGGAGGTAGAGGACCCCCCCTCAGACCCGGGGTTCGTGTCCAGGTATTTCCTGGTTCCGAAACGGACGGGGGGTCTGGCGCCCCATTCTCGACCTACACGACCTGAACAAGTTCCTAAGGTCTCGAACCTTCAGGATGGTCACTCTGGCGCAGGTAATACCACCTCTGGAACACGGCGTGTGGTTCTGCTCTCTGGACCTACACGACACGTTCTTTCACGTCCTATCCGTCCGTCACATCTGAGATTCCTTCGCTTTTGAGCGGAGGGATCCCTTTTCGAGTTCCAAGCCATGCCCTTCGGCTTATCTCCAGCTCCCAGGGTCTTCACAAAATGCATGGCAGTGGTGACAGCATTCTGGGCGGTGCCGAACCGGTGTACCTGGCCTGGACGTATTGGCTGATAGCAGCCCCCTCCAGACAGGGAGATGGAGCGTCCAGAGATCTGGCCTCCAGGTTTGCTCCTGTCGGCCTTCTCATCAACGAGGCCAAGTCGGAACTCGAGCCGGGCAGGTGATCCTGTTCATCGGGCAGAGCTCGACTCTCTTCGAGCCAGAGCATCGCTCCCGCGGACAGGGCCGAGGTTCTTACCTCCTTGCCCAATCATTTCTGGTTGGGCACCACGCCTGCCCGGGACCCTGCGCCTCCTGGTCTCATGGCGGCCTGTACCAGCGTGGCCGCTGGGCACGCTGGCATGCGCCCCTTCAGTGGGACTGGCCAGCCAGTGGTCACAACGCTGCGATCCATTGGACCAGCTAGTGATGGTGACCCAGGAGATGTGGAATGCCTCCGTGGTGGACCGCTCCATCTCATCTGCAGGAGGGCATCCTTTGTCCGCCCCAGCCGACGCGTCTCTATCAACCGATGCCTCTGATGGGTTGGGGTGCCCATCTGGGGAACACTGAGTGCACGCGCCTCTGGTCCCCTTGGAGTCCTGATGCCACATCAACCTGCTGGAGCTCGAGCGGTCTGCCTAGCTCTACCGCCTTTGCTCCATTTCTCCGGGTCAAGTGGTCCGAGTCCAGACTGACAATACTACCACCATGTACTACCTGAACCGCCAGGGCGGGACGCGGCCCATACTTCTATGCAAGGAAGCTCTGATTTGGTCACTGCGCAGCCTGGAGGCGGATCTCCTAGCCATTCACGTGGCAGGAGCCTCCAACACCCTGGCCGATGCCCTGAGCCGGATAGGGGCTGCATCTCACGAGTGGTCTCTCCTGCCGGAGGTGGTACAAGATCTGTTCTCCCACTGGGGCACACCTCAGGTGGACCTGTTTGCCTCCAGGGAGAACGCGAAGCTGAGGCTGTTTCATGCCCGCCCCCCTCAGCAGGGCTCGCTGCAGGGGGATGCCTTCTCGGGGCTGTGGACCCCGGGCCTCTTTTACGCCTTTCCCCCATTTCCCTTGATTCACAAGGTGCTTCTCAAGGCAAGGAGGGACAAGGCGCAGGTGATTCTGATCGCCCCAGACTGGCCCCGCCAGTTCTGGTACCCAGATCTCCTCAGCCTCAGCTTCCAGCTCGCCCGGACCTGCTCTCAGTCAATCAGGGGAAGGTGTTCCATCCGGACCTTCAATCCCTGCACCTGATGACCTGGTTCCTGAGCGGCTAGAGTTCCAGGCCTTGGGTCTTTCCAACGAGGTCCTCAATGTTGTTGAGGCGTCCCGTAAGGAGTCGACCAGGAAATGCTATGCCTTCAAATGGAAGAGATTTTCCATTTGGTGTCAGGGCAAGGGCTTGGACCCTTCCTCCTGTTCTGTGGCAAGCATTTTGGACTATTTATGGTCCCTTTCTAGTCAAGGGCTTAGGTCGACGACCCTAAAGGTGCACCTGGCAGCCATCTCTGCTTACTGGGTGCGGCCTGAAGCAGTCGGTGGCACAGGAAAGGTGGTCTGGCACTTTTTCAAAGGCCTTGATCACATTTCCCTCCGCTGAGGAGAACCTCCACGTCCGTGGGATTTACTGCTGTATTGGCAAAGCTCATGGGCAAGCCATTCGAACCAATGCACAGGTGTGATCTCTCTCACCTGTCGTGAAGACCGCTTCTTGGTGGCTATCACGCCAGCCAGAAGGATGGGAGAACTCCAGGTGCTCTGCATTGAGTCTCCTTACCTGGTCTTCCACAGGGACAAGAGTTGTCCTGCGCCCCCACCAAATTCCTTCCGAAGGTGGTGTCGGAGTTTCATCTTAACCAGGTGTTGACTCTGCCGGTGTTCTACCCCAGTCACACCGGAGGCCGAATACAGGCTCCATACTTTGGACACTAGAAGGGTGCTCGCTTATTATAAGGGAGCGACGGCTGAAATTGAGAGGTTCAGCTGTTTGTCACCACGCTTGACGCTGCAGTCAGGACCTGCAGCCCAGCGCCGGACGATAGGCAGGTGGGTCACCTCCTGCATAGATCTCTGCTATAAGTTGGCGGGCATGGAGCCACCCAGAGGATAAGAGTTCATTCTACCCGTCACATACTGCTGCATCGGTGGCTGCTTCCAGGGACGTCCCCTATCCAGGAAATCTGCAGGGTGCTACCTGGAAGTCAGCACACACCTTCATTACCCATTACCACATCGACCTTGAGTCACGCCGGGATGCTGGTTTGGGGCCTCTGTTCTCCAGTCTCTATTCCCTAAGTGGAGGTGTGTCTTGCCTCCCTCCTCCCGGAGAACTGCTAGGAGTCTGCCAGACAGTGTGGATGAACAACATATCCATGTCCTAGAAATCCAGGTTACTCGCCTGTAACAGGGAGTTCTAGGAATGGTATATGTTGTTCATCCCTACCACTCACCGACCTCCCGACCCGAGCACAACCTGAGCTTCCAGCGGGCCAGATCTGGCGTCATGGGGCGGAGCCGAGAGTTTTACCACCCGGGTGGGTGGGAGGAGCCAGCTTGAAGACCTTCCGGCAAGATTTAAAGCGGCAAGGAACCTGCCAGACAGTGTGGATGAACAACATATCCCATTCCTAGAACTCCTGTTACAGGTGAGTAACCTGTATTTCTCTGCCATACTGAGTATGCCTTCTATCATATCCTTGTACATTCCCTCCCCCTGACATGGGGGTCTGTATACAACCCCTGTGCGGATTGTGGTGCCATTTCCTGTCTCTAAGGTGACCCACAGTGCCTCCTCTCCTCCCTGTTTACTCTTTTGTTCAGTTGCTTTTATCCCTTCCCTTACATAGAGAGCTACTCCCCCCGCCCTCTCTGTCTCTCCTGTAGGTTGTGTACCCTGGTATGTTAACATCCCAGTCATGGTTCTCTGTGTACCATGTTTCTGTGACTGCTACGATATCCAGGCATCCCTTTTCCATCAAGGCCACCAGTTCAGGGAGCTTGTTGCCCAGACTACGGGCACTGATACTCAATACCCTCCATTTCTTGATGGCCTTACCCCTTTTTGCCCCATCCCTGTCCTTATTGGCTTTGTCACTTTCTCCATTTACCGCGGTTCTCCTATTGACATCTCTATGTTGGTGTCTACCTCACCTAGTACCCTGATTTTTTGGGGGCTAGGATTTCCTGCTCCTTTCAGTTGCCTCCCCTTGGCTAGTTTAAATGCTTGCCAATGAAGTATTTAAACCTATCACCTAGGATCCTGGTTCCCCTCCTGGACAGATACAGGCCATCACGCCAGTATAGGCCTGTATCCGTCCAGGTGGACCCCAGTCCCTAATGAAGCCAAATCCCTGAGCTCTGCACCAGTTTTTCAACCACTGATTGAATGCCATGGTGTGGAGCACCCTAGCCTCACCCATGCCATAGATAGGCAGCACCTCCGAGAAGGTTACCATGCGTACTACTTGTCTAAGGCCCCTCCCCATCTCCACAAATGCTTCTTGCACTGCTCTGATCCCCTTCTTAGCCAGGTCATTTGTCCCTAGGTGGACAATGACATCCAGCTCCCTCCCCTGTGCAGCTGCTCCTGTGATCTTGAGGATTCGCTCCCTGTACCTCCAAGCCATGGCGCCAGGCAGGCACCTTACCTCCCTCTCCCCTTCCTCCCCCAGTTCTACCTTCCTAACAATGGAGTCCCCCACCAGGAGTTGTTTCCTTCCCCTGTGGGGTCCCATGCCACACTCCTGTGGGTCTCCTTTGTGGAGGTTCCCAGCATCCTCCTTAGTCTTCACTGTGGGTGCCTCCATAGAGGAACCACACTTTTCCAGAACGGCATAGAAATTGTGGAGAGGTACAGCTGGAGGGATGCACCTCTGTTCCACCACCCACACCCTCCCTGAGCCCACTGTGGTCCAACCGCTCCTCTTTCTTGGCAACCTCTGAGGCAACGGCAGTGACTCTGGTGGTCCCTAGGTGGGAGAGGAGGTCCCACAAATCCTGGTCAACTCAGCCTGGAGGTGAGCAGCCTCCTCCCTCAGCCCAGAGAGGTGCCTGCAGATGGGATAACACTGCATCCTCCAGAACGTTTTCCGGAAGACTGCTGCTCCACAGCCACTGCACTGGACCACTCCCATCATGTCTTTGTTCTGGCCCCCTAACTGTTGTTTGGAATATTTACTCTTTCCTCTGTTTGTTTTCTTTTTTTCTTTTTTTTCTTCCCCTACTTACTTACTTTTAGCTCCTGATCTTCCTGTTCTAAGACAAAAAGTTCCTATATTTCTCTGTAGTCTCCTTACTTGCACAGAGTCAGTCCTCCAGCAGCTGGGGGGATGGAGAGCTACTCTTGCCCTTCTAGGATGGTGAGTCTTTGGTGGCTGTGTGATCACTCACATCCTGCTCCCAAACAGGAAGTTCCTGTTGTCAGTTAAATCCTGTGCCTATAAAAGTAGAATTGGTTTAGGGTGGAGGGAAGGGAAGGAGGGCAATATAGTCCCAATAGAGAAGTTTTAGTTATACCAGTAGCTCCTTCCTCCTGGTGTTCTGTCTGTTCTCTGGCAGAAGCTATCTAGGGCAGTGCTTAAATCTGGTTTTAACCTGGCTCCTTCTAGCTAAGCCAATCCCCCTACTTTGCAAATCTTTCTACACTTAATTTCACAGATAACAATTCCCTTCTGACACCTGTGACAAGCACCTAGATAAGTACACAGATAACAGATAACAATTTACTTCAACTACCTCTGACAAACATACTGTTTTTTTTTTTTAACCCTAAATTGAAGGTCCCAATACAAGATTTCTAGTTCTTAGTCCCAGTAGAGAAGTTTTAGTTATACCAGTAGCTCCTTCCTCCTGGTGTTCTGTCTGTTCTCTGGCAGAAGCCAGGTAGGATTACCCTATCTGTGAATTATTCTTAAGGAAGCTAGTATTATTTCAACTAAAGGCAGTAGGTTTCACTAACTGTGAAAATATTCTGTTAAGGCAACTTGATTGTAAACAAGGAACTGTATATAATGCAGCAGAAAAATACATGGGAAAAAAACTATCTTCAGTGCTGCGCCGACTCTTAAGGCGTGTGTGAGGTTTTAGAAATTACAAGTCCTTTGTTCCAGTCCAGATTTAAAATGGAGATTGGTGCCAAAACAACACGCCTTGCTTAAGAGCCTGGCGCTGCTCCTGTGTGCTCGAAATCATACCTACAGCAGTCCAGGGAGTGGGGGGTGATCCCCGAGTCAGGTCCAGGGGAGGGCAGGCTGTTCCAGCCCTCATGACCCGCTGTGCAGCTCCGGTGAGACAAAACCCCTACGGCAGTCCGGGGGGGGGGGCAATCCCAGAGTCAGGTCCAGGGGAGGGCAGGCTCTTCCAGCCCTCACGACCCGCTGTGAAGGGGGAAGGGTAGTCTAGAGAGTTTAGCCCTCGTGCTGAATGTGAGGGAGATGGGTTTTTTTTTTTATTTTAGGATTAAGAAAGAGTTGATTTGAATGAAACCAAAGTTGGACATTCTCAAAGTCCTGTTGAAGCCTGGTTACTACTTCAGAAGGGGATGAGTCTGAGGCATACAGTACTGTATAGTCTGCATACAACTGAATGGAAGTATGTGGGCAGACCAGGGGCAGATCATTCAGGAAGATGGAGAACAGTATTGGGCCAAGGACGGAGCCTTGTGGGACCTCTGTAGTGACGGGGGGGAGGAGGTGGAGGAGCTAATTCGGACTGATTGGGACCTGCCTGCCAGGTATGAATTGAACCAACTGGTGGCCGAATCTGAGAGGTCGGCTAGGGCGAGCTTGGACAGTAGCAGGGTGTGGGAGACCATGTCGAAGGCCTTAGCAAGGTCGATGAAAATGGCTGAGGTGATATCCCCATTATCCATACCCGTGAGGATGGCATCAGTGAGTCTTAGGAGAGAGGTTATGGTGGAGTGTGATTTCCTGAAACCAGCCTGGTACGGAGTGAAGAAAGAGTTTGAGTTGAGATATGTGGAGAGCTGAGAGAGGACGAGGCGCTCCTGCAATTTGGCTAGGATGGGGAGAAGGGAGATAGGGTGGTAGTTTCCCGGGGAGGAGGGGTCACCGCCTTTATATAGGGGGATAACTGTAGCATGTTTCCAAGAAGATAATAGTGAGCCATGCATGAAGAAGAAGTTACAGAGAGCAGCCAGTGGGCTGGCAACGGCTGGGGTAGCTACAAGGAGCATTTTGGTGTCAAGACCCGAGGGGCACTTACCTTTGGCGGGGTTGAGGAGCCCTAGGGCTTTTAATACCTCTGAGGGTGTTACTAAGTGAAAGGAGAAATTTGAGGATGGGGGTGGTGGGGTAGCTGGGGTTGAAGTGGATGGCTGTAGGGGGTAGAGCGGAAGCGAGGACAGGAGGATGGATGCACAGTTTGTGAAATGGGAGTTTAACTCAGTGGCCACCATGCTCGGGGCAGTGACAGTGTTTCCTGCAACATTAAGGGCTGGCGTAGGGGGTTGGACCGGTGGGGACAAGAGGGATTTAATTGACTTCCAAAACTTTGTTGGGTGATTGAAGTTGGTGTTGAGGGATGCCTTAAAATAGCTTGATTTGGCCTGACAAGTAAGCCTTATTCAGGCATTCCACAGTGACCGATAGTGTTGGAGAGCCGTTTGGGAACCTGATGCCTTGTAGGCTTTCCAGGTGCGGTCCTGGAGTTGAAAACGATCAATGAGATCAGCGGTCACCCAAGGCAAGTTGGCACCCCTTGCTCTGGATCTTCAAAGTGGTGCATGGTGATCCCAGATAGCCAGGAATCTCATCAAGAAAAATTCAGGGGCAACGTCAGTATCGGGTGCACGTGGGATAAAAGACCAATCAACATTGTGTAAGTCATTTAGGAGCTTTGTTGGATCCAGGGATTTATAGGACCTGGTGAGCTGGGGGTGCCTTAGGCTTGAAAATTTTCCTTACCATATAAATCATGTGGTGATTGCTGAGTGAGTCCGGAAGAAGACCGGCAGCGAAAATACGATGGGGGTGTGAGGTCAGGGCGCAGTCCAACAGTGTATGTATATTTGATTTGTGGTTCAGGCGAGTGGGTTCCGTTATTTGCTGGGATAGGTTTAAGGCATTTACTTGGCTACATGTTTTGGAGCTAGTGCTGGAGAGCCAGTTCTGGTTGAAATCGCCAAGTATGAGCAGCTCTCCACCAGAGGCGAGGGATTTTAGAGTGCACAAGTGGTCTAAGATGTCTGACAGCTGGGTATCCGGGGAGCAATAGGACCCTGCTACGGTAAGGGGATTTGTGTGAGGGAGTGAGATTTTAATGAGCAGAGAGCCTGATTGGGGTAAAGTGTAGCCTGGAGGAGATGAACATGGCAGTGCCCCCACCCCTCATTTTGCCACGACGGTCCTGCCAAATGAGGGAGTAGCCAGGGATTGAGAATTCTGCATCCAGATTATGGGGCTTCATCCAGGTTTCAGTAATGATTAGATTATCAGGTCACAGAGAAAGGACGTTGGGTTGAAGTGCCGTGAATTTGTTAAGGATGCTGCATATAGTTAGATGAGCTATTTTGAGACCCTTTGGTAAGTGGGGCATGGGGGGAGAGAGAGGTGGCCATTATGGGAGGGGGGTGGACCAGGGTTACGCTCGACATCCCCGGCTAGGAGGAGAAGTAGGGGCAATAGTTATTTTATAGCCCATTGACTCTTGCGGTGGGTGGGGGGTTGCTGAGGTGTAAGTGGGTTTTGCGAGGAGTAGATTAGAGGGGAGATGTTTAGGACCAGCTGCCCCGCATGAAGGGAGGAAGGGAGGATGGCAGCTCCAAGTATACCATAATGCATATAATATGGGAAGAGCTGCCCAATGGTGGAGGTTGCTTAAGAGGGCTGTGTAGCATTTGTAGCATCCAGTATTAGGGAGCATGGCTGCTGTTGCTGTTCTGGGTAGGAGGGGGGGTATGAGGGATGATGTGGGTATGAGTAGGCAGAATAACACTAGAGAAAGAGGTGACGCAATGGACTGGATTAATTTGGCAGCAGCAGCTGCAAGAGCGGCCACTAGTGTGGAGGGAGTATAATCTGCAGATGCCGCCACCTATATAAGTAACAGCTCACCAAGGGTGGTTGTGGGGTGGTGGGGCAGCCGGCGCGGAGCACCGGTGGGGGCTCAAATCACACAGCAAGAAAAGCAGGCGTCTGCTGTGCCTTGTCCCGTTCTCAGCCATACCTGATGAGAATTCTTTGTTTGCTCAGGGGAGGACAAGCGATCAGACGTCCTCGCGACCACCGGAGGAGCTGGGGCAAGCTGACGAGAATTCTTTGTTTGCTCGGGGGAGGGCAAGAGATCCGACGCCCTCTCGACCACCGGAGTAGCTGGGGACATTGCTGATCTCCTCAAAAAGGAGGCAATAGCCCATGTCCCAGATGCCCTGGCCAGTCAAGTATATGTATCTAGGTACTTCCTGGTCCAGAAGCAGACTAGGGGCTGATGCCCCATACTGGATTTGCATGACTTGAACCAGTTCATGCAGGTGGCCATTCTGAATCAAATCATACCATCCCTAGAGCAGGGCATGTTGTTCTGCTCCCTGGACTTCCAGGACACATTCTTCCACATCTCAGTCCACACGTTCCATTGCCGGTACCTTCGGGTACCACACAGAGGGGGTACTGTACCAGTTCCAGGTCATGCCCTTTGGTCTCTTGTCCACACCTGGAATCTTCAAGTGCATGGCAGTGGTGACTGTATTCCTGAAGCACAAGGGCATTAGAGTGATCACCACCTGGATGACTGGCTAATAGCTTGGTCATCCAAGAAGACTGAGTGATCCAGATATCTGGCTTCTAAGACCTATCAAGACTTGGGCCTGTTGGTCGACCTTCTCAAGTCTGAGCTGGTCCCCTTGCAGATGATCAAGTTCACTGGGGCAGATAAAGATTTCCTCAGAGCCAAGACCCACCTTGCCCGGGACTTCCTGTGGCTGCTGAGCTACATGGCATCCTGCAGTGGGAGCTGGAACGCTCATGGTCCCAGTGCCTAGGTCGCTTAAATCAGCTGGTCGTAGTGACCCATCCCTTGTGGGATGCCATCCAGTGTTGGCTGGACCCACAACAAGTGGAGGAAGGAATCCCATTTGTCTGCCCAGAGCCATCCGTCACGCTCACAATGGATGCCTCTCTGGTAGGGTGGGAAGCACACCTGGGATGTCACAGAGCCCACAGCTTCTGGTCACTCAGGGAGTTCTGTTACCACATCAGCCTGTTGGAGCTCTGTGTGGTGCACCTGGTTGTCAGGGAATTTGCTCCTCTGGTCAGGGGTCCGGTTGTGCAGGTCAAGACAGGCAATACCATGACCATGTGTTACTTAAGTAAGCAGGATGGAACTCTCTCCCTTCTCCTGTGTCAGGAGGCCCTGTGCAGCCTGGGTGCAGATCTCCAGGCGATACAGTATTGTAAGAGTGAACAATCAGCTGACAGATGCTCTCAGCGGCATGTGGGAGACATCGCACAGGTGGCCTCAGTATCAGAACTGTTTACATTATAATGTAATTATAATTGTACTGTCCCATTTTAGCATTAGATGTTCCCTCTTGTTCTGATTGCTTTTTCTCCTTTCTGGCATCCTCTGGGATAATGATGTTAGACTTGGTGGCCCCTGGGTGGAGGAAGAGGTCTCCTGAATCCTAGCCAGCTCGGCCTGGAGTCTAGTGACCTCCTCCCTCAACCCAGAGAGGGGCACGTAAATGGAGCCAACACCACAGTCTCCAGAAGGAAAGCAAAAGGGGAAATTGCTTAACCAGAAAAGGCACACAAAGCCAAAGCTTGGTTCCGTTTGTGACCTGGGAGCAGAAGGAAGTGACTTGCTTAGGGTTGTACAGTAAGTGAGGGTTGTGGGATTCAAACCCAGGTCTCTAGGTTTGCAGTCCAGTGCCCTAAGCCACAGCACTCCACTGCCTTCTGAAGGAGAAGGTTTCAGAAGGTTAAGTCAGATCAGATTTGCGGTTTTTCCTGTTCTACAGGTTGCAGTTACGACATCATGGCTTTTCACAGACTCTTTCTATTTAAAGATTGCAAAGTATGTTTCAGGTGCATGCGACATTATGCTTATGGTATGCTCTACCCATTCTGCACTAGTAAAGCAAACACGGAGTCTCTGTCCCCTAACAACCAGTCTACTGGTGTCGTAGGAAAATTCTGACTTGTCGCTTGGCAGTGGCAAACTTGAGTTACACAAGTCCCATGTTTCTACCCCCTGGCTCTCACTCTTTCCCTGTTAACTCTTCCTGCTGCACCCACCCTTCCCTGTCCAATCCAGCCTGGCTAAAGTCCCACCCCATCCATAGTAGTGTCCCAATTATCTACCCCATCTCTGTCATTATCATAATAAACAAGTACATGACGGCCATCGTCACTTTCTGTGGTTTTAGCTCAATTTTTCCCCTAGTCGGTAATATATCCCTCCTCTTCTTTACCTCTCTAACCTGCCAACCCATACACGGCCTCTTTCCCCTATATGTGTAGTTGCCGGCTGCCTCACTGAAAAGATCTCTGTTATAACACCTGTATGCCTGTGATTGATTGTACATCTGCTGACTTTTTCAATTGTAAAATAATGCTGTTTTTTTTTTTATTTCAACCTTGTACTGTGCTGTATACACTGTGTATACTTTTTCTTCTTTGTATATTATTGGTGTACTTTGATTATATTCATGACCAGGTCCACCTTGCAAATGAGCCTTGCTCAATGGTGTCCTCCTGGATAAATAAAGATTCTGATTGATTGATTGAAGTCCCTACTTCATGTTTTCAATGAGATATTCCATACTGAAGAACTCCTGGGTCTGCCTACGAAGACGCTTGAATCTCATGTGGGCTTTTTGGGTGAAGGGGGTTCACATTAGGCATATGCGGATGTACCAGAGCATAACAAGGATGCTCTTCCAGGTTTGCAAGACACTCCAGATTTTTCACAATGTGGTAATGTCCTGCAGCTAGAAAACTGTGATGATTCTCTTGTCAGTAAACTCCCTGCGACTCTTGAGGATTCCACTAGAGGAGCCGAGAGATGAAATGCATCAGGAAAAAGAAAGCGAATGGTCATAAGGTGCAGAGTCCTCCTCTGTACCATTGTTATTTGAAACTCTGTTTACTTCCTTTCTGATTGAAGAGATGTAGAACTCTGTAGATGGCAGAAGTTTAATTTGCTGTTCCACTATCCATGAAGTTTGTAAACCCTATTTTATCTAATTCCAGAAATGCTCCCAAGAGTTTTATGGATTTGCTACATTTTGAACAGGTGCTTAACCAGGAGTAGGTATCCCTTGATAGGAAGTAACAGTTCTCAAAGAGAGAGGCTAAATACAGGGAACAACGCTAAAAAAAATTGGGAGACGGACACTACCAGTCACCAGTGTGATGGTCTCCAGCATGGCTAAACACACGAGTATCCCAGTTGAAGGAGCTGCCACTCACTTAGACAGGAATGATAAGAAAACAGACTCCACTTGTCAGCGAACTTACTCTGCTGCAGGATCAGCTGTTGGGGTCACTTCTGCTGCTTCTTTGGTGGCTCGGGCCCTCTGCGATTGGATAACCATGCTGTTGCATGGTCTTCCAGAGGATTCAAAGGTAGTGGACTTAATACCTCTTATCAGTTTGGCATCGACCTTCTTTGGGGATTCTACTTTTGATATGTTGCAGCTATCATCTAGGACCTCTGTTGCGGCTGTGGCTACAATGAGAGTGGTTTGGTTGCATCACTGGTCTGCAGATCAAGCCTCCAAGATGCAATAATTCTGAGTTCCTTTTTCTGGCAACGTGCTATTTGTTACAAAACTGGAAGAAATCTTAAAAAACACAAAGGATAAGAAGGGTCAACTACCTGTGTCAAAGGTTCTGCTGAACTCTTGCTCACCATTTAGGGACAAAGGCTCTGTTCAATACCGTTGGTTCAGAGGCAGTTTTCACTTCTTTTGAGAATATGGCAGTCGGCATAACAGAGGATTGTACAGTGGTTTCAAGAATTCTAAGAACAGAGGTTCTTCTCCCACAGATGCTATTGTGGTTCCAACAGAAGTGGATGGATTCTCAACATAAAGATTTGCAGGCCCCTTTTATCCCTCAGAACTTGGGAGGATGCTTGCAGAATTTTTTCAAAAGATGGGCCCAAACAAGGACAGATTCCTGGGTTCTGGAGGTCATCTTGCAAAGCTGTGCAGTAGCATTCTTTACTTTGCCCTCCAAAGGCTGGTTCTTCCAGTCTCCATTGTCAGTGCCAGAATAAGGAAGGCAGTGGATCAGACCCCATCCTACCTAATCTAGACTGGAGCAATAATGCCAGCAGCCTCTCAGGAGATGGTGCAGCATTTTAATGCCATCAACTTCATAGTCACAAAGAAGCCTGGATTTTCGTTCAGTCTTAGACCCCCAAAGTCTGAACAAGTCTAAGAGGCAAACTAAGTTCAAGATGCAGTCTTTGCATTTGATTAGGACTGCTCAGCTACGGGGTAATCTGGCTTCCATCAGCCTTTTGGGTGCTTATGTGTCCACATCTGATCCTCACTCACATCATGAATATTTCAGGTTTGAGTCCAGCATTTGCAATACCAGGCTCTCCAATTTGATCACACCTCTGCTTCAAAGGGTCTTTACGAAAGCACTGATTGTGATTATGACTGCCTTACGGTCTGAGGGTCACCGTGTGTACCTGTATTGGGATAATATCTTGGTTAGGGCATCATCTGAGCAAGCAGCCTGAACCCCAGATCTTCTTTGAGCCAATCTCTTGCAGCAGGTCATAACACATGGGATATCAGCCACAGGCATCACATCCTCTGGATGACTTCTCGGCAGTCGACCCAGAGACCTTCCCTTCCTGTCACCATGTGGTGTGCTTTAGCACATATAAAAAGGGAAGGTCCCTGATACTCCTCAGTTCTTTTCAACTGTGACCAAATAAGCATCACGTTTTCCTCCAGAGTCCAGCTTTCTTCAGTTCATCAACGAAGAGTTCTGCCGACCAAAACTTAATCTACAAAGTTCATCTACTAATATCTTTGGATCCCTTATTCCAGAAGTGTTCCTGTGGCCACAGAATCGCAACCAAGGACCTCCACGAGGTGTGTGTTTTGTGCCTTGGTCCTGAACATGACACTAGGTTGCGTGTCCTATGTCAGCAATTCAGTAAGGCTACAAAGCATCGAAGGCTCCATTGACTCGGAGAACTTTGATGGAGCAGAAGGTTGCCCTTTTGGGAGCAGCAGCAATGCTCCAGCACGGGGGAATCTTTGGCATCCTCCAAGAGGTCCCACCTGTCAGGAGGCAAGCCTTCTTCTTCGAACCATGGGGCCGGGAGGAAACACTCCTCCAAGACAAAACATGTTTCTCCTGTGCCACCATCTTCGTCATCGAAGACCCTGAGTTCCACTAAGAAAGTGTATTAGGAGTGGATCCCACTGTATTGCATCTTCTCCTCTGTGACGGTAGTGGGTCCCTCTCTTCCTTCGTCGATGGCTCCTCCATCGATGACGACTTTTGGGATTAATTTGCAGCTACCCCACTGCCTCCTCCTCCTACTTTTCTTTTGGCCCATAATCCATCAATAGCTGTGGCACCCCCCAACGGTTCTTGTCGACAGTGCCTTCTGTTATGTCGACGGTGACTTCTTATCCAGCCACCATTCTCTCATCGACATTGTTCCCGTTAATGGGCGCTTCTGCACTGCTATCGACGTCTTCGTCAACACCTGGTCAGGTGTTAAGGAGCTCTATAATGGCTTCTCCATTGTCAACGTATTGGGGGCTTATGTACACCCCTCATCGTTAATGGAATGGTTGGCTCCTGTACTTTCTGCCATCCCTTCTGTGGTGCCTATACATCCCATGACCCCTGCCACCTCTGGGGGACAGCTGGCCATGGTAGACGTTCAAGCTTTGGTTCAGTCCATTATGGGTCTTACTAGGTCCTCCCCTCGCCCATCTAGGGAAGCAGTAGTCCCAGCCTCTGCTCTGTCCAGACCTTCTTCGGCCTCCAGGACAAAGACCTCCCTCCTGGGTAACATGCCAGGGAGGACGATCTGGACAATCCATTCCTGCAGGAATGGGACCTGGCAGATTTAGGTGAAGAGGATATGGACCAGAGTCATTAGTCCCAGGTGTCGTCCTTGGAGGCTTCTTCCTTTCAGGAGGAACCTACATCTGACTTGCCCTGTTCTCCCCCGGATGACTCTTCTTTTTCAGATATTATGGTTCATCTACAGAAAACGCTTGGATTCCAAACTACGGAACAGGATACCTCCAGGAAAAAGTTAGCCCAATACCTTGGTGTTCCTGATAGCCCTACCTTGGTCATCCCTCCTCTTGTGGCTGCCTTTGAGGAGGCCATTTGGGTGGCTTGGCAGCAACCGTTCAAGATTCCCTCTAATCCCTGGAAGGCGACCACCTTTAGCAGGCACTGGTGGATCACCCTTATCTTACTTCCCCACTGCAGGCAGATTCCATGGTTTGGAAAGCTGCGCATGATCGTTCTGCTAGATCACAACATATGAGTGCTCAACCCCCTGACAAGGAATCCAAGAAATTAGATGTCGTGGGAAAACGGGTCTGTGCCTCGGCTATGATGTCCTTCCATATCCTCAATTATATGGGTCACCTCCTTAAATATCAGGAGGAAATTCTTAAAGCTACCCAGGAATCCATCCAGTTCCTTCTGGCTGGTCAGCTTCAAGAGGATCTCAATGCAAAACTCTCCACTGCTGCGGCTGGCTGTCACCACCTGCTCCGTGCCAAATATGATGCCGTGGATTCTTCGGCTAGGGTCTTCTCTGCGGGTATTTGTCTCAGATGCCATGCCTGGCTGAGGGTTTCGGGATTCTCCTAAAATGTGCAGCAGTCCATTCTCAGTGCTTCCTTTAAGGGTGACAGACTTTTTGGACCACAGGCGCAGGACATTCTGAAGGACTTACAGGACTCCAGTCGTACCCTCCAGTCTGTTTGGACCCTTTATCGCCCTCAAGCGAAGTGTCTGCCTACAGGGGATCCTTTTGAGGTCGCTCCAAGCTGAGTAGACCTACTACTGTGAGACAGCCCGGTAATAAGTGAAAAGCTCTATAAGCCCTTCCGAGCCCCAGATATGCCCCCAAAGACTTCCAGATAGGTCCCTGCTGCTCCTCAGCAGGGCCAGCCTTCAGCCTGAAGGCCTCTCTCTGGCCATGGGAGCAGAGCCCCCTCCACGATCATCTGGGTCCGGTTTACCCTGCACCTCACCGGATGGCGAGGGATCACTTCGGACCTTTGGATCCTTCAGGTGATCCAATATGGTCACTCATTGGACTTGATTAGCCCTCCTCCTCCTCTCTTGCCACCCCAGGTCTCTCATTACTCTCCAGACCACGCTTTGGTACTGAGGGAGGAAATGGATGCTGTCTTAAGAAAACTGGCCATAGAACCTGTTCCCACTCAGTGTGGCTCGGGATATTACTCCCTATTGTTCCTGGTTCCTAAATGGACGGGAGACTTGCGCTCCATTCTGGATCCCGGAGGTCTTAATCTGTACAAAAAATACCAAAAAGTCAGGATGGTGACTCTCCCCATCCTGCTTCTCTTGCTGAATGCAGGGGACTAGCTCTGTTCCCTGAACATGAAGGATGCTTACCTTCATATATTGATGTATACTGCTCACCAGTGTTTCTTGCGCTTCCAGTTTCAGTGCTGTTTCCAGTTTTGGTTCCTACCCTTCGGCCTTTCATTGGCCCCACAGGTGTTACAAAATGTGCAGTGGCCCTACGGGAAGAAGGCCTTTACATTTTTCCATACCTGGATGACTGGCTCCTCAAGGCGTCATCACGCCCCTTGTTGGAACACTCCCTGGCCCATACCCTCCGGATGTTTTCCTTGGTGGGTGTTATGGTCAATCATTCAAAATCCATGATGGTCCCCTCACAGACTCTCCAATACATAGAAGCAGTACTGAACACCTCTGGGCATGGCTTTTCTTCCCAGGGCTCAGGCAGACACCATTCTTACTCTAGTATTCCAGCTGGAGGCTTGTCAGTATGTCTCTGCCAGAGACTACCTTCACCTCCTGGGACATTTGGTGGCTACCATCCCCATTGTCACCCATGCCAGACTCAATACGAGGATTCTTCAGTGGACCCTCAGGGTCCAGTGGGACCAGAGGATCGACGACTTTGATGCCCCTGTCCTGTTCTCTTCCCCAGGGCTTCATACCTTACAGTGGTGGAAGTCCATGCACAATCTGCTGTGAGGCATGTCATTCCATCCCTCTGTCCCAGATCTCATACTAACGACAGTCATTTCCTTGATGGGCTGGGGTGTCCATCTTCAAGAAATTCAGTGAACGAAGGTGGAAGCTCGTATTCACAGCAACGTCCCGGAAATGAGGGCTGTCTTACATACCTTACAGGCATTCGAGACCTTTCTGCCTCTGGGTTGCCTTCAAGTGCAGTCACAGTTCGGTGGTAGTTCACTACCTGAACAAACAAGGCAGTACCCATTCATATCTTCTTTGTCGAGAATCCATAAGGGTGTGGTATTGGCCACTCCAGAGGGGCATTCCACATTCCTGGGATGTGGAATACCCTGGCAGACACCCTGAGCAGATCTACTGCCTGGGCCCACGAGTGGGAACTCCACTCAGACGTCTTAGACGATGTGTTCCGCTAGTGGGGTCACCCGGAGTTGGCCCTCTTTGCTTCCTGTAAAATGCAAAACTACCTCTCTGTTGCTCTCTTTAGCGAGGTCCTGGAACTTTATGGCAGGACGCCGTATGTCGTTCCTGAACAGGAACATTTCTTTACACTTTCCCACTCTTACCTCTCCTGCAGAGAGTACTTCTAAAACTGATCAAGGATGGGGCGTCTGTGATTCTCATAGCCCCCTTTTGGCCAAGGCAGATCTGGTTCCCCCTGCTTCTGCAAATCTCAGTTTTCACAAAAGTTCTAACCTTTGCTGTGCTCAGGAAGCAGGTGGGGTGCATCTGTTAGGGTGCTGCTGGTCCAGTCAGCATCAAAGATTCAAAAAGTTTTTCAGATGCCACGCCATACTATCACACAAGGAGTCACTGCAACATTCAGTAGTGATTACTGCTGTGTTTATTGCAAATAAAACTTGAACAGCAGCTCACTGAATGCAATCCATTACTGTGGACATGCAACAAGGACACTCTCACCCTAGCACTTAGGCTCTTAGCCTTCCTCAGGGCCTTAGCCTTCCTCGGGGGCGTGGTCCAGAGTTTTCTGACACTCATAAGTTATTGGTTGCTAGGCTAATGACATCACTGTTAATTTCATGCAAAAAAACTGATTGGTTGATGTCGGTTTGGTTACATTTAAAGTGTCAGTACTGGTGTTAGATCTCTAAATAAGATCTTCTCAAAACTTCATTTTTAAACCTAGCAGTAAATATCCATTATTGCAAGTTGCAGCATATATTGTGTGATAGTATGGAGTGGCGTCTGAAAGGCGCTTATGTGCAGACCACCTTACCTACAGTTTCATAGGGATTGGGTTTCCTTGCATACTAACCCCTCTTTTCTACCAAAAGTGGTTTGTGAATTTACTCTGAATCAGTCCATTCAATTGCCAGTATATTATGCGGAGCATGAGAATCCAGGGGAAGCCCTGCTTCATACTCTCAATGTGCATAGAACATTGAGAATTTATCTTCTCCACACTGAACAGTTGCTAAAAACTGAGCAGCTTTTTGTTTCTTTCACCCCTGGATGACAGGGCGTTCAGGTTTCTAAGCAGTGCTTGTCCACATGGTTGGCCGACTGCATTATGTTCATCTATAACAATATGACAAAACCTCTCACAAGGACTGTGTAACCCCACTCCCCACTCCACTAGAGGCTTGGCTACCTCCATGGCATGTTTTCGAAGCGTCTCGGCCATGGAAATTTGCGAGGCCGCCACCTGGTCTACTGTACATTTATTCACGAAACATTACAGTCTAGACATTGCTTCTAAAAAGCAAGCTTCAACTACTGGGCTACTGCAGTGGTTCCAGGGGCCAGGTTCCAGATGAGGGATATCCAGTTTCACCTGAGGGCTTTTTGGTCCCAGTAAAAAGACCCTCTCACCAAGCTGATTCCAGTGACTCAGACCTTGATCCACGCTCTCCAGTGGTGGTTGGATCAGGACAACCTCAGACAAGGGATCCCATTTGTCTCTGACTCATTCTGTGGTTCTGACCACAGACGCTTCTCTTCTGGGGTGGGGGGCTCACTTGGAAGCCCTCACAGCCCAAGGAGTGTGGTCCCCTCAGGAGTCTCTCCTTCATATCAACCTTCTGGAACTCAGGGCAGTATACTTGACCTTACAAGCTGTCGCACAGGCAGTACAAAACAAGGTGGTTCGGCTCAGAACAGACACCACCACCATGTGGTACATCAACAAGCAGGGAGGCATTCGATCGATGGGCTTGTGCACAGAAGCCATGAAAGTCTGGTCTCTGGCCTATTCTCTACAGACATCCCTGGTAGCAGCCCACCTTCCAGGGAAGGACAATCTGTTAGCAGATGCTTTGAGTAGGATTTCTCAAGGCCATCACGAATGGTCTCTGGATCCTCTAGTGCTAAAAGTGACTATTCTGAGATGGGGCACTCCTCAGATAGACCTCTTTGTAGCCCCAGGCAATCACCAATTTCCTCTCTTTTGTTGCAGACCCCCCAGTATTGGGCTCAGTCCCCCTGGATGCTCTACTGTTGGATTGGTCAGGGAAATTTCTGTATGCCTTCCCCCCTTTCCACTGCTGTTCAGAGTTCTGGTCAAGATAAGGTCACAACCTTGCAAGGTGATCCTGATTGCACCAGACTGGGCCAAGCAGCCATGGTGTCCTGTCTTGCTGTCTCTGGCGGTCCATCTTCCATTGGTTCTCCCGAAAAAACACAATCTGCTAACTTCCTCTCAGGGAAGAATTTGGTATCCCAATCTTCAGTCTCTCAATCTCAAAGCTTGGCTCTTGAAGAGCTAGAATATGCAAGTATGAATCTGTCTCAGGAGGTTCTGGACATTCTCAAGGCTTCTCATAAACCTGCCACTAGAAAAACCTACAACTCCAAATGGAAAAGGTTTGGTATTTGGTGTTCTAGTAAACCGATATCACCAGATTCTGCTGATTTGTCTGCAGTTCTGGACTATATGGTTTATCTCAATAGTCTAGGCCTCAGACCAGCTACCCTCAAGGTGCATCTATCAGCTGTTTCTGCATTTTTATCAGTGGGGAAGCCTTCTTCTCTAGTTTTCCACCCTGTGTTCTGTAAATTTTTTAAGAGACTACTTCATACTAATCCTCCTTTTCGGGATCCTACCCCTGTTTGGGATCTTGATGTGTGCATTGCTCAGCTCATACAACCACCCTTTGAGCCTTTGGCCTCAGCAGAACTTAAGTACTTGACTTGGAAAACTGTGTTCCTGGTAGCTATTACCTCTGCCAGGCGTATCAGTGAATTGCAAGCTCTGTCAGTGGAGCCTGATTTTATTCCTTTTCATAGAAATAAGGTGGTCCTTGGAACCAGCAGGAGGTTCTTGCCCAAAGTGGTGTCAGATTTTCATCTGAACCAATCCCAATGTCCCTTTCTGTGTTTTTCACTGATCATTCTTCTTCAGGAGAGAGGAGAGTACACAGTTTGGATGTTAAAAGGTCTCTTAGCTACTACATAGAGTGCACTAAGACACTTAGGTTTGACTGTTTTCAGTTGTTTCTCACTTATGGTGAAGTAGGGAAGGGCAAACCTGCTACTAAGAGGACTGTTGCCAGGTGGATTGTCTCTTGCATTCAATTCTGCTATGAAAAGCTGGGCAAGATACCTCCCTCAGGCCTGAGGGCTCATTCGACCAGAGGTACAGCTGTTTGTCTGGCTGCGGCCAGAGATATTCCTCTCTTAGAGATCTGTAAAGCAGCCACCTGGAAAACAGTTCATACTTTCACCAAGCATTACTCTCTGGGCATCCAGGCTAAGAGTGATGCTAGGTTTGGTACAGCAGTGCTGCAGAGTTTATTTCCTAAGTAGGTTCTGTCCTCCTCCTGGGAGGTACTATTTGCTGGTCTGCATATTGTCATAATACAGCAAGACTTCATGTTGTTTGAAGAAAAAATGACTCACCTTAGTAATTATGTTTCTTCTAATGAGTATTGCTGTATTCTGACCTCCCCCCCGCCTCCCCTCTTAGAACCTGGTTTTTGGGAACTGGTCTGGCAGGTACAGTGCTGCACCCCAGAGGTGTATTGGCGCCCGCTCCTTTTGGAGGAGCTGGGCATAGTGGTCTTTATTTGTGGTTATTTAGAGTTATGTTTAGTTTACTACCTGAGTTTTTTGTTTTGGGATTCTCGACTTGAGTCTTTCTGGGATTCCGAAACTTTGGGTTGCCCTTATGGCTAGTGTTTTTTTTTGTTTTTTTTTTTTTACAGTTTCCACACTATAGGTGTTAATTAGTTAGTTTTGGCTCGTAAGAATCTGACGGTTACACTTAGAAGTGCAGCAGACCAAGCACAAGCTCAATGTTCTATGCTCTCAGCATAGAGTTAACTCTTTCATCTCCGAAGCAGTTCAAGAGCTGGGGCTAACTACATATTGTCAGAATACAGCAAGACTCCATTAGAAGAAACGTAATTACTAAGGTGAGTAATTTTTTATTCCTGAGCCTGTGCTCCATAACACCACAGATAGACCTCTCTGACTCCAGGAAGAATGCTCAGGTTCCCAGGTCCTTCAGCTAGTCAGAAGTAATAGGCGGAAGCAGTGGACACACTGTTTCTGATGTGGAAATTCAGGATGGCCTGCCTGTTTCCTCCTCTACCATTGCTTTAAATGCTACTAAGAAATAGTCTGGCATCATGAGGAAATGTCCTCGTGATTGCTCCAGAGTGGCCACAAAGGACTTTGTTCACAAATCCGGTAAGCCTGTCAACTGTGGAGCCACTTAGACTCTCTCTTTGCAGGGATCTGCTTGGGCAGTGCCCTATGTTGTATCCAACTCCAGACAAGTTGTAACTAGAAGCATGGCTGCTGAAAGGAGAAGGCAGTTAAAGCTTGCATGTTTGGCCAAGGTGGTGGAAACCCTGATGTCCTTCAGAAAAATCTCCACATCTTCTGTGTACAAGACTAGAATACATTCACCAGCAGGGCTAAAGGCTGGGAGATCAATCCAAAGAAAGATTCTGTGGCTCTGATTTTGGATGGCCGTGCAGTCAGTAGAGCCAGGTTTTCCTACCAGTCACTTGTGCCTACGTGGGATCAAGGTTTGGTTCTCAGAGTTCAGTGTAAACGTTTATGCCTTTCTTATTCAAGGTGTACTTTCCAGTCACTGTCTATTCCACCAGAGGGATTAGTGAAATTCAAGCTCTACTCTAAAGAGCCTTACCCCATTTTTTACCAGGACAGGGTGATCCTCAGGATCATGCCCTCCTTTCTTCCAAAAGTGCCCATTGCTTTTAATGTTTTCCAAGCAGTGGCCTTACCAGGTTATGTCATATTCAGGCAGGATAGGCTTTCAGAACGCGGAGATGGGTGTGCCATCTATGTCAAGGAAACCTTTACAGGTTATACCTCACCTATAGACAAACTAGGAAATGCTATCCAGGCACTAGCTGTTAATGTTCTACTTGGGGCACACAACAAAATTAATTGTGGCTGTTTACATACCACCCAAGGACCATGACACTAGCTTCCATTCTCTGGTAGAATTCATTAAGAACTTGTCCCAAAACTCTGAGTCTGTTGTTATGGGCAACTGTAATATTAACTGGCAAGCACCTGATATTGGCACTTTTAAGCATGCAATCTCTGCTGTAACCTCACTCAGCTAATCACTGCGTCGACCAGGATAAACTACAAAATGGGTTCTCGTTCCCTAATTGACTGGATCCTGTCTAACCACCCGTATCAAATCTCCAATGTTAATTTGCTACCTGATGCCATAAGTGACCACTTACCCAGTACCTGTCTTTGGACAAACAAATTTAATAACCCCCAAAAAAATTATTCTCACCTGGGTGCTAAAGCCTGGTCACCTCGAACATCTGAAGCAACACCTTTGTGGCATTGACTGGTCATTACTTGATTCAATAAATGACATAAACACAGCTCTTGACTACTTCATCAGTCGCTTTAACGAAGCCTGTGGTGTCTATGCACCTTTGAAAAAAAATGAAAGTCGGGGGCTCAACTAATCCCTGGATATCCCAAGACCTCAGCAGGCAGGTGAACCACAGAGACCACCTTTGGCACTGTGCCAGGGCCACTAGCAAGCCAGCTGATATCCAGGCCTACAAAGCTGCCAGAAACACATGTACCCGGGCTATCCATCTGACAAAAAGAAGGTACCACAGAGAGCAGCTCACTGCAACCTGGGGCGATGGCAAAAGTTTCTGGAACAGTATAAAAGAGGTAACTGGCAAAGACCCCAAGGCTGCCCCTACAATGCTCAATATCAGTGGAACTCCCACGCCTGACCCTCTGACCATAGCCAACGCCTTCAACAATATATTCTTGGACCTTGTCAGTGTTCTGCCCCCTGATTTCTTTGAGGACAGTGAAGAGACTGCCATAGACACTGAAAAACAACCCATTGCCGGTCCTGAGGTCCAGACCAGCGCACCTCCTCCTTACTGCTTCAGAGAGGCCCCTCAGTACATGGTTAAGAAATACCTTGCAAAGGCCATAGGTAAATCCAGGCACAGCGGCGACTCACTAGATCTCAAACTAATCGTACTTACACTTGATGCTAACCTGTGGCCTATCACAAAGATAATGAATCTCTCACTGAGGCTGGCACAATTCCCCCTGCTCTGGAAGTCTGCCCTTGTTACTGCTATCCACAAAAGTACAGACCATTCTCTATGCTCTAACTATAGGCCTATCTCCATCCTCCCACCCCTTTCCAAGGTGCTTGAACGTATTGTTGCCAACCAGCTGGTTGATTACCTGGACAAGTACTCATTACAGTGCCTCCAGCAACATGGCTTTAGAAAGGGCCACAGCACCACCACAGCACTGATTGAATTCACTAGTTTCATTCCCAAGTCCTTGGATCAAGGCAGCTTAGTGGGTGCGACATTCATCGACCTCGCTAAGTAAGGCCTTTGAAACAGTTAACCACAACCTCCTCCTCAAGCAGCTATCCTCCTTAAGCCTCTCTACCAATACTGTGTCCTCGTTCAGAAGCTACTAAATTGAATGTACCCAACAGGTGAGAATAGCCAATGTTACCTCTGACCTACAACCTGTCAGGTCGGGAGTCCCACAAGGCTGTGTTCTCGGGCCACTTCTTTTCAGCATCTTCATAAATGACCTCCCAAGTGCATGCCAACAGCACACCCTCCTCTATACAGATGACGCGGTGATCTTCACTAGTGGCACAGATCCACACCCATGGAATATCAACTTCAGCTTGGTTTCAGGGAGGTGGAGGACTGGTTCAGGCGCCACAAGCTGGTACTGAATTACAAAAAAAAGAAGGTTATGTTGCTCAGTGGTGCTCGTAGCAAACACAGAGCTACATCACCAACCATCAGGAATTCCTCTGGCATACCACTCAACCAAATACAACACTTCAAGTAACTAGGTGTAACTTTGGATAGCTCCCTGTCATTTGCCCAACATATAGGTAATGTCACCTCCACAGTAAATATAAAAATTGGGTTATTACACAGGCATAAACATAGTTTAACACCAGAAGCCCTGAGACTTGCAATCCACAGCTCTGTTCTTTCAATTGTAGATTATGGACTGGTCATTTATGGCTCAGCTACAAATACCTCCCTCCAAAGAATTGCTATTGCCTCAAATAAAGCAGGACGTTTTCTGATTGGAGCAACTTGTCTTACCCATATGTGTGAACTATTTAAGCAAACAGGGTGGCTTCAGCTAACTGGCAGGGTCCGTTACCAAACTTGCCTGCCCACCTAGAAAGCTATCCTCTGGCTCCTTCCTGCTGGAACTAACAATATACTCAACCCGTTTTTCAGCACCCAGCATACCTGTAACTCTGTCGACCAATTTCTCTCCGTTCCTAGGTGTCAGACCACCCAGGGTCGACGCTCTTTTGCGTGCAGAGCACCCCTCTGGTTTAACGCCCTACCAAGTGATATCTCTGCCCTTCCTAAATTGGGTCTGTTCAAAAGCTCCTTCTGTCAGCACCTCTCCTCGGTCAGCATCTGCGACTCCGTCCACTGACACTGATCTGCTATTTTTCATCAACTCCTGGGATAGCCACTCCACCTTTCTGCTCCACCTCTGGCTTCCCCCCCTTCACCTCACCTTCCTCCCTGTTTGAACTACCTAACTTAATGTCACCCAAACTAACTTGCTTACTTGACAAGGCCTCTTGGCTGCCATCTTACTTTTCTTATTCTAACCACTGTAATTTCTAGTTGCATTGTCTGTCTTTTACCTATCAACTAATGTATCTCATTGTTATACCTACTGTTGTTTATTTTATTGTCCAGCTGCCTTGATCACTGTCATTTGGTTTTGCTTGTCACTATGTTATGTTTCAACAACCTTTGTTTGTCTGTCACCCTTCCTTTGACATGGAACCTTTGTAAATTAGCTATTTTAGCTGAAAGGTATTGTAATCCGAGAAGTAATGAGTAAATAAATAAAGTGGTGTGCCTTCTGGCCTTTTACCCATCATCGGTGAATTCCAAGGAAAGACCTTTGCACAAACTTGATGAGCAGAAAGCAGTCAAAACGTACCTGACAGAGACAGAAGCTTTACACCTGTCTTAGAGTAATGATTGTCCTACATAAACAAAAGGGCAAAAGGCTTTCAAGGCACTTTGGTTAAGTGGGTTATAGCTTGTATAGCAAAGGCTTATATGGCACCAAAACTGAAACCATGAAGGCCAGCCAATGGCCTTCTCTACACACCTTCACTGAACATTACATGCTTGATACTCAAAGCATGTCAGATAGAAACATACCATAGAAACATAGTATCTGATGGCAAACAAGGACCACTTGGCCCACCTAGTCTGTTCATTTACCCTACCTGCTATAATACTGCAGATCCTACTTGATCTCTGGCCTTAACACCCCCCCCCCCCCTTGCCACTAAGGTTCCCTTATGCTTATCCCATGCCTTCTTGAATCCTGTTACCATTTTATTTTTATTTAGTTTTTGTTGACCGGGTAAGTGCCCTAGACAAATTCTGCCTATTTTCAGGCATGACCTGGGGGAAGGGGATGCAGATGAATGCCAACTGACTTTGAACCAAATTAAGATGTTGGTTGTATGTTTAGTGAATTTTAGCCCCCACCACCTCTGGGGGGGGGGGTTGTTCCAGGCATTCACCACTCTTTCTATGTTAAAAAAAAAAAAGTATTTCCTCACATTTCCCCAGAGTCCCCTTCCCCCAGCTTCATTGCATGGCTCTTTGTTCTTGAGTATCTCCTTGTCTGAATTTCATCTGGCATCTCCTTCTCTGAGATCCTGTCAGTCTGGGAGAGGGAGTGCAGATGGATGGAAGGTCAGAGAAAGGGAGATAGGGGAGCTAAACCTGTGGCCCAAGGGCTGGTGCCAGGAAAAAGGACATACATTTGTAGGTAACTGGTAACAGTTTTGGGAGTGAAAGTTCTTTAAATTCGATGGACTGCATCTGACTAAGGAGGGAGTCAGTGCATTGGGGCAGAAGTTTGATGTCTTTGCAGAATATTTAAACTAACAAATGGGGAGAGGGGTGCAGCACCTGATACATCGAATGGGAAGAACACCCTTCCCCCCTCAGCTACTGATCAAACAGGAGTTCAGCATGTTTGTAGTTCATTTGCATCACCAGATAAGGAAAAAGGTACGGCACCACATATGACGCGCAGGGGAAAAGCCGGACCTCGCCCCACAACTAATGCACCGAAATCTGGCAGATGGAAAATCATGTACATAAATGCCCACAGTCTGGGAAACAAGATCCCAGACCTGGAGGCAACAATGACGGAGGCTAAACTGGACATCGTAGCCATTAGCGAGACATGGCTCACTAGTAACCACACTTGGGAGGCTTCAGTAATCAGCTATGTACTATTCAGAAGAGACCAAGGTGCAATGGGGGGGAGCGTGGCCCTTTATTTCAATGAAAATGTCAAAGCTGCAGAAATTCAGAATACACATAAGGAGCTTGAAGAACTGTGGGTCATCCTGGAAACAGGAAATGGGACAGCCATACAACCGGGGGTTGTCTGCAGGCCTCCAGACCAGGGGGAAGACATGAACACATTACTGTTAGAAGAGCTACAAAACATGACAGCTAAAGGGGAGGTTCTGATAATGGGAGACTTCAACATGCCAGATACAGATTGGTCAACACCAGCAGAAACATCCGCCAGAACTAGACACCTAGTGGATTCCCTGCAGAGGGAGAGCCTCAAACAATTGGTACAACAACCCACAAGAGACAGGGCTATCCTGGATCTAGTACTGACTAATGAGGAAAGGATCAAAAATCTCCAGGTAGAAGGTCACCTGGAAAAAGTGACCATTACATGGTATGGTTCAATTTGGCCACTAGTGCTAAATCATCCTATTTCAAGGCAAGAATATGGAACTTCAGAGGAGCTGACGTTGACAAGATGATTGATTAAAAAAATTATTTTTATACAGGATACAAATTGTTAGGGTTCTATCCCCATTTTCAACAATGTCCTGTGGTGCAGTTTTACAAAAATACATACACAGACAACAAAAATAGCCAACAGAGTTAAGCTAGCCCTGGCAAGAAAAAATACAGGTGAGGGGGTACATGCAAAGTGGGCAAGCATTAAGGATGCAATAATTGAAGCAACATCCCATTGTGTTAGGGAGAAAAGCAAGAGCAAAAGAAGGAGGAAACCACTTTGGTTCTCAAAAACAGTAGCAGAAAAGGTCAAAGCCAAAAAGTTGGCCTTCAGGAAATTTAAGGGAACAACGGGACGAAGATAGGGAGGCATACCAAACTTCCCCAAGGGAAGCAGGGATGGCAGTAAGGCAGGCAAAGGCCCAAACTGAGGAAACCCTAGCACGAACAGTAAAAGAAGGGGCAAGACTTTCTATAGATACATTAGTGAAAGGAGAAAGTCTAGAGGGGTATTGCTATGATCAAAGGGGATAAGGGGGAGTGTGTGGAGGAGGACCAAGGAAAAGCATTTGTCCTAAATAGATAATTCTGCTCCGTATTTACTGAGGAGAAGGTAGGGCAGGGCCCACAGCTCAGCACCATGGACACAGGGGGAGGGAGGTGTGCACAAGTCCCTTCACAAAAGAAAGGATCCTACAAGAGCTCATTAAACTCAGGGTGGACAAGGCAATGGGACCTGATGGCATACATCCCAGTGTACTAAAGGAGCTAAGGGCGGAGCTAGTAGAGCCATTATCAGAACCATTTAGTGAGTCTCTGAGCACAGGAGAGGTCCCAGAAAACTGGAGAAGGGCTCATGTGATCCCATTCCACAAGAGTGGCAGCAGGGAGGAGGCAAGGAACTACAGACCAGTCAGTCTTACCTCAGTAGTTGGCAGGATTATGGAGGCACTCCTTAAGGAAAGGATAGTGCAACACCTGGAGTCCATAGGAGCACAAGATCCAAGACAGAATGGGTTTACAACAGGAAGGTCCTGTCAGACTAATCTCATAGATTTCATTGACTGGGTAACCAGAGTGGTGGACCAAGGGGGTGCAGTTGATGTCGCCTGCCTTGACTTCAGCAAAGCGTTTGATACTGTTCCACATAGAAAATTGATTAATAAGCTGTGCAGGCTCGGGGTGGGTCAGAAGTTGGTCAGCTGGGTGGCAAACTGGTTGTCGGGCAGAAAACAGAGAGTGGTGGTAAATGGTATACAGTCAGAAAAGATGAAGGTCACAAGTGGGGTACCTAAGGGATCAGTTCTGACACCAGTCCTCTTCAGTATCTTCATCAGTGACATTGCAAATGGACTGGAGGGCAAGGTTTTCCTGTTTGCAGATGACAACAAAATCTGCAACAGAGTAGATGATCCAGATGGGGTGGGCAGAATGAGAAGAAATCTGGAAAAAGTGGCAAGATAATCCAAAGAGTGGCAACTGGGGTTTAACGCAAAGAAGTGCAAGATCATGCACATAGGGAAGAGAAACCCTAAGGCTACCTGTAGGGCTAGGAGGGGAGTTGCTGGCAATCGTAAGGGAAGAGAGAGACTTGGCCATCATCATCACAGATGACCCGAAATCATCCAAGCAGACCACTAAAGCAGAAGGTAAGGCTAGAGCAATGTTGGGGTGTATTAGTAGGGGTATCACAAGTCATAAGAGGGAGGTAATGATCCCTTTTTACAAGACATTGGTTAGGCCCCATCTGGAGTACTGCATGCAGTATTGGAGGCCACACCTGCACAAGGACATTAACGAAATGGAGGCATTCCAGAGAAGGACAACTAAAATGGTGCAGGGACTGCATCAGAAAACTTATGATAACAGATTAACGGAGCTCAATATGTATACCCTAGAGCAAAGGAGGGAGAGAGGTGATATAACTGAAACATTCAAACATCTTATGGGCATTAACAAGGTGAAAGAGTCTAACGTTTCAGTATAACAAAAATAGCAGGACAAGAGGACACAACTTACCTAAAAGAGCTCCTTTGCCCCTACTGTCCCTCCCGCCCACTCCGATCCACTGACGAGGGATTGCTGGAGATTCCCAGGGTTCATTTGAAAACTTCAGGGGCTAGATCATTCAGTTTTATGGCCCCGACCCTGTGGAATTCTCTACCTCGTCAGGTGTGAAATTGCCCGACTGTCCTAAGTTTTAAAGGAGCCTTGAAGACTCACCTTTTTAATATAGCTTTTAATGATTTATAATAAATTAGATTTTGCTTATTTATTGTTTTATGAAATTGTACAGGCGCTTTGGTTGAAGAAAAGCGCCTTTTAAAAATAAAGTATTGATTGATTGAACATGAGATTAGAGGGAGGGTGATTAAGGGGTAATGTGAGGAAGTTCTTTTTCATAGAAAGAGTGATGGATGAATGGAACGGTCTACTCAGGAAGTGGTGGATATGAATACAGTGCAGGGCTTCAAACAGGCATGGGATAGGCATATGGGAGCAATACAAATGAGTATGAATAAATAGATCTTTGCCAGAGTAAAGGCCTATAGCACATTCATAAGATAGAAAAAATGGGTAGACTGGATGGGCCTTGCGGTCTTTATCTTCCATCAGCCTCAATTTTTCTATGAAAAATGCTTCCCTCTTTAACCTAATTTATACCTTTGAGGTATTTAAAAGTCTCTCCCATATCCCCCCTTTCACTTCTGTCCTCCAAGGTGTATATATTGAGGTCCTTTAGTCTCTCCTCATAGGGCTTTTTAATGCAGGCCCTGCATCATTTTAGTTGCCCTTCTCTGGATAGGGTTACCACCTTTTAAGAAGTCCAAAGTGGGACATTTCTTACTGAAACATGATTTTTCGTAGGACAATATGCAACCTCAACCAACACAACAGATTTTTTCTCTAAATAATCAGAATTAAGACTAAGTGTTGCAGTTTTTTAGATGTTCCCTAGTGTTTCTAATCATTTTAAGGTATTTTAGTTAAGGTACTATAGTTTTTGCCACATTTAGAGGAAAGTCTGAAAATATTCTTTTGTACTATAATGTCAGGACATTTAGTATTTTTCATGTTTTTTCGCAGGACACAGCTGCCCAAATCAGGACTGTCCTGCGAAAGTAGGGACAGGTGGTAACCCTATCTCTGGACCACTTCTACTGTATGTCCTTCCGGAGATATGGTCTCCAGAACTGGACACAGTACTGTAGGTGAGGTCTCACCAGTAATCACTTCTCTTTTTCTGCTGATGATACCCCTCCTTATGCACTCTAGCATCCCACTAGCTCTCCCCACTGCTTTGTTGCACTGTCTAGCCACCTTTAGGTCATCAGATATGATTATTCCAGGTCCCTTTCTTGCTTGGTGGTTGTTAGCACTACACCCCCCATTTCATACTCTGCCCCTAGGTTTTTGCACCCCAGGTGCATGATTTTGCACTTTTTCGCATTGAAACTCAGCTGCCATACCCTTGACCATTCCTCTAACTTTCTTAGGTCTCTTTAACATTTTGTTACCCCCCCTCCCCGAGTGTCTGCCATATTGCAAATTGTAGTCTTCTCTGCAAAAAGTCAAACCTCCCCTTATTGCCCCTCTGCAGTGTTTCTAATAGAGATATTAAAGAGGACTGGTCCCAATACTGATCCCTGCGGCACCCCGCTGGTCACCCTCCCTTCCTTGGAGTGAACTCTGTTTATCACCACCCTCTGTCTCCTAACCAATTTCTTACCCAATTTATCACCTTTGGATCAACTTCTAGGCTACCCAGCTTTTTTACAAGTCTCCTATGTGGAATGGTGTCGAAGGCCTTACTGAATTCTAGGTAGGCCACATCCACCACACCAACCTGATCTAATTCCCTGGTCACCCAGTCAAAGAAATGTATCAGATTTGTTTGACATGGCCTCCCCCCAGTGAATCCATGCTGCCTTGGAGCTTGTGAGCCACTGGATTCAAGATATTCCACAATCCTTTCCTTCAGGAGTGATTCCATTAACTTCCCCACTACTGAAGTCAGGCTGACTGGCCTGTAATTGCCAGCCTTCCCGCTGCTCCCGCTTTTGTGATGTGGGACCACAATTGCTGTCCTCCAGTCCTCTAGAACCACTCCCGTCTCCAGTGAGTGATTGAACAGGGCTGTCAGAGCTGCAGCCAGCACCTCTCTGTGCTCCCTCAGTATCCTTGGATGCACCCCCTCTGGCCCCATTACCTTGCCCACTTTCAGATTTGCGAGTTCCCTCAGAACTCTCTCCTCCTTCAATGATCCTGCCTCTTAGCTCTCGTCCCTTGTTTTCCTCTTCCTCTGTGAACACTGAACAAAAGTATTTGCTTAGTATGTCTGCTTCTACCAGGTCCCACTTGACGCACTTCCTGCCTTCCTTCCTAAGCCTTACTATCTGGGGGAACTGGAGCTGGGGCCTCTGCTCTTTAATGTTTTTATAGCAGACATCGCTGACGGACTGGAAGGGAAGATGTCTGTTCGCAGATGACACCAAGATGTGTAACAGGGTGGACGCCTCAGAAGGAAGTGAGCAAGATGGATGCTGACCTCCAGAAGCTAGAAGAATGGTCTGGAGAGTGGCAACTGAGATTTAACGCCAAAAAGTGCAAGGTCATGCACATAGGCAAGAAAAATCCAAGAAAGGAGCATTACCTAGGAGGTGAAAGACTGGCGGCCTCAGACCTGGAATGTGATCTGGGAATCATAATCTGACGACTTGAACGTTGGTAAGCAGTGCGAGAAGGCAACATTGAAGGCCAACAGAATGCTGGGCTGCATTGGGGGGAATCACGAGCAGGAGGAGAGAAATGGTGCTACCACTGTATAGATCGATGCCTCACCTGGAATATGGAGTCCAATTCTGGAGGCCTCACCTTAGGAAGGACATTAACCGGGTGGAAACAGTGCAAAGAAAGGTGACAAAAACAATTCAGGGTCTGCAGTACATGTCCTGCGAGGAAAGACTTAGGGAACTGAATATGTGCTCCCTGGAGCAGAGAAGGGGGGGTTCATGATTGAAACATTCAAGTATATAAAAGGCATTAACAAGGTACAGTCACATGGCCCAGTGACGCTGAGGGTTGAGGCACTGGATGCCACACCTCGGGCTGCCAGGGGTCGGCTGGAGGGAGAAGGATTAAGCACCCAATGGCTTGCTCTCCTTCTCTGAGGTGGGAAGCTTGCCCTGCTGCTATACCGCCACCATCTGGGTGACCTCGGATGGTGCTGGTGCGGATGGGGAAGCAGCAGCGAGGGTCAACATAGGCCGTTGACCGGAGCAAATGTATGTCTCACTGGGGGGGCTCTAGAGGTAAGAATGGAGCAACACACTCTGGGAACAGACCACCTGGTCCTCAATGTGGCGTGGGGAGCTTGGGGGTTCTGAGAAAGAGAGTGGGCACAGAACAGTGAGGGGGGGATAAAAAGAAAGTTTAAAAAAAAAAAAAAAAGGTACAGGAACTGTTTTACTTCAGGAAGGGCTCCAGGACCAGGGGACATGACCTCAGGCTGCAAGGAGTAAGATTCTCTACCAACACCAGGAAGTTTTTTTTCATAGAAGGAGTGATTGACGCCTGGAACAGCCTACCCCAAGAGGTTGTGGGGGTCAACACTGTGGTGGTATTCAGGGATGTATGGGATAGACACAAGGGAGCCCTGACTACAAAGGGCAACTAGAGTATCAAAATGGATCTAAAACAAATGGGCAGACTAGATGGGCCTAGTGGTCTCCTCCTGCCATCAACTTCTATGTTTCTATCTCTCCCTTAGTCTTTCTCTTTTCGCTTACATATCTGAAAAATGTATTGTCCCCTTTCTTTACTGCCTGGGCTATTTTCTCCTCTATCTGTGCCTTTGTGCTCCTAATTGCGTTTCCTTCCACGTTTCCTGATACACCTCCCTATCCTCCTCCTTCTGTCTCCTTATACCTCCGGAAATCTGACTTTTTTGCCCTTTCCTTTCCGCCCACCTCTTTTGAGAACCATATCGGTCTTTTTTTTCTCTCTTGCTTTTGCTTACATGCCTGATGCAGAGGATTGTTGTTTTCACTATCCCCTCTATTTTTGTTTTTGCCCACTGCTCCTCCACTCCACCCAAGTCCTGCCCCCTTGCCAGGGCTTCCATGCGGCTTTCACACATCTTTTTAAAATCGGCCATTCTAAAATGCAGGACCTTAAATTTTGTATGGTTTGATTCTGCCACGGTGCATATATTGAACAACACTGTATGGTGATCGCTGGTTCCCAGGTGGCCACCCACTGTGACGTCTACAATACAGTCCCCATTGGTGAGTCCAAGGTCCAGTATTGCCCCATTGCGAGTGGGTTCTTTTACTAGTTGCCTAGGCAAAGCCACTGCAGGGAGTCCGGGATGTCCCTGCTGGTAGCTGAAGCTGCTGCTGGAATTGCTTTTGCTCCAGTATACATGCGCAGATTGACATCCCCTACCGGCAGCACCTCCCCTTATTTCCATTTCTTGGATAGCTTCCCTAGAATCTTACCCAATCCCCGGGCTGGCGGTCTGTAGATCACTCCGGTGTGGTTTGGGACTCCTTTCCCTGTTTCTAGGGTGACCTACAATACCTCTGCTCCTCCGTGTGTTCCTTGTATCTCTGTTGCCTTTATGCTATTCCTCACATAAAGAGCCACTCCTCTCTTTCTTTCTTACTCATCCTGTCTTTCATAGCCTGGAATGGCAGTATCCCAGTCATGGTTTTCATTGCACCATGACTCGGTAATGGCAGCAGTGTCTAAGTCAGCCTCTGCCATAATGGCCTCTAGGTCTGGGATTTTATTTCCCATACTTCGAGAATTTGCAGACATGACCCTCCAGACTCTGCCACTACCTCGCCCGTTATCCCTCCTTTCTCCCCTTTGCCTGATCTCCTTACTCCCTTTGCCTTCATTCCCATCTCCCTTCATCTCTACCCTTTCGTTCTTCTTGTTGTTTTGTGCCTTTGTGAATTCCCCTCCTTTAGGGTTCTCTCTACTGAAGACCTCAGCTTGTGGAGGTGGACAGTTTATATCTCCCTGCTTCTGTCTGCCACCCCCCCCCCCCCAGTTTAAATGTTCGCCAGTGTAACACTTAAACCACTCACTGAGGACTGGGGTTCCCCTCCTGGATGGATGTAGGCCATCATCCCTGTATAGGCCTTTATCCCTCCAGGTGGGACCCTAGTCCCCAATGAAGCTGAATTCCTCTACTCTGCACCATTCCTTCAACTACTGATTGAAGCTCCTGGTACAGAATACCCTGTCCTTCCCCCTCTCGTAAACAGGCATCACTTCTGAAAAAGTCACTGAGCATGATGTCTGCCTATGACCCCCTGCCCAGCTCTCTGAACTCCTCCTGCACTACCCTAGCCTCGTCCCTAACCAGGTCATTAGTTCCTAGGTGGACAATGACATCCAGTTCTCCCTCCCATCCTGGCACCCTAGCGATCCTCAGGATCCGCTTCCCATCCATCTGAGCTGTGGCGCCGAGTAGGCACTTAACCTCCCTCTCCACCTGCTTTCCTGTTACCAAATCTAACCCCCCTTATGATGGAGTCCCCCACCAGGAGTTGCTTCCTCCTTCCCTGAAGTCATCTGCCCTCCCCTTTGGTTCTCCACTACGGAGGGCCCCCACATCTTCCCTGGCCACTACTGCGGGTGCCTCCATGGGACAGTCCTGCCCTGCCAAAGCGGTGTAGGAATTATGTAGTGCTATTGTCTGGGGAATGTGCCTCTGACCCACCACCCTCACCCTTCCCAAGACCACCATTGTCCAGTTGCCCCTCCTGCTTGGCAACCTTTGAGGCAGCGATGGTAGGCTTGGTGGTCCCTGGATGGGGGGGGGAGGCCTCCAGAATCCTAGCCAACTCGGCCCAGAGATGAGCAGTCCCTCCCCCCCAGCCAAGAGAGGTGCATGCAGATGGGGCACGACCGCAGTCTCCAAAATGTCTCCTTGAAAACTACCGCCCCACAGCCACTGCACTGTACCACTCCCATGATATCTGCTTACTTCCTTGCCTTTGTAGCTTGTAGATGTAGCTTTGAGGCACAGAGTGCTGCAAACAGGAATTGGAACATAGAACGATCACTGGTAGGATATACAGCAGTGTTCACCCCATCCTAATTTCATGGGTGTACTGCTTATTAGAATCCACATGTTGGGATTTTCCAGTGACAATATGGTGCACTACAAAAAGAAGAAATTCTACCAGACTTACCTTAATTTCTTTTTCTGTTGGCTCCAGTATTGTCACTAGGACTGCACTGGAGAGTTGTTTTTAACTCACATGGGGAATATTGTCAATGTGATTTAGTAGATTAACATTTTGTGAACTTTTTTCAATTTTACTGTAATAAAGCTGATGAGGAAGATACACAACAGCTGGATCCCAGGTGCTGTAGCCTGTAAGTAAAGCCCAAGGTCCTCACCAAGCACCATAGTAAAAGAAGGCAGATGCACTCAGGGGTTGTAAAAGTGAAAATATTGATTTATCACACACAAGTGCCAGAGTGGTCCGTGGAACAGAAGAACTGACCGACACCCCAACATTCCGTGTTGCTCAGGCACTTTGGGAGTTCCCAGTCAATAAAAATAAGTAGCACTTTATTAGTATATTTAAAGCAAAAGAAAACATAATTACTGAACTGCAGTCGACAAATGGCGTCGCTATATTGTTTACAAAACAAGATATACTGGATGCCATTAGTTCAATCAAAGACAGCACATCCCCGGGCCCTGACTGTATTAACCCAACATTTTTAAAGGAACTCTTCAAAGAATTATCAAGCCCTCTCAGTCTTTTATTTAACAATTCCTTGAAAGAGGGAAATGTGTTACAAACATGGAGAGAGGCTAACATTACCCCAATTTTTAAGGGTGGTAGTAGACAACAGTCATGTAAGTATAGGCCCATTAACCTAACCTCTCTTCTGAGTAAAATTATGGAAGGATTAATACATCAAAAAATTATTGATCATATTAGGAACACAGGTCATACGGCTATTTCTCAGCACAGATTTACACCAAGCAGATCATGTCTCACGAACCTTATTAACTTTTTTGAACCCGTAAGTGATGCCCTTGACAATGGGCTGCCAGTGGACATTGTATTTTTGGACTTCGAAAAAGCTTTTGATACTGTATGTCATAAACCCTGATTGAACAGCTAGTCCGTATAAATCTGGATTTAAAATTAACAAAATGAATTTCACCTTGGTTGGATAAAAGACAACAGAGAGTAGTTATCAAAGGACACGAGTCAGGATGGATTCCTGTCACCAGTGGAGTTCCCCCGGGATCCGTCTTGTGACCACTTTTGTTCAATATTCTGGGCTCCAGTATGCAATCATCTGATGGGATATGGATTAATAAATATGCAGATAATTGTAAATTAGGCTGTGTAGTAAACAATATCCAATCAGCAGTAAATCTGCAAAATAATTTAAGTAATCTAAGTGCTTGGACAGTTCTCAACAAAATGAAGTTTAAAGTTTCCAAATGTAAAGTTATGCATATGGGGAAAAACAACATTAAAGCTACTTATTTAGTGAATAATATAAAGTTGATGGTTGCAACAGAAGAAGGAGACCTGGGTATAACTGTTAGACCATTTAAAATTCAATAGACATACAAATAAAGTAGTTAAAAAATGTCATTCTATTCTGGGAAATATTTTTAAACACATTAAAAGCAGGAATTCAGAGATGATTCTTCCATTATACAAATAGCCTTGTGTGTCCACATTTGAACTTTTGTGCCCCTTTTTGCGCTCCCACATCTATAGGATGTCAAAGTATGACAAAAAGAGTACAATTTAAGGTCACTAAAAGGATTCAGAATATGACAACTATAGATTGAGTCAAGACTCAAATTACTCTAGTTATTTTCTCTAGAGTATAAAGCTCTAAGAGGAGACGTGATTTACACCTTTAAGGCCTTTCAAAATTAATATATATTAAATACAGTTGGTTTGGAAAGAAATTTAATAATAACACAAGATCTCAACTTTAAGCTCAAAACTTTCTTATGTAAAACTACTAAGCGTAGCAGATTCTTTACTCAGAGGCTGCCTCCTATATGGAACTCACTCCCTGCGGATATTGTTACAAGCACAAATGTAAAACAATTTAAAGAAAGTCTGGATTCTTGTATGGGAGATAAGAAATATACCTTCCATTGACATGATGGTGGAGAGTTCTTTATGGGCCAACGCCTTTTGAACTTGTATTGATCTATGAAACTATGAGATCACTGCTAATGAGAGTTGAAGGCACATTTTTAGACATGCACTTGAATTAAAAAATTATATGATCTTTAACAGTGACTTTTTTTGTTTGAGAAATGTGATTTCCAAGCCATTCAGTTGTTTTTGAAGAACATCTTCATGAAAGCCAGATCTCTGTCTGTCACTCGCTGCTGCTGACACCAGACTCTGTTGCCATGAAAATGACTGTGGTATCACAAACAGGGTGTTATGACTTCAGGTTCTCAATAAGCCCTTGCTGTAGATAGCCTGAATGGGACAAAGCTCTTGTTTTCATGTAAATACCCTCAGCAATGAAGGATTGATTTACAGTACTTGAAATTCACGTTTTTAGAATGTTTAGTAGCAGCTATCCTAATTATCCGTTTTATCAAAGAACAGTGTTACAACATGAACGTACTGCATAATAGTACTTCCCCCTTACCACAGTATTTTTGAGGAACCATGTTAGTTGAAGTGTTACCTAATTACAGTGACTAAGCACGGTAAGATTACACTTTAGTTAATATGGTGAGAGCAAAAAGCAAATTGGCAAACCTGCTGAAAAGAAGCAATGTAATACTGAGTTCAAGCCTACCTTATTGCAGTGCGAAATGACTGTAATGTGGTACCTTGATGGTACTGCAGTAAAGGGGAAGTGATGTTACAAAGTACCTTAAAGCAGTAACACTGTTATGTAGTAAAGTGGAAGATTAGAATAGCTGCTACTGTGGTCCAAATGAGATACGTTGGGGCCAACTGCACTTTTTTCCCTGGTGGCCAGATCCCTCTTTAAATTTTGATGGTGTTTGCAGTTGTAATTTGTTTGAGGATAGATGGGGGTTTGTGGGATTTTAAAATAGTTTTCCAGTGTCCAGGAAAAGTTTTAAGACACAATTCAGCTTATGGTTTACAATTTTCAGTCTCTCTTCCCTCATTCGTGATCACCGAGAACATTTGTTTTACCCTCACACTTTATTCCGTCCTCCTGTTTTCTCCCCATTGAAGTTCTAATCCTCTGTCTGTGGCATAAGTGAGCAATAACCAAAACAGGGCATGCATTTCTAGTGGATTAATGCACCTCCCAGGTGAATTAGGAGGTATGAGGCTGAGTGACTTAGGTGCACCTGGGAAATGCATTTATTCTCAAGAAACCCATGCCCTAGAGTGAATTATTGCGCTTATAAAATAGATTAGTTTTTTAACTAGAAAAGGTTTTATTTTCTTTTAGTTAGGTTGTTGCTAGGTGGAATGTGTGAATTTGGTAACTAAGATGGTATGCCTTTGAATGAACCTGGAAAGAGCATTTATTTTGAGGAAACTGAAGTCATGTTGTTAGTTTTTTTTTTGTGTGTGTTTAGAAAGTGGAAATAGTCAGGAGCGGAGGCCGGCAGAGAAGGGTATAGGGAGTCCGCTGGATGCTGTCCTCCTGGGGGAGTCTGGGGGTGTTACAGGTCTGCACTGCTCTGGAGTGGCCCCGGTGGTGACGCACAGTGCGGCATGGGTGCACACGCGCCGCATCTTTGTCATGCCGGGAGGGGCGCTAGGTGTGGCCGCTGTGGGTGGGGACCGAAAAACCAGAAAATCTCCCCCTGATCAGCTGGATGACAGCCGCTGGGTCCCCCGTCACCACAGTAGCCCAGGATCACCCTGATCTGACCCCGCAGGCCCCGGGATACGTCAGTGTGCCTGCCCGATGAAGGGTTATGTCGGGTTATCCGGGAACCACCAAGACAGAGCAGCGGATGGCAACGGGGTGTGGTGGTGGCGGTGGGGTATGTGCATCCCAAAGGAGTGGCCAGTCAGGGGGTCAGAGAGGAGCAAAAAAAAAAGTGGAAGTATTTTTTTATTTTAATGGAAAAATACTTTATTTTCATTTAATTAGTTTGTTGCTAGGTAGATTAGGGCAGGTTAGTTACAAACTGTTTGTATACCAGAGATTAATGAATGATCAGGTGATGTGTTTAGACCAATGAAATTACTAGGATTCTGAAGAAAACTGAAGACCATTTTATAATGGAAATTATTGTAATCTCTTAAATGTGATTAATAACTTCAGTGGGGGCTAGCAGGACGAGATGAATACATATTCTTGCAACTGTACTGTCATTACTGTATAGGTCGTACAGTTGAAATGTGACTGATCTCTAGCCTATTTCTGTACTGTTTCTCTCCCCAGGAATACTCCAATATTCCTAACTCTTATGCAGTATGTCTTTAAGCCAGATCTGCCTGGAGATGGAATGGTATGCTAATGATGCAATCATTGGCTCGTGCCACTTTTTCAAATGCTGCCACCTATCAGCTGCCTATATTCTAACCCTCAGATTTCTCTCTCTCTGTCTGTCAAGACTAGACGCTCGGAGATCATCTCCTCATCACCTCGCTGTGAAACTTTAAAAAAAAATACATATAAGTAATATTTTATTTTCATTTGCTGCCCTTATCTTTTGTTGGTACTTAACCGTTAGCTTTATTTTGATTAAATTGCTTAATTTTCTCGGTTTCTCACGGTTCGGGATAACCGGTGGGGAACAGAGACTTTTTAAGTCTTAGCGGAGTTTTTTCTATCTAAAACTCCTTTATTTGTGGTAAATTGTTTATTAAAACTACTTTTTAGTAACTGCTAATATCGGTTCCTGAACCGCTAATCTCAGTTCCCAGTTCCCCGATTAGTTCCTAACCCGACCGCAACCGACAGATTTGTTTTAAAAAGTTTAAATTTAATCATGGTTGCAATTTTTGGGTTCTTTTGCTTAAAATGTCTGAAAAACCTAAGAAAATGGCCAGTGAAACCAGTTTCAAAAATTGCACAGAGTGTAGAGAAGTGTTTACCAAGGCAGATAAACACACTTGTTGTGTTGTCTGCCTTGGTTATGATCAATTAAAGACGGATTGTGCAGTTTGTAAAAACCTTTCCAGAAAAAATGCATGAAAAACGTTTGGAAAGGGTTAAAAAGAAATTGCCTCCACCTAAGGGTTCCTCGGGTTCTGATCAGCCAACACCCTCAGTGGCTGTGGGTGAAACAACATAAGCCACAATTTCTACCACTGATACAGGTACAAAGGCCATCACAAAAAAGCCTGCTGAACTGGCTAGCTCTCCAGTTCCCATGAAAAAGACCAAGAAAACGAAACACACTGAACCTCCTGCTGGTCAGCCTATGGGGATTTCTGTTGTGTGTGTAAACATGCCTACTCCTCTGGAGATTGCACAGGCATTTAAGGTCTTGCATGGTCTGCTACCTGCTGGACAGCAGTCTACAGTTCAGACCCCTGCTGAATCATCCCAGTCCTCCCTGCCTGAGGGGGAAGATTATGGGGACTAGGAGGATGAAAGTGAGTCTGTAGAGCCTGAAGTCTCTCCCGAGCAAGAGTTTGGCTCTCCTCCCAGGTCATCAGAGGATTATTCATCTCATTTTTCCTTTGTTAGGGAAATGGCGGATGCTCTGGATATCTCTACCACTGAGGTGATGGAGGATGAGGAGGGTAGGGTTACCACCTGTCCTGATTTTCACAGGACAGTCCTGATTTGAGCAGCTGTGTCCTGCAAAAAAAGATGAAAATTACTACATGTCCTGATTTTTGAGTAGAAAAAATATTTTCTAACTTTCCACTAAATGTTGCAGAAAACTAGAATACCTTAACTAAAATACCTTAAAATGATAAGGCCAGCCCGGTGGAGCAGAGGGTTGAGGCGCTGGACGCCACACCTCGAACCACGCCGGCAACCCGGGTTCGGGAACAGACTCCGGTGCCGGGGGCTGGCAGGGGGAAGGAGAGGATTGAGCGTCCGAAGGACTGCTGTTCTCTCCTGAGGAGGGTTGGGGGGGTAGCTCCGCTCTGTAGTGGCCCCTGGTGGAGACCAGGGGTACTACATACAGTGGCGCAGGAGGGAACTAGAAAGCCGGAAAAACAGCTTCAGCGCCACCGGATGACTGCCTCCGTACTTCATGTTCCCCGGAACCTCCGAGAACCTCCTACACCACAGCAGCACCCCCAGATCTTGGGAAAATAGTGTGCTGGGGTTTCCTGCCACCCAGTGCTTTCCCCCTTGGAGGAGGGGGACCCACCCGACGATGGGATGCACAGGGACAACTCTGGGGACAGTTGTGGGGTGTGTGTGTGTGTGTGTGTGTGTGTGTGTGTGTGTGTGTGTGTGAGAGAGAGAGAGGGAGAGCTTCAGAAGAGGACTGCTGGGGCGTGGAACACTAGGCGGCCTGAAGGAGAGGTGGACGCTGGAGTGTGGGGGAGGTAAAAAGGTCATACAAAAAAAAAAAAAAAATAAACAGAAGACACTAAGAAACTACAATACTTGACCTTAATTCTGATTACATAGAGAAAACCAGTCTGTTGCACTGGACGAGGTTATGTACTGTCCTGTGAAAAATTATGTTTCAGTAAGAAATGTCCCACTTTGCGCTTCTTAAAAGGTAGTAACCCTATGAGGAGGAGGCAGAGTATTTGGAAATGATGGGGTTAACACCCACCAAAAAGTTATTGCTTCCCATAAATAAGTTTTTTTGTTTTTTTTTTTAAAGGTATGTAATAAAGCTCCTCCAAACATCTGGGTCTGTCCCACCTTTTATTCAAAGGCTTGACAAAAAGTACCAGCTAGACAGGGAAGGGGCTGAATTTTTATTCTCCCATCCTGGCCACCAGGGGGTGGTACAAGCTGCAGCCTGTGACAAGGCAAAAGTACGTCTTGCTTCTCACCCACCAGAGAAGGATTTGAGGAAAATGGACAGTATGGCCAAAAAGGGCTATTTATCGGCTTCTTTGGCCATAAGACAGGCTCATTTCCAGGCCTGTTGGCCCAGTACCAAAATTCCCTCTGGCAGTCTGTCATGGCTATGGCAGACAAGGCTCCTTCTACTCTTTAAGCAGACTTTGCTGAGACTGCCAGATTTGGCTTGGAAGCAGCCAAATATCAGTTTCAGATGGTAAGACACCAGCGACACTGCTGCCAGGTGGATGGCCAATACAACTGCCCAAAGAAGGTTTGCCTGATTGAGAGCAACAAACCTTACTCAAGACACTCAAAATAAGGCTCTAGATTTCCCAGTTGAGGGTAACTCCCTCTGTAGAACTCACACAGAAGCATACATGAAGAAAGTGGATGAGTACAAGGTCACTTATAGAAGTAACTCTGCTAAAGAAAAGGTTCCCCGTCCACAAGACCGTATGGAAGGGGAGGCGGGGCAGACAGCATAATTCCAGGCATTTTTATTAGGCCATGGCTGTACCCCAAGTACAACGGTACCCTCTGCAAGGGTATTTCAGAGGCAGGGGCAGAAGGGTTCCAGGTGTGGTTCCCATTCTCAGCCCCAAGCAAAGCAGGACCCATGACTTGTTGTTCCAGGCCACCTCCCCCACTTCCAGTAGGGGGCAGACTGACTCACTATTTCCAGGATTGGAAACTGATCACCACAGACAAGTGGGTCCTGGAAGTAGTGAGTCCGGGATTGTCCCTAAGTTTCAAATCCCTTCCCTCTCTAAGAACAAGGTGTTCAAACCATCTTCCAATGCGAAAGAAAGCTGTTGGAAAAGGAGGTTCAAAACATATTGTTGTCAAAAGCAGTGGAAACTGTGCCTCCACAGCAAGAGGGAAAGGGGTTTTATTCAAGATACATCTTCACAACAAAGAAAAATGGGGAGTGGTGGCCTGTCCCAGACCTAAGGGTGCTAAACAGGCACTTACTAAAGCCAAGGTTCAAAATGAAAACCTTGTCACTGATTCTGCCAGCCTTCCAAAAAGGAGATTGACTAGTATCCCTGGATCTAAAAGATGCTTATTTCCACATCCCCATAAGAGAGTCTCACAGAAAAGTACCTCAGGTTCAGAGTCCCATCAGGTCATTACCAGTTTTCAGCCCTGCCATTCGGTCTCACTTCTGCTCATAGAGTGTTCACAAAGTGCCTGGCAGTGGTAGTGGCACGCTTGTGAAGGCAAGGTGTCCATGTTACCCTATCTGGACGACTGGCTGGTGGTAGGAAAATCACCACAACAGGTAAAGGAACATCTGCAGCTCACCCAAGGACTATTGGAGTCTCTGGGTTTCCTGATAAATCAAAAAGTCAGTCCTTCTCCCTGCACAAGTGCTGCAGTTCATAGGAGCAGAATTAAATACCCTGGTGAGCAGGGCTTACCGACCCTGGACAGGGTAAAAATATTCTGCAGATGGCAGGCTTCTTCAGCCTGAACAAACCAAAAAGTGCAAGACAGTTTCTACAGTTACTGGGCCACATGGCAGCCGCCACTGGCACAGTTCTAGGTTCCAGGTTTCAGATGAGAGACATCCAGTTCCACCTAAGAGCTCATTGGTGTCAAAGAAGGGATTCTATCTAAGTGGTTCCAGGAACAAAAACGTTACTCCTGGCCCTTCAGTGGTGGAAAGAGGAAGCCATACTCAGAGAAGGGATTCCCTTTCAAAAGGAGCCTCTGTCAATGATTCTCACAACAGATGCATCACTACTAGGGTGTGGTGACCACCTAGGAGATGACACTACCATGGCACTTGGTCCAGTGCAGAGTTGCTCCAGCACGTAAACCTTCTGGAGCTCAGGGCAGTGTTCCTGGCACTCCAAGCCTTCACACCACTAGTTCAGGGAAAGGTGGTACAGGTCAGAACAGACAATACCACCACTATGTATTACATAAACAAGCCGGGAGGAACAAAGTCGGATCCTCTCTGCACAGAAGCTATGCAAATTTGGACTCTGGCCTACTCCCTAGGAGTTTCTCTTCAGGCCATTCATCTGCCAGGCAAGGACAATACCCTAGCAGATGCCCTGAGTCGCATCAACCAGGCCCAGCACGAATTTACCTTAGACAGGTGGTGGAAGTGATTTTCAAGAGGTAGGACATCCCAGAGATAGATCTCTTTGCATCCCACGAAAATTACCACCTGCCACAGTATTGTTGCAGACCCCCAGCTCGGGGAACAGTTCCCCTGGATGCTGTAGTTCTGGACTGGTCAGGGAGGTACCTGTATGCATTCTCTCCCCAACCCCCCCCAAATTCCCTCCCATGTACAGGGTGCTACTGAAGCTCAGGTCCCAGTCATCCACGATGATCTTGATAGCCCCAGACTGTGCCAGACAGCCATGGCACACTCTTCTGCTCTCCATGTCTGTAGCCGAACCAATACACCTTCCTCGGAGGCACAACCTGTTAAACTCCAGTTAAGAGAGACTCCTGTACCCAAACCTCATGTCACTCAGACTCAAAGCATGGCTTTTGAGGACCTAGGATATGCAGGCCTGCATCTCTCTGAAAGTGTTCTGGATATTTTAAACGGGTGCAGGAAACCTTCCACCAAGAAAACCTATGCCTCTAAGTGGAAAAGGTTTTCTGTCTGGTGCTCCACCAGGAATATGGTGCCAACTCAGGCAGGGATTCCCGCTGTGCTGGACTACCTTACTCGTTTGCATTCATTGGGCCTGCAACCTACTACTTTAAAAGTTCATCTAGCTTCGGTGTCTGCTTAAACTTCAGCTGGGAAGAATGCCTCTATGGCATCAAATCCTATCTTTGAAAGATTCGTTAAAGGTCTGGCCCATCTGCACCTCCCTAACAGGAAATCAGTGCCAGCCTGGGGCTTAAATGTTTGTATTGCCAAGCTCATGGGTCCCCTTAAACCCATGTCTTCAGCTCCTTTGAAATATGTCACATGAAAAACTGTGTTCCTAGTGGCAATCACTTCTGTTAGAAGGATCAGGGAGCTCCAGGCTCTCTGTGTGGATCAGGATTACATTTATTTTTACAGGGATAAAGTGGTCCTACGAACTAACAGAAAATTTCTTCCAAAGGTGGTCTCGGACTTTTATTTGAACCAGTCCATCACCTTACCGGTTTTCTTTACTGAGCATTCAAGCTCTGGTGAGCATAGACTGCACAGTCTTGATGTCAGAAGAGCTCTTAGCTACTACATGACAGTCACCAAGACCCATAGACAGGACAGGAAATCCAGCACCTAAAAGGCCCATTTCTCACTGGATAGTCCAGTGTATTCAGTTTTGCTGTTCAAAAGCTGGGAAGTAGGCTCCAGCAGGGCTGAGGGATGCTCGTTTATGTCTTTTCCTTTGCTACCTGGTTCTGTTGTGTATGCCTGAGGGGATTCCCCTACATACCACTAGAAGGGATGACGCCAGTGTGAGAGACTGTGCTGTAATCTTTTTTTATTGTGACATCTGTTTGTAGGGGGCTCAGGGGAGCTAATTGTGTACAACTTGAAGAGGCAGAGACTGAGGGGGTTTAAATTGCAGTGCCGCTCGCAAACGCGAGCGCCACTCCATATAGGAAAAGGTTCTGATGCATAGTTATATCTAATATTAGGTTGGGTATTAAGAAGCTTCGGGGAGTTGTATCTGTTTCAGGCTTACTGTCTGAGTTTGTACTCCCTTTGGGGGGGGGGAGACTGGGTTGTATGAGCATTGAAATAGGATATGGTTTAGCTCCAGTATATTAGCTTATTGTGTATAATCAGTAGCTTAAGTGGGAATTGCTTATTTTGTTGATTGCTTTATCCATTTTATGTAGAGAGTTATAGTATTAGTTGTATATAGTTGATTATTTTATTCTAGTGTGATTAGGCTAGGAATGTTTTTAGATTTATTTAATTTGCTTTTTCTTAATAATTTAAAGTGCTTGTTTTTGTTTTGTATTTATGTGTTAAGGGTGGATTGTCTAGATTGTTTAATTATTCTGGACTGTCTACTTCTTTAGTAAAGGTTCTAAATTTAGTGATGTGCCGGGGTTATTTGGGGGGGCCTGGGAGGGCCAGGATAGTGTATGGGGCATCCCTTCTGTGTGATTTTCGGCCCTTCACCTCCCTCCCGGTTTCTGATACTACGGTCAGACGTTGCTAGGAGGTGGGGATTTGAAGGGGCCGGGGTGATCTTGGACAGTGGGGAGCCCTGTACACAGCCGAGGGTTGTAGGATAGGGGATGTGAGATCTAGAAGACGCCCAGGGTTACGACTGGCACAAGGGAGAGGCCAGACATGTTTGTTGCCTGTCCCTAGGGAATCTGCCCGACCGAGTGGTCAGGTAACCCGAGGGGCTGCATCACCCGCCAATCCCCTGAGAGCACTGCTATGCAATGCCAGATCGATCAGGAACAAGACCGCAGTTATTGCAGACTTGATTTCCTCGGTCGATCTTTCTTGCATTATCGAGACTTGGGCTGGGGATGATGCAGGCCCAGTTTTTGAGGCTGCCGTCCCACCTGGGTATACCATGGTGCAGTGCCCCAGAGAGGAATGTAGGGGCGGTGTGGTAGCCATCTGTTTTAGATCCAACCTGGCCTTCACTGTGCACCCAGTGGTAACTCCAGGTTCTTTTGAATGTGTGACTGTCTGTGGGGGTCCGGGGGCAGGTTGCAGGATTCTCCTTATTTACCGCCCTCCTGGGACGGTGGGGAATTTCCTGCAGGAGGTTGCAGAATTCGTTGCCAGCGAAACAATGGAAGCCCCCAGATGTATTATTCTGGGTGATTTCAGTGTTTGGGCTGACGACAAATCTTCTCGGCTTGGTCATAACCTCCTTCAGATTATGTCATCTCTGGGCCTGTCACATGTTGTGTCTGCCGCGGTACATCAGGACCACCACATGTTAGACCTGGTGTTCTCACTGGGGCTTGAAATAGATAATCTCAAGATTGATCTGGTGGTTTGGTCCGATCACTGCATAGTGCAGTTCACGTTCTGGGCTCCCACTGGATGCCCTCTCCTTACTGAGTTGATGAGCTGTCGCCCTTTATGGAGATTGACCCCTGAAGATTTTCTGGCGGCAGCCGATCTGTCTAGTGTGGGTGATGTATGCGTCGGAGGCGTTGGTGCTGGGGTTGACACCTATAATAAGGTGCTGTCTGACACCATTGACTCCCTCGCACCTGTTTGTGTACGACCCAAATCTTCCTACCTGAGGTCCCTATGGTATGATGGGGCTCTCAGGGAGATGAAGAGAAAGGATCAGAGGTTAGAGCGCTGCTGGAGAAAGTCCAACCTGGAGGGGGACAAACTGGCCCTGTGTGTGCATTATAATACATACCAGGGGGCAGTCAACCATAAGAAGGCAGTGTTCCTGTCCAGGGAGATTGCCACCGGGAAGAACCGACCAGCTATACTTTTTTGGACTATGGACAGGCTACTTCATCCTGCTTGTCTACAGCCGAAGAAGGTTTTTACTAATGCTGAATGCAAAGAGTTTGCTCAGTTTTTCTCAGACAGTGTGTCCAGTATCCGGCAGGTGGTTTCTTCAGTCAGCAATGTCATAGCTGGCATCGGTCGTCTGAAGTGTTCTGAGTGCACTCTGCCTGGTTGGAGGGAGTTTAGACCAGTGGAGGTAAGTGAGGTCATTGGGGTAGCAACCAATCTGAAGCACACCTTTTGTGAACTGGACCCAGTGCCGACACGTTTCTTGATGAGATGCATAGACACCGTTGGCCCGGTGTTCGCTCTGATTGTCCAGTGTTCCTTATCTGAGGGGGTCTTCCCTGATGCCATGAAGGAGGCACTGGTGAGACCACTCTTAAAGAAACAATCATTGGACCCGGAGGTCAGGGCAAATTACTGACCTATCTCTAACCTTCCTTTTTTGGCAAAGGTAGTGGAGAAGGTAGTGAGTGGCTCTTCAGTTGGAAGAGCATCTCATGACTCATGAGTTGTACGAATCTTTCCAGTCAGGGTTTCAGGCTAGGCATAGCACAGAATCCACGCTTGTTTGGATGTTGAATGATGTCCTCAGGGCAAGAGGTCGAGGGGATAAGACAATTCTTGTTCTCCTGGATCTCTCTTCAGCTTTTGACACTGTGGACCATTGTGTGTTGCTTGACCGCCTTAGAGAACTCTGTGGACTCACTGGTGCTGTCAACAACTGGTTTGAGTTCTTTCTTACTAACAGGAGGCAATGGGTTGTGATGGGGAATTCCTGATCCACCCATAGCCTCCTATCTTGTGGAGTTCCTCAGGGATTGTTATTAGCCCCAATTTTGTTCGCAGTGTATATGCTATACCTGGGAGGGCTCATTAGGAAGTATAGTATGGCTTGGGTTTTCATTGCTATGCTGATGATACCCAGCTGTACTTTTCCTTTGCCCCAGGAACATCCAACGCGATAGATGTGCTTAACAGCTGCCTTGCTAAGATTAACGACTGGATGACCTCTAGCAGGTTGTGACTGAACCCTGATAAGACAGAGGTAATGGTGGTGGAGTTGAACAGAGTGCATGATAGGTTGGCCTCTGAATCAGAGACTGGACTTGTTCTGGGATCTGTTTCATTGAAGACCTCCTCTTGGATGCGTAATGTTGGTGTTATTCTGAATAGGAATTTGACTATGGAGGAGCAGATATCCTCCACAGTTCGCTCCTGTTTTTTCCATCTCAGAAATTTCGCCAAGATAAAGCCCCTTGTTCCGCCTCTGGACCTCCCCACCTTGATACATGCCTTAGTTACATCAAGGGTTGACTACTGTAATGTGCTGTACCTCAGGGTTAAGGGAGGATCTCTCCACAGACTGCAGCTAGTGCAGAACGTAGCTGTCCGGTTACGTACTGGGCAGCCAGAATTTTGCCATATCACACCGGTGTTGCGTGAGCTGCACTGGCTGCCGGTCAGGTGGAGGATCCTTTTTAAGGTATGTCTTCTCACCTATAAGGCCCTACATGGGCAGAGCCCTGGTTATCTGTCAGACCTTCTTGTACCTGCCCTCTCTGTCCGCCCCCTCCGTTCCTCTTGTGGAGGCCCCCTGGTGATTCCTAGGACAAGGTTGAGATCGACTGCCGATAGAGCTTTTAGTATTGCCGCCCCCGTCCTTTGGAATTTGCTGCTCCTTGGAGTTAAGGGGGCCCCTACTTTGGAGGTATTCAAGGCCACCCGTAAGGCCCTCCTATTCCCCCAAGCTTTTCAGGATTGAATTACTAAAATTTTGATTGATTGTGTATGATGCTTATATGATGTGCTATTATTCTGTACTTTCTAAATCTGTTATGCATCTGTGTGTTAATTTCTTGAAGATGTGTTTATTTGTGCGGCCCCCAGAGCCTCTGGGATTGGGCATTTTTTTTAAATAAATTTTGCCTTGCCATTCCACAAGGGGTACAGCTGCTACTGTAGCAGCTTCCAGGGGTGTTCCTTTGGTGTAAATCTGGAAGACAGCTACCTGGAGAACAGTGCACACCTTTACCAAGCCTTATAGCCTGGATACACAGGCTAGGGGTAATGCCAGGTTTGGCACAGCTGTCCTGCAGAGCCTATTTCCAAAGTAGGTTCTGTGCCACCTCCAAAGGTACTACTTCTTAGTCTGCATAAGAGTTTGGAATATTGGAGTATTCCTGAGGTGAGAAGAAAAAATTACTTAACACAGTAATCTTGTTTCTTCCAGGAGATACTCCAATATTCATAACTCTCCCACCCTGCCTCCCCTGCTAGAACCAGTGGCCTCTGCACTCCATGCTGTAATACCAGGGGTGTGTGTGCCACACTCTGGCATTTATATTTGGAACTGTATTCAATGGTTTTTCCCCTCTTCAGGTGATTTCTGACATTGGGGGTGTTTTTTAATGTTTTTCCCCTCCAGTTGGAGGTTTGTCTGGGTGCTTTGTTGTTGTTGTTATAGATAATCATTAACTTCCTCTTGGGCCCTGTCTTGTCAGGCGTCCACAAAATCTGAGGGTTAGAATGTAGGCAGTTGAGAGGTGACAGTATTTGCATATTGTTCCATCTCCGGGCAGATCTGGCTTAAGGCATACCTATTTATTTATTTATGTCTTTGATTACCGGGTAAGTGCACTGATCCAGAGGACCATTCTCAGTCACGACCCGGGCCACAGTGTGGCAGGCAATACAGAGAACACAGCAGCACATACAGGTAGATACAATCCATGCAGTAAATTCACACCTCGGCCACGAGGTGGTGTGGAAAAAAATTAAGTAATAGTACAAAGGACATAGGGTAGGCAATGGCCAGACACACGCAGTGTGAGGTAGGGCCATAAGCAGCAATAGGAGACATGAGATACAGGAGAATACAAGGCGCAGAAGAACATAAGTGGCTACAGGAGTAAGAAATGAGACCAGTTAGCAAGGGCCAGTAGTAGAGCTGTGTGGGTTTATCTAGTCAGAAACTAGCAGGTTTGGGTGGGTTTAGAGAGACACAGAGATGAGGGGAGATAGGTGGAGGGCTGGAGACAATGGGATGGAGACATAGGCATTAGAATGTCAAAGTATTGATTACCGGACACAGTGGCAGTCCACACCATCCAGGAGCCAGTGTTTCACTGCCTGTTTGAAAGCCAAGTGTGAAGGGGATGATCGGACGGACTATGGGAGCTTGTTCCATAAGGAAGGTGTGGAGATGGAGAAAGCTTTTCTTCCCATTGCCGTGGAGATCCGGGGAGCTTCCAGTGGGGGGGGGTAGCGGATGCCCTGAGTGTTCTAGGAGTCACTCTGTCGGTCAGAAGGAGAGAGTAGGGGGATAAGTGCAGGTACCATAGCGCATTATCCACTAGGCAGCCCATGCCATAGTCAAAGCGACCTTGTATAGGGAGCCAGCCCAGGGATTGGTAAAGAGTGCAGTGGTGGGTCCGGTGGGGAGCTTGAAGGACGAAACAATAGATAGTTATAGGTAGTGTTTAGTTTTGACTTCAGGGTGGGGGATACGAGGGAGTAGTAGTCAAGTAGAGGCAGAAGGTTGCCCTGGGCGATGGCAAGGCGTACTTCAGTCGATAGGAAGTATTTGAGTCAGTAGGTAGCACCAAGTTTCTGGTGGATTCTCCACACAGTGTTGTTGACATGCTGTTGAAAGAGAGGGAGGGGTCAAGAGTGACACCTAAGTATTTAAAAGATAGGACATTTTCAAGAGGGGGGCCTGCTGGGGTGCTTACTAGGAGGGAGGAGTTGGATTTGGCAGCTTTGGCGAGGAAAGGTTTTGAACCAAAAAGCATGGACTTAGTCTTCTTTTAATTGACTAGAAGCCTGTTGGCTAGGAACCATTTATGAGCAGTGCCATGGTTGTGTGTAAGGATGGAGGAGATGGACTTGACGGATTTGTCACTGTGGTAGAGAACCAGATCATCAGCATAGAGGAGCGCTTGGCAGGTGAGGCTTTCCCTTGGGAGCGCAGTAATGAATATGGAGAAGAGTAGGGGCCCAAGTATAGAACCTCGGAGGACTCCAGTGCAAATGGGAAGGGCAGCAGAGGAGGCTTTGTTGATGATGGACTGAGATCGATAGGATAGATAGCTGCAGAACCAGGCTACTGTTTCTCTGGAACAGCCAAAGAGAGGCAAGGTAGAGTGGAGGAGGTGGTGGAAAACAAGGTCAAAATCCTTTGTTAGGTCTATGAAGACAGCTCCTGTGGCTTTGCCTTGGTCCATATTTCGCAGCACATGATCAGAGAAAAGGGCCAAAGCAGAGGAGGTGCTGTGGTGCTTGCGGAAACCATGCTGGAGAGAACACAAGAGGTTATACTTTTCAAGATGCTCTGAGAACTGGATGTGCATTACCTTTTCAAGCAGTTTGCTCAGGTGAGGAAGTAGGGAGATGGGCCTGTAGTTATCAGGGGTTTGAGGGTCACTGCTTTTGAAGACAGGAACTACATTTGCATGTTTCCAAAAGTCGGGAACCGTAGAGGATGTAAGGGCGAGGTTGAAGAGGAAGACGAGGGGTTTAATCAGTGCAGAGCCGATGAGTTTAAGGAAAGCAGAGTATAGCCCATCACTGCCAGGACTGCCTTTGGCAGGGAGAGACTTGAGGAGCTTAAGTGCCTCCATGCCCAGTGACTTTGAAGTGGCGTGGAGGGGGCAGGGTAGTGGCAGAGGAGGGTGGGGTGGGAGGTGGGTAGTTCAGGGCAGGGGACGCCTGCAGTGGGAGCATGCCTGGATAGGGGGATAAATCTGAGAACTTTGTGTTGAAGATGTTTACAATTTCTGTGGGGTCTGAGATATGACCAGAGGGGGATGACAGCTGTTTTAGTTGGCTCCTGGACTTCGGGTTAAGGATAGATCCAGTGGAGGCCCAGAAATTGCGCGGTTTGCCAATGTTTTCTTTTTGTTGATTAATGTAGAATTTATGCTTGAGTGACCTAGCAGTCTGCTTGCAGGTATTGCGTAGCTGTCTGTAGGCATTCCAGAGGTGGGTTGAGGGCACAGCCTTGTAGGCTTTCCATTTGTTGTCCCGGGCTTTCATAAGTGTCAGCAATTCATTGGATAGCCAATGTATAATACTGCATAAGAGTTATGAATGTTGGAGTATCCCCTGGAAGAAACAAGATTACTGTGGTAAGTAATTTTTCCTTCTTGCTCACTTCATTTTTCCCTCTATGTACTGTTGTCTAATGCCTCTGTTGTAACCTCCTGGGTCGTACCTGAAAATAGGCAGCTCTGCTGTCTAGTTTGCCTACCGGGCAACAAAAACTAAATAGAATAAGTTTAGGGATAAAAATGATTTTTTTTTTCTTATGCAGATACTATCAGTAATGAAGAATAATGGCAAATACAGAAAATTGATTTAATATAAGTTGAATTGTTTCTGTATATTTAAACAGTTTTCCAGGATACAGGAAAAATGCCTTAAATTGTTTGATTTGTGCAGTAGAGACACTTAAGGATGTGTCTGACCCCTTCCTTTTTTCATCCTAATATTGGGTGTGATGGAACACTTAGAAGGTTATCAAATGTGAAGAAGAGAAACTGAAACAAAACAAGCAAAAAAAAACTGAAATACTATACAGAGTGTTATGAGTAACTTGGTTTAGCCAGACTGTTTTAATTCCCCATGTTTTGCCATAAACGGTCTTCATTGCTTTCAGCACAAAACTCAGGCATGCTACATTCCACAGTACCCTGTCTTTAAGGATCTGGATGGATCCATTCTTGAAAAAGTTTCCTAGTCCAAGTGTTTTGGTGTTGGGTTGGATTGAAATCTTGATTTGTCCTCCCACATAGATGTCCTCGATAAAAAGTTTCTCCCCAAACTTGGCATGTTGTACCTCAACACATTCTGTCTCCCATTCAGTGTCTGCCATGTGATTGTCCCCACAATGATCTTCCTGGTGTTTGACTACATGGATGTGGGGTACGACACTGCCCCCCCAAAACCGTTCTGGCTATACAGGACCCCCCTCTTTCACTTCTTTTGCCATTTCTTCCTAAGCTGCCCTCCCTACTCTCATCACAGCTCCCTCTGCCTAGTCTTCCCCCTTCCTGCTCTCAAGGGTGGGTGTCTTCTCCACTGCATCCCCTTTTCACTCAGGTTCTGGTTCTGTTCCCTCCCGTTACTTCTCTTCCCTCCACTTTTCTCCATTTCCTTCCCCCTGTTCCTTCTGCTCCACTGCTTTGCGCTCCTTCTCAGTCCCCTGCAACAAAACCTCAGCTGGGCAGTCTGCCTTGTCCTCTTGGCTCTGTGTACTGTGTCATACCCCTCTTGTGCTGTTGCTCTTCCTCCTCTGTCTCCTTCAAAGCTGTTCTTCATGACCTTTGTTCTCACACAGGCATCTGCAGCTAGTCTTCCCCCCACACTTATTGCCCCTTTCTCCCCACTTTTAAGCCCATCTCCTGCCCTCTCGTATTCCTCCTGTGAGCGCCGCCTTCTCCCTTTGAGTTAATTATTGTAAATGTAATTGTGGCTGTTCCTTTTCTACGCTACATATATTACAGTATTGTAACTTTATGACTTTTTGTATTTGATTGGTTCTTAATTTTGCTGCTGTTCTGTTTTATGTCTTTCCCTTTCTCTATTCCCCCTCCTGAGATCGCACTTGGAAAAAAGCTCAGGATGTATTATCCTGTTGTCAGATTATAAATAAACTTTAGCTATTACTACGGATTGCAGTTATAACACTCTAACGTAATTTTATCACTCTGTTACAGTTTGCGCGTTTGGGTATTCTTGAAGATCAGGAAGAGATGAGAAAGGAAGAGGAAGAATTGAAAAGAAAGGCTATGAAAGCAAAAGCAAAGAAAAGGAAATTGTAGGATACAGCAACCTAATCCCTGCAATCGTATTTATTAATTTAATGAACTATTCTGTGCAGAGGACACATGCACAAAGAGAAATATAAAGTGTCTGTATATCTTCTGATGCCTAGAATGAAAATGTTTTCATAAACAATTTTTTCCCCCTCATGAGAATTTTTTTCTTGATAGAAAGGTGGCATTGAACGTCTGAAGTAGCTATGCATTGGCTGTCATTGGAAAAGTAAATAATCTGGACTGCCTATGCATTGTCCTACATTTCAGTTTGAGAAAAAATGCCAGTCTGTAGCAGATCCCGGATACATTTCGTTTATTTGAAGAGAAATAACATGCATTCAAAATGTTATTGGGGAGATGTGGTCGTCTTATTTCAAAGGTGTTTTTTTTTTTTTTTTTTCTTATGACAAAAGAAAAGCTTGGTTTAAAGTTAGCTTTTTCTGGTAGGGATTTGACTCCAGTGCTGCCTTTAAGAAGTTGGTACAGTCCCCACTGCTTATAACGGGCACATTTGTGTAGACACATTCTGCCTGTTATAATCAGTGGTCGCTGTAACATATCCCTTGAAAAATAGAAAGGCGCCAGCTACTGTCACGGTTGCAATGTAGCATTTATTCACAGTCTAAGCCCAGTTGCCAAAATAAGTGTTTGAAAAAGCGGGGTACACAATTACAAACGGTGTCAAAACAGAAAATCAAAAGAAAGCAGCAGCTATGCAGCCTTAAACAGTGAGGGTTATTACCCTGTCAGTCAGTAAACAGTCTGAACTTAAACACAGTTACTGTACTGTACAAACAGTGGCACAACAGGGAAAGAAAGCTTCAGCTTTGCAGCCATAACAGCCAATGTTACCCTATCAGTCAGTAAATGGTGTTTTTTTTTTATTTGAAGAATTCAGTAGTCTTCAGCTGTGCTGAAGTGTTCCTGTAGTTCGGCTCCCACACTTTCTCAGCAGCAGTAACAGCACCCCAGTCAGGTGCAGTTTCTAACATTACGTACAAAATACAGTTGGCGAATGCACTCGCAGCACACAGTTGTTACCATAGACGCCATGTGGCGTCAGAGCCATCCATTGCTGGAATGGACCCAGAATGGCCACTGGGGGGCAAATGAGTTAAAGGCTGCTGTAATCGCACCTCATTGAGATGCTAATTGCAAATGGACAGTTCTGTTCTCTCAGGCTGACCACCGCTGATCACCCTGCTAACTGCATGACCGAGACGGTGCTCCTGGATCGTTATACACGTCTGCAGTTACCATACTTCCCAATGTGAATGGCAAGTGGAAGAAAAGTTTTGCCTAGTAAATCCAATTGCCCGTATAAACACGGGTGGTATAAGTGGTGGGGACTGTACAAGACTAATAAGGAGGCATACAATATTTTTCATTTTCAAGATAAAGTGCTGTAGTTCTGGATCTTACTTTTACTTTCTTACACCTGTGTATGCAGCTGTTCAGATTGATATATAACTTGGAGAAAAATGCAGTCTTGTTTACCTCAGATTTTACATTTGCACATCTTAGTGATGTTTTCTTGATCCCTGGTTTTAAAAATTAAATCTGATTGGCTGCAGTTGTTTCCTTATCCCTGGAGCAAAGACTCACCAATGAATTAAGAATATTGAGTGGATGCTTGTTCAAGTTTCATTTTAAAGAATACCAAACTGATTTTAGTTCCATTAACATCCCCAAAATTCAGTGCAGCTTTAATTCAGAAGTGGCTTTAAATTGGTGAAATATGGTATTTCACTCTTTTAAAAAGTCAAGTAGCATATAATAGCAATAATTTCTGTCCCGTTATTTCTATGGCACATTAGCTCAACATTGTTTCCGGCACTCAGATCATGTAGCAAGTAATTAACTGCCAAGAAATAACTTGAATGTTGGACATAATTGCTTAGTTCAGTTCACTCTTTTTCTGTGATTTCAGTACATGGCTCTATGTAAAAACGTTTTAAATTGGATCATTTTAATGCATAGCCCCGGAACAGTACTTAACATTGTTCACACATTCAGTGTTGTGAAGCATTAGACTTTAGAAATAAGGTACTTTGTGTAGGTTTTCACATTAAACTCCTTTTCCCTTATACTGTAATAGCATTTGCAGAAATACCCATTTTCAGATAGTAGAAGTGGATAATTTCTAACCAATGCAAATCTAAATGATGTAGCTGGACTTTTAATCATAGACTGCCACAAGTGAACGTTCCTGAAATGTGTCCATGTGCAGTGAAAATTTTTAAGATTTATTTTCATGTAAGTGTCCTATTTGGTATTGGGAAGTATTGTCCGTTTGAATGTAAATCCCAATATTCTGTTCTTTGGTTGCATCCATAACCTGCAGCATCACCATTCTTTTTGTGAGGTGCATCATGTGTAGAAATACAGGTTTTCTGCTTTATCAGAACTTTCATTTTGAAGCAGCGATTTTGAATAAGACTGAGCATTGAATGTTTCAACTCACATATGTGCTCCATGGTGGAATGAAGATATAGTAAATTAAGATAGAGGCTTCAGCTAAAGGTAAAACATCTGAAGTATACTTATGATTCTCAGATACCTCTAATACCACTTTGCTTGTGTTTTAGCACGTTCCTTCATTCTAAAAATATTATTCTACTCTATATATTTGTTTCACCTGTGTTAAATCTGAAATGAACGCATCATAACTGTGAAACTTTACTTCTAGGGGCATGGATATAGTTAACAAAACCACACATTGGCATTTGCACTGGAAGTGCTGATTTGTCAGAACATCTCCAAGCTAAGTTCCTCCGACCACCTGGGCAGTACTGTATATCCTCTGGCTCTGCCCCATGACATCAGATCTTCCTTTCTTCCTGGAAGAGTTCAGTCTCCTCCTTCGCAACTTTGCTCATTGTATAGTACCAAGAGCATGACTGACGATTTCTTAAATGTTTTTCCAAACAGTTTCTTTGATATTTCGAATTCCTCAATTTAGCTTCAGCCTTGTTGATGGAAGATGGAATATGACTAAGCAAAGCCTGCTCCTGGCTTCAAATTCAAACAACATGAAGTCTTGCTATATTATGACATATGCAGTGAGTCCCAACCTTTGAACTGCTCCGGAGGTGAAAGAGTTAACTTTCCATGCCAGGCATGGAACTTTGAGCACGAGCTCGGTTGAAAACTCTGTCTGTTGTTCTTCAAACTCAAACTGTCAGATTCTTTACTCCGCCTCACTGAACAGTCACTCCGGAGATTTCTCCGTCTGCTCTGTTCATTTTGTCGGTTAAAGTATTAATTTTTCGTTTTTTTAACCGAATTTAAACCACAACCAGTCGGTTCAAGCTCTGTCTGTGGTATTGTAAGTACTAGATAATTTTTACATTTACTTTCTGTGTGGAACTTGTAAAACAGTATTATCGGTTCGATTTGAACCGATCAGGTTGTTGTAAATACATTAATCTGTCTTTTAGAGTGCAGTTCCCGGTTCTAATCGGTTCTAAAAAAAAAAACGGATTTCATTACGTTTTTTTCCATGACCCGTGACACGGTTGGGAACCGATAAGAGAGTCTTACTTGGTGGATTGCCATAAATGAGCAAGTTTTGGTTAGGCTGGCACTATGTCTGAGAAACCCAAAAGAAAAACCGGGCCCATTGGATTTCAACACTGCAGTGTTTGTGGGGAAGCCTTTGCCAAGGCTGACCCCCACACCACCTGTGTTTATTGTCTGGGGTTTGACCACCTCAATGCAGACTGCCAGATTTGCAAAAATTTTCCTGCAGCTACCCTGGATGAGAGTTGGTAGGCTCAGGGAAAGGGAGGCCAAGAAGTCCGCTGACCCGGATGGCCAGCCCGGTTCGGTTGTAACCAAACCGGAGGGAGTGCCCTCTGACCAGGGCGAGACTTCCTCGGGCAAAAGGAGAGCCGACTCGGAGGAGTTGGTTCCAGCAAAAAGGACTAGAAAATCAGTGGGTTTGGAGCCAAAAATTTCCCTCTCCAACCGCTGAAGAAATAGCCAAAGTGATTAAAATTGTCCAGTCGCTTTCCCCGGTTCCGACCGAACCGGCACCATCAGGTAAGCGTACGGTTCGATCGGTTCCACCGGTTCAAGAATATGATTTAGAGGAATTTTATGAACCGGATAAGGGGGAAGAGGAGTATGAGGAGAGTGAATGTGGATTTGAGAGTCTGGATGTGCCCATTGAACCGGACATTCCCAGAAAGACCTTCAGAAGTGTCTCCCCAGGCTTCGAGTCCCCTCTCATTTTATGTTTTATAAAAGTGGCTGAAACCCTCCAGCTCCCTATGGAGGAAGCTGTGGATGATCAAGAGGAGCCTGACTATGTAGAAATGATGGATATCCAGAGTCTAGAGACTGTCTATTCCTTTGCATAAATCTTTGGGAAACAGACAGTAAAATTTAAAACTCCTCACACTATACCTCTTGTGGATAAAAGAATGGACAAGAGGTACACATTGTCAGGCTCTAATACGGAGTTCCTTACATAACAATGCAGCCATGTTGGGATAGTGCAGGCTGCAGCCTGTGACAAGGCAAATATTCCCTTGGCTTCACACACCCCTGACAAGGACTCCAGGAGGATTGATGCCATGGCAAAGAAACAGTACATGGCATCATCCTTGGGACTCAGACAGGCAAATGATATGGCTTATGTTGCTAGATACCAGAAATCCAGATGGGATACTGTTATGGCTCTAGCAAAACAGGTCCCTGGCCAGCTTGCCAAGGAGCTGGAGCAGGTGGCTGCTGATGGTATTGAGGCATCTAAGGTGCAATTCCATGCTGCAGTGGACTCTAATGATGTGTCATCAAGAGTCATGGCTACATTTGTGGCACTTGGCAGAATGGCTTGGCTCAGATGTACTAGCCTGTCACAAGACACACAGACTAAGGCCATGGATTTTCCTGTTGTGGGTAATTCTCTGTTTGGGGAGCAGACAGAGAATTACATGAAGAAAATGGATGAGTATAGGACCACCTGTAGGAGTGCACAGGCCAAGGAAAGGCAGGCCACTCCTCAAAGGCAGCCTTCCAGGGGCAGGGCAGGCCTTTTCATAGGCATTTCTACCAGGCCCAGGCCTCCTCTTCAGCTTACGCCCGGAGGGGGTTCTTTAGAGGGAGAGGCAGACAGGGTACAAGCAGACCTTCTACCCCTCAGCCTAAAGCCCCTGCCAAGCAGGCACCCTGATGGGGTGGCCAGGGCCGATTCTCCACTACCTGTAGGGGGCAGGCTGACTTACTTTGTCCAGGACTGGATGTCTTTAACATCAGACAAGTGGGTCCTGGAAGTAGTAAGCCAGGGACTGGTTCTCGGCTTCAAAAAATTTCCAAAGATGAGAACCAGGTGCTTTCCAGCTGCAAATCCTTCAGAGGCACTTGCCCTAGAGACAGAATTTTCTACCCTCCTGGCTCTCAGAGCTGTGGAAAGGGTTCCACCCCTACACCAGGGCAAGGGTTGTACTCCAGGCACTTCCTTACCCCCAAAAAAGAAAGGAGAATGGCGGCCCATCCTGGATCTCAGATACCTAAACAAGCACCTTTTAAAACCAAAATTCAAAATGGTGACTTTGGGAATTATTTTACCCTCTCTAAGGCCAGGGGACTGGCTAGCGTCCCTGGACCTCAAGGATGCCTACTTCCATGTTCTTATCAGAAGCTCCCATCGGAAGTACCTCAGATTCGAACTGCCCTCAGGCCATTACCAGTTCAGAGCAATGCCCTTCGGCCTCACCTCTGCCCCGAGGGTATTCACAAAATGCCTGGCAGTAGCAGTTGCCCACTTAAGAAGGCAAAAGATTGCCATCTTTCCTTACCTGGACGACTGGCTCATAGTAGGCCAGTCTCCAGGCCAAGTCAAATTACATCTTCAGGTAACTCAGCAACTGCTCACATCTCTAGGTTTCCTTCTCAATCTTCGAACGTCAGTTCTAGAGCCTGTCCAGGTTCTTACCTTCATAGGTGCAGAACTGAACACAAAAGAGGCCAGAACCTTCCTTCCTCTGGAAAGAGCAAGGACCATGGTCTCTCTGGTCTCCTCTTTCATCCTGCAGGTCTCTCGACCAGCAAGGCATTTTCTGCAGCTCCTGGGGCACATGGCTGCTTCTACAGCAGTAGTGCAGGGAGCAAGATTTCAGATGAGGGACATCCAGTTCCATTTGAGAGCCATTTAGTCTCAAAGGAGAGACCTTCTATCCAAATTGATCCCAATGACTCGAACCCTGATCCAAGCCCTTCAGTGGTGGCAGGACCAGAGCAATCTGAGACAGGGGGTCCCCATCGCCCTTCAGTCTCACTCCTTAATCCTTACTACAGATGCACCCCTCTTGGGGTGAGGAGCTCACATGGGCGACCTCACTACCCAGGGATTGTGGTCCCCTCAGGAATCTCTGCTCCACATCAATCTGTTGGAACTCAGAGTAGTTTTTCTAGCACTTCAAGTTTTTTCCAAATCTGTTCAGAACAGAGTTGTTCAGGTCAGAACAGACAATACCACCACAATGTGGTACATCAACAAGCAAGGGGGCACTCGGTCTACGGCGTATGCACCGAAGCAATGAAGTTGTGGTCTCTGGCTTACTCTCTGAACACCTTCCTTATTGCAGTTCACCTCCCAGGCAAGGACAATGTCCTGGCAGATGCTCTCAGCAGGATTTCCCAGGGCCATCACGAATGGTCACTGGATCCCCTAGTACTGGAGGTAGTATTTGCCAGATGGGGCACCCCACAGATAGATCTTTTTGCAGCCCCAGACAATCACCAACTTCCCCTTTTTTGCTGCAGGCCCCCAGTGTTGGGCTCAGTCCCTCTGGATGCCTTCCTTCTCAGTTGGGAAGGGAAGTTTCTCTATGCTTTTCCCCCTTCCCTCTTCTGTTCAAGGTGCTAGTCAAAATCAGATCTGAACCCTGCAAGATGATCCTGATTGCTCCAGATTGGGCCAGACAGCCCTGGTATCCACTCCTTATGTCCTTAGCAGTCCACCTTCCCCTATGTCTTCCCAGGAATCACAACCTGTTAACCTGTGCTCAGGGGAGAGTTTGGTACCCGAACCTCAGATCTCTCAATCTCAAGGCCTGGCTCTTGAAGAGTTAGAGTTTGCTGTCCTACACCTCTCCCAAGGTGTATTGGATATCTTGAAGGCTTCTAGGAAGCCTCCCACCAGGGCTACTTATAATTCCAAATGGAAGAGATTTTCCATATGGTGCTCTGACAAGCATATTTCCCCAGAATCTGCTGATTTACCCACTGTCCTGGATTATATGGTGCATTTGAATACTCTGGGGCTGAGACCAGCTACCCTAAAAGTGCACATGGCAGCCGTGTCTGCTTTCTTATCAGCAGATAAACCCTCTTCTCTTTCAGCTCATCCTGTATTCTCCAAGTTTTTTAAGGGGTTGCTTCACACCAACCCCCCTTTCAGGGCCCCTGCCCCTGCCTGGGATCTTAATATTTGCATTGCCCAGCTTATGCAACCCCTTTTGAAGCCTTGTTTCAGCAGAGCTTAAGTACTTGACTTGAAAAACTGTGTTTTGTTAGCCATCACTTCAGCCAGGCGCATGGCGAATTACAGGCATTGTCAGTGGAGCCTGATTTATCTCCTTTCATAGAGATAAGGTGGTCCTCAGGACTAACAGAAAGTTCTTGCCTAAGGTGGTTTCAGACTTCCACCTTAATCAATCTGTGTCTCTCCCTGTGTACTTCACTGACCATTCCTCCTCTGGCGAGAGAAGACTGCACAGTTTAGATGTCAAAAGAGCCCTTAGTTACTACATAGAACGTACCAAGGGTCACAGGTTTGACTTCCTTCAACTGTTCCTCACTTATGGTGAGGTTGGTAAAGGGAAACCTGCCACTAAAAGATCCATTGCCAGGTGGATTGTCTCTTGTATCCAATTTTGCTATGAAAAACTGGGTAAGGTTCTTCCCTCAGGCCTGAGGGCTCACTCTACCAGAGGTACAGCTGTGTCTCTGGCTGCTGTCAGGGACATCCCTATCCTAGAGATATGTCAAGCAGCTACGGAAAACAGTTCAGACTTTACCAAGCATTACTCCCTGGACATCCAGGCTGGAGTGATGCTCGGTTTAGCTACAGCTGTGCTTCAGAGCCTATTTCCTAAGTAGGTTCTGTCCCTCCTCCATGGAGGTACTGCTGTGTAGTCTGCATATGTCATAATATAGCAAGACTTTATGTTGTTTGAAGAAAAAATTACTCACCTTAGTAATGTTGTTTCTTCTAATGGAGTCTTGCTGTATTATGACCCCCGCCTGCCCCTCTCACAACCTCTGTTTTTGGGATGTGGGTGGGCAGTGCAGTGTTGGCACTTAATAGATGCCCACCTTTGTTTTTTCACCCCTCCTTTTTGGGGTGATTGGGTGTTGTGTTTTTCATTTTTTGGATCCCCTGACTTGAGTCTTTGTTTTGGGACCAAAAAATGTCTTCATATATTTAGTAGCCAGTTGGCTAGTGTAGGTTTGCAGTTTCCACACAGAACCTTAGTGAGTTTTGCTCATAAAGATCTGACAGAGTTTGAAGAACAACAGACAGAGTTTTCAACCGAGCTCGTGCTCAAAGTTCCATGCCTGGCATGGAAAGTTAACTCTTTCACCTCAGGAGCAGTTCGAAGGTTGGGACTCACTGCATATGTCATAATATAGCAAGACTCCATTAGAAGAAACAACATTACTAAGGTGAGTAATTTTTTCTTCTGTGTCACATGCTGCCAGAAAATGTCACGCTTGGCCCCACGCGTTTTTTTTCTCTACTGCTTGGGGGCTGCACATGATGTTTCTGGCTTTGACCTGTGCCAGACAATGCTCCTTTCCTCTGTGGAGGATAATGCAGCCTGGCTGCTTCTCAGCCAGCCAGCCAACAGGACCCAAAATGTCAGCTGACTGACTGCAAGAAGGCCTCCACTGCAGCGGAGTCTGTGGCCCAGCTTATAACCATGGAAGAGATGGCGGGTACCTAGTCTGCCTAGGCGTTGCTTACGGTTGGGGCCATTGTCTGGACATCCTTCACCTGTGAATTCCAGTAGATGTGTCTGGCCCTCCAGACCTTTGGGGAGAGCCCTGCCGCCACGTTACAAAAACACAGGCTCCATCGGTGCCAGTCATAGGTCCAGGAGAGATTGTGATCCTCCTGCTCCCTCGACTCCCCGGACCACTGAACTCTGGTTGTTCACTCAACTTCAGTCAAGCCTTCTGTGGTCAAGGGCCAGGTCGCAGCCCCACAGTGCTCCTGTCAGGCTTGTCAACCTCAATACCGACTGATCAGATGGTCAAGATTTTTCTTGACCTCATGGACCAATTGCCGGAGATCAATGAGGAGTCTATCTCCAAGACACTGGTTTTCCCAGTCCTCACTCAGGAGGACGTGGATTGGTCAGTGTTCCTGATCGACTTCAGGTGGGAACAGCCTCCACCTAAGGTCGTTCCACTAAATTTGGTGCATGTGATCTAAACTGCACCACCGGTGACTTCTCCTCAGCATCAGCCCTTGGGTCGATGGTCGAGATTGATACCTAGGTTGTGGCACTACTCTTGCTCAACCTGGAGGTGTCACTGTCAGCGTTCCTTGACCTCCGATGAGGAGAGACTCTGCCGCAGCATGTGGTAGCACTACAAGGAGCTCTTCTGGCAGCAGGGGTAGGACTCTACCTTTCACACCCATGGTGAACAAACAGGCATCAGTCATGTCCATGCCAGTCTATCCTGACAGTCGGCCCCTTCACGTGTCTCACTACCCTTGTGGGTGGAGCCACGTTCATCACAGCCTTTGGTGGGAGCTCCAACAAAAGATACCTGTGTGACGATCACCTTGCCAGGCAGGCTGTCAGTGGAAATCACCCAGTCGGATGACTCTCGGGTGGCCCACAGTGACAAATGGTCAAGGGCCATTTCTGAGGAGTTCTTAAGATGACTTAGATGGCTCATCCATGCAGTCGTCGAGGACACATACCTTCAACTAACTGTCGGTTAAGGAACTGACTCTGCTCCATGGGCTGATATCATTTGGGGCTCTACTCCAACTCATTTTGGAGTCCATGTCTGTATTTCTGGAGCCTATTCAGAAAAGGGCTAAGTAACCTTTCACAGACATCCTCGATAGTGAGAAATCCCTTGGGATTGCCTTTCCCATGACCATGGCCATTTTGGGGCCTGCCCTGGAACTTTGGCATTATCCTGCATCCTGTCTGGCACTCTTCACCCATTTGGTCCACAAGTATGCACTCCCTGCTGGGTGCCTTTCCATTTTCTCAGACCATCGCTGAGACTCCACTTTATGGAAGTCAGGAATCCAAGGGGACATGGACAAGCCACCCAACAAAGAATCAAAGAAGCATGACTACACAGCCAAGAAGGTGTACGCTACCTCCTTTCTTGGTCTCCGTCAGAAGAGCTACACCATGACGATGGCCAACTTTGGTCATTCCCTGCTGGGAGTGCTAGATAATGTACCTGCTGACAAACAGCTGCCAGTGAAGTTGATCAGAGACGAGGGTCAAGCATTAGCTAAACACCAGCTCCAGATGGCCTTATACATGGGCGACTCCTGTGCCCGTGCCTTGGCAGTGCCCATCTCAGTGCAGTGTGGGCCTGGCTGAGGTCCTGCACCTTTACAGTGGACACTCAGCAGAACCTAGAAGATGTCCCTTTCTTAGGCACCGACCTGTTTGCAGCAGGGTTGGAAGGTCATCTCACCAGGTTTGAGAAGTCTAGTGTGCGCCCCCCCCAGTCTCTGTGGCTTTGTCCCAGAATGACCCAAAGGCCCAGAAACTGAAAAAGAAGGCCTTTCAGTTTCGGTTCCTTCAGCCACAGCAGCCTCAGCAGCAGCATCATACCAAGCCTGGCACCCCAAGGCCAGGTTCTCTGGCTAGGGGCCCAAAAGAGGTGGGTGCAGGGGAAGTGATGCCCTTCCTGCTGCCCCCTCTAAAGCTTCCAGTGAATGGTTAGGGGGGTATCTACCTGCTGCCTGTACAATCCCTAACTCAGCTCCCTGCAGGGGATCGGGTTCACCACTTCTGGCCATATTGGTCCATCATTACTGCAGAAAAGTAGATTCTCAAGGTGGTAGACAGAGGTGGTAGCTGCCTCTAGACTCTGAAGTTCTCCTGTCTTATCAATCCCATGCTCCACCAGAGTCTTCAATGTTGCAGGACTCTCCATTCTATGGGAGGATGTTCAGTTCTTACAAAAGGGGCAATAGGGGCCGGGTGTGCACCGTACTGTATCTGCACAATCTCAATCAGTACATGCAGAAGCAAATATACTAATACTATATGAGAAATATAAAGTTAATAGAGAAAAAAATGAGTAGAATACTCATCCAAGATGGCATCGACGGAAGCAGCATTCTCTGCGAGGTCTGACGTGTGCAAGTCAGTGGTGGGAAAGAACTGGAGGGCGGGCATGGGGACCGCTCACTATATAGCACCATGCTGGCGTGAGTCACGTGACGGGTGGGCGGTTCCCCTGCCAGACACTGCTAGCTAGAAGTTTTCCATGTGGTCCTAGTACCTGGTGGCTTAGTCCCATCTGTGAGTACCTACTGCAAGAGCCTTTCTCGAAGATCTGCTGTTACGGTAAGTTCTTATGTAACTGTACTTTCCTGATGGTAACCCTGAACTAGATCGTACCATCCATAGAGCAGGGCATGTAGTTCTGCTGCTTTAACCTCCAGAACGCGTTCTTCCACATCAGTCTGCCCAACTGGCGGTACCTTCAGTTATGTGCAGAATGGGATCTGTACCAGTTCCAGGTCATGCCGTTTGGCTTCTCATCCACGCCCACGGTCTTCACCAAATACATGGCAGTAATGGTAAATTTCCTGTGGTGGAAGGATATCAAGGTGTACCCCTGCCTGTACAACTGGCTGATTACTGGGCCATCTAGTGAGGCAGTTGAGCAGTTCAGTGATCTGACCCTCCAGACCTTCAGAGAATTGGGCCTCCTGGTCAATGCAGCCAAGTCCGAACTGATCCCCTCACGGGTGATTCATTTCACTGGGGCAAATATAAACTTCCTGCAAACCAAGGCCTGCCTCCCTGCAGACTGGGCACTGGATCTTGCCTCCTTTGCCCAATTATTTCTGGTTGGGCACTTGTGCCCTGCCTGGGACTTCTTGCAGCTGTTGGTGTACATGGCATCTTGCACCAGTATGGTCCTGTGGGCCTGTTTGTGGATGCAGCACCTACAGTGGGAGTTGGGCCATCCATGATCTCAGCACTTAGGGCACTTGGATCAGTCAGTCACAGTAACCCAGCCGATGTTGGATGCCATCCAGTGGTGCTTGATTCCAGAACATCTGGAAGAAGGAGTCCTGTTTGTCCGCCCAGAGCCGACCGTCACTTTCATGATGGACACATTTCTGGTGGGGTGGGCATGCACCTGGGGGCCCACAGGTTCTGGTAAGCCAGGGAGTCCCATCACCATACCAGCCTGCTGGAGCTCCATGCAGTGTAAGTGGCTCTTACGAAATTTCCTTCTTCAGTCAGGGGTCAGGTTTTGCAAGTCCAGATGGACAATACCATGAAAATGTTAAGCCTGAACGGGCATGGCGACACACACTCCCTTCCCTTATGCTGGGAGACCCTCCACACCTGGGCGCTCATGCGTAGGCTGGGTGCAGCTCTCCTGCCAGTTCATATCGCCAGAGCAGATAAGCAGATGGCAGACGCTCTCGGCCAAGTTGGAGAGACATCGCATGAGTTGTACCTGCATCAGGAGATGGTAAACCACCTGTTCTTCCTGTGGGGCACATCTCTAGTGGACCTATTTGCCTCCTGGGAAAATGCAAAATTGAGGTTGTTTTATGCCCACCCCTCATTCTGGGACACTAATTGGGATGCCTTTGCAAGACTTTGGACCTCAGGCTTCGTGTATGCCATTCCTCCTTTCCCCTTGATCCACAGAGTGGTGGTCAAGGCTCAGAAGGACAAGGTGTGGATGACCCTGATAGCTCCAGACTGGCCACAGCAGTTCTGGTACCCGTATTTCTTCAGCCTCAGTAGCAGGCCTCCATGGCGGTTGCCTCTTCGACCGGACCAGTCAACGGGGAAAGATCCTGCAACTGGACCATCAGTCCCTGCACTTTGCAGCCTGATTCATGATTGGCTAGTGTTCCAGGCTTTGGGTGTTTGAGAAGATGTGCTCCTTGTTGTGGTGGCCTCCTGAGAAGAGTTTACTTGTGTTACACCTTTAAATGGAAAAGGTTTTCCATTCAGTGTCAGGGCAATGAGCTTGATCCCTGTGCCTGCCCTGGCTAGTATCTTTGAGTACCTCTAGGCCCTCTCCCAGCTGGGGCTGTAAGCAACAACCCTCAAGGAGTACCTGGCAGCCATCTCTGCTACCAGACATGGGCTGGTTTGCTGATGGTGGCCCAGGAGAAGTTGGCTGAGTACTTTTTAAAGGGCCTGGATCACCTGATCCCTCAGGTGCATTAAGCACCACTACCATGGGGCCTACTGCTGATCCTGACTGTGCTCAATGGCAAGCCATTTGCGCCTATGCACAGGTGTGAGATGTCACATCTGTCATGGAAGACAGCCTTTTTGGTGGCCATCATGTCAACCAGAAGGATCGGTGAGCTCCAGGCACTCTTTGTGAAGTCTCCGTATCTGATCTTCCACAGGGACAAGGTCATCCTTCGCCCGTAATCAAAGTTCCTCCCGAAGGTAGTATCAGAGTTCCACCTTAACCAGGTGATGAACTTTCCAGTATATTTTACCAACCCATCTTTGGAGACCAGCTGCACACTCCATACTCTGAACCTGCAGCAGCTACTTGCTTATTATAAGGAGCGCATGGCTGGAGTTCAGGCTGAGGCTCGCCAGCTTTTTGAAACATATGCTGAAGTCCCACCTGGCAGGCCAGCAGCACAGCAAACGATTGGCAGGTGGATAACATCCTGCACTGACCTGTGCTATAGGTTAGCTGGTAGAGAACCTTCCATAGGACTTCAGGCTCATCCCACCAGACGTAACACTGCCTCAGTGCCTGCTTTCAGGGACATTCCTACTCAAGAGATCTGAAGGATTTCCACCTGGAAGTCAGCACCACCTTCATGTCCCATTACAGCATCAACCTATAGTCCCATCGGGATACTGCATTTGGGACCTCGGTTCTCCAGTCTTTGTTCACCAAGTAGGGGTGTGCGCCTTGCCCCCTCTTCCTGGAGAACTGCTGGAAGCCTTCCAGAGTGTGGATAGTGAACTGTATCCATGCCCTAGAAAAATGGGTTACTCATCTGTTACTGTAGTCCTAGGAGTGTATATAGTTCACCTCCACACCACCCACCTGGCCTTCTCTGACAAGTGGCACACAGATCACTGCTTCCAGCGAGCTAGATCCGACATCATGGGGCGGACCTGGAGGATATACTGTCTGGGTAGTGGAAGGAGCTTAGCTTGAAGACATTCTTATGTATTAACACTTCCAGTGGGACTGCCAGTGTGTGGATGTGAACTAGATACCACTCTCAAAACTATGGTTACAGGTGAGTAACCTATTTTTGCTGAATTTCAGTTGCTTTTTGAAAGTATATTATTATTTCTATGTATTAATTTTAAAAGGAACAAGGAAGTGTTCTATTACAGAAAATTGCCCTAGGTGTCGTGTCCTAATTAGTGTAATGTAAATGTAGCAATATGCCTCTTGCTAGTGTTCAGGAATGGATGAAATCTGTTAATCACTAATTTGCTCTGTGGTCTGTTTACTCTGTTCATTTAACAGAATCATGCTGGCTCGTAATACATAAACAATTAGGAGCTATTACTGTGTGCGTTTACGTCCATGACATCAGTATTTTTTTACTTTATTTGGACTGCCATGGAGTAAAAAAATACCATTTGATTATAATTTTTATATGAATAACTTGCATTTCTTGTGTTTAATAGAAAAATATTTCCCTTTTTAATTTAAAATAGATTAAGGTTGGCAATGCTAGGGAGAGAGCACTGTACATATTTGGTAAATAAGTGGCTAGCATGAGTTCTTGGATAATATTTATTTCACTGCTAATGCCCAAAATGAAGATAAATCATTGTATCTCCTTGGTGGGTGCATCATCATCAGCATTTATTTCCACATTGGATAGAGAACAGAGGAGCATAACCTATGGGAATGCAGTGCCTGATAACATCCTAATGGTACGTGCTGCATGGAAAAACAGAGCAGTGAGGATCAAACACAATTGTCTGACTGGCAGTGTACCTGTTATCACCTGTGAGGGGACAGGATTTAAAAGGAAGAAAATACAAAAGTACAGCAATTCAACAGGTAAAACCAATGTACAGCAAAGAAGTAAGAGTTTGCACACACAAGGGAAGAAGAGATACAAAAATATAACTACAAGATGGGCATGGAAAAGTTAATCTGATTAAATTAGACACCAGGGTCATGATCCTGGTTCTTCACTGGTGAAGGTAAATGGCATATCCTAGAGTTATTTTATTACATATCCCATATTTATAAAACCCCAGTGGTGGTAAGTAATAATTATTAAAAAAAAGTTTAATAAGATCTGATGACATACAGCTTTGATAATATTGTTGTCACCTTGTTGTAGTAAAGGCTTCACCAGAACAGACTTTGCATTTTAACCAGGCTTGTTCGTTGGATCCAGCTTGGGCTGAGAATGATAAAGTACAGACATGTGTTTCATGCTCCTTGGGACTCCTTTGTGTACTGCAGTCATAATCTCAACCTTGTCGAACCCATAGGCAATGCTGGTTTAGAACACTCGGAGGATTGAGCATGCTAGTTGAGGCATTTTGCATGGAAACAGTAAACAGGATCCATAAGATGATGCTAGGAGAGAAGAAATATCCCAAATTGTTTGTTTGTGCCTCTCTCCAACCCATACACAGTGGCCTCATAACAGATCATAATGCTCTGCATCTGCCAATCAATAACATAGTCCCAACTTCACTAGGTATGTTAAAAAAACGGTGTTCTGGCATTAACTCTATTTACTATGAAAGTTGGTGACATTAACTCTAAGATAGGACTGTGCTGATTTATTGAAATTATTTGGTCATTGAGGTTTTCACACCCCAGGTTCTGCAGTAAAAGTGTGTCCCATCTGTACAACACAAAGTGGCATTTATCTTGAAGGCTGAGGGTCTTGGATGCTGTTCAGTTTGTGGGAAAATGGGTCTCTGTCCTATGTAGCCCAAATGCAAGCATTGTTCATGTTTTGGTTTCTACAGTTTGTTAAAACATTATATCCCCAAATTCTTTCCAAGGGTATATGTGCTGCCTAAGCAATTCTGCACCACACATAGGGCATCCTGGCACTGTTAACTTTTGCAATTTTTACATTTAAAATGGCACCTTGAAACTGCAAATCTGGTGAAAAATAGCTTAAATATACAGTTCCTCCAGCCTTTTCCGACTTGGTATATGTAACCCTTTAGGAATTCCTGACTTGATATTATGGAATCATGGTCACAGTTGCAGTTGTTTGTAATTTCTAAGATACTTTCTCTGTTTGGCAAGAAACTAAATGACTGTGTGTGTGTGTGTGTGTGTGGATTTTAACCATTCCTGATCAATTTTGTTTCACATGTGGTGCCTGCATACTTTGTATAGGATTTCATGCATGCTTAAAATAAATCACTCCTTCTTGAGTATGAGCAAGGTTAACATTACACTTGAACCAGGATACAGCATGGCATGTGCCATTTCTAGCTTTATTTATTTATTTTCTCTTAGAGGATGTGACTGTAATGAAAAGCTGATAAGATATAAGTGACAAAAAATCTTGACACAGTGCTTTGAAAATGAGCAACTAATATTATTTTTTCTTACCTGATTTTGCACCATTTTCATCAAATCAGCAGTTATTTTGGACGATACAGAGACTGAAATGATCCAATATGCTTTCACTTCATTTCAGTTTCCAATATAATTTCTCCATCACATTTGTTCATAGTTTTTATATTCACATTTCATCTTCTCAAGTTATATTAGCAAATAAATTAAATTACCAGTTTTATGGGAAATAGCCTAGTCTTAAAATGAAAACTGTAGTCCATCTTTTCCAAAATGAAAGTGATATAAAATTGTTATACTGATATTTTCAGAGACCGATCTTTTTTTATTTGAATGTTATACGGAATCAGTACCTTGGAAAAATTTAACCAAGTACTGTATGTTGTTCCTGGCTGCCCAGACTACTAAATTGCCTGGTGGGGGCATGTGACTTCATTTCCATTAGATTATCTTTTAATAAATTTTGACTGAGCCACTCCAGCAAGGGCTATACCATTTATGAAAGTTTTGGAGCCCTGTGACATCCATGCTTCTCCAACATGTATTCCCTGAACAAACACTTTTGCAAATGGCACTGCCTTTGCCGGAACAACTCTATAGGAGTTTATTGAAAAGTAACCCACAGAGATGAAGCTGCTTTCCTCTACCAGGTGATTTAGCAATTTGGGTGGCAAGGAACAGCATACATAGTTTCATTTTTCAAGGTCTAAACTGTTTTTTTAAAGCATCTTTCATTGAAATGATTTGATGGCAGAGTTCCCGTATGTTAAAAGGCGCAATGGCATTTTAGGCCTAAATACAGTGAGTGCGCAATAAACAGTGGTGCCAAGATTGGCATGCTGAGCTATAGTTTGTTTTCAGATGCAACCCAGGGGAGGGGTTACAAGAGGGAGTGATACAAAAAAATACGATATCAACAGATGCGCGGACAGGACAGTAATGTACATAAACTAGTAAAAATTTCAGATGTTAAATATAAAAACATTGCAAAAAATGTGCAAGATGCATACAGTTTAGAAGTGACAAGACTGAAACGGGGGCAGTGGGCAGCCGACATTGAAATGACAAGGCAGGGTGCATATACCAAAACCGTGGAGATGCAGTATAAAAATTAAGTACACTGAGTTTAAAAATAAACAAAAGGTACATGGATTCCTTTATTTACTGTGGATAATGAGAGCTGAAGATGTATTTCAGAGTTGCGCAGTTTTGTAGTGTAAATGCAGATTGACTCTTGGACAACTCAGGGGCATATGCAGGCTGAAAATAAACACCTATTGGTTGTTTTAATTAAAAAAAAAAATCTGTTTTAGTAAATGTATTTTTAAACTTTTCAAAGCATGTCCGGCTTGTTAAAAACTGCACCCCCACCCCTTCCCTTCTAGCAGGGATTTCTGGTACACTGTTGTAAACAGTCATGATGATTAAACAAAATTAATTAGAGGATAATTAAAATTAATTGGAATTTTTCTGCAGAAATGTATAAGTATGCTAAAGCCAAAAATATTATGCCAGAACACCCCGCAGTACCAGTATTTCAGTCAATGCATCCTACCGCTGTTAGTAATTATCTTTCAGAACAAGTGTCTTAAGTGTCTTGCTCATTTTGCTACCATTATATTTGTCCCGTCTCCATGTAAAAGAGCAGCTGGCACCTTTGGCAATCAGCTCATGTCCAATAGCTGCCTGACCCAGGATCTGAACAAGCTAGATTTTACATTTTTCTGTTTGGTGTATGATTAGTAATTTAACTACTAATCCAGCAGTCCTGCTTTCTGGTTCAGCCAAAGCCACAGAGTACCTGCCGCAGCCCTGCCCACAAAACAGCATTTTGATGACATGAAGTGAGGAAGGAGTTATAGGTCTATACGTAGCATTGAAATGCTATTGGCAGCACTTGTAAATTCTACAACATATGAAAGGCTTTTGTACATGTTTGTAATGCCCCCTTAACATGTACCAGTGCCTTTTCTATTTTGTAGTAGTCTGCAGGTGCTACTGATAGCATTTCACTGCTATGTACAGCCATGCAGCCCCTTCCCCACTTCGCGTCATCAAAACTGTTTTGTGGGCAGGGCTGCGGCAGGAGAGTGGTGACATAGGCCGATGTAGGATCACTGAATTAGTAAGTTAAATTACTACTTGACACTGATCGAATAAAACCTAGGTCATCCTGGGGTAGGCAGGCACTGGACATGAGTTCCCTTCCCCAAAGGTGTCCACTGCTCTTTAACATGAAGATGAGACAGCAGTGACAGACAGTGTGGTAATTTTCTACAGTTCTTGTAATTTTTACACATGTAGAATTTCTCTTAAATACATGTTACATTGCAGATAATCTATAAGTAAGGTGGGGCAAAATTTACAAATTTCGCTGTCTTTGTACAGTAGTAGTAGAAAAGATATGGGGACAAAGAGGGAAGTAAATCTATTGCTTTCAAAGAAATCACTGGTGGGCACACCATAATCTTCCGTAACAGAAAATAGCCAAAAGGCTACTGTAATTTGGGTGCCTATTTTATGAAATTACAATACATGAATAGAAACATAGATTTTGATGGCAGATGAGGACTGCCTGACCCACTTAGTCTGCCCATTTCCCTACCTACTTAAACTCCAGATCCTAAATGATCAGCAGCTTACCCTTTCTTTCCTATCGCTAGGGTTGCCGTCTGTCTAGCCCATGCATTCTTGAACTCGCTAATCATTTTAGCCTCTACGACTTCCACTGGGAGGCTGTTCCATGCATCCACCACCCTTTCTGTGAAAAAATACTTCTTCATATTAACCCTGAGTCTCCCCCCTCTAGCCTCATATTGTGACCCCTTGTTCTTGCACATCTCTTTTTTTGAAAGATGCTGCCTTCCTGGATCTTGATTCCCCTGAGTTACTTGAATGTCTCTCTCATATCCCCCCTTCCTCCTGTGTATACATATTGAGGTCTTTCAGTCTTTCCTCATAAATGCCATCGTGGGAACATAGTCCATTACACATGCTTGGCTTAGAGGCTACCTGGTTGTCAAACATGAAGAGCATGTTTCTACCACGTACTGGTCTGTCATGAGACGTCTGCCTAAGATCCATGGGAGACGTTTGGAATGTACCTATAAAACTCTATTTAGGCACAGTGAAGCTTCAGTTATATGTACTGTATGTATTTTTGCTTCCTTGTTCATTACTAAGGAAGTTTACATTAAATCTGAATCTTTGTCCCTGGATCTTATCTGCCCTTGCTGCTTGTCCCTTTATTAATCTTATGCTATTTATTTGTAAATTGGTAACCAGAAGATATACACTTGAGTGGAGCCTTGTATCCAGATGTGACCCAGTAGAGGGTTACAGGGAAAATGAGACAGTCAATACAGTCAAACAAGCATAGGCCAGATGGCATAAGAATGCATAATTCTCTTTGTGGTTTCAGTCCTCTTGACAGCAGCAGTGGTGTAAACAAGAGAGACAGGATTTTTAGACAGGCAGCTAGAACAGATGTTGAGATGTTGGTTTTATAAAACTGTTCTTAACAGTGAAAAGAGAAATGCAGAACAGAAATATGTGCATAATTTTAAATATATATTCAAAGTTTTCCCTGAGGCATTATAGTAAACAAGACTGCACAAAGAAACTCCCTAGGTAGGATCCTTTGACGATATACTGCCTTGGTCTTCAGGGAAAAAAAAAGAATAATAAATATTTTAATATATGATACCCTTTTCTTGTACAACAGTAGCATAAGAATAACTCCCGAGATATAATAATATATAAGAAACATATTTAAAATTAAAAAGGCTGCCATTACATAGATTGTGGATAGATGTTAGTATTTATTTTTGTGAGTGGATGTGAGAAAAATCAAGCATAGCTTATAATAGAGCTTAAGGATGACTTACGATTTTCTGGAATCCTGTTGGTAAACTAAGAAACTGTAATTTAAAACAAAAGCTACAAAAATCAGGTTAACTTTGTATACAGCTGTACTTTTTTTTCTGTGTATTTAAAGCCAGCATATTTTGTGCAGCACAGTTTCATACAATTCCACTTGAAAAGTGCAGTTTTGCTAATTTTAATGAATAATGAATTTCATTACCTTCATTAAACTGTTTTTAAGTGGTATTTTACTATATATTATGTCTCTTGTTTTTTTTTTCTGTTTTTTTTTTTTTTTTTTTCTTCACTGTCTCCTGTTCTATGTCTGCATGGGACTTTTAGAGTATCTTTTTCTGTAGCGCTCCACATTGTCAATGGGTAATCAAAACAACTAGGTATAGTACACCCCTGCCAGGGGAATGGCACAGCCCAAGCTTTAGAATGTTGGGCATATGATGATTCCATGCTGCGGCAACTCCCCAGTTTAGCTGTGCCATTTGAAGGGGACAGAGCTACTTTTATCTTCTTCCACAAATTTCAGGTTTCAAGGTTTTAAGACTTCATTTGGGGCTGCCTATTTCAGGGAGCACCCCTAAATGAAAATTGTGCCTGTTAAGCTGCGGCTTTCAAATTGAATAACCTGCCTTTTTCTCACTCCCTTTGTGGACCGAGAGCTACTTCTGCCTTGCAATGGTGTTTTAATGGTTTCCCTTGGGGGGTGGGGGGGGGAAGGCAAAAAGGTGCCACAGGTAGGTACAATTTTACTATTTGGGCATATAGGGTCTCTGGGGGATCCTTCAGCTCTAGCGTTGGTTGATTCCTTTTCCCTCCCCCTAAACCTCAGATTGTTGTGTTTCTTACTGATTACAGCTAATTGTGTGATTCAAACAACATGAAGTCTTGCTGTATTCTGACTATATGCAGTTAGCCCCAGCACTTGAACTGCTCTGGAGGGTAAAGGGTTAACTCTATGCCAGGGCATAGAATGTTGAACTCGAGCTCAGTTTTCAAACCTCTGACCCTGGTGCTCCTCAGTGTAACCATCAGATTCTTTACTCTGTCTAACTGTGAAGTCATTCTGGAGATTCCCTCCTTCGCTTCGGTTCAGTTATGTAAAATCGCAGTTTTCAACTGCTTTTTCTTGTTTTTTTCAGTATTCAGATCTCTGTCTACGGTACAGTAAGTGTAGCTAGTAGGTAGAGTTTATTTAGTAGAAATTTGTTTGTTTTTTTTGGTTCTCTCCCAGTCAGTCCGGTTGGGAACCAAAGCAAATTCTTTAACTGTTAATTCTTGTGTTCTGTTTGTTGTTATTGTGGTTTCTGGCACTTATTGCTTCCTAAAAAAAAAATTAAAAAACTGTTTTCTTTGTTTTTTTAACCAACCCGTGACACAGTTGGAACCTATAGGTATGCAGTTGCCTGGCTTGAACTCTGTTAAGGGCAACTTTATTTAAACCGGCATGTCTGAGAAACCCAAAAAGAAAACCGGTCCTACTGGGTTTCAGCACTGCATAGAGTGTGGGGAGGCCTTTGCTAAGGCGGATCCCCACCTTGTCTGTGTTTGTCTGGGGTTTGACCACCTCAAAGAAGACTGCCAAATATGTAAAAACTTCCCCAAAGCCACTTTGGAAAACATTTAAGTAGGCTGAAGGAAAATGAGGCCGATAAGTCCGCTGATCCAGATGGCCAGCCCAGTTCAGTCCCGACCGAACCTGAGGGGGTGCCCACTGACCTGGATGATACCCCCTCAGGTAAAAGGAGAGCTAACTCTGCGGAGTCAGTTCCTTCTAAGAGAAAACACAAGTCAGCCCGTTTGGATCCTGCTTCCCATGTTCTGACCACTGAAGAATTTGTGAAAGCGATTACTATTGTTCAGTCGCTTTGCCCGGTTCCGACCGACTCCAAGATAATCGGTTCGATCTGAAATAGTTGCTTCCGAAATTAAACCTAAAGCATTCTATGAGGGCGATTGGGAAGGAGAAGAGGGATATGAAGGCCTAGATGAGCCAGTAGAGCCTGACATCTACTAAGACAGACCTTCCAATATGTCTCCTCCCAGACTTTCTGGGTCCCCCTCCCATTTCTTGTTCTAAAAAATAGTGGCTGATACTCTTCAGTTTCTAGTGGAAGAGGCTTAACAGGATCAGGAGGAACCTGACTTTGTTGAAATGATGGATGTCCCAGAGTCAAAGAGAGTGTCTATCCCTTTGCATAAATCCCTGGGGAAACGGACACAGACAATTCTGCAGTTTCCAACATCTGTACCTCCTGTGGATAAAAGGATTGACAGGAGGTATACCTTGTCAGGTCCTGGGGCGGAATTCCTCTCAAATCATTGCAACCATGTTGAGGCCAGTTAAACTGCATCTTGTGACATAAGGCTAACATTCCCTGGCATCTTCCCCGATAAGGATTCCAGGAAAGTGGATGCCATGACTAAAAACAATACTTAGTTGGCATCCTCTTTGGGACTCAGGCAAGCTAATTATATAGCATATACAGCCAGATACAGAAATCTATGTGGGATATGATTCTGGAGCTGGCTAAGAATGCCTCTCCCCAGCTGGCCAAGGAGCTGGAACAGGTGGCTGTGGATGGTGTTGAGGCATCCAAAGTTTAATTCCATGCTACTGTGGACTCGAATGATGTACATTTCAGAGTCATGGCTACATCTGTCTCCATGAGGAGATGTTGCTTGGCTCAGATGTACCAATTTGTCACAGAATACCCAGACTAAGGCCATGGATTTTCCTGTTGCTGGTAATTCTCTGGGGAGCAAACAGAGACTTACACAAAGGAGATGGACAAGTACAGGACCACATACAGGAGTGCTGCAGCAAAAGAAAAGCAGGCCACTCAGAAGTAGCAATTTGGCACAGGCAGGGGCAGGCCTTTTCACCAAGCCCAGGTCGTCTCCTCTTTCCAGCAGAGGGGTTTCTTTAGGGGAGGAGGCAGATGAGGGATGACCAGGACCCCATCATCCATTCAGTCCAAGCCCCCTGCCAAATGGACACCCTGAGGTGTCAGTCAGGGTTGCCTCCCCAGTTCCAGTAGGGGGCAGGCTGGCTCACTATTTCCAGGCCTGGAAGTCTATTACTTCAGACAGATGGGTCCTGGAAGTAGTGAGCCAGGGACTGGCTCTCAGTTTCAAAAGGTTCCCAAAAATGAGAGCAAAGTCTTTCAGACCTCCCTCTCCCTTGGAGACAAAGGCCTTAGAGGCAGAAGTCTCATTCCTATTACTTCTGCAAGCAGTGGAGAAGGTACCTTATTGTCACAGGGGAAAGGGACTGTATTCCAGATACTTCCTTACCCCAAAAAAGACTGGAGTGGCGACCCATCCTAGATTTAAGACACTTGAACACTTACTAAAGCCAAAGTTCAAAATGGTGACTCTGGGAATAATCCTTCCCTCTCTGAGACCAGGAGACTGGCTAGCCTCCCTGGATCTCAAGGATGCCTATTTCCACATACCTATCAGACATTCCCACAGAAAGTACCCCAGGTTCGAGTTGCCCTCAGGTCATTACCAGTTCAGAGCAATTCCTTTCGGCCTAACATCTGCTCCAAGGGAGTTCACCAAGTGCCTAGCAGAAGTGGTGGCCTTTCTTAGGAGACAGGGCATCTCGCTGTTCCCATACCTGAATGACTGGCTCGTAGTGAGTCAGTCCTCAGACCAAGTCGGATCAGCTCTAGAGGTCACTCAAAAGCTTCTGGACTCTTTAGGATTCATTTTGAACCTAGAAAAGTCTGTTCTGGAACCATCCCAGCTTCTCACATTTATAGGGGTAGAACTGGACACTGTCCAGACAAGGGCATTTCTTCCCCTGTCAAGGGTACAATCCCTCATCACTCTGGCTTCCTCCTTTCATCCACTAGTGTCTCGACCAGCCAGACACTTCCTTCAGTTGCTAGGCCACATGGCAGCTTCCACTGCAGTGGTGCAAAGGGCAAGATTTCAAATGAGAGATATTCAGTTTAAGATCTTACTGATCTCAGAGAAAAGACCCTCTGTCCAAATTAGTTCCAGTGTCTCAAACTCTGGTTCAGGCTCTCCAGTGGTGGCTGGAGGAGGACAATCTAAGACAAGGTGTCCCCTTCCTCAGTCTGGCTCCTACAGTGATTCTCACCACAGATGCCTCTCTACTGGAATGGGGCGCTCATATGGACCAGCTCACTGCTCAGGGAACATGGTCTCATCAGGAGTCTCTACTGCACATAAATCTTCTCGAACTCAGAGCTGTCTTTCTAGCACTTCAGACATTCTCAAACACAATTCAGGGGAAAGTTGTGCAGATCAGGACAGACAACACCACAGCCATGTGGCACATCAACAAGCAGGGAGGTACTCTATCCTCGGTCTTGTGCACAGAAGTCATGAAAATATGGTCACTGACCTAGTCCCTTCAGGTTTCCCTGATAGCTGTGCATCTCCCAGGGAAGGATAATGTACTAGTAGATGCTCTCAGCAGGATTTTTCAAGGCCATCACAAATGGGCTCTGAATCCTCTGATTCTGCAGGTAATTTTCAAGAGGTGGGGGCACTCCTGAGATAGACCTTTTGCAGCCCTGGACAATCACCAACTTCCTCTGTTCTGCTGCAGACCCTCTCTTCTGGGGTCTGTTCCTCAAGATGCTCTCCTGTTAGATTGGACAAGAAAGTTTCTGTATGCCTTTCCTCCTTTTTCTCTGGTATTTAGAGTTCTAGTCAAGATCAGGTCTCAGCCTTGCAAAATGATTCTAGTGGCTCCAGACTGGGTCAGACAGCCTTGGTACCCCCTACTATTGTCAAAGTCGGTGACGATACCACTTTGTCTTCCCAGACAGTACAATCTCCTCACCTCCTTTCAGGGGAAGATTCTGTATGCCAACCTTCAGGCTCTCAGACTCAGAGCCTGGCTTTTGAGGAGCTAGATTATGCAAGCCTGCACCTTTCCCAATCAGTCTTGGACATGCTTAAGGTGAGCAGAAAACCTTCTACTAGAAAAACGTACAATTCCAAATGGAAGAGATTTGGTTTCTGGTGTTCTCAGAGGCATATTCAGCCAGATTCAGCTGATATTGCAACTGCTTTGGATTATTTGGTGCATCTTAACAGTTTAGGCCTCGGGCCTACCACTCTTAAGGTACACCTGGCAGCTATATCTGCTTTCCTTTCAGCTGGAAAGGGATCTTCGCTAGCCTCTCATCCAGTTTTTAAGAACATTTTCAAAGGTCTGGTTCATATTAATCCTTTTAGGGAGCCTACTCCTGTTTGGGATCTGAGTATCTGTATTGCACAGCTCATGCATCCCGCCCTTTGAACCATTATCTTTAGCTGAGCTAAAGTAATTGACTTGGAAAACTGTGTTCCTGGTAACCATTACCTCTGCCAGGAGAATCAGTGAATTACAGGCCTTATCAGTACAACCTGATTTCATTTCATTTCACAGGGATAAGGTGGTCCTTCGAACCAACAGAAAGTTCCTTCCTAAGGTGGTATCAGACATTCATTTGACTCGATCTATGTCATTGCCTGTATTTTTCACTGACCATTCTTCCTCTGGGGAGAGAAAGCTGCACACTCTGGCTGTGAAGAGGGCCCTTAGTTATTACATAGGACACACTGAGGACCACAGAAGTGACTGTTTACAGCTGTTTCTTACTTATGGAGAAGTGGGAAAAGGTAAACCTGCTTCTAAAAGAACTATTGCCAGGTGAATTGTCTCCTGTATCCAGTTCTGGTATTCAGAGTTGGGGGAAGAACCTCCCTCAGGCCTGGGGGCTCACTCCACCAGAGGTACAGCTGCTTCGGTTGCAGCAGCTAGAGATATACCATTAGTGGAAATCTGTAAAGCAGCCGCCTGGAAAATTGTTCACACATTTACCAAGCATTACTCTCTCGACATTTAGTCCAGAAGTGATGCTAGGTTTGGTACAGCAGTGCTGCAGAGCCTGTTCCCAAAATAATTTCTGTAACGCCCTCCTCCAAGGGATTACTGCTTGGTAGTCTGCATTTAGTCAGAATACAGCAAGACTTCATGTTGCTTGAAGAAAAAATTACTCACCATAGTAATGTTCATTCTAATGGAGTCTTGTATTCTGACCTCCCACCCTGCCTCCCCTCCTGCAACCTAGTGGTTTTGGGATGTGGTCTGACAGGTGCAGTGCTGCACCCCAGAGGTGTACTTGGGGATACCTCATCTTTGAGGTTTTTATGGTTTTATTTAAGTATATGTTGGTTGTTTTCACTATCTACTCGGGTTCTTTTGGGGGTTTTCTCAACTTGAGTCTTTTAGACCCACAAAAATATGTTTATTGCCCTTTGGCACAAAATTTTAAAAACAATTTCTAGATTGTTAGTTGGCATAGCGCTCATAAGAATCAGACTGTTACACTGAGGAGTACCAGGGACAGAGGTTTGAAAACTGAACTCGAGCTCAACGATCTATGCCCTGGCATAGAGTTAACCCTTTACTCTCCGGAGCAGTTCAAGTGCTGGGGCTAACTGCATATAGTCAGAATACAGCAAGACTCCATCAGAAGAAACAACATTACTATGGTGAGTAATTTTTTCTTTTGGTACATTTTAATGGTTATTTTGTTTTTTCACCATAGATCACTGTTTTTTCATTAGCATGGCCACCATTAGGGCTGGACACACGCTCCTTCTTCATTTAGGCTTCCTGCCATTATTTAGACTGCATGTGTGTGTCACGCACCCTTGCACAGTGCAGTCCCTATTGAAACATATTGCACAAGTGCTTGCAAGCCGCGCTAGCGTGCCTATACTCAGTGCACCTCTGTTAGGGAGCCCGCATGCTCATCCTAGCATTTTTTTGGTGGGATAACACAGTGCTACAGTTGCTTTTGGTGATTTTAGCCCAGAAAACTATAGAGCTAGTAATTATTGATTTAAAAAAAAAAAAAAATTACCATTTTTTTTTTTCTCTGTGACAATTCTCTACTATTGGCACCATGGCTTATTGGAGACCATTAATCATGAAACAATGTAAGACCTGCAGAAGGGTGATGAGGCCCTCCTCCTCCATGGGTTCCTATTGCCCTCATTGTGTTGCTCAACATAATATTTCTCTCATGATTCCCTCAGATGGTCCTCCGAGCTGGGGAGGGGGCACCTGGTCCGTCTCTTGACACTGGCAAAGCAGACTTGCGAAAATCTTTTTTTATTGCTCCTCCATGAGCTCCTGAGCCCTGATGTTCTGCAGATACACCCAACCCCAGACCGGGCTACAAAGTCAATAGGGGCATGTCCAGGTTCACTGCAGCAAGAGAAGGCTGCAGAATCAGGTGTGCAGGCAGACCCCGACCCTGACTTCTTGGAAGGCCAGGATGAGGATTTTGTGGATCTTGAGGAAGCTTCTGACCTAAAAAAAAAAAAAAAATTGCTCTCTGATGAGGACGTCCCCTCCGAGGAGGTAGAGGAAGGGGAGTGGATGGAACCTAAGTCAAAGATTCCAACCCCCTCCCCCCCGGTTTGACAATAAGTCCTTGTCCTTTCTGATAGCTGAGGCTTGTAGATCCTTACAGCTTACGGAGAAGCAGTTCATGGAGACTGTTGATGTCAATCCCATTCTGTCTACATCATCCTCTGCTCCAAAATGTTTCACAGGTTTTATTCACTGTGACCAGATTGAACAAGAATGGGCAGGTGTGGATCAGAGGAAATATCTTTCCAAACCAAAAACTCAGAAGTTTCCCTTTAAGGGAAAAGTTTCACAAGTGGGAAGCTCCTCCTCTGGTGAGCAAGGCAGTTTATAATTCAATAAAACATAGCACCATTCGAGTTGAAGGCTCTCTGGCACTAGAAGGTTCTTATGACAAACGAGTGGATACCGCGTGCAGGAGGGCTTTCACCTCTAATGGCACGAATCTTTGTTCATCTTATCTGGGTCACTACACTTGCCAGCTTTGTTCCGCTTGATTCAGAAGGTGCAAGCATTTTGTAGTTGGTGGCCATGTCCTCCATTTTTCTTGGTGATTCTACAGTGGAGAACTTGCACATGTCAGCCTGTGTGGCCTACCGTATTGCAACGGCCGTGAGGGGTGTGTGGCTCAGACATTGGTCCGCAGGTCAAGCTTCAAAAGTGAAACTGTTTAATCTTCTTTTTGAAGGAGGTGTATTGTTTGGTTCCATCCTGGATTCTATTTTGAAGGATGTCCAGGACAAAAAGGGTCACCTCCCAGTGTCAAAACAACAGCGCAAGACCACAGCACCCCAATGGGGTCAAGGCAATGGCCAGCGCAGGCATTCATGAGGGGGATTTCATCCCTTTCAGAACTTTGATGACCAGAGAAATAGAGGTACCTACTCAGGCAACAAGGGTTACGGTAATAGAGGGGCCTTTGCCAGATGCCTTGGAGGAGGACCGGCACAAAAGCCTAGTGCCTCACAATGAAGGTATGCAGGCCCATCACTGCCCCCCTTCCCTTTTTGGAAGATGTCAGTGATTCTTCTCAAGATGGGCCCAAAGAATGTCAGATGCCTGGGTTCTTGAAATCCTTCATCTGGGCTATGCCATAGAATTCTTAACGGTTCCCACAAGGGGACACTTACTGCCATCCCTGGTTTCATGGCAAGTGGCAAAACGCCTAGCGGTGTCAGACACTGTGGCCTACCTCATCCAAATAGGGGCCACTGTGCCGGTTCCCCCACACAAGCAAGGTCAAGGGTTCTATTCCATCTATTCCATAGTTTCCAAGAAGTCCAGGGGCTTTAGACCTATTCTGGATCTGAACAAGTTTGTCGTCCACAACATGTTCAAGATGGAGTCTCTGTGGTCGATAACCCGGGTTATCCAGCTGGGGAACTATGTAGCCTCAATAGATCTGATGGATGCTTGCCTTCACATCTCCATCCATCAGTCCCACCAGATGTACCTCAGGTTTTCGATACTGGGCCAACATTTCCAGTACAAGGCATGCCCATTTGGCCTTGCAACAGGCCCTAGAGTTTTCTCAAAGGTGCTGTTAATTCTGGTGGCTCAACTATGACAGGAATGACATCGTGTCTACCCTTATCTGAACAACCTGCTCACTCAGGCACTGACATTACTTCTAGCGAGGAGGTCGGTACTCTGGACTCTGGAGATCCTGGAATCTTATGGCTGGATAGTGGACAGAGAGAAGAGTTCCCTCGATCCATCTCAGACATTGGAACATCTGGGGGCAGTCTTCAACATGAAAGTAGGGAGGGTGTTTCTGTCACCCTCTCAGTAAGCGACCTTGTTGTCGGAGGTACAGTGGCTCAGGAATCAGTCATATGAACATATGAATTTGCCAGCAGAAATGGGCCACCTGGTCTATCAGGTCTGCTCTAGTGTGCTGCTAGCACCATCACCTTGCAGCTGCCCCACCCCCTCCCCATCACCCCCCCTCTCGCCTTGTCCCATCCCCTTTTAAAACTACCCACTGTCTGACAGGCTACCACCTCCAGTTGAGCATTCCATTCTGCCACGACCCTCTCCGTGAAAAAGTGTCTCCTCATTTCCGTCTTAAATCCCCCCCCTCTCCAACCTAAGGTCATGCCCTCTCATGTCCCTCCCCCTCTTCAGCCGGAGTATCCCTTCAGTGCCTGCTTTGTTTATCCCCTTTACATACTTAAAGGTTTCAATCATGTCCCCCCGGTCCCTTCTCTCCTCCAAGGAGTACATGTTCATCTCTCTCAGCCTGTCCTTGTATGGTCTGTCCTCCAATCCCTGGATCATCCTTGTCCTGCGTTGTACCCCTTCCAGTAATTTCACATCCTTCTTCAGATATGGGCACCAGAATTGCACACAGTACTCCAGGTGCGGCCTAACCACTGCCCTGTAGAGAGGCAGGATCACCGCCCTGCTTTTGGAGGAGATCCCTCTCATGATACAACCCAGCATCCTGCTGGCTTTTGCTGCTGCCCTCCTACACTGCTCTGTATTGTTCATCTTCCCCATCATTGGCCTCTGCCCACAGTCTGCTTTGGATTCTCAGCCTCATGGCAGCAGCAATAGACTTAGTTCCATGGGCTCTCTTCCACATGCGGCCCCTTCAAACGGGTTGCTGATGGCCTGGGACCCACTGTCAGAGGATTATCAAGCCAGGATTCCCCTCACCCTTCAGCTTCGTCACTCCCTGAGCTGGTGGGTGGATGTGCATAATGTCAACAATGGGGTTCCTCTGGAGCTTCCTCTAGACGTAATTCTTACAACAGATGCAAGTCTGCACAGGAGCAGCATCTCCACATAAATGTCCTGGAGATGCAGGCAGTCCATTTAGTTCTGCTTCAGTTTCGGTCCATACTGAAAAACAATACAGTAAAGGTGCAGTCAGACAGTGGCATCACAGTGGCATACATAAATAATCAAGGAGGCACAAAAAGCAGAGAGATGCTTCGGGGCGAGGCCTCTGAACTCCTGAGCTGGGCAGAGGAGAATGTTCTCTCTCTGTCAGTAGTACGTCTGGCAGAGGAGGTAAACATACAGGTGGACTGGCTGAGTCGTGAAAATGTTCACCCTCCCGGAAAGTGGCAGTTGAACTCGGAAGTGTTCAGACTCCTGATCAGTCAGTTTGGGCAACCGCAGATAGATCTGTTCACTTCCAGCCACAGTGCTCAGACCCACAGTTTCTTCAGTCATTTTCAGTGTCCACAGGCAAAGGCAGTGGATGCTCTGACTCAAATGTGCTCCTTCCGCAGAGCATATATGCTTTTCCTCCACTGCCTCTTCTTCAGAAGGTCTTATGAAAAATGAGACACTCAAGAGGAAACTCTTGTAATAGCCCCAAAGCGGCCAAGGAGACCATGGTTCTCTGATCTAGTGAATCTAGCTCAGCAAGTACCCTTCCATTTTCTGTTACGAAAAGACCCAGGCGCAATGCAACTCGCAGCCTGGCTTCTGAAAGGAGCGGCTCCTAAAACTAGGTTTCTCCACGAAAGTAGTTGAACCCTTAACGGCTGCTAGGAAAACCTCTAAATCTGCAACTTGCGCTCGAGCCTAGACCATATTTTCTTCTTGGGTCAGAGGGAAGGAGTTCAAGCCTTCCAAAGCCTCAATTCTACAGATTTTAGACTTCCTTCAGGAAGGCGTAGAAACGGGGCAAGCATTGAGCACGCTGAGAGGCCAGGTTTCCACTCTTGGTGCTTCCTTGGGGTTTTCCCTAGCAATTAATAGGTTATTAGATTTTTGAGCACGGTTGGTAGGAGCTGACCACTGTTTTAATCCCCGGTGCCTCCGTGGGACCTTAACCTGGTTTTGAATGCCCCCTATGTGGAACCTTTCAGGCTGCTATCATCTGTATCGCTGGATGTGTTGTCTGACAAGGTCTGCTTCTTAGTGGCCATGTGTTCAGCCAGAAGAGTGGGTGAACTCCAGGCTTTGTCTCATAAGGTACCATTCCTTATTATGCATAAAGACAAAGTGGTACTCAGGACAGTTCCGCTTTCATCCCTAAAGTGCCCATGGCCTTACATGTGAACCAGGAAATATGCCTACTATCCTTTTGTCCACAAGCTTCTCACCCCAAGGAGAAGGAATTGCACAAACTGGACTTGTGGTGAGCAGTTTGAATCAACCTTAAATGAACAGCTGAGTTTCGAAAGTCAGATAGTCTGTTTGATCTTACTTCAAGACACAGCTCTTGCAGCAGGTAACACCATTAGGACTGAAGCCAGCAGGCGTTAAGACCCCATGGAAATCTTCTAGCTAGCAGTCTTCAGCGGGGACCGCCTCCGACATCGGTCCTGCCCCCGACATCAGACGTAGTACATAAGGAGGCGGTCCTGCCAGATTCCCCAGTTCTTTCCTGCCGTCGACTTGCATGTCTCGACCCTTCGGTTTGTTTCTACCGCGCGACGCCTGGTTAAGTTCTTCCTTTTAGGAAAAAGTTTGTTTCTTCTGCTCAGTTGCTGTCTGATATCCTCTCCAACCTCCGTGGAAGACCATCCATCAAAGTGCACCTGTGGGAAGCAAATCCCATTTAAATACCTGCATTCGGCCTGCGTCCGGTGCCTAGGCCCAGACTACGACACCCAGGCCTGTACCTTCCGCCAAGGATTCAATAGCCGGACCCGGATCCGTCGCCAGAAGGCCCTACAGGCGTTCCTGCTCGAAGAAAAGGTTAAGGCCATGGACGCAGCCTCCAAAGGGGAATCATCAGATAAGGCCCAGAGACACCTTGAGAAGCATAGGGAGAGAGTGAGATCCAAGTCCCCGTCTAGGGCCTCTGACTTCCGTAGCTCCAGCTCCCGATCCGACCGCTTCCCTTCCCGGGCCCGCTCTCAGCCTCCCCCTGCAGCGGTGAAGACTCCTTTTGGTTCTTCCTCAGGCCAAGACCTCCAGGCCCTCCTCTTCTTCGGCTTCCAGGGCCCTGCCGAGGTCGGGGGACCGCCACCACCACCACAAGTCCAGTTCTCGCCACTTGGAGCCTGACACCTGGTCAGTCTCCTTGCCTCCTCCTCCCCAGCGGAAGACCAAAGAGCTGACTTCACTCAAGAAATCGTTGGATCCGACATCGGCCAAACACCATCAGTCCCGAGAACCGACGACCGCCAGACACCCGTCGCTGGTTAGGCCTTCGTCACCACGGACGCCGGCCGGGGGACCGACACCCGTATCTACAGAGAGGAGAACCCCTACGCCTCCCACTGACGTCGGTCAGGAGGCGATCACGGAGGAGGAGCAGACCCAGCCTGAGGTCCAGACGGGCGAACTCGGTCCTGTCGCACCCCACAGGGAATCCTCCCTGGAACCCAAGGCCGGAACCTGACGACCAGCCATCAGCGCCCAGTCCATCGTCGGGCCTCAGTATTTCTGAGGTTAAGGAGCTGTTCACCTACTGGTGGGATACTATTAAAAAGGGTGTAGTTCCCACACCTCCTCCTCTTCCTCCTCCAACTGCGACTCCACGGGCCCCCACGCCCCCCCACTCCATCCGGGGCTGTAGGCCGAGTACCTTCCCCCCAGGAGCCTACGGATCCTCCTAGGGGTAGACCAGAAAAGAAGAGACCTCCGTCCAGATCCTCTTCAGGGTCACCCAGCTCCAATAGACCCAGAAGACGCCGTCATTCGCCTTCGATGGAGGACACGGTATTGGACGGATCCAGATCCCCCTCTCCGATCAGCGTCCCTTCTCCGGACCCACGTGAGCTCCCAAGATCTCCTCTGGATGACCCATCATTCTCGGAGATTGAGACATATCCAGGAGAACATGGGCTGGGACGCAGAGGAACTCGACCCCGAGAGATTACACCTTGCCAGATATCTTCGGCAAAAAGATCCAAAGTCTGTGGTGGTGCCAACCTTGGTGGACACCTTCATGGACATCACCAAGGCAGCGTGGAAACGTCCACACTCGCTTCCGGCGATGCCGAGGAAAGCTGACCGCCTGTACAAGGCCCCTAGGGAGGACCAGTACTTGGCATCACATCCTCTGGCCGATTCTCTGGTCATTACAGCCTCTCATGACCGATCCCAGAGGCCGCAACATTTGAGCACCATGCCACCGGACCCAGAGTCCAAGCAGTTGGATGCTATGGGCAGGCGCACGTATGCATCCGCTACCTGCGCCATCAGGTCCCTCAACTATTTAACCCACATGGTACAGTTTCAGAACGCCTTGTGGGAGCAGGGACTGGATCTGGTGGAAAAGATGCCAGAAGGTGAGCAGAAGGAGGAGTTGCTACAACTCCTTCGCACGGGTTTGGACGTGGGAACCCAGGTGCTGCGAGCCGCGTATGATTCCGCGGACTCCTCGGCCAGAGCGGCAGCTTCAGGCATATGCCTCCGGAGACACTCTTGGCTCCGTGTCTCGATTACCGACGTCCAGAAGAACATCCTGGACGCCTGCTTCATGGAGAGTTCTTTTTGGTGAGTCCTCGGAGAAGGTCCTCACCAAACTTCAAGAGGCCGGGAAGGTGGTACAGTCTGTCCAGGCCATGTACAGACCCAAGCTTAGTTCCTTTTGTAGGAACCAAAGCAGTTTTCGAGCTGGATGCAGAGACGGCAGTCCCGCACTGGCCCGCAAAAGGGGCTCCTTCTCCCGCAGAGCCAAGGGGAAGTCATCCGCGGGCTGAGGCCAATGCCCAGCTAAGTTGGCCCAGCCCGCAGGACCCTCAGCCACAACAGCATGACTCCTTCCCAGCCCCCACCCCTCAGGATCAATGGGACACCAAGGTTGGGGGTCGTATCACGGACCACCTGCCAGGGTGGCAGTCCATAACCACCGACAGGTGGGTTCTTCAGTTGGTCAAAAGAGGCCACTTTATAGAATTCGTGGACAAGCCACCCACAAGGCCTCCTCTGCTCTCCCGTTACTCAGGTCAGCACATATCACTCATCAGGCAAGAGGTACTCGCACTCCTGTAAAAGGGAGCGGTGGAGTATGTCCCAGAGAACAAGAAAGGATCCGGATACTATTCCCACTTCTTTCTGGTTCCGAAGAAAACAGGGGACCTCCGTCCTATCTTGGACCTCAGCGACCTCAACATGTCGGTCGCCTACAAACGTTTTCGCATGGTGACCCTCCAAGGGCTCATTCCAGTGCTGAAAAAGAATGCCTTCTTAGCTTCCCTAGACATGCAGGACACCTACCTGCACATCCCAGTAGCTCAGGTACACAGGAGTTTCCTGTGCTTTGAGTTTCTCAGCCACCACTTTCAGTTCCGGGCTCTTCCGTTCGGACTGTCATCGGCCCCCAGAGTCTTTACCAAGTGTATGGCAGTCGTGGCAGCATCTCTTAAGAAGACCGGGCCACTATGTGTTCCTGTACCTGGACGATTGGCTTCTCATGGCTGCCTCCAAAGAGGCGCTGTTGCTGGCTATTCAGAGCACCCAGGATCTATTTCAGTCTCTGGACATTCTTATCAACTACAAGAAGCTTCTCCTGGTACCGTCCCAGAAGCTGCAGTTCATAGGCGCAGTTCTGGACACCGTCCAAGGGAAAGCCTTTCTTCCCAACAAAAGAGCGGAACGCATCAGATCCCTCATCAGGGATCTCTCGGCGAAGAAGACTGTCCCCGCCAGGTTGGTCCTTCGCTTGCTTAGACACATGGCTGTGGCCATTCCAACCATCCCTTTAGCAAGGCTCCACATGCGGGTAACTCAGTGGGTGCTCAAGGTGCAGTGGGACCAAAGGCAAGACCACATGCAGCATCCGGTCAGAATCACGAACACCGTGATTCGAGACTGGCAATGGTGGCTAGACCCGGGGACACTCTCTGTGGGGGTCCCGTTTACAGCGCCGTCCCCAGAAGCAATCCTCTCCACAGACGCCTCAGGGCTGGGGTGGGGAGCGCACCTGAATGGGATGAGGTCCCAGGGAACATGGACCCCTCAGGAAGTCCACCTCCACATCAACGTTCTGGAGATGAGGGTGGTCCTTTACACCCTGCAGGCCTTTCAGTCAGAAATCCCATCGAGTACTCTTCTGCTTCAGACAGACAATACGGCGGTGATGTATTACCTCAACAAACAGGGAGGCGCACACTCTTACCCCCTTTGCAGGGAAGCTATGAGAGTGTGGGATTGGGTAATCCAACAAAGCGTGAGCCTGACTGCAGTTCACGTTCCCGGAGTGGACAACACACTCGCAGACGGCCTGAGTCGTTCCCAGGCCAGAGTCCACGAATGGGAACTTCTTCAGGAAGTAGTAGAGGATCTGTTTCTTCAATGGGGCACTCCAGAGTTGGACTTGTTCGCTTCCCCATCCAACGCAAAACTGCCCAATTTTTGCTCGCTAGATCCAGGGCATGGTGTTTTCTGGTGAGACGCGTTGTCCCTCTCCTGGGCGGACAGATTCCTCTACGCTTTCCCTCCCTTCCCGTTGATCCAGAGAGTCCTTCTCAAACTGCGCAGGGAGCATGCAACAATGATCCTAGTAGCACCTTTCTGGCCCAGGCAGATCTGGTTCCCCATGCTGACGCAATTGTCCGGGAACCTCCAGTTCGCTGCCTTTCAGCTCCCATCTATTGTCTCAGGAGGAGGGTTCACTAGTCCACCCGGACTTACGCTCACTGAACCTGCATGCCTGGCTCCTCGAGACATAGCCATTATGTGACACGGGGTCTCGCAAGAGGTGGCGGAAGTCCTTTCCGCGGCCAGAAAGCCGGCAACGCATGCGACATACGCCATGAAGTGGCGCCGTTTTTGCTTGTGGTTGCAGGCATGCAGCCTTTCCCCTTTAGAATGCCCAGTGAAAGTGGTTCTGGAATACCTGCTTTCCCTCTTCCATTCGGGTCTCGCCTACTCCTCCATTAAAGTTCACCTCTGCGCGATTTCTGCCTACCACTTCCCGGTAGGACAGCGCACAGTGGCACAGCTTGATGCCTCTCGAGACTTCCTGAGAGGGGTGTTACACCTTAGGCCACCCATCAAGGATCCCGTTCCTCCTTGGGACTTACTCTTTGTCCTGGAACAACTCACGCTCCCCCCCTGTGAACCTGCCGCAGATTACGAGCTGCATTTTCTGTCGTAGAAAACGTTACTTTTAGTTGCTGTCACATCAGCAAGGAGAGTTTACGAGCTTCATGCTCTCATGTGTAAGGAGCCTTATTTAATTTTTCACCAGGACAGAGTGTGTCTGAGGACGAATCCTAAATTCCTGCCTAAGGTGGTCTCTACCCTCACTCTCAACCAGGACATCGATCTGCCTGTGTATTTTCCCAAGTACTCTAATAGAGGAGAGGCATTGCTTCACACCCTGGATGTTCACTGCTCCTTAAGGTACTACCTGAACAGAACTAAACAGCTTCGCACGTCGGAACAACTTTTTGTATCCTTCGCTGAGAGGATGCTGGGCCAACCAGTCTCAAAGCAGACCCTTTCTCGCTGGCTTGTCCAGTGTATTTCATTTTGCTACAACAGCAAACAGAAGCCCCTCCCGGGTACAGTCCGGGGCCGCTTGACAAGAGGGGTGGCTACCTCCTTTGCAGCATTGCGCAATGTCTCCACCTTGGCCATTTGTGCTGCAGCTACTTGGAGCTCTGTGCACACATTTATTAGGCACTATAGCCTGGATATTACATCACGGCGGAGAGCCGGTTTCGGTCTTGCCGTTCTACAGGGTCTCCTGTTCTAGAGTCAGGACTTGCTCAAGATCTTTCCTAATTTCCTCCTCCCAGAATACTTAGAGGTGCTATTGCTTGGGAATCAGTCCTAATGGTGTTACCTGCTGCAAGAGCTGTATCTCGAAGTAAGATAGTACAGTTACATAAGAACTTACTGTAACAGTAGATCTTCGAGAACAGCTCTTGCAGCAGGTACCTTCCCACCCACCATTCCCCCTTGGGAGGAGGTATGGCCTACCAGGCCTGGGCAGGAGCTTATGCTCTCTCGTCCTTTTTCTTCTGATGGAGGATCCTCGGTCTCCCCTTCTGATGTCATCCTGCGGCCGGAAGTCTCCGGCGGGAGAACTGGGGAATCTGGCGGGACCGCCTCCTTATGTACTACGTCTGATGTCGGGGGTGGGACCGACGTCGGAGGCGGTCCCCGCTGAAGACTGCTAACTAGAAGATTTCCGTGTTGTCCTGACGCCTGCCGGTTTCAGTTCTAATGGTGTTACCTGCTGCAAGAGCTGTTCTCGAAGATCTACTGTTACGGTAAGTTCTTACGTAACTGTACTTTCTTTTTGGAGCAGCCAAACATGGACGAAAGGCCTCTAAGACCACCCTAGCTAGGTGGTTGCGGCCCTGCGTTGCTAAGGCCTATGTTGCAAGAAAGAAGAGGCCTCTGGGTCTCAAGTCTCACTCCACCAGGGCGATGGCAGATTCCTGTTCACAGAGAGAGATGAAGCCACAGTTTTAGAACTATGCAAGGCAGCTACATGGTCTTCAATCCGCACTTTAACAAGACATTACCAATTGGATGTTCAGAGTTCTGCTTACACAGCTTTTGGTCGCAGAGTCTTGCAGGCAGCAGTTCACAAGTAATTCTGATGTTTTCTGGCATATGGGATTATATTTTTCCCCTCCCATTTTTTTCTCTGGGTACTGCTTCTTAGAACCCAATTGTTTTGATTAACAGTTGACAATGTGGAGCACTACAAAAAGAAGAAATTAACTTCATGCTTACTATAATTTCTTTTCTGTTAGATCCAACATTGTCAGTGGGGCCCACCCAGGAGCCTGGCTCTTGAGGGAGAATCTGATCCGGTATGCAAGGAGAGAGGTTCAGTTTCATAATAAACCCCCTACTTCGGATCTCTCTGTCTCTGTTCTGCTGCACTGTACTCTGATATATATTAAAAGGCTAAGTTTGTCAGTTAGTCTGTGACTGCAGGTTAACAAGTTTTGTTACTTTTCTTAAGGTGGTTTCTTGTTAAAGGTAGTTTTCACTGCACTCTTTTTTTTTGCTAATTTTTCATTATTACTTACAGTGGTACAAAACAATTCATCCACATACAAAAATAGGCAGTATAATTTAAATATTACATGTATGGCATATTTCATAACAAGATGATTCCGTCCAGGGTGGTTACAGATGACCCAATTGACCAATAGCAGTGTCAGTGGCTCAGTAGGTAGCACACTCGCCTCTGAGGCCAGGTGCTCAGAGGGCTGTGGGTTCAGTTCCCACATCTGGCACTTGAGTTAATATCCCGCTACTGACACTGTAGTGCAGTATGAGAGGGGTGCTGCACTTCTGAGGTGCCGTCTTTCAGATGAGACGTTAAACCAAGGTCCCATCTGCCTAGATTGGTGGTAGTTCAGGTGGATGTTAAAGATCCCATGGCACTTATCGAAAAGAGTAGGGGAATTTCCCCGGTGTCCTGGCCAAATTTCCCTCATTCGCTAAAAATACCAACAGCTTAATCTGGTTTAAGGTCAGTTGGCATTCATTTGTATCCCCTTCCCCTGGGTCGTGCCTGAAAATAGGCAGGATTTGTCTAATGCTCTTACCCAGTCAACAAAAACTAAATAAAATAAATAAATAAATATGACTGTTCTGTATTTTGTTTTCCCCTATTGGTATACTTCAAATACAATAATTCCTGATTTGCCACTCAAAATAATTTCCCTAAGAATTCCTATAGGTTTCCAGTTTTTCTTGGAGTGGTTTCCAAATCAGATCATATTTCTTCAAAAGTTTGGCTGACACATAGTGTATACGTTCCAATGCATGAATCCCTACCATCGAATTTATCTATACATTAAAATGAGGCGGATCCAGATCCTTCCATTTTACTAGTATTTGTTTAAAGGCCTGAGCTAAACATAAATTAATCAAGCTTTGATTATGAGATAGCCTATTACATGGCGTACCAATTCTTGACATCCATACTGGGTTTTTTAATAATGAGCAATTGATTCTGAAATGAAGCCCAGTATGGATTCCCAACATCGATCCGGTTTAGGACAGAGAATGAACATTGGTCAGTGTCAGTTGCTCAATAGGTAGCACACTCGCCTCTGAGGCCAGGAGATCAGAGGGCTGTGGGTTCAGTTCCCACATCTGGCACTTGAGTTAATATCCCAGTACTGACACTGTAGTGCAGCATGAGAGGGGTGCTGCACTTGGGTAACCACTTCTGAGGTGCCGTCTTTCGGATGAGACGTTAAATTGAGGTCCCATCTGCCTGGATTGGTGGTAGTTCAGGTGGATGTTAAAGATCCCATGGCACTTATTGAAAAGAGTAGGGGAATTTTTATTGACAAGAAAAACAAAACCATCACAAAGAAAAGTTTGTCATCAAGTTAACAATCGCATTAAGGAATAAACACAAAATTCTTCCACAAGGTATTCACTTTCGGAGTTAGAAAATGCAATCTATCTCTTTTTTTCAGTTCTTTCAACTCTGTTTCAATAGAGGATACAATAATTGAATGAGGCGTACACAGTTGTTGCATAACAAATTTACATCTTGCCTGCCATAAAAAAAATTTTAAAAGGGAAAAGAAAACATTTAAAGTACTTTTATGATAAATATCCCACACCCCTGTATAATTTCCAAGAACCAAGGTTCCATAAGACAAATGTTGTAAATGAGGCATTTGCCAATGCAAAGCTGCAAAGTTCCAAAAGTCTTGACTATGCATACAGTCTAAAAAAAAATGTGTTTGACTTTCCTCTATGTTAATACAAGTATTCCGTAACAATACCTATCACTCAAGGGTTTATATTTCAAATTCCTCTAACTCCCAGCCTTCCATGTGCTGACATCCATATTATATCCCAAATTTTAGCGAATTCTACCATCTTTTAGTTTGCATAAAGCATACTTCATGTGGGATGGAGTACACTCAGGAAAAATGAGAATAACTTTCAATAAATTAAATACAATGTAATTATAGAAGGATTTTCAAAGAAGTTAGTTGTGGCATAGAAATTTTCCACTGAAAAGTTTTTTAAAAGTGGATATACCATATGATGGAAGACCATCAGAAGCTAATACTCTAGGGGAAAAGGACCACTTAAAAAATATTTATGCCATATAGACTTAACCCAAAAATGCCATGGTAAAACTTCACAATTCCAAATAAAAGAAAAAGAAGAAAACAGAAAAATGGAATGAAAAAACTACAGGATTAACATACTTAAACCTCCATGCTGTTTTTTAAATAGGTGAATTCCTTTTACTGGGTTAAGTCTATTTCCAAAGCATTTGAAAAAAACTATATAGTCTGGTTTCACAAGAAAGTGGGGTGAAATACATGACTAACATAAATAAAAAGTGGAGGAGAAATTTTTAATAATCAAAACTCTTTTGTTTCCAAACGCCAATGTTTCCACTGGGCAACCTTAAGGTCTCCAGCCGATAATTGTTTTTCCTAATTAAAGAGTGCCATATCTTCCATCCCAAACCATATTCCTAAAATTTTCTGAGGTGAAGAAAGCATGGAATATTATAGCAGAAAGATAGATCAGAACCCTAGGCCCTAATTGTAAAACAAAACTTTTTGTAAGTTAAGGAAGCCCTGAAAATTTTTCCAAAAAGATCCAGGGTCTTTGTAATGAGTTACTATCAGCCAATAATAGGGTAACATCATCAGCAAAAGCAGTAACTTTAATTGAGTTAAATCAGGGAAGGAGCAACACCAAAGATATTAATGTCTGAAACAATACCTCTAATAACTGGATCTAGAACAAATGTGTATAACAGTGGACTAAGGGACAACCCTGTCTCACCCTTTTTATTAATATCTCAGCACCAAGAAAGTCATTAACAATGGAATGGTAATAGCATGAGTATATAAATTAGAAATCAATTTACAAAAGGTCCTTGAATCCATAATGTATCAAAATAAAATAAAGATAGGAATGACACACTGCATCAAATGCCTTTGCTTGATCTAATGCTATTACCATTTCCGAATTTTGAAAATGATTCTTACTAGCAAAAAATCTCTAATTAAAAAGAGGTTATGTTGAATTTTCCTCTGAGAGATAGCACAGGTTTGTGCAGGATGGATTAGGATTCTGGCCACTTTTTCAGTCTCATTTAAGATTTTTGCTAAAATCTTGTAGTCACTATTTAATAGACTAATAGAGGCCAATTTGTTAATAAAGTTCTATCACCTTTTTGTAAATAAATTTTAATAGCGAAAGGGAAAAAGTTTTACAAGGCCTTCCTGATGCTAAAAAGAATTATAAACTAAAGGCAAGAAGTAACTCATATAAGAAATGCAAGTTTTATAAAATTCATTGGATACCATCAAGCCCGGAGCTGATCCAGTGTTCAATTCCTTTATAACATCTATGACTTCTTGTGAGGTAATAGGAATGGTTAAACAATATAGCAAATTATCCGGAATAGAAGGCAAAGTCCTAAACTGTTCCAACAGAAAAGATTCTAAATTAAGTGTATCTTGACAGGAAAAAAAAATCAGATAAATGTCTTTGCACTACTGCCAGCATGTCCAAATCTGCAGTTACTATATTATTTTGCAAATCACATAAGCCTGTCATAAACATGTCAGCCAATCTTAATTTGCACGCCTGATAAGGATCAGAGCTTGGACAATGTTTTGTGCTAAACCAAACTCTAAATCCAAAGATTTAGCCCTATCATATTGGAATATTCTCATTTGATTTTTAATATCAGCTATGTGAGAAGTATAAACAACCCGTTGCTGAGGGGAAACGGACATTAACTTGTAAAGTCGATTTCTAAGAAGTAAATATTTCCTGTAATCAGAATCTACTTTCCTTTTACCCCAACCCTGAAAAAGTCTTTTAATTTCTTGCTTTGTCTGTAACCACCACTCAAAAGGTGACGAAAACAAGTCAATTGTAGAATATTTAGTCACAAAGAACAATTCTAATTTAGAAAAATAGACCGAATCACTTAAAAAGGAAGTGTTCAGTCTCCATCGAGAAACTGTGTTATACAAAGTAGGAGGTAAATGTTCTAAAGAAAAGTACAAAGTAAAATAGAATGGTCAGAAAATTCTGTAGGAGTAACTGAACAAAATTTAGAAAACAAATAATCTAGATATGAAGACCATATCAATGCGAGTTGAAAAGTGTGTGTATGGTATGTTTCACCAGCCTGAGCATGCAAGCTTTGATAAGCATCTTTAAGACCAGCATCTTTACGATGTCAATAAGAGCATTCGAGTCACAGTAGACTTTTTTCCTTTAGATTTAATAAATCCAGTATCTATGGAGCAATTAAAATCACCTCCCAAATAATATGTCTTTAGTATATAAAAAGGTTTAATCCTCAAACATTTCAATACGGCCTGTTTTTGATTGGGATCCATAAACATTTATTAGACTAAAATAATAAGTATGAAGTGAACAATCTAAAATTAAAATTCTACCTGGATGTACATCAATTACTTTAGAAATCTTGAAAGCAGAATTACAAAATAAGATTCCAAGGCCATCTGCTCGTCAGAGCCAAAAGTCCAAAAGAAGGGCCTAATACCCATTTTCTTTTAGTTGATTCACTTCCCAAAGGAAGAAAGCCTAGTTTCTTGTAAAAACATAATGTCTCGTTTCAAAGTTGTTAAATACAAGAAAATAGGTAGCTGTTTTTTAAAAGCCTTTAAACTACATACATTATATGTAGCTAGCTTTAAGGTGGCCATTTAAAGTTAACTAAACACTATTTTTCTGACTCACTTTCCGCTTTTTACCTTTTTTCCCTTTTTTTTCCTTGGCTAATTCTGTAGCCTTACTATCCTCATCATCTGTGATGAGTTCTGAGATATGTGAGGTATTGGATTCAAGATCAGACTCTGGTATCATCTTGTAAGGGTGAAAAAAATTTTCAGTGGAAAGAGGGGCGGGCGTAGGTTGTTTCAAAGAAGCTCTTGTGAAACGCCTATTTTTAACTACCTCAAAGGGCGGAGGCATAATTGGAGTGGAGGAATTTTTATTAACAACAGAAGGCCTTGAAACTAATTTCTCAACTAAGGCTGGAGGTTCCTCAGAAAGACTTAACACCTCATTATGTGAAGCAGCAGGATTTTTTGGAGGCAGGGTAGGGGAGACCACAGAGGTATGTGAATTACCAGGTTCATTAAATCCCTTATTACTAGCCTGGGCTTTACGCAGCAATTCATCATGATCAAGACCCGCTGCACAATTCCTCCGTGCCCAGGGGCATTGATGGAAAGCATGACCTTGTTCATCACAAAGGTTACACTTAAAGATATTAGTACACATATCAGTAGAGTGACCAAACCCACCACACAATGGGCATTTTAAAACATCGCACACACTACTGATATGTGTCTTATCCCCACATTTGTAACAGGCCCGAGGCTGCCCCCATAAAACAGACCCTGTCCTTGCCTCTAAGAAAAACTATTAGGTAAATGGACAATATCCGAGAGTTGACTTAAAAAGCTTTACCTTAAATCTCCACCCTCCCGTCCAAATACCTTCCACATCCAACAGGGCTTCAGGGGGACTTAGTATATCACATTTTGACTGAAGCCAATGGTAAATATCACTCGCATTTACCCCTTCATTTCTAAACATAATTGTTACAAAACGAATTAGTGGTTTGGAAAGGGGTAGTGCGAAAAAGGATGTCCATGAGGAGGTAGTTTTTGAATAGAATATTTTTCCCAAAAACGCTCCATAAGTGAAGTAGTCTGAAACTAACAGCAAATGAATCTTCACCAGAAACATGAATAAGAGCATAAATATCCTTAGCCAAAAACCCATAGAATTTTTCAATAAATGCTTGAAAACAAAATATCTATCTGGATGTTCAGCCAAACCTCCTTTATACCTAATCCTGACTGCATTTCTTGAGAGCCTGTTCTAATTTATTTTAAAGAGTTCAGACATGGGAGGTCTCTGTGGCTGTTCTAAGGAAACAGGTGTAATGGTTTTCTGTAAATCAGCTGAAACAGCTGCGGAGTACTTGGCTTAGAAAAGCCAGGCCACGCCCCCACCCTCCCAGGTATCGTCTTTAAAGTACCCTTATTAAGCAGTACAGCTGTACCTTCAGTCATAGTATGGCTGTCATTGGCATGCATGTTTGGGGTCCACGGAGAATCCGGCATCCAGACTCCTGCTTCTGACCATTTCCAACCCACCTCCGTTAGCGCTATCTCCTCTGACCAGGCCAGGTTACCACCAGGGTGAACATCTCCCAGTCCAAACTGCTGTCGTAAGACAGAGGAAGTACTCGGTCCCTCGCTCAAATCCATCCGTGCGGAAACCGTGTCTTTCAGAATATGTTCCGCCGGGACTCAGACGGCCCTCAGAATTTCTGTTGCACCAACTACTTCCGATGTGAGGAAGAACAAACAGCTTCCTGCAAACAATCGCCAGACAAATCTCCAGGGACCAAATCTGCACTCAAATTTACCTCCGGTTGCGATGCCTGTATTGGGAAGGTCTGAAAAATTGCACCAGCTACTTCGGTAAGGGTTGTAGTATGCATTTCAGATACCGCACTATCTCCGACCTCCATCTCTTCTCGAGGTTGAGAGCAGTCTGCCATTCTGCCTCTGTGACGTCAGCAAGACTCCCAAACTAGCCGCCAACCAGCAGCCAGTAGGGGAATTTCCCCGGTGTCATGGCAAAATTTCCCTCGTTCACTAAAAAAATACCACCAACAGCTTAATCTGGTTCAAGGTCAGTAAGCATACATCTGTATCCCCCTCCCCCGGGTCATGCCTGAAAATAGGCAGGATTTGTCTAGTGCACTTACCCAATCAACAAAAACTAAATATGTTCCAGGTTACCTTTTTCATTCTGACATCTAGAGCACATTGGGGAAATCCCTAAATTTATTTTATGTAAAAATTCCAGAGTATAAGTGTGAACATTAAACAAAATCTGTTGCATCCTTATTGATTTTAATACCCAGGGCTTGATATTTAATGAGTTTTTCCAACCAATTGCACTCTTTATACAAAAAAAAAAGGATATGCCTCATTGTGTGTTTCACAGATCGGTGACTGGTACAAAGTCTGTTTGCTGTTAGGTGGTCTTCCCTATAAGATGAACCGAATAATCCAAACCTTGGGTCCATGAAGAACAATCCCTTCCTTGAATGCCTGCTAGGAAAGTAAGACAGCTTTGATTTGCAGTTTTTAGCAAATGCATACACAGGTGATGGTTACAATACATGCAAATGCATAGCTATTATTGCACTGCAAGGTTAGTATTAACTGGGGAGTTGCTGCAGCATGGAATCCTCATATGCCCAACATGCTAAAGCTTGGGCTGTGCCATTCCCCTGGTGGGGGTGCATTATACCCAGTTGTTTTGATTACCCATTGACAATGTTGGAGCTAACAGAAAAGGAAATTATGGTAAGTATGAAGTTAATTTCTTACACCTACAATATGTGACAACCAAAGAGCTGTTAGCTTACAACTTCATAAAGCTGACTAAAAACATATCAAAATGACTTCTATCTCTAACTTCATCTGATTATATTAAATCTTGCCTTGTGAAGCAGGGACCTGAGAATACTAGGAATGTAAGAAAATGCTTTTTTTGTTTTATTTTTATTTTATTAAACATTAGGATTATAAATACTTTTGAGCAGGAACTGCTCATTTACAAAGGTTCCACGTCAAAGGATGTAGGGTAACATACATACAAAGGTCAACAGTGGTTACAGTCTTAAAATTGGAGAGAGAGAGACAACATAAGCCAGCTTCAGACAAGTTTCAGGGTGAACAGTATATAGTTAGTGTAGAGTAGGAGGAAGTCAGGAAGAAGTAGGCAGGCTAAAGGGCCATTGTCGGCAGGTAGAGGTGGGTGGCAAAAGTGCAAGGTGGATGGGCTGGAGGGCCCTCTATCTGAAAGTGCCATTAGAGAGGGAAGGGGGTGGGTGAGGCAGTGTGGTTTGGGGTGGTAAGGGGTGAAAGTGGGGGGAAACTGGTGCCAAAAAAGTGGAGCTCTAAGGGAGGTTACAGGTTACCTTCGACTAGGGTAAAATGAGGCAGTTACATGGGAGAGGCAGTCACATTGAGTGGTAGAGGCAAGGAATAGTCGGAGTTACATTTTAAAGGGACCAAGCATCGCAGTTGTGTTTCTTTGTTAAGGGTATTGTACCACTGAGGAGCCCTGTATGTGAATGACCTCTGACCCATTGTGGTTTGGCATCTGGGGACCTGGAAGGTTTGATATAGAGCACAGTATGTAAGCTGGGTACTGCTGTTAGCAGTAAGGAGCTTTGCCATTCCTGATGGCATGAGCCCAAGGAGAACTTTTTTGGTTAACAAGCAGGTCTGGTATTGTATTCTACTAAGGAGTGTTAGCCATCTGGCCTGGGCGTACAGGTCACAGGTGTGTTTTAGGTATGCAGCATCCATTAGAAGCCTACAGGCCTTGTTGAGTGTCACCGATATCCTCCGGAGGGCAGTAGGGGAAGCAGAGCCATAGATCACTAGATCATAGTTGACGATAGAGGAGACAAAGCTGCAGATGGCCAGTCTAAGGGCATCAGTGGTTATGCAGTGTTTGTGCTTGTGGAGCAGGCCAATACGTATGTTGGCGGCCTTGGTTACATTGCCAATGTGCCACGTGTAAAAAAGGGAACTGTCCAAGGTGATGCCGAGATATTTAAACTCGGGAACATGTTGAAGTCCCCACGTGGCTCTTGATGGTAAGGGACAGAGGTTTATACTTGCTCCATGCATTGCAGAATGTTATGACCTTAGTTTTGCTGTAGTTCAGGACAAGGTTATGTGAGCTAAACCACTCTTCAACATGCCTGAAATCACACTGCAACTGACTCTCAAGTTGTTTAGAGTCTTGGTTGCTAGTAAACAGTACTGCATCGTCTGCATAGAGTAGTATTCTCTGTTGGCAGACGCTAGGGAGACTGTTCAGTAAGAGAGAAGAGAGTAATGGCCTCAGTATAGACCCCTGCGGAACACCTGAGGGGACTGTTTTTTCATCAGAGGTGACACCAGCAATCCTAACACGTTGGCCCCTTCCCCTGAGGTAGCTAGCAAACCAGAGCAGTGCATCCTTGGAGTGCTCGAGAGTGGTCAGTTGCCTGAGTAAGAGTGGGTGGTTAACAGTATCAAAGGCCTTTGTCAGGTCAATGAATACTGCCCCCCCCAACAGATTCCTTCATTGAGGGTGTCATGGATGAATCCGGTAAATTCCAACAGTGCTGTGGTGATACTATGCCCTTTTCAGAAGCCATGCTGTCCTGATACTGTATTTCATATTTGTCCAACAACTCGACAAGCTGGTCCAAGACTATTCATTCCAGAGTTTTAGATAAGGGGGGGAGGAGGATGGAGATGGGCCTGTAGTTGGTGTGCAGTGACTTGTCTCCACTTTTGTGTACAGGTGTGATAGTCGCCTGTTTACAGAGTAATGGGAATTGGCCCAATCTTAGGGAAAGGTTAAAGATCTTTGTCAGGGGTTCAAGGATTTCATCTAGGATTAGTACAAGCAACTTCAGGTGGGGTGAGTCACCACTGTAGCCAGTTTTGCAGATGGCTTTGCATATATAGGTTCTGGCTAAGTGCATTGGGATCTTTTTGAAAAAGAACTGTGGAGCAGTGTGTACTTGGGACGAAGTGTCAAAGGGGGAATTGGTGGTGGGGCATTGAAAAAAATCAGGTGGAAGGACACTGCCAAGTTATCGGAGAACAGATTATGTGTAAAATACAAATAAAACTTGAAAAATTTTATGTAATTAACGTAGCACTCATGAAAAGGTTTCATCTGCCAAGGCTTTTTCAGTTTCTTTTTCTCTATAGTAGTTCAAATTATGCCTCTCAATTGATACACATCAGATACTATGCTGCACGTTTTTTGAACACAGATTTTTATTAAATACTTTGCAAACCTATCTCGTACAGAACTGTGCAGTGCAGTTAGTAAACATAATACAGAAACAGTCCATTGCTTGTTAAAGAGAAGGAAAAACAGCCCACTATTTAACCTAAAGGAAAACCCTACTGGATCAATATGTTGTGTGCTTAATAGCACACGACATAACCGCATATCAGGAACAGCATGGTAGGGAAGACCAAGAGGGTACAAAACTGTGAAAGGGTGTATGCACAGTAGTGCACCCTCTCACTCTCCCAGGGAGAGGATAAGACCTCTGCTGGGATGGGGCTGCCGAGCAGCTACCGTGGCTCGACTGGATGAGCCTCTGGCAGCAAGGGAGGCAAGCGGTGCGTTTGGGACCAGGTTTCGATTCCTGGTCCCAGATGCATGGATTTATTTTTTATTTTGTTCACACTTTGTGCGATTTCAACTGTTAACTAACTCCAGGTGGGTGGGGGCTTATTTTAGTTGGGTTGCAGGGGCAGAGCCCCCCCCAACGAAACAAAGACTTATGCCACTGGGAATATATTGCGCTGTATATGCAGCGGCATAATGTCTTACGACATTATGACCCCGTGCCAAGAAAAACAGGGATTTGACTCTAATCAAGCTACATATTCCGACCTGTAAAATTACATTGTCTTGATTGAAGTTACAAGATTAATCTGACCCTCAGTGAAGAGGTGTCATGCTTGAATGAAAAGGGTGGCTGTCACACTGTTACCGCATTTCAGGAAAATTTGGGCAAGCAACCCTGCACAGCATCACAGAAGGCAATTGCTGTCTTTTCAAACAAGCATGAGCCACTGTAAAGGGGTATGCCATCAAGTCCAATACTGATATACCTGCCAGATAAGTGGTAAAAGGTATCCATTGTGCTCTGCGGTGTTCCATCTTGCAAATATAGCCAGGCGTTATATCTCTGTAAACTTTTGTAGCCACCTGTACTTCATTAGTACTTTGTCAAGATGCACAAAATAGGTGATTTAGTATCTTATTGGACCAACAAAAATTTACAGAATATCCTTAAGCATTCAAACTTACATAGTTCTCCTTCAGAAGGGAATGGCAGTTTTCTTAAAAAAAGCTTCCTTTTAAGTGCCCAGAACAATATTATAAAGAAAAAATATTAGAAAGAAGAGCAGAAGCTGGTCCAGTGGTGCTGAGGTGCTGGACGCCTTTACTCCGCACCACTGGTGACCTGAAATGCCTGGGCGGCATCAGAGGTCAAGCAAGGGGGGAAGGTGTGGAGCTGGCTAGAGTAGCTGAAAGGCAGCTCCCTCTCTGGGAGGATCTGGGCATGTCTGCCTCCTGGTGGAGGCTTGAGTGGAACAGCTGAGGGAGCACACAGGCATTAGGCCATAGGGTGGGCGGATGGAGCTGTCACCGGGGCTGTAGTTTGCACGCATGCGTCGCTACTCCTGGGGCCCTGGGTTAACAAGGGAGAAAAACGGAGGATAAAAAATTCCCTGGCAGCTGGATGAAGCCCGACCTCCCGCAGGCACCACTCTCAGGTTGGGTATAAGGTAAGCCTCGGTAATTCTGGGAGTTGGAGCCCGGGGGGCCAGTTGGGTTGATGGGGGCTCCCGGGGATAGGTGCACAAATAAATACACAAAAAAAATAAAGGAGAGCAGTACCATCGCTGAAATAACGTTATTAAAATAAAAAAAAAAAAGCTGATAAAGGTTCTGCAGTTGTGATCTTAAACTGGGAGGATTATGTCAATGAAGCTATCAGACAATTAACAGATCACATTTACTATAGGGAACTGAGTAGTGATCCGACTGTGCAGTACACCAGGGGACTGTGGGACATAATCAGATCATTTCCTAGGCATGTCTAAGACAGAATAACTGATCTCATCGATGATGAACCTAGGCCAAGTACATTCTATATGCTGCCCAAGATCCATAAGCCTGGAAATCCAAGGAGACCTATAATAACTGGAAAGGGTACCCTGAAAGAGGGGCTCTCTGGTTTTATAGGAACAATTTTAAAACCGCTTGTCATGTAAAGGAACAGCTATATTCAGGACACTACACATTTGTTGCTTAAACTTTGTTTTTAGGGATTTGCCACCTTATACCATATTAGCCACAATGGACGTAATCTCCCTCTACACTAATATTCCACATACTAATGGCATTTTGGCCAGTCATAAATACCTACTGTACAAGAGAAAGGACAGCACCACAACATCCACCCAAAATTCATTGCACGACCTATTGAATTTATTCTGACCCACAACTTCCAAGTTTTAATGGTAAACATCATGTTCAAAGTATGGGAACAGCTATGGGCATCAGGATTGCTCCACGGTATGCCAACCTTTTCATGGCGAATTTGGAGGAGAATTTCCTAAAACAATGTAAATGCAAACCACTCATTTCCATTATATTGATGATTTATTTATAATTTGGACAGAAAATATCTGCACACTTGAAGAATTCCATCAGGAACTTAACAGCCTCCACCCATCCATTATTTTTCCCTGGAGTACTTGAACACCAGTGTTAATTTCCTTGACACACAGTTACCATCAAAGATGAAACCTTCCAGGCCTGTATTTACAGGAAACTGACAGACAATGATACTTAGAAACAGTTATCACACTAGGCACACTAACAAATCTGTAATGTGCAGTCAAGCGGTTCAAGTGAGGAGGACAGAGTTAAACACCTGGCTACACTGAAAAAAATCATTTGTTGGGCAGGGGCATTCCTCTAGAGAAATTGACAGATCTGTGGAACATGCTAAGTGTGTACCAAGAGAACTACTACAATATAAAGAAAAGACAACCACCAACCGGATACCCTCGGTTGTCACATACCACCCTGATCTGGAGCACCTACGCAAAATCATTAAGGACCTCCAAGCAATATTCAGTGAGAATGACACCTTGAAATGTATCTTCCAAGAACTTACTCTACTGTCTTTCAAATAAACACCTGATTTATCCAACCTAATTGTCAGGAGCAAACTTATACCTGCCCAAAACAACAGAACACTAGGTGGCACAAGACCCTGCAATCATTCTAAATGTAAGACATAAGCACATTTACACTTCAGACTTTATAAACCTCTTCCAAAACAAACAATTCAAGATACAGGGGAATTATACCTGTGCATCTCAGAATGTTGTTTATTACATTCAGTGCAAGAAATGTCCACAAACAGGTTATGTGGGGATGACCAGACAACCTCCGAACCCAAGTGAACTCACACATACATGATATTAAAATGAAGAAGCCTGAAAAACCAGTGGAACAACATTTTTCTCAGTCCAGTCACTCCATCTCAGACAGCTCTGTCCTGGTTCTCCAAGGACATTTCAAAGATACACAACAGAGATGAGCGTTTGAGGTCAGACATATTTTTTCTGAATAAGGTTTATGATGGTATGAATGTGGACATTGGTTTTATATCCCATTACACTAAAGTGTTCCTGCGTCTTTCTTGTTTCAGATACAACACATGAACAGATTTTTGTTTTACGCTTTTCTAATATGCTTATGTATAAAATGGTTCTATCTAATCTATATAACTGTGTGTATTTATATGTTTAATTTTAACTGGTGGGTGGTGATTTCTTGGACTTTAGATACATACATGCAGAACTGCATGTTCCTAGACTTTAGTACGTACACACACACACGCGCGCACAGAAATGTGTGCGCACACAGTCTCCAACTTGTCTTCAGTACAGTAAGACATTTAACATTAGATAATTTCCAGACCTTCTACAGCTACATAACATTCCATTCTGTGACATCTGACCTACACACAACTATAGTTTCAAGAATGCTTTCTTATCTCTTTTTGGTTGTGTTTGTTATATAATTACTCCCCTAATTTGTCACATTCACGGGTAAAATGTTTTTTTTTTTGCACCGCTCATTTCCAACCTTCAGCCCTAAGCTCCAGACCACCTATCACCCCTCCATGTCCAACCCCCTGTTGTGTCCTGGCTTACCCCCAAAGCGGGGGCTGCTGAGAAGACAACCCCCTGTAGAGACACATGCAGGTTACTGGACACATCACTGCAACCAGCAGGGCTTCCTAGGCTTGCCCCAACCCCAGGCGGGGCCATGGAAGTGTTCATTCAATGAAATACTGTACTGGTGGGGGTCAGGTGGCACTGGAAGGTGGGCGTCTTTTTGGGAATTAGCAGCATTTTTGTAATGCTTGCAAACCCCCGCGAGGCGTGACATGCAATGATGCAAGGTGTCTGTCACGCCTCTCAACAACTCTGAGCCAGTTGTGGTGGTTCCCCCAGCCTCCACTAGGGGTCCATAATACACCAGACACACAAAAAACCCTTTCCTCCCAGAGAAGGCGAGTAGTCCCTGGACACTCCAGTCTGCCCCCCCCCCCGGCCAGCCCTCCAACTCCAGGATGTCAACGTTGCACACAGATGCCTTGCCACTGTGCCGGCTGGCTGGCTGCTTTTATCTTTCTAATATTGTTCTGGGCACTTAAAAGGAAGCTCTTCTAAGAAGACTGCCATTCTCTTCTGAGGAAGAACTATGTATGTAAAGCTTAATAATATTTTATAAATTTCTGTTGGCCCGATAAAAGGTATCGAATCACCTACTTTGTGCATCTTGTACAAGGAGCAGTATAGCAACAAACAGTTTTTGGTACTTTGTAATCCACTTGAAAATGATACATCTACATGCTACAGTCATACAGATTTTGTAAAGATCTTCAAGGACATCTCCCTCCATAAAGCCACACCTTTGAAACTTTTAAGTCATCAGTGTCAGAACTACTTGGGAACTTCTGCTAGTTGGACCTCTCGTTTCCTCAAGTCTTTCTCCCTCCACTAATTGCTTGTTGAATCTGCAGAAAACTTTGTTCCATCATTGCATTTCCCAACTTTCCTTCTACTTTGTTGTTTTCATTGTTGTATGGGACTGTCAAAGGAGCCATTGTTCAGGGCTGAATGCTGCAGCAAGGAAATCTTTACAGAACATAATCAAATTGTTTGTGTTTGGTGTCTTGACTTCTTGCATAACTTAAAAGCCACACCATTTCCTTGAGTTTTAACCAGACCATGAGGGGAGACAGTTGGAAAGCTTTGGAAATATTCCTTTAGAAAATAGAAAGGTACTCCTATCTGATGCTGACCTCTACACCAGTGTGCTCATCACTTCCTATGAGTAGGTTTCGACATGCATGTTACCTCAGTGTTTGGCTTCACTGTCAACTCTGCAGTCATAAAAGCACAAGGATAAATCCTCAAATTTGGCATCATAACAACAAAGTGTCTGTTTCTCCCTCTCATTCCTAGTCTACGCCCCCCCAATCATTCTGGGACTTCTGAGAGTAAATCCAAATCCAGGTCATGGCTGCGTCCTGATATTCTACTGCCCACTGACCAGCAGTGTGAGATCAGGGTTGGAATCTGGCTCTGGCTTTTCTGCAAATAGTAGAATGCAGCTCCTGTCATAAGGCACTGTCCCGTTGACTGTTTCATCGAGCCCTATCATGAACTTTGTCGACACCTGCATACTTTGTTTTTCTATGTAGCTGTCTGCCCATCAACGCCACCTTCACCTGCCGTCATGCCCCAAGGATGCTACCCTGGGGGCTATGATGGCGAAGGGGGACATTGTGTTTTTCCCAGTTTTCTCCCCAAACATCCCTGGGGTCCTGGCAGACACGGTCATGCATGCGCACCCAGCACCAGTGAAGACCCCACTCCACTCATCTGGCCTAGTGCCTTCCCCCATTTGCTCAACACTACCACCAAGTCTCCACCTGGTTGCAGTCAAGGGCAAGGAAGGCTAACCTCCCCAGTCCAGGAGAGGAGAGCTGTCTGACTGGTGCTCAGTTCTCTCCAAGCCCCCCCCATGGCAGCCCAAGTGTGTTCTCGAACTCGGGTTGCTGATGTGGGAGAGGTAAAGGGCTCCTCTCTTTGCCCTCTGTACCACTGGGCTGGCTGTGACACCTGCATACATTTGGCCACTGTCTGAATTGTTCAGACAGTTACTATACAGCCTCAGTTTCCTTCTGTCCCACAGCCAGATGAGAAGGAGAAACAAGATAATTTTGCTCTCCTTAATTAGGAGGAAGATGATTATAAAGAAGTTGACTTGGAACTGCCTCAGGGATTAGGTTCCAGCACCTCTCTATCATCGTGCAGTGAAGATACTGCTATCTATACCATAATTAGGGACACAATTGTAGAAATATTGTGAAGAATGGTGAAAACTGTGGATTTTTCAATAAAATTGTGGGTGCAGTTTTCCAGTATACCTGGACATAGCCAGAACAACCTTGGTTCATTCATTCACCAAGATTTAAAGATTATGTGTGATTACATTTTCAGAAAATAAACCTGGCAGCACCATTCATTAAATATTATTGTGAAATTGTCTGCCTGGTGTTTTACATACAGATCTGCCATTTCAAGGGACACTGGTTTACTGTGATGGATAAAGGGCAAAATCTGTTTTGCAGATGGAGAAAAACCAGTATTGTCACCAGTGTCTGCAATGCCAAAATCAGTTTTTACTGGTGTTCTGTCCTTGTAAGCTTTTGGTATGTGTATAAATATTCAGAATAAAAGAAGGTTAAGTGTGCATTAAATAAAGCAAAATAAAAATAGTGCAGTAAAGATTTTTTAGGAAAATACAATTTCTGAAGATTCACTGAGCTGGTAAAAAAAAATGACAAATTCCATAAAATGCTTTAATCTTCCTGGACTCAAGTCTCCACCACTCATTCACACTAATGGGAATACACCAGAGGCACTAGGGCCTCAAGGGAGCCAAAAATCTTCAGGAGGGCTGGCGCCGGGATAGGACCATGCATTCGTGGTGCTGCGAGGCTAACTTGCACTGTATAGGCTATCTCAGTGTTCATCTTCCAACTGCTTTAGTTCCTTTTTTCCCCGCGTTCAAGTGCGCTTCAATGATGACGACGCTCTTCATCTATACAACAGCAGCTATATAGCCATTCAGTATTCACTTAACTTACCATTTTTAGTGTTCTTTCTTTAAAAAAAAAAAAATGAAGAACAAGTTGTTACTCTCAGCCTGCCATCAATGGAGTCGACCTTTGACGGTAGCTGTAACAGTAGGGAGACTTTGTTTGAAAGCTGTGATGGCAGTGGGGCTATTTCCAGTCCACTGCCCTTTTCGGATGGGGGGTCTGACCATGGGCAGTCTGGTGCTCCGGGGGGGAGGACCGTCCGCTCATAGCACAAATGTAGCTGTTCCGGGACCCAGCTCCGCTTGACTTTAAGCTGTATCTCTCGAGGTCACCCTCTGATATGTCTGCATGTTGATTGTCACTGGTTGAAAGCAGTAAGCCTGAACCTACTCTGGTGGGTTCTCCTGTGACTCCACTCTAAACGGCCGTGATCTTCGACACCGGTTCCCATCTCTGTCCTCGATGGAGTTCCAGTGAGAAATTTCACTTCTAGGCCACTCTTTTAGGGCAGGGGGTACGGCGTCTGCCCAGTTGTCCTTGCTAGTGGTCCTGGGTCTGGGGCGATCAGACCTTGGGGCTGCTGGGCCGTGGCCGGGTCTGCCAGGCCAGAATATGCGTGGTACCCTCTCTGGTGCCGTCATCGATGCTGACCCCTCATGCCTACCCACCTCTCCTTTTTCTCAGCAGGGGCTGGCACGGGTAGCGCTTCCTTCTTCCTCTTACTTCAGGCCCAGTAGCGATTCTGGTGCCATGCGTTGTGCCTGCTCCATGTGGTGCCATGTCTGGCACTGGTGCTTTGGGTGCTGCCATCTTGGGTAGCATCATGTGGTGTGGCATCGCCTTGTGGCACCTGTGCTGTCTGCAACACCATGCACTGCCGTCATCGGCACCATGCAGTGACATCTGCAGTACCGCGGATGGCGCTGAACTCCTCACCGATCCAGATGGTGGCATCTTCCTGGTCCTAACCTGCCCTTGGAGGCTATTTTAGGGTCGAAGTGAATCTGGATGAGTCTCTCCCTCTTCTGCTTTGTTGAAAACGCAATGGATGACTCATTGTATGGGCTGGAATGCAAACACTCTGTATCAGTGCAATGGAAGATCTTCTTTCCAGTTCCTTTTCCTCAGGGATATGGGGTCCACCATAACATTTCAGTATTCATCTGTGGACCAAAGCAGACTCCTATGTCTTGAGTTCCTACATTCCTCAGTATGAGTACACCCTGTGGAACACACTTAATGCAATGGTCAAGAGCCTCCCGGAATCTAAAGCTCCATTGCTAGGGGCATATAGCCCAATAATCAGCTAAAGCTTTTATAGACACCTACGTCTCTGCCTCTAGGGCAGCTGCTGCTGGCAGCAGGTGGTTAACGTCTCCTTGACTTTGCTTATCTGTTCAGCTAAAGGCCACTCAGAACAATAGGGCTGCCATTTAAACCACATGACATCATCGTGACAAGCAGTACTGTCAAGGTAGTGGCCTAGGTGCCCTTTTCAGGAACCAACCTCTCAGCCACTAAGAGAACGCAGTAGAGGGCACAGGATCCGAAAGTGCCCTATACTAACCTCTGTGGATCCAGCCCAGACCCCACCCACTGTCTGGGTGGGGGGGTCTGTCGGTGGTAAGGGGGCATCTAATTCATTTTTTACAACCAGTGGAAGTCCATTACAGCAGACCTATAGGTCATCAGGATTGTCCGAGAGGGATACTCTCCCAATTTTGTAACTTTCCTCAGACCTTCCACCCAGACAGCAGCCAGTCTGTCGGCCTCTCAATCACATACTCTCTGCTTCTGAGATAAAGGGCCTCTGCGGGTACTGGGCAGTAAAAATCATTCCACAGCGGAACAAAGCACAGGTTCCTATTTCCATTGCTTCTGGTTCAAAGTTAACAGATGGCATGCACCCATTTGTCGACTTTAGAAGGTTAAACAAGTTCCTGTTCAGGGAACAGTTCCCTAAATCTCGGCGTCCAAGTCTTCACTTCCTGGACATTTGGCTCCTAGCCAGCCCTTCCAGTTAAGAGACACAGGAAGCAGTCACCACAGCTTCTCAGTTGTTCTCTCCAGGTTGAGGGAAGGTGCCGGTTCATCTTCTCAAGAACTCCTCCTCCTCTTAGGAGCCCTCCTGGATACCTCCAAGGGGTCAACTTAGTTCCAGAGGATGGGAGAAATTACATCTTTAGATGGCTCATTACAATATGGAAAACGACTCTATTCTGCCTCTTTTTTGGCTGAGCGGATGCTGGGACTCAGGTCATCCACAACAAGCAGTGGTCTCCGACCCTGCATCCATAATCCTCTGTACAAGATGACAGAGCCTTGGACACAATCCATGGGAGACTCCCTACCTAGGCCTCCACACTCGGGTGTGGAGCCAGAAGGAGTCTCATCTAATCATAAATTTATTAGAGATGAGAGTTATCTTATAAGCAAAGTCCTGGAGTATGCTCCTTACACAAAGTGTTCCTACTTCGGAAGGACAACAAAGCTGTGATGTATTACATCAGCAGACAGGGTGGGGTGTCCCCCTACCCTCTCTGCAGTAGTCATGAGGTTGTGAGAGTGGTACCTTGAGTACGATGTATTAGTTCAGATTTCATACAGTTGCTTTTGATGAATGGAGCAGTTCGGACCTGTTCCTTTTATATTCCCGCTCAACGCAAAATTGCCTCTATCCTGCTTCAGAAATCCTGACCCTGGTGTTTTCTGTCATTATGTGTTCACTGCAATATTCATGATGCTCTCTGTATGTTTTCCTCCTCTTCCCTTAATTCAGAGGGTGCTGATCAAGTTGTATGCACGGGGGGGCAGGATGATTCTCATCATACCAGACTGGCCTCAGCAGATTGATTTGCATTGATCTACAGTCTGTCAGAAGTTCCCCCAAGGTGACTACCTCTACGAGCAGATCCTCTGCCAGAAACTGTAGTCCATCCTAGCCTGTGCTCCCGTCATCTCCATGCTAGGCCCAGAGGAAATGGAAGTGCGCAAGCTCTGGTTTTTCCCACACCATCACAGATGTCTTCTAAGTCATGCATAGGCCTTCTACCAGGTAGGCTAAATGGAAACCCTTCTCATCTGGTATGAAAGTCCCATCAGGCCCCTTCTGTTGTCCACCAAGTAAGGTGTTAGAGTACCTCTTGGACCTGTCGATCTCAGGTCAGCCATACTTGGCAGTGAAGGTACACCTCTGCACATTTTCGGTCTATCTTGAGCCAGTAGACATCTTGTCACTGGCTTAATTACCATTAGTCAAGTTTTGTTAACTTTGTTAACTCCAGAAGGAAGGGGAGCACTCCCTTCACTCTCTGGATGTTAGGATGGTTCTATAATTCATCGACAGAACGAAGAGATACACATCCGAACAACTATTATATCTTCAGCATGCCTCGGCTGGGTCAGCTTCTTGCCATGAGATGTTTTCAGCTTGGTTAGTAGCATGTCTTTGACACTACTAATCCACGTCACTGGCCGAATTGAAAGGCTGGGTTCACACCACTCTATTGGAGCGGTTGTGGCTTCCTGTCGGAGATTTGTAATGTACCCTTTGCAGTCATCTGCAAGGCAGTGAGTTGGAGCTCAGTGCATACCTTTGTAAAGCACTATGTTCTGGATGTCCATACCAGACAGCTCTCTTTCTTTGGCAGGACAGTCCTTTTGGACTTCCATTCTGAGTGAGCTGTGTCTCCGACTGCCCTACCCGGGGTGAGTTGATTTTTAGCTCGGTACTCTCCCATTAGTGTGAATGAGTGGTGAAGACTTGAGCCCAGGAAGATATGGAAATTACCTGCTTACTGTAGTTCTTGATCTTCCTGGATGGAGTCTCCACCAGTCATTCACACACCCACCTACCATCCTCCGAGCTCACTTGTTCTGTTTTTGGTCTTCACTACCTTGTTGTTCAGGTTGTGAAGACATTGTTCAATTGACCCTTCTTACATGGATCATCTGGGCTTTCACATGCCCGGAGGTTAGAGTCAGGTTTTCTTTCATTAGTACGTTGCACCTCCTTGGTCGAAAAGGTACTGAGGTGGTTGGAGGGTCGATGCCGAGATAGCCTATACAGCGTGAGCTAGCCTTGCTGCGTGCAAATGCACAGTCCTATCCCGGCGCCAGCCGTCCTAAAGATTTTTGGCTCCCATGGGGTCCTAACACTTCCGGTATACTCCCATTAGTGTGAATGAGTGGTGGAGACTCTGTTCAAGAAGATCAAGAATCATGGTAAGTATGTAATTTCCATTTTTAACCGGTGTATAGAAGGACCAAATTCTGGAATTTTACCAGGTTTTCTGGTAAAGAATTAAAATCTGTGTCCTTGGCCATGACATACTATTTTACACGACATTTGTATGTGCTGCCTAGCCCTACTACTAGATATTGACACTTCATATTCACTGTGGTAATCAGCATGCATTAATCTTGGTGATGTCACGTGTGGTACTTTTCCCTTTCATCTATAAAGTCAGAGAGCGTGCCACATTGTTGAGGTCTGTAAAGAGACTTTTTTTGTTTTGTTTTGTTACCCCCTCTAGCTTTGTGCCTGTTGCAAGAAACAAAGTCAGCTGATTTGATTGTGGTTTCATCATGGTCAATGCTAGTAATGCACAAAAATGGTTTAAATTAAGCACTTTATCCTGTACAGAAGTCTGGGAGAGTGGCACATTACTGTAAAGTCTGCAGACTCCAGAATCTGTTTGTTATGGTAAAAGGCATGATTCATATTGTCACGTTTCAGACTGTGCTCATTCTCACCTGACATTCATTAGATATTTTTGCTCAGGGTAGCACTAAAACAAATGACCTGAAAATTATACACCTGAACATCTGCAACCTGATACCTGCAAACAATGGTTGTCTCACTCAAAGCAGATATTCTAATTATTACAGAAACCTGGCTTACCAACAAGATCCCCGACCACTCCATCTCTATCCCTGGCTACCCTATCTCCAGACAGGACCGGGCCAGCAGAGGAGGTGGCGAAGCTTTATTTATCCAGTCCTCATTAAACTACTTCACCATTTTCTCAGCCTCCTTCCCTGCTAACCATGAAGCTCTTGCCATCAGTATAGCCCTGCCCTACTCCATCCTGATCTTCATAGCAGGTATCTACTGCCACCCTGGTATACAGCCCACTGTTGCATCTGAACTGGTCGCTTCCATAACCTCCCTCTCCCACACAGGTGAGCTGTATTTACTGGGCGATTTTAACTTAACTTAAATTGGCTGGCCCCCTCCACATCCAAAACTTGAAATGACATAACAGCTCAAAATCTTGTCCATCTCATCCAAGAACCCACCCACCTAAATCAAAAAACACAAAACCATTCCTTGATAGATTGAGCACTCACCTCCCACCCCCACAGAGTCATTAAATCCGGTACCCTTCCTGATGCCCTCAGCAACCACCACCCAATATTTCTGGTAAGAAAGATCCGTAGGCCCAAATCACTGCATAGAATCTTGCAGCTTCATTCCTACAACTCCTTAGACCTTGACCCCCTTCTGCAAGATCTTGCCTATGCCGATTGGGCCCCTCTTACTTCTGCCCCCTCTATTAGCCACACTGTCGCCTCCTTTAAAGAAAGATTCCTATCTACCTGGAACACCTTTGCCCCTTTCAAATGTACTCGAGTTCATGGAAACCACCTTCCCTGGATCACCCCTGAACTACTGGCCTGCCTCAGAGTGTGTGACAAAGCCTGGAAGAAACATAAAACTTCCCAGCTCCCCACAGATTACACAATTTACCATATGCTAAGAAATACTTGCACAAAAGCAACTAGACTAGCCAAGTCTGAGTATTTTCAATCTGCTTTCCTCAGTAATATTAGCTCCCCCTCCAAATTCTGGAAAGTGGTTCAGGCTCTTTTCTCCCCTCCATCCCATCCCCCCACCCCTGTGCTAAATATTAACAACTCCCTTGTTTCTTATCCCTGCCTAGTGGCAAATGAATTTAACTCCTATTATACCTCTTGTGTCTCAGCCCTCCTAAACTCCCTCCACTCTCCCACCCCCCTCCTCAAGCATTCATCCTTCATCTACTATCCCCTTCTCTTTCTTGGCTGTCTCTTCTGATGACACACTAAAAGCCCTGCTCTCACTTAACCCTACAAAAGGCTCCTCTCTTGATGACATTGACCCTAAGCTCCTCTACCTCTCAGCCCCAGCTATTTCCTTTCCCCTCTCCTTCTCCTCCTCTACCATCCCCTCTCCCTGGAAACATGCTGTGGTTCTCCCCCTTCCTAAGAGTGGCAACCTGACTTCTCCCAGTAACTTTCGCCCAATTCCCTCCTCCACACCCTTGTGAAGCTCCAAGAACACTTGGTCCTCTCCTAGCTCATCTCCTTTCTTACCGACTCCTCCTTCTTCCCCCATTCCAATCTGGTTCTTGGAAAAATCACTCCACCACCACCTCCCTATTCAGGCTCACAGACTCCATCATTACCAGAATGGACAATGGCCTCATCACCTCTGCCATCTTTGTTGACCTCATCAAGGCTTTTGACACTGTCTTCTATTCACTCCTCTTTGACACCCTCACGACAGCTGGACTGTCCACACCTGCCTTATCCTGGTTCAGGTCCTACTTCACAGGCCATTCCTGGTCTGTCAAGATCCAGGACTCTATCTTCTCCCCTCTCCCTATCACCACAGGAGTCCCTCAGGGCTCAGTGCTTGGCCTCATTCTCTTCTCCATATTTTTAAATGACCTGCCATCAGTCTGCTCCTCGTCCTCTTCTGTACACATGTACGCCAATGATACTGTCTTGTGTACCTCTGACAAACACACAGCTGATGTGACAACCATACTGCAGCATGACTTCCAGCAGATGCAACGTTGGTTTGCCTCACATCAGCTCTTCCTCAACACTAAGAAAACAGTATCCATGACCTTTGGCACCAGACAGAAACTCTCTAGACCCTGCCCTCTTTCCACACCCTGGATGGGACACTCATAGAGAACACCACCTCATTTAGATACCTTGGGGTTTGGTTGGATCAACACCTTAATTTCTCTGGACATGCTGACGCCATCCCTGCTTTGGCCAGGTGTGAACTCGTTCAGAAGATGATACTCCCTATTTTTAACTACTGCGATGTAGTCTATGGTGCTGCTCCCAAGTCCTCCCTGGCCAGATGGGGGACACTCTTCAACACCTTCTGCCTCCTTGCTCTTGATGCTCCCTCTCACACTAGTCATTGTGCTCTCTACCACGCCTTGTCCTTTCCACCACTTGCAAATAGGAGCCTCTCCCACTGCACCAAACTCACCTCTAAATACTGGCTGGGTGAACTCCCTACCTACCTCACCTCTTCTCTCTCAACCCCTCCCACTTCCTCAGTTCTATGGACACTCGAATCTTGGTGATCCCTCGCCAATCTACACTTATCAGTCAGTCTGGCTTTTCCTACTGCTTCCCTAAAGCCTGGAATTCCTTCCCCCCTCAAATACGCCACTCTACCTCCTCCTACTCCCTCAGATCTTCCCTACACAACTACTTCTCCTCTAATTGTACTTGCTTTATTCCTCCTTAACCTCTTCCCTAATTCTGCCTCAGTTTACTTCCCCTCATAACTATTCCCCCATGCCTCTATCCCGCTACCCTCCCTTCCTTCTTTCCTTCTTCCCCTCTCCCATCCTCCCCTAGTATTATTCTTCTTGCCCTCTTTCATCCAACTATTATCTTCTCCCCCTCCCTTACCTTGCCCTGCTGCACCCCTGATGGGGTTCCTAGTTTCCTGAAGGTGCCAGGTCTTGGCATGTCTCCCTTCTCCTATTATCCTCACTCCACTACCTCTATCTTGCCATCTCCTGACCTCTGGCAGGGTTCTCAACATCCTGAAGGTGCCAAATTCTTAGCACTCCTCTCCTCTCACCTGTCCCTTTTCTTCTCCCCCACCTTCCTCTTCCTAGCCTCTCCCCCTGTGCACTAAACTGCCTGCCCCTATAGCTCCCTCACACTTGTATATTAGCACTTCTATTGTACCTAAGCCAATTGCACTGTCGGTTTTGCTGATGCAAACCTGTTATGTCTATGACCAAAACATGTTTTTGTCTCCCATTTAATTGCCTTCCAGCTACTCAAATTGCATATCCACCTTGGTTGTCATTGTATACATGCACCCTCAATGTGTCCTTTGTTGTATGCAATCGGCTGTAAACTTTGTGTTACTGTAGCAATCTCTGTAAACAATCCTCATGTTTCCCAACCCCTCAGGTCACACCATGAGATGAGCAACTTGTTGCTCAGTGTGCCCTCCTGGTGAAACATTTTAATAAATAAACAATTATCCCATCTGCCTGAAGTTTTGTGTTGTATCCTGGCTGGCACCACAAGAGTCCTTGTCATCCAGTTCAGAGTTGCTCTTAATGGGGTATTTTAATTCCATTTGGGTGGATAAAAATCTGTCAGGCCCCAGAGACAAAATGTCAAACCTGTCACTATCTTAATCATCATGCCCACTAAATTAAATTACACATCCCTCTACAACAGTAGACTGAGTCCTGGTCTTTGAGCCACCAACGTTATCCAGTCCAGTGTCTTACCTGACAACTTTATTGAACATAGTCCAGTCTATTCCTTTTGAAGTGTGAAAACTAAAAGTACTGTACCATGTTTTAACACCAGGAACTTAAAAAAATATAAATATCACTAAGTTCCGTGAGGCTTTGGAGGCCCAAGATTGGTCATTTTTAGACCACATTGTCAACCTTGATGCCTTCACAACTTTATGCACTATTGTCAACAACACATTTGCCTGTATTGAAAGTTTATGAATAAGGGGTAATAAACAGCAGTGGGTCACTCCTGGGCTTCTGAATGTAGAAGGACTAGGATGTCCACAACATTACATGCCAGTGAAACCAGTTAAAACTCAGAGGAACTCTTCTATGCAGAAATCCAAAACTCAAGAAAAATGAAGGTTCAACTCCTGAATTCTGCTGTTTTTCATTTTATTTTCCACCTTAAACACATTTTGTTGCAGTACCACTTCTTCAGGAAGCTGGTTTTCTGCTTTTTAGCTATGCCTTTAACTTCTGGGGTTTGCCAAGGACCAGCTGGGAAGATGGCTGGTCCTGTGCAACTCTGCAATGCAACTAGCAAAGCACAAAGTGCAAGATGAAAAGTATTTTGGAGTTGTCAGGGAAGCCAAGTAAGCTGGGAAACTTTTTAAGACAGTAGCTGGAATTGTTTACTGAAAGTTAGAGCACAGCTAAAAAGCAGAATACCACCTACCTGAAGAAGTGGTGTAGCCACAAAATGTTATGTTTTAGATGGAAGATAAAGTACAATGAAAAACTGAGCAGAATTCAGGAGTTGCACCTTCATTTTTTTTTTTTTTTATTTCCTTAACTCCAATCCCCCCCCCCCCAAATAAAAGGAACAAACGTTGAAGAGCTTGCCACCAATCAAGAGATGCTTCTTCTTTTCTCCTTTAGAAACAGTTACATAACATGCAGGTCTCTTATCATATGTGTTAAACATCTGTTTATTTTTTTTAATGGAGAAGCAGCAACATTTTTGGACAAAATGTTTCAGTCACCTGAGATTTATTGAATGAAGTGCTTGAAGTTAGCATTAGTGCTTTCTCCTCAGACTCTGGTATATTGTCTGAGCCCTGTGACATTGCACATGGTTTTAATGGTTTCTTTGTTGATTTGTATATATATTTGCTAAATGGTGAAACATAATCAACACATCTTAAGTGCCTCCCCGACTCCTGATCCTGATGTTCTCAAATGTTATTTTACAGTCCTTTCTTCATATGTGTTTAGTTATTTGCCTAAAATTAACCCTAAGGCACTGATGGGGTGGACGGGATTGATTTTAGATTTATAAAACTGCTGCAGACGTAATTGCAGTCCTCCTGTCCAAGATTTTTAACTCTTCTTTTTGCTGTGGTGAATTGCCCTCGGCTTAGCAAAAAGGTTGTTGTAGTGCCAATTTTCAAGTCCAGTGACTTGTCTAAATTTTGAAACTATCACCCAATCTTACTGCTGGCACCCTCCAGCTGAAGTAATGGAGAACATCATGTTTGACCAGCTGCTTGACCATTTTGACAAATATGACATACTTTCCACTGCATTACATGGAATTCCATTAGGTCCCAGTACCACTATGACCCTGGTGGTATTCACATAGTCTACAGGACCTATGACAAGGGTCACTATGCAGTGGCCATCTTCATAGACCTCACAAAGGCCTTTGACCTGGTCAGCCACCAACTACTTCTGTCACCCTTGGGTTCTCTTTTTTTTGTCCAGGGAAGTCACTAAAGGGTTTCACAATTATTTAACAGGCAGAAACCACTGCGCAAAATATCTGGGGGGGGTTCACAAAGAGATGTGCTCGGCACATCTCAGTTGCCCCGGCACAAATGAGATGCACCGAGCTAAACTGTGGTATTCACAGAAGATGCACCGGAAGATGCTTCCAGCGCATCCCCTCTGTGAATACCACAGTTGTGCTCAACCTGAGCTGCACCAGTGCAACCCCCTGGTCAGGCTGGGCAACTGATGAGGCAGCGCATCTCCAGATGCACTGGGCCCAAGGTTGGTATTCACAGCCCCAGACATGCAAATGGAACTATTAGGCATGCAAGGCACAGTGGGGCCATTTGTATGTCTTTATGGCCCCAGCATGGATGCACCCGGCAGAATGCGCCAAACTCCCTGCAAGCGCTGTGAGTGGAACACATATTCCCTGATAGTCTAGTGGTACCCCCCACTGCCTATATCCCTGTAATTCACAAAATCATCTGCAATCCCTAGTAGTCTAGTGGAATGCCCCTCCCTGCCCCGAATTGATCGCAACACCATATGAAGTACGGAAGTCTCCCTGGTGGTCCATGCGACACCCCCACTCACTCAGGCACCCCACCCGCTCCCCATCCCAACATATGCTGAATGTCAACAGACAGCTCAACCCCACCACAAACTGCCATGGCTGCCCACTGGCAGGGCTAGCCGGTGAATGGCAAGCTACTTTGTACTCCAGCCAATTGGTAGACCCCTGTCAACCAGTTGGCTTGCAGTGTGTACTGTAAGCTGTCATTCACAACTTTGTGAATGACAGCTTGCAGTACACACTGCAAGCCCATTGGTTGACAGGCGTCTACCAATGGCTCCGGGAGTACAAAGAGTTATCATTCACTGACAGCTCTGTCAGTGGGCAGCCAGGCAGTTTGCAGGTGAGTTGAGCTGTCCATCTAACATCCAGCACATGCTGGGATGGGAGCGTGGGGTGCCTGAGTGAGTGGGGTCTGCTGGACCACCAGGGAGACTTCTGTACTTCATATGGTGTTGTGATTGGGTTGGGGCAGGAAGGGGGTTCCACCAGAATACCAGGGATTATGTCACTTTTTATTTACTATTACTGGGGATTTGGGTAGGGAGGAGGGTACTACTGGACTACCAGGGATTATGCCACTTTGTATTTACTATTAGTGGGGATACAGGCAAGGAAGAGGGTTCCACTGGACTACCAGGGCTGTTACCAGATTATTTTATTTTGGGAATTTGGGCAGGGGGGACTACTGGACCACCAGGGATATTTTGGAATTTGAACATCAATCTGCTATTGGGTTGGGAAAGGGTGGGGGTTTTCACTAGATTACCAGGGATTGTGGGTGGTTTTGTGAATAACGGGGATATGGGCAGAGGGGACCTCTGGACTGCCTGGGTTGTCAGGCTGTCATGCTGCTGTCTGCAGTACAGCAGCCTGCCTGTGGGTGGACACCCACTTAAGTCTACTGTTTGTAGACTTATCTTTTGGAGACGCATCTTCGGACTTGCTCTTGAAATGTACCTCCAAGGTGGGTTCTGAATAGGGATGTGCCCCATATGCATGGGCATGCCCCTTCAGATGTGCCACATATCATTACGGGTGGTGTTTGGCACATCAGAGATGGGCCGGTGCATCTCTGCCCTTTCTGAATCGCAGATGGGTGCATCTCTTTTGTGAATTCCCCCCCCCCAATGTCATTTCCCCTTTTGCTCCTACAGAAATAGTAATGCAGGGTCTATTCCTGGCTAACTTTTAGTTTATTTCTTAGTTCATTACTCTGTACAGTAACACTTCTTTTCTCTGTCGGTGATGCTGTCATCTTCTTTCCTCAGCTTAACACTGTCTTTGCAATCAGATTTTGACCACTAGCATAAGTGGTTCCCCAATACACAAATTATTCTTAAATGCATCTGAAATGAAGTCAGTACTCTTCTACAGCCCTTGTGGGGGCATGTTTGCTAACTAATCATTCTCCTGATTACACTGGGGGGGACACTCAATCAGTCCAAGTTTTCACCTTTAAACATTTGGGCCTCACACTTCACAGTACACTCTCCGACAATATGAACCTCAAAATTCCAATTTGATTAAGGTTGTGCACCAAAGACTTAGAGTATTATTTAGTCACATTTATTCTTTAATTTTTCATTCTTTTTACATACCATAGAGGCTAGTAGCTAAAAGTTTCCTCGCCTTGTCCTAGACTGTGGTCTTATGTATTATTTCTCAGCTGTTAAGAGTGTACTTTCAAGACTGAGGACCCTGTATAATATAGTCATAAGGTTTGTTTCTCAGATTCCACTGCAGCCTCCTCATTGTGATTTATAGCTTTGAATATAGCTCCCATTTGCACTGGGATAATGTGTTAGCATTGTGCAATCAGGTTAGCCCCAGGCAAACCTTATTTCAGCATAGCATGCAGCTCTGCAGTGTGTGGCTTACATTGTTGTTTGCAGTATATGTCAGACATCTCTGTGTAATCACACACAATGTTCTCCACCTGCAACACTGGCTTGCTCCAGAGTCTAATGAGCTGCAGTTGCAGTGTGTACTTCCCGGTTGCTATATTCAGTGCTGTCTTATTCCCGGGCAATTTTTGCCCTGCACTCCTGGCCCTGTTTGCCTGGCTTCCCTTGCTTGCTATATTCAGCTGGTTTTGCACCGGGCTATTTCCTTTTGAATATAGCTTGCTTTGTGCTCCGGGCTAAGTTTGCCCACCAGGCAGTGCTAATTTAGCCCCGGAACAAAGTTTTGAATATCTTGCCCTTGGAGTTTATACAAAATGTGGGTTTTTCTTCATGATGCAAGAAATAATAGAGAATTCTTCTTCCTCTCTGCTGTGGATTGTTACTCTGGTTGCTGACTTTTGGTTGTGGCAGCTTCTCTATGCACACTGGTACTGGAAACCTTTTCTCATATACACACAGGAAGACAGGCTCGACTCTTGCCGGGAAAGTTAACCAGCTATAAGACAACAGTCTCAACCAACATGGACTTGCACAACATCTGGTTTGAAAAAGTTCTAAGAGGTTCTAAATTGTCTGGTGTTTATAAGTCAGTCACATTATGACATATATTCTGATATATCAACTCTGATTGGATCTTGCAGATGAGGAGGGGATGGCACATTCCAGTCCTTAGACACCTTTCTCTGGCACAGTGCTCATTTTAACAAGACAATAAAATCAAAGTTATTCTTCATCCTTGCATCTGGATGCCACCAGATACATGTCTCAATACACAGGTTTTTGGACTCAGCTCATTATTTGGCACATACTGATGTGAGTCACTTGTCTCTAAAATCTACAGTTCACAAGATAGTCCATAGGCATTGTTTCCAAGCAATCATCTTTATAAACATCATGCCTGCTCAGTCCACACTTCCTATGCTTTAAAATTAGGTATTTCTCCTCCAAATAAACCTTTAGGAAGTAGGTTAAAAGACACAATATCTCTTCTAAGTAAAATTTTCTTTGTAACTCTTCAGGCAAGTCATATATTTCAGCTGTCAAAGAACTTTTAAATTTATAAGAAAACCCCGTCACCCGGGGTTACAAGATTCTCACTTAGATCTAGTGGCATGCAGGGAAAGGCAGCTTGTGAGACACCAGTTAAATGGGTTTCACACTGTCTCACTCTGTCTTCAGTCTCAGCTGAGCTGGAGGGATGACATATAGAATTCTCACAGCAGCATAGGCCACTTTGGAATGTTGCAGCAGGGAGTTAGCTTAGAACATTGGGAGGTTTTAGTCAGTCTGCAGGGAGAGTAGGAGGTGTGCTGTGGGTGGCAGCCATTCAGAGCTCAGCTCTTCTATAGAGCTACACAGAAGAAGAGAGTGTGTGTGTTCTCACCCTAGAGAAGGACACAGAAGACAATTGGTCTAGTGGAGACCGTTCCCCAGTTTGTTCCAGTGCCCCATCCCTGGAGGGATTGGGGAAAGAAGCCAGCAATTTCAGGGGCAATCTCCTTGCCCTGCTAAGGAGGGAAAGCTGCCTGACATTTGTTTTTCAAGTGCTGAGGCACCAGGATTCGTTTGCTTTGCCAGAGACCTTGGGGCACCTGCAAACCAGTTGGTAAGTCTGCTCTGAAAGACAGCCTATGTTTTCACCAGACAGTGTGAAAGTATCTGCTACTGTGGGGTCAGGGAAGGACAGCCAAGTACAGTACTACAGTTATGTATGACTTAGAATGCATCTATACAGTGGGGGTCTACAGGGATGGACATAACCACTCAGAGAGCATTATAAGCCAGGACATCAGTTTATGAGGAGAAGAGTGTTAAATGTGACATACATTTCAAGATAGCATTCTACAACAGTGTGTTTTACAAGAAAGTTGTTGATTCCAAATGAATGGCCGGGTATGGATTGGGAAGCAAGAGGTGGGAGACCCCCCCCCCATCTGGAGTAACCAGATTTACCTCCATGGGTTCACTTTGGGCACCTATAGCTTTCTCGCGGGTACTTGGTCAGTGTTCACAGAAAGTACCCAGACATGGGATTAGGTTGAAGATTTTCCCTTATGGAGCTAGGAAGCACTCATGGGTGGTAGAGGGAGCCACCAGCAAATGTCCATGCCATATGGAAAGTAACCCAAGTGCTGGCCAGAGTGTCATGCCAGGGAATCCAGAGAAGAGTACAAGTTTGGGCTGAGATCCCAGTGTGTTTCAAAACCTGAGGGTTACAGTGTGTAAGAAGGTGTGTTCTTGTCTCCATTTATCTGCATTACCAGGGAGTGTAGCCCCGTGGGGGTCCATCTATGTTTTATTATTCTGTTGTTGTGAATAAAAGCCACACTCTAGAATCCCACTCCTAGTTTGGACATTTTTCGTTATTGCTTCCTGTGTCCAGATTACTTGGGTACCCCTGACTAGAAGTTTAAAACCTAGCCAAAATGCCGAGTAACAGTTTTCTCCCTGAACCCTGGTAGCCAGGTAGTAGGTTACATAATGGAGGCACTGCACAGTGCTAATAAAACAAAAAATAACATCAACCTGAGCCCTGGCTGGTTACAAATTGGAGGCAACCACTGGGATTTGGTTTAGAATTGGGAGAAAATGCAAGAAAGGTTGCTCAGATTGTGGCTAGCATTTTGGCTGTCTGGCAGTTGGTAGCCCAAAAATCAGAAGCATTGCCATCTAAATGTGCCACTGTGTGTTGCTGTTCATGTGCTGCTGTAATTGTACCACCGGTTTACCAAGGAGCAGTAAAGCCCGAGTGTGTATGCCCTTGTCCTGCATCATAATTATGTTTGACAGCTTTTAAAAGTGTTGCGTGACAGGAAAAAGTGTGGGAAACAGAGAGAGATTGGTGCCCTAGAAGTTGGAAATGCTTGTGGTATGGACTAAGATAGTCACTAAGTAAAATGCCATGAAAAATGGTTAAAATGGTGCTCCCACCGAGGAGTCACAGTTGAGAAAAAAAAAGTGTGGTTTGCAGTTTAAATTTTGCCTGCTCGAAGATCGCCATGGAGAAGAAGAGCATGAGAAAAGAGAGGCTCATTTGCATGGCATCGAGTGATTGGTGAGACTGCAATCAGTCCCGCCCCAAGCCAGCTCTAGAGTGACTACACAGTGTTCGAGAGGGAGAGAGAGAGGAGTGTGTGAACTGGCTTGCCAGGAGGAGCATCGCGGTGACTGAAAACATTGTAAAAATAATAAAATCTGACTTTTCTGTTTAAAATCAGGCTCAACCTGCATATCGATCGTCTGGAAAGAAAGCGTGGTGTTTGGAGGGACAATCGGCAGGACTGCCAGCCCACTTCCATCCAAAGGCCTCCAAGACCAGCTGTAGGTCGCAGTTTCCATCACAATACAAGCTACTGATTAAGTGAGTACCATCCTGAAAAAACAGCTCAGACTATATGTGATTTTAATCTAAAGCCAGCTGAATCTGTGTGTAACAGTGTGATTGTTTTGCAAAGAAGGACTGTGTCAAGTTAATCAGCTAAAACAAGAATTCTGAGCATTAGACTGTAAGCATGATTATAGGTTCAGCAACAGTATGATTTTCAAAGCCATGTGAGAGACTGTGAGTTGTATGAGAGATGCAACGAAATTATAGGCAATCCTGTGCAATGAAATGCTGTGGCTTTAAGGGACTTTAAGCTAAAACAGTGATTAAAAGTGAATAAAAAGTCCAATAGAAATCATATAACTGTGCTGAGAGAGCAAGCAGCGCACTTTTTGCAGTTTGAGTGAACTTTATCAGTGGAGTGTGTAAATCGGATGCGCAGTGGCTTGAGCCAGAAACAGAACATTGATGCGCTAGGAGTGCTGCTGCCGCCATTAAAGGGTGGGGTAGTAAAGTAAACACAGCAGCAGGGGAGCCATTTTTTAGAAAGTTTTTCCAATGAAGTGGGACTTGAAATAACAGTGAGCATTTGTTTTTCCTCTGCAGTCATGGCTTCGGGACCAGCCCGCTACCCGGATCATGCCCGGGCTATGATAGTAAAAGACGTTAACAACTTGAGAGACATTGAGAGATATTACTATGGGGGATGACTGCCTCCTCATGTGACGATTCCTGGATATTCAGTACGAGTATGTGTGATGTGCTTAAATGCTGGAAGGGATGTCTTCATGGTACCTCACTGTTCAGAGTACCTAGAGAAATATGGCTTGATTAAAGCACCCAAGATTCGTTTGGCTCCCACATGGACAAAGCTTCAAGAATCTGCAGTTGGCAGCACACAGCACCAGGTAGAACCTTATGGGGGAAGCCCAACAGAGTGTGGCATGAAGCAAGAGGGTGCAGATTCACAGGCAGAGCAAAGTTCTGATGTGTCCGTGTCCAGGTCGCAGAGAGACATTGCGGAGGGAGCATCAGTAGATCCTTGGAGAGAGGGGCCTAGCCCAAGTCTCCTAGGCAAAGATGAGATAAGGGAGACCCTTGAATGGGAGATATCAACCTCCTCACCCAGCGAGGAGTGGACAGTCTCAGGAGTGAGGATGACTGCTCACTCCTGGGCTCAAATCCTTGGCAAGGAAGAAGATGCAGAGAAACCTATGTGGCCTTGTGAAGAAGGTGCAGATCCACAGCCTCAAGCTCTTGCCTCAGAGGAGCAGAAAGTAAAAGAAAGTAGTGACTCCACAACCCTGTCCTCACAAGGAGGAGTCAAAGATCCATTCTATGTTGCATTAAGTATGCATAGCTGGCTGAACCAGGATTGGTGACCCCCAAGCCAGGCCAGAGGTCTCAAGTTGACCAAGTGTAGTAAAGAGGAAAGTCTGGTTCATAGGAAGGTGAATGAAATCTATGGGATGTCCTTTTCTACCTTTCCTCAGAGAGTCTGGGAGGAGATTGAAAAAAGCAGGAAATCCTGGGTAATGGAAGAGGCAATGAAATATGTGCATCCTGGTGCAAACAATGTCAGAGACAGTGTTACGAGTGAAAGTCAGCCAGTGGAAAGTAGACAGGACACTGTTTATAGATACTGTTCGAATCATGGATGGAGAGGGACATGAAACCTTTCACAATGTGAATTATGAGCGCCCAGACGGGGTAATAATTCTTGCACCAGATCCATTGTGCTATTTTCCGCAATGCAGAGACCTTCCTGTGAATGTGCCCATGCCTACCAAGTGGAGAGCAGAGCAGTGGTAGCCAATGCTGCCATCCAGCCGTTACTGTACCTATGTTGTTTTGCCAGACTGGCGCTCCAAGACCCAGGTGCCCCACATTCCTCAGTCTTGCAGTGTACTGGCTTTCCAGATTTCATCGCCTGGCCCATCAGATCCAGAGAGGACACCAGTCCAGCTGTATCCTGACTCATCGCCTGGGGTTCTGGATGACTTCAGACCAGCTGTTTTTCCCTTTCCTGTTCCAAGGTTCCATCTCCTAGATGACATCAGCCCAGCAGTTTCCAGTTGTGCCATCCTGTCATTTTCTGGAAGATGTCTGGCCAGCTATATCAGAAGAATGCTGCCAGGGAGAGTCTTCAGCAGGAACCAGGTGCCGTATTGTTTTCATTCAACAAGGGACTGGCAAGTCCAGACTTTTCTAGTCTAATAACATTGCAGTACACACTCTACACTGGCAGACTCCAGGTGTTTGAATGGTTCTCAAAGACTCTCCCCTTTGGGATTTAAGCCTGCTAGAACTGTGCTTCACTGGGCTCTGGCCCAGGAGAGACTCTTTATTGGACTTGCCTTTGGGCACTGTTGTCACTAGAAGGGACTTTTAGGGCCTTCCATGCCCCAAAAAGGTGTATTGTAAATAATGTTGTTGTTTTTCTACTGTTTTTTTTTTTTTTTTACTATTTCTACTGTTTTTCTACTTTTCTAAAAAAAATATTTTTGGGATTCTCTAGTGTTTTGATGGTAGGAATTAAATAGTACTGTGTTTGCAGATTAGGGGTGTGTTGTCTTTCTCTTTTTCTTGCAGGTGTGCCTGAAGAAGACAAGAAGAGGAAGAGGAACTCAGAGGAGTTTCTCAGTACTTTAATGTAGTAGTGACTAAAGTACAGTGTTGTGTACTGTGTGTAACTTATCCTTCCACAGGTATGGTTGTGGGGGAGTGTGGGAGTAATGTATAGAGTATAGCATTAGCTCCTGGTGTTTGGTTGCAGGTGTCCAGGGTTGGGGGGAGGGTCCCCTGTTTGTTTTGGGTAATTTGGGTTAGAATCAGATAGGTTTCCCTAGAGGGCTGGGGGGAAGACAGGCTGTGGTCCTAACTGGCTGAAGGGGCCGCAGTACTGATCTATTAGGGCTATGCTCTGGACAGTTCTACCAGGGCTACTAGCTATCCATAGTAAGACATCATAGGGTACAGGCTGATGCGTCAGCTGATGGCTTCTGGGCCCTTAGTGTTGTCTGCCTGTGCTGGCACATGGTAGGGGAAAAGGTAGCACTAGCTCCCTATAGTCAACAAATATGGTGAGATGGCCTGGGCCAGGTATGTAATGACTGCAGACAGTCATTTTCCTGGCCAAGGGTGAGTGTAACCCCTCCGTCACCCAGTGTTACAAGAATCCCACTTAAATCTAGTGGCAGAAAGGGAAAGGCAGTTTGTGAGACACCAGTTAAATGGGTTTCACACTATCTCACTCTGTCCTCAGTCTCAGCTGAGCTGGAGGGATGACATCATATAGAATCCTCGCAGCAGCATAAGCCACTTTGGAATGTTGCAGCAGGGAGTTGGCTTAGAATGTTGGGAGGTTTTAGTCAGTCTACAGGGAGACTCAGGGAGAGTAGGAGGTGTGCTGAAGGTGGCAGCCATTCAGAGCTCAGCTCTGCTATAGAGCTACACAGAAGAAGAGGGTGTGTGTTCTCGCCCTAGAGAAGGACACAGAAGACAGTTGGTCTAGTGGTAGAGACTGTTCCCCAGTTTGTTCCAGTGCCCCATCCCTGGAGGGATGGGGGAAAGAAGCCAGCAATTTCAGGAGCAATCCCCTGGCCCTGTCAAGGAGGGAAAGCTGCCTGACGTTTGTTGTTCAAGTGCTGAAACACCAGGATTTGTTTGCTTTGCCAGAGACCTTGGGGCACCTGCAAACCAGTTGGTAAGTCTGCTCTGAAAGAGAGTCTATGTTTTCACCAGACAGTGTGAAAGTATCTGCTACTGTGGGGTCAGGTTAGGACAGCCAAGTACAGTACTACAGTTGTGTGTGACTTAGAATGCATCTATACAGTGGGGGTCTACAGGGATGGACATAGCCACTCATAGAGCATTATAAGCCAGGACATCAGTTTATGAGGAGTAGAGTGTTAAATGTGACATACATTTCAAGACAGCATTCTACAACAGTATGTTTTACAAGGAAGGTATTGATTCCAAATGAATGGCTGGGTATGGATTTGGGAGCAAGTGGTGGGAGACCCCCCCATCTGGAGTAACCAGATTTACCTCCACGGGTTCACTTTGGGCACCTATAGCTTTCTCCCGGGTTCACTTTGGGCACCTACAGCTTTCTCCCGGGCACTTGGCCAGTGTTCGCAGAAAGTACCCAGACGTGGGATTAGGTTGAAGATTTTCCCTTATGGAGCTAGGAAGTGCTCATGGGTGGTAGAGAGAGCCACCAGCAAATGTCCATGCCATATGGAAGGTAGCCCAAGTGCTGGCCAGAGTGCCATGCCAGGGAATCCAGAGAAGAGTACAAGTTTGGGCTGAGAGCCCAGTGTGTTTCAGAACTGAGGGTTACAGTGTGTAAGAAGATGTGTTCTTGTCTCCGTTTGTCTGCATTACCAGGGAGTGTAGCCCCATGGGGGTCCATCTATGCTTTATTATTCTGTTATTGTGAATAAAAGCCACACTCTAGAATCCCACTCCTGGTTTGGACATTTTCAGTTATTGCTTCCTGTGTCCAGATTACTTGGGTGCCCCGACTAGAAGTTTCAAACCTAGCCAAAATGCCAAGTAACAGTTTTCTCCCCGAACCCAGGCAGCCAGGTAGTGGGTTACATAATGGAGGCACTACACAACACTAATAAAACAAAAATAACATCAACCCAAGCCCTGGCTGGTTACACATAGCGGAACTTTAAACCAACTTAACTTTTCTCTGCAACCACTCAGATGCATGAAAGTCACATATTTGCATGTTGCATGATGTGGGCATTCAGAAGAGTCCAACCATGAGTAATTAAACTTTTAAACTGTTAGCACAGGGCATATTTGCAGATAACGTCTGTTTCACAAGGAGAACATTGAGTTTTCAACATATAAAAACCTCTTCTTCTTCCAGATTGTTATTTTTAGGCTAGCAATACTTTTAGTCCCATGGAAATAAGCAAATATATATGTCCAATATTAAAGACATTAAGGCTCTTTCTTCACCAGGCAATTGGTGTCTAGCTGTACCTGGACCTTATCAGCCCTGCAACTGGTTGTCATTGAGATATCCTCTCTTTCTTGGTTAGGAGATTCACCCTTGACCCTTGTATCAGTCTGCAGTCTGCCGAGTTAAAATCTGTGAGGCCTACTTTCTGTTACAGGGACATCTTATAGTACTTAAAAACTCAGCTTGTCCTCATGCCTTTCTTGTTAGTGCATTTGAATAAATAACATTATTTGGTGTTGTAAGCAAATCCAATGTCTTAGTATCACACAACACCCAAATAACCATATCCCATAACTAAACATTATTAGTATATATATATATATATATATATATATATATATATTAGACACTTTGCTATGACATATTCTTCCTTTTGAATTAAAACCGTATTCTTAACATACATTTTCTATTTCAATACTGCAATCCTAGTATATGGGTATACAGTTTAAACATCATATAAAATATCATACATGAGTAAGGAGAATTATAAACCATATAATATAATAGAAAAATTACATCATATGTGTAAACTTACGACATCATCACAACATGACATCAAAAGTGACATCAGAGATGTATAGTTTACATAGGAAAAACTGATGCATAATTAAGCATGATTATAACTATACACATTTTTCTTTCTTCTTCATCAGATTTCTTTGTCTTATCTCAATTATTACAGAGATTTCACTAGTGGAACAAATTATTATTTGCTGTTTGTTATTCACAGACAACAGTATCACAATTAAAATGTCTAGTATAATTGTTGTTCACCACTTTTACTGTCTGCAACATCACTATACCTGTAAGGCCAGTCAGCTACTTCTCTTAACATCTCATACATTCTTCTGGATCCCCTATGTTCATCATGAGCATGTTGTAACATAATTCCCCTTTGACCTAAAGGAACCACCCGTCTGGGCCTTTGTGACTTTTCACGAGTTTTTACCAAGAGATCATTCCCTAATTGAAATGTACCCATTTTGTCATACATGGCTTTCAGTTCACAGTTCATTTGTAGGTCATTCTCAGAAATCATATTTACCTTGAAATCCTTAATGAAATTATGAAACTTCCCTACTGTTTTGTCATCCTATTGCATTTTCAATAAATCAAAGTCAGGTTTGTCACTATACTTCATGTATGTGTTCATAAGATGCTAGTGGTATTCTGTACTGGCGTACATAAACTGGACCTTTACTAGGGTCGGTAGGGACCCCGGTAACATGGAGGTCAATTACCCCACAATCATGAGTATCTTTTGAAAACATTTCTTTCAGTTGGAAAAACATTTTACGCATAGCTTTCTTTTCCATTTCAGTTTCACAGCTACACATACTTCTTTAAATTGTTCTGTTTCATTAGTAGTAATGGACAGTACAAGGTATTCATTTTCAGATATAAATGAATGCATTTCTTTCTTACCAACTGGACAAATTTCCTGCAGAACAATTAAACTATTAGGTAAAAACTTGATATTCCCATCTGTCTCATTTCTCTGGTAGCTCCCCAATAACTGTCACAACTAATTCCAAATCATAAAAGGATTTTTCTATTACTATTCCTAACTCACAGTTATATAGTTCTGTAGTGACAGGCGCTGTTGTAGGATTATGCACCAAAATATGCATCACTTGATTATTCATATCCAAGCAGGGTGTGAAATGGATCTTTTAACCCATATCACTAAACTGCTGATTAGTCACAAGTAACGCAGCTTGGTCAGTCATTTCTTGGCCTTTCTTTACATTAATCCTAATGGAGAATTCCCTTACATTACCTGGAACTGCTGCAATGAGCTCACCATCTGATACACCTGAGGAATAGTTTGTCCAGACCTCAAGGCTTGTGGTGTCACTTTTATTGGATGAGGGTTCCACCTTATTCATTACCATAGAATCTCATTGACTAGTTCTAGACACACAAGTATGACTAACTCAAGGTACTTGGGAGATTTCAAACTTTGCACTATATACACAGGGTGTTGTATACTCTTTTTTTTTCCTATTTGGAGGTTCAAGACATAGACATCTATACTTTTCAAGATACCTTCATGGTTTGGGACATCTTTCAGACACTCTCTTTGAGTTACAAATGTCAAATTAGTCCTCTGCCTTTCCAACACTTTATAAAACTGTTCACTGATTAGACAGTGCTCGTAATCAAGGCATAACTCAGGACTGGCTCCATGCAAGTTCTGTGTTCTAGCTGGCACCTTAAGCCCACCTTTTTCAGACTTTATTTTACAGAGAAAGGACTTATGATTCAGTGGCATTTCCTTTCCTCAGTCATCAGTGGGTTTGTGTATTAAGAGTCTAATGTCTCTGTGTCAGAAACAGGATAGCACTGAGAAAATAGGGTTTACCTCTTTTGTGAAGGTTAACCCTCTTGCATTAATCTCAGATCTTACCACATTTTGTTTTGTCAAACAAACTACATGATCTTTACATCTTCATTTAGGAGGCAGTATAGCGCACTGGTCTAAGGCTCTGAGCTGCAAATCTGGTGACATCCAGCAGACCAGACCTGGGGTTTGAATCCCACAGCTTCCACTTGCATACTGTGTGACCCTGAGCAAGTCACTTAACCTCCTTGTGCTCCCAGGTCACTCCTGTAAAAAAGCTTTCGGCTTAGTGTGCTATACCTGGTTAAACAACTAAATAAAAAAAAAAAAATTTGGCCCAATTTTCAGAATTACACAATATAGATACATCAGAACGTATGAAATTTAGTTTAATCCTTGCATCATCTTTCTCAAGGTAATATGACTCTGTTTAGAAACCTCAAGACTTTTACCCAATAGAATAGACCTTTTTACCTGTAATGTTACTGGCTATTTTCATGGAGTTTGTGGTCACAGGTAAAAAGGTCTATTCTATTGGATTTCCCTATTTCTGTGTAGGAGCATCATAACCTCTCTCAGAGTCCCAGATATGATCGGCCTCAACTAGTTAATTTTGCAAAGTGGCACAGTCCAATTTACTCTCCTATAACAGCCTCTCTAATAGTCAAAATTGACCTGTAAGTTTACTACATTGAAGAGATTTAGCTTCTAGTAGTTTCTTCAGGTGGCTTATTTCTTGAACCAAAAGTTCCTTAGCATAATTCAAGAGTCCAATTATCAAAAAAATATTCCCCATTAACTGTTTCTAATTCTTCTATTCTTTCATCTTTGCATTTAGTGGGAGTCAGCTGTGCTGGAGGATGTATCAATGCCGTTGTTTTAACATCTGCACTTACACTTATGGCTGTCATAATTCACAACAATAGACTTTAAACAACAACAACAATTTATATAAACTCAATATATGAGTACTGAAGGTGCCTCAGGGGTCTTCACTTGCTTGTAGTGATAGACTGGCAGTCAGGAAAACTATCGGCTGGGCTTTTCCTCAGCGCATCAACTCCTCACTTTTCAGTTAATTAAATTTAGACCCTCACTGAAAAACAAAAACAGGAAAAATTACCTATACGCAATTATAGCTTTTCATCTATTTTATACACATCCAAGGTGTATGCACTGTTCAATAAAACCAGAATTCATACCAATATCAAAATATTGATATGTGTCCTTAATCCAGATTATTCCATGGCAGGTACCCCAACTTGTTGAAACAATAGGCTAGAATATCCATTGTTTATTATGACCACTTAGCTCTGCCTCAAGCCTTAGCTTCATAGGTCATGTGAAACAGTGGAAAGATGGATCAGGTTTTCATTCTAAACCTACTGCATATATGTGGTTCTTATAATTTATTAATGAACATGGCATGTGGCAACCTCAGAGTGATATAAAAATAGATTGCATTATTCCTGTGCAATATAAGCTAAAAAACTAATAAAAACATTATTGCATAGATAGATATCAAACCTTGTAAATACTGTAAAAGGCAGAATAAATATAAAGTAACACTTTCAAAACAACAAACAAAAGTAATCAGACACAATATGCAGGTCATAGTAAACTTTGAAAATAGCAGCATTATTCTTGCATATAAAATGTTTGAATATTTCTTTGCATATCTATACTTAATATAGGTTAAAATATTTCCCCTTATGTAACTACTCCTTTCCTAAGCCACACTAAAAATATATAAAAATATTAAAGTGATACTTAAGATACCTGGAGTTTGTACAAAAGGTGGGGTTTTCTTCATGATGCTAAAAATTATGGAGAATTCTTCATCATGCTGTGGATACATAGATTCATAGATACATAGACAGTGTCGGCAGATAAGGGCCTATGGCCCACCCAGTCTGCCCATTTGAGCTTGTAAGTTCAGTTTGTTTTCCTAGAAGTCTGTTGCCCCTTACCCCTGACCTCCAGAATTCCTTTATGTCTATCCCAAGCATTCTTAAATCCCGTGATTGTTTCAGCCCCCACCACTTCCTCTGGCAGGGTGTTCCACTTGTCCACCACCCTGTTCTGTGAAGAAATTCTTTCTCATGTTTCCTCTGAATCGTCCTCCCTCCAACTTCATCCCATGCCCTCTAGTCCTGGAACATCTTTTCGCTTAAAATAGTGTTTTCTGCACCTGTTCCTCCTGTAAGATACTTGTATGTCTCTATCATATCCCCTCTCTCCCTTCTCTCCTCCAGGGAGTACATGTTCAGTTCCTTCAACCTGTCTTCATAGGACTTGTGATGCAATCCATGCACCATCTTTGTTGCCCTCCTCTGAACCTTCTCTACTCTGTCTATGTCCTTACATAGGTATGGTCTCCAGAACTGTATACTGTACTCCAGGTGGGGCCTCACTAGTGTCTTGTATAGTGGAATTATGACCTCCCTTTTCCTGCTGGTGATGCCCTGCCTATACATCCCAGCATCCTATTTGCTTTACCTGCTGCCTTGTCACACTGTTTCCTCTTGAGGTCATCAGAGATGACAACCCAAGATCCCTTTCTGCTTGGTGCATGCTATATCCTCACCCCAACTGATATAATGTGCCAGGGTTTTTGTGCCCCATATGCATTATCTTGCACTTCTTTGCATTGAATTTCAACTGCCAAACCCTGACCATTCTTCAAGTTTCTGCAGGTCGCTTCTCATTCTGTCTACACCCTCTGGTGTGTCTACTCTGTTACAGAGCTTTGTGTCATCAGCGAACAGTGAAATTCTGCCTTCTAGGTCCTCAGAATGTCACTGATGAAGATGTTGAATAGGACGGTCCCAGCACTGATCCCTGTGGTACCCCACTGGTCACTCTTCCCTCTGTGGAGTGACAGCCATTACCACCACCCTCTGTGTCCTGCCACCCAGCCAGTTACCTACCCACCACATTACTGTCCTGCCCACACCCATATTCCCCAGTTTGTGTAATAGTCTTCTATGTGGCACAGTGTCAAAGGCCTTGCTGAAGTCCTGATAGGCCATGTCCACTGCTCTCCTCTGGTCCACCTCCCTAGTCACCCAGTCAAAAAATTCAATGAGGTTGGTCTGACATGACTTCCCCCTGGTGAAACCATGCTGCCTTGGGTCCTGTAGTCCATTGACAACCAGATGTTCCACCAGTCTCTCCTTCAGTAGTGCTTCCATGATCTTCCCCACTACCGAGGTGAGGCTGACTGGTCTGTAGTTCCTGCTTCCTCTTTGTTCCCACTTTTGTAAGGGGACTACATCTGCTGTCCTCCAGTCTTTGGGTACCTCCCCTGTTTCCAGTGATCAGCTAAACAGGATAGCCAGAGGTTCAGCCACCACCTCTCTTAGTTCTTTAAGGACCCTGGGGTGCACCCCATCTGGCTCCATTGCTTTATCAACTCTTATTACTTCCAGTTCCTTCAGGACCCTTTCTCGTGTAAAGGGACTTGTGTCCATTTCTGCACCATTCTCACCCCTTGTACTCCCTTCAGACCCATTACCCTCCTCCTCTTTAGTAAAGACTGAGCAGAAACACCTGTTCAATATGTCAGCTTTACTGTTGTCATCCTCCATGCAGCCCCCATCCTCCCCCTTCAGTCTCACTATCCCTCCCTTTGTCTTTCTTTTTTCACTTATGTACCTGTAAAAGGTTTTGTCCCCTCTACCCACTGATTTTGCAATGTGTTCTTCTGTCTGAGCTTTGGCTTCCCTTATTGACCTCCCTGCCTCCCTTTGCTTCTCCTGGTACTTCTCCCTATCCCCTTCTGCCTGTGTCTTTTTGTATTGCCTGAATGCAATCTTTTTGGCTTTCACTTTCTTTGCTACCTCTTTGGAAACCATAATGGTCTCCTCTTCCTTTTCCTCTTGCTAACCTGCTTAATGCATAATTCTGTTGTTCTTGTAATCCCCATTTTAAATACTGCCCACTGTTCCTCAACCCCTGATTCCTGTCCCATTCCCCTTAATGCCTCTTTCAAGTATCTCCCCATTTTCCCAAAGTCTGCCCCCCTAAAATCCAGGATACGTGTTTTTGTGTGGTTTGGTTCTGCTCTTTCTGTGATTTCAAACCACAATGACTGGTGGTCACTGTTTTCCAGGTGCTCCCCCACTGTTACCCCATCACACTGTCCCTGTTTGTGAGCACAAGGTCCAGTATTGCCTTCTGCCGAGTTGGTTCCATGATCAGTTGCTTGAGAAGGCACCCTGAAGGAGTCCAGGATAAATCTGCTCCTAGTTGATGCTGCTGCTGGGATGCTCCAGTCACGTCTGGAATATGAAGTCTCCAACCAGTACTACCTCACCCTTGTCTGCCATCCTTTGGATGGCTAGCATCAGCTCCCTATCTGTTTCTTCCTCCTGGGCTGGTGGTCTATAGACCACACCTGTGCGGATAGCTGTCCCTATTTTCCTTTCCAGCTTAACCCACAGTATCTCTCCCCCATTTTGTTCCTCCTGGATCTCTGTGGCCCTTATGTCATTTTTCACATACAGTGCCACTCCTCCTCCCTTCCTGCCTGCTCTGTCTCTTCTGAATATGTTGTAGCAGGTATGGCCATCTCCCAGTCGTGGTTATCATTACACCAGGTTTCAGTGATGGCCACAATGTCCAGTCTGACTGTACCATGACAGCCCCAGATCTTCCATCTTGTTGCTAAGGCTCCTGGCATTTGCACACATGGCTTTCCATGATTTGACCTCCTAGACTGTTTCACTGTTCTCTCAGCCCTTCCTTGGTTGTCATTTATCCCTGGTTCTCCTTGCTGTCTGCCCTTCTGCTGAATTTTGCCCCTTTTCTGCTTATCCACCTCTTGGGCACTAATCTCCATCTTCTGCACACTGCTTTGCAGAGATAGCCACTCCTCTGGTTCACTGGTTCCACTGCTAGCTGTGGGGGTAAGCAAGTAGGTACCCTCCTTGCTGGCCTGCCACCCCCCTTTGCTAGTTTAAATGCTTGTCAATGTAGCATTTAAACTTATCATTGAGTGCTTGGATTCCCTTCCAGGATGGATGCAGGCCGTCAGGCTTGAACAAACCTCCATCCCTCCAGGTGGGCTTTGCACTCTGGTTGCTAGCTTTTGGCTGTGGCAGCTTCTCTATGTACACTTGCACTGGAAACCTCTTCTGGTACACACACAGGAAGACAGGCTCGGCTCTTGGCAGAAAAGCTTATCAGCTGTAAGACAACAGTCTTTGCTAATGTGGACTTGCACGGCACCCGGTTTGAAAACATTCTGAGGGATTCTAAAATGTCCAATTTTTATAAGTCAGTCACATTATGACATCATATAGTATGATTTATCAACTCTGATTGGATCTTGCAAATGAGGAGGGGATGGCACATTCCAGTCCTTAGACACACCTCTCTCTGGTACAGTGCTCATTTTAACAAGAAAATGAAATCAGTTATTCTTCATCCTTGCATCTAGATGCCACCAAATACTGTACATGTCTCAATATACAAGATTTTGGATTCAGCTCATTATTTGGCATGTTTTGATGTGAGTCACTTGTCTTTAAAGTCCACAGACATTGTCTCCAAGCAAACATCTTAATAAAAATCACACCTGCTCAATCCACACTTACTGTGCTTTAAGATGCAGTATTTCTTCTCTGAATAAACCTTTAGGAATACATTAAAAGACACAAAATCTGTTCTGAGTAAAATTTCCTTTGTTTATAACTCTTCATGCATAGCAAGTCATAAATTTCAGCTGTCAAAGAACTTTAAAAAACAGTTCTAGTAGAACTTTAAGCCAACATAACTTCTTCACAACCACTCAGATAGATGAGTCACATATTTGAATATTGCATGACGTGGGTTTTCAAAAGAGTTGAACTGTGAGTAATTAAACTTTTAAACTGTTAGCACAGGATTTATTTGCAAATAACTTCTGTTTCACAAAGAGATTTTTTAAGAACATTTCAACAGATAAAAACCTCTGCTTCCAGATTGCTATTTTTATGCTTGCAGTACTTTTAGTCCCATGGCAATAAGCAAAGATATATGTCCAACATTAAATAGATTAAGTCTGTTTCTTTTCCAGGTGGTTAGTATCTTGCTGTACCAGGACCTTATCAGACTTGCAACTTGTCATGGAGATTTCCTCTCTTCCTTGGTCAGGAGATTCACACTGACCCCTGTATTAGTCTGCAGCCAGCTTAGGTTAAAATCTGTGGGGCCCACTTTCTGTTACTGTACCAGGGACATCTTGTAGTACTTAAAAACTCAGCCTGTCCTCATGCCTTTCTTGTTAGTTCATTTGAATAAATAACATTATTTGGTGTTGTAAACAAATCCAATGTCTTAGTATCACATGACACCCAAATAACCATATCCCATAACTAAACATTAAACATATTATGGTAGCACAGTAGTGCTACCATAGTTAGGGTTGAGGAGCCATTTACATGTTAAACCCATAATTTTGCACCATAATAACTTTGCAACCATTTGACAGATTTGCCTGAAATTTGGAATACACAATAAAGACCCATACACTTTGGGATCTGCCAAGTTTTGTACCAGTCAGATACACAGCTGCGGAGTTAAGCGTGATCTGCGTGTGCGTTCACGCTTTTTCTGGAATTCTACGGTCGCGCCTACAGGTCACACGGTTTGAGTGACCGGCCCGAAATCTTCATGGAACGTGCAGCCGGGGTCCCTGATGTGACTTTTGAAGATTTCATAAAAAAAATATTAAACTGTTCAAAAGTTATGGCAGTCCAAACTTCTGTTTTTTTCCCATAGGATAACATTACGGCATTCACCGCAGCTTTGAGGGCCCGTATCTCGAAAACGGTGCGAGATAGGGAGTTTTTGTCAAAGAATATAATATGTATAAAACTAGCCAGGAAAGTGATTATACATATGAATTTTAAAATTTTTTTCTATGTCGTACGGTTACTGAGATATAAGCAATTTACTATTACAACTACTGATTTTTGTGTTCCGAGAGTCATTATTTTGCATACATTCTTTCTACTCACTGTCTTTCTTTATACAGCTTTTGGGGAAAACCAGCTTGTGTGCTTACATTACTCTTACCATTACCATTTCTACTTGCAGTTCCGTACCCGTTTCACTTGCCGTTCACGTTTATGCCACCATGTGCGTTACCCTTTGTGTTTTCATTTGTGGTTGCGTTTCTGTTGTTTTTAACATTTCTGTCTACAGTACTGTTCCTCTTTCTGTTTTGCTTTGCGTCACTATGCGCATTACGATTTGCGTTTGCGGGCACAATGTTACAATGCGACAAGACATCACCCCCGTGCTCCGGCCGCTGCATTACATTCACTATTTCTCATTATCATTCTCAAGAAGAAGGGAAATTAGAGGCAAAAAACTCTGTTTAATGCATCAGTTAGGGTTGTTCCACAGCGACAAAAGTGAGGAAATTCGATGTTAGGGTTGAAACCCCTTTCACCCTCAGCCACCCCCTAACTGGAATCGGGTGTGCATTGGGGTAATCAGTCCTAACTGTCACCCCATTCTCCTATTCCTCAGCTTCTTTCCACATGTGATGGGGTGACACTTAGGGCTGAAGACCCAAATGCGCACCCCGATTCCAGTTGGGGGGTGGGCTGGAGGGGTGCAAAGAGGGTTTCAACCCGAACATCGAATTTCCTCACTTTTGTCGCTGTGGAACAACCCTAACTGATGCATTAAACAGAGTTTTCATATATATATATATATATATATATATATTCGATTGTTTAACCAGGTGAGAGACACTAAGCTGAAAGCTTTGTTACAGGTGCAACCAACCTGGGAGCACAGGGAAGTTGTGACTTGCTCAGGTCACACAGTATATGCAAGTGGGGGCTGTGGGATTCAAACCCAGGTCTCCAGATTTGCAGCTTAGAGCCTTAAACCACTACACTATACTGTCTCCATATATATAATATTATATATATTTTTATAATTAAAACTTTGCTATGACACTTCTCTGTACAACATCTTTCAGACACAATGCCCAATTGTTCCAGGATTCTAAAATACTTCAGATCTTCTTCGAGGATATCTCTTTCATTGGGCCACACCAATGGAACTATAGCCACCAGGCACTAGAACTACACAGAAACTTTTTTGCAAGCAGTCCATTAGGGGCTTCCCATGACAACATCCTACACTGACACTTCCCATATAAATGTGGGTGACCCCTTCCCTCCTCAGTTCTTTTGCTGCTGTTGACCACACTCACCAGACCCACCACATAGATGCCACCTCTTCAGTCGACTGCAACTTAATCTTTTGAAATTTCTTTCCCTAGTTCATGATCACTTTTTAAAAGTGATTGTCACCATTGTGATGTCATTTAAAGAACCCACTAAGCATTGTAGATACCGTGAATGTGGTGGAAAAATGTATTCAGGCAACCTACATGTCTGCCTGTGATGCCTCAGCATGGCGCATAACATTAAGGCCTGCGATCCCTGCCTTACATTTAAAACTGCTACCTGGTGATGCAGAAAGTATGCCCTGGAATCCTACCTCTTAAAACAGCAGATAGCCAGGATGGAGTAAGAACTCCTGGAGAAGAGCTCCACTGCATTGCCAACCCACTGCTCGAGCTCCAGATCATCAAAGTCTTAGGATAAAAGTACCAGGCAACACAAGCACAAACACTGGGACAGAGAAAGGAGTAAGAAGAAATTCTTCCCAGTACGCTCCCGGTCACCCCTGCAACCCAGTGCGACACCACTTTGTCAACCACATCAGCAAGGTGAGAGCTCTGTTGTATATACAGTACTCCTAAGTCCACTCTGAAGATCCCTCATTCATCTCCATCATGCAGCAACTCCAGTCTGCCATGGGGGTTGAATCAGAGGAGAATGACATCACCAAGAGGAATTTGGTGGAATTTTTAGAGCTATCCGATTCCCCACTGATTGTGATTCCTCTTCTATTGCCTGCCCTAGAGGATGCCACTCTGGCTGCCTGGCATAGGCCTAATTAGATTCCTGCCATTCCAAAGAAGGCAGATAAGTTCTACCAGGCTCCCTCCAGTAGGTCATTTTTTGCAGGCCAACCTGAGTCTAATTCTGTTGTGAAAAATGCAGCCCATGATAGGTCTAAAGTACCTAAACATCTCCATTCTTTTCCTGGTGATAGGGAATCCAGGAGGTTAGATGTCCTGGGGAAGAGGACCTTTGCTTCTTCCACCTTGGGCCTTAGAATTGCAAACTACAGGCTTCCTGAATTAGTGGCCTTGATGGAGGAAGAACATCTAGATATCATGACAGTCACAGAAACATGGTACATACAGAACCATGACTGGGACATAAACATACCAGGATACACTATCTACTGGAGGGACAGGAAGGGGAAAAAAAGGAGGAGGAGGAGCTCTTTACATAAGGGAAGGAATCAAAGCAACAGAACAAAAGGATAAACAGGAAGGAGAAGAAGCACTGTTAGTCAATTTGGAGACAGGCAATGGCACCACAATCTGTACAGGGGTTGTATACTGACCCCCCTCTTAGGGAAGGAAATGGACAAGGAAATGATAGAAAGTATACTTAGACTGGCAGAAAAAGGGAAGATATTGCTGACGGGTGATCTGAATATGCCAGATGTTAACTGGAGTGCAGTTGCAGCATCCACTTCTAAGAGTGGGGTTATTCTAGATGCCCTACATGGGGCATGCCTTAGGCAACTAGCACTGGAACCTTAGACCTGGTTCTCTCAAATGGAGACGAAGAGAGGATCACAGATGTAGAAGTGGGTAGCCATCTGAGAACTAGCGACCATCGAACAGTATGGTTCACAATAAACACAGCAATAGAGTCAAGCCATACAAAGGCAAAAGTGCTGGACTTTAGGAGGGCTGACTTTGCCAAAATGGGTGAGTGCCTAAGGAATGCACTAGCAAATGGGCAGGAAGGAGGGGTGGAAGAACAATGGGGAATAATAAAAACTGCCATCACAGAGGTAACAAGCCTTTGTGTGAAGCAAATAAACAAAATGAAACGATGTAAGAAACCACTATGGTTCTCAAAGGAAGTGGCAATGAAGGTTCGAGAAAAAGAAAGCATTCAGGAAGTACAATGAATCACAGAAGGAGCAGGACAGAGAACTGTATCAGTTAAAGCAAAAGGAAGCTGGGAAGGCAGTCAGAACAGTAAAGGCCCAAACCGAGGAAAATATAGCCAACTCAGTTAAGAAGGGGGATAAAACCTTTTATAGGTACATCAGGGAGCGAAGAAAGACCAAGGGAGGGTTAGTGAGGCTTAATAAAGGGGAGGGAGGGTAGGCAGAGGGTGACTGTGAAAAGGCAGAGATACTAAACAAATATTTTTGCTCAGGATTTACAAAGGAAGAGGGGGAGGTACCTAAACAAACAGTAGAAACACTCTGGATACAGAAGTTGATACCAACCCATTTACAGAAGAAAGGGTTCTGAAAGAACTCTTAAAACTGAAGGTGGACAAAGCAATGGGGCCTGATGGGATTCATCCTAGAATTCTAAAAGAACTAAGGGTAGAACTAGTGACACCACTGACTACACTCTAACAAATCATGGGAGGATGGGGTGGTACCCAAGGACTGGAGGAGGGCAGATGTGATTCCCCTTCACAAAAGTGGGAGCAAGGCAGAAGCAGGAAACTACAGACATGTTAGTTTAACCTCAGTGGTAGGAAAATGATGGAAGCACTTCTGAAGGAAAGAATTGTTGAGTATCTAGAGGCCAGAGGGCACAGGACCCAAGGCAGCATGGATTCACAGTGGGAAGGTCATGCCAGACAAATCTGATAGATTTTTGACTGGGCGACCAAAGTAGTTGATCAGGAGGGCTGTGGACATGGCCTACCTAGACTTTGCAAGGCATTTGACACAGTCCCACAAAAAGATTAACATACAAGTTAGCCAGCCTGGGAGTGGGTCCCAAGATGACAGCTTGGGTAAAGAATTGGCTGGAGAATAGGACACAGTAACAGTAAATGGAGTCCACTCTGAAGAAAGTGGGGTTACTAGTGGGGTACTGCAGGGTTCAGTATTAGGACCAGTCCTCTTCAATGTCTTTATAAGCGACATTGCAGAGGGACTGGAAGGAAAAGTATGTCTCTTTGCAGATGACACAAAGATCTGCAACAGAGTTGATGCTGCAAGGTGGGGTGGAAAGGATGAGAAGGACTTGGCAAGGTTGGAGGAATGGTCAAATGTATGGCAGCTTAGATTCAATGCTGAGAAGTGCAAGGTAATGCACCTGGGAAACAAAAACCCAGGGGAAGAGTACACAATGGGGGGTGAGATACTAACAACAACAAAAATGGAAAGGGACCTAGGGGTAGTCATATCAGATGAACTAAAGGTGGGCAAGCAATGTGAGAGGGCAGCAAGGAGGGCTGGGGGGATACTGGGATGCATAGGGAGAGGCATCACCAGTAGAAAACAGGACGTTATTATCCCTCTGTACAGACAGTTGGTGAGCCCCCTTCTGGAGTACTGCATGCAGTTCTGGAGACCCAGTCTCCGCAAAGACATAGACAGGATGGAAGCTGTCCAGAGGAGGACAACTAAAATGGTGCAGGGTCTGCACCGGAACACATATGAAGACAGACTTAAGGAGCTTAATATGTATAGCCTCGAGGAAAGGAGGGAGAGGGGGACATGATAGAAACTTTCAAGTACCTCAAGGAATTAACAAAGTCCAAGAGGGAGCATCTTTCAAAAAAGAGGTGCAGAACAAGGGGCACAATTTGAAGATAGAGGGGGTCAGCTCAGAGGTAATTTAAGGAAGTATTTTTTCACAGAGGGTTGTGGATGCATGGAACGGCCTTCCGGAGGAGGTTGTGGAGTCAAAAACAGTGGTGGCATTCAAGCATGCATGGGGCAGTCATAAGGCAATTCTAGGGGGTGGGGGTAGGAAGAAGTAGGCTGCTGGTTAACTAGGATCTGCAGCTTATCCATTAGGTAGGGAAATGGGCAGACTGGGTGGGCCAAGCAGTCCTTATCTGCCATCAAATTCTATGTTTCTATCCTGCCTGCCCAGGACCCACCCCAGGTGCTCATTCAAAAGCTGCAGCTGCAGGGTCTGCATCTGTATGACTCATTACTAGACCCCCACCCTCCAGTACTTTCAGAAGTGGTAGTAGGGGGTTACCTCTCCCTCCAGCTGGACCAATGGAGGAAGGTCACATCAGATGCTTGGGTCCTGCAGATAATAGAACAGGGACATGCTCTGGAATTTCTAGAGTTTCCCCCAGAATACCTGACATGCCATCAGCCTATCCTCCAGAACACATACCTGTGCTGCTAGAGGAGATACATACCCTAATGCAAAAGAGGTCTATAGAGCGAGTTCCCAAGGAACAAAGGAATAGGGGAGTTTATTTCCTCTACTTCCTAGTCCCCAAATGGTCAGGGGACCTGAGGCCCATTCTTGACCTAAAAAGTCTGAACCACTTTACTCAGTACAAGAAGTTCAGAATGGTTACTCTATAAGGCCTGTTGCCACTACTGCAACAAGGGGATTGGATATGTTCACTAGATATGTAGGATGCTTAACTGCATATCAAAGTCTGTACCCCTCACAGGAAGTACTTCAGGTTCCTCTTCCAGGGGGAACATTACCAGTTCAGTGTATTGCCCTTTGGCTTATCTTCTGTGCCATGGGTATTCACCAATGCTTAGCAGTAGTGGCAGCAGTCCTCTGGAGAGAGGGACTATATGTTTTCCATTATCTGGATGACTAGCTCCTCAAGTCCAGTCCAAAGCACAGCTCTGTATGACTGTAGCACACACCAGGCAGTTGTTTGATGCCCTGGAAATCACGGTCAGTGTGCCAAAATTAGTCCCGACCCCTTGTCAGTACTCGGAGTACATGGAGCTATCCTGGATACAGACCAAAGCTTAGCCTTCCTGCTTCAATGCCTGATTGTGCATGCCCAGATGGTCTACCACAACAGGTATGTCACAACTAGGACATTCCTGAGACTGTTAGGCCTGATGGCAGCTGCCATGGTTGCCATACCAGTGGCCAGACTGCATATGTAGATCCCCCAATGAACCTTAAGTGTCCCATGGGACCAATGCACTTATAATCTAGAATAAAAGATTCTAGTAACATCTGTCTGGAAGGTGCTTCAGTGGTTGATGGAACCTGATCATTTGCTGAAGGGGGTTCATTTACTGATCCCTTCCCCTCATCAGATCCTTATTGACAGATGCCTCAGGGATGGGCTGGGGGGCTTATCTGGGGGCTCATCAGACATGAGGCACATGGACGACATTGGAGAGCACATGCCACAGAAACATCCTAGAAATGAGGGCTGTTCTGTACAGTCTACAAGCCTTCCAGACTCATCTGTGCCCTGGACATCTGTTGGTGCAAAAAGACAACATTGGTGTGGTGCACTACATAAACAAGCAAGGGGGAACTTATTCCTACCCCCCGTGCAGAGAAGCGATGAGGGTTTGGTTTAGGGCTCTGGAACACAGTATAGAACTCTTGGCAGTTCATGTTCAAGGTGTCGAAAATGTCTTAGACTATGCAGATCACAGTCCAGGATGCATGAGTGGAAACTGCTGACCTCAGTGGCAGAAAACCTGTTTGACAGGTGGGGTCAACCAGAATTGGACCTTTTTGCATCCCCACACAATGCAAAACTGCCACTTTTCTGCTCACTCGTTCCAGGGCCTGAAGTTTTCTGATGAGACATTTCCCTCTTTTGGAAGGGGAGGTTCCTTTATGCCTTTCCTCCCTTCCATCTAACCCAGAGGGTGTTACTCAAGCTCCAGAGGAGTAATGCTGATACTCATTGCTCCCCTTTGGCCTTGACAGACCTGGTTCCCCTTGCTGCAGTACTTGGCAGTGGAACCACCAGTACTTCAGCCCTTGTGCAAGGGTTTGCTGTCACAGGAACAGGGAACCCTGGTCCAACCAGACCTCAGGTCTCTCCATCATCCTGCATGGCTCCTGAGGACATAGCCATTGCTAGGTTTGAGGTATCAAAAGGTGACTAATGTTCTGGTGGCTGCCAGAAAACCTTCCACTAGAGCCACTAATTCCATGAAGTGGAAGTGGTTTGCCTTGTGGGCCACTTTTCATGTCTGGTAAACCAGGTTCTTGAGTATTTCCTGTCATTACCAGATGCAGGATTGCAATTCTCCTCCATTAAAATGCACTTGACTGCTATTTCAGCTTTCCACGTGCCTGTTGATGATCGCACTGTTGCTCAACTGGAGGTGGCTCATACGTTCTTGAGAGGCATTCTGCACTTGAAGCCTCCTATCCACACTCCAGTACCAGCTTGGGACCTCAATTTTGTATTAGAAAGCTTACTTCAGCTCCTTTTAAGCCAGCTGTGACTTGTGGCCAATGTTTTCTGTCGTGGAAGGCATTATTTGTAGTTGCTATTATTTCTGCTCAAAGAATTTCAGAGCTTTAAGCTCTAATGTGTCAGCCTTCTTATTTGATTTTCCATAAAGACAGGGTATCTTTATAAACTAATCCTAAGTTTCTTCCAAAGGTGGTGTCTGCATTTACTTTGAATCAAACCATCAACCTGCCACTTTATTTTCCCAAGCATGCCAATCCAGGGGAAGTATTCCTCCATACCCAAGATGTACATAGTATACTCAGGTACTATATATGAAGGACTGAAGGAAGTCCTTGCAGCATTTTGTTTCATTTGCCCCTGGGAAAGAGGGCGTTCCTGTTTCTAAACCATGCCTGTACAGATGGTTCACTAACTGTATTAATTTCTGTTACAAGAAGTACGGTAAGGAATTTCCTGGAGTTTTGTGTGTGGTCATTTGACTAGAGGTATGGCCACTTCTGTTGCCTGTTTCAGGAATGTGTCTGCTACTGAGATCTGTGCAGCTGCCACCTGGAGTACTATCCACACCTTCACTAAAAATTACACTCTGGACATTGCCACAAGGAAAAGGGCAGGTTTGGGCCTAACTGTACTTCAAGGCCTCCTGGGCCTGTAGGCTTCAACCACCCAGACTGTTTCTCTTCCAGTACTGCATGGTACTCGTTCCCTAGGTGCGGCCTTTTGAAACATATATCCTCGAAGAAGATATAACAGTTACGTACTTACTGTAACAGTAGATCTTTGAGATAATATCTCCTGTACATTTGGGGACCAGGAAGAAATGGGAGTAGAACCCCCTGCCCTGCTGAGTCTTTGGGACAGGTTATATGGTCTTTTGTGCAGCAAGGTATGAATCTCTTCCCAGAGCACTGGAATGTGTGTGTGTGTGTGTGTGTGTGTGTGTGTGTGTGTGTGTGTGTGTGTGTGTGTGGAGGGGGAAGGGGTGTAAAAAGACTTAACCAGAGGTTTTTCTGGAGGCCACTCCAGGAGCTCTAAAGTGTGGCCATTTTCTGTAAGCTGCAAGACCCAGACATCTCTAGAGATCTCCCTCGACTTGTGCAGGTGCAGGGAGAAGTGACAGCCTACTGCTGCCTCCTGCCCAGCTTGGCAGGGGGCATACAAGAAGTCATGCTGAGGTAACCCTACTCTTGAGGCCTTTCCCGGTGGTGGAGGTAGGGGCAGGCAGGGCTGCAGCCATTCTACATTTGCCCTGAGGCTTGGTGCTGGGTTTGGGCCTATGGGCAGCACACAGAGTGTGTACAGAGGATCTCAGGCCCATCCCAGACCTCTGAGAACTAAGTTTCTTCATTCAATACAAGATATTCCAGATGGTCACCTTTCAGGGACTGCTGCCCTTTCTGTACCATGGAGATTGGATATGCTCCCTCAACATGCAAGATGCATACCTGCATATCAAGGCATGTGCCTCCCATCAACAGTATCTCAGATTCCAATTTCAGGGAGCACACTTTAGTTCTGGGTGTTGTCTTTTGGCTTGTTCTCAGCCCCTCAGGTTTTTACAAAATGCTTGGCATTTGTGGCAGCAACCCTCAGGTGGGAGGGACTCTTTCTTATGTCTTTCCCAATGTAAATGATTGGCTCCTCAAGGCACAGTCCAGGGAGCACCAGCTGCAGACTCTGTAAAGTATCACCCACCTATTCCAGGACCTGGGGATCACAGTCAGCCTGGCCAAGTCAGTCTTGACCTCCTTTCAGTGCCTCCAGTACATAAGGGTAGTCCTGAACACTGCTCAGCGTATGGTCTTCTTGCCCCAGGACAGGGTGGACCATCTAATGGCTCAGGCCCAACTACTTTACAACAGCAGATATCTCAGCCAGAACCTTTCTCTGACTCTTGGGCCTGATGGTGGCAGCTATAGTTACAGTGCCTGTAGGCCAGACTGCACATGAGGGTACCTCCCATGGACACTGAGGGTCCAGTGGGACCAGTGCACCGATGACCTGGAACAGCAGGTCCTAGATTAGTCTCCTGTCCAGTCAAAAAGGTTTTGCTTTGGTGGGTGGAACATGGCAATTTATTAAGAGGAGTTCCTTTCCTCATTGCATTCCCTCAGCAAATTCTCAGAACAGATGCTTTGGGGTTGGAGTGGAGAGCTGCAGGCCTTTTAGATGCAGATATCCCCGGGTCTTCTGCTAGTGCAGATGGACATCAGTGCAGTCTACTACATCAACAAACGAGGGCACTCATTCATACCCTCTCTGCCGGGAAGTGATGAGAGTCTGGTATAGGGCTCTTGAACACGGTTTAGAATTGCTGGACATCTATGTTCCAGGCATCCAGAATGTCCTGGTGGACAGGCTTAGTAGGTCGCAGTCCAAGATGTCTGAGTGGAAACTGCTGACATTAGTAATAGAAGAAGACCTATCCGACAGGTGGGGTCATCCAGACTTGGACCTGTTTGCATCCCCACTCAACACAAAACTGCCACTTTTCTGCTTGCTCACTCCAGGGCCTGGAATTTCTGTAGGGACACATTGTCCTTCTCTTAGGAAGGGAGGCTTCTTTACACCTTTCCCCTGCTTCAGAGGGTACTGATCAAGCTCTGGATGGAAGGAGCCACTATGATCCTCATTGCCCCCTTCTGGCCTCATCTGATCTGGGTCTCTTCACTGCAGTAACTGACAGTGGAACCTCTAGTGCCCCTGCCTCTGTGCACCGGCTTACTCTCCCAGAAGCGGGGCACCCTGATCCATCCAGGCCTCAAATCCCTGCATATTCATGCCTAACTCCTGAAGACATAGCCATAGCTAGGTTTGGAGTATCCCAGAAGGTGGCCAATGTCCTGTTGGCAGTTAAGAATCCCTCCACCAGGGCAACTTATTCCATAAAGTGGAAATACTTTGCTCTGTGGGTGACTTTGCATCATCTGGATCCCTTCACTTGTCCAGTGAACCAGATTCTGGAGTACTTGCTGTCCCTTTCAGACTCTGGTCTGAAGTACTCTTCTATTAAGGTACACATGTCTGCTATTTCTGCCTACCATGTGCCTGTTGATGGCAATACGGTGGCACAAGTGGAAGTGTTGCTACATTCCTGAGAGGCATTCTTAACTTGAAGCCTCCAATTCACAGTCCAGCCCAGCCTTGGGAGTTGAATTTTATATTAGAGAAACTCATTGTGCCTTCTTTTGAGCTGTGACATGTGTCCTACACTTTCTGTCACAGAAAGCATTATTTTTAGTTGCTGTTACTTCTACTCGAAGGATTTCTAAACGTCAGGCTTTTATGTGTGAGCCTCTTTTTTAGTTTTCCACAAAGACTGGGTGTCTTTATGGACGAACCCTAAGATCCTTCCCAAGGTGATGTCTAAGTTTACTTTAAATCAGTCCATCCACCTGCTTGTTTATTATCCAGAGCATGCCAATCCAGGGGAAGCATTGCTCCGTACTTTGGATGTGCACAGAATTCTGTGTTACTACACTCACTGTATGAGTATGCTGTAAGAAGTCCTCTCAGCTGTTTGTTTCTTCTGCCCCGGGAAAGAGAGCATTCCTGTTTCTAAACAGTGCTTGTCCAAATGGTTGGCCAACTGTATTACTTTTTGCTACAGGAAGTATGGCAAGGACCTTCCTGGCATTGTTTGTGGCCATTCCAGCAAAGGCATGGCCACTTCTGTTGCCTGTTTCCAGAATGTTTCAGCTGCAGAGATCTGTGCACTGCCACCTGGAGTACTGCCCACACTTTTACCAAGCACTACAGTCTGGACATTGCTTCTAGCCACAGGGCCAATTTTGGCTTAGCTGTTGAAAAGGGGCCTTCTTTCTTAGGCTCTTGGTTTCCAGCCACCCACACTGTTTTTTCTGAGGTCAGAACTGTTAGGACTCATTCCACAGGTGAGGCCTGCTGCAAGAGTTACCCTCAAAGTAAGATGGTACAGTTACATAAGAACTTACTGTAACAGTAGATCTTTATCAGTTCCCATTCCCTATTTCTCTCCTGGAGTTGTCATGCTGTGTGTGTGTGTGTGTGTGTGTGTGTGTGTGTGTGTGTCATCACATCCTGGTGGCACTGGCAAATAAATAATTTTGAAATCACTGGCAGAGGATTATGACTTCAGGGCAGGAAAAGCAGTGGGGACAGGTGAAATCTAGGGGGCAAAGTATCTGTTTTCTTGTGAATGTCACTAGTAATAAATAATTCAATGTCCTGAAAGTGAGACATTTTTGGGAGTGCTATGTAAAACTGAGGTCTCTTCCGCCCATCTCTGGTGACTGTACAGTTGGATGTAAAAGATCCCAAGGCATGTGTCGAAAAAGTGTCCCTGGTGTCATGGTCAACATTCCCTGTTGATAGAACAGGACCATGTAACCAACCCACCCCAAAACACACCTGAAAACAAGCTATCATAGCTAAGTGTGTCTTTCCCAGAAAAGAAGTGTGAATAAATAAATGAGATTTCAGACTTCACAGCGCCAGCTGTAGTTATTCTGCAGGACACTGACATCTTCCTCACCAACTGTGCTCATATTTAGAAAGCATCCCCCCCCCCAAAAAAAATAATAAAACATAAAGGTACCTTACCTCCCTCTAACTTGGCTAGGTCTACTAGTATGCTTTTAACTATAACCCAAAAGGAAGGAAAGGGACTGTATTTTGGCTCTGAGAGGCTTGTAGTCCAATTCCTTTCACTTCCCAAATCATATGCTGTTTGGAGAGCACTTCAGTGCCATCTTAAGTGAATGGTGGCATTTTTCTACATTGTATTGATTATGTTTTAGAGGCTAATTTGTCTAAAATTAAAGCCCCCATTTATCTAACAAGACTCTTGATAGTTGAGCAATGACTTTGCTTTAAGTCAAGCAGTATGACAAAGCATCAGAAAACATTCCCATGTGCACTTTACAGTGCTCTAAGAACACATCACAAAATGACTGCACACTTTGGGGTTGGGGAGGTTAGACTCAGGAACTGGAAGGCACAAAACTGCTGGCTCCTTGGAGCCCAAATACAGTACCTTCCTTTTGAGACACAAACATCATTCCAGTAAAACTAGCTGATGCAGTGAACGGCACCAATAAGGCATCTTAATATTTTCTTTTTTGTGTATATCTGAACTGCTGCTTTTTAAGCTCAGACAAATAAGTTGTGCTGTTTCCCAAACTCACCATTTTATAAAATTAATTAGAACTAAATATATGCTCTCATTAAGGGTGGGCAAAATCCACTTAAAGTCTAAATTCTGTCTGCTGAGAGACAGAGTATTACATCACAGCAGATAACTTTGTGACGTCACTTCTCATTATGTTCATAATATGATTTGTAAATAATAAGTAATTCATACTGTAGCAGACTATGTATTCAGATATCACATTGATTGCCATCATAATGTAATGTGATATGCTATAAGAGAATTTGATACTCAGGGCCTAACCACAAAAAAATTCATATACTGTATATGAATCCTAGCTTCCAGCCCCAGTTGTGAGTTTCTGTCAGTCTGATCTCTTACAGCAGGCCATGCCGTCCCACCCTCTTATCTCCTGTGTCTGTTTCTCTTTCTCCTTAGTGGAGAACCTTCTGCTTTTCTGTTATTGGTACTGTTATTGTCTTGGCAGAAACCTTCGGCTCTTCCTCCATTCCTCAGTGGGAGACAGGTTGCTTATGGTCTCGGGGGACTGAGGAGGGCACTGGGGCCATCCACCCTTATAGGATAGGGTGACATCAGTGCGTAACATCAGAGTAGGCAGCCTCCTGGTAGACTGCTAGCTAGAAATGTTTCTGTGTGGTCTTAGTGTTGCTTAGTTCCATAGGTCTGGCCTGCTGCAAGAGATCCTCCCGAAGATAGTACAGTTACGTAAAAACTTACCGTAACAGTAGATCTTCGAGAGAGGCTCTTGCAGTAGGTAATTACACATAGGACTGACGTCAGCAGGTTGCAGGACCCTACAGAAAAATTTCTAGCTAGAAGTCCCTGGCGAGGGACCGCCCCCATGTCAGGTGACCGGCGTCAGATGACGTCGGTATAAAGGGGCGGTCCCAGATGCCCGCCTTCCAGTTCTTTCCTGCCACAGGCCCGGAAGGCCCGGATGAGAGAGAAGCAGATATTTCCCTCAATGGAAAAGGAGCTGAAAAAGCCTAGGGGGATGGAGGGCGGGAAGGTATTACCTACTGCAAGAACCTCTCCCGAAGATCTACTGTTACAGTAAGTTCTTACGTAACCGTACTATCTTACTTCGAGAGGGCTCTTGCAGTAGGTAATTACATATAGGACAGAATCCCAAGCAGTCTGGAACAAATGAAAGGCACCGGGAGGAGGAACTACTGCAAGAAGTAGCAAAAACCTTGCAAACCTCGAGACAGGAGGCCCTGCAAGAACGTTAACCCGAAGCCTGATCTATGGCGAGAGGCAATGTCCAAACTGTAATGTTTCGTAAAAGTATGGACGGAAGTCCAGGTGGCGGCAGCACAGATATCTGCCGCAGTCACATTCTTGAAACAAGCCACAGAGGTTGCAACTCCCCGAGTGGAGTGACCTCTGACTTGACCTGGAAGGGTCTTGTTGTACTTGTGATAACAGAAAGTGATGCAATGAGCCAACCATTTCAACAGGCATTGCTTAGTAACAGCATTGCCTTCTCTTTTGTGAGCAAAAGAGACGAACAGCTGGTCAGTTTTTTCTGAGATTCTTAGTCCTATCGGTGTAGTATCTCAGAATCCGGTGAACATCCATGGTATGGAGTAAATATTCCCCTTGGTTGGAGTACTGTGTGAAAAAGGCAGGTAACTCTATAGACTGATTTAAGGTAGACTCCGCTACCACTTTAGGTAGAAACTTAGGGTTCGTGCGAAGAGCTACTCATTCTTTGTGAAAAATCAAATAAGGAATTTTACATATAAGGGCCTGGAACTTGGAAATTCTTCAAGCGGATGTAATGGCCACCAAGAAGAGCGTCTTCCACGATAGAAACTTCAGGTCTGCAGAGGCCGCAGGCTCGAAGGGAGGAAGGGTAAGTTTCTCGAGAACAAAGTTCAAATCCCAAGGGGGAGCAGGAGTCCAGACGGGGGCCTGAGATGAAGGACCCCTCTAAGAAAAGCCTTGGATACCTCTAATTGGGCAAAGACTTTATCTGCGAAAGGAACATGGTACGCTGAGATAGCAGCCATGTGTACTTTCAAGGAGGAATGACTGAGACCCAGGTGGAAAAGATGACGTAAATATTCCAGTAAAAAGCCACTGAACAGGAGAAAGGCTCCACATTCCTAGAGGCGGCCCAAATAGAAAATCTCTTCCATTTCATGGCATAGGTGGACCTCGTGGAGGGTTTTCTAGCCTCCACCAAAATTTCCGCCACCTTTGGAGAGATGCCAAAGCAGGATTGAGCTAGGTCTGCAGGAGTCATGCATGAAGTTGCAGGGACTTGAGTCCCGGATGGACCAGGGTCCCCTGATCCTGGGTCAGCAATCCTCGAGATAAAGGAAGAGGAGGAACCTCTGAGTATTGTTGTAGAAGAGAGAACCAGATTTGCCTGGGCCAGAAAGGAGCGATCAGAATCATTCTCACTCCTTCAGTTGTTGGTTTCTGCAGTACACGAGGGACCAGAGGAATTGGGGGAAAAGCATAGGCAAATCTGCCCTTCCAGTTTAGAAACAGAGCGTCACTCCAAAAAGTGCCTCGCTCTGGAGCAAGCAAGCAAAAGGTGGGAAGTTTTGCGTTTTGGGAAGAGGCGAACAGGTCTACCTGTGGAGTCTCCCAAAGCTGGAAGATGTCATCTAGAACCTTTTGGTCCAACTCCCACTCATGTGGCAGAGCAGAGGAGTGACTTAGCTTGTCTGCCAGGGTAGTCGACTCCTGGAACATGGATCACCGTGAGGTGAAGGTTGTGAAGCGTTGCCCAGTCCCAAACCCTCATTGCTTCGCTGCACAGCGGGTAGTATTGAGTCCCTCCCTGCTTGTTGATGTACCACACCATGCACATGTTGTCCGTCTGGACAGCTAGGTGACCGGGAAGGATGTATTGGTGAAGGGCTTGGAGAGCATAAAGCACTGCTTGTAGCTCAAGCACATTGATGTGGAGAGCTAACTCCAATCTGGACCATAAACCCTGGGTTCGGTGAGGACCCAGATAGGCTCCCCAACCTTCACCTGAAGTGTCCGTGGTCAGAGTCTGGTAGGGGGGAGGATGACAGAAGGGGACCCCCTGAAACAGGTTCTCTCGAACCATCCACCATTGCAAGTCTCTTGCCATCGGCAAGGAGATCAGAACCAGATGATCTAGGTCATCTGCGAGTTTATCCCACTGGGAGCGGAGAGTCCACTGAGAAATCCTCATGTGGAGCTGCGCACGGGGAACCGTCAGGATGGCGGCCGCCATGAGCCCCAAGAGATGGAGAACTGACCTCGCCGAAACCTTCCTGCATTCTGATAGCAGGGAAATCTGTGACTGGAGGGAGGCCGCCTGTCCGGAGGAAGGAAGGCCTTGCTCACCGTCGTATCGAGGATAGCCCCGATGAACTGAAGTCTCTGGGAGGGTTCCAGATGAGATTTGGAATGGTTGATGGTAATACCTAGGCAAGTGAAAACCTGCTGGGTGAGGGAAAGAAAATGCAGGAGCTCCTCCCTGGATGAGGCCGCCAGGAGCCAGTCGTCCAGGTAGGGAAAAACCTGAACTCCCATAGTATGCAGGTGGGTCGCTACCACCGCCAGGCATTTGGTAAAAACTCGGGGAGCCGAGGAAAGACCAAACGGAAGTGCCCAGAATTGGTAATGATCCCTCTGGAAAGCAAACCAGAGGTACTTGCGATGCGAGGAACGAATGGGGATGTGCAGATATGCATCCTGCATATCCAGCACACAAAGCCATTGACCCAGCCAAAGAAGGGGCAGAAGGGTTTGAAGGGAAAGCATCCTGAACTTCTTGTATTCCACGTAGAAGTTCAGGGAGCTGAGATCAAGAATGGGTCTGAGATCTCCCGTCTTCTTTGGGACCAGGAAGAAATGGGAATAGTAACCCGTCCCCTGAAGGTGAGGAGGAACGGGTTCTATGGCATGCTTCATGAGAAGAGCAGATATTTCTTCCCTGACCAAAGGAAGATGGTCCCTTGCATAAGAGGACTTCAGAGGGAGGTGGCGTGGAGGTTTCTGTAGAAACTATATGGAGTGCCCCTCTGCAATAATCTGAAGCACCCATGAATCCGTTGTTATCCTCTCCCAACCCGGAAGGTGGATGGAGAATCTCCTTCCTACCGGTTCCTCCGGGGAGTCCGGAGGCGGTGGGAGAGGGAAGGAGTCAGGAGGTGTGGGGCAGCGCTGCAGCTGGGACACCTGCTGCTTTTTTGGGCAGCAGGGGCCTGGCAGCTGCGGGGGCCCGGCGTTTAGTGGCCCACCTTCCTTGGGGTTTCGCTTGAGGCTGGCTGCGTCTGCGAAAAGGACGGCGCTGTGGGGATGGGGACGGTACATGGAATCCACAGATTTCAGAGCTGTCTCCTTCTCCTGCAAATCAGTGATGATGTCCTTGACATCACCGCTGAAAAGCACTGAACCCCTGAAAGGTGCTTCCTGGATTGCTGACTGCACCTCCGGGACCAAACCTGACACACGGAGCCAGGCGTGACGCCAAAGACTTGCAGCGAACGTGGAGCTCCGTCCGGCAGTGTCCACTGCATCGTAAGTCATCCTCAGGATGTGACGACTGGCCGAACGAGCAGAACGGACTAGGTCAGCTAACTCCTGCTTGACTCAGGAGTCAGGTAAGGAGTCAATCTTAGATTCTGCCTGAGTAAGGATAGCCTTCTGGTAATCCCCCATATGTGCTACATAATTCAGGGCCCGAATTCCCAGTGTGGAAGAAGCGTATATTTTTCGTCCGTACTGGTCCAGAAGGCGAGATTCCTTATCCGGAGAAGATGAGCTTAAATGTTTGGGGTGTGCTGACCGGCCGTGAGCGGCGCTAATCACGACCAAGTCTGCACGGGGGTGAGAATCAAAAAAATCTACACCCTCCAGAGCCTGGTACAGCCTGTTGGACTTCCGAGGAAGTGGGGCTAAAGCCGATGGTTGTTTCCAAATAGTGGAAACAAGGTGGGCGTGAGTCTCGATCCAGGGTGGCACTAAAGTAGGAGCCATAAGGGGCAGGTCCAGATGTTCGTCGAGTTTAACCCGCTGAGGATCTGGTTCCAGAGAATGCCACTGATGTACTTCCTGGATCTTCCTGAGCAACTCCGTGAAGGAAGGATCCTCCGGAGGAGACTTCGGAGGAGTCCTTGGCCAGGACTTGGATGGAGAGTGAGGCTCATCGTCTCTCTCTCGGAGCATCCGTCGGAGGAATCCGATGAATCCGAGAGTGAGGAAGAAGAAGAATTAGAAGCAGAGTAAGACTCCCTGACCCATCTAGGAGGAGGAACGGGTTCTTTAGGGGGATCCCTGGATGCATGTCCTGCCCTTCTCTGGATCCAGAGGGAAGAGCTCTGGAAACCACAGGCGGAGAGGAAGTGTGCCGTCTCGGGTGTATGGGGCCCGGGGGGACACCATCGCCATAAGGTGGCCCTCGACTTCCTTGGTGAACTGAGCCTTGGCCTCAGCCCACCAGGAAGCCAGAGTCTCCTGCAGATCCACCGGCAGTCTTAGGGGTGGTGGAGGAGGAGAAAGGGGATAACTATATGGGTTATATCCATAAGGCGAGTATCCGTAACCCGGCTGCGGGAAAACCGGTGCTGGGTATTGTGGCGTCGGGTACTGCAGCGTCAGTGGAGCCAGCGTCGGGTACTGCGGACCCGGGTAAGACGGCATCGGATAGGACGGCGGATACCCGGGTACCGGAGAAGCTGCCGTAGCAGACGGCCCAGTAGGAAGCCCCATGGGTGGGTCGACATTGAGAGGCCCATGGGGGGTCGGGCCCGACGGAGGGGGGAAGTCCCCCACCGGCGTCAGAGCCGGCGTCCAGGGGGCTGGCGTCAGATCTGGTTCTGTAGGAGGAGGGTCTGAAGGTGGAGGAATATCCCCAGCCTCACCCGGGGATGGAGGAGAAAAGTCCCCGGGGTCAGGCTGGGGCGACTCAGGCTCCCCAGATGGCAGCGAAGGCTGCGGAGAACCTGGGACAACAGAAGATGGAGGGTCTGTCGTAGGTTCCAATGCCCGGTGCACGTCAGAGGAGCTGATGTGTGACTTAGGGGCTGGATCCCAGCGGGCGCCAGAGGAGCCAGCGTCCGGCTTATGGGTTCCCTCGTCGGAGGCGGGCCGAGGGTGGGAAGCGGCCTGGTCCGAGGGGGACACAACCGTGCACCGCACCACAGGGTTGGGCGTCTTATCGGTCTTCTCCCGGCGGATGTTGGAGGAGCCGACATCCAGCTTATGGGAGCTGCCCGTGCCAGTAGCCCGCAAGCCTGCAGCGGTACTGGGGAAGAGGCCTCCTTTAGCCCAGAGGCACCCACAGGACCCGAAAAGCGAGCTCAATCCAGGCTGACGCCCTCCAAAACCTGAGGCTGCCGTTGGACGATCCCCCGGAGGGGACGTTACCTGAACCATGACTCTGGCCGGAGACGCGGATGAGGAGGCCTTCTCCCTGTGCCTTTCTTTGTCCCACTTCTTGTGGTGTCCTTCAGGAGAGGTTGATGCCTGCCTGAGCTTCTTCAATTCCTTCTCCATTGAAGACATCTTCTTTTTGAGCAGATGGGCTTCCAGGGACAGTTGGCGTCATCTGTGGGTAGCCACGTTGAAGTGCAGGCAATGCGGGCACTTGTCGACCGTGTGGTCAGGGCCTAGACAAAAAAGGCAGAGAGAGTGGCCGTCCTTGTGTGGCAGTTGGGCGCCGCACAAGTCGCACTTATTTTTGGAAGGGGACGACATACACCGACGTTAACCTGACGAAGTGAAGAAAAATACTGAAAAGTTTTTGGTAAAAACCGACGAAAGAACAGGGCTTTGCTAAGCACGAACTTTACCGCGAGGCACTGCATGAGCTAACGGTGGGAAAGAACTGGAAGGCAGGCGTCCGGGACCACCCCTTTATACCGACGTCGTCTGACGCTGGTCACCTGACGTGGGGGCGGTCCCTCACCAGGGACTGCTAGCTAGAAATTTTTCCGTGGGGTCCTGCCACCTGCCGTCAGTCCTATATGTAATTACCTACTGCAAGAGCCCTCTCAAAGTAAGATCTACTGTTATGGTAAGTTCTTTCATAACTGTACTTTCTCTGCCTCAGTCATTCATAGGTGTACCTACAATTTGTCATTGTAAATGTGTGTTTTTAGATAGTTTTGTTTCTTTTGTCAAACACTGTATGTAACTGTACAGGGTCATGACTGTATTGATTTATTTGTACTAGTTTGTGTAGTTTTTGAATGTGCATCTGTTCATCCATGAAAATGGGCAAAATAGCTCATGGACTCACCAGTTATCAAATCAAATCCTAATTAAACCAATGATTACAGTGACTCCATTCTGGCCCAGACAAATTTGGTTTCCCTTGCTTCAGCAAGTGGCAGTGAGACCATCGGTCCTGGTTTCTCTTCACATGGGGTTGTTGCTGCAGGAGCAGGGCTTTCTGCTGCATCCCAGTCTGATATCCTTGCATCTTCGTGCCTGACTCCTGAGGACATAGAACTCTCCCCAACTGGAATTTCTCCTTCAGTAGCAAATGTTCTGCTGGTGGATCAAAAACTGTCTACAAGGCATGCAAATTCTCAGAAATGGAAACGTTTCAGTATATGGTGCATCTCCCATTTCCTAGATCCTTTTACATATCCAGTGAGGCAAATATTGGATTAGCTTTGTTCCTTATCAGATTCTGGCATTCAGCACTTTTCTGTGAAATTGAAACTAGCAGCCATTTCAGCTTTTCATACCCTCTCAGATGGCAAGATTGTGACCCAACCTGAGGTTTCCAACAAGTTCCTTAAAGGGATCCTGAATATATGTCCCCACTTTGTAAGTTGGTTCCAGTGTAGGGCCTTAATATGGTTCTGGAGTCACTTGTCAGAGCTTGGTTGAACCCACTGTCACCTGTAACATGCGTTTCCTATCCTGGAAAATGTTCTTGGTAGCCATGAATTCCATCACCATTTACTTCAGCTGCAAACAAGGCAGAAAAGTGTTATCTGTGGATGTCCACAGAACCATATGCTTCTATTTGGCCATACTAACGACTACAGGAAGTCCTCTTTGCATTTTGCTTACTTTGTCTCCAGAAAGGAGAGCTCCGCTGTTTCTAAACAATGCTTTTCCAAATGGTTGGCATCTGAATTTGTTTTTGTTACTGGATGCACTGTAAGGATCTTCTTTGTCCTGTTCTTGACTGGCGTGGCCAACTAAGTGGCATGTTTTCATATTTCCTCAGCTGACATATGTTCAGTGGTCATTTAGAGATCTGTTCACACATTCACACAATAAGCTGGATCTTGTCCTTTGTAGGTACTCTGCTTTGTCATGTTGGCAGATTCTACGACGTGTATGCAGAAACGCAACACAAGACCAAAGGTGTCACGGGTAACAAACAATTTATTACCAGATTACCAAAATACAAGCACAACAAATGTTACCTGTTATGGAGACACACGATCCACCATGTCAACATTCTTACAGCAGTCAGACTCAGTTTGGTAACATTTGCAGTTTGTTGTTATACCCAGCAAATAGTTGTTATATAAAATAACAGTTATGCTTCCAAATAAGGCAAAATACACAATCTCACATATCCTCTTATTGGTAGGTGCATCTCGGTGTTTCTCTACACTCCACCTACACGGTTGGGTACGCTTGATCACAGCAGGCTGGTCCAAATTGGTTCGGAACTGCAAACTCAGCAATTCATTTAAAACTAAGAGGAGTTGTTGCTTCAGTCTGTTCCAATGACAGAGGGAATAGAAAAAACAGAGTGGGTATTCTCCTGAATGTCATATGCTAGAGAGAGAAATATATGCATGTGTTAGTATGTGTTGCACTCTTGGTACTTGGTACAGTAGGACAGGAGTAGGCCTTGGCCCGTCGAGTCCATCCCCCACTCTCCGTGGGGCAAAGAAACATTAGTAGCCCCAAAATTTGTCCAGTTCATTTTTAAACCATATACAATTTGTAATATTTACCAGGTACTCTGGCAACTTATTACATGTTGCCACAGATCTTACAGTGAAACTGTTATCCCTTTTTTTTGGTGTTTGTCCTAGGAAACTCAAACTGCTTGTTACGTGATCTAAGGTTTAGACCCCATTTGGTAGGTATATTACTACAATCATTCATTAAAGCCTTATCACCTATGATGTTATAGAATAGACGGCAATTACCCCTTTTTCTTCTTTCCTCAAGTGACATGAGGTTTAATTGCCATAGTCCATTTTCACACTGCTTACTTTACTCCTGTCTGGACTGGCTCTCTCCTGCCTCATCCTGTATCTATACTGCGGGATGCGCAATTGACAGTATCATCAGAACTGGAACACCAGCAACTCTGGCAAGCTTAATGAACCCTGCACACCAGACTTACCCGCTAAGATCTACAGAAAAGTCATTCCTTGGTACTCCTAAATGTACCACTAAGATGGGTGAGCAAGCATTTGCGGTGTCCGCCCCAAAGCTATGGAACTCCCTGCAATTAACTCTGACACTCCAAATCTCACCTGACATTTAAGAATGAGCTCCATGCCTTCCTCCTGGCCTCCAACAGACGCACGTGTGACCAAACCCCTGAGGCACACACCTAGTTTGGCATCCTTAGCCTGTCCCTCTGTAACCTAATTTGGCACTTCTCATTTTGCCTGCCTATTTTGTTTTCCTTTTAGGCAGTTTAAAGTATTAGACTGTAATGATAGATGTGAGGTCTCCCACTGCAAAACTGTCTGGAATTCTATACTATTTACTTTGCACTGTCTGGCTTATACATATAGCTGATCTTGAATCTGTATTTGTTTCCCATGTATCGCTGAAATGCTTAACTTAAACCTAATCTCTTAATTTCAGGTATTATGTACCTGCCTCCATTGTAATGTGTTTTACCTATGTCCAGCCCTTCAGATAAGTCTATTTTGGACATATTTTATATCCATAAATTAGCTCAAAACGCCCAAAAATTTAGTCTCTGAGTCAATGATGTCCAGTAACATTTCCCTTGTTTAAGGTTGATGTCCATTTTTCATTGTGTAGACTTCATATCGTTAATTTTTTTTTCAGTCTTGTGGACTTGTTGCCAGTTGTCATGGGAATCTTTTTTTTTTCAAAACTCTGGCCTCCGCCCCCCCCCCCACCAATTGCCAGCAGTGTTTGCTTCGTGCATGTGTATGTACAGGGACAGTCTATTTGGCGCCTGCAGCTATCATGAGGATGGTGATTAAAGAGCAGAACGGACAAGCACGGGGTAAGTAGTAAGTGAGGGCTGGAAGTCGGGACTCCAAGTCTGAGAAAGACAGTTTACTCATCCTCCTCTCTCATCAGCCTACATTCTCCAGATATAATGTTCCTTGCTAAAACAGCGTGTAAATCGTGTGACAGCATCAAGCAGCTACATCCAATTCAGCTGCTTGGCTTAAAATGCTTGTGTTAAATTGCAAAAGAGGCAGGGAATCATAAATGCCCCTGTTAATGCTTAGTTTTACCCTGGTAAGTCAGCCAGCGTGTGTGTGTACTGATAAAAAAAAAAAAAAACTGTTTTTACCCAACTTACGGTGGGGCATGCAACAAACTGTTTCATGTGTGATTGTGGCCAGGGTGTTGCTGTGGACTCACTTTCGGTTCTCCAGCTTGTTGAAAGTGCTGGAATTAAAAAAAAAAAACAGCTCAGGACTGGGAAGGTTGGTAACAGCGGCACAGCTCAGTGCTGTGATTTTGTTAGTTTAGCGGTAACCACCACCCACTGCAAGTCATAATAAAGGGCTGTCGCCTTGTGTTCTTCTTGTACTTTTTCTACTGGACAGCTTCAGCTTATAGTGGATTTCTTGATGCTTCTTTGTCTTTTGTCTGATGTATCCAGCATGCATCTTGGTCTCATTTGTTGAGAAACGCGCACATTGTGTTACAATTAGTGCAGGTCCGGCGCTCCACAAATAACACACCATGAGACATCTTTCCATAATCCACAAGACTGTTTCTTTAATGTTCCACTATGGAAGACAATGGCACATTTTATTTAAAATTCCATTGGATGGCACCTATCTGGTACACATTTGTCTTCCTTGGGGTATTTGAAAAGTTACCTGTCTGTGTTTGTTTTTCTTGTTACAATTATTTAGTAGGCAGCCCCGCTGAGCTAAAACAAGTAACAACTCATTTTTTTGTGAGTCCCTGCTTCGGTCCATTTCTACTGCTGAGTGGGTTGGAGGAGCAGTGGGAGCCTAAGTGTTTAGCTCAAGCTCAGATAGTGATTATTTGACTTTCATGAGGTTTTAACCTACAAATCCCACTTCTCAAGTGTGTTCAACCCATTAGACCACACTGCCTCCACACTGTGTGTATGTGTGTGTGTGTTGTATTTTTATAAGATGGCAAGAAAAAAAAACTTAGAAACTTTATTGCATGAGAGACTTAAACTGCACATGCATTAAGATTTTTTTTACTACAAGATGACCATTGGCTAACTACACTAAGCCTCTTCAGAGTGTGCAGCAAAGAATTAACAAAGCACTTCCCTGAGGCAATATAAGGATACTTGGCCTTTGGCCTTCTGCCTTACTATTCACCCCTGGCTGCATCCTTATTCTGTTTATGCACATCCAGTCTTGGCTTATTGCTTACTTATATCATTGGCTGAAATGTAGAATATTTATGAGTATTGTGGATGTAAATAAGCCATTTGCTTTTGCAAATAGCTGAATTTGAATGTACCTGTATGTCAATTGGATTGCTAGCTAGCAAAATGGCAATACTAAGATCCCATTTGCAGGGTAAGCAAGGAGGAGCACAGATCTCTGAGAAGCAGTCCTTTCTCAGTCAGTTGCACATTGGGGTGGGTGCTTGACGGGACATTTAAAGGAACAAAAGGTGCCAAGGGTTCCTGTTGTGTCCACCATACCATCAGAAGAAGAGAATTTCAGTGAAAAACTTTTGTTTAGCATAAAATTAGCAAGATATTTGACGCAGTCCCACACAAAAGATTAATATACAAGTTAGCCAGCCTTGGAGTGGGTCCCAAGGTGGTATCCTTGGTTAAAAATTGGCTGGACAAGAGGATACAGAGGGTAATAGTAAATGGAGTTTACTCTGAGGAAAGGAGGTTACTAGTGGGGTAACGCAGGGTTCAGTACTGGGACCGGTTCTCTTTAATGTCTTCATAAGTGACATTGCTGAGAAGCTGGCTAGGAAGATGTTTTCCAGATCAGCCCATGGTTTTCCACATGGCAGTGCATATCAGCTTGAAACACTGAGCCAGGTTATGTTACCAAGTTTGAATCCCACCACAGCCAGTTACTCCCTGTATGACCTTGAACAAGAACCTTGACTCCTGCAGCGAATGCCAATTAGTTGACTTCTGAAACTATAGGACTTGGAGTAGTCTGACTGCCAAAATGGAATGATTTTGATTTCCGAAAAATTGACAGCTTGATTATTTTGACTCCAGTAAAACTCCAATGACTTCCAAATTTCAACCCATGGAAATATTTGACTTCCCCCCAAAAAAAATTATCTGAAGCACTGCCTATGTCTATAACTCTCCCGGGTCATGCCTGAAAATAGGCAATTTCATTATCTAGAGCACTTACCTGGTAATCAAAAATGAAATAAATAAAAATGGCATGTTATTGAGTCTAGGGATCATTTTCATTGCCCTCCTCTGTACCACCTCAAGTAGTTTTATGTCTTGCTTGTAATATGGTGACCAAAAGGGAGAGGCATAGTCAAGGTGGGGACTTACATAGTTTCTGTAGAGATTTAGTATACAATGTTCTTCTCTTGAAATTAATTTTTTTTTATAACATTAATAATTTTGTTTGCCCTTTGCACTATGGTTCTTGTATGGGAATGTAATTTGAAGTTATCGATAATACCTAAATCTCTTTCAGTATTAACAGTAGATAAGTTAGTGGAGTTAATAGCATATGAATATAATGTGTTATTTTTCCCTAAGTGCAAAACCATACATTTATTTAAATTTAATTCCATATCGTTATCACTGGTCCATTTAGTTATTAGTTCCAGGTTTCTAACGAGGAATTGATGTTTGGAGACTGAGCCGACCTCTGTGGCAATCTTTGTGTCATCAACAAACTTTATCAATTTTGATGTTAGAGTTGGATATAAAACAGTTGAACAGAAGTGGTCCCAGGACTGATTCTTGGGGGACACCATTTGTTGCCTCTTTAGTGGATGAAGTTTTACTAAGTATTCTGACTTGGGTCCTGTTTTCCAGCCATGCACTAACCTAATTTATAAGATATGAGCTATATAACATATTAGTTAGTTTATAAGTTTGCCATGAGAAACCTTGTCAAAGGCTTTTTTACAGTCAAGTAAAATGACATCACAAGGTTTACCTTTGTCTGGGCTTGTTATTGTTTCATAAAAGACTATTAGGTTGGTTGTGCACGATCTACCCTTCATGAAGCCATGCTGTGTTCTGTCATTAAGTCCAAGTTCCATAGTTTCCTCCTCAAGTCTTCATTTTATCATTAATTCTAATACTTTCCCTGGGATCGAGGTGATACGAATGGGCTGGTAGTTTTCAGGAGATCTACTTTCTATTTTATAAATCTGGGTAATGACCGCAGTCAATCAGCTGGTATTTGCCTGTTCATTAAGGATTTGTTAAACAATATACTGAAGGGTGTACTTAAGCTAGGTGCCATGGTTTTGAGATAGTTAGGATTAATGCCATCAAGACCAGCTGAGGAATGAGGTTTGAGGTTATGTAAACTATATTTTACCTCTTCAATTGTGATTTCAGGAATGTTAGTTGTAACTTGAATACTTTAGTTGAAAGTACTTTCTTTATTATTAAATGCTGTAGAATAGCCATTCAGAATGTTAGCCATTTTGGTAGGATCATTTGAAGTTATGCCATTAACTGTTAGGGAGTTTATTGAATTTTTACCTGCACTTATATTATTTACATATGCAAAGAAAGGTTTTGGATTTCCCTTACTCATAGCAATTCTGAATTCCAGATTTATTTTTTCCATTTTAATTAACTGTTTGGTGTTCTTTAATTCGACTTTATATTTGGAGTAAGATTATTTTTTTTTATATATATAATTCTTGTTTTCTCTTTTATTAATTTGTTTTCTTTGTTTTTTAGGCATCCAGGATGGTATTTTTCCTTTATTGCTGTTGATGGTTTTGATTGGCACATACCATTCTTCAGTTGTCATAATATTTTTTATTGTACTCCAATATTCTTTGACAGTGAGCTTTGACAGAATATATTTCTAACTGATGGAGTCCAATACATTCTTTATTGCTTTAATATTTGCTTTATTATAGTTTTTAGAGGTTATTTTGGCAGAGTTTACAGTTCTAGTATCCGAGTAGGTACAAAATATGGTGTTATAGTCATTACTATCTAATGGGGCTTTGATAGATGTATCGGAGAAACCACTAATTAGATTTATGAGTACAAGGTCTATGGTGTTTTCTGCTCTAGTGGGTTTTTTAACCAACTGCTCTAGACCAACAGATAGAAAGGAGTCAAGGAAAGTGGGTTCATGTGTGTTTGATGCTATGTGATCAGTCCAAGTAATCCCAGGATAGTTAGTCCCCCAAGATAATCACATTTGATTTCTCAGATGCAGTTGTGATCTCTTTGGATGAGTTAGTTGTTATACACTGTGGTACTGGAGGGGGGCCTATAACAGGTTCCTGTGTTATGATTAGGATATATTTTTACCTGGACCCAGATTGAGTCAGTGTCCTCTGATTGGTGGGTAAGAATTGGGGTTTCAGTGCTATGAAACCTACTGTTGACATATAGACATATACCACCTCCCTTCCTGTTGGACCTATTTTTGTTACAGAGGTTAAAGTCCTTGATTTCCCTAGACCAGAGACTAGAGGCATCCCACCAGGTTTCTGTTACTGCTGTGATGTCAATGTTCACATTGTGCATTAATATTTCAAGCTCTGCCTTAAGTATATGCTACAAGCATTGGTCAATAAAATTTGGGGCGTAGATGAATGGTTTTTACTTTTAATAGTAGAGGAATAGTTCCAGTCCTGCTGGATGCAATGCCATATGTTAGTACAATACAATGTACAGTACAGTGTTCAGTAGTAGGTGAAGTGAGGTTATTTTATCATTGTACAGGTCATCGGTGAGACCACATTTAGATTATGGAGTGATGTACTGGCATCATTACCTTAGGAAGGACATCAGCATGCTGGAGGGGGTCCAGAAGAGAATAACCAAGATGATTGAGGGATTACAGGATAGGATCTATTAGGGGAGGCTGGGAGTCCTGGGGATGTACTCCCTGGAAGAGAGGAGGTAGAGGGGTGATATGATGGAGACCTTTAAGTACATGAAAGGAATTAACCAAGTTAAAAGGGAGGGTCTCTTTTAAAATGAGTGACAACAGCACCACTAGGGGGCACAGCCTAAAATTGATGGAGGGGGGATTCAGAGGGGATGTAAGGAAGCATTTCTATATGGAGAGGATGGTGTCCACCTGGAATGAACTGTCAGAGGTGTGGTATCAGCAAAGACAATGGGAGCATTCAAGACAGCCTGGGACAAGCACAAAGGGAACCGTTGGGACCAAGGAAGGGGAGAAGGGGAGGAGAGGGAAGGACAGTTCGGGGGGGGCAGGATCCTTGGTGTAAACTGAAAGGCCGGACGCTGCATCATTTACCCAGCAGACACAATAGACTGGGTCTTCTTCTGCTGGCTCTTTTCATATGTTTGTAATACAGTGTTCATAATACAGTGGAGCCCGCTTATAAGAACACCCCATTTGCCACAAAAAAAAATGTTCTTATAAGTGGGCTGTTCTTATATACGGGCTGCCTGTTTAAATAATAAGGCACCTGCAATTCACAATTCTGGCCTCAAGGTGGGGGTCATAGAATGCTCAATAAGCTACTCTGAGCAGCAGCAAATGATTACAAACACATTAAAAATGTGTAGAACATTGCTCCGAGATTTACCTGTATGATGGGGGAGGCTGTCTTCTTCTGGAAGGGGTGTCGGTCTATCTCGCGCTGCCGTGACTGGTGAACAGAGTATCGGATAACAATGAGAGAGCAAATGGATGTGGAGGTAGTCCTGCACAGCAGCAGCTGTTTTACGCTGGGAGGATTTGTCGTGCTGCACGGCACTGCATCAGAACGCAGAACAGATGACAGGACAGTGTAGAGACAGGAATGAGTGGGAGGGAAGTTTATGTGTACGATTAGGGCTCTTTAGTGCTGACGGATTGCTGAGCCAGATGCAGTAGCACAATAGCCAGATAGCACCTTTTTAGCAAGCAATTCATAATGGAATGCATTAAATGCACCGAATATAAAAGTTAATTAGCAGTCGTTCACACATAGCTGCATACCAGCAAACATGTTAGTGGTCAGAGACAAAGTGTGGCAGTAAAGTTTAATTAATTTGACTGACAGTTGGCAGTGAACTAGCACAGAAAGTGTTCCTTTAACCGGGCTGATAGTGATTATAAACGGGCTTCACTCACATAAGAATGCATTACTAAAAACCAGGACATGGGACTCTTGTTCTTATAACCGGGATGTTCCTTTAAGCGATGTTCTTATAAGCGGGCTCCACTGTATATCATAACCAACAAAAAGTGCCATATAATGCAGTGTGTGTATCACAACGATTAGAGAGTGCACTTAGGTGGCTCAGTGGTTAGTGCAGTGCAGAAATTATGTAGTCTACACTGTCCTTCAAGGCTTTCTAACTTAGAGTCATATAGATCTGTGGCATAGTGCCACCTCAGAAACTTCAACACCCGCCTCCTAGATGTACCGTGCATGTTCTCCATGGCTGGTTAGGCAGCCTTCAGACATTGCATGGCCAAACTGTGGGACTCCCTCCCTGCTGCCATCTGGCTCATGTCCCCAACCTAACACCTCAACCCTCTCATCAAAGCACATTTCTACTCCACCTGCACTTGTAGCAAATGACTAGGCTGAGTGTATGCTAACACTGCTAAGTTCATGACATGTTTAAGTGCGTTATCCACTATCTTGCTGGAAGATTTGATTCTTTGTTACTCTGCCAATTGTTGTTGCAGTATCCCTGTAGCACTCATATATCAAGCTTAATTGTTCTGTTCCTTGTATTATCATCTAGATTGTATTTTGTATATATTATATCTCCACTATACCCATCCTCAGGATGCACCTGGAATCAAGCAGTATTCTGCTCAGTGTGCCTTCCTGATAAAATGTTTAAATAAATAAATAATGGTCAGTTTCTCCCATGGTACTATTTTTACTGGTTGGGAATTGTTCCAAAGGTGTGACTCTATGGAGAGAGAGAGAGATGTTCTTGAGGAAGATAGTTCATTTACTTAAAGTAACAGTAGCTCTTCATAGCTCTTCGAGATTCTCTTCCCCCATAGAGCCACGGCTCACCCTTCCACCTTCCCACTTTTATTTCTTTAGTTAGCATTTTCTGGAAGTCCTGCCTACTGTTGCATACTGTGTATTCTTCATCTGCCCTACTCTGGACGTCTCTTCCAGTCCCATCACCTCTCCTGTGTGCTTGTTTCTGGTTTCCCAGTTCCTGGTGTATGATATCCTCTGAGTGTTACTCCAGCAGGGAACTGAGGAGAGGAAGGGTTGCTCATGTTATATAGAGGCAAAATTGATGTACATCAATGTGGATGGTCCCAACTTGCAAAAGGTTTCAAGTGGTCTGGACACCAACAGCTTAGAGTACTAAAGGTGTGGCTCTATGAAGGAGATTCTCTCAAATCTATTACTACAGTAAGTAATTAAGCTTTTCTTTAACATGCTTAATACCTGTTGGCATCAAGTCTCAGATAACATGTTCATCTCTAATCTTTGTTTTATATACAGAACATCTGTACTAGGAGCGTGGCTATGGTTCACTATTCACACTCTAACAGTTCCACTGGAATGGTCTGATTGGTCAGACATCTTTAAGCTAAGCTCCACCCATGAAATGGGCAGTATATTCCCCGACTGTGAAGAACAGGTTACCTCCTTTGTGGCTGTAGCTTAAGTTCAGTGTGCCACTGGCAAAGTTCGTCTTAAAAAGGTTTTTGAGTTAGTTGGTGAATTTCCTCTGTTCCTTCGATTACCATTGATCCATGATGGAACAATGGAAGCCAGAGTTCAGAGTCTGCATTCAGTGTCAACAGAAGATGTCAGCTACCATCCCACATGACACATGCTCGTACTTCCTGGGCAGGCAGTACAATGTAGCCAGGTGCAGCCTTTACTTAAGCATGCTTCCTGAGTCCCTCTAGGACAGGGGTTCTCAAATGGTGAGGCCAGCCTCCCTGGGGAGGCCCCAACCTGTTCCAGGGGAGGCTCAAGCAAGTCTTGAAAAAAGTATTATATTTCACTTTTGAACTTTATAGATATTGTGTGAAGGAATAGGCAAACTGAAAGAGGATAATAAGTGAATTTATGTATTTATTCACGAGTCTGTAACCAGGGAAGGTACTGTACACTGAGCCATGGCTTATATCAGGTGTACCCAGGAAAGGGTAGTGAGAGAATACAGTTCAGAATGTAACTGCAAAACACTCAAGCAATGCAAAATGAATAAACATGCAAACAAATTAAGAACAATAAACTAACAATGTGAGAAACAATTGATCAATTAGACTGGCAGCAGAACTGTCCAAATACAAGAGTTAACCATACAGGTACTAGTAATAAGAGCAGGAGGGAGCAAAATGATCCCTGAGAAGTTGCTTAAGAGCAGGGTGAGAGGCAGAGGTCATCAGGAAGGTTATTCCAGTTAGAGGGCAAACGGAAAACAATCTGGTACATGAAGGTATGGCAGTAAGGGTAACAATGGTTTAAGAGTCAAAATATTGGAGCAAGTAGGTTGTTCTGTTGGGAGGGGGGGTTACAATAAGCTTAATAACACAAGAGCCAGCTATGCAAAGAGGTTTCAATTTATTCCTGATGTACCTGTGAAAAGTAGGCTATTTTTCTATGGGGAGGCCCACAAATATTTCAGTATTTTGGGGGAGGCTCAAGATCTTTTCCATGGCTTAGGGGAGGCTCATTATGACAAAGTTTGAGAACTGCTGCTCTAGGATAAGATGCTGTGGCTCTCAGTGGGTTAGCCTTCAGAATGGGATCTGAAGGACTGGTCTAAGGGCAGCAGGAAGGCCTCAGCTGTGGCTGGGTCAACTCAACATCTTGAGGCAGAAGTGGCAGCTGCCACAGTGGGCACCCCCATGGTCTTGCCACTTTTCCTGGTTGGGACCAGCATCAGAGGGGTCATTTGCTGGAGAATTCCAGGACATGGTTTTGGCCCTCCAGACCCTGGGATAGAGCTCTGCCAACTGTAGTGCTAAGCACGAGTGCCACTGACACCAGTAGTGGGACTGGGAGAAATTACGGTCCTCCCAGTGCCTCGACTCACCCAAATGTTTGGCTGTTGAGCACCCCTCAACTGAGTGGAGGTCAGGCAGGTCAAGGGCTCTTCAGTTCTCCCATTGAGCCAGTTGACTTTGACTCCTGTCAGCCATGCTGTTGAGATATTTCTTGAGCCTGTCAACTGGGTGCTGCTGGTCCTCACTCAAGAGAATGTGACTTGGGCAGTGTCCCTGTCCAGTACTTGGCTGGAGCAGCCTCCACCGGCAGTCAAGCCTTCCATGCCCATGCTGCTTAATATGAGCTGGCACATGGTTTAGTATGATCAGCTGCAAGGCTTCCCTCACTGTAGCTCAGCTGGCTGATGATAGAGGTCATGGTTGAGATCTCAAAGCACTCCCACTCTCGAAGCCACTCGACTGGGAGTCATCACCATTGATGCTTCTCAACCTCCTCATCCTTGGGTGAGGGGAGGCACAACCACAAGCTGGGCTGGTGCCACAAGGAGCTCCTTTGGCAACAGTGGGTCATTGTGGAACAGTGTAGGGCTCTACTCTCTGGACCTCTGGTCACCTAGCCACTGCCAGTGGCACCCCTGCGAGTCCATGTCACACAAGTGCCCCATGCATCAGCTTCTGCACCTCACTGGGTGGAGCCACCACCACCACAGATTAAGGTAGGTTCTCCAATCAAGGAAGGTCACTTTGCTACCGGCTTTCCAGGTCGGTTGTCAGTGAGACTCACTCCAGGGGAGGATACCCAGGAGTTCTGTGGTGAAAAACAGTCAAGGGCTTGGATGACTCAGATCATGAGTCCATGCCTCCTCTGGGACACCCCTCTTCAACCGAGGATCATTGGAGGAGCTGACCACCAAGCATGGCACAGTGTCCTTCAAGCCACTTCTTCACCTAATCTCGGGATCCATGTCTGTCCCTCTTGAGCCAGTCCAAAAAAAGGGGTAAGTATCTATCCCTTCACAGACATTTTGAGCCAGGATGAATCCACTGGGGTTGCCTTCTGTATGGCTGAAGCCATTTTGGGACTGGCTCTGGAGCTTTGGCAGCATCCAGCACCCTGCCTGGCACCCTCTGCCTGTATGGCCTACAAGAATGCAGTCCCTACAGGGTCCATTTCTGGGTTCCTGGACCACCCCTCCACAGAGGGGTTGGTCACAGATTTGGTGTTTCACAAGTTCAGGCACCAGTGGGATGTGGATAAGCATCCAAACAAGGAATTCTGTAGGACTGACCACGCCATTAAAAAGGTGTATGCTGTGGCATCCTTGGGTCTCCATCAGGCTAGCTATGCCTTGAAGATGGTTAGCTTATGAAGCTCTTCAGTGCAATACTCCCTCACCTCCTTGCTGATCAGCAGTTGGCATCAACAGTCATTATAGACCAGTATCAGTTACTGGCTAATCGCCAGCTCCAGATGGCCTCGGACATAGGTGACTCGTCTGCCTGTGCCATGACAGCAGCCATCTCCATGCATCATAGTGCCTGGCTGTGTCTGTGCACCTTCACATCAGACACTCAGCATAAGCTGGCTGATACCCCTTCTTGTGCACAGAACTGTTTGGCCCTGGGGTGGAAGGACATCTCACCCATATAGAGAAGTCCTGTGCAACCCTGGATTCTATGGTGTCATCCCAGAAGGACCCAAAAAAGAAGCCTAAGAAACAAACTTTTCAGCACTGGTCCTTTCAGTCACAGCCTCCTTGGCAGCAGCCCCAGCAGGGGAAGTACCAGGCCTGGCACCCCAAGATGAAGTCCAGGGACCAGGCTCTTAAGAAAAGGGTGGCAGGGATAGTGGCAATCCTTTAGCCACTGCTGTTAGTTCCCCTGCAAAAGCTGCCCAGTGACAGATCAGGCGGTGTCATCCTTCCACCCATCCTGTTCCTGCCTGGGCTCCCCGCTGGAAATCGACTGTCACTTTTCCCACATTGGTCCAGTGTTACAATGGACAACTGGGTGTTGGTCATAGGGAGGAGAGGGTTGCCTCAGGATTTCAAGGCTCTCCTGCCTTGCCACGTCCAAGTGCCTTGGAAGTCCAGGGTGTTGCAGGGCACAGACTTGTCCACCCTTCAGGAGGATATTGCTGTGCTCCATGCAAAAGGGGCAATAACCTGTGTCCTGGATGCCCTGACCAGTGTGGGTTATGTGTATAGATACTCCTGGTCCCAAAATGGATGGAGGGCTGGTGCCTCATACTGAATCTGCACAATTTCTGAATCAGTTCATGTGGAAACACAAGTTCTGGATGGTCACTCAGATCATTCCATAGCTGCAGCAGAACATGTGGGTCTACTCACTAGACCCCCAGGATGAGTTTTCCCATATCCCCTTCCATCCATCCCCCCTGCCAGTGCCTCCAGTTCCAAGCAGAAGGGGTTCTGTATCAGTTCCAGGTCATGCCCTTTGGCCTCTCCTTTGCACTCAGGGTCTTCCCCAAAAGCACGAATGTGATAGAGGCCCACCTGTGGTGCCTAGGGGTAAGTGCATACCGCACCTGGATGACTCGTTGTTTGCCACCACATCTGGCTTTCCAGCCTTACCAAGACTTGGGCCTGTTGGTCAACCTGGACAAGTACGAACTGGAACCAAAGCAGATGATCAAGTTCCTTGGGGCCAAACTAGACTCCTTGTGGACTGAGCACTGGATCTTACCTCCTTTGCCTGATCATTTCAGGTTGGGCTTTCATGCCCTTCCCAGAATTTCCTAAGCCTGCTTGGGCACATGGCATCCTGTACTAGTGTGATCTGTTGTACCCACTGGTGGATGTGTCACCTCCAGTGGGAGTTGGGCCATCAGTGGTCCCAGTGCCTAGGCCACTTGGACCAGCTGGTGACAGTAACACAGCCAATGTGGGATGCCATCAAGTGGTGGCTAATCCCAGAAACCTGCAGGAAAGAATCATGGTTGTATGCCCAGAATCAACCAGCATACCCATGATGATGCATCTCTGGTGGGGTGGGGAGCATATCTGGGGGACCACAGATCCTCCAGGTTCTGGTCACCCAGGGAGTCCCAGCACCACATAAACCTGCTGGAGTTCCTAGCAGTGCATATGGCACTGACAAAATTAGCTCCTCTAGTCAGGGGTCAGGTCATGCAGGACTAGATGGGCAACACTACAACCATGTTCCACCTGAACAGCAGGGTGGAATACAGTCCTTTCTCTTGTGTCAAGGAGCACTCCACTCCTGGACCCTCGTGTGCAGATCTCCTGGTGATCCTTGTTGCAGGAGAGAACAATCATCTGATGGACACTCTCAGCCAGGTAGGAGAGACATTGCACAAGTGGTCCCTTTATCAGGAGGTGGTGAACCCCCTGCTCTCCCACTGGGGCACTGCTGTAATGGATCTGTTTGCCTCCTAGAAGAATGCCAAACTGAGGCTGTTTTGTGCCCACCTTCCCCCCAGACTGGGACACTTTTGGGGGATGCCTTCATTAGGCCCTGGACCCCAGGCCTCCTGTACACTTTCCCTTCCATCCCCTTGATCCACAAGGTGGTGGTCAGGGCTGGGAAAGACAAGGCATGAATAATCCTGATGGCTCCAGACTGGCCATGGCAGTTCTGGTATCTTGATCTCCTCAGCCTCAACAGCAGACCTCTTTGGTGACTGCCTCTCTGCCCAGATCTGCTGACCAGACTTCGGGGGATAGTCCTGCTCCTGGACCTGTAGTTCCTGCACCTCACAGGCTTGGTCCAGAGTTGCTAGGGTTCTAGGCCTTGGGTCTCTCGGATGAGGTGCTCCACACTGTGAAGGCCTCCCAAAAAGAGTTGATTCACAGATTTTATGCCTTTACGCGGAAAAGATTTTCTATTTGATGTCAGGGCAAACAGTCTGATCCTCTTCTCTATGGCTAGGATCTTGGGCTACCTCTGGTCCCTCTCCCAGCTGGGACTGCAAGTGACAACCCTTAAGGTGCACCTGGCAGCCATCTCTGCCCCGGGTGCAGGCTGGTAAGCTGACAGTAGCACAGGAAAAGGTGGCCAGGTGCTTTTCCAAGGGCTTGAATCACCTGTGCCCTTTGATGCATGTACCACTCCCATTGTGAGATTTGCTACTGGTATTGGCTGTGCTCATGGGCAAGCCTTTCGAGCCAATGCACAGGTGTGAGATGTCACACCTGTTGTGGAAGATGGCCTTCTTGCTGGCCATCACATCAGTCAGAAGGATTGAGGAGCTCTAGGTACTTTCAGTGGAGTGTCCCTATTTGATCTTCCACAGGGATAAAGTTGTCCACCGCCCCAACCCGAAATTCTTCCCAAAGGATGTATCGGAGTTTTACCTTAACCAGGTGGTTAACTTACCAGTATACTTTTCCAACACTTCTTGAGAGGCTGACTACAGGCTCCATACCCTGGACCTGCAGAGAGCACTGTCTTATGTAAAGCGCATGGATGGAGTTTGGGGAGTCACCAGCTGCTTGTCATTATGCTGAAACCATGTCTGGTAGACGGGCAGCAAAGTGGACAGTTGGCAAGTGGGTCACATCCTGCATCAGCCTCTGCTATAGGTTGGCTGGTAGAGAGCCTCCCATAGTTAGTTAGTTTTTGTTGACTGGGTAAGTGCACTAGACAAATCCTGCCTATTTTAAGGCATGACCCGGGGGAGGGAGATACAGATGAATGCCAATTGACCTTGAACCAGATTGGACACTGGGGAAATTCCCCTACTCTTTTCTATAAGTGCCATGGGATCTTTAACATCCACCTGAACTACCACCAATCCAGGCAGATGGGACCTTGGTTTAAAGTCTCATCCGAAAGACGGCTTAGGGCTCATTCAACCAGACGTACCACTGCCTTGGTGGCTGCTACTAGGGACATCTCTATCCAGGAAATGTGCAGGGCTGCTACCTGGAAGTCAGCACACACCTACATTTCCCACTACTGCATCGACCTTGAGTCACGCTGGGATACTGGTTTTGGAACCTTGGTTCTCCAGTTTCTGTTTGCCAAGAAAGTGTGTGCACCTTGCTCCTTCCTCCTGGAGGAGTGCTAGGAGTTTGCCAAAATGTGGACTGTGAACCTTATCCATGCCCCTAGAAAAATAGGATCTTATTCAAGGATATCTCTCATCAGGTCACACCTCTGGAACTTATTTATTTTGTTTTTGTTGATCAGGTAAGTGCACTAGATAGATTCTGCTTATTTTCAGGCACAGCCTGGGGGAGGGGGATACAGATGAATGCCAGTTGAACTTGAACCAGATTAAGCTACTGTTGGTATTTTCAGTGAAAGGTGGAAATTTGGCCAAGACACCAGGGAAGTTTCCCTACTCTGCCAGTAGGGGGAACCCTTGGCCATCTATGCTGGATGGCCAGTCCCTTTGAGACGCAGAAGAGAATGAATGTTGACACGACAGGAGAGAATGCCTCTTCCCCTATAAAACTTTCACAGGAGGCTACTGACCTGGATTTGGAGGATCTAACGATAGAATTCAGTGAGGAGGATGAAGTACCTGATCCAATCTGTGTGGGAAAAATAGTGGAGTAAAGCAATGGTGAGCTGATATAAACTAAAGATGGACAAGCAACAGATAACGTGCAGGTACTGGATATTGAGTTGAAAGAAAGAGTTAAACTACTTCAGTTGGAAAAAGAAAAGATCAGGCAAAGAGCTGCAGAGCTAGAGAAGGAGCTTAAAACGTTGGCACAAGTACCTGATAAATCCATTGCAGCTAACAACACAGAGATGAGTCATCCAGCTTCTGACTCACAGGGGGGCTGAAATGACAGGGTCACTACTTCTGTCAAAAGTAAAGCAGTCCAAAGCAACACTGACCAAGCAGCTGGCAGTAAATACGGTGTAGAATCCGTGTGCCGAGAGCCGCAGGAAAAGAAAACGGAAAGTGTTTGCCTCACTAAGAACATCAAAATGAGGCTTGGAGTTGGTAAACAGTTGCATTTATAGGACACACTACCCACACGAACTGAAGTGATGGAGAATACTTACTCCTTCGTGGACAGGCAGAAGGAGCGAGAGAGAGATTGGGGCTCCAGAGCTCCTGACTTCTGTGAGGACGGCTCAGTGCAGCGATCGATTGCGCAAGTATTAGAAAATGCTGGTTGGAAACAGGGACAGCAGTAAGCCTGGGTTCCTGATTCTGAGGACCCTTCATATCAGAAGATGATAGCTCGCATTCCTGCAAAAGTGACCACCATCAATGGACAGGATGAGAGCTCCAACAAACCCTGGGGTAACACTTTTAATTCTGTTGTATCTTGTACCAGTAATATTGATGTATCTGATGGGGGACATATAAATGAAGGTGAATCTATGGCAAATAGAGATATTTCTGAAGGTGTGAATGTGAATGATGCAGATAATCCATTACGTTTGGGACCCAGTGAGGAGGTCATACATGGGTCTGAAGATAGGCCAACATTGGAGCCTATATTTAAATTATCTGATTTATTTTTAAACAAAGGGGAGCCTGCTCCTAGACGGAATGCTGTTAGGTTAGCATATAAGGGAAGCTTAGAGAAACCCACTGATAGGTTACATATAGCAAAGAACCTGTTAAAGTATTCTATGAAATTCTTTTCATCTGAGATTTTTGCCCTGATAGGGTTAGGAAATGGGAACTACGACATTAGCTTTAAGAATGTGTCGAGTTTAGACCGCTTCTGGGCCCAGTACCAGGTGTTAAAAAATAATCCCTTATGGATTCCCTTTTTGGTGGTCCCTTTAACTAAACCCCTAGTCAAATTAATTACAGTATTTTTCAGGAATGAAGGGGTAAACATCAAGGACATCCTCTTTTGGCTAAAACAAAGGTGTGAAATCTTGAGTAAACCCACCCCAGACTTGGACAGTGAACAAATATGGGATGGGAGCTGGAGGGTGAGAGTCAAGCTAATTTCCACAAACACAGGCCCTGCACATCTCCCCAGTTCTTTTTTTTTTTTTTTTTAGGGAAAGACGGGATCAATATTTTATAACGGCCAACCCAGGTCATGTTTCAAGTGCAGGTCAAGAGCTCATTTAAGTTCTGCCTGTGACTCCACTAGATGTAACCACTGTCTGGAGTTTGGGCACAGTTCTGCTAATTGCTTAAACTTATTTCGATGCAACCTTTGCGAAAGGACAGGTCATGCATGTGGTAGGTGTCCATGGGCATCCCATAATAGGGAGGATTGTCCTTCGCATGAGGGACTAATCAACATGGCCAAGCAACAATATGCAAAAAAGGCAGCTGCTGCAAACACTGCAGCAGCTGCATCACAAGGGAATTTAAGTACCCCAGACCAGAATGTTCCTTCAGACCCCATTGCACCAAAGGATCCTCCAGGGCAGAATTTGGTGGAAATACAGGCCACAGAGGAAGTAATGGGAATGGAAACAGGTGAAGAAGCTGAGGGTATGAATGGGGAGACAGGTGAAACAAAGCCGGACATGCCCACACCCCCACCCCCAGGAAATGAGGATCTACCTTTTAGAAAGGTATGTCATAAAAAAAGGAATAGACAAGGGAAAGTTGTGTCACAGGGGAACAAAAAAGTTAATATGAAGGAAACTGCCTCATTACAGACTATAAACAAGTATGCTTTATTGAGTTCAGAGGGAACCGATGGTGAATCTGAAGGGGAGAAGACAGGCGGTTCTTCAGTGACATCCATTACAGATTCTGAAGGAGGAGGGGAAAATTCAGTAACAAAACAAACAAGACAGTGAAGGTCATCCAAAACGCCATAAAGCAAGTGTCCTGACATTTTGCTTTATCCTTTTTTTATAAATGGAGTCATTAACAATCGTTACTCTAAACATCAGTAGTATAAAAAATGATAGAAAGCGAGCTGGGGCCCTGTTTAATCTGGACAATTTACCCAGTGACATCATTTGTATTCCGGACACTCGTCTAAAAACTCATGCTGAATTACAATCTGCATCCACAGCCTGGATGGCAGGGTCTTCCTTTTGGTCCTCAGGGACTGAACCCTGTGATGGGGTAAGCATTTTACTATCTAACCATCTCCTAAAAGTATCCAGATTAGTTGATATACATCCAGGTAGGGCTTTGACGTTAGATATTTCCTACATGTTGGAAAGATTTTTTATAATAACAGTTTACACTTCTCAAAATAAAGCACAGAGAGTAGCCTTCTTTAAGGAGATTCAGCCCTATCTGTATACATCCAGACTTTTAATATGGTCAGGAGATTTCAACTGTGGACTCTCTACAACTGATAGAGGCCTTGGGGGCCTCCAAGTTGTTTTGTGACACTACAGCATTATGATAGATAGTTAAAACAGCAGGTTTAGTGGATACCTATAGAAGGAAACATCAAAATGGGTGTTTTACATATTTTAGGGGTACCTTAAAGGGAAACATCCACATCTGAGGGGGCCCCACCTCCATGTGAAGCAGGGCCCGATTAGCTGTTTAATAAGTAATAGCATTTTTTTTTACTCACTGTGTCATTATATATTTAAAAGTTTATCTGGTTGATCCTGCACCCCCCCCCGATGACATTTCATGACTGCAGCTCCCTCCCAGCGTGCCCACAACCACCCGCAGCTGTCCACAGACGTGTTGTGCAGGGAACATTTGGGGTGCCTCCACAGGACTATTGTAGTCCTGTAGTTTCTAATAACTCCAGTTTGAAGCTGATGACTGTCTGTGCTATTCTGACACCAGTTACATACTGGCAGGGTGCCTGCCAGTCTGTGCCTGGTCTTGGTATATCACGGACACATGCAGGCTCCAAACCGGAGCTATTGAAGAGTACAGCAATACAGATTAACGTATTGCTGTACCTTCAAATAGCTCCGGTTTGGAGCCTGCATGTTTCTGTGCTATACCAAGACCAGGCACAGTCTGGCAGGCACCCTGCCAGTATGTAACTGGTGTTAGAATAGCACAGACAGTCATCAGCTCCAAACCAGAGCTATTAGAAACTACAGGGCTACAATAGTCATATGGAGACACCCCGGCTTTTACCCCGCACAACACGTCACGCTGGGGACAGCCACAGGTGGTTGTGGGTGTGCCGGGAGGGAGCTACAGTCATGAAATGCTGCCGGGGAGAGCGCAGGATCAACCAGATAAACTTTTAAATATAAAATGACACACAGAGTGAAAAAAATGCTATTACTTATTAAACGGCTAATCAGACCCTGCTTCACATGGAGGTGGGGCCCCCTCAGACGTGGACGTTTCCCTTTAAGGACTCTGATAGATTTTACCTTTGCATCTCAAGTGTTAACAAGCATTTGTCAATGCCGAATGTTTGCTTGCTGGCATTGGCAGTGGTAGTGTAGAAGTTACAGAGCTGCATAATAGGAATGGCAGTGAAGTATTGAACTGAAGCCAACCCACCACCACCCTGTAGAGAGTGACAGGCATTGGGGTGTGCCTTTGGGTCATCAGGCATAACGGCCACGCCATTTCACCACACCCCACCCTGCAGACACTGACAAGTGTCACGGTGTGCCTTGGGGTCTTTGGCCCTTATGCGCACCCCATTCCATCAGGAAATACAGTGAGATGGGTGCGGTATAGGAGAATGGGGTGAACTTTGGGGCCAAAGAGTCCAAGGCATACCTCGATGCCTCTCACTGGCTGCAGGGTGTGGAATGGTATGAGCATTGCAGGCAAGAATCCCAAGTCACAGCCCTGATGCCTGTCATTCTCTACGGAGTTGGGTGTTATGGTTGGAAACCGTAATTCCTCAGGCATTCGTTGGTATTTTCACTCCAAATTATCAACATGTTTTTTTTGTGACCCCATCTCATGAACAGTGGCAATATCAGTTTGTTAGCGAAAAGCTGCTTATGAACAGTGACTACGGCATTTAGCACCACAGGTGCAAACACATTCCGAACAGGATGTAAAAAATGACAGCTGTACTGTTCATGGGGAGGCGTAAAAAATGGTAATGTTGCAAATCTGTAGTAGAAATATTAAAAAAACTGGTGAAGTCACGAGCGTGCATAGAAACTGTGCAACGCACACCCATAATGTAATTAGTTTGGGGATTTTTTACAGCAGATTGTCAACAGAGGCATTTTGGGACCTCCGATCATGAACAGTGTCACTGTGATTTACGTTATCTGTCCCGAACAATGATTTCCCACAGTGACCACGCACCTCTGCACTGAAAATGTGAAAACACATTTTGGCCAAGTTGTGAAAAATAACAGCTGTATTGTTCATAAGGAAGTGTAGAAAAATGCCACTGGTGAAAATCTGGACTGAAAATATTACAAAGTCATGAACTTACAAGGGTGCGTGGAAACTGTGCAATGCTCACTCGTAACACAGTCATTTTATGGACTTTTGTCACCAAATTTTCAACATAGCCATTTTAAGACCTCTGCTCATGAAAAGTGTAACTGTGATTTTCTTAATCTGTCCCAAACATTGCTTTCGCACACTGACTGCACCATTGTGCCCTACATGTCGAAAACACATTTTGGGCGATGTGAAAAATGGCAGCTGTACTGTTCATAAGGAAGTGTTATAAAATGGCAATGTTGAAAATCTGGAGTGACAATATTGAAAATTCACAAACTTATGAGCGTGCGTAGGAACCGTGCAACGCACGCTCGTAAAACAGTCATTTTTAGGAATTTTTTCACCAAATTTTCAACATAGCCATTTTAAGACTTCTGCTCATGAACAGTGTCACTGTGATTTTCTTAATGTGTCCCATACATTGATTTTACACCGACTGCGCCATTGTGTGCTACATGGGCGGAAACATGTTTTGGGCAAGATGTGACAAATGACAGCTGTACTACTCATAAGGAAGTGTAATAAAATGGCAATGTTGAAAATCTGGAGTGAAAATATTGAAAATTCGTGAACTTACGAGCATGCATAGGAACTGCACAACGGACGCCGAAGCAGTCATTTATAGGGATTTTTTCATCAAATTTTCAACATAGCCATTTTAAGACCTCTGCTCTTGAACAGTGTCACTGTGATTTTCTTAATGTGTCCCATACATTGATTTCGCACACCGACTGCGCCATTGTGTGCTACATGGGCGGAAACACAGTTTGGGCAAGATGTGAAAAATAACAGCTATACTGCTCATAAGGAGGTGTGGTAAAATGGCAATGTTGAAAATCTGGAATGAAAATATTGAAAATTTGAGAACTTACGAGCGTGCGTAGGAACTGCGCAATGCACGCTGGTAAAACAGTCATTTTTAGGAATTTTTTCACCAAATTTTCAACATAGCCATTTTAAGACCTCTGCTCATGAACAGTGTCACTGTGATTTTCTTAATTTGTTCTGTTCATTGATTTCACACACCGACTGCACCATTGTGTGCTACATGGTCGGAAACACATTTTGAGTGAGATGTGAAAAATGACAGCTATACTACTCATAAGAAGGTGTGGTAAAATGGCAATGTTGAAAATCTGGAGTGAAAATATTGAAAATTTGCGAACTATCAAGCCTGCATAGGAACAGCGCAATGCACGCCCGTAAAACAGTCATTTTTTGGAATTTTTCCACCAAATTTTCAAAATAGGCTTCTTGAGAGACCACCTTATGAACGCTGGCAGTGTCATTTCATTAATCAGGCCCAAAAGGTGATTTCGTGCGGTGACTGCAAAATCACCCTTTGGGCCTGAATAATGCCATGACAGTGACGTCATTCATGAGAAGGGGTTCCAAAACCCCCTTGTTGAAAATTTGGTGCAAAAATTCCAAAAAATGCCCGAGATATGCAACAAAGTTGAAAAAACCCTATCTATCCCATTATACAGCTTACTGGCATTTCCTCAGTTCGTGGTTGGCTTTGAAGAGTGCAGACATGTTCCCGTCCACGAAGATCATCGCGCGGAGTCCGGAGGTAAGGATGGGGTGGGGTGTGGGAGGCAGGGTGTGCAGTGGGTGGGTGCGGGTTGTGGGAGGGGCAGGGAGAAGCGCCGAGGACAGTTTTTATTTACAGTTTTTTAAACTGACAAAGCGGGACGTTGCCATGCTGAGCGCTGCACAAGGACGACTGGTTGGGGGCATGGAGCCGACGGGGATTGGGCACCCCCATTGGCCATAGTATCTTTTGCCATGCTGGGGTGGGCTCCAGCATGGCACCCAGTACCTGGGGGGACAGTGCAGCCGACGGGGATTGGGCACCCCCATCGACTATATGATAACACCTTGCGCTGGGGTGGGCGCAGCGCGGCATGTGGAAAGCTTTGGGGCGCAGCACGGCTGACAGGGATTGGGCACCCCGCTGGCTATATAGTGTGTGCGGGGGGGCAGCACGCAGTATGCGTGTGTGTGTGTGTGTGTGTGTGTGTGTGTGTGTGTGTGTATGTGTGTGTAGGGGGAGCTGAGCATGAGCAGGCAATATCTGATCGCTGCTCACTGAAGCTTAGCTCCCCCTTTCAACTGTATGCCACTGCATTTTGGAGCTGTCATAGACAGCTCCAGCATGCATTGTCGGACTGGGGCCGCGCCTGCCAACACACTGACTGAACTGGAAGAGGGGGTGACACTCCTCCGAAAACTCGGATGATGGCACTGTGTTTCTTGCACATGCGTGCAAGCAAACATAAAAATTCTGTCTGCCTCCACAATCCCTAATGAATTTTCAGATCATATGGCAGTTCAGATTCCGGTATCATGGTAGGTAACCCCATGATGTAAGAAAAACAAATGGCATTTAGATGATCCAAAAATGAAAAGAATGTGGTTAGCCAGGCTGTCAGTAGCAGAAACGTATGAGAATATTACAGAACGGTGGGAGGACTCTAAAAAGAACTGGCAGAAACTTTTTCAAAACAGAGCTTTGTATAAAGCTAATAAGGAATATATGCAATATCTGCATTTAAGACAATACTTACAACATCTAATTTCCCAGGCTGAATTGTCTAAACATGATTATAGTACAATCATTAAAAACACTAAGAAAAAAAAAATATCTGATATCCAATATAATAGGGCTAAGTCCCTAAACCAGGAATTGGGATTTGGGATTCAGGTAAGGCAAAGATCATTAGACCCATTCAAAGAGTCTAATAAGAGGGCCAAAAACAGATTTATTGCAGAACTAAGCACATCAACAGGACAGTTAGTAAATTCTCCACAGGAGATTTTAGATGTGGTAGAAGATTATATGGCAGGTCTATTTGGAACCATCACTTTGGATCATGATCCCTCTAATTTATTAAAATCATTGGGTTAGCACAGGTATCTGAGATAGAGGTCCAAGATTTGATTAAAGAGGTATCTGTAGAGGAAGTGACAGCAGCTATTTCACAGCTAGCTCCACATTCAGCTCCAGGTATGGATGGGGTAGGGTCAGGGTTTTATAAAACCTTAGCATAGAAATAGCCCCGGCTTTGGTGATTTTGTTTAATTATGTTTTAACAACATCAAATTATGGCCCTTCTATGCAGGAAGCAGCTCTTGTACTACTCCACAAGAAAGGTCCAAGACAGATAATAGGGAACTGGCATTGACTAAGTTTGTTAAATACAGATTTGAAAATCCTAAGTAAAATTCTGCAAACCAGATTTTTGAAAGAAGCTCCAAAACTGATTTGTCCCTTTCAGTCTCGTTCAATACCAGGCAGGAAACAGGATAACCTTATGGTTCTGAGGGCATTATTCTTTAAAGGACAGGTGGGGCAAGCACATGGATTCATTTTAAGTATTGACCAAGAAAAAGCTTTTGACAGGGTGTCTCTCAGGTTCCTATTTAAACCTCTTAGGGCACTTGGGATTCCAGAGGATTTTGTAAACTGGATAAATCAAATGTATAAAGGAGCCACGATCATTCCTAGTATAAATGGTTGGGAGGGGAAGAGGATTAAGGTTGAAAGAAGTGTTAGACAAGGTTACCCTTTGAGCCCCCTGCTTTATACCTTTGTTATAGATATTTTTATTAGAATGTTGCTAAAAGAACAGGGGATCCTAGGAGTAGTAACTAACCCAGATTGTCCCCCAGTCAAGGTGCTGGCATATGCAGATGATTTAGTTATAGCAATATCTTCTTCTAGTTTTGCAGATGCTCTAAGTAATACATTTCAGTAGTATTCCAAATGTTCAGGTTCTACAATTAATGTGGGAAGAGCAAGGGGGTTACAATAAGTGATACCCAGGTACCACAGTCAGGGCATATTGGTGGTGTTAAAGTAATTGATCAGCCCATCTCTGTATTGGGTATAGAGTTTGGTCCAGGGGACATGGGTATGTTAAACTGGAAGGGGAAAGTGGAGAAGGTGACAGGGTTAGTCAATAGTTGGAAGGGACAACAGCTGTCAAAAGAAAAAAAGGGTGGTTCTAATAAAAATACTATTAGTGCCCACATTTCTATACTTAAGTTATATATATATATACCCTCCTCCAACAAATATGTTTACAGTAGTGTACAGCATATTTTTTCAAGCTTTCTGTGGCTCTAGATTGAATCCTGTTATGAGTTAATATACATATCGTCCTGTTTGCAAAGGTGGAGTGGCAATGGTTCACCTGATTGCATTTTTCTTTAGTACCTTTATATGTACTAATATTAGCCCAGCCATGAGACCTCGGGATCCACCATGGAAGCTAATGCTAAATGAATGGCTAGAGCCATGCAAAAGGGCATGGGAAAACAAGAACCCTAGAGGGTTGAACAGATGGGCAGACATTCCTAAGTATGGTGTGAAATGTACAAAAATGCTGGTAGATGGAATATTAGTATAGAACAGATAGTAAAATTAGATAGGAAGAACATTTATGGTTTGATCATAGATGCAGAATGTAGGGCTGAAATATTGTTCCCGGAGTGCCCTGACACGCAGAAAAAAACAGTACTCCAACAGTTGGTGAACCCTAGACTTCCCTATTTCATGTGGGATTGTGTTTGGTTAGGCAATTTGGGGAGATTAGGAGTAAGGGGTAATAACAAGTATAAATAGCTTCATGAGAGATACTGCCCCAGAATGGCATGTGGGCAAATTGTGGAAACCCAGCATTTGTTTTTAGAATGTTCATATACAAAACCATTTTGGACATATTTGGCTAGAACATGGAAGGAGTCTTTGTTTAGAAATTTGAATTATAAGACTGCAGTGCATGGTCCTGTAGGAGTGCTATTTGGGAAATACCACAGAGACACTATGCAACCCACTGATGCGCCCCAGCGCGATATTCAAAAGGGAAAAGTGCTCGGCACAAATCCCGATGCACCGGAACGCATCTGTAATGTATGCAGGCGCAGGTAGGGGGGGCGTGCCCATGCATACCCTGCACAGCCCGGGATGTGCAGAGCCATGCATGCGCACCCCCTACCTGCGCCAGCATAAAGTTGATTCAAAAAAAAGGAACAACTGATGGCCACCCACAGGTGAGCTGCCGCATTGCAGGGCGCAACATGGAGGCTGCCACCTGTCGGTGGCCACCCGAACTCTGGCTGCACCTGGCGGCGCCCCCCCATGCCCAATCGTGGGCATTTGTAAAAAAAAAAAAAAAAAAGATGAAGAAAAATACTGTCCAATATCCCTGGTGGTCCAGTGGACCACTGTCTGCCCGATCGTGGGCATATGTAAAATAAAAGAGGAATCCTGTCCAATATCCCTGGTGGTCCAGTGGACCTGCAAGCCAGATTGCGGGCTAAGTAAATAAATAATATCCATCACTAACCCTGGTGGTCCAGTGGACCCTCCACCCCACCCACCCACTGAATCCCACTGCCGCTCTCCCCTCGGTCAGCGGTGGGTGGCAGCACCTGCCTGCCGCCCGCCACCCGCCCGACTGACACCGTCGTGGGCTGTACACCATTGATCCGCGTGAGCTACTGGGCGGCAGCCCATACTGTAACAGACTCCAGATATGTGAATGGATCCCATTCACATATCTGGAATGTGTAGTATAGTATGGGCTGCACTCCACTGGCTCACACTGTGACCAATGGTGACAGCCCTACCGACGTTGTCAGTCGGTGGGTGGCGGGGCAGCAGGTGGGTGCTTGCAGGTCCACTGGACCACCAGGGATAGTGATGGATATTATTTATTTACTTAGCCTGCGATCGAGCAGGCAGGTCCACTGGACCACCAGGGATAGTGATGGATATTATTTATTTACTTAGCCCGTGATCGGGCGGGCAGGTCCACTGGACCACCAGGGATTTATGATTTTCTCTTTTTTACTGCAGCCCGCAATCGGGCTGTGGAGCACATTGCTGGCTGCAGGGGGCGTCTGTCCCCGATGGCTGCTGCCTGGCTGTGCGCCAGGTGCAAGTCATCGGGGATCGGCGCTTCTGCATGCAAATGGGGCCATTTGCGCCTTGCATATATTATGGCCCCATCTGCATGTCAAGTTTTGAATATCGCGGTTGCTGTGCATAGCGCAAAGGAATTTGCGCTAGTGCATCCCCATGCTCTTGTCTGGCCACTTGCACTGGTGCAGTGCCACTGCACCATGCACACTGCGGGTGGCCAGGGTGTGATATTCAATTATGCTGTGCCATGGCGCAGCTTCGTTGAATATCGCACAGTCCACACCCCTGCGCAGCCAAGTTGCGCTGTGCCCAAGCTTGCGCCACAGCCTGGCGCAGTTTGAATATCTGGGCCTATGTACATAGTATTTGCAACAATAAAATATTTTATTTGGCAGGCTAGGTGCATGTGGGTGCTGCAACAAAGAGAAGAATCTCACCTGGAACCTTTACAGAATATTGGGAGATCACTGAATAAAACCATGAAATTTGATATGGTGAGATATACCCTTGAAAGAGCTAGGCATTTCTGGGTCAATTGCAATGAATGGGGAATCAGTGATTAGGATATTATTTTGTAGAATATTGTTATAGTATGCATGATATAGACAAATGCAGAGCAATATGTATGTTTTCTTCTCTACCTAATCCTTTTTTCTGTTTGTCATAATTTGTTCATAATTTTGTTTAGAATGTATATACAATGTTTTTGTATTGTAATGAAATCCAGTTTTTAATAAAATTCCCCTACACTTTACAAGAAGTGCCATGGGATCTTTAACATCCACCTGAGCTACAACCGAAACAGTCAGATTGGACCTCGGTTTAACGTCTCATCCAAAAGACGGCACCTCAGGAGTGCAGCACCCCCCCTCATGCTGCACTGCAGTGTCAGTATTGGGATTTAACCCAAGATCTTGTGTGGGGATAGAACCCACAGCCTTCTGATCTCCTGTCCTCAGAGGCGAGTGTGCTACCTGCTGAGCCACTGACACTGACAAATAGTCACCAGGCACTAGGACCACATGGAAACTTTTGCAAGCAGTCTGCCAGGGACACCCACAATGATGTCCAGCGTCGGTGTATACATAAACATGGGCAGCCCCTCCTCTCCTCATTTCTTTTCCTGCTGTTGATCTGACTTATCTGACCGCTGTAGGAAACACTACTGCTATTGCTGCCATTTTATTTCTTTCAATTACTAAAGGTAGTCACTTATATAGTGATTTTCAGTGACCTGCATGTCATCAAAGGAACCATCCAAACTTTTCCAGTACTGTGAGTGCGGAGAAAAGATTTAAACCGGAGACTCCTACAAAGTTTGTGTCTTTTGCTTAGGCCTAGACCACAACGTGAATGCCTGTGAAATCTGACGGGGGTTTAATTCTGCAACCAGGTGATACAGAAAGGGGGCTTTAGAGAAGTTTTTATTCCAAAAGACTATAGTGAGAATGGAGAAGCAGCTCCAAGAAAAATCTACATTGCCAGCTCCATTGACCAAAACATGGTCATCCAAATCCTGGGAGAAAACTTCAGGGAGTCACAAGCACTGAAACAAGGAGGAGTCTTTCCTGGTGCACTGCAGGTCACTCTTGCACTCTACAGGTATGACCTCTTCTTTTACATCATCTGCTCCAGCAGTGACACCAGCCACCTCCCGACCATCAACCTGACACCAAGATCGGGGCTCAGAGTGGGCACTACCAGGCCTATTACAGCATGTATGTCACCATCAACGATGGGGACCCACCCTCCCCAGTCAACTATTCCGGTCACGCCCACTAACTAAAGCAGCACCAACATTCAAGGAGTCTTTCTTTCCTTTTCAGACCTGCTGCCTTGCCTCTGTGTTCCTGGGAAGCCAGTCAATGGGATCCTCTATACATAGCCCCTTGACAGTGCAATGTACTCCTTTGCCACAGAATCCTCCTATGCCACCACCTATGTTGCTGTTGTGGTCTCTCATTCCCGTCGACTTGATTGACGACAAATATGAATATAATCCTGATCTAATAATGCAGGAAGAGAAGAAAGAAGCAGAAGACTATGCTGAGAGCCAATATAAACATGGGACTAGCACTACAGTCTCTACTTGCAGTGAGGGCTCAGTGGTGAACATACCAAGGTCCCCTCCAGAAGATCCCACATTTTTCCCCATGATGCCGCAGATGCAGGATGCCATGGGCTTTGCTGTAAATGAACAGGATACTACTAAGAAGAACCTACTGGAGTTCCTGTAGTTGCCAGAGTCTCCCTCTATTGTGGTGTCTCCTCTACCCCCAGCATTAGAGGATACCACCGTGCAGCTTGGTACAGACCAAACAATATACCAGCTGTCCTCAGAAAGGCAGACAAAATGTGTTCTGCCTCTTCTGGGAAGCCTTTTTATGCCACACAACCTGAGACTGACTTGGTGGTGATCAATACTGCCCATGACAGGTCTAGGTCACATCAACACCTGAGCTTCCTTCCTCCTGGTAAAGAATCTAGGAGGTTGGATGTCCTAGGCAAGAGGACATAGGCCTCTGCATTATTGGGCCTTTGTATTGCTAACTACCAGGCCCATATGATGAAGCATCAGAACACCCGGTGAAGGAAGGCTAAGGCTGCTGCATAGGCCTTGCATGAGGGCTCCTCAAAACAGGAGTTAATGAAAACTCTGACAGCTGGGACTGATGTGGACAAGCATTTGCTCTGCACAGCCTATGACGTTTCTAATGCTTCTGCCAGGGCTGTGGCCTCTGACATCTGTCTCAGGAGATATTCTTTGCTCAGAGTAGCAGGCTTTGCCACAGAGGTGCAATAAACAATTTTTAATGCCCCATTCAGAGGGCAAAAGTTGTTTTGTCATGAGGTACAAGAGATTCTCGGAGATCTCCAAGCCTCAGGCAGTACTTGGAAATGAGTGCACTCCTTCTAACATACCCAACCCAGGGGTAGGACCAGGGGTGCCTTTCACCCAGCTGGTGTTAGGGGACAGCACCCAGCACCATGACAGCAGTGCAGGGCAAAGGAGCAGGGTCCCTGCCAGTCTCCAGTGCTACCCCAGGTGCCCATCAAAAGCACCCAGAGGTTGTGGAGCCACCCCCACCAGCTACGCCTGACTCCTTATACAACCCTCATATATGCCTTCACCTTGAGGGGTGATTGTAGGGGGGTCACTTTTTCCTCCACTTAGCCCAATGGCAGGAGGTGACAACAGATACATGGGTTCTGGAGATCATAGCAAAGGATCTTACTGTGGAACTTCTAGACAACCCTCCAGATCATCCCCCAGTTGTGTCGATATACCCTCCAGGGCAGTTGCTCCTGTTGCAGAAGGAAAAAATGAGACTGCTGCAAAAACATGCCATAGGACCTGTCTCTCTAGAAAAGAACAACACAAGTTTTTACTCCCGGTACTTCCTTGTCCCAAAGCAGACAGGAGGTTTGAGACCTACTCTGGATATACAAGATCTAAACTTCTTTATAGAATACAAGATGTCAGAATGGTCACTTTACAGGGTCTCCTTCCATTACTGCAAAAAGGGGATTGGATATGCTCCATGGATATGAAGGATGCTTACCTCCATATCAAAATCCAGAAACCTCACAAAAAATACCTGAGGTCCTAGTATCAAGGGGAACATTACCTATTCAGAGTGTTGCTCTTTGGCTTGTCTTCTGCACCGTGGGTTGTTAACAAATGCTTGGTAGTGGTGGCAGCAGCCCTTTGCAGGGAAGGCCTGTATGTTTTCCCTTACCTGGACGATTGGCTATTGAAAGCCCACTCCAAACACCAGCTGTTGATAACTTTAGCTGAAACCAGACAGCTGTTCAGTGCTGTGGGGTGACAGCATACCAAAATCAGTGCTGACACCCTGCCAGTGACTGCAGTATATAGGGGCAGTCCTGATCACAGCCCAGGGCTCGGCTTTCCTCCTTCTGGACATACCGACTGCCTGATTGCTGAAGCACAATTAGTGCACAACAGCAATTATGTCTCAGCAAGGACATTTTTACACCTTCTGGGACTCATAGCTGCAGCCATTGTCCCAGTACCACTGGCCAGGTTGCTCATGTGGATTTCCTAGAGAGTCCAGTAAGACCAGCTCACGGATGATCTAGAACAGATGGTTCTAGTCACATCCCCTGTGCACAAAGTGTTCAAGTGGTGGATAGAATGAAGCAACCTGCTCAAGTAGGTTTCACTCCTGACCCCCCTCCCCTCTTAAGATCCTCATTACAGATGCTTTGGGGTTGTGATGGGGAGCCTACATGGGCCCTCACCAGATACAGGATTGGTGGACCCCAGTGGAGTGAACTTTGCACATCAGTGTTCTGGAAATGTGGGCAGTCCCATACATACTCAAGGCCTTCCAGAACCACTTGTCCGCAGGTCATTTGTTAATACAGACAATCTCAGCATGATGCAGTACACCAACAAACAAAGGGGGACTCATTCCTATTCGCTGTGCAGGGAAGCAGTGCGGGTCTGGTATTAGGCTTTGAAACATGGTCAAGAACTATCACCAGTATATGTTCCAGGTGTTCGAAACATCTTGGCAGACAAGCTAAGCCGGTCACAGTCCAGGATGCATGAGTGGGAACTGTTGACCTTGGTGGTAGAAGACCTGTTTGAAAGATGGGGTTGTCCAGAGATGGACCTTTCTGCATCCCCACACAATGAAACACTTCTGCTTTTCTGCTCTGTTGTTCCAGTGCCTGGAGCTTTCTGGGGAGACACTCTGTCCGCCTCTTGGCAAGGGAGGTTTCTGCAGCCTTCCCTCCCTCCCCACTAATTCGGAGAGTACTGATGAAGTTGCAAATGGAGGGTGCAACTCTGATAGTCATTGCTTCTTTATGGCTTCGACAGACCTGGTCCCTACTACTGTAACAACTGGCAGTGGAACCTCCAATACCTCTACTCCTGTGCAAGGGTCTGCTGTCACAGGAACAGGGAACCCTAGTCCATCTAGACCCGAAGTCTCTCCATTTGCACGCATGGCTTCTGAAAACTTAACAATAGCTTGTTCTGGGGTTTCCCATAAAGTGGTGGATGTTCTAGTGGCCGCTAGAAAACCATCTGCCTAAACTACTCACTCTATGACGTGGAAGTGGTTTGCTTTATGGGATGCTTCATGTAACCTGAATCTGTATACCTGCCCAATCAGTCAGATTCTAGAGCACCTGCTGTCCTTATCTGAAGTCTGCAGTATTCCTCGTTCAGAGTACACCTGACTGCCATATCAGCTTTCCATGTGCCTATTGATGGCCATACAGTTGCTCAGCTGGAGGTAGCCGGTATGCTCTTGAGAAGCATTTTGTACATAAAGCCTCCCATCTGTAATCCAGTCTCGGCTTGGGACATGAATCTCGTTTTGGAGAAGTTGACTTTGGCTGCTTTTGAGCCAGTCATAACTTGTGGCTTATGCTTTCTTCCTTGGCAAGTGTTATTCTTCACTGCATTCACTTCTGCTTGAAGGACTTCAGCGCTACAAGCTCTAATGTGTGAGCATCCTGATTTGATTTTCCACAAAGACAGGGTGGCTTTGCATGCTACTCCCAAGTTTCTACCAAAGGTTGTGTCTGAGTTTACTTTAAATCAAATCATCCACCTGTCAATGTATTATCCAAAGCACACTAGTCCAGGGGATGCATTGCTTCATACTTTAGATATGCATAGAAAACTCAGGTACTATACACACCATACAAAAGACTGTAGAAAGTCCTCACAGCTTTTTGTTTCGTTCACCACTGGGAAGGAGGGTGCCCCAGTTTTTAACAGTGCTTGTCCAAATGGCTAGCACATTGTATTATGTTCTGTTACAGGAAGTACAGCAAGAACTTCTGTTGTGGTTTGTGGTCATTCCACTGGAGGCATGGCCACCTCTGTTGCATGTTTCTGGAATGTTTCTGCTGCAGAGATCTGCACAGCTGCTACCTGGAGTACTGTCTACACCCTCACTAAATACTACAGTCTAGACACTACCTCTCATAGAAATGCTGGCTTTGGCCTAGCTGTACTACAAGGCCTATTTTCATAAGTCTGTAGGTTCCAGTCACCCAGACTGCTAGCTACTTGTACTGCTTGGTACTCATTCAAAAGGTGTGGCCTGACGAGAGAGATCCCCACAGAAGATATGAACATACGAAATTGCCGGCAGAAAAAGACCCACTGATCTATCAAGTCTGCCCGATTGTGCAGCTTTTGGTTTCATATTACTACAGCTGCCCCAGCCCCACCCAAACCTCTCCTTTACTCACCTTTCCTGGTCATTCCCCCTTTGTGTTCTTGTCTGTACTAATCCCACCCTTGACCCTATCCCAACCCCGCTTAAAACTATCCACTGTCCTCAGTTCGATTAACTCCTCCGGCACTGCGTTCCATCTCGCTGCCACCACTCTCTGTAAAGTAGTGCCTCCTGAACCTTCCCCCGACTGTGCCCCTAGTGACCCTTCCTCCCCTTTAAGCAAAACAATCCTCCCTATCTGACTTTGTTTATGCCTTTCAAGTACGTAAAGATCTTCATCATGTCCCCTCTTTACCTTCTCTCTTCCAGCGAATACATGTTGAGCTCCCTCAATCTTTCCTCATACAGCAACTCCCCCAGTCCCATGATCATTTTTGTAGCCCTGCGCTGCACCCCCTCCAGTAATCTTGCATCCTTTTTGAGGTATGGGCAGCAGTACTGTACACAGTACTCCAAGTGTGGCCTCACCAGTGATCTATACAAAGGCAGTATGACCTCCTCCTTTCTAGATGTGATCCCTCTGGCAGTGCATCCCAGCATCTTTGTTGCCCTTGCTGATGCCCTCCTACACTGTGCTGATACCTTCATGTCCCCTGTGACTATTACCCTGAGGTCCCTTTCCTCCTATGAAGCTGTTACCTGCACTCCCCATAACCAGTAGCTAGTGCTGGGATTTCTTGCTCCGAGGTGCATGACCTTGCACTCCTTAGTGTTGATCCCCAACTGCCACTCCCTAGACCAGTGTTTGAATTTAGCTAGATCTTCCCTGAGTGCCTGCCTCCCTTCCTCATTGTCCACTTTTGCACAAATCTTAGTGTCATCCGTGAACAGGCTGATCTTATTCTTGACCCCCTCTGCAATGTCTTCAATGAAGACATTGAACAAAACAGGGTCCAGCACTGAACCCTGCAGTACCTCACTTGTTACTGGCCTTGGCTTGGATGTCTCCCCCCTTACAATTACCCTCTGTTGTCTGCTCTGCAACCAACTCTAAACCCACCCCACCAGTTTCTCCCCCACCCCATGTCCCTCAGCTTGCTCATTAACCTCCTGTGGTGCACCAAGTCAAAAGTCTTGCTGATGTCCAGGTACAGGACATCAACAGCATGGCCTTCATCAACCACCCTCTTGACCCAGTCAAACAAGTCAATCAGGTTAGTCTAGCACAATCTTCCCGAGACAAACCCATGCTTTCTCTCATCCTGTAGACCATTACTATTGAGAAAGGTTATCTATCTCTCCTTCAGAATGGTCTCCATCAGTTTCCCCACTATGGAAGTCAAGCTTACCAGTCTGTAGTTGCCCGGTTGGTCCTTGGGTCCACTCTTGTGAAGGAGCACCACATGAGCCATCCTCCAGTCCCTGGGTCCCTTCCTCGTCTCTAAGGAGGTATTGAAGAGGTCCGTCAGAGGGCCTGCCAACACCTCCACCAGTTCCTTCAGGACCCTTGGATGTACACAGTCTGGTCCTGGTGCCTTGTCCACCCACATAACTTTAAGAACCTTCAGAACTCTGTCCACTTGGATGACCCCATCTGTTACCTCTACCCCACCTTCACCCTTGCCCCCCTTTCCCCTGTGATATTGGGCCATCCCTTTCTTTTGTGAACACTGAGCAGAAGTACTCATTGAGTGCCTCTGCCTGTTCTTCCCCTTATTCTGCCCATCCCCCATACCTCTTGAGTCTAACAATATCATCTCTACAACTCCTCTTCTCCCTTATGTATTTAAAGAACTCCTTTTCCCCCTCTCTGATCCTCTGAGCCAACTTCAGCTCCTTTGCTGCCTTGGCTGCCCTGACTAACCTGGTCACCTCCCTAGATGCCTTTGTGAACACCTCTCTAGCCTCCTCACACTTCGGTTTTTTGAACTTAATGAAGGACAGTCTTTTTTCCCTTACCTTCCACTCCACTTCCTTGCTGAGTCAGCTCATTTTTTTTGGACCTGGACTGCTTACTCTGAGATTTGGCACATGTGTTTGTGACCTCATTCAGCCCCTTCCTAATGATTGCCCACTTCTGTTCAGCATCCATCACTGGGTTAAGTTTAGCTAAGTACCCCTCTAGGATGCTGCCCATTCTGGCAAAATCTGCCTTCCTGAAGTCCAACACTCTTGTTCTGGTCTTGGCCGACTCCCTCCCTGTGTTGAGGAGGAACCACACTGAGCGGTGGTTGCTTCCTGCTAGAGGGTCCTGTATTACCACATCCTGGACTCGATCACCATTTGTTAGCACCAAATCCAGTATGTTCCCCTCTCCTGAGGAAGGGGTAGCACTGCCCCAAAGTGCCGAAGCTGGAGAAGGAGTAGAACCTTGATTGATTCTTTTGGCATTACACCTTGATTTTTATCTGCTTACAATAGTAAGTGTCTGTTTGATATTTCTTTTTTTATAATAAATATCATATTACTCTCCCTGAATTATCCGGAGTGCTAGAATTTTTTCTTAAACATATGTTCCCCTCTCTAGTAGGTTCCATCGCCCTTTGCACTAAGTAGCTGTCTTGGATAGCCTCCAGCAACACCTGTTCCATGGTGCGTGCTGTAGATACTGTCTGCCAGTCAACCTCAGGTAAGTTGAAGTTTCCCACTATAACTGTATTTCCCTTGCCACTGACCTTCCTGATTTACTCCCCCAGCTCCCTATCTACCTCTTCGCTCTGTGAGGGTGGCCTGTACATCACCCCCATCCTAAGCATCTTACCTTTAGGGCTTTGTAGCACTACACATGTGGCCTCTGGCCTCCCCTCCTCCCCCTCCTCCCTGGTACACAGTATCCCCTCCCTGACATAAATAACCACCCCTTCAGCCCTTCCTGGTCCCTGCAAAACACCTTGTAACCCGGGATTGTAAGGTTCCAGTCATGGTATTAGGTGGCCCAGGTCTCTGAGATGGTGGCAATATCTACCTTTCCCTCTACCATCATCTCCTGGAACACTGCCACCTTGTTCGCTAAGCTCCTTGCATTCAAGGATACTACAGTCCACCTTGTGCCCCACCCCTCCTCTTCCCATCTCTCCCCCTCCCACTTTTGTCTTGGTAACTTCCCCTCATTCTCCTTCCTTTCTAGGGGGAAAGGCCTTCCGGTCTGCCCTGGAAGGTGCCTCCTCCCTGCTATCCGACTCAGCCCTCCCCTCCTCAGTTAGAACAGTTACATAACTTACCACAACAGTAGATTTTTGAGAGACTCTCTTTCATCGTCCCACCCCCCTTCCCCCTTGTTGAGTCTGTAACAAAGGATTCTGGTACTGCTATATGCATTTTTATATTTTCCAGCCCTCTGTCTTGTCTGATCTGTGGAGTGCTGGGTTCTCTCCCAGTTCCCTAGAAGCAGGTCCTCTGAGCATGATCTGCAGTGGGGAACTGAGGAGAGAAGGGGAGAGGAGAGACCACCCAAGTTTATGTATATACTGAAACCTGATGTCATCGTGAGTGGCCCCTGGCAGACTGCTTGCAAAAGTTTCTTTGTGGCCCTAGTGCCTGATGGCTATAAGTTCCAAAGGTGTGGCCTGATGAGACATTCTCTCGAAGATCCAGTGTCACAGTAAGCACATAACTGTTCTTTACTCACCTGTAACTGTAGTTCTAGGAGTGGTGAATGGCTCACATCCCCAGAACCCACCCTGCCTCCCCTGGGAAGGGGAACATGAATCCCTGCTTCCAGCATGCAAGATCTGACATCACAGGGCAGAGTCAGGGGATATACTGTCTGGGTGGTGGGAGGAGCTTAGCTTAAAGACGTCTGGCCAATCAGCCCATTCCAGTGGAACTGCCAGAGTTTGGAAGTGAACCATATACTACTACTCGTACTACAGTTACAGGTGAGTAACCTTTTTTTTTCAGAGCATCTGTTACAACTTTCCAAAATGATTTGTAATTTGAGGTGTGCCGAGCCAACATGTAGGGGATGTGTTCTCTGTATACACCCTTTCCATCACATCTGTATACATGGAGTGAAAGTGTTTTTTTGTTTGTTTGTAATTACCAGCTTTGTATTTAATTTCACATTCATATCCCAGCTTTTTTTGTCAAAGCAAATTCATTCCACCATTGTAAAAGTTTTTGCATAGCCTAGATACATGACCCTTTGTAGTTTCAGATACTGAACAACGTAAAAGGTAAGTCAGAGATCTGAGCATATGACAAAAATTGACTAGATTCACCCATTTGAATAGATGCATGGAGTTCATGCCTCCTCAGACTGCTGCATGTATTCTCTAATGGAAACGACTGGGGCATTTTTTAGTTTGCACAGTTTATAGAGGGAGGTAGAATGAAATTCTTTGAACAAATCAAAAGGGAGTTCCTGCTCAGAAATGTAGACTTCTTCAGATGGCACGGGGTCATAATGTTGTGGAGAAAACCGCACATACACGCTACAGTGCAAACACAATGGCATGCGCTCTAACAGCATTGGGACAAAATCCTGACCAAATCAACATGCACACATGCCATTGTAAAAACAGCACCTGTCTTTCTTTTTGAGGGGGGCTTCACCCCCACACCCCCTAAAGTCCCCCCCCCTCCACCTGCCAGACTTATAATAATCAGCTCCGGGGGGTTGTGGGCTTGGGGGAAGTGGAAAACTCAGAGCAAAAACAAAGTTTGTTTCTGCAAAAAAAAAAAAAACGCATTATAGTGGGACCTGGAGAGAACCGAACTGCAGCCCTAGGTTCCCGACACCGCTGGAGGCAGGTGCTCTAGCCACTCTACCATGGGAGAGGCTCAGCCAGGTACCACCCTGACAGTGTCCTTGACGATCCTTCATGGCAGCCTACAGTGACAAGGGTAGCGGTTCTTACTGCACGCTGAAACAACCCTATCACTGTAGTGCTATTCACGCTTCATACAGTGCATTATTCCATGCGCGGTTTTGTCTGCGCTATAGTAACCCGGTACCTCTTCAGAGAGCCACACCCCCTAATTGCCTATATAGAAATGGCAGGGGAGAAAAGAAATCGGTAAAAAAAAAATTTCAAACATGATGTCCAACTGTGCTACACCGGAAGAAGGGGACACAGCACCATACCAACACTGGGAAACTAGGGGCCAGTTTACAACTGGAACAAAGAGATTGGGACAACATCTAAACTGGGGTATTTCATACCTTCACCTCAAATAATTTGAAGGAATTTAGGTGGAAGGTGTTGACACGATACTTTCTAACAACCACCAGGACAAAGCATTATACCCCTGGTCATAGTGATCTGTGTTGGAGGAACTGTAAGATTAGGGGCACTTCTCCATGTTTTTGGGATTGTCCCATTCTCCAACCTTTGTGGCAATCAGTGAAACTTGAGTTTCAATAAATGAGGATTGGATTTTTCTCCCTGCCTTTAAACTGGTTCTAGAACTACTGCCCCCTAAGGTTAGATCTAACGGGCACAAATCCTTTGTGGGGATTTTGGTAGCCACAGCCTGTAAAACGATTAGTGGAAGTGGACATTGTTTAACCAGGAAAGGCACATCAAGCCAGAGCTTATTTCCAGGTGCGACCTGGGAGCACAAGGAGGTTAAGTGACTTGCTCAGGGTCACACAGTATGCAAGTAAGAGCTGATGGGATTCAAACCCAGGTCTCCAGGTTTGCTGCACAGTGCCCTTAACCACTACGATATACTGCCTCAAAAAAACTGGTTGACACACAGATGCCCACAGGTTACAGAATGGGTGTCAAACTCATTACTTAAATCCGTTCATCAGATGGAAAAAAATAACAGAGGGACAAGTTTCAGGGATGTTGGCTTCCATTTTTTCACCCTAACAGAGAAGCTGGAAGAAAGATCAGTTCTGTCCCAACTGACAGAGGTGCATGAATGCAGTTCTTGGGGCTTAAACACTGTAGAGGGGGTGGTTCGACAAGAAATTATATTTGCTACTAGCTGTCTGTTGTGTTCATGTTATTGTTAGCTTAAAAGTTAACAGCTGTAACTCACACTTTTTCATAAAGAAAATGTTTTACTCAGAACATTAAATATGGATGAAAGAGAGTTAAAAAAGACAGTGGGCCCGATTTTCAAATGAGTTAGAATGATTCAAGAGACTTGCATTAAGAGTTTGACGCAAGTGGTGACTTGCATTACAACGCGATTTTCTAAAGCAGCCTGTATCTGATCCAGATACTGCTGCACCAAAGCTCCATTGCACCAGGATTGCATCAAACAACCCAGTGCACCAGGTCGCAAGGGGGCTTGTGCCATGGCGGGGCTGCAACTTCCCCTTTTTTGGGATTTTAAAAGCCCCACCATGGACGCAGCAAGGGGCACCACTTAGGCCAGCCAGGAAGTGGTCTAAGTGGGTTGCGCCAGTGAGGTGCGGTAGTACAGGTGGAAGAAAGGGCACACTTGGGGCATTGGAGGTGGCAGGTGGGATGTCGGGGCAAAGCTAGGCATCAGCCGCAGTGCAGTGGCACCTGGTAGGGTGCCATCACAGTGTGTGGAAATATTATCATGTTTGAAACGAGCCTCGCATACTATGCAGTCATCCCTGGTAGTCTAGTGCCCCCCAACAATACCCCCTGTATACATATCCCTGGTGGTGTAGTGGACCCCCCTATTGATCCCCGATCTCCCCTGAGTATACCAAACTAAGTGCCCCAGTCCTGCTTCCACCACTAATCCCCAATTTCACCTGATAACAAATGCATAATAGTCCGTGGTGGTCTAGTGGACCCCACCCTTCCCACTCCAGTCAGGCACTGCCCAACCACTCTGCTCCCCTCCCTGTTCCTGGTATGATCCTGTGACAGCGCAGCCTTCTGCACCACCATGGCCAACCGCAGAATGCATTCCCAATGACCGTGTACTGTCAGTGGTGTGCGGAGGGCTGTGCCAGCTGCAGGACCGTATCAGGATGGTGAGGGGAGTGGGGTGGTGGGCACGCCTCTATGGAGTAGGGAGGGTGGGGGATCCACTAGACCACCAGAGACTGTTGTGCATTTGTCATCGGCCAGATTGGGACCGAGGGTGCTATAGGACTGAGGTACTTGGTTTTGTATAACCAGAGAGATCAGGATCAGTGAGGGGGGTCCACTACAACACCAGGGATATGTAAACAGGGATGGTGGGGGGAGCATTAGACTATTAGGGACAATTGACAGTACAGACATCTAATTTCAAACATTGGGGATTGGGGGTTGGGCACTATAGGACTGGGCACTTGGTTTTGTATACTCAGGGGAGATGAGGGATCAGTGGGGGGGCCACTACACCACCAGGGATATGTAAACGGGGGGAATCATGGGGGGGCACTAGACACCAGGGACGATTGTACAGTACAGGTGGCTCATTTCAAATATGATAATTAACATTTCCATACACTGTGATGTGGCTGATGCCCAGCTTTGCCCCGACACACCACCTGCCACCTCCCTTGTCCCTTATGCCCCTTGCCCCCTCCTGGCATGGTGTTTCCTCCCCCCTCCCCACACTATCTTGGTCCCTCAGGTGTTGTGCTGGGTGGGGAGGTCAGATCCATGTGGCATAATCGGCTGATGTGCCACCTGTTTGGCACAACTGGTCACTTGCAGAAAACCCAGCAAGTTTGGCGCAGGGACCCTGCTTTTTGTAAAATCGGGCGCAGAGTCCCTAGCACACCCAGAGTTTGCCGCAACCTTCAGAGTGATGCAACTTGCGCCGTTCTAAGGGCTGTTTGAAAATCGGACCTAGTAAGTCAGAAATTATGAAACATTGTTACTTAAATGTGATTTCTAAGGTTCCAGCTTAAGGAAGGTTCATATCAGTAAATAACAATGGAAGTCCTAATTCAGTAGTTCAAACGTTTGTTTAAGGTCATCAAAGGTACAGATGATGCCATCCCGAAAGAGTTGCCTTAGATATCTCAGCTGTCTGTCTCACCATGCCTGGAATCTGAAATCCATCAAGGATGGCTGAAAAGTGGGACAACATTGAAAAGGCGTTAATGTTGAAATGAAGTTTGGAAGATGGTTTCTTTTTAATGATGTGAACCAAATTGTTACAGTTGTCTGTGGCCAAGGGTGTCTTACTTTTGTAGTAATGTTTGAGGTAAGTTCCTTAAGTGGCAGTACTGAAATATAATATAGTGCACGTGTCCTTTAGTTCATTTCAAACCAGCCGTAGAGTAAGGGAGGTGGATTAGTGCAGTATATAAAGGAGAGGACAGCGGCAACAGAAAAAGCTGCCTGAGGAATCAGAAAATCTAGAAGCCACATGGGTACTAGCAGCAGCAGGAAACAGAAAACAAATTAGAATGAGAGTAGTCTGCAGGCCAACAGGCCAAGACCAGGGTATGAGTAAGAAACATGTCCAAGCAGGAATATACAGTACATACTTTGCGGGGATGTGGGTGACAGAGTCTGCAGTGCAGCTCCCAACTCCTCCCTTGCCAGATGGCTGTCTTTCACTTCTTTTATCAATCTTCTTCGGGAATATCTCCCTTCAGCAAGCCACACCTATGGAATGATTTCCAAGCAGTATCCCAGACAATGGGGGGAGGCCAGCAGGAAGGCATACAAGCCAACCAAAATGCCGGCCAATGTCCAGTGGCAAGAAGAAGGGAGTCACAATATGGCAACCCCAACAGAGAATAGGGTAGCAAGACACCCGGAAGACAGGACAGTTACTTACCAGTAATGGTAGATCTTCAAGGGACTTTCCTCCAGTGAGCCATCGCACACCCTCCCACCGTCCCCTTCTTGCTCTGCTGGGGTCTAGTGTGAGTTTTGGGCATCAGGATATTTCCCTGTTTACCTTGCACTGGATTTTCTTTGCTGGTTGTTGTTGCTTCCTTGTGGGGCTTCCACATGCTTGTCTTTGTTGTTTGTCAGTCAGAACAATGTTGCTGCTTTGTCTCTGGTAGACAGGCAGAACTGAAGAGGTTTCAGGCTGCCCACATTATATGAGTGGACGGCTAGGCAAACTTTCTGATGCCGATGAGGTCTATGTTACATAGTTGTGGCTCACTGGAGGAGATTCCCTCAAAGATCTATGGTTTCTGATAAGTAACTACATTTTTTGCCCTAGCCTGCCCCCTTAATACCCATCACTGCTCACTCTACTCTGCCCTCTTCTGCCCCTCCTTTTATGCCAGGTGTCTTTCCCACTGTGCCACATATATATCCAAATCTGGTTTGGTTCCTTTCTGTCTCCTCCTCCTACCCTCTCTGCAGCAATGTTTCCCATTCTCTTTCTATTCCATCCAGGAATTGTACTGCTGGTCAAGCTGCCTTCTCATATCACTCTCCTAAACTCTTGTCTTTGCTTCCCCTGTCTGTCTGCTGTGCCTCTTCTTCCTTCTCCCTTAACTCCCTTCTTTGTTATACCTGGACTGAGTAATTCCCTATTGCCTATCCAAGCTCAATTTTTATCTGCCACATACACCACAGTATACCATTTTTCCTTGCAATATTTAAGATGATGCTCCTTCTGATGTATTGCTTGTATAGAGTATTATTTTTATAAATCTGTTAATTACTTTTTTTATTTTACGTTGGCTGCGCTTGAGCACACCAAGGTATTGTGGCAATTCGGGACTTTGGGGAGTGTGTCACTGCTGAGCCCATTGCAATTCACAGAAGCAGGGCCTCGGCAGTCTACACCAATGATCAGTCTGTGTGGTCCTGACACAACTCTCTGCTTGGTGGGCTGAACGGTCATGTACTTCAAAGAACCGAAGCCACTCCAATCCGAGGGCTTCAGTCCTTTGATTTGTATGAAGCTGGTGGCAAACTGCTGATCGGCTTGCAAATCACAGTTCTGTGCAATATCATTGAGTTGGATGCCTTAGTTTTGAGGGAGGATGGAGGAGAGTGACGAGTCTGTTGCTTTGCAATTTTGGGGGCATGACTTAGATCCTTTTTGGCGCTTCATGGGGGACTGTCTGTGTCTGTCTCTCAGTCCTGAGGGGGAGGGATGCCTCTTGGCAGGGACCCCAAGGCTCCTGCCTCACTTTCCAGAATATGGAGGAGGAGTAGGTACAGGCTGTTGCCTGTCAGAGTTATTCTCTCCTCTCATGTCCCTCCCTGAATCTCAGGTCTCTCTCTCTCTCTCTCTCTCTCTCTCTCTCTCTCTCTCTCCAGCCCTCCAAGTCTGCCTCAGCGCCACTGAGGACCTCATGGCTTGTGTCACATTGCAAACACCCGGTCACTCACTCTCTTGCACACTGTCCCATGTCTCTTTCTCTCTGCTGCAGGTTACAGCTCCGCTCAGAAAGCTGTGGCTAGGAGGCTGCAAGTGAGGCGCACGACTCCTCCCACCCTCATTCACTCTGATGTAAATAATTGATGCCCTTCTAGCTAGTCCCTCATTGTTTTGTTCTTTTTTTTTACCTGAAAAAAAGAAAAACATCCATTGTTGTCTACTGCACCGTTACCCACCCCCCACCCAACTCTCCCACTTAAGACCCACCACCCCACACCCCTCTACCCAATATGTACCTACGGAGGTCCATCACAAACTTCCTTGGACCTTAGCCATGTCTTCATTCTTCAAAGCCCATCCATGAGACTGGGGTAAGCTTCAATGTATTTCAATGGGGTTTTCAGTTTCAATGATATTTCAATGGGTTTTTAACCCAACCATAATGCCCATTTTTAATATTTTGCCCAAAATTTTAACATACTTTTGGGACACCTCTGAACATTTTACACAAGTGACAATGCACAAATCACGCTAGGGGTCATGAACATGGCGTCTCAACATTGTCCATGCAGTGAGGCGTGACATAAGAAAAGCTATGTTGAAAATCTGGTGTAAAAACATTACAAAAAACAAAGTTATGAGCCTGCATTAAAATTTGCCAAAGCAAGCTTGGAACTTTGGAAATTTTCAATATTTTGACCCCAAATTTTCAACATAGCCATTTCTTTACAGCACCTGATGAATGTGACAGCTGTCATTTTTCATAGCCTGGCCAAAATGTTTTTGGTTTTTTTTTTGCATCCCAAAAAGTGATTTCGCAGTTGCTGCGTGAAATCACCTTTTGGGAGAAGTTTAAATTTTTGTCTACACTTGTGCATGAGGTGAGGTCGTAAGAAGGGTATGTTGAAATTTTGGCGAAAAATACTCTACAACAACAAACTTATGAGCCTGCATTGAAATTTGAGACTGTAGGCTCTAGAATTTTGCCAATTTTCAATATTTTGCCCCCTGCAAAACAAAAAATGTTTAACAAGCAACCAACGTTCAGCATTGACAAGTGCTTGTTTATTTTCTGTAACCCCTTCCCCCAATGCATCTTGAAACAAGCTGTCAGCTCAGTATGTCTTTCCTGGTGAAACTTTACACACAGGTTTTTAAAATGAAATAAGCGTTACCTGTGTGGCGCCATTGTACTCTGGTTTCCTTTTACACCCTGCGAGTTTTCCGGTCAATCCCGCCTCCATTTGTTTTGACTCCCCAAGAGTTTGCTGCTCTAATGGCAGTTTCTGCAGTGCTATCAGAATGGCTGTTTTACAAAGCCAGATGAAACGAAACACGGCGTAAACCGCGAGAAGCAGAGATTGTGGTTTGGACGAACGTTCACCAAGGGAACGAAACAGGTGCACTTTACACACAAGGGATGTAACGGAATACTGTTTCCATAACAGTTATTCCGTTATTAAACCTGTGTGTAAAAGCGCCTTTAGTCACACTCACTCAGGTAATAAAACCTCCAGACACCTAACAATCCAATTCTAAGAGAACAAAGCATGTTTGACTTTCTGTAGTTTGTAACCCTGTCTTTTGATGACCAAGCTATTTAGACATGCAAGACTGAATTAAAATCTCCCTGTTAACACTGTAGGTTACTTATTCATTTCTTAAATTATTTTGGGTCTATAGACTTGTGTATCTGCATAGATATTAATTAGGCAAAATTGGTTCCAATATGTCATCCCCTCCAGTTTTATGTAACCTCCTTCTGGGTCAGCAGTAGGTGAACTATACTTTAATGGTAGGGTTTTGTGAATAAAAACTGCTTTCTGTCTTGACAGAAATGCAACAGAATATGTTCCTTTTACCCAAGCTCTTGTCAATTTACCATGTTGTGGCTGCATCAGATGTGTTTCTTGAAAGCAAATCATGGCATTTAGCTATTGAGTTATTTCATAATGTGACTATGTTTACTGATGGAATTTAATATAGGCTACTATTCGTAATTTCCCCACGAGAAATATCTAAAGTGGTATTGCTCTGTAAACAACAAATGAAGTGCGACTCTTGAACTAAAACACAATTGGCATATTAGAAAACGTGAGCTATGCACAACAAAAAGAACGCAACTTTCAGTTGTGTGGTTCTTGATTTTATGACTGAATAGGCAACATACAGCCCTATCTACCAGGTAGTGTCTTCCTAAATGTATTACACCTAATGGCATGAAGAAAGTCTGCCCTGTCCAGTGTGGTAGCTGCCACTCTTGAATGTATGGTAACCCAATCCAACACCCATATTACATGCACGTAACAGAAAATTGTTAAGTAACTTAAGACATAGTGATCCGTTATAATACACACATGGATAATTCAAGGTTACCTTGTAATATTCAGCAGTACTATACAAACTTGAGCAGTGAAAAATGCCACCGCAATTACAGTGAGTTACCTTTGTAAATAAGGTTGAAGCACAGATCACCAGGAGGATAACAGATCATGCGTTTACAGTATATTCCAGCCAGCACTTTATAGGCCTGGTGTGAGATGGTACCGGGTTAGTGTCAGTGGCTCAGCAGATTGCACACTTGCCTCTGAGGCCAGAAGATCAGAAGGCTGTGGGTTCTATCCCCCACACCAGGCACTTGGGTTAAATCCCAATACAGACACTGTGGTGCAGCATGACGGAGGTGCTGCACTCCTGAGGTGCCGTCTTTCAGATGAGACCTTAAACCGAGGTCCCATCTGCCTGTTCTGGTGGTAGTTCAGGTGGATGTTAAAGATCCCATTGCACTTCTCGAAAACAGTACAACAATTTTTATTAATAGGACTTACAGGCAAAAACATATAATACATAATTACATTGTTTATACATATTTAACTTGTACATCTAAATCCATCACATTTTAAGGAGGCTTAGCCCAGTGTTTGCAATTTATCCACAACAGTTTCATTCTTTCTTCTGTACATTTTCTCCTATCTGCAGCAAACAATTTCTGTATTGAAGTATTAATATTTCTGTACATTTCCACATACGATACTACCTTCTGTTGCATTATCCACATGCATCTTGATTGCCACATATATCTTACTATTGCTAAAATTATATACATATTTCAGGATAATATTTTCTCATACCTCCTTCTAATACTCCATATATCAACGCATGGTACTCTGGAGAATTTAACAGTTATTCCTTCCATTCTTTAGCTAAGTAATCCCAAAATCCTTTTGCATAATCACATTCTCTAAAAAGGAGCTCTTGCATTTCTAATTCCTGGAGACATGACTGTCTCGGACAAATTCTGTCCTGCACTTGCTTATGCGTATTGTTATTTCTTACCCCTAGCTTCCCACGTAGGGTAAGCCATAATGTGTCTCATGCAAATTCTGGTATGTGCTTCGAGGTTAACATATCTAAGTTAGTTTCTAAATATATTTCTGGACATTCTCCCAACATGACCTCTTCTCTATCTTCTTTGTTTAAAATACAATCATACAATTCTTTTCTTGACTTGAGCTGTATTTGTTCCTCAGTGATATCCCATTTTATAATGCTCTTCACCTGTTCTAGTTCATATTTAGGAACTACGGTAATCTTGCTCAAAGAGTTTGTTTTTTGTTTGCCCAAGCTGCAGAGTATGCATTTAACCAACTTAAAACATACGCTTTCCAAATTTTAAACCCCGGCCGTACAGCACCCCCAAAATTATACTGTATTAAAATACTACAAAAAAAAAGCAACCGGGTTTATCATTTTCAGAAGACCTCCTTCTTCAATCTTTCTATAAGTTATTATCCTTTTTATAGGGTTTAATCTGCTTCCCCACAGTCCCAGAAAAAACACACTACATAGTGCAGTTATCAGAGACTGAGGGGAAGGGAATACATAACATATATGTATAAAAAAATTGGGATTAACGATGTTTTTATTAACATAATTCTCCTTTTCTTCCTAATTTGTTGGTCTTTCCAAGAATTCACTAGGTTCTGACCTCTATTTAGGTTTACTTTACAATTCTGCTTAGCCATGTCTGCTTCACCATAAGTTATCCCTAATATTGAAATAGCACCCTTCTGGACCGGGATACCAGAAAAGGTGATACTTACTGGTACAAGGGCGTCCCCTAACACTACTCCCATACTTTTTATAAAGTTAATGTTGGAGCCTGACCATTTTGAAAAGTCTTGATACATCTCATCTTCACTTGTTGTGTGATCTATGCATAGAACTAAGTCATCAGCATAAGTAAGACTTTTATAACTGGTTCACTAGGGCATAATTGCATTCCTTTTATCCTTCCATTTAACTCAATTTTCCTTAAGAACACATCAGCACAGAATACATACAACAAAGGGCTGAGTGGGCACCCTTGCCTAACTCCTCCTTTCACTCTGATGTCTTCCCCTGTCCAGCCATTTATATTAGGTGTTAATGTGGCTTTATTATATAACACTGTGATCCATCTAACATATTCACTTGGGATACCATAAACCTTAAGTACTTGAAATATATTGATGGGAAACTTTGTCAAATGCCTTCCCTTGAGCTATTCCTAATACATAACCGTGTAATTCCTTTTCTCCAGCTTTATGAAAAATTTCTCTCAGCATTATCAAATTGTCTGCCTGCTTTCTACCTGGGAATGCACATGTTTGATTGGGACTCATTAGCTTATCTGATATAGTGGTTAACCTATTAAACAAAACTTTGCTTAGTATTTTAAAGTCAGTATTTAATAGACTTAAAGGTCTCCAGTTCTTTAAATCTTGCCTTTCTCCTTTCTTGAATATCAATATTAAAGTTACTTGATACAGTGATTTTGCTAATTTCCCTTCTTTTAGCATATGGTTTTATACTACCTCTAAAACTGGCAATAAGTCTTCACAAAAAGTTTTATAAAATTCTGCTCCTATACCATCTGGTCCTGGAGCCAGGTCATTTTTCAGTCCCTTGATTGTCGTCTTTATTTTGGCAGAGGTTATGGGATAGGTTAGAAAAGAGGAAAAGAAAGAGGAGACCATTATGGTTTTCCAAAGAGGTAGCAAAGAAAGTGAAAGCCAAAAAGACTGCATTCAGGCAATACAAAAAGACACAGGCAGAAGGGGATAGGGAGAAGTACCAGGAGAAACAAAGGGAGGCAGGGAAGTCAGTAAGGGAAGCCAAAGCTCAGACAGAAGAACACATTGCAAAATCAGTGGTTAAAGGGACAAAACCTTTACAGGTACATAAGTGAAAAAGAAGGACAAAGGGAGGGATAGTGAGACTGAAGGGGAGGATGGGAGCCGTGGAGGATGACAACAGTAAAGCTGACATATTGAATAGGTATTTCTGCTCAGTCTTTACTAAGGAAGAGGGGGTAATGGGTCTGAAGCAGTACAAGGGTGAGAATGGTGCAGAAATGGACACAAGTCCCTTTACACTAGAAAGGGTCCTGAAGGAACTGGAAGTAATAAGAGCTGATAAAGCAATGGGGCCAGATGGGGTGCACCCCAGGATCCTTAAAGAACTAAGAGAGGTGGTGGCTGAACCTCTGGCTATCCTGTTCAGCCAATCACTGGAAACAGGGAGGTACCCAAAGACTGGAGGAGAGCAGATGTAGTCCCCTTATACAAAAGTGGGAACAAAGAGGAAGCAGGGAACTACAGACCAGTCAGCCTCACCTCGGTAGTGGGAAAGATCATGGAAGCACTACTGAAGGAGAGATTGGTGGAACATCTGGTTGTCAATGGACTACAGGACCCAAGGCAGCATGGTTTCACCAGGGGGAGGTCATGTCAGACCAACCTCATTGAATTTTTTGACTGGGTGACTAGGGAGGTGGATCAGGGGAGGGCAGTGGACATGGCCTATCTGGACTTCAGCAAGGCCTTTGACACTGTGTCACATAGAAGACTATTACAAACTGGGGACTATGGGTGTGGGCAGGACAGTAGTGTGGTGGGTAGGTAACTGGCTGGGTGGCAGGACACAGAGGGTGGTGGTAAATGGCTGTCACTCCACAGAGGGAAGAGTGACCAGTGGGGTACCACAGGGATCAGTGCTGGGACTGGTCTATTCAACATCTTCATCAGTGACATTCTTGGGATCTAGAAGGCAGAATTTCACTGTTCGCTGATGACACAAAGCTCTGTAACAGAGTAGACACACCAGAGGGTGTAGACAGAATGAGAAGGACCTGCAGAAACTTGAAGAATGGTCAAGGGTTTGGCAGTTGAAATTCAATGCAAAGAAGTGCAAGATAATGCATATGGGGCACAAAAACCCTGGCACAATATATCAGTTGGGGGGTGAGGATATAGCATGCACCAAGCAGGAAAGGGATCTCGGGGTTGTCATCTCGGATGACCTCAAGGAAGGGAAACAGTGTGACAAGGCATCAGGTAAAGCAAATAGGATGCTGGGATGTATAGGCAGGGGCATCACCAGCAGGAAAAGGGAGGTCATAATTCCGCTATACAAGACACTAGTGAGGCCCCCACCTGGAGTACAGTGCACAGTTCTGGAGACCATACCTACGTAAGGACATAGACAGGGTAGAGAAGGTTCAGAGGAGGGCAACAAAGATGGTGCATGGGTTGCATCACAAGTCCTATGAAGACAGGTTGAAGGAACTGAACATGTACTCCCTGGAGGAGAGGAGGGAGAGAGGGATATGATGAGACATACAAGTATCTTACAGGGAGGAACAGGGTGCAGGAAAACACTATTTTAAGCGAAAAAGATGTTTCAGGACTAGAGGGCATGGGATGAAGTTGGAGGAAGGACGATTCAGAGGAAACATGAGAAAGAATTTCTTCACAGAATGGGTGGTGGACAAGTGGAACACCCTGCCAGAGGAAGTGGTGGGGGCTGAAACAATCACGGGATTTAAGAATGCATGGGATAGACATAAAGGAATTCTAGAGGTCAGGGGTAAGGGGAAATAGACTTCTAGGAAAACAAACTGAACTTACAAGCTCAAATGGGCAGACTAGGTGGGCCATAGGCCCTTATCTGCCGACACTGTCTATGTATCTATGTATCTATGTAAAAGCACCATCTTCCCAGTCCAATTTCGGCAGGCCCTGCACCATTTCCTCACAGTCTAGTGTCTGAGAAGCATTCTCAAAAACTTCCTTATAATGAATATTTACTAGCTTCAATATCTCTTCTGGTGATGTGACAATTTGTCCTGTTTCTGATTTTAAGCTATTTATTACTCTGTGTTCTTCTGTATTGTTACATTCTTTAAAGGGATCAAAAGTCACCTTTTTTTATATTAGTGCCAAACCTCGACTCTTGTGCTAAAGTCTTTGCCCTGTCATATTGAAATAAAAACATTTGTTTTTTAATAGCTGTGATTTGTGGGTCTAAATTCAACCCTGACTATTCTGCCTGTGAGATTAATTTCTGTAAGCTAGTTCTTAATTGTAGGTATTTCAAATATTTATCATTCATAGTTTCCCTTGTTATTATTTGAAAAAACGGTTTCCATGTAATTTTCATATCTTCCCACCAGAGGGCAGCGCTATCATATAAGATAGCCACTGAAACTCTAGCTTGCCATTCTTGTCTCCAAACCTTCTTAATGGTTTTATCAGCACAGAATTATGCAAACCCCATGTATTCTTTTTACACCTTGGTGTCCCTTCCTAAGTCGCTTTCATTGCAATAGATTTATGGTCTGAGTTTTCTCTGACCTGTAGAGTTATTTTAGATATGATTAATACTTTAGAGATAAACGCAAAATCAATTCTTGTGGACAATTGTCCTTTAAAAAAGGTATTGCCCCCTGTAGGAAATTTAAGTCTATATGAATCCACTAGTTTAGCTCCTGAGATTATTTTATTCAGTGCTGTCGTATTGCAAAATAACTTATCTGTTTTCAACCCTCTGTCAGCCTTCCCCATCCCACAATTAAAATCCTCCGCCCATAGTAACAATCTAGACGTACATAAATAGGGCTGTATTTTTTGAAATAATGCCACTCAGTGTCTTTGGGGGGCATAAATATTTACCACCCTGAATCTTTCTTTATGAAGGGAGATGTCAAGCATTAGAGCCCTCCCAGGTTCAATATCTACCAGTTTAGAAACTCTGTTAGGATTCTTTACTAATATTCCTACTCCATCACGTCTTTCTTGGCCTACAGACCAAAAGGCAGGTCCGCTGGTCCAACACCTAGTGGCCATTTGTAATTCTATATTAGTTTTTAACCTTGTGTCCTGAATGCAAATTAAATCACAAGTTTCTTGTGCCCAAGTATTTAAAACTGTGAGCATATTAATGTTCTCCTTAATACTGTTCACATTACTCATTATTAAAGTGAAGGTGTCCATTGTCCCTCTTATGTGAGGTGAAACTCAGAATATTATCTCTGGTCAAGAAGTCCTGCTACATCATCTTCTCCTAGTTCTCTGGGATATACTTGTATCCCCCTCCCCTTCTTCATAGTCCGATGTTACTTCTGTAGTTGCCAAGGTTATAGATGAAGCATCAGATATCTCCCCTCCCCATATCTTCATCTAATTTTTTATGAAACCAGGCCAGAGTATCTGTTCCTTTTCACCATCTATTTTTTATGTGCTCCTTTCCTTTTTAGCTTCAATGCCTTACTTGGAAGAGCTTTCCTGACCTATTTCTTTTTTTTTTTTTTTGCAGTCACTTTTTTGAAACCTGCTCCTGGGCTGGGGGCAGGGAGCATTTCTCCATTGTCTACCTTTTCTCCTAAATTAGTTTCTTCTGAGTCTAGTCTGACCTCTACCTGCCTATGCAGGGTGGGCACAGTCTCTTTTGCTGTGCTCTCAGTGTGGACTTCTACCAATTCTGCGTTTGGAGGTTCAGGTTCTGGGGCTGGTGGATGGCTATTCACTTCATTTGCTACCTTGTGGATCTGCATTTACTGCACCCTGTTTATTAGACCTTCTTGTGAGAGACAGTCTTCATGGTTGTGAGATGCCCAGGGGCATTTACCATAGCCATGTTCTGTGTTTTCGCATAGGTTACATTTAAAAAGGTTTACACATGATGCTGAAGAGTGACCGTAATCTAAACAATGGTTACACTGAGGTGTATCACATGCTGTACTAATGTGCATGTGGGACCTACATTTGTAACAAGACTTGGGTTGCCCCATATAAATCAGTATTCCCCTATCTCTACTTAGATAAAAGGTACTTGGTAAATGCACTGGGCCATTGTTGGTTGAGTACAGTTTTACCTTTATCTTCCAGCCTTCGTTCCAGATTTGTTCACTGTCTAGAATGGGAGATGGCTTATCTAGAACTTCGTATTGCTGTCTTAGCCAAAAAAGGATGTCCTCTACATGGACACCCTCATTACGAAACATGATGGTAACATTTTTGTTGGCAGGTTTCATAAGAGGGACAGCCACGTAGGGAATCCACAATGGGTTCTTTTTCAAGGTATGATGCTACGCCTAAAACCTATCTAAACTTAAAAACATAGAAGATGACGGCAGATGAGGACCGCAAGGCCCATCCAGTCTGCCCATTTCTTTTCTACTTTATGAATGTGCCATAGGCCTTCGCTCTGTCAATGGCCTATCTATTCATACTCATCTGTATTGCTCCCTTAGGCCTATCCCATGCCTGTTTGAAGCCCTGCACTGTATTCATATCCACCACTTCCTGAAGTAGGCTGTTCCATGCATCCACCACCCTTTCTGTGAAAAAGAACTTCCTCACATTACCCCTTAATCGGCCTCCCTCTAATCTCATGCTGTGTCCTCTTGTTCTGCTATTATTCTTATATTGAAACATGTTAGACTCTTTCACCTCGTTAATGCCCTTAAGGGGTTTGAATGTTTCAATCATATCACCGCTCTCCCTCCTTTGTTCTAGGGTATACATATTGAGCTCAGTAAATCTGTCCTCATATGTTTTCTGATGCAGTCCCTGCACCATTTTGGTTGCCCTTCTCTGGACTGCCTCAATTTGGTTAATGTCCTATTTTATTATTTATTTTATTGAAAAGTTTCACCGGGTAAGGTACACTGAACAACAAGTTGCTCATCTCCTGGTACAACCTGGGGGAGCGGGTAGGGGAGTTACATAGTAATATAGAATACACACAGTAGCACAAAAGCAGTTTAAACAAGAAGCATTAAGGCAAGGATTATAAGCATACAATGGCATGGAGTACAATAGTACACACAATAGCACAGAAGCAGTTTACACAAAGGCATATAAGGCAAGGCTTAACAAGCATAAAGGTATGGGTAGTTACAAGGTAGACAAGGATTCAGCCTATTCTATAACCTAGAAGGTGAGGCAGAATAGTGGCTAAGGTATTCCAAACTTGACTAGAGCCTTACAATATGAGGACTATCATAAAGCAAGATGAAAACAATGAGAGAGAAACTGAAAATGTGGCAAACAAAGGAGCTAGAGACCAGTGCGAATCCCGCAAGCTGAGGAGAAAGTACCAGAGAGATTGATAGGGTAAACTATCAAAGACAAGAAGGAGGAAAAAAGTCCAGTCGGGGCAGCGATGAGGGTAAGAGATGATTAATAGGGAGAAGGGTGAGGGACTGGGGGCAGCTGGGGCAGGTGCAGTTTACAGAGCGGAAATTATATAGTGCTTTGTTTAGAGAGCCTGGGGGAGGAGGAGGCGGTTTGTGTGGAAGAGCATTCCACAGTTTAGGGAGCCGGTAAGAGAAGGAGGTTTAGCCAATTGAGGTGGATCTCGGGGACTGACAGAGTTCTGTGGTCAGGGATCTTAAAAGGTGAAGTGGTGTGGGTGGGGAGAGTGAGCAAGTGAGATAAGGAGGGAGTGTGCCAAGCCAGAACTTAGAGATGAAATTTGCACAGTGGTGCAGTCGCCTATTGGCTAGGGAGGGGAAGGTTAAAGCACGATACAGGTGACAGTGATGGCTCAGGGGAGGAGCATCCAGGGCAAACCGACAGAAGGAGTTGAAAAGTGTATCCAGGTTTGCTAAGGAGGTGGCAGAAGCAGAGCAGTAGATGATATCACAGTAATCAATAATAGGGAGGATCATTTTTTGGATCAGTTCACCCCTTGCCTGAGTCGGGAGGCAGGAGCGGTTTCTGAATAAAGCACCAAGTTTGGGGCAAAGTTTTTTCGTTATAGCATCTATATGGTCAGAGAAAGTGAGATGTTGGTCCAGCCATACACCCAGATACCTGAAGGATGTCGTGGTATCTGAAGTTGCACCGTCAAGACTAGTGAAGACGGGGACAGGTGGGAGCCTTGACAGTTTTTGTCTCATGCCAAATGTCATGGTCACTGTTTTTTTTTGCATTTAGGAAGAGTGGGTGAGAGTGCAACCATTTCTGGACATTATTGAAGTCACTTTGAAGCCTGGAGGCAACATCCAAGGGCGATGGCCCTGAGGAGAAAAGAACCGTATCATCAGCATACATATGTATAGAATATGAAGTACAGACAGATGGAAGATCATTTAGAAAAATGGAGAAGAGGATCGGTCCTAGTATGGACCCCTGGGGGATGCCAGTACATATGGGTAGAGGAGCAGAGATGTAGTCGGATATTTTTACCGATTGAGAACAGTCATTTAGGTACACATTGAACCATTTTATGGCATGATTAGACAACCCTGCTGTTGAAAGGGAGCATAGAAGGAGGGAGTGGGAAATGGTGTCAAAAACTTTAGCACGATCAATAAAAATGGCGGTAGTGATGTGACCGCAATCCATGCCTGTCAGGATTGTCTCAGTGACTGGAGTAGTGAGGAGGCAGTAGAGTGATGTTTTCTGAAACCGGATTGGTATTGGGTGAAGAAGTTGATGTCAGATAGGTATGAGGACAGCTGGGCTAGGACTAGTTGTTCCTGTAGTTTGGCTAACATTGGGAGGAGTGATATAGGGTGGTAATTCCCAGGGGAGGAGGTATCGTCTCCCTTTGGGAGTGGGAGAACAATTGCATGTTTCCACCCGAGAGGAATGTCAGCTAGTTGAAATGATAGATTAAGAAGAGCAGACAGTGGGGGATCAAGAGCTGTAGCAGACAGGTTTAGTAACTTGGGGTCCAGTCCATCAGGGGAGCTACCTTTGTTCGGGTTTAAGGCTTCCAAGGCCATCAGCATATTAGATAGTAGGATTTTAGAGAAGGAAAAATTGTGTGGAGGGGCAGGTGAACTTCCGGTAGAGGTGGTTGGCAACTGATTTGTGTTTGGAAGGGAGCCTGGAAGAGCATCAGCGCATGAGGTAAAGTGGGAGTTAAAAGCTGCAGCAATACTTGGGTGGTCAGTAATGACATTATTGTTTATTTTGAGGAGCAGGAAGGGAGGTGGAGCCTGAAGGGAGAAAAGTGAGTGAATTACTTTCCAAAATTTGGATGGATTGTTTATATTAGAGTTAAAGGTCGATTGGAAGTACTCAGCCGTAGCCAAGTAAGTGGCTTTCGTGCATTTGTTTCTGAGGGTCCGGTAGACCTCATAGTCTTTAAGAAGCTTTGTGCTTTTATTGAACTTCCAGGCTGCATCATGCGCTCTTTGGACAGTGATGAGTTCTGAAGAGACCCAGGGGAGGTGGTTACCTTGGACACGAACTCACCGTAACGGTGCATGGTGATTCCAGACTTCAAGGAAACGGTCTCTGAAGTAGTTTGCTGCAACATCTAGGTTACTGGCATTGAATATAGGTGCCCAGTTAATGTAGGACAGATCATATAGCAGTGGGGCGATGTTTAGGGATTTGTACATATGGATTTATAGAGTTTTGCAGGGGGCTTTGACTTTGTGAACTCTATGCACCAGGAAGGTCATACAATGGTCACTGAAAGTGTCTGCTAGAGTACCAGATTTTATGATCCTATGGATGTGAGAGGTGAGGGCCCAGTCAATGAGGGAGTGGTTACCTGTCTTATGGTTAAACCTAGTCGGGTCTTGAATAAGTTGGGTTAAGTTGAGAGCATGTGTAGCGTTCTATGCTTTGTTAGTTACGGTAGACCAGTTTATGTTGAAATCACCCATAATATGTAATTCTCCAGCTGTGGAGAAGTTAGCTAGGGTGGCTAAGAGGACGGTAGCAATTCTGGGTTCAGAGCCAGGATGGCAGTAGGCTCCTGCTACAAAGATAGGTTTGGAGAAGGGGAGAGAGAGATTTGTAACATCAGGACCTCATATGCTTTTAGTACAGTGCTAGAAAAGACAGAGGTGAATTGGATGGAAAAGGCAACGTAGATTGCTACCCCTCCACCTCTCCCTAGCCGGTCCTGGTGTGGTAATATGAAACCAGGGAGAGTGAGAGATGAGTTGCAGATTTTATTATTTAGCCATGTTTCTGATATTATAGTTATATCAGGGTTTAGTGAAGCCACCAGGGGCTGTAGCAAGTCCACTTTAGGGAGGAGGCTACGTATGTTTATATGTATTATTTTTAGGCCATTAGGGAGCACTGTGAGTCGTGGTTTGGGGCTGGCCACTGGAGGTGATTGGGCTGGGCTAGGGTTAGGGTTTATGTCACCAGCCGATAACAGTAGGAGGGCAATAATAAAATAGTGCAGCTTAGCACTCTTGAATCAAGAGTGTTTACGTAACAGTCTGGAGCAATGGCATTTAATAATATCTGGGGGTGTCCAGGAGCTAAGTAAGCGTATTACTGTAAAGTACATCGGAATAGGAGCAAGGGTGAATGGAGTGAGACCAGGAATAAAGGTAAGGTGAGGGGAATATAATTGATTTACAATGGGAAGAGGGACGGCATTTTGTTTCTGTAGAGGAAGTGAAGGCTTAGGGGACAGAGGGGGGAGGGCGAGAGCAGCGAACACCATAAGGATAAGGTTTAGATTAAAGGGCAACATTTTAGTATTTAATTAACCAAAGTAAGTAACGTGTCAAAAGTAAGTAGATTTGTGTGAAAGTTTTCCAAGTAGAGTAGTGCTGAGAGGCAAAGGGGGTGGGTCAGTGGGAGGACAGAGGTGGCTATACAGAATTATCTTAGCTGTATTGACATTCAAGGTCAGATTAAACAGTAGAGTTTTGAGAGAGCCAATAGCGGAGGGACAGTTAGAGGAAGGAGGGGCACATAAGCAGTTAAAGGAGGCCTGGGAGGGGTGGGGCGGGAGAAAAACAGCAATAGAGATTAGAATCACAGGCGTTTCAAAGTAAGGCAAAAGCTGGTAGAGCAGAATGAGAAAAGGCGCACCAATCAGGAGCCGGTTGCAAGGAGCTGCAGCCAATCGGAGCGCCGCCAGAGTGAGCTTGAATGCAGCGGTGGTACCTGAGGAGCTGGTCCCAGGGTGGGTTCCATGAGGGTGGTGGGAGCTTGTGAGTTCAGTCGGCGGCAGCCGAGAAGGCGCCGCCTTGCCATTTAGAAGCGCTGCTCAGGGCTCGCAGTAGAGATCTAGGGAAGGAAAGAGAGGGGAAGGGTAAATAAATGTTAGCAGAGGTGTCATTTAGTCCAAAGAAGGGGAGGGAGACTGGTGGCAGACTGGCAGAGGAGGGGTGGCGGTGAGAACTAGAGACAAAAGAAAAAGTGAATAGACTAGACAGGGGGTGGGCTGTGATGAGACAAAGGAGGGGAAAGGTGTTAGCAGAGAAACAATTTGAAGAAATAGAGGGCCGGGGGTGAGTTCAAGCTGATGTTAATGGTTTGCAAGGAGTGGAGGGGATGAAACAATTTAGAGAGGTGGGGAAATAGTCAAAAATGGAAAGAAACAGAAAAAAGCAGGTAGCGATTTAGCAAGGATTACTATACACAAGCAAGGGGATGGGTAGACTGAGGGTATCAGTGTTATGACTAACGTGGGCTAAGCTAGACAGTATTGCAGACATGCACATTAGAGAACAATTTGAAATATTTGTAGGCGCTAACATGTAGCTAAGCTTCTATCTAGTACACAGAGTAAGCAAACCGCAATGCTGTGAATAATGGCAAGTGGGCAAAAAAGACAAAATGTAAAATGTGAAAAACCAGCAGTAGAGATTAGAATCACAGGTGTGTCAAAGCAAGGCAAAAGCTGGTAGAGCAGAATGAGAAAAGGTGCACCAATCAGGAGCCAGTTGCAAGGAGCTGCAGCCAATCAGAGCGCTGCCAGAGCGAGCTTGAATTCAGCGGTGGTACCTGAGGAGCTGGTCCCGGGGTGGGTTCCACAAGGGCAGTGGGAGTTTGTGAGTACAGTTGGTGGCGGCGGAGAAGGCGTCGCCTTGCTGTTTAGAAGCGCCGCTCAGGGCCTGCAGGAGAGATCAATCAGGAGCCAGTTGCAAGGAGCTGCAGCCAATTGGAGTGCCGCTGGAGCAAGCTTGAATTCAGCGGTGGTACCTGAGTAGCTGGTCCCGGGGTGGGTTCCACAAGGGTGGTGGGAGGTTGTGAGTTCAGTCGGCGGTGGCCGAGAAGGTGCCGCCTTGCCGTTTAGAAGTGCTGCTCAGGGCTCGCAGGAGAGATCTGAGGTGCTGGTACTGGGGTGGGTTCCACAAGGGAGGTGGTAGCTTGTGAGTTCAGTCGGCGGTGGCCGAGAAGGTGCCGCCTTGCTGTTTAGAAGCGTGGCTCAGGGCTCACAGGAGAGTCCTTGTGAAGGTGTGGCCTCCAGTACTGCACGCAGTACTCCAGATGGGGCCTAACCAGTGTCTTGTAAAGAGGGATTATTACCTCCCTCTTCCGACTTGTGATACCCCTACTAATACACCCCAACATCCCTCTAGCCTTACCTACTGCTTTAGAGGTCTGCTTGGATGATTTCAGGTCATTGGTGATGATGACGCCCAAGTCTCTTTCTTCCCTTGTGACTGCCAGCAACTACCCTCCCAGCCTATAGGTGGCCTCAGGGTTTCTCTACCCTATGTGCATGATCTTGCACTTCTTTGTGTTAAACTCCAGTTGCCACTCTTCTGACCATTTTGTTGGTTTATCCAGATCTCTTCTCATTCTGCCCATCCCATCTGGATCATCTACTCTGTTGCAGATCTTGGTGTCATCTGCAAACAGACAAACCTTACCCTCCAGTCCATCTGCAATGTCACTGATGAAGATATTGAAGAGGACTGGCCCCAGGACTGATCCCTGAGGTACCCCACTTGTGACTTGCATCTCTTCTGACTGTATATCGTTTATCACCACTCTCTGTTTTCTGCCCATCAACCAGTTTGCCACCCAGTTGACCAACATCTGACCCATCCCGAGCCTACCCAGCTTATTAATCAATCTTCTATGTGGAACAGTATTGAAAGCTTTGCTGAAGTCAAGGTAGGCAACATCAGCTGCTCCCCTTGGTCAACCACTCTGGTTACCAGTCAAAGAAATCTATGAGATTGGTTGACAGGACCTTCCTTTGTAAACCCATGCTGTCTTGGATCCTGTGCTCCTATGAATTCCAGGTGTCGCACTATCCTTTCCTTAAGGAGTGTCTCCATAATCTTGCCCACTACTGAGGTAAGACTGACTGGTCTGTAGTTCCCTGCTACCACTCTTGTGGAGCGGGATCACATGAGCCCTTCTCCAGTCTTCTGGGACCTCTCCTGTGCTCAGAGACTCACTAAACAGTTATGATAATGGCTCTGCTAGTTCCACCCTTGGCTCCTTTAGTACCCTGGGATGTATGCCATCAGGTCCCATTGTCTTGTCAACCTGGAGCTTATCGAGCTCTTATAGGACCCTTTCTTTTGTGAAGGGACTAGTGCAGAGCTGTGGGCCCTGCCCTACCTTCTCTTCAGTAAATACTGAACAGAAATATCTATTTAGGATAGATGCTTTTACATGGTCCTTCTCCTCCTCACATGCCCCCTTATCCTCTTTGATCTTAACAATACCCTCTCTGGACTTTCTTCTTTCACTAATGTATCTATGGAAAGTCTTGTCACCTTCTTTTACTGTTTGTGCTAGAGTTTCCTCTGTTTGGGCCTTTGCCTGCCTTACTGCCTTCTCTGCTTCCATTAGGGAAGTTTGGTATGCCTTCCTAGCTTCATCCTGCTGCATTTCCTTATATTTCCTGAAGGCCAGCCTTTTGGCTCTGACCTTTTCTGCTACTGTGTTTGAGAACCAAATGGTTTCCTTCTTCATTTCCACTTCCTTTTCTCACTAACACTGTGGGATGTTGCTTCAAGTATTGCATCTTTAATGTTTGCCCACTTTGTCTGTACCCCCTCACCTGTATTTCTTTTTGCCAGGGCTAGCTTAACTCTGTTGGCTATCTTATCAAAGTCAGCTCCTCTGAAGTCCCGTATTTTTGCCTTTGAATGGGATGATTTTGTTCTAGTGGCCAAACTGAACCATACCATGTGATGGTCATTGGCACCCAGGTGACCTTCTACCTGGAGATCTGTGATCCTTTCCCTGTTAGTCAGTACTAGATCTTGATACAGTCTTAAAACTGACATCATAGTTTCCATTACCAAGGTGTAGCAATGCAACTATTTCCGATGAGAAGAACCTCATCGTATCTTTTAATGGTTGTTTTGCTACATATAGCCTGTCAGGGGGATTTTCCATACCCCCTTTGTAAATTAACCTGACAGCAATTTTTCTCGGGGCTGGTTCCCATTTGTTTTGAAATAAATCTGTCAATTTAAACATAGGATCTAACCAAGCTTTTTTATTGGGTCTTGTAGTATGTGTTCATCTGGTCCCAGTCTCTGAATTGACTAATTTTGCAGTTTTACTTGAGCTGAAGTATGTGCTGCTCCAGTCCTCTATGTGTCCTCGTTGGGGCCCATATTATCAAAGGATGTACTTGCTCTTATTTCTTGGACTTTGCTTTTAACAGCAGAGGTTTTAGTCTTATCCACTAGTGCAGTTGTAGTGTCAAGACGATAACGCTGCACAGCCTCGTCTCCTGAATCAGAAGACCAATGACCATTTTCATCTTTCAACCAGCCCGCACCCTCCATAGCATGAGCGGGAGACCAATTTTGCTGTAACTGCACTAATTCCGTGTCAGTTCCTCCTTTAGTCAGTTTAAGTGTTTCTTTTTGACCAGTCTCATCCATTTGCTTTGCTATCACTGGAACTTCTCTCCCTGGTGCCGCTTTTGTATTTTGCACCCCAAGTTTTTCATAAGTCCTAATCTGTGTCTTGCAGGATGAGGTGGCTTCATTGCTTGCATCACTGGCTATAGGCACTCAGCAGACCGCTGAATACTACTCCCAGCTGGGAAAGCATTTTGCACATTTTTGTCCATTTCGGGTTTCGTGGCCTTTGCTGTATCTGCCACGACACCACTCAGCTGTTTTACAAGTGAGTCATTTGAAACTTCTGTCACAGGACTAGGTGGCTTCATTGTTTGCTGCACTGGCTCTAGGCACTCAACAGACCGCTGAATACTACTGCCAGCCGGGGAAGCATTTTGCATATTTTTGTCCAATTCAGGTTCCGCAGCCTTCATTGTACTGTATCTGCCAGGTCACCACTCAGCTGTTTTACAGGTGAGTCATCTGGAGCTTCTATCATATTATTTTCCTGAACATTTGTCAGTTCTATTTGTAAGGCTTTTCCTTGCTCTTTACATTTCTCTTCTGCCAGTATCAATTTCCTGAGTTTTTCTTTCTTTTGTATTATGACAGTACCAGGCATTAAAGGAGACTGTATACCATGTCTGAGCTTGTAGCTTCTTCCACAATTTGAGACCAGTCCATGTCAGATTCAAAAAAACAAACAGGAACATCAATTCCACTTTCCTCTTCTGTAACTAGTTGCAACTCCACATCCTCTACAGGAGATATCAGAACAGAAAGGGGTTCCTTGTCCTCAACTTCTCCTGCCTGCAGTCCTCCTCCTCCTGGATCCACCTGGGCAGCACTTCCTCCTCTGTCCGGCTCTAAACCGGGCTCCTCCATCCCCACTTACAGGAGGAAAAGCCCCCTGGTGCAAGAGACAAAATGGTGAAAACAGTAGGGGTACTTTATTAGGCAAGAAACACAACATCACACAAAAAGGAAAGAAAAACAGAACAGTTGAAATGTTACAAATACAGATCTGATAGTGTCAAAGAAAACAAACAAAAAAAAATCAACAAAAAGAAAACTCTTTCCATAAATAGTTAACATAGGATTTGGAATATTTTTCCCATCCTGACAACGAACAGCTTGTAAATCAGTAACAACAGCAGAGAGAATAACATCAAAATCTGTATGAAATTGTTGCAACACAAAAGAACAACGAGCTTGTCATAAATAATATTGCAAGAGTGCAAAAAAAACATTCAATGTACTTCTATGATATCTGTCCCAATCTCCAAAATAATCACCTAATACCAGAGTACAGTAAGAGATTGACCGTAAGTGAGGCATATTCCAGCGTCTGGCCGCAAAGTCCCAAAACTTCTGACTATGAGGACATTCAATAAAAAAATGAGACTGGCTTTCTTCAATATTAATACAATCTTGTCTTAAACAATATCTTTCAGTTACTGGTTTATACTTTAGATTTCCTCGAACCCCTAACCTACCATGAGCAGATATCCATATAATGTCCCAAATTTTAAACAAAATTCTTTTGTCAGTTAATTTACTGAGTACATACTTCATATTAGATGGGAGCAAGATGGAAAAGTAATATTACTTTCTGCACATCATACAATGTATTCATAAAAGGATTTCCTGTGTAAAGACTGTAATTTATGTAAAGGAATCTTCCATTGATGCAATTTTTTCAAAGCCGAGATACCATATTGCAGAATATCATCTGATAATAATATTCTAGGGGGAAGAAGAGACCATTTAAAAAAATATTTATGCCATATAGATTTGTTCCAGAATTGCCAAGGAAGAGACGGTACCTGCCAAATGAATGAAAAGGAAGAAAAAAGAAAGACAGAATGAAAAAAAATTATAGGATTAATCATATGTAATCCTCCCTCTCTGTATCTGAGATATGTATACTCTCTCTTCACAGGGTTTAATCTATTGCCCCATAACATCTGAAAAAAAATACTATAAATTCTAGTTTCCAACGAAAGCGGAGGTGGAAAAAGGTGACTTAAATAAAGAAAAATAGGCAAAACAAATTTTTTAATGATCAAAACTCTTTTCTTTTTCCCAAATTTCCAGTGTTTCCACTGATTAACTTTAGCTTCACCCACTGCTAACTGCTTGTCCCAATTATAGAACTCCATATTAGTTATCCCAAACCAGACACCCAGAATTTTCTGAGGCCCAGTTACAAGGGGAATAGCAAAACAATATGATAAGTCTGGAACTAACTGACCCAATTGCATCACAAAACTTTTTGTAATATTAAGAGAGGCACCAGAGTATCTACCAAAGAAAAGAAAAAACTCTAAAGCTCTCCGTAAAGAGAATGAGTCAGCTAAAAGAAGGGTAACGTCATCTGCAAAAGCAGTAACTTTAACCATTTCCAGACCCGCAGAAGGAGCAATACCTGAAATGGAGGTGTCACCAATAATGCTTCTAATTACTGGATCCAAAATAAAAGTGTATAATAAGGGGCTTAAAGGGCATCCCTGCCTGACACCTCGGTAGATCATAATTTTCGCCCCTAATAGGCCATTCACTATTGGAACTGAAACTGCGGATGTATACAACTGTGAAATCCATTGTATAAAAGTATCAGGAATTCCATAAAAAGAAAGAACAAAATACAAATAGGGATGACTAACTGCATCAAACGCTTTGGATTGATCCAAAGCTGCTATTAGTTCAGATGAAAAAAAACTAACTTGACAAGCAAAAAGATCTCTAAGTAGAAAGAGGTTGTGCTATATCTTCCTATTTTTTATCGCACATGTTTGTGCAGGGTGAATCAAAAGCCTAGCTAATTTCTCTAACCTATTATTCAAGATTTTAGATAAAATCTTATAATCACTGTTTAGCAAACAGATTGGTCTCCAATTTGAGAGTAGTTTTATCCCCTTTTTATAAATGAAGGTCATCATGATATTGAAAAGTCTTGACAGGAGATCCCTGATGATAGGTAACAATAATACAATGGGAAGAAAAAACCCATATAGTCTATACACTTTTATAGAACTCATTAGGTATCCCGTCTATACCAGGGGAGGATCCGAGCTTTAATTGTTTAATTACTTCAATCACCTCAGAAGAGGTGATAGGTAATCGTAAGGACTGAACCAAGTCACGAGGCAGTTGAGGAAGAGAAGAAAAAACCGTGTTTGAGAAAGAATCTGTAGGTAACACTTGCGGGGATGAAAAATAATTCTGAATGTAATGCTGCACTACCTGTAGCATACCTACATCAGTGGTAATTAGTTCATTATTTGCATTAAGCAAACCAGTCATGAGAGTATCTCTTAAATGTGTTTTACATGCATGAAAAGGGTCAGCCATTGGGGAATCTTTACAGGTAAAGCGGAATTCCAAATCCAAAGATTTGGCTCTATTGTATTGGTAAGTTTTCATTTGTTGCTTAATATTCTTTATTTGGGAAAGAAAGCGAACATGGTCGTGTGGAGGGAGTGACATGAGCCTATATAATTGGTTCCGGAGAACCAAATATTTCCTATATGCATCCTGTACCTTTGCTTTACCCCAGGACTGAAATAAATGCTTAATCTCAATCTTAAAATGCCTCCACCATTCATATGGGGAGGAAAATAGGGCCAAAGTGGAGGACTTTGCAGCTAAGAAAAATTCTAGTTTTGAAAAATGAACTGAGTCTGAGAGAAAGGAAGTATTTAATCTCCAGCGTGATATACCAGAATATAATCTAGGAGGAAGATGTCGCAGAGATAAAGTACAAAATAAAATATGATGATCAGAGAATTCCACTGGAACTACAACACAAGACACAACCTGAAGATAGTGTGAAATAAAAACATATCTATCCTAGTGGCAAAGGTGTGCCTATGATAAGTGTTCCCACCTGTAGGTGTAGCTACGGAAGACATCCGTAAGCCCAGCATCTGTCACCACCTCTAATAATGCATGTGAATCACAATAAACCTTTTCCCTTGTATTTTACGGAACTGGATATCAAGGAGCAGTTAAAACTCTCCCAAACTAAATGTTTCCTGGTAAATAAAAGGGTTTAATTTCTGTAAATAAAGAAATATGGCCTGTTTTAGTCTGTGGCCATAAACATTAAAAGCGAAAAAATATTCACCCATGAACAGTCTAATATAAGAGCTCTGCCCGTAACAAATCCGTCACCTTCGTAATTTTAAAAGAAGAGTTACCAAACAATATAGCCACTCCATCTGCGATTTCAGTACTGAAAGACCAAAAAGAAGGGCCACAAGTCCATAGTCTTTTTAATCTTTTTTCCTCAGAAATGGAAGACACCCTTGTCTCTTGTAAAAAAATGATATCTAATTTCAAAGATGTAAGATATGAAAATATGGATATCTGCCTATGAAACGTCTTTAAACTGCATACATTTAAGGAAGCAAACTTTAAAGCGGCCATGAAAATACTTATGAGCTATGCTTTTGACTTACTTTCTTTTTTTTCCTTTTTTCCCTTTCCTATCTTTAGCTAGTTCTGTAGATTTGCTGTCTTCGTCGTCTGTCACAATTTCAGAGAGATGAGAGGTCTCAGACTCCATATCTGAGTCTCTAACCTCATCCTGAAGGGGGGAAAAGAAATTTTCAGTCACAACCGGACTGATCTGGGACTGTTTCGAGGATGCTCTGGTAAACCTCCTGCTTTTAACAATTTCAAAAGGGGATGGCATAATGGAAACCTGACTCTGACTATCTCCTGATTGAGGGGGAGCTGGATGTACGGTATCCTGAGGTTCATTAGCCACAGTTTGCACAGGTTTAGCAGCATCTGGGAATGAGGGGGTGGGACAGGGTCTTGCCTTGGGGGTTAACTCTTTCCACCTGGACTTTGCAATTTAGCCTAGGCTTTTCAAAGCAAACTGTCTTGGTCTAGACCTTCAAACAATTATGCCTCGCCTAAGGACACTGATGGAAGGCATGGCCCTTCTCCTCACAAAGGTTACATTGAAAACATTGGTACACCTGTCAACAGAATGCCAAAACCCCCACAAAAAGGACACTTCATCATATCACAGACACTACTAATGTGTGTTCTATCCCACATTTATAAAATGCTTTAGGCTTGCCCGCATAAAAGCATACCCTCTGTCTTTTCTAAGAAAAACTATTTGGCAGATGAACAACCTCAGAATTGACTTGTAACAATTTCACTTTAAATTTCCACCCCCTGTCCAAATGCCCTCTATATCTAGAAGAGCTTCAGGTGGCTCCAACACCTCACATTTGGATTGCAGCCATTCGATAAATATCACTAACATTCACCCCTCGTTTGAAACATAATTGTGACAAACCTAATTAATGGCCTAGTTAAAGGGATAACAAAAAGGCAGCCACACCGGTGATTTTCTGATTGGCATATTTGTCCCAAAATTTGTCCATAAGAGCAGTAGTTTGAAAGCTGATGTCAAAGGAATCCTCCCAGAAACATGAATGAGGGCATAGATATCCTTAGCACAAAACCCCATTTTAGATTTTAAAAGTTGTTTGAAAACATAGTACCTATCGGGGTGTTCTTTCAAACCACCTCTATATTTTAAACGCACAGCGTTGCAACGAGGGGTTTGTTCCAACTTCGATTTGAATAAATCCGACATTGTGGGTTTGGAAGTGTAGCTTGATAATGGGGTAGTAACACCCGAAGATCCATTCGAAAGAGTATCAGGGGGCACAGTGGAAAGTTCAGTCCCAAGACCACCCCTACCCTCCCTCGAAGTGGATGGCTGAGGGGAACGTTGCTGTACAGGTTCAGGAGTCTTCCTACCTGAGAGCGGAGTCCAATCCAGGTCAGGAACCCAAACTCCCGATTCATTTCTCCTCCATCCCGCCTCCAGAAGCGCCATTTCTTCAGACCAGTCTGTGGAACCATCACGACTTCCTCCTTCCTGTAGCCGAATTGTTGCTGCCAAAGCGTTGTCTGCTGGTCCGACGTATTTGTGGTCCTCCGGAAACCGTGTCTCGAGAAACAGATCCTTACGCTGATGTAGCGCGCATGAAGATCTCCATGGCTGTATCTCCGTCCGCTGGGCAGAGCAAGACCAGGCAAAGGCTCCGAATCGAAGGCACCGCAGTAAGTGAAGCAAGCTTACTTTCTTCCAAATCTGGTAGCTGGGGTGAATTAGCGACCGTTAAAGATGAACTCGCAGCAACATTATCGTGTGGCACATTGAGAGCAATGGAACTCTCCCTCCTGTAATCTTCCACCTCCTCCTCCATCCCGACCTCAGGAACGTCTGCCATGTCGGGTGCTGACATCAGCGAGAGTTCCCACCAGCCACTGACCAGCAGCCAGTAGGGGAATTTCCCAGGTGTCTTACCCAAATTTACACCATTCACTGAAAATACCACCAACAGCTTAATCTGGTTCAATGTCAGTTGGCATCCATCTGTATCCCCTTCCCCCAGGATGAGGCTGAAAATAGGCAGAATTGTCTAGTCCTCCTTTCCATGTTAACAAAAACTAAATAAATAAAACAAATATAGTGCTGCTGAAGCAGCACAGCAATAACCACATAGTATAAAGCGCTGCTGTAATTAGAGCGACAAGGGTATAATAGCGGTATGGAACTACAGCTGCCCCTGTCGCTGACTGTGGACTACAGGAAGTGCTGAAGAAGCCTCAGGTGCTGTTCCTGGCCAAGCTGCTCCCGTGGCGAAGTAGCTAAGGCAGAGGGACCTCGGGATCAGGGTTTGATTCCCTGTCCCTCGGTAATTTTTTTTTTTTTCCTGCCGCCCCCACCCAAGTTTCCCCTTATCCCCTTAGCTTCACACCCCCTTGGCATTAGTTAATTTAGTTTTGAGTGATGTGGAAGGCAAAGTCTCCAATGTCAGGGGAGCAGAGCACCCCTCAAAAATATGAAACATTTTAATGTGTCCTATTTGTTTCTGTGGTGTGAGTTTTTTTTGTTTCGGTTGGTGTTTTCGCCAACTCTGTTTGTGGCAAGTGGCATTTTGACTGCTGCATTGTTTGCTGAGCTGTTTTTTGCCACAACATGATGACAGACATTATGTGAGAGAGACTGAGATAATGGTGGGAGTAATATATAAATCTGTACCCTTACACATCAAACTGTATGGGTTCCCTTGTACCCCTTGTACAGGAGTAAAGCCAACAAAGTCTCAATATCCATTACTGTGAAGTGAATGCAGACAATAGTCCCAGCTCTTAGACAGAGGGCTGCATGAGCTTCCTCAGGTCCCTTCTGCTGGATAAAAGCTAGTAAAACTCAACAGGACCATAACTTCTTTCACATTGACAAAAGAACGATATAACCTGGCTGATTATCAATCAGTTACCCAACTAGAAAAGAGGAAGAGAGGAGAAAAATCTCCATTAATGGCCTTCCATACAGCTCAGTGACATAGAAAGTATATTGGTCTGGATGCAGGAATCTCTGCCATACCACTGTAAAAAAACATCAGAACTAGTGCTGCCTGTCTACTGCAGTATATACAGTAGGACCTCATGTGCTAATGGTAACAGTGATAGCCTGACTGTATTGGGTGGTTAGGAAGCTTATGAATATTCTTGAGCCTACCTCTTGGCTGTACAGGTCCCTCACGCTTGATGTTTCCTGGTACACTGGGGCATCAGGGGGACCATGCATCGACTCAGCAGTGCTACAGCCGCCAGTGCATGGATGTTGCAGAAAAGGTAAACTGCGTATCACTTATGTGTTCCTGTTGCCACTCATCTCCTCTCTGTACTGATGCTGCTTTGTTCCAAGATGTCTGGGTGAGTTTGGGTGGGGTTGGGGGGGTTGCTCTGCGGTGAGCACAAGTGCTCCTGAACAGTTGTTGGATTTTTTCCTGACTTTGTTTCCATGCTACAGCCACAGGACTGGTGAGTTGCTGTATGCAGTGCTCCAGTCCAAAGCCCATGCAAATGAGCTCAGTGCTACCATGGCTGCTACCACTGCTGCTTGTGCAGCAAGCATCACTCCAGCTGGGATCATTGTCATGCACCCACTTCCTGCATTAGACAGAAATTTGCCACCGGCTGAGGGACAGATAATGTCAAAAATACCAGTGGAATCCATTCCTGAATTCAGCCCGTAGTCTCTAGTATCTGAGCTGCTGGCTTCTACATCATTCATAAACAGAAAGCAAGTAATATCAACCTCTGCCAAGCCAGATTCAGTTCTCTATCCACACTTAGAATGCTAGACATTGGTCAGTCTCTGGACATCTTCAAGCCTGGTTCCTCCAACCACTTGTGATGTCATCCTCTGGCTCCACTCCATCTGACGTCAGATCTTTTCTTTTTTTTTTTTCACATTATTTTTACCTCCTTGGTGGGGGGTGGTCATATGGTTCCCTTTCGGCCTCATGCCCTGCGGTGCCCCACTGACCACAGCACCTGTACTCGACCTCCTCCTCCTCTTCCTACACACAGCCCAGGTCTCTTACCCAGCGGCTACTTACCCCCCCCACATGGGGGAGTTCCTGATGAACTGGACTTGGAGGGAGTATCCTAGGTGCATCCGGTGTGGTACCAGCTGGCAATAACCTCATGCGTGCTGGAGGATTTTTTCTTCCATTTTTCCATGACTCAGACGTAGGCATGCAATATCATCTAGGATGCTGTAATGTGCACAACCGCATGCCGTATGTCCCATGTCTGCCCTGCTGTCCCCCCTATGTTGTGGGCCTCTTGTGCTCCAGTCCTCAGCCACTGCCAGGAGCCTGTGTTGCTGTGGTCCTTCTCCCCCACCCTCTCCAGAGGAGGAGGAGAACTGCCCTTGGGATGCTCAATCCTCCTCTCTCTGGCCAGTCCTCCAGCTCCCATGGTGGCACCTGACTCCAGGTCACTGGCACCGCAAACAGTATTAGCTCTACCACTGTACCAGCAATCCAGCTTTCATCTGATCTTTTCTTCTGGAAGGGACCGGTCTCCTCCTTCACAGCTCCTGCAGGGTGAGAAGATTCTAACTTTTCAAGTGCAAAACGTTGGCTACTTTTCTCAAATTCCTTTTCAGAGTTTGACTTATGCTATGCAGTTCATCTTCCAGTTGCTGCTCTGTCAATGGGAGAATAATGGAATGCAAGAAGACAGGATTCAAGTGACTCATTTGGTGCAGGCAGAAAATATCTGCCACGGATCCACATGATGCGTGTCTTTACTGCCTGTATCCACATGGCATGTGTCTTTACTACCTGGGGGCTAACCACAATATTAGGGGATGCCCATATTGTCGAGCCACACATCCTTCATTGCAGGACTGGAAGGCGCAGTCTCTCCAATGTAGGCCTTAGGAAAATTGACAGACCTCAGACACTCATTCGTGAATTGCCTGGAGTTCCGGGATATGTACCTGGCTCTTCAAACTTATAAGGAAAGTCCCCTTACTCCAGAAAGCATAAGAAGGGCCATTGCTGTCGATCATGGGAGAGGGACCATTCCCACTCTTTGTGGTCTCTTGATTCCCCCAACCAGGTGACCTTGGTCAAGTTTCTGCCGGTCAATACTTCCAGGTGATCCCCGATGGAGGAGTTAATGTCAACTCCAGTCAGCATCTAGGTCAGCAAGTCAGATGAGACTGTTCCCAACACCATCAACTAGGAGTCTGAGGAGGAAGTGGCTTCCTTCCTCTCAAAGATTCTGGTGTTGCCTGGACCCATATAGCTGGGGTGGGGGTTCAGCTGGTGACCCCGATTGAGCTTCTTCTGGTGCAGCCTTCACCAGCAGTTCCATAATCAGAGCCACCCATCATGGTGAAGCTGCCTCAGCAGATGCTATACACTGCACTGCTGTTGGAACCCAGTCGCCCTCAGGATCCAGGTTAAGGTCCCACTCAGGGCAGTACCAACAGAAGTACCTGTCAAGTTCATCCTCGGATGACTGTCAATGGCATCGACTCCAGAAGAGGTACGAGGACCTAGTCTGACAATATTGGTCCATGGCAGGCCAGGGGCAGGGTAGGCCCATGCTGCCAGCCCCTTTGACCCCATCTTGGATGCCTGTGCCATTGGGACCAGGAGTTGGGGATCTGCCTCCAGCAGCCCCTCCTGATTGACTGATTGTGGTTGAGCTCCCTCTTTTGCAGCTGTGCAAGGAGGCCCTCATTAAGGATTCTTGACAGGGTACAGGTTACTCTGTATCTTGTCAGTGGCCCCTTCCTGACAGGAGGGTGGTCCACATCCCCATGAAGAAGCTTCAGCTTCTGTTTGATTGAGATTCCAGCTCAGAGGAGGAGTCTTCCATGGCCTCCTCCTCCTCCCACTGCAGTTGGATTGATGTCCTTCACGACTCTTCTTCAGCATATATCCTCTACCAGAAATGTGAGATCTACATCTTGATGGACATCCTGGAGTGGGAGGACTCCCCAGGAGTGGTGTTGCCTCTAAAGGAGGCTGTCCTGGGCCCCATGCTCAAGAACTGGCAGCACCCCATGTCCTACCAGTCTCCTCCTAATAGGATGGACAACAAGTATGCAATCACTATGAATGGTCTCTCTGGGTTCTTAAAGAATCCTTCAGCGGTGGGGTTGGCCTTGTGCTCAGTCTTCAGGAAATTGAAGGTCCAGGGAGATGCTGACAAATCACTGGACAAGGATTCCAAGAAACTGGATTTTCTTGCCTTCAAGGTGTATGCAGTGGCTACCTTGGGCTTGTACCAGGTCAACAATGCAGCTCTGATGGCCTGTTTTGGTCATGCACTTTTTGAAAACTCACTGACATACTCCATCTGCTCCTGATGGATAACCAGGCAGATATTAGGACCCTGTGGGACCTGGGATGTTTGCTGTCTAAGCACCAGTTGCAGGCAGCTCTAGACACAGACAACCTTATACCTGTGCAGTGGCCACTTTGATATCCATGCACAGGAGGTCCTAGCTGTGTCTCTCAGCTTGCACCCCTGGAGACTCAGCATAAGTTGGCAAATGTACCCTTCTGAGCACAGACCTCTTAGGCCCTGAGGTGGAGGATCATCTCACCCAGATTGAGAAGTCCAATGTCCCTATACTTGCTGGCATTCTACCAACAGGCTAAGCAGCAGAAAACGCCTATGACATGTACCTTTTGTGGCTCAGGCCATCAACCCCACCAGCAGCAGCAAATACAACAGTATCAGCACTAACATCCAGCAAAGCAAAGGCCTGCCAGTCAGGGCCAGAAAAAAAGAGGTGGTGGCGGTGCAGCTCCGAGGGTAAAAAGTGACTGGTTGTGGGGTACCATTCTCCCTCCAGCACAGTTCCTGATGCAGCTCTCATTTGCTTTGTTTTCTTCTACAGTGCTCCAACATTATGTCAGACAAGTGGGTACTGGAAGTGGTGGGTTTGGGTCTCTCTCTGGAGATTGAAACTCTCACATCATACTGATCCTGAGCACCACAAGAGTTTATGGTGTCTGTGGACACACTGGCTGCTCTGCAGAGTGATATAGCTGAACTCCTAGATCGCAGTGCTATGGAGCCTGTCACAGATGCCCAGGCCTCTCAGGGATGTGTCTTGGTAACTTTTGGTGCTGAAACAGACTGAGAGACAGGCTAAACCTAGACTCTAAATCAGATCATTCTGTATTTGGAGTTAGGTGTGTGGTTCTGTTCCCTGGATCTCCAGGATGCTTTCTTCCATACCCATCCATCTGTCCCACTAGCAGTATCTCTGGTTCTGCATTAGTGGAGTCCTGTAGCAGTTCAAGGTTTTGTAGTTCAGCCTATCCGTAAGCACCATGAGTGTTCACCAATGGCCCATCTATCATGATGGCTTAAAGGGCACTAGGAATAGCTGTACCGGGATCACTGGTTCATGGCAGGGATCTCCAGAGAAGCATTAGAGTGGTACAGGGATCTGTGTCTCTAGACCTTCTGGGACTTCGGCCTTCTGGTCAACCCAACAGAGTCAGAAATGGCCCCCAACAGGTGATCTGTTCATTGGAGCAGAGTTGGACTCCATCCAAGCCAAGGCTCACTTAGCTGTGGACAGGGTGGAGGACCTTACTTCCTTTGCCCAGTCATTTCAAGTTGCGCAGTTGTGCCTGGCCTAAGAATTCTTCCAGCTGTTGGGGTTCATGGTGTCTTTGATAAGCATGGTCATTTGGACTTGCAGGTGCATGCACCCCCTACAGTGGGAGCTGGGGCAGTAGTGGTCTCAGTGCCGTGGTCTCCTGAACCAGCCAATTCTGGCAACCTAGGTGATGCAGGATGTCATAGAATGGTGGGTGCACCCCTGGAATGTCATGGAGAGAATTCTGTTTGCCCGCCCAGAGCTTACCCTCACCTTGACCACGGATTCATACCTGGGGGTATGGGGGCTCATCTATCTGACTGTAGAACCCACAGATTCTGGTCACCTAGTGAGACTTGCAGCACATTAGTCTGTTCGAGCCCCATGCAGTGCAACTGGCACTGACACAGTTTGCTCCACTGATTCGGGGTTAACTTATGCAGATCCAAACCAACAACATGACCAACATGTTCTACTTGAACAAACAAGGTGGGACGCATTCCTTTCCTTGGTGTCAGAAGGTGCTCTATATCTGGTCCTGGTACTCAGCCTGTCAGTGGACATCCTGGCAGTGCATGCTGCACAGGAGAACAACCAGCTAGTGGATGTTCTCAGCTAGGTAGGAGAGACATTTCACAAGTGATCCTTGCACCAGAATGTGGTGACACAGCTGGTTACCCATTTGGGCACACCTCTGGTGGACCTGTTTACCTCTGCGCCTGCCCCCCTTAGATCAGAATCCTGATGGTGGATTCCTTCTGCTGGACTTTGACCTTGTTCCTTCCATAAGCCCTTCCCTTGACCCACAAAGTGGTGCTCGATGCTCAAGGCAGACGGAAACCAAGCATACCTGATCCTGGTGGCTCTGCACTTGGTACCTGGATCTCCTCAGCCTCTGCAGCAGGTTTGCATGGTGGCTTCCTCTCTGCCCAGACCTGATGATGAGGCAAGGCAGAACAATCCAGCTTCTGGACCTTCAGTCCTTGCCCATCTCTTGCTTGAACAACTCCAGGATTGTGGCCTGGATCAGCAGGATTGCTACAGGTACTTGTATATCCGCCACTACTGTCATACCACATTAGGCCTAAGGGTAGAGGAAGCTCACTTCCCTCCCCTGGTGGCCCTGGTCATCAGATGCTACAAAGTCACCAGCAAACTACTGTTAGTGCCACCCAGGATATTTGGGGAGCGAAACTTTCCACTGAACTGCAACCAGCAGATTGGGACACGACTTGGTTCAGACAGCACAAGGTGACTGGGTCATTTCAGTGGCATGAATACAGCAACTAGATTTTTTCGAACACCTCACATCACTGCAAAGTTCCTGTCTACGTGAGACTCCTTCTGCTGGAGGAAATGCGGAACAGAGGTGACCATGCATAGAAGGAATTTCTTCATACTTACTGTAATTTCCTTTTCTGTTAGCTCCAACATTGTCAATGGGCATTCATTACACTTGGGTGTAGTTCACCCCTACAAGAGGAAATGGCACAGCCCAAAGCTTTAGAATGCTGGGCAGTGAGGATTCTGGACAGCAGCAACTCTCCAGTCACCATTGTCCTTACAGTGTCTCTAAATATGAAATAAATACCATATTGAGTGACTTGACACTAAAGCACATAATTAACTGTCTATACAGATATGACTCTTATCAGAATAAAACCTAGTAAACAGTGGCCTGCCTTGACCACTGAGGAAGGTGATTGCTCAAAATCCTTCTTCTGCAGTTCACATGTTGCATGGTCCAAAGGGAAATGGCAACTGGAAAGAAAACCAAAATAGTAACAAAGGAAGGCACCCTTGGCTAACATCAAATCTGATCCTGTAAAATCTGTGCAGCAGCAGTCTACATTCTGATGTGGAACTGCTCACTTTATTACTAATATGATTTTTTTTATTTAAATCCAAACAAAACACAGGCGCAGCAGGTAAACTAAAGAGGGATATCCAGATAGGCTTGCAAAACAGAGAGTATAACAGTACAAGGACATTCCAATGATGACATATCTGACAGTATTCTCCTGCAGGAGCAAGGCTCCCGAGTAGGCCCCATTGGCAATGTTGGAGCTAACAGAAAAGGAAATTATGGTAAGTATGAAGAAATTTCTTCTTTCTGTAGCACTTCACATTGTCAATGGGTATTCATTACACTTGAGTTTTAAGAAGCAGTATTCAAAAAGAAAAAGGGTGGGAGAGAATATTGTCCCATAAGTCAACCACATATAGGAAAGGGAATTTGCCTGCTAACTGCCACCTGCAAAACTCTGTGACTAAATGCCACATCAGCAAAAACTTGAACATCCAAACTGTAGTGCTTGATGAAAGCATGGACAGATGACCACGTGGCTGCCTGACACAACTCTAAAACAGATGCCTAACATCTCTTTGCCCAGGAGAGGCCATATCCCTGGTGGAATGAGCCCTGATGAGTGCCAGAGTCCTCTCCTTTTACTGTGACATAATCCTGAGCAATGCCAAGCCCTCATCCACTTAGCCAGGGTGGCCTTTGGAGTTTTTTTTTCTTGGTCTGTGTTTGGTTGCTCCAAAAAGATAAACAACCTATTAGAAAAGTGGAACTCAGCAGTCTGTCTAAGGAGTGTCCCAATGGCTCATCGCAGTTCAACTTATGCCACTGCCTCTCTGGGGGTAGGAAAAGTTGTGGACAGACAGATGGAGAACAGTTTTCCTGGTTCACATGGAAGGCCATGGAACCTTCAAGATGAAGGACAGAACTGATCTGAGCACCACCTTGTCCGTGTGCCTGACAAGGTATGGCTCTTTGTGGGACAAGGCCTATAACTCGCCAAAACTCCTGGTTGAGCACATATCAACTTAGAAACACATGTTGTAAAACAACATCCAATGGTACCTACAAAACCTGTTCGAAAGTGCCTTACAAAAGCATTCAGAACCAGATTCAGATCCCATGGGGAACTGGGAATCATAACATAGTTCAGCTCTCACTGGCAGCCTGTAGAAAATGAAAAAAATCTTGGTTAGACCCTTGGGAGATACCCAAGGAGGGTCCATGGGATGACACCTGATGTCTCCGGGTGCTTAATGCCTAAGGCTTTTTTTTTTTCTGGAAAACAAACTCTACAGGAATGGTGCTTTGAGAGGCCAAATATTTTTATCCCCTGGACCAGGTCAAAAAGAGGTCCATACATGGACATAAGCTGTTGGTGTGGAATTCTACCTGGAAGCCATCAGGGTGTCCACTACTCTCTTGGAGAAAACCAATTTAGGCAACTCTTCCTTTCTGGAGCTAGTTGTTGAGCTGTAGAAGATCCACTCCTGTGACAGGGCATCCATTGCCTCTGCCTATGGACACCAGTAGCAGCTGAAGAACTGTGGACTTGAGCGTTGTGGCTGGAGGCGAACAGATGACTCTGAAGATGACTGAACCTTTGACACAGAAGGTCAAACACCTCTGTTTTCCACATCCACTCTCCTGGATAAATATTTTCATGGCTTCTGATTGCACCAGAATTTGAAGTAGACACAGAGCAAGGTGGACTACCCTCATCTCCTGAACGTTTGAGAAGGTGTTGATTCTGCACTGACCAAGTCCCTTGAATGGGAAAGTGGTTCAGGAGTGCTCCCCCCAACCGCCAGGCTGGCATAGGATGTAGGATCCACTGTGGGGGGACTTCCAAGGGGGGCCCCTTGCTCAGATTGTCCAGACTCACCCATCAGTGCAGACTGCTGCAGGTGTGGTGAGAGTTGATCCTGGCCTGAGACGCACCCAAGGTTGGAGCCCAGGTTGAGAGTAACTCTATGTGCAGGGGCCACATAAAAAGGTGAGTCCACAGATTAATTTTGTGGCCATCGACCTGAGGCCCAGAATCTGTAGCAGGCATTGATATGAAGCCAACAATTGACTCCTCAGCCACTGGACCGCTCTCAGTAAGGTCTCCTTTCTAGATGGCAAGAGGAAGACCTTTTCCCTGGTCCATCTGAACACCATCCCCAGGTGTTCCAAGGTCTGTGGTGGCTCAAGAGAGCTTTTATTCTCAGATCACCACCCAGCCTTGAGACTCAAACACCTTAAGAGTCCTGGTCACTGACTTCCTAGTCAATGGCACATACACTGCTCAGATGAGCAGTCGTCCTTCCCGACGGAGCTGAGCTACCAGGACTATCAGCACCATTAAGAGGACCACGTGGACTGGTGTCAGCCAAAAAAGAACACCCTGCACTAGTGAAGTTGTCCCAGGACTGAGAACCTGAGAAACTTTGATAAGACTGCTGGATAGGCATGTGGAGATAAGCATCCCTCAGATCTATGGAAGCCAGGAATTCCCTGGCTGGACAGCTCGGAAGATCGAATGCAGGGATTCTGTCTCGAAGGTCATGATGCACAAACTTGTGTAGGTGTATTAGATCCAGAAGGGGCTGAAGACCCCCCCGACTTCTATTTTTTTGATTCTATTTATGCTCCTCCTAAGCGGCTGGGATGTACTTAACCCTTATCAGCTTTGTGTGTGGGAGCTCAACTGCCCCACACATGCCAGCCACCGCCACAGAAGCAGGAATGAGGAGGACCAGACTTGACCCCTATAAAAGGACTCCCCTTGGTGGCCCAGAACTGGGGGGAAAGAGACAGAGAGAGAGAGAGAGACCTCATCACCCTGAGTTCCATGCCCTGGCTTACACTGGGTTTTGTTTGGCATGTGGGGGTGGTCCCCCGTCGTTGGCTTCACTGTGCTCACTGGAGGTTTTTCCCCCCTGCAGTATCCCTTCAGTACGCAGCGTGCAATGACTCCTGCATGGCAAAACCACACCTCCCCTGCCGCTGGAGCCCGCCATCATTCCGCTCTGTCCTGAGTGCTTGTGCTGCCCCCAGTCTCCACCAGAGGCCACTACCATGCTGGGAACTCCCCGCTACCCATCACTGGGACAGGAGTGCAGTCCTCTGGATGCTCAATCCCCTCCCATCCCTGCCAACCTCGGATGACCCAGGCTCATTCCCATACCCGGGTTACTGGCATGGTGCAAGGTGTAGCGTTCAGCGCCTCAACTCTGTGTCACTGGGCCCCCCCCGACTTCTTGGAACCTATGAATAGATCAGAGTAGAAGCCCCAGCCTTGCTCACTGGGAGACTTCGGCAAAATCACCCAGCTTGAGTGAGGTGGTCCTGGGTCTCTGACACGCTTGCCTCTTCATGGTTTCCTTTGGAACCAGAGGTGGCAGAAAATGCTCCTTGAGGGGATTTATTTTAAATACATTCTGTTGCATAACCTAAGGCAGAATTTCCAAACTTCAAGTAACTGAGATTAACTGGGCTCATCTTGAATAAAAACAAAATTACACAGTCTTCCACACAAGGAAGGAAAGCAGAGATGTGCCCAAATACCTTCAGTGTCATATGCTCGCTTATCATCCTGGGCCTCTGTTGTGTCTTCAGGTAAGGAGCCCTTTGTTACTATTAGTCTAGTAACCTGAATAGGATCCATTTTATCCTAGATATCTTTCAAAATAACTTGCAGGCCAGAGCCGAATAACAAACTTCCCTCATGGGTAGCAAGAACAGCTTGGTCTTTGAAGCCTGGTCAGCCATCCAATGGTTGAGCCACATGCCTCGCATAACCTACACAATGTGATAGGCAGAACAGGCAGACATACATAAGTTTTCCACCGTGGCATCCCCTAAGGTGGAGGCCAAGGATACCAGCTGCAAAATGTTTGCCCCTCCGAATCCAGGGAAATGGAGCTGCCCAAGGCTGTAACCCATAAGCTTAAGACTCTGGTAACAATAAAGAAGACATAGGAGGTGTGCAGATTTGCGCCATTAGAGGCGAAGACTCTTCCACACATGCACGCACACAGCATCTACTTGTTGGTTGTGCAAATACAGTAAGGCCAAGAGCCCTTCAACAGGAATAGTGTGAACAGAACAGAACTGACATCCTTTGCCTCCAAGGATAGCATCTCCTTGGGCTGTAAAGACCTACACACCTCAGCTATCAGGTAGGACAAGGACTTTGTATCAAATGGGAGAGATAGGAGACCTACTCCTCAACTCCATCCACTCCCCTTCCTCCACCTCCTCAGAGGCTTTGTCCTCCTCATTATCAAGTATCTTCTAGGGTCAGGGTTTCCCCCAAGATCCTGATATTCTCATCCTGATCCTCTAGATGGTCAGGGTCAGGGTCTGCCTGCATAGCCAAAAAAAACACAACCATGTCCCTCTGCAGCGCACCTAGACATGCCTGTGTGGGCGTCACATGACCTGAAGGGCCTGGTTTGGGTCGGGTGTATCTGATGGTATGTCCTGCGGGACACTGGGTCTCAAAGCTCTCCTACAAGCAACTGCCACACACATTTACGCAATTCTGCTTGCCACTGCCAACAGGTAAACCAGGTCCTCCCCCAAGCTCAAGCAGTGGGGGGGGGGGACTGTAAGAAAACATTTGAGTTTGAGAAAACATTAATTGGGGAGGCAAAAGAAACCCATAGGGAAGGGGCCCATTACCCCCTGCAGGTCTCACATTTTATTAAGGTTGGAAGTCTCTGATATGTCATGGTGCCAAGAGTATGTATGTATGTATATATATAGATTTCATATACTGTATATATATATATATATATATATATATATATATATATATATATTAATAGATAACCCACTCTTAGGTGTGTGGTGGCACTGTGATATCGCATGCCTTGGTGTGCGTTATGCTTTATGAGGCTGCAGGCGAGTGTGTCAACCACCAATGCGCGTACATCGAAAGCGCCACCGCACATCCTAGAGTGGGTTATCTATCTTATAAATGGTCAAATAGTTTTTTGGGGTGGTAAAAGTGCAGGTGTGCGGTCATGCTCTGATATATGCACGGTCATGTGATGCTCATGCTCAAATAATAGAGCAGCAATTTCCCTACCCATTTTATAAATATATATAAATACACACACACACAAACATATATACAATAGGGGTGAGTGATAAATGAGTGAGATAAAATGTGTTATTCTCACTGGAGTGAGAATAAATGCTGCTAACGTCACCACATTGAGAATATTTCCATTTATTCAATGGCTCACACACAACACCATTAGCGTGAAATAGTGCAACTGACTAACACTGTACTATTTTGTGCTAATGGTTGCATTTCTGTTGTGCTATTTACATGATCCACCCTGAACAGTATGGGTCCCTATTGTATAAATCGGGTACATGATGTGCACTCATGTGATATGGAAAATATTTTCACTTCTGCACAGTGACCTCTTGATACTCATTCGTGACTTCGCCACTCATGCACATCCAGAGCTCACTCTGCAGGAGTGAGAATATTTTCCTTATCACACTCCTACCCATCATGTCTTGTATATATATATATATATATATATATATATATATATATATATATATATATATATGTGTGTGTGTGTATCTATCTGTCTATCTGCAGTAGTCCAGGGACAAAGAACATATTAATAATATACTCTATCCCTCTTGTTATTTTGATTTATTTTTATAAGTGTTCCCACTTACCTCAGACTAGCTCCGCAGCCTAAGAAGCCGGATCCTAGTATCAAGTGGTAATTGTGAAGTTGAACCACCTTCTGTGATGTACAGTGCTTACTTATTTGGTATTACTTCGTATGAAAGAACAGAAGAAGGCCAGAGCCCATCTAGACTGTTCCCCACATTATGTGGGACATTATTTATCTATTATCCTTCAACCAAATATCTAATTTGTTTTTAAAGACAGTAGCACTAGTTGCCTTTACCAATTCTTGTGGCAAGGCGTTCCATACAATGGATGGTCTTATTGGAAAAAAGTTTCCCCTTTTGCTGGTTTTATAAGTTTTTACTTCAAGCAGTCTCAGAACATGTCTCCTTTTGGAGAGTGTTAGACCACATTTTTCCATTAGATCTGGTGAATTTATTAAATTAAAAACCATAAGCATATCACCTCTTAATCTTCTAGTTTGAAGAGAGAAGAGACTAGTAGCTTTTAATCTGTTCTGATAATCCAAGTTTGTTAGTCTTGGAATCATTCTAGTTGCTCTCCTTTGAACCTGTTCAAGAACTGCTATATCTTTTTTTCGGTTTGGATTCCAGAAAGGGTAGCCATAGTCTAGATACAGTCTAATGTCAGTGTCAGTGGCTCAGTAGGTAGCACACTTGCCTCTGAGGCTGGGAGATCAGAGGGCTGTGGGTTCAGTTCCCACATCTGACACTTGGGTTAATATCCCAGTACTGACACTGTAGTGCAGCATGAGAGGGGTGCTGCACTTCTGAGGTGCCGTCACTCGGATGAGTTGTTAAACCGAGGTCCCATCTGCCTGGATTGGTGGTAGTTCAGGTGGATGTTAAAGATCCCATGACACTTATTGAAAAGAGTAGGGGAATTTCCCCGGTGTCCTGGCCAAATTTCCCTCATTCACTAAAATACCACCAACAGCTTAATCTGGTTCAAGGTCAGTTGGCATTCATCTGTATCCCCCTCCCCCTGGGTCGTGCCTGAAAATAGGCAGGATTTGTCTAGTGCACTTACCCGGTCAACAAAAACTAAATAAATAATGTATGCCCTGTACAATGGAATAAGGCATTGTTCAGTGTGATTAACAAAAGTGTGTTTTATTTGCGTCAAAAGTCTGTTGGTCATGCAAGCAGTTCTAACACAGTGATCATTTGATGTAAGTTTATTATTAACATATATCCCTAAATCTTTTTCACAGTTTGATGAGTGAAGTGGTAGTCCATTTATATAATATATTGTTTTTGGATTATTTACACAGAAATGCACTACTAAACATTTGTCTTGATTAAACTACATATGATTTTCATTTGCCCAAAGTGTTAATTTTTCCAAATCCTTCTTTAATGCAGAAATATTTTCTTGGGTAACTAACTGCTGTATGAAAATTTACAAAATGCACAATCTGTGAGGTTCGCTCCCAAGGCTGGCACCTCCAACAGGCAGAACAAGCCTCCCTACTAAACATCAGTGACTGAACTGGGTTTAGACCAGGAGTGCTGACATGGAACTAAAAACACAGCCTCCTGCTGTAAGGCAGCAAGTTATTAAAAAAGGTTTTCCATGGTTTTAAACCTCTTGTCACTTTTTTTTTAACCAAATGTTAAGGTCTGTTTTCCAGGATAACCTGGAAGCATTGGAATGGATAGGAGGCTTGCTCAGAGCCACACCGAATGCCAGTGGAGGTTGAGGAAACCAGAATCAAACCCAAGACTCCTGGAGGTACCAGCACAAACATCTAACTTTTTTTTTCATATAGTTTTTTACCTTTGGGGTCCTGGGGCAGACAGGCTGCAGATCCCCCATGGAGGATCTCGATCTGCTCTGTTTGCAGGATGTCACTGACTCTGCCTCGGTGCCCCATTTTCCATTTTTCTCCCGTTATCCCGGGACCCCAGAACATGGTTGCACATGCACGTAGAGGCACATATGCGCTCTGTGGCTCTGGTGATGGCCCTTCCTCCCACCCGGCCTAATACCTGACTTCCTTTTTGGCTTGGCGCTGCCACCTAGCCTCCACCTGGTGGCAGCCAAGAGCCAGGGAGGCTTATGTCCCTCCCCCGGGGGAGGAGAGCTGCCTTGTGGCCGCTCAATCCAGCTACTCATCCTACCTCCCCGGCCGACACCCGGCAACTCAGCCTTTTTCCCGAACCTGGATTGCTGGCATGGGAGGAGGTAAGGCATCCAGTGCCTCAGTCCTCCATGCCACTGAACTGGCTTTAAACATCTAACCTTTATGCTATATTGCCACCTCTTGTTGCGACCCCCAGCACCGAGGCGGGTCACAAGTTCTGAACAAATTTCCTATTTTGACACACCTGTTGCAAAAAGAAAAAGTATTATGACATACCAGGCTGAAATCATGAGGTTGCTGCGTTTAACACTAAAACCAGTGGAGAGGTGCGCAAGCGCTGTCTCCCAAGGGCATGTGTGCGATGTTGTGATGCTAGGCATAACATTGGCACATCAAGGGGGCGCACACACATGGGCACACTAATAGAGCAGAGAACAGGGTGCACTCACCTGTGACCAGAGCTAAAAAATACGGCAGGAAGAGAACTATGCGGCTCAAGGATGTGGATAGAAAATTGCAGGCAACCAAGAGGACAAAGAAAACTGCCAAAAAATTAGGAAGAAAAGGGGGACTCTGTTCTTACAGAGCTGAAAATTCTGTCAGGCAGTAATGTTTCAATTGAAGTGAATGGGGGGACCCTGTACAATAAAGCCAGATTAAAAAAAGGGCAATGTCCCCAAGTAAAGTCACACAACCTCACACAAATGAACACAAGCACATACCAGAAAGACTGTGGAGAGGGAGGAGGAGGGAATCAATGCCCAAAGACTTGGGGGAAGGAGTCAGGAGAAAGAATAAAAGGTACTTATCTGATGCGCCTAATTTTTTTTTGTTTTTGTCAATCAGAGACCTCCCCAAAAATTAAACACCCTAGAAAAATGTGGCAGACGTGGCCTCCAATCCAAGCACATGCAGTGGAAAAAGGGGAGCTCAGGTTAGCCAATTTGAAAGCCACAGCTTAATGGGCAAGATGTTTATTTAGGAGTGCTCCCTGTCACCAGGTAGCCACAACCTGCTATGCAGAATTGCTGCCCCAAGATCTTGAAGTTGAGATTTTCTTCAGAATAGCTTGAGAGATGTTTTCCCTTTAATGGCACAGCTAAGACTGGGGAGTTGCTGCAGTCTGCAGTCCTGATATGCCCAGCATTCTAAAGCTTTGGACTGTGCCATTTCTCCTAGTAGGGGTGCACTATACCGAAGTGTAATGAATACCCATTCACAATGTGGAGCGTTACGGAAACACATGTTCTGTAGTTGTGCCCAGTTCTTAGACAACCCTGGATTGGAGCAAAGAAAGATGTCCAGGTGATAATCTCCAGCACGGGACCCCTCATTCCATAGATAGCATTACTGCTATTATTCCTCCACACATTAAAAATAAGGTACATACCGTATATATCTATTAGTATACTACTTACGGCGGATAAAAAGGTAATCATGCAGTTATGGCTACAAATGGACTTTCTGACTATCACTAGTTGGGAAGATACAGTATAGGATACAGTATACACAGAGTAGAGAAACTCACAGGTTATTTGCACAAAACAGAGGAAAAGTGCCAGAATAGATGGAACCCATGGCTACTCAATATTGTGATGCACAAGTCAGATATTCTACCTGAACCTGAAAGTGAACAGTAGATGGCAGTGGAGGGCAGATTTATGTGTGGGGATGGGTTCCCAGCTTGGGGGGGTGGGGTGTCCCTACTGTACTGGAGAACAGGAGACTCTTGCTCTTATTTTTGTTAGTTGTTTAACCAGGACTAGCACACTAGGCTGAAAGCTTGTATACAGGTGCGACCTGGGAGCACAGGGAAGTTAAGTGACTTGCTCAAGGTCACACAGTCTGCAAGTGGAAGCTGTGGGATTCAAACCCAGGTCTGGTCTGCTGGATGTCACCAGATTTGCAGCTCAGAGCCTTAAACCACTGTGCTAAACTGCCTCCCTTGACTCTTGATAACCCCTGAAGTAGACATAAGGATATTAGAGACTGAATGTATTAGCATGTTATACCTATCCATGCATCCTGAAGCATCTGTAACCATTGTGATTTTGCCTCTCCTGTATGCCACAAAAACGTAATAAAATTTCAGTTTAAAAAAAAAAAAGGGTTTGCACCTCTTAGCATGGTATCAGAGTGGCTAGAGTTCCAGACTTTGGGTCTTTGGAACACTTTCTCCACATCATGGAGGTGTTCTGTAGGGTGTCAGCTCACAGAAGGTATGCATCCATGCGGAAAAGGTTCTCACTGTGGTGTGCTGGCAGTGGTATTGATCACTTTGCCTGTCCAGTGATACAGATCCTTGACTACCTCTGGTCCCTGCCTCAATCAGGAATATGAGCCAGGACCCTTGGGGTGCATCTGTTTGCCATCTCTGCGCACCAGGCATGGGCCAGTATGCAAACAGTGGCTCAGGAGAGGGTGGTAAGACAATTTTTCAAGGGTCTGAACCACTTGTCCCCTCCAGTGCATGAACCACCACCTCCATGGGACCTACTGCTGGTGCTTACTAAGCTGATGGGTAAACCATTTGAGTCGATCCACAAGTGTGAGACATCACACTTGTCATGGAAGACCGTGAGGTACTGTAGAAATAGAAGACATGTCCTAAAAAATGTTTGGAAGAAGCGGACGACGAGACAAAAGGAGCTGCTGGACTACTTGCTTGTTAGTATTAAACCTTTAAATAAAAATGTAGAATTTGTTCTCATCTAGTCTGTGCCTCTATCCCACAATTTAAGAATGCACCTTTGCACAGCTCTAGGAGTTCTTTTATTGTAAACTGAGACATTAGCGTGAATCTCCCAGTCTTTGGGTCTCAGTCATTCTTCTTGTACAGATGTTTTGGCAGCAGTGTAACTAAACGGAGACGGTCTTTGCTTTATCAGAGCACACTGTGTGAGCTGAATGCGTGCCCAGAATCATGTATCACTCTCATACAATGCTACAAGTGTTGTACTGTAGGGTGAGACTGATAGAACTCAAAACAAAGTCATAATAGAGCAGAGCAGGCCGAAAACAAAAGCAGAATTTAGCAAGCTCAGTGGCTACTTTCTATGTAGTTATCAGTTTTTATCAGTAGAAGAGACTCATAAGCTTTGGTACCCAGTTTAAACTAGTTTGTACTTACGGACTGCTCATTATCACCAACAGCACCTTTGACTATTGAAATGCATCACTATAAAGTGGTTAAAAGAAAATTCACTCCAACCAGTGTGAATGAGATTTATCAGAAGGAAAGCCCAGACATTGTGAGACCACAGAAGGATGCCTTTGGCAGTAAATACCAGTGCATAAGCTTCTGTGGACAGAATCAGTTCAATAAATAGGTATTTCATTTGTCATCACAAGATTAATTAAATTTATTTAAAATAAATTATTTGAATGGCCCCATTGATCCCAAAGCCCAGGAAGGACCCCACAAATTGTTCCTCTTATAGACTTATTTCTATTTTAAATATTGACTATAAAATCTCATGTCTGTACTAACCTGTTATTCTCCAGGTTATCCGTCTTGATAAATCTGGCTTTGTACCTTGGCGTCAGGCACAGGATAATATTTACTGGATGGTCCACATTATCGACCATCTCAGTAGGAAAAAATGGTCAGCATTTCTTATGAATGTAAATGCAGGAAAAGCATTTGATAGGTTTCGTGAGCATTTTTACAGAGGGTCCTTGCACGATTCAGGTTCTCTGACCATTTTGTACAGTACATTTCCACACTGTATCTAGAACACCACCTGCTTTAACAAACTGCTTCCACACCGTCTCCAACCAATACAACACTAGGAACATGGCCAGGAATGCTGTTAAGCCTCATTTCAGGAGTACTCATGTAACCCCCCTACAAATGGGGCTTCCTGAAAAGTCTTGCCTAAATGCTCACTGCCAAACTAGTGTCCTGCGTTTTAGCAGTTTAAATGTGATTGCCAGAGAGTGCCTGTATAGCCTCTGTGTACTGTCTCTTTAAGAGATGCCTGGATTGCAGTCATAACTAATCTGAGAGGGAGCTCTGTTGAAAGATGTAACTATTTGCTGAAAAACATTTAGAGTGATAATGATAATGTATTTTGTCTAACCTGCCTTTTTTGCAGCAAGGACTGTCTTGTTTATCTCCACTATCTTGGTCCTGGACTGCGAAATGGACTAATCAGTACTGGTGGGACCTAAAATGGAGACGGACTATAGGAGCTGTCTGGAGTCAAAATCTGTAGGAATTGTAGTTTTGGGCTTTTTGTGCCTTTTTGCACCTGAAGGGGGAGCCTTTGTTGTGACTGACAGGAGAATCAGCCAACCGAACCTTTTGGATCTTGGGGAATTTCCCAGGCTGCTGCAGCTAGTTTCAGTTTTGAGCTGAGAAGTGAAGAAGTAACAGCTCAAGTAATTTTGAGCAGCAGTTCTGTGTAGTTTTGCAAGGAAGAACTGTAAAAGGGCTGAGTGTTGGCCTGCCTGTCTGCCTGCTGTTGCTGAGAGGGAAAATGGAGTTTATTCGGACTAAATCCGAGCTGTGAGGACTTTTTAAGCCACTGGACTGTGACCAGGCTTTAACCTGAAGAAGACCGAAGATTTGCTGACTACGATCGGCCTGTCAGGATTTCCAGCTGCTTTTGAATCCCCAGTTTGTGCAGAGACTTTGCGATCATGACCGGAGAGCGGTTTGCCTGGTACAGTAGAATTTCCTTACGTGTAAATGTGCTGTGTATTGAAAGTGGGTCGTGATTTGGTTCCCCACTGTGTGAAATGTGTTCTGCTTGCTGGAAGCTTTATCCAGCCTAATCAGACTGAATCCGCGTTCATCTCCATTCAGCCTGGGCCATGCAGTGCTGGCCCTGCCAGACTACCCCACTGCACAGAGAAAGCCACTAATGAGAGACCTGCCTGGTGATCAGCCCCCTGCTCCACACTTGAACAGGAACAATGCCTCGGCGAATCGTGTGGGCCCTGCTTCTCCTGGCACTCCAGATTAACCACCTGCTGTCTCGATTTTTGTCCAACCTGTGTCCAGTCTTGGGTATCATGAGTAATCATCAGGGTAGCTCCCTGCAACAACTGCCCAACTAAAAGTGTGTCATCTGATTGTCTTGTTGTTTTCTTTTTACGCACTGGGCCCTCCAGCTCTGGATTACAAATAGTGTGTGTTGTGCATGTTGTTTTCTTCCATCACAGGGTCCCAACCAGCTGCAACGTTCCTGGCTAGCCCACCATTCTCCATCTAGGTATCCAGAATGTGTGGGTCGTGATTTGGTTCCCCCCTGTGTGAACTGTGTTCTTCTTGCTGGTACCGTAGAATCCTTTACATGTAAATGTACTGTGTATTGAAAGTGGGTTGTGATTTGGTTCCCCACTGTGTGAACTGTGTTCTGCTTGCTGGAAGTGTTATCCAGCCTAATCAGACTGAATCCGCGTTCATCTGCATTCGGCCTGGGCCATGCCACGCTGGCCCTGCCAGACTACCCCACTGCACAGAGAAAGCCACCGAGAGACCTGCCTGGGGATCAGCCCCCTGCTCCACGCCTGAACGGGAATGACACCTCAGTGAATCATGTGGGCCCTGCTTCTCTTGGCACTCCAGATTAACCATCTGCTGTCTCGATTTTCATCCAGGCTTGGATATCATAAGTAATCATCAGGGTAGCTCCCTGCAACAACAGCCTAATCTAAAAGTGTGTCATCTGATTGTCTTGTTGTTTTCTTTTCACGAACTGAGCCCTCCGGCTCCGGATTACAAATAGTGTGTGTTGTGCATGTTGTTTTCTTCCATCACAGGGCTCCAACCAGCTGCAACGTCCCTGGCTAGCCCACCATTCTCCATCTGGGTACCCAGAGTGTGTGGCTGTTTATGGACCCTGAAGTGCATGCATAACTGTTTGATTACTAGAGCCTTTAAGCAAATCAACCTGATTATGCCCCTCCCTTGTTCAAGCCCCTTAAATAAATCAGATCTAACTCTTTTTTGCATTTACCCTGACTGTGGTTCCAGTTTGTGCAAGAGTACTGTACTGCTGTTATTTGCTGTGAATAACCTTGTTTTACAGGGGGTCCCCAGGGCCAGGCCAGAGGAAAGCCCTGGTGGTAAGTGCAAACAGTGTGGGTACTTGTGTGGTATATCAGGGGTATTGTGAAAGTGATTATTGTGTATTTTTCCGGCCACTAATAAGGAAAAGGAGGGGGGTTGCAGTGTCCCGGAGGGCTGTGCCCAGGTTAGCTTGACCACTACCAACCCTGACCTCCGGGTGGAGGTACCCGTTTCAGAACTCAGGCCCCTTAGCTTGCTATTAGCCATGCAGGCAGGGGTAATAGCCCTTGGGATAGTGTCACCTAGGGGTTACACTCAGCTGGGCAAGCAGTCATTTGTTGTCAAGGCTGCTAACAGGTTAAAAAAAAACTGCCTGATACACTGCTAATTCTCTTCAGGTTTAATCTTTGATATCTGCCTTCGTAGTCAAATGCATTTGTAACCATTAAACAGGTTTATTCAGTTTCTCTCTGTGCATTCCACGTGACTGTTTATACAGCAATCTGTAAGAATGTTTTTTTTTCCTGAACAGTACGTAAATGTTCTGTCTTATGTGCTTAGAGCCTAACTTGAGTGCACGTCCTCTCGTACTGCTTATGGTGCTTGTACTGTTTTTTTTTTTTTGTTGGACTATTTATTTAACAAAGAACCTTTGTAAATGAGCACTTGTTCTCAAAGGTATTTCTCTGAAGTTTGAATAATTTAAAATAAATAAATAAACCATCTGCTTATGTTAAGGCAAATGGCCACATCTCTAGGTGCTTCTCCCTGGGGAGAGACACCGGGCAGAGGCACCAGACCGGGTTGCCCCCTCTCCCTGATTTTGTTCACCCTGAACAATGAGCCACTAGGCAAGGCAACTTTTATTTATATAGTACCCTATTCAGGGGCTCAGAATGCTTTACAGTAAAAACACCCCCAAGAATTAAGATCAAAAGATATTTTTAAATAAAACTGAAAGCTTTTTCAAAAAGAAAATTTTTATATATATATATATATACTTTCTCCTCCTCTGTGGAGTTGACAGGTGGCTCCAGCTCTCCCTAGGAGGGCTCATCCTCCAAGTCCGATAGTCCTCTGCTCAGCCATATCCCATAGATTCCCCATGGATTACCCCCATGGCGGGGCTGGGTTGAAGAGTGCCAACTTTCTCTCCCCCCCCCCCAGAGCATAACCCAGAAGTCAGGGCAGCTTGTTGCGGGGGGCGCATTGGGCCATCATGGAGCCTGCCAGCTCCTGTTTTTCCACCTGCTTTACTCCCCAAGCCCATGAACATGCAATGGGCAGAGTGTCTGGGCTTCGCCTCCACGGAGGCAGCCTATGCCCTAGACATGGGGTCCCTTCCCATTCTGGTGGTGTGCATGTGCTGACACCCAGCCACTGCTAGGTGTCAGGCAAACAGCGCACCGCACTGTCCTCCCTCCTCAAGAAAGGAAAGCTGTCTACAGACACTCAATCCTTCCTCACCCCTGCTGGCCCTCAAACAACCCGAGTCTGTTCTGAACCCGAGTCACCCATGTAGCGCGAGGTGTGGTGTCCAGTGCCTCAACCCTCAGCACCACTGGGCTGGCTCAAAAGAAACATTTTTAAAGAGGCTTTAAAGGCCTCCGCTGAGCTGGCTGCATACATATAAGGTGGAATAGAGTTCCACAAAGATGGTGCAGCAGTACCAAAAGCTCTATCGCCCGATCTCTTAAGGGGAGAGAAGGGTACAACAAGCTAGCCAGCCTTGATGGAGCATAGGGAGTGGATAGGTTGATACGGTACCAGGAGCTCTTTAAGGTAGTCAGGTCCAGAACCATGTAGGGCCTTGTAAGTTAACAAGCATATCCTGAAGGTGATGCACAAATGCACAGGCAGCCAGTGCAAAGTACGCAGAACAGGAGTGGCATGATCCCTCATTGATGCACCCATCAACATCCTGGCTGCAGCATTCTGCACTAGCTGCAGCTGATGCATCAGTCCTCCAGACAGCCCTAGGTATAGAACGTTACAATAATCAAGTCTGCTAGTGACAAAGGCATGGATGACCATAGCCAGATCATCAGGAGTCAAGAACGGCCGGATCCTGGTGATATTCCGGAGGTGGAAGAAACTGGATTGAACAACCAACACCTGTTGTTCAAGGGTCAGTCAGTCATCTAGAAAAAAGCCAAGATCTTTAACCGCACTTACCACCGATAGGGGCTGCCCACCTGCTACTGGGGCAAGCAACCTCCCATTAGTGGAAACACCTCCATGACCCGGCTCGATCACTATGACCTCTGTCTTGCTGGGGTTGAGACATAGCCAGTTTGCAGACATCCAATTGTTAATCTCAGCCAAACACTGGCTCAACGTACCTGAGGCACAGAGGTCACCTGGGGCACAAGACAAGTACAACTGGGTGTCATCTGCATAGCAGTGAAACCCCAGATTGTACTGCCAAATGATCTCTTCCAGTGGCACTATGTACATGGAGAACAGCAAGAGGGCCAAAATAGAACCCTGTGGCATGAAAAGTCCCAAGGAATAATTCCCAAAGTCAACACGATGCAATCTTCCAGTTAAATATGAGCTAAACCAGTGCAGGACTGCACCGGTAGTGCCCACATAGTTCCGCAGATGATCCAATAGCACCCCGTGATCTACCATGTCAGAAGCTGAAGATAGGTCCAAGAGCTCCAAGACGGTAAATTGCCCTCAGTCCCTCGCCATGAAGAGATCATGTGTTCATGATCATGAGATCGCCATGAAGAGATCATGTGTACTAGCTCAAAGTACACAGCTCCAAACTAAAATAAAGGGTATTACACTGGGAGACATGGAGCACAAACTTGCTTTATCTGCAGACAATGTCCTGCTTTACCTGGGGGAGCCTTAGAGTTCGCTCCTGGAGGTTTAAAAGCTAATACAAGATTTTACGGAACTATCTGGCTACTCTCTCAACACTAATATAACAGAAGTCCTAGTTTTTTCCCCCACTCCATTTTGGAACAAACTAAACAGCAGTTCCTTATGAAGTGGGACCTGGGTACCTTGAAGCAGTTAAGTATTAATCTGGGCCTTCATCTGAAAACGTTATTCAGTGATAATTATATTCCTTTCATAACTTCTCTGACAGCAGATGATAGGTATCAGTCTCTGCTCCCACTCCCACTGTACTCTAAAGTACAGTCAATTAAAACGAATGTTTCCCCCAGATTTTTATATTTATTCCAATGTATCCCTTGTCTCATCTCTCTGAAGGAGTTTCAGAAATAGCAAAAATAAATCCAGTCTTTCATTTGGCAAAGGTCTAGGTCTAGGATCCGACAACAGACTCTTTACCTACTGTACCTAAGAAATGGGGGGAGAGCTCCCATTGCTCATAGGGTAGTGGGTGGTGTCTCAAAATTGGATAGCCTTACTCTGGGGGAAATTATGCATCCCATTGGAAGATTACAGACCTTGCTGAAGATTTCTTCAAGCTTTATAATTGTCTCCCAAGGTCATTAACAACATACCTAGAGCTTCTCTTAGTGGGCTTCTTACAGTGTTGAAGGGTTGGAAATGGGGTACAAAAAGGGGTTATACAAAACAAGCCCTTTGGAGGTATTTTTGGTGGGTGTGGGATGAGTCTTTTCTCTCCACCAGCATAGATCCCTGGTTTCAGAGACAAGTGAGGCTAGGCTTCCGCTCAGTATGACAGCTCCTGCAGGATGACACAGTGAAAACATCTGAGGCTTGCATCCAAAGCTACTGGTGAGACCTGTGGAGAGATTCAGGTATTTCCAGCTCAGAGACCACCTTACTAAACTAGTACAAACTGCTAGAAGGGCTTCCACTGCGCAATCCACCTCCCTCCCTTTCAAAATAATGTGGGGAAAGGGGCCATTACCTTCCCATATGCTAACTATAATAACGGATTTACAGTATTCTATGGATTATCTTAAAACAAGATGGGAACATGACCTTAACGTTTCAGTTACTGATACCTAATGGAAAAAATTGTGGGAGATGGTATGGCCCACTTCTTCTTCCTGCAAATGGCAAGAGTTCCCTGGAAGCTTAGAATCACGTAGTTTTTAGTGCTCCAACTACAGGTCAAGTGGGACATGAATACCCCTCCTATATGTCGACGACAGTGTGGAGACGATGTGGCCACACAGGCGTATCTTCTGGCACTGCCCAAAATTCCTTGGGTTATGGGCAGAGGTTAAGGGGAATACAATGAATATTCTGAACATCACACTAAATTTCTGGGATGTGAACAGTTGCTCTGGGGTATAAAACCCCGGTCCCTAAAGGGAAGGGAGAGTATGTACTTGTGATCTGTTCTCACTGTTGTTGCTGCAACGGCTATTACCAGAAAATGGCTTCAAGTAGCTCCCCTCACAATCTCAGTATGGGTGGAAATAATAAATCAACTACAGGTAATGGAAAGATTACCGTATATACTTGCGTATAAGTTGAGTTTTCAGTGCCAAAAATAGGCACTGAAGAAACGAGACTCGACTTATACGTGAAGTTGACTTATCTGCGGAGCTTTTGCTACTGTTTGAATGCCCATTACTATTACAGTACATTTACCAGTAGCTGCAACAGATTTCATTCTTGCCTGTTTCCAGCCACTCTTCCAACATCCTGGCACTTAACTCACTGCTGTTTGACATCCCTTTATTATATTATAAAACTAAATAATTTTGTGCACTTTTAATTTCTTGCAATGAACCTTGCTGTTTTATTTGCACAAATTCATGTTTGTCCTTGCGAGAGAGTGAAGACAATGATGGGAATGTTCATTCAACCTTAAGCATTAGGGACGCAGTAGCACTTGGCATCAAAGGTACAGCAGTAGATTTTTTTGTAGTAGGATTTTGTACATGCAGCAGTTTAACCAGGAGGTACATGACAATTTGTGCAAGACTTGAGTTGGTAGGGATGGTTAGGGACACTGATCAGGGTGGCTGATCAGTGTATCAGCACCATGTGTTTTCAGCATTTGTGGATTGGTGTCTTGGGGCCCTCAGTCAAACAGTACTGTGAATAAACAATGACAAAATAAATATTAAATATAGACACAGAACTTCAGTGACTTGTGCTGGTGAGGGTGGGTTAGGGAAAGCAGTACTGTTAGCACTTGTGTGCTGTGCTGGAGAGAGTGGCTTAGGAAGGGTATACTGCAATGTTTTACGGTATCACTGTCTGTTTTTCAGAGGGCATGAGTATGTTAAAATGGAGAGAAGGGTTTGTTAAACAGTAAGGCTCCCAGTGGTGTTGAGGGGTTAACCTATATGTGAGACGTATCTAAAAATCTACTAAAATCCACAAGAAAAAGGGGTGGTCGATTTATATGTGAGGTTGACTTACATGCAAATATATATGGGTAACTTTTACTGTACAAGACAGGCTTTTAGCATACACGAGCAGATGGACTAGACGGGACATGACTCAGGTGATGGACACTCCAGAGAATGATTAAGGTCCAGACTGTTCCTTCTGGTAGTCTCCTGGAACGGACACTCTGAGTTGGATTCTAATTTATTTATTTATTTAAGAATTTTACCAGGAAGGCATGCTGAGCAGAGTACTGCTCGATTCCAGATGTGTCCTAGGGACAGAAGCAATACATAGCAGAATATATGTACAGTAATAATACAACAGTGGTAAAAACTCTTTGTGTTCTGGGCAGGTGTTTTTCAGCTGGACTATCTTATATGGACAAAAAAAAACTTTCTTATGACTATTGCCTCACTAGTATTTCTTTTTGTAGTCTCTTATATAGCTCTTCATTGCCTAGATAGAGAAATCTCTTAGTGACAGAGTTATTTTTCTTGACTTAGTTCATTTATTCTAAGTTTGATAATTTCAGTATTGGTATAGCATACGGTATTCGATCACTTGATGTGATGTATTTGCTATGTTTCACGCTGTGGTATGGAATGCTGTTACCTTTTCAACAAACAAGTACAGGGTATTAAACAGCTGGTATAGCATAGCAAAAATGCTATGCAAAACGGGGTAATGCTAACCATTTCCAAAAATGCATAGCAGTAGACTGCTAACCATTTTTTTTCAGTGACTCTATGGCACAGTAGACAAAATGAATAACATTATATATATATATATATATATATATGTATATATATTATTAAATTTTTACTGAACATTCTGTGCCAAGTGCTATACATTTTTACAGTTGATTAGCACTTTCATGCTTAAAACTGCTAATCAATTTTTTTCAGTTTATGGTGAATTTGCCTTCTCTTCATATACTCCCATATTCTGGAACTCCCTTCCATTTTCCCTTAGAAGCTCCAGTTCTCACCCTGCCTTCAAGCATGCATTCTTTAATTACCTCACCTCCCTAGATGCATGTAAATGTCTTTAGTTCATGTATCACAGCTCTTTACTTGTTCTAGTTCACGGAACATACCTCTTTACTAGCAGTTGCACTACTGTCCCCTTCCTTGTCCTATACCCTCATCCTATGCCACCAGCACTGCTGTTAAGCACTTATGTTACTGATCTCTGCAAGCTGTTTTTACCTTTTGTACCATAATGCTTATGCTATGTATGCCATCACTTTCATGCTAAGTAATTCTACTGTCATGTAAGGTTGTTGATCTCTTCATGTACTGCATTGTATCAGCCCCTCTCTGTACTATTGTTTGTAACTTGTTTGAACTGTAATCTCCCAAGTTGTGCCTGAAAATATGCAATCCTGTCTAGCACACTTACCTGGTTACCAAAAGCAAATAAATAAATACCCTGAGGTATTTAACAAAACAAAAAGAAAAAAAAGAAATTGAGGCTGGCCCACCGGCACAGAAGTAGGGTATCCACTCACATTGCTGGTGATCCATGTTCAGGAACAAGCAATGTACATCAGGGGCCAACAGTGGGAAGAAGGACCAAGCACACGATAGGATGCTCTCCAAAGAGGGAAGACTGCAGACTCTGCTGCAAAACTGCTACCTGGGTGACCACAGGTGGAAGTGCAGTCATAGCAGATGGGTGGGAGGACCAGACTGCATCGGAGTGTGGGTACACTTAATGGTGCACATGTGTTTCCTGATGCTTTGCATATCAGCATCCTACAGGGAAGCAACAAAAGGTGAAAAAGCCCTGGTGTGCACAGCAATGACAGTGGTTCCCCTTGGGCCCTGTCAACCCAACAGACCTCTTGTACTTCCACATATTAGACAGGTCAGATGGGAAAAAGTCCCTGTCACCCCCCAGAAGTAACCCATCATGGATGCAGGAGCTGCACTGTGAACCCCCTGAGTGTTTAAGAAAGCACCAGAGAGGAGAAAGACAAAGCTGAGAGCAGCTTGGTGGAAAGGAGGGCCCCATCAATGAAAGAAGGATAAACAATATAAAAAAATGACTTGGCCTACATAAGAATCTTTTCCAAGGACATCTCCTCCACAGAATCACACACATTGGACTGTAAGTCATCAGTCTCAGGACTCCATGGGAGACTTTTCAGAGCTGGGACTGCTTCTGATGCCATAAGGACAGTTTACAGCACAGTGTGCATCAACACTACCTATATAACATGGCAGGCCTCATCCACTTTAGTTCTTTTATACCAGTCGTCAAGTAAACATCAGATCCTGTGGAGACTCCATCTTTGACACCCTTGTTCTTTACCAAGGAATTTTTTTTCTGTCCATATTCAGTCTTTAGCTTCTGCTTTTGGATCATTAGTGTCACTTCTCTGGGGTCATCATTACCATCTAGTTCCTGTTTTTTAGCAGTTTAACCTGTAGGACCTACTGCTGGCCAACAAAGGACAATGTGTTCATTATTTTAAGTGCAGCAACAAGATCGCTCACACAGACACCCACAACTCCTGCTTTGAGTGTCTGGTTGTTGGCCATGACGTGAAATGCTGCCTGATCTTCCAAGGCATTATAAGGTCATAAGTCAGAGCAGGGGTAAGGTATTAGCTGAAAGTGTCCTCAAGAGGATGGAGAAGGAAAGCCTTGCAGTTCCTGGAAATATATCCCCTGCTACTTCTTCAATACCAGGTAAGAAGTTACCCTTAAGAAAGTTGGTGTCAAGCTAGCCTGCTGGCACAGTAGTAGTGCTACCCATTTGCATCACCAATGACAGGTTTGCAAATGAACTCGAGAGTTGTCAGAAGGCTGGCCTGGAGAGGAGGACTTGAGCATCTCAGAGGATGCTCCACCCTGGAATGGACCACAGACTCCATTGAATTACTGCCATCTGGGTTAGCTAAGGTGGTGGTGTGAGCTGGATAGAGAGGGAAGCAGTATGTCGATAGGCTGTGATGTGTGCCACTACACATATGCATGCATGCGCATCCCTGAGCATGCTGTCAGGGTCCTGGAGAAGAGCAAAATCTCAGGAAAAAAAACCCTGGGCAAAGCAGTATAAAGCCGTCTACACACTGCAGACCCTGCACCACTTCAACTCCATTAAGCAGAACTCCCCCTCCATTGGCCCCACCTTGGGAGGCAAACCAGGGAAGACCTGAAAGTGGAGGTAAGTCCTGGAGAAGGCTGACAAAGTTCAGCGTATGGGGTCAGGCTGAGATTGGCTGGCTGGTGTGAAAGGGGAGAGACAAAGTACAGTAAATAAAATTAAAAAAGTCAGCGTCAGGATGTGGTGAAACATGGCCAGTGTGACATCATTCCTCAGAAAGGAAGTATGATGGTTCTGCAGAAGCAGTCTGGTTTTAGGTTGTGATTGGCCTCCCTGGAATCTCCCTGCCTTTCTCCTTGGCTCTGTTCTCAGTCTCCCCTACCAAAACAAGAAGCTCAAGCTAGTGCCAGACAGCTGGAAAAAGCAATCCTAAAAACAGGCCAGATAGACGCCTGATGCTGGCCTGAGTACTGTTAGTAGTCTCTGCCCCATTACAGGCAACTATGACGTCTTTAATATCAACACCAGTAACCTTGTCGTTCTCTACAATGTTGAGCAGTCCAGTTGTACTCCAAATGCCACACCCAAGCAGGATGCACTGTCAGCTAAGCTTCTGAATAGATGGTACACCTTATGTTGCTGGTGCCAATGGCAATACCCTTGTCTCCTGTCTCAGAGGCCATAACATTATCAGCTGCTCCTCCAGTGGTGCTGGTGGTCTTCATGAGGTCACTACTGTGATTACTTCTTCGTCTGATCCTTGTGTGGTTCCTGTTCTTGTACAATCTCAGGGGACTGATAATCTCTCTATGAATGAGGAAGAACACAGTTGAGTTCAAGGAGCAGGACTTTATGAAAGTGGAAGAAGTGTACCTTGTGAGACACTCCTCCAGTTCAGTTGTGTCCTCTGACAGCAATGACACAGTGTATAACATACCCAGGTCCTCTCCTGATGATGTGTCTTTCCAGACCATGATTAGGTCTTTTCTGGAAACCATGACATTTTCTCTAAAAGAGGAGGATTCTAAATAAAAAGACATGGTATTTTACAAAGCCTCATTCTATGTGATCATTCCTGGAATTCAGAACAGACAATTCAGGACATATAGATCACATGTCATACTCCTTGCAAGAGATGAACTACACAAAAATAAGGAAATAACACACCCTTACAAGGAGAGGAAGGAAGAGCAAAACAAGTACTTATAATAAAAGAAAAAACTTTGTTGTAGCATACTCCTTGGTCCTGTACAAACTGTATAGAAACATAGATACTGACAGCAGATAAGGACCGCTTAGTCCACCTAGTCTGCCCCTTTTCTCTACTTACTATAACACTGCAGACCATACTTGATCTCCGGCTTTACCCCGGCCCCCCCCCCACACTTCTAAGGTTCCCTTATGCCTATCCAATGCATTCTTGAGGCCTGTTACCATTTTTGCCCCCACCACCTCCACTGGGAGGTTGTTACGGCCATCCATCACTCTTTCTGAGAAGTACTTCCTTCCTCACATCTCCCCTGAGGTTCCCACCCTCCAGCTTCATAGCATGTCCCCTTATTCTTGAGCATCTTTTTTTCTGAAAAATGCTTTCTTCCTGAACTTTATTTATACCCTTAAGGTATTTGAACATTTCTATCATATCCTCCCTCTCCCTTCTTTCCTCCAGGGTTGTACATATTGAGGTCCTTCAGTCTCTCCTCATAGGGCTTGTGATGCAGACCCTGCACCATTTTGGTTGCCCTCCTCTGGTCTGCCTCTACTCTGTGTATGTCCTTCTGGAGATGTAGTTTCCAGAACTGAACACAGTACTCTAGGTGAGGTCTCAACAATGATCTATACAGCAGTAACACCACCTCTCTACTTCTGCTGGTGACACCCCTTCCTATGCACCCTAGCATCCCACTAGCTCTCCCCACTGCCTTGTTACACTGTCTGGCCACCTTTAAGTCATCAGATATGATTACTCCCAAGTCCCTTTCCTGCTTGGTGGTGGGTAATAATACCCCCCTCCATTTTGTACTCCACCCTTGGGTTTCTATGCCCCAAGTGCATGATTTTGCACTTCTTCACACTGAAACCTAGCTGCCACACCCATGACCACTCCTCTAACTTTCCTAGCTCACTGTTCATTTTTTACACCACCCTCTCTGCCCTATTACAGATTTTAGTGTAATCTGCAAAGAGGCATACCTTCCCTTCTAGCCCCTCTGTGATGTTGCTAATTAAAACATTAAAGAGGACCGGTCCTTGTACTGATCCTTGTGATACCCCATTTGTCACCCTCCCTTCCTCAGAGTGAACTCCATTTACCACCACCCTCTGTCTCCTGTCCAGCAACCAATTTCTCACCCAGCTTACCACCTTATAACCCAGGCTTCCCAGCTTGTTTACGAGTCTCCTATGTAGAACGGTGTTGAATACCTAACTGAAATCTAGGTAGGCCACATCCACTACTCCACCCTGTTCCAATTCCTTTGGACACCCCATCAAACAAATCTATCAGATTTGTTAGACATGATCCCCCCACCCCCCCAGTGAATCCATGCTGCTCCAGATCCTGAATGCCACTGAAGTCCAGATATTCCACAATCCTCTCCTTCAGTAGTGATCCGTTACTTTCCCCACCACTGAAGTCAAGCTGACTGGCCTGTAGTTGTCAGTCTCCTCTTTGCTTCCACTTTTGTGAAGTGGGACTATATCTGACCTCCTCCAGTCTTCCAGAACCACTCCCATCTCAATTGAGTGGTTGAACAGGGCTGCCAGAGGTGCAGCCAGCACCTCTCTGAGCTCCCTCAATATCCTAGGATGCACCCCTTCTGGCCCATTGCCTTGTCCACTTTCAGATTTACGGGTTCCCTCAGAACCCTCTCCTCTGTAAATAGACTAGTGTCTACCTCCCTTCCCCTTGGTGCTCCTAGCCCTTATCTGTGGTCCCTCTTTTTCCCCTTCCTCTGTGAATACTACGAACATATGAAATTTGCCAGCAGATAAAGGCCTAGAGGTCTATCAAGTCTGCTCGAATGTGCAGCTAGCACCCCTTATTCTGCAGCTGCCCCTCCCTTCCACCCTTCCCCTTCATTAACCCTCCCCCTTGTCCTGTCCCATCCCCTTTTGAAGCAGTCCACTGTTCTACTGGATACCACTTCTGCAGGTAATGTATTCCACCAAGCCACCACCCTCTCTGTATAAAAGTGTCTCCTCATCTCCCTCCTGAACCTTCCTCCCTCCAGTCTCATATCATGGCCCCTGGTGGCCCTTCCCTCCCTTACTTTGAACAGCCCCTCTGTACCCATCTTGTTTATTCCTTTCATGTATTTAAAGGTTTCAATCATGTCACCCCTGTCCCTCCTCTCCTCCAGTGAGTACATGTTCAACTCCTTCAGCCTCCTCTCGTATGATAAGTCCCCCAGCCCCTTGATCATCTTTGTCGCCCTGCGCTGCACCCCCTCCAGTAACTTAATGTCCCTCTTCAGATACGGGCGCCAGTACTGCACGCAGTACTCCAGGTGTGGTCTAACTAATGACCTATACAGTGGCAGAATCACCTCCTCCCTCCTCGAGGATATACCCCTTGCAATACAACCCAGCATTTTGTTGGGCTTTGCAGCTGCCTTCCTACATTGTGCCGAGTTGTTCATTGACCCTGTAATGAGCACACCCAGATCCTTCTCCTCCTCCTCTGTCTGGGCTAGCTGCACTCCCCCCAGCTGTTAACTCCTCCTTGGGTTCTTCATCCCAAAATGCAGCACCTTGCACTTTTTGGCTTTGCCAGATCATCCTGCAACCCCTGCCATCCCCCTAGGTCATCCACCACCGCGCCTACCTTGGTATCAGCAGCAAACAGACTGATCTTGCTCTTGATGTCCCATGATATGTCTGCAATGAATATCCCAAACAACACTGGTTCCAGCACCGAGCCCTGTGGAACACCGCCGTCACTGCCCTTGGGTGTGAGATTCCCACCCACCACCACCCTCAGTTGCCTTCCTGCAGCCAGTTTCCTACCCATCTCACCAGCTTTGCACCCACCCCTGTGCCTACTAACTTCCTTCCCAGCCTTCCATGCAGCACAGAGTCGAATGCCTTACTGAAGTCCAGATACAGGACATCCACTGCATGGCCCTGTCCAGTTGCCTAGTTACCCAGTCATAGAACTCCACCAGCTTGGTTTGGCAGGATCTGCCACATATGAAGCCATGCTGTCTGCTGTCCTGTAGTCCTTTGGCCTCTAGGAGGGCCACTAGCCTCTCCTTCAGGATAGTCTCCATTAGCTTACCCACGATGGATGTGAGGCTCACTGGTCTGTAGTTTCCTGGTTCATCCTTGGGGCCACTTGTGGAGGGCACCACATGAGCCATCCTCCAGTCCTGAGGTACATACCCCGAATGTAGTGAGGCATTAAATAGGTCTGCCAAAGGTCCTGCAAGGACCTCTGCCAGCTCCTTCAGTACCCTGAGGTGGATGCCATCTGGGCCTGGCGCCTTGTCCACCCTCAGTGCCTTCAAACCCTCTCGAACTCTGCCCTCCATGATTTCCCCATCAGTCACCCGTTCCCCCCGTTTCTGCCATTTCTCCCACCTTGGGTGTCACCCCCCTCTTCTCTTTAGTAAATACTGAGCAGAAGTACTCATTTAGTGCTTCTGCCTTATCGCACCCTGCTTCCACCCAACCCCCCTCCTTCCTAATCCTTACTATATGGTCCTTACAGCTCCTTTTCTCCCTGATGTACTTAAAGAAGTCCTTCTCCCCCTTCTTAATGCCTTGTGCAAGCCTGAGTTCCGTAGATGCTTTGGCTCCCCTTACTGCCCTTGTCACCTCCTTCGATTCTGTCAAGTACTCCTCCCTGTCCTCCCCCTCCCTGTTTTCTTTGTACTTCCTAAAGGCAGCTCTTTTCTTCCTTACCTTTTCCATGACCTCCTTGCTCAACCAGCTCGGTTTCTTAGCCCTAGCCTTCTTGCTCTGGGCTTTGCAGCAGGTTTTGGTTGCCTCCACTATCCCCAGCTTTATGAGCTCCCACCTCTGGTTAGTATACATACTAGATTGAATTCTGGCCAGGTACCCTTTTACCACTTCCCCCATCCTCCCAAAGTCGGCCTTCCTGAAGTCCAGCACTCTTGTGCCAGATTCCACGCCTTCCTTGCCCATATCCAATATGAGCCATACTGAGTGGTGGTCACTCCCTGACAGCAGTCCCTCCACTGTAAGTTCTCTCACAAAGTCCCCATTTGCCAGCACAAGGTCAAGGGTATTCCCTAACCTGGTTGGTTCACTGACCATTTGCAGCAGAAAGCTGTCCTGGAAGGCATCCAGCAGTACCTGCTCCCTTCTGTTCCTGGTTGTTGGGCTACTCCAGTCCACTCCTGGCATGTTGAAGTCCCCCACAACCACCACACTACTCTTCTCGCAGGTCCTCCTGATCTGTCCCGCTAGTTCCCTGTCTAACTCCTCCATCTGAGATGGTGACCTGTACACCACTCCCATTCTAAGAATCCTATTCTTGGAATCCTGGATTTGCATCCAAAGTGACTCCGTACTACCCTCCTCTCCTTCCTCCCTTACACACTTCAGTCCTTCCTTCACATATAGTGCCACCCTCCTCCTTTCCCAATCACCCTGTCCCCTGCAAAATAACCTGTACCCTGGTGCAGACAGGTCCCAGTCATTGTATTGGGCCCATGTTTCTGTGATGGCTGCAATGTCCTGCCTCCTCTGCCATGAGAACCTGTAACTCTGCAGTTTTCCTCCCAAGGCTCCTAGCATTAAGGGTAACCACCTTCCACCCTTTTCCCCCTCCCATCTTGCCCCTTTCCTAGCATCACCAATAGTACTTGCCATTTGTCCTTTGTCACTGTTATGGGGTAAGCTCATATAGTTTCCCAACCTGTGGTCTCTGCATATCTCTTCCCAATTGCCACCCCACTCTAGTTTAAATTCCCAACTTCCTCTGTACTCCTCCATCCTCTGTTTCAACACTTTCTTTCCCTCCTCACTCAAGTGTAGTCTGTGCTTGGCATAGAGACTACTGTCCTCCCAGGTCCCTCCCACCCCCAACAGCCCACACCCTTTAGCACAACACCAGGTTCTTAGCCCTCCGTTAAATTCCTCTATTCTCAGCTTCCTTGTTGTGCTTGCCTTTGGCATGGGAAGTATCTCTGAAAAAGTTACTGATCTTCCTGCCCCCTCACATAATTGTGCTAGTTCCTCAAACCTCCTCTGGACTATATCTACTGTCTTGTCAACCAGGTCATTTGTCCCAAGATGTATAATTAAATGAGACTTGTCCCTACCCCTTCTAGCATGTTTCAGAACAGATTGTCCCACCCTTTCTGCTGTCATTCCTGGCATGGCCTCCACCCAAATGCGACTATACCTCTCCCCCTTGCTACCCCACCTGACTCCTCTTAGTATTGAGTCCCCCAGCACTAAGATTCCACCCCTCTTACTCCCTGCTTGCTTCCATTCATCTCCCTCTCTCATTTCCAGCTCCTCTTCTTCCTCCTGCACATTATTTCCCCCTTTTACCCCTGTTGCAATTCTCTGAGCAGAATTTCCCCCTGCTCCAATTTGGTCCAGGCATTTATCAATTACTCCTCTAATTTCATAATTTCCCTCCTCCACCTTCTTCCTCTCCAGCAGTGCAAAACTATTTTCTGAAGACCCTTCACAAATGCCCATTCCCTCTCTCTTCATAGTAACCTGTTCTCTCCTTTCCACTCCATGACTTTTGCCACTTCTTCGCCCTCCCTCACAAGTCCCTATCTCCTCCTTCCATTTGTCTTTTGTCTCCGACCTGGCTTCCCGGCAATCGCTCTTCCTGGCCTGGGCCCTTTGTCTCTGCTTCCCTTCTTCTGACCCTCTCCTCACCACTGTTGGCTTAAATCGCCCTCCCTCATCTCCCCTTCTTCCTTCCTCCAGTATTGGGCTAAACCCACCACCAATCTGCCTTGCCTGTCTTAGTTCCTCCTGCAGACCCTCAATCTCCTTTCTAAGTTTTTCTCTGTGCTTGCACACTAAACATCCTCCCACACTCCAGGCAATTTTTAGAAAGATTGGTGCACCGCAGTTGTTGCAGCCTACCACCCTACCCATTGCTGTTGCTGCCCACCAACGACCCCCCACCCTTCCAGATGCAGGATACCAAACACTCCCCTAAGTCCCCCCTCTATCAGTGCAAAACATTCTTTTCTTTATTTCCCTTACCTCCTTTGTTGTACACGTTTAGATATCTTGAGCAACTGTTTTTTATATTCCTATTCTTCCTATCCACACTCAAAAACAGACTTTAAGTAGACATTGCACTACCTTCTTCAAACTGCTACTCCTCCTTTCCCCAATGCAATATCAATGTGAAGAAGTAATAATGAAAGCTCCTAGATTTGCCTTTACTTCCCTTCCACTGACATAGCAGTCACCTCTTCACTTGCTGCTGTTCCTTTCCTGGATGTCTGCTTCTACTATGACAGGTGCATATCCTTTGCCCGTTTGAGGAAGTGATGTCAGAACCCCTGGTATAAAGGAAATCATGGACCAGGGGTGGGTGAGGAGACCAGCCCAAGTCTTCCAGAAACAATCAGGTAGCTGAGACCTCTGGTCAGACCATTAGCACCCTTCCCCCACTCTGCACTAAAACTTTGCAGCTAGTGAAGCCAGCAACAATGAATCACAATTCTACTCAAAGCCCCCCAAATAGGTTTGCTACCCAAAGAAACAGGACTCCAATTCAAACAGCTTCACCAACAACACATCAAAAATAGGCTTGGAATTAGAAGATATAGGTCTCCAATTCAAAGAAACAGACCCAGTTAAATCACACCAATTATGTTTTAAAACAGAAGAAATAGGCCTCCACAAATGCAGCCTGCCACACAGTGAATCATCAAACAAATGAGCCCACTTATAGCTACCAAAACAGGTTTAAAAATTCCAACAGCCCCAAACAATACCCTGCTAGCCCCTTAGTAGTAAGAAAGGAAAGAAATAACCTTCTACCAAGTAGAATCCACAAGAAACAATGTAAAAACAACAAGAAGAAGCTACTGTACTGTAGATCTGATCCTGTCCCCCTTCTAGTTACTTCTGAGAAGCGAAAGCACTGACACGCAAAATACTGAACAAAAGTACTTGTTCAAGATGTCTGCTTTTTCCTGGCCCTCTCCACACACTTCTCTCCTTCCTTCCTAAGCCTCACTATCCCTCCCTGGTCTTTCTCATTTTGCTTACATACCTGAAAAATACATTGTTCCTCTCCTTCACTACCTGGGCTATTTTCTTCTCCATCTGTGTCTTTGCATTCCTAATTGCTTTCCCCGTTTCCCTGATACAACTCTATCTTGCACTCTCTGTGTCTTGTTATACCTCCTGAATGCTAACTTTTTTGCCCTTACCTTCCTGGCCACCTCTTTTGAGAACCATAATGGTCACTTTTTCCTCCTGCTTTTGCATACTTGTCTGACACAGAAGTTTGTTGCCATCTCTATCCCTCCTTTTAGATTTGCCCACTGTTCCTCCACTCCCCCCCCCCCACCAGGGCATCCCTGAGACATTCCCCATCTTTTAAAAATCATCTCCTGAAGTCCAGGACCCTCGCCATTGTGTGGTCGATCCTACAGCAGAACTTACACTGAACCACACTATATGGTGATTACTGGATCCCAGGTGGCCACCCACAGTGATGTCTGCAATACTGTCCCCTTTGGTAAGTACAAGGTACAGTACTGCCCCCTCACAAGTGGGCTCTTCCACTAGTTGCCTGAGGAATGCCCTCTGCAGGGAGTCCAGAATGTCCCTGCTCATAGCTGAAGCTGCAGCTGGGATGCTCCAATCTACATCCAGCACTAGAACCTTATCCAGCCCCCCCCCCAATGTTGGAGATCTGTAGATCATGCCAGTGTGAATAGCGGTTCCTTTCCCTGTTTCCAGGGTGACCCACAGTACCTCCACCCCTTTCTGATTTCCCTGTATCTCAGTAGCCTTATTGCTATCCCTCACATAAAAAGCCAGTCCCACCCTTTCTTTCCCACCCTGTCCTTTCTGAACAGAGTGTAGCCTGGTATGGCTGTATCCCAGTCATGGTTCTCATGCACTGAGTAATAGTGACAATGTCCAGGCCAGCTCCTGCCATGATGGCCTCTAGGTCCAGGATTTTGCTTTCCAGACTTTGAAAATTTGCACACATGGCCTTCCAGAATGTGCCACCACCCTGTTTGCTATCATCCCCTGTCCCCTTTTGCCATCTCTTCTTACCCCTCAGTCCCATCTTTCTTCACTTCTACCACTTTGATTCCTGTTTTGTTGGGTACACTTGGGGATTTCTTTCCCTTAGGTCTCTCCCTACTGCCTACTTCAGTTTGAGGGGATGGGGAGGAACAGTTTGTCTCCCCATTTCCTTCCGCCACCCCACTTGGCTACTTTAAATGCCTGTCAATGTAACATTTAAACCTTTCATTGAGGACGGTGGTTCCCCCACCCGATGGATGCAGGCCATCTCCCCTGTATAGGCCTCTATCCCTCCAAATGGGACCCTAATCACCAATGTAGCCAAACCCCTCCTCTCTGCACCATTCCTTCAGCCATGTGTTGAAGCTCCTGGTATGGGGTACCCTATCCTTCCCCGTCATAGATGTGTAGCACCTTCAAAAAGCCCACTGAGCATGCTACCTGCCTAAGACTCCTCCTGAACGTTTCCTGTACTATCCTAGCATCATCCCAAGCCAGGTCATTGGTCTTGAGGTAGACCATGACATCCAGCTTTCTCTACCGTCCTGCTTCCCTAGTGATCCTCAGGATCTGCTCCCCATCCCTCTGAGCAGTGGTGCTGGGTAGGCACCTAACCTAATTAGTAACAGAAAGGTACCTTGATGGCTCATGTGGGGCCAGGGATGTTCCTAACCTTTCAGTCAGATCTTAACTGAGCTTTAGGCTACCTGATTTTACATGGAGGCAGTGGTGGTTAGTGTTCATTATTAATTATATTCGGTATCTCATGAAGTGATCCGTAGATTGTTACAGTTCACCTGTGTCTGAGGATGGGATATATATGAACATACATACGAATGTATGAATGAGCCAGCAGAAACAGACCTCCTGGTCTACCAATGTCTGCTCAGTTGTGCTGCTAGCTCCCCAGGTTAAAGCTGCCCCCCCACCCCCTTGAATGGTATCCACCTCATCCACCCTTACTCCCCCTTTCTCTGTCCCATGTTCTCTTGAAGCTATCCACAGTCCCACGTGATATCACTTTTCTGGTGGCATGCTCTACTTTATACTACCCTCTCCATGAAATAATGTCTCCTCATCTCCCTCCTGAATCTTCCTCCCTCTATTCTTAGCCCATGGCATTTGGTGTCTCTTCCCTTCCTTAGATTAAGCACCCTGTCCTCTCTCCCCTTGCTGATTCCCTTCAAGTGCTTGAAGGTCTCGATCATGTCCCCCCATCCCTCCTCTCCTCCAGGGTATACATGTTCAATTCACCCAGCCTATCCCCGTATTCCTTTCTCTCTATCCTCTGAATCATCGTAGTTGCCCTCTGCTGCACACCCTCCGGAAGACTGATATCCCACCTCAGGTAAGGCCCCCAGAACTGCACACAGTACTCTAAGTACGACCTGACCAGTGCCCTGTAGAGGGGCAAGATCACCTCTTTGCACCTGGATGTGAACCCCCTCACTATACACCCCAGCATCTTGTTCATCTTTGCTGCCACTTTCCTGCACTGGGCTGTGTTGTTCATGCTCCCTGTTACCATTGTCCCAAGGTCCTTTTCCTCCTCAGTGATCCCTAGCTTCACCCCACCTAACCAGTACTCTCTCCTTGGTTTCCTTGGCCCAAAGTGCATAACCTTGCAATTTTTTGCATTGAACCCCAGCTGCCACCTCTCCGACCACTCCTCCACCTTGGTAGGTCCCTCTGTAACTGCTCCCAACCTTCTGCTTTGTCCACTACTCCACCTATTTTGGTGTCATCAGAAAACAGACTCACCCTGCTCTCCACCCTTTCTGCAATGTCCAAGATGAATAGCCCTGGACCCAGCACCAAGCCCTGTGACACCCCACTCATCACTAACCTAGGCTCAGAGAATCCTGCCCCCCACTACCATCCATTGTAACCTCCCACGTAGCCAGCTGGACAACCCGCCTACATCTTTGTTCCCACTCCCACTCTAGTTGGCTTCCCCACCAGTTGCCCATGCTGTATTGTATCGAAGACCTTGCTGAAGTCAATAGATTACATCCACTGCATGGCCCCATCCAGTTCCCTAGTTACCCAGTCATAGTATTGTATAAGGTTCATTTTGCAGGACTTCCCCGAGATGAACCCATGTTGCCTCCCATCCTGGAGGTCATTGACCTCCAAAAATGCCACCAGTCTCTCTTTTAGTATCATCTCCATGAGTTTGCCCACAATGGATGTGAGACTGACTGGCCTGTAGTTCCCCCGGCTCATCTCTTGGGCCGCTTTTGTGTATCAGCACCACAAGTGCCAACCTCCAGTCCTGATGCACCCCACCCATTGCCAGGGAGCTGTTGAACAGGTTTGCCAGAGGTTTAGCAAGGACCTCTGCCATCTCCCACAACACACTGGGGTGGATACTATCTGGCCCTGGTGCTTTATCCACTTTCAGCACCCTCAGCCCCTCTAGTACCCTACTACCCTCAGTCCTACCGTCTGTCATCTTCCCCCCACTCCAAGGTGGTATCGTTCCCCCCCTTCTCCTGCATGAACACTGAGCAAAAGTATTCATTCAGTGCCTCCGCTTTTTCCACTCCCTTTTCTACTTACTCCCTTCCTCTTCTTATCCTCACTATGCTATACTTGCACTTCCTTTTTTCCCCCGCATGTATCTGAAAAATCCCTTCTCCCCCCTTGATCCTCTGCGCTAAAGTATGTTCCCTCATGGCTTTTGCTTCCCTCACCCTCCTGGTCACTTCCTTAGACCACCTTGCATACTCCTCCCTGTCTTCCTCCCTCCCTGTCCTTCTAAACTTCAGGTACGCTGACTTTTTGTCCTCAAAACCCCATCACCTCGCTGGTTAGCCAGCATGTTTTTTTTGCCCTGCCGTTTTTACTCTGTAGCCTGGTACACAATTCCATCACTTCCGTGATTCCCTTTTTAATTACGTCCCATTTCTGTTCTGCTTCCATTCCCATCTCTAGGTGCTCAAGTCTCCCTTTCAGCAACTCCTGCATCCTCTCGAAGTCCACCCTCCTGAAATCCACCACCTTTGTTACTGATCCCTCTGCTTCTCTGCTCATCATGATATTAAACCACATTGTTTGGTGATCGCTGTCAGCTAACGGGTCCTCCACCCTTATTCCCCTCACTGCCTCCCCATTCAACAGTATCAGGTCTGGCATGTTCCCTAGCCTAGTGGGTCCAGTCACTAGCTGCGTCAAGAACCCCTCCTGGATCACGTCCAAGAGCACCTGCTCCCTAGCACTGGAGGTGACCAGAAGCTCCAGTCCAACCCCGGTAGGTTGAAGCCTCCATTATGACCTTCCTGATTTGTTCTGCCAGCACCCTGTTATTCTCCTGTACTTGGGATGGTGGTCTGTACACCACCCCAAACCTCAACTTCCTTCCCTTACAGTCCAGATGTCTCATCCAGATTGCTTCTGTTTCACTTTCTTCCCCCTCCTCCCTTGTACATTTGATCCTGTCTCTCACATAAATTGCTACCCCTCCCCCTCCATCCAATCCTTCCTGTACAGTTTGAATCCTGGGATTGTCAGGTCCCAGTCCCAATATTTGGTGGCCCAAGTTTCAGTGATGATCGCAATGTCTGCCTTCTCTACCACCAAGAGCGCCTGTAACTCAGCCCCTTTGTTGCCTAAGCTTCTCGCATTCAATGAAACCATCCTCCGTCCTGCCTCCTGTTCCTGCAAATCCTCCCCTCTATGCTTACCCTGTGCAGCGTCCCTGACTCCTTCCCTACTAGCATGGGGGGTAGGTTTGGTTGGGCCCTCTCCCCAGGTTCCTTCCTACCAGCTGTCCACTCACCTCCCCCCCACTAGTTTAAATCCACCATGGCCACTATATACCTCTCCAACTTCTGCTTCAGAACCCTCTTCCCCTCCCTGCTCAAGTGCAGTCTGTCCCTTGCATACAAGTTGTTATTGTCTCGTGTTCTGCCCCATCCATCCACCACCCCATACCCCATGGATTTACACCATTCCTCCAGCCATGGGTTGAACTCCACAATCCTCACATTCCTCGCTGTGCTCGCGCAGGGTACTGGGAGCACCTCTGAGAAGGCTACTGACTCCCCTGCCCCCTTGCACAGCCTTGCCATCTCTTTGAACTGCCCCCTTACCACCTCCACTGTTTCTCCCACCAGGTCATTTGTTTCCACGTGCACCACTGTGTGCGGTCTCCCCCTGCCTCTCCATATGTACTTTAGAATTGACTGCCCCACCCTGTCTGCCCTCAGCCCTGGTATGGATTCCACCCATATACGACTATGCCGTTTCCCCCCTACTGCCCCATCTGACTCCCTTCGGTATGAAGTCTCCCACTACCAATACTCCTCCTTCCTTGGACAGAGAGGGAAGAAGAGGAGGAGGAGTAGCTCTCTGTGTAAGGGAAGGGATCAAGGCAACAGAGCTAAAGGGTAAACATGGAGGAGAGGAGGCACTGTGGGTCACCCTGGAGACTGGAAATGGCTCCACAATCCGCACAGGGGTTGTATACAGACCCCCGTCTCAGGGGGAGGAAATGGACAAGGAAATGATAGAAGGCATCCTTGGGATGGCAGAGAAAGGGGAGATATTGCTGATGGGGGACCTGAATATGCCAGATGTTGACTGGAGCACCTTTGCTGCAGCCACATCCAAGAGCAGGGCCATTCTCGATGCCCTACAGGGGGCATGCCTCAGACAGCTAGTTCTGGAACCCACTCGGGAGAGAGCAATCTTAGACCTGGTACTCTCAAATGGGGATGGAGAGAGGATCTCTGATCTTGAAGTGGGTAGCCATCTGGGAACAAGCGACCACCAAACAGTGTGGTTCATGATAAACGTAGCTGTAGAGTCAAGCCACACAAAAGTGAAGGTACTGGACTTCAGGAGGGCTGATTTGTTAAAATGGAGAGCGCCTCAGAAAAGCACTAGCAAACAGGTAAGAAGGTGGGTGGAGCAACAATGGGAAACATCAAAACCGCCATCACAGAGGCAACAAGCCTTTGTGTGAAGCAAATAAACAAATCAAACGAAGAAAAAAACACTATGGTTCTCAAAAGAAGTGGCGGGGAAGGTAAGGGAGAAAAAGATAGCATTGAGGAAGTATAAGGAAACACAGAAGGAGCAGGACAGAGAACTGTACCAGTTAAAACAGAAGGAAGCAGGTAAGGCAGTCAGAATAGCAAAGGCCCAAACTGAGGAGAAGATAGCCAACTCAGTTAAGAAGGGGGATAAAACCTTTTACAGGTACATTAGGGAGCAAAGAAAGACTAAGGCAGGGATACTGAGGCTGAACAAAGAAGAAGGTGGTTGGGCAGAGAGCGACAGTGAAAAGTAGAAATACTGAACAAATACTTCTGCTCAGTATTCACAATGGAAAAGCAGGGGGAAATACCTAATCCAGTCAATAGAAGCACTCTGGATAGGGGGGTTGATATTAGTCCTTTCACAGAAGAAAGGGTTCTCAAAGAACTCTTAAAACTGAAGGTGGATAAAGCAATGGGGCCTGATGGGATTCACCCCAGAATTCTAACAGAACTAAGGGAAGAACTAGTAGCACCACTGACTACCCTTTTTAGTAAATCATGGGAGGATGGTGTGGTACCTGAGGACTGGAGGAGGTGGATGTGATTCCCCTTCACAAAAGTGGGAGCAAGACAGAGGCAGGAAACTACAGACCTGTCAGTTTGACCTCAGTGGTAGGGAAAATGATGGAATCACTTTTGAAGGAAAGAATTGTTGAGTACCTAGAGGCCAGTGGGGCACAGGACCCAAGGCAGCATGGATTCACAGTGGGAAGGTCATGTCAGACAAATCTAATTGATTTCTTTGACTGGGTGACCAAAGCAGTAGACCAGGAAGGGGCAGTGGACAAGGCCTACTTTAGCAAAGCATTTGACACAGTCCTGCACAAAAGATTAATAAACATATTAGCCAGCCTGGGAGTGGGTCCCAGGGTAAAACACTGGTTGGACAACAGGACACAGCGGGTAGTAGTAAATGGAGTCCACAGTGAACAAAGGAGGGTTACTAGTGGGGTACCGCAGGGTTCAGTACTGGAGCCGGTCCTTTTTAATGTCTTAATAAGTGACATTGCAGAGGGACTGGAAGGGAAAGTATGTCTCTTTGCAGATGACACAAAGATCTGCAACAGGGTTGATACACAAGGTGGGGTGGAAATGATGAAAAGGGTCTTGGCAAGGTTAGAGGAATGGTCAAATGTATGGCAACTTAGATTCAATGCGAAGAAGTACAAAGTAATTCACCTGGGAAACAATAACCCTGGGGAAGAGTACACAATGGAGGGTGAGATACTGACAACAACAAAATGGAAAGGGACCTGGGGGTAGTCATATCAGATGACCTAAAGGTGGGCCAGCAATGTGAGAAGGCAGTAAGAAGGGCTGGGAGACACTGGGATTCATAGGGAGAGGCATCACCAGTAGAAAACAGAAGTTGTTGGCCCTCTGTACAGACAGTTGGTAAGACCACATCTGGAGTACTGCGTACAGTTCTGGAGACCCCATCTCCACAAAGACATAGAGAGAGTGGAGGCTGTCCAGAGGAGGGCAAACAACATGATGCAGGGTCATATGAAGAAAGACTAAAGAAACTAAAGATGTATAGCTTCGAGGAAAGGAGGGAGAGGGGGGACATGATAGAAACTTTCAAATACCTCAAAGGAATTAACAAAGTCCAAGAGGGTAGTATCTTTCAGAAAAAGAGATGTGCAAAAACAAGGTGGCACAATTTGAAGATAGAGGTAGGACGGCTCAGAGGTAATGTGAGGAAGTATTTCTTCACAGAAAGGGTTGTGGATACATAGAACAGCCTTCCTGAGGAGGTCGTAGAGTCAAAAACAGTGGGAGAATTCAAGAATGCATGGGACAGACATAAGGCAATTCTATTGGCAGGTAGGAGGAAGTAGGCTGTTGGTTAACTAGGATCTGCAGCTTATCTGTTAGGTGGGGAAATGGGCAGACTAGGTGGGCCAAGTGGTCCTTATCTGCCATCAAATTCTATGTTTCTTCCTTTCCTTCTCTCTCCTCCCCCTCCCCCTTTCCACTCATGTTCCCTTTCTAGCTTCCCCTACCAGGGGCTTGGCCATTAGTTTCAGTGGCTCCGCCCTTCCACCCCGGTCCCATCCCCCCGTCCTTCTTGCATGCTATCCTCCTTCCCATTCCCATCTGCCCCATGCTCCACCCTCTTCACCTCAGTGTCTCTCCCATCCCCCCCCCTCCATATCTTCTAACAGCAGGGATCTGCATCTGATGTAGCTGAGAAAAGGGCTCCCATACTTGGTACAGCATGTCCAGTTGGTCTGTGTCTATATAGCTGAACCTCTCAGTTGCTGCCTGGGTACCCATTTTAAGCAGCAGCTCCAAATTCCAAATGGGTACTCCACACAAGTCTCTCTATGTTGTAGTTTGGGACTAGTAAGCAGTGCAGTGGATTCAAAAAGTTCAAACACTTAGCCATACAGTCAAAAATGTAATTTTCAAATCTTTATTTTTCTTTCTCACTCAAGCTGGCCTAAAAAACATCCAAACCCAACTTTTCACCTGTTTGGGCTTCCTCATGGAATTACAGCCTATAAGAAGTTATTTTTTTCTATACTTCTCTTTATTTATTTTCAAGATTATACAGTACATACAACTTCATGTATTAAAAAGGATTGCAATCTCATACAACATTTGTGTACTGGAAGGGCATGTGATATTCATTTAGGAGTCCTTTTTACGTACAGCTGTTAGATTAAAACATTTGGCAAAGAACAAAATAAATACATTAAGAATACAACTTATATAACAAACATTGGGCTAATGCTTATTTAGGAACAAAAACATGAGCTTGTTTCATTTTGCTTCATCTTCATAATACAAAATACATAGGTACTTAAGGGGGTTATAGGAGTTATAACATTTTTGTAGAGCTTCTGGCATCAGGGGAATTGTAAAATTACAATCTCTTAAGGTAATTAGATATATGACAACTAATTATGCTGCTTACTTTAATTATTTACTCAAAACGTCCAAGATGTCATATCTATTGATGAATATTAGATCTGGTTTTGGTATAATTCCCACCTGGTCCATCGGGGGACAAATGTCTCCATTCTGTTATGTAGGGAAAAGGATAGCTGCTGATTTCACTGGACATTTAAAATCAAAGATTTCCAGTCTGATGTAGAGAGGAAGGCAGGCTGAAGCCATTTTTTGGAAATGGCTTTGTAGGCAGCACACAGCAAAATAGGCCAGAGATATAAGGTGTCTTTTCCCTTTACTCCCACTGGAGGAATACCTAAAAGGCAGTTCACCCGTCAGTGGGCTCGTGATATTCAATATTTGGGAAATGTGGTGGGTAACTGCAGACCAAAAATTATGTAACTTGGGATAGAGATAGAAAGTATGACTATGGGTAACTAGTTCCTCCCCACAATTTCTCCAACATCTTGAAGTGGCTCCTAGGGTTCTACGGGATACTATCATTGGCACTAGAAAATATCTAATCTGTACATGCCATACGGACTCTCTCCATGTGGGTGAGGAGGAAGTGGACCATGTGCCCCGCCAGACCTTAGGCCAATCTTTTATGCTTATGGGTGTATTGAGTTCTCTCTCCCAACTTGCTTTGACCAGTTCAGCATGGTGCACAAGTAGGGATATTAGAAATCTGTACAATTTAGAGATTGCCTGTTCACCTTGTGGTAAAGTCCATATGTGTCTATATAGGGTTGGGTCCTCTCCTATCTGGGTGTTAAACTCTTGTTCCTTAAGGCATGTATGAATGTAACTCTTAATTCGATAATAGTATAATTTGTCCCCCATGACCCAGCCATATTTTGTCTGCCCTTCCTTAAAGCTTAAGACCATATTTCCTTTTAGGAGTTGCCCTGGGGCATATAAACCTTGGGCAGCCTGCCTAGTGTACCATCTTTTGTATTGGGTGGGTGGGAATTTGGGTGAATGGATGAACCATCGATATTTCCATAGATGTTTCTGGACAGATCTGTTGCGCAGGCTCCTCTGCCATCCCTCAAGGATAGTCTCAGTGGCACTGGGGCCCTGTTGTCTAGCTTGTCGTAATAGTGGGTGGGAGAATAGTGATGCCTGTAATGGAAAGGGTAATTGTCTGGAGAGGTCTATTTGTTTCCAGTGTGCTCGATAATTATCATTCCCCCATTGAAGTGCCATTCTTCTCTGTGCTGCTATCCAGTAGTTAGGTAACGAGGGTTGCCCCAGTTCTCCAATTTCCTTTGGGAAGTATAATTTATATTGATTAATTCTAGGCTTTTTATTATTCCAAAGGAAAGCAAGAAAGGTTCTCTGCCATGATAACATTTCTTTGAGGGATATGATACTGGGGACACATTGGAAGAGGCATAGCAACCTCGGTAAGGCATTCATTTTTAAAGAGGGACCTGGAGTAGAAGGTCATTGGGAAGAGACACCATCTTCTCATATCCTGTTTCAGTTTTGTTAGTAGTGGGGTGTAGTTCAGAGTGAATAGGTGGGCTAAATTTTCTGGTATAACTCTCCCTACATATTTTAGTTTCTGCTGGTCCCATTTAATCTTGAACTGGTTTTTCAAGGAAGGGGAGTGTGTAAAAAAAAAAAAAAAAAGGAAGGGCTTCTGATTTATTGATGTTAAGGGAGTAGCCTGAGAGTTCTGAGAAATCTTTCATTTTTTTAAGTAGTTGTGGTAAAATCGATTCTGGGTTAGATAAATACACTAAAATATCGTCTGCAAACAATGCTAGTTTCTGTTCTGTACCCGCTAGGTTCACTCCTGCTATGTCAGGGGAGCTCCTAATGTACTGTGCTAAGGGTTCTATGTATAGGGCGAAGAGTAGAGGGATAAGGGGCAGCCCTGTCTTGTACCTTGAAATAGGGGGAAGCTATCAGATATATGGCCATTTGCTCTCACACAGCCTCTTGGTGTTTCATAAAATTTAAATATTAGGTCAGAAAATTGTTTGGGAAAACCAAAGGAGGCAAGGACCCCCTTAAGAAGTCCTAGGAGACCATATCACTTGCCTTTTCGGCATCTAGACTTAGTAGTAAGGTGGGGTGGGATAGTTTTTGAATATGTTCTATGAGATAAATGGTACATCTGATATTGTCCTGGGCTTGTCTCCCTGTGATAAAGCCGCACTGATGTAGGTGTATTATGTTTGGGATAAATTAAATTATTCGGTTTGCTAATATTGAAGCAAATATCTTGTAGTCTGTGTTGAGAACAGATGTGGGTCTAAATGATGGGCATAGTGTGGGGTCCTTGCCTGCCTTTGGTTTAACTGATATTATAGCCTCGTTCCATGGGGGGTCATTCCATTTGGTAGAGATACTGAGGTAAAAACTCTTTCGAGGAAGGGTGTTATATTTGTGGGAAATGTTTTGTAGAATTCTCCAGGGAGGCCATCTGATCCTAGGCACTGACCTGTTTTCAATGCTGCTATAGCAGTTTTGATCTCAGGGATGGATACAGGTTTGGCTAACATGGACCGTTGTTGCTCTGAAAGTGTGGGTAGCCGGAGGCGATTTAAGAAGTATGTTATCTCTTGTTCTGTGGATCTAGAGCCTGGGGAATATAATTGGGTATAGTATGACAGGAAATCCTGGGAGAGGGCGGAGCAAGTGTTCCTCATTTCATTAGTTTGTGGGTCTCTGATCTTGTGAATAAAGCTTTACCCGATGGGCTTGCAGGTGACCTGCTAAGAGCCGTAGGAACCTAGGTCCCCCATCATAGTATTTGTGTCGTAAAAAGACCAGTTTCTGTTCGACTGAATAGTCTACTATAGTGTTTAACTCTATTTTGAGTTTAGCTAACTGTTTGTTTCTAACTGTACTAACCTGCAGGCACTGCTGGTCCTCTAGGTCTTTTATCTGGTGTTCTAACTGGGTTCTCCTAGCTTCCCTGAACTTTTTCCTGTGGGCAGAGATCCCCATCAGTTTCCCACGCAATGTAGCCTTGATGGTATCCCACAAGACTGCAGGTGTGACGTCTACTGTATCATTATCTTGTGTTGCTTGCACGATTGTTTCTTCTATCTCCTGTCTAACTCCCTCATCCCTAAGAAGAGAAAGATTTAATCTCCAGAAAGTGTTTTTTTCTTTTCATACTAGTTTGAATTTTCATAAAAACAGGGGAATGGTCAGAGAACACGAAGTCTCCAGACTAGATTTTCTGGAGATTTCCTGTGCATTCTCGAAATGAGAGGATATAGTCTAAGCATGAATAGGTGCCATGAGCTTGGGAAATAAAGGTGTGTCAGGGTGTACTCCCATTGAGAAAGTGCCACACATCTGCATAACCCAGCTCACGAAGTCACTTTCCCACTTCCCTACTTGTTTTATTGGCTTAACCCCTCTGAGTTTGGAAACCTGTCCCCACTGGGATATCTAAATTTAGGTCTCCCCCAGAGATAACCTGTCCCTCTTCCCACTGTGCTACTCGGGGAAAAAAAAAAAGACTTATAGAAGGATAGGTTTGTGGCGGAGGGGAAGTAGGTAGATGCTAGGGTCATCTTCTGATCATCTAGGGTACCCTTAATCACAACATAGTGACCCTCCTTATCTATGAGACGATCCTGTAGATCAAAAGGAATTCCCTGTCTAACCAGTACGGCCATACCCCTGTGTCGGCCACCTTTGTAGGAGGAGGCCAGCACATGAGAAAATCCAAGCTTCTCAAACTTTTTGTGTTCACACTGGGACAAATGCGTTTCTTGGAGAAGCAGAATGTCTACACCCACCCTTTTTAAATACTGCAGTAACTTACTGCGTTTTACCGGGTTATAAATATCGTGCACATTTTTTTTTTATTTATTTATTGAAAATGTTTCACCAGGAGAGGCACACTGAGCAAAACAATGCTCGTCTCACGGTGCGACCTGGGGGGGGGGGTACATGGGAGGAGTATACATAATACAAACAATGTGATGCAGTTAGAGTCAAGCAAGTTCAACACAGTGGTTACATGGGTTGCATAGGAGGAGTATACATAAAACAGACAATGGGTTGAAATTTAGAGTCAAACAAATCAAAACGGTGGTTACATGGATGAGTGTAGCTAGGCAGACTTAAGCAAGTGGAAGTACTACATATTTGTGCCACATGGGTGGTGGCATACATGTTTGATTAACATAGAACCACCCATGGATTACATAAGTGCCGAAATCTAGAGAATAAGAGAAAGAGAAAAAATGCATCTGGCTGGCAGTGCGAACTGGGAGCACGAACCTGGGGAGATGAGAGCAAGGAATGTTAGGGCAACTTTATTATAAGCCAGTCAATTGGGTGAGGCCCAGCCTCTGGTCAGGCGCGTAAGGAGGAGGGGCACAGGTGGGGGATGAGTCATCGGCGAGGTCAAGGGCATGTACAATTGGGTGCGAAAAAGTTAGAAAAGGCGGAGGATAGAGAGTATTTGGAGGAAGAATGGCGGATTTGGGCCGGCAGGTCATTCCAGAGCTTAGGGAGGTGGTAAGAGAAGGCAGATTGGCCTGCGGAGGTTCTTTGATGAGGGATAGCTAATTGCCTGGAGTCAGTAGACCTGAGGGTGTGCGCTGCAGTTAGTGGGGAAGATAGGGAGGAAATGAGGTAGGGTGGGAGGGAACCGAGCCGGAAGTTAGAAACAAATTTAGCACAGTGAAGTAGGCACCAGTTGCTCAGGGATGGAAGGGCCAGTGAATGGTAAAGCTTACAGTGATGGGTGCAGGGGGGCATCTTGTATGTGCAAATTGTATAGGTTTGTGGCATCATGTGAAACACGTGGAGTCTCCCCCTGTGCTGGCTCTACCCCTCCCAATGCCAGAAAAATACCTCACTTGTTCCTCTTTCAAAGCAGAGCTGTTTTTGTTGAGTGTAGCCCACATTACAGAACTGCATTAGCTCAGTGATCCATTTCAACTGTAAACTTGGCAACAAGATTTATCAAAACAATTTGACAAACATGAAACTTTGAAATTCTATCGAGCTTCCAAGTTCGGAGGCTAATAAGCCAGATTAGCCTCTGCGTCTTCTCAGAAGTGAGAAGATCGAGGGGGTATACTTGCGCTTCCATTTCTGGAAGACCCCCTCTGGAGCTTAGGTGGAAAAGCGCTCCAAACTTTGTGTACCAAAAGGTAGCATTTGTCGGCACGTGCATACCAGGAAAAACACTCATTCAGACTCCAACTATAACATTAATATAGTTGTATCACTAGAGGCAGAACTTAATATAATGTGCACTTAAGGTCAGTAAGTACGGAAATATTAACCTGGAAATAATAGGAACCACAGAAGTTTAAGTAATTGTAGTTGACAGGGGAAGGCAATGTCTCACTGTCCCTCATCAGAACACCCCTCCTCTCCAGACTCTTGGAGGACAAACAGATGAGTGTCTTACAGGCAGCGGATGTGTTTTCCTATTGTTTTCTTTACTGTATAATTAAGCCTTGCCATTCAAGAGCTCTGAGGTTCATGCATACTGTAAAGTAGTCTTTCTGTCACCCCACATCTCTCTCCATTAATTCTGTGAGGTCAAAAAAAAGGTGATTTACTTCGAAGCCTTTTGCCTGGCTTGAAAGGCCTGTACTAGTTACGACATTGTTGGAATTAATGCACAAAACCAGGTATGGCCAGATTTTTTTTCCCAGCTGACAGATTTAAGTATCTTGTGTCTCTGAAGTCCCACTCATCTCTGTTCCCTTACAGAACCCTCCATCCAGTCTTTACAGCAACAGCTGTAATTTACTTATCTGTTTCTGAATGCAAGTGGGGGTCCTCTTGTGTGAGGCAGGGTCTCCAGAAAGACAACTTTGTTACACATTCAGTCCTAGTTAGTCTCCCTTCATGTCTGTTGTTCTTCCAGATTGGTCTTTTTGTTGACTAGCTGCTGTATCCGGTCCAGGGCCTCCATGTGCTGCAATATTTTGGTACTCAGTCGCTTCCTCCCAGTGGTGCGTTGCCATTGTTGCCCGTGCTGCTCCTCCTTTTGGTTCCTAGAATCTGGGATCAAGATCTGTTTTTCTTGCAATGCTGCGGTTGCTTGCTCTACAGTGGAGTATATTTTAGAGCCGCTGTCCCAGAAGATTCGCAGCCTAGCCGGGTAGGGAGTGTGGAACCGGATGGCATTTGCTCTCAGGGCCCGAATGATGGGGAGATATTTCAGCTGTTTTCGTTGGACCTCCTGGGGGAAATCGTGGTAAAAGAAAAGGCGATGTGTAAGGTAGGAGACATCCTTTTTTGCCCATGCACATCACAAAATGTCCTCTTTTGTGCTATAAGAACTGAGCTTGGAGACTATCGATCGCAGAGACGCGTTGGGGTCTGCTGGTTTAGCTTACAAGGAATGGTGGGCCCTCTCTACATGGAGCTGGTATGTGGGAGGTAGTTCCAGGACATCTTTGAGAAGATTTTCAATAAAGATGACATTGGTGCCACTTCCATTCCTTCAGGGAGCCCGTATAAACGTAGGTTGTCTCTGTGAGATCTTCCCTCAAGGTACAGACATTTAGCTTGTAGTTCTCCTGTCCTTACTACCAGGGTGTGTACTATTTGGGAAAGCTGGGCCGCATTTTCCTCTGTTTCCACCACCCTGTCCTCTATCTGTGCCATGCGTGTCTCCATAGTCGCTAGCTGTTTTTGGACTGCCCGAAATTCCTGCTTATTCTCTTTACAAGATTCTCTTATTTCCATCAGCAGAGTTTCAAATCGGGAGCATGATAGATGCTCATTTTCCCCCTCAGTGTTATAGTCAGCTACATGAGAACTCGTAGGGGAGGCTGATCGGTTGGGAGATTCATCGGTCAATCTCTGGCCATCCTTAAGTTTAAATTTGTCTCTGTGTTGGTTTCTGCCTCGATGCCTGTTTGTATGTCCTACTCCAGGGTTTGAGACATTTTGGATGAATTTTCTGTTGTTTTGGAGGAGTATTTTGATAGTTGGGTTCTGAGTGTCTGGATCTAGGCTCCTAGTCGCCCCGTGACGTCACCAGAAGTCCAGCCTATAAGAAGTTAAAACAATTTTTTGTTTAATTTTTGTACAGTCATATTTTATTTTATGCATATTGATTTTTATGCTTTTTTAAATTACAGGTCTACGAATTTATTTAATATAAGAGATTATCTTTAGATTGGAGATCACATATTAGTTATGTTTCCAGCAGCCTCCGACACACTGTTTTACAGAACAAAAGGTAAACTGGCACTACTCACCAGATGCTCACAGAAGGCGCAACACCAAAAGCTCTGAGTGCATCAACTTTATTGCAGTGGGTAATGCAGCAACTGGCAACCAGGCACAGAAATGGGACGCAGTGACACTTTAATGTTTCACGCATATGAGCTTCATCAAGAAGCTGTCAGATTGCCATTTTTGTCTGTATTTAACAGTGGTGTTTAAAGGGACAGAAACAACATTAGAAACAAAACTTGTGCAGCTAAGTGCCATTAAATGCACCTAAGACGTGCGATTATATTACCATAATGGCACATCCTGGAGTGTCTTATTGTACTCATAAAATAGCATTTAAATATTTGACTTAAAATGAGTTACAATAAGAAGAAATTATTTCAAAGAGATAAAAAATACGACATGTCATTGAAGTATACTTCTCTTTTAACTTGAAGACAAAACTATCAGTAGTCCATATTCTAGTAACGGGGGGTAGCTACAATTATTAAACAAAAATAAAAAAACACATGTGGCATGCATTTTTGTGACAAAATGTTAACTTTTTGCATTTTAAACCAATACATGTATTTTAATGTACGAGTTCAAAACTGTAGAATCTGCCATGTTTTCTTTTTTTTTGGGGAGTTAGATTTCTCCTGAAAACACCCATATATGTGTAGTGCCCCAAAGTATGGAGGCACCACAGAGAATGTAAATAATAAAATAGCTGCCCCGTAGGGTCCCAAGTGGTGGGCAGACAAGGGGTAGTGTGTAGGGGCCCCTGCCCCTCCCCATGTCAGGCAGCAGTATAAGAAAAAAAAAGTTTTTCTTCATTTTTTCCTGGCTGCCTGCTCTCCCAGAACTCCCCCTCCCCCTTTGAGCAGAAAGCACGAGCTGTGGCTGCCCACGTGCTGGTGTTATTATTGAAAAGACCAGTGGGTGGTGGCACAGGACCAAGGTTCAAGAACTGGAACCCTGAATCTTGTTTTTCCAAAAAAGAATTTTTTTTTTTTCAAAGGAGTCTGTTGCCAACTGGGGAAGGAGCAGGACCGAGGAAAAGCACCGGGAACCAAAGAGGCTTACCTTTTAAATTGAAGCCAGTTCCATTGGCTTTCCTGTGGTGCCTCTTCTCCAAATGGTGATCTGGCCAGCGGTCCCTGTGGTGCAGCAGGTCTTGAAGCAGCAAGCCCAAGAAAAGTTTGGGAACACGGTTCACAGCCGTGGTGTGGGCTCTGTTGCCCCTTTTGTTATTTTTTTTATTTAAAAAAAAAAAAAGTTATACTTTCCAGTCCCATGGCGTTGGTGTGGAGAAGAGCCACATTTTGAATTCCGTCGGGTCAGTGGAACGTCGGGCAGAGCACCCGGAAGCAGGAAGGCCCAGTTCACTTAAGGAACTCAGGGGGGCTAGTTAAAGAAAAGGATTAGCAGCCCAGGGGCACTGTAGTTCTCTCTCACCCTAGTTCCTGACTCTGTAGAGGGGTTTAGCAGCCCAGCTAGAGAGTGTGTAATGCTGGAGGATCCCTGTTAGTTTCTGAGCTTAGGGACAGCAACATAGGTTGCATAGGTGGGGACAGGGTTTTAAATATTTCCCACCTTTGGACAGTCTATAAAGGCCTCCCAAGGAAGGAGTTGGCTAGCAGCTCCCTAATTGAGCTAGCATTGGGGCAAGAGGGCAGTTGGGCATTCTAGAGTGGCAATAAGCATGAAAACTGTCTGAACTGTATTTGTTGCCTGAAAACTGCCTGGACTGTATTTACTACCTGAAAACCGCCTAAGCTGTATTTATTGCCCCTAGTACTGGTCAATTGCCCCAAAGTTGTTTGTTTGCCCTTGCTTCTAGCAAGTTGCCCCTGAAACTGAACAACTGTACCGGAAACTGGTTAACTGCCCTGCAGCGGGTCCCAATTGTACTAATCATCCTTGATCACTATAGTCTTGTATGTCGGGACTCAATCTTCTGCCACTATACCGAACTGCAAGTACTGTATGCCGATTCCAAACTGCCTAAGGTTGTACACCCGTGCCTGCAATCGTATCTCATTGGAGTTAGTCTCCATCCAGCAGAGAAAAGATCCTATAGTTTCATTCTTCACCACTATCTTCCAGCTTCCGTGCCTGTGGTCCTGGTCAGAGTCTTCTTCACCCAGAGTGTGCTCATGCTGGAAGAACCGTATCAACGTCCCCTTGTCGTTCGCCACTGGTGGCAGTCCATCAAAGCTCAGTGTGATCCACGGCCGCCGGTTTCTTGTTTTCTTGGTTCTTGTCCTGGCCACTTCATGATTTTCTGTCTTCATCCAGCTTGCTATGCTCCAATTGTTATTTTTCGTCTTTTTTAGGTGTCCCCTGCTTCCTCCTAGTTGCCTTCTCATTCCTGCTTGCACAAGACGTTCTCTCCTTCTCATCTGGTCCCAGCAGCCCATCAGTGGGTTTGTGCTGAAGAATCTCCAGCAGCTCTTGTCCTTGGCAGCCTACCAGCGGGTTTCTGCCGAAGTACCTCCTGCAGTTCTTCTATTTTTCTGGCAGCCCACCAGAGGGTTTGCGCCGGAATCTTGTTCCATTTTGCTCTTCTGTTTTCTGGCAGCCCACCAGTGGGTTTGTGCCAGAAACTTGCTCAGTTCATTCTTCTCTTCCGGCAACCTAAGAGAGTGGGTTTTATGCTGATGAACTCATGATCTGTTTAACAAATCTCTCATAATCCAGTGGCCTCCCCTAAGCCTGTACTGAAGTGCCAGTTTTGTGCTTTGCAGGATCGTTCATCTTCATTCCCCCTAATTCATCTCATCCTCCTCTTGTGCGCACGAAGACCCACACTGGAAGTGGACTCTGATGTCTTCTTTACTGACTTGAATTATCACAACTTTACTGTGTGTTACAATACTACGAGAGCCCTCTGGGCTAGCAATTGTCACTGTGATATGTTAGAGTGCTAAGCCTAGGATAGAAATATAGAAGCTTTTAGGCTAAGGTGCACCTTTTAGTGCTTACAGTAGGTTTTAGAGTTTATATTAGATATTTATGCACGTTTTAGAGCTTATGTTAGTTATTCATGTGTTATTACTATATAGATAACAATGCTGTCCATACTCCCTGTCATTTTTACCATTGGTGTTTTCCTCTATGACTGTCCTCCTTCCCCTCCCATCAAATAAACATCTTTGTTTCATCAGACCTCTATGTATGACTCCTGCCTCTCCTTGTCAGGTGCCTGCATCCACCCACCTAGGAACCTATAGTGTCACCCCGCCATAACACCTGCTGGGAGTGACACTGGTGCTGGTAGTAAGACAGTTACATCCACATCTGAGAGTGCAGAACCCTGAAGTCACCAGAGCACCATCATATATGATTCAAATGTATAGCTGTTACAAACTTCAGGGATTTATTTAAGCTGGTTGGGTCTGCCTCTTTGTATGCGCCTCTTTTCCTCACCAACTTTTTTTTCTCTGTCTTTCCTCATACTGAACACTTAGAATGTTTACCATGGAATGTAAGGATCCAAAAGTCTGCACAATTCCACTGGTAGAATATTCCCTTTCCCAACATACTTCGCGCACACAGTATTGGTCATGCTTGAAAAAGGTGGTTTTGCAATAGTGCATTTAACTGGTTAACAAAATAAAAACTAAACTAAACACACACAACAAAAGCATTACGTGGAGCCAGAGCTTCAAAAGGCCATCAAGAAAGGGGGGAGGGGACAGTTTACATAACATCCGGCACATTATGTACCATGGCCACAAATAATAAAGCAGTAGGTAAAGATAAAGAAACTATGTGGATCAAAACCATAAACCAACCAGGCAAAAAAGTAATTATAGAGGTCTGCTTCAGTCAAGCCAGCAGGAAGTAATGAAACCGTAATATCTGACATATGTCAGGAGATACTGGAGGCCTGTTCTAGGGGTGACAAAATAGTGATGGGTGATTTTAAACTTCCCAAAATAAATTGGAATCATCTTAACTCTGGCAGCGTTCTGAAAGGGAGATTAGAATTGTGTGTAATTGACAACTCCCAGAATTAACAGTCATAAGAACATATGAATTTGCCAGCAGATAAAGGCCTTATGGTCTATCGAGTCTGCCTGAGTGTGCAGCTAGCAACCCTTACACTGCAGCTGCTCCTCCTTCCCCTTCCTCTTACCCTATCCCATCCCCTTCTGAAGCAGTCCACCGTTCCACAAGGTACCACTTCCCCAGGCAACGCATTCCACCCAGACACCACTCTCTGCGTAAAAAAGTGTCTTCTCATTTCCCTCCTGAACCTGCCCCACTCCAATCTAAGATTGTGACCTTGAGTATCCCTACCCCCCTTAGCTTGAATAGTCCCTCCATGCCTGTCTTGTTTATTCCCTTCATATACTTGAAGGTTTCAATCATATCAACCCAGTCTCTCCTCTCCTCCAGTGAGTACTTGTTCAACTCCCTCAGCCTGCTCAAGTAGGGTATGTCCCTGGATCATCTTTGTTGCCCTGCGCTGCACCCCCACCAGTAACTTAATGTCCCTTTTCCGGTATGGTCGCCAGTACTACATGCAGTACTCCAGGTGTGGTCTAACCAGTGACCTATACAATGGCATGATCACCTCCCCTCTCCTTGAATATATATACCCCTGGGAATACAACCCAGTATTTTGTTGCCCCTTTCAGCTGCATTCCTGCATTGTGCTGAGTTGCTCATTGGGCCCATTATAATCACCCCCAGATCCTTCTCCTTCTCTGTCACAGCTAGCTGCCCCCCCTGGTGGCTCTACTACTGAATCCCGACAGTCAGTCTCCTGAACTCCATAAGCCTGAGTTTAGGAGACTGACTGCCGGAACTCAACAAGGTGTTGGTGCAATGCAGGGGCAAGACCTCCACACCTCACAGGGGGGCTCACCTGCAACTAAAATAACCAACTCCGAGGGAGCGGACCTCAGAGTAGGTTAAACAGTTCTGGGCAAAAGAGGTGCTTAGGTGGAGACCCAGGATAGTACCTGGGTCTCAGCGCACTGGTGGCTGAGCTGCTAGAGGCTTAGCCCTCCATGCCACGGGAGCAGCTCAGCCAACCACCAGATTTTTCCCCTTCTTGTGGTGCACAGCTAGAGGCATGGTAGAAGTTCGTCACATCCGCTACCTTACCCCTACAGGCACCAGTGTCCGTCTGTCGGACAGGTGTGTTTCGGGCAGCTAAACTAGGGATCCTGAATGTCGGGATCCTGACTTCAGCATTTCGTCATACTCCCCTGCTGGTAGCTCCTTCTTGGGTTTTTTTCCCCTGAAATGTAGCACCTTGCACTTTTTGGCGTTGAACCCCAACTGCCAGATGTCCGACCAGGTCTCCAGTTTTGACAGATCATCCTGCAACCCATGCCGCCCTCCTAGGTCATCCACTAGTGCTCCAATCTTGGTGTCATCTGCAAAAAAACTGATCTTGCTGTTGATGCCCATCGAGATGTCTGATATGAACAACTCAAACAACACTGGTCCCAGCACTGAGCCCTGTGGTACTCCGCTTGTCCCTGCCCTCGGAGATGAGAGCTCCCCTCCCACCATCACCCTCTGCTGCCTAAACTGTAACCAGTTTACTACCCATCCCACCATTTTCTCCCCTGCACCTGTACCAGCCAGCTTACTACCCAGCCTCCCATGTGGCACTGAGTCGAATGCCGTACTGAAGTCCAGAAAAAGGACATCCACTGCATGGCCCTTGTCCAACTGTCTAGTTACCCAGTAACAGTAATCCACCAGGTTGGTCTGATAGCATATGCCCTTGACAAACCCATGCTGCCTAATGTCCTGCAGCCCACTGGTCTCCAGAAGGGACACCAGCCTCTCCTTCAGGATTGTCTCCATCAGTTTTCCCATGATGGATGTGAGGCTTACTGGCCTGTAGTTTCCTGGTTCGTCTTTGAGACTGCTCTTATGGAGGGAGGGTATCACGTGAGCCATCCTCCAGTACTGAGGTACACTTCCTGAGACCAAGGAGACATTGAACAGGTCTGCCAAGGGCCCCACCAGGCTTTGCCAGCTCTCTCAGTACCCTGGGGTGAATGCCATCCAACCCTGGCACCTTGTCCACCCTCAGTGCCCTCAGGCCCTCCAGTACCCTGCCTCTGTGAGTCCCCAGTCACCTCCTCCACCCTTGAGCCTGACCTCCCCAGTGTAGTGCTCCTCCTTTCTCCTTAGTAAACACCGACCAGAAGTATTCATTAAGTGCTTCTGACTGCTCTGCCCCTATTTCCACCCACCCCATCCCTCTTAATTCTTACTATTTTGTCCCTACAACTCCTTTTCTCCCTGATGTACCTGAAGAATTCCTTCTCCCCATTCTTGATGCTTTGTGCCAGCCTGAACTCCTTAGATGCCTTGGCTGCCCTTACTGCCTTTGTCACCTCCTTTGATTCCTTCAGGTAATCCTCTCTGTCCTCCCCTCTCCCTGTTTTTTTGAACCTCCTAAAGGCTGCTCTTTTATTTCTTACTTTCTCCACTGCCCCCTTGCTCAACCAGCTTGGTTTCTTGATCCTAGCTCTTTTACTCTGGACCTTGATGCAGGTTTTGGTTGCCTCCTCAATCCCTAGTTTTATGACCTCCCACCTCTGGTTAGTGTCCATATTAGTTTGGATTCTGGCTAGATACCTTTTAACTACCTCCCCATCCTCCAGAAATTGGTCCTTCTAAAGTCCAACATTCTGTACCTGTTTCTACTCCCTCCTTACCCATTTTCAACATGAACCACACTGAGTGGTGGTCGCTCCCTGCCAGCAGCTCTTCCACCCCCAGCTCCCTCACAAACTCCTCATTTGCCAGTATGAGGTCTAGGATGTTCCCTAACCTGGTTGGCTCGATGACCATTTGCATTAGGAAGCTATCCTGGAACACGTCCAGAAGTATCTGCCCCCTTCTATTCGTGGTGGCTGGGGTACTCCAATCCACTCCCGGCAGGTTGAAGTTCTCCACAATCACCGTGCTACCCTTTCCGCAGGCCCTTTTGATCTGTCCCACTAGTTCTCTGTCCAACTCCTCTGTCTGAGATGGTGGCCTGTACACTACTCCCATCCTGCGAGTCCTATTCTTGGAATCCTGGATTTGCATCCATAATAACTCTGCACTACCCTCCTCCCCCTCCTCATGAACACACTTCAGTCCTTCTCTCACATACAGTGCTGCCACCACCCTTCCCATTTACCCTATCTCTGCGGAATATCGTATACCCTGGTATCGCCAGGTCCCAGTCCTGGTAATGGCTGGCCCATGTTTCGGTGATGGCTGTCATGTCCACCTCCCCTTCTGCCATGAGAGCCTGCAGCTCTGCTACTTTGTTCCCTAGCCTCCTAGCGTGCAACGTGACCACCCTCCACCCTTATTCCTTATACCCCCTCCCCCTCCAGTTTTCCCTTCCTAGCATCCCCTCTAGTACTCCCTTTTTTCCATTGCTTCTAGCATGAGGGGTAAGCTCATTCAGCTTCCCTTCCTGTGGATTCTGCATGCCTCCTGCCCACTTGTCACCCCCGGCTCCTAGTTTAAATGCCCTTCTTTTGTTATGTAATCCCCCAACCTCTGCTTCAATAGCTTCTTGCTCTCCTCACTTAGGTGAAGTCTATCCTTACCGTAGAGATCACTGTCCCCCTAGGTCCCTCCCCACTCACCCACCAGCCCATAACCTTTGGATTGGCACCAGGTTCTTAACCATTTGTTAAATTCTTCTATCCTCAGTTTCCTTGCAGTACCTGCCCTGGGCACTGGAAGTACTTCCGAGAAAGCTACTGATCTTCCTGCCTCCTCACATCTTGGTCCTAGCTCCTCAAACCTCCCGTGAAATATCTCTATCGTCTCTCTCGCTAGGTCATTTGTCCCCACATGCAGAACTATATGTGGTTTCACCCTACTCCTCCTAGCAAACTTTAGAACAGACTGATCCACCCTTTCCGCTATCATTCCTGGCATGGCCTCCACCCATATGTGACTATGTCTCTCTCCCTCCCCCCTTTGCTTCCCCATTTGACTCCTCTTAGTATTGAGTCTCCTAGCACTACGATTCTACCCTCTTTTCCATCAGCCACATTCCCTGGTCTCCCTTTATCCCAACCCCTTCCACTGGACCCCCCCTCATCCTCCAGCACAGTTGTTCCCCTTTCCGCCCCTGTTGAATCATCCCCAGTTGTTCTCCTGCCCGTTCCATGTTTCTCTGGTCTATTTTTAGTTCCTCCTCTGATTGCACCCTCTATCACATCACCCAATCCTGCCAATAGATTTTTCGATGCCCCCCCACTACCACATACTTCCTCCTTCCTATTACCAGCCCCCTCACTACTGCTTCTATGTCCGTTATCTCCCCTTTCCCCATTTTCCCTTTTCTGCTCACTTTTCCCCTGTCTCAATGCAAAACAAACATGGGTGCACGTGCTTTCTCTTACCGGCTCCAAAATACTGGAACTCCCTACCCACACAATTCAGTCAAGCAACCTCCCATGCCAGTTTCAAAAACTGCACCATGAACATCTGAGGGCTACCAGCCCTGCACCTGCTTTAATCCACCTTAGACCATCCTTTCTCTGTCCTTTTTCCAAGCTAATCCACACACCCTTCCCACCTATCTTACACCCCTTTCATCCTCCTGTTTTCAAACCCTTCCTCTATACTTCCCACCACTCCTCTTCCTTCTCCTCGTGCTTCACCAACCACAACCTGGCACTTAATTGCCCTATTGTTTTTGCTTTTATTGCTTTGTTTTATGTATGCTATCACTTTGCACTACCTGTATTCCTCAAAGTGTTCTGAATTGCATTAACCTGTACATGCTGTACTGTGGCTGAATTACCTGTAAACTTTGTGTACTTTGTTTGTGCTCTATTACCGCATGTGCTGCGTCACATGCACACCTATGTATTTTTCAAACTGTTCTCTCCCGGGTCGTGCCTGAAAATAGGCATTCTCATGCCTAGTGTACCCACCCGGTTACCAAAAGCAAATAAATAAATAAATTGGTTCTATTTGTCCTTCCTCCTCAGTTTCCCCATCTACTTACTCCACCTTTTGGGTTGTTATCCACTGCTGCCTGCCATTCCCTCCTTAGCTCCTCCTGTAGACCTCTGATCTCATTTTCAAGCTGCATTATTTGCCTGTGCACCAAACAACCCACACCTCTCCACGAAATTCTAAGAAAGATTGGCACTCCACAGTTGTTACAGCCTACCACGCTACCCATCTCTCTATTCGCCCACCAGCGTCCCCCCACACTCAGAAGGAAGCCCATCACACCCCATGCATCCTCCCTTCATCCATTTCTAGTTTTGTTCATGTTCCACCAGTACAATTAATATTGTAGCTAAAAGATGTATACTATCTATCTGTTTAAACTACATTGTGATTAACAAGTTACACATATTTTCTTAAATCCAACATTATCATGCACTTTTCTTAACCCTCTGTCCTTTTCTTTTTCTCACAAAAATGTATGCCCAGCCAAAAACAGGTAATATACATAATATCCTCGACTTTATGTTTACAAACAACCCAGACCTTATGCAGGGCTGTATTGTTAAGGACATACCAGGCTCTAGTGACCAAAAATGTTGGAATAAGTTTATGGGCCTGTTTGGAGGGCCTCTTATGAATACAAGTGCATTACCTTGTGATTTCTTAGGACCAGAGGACTGCGAACACGAAGGTGAGCAGTTCTGTGGTCCTAAGGATGCAAGAGGCAACACTTACATTCATAAGAGGCCCTCCAAATCAGGGTTTGAAATAATTGATTAGCAGTTTTTTTCTTGGGACAATACTAACTGTACAGAAAGCATTTATAAGGTTTTCTAGAAGTGTCATGTTTGTTAAACACAGTGAGGCAGTGATATGCATTTTCACAATGTTTTAGAACTTTTATGAGCAAACGCTAACCAATTTTAGAGTTATTTAAAACCCTGCAAATGGACCCATAAAATGATTATAGATCACTAACTGTATTAAATAAACACTGTTTTTATTTACAATGCTTATGGCATGAGCGGTCAGTAGAAGCCCATTACAGTGGTTCAGCACGTGAGGTATTCTTCTGATAATAAAAGTACCTCATGCACAACTGAAGGCAGGGCTGTGATTAGTTGGAGATGCTCCCGTGATCTATAATACCAATAACAGAGCACTCATAGCAAAGGGACAGACTAAGGTACATAACTAAAGAAGGCCACCTTTAAAGAGCTACGTAAGGAACCAGAAGTGTGGGATTGGGAGACGAGAGTTACTAAATCTTCATACAGAGGACAGATGGATAACCCTCAGTTTGGTCATCCTAAAGCTAAAAGCTAAATCTATCTGATCACTCTCCCTCTGTAATAGAAAAAGGAAAATCCCCTATGGCTTACTGGCAAAGTGAGCAACTGTATCAAGTCAAAACAAAAAAATTCAGAGCAATGAAATGAAACCCTAACAAGCTAAATATTAGTAGTCACAAAAATGCTTTAAAGGAAAGCAAAAGGCCTTCATAAGAGAAAGAGACAACGATGAATTTAAATTAGCACATAAAGATTGATTATGCATCTGTTTAGATATGTTGATAAGCAAGAATTAGGGAGCTGCAGGTGGACCTGTTTTATGTTGATGCAAAAGAAATTGTTGAACCAAAACACATGGGCAAGGAGTTTATTAAGTATTTTGCAGAGTTTTTGCACATAATATAAATGGAATTCTACATATAAACTGTGACACCGACTGCACTTGTCCTATTAATAGCCCAATTATTTTTAGTAGAGAAAATATTAAACCAAGCTTAAAATCTTGAAGTGACTAAGTACCGGGCATATACATGTTATGCCTGAAACTACGGAAGAAATAGGTGGATCTAATAGCAGGCCCTTGAACACACATTAAAGGGTTCAATACACCTTGGATGTGTCTCAATGGACTGAAAGCAACTACAGTGGTCCCACAACTGACCAATTAGCCTTACATCTATCTGAGACAAACTTATGGAATCACTTATTGAAAACTACGTCCTAGGATTGTACAATGTCCTTTGGTTGCAAGTCCATGACCAGCATGGATTCATAAAGGTAAAGTGTTATAAACCCTTTGGCAATTTACAAAATATTAGTCATCGCTAAACAAAAATATACCAACAGAGTTCATCTTCTTAGACTATAGCAACCCTCTTGATAAAGTCTCACATGACAAGCTGGTGGCTAAAAGAACCACACTAAATTATAGGGAATCAATGATGAGATGGGTGTAACCCCCGTGCCACTTGTAGCAAGCTGGACACCCCCATAAAATCTGGCACTAGTACCCACATATGGCATACCATTTACTTTGGCACAAAATTCAAAGGTTGGTACCACCCTTGGCATTAGGATGTATACCAGGCTCATTTCTAGAGGGAGAGGGGTGGGGTACAAGAAAAAAACACATGAACCTTTGTAAATTACAACCAGGTCCAGGGTAGAGGCTGCTAGGCATATGATAGATCTAAACTATTGAGGGGCCACAGTAATTGCACACCAGAAGCAAGAATCAAATTGTCCAGAACAGGAACTGGGATTGTGCAGTATGGCTTTATTTAACAGATGGCAACTCAAAGCAAGTAGTGGACTCCCATGGGTTGGTCAAGGCAAAACAGGTACAAACTCTCACGAACTCTCCTTGCATGCAGTACAGTTTGAGAAATAAAAACTTATTCCCCATTCCCAATGGTGCACATACGTGGATCTAGTCACACACCCAAGCACTTCTTCATGACATGAGTGCACATACGTGGATCTAGCCACACACCCGAACACTTCTTTCCATGAGTGCACATACGTGGACCTAGCCACACACTCTGAACCATTTCACGCTCTTGGGTGAATATTGAACATGTCCTTCACTCACTTGGGTGAACATTAAACACATCTTTCACGCACTGGGGTGAAGCACTGAATCCCTTTCACACACTTGGGTGAACCAGGCGTTTCTTTCACTCACTTGGGTGAACTAAGGGGTACCGACGGTGTGATCTAGCCTTCTAATGCCTCAGAAAAGCACTAGCAAACAGGCAAGAAGGTGGGGTGGAGCAACAATGGGGAAACATCAAAACTGCCATCACAGAGGCAACAAGCCTTTGTGTGAAGCAAATAAACAAATCAAAATGAAAGAAAAAAACACTATGGTTCTCAAAAGATGTGGCGGGGAAGATTAGGGAGAAAAAGATAGCATTCAGGAAGTATAAGGAAACACAGAAGAAGCTGGACAGAGAACTGTACCAGTTAAGCAGAAGGAAGTGGGGAAGGCAGTCAGAATAGCAAAGGCTCAAACCAAGGAAAAGATAGCCAACTCGGTTAAGAAGGGGGATAAAACCTTTTATAGGTACATTAGGGAGCAAGGAAAGACCAAGGCAGGGATACTGAGGCTGAATAAAGAGGAAGGCGGTTGGGCAGAGAGCGGCAGTGAAATAGCAGGGATACTGAATGAATACTTCTGCTCATTATTCACAATGGAGGAGCAGGGGGTGATACCTAATCCAGTCAATAGAAGCACTCTAGATAGGGGTGTTGATATTAGTACTTTCACAGAAAAAAGGGTTCTGAAAAAACTCCTAAAACTGAAGGTGGATAAAGAAATGGGGCCTGATGGGATTCACCCCAGAATTCTAAAAGAACTAAGGGAAGAACTAGTAACACCACTGACTACCCTTTTTAATAAATCATGGGATGATGGTGTAGTACCTGAGGACTGGAGACGGGCAGACGTGATTCCCCTTCACAAAAGTGGGAGCAAGACAGAGGCAGGAAACTACAGACCTGTCAGTTTGACCTCAGTGGTAGGGAAAATGATGGAATCACTTTTGAAGGAAAGAACTGTTGAGTACCTAGGGGCCAGGGGGGCACAGGACCCAAGGCAGCATGGATTCACAGCAGGAAGGTCATGTCAGACAAATCTAATTGATTTCTTTGACTGGGTGACCAAAAGTAGTAGACCAAGGAGGGGTTGTGGACATGGCCTACCTATACTTTAGCAAGGCATTTGACACAGTCCCGCACAAAACATTAATAAACAAATTAGCCAGCCTGGGAGTTGGTCGCAGGGTGGTAGCCTGGGTAAAACACTGGCTGCACAACAGGACACAGAGGGTAATAGTAAATGCAGTCCACAGTTAAGAAGGGGGGGGTTACTAGTGGGGTACTGCAAGGTTTAGTACTGGGGCCGGTCCTTTTTAATGTTTTTATAAGTGACATTGCAGAGGGACTGGAAGGAAAAGTATGTCTCTTTGCAGATGACACAAAGATGAAAAGAGACTTGGCAAGGTTGGAGGAATGGTCAAATGTATGGCAGCTTAGATTCAACGCAAAGAAGTGCAAAGTAATGCACCTGGGAAACAAAAACCCAGGGGAAGAGTACACAATGGGGGGTGAGAGACTGACAACAACAAAATGGAAAGGGACCTGGGGTAGTCATATCAGACGACCTAAAGGTGGGCCAGCAATGTGAGAAGGCAGTAAGGAGGGCTGGGGGGATACTGGGAAGCATAGGGAGAGGCAGCACCAGTACAAAACAGGAAGAAGTTGTCCCTCTGTACAGACAGTTGGTAAGACCACATCTGGAGTACTGTGTACAGTTCTGGAGACCCCATCTCCACAAAGACATAGACAGGGTGGAGGCTGTCCAGAGGAGGGCAACCAAAATGGTGCAGGGTCTGCACCAGAAGACATATAATGAAAGATTAAAGGAGCTTAAGATGTATAGCCTCGAGGAAAGGGGAGACATAATAGAAACTTTCAAATACGTCAAGGGAATCAAAAAAGTCCAAGAGGGTAGCATCTTTCAGAAAAAGAGATGTGCAAGAACAAGGGAGCTCAATTTTGAAGATAGAGGGGGGACGGCTCAGAGGTAATGTGAGGAAGTATTTCTTCACAGAGAGGGTTATATGCATGGAACAGCCTTCCTGAGGAGGTTTTAGAGTCAAAAACAGTGGGGGAATTCAAGATGCATGGGACAGACATAAGGCAATTCTAGTGGGGGGTTAGGAGGAAGTAGGCTGTTGGTTAACTAGGACCTGCAGCTTATTCGTTAGGTAAGGAAATGGGCAGACTAGGTGGGCCAAGCGGTCCTTATCTGCCGTCCAGATTCTATGTTTCTCTAAGGCACACACACCCCAGAAACAAATCCCTAAATTGTGGAGAATTTGTCTCCTAAAACAGTACTTACTGACCATTTGCTCCTTCCACTGGGCAGTGAGCAACTAAAGGACACCATTTCCTGGGTACCATGTCAGAAACAGTCTCTCACAAGTCCTTTCCAAAGGCAGCTGAAAGCAAACAAGGGTCTTCAGGGGATTGCCCCTTGGACCCACTGAGAAAAGTAATTCCTTCCACTTCACTTGGAGTAGAAATTGTAGTCCACATTAGGGTGAAAAATCCTGGGCCCTCAACTCACAGCCCACTGGCAGACCTCCTGCCACTCTCTCCTCCAATTCAGCACAACTGTCAACTAACTCAACATTATAAGGCTCCCCAGAGCAGCTGTACACACAAAAGGGTTATGCTGCTGCTAGAGCTCCAAATGATGTTATTATTCTTCTCTGAGACTAACTGAGTAAACAATGATGTCACTGTGGAAGAAGCCCTAATGAGCTCCCTACCAGCTGCCTGCTACCTGCTTAACACTAACTCTGACAGGATTCTAGTTACCCCAGGGGACTGAGTAGTTACATGGGTAAAAGTTTAGTTGATGAATTGCACACATAGCGGTTTTAGGCAACAGCAAACCCTGTGGTTGCTGGGGCCCCTGCTCATTGAGTCCCACAACCAGGGCAGTTTACCATATTCATTAAAAATATATATATATGAACATATGAAATTTGCCAGCAGGTAAAAGCCTAGAGGTCTATCAAGTCTGCCTGAATGTGCAGCTAGCACCCCTTATTCTGCAGGTGCCCCTCCCTTCCACCCTTCCCCTCCACTGACCCTCCCCCTTGTCCTGTCCCATCCCCTTTGAAGCAGTCCACTGTTCTACGGATACCACTTCTGCAGGTAACCCATTCCACCCAGCTACCACCCTCTGTAAAGGGTGTTTCCTCATCTCCTCCTGAACCTTCCTCCCTCCAGTTTCATATCATGGTCCCCTAGTGTCCCTCCTTCCTTACTTTGAACAGCCCCTCTGTACCTGTCTTGTTTATTCCTTTCATGTACTTAAAGGTTTCAGTCATGTCCCCCCGTCCCTCCTCTCCTCCAGCGAGAACATGTTCGACTCCCTCAACCTCATCTCGTATGATAAGTCCCCCAGCCCCTAGATCATCTTTGTCGCCCTCCAGTAACTTAATGTCCCTCCTCAGATATGGGGGCCAGTACTGCATGCAGTACTTCAAGTGCAGACTAACTAATGACCTATACAGTGGCAGAATCACCTGCTCCCTCCTTGAGGATATACCCCTTGCAATGCAACTCAGCATTTTGTTGGCCTTTGCAGCTGCCTTCCTACATTGTGCCGAGTTGTTCATTGACCCTGTAATGAGCACCCCTGGATCCTTCTCCTCCTCTGTCTGGGCTAGCTGCACTCCCCCAGCTGGTAACTCCTCCTTGGGTTCTTCACCCCAAAATGCAGCACCTTGCACATTTGCCAGGTGTCTGACCAGGTTTTAAGCTTTGCCAGATCATCCTGCAACCCCAGCCATCCCCCTAGGTTGTCCACCACCGCTCCCATCTTGGTATCATCAGCAAACATACTCATCTTGCTCTTGATGTCCAATTATATTCTGCAATGAATATCCCAAACAACACTGGTCCCAACACCGAGCCCTGTGGAACACCACTCGTCACTACCCTTGGGTGTGAGAGCTCCCCACCAATACCACCACCCTCTGTTGCCTTCCCTACCCATCTCACCAATTTTGCACCTGCCCCTGTGCCTTCTAACTTACTTCCCAGCCTCCCATGTGGCACTGAGTCGAATGCCTTACTGAAGTCCATATAAAGGACATCCACTGCATGGCCCCTGTCCAGTTGGCTAGTTACCCAGTCACAGAACTCCACCAGGTTGGTTTGGCAGGATCTGCCACGTATGAAGCCATGCTGTCTGCTGTCCTGTAGTCCTTTGGCCTCTAGGAGGGCCACCAGCCTCTCCTTCAGGATAGTCTCCATCAGCTTACCCACAATGGATGTAAGGCTCACCGGTCTGTAGTTCCCCGCTCATTCTTGGGGCCACTCTTGTGGAGAGGCACCACATGAGCCATCCTCCAATCCTGAGGTACACACCCTGAGTGTAGTGAGGCATTAAATAGGTCTGCCAAAGGTCCCGCAAGGACCTCTGCCAGCTCCTTCAATACCCTGGGGAGGATACCATCTGGGCCTGACACCTTGTCTATCCTCAGTGCCTTCAAACCCTCCCGAACTCTGCCCTCCATGATTTCCCCATCTGTCACCCCCCTTCCCCGTTTCTGTTGTTCCTCCTCCCTGGTATCACCCTTCTCTTAGTAAATACCGAAGAAGTAATAATTTAGCACTTCTGTCTTTATCGCACCCTGCTTCCACCTAACCCCTCCTTCCTAACCTTACAAATATATATATATATACACACACACATATTAATATTCATATTTTCTAAAATAGCAATAAAGGGCTGTACAGCTCTTTCTGATGTGGATCATGGTGTCATGAAATGCCTGGGAAATGTCTTACCAAGCTATTATCCAGTCACTGAGAGGCATATGGGCAGCAATGGGTGGAAAAGACCAGCCCGAGGACTAACTCTGCTTTCTCCATTAAAAATTAAAAAATTGAAACTGCTAACCTGGCACTGCTTCACACGGAGGTCGGGCCCAATCAGACGTGGACGTTTCCCTTTAATCATACCACTGGTTGTACTGAAAGTAAAATGGTACATATATGGGTTACACACAAACACATAGGTTAAAAGTGGGTGGGGATGGCCCCCATGACTTGCCTAATCCTGCTGGGGCCCCCCAAACCCGGCCCTGATCGCACACAGGTGATCATCAGAATAAACTGAGGTTATTCTGACAAGGAAAACGTGAGGAACGGGTCCCATGGGGATTTTTTCTTGGGACCTATAATTTTCTTCCCATCTACGTCAGGGATACTGTATAAGTCTAAGGAGCCCCATCTGTCAACCATATCGCTAATATGTATGAATGGTCTGTGTGAAGCATGTGCCAATATGACACTAACATAGTGTGTAAATCATTTCAAGCTGGACTAGAAAACTAGTCATTTTAATAAGGACAAATACGTGATTCTCCATCTCGGCTAAAAAAATACTAAATATATCAATCATACAGGTGATGGTTTCCGGCGTCCCGCACTCGACTGTATTCAAACACGTGTCCGGAAGCCCAACAGAAAGTTGCTCCGCAAATCAACAGCTGTGCTGTTTTTAATCAGATAACTTCTCTACATCTCGGTGTTTTATTCTGTGGTTCTGCAGGGTTTCTTTTGCGTGGTCTAGACCCTCCATTTGCGCAGTGCAGCAGCGCTCTCACTGCTTGTTCTCTGAACAGTACTGCGGTGCGGTACGGTACATTGTTGGCGTTTGTGCTAACAGATTGGGATATTTTGTCCATTACGGGGCGCCGTCTGGAAGTAAAGGCGTGACTGAAAGGAACAAGGAAATTCACAAACTTTTCGGTAGTCTGGACGCCCTGGGACTGTTGACATTATTTTACGAAATTTAGATAAATAATTTATAAGAAACCGGATGGATTTCAGCGAAGATACTCTGAAAAGGTGGCTTGCTAAGGTCTGTCTTCTGGTTTACGTGGTCATCTAGTAATAGAATATTTGTGTTCTCAAATTGAATCCCCGAATTTTAAGCCGTTTTAGTGTAACCTTGTAAAAAGTTTCAGTACTCTCGAATTGTGCCACTGGGGCTTGACACCTTGCTCCTGGAGCTAAGCCGTGTTGATGTCCTGAGACCCCTGAGCAAACGAGATGCATTTAGGGATCCCAGTTGGAGAGCAAACACATAGGTGCACACATACCTCTCAACCTCTTGCCTCATGAATCGGGGACAAGGGTAAAAAAAATCAGGGACATAGACCCCAAATCAGAGACACATCTTAAAATCTGGTACTATTCACTCAGAAAGCTGATAGAATAAAGGGATCTGTCTTAAGATGCATTTTCTGAAGAATAACAAGTCTGTTACTTTAATGTTTGACATTTTTTGCTTTTAATCACCACTGTTCTGTCACAAGAACACAAATTTTATGAGGGACAGAGGAAAAATCTGAAGCAAAATCAGGGACAGTTGAGAGGTATGGTGCTATGTCAAGAAATTACATAGCTGTGTATGTTCTTGGAGGCATGAGGGTGCCGCGGATAAGAGTAGGTCCTCCACTAGGGTACTGGACTTCAGGAAAGCGGATTTCAACAAAATGAAACACATGTTCAGGAAGGAACTAGAAGGGAAAAAAAATCTAGAGGGAGTTGAGTAATTATGGGGAGCAATAAAGAGGGGGATTCTGATGGCAACAGAACAGCTCATCAGGAGAGTGAGCAAACGCAAGAGAGGGAGAAAACCACTCTGGTTTACAACAGATGTGAAAAGAGCAGTCAGGAAAAAAAAAAAGGCGTTCAGGACCTGTAGAGCTTCACAGGGGATGGAGGATAAGGTGGAGTAAGGCAAGGATAGCAAGGCATTTGACACAGCCCCACACAAAAGATTAATAAACAAGGTAGCCAGCCTGGGAGTGGGTACCAGAGTGGTAGCCTGGGTAAAAAACTGGCTGGACAACAGGACACAGAGTGTAATAGTAAACAAAGTCCTCTGAAGAAAGTGGGGTTACTAGCAGGGTACCGCAGGGTTCAGTACTGGGACGGTCCTCTTTAATGTCTTTATAAGTGTAATCCCCCTTCTGCCTTTCAAAACTGGTGGTGCGTTCTTTTAAATTAGCAGCTTGTTCTCAGGCACTCACTCCTGCTCGAGCAGTCAGGGCTTTACCTTTGAGCAGGCAGCAGCTTGCAGTGATCAAAAACTCGAAGCTACCCTCCTCCCTCCTTGTCTAGGGGTTTTGGATGGCATAGTGTCTCTGGGAAGGGCACTATCTTGACTGGCGCACTTTGAGTTAAAATGGTACCTTATAGATTTGAAGTATAGGGATTCCACAGTTGCGCTGGATTTCTGTCAAAGTGCAGGCTAGCTGGAAATTCCTCCCTTCACAACTGGTGGCCACAGGATCGCTGGCTCTCTAGAAAACAGTTAGGCAGGCAGCACAGCATAACATATTTGGGACTCCAAATGATTTAGTCCAGAAACCGGAGTGAAATGCAATCAGGCGGTTTTATTTTATGTCAGAAGCTCAAGCTGTACACACAGAAACTCCTCAGAGGATCCTCATTTGATTTTGTCACAGTTCCCACATTTCTACAGCTTACAGCAGCAGCACAGTCTCTTGGGGGGGGGGGGGATAAGGATTTGAACCTGGGCCCTACTCGCTCATTTCTCTCCCTTTGTAAGCCAAATGGACTCCCGATTTACTCTGAGACATGTTCTCTGTCCCCAGACTGGTTGCTACTTCATTTCCCTGCCAGCGGAGCTGTGCACATATTTCCAAACCTTAGGCTAACTCTCCTCAGAATGGGGAGGGGGGGGTTAGTAGTTGTTACAGGCACAACTCAGTCCTTTCCACTAACGGCCATTGCTCCTGTCAATCCACGGGCAGGGTTCGCACGGGGCAGGGACAACTCTCTCTCAGGCACAAGCAGTCCCCAAACTATAAGCAGCACATACCTTGAGTGGACATGGAGGAGTAAAGGGGTAGCTCTGCCACCTACCCCACCTGAGACTTCACTGCCACTTCTGTCACTCTGGCCCTCCATGGCAGCCACCCAACTCTGTCTGGAATGAGAGTCTAGTAGGCTCCCTGCGACTTTCTCCACAAATGCTGCTCCTTCTGGTCCTGCTGCCCATTGCTGACATTGTGGATGCCCCTTCCTCACTTTTGGGACCAGGAGGCAATCTTCCCCACCCCGGCCCTGGGCCTCACTGGCCCTGACTGGAGGCCTTCCTCAGGCCTTTGAGCAGGCATGCCCGCTCATCTTGATGACTCCTCAGAACTCTTCCTTCTCAACTCTAACTGAAAACTCCCTTGTGACAGCTGGCTTAAAACACATGCGTGCCACCTGGGCCATGCCCATGCCAGCCGATGCCATTCCTCCGATGCCAACAGGGCATCTTTGTCATAACCCCCAATTTGGCACAGGGGTTAAACTTTTTCCTCCACAGAAATGCTTCACCTCCCGGGGAAGTGGTTCCACCCTGGCCACCCATGGCTGCTGTGCACTGTGGGATAATGTGCAATCCCCCACAGGCCATCACATCCAGGCTCCACAGTATAGCGAGGGGTCTAAGGTTCTGAGCTGCAAATCTGGTGACATCCAGCAGACCAGACCTGGGTTTGAATCCCACAGCTTCCACTTGCATACTGTGTGACCTTGAGCAAGTCACTTAACTTCCTTGTGCTCCCAGGTCGCACCTGGAAACAAGCTCCGGCTTAGTGTGCCTTTCCTGGTTAAACAATTTCCCCTTCCTTCCAGGCTGACTGCATGGCAGCAATCTATTTAGAACTAGTTGGGTAAATCTACCTGCGGTTCTCTGGCTCCACTAAGGGCATGGCCATGCGACCTGGCTTCCCCAAAATTGGCTGGTCCACCAGGCCGACGTCCCACCCCCAGGGATACCCCTCTCTAATCTATTCCAGCTTCACTACTTTGCCCATTGGACCCTTCAGCAGCGCCCAACCGGGCCTAAATGGCAGCCCAAACATTTTTTTTAAGAAACACAAACATTGCTATCTATCTATCTGTAATTCTAAGGCTATACGCTGCCAGGGGGTGGAAGGCTAACTTCAGCACTATTACTCTAAATGCAACATACAGAAGGCTAGACTTTAACTACACATTTTAAATACTTGACGTCCCCCCCCCCACAGAAATGTCTAGCTACTATTCTTAACTAACCTACCTTACATCTACATGCCTGTGTTCTAATCACTTAACAGTGTGAAGGGGAGGGCACACTTTTACCCTTTTCTGTCCTTTTGAAACTGCACTGGTGCACATAAAGTCTCTGAATAACTGTCTTTAGAAATTAAAGTCCACAAAATCCCTATGTGCAACACCAGTGAGAAAGTGTGCTTAATTTCTAAGGTCCCTCTTAACATGTCCTATATCATTCTAAGTTAGCTAACTAAATAACACATGGCAAATAATTTTCATTAGAATGGTGCATAAGAGTAAAAAGTTACAATTTGATGAAAACTGGAAAAAAAAATTGAAAACACGATGTTTTTTTGTTTTGTTTTCTTCTTCTTACAGAGTATAAGCTGATCAGACTACTTTTGATATAAAAGTAAACAGTCTCTAAGTAGTAGCAGTCCCTTACAATGCCGTGGAGCATTGTATTCCTAAGGGGATTTCTTCTTTTGGGGGGGGGGGGGTTCTGTACTTGGCTGCTGGGTCCTCAGGTGCAAAATAAAAGCAAGGGCCTGGCTTGCTGCACTCTTCCCCTCGACAGTCATGGGCGACAACAAAGTACTTTAACCGGTGTCCAACTCTGTCCTGCACCAGAGCAAAAGTCTTGAACAGGGTTAGTCCTTCCCAGGCTGAGGAGGTGCACATTGATCTTGCCAGAGAAGTTACCTTATTTCTATCGTAGGTCATGTCTCGAATGTCCACTTTATGTCTGAGGTGCACCTTTTCCACAGCTCCCTGGAACAGCCAGTCAGATCTCCTGCACTCAATTAAGTCCCACAGTCTCTCAATTACGTATGGGTAGTTTGCTCCAGGATACTCCATGTTAAGGTAGCGCTCACCCATCATTCAGCCTGGCTCCAATTGGGCAAGGACCTGATGCTGGGCCATGGGCCACTCCTCTAGGTAACCAAATTCCTTCACTGTAATGAAGCACCATGAGGTCCAGCTGATGCCTAGCATCCATATCAATCAAGTGTCTCTTGCAGGTTTCTGGGAGCAGTGGGGTGATCTCTAATATTCCCAGGACTGGTATAGCATAGGGCTTAGGAATGTCTCTTTCTATAACCATGTCCTCAGACATTCTGGTGATACCCTCCATGGGCTGGTCATAAATGGAAATGGCTTCAGTAGCTCCAGCAACACTCTCTTCCTCAGATCCATTATCTCCTTCACCTGCTTCTATGATGACCTCAGGGTCATCAGCGCCAGTAGCTTTTTCCTGCGCCTTGAGGAGCGGGGGACGTAACTTTAAAGGCTTAGACTCTTCTAGTTTTTTAGGTAAGGTCTTTGCCCTCACCGTGGGTTCCTGGGTGGGTTTGGATTTTGGTGACATTTTCCTGGTATAGAAACACAGAAACATAGAAGTTGATGGCAGATAAGGACTGCAAGGCCCATCCAGTCTGCCCATTTCTTTTTCTGCCTTATAAATGTGCCATTGGCCTTTGCTCTGTCAATGGTCTATCTATTCATACTCATATGTACTGCTCCCTTTTGCCTATCCCATGCCTGTTTGAAGCCCTGCACTGTATTCATATCCACTACTTCCTGAGGTAGGCCGTTCCATGCATCTACCACCCTTTCTGTGTGTAAGCCCTCTAGCTTGGTGCATCTGTTTTGTAAGCACTACTCTGGCTAGCCTAGGTTCGGGAAGAAAACATTTGCTCAGCATCATGGCTAGGTTTGTACTTCTGGTCCGGGGCACCCAAGTAACTCCGATCACAGGAAGCAATAACTGAGAATGTCCAAACCAGGAATGGGATTCTAGAGTGTGGTGTGTATTCACTTCAACACAAGAATAACAAAGCAAAATGAACCGTCACAGGGCTTCACTCACTGGAAATGCAGATCTACAGAGGTCGGAGCACATCTTCTTTACTACACGATACCCTCAGGTTCTGAACACAACAGGGCTCACACGGTCCAAACTGGTTCATCTTCTACTTTGATTCCTTGACATGGCACCCCGACCAGTCCTTGGGCACTTTTCCATAAGGCATGGGGTTTGATGGTGGCTCCCTCAACCACCCATGAGCACTTTCTAGCTCTAAAGGGAAAACATCCTTAATCCCACAACTGGGTACTTTCTGCAGACACTGGCCAAGTGCCTGGGAGAAAGCTATAGGTGCCTAAGTGAATCCGTGGAGGTAAACCTGGTTACTCCAGATGGGGATCTGCCACCTCTTGTTCCCAAATCCATACCTGGCCATTCATTTGGAACTATACCTTTCTTCAAAACTACTGGTTGTTGATGCTATCTTGAAATGCATGACACATTTAACATTCTACTCTATATTTAGGTGGTGTCCTGACTCAAACAGTTCTGTTAGTGGCTATGTCCATTCCTTAAACCCCACTTTCTCAGATACTTCCAAGCCATACACAAATTTAAAAGGACTGTTCTTGGCTAGTCTTCTCCTGACCCCACACTAGGCAGTTACTTTTACACAACTCTGTCTTGGTGAAATACGGGCTCTATTTCAGAGCAGACTCACCGTGGTATGCAGGGGCTCCAGGGCTTCTGTTCAAAGAAAACAACAAGTTCTTTGATCTTCTCTGTACAACTTCTCTTTCAGGCAGCGTTTCCCTTTCCAAGCAGGGCCAGAGGGGATTGCCCCTGAAATGCTGGATTTCTCCTCCATCGTTCCAGAGATGGTGCACTGGAACAACTCGTGAAGCATTCTCTACCACTTCTTTCAGTCTCTTCTGTGTTCTTCTCTAGGGTGAGAACACACTACCCACTTTGTGGTGTAGCTCTAAAACAGAGTTAGGCTCTGAGGGCTGCCAACTACAGCACACTTCCTCCTTCTCTGGACTCTGGCTGAAGACTCACTTGAATTCCCCAGCGTTTGAACTAACCCCTGCAGCCAACATTCCAGTGTGGCTTATGCTGCTCGAGAATTCTATGGTGGTGTCATCCCTCCAGCTCAGCTAAGACTGAGGACAGTGTGAAACCCATTTAACTGGTGTCTCACAAGCCGCCTTTCCCTGCCTGCCACTAGTTCTAAGTGGGATTCTAGTAACCCTGAGTGACAGGGGTTACATGTGAAAAGAACTTCCTTACATTATCCTTTAATTGGCCTCCTTTAATCTCATGCAGTGTCCTCTTGCCCTGCTATTTTTCTTATATTGAAACATGTTAGACTCTTTCACCTTGTTAATGCCTTTAAGGTGTTTGAATGTTTCAATCATATCACCTCTCTCCCTCTCCTTTGCTCTAGAGTATACATATTGAGCTCCGTTAATCTGCCCTCATATGTTTTCTGATGCAGTCCTTGCACCATTTTGGTTGCCCTTCTCTGGACTGCCTGGTCATAAATGGAAATTGTTTCATTAGCTCCAGCAGCACTCTCTTCCTAAGATCCATTATCTCCTTCAACTGCTTCTATGATATGTTGGTTAATGCCCTTGTGAAGTTGTGGCCTCCAGTACTGCACGCAGTACTCCAGATGGGGCTTAACCAGTGTCTTGTAATGAGGGATTATTACCTCCCTCTTACGACTTGTGGTATTCGTACTAATACACCCCAACATCCCCCTAGCCTTACCTACTGCTTTGGTGGTCTGCTTGGATGATTTCAGGTCATCAGTGGTGGTGGTGATGATGATGATGCCCAAGTCTCTTTCTTCCCTTGTGACTGCCAGCAACTCCCCTCCCAGCCTATAGGTGGCTTCAGGGTTTCTATTCCGTATGTGCATGTTCTTGCACTTCTTTGCATTAAATCCCATTTGCCACTCTTCTGACAATTTTGCCAGTTTATCCAGATCTCTTCTCATTCTGCCCACCCCATCTGGATCATCTACTCTGTTGCAGATCTTGGTGTCATCTGCAAACAGACAAATCTTACCCTCCAGTCCATCTGCAATGTCACTGATGAAGATATTAAAGAAGACTGGCCCCAGGACTGATTCCTGAAGTACCCCACTTGTGACTTGCATCTCTTTTGACTGTATACCGTTTACCATCACTCTCTGTTTTCTGCCCATCAACCAGTTTGCCACCCAGTTGACCAACTTCTGACCCATCCTGAGCCTACCCAGCTTATTAATCAATTTTCTATGTGGAACAGTATCGAAAGCTTTGCTGAAGTCAAGGTAGGTGACATCAACTGCTCCCCCTTGGTCCACCACTCTGGTTACCCAGTCAAAGAAATCTATGAGATTAGTTTGACAGGACCTTCCTTTAGTAAACCCATGCTGTCTTGGATCCTGTGCTCCTATGGATTCCAGGTGTTGCACTATCCTCTTAACAGTGTCTCCATAATCTTGCCCACTACTGAGGTAAGACTGACTGGTCTGTAGTTCCCTGCCTCCTCCTGCTACCACTCTTGTCGGAGCGGGATCACATGAGCCCTTCTTCAGTCTTCTGGGACTTTTCCTGTGCTCAGAGACTCACTAAACAGTTATGATAATGGCTCTGCTAGTTTCACCCTTAGCTCCTTTAGTACCCTTGGATGTATGCCATTAGGTCCCATTGCCTTGTCCACCCTGAGCTTATCGAGCTCTTGTAGGACCCTTTCTTTTGTGAAGGGACTAGTGCACACCTCCTCCCCTGTGTCCATGATGCTGAGCTGTTGGCCTGCCCTGTCTTCTCTTCAGTAAATACTGAGCAGAAGTATCTATATAGGATAGATGCTTTTACATGGTCCTCTCCACGCCCCTTATCTCCTTTGATCTTAGCAATACCCCTCTGGACTTTCTCCCTTAACTAATGTATCTATAGAAAGTCTCGTCACCTTCTTTTACTGTTTGTGCTAGTGTTTCCTCGGTTTGGGACTTTGCCTGCCTTACTTTCTTCCCTGCTTCCCTTAGGGAAGTTTGGTATGCCTCCCTATCTTCATCCCGCTGCATTCTCTTAAATTTCCTGAAGGCCAGCCTTTTGGCTCTGACCTTTTCTGCTACTGTTTTTGAGAAACAAAGTGGTTTCCTTCTTCTTTTGCACTTCCTTTTCTCTCTAACACAATGGGATGTTGCTTGAAGTATTGCATCATTAATGCTTGCCCACTTTGCCTGTACCCCTCACCTGTATTTTTTTGCCAGGGCTAGCTTAACTCTGTTGGTCATCTTATCAAAGTCAGTTCCCATGAAGACACATATTTTTGCCTTGGAATGGGATGATTTAGTTCTAGTGGCCAAATTTAACCATACCATGCAGGGTTTTAAATAACTCTAAAAACTGATTAGCGTTTTGCTCATAAAAGTCCTAAAACATTGTGAAAATGCATATCACTTGCCTCACTGTGTTTAACAAATATGACACTCCTAGAAAACCTATATAAATGCTTTCTGTACAGTTAGTATTGTCCCAAGAAAAAAACTGCTAATCAGTTATTTAAAACCCTGCCATGTGATGGTCACTGGCTCCTAGGTGACCTACCTGGAGATCTGTGATCCTTTCCCTGCTAGTCCGTACTAGATCTAGGATAGCTCTCTGTCTTGTGGGTTGTTGTACCAGTTGTTTGAGGCCCTCCCCCTGCAAGGAATCCACCATGCATCTATTTCTGGCAGATGTTCCTGCTGGAATTGACCAATCTGTATCTGGCATGTTGAAGTCTCCCATTGTCGGAACCTCCCCTTTAGCTGTCACGTATTGCATATCTTCTAACAGTAATGTGTCTATGTCCTCCCCCTAGTCTGGGGGCCTGTAGACAACCCTAGTTCATATGGCTGTCCCATTTCCTGTTTCAAGGGTGACGCACAGTTCTTCTGGCCCCTTATGTGTATTTTGAATTTCTGTAGCTTTGATATTTTAATTGATGTACAGGGCCACTCCACCCACCCCCCCTTTTTTGCACCTCAGTCTCTTTTGAACAGTACATAGCCAGGTACTGAAGTCTTCAAGTGTGGTTACTGGTAAACATGTCTCGCTAATTGCTACTATGTCCAGTTTAGCCTCGTCATTGTGCCTGCAGGTCTAGGATCTTGTTTCCCAGACTCGAGCATTTGTCACATGATTTTCCATTGGCCAGATTTGATGTGTTAGTTGTTGGGTGAGGTCTGGCGTTTCCCTGTGCGTTGTATGGGAGCAGGACCTTTTCCTTACCTGGTGATGCAAATGAACTACAAACATGCTGAACTCCTGTTTGACCACTAGCTGAGGGGAGGTGTTCTTCCCATTTACGTGTAGATGTACTGCACCTCTCCCCATTTGCTAGTTTAAATATTCTGCAAAGATGTCAAACTTCTGCCCCAATGCACTGACTCCTCCTTAGTCAGATGCAGTCCATCACATTAAAGAACTTTCACTCCCAAAACTGTTGCCAGTTCCCTGCAAATTTATGTTTTCTCCTGGCACCAGCCCTTGAGCCACAGGTTTAGCTCCTATCTCCCCTTCTCTGAACTTCCGTCCATCTGCCCCCAAGACTGGCAGGATCTCAGAGGCGGATGTGCGGACAAAATGGATGACAGTTTGTCACCCAGCCTGGTCAGGTGGTCCTTGGTCTTCACAACTGACCGGCTGGCGAGATCATTAGTCCCTATGTGTACCAGGACATCAATGTTTTCTCCTGCTTCCTGAACAATTTTAGCAATGTGGTCAGTGTCTCTCCACGCTGATGCACCTGGGAGACATCTGACCATTACCCCTGGCTGGAGATAGGCATCAACTCCACGAATCATGGAGTCTCCTATGATCAGAAGATTTTTGGATTTCCTTTTTGCTTTTTTTGTTTTGGTTCCTGTTTTGGGCGAGTTTTGTTGTGCTAGCTCCTGTGCTGCAGTGTCCTCTGCCCCTCTGTTTGCTTTCGGAAATAGAGGCAGATACGCGTTTGTAGTTTTTATATGGTTTGTGGAGGTAATATGTTGGAGAGCACCGAGTGATGGGGCACCCGATTTGCCCCTTCTAACCCTGCCAACCTCCCGGACCAACAACCCTCTGCGGTCGAGGTGCTTCTCTTGGATGTTGGGGAAATGGCAGGTGGTTCCTATAATATATTTCCTCTTGAATATGCAATTTGAGGTGTGCAATCTCTGTCCATGCTGTCTGGAGCTGAGCCCTTAGATCTCCAGTGGCCCAGCATGTAGGACAGTGTCCTAAATCCTGTAAAACTGCCCTTCTGAAAAGTGTTCCGCAGTACCTGCAGTTAATGATATCTATTCCAGATAAGTTGCTGGGTTTATAACCTGGTCAGAGTAACTAGAAGAAAGAAAATTAAAGCAAAAGTTTGATTTTGTGTTTTGTTTTTGTTTTTGTTTTTGTATAACTTGTTATAACAAGTTAAATTACTAGTGCCCCTGTAAATGAGGTCAGCGTGTGGATACCCCACTAATCCGCTCCTTCCTGCTTTGCCACAGGAAAAAGTCACAACTGTGCTACCCTATACAAGGAGTGTAGTGTGGGGTGGTTGGGGATGGGGGTGGGTGACTGAGCCTTTCCCCTGCCGAAAAAGAACAACTGCGGACGAAAGAAACAAGGAGGTAAGAGCAGAAACAATCAGCCAGCAACAAATGCAGTAGCCCTGAAAGCTTATCCTAATGATAGATAAAAGTGTAAAACCTGTAAAGCACCACCTGTAATAATTTCACAGAAGATGTACCCTGCAAGAATCTGCATGCCTCGCACCACAGTCTCAGGCGGACCTGACTGTTCAGTCATGTACCTTGCAGCAGTACTCTAATTTGTGAGATCCACCCTCGGCCCCTCCTCTGCCACTAGGAAGTTCTGGGAACTCGGCAGCAGTACAGAGCTGGCCAGACAGCTAGCCCTGGTACCACCTCTGGCTCTGTTTCTTTTCAACAACTGCAACCTCCTCCCACTGTTCAGATGGCTCCACAGTTGTGGCCATACTAGTTGCAGGGGATACTCTTCCGACCGATGGACATTGCCAGGGTGCAGGAGTCTGTGGCTCAGGGGCCACATATCTTCCTTCTTGATGCTGCATATCAGAAGGTCTCACCACCCTAGGAACATTCCCACAAGCACACGAGACACACACAGGCTGCCTTATTACCCCACTCCCACACTGTCCACAAAAAATGCAGGACTCACCAGAACTTCTCCTTTCAACCACGCTCCACAGCCAATTTACTAGTCCCTCTGGAACATTGATGGTCCAACCTCCGAATCCAGGGGCATAAGCCATTTTTGCTTCTTCAGTGTCCAGTGTAGCAGATTAATCCACAAATGCTTAGCGATTAGCCCCCAAAAGATTTTTCTTCAGCTGTAGAAAAATAAGTAAACTTTTCCCTCTTTGTTGCTAGCAGAACTTTAATCAACAAACTCCATCATGGAGTGGTGAATACAAAGTTCTTTCCAGCTATGACAACACTCCTTGCTCCTCGAAGGTTTCCAGCAATCTGAAGCCAGACCACCTGACCTCCTTTTTCTAGTGCAGCATCTAATTAGCGTTATCCACCAATCAAGTCGCTCCCTTTCCTCATTGTCAGTCATCACGTTTTTCTTCATGTGAGGCAGGTGCCATTTCTCTCCTCATGATGCAATTAAACTGTAGCTTGGACTTCCAAAAGCGGACTCTGGCCCACCAACATTCCATCATGTGCATGCCATCCACCATTACCAGGTAGGTGCTTGCAGCTCTTCTTTAGGATCCGGATGACAGCCCCCATTTTGTAACCTCCTTCTGCCTTTCGAAACTGGTGGTGCTTTCTTTTAAATTAGCAGCTTGTTCTCCAGGCACTCACTCCTGCCTCGAGCAGTCAGGGCTTTATCTTGAGCAGGCAGCAGCTTGCAGTGGTCAAACTCGAAAGCTACCCCTCCCCTCCTGTCTCGGGGTTTCTGATGGCATGATGTCTCTGGAAGGGCACAATCTCGACTGGCAGCACATAGAGTTAAAATGGTACCTTATATATTTGAGTATGGGATTCCATGGTTGACAGCTGGATTTCTGTCGAAATGCAGGCAAGCTGGAAATTCCTCCCTTCACAACTGGTGGCCACAGGATCGCTGGCTCTCTAGAAACAATTAGGTAGGCAGCACAGCATAACATATTAGGGACTCCAAATGATTTAGTCCAGAAACAGGAATGAAATGCAATCGGGCAGTTTTATTTTATGTCAAAGCTCAAGCTGCACAAAAACTCCACAGAGGATCCTCATTTGATTTTGTTACAGTTCCCACATTTCTGCGGTTTACAGCTGAGGCACAGTCTCTTGGGGGATCAGGATTTGAATCTGGGTCGTACTTGCTCATTTGTCTCCTTTGTGAGCCAAATGGATTCTGATTACTTTGAGACATGTTCTCTGTCCCCAAACTGGTTGTTGCTTCTTTATTTCCTCACCAGTGGGAGGCGGGTGCACACATTCCAAACCTTAGCTAACTCTCCTCAGAATGGGAGGTGGGGTCAGCTGTTGTTGTTACAGGCAAAACTCAGTCTTTTCCACGAGCGGCCACAGCTCCTGTCGATCCACGGGCAAAGTTCGCATAGGACAGAGCCAACTTTCTCTCGGGCACAAGCAGTCCCCAAACTATCCAGCAGCACATACCTTGATTGGACGTGGAGGAGCAAAGGGGTATCTCTGCCACCTACCCCACAGGTGACTTCACTGCCACTTCTGCCACTCTGGCCCTCCATGGCAGTCACCCAACTCTGTCAGGAATGAGAGCCTAGTAGGCTCCCTACGACTTTCTCCACAGATGCTGCTCCACTGCTGGTATTGTGGGTGCCCCTTCCTCACTTTTGGGACTGGGGCAATCTCGCTGGCCCTGACCAGAGGCCTCCCCTCAGGCCTTCGAGCAGGCATGCCCACTCCTCTCGATGACTCCCTCAGAACTCTTCCTACTCATCTCTAACTGAAAAAGTCCCTCGTGCTTGTTGGTGCTTTGAAAACATGCGCGTGCTGCCTGAGCCACGCCCATGCCCAGTGGCATGTGTACCTCCTGATGCCAACAGGGCATCTTTGTAACCCCCCAGTTTGGCCCAGAGGTTACATAAGTGACATTGTGGAGGGACAGGATGGAAAAGTATGCCTCTTTGCAGATGATACAAAGATCTGCAACAGGGTTGATACACAAGGGGGGAGGTGGAAAGGATGAGAAGGGACTTGGCAAGGTTGGAGGAATGGTCAAAAGTATGGCTGCTTAGATTCAATGCAAGTAAGTACAAAGTAATGCACCTGGGGGAAAAAACCCCAGAGGAAGAGTACACAATGGGGGGGGGAGGTACTAACAACAACTGAAATGGAAAGGGACCTAGGGGTAGTCATATCCACCCAGCCAGCCACCGACCGAGACCAGGACGCCCGCCTGCAGCTCCTTGGAAGCTGCCTGCCCTTGAACAGGGCTGCTTCAGCTCCCCCACGGTCGACCGGCACCCAGCCAGCCACCGACTGAGACCAGGACGCCCGCCTGCAGCTCCTTGGAAGGTACGGGACAGTGCAGCCAATTGGAACATGGGTGCTTCCAGCAAACCCGCTCTGATTGGCTAGGACTTTTCCCTGCTTCAGCCACCTGGCACTGTTTACAAATAGATTTTTGATAGAACTAAGCACATTTCAACTGTGTAATAGAAGTTTTCCATTAGCAGGTTATACAGACCTGCCACTAGAGGGATTCTTGGTCTTTCTACACAAATCACTGTACTCAATCGTGGGCAATATGGCCTGCATTATCATTCTACTTCTTTCCCGGTGCTGCTACAAGGGGAGGTTGTAGTTTGAGGTTCCCCTAAGCTTCACTGAACAGTCTGACAACTTCCTTAAAACTGCCTGTGCGACAGCTCTGCAGCTGAAAACAGGAAGCCCTCAGCGTCTGCCATCCACCCTTCAGACTCGGGTCAGATAGACTCTGAGCACCCTGTTCTTACCTACGCTATGCTGACATCATCCAGTAATAATGCCTTACTTAGTATATGCTTCCTTCCGCCCTCCTTGGTGTGCTAGGAATCCAAGTGTCCCTCCCCCTAATAGGTGTGTACTACTTGCCATAATCTACTCACTGACCCTGCTCTGGGTGGACAGGCTCATAGACCCATTCCCCCCAGAACCAGTGAGCAATCTACATAATATCCCCCCACATGACTTCCTTAGCAGCTACCCTATCTCAAGTATATCTAGTCTCTTAACAGAGCATGAGATCATAAAAAAGGGTGTATGCTATGACCTGCTTTACTGTATGAGCAGGACGCGTCGAAGACACCTCATCTCAATACCTAGCACTAAACTGCTCAGGTTACTAGTCTTGCTGCTTTTCCTATCGGGTGATATCCAACCTAACCCTGGCCCATATGTACCCAATACCTTGGTAGCATCCCCCCAGGACCATCAATGGGCGGTCACCAAGGGTCTGAAGATAGCACATATGAACATATGTAGTCTTAGACCAGAAATATACAAAGTCTGGGCCTGGTTGGACCTCTACAAACCGGACTTACTAGCCATCTCTGAAACCTGGCTAAAGCCCACATCCATGACCCACGAGATTCAGGTCGTGGGCTACAATCTTCACATAATGACAGAGAAACCAAAAAGAAGGTGGGGTCCTAATCTATACTAAGGATGACCTCTCTGTCACCTCTACCCCTGCAGACTAATCCTACTGCTGAGGAGAGGCATATACATCCGGATAACCCTAGGGCACACCAAACAACTAACAATTGGCTGCATCTACCACCCACCAAAATCAGCCCTCAAATCCCTTGAAGCCATCACAAAGCATCGGCTATCTAGGTAACAACGGAGCAACTAATCCTGGGCGACTTCAACATTAACTGGGCCCAGGACCCTGGTCATGCCTCGCAGTCGCTTACCCATGAAGCAGGTCTGACGCAGGTCATCTCTGAACCGACCAGACTTAATTACAAAACTGGGAACTACACCACCCTTGACTGGGCTCTGGTGTCTAACCCCACTAATATACAGAGTGCAGGCACAATGGCAGACTCCCTGAGTGACCATTCCCCAATCTTCTGTATATGGAAAACAAACCACCCAAGGTCCAACCTAGAATTCTTTCCGCCCATGACTTCTCCAAGTTCTCTGAACTACAATACAATCGCTACCTAGGTAGTCTGGACTGGAACCCCATAAATCTTCTCCCTACTCTTACTGAGGCTGTGCAATACTTCCAGGATGAACTAACCACAGCGGCAACCTCTTTGCTCCAATGAAGAGAATGAGGGCTAAAGGCAGCTGCTACAAGTGGATCTCTTCCCTCTCCTCAAAGCCCTAATGGCTACTCTGGAAAAAGCCTGGAAAAGTTTAGGCTCTCCTCCCTCCGGCAGATCTGGCTGAATACAAAGCCCTGAGGAACAAAGCCAAGAGAGCCATAAAACTAGCTAAGAGATTGACTTACACCTCCAGAAAACCAGCCTGGGCAACCCAAGCAATTCTGGAATCATATCAATGACCTGATCAAGGGCAGCAAAAAGCCTGAGTCCTGTCCCATGGAGATTAACGGTCAGCTCACAACTGACCCTTCTCAAATATCGGCTGCCCTTGACAGGCACTTCTCAGATCTCGAGGCCTACAAGACCTGCCTGTCTCCCCAGACTCTCCCCCCCACCTCAGATGAACCACCTCACATGAAAAGACCCCCATTTCACCTGAGACTGGCTAAACACACTGAAGTACTAAACCTCCTAAGGAACCTGAAACCGAAAGGGTCAGGGGGACCCGATGGTATCGACCTCGGCTACTCAAGGCAGGAGCTACCTCCTTAGCCTCGCCTATAATGAGGCTCCTCAATCAATCACTGAGGGAAGGAGCAGTCTCTGACCCATGGAAACATGCTAGTGTTGTCCCTATTCACAAGGGGGCTCAGGAAAAACTCAACATCTACAGGCCCATCTCCTCCTCTGCTCACTTGCTAAGGTGCAAGAAAGAGTGAGTCTATAATCAACTCAGGGACTACCTGGAAGCTCATCAGCTCCTTGCCCCCTCCCAACATGGATTTAGAACAAACCATGGTACTGACACTGTCCTCATTAACTTCATGGATGAAGTTCTCAGGGCAATGGACAAAGGGATACCCACTGCTTCAGTCTTTATAGACTTATCCAAGGCGTTCAGCCTCGTCGACCACAACTTGCTGCTACAGAAGCTGCAAAATATAGGCCTAGACAATCATGCCCTGAAGTGGTTTGGGAGCTACTTATCAGGCAGGGCACAGAGGGTCTCAGTGGAAAGGGACCATGTCTGACCCACTCCCTAAACCAGGATGTGCCTCAGGGCTCAATTCTAGGCCCCCTCCTGACCTTCGCTTTTTACCAACAACCTGCGTACCCACTGTGGGAGAGCTCAGTTGTGCAATGCGCTTATGATACTGTCATCTTCCGACCCCTGCGTGACATGATTGCCCTAGGCCCTCTACTCCAAAAGGATCTCACTTCACTAGCGACTTGGCTGTGTAAGAACAGAATGGTACTAAATGCTGACAAGACCAAGGCAATGCTATTCGGGCCAAGATCTCGGATTTGACAGGTCCTCATCCCTCTCCTTAACCTCACTCTCTGGGAAAGCCATTAACGTAGTCCCCTCCCTTAAATACTTAGGCCTCACGTTGGATCAGAATATCACATACAAGGAACACGTGGACCAGGTCACCAGGACCCTACATCAGAAACTTAGCACCCTGTTCCGACTCAGGGACCAACTCATCCCTGAAGCCAGGCTCTCCATAGCTACCACAAGGCCATCCCACCAACCTGACCTTTGCAGCCCCTATTATACAGGGCATGGCTAAACAAAGAGATTACCAGGATGCAAACCTATATAATAAAATAACTAATTTGCAACCTTAGACCACCTGAGGCGTCACCATCAGACACTTTGGCCAATCTTCAGTTGGCCCACATTGGTCGCCCGCCTCCAACACCCCTTGCTTGTCCAGGCCTACAAGCTTCTCAAACTCCACACTCCACCAAGCATTGCTGGGACCATAACCCTCAAACACAACCCAAGGAACCTAAGGACCTCAATTAGAATGCTATTAGAAGTCCTTAGGGTAAGGACAAATGCTGGCGGTAGATCCTTTTCCTCCCAAGCAGCCTGCCAGTGGAACAAGCTCCCTCCCCAGGTCCAGGCCTCCTCCTCACTCATGAACTTCCGCACCAGGCAAGTCCCATCTGCTGACCTCAAGCACATGCCACTGTCCTGGCACTTAAAGCTCCTAAGGTACTCCCTCCCCAACTCCCATCTCCTAGCTTAACCTTCCTACTACCTGCCTTATAATGGACTGTTTGCCAGAGGCCACGTGTAACCCCTGAATAAACTATATGCAAAGTACTACCAATTGCTTACATGTCATGATAACCATGCCTGTACCCATGCCGCATCCACTGCTTTTCTTTTACGTGCCTGTAAACCATGCCTGAATCCACTGCTTTTCTTTTACCATGCCTGTATCCACTATTTTCTTTACTGTAACCGCCTCATGATGTAACTCACAATGCCTCAAATGTTCCTTATGTCCTTGTTCATTATTACAACTTGTATTGTTATCCTGGGTGCCCCTGAAAAAGGGACCTTGAGGGCTCAGTGGAGCTACCCGGTCATCAAATTTAATAAATAAATAAATAAAATATCAGATGACCTAAAGGTAGGCAAGTAATATGAGAAGGCAGTAAGGAGGGCAGGGGGAAACTGGGATGCATAAGGAGAAGCATCACCGTAGAAAACAGGAAGTTATCCTCTGTACAGACAGTTGGTGAGACCCTATCTGGAGTACTGTGTGCAGTTCTGGAGACCTCATCTCTGCAAAGACATAGACAGGATGGATGCAGTCCAGAGGAGGGCAACTAAAATGGTTCAGGTTTGCACCAGAAGCATACGAAGAGAGACTAAAGGAGCTGAATATGTATACCCTCAAGGAAAGGAGGGAGAGGGGAACATGATAGGAACTTTCAAGTACCTCAAGGGAAACAAAGTCCAAGAGGGTAGCATCTTTCAGGAAAAAGAGATGTGCAAGAACAAGGGGGCACAATTTGAAGATGGAGGGTGGATGGCTCAGGGGCTATGTGGAGAAGTATTTTTTCATGGAGAGGGTGGTGGATGTATGGAATGGCCTTCCTGAGGAGGTCATGGGGTTAAAAACAGTGGAGGAATTCAAGAATGCATGGGACAAACATAAGGCTGTTGGTTAACTAGGATCTGCAGCTTATCAAATAGGGCAGATTGGGTGGGCAAGCGGTCCTTGTTTGCCATCAAAGTCTGTGTTTCAATGAGGCTTACAGGGAGAAGCTAAAGGTAGTGGGGAAAATAGCCAGAGAGCTAAAGCGGATATGGAGGAGAAGATAGTGAGGGAGACCAAAGGGGAGGCAGAGATTTTTCCTGTATGTAAGTGAATGCAGGAAGAGCAAGCAGGAGATTATGAGGCTAAGAAGGGAGGGAGCTCTGATACAGGAAGATGAGGAGAAGGCAAATCTGCTGAACAAATACTTTATCTCAGTCTTCATGATTGAGGAAGACGGACAGGGGCCAGGGCTAAACAGCAGGGGAAGATGGGAAGGGAGATTGACACAAGCTCCTTATCAGAGGTAGGGTGTTGGAGGAGTTGTGAAATTGCAGACAAAAAATGCCATGGGTCCTGATGAAATCCTCCCAGGTACTCAAGGAGTTGAGAGAGGAGATGGCGCACCACTCACAAAGTTATTTAATCTGTCTGTAGACAAGAGGAGAGTCCCGGGGATTGGAAAAGGGATGATGTAGTGCTGTTGCACAAAGAGGGACGGAAGGAAGAGCTGGTCAGCTATCGTCCGGTTCGTCTTACCTCAGTGGTGAGTAAGTTGATGGAGGCACTTATAAAGAAAAGGCTGGCACAATATCTGGGGTAGGAGGGGTCATAGATGAAAACCAGCACAGGTTTACAAGGGGAAGGTCATGTCAGACCAACCTGATTGAATTCTTTGATGGAGTGACGGAGATATGTGATCAGGGAGGGGCAGTGGATGTGGCCTGTCTGGACTTCAGAAAGGCCTTTGACACCGTCCCTCACAGGAGACTAATAAGCAGATTGGGTAGCTTATTGGTGGGGAGAAAATGGTAAACCAGGTGGAAAATTGGCTGGAGGGTAGAACTCAGAAGGTGATGGTGGCAAATGCGGTGCACTCTCTATAGAGGGAGGGGTGTCGTGGGGTTCCTCAGGGGTCTGTGTTGGGTCCCATTCTATTCAACATATACATTGGGGACATTTCAGAAGGCCTGAATGGGAAGGTGTGTCTGTTCGCAGATGACATAAAGATCTGTAACAGGGGCACACAATGGGGAGGGGTGAGAAAAATGAGAGGATCTGGTCAAGCTGGAGGAGTGGTCAAGAAAGTGGCAGTTACAATTCAATGCAAAAATGCAAGATTATGCACATAGGTAGTAGAAACCCAAGGGCAACATACTGGCTGGGGACTTGAGGAACTTGCGGTAACCAAGCAGGAAGGGACCTGGGGATCATCATTTCAGATAACCTGAAGGTGGGGAACCAATGCAATAAAGGCGATGGGGAAGGCTAACAGAATGTTGGCATGCATAGGGAGGTCTTTACAAGTAGGAGGAAGGAGGTGATCATGCCACTATACAAAACTATGGTCAGTCCACATCTGAATCACGGGCCCAGTTCTGGAGGCCTCACTTACAGGGTGACAGAGACAGGTTTAAAAGGGTCCAGAGAAGGGCAACCAGGATGGTTCAGGGGCTGTACAGGAAGTCATAAGACGAGAGGCTAGAGGAACTAGATCTGTACACACTGCAGATGAGGTGGGAAATGGTAGAAACCTTCAACTATCTAATGGGAACAAACAAGGTGAGGGAGGGTAGCATATTCAGGATGACCGAAAACAAATCAACTAAGGGACACGCATTCTAGCTGGAGGGGGGCAGATTTGGAGGAAATGGGAGGGGGAAGTTCTTCACTGAGAGAGTGGTGGGTCCTTGGAATAGGCTGCCAGAATGGGTTGTGGGGGTAGATTCAGTGAGCAAATTCAGGAGGGCTTGGGACAACTACATGGGGCTAAATAAAAGTTCAAATGGCATGGAATGGAGGGGGTAAGATAAACCGGAGAAGGGGGTTGGGGTAGACTGAATGGGTCAATTTGTCCTTTTCTGCCGGCAAATTTCTGTTTCAACGTTAATTAGTTTTTTGTTTTATTTACTTGGCATAGTGATTTTGTACTCAAAATTAGGTCAATCAGATCATTCAAATTGATGGTGCAGCAGCCAGGGTCATCTGACGTTTGTGTTGCCATCCAAACTGCAGAAGATTACCAACATTTATGTAGTACTGATCTTATAACTGTTGAATTGCCACTTTCTTTTTTCATATTGATTACTTTTCTATGTCCTACACTTTCCGCCTGGTCTTTAGGCTGTGTATTCTAGCAGCCTTTCAACCCAAGTACTGTTATCCTGTTGAAAGCATACCCACTGGGGTTTGTGTGCACAGGGCGCAAAGTACTGACAGCTGCTGTTGAAATGGTGGGAAGGGTTTCTGTATTGTTCCCCTCTGCCCTTAGACTCTCCTTTCCACCCAGTGGCAGCACACTGATCTATCTAGCTGGCTCAGGCACAAGAAACATCATTGTTCTTCCCTTCCTCAGAGGAAGGGCAAGTGTCCCTGTCCACACTAGGGAGCACTGCAACTGTGAATGACACCACCAGAATTCCCTGGCTGGGGCTCGCTTTCTTTGAATATGCTTCTCCCAGCTTGGCCCGAATGACTGCCAGTGTTGCAGGTCTTCTCCTGATCCCAGTTATAGCTGGCACTCCAGTGCACTGCTGCTAGGTCATTAGGTAGCCCAATAGCTATCACATTTTTATTAGTCTGTGTATCCCCCGGTTGCCAGAGCTGCCCACTTCTGCTAAGCAACCTCTCATCCCCATCCAATAGAACTTACTCAACCTCATGAAATCCACAGGACATTGCACCCTGTGGTAGGTGGATTCTGTTAGGAGGCTGGCATGAATACTTTTTCCATAGGTCCAAGAAGTGTGGAGGACAGTGGACAGTTGGAGTAGTGGGGCTTGGCCTGGCTGCTTCGGTGTCACACTGCTGCATTCCAGGGTTTTCCACTTAATATTTCCCTAACCCACAGGTTGCAGCTGGCGAGGGCACTAAGGCATGGATACTCATGCAATTGAATGGCCGTGCTTCATAAGAGCTAGCTCCTACCCTCTAAGCTCTTCAAGACACACTACTGCCTTTGGTTACCCAAATGGTAGAGCGATAGAGAAAACTGCCCTTCCTCACCAGCGGAGGAGAGCATCCTGTGGGTTGCTCAGTTGGCCAAGCTGGTGGATCTTAAAGGAAAACACTGGAAAAGACACTATCAAGTGGTGCTGTCATACAGTAACAACTTTTTTTTTTTTTTTAATTATTTAAACAGCTACCCACAACTTCCACTTTCTGTTACTGACAGCCACCATCTCATGAGCAGTGCGAATGTGTCCATCCGACCTCTGCTATTGGTCGGCAAGACTTATTAGCATGAGGTGAGCTAGGGAAGCTCCCAGCTGCTCATGAGATGGTGGCTGCCAGCAATAGAAAGTGGAAGTTGAGGGTCACTGTTTAAATCATTAAAAAGCATTTAAAGGTAGTTATGTTATTGTTTTTGTCTGAAAGCACTAATCAGGCATTTTTGTAGTGACTGGGAAAGCTGTACCTTTTCCAGTGTTTTTCTTTAAGGATGGGGACAACTTCAGGAAGACCAGAACAGGCTGGGCAACTGGTCTGACTCTTTGGGTCTAAGATTCATTGTAGCCAAACACATGGTGCTCCATGTTATGTCAATCCTCTTCCTGGTCTGATGCACTCTAGCCCTTGCTAGGATTCAAACCAGAAACCCTGAGTACCAATGGTAGCGACTCTAACCATTCAGCTAAAGGGAAACCTCTTCTGTTTGAGAGGCTAGAGGCTTCATGCTTGCTATCCCATGGACCACCACTAGAGGTCTCTAGCTGCTGTTTACTGCTAGACAGCACTACACACAGATTGCACAGATGGCCTTTTCTCCTATAGAGCACTACACCTGATGAGGAAAAACTATCAAGACCTGCACAGTCTGTCGGGCTCCTCGTTCTGTAGTGGAGAAGAAAAAAGACCTGGGAGTCATGACAGACAAGGTGATGAAACATGACAAGCAGCATGCACCCACTGATAAGGAGGCATCAGAAGGGTTAAAACATGACAAGCAGCATTGACCACTGGCGAGAGGGCAGCAAAATGCTGAGGTGCATCAAGGGATAAACAACCGAAAGGAAACTAATCCTGTCACTATACAAGTTCCTGGCTAGGCCCCACCTGGAGTGCTGTGTGCAATTTTGGACTCTTTAGTCCAAACAAATACTTTGAGGCAGTCGTAAGGCTACAATACAGGATTGCCAAAATGATCGGAGGATTGGGGGCCAAAAGCTTTGAGCTAGCCAACTCCATGGTGTTGAGCGATGGGAGTTCGCTTGGCACACTGGCGACCCATGTTCGCTCCCCAAACCTAGACGTCAGGAGCGGAGGCTGATGACCCACCCACTACTGTATTAACCTCTGTTCATAGATGGCACCATTCCACACAGAAATGGGTAACATCAAGGATTCTTTGTTCCTTCCCCTGTGACAACCCTTTCCCAGTTGGGTACTACCTGAGTACAATACCTTACCTCCCCAACTAGAGTTGCTAAGAGCTGCCAAGAGTAGGGGAATCTACACCGGACTGACCTTGAGACCTTCAGGAATATGAGCTAATGGTACTGCAAGAAAGAAGTCTGACACTTGGGTTTAAGGAGGCAGTATAGCGCAGTGGTTTAAGGCTCTGAGCTGCAAACCTGGAGACCTGTGTTTGAATCCCACAGCCCCCACTTGCATACTGTATGACCCTGAACAATTCACTTAACTTCCTTGTGTTCCCAGGTCACACCTGTAAACAAGCTTTCAGCTTCGTGTGTCTCTCTCCTGGTTTAAAAAAAAATTAAAAAAAAAAGGTTGAGCAAAAAGATAAGTTTACTGTAAATGTTTGAGAAATCTTTGCAAATACAGCCACAAATAGCACAGTTAAAATTATAATAAAACTTCATATGCATCAGTCACTTATTCTTATACTCTACTGTAGTTATTTATTTATTTAGTTAGTTTCTGTTGATGGGGTAAGTGCATTAGACAAATTCTTGCCTATTTTCAGGCACGACAGGGGGTGGAGGGGTACAGATGAATGCCAGTTGACCTTGAACAGATTATGCTGTTGGTGGTATTTTAGTGAATGGGAGGAAATTTGGCCAGGGCACCGGGGAAATTCCCCTACTTTTTTTGAGAAGTGCCATGAGATCTTTAATATTCACCTGAACTACCACCAGAACAGGCAGATGGGACCTCTGTTTAACGTCTCACCCCAGCAGAGTACATCCACCCTACTATTCACTACTAAAACACCACTGGAGACTGTAGGCAATCTCCTCCCATGAGCCCTCCAGATATCACACTTTCCCAGGATAAGTGCCTACCTAGGCCTTCATCCCCGAGCTTTCTGTATTGTAGAACTAAGGCAAACAGTAATTACAGGCCAAACCCCGAGCATTCAGTTCACTGACTCCTTCTGCCAGATACCCTCCCTGGTGTTTAATTACTGTGTACACTGTATTCTTGGAACTAAGGCAATTAGTGACTCCTGGGCCATACCTCCGATCAGTCAGTCCACCAACTCCTTCTGCCAGATACCCCCTGGTATCCAATTAACTGTGACCTTAAGGGTGTACAGTGACTACTAGGCCTACCTACCTACCTACCTCAGTCAGCCCACAGACCCCTTCTACCAGATACCCAAATCCTGTTCACTTTACTCTGTCTTATACTCTAAACAATTTTTAAATCAGTTAACACATTTCACACATTCATTTCTAGACACATTTACACTAAGTAATGGCATTAAACAGTGTTGCATACTGGTACATTAAAAGTTGTGACAGCATCCCCTCAGTTCCTTCAGGTTCAGTCCTTCACTTTGACAGAGTCTCTTAAAACGGAAGGATTGAGGTAAATTCTGTATAAAACAGTGTCATTGAAGCTTTCAAAATAGTCCCCAGTTTTGTATCAACAAGGTTTTACTGTACCACACTCCTTTAGACATCCTGAAGAAATTCTGTAGAGATGGTGCTGTGCAGCTTGATGTAGTTGGAGGCCCTCTGTTGAGTCAACAGGTGGCTGATGAGAATGATGATTTCTTCCGATTTGCAGATTCTTTTCTGTGAGGAAACTGGTTACACAGGAGCAACCAGATTCCTACACTAGGCCCTGTTCTCACATACTACCCTGCACTGTCCTTAATCTGGGATACAGGTGATCCCTTATCTTTATGCTGTAATTAAACTAAACTGGTTCTGTCAGGCTTTCTTCCTTCAGTAGGTCCTTCACACAGACACCCCTTGGCATGGCGCCTTCCTTGCTGGTTGCTCTCCTGCTCAGACTGACTGCACACTGGCTGTGCAGCTCTTTTATAGTCAAACTCTCCATTAGTATATTTAAATCTGTGGTCATTGAGTGGAGTGGACACTGACCTGTCCAGCAGCTCAGCACCAATTAGATTCCTCCCTGCAGCAGCATAAGCCACAATTGAATCCTCAATTTTGAAGCCTAGCTGCCCTCCTGAACATTCTAAGGCTTCCCTGTTGTTTTTTTTCTACTTTTGGTAATTATAAAATGCATTTTCTTTGTCACCTAAAACAAACATTTCCTCAAGGTCGAGCACTTTCTCGCTATAATGGTTGGGCAGCTGACTTTCTAAGCTTTCTGCTGAATCTTTTCTGATCACAATAACCCCCAGGAAAGCATTGTCGGTAAGACTTCTATTATGTTGATAATAAACCATATAAATAATAACTTCTGAACACTTTCCTATGCTTTTTCCTGTCAGACATGTCATTTCACCCTTAATTGTACTGATCATGACGAGTTTTTTTCTTGTACATGAGTTATGCATTTTCCCTCGCTAAGCTCCTCCTCTAGAGTAATTGCCTGCATGGATTTTCTTCACCAAAGAACCACTCTCCCCAAAAAAGGTTAGTGACTCCCTTATGTCAATTCTACACAGCTCAAACTATTTTTCCCATATGTAGGACATTCTACTAAACATGTGTGCCAAGTTTGGTTAATTTGTATTTAAAATCGTTCGGCAGCACGTTGCTGAATATATACAATGTGTTATGACTTTTATGATTCACTTTCTGACTGTCCTCATGATCAAAATGCTCCGTTTTGGATTCTATACATTTCTGGGAGCAATCCATAACTGTGTGCTGTGCCCCGGACTCCCTATCCTCCGCGTGCCCATTTATTTAATCAATTGTAATGTATTTTTAATGCATGTGAAACCGTGAGCTCTTGTGTCTAATCACACCTTTTCTCAGCACAGAATGGCTCCTGTGAGCTTTATTCCATTCTGCTGTGTACTTTACACTGTGGAGTCTCCTTCAGCCCGTGTGCTAGACTGCGCTCTTATACATATATTTTATTTAATTCTCAGAGCCAGTCCCTAGTTTTAACATTCCCTGGCACTTAGCGCCTTGCCAACCATACTGTGAGGGAATTTGTTTATCTGGTTGATCCTGCAACGAGAGTAGCGCATCATGTTGCAGCCTCTTGATCCTGCGTGAAGCAAGGCAGACTGTCAGGCCAAATCCTGATCTCTGTACAGCTGCAGAGTGAGACAGCTTCCCAGAGCAATCCCAGGATTCCTGATAGAGTGAGAAACACTCAGCTGTGGGACCACAGCATTCTCTCACTCAATTTTGGCATCAGTAGCACCCGAGCTACCACTCTGCATACAATATTTAACTTTCTCAGAGCAGCATATCTTCTTGTCAACAGCGATTTAACAAATAAAATACAAATTGCTTAAAAAATAGCACAGGCAACTCCGGCAGCCCAGTTGTACACTGGCTGTTCAGCGCCTGTGTCAGTAGCCAGATGATCCATTAACTAGCCAACTGGCCATCAGCAAATCAGTTTCTGTTTCTACCAATAAAATATTACTATTTTTCCACAAAAACATTGCCAATCACTATATTTAAGTGTAAAACTGCATGTGTTTTGGAAAGCGGCAAACCAGAAATCCCCGTGCTGCATCCCTGCCAATAATTAATAATATACTCACCACATATTTTACTAACAAACTCATTTTAAACTGCTGATTTTCATTATAAATAGAATAGTAGATAGGTTCCTGTGCATTTATAAGTAAGTAATTTCCATCTAGAGGTTCTGGGGACATTGGGAACCTCAGGCGAAGCTTCGAGAAGCTCCATGTCCCCAGAACCTCAGATAGGAATCTATGTGATGCAAGGAACCTATTTTTTATTTTTTAATATATGGATGCGATTTTCTCTTTTTTTTTTTTTTTTGTTTTCTGTCAGACAGTTGGCTGCTGCAACGAACAATCTCCCGTCCTTCCGCACTACCACCACTGCTTGGTGTTTTTTTGTTTTTTTTTTTAACACTAAGACGGCTCTACCTTTTACATGTCTGGGGAATGCAGGATCAACTGGATATCTTTATTTTTCACATTTTAAAACAAAAGCTCCAAAATGTTCGAGTTGAGAAACACTCTCGATGCTTGAGACAGTAGTGCATGCATGTTTTTTAACTGTTCTGCCCACACTAACAGGAAAAGTGGCCAATTGGAAGGCACATTTGGAAGAGCGTTGGGAGCTAGACTAGCGCATGCACCATTGTGTTTTGGTGATAATACTATCGTTCAGGTCCCGAACGATAGTATTACGGCACCTGAACGATGGTATCATCACTCCTGAAGTGTAGTATTATCACTTTGGGAGTGATACTATTATGGAGAATTTTTTGTATGCATTTCTACTATATTATTTTCTTGGTCCATATATTAAATTACAATTATGGAGGCTAAGTCTAGTATTTTTTATTACTGCAGGGAATGCCCCACGTATCTCTGGCAGCTCCTACCTATTCTGGGGTTTGAACATGCATCCTTAACTACTAAATTTATATCTACAATGAAACTTAACAGGCTGTTCCTATACTCTTGGTGGAACAGGCTGTCTGAGGCTGTTACAAGACCGGTGGGGAGGGAGATCAGAGGGTCCTTTGGACTCTTCCCTCCGGTTGGGAAGGGGGGACAGTACCAAACAGCTTGGTGATGGTTTGCTGTAAAGGTGTTCTTGGCGACACAGGAAACATCGATATGCTGCTGAGACGCCCCCCAGGATGCCACCTTAGTCCAACCAATATGTGTGGAAGGTGGGTGGGCTGGGGAGAAAATGAAACTTGCCGCTTAGCCAGCAGATGATGGTCACCTGATTTCTCCCCCCCAACACCATGAAGCCCTGGGTAGCCTCCAAGAGCCGATCCCCTGTTGTGCACCCGGTACGGTTTTCGACCCTATCTCCCCTCCCATGGGCCCAAGGAAGGGATACTTCGAGTCGACAGGGGCACGACATGGGGATGGTGAATGGTGCTGTGGAATGATGCAGCGGGATGGGGGTCCATTGGTGGTCTGAAGGAGTGGCCGGCCAAGGGTGCTAGAGGTGCAAAAAAAAAAAGCTTTGAGAGAGAGACTGGTGGCCCTTAATATTGCATAAGGGGCCTCCATGATGGCCCGGTGACAGGCGACCTGTTTACATTGGAGCTGGTTTGCTGCATGGGGGAATGGGCCTAACTGAGATAGCTGCCACTCGTCTATGTGCCTCAGCCCTGGATGGCTGTAATGGCCCCCGATGACTGTGTCAGGGAAATTGCCTCTTGCCATAGGGATGCAGTGACATTGAGGCTGATGGAGGCATGACCCACGTCGCTGGGATGGAGGGTGGGACTGGGGCAGAAAACACTACCGATTGTCTCCATGAAGGCATAGTTAGCCTGCAAAGAGTATATCCCTTAAAGCTTGGCTGGGAGAGATGAAAAACAATAGATTAAAAGAAATACATTAGAAGCTATTCCCAAGCTTGGCACTGTGGGTCCCAGGAAATCTTGCCTGTCTATGTGTCTACTGTGTAAGCTTGGCACAATGAGCGGTAACAAATCCTGCCTCCACTCCCAGTCCTCTATAACATAGAAACATAGATTTTGACAGCAGATAAAGGACCCCTGACCCACCTAGTCTGCCCATTTCCCTACCTAATTAACTCCTGATCCCTAAATGATCAGCAGTTTACCCTTCTTTCCTATCACTAGGGTTTGTCTTCTGTCTGTCTCATGCATTCTTGAACTAACCAATCGCTTTAGCCTCTGTGACCTCCATTGGGAAGCTGTTCCATGTATCCACCACTCTTTTGTGAAAAATACTTCCTCACATTACCCTGAGTCTACCCCTCTGGCCTCATGTTGTGACCCCTTGCCTGGCCCTGTGAACAGAACAGATCATGCCTCCCAATCCTGGCCAGCTGCAAGCCTGGCACAGTGAACAGTAACAAAATTCTGCCTCCCACAGCCTGCATGCTGCAAAATTGACACAGTGGACACTGACAGATCTGCCTCCCATCCCCAGTGTGCTGTAAGCTTGGCACAGTGTACAGTAACAAATCCTGTCTCTTGCTGCCTGCACGTTGCAAGCTTGGCACAGTGGACAGTAACAAATCCTGCCTTTCACTGCCTGTATGTTTCCAAGCTTGGCACAGTGGACAGTAACAAATCCTGCCTCTCACTGCCTGCGTTTCAAGCTTGGCACAGTGGACAGTAACAAAAGTACAGTGGATGTGACAAATCCTGCCTCTTACTTCTGGTCTACCACAATCTTGGTACAGGGGACACTAACAAATCCTGTCTCCTATCCCCAGACCATTGCAGGCTTGGCACAATGGACAGAAACAGATCCTGCCCCCACTCCCAGCCAGCTGCAAGCTTTGGCACAGTGGACAGTATCAAATCCTGCCTCCACACTCTACCCATTGCAAGCTTGGCACAGTGGATGGAGCAAATTCTGCCTCCCACTGTCTATCTGCTGGAAGGTTGGCACAGTGAGCAGTAACAAATCCTTCCTCCCAGTCCCAGCCCACTATAAGCTTGTAACTGTTGAAAGTAACAAATCCACTGCCTCCCTCTGCCACCACACGTTGCAAGCTTGGCACAGTGGACAGTAATAAATCCTGCCTGCATGTTGCAAGCTTGGCACAGTGAACAGTAACAAATCCTGCCTCCACTGCCAGCACGTTGCAAGCTTGGCACAGTAACAGATCCTGCCTCCCACTTCTGGTCTGTTTCAAGGTTGGCACAGTGGACAGTAACAAATCCTGCCTCCCACTGCCTGCACGTTTTCAAGTTTGGCACAGTAACAAATCCTGCCTCCTACTGCCTGCATGTTGCAAGCTTGGCACAGTGGACAGTAGCAAATCCTGCCTCCCAGTCCCATCTGGCTGCAAGCTTGGCACAGTGGACAGTAACAAGTGTACAGTGGACACTAACAAATCCAGCCTCCTATCCCCAGACCATTGCAAGCTTGGCACAACATGTAGACACAAATCCTTCCCCAACTCCCAGCCAGCTGCAAGCTTGGCACAGTGGACAGTAACAAATCCTGCCTCCCAAACTCGGCCCATTGCAAGCTTGGCACAGTGGGCAGAGCAAAATCTGCCTGTCCGCTGCAAGCGTGGCTCAGCGGACAGTAATAAATCCTGCATCCCACTCCCACCCTATTGCAAGCTTGGCACAGCTGACAGTAACAAATCCTGCCTCCCACTACCTGCACGTTGCAAGCTTAGCGCAGTGGACATGACAAATCCTGCCTCTCACTTCTGGTCTGCCGCAAACTTGGTACAATGGACAATAACAAACTCTGCTTCCTATCCTAGTCCACTGCTGGCTTGACACAGTGGACAGAAGCAAATCCTGCCGCTCACTCCCAGCCAGCTGCAAGCTTGGCACTGTGGACAGAGCAAATTCTGCCTCCCTCTGCCTGTCCGCTGCAAGCATGGCTCAGTGGGCAGTAACAAATTCTGCCTCCCACTCCCACCCCACTGCAAGCTTAGCACAGCGGACAGTAACACATCCTGCCTTCCACCCCAGCTGGCTGCAAGCTTGGCACAGTAAACTATAACAGATCTTGCCCCCCCCCCCAACTCCTTGTCTGTTGCAAGCCTGGCACAGTGGACTGTTAAAAAATCCTGCCTCCCACTCCTTGTCTGCTGTAAGTGGGGCACAGTGAACAGTAACAAATCCTGCCTCCCACTCCTTGTCTGCTGTAAGCTTGGCACAGTGGACAGTAACAAATCCTGCCCCCCACTCCTTGTCTGCTGTAAGCTTGGCACAGTGGACAGTAACAAATCCTGCCCCCTACTCCTTGTCTGCTGTAAGCCTGGCACAGCGAACAGTAACAAATCCTGCCTCCCACTCCTTGTCTGCTGTAAGCCTGTCACAGTGGACAGTAACAAATCTTGCCTCCCACTCCTTTGTCTGTTGTAAGCCTGGCACAGTGAACAGTAACAAATCCTGCCTCCCACTCCTTGTCTGCTGTAAGCATGGTACAGTGAACAGTAACAAATCCTGCCTCTCACTTCTGGTCTGCCACAAACTTGGTACAGTGGACAATAACAAATTCTGCTTCCTTTCCCTAGTCCATTGCTGGCTTGACAAGGTGGACAGAAGCAAATCCTGCCTCTCACTCCCAGCCGGCTGCAAACTTGGCACTGTGGACAGAGCAAATTTTGCCTCTCTCTGCCTGTCCACTGCAAGCATGGCTCAGTGGACAGTAACAAATCCTGCCTCCCACTCCCGCCCCACTGCAATCTTGGCACAGCGGACAGTAGCACATCCTGCCTTCCACCCAGCCCCCTGCAAGCTTGCACAGTAACATCCTATCCCCAATTCCTTGTCTGTTGCAAGCCTGGCACAGTGGACAGTAACAAATCCTGCCTCCCACTCCTTGTCTGCTGTAAGCTTGGCACAGTGAACAGTAACAAATCCTGCCTCCCACTCTTGGTCTGTTGTAAGCTTGGCACAGTGGACAGTAACAAATCCTGCCTCCCACTCTTGGTCTGTTGTAAGCTTGGCACAATGGACAGTAACAAATCCTGCCTCCCGGGGAGGGTGCTATTGAGCTCCCATCATGGCGGACGCTTAATTTTCAGCTCCTGACTCGTCAGAAAGCAAAAGCCTAATTTTAACACGTTACGAATTGATCGGTAGCCCAAAATAACTTAATTCACTGTCGGAAGTACGCTGAACTTCAAGATGGGACCTAAAAAAGATCAACGGCATGCTGCGCAGAGTATGGGTACGTTTCTCTCCTTGTTGCATACATCAAGGAGTGCGGGATCAGGGCCATGTTCCTCGGCAGACTTGAAAGCGAGCGAAGCACCGAATCCTCAAATTTTGGCTCTCCTCCAAAAAATACAAGAAACCGGAGAGGAAACGAACCGGCAGTTAGCAGCAGTGGAGGCTCGTTTTACAGAAATTGATGGAAGACTACGAGCTAATGAGACCGATATGCTGGAGCTCAAGTTAGAGAGAGAAGCCCAGCGTCCGAGGAATGTCACGTTTCTGCAGGACCTCACCTTTCTAGAGCTAAGATAGAAGCCCTAGAAAATGCACAAGGCAATCGAGCGTCCGCATTGTAGGCTTTCCCCAAGGTTTGCATTGACCACAGAAATCATGCCAGCAGTAAATAGACTGCTTTTTTCCGATTTGGCATTAATGCCTGCTGAGTCCGGAACCTCAGTAATCAAGGCCTTTGCTATACCTATGCATTCCAGAAGAGGCCAGGGAACTGTGCATCCCTTAACTGCTATTATCACCCTTTCTAACCCAGAGAGTTGCATTTCCTTACTGTGTGCAGCAAGACAAAGGGGAGATATAATTTGGGAAGGAAGCAGGATCGCCTTTTTCCAGATATCTCATCTCAGTCCCAAAACAGGAAAAAAAGCACTACAAACCACAAAGAAATTGCTCCTGGAGAATGGGATTGAGGCCCAGCTGTTGGTCCCTGCAAAGCTCCAGGTTAAGTGTGCGGGTAAGATCCATTTATTAAATGACCCTGAAGCAGCTGCAGCCCAGAAATCGGAGACTAAAAAGGCAACCGCTCCAGATTCAGGTTCCGAATTGAACACAAATGACTGATGCTGGAACATCTAATTGGGGCCCATCTTCCCCGGGATAAAGTTTCCCTTCTTGATAAGACTGAGCTTTTGAGTGAGACTTAATGTTGAGTTTATTGTGAGCCATTTTGGGGACTTTACTTTCAAGTTCTGTTATTGAATTTCCTGCCTATTGAGAGGAACCTCATCATTTGGGGATTTCTTACCCCACTCAATTTGTGAACTTATGGCAATATCCTTTTAAAAGCCTTCCTCCTTTCGGTTAGCAGGGCCAACTAGTATGGTAGGGGTGCAATGCAACTTAATTGAGCCAAGGCAACCTAAGTGTATTAATCTTGTTTAATTTCTACTCAATGGGTTCGTTCAGCCCTCCGCTACTGTATAGGTTCCTACAAGGGGCAGAAATAATGACAAATAGCTTATGTCTGTCATTTACGGGTGAGAGTGATATATCCTACATTATTATCTCGCCAGAGAATTAACTCCTATGCTACCTAAAGGTTGTTGGTTGCACTGTAGGGTGGAATAATTAATACTGTGCATTTTTGTGAAACTTTATTCCTGTACCGCGGTGTGATTTGGACAGCTGGCTCTATTGATGATGTATGATACATGGTATATGCTGTATTTCGTATAATCTATAAATAAAAAGTTTAAAAAAAAAAAAATCCTGCCTCCCACTCTTGGTCTGTTGCAAGCCTGGCACAGTGGACAGTAACAAATCCTGTCTCCCACTCCTGGTCTGTTGCAAGCCTGGTACAGTGGACAGTAACAAATCCTACAGCAACAAATCCTGCTTGCCACTCTTGTTATGCTGCAAGCCTGGCACAGTAAACGACAATACATTCTGCCTCCCACTCCCTGTCTGCCACAAGGAGGGTTTTCTTTAAGTGTAACCTGCCAGTGTGACTGTGCAGATGTGTTCTGCATTGTTTCCCTAAAACTTACCCATGACAGGTTGGGCCCCTTCTTCTACTCTACTGTTTTACCCTAAACTGCCTTCCTTGCACCCACCACTGCTCCGGTTACCTTAATCCTTCTCCTTCTTTCTTTCTTGGAGATGGGCACATTTCTCACTGTCCCTCATTCCATGATAAATACTGGTTCTCCTTCTTTCCTTGTTACCTCTTCTCACTCCCCTCCCTTCTTTTCACTCCCTTCATTAATCTGATGCTTGCTCCTTCTGTATCCCTGCTGCAAAACCTCTGCCAGGAATCTGCTGTCTCCTTTCACCTCCCCTCCCAGTCTGTTCCTCCACCTTCCTTCTGCCTCTCAAATCACTCCTCTGGGATTACTTTGCTCCCTCCTTACTTGTAGGCTGCTGCAGCTTGCCATTTCATTTCCCCTTGCTCTCACTGCCTATCCACTCCTCCTTTTCCTGGCTCTGGTATCACCTGTGCCCCTTCTTTCCTACAGGCTGCAGTTTATCAATTCCCCTTTCTCGTCTGGTCCTCTGCTTCCTCCTCATTCTCAAGTCCCTCATTTGGGATCACTTCTCCCCCTCCTTTCTGCAGGCTGCAACTTGTTACTTCCCCATTCTCTCCCTCCCTATCTGTTCCTCCACCCCACCTCCCCACTTTGGGATCACCTTCCTCCCTCCTCACTTGCAGGCTGCAACCTCTATGGCCCCTTTCTGTCTTTCCCTGTGTGCTCCAGCACCTTTCCCTCTCTCTCTGGGATCACTTTGCCTGCTCCTTTCCTGCAGGCTGTGACTTCTGCCTTTCCCCCTCCCTTGCTCTGTTTCCCCACCAGAAGGTTTGCAGCAGTCCACCCCTCCTGAGTTTTTGCTGTGTTGTTGCTGCCTCTTTGTACAGAAGTCTGAGATCCTTTTCCCATTGCTTTGCCCATCTCACCAAGTAACTCCACTAGCTGCTTCAGTTTGTGTTGTTGCTATAATTGCTATGTCTTGTTGTAAATTTACACAACTTGTGTAATTAAGGTGTACCATAGTTGTCAGTTTCTCCCATAGGTGCTGGAACGGGTGGGGCCACTAGGGCCATGCCCTACCACTTTCATTAGTGGCCCTATCACTTTTTGCTATCATGATAATATATTTAATAGGGGAAAATTTACCCCTTACGTCCTTGGCCCTACCACTTTTCAAACCATTCCGGCACCACTGGTTTCTCCTCTTGTTACCCATTTCCTTCAGGTCACACATTAAAACCAGCTCCTGTTCTGAGTGCCTTTCTTTGACATCAGACATTTTAAATGAATTAACACATGCTTACCTTGCAGAAAAAGAGGGCGGGGGGAGCAATATCTCGGACTTCCACATACTCAAGGCTGTCAACAAGATGGTGCCCACCAGCAGGACATTGGGGCATGCCTTGATATTCATTGGTGGGAAATTCAAGGGTAACATCAGGAGGCATGTCATTTTCCCGAGCTTGGTGAACCTATGGAACAGCCTACCAGCTGAGACTGTGAACATGAAGACAGTACAGGAAAGGAGCATCCTGACTGGCTGACAGCATTAGGAGTTAGGTTAACATGGAAACTCCCATATACAATCAAACAATTAGAATTTTAATTACAAAAACATTCTTTTAATAGCATTAATGCCTTCCAGAGCTTAAGTTAAATCTAACCCTGGGGGCAATAGGCACTTGGCTGCTTTTCACACATCATGCCCCCTAGGGTTGATTAACTGACAGCAACTCAAGCCCTGGTCATGCCTTAAAGCAGCAGTCCAATGAAAATTGTTTTTCCAAAAAAGCTAGTTTCAGCTACAATTAAGAAAAATATTAGTATACCTGTCAAATGTACTTATCTAAGTACCTACTATGCTGCGTACTGTCTTTTTTGTTGTTGTTGTGTTTTTTTTTTTTTTTTTCCCCAGTTCTAACCCTTGCGAGGCCTACAGTGCTATTTCTATGCAAAATGTGGTGGCCATCTTTTTTTTTCTTGAGAAAAGAAATTCAATTAAAATATTTACAAAATACTCAAATTTCGGTGGAATTAGGAAATTAGATCACCAAATAAAACTGGAAGATGCCTGTAATCTTTAATAGTTTAAAAAAAAAAAGGGTCAAATTTTTTGCCCAGTTTCATTGCACTGCTGCTTTAATGGTTAATCATAACTTTTTTGTACAGAAACATAGAAGGTAATGTCAGATAGGGACCATGTGGCCCACCTAGTCTGCCCCTTTTCACTACCTAATGCAATACCGTAGACCCTAGTTAATCTGTGGGTTACCTCTCTTTCCTATTGTAGAGTACTCTTATGTCAGTCCTGTGCATTCTTGAATTCCCCTACCGTTTTTGCCCCCACCACCTCTGCAGGGAAACTGTTCCATGCATCCACTACCAGAGGTTGAAGTTAAGTTTTGCAGCCACTAGCCAGCAGGATTAGTGACTGGGAAAATCCACTAGCCCCACAGACTTTTCCTCCGGCCCAGCTGGTATACTTATTGAAATATTACCTTCTCTAGTACAAGCCTGCAGGGCTAGTTAAAGGGCACAGTGAACACAGGAAATCCAGCACTCACCACCTCATTATATAGAAAATGCAGCTGTCATTATTAATATCAAAATGAGTGCCAAACTTTATTGCAGGTGCAAAAAAAGTTAAAGCGCCCTCCTGAAGCATTTCGGAGACAAGCCCCTTTATCAAAGGAAATCTTACTAGCCCAATACAAAATCTACCAGCATTTGGCTCATGGGCCAGTGCCAGTTTTGACCTCTGCACTACTCTTCCTATGAAAAAGTACTTCCTCACGTTGCCCCCAAATCTATCCCCCTCTAGCCACATATCATTTACCCTTGTTCTTGTACACTGTACATTACAGTATGTAATATTTCTGATTATTCTTATTTCATTTAAAAAAAAAAAAAAAGTAAGCGGTATAGTTTTCTGTATTTCTAAATCTGTGTAATCACTTCAAAACAAATTCATTTTCCATTGAATGACCACCAAAAGCAGATGAAGATGGTAAATAACAAAAAAAATCTGAATTACTTTGTAATTACTGTAACAATCTACAGACTGGATGAGGACAAACACCTTTTTATGTCTAATATAAAAATCTTCTTTATTTTATTGCAGTATAAATTCAGAGACCTGACTATAGAAGAGCTGCTGAAAGTGAATAAGGCGATCCCAGCTTTAAACCCTCCATGGCCACCTACAGTAAGAGATGCTTCACTGTTACAGAAGGCTTTGTTGGGAAGGCTTTACAATGTACAAAGAAATCAATAATCCAGAGACATGAAAATGATTTACTCTGTCACCTTTCAGATCTTCATGTTAAAATTCTTTTGCTGCATAGGCGTTAGTTAAATATGGGATCTGTTTAAGCCTGGTTCTTTTCAGAGTTGCTTTCTTGATGCCGTGGCAGCAGTACCTCTAACTACCGAGGATTGGTTTTAGGAGCAGACTCAGGCACTCAGACCACCAGCTGGTTCAGACTGTGAGTGTTGCATGTGCAACCAGACACACCAGGGTGTGTAATTATAGTCAGTAACCACACACTTTGAGTGTGTTGTTGGGCACAAAGCTTCTTTTGCTAGCAAGCACGAGAATAAGGTGCACAGTTATTGGCCATAATTACACATCCCTGAAGGACCTCATTGCGTGTATAAATGGGTCCCTCTGGCCAGCATATTGCTTTACCGTATGGGAGACCCAAGTCTGAGTTGCAGTCCTATTTTCCCTGCCCTGAACCGGTGGGATCTTGGGTGCAATGCAAAGGTATTGTGCTGAGATGCCAGAAGAAGGTGATGTCCGCTCTGAACTTAGAGTACCTCTAATGGTGGGAAGTGGTGATGGCATTGGCATTGTGAGTAACCGTTACAACCGTCAGTTGCCACCCACCTGTAGGAAGGCATGGCGGTAACATTGGCAGTAGCCAGGGAGATGGAGGGCAAAAAAAGGGACCAGTCAACCACATAGATGATGGCACAGCCACCTGCCCACCCCAGAAGTTGTGGGAAGGTTTGACACCCTCGGCTTACCCATCATTGATCATGGGTGCTCCTGTGCAGTCAGCAGTGTAAATGCTAGTTGTTGGGGCCCTGAGCCCACCCAGGGTAGGGGCAGGCCCTGGAGGAATCAGTCAGGAATGTCAGATCTGGGTGGAGTGCTTAGATGTAAGTGTTTCTAGGAGGTATACTGGGTAGTGCCTGAGCCAGATTGTTACATGATGCTGATTCTCAGTAAATGGAAAGGATTTTTAAAAAATGGGTCTTACTGACAAAATGTGGAAAAAAAACTGCTGAACGAAAAAACATTGTTTTATATGACAAATTTGTGTTGAAGAAAACAGTTGTTCCTGTCTTTTTTTATTTTATATAGAAAAGGGTGTTGTTTTTGTTTTTTACTTTGTTTTTAAACTTTTTTTTTATTCATCAGAATGGGTGTTTCATTTCTTTGGACAGGGGAGCAGGAAACTGTAAGAATGGAGCTCTGATTGCTAGGGTTATGTGCGTTTCAGTCACGTTTTTATACGTCTTCACTGGAACAGGACGCTGTGGAGTGGGACATTAATTGATGGATTTGTGAGTACCACAGTCACGGTTTGTTGAAACGGCCATCTCAGAAACCACTAACATTATTGGAAGTGTTTGGCAACACAGAGAGAACACACTGGTTAGTTAGGACCCCCGGAAAAAGTTGCGGTTTAATGTTTTATGAAACTTTGGACAGTTTGGGTTAAAACTGAAGCTGCAGTTGGAGTCAATAGGTGGCAGGGGTTTCATTTGGTGGAGTGGCTGTTTTGTTGACGCATGCACTGAGCTTAGCGGCTGACGCTGAAAGGAGCTTGAGCAGACATAAGAGCTATAAGGGACATTAGGCAGGGATGATAGTGGTATAAGTAAGCAATAACACACAACAGGGCATGTGGTTATTGCGTGACTACGCATGCCCCACTCCAATGGATGGAAGTGTGAGGCGTTAGCAGAGTGCCTTTCAACCACGAAGTGGGGGGAAGTGTGGTAATTTAAAAAGTAACCACAAGCCCTGAAGTGCATTATTGCATTTATAAAATGGCACCAAAAACTAAAAAACAAACAAACAAAAAAAAAAAAAAAACACGAGACTCAATACATTTTTTTTAAATTAAAAATAAATAAATCTTCATCTTTAGTAAACAGCTAGGTTTGCCCCATCCGATGTCAAACTGGCTGGCAGGTAAGCCACTCATGTTGTTAGTTGGACATTTTTTTCTTATTGCTCCCCAGCTGTCAGTTACTGAGAATTCCAAAGCAGTGTAGTTCCAAGGTTTGCAACTTTCCAGATCCATGCAAATATTGGTCAGTTGTCACAGTGGTCTGGGCAGCTGTTGACTGATGAGATCACTGGATTTGTTTGCCCATTTTATAATAATGTAATATCCTACTGCCTTTGCATAGACTGGCACATTGAAAGAAGTACAGACTTGTAATTATGACCAGATAATTACTTGTTTGCACTGATCTTTCAGCCAGTCAGGTGGATTGATTTTCTTACCTAATTCTTAAGGAAGTGATGTGCTCCACTTCTTGAGAGGGCACAGACTGCACCATGCATGACTTCCCTCTGTTGCTACGCAGAGGGACTGGTGTTGTCTGCTGCGGACTCAGCTGCTTGTCTTACTCTCCTGACAGGCACAGCAATGAGAGTATAGTGTAGCCGCAGATGTGGGATTGTTTTTTTGGGGGGGAGGTGGAGCCACAAGATGTAAAAAAAAAAAAAAAAAATATATATATATATACTGTGTGTGTGTGTGTGTGTGTGTGTGTATGTATGTATGTATGTGTGTGTGTATATATATATATAAAAAAAAATAAAATCACACATGCCCCCACAATGCAAAGCATCATGGGCTGCATATGCAAATCACCACAGAATGTTATGCTGGTCCCACTTTAAGCAGAATTGCATGGTTCACCACAATATATCCAGGGCACACTGCCTTAAGGATAGCTGGTCCATTCCACTGGGGTGTCAAACAGACGAGGCATACTGATGAGTCCTGGTAGGACGAAACACGTGTCTATGTCTTCTGTTAGCACCCTTTGCAAACTGTGTGAGAGGCCTTTCAGCACCATGCAATTCTGCTTAAAGTTGGACCAGCATAACATTCTGTGGTGATTTGCATGTGTAGCCCATGATGCTTTGCATTGTGGGGGCATGTGATTTTGTATTTTCTTTGAAACTTGGCTTCCCAGCCAAATGCCCTTTGGGGTAACCCTTGCCTCAGTGTTTGCGCACAGAGGTTCTTTGTCATATATATATATATTTAAAAAAGTGAAGTCTGTTTATGTATGTAGTTACTGTGTCTAAGCTGAGGGGAAGAATCTGACAGTTTTTGTGACCTGTGTAGTCTGCCAGCTCCTCAGATTGCCACTGGGAGTGTCTGATAAATTAGGAAATTCTCCCTTGTGTGACTCCAGTTTCAAGCCTTAGTGACAGGGAATTGCCTGTTAAATGTTCATTGTTTTCACATGTGTTTCTGTTTAAAAGGGCCCTCATAGATGTTTATAGACACCTAAATAACTTGATACCCAACAGACAATGACTGTGAAATGAAGTGAGCAGTAACCCACAACAGGGTAAGGGGTTATTGAGGATTAGTCAACACCCTGGGTGTGTTGTGAGGCACGAGGCTGCAGGCAGAAAGTCCTCACAGCACCCGGGGTGTTGATTAATCCTAATAACCCCATACCCTGTCATGGGTTATTTGCTAATACCACGACAGGGTAACAGGTGTTGAGCTTTACCCACGCCTGACGTGGTTCGGTCACGAGGCCGCAGGCCGAGTGACTAAACCTCATCAGGCATGGGTAAAACCAGCATCACCAACACCCTGGAGTGGTTTATTGCAATTATACAATGTTCCCCTTGATTTTTTTTGTAACAAAAATTAAAATAAAATATATTTTTTTCCACTTTTAATCATTTTTATTACATTTGTCATTCCATCACAAAAAATAGTTCCCTGTCAGTAGGTAGAATAATGTTACCCCATTACTCATCCCTCTTCTTTGAGAGGAGAGACAGCCAGAGAAGAATTTTGCTGTAAACAATGTAAATTCAACACTGTTAATAAGAAATGAGGGCTACAAGTTGTGTAAATCAGCAGAGAAAAGTGGAAACGTGAAACTGGACATGCATGCGCTTATGCATATTCATAAGCGCATGGACGACTGTACGGCTTCGCTTTTCAGGAGCGATTTATAGAACTTGTAGTCCCTGCTTCTTATTAGGACATATTGTGTTAAATTGAGGATTGCTGGCAGTGTTAAAATATATCTTTAGGTGACCAGTGATGTTGGGTGGCATGGAATCCTCGTTTTACTTTCAAACGCTTCAAGCTTGTTGTCCACGAAATTACCGGCAACTGCAGTTTGAGTAAAAAAAAAAAAATTTAAATGGTAATACACACCAGAGTTGGGTGGTAAAATCCACTACCTTTGGTTAACTGTGCATATTGGCTTTGTCTCTGCTGCTCCCTACATGCTCACCGCTACTTGTGTTCAGGATCGGTTGCCAGTAATGTGGTGGGAAAAGACGGCGGCAGTTGAAAGTTAAGACGGGGATCGCATTTTGAAGACAAGTAGCGGTAAGCATGTAGGAGTGACGTACAGATACAGCAGAGACAAAGCCAACATGCACAGTAAACTAAAGGTAGTGATTTTACTACTCAACTCTGGGGTACTACCATTTAAAATTTTTTTTTTTTACTGAAACCGCGGTTGCCGGTAATGTGGTAGGACAAGACGGAGGCATTTGAAAGTTAAAACGGGGATCGGGTTGTTTTCTTTCTAGGGGTCGAGCCTTAGCACAGCTGGCACTTCTTCCTGTTGATGATGCTGAATTTTACAACAGGGTAATGGTGCCAGCTGACCAATGACATTTAAGCATTTTAATTGCCATTGTATAATGCTGACTTAATCCACTGTCACAAGACTGACTCCACCAATGGCAGTGCGTGTTTTCTCATGTTCTAAAGCTTGTTTATAATCTGTCTGTTTCAATTCCTTCTATTTTATTTGCATGCTGACTCTTATTACGTGAAGGATATGCTTAAAAACACCCACTGTTTCTTAAAGAGCTCTAAAATCTTAAGTGATGTTGGAAACAGTATAGCAGACACATTTCAGTTTCACAGACAACAGAGCTCGGCACAAAAGCACTGAGGCACAAGGGCTGCCATAAGTAAGCAACAAGACATGACAGGGTGTGTGTTAGACACTTTAACACACGGCTAGGAGGTGTAGTGAGGCACGAGGCCACTGGCTGAGTGCGTCCAGCCTCCTAGCCATGTATTAAAGTGTATAACACACAGTCCCTGAAGTGCCTTTTTTGCACTTATGAAATGGGCATCTAAATTATAGATGCATGTGAAAATAAATTGCTTTAATAAGTAATAAAAAAAAAAAATTAAATCTTTTTCTTTAATATAAAATAGTTCCTCCACCAGTTTACTGTGCCTTTTTTTTTTTTTTTTGAGTTGGGTTTTTGACCTAGGCAGGCTGCCATACTTGTAGTTTTTTGCGCTGTCATGGCATTGCCCCCTCCCGCTCCAGTGCTGTGTGCCCCCATATAAAAACAGTAACGGGTACAATAAGGAGGTACCAATCAGGTGGCAGCTATGCTTCAAGTTCAAGTTTATTGCAGGAAAGACTCGTTGAGCAAGCTCATTCACAAGGAGGTCCTGAGGCACATACACATACAGTTAGCAATTACATAGACAGGAGATACAAAATGTAGAACAACAAAGAAAAAGTATATAATACAAGAGGTATACACAATAGAAGTCCTTATACTATATATGCAGTACATTCCAGCTTTAACCTTGCCCTAAATTATGCAACACATTTCAACAATAAGCAGAGGGCCAGTTGGTACCTAGGAGATTGACTTGGCGTTGGGAGCCTAGTAGCACCTACATATGTCTTTTAATTTAGAGATAGCTAGTGTTTTGTAGGAGTTAATTGATACGATGCTGGTTAGCTTCAGCATGGCTTGTAGTTGGTTCCAGGTGTTTGGGAGGGCGTATGAGACAGCTCTTTGGCCAGCTGTGGTATGTGTCCTGGGAACATCTAGTAGGATAAGGTCGGATTTCCTTAGGGAGTAGGCACTATGTGAGATGTGTTTGAGAAACGTTAGACAGGCAGTTTGTGGAGTAGTAATTTGAGGTTCCAAATGCCAGCATGCAGGAGGCGTCTGGTGGCAAGAGAGGTCCACTCAACTGCTGCATAAAGATAACAGTGGTGGGTCCTGTAAGCAGAGTTAGTAATGAAGCAAAGAGCATGGTGATAGAGTATGTCCAGTTTAGATAGGCTCAAGGTTGGGGAGGAGATAAAGATAATGTCTCCGTAGTCAAGCAAGGGAAGGAATGTTGCTTGAACAAGTCTTTTGCGGGTCACGAAAGAAAAGAGGGTCCTATTTCTAAAGAAGAAACCCAAGCGTGCTTTAAGCCTCTTTGATAGATCCTCGATGTGGTCATTGAAGAAAAGCTTGTTGTCTAGCCACATACCTAGATATTTAAATTTAGGTACGACTTCCAAGGGTTCACCTGGGGAGGTAACTATGAAGTTTTTAGGTGGGGTAGGTAGGGCACCAGACAAGGCAAGTCTCGAGAAAATCATTGTCTTGTTTTTTTGGCATTTAAGAGAAGCTTGGCATTGATAAGGTTGCTTTCTAACTGGATAAAGTCAGCTGGAGTGCTTCCTGACTTCAGTTAAGGACAAGCCTGATGCGTATAAAATGTATCATCCAAAGAAATGTATGTTAGAGTTCTTTATGTAGGAGTCAGGGTTGTTGATGTACAAGGAAAAAGATTGGTCCTAGGATGGATCCTGAGGGACTCCTCTGGCAGTTGGAAGGGGGGCAGATAGTAGGCCATCAGCTTTGACTTTTGTATCCTTCCGTGAGATAAATGTTAAACCACTGTAAGCGGAGTGGCAACCTATGTAGGCAAGACAGGTGATTAGAGGTGATGGTCTACAATGTCAAGGCCTTACTGAGGTCTAGAAAGACTGCACCAGTAACCTTCTTGGTGTCCATAGCATGGATCCAGTCATTGAGACTTTAGCTTAGGCTGAGATGGTACTGCGCTTGACCTGAAGCCAGATTGGGCCGGGTTTAGGAGTGAGTGCGCTTGAGGTTATTTTTTGTTGGTTGTATTTAAGTTTTCCAGCACTTTGGAGAGAACGGGCAAGATAGAGATAGACGGTAGTTGTTTAATGCACAAGGATCTCTTGATTTGAAAAGAGGAAGAATATGGGCAGATTTCCAGCAGGATGGAACAGTGGCTGTGGTAATAGAGAGGTTGACGATGTGAAGAATGGGGGCTGTGAGCTGGGCATAGCCTAACTACAAGAAAAATGATTCAAGGCCATCGTCCCCTGCACTTTTCTTGGTGTCAAGGCTAGGAATTATGTCTTTAATTTCTTTGTAGCTAAACAGGCACAACTGGAAGGGATGAGGTGGAGTAGCATGTGTAGTATCTGGGCTAGTGTTGCTATTCACTCGGCTAGTGTAATAGGGAGGAGTCAAATGCCAACCCGGCAGTGGCAAAGTGAAGGTTAAGTTCTTCGAGGATTCGCAGTTTATTTTCAACCATCCTGTCCTTGGCCAGAATCTTGGTGGGAAGGGAGGAAGCAGCAGGATGGCCTTCAATGGATCTCAGTGTCTTCCAGATTTTTTGGGAGTTCCCTTTGGCCTGCTCCAGAGTAGAGATGTAGAAGTTTGCTTTAGTAGCATGTACACTTTTAACACAGGCATTTCTGGCAGTTCTAAACGCCTGCCAGTCTGCCGGGTCCTTTGTGTGCCTGGCCCTAGCCCATAGTTTGTCTCTATTGGTAAGTGCAGATTTGAGCTCTTGGGTGAACCACGGATGCAAGATTTTCCGCACCCTCATTTTAATAAGAGGAGCATGCTTGTTAATTAGGGTGGTGAGATTGTCATTTAGGACAAAGACGGTGGCATCAGCAGATTTGGCAAGATATGCTTGAGGAGGACTGTGATCAACAGAGCGGATGGGTGGCAAGAAAGGGAAGAGATCTCGGCAGGTGGGAGCTAGCAAGCGGACAGTTGAGCGCAACGGGAAGAGATTGCGGCAGTAATTGATTTTTTTAATGGTCTCGCTGCTTGCCGCTGTTGCTAGCAACTGGGGAGAGATCACAGTGAGTGAGAGTGATCAAGCGGATGGTTGAGCGCAATGGGAAGAGATTACGGCAGTAATTGTGGTCTGGCAGCACTACAGTGATCGGGTGGGTTCTCAAGTGAAAACAAGATGGCAGCTTTAATTTTTTTAACATTCTAATTTGGAACACTGGCAGATTGGGAAGATCAGTGCCCACCTGGCATAGCACACCCTGGTCTTTTTTCTGTGGTGTTAGACATATTAACACATTCTTACTAGCCAATCAGAATGCTTGATTAATACCAGCCATTTCATAACCTGACTTTATTGGCAGTGCCTTTCCAGGGTAATGTGTGCTTTTGTGCTGAGGTTCTTTGTCTTTTAGATTGTTTACCTATTTTGGGTCCTCCATGATTCAAACCTTTAAGACTATCAAAGGCTAGTTCCTCCTTCCCATGTGGTGAGAGGCAGATGAGACATACTGATGAGTGCTGAAAAGGATGAGCACATGTCTATATCTTCTGTTTTTGCCATTCAATCAATCAATCAAATCTTTATTTATCAGGCGATCACCATTGAGCAAGCTCATTTACAAAGTGGACCTGCTGTTGGCAGGAAAATTGTACAGTTACATATAATATCAGTAATACATAAGGAACAACATGTTTACAATACTGATAGGAGCAGAGTATTTACATTCCAAGTCACATGTACAAGAAAGATATACATAACACAACCCGAACATATATATATATATATATATACAGTTCCCACAGGAGCAGGATGTATGGATGTCATATACAAACCATAGAAGAAAAAGGAAGATTATTTATATTCCTGTCCAGCAGAAACACGTTACAGGCCTGGATGGAAATTCCTAAGCTATGGAGGTGCGCATAACAGTGTGTAAGCCTTAGGTAAATGCAGCAGAAGGGGGGTGGTGAATAAAAGGGATGCAGAGGGTGCTAAGGGCAAGTTGGGCAGAGGAGGGGGGAGTAGTAGTGGCAAGAGCTGATTTGGATAAGCAGCTGGGACTACTGTTGAAGAAGAGGAACAATAGTCAAGCTGCTAGGAGCGATAGAAGCAATTACAGATTTCAGCAAACGTTTTGTCATAGAGGGTCTTGAAGGCAGGACTGACAGGTGAGTTGTAACCTCCCAGGTCGTTCCTGAAAATAGGCATACTACTTGTCTAGTGTACTTACCCGGTTACCAAAAGCTAAATAAATAAAATAAATAAAGTCTCAATGATTTTGTATTCTATTCCAGAGAGTAGGCAGGGCATAGCTTATAGCAGCCCTTCAAAAGCAGTGTTAGCCCTTGGGACATTCAAAGAAATCTGTGATGGACTTCTTGAGGCATAGTTCCTAATAGGACTAAGGGAGACAGTCCAACAACGTATTGTGGGAGTTTGTTGGTAAGGGCTGGAGCGTCCATGGAGCTGCATTCTATACGCCTGTAATGGAAGAGGGCCACCCTCATTGCGTATAAGAGCAGTGATGTGTGAGTGCAGGAGGCCAGTTATAAATCTCAGTACTCTGATATACAGTAATACATTGAGTTTTGCAAGATATGAGGCAGGGCAGTGGTCATAAATGAAGTTGGCGTAGTCAATTAATGAGAGGAATATAGATTGGACAAGCTGTCTTTTGTGTCTCTGTGGTCAAGAGGTGGTTAATTCTGAAACAAATACCAAGTCTCTGCCTCAGTTTTTCACAGTTCTTCTGTTTTGATTGACAGATTGTGGGAGGCCCAGTTAGCACCATACATGCATATGCTGTCACATATGTACTGCAGTATGTTCATATGTAATTAAGTTAGATGCCGATTATTGTTTTCTGTTTTCCTTCTGTACTTGATAGCCCCTCCCTTCAGGTGCTATAGGTAAATTGAAACATTCGTGCTCAGCCTTAATTCAAAGTAACCACTGTGAACGGAATGTATTTAAAAAAAAAAAAAACTTGATTAGTTGTCTGCCTCTGATTATCCTTAAATGAGATTTTTAGATTATTTGCCAAGTGTAGGCTTTATAAGGACTTTTTAAATTACCTCCCTACTCGCCTGTTAAAGGGTTCATGTGGTGCCCTTCTGAACTTACTCCAGGCATCTCACATCAAACAACAGTAGCTGGCAAACATTACATACAGTAACATCTAAAAAGTATATGTGACCTCAGGCCACTGTGGATGGTGAAGGTGGCTTCTAGGACCATGGTGTTGTAATAAAATGTGTGCCCCTTCAGTCTAGCAGTGAAAGACTGGAGTCACTGTGTATCAGGGAACCCTGTGTAGCAGTGGTACTTACACTTGTTGGTTGCAGCATCTTGGTGATTGTTTTCCTCCTTCACTGGAAACAGGGTGCCTGCCTTTGACAAAATAGTAGAAATGGAGACACACTTAGTTGAAGAGAACTTGCAGCTCCAGCATGTATTAGAATAAGGGATGGTGTAAGCGTCGATATCATAGCAAGTAGTAACACACGATGAGTTGTGAGTTATCTACTGATAGGAGCACTAGGTGTGTTATGTGAAGGCACTAGGCACTTCACGCCAAGTGCCTTATGCACAGTAGCGTAGCAAATCCCCAAAGGGCCTGGGTGCAAGGTGATGTTACAGGGCCCCTCCTCAGTTTTGAATAAACATCAAAATTATGATTTGGGCTCCCCAAACCTTTTGGGCCCAGGTGCCACTGCACCTGCTGCACCCTTGTAGCTACACCCCTGCTTATGCACCTGGGTGTGCTCTTATCAGGAGATGACCCACACCTAAGAGTGTGTTGTTGCGCTTATAATATGGGTCCCCCAGTACAGAACTTAATTAAAAAAAATGTACACAAAAAATGGAGATTAAAATTGTGTAAAAATATGATCAGTAAATAATAATAATAAAAAATAGCCCCTGCCATTGTGTTTTACTGGAGCTCTTTAATTAAAATTTACTACAGGTTGGTGCCTGAGTATCTGTGTCTACAGCAGCCCCCCCCCCCCAAAACTGCACTCTAACCCTTTCCAAATACCATGACGCCAAGAAAAACATATAAAAGACCAGTCTAACCTCTGCTGACAGTAAAAACAGCAAGCGCGAGCTATGGGTTTAAATCCCACTACACATCTACCAGCGATCCTCAATTAGCGATCCATTAAACAAGGCAGCAGCCAATGCATTGCACTTTTTAAACATAACTTCTTCATTGTTGCTGCTCCATTTAAGAGACATTATCTGTCGGCTCAGAATGTCAGTTTGCTGTTTTTATTTAGGTTAAAAGGCTGGCTGATTGGGAGTGATCATGTCCCTTGAGGCCACCATACAAACTCGTTTTCTGGTTGGGGTTTCAATACATGTAATGGTGATGTAGAAAAAGGAAACTTTCTTGAGTTTTGTGGTGGCAGATAAGCTCTTTTAAATGGGAGCCGCCCATAACAATGGAGAAGTTGCTATTTAAAAGTGCAGGGCATTGTGTAGCTGCCATCTCATTTCATGGATCTCTAACGGAGGACCGCTGGTGCATATGTAGAGGGATTTTTAAACCCGCGTCTCATGCTTTGCTCTGTATTTTTTGTCATTAGCAGAGGTTAGACTACTCTTTTAAATGTTTTACTTGGCTGTATGGTATTTGGGTATGGTTACATCGGAAGGGGGGGGGGAGGAGCTCCAAGTCAGCCAGTTACAGGTCCTGCAAGGTGTGCAATTCCAGCGAAAACAGTTTTAAGGTCCAACAAGTTATTGGTATTTTCCTGTCGTGAGGTTGCCCAGAAAAGAAAAGTGCTGGTTGGCAGAGATATGTCCTGATAAGGACGTGGCTGAAAATGGCTTTCAGCCAGTGAGAATTGTGGTTTTCTCTTTCCCATTTTATGAGAATTTAACACACACCCAAGGTGTGGGATGCTATATAAACCCCGAGTGTGAGGGGGTTATAAAAGCATCCCACACCAAGGGTGTGCATTAAAGTTTCATATACACATTACCCCATCTTTTATTTTTATAATTGCTGATGAGCAATTTTTTTCCAGCCTGAGTCCTGTGACCTTGTATCTCACACACACACACACACACATACATACATACACACACACACACATACATACATACATACACACACACACAATCTCTCTCTCTCTCTCTCTCCCTCCCCCCTCTCCAGAGTTAGCATTTTGTTCTTTATTTTATTTTTTTTGTTTTGTTAAACTTACAGTTTGGAATTGTGAGCGCAACCCCTCCAGCCATCACAGGGGTATCATAATTCCTTTGAAAGATTATCACCATCCATTTTAAAAGTAACAGAACTTTGAAAATGTCAACACAAATCAACCAGAAACTTTGTCCATAAACCTGTCTCGTTTTGGAGATAACTATATATATAGATGTTCTTCCACAATTGGTGGAGACATAGCTGTCTCGCACCCGGGTCCCAGGGTAAGCGGAATTCCTCTTCCCCAAGAAAGTGGGTCATCACCCACCTATGGTGGATCAAGACCCACCTGAGGGGGAGTACCCTCTCTAGAAACAGTCCGAACAATAAAAGAGAGAGAACTGGTCCCTCAGTGGTTTTAACATGGGATTACTTTATCATAAAAGATATCTAGTTCCCAAAAGTGTAAGAGGGAGAGAACGGACTCCCCACTCGCCATAGAAAAAGAGGATCAAATCTCCTCGGGGTCTAGTTACCAATGTGGAGTTGGGTTGGGAAATATAAATTTGGGGTGAGTCTCCTACCTCGGCCTAGGATATATGGTCTCTCGGAGGCATATACGCTCACCAACTGAGTATTGCTGCTCCAATTATGTGGACCTCAGAGCCAGCCATGAGACTATCAGGCACATCCCCTCTGCGAAACCTGGTGATTGCAGAGAGAAAGAGCTATAATTATGGGACCCCTCAGTATCTGCCTCAGTAGCACCTGAGCCCCACCCCATACCTTAACTAGGGGCTCCAAATAGGTGAAAGCACAGAGAACCAAAATGAGCAAGGCTGTCTGGTGGGAGCTGAATGATTGTGCAGAATAAACTTCTTCATATGGGAGAAGATGTGCCATAGATCGCGACCAGTTTAACCCATCCCCCGGCCTACATGTGGGCCCATGAAAAGAAAAAGTACAGTTACGTAAGAACTTACCGTAACAGTAGATCTTCGAGAGAGGCTCTTGCAGTAGGTAATTACATATAGGACGGACGTCGGCAGGCAGCAGGACCCCCGCAGAAAAATTTCTAGCTAGCAGTCCCTGGCGGACCACCCCGATCAGGTGACTGGCATCAGGAACGACGCAGTATAAAGGCGGTCCTGGATGCCCGCCTTCCAGTTCTTTCCCAACAGGCCCGGAGGCCGGACGAGAGAGAAGCAGACATTTCCCTGAATGGAAAAGGAGCTGAAAAAGCCTAGGGGGATAGAAGGCGGGAAGAGTTTACCTACAAGAGCTCTCTCGAAGATCTACTGTTATGTCTACGAACTGTACTATCTTACTCTAAGAGGGCTCTTGCAGTAGGTAATTACATATAGAACAGAATCCCAAGTAGTCTGGAACAAATGAAAAGGCACCGAGAGGAGGAGGAACTACTCCAAGAAGTAGCAAACAACCTTGCAAACCTCAAGATAGGAGGCCTTGCAAGACAGCTAACCCGAAGCCTGCTCTACGGCGAGAGGCAATGTCCAAACTGCAATGTTTCGTAAAGGTATGGACGGAAGTCCAGGTGGCGGCAGCACAGATGTCTGCCACAGACACATTCTTGAAACAAGCTGCAGAGGCTGCTACTCCGCGAGTGGAGTGACCTCTGACTTGACCCGGTAGGGTCTTGTTGTACTTGTCATAACAGAAAGTGATGCAATGAGCCAACCACTTTGACAGGCATTTCTTGGAGACAGCATTGCCTTCTCTTTTGTGAGCAGAAGAGACGAACAGCTGATCAGCCTTTCTGAGATCCTTGTCCTATCGGTGTAGTATCTCAGAATCCTGTGGACATCCATGGTATGGAGCAAGTATTCTCCCTGGTTGGAGTACTGCATGAAAAAGGCAGGTAACTCAATAGACTGATTTAAGGTAGACTCCGCTACCGCTTTCGGAATAAAACTTAGGGTTCGTGCGAAGAGCTTCTCGTTCTTTGTGAAAAATCAGATAGGGGACTTTACACATAAGGGCCTGGAGCTCAGAAATTCTTCAAGCAGAAGTAATGGCCACCAAGAAGCGTCTTCCACGATAAAAACTTCAAGTCTCAGAGCCGCAGGCTCAAAAGGAGGAAGGGTAAGTTTCTCGAGAACAAAGTTCAAATCCCAAGGGGAGCAGGAGTCCGAACAGGGGCCTGAGATGAAGGACCCCTCCTGAGAAAGGTCTTGGATACCTCTAATTGGGCAAAGGCTTTATCAGCAAAAGGAACATGGTAGGCTGAAATAGCAGCCATGTGAACCTTCAAGAGGAGTGACTGAGACCCAAATTGAAAGATGGCGCAAATAATCAAGCAGAACAGCCACAGGACAGGAGAAAGGCTCCACGCTCCTGGAGGCAGCCCAAATGGAAAATCGCTTCCATTTCATAGCGTAGGTGGACCTAGTGGAGGGTTTTCTAGCCTCCACTAGAATCTCTGCCACCTTAGGAGAGATGCCAAAACGAGAATGGGCTAGGTCTGCAGGAGCCATGCATGAAGTTGGAGAGACTTGAGTCCCGGATGGACCAGGGTCCCCTGATCCTGGGTCAGCTATCCTCGAGATAAAGGAAGAGGAAGCGGAGGAACCTCTGAGTATTGTTATAGAAGAGAGAACCAGATTTGCCTGGGCCAGAAAGGACAATCAGAATCATTCTCGCTCCTTCAATGCAAGTTTCTGCAGCACACGAGGGACCAGAGGAATTGGGGGAAAAGCATAGACGAATCTGTCCTTCCAGCTTAGAGACAGAGCGTCACTCCAGAAAGCGCCTCGCTCTGAAGCGAGCGAGCAAAAGGTGGGAAGTTTTGCGTTTTGGGAAGAGGCGAACAGGTCTACCTGTGGAGTCCCCAAAGCTGGAAGATGCCGTTTAGAACCTTTTGGTCCAGTTCCCACTCATGTGGCAGAGCCAAGGAATGACTTAGCTTGTCTGCCAGGATATTATCGACTCCTGGAACATGGATCGCCGTGAGTGAAGGTTGTGGCGTTGCCCATTCCCAAACCCTCATTGCTTCCCTGCACAGCGGGTAGGATCAGTCCCTCCTGCTTGTTGATGTACCACCACACGCACATGTTGTCCGTTTGGACAGCAGGTGACGGGAAGGATGTATTGGTGAGGGCTTGGAGGACATACAGAACTGCTCGTAGCTCAAGCACATTGATGTGGAGAGCTAATTCCAGTCTGGACCCTATAAATAAACCCTGGGTTCAGTGAGGACCCAGATGGCACTAACCTTCACCTGATGCATCCGTGGTCAGAGTCTTGGAGGAGGGAGGATGAAAGAAGGGAACCCCCCGGAACAGGTTCTCTCGAACCATCCACCATTGCAAGTCTCTGGTCATTGGCGAGCAGATCAGCACCAGATGATCTAGGTCATCTACAAGTTGATCCCACTGAGAGTCCACTGAGAGATCCTCATGTGGAGTCGCGCGCGCGGAACCGTCGGGATGGCGGCCACCATCAGCCCCAAAAGACGGAGCACCGACCTCGCCGGAACCTTCCTGCGTTCTGAAAGTAGGGAAATCTGTGACTGGAGGGAGGTCCCCCTGTCCGAAGGCAGGAAGGCCTTGCACACTGTCGTATCGAGGATTGCCCCGATGAACTGGAGTCTCTGGGAAGGGTCCAGATGAGACTTGGAATGGTTGATGGTGATACCCAGACAAGTGAAAACCTGCTGGGTGAGGGAGAGAAAATGCAGGAGTTCCTCCCTGGATGAGGCTGCCAGGAGCCAGTTGTCCAGGTAGGGAAACACCTGAACTACCAAGGTACGCAGGTGGGCTGCTACCACCGCCAGGCATTTGGTAAAAACTCGGGGAGCCAAGGAAAGACCAAAAGGGAGTGCCTGGAATTGGTAATGGTCCCCCTGGAAGGCAAATCGGAGGTACTTTCGGTGCGAGGGATGAATGGGGATGTGCAGGTATGCATCCTGCATATCCAGTGCACAAAGCCATTGGCCCGGCCAAAGAAGGGGCAGAAGGGTTTGAAGGGAGAGCATCCTGAACTTCTTGTATTCTACATAGCAGTTCAGGGAGCTGAGATCAAGAATGGGTCTGAGATCTCCCATCTTCTTTGGTACAGGAAGAAATGGGAATAGTAACCCATCCCGTGGAGGTGAGGAGGGACGGGTTCTATGGCCTGCTTCGTGAGGAGAGCAGATATTTCTTCCCTGACCAAAGGAAGATGGTCCCTTGAGTAAGAGGACTTCGGGGGGGGGTGGTCGTGGAGGTTTCTGTAGAAACTCTAAGCAGTTCCCCTCTGCTATAATCTGAAGCACCCATGAATCCGATGTTATCCTTTCCCAACCCGGAAGGTGGAGGGAGAACCTCCCTCCTACCGGTTCCTCCAGGGAGTCGGGCGGGTGGGGAGAGGAAGGAGTGGTGGGTGGGGCAGCGCCACAGCTGGGGTACCAGCTGCTTTTTGGGTGGCGAGGGCCTGGCAGCTGTGGGGGCAATGTAAGGATCCAAAAGTCTGCACAATTCCACTGGTAGAATATTCCTTTCCCAACATACTGACACAGTATTGGTCATGCTTGAAAAGGTGGTTTTGCAATAGTGCATTTAACTGGTTAACAAAATAAAACTAAACTAAACACACACAACAAAAGCATTACGTGGAGCCAGAGCTTCAAAAGGCCATCAAGAAAGGGGGGGACAGTTTACATAACATCCGGCACATTATGTACCATGGCCACAAATAATAAAGCAGTAGGTAAAGATAAAGAAACTATGTGGATCAAAACCATAAACCAACCAGGCAAAAAAGTAATTATAGAGGTCTGCTTCAGTCAAGCCAGCAGGAAGTAATGAAACCGTAATATCTGACATATGTCAGGAGATACTGGAGGCCTGTTCTAGGGGTGACAAAATAGTGATGGGTGATTTTAAACTTCCCAAAATAAATTGGAATCATCTTAACTCTGGCAGCGTTCTGAAAGGGAGATTAGAATTGTGTGTAATTGACAACTCCCAGAATTAACAGTCATAAGAACATATGAATTTGCCAGCAGATAAAGGCCTTATGGTCTATCGAGTCTGCCTGAGTGTGCAGCTAGCAACCCTTACACTGCAGCTGCTCCTCCTCCCTTCCTCTTACCCTATCCCATCCCCTTCTGAAGCAGTCCACCGTTCCACAAGGTACCACTTCCCCAGGCAACGATTCCACCCAGACACCACTCTCTGCGAAAAGTGTCTTCTCATTTCCCTCCTGAACCTGCCCCACTCCAATCTAAGATTGTGACCTTGAGTATCCCTACCCCCCTTAGCTTGAATAGTCCCTCCATGCCTGTCTTGTTTATTCCCTTCATATACTTGAAGGTTTCAATCATATCAACCCAGTCTCTCCTCTCCTCCAGTGAGTACTTGTTCAACTCCCTCAGCCTGCTCAAGTAGGGTATGTCCCTGGATCATCTTTGTTGCCCTGCGCTGCACCCCCACCAGTAACTTAATGTCCCTTTTCGGTATGGTCGCCAGTACTACGACTCCAGGTGTGGTCTAACCAGTGACCTATACAATGGCATGATCACCTCCCTCTCCTTGAATATATATACCCTGGGAATACAACCCAGTATTTTGTTGCCCCTTTCAGCTGCATTCCTGCATTGTGCTGAGTTGCTCATTGGGCCCATTATAATCACCCCAGATCCTTCTCCTTCTCTGTCACAGCTAGCTGACCCCCATGGTGGCTCTACTACTGAATCCCGACAGTCAGTCTCCTGAACTCCATAAGCCTGAGTTTGGAGACTGACTGGACTCAACAAGGTGTTGGTGCAATGCAGGGGCAAGACCTCCACACCTCACATGGGGGGCTTCCCTGCAACTAAAATAACCAACTCCGAGGGAGGCGGACCTCAGAGTAGGTTAAAACAGTTTCTGAGGGCAAAGAGTGTTGCGTAAGTGGAGACCCAGGATAGTACCTGGGTCTCAGCGCACTGGTGGCTGAGCTGTTAGAGGCTTAGCCTCCATGCCACGTGGAGCAGCTCAGCCAACCACCAGATTTTCCCCTTCTTGTGGTGCACAGCTAGAGGCATGGTAGAAGTTCGTCACATCCGCTACCTTACCCTACAGGCACCAGTGTCCGTCTGTCGGACAGGTGTGTTCGGGCAGCTAAACTAGGGATCCTGAATGTCGGGATCCTGACTTCAACATTCGTCATACTCCCCTGCTGGTAGCTCCTTCTTGGGTTTTTCCCCTGAAATGTAGCACCTTGCACTTTTGGCGTTGAACCCCAACTGCCAGATGTCCGACCAGGTCTCCAGTTTTGACAGATCATCCTGCAACCCATGCCGCCCTCCTAGGTCATCCACTAGTGCTCCAATCTTGGTGTCATCTGCAAAAAAACTGATCTTGCTGTTGATGCCCATCGAGATGTCTGATATGAACAACTCAAACAACACTGGTCCCAGCACTGAGCCCTGTGGTACTCCGCTTGTCCCTGCCCTCGGAGATGAGAGCTCCCCTCCCACCATCACCCTCTGCTGCCTAAACTGTAACCAGTTTACTACCCATCCCACCATTTCTCCCTGCACCTGTACCAGCCAGCTTACTACCCAGCCTCCCATGTGGCACTGAGTCGAATGCCTGACTGAAGTCCAGAAAAAGGACATCCACTGCATGGCCCTTGTCCAACTGTCTAGTTACCCAGTAACAGTAATCCACCAGGTTGGTCTGATAGCATATGCCCTTGACAAACCCATGCTGCCTAATGTCCTGCAGCCCACTGGTCTCCAGAAGGGACACCAGCCTCTCCTTCAGGATTGTCTCCATCAGTTTTCCCATGATGGATGTGAGGCTTACTGGCCTGTAGTTTCCTGGTTCGTCTTTGAGACTGCTCTTATGGAGGGAGGGGTATCACGTGAGCCATCCTCCAGTACTGAGGTACACTTCCTGAGACCAAGGAGACATTGAACAGGTCTGCCAAGGGCCCCACCAGGCTTTTTGCCAGCTCTCTCAGTACCCTGGGGTGAATGCCATCCAACCCTGGCACCTTGTCCACCCTCAGTGCCCTCAGGCCCTCCAGTACCCTGCCCTCTGTGAGTCCCCAGTCACCTCCTCCACCCTTGAGCCTGACCTCCCCCCCCCCCGGTAGTGCTCCTCCTTTCTCCTTAGTAAACACCGACCAGAAGTATTCATTAAGTGCTTCTGACTGCTCTGCCCCTATTTCCACCCACCCCATCCCTCTTAATTCTTACTATTTTGTCCCTACAACTCCTTTTCTCCTGATGTACCTGAAGAATTCCTTCTCCCATTCTTGATGCTTTGTGCCAGCCTGAACTCCTTAGATGCCTTGGCTGCCCTTACTGCCTTTGTCACCTCCTTTGATTCCTTCAGGTAATCCTCTCTGTCCTCCCCTCTCCCTGTTTTTGAACCTCCTAAAGGCTGCTCTTTTATTTCTTACTTTCTCCACTGCCCCTTGCTCAACCAGCTTGGTTTCTTGATCCTAGCTCTTTACTCTGGACCTTGATGCAGGTTTTGGTTGCCTCCTCAATCCCTAGTTTTATGACCTCCCACCTCTGGTTAGTGTCCATATTAGTTTGGATTCTGGCTAGATACCTTTAACTACCTCCCCATCCTCCAGAAATTGGTCCTTCTAAAGTCCAACATTCTGTACCTGTTTCTACTCCCTCCTTACCCATTTTCAACATGAACCACACTGAGTGGTGGTCGCTCCCTGCCAGCAGCTCTTCCACCCCCAGCTCCCTCACAAACTCCTCATTTGCCAGTATGAGGTCTAGGATGTTCCCTAACCTGGTTGGCTCGATGACCATTTGCATTAGGAAGCTATCCTGGAACACGTCCAGAAGTATCTGCCCCTTCTATTCGTGGTGGCTGGGGTACTCCAATCCACTCCCGGCAGGTTGAAGTTCTCCACAATCACCGTGCTACCCTTTCCATGAGCCCTTTGATCTGTCCCACTAGTTCTCTGTCCAACTCCTCTGTCTGAGATGGTGGCCTGTACACTACTCCCATCCTCAGGTCCTATTCTTGGAATCCTGGATTTGCATCCATAATACTCTGCACTACCCTCCTCCCCTCCTCAGAACACACTTCAGTCCTTCTCTCACATACAGTGCTGCCACCACCCTTCCCATTTACCCTATCTCTCGGAATATCGTATACCCTGGTATCGCCAGGTCCCAGTCCTGGTAATGGCTGGCCCATGTTTCGGTGATGGCTGTCATGTCCACCTCCCTTCTGCCATGAGAGCCTGCAGCTCTGCTACTTTGTTCCCTAGCCTCCTAGCGTGCAGCGTGACCACCCTCCACCCTTATTCCTTCCCCCTCCCCTCCAGTTTTCCTTCCTAGCATCCCCTAGTACTCCCTTTTTCCATTGCTTCTAGCATGAGGGGTAAGCTCATTCAGCTTCCTTCCTGTGGATTCTGCATGCCTCCTGCCCACTTGTCACCCCGGCCCTAGTTTAAATGCCCTTCTTTGTTATGTAATCCCCAACCTCTGCTTCAATAGCTTCTTGCTCTCCTCACTTAGGTGAAGTCTATCCTTACCGTAGAGATCACTGTCCCCCTAGGTCCCTCCCCACTCACCCACCAGCCCATAACCTTTGGATTGGCACCAGGTTCTTAACCATTTGTTAAATTCTTCTATCCTCAGTTTCCTTGCAGTACCTGCCCTGGGCACTGGAAGTACTTCCGAGAAAGCTACTGATCTTCCTGCCTCCTCACATCTTGGTCCTAGCTCCTCAAACCTCCCGTGAAATATCTCTATCGTCTCTCTCGCTAGGTCATTTGTCCCCACATGCAGAACTATATGGTTTCACCCTACTCCTCCTAGCAAACTTTAGAACAGACTGATCCACCCTTTCCGCTATCATTCCTGGCATGGCCTCCACCCATATGTGACTATGTCTCTCTCCTCCCCTTTGCTTCCCATTTGACTCTCTTAGTATTGAGTCTCCTAGCACTCTGATTCTACCCTCTTTTCCATCAGCCACATTCCCTGGTCTCCCTTTATCCCAACCCTTCCACTGGACCCCCTCATCCTCCAGCACAGTTGTTCCCCTTTCCGCCCCTGTTGAATCATCCCCAGTTGTTCTCCTGCCGTTCCATGTTTCTCTGGTCTATTTTAGTTCCTCCTCTGATTGCACCCTCTATCACATCACCCAATCCTGCCAATAGATTTTTCGATGCCCCCCACTACCACATACTTCCTCCTTCCTATTACCAGCCCCCTCACTACTGCTTCTATGTCCGTTATCTCCCCCTTTCCCCATTTTCCCCTTTTCTGCTCACTTTTCCCCCTGTCTCAATGCAAAACAAACATGGGTGCACGTGCTTTCTCTTACACGGCTCCAAAATACTGGAACTCCCTACCCCACACAATTCGTCAAGCAACCTCCCATGCCAGTTTCAAAAAACTGCACCATGAACATCTGAGGGCTACCAGCCCCTGCACCTGCTTTAATCCACCTTAGACCATCCTTTCTCTGTCCTTTTTCCAAGCTAATCCACACACCTCCTTCCCACCTATCTTACACCCCTTTCATCCTCCTGTTTTCAAACCCTTCCTCTATACTTCCCACCACTCCTCTTCCTTCTCCTCGTGCTTCACCAACCACAACCTGGCACTTAATTGCCCTATTGTTTATTGCTTTTATTGCTTTGTTTTATGTATGCTATCACTTTGCACTACCTGTATTCCTCAAAGTGTTCTGAATTGCATTAACCTGTACATGCTGTACTGTAGCTGAATTACCTGTAAACTTTGTGTACTTTGTTTGTGCTCTATTACCGCATGTGCTGCGTCACATGCACACCTATGTATTTTTCAAACTGTTCTCTCCCGGGTCGTGCCTGAAAATAGGCATTCTCATGCCTAGTGTACCCACCCGGTTACCAAAAGCAAATAAATAAATAAATTGGTTCTATTTGTCCTTCCTCCTCAGTTTCCCCATCTACTTACTCCACCTTTTGGGTTGTTATCCACTGCTGCCTGCCATTCCCTCCTTAGCTCCTCCTGTAGACCTCTGATCTCATTTTCAAGCTGCATTATTTGCCTGTGCACCAAACAACCCACACCTCTCCACGAAATTCTAAGAAAGATTGGCACTCCACAGTTGTTACAGCCTACCACGCTACCCATCTCTCTATTCACCCACCAGCGTCCCCCCACACTCAGAAGGAAGCCCATCACACCCCCATGCATCCTCCCTTCATCCATTTCTAGTTTTGTTCATGTTCCACCAGTACAATTAATATTGTAGCTAAAAAGATGTATATACTATCTATCTGTTTAAACTACATTGTGATTAACAAGTTACACATATTTTCTTAAATCCAACATTATCATGCACTTTTCTTAACCCTCTGTCCTTTTCTTTTTCTCACAAAAATGTATGCCCAGCCAAAAACAGGTAATATACATAATATCCTCGACTTTATGTTTACAAACAACCCAGACCTTATGCAGGGCTGTATTGGGAGACATACCAGGCTCTAGTGACAAAAATGTTGGAATAAGTTTATGGGCCTGTTTAGAGGGCCTCTTATGAATACAAGTGCATTACTTGTGATTTCTTAGGACCAGAGGACTGCAAACACGAAGGTGAGCAGTTCTGTGGTCCTAAGGATGCAAGAGGCAACACTTACATTCATAAGAGGCCCTCCAAATCAGGGTTTGAAATAATTGATTAGCAGTTTTTTTCTTGGGACAATACTAACTGTACAGAAAGCATTTATAAAGGTTTTCTAGAAGTGTCATGTTTGTTAAACACAGTGAGGCAAGTGATATGCATTTTCACAATGTTTTAGAACTTTTATGAGCAAAACGCTAACCAATTTTTAGAGTTATTTAAAACCCTGCAAATGGACCCATAAAATGATTATAGATCACTAACTGTATTAAATAAACACTGTTTTTATTTACAATGCTTATGGCATGAGCGGTCAGTAAGAAGCCCATTACAGTGGTTCAGCACGTGAGGTATTCTTGCGGTAATAAGAGTACCTCATGCACAACTGAAGGCAGGGCTGTGATTAGTTGGAGATGCTCCCGTGATCTATAATACCAATAACAGAGCACTCATAGCAAAGGGACAGACTAAGGTACATAACTAAAGAAGGCCACCTTTAAAGAGCTACGTAAGGAACCAGAAGTGTGGGATTGGGAGACGAGAGTTACTAAATCTTCATACAGAGGACAGATGGATAACCCTCAGTTTGGTCATCCTAAAGCTAAAAGCTAAATCTATCTGATCACTCTCCCTCTGTAATAGAAAAAGGAAAATCCCCTATGGCTTACTGGCAAAGTGAGCAACTGTATCAAGTCAAAACAAAAAAATTCAGAGCAATGAAATGAAACCCTAACAAGCTAAATATTAGTAGTCACAAAAATGCTTTAAAGGAAAGCAAAAAGGCCTTCATAAGAGAAAGAGACAACGATGAATTTAAATTAGCACATACAAAAGATTGATTATGCATCTGTTTAGATATGTTGATAACGCAAGAATTAGGGAGCTGCAGGTGGACCTGTTTTATGTTGATGCCAAAGAAATTGTTGAACCAAAACACATGGGCAAGGAGTTTATTAAGTATTTTTGCAGAGTTTTTGCACATAATATAAATGGAATTCTACATATAAACTGTGACACCGACTGCACTTGTCCTATTAATAGCCCAATTATTTTTAGTAGAGAAAATATTAAAACCAAGCCTTAAAATCTTGAAGTGACTAAGTACCCGGGCATATACATGTTATGCCTGAAACTACGGAAGAAATAGGTGGATCTAATAGCAGGCCCCTTGGAACACACATTAAAGGGTTCAATACACCTTGGATGTGTCTCAATGGACTGGAAAGCAACTACAGTGGTCCCACAACTGACCAATTAGCCTTACATCTATACGAGACAAACTTATGGAATCACTTATTGAAAACTACGTCTAGGATTGTACAATGTCCCTTGGGTTGCAAGTCCATGACCAGCATGGATTCATAAAGGTAAAGTGTTATAAACCCTTTGGCAATTTACAAAAATATTAGTCATCGCTTAAACAAAAATATACCAACAGAGTTCATCTTCTTAGACTATAGCAACCCTCTTGATAAAGTCTCACATGACAAGCTGGTGGCTAAAAGAACCACACTAAATTATGGGGAATCAATGATGAGATGGGTGTAACCCCTGTGCCACTTGTAGCAAGCTGGACACCCCCCATAAAATCTGGCACTAGTACCCACATATGGCATACCATTTACTTTTGGCACAAAATTCAAAGGTTGGTACCACCCTTGGCATTAGGATGTATACCAGGCTCATTTCTAGAGGGAGAGGGGTGGGGTACAAGAAAAAAACACATGAACCTTTGTAAATTACAACCAGGTCCAGGGTAGAGGCTGCTAGGCATATGATAGATCTAAACTATTGAGGGGCCACAGTAATTGCACACAGAAGCAAGAATCAAATTGTCCAGAACAGGAACTGGGATTGTGCAGTATAGCTTTATTTAACAGATGGCAACTCAAAGCAAGTAGTGGACTCCCATGGGTTGGTCAAGGCAAAACAGGTACAAACTCTCACGAACTCTCCTTGCATGCAGTACAGTTTGAGAAATAAAACTTATTCCCCATTCCCAATGGTGCACATACGTGGATCTAGTCACACACCAAGCACTTCTTCATGACATGAGTGCACATACGTGGATCTAGCCACACACCCGAACACTTCTTTCCATGAGTGCACATACGTGGACCTAGCCACACACTCTGAACCATTTCACGCTCTTGGGTGAATATTGAACATGTCCTTCACTCACTTGGGTGAACATTAAACACATCTTTCACGCACTGGGGTGAAGCACTGAATCCCTTTCACACACTTGGGTGAACCAGGCGTTTCTTTCACTCACTTGGGTGAACTAAGGGGTACCGACGGTGTGATCTAGCCTTCTAATGCCTCAGAAAAGCACTAGCAAACAGGCAAGAAGGTGGGGTGGAGCAACAATGGGGAAACATCAAAACTGCCATCACAGAGGCAACAAGCCTTTGTGTGAAGCAAATAAACAAATCAAAATGAAGAAAAAACACTATGGTTCTCAAAAGATGTGGCGGGGAAGATTAGGGAGAAAAAGATAGCATTCAGGAAGTATAAGGAAACACAGAAGAAGCTGGACAGAGAACTGTACCAGTTAAGCAGAAGGAAGTGGGGAAGGCAGTCAGAATAGCAAAGCTCAAACCAAGGAAAAGATAGCCAACTCGGTTAAGAAGGGGATAAAACCTTTATAGGTACATTAGGGGCAAGGAAAGACCAAGGCAGGGATACTGAGGCTGAATAAAGAGGAAGGCGGTTGGGCAGAGAGCGGCAGTGAAATAGCAGGGATACTGAATGAATACTTCTGCTCATTATTCACAATGGAGGAGCAGGGGGTGATACCTAATCCAGTCAATAGAAGCACTCTAGATAGGGGTGTTGATATTAGTACTTTCACAGAAAAAAGGGTTCTGAAAAAACTCCTAAAACTGAAGGTGGATAAAGAAATGGGGCCTGATGGGATTCACCCCAGAATTCTAAAAGAACTAAGGGAAGAACTAGTAACACCACTGACTACCCTTTTTAATAAATCATGGGATGATGGTGTAGTACCTGAGGACTGGAGACGGGCAGACGTGATTCCCCTTCACAAAAGTGGGAGCAAGACAGAGGCAGGAAACTACAGACCTGTCAGTTTGACCTCAGTGGTAGGGAAAATGATGGAATCACTTTTGAAGGAAAGAACTGTTGAGTACCTAGGGGCCAGGGGGGCACAGGACCCAAGGCAGCATGGATTCACAGCAGGAAGGTCATGTCAGACAAATCTAATTGATTTCTTTGACTGGGTGACCAAAAGTAGTAGACCAAGGAGGGGTTGTGGACATGGCCTACCTATACTTTAGCAAGGCATTTGACACAGTCCCGCACAAAACATTAATAAACAAATTAGCCAGCCTGGGAGTTGGTCGCAGGGTGGTAGCCTGGGTAAAACACTGGCTGCACAACAGGACACAGAGGGTAATAGTAAATGCAGTCCACAGTTAAGAAGGGGGGGGTTACTAGTGGGGTACTGCAAGGTTTTAGTACTGGGGCGGTCCTTTTAATGTTTTTATAAGTGACATTGCAGAGGACTGGAAGGAAAAGTATGTCTCTTTGCAGATGACACAAAGATGAAAAGAGACTTGGCAAGGTTGGAGGAATGGTCAAATGTATGGCAGCTTAGATTCAATGCAAAGAAGTGCAAAGTAATGCACCTGGGAAACAAAAACCCAGGGGAAGAGTACACAATGGGGGGTGAGAGACTGACAACAACAAAAATGGAAAGAGACCTGGGGGTAGTCATATCAGACGACCTAAAGGTGGGCCAGCAATGTGAGAAGGCAGTAAGGAGGGCTGGGGGGATACTGGGAAGCATAGGGAGAGGCAGCACCAGTACAAAACAGGAAGAAGTTGTCCCTCTGTACAGACAGTTGGTAAGACCACATCTGGAGTACTGTGTACAGTTCTGGAGACCCCATCTCCACAAAGACATAGACAGGGTGGAGGCTGTCCAGAGGAGGAGCAACCAAAATGGTGCAGGGTCTGCACCAGAAGACATATAATGAAAGATTAAAGGAGCTTAAGATGTATAGCCTCGAGGAAAGGGGAGACATAATAGAAACTTTCAAATAGTCAAAGGAATCAAAAAGTCCAAGAGGGTAGCATCTTTCAGAAAAGAGATGTGCAAGAACAAGGGAGCTCAATTTTGAAGATAGAGGGCAGAGGTAATGTGAGGAAGTATTTCTTCACAGAGAGGGTTATATGCATGGAACAGCCTTCCTGAGGAGGTTTTAGAGTCAAAAACAGTGGGGGAATTCAAGATGCATGGGACAGACATAAGGCAATTCTAGTGGGGGGTTAGGAGGAAGTAGGCTGTTGGTTAACTAGGACCTGCAGCTTATTCGTTAGGTAAGGAAATGGGCAGACTAGGTGGGCCAAGCGGTCCTTATCTGCCGTCAGATTCTATGTTTCTCTAAGGGCACACACACCCCAGAAACAAATCCCCTAAATTGTGGAGAATTTGTCTCCTAAAACAGTACTTACTGACCATTTGCTCCTTCCACTGGGCAGTGAGCAACTAAAGGACACCATTTCCTGGGTACCATGTCAGAAACAGTCTCTCACAAGTCCTTTCCAAAGGCAGCTGAAAGCAAACAAGGGTCTTCAGGGATTGCCTTGGACCCACTGAGAAAAAGTAATTCCTTCCACTTCACTTGAATAGAAATTGTAGTCCACATTAGGGTGAAAAATCCTGGGCCCTCAACTCACAGCCCACTGGCAGACCTCCTGCCACTCTCTCCTCCAATTCAGCACAACTGTCAACTAACTCAACATTATAAGGCTCCCCAGAGCAGCTGTACACACAAAAGGGTTATGCTGCTGCTAGAGCTCCAAATGATGTTATTATTCTTCTCTGAGACTAACTGAGTAAACAATGATGTCACTGTGGAAGAAGCCCCTAATGAGCTCCCTACCAGCTGCCTGCTACCTGCTTAACACTAACTCTGACAGGATTCTAGTTACCCCAGGGGACTGAGTAGTTACATGGGTAAAAGTTTAGTTGATGAATTGCACACATAGCCGGTTTTAGGCAACAGCAAACCCTGTGGTTGCTGGGGGCCCCCTGCTCATTGGAGTCCCACAACCAGGGCAGTTTACCATATTCATTAAAAAATATATATATATGAACATATGAAATTTGCCAGCAGGTAAAAGCCTAGAGGTCTATCAAGTCTGCCTGAATGTGCAGCTAGCACCCCTTATTCTGCAGGTGCCCCTCCCTTCCACCCTTCCCCTCCACTGACCCTCCCCCTTGTCCTGTCCCATCCCCTTTTGAAGCAGTCCACTGTTCTACCGGATACCACTTCTGCAGGTAACCCATTCCACCCAGCTACCACCCTCTGTAAAGAGGTGTTTCCTCATCTCCCTCCTGAACCTTCCTCCCTCCAGTTTCATATCATGGTCCCCTAGTGTCCCTCCTTCCCTTACTTTGAACAGCCCCTCTGTACCTGTCTTGTTTATTCCTTTCATGTACTTAAAGGTTTCAGTCATGTCCCCCCGTCCCTCCTCTCCTCCAAGCGAGAACATGTTCGACTCCCTCAACCTCATCTCGTATGATAAGTCCCCCAACCCCTAGATCATCTTTGTAGCCCTCCAGTAACTAATGTCCTCCTCAGATATGGGGCCAGTACTGCATGCAGTACTTCAAGTGCAGACTAACTAATGACCTATACAGTGGCAGATCACCTGCTCCCTCCTTGAGGATATACCCCTTGCAATGCAACTCAGCATTTTGTTGGCCTTTGCAGCTGCCTTCCTACATTGTGCCGAGTTGTTCATTGACCCTGTAATGAGCACCCTGGATCCTTCTCCTCCTCTGTCTGGGCTAGCTGCACTCCCCAGCTGGTAACTCCTCCTTGGGTTCTTACCCCAAAATGCAGCACCTTGCACATTTGCCAGGTGTCTGACCAGGTTTTTAACTTTGCCAGATCATCCTGCAACCCCAGCCATCCCCTAGGTTGTCCACCACCGCTCCCATCTTGGTATCATCAGCAAACATACTCATCTTGCTCTTGATGTCCAATTATATTCTGCAATGAATATCCCAAACAACACTGGTCCCAACACCGAGCCCTGTGGAACACCACTCGTCACTACCCTTGGGTGTGAGAGCTCCCCACCAATACCACCACCCTCTGTTGCCTTCCCTACCCATCTCACCAATTTTGCACCTGCCCCTGTGCCTTCTAACTTACTTCCCAGCCTCCCATGTGGCACTGAGTCGAATGCCTTACTGAAGTCCATATAAAGGACATCCACTGCATGGCCCCTGTCCAGTTGGCTAGTTACCCAGTCACAGAACTCCACCAGGTTGGTTTGGCAGGATCTGCCACGTGTGAAGCCATGCTGTCTGCTGTCCTGTAGTCCTTTGGCCTCTAGGAGGGCCACCAGCCTCTCCTTCAGGATAGTCTCCATCAGCTTACCCACAATGGATGTAAGGCTCACGGTCTGTAGTTCCCGCTCATTCTTGGGGCCACTCTTGTGGAGAGGCACCACATGAGCCATCCTCCAATCCTGAGGTACACACCTAGTGTAGTGAGGCATTAAATAGGTCTGCCAAAGGTCCCGCAAGGACCTCTGCCAGCTCCTTCAATACCCTGGGGAGGATACCATCTGGGCCTGACACCTTGTCTATCCTCAGTGCCTTCAAACCCTCCCGAACTCTGCCCTCCATGATTTCCCCATCTGTCACCCCCCCTTCCCGTTTCTGTTGTTCCTCCTCCCCTTGGGTATCACCCCCCCTTCTCCTTAGTAAATACCGAGCAGAAGTAATAATTTAGCACTTCTGTCTTATCGCACCCTGCTTCCACCTAACCCCCCTCCTTCCTAATCCTTACAAATATATATATATATACACACACACATATTAATATTCATATTTTCTAAAAATAGCAATAAAGGGCTGTGCAGCTCTTTCTGATGTGGATCATGGTGTCATGAAATGCCCTGGGGGAAATGTCTTACCAAGCTATTATCCAGTCACTGAGAGGCATATGGGCAGCAATGGGTGGAAAGACCAGCCCCGAGGACTAACTCTGCTTTCTCCCATTAAAAAATTAAAAAAAATTGAAACTGCTAACCTGGCACTGCTTCACACGGAGGTCGGGCCCAATCAGACGTGGACGTTTCCCTTTAATCATACCACTGGTTGTACTGAAAGTAAAATGGTACATATATGGGTTACACACAAACACATAGGTTAAAAGTGGGTGGGGATGGCCCCCATGACTTGCCTAATCCTGCTGGGGCCCCCAAACCCGGCCCTGATCCACTATAGGTGATCATCAGAATAAACTGAGGTTATTCTGACAAGGAAAACGTGAGGAACGGGTCCCATGGGGATTTTTTCTTGGGACCTATAATTTTCTTCCCATCTACGTCAGGGATACTGTATAAGTCTAAGGAGCCCCATCTGTCAACCATATCGCTAATATGTATGAATGGTCTGTGTGAAGCATGTGCCAATATGACACTAACATAGTGTGTAAATCATTTCAAGCTGGACTAGAAAACTAGTCATTTTTAATAAGGACAAATACGTGATTCTCCATCTCGGCTAAAAAAAATACTAAATATATCAATCATACAGGTGATGGTTTCCGGCGTCCGCACTCGACTGTATTCAAACACGTGTCCGGAAGCCCAACAGAAAGTTGCTCCGCAAATCAACAGCTGTGCTGTTTTTAATCAGATAACTTCTCTACATCTCGGTGTTTTATTCTGTGGTTCTGCAGGGTTTCTTTTGCGTGGTCTAGACCCTCCATTTGCGCAGTGCAGCAGCGCTCTCACTGCTTGTTCTCTGAACAGTACTGCGGTGCGGTACGGTACATTGTTGGCGTTTGTGCTAACAGATTGGGATATTTTGTCCATTACGGGGCGCCGTCTGGAAGTAAAGGCGTGACTGAAAGGAACAAGGAAATTCACAAACTTTTCGGTAGTCTGGACGCCCTGGGACTGTTGACATTATTTTACGAAAATTTAGATAAATAATTTATAAGAAACCGGATGGATTTCAGCGAAGATACTCTGAAAAGGTGGCTTGCTAAGGTCTGTCTTCTGGTTTACGTGGTCATCTAGTAATAGAATATTTGTGTTCTCAAATTGAATCCCCGAATTTTAAGCCGTTTTTAGTGTAACCTTGTAAAAAGTTTCAGTACTCTCGAATTGTGCCACTGGGGCTTGACACCTTGCTCCTGGAGCTAAGCCGTGTTGATGTCCTGAGACCCCCGAGCAAACGAGATGCATTTTAGGGATCCCAGTTGGAGAGCAAACACATAGGTGCCACACATACCTCTCAACCTCTTGCCTCATGAATCGGGGACAAGGGTAAAAAAAATCAGGGACATAGACCCCAAATCAGAGACACATCTTAAAATCTGGTACTATTCACTCAGAAAGCTGATAGAATAAAGGGATCTGTCTTAAGATGCATTTTCTGAAGAATAACAAGTCTGTTACTTTAATGTTTGACATTTTTTGCTTTTAATCACCACTGTTCTGTCACAAGAACACAAATTTTATGAGGACAGAGGAAAAATCTGAAGCAAAATCAGGGACAGTTGAGAGGTATGGTGCTATGTCAAGAAATTACATAGCTGTGTATGTTCTTGGAGGCATGAGGGTGCCGCGGATAAGAGTAGGTCCTCCACTAGGGTACTGGACTTCAGGAAAGCGGATTTCAACAAAATGAAACACATGTTCAGGAAGGAACTAGAAGGGAAAAAAAATCTAGAGGGAGTTGAGTAATTATGGGGAGCAATAAAGAGGGGGATTCTGATGGCAACAGAACAGCTCATCAGGAGAGTGAGCAAACGCAAGAGAGGGAGAAAACCACTCTGGTTTACAACAGATGTGAAAAGAGCAGTCAGGAAAAAAAAAAAGGCGTTCAGGACCTGTAGAGCTTCACAGGATGGAGGATAAGGTGGAGTAAGGCAAGGATAGCAAGGCATTTGACACAGCCCCACACAAAAGATTAATAAACAAGGTAGCCAGCCTGGGAGTGGGTACCAGAGTGGTAGCCTGGGTAAAAAACTGGCTGGACAACAGGACACAGAGTGTAATAGTAAACAAAGTCCACTCTGAAGAAAGTGGGGTTACTAGCAGGGTACCGCAGGGTTCAGTACTGGGACCGGTCCTCTTTAATGTCTTTATAAGTGTAATCCCACCCTTCTGCCTTTCAAAACTGGTGGTGCGTTCTTTTAAATTAGCAGCTTGTTCTCCAGGCACTCACTCCTGCTCGAGCAGTCAGGGGCTTTACCTTTGAGCAGGCAGCAGCTTGCAGTGATCAAAAACTCCAGAAAGCTACCCTCCTCCCCTCCTTGTCTAGGGGTTTTGGATGGCATAGTGTCTCTGGGAAGGGCACTATCTTGACTGGCAGCACTTTGAGTTAAAATGGTACCTTATAGATTTGAAGTATGGGATTCCACAGTTGACGGCTGGATTTCTGTCAAAGTGCAGGCTAGCTGGAAATTCCTCCCTTCACAACTGGTGGCCACAGGATCGCTGGCTCTCTAGAAAACAGTTAGGCAGGCAGCACAGCATAACATATTTGGGACTCCAAATGATTTAGTCCAGAAACCGGAGTGAAATGCAATCAGGCGGTTTTATTTTATGTCAGAGCTCAAGCTGTACACACAGAAACTCCTCAGAGGATCCTCATTTGATTTTGTCACAGTTCCCACATTTCTACAGCTTACAGCACCTGATCTCTTGGGGGATAAGGATTTGAACCTGGGCCCTACTCGCTCATTTCTCTCTCTTTGTAAGCCAAATGGACTCCCGATTTACTCTGAGACATGTTCTCTGTCCCCAGACTGGTTGCTACTTCATTTCCCTGCCAGCGGGAGCTGGTGCACATATTTCCAAACCTTAGGCTAACTCTCCTCAGAATGGGGAGGGGGGGGTTAGTAGTTGTTACAGGCACAACTCAGTCCTTTCCACTAACGGCCATTGCTCCTGTCAATCCACGGGCAGGGTTCGCACGGGGCAGGGACAACTCTCTCTCAGGCACAAGCAGTCCCCAAACTATAAGCAGCACATACCTTGAGTGGACATGGAGGAGTAAAGGGGTAGCTCTGCCACACTCCCACCTGAGACTTCACTGCCACTTCTGTCACTCTGGCCCTCCATGGCAGCCACCCAACTCTGTCTGGAATGAGAGTCTAGTAGGCTCCTCGACTTTCTCCACAAATGCTGCTCCTTCTGGTCCTGCTGCCCATTGCTGACATTGTGGATGCCCTTCCTCACTTTTGGGACCAGGAGGCAATCTTCCCCACCCCGGCCCTGGGCCTCACTGGCCCTGACTGGAGGCCTTCCTCAGGCCTTTGAGCAGGCATGCCCGCTCATCTTGATGACTCCCTCAGAACTCTTCCTTCTCAACTCTAACTGAAAAACTCCCTTGTGACAGCTGGCGCTTAAAAACACATGCGTGCCACCTGGGCCATGCCCATGCCCAGCGGTGCGCGCACCTCCCGATGCCAACAGGGCATCTTTGTCATAACCCCCCAATTTGGCACAGGGGTTAAACTTTTTCCTCCACAGAAATGCTTCACCTCCCGGGGAAGTGGTTCCACCCTGGCCACCCATGGCTGCTGTGCACTGTGGGATAATGTGCAATCCCCCACAGGCCATCACATCCAGGCTCCACAGTATAGCGAGGGGTCTAAGGTTCTGAGCTGCAAATCTGGTGACATCCAGCAGACCAGACCTGGGTTTGAATCCCACAGCTTCCACTTGCATACTGTGTGACCTTGAGCAAGTCACTTAACTTCCTTGTGCTCCCAGGTCGCACCTGGAAACAAGCTCCGGCTTAGTGTGCCTTTCCTGGTTAAACAATTTCCCCTTCCTTCCAGGCTGACTGCATGGCAGCAATCTATTTAGAACTAGTTGGGTAAATCTACCTGCGGTTCTCTGGCTCCACTAAGGGCATGGCCATGCGACCTGGCTTCCCCAAAATTGGCTGGTCCACCAGGCCGACGTCCCACCCCCAGGGATACCCCTCTCTAATCTATTCCAGCTTCACTACTTTGCCCATTGGACCCTTCAGCAGCGCAACCCGGGCCTAAATGGCAGCCCAAACATTTTTTTTAAGAAACACAAACATTGCTATCTATCTATCTGTAATTCTAAGGCTATACGCTGCCAGGGGGTGGAAGGCTAACTTCAGCACTATTACTCTAAATGCAACATACAGAAGGCTAGACTTTAACTACACATTTTAAATACTTGACGTCCCCCCCCCCACAGAAATGTCTAGCTACTATTCTTAACTAACCTACCTTACATCTACATGCCTGTGTTCTAATCTACTTAACAGTGTGAAGGGGGCACACTTTTACCCTTTTTCTGTCCTTTTGAAACTGCACTGGTGCACATAAAAGTCTCTGAATAACTGTCTTTAGAAATTAAAGTCCACAAAATCCCATGTGCAACACCAGTGGGCAAGTGTGCTTAATTTCTAAGGGGTCCCTGCTTAACATGTCCTATATCATTCCTAAGTTAGCTAACTAAATAACACATGGCAAATAATTTTCATTAGAATGGTGCATAAGAGTAAAAAAAGTTACAATTTGATGAAAACTGGAAAAAAAAAATTGAAAACACGATGTTTTTTTGTTTTTGTTTTTCTTCTTCTTACCCAGAGTATAAGCTGATCAGACTACTTTTGATATAAAAGTAAACAGTCTCTAAGTAGTAGCGAGTCCCTTACAATGCCGTGGGCATTGTATTCCTAAGGGATTTCTTCTTTTGGGGGTTCTGTACTTGCTGCTGGGTCCTCAGGTGCAAAATAAAGCAAGGGCCTGGCTTGCTGCACTCTTCCCCTCGACAGTCATGGGCGACAACAAAGTACTTTAACCGGTGTCCAACTCTGTCCTGCACCAGAGCAAAAGTCTTGAACAGGGTTAGTCCTTCCCAGGCTGAGGAGGTGCACATTGATCTTGCCAGAGAAGTTACCTTATTTCTATCGTAGGTCATGTCTCGAATGTCCACTTTATGTCTGAGGTGCACCTTTTCCACAGCTCCCTGGAACAGCCAGTCAGATCTCCTGCACTCAATTAAGTCCCACAGTCTCTCAATTACGTATGGGTAGTTTGCTCCAGGATACTCCATGTTAAGGTAACGCCTCACCCATCATTCAGCCTGGCTCCAATTGGGCAAGGACCTGATGCTGGGCCATGGGGCCACTCCTCTAGGTAACCAAATTCCTTCACTGTAATGAAGCACCATGAGGTCCAGCTGATGCCTAGCATCCATATCAATCAAGTGTCTCTTGCAGGTTTCTGGGAGCAGTGGGGTGATCTCTAATATTCCCAGGACTGGTATAGCATAGGGCTTAGGAATGTCTCTTTCTATAACCATGTCCTCAGACATTCTGGTGATACCCTCCATGGGCTGGTCATAAATGGAAATGGCTTCAGTAGCTCCAGCAACACTCTCTTCCTCAGATCCATTATCTCCTTCACCTGCTTCTATGATGACCTCAGGGTCATCAGCATCAATAACTTTCTCTCGCCTTGAGGAGGCGGGGGCTAACTAAAGGCTTAGACTCTTCTAGTTTTTAGTAAGGTCTTTGCCCTCACCGTGGGTTCCTGGGTGGGTTTGGATTTTGGTGACATTTTCCTGGTATAGAAACACAGAAACATAGAAGTTGATGGCAGATAAGGACTGCAAGGCCCATCCAGTCTGCCCATTTCTTTTTCTGCCTTATAAATGTGCCATTGGCCTTTGCTCTGTCAATGGTCTATCTATTCATACTCATATGTACTGCTCCTTTTGCCTATCCATGCCTGTTTGAAGCCCTGCACTGTATTCATATCCACTACTTCCCTAGTGAGGCCGTTCCATGCATCTACCACCCTTTCTGTGTGTAAGCCCTCTAGCTTGGTGCATCTGTTTTGTAAGCACTACTCTGGCTAGCCTAGGTTCGGGAAGAAAACATTTGCTCAGCATCATGGCTAGGTTTGTACTTCTGGTCCGGGGCACCCAAGTAACTCCGATCACAGGAAGCAATAACTGAGAATGTCCAAACCAGGAATGGGATTCTAGAGTGTGGTGTGTATTCACTTCAACACAAGAATAACAAAGCAAAATGAACCGTCACAGGGCTTCACTCACTGGAAATGCAGATCTACAGAGGTCGGAGCACATCTTCTTTACTACACGATACCCTCAGGTTCTGAACACAACAGGGCTCACACGGTCCAAACTGGTTCATCTTCTACTTTGATTCCTTGACATGGCACCCGACCAGTCCTTGGGCACTTTTCCATAAGGCATGGGGTTTGATGGTGGCTCCCTCAACCACCCATGAGCACTTTCTAGCTCTAAAGGGAAAACATCCTTAATCCCACAACTGGGTACTTTCTGCAGACACTGGCCAAGTGCCTGGGAGAAAGCTATAGGTGCCTAAAGTGAATCCGTGGAGGTAAACCTGGTTACTCCAGATGGGGATCTGCCACCTCTTGTTCCCAAATCCATACCTGGCCATTCATTTGGAACTATACCTTTCTTCAAAACTACTGGTTGTTGATGCTATCTTGAAATGCATGACACATTTAACATTCTACTCTATATTTAGGTGGTGTCCTGACTCAAACAGTTCTGTTAGTGGCTATGTCCATTCCTTAAACCCCACTTTCTCAGATACTTCCAAGCCATACACAAATTTAAAAGGACTGTTCTTGGCTAGTCTTCTCCTGACCCCACACTAGGCAGTTACTTTTACACAACTCTGTCTTGGTGAAATACGGGCTCTATTTCAGAGCAGACTCACCGTGGTATGCAGGGGCTCCAGGGCTTCTGTTCAAAGAAAACAACAAGTTCTTTGATCTTCTCTGTACAACTTCTCTTTCAGGCAGCGTTTCCCTTTCCAAGCAGGGCCAGAGGGGATTGCCCCTGAAATGCTGGATTTCTCCTCCATCGTTCCAGAGATGGTGCACTGGAACAACTCGTGAAGCATTCTCTACCACTTCTTTCAGTCTCTTCTGTGTTCTTCTCTAGGGTGAGAACACACTACCCACTTTGTGGTGTAGCTCTAAAACAGAGTTAGGCTCTGAGGGGCTGCCAACTACAGCACACTTCCTCCTTCTCTGGACTCTGGCTGAAGACTCACTTGAATTCCCCAACGTTTGAACCTAACCCCTGCAGCCAACATTCCAGTGTGGCTTATGCTGCTGCGAGAATTCTATGGTGGTGTCATCCCTCCAGCTCAGCTAAGACTGAGGACAGTGTGAAACCCATTTAACTGGTGTCTCACAAGCCGCCTTTCCCTGCCTGCCACTAGTTCTAAGTGGGATTCTAGTAACCCTGAGTGACAGGGGGGTTACATGTGAAAAAGAACTTCCTTACATTATCCTTTAATTGGCCTCCCTTTAATCTCATGCAGTGTCCTCTTGCCCTGCTATTTTTCTTATATTGAAACATGTTAGACTCTTTCACCTTGTTAATGCCTTTAAGGTGTTTGAATGTTTCAATCATATCACCTCTCTCCCTCCTTTGCTCTAGAGTATACATATTGAGCTCCGTTAATCTGCCCTCATATGTTTTCTGATGCAGTCCTTGCACCATTTTGGTTGCCCTTCTCTGGACTGCCTGGTCATAAATGGAAATTGTTTCATTAGCTCCAGCAGCACTCTCTTCCTAAGATCCATTATCTCCTTCAACTGCTTCTATGATATGTTGGTTAATGCCCTTGTGAAGTTGTGGCCTCCAGTACTGCACGCAGTACTCCAGATGGGGCTTAACCAGTGTCTTTAATGAGGGATTATTACCTCCCTCTTACGACTTGTGGTATTCGTCTAATACACCCCAACATCCCCTAGCCTTACCTACTGCTTTGGTGGTCTGCTTGGATGATTTCAGGTCATCAGTGGTGGTGGTGATGATGATGATGCCCAAGTCTCTTTCTTCCCTTGTGACTGCCAGCAACTCCCCTCCCAGCCTATAGGTGGCTTCAGGGTTTCTATTCCGTATGTGCATGTTCTTGCACTTCTTTGCATTAAATCCCATTTGCCACTCTTCTGACAATTTTGCCAGTTTATCCAGATCTCTTCTCATTCTGCCCACCCCATCTGGATCATCTACTCTGTTGCAGATCTTGGTGTCATCTGCAAACAGACAAATCTTACCCTCCAGTCCATCTGCAATGTCACTGATGAAGATATTAAAGAAGACTGGCCCCAGGACTGATCCCTGAAGTACCCCACTTGTGACTTGCATCTCTTTTGACTGTATACCGTTTACCATCACTCTCTGTTTTCTGCCCATCAACCAGTTTGCCACCCAGTTGACCAACTTCTGACCCATCCTGAGCCTACCCAGCTTATTAATCAATTTTCTATGTGGAACAGTATCGAAAGCTTTGCTGAAGTCAAGGTAGGTGACATCAACTGCTCCCCCTTGGTCCACCACTCTGGTTACCCAGTCAAAGAAATCTATGAGATTAGTTTGACAGGACCTTCCTTTAGTAAACCCATGCTGTCTTGGATCCTGTGCTCCTATGGATTCCAGGTGTTGCACTATCCTTTCCTTAACGAGTGTCTCCATAATCTTGCCCACTACTGAGGTAAGACTGACTGGTCTGTAGTTCCCTGCCTCCTCCCTGCTACCACTCTTGCGGAGCGGGATCACATGAGCCCTTCTTCAGTCTTCTGGGACTTTTCCTGTGCTCAGAGACTCACTAAACAGTTATGATAATGGCTCTGCTAGTTTCACCCTTAGCTCCTTTAGTACCCTTGGATGTATGCCATTAGGTCCCATTGCCTTGTCCACCCTGAGCTTATCGAGCTCTTGTAGGACCCTTTCTTTTGTGAAGGGACTAGTGCACACCTCCCTTCCCCTGTGTCCATGATGCTGAGCTGTTGGCCCTGCCCTGTCTTCTCTTCAGTAAATACTGAGCAGAAGTATCTATATAGGATAGATGCTTTTACATGGTCCTCCTCACACGCCCCCTTATCTCCTTTGATCTTAGCAATACCCCTCTGGACTTTCTCCCTTAACTAATGTATCTATAGAAAGTCTCGTCACCTTCTTTTACTGTTTGTGCTAGTGTTTCCTCGGTTTGGGACTTTGCCTGCCTTACTTTCTTCCCTGCTTCCCTTAGGGAAGTTTGGTATGTCTCCCTATCTTCATCCCGCTGCATTCTCTTAAATTTCCTGAAGGCCAGCCTTTTGGCTCTGACCTTTTCTGCTACTGTTTTTGAGAAACAAAGTGGTTTCCTTCTTCTTTTGCACTTCCTTTTCTCTCTAACACAATGGGATGTTGCTTGAAGTATTGCATCATTAATGCTTGCCCACTTTGCCTGTACCCCCTCACCTGTATTTTTTTTTGCCAGGGCTAGCTTAACTCTGTTGGTCATCTTATCAAAGTCAGTTCCCATGAAGACACATATTTTTGCCTTGGAATGGGATGATTTAGTTCTAGTGGCCAAATTTAACCATACCATGCAGGGTTTTAAATAACTCTAAAAACTGATTAGCGTTTTGCTCATAAAAGTCCTAAAACATTGTGAAAATGCATATCACTTGCCTCACTGTGTTTAACAAATATGACACTCCTAGAAAACCTATATAAATGCTTTCTGTACAGTTAGTATTGTCCCAAGAAAAAACTGCTAATCAGTTATTTAACCCTGCCATGTGATGGTCACTGGCTCCTAGGTGACCTACCTGGAGATCTGTGATCCTTTCCTGCTAGTCCGTACTAGATCTAGGATAGCTCTCTGTCTTGTGGGTTGTTGTACCAGTTGTTTGAGGCCCTCCCCTGCAAGGAATCCACCATGCATCTATTTCTGGCAGATGTTCCTGCTGGAATTGACCAATCTGTATCTGGCATGTTGAAGTCTCCCATTGTGGAACCTCCCTTTAGCTGTCACGTGTGCATATCTTCTAACAGTAATGTGTCTATGTCCTCCCCTAGTCTGGGGCCTGTAGACAACCCTAGTTCATATAGCTGTCCATTTCCTGTTTCAGGTGATTACAGTTCTTCTGGCCCCTTATGTGTATTTTGAATTTCTGTAGCTTTGATATTTTAATTGATGTACAGGGCCACTCCACCCACCCCCCCTTTTTTGCACCTCAGTCTCTTTTGAACAGTACATAGCCAGGTACTGAAGTCTTCCAAGTGTGGTTACTGGTAAACCATGTCTCGCTAATTGCTACTATGTCCAGTTTAGCCTCCGTCATTATTGCCTGCAGGTCTAGGATCTTGTTTCCCAGACTGCGAGCATTTGTGCACATGATTTTCCATTGGCCAGATTTCGATGTGTTAGTTGTTGGGTGAGGTCTGGCGTTTCCCTGTGCGTTGTATGGGAGCAGGACCTTTTCCTACCTGGTGATGCAAATGAACTACAAACATGCTGAACTCCTGTTTGACCACTAGCTGAGGGGAGGTGTTCTTCCCATTTAACGTGTAGAGTACTGCACCTCTCCCCATTTGCTAGTTTAAATATTCTGCAAAGATGTCAAACTTCTGCCCCAATGCACTGACTCCTCCTTAGTCAGATGCAGTCCATCACATTAAAGAACTTTCCTCCCAAAACTGTTGCCAGTTCCCTGCAAATTTGTGTTTTTCTCTGGCACCAGCCCTTGAGCCACAGGTTTAGCTCCTATCTCCCCTTCTCTGAACTTCCATCACCCCCCCAAGACTGGCAGGATCTCAGAGGCGGATGTGCCGGACAAAATGGATGACAGTTTGTCACCCAGCCTGGTCAGGTGGTCCTTGGTCTTCACAACTGACCGGCTGGCGAGATCATGATAGTCCCTATGTGTACCAGGACATCAATGTTTTCTCCTGCTTCCTGAACAATTTTAGCAATGTGGTCAGTGTCTCTCCACGCTGATGCACCTGGAGACATCTGACCATTACCCTGGCTGGAGATAGGCATCAACTCCCACAGAATCATGGAGTCTCCTATGATCAGAAGATTTTGGATTTCCTTTTGCTTTTTTGTTTTGGTTCCTGTTTTGGGGTTTTGTTGTGCTAGCTCCTGTGCTGCAGTGTCCTCTGCCCCTCTGTTTGCTTCGGAAATAGAGGCAGATACCATTGTAGTTTTATATGGTTTGTGGAGGTAATATGTTGAGAGCACCGAGTGATGGGGCACACGGCTTGCCCTAACCACTCCACAACCCCCGACCACCACCTCTGCGGTCGAGGTGCTTCTCTTGGATGTTGGGGAAATGGCAGGTGGTTCCTATAATATATTTCCTCTTGAATATGCAATTTGAGGTGTGCAATCTCTGTCCATGCTGTCTGGAGCTGAGCCCTTAGATCTCCAGTGGCCCAGCATGTGGACAGTGTCCTAAATCTGTAAAACTGCCCTTCTGAAAGTGTTCCAGAGTACCTGCAGTTAATGATATCTATTCCAGATAAGTTGCTGGGTTTATAACCTGGTCAGAGTAACTAGAAGAAAGAAAATTAAAGCAAAAGTTTGATTTTGTGTTTTGTTTTTGTTTTGTTTTGTATAACTTGTTATAACAAGTTAAATTACTAGTGCCCTGTAAATGAGGTCAGCGTGTGGATACCCCACTAATCCGCTCCTTCCTGCTTTGCCACAGGAAAAAGTCACAACTGTGCTACCCTATACAAGGAGTGTAGTGTGGGGTGGTTGGGGATGGGGGTGGGTGACTGAGCCCTTCCCCTGCCGAAAAAGAACAACTGCGGACGAAAGAAACAAGGAGGTAAGAGCAGAAACAATCAGCCAGCAACAAATGCAGTAGCCCTGAAAGCTTATCCTAATGATAGATAAAAGTGTAAAACCTGTAAAGCACCACCTGTAATAATTTCACAGAAGATGTACCCTGCAAGAATCTGCATGCCTCGCACCACAGTCTCAGGCGGACCTGACTGTTCAGTCATGTACCTTGCAGCAGTACTCCTAATTTGTGAGATCCACCCTCGGCCCCTCCCTCTGCCACTAGGAAGTTCTGGGGAACTCGGCAGCAGTACAGAGCTGGCCAGACAGCTAGGCCCTGGTACCACCTCTGGCTCTGTTTCTTTTTCAACAACTGCAACCTCCTCCCACTGTTCAGATGGCTCCACAGTTGTGGCCATACTAGTTGCAGGGGATACTCTTCCGGCCGATTGCGGCCATTGCCAGGGTGCAGGAGTCTGTGGCTCAGGGGCCACATATCTTCCTTCTTGATGCTGCATATCAGAAGGTCTCACCACCCTAGGAACATTCCCACAAGCACACGAGACACACACAGGCTGCCTTATGCCCCACTCCCACACTGTCCACAAAATGCAGGACTCACCAGAACTTCTCCTTCAACCCACTCCACAGCCAATTTACTAGTCCCTCTGGAACATTGATGGTCCAACCTCCGAATCCAGGGGCATAAGCCATTTTTGCTTCTTCAGTGTCCAGTGTAGCAGATTAATCCACAAATGCTTAGCGATTAGCCCCCAAAAGATTTTTCTTCAGCTGTAGAAAAATAAGTAAACTTTTCCCTCTTTGTTGCTAGCAGAACTTTAATCAACAAACTCCATCATGGAGTGGTGAATACAAAGTTCTTTCCAGCACATACGACAACACTCCTTGCTCCTCGAAGGTTTCCAGCAATCTGAAGCCCAGACCACCTGACCTCCTTTTTCTAGTGCAGCATCTAATTAGCGTTATCCACCAATCAAGTCGCTCCCTTTCCTCATTGTCAGTCATCACGTTTTTTCTTCATGTGAGGCAGGTGCCATTTTCTCTCCTCATGATGCAATTAAACTGTAGCTTGGACTTCCAAAACGGACTCTGGCCCACCAACATTCCATCACTGTGCATGCCATCCATCGTACCAGGTAGGTGCTTGCAGCTCTTCTTTAGGATCCTGGATGACAGCCCCCATTTTTGTAACCCTTCCTTCTGCCTTTCGAAACTGGTGGTGCTTTCTTTTAAATTAGCAGCTTGTTCTCCAGGCACTCACTCCTGCTCGAGCAGTCAGGGGCTTTATCTTCGAGCAGGCAGCAGCTTGCAGTGGTCGAAAACTCCAGAAAGCTACCCCCCTTCCCTCCCTGTCTCGGGGTTTCTGATGGCATGATGTCTCTGGGAAGGGCACAATCTCGACTGGCAGCACATAGAGTTAAAATGGTACCTTATATATTTGAAGTATGGGATTCCATGGTTGACAGCTGGATTTCTGTCGAAATGCAGGCAAGCTGGAAATTCCTCCCTTCACAACTGGTGGCCACAGGATCGCTGGCTCTCTAGAAAACAATTAGGTAGGCAGCACAGCATAACATATTAGGGACTCCAAATGATTTAGTCCAGAAACAGGAATGAAATGCAATCGGGCAGTTTTATTTTATGTCAAAAGCTCAAGCTGCACGCACAAAAACTCCACAGAGGATCCTCATTTGATTTTGTTACAGTTCCCACATTTCTGCGGTTTACAGCTGAGGCACAGTCTCTTGGGGGGATCAGGATTTGAATCTGGGTCGTACTTGCTCATTTGTCTCCCTTTGTGAGCCAAATGGATTCTGATTTACTTTGAGACATGTTCTCTGTCCCCAAACTGGTTGTTGCTTCTTTATTTCCTCACCAGTGGGAGCGGGTGCACACATTTCCAAACCTTAGGCTAACTCTCCTCAGAATGGGAGGTGGGGTCAGCTGTTGTTGTTACAGGCAAAACTCAGTCTTTTCCACGAACGGCCACAGCTCCTGTCGATCCACGGGCAAAGTTCGCATAGGACAGAGCCAACTTTCTCTCGGGCACAAGCAGTCCCCAAACTATCCAGCAGCACATACCTTGATTGGACGTGGAGGAGCAAAGGGGTATCTCTGCCACCTACCCCACAGGTGACTTCACTGCCACTTCTGCCACTCTGGCCTCCATGGCAGTCACCCAACTCTGTCAGGAATGAGAGCCTAGTAGGCTCCCTACGACTTTCTCCACAGATGCTGCTCCACTGCTGGTATTGTGGGTGCCCCTTCCTCACTTTTGGGACTGGGGCAATCTCGCTGGCCCTGACCAGAGGCCTCCCCTCAGGCCTTCGAGCAGGCATGCCCACTCCTCTCGATGACTCCCTCAGAACTCTTCCTACTCATCTCTAACTGAAAAAGTCCCTCGTGCTTGTTGGTGCTTTGAAAACATGCGCGTGCTGCCTGAGCCACGCCCATGCCCAGTGGCATGTGTACCTCCTGATGCCAACAGGGCATCTTTGTAACCCCCCAGTTTGGCCCAGAGGTTACATAAGTGACATTGTGGAGGGACAGGATGGAAAAGTATGCCTCTTTGCAGATGATACAAAGATCTGCAACAGGGTTGATACACAAGGGGGGAGGTGGAAAGGATGAGAAGGGACTTGGCAAGGTTGGAGGAATGGTCAAAAGTATGGCTGCTTAGATTCAATGCAAGTAAGTACAAAGTAATGCACCTGGGGGAAAAAACCCCAGAGGAAGAGTACACAATGGGGGGGGGAGGTACTAACAACAACTGAAATGGAAAGGGACCTAGGGGTAGTCATATCCACCCAGCCAGCCACCGACGAGACCAGGGCGCCCGCCTGCAGCTCCTTGGAAGCTGCCTGCCCTGAACAGGGCTGCTTCAGCTCCCCCACGGTCGACCGGCACCCAGCCAGCCACCGACTGAGACCAGGACGCCCGCCTGCAGCTCCTTGGAAGGTACGGGACAGTGCAGCCAATTGGAACATGGGTGCTTCCAGCAAACCCGCTCTGATTGGCTAGGACTTTTCCCTGCTTCAGCCACCTGGCACTGTTTACAAATAGATTTTTGATAGAACTAAGCACATTTCAACTGTGTAATAGAAGTTTTCCATTAGCAGGTTATACAGACCTGCCACTAGAGGGATTCTTGGTCTTTCTACACAAATCACTGTACTCAATCGTGGGCAATATGGCCTGCATTATCATTCTACTTCTTTCCGGTGCTGCTACAAGGGAGGTTGTGTGTTGAGGTTCCCCTAAAGCTTCACTGAACAGTCCTGACAACTTCCTTAAAACTGCCTGTCGACAGCTCTGCAGCTGAAAACAGGAAGCCCTCAGCGTCTGCCATCCACCCTTCAGACTCGGGTCAGATAGACTCTGAGCACCCTGTTCTTACCTACGCTATGCTGACATCATCCAGTAATAATGCCTTACTTAGTATATGCTTCCTTCCGCCCTCCTTGGTGTGCTAGGAATCCAAGTGTCCCTCCCCCTAATAGGTGTGTACTACTTGCCATAATCTACTCACTGACCCTGCTCTGGGTGGACAGGCTCATAGACCCATTCCCCCCAGAACCAGTGAGCAATCTACATAATATCCCCCACATGACTTCCTTAGCAGCTACCCTATCTCAAGTATATCTAGTCTCTTAACAGAGCATGAGATCATAAAAAGGTGTATGCTATGACCTGCTTTACTGTATGAGCAGGGCCAGCGTCGAGACACCTCATCTCAATACCTAGCACTAAACTGCTCAGGTTACTAGTCTTGCTGCTTTTCCTATCGGGTGATATCCAACCTAACCCTGGCCCATATGTACCCAATACCTTGGTAGCATCCCCCAGGACCATCAATGGGCGGTCACCAAGGGTCTGAAGATAGCACATATGAACATATGTAGTCTTAGACCAGAAATATACAAAGTCTGGGCCTGGTTGGACCTCTACAAACCGGACTTACTAGCCATCTCTGAAACCTGGCTAAAAGCCCACATCCATGACCCACGAGATTCAGGTGTAGGCTACAATAGCTTCCCATAATGACAGAGAAACCAAAAAGGGGTGGGGTCCTAATCTATACTAAGGATGACCTCTCTGTCACCTCTACCCCTGCAGACTAATCCTACTGCTGAGGAGAGGCATATACATCCGGATAACCCTAAGGCACACCAAACAACTAACAATTGGCTGCATCTACCACCCACCAAAATCAGCCCTCAAATCCCTTGAAGCCATCACAAAGCAATCGGCTATCTAGGTAACAGCGGAGCAACTAATCCTGGGCGACTTCAACATTAACTGGGCCCAGGACCCTGGTCATGCCTCATGAGTCGCTACCCTGAAGCAGGTCTGGCGAGGTCATCTCTGAACCGACCAGACTTAATTACAAAACTGGGAACTACACCACCCTTGACTGGGCTCTGGTGTCTAACCCCACTAATATACAGAGTGCAGGCACAATGGCAGACTCCCTGAGTGACCATTCCCCAATCTTCTGTATATGGAAAACAAACCACCCAAGGTCCAACCTAGAATTCTTTCCGACCATGACTTCTCCAAGTTCTCTGAACTACAATACAATCGCTACCTAGGTAGTCTGGACTGGAACCCCATAAATCTTCTCCCTACTCTTACTGAGGCTGTGCAATACTTCCAGGATGAACTAACCACAGCGGCAACCTCTTTGCTCCAATGAAGAGAATGAGGGCTAAAGGCAGCTGCTACAAGTGGATCTCTTCCCTCCCTCAAAGCCCTAATGGCTACTCTGGAAAAAGCCTGGAAAAAGTTTAGGCTCTCCTCCCTCCCGGCAGATCTGGCTGAATACAAAGCCCTGAGGAACAAAGCCAAGAGAGCCATAAAACTCGCTAAGAGATTACTTAACACCTCCAGAAAACCAGCCTGGGCAACCCAAGCAATTCTGGAATCATATCAATGACCTGATCAAGGGCAGCAAAAGCCTGAGTCCTGTCCCATGGAGATTAACGGTCAGCTCACAACTGACCCTTCTCAAATCGGCTGCCCTTGACAGGCACTTCTCCAGATCTCGAGGCCTACAAGACCTGCCTGTCTCCCCAGACTCTCCCCCACCTCAGATGAACCACCTCACATGAAAAGACCCCCATTTCACCTGAGACTAGCTAAACACACTGAAGTACTAAACCTCCTAAGGAACCTGAAACCGAAAGGGTCAGGGGGACCCGATGGTATCGACCCTCGGCTACTCAAGGCAGGAGCTACCTCCTTAGCCTGGCCTATAACCAGGCTCCTCAATCAATCACTGAGGGAAGGAGCAGTCTCTGACCCATGGAAACATGCTAGTGTTGTCCCTATTCACAAAGGGGGGCTCAGGGAAAAACTCAACATCTACAGGCCCATCTCCCTCCTCTGCTCACTTGCTAAGGTGCAAGAAAGAGTCGTCTATAATCAACTCAGGGACTACCTGGAAGCTCATCAGCTCCTTGCCCCCTCCCAACATGGATTTAGAACAAACCATGGTACTGACACTGTCCTCATTAACTTCATGGATGAAGTTCTCAGGGCAATGGACAAAGGGATACCCACTGCTTCAGTCTTTATAGACTTATCCAAGGCGTTCAGCCTCGTCGACCACAACTTGCTGCTACAGAAGCTGCAAAATATAGGCCTAGACAATCATGCCCTGAAGTGGTTTGGGAGCTACTTATCAGGCAGGGCACAGAGGGTCTCGTGGAAAGGGACCATGTCTGACCCACTACCCCTAAACCAGGATGTACCTCAGGGCTCAATTCTAGGCCCCCTCCTATTTTCCTTGTTTACCAACAACCTGCGTACCCACTGTGGGGAGAGCTCAGTTGTGCAGTACGCTTATGATACTGTCATCTTCCGACCCCTGCGTGACATGATTGCCCTAGGCCCTCTACTCCAAAAGGATCTCACTTCACTAGCGACTTGGCTGTGTAAGAACAGAATGGTACTAAATGCTGACAAGACCAAGGCAATGCTATTCGGGCCAAGATCTCGGATTTGACAGGTCCTCATCCCTCTCCTTAACCTCACTCTCTGGGAAAGCCATTAACGTAGTCCCCTCCCTTAAATACTTAGGCCTCACGTTGGATCAGAATATCACATACAAGGAACACGTGGACCAGGTCACCAGGACCCTACATCAGAAACTTAGCACCCTGTTCCGACTCAGGGACCAACTCATCCTGAAGCCAGGCTCTCCATAGCTACCACAAGCCATCCCACCACCCTGACCTTTGCAGCCCCTATTATACAGGGCATGGCTAAACAAGAGATTACCAGGATGCAAACCCTATATAATAAAATAACTAATTTACGCAACCTTAGACCACCTGAGGACGTCACCATCAGACACTTTGGCCAATCTTCAGTTGGCCCACATTGGTCGCCTGGCTTCCAACACCCCTTTGCTTGTCCAGGCTCACAAGCTTCCTCAAACTCCACACTCCACCAAGCATTGCTGGGACCATAACCCTCAAACACAACCCAAGGAACCTAAGGACCTCAATTAGAATGCTATTAGAAGTCCTTAGGGTAAGGACAAATGCTGGCGGTAGATCCTTTTCCTCCCAAGCAGCCTGCCAGTGGAACAAGCTCCCTCCCCAGGTCCAGGCCTCCTCCTCACTCATGAACTTCCGCACCAGGCTTAAGTCCCATCTGCTGACCTCAAGCACATGCCACTGTCCTGGCACTTAAAGCTCCTAAGGTACTCCCCTCCTCCCCAACTCCCATCTCCTAGCTTAACCTTCCTACTACCTGCCTTATACGGACTGCTTGCCAGAGGCCACGTGTAACCCCTGAATAAACTATATGCAAAGTACTACCAATTGCTTACATGTCATGATAACCATGCCTGTACCCATGCCGCATCCACTGCTTTTCTTTTACCGTGCCTGTAAGCCATGCCTGAATCCACTGCTTTTCTTTTACCATGCCTGTATCCACTATTTTTCTTTACTGTAACCGCCTCATGATGTAACTCACAATGCCTCAAATGTTCCTTATGTCCTTGTTCATTATTACAACTTGTATTGTTATCCTGGGTCGCCCCTGAAAAAGGGACCTTCGGGGCTCAGTGGGCCTACCCGGTCATCAAAATTTAATAAATAAATAAATAAAATATCAGATGACCTAAAGGTAGGCAAGTAATATGAGAAGGCAGTAAGGAGGGCAGGGGGGAAACTGGGATGCATAAGGAGAAGCATCACCAGTAGAAAACAGGAAGTTATCCCTCTGTACAGACAGTTGGTGAGACCCTATCTGGAGTACTGTGTGCAGTTCTGGAGACCTCATCTCTGCAAAGACATAGACAGGATGGATGCAGTCCAGAGGAGGGCAACTAAAATGGTTCAGGGTTTGCACCAGAAGCTATACGAAGAGAGACTAAAGGAGCTGAATATGTATACCCTCAAGGAAAGGAGGGAGAGGGGAACATGATAGGAACTTTCAAGTACCTCAAGGGAAACAAAGTCCAAGAGGGTAGCATCTTTCAGGAAAAAGAGATGTGCAAGAACAAGGGGGCACAATTTGAAGATGGAGGGTGGATGGCTCAGGGGCTATGTGGAGAAGTATTTTTTCATGGAGAGGGTGGTGGATGTATGGAATGGCCTTCCTGAGGAGGTCATGGGGTTAAAAACAGTGGAGGAATTCAAGAATGCATGGGACAAACATAAGGCTGTTGGTTAACTAGGATCTGCAGCTTATCAAATAGGGCAGATTGGGTGGGCCAAGCGGTCCTTGTTTGCCGTCAAAGTCTGTGTTTCAATGAGGCTTACAGGGAGAAGCTAAAGGTAGTGGGGAAAATAGCCAGGAGAGCTAAAGCGGATATGGAGGAGAAGATAGTGAGGGAGACCAAAAGGGGAGACGAGAGATTTTTCCTGTATGTAAGTGAATGCAGGAAGAGCAAGCAGGAGATTATGAGGCTAAGAAGGGAGGGGGGAGCTCTGATACAGGAAGATGAGGAGAAGGCAAATCTGCTGAACAAATACTTTATCTCAGTCTTCATGATTGAGGAAGACGGACAGGGGCCAGGGCTAAACAGCAGGGGAAGATGGGGAAGGGAGATTGACACAAGCTCCTTATCAGAGGGTAGGGTGTTGGAGGAGTTGTGAAAATTGCAGACAAAAAATGCCATGGGTCCTGATGAAATCCTCCCCAGGGTACTCAAGGAGTTGAGAGAGGAGATGGCGGCACCACTCACAAAGTTATTTAATCTGTCTGTAGACAAGAGGAGAGTCCCGGGGATTGGAAAAGGGATGATGTAGTGCTGTTGCACAAAGAGGGACGGAAGGAAGAGCTGGTCAGCTATCGTCCGGTTCGTCTTACCTCAGTGGTGAGTAAGTTGATGGAGGCACTTATAAAGAAAAGGCTGGCACAATATCTGGGGTAGGAGGGGTCATAGATGAAAACCAGCACAGGTTTACAAGGGGAAGGTCATGTCAGACCAACCTGATTGAATTCTTTGATGGAGTGACGGAGATATGTGATCAGGGAGGGGCAGTGGATGTGGCCTGTCTGGACTTCAGAAAGGCCTTTGACACCGTCCCTCACAGGAGACTAATAAGCAGATTGGGTAGCTTATTGGTGGGGAGAAAATGGTAAACCAGGTGGAAAATTGGCTGGAGGGTAGAACTCAGAAGGTGATGGTGGCAAATGCGGTGCACTCTCTATAGAGGGAGGGGTGTCGGGGTTCCTCAGGGTCTGTGTTGGGTCCCATTCTATTCAACATATACATTGGGGACATTTCAGAAGGCCTGAATGGGAAGGTGTGTCTGTTCGCAGATGACATAAAGATCTGTAACAGGGGCACACAATGGGGAGGGGTGAGAAAAATGAGGGAGGATCTGGTCAAGCTGGAGGAGTGGTCAAGAAAGTGGCAGTTACAATTCAATGCAAAAAATGCAAGATTATGCACATAGGTAGTAGAAACCCAAGGGCAACATACTGGCTGGGGGGGGGGGGACTTGAGGAACTTGCGGTAACCAAGCAGGAAGGGGACCTGGGGATCATCATTTCAGATAACCTGAAGGTGGGGAACCAATGCAATAAGGCGATGGGGAAGGCTAACAGAATGTTGGCATGCATAGGGAGGGTCTTTACAAGTAGGAGGAAGGAGGTGATCATGCCACTATACAAAACTATGGTCAGTCCACATCTGGAATACGGGGCCCAGTTCTGGAGGCCTCACTTACAGGGTGACAGAGACAGGTTTAAAAGGGTCCAGAGAAGGGAACCAGGATGGTTCAGGGGCTGTACAGGAAGTCATAAGGCGAGAGGCTAGAGGAACTAGATCTGTACACACTGCAGATGAGGTGGGAAATGGTAGAAACCTTCAACTATCTAATGGGAACAAACAAGGTGAGGAGGGTAGCATATTCAGGATGACCGAAAACAAATCAACTAAGGGACACGCATTCTAGCTGGAGGGGGCAGATTTGGAGGAAATGGGAGGGAAGTTCTTCACTGAGAGAGTGGTGGGTCCTTGGAATAGGCTGCCAGAATGGGTTGTGGGGGTAGATTCAGTGAGCAAATTCAGGAGGGCTTGGGACAACTACATGGGGCTAAATAAAAGTTCAAATGGCATGGAATGGAGGGTAAGATAAACCGGAGAAGGGGTTGGGGTAGACTGAATGGGTCAATTTGTCCTTTCTGCCGCAAATTTCTGTTTCAACGTTAATTAGTTTTTGTTTTATTTACTTGGCATAGTGATTTTGTACCAAAATTAGGTCAATCAGATCATTCAAATTGATGGTGCAGCAGCCAGGGTCATCTGACGTTTGTGTTGCCATCCAAACTGCAGAAGATTACCAACATTTATGTAGTACTGATCTTATAACTGTTGAATTGCCACTTTCTTTTTTCATATTGATTACTTTTCTATGTCCTACACTTTCCGCCTGGTCTTTAGGCTGTGTATTCTAGCAGCCTTTCAACCCGAGTACTGTTATCCTGTTGAAAGCATACCCACTGGGGTTTGTGTGGCACAGGGCGCAAGAGTACTGACAGCTGCTGTTGAAATGGTGGGAAGGGTTTCTGTATTGTTCCCCTCTGCCCTTAGACTCTCCTTTCCACCCAGTGGCAGCACACTGATCTATCTAGCTGGCTCAGGCACAAGAAACATCATTGTTCTTCCCTTCCTCAGAGGAAGGGCAAGTGTCCCTGTCCACACTAGGGAGCACTGCAACTGTGAATGACACCACCAGAATTCCCTGGCTGGGGCTCGCTTTCTTTGAATATGCTTCTCCCAGCTTGGCCCGAATGACTGCCAGTGTTGCAGGTCTTCTCCTGATCCCAGTTCGCTGGCATGGCACTCCAGTGCACTGCTGCTAGGTCATTAGGTAGCCCAATAGCTATCACATTTTTATTAGTCTGTGTATCCCCCGGTTGCCAGAGCTGCCCACTTCTGCTAAGCAACCTCTCATCCCCATCCAATAGAACTTACTCAACCTCATGAAATCCACAGGACATTGCACCCTGTGGTAGGTGGATTCTGTTAGGAGGCTGGCATGAATACTTTTTCCATAGGTCCAAGAAGTGTGGAGGACAGTGGACAGTTGGAGTAGTGGGGCTTGGCCTGGCTGCTTCGGTGTCACACTGCTGCATTCCAGGGTTTTCCACTTAATATTTCCCTAACCCACAGGTTGCAGCTGGCGAGGGCACTAAGGCATGGATACTCATGCAATTGAATGGCCGTGCTTCATAAGGAGGCTAGCTCCTACCTCCCACAAGCTCTTCAAGACACACTACTGCCTTTGGTTACCCAAATGGTAGAGCGATAGAGAAAACTGCCCTTCCTCACCAGCGGAGGAGAGCATCCTGTGGGTTGCTCAGTTGGCCAAGCTGGTGGATCTTAAAGGAAAACACTGGAAAAGACACTATCAAGTGGTGCTGTCATACAGTAACAACTTTTTTATTATTTAAACAGCTACCACAACTTCCACTTTCTGTTGCAGCCACCATCTCATGAGCAGTGCGATGTGTCCATCCGACCTCTGCTATTGGTCGGCAAGACTTATTAGCATGAGGTGAGCTAGGGAAGCTCCCAGCTGCTCATGAGATGGTGGCTGCCAGCAATAGAAAGTGGAAGTTGAGGGTCACTGTTTAAATCATTAAAAAAAGCATTTAAAGGTAGTTATGTTATTGTTTTTGTCTGAAAGCACTAATCAGGCATTTTTGTAGTGACTGGGGAAAGCTGTACCTTTTCCAGTGTTTTTCTTTAAGGATGGGGACAAACTTCAGGAAGACCAGAACAGGCTGGGCAACTGGTCTGACTCTTTGGGTCTAAGATTCATTGTAGCCAAACACATGGTGCTCCATGTTATGTCAATCACCTCTTCCTGGTCTGATGCACCTCTAGCCCTTGCTAGGATTCAAACCAGAAACCCTGAGTACCAATGGTAGCGACTCTAACCATTCAGCTAAAGGGAAACCTCTTCTGTTTGAGAGGCTAGAGGGCTTCATGCTTGCTATCCCATGGACCACCACTAGAGGTCTCTAGCTGCTGTTTACTGCTAGACAGCACTACACACAGATTGCACAGATGGCCTTTTCTCCTATAGAGCACTACACCTGATGAGGAAAAACTATCAAGACCTGCACAGTCTGTCGGGCTCCTCGTTCTGTAGTGGAGAAGAAAAAAGACCTGGGAGTCATGACAGACAAGGTGATGAAACATGACAAGCAGCATGCACCCACTGATAAGGAGGCATCAGAAGGGGTTAAAACATGACAAGCAGCATGCGGCCACTGACGAGAGGGCAGCAAAATGCTGAGGTGCATCAAGGGATAAACAACCGGAAAGGGAAACTAATCCTGTCACTATACAAGTTCCTGGCTAGGCCCCACCTGGAGTGCTGTGTGCAATTTTGGACTCTTTAGTCCAAACAAATACTTTGAGGCAGTCGTAAGGCTACAATACAGGATTGCCAAAATGATCGGAGGATTGGGGCCAAAAGCTTTGAGCTAGCCAACTCCATGGTGTTGACGATGGGAGTTCGCTAGCACACTGGCGACCCATGTTCGCTCCCCAAACCTAGGCGTCAGGAGCGGAGGCTGATGACCCACCACTACTGTATTAACCTCTGTTCATAGATGGCACCATTCCACACAGAAATGGGTAACATCAAGGATTCTTTGTTCCTTCCCTGTGACAACCTTTCCCAGTTGGGTACTACCTGAGTACAATACCTTACCTCCCCAACTAGAGTTGCTAAGAGCTGCCAAGAGTAGGGGAATCTACACGGACTGACCTTGAGACCTTCAGGAATATGAGCTAATGGTACTGCAAGAAAGAAGTCTGACACTTGGGTTTAAGGAGGCAGTATAGCGCAGTGGTTTAAGGCTCTGAGCTGCAAACCTGGAGACCTGTGTTTGAATCCCACAGCCCCCACTTGCATACTGTATGACCCTGAACAATTCACTTAACTTCCTTGTGTTCCCAGGTCACACCTGTAAACAAGCTTTCAGCTACGTGTGTCTCTCTCCTGGTTTAAAAAAAAAATAAAAAAAAAAGGTTGAGCAAAAAGATAAGTTTACTGTAAATGTTTGAGAAATCTTTGCAAATACAGCCACAAATAGCACAGTTAAAATTATAATAAAACTTCATATGCATCAGTCACTTATTCTTATACTCTACTGTAGTTATTTATTTATTTAGTTAGTTTCTGTTGATGGGGTAAGTGCATTAGACAAATTCTTGCCTATTTTCAGGCACGACAGGGGGTGGAGGGGTACAGATGAATGCCAGTTGACCTTGAACCAGATTATGCTGTTGGTGGTATTTTAGTGAATGGGAGGAAATTTGGCCAGGGCACCGGGGAAATTCCCCTACTTTTTTTGAGAAGTGCCATGAGATCTTTAATATTCACCTGAACTACCACCAGAACAGGCAGATGGGACCTCTGTTTAACGTCTCACCCCAGCAGAGTACATCCACCCTACTATTCACTACTAAAACACCACTGGAGACTGTAGGCAATCTCCTCCCATGAGCCCTCCAGATATCACACTTTCCCAGGATAAGTGCCTACCTAGGCCTTCATCCCCGAGCTTTCTGTATTGTAGAACTAAGGCAAACAGTAATTACTGGGCCAAACCCCCGAGCATTCAGTTCACTGACTCCTTCTGCCAGATACCCTCCCTGGTGTTTAATTACTGTGTACACTGTATTCTTGGAACTAAGGCAATTAGTGACTCCTGGGCCATACCTCCGATCAGTCAGTCCACCAACTCCTTCTGCCAGATACCCCCTGGTATCCAATTAACTGTGACCTTAAGGGTGTACAGTGACTACTAGGCCTACCTACCTACCTACCTCAGTCAGCCCACAGACCCCTTCTACCAGATACCCAAATCCTGTTCACTTTACTCTGTCTTATACTCTAAACAATTTTTAAATCAGTTAACACATTTTCACACATTCATTTCTAGACACATTTACACTAAGTAATGGCATTAAACAGTGTTGCATACTGGTACATTAAAAGTTGTGACAGCATCCCCCCTCAGTTCCTTCAGGTTCAGTCCTTCACTTTGACAGAGTCTCTTAAAACCGGAAGGATTGAGGTAAATTCTGTATAAAACAGTGTCATTGAAGCTTTCAAAATAGTCCCCAGTTTTGTATCAACAAGGTTTTTACTGTACCACACTCCTTTAGACATCCTGAAGAAATTCTGTAGAGATGGTGCTGTGCAGCTTGATGTAGTTGGAGGGCCCTCTGTTGAGTCAACAGGTGGCTGATGAGAATGATGATTTCTTCCGATTTGCAGATTCTTTTCTGTGAGGAAACTGGTTACACAGGAGCAACCAGATTCCTACACTAGGCCCTGTTCTCACATACTGCCCTGCACTGTCCTTAATCTGGGATACAGGTGATCCCTTATCTTTATGCTGTAATTAAACTAAACTGGTTCTGTCAGGCTTTCTTCCTTCAGTAGGTCCCTTCACACAGACACCCCTTGGCATGGGCGCCTTCCTTGCTGGTTGCTCTCCCTGCTCAGACTGACTGCACACTGGCTGTGCAGCTCTTTTTATAGTCAAACTCTCCATTAGTATATTTAAATCTGTGGTCATTGAGTGGAGTGGACACTGACCTGTCCAGCAGCTCAGCACCAATTAGATTCCTCCCTGCAGCAGCATAAGCCACAATTGAATCCTCAATTTTGAAGCCTAGCTGCCCTCCTGAACATTCTAAGGCTTCCCTGTTGTTTTTCTACTTTTGGTAATTATAAAATGCATTTTCTTTGTCACCTAAAACAAACATTTCCTCAAAGGTCGAGCACTTTCTCGCTATAATGGTTGGGCAGCTGACTTTCTAAGCTTTCTGCTGAATCTTTTCTGATCACAATAACCCCAGGAAAGCTTGTTTCGGTAAGACTTCTATTATGTTGATAATAAACCATATAAATAATAACTTCTGAACACTTTCCTATGCTTTTCCTGTCAGACATGTCATTTCACCCTTAATTGTACTGATCCTTGTGAGTTTTTTCATTACATGAGTTATGCATTTTCCTAGCTAAGCTCCTCCTCTAGAGTAATTGCCTGCATGGATTTTCTTCACCAAAGAACCACTCTCCCCAAAAAAGGTTAGTGACTCCCTTATGTCAATTCTACACAGCTCAAACTATTTTTCCCATATGTAGGACATTCTACTAAACATGTGTGCCAAGTTTGGTTAATTTGTATTTAAAATCGGCTCGGCAGCACGTTGCTGAATATATACAATGTGTTATGACTTTTATGATTCACTTTCTGACTGTCCTCATGATCAAAATGCTCCGTTTTGGATTCTATACATTTCTGGGAGCAATCCATAACTGTGTGCTGTGCCCCGGACTCCCTATCCTCCGCGTGCCCATTTATTTAATCAATTGTAATGTATTTTTAATGCATGTGAAACCGTGAGCTCTTGTGTCTAATCACACCCTTTTCTCAGCACAGAATGGCTCCTGTGAGCTTTATTCCATTCTGCTGTGTACTTTACACTGTGGAGTCTCCTTCAGCCCCAGTTGCTAGACTGCGCTCTTTATACATATATTTTATTTAATTCTCAGAGCCAGTCCCTAGTTTTAACATTCCCTGGCACTTAGCGCCTTGCCAACCATACTGTGAGGGAATTTGTTTATCTGGTTGATCCTGCAACGAGAGTAGCGCATCATGTTGCAGCCTCTTGATCCTGCGTGAAGCAAGGCAGACTGTCAGGCCAAATCCTGATCTCTGTACAGCTGCAGAGTGAGACAGCTTCCCAGAGCAATCCCAGGATTCCTGATAGAGTGAGAAACACTCAGCTGTGGGACCAACGCTTGTTCTCTCACTCAATTTTTGGCATCAGTAGCACCCGCAGCTACCACTCTGCATACAATATTTAACTTTCTCAGAGCAGCATATCTTCTTGTCAACAGCGATTTAACAAATAAAATACAAATTGCTTAAAAAAAAAAAATAGCACAGGCAACTCGGGCAGCCCAGTTGTACACTGGCTGTTCAGCGCCTGTGTCAGTAGCCAGGATGATCCATTAACTAGCCAACTGGCCATCAGCAAATCAGTTTCTGTTTCTACCAATAAAATATTACTATTTTTCCACAAAAACATTGCCAATCACTATATTTAAGTGTAAAACTGCATGTGTTTTGGAAAACGGCAAGCCAGGAATCCCCGTGCTGCATCCCACTGCCAATAATTAATAATATGCTCACCACATATTTTACTAACAAACTCATTTTAAACTGCTGATTTTCATTATAAATAGAATAGTAGATAGGTTCCTGTGCATTTAAAAGTAAGTAATTTCCATCTAGAGGTTCTGGGGACATTGGGAACCTCAAGAGCGAAGCTCGAGAAGCTCCATGTCCCCAGAACCTCGAGATGGAATTACTACCTTGTGATGCACAGGAACCTATTTTTTATTTATTTATTTTTTTAATATATGGATGCGATTTTCTCTTTTTTTTTTTTTTTTGTTTGTTTTCTGTCAGACAGTTGGCTGCTGCAACGAACAAGTCTCCCCGTCCTGGCCACGCACCACACTCACTGCTTGGTGTTTTTTTTTTGTTTTTTTTTTTTAACACTAAGGACGGCCTACCTTTTACATGTCTGGGGAATGCAGGATCAACTGGATATCTTTATTTTTCACATTTTTAAAACAAAAAGCTCCAAAATGTTCGAGTTGAGAAACACTCTCGGTAAGCGAGACAGTGGTCGCCATGTTTTTTTTTTTAACTGTTCTGCCCACACTAACAGGAAAAGTGGCCAATTGGAAGGCACATTTGGAAAGACGTTGGGAGCTAGACTAGCGCATGCACCATTGTGTTTTGGTGATAATACTATCGTTCAGGTCCCGAACGATAGTATTACGGCACCTGAACGATGGTATCATCACTCCTGAAGTGTAGTATTATCACTTTGGGAGTGATACTATTATGGAGAATTTTTTGTATGCATTTCTACTATATTATTTTCTTGGTCCATATATTAAATTACAATTATGGAGGCTAAGTCTAGTATTTTTATTACTGCAGGAATGCCCCCACGTATCTCTGGCAGCTCCTACCTATTCTGGGGTTTGAACATGCATCCTTAACTACTAAATTTATATCTACAATGAAACTTAACAGGCTGTTCCTATACTCTTGGTGGAACAGGCTGTCTGAGGCTGTTACAAGACCGGTGGGGAGGGAGATCAGAGGGTCCTTTGGACTCTTCCCTCCGGTTGGGAAGGGGGGACAGTACCAAACCGCTTGGTGATGGTTTGCTGTAAGGTGTTCTTGGCGACACGAAGCATCGATATGCTGCTGAACGCCCCCGTCCCCAGGATGCCACCTTAGTCCAACCAATATGTGTGGAAGGTGGGTGGGCTGGGGAGAAAATGGAAACTTGCCGCTTGGCCAACCAGATGATGGTCACCTGATTTCTCCCCCCCAACACCATGAAGCCCTGGAGTAGCCTCCAAGAGCCGATCCCCTGTTGTGCACCCGGTACGGTTTTCGACCCTATCTCCCCTCCCATGGGCCCAAGGAAGGGATACTTGGTGCGACAGGGGACGACATGGGGATGGTGAATGGTGCTGTGGAATGATGCAGCGGGATGGGGGTCCATTGGTGGTCTGAAGGAGTGGCGGCCAAGGGTGCTAGAGGTGCAAAAAAAAGCTTTGAGAGAGAGACTGGTGGCCCTTAATATTGCATAAGGGGCCTCCATGATGGCCCGGTGACAGGCGACCTGTTTACATTGGAGCTGGTTTGCTGCATGGGGAATGGGCTAACTGAGATAGCTGCCACTCGTCTATGTGCCTCAGCCCTGGATGGCTGTAATGGCCCCGATGGCTGTGTCAGGAAATTGCCTCTTGCCATAGGGATGCAGTGACATTGAGGCTGATGGAGGCATGACCCACGTCGCTGGGATGGAGGGTGGGACTGGGGCAGAAAACACTACCGATTGTCTCCATGAAGGCATAGTTAGCCTGCAAAGAGTATATCCCTTAAAGCTTGGCTGGGAGAGATGAAAAACAATAGATTAAAAAGAAATACATTAGAAGCTATTCCCAAGCTTGGCACTGTGGGTCCCAGGAAATCTTGCCTGTCACTCCATGTCTACTGTGTAAGCTTGGCACAATGAACGGTAACAAATCCTGCCTCCCACTCCCAGTCCTCTATAACATAGAAACATAGATTTTGACAGCAGATAAAGGACCGCCTGACCCACCTAGTCTGCCCATTTCCCTACCTAATTAACTCCTGATCCTAAATGATCAGCAGTTTACCCCTTCTTTCCTATCACTAGGGTTGTCTTCTGTCTGTCTCATGCATTCTTGAACTAACCAATCGCTTTAGCCTCTGTGACCTCCATTGGGAAGCTGTTCCATGTATCCACCACTCTTTTTGTGAAAAAAATACTTCCTCACATTACCCCTGAGTCTACCCCCTCTGGCCTCATATTGTGACCCCTTGCCTGGCCCTGTGAACAGAACAGATCATGCCTCCCAATCCTGGCCAGCTGCAAGCCTGGCACAGTGAACAGTAACAAATTCTGCCTCCCACAGCCTGCATGCTGCAAAATTGACACAGTGGACACTGACAGATCTGCCTCCCATCCCCAGTGTGCTGTAAGCTTGGCACAGTGTACAGTAACAAATCCTGTCTCTTGCTGCCTGCACGTTGCAAGCTTGGCACAGTGGACAGTAACAAATCCTGCCTTTCACTGCCTGTATGTTTCAAGCTTGGCACAGTGGACAGTAACAAATCCTGCCTCTCACTGCCTGCAGGTTTCAAGCTTGGCACAGTGGACAGTAACAAAAGTACAGTGGATGTGACAAATCCTGCCTCTTACTTCTGGTCTACCACAATCTTGGTACAGGGGACACTAACAAATCCTGTCTCCTATCCCCAGACCATTGCAGGCTTGGCACAATGGACAGAAACAGATCCTGCCCCCCACTCCCAGCCAGCTGCAAGCTTGGCACAGTGGACAGTATCAAATCCTGCCTCCCACACTCTACCCATTGCAAGCTTGGCACAGTGGATGGAGCAAATTCTGCCTCCCACTGTCTATCTGCTGGAAGGTTGGCACAGTGAGCAGTAACAAATCCTTCCTCCCAGTCCCAGCCCACTATAAGCTTGTAACTGTTGAAAGTAACAAATCCTGCCTCCCTCTGCCTGCACGTTGCAAGCTTGGCACAGTGGACAGTAATAAATCCTGCCTGCATGTTGCAAGCTTGGCACAGTGAACAGTAACAAATCCTGCCTCCCACTGCCAGCACGTTGCAAGCTTGGCACAGTAACAGATCCTGCCTCCCACTTCTGGTCTGTTTCAAGGTTGGCACAGTGGACAGTAACAAATCCTGCCTCCCACTGCCTGCACGTTTTCAAGTTTGGCACAGTAACAAATCCTGCCTCCTACTGCCTGCATGTTGCAAGCTTGGCACAGTGGACAGTAGCAAATCCTGCCTCCCAGTCCCATCTGGCTGCAAGCTTGGCACAGTGGACAGTAACAAGTGTACAGTGGACACTAACAAATCCAGCCTCCTATCCCCAGACCATTGCAAGCTTGGCACAACATGTAGACACAAATCCTTCCCCAACTCCCAGCCAGCTGCAAGCTTGGCACAGTGGACAGTAACAAATCCTGCCTCCCAAACTCGGCCCATTGCAAGCTTGGCACAGTGGGCAGAGCAAAATCTGCCTGTCCGCTGCAAGCGTGGCTCAGCGGACAGTAATAAATCCTGCATCCCACTCCCACCCTATTGCAAGCTTGGCACAGCTGACAGTAACAAATCCTGCCTCCCACTACCTGCACGTTGCAAGCTTAGCGCAGTGGACATGACAAATCCTGCCTCTCACTTCTGGTCTGCCGCAAACTTGGTACAATGGACAATAACAAACTCTGCTTCCTATCCTAGTCCACTGCTGGCTTGACACAGTGGACAGAAGCAAATCCTGCCGCTCACTCCCAGCCAGCTGCAAGCTTGGCACTGTGGACAGAGCAAATTCTGCCTCCCTCTGCCTGTCCGCTGCAAGCATGGCTCAGTGGGCAGTAACAAATTCTGCCTCCCACTCCCACCCCACTGCAAGCTTAGCACAGCGGACAGTAACACATCCTGCCTTCCACCCCAGCTGGCTGCAAGCTTGGCACAGTAAACTATAACAGATCTTGCCCCCCCCCCCAACTCCTTGTCTGTTGCAAGCCTGGCACAGTGGACTGTTAAAAAATCCTGCCTCCCACTCCTTGTCTGCTGTAAGTGGGGCACAGTGAACAGTAACAAATCCTGCCTCCTCACTCTTGTCTGCTGTAAGCTTGGCACAGTGGACAGTAACAAATCCTACCCCCCACTCCTTGTCTGCTGTAAGCTTGCACAGTGGACAGTAACAAATCCTGCCCCCTACTCCTTGTCTGCTGTAAGCCTGGCACAGCGAACAGTAACAAATCCTGCCTCCCACTCCTTGTCTGCTGTAAGCCTGTCACAGTGGACAGTAACAAATCTTGCCTCCCACTCCTTTGTCTGTTGTAAGCCTGGCACAGTGAACAGTAACAAATCCTGCCTCCCACTCCTTGTCTGCTGTAAGCATGGTACAGTGAACAGTAACAAATCCTGCCTCTCACTTCTGGTCTGCCACAAACTTGGTACAGTGGACAATAACAAATTCTGCTTCCTTTCCCTAGTCCATTGCTGGCTTGACAAGGTGGACAGAAGCAAATCCTGCCTCTCACTCCCAGCCGGCTGCAAACTTGGCACTGTGGACAGAGCAAATTTTGCCTCTCTCTGCCTGTCCACTGCAAGCATGGCTCAGTGGACAGTAACAAATCCTGCCTCCCACTCCCGCCCCACTGCAATCTTGGCACAGCGGACAGTAGCACATCCTGCCTTCCACCCCAGCCCCCTGCAAGCTTGGCACAGTAACACATCCTATCCCCCAATTCCTTGTCTGTTGCAAGCCTGGCACAGTGGACAGTAACAAATCCTGCCTCCCACTCCTTGTCTGCTGTAAGCTTGGCACAGTGAACAGTAACAAATCCTGCCTCCCACTCTTGGTCTGTTGTAAGCTTGGCACAGTGGACAGTAACAAATCCTGCCTCCCACTCTTGGTCTGTTGTAAGCTTGGCACAATGGACAGTAACAAATCCTGCCTCCCGGGGAGGTGCTATTGAGCTCCCATCATGGCGGACGCTAATTTTCAGCTCCTGACTCGTCAGAAAGCAAAGCCTAATTTTAACACGTTACGAATTGATGATGGCCCAAAATAACTTAATTCACTGTGAGATACGCTGAACTTCAAGATGGGACCACAAAAAGATCAACGGCATACTGCGCTGGTATGAATGCGTTCTCCTTGTTGCATACATCAAGGTGCGGGATCAGGGCCATGTTCCTCGGCAGACTTGAAAGCTCAGCGAAGCACCGAATCCTCAAATTTTGGCTCTCCTCAAAAATACAAGAAACCGGAGAGGAAACGAACCGGCAGTTAGCAGCAGTGGAGGCTCGTTTTACAGAAATTGATGGAAGACTACGAGCTAATGAGACCGATATGCTGGAGCTCAAGTTAGAGAGAGAAGCCCAGCGTACGAGGAATGTCACGTTTCTGCAGGACCTCACCTTTCTAAGAGCTAAGATAGAAGCCCTAGAAAATGCACAAAGGCAATCGAACGTCCGCATTGTAGGCTTTCCCCCAAGGTTTGCATTGACCACAGAAATCATGCCAGCAGTAAATAGACTGCTTTTTTCCGATTTGGCATTAATGCCTGCTGAGTCCGGAACCTCAGTAATCAAGGCCTTTGCTATACCTATGCATTCCAGAAGAGGCCGGGGAACTGTGCATCCCTTAACTGCTATTATCACCCTAACCCAGAGAGTTGCATTTCTCTTACTGTGTGCAGCAAGACAAAGGGAGATATAATTTGGGAAGGAAGCAGGATCGCTTTTTCCAGATATCTCATCTCAGTCCCAAAACAGGAAAAAGAATCTACAAACCACAAAGAAATTGCTCCTGGAGAATGGGATTGAGGCCCAGCTATTGGTCCCTGCAAAGCTCCAGGTTAAGTGTGCGGGTAAGATCCATTTATTAAATGACCCTGAAGCAGCTGCAGCCAGAAATAATAAAGCCGAAATGGGAGACTAAAAAGGCAACGCTCCAGATTCAGGTTCAATTGAACACAAATGACTGATGCTGGAACATCTAATTGGGCCCATCTTCCCGGGATAAGTTTCCTTCTTGATAAGACTGAGCTTTTGAGTGAGACTTAATGTTGAGTTTATTGTGAGCCATTTTGGGACTTTACTTTCAAGTTCTGTTATTGAATTTCCTGCCTATTGAGAGGAACCTCATCATTTGGGGATTTCTTACCCCACTCATTTGTGAACTTATGGCAATATCCTTTTAAAAGCCTTCCTCCTTTCAGTTAGCAGGGCCAACTAGTATGGTAGGGGTGCAATGCAACTTAATTGAAAACCAAGGCAACCTAGTGTATTAATCTTGTTTAATTTCTACTCAATGGGTTCGTTCAGCCCTCCGCTACTGTATAGAGTTCCTACAAGGGCAGAAATAATGACAAATAGCTTATGTCTGTCATTTACGGGTGAGAGTGATATATCCTACATTATTATCTCGCCAGAGAATTAACTCTATGCTACCTAAAGGTTGTTGGTTGCACTGTAGGGTGGAATAATTAATACTGTGCATTTTGTGAAACTTTATTCCTGTACCAGGTGTGATTTGGACAGCTGGCTCTATTGATGATGTATGATACATGGTATATGCTGTATTTATATAATCTATAAATAAAAGTTTAAAAAAAAAAAATCCTGCCTCCCACTCTTGGTCTGTTGCAAGCCTGGCACAGTGGACAGTAACAAATCCTGTCTCCCACTCCTGGTCTGTTGCAAGCCTGGTACAGTGGACAGTAACAAATCCTACAGCAACAAATCCTGCTTGCCACTCTTGTTATGCTGCAAGCCTGGCACAGTAAGCGACAATACATTCTGCCTCCCTCCCTGTCTGCCACAAGGAGGGTTTTCTTTAAGTGTAACCTGCCAGTGTGACTGTGCAGATGTGTTCTGCATTGTTTCCCTAAAACTTACCCATGACAGGTTGGGCCCCTTCTTCTACTCTACTGTTTTACCCTAAACTGCCTTCCTTGCACCCACCACTGCTCCGGTTACCTTAATCCTTCTCCTTCTTTCTTTCTTGGAGATGGGCACATTTCTCACTGTCCCTCATTCCATGATAAATACTGGTTCTCCTTCTTTCCTTGTTACCTCTTCTCACTCCCCTCCCTTCTTTTCACTCCCTTCATTAATCTGATGCTTGCTCCTTCTGTATCCCTGCTGCAAAACCTCTGCCAGGAATCTGCTGTCTCCTTTCACCTCCCCTCCCAGTCTGTTCCTCCACCTTCCTTCTGCCTCTCAAATCACTCCTCTGGGATTACTTTGCTCCCTCCTTACTTGTAGGCTGCTGCAGCTTGCCATTTCATTTCCCCTTGCTCTCACTGCCTATCCACTCCTCCTTTTCCTGGCTCTGGTATCACCTGTGCCCCTTCTTTCTACAGGCTGCAGTTTATCAATTCCCTTTCTCGTCTGGTCCTCTGCTTCCTCCTCATTCTCAAGTCCCTCATTTGGGATCACTTCTCCCCCTCCTTTCTGCAGGCTGCAACTTGTTACTTCCCCATTCTCTCCCTCCCTATCTGTTCCTCCACCCCACCTCCCCACTTTGGGATCACCTTCCTCCCTCCTCACTTGCAGGCTGCAACCTCTATGGCCCCTTTCTGTCTTTCCCTGTGTGCTCCAGCACCTTTTCCCTCTCTCTCTGGGATCACTTTGCCTGCTCCTTTCCTGCAGGCTGTGACTTGCCCTTTCCCCCCTCCCCTTGCTCTGTTTCCCCACACCAGAAGGTTTTGCAGCAGTCCACCCCTCCTGAGTTTTTGCTGTGTTGTTGCTGCCTCTTTGTACAGAAGTCTGAGATCCTTTTCCCATTGCTTTGCCCATCTCACCAAGTAACTCCACTAGCTGCTTCAGTTTGTGTTGTTGCTATAATTGCTATGTCTTGTTGTAAATTTACACAACTTGTGTAATTAAGGTGTACCATAGTTGTCAGTTTCTCCCATAGGTGCTGGAACGGGTGGGGCCACTAGGGCCATGCCCTACCACTTTCATTAGTGGCCCTATCACTTTTTGCTATCATGATAATATATTTAATAGGGGAAAATTTACCCCTTACGTCCTTGGCCCTACCACTTTTCAAACCATTCCGGCACCACTGGTTTCTCCTCTTGTTACCCATTTCCTTCAGGTCACACATTAAAACCAGCTCCTGTTCTGAGTGCCTTTCTTTGACATCAGACATTTTAAATGAATTAACACATGCTTACCTTGCAGAAAAAGAGAGCGGGGGGAGCAATATCTCGGACTTCCACATACTCAAGGCTGTCAACAAGATGGTGCCCACCAGCAGGACATTAGGGCATGCCTTGATATTCATTGGTGGGAAATTCAAGGGTAACATCAGGAAGCATGTCATTTTCGAGCTTGGTGAACCTATGGAACAGCCTACCAGCTGAGACTGTGAACATGAAGACAGTACAGGAAAGGAGCATCCTGACTGGCTGACAGCATTAGGAGTTAGAGTTAACATGGAAACTCCATATACAATCAAACAATTAGAATTTTAATTACAAAAACATTCTTTTAATAGCATTAATGCCTTCCAGAGCTTAAGTTAAATCTAACCCTGGGGGCAATAGGCACTTGGCTGCTTTTCACACATCATGCCCCCTAGGGTTGATTAACTGACAGCAACTCAAGCCCTGGTCATGCCTTAAAGCAGCAGTCCAATGAAAATTGTTTTTCCAAAAAAGCTAGTTTCAGCTACAATTAAGAAAAATATTAGTATACCTGTCAAATGTACTTATCTAAGTACCTACTATGCTGCGACTGTCTTTTTTGTTGTTGTTGTTGGTTTTTTTTTTTTTTTCCCAGTTCTAACCTTGCGAGGCCTACAGTGCTATTTCTATGCAAAATGTGGTGGCCATCTTTTTTTCTTGAGAAAAGAAATTCAATTAAAATATTTACAAAATACTCAAATTTCGTGGAATTAGGAAATTAGATCACCAAATAAAACTGGAAGATGCCTGTAATCTTTAATAGTTTAAAAAAAAAAAGGGTCAAATTTTTTGCCCAGTTTCATTGCACTGCTGCTTTAATGGTTAATCATAACTTTTTTGTACAGAAACATAGAAGGTAATGTCAGATAGGGACCATGTGGCCCACCTAGTCTGCCCCTTTTCACTACCTAATGCAATACCGCAGACCCTAGTTAATCTGTGGGTTACCCTCTCTTTCCTATTGTGAGAGTACTCTTATGTCAGTCCTGTGCATTCTTGAATTCCCCTACCGTTTTTGCCCCCACCACCTCTGCAGGGAAACTGTTCCATGCATCCACTACCAGAGGTTGAAGTTAAGTTTTGCAGCCACTAGCCAGCAGGATTAGTGACTGGGAAAATCCACTAGCCCCACAGACTTTTCCTCCGGCCCAGCTGGTATACTTATTGAAATATTACCTTCTCAGTACAAGCCTGCAGGGCTAGTTAAAGGCACAGTGAACACAGGAAATCCAGCACTCACCACCTCATTATATAGAAAATGCAGCTGTCATTATTAATATCAAAATGAGTGCCAAACTTTATTGCAGGTGCAAAAAAGTTAAGCGCCCTCTGAAGCATTTAGGAGACAAGCCCCTTTATCAAAGAAATCTTACTAGCCCAATACAAAATCTACCAGCATTTGGCTCATGGGCCAGTGCCAGTTTGACCTCTGCACTACTCTTCCTATGAAAAAGTACTTCCTCACGTTGCCCCAAATCTATCCCCTCTAGCCACATATCATTTACCCTTGTTCTTGTACACTGTACATTACAGTATGTAATATTTCTGATTATTCTTATTTCATTTAAAAAAAAAAAAAAGTAAAGTTATAGTTCTGTATTTCTAAATCTGTGTAATCACTTCAAAACAAATTCATTTTCCATTGAATGACCACCAAAAGCAGATGAAGATGGTAAATAACAAAAAAAATCTGAATTACTTTGTAATTACTGTAACAATCTACAGACTGGATGAGGACAAACACCTTTTTATGTCTAATATAAAAATCTTCTTTATTTTATTGCAGTATAAATTCAGAGACCTGACTATAGAAGAGCTGCTGAAAGTGAATAAGGCGTATCCCAGCTTTAAACCCTCCATGGCCACCTACAGTAAGAGATGCTTCACTGTTACAGAAGGCTTTGTTGGGAAGGCTTTACAATGTACAAAGAAATCAATAATCCAGAGACATGAAAATGATTTACTCTGTCACCTTTCAGATCTTCATGTTAAAATTCTTTTGCTGCATGGAGAGCGTTAGTTAAATATGCGGATCTGTTTAAGCCTGGTTCTTTTCAGAGTTGCTTTCTTGATGCCGTGGCAGCAGTACCTCTAGCTACCGAGGATTGGTTTTAGGAGCAGACTCAGGCACTCAGACCACCAGCTGGTTCAGACTGTGAGTGTTGCATGTGCAACCAGACACACCAGGGTGTGTAATTATAGGTCAGTAACCACACACTTTGAGTGTGTTGTTGGGCACAAAGCTTCTTTTGCTAGCAAACGCAGAATAAGGGTGCACAGTTATTGGCCATAATTACACATCCCTGAAGGGCCTCATTGCGTGTATAAAATGGGTCCCTCTGGCCAGCATATTGCTTTACCGTATGGGAGACCCAAGTCTGAGTTGCAGTCCTATTTTCCCTGCCCTGAACCGGTGGGATCTTGGGTGCAATGCAAAGGTATTGTGCTGAGATGCCAGAAGAAGGTGATGTCCGCTCTGAACTTAGAGTACCTCTAATGGTGGGAAGTGGTGATGGCATTGGCATTGTGAGTAACCGTACAACCGTCAGTTGCCACCCACCTGTAGGAAGGCATGGCGGTAACATTGGCAGTAGCCAGGGAGATGGGAGGGCAAAAAAAAAAGGGACCAGTCAACCACATAGATGATGGCACAGCCGACCTGCCCACCCCAGAAGTTGTGGGAAGGTTTGACACCCTCGGCTTACCCATCATTGACTGCGGGTGCTCCTGTGCAGTCAGCAGTGTAAATGCTAGTTGTTGGGGCCCTGAGCCCACCCAGGGTAGGGGCAGGCCCTGGAGGAATCAGTCAGGAATGTCAGATCTGGGTGGAGTGCTTAGATGTAAGTGTTTCTAGGAGGTATACTGGGTAGTGCCTGAGCCAGATTGTTACATGATGCTGATTCTCAGTAAATGGAAAGGATTTTAAAAAATGGGTCTTACTGACAAAATGTGGAAAAAAACTGCTGAACAGAAAAAACATTGTTTTATATGACAAATTTGTGTTGAAGAAAACAGTTGTTCTGTCTTTTTATTTTATATAGAAAAGGGTGTTGTTTTGTTTTTTACTTTGTTTAAACTTTTTTATTCATCAGAATGGGTGTTTCATTTCTTTGGACAGGGGAGCAGGAAACTGTAAGAATGGAGCTCTGATTGCTAGGGTTATGTGCGTTTCAGTCACGTTTTTTATCGTCTTCACTGGAACAGGACGCTGTGGGAGTGGGACATTAATTGATGGATTTGTGAGTACCACAGTCACGGTTTGTTGAAACGGCCATCTCAGAAACCACTAACATTATTGGAAGTGTTTGGCAACACAGAGAGAACACACTGGTTAGTTAGGACCCCCCCCCGGAAAAAAGTTGCGGTTTAATGTTTTATGAAACTTTGGACAGTTTGGGTTAAAACTGAAGCTGCAGTTGGAGTCAATAGGTGGCAGGGGTTTCATTTGGTGGAGTGGCTGTTTTGTTGACGCATGCACTGAGCTTAGCGGCTGACGCTGAAAGGAGCTTGAGCAGACATAAGAGCTATAAGGGACATTAGGCAGGGATGATAGTGGTATAAGTAAGCAATAACACACAACAGGGCATGTGGTTATTGCGTAATTACCGCATGCCCCCCACTCAATGGATTGGAAGTGTGAGGCGTTAGCAGAGTGCCTTTCAACCACGAAGTGGGGGGGAGTGTGGTAATTTAAAAAGTAACCACAAGCCCTGAAGTGCATTATTGCATTTATAAAATGGCACCAAAAACTAAAACAAACAAACAAAAAAAAAAACACGAGACTCAATACATTTTTAAATTAAAATAAATAAATCTTCATCTTTAGTAAACAGCTAGGTTTGCCCATCCGATGTCAAACTGGCTGGCAGGTAAGCACCATGTTGTTAGTTGGACATTTTTTCTTATTGCTCCCCAGCTGTCAGTTACTGAGAATTCCAAAGCAGTGTAGTTCCAAGGTTTGCAACTTTCCAGATCCATGCAAATATTGGTCAGTTGTCACAGTGGTCTGGGCAGCTGTTGACTGATGAGATCACTGGATTTGTTTGCCCATTTTATAATAATGTAATATCCTACTGTTTTGCATAGACTGGCACATTGAAAGAAGTACAGACTTGTAATTATGACCAGATAATTACTTGTTTGCACTGATCTTTCAAGCCAGTCAGGTGGATTGATTTTCTTACCTAATTCTTAAGGAAGTGATGTGCTCCACTTCTTGAGAGGGCACAGACTGCACCATGCATGACTTCCCTCTGTTGCTACATGAAAGGACTGGTGTTGTCTGCTGCGGACTCCTGCTTGTCTTACTCTCCTGACAGGCACAGCAATGAGAGTATAGTGTAGCGCAGATGTGGGATTGTTTTTGGGGGAGGTGGAGCCACAAGATGTAAAAAAAAAAAAAAATATAAATATATATACTATATACGTGTGTGTGTGTGTGTGTGTGTGTGTGTATGTATGTATGTATGTGTGTGTGTATATATATATATATAAAAGAAAATACAAAATCACACATGCCCCCCACAATGCAAAGCATCATGGGCTGCATATGCAAATCACCACAGAATGTTATGCTGGTCCCACTTTAAGCAGAATTGCATGGTTCACCACAATATATCCAGGGCACACTGCCTTAAGGATAGCTGGTCCATTCCACTGGGGTGTCAAACAGACGAGGCATACTGATGAGTCCTGGTAGGACGAAACACGTGTCTATGTCTTCTGTTAGCACCCTTTGCAAACTGTGTGAGAGGCCTTTCAGCACCATGCAATTCTGCTTAAAGTTGGACCAGCATAACATTCTGTGGTGATTTGCATGTGTAGCCCATGATGCTTTGCATTGTGGGGGCATGTGTGATTTTGTATTTTCTTGAAACTTGGCTTCCCAGCCAAATGCCCTTTGTGGTAACCCTTGCCTCAGTGTTTGCACACAGAGGTTCTTTGTCATATATATATATATTTAAAAAAGTGAAGTCTGTTTATGTATGTAGTTACTGTGTCTAAGCTGAGGGAAGAATCTGACAGTTTTGTGACCTGTGTAGTCTGCCAGCTCCTCAGATTGCCACTGGGAGTGTCTGATAAATTAGGAAATTCTCCTGTGTGACTCAGTTTCAAGCCTTAGTGACAGGAATTGCCTGTTAAATGTTCATTGTTTTCACATGTGTTTCTGTTTAAAAGGGCCCTCATAGATGTTTATAGACACCTAAATAACTTGATACCCAACAGACAATGACTGTGAAATGAAGTGAGCAGTAACCCACAACAGGGTAAGAGGTTATTGAGGATTAGTCAACACCCTGGGTGTGTTGTGAGGCACGAGGCTGCAGGCAGAAAGTCCTCACAGCACCCGGGGTGTTGATTAATCCCTAATAACCCCATACCCTGTCATGGGTTATTTAAGCAATAAACCACGACAGGGTGTTGGTGGTGCTGGTTTTACCCACGCCTGACGTGGTTCGGTCACGAGGCCGCAGGCCGAGTGACTAAACCTCATCAGGCATGGGTAAAACCAGCATCACCAACACCTGGGTGGTTTAATGCAATCTAATGTTCCCCTTGATTTTTGTAACAAAATTAAAATAAAATATTTTTTTCCACTTTTAATCATTTTTATTACATTTGTCATTCCATACAAAAATAGTTCCCTGTCAGTAGGTAGAATAATGTTACCCCATTACTCATCCCTCTTCTTTGAGAGGAGAGACAGCCAGAAAGTTTTGCTGTAAACAATGTAAATTCAACACTGTTAATAAGAAATGAGGGCTACAAGTTGTGTAAATCCAGCAGAGAAAAGTGGCGTGAAACTGGACATGCATGTATGCATATTCATAAGCGCATGGAGCGACTGTACGGCTTCGCTTTTCAGGAGCGATTTATAGAACTTGTAGTCCTGCTCTTATTAGGACATATTGTGTTAAATTGAGGATTGCTGGCAGTGTTAAAATATATCTTTAGGTGACCAGTGATGTTGGGTGGCATGGAATCGTTTTTACTTTCAAACGCCGCCAGCTTGTCCCACGAAATTACCGGCAACCGCAGTTTGAGTAAAAAAAAAAAAATTTAAATGGTAATACACCAAGAGTTGGGTGGTAAAATCACTACCTTTAGTTTACTGTGCATATTGGCTTTGTCTCTGCTGCTCCTACATGCTCACCGCTACTTGTGTTCAGGATGGGGTTGCCAGTAATGTGGTGGGAAAAGGCGGCGGCAGTTGAAAGTTAAGCGGGGATCGCATTTTGAAGACAAGTAGCGGTAAGCTGTAGGAGTGACGTACAGATACAGCAGAGACAAAGCCAACATGCACAGTAAACTAAAGGTAGTGATTTTACTACTCAACTCTGGGTACTACCATTTAAAATTTTTTTACTGAACTGCTGGTTGCCGTAATGTGGTAGGACAAGACGGAGGCATTTGAAAGTTAAAACGGGGATCGGGTTGTTTTCTTTCTAGGGGTCGAGCCTTAGCACAGCTGGCACTTCTTCCTGTTGATGATGCTGAATTTTACAACAGGGTAATGGTGCCAGCTGACCAATGACATTTAAGCATTTTAATTGCCATTGTATAATGCTGACTTAATCCACTGTCACGCAGACCGACTCCACCAATGGCAGTGCGTGTTTTCTCCTACATGTTCTAAAGCTTGTTTATAATCTGTCTGTTTCAATTCCTTCTATTTTATTTGCATGCTGACTCTTATTACGTGAAGGATATGCTTAAAAACACCCACTGTTTCTTAAAGAGCTCTAAAATCTTAAGTGATGTTGGAAACAGTATAGCAGACACATTTCAAGTTTCACAGACAACAGGAAGCTCGGCACAAAGCACTGAGGCACAAGGGCTGCCATAAGTAAGCAACAAGACATGACAGGGTGTGTGTAGCACTTAACACACGGCTAGGAGGTGTAGTGAGGCACGAGGGCCACTGGCTGAGTCGTCCAGCCTCCTAGCCATGTATTAAAGTGTATAACACACAGTCCCTAAGTGCTTTTTGCACTATGAAATGGGCATCTAAATTATAGATGCATGTGAAAATAAATTGCTTTAATAAGTAATAAAAAAAAAAATTAAATCTTTTCTTTAATATAAAATAGTTCCTCCACCAGTTTACTGTGCCTTTTTTTTTTTTTTTTGAGTTGGGTTTTGACCTAGGCAGGCTGCCATACTTGTAGTTTTTGCTGTCATGGCATTGCCCCCTCCCGCTCCAGTGCTGTGTGCCCCCGCCATAAAAACAATACTGGTACAATAAGGAGGTACCAATCAGGTGGCAGCTATGCTTCAAGTTCAAGTTTATTGCAGGAAAGACTCCGTTGAGCAAGCTCATTCACAAGGAGGTCCTGAGGCACATACACATACAGTTCGCAATTACATAGACAGGAGATACAAAATGTAGAACAACAAAGAAAAAAGTATATAATACAAGAGGTATACACAATAGAAGTCCTTATACTATATATGCAGTACATTCCAGCTTTAACCTTGCCCTAAATTATGCAACACATTTCAGCTTAATAAGCAGAGGGCCAGTTGGTACCTAGGAAGTTGACTTGGCGTTGGGAGCCTAGTAGCACCTACATATGTCTTTTAATTTAGAGATAGCTAGTGTTTTGTAGGAGTTAATTGATACGATGCTGGTTAGCTTCAGCATGGCTTGTAGTTGGTTCCAGGTGTTTGGGAGGGCGTATGAGACAGCTCTTTGGCCAGCTGTGGTATGTGTCCTGGGAACATCTAGTAGGATAAGTCGGATTTCCTAGGGAGTAGGCACTATGTGAGATGTGTTTGAGAAACGTTAGACAGGCAGTTTGTGAGTAGTAATTTGAGGTCAAATGCCAGCATGCAGGAGGCCTGGTGGCAAGAGAGGTCCACTCAACTGCTGCATAAAGATAACAGTGGTGGGTCCTGTAAGCAGAGTTAGTAATGAAGCAAAGAGCATGGTGATAGAGTATGTCCAGTTTAGATAGGCTCAAGGTTGGGGAGGAGATAAAGATAATGTCTCCGTAGTCAAGCAAGGAAGAATGTTGCTTGAACAAGTCTTTTATGGTCACGAGAAAAGAAAGAGGTCCTATTTTCTAAAGAAGAAACCCAAGCGTGCTTTAAGCCTCTTTGATAGATCCTCGATGTGGTCATTGAAGAAAAGCATGTTGTCTAGCCACATACCTAGATATTTAAATTTAGATACGACTTCAAGGGTTCACCTGAGGTAACTATGAAGTTTTAGGTGGGGTAGGTAGGGCACCAGACAAGGCAAGTCTGAGAAAATCATTGTCTTGTTTTTTTGGCATTTAAGAAGCTTGGCATTGATAAGGTTGCTTTCTAACTGGATAAAGTCAGCTTGGAGTGCTTCCCTGACTTCAGTTAAGGACAAGCCTGATGCGTACAAAACTGTATCATCCGCAAAGAAATGTATGTTAGAGTTCTTTATGTAGGAGTCAGGGTTGTTGATGTACAAGGAAAAAAGGATTGGTCCTAGGATGGATCCTTGAGGGACTCCTCTGGCAGTTGGAAGGGGGGCAGATAGTAGGCCATCAGCTTTGACTTTTTGTATCCTTCCCGTGAGATAAATGTTAAACCACTGTAAGCGGAGTGGCACCTATGTAGGCAAGACAGGTGATTAGGAGGTGATGGTCTACAATGTCGAAGGCCTTACTGAGGTCTAGAAAGACTGCACCAGTAACCTTCTTGGTGTCCATAGCATGGATCCAGTCATTAGAGACTTTAGCTTAGGCTGAGATGGTACTGCGCTTCGACCTGAAGCCAGATTGGGCCGGGTTTAGGAGTGAGTGCGCTTCGAGGTTATTTTTTTGTTGGTTGTATTTAAGTTTTTCCAGCACTTTGGAGAGAACGGGCAAGATAGAGATAGGACGGTAGTTGTTTAATGCACAAGGATCTCTTGATTTGAAAAGAGGAAGAATATGGGCAGATTTCCAGCAGGATGGAACAGTGGCTGTGGTAATAGAGAGGTTGACGATGTGAAGAATGGGGGCTGTGAGCTGGGCATAGCCTAACTACAAGAAAAATGATTCAAGGCCATCGTCCCCTGCACTTTTCTTGGTGTCAAGGCTAGGGAATTATGTCTTTAATTTCTTTGTAGCTAAACAGGCACAACTGGAAGGGATGAGGTGGAGTAGCATGTGTAGTATCTGGCTAGTGTTGCTATTCACTCGGCTAGTGTAATAGGGAGGAGTCAAATGCCAACCCGCAGTGGCAAAGTGAAGGTTAAGTTCTTGAGGATTAGCAGTTTATTTTCAACCATCCTGTCCTTGGCCAGAATCTTGGTGGGAAGGAGGAAGCAGCAGGATGGCTTCAATGGATCTCAGTGTCTTCCAGATTTTTGGGAGTTCCCTTTGGCCTGCTCCAGAGTAGAGATGTAGAAGTTTGCTTGTTAGCATGTACACTTTTAACACCAGGCATTTCTGGCAGTTCTAAGCGCCTGCCAGTCTGCGGGTCCTTTGTGTGCCTGGCCCTAGCCCATAGTTTGTCTCTATTGGTAAGTGCAGATTTGAGCTCTTGGGTGAACCACGGATGCAAGATTTTCCGCACCCTCATTTTAATAAGAGGAGCATGCTTGTTAATTAGGGTGGTGAGATTGTCATTTAGGACAAAGCGGTGGCATCAGAGATTTGGCAAAGATATGCTTGAGGAGGACTGTGATCAACAAGCGGATGGGTGGCAAGAGAAAGGAAGAGATCTCGGCAGGTGGGGCCTTAAGCGGACAGTTGAAGCTATGGGAAGAGATTGCGGCAGTAATTGATTTTTTAATGGTCTCGCTGCTTGCCGCTGTTGCTGTAACTGGGAGATCACAGTGAGTGAGAGTGATCAAGCGGATGGTTGGCGCAATGGGAAGAGATTATGCAGTAATTGTGGTCTGGCAGCACTACAGTGATGGGTGGGTTCATAGTAAAACAAGATGGCAGCTTTTATTTTTTAACATTCTAATTTGGAACACTGGCAGATTAGGAAGATCAGTGCCCACCTGGCATAGCACACCCTGGTCTTTTTCTGTGGTGTTAGATATTAACACATTCTTACTAGCCAATCAGAATGCTTGATTAATACCAGCCATTTCATAACCTGACTTTATTGGCAGTGCCTTTCCAGGGTAATGTGTGCTTTTGTGCTGAGGTTCTTTGTCTTTTAGATTGTTTACCTATTTTGGGTCCTCCATGATTCAAACCTTTAAGACTATCAAAGGCTAGTTCCTCCTTCCCATGTGGTGAGAGGCAGATGAGACATACTGATGAGTGCTGAAAAGGATGAAGCACATGTCTATGTCTTCTGTTTTTTGCCATTCAATCAATCAATCAAATCTTTATTTATCCAGGCGATCACCATTGAGCAAGCTCATTTACAAGGTGGACCTGCTGTTGGCAGGGAAAATTGTACAGTTACATATAAATATACGTAATACATAAGGAACAACATGTTTACAATACTGATAGGAGCAGAGTATTTACATTCCAAGTCACATGTACAAGAAAGATATACATAACACAACCCGAACATAATATATATATATATATACAGTTCCCACAGGAGCAGGATGTGTATGGATGTCATATACAAACCATAGAAGAAAAAAAGGAAGATTATTTATATTCCTGTCCAGCAGAAACACGTTACAGGCCTGGATGGAAATTCCTAAGCTATGGAGGTGCGCATAACAGTGTGTAAGCCTTAGGTAAATGCAGCAGAAGGGGGGTGGTGAATAAAAGGGATGCAGAGGGTGCTAAGGGCAAGTTGGGCAGAGGAGAGGGAGTAGTGGCAAGAGCTGATTTGGATAAGCAGCTGGGACTACTGTTGAAGAAGAGGAACAATAGTCAAGCTGCCAGAGGCGAAGAAGCAATTACAGATTTCAGCAAACGTTTTGTCATAGAGGGTCTTAAGGCAGGACTGACAGGTGAGTTGTAACCTCCCAGGTCGTTCCTGAAAATAGGCATACTACTTGTCTAGTGTACTTACCCGGTTACCAAAAGCTAAATAAATAAAATAAATAAAGTCTCAATGATTTTTGTATTCTATTCCAGAGAGTAGGCAGGGCATAGCTTATGGCAGCCCTTCCAAAACGAGTGTTAGCCCTTGGGACATTCAAAGAAATCTGTGATGGACTTCTTAAGGCATAGTTCCTAATAGGACTAAGGGGGAGACAGTCAACAACGTATTGTGGGAGTTTGTTGGTAAGGGCTGGAGCGTCCATGGAGCTGCATTCTATACGCCTGTAATGGAAGAGGGCCACCCTCATTGCGTATAAAGAGCAGTGATGTGTGGAGTACGGGAGGCCAGTTATAAATCTCAGTACTCTGATATACAGTAATACATTGAGTTTTGCAAGATATGAGGCAGGGCAGTGGTCATAAATGAAGTTGGCGTAGTCAATTAATGAGAGGAATATAGATTGGACAAGCTGTCTTTTTGTGTCTGTGGTCAAGAGGTGGTTAATTCTGAAACAAATACCAAGTCTCTGCCTCAGTTTTTTCAGCAGTTCTTCTGTTTTGATTGACAGATTGTGGGAGGGCCCAGTTGGCACCATACATGCATATGCTGTCACATATGTACTGCAGTATGTTCATATGTAATTAAGTTAGATGCCGATTATTGTTTTCTGTTTTCCTTCTGTACTTGATAGCCCCTCCCTTCAGGTGCTATAGGTAAATTGAAACATTCGTGCTCAGCCTTAATTCAAAGTAACCACTGTGAACGGAATGTATTTAAAAAAAAAACTTGATTAGTTGTCTGCCTCTGATTATCCTTAAATGAGATTTTTAGATTATTTGCCAAGTGTAGGCTTTATAAGGACTTTTTAAATTACCTCCCTACTCGCCTGTTAAAGGGTTCATGTGGTGCCCTTCTGAACTTACTCCAGGCATCTCACATCAAACAACAGTAGCTGGCAAACATTACATACAGTAACATCTAAAAAGTATATGTGACCTCAGGCCACTGTGGATGGTGAAGGTGGCTTCTAGGACCATGGTGTTGTAATAAAATGTGTGCCCCTTCAGTCTAGCAGTGAAAGACTGGAGTCACTGTGTATCAGGGAACCCTGTGTAGCAGTGGTACTTACACTTGTTGGTTGCAGCATCTTGGTGATTGTTTTCCTCCTTCACTGGAAACAGGGTGCCTGCCTTTGACAAAATAGTAGAAATGGAGACACACTTAGTTGAAAGAGAACTTGCAGCTCCAGCATGTATTAGAGAATAAGGGATGGTGTAGCGTGCGATATGCAAGCAGTAACACACGATGAGTTGTGAGTTATCTACTGATAGGAGCACGCCCAGGTGTGTTATAAGGCACGAGGCACTTGAGCCAAGTGCCTTATGCACAGTAGCAAATCCCAAAGGGCCTGGGTGCAAGGTGATGTTGGGCCCCTCCTCAGTTTTGAATAAACATCAAAATTATGATTTGGGCTCCCCAAACCTTTTGGGCCCAGGTGCCACTGCACCTGCTGCACTTTGTAGCTACACCCTGCTTATGCACCTGGGTGTGCTCTTATCAGGAGATGACCCACACCTAAGAGTGTGTTGTTAAGCTTATAATATGGGTCCCCAGTACAGAACTTAATTAAAAAAATGTACAAAAAATGGAATTAAAATTGTGTAAAATATGATCAGTAAATAATAATAATAAAAATAGCCCTGCATTTGTGTTTTACTGGAGCTCTTTAATTAAAATTTACTACAGGTTGGTGCCTGGTATCTGTGTCTACAGCAGCCCCAAACTGCACTCTAACCCTTTCCAAATACCATGGACGCAAGAAAAACATATAAAAGACCAGTCTAACCTCTGCTGACAGTAAAAAAACAGCAGAGCGCGAGCTATGGGTTTAAAATCCCACTACACATCTACCAGCGATCCTCAATTAGCGATCCATTAAACAAGACGGCAGCTTTACAATGCATTGCACTTTTAAATAGCAACTTCTTCATTGTTGCTGCTCCCATTTAAGAGACATTATCTGTCGGCTCAGAATGTCAGTTTGCTGTTTTTTATTTAGGTTAAAAGGCTGGCTGATTGGGAGTGATCATGTCCCTTGAGGCCACCATACAAACTCGTTTTCTGGTTGGGGTTTCAATACATGTAATGGTGATGTAGAAAAAGGAAACTTTCTTGAGTTTGTGGTGGCAGATAAGCTCTTTTAAATGGAGCCGCCCATAACAATGGAGAAGTTGCTATTTAAAAGTGCAGGAGCATTGTGTAGCTACCATCTCATTTCATGGATCTAACGGACAACTGGTGCATATGTAGGGGATTTTAAACCCGCGGCTCATGCTTTGCTCTGTATTTTTTGTCATTAGCAGAGGTTAGACTACTCTTTTAAATGTTTTACTTGGCTGTATGGTATTTGGGTATGGTTACATCGGAAGGGGGGGGGGGAGGAGCTCCAAGTCAGCCAGTTACAGGTCCTGCATGGTGTGTGCACCCAGCGAAAACAGTTTTAAGGTCCAACAAGTTATTGGTATTTTCCTGTCGTGAGGTTGCCCAGAAAAGAAAAGTGCTGGTTGGCAGAGATATGTCCTGATAAGGACGTGGCTGAAAATGGCTTTCAGCCAGTGAGAATTGTGGTTTTCTCTTTCCCATTTTATGAGAATTTAACACACACCCAAGGTGTGGGATGCTATAAACCCGAGTGTGAGGGGTTATAAAGCATCCCACACCAAGGTATGCATTAAAGTTCATATACATTACCCCATCTTTTATTTTTATAATTGCTGATGAGCAATTTTTTCCAACCTGAGTCCTGTGACCTTGTATCTCACACACACACACACACATACATACACACACACATACATACATACATACACACACACACATCTCTCTCTCTCTCTCCTCCCCCTCTCCAGAGTTAGCATTTTGTTCTTTATTTTATTTTTGTTTTGTTAAACTTACAGTTTGGAATTGTGAGCGCAACCCCTCCAGCCATCACAGGGGTATCATAATTCCTTTGAAAGATTGAGTCACCATCCATTTTTAAAAGTAACAGAACTTTGAAAAATGTCAACACAAATTGCAACCAGAAACTTTGTCCATAAACCTGTCTCGTTTTGGAGATAACTATATATATAGATGTTCTTCCACAATTGGTGGAGACATAGCTGTCTCGCACCCGGGTCCCAGGGTAAGCGGAATTCCTCTTCCCCAAGAAAGTGGGTCATCACCCACCTATGGTGGATCAAGACCCACCTGAGGGGGAGTACCCTCTCTAGAAACAGTCCGAACAATAAAGAGAGAGAACTGGTCCCTCAGTGGTTTTAACATGGGATTACTTTATCATAAAAGATATCTAGTTCCCAAAAGTGTAAGAGGAAAGCGGACTCCCCCACGCATAGAAAAAGAGGATCAAATCTCCTCGGGGTCTAGTTACCAATGTGGAGTTGGGTTGGGAAATATAAATTTGGGGTGAGTCTCCTACCTCGGCCTAGGATATATGGTCTCTCGGAGGCATATACGCTCACCAACTGAGTATTGCTGCTCCAATTATGTGGACCTCAGAGCCAGCCATGAGACTATCAGGCACATCCCCTCTGCGAAACCTGGTGATTGCAGAGAGAGAAAGAGGCTATAATTATGGGACCCCTGCAGTATCTGCCTCAGTAGCACCTGAGCCCCACCCCCATACCTTAACTAGGGGGCTCCAAATAGGTGAAAGCACAGAGAACCAAAATGAGCAAGGCTGTCTGAGTGGGAGCTGAATGATTGTGCAGAATAAACTTCTTCATATGGGAGAAGATGTGCCATAGATCGCGACCAGTTTAACCCATCCCCGCCTACATGTGGGCCCATGAAAAGAAAAAGTACAATTCGTAGAACTTACGTAACAGTAGATCTTCGAGAAGGCTCTTGCAGTGGTAATTACATATAGAATTGGACGTCGGCAGGCAGCAGGACCCCCGCAGAAAAATTTCTAGCTAGCAGTCCCTGGCGGACCACCCCCACGTCAGGTGACTGGCATCAGACGACGTCGGTATAAAGGGGCGGTCCTGGATGCCCGCCTTCCAGTTCTTTCCCGCCACAGGCCCGGAAGGCCCGGACGAGAGAGAAGCAGACATTTCCCTGAATGGAAAAGGAGCTGAAAAAGCCTAGGGGGATAGAGGGCGGGAAGGTATTACCTACTGCAAGAGCCTCTCTCGAAGATCTACTGTTACGGTAAGTTCTTACGTAACTGTACTATCTTACTTCAAGAGGGCTCTTGCAGTAGGTAATTACATATAGAACAGAATCCCAAGTAGTCTGGAACAAATGAAAAGGCACCGAGAGGAGGAGGAACTACTCCAAGAAGTAGCAAACAACCTTGCAAACCTCAAGATAGGAGGCCTTGCAAGACAGCTAACCCGAAGCCTGCTCTACCGCGAGAGGCAATGTCCAAACTGCAATGTTTCGTAAAGGTATGGACGGAAGTCCAGGTGGCGGCAGCACAGATGTCTGCCACAGACACATTCTTGAAACAAGCTGCAGAGGCTGCTACTCGCGAGTGGAGTGACCTCTGACTTGACCCGGTGAGGTCTTGTTGTACTGTCATAACAGAAAGTGATGCAATGAGCCAACCACTTTGACAGGCATTTCTTGGAGACAGCATTGCCTTCTCTTTGTGAGCAGAAGGGCAGAACAGCTGATCAGCCTTTCTGAGATCCTTGTCCTATCGATTGTAGTATCTCAAATCCTGTGGACATCCATGGTATGGAGCAAGTATTCTCCCTGGTTGGAGTACTGCATGAAAAAGGCAGGTAACTCAATAGACTGATTTAAGGTAGACTCCGCTACCGCTTTCGGAATAAAACTTAGGGTTCGTGCGAAGAGCTTCTCGTTCTTTGTGAAAAATCAGATAGGGGACTTTACACATAGGGCCTGGAGCTCAGAAATTCTTCAAGCAGAAGTAATGGCCACCAAGAAGAGCGTCTTCCACGATAAAAACTTCAAGTCTGCGGAAGCCGCAGGCTCAAAAGGAGGAAGGGTAAGTTTCTCGAGAACAAAGTTCAAATCCCAAGGGGGAGCAGGAGTCCGAACAGGGGGCCTGAGATGAAGGACCCCTCCTGAGAAAGGTCTTGGATACCTCTAATTGGGCCAAGGCTTTATCAGCAAAAGGAACATGGTAGGCTGAAATAGCAGCCATGTGAACCTTCAAAGAGGAGTGACTGAGACCCAGGTCGAAAAGATGACGCAAATAATCAAGCAGAACAGCCACAGGACAGGAGAAAGGCTCCACGCTCCTGGAGGCAGCCCAAATGGAAAATCGCTTCCATTTCATAGCGTAGGTGGACCTAGTGGAGGGTTTTCTAGCCTCCACTAGAATCTCTGCCACCTTAGGAGAGATGCCAAAACGAGAATGGGCTAGGTCTGCAGGAGCCATGCATGAAGTTGGAGAGACTTGAGTCCCGGATGGACCAGGGTCCCCTGATCCTGGGTCAGCTATCCTCGAGATAAAGGAAGAGGAAGCGGAGGAACCTCTGAGTATTGTTATAGAAGAGAGAACCAGATTTGCCTGGGCCAGAAAGGAGCAATCAGAATCATTCTCGCTCCTTCCAATGCAAGTTTCTGCAGCACACGAGGGACCAGAGGAATTGGGGGGAAAAGCATAGACGAATCTGTCCTTCCAGCTTAGAGACAGAGCGTCACTCCAGAAAGTGCCTCACTCTGAAGCGAGCGAGCAAAAGGTGGGAAGTTTTGGGTTTTGGGAAGAGGTGAACAGGTCTACCTGTGGAGTCCCCCAAAGCTGGAAGATGCCGTTTAGAACCTTTTGGTCCAGTTCCCACTCATGTGGCAGAGCCAAGGAATGACTTAGCTTGTCTGCCAGGATATTATCGACTCCTGGAACATGGATCGCCGTGAGGTGAAGGTTGTGAAGCGTTGCCCATTCCCAAACCCTCATTGCTTCCCTGCACAGCGGGTAGGATCGAGTCCCTCCCTGCTTGTTGATGTACCACACCACGCACATGTTGTCCGTTTGGACAGCCAGGTGACCGGGAAGGATGTATTGGTGAAGGGCTTGGAGGACATACAGAACTGCTCGTAGCTCAAGCACATTGATGTGGAGAGCTAATTCCAGTCTGGACCCTATAAATAAACCCTGGGTTCAGTGAGGACCCAGATGGGCTCCCCAACCTTCACCTGATGCATCCGTGGTCAGAGTCTTGGAGGAGGGAGGATGAAAGAAGGGGACACCCCGGAACAGGTTCTCTCGAACCATCCACCATTGCAAGTCTCTGGTCATTGGCGAGCAGATCAGCACCAGATGATCTAGGTCATCTACAAGTTGATCCCACTGAGAGTCCACTGAGAGATCCTCATGTGGAGTCGCGCGCTCGGAACCGTCGGGATGGCGGCCACCATCAGCCCCAAAGGCAGACACCGACCTCGCGGAACCTTCCTGCGTTCTGAAAGTAGGAAATCTGTGACTGGAGGGAGGTCCCCTGTCCAGGCAGGAAGGCCTTGCACACTGTCGTGATCGAGGATTGCCCGATGAACTGGAGTCTCTGGGAAGGGTCCAGATGAGACTTGGAATGGTTGATGGTGATACCCAGACAAGTGAAAACCTGCTGGGTGAGGAGAGAAAATGCAGGAGTTCCTCCTGGATGAGGCTGCCAGGAGCCAGTTGTCCAGGTAGGGAAACACCTGAACTACAAAGATCGCAGGTGGGCTGCTCCACCGCCAGGCATTTGGCAAAACTCGGGAGCCAAGGAAAGACCAAGGATGCCTGGAATTGGTAATGGTCCCCTGGAAGGCAAATCGGAGGTACTTTCAGTGAGGGATGAATGGGGATGTGCAGGTATGCATCCTGCATATCCAGTGCACAAAGCCATTGGCCCGGCCAAAGAAGGGGCAGAAGGGTTTGAAGGAGAGCATCCTGAACTTCTTGTATTCTACATAGCAGTTCACGGAGCTGAGATCAAGAATGGGTCTGAGATCTCCCATCTTCTTTGGTACAGGGAAGAAATGGGAATAGTAACCCATCCGTGGAGGTGAGGAGGGACGGGTTCTATGGCCTGCTTCGTGAGGAGAGATATTTCTTCCTGACCAAAGGAAGATGGTCCCTTGAGTAAGAGGACTGGGGTGGCGTGGAGGTTTCTGTAGAAACTCTAAGCAGTTCCCCTCTGCTATAATCTGAAGCACCCATGAATCCGATGTTATCCTTTCCCAACCCGGAAGGTGGAGGGAGAACCTCCCTCCTACCGGTTCCTCCAGGGAGTCCGGGGGCGGTGGGAGAGGGAAGGAGTCGGGTGGGGTGGGGCAGCGCCACAGCTGGGGTACCCGCTGCTTTTTTGGGTGGCGAGGGCCTGGCAGCTGTGGGGGCCGGCGTTTGGTGGCCCGCCTTCCTTGGGGTTTCACTTGAGGCCGGCTGCATCTGTGAAAGGACGACGCTGTGGGGGATGGGGACGGTACATGGAATCCTCAGATTTCAGGTCCATCTCCTTCTCCTGCAAGTCAGTGATGATGTCCTTGACATCACCATCGAAAAGCACCGAACCCCTGAAAGGTGCTTCCTGAATTGCTGACTGCACCTCCGGGACCAAACCTGACACTTGGAGCCAGGCGTGACGCCGAAGACTCACGGCAATCGTGGAGCTCCACCCTGCGGTGTCCACTGCATCATAGGTCATCCTCAGAATGTGACGACTGGCCAAGCGAGCAGAACGGACAAGGTCAGCTAACTCCTGCTTGACTTGGGAGTCAGGCAAGGAGTCAATCTTAGATTCCGCCTGGGTAAGGACAGCCTTCTGGTAATCCCCCATATGTGCTACATAATTTAGGGCCCTGATCCCCAATGTGGAAGAAGTGTAGATCTTCCTTCCATACTGATCCAGAAGGCGAGACTCCTTATCTGGAGGAGACGAGCTCAAGTGTTTAGGGTGTGCTGACTGGCCGTGAGCAGCGCTAATCACAACCGAATCTACACGGGGGTGAGAATCTAAAAAGTCTACACCTTCCGGAGGCTAGTATAGCCTGTTGGACTTCCAAGGAAGTGGGGCTAAAGCCGACAGTTGTTTCCAAATGGTGGAAACAAGGTGGGCATGAGGCTCGATCCAGGGTGGCACTAGAGTAGGGGCCGTAGGGGGCAAGTCCAGATGTTCGGCGAGTTTAACCCGCTGAGGATCTGGCTCTAAGGAACACCACTGATGTACTTCCTGGATCTTCCTGAGCAACTCCATGAAGGAAGGATCCTCCGAAGCAGACTTCTGAGGATTCCTCGGCCAGGGCTTGGACGGAGAGCGAGGCTTATCGTCTTTCTCGGAGCATCCATCAGAGGAATCCGAGGAGTCCGAGAGAGGAGAAGAAGAAGAAGTGGAAGCAGAGTAAGACTCCCTGACTCGTCTAGGGGGAGGAACGGGTTCCTTAGGGGAATCCCTGGATGTGTGTCCTGCCCCTCTCTGGATCCCGAGGGAAGAGCTCGGGAATCCAGAGGCGGAGAGGGAGTGTGCCGTCTGGGGCATACGGGGGCCGGAGGTGGCACCATCACCATAAGGTGGCTCTCGACTTCCTTGGTGAGCTGAGCCTTGGCCTCAGCCCACCAGGAGGCTAGAGTCTCCTGAAGATCCACCGGTGGCCTAGGGGGCGGTGGAGGAGGAGGGGGATAGTTGTACGGATTATATTCGTAAGGCGAGTATCTGTAACCCGGCTGCGGGAATACCAGAGCTGGGTATTGTGGCGTCGGGTACTGCGGCGTTGGTGGGACCAGCGGCGGGTACTGCGGCGCAGGATACTGTGGACCCGGGTAAGCCGGTGTCGGATAAGATGGCAGATACCCAGGCACTGGAGGAGCTGCCGGAGCAGACGGCCCAGTAGAGAGCCTCCCCGGGTGGACCGATAGTGATAGGCCCGTGGGGGGGAGGGCCCGATGGAAGAGGAGTATCCCCCGGCGGTGCCGGAGGGAACGGCGTCGGCAGGGCCGTTGTCTGAGCCGGCGTCGGTGGAGCCAGCGTCAGATACAGGTCCGTGGGGGGGGGGTCTGACAGTGGAAAAGCATCCCATGTCTCGTCCGGGGATGGTGGTGAAAAATCCCCGGGGTCAGACAGGGGCGACACAGGCTCCCCGGATGGCAGTGAAGGCTGCAGGGAACCTGGGACAACAGATGATGGGGGGTCTGTCGTAGGCTTCGACACCCGGCGCACGTCGGAGGAGCCGATGTGCGACTTAGAAGCAGAATCAGCGGGCGCCAGAGCCGGCGTCCAACAAGGGTCCCTTGTCGGAGGCGGGCCGAGGTGGGAAGCGGCCCCTCGAGGGACACTGGCGTCACGCTGCCCGGGTCGGGCGTCTTGCGGCCTTCTCGGCGGGCGTCGGAGGAGCTGGCGTCCGGCTTATGGGAGGTGCCCGCACCAGTAGGCCACAAGCCTGCGGCGGTACTGGGGGCAGAGGCCTCCTTTTGCCCGTAGGTGCCCGCAGGACCCGAACGTGAGCCCGACAGGCGGGCCGACGCCTCCTCCAAAGCCTTGGAGGGGGCCGTCGGGTGATCCCCCGGAGGGGACGTTAGCTGCACCGCGGCTCTGGCTGGAGTCGCGGAGGAGGAGGCCTTCTCTCTGTGCCTTTCCTTATCCCGCTTCTTGTGTTCTTCTGGGGAGGTCGACGCCTGCCTAAGCTTCTTCAACTTCTCCATTGCAGACATCTTCTTTTTGAGGAGATGGGCTTCCAAAGACTGCTGGTGTCGTCTGCGGGTGGCCGCATTGAAATGCAGGCAGTGTGGGCACTTTTTGACCACGTGGTCAGGGCCTAAGCAAAAGAGGCAAAGAGAGTGACCGTCCTTGTGAGGTAGTTGGGCACTGCATGAGTCGCACTTATTTTTTGAAGGGGATGACATAAACCGACGTTCACCTGACGAAAGTGTACTAAAATACTGATAACTTTTCGGTAAAAAACGACGAAATAACAGGGCTGAGCAATGAACTTCACCGCAAGGCGCTGCACGAGCTGACGGGAAAGAACTGGAAGGCGGGCGTCCGGGACCGCCCCTTTATACCGACGTCATCTGATGCCGGTCACCTGACGTGGGGGGGGTTCCTCGCCAGGGACTGCTAGCTAGAAATATTTCTGTGGGGTCCTGCTGCCTGCCGACGTCATTCCTACATGTAATTACCTACTGCAAGAGCCCTCTTGAAGTAAGATCTGTTGTGCCCAGTCTCTGATAAAAGTTGGGTATAACCTGTGATCCATATAAAGCAGCCAACTCTCAAAATCTCCACTCTCTGCTATAACCCTTTCCCCACCCCGGATAAGAATATGTAATTTTATACTGAGTGTCCACCTCTCTAAGGCCGCAGTGTCTCAAGTTCTTAGTCACACTGCTCGTTACCCCTTGCAAGCCCGAGAGTCATAACTATGATGCTTATAGAACCTCTTATCTTGCTGGGGTCTGAGCTCTCCGAGTTGGTAGGTGGATAAGCAAAAATGTTCGTCCAGGAAGATGCAGGCAGATAATCCTCAAAGAATAGGAGAGGAGGAATTTTCTCTCGCCACCGGGAAGGAGAGAAGGGGGAAAGTAACACTAAGCCAGGCCACACGAGGGAGAACAAGGTGCTCCACTGGCCTGATTGGATAGCCAGATCTGTTATAGAAGCTATCAATTTTGTTATAATAGTAGCAGCCATGAGGCCTATTCAGGAGCTATTACCTGCCCTCTACCTCCGTCACCCTAGCACAACCGGCACCCCCTCCTCACCTCCTCCAGCAAATCCTTACCTTGATGCAATTGTTTAGCTCTCAGTTTGCCTGCAGCATCTTGAAACGAGACTTATCTTGAGTGCCAGGCCTGGAAGGCATAGGCAAGTCCTGCGGTGTAAACTTAGGGTCATTCTGTGAAAGGATCCCCCACTGAAGCAAATCTGTCTTAGCCTCTGGCATTGTATTATAGGTAATGCATCCAGTTGGAAACAGTACAACCAATTTTGCGGGGTATGGGGTGAGAAATTTCAAGTTTTTAGCCAGCAGGAGGGGAAACAAGGGGGAATACTCTCATCTCATGTGTTGGGTGGCAGGTGCATAATCGTTGTTGAAAATAATACGATTATTGTCCAACATCACTTTTTGTTTGTGCCAGGCTTTGGTAAGGAGCCGATCTTTTTGGTTGAAATTTGCAAAGCACGTTACAAAAGACCTTGATCTGGCCTCAGGCTTCGCTGGGCGTGGGCCCAGCGCCCTGTGTGCCTTTCAATATGGATTTAAAAATCTGGGCTCAGTTCAAGCACCAAACACAGCAAGTAGGCTACATAGGCCACTGGATCCTCTCCCTCCAGGACCCCATATACCCTTATATTCTTCCTTCTCCCTCGTCCCTCGATTCTCCATATCCTCTTGTCTCATGGAGGTATATAGTTGTTCCTCCACTAAAGCTTGCACTGTTCTCTCCAGAGTGGCTATTTTGTCTGTGTTTTCAGACATTTGAGCGTCCGCCTCCGTGGCCCGTGTCAGCAGGTCTCCCAGATCTGTACGGATCTCCTTCAGAGCGTCCCTCATCTCTGAGCGAAACTCGGCGATAGCTGAAAGGATCGCCTCTGAATGTGAGTCATTGGGCATTGCCTTTCATTTGTCTGGTTTGCCCCTTCTGGTTTCTGAATGAGGGGTGGAGGGGGATGCAGCATCAGGATTCAGCAGGCCGCAGTCCTCATCATCCGGTAGCTCGCGCAGGGGGTGAAAATGATTGCAGTCTTGATGTGCCATGCCCCGAGGGGGATACATCCATGGAAAAGTTCCTCCCCGAGCTCAAGGCAGTAATATATTCATTTTTTAAATAGCAGATAGTCGGTGGATCGGAGAGGAAATGCCACTTGAAGGTGCAGTGGGGCAGGAGCATTAATCACCCGCGTGCTTACAGTGCCATATTGCAACCAGAAGTCCACATATTGTTCTTAATACCAGAAAGTAGTCTGGCAGCAGCATTCTGCATTAGTTGCAAACTGCTAACTAGCATCTGTGCATAGACCAAGGCAGAGAGGATTGCAATGCTCAAAATTAGCAGTGACGAAAATTGAAAACAGCACTGTTGTATGGCTGTCATGGAGGAGAATGTCATGCAGTCTCATTAGATTTTGCCAATCAATAAAGCCATTCCTCACTGCAGCTGGCACCCAAGGTGTTTTGTTTTTTTAATGTCAGGCTGGAGTCAAAGAGGGCTCCTAAGCTGCAGATCACATTGGCCATCCTCAGTGTTACCATACTCAGAACAAGCATGCAAGGGAGTGCCTGGTCTTTTCAAAACATGGACCCTAATCACGCAGCAAAACATCTGTCTCATCAGTGAGGCACGTGGTCTTGGTCCTGGCCTACAGAAAAACAAATGTACAACTGAGGGTTACATGTGATAACGGCGAAAGCCTAAAGGTCATCGCCATTATTGAAAAGTCAAGATTTTTGACACTCTGACACCCAAGCGCACAGCAAAACGGCGCCGGGGACTTACTTTTTTTTTTTTTATCATTTAACACTTTGTAGCTCCTCCGTTGCAGAGTGGGCCACAGTGACCGCCAGCACCTGAGCCCCTGGACCAGGCCTGGCATACGCTGAGTGCACCTGATTCACATAGGCCTCGATGAAATTAATGGGACACCTCCCTTTGGGGGCCTGTGACTGGGAACCAGGTGGCTACACCTCTCGTGTCTGGGGGCTTGGGGCTCAGCCATGAGCTGCCGTGGTCACCCCACAATTTTCCATCGTTACTTTCCCCAGGGAGCCAGACGTGCAATGATGTCTGATGCACCTACGTGCAGACATCTGCCACTCTCCCTCCCCTCAGAATGCATGCCACTGACAGTGCGCCCAGCCTCCACTAGGCACCACTGCAGCACGCCACATACCCCGTACCCACCCCAGAGAAAAGAGAGTGGTTATGGGATGCTCAATCCTTCCTCTCCCCTGTTAGTCCTCGGCACCCTGAGTCTATTCCCGAACCCGGGTCACCAGCATGGTGTGAGGTGTGGCATCCAGCGCCTCAACCCTCAGCGCCACTGGGCCGGGGCTTACTTTTTTTAATGTTTTAAGCGGGAGGAGCTGCACCCCACGCCCCCCTACTTAAGGATTCTCAGCTCCAGGGGTGCATGTGGAGGTGGGGAGAATATTTAAAAAAAAAAAGGTTCTGTCCGTAAGGCAAAAAATGCACCAGTGCCCTAAACTCAGTTCCCTACCGACCAGCACCTCATCAACCCACCCATCATGCCATGGAGTCGGCTCAGCAACGCACCATGGCACCACCCTCACATTCCCTCCCACTTCCCCTGTGTGCATGCCGGTATAACGACATCCTGTTGCTATATTCACGCTCCCGTCTGGCTGCCGTCACCTCTACGGTAGCCCTTGAGATGTTAAGGATGATTGGTCGTCATATTGTCAGCGCCCATTCACCAGCTTGTAATCTCATGCTACCCAACTGAGTATTCTTTTCATAAAAATAAACCCAAATTATACTTTCTAATAAGCTCTCAAAGCGATTCCTATACTTGAGTTTTTTTTTTTTTTAAATGTAATGCTTCTTGCCACCTGCTGCAGCACAATACCGGCTTTTGACATCCAGCCACCAGCTCTGCCTGCCCTGAGAACTGGGTAGCTCAGACTGCACCCAGGAGGATCTGGGATGGCCGTCTTGCCATCCCGCTGGAGGGCTCCCCCTCTGCCTCAGCCAGCCAGGACTGCCTCAGACCCTTCCCAACAGGATTCGGCCAAAGTCCTCCAGGCAGCTCAGAGCGCAGCCATCAAGCTGCAGGGTCGCGGACAGCCATTTTCCTCTGATTGGTCCCCTGGAATGTGGACGTGCAATGACGTCCGGGCACAGCGTGCCAAAGTCCACCGCATTCCCCCTCCAGATCGCCAGCACTTATAGTACCCCCGAGCATCCCCAGGAGCCGCTACAGTGTGGTGAGATTCCCCCAACCCACCCCATGACTGGGAGAGCAGTCTCCAGACGCTCAATCCCAGTCCTCCCTTGCCAACCCCGATGGCCCGGGGTCATTCCTGAACATGGGTCACTGGCGTGGCGCAAGGTGTGGTGTCCAGCGCCTCAACCCTCAGCACCACTGGGCCGGTCGGAGTGATTCCTATACTTGTTGAATAACATTGAGGTCATGATCAACCCCTGCAGGATACCAAAGGCACCTCCAGCAGTGGAAGAAGAAGAATGATTTTCCATATGTGCAAAATGCATCCTTCCATGAAGGTAAAACTGGAACCGGATCAAAGCCATTTCAGACAGACCACAATGGATCCTAAGGCCTTTTCTCCATATTCAGTGATCCATGATATCAAATAATGCTGACTGGTTGAAAAGAATTAGCATAGTGATCTTGGCCTAATCTAACTCGAGGAAGAGATACAATAATTTGTCACTTTGTGAAGGCCTATGCCTGTTTCTATACAGTGCCATTTCCTAAAATAGACTGGAGTAGTTGGAAGCCATCAAAATTCTCCAGGTGTCCTCATGGCTTCTACACAGATACAGTACCTCTCCTCATTTCTCTTCCCCTCCTTTGCCCACCATTAGTCTGCTGCCCATTCTTTCTTTGTCCCCAATTTGCCTGCTCTTTCCACCTCTGGAATGCCCCCCCCATGTCATCCATCCTCCTTGCTCTCAAAACTCTTTTCAAGAGCCATTTTGCACTGACTTGTGCCTTCATCTAGCTGTCGTCTTCCCCTTAGTTACGCTGTTCCCCCTCCATCTTATGCCATTACAGCTTCCTCCTTTAAACAGTTACACCATATCCCCCGCCCCACCACCACTTCTTTGAGAATTTTCAGCTGTGGTAATGTTATTTTAATTGCTGAAAATTCTGCCTACTGATATCGATAAGCTTGTAGTCATAGGCTTCCTGTCTGCTGATAATTTGCACCATCCTGTGCATTTCATTTTTGTCTGTTAATTTATTTCTTCCTTCCGTTAACTCTTCTCCCAGGTTGCATTAAGAAACCTGCTCCAGCTCAGTGTGCTTTTCTTGGACAACAGTTTTATCAAAATAAATGCATTAGGAACATAGGCAATGATGACAGAAAAATACCATTGGAGTCTGCCCATAAAACCCTAACAAACCCAGGACTCGCTCCTTCCTCCCATCCTCCTGTTATAGGCAGTTTACCTGCACCTGTAATTATACATACTTGAAAGTTTTTCGTGTATCACATTCTTACTTTCTGATAGTTTGAATGCCATTCCATGAGTTATTAGGTGCAGTAGTCAAGAGCAGTTTTATCATGATTCTTGTTTCACAATGTGACATGAATCAGGGTTTCTGTGAGTCATAGACCCAGCTGTGGAAGTAATCCAGCACCTTACCAAATGGGACTTGGATCCTGAGAGATTTCTAGATCTACTGGATACCATAAGTCTGATGGATGCTTCCTCTAGGTGGTGCACTGAGTAGCTGAGGCCAGTGACATGACTATGTCTGCTGCACTGGATGGCCTAGTGCCAGTCACCCATTGTGACTTCACACAGTAGTGTGCCATGGTATTCTGAATAGCTATGCAGCTGATGAAAGTAGCAGTAGTAATTTTATTTATATGGTGCCTGATTCCGAAGGCTCTGCGCACCATACAGTAATATAAAACCATCAGCACAGAGATATAAACATAATATATATCGCAACTAAGCACATATATGATGGAGACATACAAGTACCTTACAGGGAGTAACAGGGTGCAGGAATATACTATTTTCCAGCAAAAAAGATGTTCCAGGACTAGAGGGCATGGGATGAAGTTGGAGGGAGGGCAATTCGGAAGAAATGTGAGGAAGAATTTCTTCACAGAATGTGTGGTGAACAAGTGGAACACCCTGCCAGAGGAAGTGCTGTGGGCTGAAACAATCATGGGATTTAAAGATCAGTGGCAACCATTTTAAGCGTTGTTTAAAAAAAAAAAAAAAAAAAGCCTGAATTCAGATCCCTGTGTCATGAGTAGTGTTTCCTGAAAATGTCATGCTATCTGATTTTGTGGTTTTCTTTAAATCAGCATTTGTTAACTTGTTCTGCACTAACTAGAAATCTTTGTGCTGTTTCTGTCCCTCTGACTGAGCCTTGGAGAGTGATGACATCATATTGGACTAAGCTACAGCTTCAACAGTGTAAGTCACTGCTTAACTGAAGAGCTGAAAAGTTGTTGGTTTTCCATTTAAAACAGCAAGGGTCTGTACTCCAGATGCTTCGTTACCCCAAAAAAGGCGGGAGTGGCGGCCCATCCTACACCTAAGATATCTAAACAAGCACCTTGTCAAGCCAGGATTCAAAATGGTGACTCTGGGAGTAATTTTTCCCTCTCTGAGGCCAGGATATTAGGTAGCCTCCCTGGACCTCAAGGATGCCTACTTTCACATTCCATCAGGTGCTCCCACAGAAAGTTCCTTAGGTTCGAATTGCCTTCAGGCTATTATCAGTGCAGAGCAATCCCTTCATACTAACATCTGCTCCAAGAGTGTTCACAAACTGCCTAGCAGTAGTAGTGACCTTTCTTAGGAGACAAAACATCTCCATTTTTCCATACCTGGATGACTGGCTCATTGTGGGACAGTCTCCAGACCAAGTCAAGTCAGACCTGCAAGTGACACAACAATTGTTCACTTCCCTGGGATTTCTCCTCAGTCTACCAAAATCAGTTCCCGAACAAGTACAAATCCTGACCTTCTAGGGATAGAGCTGGATACTGTCCAAGCAAAGGCTTTTCTTCCTCTGGCAAGGGCAAAGGCCATTACAGACCTTGATTCTTCTTTCCGCCTTCTGGTGTCTCGACCAGCAAGACATTTTTTTCAGCTCCTGGGCCACATGGCAGCTTCCACTGTGGTGGTACAGGGAGCCAGATTTCAGATGAGGGACATTCAGTTTCATCTGAGGTCCTTTTGGTCCCAGAAAAAAGATCCTCTAACCAAATTGATTCCAGTGACTCAGACTCTGATCCAAGCTCTCCAATGGTGGTTGAATTAGGACAATCTCAGGCAAGGAGTCCCATTCACCAGTCAGACTCATTCAGTGGTGCTAACCACAGATGCTTCTCTCCTGTGCAGGGGAGCTCACTTAAGTGCCCTCACAGCATAAGGGGTGTGGTCCCCTCAGGAGTCTCTACTTCATAGCAATCTTCTGGAACTCAGGGCAGTATTCCTGGCTCTCCAAGCTTTCTCAGACTCAGTAAAGAACAAGGTGGTTTAGATCAGGACAGACAATACCACCACCATGTGGTACATCAACAAGCAGGGATGCACTCGGTCTACAACCTTGTGCATGGAAGCCATGGAAATTTGGTCTCTGATTTATGCCCTGCAGGTATCTCTGGTAGCAGTCCATCTACCAGGGAAGGAAAATGTGCTAGCAGATGCCCTGAGCAGGACGTCTCAGGACCATCACGAATGGACTCTGGATCCCTTTATTTTGAAAGTAGTCTTCTCAAGGTGGGGCACTCCAGAGATAGATCTCTTTGCAGCCCCAGACAATCGTCAAATTCCTCTCTTCTGTTGCAGACCTCCAGTCATGGGCACAGTTCCCCTGGATGCTCTGGTTCTGGATGGGGGGGGGCAAATTCCTTTATGTCTTTCCTCCCTTTCCCCTGTTATTCAAGGTCCTGGTCAAGATCAGGTCACAACCATGCAAGGTGATCCTGATTGCACCAGACTGGGTCAGACAGCCTTGGTATCCCCGGTTGATGTCCCTAGCAGTCCATCTTCCCCTATCTCTTCCCAAGAGGCACAACCTGTTAACCGTCTCTCAGGGGAGAATCTGGTACCCCAATATTCAGTCTCTCGACCTCAAGGCTTGGCTCTTGAAGAGTTAGAGTAAGCAAGTCTGCACCTGTCTCAGTGGGTTCCGGATATTCTTAAAGCCTCTTGAAAACCTGCCACCAGAAAAACTTACAATTCTAAATGGAAGAGATTCAGCATTTGGTGCTCCAATAAGGATGTCTTACCAGATACTGCTGATCTGGCTACTGTTCTGGATTATACGGTTCGTCTCAATGGCCTAGGTCTCAGGCCAGCCACTCTGAAAGTGCACTTAGCAGCTGTCTCTGCTTTTCTGTCAGTGGGGAAGGCTTCTTCCCTGGCATCTCACCCTGTTTTCTACAAGTTCTTTAAAGGCTTGCTTCAATCCAACCCTCCTTTTAAGGACCCTACCCCTGCCTGGGATCTTAATGTTTGCATTGCTTAGCTTATGCAACCCCCTTTTGAGCCAGTGGCTTCAGCAGAACTAAAGTACTTGACTTTGAAAACTGTGTTCCTGGTAGCTATCACATCTACCAGGCATATCAGTGAGTTACAAACTCTGTCAGTGGAGCCAGATTTTATCTCATTCCATAGAGATAAGGTGGTCCTTAGAACCAATAGGAGGTTCTTACCCAAGGTGGTTTCAGATTTTCATCTGAACCAGTCCATATCTCTTCCTGTGTTCTTCAGGAGAAAGAAGATTACACAGTTTGGATGTTAAGAGAGCACTTAGCTACTACATTGAGCATACTAAGGCATTTAGGTTTGACTGTTCTCAATTGTTTCTCACTTATTGTGAAGTGGGAAAGGGTAAACCTGCTATTAAGAGAACTATTGCCAGGTGGATTGTCTCTTGTATACAAATCTGCTATGAAAAGCTAGGCAAAATAGCCCCTCAGGCCTGAGGGCTCATTCGACTAGGGGTACAGCTGCTTCTCTGGCTGCCGCCAGAGATATACCTTTATTAGACATATGCAAAGCAGCCACCTGGAAAACAGTCCATACATTTACCAAACATTACTCTCTGGATATCCAGGCTAAGAGTGATGCTAGGTTTGGTACAGCAGTACTGCACAGCCTATTCCCAATATAGGTTTGGTACCCTCCTCCTTGGAGGTACTGCTTGGTAGTCTGCATATGTCAGAATACAGCAAGACTTTGTTATTTGAAGAAAAAATTACTCACCGTAATAACTGTGTTTCTTCTAATGGAGTCTTGCTGTATTCTGACCTCCCTTCCTGCTTCCCCTCTCAGAACCTGGTTTTGGGAAGTGGGTTGGCAGGTAAAGTGTTTCACCTCAGGGGTGTACTTGGTACTCCATCCTTTTAGAAAGGGGAGTGGGTTATAGTTAAGTTGTTTTTGTAGTTATATGTTGGTTCACTACCTGGTTATTATTTTGGGTTCTCGACTTGTGTCTTTGGGGACCCAAAAATGTGTTGCATGTTGGCTATTTTATTTACGGTTTCCACTTGGGAGGTGTAGTTAGTATTAGCTCGTAAGAATCTGATGGTTACACTTTGAAGTGCTGCAGACAGAGGTTTGAACCGAGCTCGAGCCCAACGTTAACTCATCTCTGGGGCAGTTTAAGTACTGGGGCTAACTGCATATGTCAGAATACAGCAAGACTCCATTAGAAGAAACACAATTACTAAGGTGAGTAATTTTTTCTTCTCACACCTCCTTTGTCTCCACGGTCCACCATGACCCTCTGACTCATGGCAGGGGTCGGGGCTCGATCCTCGGCCCCCATCCTGCCTCAGATCACCCCACAGGTGGGGGAGGGGGAGAGGACTGCCTTCCCTACTTACCCCATGTGTTGGGCCTCCAACCGACCCGAGCTGTACTACACCCCACCTGCCCATCATCAGAAGAACTGTGGGGCCATTTTCCATTTTTCTCCTCGAATCCCCTGAGAACGCTGGCTGCCATGGGGGTCCATGGAGATGTGTGCATGTTGAGACGCGACGCTGCTCCAGGCCCCAGTCAACATCCTCCCGCCCACATGGCACTCCCAACTGCACCCCCACCCACGTGCATGCAGATGGCAGTGTTGCAGCGGGAACAGCATCCCTCTCTCCCCAGAGGAGGTGTGCGTCCCAGGGTGCTCAATCTTCCTCCCACTGGCCGACCCTCCAGCTCCCCGGGCTCACTCCCGAACCTGGGTTGCCAGCGCTACAAGCAGTAGCACTACCGTTGTGCCAGCGGGCTGGCCTAGTTGACCCAACAATGTCCTGTAGTTCATGCAATTTGACTTCTGAAGACACCAGCTCCCTTCTATCAGAGTAAGCAAGGATCTTCACTTGGCAAGAGATCAAGGACAAGTGTCCATCATTATTCTCATTGACCTGTCATCTGCTTTTGACATCATGGACCACCAGGAATTGGGAGACAGGCATGGTGAGTATGGAGTTTGTCGGGGACTGTTCTCTTTTGTTTCAGGTCCTTCCAGGCAGAGAGGGAACAGTCAGTAGTGATTAAGTCATACTGATCACGCCCAACTGTCTTGAACTTTGGTGTCCCTCAAGGCTGTGTCGTCTTACCCATCTTATTCACCGTGCATATACTTCTGTTGAGAGGTACTTTAAGGTACTCAAGTGTAGGTTTTACACAGATTATACCCATTTGTATGTGTCCTTTACTCAGTCCTGACAGATCAGAATCCTTGCTATTATTATTTATTTCAATAGTTCGGAAAAGACCTTAGAGCAAATGCTCTTTTACAAAGGTTCTACGTCTGTACAACAACTTACAATCAAGTTACAGGAATAGACAGAAGATACAACAAATGCTATACAATTAGTACAAAGACAAATTGCATGACTCCTATAAATATTTCAACAATGCCTGGTGATTACAATATCAAATTAAGTAAAGGTGGAAATACATTCTGCCAGTGGAAGAGAAAAATAAAACAAAACCAGTTACTGACATCCATCAGGAGATGAGCATTAAGGGAGCACAGTGCAGAAAAAGGGGTAGCAGCCTGGAGGTCCGGCTTAGTCAAAGGTCCTAGAAGGGGGAATGAGGTCATGACCATGCTAGTGGAGAAAGGCATTGGTCAAGGAGCTGGTGCGGGGGATGAATGCTTGATACGAGTGGGACCACGGAGAAGGGAGGAAAGGTGCCGGAGATGCAGGTACAGTACTGGAGGCACTAGTCAACAGGAACAACAGTGTAAGAGCAAACAATGATTTGGGGTGGGGGGGAGGAGGATCAAAAATTTCAACTCAGCAAACGGATAGCATCCAAACTACCTGCATTTACAGGCAGCTGCCTCAAAGAGATGCATCTTCAGCTCAGCCTTGAAGGATGGTAGGGAGTAATTGTGGAATATATGCACAGGGATTTGATTTAGCCAGAGGGGAGCTTTGCATGCAAAGGAGCGCTGCTCTATTGTCATCTTCATGAATGGGACAATCAACGAGCACCTTGTCTTTCCTCTGGTCTGGTGGCTAGAGCAAAATTCTGTATATCTTTCTTACCCAAGAGGGACATTTGATGTTTTATTCTATTTCTGAGGCTGAGCCATCCAGTGTGCTCGTAGAGTGAGCAGGAGTGAATTAGGTTGTCAGCTCCAAGGGTGAGTCTGCAGGCCTTATTTTGGGCCGTTGATATCCACTGGAGTGCAGTGTTAGTTGCCACCCCATACACTACGAAGCCATAGTCAATGACTGATAAGATGGAGGAGGAAACAAACAAGCGCAGGGCAGTAGGCGTAAGATATTGTCTGTGTTTCTACAGTACACCAAGTTTAGAGTGCACCACTTTTACAACTTGATCAATGTGGGGTACAGTTCAAACAAGAGTGTGTCATCAATGGTGACCTCAAGGTACTTGAAAGACTGTACCTGTTCTAGGGGTACGTCCATGTTGTTTATGATGGACAAGACTGGGGATGATTTCTTTTGGTGGGGGCTGGAGATCAGCATTATTTTAGTCTTCTTACTGTTAAGAAGTTTCTGTGTACTGAACCAGTTTTCCATGAGGGAGAAGGTGGATTGCAGCTCCTGCTGCAAGTGATCTAGCTGGGCACTGTTGCTCATGATGACTGTGTCATCCACATACAGAATAGTTTTAGTTGTGCGTGCCTCCGGTAATTTGTTTAAAAATGAACTGAACAGGAGGGGGGCCCAGGATGGATCCTTGGGGAACCCCAAGGGAGGAGGTCATAGTTCCAATTTTTACACACTGGGATCTGTGCTAAAGGTAGTCCTTGAACCAATGGACTGCATCCGAGGAGATCCCCAAGTTCACCAGTTTCTGTAGCAGGATGAAGTGGTTGAAGGTGTCAAAGGCTTTAGTAAAATCTATGAAGATAGATCCCACTAGTTTACTTCCATCCAGAGCCTTGTGTACAAAGTCAGAGAATTCCACTAATGCTGTGGTCATACTGTGGTACTTACGAAATCCATGCTACTTTGGCCCAGGAGGTCGTATTTATGAAGGTACTCGGATATCTGATCAGCCACTATCCTCTCACGGGCTTTTCATAGGGGGGAAGAGGATGGAAATCAGTCTGTAATTGGCTGTACTGGTCCAATCTCCACTTTTTAGCACATTGGTGACCATTGCAAGCTTCCATTTGGCTGGGAACTTCGCTTGGGACAGCGATTTGTTAAACAGTTTGGTGATAGGTACCAAGAGCTCTTTCAGTGCAGTTGCCACCAGCTTTATATCCAGGTTATCACTGCCAAGCCTTGTCTTACCTAACACTTTGAGTATGCAGGTTCTGGCTTCCTTAGGTGTGATGCTTCTAAAGTAGAAATTAAGGTGGTTTAGGCTTACACTGTTTGGCGAGGATATTTCAGGCTGGCTTGCACTAGCATTCTGCACAGGTGAGCCGGGGTGGTTGAGGTAGTCATGTGGGAGGACAGCACTGAGATCAGAGAAGGCCGAATTAAAGGATTCAGCAATGGTATGTGGGTCAAGGGTTGGGGTACCATTGATCATTAGCATGGTAGGGTGCTTCTTATCCTTTTTACCAAGCAATTCCTTGATATTCTCCCAGAACCTTTTGCCATTACTCCAGCTACTGTCCAGTTGTTCCTTGTAGTATTTTGCTTTTGCCTGTTTAGTGAGGTTGGTACACTTATTACGAGCAGCCCGGTACTTCTGGTAGTCAACTGGATTACTAGTGCATCTGGTCATACTCCATAGATTCTCTGTCCTTCATCTGGTCCAGAAGGTCTCTTCTAATCCACCCATTTGGGGATCCCCTTATCTTCCTTCTCCTCACTGGAGCAAAAATATCACACATGCCATTGAACCTGTCAGAGAAGAACTGAAGTGCTTGATCTATGTCATAAAGATTGTCCAAGGGGGGCCAATCAACAAAGGATAAGGCATTTTTAAAGGCGTGGGCACAGCCATGCCGAAGGACATGGCTTAGAATAGTGACAGGAGGAGCTTTGTCCTTAAAGACCCAGTGGCAAGCGACTGGTGAGTGGTCACTTAGTCAGCCAGCACAGTAATTTTTTTTTTATCCTAGAAGGGGTATTCGTGATGAGCCAATCCAGTAGGGTACCCTTGCTGTTCCTACGATTAAGTCTTGTGTTCTCCTCCGAGACCAGTTGGGTAAGGTACATATCGGCTACCTGGTCTTTTTGTGGGTCTGTATCCTTGCTAAGCCAGTTTAGGTTAAAATCACCAGTCATAATGATTTCTGAGTTCCTCTTCAGGTTAGATGATGCTTCCAGAACCAAGCTGAGTCCAGTCTTTGCCTTGGTGGTGGGAGATAAACTGAGGCAATGGTGAGTGCCTTGCTTTGCCTACCAATGAGGAGCTTTAAGGCCAGCAACTCATACTTCGCGTTACTGGCAGAGATCAGCAACATCGTCCCCTGTAAGGATTCCTTGATGTAGATAAGGCGACTCCCTTCCCTCCCCGTTTTCGTACTCTGTCAAGCCTGAAAGTAGTATACCCCTGCAAGGTTATCGAGATATCTTTCACTTTCGGAGTGAGCCATGACTCAGTCAAGCTAATATCAGGGTTGTGCATCTGAAGCCAGGCTTGGAATTGGGCTATCTTGGGGAGCAAACTGCAGATATTAAGGGCAACAATCTTCACGCCACTTTGTACTTTACAGTTTGTGGACCAACCGGTAGAAGGTCCTGGGTTAGGATGAACATCCCCATAAATTAATAGCAGAGAGGAGAAAAATGTTGACAGCAGCCAGTGTACAGCGTTTAGCTAAACCCCATTTCCTGTCACGCCTGGGGATAGAGGCATACTGCCTTAGCCTACCAAGTGGCGCATACAACTGGGCTAGGATGACTGAGCTGCTGCAAACTGTGACTAAGGTTGTATACAAAGGAGCAGGACTCAGTGTCTTGGCTCTTGGGTCATGTTTGCATGTTCCATGTTGTAACTCATAGGTGTAAGAGACCGTGTGACTTTGTCCCTGGTCAACTGGCATTGAGATATAGAGGTACTTCCCCACGAGAGGTGCAATAGCGAGTAGAAATACACAGGATGTAGCTAGTGCCCTGGCCATTATGTTTGCCAAATTAATTGAGATGGAAAGAAACTGGATGTTCAGTGTCAGGAGTGGCAATACCAGTGGAGAAATCGTGGCCTGATTTTCATGCACCACTATTATTCCCTTGAGACTGCTTTATGGGTGTGGTAAAGTGCTGGGAAAGCCTGAGGTGCCGGACCAATAGATTGTAAGGGACGGGGCAACTTTGCGGATTTAATAGAGGTCGGGGTGGGGGAGGCTGAAATTATACAGTAATCCACAGGGGAGACAGTCACTCAGAAGGGATGCTGCAGCTAGCAGGCGCCAAATTCGGGAAAGGGAAAAAAAAAAATTAAAAAAAATAAAAGGGCTGCAGCAGCCAATTGGTGACCTGCTGCAACACAACTTGTCCAATCAAAGTGTAGGCTTTCCATCCTTGGATGTACCTGTGCTTGCTTCTTGCAGGAGGGGTGGGCAGAGATCCAGCGAGGTCACGGCGGCGTGGAGAGCTAGTGGAGCTGCTCACAGGGGGGGCTTTCTGGATGAGTCTTCAGCCAGTAGGGCATAGTGGTGGACTGGCAGGTCTAGTGGGAGGTCTGTAACCAGCCAGTGAAGGACCAGGGGCACTTCTGCTGGTGTGAAGCCCACTCGGGCTAGGAGCTGTGCTTGCTTCTTGTGGGAGGGGCGGGCAGAGATTGTTAATAGGGAACATGCTTGACAAGAACCAGTGGTGCTGTCACTTTAAGCTTGAGGAGCTGGCCAGCAGCAGCCTGTAAGAGTGAGCTAGTAAGCCGGGGCAGGGTTTGTCTATTTAAACAGGACCGGGGGTTGGGGTAGGTGGGTGAGCCAAAAAAATCAAGCTCCTAGGGCTCTCTTCCTGGAGGTAATCAGTCCCAGAGGGAGAGTCCATACCTGGGCTTATGTGAGGGGCTGGTGGCTTCAGACCCAGACCGCAGATGGCAGTCTGGCAGGTCGGCTTCATCAGAGAACCATGGCCATGGCACTCTGGCCACCTGAAAAGAGAGGGAGAGGGGGAAATTAAATGAGAGGCAGGGGGTGAGGGCTGTTCGTGGAGCTAAATTTATTATAAGTTTAATGCAAAATGGCTTAGACGGGGGGGGGGGTTGCAGATCAAAATGTTAGGCAAGGTGCCACAAGGTCTGAGAGAGCAAGAGCAGGGCTAATTAAAACACAGTAGCAAAGTAAAAAGGTGAAAAAGAGGGATGTGAGTTTAAGACCTGGGCTGAGATCGCTGCTGGGTATTAAAAGGGATCACTCTACAGGCACTTAGAGTAAATCAGCAAAACTTGAACTCTAAAATACTAACAAGACAGTATTAACAGAAATCAAAATCCAGTAAAATATAAGTCAAGCATTAACAGCGCAGAGCAGTGCAGAGCTATACGGAGCCAATCGGAGTGCTCCTGGGGCTAACTGCAGCCAATGGGCCACAGCAGGAATAGACACTGGGACTTAAACCCAGAAACAACTGTCCTCATGTAAAAAAGGAAAATCAAGCTCCTAGGACTCCCTTTCTGGAGGTAATCGATCCCAGAGGGAGAGTCGGTACCTGGGCTTCTGTGAGGGGCTGGTGGCTTCAGACCCAGACTGCGGATGGCAGTCTGGCAGATCGAGTTCATTGGAGAACCACGGCTATGGCACTCGGACCACCTGGGCTTCTGTGAGGGGCTGGTGGCTTCAGACCTGGACCGCGGATGGCAGTCTGGCAGGTCGGGTTCGTCCGAGAACCATGGCTTTGGCACTCTGACCACCAGGGCTTCTGTGAGGGGCTGGTGGCTTCAGACCCAGACCATGGATGGCAGTCTGGCAGGTTGAGTTCGTCAGAGAACCACAGCTGTGGCACTCGGGCAGGGCCTTTCGGATATCAGTGTTTGGATGGCGTCCAGTTGGCTGGCACTCAAACCTGGAAAGACAGAGCTGCTCCTGCTTGCTAGCCAGGTTTGGCAGCAATCTGCACTGTGGTGTAGTGTCAAACTTCTGTCACTTGATGGGGTTAAACTTAAAGCAATTAGGGAACTGCATAGTCTGGGAGTACTCCTTGATGGGCAGCTGACATCTGACTCTCTGGTGTCGGCAGTTGTCAAGGGAAGCTTTTATTATGTTAAAGATATGTCCAGACTTCATTCCTTTCTGGATCTTGCTGATCTGAATACACTAGTGCAGTACTTAATTTCCTTGAGACTTGACTACTGTATTGTGCCTTACAAGGGCTTAGCCAGTGGTCTCATCTATTGCCTGCAGCTCATTCAGAATGCTGTGGCAAGGCTTCTGACCTCCATTTATAGGTCAGGTCATATTACTCCAGTGCTATAGGCTCTGGGATGGCTACCTATAAGTTGGTGGATAGACCACATTGTCTTTGTTTTAACATATAAAGCTCTGAACAGTTTGGGCCCCAATATATCCATAACCTTTTGACCCCCTAAAGGTCTGCCAGAGGTCCATATGCTGACTTAAAGATTGAAGTTCACTCGTGACCTGGCTTTTAGGATGGATACCCTGGACATCTGTCTCTCCCCTTCATTGAATTCCATAAAATTTAAACTGAAGAAATATCTTACGGAGCAAGCTTTTCTTGAAGGACTTATATGTGGCTTAAATTTTGTGGTTTGTCTAGCCTATCATTCTGTGCACTTTCAAGCACTTTATGTATTTGCAAAGTTGACTTTTATTTTCCCCACTCCAGTATTACTACTTTTTTTTCTTTTAAACTCTATTTTCCTCCGGTCGCGGCCCGTGGGGGCATCTCTCTGGCATCCTGCCTGCCTGAGGTTCCCCTGAACCTGTGCTTCCTCTCTCCACCCCTCCCACAGCCAGCACCCCCAGCTTAACCGCTCCGAGGTGGGGCCACCCCTCCTCATTTGGGCGCTCTTGCACACATAGATTCTGGGTGTGGGAGTGGGTCTGGGCAGAGGACCTGGAAGGCCAGGCAGGGTGGATCCAGTGGTGGGCATGGGGGTCAGGTTTGCTGTTGCCTCCCCTGTGGAGCTGGGTTTTTCAGTTTTCTTGGTGCCGCTCCCCCTGCATGGTGTACTCGTGATGTTGTGGCACAAGGCAATCCTGCCAATGTCATCCACGCTGCATGACGTGCAGCCAGTGCGCTGTAGTGCCCCCGATCTCCACTGGGAGCCGCTGTCATGCTGAGCTATCCCTCCCCCTGGGGAAGAGGCTGCCCCCAGGCACTCAGTCCTCGCCGTATCCCTGCCAACCCCCGGCACCCAAGCTCGCCCCCAAACTCTGGTCGTCTGCATGGCACGAGGTGAGGCGTCCAGAGCCTCAACCCCCAGCGCCACTGGGCTGGCACTAAATAACGCTGTCAATTAATGTTGAGCACACTGAACAAAGTAAAACAGCACTTTAGCAAATAAAAAATAACTGACTTGTAAAGGATACTTTTCTTCAACAGCACTAATATCACTTTGTGTGAAGTGCTGAAAACTGCAGGGTTTCACACAATGCAATACTAGTAAGTCTGGCACATCTCTGTTGAATGTTACAAGTACAGTGCTGCACTACAGCATGCAGTTTGTTTGAGGAATATTAATGATCAGTCCTTGGTAGTTTCTAAAATATTGACATTTGGAAAACATACTTCTGCTTTTGGCCAGCTTCTTGAGATCTGTACTGTTTGCTGATTTGGCTCAAGTAAAGGAATCAGAATGTAAACCGTACTATATAAAAGAGAACATTGCAGTGGAAATGGTAACCCCATCCAAAACCTTACTGACGAATGTTTGTTTCAGCTTTCAGTGATGGCACTCAGAAAGACCTGCTAAACCTCATTGGCACAGTTCCAGTGACCTATCAAGGTACGGTATACTATGAAGCACTGCTCATCTTCTGTTATAGAACAATGTTCTGGGCTGTTGTCTTTAGAAGTCAAGTCTCATGTCATTTCACATAGTCTTTTTGACCCATTGAGACAACAGAAAAATGTGTGATTTTTTATTCAAAACAAGTGAACTGAGTGGTAGGACCTCTCTGACTTGGGGCCTAGTTTTCAGCAGGTGACACACAGCTGCTTGTGCTCTGATGCACCAAAAGTCATCCAGGCTATACTTGGCCACACCGGGGATAGGGAGGAACACTCCCCCCAACCCTGCACATGAACATACAAATGAGTATTTTCTGCTGTGGTCCTGAAAACAACTTGCATTTTGTGGGAGCTCAGGGGCACTATAATTGCTCACTTTGTTTTTATTATGCTTATTAGCTTCTGTTGTCATGCTGCTGCCACTTTGTCTTGACCTCCTGTGGCGGGTGCATATAGACTCTTTGGGATCTGCATAGAGAACCCCGTGGGCCACATGCATCCTTCCATGTCCTGGGGAAAGTTCATATTACCCAGGCAAAGGGTCTAATAGTATACAGTATTTGAACACTACAGAGAAATTAGCACAACGTGCTCATTGTCAACAGTGCTATAATAGCCAGTTTGCTTTAATATTGGTTTGATTTGAGCAGTGCTAGAGCACCATAATGCAGGGATATGATGTGATACCTGTGTATTATGGCACTCATTCAAGCACTTTTCAACTACAACAATATTTCTAATGTATCATTCGTAAAGCAAGTGTGTGTATGTTTTAAACCAGTTACCATACACAGTGAAAAACGGGGACCATGTATACCAGTGGTATTCATAATATGGGTCAGGGGCCATGTGTGGTCCCCCCTAGGTTGTCTCATTTGCTCCCAGACATGTTGCCTGGCCTTTTATATTTAGGTGCTGTCTGCTTTCTAAAACTGATGTCAAGTTTATACTGCTGATTTCAGAAAGTAGGGAAAAATAAAGAGTACCACCATGAATGGTACACATTATAAAAATGCGAGAGAGCAAGAGACCGACAGAGAGAATGAATGGGAAAGAACATAGAAGTAGATTGAAAAGAGCACAAAAAGTAAACAAAAAAACACAGCACAAAGAAAGCCTTCCCCATACGTGTAACTTACTGTGGCCCTTGATGTAAGAATTGTCCCTGGAATTTATTTTTTATATATTTTGAAATCTTGGATAGCACCAGTGAGCGGATGCTTGTTAATTGGGTCTATGTCAGTTAACAAGTAAGAGTGATAAACATTCAAATAAAGAGTGGTTTGGTAGCAAATGCACAAATGCATGTTACGGTGCAACAATACAGATAAAGTTCATGGTTACACTGTACTGAGGCATGTACAGTGTATACCAGTGTTAAGGAGAGAGACAAAATCAGTAGGGTAGACAGGAGGTGGGGGAGAAAGATGGAGAGGTCATGGTAAGAGGAAGGGGTGAGTGGGGGTAGGAGTGGAGGGATAGGTGTAGGGAAGAGAGGTAGGGGCGTTGCAGCACCACAGGAGAGGATGGTGGGTCAGTGAAGTGCAAGGTCGGGGCTACCCAGTGGAACAGTGACAGGGTTAAGAAGTGCTAGAGGGTAAGTGCAGACTACAGCAATAGGATTACTGACTTGAGGCGGGATTTAGTGACGGCAGGCACAGGTACCCATGGTGAGAAGGTGTTGGTGCAGTTTGTGTTTAAAAGAGCCAATCGTTGCTGCATCACAGATGTCCTGAGGTAGCGCATTTGTCCAGAGGGGGGCCCGGTATGAGAAACTCCACTGAGTCAAGGTAGTGCGGCACCTTGACACAGCGAATACCTGAGAGACAGTGCTTCTGGTTTGCTTTGTGCTTCAGGAAGGGGTCAGTATGTTCCATACTCCTGGTGGTAGAAGGTTTAAGGAGGCTTTATTTTTGGCAAGGAAGCAGGTTTGGTACCCAATTATTCCACTGAGCTGTAGCCAGCCAGCCATGGCATAGCAATCTCCGATGTACGTGAGTTTAGCAGCACCTGTGAAGAGATGGCAGGCTTTGTTCATTGTGGTTGAGGTGTGGCGGAGGGCTGTGTCTGTTGCAGATCCATAGATCACCAGCTCATAATCGATGAGTGAGACAATTGAGCTATTGATGGCAATGCTTAGGGCTTCATGTGTGAGACTGTGCCTGTGCCGATACAGGATCCCGATTCTGGTATTGATGGCCCTTGCAGTGATGTCGGTGTGCTCGGCATATGATAGGGTGGAATCAATAGTGATGCCTAGGTATTTGAAGTGCTGAACAAGTTCGAGAGTGGCACCCCCAACGTTCATAATTGCAAGTGGGAAGGCTCTGTGTTTGCTTTGTGGTGTGGAGAACATCATGGTCTTGGACTTTCTATAATTCAAGACCAGTCTATGGTCCATAAACCACTGCTCTGTGGATGCAAAGCCACCTTGTAGATCCACCTCCAAATGTTCAGGGTGTTGACTGTGTAAAGGAACATTTGACATGAGCTAGAGGTTGGAAGCTTATTTAAGAATAAGCTAAACAGCAGTGGTCCTAATATGGATCCTTGCGGTACACCAGATCTGACAGGTTTGCTGTCAGAGATCACATCCCCGATCCTAACCTGCTGATAGCAGTTGTTCAGGTAGCTAGTGAACCAGTCCAACATTTCAGAGGAGAGCCCAATATCAGCTAGTTGTTTGAGGAGGAGCCCATGATACACCATATCAAATGCCTTTGATAGGTTGATGAATGTGGCTTCTACCAGGAGGCCTTGGTCTAATGAATGGTGGATGTATCCCGTAAATTCTAGCAAGGCCGTGATGGTGCTGTGGCCACCCCTGAACCCGTGCTGTTCAGGACACAGTAGTTGATGGTAGTTGAGGTACCCCACAAGTTGATTGGCCAAGATCTGCTCTAGGGCCTTGGAGAGTGGGAGGAGTATCGAGATTGGTCTATAGTTATTGTGCGGAGTCCAGTCACCACTTTAGTGCACTGGGGTAACTGTTGCAGATTTCCAGCCTTGAGGGAATTGTGAGTGACCAAGCGAGAGGTTTATAATTTGCATCAGTGGGCCAAGAACTTCCTCAAATGCCAGGCTAACACATTTTTAGGTCTAGGGGGTCCCCACCGCGTCTTGACTTCCCTAGTACCTTTTCCAGGTATTTTCTGGCATCCGTTTCAGAGACTACTTTGAAGTAAAATAGTGGGTTGGTCATGGGGAGGCAGTTGTTTCTCTTGTGGGTCATTTATGGTGAAGGGATTGAAGAAGTTAGCAGGCAGCATGCTGCTTAGGTCTGTGAAGGAATGATTGAGGGAGCTGGCAATGAGAAGAGGGTCTAAGGATGGCACCTCATCGATTGTGAGCATAGCTGGGGCATATTTGGGGTCTTTCCCGGTGATGTCATTGAGGTTGTCCCAAAAGGATTTGCTGCTATTCCATGAGCCGGTGAGGGCTTCTTTGTAGTAGGTACTTTTTGCACGACGGATGGCTTCTGCATGCTTGTTTGTACTGTTGGATGTTTGCTGCTGAGCATGTGCTCGTGCCACTTGCTAGAGATGATCTCTTGAGGAGAGTTGCTCTAGCAGATCTGGAGTAATCCAGGGGTAATAGTGTCCTTTGACCAATCTTGTTTTTATTGGGGCATGCTTATCACAGACAAAATTGAATTTGGTTATGAATTTGGCCCCTCGTGAGTATTTGCCGAGTACCTCTGATGTATACGCTTGTTTTTTACACCCTTTCTGCTTTGGATAATGATACAAACTACTTTAAAGTTTGCTGTCCTGGTTTTTTTTGTTTGTTTGTTTTGGATCATCACAAACAACTGAGCTGTAAAAATAAATCTCATTTCACATGGTCTCTCCTACGTCATTCTGTGTGTCTATGTATTGTCCAGCCAGGACACGGTGGGTAACTGAAGGGTGGAGGACCCCCTGTGAACAAGCAGCCACAACACAGTGGGCTTTCTAGTGTATTGTTTTATTTTAAAAGAAACATTAATTAAAGATGCTTGGATGTATGCGATTTCAAATAATATACAATGTTCACAACATGAGTCATTATCATTTTTACAGGGAATCATTTGGATACAAGTCAGAATTGCTCCAGATGCTATGAACTGCATGCAGTTTGTAGACCTGTGTGCTGTTAATTAACATATGTATTTTCCCTTGGAAATGTACAAGGTGCAATTTATTGGCCTGTGGAAATCCACTGTCCGTGACAGTTGGTTCATTTAAATTTTTTTTTTTTTTTTTTTTTTAAGTATAGGCCTTTGTGAGGACTCGAGCACAGGGAGCTGTTGCAGCCGATAAGTATTCTTTTATGACAGGGCTGTTGGTGACATAAATGTGTTATTCTCACAGTAGAACCATCCATAGCTGCTGGTCTGTCACTCAGAGGTTGGGCAGTCGCTACTGGCATCGGGACCTGAGTTATATAACAAGCCTGTGTCATGGAGGGCCAGCCAGGGGAAAACTAATTGTGTCCAAGAGGGCACTGCTGTCCCTGGGCACCCCAGAGGGAGCTCTCCTCCTTCAGTGAGAGAAGGTTGCTGCCTCCACTGCAGCACCATCCCCTGTGTGATAATTGGCAACAGTGCAGCAGAGGCATTGTGGGAGGGAGGATGCTGGTGGGGCTCCGCGGTCACCATGCTCAGTGTGCATGCACCATGATACACTGCAGGATGAAGCAAGGGGCACTCTCAGGCCCCAGCAGTGACTGACCTTCCACTGACCAAGGGAACAACAACACCCCTAAGGAATCCATCCCCCTGGCCTGGGGGCCCCAGCACGGGAGTCAAGGGGATTATGAGTAAGAGCCAGAGAAGTTGGGAGTTGGGCTGGATGGTTGTCCAGACAGAAGGGGCAGCATGAACATGAAGGGTAAAAAAAAAAAATATCAGCTTATTAAAGAATATAAAAAAAAAAAGTCCACAACCAACATAACCTGAATTATATTTCAAAATGTGTCACCACTTATAAAAATACATACACACTTATATTGGTTTAGGTTATCCGTACGCTGAACACGGCATGTATATATATATCACAGAGAGAACCTGTTTTCAAGGTATATTTGACAGTATGCCAAGTAGACCTACTAGACCGCTGCAAGGTGTGGAGAGTGGTTGAATAGTAAAAGGGTGTGCAAGTCATGTATGTAGCATGGATTTAGTAGTCTGAGTTCAGTTATTAAAATCATGGTGAAAACTTCTCCATATAAATTCTAGCTAGCATGCAAACTGTTTTATACTGTGCTTTAAAACTGTTTAAAATGAATTGCTGTTTCAAAAACATGCTAAACATGCCTAGTATTAAACATAATGTTAGCTAGCTCTAGCTGGAAGGTGGTACGATATAGTCCTCCATGCCTAACATTGGTTCTTAAGTCTACATTTTTCTTTAACGTTTCCAAATAGTTTCATAATTTCCAAAGTGCAGCCTTCAATTTACCTAGTACTTATTGATATTGTAATGATTTCTATCTATTTAAATCAAATAGCGCAAGTGTTTAACATGCCTGTTCGTTTGTGGATTTTGGATTCCTACCCATTTGCACCACCACTTTGCTTCTTACGGCCGACTCTTCACATGGTGATCCGAGAAGGAAAACATGTAGACGCTCGGGGCAGGATATACCTGCAGTACCTGCACAGCTGGAAACATGTAAGAGAAAACACTTTCTAAATAAACCCTTAGTGAATTCTTGCCTTTTCCTAGTCATCCAAGCGAAAGTAACTCCTCTGTTGTTGCACTTGATGTCTCTTGTAGGCTGGCTTCTAAGTAGGCTAATTCTCACATAACACTGAACATCATTTCATAAAGAGAATGAATATCAAATTTACCACACATATTAGCTGTCTGTTGTATTTATCTGTTGAAGGTGAATTTACACGCAGTGTTTTGTCCGCTGTGTCAGACCTTTGAACTGCATGGTTTTGATAGTTTTATGTAGAATGATCCATGGAAAAAAAATGTTTGCTTCAGCACAAGTGACAACCCCCCCCCCCCAGAATACTTACAGGGGAACAGGACTCTTTACTGGATCAGCTGTACAGGCCTGTTCACAGGGTTATATCTGTTCTGGTGAAGTCTTGTCTGCCAGCCTCTCTTAGTAATTTGCATGCCCATAATGCCTTGCACTGAGGTCGCAGCTTTAGTGTGCATGTCTGAGCGTGATTTGGAGAAATGCACATGACCCAAATAAATTGGATATTTCTTCTCTCCTAGTATCCTACACCAGTGACAGTGATAAAATGTACCAAAAGGGAAAAAGTTGCATCCTACGCAAAAAGAACCCCCTTTTCCTGGGCCAGTAGGCCCAGAGTGATGCAATGCGTTTAACACTATGTGAAGAAAGAAACAGGGAAATGCAAAAAATACTTCTTGGAACAATTTGTGGCTATTGTGCTGAGGAAATTTTTATTTTTGATTTGTTTTTGCCTAACCCATTAAGTTCTAGTCTCTGAGGAAGATGTCCCTTTGATGACGTCGAAACATTAAGGTGTGGTTTTTGTGTATGTGTGTGTTTGTCAGCGGATGGTCCATAGCAAGTCCGTTTTTTGCAGTTCTGGCCATTTAGCTGTACAGTTGCTGCAGATTCAAGTGCTGGCTTTTATGTGAATGTGTGGGATATCGGGAGATCATTTTATAATGTATGGTGGAACGTCGTTCTCCACCGAAATCCATCATTTTCGAAACCTTGTAGTCACACACTAGTGGCGTTCGCAGTGCAACAGAATGATGTTTTCTACTGTACTGCGAACGTCACACTGTGCCCTCGAGCAGCATTTGACAGGGCTCACTCCATAGACAGTACACATGGCGAAAGCTGCAATGTTGGCAGCAGTACTAATGTTTAGTGTTAAAACGTTCACAATGTAAGGTTCTTAAGCAGTTAAAATGTCAAGCATGAAAACGTTCAAAATGTAAAGTTCTTTTTTCCTTCTAGTAACTGATATTTTTTTCCACAAAAAACGATGTTCCACCATACACTATAAAGAAAAGTGCATGGGGAACAGTTGACAACAGGGCATCTTTCACCTCGTTGGCACTATGACGACGGATTACCTCTCGAGCTGCGCTCTCAAGGTAATCAATCCGTCGTCATAGTGCCAACTCGGTGAAAGAATAGCCCTGTTGTCAACTGTTCCCCATTCACTATCCTATATATTACTGGCCTGAGGAACTGTGCCCACATGCTGAGAATTTTGGAACTACTGTTGTGGTGGTATGCTATTTAAAGAACTTATGCAAATAAAAAGAAATACTGTATGGGACTTTTTTTCTAAGTGAAAGTCTGTGACACCTTCTGAAAGTAAGAAAAAATGTGTATAAACTGATGGTGCGGAGCTGTTCTCATGCTGCTTTGTGCAGCTAGAGTGTGTTGTTGAATTAGTTGCCCCAGGTATTGTGCACTCACTGGAGCCTTACTGAATGCGCTACTGCTGTTTGTGTTTTTAAGTTTTGCCTCTTCAGTGTGCTGCCTCAGATTGTATTAAATGCCCAGTTTCTAACCTCTTCGAAGTAAGTGTTCAATCTTGAGAGTAGAGTTGCTGTAGTGTGCATATTTATTTATCAGTGGGAGAGTCCATTTAGGAGTTGGAAAAAGTGGAATTTCTTCATTGGGTAAAAAATTAAAGGAATACATAGTGATAAAAAGAAAACTGATTAGGACAGAGGTGATATTTTTATTTGGTTTTGAATCGTTTATATGTAATGTACAGATATGTCTTAACTATTCTTTAGTGTACATAATAGATTTACTTGTCTAATATTTCCCTAGCACAGTACTCGCCACACAGTCTCAATCAAATTTCCTGCACTTTGACACCAGTTACAGGTTCTGAGAGCAGGTGGTAGACTGAATGCTTTTGTCGTGCTATAATTTAAAAAGGTAAAAGAAAAAAGTAACATTCTTAATTCTAATTTCGTATGATTGCTAGTGAGGCCTCTTCTGGAGTGCTGTGCCCAGTTCTGAAGTCCTCGCTTGAGAAAAGACATCGGTAAAATAGAGTCGGTACAGCAATGGGTCGCAAAGATGATCCAAGACCAGCAGTGCAGCTCCTTTGAGCATCAGCTGGAGGCCCAAAATGTGTACTGGGGTAGAGTTTTTTTTTTTTTAAATGATTTTGGGAAGGAAAGTCGCACTAAGCCGAGGCTTGTCTCCAAGTGATTTGCTCATGATCATGCAGTATGCAAGTAGTGGTTGTGGGATTCAAACTGTTCTCCAGGTTTGCAGCTCAGTGGTCAAACCTCTATGCTGTACTGCCTCCTTACTGAAACGTGTGTTTCTCAGGGGTATAAACAAGGTGAATAGAGAGGACCTATCTGTAATAAATAAGGATGCAGTCACTAGAGGACATGAATGAGAAGGTTGGTAGGTGGGTAAGTTCAAGAGAAATGTGAGGAAGTTCTAGTTTACTTAGAGGGTGGTGAAACCATGGAACAGACTGCCGACTGAAGTAGTGGGGGCAGATGCTCTTGTTGAATTTAAACACAGTTTGGACAAGGGATCGGGACTCTGGGAGGAGGAGGGTTCCAGGCCACCAGTACAGTAGGTTGGTGGAGTGAGATAATATAGTAAGGGCAGACTCACTGGACCTTTGGTCTCCTTCTGCCGTCAAATTATATGTTTCTTTGTTTATATTACTGTAAGATCATTTAGCGCATTTGTTTATGGCAGGCCATATAAAGCGGTCTAGTTTTGGGGTTAGGTTTAGCACAATACAGCGTGAACCTCAGTACCCTCAGATTTTGAGCTCTGTATAGTCTTTTTTTTTTTTTTTGACCAAGAGCCATTTTCTTGATACTATTTTTCAAGAATGCATGCAAAAACATAGAGAGAGTGAGATGAGAGACCACCATGAAATAAACAAATAAAAAAAAAAAAGAAGATTGGACGAGTCCAACTAGATTGTTCTGCCAAAGTATGGATATGATCAACATTCTGTAGTGTTGTATGTCTTTGTTTAAGCTGTGTTAGTTTTAAAAACCAAACCCTTTTTCTTCCAGTTTGTAAAAATGGTAGCCCTCACAATTTGTACCCAGAGGCCTGTAAGGTGCTGGTTATGCCATTAACTGCTTCAGTCCTCCATTGTTTTTCTGTTGCTGCAATTAAGGATATATCGTATAGTAGGCTGGACTGGCCTCATTGTGCCTTGTTGTTCTCCTGTTGTAGCCCATGTCTACAATTATTGGCTTGATTGGTGAAATGATAAGAACGTTTGAGGAGGAACCGGCGTTGTATTCAAAACCATCCACAGATGGAAACAACCCATCAGAGCTCATGACATTTTTAGCAAAGATCTCTGGAGGTATGTTTATTTTTCCGAGGATAATGAATCGTTTCCACATATTTTCTAAAATTTATATGCACTAACAGCTGGCTATTTAATCATGAAGTCCATTCTAGAAAAGTCACAATGAAAAGTTCTTGGCAGGGTCTTCTCTACTAAACATTTGTCTGTCTCCCTACCTCAGTGTAGATATAAGCGAACAAAACTCAGAACATGCATGTAATGTCTAGCCTATAAATCTGCTTAGGAAGTTCTTTCTGGGTGCGTCAGCCTCCCATGTCCTGCCTGTTGCCCATCCCCAGGGCTCCCTAATTAAGATTTTTTGGGATGAGTACTGCACACCTCATTTTGAAAGTGAGGTGAGTAAAACCAAATTCAGATGCATACAAATGTCAGACTTTTTAAAAACAGTGCAGTTTTTTTTCTAGATGGGAATTGATCAGATGCCAACAGTGCTCCAGATAATGTTGGCAGGTAGGAGTAATTTACTTACCAGTTTTAAACTTTAGTGAGTAAAACAAAATTGGGATGCATACGAGTGCTGTAAATTTGGAAAAACATGCTCCTTCTGAATCACCAGTTATGTTATGAAGCATTGTTCTATGGAGTGTGGAGCATTTACAAATGTTGGGTGAGTATTGGTACTCCATTAAAACTTTGAAAGTATTTCCCAAAATGAGATAAGTAAGATAGTTTGATACTCACCTTATCTGGAGCCCTGCCCATCCCAGTCATCGGTTTGCTGTGCCTTCACTTTCTTCTCCAGTCAGGATGAGAACCTACTTTTACAGCTGACACCAGTTCTGCTTTGTGGTTGGCTGGGATTAGGTGTGGAAATGCAGGGAGGCCCACCAGACCCCCACCAGGAGACAAGCACCTCACTTATGTGGCAATCCCAGCACCCTCTTGTCTCCCAAGTAATATCAGCGTGCTGCCTTCTTGTCTCCCAACTGATGGTTCCTAATTTTGTGTGCTAACCATCAAAGAATCCCAGAAACCTTAGAAGCAAACTGATATGGTTTAAATTGCCAAGCAGTGTTTGTCCTGTATGCAAAGGAGCACTTTAAAAGATGTATCCCAGATGGTAGTGGTACATCCTTAACTAGTATTTTGTCTTATTCCATCTCCATAGGTGTATCTGATATGAACCTACAATCACAGTCGCAACCAGATGTGCAGAACAGAGACGAAGCAGTCAAAAAGGTCACTGTAGTTGGAGGTGGAGATTTAGGCATGGCATGCGTAATGGCAATTATGGCCAAGGTATAGTTCTACGGTTGGACACCAACAATATGCATTGTCATTTGCATAACTTAGATTGCATTCTTTATCTTGGTGCATGCTATACAAACAATGATTAAAAGCTGAGGGAGAGGCTGGCTGCCCAGGTGGCTTGGGGGCAGTGCCCCGCAGTGCCATGCGGGAGACCTGGGTTTCAGAGGAATACTGGATATCTCCTTGCAGGGTTGGTGAAGGGCAAACACATTGTGGCAGGGATGTCCTACAGTTTGTGCCACCTCAGTCCTGAGGTGTTGCCCTGGGGATAGAACGTAAGAGTGTTAAAGTTCAAATTCTGCAGTACAGGTCTTCTTAGTTTTGACTGCTGTTGTATTATTTTGTAAAGCTTCTGACTTTTGTTTGATACTTTGCATTAGTGTATCATAGTTTTATTCAGTTTAATCAGTTTTTTACCCATTCCATTGCAGTTCCTAAAAGTGGGAGAATGTTTTTTCCTACAGTACAACTCCTAAAACTATTTATTTTTTTGCTTCCTGTCAAATTGGCATGCCAAGGAAGCCTAAAAAGAAAACTAAGCCTACAGGATTAAAACAGTGTATGTCCTGTAAGCAATTTTTTCAAAAACAAGACAGCCACAGCCTTTACTTTTCATTTGGGCACAGATCGTGCTTCTGAAATTGTGAACTCTGCAAGTTTTCTGCCCTAAAACTAAAGCCAGCTAAACTTCAGTCTTCATCTGCATCAGCTTCCACAACTGCATCACAGCTGTGCTCTCCTAAGAGGTTTGATTTCCTCCTAGACTTAAAAATGTCATGCTTGGAACCCAGACTAATTCTGGGGTTCACAGACAAGGAGCTAAATACACAGCTGGGCAAAGCTGTCCTGCCTCTGCGAAGATCAGAGGCTTTGATTCAGTGTGCAGGCAGACTCCAGGCAGGTCTAACAAGGAGTGCACTTCTATGCCACATGGCTTCTGCTACAGCTGTGGTACCATTGGACCAGGCTGCAAATGAGGAATATTCAGTACTACATCAGAGGGCACTGATAACAAAGAAGCGCACCACTGCAACAAAAGTGCCAGTATTAAATAGATGATACAAACACTGTAGTGGTGGTGGAAAAAAGCAGGCAACCTCCAAGAGGATACATCAGTCCCCGCCTACGAAGCCTCTCACCACAGATACAGTACATGCCTGCTAGGATGTAAAGGATATCAGGTGGTGAGAACAGTCAATGAAATTTGGAGCTGTCAAGAAAAAAAAAAAAAGTACCTAAAGTTGTCAGAGCAGTGCTACATTCCATGATGTCTTTCTCCTCCCTGTTGCAGGACCAAACATGTCTGATGAGGACAGACTGCACAACAACCATGTATAATATATACAAGGAGGTGCCCATGTCTTCAAAGCTCTGTTCCGAGTCAGTGAAGATCTAGAATCTTGCTTACACCTCACGCCACGCCAGCGACCAGGATTCGGGAGCGGACTCAGGTTGTTGGGGGTCGGCCAGGGGGGAGAAGAAGAAAAAATTACTCACCTTAGTAATGTTGTTTCTTCTAATGGACTCTTGCTATATTATAGACATTAGCAGTTTGATCCAGCTCTAGAACTGCCGAGTGAAATGGTTAAAACCATTCCAAAATAGAATTTTGGCATGAGAGCAGCTCTATCTTGTCATTTCAAACTTGAACTGTCAGATCTTCTGAGCCAAACTCACTAAGGTCTGTGTGGAAGCTGTAACCTACACTAGCCAAATGGCTACCTAAATAATAACAACCATTGATGGTCCCAACACCAAGACTCAAGTCAGGGACCAGAAATACTAACACCATTCTAATAATATGAAAATGGAACATAAGTATAATAAAAACACACAGCGTACACATACACACCCCAAAGTCCCAAAGGGACAAAATGCTAACGGGACATAAGTAGTGCCCACACTAAGTTGCCCGCACCCCCAAGTAGAGGTTCTGAGAGGGGCAGGTTGGGGGGAGGTCTATAATATAGCAAGACTCCATTAGAAGAAACAACATTACTAAGGTGAGTAATTTTTTCTTCAAACAACGTGAAGTCTTGCTATATTATAGACATTAGCAGAATACACAGCAGTACCTTCATGGAGGAGGGGCAGAACCTACTTGGGGAATAGGCTCTGAAGAACAGCTGTGCCAAACCGAGCATCTCTCTTGGCCTGGACATCCAGGGAGTAATGCTTGGTAAAAGTGTGTACCGTTTTCCAAGTAGCAGCCTGGCAAATCTCTAATAAAGGGATATCTCTGGCAGCAGCTAGAGCATGAGCTGTACCCTGGTAGAATGAGCCCTCAAACCGGGGAGCTCTGCCCACTTTCTGATAAAATTGGATACAAGAGACAATCCACCTGGCTATTGATCTCTTAGTGGCAGGTTTGCCTTTCCCAACTTCACCATAGGTAAGGAAAAGTTGGAGGATTGAACCTGTGACCTTTAGTCGCTCTATATAATAACTAGAGCTCTCTTAAAATCCAGGCTGTGCAACCTCCTCTCACCCGAAGAGGTGATCAGTGAAAATACTGGAAGGGAGATGGATTGATTTAAGATGGAAATCTGAAACCACCTTAGGCAAAAACTTCCTATTAGTCCTAAGGACTACCTTATCCTGTGGAAAGAAATAAAGTCAGTCTCCACTGACAAGGCTTGCAATTCACTTATCGTCTGGCAAAGTGATAGCCACTAGAAAACAGTTTTCCAAGTTAGGTACTTAAGCTCTGCAGAAGACAGAGGTTCAAAAGGGGTTACATTAACTGGGCAATACAAACATTAAGGTCCCAAGCGAGGGCGGTTCCGAAAGGAGGATTAGTATGGAGTAATCCCTTAAAAACTTGGAAAACACAGGATGAGAGGAAAAGTGGATGACTTTCCTGCTGACACAAAAGCAGACACAGCTGCCAAATGAACTCTCAGGGTAGCTGGTCTGAGACCAAGGAATTAAGATGTACCATGTAATCTAACAAAATGGGCAATTCAGCAGATTCTGGGAAATATTTTCCAGCACACCAAATGGAAAACCTTTTCCATTTAGAACTATAAGTAGCCCTAGTGGAAGGCTTTCTGGAAGCCTTTAGGATCTCAAGAACACCCTGAGAGGTGTAAATCAGCAAACTCTTAACTCCTCAAGAGCCAGGCCTTGAGGTTGAGGATTGAGGTCCGGATACAAACCCTTCCCTGGGCAGAAGTCAACAGATTGTGATTCCTGGGGAGGCACAGGGAAGATGGACTGTCAGAGACAGAAGGAGTGGGTACCAGGGCTGCCTGGCCCAATCCGGGGCAATCAGAATCACACCCTGCAAGGCTGAGATCTGATTTTGACTAGTACTTTGAATAGGAGAGGAAAGGGGAAGCATAGAGAATTTCCTCCCAATCCAGAAGAAGAGCATCCAGGAACTGAGCCCAGCACTGGAGGCCTGCAACAGAACAGAGGAAGTTTGTGATTGTCTGGGGCTGCAAAAGATCTATCTGAGGATGCCCCACCTGGCAAAAACTTCCCCGCACGAGGATCCAGGGACCATTAGTGATGGCCTGGGAAATCCTGCTGAGGGCATCCGCTGGGACATTGTCCTTCCTGGAAGATGAACTGCTATGAGGGAAGTGTTCAGGGAATAGGCCAGAGACCACAACTTCATTGCCTCGGTGCACAAGGCCGAAGACCGAGTGCCCCCTGTTTGTTGATGTACCACATTGTTGTGGTGTTGTCTGTTCTGACTTGTATCACCTTGTCATGGACAGATGCAGAAAAAGCTTGAAGAGCTAAAAAGACAGCTCTGAGTTCCAGCAAATTGATGTGGAGCAGAGATTCCTGGGGGGACCAAACTCCCTGAGTGGAAAGGTCGCCCATGTGGGCTCCCAACCCAGAAGGAAGCATCTGTAGTGAGAGTCAAGTCGTGAGAAGGGAAATGAAGGGACCCCGCTCTTAATTGCTCTGATCCTGCCACCACTGGAGAGCTAGGATCAAGGTTCGAATCACTGGGACCAACTTGGAAGAGGTCTCTTCTCTGAGACCAAAAGGTTCTGAAGTGAAACTGAATGTCTCTCATCTGAAATCTGGCTCCCTGCACAACAGCTGTGGATGCAGCCATGTGCCCCAGGGCTGCAGAAAGTGTCTTGCTGGTCGAGAGACCTGCAGAGTGAAGGAAGAGGCCAGAGCCACTAAATTCCTTACCCTTTCTGGGAAGAAAGGCTCTGGCTAGCTTTGTGTCAATTCTGCCCCTATAAAGGTGAGTACCTGGACTGGTTCCAGAACCGACTTTGGTAGGTTTAGCAGAAAACCCAGGGAGGTGAGAAGCTGCTGGGTGACCTGCAGGTGAGATTTTACCTGTTCTGGGGACTGGCCTACAATCAGCCAGTCGTCTAGATAGGGAAAAACAGCAATCCTCTGCCTCCTTAAGTGGGCCACTGCCACTGCTAGACACTTTGTGAATACCCTTGGAGCAGAGGTAAGGCCGAAGGGCATTGCTCTGAACTGGTAATGACCTGAGGGCAGTTCCAGAGGTACTTTCGATGGGGTCTTCTGATTAGGACATGGAAATAGGCATCCTTGAGGTCCAGGGAGGCTAGCCAGTCCCCTGGTCTTAGGGAAGGTAAAATCATTGCCAGAGTTACCATTTTGAACTTTGGTTTCAAAAGATGCTTGTTCAGATATCTGAGATCTAAAATGGGCTGCCACTCTCCTGTCTTTTTTGGGGTAAGGAAGTATCTGGAATACAGACCCTGCCCTGATGCAGGAGGAACCCTTTCTACTGCTCTGAGCTAACAGGGATGAGACCTTTGTTTCCAGGCGAGGTCTCTGAAGCACTTGCAGGTAGAAAAAATCTGCTTCTCAACTTGGGAAACTTTTTGAAGCTGAGAACCAGACCCTGGCTTACTACTTCCAGAACCCACTTGTCTGAGGTTAAAGAAGCCCAATTCTGACTGAAGTAAGCCAGCCTGCCCCCCACTGGTACAGGAGAATCGGCCCTGGGCACCCCATCAGGGTGCCTGTTTCGCAGGAGCTTTAGGCTGGGGGGTGGGAGCAGGTCTGCCCACCCCTCGTCTGCCCCTGCCTCTGAAGAAGCCCCTCTGAGCATAGGCAGAGGAGGCCTGAGTCTGGTAGAAGGCCTGTGAAAAGGCCTACCCCTACCCTGGGGGCATGTGCTGAGGAGTGGCTTGCCGCTCCTTAGCCTGGGCACTCTTGTAAGTAGTCCTATATTCATCCATCTTCTTCATGTAGTTCTCTGTCTGCTCTCCAAACAGAGAATTTCCCACCACAGGAAAATCCATAGCCTTAGTCTGGGTATCCTGTGACAAACTAGTACACCTGAGCCAGGCCAACCTATGAAAAGCTACAGATGTGGCCATGACCCTAGAGGAAACATCATTAACATCCAAAGCAGCATGAAACTGAACCTTAGAGACTTCAATGCCATCAGCAGCCACCTGTTCTAGTTCACTAGCCAGCTGGCCATGGGCCTGCTGCCAGTGCATAACAGTATCCCATCTAGATTTCTGATACCTAGCTACATAAGCCATATAATTTGCTTGCCTGAGTCCCAGAGGCTGCCATATACTGTTTTTGCCATGGCATCAATCTTCCTGGAATCCTTGTCAGGAGGATGTGAAGCCAAGGGAATATTAGCTTTATCACAGGCAGCAGCCTGAACTACCCCAACATGACTGCATTGCTGAGAAAGGAATTCTGTATCAGGGCCTGACAATGTATACCTTCTGTCCATCTTTTTATCTACAGGAGGCACAGAATTATGAGCTTTTAAAATTTTAATTGTTTGTTTCCTAAAAGACTTATGTAAAGGAATAGACAATCTCCTAGACTCTGGAATATCCATCATTTCTACAAAATCAGGCTCCTCTTGCTCATCCACAGCCTCTTCTAAAGGAAGCTGGAGGGTTTCAGCAACTTTTTTATAAAACATAAAATGAGATGGGGACTCAGACAGCATAGGGGAGATTCTAAAGGTCTGTCTGGGAGATGTCCGGTTCAATGGGCACACAGACCTTCCCAGCCACATTCATACTGTTCATAATCCTCCTCCTCCTCCTCTGGTTCATAAAATTCCTCAATATCATAATCCTGAACCACTGGGACCGGACAAACCGACCTTTTACCAGATAGCGGTGGTTCGGACGGACCCTGAGACAGTGACTGGACAATTTGTATGGCTTTTGCTATCTCTGCAGCAGTTGGAGAAGGAATTTTGGACTCCAGACCTGCTGATTTTCTTGTTTTCTTTACTGGAATTGGTTCCTCAGAACCAGCTTTTCTTTGCCGAGGAAGTCTGGCCCTGGTCAGAGGCACTCCCTCTAGTTCGGTTGGCACCGAACCCGGCTGGCCATCGGGTCAGTGGACTTTTGGCCTCTGTTCCTGAGCCTGCCCAATCTTTTTCCAGGGTGGCTGCAGGAAATTCTTACATACCTGGCAGTCTGACTTGGTGGTCAAACCCCAGACAATAAACACATGTGGTGTGTGGGTCAGCCTTGGCAAAGACTTCCCCACAAACATCACAGTGTTGAAACCCAGTGGGCCCGTTTTCTTTGGGTTTCTCAGACATAATGCCAGCTAACCAAAAACTTGCCCTTTTAGCGGCAGTGCCAGGCAAGAACACCCGCCTCGGTTCCTAACAGGTATCCGCGGGTATTGGAAAAAACGTAATAAATCCGTTTTTAGAACCCATTAAGAACCGGGAACCGCACTCTAAAATAGTAACTTTTAGTTTTAAATGAGTTTTAAACCCACTGATCGGTTCAAAACCGAACCGATAACTACAAGTTCCCACAGACAAAACCTTCATTTACTTACGGTTACCACAGATGAAGCTTGAACGAGCGGTTTTGCAGTTAAAATAAAACTATTCTCAGTTAAATCCAACGAGAAAACACTTTAAACCGAGAAATGAACCGAGCAGAAGGAGAAATCTCGGGGCGACTGTTCACTGAGGAGGAGTAAAGAATCTGACAGTTCAGGTTTGAAATGACACAGATAGAGCTGCTCCGTGCCAAAATTCTATTTTGGAATGGTTTTAACCATTTCACTCCGAGGCAGTTCTAGAGCTGGATCAAACTGCTAATGTCTATAATATAGCAAGACTTCATGTTGTTTGAATTGAGCATTCCGTGACTGCTCTCCTTCTCCGGGGTGGGAGGGAGGGACTTCCATGGATGTGTTGGCTCTTGGCGGTGGCTGGGGGTAGTGCTGCTCATGGTGCACTAGTGGGATTGGAACGAGCAGATGTCTGACGTGCAGCACCCGGGAGTGCACACTACAGCGTCTTGGGCATCATTGCACACCTGTACCATGGGGGGGGATAATGGGCTCAAAAATGGCTGAATCCGCTGGCCTGTACGAGGATCTGCCTGCGGCATCGCACCAGACACTTCAAGGAGCACCCTCTGGCCCTGAACCCTTGGCCTTCCACGAAGGGGGTCTACGATGTGGCCTCAGCGAGGGTGACAGAAGGAGGTAGCAGCTCGGGCAAGGCGCCCGGTGTGGGAGCAGCCAGTGGACCGAAGGGAGGGGGGGACCATAAGAGCACCTCCCCCAGCCGAGGAGGTAGGCTGAACAAACAAAATATTTATTTAAAAAAAAAAAATAATGGAATCTTGCTTACAGCTTAAATGCAAATCTCATTGCAGTACACTTAGCAGGGAAGGAGAATGTACAAGATTTGCACAGTAGTATGGGCCATGTAACCTAGAAGTTGTCTTTGAACCAAGGGGTTCTGAACTCTGTGTTTCAGAGATGCGGGAATGCCAGACTTGGATCTGTTTGCATCATGGGAAAATGGAAAGATACCCCAATTCCATTGCAGGCCTCCCTCAGTGAGAAACATTCCAGAGGACACACTAGTTCTTCCCTGGAGAAACAGGTTCTTGTATGTGTGACCCCCACCCCCATCATTTTGCAAACGACAGGTGGTATGCTGTTTGAATCTGACAGCAGTACCAGGTGGGGACTGGGTTCGGGGAGGAATAGGTCACTCGGCACAAAGGCTAGATTTGGGTACTCTGCACAGGGGCACCCAAGTGACTCCGAACACAGGAAGCAATAACTGTAATGTCCAATACCAGGAATGTGATTCTAAAGTGTGGCTTTTATTCATATCCAAACAGAATAAACAAAGGATAGATGGACCCCCATGGGGCTACATTCCTGGTAATGCAGATTAAAAGAACCAAGAACACGTCTTCAACACTTCAGCCCTCAGGCTCTGAAACCACCGGGCACACTGCCCAGACTTGCACGCTGCTTTGGGTACACAGCCCGAACTTGTACACTGATCTGGGTTTTCCCTGGCTCGGCTCCCTTGCCGGCCATTCGGACACCTTCCATATGTCATGGAAACATTTGCTGGTGGCTTCCTAAACCACCTAAGAGCACCACAGCTCTATCAGGGAAACTTTCTTTTAATCCCACGTCTGGATACTTTCCTCAGGCACTGGCCAAGTACCTGAGAGAAAGTAAAGGTGCCACAGAGCAAATCCATAGAGGTGAATATGGTTACTACTGATGGGGGGGTCTCCCACCTCTCGCTTCCACAATTCATACCCGGCCATTTCTCTGGACAGTAAACACCTCCTACTGTAAAGTTTGGCTATGTAGATTAAGGCTAAATGTATGTCACATTTCCTCTACTTGTCTTGCTTTCCCTTTGTACTGGACTTGAACATACTTTTACTTGGCATAGCCCATTGCTCTAGGCCCCTCACTAATTAAGCAGTCCAATCCCCACTTTACTTCACTTCACTCTTTGGTGCTGGACTTGAACCTACTTGAGTTAACTGGCAACGTCTATTACACTAGACCTCCTACAGATTAAGTAGTCCAGTCCCCACGTTCCAACAGTTCAGGTGAAAAACACTGGCCCTCTGTCAGAGCGAACTTACCCTTTGGTTGCAGGTGCCCCACAGGTGATTCCTCCACAGGAATTTCTCTCTCAGATCTTCTGGTGCTGCAGCACAACTTGAAATAGGCAGCTTCTTCCCTTAGCCGGAACCAGGAGGGTTGCCCCTGGAAGACAGGCAAACCTTTTCCCTCTGTCCCCTTAGGGAAGGGGGCACTTGGACCAGTGACAGTGGTCTCCACCACTTTAGCAATAATTTTCTGTGTCCCTCTTGCGGTGGAAATGCACACCTTCTTAACAGTAACTCTAAAACAGAGCTTAAGGCTCTGAGAGCCTGCACACAGACTGCTGTGCTGCTGTCTCTCACCAAGTCTGCACACAGACTCTGTTCAAAATCCCCAACATTCTATCCTAACTTCCAACTGCAGCACTCCAGTGTGGCTCATGCAGCTGCGAGAGTTCTATGGTGATGTCATCCCTCAGTCTCAGCTGAGACTGAGAACAGAGTGAGACAAACTGAAATCCATTTTACTGGAGTTTCACAAGCTGCCTTCCCTGCCTACCACTAGGTCTTACTGGGATTCTAGTAACCCCAGGTAACAGCGGGGTTACATATGCATTTCCACTAATTCACACAGTGCTGTTGAAATTAAGTAAGAAGAGTTGGAATAGTCGTAACTTGAATCTCTCAAACTAGATCTTTGAAGTTTGGAAAGTTGCCAGAAACCAGCAACCAGGAAAACTTATTCTTCAAAATGGAAATGATTCATTATTTGGTGTGATGCTCATATCATTGCGGAAACTGAATAAATCAGTGGTTCCATCGGTGTGGATATAGTTAACATAAAATAATGGCAGTTCCACCAGAAGTGCTGATTCATCAGAACGTCTTTAAGCTATGCTCCTTCTACCACCCAGGCGGTATATCCTTTGGCTCTGCCCTGTGAAATCAGATCTTCTTTTCCACTGGTAGAGTTCGGTCTCCTCCTTTTCAGATCTGTGCATTATAGGCGCTAAAGTGCACCATTTGTGAATTTAGTTGCTTTTTCTCCAACAAATCAATATTTCATTATATACCTCAGTTCTCCTCCAGCCTCAGTGACGAAAGATAAAACACGAAGAGGTGAAGCCAGCTCCTAGATTCGGGCAATGTGTCATATGCTGACAGAAGATGTCATGGATGGACCTGCATGTATTGTGCCTCTACTGCCTTGGGACGGCACACAATGTCACAGGTTGTGGCCTGTGCCAGATGATGCTCCTTCCACCATGGAGGATCATAAGGCACACCTTCTCATTGACCGGTCAACTGATTGAGATCTTAAGCTGTTGCCTAAGGGTCGCAGGGTGCCCTCTGCTGTGATTGAGTCCATGGCTCAACTCTCTACCATGGAAGATGCGGCGACAAGGGTTGTGGAGGGCACCTCGTCGGCCTCAGCGCTGCTCCCCGCTGGGGCAAGCGTCAGAGTGTCCTTCACCAGTGAGTTCCGGGAGATGTATTGGGCCCTCCAGACCTTTGGGATGAACCTTGTCAGCCACTGTAAGAAGCAATAAAAGCACCGCCACCAGTCATGGGAGTGGGAGAGATTACACTTCTCTCTCTTCCTCGACCATTTGACTCTCGTTGAGTGCCTGGCATTGGCTGCACCAAAATTAGTCAATGGCCAAGTTGCTAGTTCCACTGTGACCCTGTTGGGCTTCACAGCCTCAACACTGGCCAACCAGGTGGTCGAGATCTTCCTCAACCCAGTTGACAAGTTATCGGAGGAGGTCAACAAGGAGTTGATTTCACAAGACCCTAGTGTTCCCAGTCTTCACCCAGGAAGACATGACTCAGTCTGTCCCCAGCTACTGCCACTCAGGAATAGCCTCCACTGGAGGTTGTTCTGTCAAAGTCGGTGCACATTATCTGTACGGCATCCCCAGTGGCTTCTTCTTGATTTTGGCCCCAAGGTCAGCGGTTGAGTTTGAGGCACTCTTTGTACTCTTGGTCCTGCATGACTGGGAGGCATCACTGTTCCTTGTCCTACTCATCTTAGGATGAGAAGAAGCTCTGCTAGTGCCTGTGGCAGCATTATGAGGAACTCCTTTGGCAGTAATGGGCCTTGGCAGGACAGGGTAGGGGTTTTAACCCCAGTGGACGACTGGCTAGTGCTAGTCAAGCCCACACCAGCCCTGCTGAGGCAGTTGTTGCTGACACCTATGTCATCACCCCTGCTGGTGGAACCACCTCCACTACAGCCTTTGTGGGACGCCCCAACCAAGGACTCCCATTCTGTGACTGGCTTGCCAGGCTGACTCTCAGTGGAAATCACCCAGTTGGACAACTGTAGGTTGGCTCATGGCGGCAAACAGTTGAGGGCCATTTTTGATGAGTCTTCGGATGTCTCCTGTGGTTCCTCCATGCAGTCATTGAGGATGCATACTTCTGACTGCAAATCAGTCGAGGAGTTGACCACCAACCATGGGCCAGCGTTATTTGGGGCTCTACTCTGACTTATGTCCGAGTCCATGAATGTCCCTCTGGAGCTTGTTCAGAAAAGGACCCAAGTAACCTTTCACTTACAGAAGCAAAGCAGGTCCTAATCAAGCAGATGGGCTGGTGCTCATAGAAGGGGTTCACATACATCCTGGATAGTGATAAATCCCCAGGGGTTGCCTTTCCTAAGGCTGAGGCCATTTTGGGATCAGCCCTGGAGCTCTGGCAGCATCCAGCATCCGACCTGGCACCCTCAACCTGTATTGTCCATAAATATGTGCTCCCTACCTGCTGTCTGTCTGGTTTCTCAGACCATCCCTCGGCTGAGGGTCTGATTTGGAACTTGGTCTTCTGGAAATATGGAAACACTGGGGACATGAACATGCCCTGCCAACAAGGAGTCAAAGAAAGCTTGACCATGTGGCCAAGAAGGTCTGTGCCATTTCCTCACTCGGTCTTCATTTGGTGAGCTATGCCTTGATGATGGCCCACTTCAGTCACTTCATACTTGGAGCACTGGATCTTGTCTTCCCTCAGCTCTCTACTGACAAGCAGTTCTGATGTAAATGATCAGAGATCAGGGTCAAGTGCTGGCTAAACACCAGCTGCAGATGGCATTGGACATAGGCGATTCCTTTGCCTGTGCCATGGCAGCGGCTGCCACAGTGTGTTGCAGAGCCTGGCTTAGGCTCTTCACCCCTACAGCAGACACCGAGCACAAGCTGGCTGATGTCCCTTTTTTGGGCACCAACCTCTTTGGCCCAAAGGTGGATGGTCATCTCACTCAGATTGAGAAGTCCAGTGCCACCCTGGACTCTGTGGCTTCATCCCCGAAGGACCTGAAGGCCCAAAAACTAAAAAAATAGGCCTTCCGGTTTCTGTCCTTTCAGCTACAGTAGCCTCAGCAGTAGCAGCCCCAACAGGGACAATACCAGGCCTGGTGCCCCAGGGCCAGGTTCTTTAGCAGGGGCCAAAAGGAGGCAGGGGTAGGGGAAGTGGTGTCCCTCTGGCTCCAGCAGCCAGTGCCGCCTGCAAAGCTGCACAATGACAGATCGATCTACCTCCTGCCTATCCAGTCCCTGACCCAGCCCCCTGTGTGGGGGTTGGATTCACCACTTCTGGCAACACAGGTCTGTCATTACTACAGACAGGTGGGTTCTCACGGTGGTAGGCAGAGGGCTGCTTCTCAGTTTTGAGGCTCTCCCTCCTTACCAATGCCACAATCTGAGGGAATCCTTGGTGTTGCAGGAGATGTTGTCCGCCCTCATCTCCTTGTGTAAAGAGCTATAGCCCGTCACCCTGGTTAGGCAGGGGTACATTTCCAGGTACTATGTGGTCCCAAAACAGACCCGGGGGGGGGGCTGGCACCCCATACTGGATCTGCATGATCTCAACCAGTTCATGCGGAAGCGCAAATTCTGGATGGTTACTCTGAACCAGATTATACCATCCCTGGGGGAGTCTTAGTTCTTTATTTTTTTTATTTACTGTATGTATTTATTTTATTTATGACTTTGGTAACCTCATAGGTGCACTGATCCCAGGTACCATTTCTAAGGCATGACCCGGGCCACATACAGTGGTGCAGAGTAAAACACAAACAACAATGCATAGAACAGTAGACAGTATGACAAATAATAAAAGGTTACAATAGTACTCAGGATATAAGGTAGTAAAATACATAAATCCACGTGATACGAGGTGATATAGTATATAAATCCGATGTGCATATACATAAAGAGAAATATATGCATGAAATTGATATACAGCAAGTTGCATAGAGGATGATCAATGTTCCTCAGGAGTAGCATGAAAAGGATAAAGTAGGGCTAGTAGAGGGAAAGGCATGTGAGAGGAAGGGGAATTGGAGGATTTCCAAAGGGAGTTGCATAGGCAAGAAACTCTTGTGGTAAGTGCAGGTGGGAAATGAAGAACTACTCAGGAAAGCAGTGGCAGCAGGAAGTCTCCAGGAGCCAATCCTTGAGGCAAGATTTGAACTGGTAGTGGGTGTGAATGGAGCGGAGCTCGGCAGGCAGTTTATTCCACAGCATAGGGGCTGCCACTGACAAGGATCCACCACCCATATTTGTGGATACCCTGGGAACATTCAGAGGAGGAATGCTGTTTGAGCGGAGGCCACGGTGTAAGTTTCACACCTTGAGGAAGGCTGCAAGGGGAGATTCCTGGCCAGTACGGATGGCGGAATCCACCATGCAGCAAAGGCAAGTCAAAGCGCTTGCAGCAGAAGCCATTATGGAATTGATAAAAGGACACAGTGGTGTGTAGTGAAAGGGGCCAACAAGGTGAAATGACAGGCACTGTTGTAGACAGAAGAGAGCTTGGCCATAAGGGTTGTGGATGTCCTAGCATAGATGGGGGAGCAGTAGTGCAAGATTGGGAGTAGATTCCCCTGGATGATGGCAAGTTGGGCCTCCAGGGTCAGGTATTGTTGGACTCGGTAGGCAGCACCTAATTTTTGGTGACCCCTTCGAACTAATGAGTTGATGTGTTTTGGAGAAAGAGAGGGATGGGTTAAGTAGACCACCTAGGTATCTGAAAGTATTGACATCTTCAAGGGCTTGACCATCAGGGGAGATGATGTTGGGGGGGGGGTGAGTTTTGGATTTGGACAGGAAGGGCTTGGATCTGAACAGCATAGATTGTTTTTTTAGCATTAACCAGGAGGCGGTATCAGCAAACCAATTGTGGGCTGCAGCATAGCTTTGAGTTAGAACAGAGGAAATGTGGGCAGGGGATTTATCGCTGTAGAAAAGTACAGGGTCATCAACATAGAGGAGCGAGTGGCATCTGAGACTGTCCAAGGGAAGGGAATTAATAAATAAAGAAAATAGAAGGGGGCCAAGAATGGAGCCCTGTAGGACACCTGTCGAGATGGGCAGGGTGGGGAAGCAGGCAGGGCCAATACTCATGAATTAGGAACGATCAGTGAGGTAGCTTCTGAACCAGGAAGCAACCTCCTGGGAACAGTCAAGGCAGCGTAGTTTGGAGAGGAGGAGGGTATGGTTGGCCATGTCGAAGGCTTTGGATAGGTCTACAAAGACTGCGACGGTGGCGTTACCATGGTCCATATTTATGAGGATGTGGTTGGTCAGTAGTGCAAGGGCAGTAGTGGTGGAATGGTTCTTGTGGAAGCCATGCTGTTGGCTACACAAGATATTGTATTTGCCCATGTGTTCAGCAAGCTGATGGTGGATAGCCTTCTCAAGTAGTTTACTAAGGTGGGGGAGGATGGAGATTGGACGGTAGTTGTCTGCGGATAGAGGGCCACTGGCTTTGAAGATGGGAGTCACCTTGGCAGTCTTCCAGGGGTCAGGCATGGAGGAGGTGGAAAGGGCAAGGTTAAAGATACAAGTGAGTGCTTCAGTGATGGATGGGGAGATGAGCCTGAGGAAGACTGGAGATCATCCATCAACCCCAGGGGAGCCATGATTTGAGAGGCTTTTGAGGAGCTTAGCAGTGTCGGCAGTTGAGAGAGCTTTGAAATATAATGGGGGGATTTGGGGATGGGTGGTAGGTCCGGCAGAGGTCGACAGAGGGTTTGAAGGGGGGGGGGGGCTGAGCAGTTTGACTGGCCATTTGGGAATTTACTTAAATACATGGATAGATCAGAGAATTTTGTCATTGAAAACCCTGGCCTCTTCCAGCAGGTCCATAACGAGGCCATCTGGGGAGTTTAGTTGCAGGGCTGCCTTACTGGAGTGGGGGTTTAGGAGGAAGCCTATGGATGCCCAGAATTTCCTAGGGTCTCCAAGATTAGCCTGTTGGAGATTATTGAAACAAGTCTGTTTCAGGGATTTGACCAGATGTTTGCATAGATTCCTCTGGCACCTATAGGCATCCCAGAGAGCAGGGGTTGGGGATGCCTTGTAGGTGGACCAAGCGCGATCCGTATCCTTCATAAGGGTGAGGAGGTCTTTTGTGACCCAACATGAGCAACTCCTTCTGACCCTTCTTGTAGTGACAGGAACGTGCCTATCCAGTAGGGTTATAAGGGTCTGTGTAAATAGGGTTACTGCTGGGGTCACATCAGAAAGTGAGTATAGAGCAGACCAGTCTAGGGAATAAGTCTCCTAAAGGTGGTTTGTGGTGTTGGGACTACTGAAGTTCTGGAAGGACAGGTATTTGGGAGGGGGACATTTAAATTTTGATGACCAGAGGAGATACATAGGGGGAGTGATCACTAATAGAGTCTGCCATGGTACCAGCATGAAGAACATAATCATTCCTGTTTGTGAGTATCCAGTCAAAAAGGGTCTGAGTGGCCGTGCGTGGGTTTTGTCTGGTGGGGAGCATGATAGTCTGGACAAGGTTGTGTTGTTTTAGGTGGGAAGCATAGTCCGACTGGTGGGTACTCAGTCAGTTTAAATTGAAATCGCCAAGGAGAATAGAGTCTCTATGAGGGGATAAGGAGTTCAGGCCTGAGAGAAAGCTGGTTAGACCCTCGGTTCCAGCAGTGGGGGGGGGGGGGATTATAGCAACAACCTATGTAGAGTTTCTTATGGGTGTTCACGGTTAGTTCTGCGAGGAGCCATTCACTAGGTGAGGTTGGATCAGCGCAGAGGACAGTGTTGGCTGAGAGGGGTTCCCTGATGAACAGTGCAGCACCACTTCCATTTTTCTTCCCTGGCCTATCAAGATGCAGGGAGGAGTACCCAGGTAATTCATGTGTGGTGGTGGCGGCAAGGTGAGGCTTCAAGGAAGAGAACGTGGGTGGGTGTCCTTTGTATAAAGTAGTCCAAATGTTCCTATTGGGGGCTGGTTGAATGGTTGACTTCAATGCAGAAGATGAGGCTTCAGCCAAGTTTCAGAAAGTCCCTGAATGTGGGGCTTGTATAGCATAATCCAAGCCTCCAGATCAGGGAACTTGGAGGGAAGACTACATATGTTTATGTGAGTAATCTTCAGACCTGGGGCATTAGCCCGGATGCTGGAGGTGTGGGTGATGTGGGAGTTGGGTGGACCAGGGTTGCATTCAACATCTCTGGCTAGGAAGAGGAGGGAAAGCAGGATTATATAAGGGCAAGAGGGAACAGGAGAGGGAAACTAGGTAGTGGCCAAGTAGACGGCATTCCTGATTGGAGAGGAAGGAGAGGGTGATAGGTCTGAGGGAGGATAGCTCCCATGTGGAGTGAGGGGAAGGGTGTAGCAGTGTGGAGTGGGTGATGGAGAGGAAGGCAAGGTGCACTTGGTCATGGGCTAGCACAATAGCACAGGAATCCGTCAGCACCAACAGAGATGGCAATGAGACAGTGAGCAGTGTGAGCTGTAGCAGATTCATAGCGGCAGGAGAAAGCTGGCAAGAATGAAAAATGGGTTGCAGGGTAGTGCAAGTCAAGCCAAGACACTTGCTAACCAATTTAGTAGTTTAAGGGAGAGACTGCAGGAGAAACTGCATTAAAATAGGGGAGTAAGATGCTTAAATATGTAGGAGATTAAGTTACACCTGATGAAATAAGGATGGGAGAAAAAGCAGGTTAGAACTGGAGTTGGTGCTGTGTCTCAATGGCAGTTCCGACGAAAAGAGAGCAGAGGAGAAGGCAAATAAGTTAAATTGGAAGTTGCAGCTGAAGAACCCACCTCCCATAAACAGCTACCAATTAGGAGAATATGGGATGGAGCAACTGAGGATTTAATACAGAGCGGGGGTGAGCGGCAGGGCTGGAAAACTGCCGAAAATTTGCAGCAGTGACTCCAAAGAAACCAAAATCAAATTAAATGTGCAGAGTTCTGCCAGCTGCCCAGAAGGCACCAACTTCAAAACGTGGAGCTTGTCCTGCATACCTCTAGCGAATCTTTGGGTTTTGGCAGCGGTAAGATCAACGGAGGGGCTGTGGGGAAGCGCAGATTTGGGCGAGCCCTCCTGACCCTCTGGCAAATCTTGGGTTTTGGCACCGGCAAGATCAGTGGAGGGGCTGTAGGGAAGCGCAGATTCGGGCGAGCCCTCCAGACCCTGAAAAAATGAAGAAGAGAGAGAAAAACAGAGTGTTAGCTTGGAAATACCATGTAGTGCCCTAAGGGCACTAAAGATCTCTTCTCTTGCAACTGTCCTCTCAGTTGGTTTGCCTGGGGTGGCTCTTGTGCCAATGTCTCAGGCTGATTCCTGTGCCTCATGTTGTCTTACTTGTTTCATTTAATAGCTTTTAGTATCTGACCCATCCACTATTTGTTATGTTTACCCCTTTTGAGTTGCTATTTATGCATGCTGCACTGAGGTGAATCCTGTTCTTCTGCTTCCGCTGTGCCTTTGGGACTGTAGTTATTAGCATAATCATTAACTCAGATGTCACATAAATATATGTAGCTATAGATATAGTAAATTCATGTTTGAACTTTTGGTTTCTGCGTTTCTCTGTAGTGTGCTGCTGTAAAACTGATATATATTGATGTGTCAGAAAGCACAATGATGGGTGGAAAAACAGACTTGGACATCTTCAGCTTGCCAAATGTGGAGATCAGCAAAGGTGAGTCGAGATCCCTTGAACAAATGAAGTTCAGTTTTTGGTTCTCCAGCATCAGTGTTTGAGTATGGCTATTGATTACAAATGATTGTTTTAGCAAGTTCTTCATTAAACGGTCTACCTTCATTTGTGTCACTCTTGTATTACCAAAATTACATTAGTAATAAAATAGAGCAACATATACTGGTCAGTCTTGTGGCTCAAGCCTTTACCAGGTGTCTCCTTATTCCTTTGGAACTTGATAGAGATACAATGCACAGGAAGTGATTCTACACACACATTTTACTGTATTATACTCTCTGTACAACTCCACCACATACATTGTTTGAACATCTCCCATTGTACGTGTTGCCATGTGTTGTTCCCATTATGTACTCTTAATTTCATTGTACTATTGTCTGTACCATCCTGCTATTTATTTTTTACCAGGAGACGCACTAAGCTGAAAGCTTGTATACAGGTGTGAACTGGGAGCACAAGGAAGTTAAGTGACTTGCTCAGGGTCACACAGTTTGCAAGTGAGGGCTGTGGGATTCAAACCCAGGTTTGCAGCTCAGAGCCTTAAACCATTGCGCTATACTGCCTCTACAAACATACCTTCAAACAACATGAAGTCTTGCTATATTATGACAATTGCAGTTTGTCCCACCATTAGAACTGCCCCGGAGGTGAAAGAGTTAACTACCATTCTAAGAATGGAGTTTAGAGCGCAAGCTCGGTTACAGAAGCTCTGTCTGGATAATTTCAAACTGAAACTGTCAGATTCTTTACTCCGCCTCACTGAACAGTCGCTCTGGAGATTTCTCCTACTGCTCGGTTCATTTCTCGGTTTAATCAGTATTTTCTCGGTTAAATTCAACCGCGAGTATTATTATTTTAACGCAAACCGATCGGTTCAAGCTCTGTCTGTGGGATTGTAAGTAATAGACAGGTTTTATTTCTGTGTGGAACTTGTAAATGTTTATCCGTTCGGTTCAAACCGATCAGGTTGTTTAAAACTTTAAAGAATAAGCATTTTAAAGCTTTTAGAGTGCGGTTCCCGGTTCTTATCGGTTCTAAAAAAAACGGATTTCATTACGGTTTTTTCCACGACCCGTGACACGGTTGGGAACCGATAAGGGTGTCTTGCCTGGCACTGCCGTTAAAAGGGCAAGTTTCTTGGTTAGGCTGGCATCATGTCTGAGAAACCCAAAAGAAAAACCCGGCCCACTGGGTTTCAACACTGTAGTATCTGTGGGGAAGCCTTTGCCAAGGCTGACCCACACACTACATGTTTATTGTCTGGGGTTTGATCACCTCAATTCAGACTGCCAGATTTGTAAAAATTTCCCTGCAGCCACCCTGGATAAGAGAGTGGGCAGGCTCAGGGAACGAGAGGCCAAAAAGTCCGCTGACCCAGATGGCCAGCCTGGTTCGGTGCCAACCGAACCGGAGGGAGTGCCCTCTGACCAGGGCGAGACTTCCTCGGCAATGTAAAGCTGGCTCTGAGGAGCCAGTTCCAGCAAAGAAAACTAAAAATCAGCAGGTATGGAGTCCAAATTCCTTCTCCAACTGCTGCAGAAAAACAAAAAGCTATACAAATTGTACAGTCACTTTCTCCGGTTCCATCCGAACGCCACTGTCTGGTAAAAGGTCGGTTCGGCGGTTCCACCAGTTCAAGAATATGATATTGGAGATTTTTATGAACCAGAGGAGGAGGAGGATTATGAACAATGTGAATGTGACTTTGAGAGTCTGGATGTGCCCATTGAACGGACATCTCCCAGACAGACCTTTAGAATCCCCCCCTATGCTTTGAGTCCCCTTCTCATTTTCTGTTTTATAAAAAGGTTGCTGAAACCCTCCAGCTCCCATTAGAAGAAGCTGTGGATGAGCAAGAGGAACCTGATTTTGTGGAAATAATGGATATCCCAGAGTCTAGGAGATTATCTATCCCCTTACATAAATCTTTTAGGAAGCAAACAATAAAAATTCTAAAAGCCCCTAATTCTGTGCCTCCTGTTGACAAAAAGATGGACAGGAGGTCCACTTTGTCAGGTCCTGATACAGACTTTCTTTCACAGCAATGCAGTCATGTTGGGGTAGTTCAGGCTGCAGCCTGTGATAAAGCTAACATTCCCCTGGCTTCGCATCCTCCTGACAAGTACTCCAGGAAGATTGATGCCATGGCTAAAAAACAATACATGGCAGCGTCCTTGGGACTCAGACAAGCAAATTACATGGCTTCTGTGGCAAGATACCAAAAATCTAGATGGGACACTGTCATGGCTTTGGCCAAACAGGCTTCTGGACAGCTTGCCAAGGAGCTGGAGCAGGTGGCTGCTGATCGTATTGAGGCATCCAAGGTGCAATTCCATGCTGCTGTGGATTCTAATGATGTATCCTCTAGAGTCATGGCTACATCTGTGGCCTTTTGTAGGTTAGCTTGGCTCAGGTGTACTAATTTGTCACAGGATACCCAGACTAAGGCTATGGATTTTCTGTGGTGGGGAATCTCTGTTTGGGAGCAGACAGAGAATTACATGAAGAAATGGATGAATACAGAACAACTTATAGGGTGCACAAGCCAAGGAGGCGGCAAGCCACTCCTCAGAAGCAGACCCCAGGGTAGAGGTAGGCCCTTTCACAGGCCTTTTACCAAACCCAGGCTTCTTCTGCTTATGCTCAGAGGGGGTTCTTCAGAGGCAGAGGCAGACGGGGTGCAAGTAGGTCTGCTCCCACCCCTCAGCCTAAAGCCCCTGCAAACAGGCACCCTGATGGGGTGCCCAGGGCCGGTTCTCCATTACCTGTAGGGGCAGGCTGGCTTACTCGTTCAGGACTGGGAGCCTCTGACATCAGACAAATGGGTCCTGGAAGTAGTAAGCCAGGGTCTGGTTCTCAGCTTCAAAACATTTCCAAAGATGAGAGCCAGATTTTCCACCTGCAAACCCTCTAGAGACCTTTACCTTAGAAACAGAAGTCTCAACCCTCCTAGCTCTCAGAGCTGTGGAAAGGTTTCCCCACACCAAGGCAAGGGTCTGTACTCCAGGTACTTCCTTACCCCAAAAAGACTGGAGAATGGCGGCCCATTTTAGACCTAAGATATCTGAACAAGCACCTTTGAAACCAAAGTTCAAAATGGTGACTCTGTAGCATATTTTACCTTCTCTAAGGCCAGGGGACTGGCTAGCTTCCCTGGACCTCAAGGATGCCTATTTCCATGTTCTAATCAAGCTCCCACGAAGTACCTCAGATTCGAACTGCCCTCAGGTCATTACCAGTTCAGAGCAATGCCCTTGACCTCACCTCTGCCCCAAGGGTATTCACAAAATGTCTGGCAGTAGCAGTTGCTCATTTAAGAAGGCAAAGTTGCTATCTTTCCCTATCTGAGCGACTGGCTCATTGTAGGCCGATCTCCGAACAGGTCAGATCACACCTGCAAGTTGCCAGCAGCTGCTCACTCTCTGGGCTTCCTGCTCAATCTTCCAAAGTCAGTTCTGGAACCTGTTCAGGTACTCACCTTCATAGGTGCAGAATTGGACACAAAGCAGGCCAGAGCCTTCCTACCCCTTAGAGGTGAAGACCTGGTGGCCTGGCCTCCTCCTTCACTCTGCAGGTCTCTCGACCAGCAAGGCACTTCTTACAGCTCCTAGGGACACATGGCCGTCCACAGCTGTAGTGCAAGGAGCAAGATTTCAGATGAGGACATTCAGTTTCACTTGAGAGCTTTGGTCTCAGAGAAAGATCCCTTTCCAAGTTGATCCCAGTGACTCAGACCCCTGATCCAGGCCCTTCAGTGATGGCAGGATCAGAGCAATTTAAGACTAGGGGTCCCTTCATCCCTCTATCTCATTCCTTGACCCTCACTACGGATGCATCCCTTCTGGGATGGGGAGCTCACATGGCGACCTCTCCACCCAGGGAGTGTGTCCCCTCAGGAATCTCTGCTCCACATCAATTTACTGGAACTCAGAGCTGTTTTCTAGCACTTCAAGTGTTTTCTGCATCTGTTCAGAACAAAGTGGTACAAGTCAGAACAGACAACACCACCACAATGTGGTACATCAACAAACAAGGAGCACTAGGTCTTGACCTTGTGCACGAAGCAATGAAGTTGTGGTCTCTGGCTTATTCCTGAACACTTTCCTCATGGCAGTTCACCTCCCAGGAAAAGACAATGTCTGGCAGATGCTCTCAGCAGGATTTCCCAGGGCCATCACGAATGGTCACTGGATCATAAATACTGGGGCTAGTTTTTGCTAGATGGGGCACCCCTCAGATGAACCTTTTACGCAGCCCCAGACAATCACCAACTTCCACTGTTTTGTTGCAGGCCCCAGTGATGGGCTCAGTCCCTCTGGATGCCTTTCTCCTAGATTAGGAAGGAAGTTTCTATGCCTTTCCCCTTCCTCTCCTATTCAAGGTGCTAGTCAAAATCAGGTCCCAGCCTTGCAGGATGATTCTGATTGCTCCAGATTGGGCCAGGCAGCCCTGGTACCCACTCCGTCTGTCCTTAGCAGTCCATCTTCCCCTGTGCCTCCCCAGGAGGCACAATCTGTTATCTTGTGCCCAGGGGAGAGTTTGGTATCCGAATCTCAGATCCCTCAACCTCAAGGCCTGGTTCTTGAGCAGTTAGTTTGCTGACCTACACCTTTCTCAAGGTGTTCTCGACATCCTGAAGGCTTCTAGGAAGCCTTCCACTAGGGCTACTTATAATTCTAAATGAAGGAAAGGTTTTCCATCTGGTGCTCGAGAAGCATATTTCCCGGAATCTGCTGATTTGCCCATTGTTTTGGACTATATGGTCCATCTTAATTCTTTGGGCCTGAGACCAGCTACCCTGAAAGTACATTTGGCAGCTGTTTCTGCTTTTATTTCAGCAGGAAAGCCTCTTCCCTTCCACTCACCCTGTATTTTCCAAGTTTTTCAAGGGATTACTTCATACTAATCCACCTTTCAGGGACCGGCCCCTGCCTGGATCTTAATGTTTGCATTGCTCAGTTGATGCAACCCCTTTGAACCTCTGTCTTCTGCAGAGCTCAAGTATTTGACTTGGAAAACTGTTTTCTAGTAGCCATCACTTCTGCCAGGCGCATAAGTGAGTTACAAGCTTTGTCAGTGGAGACTGACTTTATTTCCTTTCACAGGGATAAAGTAGTCCTTAGGACTAACAGGAAGTTTTTGCCTAAGGTGGTTTCAGACTTTCATCTTAACCAATCTATCTCCCTTCCAGTGTTCTTCCTGACCATTCCTCCTCTGGTGAGAGGAGGCTGCACAGTTTAGATGTTAAGAGGGCCCTTAGTTACTATATAGAGCGTACCAAGGGTCATAGGTTCGAATCCCTCCAACTTTTTCTCACTTATGGTGAGGTTGGGAAGAGTAAACCTGCCACTAAGAGATCCATTGCCAGGTGGATTGTCTCTTGTATCAATTTTGTTATCAAAACTGGAAAGGTTCCCCTTCAGGCCTGAGGGCTCACTCTACCAGAGGTACAGCTGCGTCTCTAGCTGCTGCCAGAGACATCCCTATTTTAGAGATATATCAAGCAGCTACCTGGAAAAGCAGTACACACTTTCACCAAGCATTACTCCTTGGATATCCGAGCCAGGAGGGATGCTAGATTTAACACAACCGTGCTTCAGAGCCTATTCCTAAGTGGTTCTGTCCCTCCTCCATGGAGGTACTGCTGTGTATTCTGCAATTGTCATAATATAGCAAGACTTCATGTTGTTTGAAGAAAAATTACTCACCTTAGTAATGTTGTTTCTTCTAATGGAGTCTTACTATATTATCTCCCAGCCTGCCCTCTCAGAACTTCTACTTGGGTATGGGGTGGGCAGTCCAGTGTGGGCACCGGTTATGCCCATTATATGTTTTCACCCTTCTTGGGTTTTAGGTGTGGTGTTTTATTTTACCTTATTTTATTATTTTCTGGTTCCCTGACTTGAGTCTTTGTGTTGGGACCAGGAATATGTGTTAATATTTAGGTAGCCAGTTGGCTAGTGTAGGTTACAGTTTCCACACAGAACCTTAGTGAGTTTTGCTCGTAAAGATCTGACAGTTTCAGTTTGAAATTATCCAGACAGAGCTTCTCTAACCGAGGCTGCGCTCTAAACTCCATTCTTAGAATGGTAGTTAACTCTTTCACCTCCGGGGCAGTTCTAATGGTGGGACAAACTGCAATTGTCATAATATAGCAAGACTCCATTAGAAGAAACAACATTACTAAGGTGAGTAATTTTTTCTTCTGCCTTTTGGTAGCTCATATTGGCCTGTATACTGGTATGTTTCAATGACTACTGCACTTTACCATTCAGTGTATTTGTTTTCTTATACCCACCAAATGGAAAAAAGATTCTGTTTTCATTTAGACTGTTGCAATGTAGATTATGTTAAATTGATTATGGACTGTGCTTTTAGGTCACATTGGTCTGCCTCTTTTACTTTAGTGCTGGGATTCTATGATCACCGTCATAGAGTACTCTCACTAGTATTGAAGAGTTATAGCCTCATGCTGTCTGCCAGAAAGCAGAAGAAGATCTAAGGATCACTGAACAGTAAATGAGCATTTTTGCTACACATCTGCATTACTTTGCCAGTTTACAATTATAACCAAAATAAGTGGAACTTATTTATTATAACTTTCTATTTATGGCCTGCCTTGCTGTTTATCAACACTGCTTCTCTTTAGGAGCTCCCATGGCCCATCCAGCTCTGGCACTCCTACCTGTGCCTGACCTCCTCCATATGACCTTGGTTGTACCCCCAAGCAGGGACTAGAGTAAGAGGGGATCATCAGGAGGCACTTCAGGTGGTGGTGCACGTACCTGGTTCCATCATCTACTCTGCTGGGGCCTTTTTATGGTTTTCTCCATAACCATGGGTGGTCTGCTTGCAAGGGGCTTGATGCAGAAATGCACACAACAGCACACTGGCTGTGAACCCAGAAGATGTCCATCCTTCCACACTGCGTTTCGCTGCACATTCTACTGTAGTCACCCAGTTGGCAACTGCAGCGGAGGCAGCACACTTTCCTCGCCGGAGGAAGAGAGCATTCTGTGTGAGGCTCAGTTCTCCTCCTCCATCGGCCCTCTGGCCCAGGCTCATTCCCGAACCTAGATCGCTGACATCGTGAGCGGTAGCTCAACCACTGCAATGATGGGCCAGTGGAACTTATTTATTTGGTCTCCATGTGAACCAAATAAAACTGTTACCACTATTGCTCTTTGATGTTGCACAGATGCCCAACATTTATTTTAAATAAAAATTACATTTCTTTCCCCAGTGGTTACAAAGTTAGTGCTGCTAAAGTACTCTGGCTTCTCTGAAGTGCTGCTGTAGCATGTGCTATCCTTGCCAGGAAAGTTAGAAATAAAGACTTCCAACACATGGCTAAAAGGTTTGTGCAGGAAGCAAGCCTACAGTTTATAGGGGACTGGGGAACGCTTTGTGAGGAAAAGGCATTGCATGCATCGGATCGTCATTATGTCAGCAAAGGAAGGACCAAGGCATTGGGAGGAATCTGGAGGAGTATCTAAATAGATATTTAAACTAGGTCAGGGAAATGGCTTTAGCAGGGAAATGGGCCCTAAGCTTTCACACAGAGGGAGCCATAGGGCCCCCCCAACCCAGTCTATATCCTCCGGGTAGGAAGGTGGATTGTGTGGGGACAGTAATGGGGACAAGGGTGGGAGGATTACAAAATCTGAAAAAATGTCCAAATGCTTCACAGAGAAACAAGGCATAAATGTCCAGCACACACTGGAGCAGGGGAAGGTCACAGGGTCTAACAAAAACACTAGGGGAAACTAGTCATCCTGGAAGGTCATAACCATCAATGATAGGAGCCCAGGCAACAAAGTGGGCATCTTCAGGCACTGGCTGTGGAAGCCCACCTGAACTTAATGGCCGTTGCTGAAATGTGGATGACTCCTCACCATGACTATGACTTCACAATTGCAGGATATCCAGTCTTCAGAAAGGATAAAGGCACCGGCCCATCAGCGCAGTGGTAGCGCTACCACCCGTGACACCAGTGACCAGGGTTTAGGAACGAGCCTGGGTCATTGGGGGCTGGCCAAGGGGAGGAGGTTTGAGTGTCCCATAGGACACTCTCCTCCTCTGGGGGGGGGCAGAGATCCAGAGGCTGGAGGGGAGTTTAGGAGGATGAGGGGCAGGTGGGGGAGAGAGAGTGCGAGTAGGCTGGGTACCCCCACGGGTGTACAGGGCAGATGGGGTAGCAGGACATGTATAAGGGGATGAGGAAGCAGAGTAGCAATACAGGGCAGTATCAAAACAATAACAACAACAACAGGAGCAAGGACTGGTGGTGGAGCAGGTTCAAACAACAGGTACACGGTACTGGCATCAGAACTGGACGAGGATGGTGGGACTCTGTGGAACGGGGCAGGTGGGCATAAGGGTAGGGTGTGTGCAGGGGCCAGTGCTCCAGAGGTGGATGGGTACAGGACATTGGGGGAAAAGGTGTAGCGGGTAGGTGGTGGAGGGGACAGAGCAGGAACAACGGATGGAGGTTGCAGCGGGGGTGGGGGTGACATGGTACATAACGGGGTGAGGGTGTTGCAGGTGGTGGACTGACTAATAAGGAGGCGACTAGCTTTGAAAGGAATCTGAGCACATAGGAAACAGGGAGGAGAGAAAGGGCCAGGTCAAGAGCTGGTGGACAGGGAAAGGGCCAATGATCATGGGAAGGATAGGGATGAGAGGGAGGAAGGAGCAGCTGAAAGGGGGGTGGAGGGAGAGGAGTTGTAGTGATAGGGGATTCTGTACTGAAAGGGATCAGGTGGTGGGGGGAGGGTGAACGGCACAGTTGGATATGGGTGGAACCTGTAGCGGGCTTGACAGCGGGCAGGGCAGGCGCTGCTTAGGTGTGTTAGGAGGAGAAGGGAGAAACCTCACATGGTGGTACATGTAGGCACTAATGACCTGGGGGGCTGCATGGTGGAGTTGGTCAGGGAGAGATTTGATGAGGAGCTGGGTAGATTGTGTTCGGAAATTGGGAGCTCAGTGGCCTTCTCACAGGTCCTGCTGGTTCCAGGGACAAGCAGAACGAGAACGGAAAGGATAGTGGAGTTCAACTCTTGACTGGGAGGGTGGTGTAGCTCTCATGGATATGGGCAGGTAAGAGGATGGGGGGGATACATGGAACAACAGCGAACTGTACACAAGGGACAGATTACACTTGAGTGGGGCGGGGCTGGAGGTGTTGAAACGTAAGCTGGAGGAATATATAGTTACATGTGGGTTTTTAAACTAGATAGGGGGTGAGGCGAGTGTGCAGCTAGTATGCAGGGTTGCCAGAAAGGGGAGCCTAACTAGCTGACCCCCCATGACAACAGTGACTGCAACAGGGGTGGGCTGCAGAAGTGGGGGCAAGTCAAGGGGCCACAGGGTGAAGGGATGGGAATGAGTGGAAGGTGGTCTCCTTGAATGCGAGGAGCCTGGGTAACAAAACAGCTGAGCTCCAGGATCTCTTAGCTGATGGGATAGTGGGCGTTGCAGCTGTCACTGAGACTTGGGCCACCCAACACTAGGATTGGAATCTGGCAATCCTGGGGTACAAAAGTTATAGAAAGGACAGAGGGGTGGCAGTCTATGTAAGGGATGGGATTAGATGCACAAGAGATGAGGGGGAGGAAGGGAGGACTGAGGCCCTATGGATACAGCTCCTGGACTCAAAGGGTAGAAAGCTGAGGCTGGGGGTGGTGTATAGACCACCAGCCTAGTCCAAGGAGCTGGATAAGGAGTGGGGGAACAGATAGGAGGGTATGTAGGAAGGGGAGTGTGGTGATCATGGGGAACTTCAGTCTGCCTGGAGTAGATTGGAGTAGATTGGAGTACCCCAGCCACCTACAGAGCCAGGGAGCAGGTACTCCTGCATGCGTTCCAGGATGGTCTTCTGACTCAGTTGGTCAGTGTGCCAACTCGGCTAGGTAATACACTGGACCTGGTACTGTCGAATGGGGAGGTCATGAAGGAACTAAGGGTGGAAGACCCACTAGCTGGGAGTGACCATCAATCGGTGTGATTCACGCTCGGGTTGGTTAGGGAGACTGTAGGCTCAGAAACAAGGGTGGTGGACTTCAGATGGGCGGACTTTGGGAGGTTACGGGAAATCCTGCAAGGGTAGCTAGAGGGGATTAGGCTGGAGATGGACGCACAACAAAAGTGGGCTATCATTAAACTTAGTCTAACAGAGGCTACAGAGACTTGCACCAGGACTCTGAGCAAGAAGAGCAGAGCCAAGAAGCCATGTTGGCTAAACAGTAAAATGCTGGAGGGAGTAAAGACAGAGAGCTGCATATCGGAAATTCAAGAGGATAGGGAGGGGGAGAACAGGGAGGTGTATGCGAGTTGGTCCAAGGAGGTAACCAAGCTGGTTAGGGAAGCCAAGGCTGCCAGGGAGCTAAGGCTGGTTCAGGGCATTAAGGGAGGGGAGGACGACTCTTTTTAGATATGTGAGGGGAAAAAAGGAAGTGCAGTGACCAAATAGTGCAGATCAGGAGGGGCAGGGGGTGGGTGGAAAAGGGAGAGGAACAAGCAGAAGTACTGGATGAATACTTCTGCTCTGTGTTCATGCAGGAGAAAGACGGTCCACTACCTCTGTGGACTGGGAAGGTGGGGTCGGGGAAGGTGACTGATGGAATGATTGAGGAGAGTAGAGTACTACAGGGTCTGAAGACACTAAGGGTGGACAAGGCACCAGGTACTGATGGCATTCACCCCAGGGTGCTGAGGGATATGACGAAGGTGTTGGCCAGGCCACCGGCGGACCTGTTCAGCACCTCACTTAACATGCAATGCATGCCACAGGACTGGAGGATAGCCCATGTGGTGCCTATACACAAGAGCAGCCCACGGGATGAGCCGGGCAACTACAGACCTGTCAGTCTCGCTTCCATGGTGGGAAAACTCATGGAAACGTTACTGAAGGAGAGACTGGTGCCATTTCTCAAGGTGAATGACCTCCAGGATGGGCAGCAGCATGAGTTCATCTCAGGGAACTCTTGTCAGACCAGTCTAATAGAGTATTATGGCTGGGTAACAAGTGAGCTGGATAAGGGCCATGCAGTGGACATCTTGCTTGTGGATTTCAGCAAGGCCTTCGATTCAGTACCTCATGGGCAGCTGGGGGGGAACTGAAATCCTTGGGGGTAGAGGCAAAGCTGGTTAATGGAATTGTGAACTGGCTAAAGAGGAGGCAGCAACTGGGTGGTGGTGGTGGTGGTGGACTCTCAACACCTAGACCAGTGATGAGTGGAATGCCGCAAGGCTGTGTGCTGGGTCCGGAGTTGTTTGGGCTTTTCATATCTGATATCTCGCATGGAGTTGAGAGCAGGATCAGTCTGTTTGCAGATGATACTAAAATGGGGACAGTAGTGGATGAAGTTGATGGGTGGAAACAACTACAGGAGGACCTAACCAAACTGGAGGAGTGGTCGATGAAGTGGCAGCTGGGCTGCAGTGCAAATAAGTGCAAGGTTATGCACTTCAGGGCCAAGAACCAGAGGAGGGAATATTGGTTGGGGGGTGTGAGGCTGGGGGTCACCAAGGAAGAGAAGGACTTAGGGGTGATAGTAACGAAGAGCATGAACAACTCTGCTGAATGCAGGAAAGCTGCAGCTAAGGCTAACAGGAATGCTGGGGTGTATTGCAAGGGGATTCTCTTCCAGGCATAGGGAAGTGATCCTGCCCTATTACAGGTCCTTGGTCAGGCTGCACTTGGAGTACTGCCTGCAGTACTGGCGTCCGTATCTGAAGAAGGATATTAGACTGGTAGGGTGGTGCAGCATAGGGCAACAAAAATGATATGGGGGGTTGAAGGCAAAACCTACAAGGACAGTCTAAGGGATCTGAGTTTGTATACCCTGGAGGAGAGGAGGGATAGGGGGAATATGATCGAAATGTTCAAGTACTTAAGGGGGATCAACAAATCTAGCACTGATGGATTATTTAAGCTGAGGAAGGGAAGGGATACGCGAGGACACAGGCTAAGATTAGAGAGGTCAGATTTAGGAGACAGATGAGGAGACATTACTTCACGGAGAGGGTGGTGTTGAAATGGAATGCCGTACCAGAGGGGGTGATGGTGGTGTTGAAATGGAATGCTCTACCAGAGGGGGTGATTTCATGTAAGACGGTGAGTAGTTTTAAAGGTGCATGGGGCATGGGACAGGGCATGGGGAGGGTCTGGGTAAGTAGTGCTGAGAACTTCCTGGATGTGAGGGGGGGTGGGGCAGTTGCAATCTAGGAGTGCTAGCTGCACAGTTGAGCAGACTTGATAGACCATGAGGCCTGTTTCTGCTGGCAGATTCATATGTTCATACGTATGCCGCCCCGTTACTGTCACCTGTGAATGCACGGGAACTTACGATGTGGGGAGGGGAGGATGCTGTTAGGCACTTGGCTGAGATGTACTCCAGCACATCTGCAGTCTGGACTTTAGTCCTTTGTGACTGCATCCTCAGGGGTGGGGTTTTGAGGACCAGTGATGTAACAGGAGAATACAAAAAAAAAAATCCAGCCCCAATTGCCATGCTGCATGATCCCTGACATGTTGGAGGGGGGGATGGAGCTTGGATGGTCAGTACTTCCACCACCAAGCCCTGCCAGCAGTAGGAGATAAGAATGTGATATATAAGAAGATTTAAAAAAAGGATAAAGACCGGGGCAGGAGAGGAGGGGTGGCCCTATATGTGAGGGAGGGCATCAAGGCCACAAGGGACATAACAGAAAGAGAAGGGATGGAGACAGAGATGCTATGAGTACAGATGGTAGAACCAAGGGGCAGGAAGATAAGATTGGGGTGGTCTACAGGACCCTAACCAAAAGGAAGAGGTTGATAAGGAACTAGTTGTGGAAATCAGAAGGGCAGCAGCACTGGGGATGAGGTGGTCACAGGTGATTGCAGTCTACCTGATGTAGCCCAAGAAGCCAGACACTCGTGGATGTATTCCAGGATGGCTTCCTGGTCTAGGGGGTCAGGGAGCCAATGAGAGATCAACCCTGGACCCTGTACTGACAGATACTGACTATATCAGGGATATCTGAATAGAGGAGCCATTGGGTACTAGCCACCACCTCAGTGTGGCTTGCTATAAAGCTTTGCAAAGAGCACACAGATTCCAAAACTAAGGTCCTTGATTTCAGATGGACCAATTTCGAAGACATGAAAGAGAAGTTGAGTAGGGAGTTGGAAAAGAAATTAGTTATCATTAAGGATAGTCTACAGGAGGTTACATGCTCCTGCTTTGAGGCAAGTGGGGAAGAGTAAAAAGGACAGAAACACCTTTTGGTTCCCAAAGGAGGTGGCAGGTGTAGTGAAGGAAAAAAGGAGGTGTTTAGGTGATTAAAAGAGTTGGAAGGATGGGACAGTGAGCCAGGAGAGATGCATTTTTAAGGTAAAGGAAGCCAACTGGGTGGTGAGGTTGGCTAAGGCCAACATGGAACTGAGGATTGAAGAAGATGTTGAGGAGGGGATAAGGCCTTTTTATGTTTGCTTGTGTGCATGCACAAGAAACATTATGTGACAGCTTAGGAGAGAAGTGGGGTTTTGGAGGTGCGGCACTGTGGCAGCCAGTGCCCCCACTGCATTCTGAGGCTTGGCCATGTTTCCCCAATGTGGTGGCATACTGCTGCTGCCACTAGTTCAGCAAGCGTGCCACCAAGTTGAAACAAATTCACCACTGCAATGAGGGAGCAACCCGTCATTGCAGGGCGTGTCTTGCCTGGTGTAACATTTCAATAAACATGCTGCCCGCCGCTCACAGTCCCAAGGAATCTGACTTTGGGGGTGCCCAATCCCCCTGTCAGCATATGTGCCCTCTTTACTGTAATGCTGTGCCGAGAGGGTGCACAATCCCCCTTGGCATCATGCCCCCAAACACAGACATGCTTGCTGTCAGGGGTGCCCAATTCCCTGTCGGCATATTAACCCCCATCACGCCGGCATTTTCTGGCGCCACCCCACCCGATTGCATGCCACACGGAGCCCACCCCAGTGTAGCTAACATAACCCCAACCAGATGTGCCACACTGGAAGCCCACCCCAGTGTGACCAAAACCTGTGAAAAAAAACAGAAAACGGTCCGCAGTGATGTTTATTTTTATTTTTCTTACCTGAAACAAAGGAAACTGTCCCTCGCCGTCGGGTCCCATCCCCCAGCCTGCACCCAGCCTCTGCGCACCCTGCATCCTCACCCCATACTTAACCTCTAGAGACTGGTGCGACGCTCTTCAGTGGACCGGGAACATGTCTCCACTCTTCAAAGCCGACCATGAACGGAAGAAATGCCGGTAAGCTGTATAATGGCATAAATTAGGTTTTTTTCCACTTAGGTGGATATCTCAGCCATTTTTGCGAATTTTGGCAACAGATTTTCAACATGGGGTTCTTGGGACCCCACCTCATTAATTCAGTTACTGTCATGTCGTTATTCGGTACTGAAAGGTGATTTCGCGGTCACTGCATGGAATCACCTTTCGGGACTGAGTAACGAAATGACAGTGTTACTGTTCATGAGGTGGGCTCCTAAAAAGCCCATGTTGTAAATTTGGTAAAAAAAATTCAAAAAAATTACTGTGTTACGAGCGTGCGTAGCAGTTTCTACGCATGCTCATAAGTCAGAGAATGTTTAATATTTTCACTCCAGATTTTCAGCATTGCTATTTTTTCATGCCTCCTTATGAACAGTACAGCTGTCATCTTCCACATCCTGTCCGAAATGTGGTTTCGCACATGTGGTGCACAATGGAGCGTTCACTGTGGAAATCAGTGTTCAGGGCAGATTAACAAAATCACAGTGACACTGTTCATGAGTGGAGGTCCCAAAATGCGTATGTTAAAAATTTGGTGAGAACATTTCACAAAATGACTGTATTACGAGTGTGTGTTGTGCAGTTTCCACGCATGCTCGTAACTTCCAGACTTTTTAATATTTTCACTCCAGATTTTCAACATGGGCACTTTTTCACTTCTCCTTATGAACAGCACAGCAGTCATTTTTGACATGCTGCCCGAATTGTGTTTTTACACATCTAGTGCAGAATGGCACGGTCGCTGTAGTAAATCAACATTTGAGACAGATTAACAAAATTACAGTGACACTGTTCATGAGCAGAGGTACCAAATGCTTTCATGAGGTGGGGGTCACAAAAAGGCCATGTTGAAAATGTTTAGTGCAGATACCAACAAACGCCCGTGGCATTACAGTTTCTAACCATAATATCCCACCCTGTACAGACTGACAGGCATCAGGGTTATGCCTTGGGATTGCTAGCTGTAATGCTCATGCCATTTCCACCCCATCCTGCAGCCAGTGACAGGCATCGAGGTATGCCTTGGACTCTTTGGCCCTAGAGTTCATCCCATTCTCCTGTACTGCACCCATTTCAGTGTATGTCCTTATGGAATAGGGTGACTGTAAAGCCGAACACCCCAAGGCACACCCCAACACTTGTTGGTGTCTGCAGAGTAGGGTGAGGTGAAATGGCGTGAGTGTTATGCGCGATGACCCAAAGGCATACCCCAATGCCTGTCCGTCTCTGCTGGGTGGAGGTGGGGTTCGCGTGAAGTTCAGTACTTCACTGCCATTCCTATTCTGTATCTGTCTAACTCTTGCACTTCCAATGCTAATACCAACAAGCAAACATTTGGCATTGACAAATGCTTGCTGTTACATCAGGGAAAAGAAGAAAATGAAAGAAAGCATTGAAAAGTGGAAACAAGACTTCTGTTGATGTCAGCAGGATAATGGCTGCCTAACTCCCAAGCTCTCCTCCTGGACATTTTCTAAATCTCCTTTAAACCTGCTCACTACGCAAAATATTTATCTCTTCCAACTTAAGGAGGGCACCATATCACCAAGGGGAAGGCAGAATGACAGAGACAGACACAGGAGAAGGTGGATGGCAAAGGATTGCAACCAAATCCCAGAGTCAGACTCTCGCAGGCTTCCGATTCACTCGCCTCACTAAGCCCAGACCACTCCTCTCCTCATAAAGGGAACAAAGAAAGGAAAAAAAGCTTGACATGATCTTAAAAGTATTAAGAGATTTCTGCCTCGGTATCGGTGGCAGACTCTATGAGGTCAGCTCGGACATTAAAACCCTACAGCAATTAGCATATGAAACTGACTCCCAGTTAATAGAGAACAGCCGATACATGGACCAGCTGGAGTGACTGGTTCTCCAAATAATTGATAATGAGAGCAAAATACTAGTTAGGCAGGAGGATGCAGAAAGCTGGGCTCGCAGGAAAAACATCAGACTATATGGCGTGCCTGATAATAGTGAGGGAGCAGAACTGGATGCCTTTCTAGAGGGTTTTCTTTGAGAATTCCTGCAGCTTGATCCTGCTGTGCCCCTTGAAATTGAGTGAGCACACCGTACACTGGGTACCAAGTCATCTAACCAGAGTGCACAGCCCTGCTTCATTATCATACGTGTGCACTGCTACAAAGTGAAACAGCACCTATTGCTTGGAGCCTGGCATTTTAAGGATCTTGGGTTTCACAACACCAGGGTATTCTTTGATAATGACTACTCTCTACTTACCATGGAAAAAGAGAAGGCAGTACATTCATTTATTTATTTATTTGCTTTTGGTAACCGGGTAAGTGCACTAGGCAACATATCCTGCCTATTTTCAGGCACGACCCGGGAGAGTACAATATAACAATACAGCAAGAGTACAATATCACAATACGGCAGTGACAAACAATCAGGTGCATACTGATTCTACAGGAGTTGAGGAGACTGCAGCTGAAATTTCAGGCTCCATATCCAACTGGCTTGGTGATCTATTTCCCACAGGGGCGGTGCTGATTCGACTTGGCCAAAGAAGCTACAGCATTCCTGAAGGAGAAGAGCATCATGGTTTCATGCTGCACAGCCGAACCTCTGTCCTAGTCTCTATGGAAGGATGCATTGATTATTACAGCAGTGGACAGAAAAAAGCTTGCGACGGACGCACTGAGACATATAGTGGCACAGTTACAGGCTTTCAGAACCCCCTCAGAGACTGCTGCAACCTGAAAAGGTGTGGTAAATCTGATATCTTTTGTTTAATCATGCTTCTGGGTTCAGCTGGGTGATGTATCGGGGAGATAATTTGTTTATTGGGGCATCGGAGGAGGGTGCTGTAGAGGGTTTAGTTTATTAAAACGCAGTTTGCAATCGACCCCTAAGGGGGGAGGCTGAAGTTCAGTACATACAAGGAAAAACACCATACACATACAAAATTAATATTTTTTTTTTAATTGTTTGTTTATACTTTTTTTCAGATAAAAATCAGCATTGAGGTACATCTGGAGAGGCACACAATGTGTATATAGCTTAGTTAAAATATCATGTCTAAATGATTCCCTAGGAGTTACATTTAATAAATATAAATAAAAATGTAATTCATTGTTGGCCAATATCGTATATAGTGCAAGTAGATAAGTTATAAGTTCAGTAAAATGTTCATTATTCCTGTAGAAGCAAATACTGAGTGTTCGATTGCCCAGTTGAATCCATATGATGAGTCGGCATTTCTTAATTTCCTTCTGGAAAATAGTTAAATAGACCTTCATGGGACAAAGGAAGGATCCAAAGGTGTTATATAAAATACCCATTTTCTCTGTCTCAGTTCAAATGAATCTACTCTATCCCCAGACCTGGCAATTAATCTTTCTAAGGTATAAATCTCTTGAAGCGTCCCATGCCAATCCTGTGGGGGGGGGGTCTCTGTCCATCACCTAGTATTGACTTTCTTTGCTACCAGAATATAGGTTATCGATAAGGAGCCTTTTTGAATACGTAATCTCTCTGATGGGATAAACAAAAGGACCAACTCTGGGCTCAAGACCTCTTCCTCGCCAACCAATTCCATCAAGGCCTGTGATACCAGGTGCCAAAACTCTCTCAGAGCTGGGCAGGACCAAAATACATGGGTATGGCCCGCATATTGTTCCCCACATTTCCTCCCAACATTCCCCTGTGACAGTAGTTGTGAATTTAGAAAGTTTAGCAGGGGGGTATAAAAAATCTGTTTCTGGTCTTCCATGCAAACTCCCGCTAATAAGGTGCATTTAAAAGGCCACATCTGTGAAGGAAATTCTGGAATTGTTGAGAATAGATCTAACAAGTGGGGTAGGATGTTCATACGTATTAAATCTACTCTGGAATAAAATGGCAGGTGAAGTTGGGACCACCGATGTAGGTCTCGCTCTATTTGTTGGGTAAGTGGCTCATAATTAAGTAGTAGTAATATTTATTACACAAATATAAATATTCCATGAATCTTAAAACATCAAAATCACAGCATTAATTTAACACAAATTCCATTAAAAAGTGGCACTGTCATAGTACCAACTCAAGTATTCTAGATGTAATAGTTGAGCTTATGTTATCAAAGTATAAACTTTCATTTTATCACCCCAGATTTTAATTTATTAAATGTACCCTTCTTTGCTCAATTATCTTGAGGGAGACCACGGGGACCAATATTTTAGGGTCACGTGTTGTAAGTAAATAAATCAATAATTGCACGGGCTGATACTGTTGTTGGCTTGGTATGTTTCCTAACAAGGAGAGCCTATATTTCTCATATAGTGGGCACAAAAGCATTAAATGCAACAGGTTGTCTTCACCAAGACCACATTTGCACACACAATCCTTATTGTTTTCCCCTGCATATTGTCCTCTTTTTCTATTACTTCCAATACCTCAAAGCGAAACCTTGATAAAAGTATTCTTTGCCTTGGGTTTGGCAAAATATGAAAATATTGTTCAAACTTATGCTCTCTTTTATTTTTTGATAGCGATATTCTAGCTTTAGATAGCCGACAGGCCTCTAAATCTTTTTGTGCAAAGATGTCCTTAACTCTGTCATTTACTATCATTTTAATACAATCAACAAGGTACCTTAAACAATCTGCAACAATATATAATAACTCATATGGTTTTATAAGATCCTCTAGAACTTTCATACACGGGAAAATTATATTACAATGTGTGTATAGAATTGCTTCTTCTAAACACAAACAGGGAAATCTATCCAAAGGCATCCGAAATGTCCTAAGCCAATGATTAATTTGCCTCTGTACACAGGCACATTCCATAGATAACTCCCCTATCTCTGCCCTGACCACAGCTGAGGGGGTACTATTAGGAAGTCCCATTATTTTTTTTTATAAAATTTGTTTAAACTGGAATCCAAAGTCCCCTTAAATTCCCCTCCCCAAAGTTCAGCACCATAAAGGATCTGGCTTTTGAGTTTTGCTCTTACAACTCTTAAATTTCCCTCAGTTGACCTTCCCTCATATTTATGGGAGAAGGACAACATAACCAGGAGGAAACTTTCAGTCTTTGGTTTAACACTTTTCAAGTGAGATCTCCATGTTCCAGTATAACTAACCGTAAGGCCAATGTAACTAAATTCTTTTACCACTTCAAGCTTATAGGTATTCATGTAATAGTCAAATCCTTTCTTATTTTCCCCCAAAACAAGGACCTTGGTTTTGTCGTAATTAACCAACAAGTCATCTTTCTTACATTCCAAATAGAAGTTTTCAATGCTCTTGCACATTCCCAAGTGACTAAGTGAAATTAATGCAACATCGTTTGCATATGCAGCCCATGATGCTTTGCATTGTGAGGGCATGTGTGAATTTGTATCGTTTGCATAAGCTAAATTCGACATAACCCTTGTCCCGATCCTTGGTAAGTGAAAATCAGTGTTATACATTTCTCTCAGCACAGTAGAAAAATAAAGATTAAATAGTAATGGAGCCAATGTACAACCCAGTTTCACCCTTGTATTATTTTTAAACCAGGTACTCAGTTCCCCTGAATCTCCATATCTAATGCTGGTATAATTATCTTGGTACATAAATCTAATCATTTCTAACAAAGATTGGTCAATCCCCAGTTCATAAAGTCTATCCCACAATAAAGGTCTATTGACCCTATTGAAGGCTGCCTTGAGATCTATAAAAGTGCAAAACAGTCTTTGATTTTTAACTATCTTATATTTATGGATTAGATATACTAAAAGAAAGGATTGATTAATAGTTGAATGATTTTTGCGAAATCCAGCACTCTCTCTATATGCTCCGTAGATATAGAGAGGTAATCGGTTCTAGAGGAAGCATGATATCTTGGAGAAAAATAGGTGTACCCCTCTGTAGAAGGGATAAACGGCGCCAATATCTGTAAGACCTAATCCTGGAAGTTGTGCTTTAAGGAGTTTCTGAATTGGGGAGGTTTGTTTGCACTTGGGGTGGATGAATCCATACTGGGAGAAATAGTAATGTTGAAATCTCCACCTATCAGCATGAGACCCTTCTGTGTCTCAAGGAGTCTGTTAATGTATCTTCTAAGTAATAATGTGAGGGCTCCTGGTGGAAGGTATACACTTGCCAGCGTCACCTCAGTTTCAAACATACGTCTCTGCACTATGTCAAAAATGCCCATTCTGATCAGAGCAGGTTTTCTCTACCTGGAAGGGTGTGGAGGTGGGGATCAGGATCGCTACTCCTCTTCGTTTCCCTGTAGTACTGGAGGAAGAGTAAACTATATCTCTTCCTCCCATCGCCAATTTAGCATGTTCGGCCTGGGATAGGTGGGTCTCCTGCAGATATATGCAGTCTGCTTTCAACCTACACAGGTGTTGCTGAACCCGAGCTCTCTTTATAGGGTGATTTACCCATTTATATTTAGTGAAACTATTTTTTGCTAGATCTGTCTGCATTGCAAAAAAAAAACAATAGTGATAGCATTATGTGTAGCTAACTCCCTGCTCCTACCTTCTAATAACTCATATTTAAGGAACCAAGGCGAAATATTAAATTCACAGTCTGAAACCAGACTATATTGTATTAGGATAGCATTATTATTACCTTGCAGCCATGGAAATATGGCACACTTCATAATCCAGATAGTATTACACCAAGGGTTAAGGGCGTTGTACCTCATGTAAAACTGAACAACATTATTCTGGCACTCGAACCTATGAGTGCATAACTTTTTAAAACATATAAATAAAACCATGATCATTTCATGATACATCCTCATAGCATTAAACCTCTGAACTTTAGCTGTAACTGAATGTATCAGGTCGTGACTCTTACTCTTATGGACTTCCAAATGTGGGGATGGGTATTTACACGTGCTGGGATCCAAACAATGCATCTCCCACTAGGTGTTAACCTTCCCTTGTTGTGAAGGTAATCCCAGTCCTAAAGTGGCCGGGGCCTCCATGGGTACATCATGCTGTTCCCAGAAAAAAGGGAAAAACAGAAAAGGGAAGCATAAAAAAACAAGATAAAGCCTCTCTGTGACATCTGGCAACTCAAAACAGCTTTACTTCCCTAGTTCCCTCGAGCTATATTCTAGCAAAGCTTAATATGATTATAGATAAGGATGAGATTCCAGCACCATATATCTTTCATGTCTCTCTGCAATCTGAGGCAAGGTTTTTCCCTGTACTTTCTTCTCTTTCATAGTCAGAAAAGATAAGTATTTAGTGAGATTAACCGCCATATTTGGTGGATATTAATGCAGCCTTAAAATTAGGACCAGGTAAGTGGGAGGGGAGGGTTGAGGCTCTCTTCCAACACAGTCCGACAGTCAGCTCAGGGATAACCCAAAATAGAGGATCCTCCCCAGGCCTAGAGCCGGGTCCGCATGTTGCAGAGCCTCTTAAACAATCCCCTCATAAGGGAAACATCCCCCACATCACCAAACTCCCACCAACCTGAATATTAAACCAGCGGTTAGTTAGGGTAGTGCAGTGGAGACCAAGGACGATGCTGGGGACCTCCACAAAGGAGACTCACAGGAGGGTGGCACGAGATCCCACAGGGGAAGGAAACAACTCCTGGTAGGAGACTCGATCATTAGGGGGGTAGACGTGGGGGAGGAAGGGGATAGGAAGGTAAGGTGCCTGCCTGGTGCCACGGCTTGGAGGGACAGGAAGCGAATCCTCAGAATTGCGAGAGCAGCTGCACAAGGGAGGGAGCTGGATGTCATTGTCCACCTAGGGACAAATGACCTGGCTGTAAATGGGATTAGAGCGGTGCAAGAGGAGTTTGTGGAATTGGGGAGGGACCTTAGACAAGTAGCATGTACAGTAACCTTTTCGGAGGTGCTGCCTGTCTATGGCAAGGATGATGCTAGAGTATTCTGCACCATGGGATTCAATGAATGGTTGAAAAACTGGTGTGGAGATCAGGGTTTTGGCTTCATTGGGGACTGGGGAGCCACCTGGAGGGATGCAGACCTATACTGGTGCGATGGTCTGCATCTGTCCCGGGGGGATCCAGGATCCTAGGTGAGAGGTTTAAATGCTTCATTGGAAAACATTTAAATTAGCCAAGGGGGGAGGCAGTGAAAGGGCCGGGAGTTCCAGCCTCCCCCAACAAAGCACAGTAGATAGAGAGGTAAACACCAAGGCAGAGAAGTCAGTAGGGAGCAGGACAGGGATAAATGCAGAAAAAGGTGTTAAGGACAGGGATGGGGCTAAAAGGGGTAAGGCCATAAAAAATAAAGGGAAGGTGATGAGTACCAATGCTGTAGTCTGTGCAACAAGCTCACTGAAGTAGTGGCCTTAATGGAAGAGGAATGCCTGGATATTGTGGCAGTCACTGAAACATGGTACACAGAGAACCATGAGTGGGAAGTCAGCATACAAGGATACACAGTCTACAGGAGGGACAAGGTGGGTAAAAGAGGAGGAGGAGGAGGAGCTCTCTATATAAGGTAAGGGATTAAAGCAACAGAATTAACAGTAAACAGGAAGTTGATGAGTCACTATGGGTCACCCTGGAGACAGGAAATGGCACCACAATCCGCATGGGGGTTGTGTACAGACCCCCATCTCAGGGGGAGGAAATGGACAAGGAAATGATAGAAAGCATCCTTAAAATGGCAGAAAAAGGGAAGCTGTTGTTGATGGGGGACCTGAATATGCCAGATGTTAACTGGAGTACCTTTGCTGCAGGCACATCCAAGAGCAGGGTCATTCTTGATGCCCTACAGGGGGCAGGCCTCAGACAGCTAGTGTTGGAACCCACTTGGGAGGGAGCAGTCTTAGACCTGGTACTCTCAAATGGGGAAGGAGAAAGGATCTCAGATTTAGAAGTGGGTAGCCATCTGGGAACAAGTGACCACCAAACAGTGTGGTTCACAATAAACACAGCCATAGAATCAAGCCATACAAAAATAAGTGCATTGGACTTTAGGAAGGCTGACTTTGGGAAAATGAGAGAGTGCCTTAGAAAAGCACTAGCAAATGGGCAAGAAGGAGGGGTGGAGGAACAATGGGGAATAATCAGAACAGCCATTGCAGAGGCAACAAGCCTTTGTGTGAAGCAAATCAATAAAACAAAATGAAGGAAAAAAACACTGGTTCTCAAAAGAGGTGGCAGGGACGGTTAAGGAGAAAAGGATAGCATTCAGGAAATATAAGGAAACACAGAAGGAGCAGGACAGAGAACTTTGTCAGTTAAAGCAGAAGGAGGCAGGAAGACAGTCAGAATAGCAAAGGCACAAACTGAGGAAAAGATAGCCAACTCTGTTAGGAAGGGGATAAAACCTTTTATAGGTACATTAGGAGCGAAGAAAGATCAAGGAGGATACAGAGACTTACTAAAGGGGAGGGAATGTGGGCAGAGGGTGACAGTGAAAAAGCAGGGATACTGAGCGAATATTTCTGCTCAGTATTCACAACAGATGAGGAGGGGTGCCTAAACCAAACAAGGGAGAAACTCTGAATAGGGGTTGATACCAGTCCATTCACAGAAGAAAGGGTCTTGAAAGAACTCTTGAAACTGAGGGTGGACAAAGCAATGGGGCCTGATGGGATTCACTCAAGAATACTAAAAGAACTAAGGGTTGAACTAGTAACACCACTGACTACTCTCTTTAACAAATCATGGGAGGATGGAATGGTACCTGAGGATTGGAGGAGGGCAAATGTGATTCCACTTTCACAAAAGTAGGAGCAGGGCAGAGGCAGGAAACTACAGACCAGTTAGTTTGACTTCAGTGGTAGGGAAAATGATGGAATCACTTCTGAAGGAAAGAATTGTTGAGTACCTAGAGGCCAGTGGGGCATAGCACCCAAGGCAGCATGATTTCACAGCAGGAAGGTCATGTCAGACGAACCTAATAGATTTATTTGACTGGGTGACCAAAGTAGTAGACCAGGGAGGGGCTGTGGATATGGCCTACCTAGATTTTAGCAAGGCATTAGACACAGTCTCACACAAAAGATTAATATACAAGTCAGCCAGCCTTGGAGTGGGTCCCAAGGTGGTAGCCTGGATAAAAAACTGGCTGGACAACAGGACACAAAAGGTAATAGTAAACGGAGTACACAGTGAAGAAAGGAGGTAACTAGTGGGGTACCGCAGGGTTTAGTAGGGACCGGTCCTCTTTAATATCTTTATAAGTGACATTGGAGAGCACCTGGAAGGAAAGGTATGCCTCTTTGCAGATGACACAAAGATCTGCAACAGGGTTGATACACAAGGTGGGGTGGAAAGAATGAAAAGGGACTTGGCAAGGTTGGAGGAATGGTCATATACGTGGCAGCTCAGATTCAATGCAAAGAAGTGCAAGGTAATGCATCTGGGAAACAAAAGCCCAGGAGAAGAGTACAAAATAGGGGGGTGAGTTAATAACAGCAACAAAAATCGAAAGAGACCTAGGAGTAATTATATCAGATGACCTAAAGGTGGGCAAGCAATGTGAGAAGGCAGTAAGGAGGGCTGGGGGGATACTGGGATACATAGGGAGAGGCATCAACAGTAGAAAACAGGAAGTTGTTATCCCTCTATACAGACAGTTAGTGAGCCCCCATCTGGAGTACTGCGTGCAATTCTGGAGACCCCATCTCCGCAAAGACATAGACAGAGTGGAGGCTGTTCAGAGGAGGGCAACCAAAATGGTGCAAAGTCTGCACCAGAAGACATACGAGGAGAGACTAAAGCAGCTTAATGTGTATACCCTTGAGGACATATGTTATGCATCAATTGGTCTTTACCTGCCAGCTTAGCTAGTCTATTACAAGCCACTAGTCTAGTCGCTTGGTGATACTTAGTGCTGTGCAATCTAGTGCTGGACAAACGGTATCGTATAGTAGCTGATGTTTGACTGCTGGACCTAGCTACTAAGCAAGACTGCTGCAGTTTTCCATTTCTGCCCTTCAAACAACATGAAGTCTTGCTATATTATGACAATTGCAGTGAGTCCCCATCTTCGAACTGCCCCGGAGGTGAAATAGTTAACTTTCCATGCAAGCATGGAACTCTGAGCCCGAGCTCGGTTAGAAGGCTCTGTCTGCTGATCTTCAAACATAAACTGTCAGATTCTTTACTGCGCCTCACTGAACAGTCGCTCCGGAGATTTCTCCTGCTTCTCAGTTCATTTTGTCGGTTTCAAAGTGTTATTTTATCGGTTTTCAACCGAAATTATACCGCAACCGGTCAGTTCAAGCTCTGTCTGTGGTAATGTAAGTAATAGATAGGTTTTACATTCGTTTCTCTGTGTGGAACTTGTAATCATTTATCGGTTCGGTTGAACCGATCAGATTGTGTTTTTAAAATTTGCTAGTGCTTTTTTAGAGTGCGGTTCCCAGTTCTTATCGGTTCTAAAAAAAACGGATTTCATTACGGTTTTTTCCACGACCCGTGACACGGTTGGGAACCGATAAGAGAGTCTTGCTTGGCGGATTGCCATAAACGGGCAAGTTTGGTTAGGCTGGCATTATGTCTGAGAAACCCGAAAGAAAAACCGGGTCCACTGGGTTTCAACACTGTAGTGTCTGTGGGGAAGCCTTTGCTAAGGCTGACCCACACACCACCTGTGTTTATTGTCTGGGGTTTGACCACCTCAATGCAGACTGCCAGATTTGTAAGAATTTCCCTGCTGCCACCATAGAAAAGAGAGTTGGTAGGCTCAGGGAAAGGGAGGCCAAAAAGTCCGCTGACCCGGATGGCCGGCCCGGTTCAGTTCCAACTGAACCAGAGGGAGTGCCCTCTGACCAGGGCGTTACTTCCTTGGGCAAACAAAGAGCTGGCTCTGAGTAGCCAATTCCTGCAAAAAGGACTAGAAAGTCAGCTGGTGTGGAGCCAAAAGCTCTCTCTCCAACCGCTGAAGAAATAGCTAAAGCAATCCAAATTGTCCAGTCTCTTTCCCCGGTTCCGACTGAACCGGCACCATCAGGGAGGTGCTCGGTTCGGCCGATTCCACCGGTTCAAGATTATGATTTTGAAATTTTATGAACCGTGGGAGGGAAGGAGTAGAAGTGAATATGGTTTTGAAGACCTGGATGTGCCCATTGATAGGACACCTCTCCAGACAGACCCTTGGGGTTTCTACCCAAGGCTGTCTGAGTCCCTTCTCATTTATGTTTTATAAGAAGGTTGCTGAAACTCTCCAGCTCCCTGTTGAGGAAGCTGTTGATGACCAGAGGAGCCTGATTATGTGGAAATGATGGATATTCCAGAATCTAAGAGACTGTCTATTCCTCTGCATAAATCTTTTGGAAGCAGACAGTAAAAGTTTTAAAAACTCCTCACACTATACCTCCTGTAGATAAAAGGATGGACAAGAGGTATACTTTATCAGGCTCTGATGCGGAGTTCCTCACACAGCAATGCAGCCATGTGGGAGTAGTGCAGGCTGCAGCCTGTGACAAGACAAATATTCCCCTAGCTTCACACCCTCCTGAGAAGGACTCCAGCGAGCTGCCCTCAGGCCATTACCAGTTCAGAGCAGTGCCCTTTGGCCTCACCTCTGCTCCAAGAGTATTCACCAAATGCCTGGCAGTAGCAGTTGCATGCCTAAGAAGGCAAAAAATTGCCATCTTTCCTTACCTGGACGATTGGCTCATAATAGGCCAGTCCCCAGAACAGGTCAGCTTACACCTTCGGGTAACTCAGCAACTGCTTACCTCCCTAGGTTTTCTTCTGAATCTCTCAAAGTCAGTTCTAGAGCCTGTCCAGCTCCTGACCTTCATAGGCATGAGACTGAACACACAGGAAGCCAGGGCCTTCCTCCTCTGGACAGAGGCAAAGACCCTAGTCTCCCTGGCCTCCTCATTCACCCTGCAGGTCTCTCGACCAGCAAGACATTTTCTGCAGCTCCTAGGACACATGGCTGCTTCCACAGCAGTAGTGCAAGGAGCAAGATTTCAGATGAGGGACATTCAGTTCCATTTGAGAGCTTTTTGGTCTCAAAGAAAGGATCTTCTTACCAAGTTGATCCCAGTAACTCGAGCCCTGATTCAAGCCCTACAGTGGTGGCAGGATCAGAGCAACCTGAGACAAGGAGTTCCTTTTGTCATTCAGTCTCACTCCTTAATCCTTTCTATGGATGCATCCCTCTTGGGGGGCTCACATGGGCGACCTCACTGCCCAGGGACTGTGGTCCCCCCAAAAAACTCTGCTCCACATCAGCCTGTTGGAGCTCAGAGCAGTTTTTCTAGCACTTCAAACTTTCTCCCAATCTGTTCAGAACAAAATTGTACAGGTCAGAACAGACAACACCACTACAATGTGGTACATCAACAAGCAAGGGGGCAGTCGGTCTACGGCCTTGTGCACCGAAGCCATGAAGTTATGGTCTCTGGCTTACTCCCTGAACACCTCCCTTACGGCAGTTCACCTCCCAGGCAGGACAATGTCCTGGCAGATGCTCTCAACAGAATTTCTCAGGGCCATCACAGGTGGTCTCTGGATCCCTGGTTCTGGGGTGGTATTTGCCAGATGGGGCACCCTCAGATAGATCTTTTGCAGCCCCAGACAATCACCAACTTCCTTCTTTTGCTGCAGGCCCCGGTCTTGGGCTCAGTCCCTCTGGATGCCTTAGCCCTCAGTTGGGAAGGGAAGTTTCTCTATGTCTTCCCTCCCTTTCCTCTCCTGTTCAAAGTGCTAGTCAAAATCAGATCCCAATCCTGCACGGTCATTCTGATTGCCCCGGATTGGGCCAGACAACCCTGGTATCCACTCCTGCTGTCCTTAGTAGTCCATCCTCCCCTGTACCTTCCCAGGAATCACAATCTGTTAACCTGTGCCCAGGGAAGGGTTTGGTATCCGAATCTCAAATCTCCCAATCTCAAGGCCTGGTTCTTGAAGAGTTAGAGTTTGCTGACTTACACTTTTCACAAGGCGTAATGGATATATTGAAGGCTTCTAGGAAGCCTTCCACCAGGGCTACTTACAACTCCAAATGGAAAAGGTTTTCCATATGGTGCTCAGAAAAGCATATTTCCCCAGACTCTGCTGATTTACCCACAGTCCTGGATTATTTGGTCTATCTGAACACTTTGGGGCTGAGACCAGCTACCCTGAAAGTACATTTGCGGCTGTGTCTGCTTTTATTTGACTGGTAAATCCTCTTCTTTTCAACTCACCCTGTATTTTCCAAGCTTTTTAGGGATTGCTTCACGCAATCCTCCATTCAGGGATCCTGCCCCTGCCTGTGATCTTAATGTTTGTATTGCTCAGCTTATGCAACCCCATTTTGAGCCTTTGTCTTCAGCTGAGCTTAAGTACTTGACTTGGAAAACTGTTTCTAGTAGCCATCACCTCTGCCAGATGCATAAGTGAATTACAAGCTTTGTCAGTGGAGCCGGATTTTATCTCCTTTCACAGACATAAGGTAGTCCTCGGACTAATAGAAAGCCTAAGGGTGGTTTCAGATTTCCACCTTAATCAATCTATATCTCTTTCAGTGTACTTCACTGACCATTTTCCTCTGGTGAGAGGAGGCTGCACAGCCTAGATGTGAAGAGCCCTTAGTTACTACATAGAGTGTACCAAGGGTCACAGGTTTGACTCCTCAACTGTTCCTCACTTATGGTGAGGTTGGTAAAGGGAAGCCTGCCACTAAAAGATCCATTGCCAGGTGGATTGTCTCTTGTATCCAATTCTGTTACGAAAAACTGGGTAAGGTTCCTCCCTCAGGCCTGAGGGCTCACTCTACCAGAGGTACAGCTGCTTCTCTGGCTGCTGCCAGAGACATCCCTATTCTAGAGATATGTCAAGCAGCTACTTGGAAAACAGTTCACACTTTTACCAAGCATTACTCCCTGGACATCCAGGCTCGGAGTGATGCTCGGTTTGGCACAGCTGTCCTTCAGAGCCTATTCCCTAAGTAGGTTCTGTCCCTCCTCCATGGGGGTACTGCTGTGTAGTCTGCAATTGTCATAATATAGCAAGACTTCATGTTGTTTGAAGAAAAAATTACTCACCTTAGTAATGTTGTTTCTTCTAATGGAGTCTTGCTATATTATGACCTCCCTCCCTGCCTGCCCCTCTCAGAACCTCTGTTTTGGGATGTGGGTGGGCATTACAGTGTTGGCGCTTTCTTTATGCCACTTTGTTGTTTCACCCTTCCTTTGGGGTGAATTGGTGTTGTATTTTTCATTTCTTTTGGGTCTTATGACTTGAGTCTTTCTTGGAGACCAAGAAGTGTGTGTTTATGTTAGTAGCCAGTCGGCTAGTCTAGGTTTACAGCTGCCACACAGAGCCTTAGTGAGTTTTTGCTCGTAAAGATCTGACAGTTTATGTTTGAAGATCAGCAGACAGAGCCTTCTAACCGAGCTCCCGCTCAGAGTTCCATGCTTGCATGGAAAGTTAACTATTTCACCTCCGGGGCAGTTCGAAGATGGGGACTCACTGCAATTGTCATAATATAGCAAGACTCCATTAGAAGAAACAACATTACTAAGGTGAGTAATTTTTTCTACTTACAAACCCTGCCCCTTCCCCACACTGGTCACTCTGCTAATTATTAATTTCTCTGCCCCACTTGTAATGCTGTCTCTCTAAACACCCTACTTTCTTCTCTGCCTTACCTACAAACCCTTTCCTTACACCCCCCTGCTGCTGCTGTCCTCCTCAGACATCCCGGTGCCAAAGCACAGACCCACCCCCCCATTAACTCCTCTTCTAGCTCTAAATAGTTGCCCTGCATTTACCACCTCTTTACCTCATGCTTTGTCCTACCCCATTGCCTGCCCCCCACTGAGCTTGCTATTGTACTCTAGCTGTATTTAATTCTCTCTGTTTCCCTCCTTGTTCCACAAACAGCCCATCTGTGGGCTTCCCAAGCTGCTGCTGTGACCCTGGCTCTCTCCGAGCAGGCCACAGCTAACAGACCACCCGACTGACCCCCGGACAGATTCAGATATGCACCGGACCTCCAAAACTCATGGTTTTGAATGCCGCTGTTTTGACTGGATGCCCAGTGGAGGAGCCGGGCACGGATTGGCAGCTTTGCTCTTTGGCTGATTCTCCAGTGCCTGGTGCTTCCTGATCTCAGGGAAATCTCTTTCTGTGCTGTGTTCTGGACTGAATTTTTTCGCCCACCCCCGCTCCCCCACCTCCTCACAGTATTAAATAGACCCTTACTCCGCCCCTTTCCTCAGCCTAGCAGCTGATTGGTCACTCCACTGCTGCACATTTTTATGCTATTGGCCTCTCTGTCTTCAATACCTGACTTGACCCACTTTCTCACCGGCCCTTTTTAAAGCAGTCCCACCCACAGGATCACACACATGCTCTCAACTTTTTCTCCAGCCACTCCATCTAACTCCTCAATTACTGCTCTACCTGCCTTATTGTTAGGGACCTCACCCTAATTCGACTATATACCCTTTCAACTATAAACCAGCTAGCAGTTAAGCAGGCCAGCAACACCAAACAAACTACCATGGGGTACAACCACCTACTACTATTCCTCACTACCTCTTTTGGCATTGTGGGTACCATATATGAATTCGGACCCCTACCTCCCCACTCTGAATCCTCACTGGGTACAAGCTGGAAGAAAAGCATACACATGACCACTACCACTTCTGGTAACGATAGGCTCTTTATCCTCCCACACCTCCCATACAGTTATCGCCAAGCCAACCTTGCAAACCATAACCTTAACGGTTAGCTTTCCCCCTAATTTAACACAGGCGTATAGACACCTCCCCCACCTGAAGCACAGGCGATGGAAGACATGAGGGAAGATAAACATCACCCTATCTGCCAGAATGGTTATCTTTCTGCTACTGCTGCTCTCTGGCAATGTTCTCCTAAACTCTGGACCAACAACCCTGAGGAGCAGGGGGGTCCATACAGTGAACGGCCTAAAGATAGCACCGCTGAACATCTGCAGTCTGACTGTCAAATTTAACCAGCTCCAGGCTTGGATGACCATCCATACCCCTGACATACTCTGCCTAACTGAAACCTGGCTGTCGGGTAAGATCAAAGATGGTGAGGTGGCCATCGAAGGATTCCAAGCATTTCAACTTGATAGAATAGGCAAGAAAACTGGTGGATGCCTCCTATATGCCAGAAACCACTGAGTTGCTCCGTCCTCCCCATCTCCAAAGTTGTGGAGGATTATGAGCTACTGGTGGTAAAAATACAAGTCGGCCTAAAAGGCAAGACCCTTACCATCGCCACAACCTACCTGCCCCCCAAGAAAGCCAAGGAAGGCCTTCTTCTTGTTATGGAAGAAATTAGTGCACTCAGAAAGGGCTCAGAACTCCTTGACCAGTGCCTTTAATGTTAACTGGTTATGTAAGGAGGCAACACCCTCCAGAGACCTAATCACCTCCCACAATATCATGCAACTCGTAACTCACCCCACCAGGCAGAACTACAAGGCTGGTACCAGCATCCTCATTGACTGGGTCTTAGCTAGCTCACCGACTTGATTCTCCAAACTCAGGGTTCTCCCAGACATGCTAAGTGACCACTCCCCAATCTCCTTTATATGGACCACTAAACTTGCCAAAAGCCCACCCCGCCTCATCGAGTGCAGGGTTCTGCAGAAAGGCAAACTTGGATCCCTCAAATTGGCCCTGTCTGCCAACAACTGGTACCCCATCAACAAGGCACCTGTGCTGGACCAGGCCCTTAGTTTTTTCAATGAGGGCTTCAATGCCATCCGTGATATCTATGCACCACGCACAAAATGGAAAAGTCAGGGGGAGGTTAACGGCTGGATTGATGGCAAGCTCCTCTCCCTCCTAAAGGAGAGGGACTGCCTCTGGGAAAAAGCCTTAAACTCAGGCAGCAAGCATGACGTACAGTGCTACAAAACGGCTAGAAATCGATGCACCAAACTTATCAGGCTCACAAAAACCAATTTTCATAAGACCCAGTTTAACAATGCATGGGGAGATGGAAAGAGGTTTTGGGACAACATCAAGAACATCCTTGGTAAAGATCAAAAGCAGCACCCTAAGATGCTCAACATTAATAACTCATCCTCCTCAGATCTGCTAGCCATTGCTAGTGCCTTTAACCAGGCCTTCACAGACCTGTCCTCAGTGCTGCCTCCAGACTACCTTCTGCCTGTGGAGGACCAAGGTTGCACCAACCTGCTCATGACTAACCACCCAGCCTTCTACTTTAAGAAGGTAACGGTGAAGGAGGTCCTAACAATGGTCAGGAAAGTCCTAGGCAAAACCAGATTGAGGAGTGACTGGCTAGACATGAAGTTACTATCTCTCACCCTTGATATTCTTATTATGCCCATAACAATGCTATTCAATAAATCTTTGGCCCTAGCTCAATTTCCAGAGGTATGAAAGCAAGCCCTGGTAACTCCAGTGCATAAGAATGGTGACAAGGTGCTGGTGTCAAACTACAGGCCAATATCTATCCTCTCCACACTATCCAAAGCTTTGGAAAAAATCGCAGCAAGTCAACTCACAGAATACCTCAATAAGTACAATCTGCTCTGCCCAAACCAACATGGCTTCAGGCAAAAACACAGTACCACCACGGCACTGCTGGAATACACTGACTATGCGCACAAGGCGCTGGATGAAGGCAGATTGGTGGGGTCCATCTTCATTGACCTCACCAAAGCCTTCGACACCATCAACCACTCTCTGCTAGTACTCCAGCTCCAAAGATTGGGTGTGGCACCAAACGCCGTGAATTGGTTCAATGACTACCTAACACACAGGAGCCAGCGAGTCAAAATCGGGCAGAAATTAATCGGCTCCAGAGGTGTACTCCTAGGAGTCCCTCAAGGATAAATTCTAGGACCCCTGCTTTTCAACCTCTTTGTAAATGACCTACCCACAGCTTGTGACACCAAACTTATTCTGTATGTGGATGAGACCGTGTTGCTGAGCAGCAGCACCTCTCAGGTTTCCCTACAAACAGAACTACAGAACTCTTTCAATAAACTCGAGGACTGGTTCAGTAGGCAAAAGCTGCTACTAAATTACAAGAAAACCAAGGCCATGCTGCAATCCAGCCTCTACAACAAACACAAGCGTGCTCCTCTCGTAATTACCAACAAGGCTGGTGAGCAGGTGCACTTGTTCAAGTACCTTGGAGTCACCATTGATGACTCTGTCACTTATACGCACCACGTAGACTCCCTTGTCAAAGTGGTAAACACAAAGATCGGGGTCCTCTATAGGCATAAGAAATCCTTCACCCCGGAAGCACTCCGAATCTCAGTCTCCAGCTCCATACTCTCCGCGATAGACTACGGGCTGGTGGTCTATGGCACTGCTGCTGATACAGTGCTCAAAAGGGTCCAAATTGCACTCAATAAGGCATGCCGCCTCACCCTGTGTGCAGATCACTGCACTCATACCTGCACCCTGTATGAGCGTACAAACTGGCTTAACCTAAAAGGTAGGATCAAATACCAAACTTGCCTCCTGGGAAAGAAGGCACTCCTCGGAAAAACCCCACCCTGTATAGGAAACCTGCTTGAGGCTTCTCTCTCAACACACATCACCAGACTGAGGAAGAATGGAGCACTGTCCATACCACTCTGCCGAACCTCACTAGGGCAGCGTGCTTTCTCCTATCGGGCCCCCCTCTGGATAAATGAACTCCCGATGAAATTACAAACAAACAGCCTGTCTCAAGTTCAAAGTAGGCCTCAAACAGCACCTAATGTCTAACTCACAATGCACCTGCTTCTCAGGCCCCACTTGATAGACAGGCCTACCCCCAAGGTAACACCCAGCAGGGCTGCCTAGAGAACCCTGCCTCCATTCCAGCCTAGCCAAGGGCTTAAGTAAGCTATCAATCCTCTTTAAACGCACTTAGTACTGCCCCTTCCAAACCCCCCCCCCCACACACACACACACCATACTCGACAAAGCCCTCTGAGCTGCTCCCCCATCACAGCCCCCCATTTCACTATCCCCCACCTCATGCTCTCTGTGGTTGGTTTCAAACCCAGTCCCCTTGTTTCACTGTCACCCAGCCTCTGCCATCTGGGATAGCGTTAAACCCTATGCAGTTACTCTGCCATAGTCTATCAACGGATTTGGAGGTTTCCAGGGGTGTGCTACTTAGGGCAACCAATTAGAAATAGCTTAGTATTCAATTACAACTGCTCAGTTTTTTTTTTCTCCTATTTGTCTAATTGTCATGTAATCACTCTTTAATGCCTAATGATCAGGCCTCTGTAACCACTGAATATGTGTATTGTCTTATTGTCCACCCTGACATGGAACCTTTGTAAAAGAGCTCACGCTCAAAGGTCTTTCCGAAATACTAATTAAACAGTTAAACAATTGAAAGGAGGGAGAGGGGGGACGTGATAGAAACTTTCAAGTATCTCAAGGGAATTAACAAGGTGCAAGAGAGTAGTGTCTTTCAGAAGAAGGGATGTGCAAGAACAAGGGGGCACAATTTGAAGATAGAGGGGGGACGGCTCAGAGGTAATGTTAGAAAGTATTTTTTCACAGAGAGAGTTGTGGATGCAAGGAACAGGCTTACTGAGGAGGTTGTGGAGTCTGGAATGGTGGGAGAATTCAAGAATGCATGGGACAGGCATAAGGCAATTCTAGTGGGGGGCAGGAGGAAGTAAGCTGTTGATTAACTAGAATCTGCAGCTTATCCATCAGGTAGGGAGTTGGGCAGACTGGGTGGGCCAAGCGGTCCTTATCTGCCGTCAGATTCTATGTTTCTATGTTCCTCAGGTCGCTTTAATGTCATTGTCCCTTTTGTATGCTGCTAAGGTGTTCTTCACTGCTGCCAGATTATGGTCAGTCTCTCTTGATTTCTTAGGTACTGTTTGCCATCTGGCTGATAGTTGATCCATATTCTGTGTACTTGAACTCTGTTCTGGAAATCGTAAACCCAGTTTAGAAAGTTCCTCTCTTACCTCTTGTGCAGTAGTAAATTCTTTTCTCCCTGAAGGAAGTTGTACCATCAAATGGGAGGGATATGGCGTTGTAAATTTATAACCTGCCTCTTTGAGCACAGGAAGCAATGGAAGAGATGCACGTCTAAGTCTCATCGTCTTGGGAGCATAATCGTGGTCAAAGTAGATTCATGTTTGACTATAAAATACTTTCTGGTATTTCCAGGCCATTGAGAACCTTTTCTTTTGTACAGTAGTGGTTAAACCTGAGTATCACTGATCGTGGAGGGACTTGAATGGAGGTAGGTTTTTGGGGTCAGAGCCCTATGTATTCGCTCAAGATGGAGCTCAAAATCAGCGGGTAATTCCAGAGCAATGTGGAGTAAAGACTCTATAAATCCTTTGATATTAGAGTCTTCTGAGTTCTCTGGCAGGCAGGATATACGGATATTTTTGCACCTTGCACGATTTTCCTGATCTTCCTGTTGATCTAGTATTTGCTCTTGAGTTTCCTTAATTTGCTGCAGGGTTTATTCTAAATCATCTACATGATTTTCTGTAGCAGTTCCCTGGTGTTCTTGGCCATCCATGCGCTGCTCTAACTGCACCACGTCCCTGTGGAGCTCCCTGTACATCTCCTTTATCTCTGCTGTAAAGGTCAGGATCTCTTGATATAATAAGTCTAATTTAGCTTTGTTAGTTTTTGCTGTTCTCAGTTTGCGAGAGTTTTTTACCAGGACCATGCTTCAAATCGTGCATTTGGGAGTCATGAGGTTCTGAGGCCTGTGAAGCCTCTGTGTCTGAGCAATCTGCTGAATCCTCCATCTCATACCATATGCCAGTCAGAATCTCCTGAAATACTCACCTATGCTTTCCGATTTTATATTTTGAATTAAAGTTTGTTTGTTCTATGTAGATATTTTCAATCGGGGTGATTGTTTAGCCCGAGGGATGCGGGAGCGTTGCCACTAAGCAGCCATTACCCACGACATGGAACCAGAAGTCACAAAATTTATGTTGACCGGAAAAAAAATAGCAGAGCACGTGGCTACACCAATACAAAAGTTAAAACTGCTCTGAACTCATAGGGAAGTCTATTTATAAAAACGCACTCTTTTTTGCATGATCTTTTTTATTGAAAAGATGTATGTTTATACACAAAAGCTAAAAAAAAAAAAAAAATGACAACAAACAGCAATCATACCATTTCTCAAAGACTTAATCTATAGGTGCACAAAAATTCACTAATAAACTGAACTTTCCGGAAATACATTTTCCATAGGTGTGGCTGTATGGCTTTGACACAGGGTAGCCCCCCGATAATCCCTTGCGGAGGATGGTGGGGGCCTCATCCATCCCCAAAAGGGCCCTTTTCCATTAATGGTTGTCTAGTCACCCAGTCTCTCCTGCATGACGTGAGCCTCCATAGGGGTCACTGTCACCAAAAAGGGTTCCCAGGTCTTGAAAAAGAGTTCCCCTCGGCCCTTAATCATAAATGTTAGCTTTTCCATCACCAGTGCCTGTATGGTAAGGGTCAGTGGTGTAGCCAGGGATTTCAGATCTGCACACCAAGTGGACTCACTGCTAGCCCACCCCCCCTTGTTAGTGTGAGCTACCCCCCCCCCCGGGTGTAGCCAGACAATATACAAACGTACACCAGGACCGTGTTTGTTGCCTCATTTGGCACAATAAATACAACTTTTGTATCTCATGACAGTGGTTGTTGCCATGCATGGGTAAATACAAATGCCATGCATTGTTCCCTAAGACACCCACATACCAGCCCAGAGCCTGTAAAGGTGTATTGTCCTTGGGATGCAAAGAAAGTATTAGTGACCCGTCCTAGTTTCAACTCCTAAGAATAAAATTACAGAAAGGTTCAGTATTTTCTTTGTTAGTTTTCATGGAAAAAGGAAGCAGTTCAGAACCTGTTTGCTACCCCTCTTAAATAAAATTGCACACCATGGAGTGCTTGGATTATGCCTGCCTACACCCATGGTAAGGGTAACCTACTGCCCCACAGTTGGCACTATATTCGAAACCCAGGTGTTCTGGATATAGTGTCGAGCCAAAATAAGGAGAAACTGAGACCACCGTGGGAGTGGAACCCAGTCGTCCCCATCTAAATTCTCCAGGCCAAACAAACAGACAAAAGGGCCAAGTGGGAACCGCCTACCTGCCATCCTTTCCAACTCCAGCGCAATTGCTTTCCAAAAGGCCTGGAGGATGGGGCAGGACCAAAAACAGTGAAAATAAGATCCTACATCTTGACTGCAACTAACACAGAGGGGGGACACCGCTGGATGGAATTTCTTGTATTATCTGAGGTGGACAATACAATAATCGGTGCACAAATTTATAATAAGAGTCTTTAAACTTATTGCATACCAGTATGCCCATATGTAACATTAACATCAACTTCCAGGTATCCTCCTCTATATGCAGGCCCCGGTCCCTTTCCCAAAGTGTCCTAGTTTTTTGTGCGACATCTGGGAAGTATTGTTTCCCTACTTCCAGGATGCATTCCTAATTTAGCAGGTCGTTGACCCAACGAGAAAGGGCCGTATCCTGGATGTGGTCCTGGCTGACTCTGACCTAGTAAAGGGACTAGAGGTGGGGGACCCTCTGGTTGGTAGCGACCATGCTATGGTCTGGTTTGTATTGGACATTGGGGGGGGTCGCACAGAGATGGTGATAATCAATTTCAGAGGGGCAGATTTTAAGAACATGGGTAAAATTCTCAAGGGTCACCTGGAAGGGATAAAACCTGGCATGGAATCGGAGAGCAGGTGGGAGATCATCAAGAGGGGGTTGCAGGAGGCTACCAGGTCCTGTGCGAGGGTGAGACATAAGGGTGGTAGGTCTATGAAGCCATGCTGGTGAACCAGGGAGGTCGAGGAGGCAGTAAGGGAAAAGAGGGCTGCATACAGTAGATACAAGCATTCGCGTGGGATCTCGGACAAGGATGAGTATCTTCTAATGGCCAGGGGGGTTACCAGGGTGGTGAGATGGAGCCAAGGGTAGGGCAGAGAAGAGGCTGGCGCAGGGGGTCGGGGGGTTCTTTAAGTACATTGGGGAGAGAAAGAGAGTGAAGGGGCAGTTCAGTAGGTTGAGGACGGGGAGTGGATGGGCGGAGGAAGCAGGTGAACAAGCGGAAGTACTAAATGAATACTTTGCATTGGTCTTCACTAGGGAGGATGCCGGGGAGCCACAGAGCAGGAAGACGCAGGAGGTTGAGCAGGCAGGGGCCTTGAATGTTGGTGAGCCTGTTGTTGCTCAGGGTGCTGAGAAAAATGCTCAATCTTGAAGGGGGCACGCTGGATCTGCAGAGGGGGCAGGAGGCACAGATGTTGAAATCCCTTTTGGCAGGGTGTGGGAAGCCCTCGGGTCCCTAATGAAGGATCAAGCTCCGGGTCCTGATGGAATCCACCCCAGGGTACTGTGGGAATTGGCCGATGTCCTGGCTACACCCCTGGTGGCCCTTTTCAACCTCTCTCTGCAGATGGGAAGGGTGCCCAAGGATTGGAGGGAGGCACACATTGGGCCGATCCATAAAGGAGGCTTGAGGGAAGAGTTTGGGAACTACAGGCCTGTCAGCCTGATGTTGATGGAGGCCATCCTAAAGGAGAGGCTGGGGGTGTTCTTGGAGGAACAGGGATACCTGGATGATCGCCAGCATGGCTTCGTTCTGGGCAGATTGTGTCAGATGAACCTTGTGGAGTTCTACGACTGGGTGATGATGGCGTTTGCCCAGGGTAGGCCGGTGGATGTCCCCTTTCTGGACTTCAGCAAAGCATTTGACTCGGCCCCTCACACAGGTCTGCTGGATAAGCTGGGTAGGATGGGGGTGTTGGACCTGATGATCAGGTGGATTGGGAACTGGCTATCTGGATGTACTCAGTGGGTGGTGGTGGGGGGTAGTCTCGTCTCCCAAGGGGGTCATAAGTGGGGTCCCTCAGGGTTCAGTTTTGGGCCTGCTTCTGTTTAACGCTTACATCCCTGATATCAGGGAGGGTATTGGGAGTGAAATTAGCCTCTTTGCGGATGACTCTAAGCTGGTGGTGGTGGTGGATGGGGAAGAGGGTAAGCTAGCCCTCCAAGGGGACCTGGATACTCTTGAGAGATGGCCATGCACCTGGAAGTTAAAATTTAACACCAGAAAATGCAAGGTGCTCACCTGGGGCGTAGGAACCCAGGTCAAATGTACATGATAAGTGGGGACATACTGCAGGATTTGAGTGGGGAAAGGGACTTGGGCGTGCAGGTGGATGCCAAAATTAATAACTCTGAGCTATGTAGGCAGGCCATGGCCAAGGCAAATAGAATGCTGGGCTGCATCACCAGGGGGGATTACCTCTAGGAGCAGGGATGTGAGTCTGCCACTGTACATCTGCCTGGTTCAGCCACACCTCGAATACTGCGTGCAGTTTTGGCGCCCGCACCTAAAAAAAGACATCAGACTCCTGGAGTGGGTTCAGAGGAGGGCAACCAGGATGATCCAGGGTCTGGGAGATGGGACATATGAGGAGTGACTTGAGCTCAACTTATTCTTGCTAGAGGAGAGGTTTGACAGGGGGGATATGATTGAGGTCTTCAAGTATCTAAAAGGGATGAATGAGGTAAGCCTAAATGGGATCTTTCAGAGGAAGGTTGGAGGGGTCACCAGGGGGTACGGTTGGAGGTTGGAGGGTGGGAGATTCAGGGGGAAAGGAGGAGGTGGTACTTCACTGAGAGAGTGGTGGAACCGAGGAATGCTCTGCCTGTGGAGCTGGTGGAGGTATCTACAGTGGAGTGGTTCAAGAGAGGCTGGGACAGATACAGGTGATGGGTAAAGCCAAGGAATGCTTGTCTGGGAGGAACTTTGGAGGGGGGATCATGGGATGGGCCAGGAGGATGCGAACAGTACCCATTCAGGGTACTGACTTCCGGGCAGACTCGATATACCATGAGGCCTAATCTGCTGGCATTTTTAGTATGTTAGTGATTGCGCCGCCTTCCGTATGATGCCTCTGGCATTTCTCTTTGCCCGATTAAATCAGTTGCTCCTCCTGCTCCAGTGGAGGGGCTCCCACCCACCCTTTGTCAGCTCCCTTTGTGTAAGCCTCAATCTGGAGATACCTAAAGAAATATGTATTACCCAGGTCTAGACACCCGTTGCACCTCTGCAAACGAACAAAATCCCTCCTTTGTGTAAACATCCCCAGTACTACGAATCCCTTTGGCCTCCCATTCCTGAAATCCAGGGTCCTCTAGACCCGGTAGAAAGAAGGGGTTCCTGGCCACAGGTAGCAACATTGTCTTGGTGTTCGTAATATCTCTGACACACATTAACTGACCCCACCCGTCTAACATGGCCAGAACCAATGGGTTGGTTTCCCCCAGGTCTTGATATGCCCTATGCCCACGTTGAGCCAAATATGCTGACCAGGGCACCCCATTTGCTCCAAGTCAACCCAACTAGCAACCATCTGTAAGATCACCCAATCCTGGATATATTTGTGTTAAACAGTCAGAAAATAATTTCATAAATCTGGGAAGTTTAAACCCCCTCTGTCACTGTCTGCCTTTAGTTGCTGCAAGCAGGCCCTGGATTTCTTACCCTGCCAAATAAACAAGGAAAAAGCAGCCTCTTATCTCTTAATGTCCACCCTCTTCAAGCCAATATGTACCATTTGCATGATATAAAAGATCCTTGGCAGGATGTTCATTTTAATTAGTTTGATCCTACCCATCCAGGAAATGGGCAAGGCCCCCCACCAGCGCAGTTCTGCTTCCACTGTTTTGATAATGGGCATATAATTTAACTCATAAAGAGTTCCCAAATGTCTACCTACCTGAATACCCAGGTAAGTGAAGGACTTGCCCACCTCCTTCAATCCCTAGGACCCTCCTCGACCCCCGTTACCTCCCCCAGGCAGGCGGAATAACTCCGACTTCCCCAGGTTAATTTTATATCTGGAGAATTGAGCAAATGAATTATTCAGGTCGAGGAAGAGGTGCATTGAAGTTTCCAGGTCCCTCACAAAGAGGAGCATGTCATCAGCCTAGAGGGTAATCTTATGCGGACAGCCAGATGCACCCTCCACCCCCCCCCCAATTAAAAACACACTCCAGTTGTACATTATTTGTTCACTTTTGAAACCAAAGCAACATCGCTACACACTATCATAATTTAGTGAAAATCATTCATCTAAATATTGCATAAAAAGAGATGTTTTGTAGTTTGTTTTTTTGGTTCTAGAAATAGACGTTCACCCTCTAACCTGCATTCATAGACCATACACTTCTTTTGATGGTAAAAAGGAATGTAACTTATGCTTATGATCACAAATCTCCACAAATAATTTCTTTGCCTTTTCTCATCTCCGTATATCCAACCTCACCAAACTTTACTTTTTTAATGTCTCTTCATATGGGATCTCAGCCACTGAAAACATTCATAATGCTCTTTTTTTTTTTGTATCCTTCTAACTCTTTATTTTCCATTTTGGTAAGTCCCCAATCCCATACTGAAGACCTGTATTCAAGTATTGGTTTAACCACGGTACAACAAAAATACACCAAATCATCCTGAATGACACCTGCCCGTTTTAGAAATATATTCTCAAATTTTCTTTTTTCAACATCCCCTCAACTTGTTCTTTCAGTCCAAAATTATGTTGTATGGTAATTCCCCAAAGTTATACCCTTTCAACCATTTTTAGCAGCAGTCCCTCCAAATAACAGGGGGGGGGGGATGCTTCAATTTATTTGTTTTCCCAAACCTAATTTCCATAGTTTTGTCAGGGGTTATCTCCATCAAATTGAACTTTCACCGCTCTTCAGTTTTCATTAAATCTTCCTGCATGACACTTTAACTCAGTTCACTGAATCTGTCAATTACCATGCTATCATCCACATACTTGATAAATGGTCCATCAGTATTGAGGTCATTTATCATTATTAAAAACAACAGATGTCCTAATTTTGTTCCTCGAGACACTCCCTTACATTTACCCTCCACCTCCGATCGAACTCCTTCATCCTCTATCCACCGAGTCCTGCCATCCAAACAAATCATACACCCATCTCACTATACAAGGTGGGATACCAAACGTCTATATTTTATTCCATCAAAGTTTTATTTATCAAGCCAAAGGCCTTTCTCTAATCCATCAATACCTCCCTTACCATCTCCCCCTCCTACCATGAATTCCTGTGTAATTCTACAATCTTTAGGGCAGCCAAAGTTGCCTAACTCCCCTTTAATGATCTAGATTGATTCTTATCAGTTTCATTGTTTTACAATCATATAATATTGACAATGCCCTGAATCATTTTATATCTATATTCCTATCCTGTCGGGACATACATACACCAAAATGTACATGGTGTGTTAGGACCACACAGACTAGATGGTTGCATGAAGAGCTCCTTGCCTCCCTCCGGACGCGTGATAAAAGCTGGAACCGTTTTAAAATTTCTGGTAGTCAAATAGACTATGACACCTACAAAGTACAGAGGAATATGCGCAAAAAAACAAATTAGGCTTGCCAAAAGCTCGTACTGCAAGAATCTCCTACTTGAAGCTTCCAGGGATCCTAGGAAATTCTGGGCTCATGTAAAATCCTCTCTGGGATCACATCAGTCAAAGCACACAAATGATATGATCCTAAATGGTGTGCACAGCAGCAACCCTCTTACCATTGCAAATTCCTGTAATAAATACTTTACTGACCTCTCTAAGTACACCGCCTCTATCCCAGTGAACCACATCCCTCCATACTCAGCTGAAACTAGTGTGCCTAAACATCCACCTTTTTATTTTAAGATTGTTACGAATGTTGATGTCCTAAAACTACTCAACAGAATCTCTGACAAAAGTAATGTAGGCTCTGACTGCCTGGAGCCTAAACTTCTGAAGCTAGTTGCTCCCTTTATTGCAGCTCCACTGTCTAAAATCTTCACCTTGTCACTCTGCCATAGTCATGTACCGGACATTTGGAAGGTAGCAAAAGTTATCCCGGTCTTTAAGAAAGGAGACAAAAAGGACATTTCCAATTATAGGCCCATTGCCATTCTTTCAGCACTTAACAAAATTCTGGAGAAATTAGTGGCTATGCAGGTCTCTGAGTTCCTCTCCAAATACAGCCTCCTATCACCTACTCAGCTTGGCTTCCGCAAAGGGCACAGCACTTCTACGGCACTACTACAATTCACTAGTGATGCCCTTACTGCGATGGATCAAGGCTAAATGACAGGTGGAGTGTTCATCGATCTGTCTGAGGCATTCAATCTTGTTGATCACCCCCTCCTACTTACCAGTCTTGGCTCCCTTGGCTTCTCTGCAAAAGCTGTAAGATGGTTCCACAACTACTTAAGCAATAGAAGCCAGCATGTTAACTTTAACTCTGCGGTGTCTGAGTCTGCGCATATAAGTGCTGGTGTTCCTCAAGGCTCCATTTTGGGGCCTCTTCTCAATTTTTATAAACAACATACCTTCAATCACCCCTGGGTGCTCAACTATTTTATATGCAGATGATCTTGTACTTTACACTTCCTCAGCACATATAAAGGAAATAAATAGTCGTCTAACCTCTGCATTTCTAAAAATCCAAGACTGGATCCATAGTCTTACACATAAGTAAAACGCAGGGCATGCTCTTTGGATCCCCTGCCAAACTTCATGCCAGTTGCAACCTTTTTAATGTCTCCTGTACAAATGTCTCTCTTCTTACGGCGGTAACCTCTTTTAAGTATTTAGGCATCCTACTTGAAGAAGCACTCAATTTACAGTAGAACAACACATCATGACCACATGCAAATCGGTCAACATTAAACTAGGCATTGCCTACAGAACTAGTCGGATGCTCACTCCTTCTTCTAGATTGGCTATTTCCAGGGGTATTCTACTCCCGTCCCTCGCATATGGTGCCATCACCTATACAAATGCCTCTAAAACCACACTCAGTAAATGGGACACAACACATAACAATATCTGTCACTATGTCTTAGCTTCCCCATGCCTGAAACACCATTGCTTGCTATATTCAGACCTAAGTTGGCCAACTCCGTCTGCCCATCGTCTTCTTGCCCTTGGCATGCTACTAGATAATATCATTAGAACTGGCCTTCCTACCTCTCTTGCAACCATGCTAGTGCCCCAAACCCCCGCCTATGGCATCCACTCCTCTGAGCTCTCTCTACTAAGTACTCCCCGGTGTAAGACTCTGAAAGATACCTCAGCTTTCTCATGCCTGGCTCCAAAGTACTGAAACTCCCTCCCACTTGATGTTCGCTCTGTCCCTAATCATGCTGCCTTTAAAAAAATGCATCACTCTCCTGGTCAACAGTGCCCAATGCACCTGTTTTAACCCCCCATAGGCTGCTCTTATTTCCCGCCTCCTACCACTGAATGATCATCTCTCTCTCTCTCTCTCTCTCTTTCTCTCTGGAACCTGACTACTATATGTAGCACTTAGCATGGATGGTATACAAAATTTCTAGTACCTATGATTGTATGAACTATGTAATTTTTTTCCCTACCTGTTTTCTAGCATATCATATCATCACTGTTCTCTTTCATGTTGTTGCCCATCTTCTATACGAATGTCTGTAAATTGTTTGACTGCCTAAAATGTCTGTAACCTCCTGGGTTGTGTCTGGAAATAGTCATAATTATGGCCAGGACACATTACCTGGTTAACAAAAACGAAATAAATAAATTTGAAATTGATTCTAAGATCCATCTTGTAATAAAACCCTCACACACTTTAGATATCACGCAAGTTAGTAAGATAGGCCTAAAATCTTTTTTTTTTTTTTTGTTGTTATATTGTGTGGTACAGCCACTTTGCTTTCATAGTTTTCTAGACATAATAGATTTATTGAATTTATTACAAGGGGGCAATTAAATCTGCCCCTTCCTTCCATACCCAATTTGGTATTGCATCCAGGTCCACTGCCTCACTTACTTTTTACTTGAAAATTCTAGTCTCTGTATCTTTTAGGTGCTGTAGGTCTCTGATCTAGACCGCCCAGTGTCACATTACAGCTGTATGCCGGTAGATCTGGGCAAATTAACAGCAGTTTCATTAATGATTTTAGTGCAGCTGGTTTCACAAAGATGTTAACACAGAAGCTAAAGGGCATGCAGGGGCTGCCACTCCTGACGTGACTCCCTCGCACTTTTTGGCTGCACTTATCCCAAGCCACTCCCGCTCTATATATGCAGGATTCTGTGCTTGGGGTGCAGTGGGTTGTGCTGGATGTGTGGGGGTGGGCAGATTCCCCTAGAGCAGGCACAGTCTATGATGCGGCAGTGTCCAAGGAAGCGACTCTGCTCACCACATAAATGCAAAGTCCATTGAACTAGGACACAATAAATACTTCATTTTAGTAACAAACACGGAAGTGCACCCCCTCAGGTGTCACATGGTCGACGTTTTGCGTCGCTCTGATGCTTTGTCATAGACGTGGAAGTGCTGAAACAACCTTTTTTTTTATACATAACAAGAATATTAATGAGCACCTCTCTCCTTAAAGTGGTGATTGCCTCAAAACATAAGACCTGATGTCAAAAGGGCATATACTTATTTAAAAGGATGAACAATATATCAAATTCATCAGTAAAAGTACCATCACAGCCTACTATTAAAATCCCCAGTGCTTAAGTGCAAATATTGCTAGTTACTATTAGTTGACAAACTATATCTAAAGTCCCCAAGTTCTAGTGTGCGAACAATGCTTGTTTTTATGTGCAAATGCTTGTATCTATAAATATATTAAATACCCTAGAAAAAAATAATTACATACCTGCTATTAATCCTCACAAAGTGCCTTTAGTGATACAAATATACATGTTGCATGAAATTGGGGGGGGGGGATGATAAGGGGAAGAGTGCACGGAAACAGTTTAAAAACAGTACCTACCATTTAAAAATACATAACATAATCCACTTTTTGGATTAGTTTTTTTTCGACACAAATTATTTAAATATATTGTACATAATAGCAACTATTGGACAAGTGGCCATATTATTGGAACCTCAGTCGGATATATCCTGTTGTCTTCTTTTTAGAAAAGGTGCCAGCTAGAAGTTACCATTCCAACCAGGATAACAACTGGCTTTAAGTCTATATTGCCAGTATGTCTCACGACAGAGACATTTATTATCAAGGTCCCCTCTCTGGGACCTAGGGTCACTTTTTCGAGTCTCCTGAATGAGAAACTGTGTCCCAAGCCTGCTTTCTGACCATGTGTTGCTAGTGCATTCTCTGTGGAGTAATTTCTAATATGTGTCGTTGAGGCACAGGTCAGGAAGCATAGCAGGGTAAAATGGGGACTGGTGTAGTCTGCCCCCTCCCCCAGGCCACTGCCATCCTTGACCCCGTTGATGAGGATCAATGGGGTTATTTCTGTGGTGCTTACGATGCCTAAGTCACACTCTGCCGGCATAGCAGGCACTCCATGGGATGTATATGGAGGTCTCTGGGACAGTAACACCTACCTGTAAAAAAGAGAAACCTGGACCAGTTATAAAACGGAATGTTATCTAAGGAGACAGGATCTCGATACTGGACTGTCCCAGCAGATCTTCTCCTTTTGGACTGCCTTGAGTGTCTCACAGTAGGGCTGTGCTGTAGAGGGACTAATAACCCTGCTGGTATTTGATTACCTGGACCCAGAATGGCTGTGCAAACTTACCTTTTTCTTTTTTCTTTATTGGGCATGCCTCAGTGACAAACTTGTAAATTAAGGAATAAATACAGTGGGGGGCCTTGGCGATGGACTAGGCTCCCCTGCTGTGGAGACAGCCTGGGACGGATGTCTCCATTTCTGCAGTTTCGTTGGGGGATCTTTTTTGTCTAGCAATGGGGCCACATCCACTGTTAAAAACAGTTTGCCTTGTTAATCTGTTTTCAGGGTTCCCCTCTGTGTTGTGGCAATGGTGTCTGACCACAGCACTTGCTGACGTAATACTCCATTCTCCTTTACTCCCCTTCCATACTCTACCCTGAGGAGATTCCTCCTGGGTGGCCAAAGTCTCTTTTGGACTTTTTTACAATCCTCCACCTTAGTCAGAAGCACCCATCTGTCTCTGATGGCACAAGGCCCCTTTCAGAGGGGTCTCAGCCTTGGAAGTATAGAAATATTGCTTCTTCTATATGGTTGTGCATATAGTGCAGAGATTTTTCTCAGTCACTGAGGGCTGTTACTTTGATGTACCATTGTTTTCATGTTTAAAGGTAAAGTCCCCTCAGCATACTTTCTATATACCTGTGTAGTTTGTAGGCATGAACAATGATTCCCTCTTTTGCATCCCCCTAGCAAGGAATTTTGTTGGCTTGAGATTTTAATTTATGTATGGATTCTCACAAAGATTTAACAGGCCCTGCCCATTTCCCCAACTCCAGCAACACACAAGGCATTTTGTAGGTTGATGACCTCCCTGGGGTGGACACACCATTGGTGGGAATTACACACCAATGCTCTTTACTACACTCACTGTTTCCACCCTCATAATCGGTATGGTCGTATTGATTATGTATTTATACAAGCCAAAGATGTTTACAGGGTTCATAGCTGTACTATAGGCCCAGTTATATTCTCAGACCATACCTCAGTTCTGTCTGGAGTGGATTTCAAGCTATTCAGAAAACAAACAGGTTGGTGATTTGACATGTTTTACTTAAAGGACCTGGTGTTCTGGGAATCTCTGCAAACATACATCAAGGACACCACGGCTTTGAACTCTCCAGATATCTCCCCCTGCTATCCTGTGGGACACAGTGAAGGTGGTGTTAAGAGGTCAACTAATTAGCTGTGCAGCTCGCAAAGCTAAAGAGCGTCAGACGCACTGGAATGATCTGTTAAGCCACCCTTTCCTTCCTTCAGACCCCACCTAAACAGGGGACTCTGGCAGATACTAATTAGCTTTCACAACTTAAAAAACAGCTGGATAACCTAGCTAAACAGCAGATCAGAGTGGGTGCTTCAATAAATTTGTCAAAAATATTATGATGGGGTCCCAGGACAGCACGGCTCCTAGCACTCAGGGTCAGGGGCTACAGACTCTGGGTGTTCATCATGAAGATACGCCACCCCACCACAGGTCATCTGGCAGGATATATGGGCTCCATTACTGATGCATTTGTAGCATACTGTAAGAAACTGTGTGTATGGGGAGACACTTTCTCTACTAATGACATTAGGACCTTCTTAGACACTCTCCCAACTCCATGAATTGACCCTGGACACTGTCAGTATTCTACAGACCCTATCACCATGGAAGAGATCCAAGGTGAACTGAAGCAGCTTAAGCCAGACAAATGTCCTGGACTGGATAGTTACCCTGCTGAGTTCCTGAAAACCTTTTCCTCTGAACTTATGCCCCTTTTCTTGAGGCTTTCCAACTCGTTAATGACAAGAGACGAGTCCCCCTCCACCCTCATGGAGCTATGTGGCTATTTCAGTCATACAGAAACCCTATAAGGCTTAATTTTTTTTTACGAATCTTACAGGCCCATCTTGTTCTTGAACACTGATTGTAAATTGCCTCACTTTTTTTTTTTGCCCCCCACCTTGCTTTTCAACACCTTTTAAGACCTCACTACAGTGCAACTGTATGCTTCTAGCTGCTCCACAATCCCGCTTGACTTCTTGCTGTTTCTCTGTGCATTTTGGGTCTGCCAGTTATTAATTATAGTGTACATACGTGAAACCACCTGTATTATTCTTGTAACATTGTTGTTTATATTTTTTTCTGTATTCACTTGGTGTAATATTCTGCAAATTTTTATTTCTGTATTATATGTTTTATACTTACTGTATTCTCTGTCCCCCTACCCCAGGGCGCCATCTGGAAATGAGCTATTTCAGCTCAGTATGTCTTTCCTGGTGAAACTCTTTAAATAAATATACATTTTTATGCCCATCCTGGCCCGCTGGCTGGATACATCGTTGCCTACCATTATACATACAGGTATGGATCAAACCGGTTTCGTAAGCTAGCATTTGGCATATGTTCTTCCTCATGCACCATACATCTCTGAGGATCTTTCATCTTCTCACCTTAAGCCTTGATGCAGAGAAAGCATTCAGTAGGGTGCCATTGACCTTTCTCCATGCCATATTGGAGAAGTTTAATTCCTGCCCAACTGCATTGACCTCATTTTTTCAATCTACTCTGGACCTCAAGCAGAGGTCAGGGCAAATGGTCGTCTGTCCAAATTTTTCCTGCTGGAAAAAAGGCACCCATCAGGTTGCCCCCGCCTCTTCACTTTGTGGTTTATATAGAACCATTGGCACAGGCCATAAGGTGGGACCCTAACATAATAACATGCAGGGCGGATGATGGGAGTGGACACCACATCACCCTGTATGCTGATGATATCCTCCTTTATCTCTTGAATCCGGAGGTAGGATTGCTGGTGGTCTGGAATCTCTTAATGAAATTTAGTCAGCTCACAGGCTATAAACTGAACGAATCCCAGATAGAGATTCAGGCCATAAATTTCAGTCCTACTTCCTCACTCCAGGTAAAGTATCCTTTTCATTGGGACCTCCCCTCCATGAAATATTTGGGAGTGCATCTTCCTTACTCTTCCTCCAGAAGCTTTGAGGATAATGTTCTTTCATTACAGGCCTGGGTTCAACAGGATTTAGACAAATGGAACTTTTTTATTCATTTAATGTTTTGTTAACTGGGTAAGTGCACTAGACAAAACAAAATTGCCTATTTTCAGGCATGACCTGGGAGAAATACATAGAGAGGAACAGCATATTATGGGTGACAACACAGTACAACATTACATACACAGCTTAGCCAAATGATGCAGACTCAGTTATAGGTGATCACAGCAGGTATATCAGTGCAAGACATCTAAAAATACTGTATCCAACCAGAGAGGGCTTTGCACTGAAGTGGAGAGCAAATTCAAAGACAGACTAAGGTTAAGCGCTTAAATTTGGTTACAAAGAGACATATTTGTCAAGATTCACAGATCAGTTACAAGAGCATTACTTCCGCTTACTTTGGAGCGCTGGATAGCTGCATTAAAATGATGATTCTACTTAAATTCCTGTACCTCTTCCAAGCCCTCTCTGTTCCAATCCCAGCAGCGTCCTGGAAAACTTGGACCCACGTGGTCTCCAGGTTCCTGTGACAAAGTAGATCTCCTAGAATTAAGTTTTCTACACTCTGTCTTCATAAGCAGATTGGTGAGATGGGTCTCCCAAGTCTGCTTCGACATTATGAAGCTGCACAATTGCAGGCGGTTGTGTACTAGGTACAGAATCCTCCCACTCAGCAGTGGGTACACCTTGATTGGATGGCACTTCAGCAAAAGAGGCCAGAGGAGATGCTGTTCCTCCCTGATATGGCAAACTTTAGGGCCCCTGGTTTCTTCTTATATGTCCACAAGTTATTACGAACCTAGCAACAAGTACTTCAGAGGACTGGGAGGGAGGGGGAAGGAAGGCAGACTGGTCTGGTTACTCCTTTTGCACTTGCATCTGGATTTTGCCACACCAAAAATAGATTCTTATTACAAAACCTGGTACTGGAGGGGCTTGCATGGCCCTATACTGCTCTTGCAGAATAGGGAGATAATTCCGTTTCATACATTTCCGGAACCGTTGGCTCTTCTGCGGTCAGTACAATTCTGATATTTTCAATCTACGGCATATTTAGCCTACCTTCTCCAAAATGCTTCTCCTCCCTGGAGTCAGGCTTTGATAGTCCAGCTCAGAGACACCTTGGGAGGCTCTTTGTGAACCCATGTGGTGTAACCCCCCCTACAAATGGGGTTCCCAAAAGTCTTCCTTGGGTGTGCCTAAATACCTACTGCCAGGCTGGTATCCTGTGTCTTAGCATTTTAAAAGTGTTTGTATGAGAGTGCCTTAATGCCTCTGTGCTCTGTCTCTTTAAGAGTTGCCTATAACGTGGTGCTTATTTAATCTGGGAGGGGGCTGAGTGTTTCTGTGCTAGAGTCCTGCCCGGGCTGCCAGATAATTGCTCCGTTCTGCCATCACTAGTTGCACAGAGGGAGCTCTGTTAGATTAGAAGCTGTACTTATTTACTGATTATCTATTAGAATGGCAATAGTATTGTAGTTTGTCTAACCTGCCTTCTTCGCAGCATGAACTTTCTGTGTTGCACCATCATTTTGGTTTTGGACTACCAGTCAGCACCTTTGGGGACTCTAAAATGGAGCCTGTCCCCAGGGTCTTTTGGGAGCAACTTTCTGTAGGAATTGTAGTTTTTACATTTTGGCGCCAAAACAGACCTGGAGAGGGAGCCCTTGCTTTGACAGACAGATGGGTCAACCAACTGAAACTTTTGGACCGGTGGGAAATTCTCAAGCTGCCTGCAGCAGGGAGGCAGAAGTGAGTTGGAGCTGGAGGAGTGAGCAGCTCGAGGAGCTGCTGCCCCGCAGGGTAACATGGGGACTTGGCGGGAAGGCTGAGTCTGGCCTCCCTGCCTTCAGCTCTCCCTCATGGAGAGAAAAGAGAAGCTTTATTTCAAACTACGTCTCCAAGTCATTTCGTTGTGCCCTGATTAATGGGCACGATGGGCAGTGAGTTAGTCTGGAGTTAGAAGAGTAAACAGCTTGAGTGATTCAAGCAGCAGCCCCTGCGTAGTTCGCATGGAAGATTGGTGGTAAGGCTGAGTTTGGCCTGTCGGCCTGCAGTCCCTCGAGAGGGAATCCTTTGAAAGGCTCAGCAATCTGACTAAATCCAGACTGGAGTGCGATAAAGCCACTGAAGAGTGACCAGATTTAAACCTGAAGAAGACCGAAGATTTGCTGTACTGCTGTACACGATTGGCCTGTCAGGACTCTCATTTACCACTGAATTGCTGGTTTTGCTCAGAGACACTGATATTGCAGCCAGACTGCCTTCCACATTGTGGTATGGTGATTGCTTTACTATAAATGTGCTGTGTGCTGTTAGTGGGTCACGATTTGGTTCCCCACTGTGTAAATGTGCCACGCTTGCTGGAAGTTGCATCCAGCACTACTGGACTCAAAATCCGAACTGGTCCACCCCAGCCTGGGCCTTGCCACCTGGCACAGCCAGCTACTTCAGGCACAGAAACCATCATCGACGAGCGACTCACCCGGGAATCAGCCCCCTGCTCAACCATCTCGAACAGAAACGATACCTTGGTGATTCGTGTGGGCCCTGCTTCTCCTGGCAAACCAGTAATCAACCTGCAGTCTCCATTTCATCTAGCCTGTCTCTCGTATTGGGTAGCGTGAGTAACAATCAGGGTAGCTCCCTGCAACAACAACTAAATCTCAAGTGTTGTCATCTGATTGCATTGTTATTTTTCCTTTCACGAACTGAGCCTTCAGGCTCTGGATTACAGATTGTGTGTGGTTGTGAATGCCTTTTCTTTTCATCACAGGGCCTCAACCAGCTGTGACACCGGCCTACCCTGGGCAACGTTCCAGGCTAGCCCACCTTACTTCCAACTGGGTACCTGGAGTGTGTGACTGTGTAGGGACTCAAAGTGCATGCATAATTGCCTGACTAGATCAGTTTTAGAATCAATCAACCTGATTACACCCCTCCCTCGTTCAATTCCCTTAAATAAATCAGATCTAACTCTTTTTTGCATTTAATCTGACTGTGGTTCCAGTTTGTACCAAAAGCACCGTACTGTTGTTTGCTGTGCCTAACCTTGTTTTATAGGGGATCTCCAGGGTCGAACTGGTGGAACCAGCCCTGGTGGTAAGTGCAAACAGTGTGGGGAATTGTATGTTGAATAGGGGCTACTGTGAAAGTGTTTGTTTGCATATTGTCTAGGCCACTAGATGGGAAAGAAGGGAGTTACAGTGTCCTGGAGGGCTGTACCCAGGTTAGCCTTGTTACTAACAACCCTGTCCTCCGGGTGGAGGCACCCATTTCAGTACCAAGGCCCCTTAACCTGCAACTAGCCACGCAGGCAGGGGTAGTAGCCCTTGGGATAGTGCCACGTAGGGGTTACAGTTGTATCCCAGCTTCACGCTTTTCTTCAAATGGAGCCCAAACCACCACTTAAGGCCCTTGAAAACTGGAGTGCTGAACATGCCGCCCCTATTACAGACGACCAGTGGCAGCGAATATGCCAGTATACACTTAAGGTTATCAGCTCCATGATGTGGAGAGAATATACATGGAAATGCCTCCTTTGTCATTTTCTCACTCGGTGCAACAGGTACACAGAGGGCACGGCTAGATCCCCAGCATGCTGGCAAGAATGTGGAGAGCAGAGGGCTATACATCATCATATGATGTAGGCCTGCCCAGGCCTATTCAGCCTTTCTCATGGACCATAGAAAGTGCCCTTAAAGAAATATATCCCCCTCAATTACAGCTAACGGCACATCATTTTCTTTTCACATCTTGGCCACATAAAGAATGAGATGCTGCTAAAAAATATTTGATGGCCATTCTAATTATGGCAGTAAAGAAATGTGTAACCAAAAAGTGGCTAACCAGATCTCTTCCCAGATAAGAGGAATGGCTTAAGCTAGTGAATGGCATTTATGAGATGGAGCAGTTGACCCTCTCAGTTTGTCAGCAGACGCAGAAGGGAACAAATAGATGGGCGAGATGGGTAACTTAGGTGCTTGCTGCTGCTAACCCTGACTTTTTGTATCTGGAAACTGAAGACACAGAAGGGGAGTGCAAGACATGTGGGGATGCATGGAGGGAGCGTTTTACTGATGCAGTATTCAGAAGCTGTGAACGTATAATGTTGCTACCTGCCATTGTTTTTCTGTCTCCCTGTGTAAACTTTAATGGTATGCGACTATGTTGTTGACTGTTAGTGTTTGCTGTGTCTTAAAATGAAAATCAATAAATATGATTATAAAAAAAAAAGCGGAAACAGGGTGAGGGGTGGGATGTACTGAGTATGTCTGTTCATTATTTACAAAGGAAAAGGAAAGGCCCTTATCTTTGAGAAAAGTCGACATGGGGAAGGAAAAAATGTGTATTAGTTCAGTTGCCACAAACAGGGTGCTAAGCTGACTCAGGATGCGGAAGGAAAAAAAAATCCCCAGAGTCTGACAGTCCACTTTACCATGGTGTTGAAGGACATGATACAGATACAGGCTACACCCTGACTGACCTCTTCAGTTGCTCTTTGGGGACTGGAGAGGTGACGATGGCTTGGAGAATAGCAAATAAGATACCACTGCACAAAAGAGGTAGAATGGATGAATCGGGAAACTACAGGCTGGTAATGATGACGTCAGAATTTGGCAAATTACTGGAAACCATAAGCAGTAAGACTGATGGAGTTCATGTGGGAAAATGGGATACGAAATCTTAACACAGTTTTGTGGTAGGAAGGCCTTGGCAAAGAAATTTGTTAGATCGGTGTTTTGTTTTTTTAACTGGGTAACAGAAGCCGACCCGGTGGTGCAGAGGCGCTGGATGCCTTACCTTGCACTATGCCGCCGACTCATGTTCGGGAATGATCACAGGCCGATGGAGGTCAACAGGGGAGGAGAGGAGTCAAGCGTCCAAGGGAGTGCTCTCTCTCTCTCTCTCCAGGGAGGGGGGACTCCAGTGGTCGACACGCTTCTGGCCCCTAGCGGAGGCTGGGGGGCAGTGTGCAGATACTGTGCAAAGGGGGCTGAGATGGGGCAGGTGCTGGGAGGCACGCATGCGGACGCATGTGCGCTCCCTCCACTGGCATCCTTGCACGCCTCTTTCACATAAGGGACCAAACGTGGAAAATGGTCCCGCCGAATGTGCAGAGTGAAGCAGCCACCCACCGCAGACCCCGACCCTGAATGGCGCTCCCTGAACTGGATCCGATTTGAGGTGAGTGAGCTGGGGACTCCGCCACCCGACATGGGGGATAATCCGTGGGTTAAGAAGGGATGCTTCCTGATCTCTGGGTGTGGGGCTGGACGGGTGGCTGGTGATGAGGGCCGGCCAGGGGACTGGGGCAGAAACAGATAAGGGGGAAAAAAAAACTGGGTAACAGAGGTATTAGGTAAAGGGCAGGTAGTCGACATACTGTACTGTGATTTTTCAGCAAGACATTCAACTTGGCCATGCATAGAAGATCAGTTAAAAAACTGGAGGACCTGAAGATCGGGAATGAACTAACAAGGTGCGTGTAAAGTTGGCTTTGGGGGAGGACTGGGGGTGGTGGTAAACGGCAGTTCTCCGGAATGATGGAAGTCACAAGTGGGGTACCGCAGGGATTGGTGCTAGACCCAGCACTCAGAAACATATTCATTAGCAACATAGGGGAAGGCATCTAAGGGAAAATCTGCTGTTTGCACATGACACCAGGCTGTGTGTCAGATTTGTGTCCTGAGTTAAGGGAGGACCTGGTAGAGGCGTGAGAGGTGGTCAGAAATCCAGTAGCTGGGCTTTGATGCCAAAAGGTGCAAGGTCATGCACAAAGTAGGAAACATCTAGGGGCAGAATATAGTTTTTTTTTTGGGGGGGGGTTGGTTACTGTGACAGAGGAGAAGAGAGATCTGGGGGTGGTGATATGTAAGACCCTCAGATTTTTCAGCACCGTGAGAGAAGGCAATAGGGAAGGCGAACAGAATGCTGGATGTAGAGGGCTGAGCAGAAAAAAAAAAAAGTCATATTGCCCCTTTACAGGTTGCTGGTGAAATTGCACTTGGAGTACTATGTTCAGTTCTGAAACCCTCACCTATAAAAGGACATCACCAAGCTGGAGACAGTGCAGAGTAGGGTGACCAAATGATTCAGAGACAATAGGGCAGGACATACACTATGAGCAAAGATTAAGAGTGCTTCAGCATCTACTTATTAGAGGCCAGAGGGAGAGGGAGGACATGACTGAAATATTGAAATACACAAGGTGGACTCGCTCCAGAGGGCTGTTCATAACCAGTGGCAACAGAAACAGCAGGAGGACTAGTAAGAAACTGGTATGGGGTGGTTCAAAATGGGGCATGAGAAAATACTGCTTCACAGACAGGGTGGTAGAGGAGTGGAGCAAGCTACCCGAAATGATATGGGGCAGGCTGAATATGCTGCAAAGCCGCCTTCTGCCAGCAGTTTTCTGTCTCTCCCCGTTGTTTTTATTTAAAAAAAAAAAAAAAAAGGCAAACTTTGAAAGGTTTGGTGGAAATAAATATATATGGATATCACTCCTCTCAACCTCCTGCCTCATAAATCAGGGACAAGGCTTAAAAAAAATCAGGGACAGAGGTTTAAAATCAGGGACACACCTTATAAACTGGTGATATCCACCCAGGAAGCTGGTAGAATAAGTGGTGTAGTGTACAATGCATTCTCTAAGGAAGAACACGTCTGTAACATTATTGTCTGACATTATGTTATGCTTACAATCCCCACTGTTTGGTCATGGAAACACAATTTGTAGGAGGGACAGAGTGAAAGTTTGAGGTAAAATCAAGGAGAGTTGAGAGGTATGATGGATATATAGATTTGGTAAAGAAGACTGTTTGCCTTTGAATACACAAAAGAAGTGAATTGACTATGAAGAAACATGTGCTGTCATAGGTTATTGTGTTTAAAATGTTTTCATTTCAAAAGAAAATGGGTTTATTTTTATTTAGGCTGTTGCTCGGTAGATGGCATTTGGCTACTTATAGACTGCACTTTTAGGCCACATTGCTCCGCTCTTTCACTTCAGTGCTGGGATTCTATCTGTGATCATCACAGAGGGAGATAGTACCCTCACTGGCATCACAGAGCTTTGCACCATGCTAGCATTTTAATTATTGTCTTCCAAAAAAATCAGAGAAAGATTTAAGGATCTCTAAACAGGAAATGAACATTTTTTGCCATTTTTGCTACACATCTGCATTACTTTGCCAATAGACAATTATAACCAAAAAATAAGTGGGACTTACTTATTGTAACTTTCTATTTATGGCCCGCCTTGCTGTTTACCAATACTGCTTCCCTTCAGGAGCTCCCATGGCCCAGCCGCTCCTACCTGTGGCTGACCTCCTCCATCTAACCTTGGTTTTTAACCCCTCCAGCAAGAATGGGAGATGGAAGTGATTTACTCCAAGTCTCAATGTTTTGTTTTTTGTTTTTTTTTTTTTCATCAAGAGGCACTACAGGTGGTGTTGTGGGGCCCTGATGCATCGAGGTCTCATCTTCTGGGCTGGGGCCCATAGGTGCTGACTACAGTAGGGGTTAAGGGTCTGAAGCCCCCCCCAATGAAGTAAAGTGGGGGCTGTGCCCCCCTCCCCAGCTGGAATTGTATATTTAAAAAAAAAATGCTTTTCTCCTCTCTGGAGGCTAGGGTTGTTTCAGCATTGTATTTTTTCCCTCTCGAAGGCTGGAGCATGGGTGGGTGGGGGGGTCAGTCAGTCACATTATCTGTCCCTCCCAGCCAGACATGCCAGTGCATCACACCATTTAATTTGTGTGTGGAGCATTCTCATTAGTGGAACCACTGGTGGGAGGAGTATGGGTTTCAGACACAGTCACTCGCGCGTCCCGATTCCTGGGATACATCAGGCATGCATGGCGTCTCCCCAGCACGTACCAGCACAGCAGCCAGAAATGTTGGCGCCATCAACCTAGCCACCATCCACCATTCACCTCAGCTTGCATGGACCAGTAGAGTAGAGATGGTCACAGGAGGACAGAGGTGTCACAGTTGGAATGGAGGATGGTGATGGTCACCAACAAGAATGTGAGCAGCAGGAAGGAGTTTGAGGACACAGGACAATCGAACCGTCACTCAACTGGAGTCACCAAGGATGAGAAAGATGGAAGGCAAGAGGGTACAGGCCAAGGGAAGGCAGTAGAACAGGGGCCAGGCCCAGGGTACGGACTGGTAGCCCGCCAGTTCAGGCGGCAGCCCAGTGAGCATCAAGCCGAGTGTGATTAGTTTATTTTTTTTTATTGTATCCCATTCCCTGACCCTCAGAGTCCTAGTGGCATCTAAGCCAGCAAGAGCCAGACCGAGCCGCCGGCCCGCCACCGCCAATGTGGTGTGGATTGTGGAGTGAGTGGACCTGCAGAGTGGAGGTGGTGGTGAGTAGAGTAATTGCTTTTTTTTTTTTTTTCTCTACTCTCTACCGAACCAGCTGCAGCAGTGCTTGCAGCCTTGCACACAGACTGTTTCTTGTTCTCTGTCCTCTTTGGCCTTCGGTAAAGTTGCTTGCTGGTAAACTTCATGGGTGGAGGGTGAATACAATTCCGAGGCATATTGCATGGAACCATTGACAAACCTAGTGGTTGTGCCCTGTGAGTGGCTGTACACGTGAAAGACGTTTCAGAAGAGAAACCAAACCACTGCTCCACATATCATTGTTCTCTTGGTATGCTGCACTGTAGTGGTGAGACCCCATCTGGAGTACTGTGTGCAGTTTTGGAGACCTTGTCTACACAAGGACATAGACAGGATGGAAGCAGTCCAGAGGAGGGCAACTAAAATGGTGCAGGGTCTACATCAGAAACCATATGAAGAGACTGAGAGAGCTTAATATGTATTCCCTTGATGAAAGGAGGGACGGGGGGACATGATAGAAACGTTCAAGTACCTCAAGGGAATCAACAAAGTCCAGGAGGGTAGCATCTTTCAGAAAAAGAGATGTGTAAGAACAAGGGGGCACAATTTAAAGATAGAGGGGGGACGGCTTAGGGGTAATGTGAGGAAATTGTTTTTCACGGAGAGAGTGGTGGATGCTTGGAACCGCCTTCCTGGGGAGGTTGTTGGGTCTAAAACAGTGAGGGAATTCAAACATGCATGAGACAGACATAAGGCAATTGTAGTAGGGGGTTGCAGGAAGTAGGCTGTTGGTTAACTAGAATCTGCAGCTTATCCAATAGGAAGGGAAATGGGCAGACTTGGTGGGCCAAGTGGTCCTTATCTGCCGTCAAAGTCTATATTTCTAAGTTGTGAGCCTCTGAGGATCCCTAGGCTACTCCCCCCCCCCCCCCGTCAGCAAGCCAGGTCGGGACCCTTGGGGGGGAAGGGTGCTGGCTCTGGCTCGGAGCCCTAACTTCTAAGGAGCAGTAGTGGACCTAAAAGCCAGGTCATGCTGTATAAGGAGGCAGTATAACATAATGGTTAAGGACACTGAGGCTGAGCTACAAACCTGGAGGCCTGGGTTTGAATCCCACAGCCCCACCCCCACTTGCTATGATTTCAGTGGTGTTTGTTATGCTGTGCTGTCTCTTCAGTAAAACTCTCAAAATGCACCACAGAGCACCAGAAACCCCAGAGCTTCTGGGGGCCTTGGTGCCCCCCAGACCCCCAGCCATTAGCTGCGTGCCCCCCCCCCGGGAAAAATAAAAGTCGGCTCCTATGCCGAGGCTTTTTTCTGGTAGTCTCTCCACCCCTGGGAAGTCTGCTTGCAAGGGGCTCAATGCAGAAGCCCACACAAAGGCATGCTGCTCATGAACCCAGCTGCCTTCCGCCTCCCACAATGCATTTCTCTGTATTTTCACATATGGTCACCCACTTGGCAGCATTGCAGTGGAGGCAGAACCCCTTCCTACCCAGAGGGAGGCAGCATCCTCGGGGATGCTCAGCCCTTCTCCCCATTAGCCCTCTGGCCCAGACTTGTTCCAGAATTCAGATCACTGTCATTGTGAGCAGTAGCTCTACTGTTGCAACGATGGGCCAGTGGAACTTATTTATTTGGTCTCCATGTGAACCAAATATGAAAAGTTTGAAAATGGTATATGGATAATTGAGGGACTCTATTGATATTTTTTTTTTTTTATGTGACCCTGGTTCCTGGTTTCATTTAAAAATATGTTTCTACCATCAGTGGTGCCAAAGTTAAACATTTCTGAAGATAATTTCTGGAAAAAGCTCAACTTTGGAAACAGGGTTAAAAATACACACAAAATTATCGATGTTTGAAAACAGTACCACTATTACTCCTCGGTGTTGCACAGATTCCAAGCATTTGTTGTAAATAAAAATTAAGTTTCTAGCCCTTACAGTTGCAGACTTAGCTCTTCTAAGATACGTTGCCTTTTCTTAAGTGCTGCTGGTGCCACGTGCTAGCCAGGTCAGTGCCACGTGCTGTCCAGGCCAGAAAAACTAGGACTGCAGGCTTGCAACACATGACTAAAGAGTTGGTTCAGGCAGCTGGATTTCAGTTTTATAGGGGACTGAGGAAATGTTTGGAAGGAGAAGGCATTGTATGCTTCGGATCGGCATTACCTCAGCAGAGGGGAGACCAGGGCACTGGGGAGGAAGCTGGAGGAGTATGTAAGTAGATGTTTAAACTAGGATGAGGTGAAAGGCTTCACCAGGGAGCAGCACCCTAAGCTTTCACGTGGAGGAAGCTATAGGCTCCCCCTCTCAGTAGGAAGGGGATCATGGGGGACAAGGATGGGAGGGTCACAAAATCCTATCAAAGTGCTCCACAAAGAAACAAAGCACACGTGTTCAGTGCACACTGAAGCAGGGGGAAAATTACCGGCGCTAACAAAAACACTAAGGGGAACCATTCATCCTGGAAAAAGGAGCCTGGATAACAAAGCTTGGGATCTCCAGGCACTGGTTGTGAAAGTCCAGCTGGACGTAATGGCTGTTGCAATCAATCAATCTTTATTTTACCAGGTGAAACACCATTGAGTGAACTAATTTGCAAGGTGCACCTGGGAAGTTAAGATAAGTATAAGGTACAATAAGAAAACAGTGTACATAATACAGAATATGGGCACACAGGATGAATACATAATGATGTGAGACTTATACAGTACAACAGAGAAATCTGGAGAACAATAGTCTGAGAAGGCAAAAAAAGTCTATAAATAATATGTACAAGTAACTTGCAGTTTACAATATTTACAAATGCCTGCAGGCAGTACTATAAAAGTATACTTGAGGCAACATATAAATAAATACAAGGTTACCCATTGAGCGCCTCACATATGGGAGGGAAGAGGAAGTGGGGATGTTATGCATAGTAGGAGGGAGCAGGAAAGAGCAGGATGCAGAGGAGACAGGAGGAAGGAGGAGATACAAAGCAATGGGAGGCACCAACTTTACTAAGCAAGGATTGTGTCAGATGCACCAAGGGAGGCAACTGCAGACAGGTAATACCAGGCCACAATCAGGGGAAACATTTATATGCCTCCTTGATAGATCGTGAATAAAGTGTCATGAATGAGGCCAGGGAGATAGGGTGGGCCACCTTAAGAACTGCTTGCAATTTATTCCACAGTTGCGGTAGAGTGAAACTTATTGAGGACCTACCGAATCTTGATTTGACCTTAGGTATGGATAAGGTGATATAAGTGGAGCTTCTCAATGCATACTTGCTTATTGTACTTGGGGGTAGACAGTCAGCTATGTACATTGGCAACATATTTGTGATTACTGTATAAATGCAGAAGGCAGCATTTATTTGCCTTCTGAAAATGAGAGACGACTTGCCAACTAAGGTGTAGAGAGAGCAGTGATGCATAGAATGCAGTGCACCAGAGATGACTCTTATGGCTGTATGGTACAGCACATCAAGTTTGGCTAATGCAGTTGCAGGAACTTGGCCATAAAGGAAGTCACCATAGTCCAGAATCGATAGGAAGGTGGATTGGACCAGCCTTTTTTTTTTTTTTAGCATCCTGAGTCAGCAGGTGTTTGATCCTATAAAATAGGCCAAGTCTCTCTTTAAGCTTTTTTTTTTATTTCCCCGAAATGAGGGAGGAAGGAGAGATTATGGTCAATCCAGACCACCAGATACTTGAAATTGGGTGCAAAGTCTAATGATTCCTCTAGGAGAGTAGTAAGCTTCCGTATGAATCCTAGGGTAGCAGGATTAGGGGAGTGAGAAGCATCGCTTTCGGTTTGTTTATTTTCAGCATTCAAAAGAAGCTTCCTGTTCAGTAGATTTAATTGGAGCTGCTTGAACTCCTGCTGTAAGTCAGAGCAGACTGCTTCGGGGGTAGATCTGCTAATGTAAAGGACTATATCGTCTGTGAAAAGATGAATATTTGTGGATTTTATTCAAGAGTCAATACTATCAATGTAGAGTGCGAAGAGCAGTGGTCACACTATGGAGCCTTGTGGGATGCCCCCGAGCAAGGGTTTCAGTAGTGAGAATTCCCCTTCTGCTTTTACCTGCTGAAGGCAACCTATTAGGTAGTTTAAGAACCATCTCATGGAAGGGGGGGTCAAGGCCAATCGTATGGAGTATGTAAAAGCAGGTCGTGATCGACAGTGTCGAAAGCCTTGCTTAAATCCAGGAATACTGCACATACAAAGTTTTTGTTATCAAGGGTGTCCCGCCAGTCATTAGTCACTTTTGCAAGGGTCGAAATTGTACTATGACATGGCCTAAATTCTGATTGCAGAGGATTAAGCAGATTAGAGGAGTCCAGGAACTTCCTAAGCTGTGTACTATTTTCTCCAACATTTTAGAAAGTATAGGGAGTAGGGAAATGGGTCTATAATTGTTCAGATCACCTGGATCACCAGATTGTTTGTAGAGAGGGATCACATGGGCAGTTTTCCAAATATGTGGGATATCACCTTGCATAAGTGATAGGTTGAAGAGGGTGCAATTAGCGAGTTAGATGTGATGACCACGCTTAAGAAGTATAATAATTAAGTCTGCACCTGCACTCTTCCTACAATCCAGCTGTAAAATGAAATCCTCCACTTCTTTCAGAGATACAGACTGAAAGGCAAAGGCTATGGCATTCACCGAGATGTCAGCATCTAGTTTTGCTGGATCCTGTAGACCCAAGTTGAGAGCAGAGGTTATTGGCTGGGGAAGTATTGAATGCAAGGCCTACAGTGGTGAAGTAGTTATTGAGAAAGTCAAAGACTGTATGTTTATTGGTCACCGTGGTAGAACCAGAAGTGATTTTACCAGGCAGAGAGTTAGCAGATGCACGACCTATATCCTTGAGCATTTTCCAGAATTTGGCAGAGCATCTGAGGGAAGAGTTCAGTTTGGTGTGGAAATAATTTGTTTTAATCTCCCGGACCATCTTCGTACAGCGGTTCCTAGCCATCCTAAATGCTGTCCAGTCTGCCGAAGTTTTGGTTCTCTGAGCTTTTTTCCATAGAGAATCTCTATAAAGCAATGCAGCCTTCAACTCTGCTGTAAACCAAGTACAGGACTTTTTCTTTGTTCAGCTTTTAACCAGGGGTGCATGCTTATCAATTACCCCGAGGACAATTTCCTGGAAGATATCATACGCAGCATACACTGTTTTGGCTAAATAGAAGTGCTGACACTTAAATGAGGAACATGGATAACTCTGCAACATGACTGGTACTTCACAGTTGCAAGATATTCAATCTTCAGAAAGGATAAAGATGGGGGCAGGAGAGGAGGGTGGCTCTATACGTGAGGGAGGGCAACAAGGCCACACGAGATATAATAGTAAGAGAAGTTGTAGAGACGCAGACTCTGTGAGAGCAGATAGAAGCAGAGTGGGGCAGGAAGATACGATTGGGATGGTCTGCAGGCCACCTAACCAAAAGTTGAGGAAATCAGAAGGGCAGCAGTACTGGGATGAGGTGGTCACAGGTCATTTCTGTCTACCTGATATAGAAATGGATCATCCCAAGGGCTCGCAGTATAAGAAGCTAGGCACTCCTGGCTGCATTCCAGGATGGCTTCCTGGCCTTGGGGGTCAAGGAGCTAATGAGGGAAAGAGCAACCCAGGGCCTAATGCTGACAAATGTTGATTGATTGTTTCTGGGATTCCAGAGCAGGGCAGCCACTTGGTACTAGCAACCACCTCAGTGTAGTTTGCTAGAAATCTTGGGAAAGAATACGCAGACTCCAAAACTAGGGTCCTTGATTTCAGACGGGCTAATTTTTTGAAGATAAGAAAGAGAAGTTTAGAGGTAGGCTAGAAGGGATGGAGGGAGTGGAGGGGAAGTAGGGAAATGGGCCATCATTAAGGATAGTCTACAGGAGATCACAAGCTCCTGCTTTGACGTAAGTGGGGAAGGTTAAAATGTACTGAAACCCTTTATGGTTCTCAAAGAAGGTGGCGGGTGTAGTGAATGAAAAAAGGAGTTATTGGAAGAGATTTAAAAAAAGTCAGAAGGATGGGGACAGTGAGCTGGGAGGTATACCTTCTTAAGCTGAATGAAGCAAATAGGGAGGTGTGGCTGGTTAAAGTTGAGACAGAACTGAAGACTGTAGAAGAAGTGAAGGAGGGGCCAAGGTCTTTATTTATTACATCAGTAAAAAAGAGAACAATGACAGAAATCATTGTCGGGCTGAAATAGCATGAGGGGTGGGTGGAATACAGCAAAGGCCAGGCAGAAATACTGAATGAGTACAGTCACAGCCAAAGACATGGTCAGATAGTTCCTGAAATTTCTGATATATTTCTAGAGAAACCTACTTTCTGCATTTCCACAGTAGAGGCAGCAGAGAGAAACTCTTTAGAAATTTCATGAAATACCTGGAAATATCGGACCATGTCTCAGGCTACTACTGTTCTTTTGTTCTGTATTCACTGAGAAAAAGGAAGGGCCTTTGCCTCGAGGAAATGGTAACATGGGGTGGGGGGGACAAAAATATGTGTTAGTCCAATTGCTATGGACGGGGTGCTAAGGGGGCACAGGGCACTGAAGGTAAAATAAAAACAAAAAAAAGCTCCCCAGGGCACAACAGTCTGCACCCCCATGGTGCAGAAGGAGGTGACACAGGTACATACTGCTCCCTAGTGGACCTGTTCAGTTGCTCCTTGGAGACAGGAGAGGTGACAGCGACCTGGAGAACAGCAAACGTGGTTACCCCTGCACAAAAGTGGTAGAAAGATTGAACCAGGGACTACAGGAGGCTAAGTCTGAGGTCAGTAATCTGCAAGTCTGACATCAGTAGTTGGCAAACTACTGGAAACCATAACCAAGAAAAGACTGATGGAATTTCTGCGGGAAAATGGGATATAAGATGAGATCATGTTTTTGTGTAAGAAAAGTCTTGCCAAACAAATATGTTTTGAAAGACTTTTTTTTAACTGGGTAGCGAGCAATAAATATAGGACAGGCAGTCAACATGCTTTTCCTTGATTTTATCAAAGCATTCAACTTGGTCCCACATTGGAAGTTAGTCATAGAACTGGGGAATCTGGAGGTCATGGACAAACAAACAAGTTGGGTGGAAAATTGGCTCTGTGGACGAGTCAGGGGGTTGTGACAAATTACAGATCTATCTTCGAGAGGGTTCCTTCAGTAGGTCATTACATATAGGACTGGCGCTACCTGGCATAGGGCCACACGGCAGACTTTTCTAGCAATCATGAGGGAAGTCACAAGTAGGGTACCGCAGGGTTTGGTACTAGACCTACTGCTCTTTAACTTCTTCATTAGGAACACAGAAGAAGGCACTGGAGGAGAAATCTGGTATATGCATTGTGGCCTGAGTTGAGGGAGAGGACCTGGAGAGACTCTAAAGATGGTCAAATAGCTGGCCCTGTGGTGTGGAGGGCCGAGGCATTTTTGCTTCACCTGCCCCCACACCGGTGAATCGGGTTCTGGAACAGACTTGGGTCACTGTGGATTGGCTGGGGAGAGGAGGATCAAGTGTTCGATAGACTGCTGTCCTCTGGGGAGGAAGGGATGCAGAGCCTGCCACACGTCTGGCCTCTAGCAGTGGCTGGAAAAGCAGACTGCCAGGGACCACAAATTTGGGGGAATGGAGGTATGGCAGTCTGCAAAGTCCTATGCACGGGAGCGTGTATAGGTACATATGAACGGCATTGCATAGCTGTGCCTCTAGGGAGAAATAATGAGTGGAAAAATGACCAGGTGCAGTGCAGGATGACATACCGACCCCTTGCAGGTTCCGCACCTGACTACCGGGCCCTCTCTTGGAACCAGATCTGTTTGACAGCAAGTGAGAACCACTGACTCCCATCACGGGGGGTAAACCATGGGGGAAGCACCAGGATTGAAGTCAAGTACCTGAGACGCCAGGTGACAGGGCTTGGGGGTCAGTAGGAGAGAAAAAATCTGCACCGGTCGTTGAGGGAGAAAAATACAGATTAACTGCAAAAGGTGATCAAAATCTGGTAGCTGAGCCAGTTCAGTAGCGCAATGGGCTGAGGCATTGGGCACCTTACCTCCTGCCACAGCAATGACCCGGGTTTGGGAACAGACCTAGGTTGCTTGAGAACTGGCTGGGAAGGGAGGATTGAGCGTCTGTAGGACAGCTCAGCCTCCTTGGGGAGGGAGGACTGCACATCCTGCAGCTTACCTGCTACCTAGAGTAATGTAGGTGACAGCACAGGAAGGGACACCACACCTTGAACACAAGTGGCATCTCCGTGGAGGCAGAGTAAGCATATGCATCATTGCATGCGCGTGTGCTCAGTAGGGGAGAAAATAGGAAATAAAAAATGTCTGACCGTATAAAAGTGACAGCACCGATGATTGGGTGCCTCCAAATCAGGATCCTGTGGCAGGACCACTGGAGAAAGTAAATCCCAGAGAAGTCAGGTGATGGGGCCGGGAAGACTGGTCCAAATGCACGGTCATGCATGCAAGAAACGAATCTAGGAGCAGCATACAGGTTATAGCGTATGACAGTTACTGTCACAAAGGAGGAGAGGGATCAGTGGGGGTTGATATGTAAGAGCCTCAAATCATCAACCCAGTGTGAATAGACAGTACTGAAGGCAAACAAGATGCTGGGATTCATTGGTAGAGGGTTCTGCAGCAACAAAAAAAGAGGAGTTCATATCCCTGTGCAGGACCCTGGAGAGATTACACGTGGAGTACTGTGTTCACTTCTGGCACCCTCACTTAAAAAGGACATTGCTAAGCTGGAGACAGTGCAGAGGAGGGCAACAACAAGGTTGGGCATATGAATTAGCCAGCAGAAGGCTATTTGGTCTATGAAGTCTGCTTGGTTGCAGAGCCCCTGACCAATGACCATACAGTACGCACAGAGATTAAGACTGTTTCAGCATCTACTCATTGGAGGCCAGAAGGGAGAAGGGGACATGACTGAAACATTGAAATACTTGCATGGTGTTAACATAGTGAACTCCAGAGGGCTGTTCATAACCAGTAGCAGTAGAAATAGTAGGGGGAATATTAAGAAACTGGTGTGTATGTGTATGTGTGTGTTTCAGAATGGGGCATGAGAAAATAGACCACAAGTTGTGTTTTTTTTTGTTTAAAAAAAAAAAAAAGAGTAATGTTCTAAACTCCGGGGATAAAAATATGTATTAATTTACATAAGAATGTATTGATAATGGAAACTGTATTGATATAATTATTGTATACTGTTGCCCTGACTCCAGGCTTTCATTTAAAAATGAAGATTGTAGCCCTAATGGTTCCAAAGTTAGAAATTTATAAAGATAAGTTCTTTGAAAAAGGTGACTTTGGAACCGTTGGGGCGAGAAACGTAATTTGTTTTAAAGTAAAAGCATCACATCAACATAAATATGTTGTACAGACACAGTTTACAATTATTGTTTTTTATTAAATTTTTTTGTCTCGTCCTTCCCTTGCTTACCGTCACTTCTATCTCCTCAATGACCTGCTGCTTCAGCTACCCCTCACACATGTCTATTTACTGGACCATTCCCTAAGTCAGACATACTCCATCCTCGTGGTTTCTCCGTATTTTGTCACGCATGGGGAGGCCCCAACTACCAGTCCACTTGGAGCAGCTCACTGAGGAGTAGCTGTGGTCAGTGGAGGGGGGAGCAGGGGACATTGACATTCAGTAGTATTGAGGTAAGTGAGCTATGGGGCCATCATTCACATAGGGAGGACAGTTATGCTCTGGTAAAACCAGCTTACACCCCCAGCATCAGACTGTGGGTGCCTGTGGCACCATCCTATGGGCATGGTTGGCCAGCGTCAGATGGTCACCTACAGTGTCAATGCAGTCACCACTGCTCCCACCGTAGGAGGAGGAGGAGATGTATGTGTGTGCAGTAGGCTGCCTTGCTCTCTTACCCCAGAGATCAGTATCATGTCCTGGACCCCTCTAGCCCAGGGCTGGGCTATCAGGATTGGGGCTCAGTCCCCAGTCTTCCACACAGTGGTGCAATGCACCACCAGGCTGGGTTAATTATTGATAATTTAAAATATTATCAACACATTTATTTAAACAGGGTATAAAGTTATCATATTTAAAAATATCAGTAAATCAAAAGGGTATGAATATAGCGTATCTTGTGTTTCCTTGACTCCAAATTTTCATTACAAAAATATATCTAGGCTTAACATAACCCATCCTAAGGATAATTCCTTCTACAAAGTAACTTCTGAACCATTTTTGTAAGACAATTTTTAAATAGAGCTTGGAGACATGTCAACAGGATTTTCTCCTGTCAGTACTGATATGTGTCAGTATACATCATAGAAACATAGAAGTTGACGGCAGATGAGGACTGCAAGGCCCATCCAGTCTGCCCATTTCTTTTTCTACCTTATGAATGTGCCATCGGCCTTTGTTGTGTCAATGGCCTCTCTATTCATATTCATCTGTGTTGCTCGTTTATGCCTATCCCATGCCTGTTTGAAGCTCTGCACTGTATTCATATCCACCATTTCCTGAGGTAGGCCGTTCCATGCATCCACCACCCTTTCTGTGAAAAAGAACTTCCTCACATTACCCCTTAATCGGCCTCCCTCTAATCTCATGCTGTGTCCTCTTGTCCTGCTATTTTTCTTGTATTGAAACATGTTAGACTCTTTCACCTTGTTCATGCCCTTAAGGTGTTTGAATGTTTCGATTATATCACCTGTCTCCCTTCTTTGCTCTAGGGTATACATATTGAGCTCTGTTAATCTGTCCTCATATGTTTTCTGATGCAGTCCCTACACTATTTTGGTTGCCCTTCTCTGGACTGCCACAATTTGGTTAACGTCCTTGTGAAGGTGTGGCCTCCAGTACTGCACGCAGTACTCCAGATAGGGCCTAACTAGTGTCTTGTAAAGAGGGATTATTACCTCCCTCTTATGACTTTTGATGCCCCTGCTAATACACCCCAACATCCCTGTAGCCTTACCTACTGCTTTAGTGGTCTGCTTGGATGATTTCAGGTCATCTGTGATGATGATGCCCAAGTCTCTTTCTTCCCTTGTGACTGCCAGCAGCTCTCCTTCCAGCTTATAGGTGGCTTCAGGGTTTCTCTTCCCTATGTGCATGATCTTGCACTTCTTTGCGTTAAACCCTACTTACCACTCTTCCGACTATTTTGCCAGTTTATCCAGATCTCTTCTCATTCTGCCCACCCCATCTGGATCATCTACTCTGTTGCTGATCTTGGTGTCATCTGCAAACAGACAAACCTTACCCTCCAGTCCATCTGCAATGTCACTGATGAAGATATTGAAGAGGACTGGCCCCAGGACTGATCCCTGAGGTACCCCCACTTGTGACCTGCATCTCTTCTGACTGTATACCGTTTACCACCACTCTCTGTTTTCTGCCAATTGACCAGTTTGCCACCCAGTTGACCAACTTCTGACCCACCCCGAGCCTACCCAGCTTATTAATCAATCTTCTATGTGGAACAGTATCGAAAGCTTTGCTGAAGTCTAGGTAGGCAACATCAACTGCTCCCCCTTGGTTCACCACTCTGGTTACCCAGTCAAAGAAATCTATGAGATTAGTTTGACAGGACCTTCCTGTTGTAAACCCATGTTGTCTTGGTTCCTGTGTTCCTATGGATTCTAGTTGTTGCACTATCCTTTCCTTAAGGAGTGCCTCCATAATCTTGCCCACTACTGAGGTAAGACTGGCTGGTCTGTAGTTCCCTGCCTCCTCCCTACTACCACTCTTGTGGAGCAGGATCACATGAGCCCTTAGCTAGTCTTCTGGGACCTCTCCTGTGCTCAGAGACTCACTAAACAGTTCTGATTATGGCTCTGCTAGTTCCACCCTTAGCTCCTTTAGTACTCTGGGATGTATGCCATCAGGTCCCATTGCCTTGTCCACCCTGAGCTTATTGAATTCTTGTAGGACCCTTTCTTTTGTGAAGGGTCTAGTGCACACCTCCCTCCCCTTGTGTCCATGGTGCTGAGCTGTGGGCACTGCCATACCTTCTCTTCAGTAAATACTGAGCAGAAGTATCTATTTAGGATAGATGCTTTTACATGGTCCTCCTCCTCACATGCCCCCTTATCCCCTTTGATCTTAGTAATACCCTCTCTGGACTTTCTTCTTTCACTAATGTATCTATAGAAAGTCTTGTCACTGTTCGTCCTAGTGTTTCCTCGGTTTGGGCCTTTGCCTGCCTTACTGCTTTCCCTGCTTCCCTTAGGGAAGTTTGGTATGCCTCCCTATCTTCATCCCGCTGCATTCCCTTATATTTCCTGAAGGCCGGCCTTTTGGCTCTGACCTTTTCTGCTACTGTTTTTGAGAACCAAAGTGGTTTCCTTCTTCTTTTACACTGCCTTTTCTCTCTAACACAAAGGGATGTTGCTTCAAGTACTGCATCCTTAATGCTTGCCCACTTTGCCTATACCTCCTCACCTGTATTTCTTTTTGTCAGGGCTAGCTTAACTCTGTTGGCCATCTTAACAAAGTCAGCTCCTCTGAAGTCCCATATAGTACATGTTTATTCATAACAGTATGATTTCAAGAGTATTGTTGTATATTGACCCAGGTGTCCTTGTGAATTGATCCTGGAGCTGTCACCTCAAACTTTTCATGATCCTTTGCCAAAAAGGGAAAATGACAATTCCCTAAATAGTTGGGGGTCAAGTATGCAGAAGATTCTGGTGGTAGTCCATTAAGGAGAACCACACCCTTTCTCTAGTTCACCTTATTAATGTTATTCCACCATGGTAATGCACCTCTGAAGGTCAGTGCACAGTAAGTTTGGAAAAGTGAAACATCCTACTGAGAGTCTTAAGTGTGGTAGGTAGTTAGGCAATAACCGAAAAGCTGGTAATTTCCGAGGGATTAACGACTACTTGGGTGGGATGGGTGGCCTGAGGCACAGCAGAGGGCCTGTCTGCCTCCATGTGGCTGTTAAGCCAAGAAAATGGCTGACTTCGAGGTTGTTATTGCGATTATAAATCTAATCGAAATGACCATTTTCTTTTTTTCCCATTTATTTTGAACTTAAGGTTTTAAACAGAGTGCTTGAGCTGTGCGTGCCGCACAGCGCCGGTTGACAGCCAGTTTGGCCACTTCTAAGACATTAATAACCGATCTAGTACCCAGTCAGGTACCTCACTAGGCTCATGAATAATTAATTAGACTTATAATTTTAAGTAACTTGTGAACAGCATTTTTCCAGTTCGACTAAGAGGGGTAGCCATGCTGTTTGGTTTCTTTGTGGTACTGTGCAGTGAAGTGAGTTTGTCATGAGCATCCTTGAACACAGTTTCAAGTCCTTGAATATCAGCTTTCTTCTTTTACAAAACCAGAAAGTCATAAACTTCTTAATTTTGTATTTACCACAGATTTTTCTGCTTCAGCTGGATCAAGCGTTGTAATTATCACAGCCAATTCCTGGAGCAACGACCAGTCATATATAAATGTGGTGCAGAGCAACGTGGACCTATTTAGAGGAATTATTCCAAGCGTAACACATTACAGTCCAAACTGTGTTTTGCTTGTTGCTTCACAGCCAGGTAAAGAAACTTTTATTTATTGCACTGGTACCTTTGTATGGGTGCTCAGAAGAAAGATTATAAAATGAGTCTTACATTATAGGTGCTCATTTCTTTTGTGCTGTGTTCTAGGTTGTATTAAAATCATTGTTTAGAACAAAAATGATTGACCCATGAGACCGGCCTGTGACTCAGGCCACAGGGTTGCTGCTTAGCATGCTTTGGTCCCTGGTTCTTGTTCTGAGCCTGGGACTGCAGCAAGGCTAGCAGGAGACTCCTGAACGTGCACAGGATGTTCACAGTGTCAGTGAAAGGGAAGTATGTGTGTGTGTATGTGTATATATGTACACCCTCTGATGACCCAGATGTTTGATGCATTACACTGTGGGAGGGGTGGATGCCCTAGGCAGGGGTAGGCTGGCACACCATGCTCTGTAGAGATGTGTGGGAGCCGAGTGGCATACACATCCATGAGAAGGGTCTACAAGATCAAAGTTCTCAGATGCCGGGCAGGATGATCGATCTACACTGGCCACTATCTGATGCCAGCCTACTCCAATTGTATCCATGTAATTCCACCTGAGAGATTCCATTGCTTGACCATTTCCACCACCTGACCAAACCCTACAGGAGGGAGCAACCTCTAGGGACTGGCAGGTCTTCTTAGAAAAATCTCCTCTAGAGCCACAGTCTTTGGTCTTAGGGCCTTAGTCACTACAATCTGTGGGAACTGATGCTTTTGGGAATGATGGCATCCACGCCAGCGCACACCAGTAACATACTCCACCACCCATAAATATCAGCATTAATCACAACTGTGTCAATTCCTTTTTCTTATCACCATTGACAATTCTGCTGTCTCGTTGTAATATGGTCTTTGTGCCATTGCCATCAAACTTTTTGTTTGTGTTTCATTTGGTTTAGGTGCATGTCTTCTTTTTTGTGTCATTCCATGTTGTCACTGGGCTAGTCATCTACTGCTGGGTAATACGTGCTTCAAACAACATGAAGTCTTGCTGTATTCAGACGTAATGCAGTTAGCCCCAGCACTTGAACTGCCCCGGAGAGGAAAGAGTTAACTCTATGCAGAAGCATAGAACGTTGAGCTCGTGCTCGGTTTTCAAACCTCTGTCTGTGGTACTTCCCAGTGTAACCGTCAGATTCTTTACTCCGCCTAACAGTGAAGTCGCTCCGGAGATTTCCTCTGCTTGGTTCAGTAAAAGTAAAAGCGTTTGGTTTAAACTGTATATTTTTTTGTTATTTTCGGATTTCCAGTCTCTGTCTATGGTACAGGTAGTGTGTAGATAGGTAGTGACTGTGTTTTATTTCTGTGAAAAAGTTGGAAATTGTTCTTTTCTTCGGTTTCTTTCCGGTCGGTCCGATTTGGAACAGACCCATTCTGTTTAATTTTATTTCTGGGATTAGAGTGGTGTTCCGGTACTGATCGGTTTCAAAAAAACTGGACCTTTTGCCAGTTCTTTTAAAAAGCCTGTGACACGGTTTGTAACCGATCAGTTATTGTATTACCTGGCTTGAAAGCTGCAATAGGGTAATTTGCTAGGTTGGCCATGTCTGAGAATCCCAAGAAGAAAACCGGTCCCAATGGGTTTCTACACTGTACTGAGTGTGGGGAGGCCTTTTCTAAGGCTGACCCCCACCTCATCTGTGTTTATTGTCTAGGGTTTGACCACCTCAAGTCAGACTGCCAAATCTGTAAAAACTTTCCTAAATCCACTCTAGACAAAAGACTGAGTAGGCTGAAGGAAAGGGAGGCCGAGAAGTCCGTAGATCTGGATGGCCAGCCCGGTTCGGTTGCTGCCGAACCTGAGGAGGTGCCTACTGACCTAGGCGATACCTCCTCGGGCAAAAGGAGAGCCGACCTCAAGGGGTCGGTTCCATTAAGAAAGAAGCATAAGTCTGCCGGTTCGGATCCGGTATTGCACTCTCCAACCGCGGACGAAATAGCCAAAGCGATTAGCATTGTTCAATCGCTTAGACTGGTTCCATCCGAACCGGTACCCCCAGTTAGGCAGTCGGTTCGGTCAGATCCGTCTCCTCCGGATTATGATCCGGACGCTTATTATGAGGAGTGGGAGGGAGATGAAGACTATCCCGGTGATGATGATGACAATGACCAGGTGGGGTCTGGATGTGCCCATTGAACTGGATATCTCCCCAGACAGGCCTTTAGGTGTCTCTCCTCCCAGGCTCTCTAAGTCCCCTTCACATTTTTTGTTCTACAAAAAGGTGGCAGAAACCCTGCAGCTTCCCTTGGTTGAAGCTGCAGAGGAGGATGAAGAGCCTGATTTTGTGGAAATGATGGACATTCCCAGAGTCCAAAAGACTGTCTATCCCTCTTCATAAATCCTTGGGGAAACAGACACACGAAATTTTACAAACCCCTAATTCAATACCTCCTGTGGATAAGAGAATGGACAGGAGGTATTTGTTATCAGGCTCAGCTTTTTATAGTCATTGCAGCCATGTTGGGGTAGTGCAGGCTGCAGCCTGTGACAGGGCTAACATTCCTTTGGCTTCACAACCCCGGATAAGGACTCCAGGAAGCGGATGCCATGGCCAAAAACAGTATTTGGCATCCTCTTTGGGACTCAGGCAGGCTACTTATATGGCCTACACAGCCAGGTACCAGAAATCCAGATGGGATACGGTTCTGGAACTGGCTAAACAGGCCTCTCCCTAGCTAGCCAAGGAGCTGGAGGAGGTGGCTGCTGATGGAACTGAGGCATCCAAAATGCAATTTCATGCTGCTGTGGACTCCAGTGATGTGGCATCTAGAGTCATGGCTACATCTGTGTCTCTCAGAAGACATGCTTGGCTCAGATGTACTAGCCTTTCATAGGATACCCATACTAAGGCTATGGAATTTCCTGTAGTAGGTAACTCTCTGTTTGGGGATCAGAAAGAGGCTTACATGAAGAAAATGGATGAATACAGGACCACGTACAGGAGTGCAGAGGCCAAAGAAAGGCAAGCCACTCCGCACAAGCAGCAGTCTAGGGGCAGGGGAAGGCCCTTTCAGAGGCCTTTTTACCAAGCCCAGGCCTCCTCTCCCTTCCCACAGAGGGGGTTCTTCAGAGGGAGGGGCAGGAGGGGGATGAGCAGAGCTGTTCCCTCCTCCTCTTAGTGTAAGGCTGCTGCCAAGCAGACACCCTGATGTGTCAGCCTAGGTCGACTCCCCATTTCCAGTAGGAGGCAGGCTAGCTTACTACTTCCAGGCCTGGAAGTCTGTGACCTCAGACAAATGGGTGCTGGAAGTAGTAAGCCAGGGTCTGGCCCTCGGCTTCAAAAAATTTCTAAAAAAGAGGGCCAAGTCTTTTCCACCTGCATCGCTCTCAGAAACCATTGCCCTAGAGGCAGAGGTTTCCTCTCTTCTAGCTCTCAGCGCTATAGAGAAGGTTCCTACTCAGCACAAGGGAAAAGGATTGTACTCCAGGTACTTCCTTACTCCAAAGAAAACAGGGGAGTGGCAACCCATCCTAGACCTAAGGTATTTGAACAAACACATTTCAAAGCCCAAATTCAAAATGGTAACTCGGGGAATATTCCTACCCTCTCTAAGGCCAGGGGATTGGCTAGCATCTCTGGGCCTCAAGGATGCCTACTTCCATATTCCTATCAGGTGCTCCCACAAAAAATACCTCAGGTTCGAGTTGCCTTCAGGCCATTACCAATTCAGAGCTATGCCATTTGGCCTAACATCAGCTCCAAGGGTGTTCACAAAGTGCCTTGCAGTAGTGGTGGCTTACCTCAGAAGACAGGGTATCACCATCTTCCCGTATCTGGATGACTGGCTCTTAGTGCGTCAGTCACCTTTACAGGTCAAGTCAGCTCTTCAAACTACCCAAGACATACTCAGCTCCTTGGGGTATCTTCTCAATCTTCCAAAGTCTGTCCTCGAACCAGTTCAACTTCTCACCTTTATAGGCATAGAGTTGGACACTGTACAAGCAAAGGCCTTCCTTCCCCTGGCAAGGGTGAAGGCCCTGGTGGATCTTGCTTCCTCCTTTCGACCTCAGGTCTCCCACCCAGCAAGACAGTTCCTCCAGCTCCTGGGCCACATGGCAGCTTCCATGGCAGTGTTGCAGGGAGCAAGGCTTCAGATGAGGGATATTCAGTTTCATCTAAGGTCTTTTTGGTCTCAAAAGAAGGATTCACTTACCGAACTGATTCCAGTGACTCAGACTCTGGTCCAAGCTTTCCAGTGGTGGCTGGACCAGGATAACCTCAGACAAGGGGTTCCATTTCTCCCTCAAGTCCCATCAGTAGTTCTAACTACGGATGCTTCTCTCCTATGGTGGGGAGCCCACCTGGGAGCCCTGACAGCTCAAGGGTTCTGGTCTCCACAAGAGTCTCTCCTTCATATCAATCTCCTGGAACTCAGGGCAGTTTTCCTAGCCCTGCAGAGCTTCTCGGATTCAGTCAAGGGCAAGGTGGTCCAAGTCAGGACAGACACCACCACCACAATGTGGTATATCAACAAACAGGGAGGCACTCGGTCCACGGCCTTGTGCACAGAGGCCATGAAGCTGTGGTCTCTGGCCTATTCTCTTCAGACTTCTCTGGTAGCAGTTCACCTTCCAGGGAAGGACAATGTACTAGCAGATGCTCTGAGCAGAATTTCACAGGGACATCACGAATGGTCCCTGGATCCTCACATCCTGACGGTCATCTTCTCCAGGTGGGGCACTCCAGAGATAGATCTCTTTGCAGCACCAGACAATCATCAACTTCCTCTGTTTTGTTGCAGACCTCCAGTTCTGGGGACGGTTCTCCAGGATGCTCTCATTTTGGTCTGGTAGGGCAGGTTTCTCTATGCCTTCCCTTCCTTCCCTCTGCTGTTCAGAGTTCTGATCAAGATCAGGACTCAACTCTGCACAGTGACACTGGTGGCTCCAGATTGGGCCAGACAGCCTTGGTATCCTCTACTGCTGTCCTTGTCAGAGTCACATCCCCTGTCTCTGCCCAGGACATACAATCTCCTGTCCTCCTCCCAGGGGCGGATCTGGTACCCCAATCTCCAGTCTCTCAATCTCAAGGCCTGGCTCTTGAAGAGTTAGAATATGCAGCACTACATCTCTCTCAGGGAGTTCTGGATATTCTGAAGGTCTCCAGGAAACCTTCCAGTAGAAAAACTTGCAACTCAAAATGGAAAAGGTTCAGTATTTGGTGCTCTCAGAAAGGCATCCTGCCTGATTCTGCAGGCATTTCCACAACCTTAGACTATCTAGTTCATCTGAATGGTCTAGACCTTAGGCCTGCCACTCTGAAGGTTCATCTAGCAGCTGTCTCTGCATTCTTCTCTGCAGGGAAGGGCTCTTCTCTGGCATCTCATCCTGTTTTCAGAAAGTTTTTCAAGGGCTTGGTTCACATTAACCCTCCCTTTAGGGAGCCCACTCCACCTTGGGATCTTAATGTCTGCATAGCTCAGCTTATGCAGCCACCCTTTGAACCTCTGGCTTCATCCGAATTGAAGTACTTGACCTGGAAAACTGTGTTCTGGTAGCTATTACTTCTGCCAGGTGGATTAGTGAGTTACAGGCTCTGTCAGTTGAACCTGACTTCATCTCCTTCCATAGGGACAAAGTGGTCCTAAGGACCAATAGCAGGTTCTTGCCCAAAGTGGTATCGGATTTTCATTTGAACCAGTCTATATCTCTCCCTGTGTTTTTCACTGATCATTCTTCTTCAGGTGAAAGAAGGTTACACAGTCTGGATGTTAAGAGGGCCCTTAGCTACTACATTGAGCATACTGAGGCACATAGAAATGACTGTCTTCAATTGTTTCTCAGTTATGGTGAAGCGGGGAAAGATAAGCCTGCCACTAAAAGAACTATTGCCAGGTGGATTGTTTCTTGCATACAATTCTGTTATGACAAGTTGGGTAGAACGCCCCCTTCAGGCCTGAGGGTGGGCTCATTCGACTATGGGGTACAGCTGCTTCTCTAGCTGTGGCCAGAGATATACCTTTGTTAGAGATCTGTAAAGCAGCCACCTGGAAAACAGTACATACTTTTTTCCAAGCATTACTCCCTGGACATCCAGGCTAGGAGTGATGCTAGGTGTGGCACAGCAGTATTGCAGAGCCTCTTCTCAAAGTAGGTTCTGCATTCCCTCCTCCATAGGGAACTGCTTGGTAGTCTGCATTATGTCTGAATACATCAAGACTTCATGTTGTTTGAAGAAAAAATTACTCACCATAGTAATGCTGTTTCTTCTAATGGAGTCTTGCTATATTCAGACCTCCCACCCCACCACCTCCCCTCTCAGAACCTGTTTTTTGGGAAGTGGGCTGGCAGGTACAGTGTTGCACCTCAGGGGTGTACCTTGTACCCTCCCTCTTGGGTGGGGTGGATGATGTTATTTTTTCTGGTGTTTTATACTTAAATATTGTCACTACCTTTCCTTCTTGGGTTCTCGACTTGAGTCTTTTGGGCCCAAAATGAATCTTTTACCCTTTGGCTATATGTTGAACAATTTCCATACTATAGTATGTTAGTTAGTGTGCTCGAAGGAATCTGACCGTTACACTGGGAAGTACCACAGACAGAGGTTTGAAAACCAAGCTCGAGCTCAACGTTCTATGCTTCTGCATAGAGTTAACTCTTTCCTCTCCGGGGCAGTTCAAGTGCTTGGGCTAACTGCATTATGTCTGAATACAGCAAGACTCCATTAGAAGAAACAACATTACTATGGTGAGTAATTGTTTCTTACCTACTACGGATAAACCTACTCCAAAGTTATGACATCATCACAGAATCCCTCGGTCCATCCTATTCCTTGTCAGCTTCTTAGAATGTTATGGCTTGAGTATGTTGGCTTTAAAGATAGAAGTACTGCTAGCTAGCACTCTTCTGCCTGAAGACTTTCTTCAAAATCTTTTTATGTTTTTCCCTACTGTAGTAACTTTCAGCAGAGAATCCTTTTTTGTTTACAGATAGAATTTCTAAATTGAAACTATTCCTGTTGTTTATTTACTGAATTGGATCTTTTAAACCCAAATTCTTGTCAGAAGACTCAGTTGTGGCATTTTTTTTTTTTTTACCAGTTTGCATCATTTTGGTAGGTTTTGATGCAGCCGCATAAAACCTATGATGCAAGTTTGCAAATATTGATGCAAGTTAGAAACACTGATTCAGGTGCACAAATCATCTGATGCAGGTGCACAGATATTGATGCAGGTGTGCAGGAAATTTGATGTAGGTGGCCAAAGCCTTTGAGGCTGATCTTCCTTTGGTAGTTTTGGCTGCGGAACCGTTTTTATTTATTTACTTGAAACTTGGTAACTGGGAAAGTCACATTGAGCCAAGGTGCATTTCCTGGTGCAACCTGTGGGAGAGAGAACAAAGGGTACATAGGAGCAATAAAAGTAACCAAATACATTTACAAATATAATACTGGAGTACATAAAGTTCACAAATAATGAATCAAATACAGTCAATTAACTGGCATGCTATTCAAGATAAATTATAGAACGACTGGAAAAACTTGGGCAAAAATCAGTTAAATGAGGAGGAATTGGGATTTGGCAAAAAATGAAATGTATAAAAAGGACAAAATACATCGTCAGATAAAAAAAAACAGATTGTGAAAGGCAAGGGTACAGAAGAACAGAAGGGCAGATACTGATGAGGAGTATGATTAAGTCAAGGTCAAGAACAAGAAGGGGAGCAAACGTTTCGACAAGAGGCTTTAAAAGGAAGATAGGCGGGGGGGGGGTGACAGAGGGATATCTGAGGATTTTTCCAAATTGATGGGAGGTGGAACGAGAATGCAGATTGTCCAGAAGAAGTTTGACAGGCAGGAACAGAAAAACAGCATGAATCAGAGAAGTGGTGGGAGTGGCTGGAAAAAGGTACTGTATATAGGAAAGGAGACTGCTATGATTGGGAGGAAGAGAGGAAACCCAAAAGTTAGAAAGAAAGGAAGTACAACAAAGTAGATGATAGGAGTCCAAGGATGGCAGGGAGACAGATTGATAGAGGAACAGCGATGAGGAGAGGAGGCGAGTTAGAGGCAAAATGTCCGAAAGAATGGAAGAGAGCATCTAGTCTGGCCAGTTAGGCTTTGGGATCAGCCCACAGAAAATGCCTGTATAGTCAGATACTGACACAGTCATTTGTAGAGAAAGTGTCCCTAATTTTGGACAGCACCATGGTATTCCGCGGGCCCTTTTCATCTAATAAGAAATGTAAAGCATGCCATAAGGCCTTGAGACAGTCTTCATGTGGAATGTTCTGTCCGTTCCTCTTCAGTAAAACCAGTGCTAATTTTTCAGCACCTCATCCCCAAACTGCTTGTGGCCTAGGTGAGGGAACACCTGGTTTCATGTTTGACAGTGTCAGCTGAGAGTTGCACAGTTCCCTACTTTATCTTGATGTGTTCTTCTACAAGGAGGATCAGTCTACAAGGGTGCAAAAAAGCATTCATTCTTATACCCAATTCACAGCAGACCCCTCCTTGGAAGAGGAGGGGGCAAGGCAGGCATGTCCAGATGAATTGGGACATCCACCACAGAACCTGGGTCGAAAGGATGTTATCATCAGATTTGAATTCATCCCCATACCTTTCCGGTCATGTCACTGTCCCTCAGACAAACAGCCTGGAAGGCTTGAAAAGCAATATGAATCCTACTGACAGCTACCGGAGACAGACTACTGCTATGCTGAATGTAAATCCCATGTTTTCCTCTCCCGGATGTACTCCCACATATTTCTCTGAATTTTAACATTTTATGCAGATTATTAACACTTAGGCTGCCACTGACAAGATATCTTGTCCTAAAAACCTATGCGTTCTAAATCTTCCGGCAGCCTAAGGGTTAAAGATACATGGGGAAATGCGGACAAGAATATGCAGATTCTCTTCGAGACAATCTCTTGCAGCAGGTCATAACATATGGGAACCTTCTGCCAGAGGCACTTGTTTCTGGAAGACTTCTTAGCAGTCGTACCTGGGACTGCCCCCTCATGCACCACATGACCAAGTCTGTGCACTATAAAAGAGAGGGTGGTCCCGATACTCCTCAGTTCTTTCTTTTTCACGACTTGCACACATCTCTCCTGGAGATTGGCTCAGCAGTACCTTCGCCTTTTAACGTTTTATTTTTTTCTACTAACTTTTGTTGTTCCTGACCATCGTTACTAGGCCGACGATGAAGATATTTTGAATTTCCATTAGTATAATTACATCTTCAGTGTCGCTGAAGGTGGCTTCTGCCCTCTCATTGATGGTGGCTTTTGCCCTCTCGTCGACGATGGCCTCAGCCCTCTCATCAACGATAGCTTCTCCATCTCATTGATGACTGCTTCTGCACTCTCATTGACAATGGCTTTTGCCCTCTCATTGACTACGACTTGTGCCCTCTCGTCGATGATGGCCTCTGCCCTCTTATCGACGATGGCCTCTGTCCTCTCATCGATGTCTGCCTTCTCATCGATGATGGCCTCTGCCCTCTTGTTAACAATTACTTTTTTCTTTCTAGTCGACTGTGGCTTCTGTCATCGTGTTGGCAACAGCTTCACTCATTGCTGATGGTTTCTGCTCTCTCGTTGATGATGGCTTCTGCCACTCTCATTGACTGTGGTGTTTGCCATCTCATAGATGATGGCTTCAACCCTCTTGTGGATGAGGGCTCTCGCGCCCTCGGAGTCAACGATGGACTCTAGTTGACAGTAGGTGCTGCACCATCTTGTCACCACTGGCTTTGATAGGCTTCCCCATTCTCATCGGGGAAGGTTTCAGCCCCCTTGTCGCCATGGGTTTCACCCTTAGGTCAACACTAGCCTTGGGTCGTTCATTGCCATCTTATTGCGGTAGGCTTTGCCCTTCTCCTTGATGAGGACCTGGACCCTCTTGTCCATAATGGACCCCAGAATAATCTGTGGGCCTAAACCCAGGTGCTCTTCCCTTTGGCCTCACTGTGGGCCTCCTTATCATCTCCTAACGGAGCGTGAGTTATGCGCTGCCTGACTGGGAGACTTCGAATGTGGGGTGTCCTCTGTAATCCACCGGACCCTGTTTAGTCTTTAACTGGAACTCTGCTCTCATACTGGATATACGGTTATTTATTCCACTGCTTTGACATCACCAATATTCTTCTCAACAACCGAGAGACTCTTTTTCAAACAGTGCTGGCTCCTTTGAGTTGACTCTTTGACCGGCCTGCTGAGGTTTATTTCCCCACCAGTTTTCTTCTCTCCATTATTACAGTGGAGTCTGACCCTGTCTCTTCAGAGCTCCAAGTTGGGCCTATAGGGCATAGGTGGACATGCCTACTCTTGTAGCCTGGTGGCCCCACCTCTGGGTCCCATCCCGGTCTCCAACTGTAGCTCTGCTGTACACCGGGCTCTATCTACAGTTGTTTGGGTGGAGCCCTCTTTTTTCTTGCTCAAGGCTAGGGACCAGATCAGTTCTACCCTCTGGGGCCCAAGTGTAGGAGCTGCACGCCCCTAGGCACAAATTGATATTTATTATTTGGAGACATCCTCACAGTAGTTATCATAGGAATCATAGGAATAATACTGAGCTAAATGGACTTTCGTCCTATATGCTCGCCATCTAGTTCTAAACTCTAATTTTATTCATGTACATGTCCTATCTAGATTTAAACACAGCAGTTGTTTGGCTGGCCACAACCTCCAATGGTAGTCTGTTCCAGTCATGCACAACCCTTTGATTGAACCAACATGTACTACGTAGTCTTTTTCTATTTAATGCTGTTAACTGCATAGGATGAGACCTATTATTATATACACTTTTATTTAATTCAAGACCAGTGATATCCCAAAGATCATCATTTTTCCAAGCCTTGTGCACTAAGCACATATCCCCTCTTTTCCTTCTGTCCTCCAGTGAATACATATTCAGCTCACTCAAACGGGTTTCATTTCATATTTTTTCTCTGCCATATTGTGTATTGCTTTTGTTGTTCTCCTCTGAACTCTTTCCAACAATATAATGTCCTGTTTTTTATATGGTGTCCAAACCTGGGCACCAAACTCCATGATTGGTCTAACCAGTGACATGTATAATGGCATGATAACAGTCCTACTCCTAGATGATATATGTCTTAATATGCAATTTAGGATTCTATTTCCTTTTTGAGCTGTTTTTTGACAGTGTGATGAAAAAGACATATCACTAGAAACTGTAATGCCCAAGTCTCTTTCCTCATCTATTGTCTTTAATAATGTATTTCCTAATTTCTAGGGTATTTTTGGATTTCTATTTCTCAGATGCATAACAAAACATTTATCACAATTTAATGTAAATTTAAATTTATTTGTCCATATATCTATGTTATCAATTGTATCTTGTAAGTCTGATGAATTTTGACTAATATTTATTTCTGCACCTATCCTACAGTCATCCGCAAATTTTTGTATCCAAACAGAATCATGCTTTATTTGAAGAGATGATACATATAGATTGAACAAGCAAGGGCCCAGCAGTAAACCCTGGGGGACCCCACTAGTCACCCCCAACCTTTCAGACAGCTCACCTCTAATGCTCACACATTGATTTCTGTTCTTCAACCAATTTTGAACCCAGTTTACTATGTATGGATTTATAGTCAATTTGCTCATTTGTTGTAATAATTCAGGATGAGGGAGCTTATCAAAAGCCTTAGAGAAATCAAGAAATAACACATCCACAGGGATTCCCATATCTAGTCCGTCTATAACATTGTTGCAAAATGCCAGCATATTTGTCTGGCATGACCTACCCTTCACAAATCTGTGTTGAAATTGGTCTGTAAGATGATTTAATTCCAGATATTCATTTATCTTATCCTTTAATATTCCCTCCAATATTTTGAAGGGTATGGCAGTAAGACTAATAGGTCGATAATTTGCAGGATCCATCTTGTTACCCTTTTTATAGATTGGGATAACAATCGCTGATTTCCAGCAATCAATTACTTCCCCTGTATCCAATGATTTTTGAAATATGTATGTTAATGGGGGGGGGGGCTATTATCTCTGCCAATTCTTTAAGTACTTTTGGATGGAAACCATCAGGACCCAGGGATTTATTTGGGTCCAATTTAGCCAATATTTCTTTGACTTCGATTTGTTTTAATACTATTCTATCTTTTGGATTTGAATCAAATCTTATAGTAGGATATAAATCCTTTTTTTTAATGAAAACTGTGGAAAAATATTTATTTGCAATATCAGCCATTTCTTTATTATCCGATGTAGAGTCCCCATTTATTTTTTTAACGATCCTATAATATTTGAATTCCCTTTGATGTTATTTATGTAAGCATAGAAGACCTTATGATTTCCTTCCACCCTATTTGCTAAGTTTATTTCATAGTTTATTTTGGCCTTCTTAATTTGTTTTTTTATTTGATTTGTTATTTGTGTATAATGAGTCCTAATTTTGTTTGCTCTATTTGTTTTCCACTTTTTGTAAAGCCTATGTTTTCTGTTTATTAATTTTTTGATTTTAGGTGTCCACCACTGTATTTTTGTATTTCTCATAGTATACTTTTATTTGACAGGAATGTTTTCCATTTCTTGCTGCTTAATCTTGGTAGAAAAAAAATTCCCCTATGTCATTTAATGATCTATTGTCAAAATCTTCTCTCCACTGCCATTTTGAAAAGTTAGCTTTCATCTTGGCAAAGTTTGCTTTGCCAAAATCAAAGGTAACTGTATTTTCCCTTTGTTTAGTTAGTAATTCGGCTAATTTAAATTCTACTTTGGAATGGTCACTTGTAACTAAAGGTGCAGTTGTACTGCATTCGCTTAATATATCTCCCATGTTTGTTAGAACGAAGTCCAGAATATTTTGTCCCCTTGTCTGATCTTCAACACGCTGTACTAGTCCAATTTGATCACATGCATTTAAGAACTCTCTCTCCAAGGGTGTTTCTGCAAATGATGTTCCCCAATTTATTCCTGGTAAGATTAAATCCCCTAGGATTAATATTCTTTCCGTTGGATTTAAAGACAACATTTTTCAATCAAACTTTTATTGTATTGTGAGGTTGATGAAGGAGATCTATAGATAAGTCCCAATACTATTTTGGTGGTATGTGTCTGTATTAATTTAACCCATAGTTGGTTAATCATATCAATGGATATTGTTATTTCTTCTGTCTTTATACTATTTATTATATATAGAGCCACCCCTCCCCCCTTTCTGTATAGTCTAGATTGTTTATATAAAGTATACCCAGCTATGGCCTGATCCCATTCATCATTTACGTCCCACCATGTCTCTGTTACTACTGCTATATGTATATTTTTAGCAGACAATATATTTCTAAATTCTCCCATTTTATTTTTCAAACTTCTAGCATTTAGAAGCATGCAGTTCCAAGTATCGGGTTTATCTGATTTGTCGACATTATTTCCTTTTTTATGTTTTCTCTTTCTTGTCCCCCTTGCCCCCTCTCATTTAGTTTAAATCAGTCCTAGTAACTTCTTTAAATCTCTTGGCTAGGTATCAGAAAGAACTGGAAGGGGGCAGGATCAGTTGTGTTCCAGGACAGTAGCTGCTGCTGTTTTCACAGGGTTCTTGTGGATTTTACTTGGTAGGTTAGTTCTTTTCTTTCTTGCTTCTAAGGGGCTAGCAGGGTATTGTTCTGGGGGATCCTGGATGTTTGTAAACTGATTTAGTGGCTGTAAGTGGGGCTCTTTTTGTGGATGTTTCACTTTGTAACAGGCTCGCTGGTAGAGGCCTATTTCTTCTGATTTAAAACCTGTTTGGTGGGATTGCTTGGGCCTGGTTCTTTAGCTGCAGGGCGTGGAGGGGAGACACAGGGCTGATACACTCTCTCTTGTCAGGTGTCTGCCCAAGACCCACCCTCCCCACCCCTCCCTCCCCAGAAGTCTGCAAATTTATAGGGGAAGACCTGCCCTGCAATTGGAGGAAAAGGCTGCTGGTACAGCTCATGTAGTTCTAGCCACTGGGGTTGAATTTAAAGGCCGGGAGAGAGGAGCTTAGGAGTTGTTCATTTCCTTACATGTTTAATGTGTTACTGCACCTAGTAACAGAGTTACTGGTGTACAGTGGGACTGTCTCTAGGATTAGTGGGTGACCTGATTAGGCAGTAGGGGTATCTTGGAATAGGGAACCTGGTGGCTCATCCAAGGAAACCTATTTGAAAGGGGATGGAACCACACATCATTAGGGCCGGCATCTTTGGGAGGGTGGTGGGGTGCACAGGGTGTGGAGCAGCCATGATAATGGACTGGGCTTGGAAGTTTGGTGGTTGCCCAGTGTGCTACCAGCTAGCACAGCTTAGGGAGGAGGTTGTGGGGATGAGGAGAAAGCTGGGGGAAGGGGGGTGGTATGGTTGGGAAGGGGCTGGAAATCTCCCACAGGGTTGCACCAAGCACTGGGGGCGGGGTATAGGGAAAGGAGTGCAGGAGAATACTCAGGGGTCACACAGGACCCTGGCAGAGGGCCCAAAGGACACTACCAGGAAGCAGGCAGGTAACTGGGGACCCTCACAAGGGGGACGGAGGACAACATTCTCAGGAAGTAGGCGGATAGCCAGTGCTGGACAGAAGGAAGCAAGGCAGGGAGGTGGATCAGACCTTATACTTAGTAACCACTTCAATTCTCTTCTACTGCTCAAGGATGAGGGAATGTAGCCACGACAGAGGTGTTAGAGCGGAAGGGTGTGGGAGTGGGGCAGGAGGCAGGGCCAGATAGCAGGAAGAACAGGGGGACCTGGAATGCAGGAGAATGGGGGGAGCAGTGAATCAGAGCAGGAGGGGCAGGGGGAAGAGGGAGGAAAGCGCAAGGAGAAGGACCAGTTGGGAGGAAAGGTAAAGAAGGACCAGAAGTACAAGGAGGATTCAGTAAAGAGAGCTGAGGGGGTAGGCCAGGGGAGCACGACGAGCAAGGAGAAACTAAATGGAGACAGGAAGGAAGGGAGGATGAGCCAGGCTAGTTTAGCAGATGGGGGAGAAGGACCAGTTGTGAGCAGTGAGGGGGGAATTAATAAGGTACAGAAGGATACGGGAGGAGGAGAGGCATAGGATTGGAGGGAGGAGTGGCCATGGTAAATAAGGAGCGGGTGGCATGTGCACACAGATAGGGGAAGAACAAGGAGCCAGCTGGGTGGAAGGGCCGGTAGAAAGAATGAGGGACATGGAAGGGGGAATGGAGGAAAGGAGTGGTCAGAGTGCTCCTGCTGGGGGATTCTATGATCAGGGGTATCAAATGGGATAGGGAGGGAGAAGCCTGGCCAGTTAGAACAAGATGCTTCCCTGGACTAACGGTGCACAGGGCTAAGCATGAGGTATATCAGCTGGCAAAGGACTGTGGGGGTTCCCCAGACATACTGGTCCACCTGGGCACAAATGACATTGAGGGAAATAGCGAGCTAGAGATACAGGCAAGATTCAGGGAGCTCGCCAGGGTCTGTCATGACATAGGATGCACAGTTTCCTTCTCAGAAATCCTGCCAGTGCCAAGGGCTAGTGGGGAACACAAAGAAAAATTAGGAGATAAACCAGTGGCTCAGGGTGGTGTGAGGCCAGAGGGTATGGGTTGATGGGGATTGGGGAGACCTGGGAGGATAAGGAGCTATATGCTAGAGATAGACTACATCTCAATTTGGAGGGAGGGAATCCTTAAGTTGAAAATAGAGGAGTTCATTGGTGAAAAGTGGGGTTTAAACTTGTGAAGGGGGTGGGATGGGAGAAAAAGGCAGTCAAGGGATGCTGATAAAGGAGGGACTCTGTCTCCACCCCTGGGGACCAGAGAGGATTGCAGGAAAAGACCAACTGGCAAAGTGCAGACCAGGAAAAACAGATCCCCAAGGAACATGAGCAGGGAAATGGAACTATAGGAAAGGGTGGAAGGTAGTCCTGCAAATGCCAGGAGCTTGGGCAATAAAATGCCTGAGCTCCAGGCGATGTTAACTGAGGGAGCAGTGGATGTGGCAGCGGTCACTGAGACTTGGGCCACTGCAAGACATGACTGGGACCTGAACCTGGAGGTTACACTTTGTTCAGGAAGGACAGGGGAGGGAGGGAGGGGTAGCAATGATAGTAAAAACTGCATTGGCATAGGGGAGTAGAGGAGGCGGAGGGAACCGTGGAGGCGTTGGGTCACCTTGATAACAGGGGGCAAGAGAGTAAAATAGGAGTGGTGTATAGACCCCTGCCCTGGCAGAGGAGCTGGAGGACAGTCTGGTGGCAGATGTTAGGAGACACTGCAGACTGGGCAGAGGAAAGGTGGTGGTGGTAGGGGCTTAAACATGCCAGGAACAGACTGGGAGACTATGACATCCTCTGTGACCAGGAGACAGAGGTTGTTGGATGTCTTTCAAGATGCGTTCCTAACTCAGCAGGTGAGGAACCGACCAGGGAGCCTGGTACTGGATGTGGTCCTGGCAGACAGTGACCAGATTGGGGGCCTGGAGGTAAGGGACCCAGTGGGGGAGTGACCATGCCACGGTCTGGTTCTGCCTGGACCTAGGAGGGGTAGAAGGCTGCACAAAGGCGAAGTAACCGACTTCAGGGGTGGATTTTAAGGAAATGGGAAGGACCCTTAAGGAGCATTTGGATGGGATTGGGTCAGACATGGACACTGATAGTAGGTGGGAAATCATCAGGAGAGGGTGCAGGATGCTACCAGCACCTGTGCAAGAGTAAGGCAATCAGTGTAGGGCCCAAAAACCCTGTTGGTGGACCAGGAGGTCCAGGAGGTGGTGCGGGAAGAAAGCAGCCTATAAGAAATTCAAGTGCTCAAGGAGTGAAAGGATCGAGGGAGTATGGAGCTGATGGCTAGAAGGGCCACTAGAGTGGTGAGGGTGGCTAAGGCAAGGAAGGAGCAGAACCTGGCCAGGGAAATTAGGAGAGGGAAAAAGGGGTTCTTTAGATACATTGGGGAAAGACGAAGGGTGAAGGGGCAGATTAGCAGGATTAAATCAGGGAAGAGATGGGCACAAGACCCAGAGAGCAGGCTGAGGTACTAAATGAGTACTTCACCTCAGTTTTCACCAGGGAAAATGGGGATGCTGCATCATACATGGGAGGAGACAGAGATAATGAGGAGGGGGGCCTCACCAATCGGCAGGTCTGGGGAGGGGCATCACTGGCAGGTGGGGGAGGCTAAGCAGGAGAAGAGGTACTGGAGTGGAAATCACAGCAGAGAGAGGGAAGCCCTCAGCTCCCTTAAGATGGAGAAAGCACGGGGCCAGATAAATTACATCCTAGAGTGCTGAAGGAACTTGCAGATGTCCTGTGAAACCCCTGGCAGAGCTTTTCACCATCTCTCTGAGGACAGGGTGGGTGCCCCAAGACTGGAAGGTGGTGCATGTAGTGCCTATCCACAAAGGGGGATCAAGGGAGGTGGCAGGGAACTACAGGCGTGTCAGCCTGACATCAGTGGTGGGCAAGGTGATGGAGGCATTGTCAAGGAGAGGCTGGGGGGGACCTGGATAAGTCAGGGTGCCTGGACGATAGACAGCATGGATTCATCTCGGGGAAATCGTGTCAGACAAACCTGGTGGAGTTCTATGACTGGGTGACAAGTGCCTTGGACCTGGGTAGACCAGTGGATGTCCTCTTTCTAGACTTCAGCAAGGCATTTGACTCTGTTCCTCACGTGGGCCTGTTGGATAAACTAGGAGAAATGGGGATGGGAAACCAGATGATCCGATGGATAGGCAATTGGCTCCAGGACCGGACCCAGAGGGTCGTGGTTGGTGGGATAGTCTCTTCCCAAGGAGGGTCATTAGTGGGGTCCCACAGGATCAGTCCTTGGGCCCCTTCTGTTCAACGCCTCAGTATCTGACACAAGGACAGGAATCAGGAGTGAGATGAGTCTCTTTGCAGATGACTTGAAACTGGGGTGGTGGTGGATGGGGAGGAGGAGGGTGGCCCTGTGGGGGACCTGGAGGCTCTGGAAAGATGGTCTAGAAAGTGGAAGCTGAGGTTTAATGCAGGGAAATGCAAGGTACTCCACCTGGGGGCCAGAAACCCAGGCCAAGTGTACACCCTGGGGGGGGAATACTACAAGTCTCAATGGCTGAGTGGGACTTGGGGGTGGTGGTGGATGTCAAGATGAACAACTCTGAGACTTGTAGGAGGGCAGCAGCCAAGGCCAACAGGATGCTGGGATGCATCGCTAGGGGGATCACCTCCAGAAGGAGGAAGTGATACTCCCTCTGTATAACTGCTTGGTGAGCCGCACCTGGAGTACTGCGTGTGCAGTTGGAGGCCACACTTAAGAGGGATATTAACCTCCTGGAGAGGGTCCAGAGGAGGGCAACCAAAATGATTTGGGGCTTGGAGGACAGGACCTATGAGGAGAGGCTCGAAGAGCTAAATATGTACACTTTGGAGAGAGAAGGGACCGGGGGACATGATAGGAGTCTTCAGGTACATGAAGAGGGTAAATAGGGGAGGAACAGTGAGGGTGCTTGAAGGAAGGAGGAGGGGCCACTAGGGGCATGGGTGGAAGCTGGAGGGGAAGATTCAGGGAGAAAGGAGGAGGTGCTACTTCACTGAGAGGGTGGTAGAGCCATGGAATGCACTACCTAGGGGCTGGTGGAGGCAGAGACAGTGGAGGGATTCAAGAGGGGTGGGACAGGTACAGGGGAAGGGTTCAGGAAGCAAAATCCAATGCAGCAAGAATATCCGGAACTGGGAAGGGAGAAGCCAGAGAAGGTGAGGGGGACAGCAAGGTCAGCACCCAGGGTGGGGGCTGACCAAACGAGCAGACACGAAAGACCATTAGGCCTATTCTGCTGGCATTTTAGTATGTTAGTATGTTAGTATGTGGTCCCTACCCTCTCAAGATGGAGTCCATCTTGCTTGAACAAATTTGGGTCACTAAATGCTGCCGAGTTATCCAAGAATTCTGCTCCTTCTAATCTACACAAATCTCTCAGCCATCTATTTAACGTATTTATTTTAGAATTTTTAGCTGAATGATAAGCAAATGCTGGTAGTATGCTAGATATTATTGTACTCCCCCTTTGTGTTTTATTTTAACTAACGTATTCTGGAAGTCTAAAAAAATATCTTGTAAGTTTCTGTTTTGAATATTATTAATCCCTACATGCAATAAAACCAATGGTTTTGTAGTATTTTCCAGAAATCCATCCAAAAGTGGGCATGTGTCTTGTATTTTTACTCCTGGTAACATGCTTACTGTAGTAGATTCATTTCTTCCTCTGCATAACATAGTGTCCTTACCTCTAATCAAGGAATCTCCTATTACTACTAAATCCCTATTTTGATGCTTTGTTTCACTATTATCCTGAATTGGTGACTGTGGGCTTAGTTCATGGGTAATCTCGGTTTTTGTTTCTCCAAGATCTTCAAATTGTAGTGCTGTGAATCGATTTTGTAGTGTTATGGGTGCACTATTATAAATTTGTCCTCCCCCCTTTTTCTAGCTTTAACTTTGGTTACCTTTGCCCATTCTTCTGTTTCCTGTTCTAAACTTGAATTTATATTTTGTTTTCCCTACATCCTTACAACTATTGTTTTCATGTTCCTTGCTTCCTATTTGGGAGACATAGTCAATAAATTTCTCCAAACTAACAATCTCTTCATTTTCTGATTTTGTTTCTAACAAAAGTGTAATTTCTTCTTTCAACATCTCTACCAGTTTACATTTATCACAAATGAATAAATCAGCTTGTAATCCTTTCGTGAACATTTGACACTCAGTGCATGTTTTAAAAGGGCCTTCCATTTTTAATTTGTTTTTTTAAATTTTGTACTACTTACAAACTGTGTGTGTGACCCAGCTCCCAGCCTCCTCAGCGGACACAGCAGACACGTGCAGAACGCATGAGTCTCTGCGTGTGGCCCCGCGCACGCTTGCCCCGCTCGCTACAGCGGGCTTTTTAAAGCGTGGAGAACCAGGAAGTGATGACGTGCCTCCCTCGAATCACTCGCTCACTGCAAAAAAAATTAAAGTTTTTAAATACCACACTCACAAGCCCCACTCATGCATGAGGTCTTGTGGTGACAGAAACCCCAAGTATATTTGTCCCAGGAATCTAGAACTTGTTTTTAAATGTGGAGAAATGTTCCCCCAACAATGAATTTAGCTGCAAGGATTACTCCCCTTCTCAGTAGTGGTTCAAATTCTCTCGCCTCTTGGGGATGTTTCCGTAGCCACTATACTCGTTGCTTGGAACCTCTGGCTGCTATGGTTTACATCACCGTTTCTGTGAAAATATGTCTCACATGACTTTCTTGGTTGCATATGTCGGGCCTTTTGCTACCACCTTTCTGAGTTTTCTTCTTGATGCTGCTTTTCGAGATCTCTCTACGAGACTCACCACCTCTGGTTGCACCATACTTTGGCGCACTCCATGTCATTTTTTTGCACCAGGAGAATTCTTTTACAAAAGTCCTTTTTCATACCCCGCTGATACCTTGCAGGAGCCTCCCTAACATGAGTTCACTACCTCTATTAGCCTTTCCCGCCTTTGATTCTGAGGTCAACGGGTGCTGTTCCACCGGTTCCCTGCCTGGGACCGCCCACAGGTTGAAGGTCCCTTCAAATCCATGGTTACAGTATCTGTCCTGATGTCCAGGATCTGGTTTTTTTCTACTTGAATAATGCCCATTTTGCCTGTGCATCCCCCTCCTCAAAGGTTGGGGCATATTTTCTCTTTTCTTCCTGACAATGATCATGGTAGACCTTCACCCTATGCTACAAAAGGCAGTTAAACCCCATTCAGAATAGACTCTGCCACCGGAGTCTTCCAGTAATACTGGCCCTTGATCTCTGTAATTCTTCGCAAAGTGGGCCTCTGTGTTTTTTTTTTTTTCCATTATAGGCCCAGATACTTTGCTTTTTGGAAACATCATCAGACATCCTCCTTGCACTGGTCAGTACTCTAAGTGTGGTTCAAGTCCCTGGGTATGAACATACACCTTTATGGCATACATTCAGTTGGAAACGCTTTCCTTCCTGTATCTCGATGGACACGCCTGAGCTAACTGGCTTTGCATTATCTGCCACACCAGAGGTGTCTTGGCTGTGATAGGACACAGGCTTCATGGCCAGCAATAGGTAGCGTGTCTCGATATTTAATTTCTTCATAGTCCAAAATTTATTTCAGAAGTGGTTTTCTTCATCAGCAGGACACTTTACATACAGTGTACATCACCCAATTCATAACACTGGAGCACTTCCTCAGTTCATATCTTTCTTGGAATTAACATCGCTTCCTGGAGTTCCCTCCAGACTTTAATCCTCTCCTCTTACTCTCTGGATCACATCTAACATCTCTAGCTATTCTCTGCCCTTTTATATAGCTTAATGCTCATGTAATATGAAAACTCCACCCACTTGAACATTTCAAATACAATATTTTTATATACAAAGTGTTTTATTTTTGAGTTCCCGAACACTCTACTCACAATTTTATTTAATACTGGGACTTTCATACAATCCCAATAATGGTTTTATATGTTTTTAAATGTTTCAAACAGTCTCCCAGCATCAGATAGCCCCACCCACCTCTGACTGCAGGGTAAAAGTAGTGTAAAGATGGCCGGCCAGCTCTAAAGGGAACTGAGCAGGGCTGGCCTTAACAATTCTGGGCCCCTGTGCAACCCTCTGTCGGGCCCCACCACTCCATTCCCAGTTGGGACCCTCCCCCCACATCCAATGTTTACACCTCTCCTGCACCACAGTTCTGTACCATATCCGACTCTGACCTGTCCTGTATTAAAGCAGTACCAGGTGTACTAGTTAAACTAGTAGACCTGGTACTGCTCTGATAGTATAGGACAGGAGGGACAAGGAAGGAAGGGTTTGTTTTCTTTTAAAGAACAATAGGATTGACACCTATGTTATTTATCAGGATCAGTAATCGGTGACCTCCAGAGAGGTCGGGGGGGGGGGATGCTGGCAGGGCTGGCTGCTGCTGTGACATTTCTTTCATTCACTCGCTCAGCTGTACAATGTAGGTGAGTGATCACCTGCAGACCCTTAGATTTCATAGAAGTGTGATGGCAGAAAAGGACCAACAGGCCCACCCAGTTTGCTCATTTGTCCAGCTATCTGCTAGGACATGCCCCCCCCCCCATCCTCAACACTCCCCTGTGCCTGTCCCATGCCCTTTTGAATCCCTCTACTGTCTCCTCACCAATCACTGCTCGGGAGCCTATTCCACTTATCCACCACCCTCTCTGTGAAATAATACTTCTTAATGTTACCCCTGAACTGCCCCCCTCTACCTGCAGGCCATACCCCTCATCCTCCGATTACCTTTCAGCTGGAAGATACTTTTCGCTGGCTCCCGGTTTATACCCTTAAGGTACTTGAAGGTCTCAATCATGTCCCCTCTCCCTCCTCTGTTCCAGGGAGTACATGTTTAAATCTCTCAACCTTTCTTCATAGGATAGGTGGCTGAGCCCCCTTACCATCTCTGTTGCTCTCCTCTGAACCCGATCCAGCCATACCACATCCTTTTTGAGGCATGGCCTCCAGAACTGGACTCCGTATTCCAAATGTGGTCTAACCAGATGGGTATACAAGGGTACTATGACCTCCCTATTTCTACTGGTGATCCCTCTTCTGATGCATCCCAGCAGTCCACTGCCCCAACAACTGCTCTCTCGCAGTGCCTTTCCACCTTCAGGTACTCTGATAGTGATACCCAGGCCTCTTTCTTGTTCCATTACCTCCAGATCTCTGCCCCCATACAGTACCTGCCCTCTGGTTCCTGAAACCAAGATGCATGGCTTTACACTTTTCTGTGTTGAATGAAAGCTGCCACCTCTTTGACCATGCCTCTAGCCTCCCCAGGTCTCTCTGCATTATTTCGACCCCTTCCTGAGTGTCTACCCCATTGCATATCTTGATATCATCTGCAAACAGGCTCACACCACCTTCAAGGCCCTCCGCAATGTCCCCAACAAATAGACTGAACAGTAGGGGCCCCAACACCAGTCCCTAAGGAACCCCACTTGTGACCATGCCATCTCCGGATGCCACCCCATTTATTATGACCCTCTGCCTCCTTCCCCGCCAGCCAGCTTCCCACCCTTGGATCCCTTGACCGAGGACAGACACATACATCATTGCCTTCTAACAGATGGCATCACCATCTTGTTTAACACACTCTCTCATTCCCATGCCAAAAAAAAAACAAATAATGTTAATACTCATCTAAAACTGCATCTAGTCTAGCTTCAATGAGATGTATTTATTTATTGCAAATGTTTCACCAAGAAAGCACACTGAACAGCAAGTTGCTCATCTCCCTTGGGGAAAAGGGAGCAGGGGGCACTGGGTATCAGGCATGCCCTTGTCTGACATTCCTGTATGTCAGACAGTCTGGGGGGCATGCCACTGGAGAAATGCAATGTGCACTGCCGCTGGGCACTGTGTCACATTTTTTTTCTTGCTGGTATATATTCCATTTTAGACAGTGGCCCTTTTCATAGTAAAACTGAGCTGAATTATTATTATTGCACATGATGAGGCAGGGGCAGGCAGACAGAGAGGCTGGTTACTACACAGTATGGGAAAGAGAAAGGATTAAGGACAGGCTGTAATGTCATGTCACTGGGCACTAGCTCTGATGATGTTTGTAATTGTAAGGAGTGATAATAAAAAAAAAAAAAAAAAGTAATATGAATTTACTTAGTGGCAGTGCACATTGTATTCCTCCAGTGGCATGCCCTGTCTGACTTTGTAGGAATGTCGGACAGGGCATGCCACGGAGGAATATATAGAGTGTGGGTGCACGCCACTGGGCACTGTATTACTTTTTTCTAATATCATTCTCTTACAAATATCATCGGAGCTAGTCTAGAGTGCCTAGTGACATGACATTACAGCCTGTCCTTATTCCTTTATCTGTCCATACTGTGTAGTAACCTCTCGTCTACCTGCATCTGCCTCTCATCACGTGCAACAAAATTCAACTTAGTTTTACCATGAAAGGGCCACTGTCTCAAAATGGAATATATGCCAGCAAAAAAAGTGACCTCTGTCTGCCTGGCCTGTTCATCACGTTAACTAATAATGAAGCAACTTAGTTTTAATATGAAGGGGCCACTGCCCAAAATGGAAATAATATATATATATATATAATACTAGCAGGACAAAAAAAGGGTTATACGTGCCCAGTGGCAGTGCACACTGCATTCCTCCAGTGGCATCATGCTCGTCTGACATTCCTGTGTCGACAGGGGCATGCCACTGGAGGAATATAATGCACTGCCACTGGCACAGTATAACTTTTTTTTATCTTACTGGTATAGTGTATTCCATTTTAGGCCGTGGCATCTTTTATGTTAAAACTAATTTGCTTGCATTATAATTTATTAGTTCACACGATGCGCAGGCCAGGCAGACAGAGAGGTCACTACACAAAATGGGACAATCAAAGGAATAAGGACACAGGACACTCACAAGTACAGTTGTAGGTCTGGATATGTGTTATTTTTTATTTTAACTTAATAATTTATTTCTGTGACACTGTGACTAAACCTCCCGTCTCCAAGGCCCTCTCAGTCAGACCCAGGGACATTACAGGAGGACAAACACTCACTCACACCTCAGCTAATCCAATTTGGAAACAAGTTAAATTATTAAACTTTTTCTGAGGTGTGAGGAGTGAAATAGCAGCTGGAGTCTGGAGAGCTGATGATTGTGTGTCACTTGTGAATGAATCCAGATGATGACCTTCTGTCATGCTCGTGATTGCCAAGTGTGAAAACCTCAATCCCTTCACATAGATCTGTGCTTAGCTTGCATAGCAGAAAAGTCGGACACATTTAGCAAGTAATAGCTGTGAATGGCACCCACTCTAACTAAACGCACACACACATTAGGCAATGGTGGGACTAACTGAAAAATAAGCTGTAGTGCTGTTCCAGGCAGGATTAATAAAATAAAAGCAATTTACCCCTGTGCTCTTCAGTGTTCATTCCCTGGCAGACTGCAGCCTCCTTTCATCTACTGGGAGAGGAACATTCATACCCACAGCAACAAGGAAGCCCCGCCCCCACCACCACCCACCAGTCAGCAAACATTTATAATCGGCAGTGCCACCGTGCAAGAAGGGCAGCACAACTTGTGCAACTACAAATAATGTACAATAAACGGCACATAAATCACAGCTAATAATACAAGCTGCATCGAGTGTCCATGGAGATTTAGAACAACCCACCAACTGACCATGTGGCCTCAGACGTGCTTCTTCTTTCAATTCAATCAATCAACTGGGAAGATACTTAAATATTTAACCAGCATGATCAAACACCCCCCCCCCCCCAATACAGCAGCATACATACTGTAAACCTCTCCAGCTTTTCTCTTGGGCATCACATATCAAGTGTACAAAAATCATAATAAACTATTTTCCATAATTACCCGATTATATTAGTTTTCTACTGATTTTTTTTTATGCTTTTTTATTGATTGGTATGTTTGTGGTCCAGAGGATTGAGGTTGCTATCATGCAACTACAGCCCTCCCCCTGCAAGGTGTTATTCCAGCTCATGCCACCTCTTGTACTATTGGGATGGTTAGGTCATGCCCATTTCTCCAGTTCAGTGCCTGTATCAAAAGGGGGAACAAGAAAATTTCAAGTGTGTGGATTGATTCCTGTACAACTAAAGAGGTGTTGGTCAGTAACTTGCAAAAAATGGTACCTGAGCAATAACTTGCAAACAGAAGTGGATCACAAACCAAAATGAGTGAAACAAACCTACCTGAAGTTTCGCACATGGTGCACAGTGCTTTGCAGAACTGTGCCAGACAGTATACTTTTGAAATATAGTAACATGCTTCTCAGCGATGCTTAGCAAACACCAACACGAGATGCTGACAATGTAATGTCCATCTGGTTTAGTGCAATCAGATCAAATTGTGCTTTTTGATAGAAGTTATACAAGTAAAAGCGATGCAACCTATCAGCCTGTTAAATACAGCAATGGTTGGGGAGACTGAACGTCATGGATAAGGACGCCCAAATTTTGTGTCTTTCCTTTTTAGGTGGCTCCTGGATTGCGGATTTGTTAAAAGGGACATGCACTCGTAGCTGCCTGATTGGATTTTGATGTGCAAGTGCAGTGGTCGCTTATGCCTAATGCCTTTCGTTTACTAGTGCACCTATTTAATACATCGGTTCGTCATGCTCAGAGATACAAGGCAGTGGCTTGTAATGATGACTACTGTATATTCTGGTGCCCACCCCCAACGGGCACTCCCTGAACACAATGCCAACCGACCAACCTGAAATCTACCGCATTTGGCGGGCAGGTGCCAATTTCGACCTCTGCTGCGGGGGCAGTCGAGGCGGTCCCCCAATGTGCTGGGGCATGGTTGGCACGGTGCTAAGGCCAGCCCTGGAACTGAGGCATGATAGAGTGAAGAAGAAACAGGACCACTCCCCAAACATTTCCAGACACAGGCATAACAACAGGTACTTTGTTTAACAAAACACATATAACCTTGTATCATCAAGGAATCACTTTATAAATTTCCTAAAACCTGGTTTTATTCGAAATATACATTTGTTTATTTTACTACAGAGGCTAGCGCCACCTGTGACTGTAACCTTTTAACCTTAAAGATAACAAGCATTCAGTCTAACAAGAGCAGGGCTGCCATTTTTGTTTCCTTTTTTCTTACTTGGCTACTGCATTTTACCTTCTAAACTTAAAAGTGACAAACATTCAGGCACACAAATGCTGCATTTGTACTAAGGTGCTTCTTCCTGTTACTTTTACCTTTAATCACATTATCCCCTTTATTTGCAAACCTTTACATTCCTATGTACCCATTTTAAAATAAACAAACCAAACTAGGGGTTTGAAATTATTGAAAGCCTTCATATTCTATGGCTGAAATTGACCAATCTTAACGTACAGCCAGTAGCTCATTTGTGTCTTTCTTCACTAGAGCAACCCCCAAATTCATACAGTAAAATGGGCTCCTTTAGGCAGCACCACGCATGCACAAAGGACTCACCTTTTGTTTTTATTTCTTTTCCTTCTCGGGGTAAGGGCTGACAGTTAAACTTTATCAAAAGCAGTTCATGCAAATTCAGTATTTTCACTACTGCTTTTAAAGTGTTAGGCACAACAGTTAAATAAACAAAACCCACAGTTCAGCTGCCAGCTCCCTTTTTAGGCATTTTAACTGTTCTGTTAGGCTACTACTACTGCAGGGTGTAATTAACTACAGGACATAACCCCAGTTCAGCTACCCTTTCAGTTAATAGGCACCTCATAATAGCAGGACTACACTAATACAGGCATTTCACCAAATGCCTAAACACAAAGGCGAAGTAAAAGTAGAGAAGCCACCATAAAGCAAACACATTTAGTGTTGCTTTCTTTTCTCCATGTGGGTCATTTAGATTTTGTTTCTTGCCCCTTTCTCACCTTACTGAACTGTGTGACAGTGCGCACCGTCGCAGCTCCTTAAAGCAGCAGCTAGCAGGGCACTCATAATTACCTGGGTGGGGAAGAATACTGAAGAACCTGTGCTAACTTCAGCCCCCTCCTTTTATTACCTCACTGCTCTCCACTGCTCCTTCATTTACCAAAAAGGGCTTTAAATAAAGAACCAAACCAAAACTTTCAAGGCTCCTAATCCTTCACAGAGCTGCTCTGTGACATTGGCCATGCTTCGCCTGCTGACTTTTGTGGGGGATTCTTGGCTGCGGCCATCCTAATCGATTACATATCCCCAGTAATACCTGAGACTTTGTTCCTGGGCACTCTGCAATGATTGTACCTTCAGAGATCTACCTGCAAACAGATGCTGATGTCTTATCGCCCACTATCAAATTTCTCCTTTTATGAAGGTGCACAACCATTCTTACGACTCGTACCTCAACTCCAGTGGATGTGGGTTTTCCTTTCAAAGGTCTAAAATCCCACCAAGGTATTTGGCAGCCGGGCGAATCCCATCTGCACGTCTTTGTCTTGGAAGAGCCATTTTCTGTGCTTTCCATACTTTTGGGTGCCTCCTATGGGGGATATGTCTCATGATTCAGTCAGCTAGTTCCCCGCTGTATGTTACCGGATCGGGAAACATTACCTACTCCCTTGCCTATATGCATTAAAACCATGCATATAGGGTTCTGGGCCGCACATAACAAACTACACCTCATTAGAGGTATATATCCCTGGCAGCAGGCATACACGGCCAGATACCCTCCGCCTTTTCAAAGCAGTGGGGCATGAATGGAAAATTCCACAGGATGTAGTCGAAGACATCTTTGTCCACTGGGCTCATCCTGACAGGGATCTGTTCACCTCTCCACACCATATCCTACTGCTCACGATGGCCAGACTTGGACACGGTCTGGCTGGATGTTTTCTCTCTTTACTGGAGGCACCTCTGGGGTCAGGACCGGTGTGGTTCCCACTGTTACAGTTGAAGGTTCTGGTACTGATATCTCTCCCTCTTTATGCCCACTCTCCTACCCTTTTCGTTTGGTAAAAGCTCCTTCCATCCAATTCTGCATTTCCTGCTCCTCCATGCTTGGTTCCTGAGGGCTTACCCCTGTCTTGGTTCCAGAGTCATCTTTATGATGACTGATGTCTTTACGCCAACCTGGGTGTTTCATGCTATGTCCCTTTCTTCACAGAACAGGTGCCATGTCTCTCTCTGAGGGGACTGGATTGAGTTGGACCTTGTTTTCATGTCCTCCTTTGTACATACTGGACTATTTAGTCCCACTTTCGGTGTTTGGGATTCCCTTTGTCAGCGAACCGTTGCCTTTCCTTCCCTGATGGAAGAAAGGTCTCTGCCTCCATTGGGTATTTCCGACTGTTCTTAAGGGACATTCTTCCCTCTGCACCCCAGTAGGTCTCCACTTACCTCTGGGGGTTCTCAATTAAGTCCTAAACTGACTGACGATTGGTCTCTTTTGGGCCCGCGGTTCCATGAGGCCCGCACTTCCTATCTTGGAACCTTTTACTCTGCATTGCAGTTTCATCTGGCTGCATTGCTGCATTCCAGACTCTGTGCATACAGGGCCCTATCTGCCTTTCCTAAGGAAAGGATGTCCTTCTGTGACCCACCTCTACCTTTTTCACTAAGGTGGTCTTAGTTGTTCCTGTGTATCATTAACCATTTAGCTACCAGTCTCTCATGTGGGGCATGAGGCTCCTGAGGCTGCTCTAATTCGCATCTTGGTTGTTCACAGTCGCTTTTTTTCTTAATGAACGAGGCCACAGCGCACAACAGCGTCACCTTTTTTTTCATTTCCCCTGGATAGTGAAGGGGAAATGCCCTGTTTTGGTACATGGTCAGTCCAAACTTAGGTGGCCGCCTCCTTTGTTTTCTTCGTTATAACAAAAATGACATGTATACTGCTGCTCTCGGCTGTGGTCAAGACTCACTCCACATAAGCGCTGGTTACCACCACAGCAGGTTTACAGACAGCTGTACTGGGTGATACGGCTCCTGCTTCCACGATCCGGCCCTCCTCTATACATTACCATTGATGGGCTTGGCTTTTTACATGAGAACTACCTTTAGATGTACGGTCCTCCAAGGACTGCTTTCACATAGACAGACTTGCCTGCCGTGCTGCTTTACAAACAACCGCTTGGGAATCTTCCCATGTGTTATAACCTGCTACAAGAAATTGTCTCAAAAAAGATAGTACAGTTGCGTAAGAACTAACCGTAACAGTAGATCTTCAGGAGTATCTCTTGCAGCAGGTCATACAACAACTCCCTCCATCACCCTTTTTCCTGTCTACACTAGGGGGCAGAGTTTTACTTTCCAACTCCTGTATATGTATATGTGTGTGTGTGTGTGTGTGTATATATATATATATATATATATATATATGTGTGTGTATATATACATATGTGTGTGTGTGTGTGTGTGTGTGTGTGTGTGTGTATATATATATATATATATATATATATATATATATATGTGTGTATATGTGTGTATATATATATATATATATACATATATATATATATATATATATATATATATATATATATAAATAATATCCTCCAAATCCAAACTTCTGATTGTATAAAACACATCACATGACTATGTGTATATCAGAGCGCAACTGCACACCTCCACTTTTAACCCCTTCCAAAACAATTTTGACATTTTATTAGATAGATAAACCACTCTGAGGTGTGTGGTCGTGCGCTGATATACGCACGCCTTGGGTGGTTGACGCACACCAAGGTGTGCGTATATCAGAGTGCGACCGCACACCTCAGAGTCGTTTATCTGTTATACACACACACACACACATATATTATGTGGTTATATCCAAAACACGTGATTTTTTTTTTTTTATACATTTCTCCTCTGTTCCCTTGGCGACATCATGATCAGGTTGCTAATGAAGACAAGAACTGAGGAGTATCGGGACCGCCCTCTCTTTTATAGTGCACAGACCTGGTCATATTGTACATTTATTTAGTTTTTTTTTATTTAGTAAACTCTAGGATTACAAGTACCTTTGAGCAGGGACTGCTCATTTACAAACTCCACGTCAAAAACCTACAAGCAGAAGTTTGGATTGGAGGATATTATCTCATATATATATATATATATATATATATATATATCCTAAGCATTACATGAGGGGTCCCAAATGCGACTGCTAAGGCGTCCTCGGAAACAAGTGCCTCTGACAGAAGGTTCCCATGTGTTATGACCTGCTGAAAGAGATGCTCTCAAAGGTCTATCTTAATGGCAAGCTCTTTCGCAACTGTACTTTTTTCAAGGCACGGGCAAAATGTTAACTATTCCTTGATGTGTTGGTAAATGGCAGTTACAGATACAGTCATCTCTTCTGTGGTAAGACATACAGTTATGTCAGCAAAAGGTGCAGCAGTGCTCTCAAACCCTTGTGATAAATTATCTGGAAGCAGCTTACAAATGGGCGTAATCTTCACTATGTTTGGTTTGTGAGTAACATCGGCTTCTGTGTTGGTAGCGTGAGTACTGTGTGAATGGTCAGCTGCTGTGTTAGATGAAGTCCCAGATGATTCTCCAGTCAGATACTTCCTTCTTTTAGTGCACATGGCAGTTTCTTCTTTTAGAGTACTACCTGGCAAAAGTCCTTCATACCATAGTAAATAATTGTGCTGCAGCTATGGTGGCCCTTAGATTGATCTGGTTGTGCATTAGTTGGCAGAGTACATCTCCTAGTCCCACTTTTTTTTTTTTTTAACACTATTTATTCACTGGGGGACCAGGGCATCTCTCAGGAGTGCCTGTGCAGTCTACCACCTCTACTCCCCAGCCTGAAACCACCTTGATCACCCAGGATACACATTGCTGAGCCCCCTCCCAGACCACAGATCCGTTCAGGCCCCCGGATCATCCCCCCCCCCCCGGGGAGGACCCACCTCTCCTTACCTGACGGCCTGTTCTGGTATTAGAGGAATTGTCCTGGTCTGGTTGAGGGGCTCAGGAGAGCTAGAGGCAAGGTTGGTCCAGCTTGTGGGATGTGGGTTGAAGCTTCTGAGGCCTCCGACGACTGCTTGGGTCCACCAGGGAATTTTCTTGTTTGTTTCCCCCGGAATGTGGCATGCAGTGATTCCCGCATAGCTCCCTCCAGTCCTCAGCCGCTGGAATCTGCTGTCGTTCCACCCCTGCAGCGTTCCTGCATACTGTGCTTCCTCCAGTCTCCACCAGAGGCCGCAACAGTGCCGGGAACTTCCCCTAGTCCACCCCGAGAGAGGGGAGCAGTCCTCCGGATGCTCGATCTTCTCCCTCCCCAATGGTTCTGGCTTGTTCCTGAACCCGGCTTACCAGCGTGGCACGAGGTGTGGCATCCAGCACCTCAACCCTCAGTGCCACTGGGCTGGCTCTTCTTTTCAGTTATTAAAAGACAGAAGAATTGGAATCAAACTACCAGCTGCATTAGCAGTGTCTATAGAATGTGAACAATTATAACGTGTTTTTTAAACAAGTACACTTTAAACCCTAAGGGAGTTAAGGAACTTAGGGAGAAGAAAGGTACCTTGCCAAGTTTCAAGACTCTGCAAGCCTCTAATAGTGGCTTCAGAGGCCCAGGTTTTAGACGTGGTTGTAACTCCCATTTAAATGTTTGTACCTTTGAAGGATGTGGATACAGTGGGGTAGAGCTCCTTTCATAAACTTCCAAGTCTCAGCAGAATAGAGGCACTTACTTCTGTAAACATTTCTGGATAGCCAACCTTGGAGATGGTTGCTACATAGGCTCTAAGCAGATGCTTACAGAGGTTTAACAGCTGATGGGCCCAGGCCACTTCAGACTGATGGGTACTGAAGATAATTTTGTGGCGCTAAGTGATAGTTTTATTTTCTGCCCTCAAGAGAGTGCTTTTACCAGTCCTTGGTCTCTATAAATCTCAGAAAACACCAAGCAGTAGATCAAATATTGGATCATCTGCTCAGCATAGGGGCACTGATTCTATTTCCTGTCAAAGAAACAGTACTTCATTTATTTCAGAGTTCCCAAAATGTCAGGATACCTTCTAATCCTGGATATCTCCTGTTTATGACCCATCAGGTTCAAGATGGCGTCTCTGAGGTCAGTCATTGCAGTAATTCAGCCAGGTGATTTGCTAGCCTTAATAGCCCTTTTGAATGCTTATATACACATTCTGATTCAGTGATTGCACCAGAAATTTCTCAAGTTTGCCATCCAGGATCAACACTTTCAGTATCAGGCTCTCTCCTTCAGGTAGGCTTCTACCCTCGAGGTGTTTATGAAAGGCTTAATAGTTGCGGTGGCTTTCCTTCAGCAGGAAGGACACCACATTTACCCTTACCTGGATAATCTCCTGATCCTAGCAGATTCAGAAAGTTATCTCTTTATTCAGTCCGCAGGATTTTTTGGATTCTGGAGGAACACTGAGAAGAGCTCCCATCAGCCTTCTCAACCTCTGGAGCACCTTGCAGCATGCTTCTGAACAGACCATGTGAGAGTGCTTATTTCAGAGCAAAATAAACACTCTGAGATTAAATTTGCTGGTTCAAAGTGTATGAGGTCATGTCAGTAAACATTTATCTCTGGATTTTAGATTTAATGATGGCTGCCACTGAGATGAGTCCATAAGTCAAACTTCATAAGAGACCACTTCAGGTCTTCATCCGTTGGTCACCAAATTCAGAATAACAACTCCACTCTGGCCACCAAAGTCAGTGCACCACTCGTTGCAGTGGTGAGACAACCCTCACAACCTGTTTAAGGGGTCTGTATTAGCTCCATTGGAGCAACTCATTATTAGCATCATCACCAGCCTGATGGGCTGGTGTGTTGTTAGACCTGACTCCAGTTCAGGGGTATGGTCATTCAAGAGCAGAGCCTCTAAATCAACATCCTCGAGACCATAGCTGTCTTTCTGGTGACAGTGCACTTCAGAGTTCTTCAGAAATTAATAAAGCTTTTGTTCAATAATGTAGTGACAGTCACTTATATAAACAAACTAGGTGGTACAAGAAGGGAGGTTATGCTGACAGAAGAATACTCAAGTCTTCACTGGGACGAAGACAATCTACAGTCCCTTTCAGCAGTCCGTCTGGCTGGACAGTTTAACTCTCAGGCAGACTTGCTCAGCTGCCAATAGGTACATCAGGGAGAACGGTCTCTGGATCAAATATTTGTCACAAATTCAGGGATCTGGAGATTGACATTTTTGCGTCTTGAAGCAATGCATAGGTGGCAAGATTTCACAGTTGGTACAGATAACCAGTAGAGGAAATGATGGAGGCTCTGTCTCAACGTGAGATTTTCAGCACGGTATATCTGTTCCTGTAATTTCTCATACTGCCGGCGGAATTAAGAAAGATTTGTCACTCTCACAGTTGATTTCATTCTAGTGACCCTTACAGAAGGCTGTGGTTCTCAGACTTAGTATAGCAGTCAAAGAGCCATTTTAATTTACTCAGCAGCACAATCGTCTGTGCCAGGCCTGTTTGTCATTCCAGTCCAGCTTAGTTCCCACTGGTAGCCCTGCTCCTGAGAGGCAGAGGCTTCTTTGATGAGGATATTCTGAGAGTGGTTGATACCTTTAATGTCATCAAGGAAACATTCAGGAGGCAGTATAGTGCAGTGGTCTAAGGCTCTGAGCTGCCAATCTGGTGACATCCAGCAGACCAGACCTGGGTTTTAATCCCACAGCTTCCACTTGCATACTGTGTGACCCTGATCAAGTCACTTAACCTCCTTGTGCTCCCAGGTCACTCCTGTAAAAAAGCTTTCAGCTTAGTGTGCTATACCTGGTTAAAAAAACTAAAAAAAAAAAAAAAAAAAAAAATTCTATCTCAGTGACTTATAATAGTGTGTGATCAAACTTTACCCACTAAGCCATTCAGGCGGTTTTCAACTCTGATAACTACCAGAGCTACCATATAGGCTCCCACTACTCTAACAGTTCTCTGAAAGTCTGGCTTTACTGTGGCAGTGAGACTGTCTGGTGCCTCCAGAGAGACAGGGAGAGAGACCTACGTGTGCAAGTGGGACTAAGTGGCAGGTGGTGATGACTTTGTTGGCTGTAGAGCCAGGTGGTGTGGGAGGAGCATCTAGTAGCTGTCATCCAGTGTGTCCAAGGTCCCTTTCTCTGTCCTGATCAATCTGTCTTCTGACATCTGTGCCCCAGATTTTGGATTTCCTTCAGGAGTGGGCAGATGCAGATCTGGCCCTTAGTACCTTGCAACTACAGGTCTCAGCTTTGGGTACAGTCCTCTGTCCATGTGAGGGACACAGTCAAGATTCACACTTTAACATTAGTCCAGTATTTTTTTGCGTTCTCAGTAGAACAAAGCCATTCTAAATATCTCTAGTTCCATCATGGACTCTTAATGCTGTCTTTAATGCACCTTGCAATCCTCCATTTGAGCCTCTTTCACAAGTTTCAGCAGGTTTTCTGTCCATCAAGACATTGTTTTCTAGTAGCATTTTTGCTAGCAGATAGAAGGGTTGGCAGCAGATTCTGGCTCCACACTGACACCTGCAGGAGGGCCAGGGAGATGGCTCCCCTCACAGTGGGGTGTGGTTGCACAGTACCAGAATGGCTACTGCCCATGCCATGGAAGGTTGGGGGGGTAGGACAAAATACCAGGAGATAAATACCAGCTGCCATCTCCACGATGACTGAAGTTACCTTGGCCTGACCAGAATATGACTGACTGGGAAATAAAAATTCATACAGCAGAAAGAGAGAGAGAAAGGGAATTAAGCATAGGGAGGTTAGGTTGTAAATCAAATACAAGTGTCTGGTGGCAGGATTCACAAAACGGTCGAAATTCCCGCATCTGCAGGAAAAGCTCTGCTCAAGTGGGTTGCCACGTGCTGATCCGCAAGTCGCCACAATTTTCCCACAGCTGCAGGTATTCACAAAGGTGGAGCCAGATTACAACCAGCTCCATGACTTACAGCCACTTGCGGATGGTGTTGCCCAGGAAATCTCCGCAGCTGCGGAGAAATATCATGGCCAGTGGGACCAGCCATAACCACTGCCGCAAGTGCTGCACTGTGGATAGCAATATGTGACGCTGCGGAGATTTCCATCCGCAAGTGGCTTTGCGGCATGGGACTTGGTCACAATTTCTTTTGTGAATCCAGCCCCAGGTCTCCAGGTAGACAATTATTTGTTCTAACCACTAGGCTATACTGCCTGAAAAGACCCTGCAAAGTCAATACGACAGCTGTTAACCCTGTTAGTTTTCCATAAAAATTCTTTTTTGAATCTATTCATACTGGTTTAAAATAGGCATATTTTATTTTCAAATAGTTTTTATCAGATAACGTGATTTTGACTAGAAAGTTTTTTATTCTATTAATTTGCCTTATCTACCACCTGAAGCACCTCTTCTTCAGGCCTTTCCCATGGACACTCCTGCTGCCTGCCGGGCTCATTGGGCCAGCTATCAGAGCCACCTTAAAGACTCCCCAGTACTCTACCAGGTCACATGAAGTCTTGCTTTACCTTTCCAATAAGGCTGTTTTTTGCCACCAGAGAGAGAGAGAAAGAGAGAGAGCGAGAGAGAGAGAGATACACGTACAGAGGAGAACTAAGTAGCTAATGCCAATGATTTTTGCATGCTGCACAACCAGGTGGTGTGGGAGGAGCATTCTGGAGCCATCAACCATGTGTTAAACACCACTTTCTCTGTTCTGGTTGGTCTGTTACCCTCTCTGTTCTCTGTGTGTGCATGCCATGGTTGTCGGGGGTGGGGGAGGGATTGGCAGTGTGTGGTCACCCATGCTGCCAGTGCTGTCTCCACCAAACCGTTCTTGGGAGCCGCTGTTGAGGCAGTGTGCTGCGACCCACCCTCCCAGCAACAGTGTGTCCCATGGATCGTTTAAGCCCTCCCTCTGCTCCTGACCTCTCTGGATCAGGGTGCAAACCTGGGTTGCCAGCGTACGAGAGCGGTCCCCCATGGCTCAGCGCCATGGAGCCAGCAGACAAGAAGGTTTTTGCTGCCAGTATCTAAGCGTCTGCAGTCTTCCAGTTCAAACTCAAAATTGAAGGGTTTTCATCAGAACCATTCATTTGGGTAAAATGTTCGCTTCTTTCATGGGCCCAGAGGACAGCCCAATAGATGCACCATCTCAGATTTCAGCATCTGGCATGGTAGAGGCAAGGCTTACCATAAGTTTTTCAGTGGAACCATACCACAGAGGCAGGTTTCACAGCATGGAGATTTTTGGATTCATCCTCCTTACGAACCCCTTCCCCTGGGCTTCCCAGCAGAGGTTTATGGCAGATGGACTCAGACACAGCACTGAGACAGAGTTCTCCACCTGTCCCTCATTTCCAGTTGAGAAGCATGAAAAAAGTTTGCCTCCTGGCGAACAGACTGCTAGATCACAGTGCGTGAGCAACTAGCTCAATCACATGCAGGAATGAAAGGTACCACATCTGAGTGGGCTCACATAAATGATGGAATCTAGCTCTGTATCAAACAATCCAATGTGCTGATAAGGCATTGCAAATACTGCAGTACATGAACTCCCAGTGCGTCATGTCACACCGATTACGTGTCTATGTGACACAAATAGCCGGGGAGTTCATGTACTGTATTACAGTGTATTGTGGGGATTTGTTCTGCATGGATTTCCATGCCAGCTGAAACCTTGTTATACCACAGTTCAAAGGTCACAGAACACTGTGGTACCTTTCTGTGGTACAACAAGGTTCCAGCTGATCAGAAATCCTCAAAACGGCTGGTGTTTTTTTTTTTTTATAGCGCTGCCATGCACACAGCAATCAGTTCAAATTTTGAGCTGAAACTGCCAGCACATTTGCTGCTACCGTGGGAAATCTCTGAAAACACTTCTGTTTAAAAAAACAAATAATAAATAATCGAAACACCTATCCGCTATAAAAAATACTGGTTGGGAAATTACATGCCCAACCGGCTTGTGCTGTCACCTCGGGCTTCTGATTACATCGGACCCCTTGAGCTTTGCTCTCGAGGTCTGATGTAACCAGAGCCCCTCTGTGGCAGCACAGGCTGGTTGTGCAAGGTTGCCCAATCGGTATTCTCTATGTTTTGTGCTCCCTTACCAAAAAATTGGATTATCTTCTCCTATCTCCATGGACCATCAGACGAGAAATGACATTTCTCCGTCACTGGAACGTCTACTCGCAATTGAAGCAAAAGCTTCAGTTTCCTTACAGAAGTAGAAAATAGTCTTCTGCTCAGTGTATTTTCTCTTTTTCTCTGCTGCCCATGGTAGGTCACACAGAGGTATCTATAAAGGGTTTGGCAAGCTCAACTCATCATATTTACAATACATCTTTATAAGATTTATAGGGGTGCACCTGGTGTGTGAACAAACAAAAGCATACAATTAAGGTGCCAGTGTTCTGAGAGCACTGGTACCTTAATTGTATCACACAGAGGTAAACTTCTTTAAGACTTCTGTCTCTATATTTCCCTCCTTTTAGAACTGCTGCAGTCTTGCAGTGTACAGTGCAGACTGGGGGACTTTCTTGTTTCCTGCTGTAGCAGCCATGTTTATAAGTTTGAGCAGGTCAGAGCCCTGTTATAGGAGATGACAAACTTTTACACTCTTAGAATAAACAAAGATTGCCCTGCAGGGAAAAATTCTACATACGTTTCCCCCAGCGAGTGAGACAAAGCACCAGTAGTTTTATTTATTTATTTATTTATTTCGTTTTTGTTGACCGGGTAAGTGCACTAGACAAATCCTGCCTATTTTCAGGCACGACCCGTGGGAGGGGGATACAGATGAATGCCAACTGACCTTGAACCAGATTAAGCTGTTGGTGGTATTTTTAGTGAGTTAGGAAATTTGGCCAGGACACAGAAATTCCCTACTCTGGAGGCAGAGAGGCTGTTGCGCTGTGAAGACTGTGGACAAGCACAGTCTGTCCCAGACCATGGAGGAGGACGGTCAGTTTTGTGGACTTACAGAGGCTTCTAAGGAGCTACAGATGATAACTTTCCTTTGGCACAGAGTTTGGTTTCTGAAGTAATACCAGAGACCTGTTTGGATCAATCTGGCTTGATGGAGGCTGATGGGGATTTGCATCCTGAGGAACTTAGATTACAAGAAGAACTAGACGCTAAAAATCCCAATTACTTGCTCTTATTTCTAATGCTGAACAAGAATATATTCAGAGCAAGTCCAGACTTGAAGAGGAGACGGAAAAAGGAAAAGGTCGGTCGCCAGTCCTTCACTTAATACTAGCAAACGATATCTACCTGCATGGACTCCAGCTGTGCTAGAACAATCGTTATTGTTGCCCAAAGACTCTGTGCAGGCTGCGGATGAAGCGGAGTGGTCACCGGAGGACGTTCTACTCAGAGCAGGATGGATCTATTCGGGAAACCGTTTGACTCCTGATCCGGTGGGTACGCTGCCGGGTTCTCCGATTTGCTCTGGGGGGGATGCGACTGGTCGCACTGATTTGCCGTTGCTGCATTCACCGAGCTTCACTACTGACATGCAGATTGAGACAGAGGCGGGGATTTCTGGTGATGCGTTAGACGCGACGACAGCTTTGCCGAATATTCATGTCTCTGACCCTTCCGACAGCATCTCCCTACCTCAGGACTTTCAGGTACTTTCTCTAAACTTAGGTACTGCAATGACGAGGAGTGAGGGTCAAGTTTCGTCTGAGTTCTCTGATATGAACTCGGTGTCTGTCGCTGCAGTGAAAGAGCTGCCCCTGTACAAAACCAGGGTTTTCAAAATCGTTTGCTGGTCTTTTCATAAACCTGTGACGGCAGCAAGCGAAGGTTCCTAGTTACGTCTCCGCTATGTTGGAGATGCACCTATAGTTCGGATAGAGTATGGGTGGGGAAAACCCTAATTAAAGACAGCATGGGGTTTACTCCTGTAGATGTATATGCCTTTATCCACGCTCCAGGTGATAGGAACTATGACATTAGCTTTTGCTCGATGGCATTACTGGACAAATTTTGAAGCTGTATTATAGAGCAAGCATCTGGTTGATTGGTCGAATTTTTGGCAATTCCTGTGACTAAACCTACTGTTAAAACTGTTACAATTTTATTTAGGAATGAGGGTGTTGATGTTTCAAATATTAAATTCTGGTTAGAAAAGCAATGTTCTACTGTGGAGCATCCCAAACCAATAATTGACGAAAAAGCTTCGGAATGGGGTGGACTTTTAGGGTCCAATTAAAACACACGGATAACGGCATTCAACATTTACCCAGCTCCTTTTTTTGGGTAGGGATAGAGGGATATTATTTTATGCTGGTCAACCTAAAAGCTGTTATAAATGTGGCGATTTATCGCATTTGAATAACGATTGTACAGCTATCAAATGTTTTCTTTGTGGCTTATTGGGGCACTCTGCAGACCAGTGCACTGCACCCCCTATCTGTAACTTATGTGGGGATACTGCTCATAGCTTCCAGGGATGTCCATGGGCGGCCCATAATTCGGAATCTGTCTCTGAACATGACACACTTTTGTCACGAGCAAAAAAACCCCAGGGGCATGAGGTAGGCATGTCTTCCCTTCCTCCAGTTCGGCGCAGGGGACGTGGAGGTAGTAGTGATTTGGTTTCTGGAGGTATGACGGTGAGTTTAGTCAAGAGGGTGCCCACTGTGGTTCCACCTTTACCTTCTCACACTATTGAGAATCCTACACTAGCTGCTACTGAGGTAGTTGGCGCTTCTTTTACTAATCCGCAGGTTTCACCTGTACAAGATCCAGTCCATTTGTCCTTACCTCTTGATGAGGCTGGAGAGACAGGTTTTCTTACTATAGAAGGTTCTCAGGCTGCTAATCCCACCTCTTCTAAAGAGGCTGGCTCAGATCAAAGGCAATCACAGCTAACTCTTTCTCCACTACCCCTTACTAACAGATTTTCAGCCTTTTCCTCATGGGGAGAGCTGCTAGATAAGGAGAATCCCATAGAGGGAATTTCCCAGGTTTCTAGTCAGGGCCTATCTGAATCGATATTGCAACCCCCGTTAGATCAGTCAGTACAGAAGCGTGTAACCAGGTCTACTAGGAAACATTTAAACAAACCTCCTTGATTTCATGAACCTGAGGGTGGCGTGTTTAAATGTTAACAGCATTAAATCGTTCTATAAACGTAGAACAACTTTCGGTATATTAAGTGATTTGGAGTTTGATGTTTTTATGCTACAGGACACTAGATTTCATACTTTAGCGGAAACATCTCAAGCTTCCAAGGATTGGTGGTGGGGTACTTCGGTGTGGTCGATAGGCTCGGAAGCCTGTTGTGGGGTAGGTTTTTGTTTTCGTTCTACCGATGTACAGGTTTTACGTCTAGTGGACATTGAACCTGGTAGGGCCTTACTGTTGGATGTGGTTATCAATACATTGTCTTGTAGATTGATTACCATTTATGGCCCACAATCCAAAGCTTCAAGGATTGATCTCTTAACTAAAATCCAACCGTACTTATTTACCAGTAGACAGATTTTTGGGGGTGACTTTAATATAAACTTCCAAATCCAGGGGGAAAAGGGAAAACAATATTGTGATAAAAATGTTTGAAATCTTTAGTTTTGCAAGCTGGTCTGAAAGACTTTCAAACCGATATGTCGAAGAGGTGAAAGCAACCTTTTATAAAGGAAAGCTTTTTCTAGGATAGATTTTTATTTTTGAAGCATAATTTAGATATTTCAAAGCGATTTATTATTCCCATAGAAACTTCCGATCACATGTTGATTGGGATTAGTATTGCATTACCCCCTGTTAGGGGACCAGGATTGGGGTTTTGGAGATTAAATGTCTCATTATTAGCAGATCCGATTATTTTGTCAGGCCTCAAGTCTCTGGTGGAAGATAAGGCCTCAACAATTTTTCTTTATGAGGATATGGGAGCATGGTGGGGAGATTTAAAAAATATTGTTATCCAATTCCTTCAGTTGCAGGGGAGGGTTCAGGCCAGAACGAAATATAGGGATTATCTAGCTTTTAGAAATAAACTGGGAGAATTGCTATCGAGTCAGAGTATGGGAGGGTTGGACCTTAGTGGAGAAATTAGTTTTATAAAACAGAAAATGAAATCTTTCCAATATGACAGGCTATGTTCTCTTCAACTGGAACAATCCTTTGGTACTCATGGGAAGGCAGAAAGTATTAATCCGTATATTAGTTGCCAAAATAGGCGGAGAAAAATTGATATCAGGCCTAATGACTCCCCAGGGTACTTTAGCTACCGATAATGTTTCCATTATGAATATTATTGTACAGCACGTAACAGATATGTTTGGTTCTCCAGTGGTACACTCACCATATAATTACTTCCATGCAGCAGCTCTACCTCAACTTTCACCAGATTTATGCGATGCTTTGACTGCCCTTTTCTAAGTCAGAATTGGATAGGGTGTTTAAAATCTTGAACGGGATTTCACCTGGTTCAGATGGGTTACCTGCTGAATTGTATCATTTCTTATGGGAGATAATTCCACTAGAAATATTAGAAGTCTTTAGATTTTTTCAGAAGGAATGTTGTTTACCAAATCAAATGTATGAGGGCTTATTGTTTTTTCTGTTTAAATCAGGTGATTCTACTAATTTGACTAATTGGAGGCCCCTCACTTTGCTGAATACTGATTTTAAAGTATTTGCTAAACTGTTGGGGAATAGACTGGGTTCAGTTATGGATGTACTGATTAACCCATCTCAATTTTGTTCCGTTCCAGGACGTAGTATCACGGATGCTTTATTACTGCTTAGGGAAATAGTGGAGGGTGATGGTAGACATCAGGATGGGAGCGATCTAGGTTTTCTTGTCAGCCTAGACCAGGCTAAAGCGTTTGATAGGGTGTCCACTCCTATTTATGGGATTGCCTATTGGCTTATGGATCCCACAAGATTTTGTGGACTGGCTGAAAATTTACTCTGGCCTAGCGTATGTAATCCCCTATGAGAATGGCTGGATGGGTCCGAAAATTCCAGTACTTGGGGTGCGTAAGGGTGTCCTTGAGCCCACCTTTATGTTTTTTTTATTGACCCTGTCATGAGATTATTATTACAAAGGTCCCCAAATATTTTGGGCATATCGGGGGCTTTTCATCAGCGGACAAAGTACTTGCATATGCTGATGATATGTTTTGATTATTCAGGATCCACAGTCTCTGCTCACTGCTCTCCGTTTAATTCAAGTAGTGGGGAAAATTTCAGGAGCCACCTTAAATATTGGGAAAACTAAATGTCTGGCCTTAGCAGGTTTTCCAGAGGATTCTAGGATGGTTGGTGGTTGTGAGGTGGCTGTAGACCCTTGCAAAATTTTGGCGTTTATTTTGGCGGCAAAGCAATGGCTGAATACAATTGGTCTAGACTGTTATCAGTAGGGAATGACATGGTTAGTAGATGGAATAAATGGAAAGTGGGAAAAAAAAAAAGGGTTTACTTGATTAAGTCATTTCTGGCCCCGATATTTATATATCTTAGTGCTGTTTTTCTGGTACGAAGAAATTGAGCGTCTTTATCCAGACTGTTTTTCACTTGTTTCTGGGGAGCAGATTGAATCCGATCAAAAGGTCGGTACTCTAACAAACGAGTCAAAGATGGCGTGTAAATATGCTGAACCCTATATTATTTTACTTCACGATCTTTTTTACATGAATTTAGTCGATAATAAAAATTCTACTAAACAATGGATTAAATGGTTCTCCGATACTCAAAGGAATTTTGTCAGAATGGGATAAGGATTATTTTTCACAAGAATAAAAGGCGTCCTAGGCTTGTGAAGAGGTGGGAGGAGGTTTTGATAGGGTAATTAAATGGGATATTGGCTATTCAGTGGCCCAGACCTTTCTAGACGGCATTTATATGATGAATTATTGATAACACAGTTTCAGATGACCCTTTTTCCCATTTTACTAGCGTCCAACAAAAGTTTATATCTGCGTATATTACTGACCCGCACATCCCTGAATCTATGTGGGATACAATTTGGTTAGGTGTACACCAGAAAATCAATATTAAAGGGAATCAGAAACATAAATCACTTCAAGAGAGATATTGTCCTAGGAAAGTTGTCCTAATGTTATAGAAACAATGGATCATTTATATTTTCCTGTCCGTTTATCATCCAATTCTGGGATGTTGTCAAAACAGATGGAAAATTGGGATACCTATACCTCCACTCCATCTCTGTTATTTTATGGCATTCCTAATTCTCATTTTGCTCAGAAGCACATTTGCATATTTAGGATTGTATGTGCTTTTTGTATACTGGATCTGGATATGTAGATGTCGCTAGTTTTGCAACAACAGAATATCCGGCTTTGGAGCTGTATTTTATTATTGTAAAGGAATTTCAGAAGTGGTTGATTACTGATTTCCATTGTGATACTACAAATGAATTGGTTAAGCAATGGTCTTCTTTCAGATTTTTTAAAAAAAAAAAAAAAAAAGGGGTGATTGTTTTATCTCTTATACATTATTACACAGTCCAGTACTTGTTGACTTGAGTTATTTCTACTATACTTAGATAGCCTTTTTATTAGGAACTGTTACATTTTGCTTGACATTATCAGGTTTTAGTATTTAGTTACTTTGGGAGAGCATAAGTGTCACTCCTTCTGTTGAGTTTGAAATGTCTTAAAGTGTCCAATGGAGCTGTTTATTTCATATTACAGTTGAATTTATTTTTCTTTATTTTGGTCTATATGAATACCTGTGTAAATGCTTTTGATTTCAATAAAAAAAATTCCCCTACTCTTTTCGATAAGTGCCATGGGATCTTTAACATCCACCTGAACTACCACCAATCCAGGCAGATAGGACCTCGGTTTAACATCTCATCCGAAAGACGGCACCCCTCTCATGCTGCACTACAGTGTCAGTACTGGGATATTAACCCAAGTGCCAGATGTGGGAACTGAACCCACAGCCCTCTGATCTCCCGGCCTCAGAAGCGAGTGTGCTACCTACTTTGTACAATACATGTATGCATATAGATCTACGACCCATCAAGAGTTGCACACTGCTTTTCTGCTTTTTTCAAGCTGCAAGCTTTTCATCCTGGGCAGCAAGTGGGCATGTCTGTTTCCTGGTGATTCCTTAGTGGAGAGCCAGCCTCTGTCAGAACCCTCTTATGGGCTTAGCCTCGTAGTGTACAGCGTGGTACTGGCCAGTCTGATTGAAGGGGAGGGGTGCTTCTACTTGAGCAAATTAACACTTTTATATCAGTGAGTTTTGGTTTTTTTGTGGGTTTCTTTGTCAGTGTTTAACAGTAGCAGTAGTATTAGCAGTCTCTTGCATGGTTGATTGGGAGTTGGCAACTTTCCAGCCTTCCAACAGCACATATGTCTGGACAGACTTATATTACTGCAGTCACGGCCCCACCAATTGTTTCTTTAGGTCTGCTATGGTCCTGGGGTGTATCCTGTCTGCCCCTTAGCTGTCAGGGTGGATGTGATATCTGTAGGCTGCAGTGTACGGCGACTAACAATAGAATGCTAGGGCGCATCAAAAAAAGGTGACCAACAGAGCAGGGGCGGTAATCCTGCCACTTTATAAGACCTTGGTAAGGCCTCACCTGGACTGCTTCCAGCTACAGGTAAGCTCAACCAATACCTCAATTAAAATAACTCTTCATGGCCTTTCAGACTATGTGTGCCACTTTTCTTGAATATTCCTGTTTAATTCACAAGTGCTGTCTTGTTAAAAATAAATATTTCTCAAATAAAATTGCCAAATGCCTATGACAGATGGTGCAGTGGTATTTTGGTTAACACACATTTTACTGTTTGCAGTTGATGTTATGACCAGTGTAGCATGGAAAATGAGTGGATTTCTGCAAAGTCGCATTATTGGTATGGGATGCAATCTGGACTCCGAACGCTTCCAGAGCATTGTTACATCTCTTCTAAAGGGGCAGTCAGCAGAAACACAGGTCTGGATTATTGGAGAACATGGCGAAAATAAAGGTAATAAGTAGTGAAGCAGTGTTTTTTTCCTTTTTATCTTCATTTTCATGAAATGTATAGAAATAATCCTAGTTTCTGAATGGCCGAGGCAGACTGGCCCCCATACATGTACTTCATCCTAATGCCTGATAAGGAAAAAAAGTACTGGTGCCATTCTGCCCCGTCACCCAAAAAAAAAAAAAAAAAGTACTGGTGCCATTCTGCCCCATCACCAAAGAAATAAAAAAATACTGGTGTCATTCTACCCCATCACCAAAAAAAAAAAAAATACTGGTGCCTTCTATTCATCACCCCCCAAAAAAATACTGCTGCCATTCTGTCCCATCACTCCCCCCAAAAAAAGTTCCAATTGGGAATGTAAAACATGTATTTGGCAGCCATTTTTTTATACCAACAGTTTCCCACATATTTTATTGATCAGTTCCCCTACTTCGTTTTGCCAATTGCATAGTTGGCAACTCCCAATTACAGCACAAACAGAGAAAATTATAAAGAACAATTCTTTCTCATTTTGTTTTACTCACTCAAATTGTCAGATGCCCACCTTGCTTTAGAGAACACAATGTGCAGTTACAGTCCAGTGCTGCTCCTGCTACGTCTCTCCTGTCTGCTATCAGCCACCTGCTTGTGAACAATAACCACAAACTCTGAACTCCAACAAGTATTTTTTAAGCACCTTACAAAGCTAAGAAATGAAAGGGGTGTGTGTGTGGGGGGGGGGGCAGTCTTCTAGGAAGAACTTCACAAAACAAAACAATAAATAATAAGTAAACCCTAGTGTCTCCTGTGAGTGCAGGAACTATCTGTAGGGATGTAAGTTTGTCATGGATGAGGTTTTAATAACTCATTGTTTGTTCATGAAATCATTAGTAAACAGTAGTAAATGTTGTGGCACTGTCATCATTGCTACATTCTGATGACACTAGTGAAAGTCATGGAAGTCCTGAATAAAGATCAAACGTCATGGAATCAATGACGTGTATGACTGCCATGACAAACTTACATCCCTAACTATCTGACATGCAATTCAAAACCTTTTTATTTTATTTTTGTTTTACGAAATGTCTAGTAACCAATTTCACAAGTAAAATAAGACACTCCAAGGGTGGCTCTTAGACTAAGAGAAGTTTCATTCTAGGGGCTGTAAGGCTGTATGCCTGCTGCATCAGGCCTCACTTTGCCCCTGGGTGGGCAGTTATTGCAGCCTAAAGCCTCCCTTTTATTGTTTCATTTCATGCTTATGTTAGAACAGCAATACTCTATAAAGGTTGCTCTAGCAGGTCAGTCTGAGAACTGCACATAGCAGCAGCAACAATAATGCTTTATTGTATTTATTGAATATATTTGTCCAGAGGGGGCAAACTGAGCTGACATTAGCTCATTTCCAGAGGTATCCTGGAGAAAAAGAAGTTGGATACAAAACGCTGCAAGAATACGAAAGCATATACAGTATTTCCATAAAATATACAATGAACAAATGACTGTACAGAAGATAATTCCATTGTTTCTAATTGTAGACATTTAACCAAACTAATTATAAGGTAGTAGCCTCACACAGGAGAGGGGCTTCACCAAGTGGACCAGGTGTGTTGAAGGGAGGGGAAGGGGTGATGCGAAGGTAACCAGATGGGGGGTGGCGGTAGGGGAAGGTCGAGAGTGGGGGGCAGTAAGGTAAAGTAAGGGAGGGGAGGATAGATATGGGTTGGACATGAACAGTGTGTTCACAGAGGAGAATTTTCATGGTGGAGTAGGAAGAACCTATGGAATGGGTGGGGCAGAGGCATATTTAAGGGGTTAATAGAGGCTAAATCTCAGGAACTGGGAATATGACCAAGATTGTTAAAGGGGACATGAAAGAAAGTATGGGATTAAGCGACGTAGTAATATAGGATATATTTAGGGCCAGTATGGCGTCTTCACCATAGTGTTTCTGTTTGTTATGTATCAAAACATACAAATTGCAGATTTACACTGTAATTCCGAAGATGGCTGGTTATGGAGATGAAGATTATTGTATCATCAGCGTACAGTAGTGACTTGGAGTACACGTAGGCCTCCAGAACTTTATTGACAAAGAGGTTGAACAGGAGGGGAACCAGTAATGAGCTTTGTGGGACTCCTGTAGTAAGGGGTTGTAGCCCAGAAAGCACATCACCACATTTAGTTTTTTGGGTTCTTTTGGATAGGTAGTCAGAGAACCAAGCAGTAGCCTAAGTTGACAGGCCCAGCTTCATGCCATTTTTCAGTTAGGTCATGATTTCAATCAATCAATCATTCAAAATCTTTATTTCACCAGGCGAACATCATTGAGCAATGCTCATTTTCAAGATGGACCTGGACAGTATAGTTAGTCATAATTTAACACAATGTTTACAATAGTAAGAAAAAAAAGTTTAGAACTATAACAGTTACAAAGAGAAAATATTAACAACAGCAAGCCTAAAGTTCACAAGGAAATACAGGAACAGAAACACAGTGCCAAGCCAGTCCCTTTGCATGCATCATCTATGCTGCCTCTCTTACATCACACCTTTATAATTTCCTTTGTTCGAGGCCCTGCCCTTGCTCCTGAAAAAAACAGCTCAACCCAGTTTGGGCCTTGGATGTGACTTGGTCCTTCCATCATCTGTTCTTCATCTTTGGTCCTGCCATCTTTTGTTGATCAGCATCTAGCTCCGAAGGAGGCATCTAGCTTGTGTTTACACATAAGATACAGCCTATTTTAGGTGAACGCCCTCTATTCTCCGATGAGATCACAGGAATGTGTGCCCTCAAGCCTGGGACAGCAAAAGAAAAAAATGCAAATTTCACGTCTCCCTATATAAGGTAATTAAAAAACACACACACACATTGCATTGTTATCACACTGGATAATATTGTTTTAAAAAGTTGAAAGTACATCTGGCCCGGGGATGCAGTGTTAGCACTGCTGATTGCCACACCAGCAACCCTGGTTCGGGGTGGACTCTGGTCACTCAGAGACAAACTACTTCCTTTCTGCTACAGAAAAGAAATTATGGCTCACAAGACTACAGGAACCGGCATCTTTGGACTTGTGTAAACTGCAGTATTTATTTTTTGATACATGGCAAACGGAAATGCTATTATGATGATGCATACTAGCGCTGTCCATGGTTGAAGGAACAGACGCAGTAAGTAAACCTTAGCTTATGAGTTGATTGGAGAGGGGGCGGCATTATAGGCCCTGATCATTGATTCTTGTTACTCCTTTGAATTAAATTTAATGTTAAATGCATGCAACTAAGTACTCCAGTATCGTTTGCACTTATTGTGCAGTTACTGAAGTACCATATGAGGTGTACATGGAATCTGGGTAACAAATACATGCATGTCTGCAGTTGGAGGGGCTGGCACAGAGGCACCAGAGGGTTTGGGCTTACACATTTTATTTTCCTAGCTACACCACTGGTGCTGACTGTAAACTGGCATATACTACAAAGTAGCTAAATCCCATTTCTATCTTTCCAATCCGCCCTTTAAATCAGGCTTTTCTGCAGTTAAAGCAACTTTACTTGACTCTAATTTTTAAAAGACTGAAGACAAGTGTACTTGTGTGCTATGTTTATACAAACTCTGTCTTGATTAAGGCTGTTTCCCCTTCCATTATATCAATTTGTACTCTACTGCAATATTACAGAGGGATACCACATCAAGGTACCCTTTTTGTCATAACTTGCTCTTACCCAGCAACAAAAGCATCCTTCTCAGTACTGCTGCTCTGTGGTAGTCCTTGAGTGCTCCTTCACTCTTTTTGTAATCCCTTATGTTTACAGAGCTTCATGGGAAGTGAGATAGGGCAGTTCTGTACTGTGTGTAGGATAAATAAAAAGAAGTCTGTGCAGCGCTAGCTAGATAGAAGATGCTGAATTATCAAATGGGTGGGAGAATTCTTGCAATTTGATTGGCTAAGTACCATTCCACTTTGTGGTTATGTATAATGATAATACAACATCCTGGGAAACGTTCCTGCCAGTATGATTGTTTTGTACCCATTGTATCTATTTGATAAGAGCAATAAATAGTACACTTCAGTATGTGTGGCATCATTTAGCAGTAAGTTAGGAGAGGGTGTGTGTTATGGTGGGACAGTGTCACATCTTGGGTGCAGAGTCATAAAGCTGAGTGACTTCATCATCCACGAAGTGACGTTTGATTAACGTAACACACACCACACACCCTGAAGTGCATTATTGCTGTTATAATATAGATTGTAGATATTTAAAAAAAAGAGTATACATTTTTAAATATTTTCTATTGATATTTCCCTTGATGCTGCTTTTAATGAGTAGGTACAAATGTTCTTATGGTGTTTGTTTCCTCAGCAGGTATTATAAATAGCTGCTCTGTAAATATAATTTGGCTTTGCTTGGTGTAAACTCCACCCCCCACTCCCCCTGGTTACACGCCAAGTTTTGTTACCTTATGAACATTTTTATGAAGTAAGGGCAAGGATGTTTAAGAGGTGTCGGTAGTCAGGGACTGGAAGAGTATATGCAATCATAAGTGTTTTCACCCTTATAGTCACATATATGCCTGTTTGAATCTGCATGTGTGCGCTCTGTTCAATCAATCAATCAATTTTTATTTATAAAAGGCACTTTTCTCCAATCCAAAGCGCCTGCACAATATCATAAAACAATAAATAAACAGAATTTAAAACAATTATAAATCATTAAAAGCTATACTAAAAAGGTGGGTCTTCAAGGTTCCTGTTGTGTTACAGCCAGAGAGTTCCGAAGATAGAGGGCATGTTGTGTGATATGGCCGCCACTACACATTCAGCCACTTCACTACCAGTCTGGCATTTGCTTGTAAAACGCTTTGGGATACATTGTTTATGAAAAGCACTATATAAATGCTGATTCTTCTTCTTGTGAAGCAACTCAGAGCAGTGTTCAGAAAGTAAACTAGCCATTCAGGGAGATAGCAGTACATCATGTAAAGAATGTAGGTGGTGAGATTAAAGTTAGAATTTAATTCTTTTTCATTGGTAATGATGCAGTGGGAGGGAGGGATTATTGCTTGTATTTTGGGGTGTTGTACTGGCAGGGTTAAAGGTGGACATCTCAAATGAGGGCAACATCATGTTGACAAAGTTAGTTGGTCTCTTAACAACAAAGTTCGGACACTTGGAGATATTTCTAGTAAAAAAAGCATTTTATAATAAAAATTGAATACCTCCAGCATACGAATAATATATACTTTAGTTAACTTATGTTTAAAAAAAAAAAGAAAAGTCACATAAATAAACAAAATCACTTACACTCCATAGGTGGAAAAAAAAGAGACATGTAAAAATGATCCAAATGCAGGCATGGAGGTGGTAAAATTAACAATAACCTGCCGCTTCCCCTCATGAGTGAGGCTTTATCAGGAAGTCAGTCTGCCTGCACAGTGGTAGGGGGTACAGCTCTTGACACCAACAATCTGAGTTTGGAAACAAGCTCAGGCAATCAGGAGCTGATCGGGGGGAGGAGGGGAGACCGGGGATCCTAGAGGATGCTGTCTTTAGCGAGGGAGGGCTACTGCTGCCACCACCACTACTTAACTGCCACAGGGGTGATCACAGGTAGTAGTGCAGTAGGCAGCTCATGTGGGAGAGGAGAAATCAGCTGAGGTCTGTGTGAGGCACGCTTGCATACCTTGATTGGATTGCCTCATGTGATGATATCCCAGGGGGTGGGAGCAGAAAAGCGTGAAAAAGCATCCTCTATGCAGTATGATCTCAGTGTGCACAGCCCTGACTTCATCTATGGACCACCTCATGAGCATTGGAAACTCCTGCCTTCGTAACCTGGAGGTGGCGGGAGGTTGCACCCAGCATAGCCGGCCCCACCACCATGGGGGGGTTGGGCCTTGGGGTTGAAGTCCTTGGGATAAATACCAGAGATCCTGGGCGATGAAGCAAGGCCCAGCCAGGTGAGGGGGGCCAGCATAAGAGAAACAAATAAAAAAGTTGGGAAAGGTAGTATGACTTAAAAATGTCATACAGTTATATGCGTGCTGGGATTGATCCCATGATGTTGTGCGGGGATAACATCAAGGGTGAAGGTCTCAACTAACCAGTCAGGTATCATTATTTCCTGTAGCCGTTTTATGATTTGTGATAGCATCACTTCTTGTGTGGTTGAAGACACTAGGCTATGCCCCGTTCCTTAACAAAGGTGTGACATTATCCTATGATACACACTCTGTTGTGCATAATTATTGCATAAATAACGAGAGTCTTATTTAACTCCAACGTAAGCACCTCTAAGTTGTGAGAAACTGCTAAAACCCTGTAAGGAGAGGCTGAGTGTAATAGAACGCTAAAAGCATCATCTAACCTACCAAGTAATGGGACTGTTCCTTTAGCTGAATGTGTAGAACTCACTGCTGCCTTTGGGACTCACTCTCCACAGCCCCAACAAGGGTTATCAGTGAGTCTGTCCATTTGAAGGTACAGACACAGTACTATGCACACCCTCTTATAAATGGTTCTGTTGTAATAACTCCAGCAGTATATTGTTTGTCCTCTCCATTATTGCCCTGGTTTGCCTTGTCCCACACCCTTATGACTGGAACCATGAGGCTTTCTCTGCCTGAGAGGGCAGCTGAGAGGTTAGCTTCCCAGACGATACCAGTGTCACTCTGCAGTCAGCTAGTGGGGGGGGAATGCCTCATGCCCCTTCTTCCTGGCAGCAAAGCACTTCACCCCCATGTCATGCCCGATCACTACTCGAGCAGTATATTGTCAGTTGTCAAAGTACCGTTGTATAGGAAATGTTTCTTATTAGTGTAGCAGTGTTTTGCAAAATAAATAACTTGTCTCTGTTATGAAAACTGCAAGAAATATCATTGATGGCCCGATTGCTCTTTACAGTGGTAGCTTGGCAAGGACCTGGTAGAGTAACGGATAATCAACCAGATGTGATAACAGTTCATGACAAGTGGGCACAGCTAGTGAGCAGGTAATAATGATATGAGTGCTTTATTAATACAATTTTCCCCCAGCATCTGATGAGTGCATTTTCGAAAGTATCTGGTCATTCGAGTGGAAAATGAAGTCAGTATGTCAGACTAGACATGTACTGCTGTTAAACCATGTCACGACACATTTGAATGATGACCTGCTCAGTGGTGGAAAGGTTGTCAGCATACCTCTCAACTACTATGAATTTTGTATAGTGCTATGATTTTTACACTTAAACTTACCTTTGCTTAGCAAAAGTTTGCAGATTTTCTTAATGTTAGAGCTATTTCTGAACACAGAAACTATTACATTATTGAAGTAACTAGACAGAGGCATTCCTTAACATAGAAAATGTGAGGACCACTATTTGTAGACATATTATTCTTTAAAATAAGATAATGCTACATATTCTAGCCATTTGCTCTGAATTCTAAAGCCTAGTGTTCTATGACTTTTAATGCTGAGAGGTGTGCCAGTCAGTTTATTCCAAGTCATAGTTTTGCAGAACAGTAACGGACCCAAAATAGTAACAGTCCCAGTAACGGTCCTGGGGGATTGAAGGAGGGTGGCAGTCATGGTTCCGATTCATAAAGAGGGCGACAAAGAGCAAGTGGGCATCTACAGGCCCCTCAGTCGCACCTCTGTTGTCAGAAAGCAGATGGAGTCTCTTATCAAAGCAGACCTTGTGGATTATCTGGAGGGTAATGGTCAGCAGGATAGTAAACAGTGTGGCTTTGTGGCAGGGAGGTCATGCCAGACAAACTAAATAGTCGTTTTTTGATAGGGTTACAAAGGAATTGGATAAAGGCCATGCTATGGATCTGCTGTACTTTGACTTCAGCAAGGCTTTCGATTCTGTGCCGCACAGACACCTGCTGAAGAAGTTGGGGGACCAAGGGGTGGCTAGAGATATAGTCAGATGGCTGGAAAATTGGCTAAAAGGGAGACAGCAGAAGGTATTGGTAAATGGTGTTAAATCGGAAGAGAGGGAGGTCACAAGTAGAGTACTGCAGGGGTCTGTCCTGGGTCCAGTCCTTTCAACATGTTCATCAGTGACATTGGAGAAGGGATCCTGGGTAGGTTAGGTCTCTTTGCAGACAACAAAAAGCTCTGCAGAAGAGTAGATAGTGCTGAAGCATTTGGGGAACTGCAAGAGGACCTGCAGAGGCTAGAGAGAGATGGTCAAGGGTCTAGCAGTTGAATTTCAGCGCTAAAAAGTGCAAGTAATGCACCTAGGGAAAAGGAATCCCAGGACAGAATACTGGATGGGTGGGGTAAAACTCAGTACTACAGCACAGGAATGTGACCTTGGAGTCATTATTTTTGACACCCTTAAGCAGGCTAGCCAGTGTGACAGGGCTTACAGTAAGGCAAACCGAATGCTGGGATGTATAGGGAGGGGTACTGACAGTAGAAGGAAGGAGGTGATGCTCCCCCTCAGTAGATCCCTGGTGAGATCACTTCTGGAGCACTGTGTCCAGTTTTGGAGCCCTCAGCTTAGAAAAGACAGGGATAGGCTGGAGGTGGTACACTGCAGGGTAATGAAGATGATTCAGGGCCAGCAAGGAAACTCCTACGAGGAGAGACTTCGGGCACTGGATATGTATCTGTTGAAGGCTAGAAGGGGGAAGGGATATGATAGACACATTCAAGTTCCTGAAATAAATAAATAAGGTGGCCTCCCAGGAGCTGTTTAACAGGAACACGAGCTCGACATTATGAGGCACGACTGGAAGCTGACGAGAAAGGTTCAGAAGGGATGTGAGAAAATATTACTTTACAGAAAGGGTGGTGGAAGAGCTTGCCGGCCAAGGTGGTGGCAGCAGAAACTGTGGGTGGTTTCAAATTTGCTTGTGATAGAATAAAGGGGATAGTCATCACTGGTAGGGACAAGGATGGGGAAGGAGTAGGATAACCATTGTGGGTAACCCATCATATGGGCAACATTCTTTTGAGTGATTCATTTACAGCACCTCATATGTGGGCTAGTGGTGGGAGATGACAAGGGTGGGTTACAGTGACCGGGGAAGATAAATACAGCGAGGTAGTAGGAGAGCGACCGGAAGAGGGAGGGACAGGAAGTGGGTATAGGAGTCAGACCTTACCGACAGGTTTTAGAGCTGGCCATCTTCTATAATGGTAAGGTGGCTACCTGCAGTTGGGAAGGTGTGGGATTCGTGCCTGGCCAGGTATGTAAAATTTAATTTTTCATGGAACTTCGGACTTCAAATTTTCTTGTGTGGTTGTTTCCCAGTCTCCTGGTTCCATTTCCCCATCTGCCTATGGAGTCTGTCCACTCCCCCAGTGTCAGGTCTGCCCTAGAGTTGGTTATAAAAATATCAGGGGTGTAGGGGCAATGCCCCCTGCATAAAATATTAAGTGTAGCAGTGTTCCCTGGTATTCTGGACCCTCGCTAATTGAGGGTCTGCTGTTGTGCACATTCACCTATGATGTTTTTGGCAATGTGCATGCGCCGATTAGGAAATCACCTTTGCTGTTTCGCGGTTATGACATGGAACCAGGCAAAGGGTACAACCCCTGATAGATGTCTGGACAAAGGGTTCTATAGACACCCAGACTGAATAGACGATTGGCCTTTTTCTGCCATCACTGTCTAAGTTTCTATGTAAAATAGAAGTTCCTGTAGTTAGAGTGATAGAAGGCCCCTTCTCCTGCTGCATCAGGACAGACTTGGCCTGACATGTAACTCCTCCTTTTGGGGGGAATATTTTCCTGATTGTTTAACACCCTTCGTGTCATCTTCTGTCTGTGCCATTATTGGTGAAGGGGCTCATTACCACTCTTTATCTACAGGCACTTCTGTTTTCGTCCTGTTACTGTTGTGTAAAACTGATGTGTAATAAACTTACTGAAACTATGTACTAGTGAGTGGATCCTCCTTCCATTATGTTCTTACTATGTTCCTAGCCTTAATGCAATAAGTTCCTCCAGATGTAATTTTTGTATTCTTAGTACTGGATGGCCGTCCTAGCTCTCTGGATCCTTACCGATAAAACAGACATTAAAAAGAAAGTCCCCTCGACCTTTTTTTCTGCATGTCTGTGTAATTTGTAGGCATGAACAATAATTCTCTCTTTTGCATCCCCCTAATTTAAATCTAGATTAAGTTGCTTCACTGTGTTCTGCCTTTGTGTGAAAACCTGTTTCACATCATTGCAGAGGTAATGGCCCCACTCATTAGAGGAAAAATGGGAGTGATCATGCATATTTGCACATCAAAGGGACTTTTGCTCAGTGAGTAAGCAAAGAGCTCCCAGCACTTAATCAAATTAATCAGTTGAATAACAAAACGTCAGGAGCATCAGCATCCTTCTAGCTGCATTTTTCCAGTTCAGACACACTTTAAACAACAGAAAACATTAGAGAATGTACCCTGAAAAGTTTGATGACCAGCACAAGACAAGAAAACAGGGACTTCAGAAGACATACAGCAGAACTGACAGCACTTCTGCTGGCATGTGCATTTATGCATCTTCTTTTGGTACGGATTTCCATAGTTTCACTGCAGTTGTTCGTGAGGTGGGGTCCTGAAAAGGCTGTTTTGAAAATTTGGTGTAAAAATGTTTAAAAGTGACAAAGTTATGAATATAAGTTCAAAACCCATTGAAATACATTAAACTGCACTTGCATTATATTCTCATATTGTAGTTACCGGTTCCTACAGCAAGACATATATTCGATTGCAGAGTGAATCTACATCATAGGATTTGTTCAGGTGATTGAGATTGTGTGTTTGGGGGGGATGGGGTGGTAGGTGCTCAGTGGGGGTCGTGGTGGGTTGGGTGGGGTTGTTGGGGTGTGAGATCACCGATGGGCCATTTTCTTTTCTTTTTTTTAGGTATAACAATAAAGAAAAAGCAAGATCAATGAGTGATGATTTTCTTTGTTATAGGAGGACAGAAGTCAGCACTGGGGATTGGGCACCCCAGTGTTGGGATGGTGTTCTATGGCACCAGGGGTGGGCAGCCTGGTGCCACCACCTATTCTTTGAGGGGGGGATGACCGGGAGGGAAGGTGGGTGAAAGGAAGCTGTAATGGGGTGGGTACCCAAGTCTGCTGTTTTACTATAGTTAAAAGGGGGAATAGACAGCCGGGGGGGCAAGAGAAGCAGTACATGGGGTGGGCACTCCAGTCTGCTTATAATGAGAAAATACAGAAAGGAAGGAAAGAAAGAGAGAAAGAAGTCCTGGTCACGGACAGTCTTTCATGAGATTACACAAAAGAACAATGGCTCTTACTTCGAGAGGGCTCTTGCAGTAGGTACTAACACATAGGACTGAAGCCAGCAGGAACCAGGACCGCACGGAAAACTTTCAGCTAGCAGTTTTCTGGCGGGGGACCGCCCACCCAGTGTCATGTGACAGACTTCAGCGTGGCGCTATATAGTGAGTGGTCCCCCACGCTCGTCCTCCAGTTCTTTCCCGCTGTCAACCTACGCATGTCAGACCTCGTGCAGAACATTGCTTCTGTCGATGCCATCTTGGATGAGTATTTCTCGTTTATTTTACATCAAAATTTTGTATTTTTCTCGTGAATTGTGTATATTATTCAGTCGAGCATGTCATCTCTGACATCTTCCGAACTGTATAAAAACAAGTGCAACTCCTGTGGGACTCTGCTCCCTCACAAAGACGGCCATTCTCTCTGCCTTTTTTGTCTGGACCAGACCATAAGACCAGGGATTGTGAGGTCTGCTAAGGCTTTAACTAGGCCACATGAAAGTATCATCAGTAGTCCTTGGAAGCCCATCTTTTAAAACTTAAAGTGGCATCCATAGAAAAGGAGCTGAAAAAACACAGGAGCACATCTTCTTCCTCTGAAGGACATCCTAAGAAGAAGGACAAGGAGAGACATTGGGACCGGGAACAGTCTCCTTAAAGCCCACGGCGCCCGAGGTACTTTCTCCCGTGGGGAAGTAGCTTCTTCCACGGCCGCATCTGTGGCTACAGAGCAGCTGTCAGCCCCCCCCCATCGGATTCAGGTTCAGCCCCAGCAGGAGCCTCCAGGGCAAAGGAGGCGCTCACCACCCTTAGGCCCCTAAAGATCAAGAGGCCTGGCAAGAACGGTAGGTCCAGTAAGATGTTCGCCAGCTCCTCTGGCATTCACATGGAACTGGTTGGTAAGCTGCCCGCCGGCCACTCCGACGAGCATGCAGCCCTGACTCCTCCGACAGGCCCTGATAACAGGCCTGACGTCAAGGAGCTGAATCAGCTGACATCTGAGCCGCAGCTGATGCCAGAGTCCCCTCCAGTTTCTCCCCTTCCGCCTATAGTAGCGGTCCCTCTGGTCTCCCCGACTCCTGGGAACCCTTAGGGGGGAGAGCATGCGCCATCCAGGACCGTACCCATCCCGACGCCGGAGCCATTGTTGCCTGAGGCAGTGCCAGACCTGACAAAGGCCATACTGGTCCCTCAAGGCCCCACAGCTCCTGAAGGGCTACTGTCGGGCCAGATACCACCGTCCCCTCCTCCAAACCCTCCAGGACCTTCTGCACCCCCGTCGGGGTCAATACCGGAGCCATCAGCCCCACCGTCTGGGCCAACACCAGAGCCATTGGCCTCTCCTTGAGGCAACACCAAGTCACTGGGTGCTCTACCAAGATACCCAATGCCAGGCTACCTGACGCCTCAATAGCCTTCTGGGTATTCAGCGCCTAACATCAGGGAACCTGACACCCAGGTTCAATCATAACTCGATGCCGGGCATTCCCATGCCAGGATACCCTTCACCATACTTTACCGTTCCGGATTATCTGACACCGGGATATGGGCATCAGGCCCCACCGCTTTCACCTCCTCCTCAGCCTCAGGTGGACCTACAGGAAATGTTGCATTCCTGGTGGGACAAGGCAAAATCACAGCTCACATCAGAATTGGAGAAGTGTCAGCCTTTGGCGGCCCCAGCACTGGCCCCCAGAGAACCACCTCTCAGACTTTCCCCGCCATTGGGTCCTAGGCCCTCAACATCTGGCAGGACAGTGGAAGCTCCTCCACAACCTCAGTGGACCACGGAATTTGTGAGGCCTGTAGACTTTTCGAGATCAGTGGACATTACCCTACCGAGACTCGGGTCATCCGATGATTGCTCTATGTCAGATTCGGAAAGCGACTCCGCCCATTTGGGGTCAGACTTTGAGTCGCCCACTCTGGATGACTCAAAGCCTAAAGAGTCACCAAAATCTCCTCCTGAGCATCCTTCTTTTATAGAGCTCCTCAGGAATATCCAGGCAGCCTACAAATGACGTACCAAGGATCAAGATCCCCAATGCCAGAAGCTGGCAGAACATCTGGAACTCTCAGGTTTTTCTCCAACCCTCATTCTACTGTGGATGGGCCCCCATGAGGATTTGACTGCCACAATATGGAAACAACCCACTTCACTGGCACCTGTCACCAGGAAAGTGGACAGACTGTATTAAACTCTTGAGGGTAAAGACCACTTCAGTGTCCACCCGAAGGCAGATTCTGTTGTCATCAGTGCTGCCCATGACCATTCAGCGAAACCTAAACACCTTAGTACCTCTTCTCCAGACAAGGAATCTAAGGTCATTGACCATTTTGGGAAGAAGGTCTACTCTTCAACTTTGGTTATCAGGGCACTGAACTACATTGCACACATGGTGGTCTACCAGAAATCCATTCTGGGTCAACTGGAGTCCAAGACTTTCCAGGACTCTGAACTAAAGGAAGAAACGGCAGGTATGGTCCGATCTGCTAGTAGGCACACCCTGAGGGCCACTTACGATGCCGTGGATGCCTCAGCGAGAGGAACAGCCACTGCCATTAGCCTCAGGATGCATACATGGTAGAGGATTTGGGGTCTTGCACCTAAAGTTGAGCCAGCCATGCAAGACTCTTCCGGTCTGGTCTTGTTTGGAGGGGATGCCAAAGACATCATCACGGACTTACAGGACAAGGGCCAAGCTTTGTGCTCTGTCCCGTCCATGTACAAGCCTTCCCAGAAGCCTAAACAGCCTTTTCATCAGCAGCAATACCGCCAACAGAGGCGACCACAAAACCAATGTCAGACCAAACATCGGATCCTTTCAGCAGGCACTGCTCCCAAGGCCAAATCTCATAGAGCCTTGGGATCTGTTCCTTCCACCCTCCCTGCTACCTCCTGACTCACTAGGACCCCTCCCTCCTCTGGAGCGAGTCCTGGGGAACCGGTAGGGGGTAGATTTGCATTCCACCTACCGAGATGGGAGGTAATAACCACACTCATGGGTACTCCAGCTGGTGGCTCAAGGCCACACAATAGAGTTCACAAAGCGATCTCTGGCACATCCTCCTGGTCACTCTTACTGTCTACCAGGTCATGTCCCTGTGGTAAGGAGGAAATAGACTCTCTGCTGGCAAAAGCAGTGATAGAGCCAGTCCTCTAGGGCAACTAGGAAGAGGCTTCTACTCGCACTTCTTCCTGGTTCCCAAGAAGACGGGCGACCTCAGACCAATCATGGACCTAAGCACTGTGAACCTTTTCGTGGAATACAAGTGGCTCAGAATGCTATCCCATCCAGGTCCGATTCCACTCTTGCAGAAGGGACACTGGTTGTGTGCACTTGACATGCAGGATGCTTACCTGCACATCCCAGTTTTTCCACCCCACTTCAGGTTTCTCCGATTCTGTTTTCAGGGAGAGCATTTTCAGTTCAGAGCTCTACCCTTTGGCCTGTCGTCAGTTCCAAGAGTGTTCACGAAGTGCCTAGTGGTGGTGGCAGCGGCTTTACGCAGATAGGGTGTGCAGGGGTTCCCTTACCTCGACAATTGGCTTCTTTCGGCACTATTGAGGGACAGCCTAACCAAATCTTTTTCGGTGACCCTGGACCTCTTCAGATGGGTGGGCATTACAGTCGACTACCCCAAGTCCCACCTTTCTCCTACCTAACACCTCCAATTTATTGGGACAGTGTTAGACACAATCCAGGGGAGAGCCTTCATACCATCAGACCAAATGGAGACTCTTCAGCAACAGACCCACTTTGTGGACTCTCAGAAAAGGACCTCAGCCAGAATGGTTTTCCACCTTCTTGGCCTCGTGGCAGCAGCCATCCATGCAGTGCCCCTGGCCAGACTTCATATGAGGGTCACACAATTGACTCTCAGGGTACAGTAGAGCCAGAGATCTGATGATCTGGACCACAAGATCCTAGTCTCAAACCTAATGGCTCAGGATCTATTATGGTGGCAGTACCCGGACAACCTACTCCAGGGTGTCCCATTCCGCACAGATCTTCCCACCCAGACCCTGACGTTGGATACCTCCGAGATGGGCTGGAGAGCCCACTTTGGTGCTCACAGGACTCAAGGCTCTTGGTCCTCCAGCGATCTCTCACTCCACATCAATGTACTGGACATGCGAGCAGTACTGAATGCCTTACAGGCTTTCCAGGAGCTTGTTCAGCCGGGACCAGTCATGATCCAGATGGACAATATGTGTGTCATCTGGTACACAAAACAGGGAGGAACACACTCGTATCCCCTGTGTTGCAAAGCAGTGAGAGTATGGTACTGGGCAGTCCAGCACTATCTTCACCTTACGGCAGTGCATGTTCCAGGCATACAAAACATACTAGCGGACACACTCAGTTACACTCAAGCCAGAGCCCACGAGTGGGAACTGAGACAGTCGGTGGTAGACAACATCCTTGAGAGATGGGGCAGGCTAGACCTAGATCTGTTCACATCCCATGCATTCTTGAATTCCCCCACTGTTTTTGACCTCCTCAGGAAGGCTATTCCATGTGTCCACCACCCTCGCTGTGAAAAAAATACTTCCTCACATTGCCCCTGAGCTGTCCTCCCTCTGTCTTCAAATTGTGTCCCCTTGTTCTTGCACATCTCTTTTTCTGAAAGATGCTACCCTCTTGGACTTTATTTATTCCCTTGAGGTACTTTAAAGTTTCTATCATGTCTCCCCCCCCTTGCTTTTCTCAAGGGCATACATATTAAGCTGCTTTAGTCTTTCTTCATATGGCTTCTGTTGCAGACCCTGCACCATTTTAGTTGCCCTCCTCTGGACTGCCTCCATCCTGTCTATGCCCTTGCAGAGATGGGGTCTCCAATACTGCACGCAGTACTCCAGATGGGGTCTCACCAACTGTCTGTACAGGGGGATAACAACTTCCTGTTTTCTACTAGTGATGCCTCTCCCTATACATCCCAGTATCCCTCCAGCCATCCTTACTGCCTTCTCACATTGCGTGCTTACCTCTAGGTCATCTGATATGAATACTCCCAGGGCCCTTTCCATTTGTGTTGTTAATAACCCCCCCCCATTGTGTACTCTTCCCCTGGGTTTTTGTTTCCCAGGTGCATTTCTTTGCATTGAATCTAAGCTGCCATACTTTTGACCATTCCTCCAACCTTGCCAAGTTCCTTCTAATCCTTTCCACATCCCCCTTGTGTATCAACCCTGTTGCAGATTTTTGTGTCATCTGCAAAGAGGCATACTTTTCCTTACCGACCGGACCCAGTACTGAAACCTGCGGTACCCCACTAGTAACCCCACACTCTTAGGAGTGGACTCCGTTTATTATTACCCTCTGTGTCCTGTTGTCCAGCCAGTTTTTTACCCAGGCTACCACCCTGGGACCTACTCCCAGGCTGGCTAATTTGTTTATTAATCTTTTGTGTGGGACTGTGTCAAATGCCTTGCTAAAGTTTAGGTAGGCCATGTCCACAGCCCCTCCCTGGTCTACTACTTTTGTTACCCAGTCAAAGAAATCTATTCGATTCGTCTGACATGACCTTCCCACTGTGAATCCATGCTGCCTTGGGTCCTGTGCCCTGCTGGCCTCTAGGTACTCAACAGTTCTTTCATTCAGAAATGATTACATAATTTTCCCTACCACTGAGGTCAAGGTAACAGGTCTGTAGTTTCCTACCTCTGCTTGACTCCCACTTTTGTGAAGGGGAATCACATCCGCCCTCCTCCAGTCCTTAGGTACTACACCATCCTCCCATTATTTGTTAAAAAGGGTAGTCAGAGGAGTCACTAGTTCTCCCCTTAGTCCTTTTAGAATTCTGGGGTGAATCCCATCAGGCTCCATTGCTTTGTCCACCTTCAGTTTTAGGAGTTCTTTCAGAACCCTTTCTTCTGTGAATGGACTGGTATCAGCCCCCATATCCAGAGTGCTTCTATTGATTGGATTAGGTATCTCCCCCTCCTCTTCTTTTGTGAATACTGAGCAGAAGTATTCATTCAGTATCCCTGCTTTTTTGCAGTCCCTCTCTGCCCAGCCACCCACCCACCCCTTTATGAAGCCTCACCATCCCTCCCTCCCTTGGTCTTTCTTCACTCCCTGATGTACTTATAAAAGGTTTTATCTCCCTTCTTAACCGGTTGGCTAACTTTTCCTCAGTTTGGGCCTTTGCTATTCTGACTGCCTTATCCACTTCCTTCTGCTTTAACTGGTACAGTTCTCTGTCCTGCTTCTTCTGTGTTTCCTTATACTTCCTGAATGCTATCTTTTTCTCCCCAACCTTCCTCCCCACCTCTTTTGAGAATCATAGTGTTTTTTTCTTTCATTTTGATTTGTTTATTTGCTTCACACAAAGGCTTGTTGCCTCTGTGATGGCAGTTTTGATGTTTCCCATTGTTCCTCCACCCCTCCTTGCCAGTACTTTTCTGAGGCACGCTCCCATTTTGACAAGTCAGAAATCCTAAAGTCCAATACCCTTACTTTTGTATGGCTTGACTCTGCAGCTGCGTTTATCATGAACCACACTGTTTGGTGGTCACTTGTTCCGAGATGGCTACCCACTTCTGGATCCAAGATCCTCTCTCCATTCCTGTTTGAAAGTACCAGGTCTAAGATTGCTCCCTCATGAGTGGGTTCCAACACTAGCTGTCTGAGGCATGCCCCCTGTAGGGCATCAAGAATGACCCTGCTCTTGGATGTGGCTGCAGCAAAGGTGCTCCAGTTAACATCCTAGTATATTCAAGTCCCCTATCAACAATATCTCCCCATTTTCTGCCATTCTAAGGATGCCGTCGATCATTTCCTTGTCCACTTCCTCCCCTTGAGATGGGGATCTGTATACAACCCCCATGTGGATTGTGGTGCCATTTCTGGTCTCCAGGGTGACCCACAGTGCTCCTCTCCTCCCTGTTTACCCTTTAGTTCTGTTGCTTTTATCCCTTCCCTTACGTAGAGAGCTACTCCTTCTTTTCTACCCTCCCTTCCTCCTGTAGATTGTGTACCCTCATATGTTGGCATCCCAGTCATGGTTCTCTGTGTACCATGTTTCTGTGACTGCCATGATATCCAGGCGTCCTTCTTCCATCAAGGCCACCAGTTCAGGGAGCTTGTTACCTACACTACGGGCATTGGTACTCATTACCCTCCATTTTTTGATGGCCTTACCCCTTTTTGCCCCATCCCTGTCCTTACTGCATTTTTCTCCATTTACCCCTGCCCTCCTCCCTATCGACTTCTCTATCTTGATGTTTACCTCATTAACTACCCTGATTTTTTTTTTGGTGGGGGTGCTAGGATTTCCCTGCTTCTTTTCAGTGCCTCCCCCCTTGGCCAGTTTAAATGCTTGCCAATTCAACCTTGAAGGTCTACTTGTCTGCCATTTCTGCCTACCACATTCCTGTGGGTGGCAAAACTGTGGCTCACCTGGAAGTATCCAAAACTATCCTGAAAGGGATTCTTCATTTGAAGCCCCTAGTCAAGAGCCCTGCTTCTCCCTGGGATCTGAACTTTATTTTAGAAAAACTCATGCTGTCCCCTTTTGAACCAGCGTCAAGTTGTGACATGCGCTACCTTTCTTGGAAAGTGCTCTTTTTAGTTGCCGTTACTTATGTTCAAAGGCTTTCTGAGCTTCAGGCCCTGATGTGTAAGGAGACTTATTTGATTTTTCACAGAGACTGGGTGGCTCTGCATACTAATCCTAAGTTCTTGTCTAAGGTGGTTTCAGAATTCACCTTAAATCAGACTATTCAGTTGCCATTGTACTACCCTGATCATTCTAATCGGGGAGAAGCAATTCTGCACACGCTTGCTGTACATAGAATTTTTTGTTATTACATGAACAGGACGAAGCCAGTCCGCAAAAGTGACCAGTTGATTGCTTCCTTTGCACCCAAAAGAGAGGGTGCTGCGGTTTCAAAACAGTGTTTGTCCAAATGGTTGGCAAACTGCATCACCTTTTCTTATCAGAAGTATAACAAGCCCCTTCCGGGGGAAGTTAAAGGGCATTCAACCAGAGGCATGGCTGCTTCTGCTGCTTGTTTCAGGAATGTCTCCACTGCAGGTATCTGTGCAGCTGCCACTTGGGAGTTCTGTCCACACCGTCACTAAGCATTACAGGTGGACATTGCTTCTAGGCGCAGAGCAGGCTTTGGCCTAGCTGTTCTTCAGGGACTCCTATCCTAAGATCCCTGTTTACTGGGGGTCTTGTTTCTACCTCCCATGTCTCAGACTTTTCTGACTTTGACTGCTTGGGACTCAGTCTTATGTGTTAGTACCTACTGCAAGAGCCCTCTCGAAGTAAGACAGTACGGTTACATAAGAACTTACCATAACAATAGATCTTCGATGAGGCTCTTGCAGCAGGTACTGCTTTCCCTCCCAACTTCCCCCTGGGTTTTCTCTACTACTTCCCCTGTCATAGCTTTTTAGATCCAGGAGCCCACTCCTACCTCCTGTCTTACCCTTTTAGGTTTCTGGCAGGAGAAGTGGAGGCAGGCGTAGGGACCGCTCACTATACAGTGCCCGCACGAGCCGATGGTCACGTGACACTGGGTGGGTGGTCTCCTGCCAGACACTGCCAGCAAAGGGTCAGGTCCTGTCACCTGCTCAGCTTCAGTCCCATGTGTCTGCACTCACTGCAAGAGCCCTCGAAGATCTCCTGTTACAGTAAGTTCTACGTAACTGTACTTCTTTCATTTGATCTCATGAATGAACTGTGAAAAAAACGAAGCTTCGCCCCTCTTGTTTCATGACCGAACCTTTTTATGTCATTAATTATGAAAGAACTCATGAAAGAAGAATCTCGGCTCAGGAAAGAAGATGGTGAACTTAGTTTTTTTTCAATAGTTGTTTTGTGAGCCGTGATTCTTCTTTAATGAGTTATTTCGTATTCATGAAAGAAGATGAGCTCACGAAAGAACAATGAGGGGGGGAAACTAAGTCTACCATCTTCTTTCATGAGCCAAGATTCTTCTTTTGTGAGATGGAAATCTTCTTTCATGAGACTTATGAAACAAGAATTTTGGCTCACGAAACGAGCCTCGGTAAGGATTTTGGGTTTGTCCCAAAACCATATTTTGGGTCTGTTTTTTGTAAAACAAACTTCAGAATCAAGCTAAATGGGTCCTGTTTAGCTAGATTTATATGTTTGTTTTTCTTCAGGGCATCATGTTTGTGGAATTTTAGTTTAAATAAACAAACAAAAAAAAAAGACCAAGATCGCTGCCATACGAATTTTTTCATCACGAAAGAATAATTTTGGCTCACAAAAGAAGATTATTCTTCAGTGAGCAGGAAATTCTTTATCAAACATCTATCAGAAAGATCCCACTGAGCGTGCACAGAACTGAAATTTCAAATCATTATAACTCTGGAACGGATTAATATTTTTTCACCAAACCAACGAAAAGGCACCATTCTAGGGATGTGGATATGGTTCACTTATCCACACTTCTAGCCATCAACGTTTAAGAGCTGATTTACCACACTGTCTTTAAGAGAAGCTGCTTCCACCATCTGGGTGGTATATCCCTTGGCCTCGCTCCTTGATATCAGAACTTCCTTTCCGCTGGAAGAGTCATGTCTCCTCCTTCGCAGCTGTGTGTGTGCTGTGGGCTCAAAAACTCTTAGTGTACCATTTGGCCAACTTTATTTTAAACTTCTCCTTTGTATATTTGTTCTTTGGTTCTGCTCTCATCTATTGACGCATATATGAAGTGTGGGGATTCCGAGCCAGCTATCGGCTTCAAGCACTGCGTCCAGTGCAATCAAAAAATGTCACAGACTAATCCGCACATGTCTTGCATTTACTGTTTGGGTGAACAACACAACATCTCTGTCTGCAGCCTGTGTCAGGCAATGCTTCCTGCTTCCCTTGAAGACCTCTACACTTGTCTTCTCCTCAGTTAACTGAACAGGATCCACCAGTGATATGGAAGGAAGCTCGCAAGACAGTCCCCGTGGTGGGGGGGGGTCCTCGGCCAAGCTGGCAGCAGTGGAAAAGGCAATGCCCAAGGCCACAGTGGGCACCTCATTAGTCTTGGCGCTGCTTCTGTTAGGGACCACGGTAAGTACATCCTTTGCGGGTAATTTCCATGAAATGTGCAAGACTCTCTAGACCTTTGGAGAGTGCCCTGCCTGTATGATGAGTCAAAGAAGTTCCATCATTGGTCATGGGAATGGGAAAGGGCATACTCTTCCCATTCCCTTGACTCCCTGGACTTCTCGATGGATGTCAAATGCTCAGCTTTGGCTGCACTGCTTTGATCGAGGGACGGGCTGTTAGCTCAGCCGTGACCCCATAGGGCTTGTCCGCCTCAACACAGGTCAAACAGGCAGCCGAAATTTTTCTTGACCCTGTCAACCCATTGTCAGAGAGGATCAAAGACTATTTGATCTCCAGGTCCCTGGTCCTGTTGGGCCTCACTCAAGAGGCCCAGAGCAGTTGCCAAACCTGACTGTCCCCTCTCAGAAGCTGTCTCTGTCCGGGGTCATATGGTCGAACCCCATATGGGTAGTATGCACTGCCCCTCCGGCTTCATCTCCTTATTGACTGTGTCGATGTTTGTGGTCCAGATTGAGGTCCAGGTTGAGGTCGAGGGATTCCTCACACTCTGTTTCACTCAACTGGGAGCCATTGGCGCTCTTTATCCTCCTCGTCCTCGGACAGTGAGAGGCTCTGTTGGCATATGTGACAGTGCTGTGAAGAGCTCCTTTGGCAGCAGTGGGCCTTGGCTTCACATGGTAGGGTTCTACCCTCGATCCCCGCAGTCACCTGGTCGTCACCATGCCAACTTATACCAGTGCTGCCTTCGATGGCTGTCCTCAACATGAGCCTTGCCACCAATTCAAGTGGCACTGCCTCCGTGACAACCCTTGCAGGGAGCCCCGTCTAAGGACTCCTGACTGGCTACTGACTAGCCAGGCTGGTTGTCTGTGGAGATCACACACTTAGATGAGTCCAGAGTTGTACACAGTGACAAATGGCTGAGGGCCTTCTTTGAAGATTTCTTGGATGACTCCAGTGAGTCCTTGATGCAGTCCTCAAAGATTCATGCATTCGACCATGATTTGGCTGAAGAATTGACCATCGTCCATGGGCTAGCATCTTTCGCGGCTCTCCTGAGACTCCTATCCAAGTCCATGCAGGTCCCCTTGGAACCATACCAAAAAAGGGCCAAATGCCCTATCACTGAGATCCTAGATGGGGACGAATCCCCAGGGGTTGCCTTCCCAGAGGCCAAGGCCATCCTGGAGTCAACACTGGTGCTTTGGCTGCACCCAGCTTACTGCCCAGCACCCACTGCCCATATTGTTTGCAAGTATGTGGTCCCTACTGGCACCTTGTCTGGATTTTCAGACCACCTCTCAGCCTTAGATCTGGTTGCCAACTCGGTCTTTCATAAGTCCAGTAATACTGGGGGACGTCAACAAGCCCCCTGACAAGGAGTACAAAAAGCTTGACCATTCAAAGAAGATGGTCAGTGATGCATCCTTCCTAGGTCTCTGTCAGGCGAGCTACAGACTGACAATGTCCCACTTCAGTTACTCCCTGACGGGAGTACTGGATCATGTCCTTCCATACCTCCATTTCAACAAGCAACTGATGGTGAAAGTGGTCCATGACCAGGGTCAAGTGCTGGCAAAACACCAGCTTCAGATGGCCTTGGACATTGGCAGTTCTTGCATCCGTGCCATTGCAGCAGCCTTTGTGATGCATTGCAGGGCCTGGCTGTGGATTTCCACCTTTACAGCGGACACCCAGCACAAGCTGGCCAGTGGCATCTTCTTGGGTACCGACCTCTTTGGCCCTTAGCTGGAAGCAGGGGCAGTCTCAAACTTGGCACTCCAAGACCAAGTTTTCCACTCTGGGACCCAAAAAGGGCAGTGGTAGATGTAGTGGTGCCCCCCCAGCAGCACATGCCAGTGCCCCCTTCAGACCTGCCCAGTGACAGGTCTTGGGGGGCTGTCTTCCAGTCCCTACCCCCAACTGCCCATGGGGGATCGGCTGTACCACTTCTGGCACAGTTGCTCAATAATTACCTAGGACAAGTGGGTTCTAGAAGTGATGGGCAGAGGATTGCCTCTTGACTTCAAGGTGCGCTCACCTAACTGACCCTGTGTGCCAAGGGGAGTCCATTGTGTCAGAGTACATGCTGTCTGTCCTCCGGGAGGACATTGCTCAGCTCCTTAAGAAACGAGCAATAGCCCATGTCCAACATTCCATGGCAGGCCAGGGCTTCATGTCCATGTACTTTGTGGTCCCAAAATGTCTGGGGAGTTGGCACACCATACTGGATCTTCATGATCTGAACCCGTTTTTTCAAGAATTGCAAGTTCAGGATGGTCATGCTGAACCAGATAATACAGTTTCTGGAGCAGGGTTTTTGGTTCTGTTCCCTGGACCTCCAGGATGCATTCTTCCATATTCCAATTCATCCGTCCCACCGACAGTACCTCTGGTTTCTGCAGAAGGAGTTCTTTACCACTTTCAGGTCGTACTGTTTCGACCCTTCATCGGCAGTAAGGGTCTTTAACAAGTGCATGGCAGTAGCAGCATTCCTGTGGTGCCAGCGTATCAGGGTATACCCATACCTGGACAATTGGCTGATCATTGGGCTGTCCAAGGAGGCTGTGGAGTGGTCCCAGGGATCTGGACCTGCAGAGACGTGGGCCTTCTGGTCAGTACAGCCAAGTCTGAACTGAACCTGTCGTAGGTGATTCACTTCACTGGGGCAGAGTTAGACTCCTTTCAGGCCAAGGCCTGACTCTCTGTGGACTTGACACTGGATCTTACCTCCTTTGCCCAATCATTTCAGGTTGGGTGCTAGCACCCTGCCTGGGACTTTCCATGACTGCTGGGGTACCTAGTATACTGCACCAGCATGTTCAGTTGGGTCTGCTGGTGGATGCAGCACCTAAAGTGGGAGCTGGGCCGTCAGTGTTCCCAGTGCTTTGGTCACCTGGACCAGCCAGTCAGGGTTACCCAGCTGATGTGGGATGTCATCCAGTGGTGGCTTATCCCAGAACATCTAAGGGGAGGAGTCCAGTTTGTCTGCTCAGAGCCAATAGTCACTGTTACTACATATGCATCTCTAGTGGGCTGGGGAGTACACCTGGGGAACCACAGGGCCTATAGGTTCTGGACCTCCAGGAAGTCACATTACCACATCAACCTGCTGGAGCTGCTGGCAATGTGCTTAGCTCTGATGGAATTTACTCCTTTTGCCTGGGGTCAAGTCATGCAAGTCCAGACAGACAACACGACGACCACACTCTACCTGAACAAGCAGGGTATCAGGAGGCCCCTCCACATATGGATCCTTGTGCACAGCTTGGGTCCAGATCTCCTGGCCATCAATGTTGTTGGAGCCAGGGCCACATGCCAGTAGAGTGGAAGAATAACTCCACACATTGAATGAAAGAAGGGCCCTCCTTTTTTTCAAATTTAGAACAGAGGACATGAGAAATGGTAACAAATAGTTGTTTGTTATACATGACAAGGTGTCAAAAGGACACCAAGGCTGAAAGCAGACTCTATCAGGACAGACCTCATCATTGATAAATTCTTTCTGCAACTTGGCAGGACACAGAATTGCCAGATAAAAATAAGGCACACAACACTAGGAAAAGAGCAAGATCTGTGGCTGCTAGGAGGAATTTGCCACTGACAGAAATTTGTAAAGCTGCTCCTTGGTCCACAGTCCTCATATTTGCATCTCACTGTTGCCTGAACACACAGGCAAGAGAGGATGCTAGGTCTGAAATTTTTGTACTTCAGATCCTAATTACAAAGTAATCCGAAAACCTTCCAACCGAGGGCACTGCTTAAAATCTGCAAAAGTTTGGCAGGACTGTTGCACTTCATGTGGTCAGAAGGAAAAGTTACTCATTGTAGTGACATATTTTCTTCTAATAGATACAAACAACCTGTAAAACTACCCTTTCATGCCTCCCCCTTTTAGAATACAGTAATTGGGTTCTTCAGAATCATTTTGTGATAGTAATATGTGAGCTTTTAATGGTTGCTGTTGTTTTCTGTCATTTAAACATTTTATATCTCGTTACCTCGAGGTTTGACTACTGTAACGCACTCTACCTCAGGATCAGAGGAGGTGCAGTGCAGCGCCTGCAGCTCTTGCAGAACGTGGCAGCCCAGCTGTTGACTGGACACTCAGAGTTAAGCCATACTACGCCAGTGCTTTGCAAACTGCACTGGCTGCCAGTATGCTGGTGCATCACCTTTAAAATAGGTCTTCTGACCTATAAGGCCCTACATTGGTTGGGTCCAGGCTACCTGAAGGAGCATCTGCATCCCTACACTCTCTCACATCGGCAAGGGAGGCCCTCCTGGAGGTTCCTAGGGTGAGGTTGAAATCTTTCAGGGACTGGGCGTTTGAGGTAGCAGCCCCGATCCTCTGGACCTCGTTGCCAGGGTACTTCTGGGAGGTGACCTCCCTAGAGGTATTTAAAAAGCACCTGAAAACATTCCTCTTCCAACAGGCCTTTGGAACTTGAGGAATATACTTACCCTACGAAACAGCATCGGAACAGGTTTATATCAAATTTTAAAGGTTACTTAATTGATTTTATATTTATTGTATTATTAGTTTAGAGATTTATGGTCCTAGTGCTGTTTTTTTTTTTGTAAGGGCACCCTGAGCCTGCGGGGAAGGGCAACTGAGATAAATTAACTCTACTACTACTAATTTTAAATTGCCATAATCAGAATATTTTTTCAAAATAGGTCTCAAGTCCCTTTGGCTCTTACCTCAAATATCTGCCGTTGGAATGCTGGGATACTTGAGACTAGCACAATGAAAGAGCGTCTTTGAAAAAGTTTCTAAGTTCCTGGGCATCATGCACCCCACGGAGATGATGCTCAAGTTTGTCTGGCTGTTCTAACTGATTGGAGGTAATGATGTTACTAATGTTACTACGATGAATAACTTTTCGTTGTACTGCGTCTTTCAAATGTAGGATGCAACACAGCTACAGGTAGCCAGATATTTCTCAAAGGCTGTATGACAAATAATGAATTTCAAAATATAACTCCTATCAGTAACTGGATGTGCAAGAGTTTTAACTTTCATCCAACGCAACAATACTTCACTGATCACAGTGGAAACTCCAGTTGTATAGACCAGGAAACCAATTTCTGTGTGCCTCTCTCATATGAAGTGAATGGACTACATTGTAACTAATATTTTGACCTCACCTAAACACCATCCTGCATGACAAATATATACATTAACACTGAGGTTAATGCTTACATTATAGACGCACAAGAATACTGTGAAGTCTATAGAGAATGTCTTCCTGCCTTTCAGCAGGATCTAACAATAAACATTGTTTCCATGTATTATCTGACTTGTGTTGGAATCTGTCAAAAGGCCTTTCTTCCACAACTTCAGCTGGTAAACTATTCCAGTTTTTCACTGCTCTTGTAGTAAAGCATAACCTTCTGCAAAATGTATTAAAGCTTCCTGTCTGCCACATATGCCCCCTGGTGTTATGATGTTTATTCCCCAAAACAAGTCCTAGCTCATTCATTAGCATCATATCATTAACAATGCTGAACATGGGCAGTACGTTCTGTCTGGCCCTTCTTTCCAAACAGTGCATTCATAAATCTACTAACCTTTCATTGTATGTGAGCTTTTGGATCAATTTGATTTAACTTTGTGGATTTACCTGCACTCTTTCTGGTTCTCAGATGTCCTTCCTTAGGTACAGAGACCAAAACTATAATGAATAGTCTAAGTAGGAATGTATATATGAATTATCTCCTATCACAATCGCCCCCTTTGATCTACTGGTAAATACTTTTCTGATGCATCCTACTATCTGTCTTGCTTTCCTCACTGTCCATTCACAGTATGTTCCTGATGTGGCGTCCTCTGTAATGTGGATTCCCAAATCCCTTTCATTTTTACTCTCGGTAATCCTATTTCCCTGTGACATAATAGCTGTGCTTTTGATTTTTTTTTATTGCACAAATGTATCACTTTACTTTTGGCCATGTTAAATTGCATGCCATTAGTTTTGACCCATAGTGACAGAGTATTCAGGTCCTTCTGTAATGATTCAGTTTCAGGTGTTGTACATGCTGCTGTTCACCGTTTACTGTCATCGTCAGACGTAGCTATTCCATTTGTGATATTATGGTATAGATTGGATATAAATATACTGAATAGGGTTGGACCTAAAACTGATCCCTGTGGGACCCCACTGCATACTATAATATCTGGGGAGTTGGTTCATAAAATTCTTACAGCCTGGGTTCTGTTGTTTTATCCAGTTTCCTACCTGTCATTGAGGCACAGGTCCGGAAGCATAGGAAAACCAGGAGCAGTTGTAGAATTCACCAAAAATATTTATTTACACTAGCAGTAACATAAAAAATAAACTTGTTCAGTATAACTATTTACAAAGTTAAAATAAAATAGAGAACATCCATCAGAGTTTCCCTTCAATCTCTGTGTCCATTTTCTTTTCTCAAGCAATTGCAGCTCAGCTGTCTTATAAGTCCTTCCAACCCCCATTCTTAACAAGCATCCTGTTCTTGTGTGTTCCAGGCAGGTACTGCAAGAACACAGTGTCCCTGGGCTGAGGTCCCTTTTCACAGCTCTTCTGCAAAAGGCTTAAAATTGAACTCCTGTAACCTCTGGAGTTTTCCATTAGCTTTTTGCAATCATCTCAAACCACAGTTATATACATTTCAAAAATTAACACTATATCATTTGTAACCAAAGGGATCCCAATAGCAGTTACATTTCCACATAATGATGTGCATACATTTTTATATCGGCAGATATGCAAGGGAAGCGTGAGAGACAGTGAGAGGCAAAGAATTGCGAGACTGGGTAATCGATTCCTAGGTCTCATAGGAAAATTTGGTTGTGCAGTCAGACAGACAAGAGACAGAAAAGGAGAGAATAGAACAGATCCCTGCTCTTAAACACTTTCTCCATAGCAACTGGGACAGAGTCATATTCCAACCTATCACACCCCTCCTTAAGAGGGAACCTGTTTTATTAAACAGGTTTCCAGAACTTTCTGTTAATTCTCTACTAATATTAGCTTCTAACTTTCAGAAATTAAGCACATGTGCATTATCCTTTTTTTTTTATAAAAGTACAGCAAACAGTAACGTTCAAACCCATACATTTGTTTTTCAACCTTTAGAACCCTGAATTCCTGATCCATATCTTGACAGAAAATCAGCATTGCTGTTCTCTTTTCCAGATTTGTGTATCACATTGAATTTAAAAGGCTGTAGTGCCAGCTACCACCTTGTGATTCTGGAATTTTTATCTTTCATTTGGTTAAGCCAACAGAGGGGACTGTGATCTGTTAGGAGTACAAAGTCAGTTCCTAGTAAATAAAACTTAAGGGACTCCATGACCCACTTTGCTGCTAAACGTTCCTTTACAATGGTGGAGTAACTTTTCTCTTTGTCATGCAACTTCATACTTGTGTACAGTATAGGATGTTCTGTCCCATCTATATTTTGACTCGGGACTGCACCTAGGCCTACCTCCAATGCATCTGTTTGTAACAAAAATGGTTTCTCAAAGTCTGGGCTTCTCAAAACAGGGGCTGAACATAATGCAGCCTTAATGGCTTGGAAAGCTTCATCACACTCTGGGGTCCATTTCACATTATTTGGGTACCTTTTTTTGCGAGTTCAGTGAGGGGAATCGCTAACTCGGCAAAGTTGGGAACAAATCTCCGATGATAACCAGCCAGCCCTAAAAATTACCTGACATATTTCTTTGTTTTAGGGACAGGGCTGTTAGCAACAGCTTCTATTTTAGAAATTTTTGGCTTAATTTCTCGATTTCCCAACACATAGCCCAAGTATCTGTTTTCCTGCATGCCCAGTGCACATTTGGTAGGATTAATAGTCAGACATGCATTTTTGGTAGCTTGGATAACTGCTCGCAGGTGTTCCAGGTGGCTTTTCCAGTCTGGACTGTACACCATTACATCATTCAGGTATGCAGCACAATAACCGGTGTGAGGGGATAAAATTACATTCATGTACTGCTGGAATGTAGCTGGCACACCATGTAGACCAAATGGCATGGTGGTGAACTGACAGAATTCAACAGGAGTGGTAAATGCAGCTTTAGCTCTAGATTCTTTAGCTAAAGGTATTTGCCAGTAACCCTTGGTGAGATCGAGGGTACTGATATCAAGTTTCAAGTTCAAGTTTATTGCAGGAAAAACTCCATTGAACAAGCTCATTCACAAGGAGGTCCTGAGACATTTACACAGACATATGGATTTTACATAGACAGGTGTAATTGACTGTAATTAGACAAAGTGCATACATAGTTCACAAAAGATATATCATGATAAAGTACAACCTAGCAGTGCAAGGTTATTGCACAAGGACAAGAGAGAATGGATAGTTAGTAGGGCAGGATAGAAGATTTGCAGGAAGGTAAGGCTAGGGGTTAGGAAGAGTATGGGGGAGTAGAAAGTAGGTAGGTGTACTGAGGGCATCGTATCATTTAGCAAATATAAGCCTTAAGCTAGTTAGGCAGTTTCATACCTGGCTCGGAAAGGAGTAGGACAGTCGGTACACAAGTGATTGTCTTGTAATAGGGAGTAGGCTTAGTGGCAGCTGCAGATAACTTTTATTTTAGAGACTGCTAGTGCTTTGTAGAAATTGATTAGCGATGATACTAGTTAGTTTCAGTATGGATTGAAGATGGTTCCAATATATGATATACTTTGCACTCCCCAGTCTGTCCACCAAATCATCTATTCTGAGCATAGGATAACTATTAAATTCTGACACTTGATTAAGTTTCCTAAAATCAAGACAGATTCTGACACCCCCTTCTTTTTTGTTTACAATTACCATTGGAGATGACCAAGCACTCCTTGACTCCTCTATGATAATTAACCACGTCAGCTCTTAACCGCTCTGTTAACCTGTATGTCTTTTGCCTAATAGGACAAGCATTCCTTGTCCCTATAACCTGCTCATCCCCTTTTGCTTGGCCTGGTACTGTGGTAGAAGTACTGTTAAATGTTTTTAGCACATTATGAATGTGTGCTGTTTGTTCCAAGATTAAGGAAACATCCACCTTTACAGCATCAGCATTTCCTGTTTGTTCCAGTCTATCATAAGCTACATCAATATCTTCCTTATCAGTTTCTGTTAAAACTAGCAAAGTAGCTTTTGGCATTTTTTCAACCAATTTCTTGAGGAGTTTAGCGTGGTATAGCTTTGTAGGATTTTTCCTGTCAGTGGTCTCAATCTTGTAGTTAACAGTGCCAGTACGTCTAAGCACTTTAAAGGGCCCTTACCACTTCATTAACAGTTTATTTTCTGTTGTGGGTAATGATAGCAAAACCTTTTCACCTGGCTCAAAAACCTTTTCTTTTGCCCCCTGGTCATAATATACCTTCTGCTGGTTGTGTGCCTCTTCCTGATTACTGTGAGCAATTTCGACATATTTTTGCAGCTTCTTTCTTAGGGCACACATATAAGACGTTATAGATTGTTTCTGAATGGGGTTATCTTCCCACGTTTCTTTTATTACATCCAGTGACCCTCTTGGCTGCCTACCATACAGCATTTCAAATGGTGAAAACCCTGTTGATGCCTGTGGCATTTCTGTGTAAGCCAAAAGTAGGTAAGGCAAATATTGGTCCCAATCTTTCCCTTCCCATTTTACAAACCTTTTCAACATGCATTTTAAGGTTTGGTTAAAACGCTCTACAAGACGGTCTGTCTGAGGGTGCTAGGGGGAGGTTCGTGACGTAGCAATACCTAGTAGTCTGTACAGCTCTTAATAATGCAGCACCAAAATTACTACTCTGATCAGTAATAATTTCTTTAGGTATGCCCATTCTGCTGAAAATTTTTTGCAGGCTCTGCTGCCACTTTTAAAGCTGTGACAGTACGCATTGGAACTGCTTCTGGGTATCGAGTAGCATAGTCGCATACTACCAGGATAAATCTAGTACCGATTTTACTTTTGTCTAAAGGACCAACTACATCCATTGCAATTCTCTGAAAAGGCACCTCTATCAAAGGATAGGGGCACTTTGTCTTTTCTAGTGACTGGGGCTACTTTCTGACACTCAGCACAGGAATTACAATAGGTAGCAACATATTCATGAATTCCAGGTCAGTAAAATCTATACAGCAATCTGACAAGGGTGCAATTCCCTCCCTGTGACCAGCCATAGGACTATCATGTGCTATCTGTAACAACTCTGTTCTATACTTCTGTGGTATAACCAATTGTTCTATCTGTTCCTGTGTCTGAGGTTTAACCCAAACTCTGTACAGTAACCCATTACATTTTTTAAACATTGGCCCACCCTGTTTTTGTTTCACCCCCAGCTGTTTAAAATAACCCTGGAGAGAAACATCATTAGCTTTCTCTGAAAGAAAAACACAATCAGTGATCAGTTTGGTTTCAGCATTTTGATATGTTTAACCCCTTATGTCCATCAGTCATTTGTTGCCACAGTTTCTTCAGGCATCGTCTTTCTTTACTGGATTTCTGGATCTTGGAGCTGTGCTCAAACAAGTCTGAATCAAAATCACTGAAATGAAAAGTGTCCCCACCATCTGAGATGTTCTTTGCCTAAGCTCTTGTCACCACAGCTGCTGAAACATCAGGATTTACTCCTTCTTTGATTAACTCAGTAAATCTGGAAAGTCCTTTGCAATAATCACAGGTACAGGTAACTTAGACACTACCGCCACTTTCATTTGGTACGACACACACTTAATGGTCAGTCACTTTGGTGGTGGGATAGTTTTGAGTGTCCCCGTGGATGCAGATGACACTAGTACCTGGTCCTTTTGCACAGTGTTTTCCCAGCACCTCAACATGCACTAGGGTCTGTTTCCTTCCTGAATCAGTGAGTCCCTTTACAGTCTTATCCCCTACCTTCACATCTGTTAAGCACTTGCCCCAATTTTCCAAGGACAAATCTGCTTCAGTGCCACTCTCATTATTATGGCAGTTTCTTGGAATGTGGCCTGGCTTATTACAGTTATAGCAGATAATGTCTTTGGGCACAGATTTGTTACCCCCACCAGAGTTCTTATCAGGCTTGGAGTTTAAATGGGGAAAAAGAGTGTCTTACTGGTGCTTGGCTGTTACCTCACTGCTATGGTGTCAGTCTGGCCATTTGGTAGTCTTCAGCCAAAGAAACAGCCTTTTCCCCACTCTCTGGTCGATGTTCCTTTACCCAAAGCTGCACATCTGTAGGCAAGATGTTGATGAATTGCTCCATGGCAAATGTGTCGATGATCTGTTGGACTGTTTTGCTCTCTGGTCGGAGCCATTTTATCAGGAGTTCTCTGAGTCGGGTGAAGGTTTCTCGAGGATTGTCAACAGAGTTGTACTTCAGAGATCGAAATCTCTGCCTGTAGGTCTCTCCTGAGATGTCATACCTTTTCAGGATTTTGCTTTTCACCAGGTCATAGTTTTTTGACTGTGCAGTGTCCATATTGCTGTCGGCAAGTTGGGCTTTCCTTGTTAGGTAGGGTACCAGTCTGATTGTCCATTGCTGCTTTGGCCATTGGCAGGCTGTGGCAACTCTTTCAAAAGTTGTCAGGTATGCCTCGATATCATACAAGGGATACAACTTTGCAAGTTTAATGGCTTTTAAGTTGCTTGTGTTTTGTTGCTCATCTGGATCTGTGCCCGATCCTCTGCCTTTGATAGCTTGTAACGCATCCAGCCATCACTGCTCCTGTCACTGCATTTCTTCTTTTCGCTGTGCTTCTAAATGTTGAAGCTCTTTTTCTTTCTGCTTCTCCATCTTTTTGTTGTATAGCCCACCATTTGAAAATGTCCATCAGGCTTTCAGGTTCTCTCACTGCCTGTTCTTTTTCCAGAACTTGTGCTGGCTGTACAATCTCAGCTTGGACTTCTGTCTCTGCTAGTTTGGCTGCCATTCTCCTGGTAACCGCTCCTGGACTTGCTGCTGCAGAATCCATACCTTTCTCTATGCTTCCCTGGTACTAGGTCCAGTACCCACGCACAAGACTCCTTGCTTAGAGTATGCACAGCATAAATCCCATCTGTCATCGAGGCACAGATCAGGAAGCATCGGAAAACCAGGAGCAGTTGTAGAATTCACCAAAAATATTTATTTACACTAGCAGTAACATAAAAAAAAACTTGTTCAGTATAACTATTTACAAAGGCAAATAAAATAGAGAACATCCATCAGAGTTTTCCTTCAATCTGTGTCCCTTTTCTTTTCTGAAGCAATTGCAGCTCAGCTGTCTTGTAAGTCCTTCCAACCCCCCCTTCTTTTTTTTTTTTATTGTAATAGACCAACCCCATTCTTAACAAGCATCCTGTTCTTGTGTGTTGCAGGCAGGTGCTGCAAGAACACAGTGTCCCTGAGCTGAGGCCCCTTTTCACAGCTCTTCTGCAAAAGGCTTAAAAATTGAACTCATGTAACCTCTGGAGTTTTCCATTAGCTTTTTGCAATTGTCTCAAACCACAGTTCTATACATTTCAAAAATTAACGCTAAATAATTTCTAACCGGAGTGATCCCAATATCAGTTACATTTCCACGTAATGATTTGCAAAGATTTTTATATAAGCAGATATGTAAGGGAGAAAAAGGCAGACAGCAAGGAAAGACTAAGAGACAGTTAGAGACAAAGACTTGCGAGACTGTCGGGTGATCAAATCCTAGGTCTTACAGGAAAATTTGGTTGCGCAGCCAGACAGATGAGGCAGAAAAGGAAAGAATAGAACTGATCCCTGCTCTTAAACACATAATAACTGGGAAGGGTCCTGTTCCACCCTGTCGCACTACCCATTTTACAATGTTGATTCTGAATTTGTAATCAACAATTTTTTTCATAAGTATGTCATGGGTTACTTTATCAAAGGCCTTGCAAAAGTCAAAATAAAACATGTCCACGGGTTCAGTTATCTAACATCTCTGTGACCGGCTTGTAGAATGTTATTAGATTTGCTACTCGAGATCTGCCTTTTTAAACCTTTGTTCGGTCTTGTCATTTATTCCAAGAGGTTCTGCCTGTTTGACTGTATGGCCCTTTAATAAAGATTCAAATATTTTACATGCTAGTGATGTTAAAAAATAGATCTGCAGTTGCGACATGCAGACCTATTGCCTTTTTTGTGTATTCGTAGCGCAACCAGTTTTCTCCAGTCATTCAGTACCTTCCCTTTTTTCAACTGTTTCATTGAAAACTGAGTGTATGAAGAGGACAGGTTTTGCTAGTTCATTTAATAAACTCGGGTGTATATTGTCTGGCCCAGGGGATTTTGTTCTATCCAGATTTCTGTTCTATTTTCTATATCCCTTACACTAATTTGCATTATATCTTATAAGTTTATCCCTGTTTGATTTAATGCAGTCTCCCACGTGATATCCTGATCTGTTTCATCTAAGAATGTTGTTAAAAAGTAATTGTTAAAGCTGATTGCCATCTCCATGGAATCATTTATTAATTTACCTTCAATACTAATTGATCAGATTCGATTCGATTTTTTTTTTTTTTACGTAGGCGTAAAATTCTTCAACTGAACCTTTTTCTGTTGCCGATTTATGCTCTAGCATGTTTTTTTTCCCTTCTTAATGAGCTTGTTGCATTCTGACACTGAATGTTTATAGTTCACTGTATCAGCTTGTAGTCCAGATGCCTTTTGTTTTCTGTAAAGCTTTTTCTTTGTTTTGATTTTAATTTGCACCTTCCTCGTTAGCCATTGAAGCCGCCTACCCTTTTTATTGTACTTCTTAAGTTTGTAGATTGAGTAATTTCTCTTTTAATAGATCTGATTTTGTTTTCTCTTTATTTTCTGACTGAGCTATCATCCAGTTCCAATGTAGCAGCCCTTTTTGATTTTTCTATAATTTGCTTTCCTGTAACTGTAACTGAGAATATGACTTCGGGCCCTTTCTGATTTTCTGTCCATGATATATATACTGCATTGTGGTCACTGTTTCCAAGTGGGTCTCTAATTCAGCAGTCTAATGAATTTATGGCAACACTAGTAATGCCCAGATCTAATGTATTATTCCTCCTAGTTGACAGCCGTACAAGTTGTTCCAGGCTACCTTCCTCCAGCTAACCTATAAATTCCTTTTCCCTACCCAGGTCGCTATCTTGGTATCCCAGTTTATGCCTTGATAGTTGAAGTCTCCCAGGATCAGTGCTGAACCCCTATCTGCTGCTAGTTGTATTTCTTCATGGCTACAGTTTATTGTTGTGTTGTCGCAGTCTAGTGGCCTATAACAAACTTCAGTAAGAACCATTCATTTGTGTTGTATTCTGTAGTAACCCAAATACTTTCACTTTGAGAACCTGTGTCTTTTCGTATTTGTTATTTCGACACTAGGAAATATATACTTGATAAATAGTGCAACTCCACCCCCACTTCCATCTCTTTTTCTACATACTCTGTACCCCCTACTCTGGAGTTCCAGTTGCCTGTTTGTGACCACCATGTCTCTGTAACTGCTATTATGTCGGTGTAATCCACATTACTTTTTATTTTTCAATGGTCTAATTACTTATGCAGACTTTTTGCATATGCTAGAATTATTCTGATATTTTGCCCCATATTTAGTTTTTTTGTTTTTCTTCAGCCCATGTTACCAGTTTCTACTCCCTTGACCCCTGATATTTCAGTTTAAAGCATTGTGTAATGCCTGTTTTATTCTTAGTCCTAGCATTTTTTCACCTTTCTTGTTGAGTTGTGAACCATCACCCCCATATAGGTCATTTCTATTGTAGAAAGTATTCCAGTGCCAATAAACGTGTAACCTTCCTGCTCTGCCCAGTGTTGCAGCCATGAATTAGTTCTTTTTGTTGCTAGTTCCCATTTGTAACCTGGTCTTGGGACAGGCAATATTTCGAAAAACAGTATCCTGCATCCCCAGGTTTGGAGTTTACAAGCTAGGTTTATAAATTCTCCTTTTAACTTTTCTTCCAGTTTTCTCCCAATATCCCAAAAGGGAGGGATAGTGAGGCTGAATAGAAAGGATGGTGGGTGGACAGAGAGGGACAGTGAAAAAGCAGGGATACTGAATGAATACTTCTGCTCAGTATTCATAAAAGAGGAGGGGGGAGGTGCCTAATCCAATTAACAGAAGCACTCTGGATAGGGGGGTCGATCCTCATCCTTTCACAGAAGAAAGGGTTCTGAAAGAACTCCTAAAACTGAAGTTGGAGAAAGCAATGGGGCTTGATAGAATTCACCCCAGAATTCTAAAAGAATTAAGGGGAGAACTAGCGAAACCACTGACTACCCTTTTTAACAAATCTTGGGAGGATGGTGTGGTACCTGAGGACTGGAGGAAGGTGGATGTGATTCCCCTTCACAAAAGTGGGAGCAGAACAGAGGCAGGAAACTACAGACCTGTCAGTTTGACCTCTGTGGTAGGGAAAATGATGGAATCACTTCTGAAGGAAAGAATTGTTGAGTACCTGGAGGAAAGAGGGGCATAGGACCCAAGGCAGCATGGGTTCAGAGCGGGAAGGTCATGTCAGATGAATCTAATTGATTTCTGTGACTGGGTGACCAAAGTAGTAGACCAAGGAGGGGCTGTGGACATGGCCTACCTAGACTTTAGTAAGGCATTTGACACAGTCCCACACAAAAGATTAATAATAAAACTATCCAGCCTGGGAGTGGGTCCCAGGGTGGTAGCCTGGGTAAAACATTGGCTGAACAACAGGACACAGAAGGTAATTGTAAATGGAGTCCACTCTGAAGAAAGAGTGATTACTAGTGGGGTACTACAGGGTTCAGTACTGGGTCCAGTCCTTTTTAATGTCTTTATAAGTGACATTGCAGAGGGACTGGAAGGAAAAGTATGCTTCTTTGCAGATGATGCAAGATCTGCAACAGGGTTGATACACAAGGAGGCGTGGAAAGGATGAGAAGGGACTTGGCAAGGTTAGAGGAATGGTCAGAAGTATGGCAGCTTGGATTCAATGCAAGAAGTGCAAAATAATGCACCTGGGAAACAAAAACCCAGGGGAAGATTACACAGTTGGGGGTAGTAAAAACAACAAAAATGGAAAGGGACCTGGGGGTAATCATATCAGATGACCTTAAGGTTAGCAAGCAATGTGAGAAGGCAGTGGGGAGGGCTGGGGGGTACAGGGATGTATGGGGAGAGGCATCACTAGCAGAAAACAGGAAGTTGTTATCCTTCTGTACAGACAGTTGGTGAGACCCCATCTGGAATTCTGTGTCCAGCTCAGGAGACCCCATCTCCGCAAGGACATAGACAGGATGGAGGCAGTCCAGAGGAGGGCAACTAAAATGGTGAAGGGTCTGCAAGAGAAGCCATATGAGGAGAGACTAGAGGAGCTTAATATGTATGCCCTTGAGGAAGGAAGGGAGGGGGGACATGATAGAAACTTTAAAGTACCTCAGTGGAATTGGCAAAGTCCAAGAAGGTAGTATCTTTCAGAAAAAGAGATGTGCAAGAACAAGGGGACACAATTTGAAGATAGAGGGAGGACGGCTCAGGGGCAATGTGAGGAAGTATTTTTTCACAGAGAGGGTTGTGGACACATGGTACAGCCTTCCTGAGGAGGTTGTGGGGTCTAAAACTGTGGGAGAATTCAAAAATGCATGGGACAGACATAAGGCAATTTTTGTGGGGGTAGGAAGAAATAGGCTGTTGGTTAACTAGGATCTGCAACTTATCCTGTAGGTAGGGAAATGGGCAGACTAAGTGGGCCAAGTGGTCCTTTTCTGCCGTCAAAGCCTGTGTTTCTATATCATTATTGTCTAAATGGATTCCAGTCATGTGTAATCAGAGTTAGTTAGAATGTCTGTTATGCGTAGCTTAATATAATTTATTTTTGCCCCAGGGAAACAAGTAACTATTGATCTCACTTTGAGGACGAGCTCTTGCAGCAGGTAATACCATTAGGACTAAGGCCACCAGGCAATAGGACCCCACGGAAACATTTTCTAGCTAGCAGTCTGTGGTGGGGGACCATCCCCAATGTCAGCTCCACCTGACGTCAGACGTGGTATAAAGGGGGTGGTCCCCCGGCGCCACCTCAGTTCTTTTCCCGCTGTCAACCCGCAAACATTGAATCTACAGATGCCATAGTTGTAGTTGACCGCCTCTTTCTTGTGCTTTCACGCAGCATTTCTTTCAAAAAAACAAATGTTTACATCATGCCTTTTCCTCATATTTTTCATGTCTTCATCATCTCAACTACAAAAATCGAAGTGTGCGTGCGGGAAGTAGATTCCGGTGAAAGATGGCCATTCTGCCTGCCTCATCTGCCTAGGCCCAGATCACCAGCGTGACGATTGCCTGCACTGCACTAAATTTAACAACAAGACCAGGATTCATCATGCCAATGCCTTGAAGGCCTATCATCTCGAGCAGCAAGTAGTCATGATGCAGAAGGCCCCATTGGGACACAGTTCATTCTCTTCCACTAGGGAGTCTTCCCCCCCCCCAAGGAGAAGAGATTGGGAGGGAAACACCATCGACAGGAGGTCCTCAGGTACTGGACACATCCTCCATCCAAGCACTGGGCATCGTCTGCCTCCCAGATGACGGAACACTCCGACTCGATGTGGGATAAAGAGGCCCCTCCAGTGAAGGACCGGCTGTCAGCCCCGAAGGATCTGCCATTGGCCATGGCGACCACTCCCCTTGATGAGGGGGTACCGGATGTCCCACAGCCTCCATTAGAAGAGCTGGATATCAGGCCACCAGCTACAGAAGACCTGACACCCATTGTACCCATAGACAAAGAGCCCAAAGATGAGGTGACCCCTCCTTTGGACCAGATGCCTGGTCCCTCTTGCACTCCAAATCCAATGCCTCCACTGTAGTTCCTCCAGCAGAGGTAGGGGCACTTTTTCAAACATAGTTAAATACGGTAAAAGGAGATCCCCTCCATTGACCCAGGGATCCATCCCCAATATGTCCACCACCTAGAGACCTCACGCCTGAGCGGCCTTTGCCGCCGAAAGACAGGCTGCAGGATAAAGATGACAGGTGGACGCCAGGGCCAGACGGCTGCAAAAGGCACCCTTCATCTGCTCCCTCATCCAGCGGATGCCCACCATCGATGTCAGGTGATGACGCAGAAGACTCCTCTTCAGACTACCCTTCAGAGGATGAGCTCTCCATTCCATCTCCCAATCCGAGGGACTCACCAAGGTCACCCCCGGATGACCCATCTGTTTTAGATATCATGCACCATATTCAGGCACTTTATCAATGGGACACAGAGGAATTGGACCCAGAAAGGTGCAGACTGGCCACATTCTTAGTGTCCACAGATCCAAAACCTTTGGTCATCCCTCCCTTAGTGGAACCATTCCAAGATGTGACCAAATTCACCTGGAAACACCCAGTCACTATGACTGCAGTTCCTTGTAAGGTCGATAGGCTCTAAAAGACCCCAAAAGAGGAGCCTTTTTTAGGAGAACACCCAAGGGCCAACTCAGTGGTCCTTATAGCTGCTCACAGCAGGGTACAACAACCACACCACATGAGTGCCCAGCCACCGGACCCAGAATCAAAAAAACTAGACCAGATGGGGACACAAGGTGTACTCTTCAGCAATTTGCACCATCAGGTCACTCAGTTTCCTGGCCCACATGTTCACTTACAAAAAATCCCTGTGGGCAAAGGTGATGGACCTGGCCAAAGTTCAGCCAGATGCGTAGGGTAAGGCGGAGTTCCTTGCTGTAATTCAGTCTGGCATGGACATGGATAAACATGTCCTCAGGAGTTCCTATGACTTCGCGGACACAGCAGCAAGAACAGCAGCCACCAGCATTTGTATGCAGAGGCATGCCTGACTCAGAGTTTCAGGCTTCTGACAGGATCTTCAGAATGCTGTCCTGGATGCTTCTTTCCAGGGACCAGTCCTGTTCAGTCAGGACACAGAAAAGCAGATCACCAGACTTCAGGACTCTGGGAAAGCTGTGTCTGAAGTCCACAGAATGTACCGTTTGGAGCCACAGTCCACATGCTGCCATCCTTTTTGGAAAAATCAGGGACAGCAAGGAAGGCACCAGACAAAAATCAGGGGAGGCTTTAAAAGAAAAGGCCACCCTGTCCCTTCAGGTGCCCAGGACCCCAAAATCCCCAAGGCACTAAAACCTCCCCTGCCTACACCCTCTAACAATGCATAACTCCCTACCAACCCCCCCATCTACCACATCTGATGTAGGGGGAGGCAGTAGGAGGGAGGGAGATCTTGCCCCGGTAATATTTCAGACCTTCATATTCGATCTATCCCATAATATCCATAGTAACATCATTAAGTACACGGATGACTGTAAAATGGTAAATATCTCAAGCTCACTTAACGATTGTATAGTTACCCAAAATGACTTGGACACTTTAGAATCGTGGTCACTCTGTTGGAATTTAAAATTTAATACATCTAAGTGCACAGTTTTACATTTTGGGAAAAGAAATAGAAGACATCAGTATTATCTTTAGAACAAGCCTATAGCCACTAAAGAAAACTAAAAAGACCTTGGAATCATTATTGACTCAAATTTAAATTTTGAGACTCACATTACCAATACAATAAATAAAGCTAATAAAATATGGTGGTCAATAAAACATATTACATCAAGAGACCCTGAAGTCCTCCTTCCCCTTTATCGTGCTTATGTCCGTCCACATCTTGACCATGTGTCCCAACTATGGTCACCATATATGCATAAGGACATAAATAGGATTGAAAAACTACAAAGAAGAATTACCAAGTCGGTCATCTCTGACAAATCACTCTCATATGAGAACAGGGTTTGTAAACTAAATTTAATGTCCTTAGAACAGAGGCGTCCCAGGGTGGGGGGGTTGGATCTGTTATTTACTTGGGACATTATTAATGATATCAGCTTGCTACTTGAATGTGGATTAGAATTCAAACAACAAAATATCAATACTAGAAGACATCCACTTCAATTAGGAAGAAGCAAATTTAGAATGCAGAAAAGGGCCTCTTATTTCTCACAAAGAGTAGTCAAACCTTGAAACAGTTTGCCTGTGGAAGTTATTAGTTCAAATAAAACACATTTAAAAACAGGCTTGATAGGTACTTGTCAAATTTAAATGCTTCAATCTATATGTAGTCTAGGGGCTCCATGGGTCTAATGGCCTTCTGCTCCCTACTCTTTCTTAGTATGATTCTTAGTAGTACCTATCCGTATCGTCCAATATAACCTTGGTCCAATGGGTCCTCCAGATGGTAGAAAGGGGATACTCCCTAGAGTTCACCCAGTTTCTACCGGACAACCCACCAGTTTCCTCCCACTGCTCTCCTCTCCCATGCATTACTTCTGTGGGCAGAGATACAGGCCTTAATGGACAAAAGAGCCATACGGGAGGTTCCTTTTGCACAAAGGGGGAAAGGGATTTTATTCCTATTTCTTCCTCGTCCCGAAAAAGATGGGAGACCTCTGTCCCATTCTGGATCTGAGTCAACTGAACACTTTCATCAAATACAAGAGGTTCAGAATGGTGACCTTGGTGAGCCTATTGCCTGTGCGCCACCAAGTAGACTGGCTCTGCTCTCTGGACATGCAAGATGCCTACATGCACATCAAGATCCTGCCATCCCACAGGAAGTACCTACGCTTCACCTTCCAGGGAGGACACTACCAATTCAGGGCGTTGCCATTTGGCCTATCCTCAGCACCAAGAGTCTTCACCAAGTGCCAGGCAGTCATAGTGGTGACCCTGAGGAGAAGGGGTCACTTTGTTTATCTCTACTGGCATTAATGGAAGGCCAGTTGAAAAAGACCCTGGAGGACACATTCAGCCTATTCCAGACTTAAGGCATCACCCTAAACCTATCCAAGTCACAACCATGTCCAGCTCAAAGCCTGCAATACATTGGAACAGTCCTGGACACAGTCCAAGGGAGAGCCTTTCTACCTGCAGACAGGACAGAGAGGCTAAGGAGGTCATTTGCAGGATGCAGGACTCAGACTTGGTCTCAGCAAGAGTGGTCCTACAGTTATTGGGTCACATGGCAGCAGTTATCATGACAGTTCCGTTCTCGCGTCTGAACATGAGGGTTCTACAATGGCAAGTCAGGGTTCAGCGGGATCAAGGGATGGACAAGCTGGAACAGCCCATTTGGATCTCCAATGCAGTCCAACAGTCCATGACCTGGTGGCTCACCTCAGCCCAGCTGAGCATAGGGGTTCCTTTTCAAAAACCCAGTCCTCTGCAGACCCTTACCACCGACACATTGGGACTGGGATGTGTAGCGCATCTTGCTACGCATCAGGCAAGGGGCTCCTGGAATCCAACAGAATGAGCACTCCACATCAACATTTTGGAGCAGAGAGCCATTCTATGTGCCCTTCAAGCTTTCCAAGGGGTGCTCCTTCCCAGACCTCTACTGGTCCAGTCGGACAATACCCCAGTAGTCTTCCATCGCAACAAGCAAGGGGTGCACACTCCTATCCCCTATGCAGAGAGGCGATGGGAGTTTGGTCCTGGGCCGTGGATCACAAGCTAGATATAACAGCGGTTCATGTTCCAGGAATCCACAACATCCTCTCAGACAGCTTAAGTTGCTCTCGATCTCAGAACCACAAGTGGGAGCTACAGCAAGACATCGTAGAAGACTTCTTCGAAAGGTGGACCACTTTGCGTTCCAACACAACACCAAACTGCCCAGTTTCTGCTCGATAGATCCTGGGCCTGGTGTTTTCTGGTGAGATGCATTGTCCCTTCTTGGACAGGGAGGTTTCTATATGCTTTCCCTCCCTCCCTTCCATCTGCTTCAGAGGATCCTGCTCAAGTTGCAGGCAGAGGAGGCCAGGATGATGCTGGTAGCGCCATTCTGGCCTCGTCAGATTTGGTTTCCACTGTTGCAACAACTGGCGTGGGAACCACCAGTTCTGTTGCCCCTCTCTACTCACTTGCTCTCCCAAGAGCAAAGGACGTTAGTCCATCCAAACCTCCAGTCCTTGCACCTGCATGCTTGGCTCCTGTGGACTTAGCCAGTGATAGGTTTGGAGTATCCTTTAGAGTGGCAGAGGTACTTGTGGCAGCAAGAAAACCCTCTACCAGGGTGACTTACATCATGAAATGGAAGTGTTTCTGCTTATGGGTGATTCCCCATTCTCCAGGTCCCCTAGGTTGTCTGGTGGAATCTGTGCTGGAGAATCTTCTCCACCTGTCAGATTTGAGTCTCAGCTACTCATGCATAAAGGTGCACCTCTGTGCTCTGTCAGCTTACCATGCACCTTTAGATGGGAAAACTCTGGCACAGCTGGACATCTGCAAGACCTTCCTGACGGGTATCTTGCTTATGAAACCCCCCAGGAGAGACCCAGTACCATCCTTGGATTTTCTTTTCATTTTAGAGAAGCTCACCTTGCCACCCTTTGAACCAGCAACAAGCTGTGAGCTCTGCCTTCTCTCTTGGAAGGCACTGTTTTTAGTTGCCATCACTTTAGCACAAAGGATTTCCGAGCTGCAGGCTCTGATGTGTAAAGAGCCTTACCTAGTTTTCCACAGGAACAGAGTAGCCATGCATACGAACCCAAAGTTTTTACCAAAGGCAGTGTCTAATTTTAACGTTGAACTAGGACATTCAACTACCAGTTTACTACCCAGAGTATGCAAACAATGTGGAGGCATTGTTGCATACTCTGGATGTATACAGAATTTTACACTACTATCTGGCTAGGACTAGATCCGCCAGACAGACAGACTAGTTGTTTGTCTCCTTTGCCCGCAGGAAGCTTGGAGCACCAGTCACAAAACAGACCCTAAGTGGCTGGTTCACTGCAATACTTTTTGCTACCAGCAACACAACATACCCCTACTGGGACCGGTGAGGGGTCATTCTACCAGAGGGGGTGGTGACATCTTTCACTTCCCTGCAGAATGTTTCTTCAGCGGACCTCTGTGCAGCCGCTACTTGGAGTTCAGTGCATACCTTCGTGAGGCACTACAGTCTGGACATTGCTTCCAGAAGAAGAGCAGGGTTCAGCCTAGCAGTCCTCCAGGGACTCCTCTCCTAATCTTCTACAGTGTTTATTGTCCTCCACCCTCTTTGATCTGGGTCTCTCCTTCGGCACTACTTGAGACTCGGTCCTAATGATATTACCTGCTGCAAGGGCTCCCTCTCGAAGTGAGATAGTACAGTTACGTAAGAACTTACCATAGATCTTTGAGAGGAGCTCTTGCAGCAGGTGGCTTTCCCACCTACCTGCCCCAGGGACATAACATTACATCTTCTCTTTGGGGATGGGAGATCCTCCTCAGTTCTCCATCTGTATTTTCATCCCGTCTCCAGCGGGAGAACTGAGGTGGCGCCAGGGGACCGCCCCCTTTATATCACGTCTGATGTCAGGCAGAGCTGACGTCAGGGACAGTCCCCCACCACAGACTGCTAGCTAGAAATTTTTTCTGTGGGGTCCTAACGCCTGGTGGCCTAAGTCCTAATGATATTACCTGCTGCAAAAGCTCCTCTCGAAGATCTGTTGTTACGGTAAGTTCTTGCGTAACTGTACTTTTCCTTCTTTTGGTCTCTACACTATCAATATAGTAAATGATGGAGTCATCTATTAGTACTGTTTCTAGGAGCGTGGATATGTTGTTCATCCAAACTCTTTGGCATGTCCCTTTCCCCGTAAAAGATCACCGGAAGTCTTCAAGCTGGCTCCTCCCACCCACCCGGGTGGTATATACCTCGGCTCCGCCCCATGACGCCAGATCTTACTTTCCGCTGGAAGATTCAGTGCCTTTCTCGTGCTCATGCATTTGTAGGCCCTGGCTTTCAAATCAGTTCTACCAAAACTTCAAATTTCTCTAATTATTGATCGAGAATTTGTCACTTCTACTATGGAAGAAAAATCTTCCCCCAGATTTCGACGGTGCTCCTGCAGCCAGAGATGTCGTGTACCGATCCCCACTCAGCATGCGTCTACTGCCTCTGTGTTGGCCATGGCACCTCGTCCTGCAGTTTCTGCTTGGCCTTCCATCTCAAAGTCCTGGATGACCATCTTGCGTGCCTACAGCTGGGGAGACCAGAAAAGAGGAACCCTCCTGTGAATTGGAAGGAGGCTAGGTGGGCGGTTTTCCTGGCAGCGGGATCCGCTGAACAGTTGGAGCGCATGCAAGCCTTTGAGGAAGAAGCGGCCTGCTCTTCCCAGAGCTTCTTCTTTCCACTTAACCTGGGCTCCACCTTATTGGGTTCCTTCAGGGAGCTGTGCCAGTCTCTCCCTACCAAGGGGGAAGCATCTACAGGCCCGCACTCATCCCGATCCCATCCCCGGGATAAGGATCCAAGTAAGTCTTCATCTAGATGAAGATGCTCTTGGGACCAAAAGAGGTCTCAGTCCCAGGAGCATGTGGTCTCGACCTCGGTCAAGATCGCTTCCTTGGCCGCTGACTTCTCAGATCTCCCATCAGGCCAGACGACCGAGGATGTGGCCGATGAGGTTGCGATCATTATCGACCCATTGTTGCTGACTCCAGTCAATGATTCTCTAGAAAGGACCCTGGTCCTTGTCTTCCCTAGTGAGGAGACCCAGCCTGCTGGAGTCCCCATTGAGGATCCAGTCCTGGACTCCGGGAAGTCACCGGCCCTGCCGGTGTCTCTTGACCAACTGAGTCAGCCTGCCCAATCTTGGTTGAGGTCTAGGACCCCCTTGTCCAAAAGGCCAAGGAAGGGCTACAAGCACTCAAAGAAGAGAAACTCTGTCAGTGCTACGAGGACCTCATGTGGCAGCAGCTCATTTTGTCCGGGCCTAAGCCTACCACGACTTCCTCCCTAGCCATTACCTGACTTTCACCTCCCAGGCCAAAGCAGACTCCCTTGGAGCCGATCAAATCAGTTCCCCTGCCTGCGGAGCCAGCAAGACCACCAGTTCGGCCTGTTACGGTCTGTCCACCCATTGTGGTGGAACCACCACCCAAGCAGCCTGTGGTAGGAGTTCCTTCCAAGCAAGATAGACTGGACACCCGGCTTCCCCAGTGCTTGTCGGCCACGGTCACCCCAGACCGCCCCTGGTGAGTTGAAGGTGACACAGGCAGCAGGCCATTGTATCTGGACTCTTCAGATTCGGACGTCACTGGTCTCCATTCACATCCAGGGGATGGTGATTGGACCGCTGGCCTAGAGACGGAGGAAGGTCCCTCGTCCTTTCAAGGGATCCTTCGCCTCATCTCAGAGTCTACAGGGATGCCCCTGGAGCCTATCCAGAAAAAGGCAGACTACCCTCTCACTGACATCCTCAAGAGAGGGGATACCCCGATGGAGGCCTTTCCTGTGGCCGAGGCCATTGTTGGACCGGCTTTAGAACTATGGCAGCATCCTGCCTCTTATCCAGCTGTGTCTGCCTGCATGGCCCACAAGTACGTGGTGCCCATAGGGTCCTTTGCGGGGTTCACAGAGCACCCTTCGTCTGAGAGCCTGGTGACCACCTCTGTGTTCAGGCATACTGGCAGTTCTGCTGACACTGACTGGCCTCCTGATAGAGTCCAAGCTTTTGGAACATTCAGCCAGGAAGGTCTGTGCAGCTTCCTCTTTGGGCCTTCGTCAGGCAAGTTTGGCCATCGTCATGGTACACTTCTAGCACACCCTCCTCAGGTCACTGGACGAAGTCCTCCCACATCTCCCCATGGACATGCAGACTACGGTCAAGCAAGTTCAGGATCAGGGCCGAGCCATTGCCAAACAGCAACTCCAGACGGCTCTGGATATCAGGGACTCTTGTGCCCGTTCGATGGCTGCCATAGCTGTCTCCCATCGCAAGGCTTGGCTGAGGCTCTCCTTTTTCCTGGCAGATACCCAGCATAAGTTAGCTGACATGCCCTTCCTTGGGACTGACTTGTTCGGACCAGTAGTGGCCGGTCACCTTCAGCGTATTGAGCAGTCCAGTGCCACCTTGGATGCTACCTCTGCCAGAGTTCTTTGGGCAAGAACCAGCAGAGAAAAAAGAAAAAGCCATTTCAGCATTCTGCCCCTGCGACTCAGCAGTCCTTCTTCCCGGGCAGACAGCAGCACCAGCAGCAGGCTCAAACTTGGTGCCCTTGGCCCAAGCAGGGTCCTCAGGAGACCCATAAAGGAGGCAGAGGTTCCAGTTCTGGATCCTCCTCCTCCTCTAAGCCTCGGTCATCCCCACTCCCATCACCCCAGCTCTGGGTCCTCCAGTGGGGGGTCGGCTACGCCACTGTCTTTCCGTCTGGTCCATTATCACCATGGACAGGTGTGTTCTGGAAGTGGTCGGCCAAGGACTGCCTCTGGAATTTGACCAGTACCCTCCAAGCTGAGCTCACACCCCTCGAGAGGAATGAGTATCCACTCAGACACAGTCAGCTCTCAGAGGCGACATCGCTCAGCTCCTCCTCCTCAAGGAGGCACTAGCTCCAGTGGTGGATCCTCCAGCAGACCCAGGCTTTGTCTCCAGGCACTTCCTGGTGCCCAAGCAGATGGGGGAGGCTAGTGCTCCATTCTAGATCTGCATGACCTGAATCAATATCTCAGGTCATGTACCTTTCAGATAGTCACTCTGTCCCAGATCATACCATCCTTGGAGCGAAACATGTGGTTCTGTTCAATGGATCTGCAGGACGCGTTCTTTCATGTCCCAATTCGTCCATCCCATCAGCGGTTCCTCCACTTCAGGGTCAAAGGGACCCTGTATGACTTCTGAGCCATGCCATTCAGCTTGTCATCAGCCCCACAGGTCTTCACCAAATGCAGTACAGTGGTAGCGGCCCATCTCCAGCGTCGGGAGGGTCAGGATTTACCCCAACCCCAACGATTGGCTCCTAGCAGGTTCCACCCAACAGGAGGTGGAGAGGTCCAGGGATCTGTCCCTCCAGACCTGCTCTCAACTCGGCCTCCTGATCAATGAGGCCAAGTCGGAACTAGTGCCTTCTTAGGTGATGGGCTTCATCGGGGCAGAGCTTGACTCTTGTCAAGTCAGAGCTCAGCTCCTGGTGGACAGGGCAGAGGTTCTTTCCTCCTTTGCCCAATCATTTCTGGTTGGGCACTTGCACCCTGCCCAGGACTTTCTGCACCTTCTGGGTTACATGGCGCCGTGCACCTCAGTGGTCTGTTGGGCCCAGTTGCACACGCACCCTCTTCAGTGGGAGCTGGCCGCCCAGTGGACTCAGTGCCATGGTCATTTCGACCAGCTGATCACTGTAACCCAGAAGATGTGGGCGCTCTCCAATGGTGGACTGCCACAGACCAGTTGCAGGAAGGGGTCCCGTTTGTATGCCCCAAGCCGACAGTTGTCCTCATAACCGACACCTCTCTCATGGACTGGGGAGCCCACATGGGGGATGAAAGTGCCGACGGGCTCTGGACCTGAGGAGTCCCAATACCACATCAACCTGTTGGAGCTCAGAGTGGTCAGACTGGCACTGTCAGCTTTCGCTCCTCAGCTCCGGGATCAAGTGGTTCAAGTCCAGACGGACAATACCACGACCATGTACTACCTCAGCAAACAGGGCGACATGCACTCCCATTTGCTGTGCAAGGAGGTGCTCCGCATCTGGACCTTCATGAGCCAGTTGGAGGCAAATCTACTTGCCATCCATGTGGCAGGAGCCCTGAACCATCTGGTGGATGCTCTCAGCCGCTTAGGCCAGACATCCCAGGAGTGGTCTCTCCATCCAGAGGTAGTCTACAGTCTGTTCTCCCATTGGGGCAAACCGATGGTGGACCTGTTTGCCTCCAAGGAAAACACTGAGCTGAGGCTGTTTCATGCCCACCCCCCTCAGCAGGGCTTATTGCAGGGGGATGCCTTCTCAAGGCCGTGGACCCCAGGCCTCCTCTTTGCCTTCCCTTGATCTGTAATGTGCTTCTCAAGGTGATGAGGGACAAGGAAAAAGTGATCCTGGTAGCCCCAGACTGGCCCCGCCAGTTCTGGGGGAAGGTATTCCATCCGGACCTTCAATCCCCACACCTCACAGCCTGGTACCTGAGTGGCTAGAGTTCCAGGCTTTAGGTCTTTCCGAAGATGTCTACACCATTGTGAACACATCTAGAAAGGAATCGACTAGGAAACGTTATGCCTTCAAATGGAAAAGGTTTTCCATTTGGTGTCAGGGTAAGGGCCTGGACCCTTTATCCTGTTCAGTGGCTAACATTCTTGACTACCTTTGGTCTCTATCCAAAGGGGGGGGTCTCCAGTCATCAACCGTTAGGGTGCACCTGGCAGCCATCTCTGCTTACCGGGTGTGGGCCAGTCATCCAACGTTGGTGCAGGAGACAGTGGTTGGGTGCTTTTTCAAAGGCCTAGATCACATATCCCCTCCGGTGCATAAACCTCCACCTCCGTGGGATTTCTGCTGGTATTGGCAAAGCTCATGGGCAAGCCATTCAAACCAATGCACAGGTGTGAGTTGTTACATTTGTCGTGGAAGACGTCCTTCCTGGTGGCTATCACGTCTGCCAGAAGGACAGGGGAACTCCAGGAGCTTTCTGTGGAGTCCCCTTATCTGGTTTTCCACAGGGACAAGGTTGTCTTATGCCCCCACTGGACATTCCTTCCGAAGATGGTGTCAGCGTTTCACCTTAACCAGGTGTTAACTCTACTGGTATACTACCCTAACTACACCTCAGAGGCAGAGTACAGGCTCCATACTTTGGACCTGAGATGTGCTCTCTCCTATTACAAGGAGAGGATGGTGGAAATTCAGGGTGAGGTTTGCCAGCTATTTGTCACCTATGCTGACGCCGCTTCTGGCAGACCTGCAGCGAAGCGGACTATTGCAAGATGGATTACATCATGCATAGGTCTGTGTTATGAGTTGGCAGGCAAGGAGCCTCCCAGAGGGATAAGAGCTCATTCTACCCACCATACTGCTGAATTGGTGGCTGCTTCCAGGGACATTTCTATCCAGGAAATCTGTTGGGCTGCTACCTGGAAGTCAGCAAATGCCTTTATCACCCACTACCACATCAACCTTGAGTCATGCTGGGATGCTGGTTTTGGGGCCTCAGTTCTCCAATCTCTGTTCCCTAAGTAGGGGGTGTGCACCTTGCCTCCCTCCTCCCAGAGAACTGCTAGGAGTCTGCCAAAGAGTGTGGATGAACAACATATCCACGCTCCTAGAAGAACAGGTTACTCACCTGTAACAGTAGATCTTCCATGGAATGGTCTCTTGCAGTAAGTCATTACTTCTGGGAGTTCCCGATAGGTGGCACTCCAGCACGGAAGTTTCTTCCAGCAGTCTCCACACCAGGGACCACCCATATGACCTCACTTCCTGGGCTGTACCTATAAAAGTGAGTAATCTCTGTTCATTTTCATGCCGGCTTCAGCTCTGACAGCAACTCTTCTACAGCAGCATACAAAGTGGATTGAACACATAGCCTGGGGTACCAGGGTTTCATACAAGGCACCAGATTCCTGTACTCGATAAGAGTGCTACAATGGATATTTCCCTGTCATACATGCAGGGTACTCAATCTAAGGGCTCATGAACAGAGTCCCATTCAAGAAATAAAATATGGAAGGAAACGCCTTCACCTAAAGTCCTGTCTGACCGCCTTTCAATGGTCATCTCTGGATTATCAAGAAGACATTCATCGCTGATGGGCAATACCCCCCCCCCGTCAAAGGCAGGCACTTCTTCATCAAAAGAAAGGAACATTCCTTGTCGACGGGGCATCATTCTTCAGCTCCCCTGTCAACGAGGCCGCATTCACCGTCGACGATGGAGGTCCTGCTACTTTCCCCATCGACTGGGCATACTCCCCCATCAACAAGAGGGCTATCTAAGACATCCTCATCAATGAGAACACCTCCTCCATCGACGGAGCACACTCTACTTACTTCGTCGTCGACGAGGCTGCCTCCCCCATTGACTGGACATGCTCCCACAGCTCCTTCATTGATGAGAAGTCTACCACTGTCGACAAAGCATGCACTCAACTTCTCATCATCGATGACAGCATTTCCCTCGTCGATGGAGCATGTACTCACTATTCCATCGTAGACTGAGCACATCCCACCATCGACGGAGCATGTACTGCCTTTCTCATCATTGACGGAGTATATTCCACCATTGATGGAGCATGCCTTTACTTATCTGTCATCAATAAGACACATTACATCATCGACAAGGCATGCTTCTCTTCCTCCTCCGTCGATGGGCCTGATCCCACCGTTGACGGAGCAGCCCATGCATTATAGAACAGCACCTCTACCTCCATATAATACAACTACGGAAGATCCTTATAAAAAGTTTATCATGAAATACTAGGAATACATTCAACAACATGTATCAAAAGATGCTTATGGGGCTGCATTACCACAAAATAAAGAATTATATACTACGGAACGCAGAGGCACATCAGCCTCATTTGCTGTCATGCATGACACTTACACCCCAGTCTGTGATGAGAAAAAATATATATACACAGACACACGTATGTGTTTATGCATTCTCAAGAGTGAGATCCACCGCCTTATGATTTCGATTATACTGTTCATTATTTTAGCTTCTGTTTTCCAAGCAGTACACATAATGGACTCATCATACAAACATTTCAGATTTACGCCTAACAATGTTGCAGGCCCTGACATACCTGGGACCCCCTTGTAAGTAAGATTACTAATACAAGATGGATATATCAACCTCACTCTATTACTTTACATGTGCCTTAAACCAAACGCAAGATTGGTTATAGCTGCTGATTCTAAGAATCACTGACTTCCTTTATGCCACAGATACATTTTAATTTCGCAACAATATCTGCTACTTAAGTATCCTATTTATGCCAAATGGATACATTTTCTACTGTCTTGACAGACATGGCAAAAAAAAAAAAAAAAAAAAAAGTCTTAACTTGCTACATTGTAGCACTTCTAAAGAATAACATTGTATCATTTGAGCTACTGTTACAACTCAGGACACAGTAGCCTTTGGCAAAGACTGTCTTCACTACAGATCGCCAAGATCAACTATTCGCTCCTTGATATGGCAGAATTCCTTCTGATTTATTGATATACTCAACATGTCTCGCCCTGAGTGGGCTGACATCCACTTGACACATCTGATAAACACCTAATAATAGGTCTGGCTTATATTTCAGCCATAACCCTATAATGAATAAGATAATGGAACACTTACAGATAGAATACAAAATTCTTCTATATGCTGATATGCTACTCACAGCATTTATTGGTCCTATGACCACATTATCCTTACAACAGAATGCCATATTTGGCCACCCCCACTGCCAGATAACTGCTTGGGAATCTCCCAGAAGAGATTTTTGTCATAACAGTAGATCTTCTAGGAATGTCTCTTGCAGTAAGTAGCTTCCCTTCCTCCAACCCCCTGCCATTCTTCAACAGAACAGTTATGTAGGGTTTGGTCAGCTTTGGTACCTCGGTTCCCCTCGGTCCCTCACTTTCCCAAGCCGAAACTGGTGGGGAACGGAGATTACCAGGGACCACCCACTTTTATAGGTACAGCCCAGGAAGTGAGGTTGTGTGGGTGGTCCCTGGTGTGGAGACTGTTGGAAATAACTTCCTTGCTGGAGCGCCACCTATTGGGAACTCCCAGAAGTAATGACTTACTACAGGAGACATTCCTAGAAGATCTACTGTCACAACAAAAGTCTTTGCATAACTGATCTTTCTAGGAGTGGTATATTTTGTTCATCCACATGGACCCACCTGACCTCCCCAACTGTGGACGCACAAACCAGGCTTCCAGCGGGCTAAGATCTGGCCTCATGGGACAGAACTGAGGTATATACCACCTGGGTGGGTGGGAGGAATCAGCTTGAAGACTTCCAGTGATCCTTAAAGGGGAACGGGACATGCCAAAGAGTGTGGATGAACAACATATACCACTCCTAGAACTACTGTTACAGGTGAGTAACCTGTTCTTGCTGCTTTGGGGTATTTTCTGGAGAAGTCGCATCACAGGTTTCCCCTGGATCTGGTTTCCTTCCTGGTTCAGTTAGAGGTCCGAACATATTAGATATAGGTAACAAGAAATTTTGTGCCCTCCTTCCCCTTTTCAGTTTGTATCCTCCCTCCACCAAACTCCAGTCTGCTGTATCATTTGCCCATTATCCTTGCTCTCTCTCTTCCACTTTCTGAATTCTTACTTCCATGAGGGAAATAGGATTATTCTTTGATCCAAATATTTGTTCACAATTAACTAAAGGGAGTGTATCCCCCTTGGTCAATGTCAAGGCTTAGTGTAGTTTGATCTATGAGCAACTCAAAATTCGTAATTTCCTTTATTTTGTTTAAGTCCTACTTTAGGGTTTCAACTTCTTCTAAATAGGATTTTTATCAGTAGGCACTTATCACATGTAAGTGTGATGGTTGGGAGGTTTAGTACACCCATGTTTGTGTTAAATATGCTGAAGTTTATACATTTCTTGCACCCCCCCCCCTCCATAACTGCTGCATCTGTTGCTGTTAGTTTGCTCACATTTTACCTCTGTATTCACCAAAATGTCCTGGCCTTTCTGGCTTCTCATGGCTGATGCTGACAGACACTGCCTCTGCCAGTGTTGCCTCCATCCATTGCTCACCAATGTGTGCACAGGCTCTGTACTAATCAGTCGCAAGACTGGAAGTGCCATCTGACGCTACTTCTGGTTTCACAAAAATTGAGTTGAGCTTGAACTCCTCTTTCAAGTAAACCCCTTACTACTCCTGACTAAGTTTAGAAAGGTTAAATCAGTAAACCCATGGATGATGTACTCTCTGCAGGCACAGGGAAGGTTTAGGAGTATAGTAGGAGAAGCAGAGCCATATGCATTAATTGGCACCCGTTCTTGGTAATGTGAATTTGGTCCAGGGATTACAGACCCAGGCTTTCTACAGTAGGCCCAGAGAGACATTCATGGCCTAGGTGACTTGCAAGGCTCTTTATTGAGTTTAGAGCATATCAGAACTAAATTTCACTGTCTCAGTAAAGAACACTATAGATTTCTGCAACTAAGGAATTATATACACCTCCCCCCCCAAAAGATGGTGCAAGACCTCCATAGAGCCCCCACACCCTTGGAGCAATATATCTCAAGGGAAAGAAGATTAAAGACCTGGGTGCAGCTAAACCCATAGTGAACTGGGTGGGTAACTGGCTAGAGGGGAGGCAGCAGAGGGTGGTGGTCAATGAGGTTAAATCAGAAGAGAGGGAGGTTATGAGTGGGGTTCCACAGGGATCAGTCTTGGGTCCAGCCCTCCAACATGTTGATTAGTGAGTGACACTGGAGAAGGAATCCAGGGCAGGTTGTGTCTCTTCGCAGATGATACAAAACTATGTGGGAGGGTGGATAGTGACGAGGGAATAAGGGAAATGCAGAGAGACCTACAAAAGCTAGAGGGGTGGTCAAAGGTCTGGTAGTTCAAATTCAGTACTGAAAGGTGCAGGGTAATGCACCTAGGGAAAAAGAACCCCAAGACAGAGTACTGGATGGGAGGAGAGAAACTTCGCACTACAGATGAGGAACGGGATCTGGAAGTTATCATTAGCAACTCATTTAAGCAATTGAGTCAGTGCAACAAGGCCTATAGCATAGTTAGCAGGATGCTGGGATGTCGGGAGGGGCATTGATCACCGATGAAAAGTGGTAATTCTTCCCCTCTACAAATCCCTGGTGAGGCCTCACCCTAGAGTACTGTGCCCAGTTCTGGAGTCCTCACTTCAGAAAGGATAAGGATAGACTGGAGACAGTGCAGCGCAGTGTAACAAAAATGATTCAGGGCCAGCAGGACAGATCCAATGAGGAGCGCCTCAAGGTACTCAATATGTATTCACTGGAGACCAGAAGGGAGAGGGGAGATATGATAGAGATCTTCAGGTTCCTTAAAGGGATTAACAAAGTGAACTGTGGGGAATTATTTAGCCTGAATATCAAATCGCAGTCACGTGGACATGCATGGAATTTAACAGGTAGGTTCAGGAGGGATGTGAGGAAGTACTACTTTATGAAAGGGTGGTGAAACCTTGGAACAGTCTGTCAGCTGAGGAGGTGGGTGCCAAAACAACCAGAGGATTCAGGCAGGGCTGGGACATAATGAAGGTAGTCGTGGTTACCAGGAGAGACAGGACCAAGGAGGAGGATAGAGAGAGAGAGAGAGAGAAATGATGATGATGATGATGGGGGAAGGTTAAGTACCCTGGAGGGACAGTAGTTTCCAGGAATTATAGGGATCTTGGTCAGACTGGATGGACCTCTGGTCTTTTTCTGCCATCATTGTCTATGTTTCTATGAAAGAGGGGTGGGACTAGGGTCATGGACAATTTCCCAGTTATACTATCAAGAAGCAGCTAGGGAAATAGATCCCCAGACAAGAAATGAGGTATGGGTAGAGATTCATAAAACAACATACTCCCAGCAGTGGAGAGAGTTTCACTGGAAGGTCTTGGTTAATTTATTTAGGATGACCACTGTAACAAAGCATTACACCTCTGGGGGGATTCCGATAGGCGCTAGAGAAAGTGTGGGGGCAGTGGAGACCACTTCCCTATATCTGGTCCTGCCCTAAACCACATTTTTCCTTGTTGCACTGTATCAGGGAATTTTGGCATCTGAAATTCCACAGACCTTTGAAAACTTCTTTCCTGGGGATACTGCCTCAGCCTGTGAGTTCACCACAAAATAATTATTTATTTTGGATCTTTGTGGTGGCTGCTTTGTAAGCTATCACAAGAAAGTGACTTGTACCTGCTACTCCTACCAGAAATGACTGGATAGGACTGGTGAAAGAAATTCATGTCATGGAAGAGATGTACATTAAACTAAATTTTAAATATGAAGGGGAAAATCTTAACTCATTCATGAAGTGCATCAAGTAGGAAGAGTATTGCATGCAAAAATGTGACGTTGGATCCCCTTGGAGGGGGAGATATAGCTAGTGTGAAAACTCCTTATAGCTGTCGCCATGCTTAGGAGCACCTTTGAAGGACCAACAAAATACACTGTTATGGTTTGTTTAATGTTTAGTATTTGATCTCACATTAACATCCCTTGTCAACACTGTAAATTCTAGCAACTGTGGGCAAGGATGGTTACCTGTTATGTGGTATAACCTATAGAGATGGGTGAAGTCCGCAAAATTTGCTCCGCAAATTAATTCATGAATGTCGCACAGTCCTCGAAATTCGCCCAATTCACAGAGCACAGATTGAATGTGAAGTGTGGAACTTCATGGGAAAAACTTGTTCCCTGGTGTCTAGAGGGCACCCCGGCCGATCACTGTAAAAATATTAATAAAATCCTTGGTGTCTAGTGGTCCCCCCAGTCGCTGCCCCCCAATTTACAAATAAATTCAGTTTTCAATTAAATCTCTGGTGTCTAGTGGTCCTCTCCCGTCAAGCGCCAGCCTCCAATGTAAATCTGTGGTGTCTAGTCCCCCCACCTTGCTGATTGATGTAAAATAGTAATAAAATCACTGGTGTCTAGTGGTCTCCCCAGTCGATTGCTGGCCCCAATTTAAAAAAAAAAATATTCTTATACTTCATTAAATCCAAGCTGTCTAGTGGACCCCCCACCCTGTCAGGTAGTGCCCCCCACCCTGAGCGGGTGACTAGCGCAGCCCTCCACTTTCCGACACGGCTTGTACAAGTACACACTCATTCATTCTAGCTCAGTCAGGCAGCCAGCTGTGGAGGAGAGTGGAGGGCTGCGCTGGTCGCTCTCTCATGGTCAGAGTGGTGAAGCAGCGGGTGGGGTGGCACTACCTGATGGAGTGGGGGGTCCACTAGACTCCAGGTATATAATGATAAATAGGAATTTATTTTTACATTGGGGCTGGCGATCCATTGAGGGGGCCACTAGACACCAGGGATTTAATTACTATTTTGCAATAATCAGTGTGGGGGGGTGGCGACCACTAGACACCAGGAATTTACATTGGGGGCTGGGAATGGGGGCACACAACTAGACTCCAGGGATGTCATTGAAAAACATGATTTATTTGTAAATTGGGGGCTGCTGATCAACGGTGAGGAACCACTAGTCACCAGGGATTAAATTAATATTTTACAATGATTGGTGTGGGGGGTGCACACTAGACACCAGGGATTTTCATTGTAGGCCGAGGATTGGCTGTGGGGACCACTAGACACCAGGGATTTAATTAAAAACATAATTAATTTTGTACATTGGGGGCTGGCAAATGGCAAGGGGGGGGGCCACTAGACACCAGAGAATGGGACTGGCATTCACCATTTCTAACTTCTCTTTGCTTTGGAGTTTGTTTTTTTGGGAAACATTATGTTTATTGCATTTAAAGTAAAATTTCAATTACATATAGTAGATTGTTCTGTCAGGCATCACATTTATGTTATGCATACATCCAATGTATCAGGTTACAAATAGCCTAAACAGTCTGGCTTAAGACAGTGGCGGGAAAATAATTAAATATTCCCAAGATGGTGAATAGTCCATAAAGTCACATCCTACAAAGGTTTTGGTGGTCAAGTCCAATATGGAAAAACAAAAATGATAGATTATACTCAACCCTTAAAGTTGATATGACCCCATGCCTAAATTTTATGCATAACATTTTCAGCACTTATAGAAACAACACCATGCTCAGCTTCAGTGACTTAGGAAAAGCCATCATTACTTAATCATCTATTTTATGGTATGAGAGACTTTCAAAACTCGTTCTCAAATCTAAACCACTTCAGTAAGAAGAGACAAAATAATGTACATTACTGTCCCAATAGGTTTACAATTCAGGTCTCATCTTCTGACTCCGAGCTGATCTAGGCCTCCATCGAGTGGAATTCCTTCAATAATGCTTCCATCTTTTTCCCTGCATCCACTGGGTCGGAGAACTGATAAATGTGTCCCCCACAGTGGATTCTAAGGTGGGCAGGCATCAATAGGGAGCTGGGTGATCCCCAGGCTTCTAAGATGAGCCCTGACAGCGTTGAATTTCTTTCGGTGATTCCTGGTGGCAAATGAAAGATCTGGGAATAAATGCACTGAAGTCCCATCAAGTAGTAAGTAGTAGTAAAAAAGTTTATTCATTATAAATAGTGAAATGGTAACTCAACTGAGTCGAAACTCATTTTCAGTGAGATCCATAAAATTACATATAGTTACATCGTACAGTTCCGTTCATATAATAAATACAAACATACTGTATATACAAAACATAATCATGTCCTAGACATTAAAGAAACTACAAAATCATCAGACAACAATCACAAAAGTGCAGACAATGTATCATTAAAACAACACCAGAGACATTATTGCACAGATTCATTAACTTTATATATATATTTTTTTGTTCCTGATCATACTTTTATCCTATTTAGCCCGTACCATTTCTTAATCTGATCTAATTTCCTTTTTCCGTCATGGATTCTTAGTTTTACTGGCAGGGAGTTCCATAAATGTGGGCCCTGATAAAAAGTAGAACATATTCTATTCCTTTTGCTGCTCTTAAACTGGGATTAATTCTTCTTTCTTGTAAACAATCTGTTATATACCCTGGTGTTCTCATAAAAAAACAATTTTCCATATAGAATAGTATGTGTGAAGTTCTCCTATCCCCCAAAGTGAACCAGCCTAATGCCTTATACACTTCCTCCCTATGTGTCCTTTTAGGAGCCATCGTGATAAATGGAGCCGTTTTATTATATAGAATATCCAGTTTATCCAGTAATGTTAAATTTGCCCCTAAGTAAATCAAGTCACCAAAATCCAATAATGGTAATATAGAAGTGTTTATCAAGTGGCTTCTGATTTCATATGTTGTGTACTGTTTAATCCTATACTAGGCCCCAAGTCGACTATTAATTATTTTGAATATATGTTCTGTATGCTTATGCCATTTTAATAGGGAGTCAAGATAAACCCCTAAATATTTGTAATTATCCACGTGATCTAGAATATGTCCCTCTAATGTTTTTATTTGCAGAGGCCACTTAAGTCTGTCACTACTTGATTTTTTATGAAAAAGCATGGATTGTGATTTTTTTTACATTAAGTTTTAGTTTAGATATAGTTAAGAAGTCCTGCAGTTCATCAAATGCCTTTTGTAGTTTATTCTCTATTTGATCTCAATTGTCCCCTGACGTGTAGACTATTGTGTCGTCGGCATACAAGTGAAATTTTATTTCTGAGTTAGAAACTTTGTTATTGACATATATGTTATACAACAAAGTTTAGACTTCTTATTGATCTGGCTGCTTGAAGAATAGTATCCCTCATCAAGGGGTAGTTGCAACCACAAGAACAATTCAAGGAACTAATGCCCTCAGCCCTGCTGCACGCGCTGTAATGCGGTAAGCTTTGATCAATTGACCCGCAATTGTAGAATGGGATAAATTTAATGCTGCAGGGAGCCAACCCTGCAGAAATCCTAAAAGATCTCCCTCCTCACTTCCTTCTGGCAGGACTACAATCCGGACGTGCGAGGCCCGATTGGCATTCTCCAAAGCTTCTAGTCGGTATCTCAATTGGTTGATCTTATCTGTGTCAATCTTCACCATTCATCACAGATGAGTACTGGCTGGAGATCAGGACCCCGTGGGAGCCTTTTTTTTTTTTTTTTTTTAAAAGGATAGGCGGGTTGGCGCGGCATCGGTGCCGCCCTCGAGGCCGACGTACTACGTGGCGCTCGAGGTTTAGCCGTTAAGCTGCGTCGACTCCACCTGCCTACCAGTTCTTCATCTCCCGCCATCGAGGTAACCTCGTGGAAAGCCACTGAAGAAGTTTTTGTCAGTTTTTAGGCCTTAGCCTTCGAATTTTTGCGTTCGACAGTCCGTCGGTCTCCTGCTAGTTCTGGGTTCTGCCTCCACTGGCGTCGTCGTAAGATCTTTCCATTTATTTTAAAAGTATAGCGGACGTCGAGTCTATTTTTAGTGTTTTTTCTGCAGGTCTTAACCGGCGGTCAGAGGGCAAGGAAGCCTTCTAGGCGGGCGGCCCCTATCGCGTCGGTGCCCGTGCGACGCAAGTACACGTTACCGACCAGCATGACTAGTGTCTCGCGTGTGTGGCCCGCTTCACGACATGGATTAGGTCGCGACGCCTGCTTCTCCATGGACCACCACGTCCTAGAACAGCCCAGCGTTCAAAGTGAAGCTGACTCCGCCAACTTTAGGGGTAGGTTACTTTTCGTTGGGCCAACCGCACCCTCTCGACCCCTTTCCTCCGGGTCCCTTCCGGTTCTACTCACAGACGAGGAGGAGGGCCTCGGCTTCTTGCAGCCTAGCCTTGGCGAGCTCCTCCCGTGGTGCAGGAGGCCGTCCCGCTTCCTCCGGGAGCAGGCGGGGGCGCCGCTATGACATCACCGCCGAGGTGAAGGCTCCCCGGTGTCGCTTCCGGCGGTCCGGAAGGCCGGAGTCGATGCCGTCCTGCAACCGTCAGTTGGCGCCATTGGGGCCTTGGCGCACGTTCGCGGTGCCGTGGGCCCTGTCGGCGCCGACGTCGTCTCTCAGCACCGTGGGTTTTGTCGGTGCCATTCACGATGCTGACACTGCTCGCTGGCGCCCGTGACCCTGGATTCGGTGTTGCCTTTCGCTATGTCTGCCTCGCAGCACCATCCTTGGCGCCCGAGGTTGAGCTACCAGCGCCATCGAACGCCGGGCTGTCTGTCGGCGCCATCCTCAGCGCCCGTTGGTGCTGCTTTCGCGGTGCCGAGGCGAGTCACCGCTCGGGGCGTCGGCGCGCTTGATCTCGGTGCGTTACGTGGTGCCGAGGGCCTGGCGGCGTCATCGGCGCCGAGGCCGTTACTGGGGCTGCCGTCGGCGCCGTCTCTGTTCCTGGTACCATCCCCAGTGCGGTGGACTTGGCCGGCGGCGGCTGGCCCTGGCTCAGGACCTTTGGCCCGAGCTGCCCTGCCGCCTTCTGTCAGCCCTGCTTGCGGGGCTGTGGAGGGCACGTAGGCCACCTCGGCCACTGCTTTGGCTTCCAGGCTTCTCGGTAAGGTCACCTTTCCTCGCCCTCCTACCGTTTGGCTTAGGGCCTCAGACTCTACCTCTTCAGAGTTGGAGTCGGGCTCGGAGTTGGATGAGCAGTCACACCCTTTGGGGTTGTCTGCACAGGAGGGCGAGCCGGTGGTCTCGACGACGAGTCACAGCCAGCCCCCTTCTGAGGAGCGTCAGGTTCTCCCCGAGGTTGGGGTCAGTGGTACTGACCAGCAGGCTATGGTGCGAGCCACCATTGCCATGCAACCTGGCCTTGGAGGGTTCCTTGACCCCTCGGCAGTGGTACCCCCTCCTGTAGTGTGTCTCGATCGTCCAACTTTGGGGCCCATTGGGAAGTCTACAGGAGGGGAGGGTGCCGCTCCCTGGGTCTCCCCTTCGGGGGCAGCCCAGAGCTGCCAGCTACCTAGGTTGGCCCTCTCGAGGACCAGGACCCTCTCGGACTCTGAGGGGTCGAGGGGTGCGGGGTCGGTGCACCGGCCTTTCTCTGGGGTCCACCCTGGCCCTGGACGAAGCCGTAGTGCGGACTTCCACCCTTCCCCTTCCGGTTCCTTGAGGGGGTCCCATTCTTTGGAGGCAGGGGACCATCCTTCTGGATCTATACGGCCTCGGTCACCTCACTGGGGGGATTCTTCTGGGCGCAGCCTCGGCAGTACCAACGTGGTTGTACAGCTGTCGGCTGCGGAGTCTTCTGGGACACCCTCCTCGGGTGTCCATGGTCCGCTCCCTAGCCCTGGCAGAGGTCAGCTGACTTCTTCTCTCGGCTCTGCCCCTATTCCTCTGCCACATTCTCCACTACTCCCAGGCATTCTTGGTCCTAGCGGCCCTCTCACCTGGGAGCAGTTCAGAGCGGTGGCTGCTCGGTTCCCTGCCTACGTTAGGGCCATGGACAGCCAGGTTTTTCAACCTTCCCCCGAGCAACCACCCTCGGAATGTATGGTGACCTCCAGCTCCTCATCCCCCTCTTCTGGGGGAGAGGAACCTTCTGTCCATATCTGTCCTGCCGCTGATCTCTCTGAGTATCAGCGCTTCCTCATGAGGATGATGGAGGACCTTCACCTTTCTCCCCTGTCGGTCAGCAATCCTGATCATGCGGCGCACGCCTTTCTAGGTGATTTCGGTGCGGCCACCCTTGTGGTGCCGCCCTGGCCTGCTCCCTTTTGGGAGGCGTCCATGCGTTTCTGGCAGAGGCCCTTCTCCAGAGTTCCTGCCCCTAGGGACCTCAGCCAGAGGTATTGCGCTCCCCTGGAGTCTCCAGGTTCTATGCCTCATCCACAGTCCGGATTGACGCACCTGGACACTCCTGGCAGACCCCGGCCCTCTGCTGGACTGGCCCCCAGATCAGGACTCTTCAGATTTTGATTTCTGGGAGGAGGACTTTCTACTCACGCGGTTGCTTCTCTCCATCTCCGCTCATCAGGCCCACTATGCAGCCTACAACAGGTTCTTGTGGTCAGCTAGGTCAGATTCTAGCTGCTTTGCCTGACTCAGAGCAAACCAGGCAAGCCATCACACTCTCTGCACGTGGCCTGGAGCTAGCAAGGCACCAAGCAAGGGCATCTTACGACGCCAGTGAGGTAGCTACCAGGGTAGTAGGGACAGCGATCTGCACCAGGAGATCGGTGTGGCTTCGCCTCTCCCGGTTGTCACCCTTGGCCCGGCATAGGGTGATTTGCTCCGCTTACCAGGGAACCTATCTCTTTTCCCGTAGGGCGAGACAACGTTTGTCGGGGCAAATTCCTTCCCACTCCGGGGGGACCCCATCTCGCTGTCCCCACTCTCAGGCCTCCTCAGGCCCAGAAGGTTCCCCCCCTTAGTGTGTCACCCACTGAGGGCTAAGGGATGCGGTCCCTTAGGGTGCAATTAATCAACCCCCTTCGGGGGGCTTGGTACTCACCCATCTGTGATGAATGGTGAAGATTGACACAGATAAGATATAAAAATTATGTACCTACCGTAATTATGATCTTTCTGTGTATCTTCACCATTCATCTAATCCATCCCATCCCCCTGGGGCTCCAGTCTCTGGATCCTCCTCCCTCTGTGCCTACCCTCTTTTGAGGCGGGGTAAAGTTGTGACACACAGGGGTAGTTTCTTCCCTAAGAGGTACAGTTCAGTGGCACTCCTTCTCTACTACATATCTTCACCCCTCGGGGTGAGGCTGATAGTTACCCTCCTTCTGTTATCCATCTATTTAAAAAAAAAAAAAAAGAACTCCCTTTTTCACCAAATATCTTTACAGAGAGTACTGAGTCCCTGTACCCTGTCCTTCTCCAGAACAGCCGACTCTGCTTTTGGGGTATTGCCAGATATTCTGTGCCTTGAATTCTGGCAAATGAGCTTTGCTACTCCTTGCTGTTCCTATACAGTCTGGTGACGGACAAGGGTCCTGGATCCTTGTTGCCTCTCACTCTCTCCTAAATTCTCTCTCCCCCCCCCTTCCTCCTCTTCCAGAGATTGGGGCCCCTACCCAATCCCCTTAGTCTTACTTCCTCTATGCTGTCCTCTCAGTCGTTATTTCTCCTTTTAGTTCAGTTTTTCTCTTCCTTTTTCTGTCCCTTGGACTCTCTTGTCCCACCCTCCATCCCTTCCTCTTACCTCTCCGGCGACTCAGAACTGGTAGGCAGGCAGAGTCGGCGCGGCTAACGACTAATCCTCGAGCGCCACGTGCACGTCGGCCTGGTGGCGCGCCGATGCCGCGCCGACCGCCTATCCTTAAAAAAAAAAAAAAGAGTTCCCACGGGGTCCTGATCTCCGCCAGTACCCATCTGTGATGAATGGTGAAGATACACAGAAAGATCATAATTACGGTAGGTACATAATTTTTATTTTTCCTGTACCAATTTGGCTGATGTAGCTAGCGCTTTAGTAACTGTTTTTTCAGTGGATGAGGCAGTTAGGAATGCTACTTCTATCTTGGCATCCTGGTCTGCAAACTTTTGCAGGAGCGACTCTACTTTTAAGTCTATGGCCTGCATTGAGGCCTGTAAGTCTTTCCACAGAGGCTGCGGTCTGACAATCGCTGACATGGCAGTCGCGGCCTGTGTGGCTGATGGTGGTGGAACTTTGGAACTAGTTCCACGTGGCTTCTGCGTGTGACCCATTGTTCTTTTTAGCACCAATCGATGTCGGAAGATGTAGGCTGCTAAGGTATTATTTTATTTTCTTCTGGATTTTGATATCGTTTTTTTTAGGATTTAAACTGTCTGAAGCACGGAGATGATCTTGGGTGCATCTGCCTAGTAGGAATGCTCAACAGCGTCCCCCTGAAGTTTTTTTAAGTGCAATTTGCACTTAAAAAACAAAGGCAAGACGAAGTTACAAATGGCAGAATTTTCATTAAATGAGTCAGCTTTGCAAACTGATCAGCGGAGGTGAATTTGGCGATTTCGCCAAATATTTGCCAGTGGAGTAAAACTTTGCTGCATCTCTAATAACGTACCTGTATCTTTAGTAAGCCATTCTGTTGTATGATTTGATTTTGCTTTCCTTGTTATGATGTTTTTATTGGACTGTATTTTGTGTTGGAAAATTTCAGTAAAGTTTTTATTAAAAAAAAAATTAAAAATGCCTTTAGTAGCACCTAATGGGCTTACAGGTCTAATCCTGTGCACTGTATATGTTAACATACATGGGACTACAAACATCCCAACAGCACTTCTGTTCCTCAAGAGCCTGAATCCCCTTCTTGGTGCAGTATAGTCCTCTACAGTCCCACCCAGGATGCCTTAATGTAGCAACTGAGAGAGGGGGGAGTTACAGAGTATACCCCGGTTTTAGAATATGAGGTTCTTTCTGTTTTGTGTTAGGTTTTTTTTTTTAAGACTAGTCACAGCCACACTCAAAGTTCAGTACAACACCCTACAAGCAGACAGGGCTGCAGCAGTCAGACACTCAGCCACTGTCGCTTCTATAGGCTCTGTACTAAGTAGTTGTGAAACCAGACATGCCATCTGACGCTATTCCCGGCTTCATGAAAGTCAGATTTAGCTTTAAAAAACCTTAAGAAAAGCCTTTAGTCACACCTAGTGGGCTTACAGGTCTAGTCCTCTGCACTGTATATGTTCTCAAGGGACTACAAGCATCCCAATAGCACTTCTGTCCCTCGAGAGTCTGAATCTCCTTCCTGGTGGAGTGTCCTCCATCATCCCAGGATGCCTGAGTACAGTAACTGAGAGATGGGAGTTAGATGGTATACCCTTTTTTTTAACTTCTATTTTTATTGCAATTAACAGCAAATGCATACACTATATGCATGCATGAAATGTAATTACACCAGTTAATACATTACGCTTCTGATCAATACAGTAGAACATGATTTCCATATCTGTTTCCTCTACAGTGAGGGTAATCACTTAGTATTTTAAGAATGTACAGCATAAACTGTGGCCATAAACACTACCAGTGCTCTGTTAGGAATAAACCCAGTGACAAGTCACACACGGTTGTTATTCACTAGCCCTAGTGCTGTAAAAGACATTATAGGTCTAATTAATTATTCATGATCTCAGCTAGTGTGCTGATTGGCTGCCATGCCAGTCTGAAACCTCTTAGAAGTGGCCAGCGCGACAGTGGCTCAACTCTTCCCACTACCTGCAGTGTTTACTTTTACGCTGTTGTCAAGCGCTGAATCTTTTACCGGAGAATCCCAAGACACAAACGGCAATCAGATGAATTAAGAAGGTCGGTACCTGGCACAAATTTTGATATCTTCTGGAGTGCTGACACAGAAACGGCACCACAAATGAATATTCATGAAGCCGGTATTTGACAGATCGAGCACCGTGCGCGATGCCACAAAAACACCGCCACAAAAAAGATTTTACAAATAAAACAAAAAGTAATTATCAGAGCCGGTCATTTCCTCTCGATTAATGACTGGCTGATGATTCGCCCCCGCCAGTTCTTAATCTCTAGGAAATGACCGGCTCTTCAGTCATTATTGCTTAAAACATTCCAATAAACACTTACATATTTAATTACTCATTAACTGGCACTTCACTCAAGTCCTGTCTCTAGTGTGGAACAAGAGTAACAACATCTCTGAGAAGAGCTATGCACAGCTTCAACACACTGCGATTTAAGATCTTTTGCTTCAATCAAAATGCAGCATTTATAAAACATTTAAACTATTTACCTGGAAAAAGGAAGATTCTAACCCCAGTAATACTCAGGCATTCATAACTTTATGCAGTCATCTTTGCAAGTAGAACTGCCCAGAGAGAATTTGGAACATATGCAAATGATAGAATCTTTTGCATAAGCCACTTTTCAAATGCTGCCTTATACTAACTGCCTTTGTCCTAAACCCCTCATTTCTCTCTCTGCCTTTCAAGACTAGATGCTCAAAGATCCTCTCCTCATCATCTTTTGTTCTGACATGAGAAACCTTATAAAATATTACAAGTATTCTTTACATTTCATTTGTTGCCTTTTACTTTTTGTTATTTTAGGTAAACCCATAGTTTTAGTGTTTAAATTGTAAGTTTTCTCAGTTTCTCCCAGTTCGGTATAACTGGGGGTAAACCAATGTTTATTTTATATTTATCAGAGTTTTCTAACTAAAAAACTCCCAGTAGTTATGCTTAATTTTATTAAATTAGTTTGTTTTAAGAACCACTAATACTGGTTCCTGGACAGATAGCCTCGGTTCATTTTATCTCGGTTCCCGGGTCCTGCAACGGTTCTGGACCCACAACTGCTAAATAAACTGAAAATATTTATTTTTTAGCAGTTGCAGCTGTTATTGGCTTTACGTTGAAAATGTTATATAAAGAAACTGGTGAACCTGGTTTCAAACCTTGTATTCAGTGTGGTGAAATTTTGTTAAGTCAAACATTCTCTTGTTTTGCCTATCTGGACATGAACATACAAAAGCAGAGTAAAATCTGCATTACATGTCCTGGAAAAACTACTGAAATGCCTGGATAAAGCTTAAAAAAAAAAAAAAAACTATCACCAGCTAAGGATCCCTCCAGCTCTAACCAGCTGACACCCTAAGTTGCTGTGGGTGACTCCACAACAAATACTGTAACTGCTACCCTGAGATGGGCATATACGCAGTTTTTGAGGCTTGTTGAACCAGCTGACTTCCTGGTTCCCTCAGTGAAACTGAAGAAAACTAAGCACACATAACCCCCTGCTGACAGCATTTTGAGGATTTCTGTGCCTGCTATGAAGCCTGCCAACTCCTTCAGGAACTGCAGGCTGGTTCTGATTGGGAAACTATTTGCCAAGACAGGTAAGCACAGTTGTGTATTGCTTCCCTTAGCTATGATCACCTAAATGAATATTGTGAAATCTGTAAACTTTTCGGGGAGAAATGCCTGGAATGGCTAAAGAAAACACTTTCAGGCTTACGAGGGCTATCTGTCTCTCAGCAGCAGACCTTGCAAAGCAGTCTTCCTAATATTTAAAAGGAAGAATATGTAATTATTATGAAATGGAGGAGAACCTATTGAATCTGAGGTTTCCTCTGAACATGAGTTTGTCTCTCCCCACAGAACATCTGAGGATTATTCCTCATTCTTCACACTGGTGAGAAAGATTGGCCTGACACCCACTAAAAACTTCCCATTCCTGTGAATAAATTTTTCAGAGAAGATACTTAAAAGATTTTACAAACTCCAAGCTCTGTTCCCCCTCTGGATAAGAGGATGTATAAGAAATTTCAGCTGGACAGGGAGGGAACTGAAATTTATTCCCCCACCCTGTCCACCAAGGAGTGGTTAAAGTGACAGCCTGTGACAAGGCAAAACTACCTCTGCATCCTATCCGCTTAACAAGGATTCCAGGAAAAATTGATAACATGGCTTAAAAATATATATTTATCAGGTGCGTTGACCATCAGGCAGACACATATTTCAAGCCTATGTCAAAACCAAAGTCACTATGGTAGTTGGCCCCTGCTGTGTCAGTCAAGGCCCAGACTCCCCTGTCAGATGATCTAGTTGAAACAGCTAAATTTGGTTTGTGAGCAGCCAAATTACAGTTCAAGTGGCTGCTGCCAGATGGATGACAAGGAGGTTTGCCTGGCTGCGAGTCACAGACCTCACTCAGCTTACTCAAACCAAGGTTATAGACTTTCCAGTCGAGGATAATTCCTCTTTGGAGAAAGATAAAGGCTTACGTGAAAAAGGTGGATATATACACCACAGCAAGCCCCCTTTTTTCTATCAGGCTAGGGCTGTGCCTTAGTATTAGCAGTACCCCACAGCAGGGGTATGTCAGGTACCACAGACAAGTGGTCCTGGATGTAGTGAGTCAGAGATTCTCTCTGAGCTCAAATTCCTTGCACTAAAAACAGTGCAAAAAGGGACCAAATAAGGGCGTTTCAGGCTCTGACCAGTCAACACCCTCCAAATCTGCATGTGAAAGTGCTGTCTCTTACTTAAACACCTTTGAGAAGGGTGATTCAAGCTTTAAAAAAAAGGGGGGGTGAGTGGTCCAGCTGTCTCTTTGGTCCCCTCCACGAAAATAAAAAAGACAAAGCTTGTCAGACCCCAGGAAAAACCTAAAGGGGTTCCTGACATCACTGTATTTAAATTATTTACACTCCCATAAGGGAGTCTCACAGAAAGTACTTCAGGTTCAGACTCTCATCAGGTCACTCTCTAGGAGTGTACACAGTGGTTGGAGTACCTTCAGAGATAAGGTGTCACGGTTTTCCCATATCTAGATGACTGGTTGGTGGTTGTAGAATCACTCCAGCAAGTGAGTCTGCAACTCACCTAGGGTCTCCTGGACTCTCTAGGGTCCTTGATAAATCTAAAGAAAGTCTGACCTTCAGCCTGCTCAAACACTCCAGTTCATAGGAGCAGAGCTAAATATCCTGCAAGGCAGGGTCTACCTGCCCCTATGCAGAGTAAGAAGTACTCCACTAATAACAGGCTCTTTCGGGCTGAATGAACCAAAAACCACAAGACAGTTTTCTTTAGCTACTGGCCACATGGCACCTGCCACTGGCATAGTCTTGGAATACAGGTTACAGATCAGGGCCATTCAATGTCACCTCATGGCTCAATGGTATCAGAGACAGGACCCTCTTTTTCAAAACTAATTCTAGTAACAAGGATATTGTTACAGGCCTCCAATGGAGAAAAAGTGGGAACCAATCTAAGGGAAGGGGCATCTTCTTTTTCAGTAAGAGCCCCTATCAGTTGTCTGACAACAGATGCGTCCCTACTAGAGTGGGGCACCCATCTGGGGGTTCACACCACCCAAGGCACATGGTCAAGTGCAGATTTACTCCTGCACATAAATCTGCAGGGGCCAAGAGTAGTGTTACTGTACTAAAGATCTTCACACAACTGCTGCAAAGGTGGTACAGGTCAGAACAGATAATACCACCACAATGTATTACATCCACAAGTAGGGAGGGACAAGGTTAAGAGCTCCCTGCTCAGGACTTATGAAAATATGGAGTCTAGCATGTTCCATGGGTCCCTGCAGGATATTCATTTTCCAGGTAGGGACACTACCTTGGCAGATACCTTGACTCAGATCAACCAGTCCCATCAAGAATGGGCCTTAAATAGTCAAGTGGTGCAAGTTATGTTCAGGAGGTGGGGCATACCAGAGGTAGACTTGTTCGCATCCCACCACAACCACCACCTACCACAGTACTAAGACAATCACCAGGACCAGTTCCCCTAGATTCTCCAGTTCTGAGTTGGCCAGGGAAGCACCTGTTCACTTTCCTTCCTTCTGGCATACAATGCATTTCTCAAGCTCGGGTCTCAGTCAGCATCAGTGGTCTTGATAACACCAGACTTGGCCAGGCAGACATGGTTCTCTCGGCCACTCTCCATGTCTGGTTCCAAACCAATACACCTTTTCTCAGAGGCACAACCTGCTAACCTCCAACCGGGAGGCTTCTGTACCCAAACCTTAGGTCACTCAAGCCCAAGTCATGTCTCTTGAGGGCCTGCTGTACAATATGTAGCCTTGCATCTTTTTCACAGTGTCTTAGACATTTTATGTGGTTACAGGAAGCCCTCCATTAAGAAACTGTATGCTTCAGAAGGGAAAAGGTTTACTATTGGTGTTCAGCCAGGAAATGATTTCCAGCACATGCTGGGATGAAGCAGTGCTTGATTAACTTACCTTTTTATATTCATTGGACTTGCAGTCCAGCATCCTCAAGGTTCACCAAGTTGCAGCATCTGCTTGCATATTAGTTGGACAAAATGTTTTATGGCCCCAGATCCTAGCCTCAAAGAGGCTCGTTTAGGGCCTGCCACATATCAGCATAGACTGGTGTTCCAGCTCTGCTGGACTGTTTTACCTATTTGCTTTCACTGGACTTGCAGACCAGTACCTTAAAGGTCCACCTGGTCTCAGCATCTATTTACTTCTCAGTTAGACAGAAGGTTTTTTCAAGCCTCAGACCCTATCTTCAAAGGGTTCTTTAAAGGCCTGGTCCTTTTGCACCCCCTCACAGGGAACCTGTGCCAGCATGGGACCTAGATGTGTGCATAGTTAGGCTCATGGGTCCCCCTTTTTTGAGCCTTTGTTTTCAGCTTATTTTAAATATCTTTAAAAAAATATATATATTTTTTTCCTTGTGGTAATGATTTCTACAACAAGAATCGGTGAGCTCAAGTCTATCTGCATTAAACAGAACCACATTTCATTCCTCCACAGAGACAAAAATTATTCTGTGAACAAACAAGACATTTCTCCTTTAAATGACGTCTGATTCCCATTTGAAGCAAACCATTATACACAAATACACTGATACATAGACAATGTCGGCAGATAAGGGCCTACAGTCCGCCTAGTCTGCCCATCTTATCTATCTTTTTCACTGAACACTTTAGTTCTGGTGAGAAGAGTCTTCATGGTCTGGACATCAAAGGAGCTTTTAGCTATTACTTGACAACCACCAAAGTCCATAGGCAGGACAGAAAACAGCTGTTCCTGACCTACTGTATGAGAATGTGGGAAAGGGTAACCCAGCATCAAAAAGATCAGTTTCTCACTGGATAATACAGCATTTTCAGTTGTTATTCTAAGGCTGGAAAGGAGCCCCCAACAGGGTTGAGGGCCCATTCCACAAGGGGCACAGTTGCTACCATAGCAGCTGTTGGAGATGTTCCCCTGGTGGACATCTGTAAAGCAGCTACCTGGAAAACAGTACACACCTTTACAAAGCATTACAGTCTGGATATTCTCTCCAGGGGTGATGCCAGGTTCAGCACAGCAGACCTGCAAAGTCTTCACAAAATAAGATTCTGTGCCCACCTCCAAAGGTACTGCTTAGTAGTCTGCATAAAGTTATGAATACCTGAGTATTACTGGGGTGAGAAGAAAAAATTACCATAGTAATCTTGTTTCTTCCAAGTGCTACTCAGGTATTCATAACTTTCTCATCCTGCCTCCCCTTCTGGAACCTTTGGCCTCTGCACTCCTGAATACTGTGCTTTCAGGGGTATAAATACTATTTCTGGAACACATGTTGTGATTGTGATCACTGTTGTTTTCCCCCTTCCCTTTTCAGGTGATTTTGACATTCAAGGGTATCCTTTCATATGTTACGCCCTTCAGTTGGAGGCCCCTTTTTTGGGGTGTTAAGGAAATTCCTCTATTATTATTATGATTAATAGTGTTGTTGTTATTATTATTACTATTATTATTGTAATCATTATTACATTTACTCCCCAAGTCTTTCCAGGCTTCCATGAAATCTGAGGGGTTTAGAACAAAGGCAGTTAGTATAAGGCAACATTTGAAAAGTGGCTCATGCGAAAGAGTCGATCATTTGCGTATATTCCAAATTCTCTCTGGGCAGTTCTACTTGCAAGGATGACTGCATAAAGTTATGAATACCTGAGTATCACTTGGAAGAAACAAGATTACTATGGTAAGTCATTTTTTCTTATGTGCTGATTGTCACAACCCCACTCAGCAGGTCAGGCCCTCTGCTCCCACAGTTTCAACCTCCGAGCACAGTATTGTGAACAGGAACAGAACAGGGCAACCGTCCTGTCTGTTTTGTGGGTTTGAATCAACCTTTGGTCTCAAGTTCTGGAGGGATTCAAACTGTGAACCTCTTGCTAGCATACCCAATGTACAGGCTCAGATAATTCTGCTCTTCGGGGGGCCAGATATCTTTCACCTATGAGCACCTAACCAGGTGTACAAAATGAACCCTTAAAAACTGTATGAAACACCTCAGAATAAACTCTTACCTTTTCCCGGTTAGGTAAACCAGTAAGCTTTTGCACAGTGTCAACTTTAACCAGATATGCTTCACTTGTCAAATAAAGAATTTCAAAGGCACACCAAGTAGTCTCTTAAAATAGAGGTTTACTTAAAAATAGATAAAAATATGTAAAATGTAAATATAGAAAAATATATCACAAAACATGCAGTCACTTGAAAGAATAAGGTTTAAAAGTGCAAATTAATTCCTACCACCAGACAATTAGACTTGTCTGTCTAAAGTAGATGTTTCTTCTTCAGAGTCCAAACATGAATGTATCTCTAAAGGACAGTCGCAGCATAATTAAAACTACTGTCTTGAGCCTGCCTTCTCCATGATGTCACCCAGCTCCTCTTCTGTTTATTAAAAACCATACAGCCAGGATGTCTCATCATTCAAATGGTAATTTAAATAGGTGACATCAGCAAAAACTTGTTTCCCCATCTGACTTCCCAATCAAGTCTGTAATTTTCCAAGTTCTTTCTTCATCCATGAGCAGTATTCTGCTCTTCACAGACATCAAAGGAGCATTTATGATTTAGCACCTAAGTGACATAACCTGGTTTCTTCCTCTAACATCATAAAAGTTTATGAGTTCCTATCCTAGCAGCTGGCAGCTACAATCAAGCCAGATAAGCAGGAGATCCTTAAGTTGTGTCTCTTCTAGCCTGTAATTATCACCTGGCTTTTATCTTTTAGCTGACACTGGGGAGGGGGAGGGGGGCATCCCACAGGCTGTCTCAGCATGTCTCATGAGAGACACTCAATAACACATTTTTATATTACAAAAAAAACATAGAGTAATCAGAACCAGCTGTCCAAGTGTCACGCTGACTACAGGATGACTCTTGAGGTTCCAGTTCAGCAGAGCATATGGGGCAATATTGACGTGGGTGTGAACTATGGCTTCCATTGTGTAATAGATGCCGCATTCGCACCAGCTGCCCCGACTACTCCAATGCAATGGAAGTCCTGCCATCTTGTGTCACCATGAAGGTGATCACTTTAATAATCTGGCACCAACATGACCACCATGCTTCCTACCTACTCCCACTGTAAAAATAGTCCATCATCGTTCGTGAACATTTGTAACACATTCTATGGATCTGCTGCACTGCAACTTTGTTGTAAAAAGCACTTTAGTTTCACATCTTTACCTAACATCCCAAGTCTGGAACATGATTGCTTCCTTCCTATTTGTACCCCATGCATTTGTTATAAAAATCTTATTTTACACAGTATTGCCCAGTGGGTACTGTGTAGGCCATGATTTGCAGTGTCCTTTTAGAGTCCTTTAAGAGTCTGTCCTGAGTGGGAAAGTAGGTTTAGAAGCAAAAATGACAGAAACCGGTCCAGAATACCAAAGTCTTAATATGTTCACATTTAAGTCTCAGTTTCATCCTCTAGTGTCTCAGTAGGAGCCACATTTGAATTGTTGAAGGGTAACTTTGCTGCAAGATCCTGGCTGCTTTTACTTTAGTAAATGAGTACATTTTGTCTAAATAATTGAATTGTAAGTTGGCTGGAAATCGGTCCTTGCGGCTTTCAGTCTGTTATCTGCCCCCTCAAAAGCTTTGAGTCTTTGTCTAGTGGCATGTGAACAGTCTGTGAAAAACAGTACCTTAGATTCTCCAAACATTACAGGTGCAACCTCTTTGGCAGCTGTCAATATTTGATCTTGTAGTACTGAGGTGGTCATGGTAAGGAGAACTGTTCTTGATCCTTCTATGCTGCTTGTGGCTTCACACAGAGTAATCTGGTATGCCTTAATGATTGGGGCCACAAAGCCAATTCCAGTGGCTTCTGGTAGCCATCACTCTAAGAAAGTTGAGAGGTCCCCCCTCTGGGATGTCCAAGAGCCTCACATTGGCCACTCAAGCCACAGTCTGCAAATGTTCAATTTAACTTCAGACCACAGTCTGCTCCTTGATAACTGTTGCTGTCATGGCTAGTGCTTTGCCAGCAGTACGTCTGTACTTTTGCTGTGCCATCTATACATTGTTCTACAATCAATCACCAGTTTGTAGTTTTGCTGGTCCAGTTTTTTGTCTAGTTTTTGGATGGTTTGGTTTAGCATGATTTTTGCTTTCTGTAGGGACTCTGCATTAGATCCCACCACGTGGCTCCCTAACAGTTGTTGTCCCACTGGCATGTTCAGAGGTCATGTAGTTTTGCTGGCAGGGTCTGCTTTTCCTGCTCCTCTCAGTGAACCCATTGCAAATTCAAGATCTCTGGTTCTGCCTGTAGATGTGAGAAGTGTGTGTGTGTGTATGTATGTATGTACATATATGTATGTATATATATATATGTGTGTGTGTGTATATATATATATATATATATATATATATATATATATATAATATAATATAATTAATTTCTGGCCAGGAAAGACACACTAAACCAAGGCTTGTTTCCAGGTGAGTCTTGGGAGCACAGGGGAAGTTAAGCGACTTGCTCACGGTCACACAGTATGCAGGTGGTGGGTGTGGGATTCAAATCCAGTCCTATCGGTTTGCAGCTCAGTGCTCTTAACCACTGTGCTATACTGCTTCCCAAAAATGGGTGACCAGCATGACCCGCCCACCTTCACCACCAGCCACCAACATCCAGTGCCCAGCATGCTTCCTAGCAGATTGTCCCCGCACCCCACTGGCAGCAGCCCAGCACCCAGTCCCACACAGGGAACAAGAAGGAAGGCGACTGACACTCCCACCCTCCCCACAGCATAATGCTGCCTTTTAATAAGAAAAGATCTTGTTTTTCTTTTAATTTAGCTATTTAGTGTGTTTTGGAGCAGTGCTCGAGCTGTGTGTGTCCTTCCCGCTCGACTGTTGGCCATGCTTCCCATGTACCCCATTTTTAGAATGGGAATTGGTAGTTTTTGTTTCATTTTAGTTTATTTTTTGAGACAAGTCACAGCCACATGCAAAGTTCAGAACAGCACCCTGCAGGTACACAGGGATGCTGCTGCCACACACTCCTCAAATATTCTGTTTTATAAGGAGGATATCATGGATTTGGTTTGGTTTGACTGGACAGAGTAGGTGGTAATGCGATTAATAGGCACACAACTGTCCCCTCTACATACTTTATTTTGACAACTTGTATATCCTGTCTTCTACTGTTTACTTCACTCTCTGTCTCTTCCACCACCACTTCTTTATAGCCCCTTTCAAAAAACCTAATTTCTTCTACCCTTTGTTGGCAGGCCTTATTACTACTGCAATTAAGTTTTAAACACAACTGACTATTAGGGATATTCTTTTTTTTTTTTTATATATATATGTATGTTGTCTTGCACGCATGCACAAGCAACATCTTTTGGTAGTATTAGCACAGTGAGAGGTGTGTCAATGTTGATGAATGCAGGGCACGCTTTAGTAGGTGTGTCCCCCATTAGCCAGCATGCTAGTACTGATGCAAGAATTATGTAAAGTGCCACCAACTTGAAAGAAATCTGCCACTGCAGTCAGAGACGAGCTTGTCATGCAGCGGCAGACATGACACGCCTCCCGTACGTGCTTGTCCTGGTGAAACATTTTAATAAAACATAGTGGTGGCTTCTGCTGCTGCCACACAATTCACAAACAAAGCCATCATTGGGGGTGCAATCCCCGTGTCAGCATGTCCCCCACCCCTCCACATTGTGTGGCACACTGGGAGCCCACCCCAGTGTGCCACCGCTCCTAAAACCGACGCATCAGCATGTTCCTGCTCCCCCACCCCATTGTGTGGCACTGGGGCCCTCAAGTGTGGCAACATTCTCCCCAAAAGTCATGGGGCACACTGGGAGATCACCCCCAGTGTGCCCAACAAACCATGTTGCAATGTCCGTTTTTTTTCCACCCTGAAAAAAAAGTCCCTTGTTGTCTGCTGCACCCACCTTCCCCAACCCGCGTGCACCCCACCTCCCTACACCCTCCTTCTCCCCATACTTACCTCTGGGGGTTCGGCACTGCAATCTTTGGTGGAGCGGGAACACATCTGGACTCTTCGGAGCTGAACTGCAAAATGAAGAAATGCTTGTAAGCTGTGTAATGGCGTCAATGGTGGTTTTCAACTGAGGTGTATATCTCACCCATTTTTTTTTTTAATTTTGGCTCCAAATTTTCAACATGGGGTTCTTGGGACTCCACCTCATGAACACATGCACTGTCATCTCGTTATTCAGTCCTGAAAGGTGATTTTGCGGTCACTGCATGGAATCACCTTTCAGGACCTGAGTAACAAACGACAATGCCATTAATTCATGAGGTAGAGATCTAAAAAACCTATGTTGCAAATTAGTTAAAAAATTCCAAAAATGACTGTATTCACAGCATGCATTGAGCAGTTTCCAAGCGCTCGTAACCTCGACAGTTTTAATATTTTCACTCCAGATTTTCAATATTGCCATTTTTCACACCTCCTTATGAACAGTACAGTTGTCATTTTTCACATCCTGCCCGAAATGTGTTTTTGCACATCTGGCGCACAGTAGCACAGTTGCTGTGGGAAATCAACTTTTGGGACAGATTTTCAAAATCACAGTGCCACTGTTCATGAACAGAGGTCCAAAAATGCCTATGTTGAAAATTTGGTTAAAAAAAAATACCCAAAATAATTGCGTTATGGATGTGCGTTGCACAGTTTCTACGCACGCTCGTGACTTCACCAGTTCATATTTTCGCTCCAGATTTTCAGCATTGCCATTTTTCACCTCCTCTTGAACAGTACACCTGTCATTTTTCACATCCTGCCCGAAATGTGTTTTCGCACCTGTGGTGCCAAATAGCGCAGTCGCTGTGCAAAATCACCTTTCAGCTAATGAACTGATAGTGCCACTGTTCATGAGGTGGGGTTACAAAAAGCCCATGTTGAAAATTTGGAGTGAAAATACAAACGCCTGGGGCGTTAGGGTTTCCAAACATAACGCCCCACTCTGTTGAGACTGACAGGTGTCAGGGGTGTGACTTTGCATTGTCTGCTGTAATGCTCATGCCATTCCACCCCCACCCTGCAGCCAGTGACAAGCATCGAGGTGTGCCTTGCAAGGCATAAACTAGTGTCGGAGACTTGATTAGCGGCCTTCGCTAATCAAAGTAAAAAAATGATTGGCAATTACCAAAAATTTATATTTCTGCTCAAAACCCCATAAAATGTACTTATCCTGCTCTATACTGATAAAATACACATTTACACAAGTTTCTGAGACTGATATCTGTTTTATTTAGTCATTCCAGAAATACAGCAATATGCAGCAGCACACATACATTTTAAGAGCCGAGATAGGATGTCTGCCAAAGCAGACCATGAATTCAATTCGTGAGTGTGAGTCATGACAAATTAAACATAATGAACCCCTGCCCCAGCATAAAAACTCCGGCACCTGGGACCTTGATCGATCACACAGTTACCAACAAGAAATGGGTGCGATCAGTTTTGCTATTCTTCTCCACCAGGCATGTAGCCGGTAATTCTGGCCTGTTTTGGGAGGGAGGGACCTGAGGGTGGTCCACCATCCTTAACTGCCAGGATGTCTTGGATTAGCACTAAAAAATATGTCTACAGCCTTGTCTGGGTTGAATTCAGCTAGAGGGGGGGCCCTGCTTTTTAATGTGAATCAATGTTTCTACAGTATCCTCTGCCAGACTTGCTCTCCAGTCAGTTTTTGCCTTGTTCATAGTTGAAAAACACCTTTCTACAGTCGTATTAGGCACAGGAAATACTATCAACACATTGACAAGCTTCGACAGATTTGGATAAGAATTTTGGAAATTGCATGCCAGCTTTGACCACGTAGCGAAGACAGAAATATTGATGAAATTGGTTTAAGCAAAAATCTTAAACTCTTGCCATTCTGCAAGTAGCAGAGTACTGTCACAGTCGGGCTGCAAAATTGCTGAAAAGTGGTCAGCTACTGCAGTAATGTCATTGTTACCACACAGCTCCAGTTCCTTTCTGTCTGCAGCTGGCCAAAGTCTGGTATCTAACACTTTTGCACGGTTATAGATATTACTTTCATCAGTCAAACGGAACCTTTGTTCACAATAGTTCTCAGTGTTTGTAATATATATATGAGTTTGCTGTTTAAATGTTTTAACAACTTGACCACTAAAATGTGTTATTTTCACACCCTTGTATGTGACTTCAGCACATGTTCCTGAAAGAACATCAGACCCATTTTTTAAGAGAATGTCAAGTTCACTGCCACCTATGGGACCACTCTGCTTAGCATGGTCTAGAGTGTTTCTCAAAGTTTCAACAAAGCTAAGTAGCTTTGGCATTTCAACTACTTCTTTCTGAAGTGCTAGTGAGAACCTGGCAAGTGTCTGAAGCAGCTGTTCAAAACACAAAAGGTGTGCCACCATTTGGAATTTAGTCATAATTTGCAACATTCCCTTGGCTTTGGCCTGGTCATGAGTTGGGTCTTCGGCCATAGATTCTAAATGGGAACAAATTACAGGAAATGATTTGGTAACAGCATGGGTGGCAAGAAGTTTATGCTGCACCTAACGTGTGCCATGGGCCTGTTTTTCAACTGACATCTCCATGGCCTGGGCAAGGGACCATAACTCTCTGAGTTTCTTAGGACTTTTCTGACAGAGATAAAACAGTTGGGTCAGAAGGTTTGAAACATCATTGAAACAGGTGTTATCCAAAGTGTCTTTTATGGCCAGTTCTAATCTGTGAGAGAATCAATGAACGCCAACAAACCACTGTGTGTCTTCCCTTAATAGAGCAGCAAGACCCCGTCTTACGCCATGTTGACAGATGCCCCACCAGCCCCAAACCCAACCATGTGTTTTTATATTAAGGCCAGACTCTGAAAAAATGTCTAAAAGGAGATTTTTCAATCCCTCACTTGTGCATCTGATACAGCTTTCATTCGTAAACACTTAGTCTCCACTTGACCATTGATGGAATTTACATAAATTAAGTAAACCAGTTCCTTCTCAATTACACCACTGCCAATACTACCGTCCATAAGCACTGAAAAATAATTGGCATTTTTGACAGTTGCCAGCAGGTTTTCTTCTAGGTACTTGCCAATATACATTGTGAGTTCTTTCCCGCTAACAGCGTTATTGTATTTATTGCCCAAATTAACTTCATGGCACTTCTCTTGTTCTGCTATCGCTTCAAACTTTTTCAATAGGGATGTCCTCTTTGGCCATCATATACAGGATCTCCCATCAGCCTGCCTAAAATTGTTCTGTGCAGTTCCTCTGCATTACTAAAAGCTCTCCATGCAAATAAATTAAATATGTTTTAAGTCTCGGTCCAAACCCCTAACACCCCCCCCCCCAATTTAAACTTATCAATTGTGGTATGGCAATACATATCAAGTGATGACCTTGTTCTACCAAATTTGCAAACGTTAACAGCTTTCTTGTGCTGCTCTGTCAGAAGATGTTTCCAGATGGTGTCAACTTTTTAGCTGGGGCTTGTAATCCTACAAGTAATGCCTCTGAAGTTCCTCAACCCACGTACCTCATCTGTGTACTCGCAGCACAGTTTGCAACTAACACGCACTGCGCTATCTCCCTCACTGCTAATCTGTAGCCAGTTGTTTTCTGGATCATATTTTTGGCACTATCCCTCTGCAATTGCTAATTAAATTCCAGTGCTGACCTTGGGTGGCTCTTCCCCCTGTGCATCTAGGCAGTACTACCTGGGCTCCCTGACTGATTCTATCCTTAGGCTAAATGTACTGAAATCTCTGGACGCGCTTCTGACTGCTAAAACCTCTACTGTTGGGCTTCGGTCAGTGGACAAGTTGTTTCTAATACTCCGTAGATGTCATACCTCTAAAGGGACTCGTGCTTTCAGGCATATGGCACCCAAACTTTGGAATACTCTTCCCTTGGTGCTCAGGCAGGCCGAGACCCATAAAAAATTCAAGAGTGAACTTAGGGGTTATCTACTGAGTACTGACTCCTGTGCTTCTTTTGACCCCACCTGATTTAGCATATACTCTTGCCTACTCCTTAGCTGTGACACCTGCGCTTGCTGCCCTACCTGACTTCCTTCTCTGTACCTTTTGTTCCTGACTTGTACTTATTTGTTTCTTAGGGCCTCTACTTCTCCTCACTATTTTCTCTCCTTTTCTCTTCTTGCCACTTGTGTGTCTTTATTTTGTGTTTCTTTTATCCACTCTCTTCCTCTCTCTTCTTTTCTGCCCCTGCCACCTCCACGCCTACCTATCCTCCAGTTCTTTATCCTTCTCTGTCTGGCTTAATTATCTCTACCTGTCTCTGTCCTGATATTTCTCCCTTCCTACGTATGCGCTTTTTTTCCTACAATGTTATACTGCTAGGCAACTATCTGGATTTCTGTATTGTTCAATAAATTATACTTTTCTCCTCGCTGCTATCTCACTGCATGTTCACCTGCTTTATTTTCAGGCCCTACATGAATGTGAAATTGTATTTGTATTACAGGTTGCCCCTATTTTCTGCACCCTCATTAGCACTAATGTTTTGCACTTTCTGTACTATGTTTTGCTACCTTGGAATTGTACCTGCTTAAACTGTTATCTGTTTTTTTACTATGTCTCTGTACTCTCCCGGGTCATGCCTGAAAATAATCCATTTTGGCTAGTGCACCTACCCAGTAAACAAAAACTAAATAAAATAAAATAAATAATGTCGGACTGCAATTAGAAAGTTTGAAGTTAGCAAAACAAGACTCTGTCAAGCTGTGAATTAACACATCAAGTTACTGTAATCTGGCTAACTCTGTAATAAATAAATAAAATGGCAGCTGTAGATTTGCTGTGACCCCCCCTGAGCCCCCTCCCCCAAAATGTCCCCGGCTCTGCCATAGGCAGGGCACACACGTCAAGTTTCAGAGCTGTGAACAGAACACTTCCCCAAAGTTCACTGCTGCAGGAAAGCTGGCAGCAGTGCACTGTTTCTGTTTAACTTGTCCCTGATCTCTGGCATAGGCAGGCACACGCTTAAAGTTTTAGAGTTGTGAACAGTCAACACTTTCCCAAAGTTCACTGCTGCAGGAAAGCTGGGGGCAGCAGGGCATAGACCAGACTTGTCCCCGATCTCTGCCATAGGCAGGGCATACAATTAAAGTTTCAGAGCTGTGAACAGAACAGAGACTTCCCCCAAAGTTTACTGCTTCAGGAAAGCTGGGGGCAGCAGGGCATAGACCAGAATTGTCCCCAATCTCTGCCATAGGCAGGGCATACAATTAAAATTTCAGAGCTGTGCACAGAAGAGAGATTTCCCCAAAAGTTCACTGCTTCAGGAAAGCTGGCAGCAGGACATAGTCTACTTATCCCTGATCTCTGTCATAGGCAGGGCACATACTTAAAGTTTCAGAGCTGTGAACAGAACACTTGACTTCTCCAAAAGTTCACTGCTGCGGGGCAGCAGGGCATAGTCTTACTTGTCCCCGATCTCTGCCATAGGCAGGGCATACAATTAAAGTTTCAGAGCTGTGAACAGAACAGAGACTTCCCCCAAAGTTTACTGCTTCAGGAAAGCTGGGGGCAGCAGGGCATAGACCAGAATTGTCCCCAATCTCTGCCATAGGCAGGGCATACAATTAAAATTTCAGAGCTGTGCACAGAAGAGAGATTTCCCCAAAAGTTCACTGCTTCAGGAAAGCTGGCAGCAGGACATAGTCTACTTATCCCTGATCTCTGTCATAGGCAGGGCACATACTTAAAGTTTCAGAGCTGTGAACAGAACACTTGACTTCTCCAAAAGTTCACTGCTGCGGGGCAGCAGGGCATAGTCTTACTTGTCCCCGATCTCTGCCATAGGCAGGGCACACACTTAAAGTTTTAGAGTTGTGAAAAACACTTCCCCAAGGTTCACTGCTGCAGCAAAGCTCTAGCTGGCAGCAGGGCTAGTGTCTTAATTTGTAATGTCCCCTCAGGTCTGATGGGCAGGGCACACAAGAGTTACAACTTCCCCAACAGAGCAAGTATATTTTTGTTTTTGTCCCCTTCATGTCTGCCAAAGCAGGGCAGGCACAGATAAAAAAAAATTTTACTGCTTTGTTTCCTCTCCCCTGAGAACTCTGAAAAAACCATGACACAATTCTTAATCATCACTGCTGCCAAAAAGGGCTGGCTGGGCACAAAAAAAGCAGGCAGGGCGGGCATATCACTCATTGTCCCCTTCATCTTTGCCAAAAGCAGGGTACATTTACTTAAATGTCACATAAGTTTTTCTTATGTTTCCCAGTCCCCTTCATAAAACTCTCTGGAGTAAACCAGGGCACATTTCTTTTTCTTGTGTTCCCAGTTGTAGGGTGCATTTTAAAGCTGGGCATGACTGTTTAACCACTATTATCCCTTCATCTCTGCCAAAAGCAGGGCACAGTGCATAAGTCCTTAGAACTCTCTCGAAAAACCAGGGTACAATATTTGTTTTCTGTTCCCAAACAGTTTGCAAGAGCACAGATAAGTTTGATATTTTTCCCCAGATCAGTCACTGGCATTCGATTGGGCTGGGCACAGAATAGACTGTTTATACCTGTTCACTCTGCCAAGCAATAGTTAGTTCACATTTACTTATTGTTTTCTCCCTGAGTCCTCTCTGTTAATTTTTGCCCATGACTCTGTGCCCACATTGCCCTGACCGCGCGCCCCCCCCCCCAAAGTCATGCCACTGCCCTGCCACATGCCCTCCCATTCAGTTCACTCCTCCAGGCTCCCCGGACAAAATTGAAAAGGTTTTTTTTCTGTGTTTTTTTTGTAGAGACCCCCAATTGTCTGCTCAGCTCTGCTTACTGCTCCTCCGTGAATAAGTTGCTTGGCTATGTAGTACCCCTGCAAAGTGCTCTTAGAACACCGCCTAGCCTAGTATAAGCAATTAGTTGGTCTAGTAATTCTAACCCCAGGCATCACTCATTATGATTAAACAAATGCAGTCAGCCTCCTGTGTTGGACTGCCCGGAGAGTTGGAATTATATGCAAATGATGGCACTCTTAATTGGCTCATGCCACTTTCAAAATGCTGCCCGAGCAACTGTTGCACTCTGAGTGCTTCAGATTCTTTACTCCACCTACCTAGTGAAGACGTCCCGAAGGGCTGTCCTTCAACGTCTTCAAAATCTAATTATCTGATCGATAAGTAGTTTTTACTTTATATTTCAGATTGCTGCCTTAGTTTTAGTTTATTTTGTAGTGTGTGTAATTTTTATTGTACTTAGCGGTTCCTTCACAGTTCCTTGGAACCGAGGGTTCTGCTATTTCTAGTGAGGGTTTTACCTCAATATTTTATATATGTTTATTTTTTGTGGTAGGTTCCTAACTGCATATATTTATTTAAATCTTTTATAAGATTTCTTAGTCTCGGTGTCAGGAACCGAGTAGCGTTCGGTTCCCGGAACCGTTAGCGGATGTTTATAGTTGTTTATAGTTGTTATATTCGGTTCTAAGGAACCGATAATTCATTATAATTTCTTCAGTGATTCCGCTCAATGTCAGAGGATCCTACTGTTAAGCCTAAAAAATGCACTGGACCCACTGGTTTTAAATTGTGTGAGTCTTGTGGTCAGATAATGACTAAAACAGGCAGACATTCATTGTGTATTTTTTGTCTAGGTACTAGCCATATTTTTGCAGATTGTGACATTTGTAAAACATTTTGCCCTTAGACTCTTAGGAAGAGGTTGAAAATATTAGAAGAGATGGCCTCTGCTTCTACTAATACTCGTGAAACGAGTTCCCCACCTCTGGCACAAAAAAGGATGGAGCTAAAGCTAAGGATCCTGATAAAGGATCAGATAAAGTTGAGCAGAGTAAGCAAAAAAGGCTAGTGGAGTCAGGGACTGAACTTGTGTCACTGAAAAAAAAATGTAAGGAAAAGCATGTCGCTGTGCCTATGGCTGAGAAGGCTAAGGAGCTCCCAGCTGACAAAACTGGTATGCCCTCAGCTGAGAACATTGCCAAGGCCTTACAGGTCTTGCAAGCACTACAAGCTGCAGTCCCGGTTCCAATACCAACTACCCCAGTTCCTGTACTGGTTACACCATCTCAGGAGCTACAGGCTTCCTTTCCTGAGGAGGAGGATGATGATTTCGAGGAGGAACAGATAGACCCAGAGGTTTCTCCAGAACAGGAGTTCGGTTCCCCTCCCAGGGGCCCAGAGGATTATCCCTCTCACTATGCTTTTGTTAAAAGCATGGTAGAAACACTTAACCTCCCTCTGCAGGAGACAGAGGAGGAGGATGTGGAGGAAGCAGAATTCTTGGATATGATGGGTTAACCCTAACAAAACGTTTATTACTGCCTATGCATACGTCCTTAAAAAAGGCAGCAATGCAAGTATTCCAAACTACCGATTCTATTCCAGGAGTTGATAAAAAAGCTGTTAAGAAATATCGGCTTGATAGGACAACAGCTGATTTTCTGTTCAGCCACCTTGACCCTGAAGTGGTTGTGCAGGCTGCTGCTTGTGACAAAGCCAGAATCCCTTTGGCTACCCATCCTCCAGATAAGGATTCTCGGAAGATGGATACAATGGGAAGGAAAGGGTATATGGCTGCTTCTCTCATTCTTAGATAGGTCAATTATATGGCCTATGCAGTGCAATACCAGAAGGCACTCTGGAATGCAGTGTTAGCTCTGGCTGACAGAGTGCCTGGTGAGGTGGCAGTGGACTTGCAGGATACAGCAAGGGCCGCTTTAGATGCCACAAAATACCAGTTCCACATGGCCGTGGACACTAATGAGTCTGCAGCCAGGTTGATGGCATTGTCTCCTTTAGAAGATTTGCCTGGCTCAGGGCCACAAACCTGACCCTGGACACCCATGCCAAGGCAATTGACTTTCCTTTTGAGAAAAATTACCTATTTGGAGATAAAACAGAGGCCTGTATGAAGAAGGGGGAAGAATATAAGGCCACCTATAGAAGCAATTCTAAGGATAGACCTTCCTCATCCTATAGGTCCCAGACCAGGGGAAGCAGGGGTAGGGGATCCTACTCTAGACCTTTTTTCCAAGCTCAGGCCGATCAGCTGCAACAACAGCCTAGAGGATATTTCCAAGAAAGGGGCAGGAGAGCCAGTGAGGAGAGCTTCTCCCTCCCCAGTGATTCAGGCACAGCCCACTCAGAACCCCCGATGGACTAGTACAGGTCGCATCACCTGCCAGAAATCCACCAGTGGGTGGCAGACTGGCTCATTTTCTCCAGGACTGGTATACATCATCACAGACAAGTGGGTCCTGGAGGTGGTGAGCCAGGGTCTGGCAATCAGCTTCAAATCTCTCCCCCAAGCTGAGAGCAAGATCATTTGCACCAGACACATCTGCAGACAGGATACTACTGGATGCAGAAGTAAAACATCTGCTAGATATCATGGCAGTGGAGCCTGTGCCCCTAAACCAGTGGGGCAAAGGCTTCTACTCCAGATACTTCCTTACAAAGAAGAAAAATGGGGATTGGCAACCTATCCTGTATTTAAAACTTCTAAACAGACAAATTCTGAAACCAAAATTCAAAATGGTCACTCTTGCTGTGATCATTCCCATTTTACAAAAGGGGGACTGGCTAGCCTCCCTAGATTTGAAGGACGCTTATTTTCACATCCCCATCAGACCCTCTCACAGAAAGTTTCTGAGGTTCAGACTGGTCTCAGGCCATTATCAGTTTGCAGCCCTTCCCCTTAGGTTGACTTCTACACCAAGGGCATTCACAAAGTGTTTGGCCGTGGTAGTGGAGTTTCTGAGAAAACAGGGAGTATCAGTCTTTCCCTACCTAGACGACTGGTTAGTGGTGGGTCCATCTCTACATCGTACAGAGCAGGTCTTAGCACTAACAAAGTCTACTCTGGAATCCCTGGATATCCTCATGAACGGGCAGAAGTCGCAGCAAACACCAGTTCAGGTACTCAAGTTTATTGGAACAGAACTGAACACCAGCCTGGGCAGAGCTTTCTTGCCACAGGACAGGGTAAACAGTATTTTATCAATTGCAAACTCATTTGTACCAGGAAAACCCAAACCAACCAGAGACTTCCTCAGGCTTTTGGGCCACATTGCAGCTGCCACCACAGTGGTACTAGGTTCCTGATTCCAAATGAGGGACATTCAGTTCCACCTGAGACAATACTGGTCACAGAGGACAGATCCTCTGTCCAAACTGGTTCCAGTCACCCACACTCTCCTACAGGCACTGCAGTGGTGGTTGGACAAATAAAACCTCTAGGTAGGGGTTCCTTTCACAAAGGAACAACCTTCCTTAGTTCTTACGACAGATACATCCCTTCTGGGTTGGGGAGCACGCATGCTGGATTATACAGCAAGTGGCACATGGTCTACTCAAGAATCCATGTTGCACATAAATCTGTTGGAGCTCAGAGTGGTGTACCTAGCCCTGCAGGCATTTGCTCCACATGTTCAAAACAAAGTGGTGCAGGTCAGAACAGACAGCACCACTACTATGTAATAGATAAACAAACAAGGAGGAACCAGGTCAACCCCACTGTGCACGAAGCAATGAGGCTGTGGTCCCTGGCCTACTCCATGAAGGTATCCCTTTCAGCCATACATCTTCCAGGAAAGGACAATGCACTGGCAGACTCCCTCAGTAGGATAAGTCAGGATCACCATGAGGGGTGTCTGAATCCTCAAATTCTCAGCTCGATTTTCAGGTGTTGGGGCACTCCAGAGGAAGATCTCTTTGCCTCTGCAGAAAATCACCAGCTACCAATATATTGCTGCAGGCCTTCTTTCAGGGGCACACTACCCCTGGATGCGTTGGCACTGGATTGGACAGGGAAGTTTCTGTATGCCTTCCCACCTTTTCCACTGATATGCAGGACCCTGCTGAAATTGAGGTGCCAACCAGAAACAGTGATACTGGTGGCACCAGATTGGGTGAGGCAGCACTGGTATTCACTTCTGTTGGCTCTGTTAGTGGTACCTCCAATTCATCTGCCCAGGAAGCACAACCTGCTGACTTCCTCTCAGGGCAGGATACTGTCCCCGAACCTGAAATCACTAAGGGCTCAAGGCCTGGCTCTTGAGGACTTAGAGTATGCAGATCTTAAACTGTCAGAACAAGTTTTGGCAGTACTTAGGGGTTCCAGGAAACCTTCCACTAAAAAGACATACTCTGCTAAGTGGAAGAGGTTTTCCATCTGGTGTGCAGGTAAGAGTATCGACCCATCCAGGGCTGACCTTGCCATTCTTCTGGATTACCTGACACACTTGCATTCTTTAGCTCTGAAGCCTTCCACACTCCAGGTTCATTTGGCTTCAGTTTCAGCTTACCTGTCAGCAGGCAAAGAGAGGCCCATGGCCTCTCATCCAGTCTTCAGGAAATATTTTAAAGGCCTTAACCTTTTGCACCCTCCTTTGAGGGAACCAGTTTCGGCCTGGAATCTGAATATCTGCATTGCCAAGCTCATGGATGCCCTATATGAACTGATGGCGACAGCAGACTTGAAATATATCACTTGGAAAACTGTGTTTTTGGTTGCTATTACTTCAGCCAGAAGAATTAGTGAGTTGCAAGCCCTGTGTACGGATGTAGATTACATCTCATTCCACAGGGACAAAGTGGTCCTCAGGACCAATAGAAAATTTCTTCCCAAAGTGGTGTCTGATTTCCATTTAAATCAGTCCATCACTTTAGCTGTCTTTTCACAGAGGACTCCAGAACTTACTTGAGAGGCTCTTGCAGTAAAGTAATTATATATAAGACTGGCGCGCGGCGGCACAGGACCTGAAAAATTTCTAGCTAGCAGTCCCTGGCGAGGACCGCCCCGATCAGGTGACCGGCATCAGGAGATGTTGGTATAAAGGGGCGGTCCCTCACACCCACCTTCCAGTTCTTTCCCGCCGTTAGCTGATGCCAGCGCCTCGCGAAAGTTCCCTTCTCGTAAGGCCCTTTCGTCGGTTATTTTACCGAGTTTTTTCAATTTTCTACTTTATTCGTCAGTCATCCGTCTGTGTATATGCGTCCCCTACACCCTCGAGCACCAAGAATAAGTCGACTCATGCGGCGCCAACTCCGCTGGGGCCGCCATTCCCTGTCTTTTTGTCTAAGACACCGACCATCCAGTTGAGAAGTGCCAGCACTGCCTGAATTTTAACGCGGCCACCCGGAAAAGGTGGCAGCAGTCCCTGGAAGCCCACATTCTCAAAAAGAAGATGAGCTCCATGGAAAAGGAACTCAAAAAACTTCAGCAGGCGTCAACTTCCCCTGAAGGCCACCGCAAGAGGAAGGGCAAAGAAAAGCACCAGGACAAGGGCTCCTCTACCACCGCGACTCCCTCGGGGGTCACTGTGTTGCAGGTAACGTCCCCTCTGGGGAATCACTCCTCGACGGCCGCCTTCGAGGTTACGAAGGAGGCGTCATCCCGCATGTGTGGCTCGTGCTTGGGCCCTTTGGAGGCCTCCATCCCTGGTCAAGCCATGGTTTCCCAGCCTACTGGTGTGGGTGGCTCCGATAAGGCGGACGTTGGCTCCTCCAACGTTCGCTCGGAGAGGGTTGGTAAGACACCCAATCCTTCAGGGTGGTGCGCGACCCCTCTTCCGTCAGGTCAGACCGCCCTTCCTATGCAGTCTGCCCATGGCAAAGGATCCGTTAAGTCAGACGCTGGCCCCTTCAATGTCTGCCCGGATCCCGCTGATAAGAAGCATGTCGGTCCGCCCGACGTCCGCACAGCAGATGAGCCGATGACGGACCCTCCCACGTCCATCATTTCTGGCTCCTCGCTGCCCTCCGGGGAACCTGAGTCTCCTCAACCCAACCCCGGGGACTTTTCCCCTCCATCCCCGGGAGAGGCTGAGGTACTGGTTCCACCTCCGTTGGATCAACCCACTTCTGATCTGACGTCGGTAGTGCCGACCCAGGGCAACATCCCACCTCCAGATGCCGCCCCGATGCCGGGCCCTCCACCCGGGCCTTCTGCACCAGTTCTGCCCGTGGGGCCTTCAGCGGGGCCGTCTGCTTCGACAGCTCCCCTGTCATATTCGATGCCGTCGTACCCAGGAATGCAGTATCCGATGTCGCAGTACCCGATGCCATAATACCTGATGCAGGGATTCCCAACGGCAGGTTACGGATACTCGCCTTATGGGTATAACCCATACCCTTCTCCTCTTCCTCCTCCTCTACTGCCCTCTCAGTCGCCGGTGGACTTGCAGGAGACTCTAGCCTCCTGGTGGGCTGAGGCCAAGGCTCAGCTCACCAGAGAGATGGAGAGTCGTCTTCCGACAATGGTGCCGGTTCAGGTTCCTGTACGTCCACGGTGACACACTCCCTCTCTTCCTCCAGACACCAGGGATAAACCCTCTGGGTCCAGAGAGGGGCAGGACACGCTTCCCCGAGGTCTTCCCAAGAGGTCTGTTCCTCCCCCTTGAGGGGAAAGGGAGTCATCTTCTTCTTCAGTTTCTTCCTCCTCCTCCTCAGACACCTCAGATGCCTCCAATGGCTGCTCCGAAAAGGACCATGAGCCTCAATCTCCGGCAAAGCCCAGGCCAAGGACTCCTCCGAAGTCTCCACTGGAGGATCCTTCTTTCACGGAGCTCTTACGTCAAATCCAGGCAGTACATCAGTGGCAGTCCTTGGAGCCAGACCCACAGTGACTGAAACTCGCTGAGCATCTGGATCTGCCCGTCACAGCTCCTACCTTGGTGCCACCCTGGATTGAGCTTCATGCCCACCTTGTTACCATTATTTGGAAACAACTGTTGGCATTAGCCCCTCTTCCTCGGAAGTCGAATAGGCTATATCAGGCTCCAGAGGGTGTCGACTTCTTAGATTCTCACCCTCGAGTTGACTCTGTCATGAATAGCGCCGCTCACAGCCGGTCAGCTAATCCAAAACACCTTAGCTCCTCGCCACCTGATAAAGAGTCTTGCCTTCTCGACCAGTATGGAAAGAAGATTTTCACTTCCTCCACGCTGGGGATCAGGGCCCTGAACTATGTTGGTCACATGGGGGACTACCAGAAGGCAATTCTTTCTGAGGTGGAAACCAAGTTAGACTCCCTGCTGGACTCAAGTCAAGCAGGAACTGTCTGACCTTGTCCACTCTGCACGTTCGGCCAGTCAACACATTCTTTGTGTGACTTACGATGTAGTGGACACTGCCGGATGGAGCTCAGCTTTCGCCGTAGGCTTATGATGCCATGCTTGGCTCCGCATGTCAGGGTTGGTCCCAGAAGTGCAGTCTGCTATCCAGGAAGCGCCCTTCCGGGGGTCGGTGCTCTTCGGAGGTGATATCAAGGACATCATCACCGATCTGCAGGAGAAGGAGTTGGCACTAAAGTCCATCGACTCTATGTACCATCCCCATCAACCGCAGTGCCGTCCCTTTCACAGACGGAATCAGCCAAAGGCAAAACCTCTGGGAAGCGGGCCACCCCTAGCTGAGCCCCCCTCGGCTGAAGCCCCTCCACCCCAAAAGCAGCGGGTGCTTCAGCTGCAGCGATACCCCACACCACCTGACTCCTTCCCTCTCCCACAGCCTTCGGACTTCCCGGAGGAACCAGTAGGAGAGAGGTTCTCCCTCCACCTTCCAGGTTGGGAGAGGATAACAACAGATTCATGGGTGCTACAGCTAGTTGCAGAAGGACACTCGATAGAGTTTCTTCAGAAACCACCTCGTCACCCTCCCCAAAGGTCGTCGTACTCTCAGGAACATTTTCTTCTGGCCCAGGAAGAGATTTCAGCTTTGTTGCTGAAAGAGGCAATAGAGCCTGTCTCCCCTTCCCTTCAGGGAACGGGCTGCTATTCCCATTTCTTCCTGGTCCCGAAGAAGACAGGAGATGTAAGACCTATTCTAGATCTCAGTTCCCTGAACTTATTCGTGGAGTACAAGAGGTTCAGAATGCTCTCTCTGCAGAGCCTTCTGCCTCTCCTCCACTCCGGCCAGTGGATGTGCGCTCTGGATGTGCAGGATGCCTACCTGCATTTCTCCATTCGCCCATCCCACCGCAAATATCTTCGTTTGGCTTTCCAGGGGGACCACTACCAATTCAAGGCACTTCCATTTGGCATCTCCTCAGCTCCCTGAGTGTTTAGCAAATGCCTGGCAGTGGTGGCGGTCTACCTGCATACCCAGGGAGTGCAGGTTTTCCCATACCTGGACGACTGGCTCCTGGCAGCCTTGTCCAGGGAGGAACTCCTGCGCTGCCTTTCCCTTACCCAGCAGGTCTTTGCCTGCCTGGGTATTACCATCAACCATTCCAAGTCTCATTTGATCCCATCCCAGAGACTCCAGTTTATCGAGGCGATCCTGGACACGACCCTAGGCAGGGCCTTCCTGCCGCCGGACAGGGAAGCCACCATTCAAACTAAGGTACGCCTGTTGTCCGATCACAGGCGAGTCACTGCAAGGTCGGTTCTTCGCCTTCTCGGGCTCATGGCAGCTGCTATTCTGACAGTTCCTCGCGCTCGGCTCCACATGAGAGTTTCCCAGTGGCTGCTTTGCTCCCAGTGGGATCAATTAACGGACGACTTGGATTAGCTAGTTCTGATGTCCTCTCCCATGGTTCAAGATCTGCAGTGGTGGATGGTCAGAGAGAACCTGTTTCGAGGGGTTTCATTTTTCACCCCCCCCCCCAGACTCTGACTACAGATGCCTCAGGCGAAGGTTGAGGAGCCCATCTCAGTCCTCATCGGACCCAGGGCTCTTGGTCCAAGCTCGAACAATCGCTTCACGTCAATGTGCTAGAGTTTCAGGCAGTCCTGTATGCCCTCCACCTGTATCTCCTTCCAGGCCACCTAGCTGTCCAGACAGACATGTGTGTGGTATAGTACATCAACAAACAGGGAGGGACTCGATCCTACCCTCTTTGCAGAGAAGCAATGAGGGTGTGGGACTGGGCAGTACAGCACGACCTTCACCTCATGGCAGTCCATGTTCCAGGAGTCGATAACACCTTGGCAGACAAGCTGAGTTGCTCATCTGCCTGGGCCCATGAGTGGGAACTGGATCAAGGGGTCCTAGACTATATCTTCCTACACTGGGGAACACCACAGGTAGACCTGTTCGCTTCCCCTCAAAACGCAAAATTTCCAGTCTTCTGCTCGCTCATTCAAAAGTGAGGCATTTTCTGGAGAGACGCTCTGTCTCTAGATTGGAAGGACAGATTCGTCTATGCCTTTCCCCCAATTCCTTTGATCCCAAGGGTCCTGCATAGGATCAGAAGGAGCACGAATGATTCTGATTGCTCCTTTTTGGCCCAGGCAAGTTTGGTTCTCTCTTCTACAACAATTCTCAGAGGAACCGACGCTTTCTCATCCTCTGTCACAAGGTTTGTTGACCCAGGAGCAGGGGACCCTGGTTCATCCAGGTCTCAAGTCCCTTCAGCTTCATGCATGGCTCCTGTAGACATAGCACAGGCCCGCTTTGGAGTTTCTCCCCAGGTGGCAGAGATTCTGGTGGAGGCTAGGAAACCCTCCACCAGGTCTACCTATGCCGTGAAGTAGAAAAGATTCACAATCTGGGTGGCTTCAAGAGACGTCGAGCCTTTCTCCTGCCCTGTTGGTCATCTGCTGGAGTACCTGCGCCATCCGTTCGATCTGGGTCTTAGTCATTCCTCCCTGAAGTTCCACGTGGTGGCCATTTCAGCCTATCATGTTCCCTTTGCAGACAGAATGTTTGCTCAGCTGGAGGTCTCTAAGACTTTCCTCAGAGGGGTTCTCCACCTGAGACCTCCTATCCGAGTTCCCGCCCCTCCTTGGGATTTGAATTTTGTTCTGGTGAAACTAACTCTGCCTCTCTTTGAGCCGGCAGCTTCCGCAGACTTGAAGTTCCTCTCCTGGAAGACACTGTTTCTTGTGGCCATTACCTCTGCTCGGAGGATTTCCGAGCTCCAGGCCCTGATGTGTAAAATTCCTTATTTAATTTTCCACAAGGAATGTGTGGCTCTGTGTACCAATCCTAAGTTTCTCCCCAAGGTGGTAGCAGAGTCTACTCTGAACCAGTCCATAGAGTTACCTGCCTTTTTTATGCAGTACTCTAATCAAGGGGAGTATTTGTTACATACTATGGACGTTCACCGGATTCTGAGATGCTACACTAACCGGACGAAGGATCTCAGAAAGACAGATCAACTCTTTGTCTCTTTTGCTCTGAAAAGGGAAGGCAGTGCTGTTTCTAAATAATGCCTAGCCAAATGGTTGGCTCATTGCATCACTTTCTGTTATAACAAGTACAACAAGACCCTCCCGGGTCAAGTCAGAGGCCACTCCACCAGAGGAGTCACTGCCTCAGTGGCTTGTTTCAAGAATGTGACGGCAGACATCTGTGCTGCCGCACCTGGACTAAATCTATGCAACCTACCGAAACATTACAGTTTGGATATTGCCTCCTGCGCCGTAGAAGTGGGCTTGGCGTTGGCTGTTCTGCAAGGCCTCCTTTCTTAAGGCTTTCTCAGCTAGAGGGTTTACTCTGGGTAGCTTTCCTCCTCCCAACTATCTTCTCTCTTGTTCCAGACTGCTTGGGACTCAGTCCTATGTATGATGATTACCTGCAAAGAGCCCTCTAAAGTAAGATAGTACAGTTCGTGAACTTACCATAACAGTAGATCTGAGAGAGGCTCAGCAGGTGGGCCACCTTCCTGCCTCCATCCCACTCAAGCTTTGTTAGCTCCTTTTCCATTTAAGAAAACATCTGCTTCTATCTCATCCGGCCTTTGTTGGCCCTTGGTAGGAAATAACTGGAAGCCAGGGACTGCTAGCTAGAAATGTTTCTGTGGAGTCCTGTCACCTGCCAGCGTCAGTCCTATATGTAATCACCTACTGCAAGAGCCTCTCTCAAAGGTCTACTGTTACGGTAAGTTCTTGCGTAACTGTACTTTCTCCAGAAAGGAGGCTTCACTCTCTTGATGTCAAAAGGGCACTTAGCCACTATATTGACAGCACAGAATCTTACAGACCAGGCCAGGCACAGCTCTTTCTTACCTATGGAAAGGTAGGTAAGGGTAGACCTGCCGCAAAATGGACAATTGCTCGTTGGATAGTGGCATGTATTCAGTTTTGCTATAGTAAAGTGGGTAAACAGGCTCCCCTGGGCCTCAGAGTACACTCCACCAGGGGTACAACTGCTTCAGTAGCAGCTTCAAGGGATATTCCAGTCTTGGAAATCTGCAAAGCAGGTACATGGAAAACAGTACACACTTTCACAAAGCATTACAGCCTGGATCTGCAATCCAGAAGTGATGCTAAGTTTGGTACAGCAGTGCTGCAGAACCTGTTTCCTAAAAAGGTTTTCTGCCCAGCCTCCAAAGGTACTGCTTGATAGTCTGCATTTGTTTAATCGTAATGAGTGATTCCTGGGGTTAGAAGAAAAATTACTCACCATAGTAATCTTATTTCTTCAAAGGGATCACTCATTATGATTAAAGCACCCACCCTGCCTCCCCTTCTAAAAAAACTATGAACGTTGTTCTGCATTCCTGTTTTAGGATATTTTTCCATGTAGGTTAAGTTAGAGACTCGCCTTTTGTTAACCAGTTGGTTCCCTTGTGGTCTCAGGTTTTTTAGGTTTATTTATTGGGATGTTTTTTTTAACCTGAGAGGACAAAGAATGATATATATAAATATTATCATAGTTAATAGGTCTTACACCCAGTTTAGGCTACGTAAAAATCTGAAGCACTCGGAGTGCAACAGTCACTAGGGCAGCAGTTTGAAAGTGGCATGAGCAAATTGAGAGTTCCATCATTTGCATATAGTTCCATCTCTCCGTGCAGTCCAACACAGGAGGCCGACTGCATTTGTTTAATCATAATGAGTGATCCCTTTGAAGAAACAAGATTACCATGGTGAGTAAGTTTTTCTTATGTGGTCCTACTGCTGTCTCCACCAAGTTCTGTAACAATTTTGTGAACTGATTTGTAATCTAAGGTGCTTAACAGGTATGTATTCTAGTTGTACACTTAACATGTTAACCCTCCATGCTTGTTTTGTAAGTTGTCCTCCTGCAGTTGCTCATGTCTAGTATACCAATTTTGCCCACAGTATGGGTGCATTGTATTCTGTATTTACTGGATCTATGTCTATCTGTATTTTATGTATAATTTCATATTGTTCTATCTATATTTGCTCCCCTTCCCCCAGGACACAGCTGGAATCGAGCGGTTCACCGCTCAGTATGCCTTCCTTGTAAAACTCTTAAATAAACAAATAAAATTAACGTATTTATCAAAAGTTTCAGGATTTTTCTTAGATATTACTGCCACTTTATCTTCAAATAATAATTTTTGCCTTCTAACTGCTAGTCTAGATAATGTAGTTATATAGATACATAGATACTGTCAACGGATAAGGTCCTATGGCCTACCCAGTCTGCCCATTTGAGCTTGTAAGTTCATTTTGTTTTTCTAGAAGTCTATTGCCCCTTACTCCTTCGTTGTTTATTACTTTTAAATTGATCTATTTTAAATTTGTTGAAATTACATATTTTCTAATCTGACATACTCCAACCTGTGTTGGAGAGGTTGCAATTAGGTGGGCAACCATCCCCATATTTTTTGGAATTGCCCTGGGCTAACCACTTACTGGACTTCATTCCCCCAAGTTATGCAAACTATCTTTTCTCTACTTCATACACCTACTGTGACTCACATCATACTAGGCTTGCATCCCCCAGGAATTTGTTGGAACGCTAAAAGATAACTGTACAACATACTGTATGTGTGGTGGCCACCTGCAAAGGCATCATGGTCAGGTGGCTCTCTCCACTACCCCCAAACCATTCAGACTGGATTATAAAGTGTAACAAAATTGTCATTTTCTGAGTGCATAGCTTGAAAGTAAGTTATGGTTTTAATAAGCATACAGAGATGCAGGATTACAGGCAATACATTCCTGTTTACGGTTGACCAGCAGCAAAACAAAATGCTACAGTGCAAAGTCAAGGCTGTATGGCCCTACCTAACAGGTACTTCTGCCTACAGCTTGTAGAGTTCCCTTCCTCTCCCATAGTCCGTAGGGGTGCCTATAAAAGAGAAAGGCATCAAACCATCATCCTCTTCTTTGTGCAGCTGTGTTAACAGGAACCTCCAACAGAACTTGAACAGGAACTATTCACAACAACAACTTGAACTGGAACCTTGAATTTGGGCATCCACTGAGTTCACCATCAGCCTTGCATGGTCCTCGCAGACATTGTCTGCAACAAAATAAATAGGGAGGGTGAGGAGGGACTGCAGTCCTGCGCCTCTATGTGTTTATTAAAACCATAACTTTTTTTTGAGCTATGCTGTTGGAAAACTACAATTTTACATCACCACACAGAGGCTTGTATTACAGGCATGTTCAAAGCTCTAGAAAGAACTACATTCGCCACCCATTTGGTCACAGGCTTATGACAGAAGTTTCTGAAGACCAAATCAGTTAGCAGTCTGAAGGATATCCTGCAAACGGACACCATTATAGCTACAGAACACCTTACTGGCCATTGCATCTCTGGTGGAATTTGCCCCAAACATGGTCATGTCTGCCCTCGCCTCCTCCAGGGTCTATGAGACCCACCACACAATGGTGGCAGGTGTCACTAGCTTGTGTGGTTTGGTCAGGGAGATTTGGACCTGATCCAAATTGTCACGGAAGGGAGCTGTCTGATGAAGATATTCTAGGAGGCATGATACCATGCACAGCTTAGGCTCTGGCTCAAAGTGCAGATATAAAATCCCCTGAAAAACTGATTTCATCCTTTCTGCGAAGGAGAAATAAACTTCCTCTGGGCAGTGCAACATTCTAGAAATGTCTAGGGTACATCAGACACCCTCTTGAGCAATGTCAGACAGAGCAGAGAGGCCAGCTTCATGGGGTGTTGTTTTAAAATTATATCCCTATTGACGCTCAAACTTTTAAAAAGTTGCAAAACCTTATTCACGTCCCAGGTGCACCTGTACTTGCATTGCAGAGGTCTGGACCATCCTTAAGAAATCTGCTTAGTAGTGGGTAATGAGCTACAGACTTATCCACCAGGTCATGTGCTGCTGAGATGGCTGATCTCACAACATTGATAAACCTGTACACCTCACCTGAAATGTACAGCTGAAATAGAAACCACCATCTCAGTTACAGGTGCTATAAAGGAATCAAGGATCCTTCCACCACACCAACCAGTCCATCGAGATCAGGTGTCTGAATAAACCTGTTTGGTCCATTTGGTACAGGACACTGAGTAGGTTGGCAGCCCCCTCCATAAGTCCTGTGGTTGCCCAGGTACCCTGAAAGATGCCAAACCGCCGACCAGAGTTTGTCCTCCAGAATCAAGGGATGCAGTTTGTCTTCCACATCCAGAAAAAAGGGCTGCTCCTGGGAAAGTAGTAGGAGAAGTTGTAGCAGAAGTTTTCAGAAGGGACAAGAACCAAGGTTGGGCTTTCCAGATTAGAGCGATCAACAATGTAGTGACTTGTTGCCTCCTGATCCGAGCTACAGCTCTGCAGATCATGGAGAATGGGAAAAAGCATAGTCCTTCAGCTTGCCCCAGTCCTGGAGAAAAACCTCTGGGGTGTTGACTTCCAGATCTGGTCCCCTGCTGAAGAAGATTGGTAGTTGTGTGGAGAGGCGCGAGTCAAACAGGTCCACCTCCAGCAGTCCTCGCCATGTATGCAACTGAAGGAACACATCCCTCCTGAGATGGAAGTCACTGGAATATGACGGTAGTGGGAGTCCCAGTCTGCCGCCATATTGTAGAGGCCCAGGATGTGCTGGGTCTGGACTAGCAATCTTTGTGTCAGGCAGAAGTTGTAGACCATCTTGGCTACAGTGTTGAGTTAGAAGGACCTGTTCTCCCCCGTTCTTGTTTGTGTACTGAATAGCTGCCACAAATTGTCCATCTTCAGGAGAATTACCAGGTTGTTACTGCCCTTGGTAAAGCTCTGGATCATGAACAGTGCTATTAGGAGCTCAAGCACATGAGGTGCTGTGACACCAGGCTCACCAGCCATACAGACTGCCATCCAGCTCTCTCACGAGTTCTAGAAGACTCTGGAAAATTGCCCTCCCATTCCAGGTGTTCCAGCCAGCAGATCCACAAGAGAATGCCACTGCAAACTGCTCGAGGTAGATGAACCGGGGAATCAAAGGCATCTGAGTGCCTCAAGGCCTCGATCTTGTACTGCAGGAGGGGAGCTGAGAATATGGCCTGGATTGATGAGAAGTGCGATAACCCTAGCTAGGTCCCAAATCGTGACCAGCTCTCCCTTAAGGAGCTTGCGTAACTCTTTCTTTACGCCCTTGACCTTGGCAATGGGCAGTTTGAGGCAGGCCTGCACTGAGTTCATCTTGAACCCTAAGAAAGTGATTATCTTGCCAGGGGACAGGATTCGCTTCTCCTGACTGATGATGAATCCCAGCCATTCTAGCATGGAGTTGGTTAGATGGAGGTGCCTCATTAGAGCCGTAGCATTTTGACCAGTGATCGACATATCATCCAGGTAGATAATCGGTCTGACACCTGCAGCCCTGAACCACCACTTGGTACAGAAGCTTCGTGAAGCACCATGATGCTGAGGAGAGGCCGAAAGGGAGACAACTAAACTGCCAGGTTACTACTTCCCATGGTAACCTGAACCATTGCTGGTCCTCCACATGGATGGGAGCTGTTAAGTAAGCATCCCTGAAGTTCAGCTGAACCAGCCAGTGTCCTCTGAGGAGAGTGTCTGGAAGAAGATATATAGCCTCCAACTTGAAATGTCTGTAAACCATGTGGAAACTGAGGTCTCAAAGATTGCTAACTGGGCTATGACCTCCATCCTTCTTGAGAACCAGGAAGATTGAACTGGTCCAGTGTTGGTGCCCCATTGGGGCTCTTTCCTTGAAGTTCCTGGGAGATCAGAACCATTTCCTCCTTGGAGAAGGAAGGGGAATTGTCTGATGAGGGAAGGGAATGGGTGGGATGCAAACTCAGTCTGGTGTCACCACACCTCGGTAAAGAGGACCTTCACCAGTCCTTTTGACTTCCATGCATAAATTACCCCTTCTTGCATTGATTCTGGAATTATATTTCATTACTGTCTGCTGCAGTTAGTTTTTGCATTCTGAACTGCTAAAACCTGCAGGGTGTACCAGGGCTTCTATAGCAAGCCTGGTGTTTCTGTAGACCTAGGGTTATACTGCTGACATCTCAGTAGGGCAGAGTCAATTTCACACACAAAAAAAATACTGACAAGGCATTTGGATTTTGGCATAATGCATTGCTAACAGGGTGTCTTGGGGGAGGGGGAACACAGTGTGTATACTGAGTACTGGTAGGTTTCCCTTGCAACATTGTTGCAACTGCATGGTACTGCACAGTGTGAGTCACTCCCCTATCCTACAATGGTGTCACCAGGAGCTAGCAGCCCAGCAGCTAAACATCAATAGCAAGTGCAGCAGGGCTCAAAAACAAATCCCAATTATGGAAAGCAAAGTAAACCTTGGCCAAAAATCACAAATGCACACACCCTTTCAGGTCTAGTACTGCATATAATGACTACAGCAATTTTTTGGACCATCACTGAAGTTTCTCTTTAAGCACCTATGCATCCTGAGTGATGATCTCCCAGTTGTGAGAAAAGGCACACAGCCTGCCTGCCAGTTAAAGTGGGCCTGGGGCAAAATGGAATTGCCCGGGAGAGGGGTTGGGGTGTTTCCCTCTGAGAGTGACCTACCTGATTGGGGTAAGGGTTGGAGATGGAAGAGCCTACACTCCCTCAGAAGCATCCTCTGCTTCGATAACCTTGGTCTCCTCTTGCTCTGGATCCGTAACCGTAGGAGCCGTAACCATACGAGCCATCGAATGTGGGGTCCTGGCAAAAGCCTTGAGTCTGGCCGTAGATGAAAGAGCAGCCCCTGTGTCTTGTGGCCCTTTCAAAAAAGGGGCGTCCCATTTTTCTAAAAGAAGATTGGGTCTTCTTGATCCCTGAGTAGTCCTTGCCTAACATTTTAAGTTATTTCAGCATAAGCTCTCTAAAAAGTAAATCGCCTGCCTCTAGGCTTGCATCCTTAGAAGCCAACTCCAAAGAATTTGGGTGAAACTTAAGAAGGGCAGTCTTCATTCATTCTGAAGAAAGAACATTTGTATTGCCCATAAAACAATAGCTCATTGGACCACATCCTGTAGTCAATAGGGCTGTTAGTCTGTTAGTCTCCCTGGCCTCTTTGGCCACATCGCTGAGCAGTGCCAGGGGCCCCACAGGTCCAACAGTTTGTCCTGGACTGCTCTCGGGTTTTTATCCAGGAACTTCTTGGGATCTTTGTCTCCCTTGCCCAGGTATATAGAGAATTGTTTGTCAAATTCTGGGGCCTAAGCCATCTTAAGGCAGGGAGGGTCTGGGGCAGTCCCTCTGGAGCTTCATACATACCTTTATGTCCAAGAACTCACACAGGCAGCTGACCAGATGGTCTGCAACTGCAGGCAGTGGGGTCCACTAGAACAGAGAGTCCCCTGGTGCATCAGGATCAAAGGGAGGCTTTGTCCTATCCAAGAGGACCTCCTTGGAAGTCTTCACAGAATGCCACCTAGGGGGCTTTGAAGGATTGCCTTCATTGCACCTGGAGCTTGGAAGGGATTGGTCAGAATCTTCATCTGAGTCTGGGGGGGGGGCTGTGGGAGCATGAGGAGAGACTGGCATGGTGGGACCCATGTTTCGTCTGTTATGTGGCATTTGTGCCATAAGAGGTGTCGGATGACTGGAGCTGCCCTTCCAGGTCCAGTATTGATATACCCACTGGGCTCGGGTCAGAACCACCCTTTCTGTTATTGGTGTATCTAGAGTTCTTTTGGACATCAGAGGCCTTATTCAGGCTGGCTCTCGTATCCCCTGACTGAGAGGGGTGGGATTCTTGCATGATGGCTCACCAGGCCCTTGTTTCATTAGAGACTTATTTGACTTTGTGGAACGTTGAAATGATCGCCCATGCCTACAGTTCTCTAAGGTCTCCTCTTCATCAGAGTTGGGGCACCTCTAACGTGGAGGGAAGGCAGGGATCATGACCTTCCATCACAGGACACAGACACTTCTGGTGATTTATACCTTACCTCAGGGCAGCGCACGTAATTGTGTGCTGCTGGTTTCTCCTCATGGTCAGCCACACACATTGTCACTCTAATCACATTCCTCTTGCCATCTGCAGAAAATCACTTCATCAGTGAAAGAAGCAAGGTGCTTGACTGCAATAGCTGGACTCCAGTTGGCTGCTGAAAGGAGTGGAATAATGCACGCCATCCGATTACCAGGTTGCATGAAAAACAAATCACCACCCTAACTCAAGGATGGTCATGTGTCAAACCGTTGTGGGCTTCCATGTCGAAGGCTGTCAGCAGCATAGAAGAGGATGACAGTGTGGAACCTATCCCTTTTATAGGTGCCCCTAAGGACTATGACGGGAGCAGTGAACTCTGGGAGTTGTAGGCAGGAGTATTTGCTAGGTAGGGCCATATGACTGTGACTTGGTACTGTAATGGTTTGCTGCTGATCAACAATAAAGAGGAGTGCATTGCCTGTAATACAAGCCACCGTGTGTTGACATTAAATCCAAATTATGGAACAAATCACAGCTTGGCTGTGGTTGTACACAGACCATTACAAGAAGGTTCAGATGCCGTTCGTGGAATTTCTGGAGAGTGTAGAAGGCACCTCTATATGGGATGTTAGCTGGCCTTAAATCATAAAAACATAAGGGACCCCTTACCAGTTTAGCTGGTTCCATTTCATATCAGAGAAGGCTTAGTAGGGTATTTTGGTGATTTTCTGATACCACTGTTACTTTGCCCCTGGTATATGGCCCAAGCACCCTTATAAAGCTGAAAGAAGGTAGGGGTCACAATTCAGGCCTTCTATATGTTAACCTCACTTACTTTTGCAGATAGGTGCAGAGCTATACATATGGGCCCAGATATTCAGAAATGCACCAAAGACCGGTGCAGCACAAATCCGATGCACCATGGTGCAACTGGAGCCATATTCAGAGGTTGCCCTGGCCGAACTGCACCGGTGCAACCCAGCTGAATATGGCAGAGGTGCACCATGGCACAAACAGAGATGCACCATGGCGCAAAAAGGGATGCTCCAGAGCAACTGTGGCAGCAGAGCAGCAGAGGGGGGCACAGCACAGACCCAGGGACAGAGCCATGGAAGCACAGTGACAGGCCACAGGAGGCATCCACCAGCAGGGCACACTCAGGCAGCCATACATGTGACCCCAGATCACAACAGTGGCACAGATAGCAGGCAACAGAGGGTACCAACGGCCAATGGAGGGCCACCAAGGGAGCCCCCCCACAGGCCGCTGGCTGTGGCCCCCCAAGACCATAGCAGGCCACACTCAGGACCATGCAGCCATGCACACACCCGCCACACAGGCACACAGGAAGCCCATAGTAGGCACTGAACGTGCCGAGTGGCAGGTAGCGTGGGGCAGACCACATGGGACAGACCACACAGTGTCAAGCGGGGCCCCAAAGTACCCAACCAATGACCATGGCTGTAAGCCACCACCATGCACACACCTGCCACACACACCTGACCACTGCCCTGTGGGCACCCCAGTGCACAGCCACTGACCCAGTGGATGGACACCACCACAGTGGGACCGACCACGGCACATAGCAGGGAGCCACAGGAGCATGGCACATGCACCCCACATGCACACAACACAGACGGACACTGGGCCACTGCAACATGGCACCCCATGCCACCTACAAAGCAGACATGGACACAGGCGGGTATGCCAGACAATAGATATGTATGGAACAACCATGTACAGAAGCAGCAGGGGCTTGGGACAGGTGGAGACAGCGAGGGAGGGGGGGACTGGGAACAAGGACTGTGTGGTGGCGGGGGACTGTAGGGAAAGGTCCAGCAGGGGTAACAGGGGATATAGGGGCAACCCTAGCGACGGTCCTGGCCAGTCGCCCTGGCATGCCATCCCTCACCCCCCTCCACCGCCAGCAGGGCCACCACCACTCCAAGTATGCCTGAGACAACAAGTGAGGTCTGCTGCGTGGGCCAGCTCAGCATCCAGCACGGTGGTGTCCACATTGGCAGCTGGACACCCATAGCGAGGGTCAAGGCCGGTGCTGAGTGCAGTGGTCCAAGGAGCCATGCCTATCCTCAGTGCACATGTGCACAATGGGGAACATGCCAGCATGCGCGAAGTGCATGTTGCTGGCCCTGCGCAGCTTGCGCTGTGCCAATACATTGCGCTGGTCGCGCGGCGGCCTGCGCGATTGAAACCATGGCAGCGCAGTGCACATGCGCACTGCATGTCTGAGCACTGAACATGTGTGGCCATTGCACTGCCACTTTCTCCAGTGCAGTACCATTGCACACGGCGCAATATCCCGATGTTCAGACACTGCATGCAGATGAGCTCATCAGCCAATGCGTGGTGCAGTGGGGTGCATTAGCATATCATTACCGTTGCGCACAACCTCATTTGCATGCATTGCGCCACAGAAGAGTACAGGCCATGTACTGGTAATGCAACCTTGACAGGTGTGGTGAATGCCGCAGCAGCACACTGGGGGCCGACAGCCTGCAGGATGGGATGGACCAGGGAGATGCTGCTGGGGCCTCAGTTGGCATGCGGTGTCACCTGTGTGGAGCATGCAATGGTAGCCTTGTGCTATGCTGTGCTGTACCCCTTGCCTGTCCCTAGCACCCACACCACCACCATGCACACCCTGCCCACCCCCACCCCCAGGACTGCGCTGCCCATCGCACCATGACCATGCCACCCACACCAACCGGGCGGCCTGTGGGGTCATACCTGCATTCACATACATGGCATGGTGCAGGGCTGTGCTAGGTGTGTGGTGCAGGCATTGGTGTGCATCCCATGGCATCGCACACCACCTGGCGGGTGATGCCTGGGTGCCCCTTCCTGTTGACATGCACCAGTCCCACAGGGACAGGTGGCATGCGACTGCCCACGTGGGTGCAGCCACAGGCCCCACTCGCACCAGGCATGCATTCCACCCTGTGGCTGTCCTGCATCGGTGCTGTATGCTCCGCCTGTATGCTGGGATGACGGCTGCATTCCACAGCACTTGGCGACACAGCTTTGGGGACCTGTGTGGGGTGGCACCTGCCGGCGGTCACCGTCATTACCACAGTCATGGCATGGCTCTGTCTGGTGGGTGCCTGCAGCTCCGCGCTGCCTGGCTCACAGGGCTGCCTCAGCATGGCCCTGTTTAGGCAGTGCTGGCCTACGATCTCAGTGTCACTCTGGTTCCCAGTGGTGCTGCGGGCATGGTACCGCCTGTGTCAGGCATGCCACCACGGGGCCCTTCGTCAGCCATGTAGCTGCTCCTCCTGCCACCTCGCAACCCTCATCAATGCCCATCAGTGTGGGTGCACTCTCCATGTCCCCTGCTGTCCACCTTGTCCCTGGGCAGTTGGCTGCTGGCTGTGTGCCATGCTGGTACATGGGCTGTGTATGTGTGTGTGTGTGTGTGTCCCCCTCTGCCCCTCTCTACCTCTCCCACACCACCTCTCTGTCCCCCTTCCTCTGTGTCTGATCGTGTGCCTGTCTGTCTGTCTGTCTGTCTCCCTGTATCCCTCCCTCTTGCTCCCACCCTTGGCACAACTGCTGTCTGTGTGCTTGCGCCCTGTTTTACTAGGAACAAGTCTGCTCGGAGCAACTTCGATTTGCTCCATACTTGCGTCATGGATTCATGCTTGAATATACCACTGCGCTTGATATTCATGTGACCACTCCCTGCTCTTGCATCTGCATTCATTATAGTTGCACATACGCGCAATGGATTTTGTGCTGTGCACTGGCTCCCGCTAAATATGGCTCCTTGACACAATACCGCACTTGCGCCGGCGCAACACTGTTGCCCCATGCGCACCTGCTCTGAATATCTGGGACATGATATTTTATATCCCCACTGTGGGCCTCTTATAACCAAATGAAGCCCTTAATCACACCTATTTCACAGCAAAGGATATATTGTAAATAAATATGTGTCACCTTTTTCTTTTTATTATTACAGTCCAAGGGCAATTGTCCTACAATATCATAAGGTATTGGGTTTGTCTGTATATCTGTTGAACATATGATTTACAGTGTTGACACCTGTGCTTTTATTTTGCTGATCTATGACTTTATAAATGATGTAATTGCCTGCTTGAATGTGTGTAAATCCCTGTGCAACTCCAGTTGGGGGTTAATAAAAATAAAGGTAAAAAATATATATTTTCTTATCCAATGTTCCTTATAGTTGGTATTTAGCCATGGGGGTTGCTTCTGCCTTTATTGTGGATATTATATTGGATTGTAGAGGTGATTTATAGTCAACCATATGTTTGCTGTGTCCACTTGACTAATTTTAATAAAAATGTGCCATTTAGTATCAGTATCGGTGCTATTGAAGCTCTCCAACCTTTTCCAATTTTTGATCTCTTTAATTTTGCCAAGTTTGCGCTTGAAAAAAGTACTATTTGGGGTGTGTGGATGAATTCAGAATGATTGGTTTCATTGAAAGGTAGGAATGAAAAAACTGCATAAACAAGAAGAGCACTCTCTTAGAGATTATTAACCTAGGCACTTTTTCTTTTTCGAAGAGCATTTGAAGCACTGAAGGGAAAAGGTCAAAGGTCTTGGTCCGTTGGTCTGTCAGTAGCAGACCTGACTGACAGCCTACTGAGAAACAGAAGAAAAATTCACTCGGTTTCAACACTAGCAAGGGTAGGTGAGAGAGAGCATTAACAACGTAGCTGTTTTAATCTTTACAGGAGTAATACACAGCAAATTCAGAAATGTCTGTGGTGCCTAATCTAAAAATGAGAAAAAAAGACAATGGGAAAGTCAGGAAGAACAGTTTTACACATGGAAATAATTATGTGGAGTAAGTTGCCGTGAAACTTCATTGAGTCAAACAATAGTACAAATGTGTTCCAGTGAGAATTAAACAATTTCTTTGCAAAGAAAAGGGAACATAGGGATCTGTTTCCTAGAGTGAGTTTCAAAACCAGTGTTACTGGTTTTGTTTAACCTTTGCATTGGATGTATGAACATGCAAATTTCAGAAAGAAAAAAAGCAACCAGCCCATCCAGTTCTGTCCTTCACTGACTCGGTGGGGTTACCCCCCAAGGTATTTATCTAGTTTAAGCTTCAAGTTTGAAACCCTGCTGACTGACACCACTTGTTCTGGAAGTCTGTTCCAAGTTTCCACCACTCATTTGTAAAGTAGTTGTTCCTGATATTTTGAGTCTTCTTTCTTTCAGTGACATTGAGTGTCCCCGCCCTCTCATCTTTGTGCATCCTGAAGAGCTGCCTCTTCTGCAAGGACATCTCCTTCCGTAGAGCCACACTCTTGGAACTGCAAGCCATAGGCATCAGCACCATTGGGAAATGTTTGCCTAGCTGGTGCCACCCACATTGACTTATGTCATCACTACCTGTATAACGTGGGTGGCCCCATACCTCTCTGTTTGTATTTCTCCCGCCATAAATGTTCTGTCTGACCAAGGAAATGTCTTCATTGAATTCCATCACTGAAGTTTTTCCTTCTTTTTCTTAGTGCGTTTTACAGTTACGTAATGCTTTCACTGCTGTAGTTAATGAAGCCATCGCTTTTTTGTTTCTGCTCTGGTGCTGCTTTTTTTGTGTGCAGCTTTTTTTAATTTATTTATTTTTTAAACCGAAAGGCCCTGGGCCTGCTTATATGGCAGGTTTCCCTACTGTACTTCCGTTTCAGCCACACCCCTCGTTGGTCTCCCTCTTCAGTAATAGTACTGCTACCTCAGAGTTATGCCTTTTCCTCTCTGGCTATGCCACTGTCCAGCCGTTTGTCTGCTGTTGATGCTGTTCTCCCCCTGGGTCCTGGTGATTCACCATCAGATTCCTCATGTGGGTACATTCAGGCTGTGTCCTTGGCCTCCATTGCCATCCCAACTATCTTTGCAGCATCAGGATCAGTTTCTGGTGCTGGGGCTGGGTCCTCATGCTAGTCTGTTGATCTCTGTTTGCTTGTCATCATAACTTGTCTGTGCCCCACTGATGCTCCTGCTGCACTGTTTGACTCTGCTGTTTTATGCCAGAGGCGGTTGCCTTCTTTGCCATCAACATTCTTATTCTCGTCATCAACTCCAGCTCCTCCAACTATCATTATGGCACCATGGTCTGTTGCTGGCTCTGTGCCCAGGTCCTGAGGCTGAACTGTGGATCACTGGTAGCTGGTAGTCACCTAGCTCTGTCTCACTGGCATTCCTGTTGCAGTCTTTGGGTCCGTTTTACTCTGGAGACTGTTTCCTTCTTTGCTGTTGACATTCATGTCATCAACTCTACCTGTTCCAACTGTTGTTATGACAATGTGGATGGTTGCTGGCTTTTTGTTCAGGTCCTTTTTCTGTCCCATTGCTCTCTGCTTGTAGGTCATCATTAGCCTACTTTGATAATACTCCTTCTGTGTTTTTTTTGGCTTTGTTCTCTGATTTACTCCAGTGATTGTTGCCTTCATTGCCATCACTGTGCTCATTATCGTCTCCTGCTGCTTTGACTATCCTTGTGACACCACTGTCATTTGCTTGCTTTGTGCTAGGGCCCTTATGCTGGCCCATAACTTTCTGCTTACTGTTTGTCACCTGGCTTTGCCTCATCATTGTTTCTGCTCCTGTTTTGGCTACTAGTCTGTTTCACTCCAGAAGCTGATGCTATCTATGTTGTCAATGTTGTCATGGATTACCCTTTTTGTACCGCACTGACCATCCTGTTAATGTTTCAGTTGGTTACAGGCTCTGAATTAGGCCCTTATACCATCCTGAGCTTTTTGCTCATAGGTCATTGTCAGGATTCATTTAGCAACTGTTTTTGTTACTTCATCAGTGCTTCTCTGTGTTACTTCAGGGACTGTGGCCATTTTTGCTGTCGACTTTCTTGTTGTCAGCTTTGTACCTGAACTGATTCATGATGCTTGTTATAGTCTGCCTTCCCTTTGTCACTGCTAGTCCTGCCATTGGCATGAGGTGGCTTTGGGTTTCTTCGATGGCAGCCTGCTTTTTATGTCTTTGGAATAACTGTATGCCAGCCTGATCCTTGATTGGTTAAAGAACTAGTACATCCAGAATATGCAAAAAACATATGCTGTGCAGAATGTTTGGATTTGTGTGTGAAGTCCTAGTGTGTCCTTCACTCTGTCTATTAGGAGTTTTTCCTAAATTTGCCTGCTAGCTTATGGTAGTTTTACGACCCCTGGGGATCTTCATCTGAGCCAAGTTTATTGCTTTTCTTGTTCCTACAATGCATCCTGTCTCATGTGATAGTGTTGTAACAGAGACCACAGATATAGCTGCAAGCACTGCTTTAGAATTGATTCACAACAGCAGAGTTCTGTAATTTTTCTTATCCAGTGTGCGTAAATGGCTACACGTACAGTTTAGCAGATACTTGAGAGCTGAGTAGGCTTTCTGTAAGAAAACAGCTACCAAATAGCTCTAATTCAGTATTTTTGTTTTCTGTGTGCATCAGGTCTAGCTAGCAGGAGTAAGTGTTTTGATTTTAAAACTTTTAATTTCATCAAACTACATACAACCATAAAAAGCATATAAATCACTCCGGATCATCAGTGCTATAATTAGTAAAGACTCTAGCTGTTTTCTTAGAGAAAACCCCACTCGGTTAGCTCTCAAATATTTGCTAAACTGTAAATGTAGGTACCAGCATTCTATTAGGTAGAACTGACAGTGCTGATTTTGCTCTGTGACATGATTTTCAATTATTTTTTATTTTACAAATGTGAAGTATTTTTTAATAAAGTATTTGTTTCTAATTAAAGATTAGTGTGTGTATGCGAGTTATTTAATTAGATTGCCACGCAAGTTTAAAATCAAAACAACTGTTAGCTGGACCTGACACACATAGAAAACAAAAATGCTAAATTAGAGCTATTTAGTAGATGTTTTCTTACATAAAACCTACTCAGTTAGCTCTCAAGTATCTACTAAACTGTACATGTAGCCATTTGTGCACACTGAATAAGAAAAGTTACACAGCTCTGCTGTTGTAAACTAATTCTGAAGCAGTGCTTGCAGCTGAATCTGTGGTCTGTGCTACATCACTATCACATGAGACAGGAAGCATTGTAGGAACAAGAAAAGCAATAAACTTGGCTCAGATGGAGATCCCTAGGGGTCGTAAAACTACCATACAGCTAGCAGGCTAATTTAGGAAAAACTCCTAATAACAGACAGAGGGAAGGACACACTAGGATTTTATACACACAAATCAAAACATTCTGCACATGATTTTTGCAAATTCTGGGTGGACTACTCCTTTAAACGAGGCAACATGCAGTGGTTTCTGGCCCATTCTCTGGTTTGCTTTTGGGCCTGCTGCCAACCCTGACATTCCCTGTCTTTCCATCAGGGCTGCTTCACTGTTGCCATGTCAGAGTTTTCTGGACCTTTGGTCCCTTTATAATTCACATTCCTGGTACTGCTATCAGCAACTCTTTCTAGTGACCACCCGTTGCTGGCCAAGTGGTCACCAGTTCCGGTGTGGGTACTGTTACAGAACCATTGCCCATTATTGGGCTCGTCCTCGACATTAACTTTGTCAGTGCTATTTTCCTAATCATCACAGTGCTGCTGACTTTGCAGCTCTCCATATCGCAGCATTTTTAATCTGTTCTGCATTATTTTCCACTTTTTCTCATTGAAAACTAGCTTCCATACCCTTGACCACTCTTCGAGTTTTCTCAGGTCTGTACCCATTCTCTCCACCCCCAACCCCTCCAAGTGTCCACCCTGTTGCAGATTTTGGTGTCATTCACAAAGAGGCAGACCTCCTTCCAGTTCCTCTGCAGTGTCACTTATAAACATATTAAAAAGGACTGATCCCCGGGGTACCCTGCTGGTCACTCTCCTTTCCTCTAAGGGAACTCTGTTTACCACCACTCTCTGATGCGTATCCCCTAATCAATTTCTTACCCAGTTCACCAACTTTGGTCCCACTCCTAAACTATCCAGCTTGCTTACTAGTCTCCTGTGTGGGATGGTGTTGAAAGCCTTACTGAAATCTAAGTAGGCCATGTCCACCACTCCACTCTGATCTAATTCCCTGGTTGCCTAGTGAAAGAAATCTATCAGATTGTTTGACGTGAACTTCCCAACCCACCTCACCTCACCCTCATGAAAACATGTTGGCTCAGGTATTGCATAGTTCCTTATGATGTCACAATGATGTCGGTTGCAAGTTAATTACCTTGACAACCATGTGTTCTTAGCTAACAAATTTAAAACAGACTCATACTAAAAACATATACAAAACATACACATTATTGCACACACATACAAAAATACATAAAACTTGTAATTTAACACATTCAGCCATTCCATAAGTCCAAAAAGCTCTGTAAAATTCATCTTCATTAGAGGCCTGATCAGGTAGCAAAATCACTTTTCTTTTCTCTCTGCTTCCAAAGTATATGATATCGCATTTTACTATGTGTTAAGGAAATAAAGGCACATTTTGCGATTAAATGCTCTTAAAGGTGCTGACTCTAAATATTTGTCTCATAATTTGATTCATGCAATTTCATTGATATGAAACCATCATATATATAAATTACTAAAACAGAATCAGAAAAAAATAGCTGTTAAATTTGCTTTAAATAAGGTTTTAAATCAAATCCAACATACCATGCTAGTGCCTCTGTAGCATTCAAAGTTATGATCTAATAACCCTCCTGTTTTAAGAACCTGATTATTGTAGTCACCCCTCTCTGGATTTTTGATAAACTCTTTCAATACCCCTAAAAGAGAATTGATGCCGATTTTTATTTCCACTTTCCAGAATATGTGCTGCCATAGCATATATCAAATCACTGCTTTCTATCACTCTACAGTATTCCTCTACTCTCACTTTCAAACATCTTGGAAGTAACCTCATAAGTGTTTGAATACTTCATTCTGGTTGTCCCTTGGGGGTAGCTGGATTGACTACTAGGCTTTTGGGACTGAAACTATTTTTAAATAATTTACTGGTGCATAGGAGTTTGTGATAGTTAAACTCTTTTTAAACAGAGGTACTGGGGTTAAGGAAGTGGTCACAGAAAAACCTGCAGTGTGAAACAGGAAAAGACGGTCTTTCAAGCAACAGAGGGTGGTGGATTAAGGTTTACGTTTGTTTGTTACAGTTCTTAAGATTTTCAGTGAGGAAGCAGGGTTTTATTTAACTCTAAAAATTGATTAGCGTTTTGCTGATAAAAGTTCTAAAACATTGTGAAAATGCATAGCACCTACCTCACTGTGTTTAACAAACACAAACCTTCCAGAAAACCTATATAAATGCTTTCTGTACAGTTAGTATTGTCCCAATAAAAAAACTGCTAATCAATTATTTAAAACCCTGGGAAGAGTTTAAAGCACAGCTGACTTATTTTGGGGCGGACAGCTCTCAGAGCACAAACCACCAGGCCTGTTTTGGGGCTGGGAAGGTTTACCTGTGTCTGACTTGGATGTGTGATTTTCTCTGATTGATTAGCAGGGTATTTCTCTATCAAATTGTTGTGTAGGGCATCTTGCTGACAGGAAGGCACTCATTGCAGCAGTGGGTCAGAGCTTCTAGCTGATTGTTTTGCGAGGGCACAGTTTAGGCCCAACCCTTCCCACCCTCACCCACCCACCCCTGGAAATAGTTCCTTTATACCTGGGGTTCTGACATCATTCCTCAAGAGTGCAAGGTGCATGTCACTGTCATATCCTCTCTAGCACACTGCACTGACAATATAAGCATAAACATTGTATAATATAAATATATATTTCTACATTACAAACCAATCACACACACACACACACAAAAAACAAAATGTGGGAGTAGTGAATGTAATGGCTGTGGGCAGCAGTCTTCCGGGAGTCTTTCTGGAGGCTGAGATGCTGCCCTATTTGCAGACAACTGTCTGCCCTGAGGAGGAAGTTGCCCGCTTCAGGCCACACTGGACAGTAGTACGGGGACCTTCCCCCAGGCCACAATGGACAGTAGGAAGGGAACCTCCCCCATCCAGGGAGCACCAGAACCACCACCACTACCTCAGAGGTTGCAAAGAAAGCACAGCAGTTGGACCACAGTGGGCTCAGGGAGGATGAGGATGGTGGAACAGAGGCACACCCAGTCAGATGTTACACACCACAATCCATATGCCATTCTGGGGGAGCATAGCTCCCCTATGGATACACCCGCAGAGGAGACTAAGGAGGCTGAGGACAACTGTCACAAGGGAGGCCCACAGGAAGGAGGCAGAGGACACCACAAGGAAAGGAAGCAGTTCCTGGTGGGGACTCAATTATTAGGGGATAGAACTGGGAGAGCTGGAAATCTGAAGTAAGGTGCCTGCCTGGTGCCATGGCTTGAGGGACAGGAAGCGCATCCTCAGGATCACAACAACAGCTGCAAGGGATTCTGAGCTGGACGTAATTGTCCACCTAGGGACAAATGACTTGGCTCATCATGAAGTTAGAGCAGTGCAGGAGGACATTGCAGAGTTGGGAGGGGCCTAAGACAAGTAGCACACACAGTATCCTTCTCAGAGGTGCTGCCTGTCAAAGGCATGGAGGAGGCGAGGTAATTGGCACCATGCAGTTTAATGAATGGTTGAAAAAATAGTGCGGAGCACAGGGTTTGCTCATTGGGGACTGGGGTTCCACCTGAGGGACACCAGCCTATACTGGCAGGATGGTCTGCATCTGTCCAGGAAGGAACAAGTCTTTGAGCAATCGGTTTAAATGCTTCATTGGCAAGCTTTTAAACTAGTCAATGGGGGAGGCACTGACAAGCAGCAGAAAAATCCCAGCCTCTCCCTACAAAACAGGGTACTAAATGAGAAAAAGACCAAGGTAGAACGATCAGTGGGGGATGCTGCAACAGAAGGTAAGGCCATCAGAAAATGGAGAGCAATGAGTACCAATGCCCGCAGTCTGGGTAACAAGCTTCCTGAATTAGTGGCCTTGATGGAGGAGGAACATCTGGATATCGTGGCAGTCACAGAAACATGGTACACACAAAACCATGACTGGGACGTAAACATACCAGGATACACTATCTACAGGAGGGTAAAAGAGGGGGAGGAGTAGTTCTTTACATAAGGGAAGGAATAAAAGCAACAGAACAAAAGGGTAAACAGAGGAGAAGAAGCACTGTGGGTAAATTTGGAGACAGGCAATGGCACCACAGTCCGCACAGGGGTTGTATACAGACCTCTTCTCAGGGGAGGAAATGGACAAGGAAATGATAGAAAGTATACTTAGAATGGCAGAAAAAGGGAGATATTGCTGATGGGTGATCTGAATATGCCAGATGTTAACTGGAGTGCAGTTGCAACTGCCGCCGAATAGTGCAGTTATTCTAGATGCTACAGGGGCATGCCTTAGACAACTAGTACTGGAGCCCACTCAAGAGGGAGCAATATTAGACTTGATACTCTAAATGGAGATGAGAGAGGATCACAGATGTAGAAGTGGGTAGCCATCTGAGAACTAGTGACCATCGAACAGTATGGTTCACAATAAACACAGCAATAGAGTCAAGCCATACAAAGACAAAAGTACTGGACTTTAGGAGGGCTGACTTTGCCCAAATAGGTGAGTACCTAAGGAATGCACTAGCAAATGGGCGGGAAGGAGGGGTGGAAGAACAATGGGGAATAATAAAAACTGCCATCACAGAGGTAACGAGCCTTTGTGTGAAGCAAATAAACAAAACAAGACGATGTAAGAAACCACTATGGTTCTCAAAGGAGTGGCAGTGAAGGTTCAAGAGAAAAGAAAGCATTCAGGAAGTACAAGGAATCGCAGCAGGAGCAGGACAGAGAACTGTATCAGTTAAAGCAAAAGGAGGCTGGAAGGCAGTCAGAACAGCAAAGGCCCAAACCGAGGAAAAGATAGCCAACTCAGTTAAGAAGGGGGATAAAACCTTTTATAGGTACATCAGGGAGCAAAGGAAGACCAAGGGAGGGATAGTGAGGCTTAATAAAGGGGAGGGAGGGTGGGCAGAGGGAGAATGCGAAAAGGCAGAGATACTAAACAAATATTTTTGCTCAGTATTTACAAAGGAAGAGGGGGAGGTACATAAAACAAACAGTAGTAACACTCTGGATACAGAAGTTGATACCAGCCCATTTACAGAAGAAAGGGTTCTGAAAGAACTCTTAAAACTGAAGGTGGACAAAGCAATGGGGCCTGATGGGATTCATCCCAGAATTCTAAAAGAACTAAGGGTAGAACTAGTGACACCACTGACTACCCTCTTTAACAAATCATGGGAGGATGGGGTGGTACCGAGGACTGGAGGAGGGCAGATGTGATTCCCTTCACAAAAGTGGGAGCAAGGCAGAAGCAGGAAACTACAGACCTGTTAGTTTAACCTCAGTGATAGGAAAATGATGGAATCACTTCTAAAGGAAAGAAATTGTCGGTATCTAGAGGCCAGAGGGGCACAGGACCCTAGGCAGCATGGATTCACAGCGGAAGGTCATGCCAGACAATCTGATAGATTTCTTTGACTGGGTGACCAAAGTAGTAGATCAGGGAGGGCTGTGGACATGGCCTACCTAGACTTTAGCAAGGCATTTGACACAGTCCCACACAAAAGATTAATATATAAGTTAGCCAGCCTGGGAGTGGGTCCAAGATGACAGCCTGGGTAAAGAATTGGCTGGAGAATAGGACACAGAGAGTAATAGTAAATGGAGTCCACTCAGAAGAAAGGAGGGTTACTAGCGGGTACCGCAGGGTTCAGATAGGACTAGTCCTCTTCAATGTCTTTATGTTTACATTGCAGAAGGACTGAAGGAAAGTATGTCTCTTTGCAGATGACACTAAGATCTGCAACAGAGTTGATGCACAGGGTGGGGTGGAAAGGATGAGAAGGGACTGGTAGGTAGAGGAATGGTCAAATGTATGGCAGCTTAGATTCAATGCTAAGAAGTGCAAGGTAATGCACCTGGGAAACAAAACCCAGGGGAAGAGTACACAATGGGGGGTGAGATACTAACAACAACAAAAATGGAAAGGGACCTGGGGTAGTCATATCAGATGACCTAAAGGTGGGCAAGCAATGTGAGAAGGCAGCAAGGAGGGTTGGGGATACTGGGATGCATAGGAGAGGCATCACCAGTAGAAAACAGGAAGTTATTATCCCTCTGTACAGACAGCTGATGAGACCCCATCTGGAGTACTGTGTGCAGTTCTGGAGACCCAATCTCCGCAAAGACATAGACAGGATGGAAGCTGTCCAGAGGAGGGCAACTAAAATGGTGCAGGGTCTGCACCGGAAGACATATGAAGAGAGACTTAAGGAGCTTAATATGTATAGCCTCGAGGAAAGGAGGGAGAGGGGGGACATGATAGAAACTTTCAAGTACCTCAAGGGAATCAACAAAGTCCAAGAGGGTAGCATCTTTCAAAAAAAGAGGTGTGCAAGAACAAGAGGGCACAATTTGAAGATGGGGGGGGCGGCTCAGAGGTAATTTAAGGAAGTATTTTTTCACAGAGAGGGTTGTGGATGCATGGAATGGCCTTCCGGAGGAGGTTGTGGAGTCAAAATCAGTGGTGGAATTCAAGCATGCATGGGATAGTCATAAGGCAATTCTGGGGGGTTGGGGTAGGAAGAAGTAGGCTGCTGGTTATCTAGGATCTGCAGCTTATCCAGTAGGTAGGGAAATGGGCAGACTGGGTGGGCCAAGCGGTCCTTATCTGCCGTCAAATTCTATGTTTCTATGTTTCTTGTGGTCTTTCCTATATAAAATGCTCTGTGTGTATGTTTTGTATGTGTTTTAGTATGGGTCTGTTTTAGATTTATTGTTCACTAAGAACGCATAGTTGTCAAGGTAATTAACTTGCATCTGACATCATTATGACATTATAAGGAACTATGGATTTAAGGGATGGGTAACTTGATATCAGCAGCCTTTGAAAAAGGATCATAACAGATCCAAAACGCGTCCGGCATATAGTGGGATGTCTGTTTACCAACATGTTTTTTTTTTGGGGGGGGGATAAAGGTATTTTGCAGCACTGTTTGGAGCCGGAGTGTCTATTTTTTATTAGGAGGTGTGTGCCTGAATTTTAAAGATTTTCAATACCTAAAAAACATTTTGACCCCTTTTGTTACCACCTGGGCTATTTTCTCTTCATATTTTGCCTTCCCTGCTTCCCTCTGTTTCCCCTGATGCACATCCCTATCCTCCTGCCTCAGCTTTATCTTGTACCTTCTGAATGCAGCCCTTTTAGCCTTTACCTTTTCCACCACCTCTTTCGAGAACCATAGTAGCCTCTTTATCCTCTTGCTTTACCTCAACTTGCTTGACGCAGAGGTTTGTTGCCTTCACTGTGCCCCCTTTTAGCTTTACCCACTGTTCCTCCACCCTCGCCAGGTAATTGCCCTGCCCGGTCATCCATGAGGCATTCACCCAACTTTATAAAATCTGCCCTTCTGAAGTCCAGAACTCTTGCCCATGTGTGGTTCAATTCTACAGTCATCCTTATATTGAACCTTACTGTACGGCGGTCACTGATCCCCAGCTGGCCTCCAACCTTGACGTCAGCAACACTGTCCCCGTTAGTGGGTACCAGGTCCAGTGTTGCCCCATTACAGGTGGGTTCACTGATTAGTTGCCTGAGGAACGCTCCCTGCAAGGAGACCAGGACGTTCCTGCTTCTGGTTGAAGCCACAGCTGAAAGACTCCAATCTACATCACACAGACTGAAGTCCCCCACCAACAACACCTTCCCCTATTCTGCCATTTTACCAGTGTCTTCCACCAATACCATATCTTACTCCTCTCCCTGTGCCATAGGTCTGTAGATCACACCAGTGTGAATAGTGGCTTCATTCCGTGACTCCAGAATAACCCACCGTGCCTCTGCCCCTTATATCCTCTTTATTTCCATCACTTTTATGCTTTCCCTCACATAAAGCACCACACACCCTCTTTTCTTCCCACCTTGTCTTTCATGAATAGAATATACCCTCATATGACCATGTCCCGGTCATGGTTTTAGTGCACCATCCCTCTGTAATGGCCACTATGTCAGGTTGCCTCTGCTATGATGGCCTCTAGGTCAGGAATCTTATTTCCTAGACTTCTAGCATTTGCACATATTGCTTTCCAGATTTTGTTAGCACTCTGCTTGTTACCCCTCCTTTTTCCTTTGTACCCTCCTTCTTACCCCTTCTCTTTTTAATGTTCCTGCTCCCCTTCCGCTTTTTTTCCATCACCATTCTTCCTTTATTAATTTGTGCCCTGGGGGGTACCTCTCCCCTCAGGTTCTCCCTAGTCTCTATTTCTGCCAGGAGGGGGGAGTTTCTGCCTCCCTGATTCATTCCACTACCACCCTCAGCTAGTTTAAATGTTCATTGAAGTAACTTAAACTGTCCACTGAGTGCTGTGGTTCCCCTCCCAGATGGATGCAGACCATTTCCTCTGTATAGGCCCTCATTCCCCCAGGATGGGTCCTCAGTCCCCAGTGTAGCCGAGCCCCTCCTCTCTGCATCATTCTTTCAGCTACCTAACCACTCTGCTGTGACCCTAGAGGCCATTCTAACCCCCGTTTTGTGCCCCTTCTGCTGACTAAGCCCATGTGCCTGCATCATCCACCATTGAAACTGCTTACGAATTTGGCTATTACCACTTGTTCTCATAGCTTGTTCTACCACTCTTTCTGTGAAAAAGTGTTTACAGTCATCTTTTTGAATCCCACCCCCCACCCCACCCCACCCCACTAGTTTGAGTAAATTTTCTCTTGTCCCTGTATTTGAGCTTAAGGAAAACCTCCTTGATGTCGACCTTGTCCATCCCATGCAGTTACTTGTTTCTATCATGTCACACCTTTCCCTTCTCTTTTCAAGGGTGCACATAGAAACGTAGAACATACAAGCTGTTGGCAGACGAGGGCCTCCTGGCCAACCTAGTCTGCCCTGTTTTCCCTACCTATAGTGACACCGCAGACCCTACTCTGTCTCCCCCCTCCCCTTACGTCTAAGATCCCTCTGCATCTATCCCATGCATTTTTGAATCCTGTGACCATTTCTCCTCCCGCCACCTCCACTGGGAGGCTGTTCCATGCATCAACCACCCTTTCCATGAAGACTTATTTCCTCTGAGCCTCCCCCTTCAATCTTCATAGTGTGGCCTCTTGCCCGGGAGCATCTTTTTCTGTGGAAAATGCTTCCTTTTTGTACCTAGTTTTTACCAGCGAGGTACTTGAATGTTTCTATTATATCCACAGTTTCCTTCCTTTCCTCCAGGAAGTACATGTTTAATTCCTTAAGCCTTTCCTTGTAGGGCTTTTGTTGCAGGCCATGCACCATTTTGTTTGCCCTCCTTTGTCCACCTCCACTTTATCTATGCCTGTCTGGAGATGAGGCCTTCAGAACTTTACACTGTACTCAAGGTATGGCCTCACCAGTGATCTATACAGGGGCACTATTACCTCCCTTTTTCTGCAGGTGATTCCCCCACCTATGCATCCAGCATCCTGCCAGCCTTCCCCAATGGCTTGTCACACTGTTCGTCTGTCTTCAGATCATCAGAAGTTAACACCCCAGGCCAGCCCGGTGGCGCTGAAGGCTGAGGCGCTGGACTCCACACCTTGTGCTACGCCGACAACCCGGGTTCGGGAACTGACCTGGGCCGTCAGGGGTCGGATGGGGGAGGAGGATTGAGTGTCCCAATGGATGCTGTCCTCCTCCAGGGTTGGGTTACTGGGTTGCTCTAAACCCCCGTAGCTCCTCTGCCTATGGAAGCACGGGCAGTAGGGCACATGGCTCTCTGAAGTCAGGGGAGAGAGGACACTGTTGGACACTTGACAACAGCATGTCTCAGCATGTCGTTCATCTGGACGAACGTCCTGTGCACTGGTGTCCTCGGGGGGGGGGTTGGAAGAAAATGGGGGACAAATGAATATACCCCTGGCTGAATGAGCAATGTGAAACTGGGGGATCCTGGTGGCAGGACCTGGCGGATGAAGTAGGAGAGGGTACGAGGCCCCCTCTGAAGTCGAGGAGATTGGCAAGTATATATTTAAAAAAAAAAAAAAAAAAGAAATGATCATAGAAACATAGAATGTGACGGCAGATAAGGACCGCTTGGCCCACCCAGTCTGCCCATTTTTCTACCTAACAGATAAGCTGCAGATCCTAGTTAACCAACAGCTTACTTCCTCCTACCCCCAGGTCCTGCTTTGTGGCTGTTAGTACCTCCCTCCCAGTTGGTACGTTACTCCGGATTTCTGTGCCCCATGTGCATGATTTTGTACTTTTTTGTGTTAAAACCCAGCTGCTAAACCTGTAACCATTTTTCCATTTTTTCTTTTTTTTTTTTAGATCATCCCTCATTTTTTTCCACTCCCCCTGGTGTGTCCACTCTGTTGCAGAGTTTTGTGTCATCTGTGAACAGCCATGCTTTCCCTTCCAGTCCTTCTGCAGTGTCACTAATAAAGACATTGAAGAGAACTGGCCCTAGTTCTGATCTCTGTGGCACCCCACTGGTCACTTTGCTTACTCCAGAGTGGATGCCGTTTACCACCATCCTCTGCATCCTATTGCCCAACCAACATTCTACCCATTTTACTACTTTAGGATCTACTCCTAGGCCCTGCATCTTGCTCATCAGTCTTCTGTGCGGAACTGTGTCAAAGGCCTTGCTGAAATCCAGGTAGGCCATGTCCACTGTTCCTACCTGATCCACTACCTTGGTCACACAATCAAAGAACTCGATCAGGTTGGTCTGGCAAGACCTCCCCGCTGTGAAACCATATAGCTTTCGATCCTGTAGCCCATTACCAACAAGGTATTCCCCAATCCTTTCCTTCAGTAGTGATTCCATTACTTTGCCTACCACTGATGTCAGGCTGACAGGCCTGTAATTTCCTGCCTCCTCTCTATTTCCACTTTTGTGGAGTGGGACTACATTTGCCCTCCTTCAGTCCCCCTGGTACCTCACCTGTTTCTAATGACAGGTTGAAAAGGGCTGTCATGGGTGCAGCCAGCTCCTCTGTCAGTTCCCTCAGTATCCTGGGGTGCACCTCATCTGGGCCCAGCGCTTTGTCTGCTTTAAACTTTAATTCCTTAAGCACTCTTTCTACTGTAAAATTACTTGTGTCCACCTCCTGTCCCTGTATACCCTTGTCAATCATCTGTGGTCCATTGTCCACCCCTTCCTCCTTGAATACTGAACAGAAGTAATTGTTCAATATATCCGCTTTTTGGTGGTCCTCTTCTACCCAACCCCCTGTTACCCTTTTCAGCCTTATTATCCCTCCCTTTGTCTTCCTCTTTTCACTTATACATATAAAAATGTCTTGTTCCCATCTGACACTGATTTTGCAGTCTTTTCTTCTGTTTGCACTTTTGCACTTCTAACTGCCTGCCATGCCTTCTTTTGTTTCTCGTGGTAAGACTCCCAATCTTCCTCCCGCTGCGTTTTTTTTTTAATACCTTCTAAGTGCCATCTTTTTTGCTCTCACTTTTTCTGCTACCTCCTTTGAGAACCATAGTGGTCTCCTCTTTCTCTTGCCCTTGCTAACCTGCCTGACACATAGTCTTGTCGATTGTTCGATGCCCTCTTTTATTTTTGCCCACTGTTCCTGGACTCCCCCCAGTTTTTCTATCCCTGCTTAGGCATCCCTGAGGCATTCCTCCGTTTTCTTAAAATCGGCCCTCCTGAAGTCCAGGACCCTTGCCCTTGAGTGATTTTATTTAGACCCAGTTTTCATATCTAACCACTCTACACAGTGATCATAGGTCCCTAGGTTGTCCCCCATTGTTACGGCATTCACACTGTCCCCGTTTGTCAGTACTAGGTCCAGTAATGCCCCCTCTTGAGTAGGTTCCAATACTAGTTGCCTGAGGAATGCTCCTTGTATGGTGTCCAAGATATTTCAGCTCCTGGCTGTATTTACAGCCGGAAGGCTGCAATACACATCTGGCAGATTGAAGTCTCCTACTAGCAGTACCTGTCCCTTGCGAGCTATCCTCAGGATTGCTTCCATCATTACCTCGTCTACCTCCTCCGCCTGTGTTGAAGGTCTGTAGATCACTCCTGTTGAGATAGCAGCCCTTTTCCTTCTCTGTCTAGAGTGACCCACAGTATCTCCTCTTCTCCCTGTTCCCCCAGTATTTACGTGGCTTTTATGTTATCCCTTCCATAAAGAGCCACTCCTCCCCCTTTTCTACCTACCCTGTCCCCCCTGAACATAATATACCCTGAAATGGCCTTTTTCCAGTCCTGATGTACATTTTACCAGGTCTCTATGATGGCAACAGTGTCTAGGTCTGCTTCTGTCATGGTTGCCTCTAGGTCTGCAATCTTGTTCAGACTTCGAACATTTGCACATGTGACTCTCCAGGTTATGTTGCCACCCTCTACAATTTTTCCCTTTTGCCCTCCCTTGCTGTATTTTTTTAGTTTTATTCATGCCCCCTACCCTCTGGCATTCATTGTTATTTGTTTCATTTCACGTTGTCACTCTCAGTATTCTTGTTGTTTGTCTCATGAGCCTGTGAGCGGGACAGTTTATGATTCCCTGACTCCTTCCACCTTCTCCCTTGGCTAGTTTAAATACTCAGCAATGTAGCATTTAAACCACTCACTAAGGGCTACAGTTCCCCCTCTGGATGAAAGTAGGCCATCACCCTTGTACAGGCCCTTATCCCTCTACGAGGGGCCCCAGTCAAGCCACTACCCTCCTTTTCACACCATTCCTTCAACCAATAGTTGAAATCCTTGGTGCAGAGTTCCCTAGCCTGCCCCTTGCCATAGACGGGTATTACTTCCGAGAAGGTCACTGAGCATGCTACCTGCCTAAGACCCCTCCCCAGCTCTCTAAACTCCTCCTGCACTGTTCCTATCCCTGCCTCATCCCTCACCAGGTAATTTGTCTCCAGGTGGACAATGACATCCAGTTCCCCCTTCCTTGCTAATGCGCTGGCAGTCCTCAGGATCCACTCTCCATCCCTCCGAGCTGTGCCTCAGGTAGGCACTTAACCTCCCAATCCCCCTCACTACCTGTCCCCAGATCTATTCTCCTGACGATGGAGTCCCCAACCAGGATTTGCTTCCTTCTCTCTCTGGGGTCCCCTGCCACCCATCCTTGGGTCTCCACATTGGAGGACCCACTCATTCTCCCTGGTCACTGCTTTGGGTGTCACTGTAGGACCATCTCACTCCTCCAAGATGGCCTAGGAGTTCTGTAGTTGCACCAGGTGGGGGATGTGCCTCTATCCCACCACCCTCGCCATCTCCGAGTCCACCATAGTCCATCTGTTCCTTCTGCTAGGCAACCTTTGAGGAAGCAGCAGCAGGCTTGGTAGTCTCTGGGTGGGGGGGAGGTTCCCTGAATCCTTGCCAACTTGGCTTGGAGACTAGCAACCTCCGCCCTCAGCCCAGAGAGGTTCCTGCAGATGGGGCAGCACCGCAGTATTCAGAAGATCGTCCTGAAGACTGCTGCCCCACAACCACTACATTGCACCACTCTCTGCATCTTCCCCTAGCTCGCTGTCTGTTCTTTTTATGCCTGTGACTTTTTTTCTGTTTCTTTTTTTCCCTCAAATAATTCTACTTCTCCCTCCTACTGGGCTACTGTATGTGTTATGGGTTATTCCTGATCTACAAGTCAGGTGACTAAGTCTGTGACTTGGTTGTCCAAATCCTGCAACTTCTCCTTGTATGTCATGCCCCCTAGTCCCTGAATCATGCTGGTTGCCCCACGCTGTACTGCGTTGCAGTCTTTCCTCTGGTGTGGATGCCAGTACCTAGCACAGTACTCCAGATATGATCTGTACAGTGGCAGGATTACCTCCAGCTTTCTGCTATTGATCCCCCTCCCTATGCATCCCAACATTCTGTTCACCTTTTACACAGCTCTGTTACAGTGTGCTGTGAGTTTTAGGCTTTCTGATATCATGACCCCTAGGTCCTTTTCTTCACTGGTGCATTCCAGTACCACCATCCCCATTTTATACTGCACCCTTGGGTTCCTTTTCCCAGTGTGTATTACATGCATTTATTTGCACTGAAGCACAGCTGCCAGATCAATGACCAGTTTTCTAGCCTGCCTAAATCCTCCTTGAATTAACTTGTCCCTTCCTCTGTGTCAGCCCTTGTGCTGATCATTGTGTCATCTGCAAAGAGGAAGAACTTGCTCTTTTTGCCTTCCCCGTGTTACAAATAAACACATTAAAAAGGACAGGGCTCAGCACTGATCCCTATGGTACTTCACTCATAACCTCCCTTACCTCAGAGAACTCACCATTTACTACAACCCTTTAAGTCTTTCCCCTCTGCCAGCTTTCTATCCAAGTCATCAAATTTTCAAAGTCCCTTAGCTTCTTGACCAGTCTCCTCTGGGGGGGATTGACTCAAAGTCCTTATTAAAATCTAAGTATACTATATGTATTGCTTGTCCCTTGTCTGCCACCATAGTCATCCAGTTGAAAAAGTCAGTAAGAGTCATCTGGCAAGACCTCCTCCTTGTGAACCCATTCTGCCTGGGGTCCTATAGTGCATTCCCTTCTAAGAAATCTCCAGATCTTACTTCGAGAGGGCTTTTGCAGTAGGTAATTACATATAGAACTGACGATCGGCTGACGACAGGACCCCGAATTTCTATCTAACCAGTCCTGGCGAGGTCTTCCCCACGTCAGGTGACCGGCATCATACGACGTTGGTATGAAGGGGCGGTCCCGGACGCCCGCCTTCCAGTTCTTTCCTGCTGTCAGCTCTCGCAGCACCTCGCAGTTAAGTTCCTATCGCTCAGTCCTGTTACTTCGTTGTTTTTTTACGAAAAGTTTCAGTATTTTTTAATTTTTACCTAACGTCAGGTGAATGTCAGTATATGTCGTCCCCTTCAAAAAATTAGCGCGACTCGTGCGGTGCCCAACTGCCTCACAAAGACTGTCACTCCCTCTGCCTTTTCTGTCTAGGCCCCGACCACGCGGTCGATAAGTGTCCGCACTGCCTTCATTTTAATGCGGCCACCTGCAGATGACGTCAGCAATCTCTCGAAGCCCATCTCCTCAAAAAGATGATGTCGGTGATGGAGAAGGAGTTGAAGAAACTTCGGCAGGCGTCGACCTCCCCTGAAGGACACAAGAAGCGGGACAAGGAAAGGCACCGGGAGAAGGCCTCCTCCTCCACGACTCCGGCCAGAGTCGCAGGCAAGGTAACATCCCCTCTGGGGGATCGCCCGACGGCAGCCTTCAAGGTTTTGGAGGAGGCGTCGGCCCGCCCGTCGGGTTCGTGTTCAAGCCCGCTGGGTGCCTCCAGGCAAAAGGAGGCTCTAGCCCCCAGTACCGCCGCAGGTTTGCAGCCTACTGATGCGGCACCTCCCATGTTTGACGCCGGCCTCCAACATCTGCCGGGAGAAGGCCGGTAAGATGCCCGACCCTTCGGAGTGGCGCACAGCAGTGTCCCCGTTGGACCGGGCCTCTTCTCTTTCTCGGTCCATCTCTGATGAGAGACCCCCGAAGTCGGAAGCCGGCTCCTCTGGCGTCCGTCGGGACTGGGCACCTAAGTCACATGTCGACTCCTCCGACGTGCGTCGGGCCTCAGAGCCTATGGCAGACCCTGCTTCTTCTGTCATACCAGGCTCCCCGCAGCCTTCACTGTCATCAGGGGAGCCCGAGTCCCCCCTGCCCGACCCCGGGGATTTTTCTCCTCCGTCCCCGGATGGGGCTCGGGACCCTGGGCTACCGTCCAATCCTCTTCCTACAGAGCCAGATCTGATGTTGGCTTCTCTGACGCCGGCTCCGACGCCGGTTCCGACACCGGCCCCTCTGACGCCAGCGAGGGATATGCTTTTTCCATCGGGCCCCCATGGGCCTATCACGGTTGATCCACCCATGGAGTTCCCTGCTGGGCCGTCCTCCGGCAGCTCCTCCAGCGCCTGGGTATCCGCCATCCTATCCGAGGCTGGTTTACCTGGGTCCACAGTATCGTGTACTGCAGTACCCAGCGCCGACTCCATTGATGCCGCAGTACCCGATGCCGCAGTACCCCGCTCCGGTATTCCCACAGCCGGGTTACGGGTACTCTCCTTATGGATTTAATCCGTACAACTGTCCCCCTCCTCCTCCTCCACCGCCCCCTAGGCCACTGGTGGATCTTCAGGAGACTCTGGTGGGCCAAGGCTCAGCTCACCAAGGAAGTCGAGAGCCGTCTTATGGCGACGGTGCCACTCTTGCTCCCGTACATCCTGACAGGCTGCACTCGCCTCCGTCTCCGGATTCCCGGCTCTGCCCTCGATCCAGAGAGGGCAGGACACGCTGAGGATCTCCCCTAAGGAACCCGTTCCTCCCCTAGACGAGTCAGGGAGTCATACTCTGCTTCAAATTCTTCCTCTTCTTCTCTCTCAGACTCCTCGGAGGCCTCCGATGGGTGTTCCAAGAGAGACGACCAGCCGCGCTCTCCATCCAAGCCCCGGCCGAGGACTCCTACGAAGTTTCCTCTGGAGGATCCTTCCTTCACGGAGTTGCTCAGAAAGATCCAGGAAGTTCATCAGTGGCATTCCTTAGAGCCAGATCCTCAACGAGTTAAACTCGACGAACATCTGGACTTGCCCCTTACGGCTCCTACTCTAATGCCACCCTGGATTGAGCCTCACGCCCACCTTGTTTCCACTATTTGGAAGCAACCATCGACTTTAGCCCCACTTCCTTGGAAGTCCAACAGGCTATACCAGGCTCCGGAGGGTGTAGACTTCTTAGACTCTCACCCCCGTGCAGACTCGGTCGTGATTAGCGCCGCTCACGGCCGGTCAGCACACCCAAAACACTTGAGCTCGTCTCCCCCGGATAAGGAATCTCGCCTTCTGGATCAGTATGAAAGGAAGATCTTTGCTTCTTCCACACTGGGGATTAGGGCCCTGAATTATGTAGCACATATGGGGGATTACCAGAAGGCTGTCCTTACCCAGGCGGAATCTAAAATTGACTCTTTGCCTGACTCTCAAGTGAAGCAGGAGTTAGCCAACCTGGTAAGTTCTGCTCATTCAGCCAGTCATCACATTCTGAGGACAACCTACAACGCAGTGGACACCGCAGGACAGAGCTCTGCATTTGCCGTAAGTCTTCGACGTCACGCATGGCTCCATGTGTCGGGTCTGGTCTCGGAGGTGCAGTCAGCAATTCAAGAAGCACCTTTCAGAGGTTCTGTGCTTTTCGGTGGTGATGTCAAGGACATCATCACTGACTTGCAGGAGAAGGGGACGGCCCTTAAATCTGTTGATTCAAGGTACCGTCCCTTTCGCAGATGCAGCCGGCCTCAAGTGAAACCTCAGGGAAGGCGGGCCACTAAATGTCGGGCCCCCACAGCTGCCTGGCCCCAGCTGCAGCGCTGCCTCACACCACCTGACTCCTTCCCTCTGCCATCGCCTCCGGACGCCCCGGAGGAACCGGTCGGAGGGAGTTTCTCCCTCCACCTTCCAGGTTGGGAGAGGATAACATCGGATTCATGGGTGCTTCAGATCATAGCAGAGGAGCACTCCATAGAGTTTCTGCAGAAACCTCCACGTCACCACCCTCTGAACTCCTCTTACTCAAGGGACCATCTTCCTTTGGTCAGGGAAGAAATCTCTGCTCTCCTTACGAAGCAGGCTATAGAGCCCGTCCCCCCTCACCTCCACGGGACAGGTTACTATTCCCATTTCTTCCTCGTACCAAAGAAGATGGGAGATCTCAGACCCATTCTTGATCTCAGCTCCCTGAACCTATATGTGGAATACAAGAGGTTCAGAATGCTCTCCCTTCAAACCCTCTTGCCCCTGCTTCGGCCAGGTCAATGACTTTGTGCACTGGATATGCAGGATGCTTACCTGCACATCCCCATTCACCCTTCGCACCGAAAATACCTCTGGTTTGCGTTCTAGGGGGACCACTACCAATTCCAGGTTCTCCCTTTTGGTCTTTCCTCGACTTCCTGAGTCTTTACCAAATGTCTGGCAGTGGTAGCGGGCCACCTGCGTACTTTGGGAGCTCAGGTTTTTCCCTACCTGGACGACTGGCTCCTGGCAGCTCCGTCCAGGGAGGAACTCCTGCATTTTCTCTCCCTCACCCAGCAGGTTTTCTCTGGCCTGGGTATTACCATCAACCATTCCAAGTCTCACCTGGATCCTTCACAGAGGCTCCAGTTCATCAGGGCAATCCTCGACACAACAATGTGCAAGGCCTTCCTGCCTCTGGACAGGGGGGCCTCCCTCCAGTCCCAGATTTCCATCCTATCGAAACACAGGAGGGTTCCGGCGAGGTCGGTGCTCCATCTACTGGGGCTTATGGCCGGGGCCATCCTGACGGTTCCGCGTGCGTGCCTCCACATGAGAATCTCTCAGTGGACTCTCCAGTCTCAATGGGATCAATGGGTAGACGACCTAGATCATCTGGTTCTGATCTCCTCGCCAATGGTAAGAGACTTGCAATGGTGGATGGTTCGAGAGAACCTATTCAGAGGGGGGTCCCCTTTTTTCATCCTCCCCCCGATCAGACTCTGACCACGGATGCTTCAGGCGAAGGTTGGGGAGCCCATCTTGGTCCTCACCAAACCCAGGGCCTATGGTCAAAACCGGAGTTAGCTCTCCACATCAACGTGCTCATACTTCGAGCAGTGCTGTACGCTCTCCGTGCCCTTCACCAATACATCCTTCCCAGCCACCTAGCCGTCCAAATGGACAACATGTGTGTGGTGTGGTACATCAACAAGCAGGGAGGGACTCGGTCCTACCCACTGTGCAGGGAAGCGATGAGGGTTTGGGAATGGGCAATGCTTCACAACCTTCACCTCATGGTGATCCATGTTCCGGGAGTCGGCAATGTCCTGGCAGACAGGCTAAGTCACTCGTCGACTCTACCACATGAATGGGAACTGGACGAAAAAGTTCTAAAGGGCATCTTCCAGGTTTGGGGGGACTCCTCAGATAGACCTGCTCGCCTCCTCCCAAAACGCAAAGCTTCCAACCTTTTGCTCGCTCGCTGCAGAGTGAGACGCTTACTGGAGCGACGCTCTATCTCTAAGCTGAAAGGACAGATTCATCTATGCTTTTCCCCCAATTCCTCTGGTCCCTCGTGTGCTGCAGAAACTTGCCTTGATAGGAGCGAGAATGATTCTGGTCGCTCCTTTCTGGCCCAGGCAAATCTGGTTCTCTCTTCTACAACAATACTCAGAGATTCCTCCTCTTCCATCATCCTTTATCTCCAGGATTGCTGACCCAGGATCAGGGGGACCCTGGTCCATCCGGGACTCAAGTCCCTCCAACTTCATGCATGGCTCCTGCAGACCTAGCTCAATCTCGCTTTGGCGTTTCTCCTAAGGTGGCCGGGATCCTGGTGGAGGCTAGAAAACCCTTCACTAGGTCCACCTACGCCATGAAATGGAAAAGATTTTCCATCTGGGCTGCGTCCAGGAATGTGGAGCCCTTTTCCTGTCCTGTGACCATTCTCCTTGACTATATGCGTCATCTTTTCGACCTGGGTCTCAGTCACTCCTCTTTGAAAGTTCATATGGTGGCTATTTCAGCCTACCATGTCCCTTTCTCTGATAAGGCATTTGCCCAACTGGAGGTATCCAAAACCTTTCTTAGAGGGGTCCTTCATCTTAGGCCCCCTGTCCGGACTCCAGCTCCCCCGTGGGACTTAAACTTTGTCCTCGAGAAACTTACTCTTCCTCCCTTTGAGCCTGCGGCTTCCGCAGACTTGAAGTTTTTATCATGGAAGACGCTCTTCTTGGTGGCCATTACTTCCGCTCGTAGAATTTCCGAGCTTCAGGCCCTGATGTGCAAAATCCCTTATCTGATTTTTCACAAAGAATGAGTTGCTCTTCGCACGAATCCTAAGTTCCTCCCGAAGGTGGTAGCAGAGTCTACCTTAAATCAGTCTATTGAATTACCTGCCTTTTTCACGCAGTACTCCAACCAAAGAGAATACTTGCTCCACACCATGGATGTTCACAGGATTCTGAGATACTACACCAATAGGACGAAAGATCTCAGAAAGACTGATCAGTTATTCGTCCCTTTTGCTCACAAAAGAGAAGGCAGTGCTGTTTCTAAGCAATGCCTATCAAAATGGTTGGCCCATTGCATCACTTTCTGTTATAAGTACAACAAGACCCTACCGGGTCAAGTCAGAGGTCACTCCACTCATGGAGTAGCAGCCTCTGCAGCTTGTTTCAAGAACGTGTCTGTGGCAGACATCTGTGCTGCGCCACTTGGACTTCGGTCCATACCTTCACTAAACATTACAGTTTGGACATTGCCTCTCGCCGTAGAGCAGGCTTCGGGTTAGTGGTCTTGCAAGGCCTCCTTTCTTGAGGCTTGCAAGGTATCTTTTGCTACTTCTTGAGTAGTACCTCCTCCCGTGTCTTCTTTTTTATTTGTTCCAGACTGCTTGGGATTCTGTCCTATATGAATTACCTACTGCAGAGCCCTCTCAAAGTATGATAGTACAGTTACGTAAGAACTTACCATAACAGTAGATCTTCGAGAGATGCTCTTGCAGTAGGGAATACCTTCCCGCCCTCCATCCCCCTAGGCTTTTTCAGCTCCTTTTCCATTGAAGGAAATATCTGCTTCTCTCTCTCGTCCGGGCCTTCCGGGCCTGTGGCGGGAAAGAACTGGAAGGTGGGCGTCCGGGACCGCCCCTTTATACCGACATCGTCTGACGCCGGTCACCTGACGTGGGGGCAGTCCCTCGCCAGGGACTGCTAGCTAGAAATTTTTCCGTGGGGTCCTGCCCCCGGCTGGCGTCAGTCCTATATGTAATTACCTACTGCAAGAGCCTCTCTCGAAGATCTACTGTTACGGTAAGTTCTTACGTAACTGTACTATGTATAGCTAGAAAAAAAATAACTGACTTCTGATGAGAAAGAACTGGCAGCAGCTGTGATATACACTAGATGATTTCTCAAATGCATACCACTTCAATTTAGCACTGACTTTCAAATAATCAGTTTTTTAGAAGAACAAAATGTTGATTTTCAGCTAATTCATCTGAACAAATACCAGAGACTGAGTTATTAAAAAACCTGGACAGCAAACAGTTAACTCACAGATTGCTCTAAATGGGAAGTTAGCAGTTCTTCAATTCTTCAGTCATGCAGGGATATACACTGCTGAAGCTGTAGCTCAGTCCAATATGATGTCCTCACATTCCAAGGTTCAGTCAGAGGGACTGAAACAGCCTGACTGTTTCCATATAGTGCAGAACAAGTTAACAAATGCTGATTTAAAGAAAACCACAAAATCAAATAGCATGACATTTTCAGGAAACACTACTCACGACACAGGGACTTAAATTCAGGCTTTTTTTTCACAATGTGTAAAATGGTTGCCATTGATCTTTCTGGGGGGAACAGGGACTATGCATCAGCCATAAGTGGCTATAATTTTAGCTGCATGGTTAGCACCCTGGATGATGCCACTGTGCCACAGAACCTCAACGAGGATGTTCCAATTCTTGACCTGATGGTTGCCAAGTCCAAGGATCCTCCCAACCCTGAAAGCCAAGAAACGTTTCCATGACTGGGTCATGTCTGCATTCATTCACAACTCCCCTCCCCCCCCAAAGTGCAAAAGCACAACAAAAAGAGTTGACACTGGTTTTGGGAGCACTGTTGGGTGAGGAACTATTTCACTTTGGCTGAAGGCTGATCCGCCTGTGGATCCCACTGGTCAGTCCATGGAGCTTCCATCAGGTCAGCCAGATGCTTTGACACTGGTCAACATGTTGAGAATGACTCGATCTTCCAGACTTTTGTGATTCAAGCACCAGCTCTGCAGTCCCAGTGCAGGGAGGATATTCCTGGACTCATCCATCATTATGAAGCTGCTTCCTGTCCTGTGGTTCCAAGGGCCAGGCCACTGCCGATCCACCAGTGTGGCAGTCAATGCTAGTCATCTCAGAACCATATCAGCATGGTTAACATTGACTGAGATCCAGAGCCCAGTCTCACTTTCACATGTGACATTCCCATCTACACTGCTGGTCCAGTCACTCATCATCGAGTTTGTCCTCATCATTGTTAGGTTCCCAGTGTAAATGTTGGGCCTTTCATCATTTCAAGGACGTGTTGCAGCATCAACAAGCCTTTAGTATGTATTTGAGGGACTGTAGATGGCCTTCCTGGTCAGGTCATGGCCAGCTCTGCCTCAGACCCTGCTCACGCCCCTGCCAGCCCCACTACTAGCAATACAGGTGCCACCTTAGCATCCCATTCCAGTCTAGTCCCCATCACCTTAGCTGAGGGTGGACTCTCCAGCTAAGAATGCAAGCTAGAGGACCAGATTGCCCCTTGCCTTATTGGTGGTGGTCACTGTGACCAAATGAGTGGTCCACTGACAAAGAAAATCTACTTACTGATGGACGTCCTTGAGAAGGATTCCTCCACAGGGGGAGCCTTCTCTATCAGCACAAGACTGATGGCACTTATGCTTAGTATCTGGGAGCACACAGCTTAACAGCAGCTCTCCCATATAGGATGAACCACAAAAGTGTACAGTGCCTCTGGAAGGGTACACTGGGTTCCTGTGGCACCATTCCCCATAGGGTCCAGTGGAGAATGTGGTGTTTCATAAGGCTAAAATTCATTTGTTGAGAATTATACAAGCAACAGGACAAAGAGTGTAATGAATGGGACCACAGAAATATCCCCGGGCATCTGGCAAGCCAGCTTATATGGCCTTGATGGCTAGGTATAGCCATAAGTTATTTGAATGATTCAGAATTATGGCCTTTTCTGCCAGAGGATCACCAGCAAAACCTTACAGAAATCCAGAACTTGAGGTGTTCTGTTGCCAAATATCAGTTACAGGTAGTCATTGATTCAGTTGATATGTAGGCCAGGGTTTATAGCTGCAGCAGTCACTGTACATTAGTAGGCATGGCTGCGCCTTTCACCCTTCTTCCCACACAAGATTTAGCAAAAGGTTTCACATCTTTCCTTCGTAAGAAAAGATCTGTTTGGCCCTTAGGTTGAGGGTTACCTCACTAGGATTGAGAAATCCAGTATCACCTTGGACTTGGTCTCTTAGGTTACCTGTAACAAGCAAACAACTAAATAATACCAGCAGAGCAGCATTTCCATTAAAGTGTAGTAATTTTATAACCAGAGGGGTTGTAATACAACTGAAGTTGCTTGATTTCTGTGCTAGACACATAGGGTTTGGAAGGATATTTGTGCAATATTTTGGAAGTGTCCTGCTGGCTGAACAGTGAGTTTGTTTTTATCCCTGGACTCAGTAGAGTGGTTTGTGTAGGAGCAGTGGTCTAGCACATTGTGGTGTTGGTTGACTTACTATAAAAGGCAGTACTCACCAGGGTGGTGGAGCAGTGGTGTAATTGATTGTTTCTAACAGTCACCAGTGGTTGTGGCATTTCCTTTATAGCCAAGGTTCTGACATCACTTCCTCAACAGGTCTTGGAGCAGAACTGTCATATTCTTAATTACCCAGCACAGCGCATAAAGCGTAAGTATACACACAACCAAAAAAAAAAAAAATTGTGTATTACTCACTGTATATTATAAGGAAGAGGGACATGGCTGTGGGGCAGCAATTTTCCGGGAAACATTCTGGAACCTGCGTTGCTGCCCTATTTGCAGGCAACTGTCAGCTCTGAGGGAGGAGGTTTCCCACCTCCAGGCTGAACTGGCAAGGACTAAGGAGGACTCCCCCACCCAAAGAGCACCAGTTCCACAACCACTGCCTCAGAGGTTGCCATGTGTGAAGAGCAGATGGACCACAGTAGGTTCTGGGAGGGTGAGGGTGGTGGAACAGAGGCGTAGCCTCCGAGTTGCACCTCTACACCAATCATATGTCGGTCTGGCAAATCAAGGTTCCTCTATGATGACACCCTCATTGGAGACCAAGAAGAATGCTGGGGACAGCCACAAGGGAGACCCACAAAAGAGTGGCAAGGGACAACACAAGGCAAAGAAACAGCTTCTGATAGGGGACTCAATTGTTAGGGGTGTAGACCTGGGAAGGGAGAGAGAGGAAGTAAGGTGCCTGCCTGGTGCCATGGCTTGAGGGACAGGAAGAATCCTCAGGATTGCAGAAGCAGCATCACAGGGGAGGAAACTAGATATCATTGTCCACCTCGGGACAAATGACCTAGCTAGGCATGAGATCAGTGCAGTGCAGGATGAATTTGTGGAGTTGGGGAGGGGCCTCAGACAGGTAGAAAGCACGGTAACCTTCTCAGAGGTGCTGCCAGTCCATGGCAGGGGTGAGGCTAGGGTACTGCACACCATGCGGTTTAATGAATGGTTGCAAAACTGGTGCAGAGCACAGGGCTTTGGCTTCATTGGGGACTGGGGTCCACCTGGAGAGATGAAGGTCTATACTGGCATGATGGTCTGCATCTGTCCAGGAAGGAAACACATCCTAGGTGACAGGTTTAAAGGCTTCCTTGGCAAGCTTTTAAACTAGCCAAGGGGGGAGGTGCTGATAGGAAACAGGAAAGTTCAAGCCTCCCCCCACAAAGCATGGCAGGTAGTAGGGTAAACACTGAGGTACAGAGCTTGACAGAGGGCAGGACAGGAGTAAATGGAAAAATGGACAAGGGCAATAAGAGCAGGGATGGGGTAAAAAAGGATAAAGCCAACATTAAATGGAGGGCAATGAGTACCAATGTCCGTAGTCTTGGAAACAAGCTTCCAGAGCTAGTAGCCCTGATGGAAGTGGAACACTTGGATATTGTGGCAGTCACAGAAACATGGTACACGGAGAACCATGACTGGGATGTCAACATACCAGGGTACACAATCTACAAAAGGGACTGGGAGGGTAAAAGAGGAGGTGGAGTAGCTCTCTACATAAGGGAATGGATCAAAGTAACAGAACTAAAAGGTAAAGGGGGAGGACAAGAGGAACTCTGGGTCACATTGGAGACAGGGAATGGCATCACACCGCACAGGGGTTGTATACAGACCCCGTCTCAAGGGAGGAAATGGACAAGAAAATGATAGAGGGCATTCTCAAATGGCTGAAAAAGGGGAGATACTGTTGATGGGGACCTGAATATGCCAGATGTTAACTGGGCAACATGGACTGCAGCCACATCCAAGAGCAGGGTCATTCCGATGCCCTACAGGAGCATGCCTTAGACAGCTAGTGGTGGAACCCACTCGGGAGGGAGCAATATTAGACCTGGTACTCTCAAATGAGAGAGGATCACAAACTTGAAGTCAGTAGACACCTGGGAACAAGCGACCACTGCACAGTGTGTTTACAATAAACACAACCATGGAGACAAGCCATACAAATACAAGGATACTGGACTTTAGAAGGGCTGACTTTGGCAAATGGGTGAATACCTGAGGAATGCATTAGCAAATGGCCAGAAAGGAGGGTGGAAGAACAATGGAGAAAAATCAAACTGCCATCATGGAGCAACAAGCCTTTGTGTGAAACAAATAAAAAAAACAAAGCGGAATAAAAAACCACTATGGCTCTCAAAACAAGTGTAAGGGAAGGTTAAGGAGAAAAAGGCTGCATTCAAAAAGTATAAGGAATCACAGACAGAGCACAACAGGGAACTGTATCAATTAAAGCAGAAAGAAGTGGGGAAGGCAGTCAGAAAAGCAAAGGCCCAAACCGAGGAAAGGATAGCCAACTCAGTTAAGAAGGGGGATAAAACCTTTTATAGGTACATTAGGGAACATAGAAAGGTTAAGGGAGGGATAGGGAAGATTAATAAAAGAGAGGAGGTGGGCAGAGGGAGACAGTGAAAAGGCAGAGATAATGAATAAATACTTTTGCTCAGTATTCACAAAAGAAGAAGAGGAGGAGTTACCTAAACCAAACAGTAGAAGCACTCTGGATAGTGGGGTTGATACCAGTCCATTTAAAGAAGAAAGAGTACTGAAAGAACTTCTAAAACTCAAGGTGGACAAAGCAATGAGGCCTGACAGGATTCACCCAGAATCCTAAAAGAACTAAGGAGGACCTATGACACCACTAACCACACTTTTAACAAATCATGGGAAGATGGGGTGGTACCGGAGGACTGGAGGAGGGCAGATGTGATTCCCTTCACAAAAGTGGAGCAGGGCAGAAGCAGGAAACTACAGACCTGTTAGTTTGACCTCAGTGGTGGGAAAATGATGGAATCACTTCTGAAAGAAAGAATTGTTGAGTACCTGGAGGCCAGCGGGCACTGGACCCAAAGCAGCATGGATTCACAGCAGGAAGGTCATGTCAGACAAATCTAATCGATTTCTTTGACTGGGTGACCAAAGTAATAGACCAGGGAGGGGCTGTGGATATGGCCTACCTAGACTTTAGCAAGGCATTTGACACAGTCTCGCACAAAGATTAATAATCAAGTTAGCCAGCTCAGGAGTGGGTCCCAGGGTGGTAGCCTGGTAGAAAACTGGCTGCACAACAGGACACAGAAGGTAATAGTGAATGGAACACATTCTGAAGAAAGGGGGGTTACTAGTGGAGTACCTCAGGGCTCAGTACTGGGTCCAGTCCACTTTAACATCTTTATAGGTGACATTGCAGAGGGTCTGGAAGGAAAGGTATGCCTCTTTGTGGATGACACAAAGTTCTGTAACAGAGTTGATACACAAGGGGGGGTAGAAAGGATGAGAAGGGACTTGGCAAGGTTGGAGGAATGGTCAGACATATGGCAACTTAGATTCAATGCAAAGAAGTGCAAAGTAATGCACCTGGGAAATAAAAATCCAGGAGAAGAGTACACAATAGCAGGGGAGGTACTAACAACAACAATAATGGAAAGGGATCTGGGTGTAGTCATATCAGATGACCTAAAAGGTGGGTATGCAATGTGAGAAGTCAGTAAGGAAAGCCAGGGGGATACTGGGATGCATAGGGAGGGGCATCACAAGTAGAAAAAGGGAAGTGGTTATCCCTCTATACAGACAGTTGGTGAGACCCCATCTGGAGTACTGCGTGCAGTTTTGGAGACCTCTTCTACGCAAGGACATAGACAGGATGGAAGCAGTCCAGAGGAGGGCAACTAAAATGGTGCAGGGTCTACATCAGAAACCATATGAAGAGAGACTGAGAGCTTAATATGTATACCCTTGATGAAAGGAGGGACAGGGGGACATGATAGAAACTTTTAAGTACCTCAAGGGAATCAACAAAGTCCAGGAGGGTAGCATCTTTCAGAAAAAGAGATGTGTAAGAACAAGGGGCACAATTTAAAGTTAGAGGGGGGACGGCTCAGGGGTAATGTGAGGAAATTCTTTTTCATGGAGAGAGTGGTGGATGCATGGAACCGCCTTCCTGGAGAGGTTGTGGGATCTAAAACAGTGGGGGAATCCAAACATGCATGGGAAAGACATAAGGCAATTATAGTGGGGGGTTGCAGGAAATAGGCTGTTGGTTAACTAGAATCTGCAGCTTATCCAGTAGGTAGGGAAATGGGCAGACTGGGTGGGCCAAATGGTCCTTATCTGCCATCAAAGTCTATGTTTCTATCTCTTTTATTTGTTCTGTTTGTAGCTCACAGGGCCAGCAGCAACAACAGAGGCAGTAGTTCCAGAAAAGTCAGAAAAAGGCCTCAACAGTCCATCTTGTGAAAAGGTGGTGGGGGCTGCAGCTTCAATTGCCAGGCCTCTGGGTCTACCTTCAGAGGCATAAAGTAACAGCTTGATGTGCCCCATCCCTCTCTGCTGCAATCCGTGCTGCAGCTCCCGGTCATGGAACCAACTTTCTCCTGTAGTGGTTCAGTATGATTACTTTGGACAGGTGGGTTCTGCAGTTGGTATGCTCTTGGTTGTTTCTGGCATTTGAGACACCTCCCTTATGTTGGCACTAGAACTTCTGGTGGACGTGCGCTTACTGGAGTATCTCTCAGTGCCATGGAACAAAGGTCTGCAGCTTTTAGCATTGCAAGAGCCTGTCCCAGAAAGTCGAGCTCTGCATGGATTTGTGTCCAGGTACTTTCTCACACCCAAGTAAACTGGTGTATGGTACCCCATCATGAAGCTGCAGACCTGAACACATTCATCCACAAACAGATGTTCCATCTGCTCATGCTCAGTCACATTATTCCATCATTGGGTAACGAGGGTGATGGCAAAGGGACATGCAGTTGACATGATATCTGTGAACTTTGGCAAAGCCTTTGATTCTGTGCCACACAGGAGACTGCTAAAGAAGGTAGCGGGGGCACATCAGGTGGATTGGGTGCTGGCTAAAGGACATAAGTCAGGGGGTAGTGGTGAACGGGGTTAGATCAGTAGACAAGAGTGGTTTCTAGTGGTGTGCCACAGGGTTGGTGTTGGTTCCAGTCCTATTCATTGTTTACATAAGTGACACTGGGGAAAAAAATACAAAGCACAATGTGTCTTTCTGAAGAGGGCAGAAAGATCTGTTTGAGTGGACGGTGAGAGAGGGATTAGGGAAATAAGAAAGGACATAGAGATGCTGGAAAGGTAGTCTAAAGTCTTACATTTGAAATTCACTGTACAGAAGTGTGAGGTAATGCATATTGGCAAATAAAATCCATTTATGAATAACCAGATGGGAGGGATACAGATTGCCAAGACAATGGAGGAGAGGAACTTGGGTGTTGATATAAGTGGTAATCTTAAAACATCCAGGCAGTACAAAAAGGCATCCAGTAAATCAACTATGATGCTAGGCGATATAGGAAAAGAGTTTGAAAGTCGAAATAGGGAAGTGATACTGCCTTTATTCCAGATCCTGGTTAGACACCTGGAATACTGTGCCCAGTTCTGGAGTCCTCGTTAAAAGAAGGGCAGAGATAGACTGGAGGTGGTACAATGAAAGATAATGGACATGATCCAGGGGCAGCCAGGACAATCCTATGCCAAAAGACTGGTGGTTCTTAACATGTACATACTACGAGAAAGAAGAAAAGGAGGGGGGGATTGGGATAGGATTCATACCAACAAGGGGGGGAGAGATACTGTGGGTTAAGGTGGAAAGGAAATTGGGGCCAGCCATCCGCACAGGTGTGATCTATAGAACACCAGCCCAGGAGGAAGAAACAGATAGGGAGCTGATGCTAGTCACCCAAAGGATGGCAGACAAGGGTGAGGTAGTACTGGTTGGAGACCTCAGTATTCCAGACGTGGACTGGAGCATCCCAGCAGCAGCATTAACTAGGAGCAGATCTTCCTGGACATAAGTCTCCACCACTCATTCACACTAGTGGGATTGGCGCCGGAGGCACTAAGACCCATCGGGAGCAAACTTTCTGCTGGAGGGTCGGCGCGAGAGATGGCGCCGCGAGACACGGCGCCGCGAGCAGTGGCTCGAGCGGTAATGACCATCTCGGCGACGACCCTCCAACCGCCTCAGTTCCTTTTTCCCGCCGGCCGAGTGCGCGCTTCAGTGACGACGCCGCCGCTTGTCATTGGAGTCAAACTTCAAACTAGCGATAGTTTTCAGTTTGTTTTTGTAACATTATCACGATAGTAGTATCGCTAGTTTTATTCTATTTTTCAGTAAAATTTTCTAATATTTAAATTTAACACTTGAAGAAGTCTCGGCCTACTGGACGGATCGACCATGAGCAGGTCAGGTGCGGTAGGGAGACTTCGTATGAAAGCTGTTCAGTCAGCGGGCTGGGTCGGTCAGCCTCCTTCTCCTCAGCGGGGTTCCGACTACGGTCAGTCCGATGCCGGGGGATGGGCGGTCCCCCGCCCGGCATAAAATAAGCGGTCGATTCTGGCGCCGCTCGCCTCGAGCTCTTCTTCGGCCCACAGGTCAAAAGAGAAGGCATCACCGAGGTCGCCCTCTGGTATGTCTGCGCCGACGGGTCGGTTATCGCTGCTAGTTGCCGGTCTCCTTCTTCGGAGTCGCCAACTTCCGATAATCGTCGTCCTCGACATCGGAGCCCCTCCCCGCCTATAGGTAGGGCTCCAGATGAGCAGTTTCATCAGTGGGCCGCTCTTATGGAGCGATGGGCTCGGAGGTTGGTTCTTCTGCCTGGCTCAGTTACCTCGGAGCCCTCGGGCTCCTCCAGCGATCAGGTGGGGCGGTTGGACCTTCCTAGTCGCGCGGCGCCTTCTTCGGTGCTAGCGACTCCGTGCTTAGGTGTTTCCCCCCCTCACATGGCTGCGGCGCAGGGGGCCTCACCGATGCCCTTATCTCCTGGTTTTTTTCCTTCTCTTGCTTTCCAGGTTCCCGGGGCTTTTCCGGCACCTTCTGCAGGGTCTGTGGCCTTGTCGGCGCCGTTTTCGGGGCCGCCGGAGCTTGCGGCGCCGTTGGCGGTGCTGCGTGGTCTCTCGGCGCCGTTGGCGGCGCCCCGTTGTCTCGCGGCGCCGCCCGGTGGTGCCGTTGGATCGTCTTGACGCCGTCGGCGGCGCCGTTAGCTGCGCCCGTGCGGCGTCGTCAGCGGCGCGCCGGCGCGGCGTTGCGGGCGCGTCCCTCTTGCGCCGTCGCGCCTCCTGTGCCCGTCTTCAGCCCGTTTTGCCGTCTCGGCGCCGGCAGCCAGGGACTCTCCTTGTTTTCTGCCATTTCCTCCTCTCTAATTTCTCTCCTTTCCTGTCAAACAGTCCTTTCTGGACCATCAGGAGATGATGTTGAGCCTGACCCAGACCTTGGGTTGGGTGATGAAGTGGAGGAAACAGGATCTTTCTTTGCTACAGAGCCTGTGGTGAGGACCTGTCCTTTAAGTCTCTGTTGAAGAACCTGGGATCCCTCTTTCTCTCAGACTACAGACATCGATCCTGGGAAGATATTAAGACTCCAGTATCTTCATGCTTGGAGATCCCTACGGATTTGACTCTTCGATTCAGCCTTCCTTGAGGCGCTGTCTCAAATGGTATGGAATAACCCTGCTCTTATTCCCTCAGTGGCTAAATCCATTGATAAGTATTCAGCTCCCAAGGATCGTCCCATTTTGGCATCCCAAGCCTTTGCGGATCCTATTGTAGTCCTGGCAGAGAATGACAAGGTCGTTCTTCCTCAAACTACTACAGCTCGACCTATTAACAAAGAGTCTCGTAAGATTGCTACATTAGGTAAGAGAGTCTTTGCTCCCTCACTCTAAGTATCGTATTGCCAGTTATCAAGGCTATTTTCTCAGTATGAGTATATCCTGTGGCACTCTATGAAAAGAATGGTTGAAGCTCTTCCAGATTCGGATTCCAAGTCAGAGCTTCTTCTGACCGTTATTAGAGGTATTGGGTCCAATAACCAACAGGTCAAAGCCGCCATGGGCGCTTTCGACACTGCTTCTCGCTCAGCAGCAGCGAGGATTTGTACCGGCGCCATTCCTGGCTGCGTACTTCTGGCTTCACGAATGATGCTCAGCAGCAGGTGATGGCGCTGCCTTTGATGGCTCCTTTCTTTTGGCCCTCAGGTGGAGCAAGCCTTAGAGGCCACTCAGAAGACTAGATCGGCCATTAGTTGGCCAGACCTCCGCCTGCCCCCTCTCGGGGCATGGAACAGACGTCAGTTTCATAGTCATCAGTCCTTTCGAGGCAGAGGCAGGAAGCTTCCAAAAAAGCCAACCTGCCCAACCTCAAAGAAGAGCGCGCAGAAAGCGCAGGGGACCTAAAGCTCCCAGCGCTACCTTATGAGTCGTTGGCCCAAGTTCCATCCACTCTGCCCGAGGTGGAACTTTCTCCTCCGGTGGGAGGTCGTCTGATGTACTTCTACAACCAGTGGAAGTCCATAACCTCAGACAAATGGGTCCTTCGGATAATTCGCGAGGGTTATTCTCTCAATTTCTTGGAAACCCCAATTGTCCTCCCATCGACAACCCAAGTTGTTGGCCTCTCAGTCAGACCTCCTCACCGCGGAGATCCAGGGCCTTCTGAACAACAGGGCAATAGAACTGGTGCCCCGCATCTGCAAAACACAGGGTTTACTCCCATTACTTTCTGGTTCCAAAGAAATCTGGGGGACGCCCATTCTAGACCTCAGAAAGTTAAACAAATTCCTCCCCAGGAGAAATTCAAGATGATTTCCTAGGTACCCTGTTACCCTTGCTGCATCAAGCACGACTGGCTGGCCTCTCTGGATATGCAGGATGCTTACCAGCATATCCCCGTCCACCCGACCCACCGCAAATTCCTCAGGTTTGTAGCTTTGGGTCAGCATTATCAGTTCAGAGTCCTGCCCTTTGGGCTATCCTCGGCGCCGCAAGTTTTTACAAAGTGTTGTGCAGTTCTCGCGGTGCATCTCAGGAAAGTCGGACTCCGAGTGTTTCCCTACCTGGACGATTGGCTTCTAGCAAGCCCTTCCGGCCAAGGGACTTTGGAAGCCGTGCAAACGACTTCTCGTCTTCTCACGTCCATGGGAGTTCTGCTGAATTTGAAAAAATCTCAACTGCAACCTCCCAGGGCTCCTTTCATAGGGACACTTCTAGACACCTCTTCAGCGAAGGCTTTCCTTCCAGAGGACAGAAGACTCAACATCCTTCAGTATGGCCCATTACATCAGGGAGAACCAATCGGTTACAGCTCTCTCGATGCAACGCATGTTGGGTCTCATCGTCCTCGGTCTTCACTGTCCCTCTGGCCCGACTGCACATGAGAACCACCCAATGGATGCTCTCCACTCAGTGGTCCCGACCTCTCACCCCAGTCTTATCCCATCAAGGTGGCGGAGCCCTTGAAGGTCTCTCACCTGGTGGTCTCTGAAAGCAATCTCCTGGAAGGATTCCCTTTGCTCCCCGGATCATCAGATCTCCATCACCACAGATGCATCGCTAATGGGATGGGAGCTCACTGTCTCTCCTCCACACTCAAGGTGTATGGACTCAGTTCGAAACTCATCTCACATAAATGTCCTGGAGATGAGGCGGTCCTCTATGCAATCCGAGCTCTGAAGGATGTCCTTTGTCACAAGAACATTCTCCTTCAAGCGGACAACAAAGCAGTGATGTATTACATCAACAAGCAAGGCGGTGCTCATTCTTATCCCCTTTGCAGGAAGCAATGAGGTGTGGGAGTGGTGCTTGGAGCACAAGTCTCTGATTCAAGCGGTTTATCTGCCAGGTATACAAAACAACCTAGCAGATCACCTCAGCAGAAGCAGGCAGACCCTCACAGTGGTCTCTCGATCCAGCCGTAGCTCGGTCCCTGTTCAAAGAGTGGGGGACTCAGACCTGGACCTTTTGCATCCCCTACGCAAACTAATCTCTCTGCTCCAGAAATCCAGGGCCTGGCATTTTCTGTCAGGATGCGTTCAGGCTGCGGTGGACAAAACGCTTTCTTTATGCCTTTCCACCGCTTCCTCTAATCTAGAGAGTACTCCTCAAGTTCGAGTCTCAGGGGACCAAGATGATTCTCATTGCTCCTTCCTGGCCTCGGCAACTATGGTTTCCTCTACTCAACAGTATGTTGGCAGCCTCTCTGAGACCACTTCCTTTGCAAATCAGTCTTTTGACTCAGGGTTCGTTGGTCCATCCTAACCTGAAATCACTTCACCTTCATGCTTGGCTCCTGAAGAGATAGAAGTGAATCGGTTCAACGCTCTCGTAGAGTCTCAGACATCCTTCTGGCTGCTCAGAAGCCAGCCACCGAAAACGCGCTTCAAATGGAACGTTTTTCTCTGGTGTGAAAATCCTCTTGGAATCCCTTTTCCTGTCCTCCTGGCAAGGTTCTGGAGTATCTTTTGGACCTATCAAACTTAGGTCTTCAGTACTCCACAGTTAAAGTTCACCTTGGTGCCATCTCAGCGCTCCATGAGCGGTTTCTTCCTTAACTCTGGCTCAGTTACCTATGGTGAAGAGATTTCTTAAGGGGATTCTCCATACCAGACCCCCTGTTAAGCGTCCAGTTGCAGCCTGGGACATTAACCTGGTGCTGGACATGCTCACTCGGAAGCCTTTCGAACCCTTAGCTACCTGTGAGCCAAAATTTCTTACCTGGAAGACTGCCTTCCTGGTGGCCATTACCTCAGCCCGCAGGGTCTCTGAGATACATGCCCTGGTTACGGACCCTCCGTATACTGTATTCCATAAGGACAAGGTAGTTCTCCGTACTCATCCTAAATTTCTTCCCAAGGTTGTGTCAGAATTCCATCTGAACCAACCTCTGGTACTTCCTGCTTACTTCGCTAATTTCCAAAATGAAGGGGAACGAGCTCTTCATTCCTTGGATGTTAAGAGAGCCTTGCGGTTCTATTTAGATAGAACCAAGGATGTTCGCAAGACTCAGCAACTGTTCGTTTCTTTCAGCGACACCCGGCTGGGTCAACCTGTCGCTATTAGATGCATCTCTTCATGGTTAGTGGCATGCCTTCGTCATTGCTATTCCATGGCTCAAGTTAAATTAGAAGGTAGAGTGTACGCTCACTCTACTAGGGCGGTCGCGGCATCCCTAGCGGAAATTCGCAATGTTCCAATTGCAGATATATGCAACGCCGCCACCTGGAGCTCAGTGCATACTGTTAAGCACTATGCACTGGATGTTCATGCCAGGCGACATTCCGCATTCGGCAGAACTATCCTTAATGGGCTTCTATCTTAGACGCGTGAGCTCTGGCTCTCCTGCCGCCCTTTTGGGGGATTATCAGCTGGTACTCTCCACTAGTGTGAATGAGTGGTGGATACTTATGTCCAGGAAGATGGGAAAATTACGTACCTACCGTAATTCTTGATCTTCTTGACGAGTCTCTCCACTCATTCACACGCCACCCTCCATCCCCGAGCTCACCGCTGTATTGGTCTTCACTCCCTCAAATCTTTAGGCCGTGAGGACTTGTTTGCTGACCCTTCTTACGGGTCATACGGACTATCTTATGTCCGTTTTTAATAGTGGGTTTACTCTTTCGTTAGTTCGCTGCACCTCCTTGGTAAAAAAGGTACTGGCGGTTGGAGGGTAGTCGCCGAGATGGGCATTACCGCTCGAGCCGCTGCTCGCGGCGCCGTGTCTCGTGGCGCCGTCTCTCGCGCCGACCCTCCAGCAAAAAGTTTGCTCCCGATGGGTCTTAGTGCCTCCGGCGCCAATCCCACTAGTGTGAATGAGTGGTGGAGACTCGTCCAAGAAGATCAAGAATTACGGTAGGTACGTAATTTTCCTATTTATCCTGGACTCCCTTCAGGGTGCCTTCCTCAAGCAACTGGTCATGGAACCAACTCGGCAGAAGGCAATACTGGACCTTGTGCTCACAAACAGGGACAGTGTGAAGGGGGTAACAGTGGGGGAGCACCTGGGGAAACAGTGACCACCAGTTATTGTGGTTTGAAATCACAGAAGGAGCAGAACCAAACCACACAAAAACACATATCCTGTATTTTAGGGGTGCAGACTTTGGGAAAATGGGGAGATACTTGAAAGCGGTATTAAAGGGAATGGGGCAGGAATCAGGGGTTGAGGAACAGTGGGCAGTATTTAAAATGGGGATTACAAGAGCAACAGAATTATGCATTAAGCAGGTTAGCAAGAGGAAAAGGAAGGGGAGACCATTATGGTTTTCCAAAGAGATGGCAAAGAAAGTGAAAGCCAAAAAGATTACATTCAGGCAATACAAAAAGACACAGGCAGAAGAGGATAGGGACAAGTACCAGGAAAAGCAAAGGGAGGCAAGAAGGTCAGTAAGGGAAGCCAAAGCTCAGACAGAAGAGCACATTGCAAAATCAATGGGTAGAGGGGACAAAACCTTTTACAGGCACATAAGTGAAAAAAGAAAAGCAAAGGGAGGGATAGTGAGACTGAAGGGAGAGGATGGGGGCCGCGTGGAGGACGACAACAGTAAAGCTGATATATTGAACAGGTATTTCTGCTCAGTCTTTACTGAGGAAGAGGAGGGTAATGGGTCTGAAGGGAGTACAAGGGGTGAGAATGGTGCAGAAATGGATACAAGTCCCTTTACACGAGAAAGGGTCCTGAAGGAACTGGAAGTAATAAGAGTTGATAAAGCAATGGGGCCAGATGGGGTGCACCCCAGGGTCCTTAAAGAACCTGAACCTCTGGCTATCCTGTTTAGCCGATCACTGGAAACAGGGGAGGTACCCAAAGACTGGAGGACAGAAGATGTAGTCCCGTTATACAAAAGTGGGAACAAAGAGGATGCGGGGAACTACAGACCAGCCAGCCTCACCTCAGTAGTGGGGAGGATCATGGAAGTACTACTGAAGGAGAGATTGGTGGAACATCTAGTTGTTAGTGGACTACAGGACCCAAGGCAGCATGGTTTCACCAGGGGAGGTTATGTCAGACCAACCTCGTTGAATTTTTTGACTGGGTGACTAGGGAGGTGGATCAGAGGAGGGCAGTGGACATGGCCTATCTGGACTTCAGCAAGGCCTTTGATACTGTGCCACATAGAAGACTACACAAACTGGGAAATATGGGTATGGGCAAGACAGTAGTGGGGTGGGTAGGTAACTGGCTGGGTGGCAGGATACAGAGGGTGGTGGTAAATGACTGTCACTCCACAGAGGGAAGAGTGACCAGTGGGGTACCACAGGGATCAGTGCTGGGACCAGTCCTGTTCAACATCTTCATCAGTGACATTGTGCAGGACGTAGAAGGCAGAATTTCACTGTTCACTGATGACACAAAGCTTTGTAGACACACCAGAGGGTGTAGACAGAATAAGAAGGGACCTGCAGAAACTTGAAGAATGGTCAGGGGTTTGGCAATTGAAATTCAGTGCAAAGAAGTGCAAGATAATGCATCTGGGGCACAAAAACCATGGCACAATATATCAGTTGAGGGATGAGGATATAGCATGCACCTAGCAGGAAAGGGACCTTGGGGTTATCATCTCTGATGACCTCAAGGTAGGGAAACTAGTGTGACAAGGCAGCAGGAAAAGCAAATAGGATGCTGGGATGCATAGGCAGGGGCATCACCAGCAGGAAAAGGGAGGTCATAATTCCACTATACAAGACACTAGTGAGGCCCCCACCTGGAGTACAGTGTACAGTTCTGGAGACCTTACCTACCTAAGGACATAGACAGGGTAGAGAAGGTTCAGAGGAGGGCAACACAGATGGTACATGGATTGCATCACAAGTCCTATGAGGACATGTTGAAGGAACTGAATATGTACTTCCTGGAGGAGAGGAGAGAGAGAGAGGGAACATGATAGAGACATACAAGTAACTTACAGGGAGGAACAGGGTGCAGGAATACGCTATTTTTAAGTGAAAAACATGTTCCAGGACTAGAAAGCATGGGATGAAGTTGGAGGGAGGATGATTCAGAGGAAATGTGAGGAAGAATTTCTTCACAGAACGGGTGGTGGACAAGTGGAACACCCTGCCACAGGAAGTGGTGAGGGCTGAAGCAATCACGGGATTTAAGAATGCGTGGGATAGACATAAAGGAATTCTGGAGGTCAGGGTTAAGGGGCAACAGACTTCTAGGAAAACTTAAACTGAACTTACAAGCTCAAATGGGCAGACTGGGTGGGCCACAGGCCCTTATCTGCCGACACTGTCTATGTATCTGTGGGAATAAACAACATTTATAGTGGGGCTCTCTTCACCTGGAATTGGCAACACAGTGACGTGGGGTGACAGGTGGAGACTGGTCAAGGGAGATTTAACAGGGATCTCAGAAAGTAATATTTTGCAGGAAGAGTTGTGGAAAAATTTAATAGTTTACTAAGGGAGGTAGTTGAAGCAGGCCTGTAGATAGTTTTCAGTAAGGCTGAGATAATTTCAGGGGTGTAGTTGTCTCTAGTGTAGGGAATAGGCTATAGAAGGGTAAGAGAGGTGTAGGACAGTTAATAGAAAATTGAATGGTGGGGAACATATTGTAGGGTAACTAATGTATGTATTCGTCAAAAATATAAACATGACCAACAGAGTTTAGGTAGAGGGTATAAGTAGGGATCTGGTGCAGACTGAATGGACCTTGAGTCTTTATTATTCATCATATTTTCTGTGTTTCTATCCCTGGACACTGGGGCATGATTCTGCTTCCTAGACATCCAGGACACATACTTCCCCATCTCCATCCAGCACACAGATGGTTGCTCAGATTCTGAGAGGACAACTACACTGCATCAGTTGTAAGCCAAGGCATTTGGCCTATCAGTGCCCCCCCCAAGATGTTCAATAAATGTCTGTCAGTAGTGGTAGTTTTTTCTCAGACGCAGGAGTACCAGGGTGTTCCTGTTTCTTGAAGACTGGCTTTTCACAGGGAGTTCAGTTCTTGGTATGCAGTAGACAAGGGACCTGTCCATCCAGATTTTTCAGCAACTGGGCCTTCTTGTCAACCTTGACAAGTCTGAGCTAAATCTGAAGCATGCAATTGTGTTTATCAGGGTGGAACTAGACTGGCTGTGGGCCAGAGCACACTTGCATCTGGGCAGGGCTTACATTTTTGGTCCTTTTCCTGATCATTTCTATTTGGTAAGTGGAGCATTGGCTAGGGCATTCCTTAAACACCTGGACTTCCTGGCATCTACAGCCACGTTCCAGAGGGTCATCCAGTGAGAACCAGGCTGCCAGTGGTCCCAGATGCATTCACACCTGAAGAAGTTAGTTCGAGTAACCTGGCTTATGGTAGATGCCATCCATTGGTGGCTGGCCTCTGACAACTTTTCCTCCCTAGTAGGCTGAGGGGCACATCTACTGGACTGCAGGGTGTACAGCATCTCATTGCAGTGCAAGTCCATACTGCACATCAACCTACAGGAGCTCCAGGAATTTTTTTTTTTTCCAATTGTTTAACCAGTTTAGACACACTAAGCTGAAAGCTTATTTATAGGTGCAACCTGGGAGCACAGGGAAGTTAAGTGACTTGCTCAGGGTCACACAGTATATGCAAGAGGGGCTGTGGGATTCAAACCCAGGTCTCTAGATTTGCAGCTCAGAGCCTTAAACCACTGCGCTAGACTGCCTCCCTCAAGGTAATGCAACTGGTGCTGTTAGAATTTGCTTTGCTGGTCAATGTTTAGGTTATCCAAGGTAAAATGGACCACGCAAACACCATGTACTATCTCAGGAAGCAGGGAGGTACTTACGCCCATATTAAGTATTGATTAGTATGCTGATGTCCTTAGATGGATAATTTATGAAGATATGGCTAGACTGCTATGAAACTCTCTTTCCACTGACATCATTGTACATGACATTCCAGCGTCATCTTGGAATGCCATTCTTGTGTGATTTTTGGAAATTAAACCCAGTTTGTTTACAATTTAAAAATGCAACTAAATAATACTGAATGGTGATACCAGAGATAAGTATGGACTTTATTCATTAGGACTTCGTGTTCACTGGTGTGCCCATAGATCCATTTTTTTTTAACAACTCGTTGCTGTTTTTAATGGTTTGAGTCCTTCAAAATGATTTTTTGGTTTTTTAGCAAAATATTAACCATTGACATCAGAAGAACATGGTTACACAAAATTCCCAATACATTAGAATTTCTGGATTTTTTTTTGTTTCATTTTGTTTTTTATTACTCACGACATTTTGCATGAAAAACATTTCTTAGCCCTTTAGACCTTATTCCAGTTGATTGTCCTGCCTTGAAGTCACAGTACTCTACGTGTTACATCAGACTGTTTTCCATGGCAACAGGTTGTGATGTCACAGCAGATAATTATGAATTCAAAGCAGGAAAAGTAACAGGAACGACTGAACTCCAAGGGAAAAAAGGGCCATGTTCTCAGCAGTGAAGAATGGAATGTCCTTAAATTTAATTTTTCGGGGGAATATTATGAGATTTGAGTTCTGCTGATGTCAGCTATCAGTGTTTTTGATGAAAACTGTAATATCACTTTAAAGAGCTCCAGTTTTGATGGCCAACACTACTGCCACCACAAAAGTCACTTGAGCTGGTATATTTTAGTGGACTCCAGCAGTCTAGTTGCTAAATTTTTTTTTTACAGCGACTATGTCTGACCCAACTGAGGTTGCTAACACCTTTAGCAATTTCTTCACTTTCTGAGCACTCTCTTTCCTTCCTCATCCTCTCCTCCCATCTCCCCTTCTGCCTTCCATGTCTTTCCCCAAATGCCTTTCATCTCCTCACCCTCAAGCCCAGCATCTTTTTCCTTCTCTCTCGTCTCCACGGAGACTTCCCTCGCTGCTTTACTGTCTCTTAGTTCCACTAAGGGGCACAGCCCTGATGGTCTGGATACTAATAGAAATGTAGAAACATAGAAGTTGTCAGCAGAGAAGGACCAACTGGCCCACCTATTCCACCCTGCTAATCCTGTCTATAACACCACCTCAGCCCCCTTTGAGTCCTTAGAGTTTCCCCATGTTTGTTCTGCTGCCAGGATTGCCTTATGTCTTTTCCATGCGTTCTTGAAACCTGTGATCATTTTAGCTTCCACCACTTCCTCCAGAAGTCTATTTGAAGCTCCCACCACCCTCTCCATGAAAAAAAATGTCCTGACATTCCCCTTCGGTCTCCTCACTTCCAGCTTCATTATGTGTCCCCTAGTTCTTGCACAACTCCTTCTCTGGAAGGTACTCCTTTGTACCTTATTCACTCCCATGAGATATTTATATGTCTTTATCATGTCTCCCCTCTCTCTCCTCTCCTCTCCTCCCCTCCAGAGAGTACATGTTTCATTCTCTGAGTCTGTCCTTGTAGAGCTTCAGGTGTAGACCCTGCACCATCTTGGGTGCCCTCCTTTGAGCCCTTTCAACCCTGTCTATGTCCTTTTGAAGGTAGGGCCTCCAGAACTGTACACAGTATTCGATGTGCAATCTCACCAGTGACCTGTATAGGGGTATTATGACCTCCTTACTTCTGCTCGTGATACCTCTACCTAAGCACCCCAGCATCCTGCTAGCTTTACCTACTTCCTTGTCGCACTGCATAGCCACATTCCTGTCATCAGAGATAATTATGCCCAGGTCTCTTTCCTGCCTTGTGACTGTCAGTTCTCTCCCCCCCGCCCCGATGGTACTTAGCCACAGGATTCCTGTGATCCAGGTGCATGATTTTACACTTCTTTGCATTAAAGCCCAGTTGCGAGACCCTTGACCACTCTTCCAGCTTGTTAAGATCCTCCCTCATTTGTTCCACCCCTCCTGGAGTGTCTACCCTGTTGCAGATTTTGGTATCATCTGCAAACAGACACGTCTTCCCTACCAGCCCTTTAGCGACATCACTAATAAATACATTGAAGAGCACTGGACCTAGCTCTGACCCCTATGGCACCCTGCTAGTCACTTTGTCTTCCCCTGAGTCCACACCATTTACAGCCACCCTCTGACTTATGTCTTCTAGCCAGTTGTTCACCCATTTAACTACCTTTGGTCCCAGCTCCAGGCTATTTAGTTTGTTTACTAGCCTTTTCTGTGTGACAGTGTTGAAGGCCTTGCTGAAATCCAGGAAGGCCACATCCCCCAGTCTACCACCCTGGGCACCCAGTCAAAGAATGCAACCAGGTTAGTCTGGCAGGATCTCCCCCCCCATGAACCTATGCTGCCTTGAATCCTGCAGCCCATTGGCCACCAGATACTCCACTAACCTTTCCTTTAGCAGTGACTCCATGACCTTGCCCACTACTGAGGTCAGGCTGACAGGTCTGTAATTTCCTGCCTCCTCTCTACTTCCACTTTTGAGCAGGGGTACAACATTGGCCCTTCCTCAGTCTCCTGGAACCACCCCTGTTTCCAGAGATACAGTAGGTAAAAAAGGTCAGTCTTCTCCGTCTCTCTGCAGCAGCCATCATTGCACCTCTTGCCTCCCTATTCAGTCTTTCTTTCCAACATGGATCTGTTCCCCAGTCCTGTAAGCAGGCTAAAATACTCCCTCTTCTCAAAGGGAAGGCGACCCTTCTTTCACAGGTAGCTACCAGCACATCTCACTCCTCCCTGCCCTAGCTATGATGTAGGAAAGACTTGTTCACTCCCAGCAAGCAGCCTGCCTTGATTCGTCTTTTCTCTTTCCTGTTCAGTCTTGCTCTTGCAAGAACCCCCTCCACTATCTCCAGTTCATTGACTTTGTGCTGAAAGGAATGGACAAGGGCCAGTTCTCAGCTGCCATTTTCATAGACCTCACAAAAGCATTTGATACAGTGGCCAACCCCCTCTCTTGAATAAGTTAGGTGCTGCAGGTCTATTTGATCTGGCAGTCAGGTGCTTCTGCTCTTGTTTCTAAGACTGACTGTAGTCGGTCCAAGTTGATAATGCCCTTTTCACCCCTCTGCCCATCAAGTGTGATGTCCCCCAGGGCTCCATCCTTGACCCAGTCCTCTTCTCCATCATCTTAAATGACTTCCCCTCGGCTCCACCTGTGGCTCTTCTCACATACACATGTATATTTTTTATTTATTTAAGATCTTTAATTAACACCTGTGAGCAGGAGCTCTTTTACAAAGGTTCCACGTCACAGGAAGATACACAAGCAAGGGATGTACATTTGATTAAGGAGAACAAGAGCGCATAAAACAGTAACTATACAGGCATTGTACAGTGTATGCCAGGCCATAAACATAGTGCATAGAACAGATGGATAACACAGTTCTATTTCTTTCGGGTGTCTTGGCCCCTGAGCTGCAGTCCTCACTGTAGCGTGATTTTGATAATGTCCAGCATTGGTTCCGTGTAAACCAACTCTCACCAAATGCCAAAAAAACAGTCTCTCTCTTACATTCGGCACTAGACAAAGACTAGCAAGCCTCCAACATACACCTGTCTTCTCAACTCTAGATGGCAACCTGCTTGAACAAGTATCCTATTTCAAGTACTTAGGAGTGTGGCTGGACAAAATCTGTTTTTCTATCCATATTCATGCTATGCACAAGAAACTTCACCATAAGCTTGGTGAACTGTACCAAGACAAAGCATGCCGGCCTTCTCTGGTCCTCCATGAACTCATCCTTAAGATTGTCTTACATGTGTTTGACTGTGCAGATGTAGTCTACAGTGCTGCCTCAAAGTCTACGCTTGCCAGGCTTGACACCCTTTTTCATTCCTTCTGCTGATTTGCCCTTAGTGCTCTATCTCTCACCCATCAATACTCCTTGAATGTTGATCTCTCTTTCCCCTCTCTTGAAGCCCTGTGTCTCTCACATTGTTCCTCCTTCATGACTAAATACTGGCTTGCCACTATTCCCGCTCACATCTCCTCTCTCCTTAGCCCTGCCATCCCCTCCTCCTACTCCCTCTGTTTATCTGCTGTTTGTTCCTTTCATATCCCTCACAGCAAATCTGTAACAAGCCTACCTGCTTTCTCTGACTTCCTACACTTTGGAACAGTCTCATTTGCCTCATCCATCTCTCTTCATCCCTTCAGTCTCTCAGACCACTCTTACTGACACACATCACTAAAGAATGCAGCTGCAGCTAGACTTCTTCCTCTTCTCTTCACATTTTCAGTAACACAGGTCTGATCCATCCCCCCTGCAGTTGCACTTGTTTTACCCTTTTCTGCCTACTCAGTTGTGTAGCATACAACGCAGTGTACTCTGTAATCTAAATGTTGTGCCTCATTGGTTCTATGCAAATGTCTTGTCCAACTTTAGTGACATGGTCCTTTAGCTGTCAACCTGGCTACCTCATAACCAAAGTACATATACACTTTTTACACTGTTTTGTCTTCCTCTGAAATTCATTACTTATAATATAATTTTACATGGTTATGCACCTACTGTTGTCACGTTATAATAACTGGGGAGCATTTTCTTCCATAGGAAAACCATGTTATAATTTTGTCATTATAACCAGCTGGTTATAACGATTAACATGCGCCCGGTTTCCCTAGTTTGGTGCATGCACCAAACGCGATCCTCCTCCTCCTTCTCTGTACCGTTCTCTGCCATCCCCGCTCCTCAGCACTGCGAACTTCCCCGACAGAAGAAATGTGTGAAGTTTTTTTTTTTTTTTTTTTAAACAAAAATATCACTGGGCACAGCAATCTACATTTTTGGGTGAAAAAAATAAAAATAAACACTACTTCAGTTTAGGAGCCGAGCCGCTACAGACCGCGCTAAAACACCAACGGTCTGTGGTTCGACTCCATAGACAAATCCATTTATTTTGTATAATTGCTGTGGCAAAAAAATGATCCCCAGCAATTATACAAAATAATGGATGGGTAGGCATGTAAATCTCAGGATTTATGTGGCATCCCACTCCTCGGGGGGGGGGGTGTAAAATCCTCATTATAACCACCTACTCATCCACTATTCTCTGTATAATTGCTGTTTCACCACCTGTTGTATCCCCTTCCCCTGGTCACACCTGGAAGTGAGCCCCAGCTTGGTGTGCCTATCCTGGTCACCAAATTTGAAATAAATACATTTAGAAGGGAAAGGGATTGTAATTTGACTACAATGAACTGCCCAGCAGATCCCTTCCCCTTCCTGAAATAAACGCCCTGCCTGTGTACTCAGACTTTTGTGACATCTTAGTTTGGAGAGCACAGGTTCACGCTCCATACAAGTCAATAGGGGCATCTTATTAATTACTTTTTCTTTTTATATTTTAGAAGTATGTTTGGGTTGAATTAAAGTCTCCATTCAACTAACACGGCTCATTTTACTTGAGGAGTGGATCTGATTTAACTCCAACAGACCTCTAAAATATTAGAAAATTAATTTTAATATTTATAGTCTTTGACTTCAGTTTTTTAGTCTCCTGTCCTAAGAATATGTGTGAAACCACCTTACAACAGTAAGACTGCCATTGAAGTGCCTATAAACATATAACACATCCCACATGAAGCTATAACATGACTAGAATCTTGTTATTGACAAATCTTGTGTCACCCAGGATTGTTTTCATTGGTAACTAGAGCATGTGGGACTTTGGGTAAAAGTGTGATTCTGGCCTGGGGTCGCAGGTAATGGAGTTGAAGTACCTTAATATTGAAATGTCTTGGCCTTTTAAACCACATAAAAATGCACGTGTCTTAATCACCTGTATTTTTGAGGTAAAAAAAAAAACAAGAAATGATATAACAATTACATTTGGTCAGGGTTGCACAGATTGCTCCAGTTATCAGAAGCAGGATCCCGTGTTCCAGCCACTTCCAACTACCAGGTTTGCCCAAAATATCAGACTATACATGTAGAACAAAGTACCGTGCTACCTATACTGGATTATGCCTCTCCCATTTACTTCCAAGACACTGTGAAAAACATCTCCCGGCTAACCAGTTTACAACAGCATATGCCACTTTGCCTTATTGGCCCCTTTTAGAACACATCATTGCAACCTTTACAGCAACCTTGGCTGGCTCTTCTCACAGGCATGCAGGAACTTCTCCCTCTGCTGCCTGATTGATATGTCACTATATAACCCTAACATCTCTCCCTCGTCGAGTTTCTGGGGCACAAAACAAATCCACATGACCTGCGCTTCTTTAATCGCCTTCTTGACGTGCCATAGGTAAATTCTAACATGGGCAAAATGACTTTCTCCTCTGCTGGCCCATACCTCTGGAATGTCTTTCCAGTGGGAATCAGAACTGCCCCCTCCCACCCTCTCTCTTTAAATCCCAGCTTCAGGGTCACCTACTGAGTGCATCCTACTGCAGTTGTGCAGCCTAAGATACCAGCTACTGTCTTATCAGTTTTGTATGTGCTTTGTTGGCACTGTACTCGCTGTACTGCATTAGCACCAGTATTGCACACTCGCAAAACAAATTGTTCAACTCGTGTTGTGTGACACATTACTGAAATTTTATACAGGTTTTATTTTGTTTTTGTTACTTTCAGTTACTCTTGAAAATGTATTTCCCAGCTTGTTTATAACAAGGTTTCTCTCATCTCTACCCTTTGATTTGCCCACCTAGGCCCAAATGTTTCCTAAAAAAAAAAGGGTTCCTTGGACCAGTGGACTTACCCGGTCAATAAATAAAGTTCTTTAGAAAACATAATAAACTGCATCAAATTGATATTTTTCTTCCTTTACATTGCCATCGGCTGGGATTTTGACACAGTGGTACATTATAAGAGCACAGTCTGGCTTAGTATTAGAGCAGATGGCTCAAACCTGGGGCCTAGGCTTGAACCCCACAATGCCCACTCACTGTGTAACTCTCTGTACTCTCTCGCTAATCTTTGTGCTCTTTAAATCTTCTTGTGCACTGAAAATGGCAGCAGGCCTCTCTCCCATCCCTCTACTAGATTGCAGAGCACTTTGGGTTGCACGTAGTATGAAATGCCATGGTGGAACTATTCCCAAAACTTAACTGTGAAGAATATTTTGCTAAATATAGGTGGACGAGATTTCAGATAACCAGTGAAACCTCCATAGTATGTCATTTTGTTTGGTCTAATCAAGGAGAACCAAACCAAAATGGTGGACTTCTTTGTATTCATTTACATTGTTAGTACAAATAATCCAAAACATTTAACTGGGTAGCATTCAGCTGCTTAACAGAATACAGCATAGTGAAATTTTCATAAAATTGTGTCAGTCTCCCTTTCTCTGAAGCAGCTGATTGTGCAAAACTGAGTCAAGCAGGAGTGTCAGAATCCGTGTTGAGGTAAATGGTCTCATTAGTAAGTTAAACTTGTTTTATTAGCTGTCATCATTTCCCAAAATGAAAGTGCATTTTATCTATGTTTATTTCTCTTTTAATTTGAATTTATGTGTCTTCTATTCTGATCTGTACAGGGATGGTTTAATATCACCGATGATGTGTTTCTGAGCCTGCCCTGTGTGCTGGGGACTAGTGGAGTGACTGAAGTAATCGGAGCAACACCAAAAGAGAAGGATGAAGCTCAGAAACTACAAAACAGTGCAGTAACACTTTCTGGGTTATTAGAACAGCTGAAGATTTAACAAGAAGTTCAGTAGCAAAGCTTTGCTGCAGATTCTGACCGGTACACAACACTCTATTTTCGCACTTTGCCTGCATAAACTGGGAACTATATCAAAGGGACAGTTGGCATTTCAACAGTTCCTTTCCCTGCAGTCAGATGAAGAAACTTTACATGCAGATAAATATTTTGGGTCAGCTCATAACCCTTTCGTGTGCCCTATCTAATAGGAAACAAGTACCCTAAAATAGCAGTCATTTTGTGCTGGTACCTTGCCACTTCATCTGTAATAGGAAGGTGAGCAGGCAAGATATTGCTACTGTTGATCAGCAAGTTTTTGCCATCTTAAGCCCACTGGCCATTTATTGCTTGTAGTCAGGGTATGAAAAGATATCTGTAATAGCCCAAAGTGTTACATTGATGGACAGGTTCTTGTTTGGATAGCATACTATCAGACAGGAAAAGTGCACACTTAACTTTTAGAAAGTCTGCTTTCACATATGCTCATGTGTCAGTGGGCTGTTTTATTCATGTTGATTTTATCCCAGTAACAAGCTTATTCTGGAAGCCAGTTTTTTTTTTTTTTTTAGCAACAGATAGTGCACACAATGAGAAGAAAATGGTATGCAGTTAAATTTAAAAAAGCAGACTTTGCCAAATGCAGTTAAAAGGACTGATGTGGTAGCCTAATACAACAGAATTAATGTTCAGTGTCAGTCCTCCACAGTATGGCCTTTGTTTAGTTCCCAGTGTAGACTTTGTTTTAAATGTATTGGTTTTTTTTTCTCCTTTCGCTGACACTGCCTGGCTCTACTAGGCTACATTCCAGCTCTATCAGCTCTCTTCTTTGTCACTTACCTGGTCCCCAGGGGGTCCGAGAGGATGTTTGTTCCATGGTGGGCTCCCCTGGGAATGTCAGCAGCTACGAGCTCCCTTGGCCCATCTACTGTGTGGGAGACCAGCGGGCAGTTGGGAGTGTCTGGGTCTGAGAGTGTCAGCTTCATGCTGCCATGCATCATGGCTTTCTTTCAGCTTCTGCCCTGAAGCATGCCTGCTCAGGATGCCAGTCAGCATCCTCCCACTGCTCAACACCGTGGTCACCCAGGTGGCAGTATGGCTTCCATACTTGGGCCAAAGGCACTTTAAGTGATTGGTATGGCGGTCTAGCAGGCTAAAAATTGGGGTAAGAGAACTCCTTCACAGCCTCTTACCCACTACAGTCAATCCCAACGTCTTCCATCCTCCCCCATTGCCACCAGTCAGGCATTTAAAAAAAAAGGAAAAAAAGTACCTTCACCTGGCCCAATGCTCGTAGCCTGAAAATAACTTGTATATAAAAAAATGTCTGGGGAGGAGAGGAGGGTGGAAAGTGACTGGGGTGGGGAAAGGGGTGACCATCAGACTAGCCATGGCCACCTACGAAGGGCTAGGGTATGATTTTTGTAATCATTTGGCCAAAGGTCAGAAGTATCCAGAGTGGGCCAAAAGTTTAAGTGGGCCAAATCCAAGGCACAAGTGCCAAGTTTTGGCACATTCACCAGATACAGATATGGCATCGGCTCATCCTTACCCTCAGCACAATTCATGGTAACAGCGAATAAGGCCCAAAAGTATTCTATGATGCACAAGCAAAGGGATGGAATACAAGTAGAAAGATGCGATAGTGATTGGACATAAAGCACTGATTTGAACCCATCTGTCGTGTGTTGTATAGCACTGGTCATCATACCATCATACCATAGGAAGAAAGGTGTTACTGCACACTAAAAAGTACAGAAATTCAACTAAGGTTGAAAGGACTCCTCAACCACAATGAAAATGATGTATTTGTAGAGATGACAACACAGTATTAACTGGCAAAAACAAATGAAAACTGATGCACACAAATGGTCCTCGACAAAAATATGTATTGTGCATTGTCAGACAGTGCAGAGAATGCCAGCATTTTCTCCAGGTTAGAGGCTAGCAGCAGCCCTATGTACCACCTTCCCAAAACATGTCTTCCTCGTGGGGTGATGCAGTTGGGATTAAGACATGGGCCTTGTTTTCTGTGTCTCATACTATTGCTTGAGGTCAAGAATAAGCCACTATGCACTTTAGGATATTTTGTCACTCTTACTTTGTCATTCAGTGGTTCAGATTTTGTTAGCTTTCAAAAATGAAGACTTGTCGCATTGTGTTTTTTGGTTTGTTTGTTTTTACCCACAGTTCAGAATGTGGGATATTGCAATGTACTTTTTCCATCTGTATTAGATATGTATGAAAAATGATGTTAACTTCGTCATTGATATAGTTGAAGGACATGAAACTAAGCCTTTCAGATACTGAAATTGGGAAGTTCCACTGAGGCTGGAACCCTCTCCATATGGAGATTCATTTTGAAATGAAAGAGTGTTTTTTATGATGTAGGAAACTAAACACATTTGACAATATTCACCTTTTTTCTGATTTTATGGATTCTCATTTGCTATGTTTTTATCTCAATAGCATAGAGTACATATTATGTCACTACAGAGTCACCTGGGCACATTTAGAGGAAATCTACAGTAATTCATAGGTTGTATACAAGTTCAGGAGGCTTACACCTATTGTGAACTTGCCACCTCAGTTACTTAGAGGTGGTACTCATAGTTTTTGGCACCCATATAAGCATCTAGTCTACTTTTAAAGGCAACTATATTGTTACTCTCCACTATTTGTTTTGGTAAAGTACTCCAGATACTAACTATTCTGAGAAAACCACTTACCTCTCCTTACTGTTTTATTAATCTCTCCTTTTAATTTATTATTACGCATCCTAGTTTTTGTTTTTGTCTTGTACTTAACTAATCCTCTTGTTTCCGTAGGTACTTGATCCTTGAGCGCTTTATATACCAGCGGTCTCCCCTAGCTCTTCCATATTCCATAGAATAGAGGTCCAGTTTTTGAATCCTTTCAGAGTAGCTCAGATGCTGAATGTTTTTAATTTTTTTGGTAACGTTCCTCTGCACTTTCTCAATGAGTTTTTTTTCCCCTCATGTTTTGGGGTGCACTAAACTTTGAGCAATACTCTAGGTGTGGTCTCACCAAACTGCAGTATAAAGGGACAAGAATTTTGTTGCCTTTTTGAACACTAAACTTATTGTGTATATCAAAGGTTAATTTATCGGTTACTAGTACACCTATGTCTTTCTCATTTGTTGTTGTTTGAAGACAATGTCCATTGAGGGCATTTGAGTACTTAGGATTATTATGGCTCAAGTGCATGATTTTACACTTGTTTTCATTAAACTTCATCTTATTTTGTTTAGCCCAATTGTTAAGTTGATTAATATTTTCTTGGAATTCCTTTCTAGATTTGGGATCAGTCGCTATAGCTCCGATTTTACAATCATCAGCATATTTGCTCATCCATGCAGTTCTGTGTGTCTGCATGGATGAAACTAGAATATTAAATAGGTTTGGTCCCAGGACCAATCCCTGAGGAACTCCGCTTGTCACCTGTCCCCATGCTGAGAAATGGCCTCTAATCACTACTCTGTGTTCTCATGTCGAGCCATGAAATCATCCCGTTTATGATGTTATGATGGAGCTGAATGTTAATGAAGTGCTCAACAAGGATTCTGTGGGACACTGTATCAAAAGCTGTGGCGTAATCTAAAAATAGTACATCTACCAGCATTCCTTTATCGAGCACTGCACTCACCGGCTTGAAAAAGTGTAGGAGATTAGTAAGGCAGGATCTTCCACCAGAGTAGCCATGTTGCATTATATCTTGTAGCCCCTTTTGATTTAAGTGAGTGGTTATTCTTTTCTGCAGTAATCTTGCCAACAATTTACCAATAACCAAGGTTAGGCTAATGGGCCTGTAGTTATTTACCTCTGATTTTTTTCCCTTTCTTAAATATTGGGGTCACAGTAGCTTCTCTCCACTCTAATAAAGTTTTCCCCTATTTAAATAAAGCATTGACGAGTTTTGTGAGAGGAACCTGGATAACAGCTCTTACTACTTTCATGAATTTAGGTGGTATGCCGACTGGTCCTGCTGAGCTAATTGGGTTTAATAGAATCAGTAACTTCGAAGACTCCCTTAATTGTAAAGGGGGTGAAATTGTCCGTATTAATTATGTTAGTGGTGTTTATTGTTTCTTTTGGTTCATATATGCTGATGAAGTAATTATTTAATTCTGTAGCAATATCTGCATCATAACTCTCAATACCAGATGTACATAGATGCATAGATACATAGACAGTGTCGCCAGATAAGGGCCTATGGCCCACCCGGTCTGCCTATTTGAGCTTGTAAGTGCACTTTATGTTTTCCTAGAAGTCTATTGCCCCTCACCCCTGACCTTCGGAATTCCTTTATGTCTATCCCACGCATTCTTAAATCCCGTGATTGTTTCATCTCTGGCAGGGTCTTCCACTTATCCACCACCTGTTCTGTGAAGAAATTCTTCCTCACGTTTTCTCTGAATTGTCCTCCCTCCAACTTTATCCTATGCCCCCTAGTCCTGGAACATCTTTTTTGCTTAAAAATAGTGTATTCCTGCACCCTGTTCCTCCCTGTAAGATACTTGTATATCTCTATCATATCCCCTCTCTCCCGCCTCTCTTCCAGGGAGTACATATTCAAGTCCTTCAACCTGTCCTCATAGGACTTGTGATGCAATCCATGCACCATCTTTGTTGCCCTCCTCTGAACCTTCTCTACCCTGTCTATGTCCTTACATAGGTAAGGTCTCCAGAACTGTATACTGTACTCCAGGTGGGGCCTCACTAGTGTCTTGTATAGTGGAATTCTGACCTCCCTTTTCCTGCTGGTGATGCCCCTGCCTATGCATCCCAGCATCCTATTTGCTTTACCTGCTGCCTTGTCACACTGTTTCCCTACCTTGAGGTTATCGGAGATGACAACCCCAAGATCCCTTTCCTGCTTGGTGCATGCTATATCCTCACCCCCTCAACTGATATATTGTGCCAGGGTTTTTGTGTCCCATGTGCACTATCTTGCACTTCTTTGCATTGAATTTCAACTGCCAAACCCCTGACCATTCTTCAAGTTTCTGCAGGTCCCTTCTCATTCTGTCTACACCCTCTGGTGTGTCTACTCTGTTACAGAGCTTTGTGTCATCAGCGAACAGGGAAATTCTGCATTCAAGGTACTGCACAATGTCACTGATGAAGATGTTGAATAGGACCAGTCCCAGCACTGATCCCTGTGATACCCCACTGGTCACTCTTCCCTCTGAGTTATTCACCTCTGATTTTTCCCTTTCTTAAATATTGGGGTCACAATAGCTTAGTTTCCCAAGTACCTGGACTCCCGTTCTGCCCTACACTACTCCTTAGGCTTCCACCCACCCCACCCCCAACTGCTCACATGGTCCCAGCATGCTGGGAGGACCCTCAAAGCCTCTAATTACTTACCCTAGTCTTGCCTCAGGCTGTTTACCTGCTTTGCACGTTTTTGATTGCTGATTATTGAGTATGTATCATACTGTTTGTAATCATTTTTGTCTGCCCATACTATGTGTTTTTTCTTCACCAAAATGAGCCTCTGCTCAGTGTGCCTTTCCTGGTCATCAATTTTAAAATAAAAATTAAAAAAGGACCTATTCCTGTTTGTTTTCCCCTCATTGAACCAATATAATTATAAAATTGTTTTTGGTTGTCTTCAGTTATGATTGCTAGTTTCAGCTCATATTAAGTCAAAGAGTTTGCTATCACTTTAAGTAAGGCACGTAAATTATGTGGTCAGTAGATAAGCACCATCCCTATGGTGAAGCCTCGTTCAGGTGAGGTGATACGTAATGGTGCTAGCCTCCAGGCTGGAGTTCTTTGCACTGAGATTTTGCATAATAAATCTATTTATTTCGGACAGTTTGTGTATGCCAGTTTTAGTTTGTTTTTGTGGGTTTCTTGCCCTGTGCGTGTTACTGGCTGCACCTTCAGGACTGAGCATACATGTTTCCTTTAGTGATTAGACTATATTAACTGTGAAGTATAACTCAACTTTGAGGACCCTCTTGGGACACATCAATAACAGGGCTACATGACACTTAAGTTACTTTTTAAAATTTCTTCATTATGAGCAGATCCATTACTTACCAGTAAAAGTAGACCTTCCAGAGGATCTTCAGAGACTAATAATACATTTGACTGTAAGCTTTCAGCATCCAGGACCTCCCAAGAAGTGTCTGCAATGCCACCACCTGTTTCCAAGCCCTAATAGCCTTCGGGCACAGGGGATAGGAGTACGTACTGCCCTGTTTGGTAGCCAGTCATGGAGTAGTCTTATTACCTAAGTGCTACAACAGGGACCCCCCCACCCCCGAACTTGAGTGGCCAGGGTCTGGAAACATTATGGCACTGCCCTGATTTCCAGCACATTTATGTAAAGGCTTCATTCCAGCGGAGACCAGAACACCTGGGTCAGATGAAGGATGATGTGAGCACCCACCCCAGGTTGGAGACATACATGGTGACAACCACCTGTGGTTCACCTGCCCCAGGTGGGAGGCATACATGGTGACAATCACCTGTGCTTGAGGTTGCAGGATAGGAGCAGCTCTGAACTGCACATACAATAGGTTTCCAAGGAGATGGCCCGTGTCTTGTCAACACAGCAGGGCATCCTGTAGTGGGCAACAAACTGAAATCAGATGGTGCAGGGGTTGAGAAGCCTGTGACCACTGAGTCTGCAACAACCATTAAGGAATACTCACGGACTCAAATGGGTAGTCGGGATTTTGCTGCATGCGCTCCCAGACTGTAGAACACTTTCCCTGCCCAGGTCCATTCCTCACACTCACAGGTGTGTCTTCGCTCCACCCTATGGAATCACCTTAAACTTTCTTCGGCTTGTGGCTGCCCCAAACCCCAGTGAACTGATTCATCACAGCACTCCTCTGCCCTGAAGGTCTTCCTGGACAAAAGACCTAACTCCATGAGGTCGCTAAGCTGTATATAGTGTCATATCTGAAGTATCTCTAAACTGTACCTCCGGTATTGCTCTTAGTTGCTATAAGGTGTTTATTTTGTTGTGTACGTACTGTATAAATCTGTGCCTTACTACGTTTTGTATGCTGTTTTGAACCTGTAATCTTACTGTCCTCACATGAGCTGTAACATGCCTGATTTGTACAATGTTGTTTTATGTACTTAAAACTGTTATTCCTGTACTCTCCCGGGTCATACCTGAAAATAGGCAATTGTCTTGTCTAGTGTACTTACCTGGCTAACAAAAGCTAAATAAATAATAATATGCAGGCAAGCTCAAGGAGCCATGAATATGGAGGCTACCGTTAGAGCCTAGACATGGAGCATGTCCTGGGCTGAAACCTGGTGGTGTGACTCACCAATGCTACTTGAGCCATTTAGGCAGGGACTGATCTCAGGGTTGAAAGGCCTTTGCCAGGAATGTATCTCTGACTGACCCTTAAATACTGGATCCTCTGGCATGGGACCAGAACATACTTTTCCTCATTCACCAGTACCCTCAAACTGTCCAGCAGTTGTCTGTTGCCAAGTAGGGTGTACTACATCCAAATAGCTGGTGCCCCATTCAGAAGCTACTTATACAAGTATGGGAAAACATGACGTTTCTCATGATGCAGTGCCGCGACTATCAAAGCAAAGTATTTGGTAAAGACACAGAGCACCATTCCAAAGGGCAGGGCCCAGAACTGGCATTGCTGCCCTTCCAGGCAGACGTGAAGGTATTGCCTGTGTCCCTGCTTGGTTTTGATGTGCAAAGTGTCCTGCATATCCATGGAATAAAGCCATTCCCCATAACAAGACTGGGAGGAGGGACCCTGGGGACAGTATGGAGAACTTTCTGTAAGCCACATGCTTGTTTAGGTATCCAAGTCTGGCACTGAGTGGAAGTCCCAGTTTTGGGGGGCACCGGGAACTACGTGGAGAAGAACCTGTGATTTCTCACCCAAGGAATACTCCAATATTCCTAACTCTTCTGCAGTGTGCCCTTACATCAGATCTGCCTGGAGACAGAATGTTATGCTAATGATGGAATCCATGGTATGAGCCACTTTTCAAATGCTGCCACCTATCACCTACCTACATTCTAACCCTCATATTTCTCTCTCAGCCTGTCCCGACCAGATGCTCTGAGATTTCCTCATCATCTCATCGGAGAAGCCTTAAATAAATAAAAACACAAGTATCTTTTATTTATTTTCATTTGCTGCCTCTTATCAGTGTAATTTTAATAACCATTAGCTTAATTTAGTTAATTTCAGGTGTTTTCTCAGTTTCTCACGGTTGAGTATAACCGCTGAGGAACCGAGGCCTTTTTGGTTAGTTATCAGGGATTGTTCCCCTTATTACTGTTATTTTCTTTTTTTTAAGTTTTAAAGTTTGTTTTTGTAACTGATAACCTCGCTTACTGAACCGATAGTCTTGGTTCTTTTTCTCTCGGTTCCCATCAGTTTCTGAACCGATCGCAACCGATAAAGTTCTTGTCTTTTATTTTAAAAAATACTCTAATTGCTTATTTTGTTAGCGGTTGCAGTTTTTTTCAGACAAAAAGTCAGAAAACCTGAAAAAGAGAACCAGAGAACCCAGTTTCAAAAACTGTACTGAATGTGGTGAAGTTTTTGCCAAGGCAGATAAACACTCTATTTGTGTTTTCTGCCTTGGTTTTGACCATCTTAAAACCATTTGTGAAATTTGTCAAACTTTCCCTGAGAAGACACTTGAAAAATGTCTGGCAAGATTGAACAAAGGATTTAAGGGTCCCTCTGGCTCTGACCAGACGAAACCCTCAGGGTCTGTGGGTGAAACCACAACCTCTACTGTTACTACCCCCGATATGGGTAAAAAGAGACCTGCTAAACCGGCTAGCTTTCTGGTTCCAGGCAAGAAGTAGGAAAAGACTAAGGACACTGAACCCCCTGCTGATAAGGGGACTTCTGTGGTGCCTGCAGCTGTTCCTTCTCATCTTGAGATTGCACAAGCTATAAAGACAATGCAAGCTTTACAGGGTCTGCTGCCTGTGGTTACACAGTCCCCAGCTCTGACGACTGTACCCCACAATCCACCCTCTTTTCCAGAGGAGCATGGAGAGGGGGAAGAGGAAGAAAAAGGTGAGCCTGTAGAGCCTGAGGTCTCTTCTGAGCAGGAGTTTGGCTTTCCTCCCAGGTCTACAGAGGATTACTCCTCTCATTTCTCCTTTGTCAGGAAAATTGTAGATGCCTTGGATATCCCTTCCTCTGAAGTGGTAGAGGATGAGGAGGAGGCTGAGTATCTCAAAATGATGGGTAGTCATATCAGATGACCTAAAGGTAAGCAAGCAATGTGAGAAAGCAGTAAGGAGGACCGGGGGGATACTATGATGTATAGGGAGAAGCATCACCAATAGAAAACGGGAAGTTGTTATCCTTCTGTGCAGATAGTTGGTGAGACCCCATATTTTGTACTGCGTGCAGTTCCGGAGACCCTGTCTCCGCAAGAACATAGACAGGATGGAGGCAGTCCAGAGGAGGGCAATTAAAATGGTGCAGGATCTGCGCCAGAAGTCATACGAAGAGAGACTAAAGGAGCTTAATATGTATACCCTCGAGGAAAGGAGGGAGGGGGGACATGATAGAAACTTTCAAGTACCTCAAGGGGATCAACTAAGTCCAGGAGGGTAGCATCCTTCAGAAAAAGAGATGTGTAAGAACATGGGGGCACAATTTGAAGATAATGGGGGAATGGCTCAAGGGCAACATGAGGAAATATTTTTCACGGAGAGGGTGGTGGACACATGAAATGGGCTTCCTGAGGAGGTTGTGGGGTCAAAAACAGTGGGGAAATTCAAGAATGCATGGGTCAGACACAAGGCAATTCTGGTAGAGGGTAGGAAGAAGTAGGCTGTTTAACTAGGATCTGCAACATATCCAATAGGTAGGGAAATGGGCAGACTAGGTGGGCCAAGTGGTCCTTATGAGCTATCAAAGTTTATGTTTCTATATTCTGTCCTCTGGGAGCATTACGGGGAGTACCATGAATTGCTGCTGTTGCACATAGCTCATGCATAAACACAGGAGGGTAGGTGTGAGAGCCTTTTTAAAGAGCTCTTGCCATGGCTCTGTCTGAGATAGAGACCGAATAGACCTCACAGAAATCTTCAAGGTTTCCAGCTCGGTAAGAATGGCTTCAACATTGGAGCCAAATAACCTACCTTAAAGGTTGCATTCAACCCTAAGTGTTGCACATCAAGGGCGAAACCTACAATGCAGAGCCAGGAATGCCTGTATAGACAGATGTTAGAAACGGCTACTCTGGCTGAAGCTTCTGAGGCGTTATTCCCAGGCCAGAGGAGATGCCTGACCACCTTAGAGCCCTGGGAGACTCAATTCAGGGCATCTGTTTTATCGGGCCCCTCTCACAAATTTCTGACAATATGGCCCACATCCCTCCAGACACAATGTTGGTATTTGATCTGATACTCCAGATAATTGTCACTACACAGGCTGCGCGAGGCCAAGCCAAAAGTGCATTTGAGCATGATATCCTGTGTTCTCAAGACTTTATCAGAAACTATGGTGCTTGTCCTCTGTGGGAACCAAGACCTGTCATTGACAGCTATGACTACCTCTGAATCAGTGTCAGGCTGAGTGAAATAATAAATATTCTTTATGCCCCCTAAATGCTGATGTTGCTCCATCCTCATCCTCCCGTTTCTAGAGCTTGCCTCCCCCTGTCCCCCACAGCTTGTCACCTGTGGCTGGACCAGGGAAATTTACTGTACCCTAGTGAGTGCAAAGAGGTGACACCTCTGGTAGAAGAGTGGCTGTTGCAGGGATGTGGGGGCCGGGGCCCAGTGCACCAGATCCTACTGTAGTCACTAAGGCTTTTCCCTGTTTGCTCATCTCCTTGGAATCCTGTTGTATGCTTTATCTGAATGTTTTTTGTTTGTTTTTTTGGTCTGAAACAAAATCTCTTGCTCAAGGTACAAGCAATCCTTTCAAAGGTTCAGCTTTAATGACATTATATTCCTGGTTAGGGTTGTTTTCAGCCATAAAATGACATTCTGAAAATCCTGTTATCCACAAGTGTGAAGTCACACTCGTGGTTAACATAGAGGCTAATGTATGGTCCTCTATCGGTAACAGGTTTGTTAACCATCAGGAGGTTGCCAGGGCGACAATGTAAACCTTAAGAGCAAAGGAAGCCGCGAGACGGTTAACAAAAAATGGTTACTGATAGAAGGACCATACATTATATTTTATAGTGCATGGTCCCAATAAAAATGAAGACTGCTCCTTACTGTTTAAATATTAGTCACCGCAGCAGCTGTTCAAGGTCATTCTCTCACCGCTGTGCCCCTCCGTCAGTTCATGAGGAAAAAAAAGGTGCGTGCATACGCAGACCGTTCCCAGTTTATTAATCCATCGATGTGATGTACCATTGATGAGCTAACATCGTGGTGTCACATCGATGGTAAAACACTAATAAAAGGTAGATTTCTGCATGTAACAACGTTCTACCATACATTATAGGATTCTTACAGTGTCCTGTTCAGCTGATTTTGATTCAGTTATGCACCCTCCACATTTTCTAAAATGTCTGTCTATATTTTAAAATATTACACCCCATTCAGCTTGTAACTCTCATAAATCCTACAGTTCTTCATTTAAAAATGTATCTGATGATCCCTTCCCTCAGATTTTCACAAAGCATGCAAGTCTGTGTTGTATCATGCTCCTTGTCCTTGATTCAATAGGTGATTACTCAGCAGGTAACTATAGATCTTACTTCGAGATGGCTCTTGCAGTAGGTAATTACATATAGGACTGACGCCAGCTGGCGGCAGGACCCCATGGAAAAATTTCTAGCTAGCAGTCCCTGGTGGAGACCGCCCCCACATCAGGTGTCTGGCGTCATACGACGTCGGTATAAAGGGGCGGTCCCGGACACCCGCCTTCCAGTTCTTTCCCGCCATCAGCTCGTGCAGCGCCTCACGGTTAAGTTCATATCGCTCAGTCCTGTTACTTCGGTTTTTTCCCAAATAGTTTTCAGTATAGAATTTTATTCTTCTTTCGTCAGGTGAGCGTCAGTATCGCCGTCCCCTTCAAAGAATAGTCACGGCCTGGTCACGGCGCCCAACTGCCTCACAAAGATGGTCACTCCCTCTGCCTTTTCTGCCTAGGCCCACCACCACGCTGGTTCGACAAGTGTCCGCACTGCCTCCGGTTCAACGCGGCCACCCACAGGCGATGCCAGCAGTCCTCGAAACCCATCTCCTCAAAAGAAGATGTCTGCGATGGAGAAGAGTTGAAAACTCGGCAGGTGTCGACCTCCCTGAAGAGGCATAGGAGGCGGGACAAAAAGACACCGGGAGGCCTCCTCTTCCCGACTCGGCGGGTCATGCTTTATCCCTCCGGAGATCATGTGACAGCCTCCAAGACTTTGGAGGCATCGGCCCGCCTGACGGGTTCGCGTTCAAGCCCGCCAGGGCGTCTCCGAGCAAGGAGACTCCAGCCCCAGTACTGCCGCAGGCCTCGGCCCTACTGGTGGCGGGCACCTCCCTTAAGCCGGACGTCGGCTCCTCCGGCGTATGCGGAAGGCCACTAAGGCGCTCGACCCTTGAGCGGCGCTCGGGAGTCTCCTCAGACCAGGCCTCCTCTCATCCTCAGCCCGCCTCCAATGAGGACCCCGAAGCGGACGCGGCTCTCTGGTATCCGCGGGATTCGGCCCATAAGCCACACGTCGGCTCCTCCGACGTGTGCCGGGCCTCGGAGCCTACGGTGGACCCTGCCGTATCTGTCGTACCAGGCTCCCCACAGCCTTCGCTGCCATCAGGGAAGCCCCAGTCCCCCCTTCCTGACCCCAGGAATTTTTCCCCACCGTCCCCGGATGAGACTTGGGACCCTGGGCTACCGTCCGATCCTCTTCCTGGAGAACCGGATGTGAAGCCGGCTCCTCTGACGCCAGCCCCGACACCGGCCCCGCCGACGCCGGTTCCAACACTGGCCCCTCCGATGCCGGCAGAGATTTTCCTCTTCTCCGGGCCCTCACCCACGGGCCTATCGGCTGATCTGCCGTGTGGAGTACCTGGCTGGGCCGTCTGCTCCGGCAGCTCCTCCAGTGCCTGGTATCCGCCGTCATGTCAGGCGCGGTCTCAGGTCCGCGTATCCTGCGCGTGCAGTGCAGACTCGCCCGGTGCACGCAGTTACCGCGCCACAGTACCCGACTCCGGTATACCCGCAGCTGGGTTACGGATACTCCCCTCTGATTTCCTCCATACAACTCCCCTCCTCCACCGCCCCTGGGCGCGGTGGATCTTCAGAGACTCTTGCCTCCTTTTGGGCTGAGGCCAAGGCTCAGCTCACCAAGAAGTCGAGCCGTCTTCTGGCGACAGTGCCACCCCGGCTCCCGTCGCCTGGCGGCACTCTCCCTCTCCTCCTCCAGTTCCCAGGTTTGCCTCGGGATCCAGAGAGGGCAGGACACACGTTCTGGGATCCCTCCCAAGGAACCCGTTCCTCCCCCTAGACGAGTTAGGGAGTCTTACTCTGCTTCAGATTCTTCCTCTCCTTCTCTCTCGGACTCCTCGGACGCTTCCGATGGACGTTCCGAGAAAGATGACGAGCCACGCTCTCCGTCCAAGCCCCGGCCGAGGACTCCTCCGAAGTCTCCTCTGGAGGATCCTTCCTTCATGGAGTTGCTCAGGAAGATCCAGGAGTCCATCAGTGGCATTCCTTAGAACCAGATCCTCCAGGTAAAACTCACGAACATCTGGACCGCCCCTCACGGCTCCTACTAGTGCCACCCTGGATCGAGCCTCACGCCCACCTTGTTTCCACTATTTGGAAGCAACCGTCGGCTTTAGCCCCACTTCCCAGGAAGTCCAGACAGGCTATACCAGGCTCCGGAGGTGTAGACTTTTAGACTCTCACCCGTGCAGACTCAGTTGTGATTAGCGCTGGCTCACGGCGGTCAGCACCGAAACATGAGCTCATCTCCCCAGATGAGAATCTCGCCTTCTGGATCAGTATGGAAGGAAGATCTTCGCTTCTTCCACACTGGGGATTAGGGCCCTGAACTATGTAGCACATAGGGGGGATTACCAGAAGGCCGTCCTTACTCAGGCGGAATCCAAGATCGACTCTTTGCCTGACTCTCAAGTCAAGCAGGAGTTGGCCAGCCTGGTCCATTCTGCTCGTTCAGCCAGTCGTCACATTCTGAGGACGACCTACGACGCAGTGGACACCGCAGGATGGAGCTCTGCATTTGCTGTAAGTCTTTGGCATCACGCATGGCTCCGTGTGTCAGGTCTGGTCCCGGAGGTGCAGTCAGCCATCCAAGAAGCACCTTTCAGGGGTTCTGTGCTTTTCGATGGTGATGTCAAGGACATCATCACTGATTTGCAGGAGAAGGGGACGGCCGCTCAATCTGTTGATTCAATGGACCGTCCCATCCCCCAAGCACCATCCCTTCGCCAGGCAGCGGCCTCAAGCAAAACCTCAGGAAGGCGGGCCACTAAACATGAGCCCCCAGCTGCCTGGCCCACCGCCCAAAAAGCAATGGGTGCCCCAGCTGTGGCGCTGCCTCACACCACCTGACTCCTTTCCTCTCCCACCGCCTCCGGATGCCCCGGAGGAACCGGTAGGAGGGAGGTTCTCCCTCCACCTTCTGGGTTGGGAGAGGATAACTTCAGATTCATGGGTGCTTCAGATCATAGCAGAGGGGCACTCCATAGAGTTTCTACAGAAACCTCCACGTCACCCCCCTCTGAACTCCGCTTACTCAAGGGACCATCTTCCTTTGGTCAGGGAAGAAATCTCGGTGCTCCTTGCGAAACAGGCTATAGAGCCCGTCCCTCCTCACCTCTACGGGACGGGGTACTATTCCCACTTCTTCCTTGTACCAAAGAAGACGGGAGATCTCAGACCTATTCTCAATCTCAGCTCCCTGAACCTGTATGTGGAATACAAGAATTTCAGGATGCTGTCCCTTCAATCCCTTCTGCCCCTGCTTCGGCCGGGCCAATGGCTTTGTGCACTAGATATGCAGGATGCATACCTGCACATCCCATCCGCCCTCCGCACCGGAAAGTACCTCAGGTCATGCTCAGGGGTCCACTACCACCTCAGGCGCCCATTTTGGTCTCTTCCTGCCCCAGTCTTTACCAAATGTCTGGCGGTAATAGCAGCCCATCTGTTTTCTTTGGGAGCTCAGGTTTTTCCCTACCTGGACGACTGGCTCCTGGTGGCCCCATCCTGGGAGGAACTCCTGCATTTTCTCTCCCTCACCCAGCAGGTTTTCTCTGGCCTGGGTATTACCATCAACCACTCCAAGTCTCACCTGGATCCTTCACAGAGGCTCCAGTTCATCGGGGCAATTCTCGACACAACTTTGTGTAAGGCCTTTCTGCCTCCGGACAGAGGGGCCTCCCTTCAGTCCCAGATTTTCCTCCTATCGGAGCACAGGAGGGTCCCGGCGAGGTCAGTGCTCCGTCTACTGGGGCTTATGGCGGCGGCCATCCCGACGGTTCCGCGTGCCCGCCTCCACATGAGAATCTCTCAGTGGACTCTTCGATCTCAGTGGGATCAATGAGTAGACGACCTAGATCATCTGGTTCTGATCTTCCCACCTATGGTAAGAGACTTGCAATGGTGGATGGTTCGAGAGAACCTCTTCCGGGGGGTCCCCTTTTTTCATCCTCCCCCGATCAGACTCTGACTACGGATGCTTCAGGTGAAGGTTGGGGAGCCCATCTGGGTCCTCACCGAACCCAAGGCCTTTGGTCAAACTTGGAGATTGTTCTCCACATCAACGTGCTCGAGCTTTGAGCAGTGCTGTATGCGCTCCAGGCCCTTCACCAATACATCCTTTCCGGTCACCTAGCTGTCCAAACGGACAACATGTGCATGGTGTGGTACATCAACAAGCAGGGAGGAACTCGGTCCTACCCGCTGTGCAGGGAAGCGATGAGGGTTTGGGATTGGGCAACACTCCACAACCTTCACCTCACGGCGATCCATGTTCCGGGAGTCGACAATGTCCTGGCAGACAGACTAAGTGGCTGAAATCGGCTCTTCCACATGGTGAATTCCTCCCAAAGCATAAAGCTTCCAATCTTTTGCTCGCTCGCTCCAGAGCAAGGCGCTTTCTGGGCGACGCTCTATCTCTAAGCGGAAGGACAGATTCGTCTATGCTTTTCCCCAGTTCCTCTGGTCCCTCGTGCGCATAGAAGCTTGCTTTAGAAGGAGTGAGAATGATTCGATCGCTCCTTTCTGGCCCAAGCAAATCTGGTTCTCTCTTCTACAACAATACTCAGAGATTCCTCCTCTTCCTCTTCCTTTATCTCCAGGATTGCTGACCCAGGATCAGGGACCCTGGTCCATCCGGGACTCAAGTCCCTTCAACTTCACGCATGGCTCCTGCAGACCTAGCTCAAGCTCGTTTGGCGTTTCTCCTAAGGTGGCGAGATTCTGGTGGAGGCTAGAAAGCCTACACTAGGTCCTATGCCATGAAATGGAAAAGATTTTCTATCTGGGCTGCGTCCAGGAACGTGGAGCCCTTTTCCGCCCTGTGACCATTCTGTTGTACATGCGCCATCTTTGACCTGGGTCTCAGTCACTCCTCTTTGAAAGTCCATATGGTGGCTATTTCAGCCTACCATGTCCTGTTCACTGATAAGGCATTTGCCCAGCTGAGGTATCAAAACTTTCCTCAGAGGGGTCCTTCATCTCAGGCCCCTGTCAGACTCGGCTCCGCCTGGGACTTAAACTTTGTCCTCAAGAAATTTACCCTTCCTCCCTTTGAGCCTGTGGCTTCCGCAGACTTGAAGTTTTTATTGTGGAAGATGCTCTTCTTGGTGGCCATTACTTCTGCTCGCAGAATTTCTGAGCTCCAGGCCCTCATGTGCAAAATCCCTTATTTGATTTTTCACAAGGAACCAGTAGCTCTTCGCATGAATCCTAAGTTTCTTCCGAAGGTGGTAGCAGAATCTACCTTGAATCAGTCTATTGAATTACCTGCTTTCTTCACACAGTACTCCAATCAAGGAGAATACCTGCTCCATACCATGGATGTTCACAGGATTCTGAGATACTACACCGATAGGACGAAGGATCTCAGAAAGACTGATCAGTTTTTCGTCTCTTTCGCTCACAAAAGAGAAGGCAATGCTGTCTCTAAGCAATGCTTATCAAAATGGTTGGCCCATTGCATCACTTTCTGTTATGACAAGTACAACAAGACCCTCCCGGGTCAAGTCAGAGGTCTGTCCACTCGTGGAGTTGCCGCCTCTGCGGCTTGTTTTAAGAACGTGTCTGCGGCAGACATCTGTGCTGCTGCCAGTTGGACTTCTGTCCATACATTTACTAAACATTACAGTTTGGACATTGCCTCTCGCCGTAGAGCAGGCTTCAGGTTAGCAGTCTTGCAGGGCCTCCTTTCTTGAGGTTTGCAAGCTTTCTTACTACTTATTGGAGTAGTTCTCCTCCCAGTGCCTTTTCATTTGTTCCAGACTGCTTGGGATTCTATCCTATATGTAATTACCTACTGCAAGAGCCCTCTCGAAGTAAGATAGTACAGTTACGTAAGAACTTACCGTAACAGTAGATCTTCGAGAGAGGCTCTTGCAGTAAATATTCTTCCGCCTCCATCCCCTAGGCTTTTTCAGCTCCTTTTCCATTGAGGGAAATATCTGCTTCTGTCTCATCTGGGCCTTCCGGGCCTGTGGCGGGAAAAGAACTGGGCGGGTGTCTGGGACCACCTTATGCCCGTCGTATGGCGGCGGTCACCGACGAGGGGCAGTCCCCACCAGGGACTGCTAGCCAGGAAATTTTTCCGTGGGGTCCTGCCGCCGGCCGGCATCAGTCCTATATGTAATTACCTACTGCAAGAGCCTCTCTCGAAGATCTACTGTTACGGTAAGTTCTTACGTAACTGTACTTTCACTACAGCAGGAGTGAGACTCTTCGTCCAAATCAGAGGGAAATACCACCATCAATCAGATAAGCTTTTAAATTAGGAATTCTGTGGGGTTTTAATGAGGATCAGAAGCTCTGTGGGGTTGCTTAATTTTATACAGATAACGGAGATTTGTTAAGAACACTAGGGAGGGGTTGCAGGACAGGAAATTAAAACCAGTAATTGTAAAAAGTAAAGTATGGGAACCTGTTATCTCATTTTTTTTTACACACCTTGAGTATATGAACAAATTATTGTTATTCACAGCTCCCCATACATTATTTTATGCATATTGAACCAGAATTGAATGCAGCATGTTACATTATTCAGTTGTGATTTGTAAAGCAGCAGTCTGTTAGGGGCAACACTGGTGCTTTTTGTTCTTCCATAGTTTTAGTAGAGTTTGAAAATTATGTCCAGTCTCTTCTAAGGATTTTTGAAACAATACAGTAGAACCCCGGTTATCCATACTGCTTGGGAGACATAAGTTTAGTTCAGATAATTGGGAGTTCATTGGTGAGGGAGTATCATTTTTCCATTTTATTTTATTTTTTTTGGTGTGTGTGTGTGTGCGTGTGTGCGTGCTTTTCTTCGTGCTTGTGCAGTAACAGTGCATCATGTTTTGATATGTATAATGCTTGTGTACTTGTGGTACTTGTGCTAATCATGCTTATTGTGGCTCAGTAACAGAGACTGCACAGTACTATATTCATTTAAAATGCTCTGTGATGGGCTTTTATTTCTGAACGCCCAACTGTGCTCACGTGGCTTTTGCTCTTAGATTGCGTAGCAGCAGTAAGTTCATTGAGTCACATTCCTCCTGGTTCTCTAGCCACAGTAAACACTGATGGAAGCATTCCTCTGCTTCACTGTGGCTAGGAACCTTAGTCTGGCTGTCTGGTTCAGTCACTTCATCCTCCTCACCACTGTCATCTTCACCCTTGCCCTCACCCTCTCGTTGCCCTGTTTTCTGACTTGTGACTGCTGCGACGATCACATCATCGTCCAAATGTTCATGACTGTCTTTGTCCAGGTTACAACTCAACCACTCATTTATCTCCTCCTCCTCAGACATGCTCAGCGTGAGTTTGCTCACAAGCTCAGTGATGTCCTCAATGTCTGTCCTTCTCTCCATGGCAACCACATTGTCAGGTGTACAGCGTGCACCTATCACTGAGTCCTCAACCTGAGATGTGCCCTCTCCAATGGGATCCTGTTGTGGTTTTCTCTAGCAGCCCTGACTTAGCCCAAGCCTTCGCTATTGTCTCTGCCCGCACATTATCCCATGCCTCACCAGCCATGTAAACTGTGTCCTTAAGCGTAAGTGCCTTGATAATGTCTTGTAATGGCACCTCATGATTGCCATCATCAAGAACTGTTTGCAGCAATCTCCTGTGGTAATTTCTTTTAAAAATCTTCAATATTCCTTGGTTGCAGGGCTGCAGTTTAGAGGTGGTGTTGGGTGGGGGAGGAGACAAGCTGGATATGGTGCCATCTCTTGTTTTTATCACCGGCATTTCTGGGTGGGCAAGGGAATTGTCTAGAAGCAGAATTGCTTTTACTGGGAGGTTTTTAGAACGGAGGAATCACTTCACACTAGGCACAAATGAGTTCTTGTACCAATTCACAAAAATCCCACAGTCCATCCGAGCATTTCTTTGGGACTCGTACTGGACCGGGAGGTTGCTCATGTTTATATGTTTAAAGCACCTAGGTTGCTTTGACTGGTCAATTAGAAGGGGGGTTAGCTTGTGACTGCCGGTAGCATCAGTACAACCCAGGATAGTCACTTTCTCCTTCTGCTTCTTAAAACCTAGGGCATCTTTCTCTGATCCACCCACCGCCGTTTTCTAATCACTCTAAGATCCTAAGCTTCTGTGCTATGGTAAGCACAGTGCGCTTCCATTTGCCAGACATGGTGTATGCTCCTACAGTATCTAACAGTCAACCAATGCTAGACTATTATATACAGAGTAGGTGAGTCTGTAACTCTAAACAGCTGTGGTGACAAGATTTAAATCAGGATTACAGCAGGATTTCTCAACACAACACTGCCACTGAAAAACAGTGGAGAAATCGGGCAACACAGCCTGAGTTCATTAGATGGGGATTTTCGGTTTACTGAGGTTCAGATTATCAGGGTTCTACTGTACTTGTAATTTACTGTAAATTCTCTACATCAGTATCCAGTATTTACTTCACATTCCTCTCTTTGCTGCCCCTTTCGTATTAGATGTCCAGTTGGAGAGCAACTAAACCAAAACTTGTAAAACTTACTTCCTGTGTCTTTTAAAACCAGTGATAGATCACCTCTGGAACATGTCACATCTTTAAATTACCTTGAAGTTTGGCTGGACCAGTCCCTCGATTTCTCCACCCACATCATCTCTATCACCACACTTTCCACTGAAACCACTCCCCAAGTGTGTTGTCTTCCACCATAGCAAATCTGTCTCACTGATTTTGCTGGACATGAGATGGCTCGAAAAATTATTCTCCATTTTTGACTGTGGTGACATTGTCCACAGTGCAGCTTCCAAGTCATCACTAGGCAGACTTGACCATTTTTTCCATATTTACTTTCAAATACTTGTTAATAATGCTTGCACATTGTGTAGCGTGTTAATGTTTTTTATATAATTTCTGTACCTGAATATTGCAGGTGTAACCTGTTATCTTTATTGTTGTAATTGCCACATTTTCTAACTTTTTGCTGCTTGTATGCAGCTCCTGGTCACAACTGAAAAAGGGCCTTTGGCTAATTGCGCCAATCCAGTTAAATAAATAAATAATAAGTAAAATTATTTCTGCCAGTTTGCTTTAAACTGTCCATCTTCATCTTCTGCCCTCATAAGGCTCAGGTGGCTTTTTTTAGATGGTGGTGACACTGCATGGTACCCTGCTGATCTTCTGGTTCTGGACCAACACTCTTCCAGATTATCTTTACTTCCTTCTCAGACCTACCCCATCCTCTGCCTACTACTTCTGTCACTCCAGCCTCTTCTCCTTGCTTTGTCAGCTGAGCAAGCCACATTGTGCTAGGGACTCCTCCCCCTCTGGTACTCCTTCCCTTCTTAACTCCAGACTTCCCCTTCATGAATTTCTCTTAACAGGGTTTTATTTAACTCTAAAAATTGATTAGCATTTTGCTCCTAAAAGTGTTAAAACATTGTAAAAATGCATAGCACTTGCCTCAATGTATTTAACAAACGTAACACTTCTAGAAAACCTATATAAATTCTTTCTGTACAGTTAGTATTGTCCCAGGAAAAAAAAACGCTAATCAATTATTTAAAACCCTGCTTAAGAGGTGGGTCTTGGAACTGTCCAGTCCTGCGTGGGGTTGCTCCCCACCCCAGTCAGAAATCCTACTGGGTCATAATGTCATACGCTTAATAGCATACAACATTATTGCTAACCCGAAAGAGCGTTGTCCAGGACAGCGAATGGTGCAATACCACATATACTGCTGTACACGGTATTGCACCATTCACACACTCCCAGGCAGAGGATAACACCTCTGCTGGGAGTGGGTTCCAACAAGCAGCTGCTGTGGCTCACTGGACTGAACCACAGCAGCAGGAACCCAGGCGCTGCATCTGGGACTGGGTTTTTATTTTATTTTATTAAGTTTTTGTTGACCAGGTAAGTGCACTAGACAAATCCTGCCTATTTTCAGGCACGACCCGGGGAAGGGGGATACAGATGAATGCCAACTGACCTTGAACCAGATTAAGCTGTTGGTGGTATTTTTCTTGAATGGAGGAAATTTGGCCATTGCACCAGGGAAATTCCCCTGCTCTTTTCGCGAAGTGCCATGGGACCTTTAACATCCACCTGAACTACCACCAGAACAGGCAGATGGGACCTCGGTTTAACGTCTCATCCGAAAGACAGCACCTCAGGAGTGCAGCACCCCCCTCATGCTACACTACAGTGTCAGTATTGGGATATTAACCCAAGTGCCTGGTGTGGGGATAGAACCCACAACCTACTGATCTCCCGGCCACTGACACTGCTTTGTGTCGGGTTTGATTCCCAGTCCCAGACATTTTATTTTTCTTCACAATTTGTGCGCTCCCCAAGTTGGACCCCCACCCCCAGTGTTGAGAATCTTTAATGGGGGGTCCGGGGTACAGCCCCCGACAGAAAACAGAATTATGCCGCATGGCAGTGTCACGCTGTATTGGCAGTGTGATTTTTGCCATGCGGCATAATGTCTTGGGACATTATGACCCCGTGCCATCAGAAATCTACCCTGCATTTGGACTGGGAACACTGCATTTTGACATTTTGTATTGTGTTTTTCTTCTGTACGTGTATTTAGTAGGAAATATATATTGTACATTTATTACTGTACCTTTTTTAACTATATCTTTTTGAATATTACCTATTCTCTGTCTTATGTACCCAACCTCCAGGACACATCTGGAATCAAGCTGGTGGCATCTGGACATGTTCCTTCCTGGACAAAAAATTAAAATAAAGATAAATAAAATTTATCAAACTAGGTGTTAGCATAGTATTCATATGCTGACTGCTTTTTTTTTTTTTTTTTAGCTATGATTTATTTTCAGGTATGGATTGCTGCTTTACATTTTAGGTGGTAGGTACAAGGTGGCATATGCTGAAATAAATGAAGGAGTCAAATGGGTTTCTACCCAACGTATTTATTACTTGTATAATTATGAACAGTTGGGATACATATATGCTATAAACAGATATGTTTTAAGTCAGCGTGCTGACAGATGTTATGTTTTGCTTCTACCAGTTGTGTTTTTCTTAAGATGCATGGACAAAAGCTTCCACTTTTTGTCTCTCTCTTCTGAATGATGGTTTGTCATTTTCCATCTTGCTCTGATAGGTCAGTGACCCATGGTTAAATTGTGTATCCATGCAGTGACATAGTCAACATTCCAACTGATCCTATAACGAACACTGCACACAAATTTGTTCATAAAATGAAAACTATACAAAACACAGTTGTTACATCAGTCATTAAATAGGTAAAATTAAACAAGTGTCTTTTGAATGGTATGAATACAAATAAAAAAAAGAAATAGGAACACTACAAGCAGCTGCAAATTTGCACAGTTTTCCTGTCCCCTTCAAGGTTGGTTGATTGGACTTTCATCAGAGTCTGCAAATTCATACATTAAATAAATGTAGATTTTTCTGTTATATAGACATATGTTTTTCTGTTATATGCTGCTCTGCTATTACTGACGTCATATTTCCACATGAGTATTACTCTTACCCAATTAGAACAATATTAAACAGAAATTAGAGAAAAAAGATACATCAGCAATGACAGAAAGGTTTGGGTGGGAGTGGCAAAGTATTCCCCTGCTCCCTCCACTCTCCCTTCTCCCTCTTTTCATTTATCCACATATTTTTGGCACTTATTGTATCTTGCTCTGTGTAAAACCTTTCTCTTGCAATGCCTGTTTCACATTGTTTTGACTCTTGTTGTTACTTGACCTAAATGTATTTGGTCTGCTTCATACTGAAATTTTTTGTCTCTACAGCCCAAGTGTGATTGTTTATTGATTCAGTGTTTTCTTAAGTTTGATTGAATGTTGATTTTCCCTCCTCACTGTGTTACCTATCTCATGTGCTGCATCATGTATGCTCATTTTGTATTTCAAACTGTCTTTCTCCCGGGTCGTGCCTGAAAATAGGCATTTTCTATGCCTAGTGCACCCACCCGCTTATCAAAAACAAATAAATAAATAAAAATAAAATGTATTTTTTTTTGTTTCTGTTGCTTTACGGTGCAGCACCGTTAACTCATTCAGGTTTGTACAGTAGGTTCTGGGATGCAATTATGATGAAGTAATTCCTTGATTATGTTTGTTTGAATTGTGCAGACTGAAACCATTAAAGGCATTAACTTGAAATAATGTGTAGTAAAATCCTTATACGTGCTATCCACAGTGTCACTGTGATCTTGTATTTTTTAGCTGTAACTATTCATGTGGCTTTACCAATTGAACTTTTATATTGCTTTCCCTTCTGGAATGTTAAAGATTCTAGTGTGTTATAATTTAATCTGATTGCCCACTATGTGGACTTGCAGCAACAAAATGGAAGTACAGAGAAGTCTTGAATCACAACCAGAGATGGAATATGAGTACCTGCAGTTTCAGAAAAAGCTCAGAATGTTTATTTAAAATTATTTCTGTGATATAATGTTTTTTACAAGTCTCTTGATGTCACTGGTAAATAACTCTGGAATAATCAAATAAGCTGGTAATTTTTGTTTTTTTTTATTCAGATTGAAGTTCAAACAGAGGCAAAGGGGGGAAGTGTAGCCTAGAGGTTGGAGGAATGAGGTGTGAACAAGCTTGATACATCCAGCAGACCAGACCTGAGTTTGATTCTCACAACCTCCACTTGCATACTGAGTGACTCTGAGCAAGTCACTTAACTGACTGGTGCTCCCAGGTAGCCCCTGAAAACAGGCACTTGTGCCTAGTGGGCCTTACCCGGTTACCAAAGACTAAAAAGGAAAAAAAAATTGAATACAAAATATGCAGAAGACGTTTGCATTGCCAAAGGGATAAGCTGTGACTTTACTCTTCAAGATTTCTGTACATCTGTTTTGGTATTGTGGTATGGTCACGGTCCTACATAAAGAGCATTTGGTTTTGATTTTGTTTCCCTGGCCCATGCGCCCTAAGTCTAAGTCTTGTAGGTTGCCAGAGCTCCAGGGACTTGTTTGCGTTATAAATTTTTTCAGGTCACATATTTATTTGAGATTGTTTCACTAGGTGAACAAACAAGAGGTACAAAACCAGTCTGATTTATAGTTGAGACCGGGGAGGAGCAAAAATAAGAATGAAACACAATAAGTACATAAAATATCCACTGAGTAAAAGTTATATTGTAAAGCACATGGGAGTCAGGAAGCTGTGGTCATTTTTCAGATCACTAAGTCATAATAAAAAAATACAAAAAACATATTTCAATCACTGGCTTTAGTTCAGATTTTGAATGTTTCCATGTTATACCCTTTGTAACCTCTCTTCAGTGGCCAGTATCCAGTTCCAGTGAGAGGTAGTCCCAGACAAGCAGTGCCACCCACAATCAATGTATGCATAAATTACAAACAGTAGTCCACCCCCACTCTCATCGTGGCACCAGTAACACAGAATTAAAACATTTTACAAATATGTTTAAGTCCATTTAGCAGGCTGCAGTATGTCACTCCCATTTCTAAACACAGTACAAATAAAAATAGTATAATTTAAGATTTTTGTATGCAGTACAGCAGCCCACCAAACTTGTGGCACCCGTACAGCCATGTTTCACTTGCAGCAGTCCAGAGGATAGCATACATTTCTAGGGACATGGATATGGTGCATTTATCCATACTGTGGCAGTCTTCCTTTCTCCTTTAAATCCAGCTGGAACGTCTTCAAACTAAGCTCCTCCTGCCCACCCAGGTGTTATCCTCCTCGGCTCCACCCCGTGATGTCAGATCTTTCAAGTGGCTTTCTCTTGCATTCATTTCGAGATGGAGTGCAACGAACCTCAGTCCGGTTCCCGATTCAACAGATGCATTGCCTGCAATCAAAAAATGTCCAGAATGGACTCATATGCCTCATGCATCTACTACCTTGGGACGGAGCACAACCCTCAGGATTGTGGACTTTGCAAAACTTTGTTGCCCTCCTCTCTTGAGGATCAGTACACCGACCTCCTCCTCGGTCACCTAAATGAACAGGACCCCTCCAGTCCACTCTAAAGATACCTGTAAAGTATCTGTGGCTGTGTGTTTGGCTTCCCAGCTTGTGGCTTTAAAAGAGGCAGTGGCATAGACTGTGGCAGTTTCCTTGTCAGCACCCGCATTGTTCCTAGTTGGCGCCAGTGTTGGGGCTTTCTTCACCAGCACTTTTCGTGATATGTGCCAATCCTTGCAGACCCTTGGAGAGGGCCCTTCCTGGGGTGACAAGTTGAAGAAAACCAGGAGAACCCACTATTGGTTATGGGAACAGGAATGAGCATGCTCTTCCCACTCCCACGATTCCCTCGACTGCTCAACACCTGTCGAGCTGTTAGTCTCGACTGAGCCTTCCCTGTTCAAGGGTCAGACTGCTAGCTGCATGGTGCCCCTGTCAGACTGGTTGGCCATGACACAAGCTGACCAGCTGGTTGATATTTTTCTTACCCGGTCAACCTGTTGTCAGAAGAAATCGAGGGTGACTCGATCACTAGGATTCTGATCCTTTCAGCCCTCTCTCAGGAGGGGCAGGAGAAGCCAGCTGAGCAGGCTGCCTCTTCCCAAAAGATACCCCCTTCAGGGGTCCAGTGGAAGGATTTGGTGTGTCTTGTACACAGCCTCTTCTCTGGCATCCCCTCACTGTCTACGCTGTAGTTGTCATTCGAGATCGAGGTCCTGGTCTTGGTCAAGATTACAGTCTCAGGAATCTTTGCATTCCCGCAGTCAGCCTTCAGCCAGAAAGTGCCATTGATGCTCCTCTTCATCTTCATCCTTGGATGAAGAGAGGCTCCATCACAACTTGCGTTGGTGCTGTGAGGAATTGATGTGGCAGCAGTGGGTCCTTGGGCATGGTAGACCCCTTCCTCAGACCCCAGCACTTCCCTGGTGTCCCCCGGTCAGGCCCGCCCAGGTCCTGCTGACTTTGGTCACACCTATGCCAGCTTCCCTGTCAATTTTAGTGGAGCCACTGTCCAAGCAGCCCTTCCAGGGAGCTCTGACCAAGGGCGCTCATTCAGCTACCGGCATTCCCGGATGACTGTCCATCCAAATCACTTGGATAAGAGTAGGGTAGTTCATGGAGAAAAATGGCCAAGGGCGGTATTTGAGGAGTCTTCAGACTCTGAAGGGTTCTCTATGCAGCCCTCCAGGATCCCAAGCTTTCGACCATGAGTTGGACAAAGAACTCTACTGAGCATAGACTGGTCTCCTTCGGGGGTCTGCCTCGGCTGATCTCTGAATCGATGGGAGATTTCCTTGGAGCCAGTCCAGAAGTAGGCCAAATATCCCCCTTACAGAGATCCTCAATGAAGATGATTCCCCAGGGGTTGCCTTCAATGTGGTTGAGGCTATATAAGGTCCTGTGCTGGAGCTTTGGCAGCATCTGGCATCTTGTGCGGCGCCATTGGCCCAGATTGTCTGCAAGGTTTCAACTGATTCTCTTCCTGGTTTTTTTGGACCATCCCTCAGCTGATGGATTGGTGGTGGACTCCGTTTTTTGAAAGATGGGAAATGGGGATGTGGACAAGCCCCCCTGACAAGGAATCCAAGAAGCTAGACCATGCAGCTAAAAAGGTCTATGCTGCATTTTTCCTGGGTCTCCATCAGGTGAACTCCGCCTTGATCAAGGCCAACTTCAGACATGCCCTCATTGGTGTCCTGGACCATGTCCTTCCCCGCTTTCCTGCGGACCTGCTGCCGATGGTCAAGATGGTATCAGACCAGGGTCGCTCCCTAGCCAAGCACCAGCTTCAGACGACCTTAGACACTGGTGACTCCTGTATCTGGTCTGTGGCAGTGGCAGTCACTATGCGCCATAGAGCCCAGCTGTAGATTTGCACCTTTACAGCAGATACCCAGCACAAACTGGCCAATGTCCCTTTCTTGGGTACTGCCCTGTTTGGTCCAGGGGTGGATGACACCTCACTAGGATTGAAAAGTCAAATGCTACCTTTGATTCGGTGAAGTCCTTGCAGAAAGACCCCAAGGGACAGAAGCCAAAAAAGAAGCCTCTTCAATTTCAGTCCTTTCTATCCTTGCAAACCAAACTGCAGCAGCCCAGCTGGGGCAATCCCAGCTCTGGTGATTTAAGTCCAAAAGTTCACCAGCCAAAGTTTCAGGAAATCTTGAGGTTGGGGCTGTGGAGCTTTCTCCACGGCTGTTCAGTGATGGGTCGGGGAAGGGTCTGCCTTCCACCAGTCAGGTCCGTGTCTCAGCTTCCTGTGGGTGTTGCCTTCACCATTTCTGGCATGTCTGGTTTGCCATCACTTCACACAATTGGGTGCTAGATGTGGTGGGATGTGGATTGCCTCTCGATTTCGCGGCTCTCCTGCCCTACCAAGCCCGTGCTCCATGGCAGTCCGTGATGTCACAAGACATGCTGTCCACCCTCAGGGAGAACATGCTCAGCTCCTACAAAAAGGAGCCATAGCCCATGTCCTGGATGCCACAGCTAGCCAGGGCTTTGTGTCCAGGTATTTCCTGGTCCCCAAACTGGCAGGGGGTGGTGGCATGTTGGCGTCCCATACTGGATCTTCATGATCTGAACCAGTTCCTCAGGAGGCACAAGTTCCAGATGGTCACTCTGAACCAGACAATACCACCTCTGGAGCAGGGCATGTGGTTCTGCTCTCTTGACCTCCAGGATGCCTTCTTCCACATCCCAGTCCATCTTCCTACTGCCAATACCTTCGGGTTCCATGCAGAAGGGGTTCTTTATGAGTTATGGATTATGTCTTTTGGCCTCTCCTCAGCCCCCAGGATCTTCAGCAAGTGCATCACAGTGGTGGCAGCCTTCCTGAGGCACAGAGGGGTTCGGGTCTATTTATACCTGACTGACTGGCTGATTGGCAGATCATCTCAAGAGGCAGCGGAGCGGTCTAGGGACACTGCCTTCTAGACTTGCTCAGCCTTGGGTCTTCTGATCAACCCAGCCAAGTCAAAACTCAGCCCCTCATATGTCATCCACTTTATCAGGGCAGAGCTCGACTCCATCCGGGCCAAGGCCTGACTCTCAGTGGACAGGGCAGTAGATCTTACCTCTTTTGCCTGATCATTTCCGGTTGGGCGTTCACACTCTATGTGGGACTTCCTGCAGCTGCTGGGGTACGTCATCCTGCATCAACGTTCTCAGCACCTAGGTCACCTGAACCAACCAGTCATGTTGATTCAGCTGATGTGGGATGCCATCCATTGGTGTCTAGTCCTGGAACATCTAGAGGAAGGAGTCCTATTCACCTGCCCAGAGCCGGTTGTCTCACTGATGACCGACACGTCTTGGGTGGGATGGGAAGCACACCTGGGGGCCCACAGGGCCCACATGCTCTGGAACCCCAGGGAGTCCTGTTGCCACATCAGTCTGCTGGAGCTCTGTGCAGTGCACCTTGCTCTAACAGACTTCGCTCCCTTTGTCCGGAGTCAGGTCATGCAGGTCCAGACGGACAATACCATGACCATGTACTACCTGAACAGGCAGGGTGGAACACACTCCATTCAACTGTGTTGGGAGGCCCTCCACACGTGGACTCTCATGCACAGCTTGGGTGCCGATCTCCTGGTAATTCATCTAGCCAGAGCCACCAACCAACTTGCTGATGCTCTCAGCCAGGTGGGCAAAGCGTCTCACGAGTGGTCTCTGCATCAGGAGGTGGTGGACCACCTGTTCTCCCAGTGGGGCACTACCCTGGTCGACCTGTTTGTCTCCCTGGAGAACACAAAGCTGAGTCTGTTCTGTGTCCACCACCCTCAGTGTGGGACACTGTTGGATGCCTTCACAAAGCCCTGGGCTCCGGCCTCTTTTACACCTTCCCTCCCTTTCCTTTGATCCACAGAGTGCTGGTCAAGGTGTGTAGGGACAAGGCACAGATGATCCTGGTAGCCCCAGACTGGCTGCACCAGTTCTGGCACCCAGATCTCCTCAGCCTCAGCATCAGGCCTCCATGGCACTTGCCTCTATGGCCCAGATCTGCTTTCCAGTCAGAGGGGGAAGGTCTTGCATACGGACATTTAGTCCATGCACCTGACAACCTGGTTCCTTAGCGACTAGAGTTCCAGGCTTTAGGTCTCTCTGAAGAGGTTCTCTATGTTTGGGAAGCCTCCCAGAAAGAGTTGACCCACCAGTGCTACGCCTTCAGATGGAAGTGCTTTTCCATTTGGTGCCAGGGCAGACAGCTAGACCCCCTGTCCTGTCCCTTGGCTAGCATTCTGGACTACATGTGGCTCCTTTCCTAGTGGGGCCTGAGGTCAGTGACCCTCAAGCTGCACTTAGTAGCCATCTCTGCATACCGGGCATGGGCTGGTATGCTGATGGTGGCACAGGAGAAGGTGGTTGGGCATTTCTCTAATGGTTGTCACTTATTATACAGAGTGCCCAACAGGAGTTTGGGAAAAGGTTTGCCAGCTCTTTGTCACCTACAGTGAAGTGGCACCTGGTAGACCATCAGCAAAGCGAACAATTGGCAGGTGGATTGTATCCTGCCTCGACCTCTGCTATAGGTAGAGAGCCTTCATTCCATCAGACATACCGCTACCTCAGTGGCTGCTTCCAGAGATGTCCCTATCCAGGAGATCTGCAGGGCTGCTACCTGGAAGTCCACTCACACCTTCATTTCCCCCTACCACATCAAATGTGAGCCATATCGGGATGCTGGTTTTGGGACCTCAGTTCTCCAGTTCCTGTTTGCCATGTAGGGGTGTGCGTCTTGCCTCTTCTCCCAGAGAACTGCTAGGAGTCTGTCACAGTGTGAATAACTGCACCATATCCACGTCCCTAGAAATGAGAGATCTTACTTTGATATGGAGCTCTTGCAGCAGGTAACGCAAGTAGGACTGAAGCCAGCAGGCGGAAGGACCCCACGGAAAACTTCTAGCCAGCAGTATACAGCGGGGGACTGCCCCTGATGTCGGCCCACCCCTGACGTCCCATGTGGTATAAAGGAGGCATTCCCCCAGTGTCCCTCAGCTCTTTTCCCACCGTTGACTCGCACGCATCGGCTCCACGGATGCCTTCAGCTTCGATTGACTGCCATTTCACCACGTTTTCAATGCTTTATTTTTTGATAAGTTATTTTCTCTCTACTTTTATTTTTCTGCATGTCGACTTCCCCGACGTCTTCCATAGACTAGCACCAGCCTAAGTGAGCCTTCGGCAAACCAATCCCATCACGAGATTCACACTCGGCCTGTCTGTAGTGTTTAGGCCCAGACCATGACACCGAGGCCTGCACACACTGCCAGAAATTCAATAGCAGGATGAGGATACATTGCCAGAAGACCCTCTATGCTTACTTAATGGAGCAAAAATTAGCCACCATGCAGAAGAATCCCTCTGCCAAGGAGGGTCCCTTTCACAAAAAATCAGGGAAACATCACTGTAACAAGAAGAGGAGAGAGAGGGAAAGAGACAGATCCCCACTGGGGTTTAGGTCGGCCAACTGCCAGTCTGCCTCCAGAAGGAGTTTGGACTCAGTCTCCCAGACAATGTGTTCTCCTACCAGGTTGACGGTAGTGAAACCACACACCCAGGTAAGGACAACGGGCTCTAAGCAAGGGTCTTCTACCCTGCAAACTCTGAAGATCCGGCCACACTCCCATTTTTCAGGTTGTCATTCAGACACCGTCAGGTCTTCCTCCAGCAACAGACTGACTAAAATGTCCTCTAAGTCTGCTTCCTTGGGAGCTGACTCCCTGGATAGATGTGGGGGCTCGGGCCACTCCTCTGGGAGGTCCATCTCTCAAACCCCTAGGGGCCTAATGTCACTCAAGCAGACACCAGAGGAGAGGGCGACAGAGAAACGTCCGACAACACATTCCACCACCAAGCCCCGACGTCCGAAAAACGGATGATGGCTTCAAGTGGGTCGCCAGATGACACCTGTCATCAGATGAAGAAGCCTGACGCCAGGCAGCCTAAGCCTCCTATTACCTCGAAACCAGCATCATAGGCCACACTGCTGACCCCCGACCGATGAACGCAGCGACCCACTGTCGGGTAGTCCAATGTCAGCCTCACCCAGGAATCCAGCTGACTACCTTGGAACCCCAAATAAAGTCCCATTCCCACCAGCAGGACCCCCACATAAAGACCCATCGCCACCTTCAGGGCTGACGACAGGTACGCCAAAACTGCCAACTCTGACCCCAGACCAGATGATGGGTCAGGAGCCAGATCCATCGAACCGGCAGACGCTGGATCAGAAGTCAAGACTCCACCGGCACAGGTCAAAGACCTGTTTGCTTCTTGGTGGGACGCTATCATGGCTGACTTCCTCCCAACCAAATGTACGGGGGTAGAAGAGCCTAATCCCAGAGAACCCACTCCTCCACCTAAACAACATACTCCTCTGCCCAAAGAGCCCACCCTTCTACCCACCATCAGGGGTCGCTTGGACCACAAAAGGCACTCCCGGACAAGTAGCAGTAGTTCGTCGTGCTCCACGGAGGGTCAGAAGCATAAGCACAGACATACTAGATCCAGGTCCTCCTCCTCAGTGGAATTGGACCATTCCTCATATTTCTTATCTGGGTCCTTCTCAGCGGAGACCTTCCATCCTGGACCCGAGGGACACACCAAGGTCCCCACCTGACGACCTCTTCTTTATGGAGGTTATGCATCACATCCAGTCAGACATGATCAGGGACACTGAGGACCTCGACCCTGAAAGACACCAGCTGGCCAAATACCTGTGCCAGAAATACCCCAAACCAGTGGTCATTCCACCCCTAGTGGGCACTTTTCAGGATGTAACTAAGGCAGCATGGAAACATCCCTCCACATCTTCAGTCATCCCAAAGAAAGCAGATCGCCTCTGCAGGGCACTCCGAGAGGAACCGTTCCTAGGCAAACAACCAATAGCTGACTCTAGTCTATAGTCATCATGACTGCTCATGATAGGTCCCAGAAACCAAATCATCTAAGCACTCAGCCACCGGACCAAGAGTCCAAGCAGCTGGATTCAATGGGCAGGCGGATATATTCTTCTGCCACCTGCACTATCAGGTCTCTGAACTTCCTGACCCACATAGTACAGTTTTGGAATGCCATGTGGGAACAAGGGATGGATTTAGTTCAGGACCTACCAGTTTGTCCTCAAAAAGCTGAGTTGGAGAAACTTGTGCAGCCCAGATCAGACAAAGGCACTTACGTCCTTAGGTTGGTCTATGATTCAGCAGACACTGCAGCTAGGGCAGCCGCTACAGGGGTATGCCTCAGGAGACGCTCTTGGCTTAGGATCTCGGATTTTGCCCAAGATGTCCAAGCAGTAATCCTGAACACCCCTTTTTAGGGCTCAGTCCTTTTTGGAGCGAGATCCAAAAAGATTATCACCAGAATTCAGGACTCTGGGAGAGCTGTACGCACAGTCCAGACCATGTATAAGCCCAGACAAAAAACATTTTGAAAACAGCGTTTCCATGGCAAATCTGGACACCAAACCAGGTACCAGCAACAACAGCAATGGAGAGGAGGTTACAGTTGCAAAGGCCCCTCTCATGGCTCAGGAAACTCAGGGCAACGGTCAGCCAAACACACCCAGACCACTCTACCCTCAGCCACTAACGCCTGACTTTTGACCGAACCCTCCTCTCCAGACAGATTTAGCAGGAGAGGTGGTCGGAGGCCAGTTTTCCCTCTATCTAGAGGGCTGGAGGCTGGTCACCTCTGACCAATGGGTTCTAAAAATAATTCAGTGAGGTCACACGATAGAATTTACCGTGATACCCCCAGACAGACCACCCCTATTTTCCTGTTATTCCCAATCCCACGCTGCTCTCATCCAGGATGAAGTCTAGGCCCTGCTGGACAAGAGAGCAATAGAGCCTGTATCAAACAGTCAGAAGGGACAACAGTACTATTCTCACTTCTTCCTAGTACCCAAATAAATGGGAGACCTCAGGCCCATCCTAGACCTCAACGACTACGTGGAGTACAGGCACTTTCGGATGGTCACCCTGCAGGGTCTCCGCCCCATGATCCACCAAGGAGATTGGCTAGCCATCCCTGGACATGTAGGATGTGTACTTACACATCCTGATAGCCAAGCACCACAGGAGATTCCTATGATTTGAATTCCAGGGTCAGCACTTCCAATTCTGTGGGCTACCATTTGGCCTGTCTTTGGCACCAAGGGTTTTCACCAAATGCCTATCAGTAGTGGCAGCAGCTTTCCAGAGAAGAAGCCATTATGTCTTCCCTTACCTAGATGACTGGCTTCTGACAGCACTGTCCAGGGAGGCTCTTCAGCACACAGTGGAAGACACATTTTCTCTCTTTGTGGCACTGGGAATCAGTCAATATGCTGAAATCATCACTCTGGCTGACTCAGCGGCTCAAGCTCATTGGAGCACTACTCGATACCTCTCAGAGGAAGGCCTTCCTCCCAGAGGACATAGCGGACTGACTAAGGGGTCTCGCTCACCACATTCAGTTTTTACGAAAAGTCCTGGCTAGGGCAGTGCTCAGACTTCTCGGCCACATGGCAGCAACCATTGCCACCGTACCATTGGCCAGACTTCAGATGAGGATGATCCGGTGGACACTGAGGGCCCAATGGGAGCAACATTGGGATGATCTAGACCAACCAGTCTCAATCCCAGGATCTGTCCGGTAAGTCCTCTGTTGGTGGCTGGAGCCAGCTCACCTATCTGTGTGTACCCCCTTCCAGAGGATACAGCCTACCCAGATATTGACAACAGATGCCTCAGGCACAGGCTGGGAAGCACATCTACACGATTGTGGTCCCCGACTGAGGAGTCCCTTCATATCAATGTATTGGAAATGAGGGCCATTCTATATGCCTTACAGGCATTGCAAATGGATATATGTTCGGGACACCCCTGGTCCAAATGGACAACATGTCAGTGGTGTTCTATATCAACAAACAAGGGGGAGCACACTCATATCTACTCTGCCGTGAGGCCATGTGAGTTTGGAAATGGGCCATAGTTCACTGGATGGTAATCTCGGCAGTTCACGTCCCAGGTGTGTAAAACACATTGGCCGACATCCTAAGCCGGTCAAGATCCAGAACCCATGAGTGGGAACTCCAGCAGTCATTCGCACAAGATCTGTTTGACAAGTGGAGTCTGCCAGAGGTGAACCATTTTGCATCCCCACACATGCAAAACTGCCCAGTTTTTGCTTGTTAGATCCAGGGCCTGGTGTTTTCTGGGGAGGTGCGTTGTCCTTCTGCTGGACAGGGAGATTCCTCTATACCTTCCCTCCCTTTCCCCTGATACAGAGGGTTCTTCTCAAACTCCAGTCAGAAGGGGCAGACACGATCCTGGTTGCACCCTTCTGGCCTCGACAGATTTGGTTCCTACTACTCCAGCAAATGGTGAGGGAACCACCTCTTCCACTCCCTCTCACTTCACGCTTGCTATCTCAGGACAATGGGACTTTAGTCCACCCAGACCTAAGGTCCTTACAGCTGCATGAATGGCTCCTGCAGACTTAGTCATTTCCCGTTACTGGGTCTTGGCTAGAGTAGCCGACGTTCTGGTGGCTGCCAGGAAACCATCCACCAGAGCCACATACGCAATAAAGTGTGGAAGCGCTTCTGTGTCTAGGCCCCTCAGCCATCGAGTAGACCCATTCACTTGCCCGATGAACTCTGTACTAGAGTACCTCCTTTCCCTTTCTGACTCTGGCCTCAACTACTCTTCCATAAAGGTGCACCTATCTGCGGTGTCAGCTTATCATGCACCTGTGAAGGGACAAACCCTGGCATAGTTGGATCTTGTATGTACCTTCTTGCGTGGCATCCTTCATATGAAGCCACCCATCAGGGATCCCATCACTCCATGGGACCTTCTTTTTGTCTTGGAAGAACTTATGTTACCTCCATTTGAACCAGTCGCAGATTGCAAGCTGCACTTCCTCTCTTGGAAAGCATTGTTTTTGGTTGCAGTCACTTCTGCTCGGAGGATCTCTGAGCTCCAGGCTCTGATGTGTAAAGAGCCATATTTAATTTTCCAAAGGGACAGTGTGCCTCTGGGAACAAATTCTACGTTTCTGCCAAAGGTGGTGTCTGAAATTACCCTTAACCAAGACATCAACCTGCCTGTTTATTATCCAGAGCACTCCAATTGAGAAGAAGCTCTGTTACACACCCTAGATGTCCACTGGATTCTTCGGTATTATTTAACCTGAACCCGGGGATCCAGACAATCTGACCAACTGTTCATCTCTTTGGCCCCTCAAATGTTAGGGGCATCTATCACAAAACAAATCCTTTCTGAATGGTTGGTGAATTGCATTGTATTCTGTTACTAAAAATACGACAAACCCTTACCGGGACCAGTAAAGGGCCACGCCACCAGAGGAGTAGCAGCCTCTTTTGCCTCCTTGAGGAATGTGTTTGTAGCAGACATATGCACAGCAGCCACGTGGAGTTCAGTCCACACATTCATTAAGCATCACAGTCTGGACATTGCTTCTAGGTGCAGGACCAGCTTTGGCCTTGTGGTCCTGCAGGGCTTTCTCTGCTGAGGGACTCAGTCTGTATCTCTGTTTCCTCCACCCTACAAGTAAGGGACTATGTACTGCTTGGGAGTCAGTCCTACTTGTGTTACCTGCTGCAAGAGCTCCATCTTGAAGTAAGATGGTACAGTTACGTAAGAACTTACCGTAACAGTAGCTCTTCAAGAAGAGCTCTTGCAGCAGGTGTGGTTTTCCACCCGCATTCCCCTAAAAGGGATTCCTTCTGCATATACAGCAAGAACATCTGCCTCCTAGGCCATAGGAGGCTCCTTGTTTTCTCCATAAAAATCTTTATCCGTGCCGGAGTCACTGGTGGGAGAACTGAGGGACGGTGGGGGACCGCCTCCTTTATACCACGTGGGACGTCGGGGGTTGGAATACATCAAGGCAGTCCCCCACTGTATACTGCTGGATAGAAGCTTTCTGTGGGGTCCTGCTGCCTGCCTGTTCAGTCCTACTTGTGTTACCTGCTACAAGAGCTCCTCTGGAAGATCTATTGTTACGGTACATTCTTACGTATCTGTACTTTACTTACTTGTAGCTGTAATTCTTGGAGTGGTGTATGGTGCACATTCAAACAATCCAGCCAGCCTCCCCCAGCAAGAGGCATACAGATACCTGCTTCCAGCATGCAAGATCTGACATCATGAGGCAGAGCCGAGGAGGATACTACCTGGGTGAGTGGGAGAAGCATAGCTTGAAGACATTCCATCTGAAGGGGAAAGGAAGACTGCCAAAGTGTGGATGTGCACCATATACCACTCCTAGAACTATGGTTACAGGTGAGTAACTTTCTTTTCTGGAGTCTTTGGCCCCACAGATCTTTCTTTACAGTTGCCCCCCTTCCCAAAGTTGGGTTGGGTGTTTTTTTGCATCACCTTTATAATTGAACCTGTTCACCTTGTCCCACTCAGGCAGGTTAATTAATGTATTTATTTCAAAAGTTTTGCCAGGAAATACTGAGCTTGTAACAGTTCATTTCCAGATGCATTTTTGTGAGAGGAAGGAGAGAGAGAATCTGAGCAGAAACAGTGAGATACAAAAGTACAAATAAGCATAGAAGATTAACAATTTTGCAAAGGTGGTAAAGATTCTGTGAAGTAAATATACTAGAATGCATAAAGTGCTGAGAGAAAACAATTAGCAGTGTCCAGTAGGCAATATAGGATTTATGGTGGGAGCAATGATTGTAATTTCTTTTTGAAATTACTCTTTATTCTCCCCCTCTCGCTGGAGCCCCACTCCATCAGGAGATGCACACACACAACCCTGCTTCGCTGCCTTACCTGTAACCCGGTGGACCCCCATGGAGCTGTGGCTATACCCCCCCCCAGGCATGTACGAGGTGGGACCCGTACACCCCCGAGAATTCAACTTTCGTTGGGTCCCTCCGGTGGTCAGGCAGGCAGCAGCCATTAGGATCTGTTTAGGCACTCCTTCCTCTTGGTACTCCAGTGTGTTTTTCTCCTGTTCTAGAGGAGTGGCATCACCGCCAACATCACCACCCCCAACCCTCTCTGTATGCATCAACGCTTGCTGTGCCTCTGGCCTTCACCAGAGGCTAGTCAAGCACTGTGCTTGGATCCCCCCCTCCATCCTGCGAGAGGAGAGCTGTCCTCTGGATGTTCAGTCCTCTCCCTCCCTGCTGACCCGGGCTCGTTCCCGAACCCAGGTCGCTGGCATGAGGTGTGGCATCCAGTGCCTCAACCCTCAGCACCACCAGACCAGCATGATTGGAATTTCATAAGGGTGTAAGAGGGAACTGCAGTAATGTGAGTGTAGGGTGAAGGTGGAGGAGAGATTGTAGGGTGGCGGGCAACAGCCATGGGCCCGGTATTGGGGGCAGCTGCAGGAATGAGTAGTGAAGTCAAGGAGGAGTGCTTTCAGAGAGTGAAGGGAGGGGGCAGAGTGAATAGTAAGGGGGAGAGAGACCATAAGTTTGAGGAAGTAGAAGAAGGCAGCTTGACCAGCAGAGAATTTTATTGGTTGGAGTGCGAGACAGCAAGAGCCACAGTTGCGAAGGGATGAAGAGGTAGTGGGTGGAAGTTAGGAAGGAGGCAAGGTAAGAGGGGCCAAGTCAGAATTTAGAGAGAAACTAAACACAATGGGCAAGGCATCTGGCATCAACAGAGTGGAAGGAGCAAGAAGAGTACATGAACAGTGGTGGATGCAGTGGCGGTATTGTCCAGGGCAAAGCAGCAGGAGGACTGAAAAAGGGGGTCCAGTCTGTCAATGGTGGATGTGGGAGCAGCTCTGTATCCAATGTCACTGGGGTAGAGCTTCAGGTGCATGATATCTACATGCACAGAGAAACTGAGGTGATGGTCTAGCCAGACACTGAGGTACTTAAATGAGGGGACATCATCAATCACTGCACTATCAAGGGTATGTTAGTAGAGGAGAAGGATGAGCCTAGTGAGCCTCTGCATCACGCCAAAGGCCATAGAGACTGTTTCCTTGGCATTAAGGGACAGCTGATTAGCCAGGAACCAGTGCTGGATGATAGTAAAGTCCATTTGGAGCTGGGCCATGAGGTCAGGGACAGAAGAGCTGGAGGCAATGAGTCCATGTCATCTGTGTAGCTATAGATGGATGCAGAGAAGCAGGCAGAGGTCATTCAGGAAAATGGAGAAAAGTACTAGGTCAAGAACAAACTCTTGAGGCACACCTGAGCAGTTAAAGAGTGGGGAGATAAGGCATCTCCAATCCAGACAGCTTGAAACCTGCCCAAAAGTTTGGAGCAGAACCACCCCACTGAGGAAGCAGAAATCCCTGCTGCTTAAGCTTGCCCAAGTGGAGGGGGTGAGCAACAGTATTGAAGGATTTGGCCAAGCTGACAAAGATGGCGGTGGTGACCAGGCCCTGATCCATGCCATATGGAAGGAAATCAGTGAGACGACCCATTGGCGCAGTGGTCAGGGCTTCCACCTGTGATGCTGACATCCTGGGTTCAGGAACAAACCTGTGAGCTAGAGGGCTGGTCGGGAGGGAGAAGGATCAAGCATCCCAGGGACTGCTCTCCTTCTCTGGGGGGGGTTGAGTGTCTGGCACATGACTGACCTCTGCTGGAGGCGCAGCTGCTGGCACCTGCATTGTTTCTAGAGGTGGGATAGACCTTGGCGTATGCGCCCTTGATGTCATTGCACGTCCCACCTTCTAGGGTGGAAAATGCGAAAACATGGCCTGAATGGAATGCCTCCCACCTCACGCTGCAGGTCCCATACCACTGCTCATGGAACCACTGGAAACAAATCCCGGTGTCCGACAGGAGGGTGAGCCAGGGCATAACCCAGGCATGGAAGCATCATGGGACCATATACCAGTGTCTGAAGGGTGGTTGGGCTCCTCCTATGGCCCCACTCTGGGGGTAAGCCAGTGCATATATCTAGCTGGGTAAGTCTGTGGGGGGCTGGTTGACGGGGCTGTGCATGGTGATGGGTTGATGTTGGCGAGTTCTAGGAGGTGAAAAAGTACAGCAAATATTAAAAAATATATAAATAAAAATAAAAGAGCCAGTGAGCCGGAGGAGGGAGATGGAGGTGGAATGGGACTTTCTGAAGCCAGACTGGAAAGGAGTGAAGAAGGAGGATGAATCAAGGAAGGGGGAGAACTGAGTGAGAACAAGGTGTACCTGGAGCTTAGCCAGAATAGAGAGGAGGGAGATAGGTTGGTAGTTACTAGGAGAGGTGGGATCACTCCCCTTTGAGAAGTGGGATGATTGTAGCCTGTTTCCAAGTATCAGAGATGGAACCTAAGAAGGAGGGATTGAGAAGGCATGTAATAGGGAGAGCAAAGGCATGAGCAGAAAAGTGCAGGTGTTTGGGGTCAAGACCGTAAGGGCTGTCACTGTTGGTGGGGGTTTAGAGCCAAGAGGGCCTTAAGGGAATGCGGTAGGAGTGGCAGAAGAGTAGGAGAAGGGTGTGGGGGTTAGTAGGAGGCATGTGACAACATGTGGGAATAAACTTCAGACAAGGCAAATTTACAGGTTTACAACACACTGTGGTATAATATTTATTTTTCAAAAGTTAAGAAATAAATGAAAGCAAAAAAATTGCAAAGAAAAACATTATTTAACATTAGTAGTTTCTCATATAATACAGTCCTGGATCTTAGAGCTTCTAAGACCCTTCTCATCTGCATTCAACAGCTTGTCAACAGTAGCACCTCCCTCCTTCACTCTCAAGACTGAACTCTACTGGACTGAACTGGTGAACTCGGTGAAGAGGTTTTGTATCTTTTGGTGGGGTCACCTGCCTGAACCCTTTCTATTTACATGTCTGGACATGTTGTTTCAAAACCAAGGGGGTTTTGTTTCAGGGGACTTCCTGGTTCTGTTAAAGATACAGTGTATATCTCCACAGATACACTCTATATTTTTGATCCACAGTGACGAAGCACTTTATAAAGCATACCACATTCTTTTGTTCAGCCTCATACAGTAATAGGATTTCTTATAACTGTACTAATCATTAAATATTTTTTGTATCTTTATGCACATACAATTCTCATATCCAGGACAACCATACATCAAGTAGCAACTGTCTGGAGAACATTTCTCCTTAATATTTAGGAATTACATGCATCATCGATATGGTGATACCACACTGAGGGGTTACTAAATATTTAAACCTTTTAAGTAATATACACATCTGAGGCTGCAAAATAAGCCCACGAGCAGTTTGACTTTTCTTAAAATACTTAAGTCCAGAAAGAGTCCCATGAAGTCCATACCCTGCTAGAGGGTTTGTGGTGTCATACTTTAAAGCTTAAAGTCTGATAATAAAAACAGATTTGATCCCAGAACAGCAATTTCTTACACAAGCAATATTAAACTAACATATTTAGAGAAAGAAGTAAGGATAACCTTTTTAGGTCCATCCAAATACTAACATACTGACATACTAAAATGTTAGCAGAATAGGCCTAACGGTCTTTCGCGTCTGCTCGTTTGGTCAGCCCCCACCCTGGGAGCTGACCTCGCTGCCCCCCTCACCTTCTCTGGCTTCTCCCTTCCCAGTTCTGGATATTCTCGCTGCATTGGATTTTGCTTCCAGAACCCTTCCCCTGTACCTATCCCACCCCCTCTTGAACCCCTCCACCGTCTCTGCCTCCACCAGCCCCCTAGGCAGCACATTCCATGGCTCCACCACCCTCTCAGTGAAGTAGCACCTCCTCCTTTCTCCCCTGAATCTTCCCCCCTCCAGCTTCCACCCATGCCCTCTAGTGGCCCCCTCCTCCTTCCTTGAGCACCCTGGCTGTTCCTTCCCTATTACCCCCCTTCCTGTACCTGAAGACCTCATCATGTCCCCAGTCCCTTTCTCTTCCAATGTGTACATATTTAGCTCTTTGAGCCTTCCTCATAGGTCCTGTCCCCAAGCCCCAAATCATTTTGGTTGTCCTCCTCTGGACCCTCTCCAGGAGTTTACTGTCCCTCTTTAAGTGTGGCCTCCAAAACTGCACGCAGTACTCGAGGTGCGGCCTCACCAAGCAGATATACAGAGGGAGTATCACTTCCCTCCTTCTGGAGGTGATCCCCCTAGCGATGCATCCCAGCATCCTGTTGGCCTTGGCTGCTGCCCTCCTACAAGTCTCCAAGTTGTTCATCTTGACATCCACCACCACCCCCAGGTCCCCGGTACTTACATCAATTGTTGGTAATTCAGGTTGCATACAAGTAAACTTAGGAGCCCCCATTCACATATTTAACCACTAACATTATGTAACCCCAACTATATGAGAACAAAGCAGGAATGAAAAATAATATAATTTCTCAGCTCCTAACATGTAATGCTCTGTATGCTAAAATGGTAATGGTAAATTTTCAAAAGAAAAAGGTCAGTTTACTCTCCTATCTGATTATACATTACAGTATTTAGGAAGAGTCAATCTTCTGTGTCAGATTCTGATTCCTCTCCTTCTCGTCTCTTTCCCCTATCAGCAATAAAGTGAAAAGCCCATTTTCCAGCCTCACTGGGATTAGAGAAGGCCCAGACTGTTCCTCCGTGTACCACATGCAGTCTTGCAGGAAACAGCATTGTGTGCGGATGATGGCGGCATCCCGTAGCAGTTTTCTCACACCATTGAACCTTTTCCTCCTTATTCTGGTCACGTAGCTCCAGTCTGGGAACAGGTAAATGTTCCAGTCATCCTCCGTTATTTTCCCTGCTTTTCTGGCCAGTCGGTGAATTCTATCTCTAGAGCCCACACTGTCCATAACCAAAAGAAGTGTTCTGGGTTTCTCTAAGTCCTCCCAATGACCATGTGGAGTTATCCGGTAGGCTTTTTGGAAGTTTATGTTTAAGCTCTGGCCCTCCAGTAGCAGTTTTAAATCGAACCACTCCCGAATAAACATGAGAGGGTGATCCCCCTCGATCCCCCTCAGGCAACCCCAAGATTTTTATATGTGCGGATCTGGCCTGATTTTCTAGGGTTTCAGGCCTAACCCGCATATGGTGGTTCTCTTTCACCAGGAGAGTAGTTGAGGCCGCGACTGATTCGGCTTGCCTTTTTACATGTCCAACCTCCTGCTGTATCCCTTCCAATGATTTCTCCACGATCGTAACCCTAGTAGCAAATGAGTTCAACTTGGAATTTAGATCAGCGACTGAAGTTATTAATCTCTGGAGTTTAACACCAGTTGAGGACATGGTTTCTTCAGGCTTCTTCTGGGATATGGCCTGTTCCTCGATTCCAACTCGTGGCACCTGTGAGACTCCAGACAATTGGCACTCGCACTTCCAGTCCTGTCTTTTCTGGGGTTACCCATTCTAGGTTTTCTGAGTTCCTCTTTCAAGCTGTAGTATTTGTTTTTTTAAAAAAATTGCAGTAAAGTATATATTTTTTATAATTCTTTTGCTTCTTCTCAGAGTTGCTGAAAATTGCTGCCTGTCAGCTCGGGCTCCACAGTGCCCCCTCATTATTGTTGTTTTATATGGCTTCTGAATCCTTTTTATTTAAAAAGGCTTTATTAACTGTATGTATTCCTATTTAAAATCACCTTCATGTTTTTTGTACACAAAATGCACTTATGCACTTTCCACAACACCTCTCCGGGTGTTTGGTATCATTCCAGGGACTGGATGGATGGAAATGGAAAAAGAATGAAAAGAGAACTAGTAAGAAGTTTAGTAGGGATAGTAAAGAGTGACGCTAGGTGGCCGACCTAGAGTAGGGAGGAAAAAGAAGAAAAGCGTTAACTGTTGAGAACAGAAGTTTTGGTAGCTAGGAAATGAGATAGAAAAGTGGTCCATCAGTCACAAACAAGGATGCAACTTAACTCAGCCACACACCTCAGAACTATACTGGTTTTTCAAGAACCCTCCTCTGTCATAAATATTCTACCAAAACAGCAGAATGGGGGTTGGTTGAAACTTTCTCTCACCCACTATGACAGCTTCACCCCAGGGTCCCTTTATTCAGTTATTTTTAGTATTGTCCACCATACCAAGTTACTGCAATATGACAATGCTTTCATGACATTACCCTGGGGCTGTCATACAGTTCAGCACAGTACCCACCTATACTCTCTGAGGACTTCAGTCTGTAGTGACTGTCTATCCCCTAACTATTTCACTCTGGTTACTACAACTCGGACATTCCATATGTAATAGGCACCCATCAATACGCATCGTTTCAGAACCCATCACATGGCATCATTTCAGCCCTGTGCACCCACTGTCATACTTTCATCAGTACATTAAAAAAGAGGAAGTAATACACAGCAGTTTTATGCTGACTTCTAGCTTCCTCCATCTAGCTATCATGGTGGCCATACAGGCCTATATCTCAACTTTCTCTGGAGGGAGTTGTATCCAGCTCTAACCCATTCTAACACATTGTTTCCACTCAGGGGCCCAGTCATAGGTTCCACCCCATACCTAGATCCTCCATGACCTTAGATTCCTCATTTTATATTATACGGTATAGGCATTTCTTTTATGTTATCCATTTCTTGTAATCATTTCATTTATCCATTTCCCTTTCATATATTGTTTGGTAGATAAGGAACCTTCTCATGCTGAATATCAACCAGCCAGTTCCTAACTCCCAAAACCTTTGGGGTTTCCTTTCAACCCTTATTTGTAACATACCAAGGGTTTCCTTTCAATCCTTACACTGTTCTAGTACCCTCAATTGACTGTACTCTGCACCAGCCTTAAAAGCTATATTCATTTTAAAACATTGTGTTTCATACATTTCATCCCATAACACAGGTGGTTCAAAACATGGGAAAGTCCCTTCAGCCACCATGGTGTCTTCCCTGTTGCTTGTAGTCTTCATCCCAGTATACATATATCCTGAAACAGTCTTACCAGGGGCCTTCATCTCATCGTAGTAGGAGCAGCCCAGAAAAATGGGCAACAATGAGATCTCAAAAGTGGCTGGCAACAAAGGTTCCATTGGAGGTCTTCCTCCAATAGAACCCATGGATCCTGGTCCTCTGCCACAAAATCCTCTGGTTGGAAACTCTCCATCAGCACCTGGCAGCAGTGCTCTGCCTCTGTCCGGTGCTGGTACACCTCTGCAGTCCATCGAACTCCAGTCCAGGCAATAGCTCCTCTCCTGGGCTTTGGTATGCACACTGGTAAGCTCTTCCTCCTTCAGGAGATCCTTGGCATCCACGAGATCCTGGAGGTAAGCCATCCTGCTCTTTGCCCCATGTCTGGATACCAGGACTGGTATCTGGATATTGGTCTCCCCTTGTTTCTCTGGACAACCAGTACTATCCTACTGTTGACACCAAGTTTTTACACAGCACCTCTGCAGGTGTTTGGCATCATTCCAGGGACTAGATGGAAATGGAAAAAGAATGAAAAGAGAGAACTAGTAGGAAATTTAGTAGGGATAATAAAGAGCTATGCTAGGTGGTTGATCTAGGGTAGGGGGAAAGAAGAAAAGCAAAGAGAAAAGTGTTAAGTATTGTGCAACAAATGTTTTGGTAGCTAGGAAATAAGGAGATAGAAAAGTGGTCCATCAGTCACAGGTGAGGGTGTTGCCTAACTCTGCCACAAAGTGGAGGTGATGAGGAGGAGAGGAAGGAGCAGGCACAAGAGGAAAAAAGGAGTTGAAAGATGACGCAACAGCAGAAGGATCTGAGATGGGAATGTCATCCACCTTGAGGACAGGGGGAGAGGACTCTGTTGGTGGAGGAGAAGAGGGTGTGGATAACCTTCCAGAACTTGGAGGGATGGTTAAGGTTGTTCTGTAGTACAGATGCGAAGTACAGTGCAAGCTGCTTATAACGGGTGCATCTGTGTAAGCAGATTTCGCCCCTTATATGGAGTGGTTGCTGTAATCATTGGCGATGTTTTGTAGTAAACTATCACAGTGTTTACTTCTGTTAGACAGTAACGACCCCCCAAAGGTCAGTCAACCCTTTTTGCTGAAACATCACTGCTATTACTTAGTGCTGAGGAGTGGGGAGCTGAGGAGTGAAATACAGTACAGCATGAGGTGCGAGTGCTATCTTGGTTTCAGTCTTGTTTCTTATTTTCGGCATACAGAAATAGCGATGGAGCCTGTCACCATAAGTCTATTTAACAATCACTTAAAAAAAAAAGTCTCTACACAACAGATTTAAATCTCAGGCTACCTCAAGATAAGGTCCAGCAAGAAATGGTGCACAAGGAATACAAAACACAGAATCGCTGTTCAGCAAATTTTACTGCAAACCAACGTGCATATACAAAAAAAACACACACACAGAGCAGGAGTTTAGAGAATGGCTACCCCTAGCACCTCAACGACGTGAGTCTTCAAGGGGGTGAAGTCACACAGGTGAACCACTACCTGATATTCCAATCAGTGCTTACGTCACACCATTAACATCAGTACTCACTTCACAACATAAGCGTTTTGTCAAATAAACGGGAAGTATCCCTTTTATATAGTATTCATTAATTCACAAATGTACTATGTTGCAAAGTCTCATATTAATGAATGTTTAAAAACCATTATGCAAAACCACGTGAACAATCTTAAACCTTAATTAAGCCACTTCTGTTAAATATACAATGTCTAGGCAGATTAGATGTATATTGAAAAATCCACCTTTTGGAAGTCTAAGCCACAAGCCAAACAATCCTATTTAGTATTATAGTTTTTTAATATGATGTGCAAAATATGCTTAAATTTAACTCTTCATGTTACATGGTTACTACCCATCACAGTGGGAATGGAGGAAGTGGGGGTTATCAGAAGTGGAGTCCCAAAGGAAGGAGGAGGAAAAGGCCCCCAGCAAGGAGGAAGCAGCTGCTGGTGCAGAACTCTATTGTTAATAGGATAGATTTTGGGAGTGGCGGGAGGGAGATGAAGTATTTGATAGATACTTTCGCTTGGAGGGATGGAGAGGTTATCCAGAGGCTTGGTAGGGGAACAGGAGATGGGAGGCAGATAGACGTCATTGTCCACCTTGGGACAAATGACCTGGGAAGGGACAGGGTAGGGACAGTGCAGGGTAACTTCAGGGAGTTGTGGAAGGACCTTAAGCAGGTAGCCCGAATGGTGACTTTTCCCCAAAGTGTTACCTGTGTACAGCTGGAGAAATTCCAGGGTACTCCGCACCAGGGCATTTAATGATTGATTGAAGGCATGGTACATTGAGGGGGGCTGTGAATACATCGGGGAGTAGGAGCTAGCCAGGGAGAATATAGGATTTCATATGGTAGACAGCCTGCATTCTTCGGAGAAGGAGACCGCAGTCCTTGGCAACAGCTTTAAATTCTACTTGGATCAGCATTTAAACTAGGCAAGGAGGAGATAGTAAAATAAAGGAGGCAGAAATTGACCCCACAGTAAAGCAGCAGGGAGGGAGGACATGTGGGGGAAAGAACTCCTCTAGGGTGGAGCACAGAAAGGCCGGGATGGGGACAGGACAGAAGAAAAGGGGTTAAAACTCAGGTAAGAGAGGGTAGAGAGTTGAAGAAGGCAAGCAATAAGGACATTAAAAGGTAGGAGGAAAGTCCCCCTTTCAGGGAAAAAAAGTCAGGAATGGGATGGGGAAGCAGGGCAGTGGGGAAAGGAGGAAGGAAAGTGTAGAGAGCCATATGTTGCAATGCAAGGAGTCTTAGAAACAAAATTCCAGACCTGGAATCCATCATGGCAGAGGCTGACCTGGATTTAGTGCCTATTACGGAGTCATGGTGCACTGAGCACTATGACTGGGAAGTTGCAGTACTGGGCTACTGTATGTTCAGGAGAGACAGGGTGGGAAAAAGGGGTTGTTTCATAACGTGAGGGAGTGAATCAGGGCCATGGTTGTACATGGGCACCTGGAGAAATAGGAAGGGCTGAGGTGCTGTGGGACACTGGAGATAGGCTCTGTGGCCAATATCTGCACTGGGGTGGTATACAGACCTCCAGCACAGGGCGAGGAATTGGATACAGCACTTGGGTAAGCCATCATCAGAATGGCAAGTAAGGGGGAAGTACTGCTAGTTGGCGACTTCCATCTGTTGGATGTAGAATAGAACCTTCCAGCTGCAGCTTCCACAAGGAGTAGGGCCATCCTTGACTTCCTACCAAGGACATTTCTGAGGCAGCTAGTCATAGAACCCACTAAAGACTGGGCAGTGCTGGACCTGGTGCTTACAAACAAGGACAGCATTGCAGATGCCACAGCGGGCAGTCCCCTAGGTAGCAGTGTTCACCTACAGTGTGGTTTAACACTGAGACAGGAACAAAGGCTAAACACATTAGGACAATGGTCCAGGACTTTAGTAAAGTGGATTTTGAAGAAATGGAGGACTGCCTCAGAAACTGCCTTGAAACGGGGGGGGGGGGGTGCGTGCGTGCCAAGGAGTGGTGAAGGAACAGTGGGCAAAAATAAGGGAGGGTATAAATAAAGCAAATAGCCTGTGCATGAAGGGAAGTGAGTAAAAGCAGAAGCAAAAGAGACTGCCAGGGTTCTCTGAGGAAGTAGCAAATGTGGTGAAGGAAAAAAAGGTGGCATTCAAGAGGTATAAGGAAACAGAGGGAGAAGGACAGAGAGGTATACCAAGTAAAGCACAGGGAAGCAGGCAGGGTGTGAGGGGAGCAAAGGCACAGGCAGAGGAAAGAATCATTGGAGGGGTCAGTGAGGAGGATAAGACTCTTCATCTACATACTGTAAGTGATAAGAGGAAAGCAAGGGGGGTTATAGTAAGGATTAGATGGGCGGAGGGGGAGAACTGCACAGAAGAGGACCAAGAAAAAGCAGACATCATAAACAGGTACTTCTTCCTTAGCCTTCACAGTGGAGAGGGGAATGAACCACCAGGGTGTAGCAGGAATGGGGGGGGGGGGGACATGTGTACACCAGTCCATGTTCAGAAGAATTTGTCTGGAAGGGACTTGCAGCTCTGAAGGTGGACAAAGCTATGGGACCAGACACGATACATCCAAGGATTCTAAAGGAACTTCAGGAGGTGCTAGCTGCCCCACTGACAGCCTTGTTCAACAGCTGACTAGAAACAGGCATGGTTCCGGAGGACTGGAGAAGAGCTGATGTGCTCCCTCTACATAAAAGTGGCAGCAGGGAGGAGGCTAGTAACTATAGGCTAGTCAGTCTTTCCTCAGTGGTGGGGAAATTAATGGAAATGCTGCCAAAGGAAAGACTGGTGGAGTATCTTGAATCCAATGGGCTGCAAAACCATAGGCAGCATGGATCTATGGTGGGTGCATGCCAAATGAATCCGATGGATCTCTTTGACTGGGTGACTAGGGAAAATCAATCAGGGAAGGCAGTGGACGTGATCTATCTTGACTTAGAAAATAGGTTTCAAATTTCCTGGTCTCTGGCCAAGCACCTTGACAAGGACTGAGACTGGGAAATAACCTTCTGTGCCAGCCTGCCTTTTTACTGTAAAAATCACTATGTCCCATAGAATCATAAAAAAAACTCACAAACAGCCATTTTTTTCATCGCTTAGTGAGCAAGTTACACAACAAGCCAGTAAAAGCCACCCCTCCAAACAACTCGACTGTCGTCATCAGTGCTAGTATAAAACGCCTGAAACTGTGCCATTCATGGTCTTCAAATAATTTTTTTTAGTAATTGTATTTATTTTTGTAAGAAAGACACTACCAGCAGCCGTCAAATGGGTCATTTGCTCTTGTTTTTGATTACCAGGTAAGCGCACTAGAAAATAATATGCCTATTTTCAGTCACGACCTGGGAGTTATTACAAGTAATACCAAAAAAAAATGCAGTGCCCTCTACTGGCAAATGTACCAGTGGAGGCACTACTTTACCCCAAATTTTTTACTTCATTTATAACTTTTTTTTGTTCATATTCAGCTTAAATTTACACAACTGCCCTACAGGGGAGATGGTAGGGCTATACCCGATGTGTCTGGTAATAAGGGGGAATGAAAAAGGGCAACGCCAAAAACAGCAAAATCAAAAGGGTGACAGCAATGTTGGGGACCTGTGACAAAAAAAGCCCTGGGTCATATGGGCACTGCTTGTGTGGCAGTGGCTGTGACTCTGAGGATGCTTATCTATAGTGAGGAGGGTGCATGGGGCAAAGCCCGCCCCAAAAAAACACTGTTTCTGTGTGTCTCTTGTGGCGTTTCTTTTTTTCCACCATGTGCTGTCCTTTTCACTGGTCACCCTATTGGTCTGTCACCCTTTTTTGCAGTCACCCATTGTACATTCAACCATTTCCATTCGCCCTTATGACAAAGTACCTGTGACCGACCATCCAGGGGGTGTAAGGTCCTCCACCTGCAGGACTGGGCTTCATTATGCCCCTTGGTGGTCCAGTATAAACAAAGAATTTGCTGGCAGATATTTATTTATTGGATTTTGGTAGCCGGGTTGGCTCACTGAGACAAACTGCCCCTTTTTCAGATGCATTTCAGAATTAATTACAAAATATACATAGAAGGAATACATACAGATGATAATAACAAACTCTGCATGAGTAAGTGACAAAATACAAAGCAGTAGGTGGTAGTTATAGAAACAGGACACCGATAAGAGCTCAGAGGCACTTGGTTCTACAGAACAAGGGCACTATTCAATGCTAAGTAGAGTCAGAATTAACAGATAAGCTAGCTAAAGCAGTCACAGGGTTTGTTAACAAACAGATGCTCCTTCACAGCTTATCTGAATTCTGCAAAGGTCAGGCAGTCAATGGCTGTAGCGGGGAGATTGTTCCATAGCCTTGGTGCAGTGATCATAAAAGATTGCTGGCCAACAGCAGACAGTGTCCTCAGCATGGTAGCAAGTTTCAGTTTAGCAGAAAAGTGGACCTTCTATGGGGTTTGAAGTCCATGATACCAGCCAGATCTTTTGAGGGGGGAGCAGTAAAGGAGTTTGTGCACCATGGAAAGCACAGGGAGATGAAGCCTCCCCTCCATGGTGGGCCAGTTTAGTGTGGAAAGTACCTTACAGTGATGTTCCTGGCTAAAGACCCCAGCAGCAAAGCGGCTATATGATGGTAAGAAAGTTCTGCTTCCTTGAGGGATGATAGGAGTGGAGCCCCATGGGTGATGGCAAGAAGGACACTATTTAGTTACCCTCTTCTGGACTGCTTCCACTCTATGTCCTGAGATGTGGTCTCCAGAATTGGACACAGTACTCTAGACAGGGCCTTACCAGCAATATATACAGAGACAACACCACCTCCCTCTTTCTGCTGGTGATACCGCTCTCTATGCACCCCGGCATCCCACATGCCATCCCAACTACCTTGTCACACTGTCTGGCCACCTTTAGATTATTTGATATGATCACCCCCAGGTTTCTTTCCTGCTTGGTGGTTATCAGTACTACCCCCTCATCGTGTATTCCACCCCTTGGTTTCTGTGCCTCAAGTGCATTATTTTGCACTTTTTCACATTGAATCCCAGCATCCATACCCTTGACTATTCCTCGGGTTTTCTCGGGTTGCTACTTATCCTTTCCACCTTACTGCAGATTTTAGTGTCATTTGCAAAGAGGCAGACCTTCCCTTCCAGCACCTCTGCAATGTCACTAATAAAGACATTAAAGAGGACCAGTTCCAGCAGTGATCCCTGAGGCACCCTGCTGGTCACCCTCCCTTCCTCTGAATGAACTCCATTTATCACCAGCCTCTGCTTCCTATCCTTTAACCAATTTTGTATCCAGTTTTCCATCTTTAGACCCACTCCTAAGCTGTCCAGCTTACTTACTAGTCTCCTATGTGGAACAGTGTTGAATATCTTACTGAAATCTAGGCAGGCTACATCTACCGCTCCACCCTAATTTAGTTCCTTGGTCACCCAGTCAAAGAACTCTATCAGATTCATTTGACATAACCTCCTCCCCATGAATCCATGCTGCCTTGGATCTTGAGACCCACTGGATTCAAGATATTCCACAATCCTTTCAGCAGTGATTTCAATAACTTTCCCACCACCAAAGTTAGGCTGACAGCCCTATAATGAGAGGCGTGGAAAACCGGGGAGGTTTTGGTTCTGCTAAATCACCTCTGATTTTGGTTTTGGATTCATGGCCAACATTCATTCAACATAAAATGTGGCCTGTACCTTCATTTTAAAGTATAATATAAATGAAAACAGATTAGATTCTGTAGAAAAACAGTTTAGTAGCATGGCAGGTAGCAATAATCAGCTGTTAGTAAGTTCACAGGAAACTGTGTATTTTGAGCCAGTGCTAAAGTTGAATAAGCACATAGTTTCATTAACTTGTAGTCTAAATTCGTAGTAATAAATTACAAGAGATAAGACACGTTGAATAAAGGGACATAGGCTGAGGCAGTGTAACAGTTGAGTAGAGCAGTATAGCCTAGAGGTTAGCGTAACAAGCTGTGATTGAATTTGGTCCAGCAGACCTGGGTTTGATTTCCAACAACCACCGCTTGCATACTGTGCGACTCTGAGCGAGTCACTATTTAACCACCCCAGTGCTCCTGGATCACACCTGAAAACAGACACGTGTGCGTAGTGGGCCTTACCTGGTTATCAAAGAATAACACACACACACACACACACAAAACACAGTAACCCCTGGCTACTTTGTTTAGTCTGTTTCTGTTGTCATTTTTAGAGCAACTTTATTAATGAGCAGTTCTTTATAATGGTTGAGGTCTTCGCTACCAGATTGGAGAAGATCTGGCAAACTGGTTTCTGGCAAACTGGTTTTGAAATGTGGCTCCGACATTGGTGCTATCACATAGTGTTCAGATTCCAAAATCATGGCAATCCTGCAGTCCATTTTCAAAGTCAAAGACAGCTTTTCAGCAAAAGTGACACCTGTGCTTGCACCTTGCCCTTCAAATGTTTCTCAGAATCTTTCCAGTCTCTGCATGAGAAGACGTATCAGTGGAATGACTTGACTTACGATTGCGCTGTCACCACTTGCTTCATGTGTGGCTTCCTCAAATGGCTGTAGCAACTAACATAAATATAAGATTCCACTGCCCAGAGGGGAGTAAAACATCCACTTTCCCTACTGCATGGTCCATTGTGTACTGGCTTTGCATTGTTCTTGAAGCCTCTGTAACATGTAAAAGGTGAAGTTCTACCTAGTGGCAACTTCTTGCTTTAGCTGGTGAATTGGTAAGTTATTCTGTTTTTGTAGTTCCCACAAAATTTTACAAGCTTTTGCAGAGACCCTAAAGTGGCCACATATCTCACGTGCAGCACCCACCATATTCTGCACACTCCTGTCTTCATTGAGGAAGTCCTGTGCCACTAGATTGGGTGTATGTGCAACATATGGTAAATGCAGAAACCCACCATCATTTAATGCTTTCACAATGTTAGCTCCATTGTCTGCAACCACAAATCCTGAGGAAAGCCACTCTGAGAACCGTTTCTTTAACTCCTGTAAGATGTTCATACCAGTGTGATTTTCTTCATCAAAGCTTGCAATACACAGGCCAGCCAGTTTGTGAGGATTTTGTTGGTCCCTGGTGGTGCCACAGGATGTTGCATAGGAAAATGATACCCAGTGGGAGGTGACAGTCATGTAGTCTTCTGTTTGACCACGTGTCCACATATCTGTTGTTCTACGTACTTCTTCAATAGCCAATGACTGCAAGGCACTATTTATCTTGTGGTGCAGTTCCCTATAAAGAGCTGGCACACGGTGGCGCTGAGGGCTGAGGCGCTAGATGCCACACCTCACGCTACGCCGTTGACCAGGGTTCGGGAATGGACTCGGGTGGCCAGGGGTTGGCAGGGGGGGAGGGAGGATCGAGCGTCCCAACAGATGCTCTCCTCCCTCAGGGGTGGGAACCAAGACCGCATCCACGTTCTACATCACCTTCATAGCCGGTGGAAGCACCAACAATTGAAGGGATGGAGGCGGCTCCATTCAATGGAGTCGGGGAGGGGGGACGTCACCTGCGCATGACGCACGCCACCACTTAGGACGTATGTCCTAGCTCTTGGCGTCCCAGAGGGTAGGGGAAGCCAGGGGAGAAAAAGGAAAATACCTCTCGGTAAGCCCTAGATGATAGCCTCTCGGTACCATCCAGGACCACCAGAAGAGGGACAGACCCCACTGTGCAGGGGGAGAAGGAGGCACTCTAGGGGCAGATCACCCCAAGGTGGAATCGGAGGTTGAGAGGAAGGAAGGAGAGGGCTCCGAGAGCAGGAAGGTGGAGATAAAGAAATAAAAAAAAAAAAAAAGAGCTGGCACAGCCTTTCTGGAGGAATATGTCCATGATGGCAGCTAACATTGAGGGGCAACAACTTTCATCACCTCCTGAAACCCAGCAGAGTCAGCAATAAAAAATGGGTGCATGTCCTGTGCAATCAATGCGGATACTACTTTATTTAGCTGCTGAGCAGCTGTCTGTCTTTGGTCATATTTAATTCTCCATTCAAAAGCCTGCTGCATTGTTAACTGTTTCTGAGGTGTGACTGGCACACTAAAAAGGCTGGAGGAGGAGACAGAGAAGAACTCATTCTGTTTTCAAATGGGGATGTTTCTGATTCTGATAAAGACCTAGCAGATAAAGAGGGTGATGCAGTCAAAGTTCTGCTCGGTGTCTGAGGGATTTTATGCTGTATATGGAAACATTTAGCTATACCACCAGTATGAATACCAGCGTTAACCTATGCAACATCCCCTGCCATGTCACCTTGTGACTTATTCCTGGCCCACAGAAGTGGACATATTCACTGTAAGTGTCTTATTAAGGTTGATGTGCCAAGGTTGCTTGCCTGTCTTCCTCTGCTGAAAGAGGCCTTACATAATCAGCATATTGCACACATACTGTTCTTTGGGTCAAGGGAGAAAAAAAACTCCAAACAGAAAAGGATGCCTTTTTCATTTTTGTCCCTGGCACTGTAACTTCTGAGTCATCATCCGTCATGTCTATGTTAATTTCTAGATTTTGATTATGTTCCTCAGTGTCCTCACTGGATGATTGGGTATCAGCAGAGAAGACAGGCAAGCCAGGCATAACTTCCTTTTCACTGGCCCCCTAACCTTTCCTCTGATGACCTTTTACCAGGTTTTTTGGTCTGGCACCTCACAGGTTCCTTTGGCTCTGAGCCCTCATCATCACAGTCCCCATCATGCACTGCCTCTCTTTGAGGAATGTACCTGCTGCCACTATTATCCAGGTCTGACTCAGAGGAATTAGAAATGGTAGAATCCTGAGAAAGGGGTGCAACGTATGCATGTGTGCTTATTCTTTCCTCTCCACCACGTGTAGTGCCTACAACTGCCTTTATTTTTTTAATTAGTTTTTATTGACTGGGAAAGGAGGACTAGCTAATTCTGCCTATTTTCAGCCTTGTCCCGGGAGAAGGGGGAATGTACAGATGCAGCTGATTTACAGAACCAGATTAAGCTGTTGGTGGTATTTTAGTGAATGGGGGAAATTGGACAGGACACCGGGGAAATTCACGTACTCTTTTCGTGAAGTGCCATGGGATTTTTAACATCCACCTGAACTACCACCAAAACAGGCAGCCAGGACTTCAGTTTAACATCTCATCTGGAAGACAGCACCTCAGGAGAGCCTCACTCCCCTCATGATGCACTGCAGTGTCAGTATTAGGAGTTATTGCATGTTCCCAATATGGGGCTAGAACCTACCACCATCTGCTCTTCCGGCCTCAGTGGTGAGTGTGCAACCTGATGAGCCACTGACCCTGCAACTGTTTAATAACTGTACCTTTGGCAAATCTAGTTTTCTTAGTTGCTGGTTCAACACCCAAGCGTTTCAGTATTTGTTAACTGGGTATCACTTGCAGCAGCAGACAACCATGATGGGATCTCAGAAGGCAAGGACGCTGAGCATGAGGGAGCTTCGATCAGTAAAGAAGAGGATGCACCTACTGCAGCAGGAGAAGCACCCCTTTGTTGCTGTTTTCTTCCTTCTGAATTGCTGTTTTTGTCTTGGAAACTTGTTTCATAGGCTTACTCCCTTCCATCATTATTTTATTTTTTAATTTACATTTTATACCCCGATTTTTCCCTGGTTTTTCCCAATCCCCATATCTCGGTCATGCACATGGATGTGGACGCATGCACACGCTGCAGTACTGAGGCACCGTCCCTCTGCTTTTGCCACCTGCCCACCTGCACTGACCTCCACCCAGGGGCAGTGGAAATATAGTGGGCAACAGGGAGGGGAGCTGCCTTTCCGCTGCTTGATCCTGCTCCCTCCCTCCCCCCAGCAGCCGGCTCCTGACAACCCTGACTCATTCTCAAACCCAGGTCACCAGCGTAACGCGAGGTAAGGCATTCAACCCTCAGCAGCACTGGGCCAGCCTTCCATCATTATTTTAATAACAGTTGCTGATCACTAATGAAGCCAGCTACCTTCCAAGAGAAAAAAAAGAAAACAGTACCTAATCATACTACTTTCCTCGGTCATCTTGGGGAAATAGGTGGCAATGATGATGAGTATTTAGTGCATGTCCCAAGGCAAAGTTTGAATATGAACTTTTTAACTAGCAAGACTACAAGCTGAGACTACTATGCAACTGCCAAGAGCTGCCCCCTCCCTCCAAAAAGATTTCACTTGTCACGCAACCCTTTATTCAACAGGACTGCACAAAAAAAATATGGTCCTTCCATCCCTGTCCTGACTTCTGCTTGTGTGGGAAATAGCTGGTGACACTGCAGACAGAGGCTACTCAACTATCGGACTGCCCCCTCCATCCAAAATGTTTCACACATGACAATCAAACTTTATTTTACAGGACTACACACAAACAAATATGGTCCTCCTGTCCCTATCCCAACTCCTGCTTGTGTGGGGAAAGGCTGGTGACACTGCAGACAGACACCACTCAACTTCTGGGCTGCCCCTCCCTCCTTCCAAAATATTTCACATGGTACAGCCACTGATAGGACTACACAAAACAAAATGTGGTATTGTCCCTGTCCCGACTCCTGCTTGTGTGGGAAACAGCTGGTGCCACTGCAGACAAAGGCTACTGTCATACAACCCCTTTATTTGACAGGACTACACATAAAAATAATATGGTCCTGTCCCAGCTCCTACTTGTGTGGGAAATGGCTGGTGACACTGCAGACAGAGGCTACTTAACTGCTGGACTTCCCCCTCCCTCCAAAACATTTGACATGTGACAATCCCAGACAGGGCTACACAAAAAAACATGTGGTCCTGCCTCTATCCTGACTCCTGCTTGTACGGAAAATGACTAGTAACATTGCAGACAGAGGCTACTCAACTGCCGGGTTGCCCCTCTAAAAAGTTTCACACATGATGCAGGCCTTTATTTGACAATGGAACTTAACTTGAAAGTTTTTGCACTTGTGCTTTTCTGTTTCTGATGCTGCACTGTGCCACTGTTGTGCTTTGGGGCTAACAGAAAGCAATGCAGTCTCCCACTCCCCCCCCCCCACACACACATACATGCATAAGTCTCCCTCCAGTTAGCACCCTGGCCTTAAGTAAGTTAAGTTTTTATTTATTTATTGGAATTTCGGATAACACCTCTGAGAACAAACTTATTTCATAGGTTCCACGTCAGATGAACAATACATATTGGGAAAGTATGAGACAGAGCACAAACAAAACAAGGAATTATACAAGACATTACAAGAGTGTATAACTAAAGAAGTTCAAGTACATGTGGCGTTGTACAATGTATGCCATGGTGCATATTTGATTAAAACCTGGAATTCAAAGGGTCATATTGGAAGGGGTGGGGTCTTATGAAATGACCCTTTACAGGAAAATGAGAACAGATTCAGCCTAATATCTAATAATCAACAAGGTAAAGTATGGCATCAGCCCAGGGGCCTCGTCAGAGGTGAGAAGGTATGGGGCAAAGCATTTTAAAGTGAGCAAGGGAGCTCAGGAGATATAATGGGGGGAGGGGGAAGTCATAGAGTGGAAGGGATCAAGAGGAAATGTGAAGGAGAATGATTAGCAATTTAGAACAGTTATTTACATGCTGAGAACAGTTATGCATAAGGTTAGAATACGTGCTGGTCACAAGAAGGAAGGTTATTGGAAGGAATCACAACTGGCATCAGCAACTAGCTATTGTTTAAGTTCAACCTTGAAGGAGCCCAAGGTGGATGCTGAAGTGATGTCGTAGTGCAGTGAGTTCATCCATAGCGGGGCATGGTAGGCAAAGGACTTTTGTCCCAGAGAAGTTTTGTTTTTGGCAGCCAGCTTTTATCATTGGGCATGAGACACCCCTACCCCTTCCCCCACACACAAACACACACACACACATACAGTCAGTCCTTGGCCCACCCCCTCCTGATTTTTGTTTTTCTTTTATTTTCTGTTTGTTAGTGGTGTGGGTAAATGAAGTTAACTGGTCCAGAGAGACCCATTCCCCCTTTCACTTCCTTCCTGGCTGCCCACTCTTCAGTAACAGAGCTCCTCTTTCCTCTGTGCCTCCACTGAAATGGTGCCAATGGCACAGCTGCATTCCTCTATATTTCAGTTTGCGCATGTGCAAACTGGAGTGTTTTGAGCACCGACTCCCCACCTCTCTTCTCATCTGTCACATGACAAGCAAGAGCTAAAAACAAAATGCTCAGAGATCTAACTTAATCAAAACCAAGCCCACAAAGTTCAGCTCAGGTCTCATGGAAACAGCCGTATGTGTTCAAGACGGCTCAGTTTCACCACCGCAGGTTTGGCATACCTCTACCTATAAGAGTGTGCAATTAAAGTCTGAAGCTGGGCACTCACCACCAGAAGAACCAGATCAAAGGCAGAAGTCCACTTTATTTCATATTTCAGTTGTACTCCATAAAAATATGGAAAATGCTTCCAAAAAGTAAAATGCAGACCCCTCAGGCATGGCGGTGTGTCGCCTGACACATTTCACATCCAAATGATGTTTCGTCAAAGGCTGACCACCTGGTAATGATGCACTTAATTTACACAAAAAGGTCTTAAAGATACAGAATATTAATCATATGCATCATGACCTACTGATCTCCCTATACACAAAAAAGTGAATAATGCACACATAAATAACAATATATATGAAACACATATTGAAAATATTAGAAAAGTTAATTGTACATGATTATATATATATATATATATATATATATATATATATACACACACACACACACACACACACACACACACACACACACACACACACTGTCTCTTAGGCTAATAACTTATGTTTAAAAAGATTAACTAGCATGTAACCCCCCGGAGTTAATTAATATCCTTTAAAGAGTGTCTCTCAATTCTAGGGTGATGCCAGTTTCTATGTCCATGAAGGACTGGGTCAGCTGGTCTGCCCTGGCATTCCAAAGAGGAGGAGTCAGTGTTCTCTGCTGGAGGGCAGGGATTCTTCTAAGTCAGAGTTTTTTTTTTTTTTTTAATTTAGTTGTTTAACCAGGTATAGCACACTAAGCTGAAAGCTTTTTCACAGGAGCGACCTGGGAGCACAAGGAGGTTAAGTGACTTGCTCAGGGTCACACAGTATACAAGTAGAAGCTGTGGGATTCAAACCCAGGTCTGGTCTGCTGGATGTCACCAGATTTGCAGCTTAGAGCCTTAGACCACTGCGCTATACTGCCTCCTTAGTTGGTGGGGAGGTGCTACTGGCACACAGTGCCAGTTCCCACTGTTTGTAAGTTTCTCTGTAGAAGCTGACATTGTGAAAAAGGACTCGTTCATGTTGACTGTCCTCGATCAAGGACCTCAGAAGTAGGGTGCCCCTGTCCAGAAGGAGAAGAACCTGTTAGGAAGAGAAGTTCAGAGGTCTGTGAGGGAAAATGTGTCAGAGAGTGTTGTGGGCCAAGGATTTGAGATGATATTTAATCCTTATCTAATGTAAAGTGTTTGGGGTGGCACACAGCAGTGCTCACACTCCTCCACATGAGGGATCATCCCTGACAGGATGCCAATTCCAGTTAGCAGAAGAAACATTACTTCAGAAAATGTCTGGTGTGTGCTGTTCTGCCCGTAATGAAGATGTGTTGTGCCTGGTAGACACCTCCACTACACCCAGATGGGCTCAGTGTCTGTGACTGGGAAGTTGCAGAAAAAATTGTAAAAAAGAATCAAGAAGGGAAGTGCTATGTGGAGGACAGAGTGCATCCCTGAGAAACACTCACAGGATCAAGTGGCACCGCAAAGTTGCCAGCCAAGAGACTGTGAATTAGCCCAATGACTAGCGTCAGAGAAAATGGGCTACCAAATGTCCATTGGGTTCCCACTCAGGTTAAGGAGTTGGGGACCCCTGGAGTAGATGTGCTTCCTTTCTAGGCCTGGAAGGAAAATACCATCTTACAGTGACTGAAAACTTGACAGTGCCACCTGGTAAAGGAACAATCAATTGAGCTTAAAAAAAATAAAGGATCTGGTTTTGTTTAAAATAATCCCAGATTGGATATTCAATTTGTTTGCTTCCAAGTTATGCTAACCCCTTTAATCCACAACCTAGCCAGCCCTGCCGTATGTCAGTGGATGCCCAGTGGTCACCCTAGAGCTCAGGAAGTCAAGTGGACTTTGTTGTGACTGTAACACTGGTAATACTCCTAGACAGCTGGGAAGGGGCCACCCTATAAACACATTACTGATATTGCTAAATACTGTTTCTCAGGAGTAGTTTATTTTAAAAGTCTCAAACAGACTCTGTTTTCCTCCTTGGGGTTAGTGCTGTGGGAAAAACCTTTCACTTGCAGCATGGAGTAAAATTCAGTTGCCACTACAAAAGGGAAAATAAAAACAATTATTAGCATATTGTAATACAAACAGAAACAAAGGGTTATAACCTATCTCAAATATGATAAAAAGGGTGAAGCCTTTATTAAGTCCTGGCCACTCAGTGGCATCTAAGGGAATTATCCAAAAGGCCTCTGTTTTCAACACTGCTTTATCAAAATGACCTGCTCTTGGGTTGGGCAAAACTTTTTCTATGCCCATGAACCTGAAACTGCATGTAGAGTTGCAGCTCTGATTACTAATTTGTTGTGCTTTGGTGTATTCAGGGTCCCATATTGCTATGGCCCTACATTGTTCACCCACCCTTTGACTGAATTGTTTGAGAGTTTTACCCACATAGTAGGCATCACAGCTATGGCTAAAAAGCAATGCCCATTGTATCACAAGTGGTCAAATTATGGATCCAATATGTTTTGCTATCTTTGGGATTCTGAAAAATGTTCCTTTTCTTAACCACTTTACAAAAACTGCATCTATGGCTTGGGGAAACACCCCTTGCTCACCTTGTGTAACCATGTTTCCTTAGTATGGTTACTCTGTCTACTGTATATGAATTTATCTTTCAGGAAGATGCCCACCTAAATGACATTTCTTGGTGGATGAGCTGTTATTTCACTTACACCTTCCTAGCATGCTAGCATAGACCAGTATTTTTTTTTTTATGATATCCTCTACCGTTTTTGAGTGTGCTGAAAAAGTGGTAACATAGGAAGGAAGGAGGAGGGGACCTCTAGAGGGCATGGGTGGAAGCTGGAGGGGGGAAGATTCAGGGGAGAAAGGAGGGGGTGCTGCTTCACTGGGGTGGTGGTGAAGCCATGGAGTGCGCTGCCTAGGGGGCTGATGGAGGCGGAGACGGTGGAGGGGTTCAAGAGGGGTGGGATAGGTACAGGGGAAGGGTTCTGGAAGCAAAGTCCAGTGCAGTGAGAATGTCTGGAACTGGGAAGGGAGAGGCCGGAGAGGGCGAGGGGGGGCAGCAAGGTCAGCACCCAGGGTGGGGGCTGACCAAACGAGCAGACACAGAGGACCGTTGGGCCTATTCTGCTGGCATTTTAGTATGTTAGTATGCATAGTTGAATCTAGGCTCTGCATTGTTGTTGTGTTGCTTACCCTTAATCAGTTGTGTCCTTTCTTGACCATTGACAATGTTACATGCATGTTGTATGGTGTTCCTACTGTAGCTCCTCTCTTTGAACCTATCTGTCAGGTCAACAGCTCCTCTTCCAAAACTCTCATCAGTATCACAATTCCTTTTTAGTCTTAGAAACTGGCCCTTTGGGATGTTATTTACTGTATGCCTTGGATGGCAACTAGATGCCAACAAAAGGGTGTTTCTATCAGTGGGCTTGTGATACATGTCTGTGAGGACATTGTTTGCTTCCCCCTTCTCAGTTGCAAGTCCAGAAAGTTAACTATCTCAGGATCACAAGTAACAGAGAATTTTAGTGAGGGTTAGTGCTAGCTAGGTACTCAACAAATCCTTACAGTTCCAATCTGTTAAAGGTTATTACCTGGGTCTTGCACAAATTCAGCTTCCCATTTGCCAACATACAAGTTAGCCAAATTTGGAACCATGTTAGCCCCTATGGCTGTATCTTTAACTTGTAGATAAAATAAGATAGAAATATAAAGCAATTATATTGGAGTACACATTCAGATAATTTCAACAGAAATTCAGCAGGTGGGTCTGCTGGTTCAGGTCTACAGTTTAGGTAATGGGCTTTGTTATTTTGCTGTGAGCACCTGGATCCGAGTGCTGCGCTTCCTTTTTGTTGCAAATGGGCTAGAATGATGAGCCTCTTCTGCTACCACTTTTGCTCAGTGGGACTACAGCTACCCTCTCCAGCCCCCTGAGATCACTTCTGTTTCCATTGAGCTGTTACGGCTGTCAGAGTTGCAGTCAGTACCTCCCTGAGCTCCCTCAGTACCCTTGGTGAACCCCCAAAAGCCCAACACCCCCCATCCTGTTGTGTATTATTGCTTGCTTCAGTAAAGTTTTCAACACTGTGCCACAAAGGAGACTGATAAAGAAACTAAGCAGCCTAGGCATGAGATCTAAAGTGGTGACTTATGTTAGAAACTGGCTGATGGATTGGAGACAGAGGGTTATGGTAAACAGCACTTATTTGAGTGATGGAGCAGCGACCAGTGGGGTGCCACAGGGCTCTGTACTGGGACAAGTCCTCTTCAGAAGAAACATTGCTGAGAAACTGGAAGGGAAGGTTTGCTTCTCAGAAGTTACAAGAAGGGGAAGGGAGCAGATCTGTTCCAGTATAGTAGCTGCTTCTTGTTGGTTTTACATGGTTTCTTGTGGATTTTATTTGGTAGAAGGTTATTTATTTTCTTTCTTACTACTTCTAATGGGCTAGCCGGGTATTGTTTGTGGGGCTGTTGGAAGTTTGAAAACTGTTTTGGTGGCTATAAGTGGGCTCATTTCTTTGATGTTTCACTGTGTAGCTGGCTGCATTTGTGGAGGCCTATTTCTTCTGATTTAAAACCTATTCAGTGGGATTCAATTGGGGCTGTTTCTTTGGTTGCAGTGCTTGGAGGAGCAGACACAGGGCTGATACACTCAAGAGAAAGTCGGGTATAGGCCCTAATCCTGCCCTCCCCCAGCCCTCCCTCCCCAGAGCTCGGCTCATTTATAGGGGAACACCTGCCCTACAATTAGAGGAAAAGGCTTCAGGTGCAGCTCATGTAGTTCTAGCCACTGGGGGTTGGGTTTAAAGGCTGGGAGAGAGGAGCTTAGGGAGTTGTTCACTTCCCTTATAAGTTTGCTGTGTTGTACTGCACCTAGTAACAGGGGTACCTGTTTACTGTGGGACTGTATCTAGGATTAATGGGTGACCTGATTAGTGAGTCATGGGTGTATCTTGGACTAGTGGGGAACCTCGTGGCTCACCCAAGGAAACTTACTTGGAGGGTGATGGGACCACATGTCATTAGGGCCGTCATCTTTGGGAGGGCGGCGGGATGCACAGGGTGTGAGGCAGCCATGAGACTGGACTGGGCTTGGAAGTTTGGTGGTTGCCCAGTGTGCTACCAGCTGGCACAGCTTAGGGAGGAGGTTGAGGGGATTAGGAGACAGCTGGGGGAAGGGGGAAGCTATGGTTGGGGAATAGAAACATATTGGCCCACCTAGTCTGCCCATTTCCCTACCTAGAGGATAAGCTGCAGATCCTATTTAACCAACATCCTATTTCTTCCTACCACCCACAAAAATTTGCTTATGTCTGTCCCATACATTCTTGAATTATCCCACAGTTTTAGACCCCACAACCTCCTCAGGAAGGCTGTTCCATGCATCCACCACCCTCTCAGTGAAAAAATACTTCCTCACATTGCCCCTGAGCCGTCCCCCCTCTATCTTCAAAATTGTGTCCCCTTGTTCTTGCACATCTCTTTTTCTGAAAGATGCTACCCTCTTGGACTTTGTTGATTCCACTGAGGTACTTAAATGTTTCTATCATCTCCCCCCTTTCCTCAAGGGTATACATATTAAGCTCTTTTAGTCTCTCTCCTCATATGGCTTCTCTTGCAGACCCTGCACCATTTTAGTTGCCCTCCTCTGAACTGCCTCCATCCTGTCTATGTCCTTGCGGAGATGGGGTCTTCAGAACTGGATTCAGTACTCCAGATGGGGTCTCACCAACTGTCTGCACAGGGGGGTAACAACTTCCTGTTTTCTGCTGGTGATGCCTCTCCCTATACATCCCAGTAACCCCCCAGCCCTCCCTACCACCTTCTCACATTGCTTGCCAACCTTAAGGTCATCTGATATGATTACCCCCAGGTCCCTTTCCATTTTTGTTGTTACTACCTCCCCCCCATTGTGTAATCTTCCCCTGGGTTTTTGTTTCCCAGGTGCATTACTTTGCACTTCTTTGCATTGAATTCAAGCTGCCATACTTTTGACCATTCCTCCAACCTTGCCAAGTCCCTTCTCATCCTTTCCATGCCTCCTTGTGTATCAACCCTGTTGCAGATCTTTGTGTCATCTGCAAAGAAGCATACTTTTCCTTCCAGTCACCCTGCAATGTCACTTAAAACGACATTAAAAAGGACTGGACCCAGTACTGAACCCTGTGGTACCCCACTAGTAACCCCTCTTTCTTCAGAGTGGACTCCATTTACAATTACCGTCTGTGTCCTGTTGTTCAGCCAATGTTTTACCCAGGCTACCACCCTGGGACCCACTCCCAGGCTGGTTAATTTGACTACTAATCTTTTGTGTGGGACTGTGTCAAATGCCTTGCTAAAGTCTAGGTAGACCATGTCCACAGCCCCTCCCTAGTCTACTACTTTAGTCACCCAGTCAAAGAAATCAATTAGATTCATCTGACATGACCTTCCCACTGTGAATCCATGCTGCCTTGGGTCCTATGCCCCACTGGTCTCTAGGTACTCAACAATTCTTTCCTTCAGAAGTGATTCCATCACTTTCCCTACCACAGAGGTCAAACTGACAGGTCTGTAGTTTCCTGCCTCTGTCTTGCTCCCACTTTTGTGAAGGGGAACCACATCAGCCTTCTTCCAGTCCTCAAGTACCACACCATCCTTCCATGATTTGTTAAAAAGGGTAATCAGTGGTGTCACTAGTTCTCTGCTTACTTCTTTTACAATTCTGGGGTGAATTCCATCTGGCCCCATTGCTTTGTCCACCTTCAGTTTTAGGAGTTCTTTCAGAACCCTTTCTTCTGTGAAAGGACTGGGATCGACTCCCCTCTCCAGAGTGCTTCTGTTAATTGGATTAGGCACCTCCTCCACTTCCTCTTTTGTGAATACTGAACAGAAGTATTCATTTGGTATCCCTGCTTTTTCACTGTCACTCTCTGCCCACCCCCCATCCATTCTATTCAGCCTCAATATCCCTCCCTCCCTTTGTCTTTCTACACTCCCTGATATATCTATAAATGGTTTTATCCCCCTTCTTAACCGAGTTGGCTATCTTTTCCTCAGTTTGTGCCTTTGCTATTCTGACTACCCTCCCTGCTTTCTTCTGCCTTAACTGGTACAGTTCTCTGTCCTGCTCCTTCTGTGTTTCCTTATACTTCCTAAATGCTATCTTTTTCTCCCTAACCTTCACCGCCACTTCTTTTGAGAACCATAGTGGCTTTTTATTTCATTTTGATTCATTTATTTGCTTCACAGAAAGGATTGTTGCCTCTGTGGTGGCAGTTTTGATATTTCCCCATTGTTGTTCCACCCCTCCTTCTAGCCTGTTTGCTAGTGCTTTTCTAAGGCACTCTCCCATCTTGCCAAAGTCAGTCATCCTGAAGTCCAGAACCCTCACTTTTGTATGGCTTGACTCTGTAGCTGAGTTTATCATGAACCACACTGTTTGGTGGTCACTTGTTCCAAAATGGCTACCCACTTCTAGATCTGAGATCCTCTCATTGTCCCCATTTGAGAGTACGAGGTCTAAGATTGCTCCCTCATGAGTAGATTCCAAAACTAGCTGTCTGAGGCATGCCACCTGAAGGGCATCAAGAATGGCCCTGCTTTTGGATGTGGCTGCAGTAAAGGTGCTCCAGTTAACATCTGGCATATTAAGGTCCCCCATCAACAGTATCTCCCTTTTCTCTGCCATCCTAAGTATGCCTTCTGTCATATGCTTGTCCATTCCCTCCCCCTGACATGGGGGTCTGTATACAACCCCTGTATGGATTGTGGTGCCATTTCCAGTCTCTAAGGTGACCCACAGTGCCACCTCTCCTCCCTGTTTACTCTTTTATTTAGTTGCTTTTATCCCTTCCCTTACATAGAGAGCTACTCCCCCCTTCTGCCTTCCCTGTCTCTCCTGTAGGTTGTGTACCCTGGTATGTTAACATTCCAGTTATGGTTCTCTGTGTACCATGTTTCTGTGACTGCTATGATATCCAGGCATCCCTCTTCCATCAAGGCCACCAGTTCAGGAGCTTGTTGCCCAGACTATGGGCATTGGTACTCATTACCCTCCATTTCTTGATGGTCTTCCATTTTTTGCCCCATCCCTGTCCTTATTGCATTTGTCACTTTCTCCATTTACCCCTGTGCTTCTCCCTATTGACATCTCTATGTTTGTGTCTACCTCACTTAGTACCCTGATTTTTGGGGGGGGGCTAGGATTTCCCTGCTCCTTTCCAGTGCCTCCCCCTATTGGCTAGTTTAAATGATTGGCAGTGAAGTATTTAAACCTATCACCTAGGATCCTGGTTCCTCTCCTGGACAGATGCAGACCATCACACCAGTATAGGCCTGCATCTCTCCAGGTGGACCCCCCCCCATCTCCAATGAAGCCAAATCCCTGAGCTCTGCACCAGTTTTTCAACCACTGATTGAATCCCATGGTGTGGAGCACCCTAGCCTCACCCATGCCATAGACAGGCAGCACCTCCGAGAAGGTTACCGTGTGTGCTATTTGTCTAAGGCCCCTCTCCATCTCCACAAATGCTTCTTGAACTGCGCTGATCCCTTTCTTAGCCGGGTCATTTGTCCCTAGGTGGACAATGACATTCAGCTCCCTCCCCTGTGCAGTTGCTCCTGTGATCCTGAGAATTCACTCCCTGTCCCTCCAAGCCATGGCACCAGGCAGGCACCTTACCTCCCTCTTTCCTTCTTCCTCCAGTTCTACCTTCCTAACAATGGAGTCCCCCACCAGGATTTGTTTCCTTCCCCTGTGGGGTCCCATGCCACCCTCCTGTTGGTCTCCTTTGTGGAGGTTCCCATCCTCCTCCTTGGTCTCCACTGTGGGTGCCTCCATAGAGGAACCACACTTTTCCAGAATGGCATAGAAATTGTGGAGAGGTACAACTGGAGGGATATGCCTCTATTCCACCACCCTCACCCTCCCTGAGCCCACTGTGGTCCAACTGCTCCTCTTTCTTGGCAACCTCTGAGGCAAGCTGTCATTTCTGTGTGTTGGACATTGTATTTGAGGTTTGTTAACTGCAGAAGCAGTTGGGGTCTGGCACAGGTTGTCTGAACCTTCTTTTGATGAGCAGTAGGGGACAGGATTTAATTGCTGGATAAGCATTACATTCTTTTTCAGTCTGTGAAGGAACTAGAAGGGGAAAGGATAAGATCTGTTCCAGTACATTAGCTTCTTCTTGTTGTTTTTACATTGTTTCTTGTGGATTTTACTTCATAGAAGGTTATTTCTTTTCTTTCTTACTACTTCTAAGGGGCTAGCAGGGTATTGTTTTGGGGCTGTTGGAATTTTGAAACCTGTTTTGGTGGCTATAAGTGGGCTCATTTGTTTGATGTTTCACTGTGTAGCAGGCTGCATTTATGGAGGCCTATTTCTTCTGATTTAAAACCTATTTGGTGTGATTTAATTGGGGCTGTTTCTTTGAATTGGAGACCTATATCTTCTAATTTCAAGCCTCTATTTGAAGTGTTTTTGATGAAGCTGTTTGAATTGGAGACCTGTTTATTTTGGTAGCAAACCTATTTTGGGGGCTTTGAGTAGATTTGTGATTCATTTTTGCTGGCTTCACTAGCTGCAAAGTTTAGTGCATAGTGGGGGAAGGGTGCTAATGGTCTGACCAGGGGTCTCAGCTACCTGATTGTTTCTGGAAGACTTGGGCTGGTCCTGCCCCCTCATCCCACCACCCCATGTCAGTTATTTCCTTTATACCAGGGGTTCTGACATCACTTCCTCAAATGGGCAAAGGATATGCACCTGTCATAGCAGAAGCAGAAATCCAGGAAAGGAACAGCAGCGAGTGAAGAGGTGACTGCTATCTCAGTGGAAAGAAAATAACTGCAAATCAAGGAGCTTTCATTATTATTCTTTGCATTTCTATTGCATCGTGGAAAGGAGGAGTAGGAGTTTGAAGAAGGTTGTGCAACAGCTACTTAAAGTCTCTTTTTGGGTGTGGATAGGAAGGATAGGAATATAAAAAGCAGTTGCTCAATCTATCTAAACATGTACAACAAAGGGGATCAGGGAAATTAAGAAAAGAATGTTTTGCACTGGTAGAGGGGGGAAGAGGGGAGACTTGGGGGAGTGTTTGGTATCCTTCATCTGGAAGGGTGGGGGGTTGTTGGTGGGCAGCAACAGCAATGGGTAGGGTGGTAGGCTGCAACAACTGTGATGCACCAATCTTTCTGAAAATTGCCTGGAGTGTGGGGGGATGTTTAGTGTGCAACCACATAAACTTAGAAAGGAGATCAGAGGTCTGCAGAAGGAACTAAGACAGGCAAGGCAGACTGGGGGCGGGTTTAGCCCAATACTGGAGGGAGGAAGGAGGGGAGATGAGGGAGGGCAATTTGAGACAACAGTGGTGAGGAGAGGGGCAGAAGAAGGAAAGCAAAGACAAAGGGGCCCAGGCCAGGAAGAGCGATTACCTGGGAAACCAGGTCAGGAGACAAAAGACAAATGGAAGGAGGCGATAGGGACTTGTGAGGGGAGGCGAAGAAGTGACAAAAGTCATGGAGTGGAAAGGAGAGAACAGGTTACTATGAAGAGATAGGGACTGGGCATTTGTGAAGGGTCTTTAGAAAATAATTTTGCACTGTTAGAGAGGAAGAAGGAGGAGGAGGAGGGAAATGATGATATTAGAGGAGTAATTGATAAATGTCTGGACCAAACCAGAGTGGGGGAAGTTCTGCTGGGAGAATTGCAGCAGGGGCAAAAGAGGGAAATAATGTGCAGGAGGAAGAAGAGGAGCCAGAAATGAGAGAGGGAGATGAATGCAAGCAAGCAGGGAGTAAGAGGGGTGGAATCTTAATGCTAGGGGACTCAGTACTAAGAGGAGTCAGGTGGGGTAGCAAGGGGAGAGGCATAGTCGCATTTGGGTGGAGGACATGCCAGGAATGACAGCGGAAAGGGTGGGACAATCTGTTCTGAAATATGCCAGAAGGGGTAGGGACTAGCCTCATTTAATTATACATCTTGGGACGAATGACCTGGCTGACAAGACAGTAGATATAGTCCAGAGGAGGTTTGAGGAACTAGGACAATTATGTGAGAGGGCAGGAAGAGCAATAACTTTTTCAGAGATACTTCCAGTGCCCAAGGCAAGCACAACAAGACAGCTATGAATAGAGGAATTTAACGGATGGCAAAGAACCTGGTGTTGTGCTAAAGGGTATGGGCTGTTGGGGGGTGGGGAAGGACCTGGGAGGACACCAGTCTCTATGACAAGGACAGACTACACTTGAGTGAGGAGGGAAAGAAAGTGTTGAAACAGAGGATGGAGGAGTACATAGAGGAAGTTGGGAATTTAAACTTGGAGCGGGGGGGTGGCAGTTGGGCAAGAGACATGCAGAGACCACAGGTTGGGAAACCATATAAGCTTAACCCCCATAACAGTGACAAAGGACAAATGGCAAGTATTGTTGGTGATGCTAGGAAAGGAGGGCAGGATGGGGGGGTGGAAGGTGGTTACCCTTAATGCTAGGAGCCTTGGAAGAAAAACTGCAGAGTTACAGGTGCTCATGGCAGAGGGAGAGGTGAACATTGCAGCCATCACAGAAACATAGGCCACCCAATACAATGACTGGGACCTGTCTGTACCAGGGTACAGGTTATTTCGTAGGGACAGGGTGATTGGGAAAGGAGGGGGTGTGGCACTATATGCGAAGGAAGGACTGAAGTGTGTAAGGCAGGAAGGGGAGGAGGATAGTACGGAGTCACTTTGGATGCAAATCCAGGATTCCAAGAATAGGATTCTCAGAATGGGAGTGGTATACAGGCCGCCATCTCAGATGGAGAAGTTAGACAGGGAACTAGCAGGACAAATCAGGAGGACCTGTGAGAAGGGTAGTGTGGTGATTGTGGTGGACTTCAACATGCCAGGAGTGGACTGGAGTACCCCAACAACCAGGAACAGAAGGGAGCAGGTACTGCTGGATGCCTTCCAGGACAGCTTCCTGCTGTAAATGGTCAGTGAACCAACCAGGTTAGGGAATACCCTTGACCTTGTACTGGCAAATGGGGACTTTGTGAGAGAACTTACAGTGGAGGAACCATTGTCAGGGAGTGACCACTACTCAGTATGGCTCAAATTGGATGTGGACAATCTCAGCAAGGACTGGTATGATGACATCCATGTACTCCACCAGGAGATGGGCTGGACCAGGGTCCAAACTACAGCAAGTCGGCCGTAAGCCCTAGACAATCTTCACAATATCAATGATCGCTGGCTAATCAAAATTTGCCCAGGCAGGCTGGGTGCCTGTAACTTCCCACTGACAGTCGCAACACTCAACTGAATGTGCTAGTTGGATCTCTGACCTAATGGTGGTTGTATCTGCAACAATTTGAATGAACTCCTCACACTTCATTTGTGAATATGCTCTCCAAGCCTGAAGTCAGGCTGGATTGCAAATCCTGTCAACAGTTCAGAAGAGTTGAGCTAGTTGGTTTCTTGCAGCAGAAATCTCCCTGGATAGGAACTCTGCCTTCTTATGGGAGATTTCTGACTGATAGTCAGAATAATGGGCCATCAGTCTAAGCCTGTCATCCTCCAGGCCAGATTTCTGCCAGCACCATTCCAACCTTTGGCCCAATCGCCTCAACTTCCTCCTGGTCCCATCAAACCACAGGGACTAAGGGCAGAGGGTGAGTGGGCAAACACGAACTGGAGCTATGGAATTCAGGGCCCCTGATATTGCACTATTATAGTACAGAACGAGGTCCCCTGGAGCCACACTTTCCAATGGTCTGCTCGATAGGTCTAGTACCACCATACAACCCTCAGGGGTCAAACCCCTGAAAGGGTGGTACTGGACCATCTCTGAAGGGGCAGGTCTATTGAAGGGAGCCGTGAAACTGAAACCTATGGTGTGATGGTCAGACCAATTGACTGGTTCCACCACCAGGTCAGAGACCTCCATCTCCATGAGGAACACCATATCTAGAGAGTAATTATGCTTATGGGTCACAGAGGTGACTACCTGTGTGAAGCCGAATGAAAGCATCAGTTGGAGGAAGTCCTGGCCAAAATGCGAGAGTTCACCATCGACCCAGGTCTTGAAGTTCCCCCCAGGACCAACCACCTGGAGGACTCTAACACTATGTTGACCATGAAGTCTGCGACTTACTGCAGGAAAACTTTCTCGTCCCTGGATGGACGGTAGATGAGGAGTATCCTGCAGCTCACACCTGCGCCCATGATACACTTGAAGGACCTGGTGGCCCCCCCGGTACATCTATAAGGCCCAGTTCCATCTTGAAACAGATGGCTACACCTTTGCCCCTCCAATCCAATCTTGGGTGGTGTATCACCGAGTACCCGGCTGGCACTACTGATTCCAATATCAGACCAGCATTTTTGTCCAGCCAGGTCTCAGTGATGCAAGCCAGGATCAATGTTCCATCCAACAAGATCGGCAATTAATGCTGTCTCGATATTTATCGACCTGGCATTGCACAACACCACCCATGTTGGATGAGCAGCCGAGGAAGAGCACATCATTTGCTCACCACCAGTGGAACCCTTGGGTATGGGAACCAGACAGGGAGGTCTCCTTTCTTGGACCCATTTTGCCCCAGGGTGCCTCCTAATACCCACAACTCCTATCCATCCACCCCACCCATCCACCTCCAGCTGGGGACCCGCACCCTCCGACCCCTTCGAGCTATTTCCCAAGGCCTGACAATGCATATAGACCTCAGAGGATAGTGGAGGACAGTCAAAAGGGTGCAGGCCTCTAAGCATGGAGGGGGAGTAGAACCTGTCCACTGACAAATGCCAACACATACCTAATACCTAAGAGCAACAGCAGTATACCATAAAACAAACCAAAATAAATAAACTAAAGCCACCCCCAACACAATGCCCAATATCACACCTCAAACTTCCAACCCCACAAAAATAAAACTAAACAAATCCCCACACAATAACAAAGACACACAACAAATGAACTAAAATCCAGCAGAAGTTAACTTTTTAAATAATGCAAGTGAGCAGGTCCACTGTAAAAGAGTTACTGACGCTCTCATTGGGAAGGTTCAGATAAAAGGACCCCTTGATCTCTCACATCAATGGGCAATGAATATCCAAAGTCTCCAAAATAATCCAGTTCCCACCAGGACTCATAAGGATAGCAGAAATTACCATGTGCAGTCTGATAGTTCTCGAAGGTACTCTCACTGCCTACAACCCCAAACAGCCAAGAAATTCTCCCCAACAAAAAGTTCCACTGGCAAGCTTCAGGTCCTCTCCAGGAAGATCAGTAATGCAGCAGATCTTAAAGGGACACTGTCAACCCCATTTGGCCTCAAAGGGTCCCTAGTTTAAAAAACACATTTTATGATTGTTCTCATTCTATAGAGACTGCTGATGTAGCTTTGTTTGATTCAGACTCCTTTTTCCTTTTAAAAAGTAAAAAACTGAGTGTCAACCATACTAGTGTTACCACACCACAGCATGTTTGTTTACATTTCTTGACCAACTAAAACTGCATCTTTCCTGGACTTGGGAACACCCCCAATACTATCCAGCTTCTCTTTATGCAGTGGGAGTAGATGAAACTATTGTATCATGAGTGATTGCACTGTTTGAGGGTGTTTCTAATGTTCAGGAAGTATGCAGTAAGCTTAGGTAAACAATTTGGAGCAAAACAAGGCTGTGCATAACTATATATTCCCATGCATTTCAGGTCTAATAAGCAAGGAGGCAGATTAAACAACCATCTACATCAATGAATTTTAGAGAAGGTAAGCAATCATAAAATGTGGGTTTTTACCTAGAAATAATACGATGCAAAAAAAGGTTGACAGTGTCCCTTTAAGGCCATCAGTTCCTCCACCAGAATGTATACTGCTCAGTCCGGTCACCCCTACCCTTAAATAGGTCTCTCCTTGACAACCAACCCTGCTACTGCCAGGGAGCTATTCCAGGGCCAAAAAAAGGAATAGGGAAGCAGAGGATCAGTCTTGGTCCTGGCAGGGCACCCTAAGATGTCAGCACAACACGGGCTCACCTACCCAAATAATCTCAAGGTCTCAGAGCAGTGTCCACCCACTGATGAGCACCCCCTGAAAAACCAACAGGAACCAGCCAATGGACAGGCCCATCAATGAGCCCAGAGACTGAGACCACTCATGGACCAGGCAGTAGACCCCCGGTACCTACAACGAAGCCCTAATCGCCCTAGGTCAGGCTCACTTTATGCTCCCTCGACAATGGGTGACAAGTCAGCTCCCCTGCAGTAACACAGTCCCACTCAATGAGCACGTGATGTAATTCCAACTGCTGTTGTTCCAATGAAGTACTATCACCAACACTCCTCGGCGATGTTCCGGACAGAAATCCCCCAAGTGAAACTCTTCCTTGGGTTGAACTGTTCCTCTGTAGGCTGTTAGATGAAATGCCGTTGATCAAGCAACTTCTCCCCAGAGGAACCCAAATGGGTAGGTGGGAAGGTTTCTGAAAATAATGAAGAATAAATAAATATATTACAGTGAGCGATTTTGTATGCCCACTGTATGCAGTAACAGGCACACAGAATTGCAATAAGTAGTTCAAAACCCGCAATGCAGCACCTCTAACATAAAACACTAAACTAACCTGATGATGTCAGTTCTTACTACCTACCTCACTAAAAAGCCTTAACTAAGCCGCACTCAACTAAACTACTCAAAATATATTAAAAATAAACAATTAAAATCACAAAACAAGTTAAATAAGTCAAAATAAAACCAAAATCAAATAAAAAACCTGCTCTGAGCTCCTGCTGCAGATGGCTAGCCCAGCCCGGCCACCATGCACCTGTATTTCCCTCGCTGCTCAGCACCTTCAGGACTTCCTTTGAGAGAGTCAATCCAGAGTATTTTCTTTCATTCCCTTAGGTGTAATGTCCTGGGGTTTGGGAACGTTATCCTGCCCTGAGAGTCAGCAGATTGTGAAGCAGTAGCAGACTGATTGGAGTCCTGCTGTACAGGACCAGCAGCATTGAGTATCAGGCCTGTCTGGGGCAATGAGGATCACAGTTGCAGGTTCCCTCCTGAGCTTCAGGAGGACGTTCTGTATGAGAGGAAATTGTGGAAAGGCATACGGGAACCTCCCTGTCCATTTCAAGATGGCTTGGTGGTCTGCAACAAAACTGGGAGAACTGATTGTTCTCTCAAGAGGCAAACAGGTCTATTTTTGGAGGGATCCAACTTTTAAAAACTGTGGCCAGAACCTGCTGGTTCAAAGCTCATTTGTGATTTTCCTGGCTGATTCTGCTTGAGGAGTCTGCCAGGACATTGTCTGCCTGGTAGATGCACCATAGAAATATTTGCTACCAAGGACTATAACAGGAAATAGCCTGTGTGGTTCCAAATACATACAAATGAAAGAAAACTACAGGGAGAAGCCTTCTCCAACAGTAGGAAACTACAGTGTAGAAAAGTTGGAATAATGGCTCGCTTACTACTTTGTTTTGTATTCTGTTATCCTTTTATTGTTTCACAGTCAGTTCATTATTCCTACCAAAGTTTTGTGTAAAATAAATACACTTTTTCAGGGCTACTGTACTTTTTTCAATAAACATAAAATTGCCTATTATTTCATAAATCTTATAATTCATATATACACTGCTTTGGTGCTGTACTTTACCAAACACTGATTAGCTTAATATTTTTATATACTTATAAAAATTTAACTTAGACTGTACAAATACACTGATAAAAGTTTGTTCCAATTTTATCTCAACCACTATGTTCTCATTTTTTTAATGTTAATAAATTAATTACACTGCAATACCTCTCTGTTGTTTTTTGCTTTTTATGTTCTCTGTTTCTATTAGTCTGGTCCCTTCTGCCATATACAGTATTCTCTGTCAGGTCTAAAAGTAAGATAAAATCACCAATTTGTATTATTCTGTTTTCTTCTTTTATATAATCATGCATCCATCTCTCACTTACTTAGTATACAGTTTATAGGAACTGTAGTAGTTCTGTTAAGTTATATGGATGCTTTATTTCCTTGTAAAAAAACATAAAATGTTGCATATATATCTATTCTCAAAAAAAAAGATTTAGTCCTTATTATGCATTTTTGTTTGAAGTTATAGCATTTTTAAACTGTTGCTCACTCATATGACTGTGTTTTGCATTTCACTTTCTTAGGTGAAGCGCTTTTCTTTGGTGCTGTAAATTTCTTTTCTTAATAACTATTACTAAGTGACATTTTTTAATGCTTACCAGCTACAGCTTATGGTGTCCAGACTGACAGAGATTCAGGATGGCAAAGGACAAATTTCTGTTCTGTAATGTTCTTATATAGTGGCTGCAGCCAGGCCAGAACCAACGTGATGATGCCATGATGCTGTCACACTTCCCTTGCTAGGCAACACAGTGCAAAAATAGTGTGGCTGTTTACAGGGAAACCTCCTGAAAATGCTGGCTGAGGTTTTCTATCCAACTGTCACATATTTAGTGTGATCATGAATATCTAGTCGTCCATTCTCCTGTTTGATGAACACTGTTTTCAACTCTATTATTCACTCAAATAAATTTGTGCTATTTAGTAAGGGCATTCTCATTTGCTATACAATACACAGTTAGCACATTATTTACAATTGTAAACAGAATTTCCATGTGACAGCTAAGTAGGAAAGGGATATGCATAGAAAACATATTCCTTATACTATTTGTAACCATGTATCATTTTTATTATGATGTTATTCAGAAATAGAAAAAAATTTGTGTTGGGGGGAAGGGAAACTCCACTACATTATACTAGGCAAATTTGTGTCTTCATTACGGCTATATTTCCTATTTAAAGTTTTAAACTGACATATCCAAAAAGCTTCTTGATTTAGTAACAATTTTTCAAGCCCCCCCCCCCACACACACACACACACACATACACAAACGGCTCTGTAACCTTTTCTACCCCCAAAAAAATCTCAGGGTGGAAATTAGGTGCTTTTCCATATTATAATGTTGGTCAACTGGAGAACTAGCATCATTTCTACTGATAGCCCATTTGTGCTCACCAATCCTAATGCATAGCTGTCTTTGATGTTTTATCCATATACAGTATAAATAAATAAATAAATAAACTGGTCACAAGGACACTTGGGAAGGTATACTGCATGATCTGTTTGGCTTGTCATTAATTGCTGAATCATGTAATCAATTGCTGAATAGCAATATCTTTGTGCCAAGCTGGGTTACAAATTTTCTTCAGTCTATAGGTGTTTGAACAATGCACACAGTTACCACAAGGAAAATTTCCTTGTGCTTTAAGAGATGTCAGAAAATGCTCCGGTTTCATGTCAGATATTTTGTGTTCTGACTGTGACAATTTATTTTTCAAGTTTGATGCTCTTTTCTTGCTATGATAAGCGGTCTCTCTTTAAAGGTACTCTCTCCATTCGGTAGGGATAGGTCATTGAGAACACTGTTCTATCAAGGTATTATTTTCTCTTCTGTGGTACAAATAGTTGGCCCCTTGGTGTTTGAGCAACCCTAGTTCTAGTACCCTGAATTCATTTGTATGGATAGCCCCCTTTCTGGAATCTACAGACAATATATTCACTAGCCTAATTATAATAACTTTTTCTGAACAGTTTCTCTTTAAACTTAGAAACTGTCCAAACAGAATTCCCTCCTTCAATTTCTTGGTATGGTAACTTTGATAGTGTAATACACTACTGAGGTATGTTTGCTTCCATTATAGCCTAGCTTTTAGTTTATTCTGCTCTAGATATATCTCCAATTCCAGGAAAGATATCTTCTCTTTTTAATTTTTCTTTACTTTGATTTATGACAAATTGAAGATAACCTGCACAAATATTCAAATGTTTATGAAAATTCATCAATTCATGTTCATCTTTTGATCACAGTAAAAAAACATCAATAAAATGGACTCACTTTTTTATATACTTTCAATATGGGTTGTAGACTTTATTTAGAATAATCACAATTTCAAACATAACCATAGTCATATTAGCATAGCTAGGGACCATTCTAGATCCCATAGCTGCACCTGTAGTCTGCAAAAAATATTCCTTCTCTAACTTAAAAAAAATATTTTCAAGAGCCAGTTCTGCCAGTCTGAATCAATAATTCATCTGTGGGTTTCTGTTCTGTTTTGTAACATAGGAAAATTACCCAAAGCCTCTAGACCTACTACATGCAGCATACAAGTACAAACCCCTTAAATTAAAAGTAACCAAAATCCTGTCATATTTTTATTTTGAACATTCACATCTTCTAGAATTTGTATTATGTGGATTGAATCACGAAAGTAGCTCTGTTTGTCCATTACTAGTGGACTGATACGAAATTCTACATATGGCTAAAATATTCATTAAAGACCCTATACCAGCAATGACTGGTCTATATGGGGGGGGGCGGAATCTGTGCATCTTTATGTCGACTCGCTAATATATATAAAGAAAATGGTGTCACTGGTGTTCTCTTAATTTGTGCTGTCCTTTCCCACTACGTTATTTCTCCTTTATCCAAAGCTTAATCCAAAATGTTAACTAATTACACCTGTTAGTCTTGTAATGCAGTTTTCTGTTAATTTGTGATATGTATTTTCATTGTACAACTGCTGGGGGCACTCCCATCTGTAGTTATCATAATCTTCTACTACTATGACCTGCCCGGTGGTGCTGAGGGTTGAGGCGCTGGATGCCGCACCTCGCGCCACGCCGTGACCCGAGCTTGGGAGCCGGGGGTTGGCAGGGGAGGGTAGAGGATCGAGCACCTTCGGGCAGCTCTCCTCTCTGGGTGGGTGGGTGAGGGATATCCTGGCACACCAGTGGCTCCCGATGGAGATCAGGAGTGCTGCAGTGCGCAGGCTGCACATTACAGCGTGGCTGACACTGGAAGGGTTGCTGTGCGCCATTGCGTCAGACATGCCCACGCATGGGGGGGGTCCGAAAAAAGAGGAAAAACCCAGTTTGAGGAACAGGCGATGGCACCTGCCCCCCATGCCCTGTGCTGGGCTTACCCAGACAGGCCTTCCAGTTACTCCTGCCCTGGCCCACAGCCAGAGACTGCCTTGTAAGTGCACCCATGAGGAGAAGAGTGACCCACCCCAGATGGGTTAAACCAGGGGTGCTGGCAGTGGGGAAGTGGAGGAGAGAGGAGGTACAGCTGTGGAAGCCTCAGGCGGGCAGGACAAGGATAAGGATGCCTGAGAAAAGGTTCCTCGGGCCATGACCGGAGCGAAAGAAAGTTGAAAAAAAAAAAAAAAGGAAAACTCTTCTACTTCTCTGGCCCCTCTTTTATCTGCACTTTTTACAATTATTGTTAGATTATTTTCTAATGATCTCAGGGCTCTGAATTGTTTGGAATTTAGATAGCATTTTTGGATTTGTTGTTCTCTTATCTTTCATTAATCTCTCCACATCCTTTTCAACAAGTTGTATGAATGATTTTATACCTGAAGGTACACCCCCTGGTGGTAAGCACAGATATTTTATGTATAAAACCCTTTTTAATTCTGTTTTATTCTTTCTGTATCCAGTGCGTTCCCCTGTTCCATTGAATTAAAATGTCTTAATCTAATCTTAAATGTCTGCAAATTTAATTGCAGGTGAAATAGATCAGGTTTCTTATGTGGGCTAAAAGACATAGCTTAGACTTCTGCCCAGTAAGTTATATACTGTGGTTTGCTACATAGGTGCATTTAGTCAGTGCTATTTGTACTGTTTCTTTTCTTATGCTTTCTTGTTCTCCTACTCTTGTGTCCCCTACTGCGCCTGACTCTGAAGAAGCTCCTGGCATACTTCAATCTGTAGTTCAGTTTCTCCTGTTTCTTGCTATTGGCCCATCTCTGGTTCCCTCTGAGACCTGCAACCTCGTCTCTGAAGTCAGTATCAGCCTCCCAGCTAAAAAAAAAAAAAAAAACACGTTGGTATGAGGTATTCCCTGTTACTATGTCAGTGGAGTATAAGGTTGTATCAGAATCAGGGTCACATACTTTCTTAACCTACAGTAGCATCTATTCCAATTTTGCTTGTTCTTTACCAATGTATATACTGTTTCTGGTAATCCACCAAGCCATGTCTAATTATGTTTTGTGTGCCTTTACAGTAACTTCCAATTCTTTTACACCTTTATTTACCTTTTCTAATTCTGTTTTAATCTCAGGTGGTTCTATTTGACCAGAAAGTTGACTTTCTATTTCTCTTATTTCATCTGCTATTTTGTCACCTTCACATATGATGGATTCTATGATGGCCAACATAAAATTTTGGGAAGCCTTACTTGTAATGCCATCCCACATTTTTCAAGGATTGGATCTTTGTATCCTAAATTAGGTTCTAATGTTTTGTTTCACATATTCGACTAATGTTATGCTGTTCCATTCATATTTACATTCCTTTACCTTCAACTGTTCATGTCTATTTAACACAGTCTTTGTAGTGTTTATGTTTGTAAACCGTTGCTTAAACCTGACATTTTGAATGATACTGTATGTGCTTCACCTGAGTCAGTGAAGGCTGTATAGTCTGTGGAGATCGGTATTGTGTCCCCCATTTCACTTAATATTTCCATATTAACTCACTTTACATATATTGTCTTGCTATAATCAATTTTTACTGGTATGTAACAATCGAACAGCTTGGTCAATCATTCACCTGAAGGGCTAAAAAGTATGTGTAAAAAGTCAATATTTTTGTTACCAGATTTTAACTGGGGCCCAGACTTGTGTGTGATGTTGCCAAAAGGGTGGTCCCACTTGTAATGCTTCTTGTTAATATCTTGATATCTTCTTCGTGTTCTTCACAAAAGATTTGTATACTAGAACCTCCTGGAAAGGGTGCCGCTAGGACTCTTCTGTACTACAGGAAACAGCCGGTGTGGTTCCAAGTACCTGCAAATTAAAGAAAACTACAGGGAGGAGTCTGTTCCAACAGCGGAAAACGACAGTGTAGTAAAGCTGGAATAATAGCGTGTTCACCATTATGTTTTGTAAGTTATCCTTTTATTGTTTCATAGTCAGTTATTCCTGCCAACGTTTTGTGTAAAAGGAGTACACTTTTTCATGTCTACTGCACTTTTTTCTATAAACAAGAAATTGCCTGTTATTTCATAAATCTCATAATTCATATATACATTGCTTTAGCACTGTACTTCAAAATCTAATTTTTTTAATATTTTTGTATACTTATAAGAATGTAACTCCAACTGTACAAATGCATCAATAAAAGGTTGCTCCAAAAGTATTTCAACTACTATGTTCTCAATGTTTTTAACGTTAACTAAATACATTACTATAACTCTCTGTTGTCTTTTATTTTTTATTTTCTATTTCTATTATTCTGGTCCTTTCTGCCACATATAGTATTTTTTGTCAAGTCTATAAGTAAGGCAAAATCACCAATTTGTATTAAATATTCTGTTTTTACCTTTTATATAATCATGCATCTCTTTAAATCTCCCACTTACTTTGTATGCAGTTTATAGGACCTGTAGTTCCGATAACCTATATAGATACTTTATTTCTCTGTAAAAACATAACAAGTTGCATATGTATCTAAAACAACAAGATCTAAGAGTTGACTGAAGAATGTAAATTAAAAGCAATAGCTGAGTAAGAAAAGAACTTGAATTTTAAAGTGCCAAAGAGAAATGCTTCCCCTAAGAAAGTGAAAAGCAGAACACAGTCATCTGGGTGAGCAACAGTTTAAAAACACCATGGGCTGGATATTCAAACTGCGCCCAAAATGTGCGCAATAGCAGGAGCAAGCACAAGTCCATTGCGCACATACGCAATAGACGCGATATTCAAAAATGGAGCAAGCCAAATTGCGCAAACAGCCAATGGCTGAATATCGCACAACCTGCGCCATAGTGCAACCAGGAAGGGGAAACTGAGCAGATATGATGTGCTATAGCACAACAAGGGCAGCCCAGCTGAGCAGCCCAGAGGTGCCATAGCGCAAGCAGGGAGCCCTCCAGTAGCAGAGCAATGGAACTGCACAAGCAGGAAGGTAGGCAGGGGCCCACCACCCATGCCACAGATGGGCACAGGAACACACTGCAGAACTGACAATGCACCCCCACACCCCAAGCACAGCACAACTGGGGGAGGGACGGAATATCCACCGGCCCATGGGGACAAGCAAACAAAGCACAGCTGGGCCATGTTGCCCCACCACACACACCGGCAAGCTGAGACTGCCACACAAGGGGGGCGGACCACCCCATGGCACAAGCAGCCCCCATGCACAGCACACTTGCACCATGACCCCAAGACACCCCTCATGAGCAGTGACCATCACTGCAGGAATCCCATGCGTATCCCCCCACTGTCACACTGCAATTTCGTGTACCACAGAACCATACAAGCCAGAGCCACCATGAGCACCCAGCAGTGGGTGGCAGCACATGGCAATGCAACAATGGCAGACACAGTGCCAACACGCACAAACCCCCTGAGGCACAGCTGAGAGACCAAACATGTGTCGCCACAAGAGGTACCCCACACGGGAAAGGGCATGCCCCTGACACCACTGCCATTGATACAGCACCCTGCACAGCTGACAAGTGTCACAGCGCGACCCACCACGAGCCACAGCAGCCAGCACAGACACCCACAGTGCTGCATGGAAGCATGCAGCACACCAGATGCAACACAGTGCAGGGGCAAACACACACCCATACCCTCAGGGATACCAACACAGGGATGCAGTAGTGTGGCAACCAAGCCCCCAGTGTGGGCCTATGTAAACTGTGCACACACAGCCTGCAGTCCACCATGGCACAGGGGTGACACCCACCCTGTGCATGAACTGTGGCCCTGTACGCCACCAGCATATGCCTGGATCACAAGTCACAGACAGTGGTGCACAGCCCCTGCAACACACACAAGCCACAGCATGGAGGTGGGACAGCAACTGTGGAGGCCACAGTGTCACCCGAGGCAAACACGCACCTCACCAGTGACAGGAGGCAACCCAGCATTGTGACGGTCACAGTAGATGACCTGCAGGGACAGCCACAACTGACAAGGCAGCAGACCTCACAGGCCACAGACATGCAAGGGTGTCAACTGCACAGGCTAAGGACAGTTTGACAGGGGCACAATGGACACAGAGCAGGCACCATGGAACACTGCACACAGCAATGCAATGCACAGAGAACAACACACACCACAGATACCGACTGATAGCCACTCCCACACCAGAGACACTTCCCCACGCACACACACACACATACCCATGACTGAACCACCCCAGATGCCATGCACACCACTGCAACTGAGCACCTATGGCCAGCTGCAAATCAGAGACCACCACAGTATTCATATCAAAATATCTGTATTATAAAATCAACAACAACAACAACAACAACATCACCCTTTATTTACATATATACATTTATGGGGTGGAGGTACAGGTACAAGGTGGGGGTGGGTAAGGGGCAGGGGTGAACAACTGGGAGAAGGAAGGCGGGGTGTGAGGGTCAGTCAAAGGGGGGAGGTAATGTTCGACTATTGGAGTCCAGCCTGCTCCCCTGCTGCCTGTGGCCGGTCCCGGGGTTGCCGTCTCCTCCTCACCCCATGCTGCTGGAGGTCCTGCAGTATTGCCAGGGATTCTGCCACCACACGTAACAGCTGCTGCATGGAACGCTCTATGCGTAGGAGTATCCGGACACCTAGGACAAGGGATCAGAGTCAATGGGTGTGACTGTCCATCCCCCTGCAGCCCACCCATCATGAATGGCATACAGCCATGTGCCCCACTCCTGTGATGGTGTGCACCCACCAACAGTGACCGTGTGCAAAAGACATGCCCAACCAGGCAGCAACAGCCATGTGTACCACTGTACACACCCACTGCCCATGTCCAGCACAGCACAACCAAGGCCATACAGTAACGTGGCTATGTGGTGGGCAGGCAGTGCCACAGCCATGTGCCCAGTGCACGCATGGACCACCATTGACGCACTCCCAGACATGCAGTGCCACTGGACAGTGCTGTCACATGTCACGTGCATGGCAGTGGTGTCCATGGATGGTGGCCATGCCCTGCTCCCCACCCTGTCACATAGCATGCAATAGCAATCATGTTGTCATGGCACTCACCCTCATTGGGCTGTTGCTGGCATTGTGGTTGTTCACCGCCACAATCTGGTTCTGCAGCCACCACCCTCCGCTGCTGATCCATGGCCCTCCTCTGCTCTGCCACGCCTGTGGGAAACAAAAGGTGAGAAACACATCAGTACAATCCCAAAGCATATTTCCCCTGCCCGAATGTGTGTGCCCACCCACCCAGCCAGACCCATCCATCACATACCCTGTAAACACCACCACAGCCAACCCTAGACCATCCCTCCCCCATGTGCTGGACACAAAAGACAGTGTTACCCATATGGACCATACAGGTGTGTAGACAGATCACCCACCTAGACGAGGCACCATGCCCCTCCTGACACGCGACCACAGACGTGCCAGTAGCTCCGGCTCCCTCCTTCTCAGGTCCCCATAGCGGTGCCTGCATTGCTCGGAGGTCCTCCTGTGGCCAGTGGCTGCCTCCAGGTCAGTGGCCACCTGTTGCCAGACCTGAGTCCTGGCCCTGTCCAGAGGAACCTCACCATACAGTGGGCCATAGTGTGGCTCCACAATGGCCATAAGGTTGGCCAGCTCGAGGGCACTCCATTGGGGGGCTCTCCTGCATGCCATCTCCAGAGCTATAGTAGGCAATATGGCGCTCTGCAGTGTGGCAACCCCACGTGGAATTGCTGCGCAATACATCGCCACCATTCCCTATTGTGCTGTCGGTACAGCACCGCCATTCCCTATTGCGCTGTCACCGAACAGCGCGATAGAGCTGCAGACATGCCATGCGTACAGCGCCAAGGGGGCAAAGGTCAGGCATAGGGTCATGGGTCTCTGGCGCAAGGCCACGCACACCGCCATCGGACATCTATGCATCTAGCGCGATTGGTCACCTGTGTGCCATTGCCACAGTGAACTATTGTGCAGTTGTGCCACAGTGCCATGTAGTGACCATCGCCGTAGCGCCACTGGCACAATGGTGGCCGTGCCCTGAATTGCCTACCGTGCACAGCACGTCATCAGCGTGGCAGATGCCTGCTTTAGCTACCTGGGCATGCACAGTGCAGTGTACTATGCAGTCACAGAACTGCGCCATTGGCTCAGCACGTTCAACCGTATTGCGCAAAGCGCAACAGCGCGATATTCAGCCGTCATATGCAAATCATCCGATCAGCCATTCAATGGTGCAGCAGCTCGATTTGCATCTCATTAAAGTTGCTCCACACCTAATTTGCATGGATTGCGCCATAAAACTGCGACACTGTTCTGCAGTGGCCATAATCGGTTACTGCAGTTTATAGGTGAGTTGCATGCTGTGTGGTGTTCTGGACTGTGGTCTCAGGGACTTGCTTTGTACTGCACAGTCACAGGTCACAACTGTCACCCATACAGGCTGGAAAATGACCGAGCGAGGACTGGGTGAGGAGGATGATGGTGGGCGGAACAGGAGGCCCAATTTTACCAAGGCCAAGACGGATGCACTCTTCGAGGCCTACATCGATCAGGAGCCACTGCTCAGTGGACGGCGGGGCACCCCTCAGGCCCGTGCTGCTGCATGGGAGGGGGTGGCATGTGCCATCAACCTGCACGGCAGCCACCAGCGCTCTGTGCAGGAGTGTAAGAAGAAGATGGGTACCGACAGGAGGAGGGTGAAGGAGAAGGTGGCTGCCATCAGGGCGGCACGTGTTGCAACAGGCGGGGGCCAGCTGGAGGTGGTGCAACTGACTCCAGCAGGGGACAGGCTTGCTGCAAGCATGCAACACAGTGCCATTGAGGACGTTCCAGGAGGTGGCTTCCAGACAGGTGGTAGCCCATCACTGCATGGTACGTCATGGTCTGGGGGGGGGAAGGTAGATCACATGCACTAACATGTCCTTACTTTCTTTTACAGATCCTGCACATTTGCAGGGGTCAGCGGTGGAGGGCCTGTCCACTGCAGACAGCCATCTGGAGTTGGAGGAGGGACCATCCACTTCCGCAGGTAGCCAGCGTGCATTGCAACAGTGGTACCGCCTGCCTGTCAACACTGATGTCATTGAGACAGGTGTGGGGGAGGCCCTTCCTGTGTCTCAGTGGTCTGGCATCCAAGCATGCCAGCATGCTATGGCTGTGGCACAGACCTGCACCATTGATGATGCAATGACCATTATGGGCAGTGACATGTGTGTGTCACGGAATGGACACACAGCAGGCCAGCACATGCCCATGGACCTGGCTGTTTATGATGTGTGTGCCAGCATGTCAGCACAGTCCCAGGCTGTGCCTGTCAGCACCGGTGGGGCAGCACCGGTGGCTGGTCAGGTCAGTGGCACTGTTGCGGCCACAGCAGCAGAACAGCCGATCCCTTGGGCACAGCAGGCGGAGGGGCAGCAGCAGCAGTCACCCACTGGGACTGGGGGTACAGGGCTCAGCGGTGGCATTTGTGCACCGCCTATGGACTTGCCCATACCTGGCCCTGGTGAGCAGCGCCCACCCTCAAGGGGTGCTGAACATCAGGCCCTTCCATACCCTGAGGGACAGGTTGCCGAGGTGGCAGACGACCTCTTTGACGAGCACACTCACCTGCTGCAGGCATCAGTACAGCAGCAGATGCGGCTTGCAACGTCCGTGGAGGCACTGTGTGTGGCCCTGGAGTGGGTCGTGGAGCAACACAGCAGGGACACTGAAAGGATCCTGTCACAGATTGACCATTTGCGGGAGGATGTGACCGCTGCCATTGACAGGCTACCACAGGCGTTGGTCGCTGTCGTGGCCACGATGGGCACACAGTCAGGTGCCCATGTGTCACTCACACCGCGCAGTTCGCTATCCACTCCCTGTTCCCGGCATCGTGCGACACCCACCCTGTCGACGCTGGGTTCAGCTGTGGGCACCCCGAGCACTCCTGGTGCAGGCATGTTGGGTGCGCTACAGAAACCTGTGCAGGCACGGTCACGTTCGCGCAGTGTAACCACTGGTGGACCATCGGTGCCACCCCATGAGGCCCATGCTCAGCCTGCCAGTGCCGCTGGGTCTCGGCGGGGCTGCCCATGCATCCGAGGTGGACGTGGCACTGTGCCGCATGACTGACCTGTCACCCAGTGTGGGTCCTGTCTGGTGCTGCCCTGTGTGCATTGTGTGTTTGGTGGGCAGTGCGGTGGGTGCCCAGCCCTACGCGCGACACACAGTCCACCTGCACCCTCCCAACTGCTGTCCATGAGTGCGTGTGCATGATGATGCTGCATTGCGCTGTACACCAGAGTGCGATGGTGCCCAGCATCGACACATGCACATAGACAGTCAGTGGACGTGGTGGCCTGTGGATATGTGTGTTGCTAGTGCCTGTGTTCCGGCTCTGTTGTGTACCTGACCCCTGTGCACTGTGTGCCTATTGTGTGTGCGTGTGTGTGTGTGTCCGTCAATGTGGCGTGTTACTGTTCACCCCTCCCTGGTTGTCTGTGTGTGCTTCTGTGCCATGACACTTCCCTTGCCGTTATGCACCCCTGGTGTGTTTCCATGTGTGTAAGTGGGTTGTGCCCTTGCCACTGGTGGTTGCACATGGCCCCATGACTTACCTGTGTTGGCTGAAGTGCTCCTCTGTGATGGTGTCCTGGTGCAGCTGGGCCAGCCGGATCAGTCGGGGGTCCCGTCGGCCAACGGAGGGGCTGCCCATCCCCATCATCACCGGCGTCACCGTTGTCCCCATCGCTGTCCCCCTCTTTGACCTGTACAGCTATCCCACAGTCTTTGGCCATGTTGTGCAGGATACAACAGGCCAGGAATATCGCACAGGCCTTTGAGGGGCTATACTGTAGGGCACAGCTGGAGGTGTCTAGGCAACGGAAACGCGCCTTCAGCATCCCAAACACCCGCTCAATGATGTTGTGTGTGGCAGCATGTGCTTCATTATGGGGTCGTAGGCCACCGGTAGGGTGTGAGCAGCCAGGGACGGAGTGGGTATCCATTGTCACCTGTGTGGAAATAGTGGAGGTTAGTGTCTTGTTCAGGCTCAGACTGCCCCTAACCCTGTGTGCCACACCCATGGCACCTGTGGCTTACCCCCCCTTGCCCACAATTTGTCAGTTCTACATGCATACTCACCCACTAGATGTCCTGTGGGGATGTCCCCACTCTCAAATTGATGGCACAGTGCCGACTGGTACCATATGAATGAATCGTGTGCTCCCCCAGGGTGTGTGGCACAGACATTGATGATGCGCCCACTGGCATCACACACCACCTGGCAGTTGACACTGGCATATCCCTTCCAATTCATATAGACGGCCCCATCGGGGCCAGCTGGCATGTGAATGGCCACATGGGTGCAGTCTATCATCCCTAGCATGCCAGGCATACGTGCTACCCTGTGGAACTCCTGTATGTTTGCTGTGCGCTCCGCCGTGGTGCTGGGGAAATGGATGTACTCCACAGCATGTGGCAGCAGCGTGCTGAGGAATTGGGTGAGGATGCGTGACGTGGCCGACTGTGTTATGCCTGTGGTGTCCCCTGTTGGTCTCTGGAAGGTACCCGTGGCAAGCAAGCACATGCAGGCTGTTACCTTTGTCTCCACTGACAGAGCGTGACTCCGTCGTGTGGGTGCCTGCATCACATCACTGCACAGCTCACAGAGCCGCCTCAGTATTGCCCTGTTCAGGTGGTACCAGCCCACTATCTCAACATCTGAGTACAGCTCAAAGCTGGTGCGGGCTCAGTACTGCCTGTTGGGGATGACCGGACGGGCCTCTTACCACCGCCCCCCTGCAGCATGCCTTCTCACCCCCTCATTACAGCTTCCATGTGGAAGGTGGTACTGTCCATGTCCCTGGCTTGTGTTCCCCAGCTGTTGTTGCTTTGTTCCCCCGCTGTCCTGACTGCTACCTCTCCTGCACGGGTACACCTACTGGCCTCTGCACTCTGTGGCCCCACACTTCCCTTGCCCCTATTATGTCCTCTGGTTTCCTGGCCTGCCCTCTTTGTCCCTCTTGCCCTGTCTCTCTCCCTGCCTCATTGGCTTCCCTGTAACGTTCTTGCGCCTCTTCCTTGTTCCTTTTTAGTTTGGCTCATTTCCGCTATGGCGCAACTTCTGCCTGATCCACTGTTGCGCATTGCGCAAGTCTTTGAATATCGCACTGCGCACTTTATGCATGGTTCCACCCCCTTCGGTTGTGCATGCCTTCATTAGCATTGCGCTGTTGCTCAGCATGTTTTCAGTGGCACAACTGCCTCCTGCTAAATATCGCAGAATGGTGCATTTTCTGACTTATGCTGGCGCAACCCTATTGCGCAATGTGCAACCCTTTTGAATATCCAGCCTTAGAACTATAAACAAAAATACATAAGGAAAAAATCCTTGTTTTTTTTGAGAATAGTTTATACAGAGAAATAACTCATCCATACAGGTCAACGTAACCACAGTTCATATAAACTGCATACTAAAGTGGACAATTTAAAGAGATGCATGATTATATAAAAGGTGAAAACAGAATACTTATTACAAACTGGTGATTTTGTCTTACATTTAGACCTGACAGAGAATATTGTATATTGCAGAAGGGACTAGAATAAAAGAAGCGTACAAAATAAAAAGCAAAAGACAAAAGAGAGGCATGGTAGTATATTTAATTAACATTAAAAACACTGAGAACATAGACATGTGGAGGCCCTGCTTGGGTACTCCCTCCAGTGTGGATCCTATCTCTGCTGCCCACCGAAGCCTTGCCTGGTGTGGTCGGCTCTAACTAAGCCTCCACCTGCGCTGCTCAGCTGGTCTTCCCGGAAGACCCAGGAGCATGAATAGGTAAGCCAGGTGCCTTCCCTGCATTGCTTGTTTGTTGGGGGGGTGTTTTATTCCGCAGTAGCTGCACCATTTGTGGTTGGCAGACAGCGACTGATTGACACTGGGAACCTGAATATGGCCCTCATGGGCAGGGGACTGAGACACAGCACTGGGGTACTTTAAGGACTGCCTTATTTCCTCTTAGCCATGGGTTTCTCACCTGCACAGCTACTGAATACTTCTATTGCATAGCCAGTTGTACTTGTGCTTTTCTGCCTCTCTTTGTATAGCTGACTGCCCGCATTCTGCTCCGTTTGACATGCTGCTGATATTGCTTACCTGTGTCCTGGGTTGTCTTGGACCCCAGCCCATGACCCTTCCTCCCATGATGGTGTTCTTGGAGCTGTAAGTCCAATGCTTCATTTTGGCTAGCCTGTCCATGCATGCACAGTTGTGTCTCCTGTCCCAACAGGCAGCTCAACACCTCACGCACGTGCAGTACAATCGTAGGGTGCAACATAGGCCTGAGGTGCTCCCGCTCCATACTAACTAACCCTTTTGTTTCTCCAACCTATTTCAGGCCTCTGGGATCCCCCCTCTTGCACAGCACCAGCCAGGACTCCCTCAGGCAACATCGGGAGAAACCACAGACCCAGGGCGCAGATAGGTAAAGGCCAGTGCCTTCCCTGCATTGCTTGTTTGTTGGGGGGTTAGCCCGTTGACACTATCGTTGACTGTCCCTTTTGCCCAGCCACCCTCTCACCCAAGGCTGGCTACTGTACATTTAAGGGCCTCCTAGTCTACTGACTTCCTGTGGCCGGTGGCCATTTTTACTAAGTTCCTACTTTCCCCTTAGCAGATTATACAAACCCCCCACTAGAGGGTTTATCAGCAAGCTCTTATCTCACTCCTCCAAGTCTCTACAACTCTCCCACCTCCACTCTCTCCCGCCTGACACTCTAGCTTCCTCCTTGTTCTCATCTCCCTTTTTTATTTACTCCAGTAACCCTTACAGCTCTCCCTCCCCATCCACTACCTGCCCTCCACTTTCACTGCCTTTCTCTCAGAGTCCCCAGCATTATCTCCCTTCCACATTGCCCCTCCTCCTGTGACCACTAGGAGTCATTACTGTGCACCAATGTTTCTTACCCTAGACACCTTTACATAGGTCCTTTCCCACCCACATCTCACTCAGGTATCACAAGGAGCCCCCCCGTCTCAAGCCTAGTACCCTCTGCACCATAGTCCATCACTCTACCACTGTGCTACAGTGATGTCCCTACCTCAGGGTGTCACTCTGTTCCCCTTATATTTCGGCCCTTCCCACTGGTGTGCCCCCCACCACCAACCCAACCCCCCACCCTCATGCAGGTAAACCCAGCCCTCTCCAGTAGCTTCCCCACTCTAGCCACCCCCATATCTCCAACCCCAATGGTCAGCACACATTCCTGCACTTCTGACCAACACAAATTCCACATGGCCAGCCCTCCATGCTATCCCTACCTTATGCTCACTTCCAATACCATGCTCCGTGCGCATGAATTTGGCTCACTCCACCCCCCAGGGCATTATAGATGATACCTCCCCCAATCAGGATAATCTACATGCTGCTTATGCTATATGGGAACTTCCACCCAAACCCAGACCCCCGCACAAGTGGCCCACCATGCTCACCCCATCTCTGGGCTACGTATCGGATCCATAAATATATGCAGCAGTTTAAAGAAATCTGCTGCCCTGCAATGCTGGGTCACATAACACCAACCAGACATCCTTGGACTTTTTGAGACCTGGCTCTTCAAATCCACCCCCCCAACTCTTTTGTTTCCATCCCTGGATACTCCCTTTTTAGGGACAATAGGGTAGGAAGACGGGGTGATGGCTGTGCAATATTCTTATGTGACACCATACTTGGCCAGCCCTTACTCCCACCAAAACTAGAACACGGTGCCCAAGCTATGTCCATAAAAATCACCCCGACCCCTTGAAGGCCCCCCTCATCATCACAGCAGCCTATATTCCCCCACAGAAACAACACTCTGCACTTCTCTCCCTCATGCAGTACCTCATCAGTCTACCCCACTAGTTGGAGCACATCCTACTGGGTGACCTTAACATAAACTGGCTCACCAGCTCCGCTGCCTCAGCCAAGGATACTCTCACAGCCCTTGACCTCTCCCAAGTGATAACACAGCCCACTGGATGCAATCCCTCTAATGGCACACCCACCCTGCTAGATATCATCCTGACCCACCGACCCCATAAAATCATGGACATCTAGGTCCTACCAAACTCCCTCAGCGACCACGCCCCTATGATTTTCACATGGTCTGGTAGACTACCTAAACCTGCACCCAAAGTCACAGTCAGACAGCGCCTCTGCCCAGGTAAAGTCACCAAATTCAAACATTTTGCCCAATGGGACTGGTCCCCAATATACCTTGCCTCCAGCATTGATGCTGCTCTCAACTACTTTATCAACTCCTTCAACCTGGCCTGTGACACCTTTGCCCCATTCAAAAAGATCCACACGAAAGAGTACAATGCTCCCTGGATTACTCCATCCTTCCTCTCCCAACTAAGGAAAAGAGACAATCTCTGGCACAAAGCCATTGACCCAAACCAGCTGGCTGACTTTCAGGCTTATCCAGCTGAACAAAATAAGTGCATCTGGGCCATTCAAAAAGCAGAAGTTGAATTCTATAGATCCACCCTAACTGCCTCCTGGGGGTCACCCTGTAAATTTTGGGACAACATCAAACTGCTCAATGGAAAATCCTGGCCCTCCCCCCCTCAGCTTGCCATAAAGACACCATCACCACTGACCCGAAGTGTATTGCAGACAGCCTCAACGCAACCTTTACTGACCTAAGCGCAGTGCTTCTCAACAATTTCTTTGACCCAATAGCAAATTCCCAGCTGCCCACCCTCTCTCGCTCCCCCTTTCTACCTGCAGACAATAACCCTGTGGGAAGCCAAGCCATACCTCACCAATGCCCTCAATGGGTCCAACCCCCTTAATGACCCCTTGGACATAAGGCTGCTCAGCCTGGCCTTAGATGTGCTGCTTCTACCTCTAACTGGCCTGATCAACCATTCCCTCTGTCTTGGGCAGTTCCCAAGTGGCTGGAAGACTGCAGTAATAACTCCCATCCACAAAAGTGGGGACACCCCATCCCCCAGGAATTACTCACCAATCTCCATTCCCCCCCTTCAAAGCCCTGGAAAAGTTAGTAGCTGACCAACTTGCCGAATACCTCATCACCCGCAACCTACTCTGCAAGGAGCAACACGGCTTCTGTCCAGGCCACAGCACCACCATGGCACTCCTGGAATTTTCTCCATGATGCACTCGACAAAGGCCAGCTAGCTGCAGCCATGTTCATGGACCTCTCCAAGGCTTTTGACATGGTCAGTCACCCCTTCTTCCTTGACTTTCTCTAGCAAGTGGGTTTCTCACAGGGCCCGCTAGACTTCACAAGCTACCTATCCACTAGAACACAATGTGTTAAGATTAATATGAAACTCTCCAGTACCCGCCCCATCCGCTCAGGAGTCCCATAGGGTCCATCCTGGGGACACTACTTTTCAGTCTGTTCCTCAGTGTACTACCAAACATGTGATGGCAAGGTCCTACTATATGCAGATGATGCTGTCCTCTGTGCATCCCATGCCAACCCTGCCAGTCTGCAGACCTCCCTCCAACACTCCTTTAACCTAACCGAATGCTGCTTCATGGAGAATAGACTTATCCTGAACCTGAAAAATACCAAGGCAATGATATTTGCACACCACCAAAATAAACTAAGAAACTCTCCACTACAGATTCTCTCCAGCTCCCTCCAGCTCATTGAGCAGATCACCTCCTATAAGTATCTAGACATAACTTTCGGCCCAGCCCACAACTTCCACACTCACAGTGACGCCCTAATGTCAGCAGCCAACATACGCATTGGCCTCGTCTACCACCACAAAGAGTGCCAACCCCCTGAAGCCCTCCAACTAGCCATCACCTCATCAGTACTAACCCTAATAAATTATGGACTAGTGATCTACACAGCAGCAGATGCCACTGCCCTCAGCAAAATAAAAGTGACCATCAACAAAGTGTGCAGGCTGCTGTCCGGTGCAGATAGGCTAACCCAATCTTGCACCCTCTATTCACTCACTCAAATACTCAGCTTTGAGGAAAGGCTACTATACCAGTCCTGCCTTATGGCCCAAAAGACCCTCCTTGGACTAACGCCGCCAGGAGTAGCATCCTCTCTCCACTGTTCAACCGCCACTGTCTCCACATGCAGCACTGATAAGCCCTCCCTAGCAGTCCCATGGGTAAGAACCTCCCTAGCACAAAGGACCTTCCCATACAGGACCCCATACTGGTTTAACTCCCTTCCTGTGGGCATCACCAGCCTCCCTAAAATTGGGGCTTTCAAAATTGCCTTAGAAACTAAATACTCGCAACCCGCACCTGCCAATGCCCCCAGCGGTAAGCTGCCATCCTCTGGGCCACCACCCACCCTGAACATTATCTTTTCCAAAGCTGCAACTCAGACAAAGTTTTGTTTCAAGACCGCCTTGAATTGTTTTTACCACATAGCAATGTGTTTCTCCTCCCCAACATGTAAACTCTTAGCAAAACCACTGTATAGGCTAATCTACAGGCTTAGCTAACCAATGTATAGGGCTACTTACTGCATGGGCTCACTGCCTCCTGTATACACTGTGCTTACCTCACTCTGCAATATCATGTATAAACTGTAAAAAATGCATACTCCTGAACTGTACTGTTCCCATCCACAAAACCTGATGTAACAAACCGAATGTATGATGTACGTTATGCATTACCTTAGTGTATCTAAATGTGTACTCATGATGTGGAGCCTTTGGAAATCAGTCTCTGACTCAAAGGGTTGTAATTCCGATCTCTAATAAATAAAAAATGGAAAGCTCCCGTATCCTGCAAAGGTACAACAGGACTCTGCCAACAAGTTCAGTTCCTCTGGCTAATTCTTCCTGCCACAATTGCTTTTTAGACTTAAAATGACTGTTTTCTGCTAATTTTTTTGTTTGAAAGGACTGTTAAGTTCCTGATCTTAGTGATATTACTATATTTAAGCTAATGCTGCTAAGTTACTGATTTATTCATTTGTTTTCTTAAAAGTTTTAAGAACATGTAGCATTTCATATAGTATAGTCTCAGAGCTGTTAAGTAGGTTTAGCATCAAATTCTATATAGCCTTAGTGGCCAGTTTTTCATCAGCAGATTATACAGATCTGCCACTAGAAGGATCTGGTTCTTAAAGTCACAGTAGCTTTACTTGCTATATACCTTCCTTGTACTGCCTCCCTCCTAAATCCTATTGGACCTCACTATGTTCCTCTATTGGCCAATGGCATCACAGGGTGAGAAACTATTTCTGGTGCTTTTCTGCACACTGTGAGTCCCACTCTCATTTGGATGGAACCCCACATTGCATACACCTGCTCTCCTTACCACAGAGCTTCTTCTTATCACACCTGGTATGGTCACCAGTGTCGATGTAACATACTACACCCCTTTCTTCCCATGGGAGCTGCACTACAGCAGGCTGCACATGAAACATGAAAGATGTCTGTCCTCTATTGACCCCACTGTTCTTATGCTACTTAAAAGCCTCTCAGTTCCTAAGGGCCCAGTTAAAATACGTCTAAAGGGGAAATCTCGTCCTCTTACCCTTTATTTATTAAGACGACTCCTGAAACGCCTCATTCTTTTACTTCTCCTTATCTCTGGGAGTGTACATGCTAATCTGAGCTCCCCTTCCTTTGGAGTCAATGGCAACAAAACACAGGGTACACTTGTCCTGGCCAGTATGAACATCTGCAGTCTGTTAAAAAAATCTGATGCCCTCACTGCTTGGGTTGCAGTACACAACCTCGACATCCTGTCAGTCATCGAAACATGGCTGTCACCATCTACCCCTGACTCAGCCATCATCCTACCAGGCTACTCATTTTTTAGGCAGGACAGACTATCTAGAAGAGGAGGTGGCTGTGCCATATACCTAAGGGGCCTATCCACTTTCCCTCCCGGAACCAGCTATGGATATTCAGATCCTTGCTGTTAAGGTTATGGTCTGTGCACACAAGGTCCTCAACACTGACTCAGTCTATGTTCCCTCTGACCTCACCGAACGGGGCTTAAAACCTCTAATGAACTGCATCATGAGTCTAAAACAAGACACAAAAAACATCCTGTTAGGTGACTTTAATGTCAACTGGCTCTCGTCAGGTGCCAGAAGGCATATGGATGAGTTAACAGGCCTGAACTTTACCCAGTTAATAACAACTTCAACTAGGATAAACTATAAGACTGGGACTAGCACACTCCTGGACTGGGTCCTAACGAATCGTCCAACACATATCTCCCATTCTGAAGTATTGCCCGACACTATCAGTGATCACTCTCCTACCAAGTGTTATTGGGCTAACAAATTTATCAAGCCCCCTGCCATAACAATTACAAGTAGAGTGCTCTCACTCTCTCTCATGGCCATCTGCAACCACTAAAGTCTCTCCTCCGACAACAAGACTGGTCTTACATTGAAACCACCCCGATAGTGACTCAGCTCTACAATACTTCACTGAACACAGTCACCCTGACATACAGGCCTATGAGATGGCCAGGAATGCATGTACTAAGGCTATCCATGAGCACAAAGCATGCTACTATAAGGACATCCTTGCCAAGACCTGGGCGGATGGGAAAAAAATTCTGGGAAAACCTTTCAGAAATCACTGGGAAAGCATCCAAGCAGGCTCCACCTATGTTAAATGTTGATGGGTCTATCACCCATGACCCCGTGTTAACTGCCAACACATTTAATTCATCCTTCACAGATCTTAGCCAAACTCTGCCCCAAAATTTCTTTGAACCGTCAAGCACAGCTCCTACATCCACCAAATCAGAAGAGGCCTTGACCCACCCATGTTTCTACTTCAAAGCTATCTCTGAAAGTGAGGCCAAGACATACCTACGTAAAGTTCTGGGGGAACTAGGACAAGCAGTGATTCCCTCGACCTGAAACTTCTTACCCTAACCCTAGATGAAGTCCTATCCCCCCTCACCAAGCTTCTCAATTGCTATCTCATACTTTCACAATTCCCCCAGATCTGGAAATTCACTCTGGTTACACCAGTTTTTGAGAGTGGGGACAAACTACTACCTGGGAATTATAGGTCAATATCTATTCTTCCCCATTGTCCAAAGCATTTGAAAGGATTGTTGCTGACCAGTTTGTGGAGTACCTGGAAAAATACAACCTACAATGTGTCCAACAACATGGTTTTCGGAAAGGGCACAGCACATCTATGGCCCTATTGGAAGCCACAGGTTTCATTCACCATACTCTTGATTAGGGTCAACTTGTTGGCACAACCTTTGTTGACCTGTCTAAAGCATTTGACACAGTCAATCACCATTTGCTGAAACATCAACTTGCTGGGCTTGGTATATCTTCCAATGCCCTAAAGTGGTTCACCAGCTATTTAGCAAACCGCACACAACAGGTGAGAATACGGTCTACCCTTTCTGCTAAACTGCCTGTCTGCTCTGGGGTTCCTCAAGAATCGATACTGGGAACCCTTGTATTTAGCACCTTCCTCAATAATCTTCCAGCATCCTGTTCTGAACCAGTACTCCTCTACGTGGATGATGCGGTCATTTTCTCAAAGACTGCTGACCCTACCCTACTTCAGGCCCAACTTCAGAAATGTTTTACTGAAGCAGAGTCCTGGTTCACCTCTCATAAATTGGTGCTTAACTGCAAAAAAACAAAGGTCAAGCTCTTCCATGGTACCCACAGCAAGCACAAAGCCAAACAATCGATGATTAAAAACAGTGGGGGTGTAGTCCTTGATCAGACTCAATCTTTTAAATACCTAGGAGTTACTCTGGATAGTACGCTGTACTACTCCAACCATGCTGAGAATGTTGCCAAGGAAGTTAACATTCACCTAGGCCTTCTACACAAGCACAAACACTGCCTTACTACCGAAGCCCTCAGATTCACCATCCAAAGTTCAATTGTGTCTATTATTGACTATGGTTTGGTCATTTATGGTACCACCACAGACACAACCCTATGGTGGCTCGCCACAGCTCTGAATAAGGCATGCTGTTTTCTAACTGGTGCAGCATATTGTACTCACGCTTGTGACCTTTACGGACAAGCAAACTGGCTTCAACTCCAGGCTTGCATTGAATATCAAGCCTACCTTCTGGCTAAGAAAACAGATCTTGGTCTTCTACCACTAGGTTCTCTTCAGCTTTTCAGTCCCTTCTGGGGCACTCGCATCACACAAAATTCTGTGAATCACACTTTTACTGTCCCTCGCTGTTGAACCTCACTCTGACAGCGATCCATTGCAGTTAGAGTGGCTAATTTATTTAATTCTCTTCCTCCTGAGATTGCAACGACTGCAACCTTGGTACCATTTAAGCGGAAGCTGCGTCAATTCCTAGTTTCCAAAGCATCTTGTGACTGTTATACCTAATCTTTGCAGACAGCTAAATGCACTGGGACCTCCCTCTTTTACCATTCACCCCTCTATAGCCCTACCCTGTTGCTGCACTATTCCACTTACAGCACTTCCTTCCTTCAGCCCTTTCCCATCTCCATCCCTGCCCTCTTTACATCCTACCTCATCCCCCCCTTCCTTTACTCCTCCACTCCCACTTCCCTCTGCCTCCCTCCTCTCCGTTTCCTTACTTTGTTCTCTCCCTCTACCCCTCCACCTCCCATGGATCTTTTTCTGCATAAGCTTCATTGTGGCAGCTCCCTCCTTGCTCTTATTTTGCTCCTTTCACGCCCAATTCACCCCGTCCTCTCTCCTTGTAATCACTTTCACCCCTCTTCAGACAAGGCCACTGGCTGCACCTGAAACAATATTTATCTTGCCATATTATTTTTCTTTGATGTAATCACTTTCCTCATGTTGTATTGCTTAGTGAAACCACTGTAATTTGTTATTCTTGTGACTTGATGAGGAACCTCTGTAAAAGAGCCTTTGGCTCAAAGGTCTTTCCGATTTGTTAAATAAAATAAATAAGTTAATATTGGAACAACCGTTTATTAATGCATTTGTACAGTCTGAATCAAATTATTATATAAGTTTATAAAAATATTAAGAAAATCAGACTTTGGTAAAGTAGGGTGCCAAAGCAATGTACACATGAATTATGTGATTTATGAAATAGTTAAGTTTATGTTTATAGAAAAAAGGACAGTAGCCCTGAAGAAGTGTATTTATTTCACACAACATGTTGGTAGGAATAATGAACTGACTGTGAAACAATAAAAGGATAATGGAATACAAAACACAGTGGTGCGTGAGCTATTATTCCAACTTTTTACACGTCTAAGGAGTATGCCAGGTCCCAGATCCTCACTGCTTCTGTACACAGTTTTGAGGATCTTGTTCTTCCCTACTTGTTTGTGTAGTATATTGTTGTAGTGTTATCTATCCTGATTTGGACAGACTGACCCTGCAGCTGTGAGGAGAACAACTGCATTGCTAATAGCACTGCCCCGAGTTCCTGGAGGCTGATGTGCTCTATGGACTCCTATGGATTTCAGGGGCCGAATATTCAAAAGTTTGTTCAGCGGGCAGAGTGATTATGCACTCTTAGCCCAGAGTTTGTGACCAAATGCTATATTCAAAGGGGGAATTTGCCTGGACCAAAATGGTTTGCACCTGGGCAGTGAAATAATGTATGCAGTGGGCAAAAAGGGAGGTGGGGACACAAATGCAGGGGCAATGCTATTTTCAAAGTATTTGCACTGTGCTAAAGGCTTAACATAGACCACTTCATGCAGCACAAATACTGCCTTTAAAAAGGCAGACTTAATTCCAGGCCAACCCTAGAGGCAGCCTGAAGCACTACAGCCACCATGTTGGTGAGTACATGCAGCACACCACCAAATGAACCCCTGAAAATGTAGTTTTGGTGTCTGGACTGTTCAGGTGATGCCCTACAATACACCCCTCACAAGGTGTGTTCCAAATTCCTAGCCTGTTGTATGCTACACAACATGGCACTATCCCATGGAATATGCCTACCAGTTCAAGAGAAACACACAGCATCTGACACAGAGCCAGAGGAACAGGGGACAGTGAAGCAACTCGAGAGGCATGACTCCTGCATGGCCAGGAGGGCTCAGGAGCATAGAGCCAACATCATACAAAACCTTGTAGGTAGAAGTTGAGTAGCAAACACACAGGACACTGTTGCATATATCACTCCTTTATTGTAAATATGCATATTAAATGGTGGCAGTGCAAAAATGTAGTGACATTATTACAGAGAGTGCACTGGGTACAATGCTTACAGCATGGCAAGGGTGTCAATAGTGTGAAATAGGTGTGCCACCCACTCATACCAATGCACAGGACCAGAGGGTGAGGAAGGGGTATGACTGCCGGAGGAGACTGGGGCTGCCAAGTCTTATGCAGGTCTGGTCAAGTTGAAGGGTGGTGAGGGTAAAAGGGACAACAGGATAGGGGAATAGCAGATGGGGACTTCTGTGCCATGCCAGGAGGAGGGGTGCAGCCCGGCAGCCATCTTGGACAAACCCATAAAAAACACTGCCAGCCAGACTGGCCCTAATGTCAGTGCCCATGGGCAATATGTGTTTCCTGTACCATCTTTGGCATCTTGAGGTTGTGCAGGGCAACAATGTCCTATAAGGGGCACTGGAGGTGGGCAGGGTGGACTTAGTGTGGTGCAGGCCCATCATGGACCCCCCTCCCCCCGGGAACACAACTGCCTGACATAGCAGGTGTGTGGGTCGCACAACCCTTAGGTATTGCAGCATCTGGGGGGATAGGGTCCAGTGCGCAACCACCATGGCTTTGCACTGGTGGGGTAAATGGGTGTGGACAACAGCCTAGCTGTGTGTATGAACTGTCGTGGCACATGATGTTGGTGGGGGGTTCACGTGAGCACTGCAAGTGTAGCCATCATCCCCACCTCCTGTTTATGGCACTGCAAGGCCCATGACATGCTGTGTAACACAAATGCACTCTCTGGGATGGAGACACACACTGGTGTGTGTGGGAGCATGACACTGGGACAACACATGTGGGACGGTGCCATTCATGTGGCACACAAAGTGCCAACACAGTATGTTAGCCTACAGCTAGCCTTCCCATCCCCAGGTGTGATCCCTCCCTGCACTGTTCCTATGTGTGGTGGCCAGTAGCGGTACAGGTGGATGGCTGTTGACCACAGTCCTGTGTGACTTGTGACAGGTATGGTCGCAGTGCAGGGCCCAAGACATCTAATTTGCATAGTTAGGGCACGTAGTGTCCTGCTGTATGTTCCCACATCAGTGGGACTGAGATAGGTGTTGCACTGGGACCCTGCATACTGCAATGGCCTACCCATCCCATGCAAAGTTTCCAACAGCATATATGGTCAGGGACTGGGTTGTCCTGGGACAACCCTGTCCATACGTCCAATGGTGACCTATGTCTCTCAGCAAGCTGTGCTGCTGTAGGGGGACAATGTAGCATGCTGGCACCATGTCAAAGCATGATGTACAAGTGCAGCTCTGTGCTAGGCTAGAAACTGCAGCATATGGTACAGATGCAACATATGAACAATCAAAGTACTCCCAGCTATTCCTTTACTGTATCTCCCTTACAGACTGTATCACAAGACAGCCAATGTCAGTGTGTGTGTCTGACATGCAGTACACTGAACTGGGTTTGTAGACATATCCTGCAGGCTTTTTTGTGTTGCATTGCTGGCCGTTCGTTTGGTAGCAGTTCCACTGTACCATTTAGGTGGTGCACACGTCCTCTTAAATGGCCTGGGTGCAATAGGCTATGCTAATGTATGCAGAAGGCCCCAGAATGACATGCAAACTGCCTCCTTTTGCCCACAGACAGCCCAAGTAGTTAATTTGCATAGCATATCTGAATATAGTAGTATTGCCCAACAGGCTAAGTGTCTTTGCCCATGTGCAATTGGCTACTGAGCAGAACATGTTTCCTCAGTGTCAGAGTGGGCTGAGCCCACATCCTGGCTTTTTCTGCCCATTTCCAGCAGGGCAGTATCTGTCATTCAGGCTGTTACCCTCCTATGTTGGTTGCCATGGCAGCCTCTGTGTGGGTCATGTCTGTAGCTCTGTCCATGAGGGCATCACTACCATCCACCCCATATTTCCACACAGTTTGCTGTTGTGCTGCACTAATGATGTCACTACTACAGCACTCACACATCCCCTCTCATTTCCTTCGGTGAGCTGGGCAGGATCTCTCTAGCACCTCATTTGGGTGGAAAGTTATTGATCGCAGGGCGACGAGAAACTTGGTCCAAAGTGGTGAAACAGATTGGAAGTGGAGATTTGCTACATGCTCTCTGACTTTGTGGAGAAAGGCAGAAGCAGGGAGACATTGCCTGAGAAAAATTTATAAAAGGTATGCCACTGCTGCCGTATCTTTGTCTCCTTACTAGTCCATCTTAGTGCAACCACCTGCTTGTAGAGTTTCCCAGTGCTGTGTTGTCTCATTCCAGGTAGAAAAAGGTCTGCTGTTTGTAGTACTTAGATGGGGGAGTTCCCCTGAGGTGCTCCGGGACCCTGCTTCCAGGCAACAGCCCTTCAGAAAGGACTTTATCTTTTGTCTTTGGGGAGTATTATGGATTTTAGAGGACTGTGAATTGCATTTGTTTTTGTATAATATACACATTCCCTATACTTCACACAGTTTACAGGTTATTGGTTCAAGTGCTTTGTTTTAAAATTTAGAAAAGTTAAAAATCTAAGGGTAAAGATAGATTTTTTTATGTTTTGCGCCATATGCTAATAGGTCACATATATGTCAGATGCTACATCCCCACAGTTCACAGACTGATTCTGCTACCAGGCACTGTATATATAGGCTGTGCTGATCTTGGGTTGATTCCTGGGTCGATTCCATATCTGCATTTGCTCTGCTTTGTTGAAAAATTAGCTGTTAGAGCAAAGTTGAGAAGCACAATAGAAGCAGAAAAATGTTTTAAGTGTAAATCTGTGTTAGGTCGCAGGCCAGAAGCTAACAGACTTAAAGAATATACTGAGGGGTTGTGACGTATTAACCAGTGGATTTTTGAGATTGGAACTTCTTTTAAAAGTAAGTGCTTTGTTGTGCTACTGTTTTTTCTGTTATGATTTCTTACTAAATGAATGTGTTGTTGCTGAGTTTTTGAGTTCAAATGCTAGAATTTTTAAAACGTGACAAACAGATTGATTGTTGGTGCACTGCAAGACTCAACTTAAAACATAGAAGTTCTAGAATAGAAACAAAAAAATAGAGCTTCTAGCTAGCTAATAAGTTTACTAGATGTTGGATTTTAAATAGTTTTACTTTAAATGTATATGTATTTTAGTTGAATTTAGCTTATTTTAGTTAACAAGCTGCTATTGGTCCTTTTCTTTTGGTTTTAGTGCCCCTTACTTGGAAAATAATTTGGACCAGGACTGGGAATGTGACCTGTTTTATCCACTCCATTGAGAAGACTGAGATTGGATAATACATAAATTTGCTATGGTGCTTTGGGCATTACGTTCTGTTCCAGTAAGGAAAGAAGTCACAGTTTTTCAGTATTTTATTCCATATCGGGACAGAGGCTATAGAAGTAGGTGCTGTGTGACTCTAAATTCATTTGCTCTGAACATTGCCTTGGTTTATGGGACAATCTACTCAATGAAAGGAAGTATATTATAGTAATTAAAGAGAAGAGCAACAAAAATGTAAATGTGACTTCTTTTCCATTGATTTTTGACCAAGTATTGAACTATTACACACTCTATGGGCCAGATATTCAAACTGCACTCAAAATGTGTGCAACAGCAGGAGCAAGCTCAAATCAATTGCGCATATGTGCAACAGACGCGATATTCAAACATGGAGCAGAACAAATTGCGCAAGCAGCCAACGTCTGAATATCGCACTAACTGCGCCATAGCGCAACCAGGAAGGGGAAGCTGAGCAGTAAGGTTGCGCCATAACGCAACAAGGGCAGCCCAGCTGAGCAGTCCAGAGGTGCCATAGCGCAAGCACAGCGCCCCCCCCCCCAGCAGAGCAATGGAAGTGCACAACCAGGGAGGCAGGCTGGGGCCCACTGCCAGCCATGCCACACATGGGCACAGAAACACACTACAGAACCAACAAGACACCTGCACACCCCAAGTACAGCATCACTGGGGGTGGGACGGATGATCTACTGGCCCATGGGGACAAGCCAACAAAGCACAGCAGAGCCATGACGCCCCAGCATAACCACTGGCAGGCTGAGACTGCCACACACAGGGGGTTGATAACCACAGTGCACATCAGCCCCCCATATGCACAGCACACCCTGCACCATGACCCCAAGACACCACCCATGTGCAGTGACTGGCACTATAGGAAACACCATGCATCCCCCCCGGCACACGTCAACCCCGTGCAGCAGAGAAGCATACAAGCCAGACCCACCCTGTGCACCCAGCAGTGGGTGGCAGCAGATGGCAAGACCAACAGAAAGTCACTGCCATGCTGGAGATACCTCCCCATGCACACACACACACACACATCCAGGACCATACCACCCCAGATGGCATGCACACCACTGCAACTGAGCAACCATAGCCAGCTGCAAATCAGAGACCAACACAGTATTCATAACAAAATATAAATGTATTATAAAAATGTAAATCACAAAACCAACAACACCATAACTATTTACAAGTGGGGGTAGAATTTACAAGGTAGGGGTGGGCAAGGTAGGGATGAACAACTTGGAGAGGGAAGGCAGGGGTGGGAGGGATGGGTAAAGGTGGGAAGGGAATCCAGCCTAAGGCCAGCAGGCTGGTCCTCCTCCGCCCGGTGCCGCTGTGCCTGGCCATGCCTCCTCCATGAGCCATGGCGGCTGGATGTTTCTGAGGATAGCCGGTTGTCCAAGACACTTGTGTCAGCTCATGCAGTTCCGCTGTATCCTCCTGAGAACACTGAGGCCTAGGAAAATGGGAACACAGTCAATGGCTGTGACTGACCACAACCCTGAACACCACCCAAACTGCAAGCCATATAGCCCAATGTCCCGCACCTGTGATGGCATGCACCCAACCACAGTGAACATGCACATGGCCATCACAAACAGGTGGCACCAGCTATGTGCACCACTGCATACACACACTGCCCATGTCCATCACAGCAAAAACAAGGCTGTCAAGTGACGTGGCAATGTGGTGCAATGCCAGTTACACAGCCATGTGCCCAGTGCATGCATGGACCACCAGTGATGCACACACAGACGTGCAGTGACACTGGACAGTGATGAATGTCGCCTGTGTGGTGCATGGCTGTGTTGTGCATGGCTGGTGGTCATGCCCACCCCCTCCAGCATGCAATAGCATCCATGATGTAATGATACTCACATTCCGCAAGAAGCTGTGTCTGCTGCTGCTGTTGTTGTGGCCCACCTCCTGCTGCACCACCGACTGGCACCGGGGCCCTGTCACGGCCCTCAGCATGTGCCTGCATCCTCACAGCCCGGCCTGTGGGAGACATATGTTGAGAAAAACATCAGTGTGACTCCAAAGCTGACTGCCCCCTGCCCCAGTGAGAGTGCCTGCCCACACAGCCAGCCCCATGCATTTCACACCTGCACACACTGACACAGCCAACCATGTCAGAGCCATCACCTATGCACAGCCACCAAAACACACTCACACCCCTACAGAGAATATAGGTGCATAGACAGTACACCCACCTGGCCTAGGCACCACGCCCCTCCTGGCACGTGACCGTAGCCGCTCATGCAGCTCAGGCTCCCTCCTGCGGAGGTCACTGTATCTGTGTTGGCACTGCTCAGCAGACCGGCGCTGCCCAGTGACCCCCACCAGGTCACTGGCCACTTGCAGCCAGACCTGGGTCCTAGCCATGGTGAGGGGCACCTCACCATACAGTGCCCCATAGTGGGGCTCCACCAGGGCCACCAAGTTGGCCACCTCCACGGGGCTCCATTGCACTGCCCTCCTGCGTGCCATGCTACCAAGTTTACAGCAGGCAATATGGCACCCCGCTGCGTGGCAACCCCACGTGGAGATGTTGCGCAATAGACCACCATAGGTTCCAATCGCGCTGTTCGAACAGCACCGTCAGTCCACATAGCGCTGTCACCAGACAGCGCAAACCGCAACACGTACATGGCGAACAGCGCAGGGGCAAAAGGTCGGACACCAGGTCAGGGTCTATGGCGCAAGGCCACGCACAGTGCCATCTGAAGTATACGCATCCTGCGCGACCGACCACCTGCGTGCCAGTGCCACAGTGGACTATTGCGCAGTAGTGCCACAGTGCCATATAGTGCCCAGTGCTGTAGCGCCACTGGCACAATGGTGGCCATGGCCTGAATTGCTGATCGCGCACAGCATGTTATCAGCGCGGCAGACACCTGCGTAAGCTACCTGGGCATGTGCAATGCAGTGTACCGCACAGTCACAGATCTGCGCTATTGGCTCAGCCGGATCAACCATCTTGTGAAAAGCGCAATGGCGCGATATTCAGCCGACACATGCAAATCATCTGATCAGCCATTCAAAGGCGCAGTGGCGTGATTTGCATCTCATTACAGTTGCTCCTCTCTAATTTGCATGCATTGCACTATAAAGTGCGACAGTGGGCTGTGCTGGACAGAGTCGGTTACTGCAGGTGAGGTGAGTTGCATGCTGTGGGATGTTCTGGACAATGGGCATGGGATAATGCTGCAGACTGCACAGTGACAGGTGTCCACTTACACCCATACAGATCGCCATGACCGAGCAGAGACAAGGTGAGGGTGAGGATGGTGGGCGAAGGAGGAGGCCCAACTTCACCACGGCAGAGACTGAGGCCCTCTTCCAGGCCTCTCTGGAGGATGAGGCACTACTGCGTGGAAGCCGGGGCACCCCTCAGGCCCGTGCGGCTGCATGGGAGGGGGTAGCCCGGGCAGTGAACCTGCATGGAAGCCACCAGCGCTCCATGCAGGAATGCAAGAAAGATAGGGACAGGCGGCAGGAGGGTGAAGGGAGAGGTGGCAGCCCTCAGGGCGGCACGCCTGGCACTGGCGGGGGGCCAGCCAGCGGTGGTGGAGCTGACCCCGGCTGAGGACCGACTGGCTGCAACTATGCAGCGCAGTGCTATTGAGGGCGTACCAGGAGGTGGATTCCAGACAGGTGGAAGCCCATCACTGCATGGTATGACATGGTGGTGGTGTTGGGGGGGAGGAAGGTTGTTCACATGCACTCACGTGTCCTCTCTTTCTGTTGCAGATCCTGTTCGTCTTCAGGAGACGGTGGTGGTGGGACCAGGCAGTGAGGATGACCTGCTGGACATGGAGGAGGGTCCATCCACCTCTGTCACCAGCCAGCATGCACTGCACCAGCATGCACGCTGGGCTGTCAACTCTGGTGTCGGTGATTTGGGTGTGGGGGGTGCACAGCCTGTGTCGCAGCAGTCTGGCATGCAAGCATGCCATCACGCTGTGACTGTGGCTGTAGCACGTACCTGCACCATTGATGATGCAAGGACTGCAATGGGCAGTGACATGTGTGTGTCCCATGACGGACACACAGCAGGCCATCACGTGCTCCTGGGCCTTGCTGGTTCCAACTTGTGTGCCAGCATGTTGGCACAGTCCCAGGCTGTGCCTGTCAGCACCGGTGGGGCAGCACGGTGGCTGTGCAGATGTCTGGCACTGTTGCGCCACAGCGGTGGAGCGAGTGGACTCTGTGGCTGGCGGTTGGAGAGGCAGCAGCAGCAGTCACCCACCAGGTATGGGGGTACAGTGTCCAGCGGTGGCACATGCCCGCCGCCCTGTGATATGCCCATTCCTGGTCCTGGTGAACAGTGCCCACCCTCAAGGGTGTTGTGCATCAGGACCTTCAACACCCTGGGGACAGGCTGCCGTTGTGGCAGAGTACCCATTGGACAAGCACCCGCCTGCTGCAGGAATCAGTAGCAAGCAGAGGCGGGTTGCAATGTCCGTGGAGGCACTGTGTGTGGCTGTGGGCGGCACAGCAGGGGTGTGCTCTGGACCGTGCAGAGATGGTCCACATGCGGATGGATGTGACCGCCGCCATTGACAGGCTGACCCAGGCAGTGGTCTCTGTCGTGGATGCATTGGGCACACAGTCAGGTGACCCTGTACCGCACACCCCACACAGTTCACGCTCCACTCCCCGTTCCCGGCGTTGTGCGACACCAGGCCTGTCGACGCCGGGTTCTGCTGTGGGCATCCCGAGCACCCCGGTGCAGGTGTGTTCAGCATGCTGCAGACCCCTGTGCGGGCAAGGTCGCGTTTGCGCAGTGGGACCCCTGGTGGTCCAACAGTGCCACCCCATGTGGCCCCTGCTCAGCCTGCCAGTGCTGTTGGGTCATGGCAGGGCTGCCCATGCATCTGCGGTGGCCATGGGACAGTGCTACATGACTGACCTGTCTCCCGGTGCGGGCCCTGTCTGGTGCTGCCCTGTGTGCAATGTGTGTCATGGTGGGCAGTGCACTGCTGGGTGCTCTGCTCAACACGCCGACACACGGACCACCTGCACACCTCCCAACTGTTGCCCACAGGTGCGTGTGCATGATGATGCCTGCATTGTACTGTACACCAAGGTGCAAGGGTGCCCAGCATCTGACACACGTACTTGGACAGTACAGGTAGTGGGGTGGTCGGTGGTGCTGTGTGTAGCAATGTCGGTTCTGCTGTGCTGTGCATCTGCCCATGTACACTCTGTGCCTGGTGTGTGTGTGTCCATATGGTGCTCACCTCCCTGATGGTGTGTTTGTATGCCTGGACCCTTCCACTCCCTGGCCGTCATGCACCCTGGTGTGTTACCCTGTGTGCCTGTGGTTTGTGCATGGACAGTGTTGGTTGCACATGTCCCCTTGACTTACCTGTGTTGTGCATAGTGCTCCTCTGTGATGGTGTCCCGGTGCAGCTGGGCCTGCCGGATCAGTCGGGGGTCCCGCCGTCCTAGGGGGGGCTGCTCATCAACATCAACACCGGCGCCACTGGCATCCCCATCGCTGTCCCCCTCTTCAACCATGTTGTGCAGGATGCAACAGGCCAGGAATATCCCACAGGCCTTTGGGGGGCTGTACTGTAGGGCACATCCGGAGGTGTCTAGGCATCGGAAGCGTGCCTTGAGCATCCCAAACACCTGCTCTATGATGTTGCGTGTGGCAGCATGTGCCTCATTATAGCGTTGCTGTGATGGGGTCATGGGGCGCCGGTACGGTGTGAGCAGCCAGGGATGGAGTGGGTACCAGCTGTCACCTGTGTGGAGATAGTGGAGATCAGTGTCATGTTCAGGTCCATTTTGCCCATATCCCTGTGTGGCACCTGTGGCATTCCCACCCTTGCCCCAAGTTTGCATTCCATACATGCATACTCACCCACTAGATGTCCTGTGGGGATGTCCCCACTCTCAAATCGATGGCACAGTGCGGACTGATGCCATATGAAGGCATCATGTGCTCCACCAGGGTGTGTGGCACAGACATTGATTTTTCGCCCAGTGGCATCACACACCACCTGGCAGTTGACACTGGAGTATCCCTTTCAGTTCCTATACGCTGCCCCATTGGGGCCAGGTGGCGTCACGAATGGCCACATGGGTGCAGTCTATGGCCCCTAACACGCCAGGCATCATGCTACCCTGTGGAACTCCCACATGTTTGCTGACGCCTGCTGTGGTGCTGGGGAAATGGATGCTTCGCGAGCATGTGGCAGCAGTGCGCTGAGGAATTGGGTGAGGATGCGTGGCGTGGTCGACTGTGTGATGCCTGTGGTGTCCCCTGTCGGCCTCTGGAAGGTGCCCGTGGCGAGCAGGCACATGCAGGCTGTCACCTTGGTCTCCACTGACAGGCGTGACTCCGTCGTGAGAGGTGCCTGCATCCACATCACTGCACAGTTCACAAAGGCCGCCTCAGTATTGCCCTGTTCAGGCAGTACGCCCACGATCTCTACATCTCTATACAGCTCATAGCTGATGCGGGCGCTGAGTACTGCCTGTTGAGGCGTGCCGCAACAGGCCCTTCACAGCCTCGTCCCCTGCAGCTTGCATTCTCACCCCTCATTACAGCTTCCATGTGAAGCTGGCACTATCCATCTCCTGGCTTCTGCCCCTGGCTGGAGTGTTGCTGTGTTACCCCGCTGTCTGACTGCTACTTCCTGCACCTGGGCATGCCCGCTGGCCTCTACAGCCTGTATAACTCCTATGCTTGCGCTTGCCTGCTATTTGTCACTGTCTGTCTGTCTGTCTCTCTCTCTCTCTACCCACTTGGCATCTTTTGTAGCATTCTTGCACACTACCTTGAGCCTTTTATTTTTGGCTCATTTCCGCTAGTCATGAGTTCCGCATCTTCGCATTTGTCTTAAGTCTTTCAATTCGCACGCGCGCTTTTTGCATGGCTCCACCCCGCCGGTTGCGCATGCCTTCCTTTGCATTGCGCTGTTGCTCAGCATGTTTTCAGTGGCGCAACTGCCTCCTGCTGAATATCGCAGAATGGCGCACTTTTGGTCTTGCGCAGGCGCAACCCTATTGCGCATGGCGCAACCCTTTTGAATATCCCACCCTATATCTTTAAGTTACTGGGAAATTAGCATATGTATTGTACATATTATATTCTATAACTGTTCTGCTTTTATTGCTGCTAATAGGTATTAATTAGCCTCTTGGTGCTGGTGGACAGATTATCAACACAGATAACCAGATTTATTAACTTAGAATTGGTTCATTGGACAAGTGGATAATTGGTTAATCTTAAATTGTGCTATATCTTGTAATGGTTAACACCAGACTACAAAGGAAAATGCAGACTACTTGTTCCCCACTTTTAGGGGAATCTGTTTTGGAAAAAGGAAGGAAAAATAGGGTTGTCAAGACTGGGCAGACAAAAATAAAGGATCATATTACTTGTACTCTGAGGGTGGAAGCTGAAAAAACTTCAACTCCAGTAAGGTCTGAAAATCTTCCCAATAAGAATACTAAGAATATTGTACAATGGAATAAAGGTGCAGCATTGGAAGACACATATGAATGTTACCCAGTGCTCCCCCTTTATAGTTTTGAATTAACTGATGTTTGGAACATGTAACACAAAAGTCTAGCCAGCTAATGAATAACTGAAAAGGAGAGTGTAATCGAAAATGTGACTTTATTTCGAAGTATCTTCAGACTTTGCAAGCTATGAAAATAGCTCATCTCCATATGGTTCTTGGGGGAAAAGTAGATGAAATTTTGGAATGAGTAAAGGGAAATCAGAAAAAAATAGTAATGATTAAAATGATACAAACGATCTTATTTTAATATCTGGTGCAGAACTAAGGAATGTTAATGCTGTATTATAAAACATGATTACAGGAATGAAGGATTTGGCAATAAAACCTGAAAGAATTAGAGAGGGTAATGGAATAATAGAACAGATTGACCAGGACATGAATACCATTGGTAATACAAACACACCAGAATATGTACCTTTGTGCCTTAGCAGTGAACTGGCTGATCATTTGAGCCACCAATATACTGCTAATTTACTGCTAATGGAGCAATTAATTGTGCTAAAAAATGAGACTGAAAGTACCAGACATGATATTGCACATAATAATGCAAAATTAGTTCATACAGAAAATAAACTGGAAAACATTGTTCCACCTATTCCATCAGACTCTGTGGAGGAAGGTGCAGTTGAATCACTTAAGATTTCAAAGACACGTATAAGACCTGATTTCTCATCAATAGTCATACCACAAAATGTAGAGATAACTAACAAATGTAGGCAAAAAGGAAGGAAGGAAGGTAAAAAGTAAGAGGAGGAAAAAGGGAGGTATGATAGTTACACAGGGGAAGGAAAAGACAGCACATTGTAAACAAAAAAACAAGAAGTCCAAAAAACAAAGGAGGAGGGAAAAAAAGAAAGCAATTCAGGACTTTCACTGTGTACAAGACAAAGACAAAATGGAAAGTGAAGTACATATAGTGGAACCAATGCTTTCTAGGGAATACGAGGAAAGGGAACAATCAATAATTATAGGTGACCAGCATAATTATACTGGACTGTCTACTAACCTATGCAATCACTTAGTAGCATTAGAGAGTGAAATGGATGCACTTCAGAAATGCTGTACTGAGGAGTCTGATGACTTGACAAAAAAAAAAGATATTTCTAAACTGGAGACCTTCATTCACATATCTGGACTGAGTAGTACGGTATGGGCTGCACGGCCATTGGCTCATGCTGTGAACCAATGGGCGTGCAGCCCTACCGAGCTGTCAGTCGGCAGGGCGGCAGGCGGGTGGGTGCTGCCGCCCACCAGCTGATGGGGAACATGGCGGGGGCTCTGTGGGCGGGTGGGGTGGGGGTACACTAGACCACCAGGGTAGTAGGGGTCTTTGATGTGGTACTGATGCTCCACGATCGGGCTCAGTCCGTCCACTGGACCACCAGGGAAATGGACTTGGGGGGTTCTATTACAGATGCCCATGATCGGGCTCAGTGCAGTCCACTGGACCGCCAGGGATATCAGACTTGGGGGGAGTTTGCGACACAGATGCCCGCCATGGGGGGGCGCCGTCAGGTGCAGCAGGAACTTGGGTGGCCACTCACAGGTGGCAGCTGTTGTTGTGCCCTGCAATGCAGCAGCTCACCTGTGGGTGGCCATCACTTGTTTCTTTTTTCCTGGCGTAACTTTGTGCAGGCGCAGGTAGGGGTTGCGCATGCATGACTCTGCACATCCCGGGCTGAATATCGGACTGTGCAGGTTATGCATGGGCACGCCCCCCCATCTGTGCCTGCATACATTACTGATGCACTCTGGTGCATCAGGATTTGTGCCGCGCACTTTTCCCTTTTGAATATCACGCCGGGGCGCATCAGTGGGTTGTGCATGGCGCAACACTGTTGCGCCATGTGCAACCCTTTTGAATATCTGGGTCCATATGCCTACAGGAAACGTGGCATAAGGAACAGGATTCTATTGTATTAAATGAGTATAATTTACATCACTCATTTGCAATTAGGGAAAACAAATGGGGTAGACCTTCAGGTGGATTAGCGATCTATGTGCAGTTAGATATATTTACCACCCATTTACTTTTGTGTAGAGAAGACAATTTTTTGGCATTGTTATTAGCAAAGCGAGACAGGAAAGTGGTAATTTTTAATGTTTATTTCCTCCCTAGGCAATCTAGATATTATAAAAAAGAACTTTAGCAAATTCTAGAAAATACACTCACAGGAGTTCAGCTGAGATAACGGATGTTGATATATTAATGATGGGTGATCTAAATACCAGAATTGTATTATTTGATTTTCTTTTAGACAATACAGGCATTAATCAGCTAGTAACATCACCTATACCACATCAAACCTCTCTGGATACAAAATTAATTATGCTGGAATAAATTAATTGAATTATTGAAATTAACCAACTTATATCCACTGAAGGGAAGGATAACTGGTGACTTACAAGGCTGTTGCTCCTATGTAAGATCAACAGGTACTTCTTTACTGGATATGATATATTGGATGGGTGACTTAGGAATATGAAGCAATCAATGTATTCTAACAAGATCCAAGAGTGACCATCTACCCATTCTGTCAGGAAATCTGTGCCAGCAGGATACGTTGAGACCTGACTATCTAAATGAAAAAACATTATTAAAAATAAGATATACTAAGAGACTTAAAAGGAATAGTCAATTAGAGGCTAAACCTTCAGCACATGTTGAGGTTTATATTCATACTATTTTAGAAGCAGGTCAGCAGTATAGGACAACATCTGAATTTTGGGAAGCCATATTGGATATATTTAAGATAGTTAAAACTAAAATATATAAACAGATTACATTAATGGCAAATGTCAAAACAACTAGTACATGGTTTGGTAAGGACTGTATAGGACAGAAAAGGCTGTTAAATAACAGGATAAGGGAGGTAAGATACTCTGAAGATGTAGACAGATTTAAAACATTGAACCAACAAGAGGAAGATATACAATACATTTTTTAAAGGGGAAAAAACAGCAGTACCAATGGGACAAATGGCAAGAAATGCTACAAATTGTATATGAGGGAGATAAGGGATTTTGGAATATGGTCTCCAAGGGCACAAGTACTAGTAAAATAAAAATAGATACCTATATTAAAGAACAGTAGTGGATGGCTTATTTTGAGGGGGGTATATGAAGAGTCTGTGGAGTTAACACCAATAGTTTTAATGACTATGAACCTCATTTAATGATCACTAGACAAGAAATGTATATTGCACTAAAAAAAATAAATGAAAACTAATAAAGCACCAGGACCAGATGCAATACCAACTGAAGTATTTTTGGCAAATATCTCAGCTTGGACTGATGTATTTCTTATTCTATATAATCAACTGTTGTATGAAATCTTTTTACCTCCACCATGGAAAGGGGAAATTATTGTCCCTATCCATAAAAAAGGAAGTTGTCATGACCCAGCAATGTGCAGGACAATAAGCTCATTGGATGTATCTTTAAAATTGTTTTCAAAAATTATATTGGACAAATTACTATTGGAAATAGATGGAAAAGAGGCCATTAGTAAATTCCAAGCAGGATTTAGGGCAAATTATAACACACTGGATAACTGTTTTGTGTTTTCACATTTAATCGAAAAGTACGTACATTTACGAAAACAAAAATTATATGTGGTATATGTGGATTTTAAGTCAGCCTCCGATACTATTAAGAGGAATACATTATGGAATATTATGGTAAAGAAGGGTATTGACAAATAGTTAATACATATAATTCAAAGGCTTTACAAGGATACTTGGACTAAAGTCAGGTATGGCTCAAATGGAGAGTTAACGCAAACAATAAAAACATACAAAGGAGTAAGGCAAGGGTGTGTACTAGCACCCACTCCTTTTTCAATTTATATTGATACCCTGATAAGAAAACATATAACAATAGATGCAGATTGCCCAAAAATTTCAGAGCATCCATGCTCCATCGTAGCATTTGCAGACAATATCATATTATTTTCTTTAACTAAAAATGGATTGCAAAAAGAGATTGATGAGTTGGATATTATTGCAAAAAAATTGGACCTTCAAATAAATATGTCTAAAACTCAAATAACCATACTTGGAAAGGGTAAACTGAGAGGACATTGGAGAGCGGGAGGACAAAGCCAAATATAGTTAATTCATATGTTTACCTGGGTATCATGATGGTCCCAACTGGTACATGGATTAAGCATGTGGCCAGAGCCCTTGCTCAAGCAAAAAAAATGGCCTTGGTACTGGGGAAATTTAATACTATGTATGGGGGTGTTTTCTTTAAAACTAATGATGACAGCAATTAGGACCAAATATATAGCCCACATTTCTTAGGATACGGAGATATGGGATCTGAAGAAGAGGGAACAACTTATGATCCCTATGCACAAGATTTAAGAAAGATACTTAAGTACCCAGATCATTCCCCTCACCATATATTAGGGCAGAACTTGGGCTGGCTAATATAGAAGCAGTTATGGATGCAAAAAAGCTCAATTATTGGCTAAGGTTAACAAGACAATCCTCAGACAGATTGATAAAACTCTGCTTGATTGAAAAGGAGAACTGGTTTGCTAGAGACTGTTATAGGCCAAACTGGCTAGACACAGTTTATAAAATATTGGAAAAATATAAATTAAATATACTTAAAAAATATTACACTAAGTGATCAATATAAGAAATACATAAACAAGTTGAAAAATATTGGAATAACTTGGATAGAGGGAAAATCAATTTAACAAAATTTTCTCCATGGTTTGCAATAATAAAAACAATTTTGAATTGCATTTTTACATGGGAGTCTTGACTGACCCAAAATTGAGAACTGCTTTCATAACTTATACATTTGAAACTTATGATAGTAATGAAGGCAATTCTAGGGGGTGGGGGTAGGAAGAAGTAGGCTGCTGGTTCACTAGGATCTGCAGCTTATCCATTAGGTAGGGAAATGGGCAGACTAGGTGGGCCAAGCAGTCCTTATCTGCCGACAAATTCTGTGTAATATCTTGAGAAGGAGATATGGTAAGGACAAAGAACTGTCAAGTGAATGTGACTGTAATCAAGGGGGCCTCGAAAATCTTGAACATGTGGTATATATTAGTTCCTGGTATGCTATACCAAGAACTACCCTTGTTAAAACCATATTTCACACAGATACTTTTGATCAATTGGAGACTGATAATCTGACACTTTTGGAAATTTTAATGTACAGTAAGGATCCAGTGGCAATTACAGCTGTAGCTATCTTTTTTAACACTATAATAAGACTTAGGAAGAGGATGGTGGCTAGATTAAGGATGGAATAGAATGTTTACGAAATATAGGTGTGAACCAAATGTATGTATAATGCAACTGATCTTAAATTCTGTATGAATTGTTCAATATTTAAGTGCAGTATGTGTCAAATCTTTTTAACAATTTGTAATATTTATTGCCTATTTTTTGTACTACATTTAATGACAAATTGTCGAACAGTAAACTAAACTATTACTACAGTTTACCATTTGTTGTGCAGTCACATGCTCCATGTTGAGGTTCTCAGTGTCCTACGCCTGTGCACTGGGCTGCTGTGGTGGTCTGCACAGGCTATCTGCTATCTTCAGTGCTGGGTAATCTTTGCACTACGCTCTGGGTTGTGCTTCGCATAACTGCATTCACAACCTGTCTTCAAAGGTATCTGCACAGGGGCTTTGAATATTGCATGCACTGGGCCACAAGCTAGCGCTATCAGCCAGGCAGTGCAAACTTTGCCCACATGGGCAATTTTTTTTCAATACTGCACCCAAGGTGTCACTTACTGTAAGGTCCCATAGGTGGGGGCTCCACTCCAGGAGTGAAGTCTCGAGTAAGAATACTTGTTGATGAATGCGGAATGCTCTCGCTGAGGTTGCTTTCTTCGTTATACCACTCTAGTGACTTTACCAATGCTTTTGTCACTGCTACTAGTAGTTTTGAGAATGGGTCCCATCTTTGAGACCAATTGTCCCTTAAGTGGTGCTGGCTATTTCCCCATCTGGAACCTGGCCCATGGAACCACAGCTGTAGCTGTGGTTGTGTGTCCCACAGCTTTAAAAGTCCTTTGCAGGTAGTCCTTAACCGGGAAAATCTTAAAGCAATTTACCAAGTTTGGATGTATGAACACATATACTGCAAGGTGACTGCATACAGAACTGATTTGCAATGTATTTTGATAGATGCATAGCCTATTTTAGCAAATTAAATCAGGTTTTCACCCTCACAAACCAGGAAGTGTCATTTTGTGTATTGCAGCCTGTATTTGGTGACCTCTGACACTCATTACCTTTGCAATGTCACCACAGGGAGATCTGTGCTCTGCAATTAAAATTAGTTCTTGGTCACAGCAAGTCTGTCTTGATAACAGAGCTCTTGGTCGCAGCATGCAGCACGACAATGGCAATGTCAAAAGTTCACTTTCAGGGTCTGATGATGAAATCATTATGTTGTCCTACACCAACAGTGATCTTTCAGACACTGACATACTGCCACAATTTGACAGCCGCTGTATAATAGATCTCCATAGGGATGACCCTATGACAGCAGCGAGAATGATGTGGGCAGTAGCTCAGGCAGTCACAGCAGTAGTCCCGATCCATTCCAGTACAGCAGCGAGAGCAGATTTAGCAACAAGGACTGTTAATATTATATTTCGCTACTTAGTGCTACAGTTTGGTTCCTATCATTTTACTGTGCAAAACTGAGGTATGGTGTGTGTTCTATTACTCCCAGCATCGATCTGCCCACACAAATGCTAGTGATAGTACCCTGGGTTTTTATATTTCTTTTTTTTTGGGGGGGGGATTGCTTTCCCTATGTGAATGAGTTGTTGGTCACTCCAACTTGACACTGAGAGCATGGCTCGATCTGGTGGCATTGCTTGAGCCAGATAAATGGCTCACAATTTGTCCAAATTCCTCACCTGGTACTAGTTAGTAGTGCCCTCCCACGAACTGATTTATCAGTCACTCACTCTGATGGAGCACAGGGTGGAAATTACAAGCAGGCACCTTGTAACCCAACCACTCCAAATCCCCCAGCTGCACACATACACTTAGAAAAATGCTGCAGCAAAGAACTTTTATTTTCTGTAAATTATTTATACTGTTTGGGTCTGTCTTTGCCCTAGTGCCAACTGGTCTACACTATAGCTTTCTTCTCTTTGTATGTGTGTGTTTGGGGGTGGGGGGCCTGCTGGTACTTTCCCCTTTAGAGGTATCAGTGATTGAGTAACGTGTTGAAGTCACCGGTTTCCCTGTTTATGGCATGTTATAAATTTAAAACTACAGATTATTGCACCAGCTTTGTGTTACCTCCAAGCGCTCAGGAACTATACAGACTGCAGCTGTCAGTGTCTGCATAAGCATCTGTAATACCATCCTGGCATTGGCTTATTGCCGCTACATGCGTGCCTCCAGGTGCATTATGAATTGAACAAAAAATACACAGTACAGACGGTGATTGTCCCCCACCCAACAAGGTTAAAAATGACACTGCCAATACCCTTCTCATGGAGAAAGAGACCTCATTTATGTTTAGATAGCCTAAGTACTGTTTGATTGGTCCACTACAAAAAGGGACATATCCTTGCGCTAGGTACTCAAGTTTTAGACTGTATTTGAACCTCCCTTCCTCACTTATGTCACCATACTTCATTACCACTTCGGTCTGTGTCAAACCGTTTTGTGTTTTCCCATTAGAGTGGATCTCTGATGCACATGCATAAAGTGTACAGCAAATACAACAGATGCTGCACTATACTGTCTCCCATGCCTTATCGATGTCATGGTGCATTGTGTAGACTCCCTGCATTCACTGCTGTGTAGCCCATATTTTGGTTCAGACATTATTCCCCAAGTATGTCGAACTGACTAGCACACTTTGCAATATAACACCATAGAAGCCGTACATTGGTACCACAGTGTCGGGAGAGGATGGCAACTGCAGTCTCTTCTTTTGCTGATGCTCCAGAGCACATAAAATGATGCTATAATCCTAATTATAAATAAAGACTGTATGTTAAAAAACTAAGTGTTTAATTTTGAGATACACTGTAAAGTATATAACTGATTTTATTGCATTCATTTATAAACTTAGCGAGGAGCTGGCAAGCTGGAGAAACAATTCAGTGCACCATGTCCCTTTATTCATGCACATCTAAGTATACTTTGGTGATCAGTGTTATGGTGCTTGCATGAGAACACCAAATGAGCCCAAGAAAACACAGGAGCACATGAAAAAATATAAACTGTCTATAATGATGGTGACAATCAGAAATGCAATACCAAAGGCAGTTTACTGAAGCAATCACACTGGAAGCAGCACTTACCAAAAATACACAGTTTATTGCACTGTTCTCCTGGGATTGGACTGTGCAGCTCAGTGCTTATACTCTTACTGCTCATTACAATTCTGAACTGTTGAAAAAGTCATCCATTTAACACAGACCTCTATGTATCAATACTGAAAAGCTTACTGCAATTTATAGATATGCCCAGTTCAAAAGTCGTCCTTTTGTGTCCCAATACGCTACAGATTACAGCTCCACTCAATTAAAAAAATTTATTTTTTTTATACAGACTTGTTATAATTATGTACTTGCAGCACTTACTAAAACTGTAACACTGTACTCAAGCAATGTAGATTGTGATATTCCTAGAACCGATGGGCCTAGGACACAGAGCTTAGTCAGATGAGTAAAACTGAAAATCAGGAGAAATTACCACTTCTGCAATTCCAAAAGCAAGTATCCGCCTCAGCTGCCAATATAACAAACAGTTTCAGTCATCAGTGCTGTAATTTTTGCCAGTTCAGTTTTGGATCTGCACTCACTGAGGCTGGGTCCAGGAAAGATGAATGAACTAGCAGTGAGAAAGATGCAGTAGGAACACCTTCCCTGTGCTGATGTCACTCATGCATGTGGATGCACTGCTCATGTGCGAACTTCAAAGAAAAAAAACATGCAGAGACAACTGTGGCACAAAAATGTTAAAAAACTAAGCATCTGAATATATTTAATACTTAACTTCAGGGCAGCTGAACTTTGCATCACTCAGTGAAGGGAAGGTGATCTGCAAACATGATATCGGGGAAGTTGGTAAGTCACTTTAAGGACACTGCATTGGGCAAAACTCAAGCAGCAGTGTAATTTGTGTCTACAGCAGTGTGGAAATGGTTTTCATGGCATCTGGGGCTGATCTTACTGTGGCAATTAAGTAATATGCCAGCTCACCATCTGCTTTAACAGAAGTGCTAGAACTGTGTTCCACAATGCTTTCTGGTACTGTTTTATAGGTATTGGATACGCTTCCTACCTGATAAGCAGGGAAGCTGATATATAAATATTTCTGGCCATAGCATCCATTTTTTTTTTTTGAGTCCTTTTCAGGGGGCTATATAGAGAGGGGGAGACTAGCTCTTCACAAGCAGCAGCCAGGGCTACCCTTTGATGATCAGGGTGGGCATACAACTGTTCAACTCCCTGTCTGTCCACCTTATATTTCCTTTCAATTTTCTATCAATGGCTGCAGCTGAAGTAGGTGCAGACAAGGTTTTTTTTGATACGACTTTAAATCTTCATGCATGTGCTAGCCTCATCATATGCATAAATTCACCATACTCATCATCCTTCTCAGTTTCTGGGGGGAGGGGAGAGATGCTGAGAGTATCAACCATTTGTCTGACAGATGAGGAAAAGGAAGAACAGTCATTATTATACTTTCGAAAGGGCGCCAACATCTCGCTTAGGTGCACCCTCTGATTCCACTGGATCACCTCTTCTTGCACATACAGTAGTACTTTTCTTCCTCCTCCTCAAGCAGATACTGTAGCTGGAGCCTGAGCTAGCAACACCAGAGCCGACTTTGGGGTAGCTGTTTTCTTAAAGTGGAAAAACAAATCTGATTAACTGCCAGAGTGGCGCATGGCTATACAGCTTGAACCACTATTCTAAATTCCATCATTTGAATTAGGTTCTACCTCTAGGCATCTGTCTCCATCGAGCTAAATGCATAAGGTGTAAACATTAAGTGAGAGATTCCTGGGTTTAGAAGTTTGGGAAATCTCTTGCTTACCCAAAAAAAAAAAACTTCATCTCCCCAGACAGCACCCGATAAACTCTCTGCCCTCTTGGACTGGGAGTCAGTGGAAGAAATTCTAGAAACTATTAAGCATATGAAAACTCACAAGGCACCAGACCCCAATGGCTATATAACAGAATATTATAAAACATTTAAGAAGCAATTTATGGCCTTGTTTTTCTGACTAATGTGGTAAGGGAGGATGGTGATATCTCACATACATGGCATTATGACACCATATCAGTAATCCCCAAACCAGGTAACTAGCCCACCACATGCAATTCCTATCAGGCCTTTTCAGTACTCATAGAAACACAGAATTTGATGGCAGATCAGGACTGCCTGGCCCACCTAGTCTGCCCATTTCCCTACCTACATAAGCTCCAGATCCGAAATGATCTGCAGCTTACCTTCTCTTTCCTACCACTATAGTTGGCTTTTGTTCATCCCATGAATTCTTGAGTTCCATTATTGTTTTAGCCCCCTATGACCCCCTGCAGGGAGGCTGTTCCATGTATCCACCACCCTTTCAATGAAAAAATACTTTCTCATGTTACCAGAGTCTCCCCCAGCCTCATATTGTGACCCCATGTTCTTGCACTTCTCTTTTTCTGAAAGATGCTGCCTCCTGAACCCTGCTTATCCCCTTGAGGTACCTGAATGTCTCCATCATATCTCCCCCTCCCTCCTTTCCTCAATGGTATACATATTGAGGTCTTCCAGTTGTTCCTCATATGTTTTCTGGTGTATTCCTTTCACCATTTTTGTTGCCCTTCTCTGGACCACTTCCATTCTGGCTACGTCCTTCCAGAGATGTGGGGCCAGATTCTCAAAAGGTTACACATGGCACAAAGTGACTTGAGCCAACGAGAATGGTGCAAGTAGCACTTTGCACCATGTTGGATTTTGCAAAGCCGCTTACAACATGTTGCAGGCTGCTTGTGTAAAGTAAGATACTTGTCAACATTTGTAGCATAAACCCTCTACATGGTGCAAGGGGGGTTACAGCAGCAGTTGTCCCCTATTCTGGAAGGGTGGCTGCCACATCCCCTTATTTGGAATTCTGCAACAACCCCTGAACAACATCCATCAAAATACATATACACCAGCTATTAGCTGGTGTAAGTGTACTTTGCGTCCAATGGGGATTGCGCCAATGTGCTGCCAGCCCATCCTCCAGGTCATGTAGCCACCATCCACAGGGCTATCTGCGCCCCCCCAAACCCCCAAGAAGGCTATAACTAGCCCTCCTCAGCCCCAATCCCCCACAACAGTAATAGTGACCCCGTAATATTAATAAAATACCCCTCCAGCCCGGTACAAATTCTGAACCTTGCAGGTAATATGTTACGAAAGTAAAATAAATATAATAAAACACATTTTGTAGTTCAAGATGCCTGGTAGTTCAGCAGTAGTGCTGTTCACCCGTTCGCTAACCCATACCCAGATGGCGTTACATAGCCCACCTCATCATTGGGCGGTTGAAGCCATCGACTGAGTTTCCACCGGCGAGCATGTACTGTTACTGGTAAGGCGCTTCATAGGGGATCTCATCGGTGTCTGGCTGCAGTGGTTAGAGGTGGACCGTGCCAGCTGCCAGCTGGGTCATGGGTCAGGCGATGTGGACTGGCACTGCTGGGTGGGGGCTGCCACTAGACTACCAGGGATATCTTGGACTATGGAATGTGTTTTATTATATTTCTTTTTACTTTCATGGCTGACATACTACCCCCTGTGGGGAGTAGAATCTGTATCGGGGCTGAGATGGGGGGGCTATCAATATTATGGGGATTGGGGCTATTACTATTACAGGGGATCAGGGCTTGGGAGGGGTCTGATAACCCTTAGGAGCTTTTATACATATTTATTTTGTTTTGAACTTTAACCAGGTAATACCGCTGAGACAATAAAAGTCCCTTTTCCAGGTTCGACCCAGGGTCACATGTTACGTAGCATCACAGTAAGTATCAGAGCAGAACATTTCATATCAGAACAAGTATCACAGAGCAGTACACTGTACATACAGTAAATGCAAGACATCTGTGGAGCATCATCAATTCCATGTACAATTGTTGTATATACATATATATCACATTGTATATATTACATTTCAGAGTAGCAGAACAGGTATCACAGAGCAGTACAGTGTGCAGACAGTAAATGCAATACATCTGTGAAGCATCATCAATTCCATGTACAATTGGCATATAGCCATATCAAGCTAAAACCAGACATAGATGCTTCATAGCCTGGGTGCTGTAACAAGTGGGAAGGAGCATAGTGCTATAAATGTATAAAGGGAGAGGGTTAGCTGGAAGGGAAGAGGAGTGGGATAGGGTGGCAGGGACTGTAGAGGTAGAGGTGCATCAGTGAGAACATGAGCAGGAGGAGGGTGAGACAAGGGAGGCATATAGGTTGGACTTAAAAAGAGGTATTGTTCAGGACACGTGGAGGAAGAGAGTTCCAGCTAGAGATAGCAGCAAATGAGAAGCACATCCTAGTGTAGGTTAGGTGCAGCTTGGGTATTTCCAGGAGGGGTAGGGATGCTGAGTGAAGGGTGCGGGGAGTTTGTTTCAAGCTTATTATATCCCTTAGGCACGGGGGCATGAAGTAATGGACAAATTTATAAATAAGGCACATGGAGAAGTACTTCAATTTAGATTTGTAGGTTAGTCAGCCAAAAGAGGAGAGGACTTCGCAGTGGTGCAAGTGGGAGTTGGCTCCAGCACAAACCTCCCAATCCTATGGTAGGCCTGGGAAAGGAGAGAGGAGGAGTTAGTAGTAAGCAGCAGAGGGGCTCCATAGGTCAGGAGGGGAGACAGTGATGTGGAGGCAATTCTTAGGCTGGAGGCAGGGGTGAGAAATGGTGATTCGATAGAGCAGCCCAAGCTTCTGGTTCATAGATTTGACAATGTTGGAGACATGAAGATTGAAGGAGAGTGCAGTGTCCAGGGTGAAGCCCAGATATTTGAAGGACATGACTGTCTCAAAGGTGTCACCCTTGTTTGATATGATATTGGGGGTTTTGTAGAAGGGTGTAGGGAGAACAGCATGCATTTAGTTTTCTTAGTGTTGAGGACCAGCTGAAGACAGCAGAACCAGTCCTCAAGGGAAGCAAAGTCATTGGCAAGATCTCTATTAATTGTGTCAGAGTTAGATGAGGAGCAATAGATAATGGCATCATCCACATAAAGGTGCACTGAGGCACCACCACCACAAGAGTGGGGGAGGTTGTTAATGAAGAGGGAAAATAGAAGTGGCCCGAAGATGGATCCCTGCGGTACTCGATCAGTTATATGCTGGGGTTCAGAGAAGGAGCCATTCCATTTGACTGTGAGAGCAGCAGGATAGGTAGCCTTTTACCCAGTTCCAAGTATTGTTATCCAGACCTAGGGTCTGCAGCTGGTGGAGCAGGAGATCATGGTTTACCAGATCAAATGCTTTAGTAAGATCGACAAAAATGGTACCTGTAGCATGGCCCTCATCCATGGCATGGTATACGTCTGTTACTTTTATCAGAGCAGTTTAGGTGCTGTGATTTCTTCTGAATCCAAGTTGATAGGGGGATAGAAGGTTGTGTGATTCAAGGTAGCCTTGTAGGTGGTTGTAGACTATGCGCTCCTGTATCTTTGCTAGGTGGCAGAGGAAGGATATAGGTCTGTAGTTGTAGATGACAGTACTGGAACCTCCCTTATGTATAGGTACTACCACTGCAATCTTCCACTTATCAGGTACTATGTTGAACAAGAAGGACCGGTTGAAGAGATCTCGGACCGGGCGAGCAAGTGCTGTTGCTCCCAACTTGAGAAATTTTGCTTCTAGAGAGTCATGTCCAGCCCATCAGGATTAAGGTTTAGGAGTAGCTTTTGGACCTCTTTGAGCTTGGCATGTTGCAGGTGGAACTCCGGGTGCCCATCAATGGCCACATTATAAGGTGAGGCCTGGTTAGGGGTGGAGGAATTATGGAAAAGTGAGGTGTACTTGTCAAGATCTGTGAAGAAGTTATTAAATCCTGTTGCTATGGATGCAGAGTTGGTGAGGACCGAGTTGGGGGTGGAGGCAGTTGTCCCTTTCAATAACAAGTTAATTTGTCACCAGAACTTCTTTGGGTGACGGAGATTCTCCATTTGAAGAGAGTTAAAGTGTGAGCACTTGGCTTTGGGAAGGGACTGTTTGCATTTGTTCCTGAGGTGTCGGTAGGCTTGCCAGTCAGAGGGTAGGTCACTCTTTTTGTAGGTTTGCCAGGCTTTGTCCCTATGTGACATAAGCATTCTAATTTCCCTAGTGAGCCATGGTGCCTTAATACCCTTTGATATTACTTGGGGCTTGGGGGGATGCTTGTGTAACCCCTCTGCAAATGGGGGTTCCCAAAAGTCCCCTAGTAGCTTGCCTAAAGGCCCCAGCCTGGATGGTGTTCGGCAGTTAAGCTGCCTATTTGTGAGTGCTTCTAGAGCCTCTGGTACTGTCTTCTTTAAGAGCTGTCTGCTTTACAGGCAAGTCTGGAAATGGAGGGGGGGTGTGGTTTCCTGCTCGAGTCCCACTTGAGCTGCTGACAAGGTGCTCCGTTTCTGCCGTCGCTAAAGGGGCAAAGTGAGCACTCCCTAGGGAGGTTAACTGTTTGCTAGCGATCTGTTAGAGTGGTAGTAAAAATGTAATTTGTCTAACCTGCCTTTCTTGCAGCTGGGACTGTGTGCGCTTTGCCCCTCCATTTTGGATCAGAACTGCAAACTGGATCCAATCAGGAGGGAGGGGCACTTAAAATGGAGTGTTGAGCGACCAGCCAGTATTAGGACTCTCTCGGGAGCTGGCTACCAATGGGGAATATAGCCAGTAATTCTGGGAAGTGAAGTTCTGGACTGTGGTGCCCTTTCACACCAATGGGGGAAGTTGTAAGTGACTGGTATCTGAAGCCCTCCAATTAGGTCAGGTAGCGCCCGATTGTAATTCCCAGCCCAGTGGCAGATAAATCTGATCTGTTGTGGCCGTGACTGAGGAAGGAGCTCCAAGCTTCTGCGCTGCAGAATTTTCACACGGGAAGTGTGTGTGGAGGCCAAAAGTTGGGCGGCTCGTTTGCTGTGGTGATTCAGACTGAATCCGCTATGTTTGGAGGAAAAGGAGAGACTGTGTGACCAGGAACCAGGCTTACCCTGTAGAGGACTGGAGAAACTGCTTCATTGCACTCAGTCTGTCAGGAGAGTGAAGCTGCATCGCAAATTCCCGGGTTGGCAGTAAGTGTGAATGGGATATGAAAGCAGCTGCCTGGTATGGTAACCTTCTTTTACATATAAATGTGTGGGGTGTGTCCTGTTCAGAGGCCCGTGTTCCCCTGCTGTGTGAATAGTGTCCAGTCAAAAGTCATGAGTAAAAATCAGGATAGCTCCCTGCCAGCTGTACCATTGAACTGCAGGCGTTCCATCTGTTTTCTTTCTTGATACATGAACTGAGCCAACCAGCTCCAGATTACAAACTGGGTATTGTGCAAGTATTTAACATCCTCAGGGCCCCAACCAGCTGCACTGATTCTGGCTAGCCCCTCTCCATCCTGAGTACTCAGTGAAAGTGACATTAGGGACTCTGAAATTGTGCACAGTACTGTGAATATTGTGATTGTTCTAATTAACCTGATTTCTCCCTGTCCTTGTTGTCATCCCCTAAATAAATCAGATCTGGTTGTTTGAGCAAAGTTACACTGACTAGGATATGTGTTTGTGTTAAAATATTGTACAGTTGCTATTGTATTACATCACCTTGCTTTACGGAGAGGAGTCCCCAGAGTCAAGCTGAACTAACCAGTCCTGGGGGTAAGTGTACATTGTGAAGGTACTCCTGATATATTGTGTGGCCCACTAGTGGGAAGAAAAAGGGGATTACAGTGTCCCAGAGGGCTGTGACCCAGTCATACCAGACAGTATTAACCCTGACCTCATGGGTGGAAGCACCCACCATTGAACCTAGGCCCCTCAACCTGTCAGTAGTCAGTCAGGCAGGCATAGTAGCCCTTAGGATAGCGCCACCTGGGGGGTTACACTTGTGCTGACATTGCCGCATGCTTACGGCAACCTGTACAGATACGTTCTCCTTTTGGCATACTGTTCAGGTTGGCGCAAGTCATGGGAGTTGGCCGCGGGGACCCTGACGGACAAAAATTGAGTGCAGGGTCCTTAGCACAAGTCACTTTTGGCGCAACTTGTGCCAGCCCTTCTAGAATTGGGCTTGTGGTCTCCAGAAATGAAGACGGTATTCCAGATGCAACCTTACCAATTGTCTGTACAGTGGCACCACCACCTATTTTCTACTGGTGATGGCTCTCCCTATGCACCTCAGCATCCTTCCAGCTCTCCCCACCGCCTTTTTCACATTGTTTGCCTACTTTCAGGCTGTCCGTTATAATTACACCCAGGTCCCTTTCCAGTTGTTGTTGTTAGTATCCTCCCCAATTTTGTATTCCTCTACAGGATTCCTGTGGCCCTAGTGCATGACCTTGCACTTCTCTGTAATGAATTTAAGTTGCCACATTCTTGACCACTCTTCCAACCTGCCTAGGTCTCTTCTCATTCTTTCCACCCCATCTGGAGTGTCTACCCTATTGCAGATCTTGGTATTGTCCGCAAAGAGTCTTCACTTCCTGCCCATCTGCAATGTCACTAAAGAAGTAAGGACCCAGTACTGAGACTTGCGGCACCTGCTGGTCACACTCCTGTCCCGGGACTGAATTCCATTAACCACCACCCTCTGTGCCCTGTTACTCAGCCAATTTCTGACCCAATTCAACACCAGGGACCCACTCCCAGACTGCCGAGCTTGTTTACTAGCCTCCTGTGTGGGACAGTGTCAAATGCCTTGCTAAAATCTAAGTAGGCCATGTCCACGCCCCCAATCAACCACCCTGGTTACACAGTCAAAGAAATCTAACAGATTTGTTTAACAAGATCTCCATGTTGCCTTGCGTCTTGTGACCCACTGGCCTCAAGATATGCTACAATCCTTTCTTTAAGCATCGATTTCATTATTTTCCACACCACTGAGGTTAAATTGACTGATCTATAATTCCCAGTGTCCACTTGGCTCCCACTTTTGTGTAGTGGTACCACATTCAAAGGCAGAATACAAGCTTTGTATGGCAGTTTTCCCCCCCACAGGCTTGACCAAAAATTCCATCTTACAAATTTAGATCAAACTGGGTTTGTTTGGAAACATATAACAATACTTTAGATAGGCATAAGCGACACATGATCCAGCTCCCCTCCTTTTTGGTTAGACCCTAAAAAACATTTGACCTGGTATCCTGGCCCTTTTAATATGCTACTTGGAACGATTTGGTTTCAAGGATTCCTTTGTTCAACTCATTACTTCTCTAGATCTCGCCTTAAAAGCATATTAAGGCCAACAGCCATGTGTTTACCACCATTTCACGCTTCTGAGGCACATGGCATGAGTGTCCATTGTCCCACTCCTACTTGCCTTATGTACTGAACCTTGGCACAGGTCATACATGAAGTCATGGTGGTGATGGTTTTTTTTTTTTTTTTTTTTTTTTAAACTGTATTTTTGCTCCTCCTAGCCCCACCAAACTGGTGTCCTCCCGGGTCCTCGGTCTCTACCTCCCTTCGTGGCACATCTCCCAGGTCTGCCCTCCAGAGAAGGATCACCCCCCACCCAGGACATTTTTTCTGCAGTACTGAGCTCTGGGGAGGGGGAGACAGTGGAGAGATGAGCCCGACTCTAGGAGTGTGGACCGTGGGTGGGAAGCACTTTCGCCTATCAGTGGGAGGAAGGTATTTGTATTTTTAGATGAGTGTTAATGTTGAAGGCAGAGAATATTGTCTAGCATTATAAGCGGACAATGTCATTATATCTAGCCAACCCAACATTGTCTCTTCTGGCAGCTTTCCTGCTTCTCAACCAGTCTGGCACACTGGCTAGATATATAATTAATACAAGGAAAATGGAAGTTCTTACTTTATACTTCATTCCTCTGAGTCACTTGTTAAAAAGCTTCCTCTTTCTGTGTGACCTGGCTTAATATCTAGATTTTTAAGTATTAATCTCTCCAAAGCACAGACTGAATAGTATTGTTGTAATTATGAACCCCGTGTCCTACAACTGAATCAAGATTTAGCCAAATGGGACCAGATGTCATTTGACTTTATTCGCCACACACTGAGTTGGTAAGAATGATTACCCTGTCACATTTTTTTTTTTTTGTTTAAAGAGGCTGGCACTCCCTCTTCCAGAAGCAGATTGCAGGCAGTGGTAGTAATTAATCTCTAGGAATAATTGGGTGGGTAGATGGCCATAAGAACAGTATTGGGTACAGATTTTGCCTAAAGACAGAGATGGCTTACCATTACGGGATCTGAAAACTGTTGCTCTGGCATGTTCCTGCTCCTACTACTCAATGGATACAAATAGTGCAGTCCATGCTGTCACATGAGGAAATGGCAAGCCTAATGTTCCACAACCACAAGGAAGGATGTTTCGGGTACAATCTCACACCATGATTCTGGCTTGAGACAGGCTCAAGCATACTCTCCACTTAGAACAGTTGTTGCTCCTTTTCCCACTTCCATGTAAAGATAATTTCCTACCTGCTAAATTAGAGCATGGCTGTAGGACTGGGATGAGGCGGGACAAGGTTTTATTTGAAGTGAATAAGTTGTACTGTACACAGGGCACCTTAACCCCCTTTGCAGATTCACAGCAACAATATGGTCGGCAGCAGAGGGAACTTTTATCATTTACAGGCACAGTACTTCAACTCCTTGTCAAACGAGGTGAGGGAGGCAAACACCCACCGAAAAAGACATTTATTTTTCTCCCTTCAAACTGGGATCACAGCCTATTTTGACTTTACATAGCAATACAAGGTATGCAGGTAGACAAACGAAAATTACGTACCTATCATAATTCTTGATCTCCTCCTGTATCTTCACCATTCATTACTGATGGGTATAATCTGGAGGCGCACACCTGTAAGCGAGTTTTTTTTTTTTTTTGGAGGGGGGGAGTCGGCATCGCCCACGAGACGAACGCATTGCGTGGTGCAAGAGGGTTGGCCGTTAGGCACCGCAGACTCCACCTCCATCCCGGTTCTGTTCTGCTGGAGAGGATGAAACAAAGGGGACAGAGAAAATCAAGGTGGGGCAAGATAGCTGAGGGACAGGAAAAGACTATAAAAACTGAAAAAGGAAGAAGCCAACCAGAGGACAGAGGAATTGTATTTTTTACCCTAAGAGGCCATAGGGCCCCAACCCTTGGGCAGCAGCACAAGAAAGGGAGAAAAGAAAAAATTACTCACCTTAGTAATATTGTTTCTTCTAATGGAGTCTTGCTATATTATGACAATTGCAGGGAGTCCCCATCTTCGAAACTGCTCCGGAGGTGAAATAGTTAACTTTCCATGCAGGCATGGAACTTAGAGCGCGAGCTCAGTTGAAAACTCTGTCTCGTTCTTCAAACGCAAACTGTCAGATCTTTACGAGCTAAAACTCACTAAGGCTCTGCGTGGAAGCTGTAAACCTACACTAGCCAACTAGCTACTAACATAACACTCATTTTTTGGCCTCAAAGACTCAAGTCAGGAGACCCAAAAATGCAAAAACACAACACCAATTCACCCAAAAAGGAGGGTGAAAAACAACAAGGTGGGCATCAAAAAAGTGCCAACACTGTACTGCCCACCTGCATCCCAAAACAGAGGTTCTGAGAGGGGCAGGCAGGGAGGGAGGTCATAATATAGCAAGACTCCATTAGAAGAAACAACATTACTAAGGTGAGTAATTTTTTCTTCAAACAACATGAAGTCTTGCTATATTATGACAACTGCAGACTACACAGCAGTACCTCCATGGAGGAGGGACAGAACCTACTTAGGGAATAGGCTCTGAAGCACGGCTGTGCCAAACCGAGCATCACTCCTAGCCTGGATGTCCAGGGAGTAGTGCTTGGTAAAAGTGTGAACTGTTTTCCAGGTAGCTGCTTGACATATTTCTAGAATAGGAATGTCTCTGGCAGCAGCCAGAGAAGCAGCTGTACCTCTGGTAGAGTGAGCCCTCAGGCCTGAGGGGGGAACTTTACCCAACTTCTCATAGCAGAATTGGATACAAGAGACAATCCACGTGGCAATGGATCTTTTAGTGGCTGGCTTCCCTTTACCAACTTCGCCATAAGTGAGGAACAGTTGGAGGGAGTCAAACCTATGACCCTTGGTACGCTCTATGTAGTAACTAAGGGCTCTCTTCACATCTAGACTGTGCAGCCTCCTCTGTGAAGTACACTGGAAGAGAAATAGATTGATTAAGGTGGAAATCTGAAACCACCTCAGGTAGGAACTTTCTGTTAGTCCGGAGGACCACCTTATCTCTGTGAAAGGAGATAAACTGCTCCACTGACAACGCTTGTAATTCACTTATGCGTCTGGCAGAGGTGATGGCTACCAGAAACACAGTTTTCCAAGTCAAGTACTTGAGCTCAGCTGAAGACAAGGGCTCAAGGGGGTTGCATAAGCTGAGCAATGCAAACATTAAGATCCCAGACAGGGGCAGGATCCCTGAATGGAGGGTTGGTGTGAAGCAATCCCTTAAAAAACTTGGAAAATACAGGATGAGCTGAAAGAGAAGAGGATTTACCTGCTGAAATAAAAGCAGACACAGCTGCCAAATGCACCTTCAGGGTAGCTGGTCTCAGCCCCAAAGAATTCAGATGGACCATATAATCCAGGACTGTGGGTAGATCAGCAGAGTCTGGGGAAATATGCTTTTCCCGAGCACCATATGGAAAACCTTTTCCATTTGGAATTGTAAGTAGCCCTGGTGGAAGGCTTCCTTGAGGCCTTCAATATATCCATTACACCTTGGGAAAGGTGTAAATCAGCAAACTAACTCTTCAAGAACCAAGCCTTGAGATTGAAAGATTCGGATACCAAACCCGTCCCTGGACACAGGTTAACAGATTGTGATTCCTGGGAAGGCACAGGGGAGGATGAACTGCTAAGGACAGAAGGAGTGGACACCAGGGTTGTCTGGCCCAATCTGGAGCTATCAGAATGACTTTGCAGGACTGGGATCTGATTTTGACTAGCACTTTGAACAGGAGAGGAAAGGGAGGGAAGGCACAGAGGAACTTCCCTTCCCAACTGAGGGCTAAGGCATCCAGGGGGGAGTGAGCCCAACACTGGGGGCCTGCAGCAAAAAAGAGGAAGTTGGTGATTGTCTGGGGCTGCAAAAAGATCCATCTGCGGGGTGCCCCATCTGGCAAATACTACTCCCAAGACCAGGGGATCCAGTGACCATTCGTGATGGCCCTGGGAAATCCTGCTGAGAGCATCTGCCAGGACATTGTCCTTGCCTGGGAGGTGGACTGCCGTGAGGGAGGTGTTCAGGAGTAAGCCAGAGACCACAACTTCATCGCTTGGTGCACAAGGCCATAGACCGAGTGCCCTTGTTGTTGATGTACCACATTGTAGTGGTGTTGTCTGTTCTGGACCTGTATAATCTTGTTCTGAACAGATTTGGAAAAAGCTTGAAGTGCTAGAAAAACTGCTCTGAGCTCCAACAGGTTGATGTGGAGCAGGAGATTCCTGGGGAGACCACAGACCCTGGGTGGTGAGGTCGCCCATGTGAGCTCCCAGCCCAAGAGGGATGCATCTGTAGTAAGGATTAGAGAGTGAGACTGAGTGACAAAAGGAACCCTTGTCTCAGGTTGCTCTGATCCTGCCACCACTGTAGGGCTTGGATCAGGGTTCGAGTTACTGGGATCAACTTGGTAAGAGGATCCTTTCTTTGAGACCAAAAAGCTCTCAAATGGAACTGGATGTCCCTCATCTGAAATCTTGCTCCCTGCACAACTGCTGTGGAAGCAGCCATGTGTCCTAGGAGCTGCAGAAAATGCCTTGCTGGCCGGGAGACCTGCAGGGTGAATGAGGAGGCCAGGGAGACCAGGGTCTTTGCCCTGTCCAGGGGAAGGAAGGCCCTGGCTTCCTGTGTGTTCAGTTCTTGCGCTATGAAGGTAAAGAAGCCGAAGGCCTCTAGAACTGACTTTAAGAGATTCAGAAGGAAACCTAGAGAGGTAAGCAGTTGCTGCGTTATCTGAAGATGTAAATTGACCTGGTCTGGGGACTGGCCTACTATGAGCCAATTGTCCAGGTAAGGAAAGATGGCAATCTTTTGCCTTCTTAGGTAGGCAACTGCTACTGCCAGGCATTTGGTGAATACCCTTGGAGCAGAAGTGAGGCCGAAGGGCATTGCTCTGAACTGGTAGTGGGCTGAGGGCAGCTCGAACCTGAGGTACTTTTGATGGGAGCTTCTGATGGGAATATGGAAGTAGGCATCCTTGAGGTCCAGGGAAGCTAGCCAGTCCCCTGGCCTTAGAGAGGGTAGGATAATTCCCAGAGTCACCATTTTGAACTTTGGCTTTAAAAGGTGCTTAAGTATCTGAGATCCAGGATGGGCCGCCATTCTCCTGTCTTTTTTGGGGTAAGGAAGTACCTGGAGTACAAACCTTTGCCCTGGTGTAGGGGAGGAACCCTTTCCATGGCTCTGAGAGCCAGGAGGGTAGAGACCTCTGCCTCTAGGGCGAGTGCCTCTGATTGAGTTGCAGGGGGAAAAGATCTGGTTCTCAGCTTTGGAAATTTTTTGAACCTGAGAACCAGTCCCTGGCTTACTACTTCCAGGACCCACTTGTCTGATGTTAAAGACTTCCAGTCCTGGACAAAGTAAGCTAGCCTGCCCCCTACAGGTAGAGAAGAATCGGCCCTGGCAATCCCATCGGGGTGCCTGCTTGGCAGGGGCTTTGTGCTGAGGGGTGGAAGCAGGCCTGCTTGTACCCCCGCCTGCCTCTCCTCTAAAGAACCCCTCTGAGCATAGGCGGAGGAGGAAGCTTGGGTTTGGTAAAAAGGCCTATGAAAAGGCCTGCCCCTGCCTCTAGGAAGCTGCTTTTGAGGAGTGGCCTGCCTTTCCTTGGCCTGTGCACTCCTATAGGTGGTCCTATATTCATCCATTTTCTTCATGTAATTCTCTGTTTGCTCCCCAGAGAATTGCCCACAACAGGAAAATCCATGGCCTTAGACTGGGTATCCTGAGACAGGGTAGTACATCTGAGCCAAGCCATCCTGCGAAGTGCCACAGATGTAGTCATGACTCTTGATGAAACATCATTAGAGTCCACTGCAGCATGAAATTGCACCTTGGATGCCTCAATACCATCCATAGCCACCTGTTCCAGCTCCCTGGCAAGCTGGTCAGGGACTTGTTTTGCTAGGGCCAGCACAGTATCCCATCTGGATTTCTGGTACCTAGCAGCATAAGCTATATAATTTGCATGTCTGAGTCCCAAAGATGCTGCCATGTACTGTTTCTTTGCCATAGCATCAATCTTCCTGGAGTCCTTCTCAGGGGTGTGAAGCTAGGGAATATTAGTCTTGTCACAGGCTGCAGCCTGCACTACCCCACATGGCTGCATTGTTGAGTGAGGAAATCAGTGTCGGAGCCTGATAAGGTATACCTCTTGTCCATCCTTTATCCACAGGAGGTATAGTGTGAGAGTTTTAAAACTTTACTGTCTGTTTCCAAAAGATTTATGCAAAGGATAGACAGTCTCTAGACTCTGGAATATCCATCATTTCTACATAGTCCGGCTCCTCTTGGTCATCAACAGCTTCCTCAACAGGGAGCTGGAGAGTTTCAGCAACTTTTTTATAAAACATGAAATGAGAAGGGGACTCAGAAAGCCTTAGAGGAGAAACCCCTAAGGGTCTATCTGGAGAGATGTCCGGTTCAATGGGCACATCCAGATCTTCAAAACCATATTCACTCTCCTCATATTCCTCTTCCCCCTCCTCCAGTTCATAAAAATCCTCAAAATCATAATCTTGAACTGGTGGAACCGGCCGAACCGAACGCCTCCTTGATGGTGTCAGTTCGGGTCGAACCGGAGAGAGACTGGACAATTTGAATTGCTTTAGCTATTTCTTCAGCAGTTGGGGAGAACTTTGGCCTCACGCTAGCTGACTTTCTAGTCCTTTTGCTGGAACCGGCTCCTCAGAACCGGCTCTTGTTTGCCGGAGTATCGCCTGGTCAGAGGCACTCCCTCGGTCGGTTGGTACCGAACCGGGCTGCTATCGGATCAGCGGACTTTTTGGCCTCCCTTTCCCTGAGCCTACCAACTCTCTTATCTATGGTGGCAGCAGGGAAATTCTGACAAATCTGGCAGTCTGAATTGAGGTGGTCAAACCCCAGACAATGGACACATGTGGTGTGTGGGTCAGCCTTAGCAAAAGCTTCCCCACAAACACTACAGTGTTGAAACCCAGTGGGTCCGGTTTTTCTTTTGGGTTTCTCAGACATAATGCCAGCCTAACCAACTTGCCCGTTTATGGCAATCCACCAAGCAAGACACCTATATCGGTTCCCAACGTGTCACCGGAGTCGTGGAAAAACATAATGAAATCCGTTTTTTAGAACCGATAAGAACAGGGAACCCGACTCTAAAAAGGACTAGTAGATTTAAAGACAACCTGATCGGTTCAAGCCGAACCGATAATGAATTACAAGTTCCACACAGAAAAACTAAATGTAAAACCTATCTATTACTTACATTACCACAGACAGAGCTTGAACCGACCGGTTGCAGTAAAATTTCGGATAAAATAATACTTTTAAACCGACAAAATGAACCGAGCAGAAGGAGAAATCTCCGGAGCGACTGTTCAGTGAGGCAGAGTAAAGAATCTGACAGTTTGCGTTTGAAGAACAACAGACAGAGTTTTCAACTGAGCTCTCGCTCTAAGTTCCATGTCTGCATGGAAAGTTAACTATTTCACCTCCGGAGCAGTTCGAAGATGGGGACTCACTGCAATTGTCATAATATAGCAAGACTTCATGTTGTTTGAAAAGGAGAAAAGAAGAAGAGAGAGAAAGATACAGCATACATATGGGAAGAAGGGGTCCCTCAGCCATGCTGAGTTGGAAGGCCACTGGCTCATTTCAGCCTCAAAAACCTGAAGGGATGAAGACACAGGTGCAAGGATCCCATCAACTTCAGGGACCACTGAACGGAGGTCCAGAACAAGAGAATTTGAAATGGTCTTGGAGAATATAAAACATGGTAGAGTCAGTCCCCCCTCTCACCCCTAAACCCACATCTGGGATGAAAGTCCTGGGACATTGTCTTCTTCAGCTTATTTGGGGGGGTAAGACCCCTTAAACAGAAGAGGCCGCGTTCCAGAATGATCTCTATGGTAGAGGGGAAGTGGGAAAGCGAGAGGGGGAGGAAAATCCCTATGGGTTCTCCCACAAGACGCACTCCCTACTTCAAGAAGAGGAAAACAAATGGAAAATCCGTGCCAGGTAAAGAAGCAACCACAGTGCACCCCACTGAGAATCCCAGGGAGTTCCCTCCGAGGCCAGGGCGCAGACCCTATGCGCCACCCTCCTAGGATGGGCACTCTGACTTTTTAGAGAAGGAAACAAGAGGACCCTGAGGTACCAGGGGGATTCTGCCACCAACTGGCATCAAAGAGGGGGAGGGCCTAGGGTAAGCAGGGTGGAGGCGGCACCCAAGAGCTGAGGCCCGAGAGGGAAGGTGGCCAGGAATCAGCAATGAATGGTGAAGATACAACAGAAGTTCAACAATTACAGTAGGTACGTAATTTTCATATCTTCCCTTGTCAGTCTTCACCATTCATTACTGCTGGGTGAGTACCAAGCCTCCTGGAGGGGACCTGGCACTGCCCTGAGGGAACAGATTCCCTCAGCCTCCTGTGGGAGAGGTGCAGAAAGGGGAGACCCCATAGCTGTACTAGACTGTACATGGCCCAAGGCTGGTCAGGCCGGGAAGGTTTCCCCCTTGGCCCGGGGCGGAAGACACCCCTGCAAGTTCCCCCTCGCCCTGAGGGAGAAAAGACGGGTCTCCAGGAAAGCGGAGGAACTCACCCTACACCGGGTGACAACCTGGACAGACGAAGCCATGCCATCCACCTGATGCAGATCTCTGTCCCTGCCAGTCTGGAGGCCACCTGATTGACATCATAAGATGCCCTTGCTTGGTGCCTTGCAAGCTCCAGACCCTGTGCAGAGGGCAATGGCTTGCCTAGATTCCTCCAAATCAGGCAGAGATGCTAGCACCTGTGCTAAAATCAACCACAGGTGCCTGTTATAGGCAGTGTGGTGAGCCTGATGTGAGCTGATACAAAGCATGCTGAAGAGAAAACTCTTCTTCCCCAATTGTCGAACTCAACAGAATCTGGATCTGGTGGCCAGTCATGCGCCGGGTGTAGAAGCCCGGAAGGAGTATCTAAGGTCATCAGCCCCGAAGGCAGGGGAAGCAGAGAACCAAGATACTCCTGGGGAGTGCAATACCTCCTCCTGCAGTCCGCTGAGGCTGGGGACGAGGCGGCTGGTGACTGCAGGTGCGGACTGACACTTCCTGTAAGGGAACAGGCCAGGATGGTGCCATTAGGTGGTGTGCACCAAACTCGCTCAGGAAGGAGCGCGTCTTCCGCTCGGCACGGTGTCTGACCACATGGGATATATGGAGTTCCTGTACCAACCTCGAGAGGAACCACTGATACTCAGTGAAATCAGCATCAGATGAAAAGTGGACTGAACTGTCCTCTTCCTCAGAAGAGGAAGCCAAGGAACTCGGATGCTCATAGTCCTCCTGCGGTGGAAGAGACAGGCAAAAGACCTGCTTGTCCATGGCTCTAATATACCTAGGGAAGGTCGCCACATTGGCCCTGAACGCCTCCCAGGTTAAGGGCCCTGTAGGACCCACGTGGCATGGGAGAGGTGGAGGTGACTGCAGAAGAATTGGGGAAGAGCACCTAACTGAACGTGCCCGGACTCTGCCAGGGCTCCGAGACCTCACTGAAGGTCCTCTAGCTCGAGGGGATCTGGGGGTCGACCCAGGTCAGTGCATGCTGTAGATGTGAAAACATCCTGCTTGAGCCCTGAGGGGGAATCTCCCGTGATGCAACCAGGGTTGCATAGATCCAGAAGGGCAACCCTCAGTGCCGCCCACTAAGGGCACCTCAGAGGAGGAGAAGCAGGGCTCTGCACTGCGACTCCTCCCCACCCCCCCGCAGGGAAGTGGAGGAGGGCTCCCGCCCCGGCCTCTCAACCCCTCAGACTCCAAGGCCACCCTCTTCCTTGACCCCAGTGCTAGACGGACCCCCAATCCTGCAGGCCCCCCAAGGGAGGCCGTAGAATTCCCCATCCCAACCGAAGGGGCCAAAGCAGCATCAGACATGGCAGCTGCCCCAGCCCCCGAAGTCAAGACTGCCACACCATGTCCTCTGGGACTGTTATCCACCGCGGGGCCTCCGATGCTGGGGTCGGCAAGGGGGGGCCGCAGAGACCACAGACTCTGGGGAGCATGGGAGGCGAACACTGTGTTGCCTGCTGCCACATGCAGGGGGGCTCCCCGACTGCAGGGAGTTGGGACACCAGTCTGGATTGGCCAGCGAATCGTCCTCCGAAGAAGAGGAGGAGGACACCACGCACCCCCAACAGACTATCAACCACGGGAGCCCCAGAACAGACAGCGACGCCGCAGGACACAGCACCGCCCCGACCCCGCGAATGGCACCAGGATCTGAAACGACGCCAGCAGGCGGCGCAGAGGGTCAGCTGGTGCCAGGCCCAGTGACCGTAGGCTGCACCACCGTGGGAGCCTGCACCTCCGAGGAGGTGACTGCCGTGGCGGTGCTCCCACCCTGGCTCCACAGGGACTCGAGGCGTTCCTCTGGCACCACGGAAGACAGCTCCTTGACGACAAGGCTGGAATTCGAGGTTTCCTCCTTACCGGGCCGTATAGACCCAGAGACAAGGTCAAGAGATCTTGCCAAGCCATCCCTAGAATGACGCTGTCCTCTGAAAGTTGGCGGGGCTCTGCAAACTTTAAACACGTAGATTTCCAGAATGTGGCAGTCCATGGAGAAACAGGCACTGCAGTTGTCCATATCATGGTTGGGACCCAGGCAGCGCAAACGTCATGTCGGTCCGTCATGAAGGGGCATAGCCCGCTTTGGATTTTCTCAGCCTCCGAACCAGATATGACGTGAAAAGAATCCTCGCGCAGCAGATGCGACCTAGACGGTGGGAGAAACAGAACTGGGATGGAGAAGGAGTCTGTGGCACCCAACCCTCGTGTGCCACGCAATGCGTCAGCCTCGTGGGTGGCACAGTAGGCACTGACTCCCCCTACAAAAAAAAAAGCTCCTGTACGGGTGCGCGCCTCTGGCTTACATCCAGCAGTAATGAATGATAAATATCGACAAGAGAAGATTACCCTATCAGTTGCACATAAATGGAGCTTGGAGGCGAATACTGAAATCAGCTCCACAGAATGTACAACTCATCATAAGGCGACAATGTCGCACTTCCGGTGCGAATATATGTGGAAGCAACACATAAAATACTTTAGAACTCTGGTCATTGCAATGCATCTGACATTTCAGGGAGGGTTTGCTTGTTGGAGAGGGTGTGGAGAACAGGTCATCCACACACATACCATGTGGTCTTGCCCAATTATTCAACCATTCTTACTAATAACTGAACACAATAAGGCAGAGGTCCTGGGTCAGATGGTCCATGTTACTTCTAAGATGTATTTGATGCTCGATTACCTGGTGGGTTGTAGTGCTCCACATTCTCATTTTCTTTTGGGAATAATGCTGGCTGTTTGTAAAAAGTGTTTAAGCTATGACTTACCCCACAGATACTTGGGGGTAGGGATGCGATCAAACAGATATATAAAATGGAGAGGATCACCTACCTTTTTGCAGTTTAAGTCAAGACTGGTCTCCTGGATTCATTATATTATTTGCAAGGATCTTAATTTTATCCCACATTGCTTCTGAGTATGCAGTCTGTATAGCCTGGATACACAGGGATTTTTTAATTAGTTGCTTAACCAGGTATAGCACACTAAGCTGAAAGCTTTTTTACAGGAGCGACCTGGGACTTGGGATTGGTTTGCCTCTGGTCCTGGGCCCCTTTTATTATCTCAAGATTTCTCTCATGTCTCCGTAATGGGAGTCAGATTGCTCTTGTGGGGTTACAGGTTTTTCCTTATTCATAATATATCCAACGGGACAGATACAGTATGTCTTAATTTGCTAACCCCTCACAGATGTGTATTTTATGTTTTTACATTTCCAAGCACGATCTGTATGGTTTGTTCAAGTTGTTTTCTTTTTCAATAAAAAATAAAAGTTACAAAAATAAAAACATTCAGACTTAGCCTATGTGGCTGAATTTACAGACGTCCTTAAGGGCATCACCATATTCACGGTCTGCTGTGTGGGTGCTTGATTTCAGGAGTTTCCTCCTCCCAGTGAACTAAGCAGCAAGCTACAGGAACCCTGGATTCAAAACTACATGGGACCCTACTATTGCTTAAAATGCATCTTGAAAGTATCCTTGAACTCCTGGAAAATGAGGAAATAGACATTCCCTTCTGAATGCTCTCTGCTTGGAAGACAGACAGTGGCCAAAGTACTTGAGCGTCGTCCTTTAGTGTGCAACAGACTCCTTCAGAGCACTCTGAAAATCCTGCACTGCCAAAGAACACTTTTGGTTTCAGGCACACTGAAGGGGAATCTGGTGACCTAGTCATCCCACCGGTAAGTCACAATTCTTTGTTTGGGGAGAAATCTCTTCTGCCGTCGACACTTACCCTAAAGGAATAACTTGTGCTACCCAAGTATGCTTTCACCTGCGCACCCCCTTGATTGTTACCTTGTGTCCATGTAGATCTGCACTGCTCAGGATCGAACGCATTCATCAGGGCTAGACTACTGCGCGCCTCTCTGGAGCATTTATTTGAAGATTTTGCTCCTCTGGACTGGAATTCCAGAACAGTTTCAGGCCCAAAAGGCAGACATCTGTAGTGAGACTTATGCAGCACAGCAAACAGGAAAGAGCCCATAACAGATTCTGCAGATCCTCCCACCAGGATAGAGGTAAGTGAACTGAGGGTGATAGCCAACTGGAACAAGAAATTTCTCCTAAGCTTTAGACTCGATTGGTCTCAGGCAAGTCTCAAGTGGCATCATAGGAAGCTGTACACAAGGAGGAGGTGTTATTAATGCTGCCATCAGGCCCAACAACTTAAGAATCTTGGGTACAGGCACAACCTCCTTAGGTCTTGAAAAGTAAATTTCATTAATGAATTCCTCCTTTGGAGAGACTGTATAACTTGTTTATGGAAAGGTATACCGAGCTGAAACCTGCTCCAAGGTGCCGAGAGCACAAAGAGGTGAAATGATGTGCCCAGGGTCACACAGGACATAGGTGGTGGTTGACAATCGACCCCAGTGCACTGTGCCTCTAGGTCCACAGTTCTGTGCCCTAACCACTAGGCTACGCCCTGTCCACGGAGGACTATCTGACAGTGCTGTTTCTGTGACATTTATGAGTCAACTCTCTTTTCCATTCACCTCCCAACTGGGAAAAGCTATGACTTCTAATGCCTGTGCCCGAGACTGAAAAGCTGTCCCTAAATAGCAATTTCAGGGACTTCTGTATGATTGGTGAATTATGATATGAAAAGGTTGATGAACTTGTTCAGTCACAAGAAAGAAAAAAAAAAAAAGCATTCCACTTCCTTGACGTAATTGTGTATGGACCCTGCCTTATCCACAGTAGTAGTCATGGCAATCACTTCCATCTGTATAAAACAGCCCCAATGTGTCGCCGCCAGCCTCTTAGGGTTTCTGCAACCCTAGGTACAGCAAGGTGCCCACATTTGGGGAGAGGGAGAAATCGGGCCCTGCATATCTTCCGTAGCAGATCATCTCATACTTCTGCAACCATTGTGAATACAAACAAGGACCCTCTGAGGTACTTTCTTCCTCTCTAGTGTCAAGAATCACGAAGGAGTTGAAAAAATCACTCCGCCAGGCAAGGAAGCATCTTAAATGGCATCCCTGAAGCCCTGACTTGCATTCTGTTGAGGTCCACAGACCAGCCCTTGGCCTTTTAGCTAGAGTGAATGTTACGAAAAAGTTGTTCAATCAGAAACAAAATTAGGCTGTGAAAAAAAGGGCACATTGCGCAAACTGGACTTGATGCAGGATCTTCAAGACCACAGTGGAGTCACCCCCGCCCAAGGCTGACACTAGAGAGAGAGAGAGAGTTAATGCAAGCCAACATGTAAGCACAAGCTCCCCATAAATCTGAAACCACTTAAATCAAAAGCATGGTGCCTGGCAATGAGGAATCCTCTGGTAGCCGATTAGCTGGATCATATCACCACAGGGTAGAGAAACCTGGAGACTACAGAAAAAGAGGTACAAGTTAGTACAGGATTCACAGTTGGCCTGCTGATCCTACACATCTGAGAGCACTGGCAACCCATCAGTCGAGAATGTTGTGACACACTGTATTGTTCACTGCTTCATTACTCAATGGACAGCCCTCCCATATCTGTGGGAAGCTGTTCCTGACACCAGTACTGTGCCTCAGCAATTGCTTCTTTTCGTTCCTGTGGTATTTAGTTGAGGGCCCAGATAAGCTAAATAACTGTGTTCACAATCAGCAGGAACATAATTTGAACCTTGTCAAACCACAAGTCTCTGCAGTATTCATGAACAGGAAAGCAATCCTCTGTATCAAACAAATGTGGTTTGGGGTTTGCATGTGTTAACTACTCACCTTTTTTCCTCGAAGAAAGATTCTTTCTCCCCCGACAACACCACAGGTTCTATCAGTTCTGGAATTCCTCCAGAGTTTCAAGTGATTATCCTTAACATGCAACCTTCTTGTATCAAGTTTAGAAAAAAACAGGGCTCGACTGCAAATCGGGGAGAGCACATTTATCATGCTCTGGTACACCAGGATGTGCCTGCCAGAAGCCCCCCTGGCTTTAGGGGCCACCTAAAACTGGAGTGTCTTCACAGAGGAGCATGTGGATCCCTTGTATGACCAATATCCCATTCAGGAATAGGAGACTGGACTTGTATAACTCAGTCTGCCACTGCCAACCAGAGCACCAGATTTACTCCTCACCCACACCCAAGCTTCGGGTGATGAGGGCCGAACCTGCCATATTATCCTGACTTGCAAAGAAGAAAAAAATTTGCCTGTGAGGTGTCCTGTGGCATGTCTTGCATCTCTCAAGTAATGAGGAATCTGTGGAAGCCATGAAGCCTGAAGAAAAAAAACAAAACAAAAAACTATACTGCATGGAACTTTAACTGCTGGGCCAGGGTCTGGGGTAGAAAGAAAAAATTACTTATAGTAATCTTGTTTCTTCCTAGTGATACTCGGGTATTCATAACTTTCTGCAGTAAGCCTTCTAGGTAGGACTGCCCAGAGAGAACAGAACACATGCAAATGATGGAATTCTCTGCACGTAACAGCTTTTCAAATGCTGCCCTATACTAACTGCCAGTGTTCTAAACTCCTCAGATTTCCTAGAAGCTTGGAAAGGCAGGCCCATGAAACTAGAATACTGTAAGTATTAATGATCACTACAATTTTAGGATTTGGAAAAAACCCTAACCTCCTAATAAAAATTTCCAATTGGAGGGAGAACACAACATTGAAGAACCCCCAAAATGTCAAAAATACCTGAAGAGAGGGGTAAGACACATGTGAACCCCATTTTCCAAAAATTGTACTAGAATGTGGTATCACACACACACTTAACTTTCATCTCTGGTAGCACAGCATGCAGGAGTGCAACGGCTAAGGTTCTGGAAAGGGAGGCAAGGTGGGCATTATGAATACCGGAGTATCACTGGGAAGAAACAAAATTACTATAGTAATTTTTTCTTCTTACCCCAGTAATACTCAGGTATTCATAACTTTCTGCAGACTACAAAGCAGTACCACTGGAGGTGAGCACAGAACTTTATTTTGGAAACAGATTTTGCAGGACTACTGAGCCAAACCTAGCATCATCCGTGGATTGGATATTCAGGTTGTAGTGCTTCAGAAAGGTGTGTGCTGTTTTCCAGGTAGCTGCTTTACAGATATCGACCAAAGGAACATCTCTGGCAGCTGCTAAGGTAGCGTCTGTCCCTCTTGTAGAGTGGGCCCTCAATCCTGTTGGGGGCTCCCTACCAGCTTTAGTGTAACAGAATTGGATACACTGAACTATCCATCGAGAAATGGACATTTTCAATGTTGGATTACCCTTTCCCACATCCCCATAAGTCAGGAACAGCTGTTCCCTGTCCTGCCTATGGTCCTTAGTGGCTGTCATGTAGTAGCTGAGAGCTCCCAACATCCAGACTGTGAAATCTTCTTTCACCAGAAGTGGAATGCTCAGTGAAAAAGACAGGTAGGGTAATGGATTGGTTAAGATGAAAATCAGAAACCACCTTGGGGAGGAATTTTATGTTTGTCCTCAGGACTACCTTATCCCTATGAAATGAAATGTAGTCCTGTTCAATGCAGAGATCCTGAAACTCACTGATTCTTCTTGCAGAGGTAATTGCCACTAGGAAAACTGTTTTCCATATGATATATTTCAGGTGAGCTGAAGACATGGGCTCAAAAGGAGGTCCTATGAGCTTAGCTATGCACGCATTGAGGTCCCATGCTGGCACCGGTTCCCTGTGAGGGGGACGCAAACGGGACAGACCCTTGAAGAACCTCCTAAAAATAGGTTCTGAGGCCATTGTTACCATTGCTCCAGCAGAAATGTAAGCAGATACTGCGGCCAGGTGGACCTTCAAGGTGCTGGGCTGCAGTCCCAGGGAATGTAAATGAGAGAGGCAGTCAAGAACAGCTGATAGACCAGCCTGTACTGGCACCAATTTTCTAGTTAAACACCGGATTGAAAACCTTTTCCATTTTGAAGAATAGGTTCTCTTAGTGGAGGTTTCCTGTACCTTTGCAGAATGTCTAACGCTGCTTCAGAGAGGTGTAAATTAGCATATTATACGTCGTCAAGAGCCAAGCTTTGAGATTGACACACCTGAGGTTTGGGTACAGCAGGGTTCCCTGGTTGGAGATTAACAGGTTGTACCACTGAGGGAGGTGTATTGGTTTGGCTACAGACAGAGAGAGCAGAAGAGAGTACCATGGCTGCCTGAGCCAGTCTGGAGCTATCAAGATTAGATATGCTGACTAGGATCCAAGCTTGAGCAGTACTCTGAATACCAAGGGGAAGGGAGGAAAGGCATACAGATGCTTCCCTGACCAATCCAGAGCCAGGGCATCCAGAGGCAGTGTACCCAGATCTGGTGGTCTGCAGCAATACTGTGGCAAGTGGTGGTTCTGGTGGGATGCAAACAAGTTTATCTCTGGAGTGCCCACCTTCTGAAGATGAATTGCACCACTTGCCTGTTCAGAGTCCAATCATGATGGGCCTGGTTGATTCGACTCAAGGCATCTGCCATGGTAGTGTATTTTTCTGGCAGATGGATTGCCTGCAGGGATACTCCCAAAGAATAAGCCAAAGTCCAGATTTTCATGGCTTCTGTGCAGAGAAGACCTGACCTGGTGCCTCCTTGTTTATGTAGTAGATTGTGGTGGTGTTGTCTGTTCTGACTTGTACCACCTTCCCTTGCAACAATGCTGCAAAAGCCTTTAGTGCCAGAAACACAGCTCTGAGTTCTAGTAAGTTTATATGCTAGAGGGACTCTGCAGCTGACCAGGTACCCAGGGTTGTGTGATCCCCTAAATGAGCACCCCAACCCAGGAGAGATGCATCTGTTGTGAGAACTGACAGAGACCCTCTCTGAAAAGGAACCCCACCTCTTAGGTTGGGTTCCTCCTTCCACCACCGGAGTGCTTGTAACAAAGTCCTTGTTACTGGAATGAGCTTTGAAACGGTATTTTCTTTGACTCCAATGAGCCCTGAAGTGGAACTGGATGTCTCATTTGGAACCTGGAGCCCAAGACACTGCCCGTGGCTGCAGCCACATTGCCCAACAGTTGTAGAAACGGCCTTGCAGTTGTTTTTCTGCAAGCTGAATGAATTTGCAATTGGCTGGAGATTTCTGACACTGTCCAGAGGCGTACTGATCTCTGCCCCTATGAACTGCAGCAACTGTGCAGGAATGAGGACTGATTTTTTTTGAGATTGATCAGGAACCCCAAAAACTCCATAAGCCCTTGGGTGGTCTGTAGATATTGTCTGACTTGGTTTGGTGATTTCCTTACCACCAACCAGTCGTCAATCTGAAGACATTGTGACCCCTGTCGAGAGATGTGCCACAACTGATGACAGGCACTTTGCTTGTAGGTGCTACCCTTGGGGCCGAAGAAAAGCCAAAAGGCAAGGTTGAAAACTGGTAATGGCCTGAAGGGAATCTGAACCAGAGATATTTTCCGTAGGACTCCCTTATTGGGATGTGGAAATAGTCGTTTTTTTAAGTCCAGTGATGCCAACCAATCTCCTTACTGCAGTGCTGGCAGAATCAAGGCCAAAGTTACCATTTTGAACGTTGGTTTTTGCAGATGCTTGTTTAGAGCTCTGAGGTCCAATATAGGCCGACACGCTCCATTTTTCTTTGTGGTGAGAAAGTACCTGGAATAAAAACTCCTTCCTCTGAGGTGGGTTGGGACAGGTTCTACTGCCCTTAGCAGTAGCAGGTTTCGAACCTCTGCCTCCAGCAGTTTCTTTTCTGCCAAGGAGGGTGAACTGAAAGCCCTGGTCTTTTGAGAAGGAAGGGATTTAAAGTTCAGAGAAAGACCCTGACTCACTACCTCCAGGACCCACTTGTCTGTGGTGGTGCTTAGCCAAGCCTGGAGGATGTGAGACAGTCTGCCTCCGACAGGGAGGGAGGAGGTGGCCTGTGCTTTAGGGTGACTGTTTTGCTTGGGACTGAGGCTGGGTGTGTGACCCTTATCTAGAGCCCCTTCTACCCCTGCCCCTGAAATACCCTTGTTGTGGGTACTGATGGTACTAGGGTGTGGTCGCTGGTTGGAAAAAGGGCCTGCCCCGCCCACCCTTCATAAGGTTTGGTGGATGGTGAAGCCTTCTCTTTATTAGAGTTGCTTCTATATGTGGCCTTGTACTCATCCACTTTTTACATGTAGGCCACTGTTGACTCCCTGAAGAGCGCATTTTCTTCTAGAGGGAAATCAAGAGCCTTTGACTGGGTGTCTTGAGTAAGATCTGTGGCCCTTAGCCAAGCAAATCTCCTCTGGGCTCCCATGTTTGCCATCCATCAGGCTGCAGTATCATTTGTATCAGCAGCCATTTGGAACTGGTATTTAGCTGTCTCTAGCTCAAACCTAGAAGTTTCTGCTAGGTCGTCAGATGGGATGAGAAGGCTTTCTGAAACATGGCCAAAACCGAGTGCCACAAGGACTTCTGGTACTAGGCAGTGTAGGCCTCAAAATGTGCTTCTCATATGGCTAAAGAAGCTGACATGTACCCCTTCTTTGCCATAATGTCTATTTTCCTAGAGTCCTTGTCAGGTGGGTGTGATGCCAGAGGGACCCTTACCTTATCACAGGCAGCTGCCTGTACAACCCCTTTGATGGTCTGGATGGGAAAAGAGAAACTCTGCCCCTTCCCTCTCCATCAGATATTTTTTATCCATCCTCTTGTCAAGAGGGGGAATGGAATTAGGGGTTTGAAGTAGTTTTAGAGCATCTTTTTTTAAAAATGTATTTACAGGAAGGAGAGCTTTGGTGGTGGTTAGCCCCATCATTTCTAAATACTCCCCACCTCCTCTTCATCCTCAATATCCCTTGTGGTGATGTCCAGTGCATTAGCCATTTTTCTTACAAAAATAAAATGTGGAGGAGTAATCTTCGGATGTTCTGGGAAGAGAGCCAAATTCCTGCTCAGGGCATACCTCAAGTTCAATGGGTTCCCCTTCCTCCTCCTCACATTCCCTGTATTATTCTTCTTCTTCAGTGAAAGAAGATCTGCCTGTGCTGCCAGGCTGTCAAACAGGGGTCTGGACAAGTGGCTGCTGATAAGCAGACTCTGGGCCTTGTAATACCCAAATTACCCTGAAAGTCTGGGGAGAAGGCGTAGTGGAGGCAGGCATAGAAGTCCCCTTTTTTGTAGGTGAGGGTTCTGTGTGTTTTAACTTTTTTGATTTTTGTGAGAGAACTGGGGAGTCAGCTCGTTCAGTAGCCCTCTTGGTACCTTTGTCACCTGTCTCAGGGGTAGAGGCAACAGCAGAAGTGGTTTCACACACATTAACAAGGGGTATCGGCTGGTCAGAGCCAGAGGGACCCCTGGGTGGATGAAGTTTCTTTTTCAACTGTTCCAGGCATTTTTCAACAGTTTTTTCAGGGAATGTTTTGCAAATGTCACATTCCTCCTTAAGATCCTCATATCCAAGGCAGGGCACACACACATTGTGTTTATCTGCCTTGGCAAAGACTTCCCCACACTGTGAACAATTTTTAAAACCGGGTTCACCGGTCTTTTTCTTCAGTTTTTCTGACTGATAAAAAAATGTAACCACTAAGTCAGATATGAATTTTTAAATAAAACTTAGGGGTTGCGGTCGGTTCTGGAACCGATAAGAAACCGAACCGATGGACAAAAGTGAACCAGGTTTAGTGGTTCAGTAACCAAAAAAGCGGTTACAAAAAAGAAGTTTTAAAACTAAGAGAAATAATGGGATTTTTTAGTCAGAAAATCCTAACTAAAAAAACGAACCTGGTTCACTCCCGGTTATACCGAACAGAGAGGAACCGGCAAAAGTTAAGTAAATAATGCTAAGTTTAAACAACAGTAAACAATATAAGGCAGCAAATTAAATAAAATATACTTATAGTATTTTTATACGTTTCTTCATGTCAGAATGGAAAGTAGAAGAGAGACACTCCGAGCGACCAGACTTTTCAGGTGGAGAGTGAAATCTGAGGAGTTTAGAACACTGGCAGTTAGCATAGGGCAGCATTTGAAAAGTTGTCACGTGCAAAGAATTCCACAATTTGCATATGTTCTATTCTCTCAGGGCAGTCCTACCTAGAAGGCTTACTGCAGAAAGGCTTACTGCACCCAGGGTGGGGGCTGACCAAACGAGCAGACACGAAAGACCGTTAGGCCTATTCTGCTGGCATTTTAGTATGTTAGAAAGTTATGAATACCAGAGTATTACTGGGGTTAGAACCACAAAAGGGTCCCCACCCCCTGCACCTACAGTGACCTGTCCCCAATAAATTAGCAATCCTATGTGTTCAAAAATATCGCCCCAGCCGCAGCTAGGGGTAAGCTTGAAACAAAGCACTGCAGGGCTCACACTGACACCAACTGCCCCCCCTTCCTGTGGCTAACTGTGATGCCATACGTTTCTTACCTTAAACACTGCTCTGCGCCTACCAAATCATGAAAAGCACTATGCCTTCTATATTTCTCATTATTTTGTGTCCCACTTGTATGCGATCTCCCATAGCACTACTGTTTTATGTATTTCTTTCATTTACCCCATACAACTGACACCAATAGTGCCTGTAGCCACAAGTTGGTACATCCACTTTCCAAACAAGAGCTGCTGCTCCCTGCTGCTGCAAAATATCTGTAGCTCTTTTTGGCTGCCTTGCGTAATAGCACAAAATGTGCTAAAGGGTATGGGCTGTTGGGGGGGGGGGGGGAAGAGTAGTCTCTATGCCAAGGACAGACTACACTTGAGTGAGGAGGGAAAGAAAGTGTTGAAACAGAGGATGGAGGAGTACATAGAGGAAGTTGGGAATTTAAACTAGGAGTGGGGGGTGGCAGTTGGGGAGGAGATATGCAGAGACCACAGGTTGGGAAACCATATGAGCTTAACCCCCATAACAGTGACAAAGGACAAATGGCAAGTACTGTTGGTGATGCTAGAAAAGGAGGGTAGGATGGGGGGGAAGGGTTGAAGGCGGTTACCCTTAATGCTAGGAACCTTGGGAGGAAAACTGCAGAGTTACAGGTTCTCATGGCAGGGGGAGAGGTGGACATTGCAGTCATCACGGAAACATGGGCCACCCAATACAATGACTGGGACCTGTCTGTACCAGGGTACAGATTATTTCGTAGGGACAGAGTGATTGGGAAAGGAGGGTGGCACTATATGTGAAGGAAGGACTGAAGTATATAAGGGAGGAAGGGGAGGAGGGTGAACGGAGTCACTTTGGATGCAAATCCAGGATTCCAAGAATAGGATTTAGAATGGAGTGGTGTACAGGCCATCCTCAGACGGAGGAGTTAGACAGGGAACTAGCGGGACAGATCAGGAGGACCCATGAGAAGGGTAGTGTGGTGATTGTGGGGGACTTCAACATGCCAGGAGTGGACTGGAGCACCCCAACAACCAGGAACAGAAGGAGCAGGTACTGCTGGATGCCTTCCAGGACAGCTTCCTGCTGCAAATGGTCAGTGAACCAACCAGGTTAGGAAATACCCTTGACCTTGTGCTGGCAAATGGGGACTTTGTGAGGAGAACTTACAGTGGAGGAACCGCTGTCAGGGAGTGACCACCGCTCAGTATGGCTCACATTGGATATGGGCAAGGAAGGAGTGGAATCTGGCACAATAGTGCTGGACTTCAGGAGGGCCGACTTTGGGAGGATGGGGAAAGTGGTAAAAGGGTACCTGGCCAGAATTCAATCTAGTATGGACACTAACCAGAGGTAGGAGCTCATAAAGCTGGGGATAGTGGAGGCAACCAAAACCTGCTGCAAAGCCCAGAGCAAAAAGGCTAGGGCTAAGAAACCGATCTGGTTGAGCAAGGAGGTCATGGAGGAAGAGTGGGAGGAAAAGAGCTGCCTTGGAAGTACAAGAAGACAGGGAGGAGTACTTGACAGAATCAAAGGAGTTGACAAGGGCAGTAAGGGGAGCCAAAGCATCTCACGGAACTCAGGCTGGCACAAGGCATTAGAAGGGAGAAGGACTTCTTTAAGTACATCAGGGAGAAAAGGAACTGTAAGGACTACATAGTAAGGATTAGGAGGGGTTGGGTGGAAGCAGGTGCGAAGAAAGCGGAAGCACTAAATGAGTACTTCTGCTCAGTATTTACTAAAGAGAAGGGGGGTGACACCCAAGGTGGGAGAAATGGCAGAAGCGGGGGAGTGGTGACAGATGGGGAAATCATGGAGAGCAGAGTTTGAAAGGGTTTGAAGGCACTGAGGGTGGACAAGGCGCCAGGCCCAGATGGCATCCACCCCAGGGTACTGAAGGAGCTGGCAGAGGTCGTTGCAGGACCTTTGGCAGACCTATTTAATGCCTCACTACATTCGGGGTGTGTACCTCAGGACTGGAGGATGGCTCATGTGGTGCCCCTCTACAAGAGTGGCCCCAAGGATGAACCGGGAAACTACAGACCAGTGAGCCTCACATCCATCGTGGGTAAGCTAATGGAGACTATCCTGAAGGAGAGGCTGATGGCCCTCCTAGAGGCCAAAGGACTACAGGATAGCAGACAGCATGGTTTCATACATGGCAGATCCTGCCAAACCAACCTGGTAGAGTTCTATGACTGGGTAACTAGGCAACTGGACAGGGGCCATGCAGTGGATGTCCTGTATCTGGACTTCAGTAAGGCATTCGACTCAGTGCCACATGGAAGGCTGGGAAGGAAGTTAGTAGACTGGGAGGCGGGTGCAAAGCTGGTGAGATGGGTAGGAAACTGGCTGCAGGGAAGGCAACAGAGGATGGTGGTGGGTGGGGAGCTCTCACACCCAAGGGCAGTGACGAGCGGTGTTCCACAGGGCTCAGTGTTGGGACCAGTGTTGTTTGGGATATTCATTGCAGACATATCATGGGACAGCAAGATCAGTCTGTTTGCTGATGATACCAAGGTAGGAGCAGTGGTGGATGACCTAGGGGGATGGCAGGGGTTGCAGGATGATCTGGCAAAGCTTGAAACCTGGTCAGACACCTGGCAACTGGGCTTAATGCCAAAAGTGCAAGGTGCTGCATTTTGGGATGAAGAACCCAAGGAGGAGTTACCAGCTAGAGGTGCAGCTAGCCCAGACAGAGGAGGAGAGGATCTGGGTGTGCTCTTTACAGGGTCAATGAACAACTCGGCACAATGTAGGAAGGCAGCTGCAAGGCCAACAAAATGCTGGGTTGTATTGCAAGGTATATCCTCGAGGAGGGAGGAGGAGGTGATTCTGCCACTGTATAGGTCATTAGTTAGACCACACCTGGGTACTGCGTGCAGTACTGGCGTCCTATCTGAAGAGGGACATTAAAGTTAGTGGAGGGTGCAGCGCAGAGCGACAAAGATGATCAAGTGGCTGGGGGACTTATACGAGAGGAGGTTGAAGGAGTTGAACATGTACTCACTGGAGGAGAGGAGAGATGGGTGACATGATTGAAACCTTTAAATACATGAAAGGAATAAACAAGACGGGTACAGAGGGGCTGTTCAAAGTAAGGGAAGGGAGGGCCATCAGGGGCCATGATATGAGACTGGAGCGAGGAAGGTTCAGGAGGGAGATGAGGAGACACTTTTTTACAGAGAGGGTGGTGGCTGGGTGGTATGCAGTAGAACAGTGGACTGCTTCAAATGAGGATGGGACAGGACAAGGGGGAGGGTTAAGGGTGGAAGGGAGGGGCAGCTGCAGAATAAGGGGTGCTAGCTGCACATTCGAGCAGACTTGATAGACCTCTAGGCCTTTATCTGCTGGCAAATTTCATATGTTCGTAAAATACTATAATAGGAACCGTGCTTGTCCTGAACCACAGTCCAACATGACTGCTGCTTCTGGCTGAAGACATGCTGAAAAGCACTCCAAGGGCACTCGTGTGTCATGAACATGATTGTATAACGTCACTGGGAACATCAGGAACACATGCGTTCTGCTGGCGGTTGGGGTGATGCAAGTGCTTGTGCAAAAACTGTTAGAAAGAGCATGTAAATCTTGCAGTGCTAACAACCAGGGAACAAAATAAACTACACCAAGAGAGACATGAAAAAGATAAAGCACACAACTACTGCCCTGTTCTGCGAGAAACACAGAGAGATACACAATTAGATGAAAAGGCCCCAAAACCTATGTAACAATTAGACAAACAGGCCCCCAAAACCTACATAACCACAGGAACACACCAAGGAGCACCATGACACAGGGGAGAACAGGCTGTCGAAAATTAAACATATAAGCTCTCTAACTTACCTGAAGCAACATGCAAATAAAACACAAATCAAAGTCACAAATAAATGTGAACACACACCCATGGTGGTTGTCAGACTGGTCCTCCTCCAAGCTTCTGTGCTGTGCAGAGAATTAAAGCAGGTTAATCTAAGCAAAAATTAGGAAGAAGCACTATTTGAATTCAGGGTGCAGTCTCTAACAGTTACAATAGTGAGACAAAAAATACAAAAAGTTATGTAGTTGAAGGCAGAAGTGAAGAGCCTCTTCAAAGTGCTGCTTCCCCCTTTGAGTGGTACAAAGGACTGACCTGTGCAGTAGATGGAATGCTCATGCACCCAGTGTTCTAAAGAGTTGCTGTTCGAATGTGCTGCATCACTCAGTCCCCTGGTAGGGGTGCACTTTGATTTTCCATGGAGTACATGGAACGATGTAGAAAAACCTAACCCTCTTTACTCAATGTCACGAGACCCCTTCTGATCTCATTTATTCTAGGTTCCCCCTTTTCTGGTTTCTCAATGTAGTTTTGGTCTCCCTAAGTATATCATACTGCGCCCAAAGTTCCTGAACCAACTGGGCTGTACCCGCTACAGAAGTGCCCTCCCTGCCTGGATGGTAGTGCTTAGAGAAATCTACTACATCATTCAGCCAATGCAACAAACAGGAAGTCCTACCACTCCAACTCCTACCATTATTCCCACCAATTTACTTATGTCTTACTGCCGCTTCTAACACTGTTCATCTGATTCAGCCCAATTCATTTGACAATGCAGATATTGCAATCCATGCCAGTGACTCATGTGTCATAATAATTTAATATTTGTTATGCATGCAATAATACATATTCATATGTATGGGGCTCTGAGGGGCAGACGAGCACCTTCTGAAAAAAGTTTATTACATGTTAATGCCCCACAGCCACTCATTGTTGGGATAGAAGTGGAGAAGCCACGGACCAGCTGATAATAACAGCTAAGAGAAGTTGAGCTGTTCTGTTTCAAGCTGAAGGCAAGTGAAACCACTCTAATACAGGAACAAGTGGCGATGGGGGACGTAATAATATATTATTGATCGAGAGTGATCAATAATGTATTTAAAAAAAAACTGTTCCCGGAACCTGTCCATTTCCAGGGCATCTGCGCATGAGATGCTCTTCACAGAATAAGAGTGTCTTATGTGCAGGGGAAAGGAGCGCTCCCTTGATCAATATTTGTTTTTATTATCTGTTTATGCCCTTTGCTTCCTACTTCTCTTTGGATCTCCCATTGTGTCACCATGCCGATCCCCATCTACTCCAGTCATTATCCTTCACGTTGCTTTGGCTTAGCCCCAGGAGAGGAGGAAGTGGAGGGGATTTAGCTCTGATCGAGTTGAGTTTCATCAGGGGGCCAACTCGGAGTGGTCTGGTCAGTATGGGTGCACCGGGTCCTTTGCCTGTCAGAGGCATGACCATTTTCTCTGTTTCTCCCATACCCTCTTGGATAAGGGAATGCAAGAGAGACCAAGATGCTGCACGCACAAGACACACACGCACACAGGGCTGCTGTATCGTCCCCTAGCCGGAGTTTTACTCCCACAGCCAGTGGCAGTACAGCAGCATGGGATGGCAACCCCCCTCTGCTGTGGAGAGTGTCATCTAGGATGTTCAATCTTCCTCCCCTCGGCCAGCCCCATCTAGGCTAGCTTCCAAACTCAGGTTGCTGGTGTCACGAGCAGCAGCCCTACCACTGTGCTGACAGGCTGGCCCTATAAATAAAGTTTATTGATATTTTATCTGCATACTGTGAATGAAATGCAAGATATTACATAGCAAAACGAGGTAATCCAAACATTTCCAAAAACATGTAGCAGTAGACAGCCATTTTTTGAGCAAGTCCATGGTACAGTAAAAAAAATAAATAAAAATAAAAATAAAAAATAAATGCCCACTTTAGTAATGTTATTTCTTCCAAACCAAAGCGATCCCTTGCTATGCTTAACAACTGCAGTCATTCCCCTGGAATGAGCTGCCCCGGAGCTTTAAGAATTTATGCTAATTAGAGAACCTGAGAATGAACTTCGAAGCTCTGCTGCATGTTCACACTCATCCCTGCCCTCTAATGGCAGATTTCTCAACCAGTGGTGAGCAGCGACCACTAACAATAGCTAACTGGCTAAAATAAACAGATTACTCACCTGTAACAGTAGTTCTAGGAGTGGTATATGGTGGTGTTCCACACTTCTGGCAGTGTCCTTTCCCCTTTAAAGCTTGCTGGAACATCTTCAAGCTGGTTCCTCCCACCCACCCACCTGGGTGGTAACTCCCTCGACACTGCCCCGTGACGTCAAATCTTGCCCGCTGGAAGCCAGACCAGTGAGCCACTTGCCAGGGGAGGTCAGGTAGATGACCACCATATACCATTCCTAGAACTACTGTTACAGGTGAGTAACCTGTTTTTCTAGGGACGTGGAAACGGTGTTCTGTCCACACTTCTGGCAGGCTCCTAGCAGCTCTCCAGGAGGAGGGGCAAGACGCACACCCCCTGCTTTGGGAGTAAGGACTGGAGAACTAAGGCCTCCAAACCAGCATCCCGGCGTGACTCCAGGTCGATGTGATAGTGGGAAATGAAGGTGCGTGCCGACCTCTAGACAGTAGCCCTGCAGATTTCCTGGATAGGGACATCCCTGGAAGCAGTCACTGAGGCAGCAGTATGACAGGTGGAATGAGCCTTTAGCCCAACGGGAGGCTCCCTACCCACCAACCTATAGCAGAGTCTATGCAGGATACAATCCACCTGCCAATCGTCTACTTAGCTGCCAGGTGCAGCTTCAGCATAGGTGATAGCTGGCAAACCTCTCCCTGAACTCTAGTCATGTGCTCCTTGTAATAGGCGAATGCTTGCTGCAGGTCCAAGGTATGGAGTCTGTGCTTGGCCTCAGAGGTGTGATTGGTGAAGTACACCGGGAGATTAATCACCTGGTTAAGGTGAAAATCTGACACAACCTTCGGGAGGAACTTCGGGTTGGGGTGAAGAACAACCTTGTCTCTGTGGAAGACCAGGTAAGGAGACTACACCGAGAGCACCTGGAGCTCACTGATCCTTCTGGCTGACTTGAGAGCCACCAGGAAGGCAGTCTTCCACGACAGGTGAGACATTTCACACCTGTGCATCGGTTTGAATGGCTTGCCCATGAGCTTTGCCAACACCAGCAAAAAGTCTCAAGGTGGTGGTGGTTAACACACTGGAGAAGAAATGTGGTCAAGGCCTTTAAAAAGTGCCAGACCACCTTCTGTGCCACCGACTGCTGACCGGCTCACACCCAGTAGGCAGAGATGGCTGCCAGGTGCACCTTAAAAGGTCTTCGACTGAAGGCCCAGCTGATAGAGGGACCAAATGTAGTCACTGGGCAAGATAAGGGATCCAGCCCCAAGCCCTGGCACCAAATGGAGAACCTCTTCCATTTGAAGGCATAGCATTTCCTGGTCGACTCCTTCTGAGATGCTTTGACTACAGCAAGGACATCGTCGGAGAGACCCAAAGCCTCGAACTCTAGTTGCTTAGGAACCAGGCTGTCAGGTGCAGGGATTGAAGGTCCGGCTGGAGTACCTTCCCCTGACTGTAGGAGAGTAGGTCCAGGCGTAGAGGTAGACACCTCGGGGGCCTGCGGCTGAGGCAACTGGGGTACCAGGAGTGGCATGACCAGGCGGGAGCCACCAGGCTCATCCGTACCTTGATCCTCCCCACCTTGTGGATCAAGGGAAATGGAGGGAAGGCATAGAGGAAGCCCGGGGTCCAGGGCCTCGAAAAGGTATCCCCCTGCAGCGTTCCCTGTTTGGGGGGGGCAGGCACAGCACAGCCTCAGCTTCGTGTTCTCCCTGGAGGCAAACAGGTCCACCAGAGGGGTGCCCCAGTGGCAGAACAGGCTGTGTACAACCTCTGGGTGGAGAGACCACTCGTGAGATGTCTTGCCCACATGACAGAGCATCCGCCAGCTGGGTGGAGACATCGGCCACATGAATGGCCAGATCATCGGCCTCCAGGCTGCACACGAGGGTCCACACATGGAGAGCTTCTCTGCATAGACAAAGGGAGTGCATCCCACCCTGCTTGTTGAGGTAGTACATGTGGAAGAGGGACCCTGCCCAAGAGCGAGAAAGGCCTAGCACAATCCCTTGAATGCCCCTGTAAAGGAAGTACCCAAGGAGAGGGGCAAAAAGGCTAAAGCCGAGGAAGTTTAAGCTGCGGCCTGAGCCATGGCCTCCTCAAACGCCGCAAGTTGCTCTGTGGACCCCGCAGCCACGGAAACCACCCTATGGGTGTCCTTGGATTTGATCAGCGGGTCCCGATCATTCGGATGCAGGCATGACGATCCTCCAAAGTGGACAGGTGGAAAGTGCAGCAAATGCCGCAGGCCTGGGGATCGTGCTCATGGCCCAGGCAGTAAACACACATGGTGTGCGGATCAGTCTGGGACATCATCTGCCCGCTGGCACATTTCTGGAATCCTGGAGCAGACTTCACGCCATCCATGTTGACGGTGAGAAGAAAAGCCTGAAGACAACGTTCTTATTGAAAATCAGAAGATACAACAGAAAAGGGCCTCTTCAGTGCGAGAGTGGCAAGGAGGGAACCTTCTTCTAGCGGAAATAAAGATCTGATGTCATGGGGCAGTGCCAAGGGAGTTACCAGCCGGGTGAGTGGGAGGAGCCCGCTTGAAGACATTCTGGCAAGCCTTAAAGGGGAAAGGACACAGCCAAAAGTGTGGCTAGAATACCATATCCACATCCCTAGAATAAAATTCTGGAAAACTTTATGACACACACACACACACACACACACACACACACGAGAAAAGAATATGTTAGATCACCGAGTATCAGTTGTGAAACCATGTAACAAGTAATGCTCAAGCAATAAATGAGAACTCATTCTTGTTAGAAACTTTTTCCAGATTCTGGAAAGGAAAGTGGTGTGGGATCCCTTTGGAAAAAACATTATTATGGTATTTTTTTCTTCATACCCCAGGAATCCTCACTGATGTTTAACAACTGCACATTCCATAGCACTACCTTGGGGGCTGGGTACTCAACCTGATTTTGGGGGTTGTTCTGGGAATAGTGCTTTGTAGCTTTGTAAAGATGTGTACTGTCTTCTACGCAGCTGCTTTAAAAATTTCCTGGATGGAGACACCTCTTGATGCTGCCAGAGGTGTCCCTTGAAGAATGGGCAGTTAGGCGGAAGCTTGCCAGCTCTGTCATAACAGAACTGAATACAGGCCACAATTCAGTGTAAAATGTTTACCCTAGATGCTGGCTTTCCCTCGCCTATTTCACCCTCAGTGACAACTGTGAAATCATGGACTTAACATCATTGGTGCAATCCAAGTAGTACCTCAGAGCTCTCTAACATCCAGGCTGTGGAGGTTTTGTTCCCTTGGAGTGGTCTTGTCTGTAAAGAACACAGGGAGTGTGACTGTCTGGTTCAGGTGGAATTCAGATATCACTTTGGGAAGGAATTTTCTGTTAATTCTCAACACTATCTTGCCTCTGTGGAAAATGATGTAGTTAGGATCTGTACACAGGGCCTGAAGTTCGCGTACCCTTTATTTATTTATTTAGCTTTTGTCTTTTAGCAGTTGTGACATCCACCAGGGAAACCGTTTTCCAGGTGACATACTTCAAAGTAGCAACTGCAATAGGCTCGAAAGGAGCCCCAATCAGCTGTGCAATACGCAGATTCAGGTCCCATGGGGGACTGAATCCCTAAAAAGCAGGGTTCAGGTGTGTCAGACCTTTAAGGAACCTTTTGAAAATGGCCTGTGAAGTTAGGGACGTAACTCTGGTAGCTGAAATATGTGTGGACACTGCTGCTAGATGTACTTTCAGGGTAGAAGGTCGAAGATGCTGTGACTGAAGGTGAACTAGATAATCCAACACGGTGGACAGGCTCGCCTGAAAGGGGCTAACCTGTCTGAAGAACACCACAGGGAAAACCTTTTCCATTTCAAAGCACACGTTTTCCGGAAACCTTGAGAACCTGCAAGGCTTTATCCCAGAGGTTTAGGCTAGAGAACTCTAGAGCTCTTCAAGAATCCAGCCCTGAGATGCAGGGTTCTCAGGTTTGGGAATGTTATACTGCCCTGAGACAATGTCAGCAGGTTGTATCTCAGGGGAAGGATGATTGGAGGTTTGCTGGAAAGGGACAGGAGCAGAGAGTACCAGGTCTGCCTGGCCCAGACTGGAGCAATTAGGATTATTGTTGCAGGCTCTCTTCTGAGTTTCAGCATTACTCTCAGTAAGAGGGCATTGGGGAAATGCATACAGAATTTCCCTGTCCAATCCAGGACCAGGGCATCCTCTGGGACTGTCCCCAAGAAAGGATGCCTGCAGCAGAAAGCAGGGAGCTGGCAGTTCTCCCAGGAGGCGAACAGGTCTATCTCTGGTGTACCCAAACATGTGAACACTGCAGAGCACGTGCTTGTTCAGTGTCCATTAGTGGTTTCCTTGAGGAAATCTGTGAGAATATTGTGCTTTCCCTGGTAGGAGCACTGCAGATAGCTGTACCTCCAGTGAGTAAGCCAGGCTCCAGATCTTCATTGCACAGCTTGGGAGATCTTGTCCCTCCCAGTTTGCTGATAATAGTACACAACAGTGGCGTTGACTGTCCTGATCTGTACTAACTGACCTTTGATTTGGGAGGAAAGTGCCTGCGTTCCAGGAGGTTTACGTGCTCGAAACTCCAATGAGGTCCACACCCCGCTTACAGCGAGATGCTCCAGATGGGTGCCCCAGCCCAAGAAGGAGGCACCTAGAGTACAACTGTGGCAGAGTGCTAAAGAAAGGGAACCCCTTCCCTGAGGTTTCCTCCTTCTTCCTTCCACCATTCTAGTGCCTTTAATAGGGACTTTGTCACTGGTATTAACTTTGACATAGGATCCCACCTTTGGGACCAATGAGCCCCAAGATGGTACAGGATACCCCTCATTTGGAATCTGGCACCTGGTACAACTGCTGTGGAGGATACCATGTGCCCTAATAACTGAAGGAAATCCCTTGCAGGTCTGAGCTGTCCTGCTTTGAAAGACTGTGCATGTTCTGTTAGGCGTGCTACCCTCTCCTGAGGGAAGAATGCCTTTCCTTGACAGGTATGCAGTTTTGCTCCAATGAAGTTCAGTACCTGAATTGAGTCTTTCTGGGACATTTATCAGGAACCCCAATTCCTCCAGGGTATGCTGGGTGAGCGAGAGGCCCTGGCCTCCTGTTGAGACTTTCCTGAGACTAACCAACCATCCAAGCAGGGGAAAACTACTACCCCTACCATCTCAGATGTGCTGCCACTACAACAAGCACTTTGAGGGAAAGGCCGACAGGAAGGGCTGTGAACTGACAGTAGTAGTTCCCTACCCTGAATCGGAGGTACTCTCTGTGTGAGGGTCTTACTGGAATGTAAAGTAAGCATCTTTCAGGTCCAGTGACCTTAACCAATGTCTTTGTTGCAGTGATGGTATTACTGTACTCAGTGTTACCATCTTGAACTTTTCCTTTTTCAAGCGTTTGTTCAGAAACCTTAGGTCTAAAATGGGTCACCACTCTACATTTTACTTGCAGTCAGAAAGTATCTTGAGTAGACAGGAACTCTTTCTAGTGCACTCGCTCATAGCAGTTTCTTTACCTCCAACTCCAGTAGGAGTTTTTCTGTTGGGGTATGAGGTAGGAAGGCTGTGTTTCTCTGCAGTTTTGTGAATTTCTTGAACTGCAGAGAGAGACCTTGGCTCACTATCTCCAGGATCCACCTGACTGTGGTGATACTGTGCATGAAGATAGTCAGTCTTCCTCCCACTGGCAATGGTTGGGTGACCTGGACTGACATGTCAGGGGTTATGTTCTACCTGTGCCTCGGGGTTTAAAGTGGCTTCTCCATGCTTGGCAGCTCTTCCGCCCCCACATCTGAAAAAGCCCCTCTGGGAGGCGTAGTCAAAGGTCAGAAAAACCTAGGGATAATGTCCCCAGCCGCTACCTACCTGTTAAGGCCTTTAGGAAGTGGAGGCCTTCTTTTCAGTGTTACTTTTGTAGGTTTTATACTGATCTACCTTTTTTCATGTAAGTCTCAGTTTTGTTGCCAAACAAGGAGTTCCCCTCACAGGGGAATCCATGGCCTTCGTCCGAGTGACCTGGGCGAGGTTTGTAGTCCTAAGCCACGCATATTTTCAAAGGGACATAGCATGTGCTGTGACCCTAGAAGCTGTGTCACTGGCATCCACAGCCATATGAAAATCATACCTGGTGACATCCATAGCAGCTTTTTCTGCGTCTGCCAAATCCTGAGCCAAGTCAGCAGCCACTTTCTCGCTCATAGCCATGACTGAACTCCACAGTGTCTTCTGGTACGGAGTTGTGTAGGTTATATATGTAACCTGCCTCAGCAGTAAAGAAGCGGAAGTACAGACTTTTTGCCCATACTATCCACTTTTCTAGAGTCCCTTTCAGGGGGCTGAGAGGAGATGGGTACCTAGGCCTTGTCACAGACGGCAGTCTGTACTGCTCCCTCATGGTCAGGATGAGTATACAGATATTCCACACTCTTTCTAACCACCTGGTATTTCTTTTCAATTTTCTTATTAATGCCAGCAACAGAGGTGGGAGCTGCTAGTACCTTGCAGGTGGCTTTTTTTGGACTTGTGAATGGGCAAGAACACACTCTTTAAGGGAGTACGGCCCACTGTGTCCAAACATTCAACCTCATCCTCTGCTGTGTCTTGAGGGACGAGGTTGAGGGTACCTGCCATCTGCCTCACAAAAGAATAGTGTGAGGTAAAATCTTCTGAGGCCCGAGGAGGAGAATCAAACTCTTGCTCAGGGGAACCATTAGGCTCTACAGAATCCCTTTCCTCCTCTTCATACTAGTACAACCGGCCTCCTCTGCAACAGGCATCAGTATAGGTACTGGAGTCGGGGGGCCGCACAGGCTCCCATATCCTGAAACTTGCTATGCTTTTGCCATGCCTCAACTGAGAGCATCTTAAAATTCGGTCGACAGGCACCTCCTTTGCTTTTTTAGTAGAAGGGACACATTTTTCCTTGTGTTTCTTTTTAGCAGATACTGGGGTCGATGCCTACTCCTATGTCCTTTTGGACTTGCTGGATTCAGAGTTCTCTTACTCAAGACACCCAGACATCTGTACCAACTTTAGCAGACTTGTCCTTCTGCTTATCAGGAACCAGACTCTCCCCAGTGCCAGGCTATGATGAGGAGGCAGAATTTGAAACCATTAATTCTCCAAGTTTAAAGCGCCCCCCCCCCCTTTTTTTTTTTTAATAAAGGTTTTGGGGCAAAACCTGATACACAGCTCCCAAGAGTTAGTATCATGATCAGGACCCAAACACTTTTAACACATCCCATGGCTATCTGCCTTAGCCAGGAGTTTAAAACAGCTTGCAGAATGTTTAAAACATGTGGGTCCTGTTCTTTTCTTAGCCTCGTCAGACATGCCAATCACTGACAGCCAATGAATGCAGTTCCCTGTAAATGTGAACCGCGCCTCAAGGGCCTTTCTACGATTCCCTGGAACTGAAGAAATTTAGCGCTATCAAAAGAAATACACTAATGCAGTTATCAAATACTCAAAAAAAAAAAACCAAAAAAAACACACCTTAGAAAATAAAATTAGACCGTAGAACATGTGCTGAATGAAAAGCGACTTCAGGGCGATGCTTTCTCTCAGGCAGAGAAATAAATCTGGCATTAGAGGGCAGGAGTGAGTGTGACCATGCACCAGAGTTTTAAATTTCATTGTAAGACTCTATAATTAGCATAAAACTCTTATAGCCCCAGAGGCAGCTCATTCCAAGGGAATGACTGCAGTTGTTAAGCATAAGTGAGGGATTCCTGGGGTTTGAAGATTAAAAAAAAAAAAGGAGTAAGTAATTTTAATTTTGCTAATCATCCTGTACCACATGCTGTGCATCTTCACAAATTAGCACTTTAATGTGTAAAAACTAAATTTTTTCAGCGTATTTAATACCCTAAAATGCCTTTTTTTTTTTATTGTTGTTAAGTGTTGATGATACACACACCTGCTCCGGCACTGGCAGGGTCTGCCTTTAAGTCGGTTCTCACCAACACTCAAAGGATTTGCTGGTGTATACAGACAGCACTGCCCCGTTCAACTGAACAAATAAGACTTGCTGGAAACAAATTTCTAATGTTTAGTAAAAGCAACACAGTGGCACAGAGTAATGCAAATTTATATTTTTTCTCAAACTAATGTTTTAGATTAATGAAGAACATTCAATTTAGTATGTATTTGGGAAAGAACACGTCCACTGTATAGAGGGAATCATTAAGCATTTCATGTTAAGTTCCACAAAAGGATATTTAGTTTATTCATGTGGCATATCAAATCATTAAGTACCTGAACTACAACTTGGCATTACAAAAGTCTAATTTCAGGTATTATCTAGTCTGCTACAGATCGAAACATGCCATCTGTCCATTGTAGCATATTACAACTGGTCTCTCACAGCTTGGTTTGAACAGCAGCGTTTGGACTAAATAAATAACTGTTTAGCATCAGCTGCTGAAGTAACTTGAGTGGTGAAACTTTACACAACATGCCTTAAGTAGCCATTAGGACTTTATGATTTTCTTAAAAGGAAAACAATTAGGTGAAAATATCAAGAAATTAAAATTGTTGATTCTAATGATACAACTTGAAATTCTAACAGAGAACATAAATGAAGCTCTTCAGCACTAAAAGTGTTAATTAAAGGAAACATAAAATCTTGTATTTTACTAGTCGACACTAGGCAAAATGGATCTCAGGGTGAAGTGGCATATAAGCAGCCCTACAGAATAATGTGCCTCATCACCTCCAAGGATTTAATGCAGTTTTCTCGCTTGCACAAAATGTAAACAAACACCATCTCTGTTTAAAACTGCACGGCAATCTGCACCTAAGATGGTGATGAACATCACACACAAGGTCGTGCCCGGGGTGAGAGTGTATTACAGTAGGGAGGATAATGTATGGATAGTCATACATGACAAGCCTGTGTTGACATCATAACTTTCTAAACCTTGAGAGCACAACTCAAGAGGTTTTGGTTGCCACAGCAACCTCAAGATGTCAACTGGCTCATCTGTGTATGGCTTCCCATAAATTCGCTTTTATAGTGTGTGGGTGTACCCTGTATCACACCAGAGTCTGCCATGATGTGTGAAGGCTACAGTCTCTTTCTGGCAGCTAAAGCACTGACCTGAGAAACTGGAGAGGTCACTCACTCATTGAATGACCCTGAAAAGGGGCCCGACCTCCATGTTTCGGTCGTGCCCAACAGCTAGCATCTTCAACCTGGGTCAGGGGTTATAGAGCTCAAGTGGTTGTACTTCAGACTGCAAAAAAAGCCTTCTTTCATCAGCTCCATGGCTGTAGGAAGGAAGGCACGCAATGACATTGTGTTGTGCTGCAGTACTGACATCTGTACTGCAGCACAACAAGCATATTCATATCATGGAATTCCATACATGACAGTATTCCACCATCCGCTACAATCCTGCTGTACACTGCTCATTTAAGATATTCATCCCATTGTTGGATGATATCACACTATTGGATATTTTAATGCAAGTGGCCAATGGTCACTTGCATAAAAAGGCAATAAAATCACTGAGGAAATAAAACCCAGTAAGTGGCCATTCCTTTATTACTGATAATGTGAACACTGGATTGTTGTCCCCTTCAGTTCTCTTACCGCTGAAACTTACTCAGGAGATGAAGATCTATATTGATTCTGCTTTCAAAAGTAGTGCATTAATGAAAGTCAGCTAAAGTTCCCACTCCACCCTTCCACTATGCGCTTCAGGCAGCTAAAGGGGAGGGATCTTTGAACCGGGACAGGCATTTCTTACCCACAATTACTGGTAACCCCAGGAGCAAGAGGATGGCATCTGCAGGGCTGTATGCAATTCTGCAGGGGACTTTGAAGGTAAGGTCTAGGGGTTACTGACAGTGCATATCTGGCAAGTCTGACCATAGCTCATACAGCTGCACCCAAATTTGGGTACAGCCACAGGAATCAGAATCTTGATGGCAGAAAAGGACCATACTGGCTCATCTAGTCTGCCCTTTTCATCCCACCTACTGTTAAGTTTAATGAGCAGACTAGGTGGGCCAGCGATCATTATCTGCTGTCAAAAAAATCTCCGTTTCTAAATATGTGTGCTAGCAGGCATCCCTTCCGCCATAATCCCTATCTGGGGTGCTGTTGGGCGCGCACTACTATTTAATTTGCAAGCTAGCATGCATCCGTAGCAAATCCATATCCGGGGTACAGTTATTAGAGGGCCTGGTGTTAAATGTATGTGCTAGCAGATCTCTCTCATACTGTTCATCTAAGGTAAGATCACAGGAGGGCTTACTGTTGAAATTGTGCTGCTAGCAGACTCTGGGTCACAGTGATCGATAGGGGTTCAAGCAGGGCAATATCCAAACAGTAGTAGCACAGTCTCATTTAGACAAGCCAGGGCAGGGTGCAAGGAGAACAGATGTAGACATAAAACAACTAGCTGCACTATACCCCTGGGCTATGCTCAGGGGACTGGGTCACTGCCCAGGATGTAGGAGGGTTGCGGAGCTCCAGGCACAGCTGGTAGCAGCATAGGATAGGCCAGTCCTGATGCAGCTTCAGTTCAGCCGGCATCCATCATACTCACTGGTAGGTCCTCTCCCCAAAAGGTCTGTAGGCCCTGGGGTTTGGAACCTGGTGGGTAGGCATAAGGATGACAAGGCTGGTAGCGGCAGAATGCAGCATAATAAACATCGGTCCTTTTAACTCCAACTGCAAATTGGTTTGCACCCCTTGTCACAAGCTCAAGTGCCAGATTTCTTTTTTTGGGGGAGGCACAGATGGTCGGAGTAGGGGGACCATCCAGCAACACATCCCCAGCCAGAAACAAGGTTACAAAGTCCCCAGACATCAGGAAAGTTACGAAGTCAGAGAAGGACATCATTATTCTTGGGGACTCTATATAAAGGGGAGTGGAAAAGGTAGTGAAAGAAGGGATCACCAAATGCCTACCAGGTGTGTGTCTCCCAGACAAGGCTGGCAGTATAGCCTAGAGGTTAGAATAACAAGCAGTGAATGAGCTTGGTACATCCAGCAGACAGACCTGGGTTTGATTCCCACAATCTTCACTTGCATACTTTGTGACTGAGCAAGTTACTTAACCTCCCCACTGCTCCAGGGTCACACCTGAAAACAGGCACCTGTGCTTAGTGGGCCGTACTCGGTTAAACAAAATAAAAAAATTAGGACTGTGGAGGATACAGAGGGAGAAGCTGGGATACTGGTACATCTAAGTACCAACAATCTGGGAAATGAGCCACCGGAGGATAAGGACAACTTTTGGAGACTAGGAACCAGGCTCAGACCGATCATCTCCTCTTTGGCCTTTTTGGAGGGTCCTCCCTAACTGGAGTAAGGGGTAGACCTGGGTTATCAGCAGAGGTGATCCAGGAACTTAATGAATGGCTGAAAGCGTGGTGTCTGGAGGAAGGTTAGCAGTTCGTGGGTAACTTCTGGGACAGGGGCCTATTAAAGAAAGATGGACTCCATCTGACATAACAGGGCCTGTTAAAGATAGATGGACTCCATCTGACATGGCACAGGATCAGTGACCTTGGTCAAGAAAGTAGATGTCTATGTAGGTTAGTAGACTTTTTAAACCAAACAGGGGGGGGATCCAAGGCAGGGACTTCATTATATCCTGAAGACAGCAGACAGTTCCCAGCCAAGGCTCCCCTGCAGGCAGGGGATAGGAACAGGGCACCCTCAGGAACATCATTACTCCATCCAGCTTCAGTTGGGGGGGTTCTAGAAGACTGATAGTCAGTACCTCAGGGGAAGGCAGACCAGCTAGAAAAGCAATGAACAGCGATTGTATGGTGGTCTGCCCAAATGCCAGAAGCTTGGAAAATAAGGTTAATGGACTACAGGCCCTGGTAGCAGATGCCAAAATAGATATGGTGGCCATCATGGAAACCTGGGCATCGGAAAATAGTGACTGGGACCTGGCGAACCCAGGGTCCACTCTGTTCAGAAAGGACACGGAGATAGGCAAAGGAGAAGTACTGGCCTTTCTGTGAAAGACAAAGGTCAAGAATGAAGGATTGATAAAAACTCCTTTCTTCCCGTAGGCGCCATATTGCATCGGACCCATCCATTGCTGAATCCAACCCAAAATGACCACTGGGAGTGAATGAGTTAGGAAGGCTAATGCTGGGATGAGTCCTTCTGGGTAGACCGGATTACTCCATCAGGTAAGTGCATGAGGGCAAGGGTGGTTTACAGACCTCTAAACCAGGGTGAGGAGGCTCACAGGGCACTAAGGGAAGAATGGGCTTGCAGTGTAGTTAAAGGGATGATGTGGTGATGGGGGATCTCAAAACACCAAACGTGGTCTGGGAGACCCTCTGCTGCTCGCAGTGTCAGAAACCAGGCACTACGTACCAGCATGCAAGGCTGCCTGTTGGTCCAACTGGTAAAGCAACCCAGAAGACAGACATCTTGGATGTCCTCACCAATATGGGAAGGATTAGCCATGACATAGCTGGGGATCCACTGGGGTCCAGTGACCACAGCACCCTGTGGTTTGACCTGACACTGTACAGCAGCACATCTCTCCTTCCGCAATTATGGCACTGGACTTCAGGACAGCTGATTTTGGAAGGATTAGAGACACAGTTATGGGAAAGCTACGGGGGAGTTACAGTAGGAAGTGTAGAAAAACAATGTGAAATTATTAAGTAATCATTCTCCCAGCAACCAAGACTTGCAGAAAAACCATCACCAAGTATAACAAGCACAAAGAGCTCCTATGGTTCTCTAGGGACGCCATAAGGAGGAAGAAAAATGCCTTCAATAACTATAATTGCAACCAGGGGAAGAATGCTGGGAGATCTATCAGAGCACACTGAAGAAGGTGGTCAGAGGTGCCAAGCATGCCACTGAACCGAGTACTGCGGAAGGAGTGAAAAATGGAGGGGGAAAAAACCCCAAACTTTTCTGTTAAGTCAGAGGAAAATGGGACACAAAGGGAGGGACTGTAAGGCTATCAAAGGATCGGGAGGTGATAGAGGAGGATAGGCAGAAGACATCAGTTCTAAACAACTACTTCTGCTCTGTATTTACAGAGGAAGCAGATGGGCCCCTGCCGGACACTGAAATCAATGATTCAGGAAGAAGCATTTAGGAACTGGGACAAATTCAATTCACTGCTGACAGAATTCAGAAAGGGCTGGCAGCACTGAAGACTGACAAAGTACCAGGGCCTGATGATTTACACCCAAGGGTACTCAAACAACGGTCACTAGAGCTGGCAGAACCCCTATCAGGGCTGTTCCACTGCTCCCTTTGGACTGCCGGGTGGGGGGGCTGTAGATTGAAGGATGGCTGAGGTGGTCCCAATTCCATAATGGAGGGAACATGGAGCAGCTGAGTAACTACAGACTTGTCATAGTCACTTCCATCGTAGGCAAGCTGATGGAGTCTTTAGTCAAGGAGAATTTGGCAGCCTACCTGGAAAGCAGTGGTCTACAGCATAGCAAATAGCACAGCTTAATGATGGGGAGGTCATGTCAGACCAACCTAATTGTTTTCTTTGACTGGGTTGCTTCAGCTATAGACAAGGGTGGGAAGGTGACATATTCTACTCTGATTTCAGCAAAACTTTTGATTCTGTGCAGGATTCGAAGCAGCATGGGTTCATTGGCGGGGGGGGGGGAGAATCGTGTCAAACAAATGTGACTGACTCAACACTAGACAGGGGACAAGCGGTAGACACCCTCTATCTAGATTTCAGCAAGGCCTCCACCTCTGTGCCCCACAAAAGGTTGATCAGAAAGTTGGTGGATCTCGGGGTTGGGGATAAGATGGCCAGATGGGTGGAAAACTGGCTGAGGGACAGAATCCAGAAGGTGGTTGTGGCGGGAGAGTTATCTGGCACCAGAGAGGTCACAAGTGGGATCCTGCAGGGCTCGGTGCTGGGGCCAGTGTTGTTCAATGTCTTCATCAATGACACTGAGGATGGTATTGAGGGCAAAATGTGCCTATTCACTGATGACACCAAGTTCTGTGGGAGAGTGGACACAGCTGAAGGGATACAGGACCTACAGGATGATCTGAAAAAGCTGGGGAGGTGGTCCAGGATCTGGCAGCTTGGCTTCATTGCCAAGAAATTCAAAGTTATGCATATTGGAGCCAAGAATACCAAGACAGAGTACTACCTGGGTGGAGTCCTGGTATCTGCATCAGAGGAAGAGAAGTACCTGGGAGTGATGATCACTAGTGACCTAAAGCACTCAATGCAGTGCAAGAAAGCAGCAGCAAGGCCAAACAAGATGCTGGGATGCATAGCTAGGAAGATTAGTAGTAGGAAAGAGGAGGTTACACTGCCCTTGTACAGGTCACTGGTAAGGCCACACCTAGAGTATGGAGTTCAGTACTGGTGCCCACACCTCAAAAAAGGACAGTCTGTGGGAGAAGGTACAGAGGAGGGCTACAAAGATGATAGCAGGGTAAGGCATACAAGGAGAGATTGAGGGCACTGAACATGTACTCCCTGGAGGACAGGAGAGAGAGAGAGGGGACACATGATGGGGACATTCAAGTACTTGAAAGGGATAAATAAGGTGGATAGGCAGGGTCTCTTTGAACTGAGTGACAACCATAACAAGAGGGGGCACAGTCTTAAACTAGAGAGTGGGAGGTTTAAAGAGATAGGTGAGGAAGCACTTCTTCACAGAGAGGGTGGTGGACACTTGGAATGCGCTGCCAGAACAGGTGATCTAGTTAAAGACAGTAGGAAACTTCAAGATAGGCACGGGGGAAGGTAAGGATCATGGGTAGGGAGGATGGGAGGCGTGGGAAGGGGGCAGGGATAGTAGCTCAAGCTCTGGACCCTGCAATACGAGCAGACTGGATAGACTAAATGGCCTTCTTCTGCTGGCTTCTTCATATGTTCGTATATGTGCCACACAGGAGGCTGCTGAAAGAACTAGGGGCTTTGGGAGAAGGAGGGGAACTAACCTGATGGGTGGAAAACTGGGCAGGAGAAAAACAGAAAGCAGTGGTCAACAAGCTCAAGTAAGGAGGTTTAAATTTTATGTGAAGTGCAAGGTTATGCACCTGGGAAACAGATTGTTTTGTTTTTTTGGGGCAGACTGGCAGTCTCATCGAAGAAATAGACCAGGGAGAAATCATTAGCAACTCCCTTAAACAATCCAGTCAGTGCAACAAGGCCTATAAGTAAGGTGACTAGGATACTGGGGCACACAGAAAGAGGCACCGACAGCAGGAGGAAGGAGGTCATTGGTAAGACCACACCTGGAGTACTGCACCCAGTTCTGGAACCCCCACTGTAGTAACTACAGGCCAGTCAGCCTGATATCAAAGGTGGGGAAGCTAATGGAGAAATTACTGAAAGAAAGAATTGTCAAGTACCTTGATTCAGATGACCTGAAGGATGACAGACAACATGGTTTCACAGAAGGGAGGTCATGTCAACGAACTGAATTGAATTCTTTGACTGGGTGACCAGGGCAGGGCAGTGGATGTGGTGTTCGCATTTGACATTGTGTTGCACAGAAGGCTCCTGTGCAAAATGAGAGCCCTGGGGGTGGGAGCAGAGGTGGAGAGATGGGTGAAAAATTGGCTGGAGGGAAGAAGGCAAAGGGTAGTCGTTAATGGAGTTCCATCGGGGGGGGCCTAGCGGAATACCACAAGGGTCAGTATTGGGTCTGATCCTGTTCAGTATTTTCATAGGGGACATTGTGGAAGGGCTTGAGGGGAAAGTATCTATTTATGGACGATACAAAACTCTGCAACACTGCCAATGGGCTAGAAAAAAATGAGAAGGTATTTGCACAAACTGGAGGAGTGGTCAAAAATGTGGCAGTTGAATTTTAATGCCAAAAAGTGCAAAGTTATGCATTTATGGAGTAGAAATCTAAAGGCAGAGTTCAGGATGGGTGGTCGGATACCGGAAGCGATAGAGCAGGAGAGGGACCTTGGTATAAATCAGATTTAACAATCTCAAGGTGGTTAAGCAATGTGAGAGGGCAGTAGCGAGGATCATTAGAATTGTGGGATGCATAGGCAGCGGTATTACGAGCAGAAGGAGGGAGGTGGTGATGCCCTTGTACAAACAGTTGGTGAGGCCACACCATGAATACGGTGCACAGTTCTGGAGAGATGTGGATAGAGTGGAGAGGGTCCAGAGGAGGGCAACAAAAATGGTGTGAGGACTCAGCCATTTGACATACGAGGAGAGGCTGAAAGACCTCAACATGTATACCCTGGAGCAAAGGAGGGAAATGGGGGACATGATGGAGACCTTTAAGTACCGAAAGGGTATAAATAAGGTCCCGGTTAGCAGTATATTCCAGAATAAGAAGCTCTCAAGGACAATGAGTCATGACCTGAAGCTAGAAGGGGGAAGACTCAAGGGGAACATTAGGAAACACTACTTCACAGAAACGTAACGGATGGGTGGAATGCACTCCCTGAGGAAGTGGTGGGGGCCAAAACAGTGACGGGATTCAAGGTTACTTGGGATAGGTACAAGGGAATTCTTGGGGGGGGACAATGGGGGGACAATGAGAATTACCCTATCATCTAGGGTCCTTGGGTAACATGGAGATAAGACACTTGGGCAGACTGTGCGCCTCGGGGTCCTTACCTGCCAACAATTTCTGTGTCTCTATGAATGTATAAAAACTGTCCAGAGACAGTCCAGAGGACAGTAACCAAAATGATTCAGGGTCAGCAAGGCAGATCTTATGAGGAGCAACTCAAAATTCCTGAACGTGTATTTCCTGAAGACTAGAAAGAAGTAAGGTGATATGACTGACATGTTCAAATTCATGAGGGGCATTAACAAGATAAATTGAGAGGAACTAGTAGCTAAGAACCTCAACTCCATGACTAGAGGACATGACTGGAAACTGGCAGGAGAAAGATTCAGGAGAGATGTGAGGACTATTTAATTACGAAATGGGTGGCTGAGCCTTGGAACAGCCTGACAGCAGATGTGATGGGGGCAGAGACTTAAGTTGGTTCAAGTACAGATGGGATAGGGTGAAAGGTCTCATCAACACAGACTAACAGATGGTAGGTCCAGTATATTGGTAGCATGAAAAAAATATATATATTTACCTTAGTAAAGTTGTTTCTTCTCAGGGATCCATCAGTGTGATTTACAATATGAATTATCCTCTGGCCAGAGGGTGATGACCTGGAGATAGAACTTTATGCTAACTATAGAACTCAGAATAAGTTCAAACTTGGCAGTGTGATCATGCATTCCCTAGTGCTCGAATGTCAGATTTGTTTCTATAGCTAGGGGGGCTGTCACCACTAAAACTAGCTAAACGACTACCAAATATTTTCTAATAATTTGTGTATAAAATTATAAAAAAAAAAAATTTAGGACACACAATAGTAGAAACAACAATCAGCTCACCACATTATAACAACTGTTAAGGACGACAACAATGAATGTTCAGGCAACCTTAAGAGAAGCCCCAATTCTTATGTGAACCTGCTTTCAGGTTCTGGAAAGGGAAGCTGGGTCAAGGATTGCAAATCACACTGATGGATCCCTGAGGAGAAACAACATTACTACAGTGAGTAGTTTTTTTTTCTTCAAACACCAGGAATCCATCAATGACACCTTAGAGTAATAAGACTCTAGCAATACCTTGGAAGGATGAGTCCAGAATCTATTTGGGAAAGAGGTTCTGCAAGGCAGCAGTTCCAAACCTGGCATACCTCCTGGACTGTATGTGTTTAGACAGTAATGCTCCGTGAAGATGTGCATAGTCTTCTAGATAGCCGATTTGCAAATGTCTAGAAAGGGGATGCCCCTTGTAGCTGCCGCAGAGGCAGAGGTACCCCTTGTGGAATGTGCACTTAGACCTCTGGGAGATATTTTTCCAGCTTTTTCATAACATAATTGTATGCAGGAAAGTATCCAATGAGACACAGTCCTCCTAGTTTCTGGTCTGCCATTGCCTACCAGACAGTGGTCCAGTGCTCTTTTTACATCTAGACAGTGTTGTTTTTGTTCACCTGTACTGGAACGTTCGGGGTTGAACACAGGAAGAACCAACTGGTTAAGAGGACATTCCGACTTCACCTTAGGCAGGAACTTCCTGCAAGTCCTAGGGACTACCTTATCCATGTGGAAGATAAGAAAAAATTACTCACCTTAGTAATGTTGTTTCTTCTAATGGAGTCTTGCTATATTATGACATATGCAGTTTGACCCAGCCTTCGAACTGCTCCGGAGGTGAAAGAGTTAACTTTCCATGCCAGGGATGGAATCTTGAGCGCGTGCTCGGTTGAGAACTCTTGTCTGTTGTTCTTCAAACTCAAACTGTCAGATCTTACGAGCAAAACTCACTAAGATTCTGTGTGGAAGCTGTAAACCTACACTAGCCAACTGGCTACTAAAATATTAACACATTTTTGGTCCCAAACAAAGACTCAAGTTAGGGATCCAAAAATAAGAACACTAACACCCAAACAAAAAAAGAGGGTGAAAACAAGGTGGGCATCTACTAAGTGCACACTGCACTGCCCACCCACATCCCAAAAGCAGAGGTTCTGAGAGGGCAGGCAGGGGAGGTCATAATATAGCAAGACTCCATTAGAAGAAACAACATTACTAAGGTGAATAATTTTTCTTCAACAACATGAAGTCTTGCTATATTATGTTTATATATGCAGACTACACAGCAGTACCTCCATGGAGGAGGGACAGAACCTACTTAGGAAATAGGCTCTGAAGCACAGCTGTGCCAAACCGAGCATTACTCCTAGCCTGGATGTCCAGGGAGTTATGCTTGGTGAAAGTGTGAGTTGTTTTCCAGGTAGCTGCTTGACATATCTCTATGATAGGGATGTCTCTGGCTGCAGCCAGGGACGCAGCTGTACCTCTGGTAGAGTGAGCCCTCAGGCCTGAAGGGGGAACCTTACCCAGTTTTTGATAACAAAATTGGATACAAGAGAATCCACCTGGCAATGGATCTTTTAGTGGCACGTTTTCCTTTACCAACCTCACCATAAGTGAGGAACAGTTGGAGGGAGTCAAACCTGTGACCCTTGGTACGCTCTATGTAGTAACTAAGGGCTCTCTTCACATCTAAGCTGTGCAGCCTCCTCTCGCCAGAGGAGGAATGGTCAGTGAAGTACACTGAAAGAGATATAGATTGATTAAGGTGGAAATCTGAAACCACCTTAGGCAGAACTTCCTGTTAGTCCTGAGGACCACCTTATCTCTGTGAAAGGAGATAAAATCAGGCTCCACTGACAAAGCTTGTAATTCACTTATGTGTCTGGCAGAAGTGATGGCTACTAGAAACAAAGTTTTCCAAGTCAAGTACTTAAGCTCTGCTGAAGACAAAGGCTCAAAGGGGGGTTGCATAAGCTGAGCAATGCAAACATTAAGATCCCAGGTGGGAGCAGGGTCCCTGAATGGAGGGTTGGTGTGAAGCAATCTCTTGAATAACTTGGAGAATACAGGGTGAGCAAAAAGAGAAGAGGGCTTTCCTGCTGATATAAAAGCAGAGACAGCTGCCAAATGCACTTTCAGGGTAGCTGGCCTCAGCCCCAAAGTATTTAAGTGGACCATATAATCCAGGACTGTGGGTAAATCAGCAGACTCTGGGGAAATGTGCTTTCCAGAGCACCATATGGAAAACCTTTTCCATTTAGAATTATAAGTAGCCCTGGTGGAAGGCTTCCTAGAAGCTTTCAAGATATCGAGTACACCTTGAGAAAGGTGTAGGTCAGCAAACTCTAGCTCTTCAAGAGCCAGGCCTTGAGGTTGAGGGATTGGAGATTCGGGTACTAAACTCTCCCCTGGGCACAGGTTAACAGATTGTGATTCCTGGGAAGACACAGGGGAAGGTGGACTGCTAAGGACAGAAGGAGTGGATACCAGGGCTGTCTGACCCAATCTGGAGCAATCAGAATCATGTTGCAAGGTTGAGATCTGATTTTGACTAGCACCTTGAACAAGAGAGGGAAGGGAGGGAAGGCATAGAGAAACTTCCCTTCCCAGTTGAGAAGGAAGGCATCCAGAGGGACTAAGCCCAACACTAGGGGCCTGCAGCAAAATAGCGGAAGTTGGTGATTGTCTGGGGCTGCAAAAAGATCTATCTGAGGGGTGCCCCACCTGGCAAATACTACCTCCAGTACTAGGGGATCCAGAAACCGTTCGTGATGGCCCTGGGAAATCCTGCTGAGAGCATCTGCCAGGACATTGTCCTTGCCTGGGAGGTGAACTGCCATGAGAGAGGTGTTCAGGGAATAAGCCAGAGACCACAACTTCATTGCCTCGGTGCACAAGGCCGAAGACCAGAGTGCCCCTTGCTTGTTGATGTACCAATTGTAGTATGGTGTTGTCTGTTCTGACCTGTACCACTTTGTTCTGAACAGATGCAGAAAAACTTGAAGTGCTAGAAAAACTGCTCTGAGTTCCAACAGATTGATGTGGAGCAGAAATTCCTGAGGGGACCACAATCCCTGGGTGGTGAGGTTGCCCATGTGAGCTCCCCACCCCAAGAGGGACGCATCTGTAGTAAGGATCAAGGAGTGAGATTGAGGGATGAAAGGAACCCCCTGTCTCAGATTGCTCTGATCCTGCCACCACTGTACAGCCTGGATCAGGGTTCGAGTTACTGGGATCAATTTGGTTAGAGGATCTCTCCTTTGAGACCAGAAGGCTCTCAAATGGAACTGAATGTCCCTCATCTGAAATCTTGCTCCCTGCACTACCGCTGTGGAGGCAGCCATGTGCCCTAGGAGCTGCAGAAAGTGCCTTGCTGGTCGAGAGACCTGCAGAGTGAAGGAGGAGGCCAGAGCCACCAGGGTCTTTCCTCTTTCTAGAGGAAGGAAAGCTCTGGCCTGCTTTGTGTCCAGTTCTGCGCCTATGAAGGTGAGTAGCTGAACAGGCTCTAGAACCAACTTTGGGAGATTGAGAAGGAAACCTAGAGATGTAAGCAGCTGCTGGGTAACCTGAAGGTGTAATTTGACTTGGTCTGGAGACTGGCCCACTATGAGCCAGTCGTCCAGGTAAGGAAAGATGGCAATCTTTTGCCTTCTTAAATGAGCAACTGCTACTGCCAGGCATTTTGTGAATACCCTTGGGGCAGAGGTGAGGCCGAAGGGCATTGCTCTGAACTAATAATGGCCTGAGGGCAGTTCGAATCTGAGGTACTTTCGGTGGGAGCTTCTGATAAGAACAATGAAGTAGGCATCCTTGACGTCCAGGGACGCTAGCCAGTCCCCTGGCCTTAGAGAGGGTAAAATAATTCCCAGAGTCACCATTTTGAATTTTGGTTTTAAAAGGTGCTTGTTTAGGTATCCGAGATCCAGGATGGGCCGCCATTCTCCCGTCTTTTTTGGGGTAAGGAAGTACCTGGAGTACAGTCCTTTGTCCTGGTGTAGGGGAGGAACCTTTTCTACAGCTCTGAGAGCCAGGAGGGTTGAGACTTCTGTTTCCAGAGCGAGAGCCTCTGATGGATTTGCAGGTGGAAAGGATCTGGTTCTCATCTTTGGAAATTTTTTGAAGCTGAGAACCAGTCCCTGGCTTACTACTTCCAGGACCCACTTGTCTGATGTTAAAGACTCCCAGTCCTGGACGAAGTAAGCCAGCCTGCCCCCTACAGGTAATGGAGAATCGGCCCTGGCCCTCCCATCAGGGTGCCTGTTTGGCAGGGGCTTTAGGCTGAGGGGTGGGAGCAGGCCTGCTCGTACCCAGTCTGCCTCTCCCTCTGAAGAACCCCCTCTGGGCATAGGCTGAAGAGGAGGCCTGGGCTTGGTAAAAAGGCCTGTGAAGAGCCTGCTCCTGCCCCTGGAAAGCTGCCTCTGAGGAGTGGCCTGCCTTTCCTTGGCCTGTGCACTCCTATAAGTGGTTCTATACTCATCCATTTTCTTCATGTAATTCTCTGTCTGCTCCCCAAACAGAGAGTTACCCACAACAGGAAAATCCATGGCCTTAGCCTGGGTATCCTGTGACAGGCTAGTACACCTGAGCCAAGCCATTCTGCGAAAAGCCACATATGTAGCCATGACTCTTGAAAATACATTAGAGTCCACTGCAGCATGGAATTGCACCTTGGATGCCTCAATACCATCAGCAGCCACCTGCTCGAGCTCCTTGGCAAGCAGGCCAGGGACCTGTTTCGCTAAAGCCATAACAGTATCCCATCTGGATTTCTGGTATCTTGCAACATAGGCCATATAATTTGCCTGTCTGAGTCCCAAGGATGCTGCCATGTACTGTTTCTTTGCCATAGCATCAATCCTCCTGGAGTCCTTGTCAGGGGTGTGAAGCCAAGGGATATTTGCCTTATCACAGGCTGCAGCCTGCACTATCCCAACATGGCTGCATTGTGAAAGGAACTCCAGTATCAGAGCCTGACAATGTGTACCTCTTGTCCATTTTTTTTTATCCACAGGAGGTATAGTGTGAGGAGCTTTTAAAATTTTTATTGTCTGTTTCCTAAAAGATTTATGTAAAGGAACAGACAATCTCCTAGACTCTGGGATGTCCATCATTTCTACATAGTCGGGCTCCTCCTGTTCATCCACAGCTTCTTCCAAAGGGAGCTGGAGGGTTTCAGCCACTTTCTTATAAAATATCAAATGAGAAGGGGACTCAGAAAGCCTAGGGGGAGACACTCCTTAAGGTCTGTCAGGGGAGATGTCCGGTTCAATGGGCACATCCAGACTTTCAAAACCACATTCACTTTCTTCATAATCTTCCTCACCCTCCTCCAGCTCATAAAATTCCTCTATATCATATTCTTGAACCGGTGGCACCAACCGCTTACCTGATGGTGCCGGTTCGGTCGGAACCGGGGAAAGCGACTGGACAATTTTGATCGCTTTGGCTATCTCTGCAGTGGTTGGAGAAGGAAATTTTGGCTCCACACCTGCTGATTTTCTAGTCCTTTTTGCTGGGACCGACTCCTCCGAGTCAGTTCTCCTTTTGCCCGAGGAAGTCTCGCCCTGGTCAGAGGGCACTCCCTCCGGTTCGGCTGGCACCGAACCGGGCTGGCCATCTGGGTCAGCGGACCTTTTAGCCTCTCGTTCCCCGAGAATACCAACTCTCTTATCCAGGGTAGCTGCAGGGAAATTCTTGCAAATCTGGCAGTCTGCATTGAGGTGGTCAAACCCCAGACAATAAACACATGTGGTGTGTGGGTCAGCCTTGGCAAAGGCTTCCCCACAGACACTACAGTGTTGAAACCCAGTGGGCCCGGTTTTTCTTTTGGATTTCTCAAGACATCATTGCCAGCCTAACCAAAAAACTTGCCCGTTTTATGGCAATCCATAAACAAACACCCTTATCGGGATTCCCAACCGTGTCACGAATCGTGAAAGCGAAATAATCAGTTTTTTTGAACTGATAAGAACAGGAACCGCACTCTAATGCAATTTAAATCAAGTTTAACAACAACCTGATCGGTTCAAACCGAACCGATAATACCGTTACAAGTTCCACACAGAAATAATGTAAAACCTATCTATTTCTTACGATACCACAGACAGAGCTTGAACCGACGGTTTGGTTTAAATACAGAGAAATTACGGTTTAAAAACCGAGAAAATACACTTTTAACCAAGAAAATGAACCGAGCAGCAGGAGAAATCTCCGGAGCGACTGTTCAGTGAGGCGGAGTAAAGAATCCGACAGTTTGAGTTTGAAGAACAACAGAGTTCTCAACCGAGCTCGCGCTCAAGATTCCATGCCTGGCATGGAAAGTTAACTCTTTCACCTCCGGAGCAGTTCGAAGGCTGGGTCAAACTGCATGTCATAATATAGCAAGACTTCATGTTGTTTGAATGTAATTTGGATCAGAGGGCTTGCAGCCCGATTATCCTCCTGGAAGATGTCAATCATGAATATTGTTTTCCATGTGACATTTTTAAAATCAGCAGCAGCCACCAGCTCAAAAGGCAGCCTCCATCAGCTGGGCAAGAAACATATTCAGGTCCCATGGAGGGACTGGGTCTCTTATAGGGGAGTAAAGGTGATTAACGCCTCTAAAGAACCATTAAAAACAGGTTGTGAGGCCAAGGACTTGCTCTTGCCTGCTGCTGTGTAGGCTGTCACTGCTGCCAGATGTACCTTCGGGGTTGTGGGTCTCAGACCCAAGGACTAACTATACTAGGTAGTCCAAAATTGTTGGCAGCTCTGCCTGTACTGGGATTATCTTTTGGGCGAACAACAGTATGAGAATTTCTTTTATCCAAAGGCTTATGCGTTCTTAGTTTTTGGTTTTCTAGAAACCATCAAAGCTTTCAGAACCTCCTCCGACAAACTCAGGTTAGAGGATTTTAACTCCTATAGATCCATGCTCTCAGGTGTAATGTTCTGAGGTCTGGGAATGTTATTCTGCCCTGAGACAGAGTCAACAGGTTTTATACTCAGTGGCAGACTGACCAAAATCTTCATGGACAGGGTCAGGAGCACTGAGTACCAAGCCTGTCTGGTCCAGTCTGGGACTATCAGAATCACGGTTGCTGGCTTTCTCCAGAGCTTTATGAGTACTCTGTGTACAAGTGGAGATGGGAAGACATACAGAAACCTCCCTGTCCAATCCAGCACTAGGGCGTCCTCTGGGACTATGCCCCTTATTGGTGGCCTGCAACAAAACTGTGGGAGCGGACTTGTTTCCACTGTTCCCGCACCTTGTGTTTTGTTAACTTACTTTTTTTTTTTACAAGAGTTACTAACATGCAACAATAAAACATCCAATCTAGCCGAGCTGTGGGAGTGCTTGCTTTTTTTGTTCTTTAACTATTTCTGGAGCGTCGCATCATCTGAAGACTGGGGCCAGCACTTGCTGTTCCAAGAGTCCATTCGTGGTTTCCCTGACTGATTCTGCTTAGGGAGTCTGCTAGAACAGTGTCCTTGTCTGGTAAATGTACTGCAGAGATCTTTGCATCTAGGAAATAAGCGAGATCCCAGATCCTCATGATCTCTGTACAGTCTCGAGGATCCTGTTCCTCCCCACTTGTTTATATAATACACTGTTGTGATATTGTCTGTTCGAATCTGAACAGACTGACCTTGTAGCTGAGAGGAAAAGGACTGCATTGCCAGCAATACTGCCATGAGCTCCAGGAGACTGATGTGCTCTTTAGTCTCCTGTGTGCTCTAGATGCCATTCACTGTGAGATCCTCTAGGTGAGTGCCTCTACCCTAGGAGTGAGACATCCACCTTTTACCACTCCAGTGCAATGTCTTTATGACTGGCACCAGCTCGGAGAGTGGATCCCACCTTCGAGACCAGTGGTTTCTTAAGTAATACTGAATGTCCCTCATCTGAAACCTGGTCCACGGCACCACTGCTGTGGATGTGGCCCACTAACTGCAGGAAGTCCTTTGCAGGCCCTAGTTGGCCCGATGTCAAGGATCTGCAGTAACTATCAAATCTGATACCCCCTCTTGTGGGGGGACATTTTCTCCTGCAGAGTATTCAGTTCTGCGCTTATGAAGACCAGCACAGGTTCTGTTTTGAACTTCTGCAGATTTATCAGGATCCCCAGATTTTCTAGGGTGCTTTTCACCCTCTGGATAGAGCACCTTGTCTCATGTTCCGTTTTCCCTGAGATAAGCCAGGGAAGAACAACTGCACCTTGCTTTCTCAGATGTGCTGCCACCACAGCTAAACACTTTGTGAAGACCCTTGGTGTTGAAGTGAGTCCAAAGAGAAGGGCTACAAACTGGTACTGGCAGTTTCCTAGCCTGAATCTGAGGCACCTTCTGTGGGTAGGTCTGACTGGATTTGTGAAAACAGGAGTCTTACAACTCCAGTGACTCTAGGCAATCTCAACTGTAAGGATGCCATCACTGTGCCTAGTGTGACCATCTTGAATATTTCCTTTTTGATAGGCTTGTTTAGACATCTTAGGTCACCAGTCACCATTTTTCTTATGAGCGAGGAAGCATCTTGAAAACAGACCCTTGCCCCACTGTGAGGCAGGGACCTTTTCCTCTGCTTTTGCCTGTTGCAGTTTCTTTACCTCCAGGTCTTTCTCTTAGAGAATGAGCTGGGAACGTGAAAACCTCTTGAACTGTGGGGACAATCTCTGATCCACTACCTCCAGGACCCACTTGTCTGTGGTAATTTTTACCCATTCCTGGAAGTAGTTGGTCAGAATTCCCTCACCAGCAATGGTTAGATGACCAGGGCAGAACTGAAAGGTGTTTTACCTTTGGCTGCGGATTGGGAGCTGGTGCTGTAGCAGCACTGCTGGTGCCCCCTCCTGCCCCATAACAACTTTTTTGGGGTTGCTGCTCACAGGGTGCTGTAGTGCCTTGGGTAGCAGCCCTTGCCCATTCCATAAGGCCTGTAGGAAGTCGAGATTTTTTTTTTTTTTTTTTTTTTAAAGGGTTATTTTTGAAGTGGTCTTGTACTCGTCCACTTTTTCATGCTATCCTCAGTTTTGTCACCAAATAGTGAATTTCCCTTAAAGTGGAAATCCATGGCCTTGGTCTGTGTGTCCTGGGAAAGGATGGTTGCACTGGACCAGGAGAACCTCCTCAATGCCACTGCATGGGCTATGACCCTTAAAGAGCTGCTGCGCCTTAAAAAAAACAAAAAACAAAACAAAAAAATAAAACACTTTGAAAAACAATCTGGTACAATTCAGCTTCCATTCCATATATATTTTAAAGCTTCCTCATCCACAGTATTTATTACTAAGAACATTTGGAAGAATATTATATCTTTATCCCTTAGGGTTCATCTGCTCTATAGCTAACTCCCTACTTCAAGTCCTAATCTTCTGTTGTGACATCACAGTCTGTTTCCGTGGGAGTAACTGTGATGTCACAAGCAGTGCATTATGACCTCAGGTAGAGAGAAAGCAACAGGAATAAATAAACTCTTCGGGAGCAAATATCCTGTTTTCATGCAGATGACCTCTGTAATAAATGATGGGGAGGTGGAATAAATAACTAATATGAAATACAAGCTGGACTGTGTCTAAACAACTATGTTTTGGTAAAGTTCTCCTGAAGGCATCAGCTGCTCTTTAAAGCAGAGTCACTGGTGTCTACAGCTATGCAGAACTGGTATTTAGTGGTGCCCAGGGCCAACTTTGCTGTGGCAGCCAGGTCCTGTGCCACCTCTCCTTTCACCTTGTCAATTACTGTCAGCACTGTATTCCACAGTGCTTTCTGGTACTGGGCCTAAAGCGCAACAAAGCTGCTGTACTTTTTTGGTTATAGTATTCTGTTTCCTGGAGTCCATTTCAAGGGGGCGTGCAGAAGGGCACCATGGCCATTTCACAAGCAGCTGCTTGGTCCACTTCATGGTCAGGCTGGGCATATGGTATTCCCCAATCTGTCCACCTGATATTTCTTTTCAACCTTTTTCTCTATGGCAGCAGCTGAATCAGGTGCTGATATGATTTTTGAAGTAGCTTATCGGAGTGATCTGTGTATGGGAACTAGCCACCTTCTTGTAGGAGCTAGCCCCTTCATATCCACAGACTCCACTTCCTCCTCCGTTTCATGAGATGGGCTGTTGAGGGTGCTATTTGCTTGATTAAAAAAAAAAAAAAACATATATAGAGAAAAAAAAATTTGGGAGGAGTACGAGACAGAATCCTTTGTAGGCTTAGGAGGGAAGCCAAACTCCTGTTCTGATGAACCATCAGGTTTTATAGGTTCACCTTCTTCTTCCTAATACATCTTATCCTCCACAGTCAGACTGTCTGGAGCCTGAGCCTAGGGAGGGGGGGCAGGCATGTTAATGTTTCCCATAGGCTGGAAGGCCTGGAAAAACCGCCATACTTTTGCCATATCCTCTGCTGAGAGTATTTGTCTTGGGTCCACTGCCTGCTTGTTTTCATTTGCAGAAGTGGCAGACATTCTTTCATTTTCTCTTGGCAGACACTGTAGCCAGTGTCTGTTCTGAGGCCTTTTTATGCATATATATATATATTTTTTTTTTTAACCAACACTGGACTCGAGGTTCCCACTTTTGGACACCCAGGTATCATTTTTACTGTGCTCATCTGATAGCTGAGCAGCTTTACATTTTTCATCTGTTACCTCTGACAATGAATGCTGCTGTCTATGAGGAGACAAACCCTCTGATGCATGCTTTCCACCACCATTAGGAACTCCCTCAGAGCCTTTACTATGTTCTGGTGACATAGAGGCAGACTAAGAAGCCAAACAATCTTTTCCGAGTGGTAGGAAAAACATTTTTACAGAGCTTGCAATTGATAAAATTGTGACCTGGACCCATGCACCTTAAACAGAGCTTGTGGCAGTCTGCTCTTGCCAGGAGCTGGAAGCAATTTGTAGAATTTTTTAAGCCTGTTGGTCCTGTATGTTTTTTGGGGGTCTATCAGTCATGCCAAAACACTGTAGACATTTGAAAATATATCCCACCAGGATAAAACACCCTAATTACAGGAAACAAATGGTTCCAATATGGTTAATTAAAATTTAGAGAAATTTCATTTGACAGTAGTGAGGAACTGCTCGGGGAAACAAAGCAGTTCAAAAATAAATAGGGAAAAAGAACCCTAAGAGAGTACTGGATGAGATGAGAGGAGAGAGATCTAGCACTACTGTTGAGGAACGGGATCTGGGAGTTATCATTAGCAACTCACTTAAGAAATTGAGTCAGTGCAACAAGGCCTGCAGCAAGGCGAACAAGGATGCTGGGATGTATCGGGAGCATCTCTCTCACGTATCCCTGATTTTACCTCAAAATTTTACTCTGTCCCTCCTAAAATTTGTGTTTTTGTTGCTAAACAGTGCGGACTGTAAGCACAAAACAATGTCAAGCATTAAAGTTACAGACTTGTTCTTTAGAAAATGCATTTTGCACTAAGCCCCATATTCTACCAGCTTTCTGGGTGGCTCTAATTTTGAAGATGTGTCCCTGATTTTGGTCCTTTGTCCCAGATTTTTTTAAGCCTTGTCTCTGATTTATGAGGCAGGAGGTTGAAAGGTATGATCGGGAGGGGTATTGATCGCAGAAGAAAAGAGGTAGTACTTCTCTTCTACAGATCCTTGGTGAGGCCTCACCTAGAGTACTGTGCCCAGTTCTGGAGTCCTCACCTCAGAAAGGATAAGGATAGGTTGGAGACAGTGCAGTACAGAGTAACAAAAATGATTCAGCGCCATTCCTATGAGGATGACCTCAAGGCACTAAATACGTACTCGCTGGAGACCAGAGAGGAAATATGATAGAGACCTTCAAGTTCCTTAAAGGAATTAAAGTGAACTGCAGGGAACTATTTAGCCCGAATACCAATTTGTGGTCACGAGGACACGAATGAAAATTAACAGGAGGTAGGTTCGAGAGAGATGTGAGGAAGTACTACTTTACAGAAAGGGTGGTGAAACCTTGGAACGGTATGCCCTCTGAAGTGGTGGGTGGGAAAACAGGGGATTCAAGCAGAGCTGGGACATAATGAAGGGAATAGTGGTTACTAGGGGTGACAGGATCAAGCAGGAGAATAAAAAGAGGACAGGGAGGGTTAGTACCCTGGAGAAACAGTGGGGTACAGGGATTATAGGGATCTTGGGCAGACTGGATGGATCTCTGGTCTTTTTCTGCCGTCACTGTCTAGGTTTCTAAAAATACAGAACCAAATGTGGTCCAGTTCCCAGAAAACGGAAATTGAATTTAGTAAACTGAAACAAACAAAACAAAGACAAAAAAATTTTTTTTGTAAAGCTATGCATTTTTTTTTTTGTTTTGTTTTTAATCTAGTCTTGGTCAGTTTCCTAAAGACGGGAATTGTGTTATAAAAGCAGACGTCTACAGTTCCAGGAACCAGACAAACTATAATTCTTCAAAACAATTTGCAACATCCTAACTAATGCAGAGTATCAAGAAACTCAGAACGTCATAAAACAAACTAAAATAAATAGAAATACTTTTGGCCAGAAGACTGGAGCTGCACTTCGGGGTGACTGCTCTCTTCAGGTGGAAAAACGTCATCTTATGTTACAGCACTAGGGGGCACATGATCACACTGCAGAGTTTGAACTTGTATTCTAAGTTCTAGAATTAGCATAAAGTTCAGTCTCTGGGGCACCACACTCTGGCCAGGGAATGATGCTGATTGTAAAGCATCCTTGATGGATTCCTGGGGTTTGAAAATGTGCAGACTGGATGGACTCTCGGTCTTTGCCTGCAATCACATTTTATGAAGCCATAATTCTTTGCACTCGACATCACAGCTTGTTGCCATGGTAATAACAGATGTCACAAGCAGCACATTATGACAGCAGCCCTAGAATAAGCCTCAGCTGTAGACAGACTGTAAGGGAGCAACGTTCATTAATTTATGCAAATACCCTAAATGAGCAGCTGACACCTCCAAGAGAACTCTGAAAAACATATTTGGTCACAAATCTGCTTATGTTGCACACTAGCGCTGTTTTTCTTCAACCAATTACTGACTGCAGAAGTCATGAGCGGGAAACTGTATTCCTTGAGACTTCTGCTCTTAGTGCGCATTTCACCACCTGATGTCATAATACTCTGCTTGTGATGTATTGTTCAGTCATTCTATTGGCAACAGGCTGTAATGTCATAGCAGTGGATTATGACTTTCAATTAGGGAATAAGTTGTAGAGGAAGATGAACTCAAAGGGACAGAGGGCCTGGTTTTATGCAAACTTCCTCAATCAATAAGCAGGGAGAAATATTTTAGAAGCTATATAAATTACAAGCTACATTTGTGTCATTTTTTCCCCAAAGTTTTCTCAGTGGAATCAGCAGTTCCTGAAGTGATGGCCCACTGAACGACTTGAAATTCAAGGTTCTAAAGGGAGTGCAGCGACACCAGGTACTGCCGCCAATGCCAGCTGTGAGGTTTTCATTTTCTAGTGGCTGGTCCCCCACTAACATAAAACAAGCTGGTAAGGTTGAGTAGCATGTTGACCCCTCTGCATTCAGAGGATGCATCAGATTTCCAGTGTGATAGCTGTATGCTGAATTTATGAAGATGTTTTTCCTTTTCAGAGATGGGAGCCTATACAAAAAGAATTTTGCGACTGGCACCAAAAGGGGGTAGCTCTTTTGACAACTGGGTCCTTAACTGTACCAGGCAAGAAGCTTAGTTGTGAAAGAGAAAAATCAAGAACAGTGGGCTTAATCTCATACCAATTTAACCAGCATCCATGCTGTTGGATCATATGGAACCACTGGCAAGGCTCTCACACGAAGATATTACTAGCAGGTACCACTGTACAGAGCAGTGTCTACCTGCAAAGATATCTGGAGGATATGTGCAGCATATGCACAGTGGTGTAATTTTACCAGAAAAATAAGAGTTGCACAGCTCCTCATCCACCATATCTGACAGAAACAAAACCCAGGGAAACCTTGTTTAAGGCGTTCCTAAGGGTTGTGATGGACATCATAGGAACTCATAGGTGTCTTAACAACAGTAACCACTCGTTTTCTCAAGGTAAAAGAATGCCTTATGCAATATTTAACATGCTATTACTGTGAGGTAAGTATTTAAAGTTAGTGTAGGCTTTCCCAAGAACAGTTAAGAAAAAATATAAATCTGGAAAAGGCCTATAAATGATGGCATAGTATTAGCAGCATAGTTTTCCAGAGACCACTTTTTATAAAGTACAAAATAAATTTGTGACTTCAAAAGCAGTGGTGCTTGTAACATCAAGTCACAGGAAAAGTTAATTTAAGTTCAGTGCTACTTTAGTTTTCACAATGGTCCATGAATTCTGTCGAAATGAGAATTGGCAAAATTTAGGTAAAGATGAAATCAAGTTGAGCTGCGATGAACAGAGTACCTTCCATCTCAATGGCGCAGGCGTATAACACTTATGACTGCCATGGTTATTCCTGTGTTATTCCACCTTTACTATAATTATTTCATGGTCATCTTCATCATTTGTATGACTTGTGTCTACATCAGAGTGATAGCTTACATCATATTCATCCCATGACTCGTTGCCCTTCTCTGCAAGTTCAAAATTACTTCCCCTCGATAAAGATGACTTCACTCCAGATTCAGGAGCTTTGGACTCCGATTCCAAAGCCAGGTCCATGTCATTTGTGCACAGTGCGTCAGTGGTGGTCAAGCAATCATGATGTGTTTTTTTCTGGGCACAGTCTTCATCTGTCTGAGTCTGAACATTTCTTCTTTTTCTGCAACTCTTGTGACAGGTGCAATCACAGACTCCCTGCAAAGGATAAAGGCCACTGATCAACCTACAATTAGTAAACCAAAGTCCAGATTGTGTCTGGTGAGCCTAAACAAAAAACTATCAATGCACTGGATTTAAATTTTTTGCATCCTTTACACTGGACATAAAGCCATGTAAACACAAAAGAGATCAGATCAATACTATCCAGCACTATCACTTAAGTGATACTGCTAAATGACAGAAAGGCTAAATGTTTTCTTAGTTACTCCCTTTTCTAATGTATCGTTGTAGCTACTGTAAGTTAAAACTTTTCAGTCACAGTGAGGGCAGTGCAAAGCTTTACCCTCTTCCCAGTGTGCTGTCACCCAACTGCGAGCCAAATTCTCAAAATATCTGCACGTGAAATTCAGGTCACAAACTCCTTCAGTTTGTCCCCAAAATGAATTGTGAGCATTTGGGAAAGGGGGTATAGAATGCAATACAAATGGCCCACAGGGCCATTCACAGATGGCAGCCCCACAGGCCCAGTTATAGGTACCTGTGCCTTCACCTGGTTGCTGTCTGCTAGGTGGACAGGAGGCACAGAGCTGCAACTGGGTGCACAAGACAAATCTTTGGAGAACCACACAGATATGGACAATGCGGGGCTAAAGAGAAGGAAAACACCAGGGCTGCATATGGTTGTGGGAGCTGGTCCACTGGACTATCAAGAATAAACAGAATGGGGCTGAAGGGGAGGGAGAGCACTGGTGGATGAGCTAGTAGGCAGGGACATTTTAGGGCCAGGACACCCATTTACCCAGCTATGCAACCTGTTTACAGGTGAATGCCAGGGTGTTAGCAATTTATGGGTTTGTTTTTTTCTGACCAAAAAAGGAGAGCTAGGAAATAATTTTCCTGTTCTCAACCTTATCCTGAGGGGGCAAGATACAGGAAGTACTGATTGATATTGAACAAGGTTGAGCTATTAGTGGTCTGCGAATGGGGGAAATTTACCCAGAACACCAGAAGAATTCTCCCCACCCTTTGGAGACGTACTAATCACCAGAAAATGCAGACGGGACCTCCGTTTATTGTTTTATCCAAAATGTGTCCCCTCACAACAGCACAATGTACCCAAACACTATGCTGGGACATCGGTATGGTTACACCAAGGGGCCAACAATGCCTGCTGCACAGCTGCCAGCACCACTTTCTGCAGAACCTGCTGTTCCGGAGGTCTCCCATCCAACTAGAGGCCAGGCCCAACCCTACTCAGCTTCATGACCTGAATGTTCGACTTCAAGATGGTTAGGCAATTGTTTAACATCTGGGTAAGAAATCTGCACTGTGCCTTTGGGGGTGGAGACATAGAACGGGACAGCAGAAAAAGGCTAATCTACAGCAGCCATTGTTTGGGGGAGCTGCCTATTTATGACAGAGCCGACTATTTTTGACAAGGGAAGTGAAGAGGACTGCTAGTGGGGTCTGGTTAGAGTAAACGTGAACAGAAGGCAGGTAAGAGTGAAAGCGAGCTGCCACGCAGAAGGAGAGCTGCGATCCAAAAGTAAGTAAACTGAAGCGAAAGACTGGCTGCACTCACTCTGAAAGACTAGCTTCTAATCTGCATTATGTACTGTTGCTTGGGCAGCTGCCTGTTTTTGACAAGGGCAGGGAAGAGGACTGCTGGCAGGGCATGATAGTTGGGTTGAGGCAAGTGCGGGTGGGTCGTAGTGACAGCAAGCAGCAGGCAGGGGATAAATCTCTGCCTAGAATAAATACAGGTATAGCATGCAAAGTAAACTTAACAAGTGGAAATTTAGGGTAGCATTTTCTTTATCTGCAACGATTCAATTACCATTGCAAACTCCTTTAATCGCATGTTCTCGGATCTATCTCCATACACCTTATCCTTCCCATCTCCTCCACCTGGCTCACAGTACTCCGTTATGACTTATTCGCCTACCCATAACCCTCATCTTAGCAAACAGCATTCTACACCTCCATTCCTTTTCAAGAAAATATCAAGAACTGAGGTCCCAAAACTGCTACAGTCAATCTCAGATAATACCAGTTCAGGTTCTGATACCCTTGAACCAAGGCTCCTAAAGCTAGCTGCACCTATTATTGCCTCCCCATTGGCTAAACTCTTCACAATGTCACTCCTCCAGTCTGGTTCCTGACCTCTGGAAGATTGCTCGCATCACACCTGTCTTTAAAAAAGGAGATCCTGCTCAGATAACCAACTATAGGTCCATAGTCATCCTCTCGGTCCTTAGTAAAATTCTCGAGAAACTTGTTGTCAACCAAACTATAGAATACCTAGTGAAATACAGCCTTCTCTTTGACACACAGCATGGTTTTAGAAAAGGACATAGTACTTTGACAGCTTTCCTTAAATTCACGACTGTGCTTTCAAATATGGCTGCTGGATTATTCACAGAGGCAGCTTTATAGACCTTAGCAAGGCCTGTGATCTTGTTGATCACCCCCTGCTCCTTTCCACTCTCAAAAATATGAACTTCTTTCCCTCTGTAATCAGTTGGTATAGCAGTTGCTTGTCAAACAGGTCTCAAATTGTGAAGTCTGAGTCTTCTCTGTCTGACAGAGCCGTTATCAATATTGGTGTTCCCCAGGGGTCCATCCTGGGACCCCTACTCTTCTCCCTTTTCATTAATAGGCATAACTCGCAGTTATGTCCTCCATTCTGTCACTTGTTGACTATGGCTTACCAGTCTACGGGGCTGCTGACCAGATCTCGCTAAACAAAATCTGCCTCACCTTAAATAAGGCCTGTCGACTAATCTTAGGTGCTCCTAGACTTACACATACCTGCCATCTTTACTCCCAGGCTAATCTGCTCAATCTTGACGAACGTCTTAGGTATCAAACCTGCATCCTTACACAAAAAAAAAAAAAAAAAAACCTGTACACTGTTTCTCTGTACTAAGTTATCATCACTGTATTGTCTTCTCTGTGACGAGGTACCTTTGTAAACGAGCCTCTGGCTCAAAGGTCGGAAACTGATGCTTAATAAATAAATAAAATAAATAATATCACTGCCGTGTTTCACTCATGCTCTGCCTTACTTTATGCAGATGATCTAGTCCTCTATTCCAGCTCCAAAATGGTCTCCTGTATAAACGCTTCACTCATCTGATTTCAACAATGTTCAAAACTGGCTGGCAGCTCATAACCTTGTCCTAAACACAAAGAAAACTCAAGCCATGCTATCTGGCTCTGCCCCCAAACTCAGGATCTGTCAGACTTCCCTGATGATATGAGACTCACGCGTCTCATTAACTGAATGTGTATCCTCCTGTAAGTACCTTGGAATCCTCGTGGATCAATCCTTGGATTTCAATCTGCACATTAAATCCGTCTGTAAGGCCATAAACATGAAGCTGGGAATGGCCTACAAAACAAGCTATATGCTAAACCCCTCTGCTAAGCTGGCCATTGCCAGGGGCATCCTCCTCCCTGCCCTCACATATGGTGCTCCAATCTTTGTTTCGGCCAATAAAACTACCCTGTACAAGTGAGATGTTACCTATAATCATGTCTGCAGGTATGCCTCTTCGTCTCCTAGGCTAAAGCACCACTGCCAACTCTACAGTGACTTGCGGTGGCTCTCCCCCTCTGCCTGCTGACTATTCTCCCTTGGCTTGCTTACTGACTCAGTAATCAGAAACAAAACTCAGTCTTCTCTTGCAATGATGCTTGTAGCCCAATCCCCCTCCCATGGACTATGCTCGACTGATCAGTCTCTACTCTACTATGCGTGCCAAGGTGCCACACATCTAAGGGCTCTAGTGCATTCCACCATGCTGCCCCCAAGTTCTGGAACTCCCTTCCCCTGGCTCTTTGTCAGACCACATCCCATCTCGGTTTTAAAAGAAAGCTTCAATCGCGTTTATCTCTAGTTGACTCCTGCACTTGTTTTGACCCCACCCAATTCCTCTCAGCATCCTCCCCCTCACGCTTACCCTCTTTCTATACCCCTCCCCTTTTTTTTCCTCCACTTGTGAAACATATCTTATCTGCCCTCAAGGGCATTTTTCATTTAGAACCCTCCTATCTTCACCTATAGTTGGATAGTTCCTTCCTAATTATTTTTTCTTTTCTCCCTCTTTTTCCCCCATTTTAGCTAGAACTGCAATCTGCATTACTTTCTACTGTCTGCTGCCTTATCTATATTTATTGTTGCACTATGTTACGTTTCCCATTATATCAGTCATCTTGTTAACTGCTGTTTACTCCAGTGTGAATGCACAATGTCCTATCGGATTGTATGCTAGGTTGATCATTTTGTATTTACTTTTACTGTTCAGCAATACCTGTAACTACTGTACTGTACATGATGTTCCTGCACTAATGTAATGTACTCATCTTACCACTCTTTTTGTACTCTCCTGGGTCGTGCCTGAAAACAGTCATTGTTTGGCTAGTGTACTCACCCGGTTAACAAAAACTAAACAAACACATTTTGTGTAGTGTTCTGGCAGACGGGATAAGGCAGCTAGTGCGAGTTGGGAAATTAGGCCATGATGAAATACTTTCACTAACTGGAAGGAAGGAAGAAAAAAAAAAAAAGGCAGCTAATTATTTTAAACTCAGTTAGTGGCTCAAGGATTTCTTATGTCCAGCATCCAGGTTGGCAGCACTTCTTTTCAGCCATGCTTTAGACACTTTGCACAGCTAATGACCAGGACACAGGATTTTCCCTTCCTATTTTACAATGCTGTTCCAGCAGCACCACCACCAGATTCCAGAACACCAGTCAGAACTGCAAAATGATTCAAGTCCTTCCTTGGAATACTACGTTCATTAGAATGTATTCATTTAAATGTGCATCACATCAGTAGATTAATCAACCAAGAGAGGGGGGAACATTTTTATTTAAATCAATCAAATTCAGAATTTGAGAGGTTTTCATTGTATAAACAACATATGCTATGGGTTGTCTGAAAATATTAGCTTTATTTTGTTCTGCAGAGTTAGACCGCTATAAACCCTCACCTGCTGGTTAATAAAGGTTAAAGAATGCAGATGACAAGTGTAATATTTTTAATGAGCTCATGCCATATCCCATAAGGACTAGGCTGCACCAAAAGGAAAAAGAAAAATAATAAATTACTCACTGCAGTAATGTTGGGCCCCATATTCAAAAGGTTAGCACAGCACAAAACAGGTTTGCGCTACACTACCCTGGAGTGCAGGCTGTTGGGAGTGTGGCCATAATCAAAGGCCACCTGTGCACAGGCACACCCCAAAAGCACCGTTGTGCACAATATTGCATCTTATATATATATATATATATATATATATATATATATATATATACACACACACACATACACACACATATATACACACACACACACACACACACACACACACACACACATACATATAACAGTACTCCATGGTAGTCTAGCAGTTTCCCTCCTCCAATCTGACCTGCCATAGCTATACATACATGTCTCTAGGTAGACCACTCACCCCAGCAGGTACTGTCCCACCAACCCCACTCCACATCCCAACCCCGGGAGACAGTGACCGGCACAGCCCTCCGCTCACCACCACGGCCAGCTGCAGACTGTGTACTGTACAATCAGCTGAATGTACATATTTGTCTTGAGAGCTCAGTCTGTGGCCGGCCGTGGTGGTGAGTGGAGAGCTGTGCTGGTCGCTGGCTCTCAGGGTTGGGATGGGGGTGTCTACTAGATCACCAGGGATATATATATGTATGCTATGGGCAGATCGGGATTAGGGAGCCCACCAGGGAGTACTGTCGTATATAGTGAAAGGGGATCAGGGCTAGGGAGGACAACCAGACCACCAGGGTGTACTGTCATTTATAGTGAAAGGGGATCGAGGCTAGGGAGGGACCACCAGGGTGAGCTTTAAGATACTGTCGGGAGGGACTGCTGGACCACCAAGGAGTACTGTTCTACTGCACGAGAGGGGATCGAGATTTGGGAGGGGGGGGACCTAGCCCGGTGCACTTGGCCAATGCGTGGCACGTAGATGAGCCCATAATGGGCATGCAAATAGGCAGTTAGCACTGTGCATGCCCAGTGAGGTCATCTGTATGTGTGGGCTAAATATCACCCGAAGGGGCTGTGGCACTAACCAGTGTGTGTCAGACTTTACCCCTATAGGCAGGCTTCGGCCCAGCGCTCTACAAGACTGCCTGCTGTGCACCACGCTACCATGGCCCAATATTCAGACACATAGTGCGGTTAGTTCGGATCGCACTGTCTGAATATTACGCCAGAGCCAGCCAGCCCTATCTTTTTTGCGTGGCTCATCTGTGTGCGCCAGCAGCAAGCCAGCTCTGAATACGGGGCCCGTTGCGTCTTCTCTGGGATTCATCAATGAGCCAATATCAAAGTGCATCATCTTGCCAGAGTGCAAAGTGCCAGAGACGGAATCTATGCAAATCAGCAGAATACTAGGCAAACTCTGCACTGTGGTCACCCTCCCCCCTTCTCGCTTAACATCAGATTTATTTCTAAAGCCACAGGAGTAGTGCATGCTATAATTTGTTCAAACACAAAACATTTTAAAAACCCAAACTAAATATTGGCACACAAAATTTGATATGAATGACCACAGATTTAACATTTTTGTGAAACGTCAACAAAATAATGGTCAAGCAACAATAAAAGTAAGAACGGATTCTTATGTGAACCTATTTTCAGGTTCCAGAAGGGGAGGCAGGGTCAGGGTTTGTGCTGGCTCACGGATGGATCTGAGAGAGAAAACAACATTACTACAGTGAGAAATATTTTCCTCTAACAACAGGAATCCATCAATGATGCCTAATACAAAAGCACAGATGCACTAGCAGTACCTCGTGAGGCTGGATCTAGAACCTATTTAAGAAAAAGTTCTGCAAAACAGCAGTCCCTAAACTGTCATCCCTCCTGGGCTGAATGTCTAGACAGTAGTGCTTTGTGACAGTGTACACCGTTTTCCAGGCAGCTGCTTTTCAAATTCTTTAAAGTGGAATGCCCCTTGTGGCTGCCGCAGAGGTGCCCTTATGGAATGGGCCCACAGGCCTCTGGGAGGTTATCAGTTTTCTCATAAAAGAACTGTGTACAGGAGACTACCCAACGAGAGACAGTCTTCCTGGCTGTTGGTTTATCTTTGCCATCCCTTCCACAGGTGACAAAACGTTGTGTACTATCAGACCTGGCATCCCTTGTCTGGTCCTTGTGGCAGTTCGGTTTTACAACAAAACAGTGCAGCTTTCGTTCATCTGCACTGGTGTGTTCTGGAAAAAGCACAGGAAGGATCACTGATTTAGGTGAAATTCTGAAACTACTTTAGATAGTCTTTTCTATTGGTTCCAAGGACAATATAAATCCCAGTGGATTATTATGTAGTTTGGAGCTGTACAAAGGGATTGCAGTTCGCTTGCTCTACTAACAGATGTCATGGCTATTAGGAAAACTACTTTCAAAGTGACATATACATCTCTGATGTAGCTGTAGGCTCGGAAACTCCATCAGCTGGGCAAGACAAAATGTTCAAGTCAAAAGTCTTCAAGTCACATGGGGGGCTAGTTCCCTCATAGCAGGGTGCAGGTGACTGAGGCCTTTGAAAAGCCTTCAAAAGACAGGTTTTGAAGCCAAAGACCTATCCTTATCTGCAGATGTATAAGCTGATACAGTTACCACGTACACTTTCAGAGTTTAGGGCCTCAGACCTAAGGACTGTTGAGTATAAACTGTGGACAGCCCTGCCTGCATCAGGTGTACTTTCTGGGGACACACCAGTATGAGAAGCTCTTTCACTTTTATGCCTTTGCTGTGGCTGGCTTCCTAGAAACCTTTAAGACTTCTAGCACCTCCTGTGAGATTCAAACCAGAAAACTGTAACCATGTGGTCAAGCATAATTTGTTGAGGTTTGGGAAGGTTATCCTGCCCCGAAACACAGTCAGAAAGTTGTACCTCAGTGGCAGGTTGACTGGGGACCTGCAGGATAGTGTCAGCAACACGGGAGTACCATGCTAGTCTGGGACCATCAGAATTACTGTTGCTGGTTCTATCCTGAGCTTCATCAGTACCCTCTGTATGACAGGAAATGAGGCGAGGCATACAGAAGCCTCCCCTGTCCATGTCTGGGGGCCTGCAACAGAATTTTGGAAGGAGTTTGTTTTCCCAAGAGGCAAACAGATCTATCTCTGGGATGTGCCACCTTCTGAAAATTTAAGCCAGCACTTGCTAGTTTAAGGTCCACTCATGGTTTCCCTGGCTAATTCTGCTTAAAGAGTCTGCCAGCACATTGTCTGCCTTGGCAGATGCATTGCAGAAATTCTGATATCCAGGAAATGACCAAGTCCCCAGATTCTCATTGCTTCTGTGCACACATCTGAGGATCTTGTTCCTCCGTTTATGTAGTACATGGTTATGGTATCATCTGTCCATATTTGGACTGGCTGACCCTGCAACTGGAAGGAATAATACTGCATTACCAATAGTACTGTCTGAGCCTGAGGAGGCTTACGTGCTCCCATGTCTCCTGTGTGCTCCAGATGCCACTTACAAGGTCCTCTAGGTGACCACCCAACTGTAGGAGTGAAGCATCTGTTGTGAGAACCTTGGTGGGTGACTGCTGGAGGAAGGGAATTCCTACTTTGAAGCTGCTTTTCTTCTTTCACCATTCCAGTGCTTCAACAAAGTTCTTAGTGACTGGCAGTAGGCAGGACAAGGGATATGACCTTCAGGACCAGTAGCCTCATAGGTGGTACTGTATGTCCCTCATCTGGAGATAAGCTCTTGGCACCACAGCTGTGGCTGAAGCCATGTGACTAATGGCTGCAGAAAATCCTTTGCAGGCCTTGGCTGAACTGGGATGAATGATTCTGCAATGGTAATCAGGTTTGTTACCCTGTCTTGAATCCTGCAGGGTATCCAGCCCTGCTTCAGTGAAGGTCAAGATTTGTATTGGTTCTGTCTGGGACTTCTGTAGCTTTATTAAGAACCCCAGTTTTTGCAAGGCGTTTCTTGCCAGCTGGATAGAGCACACAGCTTCCTGTTCTGTTTTCCCCTGGGACTAGCCAGTCATTCAGGTAGGGAAAAACTACTACACCTTGGTCTTCTTATGTGAACTGCTACCACATCCAAGCACTTTGTGAAGACTCTTGTGTGCTGAGGTGAGACCAAAGGAAAAAAGGCTGTGAACTGATACTGACAGTTTGTCAGCCTGAACGCGAGATATCGTCTTTGGCTGGGTCTGCCTGGAATGTGGAAGTAGGCACCCTTCAGATCCAGTGATCCAAATCAATCTCCTAACTATTGGGATGGGATTACTGTGAGCAGTGTTATCCTGAATTTTTCTTGCTTGATATGTCCGTTTATGTATCTTACATCTAGAATGGGTAACAATTCTCCATTTTTCATATGGGTTAGGAAATATCTTGAAAAGAAGCCCTTGTGCCAGCCCAGCAGTGTGGAGGGCTGAGGCGCTTAGCACCTTACCTCCTGCCACACCAGTGACCCAGGTTCGGGAATGGAAACTTAAGAGACCTGCTGTCTGCTTGCCACCTGGAGACGTCCGGGTGGTAGTACAATTTGGGCACACTAGCAACAGCCAATCAAAAGTTTATGAGGATGTCTCCACAGAGCCAGAGCTCGTCGCCATGCCTCTGCACATGGGTGGCTTTGGGGAGAAAAACCATGGAGAAAAAACCCCTATGGCTGCAGGATGACATCCGTGCCTTCACAGACCCCGCACTGGTGATTAGGCACCCCGCCATAAGTCCTGCAAGCAGGAGGTCGTCAGGTGAGAAGGTAAGTCCCAGGGAAGTTGAGTGCCGGGGCTTGGGGGACCAGACACAAGGGGGCAAACCAGAGGAGACGGGAGCATAAAATACTGATGAAAACGAAAAGAAGCCCTTGCCTCAGTGTGATACAGGGATCTTTTCTACTGCCTTTGCTGGTAGCAGTTCATTTACCTCCAGTGCTAATAGAACTTACAAACACACCAGCACATAAAGGCCCTACAGTCCATCTAGTCTGCTTGAGTGTGCAGGTCCACTGTGTTTATAAACAGACCTGCCCCCCCATGCACCTGTGGCCCTCAGATACCCCCCACCCCCTTCTACTTGCAACTTTCCCCTTCACTCTGTCCCATCCTCTCGAAGCTATCCACCATTTTCAGGGAGACCACCTCCTCTGGTAACCTGTTCGACTTGGCCACCACCCCATCAGTGAAAAAGTACCTCCCCATCTCCCAACTGAAGTTTCCCCACACCCGCTTTAGGCTATGCCCCTTAGAAGACTTGTTCCCATTAAGGTTGAAGAGGCCCTCAGTGCTCACCCTGTTTATACATTTAAGGTACCCGGAAGTCTCAACCTTGTCCCCTCCCCCTCCCTTCTTTCCTCAAAAGGGTACTTTAAGCCCCCTGAGCCGCGCCATGTAGGTGTCACCCTGCTGTCCCTGGATCATCTTGTTTGCCTTTCTCTGGCTTGCTTCAAGCAAGTGGACGTCCTTCTTAAGATAAGGGCACCAATACTGCACACTGTACTCTAGATGCAATCTCACCACTGATCTGTAGAACGGCAGTATGACCTCCACCGTTCTGCTGGCAATCCCCCTGGCTATGCAACCCAGTATTCGATTTGCTCTGGCTGCTTCTCTCCTGTAGTGTACCGAGTGCTTTAGATCACTCGTAACAATTACTCCTAGGCCCTTTTCTTCCTCTGGCCTGGTTTCCTGCACACCACCCAAGCAGCATTTGGTCCTGGGGTTCTAAGTCCCCAAGTACAAACCTTCATTTTTAAGCATTGAACCCCAGTTGCCAAATACCAGGCCACTTCTCTAGCCTAGCCAGGTCTTTCCCAAGTTCCTGTCTCCATTCCTCCATGTTCATCCTCCCACAGAGCTTTTTTTCTGTTGGTAAAAATAAGCTGGAATGTTTTTGGCCTCCGCAGTTTGGGAAACCTTTGAAATCACAAATACAATACCTGACCCACTACTTCCAGGACCCACTTGTCTGTGATTTTTTTTTCCCAATCCTGAAAGTAGTGGGTAAGGCTTTCTCCCACTGGCAATGGCAGACTAGTGAAACGGGCAAAATGAGGTTTGGTTTTGGCTGTGGATTAGGGGCTGGTGTTGTGGCACACCTTGTGTCCCTACTACTATAGTACCCGCTAGGGCCCATACTCATAGGCAGTGTAGGGTCTGGGGTAATAGCCTCTGCCCCTGCCTCCCCTTCCATAAGGCCTGTAGGAAGTGCAGGCATTTTCTTTCTCAGCCGAGTTTTTGTAAATAGATTTGTACTCATCTACTCTTTTCATGTACATCTCTGTTCTGACACTTAATGATTTTCCCTTGAAGGGGAAGTCAATGGCTTTTGCCTGGGTGTCCTGGGTTAAGAGTGTGGTCCTTAGCCAGAAAAACCTTCTCTGGGAGACTGCATGTGCCAAGACTCTTTATGCAGAGTCACTAGCATTTACAGCCATGTGGAACTGGTATTCTGTGGTGTCTCGGGCAGACTTTGCAGCTGCAGCCAGGTCCTGAGCTACCTCACCATCCTCCTTGTTGCTTAGTGGCAGCACTGCATTCCACAGGACTTTCTGGTACCGAGTTGTATAGGCCAAATAAGCTGCCTGTCTTAATTGCAGGGAAGCTGTTGTGTACACCGCTCGGGCCATGGTATCCAGATTTCTGCAATCTTTTTCAGTAGGCTGTGCAGTGGGAGGCACTTTAGCCCTCTTACAAGCAGCTGCCTGTACCATTCATTCACGATCAGGATGGGCATAAAGGTACTCTACCCCCTCCCTATCCACCTGATACTTTTTCACAGTCTTCTTACTGATGCCAGCTGCTGAATTTGGTGTGGACATGATTTCAGTAGTGGTTTTACTAAGGAATTTATGTAGCAGCCTCCTTGTAGGGGCTAGTCCCATAATGTCCATGAACTCCATTTGTTCATCTTCCTCCTCCTCCATTTCATGAGAGGGGATGTTGAGGGTGTTGAACATCTGCTTACTGAATGATGAGTAGTCCTAAGAAACTCTAGAGGGGACCAAACTCCTACTCAGGAGCGCCATCAGGTGCAGTTGCCCCTGTAAATTTCCTCAAGGACAGGCTGCAGGTATGGAATTGGAGCTGGGAGATGGGGCTGCATATTCAATAAATTTCCCAATAGCCTGAAAGGGCTGGAAAAAACTGCCAGATACTGGTCAGTCCTCTGCCGAGGACATTTGCCTTTGTTCCACTGCCTACTCCTCATCCTTTGCAGGAGTGGCAGGGGTATGCTTTTCTTTTTGTTTTCCCTGGCAGGCACTGGTTCCTATACCTGTTCAGAGGCTCTTTTACTTGAAGTTTTGCCATCACTGGAGGCAGGACTCCCCTTTTCGGACACCCTGATATCCTTACCATCTTTACCATGCCTAACAAAAAACTAAATAAATAAATACATTTTGCACACTTTAGACTGCATATTAGGAAAAATAAAAGCCACCGCTTGCGACTAATAGGAACCTTATTAGTCAAGCGGTGGCTTTTATTTTTCCTAATATGCAGTCTAAAGTGTGCAAATCGTTCGAAAATTAGCCCCATATACTTAGAGACAGGCGCCCCCAAGGCCTCCCTAGCTAAATGTCATGAAATGGAGGAGCGCGGGGGCGGACCGGGCAGACTAGGAAGTGGGAAGGGATCGGCTGGCTGGCAGCTCAGCCAGAGTTACGATCCCTTCCAAAACCCTACAGAGCATAGTAAATTTTTTTACTCTTGGCACAGAAGGGCTATTGCTACCCCAGGGTACCGGGCTGTGAAGCCCAAAATCTTAGTAAGGTGAATTTACACCTTTAGTTTAACGAACATGATCTACGATTCTTCAACAGAAAGTGAATTAACACACCAAGTAAAATTCACGCATCATTATGCCTTCATTTTCAGAAATGTTTCTTTAAATTGTGCACCTTTGTACTTAACTATACCTTCCCCTTTTGGCTTACAATTTTATCAATGTGCTTGTTAAACTTTATCCTTTACCTCTGGGTTTCAATAAACCTCATCGCTCTTTTCAATGTATATGCCTTTCAATTTCAACATACCATGTAATGCAAACCCAATACAACTTATGACAAATTACATTTTTACACAAAATAAAAAGGACAAACTTTGAATTACAAAGGAGTAAATTCAATATTGGCATTCTCATACTGTAACAAACCACTCAAGCTCCACTTTCATGGTTTATAATGTTACCAGAAGCCCTTGATTAAATTAATCCCTTATAATTTATTTATTTACTTATTGGGTGGGTGCTCTGATCCCAGGGACCATTTTCAGGCATGACCCGGGCCATTTAGATGGCACATCTGACACAAAACATTACAGTTACAGTAGAAAGAGAAAAGAAAACATCACAAGTTTACAACACACATACAAATGCGGGAGAGAATATAGTAACTATTTGGCAGACATACATAAGACAAGCAATCACTTATTTCATGGACGTTAGCTGTTCTTGCATCTTTCACAGCTGCCCAGCATTTATTCTATATTCACACGTTTGAAGGTACTTCACTTCACCTTGTGCCTCACAACACACCCAAGGCATCTCATTTTATACCACACCCCGTTGAGTACTGCTGATTAACCTCCCCAAGTGTACTGAGAGGCAGAGTGAGTGCCTTCAACAATTCAGGAAGTGTGGCGATTATAGCTTAAAGGGGACATGCAAACTAGCGATGCAGCCCCCACGTCCTCACATACCTTACAAGACTGCTGCGGGAGTCTGGGGCTGCAATCGCCATTATTTTTCATCTGCAGGTTTAATTTTAACAAAGCACCGAAACTTTTGGCTAAACGCAGAAGTGTGGCAGGGACCCTACTGAGCAGGCGCAACTGTTTATGGGTATTACAACCATTTAGTGGCGTCGCTCCCTCCACCACTACTACTACTACCACTACCACTACCACTACTATAAGTGTGGCATTGGCAGTGGTTTATTATTGTGATTTTGCTTCCATGGGGGTCTTGACACCCCAAATATTACTTAGTGCAACACCTGGACAGGCTGTTGCAGTAAGTACATCCTTATATATCAAGTTGTTACAGCTTTTATCCTGGTTCATCGAGGTTGCATGGACCCGTTTTACTGACAGGGGAATGTTGGCCATGATACCAGGGAAACTCCAGGCTACTCTTCATCGATACATGATGCCATGGGGATTTTTTACTTCCACCTGTACAGTGACCACAGATGGGCAGAATGAACTTCGGTTTGACATCGCATCCGAAAGATGGCACCTGCCACCTTACCAGTGCAACACCCCCCACCCCCCCAACCATACAACAGTGTCAGTGTAATTTAGCTACCCTGGCTAAGTTACAAGAATACACTGCGCTTTCTCAGCTCTCCACCTTTTTCCAGTCTGGATTTAGGAAATCTTACTTCAATTCCACCTCCCTCCTCTGGCTTACCGACTCCATCCTCTCAAGTATGGATCAGGAAGGGTCACCTCTGCCATATCTGTGATCTTGCCAAAGCTTTTGACACCGGGGTACACCACCTCCTCCTGGAAAAGTTTAAAGTAGCGGGTCTATCCGACTCCTCTGTCAGTTGGTTTCACTCCTACCTTGAGGGAAGGTAATTTCTTTCCCACTCCTCATCTGCTCAGGAATCCCTCAAGGATCTGTCCAGGGCCCTGTTCTCTTTTCCATATTCTTGAACAACCTCCCCTCTGCAGCCATTCATATGTACTCTGATGATACAGTACTTACCTTACTTCCCAGCTACAGCTGGATTTTGACAATTTTCAGCACAGGTTCTGATCCAGACCAGCTGTCAGTCAATGCCAAAAACCAGTTTCCATGACTAATCACCTCCCTCCCTTTATTCCACATCCTCATGGTGCTACGATTGAGGATGTATCCTCCTTTAAGTACCTAGGGGTCTGACTGGACTGACATCTTGATTTCTCGGTGCATACTGATGCCATACATCATAAGCTCCACACTCAAAGCTTGGTGCACTATAAAAGGAATAAAGGCAGCATCCAGTTCCCTGCCCAAGAGATTGTTTTAAAGACAAGTCTCCCTATTTTTCACTATGGTGACAGTTTGCAGTGGCACTCCTAAATCCTCACTTGCCACACTGGGCCCCTCTCTTTTACTCTGTCACTTTGCTTTTGACTGTCCCACTCGTACCAAACACTGCTCTCTATATTCTGCCCTTTCACTCCCCTCTCCTGATGACAGGTACTTTTCCCACTGTGCCTGCTTCATATAGAGAATAAATGATGGCAAAGTGTGGTATATGAAGAATATACTAACATACTAAAAGCGGGCAGATTAGGCCTGATGGTCTTTCATGTCTGCTCAGTAGCCAGACAGTATTGGGAGCTCGCTCTCCCACCCCCCCAGCCCACGAGAGGGTCATCTTCGGCTTCAGTATACCCATGCACCTGTCCCACCCCCTCTTGAAGCCCTCCACTGTGCCCTCCTCCACTAGTCTCCCGGCAGTGCATTCCATAGCCCACCACCCTCTCAGTGACATAATGCCTTCTGTTCTCTCCTGTAGTCCCCAGCTTCCACTCCTTGCCCCCTGGTTTGTGCCCCTTTCTTTAGCCTGAACATTTCTTTGGCTCCGCCCCGTTAATCCCTTTCTCATATTTGAAGACCCCTATCATGTCCCCCCGTCTCTCCTCTCCTCCAGTGAGTACAGCCCAAGGGCTTCCAGCCTTTCCTCATAGGTCCCTTCTCTCATGCCCTGAATCATCCTGGTTGCCCTCCTCTAAACCCTCTCCAGCAGTGCTATGTCATTCTTAAGGCGAGGTCTCCAGAACTGCACGCAGTACTCAAGATGCGGCCTGACCAAGGCATTATACGGAGGGAGGATCACCTCCCTCCTCCTGCACGCAATTCCCTGGGCTATGCAGCCCAGAATCCTGTTTGCTTTTGCCGCAGATCTTCTGCAGTTTTCAGTGCTATTCATTTTGGTGTCTACCACCCCCAGGTCCCTTTCACTCGCTGCGGCTTGCAGTGAGACCCCTCCCCCAGGGTGTATACATGACCTGGGTTTCTGACCCCCAGATGCAGCACCTTACACTTCCCTGAATTAAGCCTCAGTCCCCACCTCCATGACCACCCCTCCAGCATATCCAGATCCCTCTGGACTGTCTCTCTCGCTTCACCCGTCTGCCAGTGCTCCCAGTTTTGAGTCATCCGCAAAGAGGCTCATCCTACTCCTAACCCCCCTCCCTATATCAGAGACAGAGGCATTGAACAGTAGTGGCTCCAGTACCGAACCTTGGGGAACCCCACCAAAGACTTTCTAGGGAAGTAGACATCCCACCAACCACTACCCTTTGTGTTCACCAAGTCAGCCAATTTTCTACCAATCTAAGCAACTGTCCTTCCACCCCCATCCCCCAGCTTTATTAACAACCCAAAGTGGGGTACCAAGTCAAACGCCTTACTGAAATCCAGATACAGGACGTCCACCAGTCTTTGTTGGTCCAGGGTCCCCGTTACCCAGTCGTACAAATCTACGAGGTTGGTCTCACACGATCTCCCTGGCACAAAACCATACTGTTTGTCATCCAGGTGCCCCAACCTTTCCAGTTGCCTCCCGAGCTTCTCCTTGGTGAAGCACTCCATTAGTTTTCTACCACAGATGTGAAGGCTGACATGCCTGTAATTTCCCCATCTCCTCCCTAGACCCCCCCTTTGTGGATAGGCACCACATAAGCCACCCTCCAGTCTTGAGGCACCCATCCTGTCTGTAGAGAGGCGTTGAAAAGTGCTGCTAGTGGAGCTGCTAGTTCACCCGCCAGTTCCTTCAGAACCCTCGGATGCAGCCCATCCGGTCACGGTGCCATATCACTTTTTCGCGACCGAAGGGCCTCCCTCACCCTGTTCTCTGCAATTTCTCCCTCCCAATCCACCCCCTCAACTAAACACCCATCCTCCTTCTAGGCCCAGCCCACCTGGTGCCCCGGCCTCTTCCGGTCCTCTCGACTCCATCTGACCTCTCCGTTCAGCAGTCTCCCCCACCCTCCCTTCTAGCTGAATGGATCCCCTGTCTCCTTCCATAACTAGAGGCAAAGTAGTCATTTAGCACCTCTGCCTGCTCCCCCGCCTCCTAAGCCCATCCCTTCCCAGTCTTGACCCTGGAGATCTGTGCTTCCTTTTCTCTTCTCCCCTATATATCTATACAATCCCTTTCCGCCCCTCCGGATATCCCTAGCCAGGTTTTGCTCCATCCTCGCATTGGCTCCCCTAATCATTCTGGTGACCCTCCTTGCTGTCAACACATAGTCGCCTCTTTCCCCTAACCCCTTGAGTGCTTAAAACATGCACAGGCAGCCTTTTTATCCCTCACCGTCTCTTGCATCTCCCTGGTCCACCAGCATGGCTTGTTGGCTCTACCATTCTTACACCTTACCCTTGTACATGAGCTAGTAGCCTCCTGCACCTCCTTTTTAATGCAGGGTTTTATTTAACTCTAAAAATTGATTAGCGTTTTGCTCATAAAAGTGCTAAAACATTGTGAAAATGCATAGCACTTGCCTTACTGTGTTTAACAAACATAACACTTCTAGAAAACCTATACAAATACTTTCTGTACAGTTAGTATTGTCCCAAGAAAAAAAAAAAAAAACTGCTAATCAATTATTTAAAACCCTGTAATGGTCTCCCACAAGCTACCAACATCCATGTCTGGCCCAATCTTGTCCAAGCTCCCCCTTAGAATCCTGCCCATGAAGTCTGCCCCTGAAGTCCACTACTACTGTATTGGAGTGATTATCCCTCCCCGACACAGGAGAAACCACAGTGTGGCATGGTAATATGTGTATACTGTATATATTTTTCCATTAGCACTTTATACTTATTGGCTACTAGAGGGACACACGTAGTAAGAAGCCTATTGTACTATTACTGCATTTTGGTATAATCACACTTTTTCATTAGTTCCCCCCCTAGATATCCTCTCCGCCCACATTTTTCTACCCCAAGCTTTTTCAGTAGCTCATTCAAAATTTAAGACACTACTGCTATTTTGTCTTTACGCACTCCGTCCACGATGCTTTTCCCGACTTGTATAGTTTCTGCTCTTACCAATTTGTCAATTAAGCATTCTGTCAACCACTATTGTACTGCCTCCCATGCAGTAACCCATTTGAAGTACTGATATCTTTCAGCAACCATTATGGGATAAACCATGTAAAGCAGCTGCTTCATCCTTGGTTTGCATTAATCCCACTAAACTACGTTCTATAATAATTCTTTGGACAATGCTGAACTCTCCGACCACTAGCATTAAGGGAAGGCCAGTGTTATCTTGTTCTAGTAACAGACAGGCGACACATCACAAGACATTTTCTAAATAGAGATTCTGGCTGAAAACTTGACATGCTCTTGCTATGCTCAGGGAATATAGAACTAAACCCGGGTCCCATCTCACCCGTAGACTCCCCAACTGATCATGCTTCAGCTAAGGGACTAAAAACGATGCTCATCAGTATCTGCAGTCTGCAAAAGAAATTGACAGAAGTTCAAGCCTGGGTATCCCACACCAATTCTGATATCCTTGTCGTAATGGAGACTTGGTTAAAGGTATCCACTTCAGATCATTTGCTAGCTCTACCCTCCTAGTCCGGGTTGACAGACCAACGGCGGGGTGGGGGGTGCTATTTACGCCAAAGATCAGCTGTCTATAGCTATTCTCCATGCCATCTCAATGCCTCGGGAATTAGACTGCCTTACCTAAAACTTTCCATATCAGCTGTTATATAATAGGATGCTATAGGCCACCTTCGAGTTACAGCTCCTATCACACTTCGTAACTTTTTAGACAAACACATATGAATCCATCACTCTAGATGATCTAAACCTTGACTGGTTTACCATTAAGACAAACCCAGTAAAGAATCTTTACGATGACTTCGATTTGCATCAAATAATTAACAAGCATACGAGACACAACTGCAAGAACTACCTTAAAAGTTCACTCAGACTTCATCATTACCAATATGCCACACAAACTTAGTCAAGTAACTGTTTTACGTAGTGACCACAACGTAGCTGTGAGCATCAGGAACATACCCAAATCTGATAGCTAGGTCACCAAAAGGAGCTTTAGGAGGTTTAATCCAGCATATTTTCTGGCTGACTTAAGTCAGCTAAGATGGCAAAGCTTTTATTTAGCACCTTCCATCAACGAGGCCGTAAACATTTTTAACTCTTTGCTCACACATGTAATTAATAAGCATGCACTGCTGCTCAAGTGCAGGTTAAAGAAAGCATCTTGCTTGTGGTTCAATGGAGCTATCAGAGATGCTTTAAAGAAGGGAGACAAACTGGTCAACTGCCAGGCGGACAGCTTTTAGAGCTTGTAGGAATGCTTGCACAAAGTTGAAAAGAGAAACTATTATCCGAATGCCCTGGAGTCTGCTAAAGGGAATCCTGTCAAAATCTGGCATATAATCAAACCAGTGGAAGGGGGCAAAGCCAAACTTCATTGCCCAAAAAAATAAATTCCAAAGGCACTTCTATTATTGACAAACTATCAATCTTAGATGAATTCAATAAACTGCAGGACTCGCATTTGAGTCCTCTCAGGCAGCTACCCTATGCTTCTCCCGCATCCAAAACTCTTCCAAGTGCTAAGCCCCTTATACAGGATATCTCTTCCTCGAGATACTATCCTATAAACAAGTCGAAGATCAGATACTAAAAATGAAGGTTAATAAGTGTGCTTGGGCAGATGGCATCGATCCCTTCATTCTGAAACTTGGATATAAATTTCTGACTGCCCCAATCATTCCTCTAGTCAATATGCCCCTGACAGAAGGTTTAGTGCTCCAAGTATGTAAGGCAGCCCCATATTGCCCCTTTTTAAAATCAGGTGACCCTAGCGACTTAATTAATCAGCCTATCTCTATGATGCCGGCACTGTCCAAGCTGCTCGAGAAATTGGTTGACATTCAGATTAGGGATTTCTTGGACAAACACCAAATGGTCAATCCACTGCAGTATGGCTTTAGAAGTCACCACAGTACTACATCCACCTTAGCTAAAGTATCCAATGATTGGTTGGTAGCCATGGATCACAAGCAAGTCACAGGGGTCGTGTTCTTAAGACCTATACAAGGCCTCTGACACAGTCGATCATGGTTTTTCTGAAGAAATTAAAAAATTATGGCCTTGGGCCTTCTGTGTCAAATTGGTTGGCCAGTTACCTATCTGACAGAAAGCAGAAGATTAAGGCCAATGGGATTTTATCCTCCTTACTTCCCTTGGTTAGAGAGGTCCCTCATGGCTCAATACTGGGATCCCTGCTCTAATATATGTCAACTATTTAAGTAATAACACTACCCACTCAAAACTTCACTTTTTTGCAGACAACACAGTCCTCAGTCTCTCTAAACCTACATTCCTAGATGCCTCCTCTGTGTTTCAATCAGACTTTAACCATCTGCAACTTGATCTACTCCACTCCAAACTTCTATTAAATACCAACAAAACCAAAGTGATGTATTTTCAGTATGCCAGATCATCATCCTTACACTGCCCACCCATGCCTATCACTACCCTGCTTGGTGATAAGCTTGAGATCATGGTCAGGTTTAAATACTTAGGCTTCCTCCTTGATTCTAGGCTCTCCTTCCTCACACTGAAGCCCTTTCTAAAAAGCTCAAACTAAGGTTGGACTTTTTCTATAGAAATAAGGCCTTGTTTTCCCAAAACTCCAGATTAAGATTAGTCCAGCCACCTTCCTTCCTCTCCTGGACTATGGAGACATTATTTACAAAAATTGTGCAGCCTCCCATTTGCAAAAACTTGATACCTTTTTCACAAAGCCATCCGTTTTGACATTAATGCCCCTGCAAGTACACACCATTGCACTCTATATGCGGCAGTGAGTGGACCTCTCTGACTACCAGGAGACTCTTACATGCTTATGTATGGGCATATAAATCTCTCTCTTGAACAAACTCCCACCCTACCTCACTAGTTTTATTTCTCACCCCCAAACTCCTTATGCTCTTAGAAATACCTCTTACATTTCCTTAGATGTGCTCAAAGTCTGTACCCGCTTTGGTCAACTGGCCATTAGTTACGTCCTTCCTACCACCTGGAACAAGCTTCAATCATCCCTTAAATTGAGCACCCTCATTCCTCTAAGGGCATTCCAAACTCGTATAACCAATCTAATTAATGTCTGCCACTGCAATAAATCCAGCAGAGCTCACCTACCTCCTTACTTACCTCCAAAACCATCACTCTTGTTGTCTTAGGTGCTAGACTGTTTTCTCCTCTCTGCCATTAGCCCATTATACCAAACTCATTAGTACTACAGTATGCCTAATTAAGCAATTTATCCCTCCAGGGTGTTGGTACACTGGAGAATTTACCACGGCTGGTGTGATTTGAGTGACTGAACCACACCAGTCGTGATAAGTCCTCCAGTGTACCCACACCCTGGAGGGATAAATTTATATTATACAATGGCAAATGTTGTTTCTTTAATGTTTTTTAACTATTTTCTAACTCATTGACATCCCTACACTTCGAAAGAGGATGTCATTTTGTAAACAATTGACCGCTGTGTTTTAGCGAAGCGGCGACAGGACAAATCGCAGCAGTTTCGTTTGAAGTGAAAGCGACCGGATTAGCACGATATAAGGTTGGCTGGCACTTTTTCCAGTGAGTACACTGGAGGATTTATCATGGTGGTAAATGTGCCAGCCAACCAATCAGGATGCAGTATTTGGGACATCGGATTTACCACATTGTATAATGATAATTCTTCTCCTGGCTTTGTATATACCACGGAGGTGAGAGCTTTCTCAGTAGGATATCCTGTGTTATTTCCACTGGAGTGGGAATAAATCCTGACGACATGAGCAGAGTGAGGATATCGACATTTACCATCACTCTATTGATGTCACCAGAGTGAGAAGATCTGCACTGCAGCTTGCATTCTAAAGGAAACTGCTTCAGATAAGTTTCTCTTTCTCATTGAAGCTGCAACTTAATTAGCTTTACAAAACACTTTCACCTGTGTCCCATTGTGGTTCTAATACTTCTAGCCCATTACTGTGATGATCTCGGCTTCAAAACAACCTGAATTCTAAATGAAACTCTTTTACAAAGCAGTTTCTTTCACTCGGTGCTACCTGCAGCAGTTTGTCTTTCTCACGGAGCCTCTGATTCACTCAATTAGCTTTGCAAAACACACTCACCTGTGTTTCTGACTCCCAGTCCAGTCAGCGCACGCACACACACAGAAAAAATATTCCTAAAGCTCTCACCTGTGGCATAAATCGCACACATGATGGGCAGATTGTGAGATATGGAAAATATTCTCAGTCATGCACAGTGAGCTGTGCACTCTCACTCGTTAGAATACAGAGCTCACTCTGCAGGAGTAAGAATATTTCCCATATCTCACTCCTGCCTGCCATGTATCCCCTATTTATAAAATGGGGTGAGCAAATAACTCACTGAATAAAAACACGTATTCTCACTGCAGTGGAATAAACCACTGATGTTGGCACCACAGTGGTTTATTTTCACTGCAATGAAATAAACCGCTGTGGTGAGAAATAAACCACTGTGGTGACCAGGGACTCTTGGCAGGATTTTTTTTTGTTTAGGGGGACTGGGACCGGCTTAAAAAAAAAAAAAGGGGGGGCACACCCCAAAATGTGAGTCCCAAGCAATTTCAAGGGTCCCATTCAATACATAGAGCCATGCCCCTTCTGCAAGTACTGTAAGATTCTGTAGGCGTGGGGTGCGCTCCATTAGTTTCTATGGGGCATTTCTAAACTAATTTTTTATTGCCAGAGCAGGATCTAAACAACATGGCCACTGCTCAACCAACATTAGTTGAGCAATGGCTCTAATTTGTTTGCAATCACCCCAAGAAACATCAAAAAATGTAGTTTAAAATTCCCCAACAGAAACTAATGGAGCGCACCCCTCGTGTTCCACAGAATATTACAGTACAAGCAGTGCGGGCATGGGGGTGTGGCTCTCTCAAGTGACTCCTGGGGCTTAGTGGCTGAGCGTCTAGGAGACTTTCGAAGAAAAAAAAAAAAAAAAAAAAAGAAAAACCCCAAAGCATCCCGACGCACAAAATGTACATAAAGAATGTGGGTAGCAACGTCCCCGAGAGCCCTGGGTGACATCACCACAGTGGAATTATTTACATTTATTCAATGGCTAGGGGGCCCTATTGTATAAATTGCATACATGATGAGCAGGACTGGAATATGGAAAATATTTACACTTCTAAACAGCTACCTCAGGAACCATCACTCGTGGCTATGCCACCCGTGAGGTATCCTGAGGTCACTGTTCACTCATGCAGATATTTTCCATATTCCACTCCTGCCTATCATGTATCCCCTATATATTTACCGTTTTGTCCAACATCGCTCTATGTTTACCTTGTTTTGTAGTACCACTCTAATTATTCCTATTTATATTGTTTACGTATATATCATTCTCCTATATTATGTTTCCCAGCATTGGCTATTCACCCTGCTTTGTAAAGCTCATACTGTAAATTTTGTTAGTGTTTGTTAATTTCATATCCCCATTTCAACTGTATGTTTGATTTGTTATTGTTGGGGTCCACTCTGAAAATGAGCTTGCTCAACGGATTTATCCCTTCACAATGAACTTGAAATAACACCACCGAGGGGTTGGACAAGCCGTAATTGGGCTTGTGGCCTTTATGAGCTTATTCGATCCAAAGATGGTATTATTACCTCATGTGCCACACTTTGGCGCAACCATCATTTGTTTTATATAACCCATAAGGGTGGACACTGTTTGCTGTGTCCTATACAGGCAGCTAGTTAGGGCCCTAATACCCTACTTGGCTACCACATGTAGAGAAATATATATATTTTTTTTCTTTTCAAAAGGGGGAAGGGCCCAACCAAGTATTATATATAGAATAACATATGGGGTAGTGTATAATGAATTTTACAGACACCCGAGAGAAGCTTGAGGGATTTATCTAGGCATCCAACACCAAGCGTGTGTGTAAAATTCAAGTTTCCACACCACTCATATTTTATTTTATATAAATTACCGAGTTTTGCTTTTTAGCCACAGCAATTATATAAAATAAAAGACATTCATGGGTGGCCGCGGTTTGGCTGCCTTTTACCCGTCTGCGGTCCCCTGCCGAAAGTTAACTTCCTTTTTCTTTTCCCCTGGTAGCTGGTTTAACTGTTTTACTCTAGCGATTAAAAAATAAATAAATAAATTTGCCGGCCCATTGGTGCAGAAGCAAGGGTGTCCGTCTGTGACGCCAACAACCCGGGTTTGGACTCGGGATGTCGGAGGGCCAGCTGGGGGAGAAGAATTGAGCGTCCCAGGGACTGCTCTCCTTCTCTGGGGGTGGGGGGGTTGTGTGTCTGGCACACTGCGGATCCCTAGCGGAGGGAGGAGCCACAGTGCTGGCACCATATCAGCGGGGCAGAAGCTGGATGTCACTGCACATCCCCACCCCAGATACAGTACACAAAAAATGCTGGCCCCGAAGCGTGAAGCTCTGCTCGCCGCTTCCACTGCCTAACCATGCATGCAGAGTGGGGGGTTAGCTAGGGCAAGCTACCGTAGACCTTGGGGAGGGGGTGCCCAATGGTGGCCCCGCCGGAGGGGGTAAGCCTGGGCATGGGGAAGCGGTGGGAGCAGAAGCTGAGCCCGGGGTGGAGAGAAGAGATCAAGTGCGAAAACAAAACAAAAAACACACAACACTCACTGCCGAGTCTGATTGATGGTTCAGGTTCAGACTTCGGCAGTGAGAATAGAAGAGCTGTGAATGGTGCGTGGAGCAGGGAAAATGCGGAGCATGGTTGCCGTTATAAACACTCCTTTATAATGGTAAAATACACCACAGGTTTCCCTAAGGGAAAAGGCAGAATCCAATTATGTACAAATTCTGGTTTGGTTCCCTTCCCTCCTACCTTATCTCCCAAATATCCTCTCCTCCTCCTTACCCTCTCCGCAGCCATGTTTCCCCATTCCCTGTCTTTTCCATCTAGGAATTCTACTGTTAGCCAACCTGCCTTCGCATATCTTTCCTTAAAAAAAAAAAAAAAACTCACCCACTCCTACACCCATCAATCCGCTCTGCCTCCTCTTCTTTCTCCCTTAAAAAGCTAGTGTACTGACTAGAATTAACACTAACTTTCACAAGTCGTTAGCTATATCACTACTTAACTGTGATATTTTTTTTTCCCTTTTCTGTTTTGCCAATTAGTAGATTCTCTACCGGACAGTGCTAGATGTGATGTGTAGAGCAGCGCACTAGCTGGAGGCCGACATAATTTAGTCCCTTCCCCAAAATACATTATCAGCATTGTGATCTCACCGACTGACATGACTAGTAACCAAGATCTGATCTCCTGCTGCTGGACTGGTAACTTATGACACATATTTCCCACCAATATTACTACATGTTCTGCAGCACCTTATGTGTGTGTGTGTGTGTGTGTGTGTGTGTGTGTGTGTGTGTGTGTGTATACACACACACACTACATCATATTATTGCTTGTTACTTCATTCATATACAATTGTAAATTTATCTGCATAAGATGCACTGCCCACTTGTCAAACTCGAATGGCCTCGCATGGCCCTTATATGTACCCATCTTCAATAATCCTTCTGTATTTTATGTACCCTGAATTACGTGCAAACTTACAGTATGTTTCTGCACAGATAACATTGCTACTTCTAGTCAAACTCAAATGGCCTCAGATGGCCCCTACAAGTTCCCAGCTGCATGTATCCTACTGTACATTATATACCCTGTATATATTTTTATACACGTGTTTTGCACTATGTCCCCTGTCCTGGGTCACACCAGGAAACGAGCCTTGGCTCAGTGTGCCTTTCCCAGTTACCATACTTATAAAAAATAAAGTATTACCAATCTGGCAGCAAGGCCTGCGGCCTCGTGAGCAAGCCACACCTGGTGTGGGTAAATCCTGCTATCACCCACACCCAATCTTGGTATACTGCTTAAAGAAAACACTGAAAAAAAAAAAAAAAAAAGTAATGAAGGACTAGTTAAAAAATTACTGTTATGCATCAACTTTCAATAACAATTTTATTGATAAAAAAAGTTCTCCCTGCTATTATTTTGGCACTACACTTAAGTTTCTTCTTCCTGCAACTGTCCATGATGGCCCTCCATCTCTTAACTCCCTCCCCCCTCTACACCTGTATGAGTGAATTCTCCTGCCTATCAAAGCTCTATTTTCATCTACTGCATGTACCCATTAAACTGATTTGCCTTACAATGCCTATGCTCCTTTTATTGCTGTATAGAACCTCTACTTTGGAATGCTGTTAATACTATTTTTGTCTCGTTTCTCTTACATCTCACCCCCACGATGCATCTACAACCAAGCAGTATACATTTCCGTGTGAAACTTTTAACAAAAATAAAAGATAGCCATCACCCCAAGTACCTGGTGTGGGTCTAGAACACGTCCATCTGATGATCCGGCCCCAGAAAACGAGTGTGCCACATACTCGGCCACTGACCGAGAGAAAAAAAAAAAAAAGAATAGAAAACGAACCCAAACCTATGGCCCGGCAATACAGCAGCCGCCATGTAACGGGTCTCGGCCACCACATTTCAAGATTGGAAATCTAAATGTTGCGTTATACAGTGCAACTTACCGTCTGACACTCATGTTCTGCAAACTGCCCGTTTGTTGACTGCTTAGCTTTTTTGTTTGGTTGTGAAGGCGCCGGGGAATTGTACTTAAAAATGGAAGGGACGGCTTCTGGCACAAGCCGCCTTTTATACCTTCCCCCCAAAAGAGCCCTCTGCATAGCATAACTGTTGTCAAAACAGGAGTCCGCGAAGTGTTTGGAACAAACGTACACTTTCTTGGGTAGCGTGTCCCGGCCAATGGCACGAATCCAGGCTTTCCGAACCTCCCACCGAGACTCATCTGGTAACGTATGGAGACTGGCATCAGGATCATAACCCGTTCGGTTTCTGTTGGAGGTAGTAGTGCAGCCCAAGGCACAACAATTAGGCATTTTAAGGATTAGGAAGAAACAAGTTTCAAATCGCCTACGTTTTCAGCCGGTCTCCTTACCTAATAATCTGACAATCCTACCCTTCTCGCATTGCCCTAAAAAACGTTGCAGGCCCTAATTATCTCGCGGAGAATTATAAAGCAAAAAATCGAAAAGTGCATCAAAGGACGAATTATAACGAGAAATGCCTTCAAACTTATTCACAGTCTATCAACTGCTGACTAGTTAGAAATGCCAGAAACAAAAAACAGGCCTGATACATCCTAGCCTGAAATTGTAATAGGCTGAGAGATAATCGTCTACTTCACAACACCGGGTAGACAAAGGGAATGGCGGAAGTCATGGGGTATAAGTGACGTCACCAATACGGCACTTGGTGCCACACAATCCCTTAAAGAAGATATAGCTACTTGGGGCTGTGCTTGGTTCCTCCACTGTGCCGTTTACACCGACCAGCGTACACCTGCGCTTCATATTAATTTGAACTGGGAACATTCGTGTTGTTTAGGTTGCAGAAAGGCAGCTGAACAGCAACCCTCCACAGCTGCTGCCGCGCTAATTGTTGTCATCACGTGGTCTGGGAAAGCTGGACGTGCTGCGACGTCACACGGAACGCAGGAAGCGACGGCTCGGGTGTAGGAAGTAGGTTCCTGTTCAGATTCGGGTCGTTCCGTAGCGGGTGATATTTATTTGTTTGGGAGCTTTCAGTGTAGTACAGAAAAAAAAAACAACAACACAGGACAGTGTGACCGTTGGCAGAGCCCGGCCCGAAGAGAGGCGAGCGTGAGAGTGTTCTGAATTTGTCTCAGGCTCTCTAAAGGGATCTGTGTCGCCATGGCAGTGCAAGAGAGCCAGCTGAAGAAAATGTTGTCTAAGGTAGGTCAGGTGGGAAAGAAGTAATAGCTGATCAGCCTGCTCGGGTTACAACCGGTTGTTCCAAGTTCGATCAACCTGTAGCTATTCAGTTTAGGGACAAAGCACTTGTTGGTACTTCCATGTTCTTAATGATTCACCCCCCAATCTCTCTGTAGTGGCAGCTAAAAGCGGTGCGCCCCCCCCCCCAATATTACTTTGTTCCATATGGGAAAGGTGCAGCTCAGACGTACACGATGCTGTAAACTGACACTTTAAAACAGAAGTTCTTAATAATTGTAAGATGCTAGATCAGAGTTAAACTTGCCCTGTGTTAGCAGTGAAGAAATGCCTCCAAAAGGTTCTAGGTAATGTCAGACACAGCAGCGGCTCTGTGGACCTCAAACTTCTCAGACTAACCCTTGACTCTGTCCTCAGACCCCTTACCGCATTCATCAATCCCTCCCTCTCTTGCCAACAATTCCCTCAGCGTTGGAAATCTGCCTCTGTTGTACTCGTCTATGAAAGTGGCGAAAGGACACTTATCTCAAATTATCGTCCTATCTCTATCCTTCCGGCTGTCCCCTCTCTGTGTGTATGTCCCTCCGACCCCCCCAAAAGTGTTAGAACGATTTGTTGGGGATGTAAGTTTGTCATGGACGAGGATTTAATGACTCATTTTTTTTGCTCATGAAATCATTAGTAAACAGTAGTAATGTTGTGGCACTGTCATCATTGCTGCATTCTGATGACACCAGTGAAAGTCATGGAAGTCCTGAATAAAGATCAAACGTCATGGAATCAATGACGTGTATGACTGTCATGGCAATCTTATATTCCTACTTATTGTCGCAGACCAAATCTTGGAACATTTGACCAAATATAACCTCGAGTGCGCGGAGCAGGATGGATTCCGGAAAGCACATAGTACTGCTTTTCTGGAATATACCAACTTCCTACACAGTGCACTCTATCGTGGCCAGCTGGTGGAGTCAGTCTACATTGACCTCACCAAGGCCTTTGACACTGTGAACCATTCACTCCTACTCGACTCGCTTTATGGCTGTCTGCCTATCCAACGAGGTCAACAAATGGTTTGCAAGTTATCTTAGCACCAAGGTCGCAGCAGGTCAAAATTAATGATACACTCTCTAGCAGCTGCCTTGTAAACTCTGGAGTTCCCCAAGGCTCTAGCCTTGGACCCTTACTGTTCAGTCTCTTCCTTAACTCACTCCCTAAAGCATGTTCTACCAACATCATTCTGTACGCAGATGATGCTGTCCTCTTTTCTGCTCACTCTAACACCAACCATCTCACTAGAGATTTCTAAACCATTTTCAAGGAGGTTGAATGCTAGTTTAAAAACCATAACAAAAAAACAAAAGTGATGCTTTTCAATATCCCGCACAGCCACTACAAAGCAACTTGCCTCACCATACTAAACAAGCAAAACCTCCCCCTTGAGCAAGTGAAGGATTTCAAATATCTAGGCATAACATTAGACAGCACCCTGTCCTACTCAACCCACATCAACCTAATAGCAAGGGCAATAAACTCCCATATCGGCTCACTATATAGGCACTGCCACTGCCTCATCCCTGAGGCGCTCAAACTTGCAGCATCCAGCTCGGTTATCTCCATCATCGACTACGGGCTGATAGTCTATGGTGCAGCCTCCGATACAACCTTGAAGAGAATCACCATTGCTCTTAACAAGGCATGCCATCTGGTTACGGGTGCCCACAGGTACACCCACACCTGTGACCTGTATACACAAACGCAATGGATAAATCTCAAAAGTAGGATCACCTACCAAACTTGTCTCTTTGCAAAAAAAAAAATCAGCCTAGGCAAAGCTCCATCAAGCGCCCTGCCCCTGTTGATAACAGGTCCTAACCCTTGCAACATACACACAGCATCTTCAACAAGCTACATGGTCTCTTACTGCCAGACTGCCCAAGGCCAGAGATCATTTTGCTACAGAACTCCTAACTGGTTAAATAACTTCCCCACTGAGATACTTAACATCCCCTGCCTTAGCACCATTAAACTCAGTCTACGCCAGCACTTCACCCAGCAAAGCAGTTGTGACTGCCCCCTAACACCTAGACCCCACCCATTTCTAGGAAATGACTGCTCTTAGCCCTACCTAACTACCCAACCCCTTTTTCCACCTACCTACCGCCACCCCTTCCCTACCAGCTACCCTTCCTTCCCTAACTTATCAGACTTGACAAGGGCACCTCCCACCTGCTTCCCCCCCACTTCCCTCATCTGCCTGCTTCACCCCCACCCCTTCTTCTCCCATACTCCTCTCTTCCTACTGTTGCTCATCCTCTCTCTACTAGCCCTAGAGACAATGTCATACTGAGCTAACCGCACCCCCCACTCGTTAATTCTCTCAATCCTGCCTCTACTCAGGTATTCCTGCACTGTTCCACTTATTCCTACTGGCACACTTTTCATGTAAAATATGTAGAGTGAATGTTTAAGTATTTTTGTCGCCTTTGACAAATGTCTTCACTTCATGCCTGTAGTTGTAACACTGATACTGTCTATAATATGTTCTCTATCTGATGCGGATCCTTTGTAAAAAAACCTCTGTTTCAAAGGTCTGTAATCCTAGTAATAAATAAAAATAAATAGATAAAGGCATTGGTTTCCAGGTATTGGTGAAAAATCAGAGTGACGGAACTGGACTGGACCAGATTGGTAAGAGCTGGACTGGGTGCAAGTTGAGCAAATGTTGTTGAGCTGACTTACTGATGTAGCCCCCTACCAATGTCTAGGGGTAAACGGATGGAATCGCTGGAGAGAAGAGCATGCATACAAATGAGGACGAAACTCTTGTCTGTGTCTGCTGTTCTCAGCCTTTGTTGATTGTATTGTGAGGCCTTCTGGCACCATGCAATTCTGCTTAAAGTAAAGGTGTAAGTTCACCTTACTAAGACTTTGGGCTTCACAGCCCGGTACCCTGGGGCAGCGATAGCCCTTCTGTGCCAAGAGTAAAACTTTTACTATGCTGTGTAACGTTTTGGAAGGGATCGTAACTCTGGCTGAGCTGCCAGCCAGCCGATCCCTTTCCACTTCCTAGTCTGCCCGCCTCCGCCCCACGCCTTTCCCTCCGTATCAGACGTTAGCCAGGGAGAGTATTTAAGGGATCGCCAGTCGGCTATGGCTTTTCATTTTTCCTAATATGCAGTCTAATATGGGTAGAGTACATCTGTGCTTATACTCCTCCTGTACTCACAGCAACTATAAAAATTGACCACTTAGGCCCACCGGCACAACAGGGTGAGCACTATAACTGTGCACTCCCTTATTTTGCACTGGGCCCACTCTATCCCAACTGTGACTCCTCCTTGTCTAACTGCAAGCCTTACAACTTGCTGCCTGGAGTGATGAATTCACACTGTACTTCTTCCTACTGCCTGCGGTGTTAATACTGTAATGTAATCCCTGTTTGGTACTGCTGTTTGCAATGTCCCCATGTTCTAGTCACTTTATGGTAATTCTTCACTTGTATTTGCCTGATGGTACTGATGCTTGTAAAGTCCCTGTGTGCTAATTCTGTGTAATGTAATCCTTCACTTGTATTTGTCTGATGTTCATGTATGCACCTTGTAATCTCCCAGGTCGCACCTGAAAATAGGCACTTGGCTGTCTAGTGTGCTTACCTGGTTAACAAAAGCAAATAAATAAAGTGTGCAAAATCGTTCAGAAAATTAGCCCCATGTACTTGTATGGCGTGAGTCCCAGCGCTCTCCCTGGCTAAACGTCATGATACGGAGGAGCGCGGGGGTGGAGCGGGCAGACTAGGAAGTGGGAAGGGATCAGCTGTCTGGCAGCTCAGCCAGAGTTACGATCCCTTCCAAAACCTTACACAGCATAGTAAAATGTTTACTCTTGGCACAGAAGGGCTATCACTGCCCCAGGGTACTGGGCTGTGAAGTCCGGTATGTAATCTTGCAAACTTACTTTAGAGTTGAGCCAGTCCAAATTAATTCATGGGCATCTGCATGTGCTTCCCATCATACTTTGCATTATTGCGGTATGTGCAATTTGTGTTTTCTATATCTGGATGATAGGTCTCTTCTAACTGATGCAGCTGCTACATAGATACATAGACAGTGTCGGCAGATAAGGGCCTATGGCCCACCTAGTCTGCCCATTTGAGCTTGTAAGTTCAGTTTGTTTTCCTAGAAGTCTATTTCCCCTTACCCCTGACCTCTAGAATTCCTTTATGTCTATCCCATGCATTCTTAAATCCCATGATTGTTTCAGCCCCCACCACTTCCTCTGGCAGGGTGTTCCACTTGTCCACCACCCGTTCTGTGAAGAGCTGTTGTTGTACAGCTTCATGGCTTCTCCCCTTTAGAACTCTGGAACAGACCAGCTGACCCAGCCTCCCAAAGGAACCAGAGATTAACTCTTTCAGGAGTCATGGACCTACGTAAAGAGCCAGAGCTCCTTATAGGAGCTACACTGATCCGACCTGGTCCTGTTTTGTCGGTCTAGTTTTCACCAAGTTCCGGGTATGGGTGAATGCCAGACCAGATCGGTAGATGCTGGACTGGCTGCAGTGTTCATTCTAGGAACCAAATTTGGTGGGTCAAATGACCCACTGGCCACTGAAAAGGTGGGTCATTTCATGAAAAATGTGGGTCATACGTGACATTTCTTTAAAAAATTGTATACAGAATTTTAACGCAGCATCAGTATCATAAGCTGATGAACTATTACAGCAAGTGCAGATCAGCAGGGGAGGTGTGAGTTGTGACTCAGAAAATAAATGGCATTTACATGATGTCAGAGGTGGATAGCAGTTTACAAGAAGGCACTGACATCTCTGTCACTGCCGAGCATCAATCAAGATCATACGCCTGAGGCATCAGCCAGAGGTCTTGTGTCCATCCAGTAGTAGCGTCTGTTCGCAATGTGGTAAACTGTGAATTTTTGCCAGCAAAAAAAATAAAAAAAAGCACCACCCTTGCACTCTTTTGAGAGAGAGAGAGAGAGATAGGCGATATTAATCATTTTGGAAGAATACACAGAGGCATTAATAAACAGCCCTAGTTAGAGTCCTGATAGCAGTTACAGATCTAAGATTATCAGACTAACTATATTAAGATATTTATAACCTATTATTACTTTAATGAGGCATGATATCAAGAGGGATAAATTAAAATATCAGTCACAGTTCGGTTATGTGCTGAACTATAAGTCAGTCAGTGCAGTCCCCATGCTGGAATAACCTCCTCTGTTTTTTCTCCCTCCAAACGTTGATTGCAGAAAGAAAATCAAATTCTGCCTGGCAAGGTCCCACAACCGCAACAGTCAGTAGATCATTGACTCTAGTAGCAGACAGTCTGTTTCTCATGCTAGTTTTTACAATGTTTTGGGCACGAAAGCCCCTCTCACAGTCTGATGTATGGACTGGGGCAGTTAATGCCAGTGCAGCCAGTGTCAAAAGATTTGGGAAGTCTGACTTATGATATTTGTTTATGAACCCCCAAAGAGTTTGCATGTTGTCCCTCGGGGTATCCCTCTCTCACAACAAGTGGCTTCAGCATTTCCCATTCTGCTTTGGTGCAGTCTGCATCCACAAGTGGTGGTGCCACTGTCTCAAACTATTTGTGTCTCTGCTCTTGACCATAATGATCAAGCAGCACGTGAATTTGTTCATTTCCCCAGGTTTCAAGATCGTCTTTAGAAAGACTGCTAACAGGTCTAAGACCCAGTATTCCAAAAGTAGCCAACTTGTTTCTGTCATACCCAGGGAATCTGCCTTTTAAATTTGCAACCAACTGGTCAATGAAATGGTCCTTGATTGAAAGGTTTTTGCCTCCCCTTAGTATGTGATGTCCCTTGAACATCAGCCTTCCCTCCTCATCTTCCTGGATTTCCTTCTCCACTTCATGTAGATACATTTTTTCCTTTGTTTCAGATTTTATTTTTTCTAAATCAGCGAAGCACTTCTCCAGACTGACATGGACCATCGAGATGTCCAGATCTCTTTTCTGAAACACTACACTAAGCTGGGTAATTACAGCAAGTACATCCATTAGCAAATAGGTTGTCTAAGTCATATCTGGACATTTTTCAGGCATAACCTTTTGCTCTAGCATCCGCTTTATTGCAGAAGAAGTGAGAAGGGAGTCTAGGGTGTGATGAACAGTCTCAACCGCTTTGTAAACTGCTATTCACCTCACATCATGGACCTCCTTCACTTTTAGAGTTGGTTCCTCCAGTATTTCTTGTATTTGTTTTAGTTTGTCAACTCTTGGCTGATCTTTTAAAATGGTAGAAAATACCAGTTAGCACCTCTTGGTATTCTTTTAGGTAGGGGACAGAGTCTGCTGCTTGTGAACTACATTGTGCAACCCTGTGAGCAACACAGTGTATATTTACTAGCATTGGGTTTTCACGTGGCATGTGCCCGGTGACTCCCTCATCAGTCCCTGTCATGACTTTTGCTCCGTCACTTCCCAATCCCAATACTTTTTTCATGCTGATTTTTTTCCTGGCTAGGAATTGCTTTAATTCTTTAGCTATCCCTGCTCCAGCGGCATCAGAGATCTGTAAGTTCTCTAGAAAATGAGTAGATGGAACAAAACTTTCAGGACCAAGCACTGTTGCATACAGTACTAGTTTTTTTGGCGACAGTGATGTCTGTGCTTTCATCACAAATTAATGTGATGTATGGGCTATTTTCTAATTTTTTACTTGTCTCCTGCCTAATTACCAAGGCTATGCATTCGAGGATGTCATTGGCTGTAGATTCTGATTAATACGAGGCATTCTTGGCCACAGACAGTTTGTCAACAAAAGGACAATCTAAACTAGACAAAAATTCCATTAAACTTGTATATTTATGAACTGGCAAGTTTTCTTTGGCCATCCAATAAACACTCTTCATGGCCACTAGAACAGCTTGTTCTTTTTTCAGATATAGCTTTTCTGAATGCATGCTGCAAATCCCCCTGCATATTTTCAGCTGCCATAGCATCTCTGTGGTCTGCCGAGTCAGCATGCCTAGTCAAGTTGCTTGTCCTGAAATTGTCAGTGCCAGAAGTCAGAGTATTTTGTTTCTTTTTACTGATGTACACAGCACAAGTCATCACATTATTTTCTGAATTATAACTCAACCACCTGTACATTGTGAGCCAGCGGCCCTGAAAATTACGTTTAATACTGGCCACATGGGGCTGACTACTAAGTAGTTCACAAGCGGCAGACTCTGAGTCTAAATCAAAGTTGTGACTGGCTAGCACTATCACCAGGTCCCAACTGTGTGTCCGCCACAGTGACGGACAACGCAGTCTGCTTCTCAGAGGACAGAACTGGCACCACATTGCTCCCATTTGAATTTTTAGAAGACCCTGATCCTGATGCAGCAGTACATAGTCTCTTAGGTGCAGAAGACCTGAAAATGTTTTAATGTTCACTTTTTTTTTTTTGCCATGACTGCTTTATTTTATAAACGCTGCAGCAGGCCTTGTTTGTTTTTTTTGATATTCTACTTCTTACAAGGACGGCGACTGAGGAAGTAAGTAAGAATGCTGAATAATGGGGTTGGTGTGTCACTGATAAAATGTTTTAATAAAAAAAAAATTTCTGACTAATGTCCTGTGTCTGAGTCTTTTATTTTATTTTTACATTAATACACCATATGCAAACAAGGTAGAGAGTACAGTCGGAGAGAATTCAGAACACACACTCTAGCAGTCAGTCACTGTCTGCTTGCTCCTTTATTTTTTTCTGTCCCACCCACCCTGCTGTTTCCTAAAATTAAAGTTTCTGCTGTGTCTTATTTTCTTTTCTAATTGCAGATATGTATAGATTTTGACTGTTTCTTTTAATAATGCAGCTTTCCTTATCTGACTCCAGTGTGTAAAAGCAAAGACAGAGCCCTGCCCCTTGCTTCTTTACTTCAAGTTCGCTTCTTAGACTCATTCTTAATAAATCTGTTTCACTACCTGCAGTAAACTACATGAGATCAGAAGTTCAAGATTCAGCCCCCTCACTTCCTTGCTGTGATAAAATATTTGATTTTGCTTTAATCTTCTGAGGTTCCTGCTAGTGGATGCTGTCAATATATCCCCAACACTCTGGCTTAATTCACAGTCAGTGGCTGCTATTTATTTTTATTAATGATTATGAAATGATGATTATGAAATCTGCAGCTTGCCTCACACACAGTTTGAAATTTTTGTGGGAGGAGGTGGAATTCAGACAGATATTTATTAATCCGCTTTCCTTCGCAGTTTATCAGATATTGACTGCTCAAGCAGTGTAATCAAATGGAGACAAAAAGGTGAAAAAGACAGCCCCCCTTTACACACACAACCCCTCTCCTGTATTCTTATCAGTTTATTTTTTCAATTCTTTTAAGTCTACTGTGGCTTTTTAACTTAACTAGACAGCCCCCCTCACACTCTTTGCTTCAGTTTCTACCTTTCCTGTGTTGCAATTGAATTCTGCTATTAGGTGAGATAGAGCAACCCTTCCCCACACAGAGATCTGACTCTGTTCTATAAAATGTCGACTCTGGCTTTATATTTCTTCACTTTAAGTAGTTCTGGAAAAGCAATTTATTTTATTTGCCTTTTCTTAGTAGGTAGATGGTTCAGAGGGCAGAGGCCCCACAGCTCTGCCTTGCTGCAGTCTCAACTACCCTCCCCTATCGCAGTTGTTTTAGTATCAGTCCAGTGGTCTGTAATATAGATTTCACAAAATAATCCAAAATCTACTCTCTCAGACTGTCACAGCTAAATATACCTGATAGTATACACTATCAGAATCGGCGATAATAGCGCCAACGCAATTACAGCTCAGTCTTTAAAGAACTACAAGCTGAAGCTGCTCACTCCCGAAGGTGACTCCAAAGTGCGCAACAAGGGAAATTGCGTGGTTTTAGTAGCTCTGTTCTGTACCATGTGATGTGTCTCAGTGTACATCACATGGTCCACAACAGAAGCGCCGGCCCCTTGCATCCAAATCAGCCATGCTGTGGTTGAATACTGTCAGAAACACCCTTCCCCAATGACTGTGTTGCTGCAGTTCGTAGATAAAGCTGCCACTCAGATTGAATGCTCACTCAGATCTGCTGCAATGGGTGAAAACAGCATGATCACCAGCCTGGCGCAGCTCTGAGTGAAGAAACAATAATTTGTTATCTTCGATCGAACACATTGAAGAGATGTATTTCTATACTCTCAGATACTTGGCTATGTAACCTTTTATTTCATTAACTACATGTCGGCAGCACTTCGAACTGGCAACCACACAAATCTATCATTCTCCTTAGCAGATCCCTTAGAGCTCAGCTCACGCAAAGGCAGTTATCTGCTAAAACAGGAAAATTGTGTGGTTGCCCCTTCGGAGTGTTACCTGACATGTAAAGCTAGTAGATAAAATGTTAAACATAGCCTAGCAACATAAAAGTACTTAGAAAATACATCTCTGCCTTTACCCCTTTAGTGTGTGTGTTCCGGTCGAGAGATAACAATTTACTGTGTCTGCACTCAGAGCTGCGGCAGGTTGGTGCACATATAATTTGATTCAGATTTACAGCAAACAAAGATGTAACAAATCCCTCTTCAGCATTGTGCCACGGCATTCCTACGGTTGGCATCCTGTCCAGTGCATTGTTCTTAACTCCTCCTCCATGTGCCCCCAAGGGGTTATGAAATTTTCCTTCAGCATGATCTGAGTCGGTCTGTAAACCCGACACGCCCCCTGGGGCCGGCGGCATTCCTGAGCCGGTAAGCTGTCCCTCTTCTTTTCCAGCATGACACGCCCTCCCCAAAACAATTTCAGTGCGCTGTGTCTGTGGACGGCAATCCTGAGCCGACAAGCTGTCCCTCCTCTTTTCCAGCATGACACGCCCTCCCCAAGACAGTTTCAGTGCGCTGTGTCTGTGGACGACTTAAAATGCACGCGCACCCAGGATTCTTAAAGCTGCAGGTGCGGCAAAAGACCCAAGACGCATTATGAAGATGGGTCAGGCCACATGTCGGGTGCGCCAGTGGTGCGATCCCGCGGCCTGAAATGAACATCCATATCAGAAAAATTTGCGCAACTTACACCCAGTCCAGCCCAGTCCATTTATTACTGATGTCTGATTCCGGTGGTCCAGTTTTCATATGGTTTCCTGCTTTCCACAGCATTCTGAGCTTGAATCTCCATGTTTGATATTGATGATATACCCCACATTATTATGGCCAGCATCCCACATTGTCCCATATTTTGAGTGTCAGTGTTCCACATTTCAGTGAGAAAATGTTGAGAGGTGTGCCCTCCCCCATGAAATTATTTTGTTTTCTTCTATGGTTAAGGATCTCATCAAAGCCACACAATGGAATTGAGGGCTTACAGTTCATTGTTTGCTGTCATGTAGTCTATATTTTGTCTATTCCTGTAAATTGACAAGTTTTCTCCCTGTTGGTCTCATCATTGATGGTCTGTATGCTCACAAAGGTGCCATTTGAGGCCCCCCCCCCAAAGCCTCACACAACCTTGTAGGGACTTTGCACACCACATTTAACCCCACTTTGAAGGTGCTAGCTCCCTGGTTACCAAAGATGGTTGTGGCAGCTGAGTGTGGGGCAACCACGCCTCAGTTCCAGCATTTTCCCAGTCAGCTGCCTGGCTGCAGGCGACCTGATTGTGCTCCTCATCCTTGGTTGATCACTTGGCCGCTGGGTGACCAAAGTGATATTTTTAGCTGGGTGATACAGACTTGCTGGAATGTGTTTCTACTCTCTGAGCAGGTTTTTTTTCCAGGGTGTTTACTTGCCATTAGTATAATTACACTGTTCATTTATTGTTTTGAAAGGTGTTTTAAGGTCACGAGAGACCAGGCAGAATTTGTTTTTCTAGGACCCATGGCAGCTGTTGGCTGAGTTGGCATGGAGGAGTGTTTTGTTATGGCTAAATGTGCCCATCACACTGGCTGTGTAATGGGTATTGGGTCCTAGTGTTGCAGCTACTCCATACAACCAGTTGAACCATCGCAGGAGGGCCAGAGTCTGTTTCTGTCGTGAAATGTTCATAAATATCTTAGGCTTTGAAACCTTCTTGCTCTGTACAAGGCTGTCTACATTTGGGTAAGGAGAGATCCTTTTGTTGAACCTCATATAAGTGAACCCATTGTGAGTGGTACAGCATGAGTGTGAGTCCTTGAGGGAGGTGGCAGGGGAGGCAGCTGGAAACTCTACCCAAATCACTGTTTCACAGGACCTGTGAGTATCCTGCACTCCAGCAGATCTCCAGTGAACATATGTACTACTGCTATGCCACCGTGCCTTTCCTCTGAGTTGTACTTTTCTGTTGCATTGCCCTTGGATGCCTCCGTTTCTCTCCCTCCTTACCCACCTCCTTTCTAGGGGAATAAAACTCCCACACTAGTATTTAAAGACAAAGGCCTCAGCATGTTTTACTCAGAATCAGATATCAAATTTACACATTTTAAAAGCCGAATTGGGTAGTTAAAATCATTTCAATGTACAGACCTTTCCGTACATAAAAAGGCTGGAATCAAGGTACCTCTCGGTCAATTTCCAGAGGACAGTCCATCCCAGTCAAGGGAAGCCACTAACCCCAGAGGGGCCCCACTACACTGCATCTGCACACATGGTGGCAGACAAGGCACCCCTCCTTGCCCAACCCAGTTGGGAAGAGGTCCCTCCCTACACCCTGCATCACCAGCCCTCCACTGTGTGTCTTTGGAGAGTAGGCTCAGACTAGTTGCCATACTAGCTGCTTGTGGAGGGGTTGTGGGGTAACAGATGGACCAGACACAGAACTTCAGGTTCAACACACAATCTCTGTGTGATGTTTATTTAAAACACGGGATAATCTTAAGCAATGGCATATCCCTTCTTCAGTACATCAGTTTGCAGCAACAAACTATGCATGTCCTTCCTCTGCACTTAGCACCTACTGACGCACTGATATACTGATCTAGCTCTTTAGTGAAAATTATTTCATTCCCTATGTTGGTCTTGTGTGTTTGGATGACAGGGAGCTCAAAAAAAGAAAAACCCCAAAACAAGCTAAAGACAAAGAACCTCAGTGTAGAAGCACTGAAGCAAGGGTTACCCCAAAGGGCACCGACAATAAAGTTAAGTTTCAAAGAAAAACAACCTCACACATGCCTCCATAATATAAAGCATCATGGGATGTATATGCAAATCACCATGAAATTTTAAGCTGGTTCAGCTTGGTGTGATGGTAGAGTCGGGTATTTTGGGAGTGAGTCATGTTTCAGTGACGGCAATTATGTCAGGTTGGACATGTGCCACCCATGCTTCTACCTGGGGGTATTTAGGGAGCAGGCTTCCAGTATTTAGCGAGACAATCTTAAAGGGAAACGTCCATCTAGGATTAAATTAAATTAATCAATATTGTTACCAATGGAAATCTGCTTTACATAAGCTATTGACCAAACCGTAACACTTTTAGTGCCAGAATTATAACCCATTCAGTTGCTCCTCCCTTTACAACTGCAGGCATCCATTTTCTAAATCACAGGCACAGGAAATGACATCACATCAGGGGAAAACACATGAAGTCGATAAATATTTTAACCAGTAGAGGCGCACTAAACTGAAGCTTGAGTCCAGGTGCAACCTGAGAGCACAAGAAAGTTAAGTGACTTGCTCAGGGTCATACAGTAATGCAAGTGGGGAATGTGGGATTCAAACCCAGGTCTCCAGGCTTGCAGCTCAGAGACTTAAACCACTGCGCTATACTGCCTCCTTGAAGAAGTAATGACTACAGCTTAAATTATACCTGTCTTGATTCAGAACCAAATCTATCCTATCAGTGTACCAGTTGGTTTTGAATCAATCAAAAGTTTATTGTTTGGCTTGAAAAGTCATCAACAAAATATATACAAAACACAAAAAGTAATACAATTCAAAAGATTACTACATACAGTAATACAAAGCATCAGTCAAATATATATGTATGATTTAAAACAATTTATGAAATGGGCATTGAAATTCAAGTGTTCTCATTGGCCACTGACTGTGTGCTAAAGTGTCTAACAATACAGGAATAAGACCAGGCAATGCCCACTGGGCATTGATATGGGTGATGCTGCCCACAAAGAATATTCACAAATCAGATAGCCGCCATCTTGTTTTGTGCCACAAGTGATGCCACCCTTACTGTGAAGCTAACCACCCAAGAAACATCAGTCACTCACTCGCACATCTTGATATGAAATGCACAACCTGCATCATTTAATAAAAAAAAAACTGCCACGATCGCATTTGTTCTCTTGTAACCCGCCCGCTTGCTCAGTCACCTGGCTGACTCATAAGCTTTGCTGCAGTGCCACATCATAGGCTCGCTTTCCTCAAGTGCCCTCCCCCCAAAAAAAGCCTCTACTAGTTCACCAAAAAAATTAAAAATACCATCCTCCTTTATTTACGTGTCTTCAAGTGCTCCATTTTCACAGGAGACAGTTGCTCCCACACTGCGCCGCTCTATGTGTTCCATAACAGGTACTGCCATGCCCTTCAGTATGCTGGCTTTCCTCTCACTTCATACAGCTATGGGGGCCACAGTAGGACAAACTTGTAAGTCTAAAAAAAAAAAAAAATCCAGGCAGAGGAACTATTTTATTTAAAATAAAGACCCCAAAATTACTTTTTTTGTTACTGAATCCTAATAATTTTAGTTTTTAAATGCATCTAAAATGTAGATGCCCATTTAATAAGCGCAATAAGCCACTCCAGGGTCTGTGTGCTAGGCACTTTAACACATGGCTAGGAGGCTAGACACACTCGGCCATTGGCCTCGTGCCTCACTACGCCTCCTAGTCATGTGTTAAAGTGTCTTAACACACACCCTGTCATGTTTTATTGCTTACATAGACATACAAATATCTTTAGAATTTTAACTCATTACTACACTATACTTTACAATTCACATATTTGATATTTAAATTCTTGCCCATGCACTTGTATTAGTTGCTATATAATATTTCATTCAAGATATACTTCTATCAGCCAAAATCAAATATTTCCTTCCTATACCGATATATAACTTTCTCCACTGCCATAAAATAATTTGCTAATTTTTGAAGAGTAAACCTATCTGCGGTGTGTATCATAATTGCAGTTAGTATACTTTCATCAAGCTGATATGTATTTATATTAAAATCTTTCAACCAGTAGAGTCTTTCCTTTGTATAATAGGTGCAGAACTAAAGTACATGAACCAAATCCTCTCTACCCCCAACTGTACAGTCACACATTTCAGATATAGACATATCTTTACTGAATCTTCTTACCAAAACATTACTAGGAAATTGCTCAAATTTATATCTGGCAAAGACTGATCTCATCTTAGTATTTTCCAAAATATCTAAATAAGGTTTATAACCAAAACAAAAATTGTTTTTACTAAACCATTTGGAGTATCCAGAAGTAGAAATACCTTTCCAATCCTTATTATTCCAATAGTTGTCAATCTTTTTCTTGATATACTTTTTATACTTCAGACTCAGAGTAATACCCCTATCAGTTACCCTCTTCAAATTTATTTTTGAATATCTTTCAAGCAGTATATTAATCTTGGTGAACCGGAATATACCCCTACATCCTAAGCTATACCAGTAAAGCTTTTCTTTCTAACATATTTTTGATAAATTAACTTCTGGAGCCCTGGTAAGCTTAAGCCAATAATTTAACTTTCTATTATCCATTTTTGCTCTCATATTAACAATTCCCAGTTCTGAGTGTATATATGCTGCAAGGCAAGAATGTCCCAGTCTGAGTAAACACCTTAAGTTCTTGTATAAAGGAGACATCAAGCGATCAAGCTTTTTGTTGTCATAATCCTAAATTTCACTGGCATAAAGCAATTGTGCTTCCAGCTTTACTTCAATAGCTTTCAGAAACGGTCTAACTGTATTGTCCCCATACCTACAGTTAAACCTTGTCAGGGCTCCAACAGTTTTCTTATGCTTTACTACTAGGGATTTGTACAAAGAATTCCATGTACCACTTGAATGAAATTCCAATCTCAGATATATATATAGCTGGGAACCACCTCAATTTTATTTTCATTCACAACCCAAGATCATTTCATTTTTTTCACCCAAATATAACAACTTTTGTTTTGGTTAGATTAATTGTTAATTTTATCCTGTGTGAGTACTGAGCAATATAATCTAATTTAGCCTGTAAACCCTTCTTTGTCAGAGAAAATATCACAATATCATCGGCATAGGCTAAAAGAGGGCAAGTGGAGTCCAGCACCTTAGGAGAATCTGAGCTAAAGGGATCAGCATCTTTCAACATTTTATCAATATACATAGATAAGAGTAATGAAACCATCACACAATCTTGAGGTACCCCCTTATTAGTCTTAAATGGGACTGAGAGTTGACCCTCTTTACCTAAACTAACTTTTGCCCAGGTATCACGATAGAGATTAGCCATTAAACGAATCAAATTAACATCAATATCTCTATCAGACATTGTAGTCCAGAGTATATTCCTAGAAATGGAATCAAAAGCCATAGAGTAATCGATAAAACAGTGTATAGCCTTTGTTTCCGTAGCAACACATACTTTTCTATTAGGTGTTGCAATATAAAAATATTGTCAATAGTAGAAAAATGTTTTCTAAATCCCACTTGGTATGTAGACAGACCATTAGTCAATTCCACTTGATCTTTTAATTTTTTGAGCACAATTTTAGAAAATTTTTTTAATGAAACATCCAGAAGGCAAATTGGTCTATACATGGTAGGCGAAGTCAAAGAACTCTTTTTATGTATAGGAATAATGTGACCCTTCCAAGATGGTGGAAAACAATTAATGGCAATACATTTATTAAAATAAACTTCCAGTGTTCTACTCAGAAAAAAAAAGGGGTGGTTAGAAATATCTCTGCAGGAATCCCATCTGGACCTGCTCTTTTGTTTCTCTTCAAAGTTGATATAACAAAAAGTATTTCCAAATGGGAAAAATGCAATTTAATTTGAACTGTTCTATCCATACACAAACAATTTTGTTGTTCTTCTGGGTCAAAAAAGATACTAGTAAAATATTCTACCCATGTGCTTTGATTAATAAAACTATCAAGTTTTGTCTTATGTGAGTTGGTTCCCTTAGCCACCAGTATCCAGAATTGTTTAACATCATTTGAATTAATAACTTCTAACATGTGAGCCCATTGGTTTTTATAATATTGTGTTTTCTTTTAAAAAGTTTTATAGTATCTTCGATTATTATTAAGTTGTTTAAGTAGAACCTTGGAAGCATTTGTTTTATATAACTTATACAACCTTCTTATCCAGCTTTTAATTGCCCTACATTCTTGATCATACCAACCTGACTGTTTACAGGGCTTATATTTTGGCTGCAGAGTGATAAATTTGCCCTTTATCTGATCAAACAGACTGTTGATCAATTCAGCCATTTGAAAAATAGTCATAACATCCAATATTAAGGCATGAGCCATCAATGAAAAATTGTTAAGAATTGATCTAACTATGTCTCTGCATTATTATACCATCTTATTTTACTATCTACTCTTAATTCAGAAAATAATATCACGTCCTGTGATTCCGTTTTTTCTTTCTGTGAATTATACTCTAATATCACTGGGAAATAGTCACTTTCCGCTCGTAGAACTATCCGCACTTCCTTCCAATCATCAGTTGAACCTGACCATAATGCCAGGTCTATGGTAGAAGCTCCCCTTGTGGATATATATGTGTAGTCACCATAAGCAACCCCTTTACATCTCCCATTAAGAGGAAATAGATCAAAATTACTCATTAAGTCAATGATTTTTTCCCCGCTCTATTAACTATAACATCTTTTGCCTTTGTTATGGGTTCATTTTCTGATGACGCGTATATTCTGAGTTTTCCAACAAACCGTCATAAGTTTCTATACGAGCATTAGAATCTCCCAGGAGTAACATATCTATCCTGAGAAATAAAGACAGTGCCTCATATCAAACAGTAAATCCTAAATAGGGTAAAAAAAAATAAAATAGAATTTTCAGGGGGGATATATCCCGTGAACACCACTATTCTCTGTTCTTTGAAACCTAATAATAATGCTATAAAATTTTCATGTAGCTTCCAAGTTTTAATAAGTGAAAAAACATTGATCTTGACGAATACAATGATACCACTGGAGCTTCGACCATTACTGTGTAGTTTTCTACTTTCTGATTGAAAGGTGTCATAACCATTCAGCTTAATGTCATCAGCAGAACAATGCCATGTCTCTTGAAAGCATAATGAGTCGACATTTTGAATATAATCCTTCCACTCATCATCCACCACCTTATTAGTCCAACCAGCAATATTCCATGTTACAAACCTAATATACTCAGAACTTAATTGTAATTCAGGGCTAGTATCAGGTTTATGCCAATCATCCTGATAATCAGAAATAACAAGGAAACGATTCTTCAAAGGGAGTTCCATCTGCCCAATTTCCCTTATTGGATTGGCAACTGAAGGTTCTTCAGCTAAAAGGTGACTTTCACACACATTTAACCCCAGCAGATCCAAAATAGTACTTTTTGCAAGAATTTTGTCTACAAGTTCCCTAGAATTGAAGTATGATCTATTTGAGTACTACCATCTCTCCTTTTAGCAAAAAAGTAGTCCCTTTCTCCAAACGGTATTTTCAGAAAATTGACAAATAGGTCTTTAATAGCCCCTGTCAGTTTAGTACAAGTTTCTTTTTTCCATAATATTCATACCAAATAGACTAATTCCTGGATTTAAGGAGTCACTCAGTTTTCTTCCATTTGTTACTATTGGATCACCGTTAAAGATTTTTCTATTCTGGAAATCTATTATAATTCTAATTTCTTTCAGAGAATCACTATTAGTCCAGACATAATTAGCAGTTCGTGGAGAATGCCAGACTGAGTCTAAGATATAAGCTTCACTCACTGAAGATTCCTTCACTTCAATTATCTCATTAGATGTCAAACTCGGTTCTTATTCTTTATTGAGAAATTGTACTACTAATGCTTTGGAGACAGGTTTCAGAGATCTACCCCCACTCAACAGGGCCAATCAATCTTAGTACAGGATTTTCTTCCTTTATTGCATGACTATAGTTATCAAACCTCTTACTGTCCCAGTTCTCCTTTTTGCTTTTTAGAGTGCGTGAGGGACTGCTTTTAATGGATTCATTAGCCTTACATAAGCCACCAGAGACCACCAGTTGTTCTGTACTATTTACTAGCTTATGAGATCTTGCCAATTGTTGATTTAGTAAGTTAAGGTCTGATTCTAGTAACCTTAAATGGGAAATGTGTTCTCCGTCTCCTGAAGAAATGATATTCTGGGCTTCTTTCCTACTAACTATTTGCCCTTCGAATAAAACATTATCACAAATGCATTCATTTACTCCATCTTTTTTTGGAATTCATTGTTCCTTTCCTGTGGAGGGGATAATTTCTTGATCTTGACTTACTACTTCAGTGCAATAACCTGCTTGTTTTGACTCTTGTATGTGTATAATATTGTCATTAGAAACTCCCTTAGCCTTATTTCCCTTCTTTTTTCTAGTCCCTCTTCTCTTCTCCTTCTTGTTAGGCTGTTTAACAGGTGGGCTAGCTGGGAAGTTAATACTACTAAAATCTGGCCTAATTACACTGACATCTGAATCAGTCGAATGCACAGCTCCGTCAGTTATCTCTGAATTATCAGTTGAATGAATCATTTTTAATACATTATTAGATATCTCGTCTGTCTCCGCCCTATTGGAAGCTACATCTACCTCAAATTCTCCAAAAGTTTTCTATTGATTATCAGTTGATCCATTAAAATCAGGTTAGCGTAAGTTGAATTCCTTAGTAATGAAACTAGGTCTTTAGCAGGATGGTTAGGGACATAAGTTAAATCATGTTCTCTAATTTCAGAACAATCCTCAGTATATTTATTTGATAGACAGTCCCAGTCCAACTGTGTATTTTCCTGACAACTAGCTCCAATTAGCTTTTCTTCACACTATTTTAAGCCTTTGATAGTTTTCTGCAAATCCTAAATTATTGAGCTTAGAGCTTGTTTGTTGTTTGAAATTCCCAGAGGCTCGGAAATTTCAAATTTATGTGAGTCATTACCAGAATAGACAGAGTTTCCCTCTAGACTGCCTGACTCCGATGTTACAATAACAGAATCTACCACACTCTGAGTAGAAAACAGACCTATTACACTAGTGTCAGCCTGATTTCCATCGTGGTTTTCTCCTCCACTTAAATTAATCCGGGCTACAAAATCATTTTCAGATTTCTGGAATTGTGGTGTTGAAGTTCGACTAGCACTTTCATTAATTTTATGTGAGTGGTCAGTAACCGACTGCCCCACCTAGCCTTACAAGAATAATCATTCCTAAATCTTACCCTCGTATACTCAGGACCACCAGTTGGTCCCTATTAGCAATCCCCAGAGTCAAGACTAACATGTGAGGCAAATGCTTTGCTCACACTGCCCCTAAGCTGTGGAACACTCTCCCACCTTTAGTACAGGAAGCCCCATCGCTGTTAAACTTTCACACAAGGCTCAAGTCCCACCTGCTTGGGGCAAGCTCATGCCATTGTCAAGGTATTGGATAGTCATCCCCTGGTCCTACATTCTACACCAATCCCTCTCCCTTTTCGCACCCAAAATGACTCCAAAAGCATGCCTCAACTCCCTCAATTGTTGCACTTATGTTCAGTATACTGAAATATTGCCTTTATTGTAACCTTGAACTTCATGTCTACTTTCTCTGCACCCTGTACTACCTGACTGTATTGTACTGTTTCTGTCTCCCGAGTCGCCCCTGAAAAAGGGACCTTCGGGGCTCAGCGGACCTACCCGGTCATCAAAATTCAATAAAAAAATGAATACATTTTTGTCTGTTTTTGTTTAGCCAGTGGTTTGTTACAGGAAAGTTCCTGATCAAGTGGAGACATTCCCCCACTCTGGAGTCTCTGTAGACTAGTATTAACCATCAATAATCTAGATACCCTCACAAGAGAAAAAAAAAGGTAGTGCTGGACTTCACTTGCCCTCTAAACAAAGAAGATACACCGGGGAAATTCAAGTCCTAGATGTAGAAAACAACAAATACTGTTTCTATAATTGCTGTATGTACTTTGGCTCAATAAAAACAAATGGACAAATATAGTAAAAGTGATACGAAATAAATATCACAAATCTATAAACTGAAATATTCACTAGGTGTATGTACAATAACAACTACCAAGCAGTACTAAAAAGTGCAAGAATTTATAAACTCTATAGGGAAGGGGGAACCCTTTAAACCTCTTAGTTTATCATAAAGTACTATCTTAACACATTTAAAATACTTGTTGCAATCATCCAATTATACAAATTGTACAAATACTTTACAATTACCCGCTGTCCAGCTATCCCAGAGCTGGGACAGATTTCTGTGTTCCGTATCTTCCCTTTTAGATAAACTTTTTAGATAAACTTCTAGTTATTGGTCATTAAAATATAAAAAGGAAAAACATTTCAAAAATGCGATACGCATAGACGTAATTCCCTTGTAGCATAAATCCTGTTATCTGAGATCTTGAGTAGCTTAAGTAGCTTGAAGGACTGCTAGATTGCTTTTTCCAGCGCTGCCAGAACTTTTGCCACCACTGTAGTCTAGAAACAAAAATTGCAAAAGATTGTATGAGATTTAATTCTAGAATATACAAAAGGACTTTAGAGCTCTAAAAAGCCCTAAAACGGCCCTAAAACACTAAAACCTTAATAATAGCAGCTCAATAATAATATAGCACTACTCTCAATTAGAAATATGCTTAAAAAGCAAAGATGCATCCAACGGGATTAAAAAGAACAACAAATAGTAGAAAGAAAAAAATACAGGACCGAGAATAGGATTCTAAACTTGGAGATGATGACAATGACCCAGAACCTGTAACCTACAACCTAGGTCACAAGTCAAAATCACCTGTACTTGTTCGTATAATTTCAAGAATTTATAACACAAATTACAACAGTGAAATTTAGGGACTTACAGAGCTTGAGTACACCAAACCATGTTAGTATCCAATTTCTGGGTCTCCCAGGGTCTCCTGTGCCGAACCATTTGAGTATCAGACAAGCCACCCCAAAAGGGTCCTCTGCACTGCTCTATACCAGTTTTAGCTTCAGCTCTTCCTGTTAATGTTGTTAAAACCCAGTATCTAATCTTCACTGGCAGCACAATGAGCAGACAGCAGATAAAAACTTTGTGAGGCTTCTGTGGTTCAGGACCTAGCGTCACTGCGCACAGATCCTGCTATCCTGCTACCTTGCTATCAGCAAGTTTACAGCCTGGATAATGTAACTTGTTTTCAAGTGAAAAAATCCGAGTAGTGTACGATCCCCAGCGGAGAGTAGAATGGTGTCTGCAAGTCTCTATGGACAGATACACCCAAGCTACACATGCTTATGCCAGTAGATTACTCAACCCAACCCAGAACGAGATTGCCAACAGGTGTCTTAAATGACACGGTAATGCAAGTAATTGATCACGGGTGAACATCTAAGCAATCTAAAACTCTGAAAGCTCACAGTCCTCGCCTTCGGGTATGAGTAACATGCTATTACTACTAAAAAAAAATAGTGCTAATCAGTGCTGTCTGGTAAAATGACTAGTAATTGTCTAGTAAACTAAGTTAACTAGCTAGGGTTCTAATTAATGGTCCAATCAATTAGACACTCAATCAGACACTCGGGGAAATAATACAGAGCTGTATGGTACTATGTAGTACTATACTATACTGTAATGTAATATCACAAAACCAAAAGACTATAAAAAAGAGAAACAAAGTTAGTATCTGTGCAAGTGAAGCAAACCGCCAATATAAACCTAACACACCATAACACACTGTAACAGATTCAAAACATATGATTGAGCGAAATACTGGATGAGAAAGCAGGAACAAATCATAAATCAGTGAGTCAACAGTTTGGTACAAGTTAGTCAGTTTGACAGTATAGATATCCTTAGTTCTTTTAATTCCACGGTTCTGCAGCTCTCAGAAGTCAACCCGGGTCTTCTCAGTTATAATCTCAGTCTCCTTCACAACAACTTCTAAGATCACAGTTCTAAACCCACGATGTTCCTCTATTTCTATTTCTCAGTCTTTCATCACCAAATGGTAGCTTAATCTCAGCTCAATTCTCAATCCAGTTCAGTTTCTTCTTATCTTCTCTCCTCCTGATCTTGCCCTTGCTTTTGCTCTTTGGTCTTTTCAGACACCGCAGTAACAACACGATGTAGCTCCTCTGGTGTCGAACATGCTCTGCAGCAGAGGGACCACACCACAGTGAGCAAAACCGCACTAGTCGGTCTGGAAGAATTGCACTTAGGTACGGAGAACATCACAGGTGGCATACCTTTTCTAGAAAATAAATTCGCGTTTGCAACTCCTGCTTTACTCTCTCCTCCACAGCGAGTTAGCGTGCAGTGGCCATCTTGCTCCAGAAGCCAATTTAGAACTAGCTCCACTTGGGAATGAAAAAATCTGGAGACCAAAAATCGGTTTTGCAAATGAAACTAGCTAGATAACTTCCCAAAGGGTCCTAGGCAAAAACTTATTGAAATACTGCTATTTCTTCTTCTACATGTGAATGCGAAAGAGGATTCTCCAAAACAAATCTTATTTAAAACAAACTAAGAACAACCCTGATACAACAGTGTTTTGAGAATAAGCTGCTGACCATGAGTGCAGACTTGCCCATCTCTGAGGTTGTTTTTTTTTTTAGTTTAACCAGGATTAGCACACTAAGCTGAAAGCTTTTTTTACAGGTGCGACCTGGGAGCACAGGGAGGTTAAGTGACTTGCTAAGGGTCACACAGTATGCAAGTGAAAGCTGTGGGATTCAAACCCAGGTCTGGTCTGCTTGATGTCACCCCAGATTTGCAGCTCAGAGCCTTAAACCACTGCGTTATACTGCCTCCCTGATTTTTTTTAGATTGCTTAGATGTTCGCTCGTGATCAGTTTGATCCATTACCATCGATTTAAATACTGACTTGACAACAGTAGTCTTGGTACTATCCATTCCTCTGGTCACAAATGTCCCTCAAAACAAACTGAAGAAGCTAAGCCTGAAAGGAGCTTCAGTGCTACTCTGCTGTGATTTCACTTTCCCTCTCTTGCCTCTCATCCTGACACTGGGTATCCTACAGAAACAAAATAAAAAATAGTTTTGCTAAAAAATGTACGCAGAAAAATAGTATGACTTACTAACGCCTGCAACGGACTCGTGGGACAAAGGGAACATAAGTCCTGGACTTATGCCTTCCCAAAAAAAATGTCACCCCCTGATGTGCAGTTTTGGAATGTGGCAAGGATGCGTAATTTTAGAATGTGGCTGGGACGCACAGTGTTGGAATGTGGTAGGGATGTGATTCACAATTTTGAAATGTGGTGTGTACAATTCTGGAATGTGGCAGAGACAAGCAATTTCGAAATAAATGGTGTGTCCTGTCACATTCCAACAGTGTGCATCTCCACTATATTCTGAAATTACCAGTTCCTGCCAGATTCCTTGGTGGGGGTGTGTGTGTGTGTGTGGGGGGGATGTTTCTTCCTGTTGCATTCTGTGATTGAGTGTCCCACCACATTTTGAGATGGTACATCCCTGCCACATTCCGAAACATTTTAAAATTGTGCACCACGTTGACATTCTATACCTTGGTTCAGCGCAGCATTCCAAAACCACCTCCTGGAATGTTCTAAGGTACAGTACCATGCATCTAAGTATTCTGGAAATGCAAGCACTGCAGCCAACCATATTTCAGGTTTGTGTTTTTTCTGTTTAAATGATTACTACAGCTACAATTTCTTAAACTTTGGGGAAACAGGTCCTATAAGGTTGCTGACAGGGAGGACTAGTCTGTGAGTTCAGGTTATGACATCATCCGTGGCTCTTCACTGAAGCTGGCTGTTTTGAACATGTATTGAAATCAGGGTTACAGAATAACTTATAACTTTTAAATGAAGTAAGGCAGAAGCCTAATTTTTTCTATGAGTGTCACCGGGTGTGGGTATTCAAGATAACACATACAAGGCAGACTCAAATCACAGTGCATAAAAATGGCAACAGGCATATATCTCTTTATTTTGTCATAAAATGAAGGGATATATGTACAGAAATCAAATGAAAAACGTCAAAATAAAGGTTAGTTGTATTCAAAACAAAGGCCGCTGCTTTTGGTCTTGGCAGATTCTAGGCTTCTATCAGCATGACCGGTGTGGGCCCACACCACTGGGAGGTCTTTCTCCTACCTCCGTCAGTCTCTTACTGACTCCCTAACTCCTATCTAGCTTAATGCCTCTAGTGGTAGGCTTAAATATATTCTGGGTGGGGTCACCTGACTAAACCCTTAACTAAAAATACAAAAGGAAACTAGCTAGGTTAGCCTAAAATCACAGGGTGACCCACCATACATTGTAATACTGCACTCCACATTGATTTAATCCGATAAGCAAGCATCAAGTATAATACTGGGCTAGTAAAACTTCATACAGTCGTGGCCAAAAATATTGGCGCCCTTGCACTTTTTCAAATAACTCACAATTTCCTCTACACATAAGTTGAAATTAACAACAGTACCGTATTTGGTCTCCACAATTCTTTATTTCTCTGTTAGTATTACAAAACCTTTGTTTTTGATTCAGAATTTAATATATCCTTTTAAATCAGAAAATGAAAAGAAATGGCATTGACGTAATTATTGACAACCTAGGCTTAATATTTGGTAGCACAGCCTTTGGTCAAAATAACTGCAATCAACCGCTTCCTGTAGCCATGGATGAGCTTCCTGCACCTCTCTACTGGCAGTTTGGCCCACTCTTCTTGTGCAAACTGCTCCAGTTCTCCCAGATTTGAAGGGTGCCTTCTCCCAACTGCTGTTTTCAGATCTCTCCACAGGTTTTCAATGGGTTTAGATCTGGACTCATTGCTGGCCACTTCAGAACAATCCAGCGTCTTGTCTTGAACCATTCCTGGGTGCTTTTTGAAGTGTGCTTGGGGTCATTGTCCTGCTGGAAGACCCATGACCTTCGACGGAGACCCAGCTTTCTCACACTGGATTCAACATTGCGCTCCAAGAGCAGCGACTGGTCACGTGATGTAGTGTCGACTACAAGCCTCTACCGTATTCTCCAGCCACCCGATCGCTATTTTGATTTAATTTCATGGTCAAAATTTAGTTAATTTTCGGCAGGGGGAAAGGGAAAGTTATTTAAAAGGCTCTTCATGGTCTGAGTCATAGTGACAGCGTGAATGGAGATTGAAATGAGGAAGAATCTCCCCAAAAGAATGCCGCCTGACACTCCTGAGAAAGGCCCTAAGAAGCCTAGGCCTGCGAGTTCAGCTGATTCGGGCGAAGCAACCCTTAACCCTGCTGATCGAGAGCCATTAACCCTGGCCAAGTTTCTCGCTGAGTTCAAGCCTTTTAAGGAGGAAATAACATCCATGACGGCAGAAATCAAGATATTGTCATCAGCTTTAGAGGAAGTAGTGCGGCGAACTTCAGATGCTGAAGTGAAAATTCACTCTTTAGAAAAGAGAGTTGAGAAAGCTGAGTCCGAGTTGACAGCTGCGAGGCAGAAGATAACTAGAATGGAATCCAAATTAGAGGACCTTGAAGGTCGAAGTCGAAGAAATAATGCAGTCCTGATAGGGCTGCCTGAAACCGAAGAGGGGCAAGATGCAGTTCTCTTCACTCAGAAGTTTGTGGAGCGTGTGGCTGGACCCTCACCTTATGGGGCCAAATATACTATTGAGAGGGCGCATCGTGCCCTTAGACCACCCCCCCTTTGGGATCACCGCCTAGACCCCTGATTTTTAAGTTCCTCAATTATCTTGAGCGCCAGTATTTCTTAACTTGCACCTCCTTGACTTTCTTTATCACCTGGGAAGGTAAAAAAGTGAGAGTGGCTCAAGATCTCTCGGCTACGGTCCGGCAGTGGCGCTCTGCCTTTCATCCTTACGTGTCCAAGTTAATAGCTGCTGGCATTCGATTTAAAATGTTATATCCAGCGAGATTACAGGTATACATATCAGGAGTATGGCACAGTTTTAATGATCCGGAGATGGCCCGGTCTGGATTAAAAGAACTGCTTCCTGACCTCCTCCGAGAAGTCTGAGCTGTACTTTTGACTGACTTTGCAAGCGCAATGAGCTCTGAGGTCAAACTGTGGATACCAGCCCTCTTCGTTCTTTGCTTATGAGATAGGGCGAAGATCTACCTCTAGAATGATTAGTGGATACCCTTCAGTAGGATGAGAGTGGCAGAAGCAAGTTAATCTCGTTGGGGACTCAAGTTTTCCGCTGGACTCTTATCTGTTGCAAGTTCTTCTAATGAAAGATTTGGTTAGAGTTTAGGACCCGAGGAAGTAATGGAAAATAGACTTTCTGGAGTTATGTATAGATTCAGAGGGGAAGGTGGGCCTACCGAATATGTATGATTTGTTATTTGTTCTCATTAGTAATTACAGGGTCCCTCTCCTCATTGTAATATAACTAAATGCTGGGGGGTGCTGAATAGTCTTTGCTTTCTAAGGGGTTTTTGAATTTGTATTGTGGATGTCTTTGTGACTCCCTGGTATATGAGTATTTGGACTCAAATTCAGAAGGATTAAGCTGCTGAACCTCATATGGCCTCAGAAGGGGGAAAAATCAGGTCAAGTTTTGCATGAGTGGGTCTTTCTTTTTTATAATTGTTCCCAAGATAAGGGAACATGCGTGTTATAGCTCAGTCATACCACTAGAGGGGGATATTGCTTTACTGTTTTACTGCACAGCTTCACTTACTGTGTTGGCGCTGCTTGTTTTGGAGTTAGCATTTAATTTACAGCTCCCCCCTAATAGAAGAGTGGCATGCTAAAATGACAAGCATAGAGTGGGGAGCGCGTTGTAGCTTATTCAAATACTTGGTAGCCAATTTAATTTTTGAAGAACACCGGCCAATTTTTTTGATGCAATTGACGCCTGAGGTAATAGAGAGCTCCCTGCTCAAAACTAATTGCCAAGAGATGTTGTTTATTATTTTACATGCTGTACCTAGTTTGATCTCGCTGTCCATTTATAAAATTAGGATACTAAATCCGGTAGGATAACATCAGTGAAGCCAGACACTGACAGGGGCTTAACGCAGTTCAGCTTCAGTTTCAAAGGAAGCAAATTCACAGCTGTTATTCGAGATTCAGTTCTATAATTGAAACTCCTCATGGGGACTCTAATAAAGGCCAGCAGGTTAAGCAAAGTTTTTTAAATGCAGAATGGTCACCGGCAGCGGGGCTATAGGACTAATATTTTTCAGGACTCCAATTGCAGGGGAGTGTAGACAGTTTATTATAGTGTAGTCTACACTGCTGGGGTTTACTTTTATTTTGTTTAGAATGTAAAACGAACTGAAATAAATGTATGTAAATCTGATAAAAGTGCTTTCACAGCGAAAGAGCTGGGATAAGTAGATGTGGCCCTTCATTGAATTAGGTTGGTTTTCAAAAATGCTTAGAGGGACAATCGGAGAGTGTTTCCCTTGTTAATTAAGTTAGTGTTTAAATGTAGGATTTTCTGAGGGTGGTTGGGGCTAAGGTGTTGGTATGGAGCGGAGCCTATAGCAAATGGGGGAGGGGATTGTTCATGGTTGTTTTTCTAATGGGTAGGGGCGGAGGGAGGGACTAATTTGGGGGGAGGGTCTCAGCACAGCTCATAGGGGGTTTTCAAGGATGTATATCTCCGAGAGATTTATTTTTGGTGCATTTTACATTACTGGGAGTTCGCAATAATGACTAATATAATAACAATTGCAACATGGAATGTCAGAGGATTAAGGCAGCGTGTCAAGCAGTATAAAATCCTTAAGCACCTTGCCTTGTTGTCCATAGACATTGCAGTTATACAAGAGTCACATTTACTGGAGTCGGAAGCCAATTGTATAAGGTGGCAGCAGATTAGCCACGTTTTCTTTGCTGGGGTAGCTACTAATAATGCCGGTGTATTGATACTGATTAATAGGAAGACCCCATTTGTGTTGAAGCAGGTGCTTAGGGACCCGCAGGGTCGATTTTTGTTTGTTCATTGCTATTTGTACGCCACCGAAGTCCTCCTGGGAACTCTGTACGGACCCAATGTGGATTCCCCTGACTTCTTTGTGAAACTAATCGACCTATTATATGATATATATTACTTTACCGATTATTATTGGGGGAGATATGAACATTGTTATGGACCCATTAGTGGACCGTTCCTCTCCTATGAGAAGAGGTCACTCCAAGGGCCCTTCAAGAGCTCTTGGAGCAATATGCTTTGTGTGACGTATGGAGAGTTTTGCATCCTTCAGAGAAGGAATTTACTTTTCTATCCCCAGTGCACAAGACTGCCATGCATATTGATTATATATTTCTCTCCCAAGCTCTCCTCTCCGGAGTGATTGAAGCTTCCATACAGCCAGGCCCACCTTCGGACCACACGCTGGTCACGTGTCAGTGCTTTCACCCTTTTCTAAGAAGTCTCCCAGATGGAAGATTAATAACCAAATGTTAAAAGATGATCACGTTGTTAAAATAATTAGTGAACATATAGAGCAATTTATAGAAACTAATACTCTATTTCCAGACCAGATTTGATGTGGGGGGGCTTTTAAAGCGTTTATTAGGGGTGTCTTAATTAGTATAGCTACACACAGAAAGAAAGAAAGAAAAAGATAAGAAGTTAGTTTCACTATTAGGCCAAATTCAACTAAAGGAAACAAGGTTAGGCCAATGTTTTTCGGAATCCGAACAGCAGGAATTGGTTAAATGAAAGGAAGGCTACTTGGAATTGTTAAGGGACAAGGCCGAATTTGTGATTCTTAAAGCTAAAGCAGCGTATTCAGATCAGGGTGAGAAAGCGGGAAGGCTGCTGGCACTTTGGGATTAAGCAAATGGAAGCAAATAGGTATATTTTGTCAATACGTTCCCAAATAAATAATGTCCTAATAACAACCTCAGAGGATATAGTTTTAGAGTTTCAGAGGTATTATACCAGCTTATATAGTTCTAAAACGAACTCAATATCTGGTGACAATATAGATAAATTATTTGGAGGCATCTGGATTAACCCCACTTTTGGAATCCCAGCAGGAATGGCTGGTTTCCCCAATAACGACTGAAGAAATCTCTAGGATTATTAAAACCTTACCCTCCGATAGATCACCTGGGCCTGATGGTTTCTCGTCAAATTTTTATAAGAAATTTTTAAATCAGCTACTTCCTCTACTGTTATCTTTATTTCAGTACATATTATCGGGCGCCCAGACGGATCCTATTTTGTGGGAGGCTCTAATAGTCTTAATTTTGAAGCCCGGGAAGAACCCAGAATTGCCCGCGAGTTATCGCCCCATATCCCTGATGAATCAAGACATCAAGACATTGGCCAAGATTTTAGCGGATCGCTTGGCATTGCTGATGTCTGATCTGATTGGACCAGAGCAAGTAGGATTCATGAAAGGGTGTTCCTCATTAGATCATCTCAGAACCTTATCGCACGTTCTCTTGGCAACCAGGGATGCCTCATTTCCAGCGGTCTTGGTCTCCCTGGATGCTGAGAAAGAGTTTGACAGGGTGGACTGGAACTTATTTAGGGCCCTGAATGCTTATAAATTCCCTGAGATTTTTCAGAATTGGATTAAAGCCCTTTATAATATCCCATCAGCCAGAGTAATGGTTAATGGGGTTATTTCGGAAAGATTTCCACTGCATTCAGGAACTAGACAGGGTTGTCCCTTATCACCCTTACTTTTCAATTTATATTTGGAGCCCCTCATTCGTCGTTTAAAGCTCTCTCCCATGATCCAAGGAATAACCATCCAGGGATATGAGGTTAACATATCAGCATACGCTGATGATTTATTGTTGCAGCTATCCGACCCGAATAACTCAATACTGGCTGTGTTGAAGACCGTGCAAGAATTTGCTAATCTTTCCAATTACAAATTGAACATTGATAAATCCCTTGTGTTTTCACTTAACCATAGAGTGATTAAATCAATTGTTGTAGAATATGGCATGTCTTGGGCGCCGAACTCTTTAAAATATTTAGGGATACAAGTAGTCAGAAACCCCGCTTTGGTTCAGAAGTTGAATTTGGATGACCTAGTTAAAATTTTAGGAGCTGATTTAGACAGGTGGGCCAAATTATCTATCTCACTCTGGGGGCGTGTGAATTTAATTAAGAAGAACTTTTTCCCTAGGATTTTTTTACCCATTGTACTTGCTTAATAATTGGATTCCTGTTTCATGGTTCCGTAAAGTTAATGCTTTGATAACAAAATTTATTTGGGCTAATAGACAACCCAGGATTGCATTTCATAAACGGGCAGCTCCCAAGGATAAAGGGGGTCTTCGTCTTCCGCACATAATTTTTTACTACTGGGCGAGTCACATGGCAAAATACGTTAGATGGATGGAGAGTATGGGAGAACCGGATTCAGTGGGTTGGCTGCCTATTTGGCTCAAAATAGAGATATCTTTAATTAAACAGTGTGGCCTGACGCCAGCTTTGTTGTTTCATATCAGGCCGAGTGCCCTCCCCCCTTGTTGAAATCTACCCCCGTTGCGATTTCAGTCAGGGTGTACTCCCAGATATGTACATTCATGGAATATGGTCATACTGTAGATGTCGCTCAACCCATTGGCGGTAACCCTAATTTAAAAATAAGTAACAAGCCATTCATGTCAAAATGGCTCCCACAGCTGGAAAATGTTAAGTTTTCTCAGGTCGTTGCTCCGGACGACTCTTGGCTCTCAGTTTCTGCAATATTGAGTAGCCTTAACATCCCCACCAAGTCTATTTTTAAAGTATTCCAGTTGAAACATTTGTTAACAAAGGTATTTGGTCCGGTTCCGCCTCAACGATCTAGGAATAAGTTTCGGGATATGCTAGTCTCGATGTTCGGTAGCCCTCACTCAGTATCCGATATATATAAAATTTTATATAATTGTAAATATCCGGAGGTGTTTACACTGGAGAGATATTGGGCACCATGCTTTCCTGGCTCGGTGATAGACTGGGCAGCATTGTGGGCAAATTGTCATAAATATGTTACTCAGGATAGGTTACGACTTGCACAGTTTCGTATTTTACATAACATATATTATACTCCCCAAAAATTATATAAGTATGGTCTCATTGATTCTCCTTCCTGCTCCAGATGTGGGCAGGCGGAGGGTATGCTCTATCACATATTCTGGTCATGTTCTAAGGTCTCCACCCTCTGGGGAGATATCCAACAGAGGATGGATCCTTTATTGGGCCTCTCCGACCTTTTTACTCCGGAGGTATGCTTATTAGGAGATTATACCCTTACTCTTGTGATATCGAGAAGGTGTTGTATGGCACTAATTTCCTTATTGATTAAGAAGGTTATTCTTCGACACTGGAAAGATGACGTAAATATTCCTTTTTCGGAATGTCTTAAGGAAATATTGGCTAATCTCAGGATGGAGAAAATGGTGGCTAGTCTAACTAATATGATGAATAGATATAAGCAAATCTGGGATCCTTTCTACGCGTTGCTTCTCATTTAGATAATATTAAAGCAGTTTTGTAGTTCTGGATGGTTTACCATCTGATTAGTTAGAGCTGTGCTGATGGGGGAGGGGGTATTGTAGGGAGGGGGGATTGGGTATGGGGAGAACAGCTCCAACGTATGTAGCGAAAGCTCTTTTCTGTCTGAATGTATAACTTTACTGGTCACGTTTGGAACTGTTCTTATATGTATGAAAATTAAACTTTGAATTGAAAAAAAAAAAAAAAAAAATTGCGCTATAACATGGCCTGGTAATCTCCAGATTTCATGATGCCATGCACACGTTCAAGGCACCCAGTGCCAGAGGCAGCACAGCAACCCCAAAACATCACTGGACCTCCTCCATGTTTGACTGTAGGGAAGGTGTTCTTTTCTTTGAAGGCTTCATTTTGTTTTCTGTAAACATAGAGATGATGTGCTTTACCAAAAAGCTCTAATTTGGTCTCATCTGTCCACAGGACATTCTCCCAGAAGGATTTTGGCTTGTTCAGGTGTGTTTTGGCAAACCCCAGTCGGGCATTCTTATGTCTCTCTCTCTCAGCAGTGGGGTCCTCCTGGGCCTCCTACCATATAACCCCCTTTCATTGAGTTGACGACGGATGGTGTGAGTTGAAACTGTCGTAACTTGTGTCTGAAGGTCAGCTTGAATTTGTTTGGCAGTTGATCGAGGTGCTTTCTCCACCATTCGAACAATCCTGCGCTGCAGCCTTCGATCAAGTTTTCTCTTGCGGCCATGTCCAGGGAAGTTGGCTACAGTGCTATGGGCCTTAAACATCCTGATAACATTACGTGCGGTGGAAACAGGAACATCAAGGTCTCTGGAGATTGATTTGTAGCCTTGAGATTGTCCATGCTTGGCTGCAATCTTCTGTCTGACCTCCTCATACAATTCTCTGGCTGTCTTTCTTTCTCCATGCTCATTGCGGTACACACAGTGACACAAAACAGGAGAATGAGTCCTCTTCTCTATTCAAACTGGTTGAATGAGTGATTTTTATATTGCAGGCACCTGCAATTCACCATAGGTGAGTTCAATTCCAAAGTGAAGGAGAATCACCTGCTTGAAATCCAATTCTTTCTAACTACTTCTAAAAGGTGCCAATAATTTTGTCCGGGCCATTTAAGGATTTCTGTGTGGAATAAGCTAAGACTTAGTAAATTTTTCTGCTTTTTGTGTTTTATTCCACTGCAAACCAAAGAAATACATATGTGGATACCAAAATATTTTTTAATTTCAACAATTTTCTGGAAGGAATGGTACATTATTAGAAAAAACTGCAAGGGCGCCAATATTTTTGGCCACAACAGTAAATGCTTAATTGCCTGGTAACTAACATAGGGTCCCTCCTTATTTACCTTTGAGTGACAGGGAGGGCTGTATAAAGAGGGGACTGCAGAGGGCGCTGCTCCCCTATAGAAATCCTCAGATGCAGCCCTGCAGTCAGGTAAGATACTGAACTGTTTAGTTTTCTTCCTGGGTTTATATAGTAACTGCAACACGTTAAAGCTCTGTCAGGAAACCTCAGAACTGTAGTTAATGCACCTGTTGTATTTTTTTTTTTAATGGGGGGGGCGGTTAACGTATACCAAAAAACAGGCCTTCTCTGGAACAAACACAGCCTGGGGCTAAATTACAGATTGGCCCCATTTAGAGCCAAGGCACAAAAGGCACTTTATGCTTGTTTTCTCTTGGTGTTCATCCACTGTAAATATATACATTTATCTATCTTTGCACTTTATTTTTCCATCCATTTTATTAATCTATATGTTTAGGCACCTTATTATTTCTTAAAGATCATGTGCAATGGTTTTTTTACATATTTGTAATAAAAGCTTAAAAAGCTGAAATTCAAGTCCTTGTGCCATGATTAGTGTTTCCTGAAAATTTCTTGCTGTTTGGTTTTGTGGTTTTCTTTAAATCAGCATTTGTTAACTTGCTCTGTAGTGGCTGAAAACAGTGGAGTCATTTCTGTCCTCTCAGTCAAGCTTAGAGAGCAATGACATCATTTTGGAGTAGCTTGCTGTTTCAGATTCCTAATCAGAGCTGCACTCTGTAGATTTTATGTTTTTTTTTTGAGCTCTCCAGGTTTCTTACAAACCCAGTCTCTGGTTTGTGTTTAGATAGCTCAGCTTAAAATACTGTATAATGCAAAATATCCACACAGGTAAATTTCCGCGCAATGGTACTACTAGAGGAATTTAGCGTAATCTCATATTCGCGGTATTATGGTACCCAGAAGTCTACAAAATGAAGACAATACCAGCGACTGTATTCCAACTGTATTCCATCATTTTGCAGACTACTACTGTCTGACTACTAAGATGTCGCTCTTATCGTAGTTAAACAAAAAGCCTGCTGTCAAGCGAGACTTATCCAGTGAGCCCCTGAGTGCTGAAGGTCTTAGCCAGACTGCTGCAGTCCCACTGCAGGTTGCCGAGGCAGTGATCACCGAACTCGCTACTGACATCTCTGGTCTTGTCCCAAAGAAGCGCCGGACAGAATACACAAAACACACTGCAAGTGTTCGATTTGAGGTTGGCAAGTATGCAGTGGAGAACGGTGTTATGAATGCCGTTCGCTACTGCTGCAAGAAGTACTCAAACAGCATAAACGAGAGTACTGTGCGTGGGTTCAAGAAGGACTACCTTGCGGAGCTTGGCAAAACCCTTGACCCCACCAAACTGACTCCTGAACTGCCCACTAAACCCCATGGTCGTCATGCATTGCTCCTCGATGAAGTTGAGGATGAGCTGAGAAAAATTGTTAAAAGCCTTAGATCAGAGGGGGCAGTTGTGAATGCTCGTGTGGTATCGGCCATAGCATCTGGGGTAGTCAAGGTGCACAACCCTGACCTGCTATCTGAGAATGGTGGGCATCTTACATTTTCAAGGCAGTGGTCCTGGAAGCTTCTGAGTCGCATGGGGTAATCTAAACGCAAGGCGACCAAAGCTGCTAGAAAAACCCCACTCGACTTCCCAGACTTGAAGGCTAAATTCCTGGGTAGGGTGGCTACTGCTTGTGGGCAAGAACTGATCCCTCCTGACCTTATGTTTAATTTAGATGAGACTGGCATACAATTAGTGCCATGCAGTCAGTGGACCATGGCGACTGTCGGTTCGAAGCAAGTAGAGGTCTGCGGGCTGGGTGACGAGGCAGGTGTCAGTCATGCTTGCAATATCAATGACTGGCGAACTTCTACCTCCCCAGATCATTTATAAGAGAAAGACTGCCAACTACCACCCTGCTTTCACATTCCCTGTTGGCCGGTTAATAAGCCATTCCGAAAATCATTGGGCAAACAGTGTTACAATGCAACAGTTCATCATGGAGGTTCTTGTCCCGCACCATTAAAAAAATCAAGCTGCAGATGGACCTACCCCAGGAGCAGAGATCGCTGCTTGTGATGGATTTGTTCAGGGGTCACACCACTGAAGAGGTACTGCAATGCCTGGAGCAAAATGAAATCGTCCCTATTTTTGTTCCCGCCTCATGCACCGACTTATTGCATCCGCTTGATCTAACGGTGAACAAGTTGCTTAAAGATGAGTTAAAGCAACATTTTAGCAAATGGTATGCTGTTGCCGTGTCAGGCCAGCTTCAAAGTGGAAGAACATCTGCAGACATTAAAGTTGACCTGCGAATGCAGAGCCTAAAAGTGAAGCACGCCCAGTGGCTGGTGGACAGCATAAACAGAGTTGGCAAAAGGGAAGATGAGATCATCAGCGGATTCCGCAAAGCTGGAATCTTAGAGGCACATGCTGAGTGCCTAAACTACTAAGTCAGATGAGCCAGATTTTTTTCTCCTTTTTTCCTTTTTAACTTCAACTTCAATAAAGTTTAATAAAGGATTTTGTTTTTAAATGTGAACACAAACACAAAAAACAGTGCACAATCACTTGCCAGCCAGTCAACATCACTACCCTCACAACGCAGAGCCATGGTATAAGCAAGTTTACTCACACAGTTTTTTTTCTACAAGCCACACTGACTCCATGGTTCAATGACCCACCATAAGCATGGATGCTAGCCCCCCCCCCCGCTCGCTGTTCGTACATCCACACATTAACACAGGACTCACTTTTTGAAATACTGTGGCGTGTTGTGCCCACTTAAGTCCAGTCCCTGTAATTTTAGTTTTGTTTGGTTTCCCTACACACGCACTTGTGAAATGGAGAACAGAACAGATAGCATGTAGAATCACGTGAACTAATGGAGTATCACATGATTCGATTTCTATTTAGATGTTAGGTTCAAAGTTTAAGCGCTACATAAATATACGCATGCACTTAATGTTCGCGTATACTTAGTGACCAGTGAATAGCGCGGAAATAAAAATACCACGGAATTAAGGGGTTATACAGTATATCATTCTATTCCTTTAAAAAAACTGATCATTTCAGTTTCAGTACTGAATTGAAATGGTGGAAATATTTTTCTTTGAGAAATCAGCTTGTCTGTATCACAGCTCTGTTCTTTCTAATCAAACCTCATTTTTTTTTTCTAACTTTCTATAACACAGGGCTGTTTAATAAATATAAAATAAATCTACATTTTGTTCATTCACAGAAGCAGTTTGTCTTCAATGTAGTCATCTTAAATACAGTTGTGTAAGAACATATTTTTTCATGTCAGACTGACAAACAGGTGCTTGTCACACTCTGCTACAGTATTTCAAGCACAAGTACTGCCAGAACTCACACATTTCAGTTCTTTGGTGGTTCTTGTGTGAAAATACGTCATGTATGTGTATAACTAGAAACACTATGTGGCATCCGATTGCACCGTGTCTCTGCCCCACAGTTAAGACAGCTGCAATCTATTGCCACCTGTCCCCTGCCCCACAAGCCCCCTGCCTTCTACTCCACATTCAAGGCTGCTGCACCCTGCTGCCCACTGTATTCTCCCACACAGTCAGGGATTGTGCACCCCACTGCCTCCATCCCCTGCCTAAAGAGTAAGGACTACAGCACCATGCCGGCCCCCTGCCCAAACAGTTGGGGTTGCTGCACCCTGCTGCACTCTCTCCCCCACCCTCACAGTTAGGGATGCTGCACCTGTTGCCCCCAGTTCCTGTCTCCACAGTCAGGGTTGCTGTCCTGTGCTAAGCCCTAGAGTGCCAGGAAGGGAATTCCCTGTCTCCATAGCTGGGGCTGCTGCACCATGCTGCCCTAGCCACCAGAGGTGGGGCTTTTGCTGCACCCTGCCACCCACTTTCAGTGCCCAAATGGTCAGGGCTGCTGCACCATGTGTACCCCATCTCACAGTCAGGGCTGCTGTACCCTGATGCCCCATGTATCCTGCCCCTCTGGAGAGGCTTCTGCATCATGCAGTCTTCTGTCCCCTGTCACCAGAGACATGGCTGCTGCACCCTGCTCCTTTCTACACAGTTGGGTTTGCTGTGGCCTGCTGTGCCCTAGCGCTCCATGCCTCTGCAGTTGGGGCTGCTGCACCATACTGCCACTTGCCACAAGATTCAGGGTATTTGCTACACCCTGTTGCATGCCTCCACAGTTGAGGCAGTTGCACCCTGCTGTCCCCCTGCCAAAAGAGTCAGGTACTTTGCTACAACCTGCTGAGACAGGAACAGGAGACAACATGTGTAGTGTTCCTGACTGTGAGGGTGAGACAGAGGGGGTAGCAGGGTGCAGCAACCCCAACTGTTCGGGAATGGTACAGCACAACAGTAAGGGCATTTGCTGCACCCTGTCCAAAGCCTGTGGAGGCAAGAGGCTCTGTGGTGCAGCAGGGTACAATGGTGGCAGGGGACAAAGGACAGGATGATGCAGAAGACTTGACAGTAGGGTAGGACACAGGTGGGCATCGGGTTACAGCAGCCCTGACAGTGGCACAGGGTGCACATTGTGCAGCAGCCCCGTTCATTTGGGGCAATGGAAGTGCATGGCAGGGTTCAGCAGCCCCAACTGTGTATGCAGGTGGCATGACACTCTAGGATGTAGCACAGCACAGCAGCCCTGATTGTAGAGATAGGAACAGAGGGCAAGACAGTGCCGTGGCCCTGACTGTGGGGGTTGGGACAGAGGACAGCAGGGTGCAGTAGCCCTGAATGTTCGGGCAGGAGACAGGGGTAGCATCAGGATACGGCAGCCCAAACTATGGGACAGGGTGCAGTAGCCATGCCTGCTTGGGACAAGGGATGTGGGCAGCAGAGCGTAGCTAAGGATCTGACTCTGTTGGCAGGGGGACAGCAGGGTGCAACTGCCTCAACTGTGGAGGCAAGCAACAGGGTGCAGCAAATGCCCTGAATCTTGTGGCAAGTGGCAGCACGGTGCAGCAGCCCTGTCTGCAGAGGCTTGGGGCTCTAGAGCACAGCAGGCCATAGCAGCCTCAAATGTGTAGAAAGGAGCATGGTGCAGCAGCCATGTCTCTGGTGACAGGGGATAGAAGACAGTGTGATGCAGAAGTCTCAACTGTGGTGCAGAACACAGGAGGGACATCAGGGTACAGCACACCTGACTGTGAGTTGGGGTACAGGTGGTGCAGCAGCCCTGCCTATTTGCGGCAATGGCAGTGGGTAGCAGGGTGTAACAAAAGGCCCACCTCTGGTGACTAGGGCAGCATGGTACAGCAGCCCCAGCTGTGGAGTCAGGGAACCTGGCACTCTAGGGCTTAGCACAGCAGCCCTGACTGTGGAGACAGGAACAGGGGACAACAGGTGCAGCTTTCCTAACTGTGAGGGTGGGGGAGAGAGGGCAGCAGGGTACAGTAACCCCAACTGTTTGGGCAGGGGGAGGCAGGGTGCACCAGTCTTGATTCTTTAGGCAGGGGATGGAGGCAGTGGGGTGCACAATCCCTGACTGTGTGGGAGAAGACAGTGGGCATCAGGATGCAGCAGCCTTGAATATGGAGCAGAAGGTAGGGGGCTTGTGGGGCAGGGGACAGGTGGCAGCAGACTGCAGCTGCCTCAGCTGTGGGGCAGAGACACAGTGCACTGAGATGCCACATAGTGTTTCTAGTTATATACACAGAAACCACTAAAGAACTGAAATTTGTGAGTTCAGACAGGTGCCTCTCACACTCTGCTACAGTATTTCAAGCGCATATATTGTCAATCTGACATGAAAATAAAATGTTCTTTCATTAATGTGTTTATGAAGGCTACATCAAAGACAAACTGTTTCTGTGAATGAACAAAATTTAGATTTATTTTATATTCATTAAATAGCCCTGTGTTATATAGTTAGAAAAAAGTGTTGATTAAAAAGAACAGAGCTGCGATACAGACAAGCTGATTTCTCACAGAGAAATATTTCCACTACTTCCAATTCAGCATTGAAACTGAAATGATCAGCTTTTCATGAGAAGATAATGATATATTTTAAGCTGATCTGTCTAAACACAAACCAGAGATTGGGTTTGTAAGACACTTGGAGAGCTCAGCAAACCAGTAACTCTACAAACTACTGCTCTGATTGGGAATCTGAAGCAGTAAGCTACTCCAAAATGATGTCATTGCACTCTAAGTTTGACTGAGAGGACAGAAATAACTCCACTGTTTTCAGCCACTATAGAGCAAATTAACAAATGCTGATTTAAAGAAAACCACAAAGCCAAACAACATGACATTTTTAAGAGACACTAATCATGACACAAGGACATGAATTTCAGGTTTTCAAGCTTTTATTAAAAATATGTAAAAACCATTGCACATGATCTTTAGAGCATTTTCTGCTTCAAGCATAAATTCAGCACTGCAGACACTTTAAAGTCCTACAGGTGTGCATATACAAACATATTCCTAAAGCCCATGAGCACATTATTCAACCTCCAGCAAACAGCTTGGTTAAAGCATTCTGCACTTTAAATCTAGCAGCTCATTGGTATTTGTGAAGGCAATACAAGCCCCTTATCAATTTATTTATTTATTCAATCTAGGATTACAAGTACCTTTGAGCGCCAAGCAGCTCATTTACAAAAAGTTCCACGTGAGGGGGCACAGATCCATAATGGAAAACAGACTGGTTTCACAAACAATTAAGCAGTTTGTATTACAAAATACAGAATAAGAGAACAGCAAATAAATACACATTAGTTTATACGAAGATTCAAGGCAGGAGTGAGAAGAGGAGGAATTAGGAGGGAGCCAGATCAAGGAAGGAGAGCAACCAGGTGGCATTGTCAAGTAGCAGCTAGGATAGTAAGGACGAAAAGCAAGGAAGACAGTGGGGGAAGGGGAGATGGGAGGCAGGAAGGAGAGGAGAGTGAGAGGGCAAGACAAGTAGAGAGAACAGTGGAAGAACGGTGGGGTTTGGGGGGGGTGAGATCCCGGGAAGAGGGACAAGGATGTTAAGTGGTGCAATCACAGGAGTTTTCAGTTAGGATGTGCTGATGAAGTTTGAGTTTGAATTCACCGAGACTAGTAAGGTTAGCCAAACCATTGTGGAGGCCATTTAATCAGTATGGCGCTTTGATACAAAAGGAGCGTTGTATTGGGTTATCCGGCACATCGGGACTAGTAGGAGTGCAGAAGATAAGGTGCGCGTATGTTGGGTCTTGGGGGATTTGTGAAGTAAGCATCCTAATCCCGAAGGCATGAGTCCAAGGAGAATCTTTTTGGCAAGTAAGCAGGTGTGTTATTTAATCCTCCCATGCAAGTTGAGCCACCCAGCCTGCGTATAGACATCGCAGGTGTGGGTGAGGTGTGGTGCACCAATTAGGAGTCTACAGGCCTTGTTTAGTGCCGCAGTGAGCCTTTTGAGTGCAGTGGTGGAAGCAGTTCCGTAAATGACAAGGCCATAGTCGATTAAGGAGAGCACCGAGCTGTGGACAGCAAGATTTAGGGCTTCAGGTGTTAGAGACTTTCTCAGTCGATAGTGGAGCCCAATCCTGGTATTGACGGCTCTGGCAACATTTTCGATGTGCAGTGAGTAGGTGAGGTGTCTGTCAAGGGTAACCCCTAGGTACTTGAAGGGCTGTATTTGTTCAAGGGAGTCACCTTGGGAATTTTGGATGGTATGAGCATGCTCTTTATGTCGACTATGGGCTGAGGAGAACAACAGGACTTTTGTCTTCTTGTAGTTTAGTACTAGTTTATGGTTGCGGAACCAGTGCTCAAATTCCGTGGAGCCCTTTTGAAGGTTACTTTCAGGAAGGTAAGGGTCAGGGTGGCTTGCAAAAATGACAGCATCGTCTGCGTAGAGCAGTGTTCGCTGGTGGCAGCCAGTCGGTAGATTGTTAAGGAAGATGCTGAAAAGGAGTGGACCCAGGATTGAGCCCTGGGGTACCCCGGACCGAACAGGCTTCTGGTCAGAGATGGCATTGGAAATCTTCATGCGTTGAGATCTGTCCGCAAGATGGCTTCTAAACCAGGGCAGTGTATCAGAGGAGAGACCAGTTTGTGAGAGTTGTTTAAGTAGGAGTCAGTGATTAACCGTGTCGAAGGCCTTGGTTAAATCTATAAAGACTGCACCCAGAAGACTGCCTTGGTCAATAGATTGCTGGACGTAGCTGGTGAATTCTAAGAGTGCGGTGGTGGTGCTGTGCCCTTTCCGAAAGCCATGCTGTTGTTCACACAGCAGGGAGTATCTATCGAGGTAGTCTACAAGTTGGTTGGCAACAATACATTCGAGTATTTTAGAGAGGGGTGGGAGGATTGATGTAGGCCTATAGTTGCAGTGTAGTGCACGGTCTCCAGATTTCTGAACTGGGGTAACAATGGCTGTTTTCCATACCTGTGGGAATTGCGAGAGGGTTAGAGAGAGGTTAAGTAATTTAGTAATAGGTGGAAGTACTTCCTCCATGGTGAGTGCGATTAGCTTGAGATCTAAAGAGTCACCACTGTGCCTGGACTTGCCCAGCACATTGTCTAGTAGTTTTCCGACCTGGGCCACAGAGACATGTTTAAAGTGGAAGGGGGGTGATGATTTGTCTTGGCCTCAGGATGATGTGCTGCCACTAAGGTGGTATCGTCAAAGAAGTCTGTGTCTGTGCTTGTGCTAAAGCATGTGCTAAACAATTTCATTTTTATTTTTTTATTTTACACAAGCACCTTGCACTTTTATGCATTTAGCACCTTATATAGTACTTCAGGAACTGAGGCATTTTGTTAATGTTTAATTCCTTTCTAGCAATTTGCACTTTATATAGCAGGCAGCATTTACTGTTGGGATAATTATTTTAAACCATTACTTTTATATATGTTGCTGCACTGCAGTACTCTATTCTCCACTCTATGCATTTTCTCATGCATTTTACTTCTTTAAATGCACTAATGCAATTTACTCCTACAGTTAGCACTAAATGAGGGGGTAGAGTAAGGTAATACCTACATCTCCTCACCGGGCACCCACCCATGACAGGGGTCACCCTGTCACAATGAGATTTATTGAGTGTATGCTTATTCTAATTCTGCAATGTGGCACTTTTGGCTGGACTCCCTCTTTCGTAGTTGCACAGCGGGAAGCAGTAGTGCAAGGGGGGAGGTGAGGGCAATAACCCACGACTAGACAGACAGTTGGTCGCAGGGTGAAACAGGGCAGACCAGATGGACCAGTGGTCTTTTTATGCTGACATTTTCTGTGTTTCTGTGTTTACTGAGATCTGTGGCTGGGTGTATAGTGAGGAGGGGGTCAAAATCATGAAGAAGGACCTGGGTACTTTGGAAAGCTGGTCAGAGGTATGGCAGTTCAAAGTTTATTCCCCAGAAATACAAGGCAGTGCATGTGGGGGCAAAACTCTAGCACTGAATACTTGATGGAGGAGGCAGTAGTGGAAAGCACTACATAGGAAAAGGATTTGGGAATAGACAGCCCCAAGACATCGGCACATTGCAGTAAGGTGGTGTTCAGGGCAAATAGGATGCTGGGGTGCCAGGGGGAGGGCTCGAAAGCAGGAAAAGGGACATGCTACTGCCACTGAATAGGTCACTGGTTCGATCTCACCTGGAGTACTGTGTGCAGTTTTGGAGTCCCCATCTGAAGGACTGGGACAGGGTGGAGACTGTTGATATTTACTGAGAATGACTTAAAATCAAGGGTGTCTCATATTTTCTTGAAACCTGTCACCATTTGGCATTTACCACGTCCCTTGCGTACTATTCCATCTGTCCGCCACTCATTCAGTGAAAAAGTACATCCTCCCTGAATCTTTTTTCCTTTAGTTTATACTCTTGCCTTCTCACTCTACCTTGTTTATCCCCCTCAGATATTTAAAGGTTGCTATCATGTCCCCTTATTTTGCTGTCCTATGTTCAGACTGGCCAGATGCTCCTCATATGAGTTTCCTTGCTGACACTGTGTCCTCTTTGTAGTGTGCCTTTGAACAGATTCTATATGGTCCATATCCATTTTCAAGGTGTGGGCGCCAGAACTGGATACAGTACTCCAGGTATGGCCTTACCAAGGATCCATAGATGGGCAACGGTAGCTCTCTTCTCCTGCTGGAGAACCCACTCCTATATTATATCCCAGAATCATATTTGCCTTCCTGAGTGCCCTGGTGCATTGGGCTGTTGACTTGAGGCTCTCGCTAATGATGACCCCCCCCCCAGTCCCTTTCTTGAAAGGTCAGACTGTTTTTCTCTTTTGCCCCCAACCACTAACCCTTCTAAGGATTTCCTGTGCCTATGTATATAACTTTGCATTTCTTACCATTAAACTCTGCTGCCACACCTTGGACCACCTCTTCATCATTTCTAGGTCCCTCTTCATGCCCCTGTCCCCCCCTCCTCAGAGTCTACCCTGCCACAGTGTTGTCATCCACAAAGAGGCATATTTTTCCCTTAATCCCATTCCTTAATATAGGAAAATGGTGGAAAAGGCACATCTTTTTTCAGCCACTTCAGATTTCCATTGCAGGCAGCCACCATTTCATGAGCAGCTGAGGGCAGCAGGACGTATTAGCATAAAGTGAGCTAGGGAAGCATGCGGCTGCTCCTGAGATGGTAGCTGCCAGCAACAGAAAACGGAAGCTGAGGGTCGCTGTTTAAATTATTCAAAAAGCATATGGAGATAATTTGTAAAAATGTTGTTACTGTCCGAAAGCCCTAATTGGGCATTTTTTTTTTTTTTTAACGGTTGGGGAAAAACTGTGCCTTTTCCACTGTTTTCCTGTAAGTCACAGATTAGCTTATTAAACAGTACTGGCCCTGGCACTGACCCCAAGGCACCTCACTTGTGACTTCCCTGACTTCTGAATGCTGCCCATTTACTGCCACACTGTGGGTCGTTGTTCCCAGCCAATTTGTTGCTCTCCTTTTTAGCGTCACACCATTGCTTTGATCCTCTAACTTCTTAGTAATCCTTCTGTAATAATGGGTTGTACTGAGTTCAAGGCTTTCATGAAATCTAGATGCAGCACATTGCCTGGCCCTTGTCCACAGCTCTTGTTACAGAGTCGAAAAACCCGATCAGGTTAGACAACAGGAGGAGGGGTTATATGCCAGCGTACTGTAATGCAGTCATTTTAACTCTAGAAAGAAAATTGCAGACACACTCTCAATGTGCTGACGGTTTCAAACTTAACACTGTGTTCCTATGCTCTTTAAAGGAGGAACAGCCAGCACTAAGAGCCCCACATCCAAGTGTGTGGCTGGTACTAATTTGTGCATTGTGTGCAAAAAAATGTTTTTTTCCCCTAAACGTACTGTTTACTGTAGTATAATAACTCTATAGTAGATTGTTTCAGACTGAATCTGCTGACTTTCAAGCTGGCATTTTCTTTAACTACAAATCCCAGAATCCCTTGCAACGGAGATCAGAGCAGGGCAGCAGCAGCAGGAGATTCATTAGTCTGCAGTGCATATTAGAGTTTTTTTTTTTTTTATGAACTTTGTGTTTTTGTTTGCTGGTCCTGCTGTCCTCCCTGGGCTAGGTGCTGTCACAGAGGGCCGTATTTAGCCCCAGAGAACAGCGGGACTGGTAAACATCTGATCAGAGCTTTTGAAAGCAATGGAGGCACTCAATACAAACACATGACATTCAGCACTTTATTTATTTTATTTATCTATTTAAGAGTTTCACCAGAAAGGCATACTGAGCAGAGTACTGCTCGATTCCAGATGCGTCCTGGGGGACGGGATGAAAACATACAAAAACAGATAACACACAGTACCAACAATGCATAGCAGATAGGTTACATCTTGAGCAGAGATAACATGTAAGAGGAAACAAATTAGTTGGGGAGTTCTATAGCAGAATGACATTGGCACCAGCTAATTACTGGTTGATTTTGTATTGTACCAGTCACATGTTTGCAGGAGGCAGTTTGGCTAGTGGTTAGAGTACTAAGCTGTGAACATTTTCGATCTGGTTGACCATTCTCTGCTACTATCCGCCCTCAGTACCTTGGGCTTCTCTCCCCCCCAGTCACTACCTGGTTCAAAAGCTACCTCTCCAACAGAACACAAGCTGTTAAGTTTAATTCATCCATGTCAGACAGTGCTGTTATCAACATTGGGGTCCCTCAGGGGTCTATACTTGGCCCTTCTTCTATTCTCATTATTCGTCAATAAACGTCCTGAGCTGGTCACCACAGGTCACTCACTTCTTTAGGATGACCTGGTAATTTATTATCACTCTGATAAGGTCCTGGATCTAAATGCTGCCCTCACTGCAGATTTTCGTGCTGTACAACACTGGTTGAACTCTCAACGCCTGGTTTTAAATACAAATAAAACAAAAGTTATGATGTTTGGCTCCAATCACAAGCTTAGATCCTGTCCTCTGACCATCTCTGTCTCTGATATCGATGGGGACCCTATAGAAACTGTCACTTCCTTCGTTACCTTGGCATCCACCTGGATCAAACCTTGGACCTGAAAGCACATATACAGAAACCTGCAAGTCAATTAACTGCAAATTGGGGGCTGCCTATAGAACCAAATACCTGCTCACCCCTGCTGCTAAATTGGCGATAGCCAGAGGCATTCTATTGCCAACTCTTACATATGGGTGTCCCATCCTGTCCTTGGACAATCTTCATTGCAACTATGGGATACTACCTTCAATAATGTGTGCAGGTATGCAACCAAAGCACCTCGGCTGCAACATCATTGTCTCTTATATCAGGACCTTGGTTGGCTCTCTCTTCCTCTACCAGGCAGTACTACTTGTACAATTTAGTTGATTCCATCCTAAGGGCGTCCAAGCCTGCTATCCTGTCTGATCTCCTCAGGCGGCCATTCCCACAAGGAATCTTAGATCGGCTGATCAGACTTACTATCCATCCCCTTTTGTCGGACTAAAAAGGGCATGGGCTCCTTCCATCATGCTGCCCCCCACCTATGGAACCTACTACCTCAGGATCTAAGAGATGTCTCCACTCATGTGACTTTTAAGAGCAAACTCAGGACTTTCCTCACTACTATGGACAAATGTGTTTGCTTTGACCCTACCTGATCCGCTGCATTTGTACTGTTTCCTCATTGCTAGCACTTTTGCCTGTCCAAATGGGTGTTCTATACTGTGCCTTGTAATTAATGTTTTATTTGTGCCTTGTAATTAATGTTGCCTTAACCTGTTTCTTTATAAGCCTAATGTTAGCTGTTGACAATTGTAAGTCGCTATTCTACTCCATGACATTCTTATCTTCACTTCACAGCCTCTCTCACTCCCCACTGCTGCTTCCCCTTCTGTTATATCCTCTTCCGCCCTTTTGCCACTCCCACCAAACTCCCTTTACCTGTTCCTACCTCATCCATGCCCCTCCTTAGTCCCCACCCTCCTGGCTGTGTAGTCCTCTCTCCACCTACTGCAGCCTACTCCCCCGTCTACCGACCCCCCTTCCCTGCCTGCCGTCTCTTGGTTCCACTGGCTCGGCTTGACTTTGACACTTTTGCCGCTATTGCCGTAACTCCTCTGCCTCTATCCCCCTCTCACCGGCATCCTCACTCTCGCCCTGCCGTCTATCGGTTCCACCAGACCGGCTGTATTTTCCTACCTCCTACCGCTGTTGCCGTCTACTGCCGCTCCCCACCACCCTCTCTTCGCCTGCCGTCTTTCGGCTCCATAGGCCGACACATGAGTTGGTACCTCACCCGCTGTTGCCGTATCTGGCAGCACCTCCTTCACTTAATCTCTCCCTCCCATCCTTTTGCCAGTTTTCCTTCCTTGTGTCTTTTCTACTGATGCCTATCCTCTCTTATTTTCTGCCTTCTACTATTCACATTTTGAGTATGTTCCATGATCAAGTGCTAAAGTATATTTTTGTTTACTAATGTATGTTACATTGCCATATGTATTTCTCTCTGCATTTTTTGTACTCGTTGTCTTAATAATCTGGCTGTACTCTTTGTGTATTGTAATTGTACCTCCCGGGTCGTGCCTGAAAACAGTCACTTGCTGACTAGCGCACTTACCCGGTTAACAAAAACTAAATAAATAAATAAACATGGAGACCAGGGTTTGAATCCCGCAGCTTTCTCACTGTGTGACCCCGCGTATAACCTTGACCAAGTCATTTCACATCCCAGAGTTTAGCTTTTCTGTAATATCTCTCTCTCATCTGTCTCTGTTCTTCTTGAACCTACCCATACGTTGAAAATGCTGCCTGTTCTGGATTGTATAGCGCTTTGTGATCCAGTTTGTATTAAAGGCATCATATATATAATGTATATACTTAAATTCTGTTCCTTCAGTTTTATTTTCCTTAACTAGCCGTGCTGCTTCTATTGGAGGAATTCCTACCTTTTGATGTTTTCACATTAACTGGAGTTGGGTATCTTATCGTATATAATTATAATTACTGGCAACCCCCTTTAACAAACGGTTTTCAAGCACCTTAAAATGCCGTAATAACTCAAAAACGAGTTATTACGGCATTTGCAAAACCACCAGTCTCCTTTGTGTCACTCATCTGTATTCTGTCTTTTCATTGGTTCGCGCTCTGTGAGTGGGCGGGCTGAATAGCTTTAAAAAAATGCCGGCTCGTTTTCTGCTTGCCGACGAGCCGTTTTATTTACTACCCTCCCATCTCGATTTGATTTTTAAATGTTTTATCTGGTTGATCCCACCTTCCAAATAGAAAAGGACTATCTGGTTGATCCGCCGTGTCTCGGATCGGGAGATGCCTCGCTGAAAAAAGGTCAGTCTGAAGAAAGTGTGTGTGTGTGTGTGTGTGTGTGTGTGTGTGTGTGTGTGTGTGTGTGTGTGAGAGAGAGAAAGACAGCGTGTGTGAGAGAGAGAGAGAGACATGAGTGTGTGTGTGTGTGTGTGTGAAAGACTGTGTGTGTGTGTGTGTGTGTGTGTGTGTGTGTGTGTGAGAGAGACAGACAGTGTGTGTGTGTGTGTGTGTGTGTGTGTGTGTGTGTTTGTAAATAGCAGATACTCTGCATTTTTATAAAGGGTTGCCAGTAATTATAAAAATAAGCAACTGTGTGTATGGATTTTTTACACCCTTGGTGTGTGATTACCTCATAAACCTCTCGAGCTTCGCTCTCGAGGTTTATGGGTTATCACACACCTTGGGTGTGTAAAAAAAAAAAAAAAAAAAAATCCATAACACACAGTTGCCTATCTATTATTCTCTATGTATTAGAGCATGACACAAAGATAATGATAGCAGAAGATTCCCGGGAAGATGGTTATAAATCATGACATAATTTTTTGGCCAATCACATTGTCTATTTCTAAACATTCAGAGTAACCTCAAAAAGAGGCTGTTTAATGCGAACAGTTCTAAAATTCTGCAGTTCCAAGTTCGGTTAGCATGGACCATTTCATGACACGGGGTTTCTCTGATTTTCTACAAAGTCAGTTTTATTTGAAATTAAAGTTACATTTTTTAAAAGCAGAACTCTTTAGCTTGATTAGGAGCAGTTGGACCAAGGTAGGCTCGGGGAAGGAGAGGATAGTGGAACAGAGGTGCATCCCTCCAGCTGTACCTCTGCACAATTCATATACTGTTCTGGCAAAGAGTGGCTCCTCTATGGAGGCACCTGCAGTGGAGACCAAGGAGGTTGCTGGGAACCTCCACAAAGGAGACCCACAGGAGGGTTGCACGAGACCCCACGGGGGAAGGAAACAATTCTTGGTGGGGGACTCGATCATTAGGGGGGTAGAAGTGGGGGAGGAATGGGATAGGGAGTTAAGGTGCCTGCCTGGCGCCACTGCTCGGAGGGACAGGAAGCAAATCCTCAGAATCGCGGGAGCAGCTGCACGAGGGAGGGAACTGGATGTCATTGTCCACCTAGGGACAAATGACCTGGCTGTGAATGGGATCAGAGCGGTGCAAGAGGAGTTTGTGGAGTTGGGGAGGGGCCTTAGACAAGTAGCATGTACGGTAACCTTCTCAGAGGTGCTGCCTGTCTATGACAAGGATGATGCTAGGGTATTCCGCACCATGGGATTCAATGAATGGTTGAAAAACTGGTGTGGAGCTCAGGGTTTTGGCTTCATTGGAGACTGGGGAGCCACCAGGAAGGATGCAGGCTTATACTGGTGTGATGGTCTGCATCTGTTCAGGGGGGAAACCAGGATCCTAGGTGACAGGTTTAAATGCTTCATTGACAAGCATTTAAACTAGCCGAGGGGGGAGGCACTGAAAAGGAGCAGGGAAATCCCAGCCTCCCCCCACAAAACACAGTAGTTAGAGAGGTAAACATCAAGGTAGAGAAGTCAGTAGAGAGCAGGACAGGGATAAATGCAGAAAAAGGCAGTAAGGACAGGGATGGGGCTAAAAGGGGTAAGGCCATAAAAAATAAATGGAAGGTGATGAGTACCAATGCCCGCAGTCTGTGCAACAAGCTCCCTGAACTAGTGGCCTTGATGGAAGAGGGATGCCTGGATATTGTGGCAGTCACTGAAACACTGTCATGAAGAACCATGACTGGGATGTCAACATACCGGATACACAGTCTACAGGAGGGACAGGGTGGGTAAAAGAGGAGGAGGAGTAGCTCTCATATAAGGGAAGGATTAAAGCAACAGAACTAAAGAGTAAACAGGAAGTTGATGAGTCACTATGGGTCACCCCGGAGACAGGAAATGGCACCACAATCCGCATGGGGGTTGTGTACAGACCCCCATCTCGGGGAGGAAATGGACAAGGAAATGATAGAAGGCATCCTTAAAATGGCAGAAAAAGGGGAGATAATGTTGATGGGGGACCTGAATATGCCAGATGTTAACTGAAGGCACATCCAAGAGCAGGGTCATTCTTGATGCCCTACAGGGGGCATGCCTCAGACAGCTAGTGTTGGAACCCACTCGGGAGGGAACAGTCTTAGACCTGGTACTCTCAAATAGGGAAGGAGAAAGGATCTCAGATTTAAAAGTGGGTAGCCATCTGGGAACAAGTGACCACCATCAGTGTGTTCACAATAAACACAGCCATAGAGTCAAGCCATACAAAACAAGAGTATTGGACTTTAGGAAGGCTGACTTTGGGAAAATGAGAGAGTGCCTCAGAAAAGCACTATAGCAAACGGGCAAGAAGGGGGTGGAGGAACAATGGGGAATAATCAAAACAGCCATCACAGAGGCAACAAGCCTTTGTGTGAAGCAAATCAACAAAACAAAATGAAGGAAAAAAAACACTTTGGTTATCAAAAGAGGTGGCAGGGATGATTAAGGAGAAAAGGATAGCATTCAGGAAATATAAGGAAACACAGAAGGAGCAGGACAGAGAACTTTATCAGTTAAAGCGGAAGGTGGCAGGGAAGGCAGTCAGAATAGCAAAGGCACAAACTGAGGAAAGGATAGCCAACTCTGTTAAGAAGGGGGATAAAACCTTTTATAGGTGCATTATGGAGCGAAGAAAGACCAAGGGAGGGATACAGAAACTTAATAAAACGGAAGGAATGTGGGCAGAGGGTGACAGTGAAAAAGCAGGGATACTGAATGAATATTTCTGCTCAGTATTCACAATGGGAGAGGAGGGGGAGGTACCTAAACCAAACAGGACAGAAACTGTGAATGGGGGGGGTCGATACCAGTCCATTCACAGAAGAAAGGGTTTTGAAAGAACTCTTGAAACTGAGGGTGGACAAAGCAATGGGGCCTGATGGGATTCACCCAAGAATTCTAAAAGAAGTAAGGGTAGAACTAGTGACACCACTGTCTACTCTCTTTAACAAATCATGGGAGGATGGGGTGGTGCCTGAGGACTGGAGGAGGGCAAATGTGATTCCACTTCACAAAAGTGGGAGCAGGGCAGAGGCAGGAAACTACAGACCAGTTAGTTTGAATTCAGTGGCAGGGAAAATGATGGAATCACTTCTGAAGGAAAGAATTGTTGACTACCTAGAGGCCAGTGGGGCACAGGACCCAAGGCAGCATGGTTTCACAGCAGGAAGGTCATGTCAGAAGAACCTAATAGATTTCTTTGACTGGGTGACCAAAGTAGTAGACCAGGGAGGGGCTGTGGATAAGGCCTACCTAGATTTTAGCAAGGCATTTGACACAGTCTCACACAAAAGATTAATATACAAGTTATCCAGCCTTGGAGTGGGTCCCAGGGTGGTATCCTGGATAAAAAACTGGCTGGACAACAGTTTGCAAAGGGTAGTAGTAAACGGAGTCCACAGTGAACAAAGGAGGGTGACTAGTGGGGTACCGCAGGGTTCGGTACTGGGACCGGTCCTCTTTAATGTCTTTATAAGTGACATTGGAGAACACCTGGAAGGAAAGGTATGTCTCTTTGCAGATGACACAAAGATCTGCAACAGGGTTGATACACAAGGTGGGGTGGAAAGAATGAAAAGGGACTTGGCAAGGTTGGAGAAATGGTCAAACATGTGGCAGCTCAGATTCAGTGCAAAGAAGTGCAAGGTAATGCATCTTGGAAACAAAAACCCAGGGGAAGAGTACACAATGGGGGGTGAGTTAATAACAAAAATCGAAAGAGACCTAGGAGTAATTGTATCAGATGACCTAAAGGTGGGCAAGCAATGTGAGAAGGCAGTAAGGAGGGCTGGGGAGATACTGGGATGCATAGGGAGAGGCATCAACAGTTGAAAACAGGAAGTTGTTATCCCTCTGTACAGAAAGCAGGGCTTGAAATAATGGCCTCAACAGCACATTTACTCCGGAAATGTAGGTGGAGCAGCATACATTTCCAGAGCAAATGGTACATTTTCACATAGAAAATAATAGAATGTATCAGAAAATAATGGAAAAACAGTAGAGTGGTTCAGGGACACAATTTAAGCCTCCCATTCACTGACCCCCTCAGATGAACTTATCTACCACACTGCAGCTCAAGAGTCAGACTCCCCACAAGGGCTTAACTTTTCCTAATGTATGGGAATTTGCTTAGATAGTGCAGTCAGGAATTAGTTTTTCAGTTTATTTATCCACCACACAGGCAGCTCACATAATTTCCCCACAAGGACTTCTCTAAAGAGCAATAAAGGACTTGTCTTTCCCAATACTAAAGGGCAACTTTTGTATGCAGCAGGAATTTATTTTTTTATCCACCAGTCACTGCAGCTCAGAAAGAGAGATCCGATCACTCCCTGCAAGGACTTTCTCCACTGAGCAATGATGTGTATGCAGGAATTATTTTTTTAGCCACTGCACAATGCTGCTCAGAGATGAGACTCAACCAGGACCTTCCCTTACAGTTAGGGCAGTGTGCTCTCTGATTATATTGAATTAGTTAACTTTTCCCCCCACCACAGAGTCTGAGAAAATTCCCAAGTTTTTGAAAGTCAAGAATAAATTTGAACAGGACACAGTCAAGTTCTGTGGTTTTATTCCTTGTTCGGCAGGTTTGACTGAACTCAAGCTGTCTGAGAAGATCCACATTTTCCCCCCAAGGAGTCAGTTATGTTTCCCAGCAAACAGCCTGCCTGTGCATGACTCCACTCAAGCTCACTGTTGTTCGTTTGTTCCCTGACCCAAGCCTACTTGTCACAGCCTTCCCACTTAAATCTAAAGAATGTTTTCACAGTGGTACAGGAACTTGTCTGACTGTACCCCAGCCACTCCATTTTCTTTCACTTCTCCCCAAACTATTTGTCCCCTTACCCCACTCTTTCCATATTGTGGGGGGGGGAAAGGTGGTTTTCTGGACTGTATAGCTATTGACAGTTTTACACACTCTCTTTTTTTTTTTTTTTTTTTTTTTTTAAAGCGTGTTTTCACTACTCCTTGTTTGTACTCTGACACAAGACAGTTTAGTTAAGCTCACCAGCACAGAGCTCCTTCCTCGATCACTGCAACTCAAAATGAACAGTCAGCACGGCATGCAGAGGTCCCGATCAGTCAGTCAGTGCAGCCGTTATGGGCACATGGCTCCCGGTATGCCCAGGATCCCACAGCAGACTAAGGAGTGCCTGATTGGAGTCAGCCCCGAAACCTAGCGATAGCCCGTACGGCTCGCTGAGAAAGCGATCGATGGAGCACGCTCTCTCTCTCTCTCTCCACGCCCCCCAATTCAGATACTGGATCCTGCCAGAGACGTCAGCGCAGTCGCGGCGTGAGGACTCACACTCAAGCACTCCACCACCAGTCAGAAAACAGTACTTCTGCAGGTAATTAAAGGGGCATAGGCAGCACAGCATTTTTTCAGCAGCAACACAGCATTTCCATACGGAAATGTAGATCCGATAGTTACATTTCCTGCAGCCTGACTGCATTTCCACGGAAATACGGAAAGGCTATATTTCGAGCCCTGGACAGTTAGTGAGACCCCATCTGGAGTACTGCGTGCAATTCTGGAGACCCCATCTCCGTAAAGACATAGAGTGGAGGCTGTCCAGAGGAGGGCAACCAAAATGGTGCAGGGTCTGCACCAGAAGACATACGAGGAGAGACTAAAGCAGCTTCAATATGTATACCCTTAAGGAAAGGAGGGAGAGGGGGGACACAATAGAAACTTTCAAGTATCTCAAGGGAATTAACGTACAAGAGGGTAGTATCTTTCAGAAGAAGAGATGTGCAAGAACAAGGGGGCACAATTTGAAGATAGAGGGGGGACAGCTCAGAGGTAATGTTAGTATTTTTTCACAGAGAGGGTTGTGGATGCATGGAACAGCCTTCCTGAGGAAGTTGTGGAGTCAGGAACAGTGGGAGAATTCAAGAATGCATGGGACAGGCATAAGGCAGTTCTAGTGGGGGGTTGGAGGAAGTAAGCTGTTGATTGACTAGAATCTGCAGCTTATCCATCAGGTAGGGAAATGGGCAGACTAGGTGGGCCAAGCAGTCCTTATCTGCTGTCAAATTCTATGTTTCTATGTATTAATATATAGAATAGTATATGGGTGACCATACTCAACAAGCCTATGTTTCCATCGAGGGAATGTGATGATGTCACACAGACCTCGAGTACGAAGTTTGAGAGTTCTGTATGATGGTACCATAGCCCCGAGATGGAAACATCCTTGCCTTGTTATGTATGTGTAGTCATCCATACACTGTATTATATAGTATATGGTTCCCTGAAATTTAGAAAAAATTAATTCCACAAGGTTTCATACCTTGTGTTCATGGTCCTGCTTGCTCCCAGTCCTCGCTGCAGACCTGCTCTGCTCCTGACCTTGAAGATCCCGGTCCTTGCTGCCATCCTGCTCCCTTTGCACCTGACCCCAAAGATAAACAATGGGAGTTATTTAAAAAAAAGAGAAAGCCTAACAAATTGAAAGTTTGTAAACATGGAGCCGACTATGGTAGTCCATGTCCAAACTTTCTTTGAACTGCTCGCCCGACTGCTCGCAAAGCAGTGCCTCCATTTTTGCCTGAATTTTTTGTGAAGAGCACAATTTCCACCCATCAGGTGGAAGGTCAAGACCGAAAAATTGTACTGTCGATATGGCGTCAGAACGATGTACAACTCTTTTGACCTTCGAACTGACCTACAACAAGATTTTGAAAGCCACCGTTTTCAATGCATAATGAGCCCTAACCATATACTGTAATATGTTTATGTGTACAGTTTCTTTGTCTTTTATAGTTATGAGTTTCTTCTCAAATCCTTTATGTGCCAGAACTTCTCAGCATCGCTTTGCAGTTCTCTCACCTAAAGAACTCAAGAATATGCTCGTATAACCACATGAGGCACAGTAACTATACATATAAAAATGTAACAGGAAGATAAAAATAAAAGGCAGTCTACAGAAACACTTACAGGAAGGGTCCCAATTCCTGGCAGCACTGGCAGTTCACTGGCAGCACTCTTTAACGCCTCTTTGCAGATGGGATGGGTGCCACAGGATTGGATGGTGGCTTGTGTAGTGCCTATACATAAGGGAAGGTCTCGGGAGGAAAAGGGGAATTATAGGCCTGTCAGCCTGACGTCTGTGGTAGGCAAAGTAATGGAGGGCTTTATCAAAGAGAGGCTTGGGAGGCAGTTGGAATGGTTAGGACACCAGGATGATAAACAATATGGCTTTGTCCCGGGGAGATCGTGTCAGACCAACCTTGAAGAGTTTTATGACTGGGTGACTGGAGCCTTGGATAGGCATAGGCCAGTGGATGTCCTATACCTAGATTTCAGCAAGGCGTTTGATTCGGTGCCCCATAATGGATTGATAGTAAAAATGTGGGAGATGGGAGGACAGGAACTCAGTTGGGTAGAAAATTGGCTTTCAGGACGTCTACAGAGGGTAATGGTGGGTGGGATACTCTCCTCCCCCAGAAAGGTAATCAGTGGGGTCCCTCAAAGTTCAGTATTGGGGTCACTCTTGTTCAGTGCCTATGTCTCGGACGTAGGGAGGGGGATTAAAAATAGGTTGAGTCTCTTTGTGGACGATTCAAAGCTGGGAGCACTGATGGATTGTGAAGAAGTGAGGGAGTCGGTCCAGGGGGATCTGGAGAGGTGGTCAAGGAGGTGGGGACTGAAATTTAATGCTGGGAATTGTAAGGTACTTCATTTGGGGGTAAAAACCCAGGCCATGTATACACCGGGGGGGCACACTGCAAACCACATTAGGAGAAAGGGATTTAGGGTGGTGGTTGATGTCAAAATGAATAACTCTGAGAATTGTAGAACAACAGTAGCCAAAGCAAACAGGATACTGGGCTGTATAGCCAGGGTATTATGTCGAAGTAGGAGTGATCCTCCCTCTGTATGTCTGTGGTCATGCACTAGCTGGAATATTGTGTACAGTTCTGGAGACCTCATTTGAAGAAGGACATAGTGCTGCTGGAGAGGGTTCAGAGGAGAGTGACCAGGATGATTCAGGGCATGGAGGGGAGGCTTTATGAGGAAAGACTGAAGGAGCTTGGGCTTTACTCACTGGAGGAGAGGAGGGATAGGGGAGACATGATAGAGGTTTTCAAGTATGTAAAAGGAATAACCAGGAGTGGAATCAAGGAGCTGTTTAGGTTAAAGAAGGGGGCTACCAGGGGTCAAGAGTGGAAGCTGGAGGGAGGAAATTACAGGGGGGAGCGCAGGAGGCTTTTTTTCACCGAGAGGGCGGTGGAGCCATGGAATGCGCTGCCTGGGTGGCTGGTGGAAGAGGGCACAGTGGAGGGCTTCAAGAAGGGGTGGGACAGGTACAAGGGAAATCTGAATAAAAAGAAGACTCTCTTAGGGGCTAGGGGGGTGGTAAAACGAGCAGCCACTAGGTTGATGGCTTTTGAGCAGACAAGACGCACCATTTGGCCTGTTCTGCTGGTTCTAGTATGTTAGTACGTTAATTCTAAAATTGGACACAATTGTGGCAGGTACTGAACTTAAACATCCTAGTCAAGTGGCTAGGACAGTGTTCTGTTTTCTGTAAAACCAAGTTTCAGATTCCCATACAAGCATCCCATTTTCTCTGGTTATATGTACATTCTATAGTGCTCCACATTGTCAGTGAGATTCAGTACTGATGGATTATATGCACCCCTACTAGGCTTGTCACGGTATGAAATGTATTTATTAATTGAAAGAGATTTACCAGGAAATGCATACTGAGTCATAAAGCTCGTTCCCAGATGTGTTCTGGGGGAATGGGGTGGGAATAAATATGTAGTATAAGCAAAATGCAGTAATCTGAAGCAAAATTCACAGCTATGTACAGTATATCCAGTAACGTAAATGACAAATTGCTAAACAAGAAAGATAGGGAAGGAGGAGAAAAAAGAAGGGGTAGGGAGCGGGGAGGAGGGAAGGGATGAAAGTGTGAATAGATTGGAGGTAGTAGTGAAAGGGAGAGGGGCAGATAGGGAGGAAAAGGGTTGAAGGAAGGAAGGTAGTGGAAGGAGGGGGAAGGAAAAGGAGGGGAAAAGGAAAGAAGAGTGTGAAGGTTGAAACATTTAGTAGGAGTAGTATAGTAGCGTTTGGAGGAAGCTGAGCAAATTGTAAGGGGAAGAGAGTTCCAATTTTAGGAAAGCGGTAAGAGAAGGCATTGTGTCTCACAAGGGATTTACAAGAAGGGAGCATTAGGGAGTGATAACTTGAGTTACGAGGAGAGTAAGAGGATGGAGGCATGGGGAGAGAAAGGAACTGAGATAAGGGGGGAGGGAGGACAGCCAGAATTTAGAGATGAGAGGCGCAGTGGGTTAGGGGGCGATCTACCAAGGAAGGGAGGAAGATATGAGAGTACAGAGAACAGTGGTGAGTATGGGAAGGACAGGACAAGGCAAGCCAGCACAAGTAGTGGAAGAGGGAATCCAGTCTTGCCAAAGTGCACTTGGGTGCAGCACCGTAAACTGTGTCACCATAATCAAAGCTGGGAAGTATCATCTTTGAAATGATTTCCCGGGGAACAGGCAAAGGGATACCGCTTTTGTTCCTATAAAGGGCACCAAGCATGGGGTGGAGTTTTTTATGAATAGCATCTATGTGCTGAGAGAAGCCAAGGTGTCTGTTGAGCCAGCCGCCAAGGTATTTAAAAGACGGTACATCAACAATTGTACCCCCATCAAGGGTGTGGAAGATGGGGAGGGAAGATAGCCTAGAAAGCCTCTACCTTGTGCCGAAGCACATGGAGACAGTTTTTTTTTTTTTTTAGCATTTAGTGTTAATTGATTTGAGCGGAACCAATTCTGGATAGCGTAAAAATCGAGTTGAAGCCTGGATGGTAACTCCGAGGGAGAAGACCCAGATGCAGACAGGACCATGTCATCTGCATACATATGGACGGAAGCAGAAGAACAGGTTGAGGGAAGGTCATTGAAGAATATGGCAGCGGGCCAAGGATGGAGCCTTGGGGTACTCCAGTATGGATAGGGAGGGGGGGGGCAGACAAAGAACCTCTAGTTCTCACAGATTGAGAGACCTATCTACCAGATAGGAGCTGAACCAATTAGTTGCTGAGTCTTAGAGACCCACTGTCTTGAGTTTATCAACCGTATCTTAACTATCACACATGTAATACCACAGTTACCGTCATATCGCGGTATTGCAGAAGAAGTCATTTTTACACAAAAAAGCCTCCTCAAACTCTTGCATCAGGGAGAGCTGGTGTGGAAGGAACAGTTGCCCCTGAAAATGCAAAACAAACAAACAAAAAAAAAAACTAATTGAAAGGTTTCAGTACCGTGAATTACGGTTATTGTGGTATCGGAAATTGCCCATGGTGTCAATACTGTGACTTCTGACACTGCGGTATACCGTGATACTGTGACAACCCTAACCCCTACTTGGAGAAATGGCGCATCAGGACAGAATCCTGGGCACCTGAACATCTTAGACAGCAGTAACTCCACAGCCTTTGCTGTGTCATTGAAGGGGAAACCACTAAAAAGCTTCTCTGAAGACAAATCGACTTCTAGCTTTTGGGGCTGCAGTTCTGCATAGCAGATTGGGGCTACCTGGTGACAGAGAACACCCCTAAATTAAAACCGAGCCTGTTAAGCTGCAGTTTTCAAATTGTCTAACCTGCTCTTTCCCATTTCCACTGCCTGTGCTTGGATTGGGGACCATGTCTGCCACATAGTCTAGGGGTGTGTATTTTAACTTGTCTCTGATTTTTTTTTAAACAAAATAAAAAAGGTGCCTCACCGTACAGACAGTCAGGATGAGGATATCTGGGATTTGGGGGGAAAATCCTGACCCAAAGAAGTTACTTGGTGGTGGTGGTGGTGGTGGTGGTGGTGAGGATATACCCGAAGGGGAGGAGGAAGGGGAGTGGATGGAGCCGAAGAGGAGGATTCCTATTCCTCCTTTCTTTGATACCAGATCTTTGTCCTAGCTGATAACAGAGGCATGTAGGACATTACAGCTGAAGGAGGTGCAATTAATTGAGGCATTAGATGTTAATTCTACCCTGTCTGCATCCTCCTCCACACAAAAGTTTTTCCAAACTTTATTCACTGTGACTACATTATTGAACAAAAATGGACAAGTGCAGACCAAAGAAAATATCTGCGGAAACCTAAAGTATGGTTTCCCTTTTTTTGGAAGAAAATACCCGCAAAAGGGGAAACCCCTCCTCTGGTGGATAAGGCGGTTCATAAGTCCGTCAAGACACACCACTGTTCCAGTTGAAGGATCCTTGGCCTTAGTGGATTCACATGACAAGTGAGTTGATGCTTCATGTTGAAGAGCCTTTGCCTCCAATGGCGTAAACCTCTGCACCTCCTGTGCCTCCTTTATTGTTAACAGAGCCTTAAACTTGTGGGTTACAACCATGGCAACTCCATTCCACCGGGTTTGGAGGGGGCTAGCATTTTGCAGTTGGTATCCATGGTCTCCACTTTCTTAGGGGATGCCACGGTGGAGAATGTATGCATGTTGGCTCGCCCCATATAGCGGACACAATGTAATATGTGGAGCATGGGGCTGTTTTACTTAGCCTTTGAGGGAGGCTGCTTGTTTGGTTCTGGCCTGGATGACATTTTGAAGGACAACCAGGATAAAAAGGGCCACCTTCCAGACTCAAAGCAACAGCAAAAGGCCAGCTTGACTCCAAAAGGTCAAGGAAGTGGCCGACAGAGGCAGTATTGAGGGGGTTTTCATCCCTTTTTGGAACGTCAGGAACCAGAGGAGCAAAGGATCCTATTCTTGTTCCAAGAGCAATAGTAGCAGTGGAGCCCTTGCCTGAAAATGCAGTGGAGAGCCAGGGCAAAAAGCGGGCACCTCACAGTGAGGGCACGTGGGCCCATCTCTGCCTCTCTTCCCTTGGTGAAAGACTGCACAACTTTAACACAAGATGGGCCCAGATAACATTGGATGCTTTGGTTCGGAAATTATGGCTTTAGGTTACGCAGTAGAATTTTCAACCATTCCCTCAAAGGGGCATTTTCTATTGTCCTGGCTACCAAATGACCCTGTGAAGAGACCAGCTTTATTACAGACACTGGACCACCTCACACAGATCAAGGCGATTAATCCGGTGCCTCCCAGCAAGCAAGGCCAGGAATTCTGCTCAGCTTATTTTGTAGTTCCCAAGAAGTCAGTGGGTTTCGGGCCTCTTCTGGATCTGAAACACTAAACAAATTTGTTCAACACACAGCCTTCAAGATAGAGTCCCTACATTCAGTCATCCAGGCTGTCTAGCTGGGGGATTATCTAGCATGCACAGATCTGAGGGATGCGTATCTCCACATTCCCATTCTACAGTCTCGTCAGAGGTTCCTGAGGTTCTTAGTCCTGGGACAGCACTTCCAGTACAGGGCGTTTCCCTTTGGGCTGGCCGCAGCCCCCAGGGTTTTCTTGAAGGTGCTCATAGTTCTTGTGGCTCAACTCTGACAGGAGGGACATCATGTCTACCCCTGTCTGGATGATCTACTCCTTTTGAGCACCGTCTGCACCGTTTGGCAAGGAAGTCCATGACCAGGACTCTGGCTTTCATCAGGGCTCACTCCACCAGAGCTATGGCCACCTCCTGGGTAGAGAGAGGGGAGGCGTCTCTCTTAGAATTGTGCAAGGCAGCTATGTGGTTCTCCGTCCGCACATTCACCAAGCACTACAGATTGGGTTTACATTGTTTTGCTGATGCGGCATTTGGTCACAGAGTTTGCAGGAAGCAGTTAGCAGGTAAATTCCTGTCCTGTACATGGTTGAGATGTGGGACAGTATTCTCCCCCACCCAATTTTTTCATGGGCACTGCTTCTTAGCACCCATCAGCATTGAATCCCATTGGCAATGTGGAGTGCTACAGAAAAAAGAAATGTCTTCATACTTACCATAATTCCTTTTCTGTTGGCTCCAACATTGTCCATGGGGCCCACCTGGGAGCCATGCTCCTGTGGGAGAATATTATTCAGTATGCCAGCACTGGGATATTCATTGTTTTGTTATAAACTCTGATTGTAAGTCTGTCTGGACATCCCTCTATAGTTTACCTGCTGCGCTTGTGTTATATAGATATGCGCAAAAAAGAGAGAGAGCAGTTCCACATTAGAATGTTGGTTTCTAGCATGCAGATTTAACACTTTCGAATTTGATGATAACCAAGGGTGCCTCCTTTGTTGCAGGTTAGTGCTTACACTGCATGCAGCCCTTTTCCCAGTGTTATCTGTTTGGGTCTAGTATGATTGCCCGTCATGATACATCCCGACTTTGTTTTTCCCGCAATTTATTTGCCGTCTTTACATTTCCCGACGCGATGTTTCCCCGTATATAATTTGACCGCACAGTGCCTATTAAGGCATTATCAGTTTCGGTAACTGTAAGATTTAGCTTCTTTCTTGAAAGTCTGTAAAATTAGCAGGTACAGGCTTTTACTGTGCGAAGGATCGCAAGTGCACAGTGCCTATTAAGGCAGTATCAGTTTCTGGAACTGTAAGATTTTAGCTTATTTCTTTAAGGTCCTTATAATTAGCAGGTACAGGCTTTTACTGTGCGATAGGTCGCAAGTGCGCAGTGCTTAAGGTAGTATCAGTTTCTGCATGGTGGATATTTAGTTTTCGCTGCTTATTGCAAAGCACATGGTGCATAATTAGTTTGCTATGCTTTAGGTAAAGTCAGACTAAGTTTGTTAGAGGCATAGCTAATAACATGGTTTTGTGATGCTGAGAAATCTACAAATTTTTAAATCAGTTTTTAATGTTTTGGAATTTTACGCTAATAAAGTGTGGAACTATTTAATTTTCGACATATCAAGTAAAGATGAAGAGGGGATGCAGACTAAACTAGGTAAGCGTTCTTTGTATCACTAAATCTCTGTACAACTACAGATTTAATTGCATTTAATGCTGCTTGATTTGCAGATTGAGAAGTGACCGCTACAATTGCTTTCGTTGATGCAGCGCTTATTTAATTTACTGAGTTGCCCAATTGCTGTCCAGTTGAAGCGTTGCTTGCAGAGTTGGTGTAATCGAAAGGACATCTGATTTAAGTGACTGCTACATTTGCTTTTCGTTGATGCAGCGCTTATTTAATTTACTTAAGTTGCTCATAGTTTAATGCAGCTTGCAAAAGGGGCACTGATTTACTTTAAATAAGGTTCGTTGCTTTCGCTGCTGCATTTGCAGGTAATGAGTTGACCAGTTGCTGTCCAATTGAAGCATTGCTTGCAGAGTTGGTGTAATCGAAAGGACATCTGATTTAATTTAATTTTGTTTATGAATTGCTCAGGGTTTAAGCCGTTGATGCATTTATTTGCTCAGAGTGTAATGCTGCTTGCAAGGGGGCGCTGATTTACTTTGCTTTTCGGTGATGCTCCGCTTATTTAATTTAATTTTGTTTATGAATTGCTCAGGGTTTATGCTGTTGATGCATTTATTTGCTCCGAGTGTAATGCTGCTTGCAAAGGAACGCTGATTCGCTTTTAATGATTCACATAGTCGGGGAAACTGTTCGTCAGTCATAAATTACGTCCGGATTACTTGAAATGGGACATAAATGTCGGTTAAATAAGTGACTGGAAACCTCATGCCGGGCAATCGTACGGAGCCCATCTGTTTACATTAATTCCTTTGACAAGTCTGTTTTAGTTGTTTTGAAGCTGCAGGACCTTCCAAGACATTGAGAATAGGAAACGAACCTTGATCCCTTACCTCTGCCATCTGACGAGGTAGGCAACTGTTTATTGTATTTTATTCTGGCTAAAGTCCTATCTATGTAGATAGCTGATTTGTGTGCTGTCGTGTCCAGACGACTGGTATGATCTTGCAGATATATTTTTTTCCATATTTAGAGGCACTGTGTGGGCAGTAAGGACTGGAGAGTTGCTGCTGTCCGGAGTGTTCATGTGCCCAGGATTCTGCCGTGATTACAGTCTTGGGCTGTGCCATTTCCTCAGTAGGGGTGCACATAACCTATCAGTACTGAATCCCATTGACAATGTTGGAGCTAACAAAAAAAGGAATTTATGGTAAGTATGAAGAAATGTCTTCTTTCTCCTGCAGCTTCCTAGGTCCCAGTGTTGTTCCATATGTTACTGCTGCTACTGTGGCCACTCTTATGGTTATAAGAGTGGTCTCCTGCAGACTCTTAGGGCATGAGAACTGCAAACTGAAGGTGACTCTGCCGTGATTACAGTCTTGGGCTGTGCCATTTCCCCAGTAGGGGTGCACATAACCCATCTGAATCCCACTGACAATGTTGGGGCTAACAAAAAAAGGAAATTATGGTAAGTATGAAGACATTTCTTCTTTCTCCTGCAACTTCCTAGGTCACAGTGCTATTCCGTATGTTAATACTGCTACTGTGACCACTCTTATGGTTAAAAGGGTGGTCTCCTGCAGATTCTTAGGGCATGAGAACTGCAAACTGAACGTGAACCATTTGATAACCTAAGAGTGTATGTGAGACCACTCTTCCAACTGTAAAAGTGGTCTCGGTAGGGGTATTAATATATTATTGATCAAGCTTAATCAGTAATGCATTCATTTTTTAAAAACCTTACCCAAATGTGCCTATTTCCAGGGCTGCTGTGTGCGAGACACTCTTCCCAGAATAAGAGTGTCTTATAGGAAAAGGAAAGGCGGGCTCTGATTGGTTGGGACCGTTCCCTCAATCTGTAATTTAACTGCTAGGCAGTGCAGCCTTCCCTAACTTGAACTGCGCTGCCCAGGATAACACTTTTAGCAGTAATGTAGTTGTCCAGCATGTCATACTTTTTGACTCAATTCACTTATTTTAGTTTTTATTTACCAGGTAGGTGCACTAGACAAATGTCTAATTTTAGGCATGGCCTTAGAGATTCCAGACAGAATAAAAATACAATAAAGCACAGTGACAATAAATACATACACGACAGTGTAATAAATGCAGGCAAAATGGCAGTCATGAAACAAGACAGTGCAATTCAGTTCACTTAAGAAACCACTACAGTCAAATATGGAGGTACCCATTTATTTTTAGAAACACAAATTGTTCATTCTCTTTTACTAGCTTTGTAGTTGCAGCTTCCTTAGAACTGCAATAACTTTGTAATTTTCAACCTTAGTTTTCTTTAAAAGCTCAACATGATTATTCGTTAAAATGAACACTGTTTTGCTTTGCAGTACAAATATAGAGACTTAACAGTACGTGAAATAAGCAATGTGATCGCGCAGTACAAGGACCTCAAACCTGTAATGGATGCTTATGGTGAGTAGATGTTTAACTACATTCAAATAAATAAAAAATGAACATGTCGTATGCCTCATATTAGAGGTACAGTAATTGTAATAGGGTCAGTTCTTTTTAAATTCTTGTTTTTATCACTTGCCTGATTGTCTGTTATGAAGTTCACTCATCCTAAATGAGGATTCTGGTGCGCTCAGGACATGAAATATTTATGGAGCTCAGTTGTATATCACTAGTACAATACAGACAGCAAATTTACCTTTCAGGTCTCCCGTACAAATGTAGTATTTCTCTAATGTTGTACTTCTTAACTAATAATAATGTACCAAGGTCTGCAATAGCCGCAACCTTGTTACCAGATTCATTAAAGAGCAACTAACACATTGCAGGCAAGCAACTCGTACTAAGTAGTTTCCTGTCCGAAGAGCTTATTAAGTATATTTTGAAAATGTTCCATTCAATAATAAAAACTTAGTTACATGCCTGAGCTTATAACTTCCAGTACGAGCTGAGCAGCACCGTAAGCACCCTTCACCTGCTCAAGTAGCATTTTGATGGCGTCAGTAGGGGATGGGGCTGCAGGCATATTGTATATAGAAAGAATAAAATGGGGTGGGTCTCTGAACATGTATGCAGGTTCTTTGCCAACAGTTACTCATGTATGGGGCTGTAATATATATCATATATTAGCTCCATACATGTACAGTTTAACAGGTAGCAAAGAAACTGTATGCATGTTCAGAGGACCCCTTCCTGATTTAATTATTTCTATATATAGTGTACCTGCAGCCCCGTTCCCTGCTTTACATCATCAAAATGCTATTTTTCCGGGCGCGGGGGCTGCTGCACTCTGCAGCCACTTGGCATCTACTCTGCTCAGAAGTTGCAAGCCGAGCATATAACTGTAAGTTTACCCTTTTTTTTTTCATAACTAAATAGAACATTTTCAAAGTAGGCTTAATTAGCTTGTCGGGCAGGTAATATAGGATCTTCCACGGAGTGGTCTCTTGCAGTAGGTAATAAACTTGGGTCATCGCCAGAGGTCGCTGTGGCGCACAGCAACTCTTCTTTATTTTTTTATTTTTATTTATTTGTATTTCGGATGACTCCTTTGAGCCGAGGGCTCTTTTACAAAGGTTCCATGTCAAGGCAATAAGGACAATAAGGTACAAAACATAATATGATCATTACAATGGAACTTACAAAAAAAAAAAAAGACAAATGAAGTTACTGTAATAGCAGCCAAAGGCATTGTCAAGGAATTGTGTTGCAGGTTAATTATACAGTACAAGTCATAGGCGGCTCAATGAAGATTTGTTAGGAGTGGGTTAGTGGTAAAAGAGAAAGAAGAGTGCTGGTGAGGGGGTGGTATGGGAGACAGAGAGAGGGAGGAGGGGAGAAATGGGGAGGGCATTGCATTGGGTATGTGGTAGATGGGAAACAGCAAGGGAGGAGGAAAGGGGGGGATGAAAAAGAAAAGGAGACAGATTCATCCTATACCCAGTAATGGGGGGTAGGAGAGGAGGAGGAGCTGAGGCAGTGAGGAGGGATGCTTGAGGGTAGTGTGCAGTCTTTTCCAGGGGCCGCCCACACATGACATCTGCTTCCTGTTTCCTATATGTGTGGGTGGTCCCTGGTATCCTCAGTTCATTTTCCTGCCGTCTTCAGCTTGCACGCAGCAGCTAGAGCAACTTCAAACAGCAGTCCTCGATGAGAATTTGAGCAACCGAGCGAATGTCCAAAGAATCTTCAAGCAAGATAGCACTATTTCGTTCCTGCCGTTGTGGTAGAAAAATCTGCCACTTCTTTAAATACACTACTTTTGTAAGGTGTCTGGGACCCACACACGACACCAGTTCTTGCATTGATTGTCAGGACTTCAACAAGGCAACCTGTCATCGACGGTTGCTTGAAACCAAACAACATTTAATGGAGTAGAAATTGTCTCTCATGGAGAATGAGGGGGCTCCTCCCAAGAGTCCCCCCCCCCCACACCCCACTGATTCTCATTGACGGCACAAAAAGGAGAAGCCATCCTCACACTCGTGCCTAAGCGCTTGTCGATGGCCACCGTTACAGGTGCCCCACCATCAACGGCGTATTCTCAGCCTGCCTTTTCTTCGATGGGAGGATATACCTTCTCGTTGACGGTGCTTTCCAGCGCATTGATGGCAGTTTATAATGAGCCTTTTATGGGTTCCATTAATGCTCCGTTGATGGGGGGCTCCTCTCCCATCGATGGGACCGTCATTTACACAGCATAGCACTCCTTCCCCAGTGGCTCCATCAATGGCGAGCCACATTCCATGGGGAAAACCTGCTGCTTTTGCTATGCTCACTGCCCCTCCACCCTCACAGGTGGGTACCTATAGGGACCAGGCAGATAGGGATCGGGACCCTGGTCTTTATCACCCAGGGGCAAGAGCTGCTCAGGCTACACTTCCAATCCCCTCCATCCTCCCTTTGTTTTCCCAGAAGCCCCCCTTCCCTACCCCTTCTCCTACTCAGAAAGAACTAGATGTTTCTACTGTAGTACAACATGTTTTGCATGCCATGCGGCATGCTCAGCCCTCCTGTCCAGGAGAGCCGAGCCATCCATCGCATTCACTCACACCTCCGCCTAAGCAGTTTCACGGTGACAGGGACTCTCTCCCACCCTGGTCCCCTCCCCCTTATATAGAGGATTACTTGTCAGACGAGCCTGACTTCCCGGCAGATTTTACCGGAGATCTAGAGGACGAGGAATTCCAAGAGCTGGATTTCCAGCCCCATGCTCCTTTATTGGACCTCTCCTCGTTAGAAGAGGACTTGCCCAGACATACGGCTGTCTCTCCTCCAGATGACCCTTCTTTCCATGAAATGATGGTCCAAGTTCAAAAAGTAATGGGATTCTCCACTACCAAACATGACAGACAACGTAAGGATATGGTAGACTACTTGGAGTTACCTGAGGAGCCGGTCTTAGAGGTACCCCCACTTATCCAGACATACCAAAATGCTGTGCTTGCAGCCTGGCACCAACCTTCTTCTGTCACGGCTATTCCCCATAAGGCAGATCACATATACTAGGTTCCTCTAGATCACCCTTTTTTTTTTTTAGCCAGTATTCCTGAAGCAGATTCAGTGGTGATTGCTGCCGCTCATGATCATACTAAACGACCAAAACACATGAGTTCCTTACCTCCGGATAAAGAATCCCGCAGGATCGATTATCTGGGGAAAAAAGGTATTTCAATCCAGTACCATGAATCTCCGAATCCTGAATTATATGGGACACATGATCAAATACCAGCGTACAATCTGGTCATCTGCCATTGAATTAGTCAATATACTCTTCCCCTTCACAAGAAAGGGAACAGTTACTGGCTACAATATCCACCAGCAACTCCATTTCCCATCACCTACTCCGGTCAGGCTATGATGCAGTTGATACCTTGGCCCGTATGTCAGCAGCAGGCATTACCTTGCGTCGCCATGCTTGGCTTCGCATCTCTGGGTTCACACCTGATGTACAGCAGAGAGTAGTTGGCGCCCCCTTTTAATGGGTCCAAACTGTTCGGGCCAGGTACTCAAACATTGACTAATTGATCTCCAAGCTTCAGGCAGAACTCTACGGACATTCCATGGCATGTACCATACTTCACAGCCATCACACCATTGCCAGTCCTCTTTTTATACCAAAAGAGGTGGAAAATACAGAGACTCTAATAGAGGCAGTTTCAGAGGTTATTCCCAACCCACCGGAGCCAACGCCTCTGCCACCAAGGGCTCTCGCTCACATTCTCCAGGTGAGGTGGGTCATCCTGCCACCCAGTGACCAACTGGGGCCCTGGCCACGCTTCCTTGACCATACCTTGGAAGCGGTGGACAGTCATTTTGCCCTCCATCTGGAGGCCTGGAAAATGATCACATCGGAAGAGTGGGTACTCCAGATAATTCAGACTGGTCATACTCTGGAATTTCTGTCCAGACCTCACTTTCACCCGCCCCACTCTGTCCATTACCCTCCCAACCATATTCCTATTCTCCAGGAGGAATTACAGGCTCTTCTAACCAAGAAGGCCATTTACCCAGTAACTAACCCCTACAGAACACCAGAAGGGATTCAACTCTCACGTCTTCCTGGTACCAAGTGAACTGGAGGCCTGGAAAATGATCTCAGACCAATACTGGACCTCAGACAACTGAATCTGTACATTCAGTAGAAAAGGTTCTGCATGATCACTCTAAACTCTTATCATGCCACTACTAAAACAAGGGGATTGACTATGTGCTCTGGATAGGAAGGATCCCTACCTTCATATCCCTGTCCATCCTGCCCACCACAGGTTCTTTCGTTTTCCCCTGTTAGGTCAGCATTACCAGTTTCGGGCACTCCCGTTTGGCCTCTCCTCGGCCCCATGAGTGTTCACCAGATGCCTAGCGGTAGTAGTAGCAGCAGCCCTACGAAGAGACTGGCACTTTGTCTTCCCATACCTGGATGATTGGCTCATAATGCAGAGTCCAAAACGACCCTGCTGTCTTCCCTAGAGACCATCCTAACTCTGTTCCAAACTCTAGGGATTACAGTCAATTGGCCGAAGTCTAATCAGACCCCTTCACAGTCGCTTCAATATATAGGAGCGGTCTTCGATACTGTCTCCGCCAGGGCTTACCTCCTGGCTAACAGACAAAGACAAGCTTCTACTCTGGTGCTGCAGATACAAGCCCAGCAAGTTGTTGCAGCCAGATGCATGCTATGTCTCCTAGGTCACATGGCTGCTACCATCCTTACGGTAGCTTTCACCCGTCTTCGGATGAGACCAGTCCAGTGGGTTCTCCAGAACCAGAGGTCTCAAAGAACAGGAAATTTCAAAGACAAAATCAGTCACTTTCTCGTTGTGGTCTGCCCTAGTATGGTGGACGCTCCGAGCCAACCTTTGTCAAGATATACCCTTCCAGTCCCCAATGCCTCTACAAACATTGAACATGGATGCGTCCCTGAAAGGGTGGGGTGCGCACCTGGGTCTTTACAGGACACAAGGTAAGTGAACCACCTCTATCCCTTATCCCCACATCAATCTCCTGGAACTGAGGGTGATTCACTTAGCTCTCCAGGCTTTTCAACCTCACCTGTCTCTGGGACAGTTGCTGATTCAGTCAGACAACACTGCAGTAGTATTCTACCTCAACAAACAAGGAGGTATGAAATCCCCTTACTCTATGCAGGGAGATGCTTGCTTTCTGGCAAGAAGCCAATCGGCAACACCTCACACTAACAGCCGTCCATCTACCAGGATGTTACAACCTCCTGGACGACTTTCTCAGTCGCCAGTCGTCCACACACGAATGGACACTTCATTTCAAGTGCTCCAAAAAAAATCTTTCATCTGTAGGGGACATCACAACTGGACCTGTTTGCCTCCCCAGTCAACCACCATCTCCCCAGATACTATTGCATTATCCCGAGCAAAAAGGGATGGTCTATAGATGCCCTGTCCCATGCTTGGACAGGACTCTTCTTATGTGCTCCCCCTCCCCCGCGTCCCACTCCTGCAACGGACTCTACTGAAACTACAACTCGAATCTGCCACCATGATTCTCGTATCCCCTCTATGGCCTCGGCAGGTGTGGTTTCCCCTACTTCAGCATCTCTTGGTGGAGAAACCCGTTCCGTTGCCAATCAGACCAGATCTCTTGACTCAGAATCAAGGGACCCTTCTGCATCCCAACCTGAAGGCCCTACACCTTCATTCTTGGCTCCTGAGGACTCTTTCATAGCACAATTACAGTGTCCTCTCCTGTTGCCAGTATATTGCTGGCATCACGTAAACCAGCAACCAGGGAAATGTAATGCCAAATGGAAACGTTTTTCCATCTGGGCTGCTTCCCGATCACTGGATCCGTACTCTTGTCCACTAACAAAAGTCTTGGATTACCTAGCCTTGATTGCCGTGACAGGATTAAGCTATTCCTCCATCAAAGTCCATTTAGCCTCTATTTTGGCCTTCCATGAACCTCTGGATGGTAGATTACTGTATCAACGTCATCTAGCCAAAATGTTCTTAAGAGGAATGTTGCATATTATGCCACCTATTAGAAGACCCACTCCTCCATGGGATCTCAATTTCCTAATAGAGAAATTAACTCTTGAGCCCTTTGAACCGGCGGCCACTTGTGACCTCCGTTTTCTTTCATGGAAAACACTATTCTTAGTGGCTGTCACTTCAGCTCGACTTATTTCCGAGCTCCATGCCCTCATGTGTAGAGAACCTTACTTGATTTTTCACAAAGATAGGGTGGCACTTCATACCAACTTTTTCTTCCTACCTAAGGTAGTGTCCGTACACATCTTAAACCAGTCCTTGGAGTTACTGGTATATTACCTTGAACACTCCAGTCGAGGTGAACACCTCTTACATATCTTAGATGTCCATCGTATATTATGATACTACACTAATCGAACTAAAACAATTAGAAAAACTTCTCAACTCTTTTTCACCTTCTCCTCAGGCAGGGAAGGTCTCCCAGTCACTAAACGGACTCTCTCCAATTGGCTAGCACATTGCATAATGTTTTGTTATTCAAAATACAACAAGCCATTACCTGGACCTGTCCAAGCCCATTCTACCAGAGCTGTGACCACTACTGTGGCCTGCTTTAAAGGGGCCTCAATCACAGATATCTGCAATGCAGCTATCTGGTCCACAATTCATATTTTCACGAAGCATTACAACTTAGATATTGCTTCACGCCATAGGACGGCCTTTGTCCAAGCTGTCCTACAAGGCGTCCTGTCATAATGACCACCCGTTTTGGGTTCACTGCTTGGAATTCATCTGAAGTATATTACCTACTGCAAGAGACCACTCCGAGGAAGATAGTACAGTTACGTAAAGTCTTACTGAACAGTAGATCTTTGAGGAGTGTCTCTTGCAGTAGGATCGTTCCCACCCTCCGTCCCCCTCCTCTAAGAGAACAAATTTTGGTCCAGTGTCTTATGGGTTGGGATACCTACAGTACCTCTGCTTCCCCTCGGTCCTTGCTTAGCGAGCTGAATCCAGCGGGGGAAACTAAGGATACCAGGGACCGCCCACACTTATATAGGAAACAGGAAGCTGAAGTCATGTGTGGGCAGCCCCTGGAAAAGACTGCTAGAAGAGCTGCAATGAGCCACAGTGACCTCTGGCAACGACCCAAGTGTATTACCTACTGCAAGAGACACTTCTCAAAGATCTACTGCTACAGTAAGACTTTACATAACTGTACTTTGCCTGCCCTAGACCTCGGATCGTGTCAGCTGCTCTTTTACAAAGGTAAATTGCAAATCACAAAATTTGACAGTAAAAAGTCAACTTTGACGTCCCAGAGCTTAAAGATTCCACACCTTAGCCCCTTTGCCAGTTATTTATTTATTTATTTAGTTGTTTAACCAGGAGTAGCACACTAAGCTGAAAGCTTTTTTACAGGAGCGACCTGGGAGCACAGGGAAGTTAAGTGACTTGCTCAGGGTCACACAGTATGCAAGTGGAAGCTGTGGGATTCAAACTCAGGTCTGGTATGCTGGATGTCACCAGATTTGCAGCTCAGAGCCTTAAACCACTGCGCTGTACTGCCTCTAAGTTAGAGAGATTACTGCGCTGTTCACAGCTAGTGCAGAATGCCACAGCCAGGCTGGTCTCTGAAACTTCATATTTGGAAGATATTATGCCTGTGACGCGGCAGCTGCACTGCCTTCCAGTCATGTGACAAATCATCTTTAAGACAGTGATGTTAGCCGGCCCGTTGGCGCAGCAGTTGGATTTCCACTTGGGACGCCGGTGACCCGGGTTCGGGAACAGACCTGGGACATCAGAGGGCCGGAGGGGGAGAGAAGGATGGAGCATTCCGAGGACTGCTGTCCCTTTCTGGGGTAGCGAGGGGAGTGCGACTGGTGCTTGAGAGACCCCTGGCGGAGGCTGGGGGTACCACAGCGACCGGCGCCAGATTGTTCAGGGGGCTGGGGCAGATGCCGGATATCATGGCACGTCCCCACCCCCAGGAAAAAACAAGAAAAATCTCTGCTGCCGGCCGCCCTAGATGAAGCCCGCCTTGACACCAATTAGCCTCTAGGCCGGCTCTCCGACCTATCCCGTCGCTTGTGGCACTGTTAGGGAGCTTGTGCCGCAACCCTGCTGGGGGGGGGGTAAGCCAGGGGGTATCGGAGGATCACGGCCGATTTGAAGGTGGAAGCCTGAGGCCCGTGACCGGGCTGATGTTCCAGGCAGCTGGCGGTAGGGGAATAAAGCATACTAAATGGAAAAAAAAAAAGACAGTGATGTTAACCTACAAAGCCCTGCACAGTCTTCCAGACTGGATTTTCCAGAGTGAGTATTCTACTCTATGGTTTCAAAGTGAGGTGAGTAAAACCAAATTTAGATGTGCTCAAAAGATGAAATCCACCCCCCCAAACACACACACACACACACACACACACACACTACTACCTGCCTGTACTGGCTCCCAGTATGCCCCCTCTGTAAAAAACTACACAGCAAACTCTTATGATCAGGTTTTTTTTATCAATAAAATGTTATAATTATGGGTGACCCTATTTAACAACCGGATTCTGAGTACTTTCAAACGCCGTAATAACCCAAAATCGGGTTATTACGCCGTTTCTTAAAACTTAGTTGCAGTCTTTGTCACTCATGTGCAGCACACCACCTAACTAGCTGTCACTTTGTGTGTGGGCTGGCCGAGAGGGCGAGTGTGGAAAAAAAAAAAAAAAAAGTTACATTTTCCATTTCCCAAGGAGCTGCAGTCATCGCCTGGACTTCCCTCTCACCTTCCTCACAGGCAAGACACCAGTGTCTTATTTCAGTTTTATGTGGTTGATCGTGCCTTTACAAAAAAAAAGTATGCGGTCGACCTGCACTTATCAGGAGTCCGTCAAAGTCTCGGGAGATAGCCTCTCGTGGAGGCTGGACTTAGATAAGTGTTCAATCAGCAACAGCATTGCTTAGTTAGTGGACAAACATGAGAGGGGTCACTCTGTGGAAGAGGGTGAAAGGGCTGTTAGCAACTGAGGGGGATTCTGTATTCATTGTTGGATTTTTACTATTGTATTCTTTCTCTTTAGGTATTCATATCTTTCATTACAGGAGAGTCCCTTGTATCATTCGGCATACCGCATCTTTCTTTTCAGGGGTGTCCAGTATAACAACCGGAGGGCGTAGGTTGATAGCTGATAATCACTTTGATCAAAAAGGGGACTGATTGTTTGTTTCAGGGCCTGGAGACTGGTTTTCACCCTCCATCTCCCATCCAGAACAAAAGGTTCTGAAAAAGTACGTCAAGCCCAAGTTGTACAAAATCTCAGCGTGCGGGAGGAGAATGACAGCAGAGAGTTGGGGAGGCTGAACTTAGATAAGTGTGCAATCAGTAACTACATTACTTAGTTAGTAGACAAGCGTGGGAGGGGGTCACTCTGGTAAGGGGGTTAAAGGGCTGTTAGCAACTGAGGGGGGATTCTGTATTCATTGTTTGATTTTTACTATTGTATTCAAACAACATGAAGTCTTACTGTATTCTGACATATGCAGTTAGGTCCTGTCTTTCAACTGCCCCGGAGAACAAAGAGTTAAATTTTCCATGGCCAGCATGGAATGTTCACCGCCAGCTCGGTTGAAGCCCCTGTCTGCTGCTGTTTAAACATCAACCGTCAGATTCTTTACTCCGACTCACTGAACAGTCGCTCCGGAGATTTCTCCTTTGCTCGGTTCAAAAAAGTCGGTTAAAGTGTTGTTTTTCACTCGGTTTCTACCGAATTGCTGCTACTATTCTGTCGGTTTAAGTCTCTGTCTGTGGTACTATGAGTACTAGATAGGTTTTTCTTATAGTTTCTGTGTGGAACTTGTAAATTGCGGATCGGTTCGGCTGAACTGATCATTTTCAAGTAAAAAAGTTTGTGTATTTACTTAAAGTGTGGTAACCGGTCCATATTGGTTCTAAAAAAAAACAGATTTTATTATGTTTTTTTCCAAGACCCATGACACGGTCAGGAACCGATAGGGGAGTCTTACCTGGTGGATTGCTGAAAAAAGGGTAAGTTTTGGTTAGGATTGGCCATGTCTGAGAAACCCAAGAAAAAAACGGGCCCACTGGGTTTCAACACTGCAGTGTGTGTGGGGAAGTCTTTGCTAAGGCTGATCCCCACACCACCTGTGTTTATTGTCTGGGGTTTGACCACCTCGATTCAGACTGCCAAATTTGTAAGAATTTTCCCAAAGCTACCCCGGAAAAGAGGTTAGGTAGACTGAGGGAAAGGGAGGCCGAGAAGTCCGCTGACCCGGATGGCCAGCCCGGTTTGGTTCCGACCGAACCAGAAGGAGTGCCCTCTGACCAGGGCGATACTTCTTCGGGCAAAAGGAGAGCCAATTCTGAGGAGTCTGTTCCGGTTAAAAGAAAAAGAAAAGATAAATCATCCGGTTCGGACCCAGAAATTCATACTCCGACCGCTGATGAGATAGCCAAGGCGATAAGAATAGTGTAATCGCTAACTTCGGTTCCGGCCGAACCGGCACCATCTGGCAGGGGCTCGGTTCGGTCAGTTCCCCCGGTTCCGGATTACACCCTGGAAGAATTTTATGAACCGGGTGAGGAGGAGGGAGAGTATGAGGATGATGATGATGGTGATTATGAAAGTCTGGATGTGCCTTTTGACCCAGACATCTCCCCAGACAGGTCTTCAGGTGTTTCTCCTCCTAGGCTTTCTGAGTCCCCTTCTCACTTTATGTTTTACAAAAAAGTGGCTGAAACCCTCCATCTTCCTATGGAAGAAGCAGTGGAGGATCAGGAGGAGCCTGATTTTTATTGAAATGATGGACATCCCAGAGTCCAGGAGACTGTCTATTCCCCTCCACAAATCCTTTGGGAAACAGACACATAAAATTCTTAAGACTCCTAATTCCATATCTCCTGTGGACAGACGAAAGGACAAGAGGTATACTTTGTCAGGCTCAGACATGGAGTTCCTTTCCCAGCAATGCAGCCATGTTGGGGTAGTGCAGGCTGCTGCCTGTGATAAGGCAAATATCCCCTTGGCATCACACCCCCCCAGATAAGGACTCCAGGAGGATTGATGGCATGGCAAAGAAACAGTACATGGCAGCATCTTTGGGACTCAGGCAGGCTAACTATATGGCCTACACAGCTAGATACCAGAAGTCCAGGTAGCACACTGTGCTGACTCTGGCTAAACAGGCCCCTGACCAGCTTGCCAAGGAGCTGGAGCAGGTGGCTACAGATGGGATTGAGGCATCCAAGGTGCAATTTCATGTTGCTGTGGACTCCAGTGATGTTTCATCAAGAGTCATGGCAACATCTGTGGCTCTTCGGAGGATGGCTTGGCTCAGATGTACTAGCCTATCACAGGATACCCAGGCTAAGGCCATGGATTTCCCTGTTATTGGTAATTAGAAAATGGGTAAATGAAAACTCGATTCCTGATTGGCTGAAACAGCCTGCCACCAGGGCCGTTATTTCTTAACAACGCCCTGCAAATAACAAGTTCCTCCTGGCAGCACCCATTACCACCTGGTATCCCTGTGCCCACCAGAAAGATGATATCTCCCAAAGTTTTCATCTCACTTAGCGAGACAATAATCCAGAGGCCCCACAAGTCAGTCCTCAAAACTGTCCCTTCCCCTTGCTGTCACAGTATGATTTAAAAAAAAAAAAAATTACCAACCAAAAAAAAGACCAGTTTTTCTTTTTTTTTTTCTATTCTACAAGCATAAGTAGAACAGCAGCGCCGCGACCATTCCCATCCTCTACTCGGCACCCCGCTCTGGCAAATAACGCTAACCGGCACCGCAACTCCAAATCCAGGACTGATTTGAGGAAAGTCGCGCTCCTGTCCCCGCTCTGTCCCTGCTCTGGCCGTGTTCAGACGCTAAGCATCGCTAATGCGAAAAACAAAAAAACTGCCACCAGAGCACACATAAATCATCCCTATAGAAGAAGCAGAATTTGCAACTGAATCAGAATATGTTTTTTTTTTCCTTTCTACCAGAGTCGAGTACTACATTACCTGTACAACCACACCAGTCTTGCGTCAGCGCTCCCGCTTGCTCCCTGCTCACACTCTGCAAACAAAATAATTTTTCTTTTAACAAAATAATCTGTAAGGAGCTCAAAACTCACACGGGGGTACTGAAAACCAAAAATAACAAAACACTAAACTCTACATAGAAAACATTTTCATAAGTAGCAGCACCCTCTAGTGGCACCAAAGGACTATTTTACAGAACCTACCATTTCTGTACATTTTTCTTACTATTTCACACTATTGTTTTATAAAGTTCATTATAAATAAAATATAATGTTCACCCATTTTCTAAGTGTAATAATACCCTCCATGGGTGGGCGTTATTGGGCTATAACGGACCTTCCAGGGGCTATAAGGCCCTGCGGCGTCGGGCCTCATTACGCCCCTGGGCGGTCCGTTATAGCCCAATAACGCCCACCCTGTCGGGTATTATTACTTACTTCTCTGTTTGGGGAGCAGTCAGAGAACTACATGAAAAAGATGGACGAGTACAGGACCACTTACAGGAGTGCTCAGGCCAAAGAAAGGCAAGCCACTCCTCAAAGGCAGCAGTCCAGGGGCAGGGGCAGGCCTTTCTACCAAGCTCAGGCCTCCTCTTCTTATTCTCAGAGGGGGTTCTTCAGAGGGAGAGGCAGACGGGGGATGAGCAGGCCTGCATCCACCCCATAGCCTAAAGCCCCTGCCAAGCAGACATCCTGATGGGTCTGCCTGGGCCGATTCTCCAGTACCAGTAGGGGGCAGGCTGGCTTACTTTGTCCAGGACTGGAAGTTTCTGACATCAGACAAGTGGGTCCTGGAAGTAGTAAGCCAGGGACTGGTTCTCAGCTTCAAAAAAATTTCCCAAGATGAGAACCAGATCCTTTCCACCTGCAAATTCATTAGAGACCCTTGCCTTAGAGGCAGAGGTTTCTTCCCTCCTGGCTCTCAGAGCTATGGAGAGGGTTCCCACCCTACACAAGGGCAAAGGATTGTACTCCAGGTACTTCCTAACCCCCAAAAAGACAGGAGAATGGCGGCCCATCCTGGATCTAAGATATCTGAACAAACACCTTTTAAAACCAAAGTTTAAAATGGTGACTCTGGGAATAATCCTTCCCTCTCTAAGGCCAGGGGACAGGCTAGCCTCCCTGGACCTCAAAGATGCCTATTTTCACATTCCCATCAGGTGCTCCCACAGAAAGTACCTCAGGTTCGAGTTGCCCTCAGGCCACTATCAATTCAGAGCAATGCCCTTTGGCCTAACATCAGCCCCAAGGGTTTTCACAAAGTGCCTGGCAGTAGTGGTTGCTTTCCTAAGGAGAAAAAAAAGATCTCCATCTTCCCATACTTGGACGACTGGCTCATAGTAAGTCAGTCTCCAGACCAAGTCAAGTCACATTTGCAAATAACTCAGCAAGTACTCACTTCCTTAGGATTCCTTCTCAACCTTCCAAAGTCAGTTCTCGAGCCAGTACAGCTCGTCACCTTCATAGGGGTGGAGCTGGATACAATAAGAGCAAGAGCTTTCCTTCCCCTGGACAGGGCAAGGACCCTTATGGAACTGGCCTCTTCATTCACCCTACAGGTGTCTCGGCCAGCAAGGCATTTCCTTTAGCTTCTGGGCCACATGGCAGCTTCCACAGCAGTGGTTCAGGGAGCAAGATTCCCAGATGAGGGACATTCAGTTCCATTTAAAAGCCTTCTGGTCCCAAAGAAAGGATTCCCCTACCAAACTAGTCCCAGTGACTTGAACCCTGATCCAGGCCTTGCAATGGTGGCAGGATCAGGACAATTTGAGACAAGGAGTTCCTTTTGTCACTCAGTCTCATTCAGTGATACTCACCACAGATGCTTCCCTGCTGGGCTGGGGAGCCCATCTGTGAGATCTTACCACCCAAGGGCTGTGGTCACCTCAGGAATCTCTACTTCACATCAATCTCTTGGAACTCAGAGCAGTATTTCTGGCACTGCAAGCCTTTTCCACATCTGTACAGAACAAGGTGGTCCAGGTCAGAACAGACAACACCACCACCATGTGGTACATCAACAAGCAAGGAGGCACTCTGTCTATGGCCTTGTGCACAGAAGCAATGAAGTTGTGGTCCCTGGCCTATTCCCTGCAAACCTCTCAGATAGCAGTTCACCTCCCAGGGAAGGACAATGTCCTAGCAGATGCTCTGAGCAGAATATCCCAGGGCCATCATGAATGGACCCTAGATCCCCTAGTTTTGAAAGTGATTCTCTCGAGATGGGGCACTCCACAGATAGATCTTTTTGCAGCCCCAGACAATCACCAACTTCCTCTCTTTTGTTGCAGACCCCCAGTCTTGGGCTTAGTCCCCCTGGATGCTCTGATCCTGAATTGGGAAGGGAAATTTCTATAGGCTTTCCCCCCCATCCCTCTCCTGTTCAAAGTATTGGTCAAGATAAGGTCACAACCATGCAAAGTGATTCTGATTGCTCCAGACTGGGCCAGATGGCCCTGGTACCCCCTGTTGCTGTCCTTAGCAGTCCACCTTCCCCTGTCTCTGCCCAGGAATTGCAACCTGCTGACATTCTCTCAGGGGAGGATTTGGTACCTGAACCTTTGGTTTTTCAATCTCAAGTCATGGCTCTTGAAGAGTTAGAGTTTGCTGACCTGCATCTTTCCCAAGGGGTTCTGGATATCCTTAAGGCTTCTTGAAAGCCTTCCACCAGAAAGACTTACAATTCCAAATGGAAAAGGTTCACTGTTTGGTGTTCTAAGAAGAATATTTCTCCAGATTCTGCTGGGTTCTGGACTATATGGTCCATCTCAATGGCCTAGGCCTTAGGCCAGCTACACTTAAAGTGCATTTGGCAGCTGTTTCTGCTTTCCTGTCAGTAGGCAAGCCTTCTCCTCTGTCAGCCCATCCTGTGTTTTATACATTCTTTAAGGGATTGCTGCACACCAATCCCCCCTTTAGGGATCCTGCTCCTGCTTGGGACCTTGATGTTTGCATTGCTCGGCTTATGCAACCCCCATTTGAGCCTTTGTCCTCTGCAGAGCTTAAGTACTTGACTTGGAAAACTGTGTTTTTGATAGCCATTACTTCTGCCAGACGTATCAGTGAATTGCAAGCCCTGTCAGTGGAGCCTGATTTCATCTCTTTCCATAGAGATAAAGTGGTCCTAAGAACTAACAGGAAGTTTTTGCCTAAAGTGGTTTCAGATTTCCACCTCAACCAGTCTATGTCTCTCCCTGTTTTCTTCATTGACCATTCCTCCTCTGGAGAGAGGAGGCTGCACAGCTTGGATGTTAAAAGGGCCCTCAGCTACTACATAGAGCGCACCGAGGGTCACAGGTTTGAGTCCCTCCAGTTGTTCCTCACATATGGAGAGGTTGGTAAGGGCAAACCTGCCACTAAGAGATCTGTTGCTAGGTGGATTGTTTCTTGTATACAATTCTGCTATGAAAAACCGGGTAGAACTCCATCCTTAGGCCTGAGGGCTCACACTGCTAGAGGTACAGCTGCTTCCCTGGCTGCTGCCAGGGATATTCCTATCTTAGAGATCTGTCAAGCAGCTACCTGGAAAACAGTCCATACATTCACCAAGCATTACTCCCTGGATATCCAGGCTAGGAGTGATGCTCGGTTTGGCACAGCAGTACTTCAGAGCCTGTTTCCAAAGTAGGTTCTGTCCCTCCTCCATGGAGGTACTGCTTGGTAGTTTGCAATAGTCAGAAAACAGCAAGACTTTCATATTGTTTGAAGAAAAAAATTACTCACCTTAGTAATGTTGTTTCTTCTAATGGAGTATTGCTGTATTCTGACACCCCTCCCCTCTCAGAACCTAGTTTTTGGGATGTGGGTGGGCAGGAGCAGTGTTTGCACCCTGGGGTGTCCCTTTTTCACCCTCCTTTATTTTGGGTGAGTGTTGTGTTTGGGATGTGTTTTGTTTTTTGGGTTTCTGACTTGAGTCTTTGCTCTGAAACCAAAAAACCCTTTTATATAAATATAGTTGCCAGTTGGCTAGTTTGAGTTTTACAGTTTCCACACAGAACTTCTAGTGAGTATTGCTCGAAAAGATCAGATGGTCGGAGTTTAAACAACGTCAGACAGGGGCTTCAGCCGAGCTCGCAGTGAACATTCCATGCTGGCCATGGAAAGTTTAACTCTTTGTTCTCCGGGGCAGTTGAAAGGCAGGACCTAACTGCATATGTCAGAATACAGCAAGACTCCATTAGAAGAAACAACATTACTAAGGTGAGTAATTTTTTCTTCTTTTCCTTTAGGTATTCATATCTTTCATTGCAGGAGTGTCCTTTGTAACATTTGGCATAGCTTTCTTTTCAGGGAGATCCAGTATAGCAACCGGACTCACAGGACCTAGTGAATGAGCATCTCGGGGACTTTCAGAGAAAAACCCTGAGCGTCCCTAGAGCCCTGTAGACAGTGAGGACAGGGTCAGAGAGATACAGGGAGACTTGCAGAGGCTAGAGAGGTGGTCAGAGGTTTGGCAGCTGAAATTCAACATCAAAACATGCAAGGTGAGGCACATAGGGAACAAGAACCCCAGGACAGAGTACTGGATGGGAGAGTAAAACTGGTCATGACATCTGAGGAAAAAGACCTAGGGGTCATCATTAGTGACTCCCTGAAACAATCCAGCTAGTGTAACATTGTCTATAGTTAGGAAAACAGGATGCAGGATTTTATAGGGAGATGTACTGACAGCAGAAGGAAGGAGGTATTACTGCCTCTCTACAGAGCATTGGAGAGGCCCCACCTGGAGTACTGTGCCCAGTTCTGGAATCCCCACCTGAGGAAAGATGAGGACAGGCTGGAGACAGTGTAATGTAGGATGATCCAAATGATTTGGGGTCAGCAGGGCAGATCTCATGAGGACTGGCTCAAGGCACTGTACATGTACTCATTGCAGGCCAGATGAGAGAGGGAAGATATGATAAGAGACTTTCAGGTTCCTGAAAGGAGTGAACAAGATAAATTGCAAGGAGCTATTTAGCATGAGTAGTGGATCAAGAACACAGAGGCCCAAGTGGAAGTGGACTGGGGAAGGTTCAACTGGGATGTGAGAAACTTTCATTTTATAGAAAGGGTGGTGGAGCTGTGGAACAATCTGCCAGCTGATGAGGTTGGCACCAAAACCATCAGTGGTTTCAAAAATGACTGGGACAGAGTGCAGGGCTTGGTGGTTGCTCAGGGTGGTAGTAGTAGAGCGGGGAGCATGGGGGGTGGATAATGTGGGTTAGAACCCTGTATGGACAATAGGTCCTGGGTTGTTATGGCTTGATGGTCAGATTTGATGGGCCAATGATCTTTTTATGCTGCCTTTGTGTCTATGATAACACATGGAACTGCCACCCTACCTCCTCAAACCTCACAACTACATCTTTTAGAGCAGAAAATTACCTTAGCCTGCACTTCAGTCACATACCCTGCACCTTTCTCCATCCTTACTCACCAAAACAACTATGTCCCTTGACAATGCAGATCTCTATCATACAGGTCCTCCATGCTGCTACAGACCTCCATGATGCCCCTGACTGCAAAACATGTGCTGCTCTGAACTGCACTACTGACGTGCTGTGCCCTGAACTGCTGCTTCTGCAAGCAGCTGAAACACCTTTCCAGACTGCACACCATGTCACTTCCGACCATATGCCATGCTGCTGTCCAACCTAAATAGTCAGGGGAATGTGGCCTTACTTCCTTTTATAGGAAGCCCCTGCGCTACAGAAATAGTACAGAGATTCAGTAAAGACAGTCCTACCAAACACCACTACAATACTGAAAAACACTACCAAAACTACTGCTACTACACTGCAGAAAAGCCCACACTATGGAAAAACACTTCTACAGATGAGACAACCCATAGAACACAGTGTCCAACCTAATGCATTATATAAAATAAAAGATTATGGAAGTCTCGTACACTTATGAAATACCATTGTAGGGGTTGAATAAGCTCATAAAGGCCACTCATTCTTTGTGATCATAGCTTTATGGCTTGTTTGACCGCTTAATGGTATTATTTCCTTGTATACCACACTTTGCCATCCTTTATTCTCTCTGTTTCACACCAGTGGTGAATAAATTGGGAAATCTTTATTACTACTAAGAACACATACAGTATTAACATGTTAACTATGTTTAGAATCTGGCAGTAGAACACAGAACAGTAGGTTAGATTGGGAATTGACAGTGGAAAGAAAGGCAGTTCTAAAGTCAAACAAAGTAAAAACCCTACTAAAACAGTAAACATAGTGTAGTTCATAGCAAAGACATAATGGGTTGTAGTGGAATTACATTTATTCTTTACACACAAGACATGAGGGGGAAGACTTTCATAACTAACTTGTGGCTTGCCAGTTTGTGAGTTACACAGGTCTTACAACTCACAAGTGGAGATAAATGTGGTGTTCCACTACAGTCCATTGTGATATCTATATTTATGCAATAAGGGTGGACAGAAACAACTGCTAATAAATTCATATATGTATAAATGAGAATCTTACTTTATACATATAGTTACTGTGTCACACCCGATTCATGCACCTAGTTAGGTCGTCATCAGATGAACCCCCACCCCAAGCCGGCCAGCCAGAACTACTTCGTCCAGTCTCTGCTTTCCCACTGTCAGCCTTATGCTTTCCCTTCTGTCCATCTCATACCTCCTGCTTCTCTGCTGTTAGACAGGTTTTGCACCTGCTCTGCCCACAGTTTAATTCTTGTACACCTGCCAAAAAACAGTACGTTTTTGTTTTTTTGAATCCCCAATGCCAAACTACAGCCCAGCTTTGTGGTTTCCATGACTGCATGCAACTTTGCAAATACATGGCGCCAAACTTGGCTGTCTGGCCCTACACGGACTACTGCCTACAACTCCCAGAGTCCTTTGTCCTTCCCATAGTCCTTCAGGCTCCCATAAAAGGCAAAGACAGTAAACGTTGCTGTCTTCTTTGCGGAGCTTTTAATGCCAGGAATCTCCAACCGAACTTGAAACAGGAACCATTTGAAATGACAAATTGAAAGTGGAACACTGTAAACGGGTCTCCACTGGATCCAACCTAGCCTTTCCAGGTCACCGGAACCATTTGAAACACCAGCTTGAAATTGGAACCCTGTAAACAGGTCTCCACTGGATCCAACCTAGCCTTTCCAGGTCATCCTAGGTGCTAGCTGCAATAAGATGAAATAGGGGAGGGTAAGGAGGGACTGTAATCTTGTGCCTCTGTGTGTTAATTAAAACCATAACTTTCTTTCGAGCTATGCTCTCGGAAAATTAAAATTTTACGCCAACACACGGAGGCTTGAATTACCGGCATGTTCAAAGCTCCAGATAAAACTACAGTCGCCACCCCATCTGTCACAGGCTTATGGTAGAAAGCTCTAAAGACTGAATCCCCAGACCAGTTAGCAGTCCGAAGGATATCCTCCAAACGGATGCCACTCCTGAATGCCTTGCTGGCCATTGCCACTCTAGAGGAATGGTCCCCGAACATGGTCAAGTCAGTCCCTGCCTCTGCCATGGTGCATCGACCCACCTCGCTATGGTGGCAGCCGCCACTGGTTTATGAGGTTTAGACAGATCAGAACCTGATCCACATCCCCAAGGAAAGGGGTCTGTCCAATGAAGATATTCAGGAAGGCAGGATACCATGCACCGCTTGTGTTCCAGCTTGAAACACAGATAGGATACCATTGAGCTGCGGTTTTCATCCATCTGGCAAGAGGGAAATAAACCCCTTCTGGGAGGGGAGGCATTCTAGAAATATCTAAAACTCTAACATCCAACACCCTCTTGATCGATGGCAGACAACGCATGGAGACCACCTTCATGAAAAGTTGTTTTAATGTTAAATCCCCCATTAGAGGGCCAATTTCCAAAGGGTTGTAGAACCTTGTCCACATACCAGGTGCATCTGTACCTGGGTTGTGGGGGTCTAGACCATCTGATAGCTTTGAGAAATCAGCAGATAAGTGGATGTTGACTTACAAACTTAACGTCCATGGGGATGTGTGCAGCAGAGGTGGCAGACCTCACAACAGTGATAAACCTCTACACCTTACTTGAAATGTACTGTTGGAATAAAAACTCTACCACCTCTGTCACAGGTGCTAAAAAGGGATCCACATCCCTTCCACCAAGTCAAGTTTGTCAAATCAAGTTTATTGGCAGGAATAACTCCATTGAGCAGGCTCATTTACAAGGAGGTCCTGAGCATACAATTAGAACAAGGAAGTACATATGCAATAAAGGTGATAAGTAGTAGAAGAGAATGATTGGGCTATATACAAGGTATGGAATTATATCAGACTATATACAGACATACATAGCAAGGTTGATGGTATAAGGCAACATTGTGCAGCAATCGAAACTATTTATAATAGATAATCTGGATATGACAAACAAAGATGATGATACAAGTTTAGCATTGTGTAGTATACAAACAAATATCTTATAGTGGATCCTCATGTAGTGATACTGATTAGGAAGACAGAGGGAGGAGGTTGACCGGGTATTGAAAATGAATTGGGTGGAAGGTGAAGAGGCGGGTGAGGCTGGGGATGGGTAGATGGAGACAAGATGGTAGAGGATGAGAGGCTGCTAAGGGAGAAGGGTGATGTAATTCAGGTAGGGAAGGGGTAGGAGAAGGATCTGTAGGGCAGGACATGATCATTGTGTAATCAGGGAATAATGGCTGAGGTGACGTCACAATTTCAGTGGCAGACACTGGAGTCATGTAGCTTATCAGTGATTAGTTTTTTGAAGCTATTTAGGGGATTAGACTATGGAGTTTGAGTCTAGCTTGGGCTTTATTCCAACCACCCGGAAGAACACGACTTATTGCCATGGCTCTGAAGCGGGAGCGTGAACTTGGGCTATCTAACATAATGTAGGAGTTGCTGTGTAAGGGGTAAATACAGGAAGTCCGCCGAAAGACGTTAGTAATATGGGGGGAAGCTTTGATAGGAGAGCAAGAGTGGATGAGATGTCTAGTTGATAATGATTGCCAACCCAAGGAGATATAAAGATTACAATGGTGAGTATGACGATGGGTATTAGAGATGAAGCATAACACCTTTGGGTAGAGGGTGTCCAACTGTTGGAGCAGGTAGTCTGCGCATCGGCCATAGAGTATATCAGCATAGTCTATTAGAGGGATGAAGGTTGTCTGAGGTGAAAAGGGATTTGTTCCTGTAAAGGAAGCCAATTCTTTGCCACAGCATTTTGGTAAGGGAGTTGATGTGAGCCGAAAATGTTAGGTGTTGATCTAGTTCACAGCCTAGGTATTTGAAACTGTTGACTACCTTGAGAGTGTCGTCAAGGAGGTTCTTAATGGGGGTCAGGGTTTTGAGCGCATTCGCAATGGCAGTAAGGTGATTGGAATAGAAGTACATCACTTTTTTTTTTTTTTTTTTTAGCATTTAGCAGCAATTTGGACTGCATGAGGCTGTGCTGGAGGAGATCAAATTCGGACTGTAGCTCCAAGCGTGCTTCGTCTAGTGATGGTTATATATATATATATATATATATATATATATATATATGTATGTATATATCTCACGGTGTCATCCATAAAAAGTGCAGGCTCGCATTGTGGATGTTATTACCGACGATGTTGATATAAATCATGAAAAGGAGAGGAGAGATCCCAGGATCGAGCCTTGAGGTACTCCTCTTTTGAAAGGAAGGAGTGGGGCATCTTCCACCTTAACTTATTGGAGTCTATCTGCCAAGAAGCTATTGAACCATAACAGAGCTGGGCCTGAGATTCCATGCCAATTTAGTGCGTCAAGGAGTAAAGCATGGTTAACAGTGTCGAAGGAAGACAGCCCCTGTGACTTGTTTCTTTTGCATTGCGAGGATTCAGTCGTTAGTAACTGAGGCTGGAGCTGAAGTAGTGCTATGGACTGAACGGAGTCCAGATTGGGCTGGGTTTATCAGGTTGTTTTTATTGAGCTAGCCCCTTATTTGAGTATTTACCAGTTTCTCGAGGAGTTTAGAGAGTAGAGGTAAGATAGGTATAGAGTGGTAATTATTAGATCTTACTTCGAGAAACAGCTCTTGCAGCAGGTTACACCATTAGGACTGAAGCCGGCAGGTGCCAGGACCCCACGGAAAAATTCTAGCTAGCAGTATCCAGCGGGGGACCACCCCCGACGTCGGCCCCTCCCTGACGTCAGGCATCACATAAAAGGGGGCGGTCCCCCAGCATCCCCAGTTCTTTTCCTGCCATCGACTCACCAGCATCGGCCTCACAGAAGCCTGCCAACTGTTATGACGTGAGAAATCTTTAATTTAAGTAAACTTTAATCCATGTCTGCTTCTTCTACTCCTTCTCCTGAAGGACATCCCTCTAAGTGCGCCTTCGGCAAGCAGATCCCCCTTTGCAGACCATCATTCTGCCTGTGTCAGGTGTCTGGACCCTGAGCACGACACCCACGCCTGCTCAATTTGCCAAAAGTTTAATAGCAAGAACCGGATCTGCCGCCAAAAGGCCCTTCAGGGATTCCTCCTCAAGGAGAAATGAAAAAAGATGGAGAAAAGACCTTCCTCCAAAGGGGAATCTTCTCATAAATCTGAGAAGAACCAGGACAAGCATCGGGACTCTGACAGGGCAAAATCCCCAAGCAGGGCCTCAGAGTCCAGAACCAGCTCCAGCTCTACCCGGTCCGACAGATCTCCTTCCCAGGCTTGCTCCCAGCCTCCCCCGGTAAAAGGAAAGTCTTCAGGGGGCTCCTCCACCTCCCTGCATCTGCTCAAGACCTCTCGGGCCAAGCCTGTTCCTTCGGACAGGCACAAAAAGTCTTCCTCCAAATTGCGAGGTGCGTCTGACCGATGCCGGGACACCCAACTTCAGGTCTGTCTCCCAACCTCCAAAAGCACCTGAAAGGAAGACTTTTGAGCTGACGTCTCTTAAGTGGACGATGGAGTCCAAGAAGGCGTCTGACCCAGCACCCGTAAAACATCCGACTACTACACCGACGTCGGTGGACACCGGACGTCAGGAGTCCTCGGGTGAAGAGGCTACCGCACCGCCAGACAACCAGATGGGCGACATGGAGGACCCCGGCCTGCCCAGGGAGCCGGATCTAGTGCTTCCCCGGGACCCGACGCCTGACCCCGACGACAGGCCCACACTGACGCCGGGTCCGTCGTCAGGTATGAACATCCAGGAGGTGAAAGATTTGTTCACCTTCTGGTGGGAAACCATCAAGAAGGACGTGGTTCCTCCTAAGCCTCGGCCGCCTCCACCTCCTCCTAAGGGCGCCGAAGGTGACAGATCCCCGACCCCCAAGGAACCAACTCTGCCTCCTTGGGGCCGATCGAGAGACGAGAAACACCCATCACGCTCTCCCTCAGGGTCCCTGAGCCCGAAGTGACCCAGAGGCAGACGTCGATCATCGGGAGATGACTCCAGACCGGATACATCCGACATCTCCAGGTCTCCATCTCCTTTCAGTCCCCCATCACCAGACCCACGGGACCTTCCAAGGTCACCTCCGGATGATCCCTCCTTTTTAGAAATTATGAGGCACATCCAGGACAATATGGGATGGGAGACTGAAGAACTAGACCCTGAGAAACAACGCCTTGCCCGTTACCTCAGGCAGAAAGACCCAAAGCCTGTGGTGGTCCCACCTTTGGTGGACACCTTTACGGATGTCACCAAGGCAGCTTGGAAGCGTCTGCATTCCACACAGTCTGTTCCAAAGAAGGCAGACCGCCTTTACAGGGCTCCTTTGGAGGACCAGTATTTGGCGCAGCAACCCCTGGACGACTCCCTGGTCATTACTGCATCTCATGACAGATCCCAGCAGCCTCAACATTTGAGCACCCAGCCTTCGGACCAGGAATCTAAGCAGTTAGATTCCATGGGAAGACACGTGTATGTGGCTGCTACATGCTCTATTAGGTCTTTGAACTATCTGACGTACATGGTGCAATTTCAGAATGCCCTCTGGGATCAGGGCCAAGACCTTCTTAAAGATTTATCGGATGGCTAAAAGAAGGAGGAGCTGCTAAACCTCCAAACTGGGTCTGACGTGGGGACCCAGGTTCTCCGAGCCGCCTACGACTCAGCGGACTCGGCAGCCAGGGGATCAGCTACAGGCGTTTGTCTCCGGAGACACTTGTGGCTGAGGGTTGTTTTCACATAGAAAATAATAGAATGTACCAGAAAATAATGGAAAAACAGTAGAGTGGTTCAGGGACACAATTTAAGCCTCCCATTCACTGACCCCCTCAGATGAACTTATCTACCACACTGCAGCTCAGAGTCAGACTCCCCTCAAGGGCTTAACTTTTCCTAATATATGGGAATGTGCTTAGATAGTGCAGTCAGGAATTAGTTTTTCAGTTTATTTATCCACCACACAGGCAGCTCACATAATTTCCCCACAAGGACTTCTCTAAAGAGCAATAAAGGACTTGTCTTTCCCAATACTAAAGGGCAACTTTTGTATGCAGCAGGAATTTATTTTTTTATCCACAAGTCACTGCAGCGCAGAAAGAGAGATCAGATCACTCCCTGCAAGGACTTTCTCCACTGAGCAATGATGTGTATGCAGGAATTATTTTTTTAGCCACTGCACAATGCTGCTTAGAGATGAGACTCAACCAGGACCTTCCCTTACAGTTAGGGCAGTGTGCTCTCTGATTATATTGAATTAGTTAACTTTTCCCCCACCACAGAGTCTGAGAAAATTCCCAAGTTTTTGAAAGTCAAGAATAAATTTGAATAGGACACAGTCAAGTTCTGTGGTTTTATTCCTTGTTCGGCAGGTTTGACTGAACTCAAGCTGTCTAAGAAGATCCACATCCCCCCCCCCCCCCAGGAGTCAGTTATGTTTTCCAGCAAACAGCCTGCCTGTGCATGACTACACTCAAGCTCACTGTTGTTCGTTTGTTCCCTGACCCAAGCCTACTTGTCACAGCCTTCCCACTTAAATCTAAAGAATATTTTCACAGTGGTACAGGAACTTGTCTGACTGTACCCCAGCCACTCCATTTTCTTTCACTTCTCCCCAAACTATTTGTCCCCTTACCCCACTCTTTCCCTTATTGTGGGGGGAAAAGGTGGTTTTCTGGACAGTATAGCTATTGACAGTTTTACACGCTCTCCTTTTTTTTTTTTTTTTAAGCATGTTTTCACTACTCCTTGTTTGTACCCTGACACAAGACAGTTTTAGTTAAGCTCACCAGCACAGAGCTCCTTCCTCGATCACTGCAACTCAAAATGAACAGTCAGCACGGCATGCAGAGGTCCCGATCAGTCAGTCAGTACAGCAGTCATGGGCACATGGCTCCCAGTATGCCCAGGATCCCACAGCAGACTAAGGAGCGCCTGATTGGAGTCAGCCCCAAGACCTAGTGATAGCCCGCATGGCTCGCTGAGAAAGCGATCGATGGCGCACGCTCTCTCTCTCTCTCTCTCTCTCTCCCTCTCTCCATGCCCCCCAATTCAGATTCTGGATCCTGCCAGAGACGTCAGCGCAGTCGCGGCGTGAGGACTCACACTCAAGCACTCCACCACCAGTCAGAAAACAGTACTTCTGCAGGTAATTAAAGGGGCATAGGCAGCACAGCATTTTTTCAGCAGCAACACAGCATTTCCAGACGGAAATGCGGATCCGATATTTACATTTCCTGCAGCCTGACCGCATTTCCACGGAAATACAGAAAGGCTATATTTCGAGCCCTGGACAGTTGGTGAGACCCCATCTGGAGTACTGCATGCAATTCTGGAGACCCCATCTCCGTAAAGACATAGAGTGGAGGCTGTCCAGGGGAGGGCAACCAAAATGGTGCAGGGTCTGCACCAGAAGACATACGAGGAGAGACTAAAGCAGCTTCAATATGTATACCCTTAAGGAAAGGAGGGAGAGGGGGGACATGATAGAAACTTTCAAGTATCTCAAGGGAATTAACAAAGTACAAGAGGGCAGTATCTTTCAGAAGAAGAGATGTGCAAGAACAAGGGGGCACAATTTGAAGATAGAGGGGGGACGGCTCAGAGGTAATGTTAGAAAGTATTTTTTCACAGAGAGAGTTGTGTATGCATGGAACAGCCTTCCTGAGGAGGTTGTGGAGTCAGGAACAGTGGGAGAATTCAAGAATGCATGGGACAGGCATAAGGCAGTTCTAGTGGGGGGTAGGAGGAAGTAAGCTGTTGATTGACTAGAATCTGCAGCTTATCCATCAGGTAGGGAAATGGGCAGACTAGGTGGGCCAAGTGGTCCTTATCTGCTGTCAAATTCTATGTTTCTGTGTTAGGGTTTCCAGATTTACCCCGGACGTTCAGAAGAATCTCCTGGACGTCCCTTATAATAGAGCGGTCCTCTTTGGTGAGGAGTCCGAGAAGGTCAACACCAAATTGCAGGATGCTGGGAAGGCAGTCAGGACTGTACAAGCCATGTACAGACCAAAATTTGATTCCTTTCATAGGAACCAGAATTGTTTTCGCGGCCGCCAACAAAGGCAACAGCCACGTTCCGGCCAGCAACCCAGTGGCAACTTTGGCCGTAAGAATCAAGCCAGGTTCCCCTCGGGCCAGGGCCCGAAGCATTCAAAAGCAGCCCAGCCCGCGGGGGCCAGCACCACCTACAGCATAACTCCTTCCCGGCCCCTGCCCCTCCTCTGGATCAAAGGGTCAAGAAGGTTGGGGGTCGCATCTCTCATCACCTTTCAGGATGGCAGAGGATCACCTTCGACCGGTGGGTGTTGCAGTTGGTCAGACAAGGTCACTCTGTAGAGTTCCTTGATCACCCGCCATCCAGACCTCCCCTGCTATCCCGTTACTCGGGTCAGCATGCTCTGCTTATTCAGCAGGAGATCTTGGCCCTCCTACACAAGGAGGCCATAGAACATGTTTCACTGAACCAGAGAGGAAATGGTTACTATTCCCACTTCTTCCTGGTTCCAAAGAAATCGGGGGCTTTGCGCTCGATTTTGGATCTCTGTGATCTCAACAACTTTGTGCTGTACAGGCATTTCTGCAGGGTGACCCTGCCGGGTCTCATTCCATGCTCAAGAGGGCATGGCTGGCGTGCGCTGGATATGTAGGATAACACCTACATCTCCCCAATCGCTTTCGGCCTTGCCGCATATTTCTGCGCGAGTTTCTGGGCGTCACTACCAGTTCTGAACCGTCCCCTTCGGACTGTCTTTGGCACCTTGGGTGTTCACGAAGTTTATGGCAGTCGTGGCAGCAGCTCTCAGGAGAGGGGGCTACTACGTGTTTCTGTACCTAGATGACTGGCTCCTTATGGCACCCTCACGGGAGGCCCTGATGTCTGCAATACAGGATACCTCTTCCCTCTTCTTATCGCTGGGCATCACCATCACCATCAATCAGGAGAAGTCGTACCTTGTTCCGTCTCAGAACTTGCACTTTATAGCAGCGGTTCTGGACACAATCCAGGGAAGGGCATTCTTCCCAGGACAGGGCGGAACGCATCAGATCCCTCATAAGGGACATAAAGGAAAAGAAGACGGTATGGGCCCGCACTGTCCTTTGCCTGCTTGGACACATGGCGGCTGCCATTGCGACGGTTCCCCTAGCTCGACTCCATATGCGGGTTACCCAGTGGATGCTGAGACCACAATAAGGCCAAAAACAGGATCATCTGCAGCATCCAGTCTGGATTACGAACGCAGTCATCCGAGACTGGCATTGGTGGCTCGTTTTAGACCACCTCTCGACGGGAGTGCCCTTCACTGCGCCACCTCCTTCAGCGACTCTCTCCACGGACACCTCGGGGTCCGGATGGGGAGCTCACCTCAACGGGGTCAGGACTCAAGGCTTCTGGACGTCTCTGGAGTCCCATCTTCACATAAATATTCTGGAGATGAGAGCTGTTGTATATGCCCTACAGGCATTCCAGACGGAGATTCCGCCGGATACTCTTCTGGTTCAAACAGACAATACCGCGGTGATGTACTATCTCAACAAACAAGGAGGCGCTCATTCCTACCCCCTTTGCAGGGAGGCTCACAGGGTTTGGAATTGGGTATTGCAACACGGCGAGCACATCATTGCAGTACATGTTCCCAGTGTGGACAACACTATTGCGGATAGCCTAAGCTGATCACAGGCCAGGGTCCACAAATGGGAACTGCTTCAGGAAGTCACAGAGAACCTGTTCCACAGATGGGGGACACCAGAATTAGACCTCTTCGCGTCCCCATTCAATGCAAAACTGCCCAATTTCTGCTCGCTAAATCCAGGGCTTGGTGTTTTCTGGTGAGATGCGTTGTCCCTCTCTTGGACGGGCAGGTTCCTCTACGCTTTCCCGCCCTTTCCTTTGATCCAGAGGGTTCTATTGAAGCTCCGTCAAGAGCAAGCGTGCCTTAGTCTAGTAGCACCCTTTTGGCCCAGGCAGATTTGGTTCCCTTTCTGACATCAGCTGGCCCAGTAACCGCCGGTGCCGCTGCCATTTTGCTCTCACCTTCTATCCCAGGAGACATGCTCCTTGGTCCATCCGTATCTTTGGTCTCTGAACCTGCATGCCTGGTTCCTAAGGACATAGCAGTCCTGAGATACAGGGTCTCTCAGGAAGTTGCAGACGTTCTGGTGGCAGCCAGAAAACCCTCTACTCATGCTACTTACGCCATGAAGTGGCGTAGAATTTGTACTTGGGCTCAGGCTCGAGCATTGACCCCACTGGAGTGTTCTGTAAGGTCTGTTTTAGACTACCTCCTATCCCTCTATGAGGCAGGACTTGCCTATTCCTCCATTAAGGTCCATCTATGTGCTATTTCAGTGTACCGTTCTCCAATAGGTCACAGGTCTCTAGCTCAACTAGAGGCTTCTCGTGCCTTTTTACGTGGCATCCTGCACTTGAGACCTCCCATCAAAGACCCGGTTCCCCCTTGGGATCTTCCTCTTGTTCTAGATCAGCTTATGCTGCCTCCTTTTGAACCAGCCGCGGATTGCGAGCTGCGTCTCCTTGCTTGGAAGACTCTCCTTTTAGTTGCTGTTACTTCTGCCAGAAGAGTTTCTGAACTTAATGCACTCGTGTGCAAGGATCCTTATTTGGTTTTTCACAAGGACAGGGTTTCCTTAAGAACAAATCCTAATTCTTTCCCAAGGTGATCTCTGCTGTCACACTCAACCAGGATATAGACCTACCGGTGTATTACCCGAATCACGGTAACAGTGGGGAAGCCCTGTTGCACACTTTGGATGTGCATTGGTGCCTCAGATATTATTTAACCAGAACCAAAGCCCATCGTAAATTGGACCAGCTCTTTGTTTCTTATGCTCAGAGGATGATCGGTGCTCCTGTTTCTAAACGGTCGCTTTCTAGATGGCTGGTAAAGTGCATCATGTTATGTAATCAGAAGCGCAATAAACCCTTACCAGGGCCGGTGAAGGGTCATTTTACTAGGGGGGTGGCTGCCTCCTTCGCTGCACTTAAAAATGTCTCCACTTCAGCCATCTATGCAGCAGCGACCTGGAGCACTGTACACACATTCATCAGGCACTACAGTTTGGATATTGCCTCTAGGCGCAGAGCTGGTTTTGGCTTGGCTGTCCTTCAGGGACTTTTGTCCTGAAGCTTGGAGGATTCCTCCTATCCTCCTCCCGATAACAATTTGGTCCCTTACTGCTTGGGAATCAGTCTTAATGGTGTAACCTGCTGCAAGAGCTGTTTCTTGAAGTAAGATAGTCCAGTTACGTAAGAACTTACCGTAACAGTAGATCTTCGAGAACAGCTCTTGCAGCAGGTAGCTTCCCTCCCACCTTCCCCTCTGGAGGTTGAGTCTTCTGACCTAATTATTTGGCTACAGCATCTTTTGACGCCTTCTCCGAACCTTCCTTTGGAAGTGGATCCTCGGTCTCCCCTTCAGATGTCACACTTGAGCCAGGAGTCTCCGGCAGGAGAACTGGGGATGCTGGGGGACCGCCCCCTTTTATGTGATGCCTGACATCGGGGAGGGGCCGACAACAGGGGCAGCCCCCCGCTGGATACTGCTAGCTAGCATTTTTCCGTGAGGTCCTGGCGCCTGCCGGCTTCAGTCCTAATAGTGTAACCTGCTGCAAGAGCTGTTCGCGAAGATCTACTGTTACGGTAAGTTCTTACGTAACTGTACTATCCTTAGGATCACCTGATTTAAATAGCAGGAGTATTTGAGCTATTTTCCATGCGCCAGGTACAGAGCAGGAGCTGATGGACAGATTAAATAGGTGCAAGATTGGGGCTGATAAGTACTGAAAAACCACTTTAAAAAAATAGGGTCCACCACACTAGCCAGTCCAGCAAGACCAGGCTGCTGAATAAACCTTTTTGGTCCTGTTGGCTCAGGACTCTCGGAGAAGGTTGGCAGCCTCATCTGAAAGTGCCATGGTCAACCAGGTACCCCTGAAAGAAGTCAGACCACTTGCCGGAGCTTGTCTTCCAGCAGTAGAGTGTGATGGTTGCCACCTGCCTCTACAAGAAGGTCCTTCTCCCAGGGAAGAAGGAGGGGAAGCTGAATGGAAAGTTCCTGCAGAGCCAGGAACCAAGGTTGGGCTTGCCAGAATGCAGTGATCAACAAGATTGTGGCTTGTTGCCTCCTGATCTGAGCCAATGTTCTACAGATTATGGAGAAAGGGGAAAAGGCATAGCCCTTCAGTTTGCTCTAGTCATGGAGAAATGCATCCATGGCACTGGCCTCAGGATTTGGCCTCCCGCGGAAAAGGATTGGGAGCTGAGTTGAGAGGCTTGAGGCGAATAGATCCACCTCCAATGGTCCTCACTGAGATTGTAACACAAGGAACATGTCCCTCCTGAGATGGAAATTGCTGGAGTTCACCAGCTAGTGGGTGCTCCAGTTCGCCACTGAGTTAGAGAGGCCTGATATGCTGAGCGGGGATCTGCAATCTGTGACTCAGGCAGTAATGGCAGAACTTCTGGGTCATTGTATTGAGCTGGAGGGACTTTGTCTCCCATAACTTGTTGATGTAGTGCACCAATGCCACATTGTCCATCTTCAGGAGAATTACCAGGTTGTCTCTGCCCTTGGCAAAACTCTGGATCATGAAGAGCACTGACTGGTGTTTGAGCACATTGATATGGAGGGAGGACTTCTCCTCTGGCCACCTCTTGCCCATGGAGGTGCCCTAGCACCAGGCTCCCCAGCCATACGGACTGGCCTTCAACTCTGTCGAGACTTCTGGCAGAGTCCAGAAAATGTCTCTCCCATTCCAAGCGTCCATCTGGCAGTTATTGTTGTGGGCTACTTGGGAGAGATGCACTGAAGAGTTGAAGGAGCCTAAGTGTCTTAAAGCCTGTATCTTGCACTGCTGGAGAGAGAGTGATAATGGAGAGGGGCAGGGAAGATTGCTTGGATAGAGGAGAAGAGAGAAGACTGATAACCCTGGCTAGGTCCCAGAACAGTGGCATGCGCCCTCCTGAGGAGTTTGCGTAATTCTTTTATGCCTGACCTTGGTTACAGGCAGCCTGAGACAGGCTTCTACTGAGTTCAGCTTGAACCCCAAGAAAGAGATCGTCTGACTGGTGGATTGGATTGACTTGTCCTGACCGATGACAAAGCTGAAGTGTTCCAGTAGGGAGATGGTTAGGCAGAGATGCTTCAGTAGTGACTGAGCCTTTTGATTCATGATCAAAATATCTTCCAGGTAAATGATAAGCCTGATACCTACAGCCCTGATCCAGGCAACTACTGCGCGCAGAAGCTTTGTGAAGCATCATAGGGCTAAGGAGAGGCCAAAAGGAAGGCAGGTGAACTGCCAGGTCACCTCTTCCCATGAGAACCTGACCCATCTCTGGTCATCGGAATGGTTGGAAACTGTTAGGTAAGCATCCTTCAGGTCCAGGCGAACCAGCAAATCTTCTTTGTGGAAGGTGCATCGTAGAAGATGGATACCTTCCATCTTGAAAAATCTGTAGACAAAATAACGATTGAGGCCTCACAGGTTGATGACTGGCTGATGACTTCCATCTTCCTTGGTCCAGCCTTGGAGCCCCAGTGGGGCATGAACAGTAACACTTTTGGAACAAAGGGAGTCCCAATTCCTGGGAAATCAGTTCCCTTTCTTCTTTGGAGAAAGAAGAGGGATGACCTGAAGGTGGGGGAAGGGGTTGGTTTCAAACTCAGTCCGGAAACCCCACACCGTGTTCAGAATCCACACAATCTTGCTTCGAGATACAGCTCTTGCAGCAGGTTACACCATTAGGACTGAAGCCGTCAGGCGCCAGGACCCCACGAAAATTTTCTAGCTAGCAGTCTTCAGTGTGGATCATCCTACGCCGGGTCCCACCTCGACGCCAGGCGAAGCACATAAGGAGGCGGTGCCCCCACAATCCCCAATTTTTTCCCGCTGTCGACATCGCAAGCATCGGCCTCTCGGTCACTTTCTAGCGTGCGACGACTACAAACTACGACGTTCTTTTTCTTTTTTTCTCATTCGAACTTGGATTCATCTGATGTCCTCTCCAAACACCTCTCTGGAAGGTCACCCATCGAAGTGTGCCTGCGGCAAACAGATCCCCTTCAAGGATCCTCACTCAGCCTGCGTGCGTTGTCTAGGCCCGGATCACGACACCAAGGCCTGCTCCTTCTGCCAGGGCTTCAACAGTCGCACCTGGATCTGCCGCCAGAAGGCCCTTCAAGCGTTTCTCTTGGACGAGAAACTCAAGGCCATGGATAGGAAACCTTCTGTCAGGGAAGACCCAAAAGCACCGGGAAAAACACGGGGAGAAGGAAAGGTCCAGGTCCCCGTTGAGGGCCTCGGACTCCTGCAGCTCTAGCTCGAGGTCGGACCGCTCTCCCTCCAGGGCTCAACCTCAGCCTCCCCCGGTTCAGGTCAGATCCTCCAGCGGCTCCTCCTCCCTGCAGCCTATCAAGACTTCCAGGCCATCGGCTTCATCCACTCCTTCTAAGGCCTCGTCCAAGTCTGGGGAGCGCCACAAGTCTTCCTCCCGCCATCGGGACTCCGACACCAGGTCGGTGTCCCAGCCTCCGCATGGGTCGGACCCAGTCCCGCGGAAGACTAAAGACCTGACGTCCCTGAAACGGACGCCGGACCCGATGTCGGCCAAGCATCACAGGCACTCCCAGGAGCTGGCTACAGTAAGACACCTGTCGCCGGCCAGGCGTTCGCCTCCCAGGGCGTCGGCCGGGGAACCGACGTCAGCTGCCCCAGGGGGAGGACCGCACCACCGTCGCCTACCGACGTCAGTCAGAAGTTATCATCGGAGGAGGAGGACACCACTCAGCCCGAGGACCAGGCGGGCGACTCTGGAACCATCGGACTCCCACGGGAACCCTCCCCGGAGCGGGAGACCCCCGGGGACCTGACCCCGGCGACAGGCCACCGGTACCCGGCCCGTCGTCATGCCTGAATTTGACAGAGGTGAAGGAGCTCTTCACCTTCTGGTGGGACACCATCAGGAAGAATGTGGTCACCACACACCCTCCTCCTACTTCGGCTCCGCCTCCACCTACTCCTTCAACGCCTACGCCCTCTCCTCCATCCAAGGGACCCATAGGACGGTCACCGACCCCCAAGGAGCCAACACCCCCTCCTAGGGGCAGATCCTAGGATAGGAGAAGACCTCCCTCAAGATCCACATCAGGGTCACCCAGCCCTAAGAGACCCAGACGACGCCGGTACACCTCGTCCGTGGAAGATTCTAGATCTGACACCTCAGGGTGCTCCAGATCTCCTTCTTCCATCAGCATTCCCTCCCCAGACCCACACGACCTTCCCAGGTCTCCTCCGGATGACCCCTGGTTCGCTGAGATCAGGAGGCACATTCAGGAGAATATGGGGTGGGATGCTGAAGAACTAGACTCCGAGAGACAGCGCCTTGCCTGCTACCTTCAGCAGAAAGACCCAAAGCCTGTGGTAGTCCCACCCTTGGTGGACACCTTCGCGGACGTCATCAAGGCTGCGTGGAAGCGTCTGCATTCAACTCCGGCAGTGCTGAAGAAGGCTGACCACCTATACAAGGCCCCGAGGGAGGACCAGTATCTGGCGAACCATCCTCTGGTTGATTCCCTGGTCATCACAGCCTTGCATGACCGGTCTCAGAGACCTCAGCACTTGAGCACACAGCCACCTGACCCAGAATCCAAGCAGTTGGATGTCCTTGGTAGGCGCACGTACACGGCTGCGACTTGCGCCATCAGGTCTCTAAATTACCTCACCCACATGGTTCAATTCCAGAACGCACTGTGGGAACAGGGACAAGACCTGGTTGAGAAGATGCCCGATGGTGGTCAAAAGGAGGAGCCTTTAAATCTCCTCCGTACGGGTTCAGACGTGGGGACCCAGGTCCTCAGAGCCGCATACAATTCTGCGGACTCTTCGGCCAGAGCTGCAGCCTCAGGCGTGTATCTCCGGAGACACTCTTGGCTCCGCATCTCCGGTTTTACCCCGGACGTCCAGAAGAACATCATGGATGTTCCTTACTATGGGGAAGTCCTTCTTGGTGAAGCCTCTGAGAAAGTGATCACCAGACTTCAGGACGCAGGGAAGGCAGTTAGATCTGTCCAGGCCATGTACAGATCTCGCCTAGTTCTTCAGAGGAACACAGAGTTGCTTTCGCGGGCCGGACACAAAGGCAACAACCGCTGCTCCGCCACCAGCAGAGGGGCTTTACCCAAAAAGCCCAGGCCAAGTCATCCCCAGACAGAGGCAACTGAGTCGCAAAGTCGTCCCAACCTGCGGGATCTAACGCTGCCACAGCATGACTCCTTCCCGGCCCCTGCCCCTCCTCAGGATCAATGGGAAATGAAGGTTGGGGGTCGCATCGCACATCACCTGCCAGGGTGGCGGTCGATCACCACCGACAGGTGGGTGCTGCAATTGGTCGAAAAAGGCCACTATATAGAATTCGTAGGCAGACCACCTACAAGGCCTCCCCTGCTTTCCCGCTACTCGGGTCAGCATGCCCTGCTTATACAGCAGGAAGTGCTCGCGCTTCTGGAGAAAGAATCCTTAGAGCACGTTCCAGAGAACCAGAGAGGGTTAGGCTATTATTCGCACTTCTTCCTGGTTCCAAAGAAAACAGGGACCTCCGTCCAATTTGGACCTCAGCGACCTCAATCTGTCGAGTCGTCTACAAACGCTTCCGCATGTTGACCCTTCCGGGCCGAATCCCCATGCTGAAGCGGGACGCCTTTTTGGCGTCGTTAGACATGCAGGACGCCTACCTGCACATCCCAATTGCTCAAGCACACAGGAGGTTTCTGCGCTTCGAGTTTCAGAGCCGTCATTATCAGTTCCGAGCGCTTCCTTTCGGGCTGTCATCGGCACCGAGCGTCTTTACGAAGTGCATGGCGGTCGTAGCGGCATCTCTGAGGAGACAAGACCACTACGTGTTCCCGTACCTGGACGACTGGCTTCTCATGGCTTCCTCCAAGGAGGCACTGATGACGGCCATTCACCGTACCCAGGCCCTCTTTCAGTCACTGGGTATTCTCAACAACTACGAGAAGTCTGTCCTGGTGCAGTCCCAGAAACTGCAGTTTATAGGAGCAGTTCTGGACACCATCAGAGGAAAAGCTTTTCTTCCCGCGGACAGAGCAGAACACATCAGATCCCTCATCAGGGACCTGTTGGTGAAGAAGACCGCCCCGGCCAGACTGGTCCTTCGTCTGCTTGGACACATGGCTGTGGCCATTGCAACAGTCCTGATGGCAAGGCTCCACATGCGGGTAACTCAGTGGATGCTAAGGGTGCAATGGGACCAAAGGCAAGACCATCTGCAGCAGCCAATTCAAATCACGAATGCCGCGATTCGGGATTGGCAATGGTGGCTAGATCCGGGGAACCTCTCCGCGGGGGTTCCCTTCACAGCGTCGTCTCCGACTGTGACTCTCTCCACAGATGCCTCAGGGCTCGGGTGGGGAGCACACCTAGACGGGGTGAGGTCTCAGGGCACATGGACAGCTCCAGGAATCCATCTCCACATCAACATTTTGGAGATGAGGGCGGTTCTTTACGCTCTGCAAGCCTTCCAGTCGGAGATTCCACCGGGTACTCTCCTGTTACAAACAGACAATACTGCGGTGATGTATTACCTCAACAAACAAGGAGGCACTCACTCCTACCCGCTTTGCAGGGAGGCCATGAGAGTGTGGGAGTGGGTAGTGCAGCACGGCGCAAACCTAATTGCAGTACACGTCCCCGGAGTGGACAATACCGTCGCAGACAGCCTGAGTCGCTCTCAGGCCAGAGTCCATGAGTGGGAACTTCTACAGGAGGTGGCAGAGGATCTGTTTCACAGATGGGGCACTCCAGAGTTAGACCTTTTCATGTCCCCATCCAATGCAAAACTGCCCAATTTTTGCTCGCTAGATCCAGGGCCTGGTGTTTTCTGGCGAGACGCTGTTGTCCTCTCCTGGGCGGCAGATTCCTCTATGCTTTCTCTCTTTCCGCTGATCCAGAGAGTTCTTTAAACTTCACAGGGAGCAGGCGACGCTCATTTTGATAGCGCCTTTCTGGCCCCGACAAATTTGGTTCCCACTTCTGCATCAGCTATCCCAGGAACCTCCACTTCCTTTGCCAATCAGCTCCCATCTGCTGTCTCAGGAGGAGGGTTCATTAGTTCATCCAGACTTTCGTTCTTTGAACCTGCACGCTTGGCTCCTAGAGACATAACCATGTTGCGATACGGGGTCTCTCAATAAGTGGCAGATGTACTCTCTGCCACCAGAAAACCGCAACCCATCAACGTACGCCATGAAATGGCGGATTTTGCTTAGTGGCTCAGCGTTCTTGTCGTTAGAATGTCCTGAAAAGCTGGTTCTGGATTACCTGCTTTCACTTTTTCAGTCCGGACTGGCTTACTCCTCGATTAAGGTGCACCTTTGCGCAATCTCGGCTTACCATGCCCCCATAGGCTATCGGATGGTTGCCCAATTGGACACTACTCATGCCTTTGTAAGGGGAGTTCTCCACCTTAGGCCGCCTATCAAGGATCCGGTTCCTCCTTGGGACTTGCCCTTTGTCCTGGAGCAGCTTACGCTGCCACCTTTTGAACCAGCCGTGGATTGCGAGCTACGTTTTCCGTCATGGAAAACGTTGTTTTTAGTTGCAGTTACTTCCGCAAGAAGGATTTCTGAATTGCATGCACTGATGTGCAAAGAACCTTATTTAATTTTCCATCAGGATAGGGTATCCCTGAGGACAAACCCAAATTTTATGCCTAAGGTGGTTTCAGCCCTCACTCTTAATCAGGATATAGACTTACCAGTGTATTTTTCTAAGTACACCAACCGAGGAGAAGCCCTTCTTCACACCCTTGATGTACACAGGTGCCTCAGATATTATCTGACTAGAACCAAACAGTCTCAAAAGTCGGATCAACTGTTTGTCTCCTTAGCTGCTAGAATGAAAGGAGCTCCTGTTTCTAAACAGTCTATCTCGAGGTGGCTCATCCAGTGTATCTCTTTCTGTTATGATAAGCGCAAAAAACCCTTACCAGACGTGGTTACGGGTCATTCCACGAGAGGAGTGGCCACTTCCTTTGCGGCGCTAAGGAATGTCTCCACCTCAGCTATTTGCGCTGCAGCCACTTGGAGCTCGGTGCATACCTTTATTAGGCATTGCAGCCTGGACATTGCATCGAGGCAAAGAGCAGGTTTCGGCCTAGCCATCCTTTAGGGACGTCTGTCTTAGGCTTGAGTAGGGTTGTGATCCCTACCTTTCCTCCTCCCTGTGGCATAAGATTGCCACTATTGCTTGGGAATCAGTCCTAATGGTGTAACCTGCTGCAAGAGCTGTATCTCGAAGTAAGATAGTACAGTTACGTAAGAACTTACCGTAACAGTAGATCTTCGAGAACAGCTCTTGCAGCAGGTACCTTCCCGCCCACCATTCCCCCTTTTTCTGGAGGTAGGTAGTAGCCAAACATCCGTCTTAGGGGATGGGAAGTCCTTTTTTAGTCTTGGCCATCTGGTGGCGGATCCTCGGTCTCCTCTTCTGATGTCATCCAGCGGCCGGGAGTCTCTGGCGGGAGAACTGGGGATTGTCGGGGGACCGCCTCCTTATGTACTCACGCCTGATGTTGGGGCGGACCGATGTTGAGGCGGTCCCTCGCTGAAGACCGCTAGCTGTGAAAATTTCCGTGGTCCTGGCGCCTGGACGGCTTCAGTCCTAATGGTGTAACCTGCTGCAAGAGCTGTTCTCGAAGATCTACTGTTACGGTAAGTTCTTACGTAACTGTACTTTCTGCATGATGAGCTCCCAGTTGTGGGAGAACATGCACAGTCTGCCCACCAGTTGAAGTGGGCCTGGGACAAAGAGGAATTGATCGAGAGAGAGATTGGGGGGGGGGGTGTCCCTCCTGAGGGTGACCTACCTGATTGCGGATTGGGTTTATTTGTGGTTGAGCCTCTATCACCATGGAAGTGACCTCAACATAGAAATCCGTGGTCTCCTCCTGACCAGGATACGTAGAGAAAAGAGCTGTGGCAAAAGCTGTGGGTCTGATCCTGGCCGAAAAAGTGTCCCCTTCCTCTTCTGGACCATGTAAAAAGGAGGTGCCCCAATGTGCTAAAGTAAGACTGGGTCCGGACCAAATAGCAAGACACCCCCCTCCAGGACTACATCTTTGGAAGCCAGGTCTAAGGAGTCTGGGTGGAATTTCAGAAGGCCAGTCTTTCTTCTTTCAGCTGAGAGAGCCGCATTTGTGTTACCCAAAAAACAAATTGCACATTGTACTACACCTTGTAGAAAATCTGATTGATCTGACTGTGATTAGTATGTACCTCTTGAGCCACATTGCTGAGTAATGCCAAGGGTTCCATTAGGTCCAGCAGTTTGTCTTGGACTGCCTTGAGGCTTTTATCCAAGCCTTTTCTTGTGGTCTTTGCCTACTTTGCCCAGGTAGGTGGAGAATCCCTTATCGAACTCGGGTGCCAGGGTGACCTTGAAAGGGAGGACAGGTCTAAGATGGTCCCTCTGGAGCATCTTGCAAGCCTTTCTGTCCAGAGGCTTGCACAGGCAGCTGACTAGGTAGTCTGTGACCTTAAGAAGAGGAATCCACTCAAATGGAGAGTCCCCAGCTGCATCTGGATCCAAAGGTAGCTTAGCGGACTCCTGGGGGTCCTCTGTAGGGGGCTGCACAGGTAGTCTCCTGGGGTAGTTTAGCAGAATAGCCCTCGTTGCACCAAAATCTGGGAAGAGATTGGTCAGAATCCTTGTCTAACTCTAAATCCTGTGCTGAGGAGTCCGAAGTGTCCTTTCTATAACTAGCCCCTGACTTCGAACCTGGAGGTGGGGGGGGGGGGAGCTGTGGGAGTGGGCGGGAGGATGAGACACATGTTTGTTTTTTGTGTGGCCTTCTTGACCTTAGGGGTGTCTGAGTCCAGTATTCATTAACCCTCTGAACGCCAGGTCAGTACCACCCTCAGTGATATTGGTGGATTTTTTTTTTGTTGTTGTTCCGGTCCCCGATTCACCCCAAGGAGGAAGCTCGGCCCCTGCCCTGAACATCATCCTGCCATGCCCAGGCTTACCCCCCTTGGTGGGCACCCCACCCCCGAAGGACACTAGTGGCATGCCCTGGCTTACCCTCCAGGGTGGGGCCATGGGAGCGGGACACCCCCACACCCCCACCACGGGCACTAGTAGCAATGGGAATGGTGTCGGGGCAGGTGTGTCATACCTGGGGAACTGGAGATTTTTAGTTGCTGTGATCCTCTGGGAGGTGGGGCATGTAATGACGCCAGCGTCTGTCCCACCTCCCATTCAACCAGTAGCCAGACCTCCTGCGATTCCCCTGGTCTCCGCCAGAGGTAGCTGACTGGCTGGACACTCCCCCCCCCCCCCAAGAAGGAGAGGCTGTCTCAGGCGCTCAATTCACCCGCCGGTCCTCCCGACTTCCAGGTCCATTTCCCAATCCGGACGCCGACATTGCATGTCGCTTGTTGCTGCGCTATGGCCAGCTGATATTGGTGGGTCTTGAGCTTCCCTGGGCATATGTAGCCTTATTCAGGCTGTTGGTCACAGATCCATTCGGGGGGGGGGGATCCTTCCAGTGATAGTTAGGCTTTGTGGAAGAAGTCCTTCTAGAAAGGACAAGGACAGACCCAGAAAGGAACCACTTATTCCTGTGGTCCTCTGAAGTCGGGTCTTCCACAGTGGGAGAGGTACCCTTAACCTGGGAAGAAGGCAGAGATTGTGACCTTCCCCCATAGGATTTCCCTAAAACAGGAGATTTTTGTCTCACTTGACAGCAGCACACATAGTGCACTGCTAGAGCCTCCACTTGTTCAGGAACACACCCTGCATATGCCATTGTGCCAGGATTTCTACATGGTCCACCAAGTAATGATCACCTCTGTGACTGAGTTCCTCTTGAAGCTTTCGGGAAACTGCTTAATCAGTGAGTGCTGCCAGATGCTCTGGTGCCGTTGCAGGGGCCCTCATCAGCTGCAGCGAGAAGGACTGCGATATGCGTCTTGGAAAACAGGTGGACTGAAAACTGCCACAGAAACGGCTGTACTGTCACCAGCTAATCAGCTAGTCTGTAGCAAAGAAGAGGACGTTTGGTGCCTTTGTCTTTATGGGTGCCTGAATGACTATGGGAGGGGGCAAAGGACGCTGGGAGTTGTAGGCAACAGTCCATATTAACTAGGGCTGGATGGTTGAGTTTGGTACCGTGTATTCGTAAATTCTTTGCCGCTGGTCTCAGTAAAGAAGAGTGCATTGCCTGTAATTCAAGCCTCCATTTGTGGACAAAAATTATTTTTCTTAAATCCTGCAGTCGTGTGCCTGTTTGTTTTATGCTGTTGGAGTTGTTTGATTTTAAAATACAGTAATATTGCATTAAAGTAACTGTGCAATGACTTTGCCTGCTCACTCCTCTGTCCTTGCTGCCTGCAGTCTGAGGATGTGTGACGGTTTACTTTTTTGGATGCAGCAGAGGAACTGCTAATTACTGGCCAGTCTGCTTTGGCCCAGGTCAGGTCTGTCACTTCCATGGGCCACCTGTGTAGGTCATGGAAATTTTTACACTATTTGTTGACTTCTTTTAAAGTTGGTGGATACAGTTATGAGATTAGGTGTATAAAGAACAAACAGATCTGTCTCTTTGAGTTGAATACAACACTGCACAACTTTAGAATTTCAAATAGCAGTTTCCTCAAAATGAGCTATACCAGAATTTTTTTTCCTTTTAATTAGTGGTTGCTCATTGATGGGTAAATTATTTGTGTGATTTGCCAGTTGTCCCACTACAGTCCTGCCCAGAGGCATCAGAAATTATCATTCAGATAACTGACATGCCTGTGTGCCAGTCACATACTGTACCTGTAAATATACTGAGGTCAGATAACAGACAACTTTGAATGTGCATGGCTCCTAGACGATATACTTTGATCTCTAAGAGCTACATAGTGCTCAGAAGTCCGAAGTACAGTGACCACTGAATGACCACCAAACAAGATGGTTTGCAGTTAAACTTGAGTAGTAAGTTACAATAGAGTATGTCAGTAATGCATAGAGTACTGCAGCTTGATTCATGGTACTGAAAATCGAGCACATCAATGTGTGCAGTCTTCCATCTAAGTTCCCCGATCTGGAGGCATGGGTTGCACTATACAAGCACCACGTTCTGGGACTTTCTGAAACTTGGCTAAAGCCCCACCATGCTGACACCACTTACCAGCTAACTGGATACTCCTGCCTGTGGCATGATAGGCCGGGCAGGAAAAAGTGTGGTGGTGTTGCACTATTCCTTAGGGAACCCCTCTCAGCCAATATTGTCCTCTGCTCAGATCCAGCTTCACCTAACGAATGGCTCCTATCTGAAATTACCATGGGAGCCTGTAAGAAATTCTACATAGGTTGCTGTTACAACCCTCCCTCTGTTGGAACTATGGGCCTAGACAGCTTCCTCTCAGGCCTGAGCTCTTTATCGCCCCACAGAGATGCAATTCTCCTTGGCGATGTTAACTTGAACTGGCTGAGCACCCACTAGTCTGACTATGCCTCCCTCCTAAAACAACACAACCTGATCCAAACTATTACGCTTCCCACCGGGCAAAACACATGTACAGACTGGATCATTACCAACAGGGATGATTATGTACTGTATGCGAGTACCATGGTGGACTCTATCAGTGACCACTCCCCTACTTATCTCCTCTGGTCATCTAAATTCAAATGTCCCCCTCCCAAATACTTGTCCTTTTGCAATTTCAGTAACCCCAACAACCCCAATCGCTTTGAAGAGGCTTAGTCCTTGAACTGATCTGCTCTTTACTCACTTGCTGATGTGACACAGGCAGTAACCTTCCTCACACAGACCCTCTTGACGCTGTACTTCCCGGTCACCACAAGAAGAGTCAGAGGTGGCTGCTCATGCTGGGTCACGAAAGACCTCCTTACCCTTATGAAGGATAGGGATCGTGCATGGTCCACATAGAAAGCATCCCCCTTCCCCACCCTATGGGTTGCCTACAGGTGCGGGAGGAATATGTGCAAACATCTGGTGAAATCCCTCAAGCAGACCTACTTCTGTAATCTCCAACAGGCTAACCTTGGAGACCCTAGGAAATTCTTGGCATACATTGGCTCCCTACTTAACCCCCACTCCAGCAAGGCTGCCCTGCAACTAAACTCCCCAAATGATCTTACTATGGATTCAATGGAAGTGACTAGGGCTTTTAACGACAAGTTCTTCGACCTGTCAGTGTATCAAAGTAAACTACCTAAGGGCCAACCGGATAACTTGGTCTACCATCCGACCCCCCCACCTACCTCCGATGGGCTGACCACCCAAACCCAGATTCTCACTTTCTTCTTCAGATCTCTCTAGAGAGCTGACACAGCTAAGCTCCTCAAAAGCCTTCCAAACCACGGCTCCCCTGGTGCTGATGGTCTATCCATGGTCTTCCTTAGGTTCATCTCCCCAGCCATCATTGAACCACTCAGTTGTATCTTTAACCTTGCCCTCTCCTCCTGCTCCATGCCTGATCCCTGGAAGACTGCAAAAGTGATTCCCATTTTTAAAGCCGGGGACTCTCTATCTACGGACAACTATCGTCCGATCTCCATCCTCCCACACCTAAATACACTACTCGAGAAAGCTGTCCACCATGAACTTGATGATTACATAGGCAAATACAACCTCCTGTGCAGCCAACAGCATGGCTTTCAAAAACACGACTCCACTGCCTCTGCCTTCGCTCTTCTGACCAACCACATCCTCATTAATATGGACCATGGTAATGCCATTGGAGCAGTCTTCGTTGACCTCTCCAAGGCTTTTGACATGGTAAACCTTGCCCATGCCCTTCTCCTCTCCTCTCCTCTCCAATCTACGTAGCCTTGGCTGCTCTCAAGAGGTTACTACCTGGTTCAAGAGCTACCTCACCACCTGCTCCCAGTTTGTGTGTATTGGCCCTACTCACTCCCCCACCCTGCCTGTCTCTACAGGTGTCCCCCAGGGCTCCATACTGGGCCCCCTGCTATTCTCTTTATTTATAAACTCCCTTCCCTCAGACTGCCTCATGTGTCACTTTCTCCTCTATGCTGACAACCTCGTGCTCTTCCACAGTGATAAATGCCCAGACAATATTTCCTCAGCTCTCTCCTGAAACTATCCTGCGGCCCATAACTGGTTCATAAATAACCTCCTTCTGGTTAATGCCAAAAAAACAAAATCTCTGCTGTTTGGATCAAAGCCCTTCCTAGCTAAATACAAAACTCACCCCTCTCTCAACATCATGTCCCCCTGATGGCCAAGCCCTTGAAGACGTGTGTACTTTCAAATACCTAGGAGTTATACTTGACCCCTCCCTCTCCTTTCCCGAACACATCTGTTCACTAGTTCGAAGGTTTCACTAAAAATTAGGTGCTGCCTACAGATTCCGGCAATACTTCTCTCCGGAAGTCCGACTTGCCATTGTACAGGGAAATCTACTCCTTATCCTGGACTACTGCTCCCCTATCTATGCCAAGATGTCTGCCACCCTCATGGCCAAGCTTTCCTCTGCCCATAACAGTGCCTGTTGTTTTGCCTTGCTGGCCCCTTTTGCCACATACCACTGTGTCCTCTACAACTCACCAGGATGGCTTTCACTGCAAGGCTGTTTCGACCTAGCCTTGTGCTGCATGGTGGATTACACCATCCGTATTGGCCAGGTATCTCCCCTTGCTCCCTTCCTTGCTGTACGAACCTCGCACCACAGCCTCCGCTCAAACAGCATTCCCCCCTGAATATCCCCAGGGTATCTACCAACATGGGCAGCAGAGCCCTGTCTGTGACAGCCCCTACACTGTGGAATAAACTGCCTGCCGAGCTCCGCTCCCTCAACCACCACTGCCAGTTCAAAACCTGCCTCAGAGACTGGCTCCTGATGACTTCCTGTTGCCATTGCTTCCATGGGTAGCTCACTCACTTTCCCGACTGCACCCCACCAGGTAATGTGTATATATATTAGGTCAAGCGGGAATCAGTTAAGCTGGCCTGCTTGTGCACTTGAGCTTTAGTACCTATGTTTGTTAATCCTGCCTCCCACCTCTCCACCCCACCCCTTCCCTCCCACCCCTATACTTTGCTATGCCTTATCCCTCTTTCTACTTATACTTAGACTCCCTTGTTTGTCTCCTATTGTAACTGTTGGTGACAGAATTGTATGTTTATGCATACCTTTACTTATTGTAATGCCTAACTGATGTATGGTTTATGGAATCCTGTATTTTTTGTTGCTCTTCTATTTGCTATTCCCATGCACTATTGCAACCTTTATCTTTTCTTTTTTTGGTCAACTGTTCCATGCTTTGTTGTTTGTTACATTAGTTCCTGTGCTACAGTATGTGGCCCGGGTCGTGCCTGAAAACGGTCCCTGAGATCAATGCACCTACCCAGTTACCAAAGTCATAAATAAAATAAATCCCGGTGGCTTAAGTTGTCTCTGATGCACCCAGGAAATTGCTTCAAATTGGGGGACAAAATCAGTTGAATTTTCTTTATTTAGTTCATGTAGTGAATTTGAAACTAGTTGAAAAAGTCAGAAGTTGTGCAAGTCTGTCATAGTTTGAAATTCAGCTGACTCCGGGGTCTACCCTGCTCAACCAGTCATGGCTGATGTTAGCAGGATGTTGCAACGTCCTGAAGTCTTGGCTATAGCAACCACCATAGCGATGGCACTTCTGAAGGTGCAGTAACTCTTAAACCTCAGAGAAACAAAACTAAAAATGAAGAAAAAAGACAACAGCCTTTTAAAAATGGACTGCAGGTGACAGCTGGTCCCTGTTGCATAAATTGAATATGTAATGGGGGAAGCTGTTAGATTAATTAATTATTTATTTAAACCGCAGGAATCCCACACTTGCGCTTAATGCCTGCAATCGTTTACCTGAAATGAGCCGCCTTGGAGCTTAGAATTTTATGCTGATTAGAGAATCTTAGAATAAAAAGAGCTTCTGGTTCCTTATCACCCTGAGCGACCGCTCGGCTGACGAGGGGTTGCTGGAGATTCCGAGGGTGTCTTTAAAATCTGCTGGGGTCCGGGCATTTATGTTTGTAGCCCCTACCTTCTGGAATTCTCTACCCCGTCGGATTAGGGAGTGCATGACGATGGGGGGATTCAAACAGGCCTTAAAAACTTTTCTTTGGAAAAAGGCATACGGTGATGAAGAGTGTAGATTCTGATTGTACTGTGTATTTTAATGTAATTATGATGTTGTTTTATCTGTTTTAATTGTACTACGCCTTGATATTTGAAAGGTGCATTAAAAATAAAGTATATTATTATTATTAAAATTCTAAACTCTGCTGTGTGGTCACGCTCCCCTCACATTTTAACAGCAGACTTATTTCTCTGCCTTAAGAATGCATTCATTCCAAAGTCTTTTCTTCACTTCTGAGTCAATCACAGTTTATTATTTTATTATAATGGATGGAATACATGAAAAAATACAACACTAAAGCATACAAAAAATTCCTGGTAATGCCAGAGTGCAAAAGTGATAATACTATTGTTTCTGTGCCATAATACTACTGTTCACAGCCTGTAATACTATCATTTGGTGCTCTGAATGCTATATTATCACAGAACTAGAGCAACGTGAGCGCACCAATGCCTCATGCAGAGGGGGAGCTGGCTTTCACTGTAACTGTCGTGTACAGTAAAAGACGACTCGCTGCTCACCAAAAACCATCAAAACACAGAAATGCCTCTCTAAAGCAAGCTTAAATCTTAAATCCTCTCCCCAGTCTTTTCCCTTGCAGCTAGATATTCTAAGTGCCAAAACACTAACGGTCTTTCTTCCCTTCACTCCAGCTCCTGCCCGCCTGACCACACAACCTCTCACTCTCTCCATAACACACCAACAGTGCTCAGCAGTGCAGTACATTTCTACTTCTCCGCTGCACCAGTAAAACAGGAGGAATCATTTTATTAACTTATTTAAAAAACAAACAAAAAATTAAAACCTAACTAACCATAACAGACACGCAAAACTCCTTCCCCGGGCTCCTTCCTGAGGCTCGCCTACAGATGCCACCATTTTCCTGAGTTAATTATTCATAAAACACACAAACCACCAATAGAAGCACACGCCAGACGTCATCTGTAGCAACCAGGAGAAAAACCGGCTCCACTACTAAGCACATTTCACCACCTACAGTTTACAGATTTCCAGCACATTTTGGAGAATACTTGCAACTCCTTGGATCTATATATTACAAAAAATGAAAGATAGGGGACTGTGATTACTCGGTTATAAAAATATCTCGAGGTTTTGGGGACATGTTGGAACCTCTCGAGGTGGTGCTTGCCAAGAAAAAACAAAAAGCATGTCACTGTCCCTCCTCCTGAATAAGGAAAGTAGCCATCTTTGGACACAAACAAAATGCACTCAACAGAGGACATGACTAAGGCATGGCAGTTTCTCCAGACATTCCAGGTTATGGGGAATTTCATGAATATGCCTGTCCCCACCCCAGGCTCTCTTTCCCTTCCCACTGCCTATGGTGGAGGAGGCTGAAATGTACTATGAGGTAGAAGAGTAAGGAAGATGGTATCATGGGGCTCAGTGATTCCATCTCTGAAGGAAGGATACTGGCTGGAGTCACTGGGTCTGAAAGATGCCTACTTTCACACACCAGTAAGGCCCAGCTAAAGAAATTACCTCAGGTTCAGGATAGGGAATTGTAACTACCAGTTCAGAGAACATCCCTTCAGCCTATCCTGAGCACCCAGAGTGTTCACAAAGTGCCTAGCCATTGTGGCAGCACATTTGAAAAGATGGGGTGGTGGTGGTTTTTCCCTATCTTGACATCTGGCTAGTCTCGGGAAAATCGCACCAGGAGGCCATGCCCTCCCTCACTCTGACACAAGGCACCTTGGAGGACCTAGGCTTCCTCATAAATGCCCAAAAGTCGGGGCGCCAGAGAGCTGGCTTCCAGGCAGGATGTTTCTTGTGCATGCTCTGTTCCCAGCCACACTGAATTGTACTTTTGAGAGTACAGATCTTCAAACAGTGGTTTTTACCTACCATATTTGGATTCCTTTCATTAGGAGCTATTGTTTGACACTAAATTTGCCATGGGTAGAACAAGGAATACCCAACAACAGCAGTCGGGAGTTTCAAGGCCTCCTGCAACGCAAACTTCCCTACCCAAACCAGCAGTGAATTCCTCGGGGCCTGCTGTTGTAGGAGCATCAGGTGAACCTCCATTAAAGCGATGGATGCCAAAATTGAGAAAACGCTAATGAAATTAGAGTCCGAAGAAGCAGCAATAACTGTTCTTAAAGAAACGATTACAGAGGCAGATAAGAGATTCCTTAGCAACGCAGGCTACGGCAGCGGCGCTTCCCAAAGAAGACACCCATCTTCGTGGGAGACTTGAGGCTCTAGAATACGAGATAAGAGCTGACAATTAACGTATTGTTGGAGTGCCGGAGAGTGTTGAGGGCACTCGCCTTCTTTCTTTTGTCAGGTGCTGGCTTATGGTCACATTGCACCAGGCCTGTCGCAATAATCCCCGGGTCAGTCAGTCCTCGGAAGCCCAGCCATGCACTATTCTGTTGCGGACCATTGGAGCAGAGTTCCGTGATGTTTTACTTGCTGCAACTAGAGCAGAATACCCCATAAACTTACAGGAGCACAGTGTTGTTTTTACATTTTTCCCATACTTGTCATTTCAGACACGATCGAGGAGAAAACAATTTGATGCTGTAAGGCAAAAACTATCGGCGCTTGGTATAGTTCACTCTTTTCTGCTCCCTGCGAGGCTGTGGACTACCTACAGGGGCCAAACATGGCAGTTTTCCAACTCAAAAGACTCTGGCAGGTGGGTTGAGAAGACATAGCCCGAGTTTACCTCTAGTTGAGCTCTGGAGGTTGTTGCTGAAAAGTCAGGGTCAGAAGAAGAATGAGTACTCCCTCTTAACCATTATACTGGCTAAAGACTTTTGTTCTACCCATTGAGACTTTTCTTTTTATGACTTTCTTCTGCTAAAGTTATTGTTTATTACCATACCACTATTGGTAGTTAGCGTAGAACTCCCCATTGTGAATGTCACTTTTTTTAGTGTTTCACGATGGTACTGGGTACAGGAATATATATTGTTATGGATTAATCTGTTTGTTCCTGATTAGAGGGTTGGGACACGGAGGGGAGTACTAGAGATAACTTTTCCTAGTTGCAACTGTAACTGGATAATAAAATTACCTTTTTCAGGTTCTTGTTGGAACTGCACAAAAGTGAAGAAACGACAGACAAGTGGTGTCCAGCACATAAAGCAATTTATTACTGGTATATAAAGCAGGTTTACAACCAAAACAGTGTGATCAGTGGGAGAATATTTCCAGTCTCTCTGTTTTACCCACAGGCAGCAACATGTCTCCTCCTCTCAGAGAAAAAGGCGCAACGAAAAAGGTCCCACACCCCTGGCAACAACTATGACAACGGCCAAAAAGATACACAAAAACATTGCAGCCGGTCAGTGGCAAACAGCCCGACTGCCCACCAGCCTGGGAAAGCATGCTGAGCCAGCAAAAATAACAGATAGGTAAAACAATGGTCCTGTATGTCCTGAAGGACACCTGCGGCTACACACACAATTGCAGCCCTGCACCAGTACTCAAGATGGCAACAATGCCCAACCAGTCATCACACAGTAGTATAAACAGAAGCACCTTTCAAGTGCTGCAATTGGGATAATAGCAAAAGCACTTCTTCTCAGACGCCAGCGACCATTGTTTTATTGCAGGAGTAAGATCCACCAACAACCCAGCACCCATCAGCAAGTTCTCTATGAAGAGATCGAGGTGCAGCTTCAGTGAACATGCCTACCTAAACGAGCGTAAGTACTCCCCTGAGTGGCAAGATTTCTACCTGGCCAAAACGATTGCGTCAGCTTACAATATCTTCCACAACATTCCATCAGGGGCCCTTAATAAGTATGCTCCCCTGATTAAAGTTCGAACTAGGACCAAAACATGTAAATGGTTCACCCTCAGATCAAGTCCTTGCTTCTAGAAAGAGATAAGCTCTGAAAAAAGCGCCGAGACTGAACACTGCAGAGGATTGGAACTAGTTCAGGAGACTACGAATTTATGTACCAAAACAATCAGAGAATCAAGGCCACCTTCTTCAACCAACTCGACTCGCCACAAAGAGCCCAATCAAGCTCTGGAACACAATCAATGATCTGCTAGGCCACTCCCAGGAAATTACTCCCACCAAGATTACCTCTGGCAACTTGACTATAACCGAAAAGATGGATATACTTGACGATTCAATAACCACTTTGCTACTGCAGGCATGGCATTTGATAACTCCCCTGCAAACTTACTTCGCTCCCAGACTGCCAGCCAACTGCCTGAAACTCCGATAGTTTCGCCGCCTTTCTTGCTTCAACCTGCCCCACTGAAAGAGATAGAGGACCTCTTGCTTCAGTTGGATACTAGAAAAAGTGCTGGGGCCGACACCCTTGGCCCTTACTTCCTAAAAATTGCCTACCACGTACCAGAAATACCCATCACCCACCTTTTTAACTTATCCCTGTCTCAGGTCACCTTACCACCTATATGGAAGACAGCCCATGTCATACCACTGTTCAAATCAGGTGACCCTGGCGATCTCAATAACTACAGGCCAATTTCCCTCCTTCCGGTCCTGTCCAAGCTCCTAGAGAAAATTGTAAATGCACAGCTGAGGACTCACCTTGAGTCTAGGGAACTGCCAAATCCTATGCAGTCCGGATTCAGAGCTAAACATAGCACTGTCTCAGCCTTCGCCAAAGTTACTAACGACTGGCAGTGTAATCTTGAGAGCAAAAACTTTATTTGTGCTGTTTTCCTTGATCTAAGCAAGGCTTTTGACACCGTCGACCATAGTCTACTCCTCTCCTCCCTTCATACAATAGGGGTGGACCCCTCCTCTCTGCGTTGGTTTACTGACTATCTTACAGGGCGCCTTCAACAAGTTAAAGCCGAAGGAGGCCTGTCCCCCTTAAAAACTCTGCAAAGAGGGGTACCTCAAGGTTCTATATTAGGGCCCTTACTTTTTGCAATCTACATTAATAACATCGACTACTGTATAAAAGAAGCCAACATCCATCTGTTTGCAGGTGATACAGTTCTCTCTGTGAGTCACCCAACATCTGAAGCTGCCTGCAATGACCTACAGTCAGAATTCAACCTTTTGAAAAGCCAACTCCTCCAAAAAAAGCTACTCCTTAATGCCAAAAAACTAAAGCGATGGTCCTCTCCCCTTTTATCTGTACAGCTAACCCTATGTCCAGTGGGACAGTTCCCCAAATTACCACAGTTCTAGGTGAAAAACTAGAATTTGTTACAAAATTCAAGTATCTGGGAGTTTGGATAGACCAAAGACTCTCCTTCATTGAACATATCGAGGACTTGCTAAAGCAACTTCAGCAAAGGCTTGGATTGTTTTTTAGAATCAACCAATTTCTCACCAGAGATGCCAAGAAACAACTGGTCCAATCCATTTTCCTATCATTGGTTGATTACGCTGACTTCCTCTATAGCTAATGCCCCAACTCTTACATGGCTAAACTAGACACACTCTACCATCGAGCACTGAGGTTTATAACAGGACTCCTTTCGACACGCATCACTGCACCCTATATGTGGCAGTGGGTGGACAACACTAAAGTTCAGGCGCCACAGAAACGCCACTTCTGACCTATAGAGCCATCTCTAATAAGCTGCCTTACTATATCTCCTGCTGTCTTCCCTGAGTATAATTTGGGAAATAGGCGTAATAGTTACTCAGCTATTACACTTAAAGTACCTAAAGCAAAATCCCGCTTTCGGTGAGGGCAGCCATAAGCTTCGTGACTACCTACCTTATGGAACGATCTACAAAACCCTCAAATTAAGCACTCTAATTGGTATAAATGCCTTCAAGACACTTTATTTCCATACAATCAGAGAAGTATGTAACTGCTTCACCCACTCAGACCCAGTACCGGTGTCTGCACTGGTATATAGCCACGCCTAGACCCAATTTTTAGTACTGACCCCCCAGCTTGCTCCTCACCAGCCTAATTGTTCTCTGTCTCTCTTATCCCCCTGTCTTATCAACACTAGGCCCGTCCATCCCCTTATTCTTCCTTTCCCAACCTCGGATAGGAGCTCACTACCCTGGGCTGTGACATCCTACCATGCCCCGTACTTTATAGCATTCAATCCCGGGGCTCTCACATACTCCTTTTCTCCATCCACCTTCTCTACATCCTGTTTTACCAACTCCTTTCTGTGCACTGTGCCCTCCTAGCCTTTCTCCCCCTACCTCCCTCCCTTCCCCCACCTTCACCTCTACCTGATGTATATTTTTATTTTTTTTCTTCTGTTACTTCCTCCTGCAACCTTAGATAACGTGCTTTATCTTCCTATAGACACTTCTATGTATGTAAATACTGTAATCTGTACAATGTCTGTATAATTCTATGTACATCTGAACTTTTTCTCCCTCTCTGTAAAGAGTATTATCTGTATTGCCTTGTAAATACCTGTGTTGACCTGTATATACAATTGTTCATGCTCCACCCAGGTCCATCTTGCAAATGAGCTTCTGCTCAACGATGAACACCTGGTTAAATAAAGACTTGATTGATTGATTGACTATGACTCTCAGTAAGAATACAGTAGAACTTGGATCCCAACACCCATACCTGCACGACAAGTGCCTGTCCCCCAAAAACAGTACACATACTTATAAGTATTGCTGTTTGAGAGGCAGTGGGCCACCCAAGGGTGCTGGTCCATGGACAACACCCCCCACTCTTGTTGCCTAAGAAGGGGCAACCGTCCCAAGCCAGCTGGCAGGGACGGAGCTAAAAAGTCATCCACAGGCCCGCACACGAGCCCTGCAAAGGAATTTGAGCCGTTCTCAATGCTGCCTGAGGGCACATCACAGGCAGCACAGAGTGAACACCAGAAAGACAGTCAAACATACCTGCATCACCACAAAAACTTCGAAAGTGAGCTCCACCCACATATTGCATATGGCTAGGCCCAAACCACCACCATGCACAAGACTGAGTGCATTAGAAGCTTTAGAGATATTATCACCAATATAAATCAAATGAGCATCTTTCCTACCTAAAAGAGACTGCACAGAGAGTGTCAAGGGATCAGTTTTCACATTTAAAAATAGGCAAATATTGAGGCAGGGCAAGTAAGCATTGGGGATCAGCATCAGTAACGTCCAGCTGAGGGAGAGGAACAGGTGCGATCACAGTGCAACTGACAACAGCCCCCTGCTGTGGAGCAAAACACAAAAGCCAGGTCCAGTAACTTGACAGGCCCTGGTCCCATATGAGAATGTGGGATAACTAGTGACTATGCAATACTGGCCATCAGATGCACAAGCAAATCTGACAGAGGACACCCACCAGCGATGCAGACGCACTGGACATGAGAACGCCTGATTGGTGAGCCATGCATTGAAGCGATGCTCCTCCCCAAGGCAGCCCCGAGATGGCGCTGCCTCAGTGCCCTATGCCGAAGATGCAGCAGGAGGGAACGCCACCATCCAGACCAACACCAGCAAGACTGGACAGCAAATCCCCACCCAGTGCCAGTGCCCAGCCAAGGTGCCCAGGCGCATAGCCACACACCGGCTTCACAATGTCAAAAATGCCACATCGGCACAAGAAGCAGTGTCCCCCTCTTGGCGCAACAGCCCTCATGTGGGGCAACCCAAGCCTGGAGGACTGAACGACAAACCAGCACTGAAGGCAATTCAGCTCCCCCATGAAAGACGTCATCCTCAAGATGACCCACGGAATGAACTCCAGCCAAATAAATATGTTCTCCTCAGTGGAGCAGGATTTAGTAAAATAACAAGGTGCTTGGCTAGGAAACCCAGAAACACAACCAAATCTCCAACAGCGGCCACGGAAATATCCAGAGCAGTCCCCAAACGTACAGCCACACAACCCGTGGATCTGCAATGTGGGCAACACCATCCACCCAATCAGAGACCATGTATCAAATCCGGAGCTCTGCCTGATTTCAAGTCCCCGAAGTGAGCGCCAACAGCGGACACAACATAAGAACCACAAGCAGAACATAACATTTCAAGCCCAATACATTGCTTGCTCGCCTCATGGCCATTCTGAAAAACAAGATCATTAAGTTCACGTTTGGCATCATTGAACCCCCGAACAATCTTTTTGCATGTTGCAGACAGTACAACGCCCTTCACCACTGAGAGAACCCACACCCTACAAAACAGGCGGCATCACATCGTCTTCAATAGTCTGCTGAAATTCAAGAGCCTGAACCCCAATAGAAGCAATGTCTGCTCCACTCCAGATGGACACTGCCGAGCCAAAGAGACCAGCAATGGCGCCAGCTGCTGTAGTCACAACAGAAACAGAACCGGCTGCACTAGCCACATCAGTGGCATCCTGAACAGTGCGTAAACGTGACCTTGGTTCAACATAGTCTCCAGGGGCTGGTCCAAAGACTCCAGTATGATTAGCGAGGGTGCGAGGCCCACTCATAGGGCCACCTGCGCGTGTCTGACAAGCAGCTACAAGATCAGTAAGCATCACACTGTAAAATCTGGAGGCATTTGTCGTAGAACAAAAATCAAATTCAGCCATGTTCCAATGTGTAAGATTGAAAATAACAGGGACATGCATAAATTGCACATTATTAATTAGAGCTCCGGGTAGTGATGTGGCTTTCAGACCACTAGCAGGGCCATCCTTTTGAGGAGGGCAGGCAGGCAGTCAGGTCTTCTTGACTGGGTGGGACTACAGAAAGATATAAAGATCTTCAGAAGCTTGACAATTTTGAAGACAGAAATCACGTGCCTCCTCTGGAGAGAGGCGGTCACAATAGGCAGGATCTATGAGAGTAGTTAGATTGTACTGATCAGTATGTCAGGAAGTGGTCTGTCTGATAGAAGGTGTACCATTTTTAGAAATGTCAGTATTCGGCCAGCCATGGAATGTACCTTTGGACAGGTGAGCTACAGGGATTGTGTAGCCCACAGCATCAGTTTGCCATTGTATGGAGAGTGAAGATTTATCTGGGGCAAACACTACAGCATCAAGAAAGGTGTTTGAGCCCTGTGTTACTTTGATCATTTTGTTGGGAACATTAATCCGTACACCAGTAGGGGCTGAATGTTCAAGTTTATCAAGGAAGTGTTGCAAGCGTTCCTTGTGTGTCAGTGGGGCTGAATATGGGGGTGCGGTTATAGTCACAGTCAGTAGTCCCTTCAGTAGGAGAAAGGGGTGCATGATAGCCATCTTGCCGATAACTGTAAGGAAACAAAAAGGATTGGTTAAGTATGGGTACTATTCCGCCTAAAGGGGTTAGGAAAAGTAAATTTAGTCACCTTTATACAACTTAAGTTGGTTAGCATGGAACCACTTGTCAGCGGTCTTTTTCTGCTGTTGTACTGTGACCTGATACACAGCAGGGCTGAGCTTGTTGACAATGGGATAGGGACCTTCCCATTTGCTGACAAAAGAATGAGTGTGTTGTCTGTATTGGAGAAGCATAACTTGGTCTCCAGCTTGCCAGTCGACTTCTTTGACATGCTTGTCAAAATGAGCTTTAGCTTGTTGTTGAGCTTTGCTCATGTGCTTGTCAGCAGACAGGTGTGTTTTCATGATGTCATCATGAAGCTTTTCTTCATACTTGTCTACAGATACTCTATCAGCAGTGGGAGTGTGGAGATCAATCAACAGGTGTTCAGGTAGTCTCATAGCTCTACCAGTTATGACCTCATAGGGTGTGCACTGAGTAGTAGCTGTAGGGGTACTCCTAATTGCCATTAATAGTAGGGGCAAGAGGGAATCCCAATCTTTGGGATTGTCATCAATGAATTTGCATAACATCTGTTTTAGGCGTCTACTAGCTCTTTCCACCTGGCCTGAGGATTGAGGGTGGTAAGGGATGTGAAATTTGTTATCAACTCCAGGAAGTTGGAGTGTCTGTTGCATTAGCTCAGCTGTAAAGCTAGTGCCTTGGTCTGAGTCTACTTTTAAAGGCAGACCCCACTTGGAGAACAGTTGGTCTACCAGGATCTTGGCAGTTGTCTTTACCATGTTGTTCTTAGTGGGAAATGCTTCTACCCACTTGGAGAACAAATCTGTAACAAGTGCATATTTATTGTTTTTATTGGAGTTAGTGAGAGGACCAATGAAATCGATCTGTATCGCATTCCACGGTCCAGAATGCCTTTGGGGCAGCAACTTGGCATTTCTTTTTACTGACGTGGTTGTTCTGAGCGCACACTATTCAGTTGTCTACATAGTGTTCTACATATTTGGCCATTCCAGGCCACCAGATGACTGTCTTAAGTCTCTGGATGGTGTTTTCTGTCCCCTGGTGTCCACCAGTGGGAATGGCATGGACTATTTAAATAAATTCGGTCTGCAGAGAGTGTGGTGCAACCCACAATTTGTCCCCTGTATCTTGTTTGTGATACTAGATGAGCTTCTGATCACTAAACAAATGTATATTGTCTGAGTGCCTCTTGTATGGACTGCCAACCGGCAATGGCTGTTCAGTTCCTTTATCTAGGAATTTGAACCCATCTCTGATGTCTGGATCTGCTTTTTGTGGAGCAGAGAAGTCTAGCAGAGGTTCTGATACTAGTTTCTTGCTGGCAGCAATCATAGATGTCACAGTAGCTGCTATACATTGTGGGTGAGTCATTGTCTATGTCTTCCCCACTCGAGCGCCTGCTTTGGCAAGCAAGTCCACTTGTTCATTGAATTCATGGTAAGGGTCAGATTTGGAGTGAGCCTTTAACTTATAAATGTACAACTTGTGAGTGAACGTCTATGTCAGGGTGTGTATGTACGCAAACAGTTTCCTATATTTGACAGGAGTGTCATCAGATGAGGTAAATTTGTTCTCTTGCCAAAATGGAAAGAACTCAGTGAGTGATGAACACACCTAATTAGAGTCAGCAGAAATGATGGCATCCTTGTTACCATGTAGCATGATCTCCAGTACACAAGCCACAGCCGCTAGTTTGGCATACTGTGAAGAGATAGTGCATTTTCTAGCAGTGTGCCTGAAATCACCCTCATGATCCCTAATGAACACTCCAAGCCCCGCTACCTGCTCTCCATCGACATAGGAGGCAGAGCCATCTGTAAAGATACGAAACACTGTGTTATCTTCCTGAAACTCAGTTGTGGCTGATAAGAATGGCCCTGGATCAGGTAGGTCAGGTGGTTGGAGGGCACAATCATGAGGTGTGCTTTTGTAGAGTAGGCCATGGCCACAATTGAAGGCATTTTAAAAGGTAGCACTTTGATGTCCCTATCTTGCAATAGCAATGACCAGTGGGTCAGTCTGGTGTTAGAGACCGATCCATACTTCACTTTGTCTGAAAGCAAAAAGTTAGTTGGAGTATGGCAGGTATGCAAAATGATGGGCGAACACCCAATGATGTAGAGAAAGTGTTTGACAGCCCAGAAGGTTGCCGAGAGTGCCCTTTCGCAAAGACTATATTTTCTCTCTTCTGGGGTTAGCATCTGAGATGCATAGGCAATGGGCTTGTAGTACCCATTGTACTTTTGTGCCAGCACTGTAGACATTGCCACTTCAGAGGTGGCAGTTTCCAAGTGGAAAAGTAATCTTGGATTAGGGTTGACCAGTGCTGGAGCTGAGGCTAAGGCTTGTTTAAGCAGTGCCACAGCTTCATTGTGTGTGGGCCCCCCATGTCCATGGGACATCCTTTTTCAGCAGTTCAAACAGGGGAGCGGCCTTCAAGTCAAAGTCAGGAATAAAACCCCTGCAGTAGTTTACCATGCCCAAGAAGACAAAAGAAAGGGTCTACAAGAGCTCGCTAAGCTCAGGGTGGACAAGGCAATGGGACCTGATGGCATACATCCCAGGGTACTTAAGGAGCTATGGGTGGAACTAGCAGAGCCATTAACAGAACTGTTTAGTGAGTTTCTGAGCACAGGAGAGGTCCCAGAAGACTGGAGAAGGGCTCATGTGATCCCACTCCACAAGAGTGGTAGCAGGGAGGAGGCAGGGAACTACAGACCAGTCAGTCTTACCTCAGTAGTGGGCAAGATTATGGAGGCACTCCTTAAGGAAAGGATAGTGCAACACCTGGAATCCATAGGGGCACAGGATCCAAGACAGCATAGGTTTACAAAAGGAAGGTCCTGTCAAACTAATCTCATAGATTTCTTTGACTGGGTAACCAGAGTGGTGGACCAAGGGGGAGCAGTTGATGTCGCCTACCTTGACTTCAGCAAAGCTTTCAACACTGTTCCACATAGAAGATTGATAAATAAGCTGGGTAGGCTTGGGGTGGTTCAGAAGTTGGTCAGCTGGGTGGCAAACTGGTTGACTGGCAGAAAACAGAAAATGGTGGTAAATGGTATACAGTCAGAAGAGATGCAAGTCACAAGTGGGGTACCTCAGGGATCAGTCCTGGGGCCAGTCCTCTTCAGTATCTTCATTAGTGACATTGCAGATGGACTAGAGGGTAAGGCTTGTCTGTTTGCAGATGACACCAAGATCTGCAACAGAGTGGATGATCCAGATGGGTGGCAGAATGAGAAGAGATCTGATAAACTAGCAAAATGGTCAGAAGAGTGGCAACTGGGATTTAATGCAAAGAAGTGCAAGATCATGCACATAGGGAAGAAAATCCTGAAGTCACCTATAGGCTGGGAGGGGAGTTGCTGGCAGTCACAAAGGAAGAAAGAGACTTGGGCATCATCATCACCGATGACCTGAAATCATCCAAGCAGACCTCTAAAGCAGTAGGTAAGGCTAGGGGGATGTTAGGGTGTATTAGTAGGGGTATCACAAGTCATAAGAGGGAGGTAATAATCCTCTTACAAGACACTGGTTAGGCTTCATATGGAGTACTGCTGGCAGTACTGGAGGCCATAGCTTCACAAGGACATTAACTAAATTGAGGCAGTCCAGAGAAGGGCACCAAAATGGTGCAGGGACTGCATCAGAAGACATATGAGGACAGATTAATGGAGCTCAATATGTATACCCTTGAGCAAAGGAGGGAGAGAGGTGATATGATCGAAACATTTAAACACCTTAAGGGCATTAACAAGGTGAAAGAGTCTAACATGTTTAAATATAAGAAAAATAGCAGGACAAGAGGACACAGCATGAGACTAGAGGGTGGCAAATTAAGGGGGAATGTGAGGAAATTCTTTTTCACAGAAAGGGTGGTGGATTCATGGAATGGCCTACCTCAGGAAATGATGGCTATGAATACAGTGCAGGGCTTCAAACAGGCATGGGATAGGCATAAGGGAGCAATACAGATGAATATGAATAGATAGGCCACTGACAGAGCAAAGGCTGATGGCACATTTATAAGGTAGAAAAAGAAATGGGCAGACTGGATGGGCCTTGCGGTCCTTATCTGCCGTCAATTTCTATGTTTCTATGTAAATGTTGCCATGCTAGTGGGGAGTGGCAGATCTTACAAGCCCTGGATCTTTTTGACAGCTGGGCTTCTCCCTTGGTCCGTGATACTTAGGCCAAGGAAAATGACCTTTTTCTCGCACAGTTGTGCTTCACAGGGGTTGAACTTGAGGCCTGCTCTCCTGAGGAGAGTCAGTAGTTCATCTAACAGGGTCAGATATTCTTCTTTGGTGGCGGTTGCTAAGAGCAAGTCATCCATGTACTGCAGGAGACATTGGGGAGTGGAAAACCCCTGCAGGGCATCCTTCATGTATAGATTGAAGAGAGAAGGGCTGTTATGGAAGCCCTGGGGCAGACAGGTCCAGGTGTACTGGCCCATCACAGGTAAAGGCAAATTTGTATTGGCTTTCCTGCGCTAATGGGAGTGACCAAAACCCATTAGATGTCAAGCGCTGAGAACCACTTTTTGTCAGGTGTTAGCAACTTGAACACATCAGGGGCTGATGCTACAGTTGGGGCACAGCTGAGGGTAACTTAGTTAAGCTTCCTATAGTCTATTGTAAGTCTCCAAGCTCCATTCGGCTATTTCACAGGTCAAATAGGCGAATTTACAGTGGAAACACAAGTCCTAATCACGCCTTGTTGTAGCAGTGATTGGATGGTCTCCCTTAATGAGGGTAAGGCTTCAGCAGGAAATGGGTACTGCTTCTGCCTCACAGGATTAGGTCCTGGGATCTCAGTGGTGGTGTGCATCCTACCACAATCATGCTTGTTGGTAGCAAACACATCAGTATGTTCCTGTAGCAAGGGTTCAAGTTCAGGAAACAGGTCATGACTTGCAAACAGAGCCATGATATCATACTCTGTGTTGTTATGGGAGATGGCTGCCACCGCATGGGAGTCCGGTATGGTGACAACATGACATTGTCTTTTTATCTGTAGCAATAACTTGTTGGCTAGGTCCACCATACAGCCATTCTGTGCAAGAAAATTAGTTCCCAGTATGCTGGGGTGATGATGTAATACCATGAGGTCAAAGACAAAATCAGTCTTAAGGTGACCTACCTACATAGGGAGAGACAAAGATCGATAAGTTTGTAGTTGGGTACCATCTACTCCTTGTGCACTGGTCTTCCAGCTGGTAGACCAGGCAGACGTGGCTGGGTTCTCCTCATGGAGAACAGACATAGCTGCTCCTGTATCCAGAAGCATGCCCAGTTGGCATCCCCCGACTGTGGCCCTAATACAGGGCCATCCGTTTGTGTCAACAAGCAGGTCACTCACAGTCCGGACTGGGGCCTGTAATTGTCAATCAGTGCTGCTCCTGGCTTCTTCTTCATCTTCTCGTTTCTGTGACCTTAGGCCTAGGGTAGCTGGTTGGGCCTCCCTATTGCGGTTTACAGGACACGAGTACTGTGCCTCTGATGTCAGGGCCGCAATCTCGAACTGTTCAATTGATGGTTCCCGAATCACCACAGCGGCCTGGCCAGTTGCCGATGCTGTGAAAGGGTTTTTTCCTCTGCTGCTTAATTGTTCAGTAGCCGAAGTCAGAAAAGGTTGGTGCTGTTACTAGCTGGTGCCAGGGCCGCCACAGAACATGTGGATGCAGCCTACTTTGCAGCACGGGCATCCTCCACATCGTGGGCATGTCACAGTTCCCTATCTTCCCGGCGATGGCAGACTCATTTTCCCATTTTCACCTTCCCCGTACAGTGTGCAACTTGCCTGATGTCATGGCGCTGTGCGCCAACGTCCACGCTGTATCACGGCCAGCTATCCCTTGAAGGGCTTGCAGTACTCCACGCCACCACTCGGAGTCAGGCAAGTGTGCGGGCATCGGTCTGTTCCCTCCCCGGAGAAGGCAAGCTGTCATAGGATGCTTAAGCCTATCTCCCCCCCTGCCAACCCACCAGCGACCTGAGTCCGCTCCTGAACCCGGGTCACCGGCATGGTGCGAGATGTGGCATCCAGCTCCTCAACCCTCGGTGCCACCGGGTCAGCTGTTATTGGTGTTTTTACCAGAAGCTAGGTTATGGAAGTAGACCTAGGAGGAACGCTCCGTCTTGGTGAGGATGCTGGTGGAAGGTATCTGTCTGTGGGTAGATGTTGAGTTCAGCTTTCTCCTGGAGAGCTGGAGCCATGTTCCGGATGTACAAATCCTTGTACTCAGTTTGTTTTTTATTGGCGGTTTCACCTGCTAGGCCTTTGCCGGCCTCACAGGCGAGCCACAACCGTTGATGGTAAGCCGCTGGGCTTTCCTCCTCATTTTGCTTGACCTTATAGGCCAAATGGGCTCCAACGATACCTGGGGAGTTGGCAGCAAGGAGTGCCTGTGCGCTATCGTTGTAGTCTAGCGTCTCGCAATTGCGGACGGCCTCTGAAAGTTTGGCCCAGAGGGTAGGCTCGATGGTTTGTCTCAGGACTTGAACCTGGTACTCAGGTTGGAGAGAAAGCTTCTCTCAAAGGGAGTGCCCCTTCTCCGAATGACAATTGAGGTTGTCAGTTGGGCCCATCTGTCTGATGCCTTGGGCAGTTTGCGGGACAGAATGAGCAACCTGTGGGGGACTGGAGGTGGGCGAGTGGGGAGCGGTGTTTAGTTCCCCATGACCCAAAGCACTGCGAAGGGCAGCTTCCGTTGCCTCATCAGCGATGGCTTTGAATGCATTTTCCTGGGTTACAGGATTTTCGAACATGCGTCCGATCTGCTACTGCATGGAGGAGTGTCCATCAGGGGTTGATAGTATAGTCAAGACATCAGTACAGTGCCTTGAAACTTCTGCTCCATCTTCCCGGGAAAGGGAAGCCAATGGAAGAGCGCTCCTATTAGGAGGTGGTCAGCCATGTTTGTTTTGATGTGGCAGCGTAGAAGGCGTGACAAGGGGGCAGGCTGGAATGGCTGCCATCTTGGGAATGGCTGGTAAAGGCCACCACCCTTTGGGGTGGGGTCTTGGATGTGACAAGGTGTTCTGTGTCTTCGTAATCAGAGTGGTCGTCACCTGATGAGGTAATGTCAATGGGTGTGTACTGAAAAACATTCATGGCTTTTAAATGGCCAGCGAGAATATCTCGCTGATAGCACATTCTTGCCATTTTGACTCTACATTTCTTGTGACAAATCTTTGCAGTGCCCTGCTCAATACCCCTCTCAACCTCACGCTGCAATACTCTGTACGTGGCGCCCAATTCGATATTTTCCCTTAACTCTTTGTCTAAATCATGCATTAACTTCACATTCTCTTCCTTTAATTCAGCATTATCCTGTCTCAAACTCTCATTCTTGTCACTCAGAATGTCATTCAAATAAGATAGTTGCTTCGTATCACATATTAATCTCTCATTATCATCTCTTAACATGCACAATTCACGCTCAGAGTCTTGAGCAGTACAGTGCAACAGTTTGTTATTATGATCATGGAGTGACTGTGTCTCCCCTGAGAGTTTCTGTCCCTTTTTCACTAACTCCGATGCCTGCAAGCCCATCTCTTTTTTTTTTTTTTTAAGAGAAGTGTTTTGCAGCTCAAGGGAGGCACATTGTGCTAGTAAACGTTCGACGGCTGTATGTAAAGCCGCGACCAAGAGACCTTTGGTGTGGTATTTCTTGGCATTTTGCTTTGACTCTAGATACCGATCAGAGATCGTAAGCAGAGGGACCTCTGATGACTTCACGTCCAGAGCGAAATCAGTCCAACCTCCATGGGAGGTAAGATAGTTTAAGTCGTCTAGTCTCAATGCTGTGCAAAATTCAGGCATAACAAACAAAGGGGTAAACAGACCAAAAAAGAAAGCAGTTGAAAGACTGGAGTTAAATTCTTGGTGCCATCACCCAACGGCTTTCCGGTTCCCCGTGGCAAACGATGGTGCTAAGCAGGTACGCTGTTACCAAGAGGGAGATACTAGTGGTCCGTGTGGGTCTGCCACGCCGGAAACCAAGACGGAACAAGTCCATAAAAGAACAACCACAGTAAGTTTGAGTAGGTCCAAGTGAGCAAATATGCACCACACTACTCGACATTCAGTTCAGGGAACTTGAATGGAATCCTCACTTTGTACATTCCAACCTGCACATGGTCGCCAAATGTACCTGGGCAATAAAATTACCTTTCTCAGGTTCTTGTTGGAACTGCACAAAGGTGAAAAAATGACAGACAAGTGGCATCCAGCACATAAAGTGATTTATTTCTGGTATATAAAGCAGGTTTACCCACGCTGGCGACCTCGGTTTGGGAGCGGACTTTGTCGGCTGGGGAGAAAGGCTGAGCGTTTGACGACAGCTCGCCTTCTCTAGGGGGAGGGTGGGGATCCATCCCGGTGAGTGGTGACCTGTAGCGGAGGCTGGAGGCATGACAGCTTGTCAGCACCTCGGGGGTTTGATTGGTCACGGGCGGAGGCCTGTGCGCCAGTCACCTCTAGGGGCTGCATCATCAAGGGGGAAGGACATTGCGGACGTCGGCACTTGCGCCTTGACGTCAAGGGCCAGCAACGTCCTCACAGAACTGGGTAAATCGCCCTCCAGAGCCGGGTAGATGGAGCGCTGAACCCAGTCCTGACGTGCCACTGACTGCCGCTGTCTCGGGGACTGGAGAAGACATTAAGGTATAGGGGTTTCGGCCCACCCCGAACCCCGCCCGTGGGATAATCCGAGGCAGGATGAGGGACCCTGAGTAGCTGGTAAGTCGGTGGCAGGGATGGATTCCATTGGCAACTCTTGAAGGGGCGGCTCTGGCAGGGACGTAGGAGGGGGGAGAAAAAAAGAAATAAAATAAATAAATAAAGCATGTTTACAGCCAAAACAGTGTGATCACTGGGAGAATACCTCCAGTCTCTCTATCTTACCCACAGGCAGCAACATGTCTCCTCCTCTCAGAGAAAAAGGCACAATGCAAAGGGTCCCACACCCCTGACAACAATCATGACAACGGCCAAAAAGATACAAAAAAACATTGCAACCGGTCAGTGGCAAACAGCCTGACTGCCCACCAGCCTGGAAAAGCATGATGAGCCAGCAAAAATAACAGATAGGTAAAACAATGGTCCTGTATGTCCTGAAGGACACCTGCGGCAACACATACAATTGCAGCCCTGCACCAGCACTAAAGATGGCAACAATGCCCAACCAGTCATCACACAATAGTATAAACAGAAGCATCTTCCAAGTGTCACAATTAGGATAATAGCAAATGCACTATGACTCTCAGTAAGAATATAGTAGAACTCAGACCCCGACACCCGTGTCCCAAAAACAGTACACATACTTATAAGTATTGCTGTTTGCGAGGCAGGGGGCCAACCGTGGCGCTGGTCCACGGACAACACAACTCACTTTGGACTGGTTAAACAGCATGTTTTGTTAGTGCAGTATACCTTACTAATATTCTCCCTGCGTGAATTAACCTGGGCCACTGAAGTGGCTGTCTCTCTGTTTTTTTGACATTGTGAGACTGTTACTAATTTTCCTCCCCCCCACATTGTACCAGAATGCAGGATGATGTTTTGTGTAATCCCTTATATTCCTGTTGTTACAGTGATTGTTTGCCTGACCATATCTTGATCTCTTGCATGAGATAGTGCCTCTGTATTGTTTTTTTTTTTAAACAATAAACAAAAAGTTAAAAAAAAGTCCAAACATCACAAACAGAACCAATATTTATTTATTTATTTTTTTAAGTATACTTTATTAAAATTTTTAACAGCAAAGTGCACCAAACACAACACATGAAAAACAGCAACAAATACAAACAAAGAAAGGCCTGGGGATGGAAGAAAAATTAAACCCTAATTAACATCTCTCCCACACACACACACACACACTAGTATGCTGCTTGAAACCATATCAAAAAAATAACCTTGCCAGTAAAAATAATTTAACCTATGTACAAATCCATAAATAAATCTGACAGAGAAAATAAAGAAAAACCACTAAACAGCTATTAAACTGTAGAAAGCCAGGCATAAAGTGGGCCCCATTTTGTAAGGAACCCCGAACGATTTTGTCTAACATTGGCTATGTGTAATTCCAGATTTAAGCACTAAGGAGTTTCTTATGTCACTCCGACCACACTGGTATTGTGGTGTCTAACCAGTGGCTAAGTAAAACCATTTCTGCAGCTGCGACAATAGAAGTTACATAGTTCCTCTGATATGTAAAGTGGATCTCACGATACCAGCCCAGTAGACACACTTCTAGAGTGAATAATGGTTCTGAGTCAAAAGAAGGGTCTAAACATGTCCTAATAGCTTACCAGAATAGCACAGCTTTAGCACATTGCCATAAAATGTGAAATAGCAGCCATCTGCTTATTGACACCTGAGGCAAGTAGAGTGCACTTGGCGTCCCATCCTATTCCACCTGACTGGGATAAAGTACATGTGTAATATCTTAAACTGGGTTTGTCTGTACTGCTCTTGCTTAATAATTTTGTATAATATGCTGTCCCAGTGGGATTAGAGGGATGGAGGGACTGATTCAGTCAATTGTATTTGAGAGGCAGCATGCGATGAGGAGGCAGCTAACTTCAACTCATCCAAATGATTGGAGAAGGAATCTGTCCAAGGTGGGGAAACAAAGTAAGACAGAGCCGACCTGGACAATTGTAGATGTTTAAAGAAAAACTTCAGATCTAACCCAAACCGCCTTTGAAAGGTCGTAAAGTCAGCCAGTCAGTCTGCATTCAGTAGTACAGACACTGGAGTGGAAGGTGGTAATGGGAGAAAGGAAAAGGGAATGGGTGCCCTATTAATCAGTAAATTGGGATTCCCCAATAATGGTTGAGCAGGGCAAATTTTAGCTTTGAGTCAGAAGTAGCATTGCGCATGGGCTCAAGAAGACCAGAATATAGGAATCATTTTCAAAGACCGGGTAAGAACTTTAGGAGGAACAAAGAGAAGAGAATAGGGATCTGCGTTCATCCACTGATAGTATTCTCTCCAAGGTGAGTCATTCAAACAACATGAAGTCTTGCTATATTATGACAGTAGCAGTTTGTCCCACCACTAGAACTGCTCCGGAGGTGAAATGGTTAATACCATTCCAAAATAGAACTTTGAGCACGAGCTGTAAGAAGCAGCTCTATCTGTGTACTTTCAAACCTGAACTGTCAGATTCTTTACTCCGCCTCAGTGAACAGTCGCTCCGGAGATTTCGCCTACTGTCGGGTTCATTTCGTTTAAATAGTGTTTTCTCGTTCGATTCAACCGAGAATAGTTTTATTTTAAACCAAAACCGCTCGTTCAAGCTCTGTCTGTGGTAATCGTAAGTAAATTAAAGGTTTTGTCTGTGTGGAACTTGTAAGTTTATCGGTTCGGTTTTGAACCGATCAGCTGGGTTTAAAACGTATTAACTTTAAAGTTTAACATTTTAGAGTGGTTCCCGGTTCTTATCGGTTCTAAAAAAAAACGGATTTTATTACGTTTTTTTCCAATACCCGTGACACGGTTAGGAACCGATAAGGGTGTCTTGCCTGGCACTGCCGTTTAAAGGGCAAGTTTTTCTGGTTAGGCTGGCATTATGTCTGAGAAACCCAAAAGAAAAACCGGGCCCACTGGGTTTCAACACTGTGATGTCTGTGGGGAAGTCTTTGCCAAGGCTGACCCACACACCACATGTGTCTATTGTCTGGGGTTTGACCACCTCCAGTCAGACTGCCAGATATGTAAGAATTTCCCTGCAGCCACCCTGGAAAAGAGATTGGGCAGGCTCAAGGAACGAGAGGCCAAAAAGTCCGCTGACCCGGATGGCCAGCCCGGTTCGGTGCCAACCGAACCGGAGAGAGTGCCCTCTGACCAGGGCGAGACTTCCTCGGGCCAAAGAAAAGCTGGTTCTGAGGAACCAATTCCAGTAAAGAAAACAAGAAAGTCAGCAGGTTTGGAGTCCAAAACCCTTCTCCAACTGCTGCAGAGATAGCAAAGCCATACAAATTGTCCAGTCACTGATCTAGGTTTCGTCGAACGCCACTATCTGGCAAAAGGTCGCTCATCCGGTTCCAGTGGTTCAGGAATATGATGTTGAGGAATTTTATGAACCAGAGGAGGGAGGATGATTATGAACAGTATGAATGTGGCTGGGAAGGTCTGGGTGTGCCCATTGAACCGACATTTCCCAGACAGACCTCTAGAATCTCCCCTATGCTATCTGAGTCTCCATCTCATTTTATGTTTTACAAAAAGTTGTGAAACCCTCCAGCTTCCTTGAAGAAGCTGTGGATGAGCAAGAGGAGCCTGATTTTGTAGAAATGATGGATATTCCAGAGTCTAGAGATTGTCTATTCCTTTGCATAAGTCTTTAGGAAGCAAACAATAAAAATTTTAAAGCTCCTAATTCTGTGCCTCCTGTAGATAAAAAGATGGACAGAAGGTACACATTGTCAGGTCCTGATACAGAATTCCTTCAGCAATGCAGTCATGTTAGTAGTTCAGGCTGCAGCCTGTGATAAAGCTAATATCCCCTGGCTTCACATCCTCCTGACAAGGATTCCAGGAAGATTGATGCCATGGCTAAAAACAGTATATGGCAGCCTCTCTGGGACTCAGGCAAGCAAATTATATGGCTTATGTAGCTAGGTATCAGAAATCTAGATGGGATACTATTATGGAATTAGCCAAGCAAGCCCATGGCCAGCTGGCTAATGAACTAGAACAGGTGGCTGCTGATGGCATTGAGGCTTCAAGGTACAGTTTCATGCTGCTGTGGATGTTAATGATGTTTCTAGGTCATGGCCATATCTGTAGCTTTTCAGAGGTTGGCCTGGCTCAGGTGTACTAGTCTGTCACAGGATACCCAGACTAAGGCTATGGATTTTCCTGTGGTGGGAAATTCTCTGTTTGGGGAGCAGACAGAGAATTACATGAAAAGATGGATGAATATAGGACTACTTACAAAAGTGCCCAAGCTAAGGAGCGACAAAGCACTCCTCAGAGCATACCCAGGGGTAGGGGTGAGCCTTTTCACGAGCCTTTTACCAGAACTCAGGCCTCCTCTGCCTATGCTCAGAGGGGTTTCTTCAGAGGCAGAGGCAGACCAGGGGTGGCAGGCCTGCTCCCACCCCTCGGCCCAAAGCTCCTGCTAAGCAGGCACCCAGATGGGGTGCCCAGGGCCGATTCTCCTTACCGATAGGGGCAGGCTGGCTTACTTCAGTCAGAACTGGGCTTCTTTAACCTCAGACAAGTGGGTTCTGGAAGTAGTAGCCAGGGTCTGGTTCTCAGCTTCAAAAGTTTCCCAAGTTGAGAACCAGACTTTTCTACCTGCAAGTGCTTCAGAGACCTTTGCTCTGGAAGCAGAGGTCTCAACCCTGTTGACTCAGAGCAGTGGAAAGGGTTCCTCCCTGCACCAGGGCAGGGGTCTGTATTCCAGATACTTCTACCCCAAAAAGACAGGAGAATGGCGGCCCATATTAGACCTCAGATATCTGAACAAGCATCTTTGAAACCAAAGTTCAAAATGGTAACTCTGGCAATGATTTTACCTCCCTAAGGCCAGGGACTGGCTAGCCTCCCTGGACCTCAAGGATGCCTATTTCCACGTCCTAATCAGAAGCTCCCATCGAAAGTACCTCAGATTCGAACTACCCTCAGGTCATTACCAGTTCAGAGCAATGCCCTTCGGCCTTACCTGTGCCCCAAGGGTATTCACAAAGTGTCTAGCAGTGGCAGTGGCTCACTTAAGGAGGCAAAGGATTGCTGTTTTTCCCTATCTAGACGATTGGCTCATTGTAGGCCAGTCCCCAGAACAGATAAAATCTCACCTGCAAGTTACCCAGCAGCTTCTCACCTCCTGGGCTTTCTACAATCTACTAAAGTCGGTTCTGGAACCAGTCCAGGTACTCACCTTTATAGGGGCAGAGTTGGACACAAAGCTAGCCAGAGCTTTTCTTCCCTTAGAAAGGGTGACGAATTTAGTGACTCTGGCCTCCTCCTTCACCCTGCAGGTCTCTCGACCAGCAAGACACTTTCTGCAGCTCCTGGGACACGACTGCATCCACAGCTGTTGTGCAGGGAGCAAGATTTCAGATGAGAGACATTCAGTTTCACTTGAGAACCTATTGGTCTCAGAGAAGAGACCCCCTTTCCAAGTTGGTCTCAGTGACTCGAACCTTGATCCAGGCCCTCCAGTGGTGGCAGGATCAGAGCAATTTAAGATTGGGGGTCCCCTTCATTCCCCCTGCTCACAATTTGACTCTCACTACAGATGCTTCCCTTCTGGGTTGGGGAGCCCACATGGGCGACCTTTCCACTCAGGGAGTGTGGTCCTCCCGGGAATCTCTGCTCCACATCGATTTGCTGGAACTCAGAGCTGTCTTTTTAGCTCTTCAAGCATTTTCTGCATCTGTCCACAACAAGGTGATACAAGTCAGAACAGACAACACCACAACAATGTGGTACATCAACAAACAGGGGGCACTCGGTCTTGGCCTTGCACCGAGGCAATGAAGTTGTGGTCTCTGGCCTATTCCTTGAACACTTCCCTCATAGCAGTTCATCTTCCAGGGAAGGACAATGTCCTAGCGGATGCTCTCAGCAGGATTTCCCAGGGCCATCACTAATGGTCCCTGGATCCTCAAGTGCTGGGGATAGTCTTTGCCAGATGGGGCACCCTCAGATAGATCTTTTGCAGCCCCAGACAATCACAAACTTCCTCTGTTCTGTTGCAGGCCTCCAGTGTTGGGCTCAGTCCCCTGGATGCCCTTCTCCTGGATTGGGAGGGAAGTTTTATGCTTTCCTCCCTTCCCTCTCCTATTCAAAGTATTAGTCAAAATCAGATCTCAGCCTTGCAGGGTGATTCTGATTGCCCCGGATTGGGCCAGGCAGCCCTGGTACCCACTCCTTCTGTCACTGACAATCCATCTTCCCCTTTGCCTCCCAGGATTCACAACCTGTTAGCTTGTGCCCAGGAAGGGTTTGGTATCCGGACCTCAATCCCTCAACCTCAAGGCCTGGCTCTTGAGGAGTTAGAGTTTGCTGATTTACACCTCTCTCAAGGTGTTCTTGAAACCTAAAGGCTTCCAGAAAGCCTTCCACTAGGCTACTTATAGTTCTAAATGGAAAAGGTTTTCCATTTGGTGTGCTGGGAAAATATTTCTCCAGAATCTGCTGATTTGCCATTGTATTAGATTACATGGTCCATCTTAATTCCTTGGGTCTCAGACCAGCTACCCTGAGAGTCCATTTGGCAGCTGTATCTGCTTTTGTGTCAGCAGGAAAGTCATCCTCTTTCCACTCACCCTGTGTTTTCCAAGTTTTCAAGGGATTACCCATACTAATCCACCTTTCGAACCGCCCTGCCTGGGACCTTAAGTTTGTATTGCCCAGTTAATGCAACCCCTTTGAACCTCTGTTTTCTGCAGAGCTTAATTATCTAACTTTGAAAACTGTTTTTCTGGTGGCTATCACTTCTGCTAGGCGATAAGTGAGTTGCAAGCCTTGTCAGTGGAAACTGACTTTATTTCTTTCCACAGGGATAAGGTAGTCCTTAGGACTAATATGAAGTTTTTACCTAAGGTGGTTTCAGATTTCCATCTTAACCAATCTGTCTGCCTTCCAGTATTTTTCACTGATCACTCCTCTTCTGGTGAGAGGAGGTTGCACAGCCTGGATGTTAAGAGAGCTCTTAGTTACTATATAGAGCGTACCAAAGGTCACAGGTTCGAATCCCTCCAACTTTTCCTTACCTATGGTGAAGTTGGGAAAGGCAAACCTGCCACTAAGAGATCAGTTGTCAGGTGGGTTGTCTCTTGTATCCAATTTTGTTATCAGAAACTGGGCAGAGATCCCCCCTCTGGCTTGAGGGCTCATTCTACCAGGGGTACAGCTGCGTCTCTAGCTGCTGCCAGAGACATCCCTATATTAGAGATATGCCAGGCTGCTACTTGGAAAACGGTACACACTTTACCAAGCATTACTCCCTGGATGTCCAGGCCAGGAGAGATGCTCGGTTTGGCACAGCTGTTCTTCAGAGCCTATTCCCTAAGTAGGTTCTGCCCCTCCTCCATGGAGGTACTGTTGTAGTTCGTTACTGTCATAATATAGCAAGATTATGTTGTTTGAAGAAAAATTACTCACCTTAGTAATGTTGTTTCTTCTAATGGAGTCTTGCTATATTATGACCTCCCCCAGCCTGCCCCTCTCAGAACTTCTACTTGGGTGGGTGCGGCAACTTAGTGTGGGTACTATTTTATGCCTTTTAGCTTTCTCCCCTTTTGGGAGTTTGGGGTGTGTGTTTTATTATACTGTTGTTTTATTCTCATGTTGTTAGAATTGTGTTAATAGTTCTGGTCCCTGACTTGAGTCTTGGGTGTTGGGACCAGCAATGGTTGTTAATATTTAGGTAGCCATTTGGCTAGTAGGTTACAGCTTCCACACAGACCTTAGTGAATTTTTGCTCGTAAAGATCTGACAGTTCAGGTTTGAAAGTACACAGATAGAGCTGCTTCTTAGAGCTCGTGCTCAAAGTTCTATTTTGGAATGGTATTAACCATTTCACCTCCGGAGCAGTTCTAGTGGTGGGACAAACTGCTACTGTCATAATATAGCAAGACTCCATTAGAAGAAACAACATTACTAAGGTGAGTAATTTTTTCTTATGGTACATAGCTTGGATGGGAAAGGTCAACTTGATCACCCCAACAAAAATATTTTTTTCAGTGAAGAGCCAAATAGTACAAATAGAAAGCAGGTAAGTGAATGCCGCCCAATTTTGTGGAAAATGTAAGATCTTACTTCGAGAGGGTTCCTGCAGTAGGTCATAACTTGTAGGACTGCACCTCTGGCGTCAGGACTGCACAGCAAACTTTTGCTAGCAGTGTCTGGTGGCGGAATGCCCACCCGACGTCACGTGACCCATGTCAGCATGACCATAAATGGTGGGCGGTCTCCTCGCCTGCCTTCCAGTTCTTTCCCACTGTTGACCTGTGAAAGAACCTCATGGTACACGGTGTTCAAACACCATGAAGTCTTGCTATATTATAACAATAGCAGTCAGCCACTGCAGCTGAACTGCCCCGGAGAGGAAGGAGTTAACTCCAGAAGATCTGGAGTTCTACAGCGCGAAGGCGCTGTGCCCAAAGCTCTATCTGGCAGTTTCAAATGAAACTGTCAGATTCTTTACTCGCTTCACTGAACAGTCGCCCGGAGATCAGCTCCTTCAGCTCGGTTCATTCTCGGTTCACAGTATTTTTCGGTTAATTTGAACTGGCAAAGTTATTATTTTTACCGCATTTCGGTTTTAAAGCTCTATCTGGTAAACCGTAAGTACAAAAATTTAAGTCTGTGTGGAAAATTAATTATCGGTTCGGTTTTGAACCGATCGGTTGGTTTTTTCTGTATTTTAAAAGTGTACAGTGGTTTTAGAGTGCGGTTCCCGTTCTTATCGTTCTAAAAACGGAATTATAACGTTTTTTTCAAATACCCGTGACACGGTTAGGAACCGATAAGGGTGTCTTGCCTGGCACTGCCATCAAAAGGGCAAGTTTTGGTTAGGCTGGCATTATGTCTGAGAAACCCAAAAGAAAAACCGGGCCCACTGAGTTTCAACACTGTGATGTCTGTGGGGACGCTTTTGCCAAGGCTGACCCACACACCACTTGTGTTTATTGTCTGGGGGCTGATCACCTCCTGTCAGACTGCCAGGTGTGTAAAAATTTCCCTGCAGCCACCCTGGAGAAGAGATTGGGCCGGCTCAGGGAACGAGAGGCCAAAAAGTCCGCTGACCCGGATGGCCAGCCCGGTCCAGTACCCACTGGACCAGAGGGAGTGCCCTCTGACCAGGGCGAGACTTCCTCGGGCAAAAGGAAGGCTGGTTCAGAGGAACCAGTCCCAAGTAAAAAGACAAGGAAATCAGTAGGTCTGAGTCCAAAATTGTGTCTCCAACTGCTGCAGAGATAGCTAAAGCCATTCAGATTGTCCAGTCACTGTCTCAGGGATCTGTAGAACCACCAACAGCTGGTAAAAGGTTGGTTCATTCAGTCCCAGTGGTTCAGGATTTTGAAGTTGAGGATTGTTATGAACCACAGGAGGGGGAGGAGGAATTTGATCATTATATGTGTGGCTGGGGGGGTCTGGACGTGCCCATTGAACCGGACATTTCTCCAGACAGACCTTTAGAATCTCCTCCTATTCTGTCTGAGTCCCCTTCTTTCTTTATTTTTTACAAAAGGTTGTAGAAACCCTCCAGCTTTTAGAGGAGGCTGTGGATGAGCAAGAGGAGCCTGATTATGTGAAATGATGGATATTCCAGATTCTAGGAGGTTGTCTATTCCTTTGCATAAGTCATTTAGGAAGCAAACAACAAAGATTTTAAAAAATCCTCATTCTGTTCCTCCTGTAGATAAAAAAATGGACAGAAGGTATACTTTGTCAGGCTCGGATACAGACTTCCTTACTGAGCAGTGTAGTCATGTAGGTGTGATACAAGCTGCAGCCTGTGACAAGGCTAATATTCCTCTGGCCTCACATCCTCCTGATAAGGACTCCAGGAAGATTGGTGCCATGGCTAAGAAACAGTATATGGCAGCTTTAGGCTCAGGCAGGCAAATTATATGGCTTATGTAGCTAGATATCAGAAATCTAGGTGGGACAGTATTGTAGTTAGCCAAGCAGGCCCACGCCAGCTGGCTAGTGAGTTGAACAGGTGGCTGCTGATGGCATTGAAGCCTCTAAAGTTCAATTTCATACTGCTGTTGATGTTAATGATGTTTCTTCTAGGGTCATGGCCACTTCTGTAGCTTCCTAGGGTTGGCATGGCTCAGATGCACTAATCTGTCCCAAGATACCCAGTCAAAGGCTATGGATTTTCCTGTAGGGGAAATTCTCTTTTGGGGAACAAACAGAAAACTATATGAAAAGATGGATGAATACAGAACTATCTACAAAAGTGCCCAGGCTAAGGAGAAGCATGCCATGCCACAAAGGCATGCTCCCAGAGGTAGAGGCAGGCCTTTTTCCAGGCCTTTTACCATCTTCAAGCCTCCTCTGCTGTCTCCGCAGAGGGGTTTCTTCAGAGGCAGGGTAGGCGAGGCTCAAGTGAGACCGTCCCTCCCCTCAGCCTAAGGTTGCTTGCTAAGCAGGCACCCTGATGAGAGCTCAGGGCCGATTCTCCTGTACCAGTGGGGCAGGTTGGCCTATTTCAGCCGAAACTGGCTGTCCCTACCACGGACAGATGGGTTCTGGAGGTAATAGGCCAGGGTCTGGTTCTCAGCTTCAAACACTTTCCAAAGATGAGAGCCAGGCATTTTCCACCTGCAAATCTTTCAGAAGCCCTTGCTTTGGAAGCAGAGGTTTCTGTTCTGCTGGACTGCAGCAGTGGAGGGGTTCCTCCTTGCCATCAGGGCAAGGGGCTTTATTCAAGATACTTTCTTACCCAAAAGACAGGAGAATGGCGCCATTCTAGATTTAAGATACTTGAACAAGCATCTGTTGAAACCAAAGTTCAAAATGTTGACTCTGGCAATGATATTGCCTTCCCTAAGGCCAGCGGACTGGCTAGCTTCCTGGACCTCAAGGATGCCTATTTTCATGTTCTGATCAGGCCTTCTCACAAGTACCTCAGGTTCGAACTGCCCTCAGGCCACTACCAGTTCAGGGCAATGCCCTCTGCCTTACCTCTGCGCCAAAGGGTATTCACAAAATGTCTCGCTGTAGTAGTGGCTCGCTTAAGAAGGCAAGGGTTGCTGTGCTCCTACCTGGACGACTGGCTCATTGTGGGTCAGTCTCCAGGTCAGGTGAAACCCACTCTGCAAGTCACCCAGCAGCTTCTCACTTCCTGGGATTCCTGCTAAACTTACCAAAGTCAGTTCTGGAACCAGTTCAGGTCCTAACTTTCATAGGCGCAGAATTGAACACAAGGTTAGCCAGGGCTTTTCTTCCCTCGGAAAGGGTGGACAGACTCATTGCCCTGGCATCCTCCTTACCCTGAGGTCTCTCGACCAGCAAGGCATTTTCTGTAACTCCTCGGGCACATGGCTGCTTCCCACAGCTGTCGTAGCAGGGAGCAAGATTCCAGATGAGGGACATTCAGTTCCATTTGAGGGCCTATTGGTCTCAAAGGAAGGACCCCTACCAAGTTGGTCCCAGTTACTCAAACTCTGATCCTAGCCTCCACTGGTGGCAGGTCCAGAGCAATTTAAGACAGGGGTTCCTTCATTCCCATTTCTCACTCCCTCACCCTCACCATGGATGCCTCCCTGTTAGGGTGGGGGCTCACCTGGGCACCTTCACTCAGGGGTATGGTCTCCTCAGGAGTCTCTGCTCCACATCAATCTTGTGGAACTCAGAGCTGTCTTTTAGCTCTTGGTGTTTCAGATTCTGTCCAGAACAAAGTGGTTCAAGTCAGGACAGACAATACCACCACAATGGTACATCAACAAGCAAAGAGGCTCTCGGTCTTCAGCCTTGTGCACGAAGCAATGAAGTTGTGGTCTCTGGCTTACTCCCTGAACACCTCCCTGATAGCGGTTCATCTCCCAGGGAAGGACAATATCCTGCGGGACGCCTCAGCAGAATTTCTCAGGGCCATCATGAATGGGCTCTGAATCCACAAGTGCTAGGGTCTGTCTTTGCCAGATGGGGCACTCCTCAGATAGATCTTTTCGCAGCCCCAGACAACCACCAACTTCCTGTTTTCTGTTGCAGGCCTCCAGTTCTGGGCTCAGTCCTCTGGACGCCTTTTCTGTTGGACTGGAAAGGAAGTTCCTATGCCTTCCCCCTTCCTCTCCTTTTCAGGGTACTAGTAAAATCAGATCTCAACCTTGCAGAGTGATTCTGATTGCCCCAGATTGGGCCAGACAGCCCTGGTACCCTCTGCTCCTGTCTTGGCAGTCCACCCTGCCCTGAGCCTGCCCAGAGTCCACGACTTACTGGCCTGTGCACAGGGAGAGGTGGTATCCGGACCTCAAATCCTCCACCTCAAGGCTTGGCTCTTGAGGAGCTAGGAATTTGCTGGACTTACACCTTCTCAAGGTGTCATGGATATTTTAAAGGCTTCAAGGAAGCCTTCCACTAGGCCACTTATAATTCTAAGTGGAAGAGGTTTTCCATCTGGTGCTCTGAGAGGCAGATTATCCCAGAATTTGCTGATCTTCCCATTCTACTGGACTATTTGGTCCATCTGAATTCCTAGGCCTTAGACCAGCTACCTGAAGGTTCATCTGGCAGCTGTCTCTGCTTTTGTGTCAGCAGGAAGCCTGCCTCCCTTCTTCTCACCCGTGTTCTCCAAGTTTTTAAAGGGTTACTTCATACTAACCCTCCTTCGAGAACCAGCTCCGCCTGGGACCTGAATATTTGCATTGCTCAGTTAATGTAACCCCCTTTGAGCCTCTGTCTTCTGCAGAGCTCAAGTATTTAACTTGGAAAACCGTTTTCCTAGTAGCTATCACCTCTGCCAGACGCATAAGTGAGCTACAGGCCCTGTCAGTGGAAGAAGATTTTATCTCTTTCCATAGAGATAAGGTAGTCCTTAGGACTAATAGAAAGTTTTTGCCTAAGGTGGTTTCTGATTTCCACCTGAATCAATCTCTCTCTCTCCCAGTATTTTTCACTGAGCATTCTTCCTCAGGTGAGAGGAGACTGCACAGCCTGGATGTCAAAAGAGCCTTAAGCTACTATTTAGAGTGCACCAGAGGTCATAGGTTCGAATCCCTCCAACTCTTTCTTACCTATGGCGAGGTTGGCAAAGGGAAACCTGCCACTAAGAGAACAATTGCAAGGTGGATTGTTTCTTGTATCCAATTCGGTTATCAGAAACTGGGTAGAGTACCCCTCTCAGGATTGAGGGCCCACTCCACCAGGGATACAGTTGCGTCTCTAGCGGCTGCTAGAGACATCCCCATTCTGGAGATTTGTCAGCTGCTACCTGGAAGACAGTTCACACCTTTACCAAGCATTATTCCCTGGATGTCAGTCCAGGAGAGATGCTCGGTTTGGCACAGCTGTGCTTCAGAGCCTATTTCCTAAGTAGGTTCTGACCCTCCTCCATGGAGGTACTGCTGTAATCTGTTATTGTTATAATATAGCAAGACTTCATGGTGTTTGAAGAAAAAATTACTCACCTTAGTAATTGCTTTTCTTCTCATGGAGTCTTATATATTATAACCACCCCTCCTGCCCGTCTCAGAACTTCTACTTGGGTAGGGGTGGCGATGGTGCAAGCACTGTCATGCCATTGTAGTTTTCCCTTACCCTCTTTTCCTTTGGGTTAGGGATCTAGATTGTTTCATTTAGGTTATTTATATTGCCCCTTCCTGGACTTGAGTCTTTGGGGAAGGGGTTCATATGTCTTGTCAAGGTGGTAAAACGAACCATAATACCATCAATTTTTGTTATTATGGCTCTGAGTGTTTCTGTGTTCTTTATATTGTTGTTATTACTACTAGTCGGTAGCCATGGGCTAGTGTAGTTTTTTCCACACAGACTTTCTGTCCTTTGATGTTAGCTTCGTAAAGATCTGACAGTTTCATTTGAAACTGCCAGATAGAGCTTTAGGCACAGCGCCCTCGCGCTGTAGAACTCCAGATCTTCTGGAGTTAACTCCTTCCTCTCCGGGGCAGTTCAGCTGCAGTGGCTGACTGCTATTGTTATAATATAGCAAGACTCCATGAGAAGAAAAGCAATTACTAAGGTGAGTAATTTTTTCTTCCAGTCGATCGCTGTTTTTTTCTCAAAATTTCTCCTGTTTTCTCGAAAACCAATCCATTTTCATTGTCTTATGTCTTCATCCAAGACTAAGAAGAAGTGTGAGAAGTGCGGCACGCAGATCTCACATAAGGAAGGCCACAGACTCTGCCTTCTCTGCCTTGTCCCAAGCCATGGCACAGAGGCCTGCCCTGATTGAAAGCCCTTCAACCAGGCCACTCGCAAACACAGGCAGCAAACACTGGGAGCCCATCTCCTTAAATCCAGGATTACCTCCTTAGAGCAGGAAATGCAAAAATCGAGGGAATCTGCTTCCTCTCCTTCCTCGGAACAGAAAAAGGAAAAGGAAGACAAAGAGAAGCACAGAGAATGAGGACGTCTGGAAGACTGGGAGTGGGTCTCCTCTAAGGCTGTCGGCGCTAAGACTGTCTCTCCGTTAAACAAGACCGCTCCTCTGCTGCCTTCCCTGGTGACCGTCCAGGCTTTTTCTGCTTCTCCAGGTACCTCTTCTACCTTGATGCCCATCAAGATGGGCCCCAAACCTGGATCTCTGATCGGTAAGTTACCCGCTGGCTCCTCTTGCGAGCTCTCAGTCTCCACCAGTAAGCCGGACTCCGGTTCTTCCGGAGCCCACCTGGTGGTCGATAAGATGGATTCCCGCTCTGAAGGAACCATCCCGACACTAGCCGATAAGCTGGTCAGAGGCTCACCTTCTGCCTGCATGGCTCCTCTTTCAACAACCGATAAGTCGGTCGGCGGGGACTCTGGCGACCGCGCAGTCGATGCTCGCCTGTCGGGGGCTAGTGCTGGTTCACTCAACGCCCAGTCAAGCCCACTGACCTCTCATGGCCAGCCTTCCTGTCAGCTTCCTGCTGAACCGAGAACTTCCCATCTACCTCCCCAGGTGGAACCTCCGTTGCCCGACCTCCATTCCTGGATGGAGGGGGAAGAGGGTCTTTTAGAAGTGGTACTTTTATCTCCCTCTCCAGTTCAGATTACCCCGAGACTCCTGTGGATACCCTCCCCGGGAATCTTTCATCTGAGCCGGCCTTCACGCTAACTCCCAGGGACCTCCCTCTGTCATCGGGTCCTATCTTAACCCTGACGAAAGAGACTCCTCCATCAGGCATCTGATGCCCGAGGCCCCATCGGAAGACCCGCAACCGTCAGAGTTGCCGTCAGGGCCCATACGTCCGCCCCTGATGCCAGCCCCGATGCCAGGTGGCTCCGCCACCAGCCTACCTAGCACCGGACTATCTCCCAGGCCCTTCTAGGCTACAGGGTCTCACCCCGGACCAACCCTCTTTATTTGGGGATGGCCCACCCTTACTACCAACCTCCACCTCCACCTCCTCCCCAACCTCAACCAGACTTCCAGGCCATGTTCTAGTCCTGGTGGCAGGAGGCTAGATCTGAGTTGGTGGCTGAGCTGGACAAGCGACTGCTGGCCCCGGTGGTTACCCCCATGCTCCATATCACCAGTGGTCTCTCACAATCCGACTACGATGCACATCTCCGGAGGAGCCTCCCAGGAGGTTACCATTGCGGGACACAGATCTTCTGATAGAGAGGAATATTTGAATTCTAAAGAGGATTCTTCCGCCTCGTCTTAAGAAGACCTTTCTGGAAACACAGGGACCAAGGGCAAAGATTTGCCCAAGTTGCCTCCAGAAGACCCCTTCTTCACGGAAATTCTCCGCATCCTCCAGCAGGCCATTGGCTGGAACGCGGAGGAACAAGACCCCAAATGCAAGCGGCTTGCAGAGCATCTTTACATGGAAGAGATATCGCCCATTCTGATTCCTCCCCAGACTGCCCCCGATGAGGACCTTTGCTCTACCATCTGGCAGTTACCTCACTCAATTCCGGACGTCCCCCAAAAAGGCTGACCGAATCTACTACACACCGAAGGGCTTGTCCCATCTTTGTGCTTAACCCAAGGCTGATTCGATCGTGATAGCCGCAGCTCATGATCGTACAGCTAGGCCCTAACACATGAGCACCTCTCCTCCTGACAAGGAGTCGAGACAGTTAGACCAGTTTGGGCGTAAAGTTTACGCCTCTTCCACGTGTGCCCTTCATTCAAACAACATGAAGTCTTACTGTGTTCTGACTATTGCAGTGATCTCCAACCTTTGAACTGTCCCAGAGAACAAAGAGTTAACTTTCCATGCAAGGCATGGAACGCTGAGCTCGAGCTCGGTTGAAGCCTTTCTCTGCAGTTGTTTGAACCCCAGCTGCCAGATTCTTTACTCTGCCTCACTGAACAGTCGTTCCGGAGATTTCTCCTTCGCTACGGTTCAAAAAAGTCCGTTAAAGTGTCGTCTTTTTTCTCTCGGTTTCAACCGAATTTCTACAATCTAACCTGTCGGTTAAGTCTCTGTCTGTGGTACTGTGAGTACTAGATAGGTTTTTCTATATTAGTTTTCTGTGTGTAACTTGTAAACATTGGATTGGTTCGGTTTGAGCCGATCAGGTTTGTGAAAAAAAGTTTTCTATTCTATTAGAGTGTGGTAACCGGTCCGTATTGGTTGTAAAAAAAAAAACTGATTTCATTACGGTTTTTTCCAAGACCCGTAACACGGTCAGGAACCGATAGGGCTGTCTTGCCTGGTGGATGGCCGAAAAAAGGGTAAGTTTTGGTTAGGATTGGCCATGTCTGAAAAACCCAAGAAAAAAAACTGAGCCCACTGGGTTTCAACACTGTAGTGTGTTTGGAGAAGCCTTTGCTAAGGCTGATCCCCACACCACCTGTGTTTATTGTCTGGGGTTTGACCACCTCGATTCAGACTGCCAAATTTGTAAAAGTTTTCCCAAAGCTACACTGGATAAAAGAGTAGGTAGACTGAGGGAAAGGGAGGCTGAGAAGTCCACTGACCCGGATGGCCAGCCCGGTTCGGTTCCGACTGAACCAGAAGGCGTGCCCTCTGACCAGGGCGAAACTTCTTCGGGCAAAAGGAGAACTGATTCTGAGGAGTCGGTTCTGGTTGAAAGAAAAAGAAGGGATAAGTCAGCCAGTTCGGATCCACAAGTTCTTTCTCCAACCGCTGATGAGATAGCCAAAGCGATAAGGATAGTTCAGTCGCTAACTTCGGTTCCGACCGAACCAGCACCATCGGTCAGGGGCTCGGTTCGGTCAGTTCTCCCGGTTCCGGATTATACTTTAGAAGAATTTTGTGAACTGGAGGAGGAGGAGGAGGGAGAGTATGAAGATAGTGATGGTGATTATGAAAGTCTGGATGTGCCCATTGACCCGGACATCTCCCCAGACAGACCTTCAGGTGTTTCTCCTCTAGGCTTTCTGAGTCCCTTCCACTTTATGTTTTATAAAAGTGGCGAAACCCTCCAGCTTCCTATGGAAGAAGCAGTAGAGGATCAGGAGGAGCCTGATTTTGTTGAGATGATGGACATCCCAGAGTCCAGGAGATTGTCTATTCCTCCATAAGTCTTTTGGAAACAGACATTTAACATTTTAAAACTCCTAATTCCATACCTCCTGTGGACAGAAGAATGGACAAGAGGTATACTCTTTCAGGCTCAGACACGGAGTTCCTTTCCCAGCAATGCAGCCATGTTGGGGTAGTGCAGGCTGCTGCCTGTGATAAGGCAAATATACCCTTGGCTTCACACCCCCCAGATAAGGACTCCAGGAGGATTGATGCCATGGCAAAGAAACAGTACATGGCAGCATCTTTGGGACTCAGGCAGGCTAATTATATGGCCTACACAGCTAGATACCAGAAGTCCAGGTGGGACACTGTGATGGCTCTAGCTAAACAGGCCCCTGACCAGCTTGCCAAGAGGATGGCCTGGCTCAGATGTACTAGCCTGTCACAGGATACCCAGGCTAAGGCCATGGATTTTCCTGTCATTGGTAATTCTCTGTTTGGGGAGCAGACAGAGAACTACATGAAAAAAATGGACGAGTACAGGACCACCTACAGGAGTGCTCAGGCCAAAGAAAGACAAGCCACTCCCCAGAGGCAGCATTCCAGGGGCAGGCCTTTTCATAGGCCTTTTTACCAAGCCCAGGCCTCCTCTTCTGCCTTTGCTCAGAGGGGATTCTTTAGAGGGAGAGGCAGACGGGGTATGAGCAGGCCTGTTTCCACCCCTCAGCCTAAAGCCCCTGTCAAGCAGACACCCTGATGGGTCTGCCCGGGCCGATTCTCCACTACCGGTATGGGACAGGCTGGCTTACGTTGTCCGGGACTGGAAGTCTTTAACATCAGACAAGTGGGTCCTGGAAGTAGTAAGCCAGGGACTGGTTCTCAGCTTCAAAAAATTTCCCAAGATGAGAACCAGATCCTTTCCACCTGCAAATCCTTCAGAGGCCCTTGCCCTAGAGGCAGAGGTCTCTTCCCTCTTGGCTCTCAGAGCCATAGAAAGGGTTCCACCCCTACACATGGGAAAAGGATTGTACTCCAGGTACTTCCTAACCCCCAAAAAGACAGGAGAATGGCGGCCCATCCTGGATCTGAGATATTTAAACAAGCACCTTTTAAAGCCAAAATTCAAAATGGTGAGACTGGGAATAATTCTGCCCTCTCTAAGGCCAGGGGACTGGCTATCCTCCCTGGACCTCAAGGATGCCTATTTTCACATTCCCATCAGGTGCTCCCACAGAAAGTACCTCAGGTTCGAGTTGCCCTCAGGCCACTATCAATTCAGAGCAATGCCCTTTGGTCTAACATCAGCCCCAAGGGTGTTCACAAAATGCCTGGCAGTAGTGGTTGCTTTCCTAAGGAGAAAAAAGATCTCCATCTTTCCATACCTGGATGACTGGCTCATAGTGGGTCAGTCTCCAGACCAAGTCAAGTCACATCTTCAGATAACTCAGCAACTGCCCACTTCCTTAGGATTCCTCCTAAATCTTCCAAAGTCAGTTCTGGAGCCAGTGCAGCTCCTCACCTTTATAGGTGCGGAGCTCAATACAATAAGAGCAAAGGCCTTCCTTCCCTTGGACAGGGCAAGGACACTAGTAGAACTGGCCTCTTCTTTCACCCTTCAGGTGTCTCGACCAGCAAGGCACTTCTTGCAGCTCCTGGGCCACTTGGCAGCCTCGGCAGCAGTGGTCCAGGGGGCAAGGTTTCAGATGAGGGACATTCAGTTCCACTTGAGAACCTTCTGGTCCCAGAGAAAGGATTCCCTGACCAAACTAGTCCCAGTGACTTGAACCCTGATCCAGGCTTTGCAATGGTGGCAGGATCAGGACAGTCTAAGGCAAGGAATTCCTTTTGTCACTCATTCTCATTCTCTAATCCTTACCACAGATGCCTCCCTCTTGGGCTGGGGAGCCCGCTTGGGGGATCTGACCACCCAAGGGCTGTGGTCACCTCAAGAATCTCTGCTTCACATCAATCTCTTGGAACTCAGAGCAGTGTTTCTGGCACTGCAAGCTTTTTCTAAGTCTGTTCAGAACAAAGTAGTCCAGATCAGAACAGACAATACCACCACAATGTGGTACATCAACAAGCAAGGGGGCACTCGGTCTATGGCCTTGTGCACAGAAGCAATGAAGTTGTGGTCTCTGGCCTATTCTCTGCAAACTTCTCTGACAGCAGTGCACCTCCCAGGGAAGGACAATGTCCTGGCAGATGCTCTCAGCAGGATATCTCAGGGCCACCACAAATGGTCTCTAGATCCCCCTAATTTTGAAGGTGATTTTCTCCAGATGGAGCACTCCACAGATAGATCTTTTTGCAGCCCCAGACAATCACCAACTTCCTCTTTTTTGCTGCAGACCCCCAGTATTGGGCTCAGTCCTCCTGGATGCTCTAGTACTCAATTGGGAAGGGAAGTTCCTGTATGCTTTCCCCTCCTGCCCTCTCCTGTTCAAGGTACTAGTCAAAATCGGGTCTGAACCCTGCAAAGTGATTCTGATTGCTCCAGACTGGGCCAGACAGCCCTGGTACCCACTGTTGCTGTACTCAGCAGTCCACCTTCCCCTGTCTCTTCCCAGGAATTACAACCTGTTGACATCCTCTCAGGGGAGGGTTTGGTATCCGAATCTCAAATCTCTCAATCTCAAGGCCTGGCTCTTGAAGAGTTAGAGTTTGCTGATCTGCGCCTCTCTCAAGGTGTTCTGGATATTCTAAAGGCTTCTCGAAAGCCTTCCATCAGAAAGACTTACAACTTCCAAATGGAAAAGGTTCACTATTTGGTGCTCTGGTAAGTATATTTCTCCAGAATCTGCTGGGTTGCCTACAGTCCTGGACTATATGGTTCATCTCAATGGCTTGGGACTCAGACCAGCTACACTCAAAGTACATTTAGCAGCTGTTTCTGCTTTCCTGTCAGTAGGCAAGCCCTCTCCTCTTTCAGCTTATCCTGTATTTTGCAAATTCTTCAAGGGATTGTTGCATACCAATCCTCTCTTCAGGGATACTGCTCAGCTTATGCAACCCCCCTTTTGAGCCTTTGTCCTCTGCAGAACTTAAGTACTTGACTTGGAAAACTGTGTTTTTGGTAGCCATTACCTCTGCCAGGCGCATCAGTGAATTGCAAGCCCTGTCAGTGGAGCCTGATTTTATCTCTTTTCATAGAGATAAGGTGGTCCTAAGAACTAACAGGAAGTTTTTGCCTAAGGTGGTCTCAGATTTCCACCTTAACCAGTCTATGTCTCTCCCTGTTTTCTTCACTGACCATTCCTCCTCTGGAGAGAGGAGGCTGCACAGCCTGGACATAAAAAAGGGCCCTTAGCTACTACATAGAGCGCACCAAGGGTCACAGGTTTAACTCCCTCCAATTGTTCCTCACTTATGGAGAGGTCGGTAAAGGAAAACCTGCCACTAAAAGGTCTATTGCCAGGTGGATTGTCTCTTGCATACAATTCTGCTACGAAAAATTGGGTAGGATCCCACCCTCAGGCCTGAGGGCTCACTGTACTAGAGGTACAGCTGCTTCCCTGGCTGCTGCCAGGGATATTCCTATCTTAGAGATTTGTCAAGCAGCCACCTGGAAAACAGTCCATACTTTTACCAAGCATTACTCTCTGGACATCCAGACTAGGAGTGATGCTCGGTTTGGCACAGCAGTACTTCAGAGCCTGTTCCCAAAGTAGGTTCTGTCCCTCCTCCATGGAGGTACTGTTTGGTAGTCTGCAATAGTCAGAATACAGCAAGATTTCATGTTGTTTGAAGAAAAAATTACCTTAGTAATGTTGTTTCTTCTAATGGAGTCTTGCTGTATTCTGACCTCCCCCCTGCCTACCCTCTCAGAACCTGGTTTTTGGGATGTGGGTGGGCAGGAGCAGTGTTGGCACCTAGAGGTGCCCCCTTTTTCCCCACCCTCTTTTATTTTTGGGTGTGTGTTGTGTTTTTTTTATTTTGGGTTTCCTGACTTGAGTCTTTGCTTTGAAACCAAAAAACTTTTTTATTAAATTTAGTTGCCAGTTAGCTAGTGTGAGTTTACAGTTTCCACACAGAACGCCCAGTGAGTATAGCTCGTAAAGATCTGGCGGTTGGGGTTCAGACAACAGCAGACAGAGGCTTCAACCGAGCTCGAGCTCAGCGTTCCATGCCTTGCATGGAAAGTTAACTCTTTGTTCTCCGGGGCAGTTCAAAGGTTGGAGATCACTGCAATAGTCGGAATACAGCAAGACTCCATTAGAAGAAACAACATTACTAAGGTGAGTAATTGTTTCTTCTCTGAACTATATAGCACACATGGTGTCTTACCAAAAAGCCACCATGGCCAAGTTAGAGGCGAGACTTGAGTCCGTGGAGGATTTGGAACTCAAATCTGAACTCATTAAGGCACTGCGCCTATCCAAGATACCCTGTAGGCACGTTTTGAGGGCCACCTACGACTCCATAGATGCTGTTGCTTGTTCACTGCCACTGCAGTGTGCCTCAGGTGTCATGCCTGGCTACGTAACTCCAGGCTTTTTTCCAGACATTGACAGCCATTCAGGATGCCCCTTCCTGGGTCCAGTCCTTTTGGGGGGAGATGATAAAGATATCACGGGCCTACAGGATAGTGGACAGGCTCTCAGGTCCATTAAATCAATGTACAAGGGGGCCTTCAAGTCAAAGCAGCCCTTTTGGCGCCAGCAGAAGTGGCAGAACAAGCAGCCTTTCTCCAGGCGTCAAACCAAAAGGAGGGCATTGGGGCCCACTGTCACCCCCCCCCGCCTCCAAAACTCAGCGAGCCGCAGGAGTAAACCTTCCCTGACGCTCCTCTGCCTCCTGACTCGCCCAGTCCTCCCCCTCCTCCACCTCTCAGCAGCATGGAGCCAGAGGGGGGGGAAGATTACCCTTCACCAAAAAGAGTGACGGGGCATCACGTCAGACTCATGGGTGATTCAACTAGTAGAAAAAGGGCATACCATCAAGTTTCTGGAAAGGCCTCCAGACTCGCCCCCAAAACATCATTATCCCTAAAACCAGGTTCCTCAGGTAAGAGACGAGATACTGGCTGTAATCTAAAAATCTGTCATAGAACCAGTTCCTTGGGCTCAGAGTGGAAAAGGCTTCTACTCCCATTTCTTCCTCATCCCCAAAAAGACGGGCAACCTGAGGCCCATTCTAGACCTCAGCCAGCTGACCTTTAGTAGAATACAAAAGGTTCCGCATGCTGACAATCCAGGGTCTCCTGCCCTTACTCCAGACAGACCACTGGCTGTGCGCACTGGACGTGCAGGATGCGTATCTGCATATTCCAGTCTTTCCCGATCACCGCTGCTTCCTGCATTTCTTCTTCAAAGGGGAGCAATTCCAATTCAAAGCCCTCCCTTTTGGCCTTTCCTTGGCACCCAGGGTTTTCACCAAGTGCCTAGTGGTGATGACAGCGGCACTCTGCCGTCAAGGGATCGTGTTCCCGTACCTGGACAACTGACTCTTAGCAGCCCCATCCAAGAGCAGCCTGGAGTACTCTCTGTCCTCCACTCTGGACCTGTTTGCATGACTGGGTATTACAGTAAATTACCCCAAGTCATCTCTAGTTCCCTCTCAATGCCTCCAGTTCATTGGAGCGGTTTTGGACATGGTCCAGGGCAAGGTCTTCCTTCCTTTGGACAGGGCAGATACTCTGCAGGAGCAGGCCAGTCTGGTAGCCTCCTCCAGCCATGCCCCAGCCAGGGTGATTTTATGCCTTCTAGGCTTGATGGTGGCGGCCATCCCTACTGTCCCCATGGCCAGGCTGCATATGAGGGTCACCCAATGGACATTTAGGGTCCAAATGGGACCAGCACACAGATGACCTGGAGCATCCTATCTGGGTGTCCAGCGCCCTAAAGAGGGATCTTCTTTGGTGGCAGGATCCTCTGAACCTTTCACAGGGGTCTTCCTTCAGGCCACCCCTCCCTCTTGGACCCTCTGTGCAGGGAGGCGATGCAGGTTTGGCACTGGGCAGTCCAGCATGGGCTGCACCTCGCTGCAGTGCACGTCCCAGGCGTTCACAGTGTCCTGGCCCTCAGCACAATCTCACGAATGGGAACTTCACCAGGAAGTAGTAGACCTTCTGTTCCATCGGTGAGGGCGTCCGGAGGTAGATCTCTTCGCCTCCCTATTAAACGCAAAACTTCCCAGGTTTTGCTCACTCCTTCAAGGGCCTGGTGTTATTTGGCTAGACACACTATCTCTCTGTTAGACAGAGAGATACTTGTACACTTTCTCTCCTTTTCCCATTCTACAGAGAGTTCTGCTGAAGCTTCAGGCAGAGGGGGCTCGAATGTTGCTGATCGCACCCCTTTGGCCCAGGCAAATATGGTGCCCCCTCCTGCAGCAGCTAGCAATGGAACACCCAGTACTTCTGCCTCTCGGCATGACCTTCTCACACAGGAACAGGGCAGATTAGTGCACCCAGGCCTCAGGTCCCTGCATCTTCATGCGTGGCTCCTTCAGACATAATTGCGTTCACATTTCGGAGTATTCCAGAGAGTCACCTAAGTCCTTGTAGAGGCAAGGAAGCCTTCCATAAGGTCGACTTATGCTATAAAATGAAAGCGATTTTCCATTTGAACAACCTTAGAGGGATGGGTCTCCCTTTCCTGCCCGGTGCCTCAGGTGATGGATTACCTTTTGCACCTGTCTGACTCTGGATTAAGCTACTCTTTATCTACCTGCCTACCACTCTTTAGTGGATAGGAAAACTGTCGCTCAGCTGGAGGTCTCCAAAACCTTCTTAAAGGGGATCCTCCACTTGAAGCCCCCATCCGCAACCCTGCTGCACCTTGGGATTTGAATTTTATTTTGGAAAAACTTACTTTGCCCCCTTTCGAACTGGCAGTAAGCTGCGTGTTGCGCTATCTGTCCTGGAAAGCGCTCTTTTTAGTTGCAGTCACTTCTGCCCAGAGGATTTCTGAGCTTCAGGCTCTCGTGTGTAAGGAGCCTTATTTAATTTTTCACAGAGATCGGGTGGCTCTGTGCACAAATCCTGAGTTTTTTCCCAAGGTTGTTTCTTGAGTTCACCTTAAATCAATCAGTTAAACTGCTGGTGTACTACCCTGCTTATTCCAATAAGGGAGAAGCCCTCCTGCACACGTTGGATGTGCACAGGATTTTGCGTTATTACATTGACAGGACCAAGGAGGTCCGAAAATCAGATCAGCTGTTTCTTTTGCCCCCAAGACCCTGGGGTTGGCAGTCTCTAAGCAGTGCTTGTCCAAATGGTTGGCTAACTGCATCCATTTTTGTTATCAGAAGTACAACAAACCCCTTCCGGGGGAGGTCAGGGGTCGCTCGGGATGTGGCTGCTTCTGCAGCCTTCCTCAAGAACGTTTCAACATCCTGGAGTTCGGTCCACACTTTCACTAAGCATTACAGTCTGGACATTGCCTCTAGGCGTAGGGCAGGTTTCGGCCTAGCTGCCATACAGGGCCTTCTGTCCTAGACCTGTTGTGGCCTATCTGAAGACTTTCCTCCTCCCGTGCTTCAGTTTGTCTTACTGTGCTTGACTGCTTGGGATTCAGTTCTACAAGTTATGACCTACTGCAGGAGCCATCTCGAAGTAAGATAGTGCAGTTACATAAGAACTTACCGTAACAGTAGATCTTCGAGAGAGGTTCCTGCAGTAAGTCACCTTTTTCCCTCCCTCCTGCCCTTTATTTTTCTCTGCAGGCTTTTCAGACTTATCGGGATGGGCACCAGGATTTCATCCTTTCTCCTGTCGCTCTCACTTTGAGTCTCCGGCGGGAGAACTGGAAGGTGGGTGCGGGGACCGCTCACTATTTAGGTCAGGCTGACGTCAGTCACGTGACGTTGGGTGGGCAGTTTCCCACCAGACATTGCTAGCAAAAGTTTGCCATGAGGTCCTGATGCTGGGGGGGCGCAGTCCTACAAATTATGACCTACTGCAGGAACCTCTCTTGAAGATCTACTGTTATGGTAAGTTCTTACGTAACTGTACTTTTATTATAGGCTCACTAAATAGCACAATTTTTCCATAAAAACAGATAACAGGGAATAGAGACACAAAAACCAAATTCTGAGGAACAAAAGTGTTAAGCGTGCCCAGTGGTTACAAGAATTGAGGGAGAACGTTCATTTTAATGAAGCTGGCCCTAACCCAAAATAAGGGAAATACAGACCATCTCTTCAAATCTTGAGAAACAGTCTGTAACAATGAGTCCAAGTTTAATTTGCGTAAGAGGGAAGGCCTTTGAGAAATAAGCATACCTAAGTAGGGAAGGGCCTTTGACTCCCATTGTAAGCCCAAAGAAAGGATGAAAGCCTTATCAACAAAAACACTTAGCAACAGAACCTTAGTTTTACTAAGGTTACATTTATAAGCCGAAATGCAACCAAACTTAGTCTCTTCGAGGGCGTCAGGCAGAGAAGTAGTAGGGGAAGACAGATGTAAAAGAATATCACCTGCATAGGCCGAGAGTTTATACTCCACGCCTCCTACAGAGATACCACAGATTTGGGGATTTCTTTTCAGTCTCAATAAAAGGGACTCCAAGTAAAGATTAAAGAGAAACGGGGAAAGGGGACATCCTTGGCAAGTACCAGAAAAAATAGAAAACGAAGAAGACAGAACCCCATTACATGAAATAAACGCTGATGGTTGACAATATAAGAGGCATATCCGCTTAATAAAATTCTGTGGTATATTATAAGCCTTTAAAGCGGCAAACAGATAAGGCCAGGACACTCTATCACATGCTTTCATTGTGTCCAAGGAGACCAGGGCAGCAGCAACTCTAGACTCCTTGGAGGCAGAGAGTAAATGAAAGATTTTCCGAGTATGATCACTAGAGTCCTTACCAGCCATAAAGCCTACCTGCTCTGGGCCGATAAGACCGAACCAGACTTGCTCCAGACTATTAGAAAGATTTTGGCAGAAAGTTTTACATCTGTATTAATAAGGCAAGGCACATTTTTTTTTTATATAGCGCCCTATCCAGGGGCTCAGAGTGCTTAAACATAAAAATAAAAGCAGTAAAACATACCAGCAAATACGTATAATCATAAAAGAATAAAAACATTTCCAAATTAATATGTTTCAAAGGAGACTTTAAAGGCCTTCACCGTGCTGGCTGTTTTAATATATGGTAGAAGGGAATTCCACAACAACAGAGTGACACCCAAAATGCTCTATCTCCTGATCTCTTTAGATGGGAGGGTGGTACCACCAACAAACCAGCCTCGGTGGAACTTAAGGGGTGGATAGGAGAGTACGGAATCAGGAGCTCTTTTAGGCAGTCAGGTCCCAGACAATGCAGGGCCTTGTATGTTAACAAGCCTTTCTTGAAGGTGATGTGCGCACTCACAGGCAGCCAGTGCAGAACGCGAAGAACAGGAGTGACATGATCATTCATAGAGGTACTTGTTGTCACAACCCCACTCAGCAGATCAGGCCCTCTGCTCCCACAGTGACAACCTCCGAGCGCAGTACTGTGAACAGGGTAACCCTCCTGTCTGTTTTGTGGGTTCGAATCAACCTGTGGTCTCAAGTTCTGGAGGGATTCAAACTGTGAACCTCTTGCTAGCATACCCAATGTACAGACTCAAATAATTATGCTCTTCCAGGGGGGCCGGGCCAGGTATCTTTCACCTATGGGCACCTAACCAGGTGTACAAAATGAACCCTTAAAAACTCTGTGAAAGACCTCAGATAAACTCTTACCTTTTCCCAGTTTGGTATTACCAGTAAGTTATGCACAATGTCAGCTTTAACCATATATGCTTCACTTGTCAAAGAAAGAATTTCAAAGGCACACCAAATAGTCTCTTAAAATAGAGGTTTACTTTAAAATAACTAAAAATATGTAAAATGTAAATACAGAACAATATATCACAAAAACATACAATCACTTAAAAAGATCAAGGTTTAAAAAATGCAAATTAATTCCTACCACCAGACAATTAAACTTGTCTATCTAAAGTAGATGTTTCTTCTTCAGAGTCCAAACATGAATGTCTCTAAGTGGAAAACAGAATACTGTTTAAAACTGGCTTTGTCAACCTCTTTGCATGAGGTCACCTAGTTCTTCCCTGTCAGAATATAAAAATTATACAAAACAGGATGTCTTATCATTCAGAAGGTAAATTAAATAGGCGACATCAGCAAAAACTCACTTCTCCATAATCCTTTGATCTAGTGTGTCTTTTTGCCCTTCACAGACATCAAAGGAGCGTTTATGACTTAGCACCTAAGTGACATAACCTGGTTTCTTCCTCTAAATGTCATAAAATTTATGATTTTCATCCTAGCAGCTGCAGCTCCAATTAACCCAGATGAACAGGAGATCCTTCATTTGTGTCTCTTCTAGCCTGTAATTATCTCCTGGCTTTCAGGTTAACAGCTTGTAGTTGAAACCTGGGGTGTTTGGTCATCCCACCGGCTGTCTCAGCATGTCTCATGAGAGACACTCAATAACACATTTTTATATTAGAAAAATCATAGAGTAATCAGAACCAGCTATACAAGCGTCACACCCGTCAACATCCTGGCCGCGGCATTCTGCACTAGCTACAGTCAACGCACCAAACCTCCAGACAATCCTAGGTACAGAGCATTACAGTAATCAAGTCTGCTAGTAACAAAGGCATGGATAACCATAGCCAGGTCATTAGGAGTCAGAAACAAATGGATCTTGGCAGTATTCCAGTGATGGGGGAAAAAACAGCTCTGATGACAGAAGAATAAGTGAAATCTGGCGATAGCTTGATGGTGAAAACTCATCTTTCCCTGGTTTGGGCAGTAAAGTAATGCATGCTGTGTTGAGAGAGATGTCCGTAAGGCCATGCTCAAATAAAAAACTAAAAATATCATCCAAAATCAGAACAAGTTCAGAAGAAAAGGTTTTATAGAAATTGACGGGAAAACCGTCAGGACAAGGGGCTTGATTAACTGAAAGAGAGGAGATGGCCACTGTAACCTCAGTTGCTAAAATGGGACCGCCCAATTGCTGTCTCTGTTCCAACGTTAATTGGAGAAGAACAACATCTCGCAGGAATTGCTTTATATGTGTGGGGTCATTTAACAAATCGGGGGAAACTGTATATAGGTTCTCATAATATTGATGAAAAATATCCACAGTATCCTGAGACCGGGTCACTAGTGTGTTAAAACCGGGCTTGTGTAGCCCTCATACCACCTTGGACCCTGTCTGCTGTCGTAGGCGTAAAGCGAATAACTTTCCCGCACATTCCCCTTGTTCTAAATATCTGTGTTTAGTAGATAGAATGGTTGATTCTGCTTTCCCATTCAAGAAGGAGCATTACTTGGCTCGTAGTAAATTAAGGGATAACCAGGTAGCTTCCAGTGTGGCAGATGATAAAGTTGACCTGATGATCCTAATCTGGGATAGTAAATCTTGTACGTGCTTTCGCCATTCCCGTGCCCTTTTAGTAGCAAGGCGAATACGTTTTCCTCACATAGCAGCCTTGGCTACTCCTCACATTACGTCAAGTGGAACCTCGGGAGTACCGTTAATCTCGAAAAAGGTACCTATAAATTGACACAATGAATCATCTATTACAGGATCGTGCAGTAATTGAACATTCAGGCGGCAAACAAAATCCCGATCTGAAGCTGGCCCACTGGCGCAGCGGTAGCACTACTACTTGCGATGCCGACGACTCGGGTTTGGGAATAAGTCCGGGAAGTTGGAGGGCTGGCCAAGGGGAGAAGGCTGAGCGTCCCAAGGACTGCTCGTCTTCTCCGGGGAGGGAGAGGGATAGTGACTCAGCACTTGACTGGCCCCAGGCAGAGGCCCAGGATACAGCAAGTGCCCTATCGGACACAGGAGGAAGACCTGACGGACGTCGGTGTTCTACAAGAGCAGGGAAAATGCTCTCCAGGCTCAGAGAAGACAGAGCCCCGGAGCAGACCTCTTAATTGCTCGCACCTGCCTGGCCAGCCTGGATCCTGACAAAACCAGACGTGTTCGGTGTACAGGGACCCCACCTCATCTCCACCCGGGGGGTAGATCTGTGGCTCAATGGGGGATCTGGGAGGCCGAAGGTAGGTGGCAGAAGTGGGGGCAGACTCCACTAGGGCTCCTGATGATGCAGGGCCTGGAGAGACAGGGGAGGATAAAATACAATAATAAAAAAAAAAAATCCTGATCCATGTCCCCTTGAATCCCAAAAGCGAGACACACTGGGGCATGGTCAGAAATGACCATCTCTTTGATGTCACAATGGACCACCCCAGAAATTTGCTCTTGAGTGAGCAAAAAATAATCAATACGAGAAAAAGAATTGTGTGGGGAAGAATAGAAGGTAGAAGTACAGTCAGAGGGGTGCAATATACATTGGAGGCCTACAGGACCTAGGGAATCCATGAGTTTCCTAAGACCATGTTGTGCTGGAGATAAGCCTTTCCTAATATTAGTAGATTTGTCCAAGTCTGCCTGTAGGACCAGATGCCAGTCCCCACCAATCACCAGTGAGATGTGACTATAAGATGCTAGCAAGGCAAGTAATTGTGTTTTTTTTTTTTAAAAAAAAAGGAGGAGAGTCCAGTGTGGGGCCGTAAATGGAACCCAGTAAAATTGCTGTGGAGTCCAGTCTGCCGTGTAAAAAAAAGTGTATTTCACCTTGGCATCTCTCTGTTCTGTGGTTAATTGGAATGAAAGGCGTCTATGCAGTAGAATGCAGACCCCATTTCTTTTGGAACTGTTCCCAGCACCGAAAACGGACCCAACCCAAGTGTGCTGCAAAAAATGTATCTTATCCCTCACGAAATGAGATTCTTGTATCCCTCACGAAATGAGATTCTTGTATGAAAACAATATCGGCACCTACTTGCTGCAGGTGTCTTAGTACATATATCTTTTCCGGACCTCCTGGGCGACTTCAACATTCCATGAGACACATGAATATAAGTTTTACTCATGGCAGAAATATTAAATTCAATAAAACAGCGAGGTAATCCAATAAATTAGAAAAAAATAAACAGCACCTCCCCCCATCTCCCAGCAACCCAATCACACATAAAACAACAATGAAAAACAGAATTTTATCCCCATCTACCCAACAGAAGCAACAGATCCCGACAAGTACAATCCTAGCATATCTACAGTACATACTATACTCAGGGCTCCTAGGACCCCAACTTCTACCCCACTCAGCCCATGACGCATCCCTACCAACACCAGTAAAACTGTGTACTCCACCTCCTGTACATAAACTGCCCACTGAAAGAAGAAAAAGTAGAAAGGGGAAGTGGAGGAAAAAAGTGGGGGAGGCGCTGCATCAGGATAACAGTAAAGAATAAACATCTCCAAGGGAGACCAGATAAGCAAACACCTCCAAACTAAGTGGGAGGGCAGTGGGATCCCAGCATAACATGCATAGTAAAAAGCTTGGAAAGGAATAAAGAAGAAGGAGAGCTATAAAAATTACTAAGATAAAGAGGAGAAAAAGGACAAAGGGAAAACAAAGAGTCTGAAAGAGGCATTCATATAGTGAAGACATGGAGAGACAGATAAAAAGTGACATAAATTAAGAAAAAAAGAATGAGAAAGTAAAAAAGTCTTTCAGTACTCCCCCAGTCCTAAATAAAACCACCCTCCTGTGACTCTACGAACCCCCCTTCATAAACACTGAATAATAAATGTAAGAATTACTAAATAAAAAAAAAATAAAAAATAATAGTAATGACAGCCTAGGGAGCTCAAGAACTTAGTAAGTCCACTAGAGGGCAGCAAAGGATAAAAAATACACCTTCTACTAATCTAAAGCTTAACATTCAGCAGTGTACAGTAGTAGTGTTAATTTATAAAAATAATACACCACCATCTTCAATAATAGTCACTGCAGTGTCTCTCCAACATGCCTGATAGAGTTAAAGATAAAGAAAATTACTAATGGAAGAATGTCCAAAACAAGCCCTGACTGGGTGCTCCCTGCCTGAGGCGTGGCTCATCTCTAGCAGCTGCCACCCGCACCCTCCATGTGCAGCACCAGCCCTGACTGGCAACAGCCCTGAGACTCCCAGAAAGATTGACCAAGCCCTGACCGGGTGCTCCTTGCCTGCGGCGCGGCTCACCTCTAGCGGCTGTTGCGCACACCCTCTACCTGCAGTACCAGCCCTGACCAGCAGCAGCAACAGCCCTGAGACTCCCAGAAAGACTGACCAAGCCCTGACAGGGCGCTCCCTACCTGCGGCTCGGCTCACCTCTAGTTGCTGCCGACCACACCCTCTACTTGCAGCACCAGCCCTGACTGGCAGCAGCAACAGCACTGAGACTCCCAGAAAGATTGACCAAGCCCTGACCAGACGATCCCTGCCTGCGGCTCAGCTCACCTCTAGTGGCTGCTGCCTGCACCCTCTACCTGCAGCATCAGCCCTGACCGGCAGGAGCAACAATCCTGAGACTCCAAGAAAGGTACGCCGTCAGAAGCAGTAGTGAGTTTGCATTCAAACTCGGGCACACTTTTTTTTTTTTTTCCCTCCCACATCTCTGATTGGATGCAACACCAATCAAACTCTCTCCTATTGGCTAAAGCCTCCTACTAGCTTACTCCAGATTCAGGCAGAAACAAAGTGAATTTTTAGACAGACTAAACTGTACCTAGCAGTTGTGTAGTCCATTTTCTCTATTTGCTTAGAACTGATTTTAAAGTGTGGCCTATAGCTGACTTAAACATTCTGCCTTTATACTGTATGTTTAATCTGGTTTAGACTGAATTGTTCCAGCCTGCCATTTTACCTCTTTGCTTTTCTGACCTACGGACTTACTTACTCTTTCTCTAACCTCACCTTGAGAGCTGTGAATCCGCACTTTTTCTTTCTCTAACCTCACCTCGCCTTGAGAGCTGTGAACCTGCAGTTTCTCTTTCTCTAACCTCACCTTGAGAGCTGTGAACCCATGCTTTGCTGCTACATCACTGCCTTTTTCCTTTACTGCTCTCCTAAGTAGATATTCTACAACTAACTCCATTTTGGATTTTGGGAACCGTGCTCTGCCGCCAACCCTGCCCCCTCTTCTCCGTCCTCCCCATCTCCTGTGATATCTAATTCTCACGTCTTTAACTAAATCCTTCTTTTGTTTGTTCTGTCTGCCCCCGCTGATGGTCTACCGCCAGTGCCTTACCCCGATTACTCTGCCTGTAATAATACCTTTTCTCCCTCCGTTTCCCTAGATTGACCGGGCACTCCCTACCTGTGGTGTGGCTCACCTCTAGCAGCCGCCGCCCGCACCCTCCACCTGTAGCACCAGCACTGACCTGCAGCAGCAACAACCCTGAGACTTTCCCACCAGCGCTTCGCACTCAGCTGCAGCAGCCCTGAGACTTTCCTGCTGGCGCTTTGCGCCGGCTCCACAAGAGCAAAACTTAAATATCTACTTTCCCATCTGCACCTTATACTCATGCACCACTAGAGGGCTAATATCCTTCCAGGTTACCTTCCCCTCCTGCTCTAACAACATTGAAGCTTTTTTCACCCTCATAACATTAGTTTTCAATCGCTGTATTTGAATAAAGCAACCAAACTCCTACCTTGGCACTTTACACCAAACTGAACCGCCGGTAGGTCCTAACTAACTAACTACAGCGTAATGGCTCCTACCACATATCTGAAACCCCAAGGGACCATCCTGCTCATTCTGATGACTGGCAAGCCTAGCTACTGAGAGATGCTCTCACCCGCACACCTTACCTACTCAAGAGGTGTACTCTGTGCTTATGGCACTATAACCTTAACTCTTAACTGGATCAGCTCTGCTCCTAATTCCAATAAGGAATTCCCTACACCTAGCTGGAGGTGATCACAGCACTGCAGTAATTCCTGTCTACCCCCTCTTGCGCTCCTCCCTGGATTTTACATCATGCAAGGAACACATAAAACGCGTCCTGCACAGAGAATGACACACAAAATCAATAACGAGCAGCTGAAGGAATATCTAAGAAGACTTACAATTCTGTTATTATTGCTCGATGGCAACATTCATCGAAATCCTAGCCCACCTCAAACACAAAACACCCCCTCTGAAGAAATCGGGGTGTTCTCTCGCGCATCAATCAACATCTGCAGTCTTCTCCCTAAGATGGCAACCTGCAAGTCTGGATTTCACAGCACAACCCAGATGTTCTCTCCATAGTCGAAACTTGGCTGTCGTCCAAGATTCCCAGTGCCACCATCTCATTACCAGGCTACACTGTCTTCAGACATGATAGACTAACTGAAAGGGGTGGCAGATGTACAAGCTACCTAAAGGACACATTGTTGGGACTTGTTCTGCCCTTGCCCAACACTGAGGACAATATGCAGGTGCTTGCTATTAAAGTGTTGCTTGGCGCACACAACAAAGTCCTCACTGTGATGTTGGTATATATCTCACCTAAGCAGAGTGCTTCTGGCCAAGATTCCCTCATGGACTGTATATGCAGTCTGCATTTAAATTCAGAAATGATAATACTAGGAGACTTTAATGTCCACTGGCTCTCCCCTAAAGCAAGCCCTTTCAAGGATGCTATGTCTTCCGTCCATCTCACCCAGCTTGTTGAGTCTCTGACCAGAATGAACTATAGAACAGGGACATGTACCTTATTAGACTGGGTAATCTCGAATCGGCCTGAGCATATCTTTAATAACACTGTCCTCCCTGATGCGGTCAGTGTCCATTCTCCCATCATGTGTTGCTGGTCAAATACATTTATTAATCCCCCTGCCAGAACAGTTGCAAACGGAGTCCTAATCCGTGGCCACCTTGAGCAAATGAGATCAGACCATCGCGACCTAGACTGGATGAAATTAAACTCTACCGGTGTTGTCAACACCGTGCTTGATTATTTCATTAACCAGTTCAGTGCTGCCTGTGATAAGCATGTGCCTATAAGAAAGAGAAAAGTCAAAGGCGCTAGTAATTAAAAAATGAAACATCACCACACACTCGAGAGCCAAGAGGACAGATAGCCCTCTAAGAACCATGCACGTAACTGTTGTGCCTTCGTTTTCTTGTGCCATATAATTTGGAATAAACCAGCTATTTTGCATCTACAAGCAAACTGGACTTGGTGATAATTGTTGATCACCTTCACTGGAGTGCTATCTGTCTTCCTGGCTCTGGAGTGCATGGTGGTGTTTTGTTTTTTGGTTCAATTGTTTAGAGCACACAGCTCTCACTCGCACCCTGCCCCAGCTCTGCAGCATGGTGCTTTAGTTTCCAAAGGTGCTAGTGATCCCTGAATTACACCAGATCTTACTGAGCTTATGAAATCCCGGGACCACCTATGGCATAGGGCTTGGACAACAGATAGACAAGCTGACATTCAGGCCTACAAAAAAGCAAGAAATGAATGCACCAGAGCCATCCGCACTGAAAAAAAAAAACAGTACTTCAGATATGCCCTCACTCACTCCTGGAATAATGGCAAGAAGTTCTGGAGCAATCTTAAGGACATCACAGGGAAGGACTCCTGATCAGCTCCTTCCGTGCTCAAAATCGATGGAGCCCCATCGCTTGATCCAAGAACCATCACAGATACATTCAATAATGCTTTTACGGACCTTACTAGTGTTCTCCCCCCTGACTTTTTTAGCCCTACCACAACTAATAACTATGTGAAACCTGACCAGCGCCACGATCGCCCACCGTTCTACTTCAAAGCTATCATGGAACGTGTAGCAAGAAAATGCATCTTTAAGGTGCTAGGGAAATCAAGATGGAGTGGGAAGACCTTTGATCTTAAACTTGTTGCCCTCCCTTTGAATGAAACCTTGGCATCCCTAACCAATATAATTGACTTATCCCTCATGTATTCACAATTCCTGCATAAATGGAAATCTGCTGTAGTAACCCCAGTACATAAAGTGGTGATAGGGCCCTTCATGGGAACTACATACCGATCTCCATTCTCCCTCCGCTATCCAAAGCCCTCGAGCGTATAGTGGCAGACCAATTGAATATCTTGAAAAGTATCAGCTACAATGCCCTCAACAACATGGGTTCAGGAAAGGGCACATCACCAACACAGATTTACTAGAGTTCACAGGCTTCATCCATAACTCTCTTGACCAAGGACACCTGGTTGGAGTGGCATTCATAGATCTTACCAAAGCCTTTGACATGGTAAATCATGCCATACTGATTGACCAGCTGTGAGAGGCACAGGGCTGTCCAGCGATACCACAGAGTGGTTTAAAAGTTACCTTGCTAACCGCTCTCAACAAGTCAAGATTGGAGCCATCCTCTCTGATTATAGACCTGTCGTCTCGAGAGCTTCGCAAGGGTCCACCCTGGGGCCCCTCTTGTTTAGTATCTTCCTAAACAAGTTCCCAGTCTTCTGCCAGGATCATATTCTGCTATACGCAGATGATGCTGTTATCTTTACCAGTAATCCTAATCCCAAGCTTCTCGGAAACCAGCTACAACGTAGTTTTGCTAACGTCGAGAAATAGTTCAGTGACCACAAACTCATATTACACTATAAAAAGACAAAACTATGCTATTCCACAGCTTCCAAAACAGGCACAAATCCTGCCTACTGACTACCTCTAATGTGGCAGGCTCCCCCCTGGAACTTGTACAGTACTTCAAATACCTAGGGGTTACTATCGACAGCACTTTGTCTTATGCTCATCATATTGACACCACCACCAAAGCAGTCAACATGTGCATTGGGCTGCTCTACAGACGCAAGCATAGTCTTAGCCCTAAACCTAGCTATCCACAGCTCTGTCATCTCCCGCATAGATTATGGGCTGATCATCTATGGGTCTACCATAGACATGTCCCTCTGACACATTTAAATTGCACTAAATAAAGCCTGCCGGCTCCTCACTGGTGCTGCACGTCTCATGCACACTTGTCACCTATATACCCAATCAAATTGACTCCAGTTTAAAGGCTGAGTCATGTACAAACCTGCCTGCTTGCAGAAAAAGTAAGCTTAGGACTCATGCCCTCTGGGGTTCAGAAACTTTTTATCCCCTACTGCAGCCTACGATGTATATGAATCTCAGACAACCAGATCTTCCAGATGCCTCGTTGCCACACTTCCCTAGGCCAAAGATCTTTTGCCCACAGAGCCCCACTGTGGCTCAGTTCTCTACATAACCATGTCTCCTCACCAGCCACATTAGGCCCGTTCCAACGCAAGCTCCAACAACACCTAGTAGCTAATGCCAGCTGTGACGGCTTTCACTAAATAAAAAGACTGCCAGCTTGCTGTTTCTTATTTGCACTGTGATACTGTCTGACTTAGCTGTCCTCCTTTTGCGTATATGGCCCCATTCACTTATCTCCCCTGCCACCTCAACCCCTCCACCCCACACTCCTTTCCCCCCACTGCTCACTCTTTCTCGCATCCCTTTCTTTCCTTGCCCTTACCTCATCCTACCCTGATCCACCCTTGACTGGGCCCCATGGGCAGATCCTGCAGTTTTATTATTCTGTTCTGTCTTCATTTATCTGCCTAATTGTATAAAACCTAAGTACTGGCATACTTTGTACAATGCCTGAAAAATTTGTCACTCTAGTTCTCATCACCATTTAATTTTATCTGGGCTTTGTATGTAATCTGTGTGCTGAATTAATTTCTTTGGAATCATTTGTATAGAACTATAAGCTTGTAAGACTGCAACTTTAATCTGTAACTGTCTGTTATTACTCTGACATGGAACCTGTGTAAAAGAGCTCTTAGCTCAAATGTGTTTAATCCAAGATCTTAATAAATAAATAATTAAATAATAAATAAAACACCAAGCAGTACCAAGGACGATCTGAGTCCACTTAAACATCTGGTGGACAGAATAGTCTACACACAGATGGAGCCAAAACGTCCAGCTAAGTCCATGATGCTTGGTATAAACAATAAAATATATAAAGAAAAGAAAAAGCCCACCAGGGCATTTATCGTGTCATCCATCTGTATTCTGATGATTCAGGCAAATCCTTCAAATGATCCAAACTCTTGTGGCATACCCAGAGAGTTAGGTCATAGTCCACACCACAGTTATAAAGAGTTCAGGTGGCAGATTGGAACAACTCTGGCAAAAGCTGAGGCAGTTCTAATTTGACTTGCTCCAGAGTTTCAAAGGTTTTTTGTGAGCCATCACGAAAAATCTGAAGGCCAGCTGGGTACTGAAATTTCAACTTAATACTGGCAGCAGCCAGTGTAGAGATGACTGGCCGGAAAGCGGCACAGCGCTGATGGTCTCAGATGGCAAGTCCTGAAATACAGAGATTCTTGTGCGTTTCCAGTACAGCTTAGGATGGCTCCGTACTTTAGAAAGGATGTGCAGCTTGTCTAGAAAATTAATCAATCTAAATAACTGTGGCCGCAATTTCTACCCTTCACCCAGCATGGGCTGAAGAGCCCGATGTGCCCTTTCCACAACGTATTGAGGGCCATTCGGGGAGGGACCGGCAGTGCCTTCACAGATTCTTTGCACTAAACCAAGGACATCCCTGCCATCCGATTTCTGTGGGAGGCCAAGAATAATTAAGTTATTCTGCGTACTGCGTCCCTTTTTGTCCTCCACCTTCACTTCCGGCTTGGTTATCTTCTGACACAGAGAGATCAGTACAGGATTGGTCTTCTCCCGCCAAGCATCCAGGGAGGCGATATGGGTCTCGGTGTCTCCGGCCCTCTGATTAAGCTCGGCCAAAGCAGGTTTAAAAGAATGGACCTCTCTGTAAGTCAGATAATAGAGTCGTGAAGGGGCATCATCTTTTGAAGGAACACTGCCACTGTTAACAAGTCAGAGCCTTCAGAAGATAAGGCTGCAGATTCTGGCATTGGTGTCTGCCATTTAGGGCCTTGATCCTTTTCTGGTGTTGCCAGAGGCGAATGATGCACTGCAGCAGGATCATCTAAAAGTTCCATTTTTTTTTTTCCCATATACAATTTTTTTCCCTTTTATTCCCTACTGCTCCACCCACGGACACGGTGCACCTGCGTTAAGCGCGCTCTACGCCAGGATCTGGGTGGCCCTTCTGCCCCTCCCCTGACTTTTGTCGCTGCCCATTACTGCCTACGTACCCACCGGACCTCCACGTGGTGGGAGCAGGACTATGGGCGGACATCCGCCCCATTGGAGGGGAGAGCCATGGCTCAGTCCTGCTCTAGCCCTCCCTGGCTAGCACCCCGACAACCCAAGGTTGTTCTCAAACTGCCGCCATTATCACAAGTAAAAGCGCCAGCGCTCAGCCCCTCTGCTCTACCATGCCGCTAAGTTCCATTTTAAAAGCCATATTGTGAAAGCCCTGGATGTAGAGAAGATGGTTGGTAAGCCAGACGAACTCCCAAAAGTCAAACAATTACAATTTTTATTGATTAAACTGCCCAAGAGAATGGAGCTGCACTAGTGAGTAGGTCATCAGTAGCAGAGCATCACGTGACTCCAGAACCAGTACAGGTTTTGGACTTTTTAGGTGCAGAGCGAGATTCCCTGCAAGGGAAGGCATTTCTTCCCCAGGCAAGGGTAGCAAATCTGCAGGTCATCCTAGACCTGCAGTTGATTCCCTGCATTTGCTGGGGCACATGGCATCATCAACTGCAGTGGTACCAGGTGCCAGGTTTCAAATGCGAGAAATTTCCTGGAGCTCAGGGCAGTATACCTGGCAGTGCAGGCCTTTTCCTCCCACATCAGAGGTCAGTCTGTCCCGATCAGGACAGACAGTACCACAGCTACGTATAACATAAACGGGGAGAAAAAAAGGTCTTCAAAACTGTGCACAGAGTCGATAAAGATCTGGAACTTGGCATACTTGAGGAGGTCCAGCTTTCAGCAGTATACCTGTCAGAGAAGGACAATGTGCTAGCAGATTCCCTGAACAGGATCAGTCAAGGAAATCATGAATGGACACTGAACCAGCAGGTGCTGATGACAGTGTTCAGAAGGTGGAGTACACCAGAGATAGACCTGTTTGCATCCTGGGAAGACGACCAGCTCCAACTGTTTTGTTGCATACCCCATCAGTGGATACAGTCCCAGAGGATTTTTTAGTCCTCAACTGGTCAGGAAGTTTCTGTATGGCTTCCCACACTTCCCACTTGTGCTGAAAGTACTTCTAAAACTGAGAGGGGCGTTGGTAATGATTCTCATAGCTCCAGATCAGGCTAGGCAGATTTAGTACATCTAGCTCCTGTCCCTCTCCAGCAGACATCCTATCAACCAGCCCCTGAAATACAACTTGCTGTCATTGTCTCAGGGCAGCATAATGTTTCCAGATCCAAGAACTCTGGATCTCGGAGCATGGTACTTGAGAGGTAGAGTTGTCTGGACTAAATCTTTCCAAAAAGATTATGGAAGTGCATAAGGTTTTCCCTACATCTCAAAGTGGAAAAGATTTTCTCTCTGTTGTTTTTCTGGACAACTAAGCCCATTGCGGGTGAGTCTAGCTTCAGTCCTGGACTACCTAGTCCACCTCCAGTCCCTGGGCCTTATGCCCTCAACCCTTAAGGTTCATTTGGCAGCAGTGTCAGCATGCGCCTTAGTTGGCAAGGACAGGTCAGTTGCCTCATAGTCCATTTTCAGAAAGTTCTTTAACAGCCTTAATCACATGTACCCTCCCATAAGGAAGCCTGTCCCCCCATGAGACCTGAATCTGTGCATTGCTCAGCTGATGGAGGCTCCAAGTATGTAACCTGGAAAGCGGTTTCCCTGGTGGTACTGACATCTGCCAAAGGGCTGAGTAAGCTGCAAACCCTCTGCACAGATCCTAATTATATTGTTTGTTTTTTGTTTATTTTTTATACTGGATTACCAATGAGCATAAAATGCCCATTTTCACTGGTGACCAGTCACGACAAATATACAAAAACATATCACAATACATACATTAATACCAAAAATTATATAAAAAATCAATTAAAACATCAACTCTCAGCTTCAGATAACATCAGCTCATGAAGTACACTCCTAAATGATGAAATGGTTACAGACATAATATTTGAGGTAATTATATAATTTTACAGCATAATATTGAGAAGTTCTGTGTCATTGTTTTTTGAAAAAAAGGAATCTGAAATTTATAACCAGCTTGAGACCTAGTCAAAATAGAGTTAATCAATCTAGGAAACAACTCTGCACTTGTCCCGGGTAAATAACCCAGATGCAATTTATGCAAACACACTACTGCACGCATTCTAAATCTGTCAAAAAAAGACAGATACCCAAAGTAACTATATAAATAACAATGATGTGTCCTTTTATTCCGTTAAGTTATAAATTGGATAATATTGTGATAAGTTGTTTTAAGCTTTGTTAGAATTCTGTCTGTAGAAAAGAAATATATAATTAATCCATAATCAATAATAGAAAATAATAGACTACATGCCAATAATGCCCTAGTTTCATAAGTCAAATGTCTATACAACATTCCTAATCTTTGATGTATTTTACTGATCAATTTTGTAATGTGTAATTCAAAAGATAAGTGACAATCTGTAATCAAACACAAATATCTTATTTCAGTAACCCTCTCAATCTCATTACCATGATTATCACTTAATAGATCAAAATTTACATTTGACCTGGGATTAGTGAAAACCATACACTTTGTCTTACTAGGGTTCAAAACTAAATTTTTCCTAATAAACCAATGCTACATTAAACTAAAGTCCTTCTGTAAACAAAGTTGAACATTTTGACTTGTTTCTCCATTACACAAAAGCACAGCGTCGTGCGCATATAAAACCAATTCATTATTATTACACACTCTATTCAAAGAATTTAAAAAAAGAGAAAATGACAGGGGACCCAAAATGGACCCCTGAGGTACTCCACATGTCAAATTACCCTCATCAGATGATACACCATTAATCAAAGTCTTCTGTCCCCTCCCAGCTAAATAGTTTCCTATCCAGAGTTATTACTTCTTCAGAGTTCACCTTAAATAAGCTCACTAATAATTTCATATGATCTACAAGATCAAATGCCTTGGTGAGGTCCACAAACCCAGCAGCCATTATATTGCCCTCATCAAGGGCTCTATGTACCAAGCTTGTGAACCTCACCAAGGCAGTCTCTGTATTATGTCCAGCCTGAAAGCCATGTTGAGAGGGAGACCATAGTAGGTATTTATCTAAATGTTCCATAATCTGATCTAAAACAACCCTTTCTAAGAGCTTAGATAAAGGAGGTAACAATGTTATTGGTCGATGGTTATTAACATTCGACAAGCTACCTGATTTAAAAATGGGTCTAACAATACCACATTTCCATTTTAAGGGGAACACATTATTACAAAGGGAAACATTAAAAAGTTTAGTCAGCATTGGAGCCATTAAAGTTTCAGCTTTTTTCAAAATCCTGTAATCAATCCCACCAATCCCAATATTTGGTCTAGGGTCCATCTTTAATATGTGTTACAGGGTCTCCTCATTTGATAATGCCCTGAAATAAAATTTTGGGATACCTACACATTCAAGATTAGCCATATCTTCAGCCAAATCCTTCTTTGCTACAATATTTGAAGCCTGCTCTGATGTTCTGTATCTATCTAAATTAACAAAATGTGAATTAAATCCATTAGCAACCTGTGTTGAAACAGTAATTAATTGCCCATGTAACAAAACTGATATATTATCTGGTTTCTTGCTCTTACCCATTAAGCTAGTTAATGTCTTCCAAATAGCCTTTGAATTACCATTTTCAGTTATTAATTTCTTCTTAAAGTAATCACATTTTGCTTTCCTTACTTTTGATTTACACAAATTACACAGTCTCTTATATTCTTTCCGTAACTCAACAGTTTTATATTTCCTAAATCTATTCCAGATCTTATTTCTATCTTTCGTAAGTTTAGTCAATTCTGAGTTTAACCACAGTTTATTATTAGTTCTCCTCGTAACAGTTTTCATTGGCAATAACTTATCACAAATATTGGTAAAATGATAAAATTGATCAAAAACAAGATCTACAGTATATCCTCAGTTACCTCCAAAAATGACCAATCAATCAATAGAACCTCATCTGAGAATAGTTTCAGCTGAAAATCATTTAAATTACGGTACTGAAAAACCCTTAATGGCACTTTACAACCCTTAACTGACCACCCACAATAAACTGCACAATGGTCACTAAGGCAGTCAGATTTGACTCCCGAGGTGACCACATGACCAGGACAATTAGTAATAATCCAGTCGATCAATGACTCATAACCAGTTCGATAATTATATCGAGTGGAATTAGTTACCAATTGACACATCCCCAAACCAGAAACCAAATTCGTAATATCAATTGTTTGTGAAGAGATCTAATCTAAATTAAAATCACTAACAATCAGAACTTCCCTAGATAATGGGAGGGATAAGTTATGTATTTGTATGTATTTGTTATTGTATTTCACAGGGACAAGGCAGTCCTAAGAACGAACAGAAAATTCCTCCCATAAGTGATCTCAGTTTCATCCGAATCAGTCATACTTCCAGTTTTGTATTTTTTTACAGCAAAATCCAGTTTAGGAGGACAAAAGCTCTACAGTCTGGATGTCAAGAGAGCTCTGAGCTACTACTTGGACCACACAAAGGATGCAAAGTCCCCTAATACTCAAGTTATTTGTCACCTGTGGTGAAGTGGGAAAGGTAAACCAGCATCCAAGAGAATCAGTTCTTGTTGGATAGTTTCCTGAATACAGTTCTGTTATGGCAAAGCTGGCAAGCTGCCACCTGAAGGCCTTAGGGCTCAGTCCTCAAGGCCCATCTTTGCCCCTGTGGCAGCATTGAGAGGTGTTTCCTTGCAGGAAATCTGTGAAGTGATACCTGGAAAACAGTACACACTTTCGCAAAGCAGTACTGTCTGGATGTACAGTCCTGAAGGGATGTCAGCTTTGGCATAACTGTCTTGCAGAACCTTTTCCCTAAATAGGTTCTGTACCAAGCCTCCCAAGGTACTGCTATGGAGTCTGCAGTTGTTAAGCATTAATGAGGGATTTCTGGGCTTTGAAGAAAAGTTAATGTTGTTTCTTCCGAAAGGATCCCTCACTATGTTTAACAACCCCAGTCCCTACAGCCCCTTCCAGAACCTGAGAAAAGGTTCCCACAAGAATCGGTTTGTTCTTTTCACTTGAGCGTTACTTGTTACAGTGCCTTTACAATTGTTACTCAGTGATATGAGCTTTTTAAATTCTTCTTAACATTTAAAAATTGTTCTGCTATGCTGAAAAGTTTAAAAAATGTTTTAAAGTATTTTTGATACATTTTTGGTAGCCATTTAGCTAGTTTAGTGGTCACTGCTCATCCTAGCTTTAGAACTAAATCTGCCACTAGAATGTGAGTGTGACCACACAGCAGAGTTTTGAATTTCATTTTAAGATTCTTTAATTAGCATAAAATTCTAAGCCCCAGGGGGTTGATTCCAGGGTAATGATTGCAGTTGTCAAGCATAGTGAGGGATCCCTTTGGAAGAAACATTACTATAGTAAGTTTTTTCGTTGTTCACAGTGATCTCTGGTAAACCACTCATGGCTCCACTATGCTGTGCAGCTCATGAGGTTAACAGAGCACACTGTGAACTCATAAAAATAAATGGTTAATCTGACAGCCCTCTTATAGATCTATAGATTGCGTATGTGTGCGTGCATATATATATATATATATATATATATATATGTGTATGTACAGAGATGTACATACACATGTAAAGTATATAAATAATAGGGATGTGGTAGCACCCCTGTAGTTAGGGTTGTATAGACATTTCTGTGGTAAATTCAGAATTGCATACCTTAATAACATTGGCATTTTTTGATGAAATAGCCTGAAATTTGGCATGCGTGGTCACCCTGTAAATATCTCAAGATGTGGAAAGTTTTGTGTTGGACTCTTGTATGGTTTTTGAGATATAAAGTGGTAAAAAACAGGGAAAAACATTTTTTTCCCTATTGGTTAACATGGGATTTTTGGCTCTCATCTACAAATCAGAGGGAATAAAATTTTTTCTTAACACTTTCAGGGATGATTGGGGGCAGTGCCAAGGGTGTGCCGTTGGATAGTTTAGTGAAAAGAAACTTCGCCATTTTTGAATTATAACAATGTGATAACAGCCATACAGGCACGTTATTGAAAACTGCTCAAACTGTTAAGGATTTACTGGTCGAACCTCAGAGAAATACTGTTTATGCTTCCGCCATCATGTCCCTCTATTTTAAAACTGGATTTCTAAAGAAATCCTGCAAGGTTATCAATGACCAAGACTGTATTTAGGTGTTAGCCACATTCTTAAATACATAAATTTATTATTATTAAAACAATTTGATGTTGAAGTGTGTGTTTTGGGGGCTAGAATCATATCGCCCATCACTTGCTTTGCAAGGACCAATCAATTGGAAAATAACCATTCGAAGTTCTTCACAGTTTGAACTTTACTGTTCGTGCTTTAAAGAATTTGAACATTAAATGTCTATGACAGTTCGAACTGTCATAGCCCCCTGGTAGTCTGGTGGTCCCTCTCCCCTTCCCTGTTCTCTGATGGCCTTTATTGTATTTGTTTAATTCCCTGGTAGTCTAGTTGTCCCTCTCCCCTCCTCGTCTGCCAGCGCCCTCCTATATGTATTTTTTTCCTTTTCATTTTTTATATCCCTGGTAGTCTAGTGGCCCCCAAAATCGGCGATGTTTCCTTGGTGTCTAGTGGCACCCCCACCCTCCGATCGTGGTCCGCCTCTTTTTTTAGCAAGCCCTGGTGTCTAGTGGCACCCCCTGATCGTGGTCCAATTATTTTAGCTAGCGGCACCCCCCACCCTCCGATTGTGGTCTACCTTTTTTATAAGCCCTTGGTGTCTAGTGGCACCCCACCCTCCAGTCATGGTCCACCTCTTTTTAGCAGGCCGTGGTGTCTAGTGGACACCCCCGCTCTCAGATCGTGGTCCTCCACTTTTGCAAGCCCTGGTGTCTAGTGGCACCACCCCACCCTCCAGTTTGGTCCGCTTCTTTTTTTTTTTTTTAGCAAGCACTGGTGTCTAGTGGCACTGTGCATCACCCAATCATGGTCCGCCTGTTTTGTATCACTTCCCTGGTGTCTAGCGGTACCCTCTGATTCCTGTCCCAGCAGTTATTTTTTATTTCCCTGGTGCCTAGTGGCACCCCCCCAACCCTCCATTTAGAAGTAGACCCTGAAGTAAAGAAAACTGTCCCTCATTGTTTTTTTTTTTTAACCTGTTTAAAAAAAAAAAAAAAAAAAAAGTCCATCACTAATCTCACCCGCACCCCCCACCTGACCTCCTACTGTGCACCCACCTCCCCACACACCCCCACTCATCTGAAGAGGTCCCAGGTTGAGATCTGCTCTCCTGACTGAAGACACTTCTTCCTGCTGGAACTGGTGACTGCAATATGAGAAACTAAGGTAAATACGGTTTAATGTATTTTAATGGGAGTTTCAACTTTTATGCATGACTCAGCCATTTTTTGAGAATTTGCCCCCAATTTTCAACATAGCCTTTTGAGGACCCCACCTCATGAACAATATGACTGCCAGTAGGCAACTCCTGCCTGAAGGGTGATTCTGCAGTCGCGTAGCGAATTAACTTTTGGGTGGGATTTGCATAATAGCAGTCATATTATTCATGGGAAAATAAGCAAGAAGTTTTGTTAAATATTAGTCAAAATATGCAAAAATTGCAAAGTTATGGCCATTTGTTGCAATTGCACTGTGCACGCCCATAACTTTGGACATTTTAATATTTTGACACCAAATTTTCAACAGACAGCTTATTACCCCACCTCATATATCACAGTATAGAGTTACCACCTGTCCTGATTTTCGCAGGACAGTCCTGATTTGGGCAGCTGTGTCCTGCAAAAAAACATGAAAAATACTACACGTCCTGATTTTATAGCAGAAAAAATATTTTCTAACTTTCCACTAAATGTTGCAGAAAACTAAAATACCTTAAAATGATAAGAAACAATGAAAGCAACTAAGAAACTAGAATACTTAGCCTTAATTCTAATTATATATAGAAAATATGTCTGTTGCATTGGTCATGGTTATGTACTGTCCTGCAAAAAAACATGTTTCAGTAAGAAATGTCCCACTTTGGGCTTCTTAAAAGGTGGTAACCCTACACAGCTATCATTTTTCAAATCCTGGCAAAAATGTGTTTTTACTACTGTGGCACAGAATAGCATTGCAATTGCATGGAATTACATTTTGTTAGGGATTTGAAAATGTTTCTGTGCTGGGTACATGAGGTGGGGTAATAAGATGGCTATATTAAAATTTGAGGTTAAAATATGTTAAAATGGCACAGTTATGCCCATTTGTGCAATTTTGCTACGCATGCTCATAACTGTGGACATTTTAAATATTTTGACTCAGAATTTTCAATATAGCTTTCTTATTTCCCCACCTCATGTATGTCGTGACTGTCATTTTTCAAATCATGGCCAAAATGTGTTTTTGAACCTGTGGCACAGAATGGCGTTGGAGTTATGCAAAATTACTATTGGGTGTGGATTTTAATCATTTATGTACCAGGTACATGAGGTGGGGTAATAAGGTGGCTATGCTGACAGTTTGTTCGCTGGTGTCCTATAAATGGAAGCACAGGGCTCTTCCACAGAGACATAATATCCACATCTATGGAGTGCTCCCACAGGCACATAAGGATACGAATACCCTTATCTCAAAAACTATAGATGGATGGTCTGAAATATGATCTGAAAGTGAAGGCAGGGAAACAGACCCATAAACCAGTTTCTTTGCCACTTCATAGCAAGAAAACGGTTAGGACCTTTGGACTGAAATTTGCAGGGTGGCAAGCCCTTGCCCCACAGATGTGCCCTTTGCTGGTTTGGTAAAGAAATGGACACTGTTTCCATAGTTACAGCACTCCAAAGTTGCAAATGTTCCCATAGGAGAACATAAGGTAACTTCTATGTTAAATTCGAATTTCTGAACGTTAATAACTTTGGAACCGCTCAATGGATTTGCATGACATTTGGCCTGCATAATGTATAGGGGTAGATCTTTTGATCCGTTCTGTGGTTTCTGAGATACAGAGTGTTGAAAAAACAGAAAAATCCATTTTTTTTTTTTTTTTTTTAACATTTCTTTATCCATCTGGATCTCGGATATGGCTTTTGGTTGTGGTCTGACATTTTCAGGGTAGAAAGCTTTTGCCTCACAGATGTGCCTTTTGAAGGTTTGGTGAAAAATATTAATCCGTTCAAAGGTTATTAAACTTTAAATTTTCCTGTTATAGCCTGTAGGAATAAATCTCGCTGTCCAGTCAGTTGCAGTTACCTACCCCAGATGCCTACCTACTACTCTATCCTCCCCCTTGTCTCTCTTACCCATCCTTGCCTTGTCTACCATCATCCCCACCATTCCGCCATAACCCCCCCCTCTTCCATACCCCTATCCCTACCTCTACTCCCTTGCACCTGCTCCACCCCCCAACGCTGGTCCTAAACGCCCTCCCTACTACCCCCGCTCCTCACCTTGACAGTGGGCCTTGATCCTGCCTGGTCCCCACTCCCCATTGCCTATTACCACTGGGAGTCCCTCCGCCTCTTGCGTAGTGAAACAATCTTCCTTGATTTTCTGTACAACCATTTACATCCTAAAGCCATGTCTGAATCTCATTATCATGCTTGAACCAACTATGTAACTTGTTGTATAACTATGATGGTAACATGTATATACCAAGTGTTTGACTGAATCCTATATTCATGTTTGTACCACCAATGAAACTTGGTATGTAACCCTTGTATGTACCTATTGATTTGCTTACTGTTGTACGTGGAACCTTCACAAATGAGCTCCCAGCTCAAAGGTCTGTAATCCAAGATTTGAATAAATTGTCTGAAAGTGAAAGCAGGCAAACAGCCCCAAAAGCCAGTTTCTTTGCCACTTCATAGCAAGAAAACGGTTAGGACCTTTGGGCTGAAATTTGCAGGGTGGCAAGCCCTTGCCCCACAGATGTGCCATTTGCTGGTTTGGTGAAGAAATGGACACTGATTATATAGTTACAGCACTCTGAAGTTGCAAACTTTCTCATAGGATAACATTGTGGCGGTCGTGGTGTCTTTTGGCAGCTATATCTCGAAAATGGATCGAGATACGGATTTTTTGTTAAGCGCAGCTTAGAAGCATGCGTGGAGGTGGCCAGGCCATGAATACAACTGCGTAGGAAATTTTTCAAAAGTTCCTATGGTTCCTGAGGTTTTGCAAGTTTTGCAGCACAAGGGTTACCTGGAATGGCTCTAGGCGTGCGCTGTGTCAGTGGCTCAGTGGGTAGCACACTCGCCTCTGAGGCCGGGAGATTAGAGGGCTGTGGGTTCAGTTCCCACATCTGGCACTTGGGTTAATATCCCAGTACTGACACTGTAGTGCATCATTAGAGGGGTGCTGCACTTCTGAGGTGCCGTCTTTCGGATGAGACATTAAACCAAGGTCCCATCTGCTTGGATTGGTGGTAGTTCAGGTGGATGTTAAAGATCCCATGGCACTTATCGAAAAGACTAGGGGAATTTCCCCGGTGTCCTGGCCAAATTTCCCTCATTCACTAAAAATACCACCAACAGCTTAATCTGGTTCAAGGTCAGTTGGCATTCATCTGTATCCCCCTCCCCCGGGTCGTGCCTGAAAATAGGCAGGATTTGTCTAGTGCACTTACCCGGTCAACAAAAACTAAAATAAAAAAATAAAAATACTTATGGGTACCTGGGCCCTGCAGTCCCATTATTGCATTAGCACAGGGCCCTACGTTGTGCAGTAGTGGAGATGTGATATCATTAAAATATGGGTACACTTATGTGTAGATGGGAGTGTAGGGCCCTCCGGGACCTGCGCTCCCACTTGAAAATCAGAGACAATTACAAAATGTATGCGTGATTGGCATGCCCTGTGCTCGAACAACTACATACGAGTAACATTACACTTTCTCAAAAAGAAAGGAAATTCATTGCAGAAAACTTTGTTAATGCATCAGTTAGGGTTGTCTTTACAGCGGCAAAAGTTTGGAAATTCGATGTTAGGGTTACCAACCCTACCGCCCCATCTCCACCCCCACTCTCTACACACCAACAGGCATTGGGGTGTGCCTTGGGGTCGTCTGGTCTAACTCTTACCCCATTGTCCTATACGGTAGTACTCAGATTCCTTACAAGTGGAATGGGGTGAGGTGAGTTGAGAACTGACAGCCAGGCACACCCGATGCCTGAAGTGTAATGAAAGAGGGATGAAAGAGACCGATGAGTAACCCTGACATTGAATTTCAAACTGTCGCTAACAACCTAACGGATACGTGCTGATTTTACAATAATTACAAAAACTTTAGTTAGTGCATCAGCTAGAGTTAAAGTGATAAAAGTAGGGAAATGTGGTATTGGGGTTTCCAACTCTAACATCCCACCCCCAACCTGCACAGATGAAGAGGGATCGGGGGGTGGCATTGGCATTTTTAGCTCTAACTCTTACACCATTCTCCTATACTGTGCCCACCCAGCTTATTTACTAATGGAATGGGGTGAGGGTTAGGGCTGAAGATGCCAGTGCCACCCCCCGATCCCTCTTTATCTGTGTGGGGGGGTTGGGTGTTGGGGTTGGAAACCCTAACACCACATTTCCCTACTTTTGTTGTTTTAACCCTAACTGATGCATTAATGAAGTTTTTTGCAATCTATTTCCTTACTTTTTGAGATAGTATATTATCTTTATTTTATTGTGGGAGCGCAGGGTCCATCCCCTGTAGATGCACATATGCACTTCCATGTGTGGAACAACAGTAACCAAATTGTCAGCATAGCCACCTCATGTGCCCCGGTACAGAGAAATTGTGAAATGCAAGGCAAAACGTAATTATGCGTAACTACAACACCATTCTGCGCTACGTGAGCGGAAACACATTTGGGCCAGGATGTGAAAAATGATGGCTGTACTGTTTGTGAGGTTGTAAAAATGGGCATGTTAATAATTTGGTAGCAAAATATTAAAATTACCAAAGTTACGAGCGTGCGTAGAATAAATTCAACGGACGCACATAACTCGGACATTTTTAGAATTTTTTTCACCAGATTTTCAACATGGCCTTTCTGAGATGCCACCTCATGAACACTGGCACTGTCATTTCATTAATTGGTTCCGAAAGGTGATTTTGCGCAGCGAATGCGCCATTCTGTGCCACAGGTACGAAAACACGTTTAGGGCAGGATGTGAAAAATTACAGCTGCACTGTTCATGAGGTGGTGTGAAGAAATGGCTATATTGAAAATTTGGAGTGAAAATATCAAAAACTGCCAACGTTTGAAGAACCGCGCATAACTCGGGCATTCTTTGGTATTTCTGTACCAAATTTTCAACATGGGCATTTTGGACCCCACCTCATGAACATGGGCGCTGTTGTGTTAATTGGTCCTGAAAGGTGATTCCAGGTAGTGACTTTGAAATCACCTTTTGGGACTGAGTGGGCCGCCTCCTTCTCCTCGAGGGCGATCATCTGCTCGAGCTGCTCAGCTGAGCCAGCCACCGCGGACACCGCCCAACAGGCCTCCTTGGACTTTTCTCGGGGTGCCCAAGTTGTAGCCAGGCAGCGCGGTCTTCAAGGACATTGGCTGAAAAAGACCTGCACAACTCACAGGCCTGCGGGTCGTGGTCAAGCCCGAGGCAGTAGACGCACGTGGAGTGCAGATCTGTCCTGGACATCTTCTGCCCGCATGGGCATCGCCGAAAACCGGGAGTCTATTTGTCCATCGCAGCCACAAAGGAAGAATTGGACCGAAGTCTGGAAAACTTTAAAATTATTTTCAGGTGAACCGAAGAGTTAGGATCCAGTCTATATGCAGAGCCTTAAGGAGGGAACCTGAGCTTCCAAGCGGTAAGGAAGATCTGTGTCATGGGGTGGAGCGGAGAGTTTTACCACCCGGGTGGGTGGGAGGAGCCAGCTTGAAGACCTTCCGGCAAGATTTAAAGCGGCAAGGAACCTGCCAAACAGTGTGGATGAACAACATATACCATTCCTAGAACTCCTGTTACAGGTGAGTAACCTGTATTTTTGGGACACTGGGGGTGGGCTCTCCAGTGTCCCACAGTACTGGGGTGGGGTTGAAAATAACTGGGGACACTGGGAGTGGGCTACCCAGTGTCCCTCACTGGAGCGGGAAGGGGGAGTGTTTGGTTCTTGTGCCAACACGGGGATTGGGCACTCCTGATGTTGGCAAACAAAAAATATTTTTGGGGAGACACGGGGTGTGGGCTACCCAGTATTCCACACTAGTGGGGCGGGGGGAGGCATTATGGGACACTGGGAGTGGACTCCCCAGTGTCCCACACTGGTGGTGGTGGGGCCTTCTACTGCTAACACGAGGATTGGCCACCGCCAATGTCTGCAAAAAAAAAAAAAAGGGCAAAATGTGCAAAACATAGAGGGTGATTTTTAAGGATTCCTTTTTCATGACTTGCTTACTCGCGAAAAAGGAATGGCTCACGAAAAAGGAAGTTAGCGAGTCACGTAAAAGGAATATAAATGAGTTTAAAAACACCCTCTGAGGTCGCTTACAAATAAAATAACTGCAGACTCCATCTAAGGGAGTCCCAGTGAACAAGAAACATGTGTTGGTGTATCTTGCCAGTAACATATTTGTAGATTTTCAAATTTTTTTAAACCCCTGAAAACAAGATGGCAGCTCGTGACAAAGGAATTTTCTCTCATGAAAGGATGTGTTCTCGTGAAAAAGGAATGCTCTCGCGAGACTCTGTCCTTTTTCGTGAGATCAAATCCTTTGTCAAAAAAAAGACCTCTATCCTGAAGATTGGAATGTTGAGAAATATCCCATAGGATATAATGGGAATTAAAAAACTTAATAACTTTGCAACAGATTAATATTATGGCACCATATTTTCCCTGTCTATTCTACTACCAATGTTCTTTATACCCTACAGAAATCATGCAGAAATTCCACACCATCTGACTGCAAGGAGATGAGTAAAAAAACTGCAAAAAAGTTGTTTTTTTTTCTTTTCACTGTCTGGATCTCAGAATATGCACATCTGACCAGAACAAAACTTGCCACATCAAAAGATCTACCTCGCAGGACTGCACATACCAAATTTTGTGCACATCCTTTGATCGGTTGCAAAGTTATTAAGCAAATTTCCAGGTTTAACATAGAAGCTGCTACTCAACCCTAACTATAGGGGGCCCTATCATGCCCCTATAATTATGTGTAGATATATCTATGTAGATAGAGTATATATGATATGGGTGTGTCGTATGCAAGGAAATACACCCACTGAGGGGGGTTAAAGCACTACTAAACACATTATTTTTGGGGTTGCCAATTTAGAGATCAGAAATCGTGAAGAGGTAGAACCAGAGGTGCCGTTTTTCAATATAGTGCTCCTTATCTTTGATTTCAGTGATTTTGTATGTTTTTGTTATGTTTGAATATTGTAAACTAACCCCCAACCCCCAAGTTAGAAAGCTGGGGCCCTGATCCATCCATAAGATGGCGCCGATGTGAGACGTGAGACCGTTTTTGAAGCAAGACTGCTAGTAAAGACTCATAGAAGCCCTATGTACTGGCCCCTTTCTGCTCATAATGTATAACTTTTGAATTAGACATTACAAGCAGAAATAGGCTAGTACATAGGACTTTGTTTTTGGTTTTTCTTTTCTATATACAGTTTTTTTGTTTTTTCCCTTTTTCACCCCCTTCCCGGGGTCACGGCGTACACATGCGTACGTGCATGCATGTGGAGGTGCGTGCGCACACCAGGATCCGGTGACCCCTTCCACCCCACTCCAGACTTACATCGCTGCTCCTGCCGCCTGCACACCCATCGGACCTCCACCGATGGGTGCGGGACTAAGAAGGAACGGCGTCCACCGGGAAGGGGAAATCCCGCTCCAGCCCCCCGGCCGGCAACCCGAGGTCATTCCCATACCCGGGTCGCCGGAGTGGCGTGAGGTGTAGTGTCCAGCGCCTCAACCCTCAGCGCCACTGGGGCCAGTACATAGGACTTCTAAGAGTCTTGGTGTCCTTTAATTAGATAATAAGGCCACGAGCCCAAAGGTTCCACTAATTTGCCAAGGTTCTAGATTTCCACCCCATATTTTTCATGGGAGCGGGCGTCCACCTCCAGCCCCGGGCAGGCACGCGCGACCTGAGGTTGTTCCGCCAGCACTAGGTTGCCACGAGGTGTCAGTCCAGTGCCCCCAACCCTCAGAGCCACCGGGATGAGCCATAGGACTTCTAAGAGTCTTAACTAGCAGTCTCATTTCAGTGGCGTCATCACGTGTCACATCGACGCCATTTTATGGATGGATCACGGCACCCGACTCTCTGACTTGTGGGAGAAGTTTGTTTACAATATTAAAACATGACGAAAAATGTGTAAAATCACTGAATCAAAAGTAAACACTATATTGTAAAATGGCACCTTCAGTTCCACCTCTCCACGAGTTACACTTTTTTAATTATTTACCCCAGATATAATGTGTTTTGGTGTCCTTTAATTAGATAATAGGGCCACGAGCCCAAAGGTTTCACTAATTTGCCAAGGTTCTAGATTTCCAGCCCATTTATTTCATTCTTTACTTTGTATGCTTTGACAATCCTAATAGATGTATAGACAGAGTTTTTTTTTTGTTTCCAGTTAGTTTTCTTACTCTGGAAAAAAAGCATATTCTTAGTGACTGTCAATGTGCCTCTTGAAGCAGATGTATGGTGACATGCACTGCACCGGACCTGTAGCCTGCTTTGCAAGTAGCCCTCAGGGCAGTATGCACAGCAGCAGTCCCATCAGGCAGGGGTTGTGACTGTTAGAGAAAAGGAATCCAGATAAAAAACTAAGTTAGAAAAAAAGCATAGTCTTTGAGCATGTGCAATGCACATTTCATAGGATTTAGTGTTTTTTTTTTTTTTAGAGGGGCAGACATTTTTCTAAGACCATAATGTTTTTGTTGTTTTTTGCTTTTTAATTGTTGGCAAGCTTCTTAAAACTATAGCTTGTGTACTCTAAATTTATTATGGAGGACATTTACATAATAAGATATTTGCATCTCAGATTTCATCTCATTTTTCCTGTTACTCCCCTTGCTGAGGTTATAATCCTCACCACTAGATCAGGACCATGCACACAACAGCGGAGTCCAAAAATGCGACGGCAAAACCGTGCTGTAAACAACAGCTCCCGGGGAAATGAGTGACTGCAAAAATGACACCAGTGGTAGCAGTCCACAAACAAACCGACCACTACCATGGCTTACAAAAAAGATAGCGGTCCACAAACAGATCGACTGCTACCATGTCTTAGAAAAGGATAATGAGTGTTTTGGCTGGCTCTGCCCACCCCAATGCAGGGGGTGGAACTCGAGGAGGGGGAGGGTTTACGCGTTGGGCGGACCAATTAAAAAAAAAAAAGATTAAACTTCATGGGGGCGAACAGAAAACAAAGTACATTAATCTGGAGAACAGGAACAGAACCCTGGTCTCCAGGAGGATTCCTGCCATAGCTGCTCAGGGCCTTAGCCACCTCCACCACGGGAGCAGCTCGGCAGGGCATCACACTTCCAGATACTTCTCCTCTCCTATAGCACTGTGCCTTGACCGCTACAGAGGTAGCGGTAATTGACTTTCACTATCCTTACCTTGTCACTGTCAAGGAAAACGCGGTTTTTGAAGCATGGTTTTGCCTGCGCTGTTGTTGAAATTCTTTTGTCACCTGGTACGATAATCCTCTGCTTGTGAAATCAAATTCCTTTTGTAAGATGCGGATTATGATGTCACGAACTGAGAACTATGATTTAAGGAAGTAGAGAAGTAAAAGAATGAGAAGAGTCTGGGCAACAAAAATAATGTTTTTCATGCAAGTGTCCTCGATAATAAAGAATGAGGGGGCCATAAATACAGACAGTTAAAGGTAAGTTGAATTGTTTCTAGCATTCATGCTTTAAAATGTTTCCCTGCCTGCTGGAAAAATGCTTTAAAAAGATTTTGGTGTAGTGCCAGAGTCATTTTCCAACTTGAAATGTGCTGCTTTGGGCATTTTTTGGAACAGGTACCTGCATTCCCGGGGTAGTGAGGCCAGTCTGCCTCTATGTGCTGTGGTCCGGTATGCTACATTCCCCCCCCATATTGTTCTGCTTTTAACTGTGAATAGATTTCACTGAGGAAGAGAGTCAATGAATAGCATTTACTAGTCTGTGTTTTCTTGAAAAGAGTAGATCTACAGTGGAATGAATATCTGAATAAACTAGTCATACTGATCCAGTGAACAGGCACGTCTGTGTAATACATTAAATTTTGAGTGTTGTGCAAATGAAAATGCAAAACGGCTTTGATAATGATGCAGTTTTCTGCTTTGTCCAATTGTTTAATTTGTCATGATGTTAATTTTGAATTAATAACCAGTAACCTATAGTCAGTTCATTTTGTGAGAATGTCATTTTCCTCATTAGCATTTAAAAACCTTCTCGGCATTGCATTATTAAGAATAATGGCTCATCTAAGGGAATAACGTTCAGGCTAGTATAGATTATTTACTAACCCTAATGCTGAACCTCTTACAAACCTATCTAGAAAAATGTGGTTCTAACATAGTCCACATTATATAATTGGGGGTGGGATGGGAGACGTAATGAAGGCAAGGATAATGAAAAGCCAGGTCAAAGTATAAAGAGATCTCTTACTAGATCAGCTTGAGGAGCTACTTATTTAGCTTGATGTTAAAATCTTGAGTTGGGAAGCAGATGGTTGCAAGTTCAAATCCTGAGTCCCCCCATTTGGAATTCTAAGACAGCAATACTAGGGAGTGCTCAGCAGGTGGCGGTAGTAGTGGAACCCTCTTACATAAGGCTGACAAGAACCTTGTCTATCGAGAGCAAGAATAATCAATATGGTGGCCATGAAAGACTGTGTCCCCCTGCTGGAGGTGGGGTAGGTCATTATGATGAGAACGGATGAGTTCTAGAGTTGTGATCTACTATTATAGTCTACCATTATAGTTAATTAGTCTACATTGATTTGAGAAAAGCTGTTTCATATAGTTGACTTTTCTTAGCTAAATAGTACTTTTGCCTTTATGTCTAGGCAAGATGTACAACACAAAAGCAGAAAGATCTAGGCAATTGCGTCCATATCTAACATTTACAACTGTTTTTTTCTTTTCAAAGTATTTAATAATGGCTCCACACAAGAGCTGATGAGTCTCACTGGAACTATTCCTGTACATTATAGAGGTAAGGATTGTATTCCATAAATGGTCATTACTGATTGTGTTTGATCTTTTTGATTATTGAGCCTCCTTCATTTCATATTGTAAATGTTTGGGATATTTTCTAGACATATTTTGGTTGGTATAAATTTTTGTTACCCTTTCCATTTTACTAGATATTCATTACTGAGGTGACTATGGTTTAAATCTTGGCTCAGGTTATTTTGGTCCACATTTCAGAACTATCATATACAATTTGCTGTCTTTCCTGGGTGGAGGACTAGGACTGACGACTGAGCATGGAGATTGGATGCTCCTGAACTCTCACCTTCTACAGACAAGTAGACTCTTCATGTTCTTGAATTAACTGAACACTGAGCCCAGCACTTCAGTCACCTATGTTACACATTGAATGCTCTTTAGTCTTCACTGTTTTAATTTGTGCATAGGAAACCTTTTTGATGTTTGGGCTCAAGTGCCATCAATCTGGCACTTTTCACAAAGTCCTGTTATTTACCTACTTGATAGGTACATCATGGGACATTGCAGTTCAGGCTTCTTCACCCCACCCTGCTGAAGTACCACAACCCATCATGGAGGGATTTCCTCTGGGGCAGGAGGGCAGTTCAGACTCTGGTCAGTCTTTGGCCTCTCACATGAGACTGCCAGCATGGGAGCCAGATGTTATGGTGACTTTGTGATGTGGCTAGGGTTGCCACCTTTGGATGAGGCAAAAACGGATCCTAAGCTCCACGCTTTTCCATGACTTATCATGCATTGCTCCTCCTAGAAAGCCATTTGTTGTATCAATAAAAGACAACACTTAAAGCAGCAGTTCAACAAAAATGTTAAGATACTGTACTGTACCTGTTAAAGTTACTTTCCTAGGTTCTTCCTATGTATTTACTTATGTATTTATTTATTGACATTGGTTTACCAGATTAACATACAGCGATAAAAGAAATCTCATTTACAGATAAGATCTGGGGGGAGACAATGGAAATACTGTTAATAGCATACAACAGTATACATGAACATAATACATAATAAAAAAATTGTTTCCTATAATCTGTACGTTATATCTTTTTCTGGCTCCATTTCTTTTTATTTATTTATTTATTTAAACAGCAGTTTGGAAAACCTTTGAGCCATAGGCTCATTTACAAAGGTACCTTGTCACAGTAAGACAAACGAAAATACACAGTATAACAGTACAACACAGTATAACAGTAACTTAAGACATAGATACAAACAAGCTGGTACAGGTAGGATTGATGCAAACAATACCAGAGTTATGTTGTCCTTAGCAGCTTAGTAGTAAGCTTTGTCATAAGTATTATGTCCACAGTACTATTTCAGAGCCAAAGACGTGACCATACTTTTTTCTTGAGAAAAAAAAAAACATTTAAAAATGCCTAAATTCTGTTAGAGATAAAAATGTTCACAAGCAAATGAAAGTGGAAGACAACTGACTCTGTTACAAAAGGTGGAGCAGGCTTTTTGCCCAGCTTTGCCACTTTAAGATGCATTGGAAAAGATTAGGTGAAGTAAGTGCTAATGGTGTTATTATTGGTCATACTTTACACCTCCTAGGTTGACTGCTCTCACAAACAAAGGGCTATATTGACAACAGAACTTGTCTGTAAGCTGGGCATGCAGCTGAAACAATGAATGATATGACAAAATCTTTTTCAAAAGTATGCTAGTACTCAAAATGGCTCAAAAACCTGACCTTAACTGATAGGGACCCTGAAAACCAGATCACCAGGCAAAAGACCTGATGGGTGGCAACCCTAGATGTGGACACTTTACCACCATGAACTGCAAAGCATAAAATAAGCGGGGTTCATATTACAGTTTGCTACCCCAAAAATGCCATTTGCTTATCACATGCTTCCTTGATTAGCAGAAGCTGTTAATCAACTGATTTGGTGGTTTGCACTATAAATTTCTGAACTGAGGTGTTGTTTTCCAACAGTTGTGGTAAAAAGTACCAAACTGTGGTCATTCGTCTTGCAATCTGACACTATGTTCCCTCTCAACTGTACTCTTCTGGATCGTATTTTATATATATAAAAAAATTGTGACAACCCTGGCTAGTTGTAAAATCAAAATGTTGATTAGCAAAGACTGCTAATCAAGTTTCCAAAACTACTTTGTGTCTTGAACTGAACTTACACCATCACATTTAATTTTGCTTGTAAAATGGGTTGGGTAAATGCTGCATTCTCATTGATTGAGATCTATCCCAAGCTATGTGCTTATTCAGCAACAACCCTGTGGCTGGTACTTTTCTGGCAAGCCAGATGCAACACAATGACATATCCATACCTTCTAGAAAATTTTGAGGAAAAAATTGTGGGAGCCATGTGGTAAATTAAAACCAACAACCACACTGTACTTGCTGTTATTTAAAATATACAGATGTATCCAGTTATAACCACCCCACCACAATAGGACATTTTTTTTCTAAAACATACAATACAGAACCTCTCGAGTTTTTCAGCTGATTTTCTTGCACTTCCCGTCAAGGCCTCAGAAGCTCCATTCCTATCACACTCTTGCTAAGCATTGAATGCTATTATATTCTCAATGCCCATGGCTCCAAATAGATTACTCCCCTAAGACCTAGTTGAGAGCAGTTTCTTTGTTGCACTTTTTTCCTTGCACTTTACAGCCTTTAATGTAGATTTACTATTCCAACACTACACCACCATGGATCACTACTCCTGTGAAATTTCAGGTGAAAGGAATTTTAGAAGAATTGGGATTCAACCCTAGACCTTCTAGATCACAGCTTTGTGCACCAACCATTAGGCTGTGCTGGCTGCTGGTTAGCAATCCAGAACAGTTCAGCTGGGAAAAAGAGAAACTGGTCTCAGACCAGATCTCGGGAACACTCTTCCAGTACTCTCCAACCGCTCACCCCTCTCCCACTCCCTCGGCCTCCTCTCTAAAAACATCCTGCTGCCATATGTCAAAGCAAGTCAGGATAAATCACACTGTACTGGGAAATATATATATATTTTTTTTTAACAACGTGATCCACTAGATGATGTGGAAGCTTGCTAGCAGATAATCCAAGATGGCTTGTCAGCAAACAGCCTGTCTCTACATCGGCTTTCTGTTCTACTACTAAAAAGATGTCTGAAATATAAAATTATCAACTATTTTAGGACGCCTGCATACGTTGACTGGGGGGATAGCCACAGAAAAATAATGCACAAAGGCAAACAAACAATACAGTACCTACAAATGATATTCAACTTAATACTACTTTTCTATTGCAGCAACTAACTATACACAGCTTTATGTCAAATTCCAATAAAAGTCTTCTAAAGTTTTTTTTTTTTTTTTTTCCCCTTCATATTGTGTATCCTTCTGTTCCTCTCCTCTGTGACCCCTTCGGCCAGTGACCACTTGCCCCATCATCCACTGCCCCTGGGAGTTACTCCTGTCTGTTTACTTTACCACAGTGGGTGTGTGGGTGCCCAGTAGGTGATATGAAGCCTTCAGGGTCATGGATGTCATCCTGCCTGGTGAAGGAGCTTTCCTCCCATGTTTCTCCTCACTCTTGGGTTGGCATGCGTGCCAAACCTTAACACCTGTGCCTGGCCATCAAACAGGGTGACTGCTGCTGTGCAATCTAGCGGTATGTGTTGTACCCCTTCCCAGAAGGAGTGCCATTGTCGAATGTGCGATCCTCCTTCCCCCAGCCAGCTCCTGTGTGACCCTGATATATTCCCAAACCTGGGTCCCAGGCGTGGCAGTCAGTAAGGCTACCTGTGCCTTTGTCTGCCACACCATTGGGCTGGCTTTTAAAGTATTTTTATTTTCACTTTATTCCCCATCCAGCTCTTTGGTCACCTAGTCACTGCCTTCACCTTATCCTCCGGTGTCTTGGAGTCCCCAACCTCTACCGTCACTCCTCCCACTGTCTCTCCAGTGGGGATCCATACAGGGAGAAGCCTGAGGGCCCCCATTCACCATCATATGTGGCGATCAGGGTGAATTTTTCTTTTTCTATCCATTTCTTCCCCTGACTATGTGCCATGACTTGGACATGTTCCATAAAGATACTGCATGCACTCAGCGCCTGCTCTAGGCCAGTCAGGAGGCAGTCACTGCTGCATTACCCAACCTCCACTAAGTAGCAACTGAGCAGCAACTCACACTGTCCCCTCTTCCCTAAAAAAGAGAGCTCAATCCAGAGACAGCAGACTGTCTCTGGATTGGACGGGGGACTGTGGAGGATGGGAGATGGGAGGATGCCAGCATTGGGAGGTGTTGAGGGCAGATGTTGGGCTGGACCAGCCAGTGTGAGAGGTGGGTCCAGTGGGTCATGTGACTGCAGATCTCCAGTAGCGAGGCTGTAGTCTGTATAAAATACCCACAAGGCCTAGCGACCCTGAAGCGTGAGTGCCATTAAGCAGGAGTGTAACATCCATCTAAGTGATGGCAGTAGGGCATCCACTGGGAAGACCGCAGACCGTGCTGCTTTGAGAAGAGTAGGCAAGATATGGAGGTGGAGAGGGGTAGGATAACACTAAAAAGGAGCTTTGGGGGTAGAGGACAGAAGAGATGATAGTACTCCCTATTAAGGGTAGGTCTACGTGGTGAGTACACGGTATAAATTTACACACTACCTTGAGAATGCTACTAGAGTACTTCCATCTGGAGTAGGGTCACAGAAAAGGGGAACAGAGGGATTGAAGTAAACTTTTTAATTTTTATTTTAGGGAACCGATGCATCTTATATAGAGTAAGTTGACAGGGGAGTCTATGTGGCTGCAGCTAGTCCACATGTAGGGTCAGCTGATAAAGTAATCTGAGGGTTGTAACTTTGCAGCCAGTCCCTGTCTAGGCTCAGTTGACACAGGAGTAAGCCAAAAAAGGAATCTGAGGTGCTGCAGCTAGTCCCTATCTAGGGTCAGCTGACCAGGTAATCTGAGGGGTTGCATCTTTATTAATTTGAGTTTTGGTGACCGGGTAAGTCCACTGAGACAATTACAGTCCCTTTTTCAGGGTCGACCCGGGGTCAGAATTAATACAGCAAGCAGTACAAATGCACAGGGAGGTAAATGGAGAACAACAGTAAAGTTGACATTCATAGTACATTGAATACAATAATATAAAACTAGATATGCTTGCTACATGAATAAAATACATCAAGTTTAAAGCTAGATACAGGCATAGTTGCTACAAAGGAACAGTAGGAGAAAGAGTGGATCAAGAGAAGAGAAAGAGCTTATAGTTAAAGTGGGCTAAGTAGGGAGGGGAGAAGAAGTGAGGAGGGAAGATCAACTTACGAAGGAATCTGGGTGGAGCATCTACATCCTATTTGGAGTAGACCATATAGAAGTGGTGGAAAGGGATTCGAAGATGTTAGGGGAGTGTTGATCATTTCTGTACAGGAGGTGAACAGGACCGGAGATGGGTAGTATGTGGCAGAGTGGGACCATGCACAGGCAGCAGGTAACCAGGAGTAGGGTGATGTGTTGGAGGATGCAGAGCGGCTATATTCCTGGGGACACTGGGAAGCAGGTAGTTGTCCAATATGCAGAAACCTGAATCACCCGATGGTGGAGGTGAAGTAGCTTTTATGGGAGTTAGGAAGGCTTGTGAGGAAAGAAGAAAGGGGAGGAAGCAGGGGGAGAGTGCTGGGTGGGAGCAGCCCAGTGAGAGAGACAGGCAGGCAGGGGAGGTTTGAGAAAGGGAGGACCCAGATGCCAATGGCGCCCCTACCTGCGAGGGTGAGGGGGTCACAGGGAGGAGGAGGAGTGGAAAGAGGTGGATAGTAGAGGTGGGTCACAATGGGTGGGACTGGAGTGGGAGCACCTAGCGAGGTGTCACTGTGGAATAGATTCCTCCCACTGAATACCGTTTCGATTGCGCTAACCAGCTGTGCCACTGAGACAGCTGGAACCTGGGATGTCCCTGAGCACATTACTCTTTCTCAAATGCACAACCCAAAGGCTACACAAATATTTACTTCTTACAATCACACAGGAGTGTGGTGTGCATATTTTTATGGAACACATACAAACAAGGGTGAGAAAAGAATAAAGTAGCCACTGGGTTGTGCATTTAGATAAAAATGTCTCGAGGCTCTCAAGTGCTCAGTGATTATTCAATCTGGCAGTATTCCGGCGGTCTGGGTTCAAGTCCCAGCTGAGGCACTTATTCTTTCTCACCCTTGTTTGTATGTATTCCTCTCACTGACTCTGGGAGGGAGGAGATGGTAGTAGGGAGAGGGGTCAGGTACAAGTCAGAGGGACCAGGGTAGTTAGGAAGGAGTGTGGGGGCGGAAGGTGCATGGCAGCAGCAGAGGAAGGGGACAGTCATCCAGGGAGAAAGGAACAGGTACAGGGAAGAGGGCAGAAGGGAAGGGAGAGATCAATGCAGGGAGTTTGGGTGATACAAGAGGACAGGTTAGAATAGGGGAGTGGCTGAGAGGGACAGACGGAAGGATGGTCAGGCAGGGGTAGAGGAGTGGGGGGAGAATTGGGGAGCAAAACTGTAGGGGACTAGACAGGCAAGGGAGGAGCTCAAGGGATGGTAGGATGGAGTGGTGCGGGGAACAGGAAAGGGGATGGGTGAGGTAGGGTTATAATCCTGGCGAACTCTATAGTAAAGGATATATACCAGGGGGGAGTAGGTGGATCAGCATATGGGAAGGAAGGCAGTTTGTATGTTAGGAATGACTCTAGAGTGGGTGTGCCCAAGGATTGCTCAGCTAGTGCAGGGGGCTGCAGAGAACCCTGTGTGATTATCCATCTAGAAACAGACAACCAAGCTAGCTGGAGAGCAGGTGCGGGTGGTGCAAGAGAGTTTCAGGTAGGTGCGGAAGATCTGTAGGGGGTGGCCAGATTGGTAGCGTTCTCTGAGGTGTTGCCATTACGTAGAGCCAGCACAGTTAGGAAGGAAAGGATAGAGGAGTTTGAAGGCTGGCTGCATGAATGGTGCAAAGAGGAAGGTTACAGTTGCATTGGTGGCTGGGGAGTGACCTGTAGCGACAAATCCCTATACGCACCAGACAGACTGCACCTCAGTAGAGTGGTTTCAAGGGTCGCTAGGGACAGAAAGGGGGTACTTTTCTTGGGGACCCTGTTTAAATGATGGGGGGGCAGAATGAGTCTTTAGACCCAGAGTCTGTGGAAGGAGGAGGTTCAGAGCCCTCCCTCCCTCCCCAATCTGGACGGGTAAATTGGGAGTAAGACCAGAATGAGAGTAAACGGGAGATGAGGGTAGAAGGAGGAGCAGACAAAGGAGAGTATGAGGGAAGACAGGTTGGGGTGTGGGGGGAGAGAGGCTCAGATTCATGGTGGATGGTGGTGTCCCTGAACGTAAGAAGTCTCGGAAACAAAATGGATGACCTGCATGCGTTGTTGGCAAAGAGGAGTGCGGACTTTGTGGCAGTTACTGAGGCATGGACTACCCGTAACGATGACTGAGACCTCTTGATGCTTGGGTTTAAACTGTACAGAAAGGACAGGGGAGATTGGGGGGGTAGCGGTTTATGTAAGGGAAGAAATAACATACACGAGGGAGGAGTCAGAAGAAGGGAAGACAGAGTGTGATGTGGGTTCAGTTACTTTTCAGTAGAGGGAGGAAGGTAAGACTGGGAGTGGTTTACAGACCGCCCCACCAGGAGAAGGAAAGGGACAGGGAACTGGGTTTGGTGATGAGGGTGGCTGTGGGGAAGGGGGAGGTGGTAATTGTGGGGGACTTTAACCTGCCTATGGTGGATTAGAAGATCCCCGCCATGACCTGCACCAGGAGTCAGGTAATTCTGTATGCAGTTTTGAGTGGATTCTTGATCCAGGGTGTCAGTGTCCACCAGGGAGGGGGCAGGCTTCGACTTGGTACTGACAAATGGGAACCACGTCCAGGCGTCCAGGTTGAGGAGCCTTTGGCTGGTAGTGAACACTGCCCAACGGGGTGAAGTTTGGACATGGGAAGGGAGAAGGTAGCTACAAAGACCAAGGTCCTAGACTTCAGAAAGGAGGACTTCAGAATGATAGGGGAGCTGCTAAAAGGGCACCTGAAGGGATTAATCGTAGTATGGGGGTGGACCAAAAGTGATCCATCATTAAGGAGGGGATAGAGGCAGACAGAAAGCAGTGTGTTAAGCTAAAGTGGAAAAACTCCAGAGCCAGAGTACCCAAATGGTTTAGTCGTGAGGTAGCCTAAGTAGTCAGAGATAAGAGGACCACCTGTAGGAAGTTCAGGAGGAGTCAGAGGGAGGAGGACAGGACAACTACCAGAGAAAAACTATTGAGGCAAGTAAAATAATCTGGCAGGCAAAAGCTCAGAATGAACTGCAGTCAGCTGAGTGGATTTAAAAAAAAAAAAAAGAGAAACTGCTTTTTTCTAGGGATGTGGATATGTTCTATCCACACATTCTAGCAGTGTCCTTTCCCTTTAAGATGAGTCGGAAGGTCTTTAAGCTAGCTCCTCCCACCCACACGAGTGTTATCTCCTCTAGCACCACCCCATGATGCCAGTTCTTCCTTTCTGCTTGGAAGAACAGGTTCCCTCCTTAGCGCTTAGCGTTTCTGAGGCCCCAGAATCTCTTCAGCATTTGGTCTTTGTATTTTATCGTTCCCTCAAATGAACAACGTAAAGTCCATCCAGGGTTTCTAGTTTTGCGGATGTGGGCAACTCATGTCTCTTTTGGACTCGCACTTGTTGTGCATTTATTGCCTGGGCCGTGACCACAACTTCCAGGCCTGCGTTCTTGTCTCGCCTTTTTGCAGGTGACTCTGGAAGCCTGTCATGTCCTCCTACTCCTTGGGTGCCTGAACGAATGGGTCTTCCCTGACCGCCTGGGTCAGGTTGCAGTTTCAGCCGCGGGCTCACTAGATTGATTGGCTTCCTGGGAGCAGAATAAGGTCCGGTCGTCTCATGGTCTTCTCTCCGTTGAAGTGCGCCTCCTTCAGGCTTGCCCAGGGACTGTCACCATTTTCTCCCCTTCAGGGAGTGTCCTCTGGGCTTTTCCACCCTGGATTGTGCCAAGGAGCATGAGACCTCTTTGGGGTCTCTTTCTTGTTTGCAGGGTCAGGACTTTGAGCCTGACCACTGGCTCCATGGTTTCTCTGGTGGACCGAGGACCCTTTCGGCTACTCGGCCAAGGTACTCCTCCAGCCAACAGAGCTGATCCCGTCCTTTCAGGAGATTGATTCCTTCTCTTTGAAAACTCCGGTTTTCTCTGGGGTCTGGGCAGGACACTGTCCTGCTACCCTACTCTCCAGAGTTCCTGGACCTGGGACTGGGTCGGCAGTCGCCGTCCCTCTCCATTTGCTGTCTCTGGTTCCCCTGGCACTGGTCTAGGTCCTGCTCTGGTAACCCGAATGCGGACTGCTCACACCATTCTCGGTGCAGACACCATCTGGGCTCAGGCTGGCAGCACCACCATTCTTACTCCTCTGCCTCATCATTTTTTTGGGACAAAGAAGGCACCGATGCATGTAGCATTGGTACTTCAAGGAACTCTTGTGGAAACAGCTCTTTTCCCAGGTTCTGCCACCACTGGAGCCACTCGATGCTCCACCCGGCAAGAGCTGGACCGGTCAACCCTGCACGCCTCACTTTCGCTTCATTCGTCCGGTGGGGACGCCTCCCACTTGCCGAGGGTCAGCATCTTGGGGGACGCTTGGCCCGTGAAAGGCTTAACCCTCAGCATCAAGTCTTCCTCTCCCCCAGTAACTCTCGGTAGGTGAGCGGTGCCATAGATGGGAGGCTTCCATCTCCCAATTCCTCGGAATCTAGGGACTCCTACCTGTGCTCCCTCCCGGTGGACGTGGAGTCATCTCGGAATCCAGGAGGCAAGGTCCCTCTTCCTTCCAGGACCTTCTCAGTTTGATCTTAGAGTTTACGGTCTCCAGTTGGAGCCCATCCAGACAAGGGAGAGATTCCCCTTCACCGAGATCATGGACCGGGCTGACACCTCGACTGTCGCTTTTCCTGTTCAGGACACCATTCTCGGTCCGGCTCTGGACCTCTAGCGTCACCCGACTTCGTGCCAGATACCTTCAGCCCGGATGGTCCTCAAATACGCAATCCCTTCCAGCTCCCTTTCAGGGTTCACCACTCATCCCTCAGCTGCAGGGCTGGTGGCCGACTCTGTTTTTCGGTGTCTGGCTTGGGCGGGTGGAGTGGATCATCATCCCCCCCCCCCCCGACAAGGAGTCCAAGGACTTGGATACCTCAGCCAAGAAGGTGTACCCTGCTGCTTCTCTCGACTTTCGGCAGGCTAGCTCAGCCTTCCTGATGGCTTGTTTCTCGCATGCCCTTCTGGGGTCCTGGGACAAAGTGCTTCCTTACTTCCCAGCGGACTTGTGCACTACTGTTAGGTGAGTCCATGACCAAGGTCGTGCCATGGTGAAGCAGCAGCTTCAAATGACCCTGGACACTGGCGATTCAGCACCAGGTCCATGGCCACTGCGGTCGCTATGTGCTGCAGGGCTTGGCTGTGTATCTCCCACCACCCTGCTGATACGCAGCGCATATTGGTGGACTTGCCCTTCTTGGGGACAACCTGTTTGGCCCTGAGGTGGAGGCACATCTCCACAGAGTGGAACGGTCCAATTCCACCTTAAACTTGGTGACATCTGCTCACTCAAGAGCTGGGGGCTCCACGTCTTCCAGAATCCAGGCCCTTACGGACCACTTTGGCTCCAGCAGCAGGCACCAGGCATGGTGCCCTAGGCCTGCCTCGTTGCCCTTGGCTGCCCAGACACCAAGGGTCAAGGTTCCGGTAGTTTCTTGTCCAGACCCTCTCCTTCCTCCAAGCCTGCCCGGTGATGGAGAAAAGTGGGGTGTATGTCCTCCACCCCTCCCATCCTGAGCCCCTGGGTCCTCCCTTCCCATGGGGAGAACCGCTGCCTGTTGGCGCTCAGTCGAATCTTCGGGATCTTGTTGTCCAGCTCCTGGGCACGAGGGCTGTAGTCCCAGTACCATCACAGCCTCCGGGGCTTGGGTCCAGATGCTTCTGGTTCTTATTTGGATGGGGGGGCCACCGTCCTGTTCTAGAGGGACCACTCTGTTCCAAATGGTCCAGCTCCCTGGATTTCAGGACGCACTTCGTGTCTTCCCTTCTGACAGCCCCTTGCCTTCTGGCAAGGGCTGTCCACTTCCAGTTCCATGACCATTCGGTTCATCCCCAACGCCCTGAATCTTCCGCAGGTTCTCAGTGGGGTTCCCCCACTGAGGGTGCCAGGGTATCCAGGTATATCTCACTGGGACGTCTGGCTCTTCGCGGGTCCCCCTTAGAGAAGGGGGTGGAGTGGTCCAGGGCGCTGGCCCGCCAGTCCTGCCTCCCTCTGGGCCATGTGTGGGCCTAGGCATTCTTGGAACTGGTGTCCTTGTGGTGGCTTGCTGGGCCTCATGCCTTGGCTGTAGGGGCTGGTGGGCCAGTACTTCCAGGGCCAGGTTCACCTTGTTCAGGTGCTCTCGGTGGCCCAGCTGAGTCAGGATTCGCCCTTTGGGTCTTCTCCTGCACAATCTGAAGGAGTGTCTTCTGATGGACCTGCAGAGTCCATTGGCTGTCCTGCCATCTGGCACCCCTCCTGTGAGAACACAGAGCCCTTGGGCTCCTGATTCCCCACAGAGTCCAATGTTTCTTCACCAGATGGAGCATTTTGCAGATCGGCTAATGCTGTCTGCCTTGCTTAGTTTTTCGGGTTAAATGGCATGGCCCGGGTTGAGCCACACCACACCTCTGTGCTACCTCTTTTATAGGACGGGTTGCTCTCCCTTCAGTGGAGTTAGGGGTACCCTCCGTGCCTGGACCCTCGCATGTGGTCTGGTGGCAGGCCCTTGGGTCATTCCTGAGGTTGGTACCTCTAGCTGACCCGCAAACGTCTTTAGCCGGGTGGCTGTAGCATCACAGGAGGTGTCCTGTTATTGAGGTAGTGCAGAAACTGTCCTTCCTTGGGTAGTCTTGGGTGTTTCTGTCCACTCCTGGGAGGACTTCCAGCTGAGGCTGTGCCCCCACCAGTAGGGAAGCTGAAGAGGGAAGCCTTGTTGAGGCTTTGGACCCGGCCTCCTTGATGTCTCCTTCCTTCAACCCAGCATTGCTTGAGGTCTGGAGGTTAGACACTGGTGATCTTGCGGTCCTGCTCCTGCCAGGCTGGTTTTGGTGCCCCAATCTCCTCTGCATCAGCGGTGGACTCCCACGGCATATCCTTCTATGTCCAATCTTGCGCTCCTTCTCAGGGGAAGGTTCTCCGGTACCTTCGATCCCTATACCTAATGGCCCGGTTCCTGCGTGGCAAGGGCCCAGGCTTTGAGTCTCTCAGAAGATGGGCTCATCCTTGTTGTCTCATCTTGGCAGGTGTCAACCCGATAATGTTCTGCCTTTAAATGGGAGAGTTCTCCTTTTGGTTTCTGGGCCAAGGAGCTGCACCCTTGTTTTCCTTGCGGCCAACATTATCGCTTTCTTGGGCCCTTTCATTGGGAAACCCTTGGTCAATGACTCCTTGGGTGTCCCTGCAGCTATTCCTGTTTTCCGGTCATGAGTCGGTTGACAGTCGATGGGGCAGGTTTAGGTGGTCGGGTCCCTGGTAGGGCCTTGACCATTTCTCCCCTTTGGCCAGTATCTTCCTCTTTTCCGGGACCTACTTCTGGTTGGCACTGCACAGGTGTGAGAAGTCACATCTGTCATGGAATACCACCTTCTAGGTGGCTGTTAGGCCAGCCAGAAGGACTAGTGAGCCCCAGGTGTTCCTTGAGGAGTCTCCTCTGGTCTTTCCTGAGGACTTGGGTGTCCTGCGCCCCAACCCGAAGTCCCTCCTGGAGGTTGTGTCGAATCTCCACCTGTTCTGGGTAGATGATTTTCTGGTGTTCTGCACCCGACACACCTTCAGAGGCCGAGCTCAGGCTCCCTTGGACCTGTGGCGAGTGATTGTTGCTTTACATGCACAAGGCTGGAGTTTGGGAAATAGGTTTGCCAGCTGGTTTCCATCTACACTGAAGCCACACTTGGAGACATGCAGCCTGGTGGTGATTGTTGGAGGATTCCGGTCCTGCACTGATCTCTGCCTTTGGACGGCGGGTAGGGAGCCTCCCGGAGGGGTAGGGTCATCCACCCATCATACCGCTGCCTTGGTGGCTGCTTCAAGGGACATCCCTACCCAGGTTGTCTGCAGGGATGCTCCTCGGAGGTCGGCATACACCTCCATGCCCATTACCTCATCAGTGTCGGAACGTTGGTTTTGGGGCCTCAGTTCTCCATTCGCTGTTCCCCAGTTGGGTGTGTTCACCTTGCCTCCTTCCTCCTGGAGAACTGCTAGGAGTCTGTCAGAATGTCTGGCTAGAACAACATAGCCACGTCCCGAGCAAAACAAGTCACTCACCTGTAACAGTAGTTCTAGGAGTGGTGTATGTTGTTCATCCACACGGACCCACCCGTCCTCCCCTGGCAGTAACGCACAGGTATACTTCCAGCGGGCAAGAACTGGAGTCATGGGGCAGTGCTAGAGGAGATACCGCTTGGGTGGGTGGGAGGAGCTAGCTTGAAGACCTTCTGGCTCATCTTAGAGGAAAAGGCTATTGCCAGAATGTGTGGATGAAAAACATATACCACTCCTAGAACTACTGTTACAGGTGAGTAGCCTGTTTTTTAAGTACATCATCAGGAAAAGGGATAAAAAGGATGGCATAGAACAGCTCAGGAAATTGGAAGGGTGGGTGGAAAAGAATGTGGACAAGGCAGTGGTACCGAATGAGTACTGCTGTTCAGTCTTCACAAAGGAGAGGGATGGCCTGGTGTTGCAAGGGGGAGATGGGAAGAGGAGGTGGGGGGGCATGGATGGAATAATAGAGGTGGATAGATAAAGAAAGGTTTGCTAGCCCTGAGGATGGACAAATTCCCGGGTCCTGATGGCATCCATCCAAGAGTGCTAAGGGAACTAGCAGAGGAGCTTGCATTCCCTGTCGGAACAATAGGTTATAATATTACTTTTATAATACAGCACTTGGATTTACCTTGGGCCTTACCCAAAAATATTTTCAAAAATCCCAGAGATAATTATAAAATTCAAATATGATATTGTACCAATCGTCCAGGTTCTGGATAATGATGGAAAAATGTTTCTACTACACTTAAGAATGATGAATATATATATATATATATATATATATATATATATATATATTTATTTTATTAACACATGTACAATAATTCTAAGTATTCCTAATTTTCATAAATATCAAGCATAGTAAAAGTAATGTAAAAACAGTAAACATAAACAACAAAGGTTTCAGAAAATCAAACAAACCACAAATAAAACAAACAAAACAAAGTTCAGCAAATAAACAATGCAAATGAATACGCAGTATTCAACACAATAAATGGTATTGACTATATACTATGCTTTCAGCATACTTAGTATTTATCATGACATTTTTGGTATAAGATCTTGCAACTCATTGCACTAGTGTCTCAGATTATATTTCTGTATAGGACTTATTTCAAAACCTCATAGCATGCAAAATGTATTTATTTTTGTCTACGTTTAGCTTAACTGTGTACCCAAGATTTGTAATTGAAAGTTAAACTCACTATGTTACCACCCTAAATAGCCAGATTGAAATATTAAGATATTATTAATTGAAATAATTCAAAATAATATTTAAATTTCTGGTTATCTGTAGGCTTGGTCTTTTTCTTTTTAACTTTCAAAATCTTGGTGAGAATGCCTGATTTTTTTTGGATGATTAAACTCCTTCAGTGGCTCGACTTGGCTGTAGTCTTCTTTTTCCCCTCGAACCTGGGACTATACAATCTTCTGACATCAATGAAGCAGTGCAGGCTGGATCCTTTTTGCTTGGATGTCATGAATCATCAAAAAGTCACTTGTCAAGAATTTGGCAGGAAAAAATCGGACAACAAGGTCTGAGCAGTTCAGCAGCACAACAGTTTATAGGAAAGGATTTGCCTGGGGACAGCAAAGTTGTTTAGATAAGTGTGTTCTGTGACCTTTTCCTGTTTCAGTTCCTTTCTGCTCTCAAACCTGCAACTCCAGACTCACTGTTATCCAGCAGCACTGCAGGCTTACTTTGGCTGGTGAATTTCAAAGTCAGTCTCTTGACAAAGCTTTTAGCAGAAATTCCAAAACATTAGTACTCCGTATGTAAAACATAGGCCTTGCTTCATTCAGTATTGGAAAAGGTCCTTTCTATAACAAGTAGTTTCAGCAGCTGGACTTTGTTGCAATGTAGGCAGACTTTCAAGCTTGTCGCAGGCACCCCCTTGGTGGATACAATGGCTTAACCCAAATGCTGGTCACAGGCAGCCGTGGCTTCAGGCTTTCGGCCTAGTAAAAGTTCTAAAACCACCAAAATAGCTAAGACAGCCACAATAGCTCCTCACACACTAAAGAATCAAGCGGTTCTGGACTGGACCAGCAGAAATTACCTATATGTTTCCAGGTTGGGTGACATCATCACCAAACTCTGATTGGTCCTTGCAGGTGATGTATGGCTGACATTTATTACCAGACTAAGGACATCCCACTGGCTCCAGACTTACTTTTAGTAATTATATTAATTTTATTTAATAAATTCTTAATATAAAATAATAAAACTTTCATACCAACATTGTTGGATTTTTCTCATTGAATGGAATCTTTTGACATGTTTTCTATGTTCCTAGGACCTGTATTTCCTGAATTAGGTTAATAAAGGTTATAACTTTACAATTTTAACAAAATTTCTTAAAACAAAGTGATAGTCTTGTTTAAAATATTCTTGGCTTCAGAATAATATAAGGTTTATCCATAAGTTCTTTTCAGAATGTCTCTAAAGCATTAGATTTCTGTAAAAGCTCATGGCCTTCTTTGTCTGTGCCTAATGAAATGTGACATCATGCAGCTTGGGCTCATTGAGAATTTCTTTAACATGAAGTAACTAGATTCTGCAACCAGGCACTTCATTAAATGCTAGATCTCTAGAAAGGTCAGAAGGTTAGCTTGCCGTTTGACACCAAACTTGTTTATTGTTGACAGTTCTGGTGCTACAAAATTGTATAAATAGCAGGCATTACAAAGCTCTTGCAGATCTGATAGTCGCCCAAGAGATCTGGCCTTTGAGTGTCTGAATTTGGTCTTACTTGGACCTTATAAATCTTTGCAATTGCTAAAAGTTTCTAATTTCCGTTGTAATGAATGGTACTTATTAAAAGTGGTATATGTCCGTGCCAGTCTCAACTCAACATGGAGTCCAGATATGGTATATCGCCTGTCAAGTTCCCTAGTAACATCTCTTCAGTTAGTGAAACTCATCCTCCATTATCTCTTGGTTGCTAGGGTATTATAACCTTTGACTCTTCAAGAATTCAGGCAAGCCTCTTTGCTCTGGACCAACACTGCAGAAAGTGCCTTAATATTACAGCCTAATTCAGTGCAGTATCCCCTTTTCCAGTGCTCATTTAAGCAACTTTTTTTTTCTTCTTGAAGTCCATGTAAACAAGGATGATGACCAGATAAATATAGTATTGCCTCCCTTAACCTTATCATTTAATTAAGCCCTTGTAAGAAGTATGAAATAGTAATTAATACTCAATAAGAATAGGATAATAAAATTATAGTAAAATATTTTTATCAGCTTAGTTTTGTTCCTACAGCCCATATGACCTGTTAAATAGTTGGCTTGAGTCAGGGGTGGTACCTTGGGACTGGAGAATGGCACATGTGGTGCCACTCCACAAGAGCGAACTTGGTGATGACCCGGACAGCTACAGACCGGCCAGCCTGAACACAATCATGTATGTACATGCTCATGGAGGCTATACTTAAGGAGAGGCTGATAGGATACCTGGAAGAAAATGGCCTCTAGTATGAGTGCAACATGGATTTATGGCTGAGAGATCATGCCAGAAAAACCTGATCGACGTCTTTTACTGGGTCACTAAAACAGTGGACAAAGGACCAAGCAGTGGTTATCCTCTACTCAGACTTCAGCAAGGCCTTTGATTTTGTGCCCCCACTTGAGATTGATCAAAAAGCTGGAGGATCTGTGGGTAGGAGAGAAACTGACTGGATGGGTAGCTAGCCTGCTGAAGGGCATGACGTACAGTAGGTGGTGGGGGGCAGCTCTCAGGTGCTAGGGATTTCACCAGAGAGGACCCACAGGGTTTGGTGCTTGGTCTGGTGCTTTTTTAATGTCTTCATCATTGGCATTTGTGAAGGTATAAAGGACAGGATTTGCTTGTTCACATATGACACCAGGCTCTGTGGGAAGGTGGCTACAGTAGAAGGGATACAGGACCCAAAGGACGAGCTGGCAAAGTTCAAGAGGTGGTCTGGAATTTTGCAACTTCGCTTTAATGCAAAAAAAAAATGTAAGGTTATGCACATCAGAGCCAAGAACCCAAAGACTGAGTACCGCCTGGGAGAGGTACTTTTAACCAAATCCAAGGAAGAAAAAGACCTGGGGGGTGTTGATCAGTGGCAACCTGAACCACTCAGGAAGGCAGTGGCAAAGGCCAATAGAATGTTGGGCTGCATTGCAAGAGGGATCAGCAGCAGGCGGTAGGAGGTAATAATACCATTGAATAGGTCGATGATGCAGCCGCAGCTTGAGTACAGTGTGCAGTATTGGTGTCCCTACCGAAGGAAGGACATAAACCTGCTGGAGGCAGTCCAAAGAAGGGCAGCAAAGAGTGTTAAAGGTCAGCAGGGCAGGACATATATAAGGAGAGGCTGGAGGTCCTAAACATGTACTCTCTGGAGGAGAGGAGGGAGAGGGGGGACGTGATTGAGACCTTTAAGTGTTCGAAAGGTAGAAACAGGATAGACAAGGAGTGTCTCTTCAGGCTTAACGTAAACAAAAATGTGTGTCCGGGAACCCCAGGTCCAACCATGTGAGCCTGTAGCACAGTGGTTAGAGAACAGGATGGTATTTTTGGTGCCTGGGTTCAGTTCCCAGTAGGTTACATTATTTCTTTCTCACTACAGTCTGTGATTTAAATTGTTTAGCAGTGGCTAATTCTAACCCCAGGAATCACACAGTATGATTAAACTAACGCAGTCAGCCTTCAGAGTTGAAGTGCCTGGAGAGCTGGGTTAGGCCCCATCTGGAGTACTGTGTGCAGTACTGGAAGCCACACCTTCACAAGGACATTAACCAAATTGAGGCAGTCCAGAGAAGGGCAACCAAAATGGTGCAGGGACTGCATCAGAAAACATAAGAGGACAGATTAATGGAACTCAATATGTATTCCCTAGAGCAAAGGAGGGAGAGAGGTGATGTGATTGAAACATTCAACCACCTTAAGGGCATTAACAAGGTGAAAGAGTCTAACATGTTTCAATATAAGAAAACTAGCAGGACAAGAGGGCACAGCATGAGATTAGAGGGAGGCCGATTAAGGGGTAATGTGAGGAAGTTCTTTTTCACAGAAAGGGTGATGGATGCATGGAATGGCCTACCTCAGGAAGAGGTGGATATGAATACAGTGCAGGGCTTCAAACAGGCATGGGATAGGCATACTGTATGACAGAAATACAGATAAGTATGAATAGATGGGCAATTGACAGAGCAAATGCCGATGGCACATTCATAAGGTAGAAAAAGAAATGGGCAGACTGGATGGGCCTTGCGGTCCTTATCTGCTGTCAACTTCTATGTTATGCTAATTATGGCATTCTCATTGGCTAGTGCCAATTTTGAACTGCTGCCCTTAGTAACTGCTGCACTGTGAGTGCTCAGATTCTTTACTCCACCTACCAGTTAAGAAGCCCAGGAGAGCTCTCCTTCAAATTTCTTACCGAATAGTATTTTGGCGATAAGTACCGCTTAATTAACTTTATAGTTAAATTGCATCAGTTTAGTATTTTTTATTGTGTTTTGCGGTTCCTTCACAAGTCCTGAGAGGTTTTTACCTTAAAATTTAGTTTAATTTCTTATAATTTGACGGTTCCCTTTATGTTCCGCCTTTGGAAGCTTATTTTATTTTAATTTGTGTTTGCGGTTCCCGTTTCTCTCAGGGAACCGATTAGCGCTCGGTTCCTTTTTGTATAGGGAACCGACTGCTTGCTTTGTATCTGCATTTTATCGGTGATTAGGGAACCGATTTATCATTTATTGCTGTGGTTGTAGAATTTACTCTTGTCAGAGGTCCCTAGTGTAAAACCTGAAAAATGGGTGGGACCCACGGGTTTTAAATATTGTGAAAGATGTGACCAGATAATAGCCAAGGCAGACAGGCATTCCGTGTGTTTTTTTTTTTTTTTTTTTTTTGTTTAGGTACAAGTCAAGTCATATCTTCACTAACTGTGAAATCTGTAAAACTTTTTGCCCAGAAACTCTCAGAAAGCGGGCCAAAAAATTAGAGGAGATGGCCACTGCTTTCATCCATACAGAGGATGTACTCTCCACCTCTGCATCGAAAAAAGATGACCAAAAGAATGTGGAACCTAAACCCACAGACAAAATAGATTCTACTAAATCAAAAAGGCCTGTGGAACCGGCTACTGAACTGGTTCCATCAAAGAAAAAATATAAAGAAAAGCATGTCGCTGCGCCTCTGGCCAAGAAGGCTAAGGAGCTCCCAGCAGACAAACCTAGCATACATACCCTCAACAGTGGACATTGTCAAAGCTGTTAACATTTTGCGGGCACTGCAGGCTGCAGTCCCTGTTCTGGCACCGGTTCCACTAGTTTCTGCCCAGATCCCAGGGGCCCAGGAACTGCAGTACTTTTGTGAAAATCCAGAGGAGGAGGATAAAGAAGGGGAACCCATAACCCTTGTTAGTCAGCCGGTGCCCACGTTTCATTACAAAGTGGCCATTCTAATATTAAAACTCAATCGGAAAGCTGGTGCCGTTGACTATAATGGAGCGCCCCCCGCACTCTCCCTAGCTCTCCCTCGCATCTCGGCATCACATTAGTGAGTTTGAGGGCGGAGTGTGGGCGGCTGGAAAAAAAAACGAGAAGTCCTTGGGACCCGGTTTACTGATTTTTATTAGTGAAATTACTTTTTCTTAGATTAATTCTTTGGGTGCTTCTTCAAATCATACTACTGCTGTGGAGGTAAGGCACCTATACATCAGGTGCAGGGGCTGTGGAAGTTATATTGGTGGATCTCTTTAAGTTCCTTAGCAGTGGCTAATACTGCACCAAAAAACATCTAATTGTCATCTTGATTATTCCTAGTTGCAGGATATGCAATACCAGAGAAAGGAAGTGTGTCCAGGAACCCCAGGTCCAACCATTTGAGCCTGAAGCTCAGTGGTTAGAGCAACAGGCAGTATTCCCAGGTGTCTGGGTTCAGTTCCCAGTAGGTCACATTATTTTCTTTTCACTACAAAATTCTATTTAGAAATTTTTGGTAGCCATTTAGGTAAGCAATAACCCAAGACAGGGTGTGCTGTTATTGGGGATTAACGCACACCCGGGTGCGTTGTGAGCACTGAGTGTCCTCACAGCGCCCGAGTGTGCATTAATCCCCAATAACAGCACACCTTGTTGTGGGTTATTACACTCATAACTTGGAGTGTGCAAGACACACAAAGAAACCCGCAAAACATAATTTTTCCAACAGAGCCAAAAAGGTCATGTATCCTGCCACCTCGTTAAATAGTCCCTTGGGGGGGGACACAACCTGCTATTTTTCCACATAGAAATGTGCCAGAGGCACGGCTGACATGATCTGTCATATTTTATTCCAAGAACATGCTCTGCACTGATGTGTAACATAGGACAGTGAGACGACCCCCCCCCCCCGACACTACACATTGCCGTTGTGGACAGGACTCGCCACACAATACAGCAACTGTCTGCACTGCTATTTCTCTGTGTACCTACTGGCTATGCTGCACACAGAAACAGTGATATTGTGCTGTGCTGTTGTAGTCGGTGTGCTGTGACTGTCTGTCGCTGACGCTGCGCTGCAAACTTCAGTACCATTCAGTCTGTGTATGTCCTGCACGCGGGAGCACACCGTGCGGTACACTGTTATAATGCGGACTGGACAGACTGACAACTCTACCCCCCTTCCCAACCCACACAGAAGCACGATCACTTGGGAATGTTGCCGAACATACCAGGAGAAGGAGCCTGCTTTGTGGGGCATGCTGTCACAAAATGGCCTCTACGGGCTGTCACTGTGGCTCTGTCTGCTACGGCTACTGCGACACAGCCTGTGGCACTTTTGTCTACCTTTTTCTCCTGGACATTGAACTCTGTGCTGTGTCTGTACCGTTGGCGGACGTCCGTCCCCTCCCAACACACTTACACAAGTGGACACCGGTGCTTGTGGGAGGACTGTGAATGCTGCGGACTATAGTGACTGCTGTCGCCCACCACACCAGGGCCTGTCCCTCAGAATAGCACAATGTGCTGACATGTTGCATTACTTGCACTGACGGAGAACCATTCTGGCTACTTGGTGTGGGGGGCACAACGGCGTGCCTCAGTGTCAGTGGCTCAGCAGGTTGCACACTCACCTCTGAGGCCAGAAAATCAGAAGGCTGTGGATTCTATCCCCACTCCAGGCACTTGGGTTAAATCCTAATACTGACACTGTAGTGCAGCATGAGGGGGTGCTGCACTCCTGAGGTGCCATCTTTCAGATGAGATGTTAAACCGAGGTCCCATCTACCTGTTCTGGTGGTAGTTCAGGTGGATGTTAAAGATCCTATGGCACTTCTCGAAAAGTGTAAGGGAATTTCCTCGGTGTCCTGGCCAAATTTCCCCCCATTCACTAAACATACCACCAATAGCTTAAAATCTGGTTCAATTTCATTTTGCATCCATCTGTATCCCCCAAGACGAGTCTGAATATAGGCAAAACGTTTTCTAGTACTTCTTCCCGGTCAACAAAAACTAAATAAATATTTGCTAAGGGACAAGTTGCTGCTGTGGTTGTGCCCCCCCTCCACTTCTAGCAGGGGATACCTATGGTTGAAGTATGACAGCAAAGGGGACGCAGTGAGGCCCACTGCTGCTGTGCATTTCTGATGACTTCAGAAGACCTTGCCTCTGTGCCTCTACCGGGGCGCCCCCCCACCAACACTCACTGAGACACAGCAGTGTGCCAGATGTCTGCTAATTGAGCACATTATAAGCGTTTGTTGTTAGCAGGCTGTGTAAATCGGATTTGGACTGTCTCACAACATGACAAACAGTGTACTGCGACTCAGTACTGTGCCAAGAGGTGGATAACAACAGTGGGGACGTAGTACCGAGTGACAGCACCATGCGTTCGATGTATGGAAATCCATGGGGCAGACGAGTGGGTGGGAATCTCCACACATTCCTGCAGCAGTCTGCTACCCGCTCTCTTGTGTTATGTGCAAATCGTGTTCCTCTCCTTGAACAATAGCCTCACAAGTGTGCACTTTCACACAGCAACACAGAGCCACTGGGCGACTTGCTGGGGGCCACTTTTCTCGATCGCATTGTGCGACTGCTGTATGGAGGTCTGCATTGCAGGTCACTGAATGCCCCTGCAGGAAGATAGCTGGACTGACAACTTACAGTGCTCTGCATGATAAGTTATGAAATGCCCTCAGCACCCTGCTGCATACTGCACTGCTCACTAAGCTGGTTGACACAAATGGCTGCCATTCACGTTGGAGCCATACAAGTCAAAAGAAGATCCATTCTGCCCAGTAATACCAGATAGAGGGGACCTCATCACTTCAACTGTGCCGATAAGGGTGCATTAATGCAGGGGTGTAGCCAGGGATTTCAGATCTGCACACCAAGTGGACTCCCTGCTACCCCCCCCCCCCAATTAGGGTGTGCTACCCTAATGCACTGTCACCTGAAACCCTACTGACGAATGAGCGATCTCCCTCAGTCTACCTCGTGTTATAACTAGTTTTAGTAGTAACAGCGCCCTCTTGCTGTAGAAACAAATCTGATGTTAGTGGCTAGAGTGGAGTGTGACACCAGTGCAGAGTTTGAACCTTTATTCTAAGTTCCATAATTAGCATAAGGTTCTCTCTCCAGGGTATCACTCTCTGCCGGGAAGATGCTTACAGTGTAAACAGAAAACAAAGGAAAGGGCACACTAGATATACACCCACAGATCAAAACACTGCACAACAAATTTGTTTTTTATAAATGTTTACTGTAGTCACCCTTTAAACACATCTGTACAAAGTGTTTATACACTTTCTAATGTAGTCGTAAAGTTGTAGATTTGATGATGCCTGTTACCCAGTTGATATGGTTTTTTGCTGTTTGTTTAGGTAACACGTACAACATCCCAGTATGTGTGTGGCTATTGGACACTTACCCATTTAATCCTCCGATCTGCTTTGTTAAACCCACAAATACAATGATGATTAAAACAGGGAAACATGTTGATGCAAATGGAAAAATATACCTCCCTTTTCTACATGAGTGGAAGCACGTGAGTAATGTCATATGACCATGTGATTTTTAAATGCTGTTATAACACGTAAGAAAAATCAAGTGTTCTGGTTGGTCAGAACACCAGTACAGCCATATAATTATGTGCCCATAATTACACTCCTCCACTTCTTTCAAGCTGGCAGCCTTTTATATAAGGTATTAGTACGACCTCACCTCTACGCCAGACGCTCTATAGAATTTTGGAGGTTGCACTTAAACTGTTCGTAACTTTGCTGGCCCAGGAGTTCATATTGCAGTTTATTTTCCTATTAAGATGCAATGCATTGCAAATGCAGGGAGCTGCACAGTCTGGGACAGGACAGCCACGCTGTCAAGAAAGGTGGAAATGTTGAAGACATCGAGGGAGCTGCGCTATTGTCCGAGCCATGGGATGTGAAACAAGAACTTACTGTAATTTTTACTCACGGTTCCCCACCCAGATGTCTTTTTACTTTATAACATTTGTAAGAAAAATTACTTGGTGTGACTTTTTTTTTCACACGTTATAACTGTAGTGAAACACTCCAGGCATGTGTGATTATTGACTATTATACATTCCTGTATTTTGATTGGTCAGTGGGTGCCTCAGACAGAGATGTTATTACACAATAACATCACTGTATGGATTTATTGGATCTTTTGATCGCTGTTGTCTCTTCAGAAACACAAAAAATCTACTAAAAACATTTTTAAATTATTATTTTTTTATAACATCGAGCCATTGTATAATTGCAATAAGGCACTCCAAGGTGTGTGTTATCGTGCAGTAATGTCACTCCTTGGGTGGTGAAAGCACTCTGCTTTGCCTCGTGCTTCAACCCACCGCAGAAGTGACGTTATTACACGATAACACACACCTTGTCATGCCTTATTGCTTAATAATCACTCTTCTCTCTCAGGTGTTTAAAGGCCCTCGGCACAAGCGCTTCGTGTCTTACAACACCCTCGAGTGTATAATTAATTGACCCATAATCACACACCCTGTCATACATTATTACTTAGGTACATTTGCTTACAAAAGAAGACTTTCATCTATAGGTCTTAAAGCAGCAGTGCATGTTAATGCCCTATATCTCCTGACTGCTTTCCCATTTTGAGTCTGCTTTAGTGCCTTTTGTCACAGTTGAAATATTAAAAGGAGTGCTTCTTTTTATGTGGCTCAGGAGGCCAGGTTTTCCTCTGTATTCTTAGCTGTCTTTGTACCCATAAAGTCAGGAAGCAGTGTCTGCTGCACTCTAGTGCATTATATTCACAAGAAAAGTGATCTTAAATAGTGGGTGCTCAAAAACAGTAGAGAATACAGATGAAAACCTGGGCTGAGCTACTGTATATTAGAAGAAGCACTCCTTTTATTATTTCAACTGTAAAAAAAAAAATAAAAGGAAAAGCATACTCAAAATATGGAAGAGAATGTATCATACAAGCCAGGAGATAGGTGGCTATCTAAAAGAAAACAGTATAGGTCAACATTTTCACTGCTGTCATGTCAAGGTTGAAAATCCTCCATTTCTTATTACTGTCCAGTTGAGTAACAAGTGTTGGGTCAGATCTGCCTCTCAGCTGTTGAAATTAGTTTGGAAGGGGAGTGCCCTTGTCCAAAACTCCATTTTAAAGAGCATGTATTCATTTCTGAGAGACAAACGAGTGATATTTTCTTTATTGTGTTTTAATGTTTTAGTACTTACTGTCTGCTTTTGTAATGAAATATTTGTGCAGTGAAACAAGTGGGTTTTTACCCTTCACTTTTTAAACTGCTAGTAAAAAGAAATCAGCATGTTTTAACATGACTGCTTTGGACCCCAGCCCCTTGGGTGGGGGGGTGTACTGTGTGTGTGTGTGTGTGTGTGTGTGTGTGTGTGTGTGTGTGTGTGTGTGCGCGCCTGTGGTACCATCTGGCATTGGTGAAGCTGTGTTGCATAGATTGGTTCTCACCTGCGGAGTCTACATGCCGGCGCATTGCAAGGATACCTAACCCAAAGACAGCCTACTGAGGTCGGGGGGGCATACAGGCACTTTTAGGTGCATCACAGCAGTGCATCCCAGATTTGCAGGCAACCCCCAACCATGACAGCGTGGAAGATCAGAGGTGGTAGCAGGGTTTTTTTTGGTTGGAAAATCCTGACCCAGTAGACTTGGGTCTGTCAGATTAGAGAAAAATGTCTCTTTGAGGAGGAGGGGGTGTGGATGGAGCCTACAAAGAAGACTCCGATACCCCCTTGTTGGGTTCAGTATGCTATCACATGTGATGACTGAGGCTTCCAGGACTTAACAGCTAAGGAGGTTCTGGACACAGTGACTATAGATGTGACCCCAGGTTTTCCATCGGTACTGTTCTGACAGGCCCTTTTCCGAATCCTGTTGCTGTTTAATAAGTTATTGACCATAAATGGGCCAAGATGGGCAAGCAGTAGCAGCCACTGGGCCTAGGATTCACTGTTGTTTCTTTTCAGGAGAAAAGTATGAAGACATGGAAAATTTCCTTAGTGACAGATGTGTGCCACATGCAGTGAGGGGAAGCATACCACCATTTTCTTGTCAGATGTTCTTGACAAAAAAATTTGATCATGGCATGCTAACCAGCCTGTTTTTTGCATGGCATCAATATGCAAGCATTGTACACTTCTTGTCTTCAGGGACTTATGTTCATGGGTTCCAGATTTAGGTAGCTTCGTGCCACAGGATTCAGAAGGGTTGAATAATTAGGGGCTTCAAACAACATGAAGTCTTGCTATATTATGACAATTGCAGTTTGTCCCACCATTAGAACTGCTCCGGAGGTGAAAGAGTTAACTCCCATTCTAAGAATGGAACTTAGAGCACGAGCTCGGTTAGAGAAGCTCTGTCTGGGTTATTTCAAACCCAAACTGTCAGATTCTTTACTCCGCCTCACTGAACAGTTGCTCCGGAAATTTCTCCTACTGCTCGGTTCATTCTCGGTTTAAACAGTGTTTTCTCGGTTCAAATCAACCGAGAATATTATTATTTTAACCGAAAAACCGATCGGTTCAAGCTCTGTCTGTGGTATCGTAAGTAATTTCAGTTTAATTTCTGTGTGGAACTTGTAAATGTTATCAGTTCGGTTTTGAACCGATCAGCTTGCATTAAAACTTGAAGTTACAAAAATGAGAGCGGTTAGGAACCGATAAGGGTGTCTTGCCTGGCACTGCCGTTAAAAGGGCAAGTTTTTGGTTAGGCTGGCATTATGTCTGAGAAACCCAAAAGAAAAACCGGGCCCACTGGGTTTCAACACTGTGATGCTTGTGGGGAAGTCTTTGCCAAGGCTGACCCACACACCACATGTGTATATTGTCTGGGGTTTGACCACCTCAATTCAGACTGCCAGATTTGTAAAAATTCCTGCAGCCACCCTGGATAAGAGAGTGGGCAGGCTCAGGGCGAGAGGCCAGAAAGTCCGCTAACCGGATGGCCAGCCTGGTTCGGTGCCAACCGAACCGGAGGGAGTGCCCTCTGACCAGGGCGAGACTTCTTCGGGCCAACACAAAGCTGGCTCGGATGAGCCAGTTCCAGTAAAGAAAACAAGAAAATCAGCAGGTGTGGAGCCCAAAATTCCTTCTCCAACTGCTGCAGAGATAGCAAGAGCTATTCAGATTGTCCAGTCACTTTCTCCGGTTCCGTCCGAACCGCCACTGTCTGGTAAAAGGTCGGTTCGGTCAGTTCCACCGGTTCAGGAATATGATGTTGAGGAGTTTTAAGAACCAGAGGAGGGGGAGGATGATTATGAACAGTATGAATGTGACTTGGAGGGTCTGGGTGTGCCCATTGAACCGGCCATCTCCCCAGACAGACCTTTAGAATCTCCCCCTATGCTTTCTGAGTCCCCCTCTCACTTTATGTTTTACAAAAAAGTTGCTGAAACCCTCCAGCTCCCATTGGAGGAAGCTGTGGATGAGCAAGAGGAACCTGATTTTGTAGAAATTATGGATATACCAGAGTCTAGGAGATTGTCTATTCCTTTGCATAAATCATTTAGGAAACAAACAATAAAAATGTTAAAAACTCCTAATTCTGTGCCTCCTGTGGATAAAAAGATGGACAGGAGGTACACACTGTCAGGTCCTGACACAGAATTCCTTTCACAGCAATGCAGTCATGTTGGGGTGGTTCAGGCTGCAGCCTGTGATAAAGCTAATATTCCCCTGGCTTCACATCCTCCTGACAAGGATTCCAGGAAGATTGATGCCATGGCTAAAAAACAATACATGGCAGCATCCTTGGGACTCAGGCAAGCAAATTACATGGCTTATGTAGCAAGGTATCAAAAATCTAGATGGGACACTGTCATGGCTTTGGCCAAACAGGCCTCTGGCCAGCTTGCTAATGAGCTGGAACAGGTGGCTGCTGATGGCATTGAGGCATCCAAGGTGCAGTTTCATGCTGCTGTGGATTTTAATGATGTATCCTCTAGAGTCATGGCTATGTCTGTAGCTTTTGTAGAGGTTGGCCTGGCTCAGGTGTACTAGCTTGTCACAGGATACCCAGACTAAGGCTATGGATTTTCCTGTGGTGGGAAATTCTCTGTTTGGGGAGCAGACAGAGAATTATATGAAGAAATGGATGAATATAGGACTACCTATAAGAGTGCCCAAGCCAAGGAGCGGCAAGCCACTCCTCAGAGGCAGACCCCCAGGGATAGGGGTAGGCCTTTTCACCAAACCCAGGCCTCCTCTGCTTATGCTCAGAGGGGCTTCTTCAGAGGCAGAGGCAGACGAGGTGTGGGCAGGCCTGCTCCCACCTCTCAGCCTAAAGCACCTGCCAAACAGACACCCTGATGGGGTGCCCAGGGCCGATTCTCCTTTACCCGTAGGGGGCAGGTTGGCTTACTTCATTCAGAACTGGGTGTCTCTAACTTCAGACAAGTGGGTCCTGGAAGTAGTAAGCCAGGGTCTAGTTCTCAGCTTCAAAAGTTCCCAAAGATGAGAATCAGATCTTTCCCACCTGCAAACTCTTTAGAGACCTTTACTCTAGAAACAGAAGTCTCAACCCTCCTGGCTCTCAGAGCTGTAGAAAGGGTTTCTCCCCTACACCAGGGCAAGGGTCTGTACTCCAGATATTTCCTTACCCCAAAAAAGACAGGAGAATGGCGGCCCATTTTAGACCTCAGATATCTGAACAAACACCTTTTGAAACCAAAGTTCAGAATGGTAACTCTGGCAATGATTTTACCCTCTCTAAGGCCAGGGGACTGGCTAGCCTCCCTGGACCTCAAGGATGCCTATTTTCACGTCCTAATCAGAAGCTCCCACTGAAAGTACCTCAGATTCAAACTGCCCTCAGGTCACTACCAGTTCAGAGCAATGTCCTTCAGCCTCACCTCTGCCCCAAGCGTATTCACAAAATGTCTGGCAGTAGCAGTTGCTCATTTAAGGAGGCAAAGGATTGTTGTCTTTCCCTATCTGGACAACTGGCTCATTGTAGGCCAGTCCCCAGAACAGGTAAAATCTCACCTGCAAGTTACCCAGCAGCTGCTCACCTCCCTGGGCTTCTTGCTAAATTTTCCAAAGTCAGTTCTGGAACCAGTTCAGGTGCTCACCTTCATAGGTGCAGAATTGGACACAAAGTAGGCCAGAGCCTTCCTACCCTTAGAGAGGGTAAGAAACTTGGTGGCTCTGGCCTCCTCCTTCACTCTGCAGGTCTCTCGACCAGCAAGACACTTTTTGCAGCTCCTGGGGCACATGGCTGCGTCCACAGCCGTAGTGCAAGGAGCAAGATTTCAGATGAGGGACATTCAGTTTCACTTGAGAGCCTTTTGGTCTCAGAAAGAGACCCCTTTCCAAGTTGGTCCCAGTGACCCAAACCCTGATCCAGCCCTCCAGTGGTGGCAGGATCAGAGCAATTTAAGACTGGGGTCCCTTCATTCCTCTGTCTCACTCCTTGACCCTCACTACAGATGCTTCCCTCCTGGGTGGGGAGCCCACATGGGCGACCTCTCCACTCAGGGAGTGTGGTCCCCCAGGAATCTCTGCTCCACATCAATTTGCTGGAACTCAGAGCTGTCTTTTTAGCACTTCAAGTGTTTTCTGCGTCTGTTCAGAACAAAGTGGTACAAGTCAGAACAGACAACACCACAACAATGTGGTACATCAACAAGCAGGGGGGCACTCGGTCTTCGGCCTTGTGCACTGAGGCAATGAAGTTGTGGTCTCTGGCCTATTCCCTGAACACTTCCCTCATAGCAGTTCATCTTCCAGGAAAGGACGATGTCCTAGCAGATGCTCTCAGCAGGATTTCCCAGGGCCATCACGAATGGTCTCTGGATCCTCAAGTACTGGGGATAGTTTTTGCCAGATGGGGCACCCCTCAGATAGATCTTTTTGCAGCCCCAGACAATCACCAACTTCTACTTTTCTGTTGCAGGCCCCCAGTGTTGGGCTCAGCCCCCCTGGATGACTTTCTCCTAGATTGGGAAGGGAAATTTCTTTATGCCTTTCCCCCCTTCCCTCTCCTATTCAAGGTGCTAGTCAAAATCAGATCCCAGCCTTGCAGGGTGATTCAAACAACATGAAGTCTTGCTATATTATGACAATTGCAGTTTGTCCCACCATTAGAACTGCTCCGGAGGTGAAAGAGTTAACTCCATTCCATGAATGGAACTTAGAGCACGAGCTCTAAAGAGAAGCTCTGTCTGTGTAGTTTCAAACCTGAACTGTCAGATTCTTTACTCCGCCTCACTGAACAGTCACTCTGGAGATTTCTCCTACTGCTCGGTTCATTTCTGGGTTTAAACAGTGTTTTCTCGGTTCGATTCAACCGAGAATAGTTTTATTTTAACCGCACAACCGATCGGTTCAAGCTCTGTTTGTGGTATCGTAAGTAATTCATATTTTAATTCTGTGTGGAACTTGTAAGTTTTATCGGTTCGGTTTTGAACTGATCAGCTTGGGTTAAAACCTAAAGTTTCAAATTTGAGATTTTAAGTGCGGTTCGGTTCTTATCGGTTCTAAAAACCGGATTTCATTCGTTTTTCCAATACCCGTGACACGTTGGAACCGATAAAGGGTGTCTTCTCTTTCTGCCGCTTAAAGGGCAAGTTTTTCTGGTTAGGCTGGCATTATGTCTGAGAAACCCAAAAGAAAAACGGGCCACTGGTTTCAACACTGTGATGTCTGTGGGGAAGTCTTTGCCAAGGCTGACCCACACACCACATGTGTTTATTGTCTGAGGTTTGACCACCTCCAGTCAGACTGCCAGATTTGTAAGAATTTCCTGCAGCCACCCTGGAAAAGAGATTGGGCGGCTCAGGGAACAGAGGCCAAAAATCCGCTGACCGGATGGCCAGCCCGGTTCGGTGCCAATCAACTGGAGGAGTGCCCCTGACCAGGGCGAGACTTCTCGGCAACGGTAGCTGTTCGGATGAACCAGTTCCAGTAAAGAGAATAAGAAAGTCAGCAGGTTTGGAGCCCAAAATTCTTACCCAACTGCTGCAGAGATAGCAAGAGCTATTCAGATTGTCCAGTCACTTTCTCCGGTTCCGCCCATACCGCCACTATCTGGTAAAGGTCAGTTCGGTCGGTTCCATCGGTTCAGGAATATGATGTTGAGGAGTTTTATGAACCAGAGGAGGGGAGGATGATTATGAACAGTATGAATGTGACTTAGAGGGTCTGGTGTGCCCATTGAACCGGACATCTCCCCAGACAGACCTTTGAATCTCCCCATGCTTTCTGAGTCCCCTCTCATTTTATGTTTTACAAAAGTTGCTGAACCCTCCAGCTTCCTTTGGAGGAAGCTGTGGATAAGCAAGAGAGCCTGATTTTGTAGAAATGATGGATATACCAGAGTCTAGGAGATTGTCTATTCCTTTGCATAAGTCATTTAGGAAACAAACAATAAAAATCTTAAAAACTCCTAATTCTGTGCCTCCTGTAGATAAAAAGATGGACAGGAGGTACACACTGTCAGGTCCTGATACAGAATTCCTTTCTCAGCAATGCAGTCATGTTGGGGTAGTTCAGGCTGCAGCCTGTGATAAAGCTAATATTCCCTGGCTTCACATCCTCCTGACAAGGATTCCAGGAAGATTGATGCCATGGCAAAAAAACAGTACATGGCAGCGTCCTTGGGACTCAGACAAGCAAATCATATGGCTTATGTAGCAAGGTATCAGAAATCTAGATGGGATACTGTTATGGATTTAGCCAAACAAGCCCCTGGCCAGCTTGCTAGTGAGCTGGAGCAGGTGGCTGCCGATGGCATTGAGGCTTCTAAGGTGCAGTTTCATGCTGCTGTGGATTTTAATGATGTTTCCTCTAGAGTCATGGCCACATCTGTAGCTTTTCGTGAGTTGGCCTGGCTCAGGTGTACTAGCTTGTCACAGGATACAGTCAAAAGGCTATGGATTTTCCTGGTGGGAAATTCTCTGTTTGGGGAGCAGACAGAGAATTATATGAAGAAGATGGATGAATATAGGACTACCTATAAAAGTGCCCAAGCCAAGGAGCGGCAAGCCACTCCTCAGAGGCACACCCTCAGGGGTAGGGGTAGGCCTTTCCACAGGCCTTTTTACCAAACCCAGGCCTCCTCTGCTTATGCTCAGAGGGGGTTCTTCAGAGGCAGAGGCAGACGGGGCGGCGGGCAGCCTGCCCCACCCCCAGCCTAAAGCACCTGCCAAGCAGGCACCCTGATGGGGTGCCCAGGGCTGGTTCCTTTACCAGTAGGGGCAGGTTGGCTTACTTCAGTCAGAACTGGGTGTCTTTAACTTCAGACAAGTGGGTTCTGGGAAGTAGTAAGCCAGGGTCTAGTCTCAGCTTCAAAAGTTCCCAAAGATGAGAATCGGGTCTTTTCCACCTGCAAGCTCTTTAGAGACCTTTGCTCTAGAAGCAGAGGTCTCAACCCTGTTAGCTCTCAGAGCAGTAGAAAGGGTTCCTCCCCTACACCAGGACAAGGGTCTGTACTCCAGATACTTCCTTACCCCAAAAAAGACAGGAGAATGGCGGCCCATTTTAGACCTCAGATATCTGAACAAGCATCTTTTGAAACCAAAGTTCAGAATGGGAACTCTGGCAATGATTTTAGCCTCTCTAAGGCCAGGGGACTGGCTAGCTTCCTGGACCTCAAGGATGCCTATTTTCACGTCCTAATCAGAAGCTCCCACGAAAGTACCTCAGATTCGAACTGCCCTCAGGTCACTACCAGTTCAGAGCAATGCCCTTGACCTTACCTCTGCTCCAAGGGTATTCACAAAATGTCTGGCAGTAGCAGTGGCTCACTTAAGGAGGCAAAGGATTGCTGTTTTCCCTATCTGGACGACTGGCTCATTGTGGGCCAGTCCCCAGAACAGGTAAAATCTCACCTGCAAGTCACCCAGCAGCTTCTCACCTCCCTGGCTTCCTGCAAATATACCAAAGTCGGTTCTGGAACCAGTTCAGGTACTCACCTTCATAGGTGCAAATTGGACACAAATCTGGCCAGGCTTTTCTTCCCTTAGAAGGGTAAGGAACTTGGTGGCTCTGGCCTCCTCTATCACTCTGCGGTCTCGTACCAACAAGACACTTTTTGCAGCTCCTGGGGCACATGGCTGGTCCACAGCTGTAGTGCAGGGAGCAAGATTTCAGATGAGACATTCAGTTTCACTTGAGAGCCTATTGGTCTCAGAGAAGACCCCCTTTCCAAGTTGGTCCCAGTGACCCGAACCTTGATCCAGGCCCTCAGTGGTGGCAGGATCAGACAATTTAAGACTGGGGGTCCCTTCATTCCCCTTTCTCACACTTTGACCCTCACTACAGATGCTTTCCTCCTGGGGTGGGAGCCCACAGGCGATCTCTCCACTCAGGGAGTGGTCCCCAAGATCTCTGCTCCCACATCAATTTGCTGGAACTCAGAGCTGTCTTTTTTAGCACTTCAGCGTTTCTGCTTGTCCAGAACAAAGTGGTACAAGTCAGAACAGACAATACCACAACAATGTGGTACATCAACAAGCAGGGGGCACTCGGTCTTGACCTTGTGCACCGAGGCAATAAGTTGTGGTCTCTGGCCTATTCCTGAACACTTCACTCATAGCAGTTCACCTTCCAGGAAAGGTCAATGTCCTAGCAGATGCCCTCAGCAGGATTTCTCAGGGCCATCACGAATGGTCTCTGGATCCTCAAGTACTGGGGATAGTCTTTGCCAGATGGGGCACCCCTCTGATAGATCTTTTTGCAGCCCCAGACAATCACCAACTTCCACTGTTCTGTTGCAGGCCCCCAGTGTTGGGCTCAGTCCCCCTGGATGCCCTTCTCCTGGATTGGGAAGGTAAGGGAAGTTTCTTTGCTTTCCCCTTCCCTCTCCTATTCAAGGTGTTAGTAAAATCAGATCCCAGCCTTGCAGGGTGATTCTGATTGCCCCAGATTGGGCCAGGCAGCCCTGGTACCCACTCCTTCTGTCCCTGACAGTCCATCTCCCTGTCTCTCCCCAGAATCACAACCTATTAACCTGTGCCCAGGGAGAGTTTGGTATCCGAACCTCAAATCCCTCAACCTCAAGGCCTGGCTCTTGAGGAGTTAGAATGCTGACCTACACCTCTCTCAGGGTGTTCTTGAAATCTAAAGGCTTCGGAAGCCTTCCACTAGGCTACTTATAATTCTAAGTGGAAAAGGTTCTCCATTTGGTGTTCTGGGAAACATATTTCCCAGAATCTGCTGATTTGCCCATTGTGTTAGATTACATGGTCCATTTTAATTCTTTGGGCCTGAGACCAGCTACCCTGAGAGTTCATTTGGCAGCTGTCTCTGCTTTTGTTTCAGCAGGAAAGCCATCTCTCTTTCCGCTCACCCTGTATTTTCCAATTTTTTAGGGATTACTCATACTAATCCACTTTTAGGGATCCGCCCCTGCCTGGACCTTAATGTTTGCATTGCCCAGTTAATGCAACCCCTTTGAACCTCTGTTTTCTGCAGAGCTTAAGTATCTAACTTGGAAAACTGTTTTCCTAGTGGCTATCACTTCTGCTAGAGCATAAGTGAGTTGCAAGCCTTGTCAGTAGAAACTGACTTTTTTCTTTCTCCACAGGGATAAGGTAGTCCCCAGGACTAACAGGAAGTTTTGCTAAGGTGGTTTCAGATTTCATCTTAACCAATCTATCTCCCTCCCAGTGTTTTCACTGAACATTCCTCTTCTGGTGAGAGGAGATTGCTAAGTTTGGACGTTAAGAGGTGCCCTTAGTTACTATATAGAGCATTACCAAGGGTCACAGGTTCGAATCCCTCAACTTTTCTCACTTATGGTGAGGTTGGGAAGGAAACCTGCCACTAAGAGATCAGTTGCCAGTGGATTGTCTCTTGCATCCAATTTTGTTATCAGAAACTGGGCAGAGATCCCCTCTGGCTTGAGGGCTCATTCTACCAGAGGTACAGCCGTGTCTCTAGCTGCTGCCAGAGACATCCCTATATTGGAGATATGTCAAGCTGCTACTTGGAAAGCGATACACTTTCACAAGCATTACTCCTGGATGTCCAGGCTGGGAGAGATGCTCGGGTTTGGCACAGCTGTGCTTCAGAGCTATTCTAAGTAGGTTCTGTCCCTCCTCCATGGAGGTACTGCTGTGTAGTCTGCAATTGTCATAATATAGCAGACTTCATGTTGTTTGAAGAAAAATTACTCACCTAGTAATGTTGTTTCTTCTAATGGAGTCTTGCTATATTATGACCTCCCAGCCTGCCCCTCTCAGAACTTCTACTTGGATATGGGGTGGGCAGCCCAGTGTGGGCACTATTTTATGCCCTTTTATGTGTTTTCACCCTTCTTGGGGTTTGGGGGTGGTGTTTTCATTTTTCCTTATATTTCTCTCATATTGTTAAATTATACTATTAGTTCTGGTCCCCTGACTTGAGTCTTTTGTGTTGGGACCAGCAATAGTGTTAATATTTAGGTAGCCAGTTGGCTAGTGTAGGTTACAGCTTCCACACAGACCTTAGTGAGTTTTTGCTCATAAAGATCTGACAGTTCAGGTTTGAAACTACACAGACAGAGCTTCTCTTTAGAGCTCATGCTCTAAGTTCCATTCATGGAATGGAGTTAACTCTTTCACCTCCGGAGCAGTTCTAATGGTGGGACAAACTGCAATTGCCATAATATAGCAAGACTCCATTAGAAGAAACAACATTACTAAGGTGAGTAATTTTTTCTTCTGATTGCCCCAGATTGGGCCAGGCAGCCCTGGTACCCACTCCTTCTGTCCCTAACAGTCCATCTTCCCCTGTGTCTCCCCAGGAATCACAACCTGTTAACCTGTGCCCAGGGGAGAGTTTGGTATCCGAACCTCAAATCTCTCAACCTCAAGGCCTGACTCTTGAGGAGTTAGAATTTGCTGACCTACACCTTTCTCAGGGTGTTCTTGAAATCCTAAAGGCTTCTAGGAAGCCTTCCACTAGGGCTACTTATAATTCTAAGTGGAAAAGGTTTTCCATTTGGTGTGCTGGGAAACATATTTCCCCGGAATCTGCTGATTTGCCCATTGTTTTGGACTATATGGTCCATCTTAATTCTTTGGGCCTGAGACCAGCTACCCTGAAAGTACATTTGGCAGCTGTCCCTGCTTTTGTTTCAGCAGGAAAGCCCTCCTCTCTTTCCGCTCACCCTGTATTTTCCAAGTTTTTAAGGGATTACTTCATACTAATCCACCTTTTAGGGATCCGACCCCTGCCTGGGACCTTAATGTTTGTATTGCCCAGTTAATGCAACCCTTTGAACCTCTGTCTTCTGCAGAGCTTAAGTACTTAACTTGGAAAACTGTTTTCCTAGTGGCTATCACTTCTGCCAGGCGCATAAGTGAGTTGCAAGCCTTGTCAGTAGAAACTGACTTTATTTCTTTCCACAGGGCTGAGTGAGTCCTCAGGACTAACAGGAAGTTTTTGCCTAAGGTGGTTTCAGATTTCCATCTTAACCAATCTATCTCCCTTCCAGTGTTTTCACTGAACATTCTTCCTCTGGTGAGAGGAGATTGCACAGTTTAGATGTTAAGAGGGCCTAAGTTACTATATAAGAATGTACCAAGGGTCACAGGTTCCGAATCCTCCAACTTTTCTCACGGTGAGGTCAGAAAAGGAGACCTGCCACTAAGAGATCAATTGCCAGGTGGATTGTCTCTTGTATCCAATTTGTTATCAGAAACTGGGAGAGTTCCCCTCTGGCCTGAGGGCTCATTCTACCAGAGGTACAGCCGCTAGCTGCTGCTGCCAGAGACATCCCTATCTTAGAGATATGTCAAGCTGCTACCTGGAAACGGTACACAGTTTCACCAAGCATTACTCCCTGGATGTCCAGGCCAGAGAGATGCTCGGTTTGGCACAACGCTGTGCTTCAGAGCTATTCCTAAGTGGGTTCTGTCCTCCTCCATGGAGGTACTGCTGTGTAGTCTGCAATTGTCATAATATGCAAGACTCATGTTGTTTGAAGGAAAAATTACTCACCTTAGTAATGTTGTTTCTTCTAATGGAGTCTTGCTATATTATGACCTCCCCAGCCTGCCCCTCTCAGAACTTCTACTTGGGTATGGGGTGGCAGGCCTAGTGTGGGCACTAGTTATGCCCATTATATGTTTTCCACCCTTCTTGGGGTTTTGGGGTGTGGTGTTTTTATTTTATATTATATATTACTGCTGGTCCCCTGACTTGAGTCTTTGTGTTGGGACCAGCAATAGGTGTTATATTTAGGTAGCCAGTTGGCAGTGTAGGTTGTCATACTTCCACACAGACCTTAGTGAGCTTTTGCTTGTAAAGATCTGACAGTTTGGGTTTGAAATAACCCAGACAGAGCTTCTCTAACCGAGCTCGTGCTCTAAGTTCCATTCTTAGAATGGGAGTTAACTCTTTCACCTCCGGAGCAGTTCTAATGGTGGGACAAACTGCAATTGTCATAATATAGCAAGACTCCATTAGAAGAAACAACATTACTAAGGTGAGTAATTTTTTCTTTTGTTGGTTGGTTTTCCTTTTCTGGGAAGTGCATTGGCAGTTATGCAGGTGATCTTGTGTAATGGACTCTAGGGTGGTGACCATAAGAGGGGTGAGTCTGCACTGCTGGACTGCAGAGCAGGTGTCTAAGACAAATCTGCAAAATGTGCCTGTTGCCAGGGATTTGATTGTCGCCTCCTAACTGGATGGGATTTGTAGGATATCTAAGATAAGGCAGCGCTGTAGCCAGCATCTAAGCAGCAGTTAAAGCCTGCTGTGTCTCAGCTTTGAGGGGGTGGGGATTCAGCTGCCCAAGATGGTCTAAATGTGAACTTAGCTGATTCGAGAAGCATAGGAACTTACTTTGTTTTGTTAGGCATCAGGAAAAAGGCCTTTTTTTGCTTGTTCAAGCAGGAGTGGCAGATCTCCACAATGAAGTTATGCTTCCAACCCCAAGAATCCGTCACTTTAATTACACTCTAAGGCAGGGTTGTCCAACCTTTTTATGTTTGCTTGCACGCATGTGCAAGAAACATAGTGCCATCATCCGAGTTTTTGTAGATGTGGTACCCTGCCTTCCAATTCAGTCAGTGTGTTTGCAGTTGTGGCCACAGTTCACCAATGAATGCTGCAGCTGTCTGTGACAATAGTTGAAAATGCAGTGCCGTACAGTTGAAAGGGAAAGCTCTGCTTCAGTGAGCAGCGATAAGATAGTGTTGATTAGCATAATGCTGGCAATCCTGCTTGTATACGTCTCTGCTTTCTCTTCCTGGAACATAAATTCAGTTTGAAGTGAACTTTTCCTAGGACTATCTTTCCGGGAGGAGGTGACGGGTGTGCCCAATCCCCCGTCGGCTCAATTAACCCCAAAGAAACAGACTTCCAGTTGCCATGCTGAGATCCACCTCAGCGTGGCACTGCGTCTGTAGGGTCATGGGGTGCCCAATCCTCCATCGGCTCCACTGCCCCCCCCCCCCAAAAAAAAATCTTCCATCTGCCATGCTGGGAGCCCTCCCCAGCGTGGCACAAGTCCCACGTCGTCCTCCTAAAAAGAAAACAAACACCTGAAAAGAAAAAAATGGTCCCTCGTTGATTGTCTTGCCCCCAACCCGCCCACCCTCTGCGATCAACCTCCCCACACCCCACCTCACCCCATACCTCCGGAGGCCGGCGAGGCGATCTTCGGTGGACCGGAACACGCCTGCACACTTCAAAGCCGACCGTGAACTGAAGAAATGCCAGTAAGCTGTATAATGGAATAAATAGGGCTTTTTCAACTTTGATACATATCACAGGCATTTTTTTTTTAATTTTACACCAGATTTTCAACATGGGGTTTTGGGACCCTCCTCATGAATTGTGGCACTGTCATGAGGTTATCGGCCCGAAAGGTGATTTTGGCGGGCCATTGGCGCCGCAACCTCCTTTCGGGACCGATTTTACAAAATGACAGTATTGCAGTTCATGAGGTAGGCACCCAAAAACACTATGTTGAAAATTTGGTGAAAAAATTCCCAAAAATGACTGATTTACAAGAGTGCGTTGCACAGTTCCTACGCATGCTCGTAAGTTCGCAAATTTTTAATATTTTCACTCCAGGTTTTCAACATTGCCATTTTACCACACCTCCTTATGAACAGTACAGCTGTCATTTTTCACATCTCGACCAACATGTGTTTCCGCGCATATAGCGCACAATGGCGCAGTCAGTGTGCAAAATCAATGTTCGGGACAGATTAAGAAAATCACAGTGACACTTCATGAGCAGAGGTCTTAAAATGGCTATGTTAAAATTTGGTGACAAAAGTCCATAAAATGACTGTGTTACAGCGAGCATTGCACAGTTTCCATGCACCCTTGTAAGTTCATGAATTTGTAATATTTTCACTCCAGATTTTCACCAATGGCATTTTTCCACACTTCCTTATGAACAGTACAGCTGTCATTTTTCTCACCATGGCGAAATGTGTTTCGCACTTCCAGCGTGAAATGCGTGGTCGCTGTCTTGAAATCACTGTTCAGGACAGATTAAAAATGACAGTGACACTGTTCATGAGCACGAATCCCAAAATGCCTGTGTTGACAATCTGCTGTAAAAATCCCCAAACTAATTACATTACAGGTGTGCGTTGCACAGTTTCTGTGCCTGCGTGACTTCGCCAGTTTTTTTTTATATTTTCATTGCAGATTTTCAACATTGGCATTTTACACCTCCCCATGAACAGTACAGCTGTCATTTTCACATCCTGTTCAAAATGTGTTTTCGCACCTGTGGTGCCAAATGGTGTAGTCACTGTGAAAAGCAGCTTTGGCTAACAAACTGATATTGCCACTGTTCATGAGGTGGGGTCAAAAAACCATGTTGAAAATTTGGAGAAAAATACTACCAACGTTCTGAGGTGTTAGGGTTTCCGACCATAACGCCCCACCCTGTAGAGAATAACAGGCATCAGGGTGTGACTTGGGATTGTCGCCTGTAATGCTCATACGATTCCACCCCCAACCCCACCCTGCAGCCAGTGAGAGGCATTGAGGTGTGCCTTGGACTCTTCGGCCCCAAAGTTCACCCCATTCTCCTATATAGCACCCATCTCACTGTATTTCCTGATGGAATGGGGTGAACATAAGGGCCAAAGACACCAAGGCACACTGTGACACTTGTCGGTGTCTGCAGGGTAGAGGGTATGGTGAAATGGCATGGCCGTTGTGCCTAATGACCCAAAGGCACACCCCAATGCCTGTCAGTATCTGCAGGGTGGTGGTATGGTTGGCTTCAGTTCAGTACTTCACTGCCATTCCTATTATGCAGCTCTGTAACTCCCTACACTACCAATGCTAGTGCCAGCAAGCAAACATTCGGCATTGACAAAAGCTTGTTTGGGGTGGGAGCAACATTTGAAATTTAAGAACAAGTGCAGCGCAACATCACCATGCGATGCGTGCTATTCAACGAGCGCATGCCATATTAGGCCAATATTTAACATTTTTACAATTATTTATATGCACACATATATATATGTGTGTGTGTGTGTATATGTGTGTATATATATATATATATATATATATATATATATATACACACACACACATATAAATATATAGTTTTAAATAAATAATGACAGAATTAGTCAATAGTAATTTTGTAGTCGGTTTTTATTAAATATTTATAAAAACACTTTAATTATTAAAAAAATATGTAACTATTAATGAGCTTTTTTACTTTGCCTCCCCCATACCCCCATCCCATCAAACAAGCACTGCTAGAATGATGTATGCAGCATGTAACTGTGAATGAGCTGTCACACCATTAATATGTAACATCGCACTGCTTAAACGAGCACCTCTACACCTCTCCCCCTCCAGCAGAAACAAACAAACAAAGATACACAGGGAACAACTGGTAGTATCTGCACGGTGGAAGGTGCTGAATAACAACTTAACTAACAGCCCGCAGCATGTTTTCCTCACTGAGGCTGACCTGCAACAAACACGAATGCCCTCAGCAACGCAGCACACAACAAATCGTAGCGCAGTTTATTGGCACAGGATAATTAAGCGCAGCAGCTCGTAATAATTAAATTATACAATTAAATTACAATTGGTGCATACATGGGCAATAAGACACGACAGGGTGTACATGGAACATATTCTACCGCATGGCCAGGGGCGTAATAAGGCACAAGGCCTTGGCCGAGTGCCTTTAGCCCCTGGCGTGCGGTAAAATATGTTCCATGCACACACCTGGAGTATCTTATTGTGCTTATAAAATGGACACCTAAATGTATTATAAATTTTACAGGTAGAAAAATCTTGCTTGTATGTAGAAAAAAAGATTTAAAGGTGCTATTGTATGGTAAAATAGTCCTTCCGCAGACATTGTGTTAATATTCATGAGCTCATTTGCATGTGACTGCAGGTTGCTACCAGATTTGAAAGCTGTGGCATGTGCTTTGTTGACTGCTCTGTGGTCATTGCGAAATGTTTTTAGAAGTAACGGCGGGGGACTGTGGCCAATTTTTTTTTTTTTTTTAGTTTAGTGAAGAAGCCGAGGAACCGGGTGACTGAGCGGTGACAGTTGCAAAATGTTTTTAGAAGTAGCAGTGGGGACTGTGTCTGTTTTTTGTTTTTGTTTGTTTTGTTTTGTTCACCGAAGAAGCAGAGGAACCGGGTGACAGAGCGGTGACTGCAGACAACCTGCACTGCTGCAAAATTAGCGGGACAGCTGCGATCGTGGCCACCGAATGCACTGTTCAGTGAAGAAGCCGAGGAACTGGGAGACAGAGCGGTGACTGCATACAACCTGCACTGCTGAGAAATTAGTGGGAGAGCTGTGATCGTGGGCCTCTTTAACCCTGGGTTTTAACCAGAGTAAGCAACACAGGTCAGACTTCTGTTTAAAAAAAAAAAAAAAAATGGGAAGGGGACACAGTTCCGCGCTGTGCCACCAAATAAACTGCTGTTCAGCATTACAAAATGGGTGGGCTAAACACTGTGGCATTGGGTAATAAAAAGATTGCTGCCAGTGAAAATGCCAGTGTTCTATGGCACCAGAATCTTGGCCTTGTCACTGCCAGCTCTTTTTTTTTTTAACCCACGCATGGAACATATTTCATGCATGTACAGGTTGGCTTCTGACTGGCTGGTTTAGCCTGCCCATTTTATAGCTAGATTTGTTTAATGCAGTAGTTCAGCAGATTAAGATTCAAGTGAAGAGGCAGCTGATTGGAATTTATATATCTCTCCGTGGTTTCTTGTCACTCATTGCTGCTCCTTGTCATCTCGGGAGGAGATAAAAAATATTCAAGCTCTAGCAATCTGACCGAAACTTACAAACCGCAGCCTTTCTATCTGGCTTTTACAAGTGCAAAGCGAGACAGCAAATCGGACCTCAAGTATAAATTAATTAATGATCTGTGATTTGCGATCCGTTGTTTTGCAAGGCTGCTGTTTGAGATTAGTGCACAGATAATTACTCACACTATATAAGCCACTTCACACTTTTAGAACATTCATGGAATCACAGAGACAACATGGACAGGCGAAATGAAGTGGCTAAAATTAAATGTGAGTGCAAATGGAAGAGTTAAAGGGACAAGCACAAAAGTGCAAAATATGAACTAAAGCAGTATTTTTGCTTGGAGCCTTCGCGAGCAACGTAAAATGGCTTGGCGAACAACATGTTGCTCGCGAGCCACGCGTTGGACAGTCCTGCTCTAAAGATCAAGTCCTAGGAGACAGAATGTATTCTAATAAAAATAATTTAGAATACTGGTTCAAAAAGCTCTGCTTCCATGCTCCACCCTGGCAGCTATTTGTTTCTCTGCCTGAACAGAGCACTAGCCGCAAGTCAAGCACTGCTATCGCTGGGTCTCCAGATGTTAAAATATTTTAATTATTTTAAATTAAATTATGTTAAAACCTCGGTTACGCTGCATTAGTTAGGCATTTTACTTGTTTCAGCTGTCGTCCGACTCCTGTTTTGATTGCTGGGAACCGGAGACCACCCAGCCTGGCTACCTTTTGAATTGGCTAGTTTTACATAAAATTATACAATGGCAAGAAATAATCTAGCATGCTGATTGGTTAATGAGCCCCAGACACAGTGATGTTATTACACGATAACATCACTGTATCTAGGCCAGGCACAAAGGTAACTACACTGCAGAAAAGGATCCCTCCCTCCCTCTAATTATCCTGTTGAGCTCACGGCTCGCCTCTGCGTGTACAAGCATCCAGCTTCCTGCCTAACAGTTCACACTAAAATCACCATCCCGTTCCCAAATGTCACTTTCTTTTCATAATCAAACCTTTCATAAAAACGGAAACTCTTCCTAAACAGATCATAAGGTCTTCCAAAAAGACACTTGCTTGCGGCTTTGTAAAACAGAAGTTCGTACCTCCAGCTGCCACTCCGTTGTTGAGAACGCACACTTTGGATACTCACACTCGGCCATCTGTTCCCCGAAAAACACATATTCCAAGTAAAAATAATTAAAAAAGGCATCAGTAACGGGTTTTACTTCTCCCGCTCATTGACAAGTTGATTTCAGCGCGTGTGCAGTCTAGACTCGCATTGCACCATTCCCGAAAGGCTTGACAGCTGTAAAAGAAATGAAGTAAATTTAAAATGGCAAAAAAAAAAAACCAAAAAAAACACAAATACTCTCCCCTTCACGCACTGTCTGTTGTAACTTTAAGCACATAACCCGACAGGGCAGAGGGGAGACCGATGTCACAGAGCAATACATAAACAAGAAAAAGCATTTAGGACTCAGTAGGCAAGATCGATGTGGCAGCAGCGCCATCTTGTGTTGGAAGACATATTCTGGACTTTTTTCTTAAAACATATACCTACACTCACAGATATCATAGAAAAACTTGATAAAGCATTTTTTTTTTTTTTAAATTAACAAATGAGCCATTGTATAATAGGAGTGATGTTATTACACAATAACACACACCCTGTCGTGCCTTATTGCTTAATTAACCACTTGCTTTTTCTTTTTGAGTGTTTCATTTTTCATTACTCAGAATACACAAAAAAGGAAGCGCTTTCACTTTCCGTTTCTGCCTGTACCCTTTCACCTTAATTAATTGGCTCCTGTTATAGGAAATTACAATTTGACCTTTGGCACAGTGTTTGGAGGTAAGAGATGTGTTTGATTACTGGGCTCTTAACTATGTTTTATGTTTTTTGTAATCTTCATAATTTTTCCTTTTTTTCAACCAGAATCTCTCCAATTAGGTGTGTCAGAGAAACCTAAGGGATCCACATGCTTAAACTGTGAAAGTTGTTTCCAGCCCCTGGCAAAGGTAGACTGTCACAAGCTATGTTTAAAGTGTCTGGGGTCCAGATCACAAATTTATTAATTGTGAGCCCAGGATTGTTTTTTGCATGAAACCTTAAATAAAAGGGTTAAAAAAATGAAATAAATTATGGCTTGTCAAGCTGCCTCATTGTCACCAAAAATAATACAAAAGGCTGTGAGGGAGGTCACAATAATGGTGGAGAACAGAAGCATCCATCTCCTCATAATTCAGCAGCAGCATCAAACACTGTAAAGGGTGACACAAGATGAAGCTGCTCAGCCATCGGAAAGGCATGATTGAGATGGATCAGATACGGGGGTGTTCGAAAGGGGGAACCCTGAATCCGTTGATGGCAAAAATGAAAAATAAAAGAGCCCTCTGAGCAGACACTGGATACCGGTGCTAGCTAAAAAGAGAATAAAAGAAAAAAATGTCACTGCCACTTCTTCCAAATGGAGATAGGAGTAGGCAGATGACACAGAAAAAAAATGCCCTCATCTTTGGACATATAAAAGATTTGGCAATTTTTCCAGGCTGTTGGAAATTTTAATAATGTGACTGCCCCCATGCTCCAACCTGTCTGCCTGCAGAGGAGGAGGAGAAAGAAAAATACTATGTACGAGAGGAGGAGGGTGACCCCATGGTATCAGAAGGTGCACGTGAGTAAGACTGGATCTCCTCCAAGGCATGTTAAGGACTATACTTCTTTTTGCTCATTTTCAGACAAATGCTTCATACTCTCAACATTCTCCCTCAGTAAATTAAGGAGGATGAAGAAGATGCTGAATTTATGGATATAATGCGATAGCGCCTTCGAGGAGGTTATTAGTCCCAATACATAAATCACTTAAAAAGGCCATATCAAAAATTATGTCTGCACCTACTTCAGCTGCAGCCATTGATATGGTGTTCGTATCCATATCCACACTTCTGGCAGTGTCCTTTCCTTTTAAGGCTTGCCGGAACGTCTGCAGGCTGGCTCCTCCCATCCACCCAGGTGGTAACTCCCTCGGCACCGCTCCGTGATGTCAGATCTTCCTTTCCGCTGGAAGAAGAAGGTTCCCTCCTTACTGCTCTCGCGCTGAAGAGGCCCTTTGCTTATTTCTTCAAATTCTAATAAAAAACGTAATCTTCAGGCTATTTTTCTTGTCATTGTCGAAATGGACAACACGCAGTCTGCTCCGGGTTTCCAGAAATGTGCCTGTGGGCAGAAGATGTACAGAATGGATCCACACACCATGTGCGTGTACTGCCTGGGCCTCAAGCACGATCCTCAGGCCTGCGGTATTTGCCGCACTTTTCTTTTTTTCTTTTATTCACTTTATTGCCTTGAGCCCCTCAACCCTGTGGACAAACTACGCACCAGCCACGACACCCAAACCTTGCCGAAGCCCCTCTGGGTGGGTCTTGAAGCTAACTGTCGTGGCTAAAGGGCCGGGCACCGTGCCTGGCTCATACGAGGGGGCTGGCGATTTTGTTGTTATAGTCCCCTTGGAGCTAGGACGTGCAGTGACGCAAGGGAATGTGCATCTATCCTAGCTCCACACCACGTCTTGGTGTGGGGCGCACCTTGTCCCCCAGTCTCCGCCAGAGAGCAATCTACGCCAACACCCATACACTCAGGAACCACTCCTCCCTGGAGAAGGAGAGCAGTCCTCCGTACGCTTGACCCTTCTCCTCCCCTGCTGACTCTCGACGACCCATGCTCATTCCCAAACACGGGTCGCCGGCGTGGTGCGAGGAATTTGCCGTGCTTTTCATCCGTCCACTTTGGAGGATCGCCATGCCTGCCTGCTTTTAGGTCGTCCGGACGATTGGGACCTGCCAGTCAAATCCAAGGACGCCTGTCAAGTGGTCTCCGTGGCTGCGTGGTCCGCTGAACAACTTGCGTTCGAGGAGGCCGCAGCACAGGCCACTGCTCATGCTTCCTTGGCTTCTGCCTTTTTGCCGCTTTCCTTGGGTGCCTCCTTAGTGGGGCATTCAAAGAATTGTTCCAGGCCTTTCCCACTTACAGCAGTTTCTGGGTGGGTCTGTGTACTCAAGATAGAACCCAAGGGTGCAAAGTCAAGGGTGGCTAGCCCCAATTTGTAACAGTTCCCAAAGCAAAGTATGTACACTAAGAAATCGGCAAACTGTATGGAGCTAAGAAAGTCAGTTTCAAATGGCTTTAATCCATCAGTTAAATGCTCTGCAGTTATATCCAGTCACCAACAGTGAAGTCAGCTCCCCCCCACCGCTTCGCCTATGCAATAGGCTTCTTCAGGGGGCCCCCTAAAGAAGCCTATTACATAGTCGAAATGCTGTGGTGGGAGAGCCGACCTCCGCACTCATGGGCAGGGTCCCTTCAAGCACAAATCTAAGTCTAAAAAAGAGACCAAGAAACGGGATCGCCGTCGATCGTGGGATCCAGAGTGCTCTTGGGCCTCCTGATTCCCTTGCTTTTCCGGAGGTTTCGACTTTGGTTGATGCTTCGGCCCAGGCTGCTAGCCCCACTGTGTCCCATCGGGCCAGTTGGTCGAGACACAGGTCGATCTTCTAGCCATGATTTTTCTCGATTCGGTCGACCCGTTGTTCTCAGATGAGGCCGATACCTCCCTATCCAGGACTCCGGTCCTGCCTTTGCCTTTGGATGGATCAGACTACTGATCCGCTGCCCCTCCCTTGGGTGACTCAGGACCCGGAGGTTCCTCGGCATTCACCGGCTTCCTCCAATACCCACCGACAGTCAAGGTCAAGGTCTCACTCTCTATCCCCCGAGTCATGCAGCCTGCGTTGACAGTGACGCTCACGCTCTTAGTGCTCGGGGAAGTGGCACCACTGCTACTCTTCGTCCTGCTTGGGTGAGGAGAGGTATTGGCGCAAGTTTCGTTGATGCTATGAGGACTTGATGTGGCAGCAGCTCGTGTTTACTGGGATGAAACCCGTTCCAACTCTACCCCGGCCATCACTTGGCTCTCGACACAGAGGTTGATGCCCTCTCTGCCTCGGTAGGAGCTGACCCGTCAGGTTCTGGCTTGGCCTCCTCCGACTTCTCCACCCATTCCGGTGGAGCTGCCACTAAAACAGCCGAAGACCGGCGCTCCGACCAGAGTTCCAGCCAGACTCAGGTCTTCCCCATCAGCTGTCGGTCACCATTAACCCTGACTGTCCTCGGAGGGTCAGTGGGCACTCCAGCGGTAGACCTATCTCTGACGAGTCCTCAGTCAGAGAGTTCCTATTTGCACTCCCATCCGGTGGACGTGGAGTTGACCGAGGATCTCTCGATGGAGGAAGGCCCTACCTCATTTATGTGTCTGCTCCATCTTATCTCGGAGTCCACGGGTCTCAAGATGGAGACCATTCAGAAGCGCGCGCATTACCTACTCACTGAGATCCTGGGCCGGAGTGATTCCCCTGGAGAGGCATTACTGTTGGCAGAGGCCATACTGGGCCCTGCCTTGGAGTTGTGGCAGCATCTGGCCTCCTGCCTTATGTCATCAGCCCGGATGGCCCACAAGTATGCGGTCCCTATCATATCCCCTTCGTGGTTCATGGAGCACCCCTCAGCTGAGTACCTTGTAGCAGATTTCATGTTTAGGTGCTCAGGAAACGTGAGTGACGTTGACAAGCCGCCCAATAAGGAGTCCAAGAAGCTGGACCATTTGGCCAAGACTGTGTATGCTACCTCCTCTCTTGGCCTTCGCCAGGCAAGTTCTGCCCTTTTAATGGCCCACTTTTCCCATGCCCTTCTGGACATGCTCGATGGGGTCCTCCCTCATCTCCCAGTGGACCTCCAGATCACAGTCAAGCAGGTCCAGGATCAGGGCTGAGCTGTAGCCAAACAAATGCTCCAGATGGCCATGGACACCGGCAACACGTGCGCCTGGTTCCTGGTGACCATGGTAGCCATATGCCGCAGGGCTTAGCTGCGGATCTCTACCTTCACGGCGGATACCCAGCACAAGCTGGCAGATGTCCCCTTCCTAGGTACCGACATGTTTGGGCCCACGGTTGGGCATCTCACCCACATTATGAAGTCCAGTGCCGCCTTGGACTCAGTGACATCCACACACAGGGATCCCAAGGGCTCTAAGCAAGCAAAGGAGACGACCTTTCCGGACCCTCTTGGCTCCTGCAGCAAACCAGTTCAGCCCCAAGCTGTACAGGCCAAGAGCGTCAACTAGGCCAGTCTGTGGCTGTACCGTGGTCATCCGCGAAGCCAGGAGGACAAGACTCCGGTGGCTCTTCAGCCAAGGCCCTCCTCCACCTCCAAGCCAGCCCATTGACGGGATGAGGGGTGCCTCCTTCATGCCCGTCATGCCTCCCCTGGGTCTTCCTGTGGAGGCCAGCTCCGTCACTTCCTGTCTACCTGGTCCACTGTTCCCATGGACAGATGGGTCCTCGAGGTGGTCTGTCAGCGTCTGCCTCTGGAGTTTGAGGTGTACCCACCTTGCCAAGTCTGTGCCCCACAGGAGGGCACTGTGTCCATTGACATTCTGTCAACCCTTCCAGATGACATAGCCCAGCTCCTCTGCAGGGAGGTTGTGGCTTCTGTCTTGGACCCTCCAGAACATCCAGGGTTTGTCTACAGGTACTTCCTAGTGCCAAAATGGATGGGGGGGCTGGTACCCCATCTTAGATCTGCACGACCTGAACAAGTTTGTCAGGCCACGCACCTTCAGGATGGTCACTGTGTCTCAGATCATACCATCACTCGAGCAGAATGTGGTTTTTGCTCCCTGGATTTTCAGGACGCAGTTTTACATGTCCCAATCTGTCCATCTCACCGCTGGTTCCTCTGGTTCTGGGTGGAAGGAATCCTGTACGAGTTCTAGGCCATGCCGTTCAGCCTGTCTGCGGCCCCCATGGTCTTCACCAAATGCATTGTAGTAGTGGCAACCTACCTGAGGCGCCGAGGAGTCCGGGTTTATCCCTACCTGGATGACTGGCTGATCACAGGTACCTCCAGGCAGGAGGTGGAGAGGTATAGGGACCCAGCTCTCTAGACCTGCGTCTCCCTTGGCCTCTTGGTCAGAGGCGCCAAGTTGGAACTTGTGCCCTCGCAGGTGATCAGCTTCATCAGGGTGGAGCTCGACTTTTTCAGAGCCAGGGCTTGACTCCCGGTGCCCAGTCATTTTGGGTTGGGCAACTGCCCCCTGCTTGGGATTTCCTGCGCCTACTGGGATACATGGCGGCTTGCACCAGTGTGGTCCATTGGGATCGCTGGAGAATGCACTCTCTGCAGTGGGAGCTGGCACACTAATGGTCTTAGTGCAAGGGCCACTTCAACCAGCCGATCACTGACCCAATGGATGTGGGACACCCTCTAGTAGTGGTTAGTCCCAGAACATCTGCAGAAAGGTATCCCGTTTGTCCGCCCAGAGCTAACGGTCATCCTGATGACCGATGCCTCTCTCATGGGCTGAGGTTCTCACCTGAGGGAACACATAGAATCCATTGGCTCTGGACCCCGAGGAGTCTCAGTGCCACATCAACCTGCTGGAACTTCGGGCAGTTTGGCTGGCGTTGACTGCTTTTGCTCCACATATTCGGGGTCAGGTGGTCCAGGTCCAGAAGGACAACACCACGACCATGTACTGCCTCAACAAGCAGGGCAGGAAGCACTCCCTTCCTCTGTGCAGGGAAGCTGTCCATTTGTGGGCCCTCATGCGCAGCTTGGAGGCCGATCTCCTGACCATCCATGTGGCTGGTGTCTCCAGCCAGCTGGAAGATGCTCTCAGCCGTGTGGTCAAGGTATCTCACGAATGGTCTGTCCACCCAGAGATTGTACATATCTGTTCTCCCAGTGGGGCACCCCTTTGGTGGACCTTTTTGCCTCCAGGGAGAACGCAAAGCTGAGGCTGTACTGTGCCTATCCCACTCAGCAGGGAATGCTGCAGGTGGATGCCTTCTTGAGGCCCTGGACCCCGGGCCTCCATTATGCCTTCCCTCCATTTCCCTTGGTCCACAACGTGTTGCTCAAGGTGAGGAGGGACAAGGCATGGGTGATCCTGGTGGCTCCCGACTGGCCACGCCAGCTCTGGTACCCTGATGTCCTCAGCCTCAGCAGTAGGCTCTAGGGGCTTCTTCCTGTCTTCCTGGACCTGCTCTCCTCCAGTCCGGGGAAGGTACTCCATCCGGACCTTTGATCCCTGCACTTGACAGCCTGGGTCCTGAGCGGCTAGAGTTCCAGGCTTTGGGTCTTTCCAACGATGTCCTCACTATGGTCTCGGAAGCAGTCAACCCAAAAATGCTAAGCCTTCAAATGGAAGAGGTTCTCCATTTGGTGCCAGGGCAAGGGGCTGGACCCGTTATCTTTTCCGGTGACTAGCATTCTCGAGTACCTTTGGTCCCTCTCCCAGTTGGGCCTTCAGTTGACCCTTAATGTGCACCTGACAGCCATCTCTGCCTACGGGGCATGGGCCAGTCAGCAGTTGGTGGCGCAGAAGGTGGTCTTGTGCTTTTTTTTTCCCCCCCTGAGTCAGCAAAGCATCGTGTCTAAAACGATTTCATCTGACATTCAGTACTCAGAGTAGAGAAAGCCAGCTTGGTCATCATATCCCAGTTCTACCTATGGGTCTAGGAACCTAACTATACAAATATAGCTATGCTATTTTACAGTAAATGCGTAGCATAGTTAATCTTTTTATTGAATCAATTAATCATTATTTTAATTGCCTGGCTGTACAACAATTCATATGCAATCTATAGCCATCAGGAATGTTGCCCATTTTTTTATAAAATATATCCTTTTTGTTATTGCCACTGTAGTAAAGTCTTTCCATTTTAATTATATCTTTAATAAAATTTAACCAGGTTTCATAAACTGGTGGGGATTGATCTTTCCATGTTATTAAGATACGTATTTTGGCAGCTGTGAAAGCTATTGTAATTAGTGTTTTTTGATTAAGGTTAAATTGCTGCTAATTTTCTGGAATGGTTAAAGTGTTAGTATTGGTGAGATTTGTATTGATATGTTTAATGTTTTTGAAATATATTGTGTAATTTTGGACCAAAAGTTAGTTAGGTATGGACAGCTGTAAATCATGTGTATAAGAGTTCTTGATGTATGCACGCATCTTGGGCATTTTGAAGTTAAATCACTATTGGTTTTATGTAATCAAGCTGGAGTATAGTAAGTTCTGAAGAAAGTGTTAAAAAGTGTTATATTTCTTTTTTTAAAGTCTTGACCACATTTCCCCTTCGGTGCATGAACCACCACCACCTTGGGACTTGTTGCTGGTGTTGGCAAAGCTCATGGGCAAGCCATTCGAACCAATGCACAGATGTGACATGTTTTACCTGTCATGGAAGACTGCCTTCCTGGTGGCTACCATGTCAGCCAGAAGGATCAGTGAACTCCAGGCGCTCTCGGTGGAGTCTCCTTTCTTGGTCTTTCACAGGGACAAAGTTGTCCTTCACCCCGACCTGAAGTTCCTCCCAAATGTTGTGTCGGATTTTCACCTTAACCAGGTGATTAATCTCCCAGTGTACTTCACTAACCACACCTTGGAGGCCGAGCACAGGCTTCATACATTGGACCTGTGGCGAGCGCTAGCCTATTATAAGGAGCACACGGCTGGAGTTCAGGGAGAGGTTCGCCAGCTATTTGTCACGTATGCCGGCAGCTAACCGGATGATTGGCAGGTGGATTGTATCCTGCATCGACCTCTGCTATTGGCTGGTGGGTAGGGAGCCTCCCATAAGGCTTAGGGCTCATTCCACCTACCATACTGCTGGCTTCCAGGGATGTCCCTATCCAGGAAATCTGCAGGGCTGCTACCTGGAGGTTGGCACACACCTTCATTTCCCACTACCACATCGATCTCAAGCCATGCTGGGATGCTGGTTTTGGGACCTCAGTTCTCCAGTCTTTGTTCCCTAAGTAAGGGTGTGTGCACCTTTCCCCCTCCTCCCGGAGAACTGCTAGGAGTCTGTCAGAAGTGTGGATATGAACACCATAGCCACGTCCCTAGAAAAACAGGTTACTCACCTGTAACAGTTCTAGTAGTGGTATATGGTGTTCATCCACACTGACCCACCTGACCTCCCCTGGCAAGTGGCAGAGTGGTCTGGCTTCCAGGGGGCAAGATGTGACGGTGCTGCGGGATTACCACTTGGGTGGGTGGGAGGAGCCTGCTTGAAGACGTTCTGGCAAACTTAAAGGGGAAAGGACACTGCCAGAAGTGTGTGTGAACACCATATACCACTCCTAGGACTACTGTTACAGGTGAGTGACCTGTTTATGTCCACCCTAATCATCAATACCTCACTGTTTTATAAGTTTAAGCCTGGACTGCTCTGTCAGTACTGTTTCTGTAAATACTGCCTGTTTATGTTTCGTCTATGTCTGTATTTGTTTACCCTCCACCCCCTGTAACTGACGTGGAGCCTTTGCAAAAGAGTCTGTGACTCAAAGGTTTGTAATTCCGATTGTATTCAATAAATAAACAAGTTGTAGTCCAAGCTGCTGCTTGCGAGAGAGCAAAGGTCACCCTCTCAGTACAGCCCCCTGAAAAGGACTCTAGAAAATTGGGTGCTGTGGCCTAGAAAGTTTATACCTCAGTTTCCCTGCTCAGCTGGCAAGTAGCTTATTCAGCATATATAATGCAGTACCAAAAAGCACTGTGTAATACAAATGTTGGTATTGCTCATAAAGCAGATAGTGAACTGGCACAGGACTTGATTGCCACAGCAAGATCAGCCCTAGGTACTACTAAGTACCATTTCCACACTGCTGTTGACATTAATGGAACTGCAGCTAGAAATTTAGCTCATGCAGTGTCTTTAAAAAGATTTTTTATTGGTTAAGGACTACCATCCTTTCCTAGGATATCCAAACCAAAGCCATTGATTTCTCCTTTGAGGGAAATTCACTTTTTGGTAACAAGAGAGAGGCATATATGAAGAAAGTAGATGTATACACAACCACTTATAAGAGTAACAGTGAAAAGGAAAAGGTCTCTACCTCCTGCTGGCCCTATGGAAGGGGAGTAGAGACAGGGGCTACTTCCAAGAGTCTATGCCCTGTGACAGGGTGGAATAAGGTCCTGCCCCATCTGTTATGCAGAAAGTTTTTAAACAAAAGAGTCTGTTCTGTCCTCTCCTTTTCCTTCTCTTCTCTGTCTGGTTGTGCAACCAGATTTTCTTGTGAGACCTAGGAACTGATCACTCTGATTGTTTTTCGCAATTCTCCACCTCTCGCTATCTCTCTTGCCTTCCTTTGCTGTTTCTGTCTTCCTCTCCCTTGCATATCTGCTGGTATAAAAATATATGTGAATCATTATGTGGAAATGTAACTGATACTGAGATCCCTTTGTTTAAAAATGTATATAGTTATACCATTGACATGATTGCAAAAAACTGTTTGGAGCTCAAGGGGTTAAACTGTGATGCTGGTGTGCAAACTATGCAGAGCTGTGAACAAGAGGCCAGTTCTGGGAGAACTGTGAAACCGTCAAACTGATCAGTTCCTAGGTTTCACAAGAAAATTTGGTTGCGCAAACCAGACAGACAAGAGACAGAAAAGGACAGAAAAGAAGAGGTTAGAACAGACCCTTGCATTTAAACTCTTTTTGCATAACAAATGGGGCAGGGCCTTATTCAGCCGTGTCACACATCCCATATGCCCCTTACAAGCAGCTACTCCAGGGTCAAGGGTATAAGGGGCACAAAGTCTACTGCTGCAGCAGTACCAGCACCTGAAACCCAACCAAAACAAAACCCCTGACAGTTCTGCCCAGGCCAAACATACATTGCCATTGGTGGGAGGATTAGCTCACTACCTTCAGGAATGGGTAAACATTACCTCAGACAAGTGGTTCTGGAGTCAGTAGGTCAGGGATTATCTCTGCAGTTCAAAACATTTCCAAGGCTGCAGAAACACAAAAGATTTCCAGCACTGTCTCCCACAGAAAGTATTCAGCTGGAAGTGGACATAAAGAAATTGCTGACAGCGAAAGCTGTAAAAAAGGTCCTTCCTCTCAGTAGAGCAAGGTTCTGTTCTCTAGATAATTCCACACCCATGAGAAAATTGGGGAGTGGCGACCCATTTTAAATCTCAGTTATCTGAACAAGCATATGAAGAAAGAGAAATTCAAGATGGTCACACTGGGAACAGTGATACCATCCTTTCAATTAGGACACTGGCTTGGGATCACTGGATCTGAAAGTTGTCTATTTCCATATCCCAGTTAGACCATCACACAGAAAATAACTCATTCAAGATAGGGATCTGCCAATACCATTTCACAACTTTTCCCTTCAGACTCACATCAGTGCCAAGGGCATTCACAAAGTGATTGCCTGTAATGGCAGCACGCATGAGAAGGCAAGATGTGGTGGCTTTCCCTTACCTAGACGACTGGCTGTTGTCAGGGAAAACAGAAGAGGAGACAAGGTGCTCACTTCAGACTGTAAAAAGCACCTTGGCGTCCCTGGGATTCTTGATAAACCTGCAGAAGTCCCAACTAGAACCTGTTCAAGTACTGGACTTCATAGGGGCAGAGCGTAACACACCCTTCAGGGAAAAGCCTTCCTACTACAGGCCAGATTTTGACAGCAGCAACAGAGTCCTTCATAGCAAGTCACCCAAGACCTGCAAGGGACTTCCTGTATTTACTGGGGCACATGGCTGCATCCACAGCTGTGGATCCATGGTCCAGGTTCCAGATGAGAGATATCCATTACATCTTAAGAGACAACTGATCTTAAAAAGGGGATGTGTTCTCAAAGCTAATACTAGTGACGAAACCACTGGTAAAGTCACTAGAGTGGTGGAAAGAGGAAAGCAGCCTTGGAGAGGACATTCTCTCCCTTTAGCAATCACCAACAAGTATTCTTATTTTAGAAAATTGGCTTTTTATTTGGAGGCATCTGATTGGCTGGACCCATTCCTCAGGGGTACATTAACTTTCAATAGATGCCCGCCAAATAAAAAGTCCCAGTGCAAACCTGCCTCATGCCAAGCCAAATATCCTTGTGCCCAGCTGACTTCATTATTGGCCAGCCACTAGGCACACAATTTGAAACTGACACAATTTTTTTAACCAGTTAGCGAGAGAAACCAAGTAACACCCCCCACACACACACACACACACACAGAAACAGGGACATACAAAAAAAACTGTCACATACACTGCACTGGCAAAGCATTTTCTTTCTATTTTTTTTTTGTATAGTTATTTACCAGCATTGTACATCAGGTACGTGCCTGACTGCTCGCTCATACTCAAAGCCTCCTGCTTTATTGTGCCCCCCCACCCCCGTGTGTCCACTATGAAGGCAACAAAGACCGGGAAGTCTTCAAACAAAACAAAAAGAAAACATAAATAACTCCAGTAATCATGGCAGGCAGCGAGGACCAGGGAACTTTAAAAAATGAAGCTTGAACAACTGCCTCCTGCCCAGGCTCACTCTCACCAACAGCGGTTTTCCTTCTCCATATCGCAACATTTTCTAGTCCTGTAAAAAAACTTCACTCACCTGCAGAGCTGCCAGCTGAGCTAAATGAGACAGCACTGTATGTGAGAGCGGTGGTATTTTCATTAGTTTCCCGGACCGTCTGTCTGTTACACTTGTGTCTCGCTTGCTGACATGCCGATAGGCTGTAAGAGACCGGTAGCTCATTTGCTGGTATGGTTCACGAGAGGAGCACCACTTTCTCCATATTTCGTTCTGCAAATGCATCTAGACTACGGAAATTGAAAGTACCACTCCTCTCAGTTACTATAGCTCCATCAGTGCTTCTAGTTTTTATCACCTACTCATGATGCCCGCTTCCTCCATCTATCCATTTGCCTGCAAGCTGTGGCAACAACTGGCAATTTAAAATGCTACCATGAAACACATACATAGGAGGTGGCGGGGGCTGGGGCGCAGTACCGCTTCTCTCAGCATACCTGCTTATCGCATCCACCTCCTCTGCCAGTCCTCTAGCCTTTTTTATCTCTGATTCTCTAACGGCAACCAACACGAGAGTCTCACAGGTCCTATACTGTACAACCAGCTTTTCTTTCTTTCCTCTTTTTTTTTTTTTTTTGCAACATCTCCCATAGGACAAAACTCCTTACCACCTCTCCCCCAAAAAATCATTCCTATGTAGGCGGAGGAACTATTTTATTACAAAACTTATTATACTCACTTTTTTATTAATAATTTTCTATCAAACTTACATTTTTTACAGTGCCCATTTTCTAAGTGCAATACGCCCCTGTGCGGTCAGGTATAGCACAATACCACCCACCCTGTTGGGTATTATTGCTTACACAGATGCCTCACTAATGGAGTGGGGCACCCATCTGCAGGACCTCAAAGTGAGTGGCATATAGAGACCACAGGAGTCAGTGGACCACATCAGCCTCCTGCAGCTCCAGGCAAGGCTGCTACTAATGCAGTCTTTTCTCCTTCTAGCTGCATGGTCAGTCTGCCCAGATCAGAAAAGTCAGCACAACAGCAATATACTACATAAACAAGCAGGGAGGGACATGATCCTCAAAACTGTGTACAGAGCAGTGAGGATCTGGAACTGGGCATACACCTCAGAAGTAAACATTGATGTGCTGCACCTGCCATGCAAAGACAGTAACCTGGCAGATTCCTTAAGCAGACTTCACTAGGGAAAATAATGAATGGGCTTTGAACTTACAAGTTCTGGCTACAGTCTTCAGAAGGTAGGGCACTCCCTAAATAGACATGTTAGCTTCTTGGGAAAAACAGTCCGCTCCCACAGTTTTGTTGCAGACCACCAGCCAGAGGGACAGTCCCAGAGGATGCCCTGGTCATGGATTGGACAGCGAGGTTCCTGTATGCCTTCCCACCATTTCCAGTCCTACAGAACTCCAGAATGGACCAGACAGACCTGGTATTCAGTTCTCCTGGCCCTGTCCAACAAATCTCCAATCAGCCTACCAAGAGTCACAATCTGCTAACCTGACGGAAGGAATCGGGGAGTTGGAGAGTCAGAAACTGCCTCCGCTCACAGGCTGAAGTAGAGCATAAGGACAACCCGAGGGGAGCCCCCAAGGTGCAAATTAATAAAGGGAGCAAGCTGGTAGAGATAAAGGGTGAAAGGAACAGGAGCATTAAAAAGAGAGAGATGGGAATGAGGGACGGCAAAAAGGGGGGCAACAAGCAGAGTGGAATCAAAACCTGGAAGGCCATGTGTGCGAATGCTAGAAGTCTAGGAAATAATATTCTGGAACTAGAGGTCATCATGGCACAGGCCGACCTGGATATTGTGACCATTACTGAGTCATGGTGCACTGAAAACCATGACTGGGACATGGCCATACTGCGCTATACTCTGTTCAGGAAGGACTGGGTGGGAAGGAAAGGAGGAGGTGTGGTGCTTTATGTGAGTGAAAGCATTAAAGCCACAGAGATGCAGGGAATACAGGTGGAGGCAGAGGTACTGTGGGTCACACTGGAGACTGGGAATGGAGCCACTATTTGCACTAGCGTGATCTACAGACTTCCAGCACAGAGGGAGGAATTAGATAAGGTACTAGTGGAAGCCATTGTCAAAATGGCAGAAAAGGAGAATGTGCTGCTGGTGGGGGACTTCAGCATGCCAGATGTGTATTGGAGTCTCCCAGCAGTGGCTGCAGTTAGAAGCAGGGACATCCTGGACTCTCTGCAGGGGGCATTCCTCAGGCAATTAGTCAGTGAATCCACTCGTGATGGGGCAGTACTAGACCTGGTACTCACTAACAGGGATAGTGTTGCAGATGTCAAGGTGGGAGACCACTTGGGGACCAGTGATCACTGTACGTTGTGGTTCAGTACAAGGACGGTTGTGGAATCGAAACACACAAGGGTGAGGGTCCTGGACTTCAGTAGGGCAGATTTTAAAAGATGGATGAATGCCTCAGGGTTGACCTGGCAGGGGTGGGTGACTTGGGTGGGGTAGAGGAAAAGTGGGCAAAGATAAAAGGGAGCATAGTAAAGGCAACAAGCCTCTGCAGCAAACAAGTGAGCAAAAGCAAGAGGAAAAAGAGACCGCCGTGATTCACGAAAGAGTTAGCTGACAGGTAAAAGCTAAAGCGAAGCATTCAGAAGGTATAAGGAGATGCAGAAGGAGGAAGATAGGGAGGTCTAAGGGGGTGAAACAGAGGGAAGCAGGTAAAGCAGTAAGGAGTACAAAGGCACAAACTGAAGAGAGAATAGCTCAGGAGGTAACGAAAAGGGACAAGACATATTTTAGATATGTAAATGAAATGAGGAAGACCAGAGGTGAGATTTTAAGGTTAAAAAGAGAAGGGGAGGAACTGTGCCAGATGGGGGCCAGGTAAAGGAAGACATCCTGAACAAATACTTTTGTTCTGTGTTCACAGGAGAAGGGGAAGGGCCACAAAAAAGTAACAAAAGCTTGGAAGGGGGGGAGATGGACACTAGTCCTTTTTTGGAGGAGAGAGTCCTGAAGGGACTTGCTAATCTGAAGGTGGACAAAGCAATGGGGCCGGAAGGGGTGCATCAAAGGATATTGAGGGAGCTTGGGGAAATGCTGACTGCACCTTTGATAGTTCTGTTTAACAGCTCACTGGAAACAGAAGTGGTTCCAGAGGACTGGAAGAGGATGGATGTAGTCCCACTGCACAAAAATAGTAGCAGTGAAGAGGCTGGCAATTACAGGCCAGTCAGCCTGACATCGGTGGTGGGAAAGCTAATGGAATCACTGCTAAAGGAAAGGATTGTGGAGTATCTTGAATCCAGTGGGTTACAAGACCCAAGGCAGCATGGTTTTACAAGGGGGAGGTCATGGCATCCGAATCAAATAGATTTCTTTGACTGGGTGACCAAGGAACTAGAGTAAGGTGGAGCAGTAGATGTGGCCTACTTAGATTTCAGTAAAGCATTCAACACCATTCCACATAGAGGACTAGTAAGCAAGCTGGGTAGCTTAAGAGTGGGTCCAGAGGTTGTAAACTAGGTAACAAATTGGTTAGGGGATAGGCAACAGAGGGTGGTGGTAAACTGAGTTCACTCCAAGGAAGGGAGGGTGGCCAGTGGGGTGCCTCAGGGATCAGTGCTGGGACCAGTCCTTTTTAATATGTCTGTAAGTGACAATGCAGGGGAGCTGGATTGGATGGTGTGCCTCTTTGCGGTTGTCACCAAAATCTGCAGTAGGGTGGACACTCGGGGCGGGGGGGAATGAGCAGAGACCTGAGAAAATTAGAGTGAGGCAGCTGGGTTTCAGTGTGAAAAAGTGCTGAATAATACACTTGGGGCACAGAAACCCAGGGGTGGAGTACAAAATGGGTGGGGTGGTATTGATAACCACCAAGCAGGAAAGAGACCTGGGGTAATCATATCAGATGATCCAAAGGTGGCCAGGCAGTGCAACAAGGCAGTTGGGAGGGCAAGTGGAGTGCATAGGGAGGGGTATCACCAACAGAAAGAGGGAGGTGGTTTTACCTCTATAGATGACTGGTAAGACCCCACATAGAGTATTGTGTCCATTTTTGGAAAGCACATCTACGGAAGGACATAGAGTGGAGGCGGTCCAGAGGTGGACAACTAAAATGGTGCAGGATCTGCATCAAAAGCCCTATGAAGAGAGACTAAATGACCTCAATATGTACACCCTGGAACAGAGGAGGGAGAGGGGAGAGATGACCGAGACCTTTAAATACCTCACTGTGGTAAATAAGGTACAGGAGGGGAGTATTTTTTAGACAAAAAGCTGCTCAAGAACAAGGGCACATGCTATGAAGCTGGAGGCAGACAGATTCAGGAGAGATGCCAGGAAGTACTTCACAGAAAGAGTAGTGGATCCTGGAACAGCCTTCCAGCGGAGGTGGTGGGGGCACAAAAAGTGGTGGGGTTCAAGAATGCATGGGATGAGCACAAAGGCATCATAGTGGAAAGGAAGGGGGAGGGACAAAGAGCTGTAGATTGGGCATGGTCTGATGTAATCATGCAGGTAGGGCAAAATGGGCAGACTGGATGGGCCAAGGGGTCCTTATATACCATTATATTCAATGCTTTGTTTTTTTATCCTAGAGCAGGATAGCATTCCCAAACTCCAAGACACGATGCATGAGGACCCGATTCTTGAAAAGTTAGAATACTCTGGATTGAACCTGTGTGAGGAACTCCTGAAGATGCTTAGAGGTTCAACAAAACCAGCAACCAGGAGAACATACTCCTCTGAGTTGAAGAGATTTTCTTACTGGTGTACCCCAGGAAGAATAACCCCAGTAGAGGCAGGGTACACCTGCAGTCTTTAGGCCTAAGACCTTCAGCACGAAAGGTGCACTTGGTAGCAGTGCCAGTCTACGTATCGGCATGCAAGTGAAACTCTCTGGCCTCAAAACTCATTTTCAAAAAGCTATTTAAAGGCCTCAGCCACTTTTACCCACTAGCAAGGGACTCCATGATCTCAGTGTCTGCCTTGCCCAGTTCATGGAGGCTCCATTTGAACTTTTGGACACTGCTTACTTGAAGTATGCCACATGGAAAACCATATTCTACGTACGTGGATATGTTGGTCAATCCACACTGTCTGGCAGGTTCCTTGCCGCTTTAAATCTTGCCGGAAAGTCTTCAAGCTGGCTCCTCCCACCCACCCGGGTGGTAAAACCCTCGGCTCCGCCCCATGACGCCAGATCTTCCTTACCGCTTGGAAGCTCAGGTTCCCTCCTTAGCGCTCTGCATTTGTAGGCCTGGATCCTAATCCTTAGGCTTTTCCAAAAATAATTTTTAAAGTTTACGAGACTTAAGTCTTCATCTTCCCTCGCAGCTGCGATGGATACTAAATCTACTCCCGGCTTCCGTCAGTGCCCTTGCGGGCAGAAGAGTCTCGGACCGACCCACATGCCACGTGCATTTACTGCCTGGGACTTGCTCATGATCCGCAGGCCTGCGATCTATGCAAGTCCTTGGCGCCTTCGGTTCTAGAGGACCGCACTTCCCGACTTCAACTGGGGCGCCCTGAGAAACGGTTTCCGCCGATGAAGTCGAAGGAGGCCCGTTAGGCGGTGTCCGCAGCTGCGGGCTCCACGGAGTAGCTGATGCAGTTGATCGCCCTCGAGGAGGAAGCGGCCCAGGCCGCGTCTTCTTCTTCCGCGGCATCGGTGTTCATCCCACTCTCCTTGGGCTCCTCCTATACTGCTTTTTTGAAGGAGCTTTGTCAGTCCCTCTCCACCAAGGGAAAAGGGCCCTCAGGGACTCTCACGAGTAGGTCGAAGAAAAAGGAACTGAAAGGTAAGTCCCATCGTCGACATTTGTGGGAGTGGGAGAGATCTTTTTCCCTGGAGCATCTGCTTTCGACTTTGGTCGAGCTTGCGGCTAAGGCCGCTGGCTTCACGGTGTCCCTGTCAGGTCAGCCGGCTGAGACACCTGTTGATGCGGGCTAGATTTTTCTCAACCCATTGGACAGGTTGTTGACTGGGGAAGCCAACAACCCTTCTTCACCGGTTCCCTCAGTGGTTACCGAGGACTTGCCCATGCCTCCTGTGCCGAAGTCCCTGGTTAGGGACCCTGAACCGAGGGATGAGCGGGTTTCCACCGCTCCTCTTCGACCCACCATTGGCGATCCCGAAGGTCTCGGTCTCCGTCCTCTTCTGTGTCGGATAGGTCCCACCGACATCGGCGGTCTCAGTCCCGGCATCACGGAAAGCAGCATCGCCGCTCGTCCTCTTCAGAGGATAGGCTCCGGCGCAAGTTGCGCTATGAGGACATGATGAGGAAGCCTGGAGGGAAGGGTCCAGGTGGCCCCTCGGTCGGCCCTTCCTCCAAGCCTGCCCAGTGACGGGTTGAGGGGTGTCGCCCCTAACTCCGTCACTCCTCCCCTGGGTCCCCCCCCCCCGAGGGGGAACGGCTCCGCCACTTCCTTTCCACCTGGTCCTAGCTATCACCATGGACTGTTGGATGCTGGAAGTGGTCATCAGGAGTCTGCCTCTGGAATTCAAGCAGACCTCTCCCTATCGAGCCATCGCCTTTCGGGGGGCTACGAGTTCTGCAGCCTCTCTGTTGGCTCATCGAGCCGACACAGCTCTGCTCCTCCAAAAGGAGGTGATCAGCAAGGTGGCGGGTCCTCCTCCAAACCTGGGGCTTGTGTCCCGGTGCTTTCTGGTCCCAAAGTGGACAGGGGGCTGGTGCCCCCATTCTCGATCTGCACGTCCTAACGTACTAAAATGCCAGCAGAATAGGCCCAATGGTCTTTCGTGTCTGCTCATTTGGTCAGCCCCCACCCTGGGAGCTGACCTTGCTGCCTCCCTCGCCTTCTCTGGCTTCGCCCTTCCCAGTTCCGAATATTCTCGCTGCACTGGGTTTTGCTTCCAGAACCCTTCCCCTGTACCTGTCCCACCCCATCTTGAACCCTCCACCATCTCTGCCTCCACCAGCCCCCTAGGCAGCGCATTCCATTGCTCCACCACCCTCTCAGTGAAGTAGCACCTCCTCCTTTCTCCCCTGAATCTTCCCCCCTCCAGCTTCCACCAATACCCTCTAGTTGCCCCCTCCTCCTTCCTTTGAAGCACCCTGATGGCTCCTCCCCTATTTACCCCCTTCATGTACCTAAAGACCTCTATCATGTCCCCCCGGTCCCTTCTCTCTTCCAATGTGTATATTATTTAGCTCTTCGAGCCTCTCCCCATAAGTCCTGTCCCCCAAGCCCCAAATCATTTTGGTTGCCCTCCTCTGGACCCTCTCCAGGAGTTTAATGTCCCTCTTTAAGTGTGGCCTCCAAAACTGCACCTGAACAAGTTCCTAAGGCCGCGCACCTTCAGGATGGTCACTCTGGCTCAGATCATTCCATCCTTGGAACTACGCGTGTGGTTTTACTCTCTGGATCTCCAGGACACGTTCTTTCACGTCTCAATCCTTCCGTCTCATCAGCGATTCCTCCGCTTCAGAGCAAAGGGATCACTTTACGAGTTCCGGGCCATGCCCTTCGGCCTTTCTCCAGCTCCCATGGTCTTCACCAAATGCATGGCAGTGGTGACAGTATTCCTGTGGCACCGACGGGTCCGGGTATACCCTTACCTGAATGACTGGCTGATAGCAGCCCCCTCCAGGTTGGAGGTGGAGCGGTCCAGGGATCTGGCCCTCCAGGTCTGCTCTCAAATTGGCCTCCTGATCAACGAGGCCAAATCAGAACTCGTGCCATCGCAGGTGATTCAGTTCATCAGGGCAGAGCTCGACTCTCTTCGAGCCAGAGCCCGGCTCCCGGCAGACAGGGCCAAGGTCCTTTCCTCCTTTGCCCAGTAATTTCTGGTTGGGCAATTGCGCCCTGCCCGGGACTTCCTGCACCTTCTGGGCCTCATGGTGGCCTGCACCAGCGTGGTCCATTGGGCTCACTGGCATATGAGCCCCCTGCAATGGGGGCTGGCCCGCCAGTGGTCATAGCGCTCCGGTCCTTTGGACCAGCCGGTGACCGTGACCCAGAAGATGTGGGACGGCCTGCAGTGGTGGCTTGTCCCAGCTCATCTGCAGGAGGGCATCCCGTTTGTCCACCCGAGCCGATGGTCATTCTTACGACTGACGCCTCTTTGATGGGTTGGGGTGCCCATCTGGGGGAACTTCGGGCCCACGGCCTCTGGTCCCCTCAAGAGTCTCGATGCCACATCAACGTGCTGGAGCTTCGAGCGGTTTGACTAGCCCTCACTGCCTTCGCTCCGTTTGTACGGGGTCAGGTGGTTCAGGTCCAGATGGCAACACCACGGCCATGTACTATCTCAACCATCAGGGCGGGATGCACTCCTTGCCTCTGTGCAAGGAAGCTCTCTGCATTTGGTCTCTCGTGATCAGCCTGGAGGTGGATCTCCTAGCCATCCATGTGGCAGGAGCCTCGAACAGTCTGGTGATGCCCTCAGCCGGATATGCGCTGCATCTCACGAGTGGTCTCTCCTGCCGAAGGTAGTGCAAGACCTGTTCTCCCTTTGGGGCACCCCTCAGGTGAACCTGTTCGCCTCCAGGGAGAACGCGAAGCTGAGGCTGTTTCACGCCCGGCCCCCTCAGCAGGGCTCACTGCATGGGGATGCCTTCTCGAGGCCGTGGACCCAGGGCCTCTTCTGCGCCGTCCCTTCATTTCCCTTGATCCACAAGGTGCTTCTCAAGGTGAAGAGGGACAAGGCGCAGGTGATTCTGGTAGTCCCAGACTGGCCTCACCAGTTCTGGTACCCAGATCTCCTCAGCCTCAGCTCCAGGCTCCGAGGTGGCTTCCAGCCTGCCGACCTGATCTCAATCGACAAGGGGAAGGTTCTCCATCCGGACCTTCAATCCCTGCACCTGACGGCCTGGTTCCTGAGCGGCTAGAGTTCCAGGCCTTGGGTCTTTCTGATGAGGTCCTCAACGTTGTTGAGGCGTCCTGTAAGGAGTCGACCAGAAAATGCTACGCCTTCAAATGGAAGAGATTCTCCATTTGGTGTCAGGACAAGGGGTTGTACCCCTCTTCCTGTCCATTGGCTAATATTTTGGACCACCTGTGGTCCCTTTCTCAGCTAGGGCTCCGGTCGACGGCCCCAAGGTGCACCCTGGCAGCCATGTCTGCTTACCGGGCATGGGCTGGCAAGCAGTCGGTGGCACAGGAGAAGGTGGTCGGGTGCTTTTTCCAAGGCCTAGACCACATATCCGCTCTGGTGCGAGAACCTCCTCCTGCGTGGGATCTACTGCTGGGATTGGCTAAGCTCATGGGCAAGCCATTCAAAGTGATGCACAGGTGTGACATCTCTCACCTGTTGTGGAAGGCCACCTTCTTGGTGGCTATTATGTCAGCCAGAAGGATGGGAGAGCTCTAGGTGCTTTCCATTGAGTCTCCCTACCTGGTCTTCCACAGGGACAAAGTTGTCCTTCGCCCCCCATCCCGAAGTTCCTTCCGAAGGTGGTGTTGGAGTTTCACCATAATCAGGTGTTGACTCTGCCGGTGTTCTACCCCAATCACACCTTGGAGGCCGAATATAGGCTCCATACTTTGGACCCTAGAAGAGCGCTTGCTTTTTATAGGAGCGGATGGCTGAAGTTCGGAGAGAGGTTCATCAGGTGTTTGTCACCTACGCTGAAGCCGCACCTGGCAGACCTGCAGCCAAGTGGACAATAAGCAGGTGGGTCACCTCCTGCATAGATCTCTGCTATAGGTTGGTGGGCATGGAGCCTCCCAAAGGGATAAGAGCTCATTCTACCCACCATACCGCTGCTTTGGTGACTGCTTCTAGGGATGTCCCTATCCAGGAAATCTGCAGGGCTGCTACCTGGAAATCAGCACACACCTTTATTTCCCATTACCACATTGACCCTGAATCACGCCGGGATGCTGGTTTTGGGACCTTGGTTCTCCAGTCCATATTTCCCAAGTAGGGGGCGCGTGCCTTGCTTCCCTCCTCCCGGAGAACTGCTAGGAGTCTGCCAGACAGTGTGGATTGAACAACATGTCCACGTCCCTAGAAATACAGGTTACTCACCTGTAACAGGAGTTCTAGGAGTGGTATATGTTATTCATCCACACAACCTACCCGACCTCCCCGGCTTTGACGCACAACCTGGCTTCCAGCAGGCTAGATCTGGCGTCGTGGGGCAGAGCCTAGGGTTTTACCACCCCAGACACTTTGGAATCTTGGTCTGAAATTTTCAGGGCAGAAAGGGACTAGCCCACAGGTGTGCCTTTTGCTAGTCTGGTGAAAAAAATAATAAGCTGTTTATAAATTATTGCATTTTTCTAAAGTTGAAAAAATGGATCTTTTTCGGGGGTATCGCAATCATCAGATTACACCGTAGGAACTTCACCGTCAGTGAATGGGGAATCCACACGAAGATTTCCAGCAATATAACTGGGCCTGCCCATGCCGTCGACATCAGCCAACATCGCTAACACTACAAAGATGCAGGCGGGCCTGTGCCCTCCTCAGTACTTTCCCGCCATCGACTTGCTAGCGCAGTCTCCATGGAAGAGCCATCGCAGTGTTCACTCCCTTTTTTCTCCACAACCCTCACAAATCTCTTTTCAGAGATTTATTCTGTTTTTGCTTTTATGTTGAAGGTTAAACCTTCAGCTTTTGTCTTCCGTTGTTGACACTGCGGAAAGAAGATTGCCTCCAATGACGAACACCCTGTGTGTGTTTGCTGTCTTGGGCCTGATCACGATACCTTGGACTGTGAGCTCTGCCAACAGTTTAACCAAACCACCCTTAGGCGATGCAGAAAGACTCTCTGTACCTTCATGAATCAGCAGGTAGCCAGCTCCAAGTCGGGGTCCTCCGGGGCGCTGGACAGCCAGTCACCCTCTGGGTCAATGAGCTCCAAGGCCTCCCGGTCCAAAGACAGGTTCTCGGGGGTCATAAAAGACCAGGATCGCGACTGCTTCCCCCGCGGTCATCCCGTTCCCCGTCGGCCTCTCCTTCTTTGGGGGGCTGTTCGTCATCGTCGGCTGCTCCGACGAAGAGACCTGCTGTCCAGGTCCTGGCTCACTCCAGACCCATACCGACAGCCTCTCTGCCAGACTCTCAGGGCGTTCGGCCATTGACCTCCAGGTCCTCGGACCCTCCTTCATCGATGACGGCCTCCTCGAGACCCAATTCTTCCTGGTAGAAGGCTAGGGGCTTATCAGGCACGCAGTCAGATGCGACGACGTCACTGCCGTCGAACCCACCTCCGACGACCATGAACTTGAACAAAGTTCTATTCCACTTCACTAATATGATTGTCGAGCAGTTTGTGACCTTTAACAGGCCTTCTTTGCCAGCGCCTTCACCGATGCCTTCGTCATTGACTCCTGTTTGTCTGCCCAAGGAGTCGGCTCGAGGACCACCGAAGGTGCATCTTACGCAAGTCCCAGATGAAGAGGTTGAGGAGGAATACCATCCTGACCTCATACTTCCTGATGAGGTAGAGGGGGGTAGGCGAGGAAGAGCAGTATGACACTTCAGATAAGTTTACTGCCTCCTCAGTTAGTGAAGAATCTGTTAAGCATACCCCCAGGTCTCCACCTGTGGATGCTTTATTCTTTAACATTCTGAAGCATCTGTCTTCCACTATGAGGTTTCAGATAGAGGAGGAGGATGCCACCAGGAAGGACCAGGCGGACTACCAGGGGATCCCTGAATCTCCCCCAAAGATTATTCCCATGCTTCCATCCCTCAAGAATGCTACCACAGCAGCCTGGCACAGACCAGATATGGTGCCAGATATGCCCCGCAGAGCTGATAAGCTCTACAGTGCCTCTCACGTTATTTCTTACTTGGCTGCCCAGGCTGAAACCGACTCAGTAGTCATCAAGGTGGCACATGACAGGTCTAAGGTGCCTATGCACCTTAGTTCCTTGCCCCCGCACAAAGAATCCCGCAGGATAGATCTCTGGGGCAAAAGGGCATATGCTTCCTCTACTCTGGCCCAAGAAAAGCAAATTACCTGTCTAACATGGTGAAACTCCAGAACACCAATGCCTGAAAGGGCAAAATGGCTGCACAAGCCCTTCCTGATGGTGCCCAGAAACAGGAATTGCTCCAATGCTTCCAAACCACGGAGGATGTTAGAAGACATCTTCTTAGAGCCATCTACGATTTATCTGATACTGTTTCCAGGGTGGCGGCCACTGACATCGGCCTCTGTAGGCATTCATGGCTCAGGGTTTCTGGATTTGCTGCTGAAGTGCAAAACAAGCTGCTAAATGCCCCTTTTAATGGCACTAAACTCTTTGGTCCAGATGTCCAGGACATCATTAATGATCTACAGGCCTCTGGTACGGCCATTAAGTCCATCCATTCCCTCTACCACACTCAACAGCGTAGTAAGAGCTGTCCTACTTTTCGTAAGCAAGTTAGCAGAGCACGCTCCAGCTCCCGTCCTCAGGGCAAACAAAGAGCCCAGCCCTCCTTGCCTGCCTTCTCCCATACTAGAGCGGCAGCCAGGTGTCCCAGGAGTTGAGGGTCCAGCCTCCTTCACTGGCCCTGCCTCAGCTTGACTCGTTGCCGGCCCCCCTCCTCTAGTCCAGGCCCAGGGGGGTGGCAGTCGGAGGTTGGTTCTCCCTCCATTTGAATCAGTGGAGAACCATAACATTGGACGCCAGGATGCTGCAGATCATAGAGTGTGGTCATACTCTGGAGTTCATCCAGCCTGAATGGTAACCTTACCAGACCTGTTCCCCCTCCTCAAGTCTGGGGACTGGCTCTGCTCACTGGACATGCAGGATGCCTTCCTGCACATCGCGATCTTCCCTCCTCACAGGAGGTTTCTCCACTTCGCCTTTCAGGGAGAACATTACCAGTTCAAGGTATTACCCTTTGGTTTATCTTCTGCACCATGTGTCTTTACCAAGTGCTTAGTAGCGGTCACAGCAAGCCTCAGAAGAGAGGGATTGTATGTCTTTCTGTACCTGGACAACTGGCTTCTCAAGGCCCTGTCCAGGGAGCAGCTGTTGTCCACTCTGGAGCCTACTCTTCAACTTTTTCTCTGGGCATAACAGCCTTATCTGTCCAAATCTGTGCTAGCTCTGTCCAGAAGACTACAGTACATTGGGGTGGTTCTGGACTCTGGGCAGGGGAAGGCCTTCCTACCCCACAGCAGGGCAGAATGCCTCATATCCCAAATGCAGGAGGTCACCCAGAGTTGGTGTATCCCTGCCAGGCTGTATCTACAGCTGCTGGGACTCATGGCTGCAGCCATTCCTATGGTTCCGGTAGCTGACTTCACATGCACACCCTGCAGTGGACCCTCAAGGTACAGTGGGACCAGTGCACGGATGAGTTGGATCAACCAGTCGTGGTCTCCTCCTCAGTACGCGAGGTAATTCAGTGGTGGATGGTCCCCTCGAACATCCTTCAAGGGGTCGCTTTCCAGCTTTCCTCCCGAGTCAGATCCTAACCACGGATGCCTCAGGTCTGGGCTAAGGAGCACACCTGGCTCTCTTCCAAACTCGGGGATCCAGGTCCCAATGGGAAGCCACCCTACATATCAGTGTCCTTGAGATGAGAGCGGTGCTCTATGCCATGCAGGCCTTCCAGGATCATCTGGCCCCAGGCCAGCTGTTGGTGCTATCAGGCAATCTGAGTGTTGTCTACTATATCAACAAGCAGGGCGGAACTCACTCATACCCTTTTGCAGGGAGACCATGAGAGAGTGGTATTGGGCACTGGACCACAATCTGACATTATCTGCCGTACACATGCCAGGCGTTCTAAACATCCTGGTGGACAGCCTCAGCAGGACTCAGTCCAGCATGCATGAATGGGAGCTTCTCTCTTCTATAGGAGAAGATCTGTTCAACAGATGGGGTCATCCAGAGTTGGACCTTTTTGCATCCCTACACAACGTAAAACTGCCCTTTTTTTTTTTAGAGTATACTTTATCTTTTCCCACTACCTGTCGGTCCCGACCCTTCCAGGGCAACCAAGGGTCATCCTTCTGCCATCCTGCCCACCGATACCCTCCAGATCTCCCCGTGGGTTAGGCTTACGCCGTGGGGAGGTGGGGGACCCTGGGAATCAACTTTCTATCGGGTCCGGAGGTGCCAAGAGCAGGGGCACATTGAGGCACGCCCGGAAGCCCATCTTCCCGGAGCCGACAGGTGTTTTTTCTGTTTTTCATTCCTCCCCCACGTAGCTTCCAGCCCCCTGACGTCATGGCGCTAGTCGCCGTCTGCTGCATGTTGGGCCACCCATCTCCCTTCTAATGGGAGCTTGCAGTCCCCCGAGCCTCCGCCCGGAGTCGCGCATGTGCGATGGGCAATTGGCCTCCCACCTAACCCTTCCCTGGAGATGGCGAGCTGTCGTGGGACGCTCAAGCCATACTCCTCCCAGCCAACCCACCTGCGACCCGAGTCCGCTCCCGAACCCGGGTAGCCGGTGTGGAGCGAGGTGTGGCGTCCATCGCCTCAACCCTCAGTGCCACTGGGCCGGCAAACTGCCCAATTTTTGCTCTCTATATCCAGGGTCTGGAGTTTTCTGGTGAGATGCATTGTCCCTCTCTTGGAGTGGGAGATTTCTGTATGCATTCCCTCCATTCCCGCTAAAACAGAGCGTGCTGATCAAATTGCAGATAGAAGAGGGACAGCATGATTCTGGTGGCCCCATCCTGCCCTTGCCAGATATGGTTTTCTGTGCTTGAGCAGCTGGCAGAGGAACCTCTGGTCCCTCTGCCCCTTTGCAGGAATCCGCTAACCTAGGATCGGGGGACCCTGGTCCATCCCAATCTGAAGTGCCTCCATCTGCATGCATGGCTCCAGAGGACGAAGTCATCGCAAGGTTTGTCATCTCCAGCACGATGGCAGACATCCTAGTGGTTGCCCGCGCAAGCCCTCCACTCATGCCAGTTATGTCATGAAGTGGGAACGGTTTGCCATCTGGGCTGCCATACGTTCCCTTGATCCCTTCATCTGCCCAGTGAAGCATGTCCTGGACTACCTGATCTCTCTGTCTGACTCAGACCTCTGGTATTACTAGTCAAGGTCCACCTTTTGGCTATTTCTGCCTTTCACTAGCCCATTTATGATCACACTACTGCTCAGCTGGATGTCTCCTGTACCTTCCTCCGGGGCATCCTACATCTGAAACCCCCGATCCGTTCTCCTGTCGCGGCTTGGGACTTGAATTTTATTTTGGAAAAGTTGACCCTGTCTACTTTTGAGCCAATCGCGACTTGGCAATTTGCACTTTCTGTCTTGGAAAAGCTCTCTTTTTAGTTGCAGTTACTTCTGCTCGAAGAATTTCAGAGCTTCAGGCCCTCTGGTATGAGGAGCCTTTTTTGATTTTTCACAAAGACTTTGTGCACAAATCGTAAGTTTGTTTCTGAGGTGGTTTCTGAGTTTACACATTGTCAATCCACCTTCTTGTTTACTTTCTGGAGCATGCCAATCCAGGGAAAGCACTGCTGCATACCTTAGATCTGCGCAGAACTTTGAAGTACTACCTGCTCAGGACTGAGTGCAGAAAGTCTAAGCAGTTGTTTGTTTCTTTCACCCCAGGTAGAGAGGGTGCTTCAGTGTCTAAGCAATGTTTATCCAAATGGTTGGCAAATTGCACTGTGTTCTGCAACAATAAGTATGGGAAAGAATTGCCTGATGCTGTCAAATCTCACTCCAGTAGAGGCATGGCTACCTCTGTGGCTTGTTTCAAAGGGGTCTCAGCCACTGACATTTGCGCTGCTGCCACCTGGAGTGCAGTCCACACCTTCACCAAGCATCACAGTCTGGACATCGCTTCTATAGAAGAAGAAGAATCAGCATTTATATAGCGCTTTCCATACACAGTATCCCAAAGCGCTTTACAAGCAATGCTAGACTGGTAGTGAAGTGACTGGCTGTGTAGTGGTGGCCATATCGCACATCATCACTCACACACAGCCTGGATAATTGCATGAACCGGTTTTATGGGAAGGGGAATGTTGGCCAGGACACCGGAAATGTTCCCTGCTCTTTGCGAAGAGTGCGCTGGGTTCTTTTACTTCCACCTGGACACTCACCAGAACAACACCAGGATGGGCAGAAGGGATCTCGGTTTAACGTCTCATCTGAAGGACGGCACACCCCAGCAGTACAGCACCCCCCAATACTGCACTCGGATGCCATCAATTTTTAGGTGCAAGTCCAATCCTGGTGTGGGACGAGAACCCACGACCTTCTGGTCCAGAGGCGGATGTGCTACCAACTGAGCCACGCTGACAGCCCGTGCAGGATTTGGCACGCTTTTCTGAAAGGACTCCTGTCTTAAGTCTATGGAGTTTCTTGATCAGTTCACTTTTCAAGGTCTTCCATCTGAAATTTAAGAAGGCCCTTGACTGGGTAGGTTGTTCCACCTCTCCTGTCTTAAATTTATGAAGATTCAGCCTCCCAAACTGTCCATAGTCTCTTGTCACTGCTTGGGACTCGTTGCTATGGTGTACCCTGATGACTGTGCTACCTCCGAAGAAGTTATGTAAGAACTTACCGTAACAGTAGATCTTCGAGGGGATCTCCGTCATCGGGTCTATTCCCTCTCACCATCCCCCTTTTGTGGGGCTCCTATTCAGGACCTGACTGTCTGCTGTTTCCATCATTTCTCTGAGAGCTGGATCCCTCGCTCTCCTCGGGTCAGGGCATCAGCCTTGCTTCCCTGATCTCTGGATGGAAAGAACTGAGAAGGGTGCGGGCCCACCTACACCTTTATAGGGTTGGCGACTTCGGCTGACATTGATGGCAGGCCCTGTTGTACTGTTGAAAATCTTATGTGTGGATTCTCCATTCACTGACAGTGACGTTCCTATGGTGTAACCTGATGATTGAGATCCCCTCAAAGATCTACCGTTATGGTAAGTTCTTACGTAACTGTTCTTTTCTGAGCATGCTCAGTAAGCTCTAAAAGATAGCTATATGAAACGAAAAAGGAATCCTATATGCAAGAGGGAGCATAGTGACAAGGGGATGAGGGAAATGCAGAGAGACTTACAAAAGCTAGAGGGGTGGTCAAAGGTCTGGCAGTTAAAATTAAATGCTAGAAAGTGCAAGGTAATGCACCTAGTGAAAAAGAACCTCAAGACAGAGTACTGGATCGGAGAAGAGGGACTTGGCACTACAGCTGAGGAACGGCATCTGAGAGTTATCATTAGCAACTCACCCAAGCAATTGAGTCAGTGCAACAAGGCCTATAGCAAGGCCAACAGGATGCTGAGATGTATCGGGAGAGGTATTGATAGCAGAAGAAAAGAGGTAATACTTCCCCTCTACAGATCCCTGGTGAGGCCTCACCTAGGGTACTGTTCCCAGTTCTGGAGTCCTTACCTCAGAAAGGATAAGGATAGATTGGAGACAGTGCAGCGCAGAGGAGCAAAAATAATTCTGGGCCAGCAGGGCAGATCCTATGAGGAGCTGCCTCAAGGCACTTAATATGTAGTCATTGGAGACCAGAAGCGAGAGGGGAGCTATGATAGAGACTTTCAAGGTTCCTTAAAGGAATTAACAAAGTGAACTGCGAGGAACTATTTAGCCTGAATACCAATTCGCGGTCACGTGGACACGAATGGAAATTAACAGGAAGTAGGTTCAGGAGAGATGTGAAGAAGTACTACTTTACGAAAAGGGTGGTGGAGCCTTGGAACAGTATGCTGACTGAAGTGGTAGGTGCGAAAACAGGGGATTCAAGCAGGGCTGGGACATAATGAGGGGAATAGTGGTTACCGGGGGTGACAGGACCAAGGAGGAGAATAGGGAGAGGACGGGGAGGTTTAGTACCCTGGAGGAACAGTTAGTTCCAGGGATTATAGGGAACTTGGGCAGATTGAATGGGCCTGTGGTCTTTTTCTTCCACCATTGTCTGTTTCTATGTATGGGAAAATTCCTTTTTCTTTTGGCACCATCTTGTTTCCATTTTTTCAGACAAAAAAAAATACATTCAAAAGTCACAAAAATGACATCATGGAGAGAGCCCAGCACATCTGTCTGGCTCAGTGGGACCCTGTTTGGTGGATGCTGCACTTAAATATTGAAAACATTATCTCCACATGTGGTTTTTGTTGCATTTTACATCCTTTTTTGTGACTGCGTGATACGAAAAAGAATAATTTTTCATATCATGAGTCACGAAAGAATATCTTTTTTCATGAAGGGAAACCCCCTTTCTTTCTTTGCCGCATCTAATTCCGATCACCATCCCTGTTGCTGTTATGTTTTACCATGGTGTCTAGTGGCATCCCCGGCCAGGCAGACTACCAGGCAGTCCATTCAGACAGGTGGCCAGTAAAGGGTCGGATCTGCAGTCAGCTGGCAGGCACTCCTCCATGGGCAGGCAGATTGCTGCTAGCCACCCACCAGCACACTACACTGTTTCTAAAACTCATTGTTGAGGAGGGGTTGGGGATTTAGGAGGAAACAGTGCAGACGCTATAAAACAATAAGTATCCTAGAGAAATAACACCCCTTCCCTGATCCCTGTTCCTGTCATGTTCTTTCTTTTCCCTGGTGTCTAGTGGCACCCCCCATCCCTGATCTCTTCACACCTGAAAAAAAGAAACGGTCCTCAATGTTGTTTTTTTCCCCATCTATTAAAATAAAAAGGCCCCCCGGTGATCTGACCCCCTTCCCACCCCCATCTCCCACTCAGCACCTGCCATCCCACACCTCCCCCAGTACAACCTCACTCATCTGAACAGGTCCCAGGTTTGAGATCTACTCTCCGATCGAAGACACTTCTTGCTGCTGGAACCAGCAACTGCAATATGAGTAATTAAGGTAAATGCGGTTCAGTGTATTTCAGTGGGGAGTTTCAACTTTTATTCATAAATCCGTCATATTTTTACATTTTGACCCCAGATTTTCAACATAACCTTTTGAGGACCCCACCTTGTGAACAATATGGCTGTCGTTAAGCAACTCCCCCGAAAGATGATTTTGCAATCGCTTGACAAATTCACCTTTCGTGTGGGATTTGCATAATGAATCATATTGTTCATGAGGTGGGGGTCATAAGATAGCTATGTTGAAATTTGAGGTCAAAATAAAAAATAATGGCGATTATGACCATTTGTTGCAATTTCACAGTGCACCACTTATAACTTTGGAAATGTTAAAGACTTTGACCCAAATTTTAACACAGGCTTCTTCATTACCCCACCACATGTATAAATGCACACTTAATATTCAAATCCTGGCCAAAATGTGTTTTCGTACCTGTGCGGTGTGGAATGGCGTTATAGTTGTTAGGAATTACGTTTGGTGGGGATTTGAAAATTTTCTGTACCAGGTACATGAGGTGGGGTAATAAGATGGCTATGCTGGCAATTTTTACACTGTTTGTCCTATAAATGGAAGTGTAGGGCCATTCCACAGCGACATACATATACGCATCTATGGAGGGATGGGAGCGCAGGGCCCGAAGGGCCACAGGCAAACAGGGCACCACATGGCATATAGGCACCGCTTGTTAAAAAAAAAACACCGGGTATAGAAAAAAATGGAGATTAATCTACGGAGATTTTAATATCTCTGTAGATTAAGGCAGTACATAGGAAGAGGCAAAACTGCGTCATCGTCTCACGGTTTTTGCCTTCGCGATCTCCCAGAGGCCACCACTTCATCTAACAACATGCCATCTGCACCAACCAGAAAATAGAATTTCTACAGTGACAAAGCAATTATTAAAATAAATATATACTGTGACTCGGAAGTGTCAGGTATGAGTCACAATCTATGCATCAGTGGCTCGATCCCCATTGCCAGTACATCTCCTTTAATGTAATTTTTTGCAAAGAATTTACTTACTTATTTTGCAAAGATATTATGGGGCAATTGTGCCCCTATAGTTAGGGTTGAGTAGCCTGTTTTATGTTAAACCTCAAATTTTGCACATTAATATCTTTGGCTCTCTGATGGAATGAGCTGAAATTTTGTATGTGGTGTCTAGGAGGCTAAGTCTTGATGTGTGGAAATTTTTGTGACGGCAGCTTGTGTGGTTTCTGAGATCTGCATGTGTCATTTTTAGAAAAATTGTTTTTATTTTCTGTACTTTTTTTTGGTTCTTGCCTACAGCCTACATGGAAAGGAATTGTTGCCCCAAACTTGCAGGAGAGATGTCATGTCCCAAGTTAGTGCTTGTGACAGGTCTGATGAAAAAAAATATCAATGGGTTCAAGAGTTATAAGGCTTTAAATTTTAGAGTTTTCTGACTTGCGCATGCGCAGTAGGGGGTTTTGAGATAACCTTTTGTGGCAAAAGTAAAATTTTGATGCTACAAATGCGCATTTTGCTTTTGCGCCCCTGCGTTTTACTTTTGGCAAGGCACCAAACATTCTTTATGTGTGCCATGCCAACCGCCATCTTGTTGACCTTTTCCACAAACCAACAAACATGGATAATACATAAAAATGCCGTGATTAGGTGAGCGTTAGAGCCGATGACCCCAAGGCACACTCCTTGACGCCTGTTGGTGTGCGCAGAGTGGGGGTAGGGTGTTAGATTTGAAAATTCTAAGGCTGCATTTCCCTGCTTCTGTGGCTTTATCCCCTAACTAGAGCATTGAAGCAATTTTTTGCAATTTGTGTATATTACAGTGGTACAGTAGCGCCACTGTATTTATGGTTGAGTAGGCACTTCAATGTTAAACCTCAAATTTTGAACTTTAATATCTTTGCAACCGTTCAATGGATTTGCACGAAATTATGAATGCACAGTCTTGTGGGGTTAGATCTCTTGACTTGCCAAGTTTTGTTCCAGTCGAATATACGGATTACGAGAAGCGAATAGTGAAAAAACACCAAAAATAAAATATTTGCTTTTTTTTTTTGTCATCGCCTAGTGCCCAGACAGTTTGGAATTTTGGTCTGAAATTTTCAGGGTGGAAAAGGCTTGGCACAAAGATGTGCCTTTCACTGGTTTAGTGAAAAAATATTAATCCGTTTCAAAGTTAATAAATGTTAAAAATTCGGGATCTGAGCATGCTCAGTAAGCACTTCAAAATAGCTGTATAAAGTTTTCATATGGGAATCTTTTTTCGTATTCCGTCATCTTGTCTTTTTGTTTTTATTTAAAAAAAAAAATAAAATTGAAAAGGCACAACAATGGCATCATGGAAGGGCACCAACACATGTATGTTGCCCATTGGGACCCTGTTATTTGGATTTTGCTGTTAACTGTTGGAAGAAGGACCCCCAAAGGTGTTTCTTTTTTTTTCTTCTTTTTTGATCATTTTTCGTGAATCGCCAAGGTTGTATCATATTCCATTGATGCGAACAATGTGGGTTACATACTAACATACTAAAATGCCAGCAGAATAGGCCTAATGGTCTTTCGAGTCTGCTCGATTGGTCAGCCCCCACCCAGGGTGCTGACCTTGCTGCCCCCCTCGCCTTCTCTGGCTTCTCCCTTGAACAGTGTTTTGTGGCGCTTTCTTTTTGTGGTCATTGCCTTGCAGCCAGACGGATTGGAATTTTGGTCTGAAATTTTCAGAGGAGAAGGGGCTTGGCCCATAGATGTGCTTTTGGCTGGTTTGGTGAACACATATTTTTTTAATATTTTCTTTATTGTGCATAAGTCATTACATATACAAACACAGTCCTCCATTTTCAGTTAAGACATGCACTTTTCTCTTTTATATTCTTTCATTATTGTTTTGTTTGATATGAAGTCTAACTTCCCACATTATCATATCTAGTCCTTATGGTACTCCTTACATCTCTTCCTACATTGTTTGTTTATAATTGACCTTAACTGTTCACTTGCAACTACAGTACTTTATAACACTGTCCCAAGCACACCCCCCTTCTTTTGGTGTGTTCAGTATTTAATATATGGTGACCAATCAGGCCATTCACCGGTGCCTTATTTTGGGCCCCTTCAGATGCCTAAGCCAGCATGGCTTTTTTTCTATATTCCATCCAGCATATGTGTGGCTGGCTTGTCTACTTTTCTGGCTTCATTTCATTTCCATGACAAGGGGGCAAGACCCATCTCCTGTATTGTCTTGGTTTTGTTAGGGTTCTATTCCCCCCCGCCCCCTACAGTGAGTCTATGTCATATTATTCCTTAGCAGTCTCAGTCATCCACCTTTGTTACTCATCTTCCGACAGCATCACCCATTTAGTTCATCCCTCTAAATATTTCTCTGTTCCGTCTCCTGTCGCATAAGTGAGTCTTTCCATCTCCTGGATCTCATTTATTACCCCTATCCACTCTTGTATAGTGGGAGAACCCTGGGAGAGTCACTTCCTAGTTATTGCTTTTCCCAGAGCAGCCACACATATTGCCCACAAGTAGAGGCATTAGCTCCCCATACTTCTTGGGGTGGGAGTCCCAATATGAGGTGCTATGCTGCCTGGGGGGGCGAAATCTGAAATGGGATTTGCAACTTTATCTTTAAATCACATATTAGTTTGTCTAGTACTGGACCTTCTAAGAATATATGTGTGTGTATGGCCGTACCCTCTCCGCAGTGTCGCCAACAGCTGCTATCTCTATTTCCCTCCCAATGGGCCTTAACATGAGGGGCGATAAAGAACCTGGCTTTCACTTTCCATGTGAATTCCTTCCACCTCAATGCTGAAGTTGTTTTATGGGTTATTCCCCATAGTTTGTCGATTCTCGTCTGGACATATGTATTCCTGTCACTTGTTCCCACTGATCTTTGATATGCTCAACTGCATCTACTTTGGTGTTCTTAAGAATTAGTATATTAAGGAAATAGCTCCCTTGGATGTGTGTATTTAATAGCTGTTCCAGATTTATAGCTTTCTCCCCATCTTGTTGCTCCTTCTTTTGTTTTCGTAGTTGGATCATGATATAGTTTCAAATTTGTAGGTATCTAAATCTATCTGCCTCTTTCCAGGCAAAGGCCTGTTTGCATTCCTCAAATGTGAGGATATTGTCCCCTCTCATTATTAGCATGACTCAGGCCCCTCTCTGTTTGTCTATTAAACGAAGGGTCCCCTCCCCTCCCAGATGCAAATTCTGTATTCCATTGCCACCAGGTATGCTTCCTTTTTTCTCTTTCTACCCCATGATGGGTCTGAAAGTGCTTTAAGGCCCGTAATGTGACTTTAGTGCCTCTAGTTTACATTCTTTGATCAGTTGACTTGTGTTAGATTGAAATATTATGGATTCTAGTTGTCTGTGTGACCACTCTGCTCTTTCTGTCACTTTCCAGTGCATGTCTTGCTTGTAACCCCCACTGTAAAGCCCAGTGGATCTGCGCTGCTGCCCAGCATGCTCCCATGTCTGGGACTGCCCATCCCCCCAAGTTTTTTTTAGCTTGCAACACACTTTGTCTCACCCGTGGTCTTTTATTAGCCTATATAAAGGTTTGTAATTGTTTTTGTATGCCCTTCAGAGGTAATGTGAGGAAGTGTTTTTTCACAGAGATTGTTGTGGCTACATGGAACGGCCTTCCTGAGGAGGTCGTGGAGTCAAAAACTCCCTATTAGCTGTCTTAAGCCCCACTATCCCCCCTTCCTGGTGTGTTTTCTGTGCCAGAGGTTCCAGGTATAAAGCAAATAATAGAGGGGAGAACAGGCATCCCTGCCTAGTTCCCCTGCCCAGATTTTTTCTCCTCGATAAATGGCCATTCGCTCTAATTATGTCTATAAATTCTGTCCGAAACTCAAACCTGTAAAGGATTCCATAAAGATACTGCCACTCTACCTTATCAAATGCCTTTTCAGCTTCTAAGCTTATGATCACGGCTTTCTGTCTGTTTGTTCTGAGAAGGTCTGTTGTATGCATGGCTCTTCTAACATTATCTCCGGCCAGTCTGCCATCTACGAATCCTGTCTCATTTATGTTAATTATGTTCGGAATAATATTATCCAGGCGTTTGGCATATATGGGTGCTAAGATTTTATAGTTCATATTCAATATTGAAATTGGCCTATACGATGCGCAGTTGCTGGGGTCCTTTCCAGGCTTGGGGATCACAGGGATCACCACTTTTTGCCAGCTCGGAAGGATCCCTCCCCCATCACCTTTCTGTATACCCCATGTAGAACTGGTGTTATTGTTTCTTGAACATTTTGGTGAAACTCGGCAGGGAAGCCATCCATACCTGGGCATTTCCCTGTCTTGCTAGCTTTTATTACCCCCAGAATTTCTTCTAGTGTTATCTCTCTCTGGAGTATTTGGCCATGTTCTTCTGAAACCTTTTTAAGCTGCAGCCCCTGAAAGAAGTTATACAGCTGGGCTTCCTCTGGTTGCTGGCCTGCCTGATATAGGGTGGAGTAGCAGTCTTCAAAGGCCCGCCCCTCTATACCGATGTCTCCTGATGCCGGTCACCTGATGTGGGGGGCGGTCCCTCGCCAGAGAATGCTAGCTAGAAATTTTTCCGTGGGGTCCTGGCCTGTAGTATATCTGTGGTTCTATTCTTGTAGTGCACCGACCCCGGTTGTCCTATCTTGGCTATATGCGCCTTTGCTTTCCTGGCTTTGAGTCTTCATGCCAGTAGTCTGGTAACTGTGGACCCTCCTTCGTAATATTTTTGTTTCATAAATTGGAGGCATTTTTCTGTTTTGTAATCCAGAAGCACATTCAGCTCTTTTTTTAAATTTTTTAGCTCCTTTCCTCTCTCCCTATCTCTGTGCTGCTGCTGTAGTGCCTCTAGATTTTGTATGTGTCTTTCAATATTATTTTGTTTTTCTTCTCTTTGCTTACATCTGGCTTTAGCTATAGCTATAAGTTTACCCCTCATAACTGCTTTCATTGTGTCCCATAAAATACCCTTTACTTCGGTATCTCTGTGGTCCTGTACCGTTTGGTCTATTAATAATGGAATCTGCTCAACAACTTCCTTGCCCTTTGAAAGGGCCAAGTTAAGTCTCCAGAACAAGGATTTCGGGGGTGCTTGCAGTTGGACCTCTAAAAATATAGGGGCATGATCCGAGACCCCTATTGTTCCCACCTTACATTTAGTTAGTTTTTTTGTGATCTTTAGCCATCAGGAAAATGTCCAGATGAGAGTACATTTGATGGGCTACAGAATAAAATGTGTGTCCTTGCCCCTCCATATGTCCACCAACCCCAGTTTCTGAAACAGGGCCTTTACTTGCTTAGCCACGTTATGCCCCATTCTTGGTATCCGCAAAGTGCTGTCCAGCATCAGATCTAGGGTGAAGTTCCAGTCCCCCCTGCAGATTGTTACCCTTAGCCAACTGAATTGTTTTCATTATAAGAGATCAGTAAAAGGCATGGGGGATCCCGGAGGTGTATATACTGATAGCAGTGTTACCATATGCCCATTAAGCCTACCTTTAACTATGACATACCTTCCCTCGGTGTCTGCCTCGCTCATTATACCTTCAAAAGGAGTGCCCCTTGGTATCATAATAGTTGTGCCCCTCTTTTGGCCTGTAACATTAGCTGAGGCATAGACTTCGGTGTAGCCAAATTGTTAAAGTTTATCATGTTCCCCCGGGTCATGTGTTTTTCCTGAAGGAACACAATATCTGGTTTTGCTTGCCTGACATTTAATATCACTTTCTTTCTCTTTATGGGATTGGTCATGCCATGTACATTGCAAGTCATAACCTTGGTTGGTTGTGCCATCATTTGTTTGTTTCTAGTTTGTTCCTCGTTTCAAACAACATGAAGTCTTGCTGTATTCTGACAAATTGCAGTGAGGTCCAACCTTCGAACTGCCCCAGAAATGAAAGAGTTAACGTTCCATGCCAGTTGAGACTCTGTCTGTTGCTGTTCAAACTCAAACCGTCAGATTATTTACTCCGCCTCACTGAACAGTCGCTCCGGAGAGTTCTCCTTTGCTCGGTTCAATTTGTCAAAGTACCGTTTTTCTCGGTTTTCGACCGAATTTAAACCGCAACCTATCGGTTCAGTCTCTGTCTGTGGTATTCGTGAGTACTAGATAGGTTTATATTTGTTTTTTATTCTGTGTGGAACTTGTAAACGTGTCATCGGTTCGGTTTGAACCAATCAGATTGTTTAAAAATCTTTAATTCTACTTTTAGAGTGTGGTTACCGGTTCTTATCGATTCTAAAAAAAAAAAAAATGTATTTTATTACGTTTTTTTCCACGACCCGTAACACGGTCAGGAACCGATAAGAGTGTCTTGCCTGGCGGATTGCCGAAAAAAGGGTAAGTTTTTGTTTAGGACTGGCCATGTCTGAGAAACCCAAAAGAAAAACCGGGCCCACTGGGTTTCAACACTGTAGTGCGTGTGGGGAAGTTTTTGCTAAGGCTGATCCCCACACCACCTGTGTTTATTGTCTAGGGTTTGACCACCTTGATTCAGACTGCCAGATTTGTAAAAATTTTCCTGCAGCTACCCTAGAAAAAAGAGTTGGTAGGCTCATGGAAAGGGAGGCCAAAAAGTCCGCTGACCCGGATGGCCAGCCCGGTTCGGTTCCAACCGAACTAGGAGGAGTGCCCTCTGACCAGGGCAAAACTTCTTGAGCCCAAGGAGAACCGATTCAGTCGGTTCGGTTAAGAGATCAAGAAGGATAAATCAGCGGTCTGCGGATCAAAAGTTCTTTCTCCGACCGCTGATGAAATAGCAAAGCGATCAAAATTGTTCAAGTCGCTATCCCGGTTCCCGACCGAACCGGCACCATTAGGAAAGGCGCTTCGGTTGGTCGGTTCCCCGGTTCCGGATTATGATTTAGAGGAATTTTATGAACCAGAGGAGGAGGAAGGAGAGTATGAGGAAAGTGAATGTGATTATGAAAGTCTGGATGTGCCCATTCACCGGACATCTCCCCAGACAGACCTTCAGGAGTGTCTCCTCCTAGGTTTTCTGAGTCCCCCTCCCATTTCATGTTTTACAAGAAAGTGGCTGAAACCCTTCAGCTTCCTATGGAAGAAGCTGTGGATGACCAGGAGGAGCCTGACTATGTTGAAATGACGGATATCCCAGAGTCCAGGAGGCTGTCTATTCCCCTTCATAAGTCTTTTGGGAAACAGACAATAAAAATTTTAAAGACTCCTAATTCTGTATCTCCTGTGGATAAGAGAATGGACAAGAGGTATACTCTCTCAGTCTCAGGTACAGAGTTCCTTACCCAGCAATGCAGCCATGTTGGGGTAGTGCAGGCTACTGCCTGTGATAAGGCAAATATACTCTTGGCTTCACACCCCCAGATAAGGACTCTAGGAGGATTGATGCCATGGCAAAGAAACAGTACATGGCAGCATCTTTGGGACTCAGGCAGGCCAATTATATGGCCTATACAGCTAGATATCAGAAATCTAGATGGACACTGTTATGGCTTTAGCTAAACAGGTCCCTGGCCAGCTTACCAAGGAGCTGGAGCAGGTAGCTGCGGATGGTATTGAGGCATCCAAGGTGCAGTTCCATGCTGCAGTGGACTCCAGTGATGTTTCATCTAGGGTCATGGCTACATCTGTGGCCCTTCGTAGGATGGCTTGGCTCAGATGTACTAGCTTGTCTCAGGATACCCAGACTAAGGCCATGGATTTTCCTGTTGTGGGTAATTCTCTGTTTGGGGAGCAAACAGAGAACTACATGAAGAAAATGGATGAATACAGGACCACCTATAGGAGTGCTCAGGCCAAGGCAAGCCACTCCTCAGAGGCAAGCATCCCAGGGGCAGGGGCAGGCCTTTTCATAGGCCTTTCTACCAAGCCCAGGCCTCCTCTTCTGCTTATGCTCAGAGGGGGTTCTTTAGAGGAAGAGGCAGATGGGGTACAAGCAGGCCTGCTTCCACCCCTCAGCCTAAAGCCCCTGCCAAACAGGCACCCTGATGGGTTTGCCAGGGCCGATTCTCCACCACCTGTAGGGGGCAGGCTGGCTTACTTTGTCCAGGACTAGATGTCTGTAACATCAGACAAGTGGGTCCTGGAAGTAGTAAGCCAGGGACTGGTTCTCAGCTTCAAATAATTTCCAAAGATGAGAACCAGATCCTTTCCACCTGCAAATCCTTCAGAGGCACTTGCCCTAGAGGCAGAGGTCTCTTCCCTCTTGGCTCTCAGAGCTATAGAAAGGGTTCCACCCCTACACAAAGGGAAAGGATTGTACTCCAGGTACTTCCTCACCCCCAAAAAGACAGGAGAATGGCGGCCCATCCTGGATCTCAGATATTTAAACAAGCATCTTTTAAAGCCAAAGTTCAAAATGGTGACTCTGGGAATAATTCTACCCTCTCTAAGGCCAGGGGACTGGCTAGTCTCCCTGGACCTCAAGGATGCCTATTTCCATATTCTCATCAGAAGCTCCCATCGAAAATACCTCAGGTTCGAGCTGCCCTTACGCCATTACCAATTCAGAGCAATGCCCTTCGGCCTAACCTCTTCTCCAAGGGTGTTCACAAAATGCCTGGCAGTAGTAGTTGCCTTCCTAAGAAGGAAAGGGATTTCCATCTTCCCATACCTGGATGACTGGCTCATAGTAGGCCAGTCCCCAGACCAAGTCAAGTTACACCTACAGATAACTCAGCAACTTCTCACTTCTCTGAGGTTTCCTTCACAGATCTTTCAAAGTCAGTTCTAGAGCCTGTACAGCTCCTCACCTTCATAGGCGCAGAGCTAGATACAGTAAAGGCAAGAGCCTTCCTTCCCCTGGACAGGGTAAGGACCCTTATTACACTGGCCTCTTCATTCACCATACAGGTGTCTCGACCAGCAAGGCATTTTCTGCAGCTCCTGGGGCACATGGCTGCTTCTACAGCAGTGGTGCAGGGAGCAAGATTTCAGATGAGGGACATTTAGTTCCACTTAAGAGCCTTTTGGTCTCAGAAAAAGGATCCTCTGACCAAACTGATCCCAGTGACTCGAACCCTGATCCAGGCATTGCAGTGGTGGCAGGGTCAGGACAATCTAAGACAGGGAGTTCCTTTTGTCACTCAGTCTCACTCTCTAATCCTTACTACAGATGCCTCCCTCTTGGGGTGGGAAGCCCACTTGGGAGACCTGACCACCCAAGGGTTGTGGTCTCCTCAGGAATCTCTGCTTCACATCAATCTATTAGAACTCAGAGTAGTGTTTCTAGCACTTCAGGTTTTTTCCAAGTCTGTTCAGAACAAAGTAGTTCAGATCAGGACAGACAATACCACCACAGTGTGGTATATCAACAAGCAAGGGGGCACTCTGTCTACGGCCTTGTGCACAGAACCAATGAATTTATGGTCTCTGGCCTATTCCCTGAACACCTCTCTTACAGCAGTACACCTCCCAGGCAAGGACAATGTCCTGGCAGATGCTCTCAGCAGGATATCTCTGGGCCATCACGAATGGTCACTGGATCCCCTGGTTTTGAAGGTGATCTTCTCCAGATGGGGCACCCCACAGATAGATCTTTTTGCAGCCCCAGACAATCACCAACTTCCCCTCTTTTGCTGCAGGCCCCCAGTGTTGGGCTCAGCCCCCCTGGATGCCCTAGTTCTCATTAGGGAAGGGAAGTTCCTGTATGCTTTTCCCCCCCTTCCCTCTCCTGTTCAAGGTGCTAGTCAAAATCAGGTCTCAATCCTGCAAGGTGATTCTGATTGCTCCAGACTGGGCTAGACAGCCCCGGTACCCTCTCCTGTTGTCCTTGGCAGTCCACCTTCCCCTGTTTCTTCCCAGGAATTACAACTTGCTAACCTGTGCTCAGGGGAGGGTTTGGTATCCGAATCTCAAATCTCTCAATCTCAAGGCCTGGCTCTTGAAGAGTTAGAATTTGCTGATTTACACCTCTCTCAAGGTGTTATGGATATCCTAAAGGCTTCCCGGAAGCCTTCCACCAGAAACACTTACAATTCCAAATGGAAAAGATTCTCCATATGGTACTCTGGGAAGCATATTTCTTCAGAGTCTGCTGGCCTGCCCACAGTCCTTGACTATATGGTTCATCTGAATAGCTTGGACTCAGACCAGCTACACTAAGAGTGCATCTGGCAGCTGTCTCTGCTTTTCTTTCAGCAGGTAAGCCTTCTTCCTTTCAGCTCATCCTGTATTCTCTAAGTTTTTCAAGGGATTGCTTCATACCAATCTGCCATTCAGGGACCCTGCCCCTGCTTGGAACCTTAATGTTTGCATTGCTCAGCTTATGCAACCCCCTTTTGAGCCTTGTCCTCAGCAGAGCTTAAGTACTTGACTTGGAAAACTGTTTTCTTGGTGGCCATCACTTCTGCCAGGCGCATAAGCAAGTTACAAGCCCTGTCAGTAGAGCCTGATTTCATCTCTTTCCATAGAGATAAGGTGGTCCTCAGGACTAACAGGAAGTTTTTACCTAAGGTAGTTTCAGACTTCCACCTTAACCAGTCTATGTCTCTTCCTGTGTTCTTCACTGGACCGTTCCTCCTCTGGTGAGAGGAGGCTGCACAGTTGGATGTGAAAGGGCCCTTAGCTACTACATAGAGCGTACCAAGGGTCACAGGTTTGACTCTCTCCAACTGTTCCTCACTTATGGTGAGGTTGGTAAGGGAAAACCTGCCACTAAAAGATCCATTGCCAAGTGGATTGTCTCTTGCATTCAATTTTGCTATGAAAAACTAGGCAGGATTCCACCCTCAGGCCTGAGGGCTCACTCTACCAGAGGTACAGCTGCTTCCCTGGCTTCTGCCAGGGATATTCCTATCTTAGAGATATGTCAAGCAGCTACCTGGAAAACAGTTCACACTTTTACCAAGCATTACTCTTTGGATAGCCAGGCTAGGAGTGATGCTCGGTTTGGCACAGCAGTGCTTCAGAGCCTATTTCCTAGGTAGGTTCTGTCCCTCCTCCATGGAGGTACTGCTTGGTAGTCTGCAGTTTGTCAGAATACAGCAAGACTTCATGTTGTTTGAAGAAAAAATTACTCACCTTAGTAATGTTGTTTCTTCTAATGGAGTCTTGCTGTATTCTGACCTCCCCCCTGCCTTCCCGTCTCAGAACCTTTGTTTTTGGGATGTGGGTGGGCAGTAGCAGTGCTGGCAGTCAAGAGGTGACCCACCTTGTTATTAGCACCCCTTTTCTTTGGGTGAGTGGGTGTTGTGTTTATTTCATTTTTTGGGTTTCCTGACTTGTCTTTGTTTTGGGACCAAAAAATCTGTTTATTATATTTAGTAGCCAGTTGGCTAGTGTAGGTTTACAGCTTCCACACAGGACACTCAGTGAGTTTAGCTCGTAAAGATCTGACGGTTTGAGTTCAAACAGCAACAGACAGAATCTCAACCGAGCTTGAGCTCAGCGTTCCATGCCTGGCATGGAAAGTTAACTCTTTCATCTCCGGGGTAGTTCAAAGGTTGGACCTCACTGCAATTTGTCAGAATACAGCAAGACTCCATTAGAAGAAACAACATTACTAAGGTGAGTAATTTTTTCCTTTTGCCTTCTGCTGACTCTGATGCTCCTACGGGCACCCCTCTGGGATCTAACATACGTTGGACAAGTACCGTTACTAAAATTTACTACTGTTGTAACTTTCCTGTATTTGCCAACAGGGCATCTATACAATATAAACCATGTACATTTCCTACCTTTCTCTTCACTCCTTGCTCTGTTTCCAGGACTCCTTCTCCCCTCCTGGTCTCAGAGTAGTAGTGATTGTTTTCCCCCCTGCTCCTAGGGGTCACTACCAGGTTCCCTTGTGTCTGGGCTCGTATTCCAGAGTCTGAACACAGATGGGGACCTAATATCCACAGTACCATGTAACACAGACCGCACCTCCTCCTAGTTTTCATGTTCTAATTATGTTTGTTCACCCCCCTTCCAGGGCTTTGCATCGGTCTTCTGCCCTCCTGTTTTGTATCACAAATCATTACAGACCTCATAACTGCGCTCCTTACCAGCATATCATCCCATATTACTGATGTCTCCCTTGACTGCATCATTTTTTGTTTTGTCGTTATCACTCCATGTTTTGGCATCATGTGGTCCCCCTCACTGAGTATTTATCCTCCCCTTTTGCTCTTTAAAGTATAACAGTTTGGGGCCTCCAACCCACCCTCCTTCTATGTTCTCTCCCCCCAGTCTCTCTTACCTTCTCATTGTAGTGCTGTCGTGGCTTCTGCACCCAATTGAGTACTCATTTGTAGTCTCCCAGGGTCCTCACAACATCTTCTCGTCACGGCTTCTGGATGCTGGAAGGTTTCAGTTCCTGGAAGGCCACGCTCCCTCTGTGAACCGCAGCAATATGCCCTAAAATGAAACAGAAGAGACTTTGCAAATATCTTGTTCTGGTTGTTCATCTCCCTTAGCATCCACAGCATGTCATTTACCGTAACATTTCGTTGCACACATCCCTTAAGTTTATCTTGTCTTACAGATTTGTTTACCCCCCCACCCTCTCTCGGTTTTTCAAACAGAATTATTCACCCTCTTTATGTACATTCCCCCCTCTTGCATGGTTTCCTCCTCAGCCCCTCTGTCCTTCCCTTATACAAGTTGCAACTCCCCCCTACTTCCACCCTCCAGGAGTTTGCTGCTTCTTTCAAACCCACCTCCCACCTCCATTCCCAACTCCTTTTTAAGTCTCCTGAATGTGGTTTGTTTTTGTTTAGCAAGACCTCCCCCTCCCCTTCCCTCTTCTCTCCACACCCACTCCACTCCCCACAACCTCCACTTTCTTTCTTCAGTACTTAGCTTAACACCACTGTATTGCTTTTAGTCCTTATTAATGTCCTTGGTGAGTGAGAACTGTAATTTCTGCCTCCTTTTCTCATCTCCGACTCTCAGCTCTCCAAACTGATCCATCTTTCTGCATCTTTTCACATGCCCCAGTCTGTGGTTGAAGCTGCAGTCTGCTGACAGAGTGTCTTCAGGATTCCCTTTATTTCCCTCATTGTTTTCTCTGCAGTGTCCTGGCCATCAGTCGATACAGCCCTTCTTACACGTTGCTGCTTGCCCAGGGTTCCTCGCTGTTGTTGCTGTGTCACTCTGGGGACCTTACTTTTCGGCGTATAGGCCACACCATGTTCTTCGAGCATCACTTTAGCATCTTGAGGTGTGGAGTATGTCCTGATGCCCTCCTCCCAGAACACACGGAGCAACGCTGGGTAGAGTGTCTAAAACTTTATCTTTTTTTCTTTCAGCATACGAATGGATCCAGATATTGAAGTCTCTATCTATGGATCTCAAGGGGGGTAATCTTGCTCAAAAAATGGTCTTTGTCCCTTGCACATTACCACTCCTTTCTGCCACACTACTCAGTCCTATATGTAATTACCTACTGCAAGAGCCTATCTCGAAGGTCTACTGTTACGGTAAGTTCTTACGTAACTGTACTTTTCTGTGCCCTCCGGCATTCCAGACAATCGCAGGTTGCTTCTGCGTGATCTTGCTTCCAGGTCTGGACTTTTATTTTGCAAGGTTTCAGCATGCTGCATCCGAAGGCCCACTGCATCACCCAATAGCACACCTCGTTTGTGTACCACTCTGACTTTCTCCTCCACTTCCACCACTCTCCATTTGACTTGCGTAAATCTTTCTTGCATTTTTTTGGAATCCCACTCTGTTTTTGCAGCGGGATGCCTTTATTTGTTTAAGCAGCGTTTCAGATATGCTTCTTGATAAGGTTTCTTCCTCGCGGTCAGTGTCGTATTCCTGGCCTGTTCCGCTCATAGTGGAGTTGCTGCGGCTACGATCGGAGCTTAAGACTCTATATTTGGAGCCATCAGTCAGTTTTTTTTCTTGTTTTCGGCCCAAGATCTGGTATGTATGCTGTTGCCTCGTTCTTTAGAGGCCATTTTTGCCAGTATTTAGGAGGCTTTTCTGCTGTTTTGCTAAGTTGTTAATCCCTGGCGATGGGAGAGCTGTTCTCCTAGGCTGCTGTGCAGTCTGTGATGTCACTGGACGGTGAAAAAATATTAGTGCATTCCAACATTATTGCATTGAGAATTAACTTTTTGAGTCATACTGCCATATGAATTTTCATATGCTAAATACATTTCCTTGGTGTCTGGCAACCACCACCATCCGATGGCCATCCCCCTAAAAATTAAACAGTTCCCTGGTGTCTAGTGGTAACCCCCCCCCCCCGATTGCCTTCCCTGTAATAATTATATACAGTTCCCTGGTGTCTAGTAGCATCCCCTCCCCTCCGATTGACTTCCCCTTATTGTTTTATTTGTCAGTGATGTCTAGTGGCACCCCCACCCTTGGCTCGCTGTTCCCCTTTGTCTTGTATATGTCCCTGGTCAGTGTATAGTGGCAACCCCCCTTCCCCCGATCACTGTCCTTGCTGAATGATCACCATCCCTGTAATAATTATATTCAGTTCCCTGGTATCTAGTGGAACCCCCACCCTCTGATCGGCTTCTCTTTTATTATTTTATTTGTTCCTGGTGTCTAGTGGCACCCCCCACCCTCAGATCTCCATCCTCCTTTGTACTGTATATGTCCCTGGTGTCTAGTGCTAGCCAGCCTCCATCGCTGTCATTGCTGAAATTAAACAGGCCCTAGACATCATTCTTTTTTTTTTTTGAAACTTCTAAAAAAGAAAATGATCCCTCACAAATCTGACCCCACACCCCTCACACACCCTCACTCACCTGAACAGGTCCCAGAGTGAAGATCCACTCTTTGACTGAAGAGTGTAATATGAGAAACTAAGGTAAATGCTGTTCAGTGTATTTCAGTGGGGTTTACAACTTTGGTCCATGGCCTTTTTGAGACCCCACCTGTTAGTGGAATTACGCAAATCCAGCTCGAAAGGCAATTTCGTGCTCGATTTGCAAAATCACCTTTCGGTCAGGATTTGGAAATTTTCACCACCCTTGTTCATGAGGTGGGTCATAAGAAGTGTATGTTGAATAATTGGAATCAAACTATGTCAAAATGGCAAAATTATGCACAAATTTTCAACATAGACATTTCTTTATGTCGCCTCAAGAATGTAACAGCTGTAATTTTTCAAATTTAGACCAAAATGTATTTTCAGGCCTCTGGTGCGGAATGATGTTAAGGTGGTGTGGAATGATGGTTCTGCGGGGATTTTACTATTTTTAATACCGGGTTCATGAGGTGGAATAATAAGATGGCTATGCCATTGCTAACAATTTGGTTGCTCTTGCCCTACATATGGAAGTGCAGGGCCCAGAGGTCCCTGCGCTACCACATTAACATACATATACGCATCTATTGCAGGATGGGAGGGCCCTGCGCTCCCACAGGCAAATAAGGATGATTACACCATCTGAAAAAGTATGTACGGATGGGAGTGCAGGGCCCTCACAGGCAAATAAGCATACAATAATACTGTCTTAAAAAGTAAGGAAATTCTTTGCAAAAAAAAAAAAATGGAGTTAATGCAACATTTAGGGTTCAGGCTAAAGTGACAAAAGTAGGGAAATGTGGCTTTAGGATATCCAACCCTAAAACCCCACCCCCACGACTACAACAAATCAGGGGTGCAGTCTTCCTTGGGATTGTCAACCCTAAAGCTCCACCATTCTGTACACTCCAGAAACATACATACCTAATGGGTGAGCTTTAGGGTTATTTCTTGCTCAAGAAGACTGCCTGTTAACAATCGACAAAAATAAGACTAGAGTTGTAAACCCAAAGTCCACATTTCTTCGCCTTTGTCACTTTAACCTGAACTCTAATCTTCCACAGGGATAATGTAGTCCTTAGAACCAGCAGGAAATTCCTACATAAAGTAGTGTCTGAATTCCATCTGAACCAGTCAGTAACACTTCCTGTGCCCTATCCAGAACTTTCTAGTCCAGGTGAGCAAAAATTGCACAGCCTTCACCTGAAAAGAGTTCTGAGTATCTACATTTATTTTAAACCTTTGTTTACCGGGTAAGTACAATGAGCCAAAGGCCCGTTTTCATGTACAACCCGGGGACCATATACATATACAGTCAAGATGTTTACAATTAACAAACTCGCACTACAATACAATTACATTTTTTTTTTTTTTTTAAATTAAACTTTATTGATTTTACAGAATACACCATATCCCAAGTTAACATCGGGACTTTCATTGGGTCACTTAATAACCTTCCTTGTACACCAAAGTCATAGATGTAAAATGTAATAGGAAAAAGGAAAAATCCCTATAACCCTATGCCCCCCTCACCCCCCATCCCTAACCCACCCCGAGTGTGCATACATGGTACATCAAATGATTTATCATACAACCATGAAAGCATAAGGTTAGCAACAACGTTGATGGAGGCAATGAGCATCAGAGACAAGACCAGATAAGCCTTAGTGTAGATACAATGTGTATAATTTACCCCATTTTTTGTGAAAAGAGTCAATGTGATTACGAGAGCTAGCAATAAGTCTCTCCATATTGAAACAAGTTGATAGGTCTTTCAGCCACTTGGTGTATGTTATGGTTAATTGGTCCATCCAGTGCTTGAGCACCAGCCTTTTAACCACCATCGAGATTAGTACTATATGGAATCTGCGTTCACGGTTCTCCACATTGGTATAAATACCTAAAATGCATATTTCTGAGGTGAACAGTCCATCCAGACCCAAACGAGGATCCAAATTGGACTGAATAGAGCGCCACAGAGGGGTCACCTTCTCACATTGCCAAAAAATGTGGAGTAAATTCCCTTCTGATTGAGAACATCTAGAACAGAGAGGGAGGGGAAGCCTCCCTAATCGAGCCAATTTCACCGGTGTATAATACATGTTGTTTAGTATATGATATTGAATAAGTCTGAACTTATCCTGAGTGTGATATCTATATAGATCTTTCCAGATTTGTACCCAGTTAGGGATGAGTTCTGGCAGAAGAGAAGTCCAAACACTAGAGCCCGAGAGGGAGTCCGGGTATTTAAGATCCAACAAATAGGAGTATATGGATGAGATCCCATGGGATTTGGTGGCTGAATCCTGAAGTTGAGAGACAAAGGGACTGACTTGTGAAGAGTGAAATTCAGTACCAAAATTAGTGCTAATGAGGTGTCTCAGCTGATATACCTTGAAAATATTATTACTGGGAACCTTAAGCCTGTCCATAATATCCGGAGAAGGGAGAAGAGAGTCCTGAGAGTATAAATTCTCCACCAGGGCTTTGCTTATTTGAGGAAGCCAGTCTAAAGTGATCTTTGAGCCTCCTAACCGAATACTGGGATTTAGGATAAGAGGTTGTGCCAGGTCTCTTTTGGGGCAGATTTTGAGATAGTGCAGACATTGAGAGAGGACTTTAAGAGAAGTGATAATAGTTGGATTTTGTATTGAGGTTGGGAGTGCTGAGCTGGAAAGGAAGAATATGGTCGGAGAGCAGAGATTGGCCGCATCAAGTATTCGTCTTTCGATTTGGAGCCAGATCGGGAGGGGTCCCTCAGCCCTTTTGGGGAGCCATCTGCCCAGCTTGGAGAAGTGGGAGGCCCAGTGATAAAATAAGAGGTTAGGGAGGCAAAGTCCTCCCTTATCTTTAGGCAGGCAGAGTTTAGAGAAAGAGCGTCTGGGAGATTTACTTTGCCAGATAAATTGAGAGAGAGTGGAATGTAGCTTTTGCAGATAGGAAAGGGGTAATCAGAGATCTATTAAATTGAGAGGGTAGAAGACTTGGGGTAGAATGTTCATCTTGACGATGTTGATTCTACCCCATAGGGAGATGGGGAGTTTGGACCATCTTTGGAGATCCAGTTAAATGTTATTCATTAGATCATCCAGATTAAGTTTCTTGAGTAGAAGTGGGTCATTGGTGAGATGTATTCCCAGGTATTTAAGCGATTGAGGAGACCATCTCATACCAAATCTAATAAAGCTAGCTTTGTGTGGGAAGATGTTCAAGGGGAATATCTCTGATTTGGTTAGATTCAGTTTATAGTGAGAGAGGAGGCCGTACTGTGTAACAACCTGAAGAGCATGTGTTAGCGACGTTTCAGGGTGGGCAACATGGAGGAGGATGTCATCCATGTAGACAGAAAGGACCAGCTTTTGTTGTAGCACCGGACAGCCCTGAATATAAGGGGATCATTTGAGACTAAGGAGGAGAGGCTCTAAGTATAGGTTGAACAAAAAGGGAGAAAGGGGACAACCTTGTCTAGTGCCTGTAAAAAGGTGGAACAGTGAGGAAAAGACACCGTTACAATAGATCTTAGCTGAAGGGGATCCATATACCGTCTGGATCCAGCGAATTAAAGATGTTTGGAAATCCATTCTGGCAAGCGTTGCCCATAGAAAATCCCAATTGACTCTGTCAAACGCTTTTTCAGCATCTAGGGAGATTAGAGCCATTGGAATATGTGATGATTGAGCTGCATGAGAGATATGAGAGAGGGTTCTAAGGTGGTCAGCTGGGGAACGGCCTTGTACAAAGCCTACTTGCTCCGGACTCAGAAGGTGAACCCAAATGTCCTTAATCCTCTCAGCTAAAATTTTAGTTAAAATCTTAATATCGCAATTTAAAAGAGAGATGGGGCGATAGCTAGCAGGGTCTTTGGGTGGTTTATCTGGCTTGGGGATTAGCACAATCATGGCTTCTAATAGTGTAGGGTCTATGGTATCGGCCTCAAACATATACTCATACAGCCTGAGGAGGAGGGGAGCTAGCTCCTTACTAAAGGTTTTGTAAAAATTAGATGGATATCCATCAGGACCAGGTGATTTATCAGGAGCTAGAGAGGCGATCACCGCCTCTACTTCAGGCAGAGTGATGGGAGAGGTGAGGATCGTCTTATGGTGTGGATGGAGGCGAGGAAGATTGAGATCCTCTGAGTAGGTTGAGATGTCCGAAAGAGATGTTGGGGAAGGGGGTTTGCTGTAGAGCTTGCTATAGAATTCTTCGAAAATCTGGGTAGTCTCTCTGGGTGTCGTTTTAACTACACCCTCTGGTGTTTGTAACATCGGGATCAATCTCGAACTCTCTGTTTTTTGCAGTCTGAGAGCCAGTAATCTGCCGGCCTTTTCACCTTGGTCAATGTATTTGGATTGTGTTTTTAAGATAGCGTATTCTGCTTTTTCTTTTAGCAAGTCCGCGTATTCGTTCTTTAATTTTAACAGAGAGTCTAACGAGTCGGAGGGCGACGTAGGGGACTGTGAGTGCTCTATATCTTTAATTTTAATTAACAGTGCAGCTGCCTGGGCCTCCCTGCATTTCTTCCTCAATGAGGCGATCTTAATTAACTCTCCCCTAAGGTAGCATTTCAGGGAGCACCATATGGAATCCTCTCTCGGGGTAGAGTCTTTATTAAGTTCTATAAAATTTGAGATTAGGTCTTTAATATGAGAAACAGTTTGTTCATCTTTAAGGAGTTGGGTGTTTAATTTCCAGATAGAGTCCCGCTGAAAATTAGGATCCGGGGAGATCCTTACCCAGACTGTTGAGTGATCTGATAACACTATCGGTTCTGTGCCTGATTGAAGGAGACCTGGAAGAAGTGAATTACTGGTCAGAATGTAGTCTATTCTAGACCATGAGTTATGTACCTGAGAGAAGAAAGAGAAGGACCAGAGTGAAGGGTTAGTAAGCCGCCAGGGGTCACATAATCCCAGAAGTTGCATGAAGTCCAGGAGGGCTTTTTGGGCTGGGGTTGCGGGTTTTATTGGCAGGTATGTTCTGTCAAGAGCCTGACTTGGTGGGACAAGTGGGGATGGAGAAAGAATCTCAGATTTAGAAGTGGGTAGCCATCTGGGAACAAGCGACCACCAAACAGTGTGGTTCACGATAAACACAGTCATACTATCAAGCCATACAAAAGCAAGAGTACTAGACTTTAGGAAGGCTGACTTTGGGAAAATGAGAGAGTGCCTTAGAAAAGCACTAGCAAACAGGCAAGAAGGAGGGGGTGGAGGAACAATGGGGAGTGATCAAAACAGCCATCACAGAGGCAACAAGCCTTTGTGTAAAGCAAATCAATAAAACACAACGAAGGAAAAAAAACGCTATGGTTCACAAAAGAGGTGGCAGGGAAGGTTAAGGAGAAAAGGACAGCATTCAGGAAATAAAGAAACACAGAAGGAGTAGGACAGAGAATTTTATCAGTTAAAAGCAGAAAGAGGCTGGGAAGGCAGTCAGAATAGCAAAGCCCAAACCGAGGAAAGGATGGCCAATTCTGTTAAGAAGGGATAAGACCTTTATAGGTACATTAGGGGAGCGGAAGAAAGACCAAAGGAGGGATACTGAAGCTTAATAAAGGGGAGGGAATGTGGGTAGAGGGTGACAGTGAAAAAGCAGGGATACTGAACGAATATTTCTGCTCAGTATTCACAAAGGAAGAGGAGGGGGAGTTACCTAAACCAAACAAGAGAAACACTCTGAAGATGGGGGTCGATACCAGTCCATTTACAGAAGAAAGGGTTCTGAAAGAACTAATAAAATTGAAGGTGGACAAAGCAATGGGGCCTGATGGGATTCACCCAAGAATTCTAAAAGAACTAAGGGTAGAACTAGTGACACCACTGACTACTCTCTTTAACAAATCATGGGAGGATGGGGTGGTACCTGAGGACTGGAGGAGGGCAGATGTGATTCCTCTTCACAAAAGTGGGAGCAGGACAGAGGCAGGAAACTACAGACCAGTTAGTTTGACCTCAGTGGTAGGGAGAATGATGGAATCACTTCTGAAGGAAAGAATTGCCGAGTACCTAGAGGCCAGTGGGGCTCAGGACCCAAGGCAGCATGGATTCACGATGGGAAGGTCATGTCAGACTAATCTAATAGATTTCTTTGATTGGGTGACTAAAGTAGACCAGGGAGGGGCTGTGGACATGGCCTACCTAGATTTTTAGCAAGACATTTGATACAGTCCACACAAAGATTAATACACAAGTTAGCCAGCCTGGGGTGGTCCCAAGGTGGTAGCCTGAATAAAAATTGGCTGAACAACAGGGCAGCAAAGGGTAGTAGTAAATGGAGTACACAGTGAAGAAAGGAGGGTTACTAGCGGGAACATCGCAGGGTTCAGTACTGGGACCGGTCCTTTTAATGTCTTTATGAGTGACATTGCAGAGGAACTGGAAGGAAAAGTATGTCTCTTTGCAGATGACACAAAGATCTGCAACAGGGTTGATACACAAGATGGAGTGGAAAGGATGAGAAGGGACTTGGCAAGGTTGGAGGAATGGTCAAATGTATGGCAGCTCAGATTCAGTGCAAACAGGGCTAGAAATAATTTTTTTGAGATGCCTGTCCGAGGGACAGGTGGAGTGTAAATTCTGCCTGTCCGGCAAAAGTTTTACCTGTTCACATTGTTGTAAGACTTTTCTTCACTGCTGTCTCAACCACTCTAAAGGGCTGTGTGTATCTGTTCTGTTGACAGCAGCAGTGAGTGTGAGTGCCTTCTTTAATTCAGCTGTTATTTTCCAGTCCCCTCCACTAGCAGATCATAACAACAATCCTGTACAACTTTTTTATATTAACATAGCTAGTAAGACTACTGATCTGCAAGCTCCAGCAGGCAACCAACAACTCTGGAGGGCTTTACACTGTCTGATCAAGAATACAGATGCAGAGACTTTAACCCCCCCCTCACTGTTTGACAGTTTCAGTCTGGTCAATAGAAACATAGACTTTGACAGCAGATAAGGACCACTTGGCCCACCCAGTCTGCCCATTTCCCTACCTACTGGATAAGCTGCGGATTCTAGTTAACCAACAGCCTACTTCCTGCCACCCTCCACTACAATTGCCTTGTGTCTGTCCCATGCATGTTTGAATTCCCCCACTGTTTTAGCCCCAGGAAGGCAGTTCCACGCATCCACCACTCTCTCTCTGTGAAAAAAGATTTCCTCACATTACCCCTGAGCCGTCCCCCCTCTATCTTTAAATTGTGTCCCCTTGTTCTTACACATCTCTTTTTCTGAAAGATGCTACCCTCCTGGACTTTGTTGATTCCCTTGAGGTACTTGAACGTTTCTATCATGTCCCCCCTGTCCCTCCTTTCATCAAGGGTATACATATTAAGCTTTCTCAGTCTCTCTGTCAAGTTCTTTTTTTTATTTGATTTCAGACCCCCCTCCACTTGCAAAACACAAGAGAGAGTCTATGGGGCAGATGTGTATATATTTATTTGGCTGAGGCTTATTACTTAGGCAAAGGCTTTCTGCCTCAAAAAAACTATGGAGGTCTGTTTGCAGCAGCTTAGACAGACAGAATATATTCCGTCCCCTTCCTCTCCCCTTGACAGTGCCTGCTTTGTTGTATAAGTTCTTTTTATTAATTAGTCCCTTTCCACTCCCCTGCACATACAGAGAGCCCACAACAACACTTAAGGCAAGCCTGCCTTAACTGATTTTGTTAGTACAGTCAAGAGCACTGATAAGAGCAACAGCCTGCCTGTGCTACTGTCTTATTTTATACATTTAATTTCTTCCGTTTTTACAGTTGGCTTCAGATATCCTAGGATAGGTTTCTGCACACTAAATGGAGGGATGCTTCTTTTTAAATTAAAACACAACACAGTAAGTGTCTGGTGCCTTGTCTGTGCGATCCTCTCCTAGCCACTTACAGAGATCAAACACCACAGAGTCCTCAATGCTGTCCTGCCTGCCTACCCCGGTTTGATCTCCAGAAGCCCAGAAAACATTTTTTTTAATGTAGTGGGGAATAGTATTTTTGAATAGTATGCAGCCAGTAAATGCCATTGAAGAACTTATTCTCCTCCTACTCCACGGCGTCTGAACGATTCAAAGGATAGATTGAAAATGAGGAGCGGGAGCAACTGCAATGTGCAGTGACAGTCTAGCATGCACGGTTGCCGTAATCTACCATTACTGGGAGACTCTTCCGCCCGCCACCACTCATCTACTTTGTGCTGCTCAGGGTCTACAGAAAGGTCAGGTGACGCACACAGTTGTAGCAGTCACCAGACCCATGGAGGAAAGGACGGGCTGAGATGCACTTTTCGGGAGGGCGGAGCTACGCATGACAGCAGGATGTCAGGATTCCTCAGGCTCTGTTAGACAGCCAGCTGACTGATTCTACTGGGTCCTAGTGCACAAATGAAAGGTAAAATGAAACGGATAAACTGCCTGTCCAAGGAACAGGCGAACTTAAAAAAACAGCTGTCCCAAATGAAAACTGGCTGTCCGGGACAGGTAGACAGCTGGTTATTTCGAGCCCTGAGTGCAAAGAAGTGCAAGGTAATGCACATGGGAAACAAAAACCCAGGGGTAGCATACACAATGGGGGGTGAGATACTGACAGCAGTAAAAATAGAAAGGGACCTGGGGGTAATTATATCAGATGACCTAAAGGTGGGCAAGCAATGTGAGTAAGGAAGACTGGGGGATACTGGGATGCATAGGAAGAGGCATCAATAGTAGAAAACAGGAAGTTGTTATCCTCTGTACAGACAGTTGGTGAGACCCCATCTGGAGTACTGTGTGCAGTTCTGGAGACCCCATCTCCACAAAGACATAGACAGAGTGGAGGCTGTCCAGAGGAGGGCAACAAAATGGTGCAGGGTCTGCCAGAAGACACACGTAAGAAAGACTAAAGGAGCTTAATATGTATACTCTTGAGGAAAGAAGGAGAAAGGGACATGATGGAAACTTTCAAGTACCTCAAGGGAATTAACAAAGTCCAAGAGGGTAGCATCTTCCAGAAATAGAGATGTGCAAGAACAAGGGGGCACAATTTGAAGATAGGAGGGGGACCGGCTCAGGGGTAATGTGAGGAAGTATTTTTTCACTGAGAGGGTTGTGGATGCATGGAACAGCCTCCCTGAGGAGGTCGTGGAGTCAAGAACAGTGGGGGACTTCAAGAATGCATGGGACAGGCATAAGGCAGTCCTAGTGGCGGGTAAGAGGAAGTAAGCTGTTGGTTAACTAGGATCTGCAGCTTATCTGTTAGGTAGGAAAATGGGCAGACTAGGTGGGCCAAGCGGTCCTTATCTGCTGTCAAATTCTATGTTTCTATGACATTCCAGTCCCCCTCCTATTATTAACTGTGAAGGTAAAAGTTTACCAATTCTGTCTGCCAGGGTCATGAAGAACTCTGGATTCCCTTCCACTGGGCCGTAGACAGAGCCGAACACAATGCTACAGTTATTGAGACAGTCTTTGACCAATATGAACCTGCCCTCTGGGTCAGTTAGTTTCTCTTCTGCCAGAAAAGAGACGTGGTTCTTTATTAAAATGGCTACCCCTTTGCTTGCTATTGTACCACTCGCAGAAAATACTTGAGAAAAGCCAAACCTATTCAACCAGATTGATTCATTACTTGCCAAATGGGTTTCCTGAAGCATAAGGACATCAATTCTAAGTAAGTCACAGTGTTTAAAAACTTGATGCCTTTTAGTTTTGTCTCTGAGCCCTCGTATATTCCAAGTAGCTATCTTAATCGACGCCATAGCCATTCTTGAACAATTGTACTGAGAAACTGAGAATTGTTATACATCCAAAATGAGTAGTTATTATGGCACACTCTAGAACCCCCTTTAAACCCACCCACGCTGCATAGAGAAAGGCTCCAAAGTCCTTCATGAATTAGCACAACCAGGAAAGTGTTACTAGCCTTGAGCCTCAATTGGGAAATTAGATCTTGAAACCAGAAACCACCCCCATCCCCACAAAGAGAAAAAAAAAACATCCAACTATATACACAATAGATCCAAATTTGAACAAGTGTGACCCGGATAAGCGAACAATAAACACCTGGATCTGAAGACCTAATGGCAAATCCCAGGAGCTTCATATAACAGCACCCTCCTGGTATGGTACTACTGCGAGAAGTGGGGGAAGATCTGTTGAGCCTGTCGTCCGGCAATCTATAAAAGCTGGCCCCTGAGGATTCCCCGTGGATCGCCATTCCCCTTTATTAGCTCTTGAGGCAACTTCCTACGAGCCTATCCCACCCTGGGCTCCCCTCCCACCCTCTATCTTCAGTAGTAGCCTAAAAACCATTCCTGTAGTGACCTGGAAAAGTGGCCCTGTGGAGTCCCAGAACCGGAAGCTAAAATCAACTTAAGCATGGGGGTTATGCCTCACGCCATCTTTATGCTGTTAAGAAGGGCCGCTTACCATATCCTGAATGATCAGGCCCCAAAAGCGAGTCTGTTCCCATATGTGGGTGGGGAGCAAAAAGATTAAAACCAGCCATCAGGTTAACTAAATAGTTATCCCACCCCAACTGAAATATACTGGGGGGCATAGTTTGTTGCAGGACCACAATCGGTCCGCGGCAAAGTCGGCAAGCCGAACCTGAGACCCTTCACAAAGGTTCCAGGGCTGACCCTGGGGGGCCCAAGTTACTCGCGGCCTTCAGAGGACTAATAGACAAGCCTCCTACCCTCTGCCAGGCCGCTCGGTCATTCTTTCAACAACGAAAGCAAACAGGTAATAAACAAGAAGTTATCAGTTCTTTAACAAAGAGACAACTGACTCAATATGACTACATGTCAGTAAATTAGTTAGGCTAGCCGTCCTCAAAAAGGTTGGGAAGCTTAGAAGCTAAGTCTTTAGCAGCTTGCTCAGGAGACTCATAGGTGAACGATGATCCATCGATGGTAACTTTTAAATTGGCTGGATACAGCATTCTGAACCGGATACCTGCCACAATTAGCTTGTGGGCAGTTGGGTGAAAGGCAGTTCTTTTCTGTCTGGTCTCGATCGGAAGGTCTTGTGCGATCCTAATCTTGGATGGCCCCCAGGTAATAGATTGTAGCTCTCTAGCTTTACTGAGGACATGTTGCTTTTCTATGAAACTTAGAAACTTGAGGATGATAGGGCGAGGAGGGGGCTTCAGCCTCAGAGATCAGTGGGCTCTTTCAGTGTGGTATTGGGGAATCAGTGGTGAAGGCCCCACGATCTTATGGAGGAACTTCTGGAGAAACATGATAGCATCTGAGCCTTCTCTGTCTCAGGTAGCCCGATGATTAGGAGGTTATTCCTCCTACTTCGCCCTTCTAGGTCCTCCGTTTTAAGTTGAAGCTTCTGGACCTGCTGTTTCAGAACGGTGATTTCAGGGTCGATTCTGTCTCTCCATCTCTCTTGGGAAGTGATTCTAGCTTCGGAGTCGATCATTCTGGTATTCAATGTGGTGAGGTCTCCTTTAATCGATTTGAGCTCGGAGGTTATATTTTCCAATGCCTCACGAAATGGTGATAATTCTTGTAGGAATCTCTCCTCGGATAGAGGGACTACCGGGGGGTTAGCGCTGCTCGCCTTATTCAGGTTCCTGGTGCCCTGGCTCCTTGCTTTCTTTGAGAGATTTTCAGGCGTGTTCGGTGGAGTGTGCCGAATCGCGGCCTGCTTCATCTCTGCCTCCATCGCCGCGATGAAGCTTTGCGATGCCAAAGTACGTGAACAAAATCGGTAGGCAGAGGTTAAAGGATCTCCAGCCACCGTTATTGTACAATTTAGAGGGCTAGAAATGAGTTGAGAGCAGTTTGTAGCAGATGGTTGGTAGGAGCCCAGAGTAGGTGCAGCCTTCAGGCAGCTTGCATCACGTGACAACATTTTTTTTATAACATACATCACACAATTACACTACAACAAAATAAAAAGAAATATAATAAAATACTCATTGAAAACAACAATGCAGTTTGCCAAGAAAATAATTTCTTAGCCTAATTTTAAAAGTTTGATGACAAACATTCTCATATAAAATAATAGGAAGCTCATTCCAATTTTAGCAGCAGAATAAGAAAAAGAACTGTCACCCATTTTAGTCTTGGTCTTGGGAACATTTAACTTGATTTGATGATCTGAACGAAGTTCTCGTGAATTTATTTTAATATGTAATAATGAATACAATGGCGAATCTGTAACTTGACGAAGAATTTTATCAGTTAAAGAACATAAGCTGTATAAACAACCCAGCCTAGGTGGAAGCCAGGCTGATAGTCTGTACAGTTCACAATGATGTGTAGAAGAAGGCTGCTTAAAGGTAAATCTACAAATACCATGAAACACATTAGTAAGAAGAGATAGCTCTCTATAAGACAATTTTGAAAAAAGAAATGTATTATAATTTAGCTGAGGTAGTAATGCACCCTCAGCTATTGCACGTCTTGCTGGTAAGGTCAACAACGATTGAAACTTGAATTAGACACCCAGTCTCTGATTTATTTGACGAGAAGTAAAATTTACATGATCAGAAAAATTTAAGTATTGGTCCAACAGGACTCCAAGATATTTAAATTGTTTTACCTGCTCCATCCCATTACCCAATGAATCAGAGATGGACAAATTCTGAGATCACTTGAGTCTAATTCTAGATCCAAAAAGCATACATTTTGTTTTTGTGTTGTTTAATGCCAAATAATTCCTATTTAACTACCTACAAAGTACAGCAAAGTCCTTATTTAAAGACTGATTAATAAAGTTCCACTGAAATCAAACTTTTGTACAAGATAATATAATTTGCATAAATCGGACAATGTGTGTCATTCAGTAAAGATGGAACAATGTCTACAAACACAGTAAACAAAAGTGGGCCCAAAACGGACCCCTGGGGCACCCCTGTAATGAGAATCTACTAGAAGGGAATGCTCCATTTAATCCTACTTTGAGTAGTCATTTGCACAGATAACTGTGAAACCAGTCAACAGCTATCTCTGCCATGCCATAGCTTCAGAGCGTCCTGATCAGCAAGGGATGGCTTACTGAGTCGAAGGCCTTGGACAGGTTCACGAACACAGCACCAGTGAGCAAACCCTCATCCACAGCAACACTGGTGTGGTTCGTGAACCTGGCCAAGGCCGTCCCCGTCCCATGGAATTTTCGAGACTCATGCTGATCAGGTGTCCTAAAACCATTATCTTGTAAGTAGGCAGAAAACTGCTCATTAACAAGTCTCTCAAAAATCTTACCCAAAGGTGGCAGAAGGGAAATAGGATGATAATTGTCCATATCCATTCTGTCACCTGATTTATAAATAGATTTGATTACTGTTTGCTTCCGTTCATCAGGGAAACATCCAGTAAGCAAAGATAAATTGAAAATAGAAGTGAGTGGATAAGTAATTTATTCAGAAATAAATTTTAAGAACCTAGTCTCAAGTTCACACGCACTTGAACAAATTGGCATATGTTTCAAGAGATTGTAAACCCGGTATGGTTCAATAAATGAAAAATAAAAAGATCCAGATTCAGAAGTAACACGAGACTGTTCATCTATACACAGACCTTGATTAAAAGCCTGTGTATATCTGGACAAATCAAAAAATGTATCCAAAAAAGCATCACAAATAACCTGAGCATCAGAAGTCACTTGACCATCCTTAATAAAAGCCTCAATAGCTTGTTTCCTAGATGGATTAATTAATGTATTTACAGAAGACCAAAACCTTTTTGGGTTTTTTAAACTAAAAGTTTGTAAATTCTGAAAATAACCAGATTTACTTTGCCTGACTTTTATTTTACATTTATTTCTAAGCTTCCTATAACTATTAACATCTCTCATTAATTTAGTTACCTTATACAATTTCCAGGCAGCATCTCTCACTTTCATTAAATGCAACAAGGGGGCAGTAATCCATTTATTCAAGGAACCTCTGACTCTCCTAACCACTTTAGGAAAATATTTGTTTTGTAATTCCAAAAGAGTGGAAGTAAAATAATCAACGGCATTCATGGACCAGACAAAAGAAGTCAGGTTCAAAAACACTTGGCTTTTTAAAACAAAGGTAAAATAGCTGCAGTGCTAAGAGGTCTGTATCTTGATGGATAGTCTCTTGCATCCAGTTCTGCTAGGAAAAATATGGAAAAATGCCACCCAGAGCCTTAAGGGCACATTCCACAAGTCACCTCTGTGGCATCCAAGAGGAGCATCCCCTTATTAGACATTTACAACTGCTGTCTGGAAAAGAGTGCACACCTTTACAAAGCACTGCTGTCTGGAAAAGAGTGCACACTTTTACAGAGCACTGCTGTCTGGAAAAGAGTGCACATTCTTTACAAAGCACTGCTGTCTGGAAAAGAGTGCACACCTTTACAAAGCACTGCTGCCTGGAAAAGAGTGCACACCTTTACAAAGCACTGTTGCCTGGAAGAGAGTACACACCTTTACAAAGCACTGCTGCCTGGACAAACAGTCCAGCAGGGATGTCAGCTTTGGAACTGCTGTCTTTCAGAACCTCTTTCCTAAGTAGGTACTGGGCCCAGGTTCCCAAGGTACTGCTGTTGAGTCTGCTTAGAGTGTAAAAGTTAAGTGAGGGATTCCTGGGGTTAGAAGAAGAAATTATTCCCCACAGTAATGTTGTCTCTTCTCAGGGATCTCTCACTATGTTTTACACTCCCCACCCTGCCTCCCAGAATCTAAAAAAAGGGGGTTGTCATAGGAATCTGTTCTTTTTACTAAGGTTGCAGGCCCCGTTGGCATTGGCTTTCCAGAGTCTCTCCATCGTTCTCTAGTTTGATTAGCTTTCTTTGGATTGCCTGTCTTGTTGAAAGTTCTTTCAGCCGACTTCCGGTGACGTCAGTAGCCCTATTGCAGCTTAGCTAATTATTCTCCTTGACCTGACCAACAATCCTAAGGCATCCGAGGTGGAAAAAGAATGCAATTGACGGCCAAAGCTACACGCTCCAAAACTGTTCTTGCCAGGAGCTCTCAGATCCCAGCTCAGAAGTTACAAATGATGCTTCAGGGAGAAAAAATGAGCCAAACAAAGGGGCACTCTGATGAAGAACCCAGCATGGCAACCATGGACAACTCTGAGGAAGACTGCTCCCAATTGGTAGCATCGATTCTTCAAACAGCTACAACAGTAGTGAAGATAGACACTTCTTTAACCGAACTGAAAGCAGACATCGTGAAAATAGAACACAGAGCAGACAAGCTAGAAATGGGGCTTACAATGGTAATCGAGCAGTCTGACAGACATGACCACCTTCTTCTGTTCTTGCTGGCCAGGGAGAGGGAGTTAACAGCTAAAATGGATGATCTTGAAGGTAGAAGTAGGCGCCGGAACCTCCGGGTGTATGGTATCCCTGAGGGAGCAGAAAAAGAAGCATCTGATCCCATTGCCTTTCTGCAGTAGGTCCTCTGTGACTCCCTTAAGCTACCCCCGGATTTCGACATTTCTGTGGATAGGGCCCACCGCTCACTGGCCCAGGGAACCGCCAACCCGGAGGCTCACCTTAGATCATTTGTGGCCAAACTAACCAGCTATGAAGCCAAAGAGGAAATTCTGAGGAGAGCCTGGTGAATGCGCTCAATTACCTACAAAGACCACAGAATTACTGTGGACAACAATTGCACTACGGTAGTCCAGGAGGCAAGGAGAACCATGTAGACTATTTTTGAAGAACTTCAAGGCTCAGATGCTGTTCTCGGCGAGACTGAGAGTCGACACCAACCAGGGCACAAATACCTTCGACCTGGTAGCGGCAGCAAGATTCCTGGGGGAGAAAGGAATTTCGGTGCCCCAACTGGAGAAGGAGCGGCTGGAGAGAGAGCTCCGAAGAGCGGCCTGGTCCATAGCTCGAAAAGGGTCCGTACAGACACACCAAGCTAGATCGCTGCAATCTACGAACCTGAGAGCATACATCGCGGCCCTGCTGAAGCCCTACACCTCACCCTTGCAGCTGGCAGGCATCACGACGTGAGACATGCAGGGTTCGGAGAGCCAAGTAGAGATGGAGACCACCTTACCAGATTCGGGGCCATGGGGTTGGGTCCATTCTCTCGGAGAAGTTCAAGGAATTGTTTCTTGACGGAGGTGGGCCCTGTCCTCCCCAGTAGGTATCAACAAGGTACTTTTTTATTTTGTTTGATCTTAAATGGGGGATAAAAGCTGCTTTTGGAAAGAAGAGGAGGGGGAATCTGCATTCTGGGTTCTGGAGGCCCACAATGGGGTGGAAACATAGCCGCCTGGGGAGCGGAGGACTTTTGGATGAGGAACTTTTCCCCGCAGTGTCAACCAAAGACTTGTGCAGTGTTTGTCTCATTCTTCCCCTTGCTTTCCCTTCTTATCTGTTGATGGGCCTGGGGTGTGGAGTGGGGCAGAAGTATATTAGTTGTGAGGATAGAGTATAAGTTAAAACCTTACTAGAAGTCTCAGCCTGGGGCCATTCGGAACTTCCATCAACAGGCCTAAATAGGCTCAAGCTACATTTAAAGACATAGAAAAGTACACATTGGAATATAAAAGTATTGTTTACTAAGTATATGGTGTGTGCCTAAAGGCCTAGACTGTGTGACTTAAAATGGGGGTGGATGGGAAGGGGAGGCGAGACAAAGGGGAGAAATTGACAAAACAAGAAAGAGGTATTAAACCTCTCTTTTGCAGCCGGCCTGATAGGGGAGGTTATATCCTGTACCCCCCGAGCCAAAAAGGTTGTATGCCCTGACTACAGACGGTTTTAAGAGTGGGTAGCCCCTCGTCATAAACAAGGGTCGAGCAGGGTATTGGGGAAAATCTGTTATGCTTGTGCTGATCTTGCTGGGGCTGCTGGCATTGATCACGCCTCTAAGGCATGGACTGAGACCCAATACCAGCCATAATAAAAGGTTATGCCCACACCACCAGGAAGGGCAAGGTGTCCCAAGGGGGGCACAGACCAGTCCATATGTTGAATGGACTGACCGAGGAAGCCTGAACACTCAGAGGGTGTTCCCTAAAATTCATGAAACACCCACCCAGTGCCAGGGCTTACCTGATATTGACTGGGTCAAATTGATGCTCCTGTTGACCTTCATTTTGGGATTGGCATTTCCCCTGTTTCCCAAGAACACAGGTTACATCATTGGAGGGGCACCTACTTCAAAGAACCAGCCATAATATTCAAGTAAATGACTGTCAGACTAGATTATGAACCAAGTTAAATCCAAAATACTATCCTATAATGTAAATGGCATAAATCATTCCATCAAAAGAAAACAATTACAGAAATTCTAAAGAACCCAGAAGTGTGAGATTAATTTCTTACAAGAAACACACTTGTTCCCAAAAGAAACCCAAAAACTGAAAAACGGGGTTCCCAAAACTATACCAGGCTTCCCTAGAAAAAGGAAGGAAAATAGGAGTGGCCATTTTTTTATCTGCCTCTCTCCTCTTTAAGGAAGAAGTGACAGATGAGGGTGCCCACTATGTGCTGGTGGTGGGCAGGATACAGGACATGTTGGTTACCCTTTTAAATGTTTATGCCCCTCTGGGTACACATATTGACTTCTTCTCTGATTTGTTCAAGCTGCTGGCGGAAAAGGCAAAGGAAGTTCTTATAGCGGGGGGAGACTGGAATGTGATCTTGAACAGATCACTGGACACTACTTCAAAAATACCCTCACCAAATGGTAGGACAGTCAACCTGCTGATAGAGAGAGAGAGAGAGAGAAAGCAGCCAAAGCTTCCTTAAATCAAGGAGGTAATTTAATAGATTACACTGAATTGAATTATTACTTTTTGGACCTGTATAAGTAACTAGTTTTGATTCTCTGTTTTTGGTGTTGACTTTTCTTAGTTTAACTTTTATTTGCCAGGAAGGAACTGTATCTAGGAGATATTTGCAGTCATTTGTGACTAGATCTGTTACTTATCCTCCATGAAATAGGTGTCTAAAAGGAAGGAAGGCATGCCCCGGGGTGGAGGGTCAGAGTTGTAGTTGATAGTTTCTGGAGGGCACAGGTTTACTCCCACCCACCCTGCCCCTCACCCCACCCCACCCCAGCTGCATAACTCCCTTTATAGCAAGGGTTCTGACATCACTTCCCCAAAACTGCTAACAACATACACCTGTTCATATCCTTAAAGGCACAGCACACATGAATAGGGAATAGAGATACTCACAAGCTTGCACATACTAAAACAAGAACAAAAAAACCCATCTGTAACAGGAAGGGACATAGACCTGTGGGAAGTGGTGCAATGAACTGGCTGTGGAGCAGCAGTCTTCTGGGAGATATTCTGGAGACTGCATTGCTGCCTTATTTGCAGGCACCTCTCTGGTCTGAGGGAGGAGGTTGTTTGTCTCCATGTTGACCTGGCAAGGATTAGGGAAACCTGCTCCCTTCCCAGGGACCACCCTGGCCACCGCCACTACCTCAGAGGTTGCCAAGAAAGAGGAGTGGTTGGACCACGGTGGGCTCAGGGAGGGTGAGGGTGGTGGAGCAGAGGTGCATCCCTCCAGTTGTGCCTCTCCACGATGCATTTGCCACTCTGGCAGAGCATGGTTCCTCTATGGAGGCACCTGCAGTGGAGACCAAGGAGGATGCTGGGAACCTCCACAGTGAAGACCCACAGGAGGGTGGCACAGGACCCCACAGGGGAAGGAAACAACTGCTGGTGGGGGACTCAGTTGTTAGGGGGTAGAACTGGAGGGAGGGAGGGGAAAGGGAGGTAAGGTGCCTGCCCGGCGCCATGACTTGGAGGGACAGGAAATGAATCCTCAGGATCATGGGAGCAGCTTCAAGGGGGAGTGAGACGGATATCATTATCCACCTAGGGACAAATGACCTGGCTGAGAATGGGATCAGAGCAGTGCAACAGGAGTTTGTGGAGTTGGGGAAGGGCCTTAGACAAGTAGCACACATGATAACTTTCTCGGAAGTGCTACCTGTCTATGGCATGGACGAGGCTAGGGTACTCTGCATCATGGGATTCAATGACTGGTTGAAAAACTGGTGCAGAGCTCAGGGATTTGGCTTCATTGGGGACTGGGGCTCCACCTGGAGGGATGCAGGCCTATACTGGCGTGATGGTCTGCATCTGTCCAGGAGGGGAACCAGGATCCTGGGTGATAGGTTTCAATGCTTCATTGGCAAGCATTTAAACTAGCCAAGGGGGGAGGCACTGAAAAGGAGAAGGGAAATCCTAGCTCCCCCAAAAAATCAGGGTAGTTAGTGAGGTAAACACCAAGATAGATCAGTCGATAGGGAGAAGGGCAGGGGTAAATGAAGAAAAAGACAAAGGCAGTAAGGACAGGGATGGGGCAAAAAGAAATGGTCATAAAAAAATGGAGGGTAATGAGTACCAATGCCCATAGTCTAGGTAAAAAAGCTCTCTGAAATGGCAGCCATGATGGAAAAGGGATGCCTGGATATCATGGGAGTGTCAGAAACATGGTACACAGAGAACCATGACTGGGATGTCAACATACCAGGGTACACAATCTACAGGAGGGACAGGAAAGGAAGAAGAGGAGGAGTAGCTCTCTATGTAAGGGAAGGGATCAAAGCAACAGAACTAAAGGGTAAACAGGGAGGAGAGAGGAGGCACTGTGGATCACCCTGGAGACTGGAAATGGCACTACAACCTGCACAGGGTTTGTATACAGACCCCCATCTAAGAGGGAGGAAATGGACAAGGAAATGATAGAAGGCATCCTTCGGATGGCAGAGAAAGGGGAGATATTGCTGATGGGGGACCTGAATATGCCAGATGTTGACTGGAGCACCTTTACTGCAGCCACATCCAAGAGCAGGGCCATTCTCGATGCCCTACAGGGGGCATGCCTCAGACAGCTAGTTTTGGAACCCACTCAGGAGGGAGCAATCTTAGACCTGGTACTCTCAAATGGGGACGGAGAGAAGATCTCCGATCTTGAAGTCGGTAGCCATCTGGGAACAAGCGACCACCAAACAGCGTGGTTCATGATAAACGTAGATGTAGAGTCAACCCATACAAATGTGAAGGTACTGGACTTCAGGAGGGCTGATTTTGTCAAAATGGGAGAGTGCCTCAGAAAAGCACTAGGAAACAGGCAAGAAGGTGGGGTGGAGCAACAATGGGGAAACATCAAAACTGCCATCACAGAGGCAACAAGCCTTTGTGTGAAGCAAGTAAATCAAAATGAAAGAAAAAAACAAGATGGTTCTCAAAAGAAGTGGCGGGGAAGGTTAGGGAGAAAAAGATAGCATTCAGGAAGTATAAGGAAACACAGAAGGAGTAGGACAGAGAACTGTACCTGTTAATGCAGAAGGAAGCGGGAAAGGCAGTCAGAATAGCAAAGGCTCAAACCGCGGGAAAGATAGCCAACTCAGTTAAGAAGCAGGATAAAACCTTTTATAGGTACATTAGGGAGCAAAGAAAGACTGAGACTGAATAAAGAGGAAGGTGGTTGGGCAGAGAGCGACAGTGAAAAACAAGGGATACTGAAAGAATACTTCTGCTCAGTATTCACAATGGGAGAGCAGGGGAAGATACCTAATCCATTCAATAGAAACACTCTGGATAAGGGGGTTGATACTGTCCTTTCACAGAAGAAAGGGGTCTGAAAGAACTCTTAAAACTGAAGGTGGATAAAGCAATGGGGCCTGATGGGATTCACCCCAGAATTCTAAAAGAACTAAAGGAAAAACTAGTAACACCACTGACTACCCTTTTTAATAAATCATGGGAGGATGGTGTGGTACCTGAGGACTGGAGGAGGACGGATGTGATTCCCCTTCACAAAAGTGGGAGCAAGACAGAGGCAGAAAACTACAGACCTGTCAGTTTGACCTCAGTGGTAGGGAAAATGATGGAATAATTTCTGAAGGAAAAAATTGTTGAGTACCTAGAGGCCAGTGAGGCACAGGACCCAAGGCAGCATGGATTCACAGCAGGAAGGTCATGTCAGACAAATCTAATTGATTTCTTTGACTGGGTGACCAAAGTAGTAGAGCTAGGGAGGGGCTGTGGACATGGTCTACCTAGACTTTAGCAAGGCATTTGACACAGTCCGCACAAAAGATTAATAAACAACTTAGCCGGCCTGGGAGTGGGTCCCAGGGTGGTAGCCTGGGTAAAACACTGGCTGGACAACAGGACACAGAGGGTAATAGTAAATGGAGTCCACAGGGAAGAAAGGGGGGTTACTAGTGGGGTACTGCAGAGTTCAGTACTGGAGCCCGTCCTTTTTAATGTCTTTATAAGTGACATTGCGGAGGGACTGGAAGGAAAAGTATGTCTCTCTGCAGATGACACAAAGATTTTCAACAGGGTTGATACGCAAGGTGGGGTGGAGAAGATGAAAAGGGACTTGGCAAGGTTGGAGGAATGGTCAAATATATGGCAGCTTAGATTCAACGCAAAGAAGTGCAAAGTAATGCACCTGGGAAACAGAAACCCAGGGGAAGAGTACACAGTCTTGAGGTGAAATATTGACAACAACAAAATGGAAAGGGACCTGGAGGTAGTCATATCAGATGACCTAATGGTGGGCCAGCAATGTGAGAACGCAGTAAGGAGGGCTGGGGGGATACTGGGATGTGTAGGGAGAGGCATCACCAGTAGAAAACAGGAAGTTGTTGGCCCTGTGTACAGACAGTTGGTAAGACCCCATCTGGAGTACTGTGTACAGTTCTGGAGACCCCATTTCCGCAAAGATATAGACAGGGTGGAGGCTGTCCAGAGGAGGGCAACCGAAATGGTGCAGGGTCTGCACCATAAGACATATGAAGAGACTAAAGGAGCTTAAGATGTATAGCCTCGAGGAAAGGAGGGAGGGGGGGACATGATAGAAACTTTCAAATACCCAAGGGAATCAACAAAGTCCAAGAGGGTAACATCTTTCAGAAAAAGAGATGTGCAAGAGCAAGGGGGCACAATTTGAAGATGGAGGGGGGGACGGCTCAGAGGTAATGTGAGGAAGTATTTCTTCATAGAGAGGGTTGTAGATGCATGGAACAGCCTTCCTGAGGAGGTTGTAGTCTCAAAAACAGTGGGGAATTCAAGAATGCATGGGACAGACATAAGGCAATTCTAGTGGGGGGTAGGAGGAAGTAGGCTGTTGGTTAACTAAGATCTGTAGCTTATCCGTTAGGTAGGGAAATGGGCAGACTATGTGGGCCAAGCAGTCCTTATCTGCCATCAGATTCTGTGTTTATATGTAATCTCCTGAAAAGACTTATGGGTGACACAGGTCTCGTGGACATGTGGAGAGAGAAATATCCAGCAGCTAAGGATTTCACCTTTTATTCCTCGAGGTACAAAATATACTTGAGACTGGATATGTTCCTCACATACGCCAGGGACCTTCATGTTTTTCACTCAGTCTAGATGGGCACAGAGACCCTGTCTGACCATCAACCTATTTTTGCAGATCTGGATCTGCACATCCTGAAGAAACTCACACAGTGGCGGTTGAACACCAGCCTTCTGAGGGATGAAGAGGTAAAGGAAGAGATTAGGAGAATAATAAAACTGAGCGTACAAGAGAATGATCATCCAGACACAACCCCACAAATACTATGGGACATAGTTAAAACTTTGATAAGTGGTAAACTAATATCCATAGCCACTTAAAAAAAGAGGGAAATGGACAGACCACATGAAAACTTAACAACTCAGGACCCTGGAAGGGCAAAAAAAAAATTACATTTTGCAGGATTAGAGAGAGCGAGAGATAAAGGAAATCAAACTCAAGCTCCAAGGACTACAGAGAGTTGAGGAAGAAAAGACCCTACACTACTTCAATCCTACTATGAGGGAGGCCCAAGGGCCCCTTGGCTATAAACCTATCGCTGAAACAACAAAGCGGCTGGCGCATGTTACAGGCCTACGCCATCCTGATACGGGGAATATTTCACATAGGTGGGAACAGATAGCGGACTCTCTGATTACCTACTATAGGCCTTTCTATCACCCACAGGAGGACACGCATCCGAAGGAGGCTAAAGAATTCCTAAATGTGCTAAAAATGCCCAGGATCTCCGAAGCCTGATCATAGGTGCTGATGGCAGGGGAGATAGTGAATACCATCAAAAACTTGAAAGTGGGCAAATGTCTGGATCCTGATGGGTTTGGCAGTGAATTCTATAAAACCCTAACAGCCGAGACTGTCCCCCTACTAAAGAGCGTGTACAATCAAGTGTGGACAGAGGGTGAGGCAGTTCCACCCTCTTGGAACTTCACCACCATAACCGTAATCCCTAAGGAAGGGAAAGACTTAAAGGACTGCGGCTCCTATAGGCCAATATCCCTATTAAATGTGGATTACAACATTTTCACGGCTATAATAGCCGCTAGACTTAACCCCGTTAGTAAAACTAATACATCCTGACCAAACGGGTTTCATAGAAGGTAGGCAAGCCTCAGAGGGGGTCAGAAGGACCATAGACATTATTGATATTCTTAACAAATAATGCATTCCCACATGTATTATGAGTCTCGATGCCGAAAAGGCGTTCGACCGGATAACCTGGAACTTTCTGTTTATGGTTCTTCGGAGTGTAGGCTTCCCCCTGGCTTTCCTTGAAGTCATCAGGACCCTCTATGCCTCTCCACAGGCGTTTGTGAGGGTGAATGGGGGTATCTTGCAGAGATTTAATCTGGGTAGAGGCACCAGACAAGGATGCCCATTATCACCCCTGCTTTTTGCCATCTATGTAGAACCCCTGGCTCAAGCCATAAGGGAAGAGAGGGAGGTGGAGGGACTAGTCATCTGAGGGGAAGAACATAAAATTTCCTTATATGCGGATGATCTCCTCATGTATATATCTAACCCAGATAAATCTATCCCCAAATCATGGTCCATTCTAGATAAATTTGGTCAATTCTCCGGGTATTCTCTTATTTTATTTATTCAATCTAGGATTACAAGTACCTTTTAGCACCAAGCAGCTAATTTACAAAGGTTCCACATCACGAAGGTGGGGTTACAGATCCATAATGGAAAACAGGCTGGTTTCACAAACAATTAAGCAATTTGCATTACAAAATACAGAATAAAAGAACAGCAAATAAATACACATTAGTTTAGCACGTGATTCAAGGCAGGGAGTGAGAAGAGGAGGGAATTAGGAGGGGAGCCAGATCTGGGAAGGGGAGAGCAACCAGGCAGCATTGTCAAGCAGCAGCTAGGATAGTAAGGGCCTAAAGCAAGGAAGACGGGGACAAAGAGGGGAGATGGGAAGGCAGGAAGGGAGAGGAGAGTGAGAGAACAGTGGAAGAACAAGGGGGGGGGCGCTGAGGTCCTGGGAAGAGGGACAAGGATGTTAAGTGGTGCAATCACAGGAGTTTTCAGTTAGGATGTGCTGATGAAGTTTGAGTTTGAATTCACAGAGACTAGTAAGGTTAGCCAAACCATTGTGGAGGCCATTTAACCAGTATGGTGCTTTGGTACAAAAGGAGCGTTGGTATTGGGCGGTCCGGCACATCTGGATTAGTAGGAGTGCGGAAGATGAGGTGCGCATATGTTTGGTCTTGGGGGATTTGTGAAGTAAGCATCCTAATCCTGAAGGCATGAGTCCAAGAAGAATCTTTTTGACAAGTAGGCAGGTGTGGCATTTAATTCTCCCATGCAAGTTGAGCCACCGAGCCTGCATATAGACATCGCAGGAGTGTGTGAGGCATGGTGCACCAATTAGGAGTCTGCAGGCCTTGTTTAGTGCCACAGTGAGCCTTTTGAGTGCAGTGGTGGAAGCAGTTCTGTAAATGACAAGGCCATAGTCGATTAAGGAGAGCACCGAGCTGTGAACAGCAAGATTTAGGGCTTCAGGTGTTAGAGACTTTCTCAGTTGATAAAGGAGCCCAATCCTGGTATTGATGGCTCTGGCAACATTTTCGATGTGCAGTGAATAGGTGAGGTGGCTATCAAGGGTAACTCCTAGGTACTTGAAGTGCTGTGTTTGTTCAAGGGAGTCACCTTGGAAATTTTGAATGCTAAGAGCATGCTCTTTATGTCGACTGCGGGCTGAGGAGAACAACAGGACTTTTGTCTTGTAGTTTAGCACTAGTTTATGGTTGCGGAACCAGTGTTCAACTTCTGTGAAGCCCTTTTGAAGGTTACTTTCAAGTAGGTAAGGGTCAGGGTGGCTTGCAAAAATGACAGTGTCGTCTGCGTAGAGCAGTGTTTGCTGGTGGCAGGCAGTCGGTAGATTGTTAATGAAGATGCTGAAAAGGAGTGGACCCAGGAGTGAGCCCTGGGGTACCCCGAACGAACAGGCTTCTTGTCAGAGATGGCATTGGGAATCGTCATGTGTTGAGATCTGTCTGCAAGATAGCTTCTAAACCAGGGGAGAGACCAGTTTGTGAGAGTTGTTTAAGGAGGAGTCGGTGATTAACCATGTTGAAGGCCTTGGTTAAGTCTTTAAAGACTGCACCCAGAAGACTGCCTTGGTCAATAGATTGCTGACGTAGCGGGTAAATTCTAAGAGTGCGGTGGTGGTGCTGTGCCCTTTCCGAAAGCCATGCTGTTGTTCACACGGTAGGGAGTATCTATCGAGGTAGTCCACAAGTTGGTTTGCAACAATACGTTTGAGTATTTTAGAGAGGGGTGGGAGGATTGATATAGGCCTATCGTGGCTGTGTAGTGCACGGTCTCCAGATTTGTGAACTGGGGTAACAATGGCTGTTTTCCATACCTGTGGGAATTGCGAGAGGGTTAGAGAGAGGTTAAGTAATTTAGTAATGGGTGGAAGTACTTCCTCCATGGTGAGTACAATTAGCTTGAGGTCTAAAGAGTCACCACTGTGCCTGGACTTGCCCAGCACATTGTTTAGTAGTTTCCTGACCTGGGCCACTGAGACACGTTTGAAGTGGGGGGGGGGGTGATGATTTGTCTTGATCTCCGGATGATGTGCTGCCATTAAGGTGGTATCGTCAAAGAAGTCTTGTGGTAGCACGCTACTTAGGTCAGTGAAGGCATCATTAAAGGTATTTGCTATTGTGAGTGGGTCAAGTATGGGGGTACCATCAAGGTTTAACATCGCGAGAGTCTTTTTTGGGTCTTTCCCCAGAACATCATTGTTCAAACAACATGAAGTCTTGCTGTATTCTGACTAATGCAGTTAGCCCCAGCCTTTAAACTGCCCCAGAGAACAAAGGGTTAAACTTTCTATGCAGAGCATAGAATGCTGAGCTTGAGCTCGGTTGATGTCTCTGTCTGTTTCCCTTTGAAATCTAACCGTCAGATTCTTTACTCCGCCTCACTGAACAGTGGCTCCAGAGATTTCTACTGCAGCTCGGTTCAAAAGTCGGTTGAAGTGTCGGTTTACCGTCGGTTTTTAACCGAAATTTATTTCTGCATAGTCGGTTCAGTCTCTGTCTGTGGTACCATGAGTACTAGACAGGTTTTGTACTGTTTTTCTGTGTGAAACTTGTAAAAGTGTGGATCGGTTCGGGCTGAACCCGATCATTTCGTTGATTTTGTATGGATTCTCTTTAGTGTGTGTGGTTACCAGTCCTTATCAGTTCTAAAAAAAAAACGTGTTTGTAATGCTTTTCCAAGACCCGTGACACGGTTAGGAACCGATAAGTGAGTCTTGCCTGGCGGTTGTCAAAAAAAGCGTAAGTTGGTTAGGTTGGCCATGTCCAAGAAACCCAAGAAAAAAAATGGGCCCACTGGGTTTCAACACTGCAGTGAGTGTGGGGAGGTCTTTGCTAAGGCCGATCCCCACAACACCTGTGTTTATTGTCTGGGGTTTGAACACCTCGATTCAGACTGCCAAATTTGTAAAAACTTTCTCAAATCTACCCTTGAAAAGAGATTAGGTAGACTGAGGGAAAAGGAGGCCGAGAAGTCCGCTGACCCGGATGGCCAGCCCGGTTCAGTTCCGACCGAACCAGAAGGAGTGCCCTCTGACCAGGGCGATACTTCTTTGGGCAAAAGGAGAGCCGATCCTGAGGGTTCGGTTCCAACAAAAAGAAAACGCAGAGAGAAATCGCCCGGTTCGGATCCAGAGGCCCATGTTCCGACCGCCGAGGAAATAGCCAGAGTGATTCGGATTGTAGAATCGCTTCACCCGGTTCCGACCAATCCGGCACCTTTTGGCAGGGGCTCAGTTCAGTCGGTTCCCCCTGTTCACGATTATACCCCTAAAGAATTTTCTGAACCGGAGTTTGAGGAGGAGGGAGAGTTCGAAGATGATGATGGTGATGGTGAAAGTCTGGATGTGCCTGTGGAGCCAGACATCTTCCCAGACAGACCTTCAGGTGTATCCCCTCCTAGGCTTTCTGAGTCCCCTTCCCATTTTATGTTCTACAGAAAGGTGGCTGAGACCCTCCAAGCTTCATATGGAGGAGGTATTGGAGGATCAAGAGGAGCCTGATTTTGTGGAAATGATGGACATCCCAGAATGCAGGAGACTGTCTATTCCCCTCCACAAATCTTTTGGGAAGCAGATACAAAAAATCCTGATGTCTCCCAATTCTATACCTCCTGTTGATAGAAAAGTGGACGAGAGGTATACACTTTCAGGCTCAGATACAGAGTTTTTATATCAGCAGTGCAGCTATGTTGGGGTTGTGCAGGCTGCTGCCTGTGATAAGGCAAACCTTCCCTTGGTTTCACACTCCCCAGACAAAGACTCCAGGAATATTGATGCCATGGCAAAAAAGCAGTACATGGCATCTTCCTTGGGACTCAGGCAGGCGAATTATATGGCCTATACAGCCAGGTACCAAAAGTCCAGGTGGGACACTGTACTGGCACTGGCTAAACAGACCTCCCCCAACAGCTAGCCAAGGAACTGGAGGAGGTGGCTGCAGATGGGATTGAGGCATCAAAAGTTCAGTTTCATGCTGCTGTGGACTCCAGTGATGAGTCATGACTACATCTGTGGCTCTTCGGAGAATGACTTGGCTCAGATGTACTAGCCTTTCTCAGGATACCCAGGCTAAGGCCATGGATTTTCCTGTCGTGGGTAATTCTCTGTTTGGGGAGCAGACAGAGAATTACATGAAGAAAATGGATGAGTACAGGACCACTTACAGGAGTGCTCAGGCCAAAGAGAGGCAGGCAACTCCTAAAAGGCAGCAGTCTAGGGGCAGGCCTTTTCATAGGCCTTTTTACCAACCACAGGCCTCTTCTTCCTTTTTTCAGAGGGGGTTCTTCAGAGGGAGAGGCAGACGGGGATGAGCAGGGCTGCATCCACTCCTCAGCCTAAGGCCCCTGCCAAGCAGACACCCTGATGGGCCTGCCAGGGTCGACTCCCCTATTACAGTAGGGGACAGGCTGGCTTACTTCATCCAGGATTGGATGTCTATTACATCAGACAAGTGGGTCCTGGAAGTAGTAAGTCAGGCATTGGTTCTCAGCTTCAAAAAATTTCCAAAGATGAGAGCCAGATCTTTTCCACCTGCAGGTCTCTCAGAAACCCTTGCCCTAGATGCAGAGGTTTCATCTCTGCTGGCTTTAAGAGCCATAGAGAGAGTACCTACCCTACACTGGGGCAAAGGTCTGTACTCCAGGTACTTCCTTACCCCAAAAAAGACAGGGAAGTGGCGACCCATCTTAGACCTAAGATACCTAAACAAACATCTTTTAAAACCAAAGTTCAAGATGGTAACTTTGGGAATAATTATTCCCTCTCTAAGGCCAGGGGACTGGCTAGCCTCTCTGGACCTCAAAGATGCCTGTTTTCACATTACCATCAGGTGCTCCCACAGAAAGTACCTCAGGTCCGAGTTGCCTTCAGGCCACTATCAGTTCAGAGCAATGCCCTTTGGCCTAATTTCAGCCCCAAGGGTCTTCACAAAGTGCCTGGCAGTAGTAGTTGCCTTTCTAAGAAGGCAAAAGATTTCCATTTTTCCATATCTGGACTACTGGCTAATAGTGGGCCAGTCTCCAGACCAAGTCAAGTCAGATCTGCAAGTGACCCAGCAAGAACTCACTTCTCTAGGATTTCTTCTCAACCTTCCTAAGTCAGTTCTCGAGCCAGTCCAGCTTCTTACCTTTACTGGGGCAGAGCTGGATACGGTCAAAGCAAGAGCCTTTCTTCCCCCTGGAAAGGGAAAGGATTCTTGTAGAACTAGCCTCTTCCTTCAGCCTTCAGGTATCTCGACCAGCAAGGCATTTCCTCCAGCCCTTCGGCCACATGGCAGCCAGGGATTTTTGGTCTCAGAGGAAGGATTCCCTTACCAAACTGATCCCAGTGACTCTGACCTTGATCCAAGCCTTTCAATGGTGGCAGTATCAGGACAGTTTAAGGCAAGGGGTCCCATTTGCCACTCAGTCTCATTCTGTGGTCCTTACCGTGGATGCTTCCCTTCTGGGCTGGGGAGCCCATCTGGGGGCCCTCACTGCCAAGGGACTGTGGTCCCCTCAGGAATCCCTTCTCCATATAGATCTCCTAGAACTCAGGGCAGTTTTTCTGGCCCTGCAAGCTTCCTCTTAGTCAGTACAGAACTAGGTGGTTCAGGTCAGAACAGACAACATCACCACCATGTGGTACATCAACAAGCAGGGAGGCACTCAGTCCATGGCCTTGTGCACAGAAGCTATGAAGTTGTGGTCCCTGGCTTATTCCCTGTAAACCTCTCTGATAGCGGTTTACCTTCTAGGGAAGGACAATGTGCTAGCAGATGCACTGAGCAGGATCTCACAGGGCCATCACGTATGGTCCCTGGCCCCTCTGGTATTGAAGGTGATTTTTTCAAGGTGGGGCATTCCAGAGATGAATCTTTTTGCGGCCCCAGACAATCACCAACTTCCTCTTTTTTGTTGCAGACCCCCAGCCTTGGGCTCAGTCCCCCAGGATGCTCTGATTCTGAACTGGCAAGGGAAATTTCTGTATGCCTTCCTTTCCTTCCCTTCCCTTCCCTCTTCTGTTCAAAGTTCTAGTCAAGATAAGGTCACAACCTTGCAAAGTGATTCTGATTGCTCCAGACTGGGCCAGACAGCCCTGGTACCCCCTGTTGCTGTCCCTAGCAGTCCATCTTCCCCTGTCTCTTCCCAGGAATTACAAACTGTTAAACTCCTCTCAGGGGAAGATTTGGTACCCCAATCTTCAGTCTCTCAATCTCCAGGCATGGCTCTTGAAGAGTTAGAGTTTGCAGATTTGCATCTGTCTCAAGGGGTTCTGGATATTCTCAAAGCTTCTCGAAAGCCCTCCACCAGAAAGACTTATAACTCCAAATGGAAGAGGGTCAGCATTTGGTGTTCCAAGAAGCATATTTCTCCAGATACTGCTGAATTGCCTACAGTTCTGGATTATATGGTCCATCTTAATGGCCTGGGCCTCAGACTAGCTACTCTCAAGGTACACTTGTCAGCTGTTTCTGCTTTTCTGTCAGTGGGGAAGTCTTCCTCACTATCATCTCATCCTGTATTCTGTAAATTTTTTAAAGGATTGCTTCATACCGGTCCTCCCTTTAGAGACCCTACCCCTGCCTGGGATTTAAATGTTTGCATTGCTCAACTTATGCAACCTCCTTTTGAGCCTATGTCCTCAGCAGAGCTTAAGTACTTGACTTGGAAAAACTGTGTTTTTTGGTAGCCATTACCTCTGCTGGACGTATCAGTGAATTGCAGGCCCTTTCAGTGTCAGTGGAACCTGATTTTATCTCCTTTCACAGGGATAAAGTGGTCCTTACAACCAATAGAAGGTTCTTGCCCAAAGTGGTTTCAGATTTCCACTTGAATCAGTCTATGTCTCTTCCTGTTTTCTTCACTGATCATTCTTCCTCAGGGAGAGGAGGCTGCACAGTTTAGATGTTAAGAGCCCTTAGCTACTACATAGAGCATACCAAGGGTCACAAGTTTGAGTCCCTTCAGTTGTTCCTCACTTATGGAGAAGTGGGAAAGGGCAAACCTGCCACCAAGAGAACTATTGCCAGGTGGATTGTGTCTTGTATACAATTCTGCTATGAGAAACTGGGAAAAACTCCACCCTCAGACCTGAGGGCTCACTCTACAAGAGGTACAGTTGCTTCCCTGGCTGCTGCCAGGGATATTCCTCTCTTAGAAATTTGTCAAGCAGCCACCTGGAAAACAGTCCATACCTTTACCAGGCATTACTCTCTGGATCTCCAGGCTAGGAGTGATGCTTGGTTTGACACAGCAGTACTTCAGAGCCTTTTCCCAAAGTAGGTTCTGTCCCTCCTCCATGGAGGTACTGCTTGGTAGTCTGCATTAGTCAGAATACAGCAAGACTTCATGTTGTTTGAAGAAAAAATTACTCACCTTAGTAATTATGTTTCTTCTATTGGAGTCTTGCTGTATTCTGACCTTCCCCCTGCCTCCCCTCTCAGAATCTGGTTTTTGGGAAGTGGGTGGGCAGGCGCAGTGTTGCTCCTCAGGGTTGCTCCTTTATACCCTCTACTTTTTTGTTTGGGTGTTATTTAGTTGTTATTCTTATTTGAATTGGTTTTGTGTTTTGTGTTTCCTGACTTGAGTCTTCCTTTGGGAATCCAAAACTTTTTGTTGCCAGTTGGCTAGTAAAAATTTTACAATTTCCACATAGGATAGCTAGTGAGTTTTTGCTTGTAAGAATCTGACGGTTAGATTTCAAAGGGAAATGGACAGAGACGTCAGCCGAGCTCAGCATTCTGTGCTCTGCATAGAAAGTTTAACCCTTTGTTCTCTGGGGCAGTTTAAAGGCTGGGGCTAACTGCATTAGTCAGAATACAGCAAGACTCCAATAGAAGAAACATGATTACTAAGGTGAGTAATTTTTTCATATTTGCCCAGAATTTCCTGCTGTCACCCCAGGTATTGGTAAGTTGCTCTTTGTGGCGATTGCTTCTTGCTTTACTGATTTCCCGAGTGCAGGAGTTTCTTGCAGCTTTATAGGCTTGCCGGTCCTGTAGCTTGCCAGAAGATTTAGCATAGTACTGGAGCTGGTCCCTCCGTTTCATGCTGTCTATCAGCCTAGGAGTAATCCAGTGATGAACTGTGCTGTGCACATTCATTTTCTTGAGGGGTGCGTGAACATCACAGGCAGCATTGAACATAATGATAAAATGTTGGAGTGATACATTAATATCTGTAGAGGAGTCAAGTAGCGACCAGTCCTGACAGCACAAGTGTTGTTTTAGGAGTTACAGGTGGCCACATCTTAGCACTCTGTTGTAGATAGTTAGAGGCGGTGGAGCATGGAATTTGTTGGTCGAATTGCAAGTAACAGGGGAGTGGTCACTGAGTGAGTCAGGGTGCACACTTATGTTGGCAACACGGTCAGGACGATTAGAGATTATCCAGTCAAGAATGGTACTTTTCCCAGTCTTATAGTTAATTCTAGTGGGAGTGCTGACCAGCTGAGAAGGTGCAGAACTGTCAGTGCATCCTTTACGGGGCCACTCGAGGCAGACAGCCAGTTTATGTTGAAGTCAATAAGTAATATTGTCTCAGCGATGTGATTTTGGGCTCTCAGGTAGTCCAGGACTTTATGAAGACCAGTGGTAGGGTCGGTGGGAGGTAAGTAAACTGATAGGATTGTAAGAGTGTCTTGTGGTGGGCCCCCAGTAACACTTTAATCGCTGGTACCTGGGTGGGGCACCCAAGGTCAGCAGCAGACAAGACCAGTCCTTTTAGAGTGTCTTTTAGTAGATAGCACAACCACCACCACCACGCTTAGTCGATATGTCCAGTCTGAAGGTAGTGTAGTCAGGTATGGCAACCGCTGCATCTGGTATTTTGGGAGATAGCCAAGTTTCAATGACAGAGAGTATGTCGAGGTTGTTTAGCAAGCCCCAGACTTAAAGGAGGTCGATTTTGCACAGGAGGCTGCAAATGTTAGTAGAGGACAGGTGAAGAGTTCCCTGTTTCCAGTGATTATCCTTTGTAATAAGGTGCGCTGATCCAGGGTTGGGGTGGATGTTACCTGATACCAGAAGTAGCAGAAGGTTGAGCCTTAGGAGGTACTCTGTAATCAGTTTGGATGCTTGTTTAGTAGACATTCTGGAACTATGCAATGATTTTGCATTCACTTTCATGCCCAGGAAGTGGAAGATAATAGGTCCTGAGGTGGTTATGATGCAGGTAGGTAGGTAAGTAGAAACCCAACAATCACATTGAGGACGGAAAATAGGGGAGACCAGGGCCCATTTGAGATGGAAAAATAATCCCCAGAAGTCCAGCCTATAGTGTAGTGGAGACTGATTCCAGCCACAAGGATCCGGGGTTGAGTCCAGTTAGGTATAGTGTTTCCAGAGTGACTGATCGAGAAGAAGAAGAAGAAGAGAATGTGGTGCAGGGCAGCAATGTTGGGCGTGAACATAGTATCAAGTAAGATTTAATTAAGGGAGAGGATAGAACAGCAAACACAGAAATGCACAGTCCAGTTTCTTTCCGTGCCATCTGAGCTGTTAGTACAATTTATGACAGAGGTCACCCAGGGTCACAGCTAGGCAGGGATTTGACAAGAGGCTTTGGCTATGCAAGACCTTACAGGCATACACTCCCTAGCCCATAACATTGATAGCCTGCGGCACACTTACTCAAGCACAAGTGCAGGATATGAAATTCTTTTGTCCTTATGCTTCCTTTATTTAAAGAGTTTTTTTAAAAGTCCACAAATAGATCCCTTAGGAGCAAGCCAGACGAAAATGTGGATTCGAGCAGGACCCAGAGTCACTGAGTTTGTCAGACCTTGTTGCATGACTTCTATTTTGCTTGGGATAGCTTCCAAAAAGTTGATTTTAAACTGAAAATGCAAATACCTGGTGGTGATGTTTTGCAGAAATCCAGTCCAGGAGACCTTCACAGATGTAGTGAGCAAGAATGGTGTAGTTACTCCAAGCAGAAAATCTTCTGAATCCCCAAAAACTAAGCTACAGACACAGACAAACACAAGCAGCCACCCACACAGACCCAGGAGGGTCTTAATAAATATAAAACAGAATTACTAAAATTGTTCTACAGCCCCTCCCCAACTATAAAACATCTGCTCCCACTGAATTGGAACAGCCATAAAATAAAATACCTGGGCACCCAGATCCCTAGGAACCTCACAACACTCTATAATGCTAACTATGAGCCCTTGGTAACCCAGATTAGACAGGACATTAAAAGATGCAACATTTTGAATGTACCCCTCCACTCAAAAACCCACAGTAGCCCTTCAAGGCGCAGCCGTGGGGTTCTCGCTTGCGGCGCGGCGAGCCGGGTTGAGGCGGACCCGGGTCGTCGAGCAGCTGGGGAGGAGTAGGATCGAGGCCCGGCGGCAGCTCTCCCACTCCGGGAGGGTGCGGTAGTGATCGGTGATGGGACTCCCCTGGCGGAGGCCGGGTGTGCCCAGGCATCCCGACACTTACGTGTTCCTGGAGGCGGGCGGATGGTGACGTGACGAGTCGGGGACCGTGGCCCGCCTCCACAGAAAAAGCGGAAAAACACCGGCGCCTGCACCATGCGTAAACCCGCGCGGCTTCCGATATGTAATCCTCAGGCCGACCCCGACCTATTCTACAGTGCCGGGGCATTCCTGCCGTGTCCACAGGCCCCGTCAGGGGTAAGCCACGGGGTATTGGGGCGGCGATTTGGGGACAGAAGCCGGCGAGCGTCGCACGAGCAGATGCATGAAGGCGCAGGGCGTCGAGGGGAGAAAAAAAGAAGTGAATTATGGAAAAAAAAAACCCACACAGTGACAATGAACATACTCCTAAGTTCTTCTATTTGTTCCAGTGCTTACCCCTGAAAATCCACCATAACCAATTCCAAATATGGCAAAGAATGCTTACAAAATGTATCTGAAATGGCAGAAGGCCCAGAATCAAGAGTCTAGTCATGCAATCCAGTAAAAAATATGGGGGCAGAAATATCCTCAATTTAGAAGATTACTTTTTAGCCACCCAATTAAGATGGGTCCTGCAGTGGTCCTCAGTGGAGTATGGGGCCCGCTGGAAGTCACTAGAGGTGGTCTTTACAGAATGGGCCCCTCTTGGCGCCAGAGCAGTGATGCCAGAAATACTGAGTTAAGATAACACCACCCTACTACTGTCTGTAAGAAATATATTAAGAGTACAGCATCGCCTGTGGACCAAGCACAAGCTCCTAAAAGAGGTGTGGCCCCTGAGGTGGTTCGAATGGGACCCTGAGTTCCCTCCAGCCACCCAGCACCTTACATTCAAAAGATGGGGCAGACTAGGCCTGAACTCACTAAAGCAGTTCCTTGAGGGGAACAATATACTGGAATTTAGCCAGATTAAGGATAGGTTCTCCCTCAGGCAGACAGACCATTTCAGATTCTTGCAGATACAGATCTATATTCAGACTCTGCAGGGCCAACATGGCAATACCCAAACAGCAGGAGGCCTACTAGGGATCATGGAAGAAATAGTCAACTCAGCGAGACCTACGGGTCACATCTCTGCCATTTACAAAGCCTTAAAAGACAGAGATGGGAGTGGAGCTGCACAGCTCCAAAGAAAGTGGGAGCACGAATTAGGAGAACAGTTATCTGACAGAGAATGGGAAGCTTGCTTCACACAAACTTTTAAAACAACATACTCCCCAATATGGAGGGAGTTTGAATGGAAGGTCAGCATGAGGTTCTTCATTACAGCTATAGTCGAGATCAAATGGGACAAGAACTGGCCCTCGACTTGTTGGAGGGGATGTGGGAATGGGAGGGCAGACCACTTACATGTGTTCTGGTCCTACCCATGTCTGGCACAGTTTTGGAAGGAAATAACACAGGGTTCAAAAGAGATCTTTTCAACCAATGAAAATTTAGGTCCAAAACACTTAAAGGGGACAGGAAATTAGTGCTAACTGGCATGACTTAATAACGTTCCTGCCTACAGTGATGAAATTCATACCGCCGAATGATCCATATTTAACTGTTCCTGAATAAACACGAATATGAAAAACTGCTTTCAACTGTTTCCTTTTTATGGACATTTTTCACAGTGCTTTTCATGGAATTGGTAGGTTGGAATTTTTTCTGTGTCTCGGTTTGTGTACATAATGCTAAGTATGAGTTGTTGACCTATCAGAACCCTGCTCGTAGTTCTGTACACAAACCGTGACATAGTTAAAACTTCAGATCACTGGTTCCATGAAGAGAACTGTAATAGAATGCTGCCCACAAAAACAAAACAATGCAAAATACAGTTTTTCATGTCATGTGTAGAAGGGTCCACCACCCATGATCCTGTGGTCATCGCAAAAACCTTTAACACGGCTTTTACCGACCTCAGCTGTTCTTCCGCCTGATTTCTTCCTGGATAATGACACCCCCTCAGGCACTCCCTGTGCTCCATCCTGTCAGCCTCGCTTCTACTTCAGGGAGATTAAGATGAGTGAAGCCCATCACATTGCCTCGGCCATCTCTAAATCTAGAACCAGTAGTGACACCCTTGACCTCAAGCTACTATCACTCTCACTGGAAGTGGTCCTTTGTCCCCTCACTAAAATCCTTAACCTCTCCCTCAACAGTAATACATTCTCTGAAATCTTAAAAACTGCCACAGTGACCCCTGTCCACAAAAATGGGGATAAGACCAACCACGCAAACTATCGCCTGATCTCCATATTGCCACCTCTCTCCAAGGCCCTTGAGCGTATTGTTGCTGATCAGCTCACTGACTACTTGGTCAAATACAACATTCTATGCCCCCAGCAGCATGGTTTTAGAAAAGGGCATAGTACCACCACTGCCCTACTTGAATTTACTAGCAAAGTGCACAACTACCTTGATAAAGGTCTTCTCACTGGGGCTGTCTTCATTGACCTATCAAAGGCTTTCGACACAGTCCAGAATCAGCTACTGTTTGACCAGTTACTCACTACCGGCCTTGCACCTGACTTGGCCCTCTGGTTCAAAAGTTACCCTGAAAACCGCTCTCAAAGAGTAAAAATCGCTAATGTTCTGTCCTATACCTTGCCTGTACGCTCTGGAGTTCCTCAGAGATCCATACTTGGCCCACTCCTTTTCAGCCTGTTCTTAAACTCCCTACCTCAGTCCAGCTCGGAGCAAATCATCCTGTACGCGGATGATGCTATTGTCTTCTCCATGCATCAGGACCCTGCACAACTCCAATTCAGCCTTCAGCTTGGATTCAGTGCCATTGAAACTTGGTTCTCCAATCATAAACTGGTCCTAAATTACAGGAAAACCAAGACCATGCTATTCTGTAGTTCTCATAACCGTCACAGGCATCACCCCCTCGCCATCTCCACCAAATAGGGATCTGTCCTCGAACAAGCATCCTTCTTCAAATATCTAGGTATTTTGCTCGACCCCAAGCTCTCCTACTCTGCTCACATCGACAGCGTGGCTGAAGCTGACAATACACGTCTTGGATTGCTCTACAAGCACAGGCAGCATCTCACCCAAGAGGCCCTGAAGATTGCCGCCCAGAGCTTGGTGGTGTCAATTATTGATTATGGCCTCATTATCTATGGTTCTGCCTCGACATCCACCCTCCGTCGCATAACAATTGCCCTAAACAAAGCATGCCGACTCACAACTGGTGCCCACTGCCTCACCCATACCTGTTCCCTCTATGCACAAACTGGTTGGCTCCAACACTCCAACCAGATAAAGTATCTCACCTGTGCCATGGCGAGAAAAGTCAACCTTGGCTTAAACCCTCCTGGTGTCTCTGCCTTACTTCATCAGACTACTAACCAGCGGAACACCAGGAGTTCAATAACTCAGAACCTACAAGTCCCTCGCTGTTGTACTACTCGGGGCCGACGCTCCTTCGCCTTCAGGGCTCCTTTATGGCTGAATGGCCTTAGCAACTCCATTACCTCAGCCGCTGCACTTGGCCTGTTTAAAACCAGGCTCCGGGCACATCTCATTGCCTCTAGCTCCTGTGACTGCCTCACCTAGCTCAAGACCTACACAGCTCCAGCCTACTGCAAAACCACTTAGCCCCGTCTCAGTCTCCTTCCCAAATACTCCTGAGGTGACAACATATATACCCAGGTCTTCTTACCGCCTCTTAGTCTCTCCATGCCCTATCTTTCCACACTTATTCTTCCCACTCACCCCACCCCCTCTTCTTCTCTATCTCTCTCCTTCCCACTCTTTAACAAATGCCTCTGGCTGCATCTACCCTCCTCCCTCTCTCCTTTCTACAGACTGACTATAGTACTGCTGTACAAGAATTGTGTTTCTGTTACTTCAATGTTGTAACCTTGTTGTATGTGTATCCTTGTCGTGGAACCTTTGTAAAAGAGCCTTGGCTCAAAGATATTTGTAATCCTAGATACAATAAATAAATAAATTGTTGTACCTCATTTTCACCTGCCTCGGGCGCAAACGTGCGAGTGTGGAGGCATGTGCACGCCACTCTCCAAGACTCCCTCCCTACATGATGCCCACTCCCACCTGTGCTGCCACCGGACCTCCACCCAGTGGTGGTGGATCTTTGGGAGGGAGGGGTGACAACCTCCTCAAGAGAGGAGAGCTGCTGGTAGGCTGCTCAGTCCTGCCTCTCCCCCCCCTCCACTGGTACCCCGACGACCCAAGGTCGTTCCCGAACTTGGTTGCTGGCATGACTCAAGGTTTGGAGTCCAGCTTCTCAACCATCAGCGCCACTGGGCTGGCTGAACAATATCTCGTTTAAATTACAGGATGCAATGATAACTCCAAAAAAGAAAGTTTGTGTGAATCATTGGTATGGAGCTGTGCTAAGCTGCGTCAGCATTGCTTGGTCTCCATAGTGCCACTCTACAAATGCTACGTTATGTTTATAAGAGGAGTCCTAAATGGCTATCTTGAAAATTTGGGGGTCAAAATTATGTGTATTGGAGGCAAAAAACTCAATTTAATGCATCAGTTAGGGTTGTTCCACAGTGACAAAAGTAAGGAAATTCGGTGTTAGGGTTGAACCCCCCCCCCCGCCGGACACCTCCAGCCTGCTCCCCAACCGGCATCTGGTGTTGTTGTTGGGTTCAACTTTTCACCTTCATCATGTGGAAGAAGGAGAGGTATAGAAAATGGGCTAAGAATCTTGACCCCAAGGAGCACCCCAAAAATAATTGTGTCCCTAGGTGGTCTCAAATTTAAATGCCAAGCATTTTTCTGATCACCAGCTGAAAACAAAATGGTGGATTTGCGAAAGTACTGGGGCCATTTGCGAAAGTAAAACGTGCATTTGCGAAAGTGTCGAACTTTTTAACTTTTCCCATTGACATAATGGGAACTTGTTTTTTGAATAACTTTTGAACAACTTTTGAACCGTTTAATATTTTTTCACGAAATCTTCAAAAGGCACATCAGGCACCCCAGCCGCACGTTCCCTGAAGTTTTCTGACCGGTCACGCAAACCGTGTGACCTGTAGGCGAGAGCAAAGAAATCACAAAAAAGCGTCATTGCACAATTCATTGTCGCTTAATAACTCCGTAGCCATATATCCGACTGGTACAAAACTTGGCAGATTCCCAAGATCTACCATGCCCAATTGTGCATACCAAATTTCAGGCAAATCCGTTGAATGGTGCCAAAGTTATTAAGGTGCAGAATTTGACCATTTAACCTTAAAAGTGCTACTCAACCCTAACTATGGTAGCACTACCATGCTACCATAATATATTTATATACATACTGCATCCTTATATTGGGTTTCAATGGCCAGTTCTATGTTAAACTCAAAATTGTGGACTTTAATAACTTATAAAATGGGTAGGCTGTTCCAGCCAATCAGAAGCATTCCTCAGCATGCATGGAATCTGTTCCATGCGTGGGTAAAAAAAAGAGCTGACAGTAAAAAGGCCAAGATTCTTGTGCCATAGAATGTTGGCATTTTTACTGGCAGCCATCGTTTCTTTACCCACTCCGGTGCGGGGGCCAAAAACATGCAAGCTGCTTTTATGAACAATAATGCTGAGAGAGAGAACGCATACCAACTCAGGTGCAGGGGCAAGAAAGTGAGAGCAGAGGGAAGTGGGGAGTGAGCGAACTCTGCGGGCACGGCAGAATCCGGAAGGTGCGGGGGCAAGAAAACAAGAGTGGAGGGAAGTGGTGAGCAAGCGGGTACAGCGGAACTCGGAGATTTCTCATCAGAGCTTCAGGTTAGCGGCGCCATGTAGTGGAGCTGCCTCACCCTCTGCTGTCTCGGGTAAAGTCCCTTCATCAGTCGCGGGCGGCTCAGGTGTGACAGGGACGGAAGCAGCTGGCCTGTGTCCCACATGAGCTGCTGCAGGCACTACTGCTGCGGGCACTGTCTTTGTCTGGCTGCTGGTGGGGCTTAACTGGTAGGCTCCAGTGACCCGAACGATGCATCCTCACACAAAACAAAATTGAAGTCTGCCCTAAATGTTGGAGCATTGGACTGTGACCTTAAAGACCCAGTAGACCTGGGTTTGAATCCCACTGCCACATGCATCGTTTGTGACTATATGTCACTTAGCCTTACTGCGCTCATGGGTAGTACCTGCGATCTTAGGCATATTGTGCCTTCCTGGACCAAAATGTAACATAATACAGTAACGAGGTTACAGTGAATTAAATGGAGTGCCCCCTGTTTTTTATTTCTCTACAAGTTCTCTAACTGTGTCTAGTACAGACATGACATCATAATGACATCATTATGTGGTAAGGGGAAGGACTATTTTATGTTAAATCAGCATAACTAAATGCTGTTTACCACATATAAAAATGATTTTTTAACTGCAAAAAAGTTTTTTTAAAAAGGCAGCCCATTTTATAAGCGCAGTAAGACACTCCAATGTTGTGCATGGAACAGATTTTACCACACGCCAGGGGCTAAAGGCACTCGGCCAAGGCCTCGTGCCTTATTACGCCCCTAGCCATGCAGTAAAATCTGTTACATGCACACCCTGTCGTGTTTTATTGCTTACTTATCAACTGGTTTACATGAAATTGTGCATGTGCCATCAGGGACCAAAGATCTCTTGATGTGGCAAGTTTCATTCCAGTCGGATGCGTGGGTCCCGAGCTACACATTGTCAAATAATGTGAAAATTACCATGATTTGTCAAATTCTTTGCCAAGTGTGCAGAAACGGTGTGGAATTATGGTCTGAAATTTTCAGGGTGAACGGGTCTTGGATCACAGATGTGTGTCTTGAAGATTTGGTGAAAAAATATTTATCCGTTCAAAAGTTATTACATTTTAAAGTTTCCTATTATTTCCTATGGGAGCAGTTAGATGTCCTGTTTGAAAAAGGATTCTTTATTGCAAATACAGAATCATTTGCTGCAAATACGGGATCTTGTACTGCAGTGCAGAATCCTTTTTCGTGCTGCCACCATTTTGTTTTCAGTTAGCGTTAAAGTTAAATAATTTAGAAAATATAGGGGCGTAGTAGACAGCAATAGTTCTTTTACCTTATTGGGCCCTGCAGAATCTGATTCTGGGGTTAGTTTTTGGATAAGTTACTTAGAAATATGTTTTTTTAACATGCGGAAAATCCTTATTTGCAAACTGCGGAAAAAAGTTCAGTGAAATGGGATCCTTTTTCGTAATTTGCGAAAAAGGATTTTCTTTTGCCACAGATTGCAAAAAAGGATTTACAACACAGGATCCTTTTTCACAATTTGCAAAAAAAAAAGGATTTTCTTTTTCAGCAAATTGAGAAAAGGGGACCGCGGTAAAGGATTCTTTTTTGCAATTTGCAAAAAATAATTTTTATGTGGCTGTTTCTTTGTCACTTCATAGCAAACACATGGTTTGCAATTTTGGGCTGAAATTTTCAGGGTAGGAAGGCATTGCACCACAGATTTGCCTTTTGCTGGTTTGTTGAAAATGTGTTACTTTCCTTTGGAGTTCAGCGGCTTTAAATTTTGCTTCATTTCCAATAAGATAACATTGTAATGGGAGATGTAGGCAGTTGTTTCTTTGTTACTGCGCTGTGAAGAAATGGTTTACAATTTTGTTGGGAAATTTACACAGTACAAAGGGCTTGCCCCACTGATGTAGCTTTTTTTCCATATAGGTTTTTATCCTCCCGGAGGGCCAGACATCTGCGGTCCCTTTTGGGCCACCCCCACTTCCCCGGCAGGACCACCAGAGCCGACCTGGGGCGTCATCCAGCCGCCCCGGCTTTTTCCGCATTTTTCTTCCCCTTACTCCCCGGAGCCCCAAACAGTGTTGGATGCGTGCATGGAGGTGCACGCCTTGGCTTAGCTGACTCCGCTACGCACACCCCTGGCCTAGCTCCATCACTGCCTGCACCGCCATTGTGCCTTCACATGGTGGTGATCTTAGGCCGAGAGAGCCGACCTCCCCAATCCGGGAATGGAGAGCTGCCTATTGGCCACTCTGTCCATTCCCAGCCCTCCCCCCGGCGACCCGTGCTCATTCCCGAACACAGGTCACCGACATGGTATGAGGTAAGGCACCCAGCGCCTCAGTCCTCCGCACCACGGGGCTGGTTACTGATGTGCTTTTTGATGGTTTCATGAAAATATGTTACTTTGTTGCTGAGTTACAGAGGTTGCACATTTTCTTGTGTTTGGTATAGAATAACATTGAAATGTGAGGTGTTTCTTTGCCTCTGCACACTATGGAATGGGAGCACAGGTCCCTCCAATAGGCAAAGAAGGGGAGCGCTACAGTGTCCCAAAGATTATGCATGTATGGGAGTGCAGGGCCCTGATACCATTAATGATGGATGATGTGCTCCCACAGAGAAATAGGGACACTATTAGGATATCTCAACAGTTGTGGCTGGATGGCACTGTGCACTCCCACACGCAAATATGAATACCATTATGGAGTGATGGGAGTGCAGGCCTTATCCATAGATGGCAGCACTGCCCGCCTACATGCAAATACCCAGAAAAGTATGGAGTGATGGGAGTGCAGGGCCTGGAGAGCCCTGTGCTCCCACAGAGAAATAAGGATACAATTACAATGTTTAAAAACGTATGTATGGGTGTCCCACAAGCAAATGTGCCTACAATTATACTTTCTCAAAAAGTAAGGAAATTCTCAGCAAAAAACTTTGCCGGTGCACCAACAGGGTTCCACCATCAAAAGTAGGGAAATGCGATCTTAGGGTTCCTGACCCTAACACCCCCCCCCACCCTGCATGCAGGAACAGGCATGAGGGGTGTGCCTTGGGGTTGTGAACCCTAATACTCACCTCATTTTCCTATACTGTACACATCTTAGCTTACTTACTTATGGAATGAGGTGAGCGTTAGAAACATAAAAGTTGACGGCAGATAAGGACCACAAGGCTCATCCGGTCTGCCCCTTTCTTTTTCTACCTTATGAATGTGCTATCGGCCTTTGCTCTCTCAATGGCCTATTTGGTCATACTCATCTGTATTGCTCCATTTTGCCTATCTCATGCCTGTTTGAAACCCTGCACTGTTTTCATATCCACCACTTCCTGAGGTAGGCAGTTCCATGCGTCCACCACCCTTTCTGTGAAAAAGAACTTCCTCAGATTACCCCTTAATTGACCTCCCTCTAATCTCATGCTGTGTCCTCTTGTCCTGCTATTATTCTTATATTGAAACATGTTAGACTCTTTCACCTTGTTAGTGCCCTTAAGGTGTTTGAATGTTTTGATCATATCATCTGTCTCCCCCCTTTGCTCTAGGGTATACATATTGAGCTCCATTAACCTGTCCTCATATGTTTTCTGATGCAGTCCCTGCACCATTTTGGTTGCCCTTCTCTGGATTGCCTCAATTTGTTTAATGTCCTTGTGAAGGTGTGGCCTCCAGTACTGCACGCAGTACTCCAGATGGGGACTAACCAGTGTAGGGTTCACAACCCTAAGGCACAACCCTTGTGCCTGTTTCTGCATGCAGGGTGGGGTGTTAGGGTTGGGAACCCTAAGATTGCATTTCCCTGCTTTTGATGTTGGAACCCTAATGGTGCATTACAAATTTTTGCTGAGAATATGTGTGTGTGTATATATATATATATATATGTGTGTATATATATGTATATATATATATATATATATATATATATATATATATATTACACACCTGCAGCTGCACCTACCGGGCAGTCTGCCTTCTACTCGGTGGCTCGGCTGGAGAAGCCAGCTGGCCACGCCAACCTTCCTGCCCACCTTTGCAGCCTCTCATCAAGCTGCCCCTGACCGGGCAATCTGCTTTCCACTCGGCAACTCGGCTGGAGAAGCCAGCTGACCACACCAACCTTCCTGCCCGCCTTTACAGCCTCTCATCAAGCTGCCCTTGACCGGGCAATCTGCTTGCTACTAGGCGGCTGGACTGGAGAAGCCAGCTGGCCACTCACGCCTTCCTGCCCGTCTTTGCAGCCTCTCATGAAGCTGCCTCTGACCGGGCAATCAGCCTTCCACTCAGCAGCTCGGCTGGAGAAGCCAGCCAGCCGCGCCAATCTTCCTGCCCACCTTTGCAGCCTCTCATCAAGCTGCCCCTGACCGGGTAATCCACCTTCCGCTCGGCGGCTCGGCTGGAGAAGCCAGCCGGCTGCGCCAACCTTCCTGCCCACCTTTGCAGCCTCTCATCCAGCTGTCCCTGACCAGGCAATCTGCCTTCCACTCAGCGGCTCTGCTGAAGAAGCCAGTTAGCCGCACCAACATTCCTGCCTGCGCAGCCTCTCATCAGGCTGTTCTGACCGGGTAGTCCACATTCCACTTGACTGTGTGGCTGAAGAAGCCAGCTACCCGCGCATACCTTCCTGCCTTTGCAGCCTCTCATCAAGCTGCCCCTGACCGGGCAGTCCTCCTTCCGCTTGTCTGGAGAAGCCAGTCGGTCGTGCCAACCTTCCTGCCTGCGCAGCCTCTCATCAAGCTGCCCCTGACCGGGCAATCTGCCTTCCATTCGGCGGCTCAGTTGGAGAAGCCAGCCAACCGTGCCAGCCTTTCTGCCCCCCCTTTGCAGCTTCTCATCAAGGTAGGCCCCCTGCACTTGCCCAGGACCGAACCAGAAGCTTTGATTTGCTACTTCCTCCTGAACCAGCCTCTTGATTGGCTGACACAGTTGCGGCTCTCCTCAGGATTGGCCAGCTGGGTCTTGACTTTTCTTCCCCGGTCTGCTTCGGATTCCCTAACGGCTGTGATAGCCAGGCCACCTGCTGTTTCTGGGGGACTATATCAAGTTACCTGCAGCAGGAAACTTGAATTTTCTCCCGCCCACCCTCGGCATTCTTTAAATGTGCCTCTCCCCCCCTCCATTTTTTCTAGGGTTCCTTCTGTATTGGTGGTTCCTTGTCTCTTACTTGCCTTCAGTATTTATTAAAGGGACAGTACACCGCCTCCCCATTGACTTAAGCTGTTGTTCCCCCACCACAAGATATATATCTATCCAGCTTAGAGCCTAATTTCCATTGCTTCTACAATAACCGTTGACAGAAGCTGTCTTTCTGCCTCAAGACTTCTCCACATCTAGCAGAGTCTTTTTAGAGCCTAATTCTCATCGCTGTTACAATAACTAATACCTACCCCTATAGTACATTAATACCTCTCTTAACGCCTGGCCACGAAATGCAATGTACAGTACTACTGCTGTGCTGCACAGTAAGCGTAATGTTCCACACACTAGATCCACACACTGTATGCTCCACTGTGGCCAACCGCTATATGGAAAGCCACAGTGTAAACTGTACCAGTCTACCAGCCTCCTTCCTAGATCATACTCTTCGCCCTTACTGGCAGCATGGTATCTTCTGGACCCATAATGACTGGTACTCTTCTTTACCTAGACACACCCAGTTCTTATACTCGCCTCAGTTACTTGAGGCTGGGGTGCTTCTGTATGCATCCTTGGATTGTCTCAGAGCTTGGCTGAGCCATCCCCTTCCCCCAAGTTAAAAAAAGGGGTAAGACTCCACTCTTCAGGCTACTTATAAGTGCCGAAAAAAAAAAAAAAAAACTACTACTGCTGCTACTTTCGTGCTCAGGCAACATTGAGCTTAACCCTGGCCCTTGTGCTCCTATCACTGCCCCCTCTGTATTGGCACAGCTAAAGGGGATGAGGCTACTGCATATCAATGCCTGTAGCCTCCTCAAGATATTTGACTCCCTACAATCCTGGATTACCTATACTAAGCCTGATGTCCTGGTGATCACTGAATTTTGGCTCAAACCCTCTACACTGGATAATTAAATTGATGTTGCGTTCTATAATGTATTTAGAATGCACAGGCACTCTAGAGGAGGAAGGGTGGCCATTTATATCCAGGAAAAATATCTGGCTTCTGTCATAGACTCTAACTCGTTAACCAATGAATTTGAATGCCTAACATTAAAGGTCCATTTGTCCCTCTCCACCTCTCCCTGCATCATCGGCTGTTAAATATAGGTTTAAGGTGCTAAGCCATTTGAATAATTTGCTGGATTCGCTGTCCTCCGAGGTTATTATCTTGGGTGACTTTAACCTGGACTGATTCTCTGACAGTTCAAAACCACTAAAAGAGACCCGCGACTCCTTCGGGCTTACGCTGCCCATTACGGAAACCAGCAGGCCAAATAAGAAAAACCCAGCTAATAGTAGGCTAATTGACCTCATATTGGTGAATAAGTTACATAGAAACATAGAAACGTAGAATTTGACGGCAGATAAGGACCGCTTGGCCCGCCCAGTCTGCCCATTTCCCTACCTAATGGATAAGCTGCAGATCCTAGTTAACCTGCAGCCTACTTCTTCCTACCCCCAACCCCTAGAATTGCTTTATAACTGTCCCATGCATGCTTGAATTCCACCACTGTTTTTGACTCCACAACCTCCTCCAGAAGGCCGTTCCATGCATCCACAACCCTCTCTGTGAAAAAATACTTCCTTAAATTACCTCTGAGCCACTCCCCTCTATCTTCAGATTGTGCCCCCTTGTTCTTGCACACCTCTTTTTTTTGAAAGATGCTACCCTCTTGGACTTTGTTGATTCCCTTGAGGTACTTGAAAGTTTCTATCATGTCCCCCCTCCCTCCTTTCCTCGAGGCTATACATATTAAGCTCCTTAAGTCTGTCTTCATATGTCTTCCGGGGCAGACCCTGCACCATTTTAGTTGCCCTCCTCTGGACAGCTTCCATCCTGTCTGTCTTTGCGGAGATTGGGTCTACAGAACTGCACGCAGTACTCCAGATGGCGTATCACCAGCTGTCTGTACAGAGGGATAATAACTTCCTGTTTTCTACTGGTGATGCTTCTCCCTATGCATCCCAGTAGCCCCCCAGCCCTCCTTGCTGCCCTCTCACATTGCTTGCCCACCTTTAGGTCATCTGATATGACTACCCCCAGGTCCCTTTCCATTTTTGTTGTTGTTAGTATCTCACCCCATTGTGTACTCTTCCACTGGGTTTTTGTTTCCCAGGTGCATTACCTTGCACTTCTTAGCATTGGATCTAAGCTGCCATACATTTGACCATTCCTCTGACCTTGCCAAGTCCCTTCTCATCCTTTCCACCCCACCTTGTGCATCAACTCTGTTGCAGATCTTTGTGTCATTTGCAAAGAGACATACTTTTCCTTCCAGTCCCTCTGCAATGTCGCTTATAAAGACATTGAAGAGGACTGGTCCTAATACTGAACCCTGCGGTACCCCACTAGTAACCCCCCTTTCTTCAGAGTGGACTCCATTTACTATTACTCTCTGTGTCCTATTCTCCAGCTAATTCTTTACCCAGGCTGTCATCTTGGGACCCACTCCCAGGCTGGCTAACTTGTATATTAATCTTTTGTGTGGGACTGTGTCAAATGCCTTGCTAAAGTCTAGGTAGGCCATGTCCACAGCCCCTCCCTGATCTACTACTTTGGTCACCCAGTCAAAGAAATCTATCAGATTCGTCTGGCATGACCTTCCCGCTGTGAATCCATGCTGCCTTGTTTCCTGTGCCCCTCTGGTCTCTAGATACTCGACAGTTCTTTCCTTCAGAAGTGATTCCATCATTTTTCCTATCACTGAGGTTAAACTAACAGGTCTGTAGTTTCCTGCTTCTGCCTTGCTCCCACTTTTGTGAAGGGGAATCACATCTGCCCTCCTCCAGTCCTCGGTACCACCCAATCCTCCCATGATTTGTTAAAGAGGGTAGTCAGTGGTGTCACTAGTTCTACCCTTAGTTCTTTTAGAATTCTGGGATGAATCCCATCAGGCCTCATTGCTTTGTCCACCTTCAGTTTTAAGAGTTCTTTCAGAACCCTTTCTTCTGTAAATGGGCTGGTATCAACTTCTGTATCCAGAGTGTTTCTACTGTTTGTTTTAGTACCTCCCCCTCTTCATTTGTAAATAATGAGCACAAATATTTGTTTAGTATCTCTGCCTTTTCACAGTCACCCTCTGCCCACCCTCCCTCCCTTTATTAAGCCTCACTGTCCTCTCTTGGTCTTCCTTCGCTTCCTGATGTACCTATAAAGGTTTTATCCCCTTCTTAACTGAGTTGGCTATCTTTTCCTCGGTTTGGGCCTTTGCTGTTCTGACTGCCTTCCCAGCTTCCTTTTGCTTTAACTGATACAGTTCTCTGTCCTGCTCCTTTCTGTGATTCCTTGTACTTCCTGAATGCTTTTTTTCTCTCTTGAACCTTCACTGCCACTTCCTTTGAGAACCATAGTGGTTTCTTACATCGTTTTGTTTTGTTTATTTGCTTCACACAAAGGCTTGTTACCTCTGTGATGGCAACTGCACCTCTTCACCCATTCATGTGTCTTTTTTTAATAATATTAGTGATCACTGCTCTATAGCATGTGTCAGATCGGCAACCAAGCCAATTTCTTCTTCTAGGTACACTTTTAAAAGAAATACATGTAATGTTGATCCATTTGGCTTCCTAGCTGACCTACAACATTCAAACTGGCAAGATTTCTGCTTGGCCTCCACTTTGAACGAGGCCTACTGCCACTTCCAGAGCATTGCCCTTTGGGCTGTAAATCAGCATTCACTTTTAGTGAAGGTTCGTACGAAAAATAATTCGAGCCCTAGTTTACGGCTAGTCTCAAAACCTCTCTCTTTAATAGGGACTTCTTATGGAAAAAGGCCTGGAAAACTAAACTTCCCATTGACTTGGCGGCTTTTAGAGCAGCTAGGAATCAACGTACGAAACTCATCAGGACTGGAAAAGCCAGATATTTTTGCCTTAAATTGTTTCTGCTTCCAAATGCTCAGTGAAACTTTGGAAGACTCTAAAAGATGCACAGGGCTATACCCCATCAAACTCGCTCCCAGCTAAAATTACCACTGGCATCTCCTCTACCACTGACAAAAATGAGATTCTTGACTTCCTCAATAATCATTTTGCCACAGCTGGTCTTGCCTTCAACTCCTCTCCTGCCAATAATCTTCGAAACCAACTATGCGCTCATGATCTACCAGGTACAGGTAGGGACACCCCCACCACTGAAGCAGTCTTCTCCTTTTCTCCCATTTTGCTGAAGCAGGTAGAAGATTTACTATTGGAACTGGAGACTCGTAACACTGGAGGTACAGATCAAAATGATTAATTTTTTCTAAAAATGTGTTCAAATGTCCCGATTGCCCCCATCACACACCTCTTCAGAGTGTCCTTGGCTCAGGGTGACAGTCCAACCATCTGGAAAACTGCCCATGTCATCCCTCTACACAAATCTGGCCACCCTAGCAACCTGAATAATTATAGATCAATTTCCCTACTGCCTATCCTCTCAAAATGCTACAGAAACTAGTAAACAGCCAATTTAGGAATCACCTGGATACCTTCAATCTCCTAAATCCAGTTCAGTCAGGTTTTCGTCCGTGCCATAGCACAGTATCTGCCCTCACGAAGGTTACTAGTGACTGGCAGAAAGCCCTAGACACTAAAAACTATGTGTGCCTTATTTCTTGATTTGAGTAAGGCATTCAACACTGTGGACCACAACCTATTACTACTGGACACACTTACAGACTTTGGTTTGGATGCTCAGGTGTTAAAATGGTTTTCTTGCTACCTTTCAGTTCAGTACCAGCAAGTTAAAGCAGATGGTGTACTTTTTTCCTTGAAATCACTCAAGAGAGGGATACCGCAGGGCTCCATCTTAGGTTCTCTACTGTTTGTGCTTTATATTAACAATATTGGCTTAGATATCAAAGCAGCCAATATCCATCTGTTCGCTGATGATATGGTGCTTTATATTGATAGGCCTACCCCAGATCTGGCCAGTAAAGATCTCCAGCAAGAGTTCGGCTTTTTACAGCTAAACTTACTAAAATAAAAGTTATTATTAAATGCTAAAAAGACCAAGGCCATTTTCTTCTCTCCCCTCATTAACATGCCTAATCCCTCCTCCCTAGGTTTAGTCCTGCAAATCACTACCTTCCTGAGTGAATCCTTAGAGTCTGTGGCAGAATTCAAGTACCTTGGATACTGGGTCGACTGCAGACTTTCATTCGCCAACCACATTGAACAGCTTCAGAAAAATTCAGACTAAGTGTATTTTACAGAATCAAGCACCTTCTTATTCAAGACGCCCAAACCAGGCTGATTCAAAGCACATTCATTCCCTTTATGGGCAGGAACCTCTCACAGCGCTAGCGACACTCTCTATCATAGGGCAATAAGAGTCATTACTGACGCACCTTACTCCACTCATCATTATACCCTTTATGCCCTGGTGGGCTAGACATCTCTAAAGTTCAGAAGGCAAAATAATGCTGCGTTCTGGACGTTTAGAGCACGTATGGGGAAACTGCCACAGTATATTGCAGATTGTCTGCCTCTGTGTACACCAGGTAGTTACTCCCTGAGAAGTCGTGCATGTGCCTCACCTCTCATTCCCAAAGCCACTTCTCGTTTTTACCTAGCATCCATAAGCCACACTCTCCCTTCCCTGTGGAACAAACTTCAAAAAACTTTGAAGCTAGTAATCCTTGCAAAACTGTCACTTTCAAACTATTTACTCGCTCACTTAAGGAATCGTGCAACTATTCCTGTGATACTTAGTAGTCTGGGACTTTGAGCCCTTATTGTGTGGTCCCAGATGCCTTTTCCCGCTCGGCACTGCTCTGCTTTTTCTGTATATCTGGTCTATAGCCCCTCTGATTCCCCATTTGGATGTCTTTATAGATATTGTATGTATACATATATATATGCCTTGTGATTATATTTGTAAATATTGTGTATATATATGTAATTTGGTGTTTCTTTGTATATACTATGTAAGAACTATATCTGCACCCCATTGTACTTTGTTCTCATGTATTCTGTACCTTGCACTGTGTTACTTTATTGTACTATGTCCAGGTCCACCTTGCAAATAAGTTCATCTCAATGGTGTTTCACATAGTAAAATAAAAACTGATTGATATATAATTAAGAAACTGTGTGTGTGGTGCCAATCTTGACCCCAGCAGGTATGCTTTGTGGTCTAGTGCCACTGAGCTGAATTTGGGGGTGAGCCCAGTAGCCCAGCTAGATGAGATGAGGGTGGTGGGATGGCGCTGTTATTCAACACCCCCAATCCAGGAAATGAAAGCTGCAGAGTTGTCCGCTCGGGCCTGGGTACCATATAGTGAAAATAACTGTCCTGTTGGCATAGAGCCTGCACCTCTGCTCCCGTGCATGGCAGAGGACTGTGTGCATTGGCTGACAGATTGACTTTTTGCCCTGTGCATCGTCTATATCTGCAGCCACATGGAAGCGCAGGGACCAGAGGGCCCTTTGCTTCCGAAGCCCACCAGACAGACCCCTGTATTCTTGACATCCGTCTCTGCACTTCTGTAGGCGGACAGAGTTTTCCCTTGGCACAGGGCTCAGAGTGCCCTGCGCATCTCTGTCTGTTCTCACAGGTTGTGAAGGGCCCTGTGTGAATGAGGATACAATTCCGCTGTCTCAAAAAGAAAGGAAACTCTTTCAAAAAACGTTCTTAATGCACCAGTTAAGTTTTAACTTAATGCCACAAAAGTAGGGAAATGTGTCGATAGGGTTTCCAACTCTCCAACCTCAGGTCCTCAAGCAGCTAAAGGAAAAAAAAACCGGGTTGGGTCTCCGGAGTCTTGCCTAATGAGTGTGGGGTCTCCCTTGGGGTTGTCAACCCTAATGCCCACCCTATTCCCAGACAGCAAAATGTTAGAGGTGATCCCCTTTCTTCACGCAGGGCCCACAGATCACACTGTGCGAAGAAAGCTACAACACATTGTGTTGGCAACATGTGATGAGACCTATTTCTCTGCCTTTGAAGACTATCACTATAAGGCACTGGCTTGCAGCTAGCTGTACTTTGAATGGGAGGCTACAGGCTGAGGGGAAGGGTGAGCATTAGTGTTGACAACACCAAAAAAGACCCCACCACTGATTCAACAAGACTCCAGAGATACAAAACCCTAATATTTTTTTCTTTTTGCTACTTGGGGAGATGGGGGTGGAGGTAGGGTTGGAAACCCTAACACCACATTTCCCTAATTTTGTGGCATCGTTTGAACCCTAAGTGGTACATTAAGAAAGTTTATTGCAAAGAATATATTTATATGTATGTAGGTGTGCTTTGTTTCAGTTAAGGGTGCAGTCTGTACTTCTGTCAAGGGTGAAGCTCAGTTTCTGGATATCTCCGTGCATGCGCGTTTGGTGTGCACAACGAACCACTGGACTATAAAGTTGGGACTTGAGCAGTCAGATTCAGCTGGGGGACTGGCATGTGATCCCACTACTCGTCAAGAGTGTAGCTGTTTTGATGCAGTGCTTGCTGCCTGTGGTCCAATATTGTATCACATGAATCCTAAACTGAATCCCAAATTCAGCTTTGCTTCACACGTCAGCGTACCTTGAATGTCATGAATACAGTGTTTGTGGCCTCAGACTCCAACACTAACCTGCCTCTTTCTCAAGACAGTGAATACTCTCCCCTGGAACACATCAGGTCATTTAAATACCTGTGGTTCTCTCTGAACCAGTCACTTGACGTCTCCACTCCTATTGAGTTCATCACCATAAAATGCCTCCTTAAGCTCCATGACCTGTACTGCAGTTGATCTTGCCTCACCCCTGCTGGTAGATGAGAGATCATTCATATATAATGATTCACCCAGACTTTGACTACAATCGCAGTCTGTGATGCTGTACTCAGATCCTCCCTAGCCAGACTGCATCCCCTTTTCTTTGCGTTCTGCTGTTTCATCCTTAACACCTGCCCCAATCATTACCCACCACTGTAATATGTACTGCAGCCTGGGCTGGCCTTCCCTGGAAGAGCAGTACTTCGTATGTGGAACTCTCCAAAACCTAAAATTCTGAACCACCACTCTCTGTGACTGTTCTTCCTCCTCATTCCTGACCATCCTTCTGCCTACCCCATCCATCATTCCAATCACCACTCTTTCCTTTCTCTTGGATGCCATAATCAAACTAGGTATAGATCCTGCCACGCCGCAGGAGAAGCAGACAAAATAGACTTTAAGTCCCTTCCGTCATCACAGTAGTATGTAAGTCCCAGGGGCCATCATATTGCTGTTCTGGCTTTGTTTTTTCTGAAGACTTCTGTCCCTCTGGAATTCTCTTCTCGGCTCCAACCCCCTCTCAGCTGACCCTCAAGGGGCAGGTCTGAGAACTGACTAAGCTTACCTGTAACTGCTTTCCAGGCTAACTAGCAGCAGACCCTCGCCAGCCCACTCCCTATATTGCTCGTATACTTCCATGGATGGTTTTCTTCCACATGTCTGGTCCCCAACATCCATGTATTTTTTTTCCACTTTCAAATTTTTGTCAACATTGCACTTTTGCTTTGTTTTGCTTCATATCTCAGCTGTGTTTAAAGCACCACAGTTTATATTTCCTACTGACTCTTACTGCATATTATTTTGTTGTAGTATTTTCTGTTTTTATTTATTTAAATACCCAGAATGAAATGCAGCATTTCCTTTTCGGTGAGGTCCTTCACCAATTTCGGCAGTTGGGTGAACTGGAGCGCTGGGAGGTTAAGTGACTTGTCAGTGGTCACACAGTGAATATTTGGCTCCCGTGAGTCTGAACCTGGGATCACCTGGTTCCCATGCCAGTGCTCTAACCACTGGACCATACATTTCCCATAAATTATACTGTTTCTCCATGGTACCCTACCCTTCGGGACACACTTGGAAAGAAACTGCTCAGAGCCACAGCTTAACATGTTCTCTCTCCCAGTCCAAAATGTAAAAAAAGAAATTCTTTCCAGAGAAGATTCTTTTAAAACTTTGTAAACTTTTCTATAATTTTTATTTCAGGTTAGAATGCCATAGTTGTGTAAACAACATCCCAACACTGCATAACAGCGTCATGGCTTTAACAAGTATTTGCACATAAAAATGGGGATGTAGCATTTCAGAGCTGATTCTGAAACTGATAGACGCTCGTGCCTGTAAAGTTAATGTTGTATCGACTCAGTTAATAGGATGAGTCAGATATACATGGTGTGCTGCACAGCTGCATGTTTAAACTGGGTTGGACATCAGTTGTATCAGCCAGCACATGTGACCTGATTTAGAACCTGCTAGACCCAGTGCATGATTGTAAGAGGACAGTGAGCTCTGCTTGCTTTTGCTGACTGCCGAGGGTGACAGTAATTGATGAAAACTGCCTTCTGTGGCTATGGTGAAGTGTAACTGTGTACTTCAAACGATGTCATTTTGTCTGTTTTATTCCAGCCTCAGTCAGAACTGTTTGGTCTGATTCAAGTTATGACTGTAGTGTTTGGAGAAGAGCCTCCTGTCTTTTCTCGTCCAGCTGTTCAACCCCAATACCCGTCATACCAGGCAACAGGACCTCCAAACAGTAAGTAAACTAGAGGAACTGGGCTCAAGTGTCTGTTCTTTCACTCAGATTCTTTTCTCCTGTAGCCCCCCCCCCCCAAAAAAAAAGCAATCTCACCACCATATAGCTGGGTCTTTGAGTGGCTCAGGTGAGCAGTCTCCTCTGAAATGGACACCAAGTCCATTTTGGGACTGGCTGCAGAGGCACACACGTTGCATCTATGTCTTCGATACCAGTCCATTTACAGAAGAAAGGGTTCTGAAAGAACTAATAAAATTGAAGGTGGACAAAGCAATGGGGCCTGATGGGATTCACCCAAGAATTCTAAAAGAACTAAGGGTAGAACTAATGACACTGCTGACTACTCTCTTTAACAAATCATGGGAGGATGGGGTGGTACCTGAGGACTGGAGGAGGGCGGATGTGATTCCTCTTCACAAAAGTGGGAGCAGGACAGAGGCAGGAAACTACAGATCAGTTAGTTTGACCTCAGTGGTAGGTAAAATGATGGAATCACTTCTGAAGGAAAGAATTGTTGAGTACCTAGAGGCCAGTGGGGCACTGGACCCAAGGCAGCATGGATTCACGATGGGAAGATCGTGTCAGGCAGATCTAATAGATTTCTTTGACTGGGTGACCAAAGTAGTAGACCAGGGAGGGCTGTGGACATGGCTTACCTAGATTTTAGCAAGGCATTGATACAGTCCACACAAAGATTAATACAAGTTGGCCAGCCTTGAGTGGGTCCCAAGGTGGTAGCCTGGATAAAAATTATTAGACAACAAGACGGCAAAAAGGTAGTAGTAAATGGAGTTCACAGTGAAGAAAGGAGGGTTACTAGTGGGCACCGCAGGGTTCAGTACTGGGACCGGTCCTTTTTAATGTCTTTATAAGTGACATTGCAGAGAAAGTGGAAGGAAAAGTATGTCTCTTTGCAGATGACACAAAGATCTGCAACAGGGTTGATACACCAGATGGAGTGGAAAGGATAAGAAGGGACTTGGCAAGGTTGGAGGAATGGTCAAATGTATGGCAGCTCAGATTCAGTGCAAAGAAGTGCAAGGTAATGCACCTGGGAAAAAAAAATCCAGGGCAAGAGTACACAATGGGGGGGTGAGATACTGACAACAGTAACAATGGAAAGGGACCCGGGGGTAATTATATCAGATGACCTAAAGGTGGGCAAGCAATGTGAGAAGGCAGTAAAGAAGCTGGGGGGATAATGGGATGCATAGGGAGAGGCATCAATAGTAGAAAACAGGAAGTTGTTATCCCTCTGTACAGACAGTTGGTGAGACCCCATCTGGAGTACTGTGTGCAGTTCTGGAGACCCCATCTCCGCAAAGACAGACAGATTGGAGGCTGTCCAGAGGAGGGCAACCAAAATGGTGCAGGGTCTGCACCAGAAGACATACGAAGAAAGACTAAAGGAGCTTAATATGTATACCCTTGAGGAAAGAAGGGAGAGAGGGGACATGATAGAAACTTTCAAGTACCTCAAGGGAATCAACAAAGTCCAAGAGGGTGGCAGCTTTCAGAAAAAGAGATGTGCAAGAACAAGGGGACACAATTTAAAGATAGAGGGGGACGGCTCAGAGGTAATGTGAGGAAGTATTTTTTCACAGAGAGGGTTGTGGATGCATGGAACAGCCTCCCTGAGGAGGTCGTGGAGTCAAGAACAGTGGGAGAATTCAAGAATGCGTGGGACAGACATAAGGCAGTCCTAGTGGGGGGTAGGAGGAAGTAAGCTGTTGGTTAATTAGGATCTGCAGCTTATCTGTTAGGTAGGAAAATGGGCAGACTAGGTGGGCCAAGCGGTCCTTATCTGCCGTCAAATTCTTTGTTTCTGTGTTTCATATGGAGAGTTGAACACATCATCTGTGTAGCATGTTCATTGGCCTGAGGCACAGGAAGACCCCAGTTTTTTCCCTCTGAATGTTAAAAGTTAATTCGTGTTGTGATAATGCAGTTCATTTTACTGTTGCATGTCTGAAGTATAAGACTACACCTTAACCCAGAAGCTTTCCAATTTTACATTTGTTGTGAAGTACAAACTCAGTGTGGAAAAAGCCCCCTTGAGTTGTATTACCAAGCACCCATGTAAACTACGTTTACTGAAAAGGACATTTTCAGACATGAAGATTGCTGGTGTTTTATCTTTTTATCATCCAGAGTTGAAGTTTAGATATATGTTGTGAATTATTCAACTGTGTTAAATTTGGCAGCCAGAGCACTATGTAGAACAGACTGGAAACTTCAGCTTATAGTCATACCAAATTGGAGGCTTTCTTATATACATTATTAAGCAATATATTGGGTCATTTGGGTTGTGAGGATGACTGATTCAGGATTTTGGGGAGAGAGCAGCCTGCTCCTTAGCAAAATGTGGTACTAAGACAGGCTGCCTACCATAGCTATATTGCCAATTGCCAACATTTACTGTAGTGTACAATAATGCGGCTCTAAACAATTGTCACAAGAAAAGATGCATTTGTTGTAGAGTGGGAAGATTGTCATGGAAGTGTCTAAGTATCATCTTGCATTGGCAGTTGATGTTGCTAGTGGGGCTGTGGCCAATGCAGTGGCCACTAGGGAGCATGCTTGGTTCAAACGAACTGCCTTCTCAGCTGAGTTACAACAGAAGGCGCATTCTGCTGGTATTTCTCCTAAGCAGCCTACTCAAAAAAAAAAAAAAGTCAAACAGGGAAGCACCATTGATGAAACAAGAATGTGCTTCTGAAACAGGGATGTTACCCTTACTAGGACCAAAACAGCAACAACTGCACATATTTCCACAGGTGAAGCAAAGATCACAATAAATGAAATTTATTTCATATCACATATTACAAATAGTACTGCATAGGGTTACCACCCTTTAAGAAGCCCAAAGTGGGACATTTCTGACTGAAACATGAGTTTCTATAGGACAATATGTAACCTCAACCAATGCAACAGACTTGTTTTCTCTAAATAATCAGAATTCAGGCTAAAGTGTTGTAGTTTTTAGTTGTTTCTAGTGTTTATCACTAGAGGCAGTATAGCGCAGTGGTTTAAGGCTCTGAGCTACAAATCTAGAGACCTGGGTTTGAATCCTACAGCCTCCACTTGCATACTGTGTGACCCTGTGCAAGTCACTTAACTTCCCTGTGCTCCCAGGCCGCACCTGTAAACAAGGTTTCAGCTTAGTGTGTCTCACCTGGTTAAACAATTGGGGGAAAATAACATTTTAAGGTATTATAGTTTTTGCAACATTTAGAGGAAAGTCAGAAAATATTTTTTCTACTACAGTGTCAGGACATGTAGTATTTTTTTATGTTTTTTTGCAGGACTCCGCTGCCCAAATCAGGACAGTCCTGCAAAAATCAGGACAGGTGGTAACCCTAGCACTGCATGTGAACAAATCCAGGCCATATGACAAGATGCCCCAGTGCTTCATGGGACACGTCTTCTTTATCAGAAGACACCTGGCATTCTCTCCCAACAGTTTAAGTAGCTGTCAGTGCACATACACATCTTTTATTCATGAGGTATCTTAGTGGAGCACGGTGAAGAAGCTATCCGGAAGATGTGTGTTCATTACAACAGACCCAGTATTCATCAGCATTGCCAATGGGAGAACTATAAAGACAACCAGGGAAGTGTGCAAAAACAGAAAGCATACTAGATAGTAAACAAGAAAAATATATTTGCATTAGAAAAATGTTTTTGCATTGTAAAAGTAAATCTGCACAAAGGAAGAAAAATCGGAAATGCTCTCTATAAAAAAAAAAAAAAAAAAAAAAATCATGAGTTACCTTAAGAACAGCAGTTCAAGAGGTAGGAATACTGAAAAGGGAGGGGTAATTGAGACAGAAAGTATGGATGGAAAGGGGTAGAGGAATCAGAACTAGAATCCTTCTGGTAGATAGTTTCTAACCAGAACCTCAGTTTATTCAAAGACATTACCCCCGAGAGATTCTGTCCTCTCACGATCCCTTTGGAAGTCATACAGGAATAAGAATACAAATACTGCTAATTCCTTAGCACAGGAGGGTGCCGGGTAGTTTGTGACGCGAGTAGTTTATATATTTTAAATAATCAGGATAATTCATAACCAAAGGAGAAGAATAAGAACATACTGGTTCAGGTAATTAAACTAAAATTGTTCACAGGATCTAGGAACAAACATGTACATAAAACTTCAATCCTGATGTATAAGTTGGAACTGGCAGGGCATGGCAGTTTGCAGCTCAGGCATACTGCTTCATTACGATGTACAGTCAACAGAGATTGATGCTTTAAGGCAGCCTCCCTTGCTGAAACAAAAAACAGGGAAGAAGACATTAAGTACCAAATACTGAGATCTAGGCAAACTATAGTGTTTAATTTGTAAGAAATATTTTTGATTCAGAGGATTGCACACATCTCCTAGTTTGAGGTTAGGGCATCTGTGTGTCTACTTTTCATCCAAGCTCCTCCTCTGCACCTCAGAGTCGCAACTAATATAAACAACTTGGGGTGACATTTATCCAGTGAAGGTGATCCCCCAAGGTATTGTCAGTCCTCCTGTTCACTGTAGCACGCACATGCACTCTGACAATTATCTAATAGTGTAGCCAGTATGTAATTTGTTGCAACTACAAAAACTGGTCCAGCAATTGATGAAAAATTGATGTCCATCCTTTATTTATTTCAAATGTTTTCCAGGAAAGACATACTGAGCTGGTATCATCTCATTTCCAGATGTTTCTTGGGTGAGGGGAAGAATAGAGAACAGAACAAAGCACAATGTAGAAAATAACATAGTAATGTCAAAATAAGTATAATAAAATAAGTGAATTACAAAACATATGCTTAAAGAATAAAATGGCCACACAGTACATTGAGGAACAAGCAGAAATACATTACAGTGTGAACAACAAAACAGTAATATAAGGATCAGGGAGTAGTGATTGATGACTGGCAGAGAGGGGCTGTGCTAGTGTCAGTGTAGGGTGGGAAGCAGCCAGCAGATGTCCACCCCAATGTCAGAAGCAACTGCAGGAGTGAATAGAGAAGTCACGGATGTGAGACTCCAGAGTGAGAAAGGAAGAAACAGAGGGAATGGAAGGGGGAGAGTGCCTGAAAGTTTAGCGAAGCAGAACAAGAAGGCCCCTTGCCCAGCAGTAGATTTTATTTGTGGGAGAGCAGAAGCAAGTGTTATGAAGGGAATTAAGAGGTAGAAGAGGGGGATAGAGAGGAGAGAGTTAAGATACGAGGTGAGGTAGCCAAGCCAAAATTTGGAGATGAATGAGGCATAGTGCAGTAGTTTAATGCTCTGAGCTGCAAATCTGATCACATCCAGCAGACCAGACCTGGGTTTGAATCCCACAGCTTCCACTTGCATACTGTGTGACCCTAAGCAAGTCACTTAACTTCCCTGTGCTCCCAGGTCGCTCCTGTAAAAAAGCTTTCAGCTTAGTGTGCTACTCCTGGTTAAACAACTAAATAAAATAAAAAAAAAAAATAGTGGGTGAGATGCCTGTCATCAAGAGGGGAAGGAGCTGGAGGGATACAGAGAACATGTCAGGGCAAATTGACTGAAGGCGTGAAAGTGGGAGTCCAGTCTAGCTTAGCTTGAGCAGCACTGTAAACAATGTCTCCATAGTTGAAAATGGGGAGAGACAGCTTAGTGATGATTTCTGTGAGTACAGAAAATTGGATGCTTCTTTTATTCCTGTAAAGTGCTCCAAGTTTGGGGTGGAGGTTCTTGTGGATTGCATCCACATGAGCAGAGAAATCAAGGTGGCGATCCATCCAGACCTGAGGTGCTTGAGGGAGGAGACATCTTCAATCAAATGCACCATCGAGAGTATGAAAGAAAGGAAGGGGGAGACTCTAGCAAGCCTTTGCCTGGTGCCAAAAGTCATAGAGACCATTTTCTTTGCATTGAGGGATAACAGATTTTTTTGGGACCAGTGCTGGATGTTGTTGAAGTGCAGTTGGAGCTGGTTTGTGAGGTCAGGGGCAGAGGAGCCAGCCGTGAAGAGTACCGTATCAGCTGTATACGTACGAGTGGACACAGAGGAGCAGGCAGTAGTAGGGTCATTTAGAGAAATGGAGAAAAGTATTGGACAAAGGACAGACCCTTGGGGGACACCTGAGCTGATTGGGAGTGGAGGGGTCTCCAATATAGACAGCTTGTGACCTACCCTCAAGGTAGGATTTGGAACTACTTGACTGAGAAGGCAGAGAGTCCAGGAGACCAGGGTGGGCAACAGTGTAAAAAGCTTTAGTTAAGTCTACAAAGGTGGCAGAGGTGACAAGGCCCTGATCCACATCAGAGAGGATAGTATCAGTGAGCCGGTGGAGTTTGAGTGGACTTTCAAAAGCCAAACTGGAAAGGGGTTGAGTCAGGAAAAGGGAAGAGTTGGGGAGAACATTGTGTTCTGGAGTTTAACCAGAGTGCAGAGGAAAGAGCGATAGGATGGAAGTTATAAGAGGAAGAGAGAGAACCCCCATTAGGAAGGGGAATAACAGTAGCCAGCTTCCAAGAGTTAGGGACGGCTTCAGAGCAGTAGATAAGATTAAGCTTGATGCTTGAACATTTATTAGACATTTCCTGTAAATACAGTGTTTTTTAGCAATAAGAAAAAAAATAAAGAAAAACACCGGATATTACTCAAATGGCAGAAGTTGCTGCAGAAACGTGTGATTGGGGCTTTTAGCAAGAAAGTAACATTTTTTAGGGGTGTGGATGCGGTTCATTTATCTATATGATGGCAGTTCTTCCTTGAGAGCTGATTCACTCGAATGTTTTTAAGCAAAGCTTCTCCCACTACCTAAGTGGTAGATCCCTCGGCTTGACCCCGTGACACCAGATCTTCCTTTCCGCTGGAAGAGTTTGTTCCCCTCCTTCACAGCTCTGTGCATTGTAGGGCCTAATAGGTGCAAGATTGGGAAATTTAGTGACTTTTTCTACTTCTAAAAACAACTTGTATATTCCTTTGTCCTGCTGTCAACCTCCAGTCAAAAACATGGATCACAAGGAAGCAAAGCTTGCACCTGGCTTCAAACTGTGTGTCTCATACCAGCAGACGATGTCGCAGACGGACCCACACATGTTGTGCCTGTACTGCCTGGGAACTATGCACGATGTTGCTGGTTGCGGCCTCTGCTAGATGATGCTCCCATCCTTGCTTGAAGACAGAAAGGCTCGCCTTCTACTCGGCCACCTGGCCAATCAAGACCTGAAACTTTGGGCCTAGGGTGGTCACAAGGCAGCCTGCGCTGCAGCAGGGTCTGCGGCACAACTAACAGCAGTGGAAGAGGTAGCAGTTAAGGCTGTGGTGAACACTTCATCAGTCGCAATGCTGCTTCCAGCTGGGGCCAGCATTGGAGCGTCCTTCACATTAAAGTTCCATGATACATGTAGGGTGCTTGAGACCACCGTAAAATGCACAAGAACAAGAAGCACCTCCATCGGTTGTGGGACTGGGAGAGATCATGCTCCTCCTCCTGCTCCCTCGACTCCCTCAGCCGCTCAACGGTTGTCGAGTGCTCTGCTTCAGCCAAGCCCATTTTGGTCGAGGGGTGGGTCGCTAGCTCCATGATACCCCCATCGGGCTTGCCAACCTTGACAACGGTCACTCAGGTGGTTGAGATTTTTCTCGACCCAGTCGACCCGTTCGAGGGGGTCAATGAATTATCACTCTCCAAGACCTCAAGTCATCCTGGTCTTCTCTCAGGACAACATGGAGCAGTCAGTATCCCCGGTGGTCGCTGCCTAGGATCAGCCTCACCCAGAGGTCGAGCAGCTGACACTGGTGCCAGTGATTTACTCCGCACCCTGTTGTGTCTCCTCACCATTGGCCCCTGGGTCAACGGTTGAGGCACTGGTCGAGGTTGAGGGGCTCCTCGAGTTCTCAATTCCATTCGTCCAGGAGGCATCGCCACCAATGCTCCTTATCCTCTTCGGGTGAGGAGACACTCCGCCAGCAGCTGGGGTTGCACTATGAAGAGCTCCTCTGACAGCAGTGGGCCTTGGCGAGGCTGAGTAGGGCTCTACTGCTGGACCCCTGAGACAGTACTCCCCAGTGCGCATCTTTCATCCGTTATTGGTGGAACCGCCTCCACAGCAAACCATTTTGGGTGGGGGCCCTCCTACAAAGGACTCCCCTTTGGGAACTGGCTTGCCAGGTCGGTCATCAGTGGAAATTACTCGCTCTGATGATTCCAGGGTGGTCTACAGTTGGATGACTCTGATAGGTCCTCCCTGCAGTGTTTGTGGATGCATACATTCAACCAGGAGTCAGTCAAGGAACTGACCAGTGACCACGGGCCGGAGCCTTTTGGGACGCTTCTCCAACTTATGTCTGTCCATGAGTGTTCCTTTGGAGCCAGTTCAGAAGAGGGCTAAGTACCCCTTCATTAATATCCTGGATAAGGATTAATCTTCGGTGATTGCCTTTCCTATCTGGAGCTTTGGCAGCATCCAGCCTCCTGCCCAGCACACTCAGCCCATATGGTCTAAAAATATGCGGTGCCTACCAGCTCCATGTCTGGATTTTCTGACCACCCCTCAACTGAGGGCCTGGTCTCCGAGTCCATCTTTCAGAAATTTGGCATACTGGGGACATGTACCCCTACCCCCCCACCTGACAAGGAGTTGTTGAAGCTTTTTTTTTATTCAGGTTTGTTGAACAACTTGGATACATACAACAACTCATAAAGTATGCTGTAGTCAGTTTGTCGTACAATATATTATACTGTAAACAGAATAAGATTATGAATAAGATGTAAGCAATAATACCCAAGAGTGTATGTGATATTGGGCAATACCAGACTGCCCAGGGCGTAATAAGGCCCGATGCCACAGTTGGAGGGCCTTAATAGCCCCTGGAAGGTCCAGTATTGCCCAATACTGCCTGCCTTGGGGAGTATTATTCTGCTTCGAAAATGGCACTGTAAAAAAAAGTTTAATAAAAATTGTTCATAAAAAAATTAGTTTAGTATGAGTTTTGTAATGTGTTTTTGTAAGTTAAGAACTTTTGTCCTAGTGGAGCTTCTGTACTTGTTTCCTTTGGAGCTGGTTGTCTAGGTTACATCCCCCCCCCCACACACACAAGGTACTCATTTGGTGATATGGTAGTTTAGCTGGAAAACGGTAAAAATTATTTGAGCGAGAGAAAAGGGTGTGTGTGTGTGTGTGTGGGTGTGTAAAGCTATACTGCTTTCCATCTCTGCAGCACTGATCGCGGTAAGTTGTGCACCAGAGGCAGTCGGGTGCAGCACAAACTCCACTTACTGATGGCAGTCATTGGCTTCACTTTCTTATGCCCCGCCTGTCTTGAGCTGACTATACCAGGAGATCTTAAAAAAAAAAAAAAATCTTCAAAAAGAAGTGCGGCTTGTATGGAGAGACTTGCGCTGCTGTTATAAAAAGCACGCTGCCCACCGGCAGTTAGGTGAAGCCGATTGGACTTATGGCTTCATGTTTCTTTCCTTTCTGTGTTTTTTAACATTTGGGTTACTGTTTTTTTATTTATTTAACTAAAAGTTAGTACAAACTTACCGGTGGTTGACCCGGCGCCAGCTCGCTTGCTTAGTGAGCGGTGAAAAAATGGTGGATAACAGAGTTTAAAAATCAGACTGGCACATGGATACCAGTTTGAGACTGAGCACCTGGTACTTGTTTTTTACATGGCTCTATTGAAAAATAAATGCATGGCAGTGTAATTCTGGTATCCAGTCAGGACACTAGGATTTCCAATGCCATTTTCTAAATAAAAATGCAAAGATTCCATGTGAGATATTATGTTCACTTTATATCAGGACCGAAAAATAACCATTCCTCAAATGCGGTCCCCCCGGCCCCCAACCAAGCATCTCACTACATTTCATAAAAGTAGCTCTTCAGACAACATTCTATGTGGTGTCTAGTAGCATCATCTATGTTTTGCCTATCTCGGTGCATCACCCAACACACCCACCTTCTTGTGAAGCGAGACATTCATTGGTTAACCCAGTAGGTTAGTTCCACCATATTACACATCTTCTCCACTAAACCTGCCCATTTCTGATGCATTGGCAGTGCAGTTGTAACCACTGTCTAGTTATGGCCTTGTGTGCAGAAAGTAACAACACGTAACCACAGGTAAAGACGATCTTTGTCTCTCATCCTTTTTTTTGGGGGGGGGGGTGCGGCAAGATAGCCTGTGGAAGGGTGAGTGGGGTGTCCAACGTAAACTGTTCTGTCAGGGTTGCAGTTATCTGCTCCCAAAAACTGGTCAGGTTTGGACAAGACCAAAATATATGTGAATGATGGGCCTTAATTTCTGAGCACATCCTCCAGCAGGCCTGAGAGGCCTGTTGCACCCATTTCCTTTGTATAGCAGGTGAGCAGAAAAAAATGAGTTCTTACCTTCCAAGAAATTCTTGCCTTTGGGGGAGCTGGTAGTTTTGAATGCTGAGTGGAAGGCCAGGGCCCAGTCTTTGGGTGGTCTGTATCATTTTCCTCCGACCATTTCTGTTTGATAGTCACTATGTGATCTTTATGTGGGCCACACAGTGCTTTGTAGAGGGCAGAGATGTGTCCAGATGTAACTTCCTCCTTCAGTATGGTCTCCAGGGTGGCCAGAAAGGAGTAGTCAAAGAAGCATGTCCATGCGGCTAACAAAGTCTATGCCATGCCCTCTCTTGCTCTCCAGCAGGTGAGCCATGCCTTGATTATGGCCCACTTGGGTCATTCCCTGCTGGGAATGCTCAATAACATCCAACCTGCCTGCTGCGAGTGCGCGATACCCGATAACATACAACCTGCCTGCTGACAAGCAGCTCCTGGTAAAGGTCAAGGCCTGGCTAAACACCAGCTCCAAACAGCCTTGGACGTTGGCGACTCCTCCACCTGCTCCATGGCAGCAGCCATCGCAATGCATCGCAGGGCCTGGCCAAAGATCTGCACCTTCACGGCTGACACTCAGCACAAGTTGGCCAATGTCCCTTTCTTGGGCACCAATCTCTTTGGCCCTTGGGTGGGTGGACATCTCATAAGGACTGACAAGTCAGTTGCTACCCTGGATTCTCCGACTTCATCCCAGAAGGACCAGAAAGGTCAGAAACAAAAGAAGGCCTTTCAGTTTCAGCTGTAGCAGTCTCACCAGCAGCAGCCCCAGCATGGGCAATTCCAAGCCTAGCAACTCAGGGTCAAGTTCTCTGGCCAGGATCCCCAAAAGGTTTGGGTAGGGGAAAAGGTGCCCTCCAGCCTCACTCAACCAGGGCCCTCCAAAGCTGCCCAGTGGCGTTCGTGGGGTGCAACTCTCTGTCTGGTCCTTGTCTCAGCTCTCGGGGTGGAGGTTGACTTCACCACTTCTGGCCTCACTGGTTCATCATTACAGCAGGCAAGTGAGTTCTCAAGGTGATTGGCAGAGGGTTGTCTCTCAATTTCAAGACCCTTCTGCCCTGCCAACCCCACACTCCAAGTGAGTCCTTGGTGTTTCAGGACGCGCTGTCTGCCCTTGGGGAGGACGTTGCTCAGCTCCTTGCAAAAGGAGCAAGAGCCCATGTCCCAGATGCCCTGGCAAGTCAGGGGTACATGTCCATGTACTTCCTGGTCCCAAAACAGATGTGGGGTTGGCACCCCATACTGAATCGTCACGATCTGAACCATTTTTTTTTTTTACCTTAATTTTTCTCCCAAGGCCCCGGTCGGCTACCTCTTTTTCCAGGCATCTGTGTTTGTTCTCCTGCTGCCATCCATCCTCACCCATCTCCCGATCGGACCACCACCTTGTTACCCCCATGGTTTACCCCCAGTGGCGGGGAGCTCCCAGTCCCGGACCAGATCCAGTACAGGTGATGCCCTCAGAGATGGTGTATTAGGCGGATGACCATCAAGCTAATCGATCTGGCCATTTTGTTTCGGCAACGGGCGTGCAATGCCGGCAATGGCGAACACGATGTTTACATGCAGCGCATCTGCCAGCTGCTCCACCGCTATACTCCACTGCATTGACTATGACATGCCAACACCTAGCCTCCGCTAGGTGTCTGCAGCAAACACCGCCCCTATTCCCCACCCTGCCCGGGAGAGGAGAGCAGTCCTCTGGATGCTCAGTCCTCTCTCACCACCGCCAGCCCCCGACTACCCGCTCGCACCATGAACATGGGTTGCCGGCGTGGCAGGAGGTAAGACATTGCTGCCTTAACCCTCCATGCCACTGGGCCGGCCATCTGAACCATTTTCTAAGGAAGTGCAATGAACCAGATTGTACCATCTCTGGAGCAGAGCATGTGGATCTGACTTAGAGGGTGGAGCTCTTGCAGCAGGTAATACCATTAGGACTGAAGATGGTAGGCATCAGGACCCCACGGAAAACTTGTAGCTAGCAGTCTGAGGCAGGGGACCGCCCCCGATGTCAGCTACACCTGACATCAGACGTGGTATATAGGGGGCGGTCCCCTGGGTGCCACCTCGGTTCTTTTCACTGCCGATGGAGGCCGCATAGTTCGGCTCCTCATTATGTCTTCATTAGCGGCGACAGCCAAAGAAAGAAGTCTTTATTTTTTTATTCTATTCAACATTTTCATATTGCCTCATGCATGTCGCCGCCTCCACTGCAGCAAAAGCAGGCAGCAAGGGGTGCTGAGATTCCCGCCAAAGACGCACCACGTTGGCCTGCCTCATCTGCTTAGGCCCAGAACACGCCTCGACGCCTGCACACATTACCACAAGTGCAATCAGAAGACACGCGCCAGGAGGGCCAATGCACTGAAGACCTTTCTGCTTGAGAAGAAGCTTGCAGCGGGGATCAGGAGCCAGCTCATCCTCTCCCATCAGGGATTCCCCACCGAAAGATAAGTCCTCAGGGGGAAGCATCACCACACGGATAAGGATCTGACCAGGTCTGAGTCCCACCCGAAGTTGCCAGCTAAGTAGACCTTATCTTCGTTGACCTCCGGCCGGAGGTCTGGTTCGGTTCCGGCCCAGTCATCCGAACCTTCCTGGATGTCTGTGATCTGCTCCCGCCTCTTCCCAGGACAAACATCGGGAGTCTGCCTCATTAGGACATCACACTTCCCTGGCCCATCGCCCCCTAAAACCATCAGGGTCGACCCAGGAAAGTCTGTCTAAGGCTCAGGACAGGGCTGGTTCTTCAGGCAAACACGAGTGCTCAGAAGAACCCACACGTAGGCAAGAGGCCGCCCGGGCTTGGATGCCTCCCCCCTCCTCCGGCTTAGGTGCGCCCTTCCCCAGATCATTGTAAACCTAGCAGGTCGCCTACTCTGTTATCCCGCTCCCCCGATGCCTGACACTGGGCGGTCACTGGATGAAGACCAGCCGTCCGCCCCTCCTCCGAGGGACTGTATGCCTGACAGGACCACACCGGACGCCAGACCACAAGACGAAGGTGCTACCGGTCTTCGGCCCACTCATACCGGGATCCAGGACCCGACACCTACCCTCAAGGAGCCTGTGTCCCAGACGCCCATGCCTGTAGACCTGGCGCCGGGCCCCGCAGTCGTCCCAGTAGCAGACATCGGGAATTTCTTCACTACCTGGTGGAATACAGTTAAAGGGGATCTCCTATACTGACCCCTAGACACTGTCCCTACTCTGACACCCATGGGCCCCCTCCCACCCCAAGACCTCAGTGGGGTGAGGGTGAGCTCTCATGTCCTGACCCTGAGGGGAAGAGAAGGAAATGCCCTTCATCTCCGTCTCCCTCTTCTCCTCCTTCTATGTCCTCAGACGAGGGTGACATTGAATCAAAGCCTGACTCAGATGGGGAATTTTGTCCTCTCTCCCCGGGACTTAAAGATTCCCCGCGGTACCCCCAGATGACCCATCCTTTCTGAACATCATGAAGCACATCCAGGCTATATACGAGTGGGACATGGAGGACTTGGCACCTGGCCAAGTTCCTTGGAGAGAAGGAACCCAAACCTTTGGTTATCCCCCCCATTCGTGGAACCGTTCTAGGATGTGACCCGCCTGACCTGGCGTACCCTGTCCTCCGTTCCCGCAGTCCCTAGAAAGGCGGACAGACTTCATAAGCCTCAGAAGTCCGATCCCTTTCTAGCCGAACAACCAAAGGCCAACTCATTGGTCCTCATGGCTGCTCACGGCAGAGGCTCGCATCCAAAACATTTGAGCTCCCAACCTCCGGTCCCTGTCTCTAAAAAGTTAGATGGTTGGGGACGAAAAGTCTTCCCCTTAGCCACTGAGGCCAACAGGTCCTTGAACTTTATGTCCCACATGATCACCTACCAACAGTCGCTGTGGCAGAAAACAGTGGACCTCGTCAGCACTATGCCAGACTCTGACTCGAAGCAAGAAGTATTAGCGTGTACCCAATCAGGACTGGACATCAACAAACACACCTTGAGGTGTTCTTATGATGCCGTAGATATGGCCTCCAGAACAGCCGCCTCGGGGGTCTGCATGAGGCGTCAGTCATGGCTTAGACTCACGGGCTTCCAGCAGGACCTACAAGAGTCCATCCTGGATTCCCCCTTTCAGGGTCTCATTTTCTTCGGCCCAAAAGTTGAAGGGATTTTCAAGCAACTTCAGGAGTCGGGGAAAGCAGTGGCTGATGTGCACCAGATGTATAAATCCCAGCCTCAGGATCCCCGCTGACTCCCTTTTCGTAAAAGACAAGGGCAGGGACAGTGGAGTAAATAGCCACAAGGTAAGGGGTTCAAGAGGCGGGGTAACCCTGCCCCTCAAGGTTCCCAGGGTCCAGGCCCCCCCACAGCCCAACTACTCTCTACCCCCTCCCTTCAGGCAGAACAAGCAGGTAGGAGGGTGATTTGTGCTTTACCCACTCGAATGGTCCAGTATCACAGCAGACCAATGGGTGCTGGACACCGTTTGAAAAGGGTATGCAATAGAATTCATCTCTATCCTGCCGGACAACCCCCCCCACTCTGGCCTGTTGTTCATCGGCACACAGTCCCCTTCTAGAAGCGGAGATCCATCAGCTCCTTGAAAAAAAGGGCCACCAAAGGGTTCCACAGGCCCAGAAGGGAAAAGTTATTACTCCTGCTTCTTCCTTGTCCCGAAGAAAATGGGAGTCTTTTGTCCCATCCTGGATTTAAGCCAGCTCAATCTCTTGGTAAAGTACCAGAGATTCCGGATGGTCACTCTGGCAGGGCTCTTCCCCTTGCTCCATCAAGGGGACTGGCTGTGCTCCCTAGATATGCAAGGCGCCTAAATGCATATCAAAGTCCTGAAGTCTCGCAGAAGGTTTCTGCGCTGCAACTTCCAGGGTGAGCACTACCAATTCAGGGTACTCCCCTTCAGCCTTTCATCTGCTCCCAAGGTCCTCACCAAGTGTCTAGCAGTGGTAGCGGTGGCCCTCTGGAGTAGGGGCCCTTTGCTCTACCCTTGCTTGATACCTGGCCTCTCCCTCAGTCGGAGGAGGAGCTCTAACGCCCACGAGACACGGATCTGTTTTCTCCTGGGCATCACAGTAAACTGGCCAGAATCACATCCTTAGCCCACACAAAGGCTGCAATTCATAGGGGCTATTCTGGATACTGAGCAGGAGAGAGCTTTCCTGCCCCCAGACAGAGCAGACCACCTTCAGGATCTGGCCAGCAGGCTTCAGAAGGCCTCCTCTTCCCTCACCCGGGTTGTTCTCCAACTCCTAGGCCACATGGCAGCTGCCATAGCCACAGTACCCATAGCCAGACTACATGGCATCTCAGGGTCCAGTGGGACCAATCAATCAGCGGACGATCTGGATCTTTGAATCCGGATCTCTCGTGCGGTACACCGTTCCCTCGAATGGTGGCTCCGTCATGACAGTCTAGCAGGAGGGATCCCATTCAGGAGCCCCACTCCTCTTCAGACTTTAACCACAGATGCTTCTCTGTCTGGTTGGGGGGCTCATTTAGGGGATCATAGGACCCAAGGGTATTGGTCTGCTATAGAGAGCTTTCTATACTTAAATGTTCTGGAAATGAAAGCTGTGCTGAATGCGCTTATCGCTTTCAGAGACCAGTTCTCGACGGGTCCTCTCCTGGTGCAGACAGACAACACTCCAGTGGTCTTCTACATCAACAAGCAAGGGGGGACTCATTTGTACCCCCTTTTCAGAGAGGCCATGAGAGTATGGGATTGGGCAGTAGAACACCGACTGGATCTCATCGCAGGTCATCTGCCAGGGGTCCAGAACGTTCTTGCCGACAGTCTCAGCCACTCTGTCTCTCTGAATCACGAGTGGGAACTGCTCCAATAAGTTGCAGATGACCTGTTCGATCACTGGGGCTGTCCAGAGTTGGACCTTTTTGCGTCCCCGTACAACACCAAACTGCAAAGGTTTTGCTCGCTCGCTCCAGGGCTTGGTGTTTTCTGACGAGACGCATTGTCCCTCTCTTGGACAGGGAAGTTCCTGTAAGCCTTCCCCCCTCTTTTCCCCTCATTCAGAGAGTATTACTCACGTTGCAGTCAGAGGGGGCCAGAATGATTCTGGTGGCCTCGCCAGATTTGGTATCCGTTGCTCCAGCAACTGTCTCTGGAACCTCCAATACAGTTGCCACTCTCCACCCACTTGCTCTCACAAGAGCAAGGGACCCTCATCCATCCTGCTCTTCACTCTCTTCACCTGCACGCATGGCTCCTGCAGTCCTAGTGGAGGAGAGGCTAGGAGTGGCAAGCAGGGTGGCTGAGATCTTGGTGGCAGCCTTCCACCAGGGCCACATATGCTCTGAAATGGAAATGCTTCTGTCTTTGGGCTATGACCTCGTGCTCTAGATCCCCTGAGTTGTCTGGCAGAGCACAACTTGAATATCTCCGTCACCTTCTGGACTTAGGACTGAGCTATTCGTCCATTAAGGTGCACAAGTGTGCTGTTTCTGCATATCATGATCCCTTCAGAGACGGAATGCTGGCACAGCTCAACGTCTGTAGGACATTTCTTAGAGGGGTCTTCCATATCAGACCTCCCAGGAGAGACATCGTTACTCCTTGGGACTTGCTTTTCGTCCTGGAGAAACTCACTCTACCCCACTTTGAGCCAGCAGCTTCATGCAAGCTACGCTTCCTCTCATGGAAGACCCTTCTTTTGGTAGTTATTATCTCCACTCGAAGGGTTTCAGAGCTCGATGCTCTGATGTGTGAGGAACCTTACATAGTTTTCCACAGGGACAGGGTGACCCAGCACACGAACCCTAAGTTCTTGCCAAAGGTGGTGTCCATGTTAACTCTTAGTCAGGACATTAACCTTCCGGTTTATTATCCATTTTTTGTCAATCAAGATGAAGCGCTGTTGCACACCTTGGACGTTCATAGGATTTTGAGGTATTACCTCCACAGGACCTGCTCCTCCCGACAGTCGAACCAGTTGTTCATCTCATTCACCAAACGAATGCTAGGGGCTCCGTTTTCCAAATAGTCACTAGCTTGTTAGCTGGTGCAGTGTATTACTTCTGTTACCAGCATCATAATAAACCACTTCCGGGAACAGTTAAGGGCCACTCCACCAGAGCAGTGGCCTCTTCTTCGCAGAACTCAAAAATGTCTCTTCGGCAGACATTTGTGTTGCAGCTACATGGAGTTCAGTCTACACTTTCCTCAGGCATTACAACCTGAACATTGCATCCAGAAGAAGAGCAGGTTTCAGACTAGCAGTACTGCAGGGCCTACTCTCTTAAGTGTCTTTTCCAGCTTCAGCTATTTTCAGCATCTCTCCCAACCACACTCTCAGTCCTGGGTCTGTCCTTGGGTACTGCTTGGGACTCTGTCCTAATGGTATTACCTGCTGCAAGAGCTCCACCGTCAAAGTTGGATAGTACAGTTATGTAAGAACTTACCATAACAGTAAATCTTCGCGAGGCGCTCTTGCAGGTGGTGGCTTTCCCACCACCATCCCCCAGGATTGTTATTTGGTTTTTAGATCACCAGCCCATGGTGGGGACTTCCTGCTCGGTTCTCCAGTTTTGTTTCTAGCTGGGTCTCCGGCGGGAGAACTGAGATGGCACCAGGGGACTGCCCCTATGTACCACATCTGACGTAGCCGACGTTGGGGGCGGTCCCCTGCCTCAGACTGCTAGCTACAAGTTTTCCGTGGGGTCCCAATGCCTGCCGTCTTCAGTCCTAATGATATTACCTGCTGCAAGAGCTCCTCTTGAAGATCTACTGTTACGGTAAGTTCTTACGTAACTATACTTTCTCCTCCCTGGACCTCCAGGATGCGTTCTTCTGCATCCCAGTCCATTCATCCCACTGGCGGTACATCCAGTTCTGCGCAGAAGGGGTGCTCTATCAGTTCCTGGTCATGTCATTCGGCCTCTGCTCTGCACCCCAGGCCTTCACCAAGTGCATCACGGTGGTGGTAGACTTCCTGCAGCACCTGGGTGTTGGGGTTCATCCCTACCTGGACAACTGGCTGATGGCTGGGTCATCCAAAGAGGCAGTGGAGCGGTCCAGGGACCTGACGCATACTTGCAGAGACTTGAGCCTCTTGGTTAACCTGGCCAAGTCTTAACTGATTCCCTCGCAGGCGATTCACGTTATTGGGCAGAGCTAGACTCCCTTTAGGTCAAGCCCTGCCTCCCTATGGACCAGGCATCGTATCTTACCTCCTTTACCCATTCATTTCAGGTTGGCGCCCACCCACTGCCCAGGACTTCCTGAGGCTGCTGGGGTACAGTGGCATCTGGCACCAGCATGGTCCAGTGGGCCTGCTGGTGGATGCTGCACCTGCAGTGGGAGTTGGGCTGTCAGTGGTCCCTACCCTAGGACACCTAAACCAGCTGGTAATAGTGACCCAGCCAGTGGAGAATACCATCCTGTGGTGGCTGATCCCAGAACATCTGGAGGAAGGAGTCCCATTTGTCCACCCAGAACCGACTGTTGCTCTCACGATGGACCCATCTCTGGTGGGGAGCACATCTGTTAGACCACTGAACCCACAGGTTCTGGTCACCTGGGGAGTCCCATCATCACATTAAACTGCTGGAGCTGTGTGCAGTGCAGCTGACTCTGATGGAATTTGCTCCTCTAGCCAGGGGTCGGGCATGCATGTACACATGGACAACACCACGACCATATTCTACCTAAGCAGGCAGGGCTGAACGCACTCCCTTCCATTGTGTGAGGAGGCCCTCCGTACCTGGACTGTCGTGCGCAGCCTGGTTACAGATCTGGCAGTTCATGTTGCAAGAGCAGATAGTCAGCTGGCAGATGCTCTCAGCTGAGTGGGTGAGATGTTGCATGACTGGTCCCTGCATCAGGAGGTGGTGAACCACCTATTCTCCCTGTGGGACACTTTTCTGGTGGACCTGTATGCCTCCTGGGAGAACGCAAAACTGAGGCTGTGCTGTTCCTGCCCCCAACAGTCTGGGATGCTTGTTGGGGATGCCTTTGCAAGGTTTTGCACTCCAAGCCTCCTGTATACTTTTCCTCCCTTTACCCTAACCACAAGGTGGTGGTCAAGGTGCAGAGGGACAAGGTGCGGATGATTGTCATAGCTCCAGACTGGCCACACCAATTCTGGTATCCAGATCTCCTCAGCTTCAGCAGCAGACCCCCATGGCAGTTGCCTCTTGCCTGGGTCTGCTGACCAGACAACAGGGGAAGGTCCTGCACCTGGACCTTCAATCCCTGTACCTCATAGCCTGGTTTCTGAGCAGCTGGAGTTCCAGGCTGTGGGTCTTTCGGAGAAAGTCCTCCATGTTGTGGAGGCTTCTTGAAAAGAGTCAACTCACCAGTGTTATGCCTTCAAATGGAAATGGTTTTCCATTAGGTGTCTGGGACAAGAGCTTGATCCCCTTGCTTGCCCTGTGGCTAGCATTTTGGAATATCTCTGGCACTTGTCCCAGCTGGGACTGCTATTGACAACCCTTAAGGTGCACCTAGCAGCCATCTCTGCATAGCAGGCTGGTACGCCAGTGGTGGTCAGACACTTTTTTAAGGGCCTTGACCACTTGTCCTTGCCAGTGCATGAGCCTACACCACCTTGGGACTTATTGCTGGTACTGGCAATGCTCATGGGCAAGCCTTTTGAGCCTTTGCACATGTGTGAGATGTAACACCTGTCATGGAAGGCGGCCTTCTGGTGGTCATCACATCGGCCAGAAAGATTAGTGAGCTCCAGGTGCTCTCAGTGGAGCCTCCTTATCTGGTCTTCCACAGGGACATGATAGACCTTCGCCACCACCTAGAGTCCCTCCCAGGTAATGAATCTTCAGGTATACTTTACAAACCCATGTTCGGAGGACGAATGCAGGCTCCATTCTTTGGACCTGCGGTGGGCGCTGACCTGCTATGTGGAGATTATGACTGGAGTTTGGGGTTAGGCTCACCAGCTTTTTGTTACCTATGCTGAAGCAGCACCTAGCAGCTAAGAAGACATCTGGCAAGTGGATCACTTTCTGCATTGACCTCTGCTATAGTTTGGCTGGTAATGAGCCTCCTGTAGGACTCAGAGCTCATTTCACCAGACATACTGCTGCCTTGTTGGCTGCTTTCAAGGACATCCCTATTCAGGAGATCTGCAGAGTTGCCTCCTGGATGTCAGCATTCGTCTTCATCTCCTGTTACAGCCTCAACCTTGAGTCTTGCTGGGATGCTACTTTTGGGGCCTCGGTTCTCCAGTCTCGGTTTGCCAAGTAGGGTGCGCACCTTGCTCCCTTCTTCCAGAAAATTGCTATAAGTCTGCCATTGTGTGGATAAGTGAACCATATCCACGCCCCTAGAAAAGTAGGTTACTCACCTGTAACTGTAGTTCTAGGAGTGGTATATGGTTCACATCCACACCCCCTTCCCAATCTTCCCAGGTAAGTGGTACACAGATTCCTACTTCCAGTGTGCAAAATCTGATGTGATGGGGAGGAGCTGCGGGATATACCACCCGGGTGGTGGAAGGAGAGTTGCTTAAAAACATTCCAGTGAATCAACTCTTAAGTAAGAACTACCCTCATGCGGATGTGAACCATATACCACTCCCAGAACTACAGTTACAGGTAAGTAACCTATTTTTTCTACCTCTGGAATATATTATTTAATCCCGAAATCCCAGTGCCAAATGTCATGTCAGCTGAGCCATTTGTTGCCATCTTGCACACACCAGACAGCTTCCATTGCAAGGGGTAGGCTAATGAGGGCTACCAACAAGTGACAGAAACCTAATATAAAAAATACTAAATCACAACCCCAGCAGAGTAATTTAAACAAACAGCAGGAATTTGGACCAAGTAGCCTACTGAATCAGAAAAATATTCCCAAAGAAAAAGTGCAAGTCAAGCACTCAGTAAGGCTGTTCAGTATGTCAATAAGTTCTTTTAGCAGTTGCTCAGTTAAAGGAATTGAAAATGACAGACCATAGTTGTCTACTTCCATTCTATGAGTGTGGTAAGTATAGTGTTGGCTTTCTTCCCTGCTTAGTACCACTTGATACTGAATTAACACCCAAGTTCACTGTTCTGATTCTGTCAGTCTCTGCTGATCTCACAGATGAGTAGTGCGCTCTCTCTCCCCAATTCACTGATTTCTCCATCTACACATATGATGCAGTGGGAACCTCATGGAGAACATCTTGGGGAACTTGTCCACCACCATCCAATGTCTTTTCCCAGTGATTTTTCCTGCCAGTTCTGTATTCATTCTTTCTGCATCCCGTGTCTCGTTTCCGTGTCGACTGCTGCCGCTTTCTCTCCATGGGTCACACTAGCAGTATCCTGGTTTTGGTCGGTGACTTGTAGACGAACTAGTAAGAAAAACATAACACTCGATTTAAGGCACTGTTATGGACAGAGTTGAGTTAATGAGGCTTAAATGTACCTCTGAGCTTAGATGGTGTACCTACTGAAATAGTTCAGCCAAGCCCATAAACATCAGAGGAGAGCTGTTCTCCATGCAGCTCTGCTCAGCAGCAGCATTCTTCCATCTTTCTCAGCAGAATGTCTGAGCTGGACGATAAATGTCTCTTTGCAGGTGATTGTTCTAACTCCAGCAGGTTGAGGGCTTCAGGACGTGTGACTAAGGAGTACAGAAGGGAGAGTAACAGCAACTTGTAAGTGATGTATTATATGTGTATAATTAACGGTCTCCGTTTTTTGCCATAGACAAAACCGTGTGTTAAATACCGTAACACCTGAGTAGGTGTTACGGCATTCACATACTCCCTTTCCATACCAACGCGCTCGAGACAAGTAAATAAACAGGCGCGAGCTTCCAACCTCCCTGTTTCATAAACAGTACATGAGAAAAACACTTACTTCTCTGCATTACCTCCATCCCAAACACACTCTTTAGGCTCACTGTGGTAAACTGAGGTGTGCAGAGAAGTAAAATATTTCATCAGCTATTCTTGGCAATGAGATGAAGCTCGCTCTGCTTGACATAAAGAACCCTTCAATTATATAAAATAAAATATGGGGAGAAGTGTGTCAAACTCGAATTTAACACACACCCTCGTTGTTGGATGGCACTCATAAACCCCTCGGGCTTCGCCCTCGGGGTTTATGTGCCATCCAACAACTCGGGTGTGTGTTAAATTCTTGTAATACACTTCTCCCCATACTTTATCCTATATTTATTACTTAGTTGCATTAAATGAATGTGTTGTTTATTGTATTTTTCTTTTTCTCCTGTTTTTTTTTTTTTTTTATCAATTTGTTGCTTAATTCTTTTTTAATCTAAAATTGTAACCCAAGTTCATACAGTAAATATGTGGGTCACCATTGTGAATGAGATTGTTCAGTTGGTATTGGAAATGAAAGAAAAAAAGCCTTTTTTCTACAATATTCAAGGTTTCTTTTTATCATTTTAAAATGTTTTTTTAAAAATGTAATTATTAAGAGGTTAGATTTTTCAGTTTATGTTGTCATGGCCTTCTGGTGTCCTCAGCTGAAGATTTACCATTGAGAAGCCAAGGGGCGCATGACCCCCAGTGGCAGAGTGGATGGTTGGAATTCTGTAGAATTCTAAGTTTCATCTCTGGAGCAGTAGTTTGTAGCAGAAACTGGGAGGAAGGTGCCACTGATCATCAGGGATTTGTCTGATGTCAGCCGAGAGCAGGAGGTGGTGCCACTGACACCAGTGAGGTTTGCCATGGGGTCAGGGAGAGGGGGCACTGTACTCCCTAGCCCAAAACCATCATCCACTGTGTAGAGAAATGTACAGTGATAATGACAGGTGACACATAGGTAAATGGGTGATAGTGTTTTTGCATGTTAAATAGACTCAATAACATATTCAGGGCTCCAGACAAGGGGAGTACCGACCTGTTTTACTGACCTCATTTTAGGAAATACTCATCAGAAAAAATTTTGAATGAGTACAGATACTCGGCAAACATTTCTAAATATGCCACACCTAAGAACAGTGCTTCAAAACATAACTGTTGATTCCAAAGGAAGTGATTTTTACAGATTTACAGCACTGATATGTATCCCAATGTTGTTTTACTCACTATATTTTAGAACTGGCGAGTAAATTACTCCTACGTGCCAACATTATATGGAGCATTGTTGGTACTTGATCAGTTCTTATCTAAAAAAAAAAAAACTACATTGTTTTTAAAAATGTACTCCTCACTCCACTCTGTCCAGACATTTGTACACATCTGAATTTGGTTTTACTCACCTCACTTTCAAAATGAGGAGTACAGTACTCATCCGAAACAATCTTATCTGGAACCCTGAGCGTATTGTATATGAACACAGTTCAGTGTTTCAGCACTGTGGTGTTTGTGCCATGCAAATTGCCCAGCCTGCTCACCGTGCAGTAGTGTTTATATGCACTGCAGGGGGGGTGTATATGGAACCTGTTAGCGCTGCCAAGTGTATCTTCTTTTGTGCTACATGCAAAGTGACATGACTGAGCACAAAGCACTTTTCATGCGGTTTAAATATTGGACTCTGAATATGTAGATTAATTTATCATCTTTGAGGGGAACACATTGGTCTAGAGGGAGTAAGCACTAGGACCCTATAGGGAATTATCCACCCACCCTGTGGTTCCACCTGTATAAGGTGGTTTTGCCTCTGCCATCTTCTGTTCTTTTTTTTTTTTCCTGACCATCAAATATGGATGTGTGGTTTCTATTGGGTGTTTGCCTTTTTCTTTCTTTTTTCACAACCCGCACCTGCCTCCTCTGATATCATGGCTTACATTGTTATTCTGTCTCTGTAAACCTCTCCCGCCCCTCCCCGGTGTACTGGGGCAGGTGGTCTTGCTTTCTGTCCTTTCTTCAGGCTTACTTCCATGCTTCTTCATTTATTCTGTGGGCTCTCTGATGCACCAGTTGGATGTCTCTTTACCTGCAGATCTCCCAGGGTACATATTCTGCCCTTCCTCCCTTTCTGACAGTGTGTGGTGTTCTGTGGGGCTTCTGATTTTGCCACAGTCAATGGAAGCAACCATATGCATGGTTGCGCGGGGGGGGTGGGGAGTGTTCAGCTGGCCTGGGATGTTGTAGAACCTGGATGCTGACTTTTTTGGTTTTCCTTTCTGCTAATAGGCTGAAGAGTTTAGTTTTGCTGGCTGTTCTAATAATTGAAAAGCTGTTACTATGCTGAGTAGCTTTTCCTTTGTCAGCAGTTTCCCTGCTGGCTGGGGAAGGGTGGCTCCCAATCTTTCAGATGCTGTATATCCGCAGCTGTTTGGGCATGGCTTAGGGACTCTGATATCGATGGCCATACTCCTGCCTTTTGAATTTTATATCACCTGCAGATAGTTGCAGCTGGACTGGAGCATTAGCATGCTGCTGTTTTTCTTTTCCCCCTTTCCGGGGTGTACACGCTTCTTGCTGAGCACACTGCTTCTTCTGTAAGGCTTCCTGTATACACTGTTCTTACAGGATTGCTCTCTAGTCTGTACATCTGTCCTGCTGTGATGAAAAACTGTCATTCGGTTTGCACTGCAATCAGTCCTCTCCATTAGATCCACCGTTGCAGTCAGTGCTTTCCTAAGCAACCCACTTAAAGAGCACCTTTTCTTGTGCTCACAGCAAAAACCTGGAAGGACCCTTACCTGTCTCCAATTCCACTGGTGTCAGAGGTATAATTTAATACAGTATATGCCATGAGTTTTGAAGGAAAAGGATCATATTTTGGCTGCGTGGAACTGAGCCACTGATCTGTTCCACTGCCTGCTGCCCCCGCTCTAGCACGTTTTGTGATGTCATTATATGGAGAACGCAGTGGAGTGCTCCATAGAAGTCAATGGGGACATTTTAAGTACTTTTTGTTGTATTTTAAGTGGCCATTAGGAACAAATCAAGGCCACTGCTCAACTGACGAGGTCCTTGTTATTTTAGCAGTGATCATGATTTTTTCCGAATGACCATCTAATGTACAAAAAAATGGACTTAGAGTAGTACAGTCAAAGTCTGCAAAAACATATGTTGTGCAGAGTGTTTTGATTTGTGTTTTTAGGTCAGGTGTGGCCTTCCCTTTGTCTGCTATTAAGATATTTTTTTCTAAATTTGCCTACTAGTTTGTGGCCTCTGGGAATCTCCATATTAGAATGGTTTATTGCTCTTCTTTGTCCTACAGTGCATCCTATCTCATGTGACAGTGATGTGATCAGGACTAATTCAGTAAAGGGGAAAGTAGTGCAGCAGTAATCTGCAGATAGAAGCCTGATGTTTTGCTCTCAACTAAATAACGCTAATTCAGTGTTTTTGTTTTCTGTATGTTTGTTTAGATCTTGCCAACAGGAATAAATGCTTTGTTTTTAATGCTTTTAATTTCATCAGACTACACATAGCCATATAAAAGCACACAAATCGCCCTAGGTCATCAGTGCTCTGATTAGTAAAGACACTGTTTTCTTACACAATACCCACACAACTGATTGCTAAGTTGTAAATTTATTTTTATTTTGTTTATTTATTGGGAACTCGGAATTACAAATCTTTGCGCTAAGAGGATCCTCGTCAACACTTAAGGAGATACATTTTGTTGCAACAGCATAATTACAGCAGACAAATTGACACTGAGGTTGTACTACTAACATAGAGTTTACATAGGAAGGGGTAGCAAATACATTTACGGTTTACACAAGTCAAGACATGAATAAAGCAGCTGGTAGCATTGTTAATTTCCCAGAGGAAGTACACGAAGTGCAGCCATCTGAGAGATGTTAAGTGCAGAGAGACAAGCTGGGATTTGGCAAGTGCAGGTAGGTGGGGGGGGGAGGAAGAGGTCAGGAAAATGGGCTAGAGGTAGTGTGGGTGTGCTGGACAGAGGGCAGCTGGAGGGAAGGAGTGGGGGGGGCAGAGGAACTGGACAGGGGACCGGGCAGGAGGTAGTGTGGGTGAACTTGACGGAGGGCAGTTGGTGGGCTAGTGAGGGGTACTGGACAAAGGACAAGTGGGGGAGTGGTAGGGAAGGGGGTGGGGAGGGAGTAAGGTACAACCTGGCCAGAGCAAGTGGGCAGTTGAGTGGTGGCCTGGATGCTGGGATTATGTTTGACACATGCAGCGGACTGGAGGAGAGATGGACTTACGGAATTCGGATTTGAAGTGCCCTACGTATTGAAGCCTAGTGATTATGTTTGGAAGCTTGTTTAGCCAGGTGGGAGCCCTTACCATGAAGGCATGTCTCCCCTGGGCTGATTTCCTGAAGGGAACAGCTAAGGCATGCTTGGAGATGCTTCTTGTGGCATGCTCACCTGGGGCAGGTCCAAATAATGCCTGCAGGGAGACGGGTGCCAGTCCCAGTAGGGCCTTCTTTCCTAGTAAGCAGGTCCGGAGCGTTCTTCTAACCCGGAGGGGGGGGGCCACTTTGTCCTTCTGTAGAGCGCGCAAGTGTGTGTGATGCAATCCGCATCCGGGACAAATCGACATGCTTTATTGAGGGTAGGGTGGACTTTGTGTAGGGTAGTGTCTGTGGCAGCACCATAAACCACATTTCCATAGTTCAGGATTGTGCCATTGACCGCTTGGAGCCTGGCTTCAGGGCTGAGGCAGAAGCGGAGTCTGTAGCATTTCCCCAACTTCCTTTTTGCAACCTTAGTGATATTACTTAAGCGTTCATCGAAAGAGATGGACTCATCGATTGTGACCCCCAGGTACCAGAAAAAGTGAACCTGTTCAAGGGTGGAGTCTGTACCAAGGGCTATTTTAAACGGTGGTTGAGTTTCTCTTCTGGCGACTGGTAAAGAGCATTGTCTTAGTCTTTTTACTATTGAGTACTGTTAGGCTGGTGTTAAACCATTCCTGTACCAGGTCGAAGTTGCACTGTTGGTTCCTGGTCAGCGTGGCTTGGCAGGAGCCTCTAAGGAATAGCACTGTGTCATCTGCATAGAGCAGGACTTTGGCAGAGGGGCTCGCAGCTGGGAGGTCATTTATGAAGAGGCTAAACAGGAGGGGACCCAGTATGGACTCTTGTGGGACCCTGACCATGACTTTCCTGTCCTCTGAGATGGTACCATTAATCTTTTAACAATCACACCGGAGTGTGGTGTGCATATTTTATGGAACACATGCAAACAAGGATGAGAAAGAATAAGTGCCTCAGCTGGGACTTGAACCCAGGCCGTCCGGAATACCGTTCCGATTGAGCTAACCAGCTGCACCACTGAGACAGCTGGAACCTGGGATGTCCCTGAGCACATTACTCTTTCTCAAATTCACAACCCAATAGCAACACAAATATTTACTTCTAACGGTATTCCGGGCAGTCTGGGTTCAAGTCCCAGCTGAGGCACTAATTCAAACAACATGAAGTCTTGCTGTATTATGACATGTGTAGTGAGTGCCAACCTTCGAACTGCTCCGGAGGTGAAAGAGTTAACTTTCCATGCCAGGCATGGAACGCTGAGCTCGAGCTCGGTTGAAACTCTGTCTGTTGTTCTTCAAACTCAAACCGTCAGATTCTTTACTCCGCCTCACTGAACAGTCGCTCTGGAATTTCTCCTTCTGCTCTGTTCATTTAGCCGATTAAATGTATTTTCTCGGTTTTCAACAATTTAAACATAACCCGGTGGTTCGAATACTGTCTGTGGTATTGTGTGAGTACTAGATAGGTTTTACATTAATTCTATTCTGTGTGGAACTTGTAAGCGGTTTATCGGTTCGGTTTGAACCGATCAGGTTATTTAAAATATCTTATTCTGTGATTTAGAAGTGTGGTTTCCGGTTCTTATCGGTTCTAAACAAAACGGATTTTATTACGTTTTTTTCCACGACCTGTGACACGGTTGGGAACCGATAAGAGGGTCTTACCTGGCAGATCGCCATTAACGGGTAAGTTTGGTTAGGACTGGCACTATGTCTGAGAAACCCAAAAGAAAAGCCGGGCCCACTGGGTTTCAACACTGCAGTGTCTGTGGGGAAGTCTTTGCCAAGGCTGACCCCCCACACCACCTGTGTTTATTGTCTGAGGTTTGACCACCTCAGTGCAGACTGCAGATTTGTAAAATTTTCCTGCAGCTACCCTGGAAAGAGAGTTGGTAGACTCAGGGAAAGGGAGGCCAAAAGTCAGCTGAACGGATGGCCAGCCCGGTTGGTTCCAACAAACCAGAGGGTGCCTTCTGACCAGGGCGAGACTTCTTGAGCAAGGAGATCCGACTCTGAGAAGTCGGTTCCAACAAGGACTAGGAAATCAGCTGGTGTGGGCCAAAACTTTCCTCTCCAACCGCTGAAGAAATAGCCAAAGCAATTAAAATTATCCAGTTACTTTCCCGGTTCCGACCCAATTGGCACCATCAAATAAGAGCCCGGTTAGGCGGTACCTGATTCAAAATGCGATTTAGAAGAATATTATAAACCAGAGGAGGGAAGAGGTATGAGGAGAGTGAATGTGGATTTGAAAGTCTGGATGTGCCCATTGACCCGGACATCTCCCCAGACAGACCTTCAGAGGTCTCCTCCTAGGCTTTCAGAGTCCCCTCTCATTTTATGTTTTATAAAAAAGTGGCTGAAACCTCCAGCTCCCTATGGAGGAAGCTGTGGATGATCAAGAGAGCCTGACTATGTGGAAATGATGGATATCCCAGAGTCTAGGAGACTGTCTATTCCCTTGCATAAATCTTTTGGGAAACAGACATTTAAAATTCTAAAAACTCCTCACACTATACCTCCTGTGGATAAGAGAATGGACAAGAGGTACACATTGTCAGGCTCTGATACGGAGTTCCTTACACAACAATGCAGCCATGTTGGGGTAGTGCAGGCTGCAGCCTGTGACAAGGCAAATATTCCCTTGGCTTCACACCTCCCGGACAAGGACTCCAGGAGGATTGATGCCATGGCAAAGAAACAGTACATGGCAGCATTCTTGGGACTCATACAGGCAAATTATATGGCTTATGTTGCTAGATACCAGAAATCCAGATGGGATGCTGTTATGGCTCTAGCAAAACAGGTCCCTGGCCAGCTTGCCAAGGAGCTGGAGCAGGTGGCTGCTGATGGTATTGAGGCATCCAAGGTGCAATTCCATGCTGCAGTAGACTCAAATGATGTGTCATCAAGAGTCATGGCTACATCTGTGGCACTTGCAGAATGGCTTGGCTCAGATGTACTAGCCTGTCACAGGATACCCAGACTAAGGCCATGGATTTTCCTGTTGTGGGTAATTCTCTGTTTGGGAGCAGACAGAGGATTACATGAAAAAATGGATGAGTATAGGACCACCTATGGAGTGCACAGGCCAAGAAAGGCAGGCCACTCCTCAAGGCAGCTTCCCAGGGGCAGGGCAGGCCTTTCATGGGCCTTTCCCCAAGCCCAGGCCTTCTCTTCTGCTTATGCCCAGAGGGTTCTTTAGAGGAGGGCAGACGGGGTACAAGCAGGCCTGCTTCCACCCCTCAGCCCAAAGCCCCTGCCAAGCAGGCACCCTGATGGGGTTGCCAGGGCCGATTCTCAGCTACCTGTAGGGGGCAGGCTGGCTTACTTTGTTCAGGACTGGGAGTCTCTGACATCAGACAAGTGGGTCCTGGAAGTAGTAAGCCTGGGACTGGTTCTCAGCTTCAAAAAGTTTCCAAAGATGAGAACCAGATTCTTCCCACCTGCAAATCCACCAGAGGCACTTGCCCTAGAGACAGCGGTCTCTTCCCTCCTGGCTCTCAGAGCTGTGGAAAGGGTTCCACCCCTACACCAGGGCAAAGGGTTGTACTCCAGGTACTTCCTTACCCCAAAAAAGACAGGAGAATGGCGGCCCATCCTGGATCTCAGATACTTAAACAAGCACCTTTTAAAACAAAATTCAAAATGGTGACTCTGGGAATAATTCTGCCCTCTCTAAGGCCAGGGGACTGGCTAGCCTCCCTGGACCTCAAAGATGCCTATTTTCACATTCCCAATAGGTGCTTCCACAGAAAGTACCTCAGGTTCGAGTTGCCCTCAGGCCACTATCAATTCACACCAATGCCTTTGGCCTAACATCAGCCCCAAGGGTGTTCACAAAGTGCCTGGCAGTAGTGGTTGCTTTCCTAAGGAGAAAAAAGATCTCCATCTTTCCATACTTGGATGACTGGCTTATAGTGGGTCAGTCTCCAGACCAAATCAAGTCACATCTGCAAATAACTCAGCAAGTGCTCACTTCCTTAGGATTCCTCCTTAACCTTCCAAAGTCAGTTCTCGAGCCAGTACAGCTCCTCACCTTTATAGGGACAGAGCTGGATACAATAAGAGCAAAAGCCTTCCTTCCCCTGGACAGGGCAAGGACCCTTATAGAATTGGCCTCTTCATTCACCCTTCAGGTGTCTCGACCAGCAAGGCATTTCTTGCAGCTCCTGGGCCACATGGCAGCCTCTAAAGCAGTGGTCCAGGGGGCAAGATTCCAGATGAGGGACATTCAATTCCACTTAAGAGCTTTCTGGTCCCAAAGAAGGGAGTCCCTTACCAAACTAGTTCCAGTGACTCGAACCCTGATCCAGGCTTTGCAATGGTGGCAGGATCAGGACAATTTGAGACAGGAGTTCCTTTTGTCACTCAGTCTCATTCAGTGATACTCACCACAGATGCCTCCCTGCTGGGCTGGGAGCCCACTTGGGATCTTACCACCCAAGGACTGTGGTCACCTCAAGAATCTCTGCTTCACATCAATCTCTTGGAACTCAGAGCAGTGTTTCTGGCACTGCAAGCCTTTTCAAATCTGTACAGAACAAGGTGGTCCAGATCAGAACAGACAATACCACCACAATGTGGTACATCAACAAGCAAGGAGGCACTCGGTCTACGGCCTTGTGCACAGAAGCAATGAAGTTGTGGTCTCTGGCCTATTCCCTGCAAACCTCTCAGATAGCAGTTCACCTCCCAGGGAAGGACAATGTCCTAGCAGATGCTCTCAGCAGGATATCCCAGGGCCATCACGAATGGACCCTAGATCCCCTAGTTTTGGAAGTGATTTTCTCGAGATGGAGCACTCCACAGATAGATCTTTTTGCAGCCCCAGACAATCACCAACTTCCTCTCTTTTGTTGCAGACCCCCAGTCTTGGGCTCAGTCCCGCTGGATGATCTATTTCTGAATTGGGAAGGGAAGTTCCTGTATGCTTTCCCCCTTCCCTCTCCTGTTCAAAGTACTAGTCGGGCTCAGGTCTCAACCATGCAAAGTGATTCTGCTTGCTCCAGACTGGGCCAGACAGCCCTGGTACCCACTGTTGCTGTCCTTAACAGTCCACCTTCCCCTGTCTCTTCCCAGGAATTACAACCTGTTGACATCCTCTTAAGGGAGGGTTTGGTATCCGAACCTCAAATCTCTCGATCTCAAGGCATGGCTCTTGAAGAGTTAGAATTTGCTGATCTACACCTTTCTCAAGGGGTTCTGGACATCCTTAAGGCTTCTCGAAAGCCTTCCACCAGAAAGACTTACAACTCCAAATGGAAAAGGTTCACTATTTGGTGCTCTAGTAAGCATATTACTCCAGAATCTGCTGGGTTGCCTACAGTCCTGGGCAATATGGTTCATCTTAACGACTTGGGACTTAGGCCAGCTATACTTAAAGTGCATCTGGCAGCTGTTTCTGCCTTCTTGTCAGTAGGCAAGCCCTCTCCTCTTTCAGCTCATCCTGTATTTTGCAAATTCTTCAAGGGATTGCTGCACACCAATCCCCCCTTTAGGGACCCTGCTCCTGATTGGGACTTTAATATTTGCATTGCTCAGGTTATGCAACCACCCTTTGAGCCTTTGTCCTCTGCAGAGCTTAAGTACTTGACTTGGAAAACTGTGTTTTTGGTAGCCATTACCTCTGCCAGGCATATCAGTGAATTGCAAGCCCTGTCAGTGGAGCCTGATTTCATCTCTTTCCATAGAGATAAAGTGGTCCTAAGAACTAACAGGAAGTTTTTGCCTAAGGTGGTTTCAGATTTCCACCTTAATCAGTCTATGACTCTCTCTGTTTTCTTCACTGACCTTTCCTCCTCTGGAGAGAGGAGGCTGCACAGCTTGGATGTTAAAAGGGCCCTCAGCTACTACATAGAGCGCACCAAGGGTCACAGGTTTGAGTCCCTCCAGTTGTTCCTCACATATGGAGAGGTCGGTAAGGGCAAACCTGCCACCAAAAGATCTATTGCCAGGTGGATTGTCTCTTGTATACAATTCTGCTATGAGAAACTGGGTAGAACACCACCCTCAGGCCTGAGGCTCACTCTACTAGAGTACAGCTGCTTCCTGGCTGCTGCCAGGGATATACTATCTTAGAAATTTGTCAAGCAGCCACCTGGAAAACAGTCCATACATTCACCAAGCATTACTCTTTGGATATCCAGGCTGGGAGTGATGCCGGTTTAACTACAACAGTACTTAGAGCCTATTCCAAAGTAGGTTCTGTCCCTCCTCCATGGAGGTACTGCATAGTGAGTCTACAATAGTCAGAATACAGGAAGACTTCATGTTGTTTGAAGAAAAAATTACTCACCTTAGTAATATTGTTTCTTCTAATTGAGTCTTGCTATATTCTGACCTCCCCCCATGCCTCCCCTCTCAGAACCTAGTTTTTGGGATGTGGGTGGGCAGGAGCAGTGTTGGCACCCTAGAGGTGCCCCCTTTTTCACCCTCCTTTATTTTGGGTGTATGTTGTGTTTTGTTTTTTGGGTTTCCTGACTTGAGTCTTTGCTTGAAACCAAAAAACCCATTTTTAATAAATTTAGTTGCCAGTTGGCTAGTGTGAGTCTTACAGTTTCCACACAGAACTTCTAGCGAGTATTGCTCGTAAAGATCTGACAGTTGGAGTTTAAACAACAGCAGACAGAGGCTTCAACCGAGCTCGTGCTGAACGTTCTATGCTGGCCATGGAAAGTTAACTCTTTGTTCTCCAGGGCAGTTGAAAGGCAGGACCTAACTGCAATAGTCAGAATACAGCAAGACTCCATTAGAAGAAACAACATTACTAAGGTGAGTAATTTTTTTCTTTCTTGGAAAGCATCATCTTTAGTTGCCATTACTTCTGCTCGGAGGAGTTCTGAGTTATAGTCTCTAATGTGTAAAGAACCTTATTTGGTTTTTCACAGGCTTTGTGAACTAATTCTAAGTTTCTTCCTATGGTGGTGTCCGAGTTCACACTGAATAAGTCCATCCACCTGCTTGTGTATTTTCCTAAGTATTCGAATCAGGGGAGGCCTTACTTCATACTCTAGATGTTCACCGGGTGCTCAGGTATTATTTGGATCTCATCCATGCTATCAGAAAGTTTGATCAGTTGTTCATTTCATTTGCTCCTCAGAGAGAAGGAGCCCCTGTTTCCAAACAGCGTTTGTCTAAGTGGTTATCCAGTTGTATTGTTTACTGCTATCACAAGTACAACAAGCCTTTACCGGGCCCAGTCAAAGGCTATTCTGCCAGAGGCATGGCTGCTTCAGTTGTTTCTTTCAAGAATGTGTCCACTGCAGACATCTGTGTAGCCGCCACATGGAGTTCTGTCCATACCTTCATCAGGCATTACAATTTGGACATTGCCTCTAGGCATAGAGTCAGTTTTGGCCTTGCAGTCCTTCAGGGCCATCTTTCTTAATGGCCCATGTGTATTATTAATTTTCTCCTCCCTGTTGACTGATTCAGTTCCGTTACTGCTTGGGACTCAGTCCTACTGGTGTTGCCTGCTGCAAGAGCCCCCTCAAAGTAAGATAGTACAGTTATGTAAGAACTTACCGTAACAGTAGATCTTCAAGAGGAGCTCTTGCAGCAGGCGCTGCTTTTCTGCCTCCTACCCCCTGAGGGCTGTTTCTGCTTCGTGGCTTCTCTGCTTTCCTCTGTTATGAAGAACCGCCTCTGTTCTCTTTTCTGGATCTGCTGAGGCCTCTGGCGAGAGAACTGAGGTGGAGCTAGGGGACCGTCCCTTTTATACCATAGGCAGACACCAGCATGCTGACACTGGGGGTGGTCCCCCACTGTAGACTGCTAGCTAGAAGTTTTCTGAGTGGTCCTAGCACCTGGTGATTTAGTCTAACAGGTGTTGCCTGCTGCAAGAGTTCCTCTCGAAGATCTACTGTTAAGGTAAATTCTTATGTAACTGTACTTTTTTTTTAATGTGGTTTGTCCAGAACTGTAGTTAATGCACACCCATATTTGGAACTATGTTGAACATAGAAATATAGACTTTGACGGCAGATAAGGACCACTTGGCCCACCTAGTCTGCCCATTTCCCTACCTAATGGATAAGCTGCAGAACCTGGTTAACCAACAGCCTACTTCTTCCTACCCCCCCCACTAGAACTGACTTATGTCTGTCCCATGCATTCTTGAAGTCCCCCACTGTTTTTGACTCAACGACCTCCTTAGAAAGGCTGTTCCATGCATTCACAACCCTCTCTGTGAAAAAATACTTCCTCTGAGCCATCCCCCTTCTATCTTCAAATTCTGCCCCCTTGTTCTTGCACATCTCTCTTTCTGAAAGATGATACCCTCTTGGACTTTGTTGATTCCCTTGAGGTACTTGAAAGTTTCTTTCATGTCCCCCTTTCTCCCTTTTTTCCTCAAGAATATACATATTAAGCTCCTTTAGTCTTTCTTCGTATGTCTTCTGGTGCAGACCCTGCACCATTTTAGTTGCCCCCCTCTAGACAGCTTCCATCCTATCTATGTCCTTATGGAGATGGGGTCTCACAACTTCCTGCTTTCTACTGGTGATGTCTCTCCGTATGCACCCCAGTATCCCCCCCAGCCTTCCTTACTGCCTTCTCACATTGCTTGCCCACCTTTAGGTCATGTGACATGACTACCCCAGGTCCCTTTCCAGTTTTGTTATTGTTAGTATCTCACCCCCCCCCCCACATTGTGTACTCTTCCCCTGGATTTTTGTTTCCTAGGTTCATTACTTTGCACTTTTTTTGCATTGAATCTAAGCTGCCATACGTTTGACCATTTTTCCAACCTTGCCAAGTCCCTTCTCATCCTTTCCTCCCCACCTTATAGGTTCATAGGTAGTATATGAAGTCGAGGGACAAGCCCATTATAACTTCGCCACCCGTTAACTTGGGTGGTAGTGATATTTATTATCACCCATGTAACTGTCCAAATTATTTTTAAACCTATTGAAATTTTGACTATTTACAACTTCTTGTGGCAGAGAATTCCACACTGGGATTATTCTCTGTGTCATAAAAGCTTTCCTTTTGTTAGTTTTTACATAAAATGTCTTAATTTTAATATTATGTGATCGTGTAGAACTAAAATGGTTTCCCCATTCTAAGCATAGGGTTTCAAATAGAGTCTCGTTTATTGTAGCTCGATAAATTAAGCATAAGTCTCCTCTCATTGACCTATATTCCAATGAGTAAAGATTTAGATTTTTTTAGTCTATCCTTATAGGGAAGCTGTTTTAGATTCTTAATATTCTTTGTAAATCTACGTTGTACTTTTTCTCTAATGATCTTATCCTTTGCAAGAGTAGGTGCAGAAAAGGAAGAACAGTAATCAAATTTTGACCTTATCAAACTACTATATAATGAAATAAGTACCTCTGAATCTCTACTCTTTAAATTTTTTAAAACACAATTTATTAACTGTTAAATTATTATGATCTGTAAATTTTAGATAATTGCTTATAACAATACCCATGTCTTTTTCTGATGAAACTTTAGTCAGTGGTACATTGTTTATTTCATAATGAGACATTGGGTTATTTTTGCCAAAATGCATAAGTTTGCATTTAGATATATGTAGGGATAAATTATTTTGAGTAGCCCAGTTTGATATATTGTTTAAGTTCATTTGGAGATTTTGTACAGAAGTAGAATTATTTACAATACAGCCTAATTTAACATCATCTGCATATTTATTTAGCCATACCCTGTTAGATGTCGACATACTGGAAATAACAATATTGAACAGAACAGGTCCCAACACAGAGCCCTGAGGCACTCCACTAGTCACCTTGCTCCACATAGAGTTATACCCTCTAATACTGACTTGTTGTTGTCTTCCAGTTAACCATGGTGTAATCCATTTTATTATATTTTTGCATATTTGCCATTTTATTAAACAATTATCACCCTATGTGAGACAGTATCGAAAGCCTTTTCATAATCCAGAAATATAACATCCACTGGGAGGCCCATATCTAAAGCTGAACTCACTGGTTAAAAAAAATTTATCAAGTTGTCTTGACAAGATCTACCCTTTTTAAATCCATATTGGAAAATGTCACTATAACCACTTACTATGATATGTTCCTCAATCTTTTATAAGAGGAGTTTTCCCATAATTTTCCCAATGCTAGATGTTAAACTAATTGGTCCATATTGTTTAGTGTGAAATTTTGACCCATTTTTATGAATAGGAATTACTTGAGCACGTTTCCATTCCTTGGGGACTGCACCTTGTGATATAGATTTATTGAATAGGAAAGTCAAAATGTCAATCAACTCAGATGCCATCTCCTTAAGAAATACAAAGGAAATATTATCGATACCAACAGAGGACGAGGTTTTAAAAGACATCAAAGCTGAAAGAACCTCTGTAGGTGTAAAATTAATGTTATGATTTATATTATAATCAATAAGAGGATCTAGTTTTTCTTGATTTTTAAATACACTTGAAAATTGTTTATTAAATGCATTAGCCATACCTTGTTCGTCTGATATTAATATGTCATTAATCAACACAGGTCCAACCCGAATTTGGGAATTTTTTAAAGAACCAATGTAATTAAAGAAACTTTTTTTATTGTCTTTTTGTTTGACCAGATTTTTTCAAAATCCTTTTTTGCATTTCTTATCTTAAATTTTGTTTCCTTTGATTTTAGTTTTAACCTATTCCAATTTATATCTGTTTTATTCTTCTTAAATTTATTGAAAGCCCTTTTCTTTCTTAATATTGATTTTCTTATATCATTATTTAACCATACTGGATTATGTCTTTTATTTATATATTTTTTTCTTTCAGGCACCCAGCTATTTATACAAAAGTGAAGTTTAGTTTTTATATTATCCCAAATGGCCTCCACAGATAGCTGATCAAAATCCTTCTTCCAGTTCCATTTTGAAAGATTACTTTTTATTTTCACGAAGTTTGCATTTTTTTAATTTTTCATCTTTGTAATACCTTTGCTATCATAAATAGAACAAATTATTTCCCAGTGATGTATATTATGATCAGAAACACCTAATGGTTCAATAATAGATGGACTTTTATAATACTGCTTGATGTTAGTAAAAATCAGGTCAAGGACATTATTTTGTCTAGTAGGTTCTGTTACTATTTGATCTAATCCTAATATAGAAATTGTTTCAAGAAAACATTTTTCATTATGAGTTGTCCCAGTAAAAGATTTCCAATTTATCCCTTGGAAATTAAAGTCTCCCATTAAAACAATGTTTTCAGGTAAATTAATATTTTGTAAATAGTATATAAAGGATTCCTTCAATGGTTCGATATTGGAATTTATTCTTACCCACAATATTCAATTCCTAAAGGATCAGATAAATTGAAATTTAATTCAATACAATCATAACCTTCCTTTATACAAAAGGCAACCCCTCCTTCTCTGGAAAATTCTCTATTTTTTTTATAGAGTATATAACCAGGGATTTCCTGACCCCATTGATCTTCAGAGTACCAAGTCTCAGTAATACCACAAATATCTATATTTTTAGTTTGTAATAAAATTTGTAATTCACTGATCTTGTGTATAAGGCTTCTAACATTTAATAATAGCACGTTTAAATTCATATTAACTTTATTTGATATTGTTTCCTGAAGGGTAGGAACATTTTTGGTGTTTAATAGTAAATGTTTAACACACAAAGTGTCATTTAGCCCCCCTCCCTTAATAGTTTAAGGAGTCGGCAGTTGCTTTATTGATAATGTTTCCTAACATTTTTGATCCTTTTTTTACTTAAGTGAAGGCCATCAAATACATAAAAATCTTTATTTTGTGAAAAGATTCCCCATTTAGTAAGACACTTTAGATTTTGTTTTAAACACCAATGTCTCAACCAGTTATTAATGTGTTTGCTTTTATTGATAATAAAATTATCAGCTCCTAAAATAGGTAATATTTCAGAAAAAATTATTATTGCCCCAAATTCTTCCAATAAATTAGTTAGTCCTACATAAGCCTCTTTAATTTGTTGTTCACTTTGATATTTAACATTGGTTGTGCCCAGATGTGTAATCACCAAGGGATCATCTCCGCAATTATAAAGTATATTTTTGGTCATTTTAGTAATATCCTGTATTTTAGCTCCTCTAAAACAGGAAAGGGTTCTGGTAGATTTATTGATATCACATATTTGACGATCAAGATTAGATATAATCGAATCTCCCAAAACAAATATTTGGTTAGATTACTAAGGGTTGATTCCATCAAATTTGACTCAGGATTGATACTTATTTCCTGGTTAAAATGCAGTAAATCATTTTGACCACTTTCAAATACTGATGAAATTTTGGGAATCAAAGCCGATTGTTGTGGGAAAATAATATTGGCTTGTTCTACAGGATGAATATTAGTTTCCACCAGTGAAACCTCATCAAGATTTTGTGAATCAGAAAGCAGAGTTAGAGGATCAAAACTATTTGATATAGGCAACAGAAATTCTCCAGCTTTTCTCCCTTTTCTTGTAATTTTTGTAGCCTGAACAGTAAACCATTCATCTTACTTAGCCACTGATCTGGTTCATAACAGAGTCTTTTTCTTTTATTTGTTTCCTTGATTTCTTGATTTGTTTCTTTATTATGCAAAGTATCATTTATAACATTCGGCATTTGAAGCCTTTTCCTAGTTTCAAGTTGGCTCAACTCCAGCAATTTTAAGTGTTTGTCAAATAGTTTAATTTCATCTTCAAGTTCTTTATTTTTAATACATTTGGGGCATTCAAACATTTCATTAGGGTTTAGATCAAGAGAGAAGCTATACATGAGACAAGTTACACATTTATAGCCGGTGTGCCCTTCCATTGTAATAATTGAAGAAGACATTACTAAAAGCCAAACTACTAATGCTGATTTAGAAGAAGCTAATGTAGCAAATAATACTAAACAAACAGAGATTGCACACCCTTTGTCTGGTCCGGGTAAGAGGTCTCCAAAATACTCCAATCGTAAGCGTGCAAACGCTTCGCCCTGCTCGCCGCGGGGCTTGTTTAAATACTGTTTAGCACGCTGAAGTAGCGGAGATGACTTCCTGTACCTCGCTACCAAGCCCTTATTTTGCGATAAAAATCACCCCAGAGGCAAAATCTCTGTTTCAGGGATAAAGTTAATGCTGCCCAAATATTGTAGAGCAGAAAATAAAGTGGTACTGCCGAGCTGTAGTCCTGGAGTGCAAGCCAGAGAACTACTACTCCTCCATCAGAGTGCTGTCACTGCTAGGGCTCAAAGTCAGACGTAGAATACAGTTTTAAAGCACTACAATGCACAGAAAATGGTATATCATGAACTGAAATGTTAAAATATTAACACAAACATGCCCACAGTGGTTAAAACCCTGTTGCAGATCTTTGTGTTGTCTGCAAAGAACATATTTTCTAGGAGCGTGGATATGTTGTTCATCCACACTCTTTGGCATGTACCCTTCCGCTTTAAATCTCACCAGAAGTCTTCAAGTTGGCTCCTTCCACCCACCCGGGTGGTATATACCTCGGCTCCACCCCCACAATGCCAGATCTTCCTTTCCACTGGAAGATTCAGGTTGCCTCCCTCGTGCACACGCATTTTTTTGGCCCTGGCTTTCAAACCGTCGGTTTTACCGAAATTTCGCATTGTTCGAGTTAGTGATCGCACGTTTGCAGCTTCGATCATGGAAGATAAATCTTCTCCTGCATTCCGTCGGTGCCCTTGCGGCCAGAAGATGTTGCGCACTGATCCCCACACTGCATGTGTCTATTGCCTCAGTGTCGACCATGACACCTCGAAATGCAGTCTATGTCTTGTCTTTCATCCCAACGTCCTCGATGACCGTCTCGCATGCCTGAAACTGGGGTGGCTGGAGAAGAGGAACCCTCCCGTGAAATCCAGTGAGGCTCAGTGGGCGGTTTCCATGGCTGTGTGATCCCCCGAGCAGTTGGAATGAATGCAAGTGTTTGAGGAGGAAGCGGTTCGTGCTGTGGATTCCTTTCGGGGCTTCTTTGTTCCACTCAGCCTGGGCTCCACCTTCTCAGGTTCCTTCCGGGAGTCGTGCCAGTCTCTCTCGACCAAGGGAGAGGCGCCTGCGGCTCGTACTCCTCTCGATCTCGTAGGCGGGAGTAGGATCCGGGAGCGTCTTCATCTCGACTGAGTCGTTCTTGGGAGCGGGAGAGATCTTGGTCCCAGGTGTATGCGGTCTCGACTTCAGTCAAGATCGCCTCTTCGGCCGCTGGCTTCTCGGCTTTGCCATTGGGCCAGTCAACTGAATTATCCATCGACGAGGTTGAAATTGTGATCGATCCAATGTCGCCCACTGCGGTCGATTCCCTCGATCGAACACCTAATTTGGTCTTTACAGATGACGAGATCCAGCCTGCTGGGACTCCAGTCGAAGATGTGGTCCCTGATCCAGGGAACTCACTGGTCCCGTCGGTGTCTCCCGAGTGACCTAGTCGGCCCGCCTGATCTCAATTGAGGTCTCTGACCCCTTCGTCCAACAGGTCGGGGAAGAGCCATAAGCACTCTAAAAAGTGGCGACTCCATCGGTCGTCCTCATCCTCCTCGGATGAGGAGAGGCTCTGGCGGAAACCCCAACGCTACGAGGACGTCATGTGGCAAGAGCTGATTCTGACCGGGCACAAGCCAACTACGGCTTCTACACTGGCCATTACCTGGCTTTCGCCACCTAGGCCGAAGCCGACTCCTTCGGAACCGATTAAGTCTGTTCCTCAGCCCACAGAGCTGGCAAAACCACCTGTTCGGCCCAAACCGGTGTCTCCACAAATCATGGTGGAACCACCACTCAAACAGCCCATGGGAGGGTCTCCTTCCAAGGAAGACAGACCAGACACCAGGCTTCCCCGGGGCTTGTCAGTCACGGTCACGCTGGACCGCCATTGGCGGGTCGAAAGTGACCTGGGTGGTAGACCTTTATATCCGGATTCCTTGGATTTGGATGTCACCGGCTTGCATTCACATCCAGGAGATGATGAATTGTCCATTGGCTTAGAGTAAGAGGAAGGTCCCTCATCTTTTCAAGGGATCCTTCACCTCATCTCTGAATCTACAGGGATGTCCCTGGAGCCAGTCCAGAAAAAGGTGGAGTACCCTCTTACTGACATCCTTAAGAGAGGGTATACCCCGACGGAGGCTGTTCCCGTGGCTGAGGCTATTGTTGGCCTGGCCCTAGAACTTTGGTAGCATCCTGCCTCTTGTCCAACTCTGTCTGTTCGCATGGCCTGCAAGTACACAGTGCCCATGGGGTCCCTTATGGGGTTCACAGAGCATCCTTCAGCCGAGAGCCTGGTGACCGCCTCTGTGTTCAGGTGTACTGGCAGCTCTGCCGATACTGACCGACCTCCTGATAGAGTCCAAGCTTTTGGAACATTCAGCTAGGAAGGTCTATGCGGCTTCCTCCTTGGGCCTTCGTCAGACAAGTTCAGCTATCATCATGGCACACTTCTCTCACGCCCTGCTTGGGTCATTAGATGAAGTCCTCCCACATCTTCCCGCGGACATGCAGACCACAGTCAAGCTGTCCAGGATCAGGGCCGAGCTGTTGCCAAACAGCAGCTTCAGATGGCCCTGGACATTGGGGATTCTTGTGCCTGCTCAATGGCTGCCACAGTTGCCTCTCATCGCAGGGCTTGGCTGAAGCTCTCCTCCTTTCCAGCGGATACCCAGCATAAACTAGCTGATGTGCCCTTCCTCGGGACCGACTTGTTCGGCCCAGGAGTGGCCGGTCACCTTCAGCATATTGAGCAGTCCAGTGCCATCTTGGACGCTACTTCTGCCAAGGGTTCTTTGGGTAAGAACCAGCAGAAGAAAAAGAAGAAGCCTTTTCGGCATTCTTCCCCTGCGGCTCAGCAGTCCTCCTTTCAGGGTGGACAGCAGCACCAGCATCAGCAGCAAGCTCAAGCTTGGCGCCCTTGGCCCAAGCCCGGACCCCAACAGGCCCATAAAGGAGGCCAAGGTTCAGGTCCTGGAGCCTCCTCCTCCACCTCCTCGCCTGCTCAGTGACGGGGTGGGGGCTGTCAACTCCTCTCCCGTCACCTCAGCTCTGGGTCCTCCCATGGGGGCTGGCTCCGCCACTTCCTTTCCACCTGGTCCGTTGTCACTTCAGACAGGTGGGTTCTCAAAGTGGTTGGTCAGGGACTGCCTCTGGAATTTGAGCACTACCCTCCGAGCCGAGCCTGCGCCCCTCAGAAGGAAGGAGTATCTGCTCAGATCCAGTCGGCTCTCAGAGACGACATCGCTCTGTTCCTCCTCAAGGGGGCACATCAACCTGATGATGCTCAGAGCGGTCAGACTGACACTGTCAGCTTTCGCTCCTCAGCTCCGGGGGCAAGTGGTTCAAGTTCAGACGGACAATACCTCGACCTATGTACTACCTCAACAAACAGGGCGGCACGCACTCTCGTTTGCTGTGCAAGGAGGCAATCTGCATCTTGACCCTCGTGAGCCGGTTGGAGGCAGATCTCGTAGCCATCCGTGTGGCAGGAGCCTCAAACCACCTGGCAGATGCTCTCAGCCGCTTAGGCCAGACATTCCACGAGTGGTCTCTACATCCAGAGGTAGCTTACAGCCTGTTCTCCCATTGGGGCAAACCGATGGTGGACCTGTTAGCCTCCAGGGAAAACACCAAGCTGAGGCTGTTTCATGCCCGTCCCCCTCAGCAGGGCTGGCTGCAGGGGGATGCCTTCTCCAGGCCATGGACCCCAGGCCTCCTCTATGCCTTCCCTCCATTTCCCTTGATCCACAAGGTGCTTCTCAAGGTGAGGAGGGACAAGGCAAAGGTGATTCTGGTAGCCTCAGACTGGCCATGCCAGTTGTGGTATCCAGATCTCCTCAGCCTCAGCCTCAGCTACAAGCCCCTGGAGCGGCTTTGCACATGCCCAGACCTGATATCACTCAATCAGGAGAAGTATTCCATCCGGACCTTCAATCCCTGCACCTCACAGCCTGCTACCTGAGCGGCTAGAGTTCCAGGCTTTGGGTCTTTCCGAAGACATCTACACCGTGGTGGAGGCATCCAGGAAGGAATCAACCAGAAAATGTTATGCTGTCAAGTGGAAAAGGTTTTCCATTTGGTGTCGGAGCAAGGGTCTGGACCCTTTATCCTGTCCAGTGGCTAACATTCTCGACTACCTTTGGTCTCTCTCCAAAGGGGGTCTACAGTCATCGACTCTTAGGGTGCACCTGGCAGCCATCTCTGCTTACTGGACATGGACATGGGCCGGTCAGCCGATGTTGGCGCAGGAGACAGTGGTCAGGTTCTTTTTCAGAGGCCTGGATCACATATCTCCTCCGGTGCATGAACCTCCACCTCCGTGGAATCTTCTGCTTTTACTGGCAAAGCTGATGGGCAAGCCATTCAAGCCAGTGCACAAGTGTGCCTTGTCACACTTGTCATGGAAGACGGCCTTCCTGGAGGCTATTACGTCTGCCAGAAGGACAGGGGAGCTCCAGGCACTCTCGGTGGACTTCCCTTATCTGGTCTTCCACAGGAACAAGGTTGTCCTACACCCCCACCCGAAATTCCTTCCAAAGGTGGTGTCAAAGTTTCACCATAACCAGGTGTTGACTCTGCCGGTATACTACCCTAATTACACCTCGGAGGCAGAGTACAGGCTCCATACTTTGGACCTGAGACGTGCTCTCTCCTGCTGCAAGGAGAGGACAGCGGAAATTCGGGGACAGGCTCGCCCGCTGTTTGTCACCTACGCTGAAGCTGCTTCTGGCAGACCTGCAGCCAAATGGACTATTGCAAGGTGGATCACATCATGCATAGGTCTGTGCTACGAGTTGGCAGGCAAGGAGCCTCCCAGAGGGATAAGAGCTCATTCTACCTGCCATACTGCTGCATCGGTGGCTGCTTCCAGGGACATCCCTATCCAGGAAATCTGTCGGGCTCCTACCTGGAAGTCAGCAAACACCTTCATTACCCATTACCACATCACCACACTACTGCTTTAGGAAATTCCAAAAGCCATGTCTGCTGCACTTAACCCAACAGTTTGCACACTCAATACATCAGAACGCACAGCTTACCGTATCATGACGTTTTTATTAAAGTGCATAAAACTTCCATCCCGCAGCAAGTTAGAGTGCAAAGGTGACAACTTTAAATGGTTAAAACAAAAAAACCGAAGACACCATCATGGTGTTTCTACCATAGCAGGATATTGACCGAGCCGGCCAAGCAGACAGCCCACATGCGTAATGACGCACAGGAATCAGCTGATGTTTCAGCTTACGCCTTCCTCAGAGCTGATTGGTCAAGGTTCTTACTATCCCTTATATTGTAGAATCATATATATTCATCAGATAGGTGTGTTCAGACCTCCTTCTGCTCATTAATATATATATCTATCTACACATCACTTACACAAGCACATACACACATACATTTAAAAAAATCTATAAATAACATTGTAGGGGTAATTCCTCATTTAATCCGCTTGGTTTAAGTGTTCCAAGTTTAAAAATCCAAAAACATTCTCTCTGATCCAGTCGAATTGTTAGACACCCACCATGGGGCCCAACTCGGATTTTCTCGATTCCCATGAATTTTAAGTTAGCTGGTGATCCATGTCCCACATCAAAAAAATGAAGAGCCATAGCATTTGTTTGTACATTATTTCGGATTGCTGATTTATGTTCCCTTATCCATTCTCTGAGTTGACGTTTTGTCTGTCCCACATAACTTAAACCACATAGACAGGTCAGTATGTAGATTACTCCAGTCGTTCGAGAGTTAATAAAATCATTTATTTCAAATTCTTGATTTATATGTGGATGTTTGAATTCCTTACTATCATTTGTATTATTACATTGTGCACAGTTACCACATCTGTAATTTCCTGTAGGAAATGTTGGAATCCAGGTCGTTTTTGGCTTATCCAACTACTGAAAGCTGTGTACTGCTAGGTCCTTGATATTCTTTCCCCTCCTATAAGTGATACGGGGCCTCTTAAATTGGTCACATCTAAACACAGCATCCCCTTGTAGTACTGACCAATGTTTCCTTACAATGTTAGCAATTTCACCTGATTGATTGCGGAACTCTGTCACAAAACTTACTGGATTCTGATTTTCACCCATATTCCGATTTCTTGGTCTTAATAACTTCTCTCTCTCAGTATTGGTTGCTCTCTCTACACCCTTGTATACACAATCTGCTTCATATCCACTTTCTAAAAATCTGTTGGCAACTTCTCTTGTATTCTTTTGAAATTGTTTTGTATCACTACATATTCTTTTCAAATGCAGCATTTGTCCCACTGGTATATTCTGTTTCAATACCTTGGGATGACTACTTTTATTATGCAGCAGAGTATTTCTACTCATCGGTTTTCTATACAAGGTTGTTTTTAATTTGTTTTCTTCCTTGTATACTAACATATCCAGAAACGGGATTGATTGTGTATCAGCTTGTACTACAAACTTTAGGTTTGTGTCAAAGGTATTAATCTGCTTTATAAATTTGTCCTAACTTTCCATATCATTGGACCAGATTAAAAAGCAGTCGTCAATATAACACTTCCAGAATGTGGCATACTGTTTAAACATCTCATTTTCATATAAATACATTTCTTCCCACTGTCCCACATATAAACATGCAATACTCGGAGCGAAAGTTGTTCCCATCGCAGTACCTTTGTGCTGCATGTAAAACTGGTCCTTATACATAAAGTAATTTGACTTCAGTACCATATCAGCCATGTCTGCAATAAACTCTACATTATGGATTTCATCATCTTGTTGTTTACCCAAATAAAATTTTATTGCATCAATTCCTCCGTTATGTGGCACATTAGAATATAGACTTTCTATGTTTAGCGTCACTAACAAATGATCTGACTCGATTTCTATGTTCTGAATACTTCGTATCATGTCACTACTATCCAGCAGATATGAGGGCAAGTTATTCACCAAAGGTTTCAGGAAACAGTCCGCCATCTGTGAGAAAGGCTCCATACTTGAACCAATACTTGAAACAATCGGGCGCCCTGGCGGCCTTAGAGCATTCTTATGTACTTTCGGCAGCAAATAGATTACTGGTCTAACAGGCACAGTGACTTTCAAAAATTCAGCCTCTTGTTTATTTATGTTACCTTCCATCTCTCCCCTCTTAATAAAATCTTCTGCTCCTGATTTTATTTCAGCCGTTGGGTCTCTGGAGAACAGATAAGTGAACATAAATCAGCAATTCGAAATAATGTACGAACAAATGCTATGGCTCGTCATTTTTTTGATGTGGAACATGGATCACCAGCTAACTTAAAATTCATGGGAATTGAGAAAATCTGAGTTGGGCCCCGTGGTGGGAGTCTAACAAATCGACTGGATCAGAGAGAATGTTTTTGGATTTTTAAACTTGGAACACTTAAACCAAGGGGATTAAATGAGGAATTACCCCTACAATGTTATTTATAGATTTTTTAAATGTATGTGTGTATGTGCTTGTGTAAGTGATGTATATATATATATATATATATATATATATATATATATATATATATATATATTAATGAGCAGAAGGAGGTCTGAACACACCTATCTAACGAATATATATGATTCTACAATATAAAGGATAGTAAGAACCTTGACCAGTCAGCTCTGAGGAAGGCGTAAACTGAAACGTCAGCTGATTCCTGTGCGTCATCATGCATGTAGGCTGTCTGCTTGGCCGGCCTGGTCAATGTCCTGCTATGGTAGAAACACCACGATGGTGTCTTCATTTTTTTTGTTTTAACTGTTTAAAGTTGTCGCCTTTGCACTCTATCTTGCTGCGGGATGGAAGTTTTATGCACTTTAATAAAAACGTCATGATACGGTAAGCTGTGCGTTCTGATGTATTGAGTGTGCAAACTGTTGGGTTAAGTGCAGCAGACATGGCTTTTGGAATTTCCTAAATCAGTAGTGTGGCTAAGACGGTACTCTGATTCTGCCATGCACCAGATTTGAAGTACTCACCAAGAGTGAGTGGAGCCCCTCGTTTGTTTTGTATGAATTCCATTACCACATCGACCTTGAGTCATGCCAGGATGCTGGTTTGAGGGCCTCGGTTCTCCAATCTCTGTTCCCTAAGTAGGGGGTGTGCACCTTGCCTCCCTCCTCCCAGAGAACTGCTAGAAGTCTGCCAAAGAGTGTGGATGAACAACATAGCCACGTTCCTAGAAAAACAGGTTACTCACCTGTAACAGCAGTTCTAGGAGTGGTATAGGTTGTTCATCCACACAGACCCACTTGACCTCCCCGGCTGCGGATGCACACAACCTGGTTTCCAGCAGGCTAAGATCTGGCATCATGGGGCAGAGCCGGGTATATACCACCCAGGTGGGTGGTAGCCAAACTTGAAGACTTTCGGTGAGATTTAAAGCAGAAGGGGACATGCCAAAGAGTGTGGATGAACAACATTTACCACTCCTAGAACTACTGTTACAGGTGAGTAACCTGTTTTTTCCTTCCCGTCCCTCTGCAGTGTCACTTATAAAGACATTAAAGAGGACCGGTCCCAGTACTGAATCCTGGGGTACCCCGCTAGTAACTCCACTTTCTTCAGAGTGGACTCCGTTTACTGTTACCCTCTGCATCCGGTTGTCCAGCCAATTTTTCACCCAGGCAACCACCTTGCGACCCACTGCAAGGCAGCCTAACTTGTAATTAATCTTTTGTGTGGGACTGTGTCTAATGCTGTGCTAAGGTCTATGTAGGCCATGTCCACAGCCCCTCCCTGGTCTGCTAATTTGGTCACCCATTTAAAGAAATCTATTAGATTTATCTGACATGACCTTCCCGCTATGAATCCTTGCTACCTTGGGTCCTGTGCCCTGCTGGCCTCGAGGTACTCAGCAGTTCTTTCCTTCAGAAGTGATTCAGTCCTTTTCTCTACCACTGAGGTTAAACTAACAGTTCTGTAGTTTCCTGCCTTAGCCTTGCTCCCACTTTTGTGAAGGGGAATCACATTTGCCCTCCTCCAATCATCAGGTACCACCCCATCCTCCCATGATTTGATAAAGAGGGTAGTCAGTGGTGTCACTAGTTCTACCCTTAGTTCTTTTAGAATTCTTTGGTAAATCTTGTCAGGCCCCATTGCCTTGTCCACCTGAAGGAAAAGGCTGTCCGTTTCCATGCCGAACACCCATTCTCAGCAAGAGAGGGATGGCCGGACAGATTTAAACACCGGCACAGACTTCACCAGCTGTCAGTCACCGGCAACATCATGTCCTTAAACACTGATTCAATAAAACCCATTAGAAAAAAATTACAGGCCCGCCTGGTGGCACTGTGGGTTTAGGCACTGAATGCCACACCTTGTGCCACATCAGTGACCTGGGTTCGGGATTGAGCCTAGGTTTTTTGGGGAGGGGGGCTGATGGATTGAGCAGCCATAAGACAGCTCTCCCTTCCCTGGTGAGGACCCAGCCATGCCCACTGCAAGGCTGCCCCCGGGTGGAGGCCCGAAGTAGTGCAGTCGGGAGCCAACTACATTAGGGAGGGTGCCGCAGGTCACTGTGTGCGTGTGCCTCCACATGCATACGAGCAACTGCAGCAAGGGGCAGTGAGAAAAATTAGTAAAAAAAAAAAAAAAAATGGAACCGGCAGGCTCTGGAGTCTAGATGTTGGTCTCTGGGGGGAGGAAAAGTCGATGCCCTTCACCTCGGCCCTGCCACAGTGGGGCAACCCGTGAGGGATTGCTAGGAGGTCGGGGTGGGGAAACGTGGAAGGCCCTGAGACCGAGTCCTTCCGGGGGGGGGGGAGGCAGAGCCACCTGCCAGCTCCACCATGTACCCCATCGCCAAAATAAGTGGGAAATGGCAATGGGGGTCAAACAGCTAGATTCAAAAAAAAAAAAAATTGCAAGACATGATGGGTAAGAAAGGGCTTTGTAAATGAACAAACCTACAATGCTGATGAAACTAGTAGCTACTGGCAACTGCTGTCTGAAAAAACGCTGCTTCTGCATCGAAAAAAACAGATACACCTGGATTAAAAAAAAAAATCAGGGAGAGGTTGACTGTACTCGCCTGTAATGCCACCAGTTCCCAATGGTTACCTCTCCTAATCATAGGCAAATCTCACACCCCAACATGTTATAACCACATCAGTATGCAGTCATTGCTCTCTTTGTACCATGCTCAAAGGAGCACGTGGATGAATTTTAACAGTTTTAATGACTGCTTTTTTTCAAGTTTTGCGCCATCTGTTAAAGAACACCTGCGATCCGAATGGCTTTTAATAAAAGCTGATCTTACTTCGAGAGGGCTCTTGCAGTAGGTAATTACATATAGGACTGATACCGTCAGGTCCCAACGGAAACATTTCTAGCTAGCAGTCTCTGGCGGGGGACCACCCCACGTCAGGTGACCGATGTCATGTGGCGTCAGTATAAAGGGGCGGTCCCCCACGCCCACCTTCTAGTTCTTTCCCACCGTTAGCTCGTGTCAGCACCTCGCGGTAAAGTTCAACGCTCGTCAGCTCTGTCGCCGGTAGTATTTACCATCGTTTTTTCCAGTTATTCGACTTAATCGTCAGCCTTTCGTTGGTGTATGTCGTCCCCTACACCCTCCGAGCACAAAAATAAGTGTGACTCGTGCGGCGCCTAACTCCCGTACAAGGACGGCCATTCCCAGTGCCTCTTCTGTCTGGGCCTGGACCATCAGGTGGAGGAGTGCCAGCACTGCCTTAAATTTAACACCGCCACCCGCAGACGGAGGCAGCAGTCCCTGGAGGCCCATATCCTCAAGAAGAAGATGTCCTCCATGGTGAAAGAGTTGAAGAAGCTCCGGCAGGAATCCACTTCCCACGAAGACCATCGTAAGAAGGACAAGGAGAAGCATCGGGACAAGGGCTCCTTTTCTATCGCAACTCCGGCTGGGGTTGTTGCGGCTTCAGGTAACGCCCTCCAGGACTGTCTCGTGACGCCATCTTGGAAGTTTCCATGGCGGTGTCGGCCTGCCCGTCTGGCTCACGCTTGGGCCCTTCGGGTGTCTGTGGGCTGTTGGAGGCCTCCGCTCCCGGTAAAGCCATCACTGTGCAGCCTACTGGTTCGAGCAGCTCCGGTAAGCCAGATGTCAGCCCCTCTGACGCCCGCACGGAGATAGTCGATAAGTCGCTCGACCCTTCGGGGCGGCGCACAGCCACTTTCCCGCCTGACCAGGCCTCCCCTCCTTAGCGACCTGCCTCGGGCGATGGGTCTGCTAAGTCGGACGCTGGCTCCTCCAACGTCCACCCAGACACCACTGGTAAGTCGGACGACCCTATGTCCGCACGGCGGCTGAACCGACGTTGGACCCTCTTATGTCCACTGTTCCCGGCTCTTTGCAGCCTTCGCTGCCCTCCGGGGACCCTGGGTCTCCTCAGCCTGACCCTGGGGATTTTTCCCCACCATCCCTGGGCGATGCCGAGGTTCCTGCTGCGCCTCTGTCAGGCCTCCCTCCCGCTGGGCCGGATGATCTGATGTCGGTTCCCCGGACACCGGCTCCAACGCCGGTCATACTGATGCCAGGCGACATCCCTCTCCCGGATGCCGCTCCAACGTCAGGCCCTCCGCCCGCCAAGCCTACTGCTCCAGGCCCACCCGCTGGGCTTCCGGTCAGGCCGTCTGCTCCGTCAGACCCCCCGGCCCCCGGGTATCAGACTCCGTCTTATCCAGCACCGTCTTACCTGGCTCCGCAGTATTCGACACCCCAGTACCCGACGCCGGCCTACCCGACACTGCAGTATTCGGTGCCTTACTACCCGACGCCGGGTTACCCGCTATCGGGTTACGGATACTCACCCTACGGGTACACTCAGTATCCATATCCCCCTCCTCCGCCCCCGGCCCCTCAGCCGCCAGTGGACTTGAAGGAGACTCTGGCCTCCTGGTGGGCTGAGGCCAAGGCTCAGCTCACCAGAAAGGTGGAGAGTCATCTCCCAGTGACGATTCTGGTTCCCCTATGCCCCAGATGACAGACTCCCTCCCCACCTCCGGATACCAGGGGCGAGCCTCCTGGTTCCAGGGCGGGGCAGGACACGCTTTCCCCGAGGGCTTCCTAAGGGGTCCGTTCCTCCCCCACACCAGGAGAGGGAGTCTTCTTTTCTTCCTCTTCCTCCTCGGATGACTCCGACAGTTGTTCTGACCCGGACAACGAGCCACGCTCTCCGACCAAACCCAGGCCTAGGACTCCTCCGAAGTCTCCTCCAGAGGATCCTTCTGTCTCGGAGTTGCTGAGCAAAATCCAGGAATTTCATCAGTGGCACTCTTTGGAGCCAGACCCACAGCGTAAGAAACTCGCTGAGCACCTGGATCTGCCCGAGACTGCTCCGACCTTGGTGCCACCCTGGATTGAGCCTCATGCCAACCTTGTTTCCACCATTTGGAAGCAACCGTCAGCATTAGCCCCTCTTCCTCGGAAGTCTAATGGGCTATACTAGGCTCCCGAGGGTGTTGACTTCCTTGATGCTCACCCTCGAGCTGACTTGGTGGTGATTAGCGCCGCTCACGGCCGGTCAGCTAATCCGAAGCATTTGAGCTTGTCTCCACCTGACAAAGAATCCCGTCTTCTGGACCAGTACGGCAAGAAGATCTATGCTTCTTCCACTCTGGGTATTAGAGCCCTGAACTATGTTAGTCACATGGGGGATTACCAGAAGCTGATTCTTAGTGAGGTGAAATCCAAGTTGGACTCCCTTTCTGACTCTCAGGTTAAACAGGAAGTGGCTGACCTTGTCTGTTCTGCTCATTCAGCCAGTCGGCACATGCTTCGTGCCACGTACGATGCAGTGGACACTGCTGGTAGGAGCTCGGCTTTCGCCGTAGGCTTACGGTGTCATGCCTGGCTCCGTATGTCAGGTTTGGTCCCGGAAGTGCAGTCCGCTATTCAGGAAGCGCCCTTCCGGGGTTCGGTGCTGTTCGGTGGTGATGTCAAGGACATTATCACCGATCTGCAGGAGAAGGGGACTGCACTGAAGTCTGTGGACTCCATGTACAATCCCCCTTCAGCGCAACGTCGTCTCTTTCGCAGGCTGAATCGGCAAAGGGCAAAACCACAGGGAAAGCAGGCCAATAAACATCAGGCCCCTCCGGCTGCCAAGCCCCCACCGCCCACAAAAACAGCGGGAGCTTCAGCCGCGATGCTGCCCCACACCACCTGACTCTTTTCCTCTCCCACAGCCTCTGGTGTTTCCAGAGGAACCGGTAGGAGGGAGGTTTTCCCTCCACCTCCCAGACTGGGAGAGGATAACGTCAGATTCCTGGTTGCTCCAACTCATTGCAAAGGGACACTTGATAGAGTTTCTACAGAAACCCCCTTGACACCCTCCCCCAAGGTCGTCGTACTCACAGGTGCATCTTCTTCTGAACCAGGAAGAAATTTTCTCTCTTCTCTCGAAGGAGGCAATAGAACCCATCCCTATTCCTCTTCAGGGAACGGGGTACTATTCCCATTTCTTCCTGGTCCCGAAGAAAACAGGGGACGTGAGGCCAATTCTCGATTTCAGCTCCCTGAACTTGTTCGTGGAGTACAAGAGGTTCAGGATGCTCTCGCTGCCGAGCCTCCTGCCCCTTCTCCAGCCGGGACAGTGACTGTGCGCTTTGGATATGCAGGATGCCTACCTGCATATCCCTATCTGCCCTTTCCACCGCAGATACCTGCGTTTTGTGTTCTAGGGGGACCACTGCCAGTTCAAGGCCCTCCCATTTTGTCTTTCCTCGGCACCCCGGGTGTTCACCAAATGCCTTTCCGTGGTAGCGGCCTACTTCCGTACCCAGGGGGTGCAGATTTTCCCGTACCTAAACGATTGGCTCCTGGCAGCCCCATCCAGGGAGGAACTCCTGCACTTCCTCTCCCTTACCCAGCAGGTCTTTGCCTGCCTGGGTATTACCATCAGCCAGGCCAAGTCCCATCTGATCCCATCCCAGAAGCTCCAGTTTATCGAGGCGATTCTGGACACGGCCTCTGGCATGGCCTTCCTGCCACCGGACAGGGCGACCACTCTCCAGGCCCATGTCAGCCTGTTGTCTGGCCGCAGGCAGGTCAGCGCCAGGTCAGTCCTTCGCCTCCTCGGGCTAATGGCAGCTACGATTCTGACAGTTCCTCGCGCTCGGCTCCACATGAGAATCTCTCAGTGGACGCTTCGGTCTCATTGGGATCAGTTAGTGGACAACCTAGATCAACTTGTCCTGGTCTCCACTCACATGGCTCAGGACTTGCAGTGGTGGATGGTTCAGGATAATTTCTGCCAGGGAGTTCCCTTCGGTCTCCCTCCCCCCTCACAGACGTTGACTACGGAAACCTCCGGTGAAGGTTGGGGAGCCCATCTCAGTCCTCACAGGACCCAGGGCTCCTGGTCCAAGCTTGAGAAGTCCCTTCACATCAATGTGCTGGAACTAAGGGCAGTACTGTATACTCTTCAGGCTCTGCATCTGTATCTGTCTCCCAGTCACCTAGCTGTACAGACGGACAATATGTGTGTGGTCTGGTACATCAACAGACAGGGAGGAACTCATTCCTACTCCCTTTGCAGAGAGGTGATGCGAGTCTGGGATTGGGCAGTGCAGCACAACCTTCTCCTCATGGCATCTCACATCCTGGGGGTCGAGAACACGTTGGCAGACAGGCTCAGCCGGTCATCTGCTCTAGCTCACAAATGGGAACTGGATCAGGGGGTCGTAGATGACATCTTCCTGCACTGGGGAACTCTACAGGTAGACCTGTTTGCATCCCCTCAAAACACAAAACTTCCAGTCTTCTGCTCGCTGGCTCCAGGGCGTGGCATTTTTTGGAGAGACCCTCTGTCTCCAGACTGGAAGGGCAGATATGTCTATGCCTTCCCCCTGATTCCACTGATTATGAGGGTCTTGCAGAAACTCGGTTTGGAAAGCGCTTGAATGATTCTGATCGCTCCATTCTGGCCCAGGCAAGTTTGGTTCTCTCTTCTGCAACAGTACTTAGAGGAACCTCCTCTTCCTCTTCCTCTGTCACTATTTTTGCTGACCCAGGATCAGGGGACCCTGGTCCATCCAAGCCTCAAGTACCTTCAGTTGCACGTGATGGCTCCTGCAGACATAGCTCAAGCCCAATTCAGGTCCCCAGTAGCTGAGATTCTGGTGGAGGCCAGAAAACCCTCAACCAGATCTACTTATGCCATGAAATAGAAGCGGTTCTCTATTTGGGCCACCTCCAATGATGTCGAGCCTTTCTTGTGCTCTGTCAGCCGACTTCTGGAATACCTGCGACACCTCTTCGATCTGGGTCTCAGCCATTCATCCTTAAAAGTTCACATGGCAGCCATTTTGGCCTATCAGGTCCCCTTTGCAGACAGAACATTTGCTCAGCTAGAGGTCTCCAAGACCTTTTTTAAAAGAGGGGTCCTTCACTTACGACCCCCTATCCAGGTTTCTGCCCCTCCTTGGGATCTGAATTTCATTTTAGAGAAGCGTGCTCTGCCTCTTTTTGAGCCGGCAGCCTCAGCGGACCTAAAGTTCCTTTCTTGGAAGACTCTCTTCCTAGTGGCCATTACTTCTGCTCGACGGATTTCCGAGCTCCAGGCCCTGATGTGAAAAATTCTGTATTTGATTTTTCACAAGGAGCGTGTGGCTCTGCATACCAACCCTAAGTTTCTCCCTAAAGTGCTAGCGGAATTGACGCTGAATCAATCCATACAGTTGCCTGCCCTTTTTACACAGCATTCTAATCAGGGAGAGTTTCTCCTGCATACTTTGGATGTTCACTGAATTCTGAGATACTACACCAACAGGACGAAGGATCTCAGAAAGACTGATCAACTGTTCGTCTCTTTTGCTCACAAAAGAGAAGGCAATGCTGTTTCTAAGCAATGCCTATCAGAATGGTTGGCTCGTTATATCACTTTCTGTTATGACAAGTACAACAAGACCCTGTCAGGTCAAGTTAGAGGCCACTCCACCAGAGGGGTCGCTGCCTCTGTGGCTTGTTTCAAGAACGTGTCAGCGGCTGACATTTGTGCAGCCGCCACTGGGACTTCTGTCCATGCCTTTATGAAACATTATAGTTTCGACATTGCCTCTCACCGTAGAGAAGGCTTCTGGCTGGCTGTTTTGCAAGGCCTCCTTTCCTATGGCCTTCACAACCAGAGGGTCTACTTCTGAGTAGCTTTCCTCCTCCCGTTTGCTTCTCCTTGTTCCAGACTGCTTGGGACTCAGTCCTATATGTAATTACCTACTGCAAGAGCCCTCTCAAAGTAAGATAGTACAGTTACCTAAGAACTTACTATAACAGTAGATCTTCGAGAGAGGCTCTTGCAGTAGGTAATACCTTCCCATGCTCCATCCCCCTAAGCTTTTTCAGCTCCTTTTCCAGTAGGGGAAATATCCGCTTCTCTCTCGTCTTGCCTTTTGGCCTTTGGCAGGAAAGAACTGGAAGGCGAGCATGGGGGACCGCCCCTTTATACTGCGCCCCATGACGTCGGTCACCTGACGTGGGAGCGGTCCCCTGCCAGAGACTGCTAGCTAGAAATTTTTCCGTTGGGTCCTGATGCTGGCTGGCATCAGTCCTATATGTAATTACCCACTGCAAGAGCCTCTCTTGAAGATCTACTGTTACGGTAAGTTCTTACGTAACTGTACTTTCTCCTGATTGATATTGCCGGAGCATACCCCATTTGTGAAACGCTGAGAACTGCACCAAATTGCTATCAGTGGTGCTGACAGAACAATGAGATATCTTTTGTGCAAATCAGAAACTCAGTGACCATCAAAGATGCAGTGCTAATGCTTGCTGAGGCATGGAAGGAGATCAGAGCCGAGACTGTCAAAAAGTGCTGGGAACAATCAACATTCCTTTGCCCTTACAGCACTTGACAGATCAGCTGATTAAGAGTGTGAACCTGATCAGACTATTGCAGTCACAGCTGCTCGACATTAAATGTAAAAACAAAAACAAGGTGCTGTGTCAGCATGTTGTCTGAAAACAAAACAAAATGGTTATAGTAAATGCATGCTGGAAATAGAAAATATTAGAGTTAAACATCGACATTTCGACCATAGGTGGTCTTCAGGAAATATCTTAAAGAGAAAAAGCAAAATTAGTGTAGAGGAGAGGTAAAAGAAGGAATATATAAATAAATATATATATATATATATATATATTTATAGGGAAAGAAAAAAGGGAGAGGCTCTGGGAGAAGAAGTGATAAATGGCAAGATAAAGACCGAATCTGGAAAACAAAAAGGTGATGATGCAACTGACAAGGCATAATAGCAGTGAATGAGCTAGAGAAGTCCCCAGGTGTGGACTAATTAGCAGGGCCTATTAAGAAGGCTGAAAGGTGACAATTGTGAGGGAAGGAGACATAGATGGAGATATCTGTGGAAAAAGAAAATAGATGTACACAGATGCAAACAGACTTTGGGGAAAAGAAGGGGTGGCTGAAATATATTAGTAGAAAATAAGTCTATCCTTTAAACTGGAGGGCTGCTGGGAGCCAAGGCGGATGATCAACTTGATTTCCATGTTTTTTCTATGGTCAGAATCCCAGAAGCCCTGCTGAAGGACACAAACAGAAAGATCATTGACACTGTGGTCCCTGGAGATAAAATGGGCTACAGTGGGTTTATCAGTGTCTCCATTCCTGACTGCCCTGTAGTGTTCCCTGAAATGGTCAGCAAGGCGTCTACCAGTTTCTCCAATGTAAATAGCTGCACACGTCCTGCAAAGAATGCAGTATACCGCATTAGTGGAGGTGCATGAGAACTTTTTGGTGATGTGAAAAACACTTGTGGGCCCCCGAATTTCAGTCACATTAGAAATACATTTGCAGTTGTAGCATTGAGTTATGTTGCAAGGTTTGGTACGTGGTAGGGAGAAACTGTAGGGAGTAGGTAGGCTGCTTCTTACAAGGAGATTCCGCAGGTTGGATGGCCAGCGGTTGGAAGCAATAGGTGGTTCTGTAAAGGAAGCACCAATGTTGGGGTCAGTTTGCAAAATAGGAAAGTTACTGGTGATGATCCTGTAAAGAGAAGGTGTACTCTGATGGAAGGGAAGCACTAGTGGAATTTGTTGTTGTTCTTGCGTGACAGTATCCTTCCTATGGGGGTCAAGGTTACGGGGCATGTTTCTAACCAGGGAGAGTGCTCTGTCCACTGAGCTTTTAGGGTATCCCCTGTTAATAAAAAAACTAAGCATTATTTGAGTCTGCTCAGTAAAATCATCATCTTCACTGCATAACCTGCGAATTCTAAGAAACTGTGAGTATGGCAGGCCATTCTTGACATGTTTAGGATGAAAGGAGCTGTGGAAGAGGAAACTGTGCGAGTCAGTGGGTTTGTAATAAACTGATGTCTTCAGACCAGTGATTTGCACTAACAGTTTGATATCCAGAAAAGGCAGTGTAGAGGAGGATACGTCAACAGTGTACTGAAGGGAAGGATGGGCCATGGTAAACTTGTCCAAGAAGATTTGGAGGGTCTCTTTGGAGCAGGAGGAAATCCTCCACATAGTCATCTGTGTAGCATTTGTAGAGTTCAGGCACATTCCCCTCTAAATGAGAGAAAAACTGTTCCTCCACCCAACCCACAAACAGATTGGCAAAGCTGGGACCCATCTTGGTACCCATGGCAACTCCACTGACCTGCTGAAAAAAACTTATTGAAAGAAAAAGCATGAGTTTAAGAACAAGTTCTACCAGATGGGTAAGTGTGTGTGTGTGTGTGTGTGTGGGTGGCTAGCTGCTGGGCGTCATGCTTATTCAGAAAATGCTGCAAAGCTGTCAGGCCATCATTGTGGGGGATCACTGTGTATAGAGATTTGATGTCCATGGTGAAGGTGAGCTGATGGGAGCCACTGAATCTGAACCTGTCAAATAACTGGAACGCATGGTTAATGTCTTTATCGTAGGAGGGGCAGAGATTCAACGAGTGGTCTCATGAGGCTGTCCAAAAATGCAGAGATGTGGAGCAGGCAGACACAATAGGATGTCCAGGGTTACCTGTTTTGTGGATTTTGGGAAGGAGATAAAACCTGGATGCCCAAGGATGCTGAACTATGAGTCTCTTAGCTGAAGCAGGGAGCTCTTTGTTTTCAGTAGCAGAGGTGATGGTGGTGGTAACCTCAATCTGATAGTCAGCAGTGGAGTCCTGGGGAAGAGAAGAGTAAAACCTGATGTTGGAGAGTTGCTATGTGGCTTCAGTGATGTATAGCTCCTTTTGCCAGACCACAATACCTCCTTATCAGCTGGCTTAATAACAGTGTCATTCCTGCATTGCAGAGATCTGAGGACTGCAAGCTTACCAATTGTCAGATTAGAGTAGTTGTGCCTGCAATGAAAATTGAAGTTGGTGGTATTTTCCATGCATTGGTTAACAAAATAGTCAACAGCAGCAAAATGTCGGGGGAGGGGGGGGTCCATGCACTACGTTGGGGATTGATATCATTGATTATTCTGGTAATACTGTCATCATCTGCAGGAACAGGAGTCCTATTGGAAAAATGAGCTGTAAGTCATACTCTGCGATAGAAGCACTGCAAATCAATTTGAACCTGGGGTACATTGAGATGTCTGGGTGTGGGCACAAAAGAGAGACCCTTGCTAAGGAGAGATCACTCATCTTGTGTTGGGGAGATGTGGAGGAATACAAAATACCAAATTGTTAGGTTGTATCTGACTCCAGGGCTCATGTTGGTTGCTGATCTGCTGGGAGAGAGAGAGACTGGAGTTTGGCAGATGTGGTGTCCTTGAGGAACTGAAAGAGAGTGGCGTTAAGGTGTTGGATGCAGTGCTTAATAAAAGGAAGGTTATGTGGGTCTATCCGCTGCAGAAAATCTTTTTGCCTTTGGATGGTTTTGTCAACAGAGATCAGCTTTGTGTGAATGGAGAGAATGGTGTTTGTGATAAATTTCCTAGAGAAAGTTTTCAAAAGCTTATTAATGGAGGAAACATGCATCTCAGACCCAAATGAACAAGGGTGGAATTTCAAGCAGAAACATTGAGGAGTAATACCCAGGTGGTGGCATTTGGAAAGAAACTGTAAGTGACTACAGAATTTAGTCTTAGAGCAAATGGCACAAAATAATTCAGGAGAAGACTTAGAAATATCAGAAGGGAGTGCAGACATAGATGAAATAAAGGAGCACTGGAGAGAATTGAGAAGAAATTTCAGAGTAGGCATAGTGGGTCGCAGCAAATGTAGCACACAAAATGTAAAAACAAAAACAAGGTGCTGCATCTGCATGTGGTCTGAAAACAAAACCAAATTGGTTATATTATATACACGCTGAAAATGGAAAATAGAGTTAAAAATCGACGTTTTAACCATAGGTCTTATTCAGGTAATATCTAAAAGAGAAAAAGCAAAATTAGTGTAGAGGAGAGGAGAGGTAAAATAAGGAATATACAGTATATATATATATATATATATATATATATATATATACTGTATATATTTATTATAGAAAGAAAAAAGGGGGAGGCTCTGGGAGAAGAAGTCATAAATGGCAAGATAAAGACCGAATCTGGAAAACAAAAAGGTGATGATGGGAGTGAAGTGACAAGGCATAATAGCAGTGAATGAGCTAGAGAAGTCCCCAGGTGTGGACTAATTAGCAGGGCCTAATAAGAATGCTAAAAGGTGACAAATATGGGGGAAGGAGACATAGGTGAAGACATCCATGGAAAAAGAAAATAGATGTGTATAGATACAAACAGACTTTAGGGATAAGAAGGGGTGGCTGAAATATATTAGTAGGAAATAAGTCTATCATTTAAACTGGAGGGCTGCTGGGAGCCAAGGTGGATGATCAGCTTGGTTTCCACGTGTTTTTCTATGGTCAGAAAAAACATGGGGGTGCTAGGCGAGGTCGGGTGGGGGATGATTGCAGGGGGGGCACCAGTAATGGACATCGATGGGCGCCTTTCTTTGTTACAGCTGGCATCTGCAACAGCCAGGGCTCTTCCTGGATATTTGAAATTCTTCAGCAGGTCAATCATGACAGATCAGCTATGCTTGCTGGATGGTAAATGAAAGAAACAGACGACCTATGATTGGGTCGGCTCTTTCTATTGAAATACACAAAGTTTCTTCCCAGCAAGCCAAAACTGCATCATGATCAGCTCGGCTGATGATTGGTGTGGCACTGACGCACCCCTGCAGACTGCTCTGCATTGCACCGACGGTGTCACACCTCTCAAAACCCACTCTCATGACAAAATGATCACTGCAGGGAACATCCATTAGGTGAATTATTAATGAATGAGATCCTATTGGGAGTAGTGTTTTGCTGTTTGCATACACAGCTGTTTTATAGCATGGATAAAGACGTTTTATGTTGATCTAACTTAGTCAATGAACTTCATGTCAAGGCAATTTTGGTCCCATATGATGCGTTCCTTAAGTCCTGGACTTGACAACAAATATTTTAGCCTCACTGAGAATGTAAGCACCAGTATTCTACGTCACCCAGTTTTGTGTTGCACTCTGTGAGACCTCGGCAAGTTTTCATAAGCCTGGTTTATCACTTCATTAATTCCAAACCAGTAATATTAGAGGTTATTTCTAAAAAAAACTTGGTACAGTTTCCAGACGTAATTTAAAAAAACGTATTTCTTGTGAGTAAAGAAATATCTAGGCATATTATTTTATTCATAGTTCTCATGCTTTTGTTTTTCCATACCCCTCCTTCATCGCTTTGTATTTCATTTCATTTATTTTACAGAGAATCCTTTAGGCAGATGCCTATTTTTAAAGGGTTCAGTCAGAAATAACAATAATAATACATTTGTAGGTATACATTACAAAGTCATTGATATACAAAGCTGCAAGAAGACATACAATTCAAGCAACAGCAAACACAATTACATACAACAGCAAACAGAATTACATGTTCCTTTATAATTCTACAAACCTGTATAATACCCTTCTTGTTTGGCCTTAGGATCACTTGTGTAACAACAAGAACTTTTAAGAAATGGATATATGGTTTGCTTGTTGGCACAGCAGTAATGCCGCCACTAATGATGCCTGCAACCCAGCTTCAGAAACGAGCCTGGGCCTGCAGAGGGAAGAGGACTGAGCATGAGAAAATGCAAAGGGAGGGTCACTGCCACTGCTGCAGTGCTGTAGTTTGGATGACTACATGTGGTGCAGTGTCAGGCTGAGTGGGTGTGTGGACATTGGCCGGGCTCATAGTTGCTGTGCTACCATGCCTGCCTCTACTTCATATCTGTCCATGTCGACATCTATTAAATTTAAAGATCACCTTTCCTGGTGCTTATAAGGCTAAGTAGGGATCCCTTACATGAATTGAAGCTTCCATGGGCAGTTAAATAATTTCTTAATTCACCCCCAAAATGGAATGGAAGGGATCATAATTTTCCCCCAAGGGGCTCATAGCACAATCTCTTTCCACTTCCTCGTAGTTGGCTGCGCCTCCGCGCTCCAGCATTTTGACACGTCGGTATAGGAAGAGTGTGGGGGTGTGCTCCATTCACTTGAATGGAGTGTCTTTAAAAGTTCATTTCCCGATTTTAAATCAGGATTTGGCACAGATCAATGCCAGGGTTCAGCTAACAAGAGCCATGTTAGCTGAATCCTGAAAGAGATCTGTGCCAATACTTGATGTAAAATTGGAAATTAACTTTTGAAAAGATGCTCCATTTAGGTGAATGGAGCACGCCCCCATGCTCTCCCTATACCGACGTCACAAAACGTCAGAGCGCAGGGGCAGAGCAGACTATGAAGAAGTGAAAAGGGACAGTGCTGCAAGCCCCTCGTGAGCAAATTATGATCCCTTCCTTTCCTTTTGAGGGCGAATAGGAAATTATTTAACTGCCCATAGTAGCTCCAGTTCAGGTAAGGGAGCTCCCTATTAAGCCATCTCTGTCTCCAACAGTATCAATATTGGTACTGTTTAAGAAATCTGTCTCCAGTGTGATGGACGATGGACTGCTTTACAACCATTTCCCAAAACAACCAGTGGCGTCTTCTGATGAGATATTGAGACTTCCCCCTACTTTTGTTTCTGCTTGGGGGATAATCCCAAGATTTTGAGGAGGTCACAGGTGCCAGCTGCAATGGTGTGTTGGCATGGAAATGTTCATGGGAGTTCCTGAGGGATGATTGTGCTATAATAACAAAGGGACATAAAATGTAAGTTTAACAGAAAAAAAATGTTTTCTCTTGACTTGTAAAGAGACACAAAGTAATTAAAATGAATGATTTACGTAATATAGTGGGTAAATGCAACCTTTGACTGTAATAATGTAGCAAGATGGTGCAGTATTCTGTGTTCTAGTAGGCTGCATAGGAGTAGTACGCTAGTGCTAAATAGAAGACCAAGTGGCAACTTGCTTTCCTACTGGCTGATAAACTGTTCCAGTGCGAAGATAGTAGTGGAGAGGAAGGGGACGACTAATGATTTTTTTTTCTCGCTGTAGGTTGGATATACTTGGTAGCAAAATGTATGTACTTGTGTGCTGTGTGGTGGTGCTGTTGCTTTATTCTGAGCGTGACTAAAAATAATAATGCAAATAAACTTACCCATGCATTGTTTGTGTTTGAATACTATTCACTTTAGCTTGTTTCTTGCCAATGCTTGGTGTAAGAGTGGTATGACATCATACTATTCAGAGTTTTATCTGCATGGAGAAATTATTTTCAGGATGCTTTTTTCATCAGATGGTTTCTTCTTTTTGAAACTTTTTTGTCGTTTGTTAAAGAAAACAAATTTAAATTTGAGGGGTGGTGTCTCCCAGAGTACAGAAATGTATTCTTAAATTGACCCATCATCTGTTTCATAACCACGATTGATTTTTTTTTTTGACTGCTATTTAAGCAGTGCTGGTAAGCCCTTGAGTACGTGTCTAAAGAAAAACTCCTCACAAGTTGCTTACAATGCTTAAGGCCTTACGCCATTATGGTTTTCATAGTTGGGAACATTTTATTATCTCTGAGTAAACTGTCACGGAGTACAGATTACTTTTATTCTCAGTGAAAAACAAATTGTTTGATCACTTTTATTCACAGCGAAAAACAAATTATCTGAGAGAAGAGAACCACAAAATGCTTAGTCAGCCCCTCATTTTAGAAGGGATGAACTCCCTACTACAGAGAACAAAAACTGAGTTACCCTTAAAAAGGATGGATGACCACAGAGACAGCTGTTGTTGGCATGAGCATGCAGTGCTGCGGCTCCACGGCGAGTGTTGTATTAAGTTGCTGAATGTAGTGCTGTACAGTTTTGGGAGTGGAGAAAAAGCAGTGAGTTTGCTCAGAATGGCACCGTACATGTTTTCTGACCTGTATTTGGTTTAGTGTGTTTTTTTGGTATTTAACAACTGTACTTTTTAGGAAAATAAAGGACTGCTTTTCTTTGGCTTGATTGGAGAAAAAAACATGTGAAGAATCAGTCTTCTCCATATAGACCTACTGTTTGGTCTTGGGGCCAGAGGCATGAGGACCCCACTTGAGAAATAACTTTTGGGGCCAGCACACACCCTGCACATGTACATGGCACAGAGTATGGTGCTGCACGCACCAGTGGCATAAGTAATGGTGCCAGCCCAAACTACCTCGGCTCCTTTTTATCTGCTGTCGAGAACATTCTTGGGGGACCAACTGAATTGTGGGTTTTGCCTGCATAGGCCTCTTAAGTTTTTAGTTTATTTTTCTTACAGTATGTTGTTTCTTTCTCAGGACCAAGTATGTGATTTATTCAGCTATTCACAGTACTATCTCAGTTTTCGTCATAGATCTACAACCGTCTGTCTGCCTCCTTAAATGTACTGCCAGTTTGTTGACTGCTATGTCATGTAGAGTTCCTGTAAAGTCCATTTGCTTCAGCAGAGCCTGTTTTTTGGGCCACCACGCCTATGTGGATAAGGGTCTCAGTACTGGACAGTCTCACACCCATGAGGATAGGCAGTTCATACCAGAGTCATAAAAGCAAATGTCCTAGACCACCTAATGCTCTGCATCGGACATCTTGTACCGCACAACCCTGACCTCATCCTTGCACAAAAGATGTGAGGACACAGGTCCTGGTTCTGTTTTTTGTTACTTTGCCTTGAGGACCTTGACTCAGTGTTTTGTACAAATGATGTTTGTGCCTCCCGTACCTCCACCTTCTTTTGGGGGGGTGGGGAGGGGTGGCAAACCTGTTACCAGCCTTTTTCATGCAGTAATGCTGGCACCTTAGTCTCCAACATCTGTGCAGTCTATAGTGATGTTTCGGATGAGTAGTTTTCCTACAAACTCTGGCTTATGGTACCTCCAGGCAGCTGCCGCCTCAGGCAGGCAAATCAACAAGACACACGCTTATGGAAAGCTGAATGGGTGCTAAAGCCAAACCCAAACCCAAAGAAAGCACGCATAGGAACAATGGTACCACTGAAAAGGTAAAAACTACTCACAACCGGGTATGTAGCTGACCAAAAGTTTTAATTCCACAAAGAGAACATGGCTCAAAGCCCCCGCCTCAACCCCATCCCGGGACAATTTTGCCTCCAGCAGGGTTACTTCCACAGACACGAGTTTGTTTTTTACAGACTTCATCACTGCCATCCCTTAGTACGATCTGGGACTGAGTACAGTGCCTGTCTTTGCCAGATAAACCTGTCTTCTTCAGGTTTTTCTTCTGTGCTGACTTAACTGTGAAGTTCCTTGGTGTCAGTTTTGGCCTCTGGTGCTGGCGTGACTACCTGCATTGCTGCTGGTGTCCATGCCTGCATAGCTAAAAGTCTCTGTGTCTGTATCACTGCAGGACTCTGTGCCAGTGTTGCTGCCAGCCTCTCAACGCTGACATTGTGCTGGGCTTTCTCAACCTCTTTTTCCATGCAGTTTTTGTTTTTTCACACAATGTCTCACCTATCTTGTGTGATTTTCATACATGTCTGTCTGTTTTTCAGTGCATCATTTTCATGTATCTTGCATGATTTTTTACAAAAGCCTACATTTTCATGCCATTTGTGTTTTTCCAACTAGTGTGCATCTTTCTACACAGTAGCTTCTCTCTCACTTATCTTGGGTGATTTTCACACAGGTCTGTGTATTTTTTATGTAAGCCTACTTCTATACACAATTTGTGTTTCAAGCAGTACGTGTCTTTTCCACTAATTGTTGCGCTGTTTCTCACGCAAGTCTGTGTTTTTTGTTTGCCGTTAGTGCCATGCGGTTGGTGCCTTATGTATACAGTTTGCATCATTCTCATGAATATGCACTCTCTGGAGGATATTAAACAATGTGGCAATTTTTCAAGACCATGCAAAGTTTTGAAAAACCTGCCTCTTATGCGTCTCCTAGTATCCCTCCAGAGGAGTGCACTGAAGAGGAGGAACCAATTTCCTCAGATAATGCAGAAGAGAAGTTTGGTTTCCTCAACCAGGGTGAATCAGGACTATTCATCGTACGCAGCATTGGTTAACCACATGGCTGATAGGCTGAATCTGTCATACAGTGAGACATAAGTGGACACAGGGGAGGCAGAATGTATGAGTATGCTGGTTCTGACCTTGAGGAAAAGACTGTCCATACACATGCATAAGGCTTTTCAGAGTGCCACTAAAATGATTCTTGCAATGCCTTCAACCTCTATGGCCATAGACAAGAAAAGTACAGAAGAGGTACAGTATGCAGTAACCAAGTAGGGATTTGAGCTTTTTTATATTCACCCTAAGCTTGAGGAAGTTATTCATGCAGTGGCTTGTGAGAAAGCAAAAGTAAATTTCTCTGCAAAGCCTCCTGATAAAGATTCCAGAAAAATTGTGACAGTATGGCTAAAAGGGCAAACACTGCCTCTTCTTTACTGTTGAGGCAGACAGCCTACTTGAGTTACTCAGCACATTACCAGCAGGTCCTTTGGAATATGGTCCTACCTTAGAGAGAGAGCAACTTCCAGGAAATACTTCGCATGTCACGTACAGTGAAAACTGGTTTGGAGGTTAAGTACCAGTTTCAGATGGCTGTTTATATGCATGACAAGGTATCTAGGGCTCTGGCTAATTCAGTGTCCTCTAGGAGACTTATGGCTGAGGACAACTGGATTGTCTCAGGATATGGAAAGTAAAGCAATTGACTTCTTCTGAGACTGCGGGGAAGGGGACCAAAGGAAAGCAGACATCTTAAACAGGTACTTCTGCTCATTCTTCACAGTAAAGGAAGGAAGGAAGGGATGGACCACTAGGGAGAAGCAAGAATGGGGGTGGGGCACACAAGTCTGTTTTAGTGGAAAAAGTCTGGAAGGCAGATCAGGCTTATAATGAGATACATCCCAGGGTACTGAATGAGTTCAGGGAGGTGCTAGCTGCCCTGCTGGCAGCCTTGTGCAGCAGCTCACAGAAAACAGGTGTGGGTCTGGAGTACTGGAGAATGGCTGATGTGGTCCCTCTACATAAGGACGGCAGCAGGGAGGAGGCTAGCAATTATAGGCCTGTCGGTCTAACTTCAGTGGTGGGGAAATTAATGGAAACCCTTATGAAAGAAAGATTGATTGAGCATCTAGCATCCATTGTGCTGCATAACCACAGGCAGCATGGATTCATGGAAGGAAGGTCATGCCAAACAAATCTAATAGATTTCTTTGACTGGGTGATCAGGGAAATAGATCCAGGAAGGGCAGTGAATGTGGCGGCCTATCTGGACTTCAGCAAGGCCTTCGACACTGTGCCACACAGGAAGTTGATTAGGAAGGTAACCAGCTTAGGAGTGGGATCCAAAATGATAAATCTTTTTAGAAACTGGTTAATGGATAGAAGACAGAGGGTGGTGGTTAATAGAACTCACTCCTAGGATTGAAGGGTGACCAGCATGGTGCCACAAGGTTCAGTATTGGGATCAGTCCTCTTCAGTGTCTTCAGAGAAGACATGGCAAAAGAACTGGAGGGAAAGGTAGCCTTATTTGGAGATGACACCAAAATCTGTAATAGGGTGGACACTCAGGAGGGGTTGGGAAAAATACGTAGGGGTCTTGGGAAACTTGAAGAGTGGGCAAAGACGTGGCACTTGGGGCTCAGTGTCAAAAAGTGCAGAATCATGCACCTAGGGCATAGACACCCGGGTGCTGATTATAGGATTGGGGCGGGCTGCTGACAGTCACTAGACAGGAAAGAGACCTTAGGTTATTACTGTATATTACCAGACCTTAAGGTGGTAACACAGTGGGATAAGGTCATGAACAGGACTAGTGGGATGCTGGAGTGCACAGGGAAGGGGTATCTCCAGCAGGAAGAAGGAGGTGGTGCTGGCATTGTATTGTTCCCTGGTATACCCCTCCTGGAGTACTATGTCCAGATCTTCCAGGACCTATCTTCACCATTGTTTCACACTGATGGGTTCTGAGCCGGAAGCACTAGGACCCCGCAGGAGCCAGAACTTTTCAAGAGGGTAGGCGCTGAGGTAGCTGCATGCATGGCCCTGTGAGACTACCTCATTCTGCCTGGCTTACCTCAGCACAGGCCCTCAGCTGCCTCTGTTCCTTTTTTTCCGCCATCAAGTGTGCTTCAGTTTTGACGTCGCTCGCCAACCAGGAGTCAGAACTTTACATCTATGCGACAACAGCATTCAATTTGTTCGGTTTTCAGTGTTTAAAGCTAGTCTTTGTTATTTTTGTGTTAGTTTAGCTTTTAACAAACAAAAAAAAAATTTGTCAGTTTCTCTCAGCCCTACTAAACAGTTGCCAAAGACCATGGACAGCGACGGTGACAGTAGGGAGCCTCTTCAGGTATGCTGCTTGTATCACGAGGGAGGGTCCTGACGACTGTCAGTCCTGTGTTTTTGGGGGGGAGGGGGCAGCAGCCCTCCTGAAAACACAAATAGAAGGCCCATTCTCGATCCTGGTTGGGGACCTGGTGCAGCTCGAAGTAGTCTTCTGGTATGCCTGCTGTATGGTCTGGGAGTAGGAGGCCCTCTCCGGCACGGGCGGTATCCCTGGTGACTCCTACTCGCAGACATTTGAAGTCTCTGGCCCGGAGCCTTTCCATCGTGTCCTCCTACAGGTACTCTGGTGGGCAGTTTCACCACTAGGCAGCTGTTATGGAGCAGTAGGCACAGCGTCTGGCTCATTTGCTCCTTCCTGCAGAGCTGGTTCTGGGTTCCACAGGACCCGGTACACTGGAAACACAGTCAGGACATTCTAGCCAGGTAGAGCGTTTGGCTCCGGCAATGGCCTCTGAGTCCTTGCTTATGACCATGCCGCTGACACTGGTTTCACAAGCTGTACCCCCTCGCAGTGTCGCTGTCTTGGGACCAGCCCAGGTACCTTCTCCAGTCACGTCTGTGCCATCTGGACCTACGCCACGGGTGCTGGGTCCAGCACCAGTATCGGGCCTTTTAGGGCTTGTCCCAGCGCTGGAGATGGTGTCACCTTTGGCATCGAGGGGTTCCTTGGCTCCAAGCTCTGTCTATTTAGCAACACCATCCCTGGCGTTGATGCCTTTGGGGCTGGTTCCAGGTCCCGCGCTGGCTCCTCACCTGCTGCTGGTGCCGATGTCACCTGTCTTTCCAACTCCAAGAACAGGGCTGGGCACTTATAGGTCCACTCCTCTCCCAGCTGCTCTTTCCAGAGAGGAGTTAGAGGGGGATGAGTTTGTCGCCAACGTCATTCTGTATAATCCAGCTCTAGGGGCCCCTCCCGTTCTACTGGAGGATCTTTCTTTCCAGGCTCTACTTCACAACATGTATGCAGCTCTTGCCTTCGAGCCCTCTGCCACTGACTCAGGCAGATTACTCCGGCTGGAATGGCTCGGTGTTCCCACCATGTCAGTCAACCTTATACCTCCCATCCCACCTGCTTTTGAGAGACTCTGAGGCAGTGGGGGCCAGGCCTGCGTCCATCCCTTCCATCTGAGACAGATCATAAGTATACTGCTCCTAAAAATAGGCCTATTCTGGCTTCCCAGCCCATTGCTGATAAGATTGTCTTTCAGGCTGAGAATGACAAGGCCATCCTCCCTCAGGAGGTTACGACACAGCCCATCAATAAGGAGTCTCATAAGATAGACACAGTGGAAAAGAGTACCTTTGCTGCAGCTACCTTTAGTATGTGAATAGCTTGCTACCAGGGGCATTTCTCAATGTATGAATATGCCCTATTGACCTCTCTCAAGTCTCTTGCAGAGGACTTGCTGGATTCAGACACTAAACAGAAAATTCTTCAGACGTTACCCATGGTACTGAGTCCAACAGTCATCAGTTAAAGGTGGCTATGGATGCATATAACACAGCTTCCCGCTCTGCTGCCGCATGAACCTGCATTAGGAGACACTCCTGGCTCCGGATGCTCGTTTTTTCTAATAACATCAAACAGCAAGTCATGAGTGTCCCCTTCAATGGCTCCTGTCTGTTTGGCCAGCTGGTAGAACAGTCCCTCAAGGCCTCTCAGAAGACTAAAGCAGCCATTATTACTTCTTGGCCTGCCCCAGCTCACCCTCAAAGAGGTAAGGGCCTAGTCTTCTACAACAGTAAACGCTCCTTTTGTGGCAAAGGCAAGAGTGTCCAAATCAAGTAGCAGCTTCCACAGTTACAGAAGAAAGCACAGCTGAAGGCACATGCCCCAGAGGCACCTAGTGCCAGCATCTGACGCTCCGGCCCCAGTTCTACCTCAGCTGCCTGAGGCTGACCTCGCCTCCCTAGTGGGAGGGCGTCTGACTTGGTTTTACCATCAGTGGAGATCCATCACCACAGACAAGTGGGTCTTAAGGATAATCCGAAAGGGATACTCACTGAATTTCTTGGAAATCCTTCTGGATTATCCACCCGAGAAGCAACCCCTGTCAGCTGCTACGTCAGACCTTCTCACCACTGAGAATAGTGGGCCTCTTGAGCAACAGGGCAATGGAAGTAGTGCCAGAAGTGGAGCACAATACAGGCTTCTGCTCCCATTACTTCTTCATTCCGAAGAGGTCGGGGGGGGGGGGCATGTGCCCCATTCTCGACCTCAGAAAACTGAACAAGTTTCTACACCAGGAGAAGTTCAAGATGGTCTCCTTAGGGACCCTGCTGCCACTTCTCAAGTCGTAGGACTGGGTTGCTTCCCTGGACATGCAGAATGCCTACCTGCATATTCTGGTCCACTCCAGCCACCACAAGTTCCTCCCGTTTGTGGCTTTGAGCCAGCACTACCAATTCCGGGCCCTGCCCTTTGGGCTACTCTCACTGCCTCGAGTCTTTACAAAGTGCTTTGTGGTTCTCACAGCACACCTCCAAAAACTTGGACTTCAAGATTTTCCTTATCTAGATGATTGGTTACTAGCCAGCCCATCCAAGGAGGGCACGGAACACGCAGTGGCCACAGCAGCTCAGTTCCCAACCTCCAAGGGGGTTCTGCTGAATTTAGAGAAGTCGCAACTTCAGCCTTCTCAACAGCTCCTCTTCATTAGAGCCCTCTTTGACACCACCAAGATGGGGGGCCTTTCTCCCAGAAGACAGAAGGAAAGCCATCCTTCAGATGGGTCACTTCATAATGGAGAACAAGTTTGTCCAGGCTCACTCCATGCAGCAGATGTTAGGTCTCATAGTCTCCTCTGTCTTCACAATACCTCTGACATGCCTGCACATGAGAACAACTCTGTGGATGCTCAGCATGCAGTGGTCTCCAGTGACACATCCTCAGTCTTACCCCATCAAAGTGACAAAGCCTCTGCTTCGATCACTTGTATGGTGGATGCAGGAGGATAATCTCTTACAGGGTCTCCCCTTCTCTTCCCCAGAGCCTCAGGTAACCCTCACCACAGATATGTATCTGTTAGGGTGGGGAGCCCACTGTCCGGGCCACCACACTCAGAGAGTCTGGAGCCCTACAGAGTCCTATCTCCACATCAGTGTGTTGGAGATGAGAGCAGTCCTGTACATCCTTCAGGCTCTAGTGGACTTTGTTCATCACAAGGTTATCCTCCTTCAGACGGACAAGTCGTCATGTGCTACATCAACAAAGGGGGGGGCACACTCATCAGGACACTCTGATCCAGGCGATTTATCTACAAAGGGCCCAGAAAAGTCTGTCGAACGAGCTCAGCCAGACAGAAGCAGATCCTCACGAGTAGTCGTTGTCACCAGACATCATGTAGTCTGTCTTCAACGAGTGAGGGGGGCCCTACAGGTGGACCTTTTTATGTTCACACTTCGTGCCAAACTGCCTCGATTCTGCTTAAAAATCCAGAACATTGTGTTCTAGGGACGTGGATATGTTGTTCAATCCACATTTTGTGGCAGGTTCCTTGCCGCTTTAAATCTTGCTGGAAGGTCTTCAAGCTGGCTCCTCCCACCCACCCGGGTGGTAAAATCCTCGGCTCCGCCCCATGACACCAGATCTTCCTTACCGCTTGGAAGCTCAGGTTCCCTCCTTTGCACTCTGCGTTTTAGGCCTGGATCCAAACTCTTTGGGTTTTCTGAAAATAATTTTAAAGTTTACTAGACTACAGTCTTCATCTTCCCTCGCAGCTGCGATGGACAAATCCACTCCCGGCTTCTGTTGGTGCCCTTGTGGGCAGATGATGTACCGGACCGATCCGCACTTCATGAGCGTTTACTGCCTGGGTCTTTCCCACGATCCGAAGGCCTGCAATCTGTGCAAGTCCTTTGCGGCTTCGGTTTTAGAGGACTGTGCTGCCCGACTACAACTTGGGTGCCCTGAGAAGTGGTACCCGCCGGTGAAGTCAATGGAGGCCCGTTGGGTGGTGTCCGCAGCTGCGGGCTCTGTGGAACAGCTGGAGCAATTGATCGCCCTCGAGGAGGAGGTGGCCCAGGCCGCTTCATCTTCCTCCTCAGCCGCGGTGTTTATCCCGCTCTCCTTGGGCTTGTCCTACGCTGCTTCTTTTAAGGAGCTTTGCCAGTCCCTCTTCACCAAGGGAGAAGGGCCATTGGGACATACCAGTAGGTCCAAGAAAAAAGAACCAAAAGGTAAGTCCCACCGTTGATGTTCATGGGAGCGAGCGAGATCCCCTTCACCGGACCATCGACTCTTGACTTTGGTTGAGTTTGTGGCTAAGGCCGCTGGCTTCATGGTGTCCCCGTTAGGTCAGCTGACCGAGACACCCGTCGACGCAGTCGAGATTTTTCTCAACCCGTTGGACGGTTTGTCAACTGGAGAAGCCGATAACCCTTCATCACCGGTTCCCCCGGTGGTAACCGAGGACTTGCCCGTGCCTCCTGTGCCGAAGTCCCCGGTCAAGGACCCTGAACTGAGGGATGAGCAGGTTTCCCCTGCCCCTTCTTTGACCCACTCTCGGCAACCCTGAAGGTCTCGGTCCTCTTCCAGGTCAAGTAGGTCCCACCGACATCGGCAATCTCGATCTCGGCACCATGGAAAGCGGCGTCACTGCTCATTCTCTTTGGAGGATAGGCTCCAACTTAAGTTACGCCGGTGCTACGAGGACATGATATGGCAGCAACTTTTGTTGACTGGTAACAAGTTGACTCCGTCGCCTTCTCCGGCCATTAAGTGGCTGTCACCGGAGCAACCAAAGCAACCCCTCGTAGTTGTCGAGGAGCCGACCCCAGCGCCGGTTGTTCGGTCGAAACCGCCTGCTCCGCCCATTGTGGTGGAACCACCGCCTCCTCAACCGAAGACTGGGGCCCCGACCAAAGACTCTCGGTCAGGTCAGAGCTTGCCCCACAGATTGTTGGTCATCCTCACTCCCGATCGGCCTTGGCAGGTGGAGGGTGGCTCAGGCGCTCGGCAGCTGTTTGCAGACTTCTCCCTGTACTCCAGGCCCATTGACCTGGAATCTGCAGGGGGTCAGTCGGTGGACGAGAGCCCATCCTCATTCTTGGGAATACTTCGACTCATCTCAGAGTCCACTGGGATGCTGCGCGAACCCGTTCAGAAATGGGCCAGGTATCCCTCACGGAGATACTGGACCGAGGGAATCCCTATGGAGGCCTTCCAGTGGCCGAAGTCATTGTCAGCCCGGCCCTGGAGTTGTGGCAGTGGCCTGCCTCTTGTCCCGTGCCTTTGGCCAGGATGGCTCATAAGTACGCGGTCCCCACCGGTTCACGCTCTGGTTTCTCTGAGCACTCCTCTGCGGAGGGGCTGGTGACCGACAGTGTTTTCCGGCATTCCAGGAATGCTAGGGATGTGGACAGACCTCCCAATAAAGAATCCAAAAAGCTGGATTATTCGGGATGGAAGGTTTGCGCTGCTTCCTCCCTAGGCCTTCGACAGGCTAGCTCTGCTGTACTGATGACACATTTTTCACACGCCCTTATGGGTTCCCTGGATGAGGTGATTCCCCATCTCCCGGATGACCTTCAGACGACAGTCAGGCAGGTGCGGGATCAGGGAAGAGCGGTGGCTAAACAGCAGCTCCAAACTTCTTTGGACTTCGGTGACTCTTGTGCCTAGTCAGTAGCGGCCGCAGTAGCCATGTGTTGCACAGCTTGGCTGCAGATCTCCACCTTCACGGTGGATGCCCAGCACAGGGTGGCAGACATTCCCTTCCTGGGCACCGACTTGTTCAGGTCAGGGGTGGAAGGCCATCTCCAGAGGATCGAGAAGTCCAGTGCCACCTTGGACTCAGTCACGTCTGCCCAGAAGGACAAAGGCCGCCAGCAGCAGCATAAGCCCTTTCACCCCTGCAGCACATCCAGCCCAGCAGCACCAGAAACAGGGCCAGCAGGCTCACACTTGGCGCCCTAAGGACAAGTCTGCCACTTCCTCCAGTAGTAAACCTGGAGGGTTGGGTCCAAGAGGCCCCTCAGCTGGCCCTTCCTCCAAGCCTGCCCAGTGACGGGTTTCGAGGTGTCACCCCCAGCCTCGTCACTCCTCCCCAGGTCCCCCCCCCCATGGGGGGACAGCTCCGCCACTTCCTTTCCACCTGGTCCGCTATCACCACAGACCGCTGGGTGCTGAAGTGGTCGCCCACAGAGGGCAATGGGTTCCGCAGCCTCTCTGTTGGCTCATCGAGCCGACATTGCCCTGCTCCTCCAGAAGGAGGTGGTCAGCAAGGTGACAGACCCTCCTCCAGACCCAGGGTTTGTGTCCATGTACTTCCTGGTCCCAAAGTGGACGGGGGGCTGGTGCCCCATTCTCGACCTGCACAACTTGAACAAGTTCCTAAGGCCGCACACCTTCAGGATGGTCACTTTGGCTCAGATCATTCCATTCTTGGAACTAGGCGTGTGGTTTTGCTCTCTGGATCTCCAGCATGCATTCTTTCACGTCCCAATCTGTCCATCTCATCAGCGATTCCTCCGCTTCAGAGCAGAGGGATCTCTTTACAAGTTCTGGGCCATGCCCTTCGGCCTTTCTCCAGCTCCTAGGATCTTCACCAAATGCATGGCAGTGGTGACAGCATTTCTGCAGTGCTGAGGGGTCCGGGTGTACCTTTACCTGGACGACTGGCTGATTGCAGCTCCCTCTAGGTTGGAGATGGAGTGGTCCAGGGATCTGGCCCTCCAGGTCTGCTCTCAGATTGGCTTCCTTATCAGCGAGGCCAAATTGGAACTCGTGCCATCGCAGATGATTCAGTTCATCGGGGCACAGCTCAACTCTCTTCAAGCCAGAGCCCGGCTCCCGGCGGACAGGGCCGAGGTCCTTTCCTCCTTTGCCCAATCATTTCTGTTTGGGCAATTGCGCCCTGCCCGGGACTTCCTGCGCCTTCTGGGCCTCATGGCAGCCTGCACCAGTGTGGGCCCGCTGACATATGCGTCCCCTGCAATTGGGGCTGACCAACCAGTGGTCACAGCACTCTGGTCCTCTGGACAAGCTGGTGACAGTGACCCAGGAGATGTGGGACGGCCTGCAGTGATGGTTCATCCCCAGCTTATCTGCAGGAGGGGTATCCCGTTTGTCTGCCCCGAGCCGACAGTCACTCTAATGACCGACGCCTCTTTGATGGGTTGGGGGATCTCTGGGCCCATGGCATCTGGTCCCCTCTGGAGTCTTGATGCCCTCACCACCTTCGCTCCGTTTGTACAGGGTCAGGTGGTTCAGGTCCAGACGGACAACACCATGACCATGTACTACCTCGACCGTCAGGGCGGGACGCACTCCTTGCCTCTGTGCAAGGAGGCTCTCCGCATCTGGTCTCTTATGATCAGCCTGGAGGCGGATCTCCTAGCCATCCATGTGGCAGGAGCCTCCAACAGTCTGGCTGATGCCCTCAGCCGGATAGGTGCTGCATCTCACGAGTGGTCTCTCCTGCTGGAGGTAGTGCAAGACCTGTTCTCCCTTTGGGGCACCCCTCAGGTGAACCTGTTCACCTCCAGGGAGAATGCGAAGCTGAGGCTGTTTCACGCCCGCCCCCCTCAGCAGGGCTCACTGCAGGGGGATGCCTTCTCGACGCCGTAGACCCCAGGCCTCTTTTATGCCTTCCCTCCATTTCCCTTGATCCACAAGGTGCTTCTCAAGGCAAGGAGGGACAAGGCACACGTAATCCTGGTAACCCCAGACTGGCCTCGCCAGCTCTGGTACCCAGATCTCCTCAGCCTCAGCTCCAGGCTCCCGAGGCGGCTTCCAGCCCGCCCGGACCTGATCTCAGTTGACATGGGGAAGGTTCTCCATTTGGAACTTCAATCCCTGCACCTGATGGCCTGGTTCCTGAGCAGCTAGAGTTCCAGGCCTTGGGTCTTTCCAATGAGGTCCTCAACGTTGTTGAGGTGTCCCGTAAGGAGTCGACCAGAAAATGCTACGTCTTCAGATGGGAAGAGATTCTCCATTTGGTGTCAGGATGAGGGGTTGGACCCCCTCTTCCTGTCCCTTGGCTAGTATTTTAGACTACCTGTGGTCCCTTTCTCAGCTAGGGCTTCGGTCGACGACCCTTAAGGTGCACCTGGCAACCATCTCTGCTTAGCGGGCGTGGGCCGACAAGCAGTGGTGAAGCAGGAGGAAGGTGGTCGGGCACTTTTTCAAAGGCCTTGATCACATATCCCCTCCGGTGCAAGAACCTCCACCTCTGTGGGATCTACTGTTGGTACTGGCTAAGCTCATGGGCAAGCAATTCGAACCAATGCACAGGTGCAATATCTCCCACCTGTCGTGGAAGACCGCCTTCTTGGTGGCTATTACGTCAGCCAGAAGGATGGGAGGCTCCAGGTGCTTTTCATCGAGTCTCCTTATCTGGTCTTCTACAGGGACAAGGTTGTCCTTTGCCACCACCCGAAATTCCTGTGGTGTTGGAGTTTCACCTTAACCAGGTGTTGACTCCGCCGGTGTTCTACCCCAGTCACACTTCGGAGGCCGAATATAGGCTCCATATGACATCCAAAATTACAAACTTGCCCACAATGACTGCACCAAAACCGTCCGGCAAATGAAGTCCACCTACTATAAGCATGCCCTCACAAACTCCTGGGGCAGTGGTCGGGAATTCTGGAAGAACATAAAGGAACTCACCGGGAATCCACCCAAAACCCCCCATCAATACTCAACATCAACGGAACCTCAACCCTCAACCCAAAAACCATTGCGGATATCTTTAACAAAGCCTTTACCAACCTCAGTGCTGTCCTACCCCAGGACTGCTTCAAAGATGGTGAAGCCCTCGTCCCATAATGAACACTACTCCCACCAGCTCCCCTGCTTCTACTTCAAAGCAGTCAAGGCTCACCAAGTACACAAATATGTAACCAAAGCCCTTGGTAATTAAGATTCAGTAATGACTCCCTAGATCTCAAAATCCTGTCTCTCACACTTGATGAAGTGCTTAGTCCTCTGACCAGAATTTTCAACCTCTCCCTCAGCCTTAGCGATTCCGGACAGATGGAAATCTGCCACTGTCACCCCAATCCATAAAAGTGGTGACAAAACTGCCCACGATAACTACAGACCTATCTCCCTACTACCCCCACTCTCCAAGGCACTAGAACTCATTGTCTCGGACCAGCTCACAGAATACCTGGATACGTACAACATCCTGTGCAAGCAACAACACGGGTTCCACAAAGGTTACAGCACCTCCACAGCCCTACTTGAATTCACCGGCACAGTCCACAGTGCACTTGACTCCGGTGAACTACTAGGCTCAATCTACATTGACTTAACTAAAGCCTTCAACACTGTCAATCACCGCCTCCTGCTTGTCCTGCTTCAGAACACTGGGCTATCAACCGACTCCATTGGCTGGTTTAAGCGCTACCTTGAAGAACGGTCCCAAACAGTAAGAATCGCTGAAACACTCTCGGACCCTAGACCGGTCCGCTCGGGAGTCCCCCAGGGCTCCATTCTGGGACCCCTCCTCTTCAGCCTATTCTTAAACTCACTACCGGACAGCTGCCCAGAACAAATAATTCTCTACGGCGACAATGCTGTGATCCTCACCTCGGACCCTGATCCAATCCAATTGCAAAACAAACTTCAGCAGGCCTTCTCCTCCATCGAATCCTGGTTCCTAAATCATAAACTGCTTCTCAATCAGAAAAAAAACAAGTCTGTGATCTTCTGCAGTCCCCACAACAAAAACAAACAACTCCACCTCTCCATTGCAACCAAACAAAGAGCCATCCTAGAGCAAACACAATTGTTCAAGTACCTCGGCATCACCCTTGATCCCCACCTCTCATACGTTGTCCATATCAGCAATGTTACAAAGTCTGCCAATGCGAGGTTAGGCATATTATTCCGGCACAGGAAACACTGAACTCCAGAAGCACTGTCAGTGGCCGTCCAAAGCTCCATCATCAGCATCACAGACTATGGTCTTATCATATATGGGTCTGCAACTATCACTGCTCTCAAATGTATCGCAACCTCCCTGAATAAGGCCTGTCGTCTCATCACTGGCTCACATCACCGTACCCACACAAGTGACCTTTATTCCCAATCTGGATGGCTTCAACTGGACAAATGCATAAAATACCAAACCTGCATCACGGCCAAGAAAATTATAATGGGTCTTGCCCCACCTGGTGTCTGTGCCCTCCTTAAGCCTAGACATAGGAACGTCACTACAAGATGATCCAATTCCCATCTACTACATATTCCACGATGTCGCACGACCCAAGGACAAAGATCATTCGCCTATCAGGCATCCAACTGGCTCAACTCTCTTGGCAGCGACATAGCGACCACTCCAACACTTGGTCTCTTCAAGTCCAAGCTCGCCTCTCACTGCTTGTATCCTCAGTTGCCCATCTTAACATTTCCACGTTCCAGCTGCAAATGCCCCTAGCACCCAACACTTAAATCGGTCTTTTTAGCACCTTACCTGTCATATTCTCTCAACAAAAGCCCCCTGACTTACTGTCTCCATTCGCCCCCCCCCATATCTCCTCACCCCAACCTCTTGTACCCCCCCCACTTACTCCACCTCCTTCCCACCACCTCGATCTCCTACCCTTCCCTTGTCTTGCTCATAGCTCAGGTCTTTGTACTGGTTATTACATGTTTGTAAGTCAATGACTATATGTTTGTAACTAAAAATGATGACTGTTGCACGCGCTGACGTGGAACCTTTGTAAAAGAGCCTCGGCTCAAAGGTATTGTAATCCTACGAACATACGAAATTTGCCAGCAGATAAAGGCCTAGAGGTCTATCAAGTCTGCTCGAATGTGCAGCTAGCACCTTCTATTCTGCAGCTGCCCCTCCCTTCCACCTTCCCTTCATTAACCCTCCCTTGTCCTGTCCCATCCTCGTTTGAAGCAGTCCACTGTTCTACTGCATTCCACCCAACAACCACCCTCTCTGTAAAAGTGTCCTCATCTCCTCCTGAACCTTCCTCGCTCCAGTCTCATATCATGGCCCTGGTGTCCCACCCTCCCTTACTTTGAACAGCCCTCTGTACCTGTCTTGTTTATTCCTTTAATGTATTTAAAGGTTTCAATCCATGTCACCTGTCTCTTCTCCTCCAATGCGTACATGTTCAACTCCTTCAACCTCCTCTCGTATGATAAGTCCCCCAGCCCTTGATCATCTTTGTCGCTCTCATGCACTCCTCAGTAACAATGTCCTCTTCAGATCGGGATGCCAGTGCCGCAGTATCTCAGGTGTGGTTAACTAATGCCCAGCCTATACAGTGGCAGAATCACCTCCTCCCTCCTCAGGATATACCTCTTGCAACACAACCCAGCATTTGTTAGCCTCGCAGCTGCCTTCCTACATTGTGCCTGAAGTTGTTCATTGACCTGCAATGAGCACACCCAGATCCTTCTCCTCCTCCTCTGTCTGGGCTAGCTGCACTCCCCCTAGCTGGTAACTTCTCCTTGGGTTCTTCATCCCAAAATGCAGCACCTTGCACTTTTTGCATTAAACCCAGTTGCCAGGTGTCTGACCAGGTTTCAAGCTTTGCCAGATCATCCTGCAACCCTGCCATCCCCTAGGTCATCCACCACCGCGCCTACCTTGGTATCATCAGCAAACAGACTGATCTTACTCTTGATGTCCCATGATATGTCTGCAATGAATATCCCAAACAACACTGGTCCCAACACCGAGCCCTGTGAACACCGTCCACTGCCCTTAGGTGTGAGCCCTCACCCACCACCACCCTCTGTTGCCTTCCCTGCAGCCAGTTTCCTACCCATCTCACCAGCTTTGCACCGCCCTGTGCCTACTAACTTCCTTCCCAGCCTTCCATGTTGCACTGAGTCGAATGCCTTACTGAAGTCCAGATACAGGACATCCACAGCATGGCCCCTGTTCAGTTGCCTAGTTACCCAGTCATAGAACTCTACCAGGTTGGTTTGGCAGGATCTGCCATGTATGAAGCCATGCTGTCTGCTTTCCTGTAGTCCTTTGGCCTCTAGGAGGGCCACCAGCCTCTCCTTCAGGATAGTCTCCATTAGCTTAGATGGATGTGAGGCTCACTGGTCTGTAGTTTCCCGGTTCATCCTTGGGGCCACTCTTGTGGAGGGGTACCACATGAGCCATCCTCCAGTCTAGGGTACACACCCAGAATGTAGTGAGGCATTAAATAGGTCTGCCAAAGGTCCTGCAAGGACCTCTGCCAGCTCCTTCAGTACCCTGAGGTGGATGCCATCTGGGCCTGGCCCTTGTCCACCCTCAGTGCCTTCAAACCCTCTCGAACTCTGCTCTCCATGATTTCCCATCTGTCACCACTTCCCACCCTGCTTCTGCCATTTCTCCCACCTTGGGTGTCACCCCCCTTCTCTTTAGTAAATACTGAGCAGAGTACTCTTTTAGTCTTCCCTATCGTGCCCTGCTTCCACCCAATCCCTCCTTCCTAATCCTTACTATGTGGTCCTTACAGCTCCTTTTCTCCATGATGTACTTAAAGAAGTCCTTCTCCCTTCTTAATGCTGTGCCAGCCTGAGTTCCGTAGATGCTTTGGCTCCCCTTACTGCCCTTGTCACCTCCTTTGATTCTGTTAGTACTCCTCCCTGTCCTCCCCCCTCCCTGTTTTCTTGTACTTCCTAAAGACAGCTCTTTTCCTCCTTGTCTTTTCCCTGACCTCCTTGCTCAACCAGATCGGTTTCTTAGCCCTAGCCTTCTTGCTCTGGGCTTTGCAGCAGGTTTTGATTGCCTCCACTATACCCAGCTTTATGAGCTCCCACCTCTGGTTAGTGTCCATACTAGATTGAATTCTGGCTAGGTGCCCTTTTACCACTTCCCCATCCTCCCAAAGTCGGCCTCCTGAAGTCCAGCACTATTGTGCAGATTCCACTTCCTTGCCCATATCCAATGTGAGCCATACTGGGTGGTCACTCCCTGACAGCGGTTCCTCCACTGTAGTTCTCTCACAAAGTCCCCATTTGCCAGCACAAGGTCAAGGGTATTCCCTAACCTGGTTGGTTCACTGACCATTTGCAGCAGGAAGCTGTCCTGGAAGGCATCCAGCAGTACCTGCTCCCTTCTGTTCCTGGTTGTTGGGGTGCTCCAGTCCACTCCTGGCATGTTGAAGTCCCCCACAATCACCACACTTCCCTTCTCGCAGGTCCTCCTGATCTGTCCCGCTAGTTCCCTGTCTAACTCCTCCGTCTGAGATAGTGGCCTGTACACCACTTCCATTCTAGGAATCCTATTCTTGGAATCCTGGATTTGCATCCAAAGTGACTCCGTACTACCCTCCTCTCCTTCCTCCCTTACACACTTCAGTCCTTCCTTCACATATAGTGCCACCCCCTCCTTTCCCAATCACCCTGTCCCTACGAAATAACCTGTACCCTGGTACAGACAGGTCCCAATCATTGTATTGGGTGGCCCATGTTTCCGTGATGGCTGCAATGTCCACCTCTCCCTCTGCCATGAGAACCTGTAACTCTGCAGTTTTCCTCCCAAGGCTCCTAGCATTAAGGGTAACCACCTTCCACCCTCCCCCATCCTGCCCTCCTTTCCTAGCATCACCAACAGTACTTGCCATTTGTCCTTTGTCACTGTTATGGGGGGTAAGCTCATATGGTTTCCCAACCTGTGGTCTCTGCATATCTCTTCCCCAACTGCCACCCCCCACTCCTAGTTTAAATTCCCAGCTTCCTCTGTGTACTCCTCCATCCTCTGTTTCAACTTTCTTTCCCTCCTCACTCAAGTGTAGTCTGTCCTTGCATAGAGACTACTGTCCTCCCAGGTCCCTCCCACCTCCCAACAGCCCATACCCTTTACTTACAACACCAGGTTCTTAGCCATCCGTTAAATTCCTCTATTCTCAGCTTTCTTGTTGTGCTTACCTTTGGCACGGAAGTATCTCTGAAAAAGTTACTGATCTTCCTGCTCCCTCACATAATTGTGCTAGTTCCTCAAACCTCCTCTGGACTGTATCTACTGTCTTGTCAGCCAGGTCGTTTGTCCCAAGATGTATAATTAAATGAGGCTTGTCCCTACCCCTTCTAGCATATTTCAGAACAGACTGTCCCACCCTTTCCACTGTCATTCCTGGCATGGCCTCCACCCAAATGCGACTATGCCTCTCCCCCTTGCTACCCCACCTAACTCCTCTTAGTATTGAGTCCCCCAGCACTAAGATTCCACCCCTCTTACTCCCTGCTTGCTTCCATTCATCTCCCTCTCTCATTTCCAGCTCCTTTTCTTCCTCCTGCACATTATTTCCCCCTTTTACCCCTGTTGCAATTCTCCCAGCAGAACTTCCCCCCGCTTCAGTTTGGTCCAGGCATTTATCAATTACTCCTCTAATTTCATCATTTCCCTCCTCCACCTTCTTCCTCTCTAGCAGTGCACAACTATTTTCTGAATCCTAGATTGAAATAAATAAAATAAATAAAAAAAATACTTTGGACCCTAGGAGAGCGCTCGCTTATTATAAGGAGCGAACAGCTGAAGTTCAGGGAGAGGTCCGCCAGCTGTTTGTCACCTACACTGAAGCCGCACCTGGCAGACCTGCAGCCAAGCGGACAGTAAGCAGGTTGGTCACCTCCTGCATAGATCTCTGCTGTAGGTTGGCGGGCATGGAGCCTCCCAAAGGGATAAGAGCTCATTCTACCCGCCATACTGCTGCTTCAGTGGCTGCTTCTAGGGACGTCTCTATCCAGGAAATCTGCAGGGCTGCTACCTGGAAGTCAGCACACACCTTTATTTCCCATTACCACATTGACCTAGAGTCATGCCGGGATGCTGGTTTTGGGACCTCGGTTCTCCAGTCCTTATTCCCTAAGTAGGGGTGTGCACCTTGCCTCCCTCCTCCCAGAGAACTGCTAGTAGTCTGCCACAAAGTGTGGATTGAATAACATATCCACGTCCCTAGAAATACAGGTTACTCACCTGTAACAGGAGTTCTAGGAGTGGTATATGTTGTTCATCCACACGACCCACCTGATGTCCCCTGCTTAGACACACAACCTGGCATCCAGCGGGCTAGATTTGGCATCATGAGGCGGAGCCGAGGGTTTTACCACCTGGGTAAGTGGGAGGAGCCAGCTTGAAGACCTTCCTGCAAGATTTAAAGCGGCAAGGAACCTGCCACAAAGTGTGGATGAACAACATATACCACTCCTAGAACTCCTGTTACAGGTGAGTAACCTGCATTTTTTGTCAGGATGCACTCAGGCTGTGGTGGACAAATCGCTTTTTGTATGCATTTCCTTCTGTCCCTCACATTTGTGTGCTGTGTCAGCATACCATGAGTTGGTTCAGAACCTTGCTCTAGCTCAACTACCCGCTTTTATTTAAGAGGTTCTTGAAGGGCATTTTGCACACAGGATGCCCAGTTAGGAAGTCTGTCTCTGCTTGGGATTGCAACATTTTTTTTTGTTTAAATTTAAAGCAGTTAGATATAGACCTTTGTGCATGGTACAACAAAAAGAGAACATACAGTTACATATTGGGGTCAGGTTACAATAGTCAAACAGGCAAAAAAGAGAGGCAACCAATAAAGGCTTTGTCATCACATACAAGACAATGCATAGCAGCCCCCTATGCTGAATGGGTTACACAGTTAGTCACGGGGAGATAGCAGGAGCTGGCAGGAGGGATGAGTGTATTAGGCGGAACAGGAGGTGCAATTGCTTGCAACTTTGTGCGGGACATGCTCATCTGTAAGTCATTTGAACCCCTGGCTATGTGTGACCTCAGATTCCTAACTTGAAAAACTGTGTTTTTTAGTAGCAATCATCTCAGTCCGCAGGGTCTCTGAGATGCGTGATTTGATCACAGCTCCCCCAACCCCCGTACACTATCTCCCATAAGGATAAGGTGGTTCTTCACACACACCCTAAGTTTTTACCTAAGGTGGTGTCGGAGTTTCACTTGAACCAGCCTTTGGTACTGCCTACATACTTTTCCAGCTTCCAGAATGAAGGGGAGCGCACCCTTCACTCTCTAGATGTTAAAAGAGCCCTCACGTTCTACCTCGATAGAACTAGGGACTTCCAGCGGTCGAAGCAGCTCTTCGTTTCCTTCAACCCCAACTGACTGGGTCAGCTGATTACAATCAAGTGCATTTCCGCATGCCTAGTCACTTGCCTCCACCAGTGTTATTCCATGGCACAGGTCAGGTTGGAAGGCCAGGTTCATGCCCACTCCACCAGAACAGTTGCTACTTCCCTGGCAAAGATTTGCTCTGTCTGTATCACTAATATTTGCAGAGTTGCCACTTGGAGCACAGTGCACACCTTTATCAAGCACTCTGCCCTGGATGTCCATGTCAGGCAGCATGGCTCTTTTGGCAGGACATTTCTTATTGGACTGAGTGAGTTCCGGCTCCTACCACCCTACCCCAGGGAACTATCATTTGAGCTTGGTACTCGAACCAGTCAGTGTAAATCAATGGTGAAGATGGGTCCAGGAAGATATGAAAATTACATACTTACCACAGTTCTTGATCTTCTTCAAGGATATCTCTTGTAGCAGGGCACTCCTAAGGAAGTATAGCCATCAGGCACCAGGACCACACAGAAACATTTTTGCTAGTAGTGTAACTAGGGCTGCCCACAGAGACGACATCATGCTGACTGTATAGCCGTGGGCGGCCCCACACCATCCTCAATTCTTTTCCCGCCGTCAGCCATCGCACTTTGGAATCCACGGAGCACTGTTGCTTCAGTCAACCGCCATTTTCCAGAATATTCCATTTTTTATTTTCCCGCCCTAGTTCTGCAGTCACTTTTTCCTGAAAGTGATTCCCCTTCTCATTTCATTTATGCCAAGTCGATCTGATAATCTTTTCCATCGCCGTATCTGTGGACAGAAGATCTATGATAAGGACTATCATGAGGCCTGCGTCCGCTGCCTCGGCACTGACCATGACGTTCAGGCCTGTGAGGTCTGCAGTGGCTTCATTTAGGCTACCCGGCGACAGTGCCAGAAAGAGTTAAAGTCCTTTCTTGTGGAGCAGAAGGTCATTGCCTAGGAGCTCTTCTGCTTCCCTGGCCCTGTCCATCAGCTCTCATGCCACCAAGGCCCTGGACAAGTCGTCGGGAAAGCACAACCACTGGGAGAAAAACAGGTCCTCCTAGGAGTGTTCTCGGTCACTGCGCCCTGCATTGCCTGTTACTGGGTCATCGTCCAGAGACCGGCGGTGACCCCTGCTGCCACCCATGCCCTCTCTGCTACAGTGTCAGCCTTGACAGCCTTTTCCTGATGGAGCTTCTCAGACCAGCATTGGTTCATTGTCGGCGGGCCTACCCCTTCTCCCGATGATGATTCCCACTGCCTCTCTCACCTTGGTAGTACGGCCTGTCAGTTCCTCTTCTGCCAACACTAGCCAATCATTGGCAGGATTTTCTGTACCCCCACTAATACATCCACCCCTGATGAACTCCTGTCCACCTCCTCAGGGGCTGCAGACAGGGAGCACAGATGGCGGGCGACGGTCATGCATCGTCGGGCTTCTGGACCCTTCAGCCAACACCCCTGACTGTTCCTTAGACATAGGGGATGCAGCTTCTTCAGCTGTTCCCTCAACCTGTCCCCATCTCATCGCTGCTTCATCCCTCCTCACCGACAGTGGGGCCTCAATGCCCCCGTTGCTGCTACAGTGCTCCCTGTCGATGCTGGTTACCATCGATGGCACAGGCCCTCCTTTCCTCAGTGTGAAACTTCATACTAAGAGTTGCCCCACCTCAGGGCCTGTCGCCGTCAGAGCTTTCTCAGCCAGCGTTAGCACCATCTCACCAGGTGTTGTCACAACCACCCCCTTCACAGTCATCGATTTCTTCGGTGCCTAACTCTGAGCCATGGACCGACAATGATTATTGCTCTGACTTCTTCAGTGCCTAACTCTGAGTATTGGGCTGACAATGATTATCGCCCTGACTTCTTGCTACCAGGTGAGGAGGATGAGGGTACTGGGGCCCGGACTCCCTCTAACACCTCTGCCGTTTTCTCAGCAGGGGAGGACTCTTCCATATACACCCCACGGTTCCCTCCGGATGACCCCTGCTTCATAGAAGTGATTTGACAGCTGCAGTCAGCTGTGGGGTTTAGTGCAGCAGAGCAAGACATTACTCTGAGGATCCTGGCTGATTACCTGGACCGGCCAGATTCTGCTCCCTTCATTATTCTTCCTATGATCAGTGCATATGAGGATGCCACCATGGCCACTTGGTACAGGTGTAACTTGATCCCCATGCCCAGAAAGGTAAATAAGCTGTACCAGGCCCCTCGGGGGAGTCCTTTTTCTCAGGGTCCCCACAGGGAGATTCTGTGGTAATCAGTGCAGCCCTTGATAGATCTAAGAGGCCCCAGCACCTCGGTTCTCTTCCGCTGCCCAAGAAATCCTGAAAGTAGTAACTTATGGGGAAGAGGGTATTTGCCTTCTTCACATTGGCCATAAGGATTATCTGTTACATTGGCCATGTGGTCAAATTCCCAGAGGGCCCTCAAAAACAGGAAATGCTCAAAACCTCCAGACGGGTGCAGATGTGGGCAGGCACCTCTTGTGGGCCATCTGTGATGACCCCACCAGGGCCTCCACGATGGAAGTTTGCCTGAGGAGGTACTGCTAGCTCAGAGTGTTCAGGTTTGCCTCTGACATCCAACAGTCCATCCTGAATGTTTCCATCAGGGACTACAAGCTCTTCAGGGCGGACATGCAGGATATTCTCAATGACTGACAGACCTCGGTGAGAACTCTGAGGTCTGTTGACTCCTCCTACCACACCCACCAGAAGAGTGGACAGAGGGTGCCCTTTCGGCATGCCACCCATTGTCCCAAATTTGGAGCCAGACAGCCCAGCAAGTGCAGAACTGCTACGACCCTGCTTACCCCCTCCTCCATCACAGGAAAGTCCTCAAGGGGTAGTGGAGCAGGCCTGGCCATAGGATCAGCCTCAGCCTGACTCCTTGTCTGACCCCCTTCATCCGGTTCCCCAGGATGTGGCGGGAGATCACAACTGACATCTGGGTGCTGCAACTCATAGAACAAGGACATGCTCTAGAATTTGCGGAGGTGCCTCCAGAGCTCTCTCCAAGGCCTTCCATTGACCCTCCAGAACACGTACCCTTGTTGCTGAAGGAGATTTAGATGATGCTGCGAAAAAGAGCCATAGAACCTGTCTCAGGGAATCAATGCAACACGAGGTTCTACTCCCCACTTCTTCCTTGTTCCCAAGTCCACAGGGAACTTGAGGTCTATCCTGGACTTACAAAACGTGAACTACTACATTCAGTACAAAAAGTTCAGGATGGTCACCCTCCCAGGCCTGTTGCCCTTGCTCCAGGAGGGAGACTGGATCTGCTTCCTAGATATGGAGGACACATACTTGCACATCAGGATCTGCCTTTCCCACAGGAAGTACCTCTGGTTCCTGTTTCAAGAGCGGCACCACAAGTTCAGAGTCCTCCCTTTTGGCTTGTCTTTCCATCTTGGGTCTTCACCAAATGCCTAGCTGTAGTGGCAGCAGCCCTCAGGAGGGAGGGGCTTTACATCTTTCCTTATCTGCACAACTGGTTGCTCAGAACTCAGTCCAGAGTGCAACTGTCTTTGACACTGGTGCATACCTTGCAATTGTTTAGCCAGTTGTGGATCACAGTCAACCTGTCCAAGTCGGTACTGACTCTCGGCCAGTGTCTCCAGTGCATAAGAGCTATGCTGGTCACAGCCCAGGGTTCCGCCTTTCTGCCCCTGGACAGGGCGGAGCGCCTGATAGCGCAGGCCCAGGAAATCTTATCACAGCTTGTATGTCACAGCCAGGACATACCTCAGACTGCTGGGCCTGATGGCTGCAGCCATTGCAGCGGTTTCCTGGCGAGGCTACACATGTACATCCCTCAATGGGTGTTAAGGGTACAGTGGGATCCACTTGTCCTCTGTGCTGGATCAGGGCCACCTCATCTCGACCCTATACCAAACTCTTATCAACCCACAGGAAACACAAACACTGGGGGTCTCTTTACAATGGCAGGAGGAACTGGAAACTCCCATCACTAAAATGGACTGGCACTTGGCCTGCCAACATGCGTCAAAAATCACTAGTTCCCATCAGTGGCAAGAATATGCTTTTAAGAACATAATTAGGTATTTTAGGACACCAGTGATTTTACCCCGGCATTATACACCCTCAGGGACAGCTAACTGCTGGCACAGGTGTGGGGAGGGAAAGGCGCACCATACGCATGTAATGTGGTCCTGCCCTAAACTTAAACCCTTTCTCCAGTCAGTACAGTCTGAACTGCAAGAGCAATTTGATGGACAGATACAACTTACAGAGAGTCTATACATTCTTCTTCTTTATCCTACAGGGTTTAGGAACCCCAACTCTAGATACTTGCTGGGGACTTCTAATAACAACCGCCAAAAAGGCAGTTACAAAGGCCTGGCTTACCCCTAGGATCCCCTCCCTCCAGGACTAGTGGACAGTGATTAAACAAATCTATCAGATGGAAAAAATCACACATAGACTTAACGATCAGGAGGAAAGGTGTGATTCAAGATGGACTAAATGGATACTCTACTATATGTTAAAGGATGATACCTTTGTCCCCCGAGATGCCCACCTCTGCAGGTGGATGTGAGGTGCAGTGACGCTGCCCACTGGAGATGCCATGCAATGACTGAAGCTAACCCTTCCACCCCCCTGAGTCCCCCTTCCCCCATCTCTGGCCAACCATGGGTAGCTCCTCCCCACCAGTCTCCAGCTCTGTGGACCAGGCCCCCTCCCCTTGCCTCGCCCTTTATCCACTCCACACCTAACTACGAAAAATGAAACTTGGCCCCCGGTATATAGAATACAATAAGTACTTGGGTCAGGACTATCAACGCAGGGATACAAGATTATTGCTATAATATCCCCGTGCCCTCACCTATGACTGTAACCCAGTAAGAGAGGTACAATGCACTGATTCCTATATGGTTTTACCTTTTCTAAAACTGAGGAAATTGACCCGGCTGTGCCAGGTGCCTCCCCAGTTACCTTCTCTCAAAGTCATGTTGATCACCTGTCTTTCTTGAAAAAAATAAAGATTATATTTTCAAAAAAAAAAAAGGGTACAGTGGGGTCAGTGGACCGATGATCTGGAGCAGATGGTTCTTGGCTCTTCACCAGTCAAGAAGGTTCTACTGTGGTGGTGAGAATCCAGCCATTTGCTCAAAGGGGTTCCTTTCAAAGACTGACAAATTTCAAAATTAAGTGCTAGTCCAAGGGCAACTGGCCTAGCCAAAAATGGTAGTCCCAGTGTTTTGAGTGGTAGTCCATGGTCAGAAGGCTGTACTTAAAGGGAAATTTTAAAAAAACTAATGCGGCAACATAGTACATGGTGTGGGAGGGTTGTATTATTAATACTGTGTTGATGCAAGCCATCAGAGAACAGGAAAAATAATGTATTTTTCTATTTTTTTGTTAAATTAATACAGGTTCAAATATGAGTCAAGTGTCAGAACAAGAGAAATATTAGAATAGTCAGAAAGACAATGAGAACTCAGAACTATTATCAGGAGTAGTGCTGGGACAGGAGCCCCAACATGTGTTTTTTATTTTAGTTACTTGGGCATCTGTTGTGTTTTTGTTTTCGTCAGTTATTGTTCTTTAAATTTTCACTTTATTTGCTTTTACTTTTCCCAGGGCAAAACAAAGCCCAACCCTCTCTCCTTTCAGTCAGTACTGCTTGGCCTGGTCCACACTTTCCTGCACTTTTTATGTTTGCATGCATGCATGCGCAAGAAACATTATGTGACAGCTTAGGGGAGAAGCGGGTTGTGGAGGCGCGGCAGTGTTACAGCCAAGGGAGGCACTGCATTTGGGGGCTTGGCACTGGTGGACCAGTGGAGGCACAGTGTGCCAATGACACTGGTCTCCAAAAAGTGCACCAAGTTATAACGTTTTCGCCGCAGCAGTCAGGGGCCGCCTCGTCATTGCAGCATCAGTCATTGTGCTGCAATGAGGGAGCGACCCGTCATTGCAGGGCGGAGCGTTAGCTAGACTAATACTGTTTGTGAACGTGGCAGGTGGCTTGCTGCCACGTTCACAAACCGTATTAGGCAGTCTCCCATGCAGAGAAGGTGCCCATTCCCCCTCAGCAGCATGTGCCCCCCCCCAAACGGTCTTTGTTGGCCGACGGGGGCCCCAATCCCTACTGGCTTCAGTGCCGCAATGTTTTATTTGGCCGACGAGGCCCACTCCCGTCGGCGTGATCGTAACTCCCGCCTGTTTTGTTGCCTGCCGATGGGATGCCCAATTCCCGTCGGCATGATGTCCCCCCTCCCCGTTTCCTGGTGTGCCGGCGGGGTGCCCAATCCTGTCAGCTACAGCTGCCCCCACAAAAAAAAAGGTCCTTAGGCACGCTGAGGCCCACCCCAGCATGCCAAATGCCCTAATGAAATTGAAAACTGTCCGCGTTGTTTGTTTTTCCCTGTAAAGGAAAAGCGGTCCCTCATGAGCTGGGAGACCCTCCTCCATAACCCACACACCCACCCACCCACTCGCACCTGCCTCCCCACACCCCCTCACTCTATATTTGCCTCCAAGTCCGGCACGATGATTTTCGTGGACCAGGAACACGCCTGCGCTTTCAAAGCCACTACCTAACTGAGGAAATGTCGGTAAGCTGTATAATGTAATAAATAGGTTTTTCAACTTTGCTGCATATCTCAGGCATTTTTGGAATTTTGGCACAAATTTTCAAAATGGGGTTTTGGGACCCCTCCTCATGAATTCTGTCACTGTCATGGTGTTAATCGGGCCCAAAGGGTGATTTCACGGTCACTGCGCAAAATCACCTTTCGGGACTGATAAACGGAATGACAGTGCCAGTGTTCATAAGGTGGGCTCTCAAAAAGCCTATGTTGAAAATTTAGTGAAAGAATTCCTAAAAATGACTGTTTTACAAGCGTGCGTTGCGCAGTTTCTACGCACGCTCGTAAGTTAGTGAATTTGTAACATTTGCATTCCAAATTTTCAACATTACCATTTTATCACATCTACTTTTGAGCAGTACAGCTGTCATTTTTCACATCTCACCCAAAATGTGTTTCAACGCATGTAGCGCACAATAGTGCAGTCTGTGTGCGAAATCAATGTTTGGGACAGGTTAAGAAAATCACAGTGACACTGTTCATGAGCAGAGGTCTTAAAATGTCTATGTTGAAAATCTGGCAAGAAAAGTTCATAAAATGACTGTTACGAACATGCGTTGCACAGTTTCCACGCACGCTTGTACCTTCGCACATTTGCAATATTTTCATTCCAGATTGCCAACACTGCCGTTTGCCCGCACCTCCTTATGAACAGTACAGCTGTCATTTTTCACATCCCAGCCCAAATGTGTTTTTGCACTTGCGGTGCAGACAAGCACGGTCGTTGTGGGAAATCCATGTTTGGGACACATTAGGAAAATCACACTGACACTGTTCATTAGCAGAGGTCCTAAAATGGCTATGTTGAAAATTTGGTGGCAAAAGTCCATAAACTAACTGTGTTACGAGCGTGCATTGCGCAGTTTCCACACACACTCGTAACTTCGCACATTTGCAATATTTTCACGCCATATTTTCAACATTGCCATTTTTCCGCACATCTTTATGAACAGTGCAGCTGTCATTTTTCACATCCTGGCCGAAATGTGTTTTCGCACTTCCAGCACAGAATAACACAGTTGCTGTAGGACATCGCTGTTTAGGACACATTACAAAAATCACAGTGACACTGTTCATTAGCAGAGGTCCTAAAATGCCTGTGTTGAACATTTGGTGATGAAAGTCCATAAAATGACTGTGTTAAGAGTGTGTGTTGCGCAGTTTCCATGCACGCTTATAACTTTGCACATTTGTAATATTTTCACTCCAGATTTTCCCATTTCCCCACCCCTTATGAACAGTACAGCTCTCATTTTTCACATCCTGGTTGAAATGTGTTTTTGCAGTTCTGGCGTAGAATACCGTGGTTGCTGTGGGAAATCAGTGTTCAGGACACAGAAACAAAATCACAGTGACACTGTTCATGGCTAGAGGTCGTTAAATGCCTATGTTGAAAATCTGGTGATGGAAACTCCATAAAATGACTGTGTTACGTGCATGAGTTGCGCAGTTTCCACGTATGCTAGGACGTGCAAGCATTTTTAATATTCCCACTACACATTTTCAACATTGCTATCTCTTCATACCTCCCTATGGATGGTACAGCTGTCATTCTTCATATCCTGCCCGAACTGTGTTTTCATACCTGTGGTGCAGAATGGCACTGTCACTGTTGGAAGTCAGTTTTCAGGACACATTGACAAAATCACACTGCCATTGTTCATGACAAGAGGTCCCGAATGCTTTCATGAGGTGGGTTCACAAAAAGGCCATGTTCAAAATTTGCACTGTGAATACCAACAAATGCATGAAACATTACGGTTTCTAACCATAACGTCCTACCCTGTACCGACAGACAGGCCTCGGGGTGTGCCTTTGCATTGCCAACTGTACTGCTCATGCCATCCCACCCCACCCCCGGCCACTGACAGGCATTGAGGTGTACCTTGGACTCTTCGTCCCAAGACTTCACCCCATTCTCCTATGCTGCACGCATTTCAACATATGTCCTTATGGAATGGGGTGACTGTAAAGCCAAACACCCTAAAGCACAGCTCAACACATGTCAGTGTCTGCAGAATAGGGTGAGGTGATATGGCGTGACCGTCATGGGTGATGACCCAAACCTTACCCCAAATCCTGTCCGTCTCTACAGGATGGAGGTGGGGTTCATGTGAAATTCAGTACTTCACTGCCATTCCTATTCTGCATCTGTCTAACTCCTGCATTTCTAATGCTAATACCAGCAAGCAAACATTTGGCATTGACAAATGCTTGTTTTGTAATGTTTTTCTTTTGGTCCCTTAGGCAGCTGTTGTGTTTTTATTTGGGTCAGTTCTTATTCTTTTTAACTTTCTTTGCTTTTACTTTTTCCAGGGCAAAATAAAGTCAAACCTTGACCTTCTCCTCCTCTCAGTACAGGTTGGCGTGGTCCCCTTTCCTTTCTGTCATGTGCTATTTCCTTAGGTAGTTTTTGGCCATTTATTTTGTTTCTTCCTCGGCTGCATGTTCCTTTCCCCTCTATGGAGCTTTCTTTCTGTCTGCTAGTACCCTCCAAACCCTGCCTTACAAATCTCACACACACACGCACACACACACTGCACTTTTTTGTGTGTTATTCACTTTTTTTCTGTCCTTTTTGGTCAGTGTTGGAGAGGGCAGCACCTCGCAACCCCCTCCTCCCGCCACAGCTCAGCACCAGTCAGTCACCCTCCCTTACCACTTTTCAGCTTTCTATTTTTGTTTATTTTCATTTGAGTAGTTTTTGGTGCCCAGCATTAACTGCAGAGCAGCTCAGGTCTCCCCTCAAATAGCAACAGCTGACACTAAAAAAAGAGTTGCGCCATTCCCTACCATCATAGACCAGACAGCCACCCATGTCCTTTCTCCTCGATAGAGTGAAAGAAAAGTGGGGCCCCCCTCCAAGTCACTGCCACAGCCACTAGGGTCCCTTCCCCTCCCCTGCGTTACCTGATCTTATGATTGGTGGTATGACCTGCTACTCCCTGCCACTCCAACAACTCTTTGGCTTCGCTGGCTCCTCTCTCTCCCACTCTCCTCTTGCACAGCGTTGTGACTGTTGCATTCCCAGACTCCTCCTCATGATTCTGCTACCCAGCACTCTGGTTGGTCACATGACCAGGGGGGAGTCTGACTCTGCAGCACCCTACTGGTGAGAAAGAGAACAGCAGGCAGAAAAAGGTTTATTTTAAACAGCACCACTTGTCCGCGGACTACTGGCTCCACACAAAGTACTTGTCCCTCACTGTGCATTGATAGCCCAGGACATCAGGCTATCGAATTTGTCAAACCCTAGTTCCTTTCCTCATATCCTCCCCTCATCAGATCCTCACCACGGATGCCTCTGGGATGGGCTAGGGTGCTCATCTGGGTCCTTACTAGACCCAGGGGACAAGGACTCTGCTTGAGCCTTCGCTTCACATCTGTGTCCTCGAGATGAGCGCTGTCCTCTATGTTCTGCAGGCTTTTCAGTGTGACCTGTCCCTGGGCCCTCTAGTAGTGCAGATGGACAATATCAGTGTGATGCAGTACATCAGCAAGCATGGGGGCACCCACTCTCACTGCCTGTACATAGAGGTAATGAGGACTTGCTATTGGACTCTGGATCATGGTCTCGTACTATTGGCCGTCCATGTTCCAGGTGTCTAAAACATCCTGGCAGACAAGTTAAGCAGGTCATAGTCCACAGGGCACAAATGTAGACTGCTCCCCTCAGTGGCAGAAGACCTGTTCAACAGGTGGGGTCGCCTAGAGTTGTACCTTTTTGCGTTCCCACTCAGCGCAACACTTCTGCTTTTCTGCCCGCTCAAACCAGGACCTGGAGTTTTCTGGCGAGATGCATTGTCCCTCTCTTGAAAAGGGAGATTCCTTTACGCCTTTCCTTTGATTCTGAAAGTGCTAATCAAGCTCCAGATGGAGGGCGCCACCCTGATTCTGGTGGCTCCCTTTTGTCCTTGGTAGATTTGGTTTCCACTATTGCAACAGTTAGCAGTGGAGCCTCTGGTTCCACTTCCCCTGTGCCCGGGTTTACTGTCACAGGATCAGGGGATCCTTCTCCATCCGAACCTCTGGTCTCTTTACCTGCATGCCTGGCTTCTGAAGATATAGCCATTGCCAGGTTTGGTGTCTCTCCTAAAGCGGCTGATGTCCTGGTGGCCATCAGAAAGCTTTCTACCAGGACGACTTATTTCATGAAATGGAAGCACTTTGCTTTGAGGGTGGTTTCCCATCATCTGGACCCCTTCACCTGCCTGGTGAGCCAGATTCTGGAGTACTTCTTGCTGTCCTTGTCAGATGCTGGCCTGAAGTATTCTTTGCTAAAAGTGCACTTGTCAGCCATATCAGCCTTCCATGTGCCCATTGAGGGTCGTACGGTAGCCCAGCTAGACATGACCTGTATGTTTTTTAAGAGGCATCCTTCACTTAAAGCCTCCCACCCGTAACCCAGTCCTGGCCTGGGACTTGAATTTTGTTTTGAAGAAAACTTGAGAGCTACACTTTGTCATGGAAAGCATTATTTTTAGTTGCTGTTACCTCTACTTGTAAGATTTCTGAGCTTCAGGCACTCGTGTGAGCAACCCTGTTTGACTTTTCACAAAGACAGGGTGTCTTTGTGTACTAACCCTAAGTTTTTGCCAAAGGTGATGTCTGAATTCACTCTGAATCAAACCATCTACCTACCGGTTTATTATCCTGAGCATGCTAATCCAGGGAAAGCATTGCTCCATACCTTGGATGTACATGGAATACTCGGATATCATGTTCATCGCATGAAGGACTGTAGAATGTCCTTGCATCTGATTGTTTCTTTCGCCCCTGGGAAAGAGGGTGTACTAGTTTCTAAACTGTGCCTGTCCAAGTAGTTGGCCAACTGTATTATTTTCTGTTATAGGAAGAACGGTAAGAAACTTCCTGGGACTGGGAGAGGCCACTGTACCAGTGGCATGGCCAATTTTGTCACCTGTTTCAAACAAGTTTCAGCAGCGGAGATCTGTGCTGCTGCCATTTGGAGTGCTGTCCACACTTTCACTAGGCACTACAGTCTGGACATCGCCTCTAGCGGGGGGGGGGTGAGTTTTATCCTGGCTGTGCCACAGGGCCTCCTTAAGTTGCCTTCCAACCCCCCTCCGGCCTGTTTTTCCCCTTCAGTACTGCTTGGGACTCGTTCCTATGGTGTCACCTGCTGCAAGAGATATCCTCGAAGAAGACAGAACAGTTATGTAATAATTTACCATAACAATAGATCTTCAATAGAATCTCTTGCAGTAGGTCATGCCACCCACCTTCCCCCTTTCTATTGTGTTCCTTCTTTCCTGTCCTCTCCTTTTCCAGGATGATGGGCTTTCTGCCTCACATGCTCCTTCTGGTGGGTCTCTGTAGCTCTCCCTCAGTTCCCTTAGGAGTGCGTTCTCAGTGGATGGTCTCCGGCGGGGAACTGAGAAGGGCATGGGGATGCCCACAGCTGTATAGGGAGGATGTTGGCATGATGACATCACCGTGGACGGCCCCAGTTATTATGCTAGCAAAAATGTTTCCATGTGGTCCTGGTGCCTGATGGTTATAGTTCCTAAGGTGTGACCTGCTGCAAGAGTTTCTCTTGAAGATCTACTGTTACGGTAAGTTCTTACGTAACTGTTCTATCTTCCTGGATCATCTTCACCATTGATTTACACGCCCACCCATCATCCCCCAGGCTCACCTTTTCAGTTCTTTGGTTTTCACCTTCTCTTGTTTTGGTTCAGGCTGTGAAGACACTGCTTTCTTGTTGTTGACCCTTCTTGTATAGGTCACAAGGGTTATCTTATGTCCTTTTTAGTTAGGGTTACACTTTGTTAGGTTACGCTGCATCTCCTTGGTAAAAAGGTATGAAGGCGGTTGCGGTCCAGTGCCGAGGTATGCCATGCAGCGCAAGCTAGTCTCACGGTGCCACACATGCATGCAGCCTATCTTGGTGCCGGCCCTCCTGAAAAGTACTGGCCCCCGTGGTGTCCTAGCAGCTCCGGCTCAGAACCCATCAGTGTGAATCAATGGTGAAGATGGTCCAAAAAGATCAAGAATTATGGTGAGTATGTAATTTTCATTTTTAGAGAGTGCATCTCAGAAAGGACATAAAGCAGAGGCGGTCCAGAGGAGGACAGGTAAAATGGTGTTGGGTTTGGAAGGCAAGTCCTTTGAAAAGAGACTGAGGGATCTCAGCAGTTACACCCAGGAAGAGAGGAGAGAAAAAGAGAGGTGTGACGTGATCGAGATCTACAAGTACCTGATGGGGCTGAACAGGCTGCAGGTGGGGAGTCTCTTTCAAATGAGGATAGGTACCAGAACCAGGGGGCATGTGATGAAGCTGGGGGGGAATTTTAGGAGACATGTGAAAAAAATATTTCTACACTGACATGGTGGTTCACCTGGAACAGACTGCTAGCAGAGGTGGTGGAGGCAAGAATGGTGAGGTGCTTCAAGCATGCATGGGATAAACATGGGGTATATTAGGAAAAAGGCAGGGAGGGTGACTGGAGACTGCATAGGGTCTGTGGATGTAGAGCAGGCAGGGAACACTTGGGTAGACTGGGTGAGCCAGGCAGTCCTTTTCTACCAACAAATACTGTCTTTTTGAAGCTACCTCATCAGTTAGTGACAAAACTGAAGGTTACAAGAAAAAAGCTGAACAAAAAGTAACTTTTTAAAAATTTAACTGAGTAAGAAAAATACTTTACACATTATCGGCCCTATAGAAGGGGGAGATGGTCTTATTACAGTAAGTCCTGTGTACACCATGAAAACACAGGTCAGAGAGGGATAGAGTGAGGCAGAGGTGGAAAGCAAGCAAGGCAGAAATCTGCCTCAACTCATCCAGCCCAGGCAAAGCCCAACCTATAACAATATTTGTCCATGTTGCCATAGATCCATTTATTTATTTCAAGCGTTTCACAAGGAAGGACATACTGAGTGGGTACCAGCTCATGTCCAGATGCGTCTGGGGTGGTGGTGGTGAGGAAGTATGCATATAAAAGGTGCAAGGTAAAATAAAATACACTGCAGTGCAGAGTTGTTAAAAATGTGTACAGTTAAGCAAACGCAAAGTAAGCAAGATGACCAGTGCAGTCCAAGTGGGCAGTATAGTACAATATGTTTTAAGTGCAAAAGCATTACCAAGTGCCAGTCTATGGCCAGGGTGGGGACAATACAATACAAGACAGTTCAAGCGCAGTAATTTCCAGGTGTGAGCCCATGACCAAGAGCACAGTTAATGACACCCAGTCTGTGTGAGGGTGCAAGAGTAGTCAGTGTAGTACAAAGCAGTACAGAACTAGGGCCTTAAAGCACTCATTTGGAGCATCTCAGTGGCAAACAGACTGGAGCCTAAATAGGTCCAGGTTAGTCCAATCCGGGGGGGCGGAGGGTCATCCAACAACAGGGAGAGTGGATGTGGGGTCACAAGTTCAGATACAGTTGCAGGACAGGAGGGCTCCTGTCTAATTTCCTCACTAGCTCATTGCAAACAGGTGGGTCTTTGAGGTACTATGACAGGGCTTAACCCTCCAATTTGAAAAATTCCCAAAGTAAAGCACATTCAGAGTATTTTCAGCTCCGATACTGGCAAAAAAAGCTCTTTCTGGAACTGGAAGTGAGAAAATTGGTAAAATTGAATGCTGTGGAGAAGGTCTTCGTTTCCCAGCCGGGGATTTGCTTCTTTCCAGGCATTTTTTTCACTTTAGGAAAAAAAGGGGGTAATTGCTACCTTCTGTGGAATTTAGAGTCCTGAATAAGAACATGAAAAAGGAGAATTTCAGAGTAACACTTCAAACCACGATTCCATCCCTGCACAAAGGGGATTGGCTAAGGTCACTAGATTTTAGGAATGCATACTTCACATCCCTATAAGACCATGCCACGAAAGTATTTAAGATTTGGAGCCTGGGCTGGACATGGTAAGATGGATGGTAGTGACTGGGAAGGGAGACTTTGTTCTTAGGAATGTCATGGCTTCTGTTACGAGTAATGAAATACGTATGTGCACACTTGATATATTTTCTTTTCTTAGTCTTTGATTTGGTTTGTTGTATATGTAGGGTTGTAATATTAATGTTAGGATAAACTCGATTGCAAAGAGAATCAGAGATCTCCCCCCTTTTTAAGGGTTGATATGTCAATATGTGTATGGCAGTTGTGGTCACCTAATTGTATGTGATATGCTTATGAAAGGAAAAGTTTAGTAAAAAGATTATACAAAAAAAAAAAAATTCAGAGAAGGGCATGCACAGTTCCAGTTCAAAGCAATGCTGTTTGGTCTGAACAGAGTGCCCAGGGTTTTCACAAAGTGTTCATTAGTGAACCTTGTATGGAGCAGCACACTTGTGAAGCATGGACCCAGACCTGTAGCTTGAAGCAGCGGACCTGTGGAGTATGCCCTGGACCAGTAGCTTGGCCTAGAGTCGCAAGGCTAGGGGCTGGGGAATGGAAGTGAGTAATAGAGTTGAAAAGCCATTAACATCACATTTTCCATCATTTCTGGCTTTAGAGACCTAATGATGCATTTTTTACAATGAAGACACACACACACATATATATATATATATATATATATATATATATATATACACACATATATATACTGTAGTATTGTATGTATGTATATATATATATATATGTGCAGACACTAGGGTTCAAGAACACTAAGTGGACAAAGGAAATACAAAATATTGAGGGTTAGAGTCTTGGTAAATTGGTAAAGTGTTCTTTGGGCTGTTAAACCTAATGTCCACACCCTCCCCCTCTATCATCCTGCCCGAGCACAAGGTAAATGCCCAAGCCCATGCCTCACAGGCGTATAGTGTTTGGAGGTAGAGAAGTATGGCTCACCACGTGTTGCCAACAGAATCGGCCGTAACTTTCTTCATGTATAAGTTTGTTTGCTCAGGGGAGGGGGTGGGCACTAGGGTTGACGACCCCAATGAACAGCACACCACCAATTTGCCAAGACTCCTGAGACTCCAAACCATAATGTTTTTCATTTCCTTACTTTGTATTTTTGCATGATATTATCTTGCTATGTTGGGCCATACCCTACTTTGCAAGATATTATCTTACTATGTCATGTCAAGTTACCACATTGTATCTTGCTGTTTATCAGTACACGTTGAGTGGGGCCAGTAATTACACGCCTCTGGAGGCTGTTGTTAAGCATCAGACACATTCATCAAGTGCCTTTAAACATCTGAGAGAAACATCTGCAAGAGAAGTGTGATTATTGACTCTAATCACACATTCCTGGACTGTTTTATTGCACTTATAACATGTGCATAAAAAAATTCTTCTTAAAAAATAGGTCGCTGAGACAGCTAGTATGTTGCTCTAACTTGCAAATGTGTTATTTTCGACAGTGGGACATTAAGTAGTCCATTATTTCATTTTGCAGGTTGCGTGAACTGATGGTGTAAAGCTATTTTTTTCTAACGTTTCTTATTTCAAATGAGGTCAGGTTATCGAGGGAAAGTGAGTCGGGTATTTCAGTGGGGTTTTGTATTTTTTGCTCTTTTGCAGCCTAATTGTTTTCTAACCTTTTTTATTTTAAATCCAGTCAGCTTTTTTGTGCACAGCTACAGTTTGCTTAGTTGAAGTCTGGTCTCCTTTGTCAGCGTCACTACCACATTGTGGTCTCGGGTTGGCTGGCATTGCAGTGATGCTGTGGTGGTGGTGGTGGTGTGACTTTGGTCTTAGGTTGACTGATGTGGGATGATGGCAGTGGGCCTGGGCTTCAGTTTTGAGAGCGAGCAGGGCAGCGTGTGGGAGCATCGTCCAGCATCTCATCAGGACCCAGTCCCTCTACATTCTGTTTGAGCCATTTTTCTAATGAAAACTCCCTTGCAAAGTACAAGTAACTGTGCAGTTATATATACACACATATTTATGCAGTAGGTTTGGACACAAAAACTGTTAAATAAATGTGTTATTTTCACGGGTGTTAAATCGTGGAACCACCATTTATTTAACACTCTAACGTCAATCAAACACCATTTCATTTAACACCCTAATGTCAATCAAGTCAATCAAACACCGTTCATTTAACACCCTAGTGTCAATCATCCTTCCTCCTACCAGCACTGCTTCCACTTGCCTTAACTTTCAGTTTCATTACCAACCCAAGGCCAGCAGCACCTCCCAGCTTACAACTCCACAACTGTCATTTTAGGAAGCTCACCAACCACACTGCTGTCATCATTTCCACTTTCACACTAGTACTGCCTAAACTGCCACTTTTTACCCCAAAACCGCAACTTCTGACAACAGATGAACGCCATCAAAACAGAACTCATTACTTTTTTATTTTTGGGTGTTTGCAATCTAAAGCTCAAAACAACCTGCTTGTTTGCTCCGACCCCTCCCCCCCCCCAACAAACACAGCTTACTGGCCTCTCCCTTGCTCAGCTTTACCTCGCTCTGGTCCCACTTGCTCCCAGTCCCACTTGGTCACTGCAACATTTAAATTAAAAATTAAAAATATGAACTTCCATTTTCCAATTCCATACCTATCTCCAAATACACAGACTCTGTTTAAAAACACAAGTAACTTTCCCTTCCACCCCCTCCGTCGCTCGCTCGCCCACCCATTCCCTTCATCAACAGTCAGGTGACGCTCCCAGCCCTTCACATATTGCACCCTCAAACTCAGCTGAAAAAAAAAGTACCTTTTTTAGTTTTCTGTTAAAATGCTACCTCCCAAACCAGTGTTGTCTTTCACTGCCTTCTTTGTTCCTCGTCAAAGCCCCTTCGCAACTGCTGGTTCGTTCTCTCTTCTGGTCAGTGGACACAGACAGTAAAGAAATGATTTTAAATTAACAAAAAAATTAACACAGGCTTCTCTGGTTTCCTTCAGAGTTCCTCTCCCGCTTCAGTCCTGCACCTGCTACAGTATCTCCCAAGCCGCCAGCCACTCTGAAACAACACACACCAATCCTTTTTGACCGCAAAGGCAGAAATCCTTGGACAGCTCATTCATGTCCCGTCCCTCTCACTGGCAAGTGGTGCCATCCTGCCTTAGTTATTTATTTTTAACATCTACGTCTTCAGCCAAGAACACACACTGACTCGATGTCCAGATGCCTCCATATATATAGTGGCATTCTCGCTTACTCAGTAAGTGAGAAACAGGCCCACCATATTTTTTAAACTAGCCAGATCGCCCACATGCAGAATAACAGCCAGTCGTAACTACTACTTTAAATGACTGACATGGTATTCCAAGTAGCAACACCCACCTGTAACTGTTGCAAGGATACCATATGACAGAATAATCTTTTTTGCCTTGAAAAGGCATGGAGTAGCATGTGAAACATTGGCGAGCTTCCAGGAATATTTGCTGCTGTTTTATTTAACTTTTTAATCTTCAAATAAAGTGTGAGTGTATTTTTAAAACACTCCTGTGTGACTGTGATGCCCTTCATTTTCATTGGATAGACAAAATAATCTTACCAATTTTATTTAAAAAAACAAAAACACAAATTAAAGAAAATAAAAATAAAACCCATTACTTAAACTGCCTGTCTATTGCATAAATTGGATATGCAATGGAAAACTTGTGGGAATACATGATCTTCCCTTGTCAATCTTCACCATTCATTACTTCCTGGGTGTAAGCCGGCGGCTGCACCCGTCCGAGCTTTTTTTTTTTTTTTTTTAAAAGTTGCCCTAACGGCCCATCCGAAGCTGGCGTCATGCGCGAGGGGCGGCCGTTAGTAGCGACCGACTCCTCCTCCAACTCAGTTCTGTTTCTCCCGCCGTCGAGGCAGCACCTGTTCGCGGTAGCTAACCGAAAAGTGCGTATCCGACTCCTTTTTCTACACTCGACGCCTACGGTAAGACTGTTCCTTTTTCTTTCCTTTGTACGGCGCCGGGTGTATTTCCGACTGTGTTTAATCTTGTTTATTTCGCGTTATGTCCGGTTCTGGAGCGAAACGTTCTTCTAAGACGGGCCGTGCCCCTATGCGTCGGTGCTCCTGCGGCCGGCATTTCTCCGTCTCGGACCGGCATGACGTCTGTCTTCGTTGCCTGGGACCCGACACATAATATGGATTAGATGCGGCGCTTGTTTCTCGATGGACCGTCGGCGTCCCTCGAAGTCAGCGTACAAACTCGGCAAGGCCCGCCGACTTTCGGAGGGGCGGCGTCGTCGCGGGAATCTCGGGCGAGATCATAGGCCTTTCCCGGGTCCCCTCCGGGCTTCTCTGGTCGAGGAGAGGGTCTCCTCTTCCCTTCTTGCGAGGCCCCTTCCAGAGTGTTAGAGGCTTGTCATGCCCCCCTCGGCGCCAGCGCTGACACCGCCTCGGCAGTCACCTCTTGAGTGCAGACTCCCCGTGCCGAGGCCCTTGGCTGGGCCCGGCTCCGGGTGGACCTCGGCGCGACCTCAGCGCCGTTTTGGATCAGCGCCCGTTCGCGGTGCGGTGATCAGCAGCGCCCGTTCAGCGCCATTCAGATCCAGCGCCGCTTCGGTGCTACGGTGATCGAAGCGGCGCCGCTTTGGATCCAGCGCCCGTTGGCGGCCAGCGATCAAGCGGCGCCGTTGGCAGTGCCCGTTTTTGGCCTTAAGCGCCCGTTCGCGGTGCCGATGAGCCTAGCGGCACGCCGGCAGTGCCGCTTCGCCTCCAGCGCCGTCGGCCGTTCCCCCTCCTCCAGGCGGTGCAGGTGCCGGCGCCGCTGGGGTGTGGGGTTGAGCCTTCATGTTGCCCGGCGTGCTGGGGGCGGCCCGGTGTCGCCTTTCGGTACCCGGGGCGTTCGCGGCCCGTGGCCTCGAGGACCCCTGGGGTGGCCAGCATCGAGGTCCTGCTGGTCTCGTCCTCCTCGAAGGACGATGACTCAGATGTGGACCCATCCTGGCATCCCCATTCTTCGGAATCTGGGTCCTCGGTGGCTAGGGGTACCAGGCGGCGCAGCGGGCCCCTCCCTCTGTCCCCCTTGCCGTCGTCTCCTGAGGGTTCCTCGGCTGGGGGTGGCCGAGAGTCCCGGGGGGCAGACGTGGGGGTGACGGAGGGGGAGGCTCCCCTCTCTGGAGGCTCGGTGACAGCTACCCCAGTGCTGTGTTACCTCCTCTGTGGGTTAGGGAGCGTTGCAGTGGGGAGGGCCCTCTTGGAATCCGAGGGTTGAGGGCAGGCGTCCTGCTGCTCGGTCTTCTTTGGCCACCTCAGGGGGTGGCCAGGAGCCATAGCGAGAGCCCGCCCCTCCCAGGGTTCTAGGGTGTCCTCTGGCGCGGCGTTTGTGTGGACTGCCCTTCTGGATCCATGCAGTCAGCGTCGTCACAGGAGTTTCTCCCCAGGGCTCTTCCAGGTTCGCTTCCCCAGAGTTCCGTTCTGCGTGCCTGGTTTGATATCCGGGATCCCTCCTACTAGAGGCTCCCTTCCCGGATTCCAGAGCCCTGCGCGAAACAGTTGCCTCCTCGGAGTGCCTCTCTCCCATCTCTCTGCCTTCACCACCCCGCTCCCAGGCCATGTCCGGTCCTCTGGTCCGTTATCCTGGGGAGCAGTTCGAGGTTCTCGCGGCCTTCCCCTCATATGTTAGTTACATGCATGGCGGGTCTTCGGCTCTCCCCACTGCGCAGGAATCCTCTGGACATTCCAGTTCCCCATCATCCTCGTCTCCCTCCTCTGAGGGAGAGGAACCCTGCTCATCTGTCCTCGATGCTGATTTCACAGAATATCAGCGTTTCCTCGAGGATGGTGAGGATCTTGATTCTCGTTAGGAGAACAATACCCGAGCGGGTGACGGCGTAATTCCTTGGTGAATTCAGTGCCCAGCATCTGGTGGTACCTTCCTGGCTATCCCCTTCCAGGGCGTCTATCCGGTCCTGGCAGTTCCCTGCCGTTTCTTCCCCAGCCCGGGGACTGCCAGCGTAGGTATTGTGCCCCTCCTGAGTCTCTAGGTTCCCTTCCAACCCGTCCTCAGGTTTGGTATACCTGGATACTCCTTCTGGGCGCCCGTTGCCTGGCGCTCCTGACCATCACAGTTCGGACTCTGAGTTCGACCGTTAAGAAATGAAAGAAATGTTCTCTTCTTGGCGTCGCAGTGCATGTATTGCATCACATCAGGCTCACCACGCTGCCTACAACCGGCATCTGTGGTCGATGATGTCCAGCTGCTGGCATCTATGCTGACGAGCAAACCAGACAAGCCGTTGCCCTCTCAGCGGTAGGCCTGGAGCTGGCAAGACACCAAGCAAGGGCATCTTATGGCCAATGAGGTGGCTTCCAGGCTTGCGAGGACAGCGATCTGCATCAGGCCCGGACGGCATGGCCGTCTCAGGTTGTCACCCCTGGCCTGGCGTGGGGTGATGCGCTCCGCCTTCGGGGACCATCTTTTCTCATCCAGAGCTAGGGAGACTTTACAGGGGCTCCCTCCGTCTCCCTCGTCCTCGGGAGGCACCTCCTAGCTCTTCTCCCACTAGGCTTTCTGAATAAGCCAGGGTCTTCTCCTTCTGTTTCTCACCAGCAGAAGGCTGGGGGTCTTGTTCCCTCAGGGCATGGCCTCTTCCCCTCCTGGGGAAGAGGCTTAGTACTCACCCAGGAAGTAATGAATGGTGAAGATTGACAAGGAAGATAGAAAAATGCATTCCACGTAATTCTTGATCTTCTCTTGTATCTTCCATTCATTACTCACCCCGCCCACCATCCTCAGTGGCCTCTTCCTGTGGCTTCTCCACCTCCGTCTCCTTCCTCTCTCTGCATTATATAAAATATAGGAAAATTGCTCATTTTCCCAAAAAAAAAAAAAAAAAAATCTTCTTGGGGGGGGGTTAAAATCCAGAAAAATTATTTACTCTAAGATTCATGGGCCATCTCGTGGATTGCATTGGCGATCAGACTGCACAACTATCTCTTACTATTCTTATGGCAAGATACCTCTGGGGTTGTTTGGCCTGGCTCAGGCTATTCAGTTTTGATCCTGCAATCCCGTGTTCAGGTAGTTGCCTGAAATCTAATCCCCCTCTATTCTTGCCTTGCAGAGCAGAGGAGCAGTACGTCTGTTCCTTTCTCTTCTAAAAAAAAAAAAAAAAAATGCTGGGGAACTCTCTCAAACTGCTATAGGCATCTTGGTATCTGGGTCATGCATCTAGTTAAAAAAAAAAATAATAATTTTTCTATCTGTAAAAAAAAAAAAAAAAAGGAATAGGAGAAATCAAACAAGAAGGCAAAGAGAGGTAGGCTATCCTTCTAAGCTGTTTTGCTAAGTGGTTTCTCCTTTAAGTGTCCTCCTGGACAATTTTTACAGTAGAGCTCTGCTGACCATATCCAATCTTAGCCAGCCTAAGCCTTGGCGGCCTTAGCCAGTCAGTCTGAGTCCGTTTCTATCTTGGAGCGCCTGAAAGGCTTACATTTTCCATTTCTAAACCCCTGAGCAGCGCTCTCATGCTGCTAGGGGTTTTCTTCCCTCCTCGGCTGCCCTCCAGTTAAAGGCCTTCAGGCCAGGAGCCCGAGGTGGGTGTCAAGAACAATGGCATGTTGAAGATGAGGACTATGCCCTCCTGAGTCTGTCTAGCGGGTTCGGTGAACCTTCTCTTCAGCTCTATCTCCGGGGATTCTTGCTTCCTTTAGTGCGAGCCTTCAGCTACAAGCTAACTATGCTTTCGTTGGGCATTCTGGTCCCTTCAACATCCCATCTCTCTCTTCTCTTTCTTCTTCTTCTTCTATTTTCTCATTTCCTTACTCATCTCTCCTCCTAGAGTCGCCCAGGTAAGGAGGCCCTGCACTCCCTAGGCTAGGGATGTTCTTATCTCCTCTGTCCTTCCTCCATCGGCTTATTCCTTTTTCAGTTCATTCTTCCTTGCTTTGCTATCCCTCTGCTATCTTGCCTCGCTATCTATATTTTCTGCTTTCATTTTTGCCTCTCCGGCTCACAGAACTGAGTTGGAGGAGGAGTCGGTCGCTACTAACGGCCGACCCCGCGCGCAAGACGCATGACGTCGCTCTCGAGGCGCGGGGCGTTAAACAACAAAAAAAAAAAAAAAAAAAAAGCTCCCGTGGCAGTGCGGCGCCTCCGCTTACACCCAGTAAGTAATGAATGGTGAAGATACAAGAGAAGATCAAGAATTACGGTAGGTACGTAATTTTCCTATTTATACGCTCTCAAGTAGTTTGACCTCAGACATCTCACTCGTGGCTTACGCCACTTGTGAGGTTACCCAAGGTCAAACTGCTCTTGTGCATATAAATCATGTATTCTACTTGTTTCCATTGCATATCCCCTATGTGTGTGTGTGTGTGTGTGTGTGTGTGTGTATATATGTGTATATATAAAAATTGCAAAAGATTTAATGCTCCAGTTAGGGCAAAAGCAACAAAAGTTGGGAAATGAGGTGTTAGGGTTTCCCTAACATCCCACCCTCCCAATCCAGGCAGGAGAGCAGGTGTGGGGTGTGCCTTGGGTTTCTCAAGCCTAACACTCACCCCATTCCATCTGTAAATAAGGTCAGATGTGCAGACTTTATGAGACTGGGGTGAGCGTTAGTCTTGAGAAACCCAAGGCACATCCCACACCTGCTCTCCTGCCCTGTTTGGGAGGGTGGGATGTTAGGGAAACCCTACTGCCTCATTTCCCAACTTTCATTGCTTTGACCCTAACTGGAGCATTAGCAAAGTTTTTTGCAACTTATTTCCTTACTTTTTGAGATTGCATAATAGTATCTTTATTTGAAGGACCCTGCTCTCCCACCCCTCCGTAGATGCGTATATGTATGTAGGTGTGGCAGCACAGGGCCCTCTGGACCCTGTGCTTCCTTTTATAGGACAACAGTGACCAAATTGTCTGCATAACCACCTTATTATCCCACCTCATGTACCCAGTACAGAACATTTTCAAATTCTTGCCAAAACATAATTCTGTGCAACTGCAACCATTTTGTGCCACAGGTGCGAAAACACATTTTGGCCAGGATTTGAAAATGACAGCTGTGACGTACATGAAGTGGGGTAATAAGAAGGCTGTGTTGAGAATCTGGGGTAAAAATATTTTAACATTTCAAAAATTACGAGCGGCATAGCCACATTGCAATGAATGATCATATCTTTATCATTTTTTATTATTTTGACCCCAGCTTTTCAAAATGGTTTTCTTATGACCCCACCTCATAAACCTTGTAGGTGTAAATGTTCAGATCCGTGCCAAAATGCCATTTCGCACCACAGGTGCGAAAACACGTTTCGGAGAGGATGTGAAAAATGACAGCTGTACTGTTCATGAGGTGGTGTGAAAATATGGCTATGTTGAAAATTTGAAGTAAAAATATTGAAAATTACCAAAGTTATGCACGTGTGTAGAAATATTTGAATGAATGCGCATAACTGTGCAATATTTAGTAATTTTTTGACCAACTTTATAACATGGCCTTTTTGGTGCCCCCCATCTCATGAACACTGGCAGTGAAATTTCATTATTTGGTCCCGAAAGTTTGAATTTTATCGTAGAAACCCCTGCTCAACTCCAAGTATAGTGGCGCGACTGCGGCACTATAATACACACTTCTTACCCCAGAAATTCACTAATATTATTAACTTCTGTAGTGTCCCTTTAAGACAACACTGCCCCGGAGAGAATGGAACTATATGCAGATGATGGAACATTTGCCATGTGCCATTTTTCAAAAGCTGCCCAGCTAACTGCCTATGTTCTAACTCCTCAGATTTTTTTCTCCCCGCCTGCAAGTCAAGACGCCCTGGAGTTTCTGCTCCCTAACAGTCGTTCTGACGTGTTATTTCCTTCAAAAACTTAAGTATTTTTAATTTCTTTTCAATTGCTGCCTAGTTTATTGTTTTTCAGTTTTAAATTATGCTTTTTAGTGTATTTTAGTTAATCGGTTCCTCTTGGTTTACTTTAAACCAAGGAGGAACCGAGGGTTGTTTATTTTAATTGGAACCCTTTTTACTGTTCCACCTGCTTTTGCTGTGATTTTTCTGTTAAAAAAACGTTATTTTTGAACCGAGTTCATCGGTTTCTTTTCCCCGGTTCCTGGTTACTAAACCAACCGCAACCGAAAGGTTTTGAATTTTTTCTCAGTTCCTGAACTGACCACAACGATCAAATTGAATTAACTGTTTGTGGTTCCTGTTTTCTTTAGCTCTCTTAAAGTGTCAAAAAGCCTAAAAGGAAAACTGGACCCCTGGGGTTCAAAAATTGTTTAAAATGTGCAGAGGTATTTGCCAAGGCAGACAACCATGACCTTTGTGTTGTCTGCCATGGACAACAATCTCTCTATGGATTGTGATATTTGCAAGTCCTTTGCTCCAGAGACGCTTGAAAAACATCAGGAAAGGATGCAAAAAGGACTTGAAAAGGGTGCCATGGGCTCTGACCAGTCCACTCCCTTTAAGAATATGGCTGAAACTACTAGAGCCTCTTGCACCACCCCTAATACGGGTGAGGGCTCTAGGAAAAAAGGCATTGAACTGGCTAACTCTCCGGTGTCTGCCAAAAAGTTGAGAAAGACAAAGCACACTGAAGCCCCTGCTGGAAAGCAACAAGGGACCGCTCAAGTGCCTGCTTCTTTGCCTTCGCCTACTGACTTAGCACAGGCTCTACAAGTACTTCAGGTTCTGCAGGGCTTGATATCCTCTCAGCCACCTGCTCAAGCCCTGGCAGGGAAAACATCTGCCTCTGTTCCCCCTCCACTCCTGGAACAGTTGGAGCGTGGGAAACTGGAAGAGGCTGAGGCAGAAGGGGGAATTGAACCCAGAGTTTCTTCTAAACAGGAGTTCGGTTCACCCCCTCCCCCCTAGACCTTCTAAGGATAATTCCTCACATTTTGCATTAGTGAGAAAAATGGTTGAATCCTTGGACCTCATCACCACTGAGGAGCTGCAAGTTGAGGAGGAAGCTGAATATATGGGGTTAAAGGGGCTGACACCCACTAAAAAACTCTTGCTTCCTCTCTGTAAGTTCTTTAAGAAGGACATTATGGCCATTTTGCAAGCACCAAATACTGTTCCTCCTATCGACAAAAAGGGTGACAAGAAGTATCAGCTTGGCAGGACAGGGGCTGAGTTTCTTTTCACTCACCCTGTTCATCGGGGTGTTATACAGCAGGCAGCATGTGAAAATGCTAAGCTGCCTCTGGCCTTGCACCCTCCTGAAAAGGATTCAAGGAAAATGGATGCCATGGCAAAAAAAGGGCTACCTGTCTGCTTCATTGGAAATCAGACAGGCCAATTACCAGGCATACGCAGCCCAGTACTAAAAGACCCAGTGGCAGTCAATACTGGACATTTTGCAAAGGAATCCTTCTAACACAGGGCCATACCTGGTTCAGATTGCCAGAATGGGCCTAGAGACTGCAAAATTCCAATTTCAAATGGCAGCTGATACCACCGATACTGCTGCTAGATGGATGGCTGGTACAGTAGCCCTTAGGAGGTTTGCCTGGCTCACGGCAGCTAACCTGACTCTGGATACCCAGGCCAAGGTCATGGATTTCCATGTGGAAAACAATTCACTCTTTGGTGAGCAAACTGAGGCTTACCTGAAAAAGGTGGATACTTATAAAACCACTTTCAGGAGCACAACCAAAGAGAAACCTTCACCTTCTTCTAAGCTGGTTAGAAGGGGAAGTAAAGGTAGGGCATCGAGCAAAAGACCTCTTCCTCAGGCCCAGGCTGCCCCACAGCATATGCAGTACCCTACAGACAAGGGTAGGGGTAAAAGGGGTCCTAGGAGGGGCTCCCAGGCTGAACAGGTCCAGCCACAACTAGAGCAAAACCCTGAATTGGTTCTCAAGTCCTTGGCAGTGGGATTTACTCCTTTTATACCTGGTAATCCATGTTTAAAAAGGGTCACATTGGCAATAATTCTGCCAGCATTATGATAACAAGCTGTTTTTTTTTTTTTTAAGTCTAAGGGAGCTTACTTCCTCATCCCCATAGGATCCTTTCGGGGAGTCCCCAGGCTCCAGTTTCCCTTCAACTCCATCACTCCCCTTTGCAAGGTTCGTTTTGGTGTGAGGTTCTGGGACAATTTTCATACAGTTTCAATTTAGGCTCCTCTCATAGTGGTTTTCAACTGTTCATTCTTAATCTAGTTGGGTTTAACACTATGATCCATTCCTGGGCTGTGCTGACAGTGCTTCATGTGGATCAATTTCTGAAATGAACCCTACCTTTGGTTAGTATTGATGGCTCGCCCACAAGAAAACGGAGTGGATCAGTTTTTTTTTTTTTTTCCCCTAGCTGATGACTGGCTAGTGATGGGAGACGTCCCCATAAATAAGGATCACTTTCAGGGTTCTTTAAAAAAACACAAAAAAAAAAAAACAGATTTTATCCCTGTGTAGTCACTGCATTTCTTAGACGAACTGAGTGCCATCGTGGGAAGGGTTTCCCTATCCAGAGAATGGTAACCAAGCTCTGCAACCTGCACTATAGCAGTGCCTATATCCCCTGGACTACTTGGCTTAAGCAGCATGTACTTTCTTGGACCACAGTTTTCAGGCAAAACACTTATGGTCCCTCAGAGCCAAGTGGTACCAGATAAGGGACACTTCCTCATAAATAAGTACCTCTCCCACTAGGAGTCTCCATCTGTGCTCCTTAGGACAGAGGAATCTTCACTGTTGGTTTGCCCATTTATGAGGGTGCATCACCCACAGTCTTTAAGAGTTGCTTCAGCACATAAGCCTGAGGGAGCTAGAGGCAGTGCTCCTAGCCCTCTAAATTGGGGCAGTGTGGTACAACTCAGCATGAATACCACCATACTGCACATCTTTAGACATGGAGGGACAAGAACCTCTCCCTGCTCCACATGCACAATGAATATATGGAGTCCACCTACTCCCCCAGTGCCCGCTACAGGCTATCCTCCTGCCCAGAACAAATACCTAGCAGATGACCTGAGTAGGATAAATCGGGCTCATCACGAGTGGGACCAGAAATAAAGATGCTGTTCAAGTATTTAGAAGGTGGCTCACCCCAGTGATAAATCTCTGTGCATCTGATGTGAATCGTCACCTGCCTCAGTCCCGTTTTGGATCACCACACGGCACAGTACCCGGGATGCTTTGCATCTGGGATGGGTTGGGGAGGCATTTGTCTGCCTCTCTACTATTGTAGTCATTCTGGGTATTGATTAAACTGTGATCCCAGCCAGTGTAAAGGGTTCTATTAGTACTGTTGGCCCTACAGCCATGGTATTTTCTACTGTTGTCTCCTTTGTCTGCGGCCAAGCCTATATGCCCCCCCCCCCACCGTGGGGATCACAACCTGTTCTTCTCCACCTGGGGGAGACTCATGTACACCAACCACAGGTTCCTGGGGTTTAGGCTTGGCCCTATGGTATTTAGAGTAGGCTGGTCTGCATCTCTTAGTGAGTTACTTGAGAGTTTTTAATGGATCACAGAGAATCTGTTACTAAAAAAGCCTGTGTTGCAATAAGGGAGAAGGCTTTATACCTGGGTGTTCTCCCAAGGGTTTGGAATCAACACTGGCAGACATCTCAACTTTGGGGGTTTACTTTACACACCATCATTCACTGGCCTTAGCTTTTGAACTATAGCTACACTGGTTTTCAGTCCCTGCTCATGTTCCTCCTGGGAAGGAACATCCTTGGCATTCATTCCAACCTTCATTTTATAAGAAGCTGTCTTACCTGTATTCCCTCACGGAACACCAGTGCCAGCTGGGACCCAGAGCACCTGCATGGTTAAGCTTATGCTCTCCCCTCTTCAACCCCAAGGTTTCATCAGGCACTAACTGTGTTAATTGGAAGGCAGTTTTTTCTGGGGGTCATCACTTCAGCCTGAGGGTTCAGTGAGATCCAAAAACTTTTGTATGAAGATGGCTATATCTCCTGCCTTAGAGACTTGATAGTGTTGAGAGTAAAAAGGGAAGATCCCTACCCAGATTCGTGTCAAACTCCCACTGGGACCAGTCTGTAACCTTGCCAGTCTCTTCACTGAGCATTCTTTCCCAGGGAGACACGGACCATGCATTATAGAGGTACAAACAAACCTTTTATTACCACATAAGTCATACTAAGGATCACAGGTAGGACAGGCATGTGCTTACCCTGACCTATGAAGATACGGGCAAAGGATATCCAGCTCCCAAAAGAAGTAACTCTTGTGGATAGTTCAGTGTAACCAGCTCCATGGTGGGAAAAGGAGCTCCATGAGGGTTCAGAGCTCATTACACAATGGTTACAGCTGCCCCTGTTGCAGCTGCCAGGGAGGTCCCCTGCTGAAAATCTGTACAGCAGCTATCTTGAAGTTCTCTACTCATTTGCAAGGCATTTCTTCCTGGACACTTGTCTAGTGATGATGCCAGGTTTGGCACAGCGTTCTGCAGAGTCTCTTTATTAAATGGTTCTGTGCCCACCTCCAAGGGTACTGCTTCTTAGTCTACAGAAGTTAATAATATTAGTGGATTCCTGGGGTAAGAAGAAATAATTCTAGGGATGTGGATATATTGTTCAGTCCAGACTTTATGGCAGGTTCCTTGCCGCTTTAAATGTTGCCAGAAGGTCTTCAGGCTGGCTCCTCCCAACCACCTGGGTGGTAAAACCCTCAGCTCCGCCCCATGACGCCAGATCTTTCTTACCCCTTGGAAGCTCAGGTTTCCTCTTTAGCGCTCTGCGTTTTAGGCCTGGATCCAAACTCTTCGGTTAACCCGAAACTAATTTTAAAGTTTACAAGACTTCGGTCTTTGTCTTCCCTCACAGCTGCGATGGACAAATCGACTACCAGCTTTCGTTGGTGCCCTTGTGGGCAGAAGATGTCCCGGACCAATCCGCATTCCACGCGTGTGTCTACTGCCTGGGGCTTGGTCACGATTCGCCAGGCTTTAAATTGTGCGCTCCTTCTCCGGCGTCTTGGAGGACTGCGCTGCTCGACTTCTTCTTGGGCCTCCGTAGGAGAATCCCCTCAGTCCAGTATCTCCGTGAGGGGATACTTGGCCCGTTTCTAAATGGGTTCAAGCTGCATCCCAGTGGACTCCGAGATGAGCCGAAGCAAACCTAAAAACAAGGATTGGCTCTCGTTCACCGACTGACCCCCGGCAGACTCCAGGTCAAGCGGCCTGGAGAACAGGGAGGAGTCGTCATCAGACTCCAAGGAGTCTGCAAACAGCAGCCGGGTGCCTGAGCCACCCTCCACCTGCCGAGGTCTGCCGCTTCCTCCAGTAGGAAGCCTGGAGGCAAGGGTCCAGGAGGTCCCTCAGTGGGCACTTCCTCCAAGCCTGCCCAGTGACGGGTTGAGGGGGTGTCGCCCCCAACCTCGTCAGTCCTCCCCGGGTTCTCCCGTGGGGGGATAGCTCCACCTCTTCCTTTCCACCTGGTCCGCTATCACCAGGGACCGCTGGGTGCTAGAAGTGGTGGGCAGGGATCTGCCTCTGGAATTCGAGCAGTTCCCTCCCTATCAAGCCGTCGTCCCACAGGGGGTGACGGGACAAAGGAGGTGATCAGCGAGGTGGTGGATCCTCTTCCAGACCCAGGGTTTGTGTCCAGGTACTTCCTGGTCCCAAAATGGACTGGGGGGCTGGCGCCCCATTCTCGACCTACATGACCTGAACAAGTTCCTAAGGCAGCGCACCTTCAGGATGGTCACTCTGGCTCAGATCATTTCATCCTTGGAACTAGGTGTGTGGTTTTGTTCTGTGGACCTTCAGGATGCTTTCTTTCACATCCCAATCCATCCGTCTCATCAGAGATTCCTCCGCTTTCAAGCAGAGGGATCTCTTTAAGAGTTCCGGGCCATGCCCTTCGGCCTCTCTCCAGCTCCCAGGGTCTTCACCAAATGCATGGCAGTGGTGACAGCATTCCTGCGGCGCCGAGGGGTCTTGGTGTACCCTTACCTGGATGACTGGATGATTGCAGCCTCCTCCAGGTTGGAGGTGGAGCGGTCCAAGGATCTGGCCCTCCAGGTCTGCTCTCAGATTGGCCTCCTCATCAACGAGGCCAAGTCGAACTCGGCCATCGCATGGTGATTCAGTTCATCGGGGCAGAGCTCAACTCTCTTCGAGCCAGAGCCCGGCTCCCGGCGAACAGGGCCGTGGTCCTTTCCTTCTTTGCCCAATAATTTCTGGTTGGGCAATTGCACCCTGCCTGGGACTTTCTGCACCTCCTGGGCCTCATGGCAGCCTGCACCAGTGTGGTCCGCTGGGCCCGCTGGCATATGTGTCCCCTACAATGGGGCTCGCCCACCAGTGGTCACAGCGCTCCAGTCCTCTGGACCAGCCAGTGGCGGTGACCCAGGAGATGTGGGACGGCCTACAGTGGTGGCTCGTTCCAGCTCATCTGCAGGAGGGTATCCCATTTGTCCACCCGGAGCCGACGGTCACTCTGATAACCAGCGTCTCTCTGGGTTGGGGTGCCTATCTGGGGGAGCTCAGAGCCCACGGTCTCTGGTCCCCTCAGGAGTTTCGATGCCACATCAACCTGCTGGAGCTTTGAGCAGTCCGACTAGCCCTCACCACCTTCACTCCATTTGTACAGGGTCAAGTAGTCCAGGTCCAGATGGACAACACCACGACCATGTACTACCTCAACCGACAGGGCGGAACGCATTCCTTGCCCCTGTGCAAGGAAGCCCTCCACACTCGTGATCGTGAGCCTGGAGGCAGATCTCCTAGCCATTCATGTTGCAGGAGCCTCCAACAGTCTGGCCGATGCCCTCAGCAGGATAGACGCTGCATCTCACGAGTGGTCTCTTCTGCCGGAGGCAGTACAAGATCTGTTCTCCCACTGGAGTACCCTTCAGGTGGACCTGTTCGCCTCCAGGGAGAATGCAAAGCTGAGACTGTTTCACGCCCGCCCCCCCTCAACAGGGCTCGCTGCAGGGGGGTGCCTTCTCGAGGCCATGGACCCCGGGCCTCTTCTATGCCTTCCCTCCATTTTCCTTGATCCACAGGGTGCTTCTCAAGGAGAAGAGGGACAAGGTGCAGGTGATTCTGGTAGCCCTAGGCTGGCCCCACCAGTTCTGGTATCCAGATCTCCTCAGCCTCAGCTCTAGGCTCCTGAGGCGGCTTCCAGCCCACCTGGACCTGATCTCAGTCAACAAGAGGAAGGTACTCCATCCAGACCTTCAATCCCTGCACCTGATGGCCTGGCTTCTAAGCGGCTAGAGTTCCAGGCCTTGGGTCTTTCCGATGAGATCCTCAACGTTGTTGAGGCATCCCATAAGGAGTCGACCAGAAAATGCTATGCCTTCAAATGAAAGAGATTCTCCATTTGAAGTCAGGACAAGGGGTTTTACCTTTCTTCCTGTTCCTTGGCTAGCATTCTGGACTACCTGTGGTCTCTTTCTCAGCTAGGGCTTTGGTCGACGACCTTTAAGGTGCACCTAGCAGCCATCTCTGCTTAGCGGGCGCGGGCCAGCAAGCAGTCAGCGCAGGAGAAGGTGGTCGAGCGCTTTTTCAAAGGCCTTGATCACATATCCCCTCCGGTGCGAGAACCTCCACCTCCGTGGGATCTACTGCTGGTATTGGCTAAGCTCATGGGCAAGCCATTCGAACCGATGCACATGTGTGACATCTCTCACCTGTCTTGGAAGACAGCCTTCTTGGTGGCTGTTACCTCAGCCAGAAGGATGGGAGAGCTCCAGGCGCTTTCCATCGAGTCTTCTTATCTGGTCTTCCATAGGGACAAGGTGTCCTGCGCCCCCACCCGAAATTCCTTCTGAAGGTGATGTCGGAGTTTCACCTTAACCAGGTGTTGACTCTGCCGGTGTTTTACCCCAGTCACACCTCGGAGGCTGAATATAGGCTCCATACTTTGGACCCTAGAAGTGCGCTCTCTTATTATAACGAACAGACGGCTGAAGTTCGGGGAGAGGTTCGCCAGCTGTTTGTCACCTACACTGGAAGTTCGCACCTGGCAGAGACTGTGCAGCGATAGGCAGGTGGGTCACCTCCCAAAAGATCTCTCATAGGTTGGCAGCATGGAGCCTCCCAAAGGGATAAGAGCTCATTCTACCTGCCATACTGCTGCTTCGGTGGCTGCTTCTAGCGACGTCCCTATCCAGGAAATCTGCAGGGCTGCTACCTGGAAGTCAGCACACACCTTTATTTCCCATTACCACATTGACTAGAGTCATGCCGGGATGCTGGTTTTGGGACCTCGGTTCTCCAGTCCTTATTCCCTAAGTAGGGGGTTCGTGCCTTGCCACCCTCCTCCTGGAGAACTTCTAGGAGTCTGCCAAGGAGTGTGGTTTGAACAACATATCCACATCCCTAGAAATATAGGTTACTCACCTGTAGCAGGAGTTCTAGGAGTGGTATAGTTGTTCATCCACATGACCCAACCAACCTCCCCGGCTTCGACACTCATCCTGGCTTCCAGTGGGCTAGATCTGGTGTCATGGGGCGGAGCCGAGGGTTTTACCACCCAGGTGGGTGGGAGTAGCCAGCTTGAAGACCTTCCGGCAACATTTAAAGTGGCAAGGAACCTGCCAGTAAGTGTGGATGAACAACATATACCACTCCTAGAACTCCTGTTACAGGTGAGTAACCTGTATTTACTCACCGTAGTAATCTTCTTTCTTACAGGGGATCCACTAATGTTATTAATTTTCCCACCCTTACCTCCCCTTATAGAACCAGAGACCTCTACATCCCTGACTGATTAATCCGCTGTGGGGGTGCCAGTTAATGGCATATTTCTTTTTCTTTATCTTTCTCTAGCCCTGTTGGGCCCTTGTTTCTGACATTGAAGGGGGGATTTGTTAGTATTGTAGTTGTTGCCCCAGTGGGGGCCTTTTATTGGTGTTAAAGGAATTTTTATATTGGGTCCATGCATATCTGAGGACTTAGAACATAGGCAATTAGCTGGGCAGCTTTTGAAAAATGGCACGTGGCAAATGTTCCATCATTTGCATATAGTTCCATTCTCTCTGGGGCAGTGTTGTCTTAAAGGGACACTGCAGAAGTTATTAATATTAGTGGATCCCCTGGAAGAAAGAATATTACTATGGTGAGTAATTTATTTCATACTGTATATACACACATATACATGTGTCCGCCACGATGAAGCGCAGTAACTTGCAGTATTGACATGTCACAAACTCCTGAATAACAAAAGGGATTCATTTTTAACACAAAACAACACAAATTGTGGTGCTCACTACATTCAGTAATGTCCAGTTTGGTGCATGTAGCTAACTAACGTAGCCCGAGGAAGTAAACCAACTTCCAAAACACTACTGCACTGACCCGTGCCCTGTTTGTGTATACAGACTTGAAAAAGGAGCACACAGCTTACTTTCACTGTGTCAAATTGCTTTAATAGTAATCCAACAAGTGCAAAAATCACTGCAGTTTTTAAAAAGTGCTAAATGTTAAGCATACAAATAAATAGAAAGGCAGATGGACAAAAAGCCTTTTTGGCGAAACGTCAGCTGATTAGCATATGCGTCGAGTGTGTTGCTGCTGGCAAGCAGTGGCTGCAGGAGCACTCAGTGAGTGCCGGCCTGTGTTTGGTTTGTAGTCTTTTCAATGTATGTCCATCCACCTTTCTATTTGTTTGTATGCTTATCATTTAGCACTTTTTAAAACTGTGACGATTTTTGCACCTGTTGGATTACTATTAAAGCAATTTGATACTGCGAAGGTCAGCTGTATGCTACTTTTCCAAGTCTATATACGCAAACAGGACACAGGTCAGTGCAATAGCATTTTGGAAGTTGGTTTACTTCTTCCCTTTCCTTGCGTACAGAAGGGATTAATTGCCATTGACTTAATATGTCCCCTGCAGTAAATTGCAGTATTCTATGATATTCTGCAGCATTTCTGTGCTTCATTCTGGCTTGATACATCTGTATATACACATTCATATACAGTATATGCATGTACAATATATACGTATTTATAAAATAGGTAAGAAAAAATCAGTGACTGCGAAATCACCTTCTGGGCCCTGTTAACGAAATGACAGCTGTAGCGTTTATGAGTTGGGGATGTCCCAAAAAGGCCCTGTTGAAAATTTGGTGAAAAAATTCCTACAAGTGGCAAAGTAATGAACATAAGTTTAAGTTGCCATTGAAATACGTTATACGGCAAGAAAATACCTAGTCACAGCACTCAACAGTAGCACATGACATAAACAGAGTGTCCACACTTTTTTCAACTTGCAATAATCCGTTTATTCCGAAAAGCTAAACAATTACAGGTGACCCTTCTGGGTCAGGGAGAAAGAAGTGTAGAGCTCTGACATTTCACCTTGACTATGGCTCTGTGAACTCATACATTATACAGCACTTACCTTGATTCCTCAGTTCACGGTTCGGCTTTGAAGAGTGCAGACTGTTTCAGTCCACAGAAGATGACAGCCTACGACCTCCAGTGGTAAGTATAGGGTAAGGTGGGGTGGTGGGTGCTCAGTGGGACAGTCTGGATGGGGAGGGGGATGGAGACAGCGGGGATGATGAGGGATCATTTTCTAAGACATTGGGGGACTGTTTTCTTTATTTCAGGTTTTTTCTGCAATAGGAGGGTAGGGGGCCACTAAACACCTGGGAATTAAACTAGAATTATGGGGATGGCAATTAGAGGGTGGGGGGTACCACTAGACACCAGAGAATTGTAAGAAATCACAGGGATGGCGATCGGAGGATGGGGTGCAGGGCTTGCATTAGCACTAGTAAAATTTGACCCTCTCCTTCAAATGTTGGGGGTCAGACCAGAAAATCTTGGGGTCAGAAATTTCTGGAGTAGCTTTGTACAACATTATCTGACACTTTTTCTGCCAAGGATATCTGTGCAAACCTTTCAATATACAGGGTCAGTACTGAAGCACTGCTTTTATTTTAGTGCTTCAGAATCCTCAACAATCCCATTTGGGCACTTTAGTAGGGGGTTAATACAAGCCCTGGTGGTGCCACTAGACACCAGGGAATTAACCAATCATTGAGACTGTAATTGGAGGGTGGGAGGTGCCACTAGATACCAGGGATAAAAGAAAAGTTATGGGGAGGATGATCGGAGCGTGTAGGGTGCCACTATGCACCAGGGAAAGAAATGGGAGGGTGGGAGGTACCGCTAACATCAACAAAATAAAAAAAAATAAGGGGATCGGAGGGTGGGGTGCCACTAGACATTAGGAAATGTAGGGGCATGGGTATTGGAGGGGGGGACACTAGATACCAGGTAAAAACATTAGAGTACTGGGAGGGCAATTGGAGAGACAAGCAAGGATCCTCGAGCGATGAAGAAGGATCCTTTTTCATGACTCGTGATACGAAAAAGGATTCTTTTTTCATGTTACGCGGTCACAAAGGATTCATTATATTTAAAATAAAAACACATTTAAAGGGCATACTTATAAGTTTGAAGTACAGATTGCGCATAACGAGGTGCCGATCAGCCAGATAGGTGTGGTGGTATCACTCCAGGATGTCAATTTTGGAAAAAAAAAATTAAAAAACAGAAAACAAGATGGCGGCTCGTGAAAAGGAATGTTCTGTTACGAAAAAGGATTTTTCCCTCACAAAAAAAGAACTGATCCTACGAGAAATTATTTTTCGCGAGGTCAGTCCTTGGTTGAAGTTTGTCTCTCTAATTTGGACAGAATTCCAATTGAAAGCAATGGAAGCTTAAAAATTGAATAACTTTGCAACATATTAATATTTTTTCACCAGACGAAGCATGGTGGTTCTGTTACCCAAACTGGTTCTACCAGAAAAAAAATCACACCCAAATTCCACACCATCTGGATGCAAGGTGAGGAACAAACTGCAAAAAAAATTGTGACTTTTAAGGTTTTAGCACTATGCGAATCTCACAAGCCGTACATCCGACCAGAAAGAAACTTGCCACATCAAGAGATCTGCCTCATGGGACAGCGTATACCAGATTTTGCACAAATCCAGTGATCAGTTACAAAGTTATTGAAGTGCACAATTGGAGGTTTAACATTAAACAGGCTACTCAATCCTTAACTACAGGAGAACAGTCATGCTCCTATAATATATATCTGTGTATATATATATATATATATATATATATATACACACACACACATACATACATGTATGTACGTAGTTTATATTCATTGCAGAAAAATGTCATCAATGCACTAGTTAGGGTTAAACCTACAAATGTAGGGAAATGTGGTATTAGGGTTCCCAACCATAACACTCCACCCCCACCTTGCAGGCAGCAACAGGAAAAACATCATGGTTTGGGCTCTCTTGTGTCTTCACAAATTAGGCAAAGGGTGCCTTGGGGTTGTCAGCCCTTAACGCTCACCCATTCCATCAGTAAATAAGCGGAGATGTGAACAGTATATGGGAATGGGGTGAGCGTTAGGGTTGTGACCCCAAGGCACACCGCCTGATTGGGAAGATGCAGGAGAGGTCAGACCATAATGTTTTTTCCTGTTGCTGCCTGCAGGGAGTGGTGGGATGTGTTAGGTGAACTCAATAACACCCCACTTCCCTACTTTTGTTGGTTTAACCCTAACTAGTACATTGACAATTTTTTGCAATGAATTTCCTTACTTTTTGAGATAATATCATATCCTCATTTGTTTGTGGGAGCGCTTCCATCCCTCCACAATGTCTTTCCTTTGTTGTATGGCTTGTTAAAGTTCCAGCGTTACCCTATGGGAATTTGCATTTTTTTATTTTTATATTGCCCCTAAATGTTTAGGGGGGTTATTCTTGTAGTAGGTATTAAGGCCTTTGTTGTGATATATAGATTGTCCCTCAAGTCCAGATATTGAGGGAGTTTTGGCTTGTTGAAGTTCTGATGTTATCCTGAGGAATTGTCTTTTTACATATATATATATATATATATATATATATATATATATATATATATATATATATATATATATATATATATATATATATATATATTGCCCTCAGATGTTTAAGGGGAATATGTGGTATTCTTGCAATGCTCATTAAGACCTTTATTTTGATATCCTTTAAGTCTAAATATTGAGGAAGTAATGGTTTGTTAAAGTTCCAATGTTATCCTCTGAGAATTTTTTAATTTTTTATTTTTATGTTTTTGTATAGGGGCCCTACTTTTTTGGGCGGTAGGTGTTATTCTTGTAGTACTCATTAAGATCTTTGTTTTGATGTAGAGATTGTCCCTTATGTCCAGATATTAAGGGAGTTATGGCATATTGAAGTTCCAGTGTTAGACTATGGGAATTTGCTTCTTATTTTTTATATTGCCCCTAAATGTTTAGGGGGTTATTCTTGTAGTAGTCATTGTTATCCTGTGGGAATTGTCATTTTTTAGTTGTTTTTTATATATTGCCCCTAGATGTTTAAGGGGCATATGTGGTATTCTTGCAGTGCTCATTAAGACCTTTATTTTGATGTCCCTTAAGTCCAAATATTAAGGAAGTAATGGTTTGTTAAAGTTCCAGTGTTATCCTATGGGAATTACATTTTTTTTTAATTTTTATGTTTTTGCATTGGGGCCCTACTTCTTTTTTTTTTTGGGGGTTATCCTTGTAGTACTCATCAAGACCTTTGTTTTGATGTATAGGTTGTCCCTTGAGTCCAAATGTTGAGGGAGTTATGGCTTGTTGAAGTTCAAATGTGGGAGAAAAAAACAAAATCCTTTTTCATATGAAGGAATCCTTTTTCATATCAAATAAAAAAAACAATATGAAAAGGATGCCTTTATATGAAAAAAGAATTTTTGGGTGAAAAAAAAGTCTGAATTCTTCTTTCATATAAAATCATCCTTTTTAGTATGAATGAAAAAAACATATGAAAAGGGATCCCTTAATATAATAAAAGAATTGGAACTAGTTTTTTTGTTTTCTCTGATTCTGTTTTCAAATTAAGAGATCCTTTTTCCATAAGCTTTTTTCATTCATACAAAAAAGGATGCCTTCATATGAAAAAAGAATTTGGACTTAGTTTTGTTCCATATTCATTTTTCATATGAAGGGATCCTTTTATATATGACTGAATTCTTTTTTTTGTATGGCCATATGAAAAAAACAGAAGTGAGTCACAAAAAAGGATTTTAAAATAAAAAAAAAAAAGACATTTGGGGTTCTTTTTCCAACAGTTAAGCGTAGAATCCACTTAACAGGGTCCTGATGACCAAGATACATTTGTTGATGTCTGTCCAAGATGCCATTTTTGTGGGTTTCAGAAAAAAAAATGGAAACCAGATGGCAGCCATACAAAAAAGGACTCCTCCTCATACACAAAAGATTCTTTTTCATACGGACCAAATTATTTTTTCATTCTAAGCAGCTATCCAAAAGACTGGACTGAGCATGCTCAGAACTAAAATGTAAAAATTTTATAACTTTGGAATGGATTAATATTTTTTCACCAAATCAGTGAAAGGCACATCTGTGGGCCATTTCTACCCTGAAATTTTCAGGCCAAAATTCCAAACCAGTCTGCACCTCCAACCAGAATGAAACATGGCATATCAAGAGATCTACGTCCCGAGATCACGCATGCAAAATTTCGTGCAAATCTGATGAATGGTTGTGAAAATATTAAAGTGCAAAGTTTGAATTTTACCATAGAAACCCCTGCTCAACCCTAACTATAGTGGTGCTACTTCGGCACTATAATACACATATACAAACATATATACACACTCATATATATGCATGTACTTATATACATATTTATAAAATAGGTAAGAAAAATATGTGAATTCCAAGTTTCTTGATTGGCTAAAATACAAAACATGACTCTGCATTATTTCACAACAGCAACACACCTTACATTATGACCACATACCGGAACTACTTTCTAGCCCTCAGAACCATCTCACCCAGCCCTGAGGTCACTCCACACCTAGCACAACACCTGCAACAGACAGCCTGCCACAGACACACACAGCTGGCACATACAGGCTACCACCCACAGCCATAAGTAAATCACTATACCAGTCCCACTCTCTATACAACTGTGGTTGATCCTGCCACAATTTTTAAACAAAAAGCTCATGTAAAAACAAAACCTATCTGGTTGATCCTATCTTCAGACTGTCTTCCAGTATAATCACTTTCACTTTTCCAAAGCCTTTTTATTGTAACTTTAAGCAGCTTTGTCTAAAACAAGCCACCAACTGTACGCTTCAGGTCCTGTAATGTAGCATGACCGAGTGGTGTAAACGGCGGTGAAGGACGTTGAGGCAGAGATTTACAATAAACCATTTACACTTCAAAAAGTATGAAAACTCCATTTTTTAATTCAACTGTATGCAGCTTTGTGTAAAAGAAGCCGCCGACAGTGCAGAGAGAGAGAGAGAGCAGAATGCGAGTGAGTCGGCAGCTTCAGAAAGGTGGATACAAGGATGAGCAAGTGTTGCTATAGCATCCCATAAGATAACTTTGTAATCTGAGGTGTACATAGCCATTTCTTTGTCACTCCGCTGTAAAGAAACTGTTTACAGTTTTGCTCTGAAATATTCAAGGTACAAAGGGCTTGCCTCACCGATGTGCCTTTTGCCAGTTTCATGAAAATATATTAATTTGGTGTCAAGTTACACAGGTTTCAAATTTCACTGTGTTTTCTATAGGGTAACATTGCAATGTGAGGTGTTTCTTTGGTGCTGTACACTGTGGAATGGAAGAGCAGGGCCCTGCACACCCACAGGCAAATAATACCACTACACTATCTCAAAAAGTATGCATGGATGACATTATGGTCCTGTGTTCCCACAGGGAAATAGGGACATAATTACAGTAGCTCAGAAATTAGGGATGGATGGCACCGTGCGCTCCCACACGCAACTACAAATACCATTATGGAGTGATAAGCACGCAGGCCTTATGGATGGATGGCAGCGCAGTGCCTGGAGGGCTCTGCGCTCCCGCATGTAAATATCCATAGCATTATGGAGTAATGGGAGCACAGGGCCCAGAGGGTCCTGCGCTCCCACATGGAAATAACAGTACAATTACAATCTCTCAAAAATTATGGATGGATGACAGTGCAGGGCCCTCTGAGCCCTGCACTCCCAGAAGCAAATAAGGCTATGATTATACTTTCTCAAAAAGTAAGGAAATGTGTTGCAAAGAATGGATGCATATATGTATCTTGATTGCATATAACTTATATTTTGACCCAAAAGTTTCAACATATGCCTTTTATGACCTTACCTCATAAACAATGGTTGTGAAAATTTGCAAATACCAACTGAAAGGTAATTTCTCCAAATGACCAGAAATCACCTTTCGGTCTGGATATGCGTAATTCCACTGACATTGTTCATGAGGTGGGGTCTCAAAAAGGCCATACTGAAAATTTGGTATAAAATATGCAAAAATTGCAAAGCTATACATCAAAGTTGAAAACCCCTTGAAATACATTGAAACTCGGAAGTCCCAAATTATTGTTCGCAAGTAGAAATCTTTTTTCGTGAGAATGAAAAATAATTCACGAAAAAGGACCCTATCTTGGGAAAAAGGATTAAAAAAAAAAAACTCAGTAAGTCTCAAATCCTTTTTCGCAAGATAGGATCCTTTTTCGGGAGTACAAAAAAGGATTAACGAAAAAGGATCCTATTTTGCGAAAATGGATTAAAAATAACCTAAGTCACAAATCCTTTTTCACGAGATAGGATCTTTTTTCGTTAATATAAAAAAAGATTCACAACAAATATTCTCCATCTACAAAAAAAAAAATGATTTAAAAAAACATGTCCCTAATTCTTTTTCGCAAGTATAAATCCTTTTTTGTGAAAATGAGAAAGAACTCACAAAAAATGAATTAGGAAGTCGCATAAAAGGATTTAAAATGCTAAAAAAAAAAAGCTTTGCATTGTTCTTTTTCCAAATAACGTAGAATCCACCTAGTGGAGTCCCAATGAGCAAGATACATGTTTTGGTGTCTCGAGATGAGTTCATTTTTGTGGGTTTTCAAGTTTGTTTTTTTTAAGCAAAACAAGATGGCGGTTGCGAAAAGGAATTTTTTCTTGTGAAAAAGGATTAGCCCCTCTCGAAAAAGAATCCTTTTTCATGAAACCAAATTCCTTTCTCGTTCCAGGAAGATAGAAAAGACTGTACTGCGCATGCTTAGAACACAAAACATTAAAAATTAAATAATTTTAGAATGGATTAATAAATTTTCACCAAACCAGTGAAAGGCACTTCTGTGGGGCAAGCCCTTCTTACCCTGAAAATTTCAGAACAAATTTCCAAACCATCTAGGTGCAGTGCGATGACAAAAAAAGTGTAAAAAAGGCAAATTTTTGCACTATGCCCAGCTCGAAATCCACCAGTCCGACCAAAACTAAACTTGGCACACCAGGAGATCTCCCACGAGACCATGCATGAAAAATTTCTTGCAAATCCGTTAAACAGTTCCAAAGTTATTAAAGTACAAGTTTTGAGGTTTCGCTACTGCATCCCTGTAACATACATGTACATATTCTTTGCAAAAAGCTTAATTAATGCACCAGTTAGGGCAACTTAACGACACAAAAGTGAAGAAATATGATGTTAGGGTTTCTAACCCTAACTCTTCACCCCAACCCAAGCAGCAAAAGAGAAAAACATTAGGGTTTTGGGTCTCCAGAATCATGGCAAATTAGTGGTGGGGTCTTTCTTGAGTTGTCAACCATAATGCTCACCCCTCCAGCACAAAGCACAAGGTACAGCTCCAAGCCATTGTCTCATAATGATGCACTTCTCAAACGTAGAGAAGTATGACTCGCCACATGTTATCAACACAGTTTGTTGTAGCTTTCTTCACACAGGGCCCTGTGTGAAGAACGGAGATCATGTGTGATGTTTGCTCAAGGAACAGAGTGAGCATTAGTGTTGACAAACCTAAGGGAAAACCCTACCACTGATTCGCTAAGACTCTGGGGACCCCAAACCCTAATGTTTTTCCCCTTTTGCTTGGGGTGGGGTTAAGGTGGGGGAGTTAGGGTTGTAACCTCTAACGCCACATTTCCCTACTTTTGTGGTGTTAGGTTACCAACACTGGTACACAAAGTGTGTTTTTTATTTGTTTGTTTTTTGGTTTTACAAAGACTTTCCTTTTTTTTTTTTTTTTTTTTTGAGATAATGGACTCGTATCCTCATTCACACAGATCAAGTTACCCTAATTGGTACATTAATATTTTTTTGCAAAGAATGTTCTTTCTTTTTGAGATAATAGAATCGTATCCTCATTTGCATGAACAGGTGCAAATGTGCAGGGCCCTTTGGGCCCTAAACCATGGGGAAAACCCCCATCTGCCTACAGAAGTGCAGGGCCTGGCACATTCACTCCTCATACATTCACTCTTCACACATTTACTCTTTACACCTTTAGTCTTCACACATTCACTTTTTTATTTAATATTGACCCCAAATGTTCAAGATTATGACGTAGCATTTATAGTATACTGGCCGAAATGTTATTTTGCAACAGAAGTGCAAAAAATGTCTCGTCCAGGATTTAAAAAATTATACCCGTCACGTTTATGAGGTGGTTTGGGAAAATGGGTATGTTGAAAAGTTACGAAACAAAATATTGAAAATCAGTGAAGCTGTGAGTGAACATTGAAATACTGCAGTGTTCACACATAACCTGGGCATTTTACCCTATTTGTACACCAGATTTCCCCTATAGGAAGGCTGGTTCACTCTCCCTGGGCTGAGATACAAATATGGCACACTGATGAGTCCAGATGAGGATGAAGCACATGTCTGTGTCTGCTGTTCTCAGCTTTTGCTGATTGTATTGGGAGGCCTTCTGGCACCATGCAATTTTGCTTAAAGTTAAACCAGTCCAAATTAATTGGTGGGCATTTGCATGTGCTTCCCATGATGCTTCGCATTATTGGGGTATGTGCAATTTGTGTTTTTTTGTTGCACCACCTCATGAACCCAGTAGGTGAACATTTTCAGATCTCTGTCGAAATGTTTGTTCCACACCACCGAAACGTCATTCCACACCACTGGTGCAAAAACTTATTCTGGCCAGGATTTAAAAAAATATAGCTGTCACATTCATGAGGTGGTTTAAAAAAATGGCTGTGTTGAAAATTTGAGGTCAAAATATTAAAAATTACTGAAGTTATGAGTGAGCATAAACTACCCCCCGCAGCAGCAAAAGAAAAAAAACATTAGGGTTTTGGGTCTCGAGTCTTGGCAAATTAGGGGTGATGCACTCTTCAAAGGTAAAGAATCCGGTCTTGCCACATGTTGCCAAGACAGTTAGCTGTAGCTTTCTTCAAAGAGATCATGTGTGATGTTGTTTGCTCAGGGAATGGGGTGGGCATTAGGGTTGACAAACACAAGGAAGACCCCATCACTGATTCGCCAAGACTGGAGATCCAAAACCCTAATGTTTTTGCTTTGCTGCTTTGGGTGGGGGGTGGGGGTTGGAGTTAGGATTGGAAACACTAACGCTACTTTTCCCTACTTTTGTGACGTTAAATTACCCTAACTGGTGTATTAACAAAGTTTTATTGCAAAGAATCTCCTTTCTTTTTGAGATAGTGGAATCGCATCCTCATTAGCGCAGCTTCACATATCAAGAAAGTCCTAGTGTTCTCACAGTGGGAATTTGGGTGACTGGCTTCTCTCGCTGCTGCCCAGAAATGTTATTTTCATGGCAGTTTTCTAAAAACACCAGAATCTAGCTAAATGGATTCAGTTTACCTATGTTTAGGTGTTTATTTTTTGAAAATACATAATTTTTGTATATTTGCAGTGTTTTGTAGTTAAAAAGAAAAGATGGTGGTCACCGTGATTTTTTTTTCTCATGACAGACAAGCAAATAATTTCAAACAGCAAGTAAATCATTAAAATAAGCACTCTTGATTTATTTGTTTTTACCAGTCATGCTAGAGGGTTATCAAAAAAAATTAACCTTAAATTTTTATAACTGTGTAACCATATAATTTTTCCTGAAACCTTCAAAGGGCACTACCTTGCTACAGGTCGTTTCTACCCTGACAGTGTTGTGAGAAAATTTTGCATTGTCTAGGCTGTACATGAGACCAAAAAATGTTAAGCATAGGAAAACCAAACACTTTTTTCTTTTACCTTTGTTTGGTGTTCTGTATCTTGAAACAGAACACAGTGCCATCATGAAACATTTCATATCTTGAGACTGTGCCAGCCACATGCCAAATTTTGGGCTATTTTCTTTGAATGCTGCCAAAGTTATTAAGGTGCAAATATTTGGGTTTAACATTAAGCAGCCTACTCAACCCTAACTATAAGGGTGCTACCGCGCCCCTGTAATATCTACGTATATAAATGGCTTTGCATTAACCCTTTACTGAAGTTCCCGTATAGGATTTTCAAGGAATTTAAAGAATAAAAGCAGTGTTTCAGTACTAACCCTGTATGTTGAAAGATTTGCAGTTGTATTATTTCTACCCCACCCTCCTGATGTTCTGGACTAACACCTAATATTTGAAGCATAGCATAAAGCTGACCCCTACTTTACAAGTGCTAATGCAAGCTGTTTCTGTCTCTCTCTCTCTGTATATATATATATTCTATATTTATGCCATGCCTGTGAGTATATTTCAGGACACGTGTCAAATTTATTCTCACTTCCTGTGTTGCTAGAGTGAGAATATTGAAATATTCTCACTCTTATACCTATAGTTAGTAGTTATTGGCTGGAGCCAGCAGCACGAGCAGCAACTTTTACTTTCAGATCTGAACACTGACTCTGCTGTGGCTCCTGCCCTCACTACCATTCATGGACTCTCACTGCCAACAACTGCTCCCAAAATAAAAAAAAAAACAGTGACTGCCACCAGGTATCCCAACACACTCTTCAGCATTCTTTCAGCCCTGTTGGGTCCCTCTCCTCCTGCTGCCAGCTGTACCGCCACTCCCACGCACCTACCCCAACACTCTGCCTGTAACCATAGCACCCATCAGTCAATGTGCACCTTATATCATGGCACTCAGAAATCGAACAAGAAAGCCGTAAACTCACATTGTACACATCTGATGTGCCGACGTACCATCCGGGCCTATCCTGTTACCTCTCCTGACTCCCTCGCAGAGAACAGATGTGCTAACACGCAGACGCACATTGTCAGTCCTCTAATGTAAACAGCTGATTGGTCTCACCACTCGGTCATCCTGAAAACTTAAGACAGTTTAAACAGTAACATCATTTAAAAAAAGGGGAGGTATGTCATAAAGGAATATGCTACCGCTACTGTAAATATTGTTGGTATTGTTTGTTCTCATGCTCATTGACCCAGACATTATTCGCAACTTCGCCACTTATGATGTCATCGGGTCAGTCAGCACTCAAACAAAAAATATCAACAATATTAACAGTATGGGGGGGTAGCATATCTCTTATATTGTAGGGGCATATATTATATATTATAGAGTAGCTAATGTTAAGCCTCAAATTTTGCACTTTAATACCTTGCAACCGTTCAATGGATTTGCACAAGTATTGGCATGCACTCTCCTGTGGGATAGATCTCTCGACATGGTAAGTTTTGTTCAGGTTAGATGTGCGGATTCTGAGATCTGGATTGTGTAAAAAAGTTAAAAGTCACCACATTTTGCATTTTTTCCTCATCGCCTTGCGCTCAGATGGTGTGAAATTTTGGTGTGATTTTTTTTTTTTTTTTTATGGTAGAAAGAACTTGTGTAACAGAACTGCCAGTGTTTGGTGCAAAAATATTAACCTGTTGCAAAGTTATACAGTTTTTTAGTTCCAATTATTTCCTATGCAAAGTTCATTTTTCGAGATAGAGGTAAAAAGTTCGACAAAGGATTTGAGCTTATGAAAAAGGATTCATTCTTGCAAGATCAGTACCTTTTTCGCAAGGAAGAACTCCTTTTTCGCGAGCCACCATCTCTTTTTTTTTTTCTAACTAACTAAAAAGCATGGAAAATATATAAAAATGTCATTTTGCAAAACAAATAGCAAAACCTAGCCCTAGAAATACTTTTTTTTGGGCGCCCGAAATCCCAGCTGCCCAGCTTAGCGAGAGGAGCCTTCCGCAGCGGGAATTTCTTGACTTCTGCAGCCGCAGCTGAACTCCCGCTGCCGGCTGCAGTGAGAGGAGTGAGCTGCCCTTTTCCCTGGTGTCTGGTGGCACCCTCCCAGCCACCGATCAGTGTACCGTATCCCTGCTGTGTGCGGTGGTACTGTAGCTCCCCACCTTCCCATATCTTTCCCTAGTGTCTAGTGGCACCCCCAACCCTCCGATCCCCATACTTATAGTCCAGAGAAGAAAATCCAATACTATGCCATTCAGCCGCTACTCCTTAGCAGTTTTGGGACAATAGTCCGGAGAAAGACTGAGACGAGGACCTCACAGTGACTGCTACTCACAGATGTGTGTGTTGAACTGTTGTAGTGAGAAATGACAACAGAGTGAGGTTTGGTGTAAACTGCGTTTACTGTGTTTTTGTGTTTGCAGTTGTTAAGGGCATCTTCCAACTTCACACATTAGCATGCACCACCACCCTGTTTGCTGAGCCGCAAACTGCAGCTTAGAAAGGTAATGAAGTTTTTCTTGTTAGCTCAAACGGTTAACTTTAGGCCACCCAGCAGTCTGCATTTTTCAGCTGCTACTGGCTTGTGGTCTACATCTTCCCTTGTCAATCTTCACCATTCATTACTTACTGGGTGTAAGCGGACGGCGCCCGTCCGGGGAGCTTTTTTTTTTTTTAAAGTTGCCCTAACGGCCCGCCCTCAGGAAGCGGCGTCATGCTTGTGGCGGCCGTTAATGACCGACTCCTCCTCCAACTCAGTTCTGTTTCTCCGCCCGTCGAGGCAGCACCTGTTCGCGGTAGCTAACCGAAAAGTGCGTATCCGACTCCTTTTTCTACACTCGACGCCTACGGTAAGACTGTTCCTTTTTCTTTCCTTTGTACGGCGCCGGGTGTATTTCCGACTGTGTTTAATCTTGTTTATTTCGCGTTATGTCCGGTTCTGGAGCGAAACGTTCTTCTAAGACGGGCCGTGCCCCTATGCGTCGGTGCTCCTGCGGCCGGCATTTCTCCGTCTCGGACCGGCATGACGTCTGTCTTCGTTGCCTGGGACCCAACCATAATATGGATTCGTGCGACGCTTGTTTCTCGATGGACCGTCGCGTCCTCGAAGTCCGCGCGTACAAGCTCGGCAAGGCCCCGCCGACTTTCGGGGGACGGCGTCGCTCGCGGGAATCTCGGGCGAGATCCTTAGGCCTTTCCCGGGTCCCTCCGGGCCTCTCGATCCGAGGAGGAGGGTCTCCCTCTTCCCTTCTTGCCGAGGCAGGCCCTTCAGCGGTGTTGGGGCGTCGTAGCCCCTCGGGGCCGCGGCAGCCAACACCGCCGCCAGCGATCACCTCTTGGAGGTGCAGGCTCCCCGTGCCGAGGCCCTTGGCTGGGCTCGGGTGGACCCTCGGCGTCGCCTCACGGCGCCGTTTGAATCAGCGCCGTTCGCGGTGCCGGTGATCGAGCGGCGCCGTTCAGCGCGTTTCAAATCGGCGCCGCTCGCCGGTGCCGATGATCAGGCGGTGCCGCTTTGGATCAGCGCCCGTTAGCAGCGCCAGCGTCGAAGCGGCGCCGTTAGTGCGTTGCAGCCCTCGGCGCCGTTCGCGGTGCCGATGAGCTAGCGGCGCTGCCGGCAGTGCCCGCCGCCTCCAGCGCGCCCGGCCAGCGCTCTTCCCTCACCTCCAGGCGGTGCAGGTCTGCGGGCCGCTGGGGTGTGAGGTTGAGCCTTCATGCTGCCGGCGTGCTGGGGGCGGCGGCGTCGCACTTTCGGTGCCGGGGCGTTCGCGGCCCGTGGCCTCGAGGACCCCTGGGGTGGCCAGCGCTCGAGCTCCTGCTGGTCTCGTCCTCCTCAGAGGCGATGAGCTCAGATGTGGACCCATCCTGGCATCCCCATTCTTGGAATCTGGGTCCTCGGTGGCTGGGGTACCAGGCGGCGCGCAAGGCCCCTCCCTCTGTCCCCTTGCGTCGTCTCCTGAGGGTTCCTCGGCTGGGGTGGCGAGGTCCCGGGGGCAGGCGTGGGGGGTGACGGAGGGGGCTCCCCTCTCTGGAGGTCGGTGACAGCTACCCGGGGTGCTGTACCTCCTCTGAGGGTTAGGGAGCGTTGCAGTCGGGAGGAGGCCCTCTCGGAATCCGAGGGGTTGAGGGGCAGGCGTCCTGCTGCTCGGTCTTCTTTGGCCACCTCAGGGGGGGTGGCCAGGAGCCGTAGCGCAGAGCCCCGCCCCTCCCCCCAGGGTTCTAGGGTGTCCTCTGGCGGCGTTTGTGCGGACTGCCCTTCTGGATCCATGCAGTCGGCGTCGTCACGGGGTTTCTCCCCAGGGCTCTTCAGAGTTCCGCTTCCCCAGAGTTCCGTTCTGCGCCTGGTTTGATATCCGGGATCCCTCCTACTAGAGCTCCCTTCCCCGGATTCCAGAGCCCTGCGCGAGAGCAGTTGCCTCTCGGAGGTGCCCTCTCCCATCTCTCTGCCTTCACCACCCCGCTCCCAGGCCATGCTCGGTCCCTACAGGTCCGTTATCCTGGGGAGCAGTTCAGAAGATTCTCGTGACCTTCCCCTCATATGTTAGTTACATGCAGCGGGTCTTCGACTCTCCCCACCGCCGCAGGAATCCTCTGGACATTCAGTTCCCCATCATCCTCGTCTCCCTCCTCTGAGGAGAGGAACCTCACTCATCTGTCCTCCGATGCTGATTTCACAGAATATCAGCGTTTCCTCTCGAGGATGGTGAGGGATCTTGATTTCCTACGTTCGGAGAGACAATACCGAACGGGTGACGCGTGAATTCCTTGGTGAATTCAGTGCCCAGCATCTGGTGGTACCTTCCTGGCCTATCCCCTTCCAGGGCGTCTATCGGTCAGGCAGTTCCCTGCCGTTTCTTCCCAGCCCGGCGGACTGCTAGCCGTGGTATTGTGCCCCTCTGGAGTCTCTGGTTCCCTTCCCAACCCGTCCTCAGGTTTGGTATACCTGGATACTCCTTCTGGGCGCCGTTGCCTGGCGCCGACCGCCCACCAGTTCGGACCCTCTCCAGTTCGGCCGTTGAGGGAAGAGTGTTCTCTTCTTCGGCGTGCAGTGCATGTATTGCATCACATCAGGCTCACCACGCTGCCTACAACCGGCATCTGTGGTCGATGATGTCCCAGCTGCTGGCATCTATGCTGACGCGGAGCAAACCAGACAAACCCGTTGCCCTCTGATAGGCCTGGAGCTGGCAAGACACCAAGCAAGGAGCATCTTATGGCGTAATGAGGTGGCTTCAGGCTTGCGGGGACAGCGATCTGCATCAGGCGGACGGCATGCCCGTCTCTCCAGGTTGTCACCCCTGGCCCGGCGTAGGGTGATGCGCTCCGCTTCCGGGGACCGTCTTTTTCTCATCCAGAGCTAGGAGACTTTTACAGGGGCTCCCTCCGTCTCCTCGTCCTCGGGAGGCACCTCCTAGCTCTTCTCCCACTTAGGCTTTCTGAATAAGCCAGGGTCTTCTCCTTCTGTTTCTCACCAGCAGAAGGCTGGGGTCTTGTTCCTCGGGTATGGCCTCTTCCCCTCCTGGGGAAAGAGGAGCTTGAATACTCACCCAGGAAGTAATGAATGGTGAAGATTGACAAGGGAAGATAGGAAAGTGCATTACCTACCGTAATTCTTGATCTTCTCTTGTATCTTCACCATTCATTATCCTCCCACCATCCCTCAGTGGCCTCTTCCTGTGGCTTCTCCACCTCCCGTCTCCTTCCTCTCTGCATTATATAAAATATAGGAAAATTGCTTCATTTAAAAAAAAAAAAACAAAAGTAAAAAAAAAAAAAAAATCTTCTTGGGGGGGGTTTAAAATCCAGAAAAATTATTTACTCTAAGATTCATGGGCCATCACGTGGATTGCATCAGACTGCACAACTATCTCTTGCTATTCTTATGCAAGATACCTCTGGGTTGTTTGGCCTGGCTCAGGCTATTCAGTTTGATCCTGCAATCCCGTGTTCAGGTGGTTGCCCTGAAGTCTAATCCCCCCCTCTATTCTTCCTTGCAGAGCAGAGGAATCAGTACGTCTGTTCCTTTCTCTTCTAAAAAAAAAAAAAAATGCTGAGGGAACTCTCTCCGACTGCTATAGGCATCTTGGTATCTGGGTCATGCATCTAGTAAAAAAAAAAAAAATTTTTTCTATCTGTAAAAAAAAAAAAAAGGAAGAGGAGAAATCAAACAAGAAGGCAAATGAGAAGGTAGGCTATCCTTCTCGCTGTTTTGCTAAGTGGTTTCTCCCTTTAAGTGTCCTCCTGGACAATTTTTACAGTAGAGCTCTGCTGACCAAATCCAATCTTAGCCAGCCTAAGCCTTGGCCGGCCTTAGCCAGTCAGTCTGAGTCCCGTTTCTATCTTGGAACGCCTGAAAGGCTTACATTTTCCATTCTAAACCCTGAGCAGCGCTCTCATGCTGCTGGGGTTTTATTCTTCCTCCTCGGCTGTCCTCCAGTTAAAGGCCTTCCAGGCCAGGAGCCCAAGGTGAGTGTCAAGAACAATGGCATGTTGAAGATGAGGACTATGCCCTCCTGAGTCTGTCTAAGCGGGTTGGTGAACCTTCTCTTCAACTCTATCTCCGGGGATTCTTGCTTCCCCTTTAGTCGAGCCTTCAGCTACAAGCTAACTATGCTCGTTGGGCATTCTGGTCCCTTCAACATCCCATCTCTCTCTTCTCTTTCTTCTTCTTCTTCTATTTTCTCATTTCCTTACTCATCTCTCCTCCTAGAGTCGCCCAGATAAGGAGGCCCTGCACTCCCTAGGCTAGGGATGTTCTTATCTCCTCTGTCCTTCCTCCATCGGCTTATTCCTTGTTCAGTTCATTCTTCCTTGCTTTGCTATCCCTCGGCTATCTTGCCTCGCTATCTATATTTTCTGCTTTCATTTTTGCCTCTCCGGCTCACAGAACTGAGTTGGAGGAGGAGTCGGTCGCTACTAACGACCGCCCCTCGCGCATGACGCCGCTCTCGAGGGCGGGGCCGTTAGGCAACTTTAAAAAAAAAAAAAAAAAAAAAAAAAGGTCCCATGACGGGTGCCGCCCGGCTTACACCCAGTAAGTAATGAATGGTGAAGATACAAGAGAAGATCAAGAATTACGGTAGGTACGTAATTTTCCTTTCTAACTGCAAGGACCCAAAACCAATTGTTGGGCTTATCCTGCAATGGTATACTGCCGTGGAGGCAAGCCCTTCGGGACACAATCAGCGAGACCCTCAAAACACAGTGCAGCTACACTTTTAAGAATTAGTTTAGTTGCCATATTGGTCCTTGTAAGAACAGATCTAGAAGCAAATGGTTTGATACCTTTTATTGGACCACCATAGATGTTGCAAAAAGAAAACAGTACCTAAGTTTTTGGACCAACCAGATCCTTCCTCAGAAGTGTATGCCAGTTGTTTAGAGAATCACATTCTGTTAACACCCAGACCATACATAACAAAAAAAAAAAAAACAGAAACAATTCTCATTGGTTTAAAATCCCATTTTTAAAAAATAGAATGTGATTTTCTGAACAACTGGCATACACTTCTGAGGAAGGACTTGGTTGGTCCAAAAGCTTAGGCACTGTTTTCTTTTTGTAACATCTATGTTGGTCCAGTAAAAGGTATCAAACCATTTGCTTGTGGTACACTTCAAAGTATTTTTAGGGAGCAGTTTTGGCAAGTGCATTGGTCCCTTTGCTCTTAATTTTAGTTTCTCGGAAAATGAACGAGGGGTTCAGGTGATTACAGCAGTGAGTCCTGTTGTTTAAATTCCTCCTCTGAAGTTCTCAGAGTTCTTGTCTCCCTTAACCCCACCAAATCCAGCCCTGATGGCTTGCACCCTAAGCTCCTCGGAATCTCTGCTCCCTCCATAGTCACCCCCTTAACCTTCATTCTCAATCTGTCCATCTCCTCTGCTACTGTTTCCTTGGCCTGGAAGACCACAACATTCCTCCTCCTCTTCGAAGGGGGTGACAGCACTGTCCCTGGCAACTACTGCTCTATATCACGTCTCCCCATAGTCGCCAAGGTCCAAGAGTCCAAAGTCCTCTCTAGCTAAATGATTTCCTCCTTGCCTCTAACACCCTGTCCAATCAGGATTTAGAAAGCATCATTCTACCACTGCATCCCTTCTTCGCTTCACCAGTGCCATCCACTCTACCATGAATTAAGGTTTGATCACTTTGTCTGTTTTTATTGACCTTGTGAAGGCCTTTGACTCAGTGTCCTACCCTCTCCTCCTAAATAAACTAAGTGCCTCCGGCCTCTCTCCATCCTCTGTGTGCTGGTTCAGATCTTATTTAACTGGCCGTTCCCAGTCAGTAAAAAGCAGTAATGTCCTATCCTCTTCCCTCCCTCCCTGTGCCTGCTGGTGTACCTCAGGGTTTGATCCTCAGACCAGTTCTTTTTTCCCCGTTCATTAATAACCTCCCTTCTGTATGCACCCAGGTCCATCCGCTTCAGCCGTCCAAACCCCACTACAAAATGATTTCTCAGTAGTTACCTCCTGGTTCAATGCTAATTGTCTGAAACTAAACACTAATAAAACTGTAGCTGTGACATTTTGAAACAAGCAAAAACTGTCTAGGATTCATGCCCCTACCCTCCTTCCTCCATGGAGTGAACACTCCCCTTGACAATGTCCCTACCTACAAGTACTGTGGAGATTGGTTCGATCCCTCACTTGACTTCTCTTTCCACTTTAATGCCCTCTACTCCAAAATGCGCCCTAAACTAGGGTTACTATACCACCACAAGGCTGGTCTTTCCCTCCCTGTTAGACGTGATCTAGTGGTTAAATGGATTCTTCCTGCTTTCAACTATGCAGGCGTAGTTTTCAGTGCTGCCCCTGCTACCTTCCTCTTCAAACCTGACATCCTCTGCCACGCCTTCTGTCGGTTCGCCTCAGACTCCCCCCGTTTGACTCACCACCGCAACCCTCCACTCCTCCCTATCCCTCTCCTAAAGACACTCATCACACTGCCTTCATATCTAAATTCTGGTTTGAGACTCTCCCACCATACCTTGCTTCACTCCTCAATCCTGCCACCCCCTTCCCATATAACTTGCAGACAATCAGCACCCATTCCTTTGCCCTCCCATGAGTTCACACCTCAGCCGGCAAACTGGCCTTCTCTTACAGGCTCCCCTCTTTTTGGAACAACATCCCCCCCAAACTTGCCTTATCCTCTCCTTTCCTGCCCTTAAGCGCTTACTCAAACCAACCCCTACCACATCATGCACCTGTCCTCCTACCTAGACTTACTCTCTTTCTGCCTCTGACTTGCATCTCCCTACTCCAGACCTGTCAGTAGGCCTTCTCTGGAGTTGATCCGCATAGCTGTTATCTACTGTTTGTCAATGCACCCCAATACTATAAATATATGTAAATACTAACAGTTTTATATATATAAATATCAATATGTAATTAGCTCTTTTATGTACACTGCATTATTCTGTAACTTATTTTGTCTTGCCTTCTATTGTATTTGTACCCCCCCCCCCCCGGGTCGCACCTGGAAACGAGCTGTTGCTTATGGTGTCTTTCCCGGTTATCAAATTTTAAATAAATAATAAAATGTCCCAGTTATGCAGAGCCCCAGCACCTCTACCAGCAATATCATTTTTTTGCGAGGAGCCAGTAATAAAGACTGAAGGGGGTTACAGAGTGAGCTAGAAAACAGAACTTTTTCTATTAAAATTCAACTGTAGCATTTCAATATTAAAAGGAGATTTGATGCATTCTCAATTTCATTTTTTTTCTCTGGTCAGCATTCTGTCCATAATTAATCAAAAGCATAAATTCTTAATGAAACATGTTTGGTGAGGTGACAGTTAGCGAGAAGGAGCCAGTCTACAGACAGTCTTGCAGCAGTGAAATGCCAGTTGCAGTGCGAGTTGTGAGCCCTCCATTTTCCCTGGTGTCTAATGGCTCCACAGTTGCTGTCTCCATATATTCCCTGGTGTCTAGTGGCATCCCCACCCTCCGATCGCCGGTCCCTAGTCCCTTGTTGATCCATTTAATATCCGGCATCAGGATGCCCACCCCCAGTGTCGGATGCCCCCCCCCACATAGCCCATTGTTTTATTAATAAGCCAACATCTGGTGGCCCAATCCCCATGTCGGCATTTAATGCCCCCTCCCCAAGCAGTGTGGGACACTGGTGATCCCACCCCCAGTGTCACAAAATATTTATTTATTAAAAGAAAACAGATGGTTAACTCTAGGGGATTTAAATGCCTGGGTCAACAATGAACTCTCACACTTTGGTCAAGATCTCCTCCAGCTAATGACTATGCTGGGTCTCACACAGGTTATTTCCTCCACAACTCACATTGGTGGTCATACATTGGATCTAGTGTTCCTCCTGTGGATGGAGATTTCTTTTTATTTATTTTGGTAACTTATTTTTATTCAAACATAAAGAACCTTACAGATCTGACAGAACATTCTCACATACATATTTTTGATCTGTACATAAATTAATCAAGCTCACAGTTTTTAAGGCTGTCAGTGTTTCTGCTAAACCCTTAAACATCACTTTCCAACATCAAAAGCTTACATTAATTCTTAAACGATCTAAGCTAAACCAAACAACCTGGAAATCCTACAGAGTTACCATGGGGGGGAAGCAAAAGGAAATGATTTTCCATTTCATTATGAGTGATGCTTCTTACTTTCGGATATAAAACAATATTTCAACCATCCTTCCTGCTAGAAGCTCTGATCAGCTCTAATTTATTCTCTCCGGGGGTGGAGACAGAGGAGAGGGGGAGAATCACATTCTGGGGAGTTAATTTATCTATGGGCTGTTACCCCTTCAACCAGAGGGGTGGGCAACAGAATTGTGTGTGCACGAGATCTGGAAACCCATCACGGTCTTTTATTATGAGATACAGGTTTGGCGCTAAGGAGAGGCTTCTAAATCACTGCACCTTTCTTCCTCCCCCCACTTAATCGAAGGGGTCCACACTTCCAGCCATTTTTCTTCTCTCAAATGTATTCTTGAGGTTAATCTTTCCATCTCACAAATTTGTGAAACCCTGTTACGTCACTCGTGGGTTGGCATCCAGCTAGTGTGATGTGATGCCCTTCAAAGCTGCCACCAAGAAAGCAAGGGCCAACCTTCTTTGGTTAGGTGTTAACCCCACCAGTTTGGGGGTCCCTAGGACCCATTTGAGAACTCATCTGGAACAGTAATATGGGTAATCCGCCTAGCAGTATTCTATACTGACCTCCAGTACCTTCGGATTATCGGGCAGTCCCAGAAAATATGATGATGTGAACAGAGTTCCCCATAATTTTGCCTGCAGAGGGTGCTGTATGTGGAGTGGAAGTGTTTGGTCACTGTTGGGGTCCTAAAATATCTAATAATTTTCTAGAAGAATTCTTTCCATTCTGGTGAGGATGTGACCCTCCATCCCATCCTCAGTCTCTATCCCAATCCTCTTTTGATAGTGTCCCTGGAATCTCTTTCTCCCATACCTCCCTTACTCTCTCTAGGGGATCTGGGTCCATTTCGATTAACATTGCATACAATTCAGATGTGCACCTCACTTTTCTCCATAATGTTACTATGCCATAAATGAAGTCCTGCCATGGAGACCGGTGTCTACTCAGTTGCATCCTGTGGTCTGCACTCATTATAAAGTGTCTTGCTTGTAAATACTTGAAGAAAATCATTATTATTCAACCGGAATCTCTCTTTCACTTGTTGGAAAGACATACATGTGCCCTTCTCTAGGAACTGAGCAATGAGTGTGAGGCCCTTACCCTCCCACTGTGCATAACCCTGGTCCAAACTGGAGGGCAATCTGAATGGTATCTGATCAGGGAGATGGGGCCCAAAGATGGAGTAGAGGCCAGTCTACGCCTGATTTTATTTAAGGTTTTTTAAGAGTGTTTCACCAATGGGTTTCTTACTGTATCCTGGAGGGGGCCTGCTGAGTCCACACAAGCCAGGGTGAAGAGGGGTTGGAGGAACCTCTTACCATCTTCGATCTCGTACCACCCTGAGGTCCTTTGTTGTTTTGCCCAGGTGCAGACTTGTCCTATTTGGCATGCTAGGTAGTATTTCTGTAGGTCTGGCATGCCCAGGCCCCCCGAAGGTTTGGGTCTTTGCAATATCTTCATTGCTATGCGGGCTTTTTTCCCCTCCCCATATAAACTTGCCCACCCCTGTATTAAACTTAGACCAAAAAGCAGTCAGTATAGGGATTGGTAAGGTGGAAAAAAGAAACAAGAACCTTGAGAGTAGATTCATTTTAACTGAATCAATTCTGCCGGTTAGTGATAATGGCAGTAGGGTCCATCTAGCCATATCCTTCTGCATCTCATTCCATAATTTATTGTAATTGAGATCAAATAGTCTGGACTGTGTCGTAGTTATTTGAACTCCTAAATATCTAATGTGATTATTTTTGGCCCACACAAATGATAACTCTGATCCGAACCCCTTGGACAAGTACCACTTAGAGCTAGGGCCTCTGATTTATCACAATTAATCTTGTAACCAGATACCCCATTAAAGTCATCCAGCAGGTGTAGCAGTCTGGGGAGAGAAGTTTCCAAGTGCCTCAAAAAGAAAAATAAGTCATCTGCATACAGTGCCACCTTTTGCTCCATCCCTCACCATTAGCCCTTCTGTTCGTTGATCCTGATGGACCGCTGCAGCCAGTGGCTCCAAAAATTTAGCAAAAAGTATGGGGGAAGAGGGCATCCCTGCCTAGTTCCTCTCTCGACCAGAAGCATTCCAGAGTTTATTCCATTAACTATTACCTGAGCTTGTGGTGAAGCATAAAGATTAGTAATTATATTTAAGAATTTTGGGCCGAATTTAATTTTCTCCATGGATTTTTGTAAAAGTTGCCAATTCACTCTATCAAATACTTTTTCTGCATCCATGGAGATTGCTAGCTGGAAGTCTCTCCGTCCTTTTTGAGCTGAAACTATGTTTAGCAGTCTTCTGATGTTATCCTGAATAAATCTGCCCGAGACAAAACCAGTCTGATTTGGGTATATGATACAGGGGATCACCCTCTGCAGGCGGTCCGCCAGGATTCCTGTAAAAATTTTTAAATCCACATTCAGCTGAGAGATAGGGCAGTATGAACCACACCGAGTGGGGTCCTTCCCTTCCTTATGTAATATTGAGATTTGAGCATATCTCCAAGAATCCGGGATCCCCCGCAAATGTGGTTGGAAACACGCCTGCAACAACTCAACCACCTCATTTTGGAATGCTTTATAGAATTCTGAGGGTATGCCATCTAGACCCGGAGACTTCCCTGTTTTCAACGCTTGATCTTCCCCGTTATCTCCTGCTTTGTGATTGGGCTGTCTAAGAGGTCTCTGTCTTGTTGTGAGAGATATGACAAAGCCACCAAGACCAAGAAACTTTCAGCCCCAGACCTTTCGTATCAGCGCTGTCCTGATTATATAGTTGTTCATAATACTTTGCAGATATCTGGGAGATTGATGGTGGGCCTGCTACCAGAATGTCCCCTTTTTCTTTGTCCCTTATCCCCAGAACTGCCCTGTTACTTATTTGCTTTCTCAAGGCAAATGCCAGAAGCTTCCCTGCTCTGTTCGTAAAATTTCTGACTAGTTGTTCTCATAGCTTCCTCAACCTGTGTTGCTAATACTAGTTGTAGAGCTATTTTCTTGGATTTCCATACCTCAGTTTATGTCTAAAGTTGGACTCCCTCAATTCCTCCTCCACCTGTTTTAGCCTTTCCAGTCTTATCTCTTTTTAACCTTGCACTATACAAGATTATATGACCTGTAAGGTATGCCTTAAGAGCATCCCATTTCACTGCTGATGAACTAGGCTCCTGAGAGTTTGTTCTAAGATATGACTTAATCTCTTCCAACACATCTGTCTTAAAATCTCCGAAGTTCAGAAGCCCTATATTTAGCTGCCAATTTGAGTTTCTGATTACTGGGGTAAAGCTAAGATGTAAATACACTGGGGCATGGTCGACCACGTCATGGAGAGAATGGAACAACCCTGGAGACATGCCCTCCTTTTCAACGGGAGAAGGAACATGTCTGTTCGGGAGTAACTTGCATGACTATGTGAGTAAAAAGAATAATCTCTTTGACCTGGGTGTCTCACCCTCCAGGCGTCTATTAGACTGGATTCGTCCATAAGTCTCTTTGGTAAATTGTCTCTAGGGCCATCCGAACTCTGGGGTCCCCTTCATTTTCTGTTCCAGTGAGCGGATACTACTCTATTAAAGTCCCCTCCTATTATATAGAGAGCCTCTGGATCCTCCATTACCTGAACCAGTAGCTGCCTAAGAAAGTTTTTGTTAGTCTTCTCTTCATTTGGTGCGTACAGGCTTACTAAAACATATTTTATATCAAAAATCTTTTCCTGTATTTTTAGAAATCTACCAGCTGGGTCTGCAGTTACCTTAATTATTTGCAATGGCGTGTTTTTTCTCACTAAGATCGCAGTCCCTCTCCTATGAGGATGAGTCAGCCATTCTGCTGCATACACTTCCCCCACCCAGCCTCCTTTTAGTTTTTGATGTTCAGACTCCACTAAGTGGGTCTCCTGAAGAAATGCCAGGTGTGCCCCATGTTTCCCCATTTCCTGTATAATCCGTGCTCTTTTCACCGGTCCATTCAGCCTTTTAACATAATACGTCATAACTTTTAACTCCGCCATAGTCAATGTCCCAAACAGAAATTACCATTCTTCTCCTGGTCCCCCACCACCACACACACACACACAACCTCTCCACTTTTCCTCTGCGCCGCCCATTCTGATTGTTTTTCCAGGTAATTTTAACTTATAGCCATAACTGTACTCGAACTTGTATATAACAAAACCATATTTTGTAAAACTTTGGGGAAAAACCCTTTGTTTTTGTTTGGCCTCCAAACATGCTACTCAAACCATTCCTCACAGGCTCTGTGTTGAGAGAAGGAGACACTACCATCATGGTGAGTATCCAGGTGCTGTTTGCTTGTGTTGCAGCTTAAGGTGCATTACCGGCACTTTCTGTAGACCGAGATAAATCCAATCTTGTACTCTTCCCTCAAGGACGATCCCCGATTCCATCCCCCCATGTTAAATTTAACTATAAAATAGCATCAAAACAATCTTCAGAGAAAGTAGTACTGCTTTAAGCACTCAAGCTTTGTGCGTTTTACCATTGTCTCCCCTCCCCCCTTCTACTTGTGCAAGACTAGAGAGGTCCCCTGCACAAACTATAACTAAAATTCATAGCACCCCTGGTTAATAGACATATTATTTGAAAATAATTTTTTCCTGATTCTACATGAATCTAGTGTCTAGGAGTAGACTAAACCAAAGTGTAGGTCTACGTATTTCTTGCTCTCAACCATTTCTTATTGTCCATCTTGACAAAATAAAGTCCTCAGACCTTTCATTCGGCCCACATCTATTTACCAAAGCCCCCCCCCCCCCACCGAGTCCCATTAATCTGTTACCTCATATGGTGCAGGAGGACATAGAAATCAAATAGCCAGAAGGAAAAGCGGTTTTACATACAACTAATTCATCTCCAGAGGATTTCAAGTCTCTACTTGAGCCGAAATTCTTCTTTTATTTATCTTTGCTCGCCTGTGGCACCACAGTTGTTCACATGTCCTTCGTGCTCTGGACCAAGTTGTCAGTGCTGTTCTGCTGGTTTCATCTCTTTCCTCTGTATTTTCGTGCTGGCAGCGGTTCTTTGGACGCAGTGGCCCGCAGTGCCGGCTGAATCAATCTTTTCCAGCTCTTGGCTATCCTCCAGGTTTGCTGCAGTCACCTTTCCTCATCTCCCTGAACCGTCTATGTTATACCATCTGTGATACTCCAGAGCCTTTATGGTCTCCACATCAAGCAAGGTGTTTATCGAAATGTCCTATTGCTGCAGGAACTTAGCTGCATCCGAGATTGAAGGGTAGGAATGTATGCCCGAGTCTGTGCTTATTTTTAAAGTGGCTGGGTACTCCACAAGGGCTTTCACCCCTTTAGTCCATAACTGTTTCAAGATCGGGAACGATTGCTTTTGGCGATCCATCGTTAAAGGTGCATAATCATGTTCGAAGAACAAATAAGTATCTCCGAATAGAATCTCTTTTTTGGCCCATGCTTTTAATAAAATGTCCGTCTTCTGTAATCCAGGAATGCTAGGATAATTGAACGGGGATGGGCCTTTGATTTGCGGTTTAGCAGACAGAGAGCAGTGGGTCCAAATAATGTTTAGTTGGTAGTCTTCACTCAGGCCCAAAATCTCTCAGAAAGCTAGTCATGTAGGTCACCACGCCTCTTGATTCTGTACCTTCCAGCAGGCCATGAATTCTCAAATTAGTCCTACGTGACCAGTTCTCTAAATCTTCTACTTTCTGTTGTAGCCAGACTTCATGGTTGTGGAGCTGCAGAAGCACTCTGTTATGTAGGTCCACTGTTTGGGATGTTTCAGTGGCATTTTGTTCAAGATCAGTGATTTTTTGACTATGTTTCCGCTGTACTGAGCGGACCTCCGCTATTTCTGACTGAATCTTGCTTAGTGTGTCTCCTGTGCAGAGCAGCTCTTTGAACAGCTTCTTCAAGGTGATTGTTCCTTCTTCTGAGCTGCTATCCACCGCTGACTCCAAACTCGAGGATGCTCGACGCTCTGGTGAGGTGCAGCCAGTGACTGGCGGCTGCTGGTCTGTCATTTTTTCACCCTTTTTCGGGGCTTCTACCACAAATTGTTTCAGTCACTGTCTTGTGGATGCCAATATCCCTGTTAATGTTTGTTGTTTGATGTTAGTAGCCAGGTTCTACTGGGGATGGAGGAGGATTAAGAAGAACAGCCCGAGAGCTCTCATGGAGTCAGTCCACCATTAGCGCTGGCATCACCGGAACTCCGGGATGGAGATTCTGATCTGGTGGTGGAACCAGTTAGTTGGCCTAACCATCAAACCATAATGTTCAGTTACAGGGCTCCCCACTAATGGGTATGCCCCTACAGAGATGGTCTGGTATCACCCTTTGGGGGGGGGGGGTGACCCCAGAGGGCCTAATGGCACTACTAGACCTATCAGGCTTATCGAGTGGATGCATAGATCCAGGAGATCTTGTGCTTAACTATAATAGGGCAATAACTGATGCCCTGGATTCCATTGCTCCTGCTTGTGTTCGACCACTCACCCTTCTCCCAAGGTCTCCATGGTTTGATGGGGCCTTGAAGGAGTTGAGGAGAGTGGGTCAAAGGTTAGAGAGGGCTTGGTGGATGTCCGGCCTGGAGGTTGACAGGCTTAGATTGATGGATCATTATGCTATCAGTCAACAATCACCCATAAGAAGGCAGAATTCCTGTCCAGGGAGATTGCCACTGTGCAAAATCGACCAGCTCAGCTCCTCCAGATTGTGCAATCCAACCTGTCTGCAGTCAGATGGAGCATTGTCACAAGAAAGATGTGACGAGTTTGCTTGATTTTTCGTAGATAAAGTTGTCACCATTAGGTCCGCTATCCGTCCAGTCCCCTCTATGCGATGCGGCGGAGGTCAGTGGGAGGTTGCGAGCACCCACCTTATCTTGTCTGACTTTGGCTGACTGGACATCATGGACATTATGAGACTCTGCGGCCAACCAGCTGTAGTTTGGACCTGGGCCCAATGCATCTCCTTGTGGCGTGCATTGAGGAAATCAGCTGAGATAGTCTGGCAATCATTGGAGAGGGGAATCTTTCCAGATCCCCTAAAGGAGGTGGCTGTACAACCGCTCCTGAAAAGAACCCTCCCTTGATCCAGATAATCTCGCTAACTACAAACCGATCTCTAACCTGCCCTTTGTGGGTAAGGTTATTGACAAGGTGGCTGCACTGCAGCTGGATGATTTTGTCTAGCCACAATGTCTGTGATTCTCTCCAGTCTGGATTTAGGTAGACGCATAGCACCAAGATGGCCCTGGTTCGGGTGCTTAATGATCTCCTAACAGCGAGAGGTCGGAGGACTCGTTCCAGCTTGGCACTCCTTGATCTCTCAGCAGTGTTTTGACACTGTGGAGCATGGTGTGCTATTGGAGCGCCTGCAGTTCATCTGTGGACTGTTAGGTACTGTCCTTGGGTGTTTTCGATCCTACCTCGAGGGTAAGACACAGAGAGTGGTCTCAGGAATTTATTCCTCTGATCCTCTTTCCCTATCCTGCGGGGTGTCGCAGGGCTCCATTTTGACACTCGTTCGCTGTGTATATGATGCCATTGGGGGAAATTATTAGGCAGTACTGTCTGAGTTTTCACTGCTGTGCAGATGATACTCAGCTGTACTTGTCCTTTATACCAGAACGGAGATGTTCTCTTGGTGTTTAACAACTGCCTATCCGAGATCCAAGACTGGATGAGTGCTAGTTGGCTGAGGTTGAACCCGGATAAGACTGAGATGTTGGTGGTGGACCCTGATCATCGGAAGGTGGGTGTCTTGGCAGGAAAACCCTCTGGTCTTTGGCTCAGGGGTGTCCAGCTTACCACTTCAGACCGGGTGAAGAACCTGGATGTTAGTTTTGATGACGTTTTGACCCTAAAGTCACAGGTGTCAGCTGTTGCCAAGACCTCTTTTTACCACCTGAGGAATATTGCCCGGGTAAAACACCTAGTTCCTTCTGACGATCTTCCTACTTTGGGCCATGCCTTTGTGACCACTTGCCTTGACTCCTGCAACGCCCTATACCTAGGGCTACCGGGGGTTGATATCCGACGCCTGCAGCTGCGGCGGCCAGGCTTTTGACTGGTACATCTAGGACCAATCATGTAACGCCTGTGCTTCGTGGACTACATTTGCTGCCAGTTCGATGGTGTATCACCTTCAAAGTCGGTCTGCTGACCTGTAAAGCCCTACACGATCAGGGACCCTATTACCTACAAGATCTCCTTTCTCCCTAGTGCCCCTCCCGACCACTCCCATCCACCGATGAGAGATTGCTAGAGATTCCCAGGGTGCGACTTCATACATCTGGGGCTCTTTCCTTTGCATTTATGGCCCCAACCCTGTGGAATTCTCTACCTCATCTGATAAGGGACTGCCTGACTGTCCAAAGTTTTAAGAGAGAACTCAAGTCATACCTGTTTAGCCTGGCATTTTCAGAAGAAGTTTATGAATTTAGCTGTTATTTGGAAAATTTTAACATTGTTAATGTTTGGTGGATTACAGTTTTTATACAGGCACCTTCATCATTGGAAAGGCACATTTTAAACAAATAAAGATTGATTTGATTTGAAACAATCCCCTTATGTATTTTTCTTTTAACTCTGAAAGAAACGGTCCGCCACCCCACCACCCTTCCCCATCCCGATCCTCCCACTGAGCACACCCCCACCCCCACCCTATACTTATCACCAGAAGTTGTAGGCTGTCATCTTCTGAGGACTGGGACACGTCTGCACTCTTCAAAGCCGAACCGTGAACTGAGGAATAAAGGTAAGTGCTGTATAATGTATTTCAATGGTGTTTTGAACTTATATTCATAGCTTTGTCTATTTCGGAATTTTTTCACTATATTTTCAACATGGCTGTTTTGGAACCCCACCTCATGAACACTGCCACTGTCATTTTGTTAATCTGTCCCGAAAGGTGATTTCGTGGTCACTGTGTGAAATCATCTTTTGGGACAGAATAACAAAATTTCACCACCAGTGTTAATGAGATGGGGTCCCAAAAAGGCCATGTTGAAAAATCGGTGAAAAATTCCTAAAATGGCTAAGAGCGTTCGTCAGAAATTTTCATTTCAGGCGATAATCCTTTGGTAATTTTCAATGTTTTGAGTCCGGACTTTCAATATAGCCATTTTGTCACACCACCTGACGAACAGTACAGCTGTCATTCTTTACATCCTGTCCGAAACATGTTTTTGCAACTGAGGCGCGGAATGGCATTTTGGTATGAATTTGAACATTTTCACCTAAGGGGTTTATGAGGTGGGGTCATAAGAAGACTGTGTTGAAAATTTGGGGTCAAAATGTGAAAAAATGCAAAGGTTAAGACCATTCATTGCAGTTTTGCTAGGCCCGCTCATAACTTTGGAAATATTAAATATTTTCACCCTATATTCTCAACATAGCCTTATTATTACCCCACCTCATGTATGTCACAGCTGTCATTTTTTAAATCCTGACCAAAATGTGTTTTTGCACCTGTGGCGTGGAATGGCATTGGCAGTTGTTCAGTGGGAGAGTAGTATTGATTGTACTAATGTTTATGCTATTCTCATGTCTTTGTAATAAACTTGTATCCTTCTTTGTATGACCACTCAGGTCCATCTTGTAAATGAGCTACGCTCAATGATGTTCACCTGAATAAATAAAGATTTTGATTGATTGATTGATTGAGGGGACGGGGGGACGAGGACCGCTTTTTTTCAGTATTAAAAAAATCAGGGGATTGTTTTCTTTTTTGCAGGATGAATAAAGAAATTAAATATATCAGAACACTAGGAATGGGCCACACTGTGGGGTGGGGGGACACTAAATGCCGTCATGGGGATTGGGGCCCCCAATGTCTGCTTAAACAACAGGCTTTGGGGGGCATCCGACACCTGGGGTGGGCATCCTGGTGTCGTATATTTTGGCCTTTGGTCTCATGCCGTTTTTTGCAATGAATAGACATATATCTAAATATATGCGTACACAACACTGTGTTGTATTTCATTTACAGTCAAAGCCCAACTAGCTTTTCAAAATTGTTGGTACTGAAGTTTTTTTTTGCAAGAGGGAATGCTTTTGAAAATGTTTATTACAATTGGTTAATGAGTGGGTGAGTCTTTAAGTATTGACATTTTCCACCAGTGGTATCTCGATTGCAAGTTAAGACTCCTGTCCTATTTATGCACTTTGGCACCATGCATTCCTGCTTAAAGCAGAACCAGCCTAAACTTCTACGGTGATTTGCATATACATCCATTGATGCTTTGCATTATGGGGGTATGTGTGATTTTGTATTTCACTGGGGTCCCATAGCTATTTAAAAAAAGAAAAGAAGTTCCCTGCAAAAAAAATGTTAATGCACTATTTAGGGTTGTTAAAATATCAAATGTAAGGAAATCTGATTTTAAGGTTTGAACCCTAACTCCCCCAACCCACATGCACCACCTCTTATGAATGTCACCAAACCAAATACAAAAGCACCATCCAGACTCCAATCCTGAAGGGCCCAGCACAAAGCAAGATAGGACTTGGCTCCTGTTTCATGCAGGAATCGCCCTGCAAAAAGCAAGTTAGGAGTCAAAAGGCCCTGCATGATGCAAGTTAAGGCTCAGATCCTGTTTGGAATGGAGCCTGATGGTCCCTGTGCGAAGCAACCTAGGGCTAAGGTCCTGTGCACAAAGCAAGCTAGGATTCAGGTTCTGTTTTGCGAAGGGCCATTTGGCTCTTGCGTGAAGAGTGTTGGGACTCATCTTTTGCTTTATGCGGAGCAAGTTATGGATCTACTTTTTTTTTAAAAGTAAGGAGATTAACTTGCTTCGTGCAGGACCCTTCAGGACTGGGATCAAGATCTTTGGCTTTCAACCTTTCAGTTCCATAGACTCCATAGGGGTGGTGCACAGGGATTGAGGGAGCTGGGGTTTAAAAACATCCCTAACATCGGATTTCCTTACTTTTGATGCATTACAAACCCTGCTGCATTAATGTAGCGTGTGTGTGTGTGTGTGTATGTGTATATGTGTATGTGTGTATGTATATATATATATATATATATATATATATATATATTAGAGGCAAAACTCTGTTTAATGCATCAGTTAGGGTTGATTCTACAGCGACAGTGAAATTGAGTTACAGCACCTTTGCACCCTTCCAGTTTCAACTGAATCGGCAGAGCTGGGGTCACTGCCCCAACTATCACCCCATCTCATGTGGGAAAGAAGCTGAGGAATAGGAGAATGGGGTGACAGTTAGGACTGATGACCCCAGTGCGCACCCCGATTCCAGTTGGGGGGGTGGGCTGGAGGGGTGCAAAGGGGGTTTCAACCCTAACATCGAATTTCCTCGCTTTTGTCGCTATGGAACAACCCTAACTGATGGATTAAACGGAGTTTTTGGGTCCCGCGCTCCCGCCACGTGATGTCTTGTCACATAGTAAGATTGTGCCCGCAAATGCAAATCGTAATGCGCATGGTGACGCAAACTGAAACAGAAAGAGAAACAGTACTGTAGACAGAAATGTTAAAAACAACGGAAACACAACCACAAATGAAAACGCAAAGGGTAACGCACATGGTGGCGTAAACGTGAACGGTAAGTGAAACGGGTACGGAACCGCAAGCAGAAACGGTAATGGTAACAGTAATGTAAGTGCACAGGCTGGTTTTCCCCAAAAGCTGTATAGAGAAAGACAGTGAGTAGAAAGAATGTATGCAAAATAATGACTCTCGGAACACAAAAATCAGGAGTTGGAATAGTAAATTGCTTATATCTCAGTAACCGTACGACATAGAAAAAAAATTTAAAAGTCATATGTATTATCACTTTCCTGGCTTTTTGTATTTAGCCCCCATGAGGGGGCTAAGAATTTTTTGACAAAAACTCAGTATCTCGCACCGTTTTTGAGATACGAGCCTTCAAAGGCGCGGCGAACGCCATAATGTTATCCTATGAGAAAAAAAACAGAAGTTCAGAATGCCATAACTTTGCCTCCCTGTAATAGTTTTTCACCAAACCACTGAAAGGCACATCTGTGGGATGTTGGCTGTATCCTCTGCAAATTTAAGCCCAAAAGACCAAACCATTATTTTGCAGCAGGGCGCCAAACGATTGCTGCAATGCATTGGCTGCCGTAATGTTATCCTATGGGAAAAAGCATCAACTTTGGAGTGCCGTAACTTTGCCACCGCAGCGGGGTGCCAAAGAATTGCTGTCATTTCTCCACAGCCTAGAAAAGTACTGTCGCAATTTGGCAAAAATTTGACACTTTTAATGAGACAACAGTGCTACTTTGCGAAAGTACTTTTTCCAGAAATTTGAAAAACATATTTCTGGGGTGTTTTACCCCAAAATAAAGACATGGCTAGCATCCTCAGGCTCCAACTAGGTGAATACAAAAATAATTAGGTTGCTAGAGGGTCTCAATTTTAAATGCCAAGCATTTTTCTGATCACTAACTGAAAACAAAATGGCGGATTTGCGAAAGTAAGAGGGCCATTTGCAAAAGTAAAAATGCATTTGCGACACTGTGAATTTTTTAACTTTTCCCATTGACTTATAATGGGAAATTGTTTCTTGAATAACTTTTGAACCGCTTAATATTTTTCACGAAATCTTGAAGGCACATCGAGGACCCCAGCCACGTTCCTGAAGATTTTGGCGGTCCATAAACCGGTGACCTGTAGGCGCCACCGTAGAATTCCAGAAAGCGAAACGCGTGCAGATCACGCTTTCAATAACCCGCAGCCGGTATCCGACCGCACGAATCCTGGCAGATCCCAACGCGTATGGGTCTTGATTGTGTATTCCAAATTTCAGGCAAATCCGACAAACGGTTGCAAAGTTATTAAGGTGCAAAATTTGGGTTTAACATGTAAATGGCTTCTCTACCATAATATATATATAGGGGATATGACATGGCCTGAGTGAAGATATCATATTTATCTTCACGAGAGGCCAGTGATATCATGATATCTCACGAGTGCATGGTTTACTTAGTGAGATATCTTGATGTTATTGGCCTCGAAAGGAAGATAAATATGATATCTTCACTCAGGCCATGTCATGTTCTGTTTATACAACATGTTTTGGGCCATTGAAACACAAACCACCCCTCCCCACACACAGAAATAACCCCATATATTGCTCACAAACATAAGAGATGCCACATGTTAAATACATTTTGTGGTTCATCCTGCTATTTAAAATGCATTTAAAGGAGATTATGTGGTTGATCCTGCCATTATTTCAGAATAAGCAATAATTTAAAATAGAGTTTGGTTAATTCCGCCACTGTGATGTTTATTAACTGTAGGGTACTTTCATTTTCTGTGCCAACATGTAGCGTGACCGAGAGGTCTGAAAACGGCACTATTATGTGCCATTATAGTCTTTCACAATGGCATTGTGTGTCACAAGTCCTGAAAACGGTGTACATTTGTACACTTTCACTCGCTTTTGTCAAAATAAGCTCCCGATTCTACAGAGAGAACAGCAAGTGACCCTGCAGCTTCAGAACAGAGGTAGCGTTGGTGAGTGTTGCCATGGCAGCACTACCATGCTTGTACTTCTGAAACTCAGGCTCTTCATGTTCTCCATCGAACTGTTAACAAGCAATCAAGACTCAGCATCATGTGTTACATGAATCTGCGCTGTTAAAGTGTGACACTTTCGGTCCTCACCAGTCAGGTCCTGATGATGGTTCTCCCCCCACAGACAGAGCGACATTGAGAGGGATAGACACAGGATGGTGCACTGGCTAACAGCGGGTGGGATCTGGCTACCACCTGTAAACTTGCGACCATGATCACCATTCCTGCGGAACTCGCTGCCGCTACACTTCCCTCCTTGTAAGATTGTGGTGTGGATTAACTCAGCTACAGTGCTCGCCACAGTTACAGAAACTCGCCCTGGCATCAGTCTTCACTTAGCATCTTGCACGGGTACCAGGACAGAGATGGAAAGACGCATTCACAGGACAGTGTACAGCGGAGCAGAGTTGACAGCATCTGCATTCAGGCAGCATCTTGCACAGGACTGTGGAGACTCACAGAGACTTCAACGGGACAGTGATGTGTGGCACTACAGTACTAACGGGTGGGATTAGCACTCTCACTCTCTCTCTCTCTCACCGATAATGTACGGGTGGTTGGGGATGACGATGGGTGGTCAAGGAAGGGGCAGCAACCAAGGGGATTGTACTCTGCAGTTTGTCTCGATTACTCAGCCATAGCAACACTCACTAACGCTACTTCTGTTCTGAAGCTGCAGGGTCACTCGCTGTTCTCTCTGTAGAATCGGGAGCTTATTTTGACAAAAGCGAGTGAAAGTGTACAAATGTACACAGTTTTCAGGACTTGTGACACACAATGCCATTGTGGAAGGCCATAACGGCGCATAATAGTGCAATTTTCAGACCGCTCGGTCACGCTACATAATAGCAGGAACAGGGTCTAAAGTGAAAGTGATACTGAAAAGATGGCACAGATGGCAGGATCAACCAGATTAGTTTTGAAATTACGTATAGGAACGTGGAGATAACAAATGACGTATAGGAACATGAAGATATCAATGATATCTTCACTGCCTAGCTGAGATATCACTTTTTATCTCCACATTTATGCCAAAACACATGTTGTATAAATATATATATATATATATATATATATATATATACATAATGTGTGATATGAGTATATACCACTCAGGGTTTGGTCGCGCTCTGATATACACGCCTTTGGTGTATGCTAGATGCACGAGGCTCGCAGGCCGAGAGCATTCAACCACCCAAGGCGGCATGATATCAGAGCGCCATCATGACACCCTAGAGTGATATATCTATCTTATAAAATGGCCACACATGTTTTGGGGGGGTGGAAAATAATCACTCTGTCTAGCTGGTAAATGATATGCTGGCAGAGTTCAAAGTAAGTCCTTCTGTGTTTAAAAAAGATGAAAAGTGTGTCCCTCCTGTTAGGTTCTGTTAGCTTGAGTAAGAGAAGCTGCAGACTCTATGTAGAAGGGAGCGAGGACACAGTGAGTGAGTCTGCAACTTTAGGAAAGTAGTCGGAAGCCAGAGCGAGTGATGAACTATAGCGTGACCGAGCGGTGCGCATTGCGGGAAGTGACAACCTGTTAGGAGTTGAAAGTAAGTCCTTTCGTGTTTAAAAAAGATGAAAAGTGTTTTCCCTCCTGTGAGCTTCTGTTAATTTCAGTAAAACAAGCTGCAGACTCTATGTAGTAGGAGCGAGACACGCTGGTGAGTCGGCAGTTTTAGGAAGGTAGACGAAGCCAGAGCGACTCGCTCTGGCTTCCGCCTACCTTCTAAAACTGCCGACTCACTAGGCGTGTCCTCGCTCCGTTCTACATAGAGTCTGCAGCTTTTTCGTTTTATACAGGAGTGGTTCGGCAAAAAACTAAGTCCAAATTTCTTCTCTGTTTGAAGGGGTATTTTTTTCATTTGAACAAAATATCAAATGTACAAGGATCCCTTCAAACAAAAAAAGAGAATGTCCAAAAATACTTAAGTCCGAGATTTTTTTCGTATGAATGGAATATGAAGGGATCCTTTTTCGTTCAAAGGAAAAAGGAGAAATGAAAAAAACGGAAAATAAAAATAAGTCCAGAATCTTTTTCCATTTGAAGGGATCTTTTTTCATTTGAATGAAAAACCCCTTAAGACAAACGCAGAAGCGAGTCGCAAAAAAGGATTTATTTGAGCAAGATGCATGTCTTGCTGTCTCTGCATGATGTAATTTTTTTGTGGGTTTTGAATTTTTTTTTTTTTTTTTAAGAAAAACAGAAAACAAGATGGCGGCAAACAAAAAATGAAATTTTCCTCACAAAACAGTATCGGCCATCACAAAAAGGATAATTTTTCATTCGGATCAAATTCTTTTTTTGTTCCAGACCTCTGTCCAAAAGACTGTACTGAGCATGCTCAGAGCCCGAAATTTTAAAACTGAATGGAATAGATTAATATTTTTTCATCAAACCAGCGTAAGGGCATATCTGTGGGCCAAGCAATTTCCACCCTGAATATGGCAGCCCAAAATTCAAGTCCATCTGAGCACGACGATGAAAAGAAAACAAACTGAAAAATAGCAGGTTTTTTTTACATTTTTGCACTATCTGCATCTCAGAATCCACACATCCGACCGGAAAGAAACTTGACAGGTAAAGAGATCTACCCCACAAGACCGCACACGCAAAAGTTTGGGCAAATCCATTGAACAATTGTGAAGTTATTAAAGTGTAAAATTTGAGATTTAACATAGAAACCCCTGCTCAGCCCTAACAATGGGGGTGCTACTGCACCCCTATAAGAATATAAGGAATAAATAATGTGGTCTATGAGGGCGTATACCCATCAAGGGGGGTGACTATGGCTATGTGGCCATAAGCCCAGAAGGCAAGTGATTTTATTGCCTTCATTAACCCCCAAGATGGGTAAACCTCTGAGTGTTCCACCCTTACCCATGTTTGTTGCATAGAACACATTAGAATGGTTATTGTTATGGGTATCGTATTTGCAGTCATATTATGGCACCTGAAGGTCTCTTGTAGCAAGGAGGGAATGGTGTGTAGTGAGTGCAGGTTGGAGTTTGCGGATTTCTGGGTTTTAGAGGTTTTTTTGTGTCTTTTTTCCAGGTTGTTTTGCAGCTTGTTAATTGGCTTGGCTAGTTTTCTAATGATGTGTTAACTGTGTTATTAGTATTGTCCTATAGGGTTTAATGTAATGTAGGTAAATACTTTTTATTTATTAGTGTAGTTATATACTTTTAATTGTTTGATTAGTGTAGGTATATAGCTTTAGTTAGTGTAGGTATATGGCTGCAGTTGTTTAGTGTGGGTATATATAAGACAAATAATGGGTAAGGTGGTATACAAGAAAGTATACCAATTGAGAGGGCTAATTAGGGCTATAAGGCCAGGAGCTCGAAGGGCGAGTGGTTTTATTGCCCCTAATTAGCCACACTAGACGGGTATACTTGCGTTCCAACCTTACCCATTGTTTGTTGACGTTAGGATGGTTATTGTTATGGAGACTGCATTTGTGATCACGTTATGGCACATAAAGGTGTCTTGCAGCCAAAGAGGGGAATGATGTGTGGTGAGTGCAAGTAGGAGTTTGAGAGGGTTTTGTCTGTTTTCCAGGTTCTTTTGCAGCTTGTGAATAGGTTTGGCAAGCTTCCTAATGATGTGTTAATAGTTATCAGTATCGTCCCATTAATTGTTTGATTAGTGTAGGTACATAGCTTTAATTACTGTAGGTACATAGCTGTAATTGTTTGATTAGTGCAGGTATAACTTTTAATAGCCACTTGTTGTCTAGTGTGCTTACCTGGTTAACAAAAATAAATAAATAAAATGATAGATTAGTCAAAAGTATACAGGGAAATTAATGATGGTATTTTCTATAGGGAAAAGTTCCCATCCATGTATAGTAACTATCTTCATTCATTGTACTTGACCCCTGTATTGAGCTCACTTGTGACTTTGAGATCACTTGTGACTTTGCCACTCATGAGGTCAGAGATCAACTGCAACTCATAAAGATATTTATGATATCTTCTGTATAGAACATGCAGTAAGTTTTTTGCTGTAGATAATGTTTTCTTTCATCATTCGTTATGAACGGATGTGCTGGACTGCACTCATGGCTTCACTTCTCTGAGCCACTCATGATGTTAGACAGTTCTTTAATAATTCATGAAGATAAAAAGTTTGCCTGCTACCAACTCATGACACCACCTTTATGTTATATGGCTAAGGCCATTAATGTTCAGCAAACACTTTGTTGGTTCGTACGTAATTCAGTTAAATCTTGTAATTCACAACTATCCATGACTTACGATATTTAGTTGTCAATCAAAGAAGAAAATAAAATAAACAACTCATGCACTGCAGCAAACACAGTCCTGTCGTCACTGCCAACTGCTTTTCATCCACCCCACTGGAGAGCACTACTCACTCACTCATTATCCTGACCACAGGGACTGTTCAATTTGAGGCCAGGGAATACTGGAAACCTGCCACAAGCTGCTGGCAGTGACCGTGCAGCTCATTCAGGCAGCTGGAGACACTGTAGTCCCTTACTCTCCCAGCCCCACAGCCTGTTAAAATCAGACAGGAACACCGGAAACTGCACAATCACCTTGCGCTAAGCACCTCAACTACTGTGGAAACTGCAGCAGGGGCGAGGAGCCCAAAATGATGCAGAAGTAGTTTTCTTCAGCACTAAGAGTGCCCAGATTCACCTCAGCCAGTGTGACTCCCTCACACTTCCTCCCTGCCCTTGCTGGATTATTCTTAAAATATATATTAAAAAAAGGAGTCAGCCCAGTGGCACTGAGGGTTGAGGAGCTGGACGCATACCTCACGCCACGACAGCGACCCGGGTTCGGGAACAAGTCCTGGATGCTGAGGGTTGGCAGGGGAGGGTAGGGATTGAGTGTCCGGAGAACAGGTCGTCTTCCCTGGGGTGGGGGGGGGTTCTCGCTCCCGCAGTCTAGTGGCCTCTGGTGGTGCCAGGGGCTCATAGGAGTTGGGAGCCAGGAAGAGAAGGGATTGGCTGGGAGGCCTCCTGTGGGCGTGCTCGGGAGCAAGCACACAGCACGTTGGAGTGCATTTCACTTCCCAGCCAATAGGGGGAAAACTTGAAAAATCTGCTACCGCCGGGTGATGCGACAAGACCATCAGTTGCCCTGGCCACACGCCCAATGTCGTCACTACTCCCAACTCTCCCCCTGGGAACTGGGGAGGGGAAGGGCCTCTCCTTGGACTGGGAGAGCCCGGGGTCCTGATCCCAATGTAGTGACAGGAGTTTGATTCAGACAGGTGGTGGAGCCGAGGAGCAGAGTATGGATTCCTGAGAGATGCCCCGGTTAGGTAGGTGTATAAAGAGATTAAAGGAAAAAGATAGCGAAACCTTTGAATTGCAAGGTGATAATTCAGTTGGGGGAGTAACATCACAGTTCACTCAGTGTTCAGCCTCATGGATTATTATATTCCATAAACCCTTTGATTAACTTTATCATCATGTAACTCACAGTTTTTTGCCATAGAAGTTGTTCTGATGGCACAATTTGAGAATTGTGACTTCAGGTCAGGAACTGTAGTAAACACACATGAAGTCTTAAGGAGCTGGTAGTTTTTATGCAAATACTTTTAGAAATAAAAAGACGGATGTCCTGAAATCAGTATATTTGAAGTGTTATTAGATTCGAGTCATGCTACTGCTGAAAGTAATTGTTTTGCAGGAAACTGGAAAATCAAGATAAAAAAAAAAAAATTATATTAGAGCATGGCATGATGGAATCGGTCTTTAAGAACCGAATTTTAGGAGTTTTCAGACTATTTTAGATGTGTAGTTGTTTTACAAGAAAAAGATTAATAGAAGTGATTCTTTTATAGCTTCCTACATGCCAGGGATGCAGCCTGGAGTATCTTCATACCCACCAACCCAAACTTCCAGTGCTTGGTAAGTAGCCTGTTAATCTTTGTTTGTTCAATGATTCTTGCATAGACAAAACAGGTACCTGTTTCTCTCTGTGATGAAGCAATGAAAAAGGCTCAATTTTGTACCTTACTGTGTTCTGTTTGTAAAGTCACCCGGTTTACATTTGCAGATCTTTCACACAGGTTCCAAACAAAATAATATTTTACTAAGCATTACTATAGTAGTTTGTCTCTCGGTTGACCAAGATTTGTTGTAAAAAAAAAAAGGATAATGCAGGATACATTTAGTTGCTCCTACACAAGTGTTTCAGAATGTTGTTAACATATTGAAATTATTGGCCTTCATTTTAAAGTCACATTAGATGGACTCTGAAACTGCATTATGCTACACTTAGCCACCTGCTACACCATGCTCCCTGAAGCACCAGGTGATAGGGCTGTGGTGGTGGCTCCCATCTGCCCCAATCAGAGGAGAAGAGTGTGCCAGACTTTTTTTTCCAGTTTTATATGCCGATTGTGAGAGGCAGCATGTGCCTTAGTAATGATTCTTCTTCCTGTTCCATGTTTATAGCTGTTTCTAGCAACAAGCGTATATTGGTGTGTCATAAAAATAGCCTGTTCTAACAAAAGGCATATTAATAGTGATGCCATACAAGCCTGAAAGCATCTCGCGCCTGAGAGGTTGCCCTGGAGATAGAGTGTAGAATTGTATGTAAATTTGAACTCTGCACTGTGGTCACGCTCCCTCTAGTGTTCTAATAGCAGATTTGTTTTCTCCACTAAAGGGATAGACACCCTGCCGTGATCAGGAACCTAAACAACTGATTTATAAAAATTCTTTGTTTGTGTTTAAAATATTAGTGCTTTACCAAATTTGCTATTGTCAAACCTCACAACAACAAATTTGAAGTTTCCAGTCAAATTAGGATGACTGGGGTGTCCTCAAGATGCTGGAGACAATGTGGAGCAGTCGAGGCCTCCCATGCCCATGTGTTTTTATTTTCCCCCAAGATCATACCATTCTGGCAGGCAGTTACCAACTTGATAGCCAATATGCTATCTACAGTATTCAGGAACCCTTGTCCCCCCAGAATCTGTTATTGGGTGTGCCCCCCCAAAACTCTTAGAGATAAAGATGCCAAGTATCTGTGGTCAGTATGTCTAGCTGCAGCCTATAAATCTATTACTGAAAAATGGCTGCTCCCCAATCCTCCCATATTGTTTGACTAGAAGGGCATAATACATTATATACAACAAATGGAACAGCTATCACATAATTTGCAAGATAGAGCCGCAGCATACCAAAACCGCTGGATTAGATGGGACCTGAACAAATAATTAAAGTTTACATATGCGGGAAAGACAGAGTTTATATATGGATTTAATTGAAACCTGTTTTTGAGAAGGAAATAGGGAAGCTGCCATAATGTGAGGTCACATAATCTTAGTCTGTTTGATCTCCATATCATATTTTGCTTCCTAAAAAATGGATTTTTTGGAAAAAGTATGGGGCACAGTTATATAAGACATAGTAAATTATAGTTAGAACCTATCCCACAAATGGATGTATAACAAGGTTTTTTTTTGGGGGGGGGCAATAGCTGGTGAGTTCTGTTTTTGTTTTTAATTTTGTTTGTATGTTGTTTACATATTTTATCTACACAGCAGTAAAGCATTTGAAAGATTGTCAAGGCTCCATATGTAACGGAGCTGAGGCTTTTTATTGTCTTTTAAAACTGTACTAACTCTAATCAATTGTGATTTGTATTGGTACTGAAGAACTATACAATAAAAGTATAAAAAAAAAAAAAAAAAAAAATTAGCATGACTGAAAAAACCTAAGAAAAAAATGGGGCCTATAGGTTTTAAAACCTGCCTGTCATGATCAGAGCTCTTCATGAAGGCAAACCACCATAAGCTTTGTTTAGGTGCTTGGACCCAGACCACAACTTTGAGAATTGTGAGCTCTGTAAATGTTTCTGCCCTAAAACTAAGAAAAAATGGGCTGCTTTGAGGGAGTCACTTTCATCTCCCCAGTCTGCTTTTATGTCACTTCAGAGTTCTCCTAGCAGAAGCACAGTCTTTGAGGGGGTTTCACCTTATGGTGAAAAGCATACATCAGCAGATAATTCACCCTTGCAGCAGTCACTGACTTCAAAGGTGGCTGTAAACTGCTGCAAACAGTCGTGACATACAAGACTGTAAAGCCATCCTCAGAGCACATCAGAGAGCATAGGATATCTGAAATTTTTTTGGGGGGGGAGCTCTGATGCTAATGATGACTAAAAAAAATGGAAAGAACTTTTGACAAAACAAATATAGCATGCAGTGTTAAGGAACCTTAGGTCACAGTGGTGTTGGAAGTGTTACGTCTTTCCAAAACCACTGTGACATCACTAGTCATTGCCGACATGTTCTGAGCCCCAGACAGCCATGACTGTCTTTTTTGCACACACCAGTTAGTAAACTGTGAGTTATTTATACTTCATACCATGTTGTGGTCAGTTTTTGCTGTGGGTGCTTTTTCCCTGTACTCTAATTTTGTCTTTGAGCATTGCATCATGCCCGAGTTTTGCTAGGCTGCTGCATTTGTTTTGTCTTGATCCCAGTTTGCCAGCTGCATGGATTTTCCACATCGGGGAGGAAAAAGTCTGTCCTCTTGTTTTAGTTAACTGTTAGTAGCCTCTTTCAATTACCTTCAGTGTTTTGGCACACACATCTGTTCTGCTTGGCTGTTAGCTTGACAGCCATTTTTTGGGGTTGTTCTCCCTGTTTTTCCCTTTTTACCCGCTTGCTAATATGGCTGTGAGATATAGTGAAACACAAACGAACAGTGACAGTCTATATGGTGGCTTTGAATCATTTGCTTTTAGAGATGTTGGGGAAGCAATACTATTCTAGCTACTAATTCAAAATCTGCAGACAGTTCTGCATGTCCAGATTCTAAAAGCTTTTTCCGGTCATTAGAGAAAAGTGTCCTGAAGGGTCACCGCATATACTAGCATAAGGTGATCCTTGAAGCTTATTTAGAAGTGAAGAGGGTGCCACGCGGGCTCCGTATCTTCAAAAAAATTAAACATGGGACAGGTGATACTGTCTTTATGGAAAAGTGGCATGCATTGATGGAGGAGTTGGTGCTGAAATCTATACAGCTGATTCTAGAGAGCAGCACCAGTACGGGAAGAAATGGTACAAGTGATTAAAGTGTAAAAAGATGTATTGAGATCAGTAATGTCCTCTGAGGAATTCGAGAAGTTTCATGAAATGCTTCAGTACAAGGTGGTATGATACAGTTAGCAGATTAAAGTAGAAAAACAAAAGAAGTTTGACCACAATGCCACAGATTATAGATTAAGCAAAGTCTTTGACTGGCAGGACAAGAAATCCACTGAGGGCACACCAAAATCAGTACTCAAAAATTAAAATACATTGGGCAAAACCAATGATAGAACAGTCCTGAGGTATACTACTGGCCCCTCAGATACTGAATCCTCAAGCTAAATTTTTTAGACGGTTCTCCCATGTAGGAAGAATCCCCCAAATTCAGCAGAACTCACCGAGACACAGCAAATGCAGAACTCTGTTCTAGCAGCTGTATTACTAACAGCAATTAGGACTGGGGGCAATGTGAAAGAGGTAGAGGGAAAACAATTATTAGCCCAATAAGCAGCGCTACTGTCTAATATAGAGCAGTCTCATCTGGACATTATTTATTTATTTATTTATTTATTTATTTGAAATGTCGGATTTACAGACTTTTGAGTCAGAGACTCGGTTACAAAGCCACCTCATCATAATGAACAAAGACAGACAATATTACACGGATCAAATACATAGCCATAGTTACAGACAGTATTACATTGATCAGTACACAGCAATAGTTACAGGTTTCAGACAAAAGTTACAGGTTTTAACAGATGTTACAGGAGACAATGCCTCGGTAATACAATAGTTGTAACAGTTGGCAGAGTGAAATACTGAGCAAGCACATTGCGGTGCCAGGAATCAACCGAAGATATGGGATGAAAACGAGAGAGCCCTGTGGGGAACAGTAGTACCTGTGACAGTAAGGAGGGGACGGACTTGAGGAGAGGCGTATGGAGTGGCATTGGTAAAGGTAAAAGCAGCCCAAGGGATGTTGTCAGGATCCAAGGTGGTATGGCCATTAGGCATGGCAGATTAGGCCCCACAGGGAGGGTCCAGAGTGGAGAGGAGCCCAAAACTAGGTACACTTACAGCAGCGGATGGCAAATGGGTGGTTCCTGAGGGCCGCCTTAAAGGGACCAATTTTAGTGGAGTTGGTGACATCGGCTGGGAGGGAGTTGAACCAGGAGTGTGCTCTGTAGCAGAAGGATCTCTGGGCTAGGGACATCCTGGTTCTGGGTACTGGTAGGGTGGGCTTACAGGTACTATGGGTGGAGACCATGGGGGTGGTCTGGTGGAGGGAGGTGGTTACCCCGGAGGGGGGGGCCTGCGAGAGAGTTTTTTTGCTAGCAGGCAGGTCTAGTAGCAGAGCTGCTCCTCAAGGTTGAGCAGGTTGACTCTAATATAGCAGCAGTTAACCTATACCAAAATCATCTGTTATCAACATTTCATCTAGATAACTCATGTCTGCAGAGATATCAGTATTGAATGAAGGTTTATCATTTGCTCCTACTGCTTCCTTTAACTTCTTTCAGATAACTGTGGGTCTGCATAGACTTCCTAGATCTTTGACACAGCAAAGCATCTATTCTGCAACTAATGAGGCTAAGCATGCTTCTGCAAATACCTAGTATGCGCCATCTGTAGTTAGACCAAAACCAATGTATTGTCATGCACATAGCCCTGGGGTTTCTGCATTCCTAAAAAACATATAGAGTGGATCTGGAGGCATTGGAAACAGTCCCTACCCCTAGGTACTTTAATAAGTACACCATCATAGAATGCTAGGCATTACAGGACTTGGCGTAGGAATATACCATAGTCATCAAGCTGGCCGATAAAGGCAGGGCAGTTGTAATAATGGATACTACTGCCTACATGAGGGAGATTGACCGTCCACTCTCAGATACTTTGTACTGTAGTGCCATCCCATATAAGCAAACATTTATTTTTAAGCATAAGTGGATGAATTTTTGAATGATGGTTTTCTGAAGGAATGCTTGTAAGAAGCTATGTATAAAGCTCTTACTGTTACTCACCCAGCGGTTCCCACAATTTACACCTTGCCAGAAGTGCAAAAGAATTTACGGGAATCACCGGGGCATCCCATAATTTCTGGTAATGGCTGAGTTACAGAACCTGTATCTAGACTGGTTGACCGTTTTTTACAGCCATTTGTCCTCACCTTGCCTTCATATGTCAGTGGCTCAGTGGAGGTAGTTAACCTTATAGAAAACCTGGACATGCAGGACACATGGCACCACACTAGATGTGGACCCTTTATATACCATGGTTACCCCCTGAAGAAGGGCTTGAAGGAGAACTACGGCCTTGTGCACAGAAGCAATGAAGTTGTGGTCCCTGGCCTATTCCCTGCAAACCTCTCTGATAGCAGTTCACCTCCCAGGGAAGGACAATGTCCTAGCAGATGCACTGAGCAGAATATCCCAGGGCCATCACAAATGGGCCCTAGATCCTCTGGTGGTGAAAGTGATTTTCTCGAGATGGGGCACTCCAGAGATAGATCTCTTTGCAGCCCCAGACAATCACCAACTCCCTCTCTTTTGTTGCAGACCCCCAGTCTTGGGCTCAGTCCCCCTGGATGCTATGATTCTGAACTGGGAAGGGAAATTTCTGTATGCTTTCCCCCCTTCCCTCTCCTGTTCAGGGTACTAGTCAAGATAAGGTCACAACCATGCAAAGTGATTCTGATTGCTCCAGACTTGGCCAGACATCCATGGTACCCCTTGTTGCTGTCCCTAACAGTCCATCTTCCCCTGTCTCTTCCCAGGAATTACAACCTGTTAACATCCTCTCAGGGGAGGAGTTGGTACCTGAATCTTCAGTCTCTCAATCTCAAGGGTTTGCTCTTGAAGAGTTAGAGTTTAGTTTACAGATCTGCATCTTTCCCAAGGGGTTCTGGATATCCTTCAGGCTTCTCAAAAGCCTTCCACCAGAAAGACTTACAACTCCAAATGGAAAAGATTCAGCATTTGGTGTTCTAGGAAGAATATTTCTCCCAGACTCTGCTGAATTGCCTACGGTTCTGGATTATATGGTTCATCTTAATGGCCTAGGTCTCAGACCAGCTACCCTCAAGGTACACTTGGCAGCTGTTTCTGCTTTCCTGTCTGTAGGCAAGTCTTCCTCTCTGTCATCCCATCCTGTATTCTGTACGTTTTTCAAGGGATTGCTTCACACCAATCCCCCCCTTTAGGGATCCTGCTCCTGCTTGGGACCTTAATGTTTGCATTGCTCAGCTTATGCAACCCCCTTTTGAGCCTTTGTCCTCAGCAGAGCTTTAGTACTTGACTTGGAAAACTGTGTTTTTGGTAGCCATTACTTCTGCCAGACGTATCAGTGAATTGCAAGTCCTGTCAGTAGAATCTGATTTCATCTCTTTTTCACAGAGATAAAAGTGGTCCTTAGAACTAACAGAAAGTTCTTGCCTAAAGTGGTTTCAGATTTCCACCTCAACCAGTCTATATCTCTCCCTGTTTTCTTCACTGAGCATTCCTCCTCGGGAGAGAGGAGGCTACACAGTTTGGATGTTAAAAGAGCCCTTAGCTACTACATAGAGCGTACCAAGGGTCACAGGTTTGAATCCCTCCAGTTGTTCCTCACTTATGGAGAAGTTGGTATGGGCAAACCTGCCACTAAGAGACATATTGCCAGGTGGATTGTTCCTTGTATACAATTCTGCTATGAAAAAACTGGGTAGAACTCCACCCTCAGGCTTGAGGGCTCATTCCACAAGAGGTACAGCTGCTTCCCTGGCTGCTGCCAGGGATATTCCTGTCTTAGAAATTTGTCAAGCAGCCACCTGGAAAACAGTCCATACTTTCACCAAGCATTACTCTCTGGATATCCAGGCTAGGAGTGATGCTCGGTTTGGCACAGCAGTACTTCATAGCCTATTTCCAAAGTAGGTTCTGTCCCTCCTCCATGGAGGTACTGCTTGGTAGTCTGCAGTAGTCAGAATACAACAAGACTTCATGTTGTTTGAAGAAAAAATTACTCACCTTAGTAATTATGTTTCTTCTAGTGGAGTCTTGCTGCATTCTGACCTCCCCCCCCCCCGCCTCGCCTCTCAGAACCTAGTTTTTGGGATGTGGGTGAGCAGGAGCAGTGTTCGCACCCTAGGAGTGTCCATTTTACACCCTCTTTTTTCTTTGGGTGGAAGGATGTGGTTTTGTTTTTGGGTTTCCTGACTGGAGTCTTCCTTTGAGAACCAAAAACATTATGTATTTGCCAGTTGGCTAGTAAAAATTTTACAGTTTCCACACAGAACACCTAGTGAGTTTTTGCTCATAAAGATCTGGCGGTTGCAGTTTGAACAACAACAGACAGGGGCTTCAGCCGAGCTCGTGATGAACGTTCTATGCAAGGCATGGAAAAGTTAACCCTTTGTTCTCTGGAGCAGTTGAAAGGCAGGACCTAACTGCAATAGTCAGAATACAGCAAGACTCCACTAGAAGAAACATAATTACTAAGGTGAGTAATTTTTTCTTCATGCTTACGGTTCAAGGCTAATATGCATGCAGATACCGTCACATTCCTTGGTCTAAAGATTTCAGAGATGGGGTTTGTCATTGGCACTATTAGTCTTTTCTAGAAGAGCACTGATAGGAATTATCACAACCCCACTCAGCAGGTCAGGCCCTCTGCTCCCACAGTGCCAACCTCCGAGTGCAATCTTGTGAACAGTTAACAGAACAGGGTAACCCTCCTGTCTGTTTTTGTGGGTTCGACTCAAACTTTGGTCTCAAGTTCTTGGAGGGATTCAAACTGTGAACCTCTTGCTAGCGTACCCAATGTACAGGCTCAGATAATTCTGCTCTTCAGGGGGGCCAGATATCTTTCGCCTACGTGCACCTAACCAGGTGTACAAAATGAACTCTTAAAAACTCTATTAACAACCTCAGAATAAACTCTTACCTTTTCCCAGTTTGGTATTACCAATAGCTTTGCACAGTGTCAACTTTAACCATATATGCTTCACTTGTCAAATAAAGAATTTGAAAGGAACACCAAGTAGTCTCTAAAAATGAGATGTTTACCTAAAAATAGATAAAAATGTAAATACAGAACCATATATCACAAAAACATACAATCACTTAAAATAATAAGGTTTTAAATACAAACAAAATCTCCTACCACAGTACCCTTAGATTTGTCTAATCTAATGTATTCTTATCTCCTTCCAGTGCTGGCGTTGCCTTTTCAGAGTCCAAACGTGTGTGTCAAGGTCAGTCACAGCACAGTTAAAAAAAACTGTCTCTGACCCTTTCTCCTCCATGATGTCACCCAGCTCCTCCTCCTCCTCTGTTGATTAAAAATTATACACCCAGGATGTCTCATCATTCGGAAGGTAAATTTAATAGGTGACATCAGCAAAACGTTGTTTCCCCATGTGACTTCCCAATCAAGTCTGTAATTTTCCAATTTCTTTCTTTCATCCATGAGCAACATACTACTCTTTACAAAGACATGAAAGAACTTTTTATGACTCTCTCTCTGCCAGTTCTCACTGAGGTGTAATATTCTTTGACTGAGCTGCAATTATTGTGACCTTCCTGAGGATGCCATAAAATGGATATTTCAGGGTTTGCTACAACAACCCATATCCTAAATAAGGCTATACAATGCGAATTCTTAGGAGTTAATCTCATCACAGAGATCTGCTGTTTAATATATATCCTGTCTATAGAACTGAAACCTTGGAGGCAGTTGGTTATCCAGGCACAGCATTTCTCATGACAGACAATCATACTACATTTTTTTTTATATTCCAAAAGCATAGCTTAATCAGAACCAGCTGTCCAAGTGTCACAGGAATAGCCTTTTATCATTTAATACTTGCTATCCACTTCATCTGGCCTGTGATATTCCAAAGGGCCTGCTGATTAGAGCCATTTGTAATTGTACTAGTAATGAAGATATCCAGAACAAGAAAGCTGAACAGATTGTACATTTTCAGGAACGTGGGTATATCTAACAGTCCATCATGTTAGCTGCGGGCCATGTCAAACAATAGAGACCAAGCTCCTGTATGTCCCTTCCTTACTACCTACAACACTCATGAATAGGAAATGAAAAATATTATATCTCAGAACTGGGGTATTTTAAGTATAGACACCAAGTTCAAATGTGCCTGAGGCTGGACCGACAGCAGTTTTTCATAGACCGGAGAATGTTACAGATACTGTGGTTTCCAGTCTTCTCACATCTTCAGTAAACCCACAGAATTGGCAACCTTCTCCCTCATGTGGTATATATCACTGTGGCCATTGTCTTTAATTACCTTGAACAAGTTACGAGCTTCATTAACCCCCCCCAAAAAAAAATTTGGTAAAGATATTTCTGTTAAACACTTCAACTGTAATACCTGTGAAATTATTTTATTTATTTTTGGTTGGTTTTTATTGACCGGTAAGTAGGACTAGACAATTCTGCCTATTTTCAGTCTCGTCCCGGGAGAGGGAAATATAGATGGATGCCAGATGACATTGAACCAGATTAAGCTGTTAGTGGTATTTTTAGTGAATGGGGGAAATCTGGCCAGGACACCGGGGAAATTCCCCTACTGCAAGCTGGCGGTAGGGGGACCTGTTGACTGTTTGGCGTTTCGGCAGTCGGAGTGCAATTTGACATGTCAGCGGACGTCTTACCTGCTGAGGGCAGGAGGATTGCTACAGTACAGCTGGCTGAGGCTGAGAGCAGTATGGAGAGCAATTTCGAAGGAGCACTTTGGGTACCTCCAGGAGATGTGTGCGGTGCGTACCATGCAACGGGAGAGTTGGTTGCCGAGGATCCGACGAGGTGCAGGACCGAGGAGATCTTTTCACCTAACCAGTCTGGGGCTGCTGCTAGTTCCATGACAGTGCAGGCATATGAGATGCGCACCGAACAGCCGCTCGCAGTGGCAGCAGGTTCGCTTACCACTGAGGCTCCAGTACTGCCTTCTGCATCGGGGGAGAAGCAAGCTGCAACGTGGAAGTTACCGACAGAATCAGGCACTTTTCCAGGAAGGGACTGGAGCAAAGAAACGGCCCTGCTGGATGCAGGCTGGATGAGACAGGATGGCAGATGGATTCCAGATTCCAAGTGGATTTCTTTTTCGGCAGGGGATACGACTGTGGCAGAGACTTCAGCGGGGGTACAGCCCTCGGAGCTGCAGATTGTGGCTGCTGACGCTCCGGTTGGTGAACCTTTAAAAACTTTTGTTGCAGGGGTTGATTTGGGGGTTTCTACTGGGACACTGAATGTTTCCCCCACTTCTTCTCCTAGAAGGGAGCGATTTAATACAGGTCCCCGCTTTTCGGACCTCTTTAGGAACAATTGTCTGGATCAGGCCCCCAGACGAAACGCTGTCCGTCTCAGGTGCGGGGGGTCTTCAGGAGCAACCTGACTGTTTGTTTCTTTGTGGCCCGCAGGCTACTTAAAGGCTCCATGAATTTTCAGGCCTCAGACATATATGCCCTAATTAACATTCGGCGGGGAAGAAACTTTTGATGTCAGTTTCAAATCATTTGTGGGCCTAGATAAATTCTGGCAAAAGTATGATTCACCGAAAGCTGCTCCCTTGTGGACTCCATTCTGGGCTATTCCCATTACAAAACCACTGTTTAAAACTGTGCATGTCATGATCCGGAACAAAGGGGTAAATGTGGGGGATATTATGTATTGGTTGGAGAGTAAATGCACTGTATTGGGGCCTCCTGAGCCACTTACTGATGGGGAGGGTATTTGGACAGGCAGTTGGAAGTTTAAGGTAAAACTGCGTATTGTGGGGGATTTGGTTCAGCATGTTCCAAATAGTTTTTTCTTAGGGAGGGATCGGGGTGTCTGCTTTTATCCAGGCCAGCCCAAGGCATGTTATAAATGTGGTAGCCCATGCCATCTCAGTAGTGCCTGTGATAAAATCAAATGCGCTTTGTGTGGAGAACTGGATCATGACAGTGGTACTTGCCGAAATGTTTTTCGCTGCAATCTCTATGATACCCAGGGGCATGCTTACCACCAGTGTCCATATGCTGGCCAAAATAATTCAGGGGGCCTTGATAAGGAGACATTTATCTCGGATACTCAGGACCGGTTTAGGCCATACACTGAGGAGACGGCCCCCCCGACCCTAATCCCCCTGGTCCTGATCCTTCAGCTTTGACTCCTCCTGATGGAGTGGTATCCTGCCCCTATAGTGAGCCCTCCACTATTGAACAACCACCAGAGGGTCTGGGGCTCACTGCTCCCACCTTGCGCATTCTAGCCCCCCCGCTCCTGAGTTTCAGGCACCTCACCCGAGGCATGTAACTCTGTCTCATGCCAAAAAGGTTGTAGTACCACCTATTACTCCTACGCATAACACTTTTCAGGTTCTGCAAGATGCAGATGGGGACTCTGAATCTGACCTATCAGTTGCTTCTGGGGTTTTGTCTGGTATGGAGTGTGATGATGAAGGAGGTTCTGAATTGCTGGAGTCCAAGAAGAAGTCGGGAAGGAAGCGTAAAAAGGACAATTCTTAGTCCTGCTCTCTGGCTTCTTTAACGGTGGTTTCCTTGAATTCTTGTAGTATCAAGAATTCTAAAAAACGTCTCTGGCTTTTACATTTTTGTAAATCCTTGTCTGCAGATATCATTTTACTGCAGAAGACACGTCTTTCTACTCTTACAGAAATAAATTATACTAGGAAATCATGGCATTCTGGACCTTCCTTCTGGTCCTTTGGTCCTGATGCAGCAGATGGGGTGGGGATATTATTTTGTCATCCCTTTGTTCAGGTAACTGGTTTGATAGACATAGCTCCTGAGTTAGTGTTGCTCCTGGACTGTGTCTGCCGAGGTTTTTCCCTTCATTTTATCAACATTTATGCTCCCCAGGTTAAATCTGCCAGGTTTGCTTTATTTGGGGAAATTCAGCAGTACCTTTTTACCCCTAGACACATCTTTTGGGAAGGTGACTTAACTGTGGCCTGGATGTGAGATTTAAAGATCAAATGCAGTGTAAGGTATATTGTGATTCCCATGCTTTGTTTAAACTAATTCAGACAGCCTCCTTGACGGATGCTTATAGAGCACTTCATTCCGATTCAGGGTCCACTTATAAACGTGGCAGTTTTGCGACACGGATTGATTTTGTTTTCACTTCCGGATATTAACTGCCTTTCACTTTTTTATTAACGCCTTGTAAATTTTTGGATCATTTATTGTTGATGGTAAGATTTTCACTGACTACAGTTCCACCTTCTTTTCCTGCTTTGCCGGCTCAATGGAAGATGAATCCGGTTGTTTTAACTACCGAGCGGTTTCAGTTATGTTTATCCCAGGCATTGGACAGAAGGCGTTCTGTAGCTGGGATGTACGATTCTTGGGCTGATTGGTGGATGGATACTAAACTTGAGTGTAGAATGACTTCCAAGGCTTATCATTATAGTACTCAGTCAGCTGATTATGTTACGTATTTGAAACAAAGAGCACAGTTTTATAAATTAATGTCACTTCCCTCTGGTTCTGATGTTCGGATACAAGATCAACTAGCTGTGCTACGACAAAGCATGAGGAATTATCATTATGGGAAGACTTGTAAAATTCATGATGATTTGTCTTATGGACTTAAATCTTCGCCAAGTTCAGACCCTTTTTGGCTTGTAAGCAAGCCTTGGAAAAAAAACTTATGGATGGCCTTTATGATCACAGGGGGATACTACACACAGCAGATATTGACATGCTACAAATAGTCTGGGTTTTTTTTACAGACTCAACATGGTAGGGCTTTCCAGCCCACTACTAGATGAGAGGATTTGTTTTCTTTTCAACCGCCTAAAATTTCTTACGCTGATTCTCTTTTTTAGATAGGCCCACTTCTCTAGATGAGGTTCGGTCAGAAGTTGCTCACTTAAAGTCTGGGATATCACCTGGCCCAGATGGCTTAATTAATGAATTATACAAATTCATGATAGATCATATAAGTGCCATCCTGACTTCTGTTTTTAATGAGATTCTAGAATCTTCACGGCTGCCTCGTGGATTCTCGGATGCCTTAACTATTTTTTTATTTAAAAAAGGGATTAAACACCGAATTGAAAATTGGAGGCCGATTTGTTTATTGAATAAGGATTATAAGATTTTTTTCAGCTATTTTGTGCCATGGCTCCAACATGTTGCTTCTTCCTTAGTACATCCTGTCCAAACATGCTCAATTCCGGGTAGACATATCCATCAAAATTTGACCCTGCTAAAGAATGTGTACGAGCTTGGCCGGTTGGGGGAACTTTCTGGTTATTTACTTTCTTTAGATCAGGCCCAAGCCTTTGATAAGGTGGCACATGGGTTTTTATTTAATGTCCTATGGCGGTATGGGTTTTCCGATAAACTGAGAACCTGGGTGGCACTTTTATAAAGCAAATCCCAAAATTTTCCCCTTGTTAATAGATAGTTGGGGGAAGGGATTGATTTTTGTAGGGGAGTGTGTCAGGGCTGTCCACTTAGTCCTTTATTATATGCTTTTGTTTTGGACCCTTTGGTTCGAGAACTTCTTCATCATCCTCACGTTCAGGGACTATCTCCATTTCCAGAGATTCCACCACAGATCTTGGTGGTCTATGCAGATGACATGTGTTTCCTGCTTCGCAATGCAGCTACAGACCTTCCTGCATTGCATGTTGTGGCCCAGTTTGGTCTGCTTTCAGGAACATCTGTGAATTATGAAAAAAGTGCTGGTATTTTTTGGGGGGAAGGGGTTTTTGATCCCATGATTGGGCGGATAACCATCTCTACGGGACCTATTAAGATTTTAGGTTGTTTTTTTGGGAAGGGAGATTTGAATGATCTTAATTGGCAACCACGTATTGTTTTGGGTGAAACGAAGGTACAGTTATGGAAAACCTGGTCTTTTTCTAAACAAAAATGTGTTGTAATTATCAAAAAATTTTTACTCCCTCTGTTTCTTTACTTCAGTTCGGTTTTTCCTTTACCTAGGCAACATGAAACCCGTTTATACAGTATTTTTTTTTCAAATGTTGTGGGGAAGCCGATTGAACCCGGTTAAGCGTGATTTCACGTATCTTCCAATTAAAGCGAGTGGTCTTGGTATGATTAATCCGGTTGTTTTTTATTTTTCTTTCTTTATTAAAGCTACATTTAAAGAGGTGCTGTTATATCAGTCTCATCCTTGGGATGCCTGGACTCTGTTTTCGCTTCAAGATTTTCTGCTGTGGTGGTCTACTGAAGCGCTTATCGTGAAATCTAATTATAAAGTGCCTTCCTTTCTGCCTGTAGTGGCTGCTAAACTTCATATGTGGTGTGTGGCTAAAAGTGAGGTTTATCGGCTTTCCCGGTAGGGCCTATATCAGAGCATAATGTCTATGAATTTTTTAGTTCGGGTTGATTTTCCCAGGTGTTTTCCTACCAAAATACATTTAGCCTTAAAAGTTCTGACAGACGGGAGGACTCCTGGTCGGATGTGGGATGTAACATGGTTATGTTGTCACGGGAGGTTAGGGGTTAAGGGGAATTTGAAGTATAAGGCTCTTGCAGAACGGAACTGTATTCGTTTAGAATGTGCGGGCATGGAAGAAACTTTGATTCATTTTTTTCATACTTGTTCGTATACTGTACAGTTTTGGTCCACCTTGTCTGTTAAGTGGGGGTGGGGGATGGCATGTCAGGTTACTATGAATGCTTAGTTTTGGGGGACTATTCAGGGTTTTTTTTCCCCGTTATCATCCCAGTACTCTTAATGTGATATTTGCTTGCATCAAGTTTTATCTCTGGCAGGCAAGATGTTCTTTTTCCCTACAGCATACTCATACTTTACCTTCGGTGGTGTTACGTCATATTGAATCAGCTTTACGGACACAAAAGGACGTTGAATCCCGTCATTTTCTGGTTTCTTTATTTCACGAATACTGGAAGCATGTATACTGGATTTAATATGGTCTGTTTATTATTGTGTGCAATTTTCTGTTTATTCTTGTTTGACATTTCTACAGTGATGTTTATGTTTTCATTTTATATTTTTTTTGTTTTGTATTGATGTTTTTTGGTTTCTGCAATAAACAGTTCCCCTACTCCCCCCCCCCGTACCTTATGGGATGGAAACCAGACTTTATAGTTTCTTTTTTCAAATGTTATGGGGAGTCATGCAGACCCCATAAAGAGAGACTGTACATACCTGGGGAGACGACAGTGGTATGTGGGGGTGATCCATCCCCTGTTTTTTTTTTCATACATTATTTTGGGACGGGACTTTTAAAATCCTACTTCACGAGGAGGAGTCTCTTAGTAAAGAATGGATTTTTAGTGTCTTATACCCCTTTTATAGTAAATGGCAGGAAGAAGCGCCTAAAATGGTTCCCTCCTTAAAGATTCCTGCTTATTTTAAACCTACCATTAAAATGGTGGGAACTTGGTAGGTTAAGAAAACCCATATACAATCTATGCAAAGGAAACTGCTATATCAACGAATCCTAGACTTTATAGGCCCGGCTGAGCCAGAATTTTCAGAATGCTCTCCAGCTAAAACCCAGGTAGCACTGTTCCAGTTGAATAATGTCAGAATCCCTATCAGAATGTGGGGTAATTTGTGGCTCTGTACATACAGCAGAGTTAATATCGAGGGTAATTGGAAGCACAAACTTATTGAGGATAGCGACTATCCTTATGTCAGGTGTTCGGCTCCAGTTGAATCAAAGTCCCATTTTTTTCATTAGAATGTCTCTATACTGTGCATCTGTGGAATTATTTAGCAAATAAATGGCAGTTGCCATGGCTCTCTAACCTTACCTATAATCAACTTGTATTGGGAGAGTTTACAGGGAGCTTGACTAAATACCTTAGGAGTACCCTAGAAATGTCCTTTGCTGTACTGAAATTTCATTTGTGGCAAGCTGGGAGTAAATATGTTCTGCAGCAGGAAAGGATGCCTTATTTATCTGTGGGGAAGTTATGTGAGGCTGCGTGTACTGAAGTTTTTCAAAAAGATGTGGCATTCTCTTATGGTACAGCTCGACAGATGTGGACTGGTCTACTGAGAGTTTTACACCCCCTGAGAAATACTCATTGTCTATCTATTGTATCCTGACGTGGCCTTCGACCTGTTTAGTGTTAGGTACTCACTTCCTGGGTTGCAGTATCCTACATGAGATTGGATAGTACACTATGTATTAGACCATATTACTGTGTATTTACAACATGTTTGAAATGTTTTTTTTCTTTTTTTTTTTTTTTGGGTTCCACTGGAGGTTTTCTTGTGTGTGTTTGAATTTAGCTTGTTGTATTACTGTGGTTTTCTTTCTTTCTTTTTCCTTTCTGTATACAATGTATTGACTATTTTTCAATAAAAAACCCTACTCTTTTCAAGAAGTGCCATGGGATTTTTAACATCCACCTGAGCTACCACCAGAACAGAGAGATGGGACCTTGGTTTAACATCTCCTCTGAAAGATGGCACCTCAGGAGTGCAACACCCCCTCATGCTGCACCACAGTGTCAGTATTGGGAAGTAACCAAGTGCTTGGTGTCGGGAAAGAACCCACAGCCTTCTGATTTTCCGGCCTCAGATGTGATTGTGCAACCTGCTGAGCCACTGACACCGCTATTACTTTGTTCATGTTGTTCCTTTTATGTCAGACGCACTGTCTGACAGTTTAAAGTACGTGTTGGTGAACATGTCATAGCATTACAAAAGGGATATCACATATGCGATTGTTAGACATGTGAAACAGTCTGACATAACATGTCTTTCTTAGGAATTAAGAAGGTGGGAATTGGACAGCATGGGGGCAGTTGGGAACGTAAAATCGGTTAGGGAAGATTTTTGGATCTATAAACTGGGGGCATGAGAAGGTCCTGGACTGAATGACAATATTGATTTTGCACCTGCTTCCATTGACTTACTTGCTCCACATTCTCCTCATCTTTACTCTATCCCCATGTCCTCTTCCCCCTCTACCCTCCTGTTAACCACTCTTCCCTTGTCTGTACCCTCCATCACTTCTCTGTGCTTTGTTTAACCTGGTCACTCCTCCCCTCCCTCTCTCCTCCCCCCATGTCCACTCTCTACATTTGCTCTGTCTCTACAGACATCATTGGACCACACTCATGTTCTCCCAAGCTATCTCCCTGAATCGTTTTTGGGTATTGATTTTGATACCATGGTATCTTGTAAATAAACCTGGCCGTATTTACACATGTTGCTTATTTTATTTTATTTCTATGTATACAACCATTGTTATCCTCCAGTAGGCATTGTACCCTCTGTAAAATATGTATATAACTAATGTACTCAATAGTTTTACCATTATCGGTATTGTATGTATCTTTTTGAAATTTTGATTAGGCTTTGCACTCTAGTCTGCATGTGTTTCTGCCCTATGTACTTGTCTGATTTACAAGATTGTTCTTACAGAATGGCTCTTTGAGCACTTGCTATACTGTAACCTCTGTTGAATTGTCAGTTCTCAAGTGTATGCTATTGTCTTTTGTATCTCAAAAGTTGTCTACTGTATTGTTCTTACTGCTGTTCCCTCCTGGGTCGCCCCTGAAAAAGGGACTGTAATTGTGTCAGTGAACTTACCCGGTTACCAAAATTCAAATAAATAAATCCTTTCTGTGAACTGTGTTTTATCTGACCGCACACAATTAATGGTTTCCATTATTTGATTCTGTTAGGCATGCATTATTACCTATACTGAGAACTGCGGTTTTCTGCATATTTCCCCCATTTAGGGCTTTTGCCATCTCAGCACACTTAATGAAAAATTATTATTGCTTGGTGGTGTGATTGGATGTTCCCTGTCTTGACTGGTCTGGTCACACTGCCTGGCTCTTCGTGTAAGTGGTGCTAAGGATTTATTTAATCATTGCTTATCTTGTCATTTATAGATAGCTTTTTTGGGGGGGGGGGTGGAGTGATTGTTGCACAGGATTTATATTTGGATATTTGGGGCTTTACTGTTATTTTCGCTGTCCTGACCCTTAAAATGCTGGTGTGGTTGGAGAGTTTTCTGCCCCTCCAAGTGGGTTCTATATATTATGTTTTTGTGAACTGTGATGCGTAACTGCTTCTGTGCTCATATCGGCATTCCTGAGTTACTCTAAATGCTTATGAACATTTTTAAGTTGGTGCCTGTTCATGGTTTTCATGAGCATGTTTGTTTTTAATACATTGTGATATTGTGTTTTGTGTTTTGAAACATATAAGTTGTATGGAATGTGGGTGACCACTTGGTCTTCATGGTGGTGGTACACTTTATAAGCACCATTGACCCTATGATGCTATCTCTGATGAAGCTTGGGCGACAGCAAGCGACGTGTTGAGCATTTCCAAAACCACTATGACATCACTAGACGTTGCCGGCATGTTCTGAGCACCAGACGGCCGTGATTGTGTCTTTTTTTGTACACACCAGGTAATAAACAGTGAGTTATTTATATTTTGTTATGGTCAAGTTTTGCTGTGGGTTCTGTGTCCCTGTTCTTTAAAGAACTTTTGACGGGCCATTGCCCTCTATGGGAAGAAGTATAAGAAGAAACATACCATGGTTCCTCTGCCTGAAAAAGAACCAGAACAACCAGGCAAGCAAAGGACTGTGCTCTCTTTAGAGGATATTTAAAAAAAAAAAAAAAAGTGTGGCAGTTCTTTCAAGCAATGCAGACTTTGGGGGAATTTGGCCATCCTCCCCTTCCTCGGGTCCTGGCTCTATAACAGGAACCTGTGCTAGAGGAAGAGGGGGAGAAACCAATAGTGCTCAAGATAACCCCCATACTGGACTTTGGCTCCTCACCAAGAATTAATAAAGATTTTTCTTCCTACTCTGCTTTTGTGTGCTAAATGGCGAACATGTTGAACATCCCATCCACCAAAACAGAGACTGACATAGAGGAGGCAGAGTTCATGAGTATGCTGGGCCTGACATCTTTAAGAAGAATGTCAGTACCATACATGAATTCCTGCAAAATGACACCGCCAGAGTGCTGGCAGCACCTCACTCTGCCTTGGTTATAGATAAAAAGGTGGATTAAAGGTACCAGCTCGACAAGCTGGGGTCAGAAGACCTGTGTGCCCATCCTGACCATGAAGGTGTAGTGCAAGCTGCCATTTATGAGAAGGTTAAAGTCACTCTGCCCTCTATTCCCCCAGAGAAGAATTCCAGAAAACTGTACCATATGGCAAGGAAAGCTTATACAATAGTCATCTTGCTATTTTGGAAGGCAGCTTATTACCATTAACTGTTGAAAAACACAGTACTAGCTTTGTGTGAGAATTTCCCCTTTGAGTAGCAGTTCACACTGGTTAAATACAGTAAAAATCAGATTGGAAGCAACCAGATACCAGTTACAGATGCCCATAGATGCTAATGTTAGGAATGGGTCCCCGACCACCCACTGACCCTCACACACACACACCAATGACATCCCTGTTGTTTATTATATTTCTGCTGTATTGCACTAACATACAGATGAGGGTTATCCACCATATAAGCGTCGGATATCAGGGATCATGCTTGCTATATCCTATACTATCATATATTCATTTTACTTATGTTTCCTTATACTTGATGGTATATTTATTTAGAATTATAGTCATTGCAATTGCTTATAATCATATATTCTCATATTATATTAATTCTATGTATGCTTTTTACTCATCTTTACCAAAGTATTATTCTACTATAGCAATGCCATCTAGCAGTCTGTAATACTGCTGCTATCTCATACTATCTTATAATTAACCTTGTTTATGATCCACATGTATTTCTGCATATTCTGCAATTTCCTTATTTCTAAGCTTATAGCTGACAACACATTTTCTTTGTTCCAAGTTTCTTGCGAAGTCCACATTTTTCCTGTGTAGGATTAAACCCAAGGGAGCCACCTTATTATTACTTAGCCAATAACATTTCTAGAGCTGTGCCTTTTATCAGTAGTGTAACAACTGTTGCTCAGCCTCTTCCTTGGGAAGACGAGATGAACCGGTAGGTCTGAGGGAAGGCCTGGCTCCCCTGTGACTGCTTTTGCTTCGCTCGTAATGGCGTGAGTATATGTAATAAACTTTCTTTTTATTACATTCTGCTTGTTTTGTTCTTTGTCAGCAGTACCATACAAAAATCTGAGTTGTGATAATATCACAAGTAACACTAATGACACAGTATATAGGGCCCTGGCACACACTGTGGTCTTGAGAGCATTTTCTTGGTCCAGCCAATCCATGATGGGTGACCACTGACCCTATCCACCCTTGCAACCTTAGCACTTACTGCTCCTAGTACAGGAGTCACTGCACCCTGCCTCACCTCTAGTGCCATTGCATCCCTTCCAAGAATATGTACATTACCCTTTACTGTTGAAATTGTACTTACCACTGTGCATTTGTTTTCCATGAAATGTTTATTACCTTTTACTCTTTGATTGTCCTTACCACTGTGCATATGTTCTTGGTTATGTTTTTCACTGCCTGTACATTGTTTACTTGTTATTGTTATACTGTTTGTACACTTTTTCTTGTAATCTCCCGGGTCGCACCTGAAAATAGGCATTCATTGTCTAGTGTGCCTACCTGGTAAACCAAAGCTAAAAAAAGAGTGACTACCTTGACCCAGGGCACACAAGAAAATGCCATGGAGTTTACTTTTTTTTTTTATGTAGTTCCAAAGTTTTATTAATTTTTCAGTTAATAGATAAGAACAGAGAGGTGACCATGGACTTTTACTTTTGAGGGATCATCCTTGTTTGATGAAGTGACAGAACATACTACAGAACATATTACGGAAGTAGTTGGGAGCAGAAGGCAGAGCCCATAGAAGTTCCATCCAATCGCCCTTATCGCTGTATGCCATTGTTTTTTCAAATCCAGTTATTTAATTTGTTCTTAAAAAGAGGTTTATTTATGCAGAATATTATTTCCAAAGGCAGTGAATTCCAATAATTAACCACTCTGTGTGAAAAATAGTACTTTTCTTTTATTACTGTTGTGTCTTAAATATCTAAGCTGCAAAGGATGACCTCTAGTTTCGATCCTGGTTGTCTGAACTCAAAACCAATCTCTATGAACAGATATGGGTCATGCACAATATCCCACATTAGTAGCAGATCTCCACTGAGTCTTCTTTTCTCATGAGACATCAAATTTAAACTACTTAATCTTTCATTATAGCTGAAGTGTACATGAAAAAAAAATGGACGAGCAGAAACCTGACAGAAAAGGAAAAGGTCTCCGATCTCTTACAGGCCTTGCTGAAGGGGAGGTAAGGTTGGGCAGACTACAGCAGGCCCTACATCCACTATGAATACCCATTACAGAGAGGCACTAGGAGAGGTAGAGGCAGAAAAGAAGCAAGGTAGAATCCTACACTAGCTCCTGAGGTAGGCACATGCAAAGCAAAACCCCTGACAATTTAGTCCAGGTTAGCCCTAGATTCATTGACCGTTGGAGGGCACCTGGCCTACTATCTCAAGGAGTAGCAAGAAGTAACCACAGGAAAGTGGGTTCTAGCGATAGTAGTTCAAGGATTAGCCCTTATATTTTGTAAAATTTCCAAAGTTAAACATTCCAAGAGTCTACTTGGTTCACAGCCAAAAAGAATTTTTTTTTCTGTAGCTGGAAGTGGAAATACTGATGCAGCTGAAAGCAATGGAGGAAGTCCATGCACCATAAATGAGGAAAGGCCTGTTTTCCAGATCCATTCTCACACAAAATAAAAATTGGGACGACAACCCATACTGGACCTAAGGATCTTGCTTTGAGAGGGCTCTTGCAGTAGGCAATAACCATTAGGACTGAGACGCCAGATGCTAGGACCACATGAAAAACTTAGCTAGCAGTGACTGGCGGGGACTGCCCACCCAGTGGCATGTCAGTGACATCGGCCCAGCGCTGATAGTGAGCGGTCCCCACACCTGCCTTCCAGTTCTTTTCTGTCATCAACCTGCGCATGTCGGACCTCGCAGAATGCTGCTACTGTCAACCACCATTTTCGAGAAGTATACACTTTTGGTTTTTCTTTAATTTCTTCAAAAAGCTTGTATTTTGTCATTGGCTTGCATGTCTTCTCCAACTGCTTCCAAATCACATAAAAACAAGTGCGCCTAGCCGGCCCGGTGGCACAGAGTGCTGAGGCGCTGGACGCCTTACCTCACACTATGCCTGCGACCTGGGTTCGGGAACGAACTCGGGTCGCTCAGGGGTCGGCCAAAGCGAGGAAAGATTGAGCTCCTGCTGACAGCTTTCCTTCCTCAGAAGAAGGGGCGCCTGCTGACAGCTCTCCTTCCTCGGAAGAGGGGGGACTCTGCATCGTGCTGTAAAGTGACACCCAGTGGAAGCTGGGGGTCAGCACAAGCGCGATGCTAGAAAGGATGGACCCACGTATAGGACATAAGATTGCCTCCATTGAGGTGGAGACAGTCACTCTGCCCATTGCACGCGCATGGGTCCGGGGAGAAAACAGAAAAAAATTCAGAGCTGGCAGGCTCAGTGCTGGTGGGCTGCACCCTCGCCTTCCCCCAGCAGTCTAGATGTTGGCTTCTGAGGGTGAAGGGAGTCCGGCATTCCTCGCCACTGGCCTTGTCATGGGGGGCAACCCGTGGGGGATGGCCAGTTGAGGTGGGTGCAGGGAAAGCTTTGCCAGAGAGACGAGTCCCTCCGAGGGAAGGTCTGGAGCCTCCTGCCTGCGCCGAAGGAGGCGTAACATATGTATGGGAAAGGGGGGGCTGGAGCCGCCTGCCAGCGCCGAAGGAGGCTTCCATTAGCTCCCTCCCATGTGGCACCTTGAAGTCCCCACACTATTTTTGCCCTGTCCACTGGGCATGCTACTGGATTGGGCAGTTCTCTCCCTGCAGTTCGAGCCAGGCTCTGCCGTGGTGGTCCCCCAGGTTGTGTTCCTCCCCCATTCCTCACCCGCTAGTTCCATGCTGTCCTGCACTGTTTACTCTACCCCTTGCCTGTTTCCTGACACACACCTGGATTGTTCACTGATCATGCTCCTCCCCTTAGTTACCTGTACCTGTAGTCTCCTACCTCCCATGTTACCTTGTGGGTTTAACGTATTTGAGTTGTATTTGTACTCATGTTTACTAGCTCTGACTCTGTACTAAGTCTATATATTGTACTCTGGCCCCACCTGTGTGTGGGTGAGTATGTTACTCTGTTTATGCACTATGTTCCTTGTACTGAACTCTCTCTGGCCCACCTGTATTGTGGGCTTGTATGCTACCTTGACTGTGTACCATGTTTTTCTGTATTGTAACCTCCCGGGTCGCACCTGAAAATAGGCACTTGTTGTCTAGTGTGCTTACCTGGTTAACAAAAACAAATAAATAAAATAAATAATGTATGTATTGGGGGAGGGGGGATAGAACGTGTGTGGCCTGCGGCAAGTAGATTCCTGAGAAGGACGGCCATACCTTGTGTCTCCTGTGCCTTGGGCCTGACCACAACACCGAGGACTGTGAGGCCTGCAAGAAGTTCAACTAGACCACACGAAACACAGTCAGCAAGCCTTAGAAGCCCATTTTCTCAAGCAAAAACTGGCTTCCATGGAGAAGGAGCTGCAGCAGGTGTGGAGCTCTTCGTCTTCACCAGGAAGATCTTCTGGCTCCCACAAGCAGAAGAAAAAGAAGGACAAGGAGAAGCATCGGGATTGGTCTCCCTGCAGGGATCAAGGTCGACGAACGGCCTTCCCCCAGCAAGGATACCTCTCCTCCAACCTAGCCTGCTCCCTCCTCTTCAGGACAGCCCTTGGTCCCCCCCGCCTGCGCTGGTTATAGTTCAGGCGGGGACCTCTGGGGATTCGGAGGTTTCCACTTTTAGGCCCTTCAAACCCTCTGGGTCTAAGCAGAGTGGTTTCGCTGGTAAATCAGACGCCAGTTCCACCGATGACCGTACAGCTCCAGCACTCACGTCGGACTCCACCTTGGGGTCTGCATCAGTCCTTCGGACCAGCACCCGCTGCCGCTTCGGCCACAGCCATCCCAGGAGGGATCCCCCTCTCTGGACACTCCTTCATCACCTCTGGTGGGCCCGTCTACCTCTCCATCCCATCCAAAGCCAGAGAAGATGCCGCGCGCTGACCCAGTCGACCGGCCAGCACCGGATGGCACTTCCCTAAATCCCCCAGGGGACGTTCCTGTCAGTTCTCCTCCATCTGTGCTACTTCTCCAGTCCCAGAACCCAGAAACACCCATTGGCCCAGGAGGGCTGATGCTGAAACCCCCTCCAGGTCTGTGTGCTGCCGCCCCCTCAGGGCTGCCACCGGGTCTTTCGCCAGGGTACCCGATGCTGGGCTACCCTATGCTGCATTATCCTACACCAAGTTACCCTGCACCAGGATACCTGTTATCGGGTTACCCCACGCCGGGGTATCCCACAGCGGGTTACCCTCCAGTGGGCTACCTACCATCTTTCCAGCTTCCTCCTCCTGCTCCTCCCCAGCTGCAGGTGGATTATGATGGCATTTGTCAGTCCTGATGGAACAGAGCCAAGGTTCAGCTTGTGTCACAGTTGGACCAACGTTGGCCGGTCACGGCCTCTATTCCAGCCCTTCTTCCTCCTCCTCGCTCTCTTTCCTGTTGAGACTCATCCCTCCACTTCTGGCCACACGTTGGGTGCTCCATCAGTGAGGGACAGGAGTAGCGGGGCTATAGAACCACAAAAAGAGGTTCCCCACTGTCAGTCTGTGTCTCCGGACAGGAGCCCCTCGTCGGACTCGGAGTCTGATTCATTCTCTTCAGCCTCAGGCTATGAAACGCCTCAGTTGGAGGTCTCTAAACCCAAGGAGACCCCCCAGATCTCCCCCAGAGGACCCTTTCTTTACAGAAGTCCTCCAAAAAATCCAGATGACCAACGGATGGAAAACTGTGGACCAAGATCCTCAGCGTCTGAGACTGGCAGAGCACCTTGACTTGCCAGAGCTGACTCCACTCCTCATTCCCCCATGGATGGGGCCACACGGCGATTTGGCCTCTACTATTTGGCAGCAACCATCTGTCAGAGCCATCGCTAAGAAGGCAGACAGATTGTACCATGCCCCGGAGGGAAAATATCACCTCAGCACCCACCCTAAAGCTGATTTGATGGTCAGTAATGCAGCTCACAACCACTCTACTAAGCCTAAGCACATGAGTATCTCTCCTCCAGATAAGGAGTGGAGGCAACTGGACCAGTATGGACGTAAAGTCTACTCATTCTCCACTTTGACACTGAGGGCTCTGAATTGTGTAGCCCATATGGTATGCTACCAGAAGGCTATCCAGGCTCAGCTCAAGTCTGAATTCGAGGCTTTACCAGATTCTAAAGCCCAAGACCAAGATCAAGCAGATGGTTAGGATGGCAGAGATCACCTGCCATCGTACCTTACGAGTGACTTACGACACTGTCGATGCTTCTGCTCAGAGCACTGCAACAGCTGTCTGTTTACACAGACACTCCTGACTGTGGGTGTCAGGATTCACCCAGTTTGTTCAAGCCTCCATCCCAGATGCTGCCTTTCAAGGCACGGTTCTCTTTGGAGGGAACATCAAGGATATAGTGACTGAATTGCAAGAGCGTGAGAAAACCCACCACTCTGTGCAATCACTGTACCATCCCAATACCAAGCCCCGGCAGATTTTTCATCACCAGCAAAGATGTCAGACAAGCAACAGCCCGCAGGCATCAGGGCAAATGTTGGGCTCCCTCATCTGGTCCCACCCACCCCACCCCAGCCAAGTCTCAGAGGGCCTCCGGGGCCTTTCCCACCCTCCCTACACCTCTTGACTCACGGATCGCCCCACCCTCCTCCACCAATAGTGCTGGAGGAGCCGGTAGGGGCAGATTCGCCAGTCACCTACCGGGATGGGAGGCGATCACAGCAGACTTGTGTGTCCTTCTGCTCATAGCTCACAGCCACACATTGGAATTTGTAAAGAGACCTCCAGAAAATCTTCCAGGTCACTCTCGCTACCCAAAAGGTCACATCCCACTCATCAGAAAGGAAATAGAGGCTCTACTGGAAAAGTCAGCCAGAGTCTGTTCCTCGGGGCCAAGTTGGAAGGGGCTATTACTCCCACTTCTTCCTGATGCCCAAAAAGACGGGAGACCTTAGGCCAATACTGGACCTCAGTGCACCCAGTCTCTATGTAGAGTACAAGAGATCTCACATGTTGACTCTCACAGATCTTCTGACACTTGCTTCAGCAGGGGACACTGGCTCTGCGCTCTGGATATGCAGGATGCATATCTGCATATACCAGTCTTCCCAGCCCACCGACACTTTCTCAGGTTTTCCTCCCAGTGGGAGCATTTTCAGTTCAAATCCCTCCCTTTTGGCCTTTCCTCGGCACGCAGGATGTTTACCAAGTGCCTAGGGTGGTAGCAGCGGCTTTGCGATGCCAGGGTCATTATGTGTTCCCATACCTCGAAGACTGGCTCCTGTCGGCTCCGTCAAGGGACAGCCTGGAAGCCTTTCTGTCGGCTACCCTGGCTCTGTTCCACCAAGTAGGAGTTATGGTGAACTACCTCAAGTCTCACCTGTCATCCTCTCAGTGCCTCCAATTCAGTGGAGTGGTGCTGGACACAGCCCAGGGTCAAGCTTTTCTCCCCTTGGACAGTGCGGAAATGCTGCAGAAGCAGGCCAGGCAAGTGGTTTCCAGCCAGTAGTCCACAGCCAGGTCCGTCTTGCGCCTCCTAGGTTTTATGGTGGTATCCCCACTGTTCCTCTAGCCAGATTCCACATGCGTGTCACGCAGTGAACGCTTCCAGTGCATTGGGACCAGAGGTCGGATGACCTGAACTACAGGGTCCTGGTCTCCAACCCCATGTGACAGTATCTCCTCTGGTGGCTGGATGTAAACAGTCTGTGCCGGGGGGGGTCCTCTTTCAGCTTCCACCTCCGGTCCAGACCATGACAACAGATGTCTGTGCTCAGGGTTGGGGTGCTGACTTGGAGAATCGCAGGACTTGGAGGGAGCTCTCTTTGCACATCAACATGCTGGAAATGCATGGTGCTGTATGCCCTTCAGGCCTTTCAGCCCCTCCTCCTCCTCCTTCCAGGCTCACTGCTAGTCCAGTCGGACAAACAAGGAGGCACGTGGTCGCACCCTCTATGCAGGGAGGTGATGCGTGTTTAGTATTGGGCAGTTCAGCACTGCCTTCAGCTCATGGCAGTGCATGTCCCGGGCTTCCAAAACGTCCTAGCGGACACACTCAGTCATACTCAGGCAAGGGCACACGAGTGGGAACTGAGGCAGTCAGTAGCCGAAGACATCTTCAACCTTTGGGGTCACCCAGATCTAGATCTGTTCGCCTCCCCATACAACGCAAAACTACCCAGTTTTTGCTTTCTCGTTCCTGGGCCTGGTGTTTTCTGGCAAGATGCGCTGTCTCTTTGCTGGACAAGGAGGATGTTGTACGCCTTCCCACTACCGCAGAGGGTGCTGCTCAAACTGCAGGCGGAAGGGGCTCACATGATTCTGATCGCCCCGTATTGGCCTCACCAGATTGGTTCAGTCTGCTCCAGCAGTTGGCGGGGGAGTCTCCGGTTCCTCTACCCCCTGCCTCGACCTCCTGACCCAGGAGCAGGGCACTCTGGTTCACCCAGGTCTCCAATCCCCTGTCCTTCATGCGTGGTGCCTTCTGACATAGCATCCATATGCTTTGGAGTCTCTTCTAGAGTTGCTCAGTTTCTGGTGGAGGCCAGAAAGCCATCCACGAGGACCACGTATGCTACGAAGTGGAAGAGATTCTTTTTCTGGGCAATCTCTAAGGGTTGAGACCACTTTTCGTGCCCTGTCCCTCAAGTCATGGAGTACCTCTTGCATCTCTCTGACCTGGAACTCAGCTATTCTTCACTGAAGGTCCACTTTATTTTTATTTTTTTTTTTTATTTTAATGAAATCTAGGATTACAAATACCTTTGAGCAGAAACTGCTCATTTACAAAGGTTCCACTTCGAAGGAATGGGGGGTATACATACATACAAAGGTCAACATAATAATACATAGTTACACAATAAAAAGAAGTAAGAGACTGAGGCTTAGGAAATTCCAGTAATTCAAAATGTGCCAAATGTTAGGTAGCATGACATACCAGCCAAGGGCAATCTTAGAAATAAGCACTGCAGGCGAGAGGGAAGGAGGTATGCAGGCAGGAAGGCCATTGTCGGAGGGTTGAGGGTGAGGGTAAGAGCTCTAAAGGGGAGGGATAAAAGTCAGGAAATGCCCGTGGGGGGGAGGAAAGGGAGAGAGGGCAAGGGGGTAGGCAAGTAGAAGAGGGCAAGCGGGAGAGGTAGCTGTCACTTTTCTGCCATTTTGGCCTACTATCCTCCAGTAGACAGCAAGTCCTTGGCTCAGTTGGAGGTTTCCCACACTTTCCTGAAGGGAATCCTCCACATGAAACCCTGGTCAGGAACCTGGTTTCTCCATGGGATCTGAACTTCATACTTGAGAAACTCACTTTGCTTCTCTTTGAACCAGCCACGAGTTGCGACCTGCACTATCTATCCTAGAAAGCGCTGTTTTTGGTTGCTATCACTTCTGCTCAAAGGATTTCCGAGCTTCAGACCCTTGTGTGTAAGGAGCCCTGTTTGATTTTTCAGAGACGGGTGGCTCTGCATACAAATCCTAAGTTTTTACCAAAGGTGATTTCTGAGTTTGTCTTGAACCAAACCATACACTTGCCAGTGTATTACCCCGAGTATTCTAATCAAGGGGAGGCTATTCTGCACACATTGAATGTGCACAGAATTTCACATTATTACACGAATCGAACAAAGTCAGTCCGCAAAACGGATCCACTTTTCGTTTCCTTTGTGCGGAAAGAGAAGGTGCGGCAGTTTCGAAAAAATTTTTATCCAGATCCAAGCTTCGGTCGCTACTCTCAACAGCTAGCACCTGTGACTGTCTCCCTTAACCATGTTTTCCCAAACCTCGACCTTAACACTCAACCTCTTTCATAGTAACTTAGCACTCTTGCCTTCTACCCCCCCCACATCCACCCTTCCTCCCCCTCTTGCCCCACCTCTCCCCACGTCCTCCACTCCCACCCCTCCCTACTCTTCCCAGCCCACCTCCCACATCCCTTTCTACACCCTGTGCCCTGTTTGTCTTGACAAAGCCTGTTGGCCAATATCAATGTACTGTATGCAGTTTCTGTGCCTGAAACTGATTAGCATAATCTGTCTCTGTTGTTTTACATTGACTGTCCATTATGACTTTGTGTCCATTATGATTTTTGTACCTCCTATTTACACTTTCAAACAACATGAAGTCTTGCTATATTATAGACATTAGCAGTTTGATCCAGCTCTAGAACTGCCCCGGAGTGAAATGGTTAAACCATTCCAAAATAGAATATTGGCACGAGAGCAGCTCTATCTGTGTCATTTCAAACTTGAACTGTCAGATTCTTTACTCCGCCTCAGTGAACAGTCGCTCCGGAGATTTCTCCTTCTGCTCGGTTCATTTCTCGGTTTAAAAGTGTTTTCTGTTGGATTTAACTCAGAATAGTTTTATTTTAACCGTAAAACCGCTCGGTTCAAGCTCTCTGTAAAATCTGTGAAGTAAATGAAGGTTTTGTCTGTGTGGAACTTGTGTTATCGGTTCGGTTTTGAACCGATCAGTGGGTTTAAAACTCATTTAAAACTAAAAGTTACTATTTTAGAGTGCGGTTCCCGGTTCTTATCGGTTCTAAAAAACAGTTTATTACGTTTTTTTCCAATACCCGTGACACGGTTAGGAACCGATAAGGGTGTCTTGCCTGGCACTGCCGTTAAAAGGGCAAGTTTTTGGTTAGGCTGGCATTATGTCTGAGAAACCCAAAAGAAAAACCGGGCCCACTGGGTTTCAACACTGTGATGTTTGTGGGGAAGTCTTTGCCAAGGCTGACCCACACACCACATGTGTTTATTGTCTGGGGTTTGACCACCTCCAGTCAGACTGCCAGGTATGTAAGAATTTCCTGCAGCCACCCTGGAAAAAGATTGGGCAGGCTCAGGGAACGAGGCCAAAAGTCCGCTGACCGGATGGCCAGCCGGTTCGGTGCCAACCAACCAGAGGGAGTGCCCTCTGACCAGGGCCAGACTTCCTTGGGCAAAGAAAAGCTGGTTCTGAGGAACCAATTCCAGTAAAGAAAACAAGAAAATCAGCAGGTCTGGGTCCAAAATTCCTTCTCCAACTGCTGCAGGATAGCAAAAGCCATACAGATTGTCCAGTCACTGTCTCAGGGTCCGTCCGAACCACCACTATCTGGTAAAGGTCGGTTCGTCCGGTCCCAGTGGTTCAGGATTATGATATTGAGGAATTTTATGAACCAGAGGAGGGGAGGGGAGGAGGATTATGAACAGTATGAATGTGGCTGGGAAGGTCTGGTGTGCCCATTGAACCGACATCTCCCAGACAGACCTTTAGAATCTCCTCCTATGCTGTCTGAGTCCCCATCTCATTTTATCTTTTATAAAAAGTTGCTGAAACCTCCAGCTTCCTTTAGAAGAGGCTGTGGATGAGCAAGAGGAGCCTGATTTTGTAGAAATGATGGATATTCCAGAGTCTAGGAGATTGTCTATTCCTTTACATAAGTCTTTTAGAAACAAACAATTAAAATTTTAAAAGCTCCTAATTCTGTGCCTCCTGTAGATAAAAGATGGACAGAAGGTATACATTGTCCGGCCCTGATACAGAATTCCTTTTTCAGCAATGCAGTCATGTTGGGGTAGTTCAGGCTGCTGCCTGTGATAAAGCTAATAATATTCCCTTGGCTTTACATCCTCCTGACAAGGATTCCAGGAAGATTGATGCCATGGCAAAAAACAGTATATGGCAGCCTCTCTGGGACTCAGGCAAGCAAATTATATGGCTTATGTAGCTAGGTATCAGAAATCTAGATGGGATACTGTTATGCACTGGCCTAGGCAGGCCCATGGCCAGCTGGCTAGTGAACTAGAACAGGTGGCTGCTGATGGCATTGAAGCCTCTAAGGTTCAGTTTCATGCTGCTGTGGATGTTAATGATGTTTCTCTAGGGTCATGGCCACATCTGTAGCTTTAGTAGGTTGGCCTGGCTCAGGTGTACTAGTTTGTCAGGATACCCAGACTAAGGCTATGGATTTTCCTGTGGTGGGAAATTATCTGTTTGGAGAGCAGACAGAGAATTACATGAAGAAGATGAATGAATATAGGACTACTTACAAGAGTGCCCAGGCTAAGGAGCAGCAAGCCACTCCTCAAAGGCATGCCCCCAGGGGTAGGGGTAGGCCTTTTCACAGGCCTTTCTACCAGACTCAGGCCTCCTCTGCCTATGCTCAGAGGGGCTTCTTCAGAGGCAGGGGCAGACGAGTGGTGGGCAGACCTGCTCCCACCCCCCAGCCTAAAGCTCCTGCGAAACAGGCACCCTGATGGGGTGCCCAGGGCCGATTCTCCTGTACCAGTGGGGGGCAGGCTGGCTTACTTCAGTCAGAATTGGGCTTCTTTAACCTCAGACAAGTGGGTTCTGGAAGTAGTAAGCCAGGGTCTGGTTCTCAGCTTCAAAAGGTTTCCCAACTTGAGAAGCAGACTTTTTCTACCTGCAAGTGCTTCAGAGACCCTCGCTCTGGAAACAGAGGTCTCATCCCTGTTAGCTCTCAGAGCAGTAGAAAGGGTTCCTCCCCTGCATCAGGGCAGGGGTCTGTATTCCAGATACTTCCTTACCCCAAAAAAGACAGGAGAATGGCGGCCCATTTTAGATCTCAGATATCTGAACAAGCATCTTTTGAAACCAAAGTTCAAAATGGTAGCTCTGGCAATGATTTTACCTTCCCTAAGGCCAGGGGACTGGCTAGCCTCCCTGGACCTCAAGGATGCCTATTTCCATGTCCTAATCAGAAGATCCCATCGAAAGTACCTCAGATTGAACTGCCCTCAGGTCATTACCAGTTCAGAGCAATGCCCTTGCCTTACCTCTGCTCCAAGGGTATTCACAAAGTGTCTAGCAGTGGCAGTGGCCCACTTAAGGAGGCAGAGGATTGCTGTTTTTCCTATCTAGACGACTGGCTCATTGTAAGCCAGTCCCCAGAACAGGTAAAATCTCACCTGCAGGTCACCCAGCAGCTTCTCACCTCCTGGGTTTTCTGCTAAACCTACCAAAGTTGGTTCTGGAACCAGTCCAGGTACTCACCTTTATAGGGGCAGAATTGGACACAAAGCTAGCCAGAGCCTTTCTTCCCCAGAAAGGGTAAGGAATTTAGTGGCTCTGGCCTCTTCCTTCACTCTGCAGGTCTCTCGACCAGCAAGACACTTTCTGCAGCTCCTGGGGCACATGTCTGCATCCACAGCTGTTGTGCACGGAGCCAGATTTCAGATGAGAGACATTCAGTTTCACTTGAGAACCTTTTGGTCTCAGAGAAGAGACCCCCTTTTCAAGTTGGTTCCAGTGACTCGAACCTTGATCCTAGCTCTCCAGTGGTGGCAGGATCAGAGCAATTTAAGAGCGGGGGTCCACTTCATTTCCCCTTCTCACGACTTGACTCTCACTACAGATGCTTCCCTTCTGGGTTGGGGAGCCCACATGGGCGACCTTTCCACTCAGGGAGTTTGGTCCCCCCAGGAATCTCTGCTCCACATCAATTTGCTGGAACTCAGAGCTGTCTTTTTAGCTCTTCAAGCTTTTTCTGTGTCTGTCCACGACAAGGTGATACAAGTCAGAACAGACAACACCACAACAATGTGGTACATCAACAAACAGGGACTCGGTCTTCGGCCTTGTGCACCGAGGCAATGAAGTTGTGGTCTCTGGCCTATTCCGTGAACACTTCCCTCATAGCAGTTCATCTTCCAGGGAAGGACAATGTCCTAGCGGATGCCCTCAGCAGGATTTCCCAGGGCATCACAGATGGTCCCTGGATCCTCAAGTGCTGGGGATAGTTTTGCCAGGTGGGGCATCCCTCAGATAGATCTTTTGCAGCCCCAGACAATCACAGACTTCCTCTGTTCTGTTGCAGGCCTCCAGTGCTGGGCTCAGTTCCCTGGATGCCTTCTTCTGGATTGGGAGGGAAGTTCCTCTATGCTTCCCCCTTTCCTCTCCTATTCAAAGTACTAGTCAAAATCAGATCTCAGCCTTGCAGGGTGATTCTGATTGCCCCAGATTGGGCCAGGCAGCCCTGGTACCCACTCCTTCTGTCTCTGACAGTCCATCTTCCCTGTGCCTCCCCAGGAATCACAATCTGTTGACTTGTGCCCAGGGAAGGGTTTGGTATCGGACCTCAAATCCCTCAACCTCAAGGCCTGGCTCTTGAGGAGTTAGAGTTGCTGATTTACACCTCTCTCAGGGTGTTCTTGCGATCTAAAGGCTTCCAGGAAGCCTTCCACTAGGCTTACTTATAGTTCTAAATGGAAAAGGTTTTCCATTTGGTGTGCTGGAAAAATATTTCCCAGAATCTGCTGAATTGCCCATTTTGTTAGATTACATGGTACATCTTAATTCCTTGGGTCTCAGACCAGCTACCCTGAGAGTTCACTTGGCAGCTGTGTCTGCTTTTTGTGTCAGCAGGAAAGTCATCCCTCTTTCCTCTCATCCTGTGTTTTCCAAGTTTTTAAGGGATTACTCCATACTAATCCTCCCTTTTAGGAACCGGACCCTGCTTGGGACCTTAATGTTTGCATTGCCCAGTTAATGCAACCCCTTTGAACCTCTGTCTTCTGCAGAGCTTAAGTACCTAACTGGAAAACTGTTTTCTAGTGGCTATCACTTCTGCCAGATGCATAAGTGAATTGCAAGCCTTGTCAGTGGAGACTGACTTTATTTCTTTCCACAGGGATAAGGTAGTCCTTAGGACTAATAGGAAGTGTTTGCCTAAGGTGGTTTCAGATTTCCATCTTAATCAATCTGTCTCCTTCCAGTATTTTCACTGATCACTCCTCTTTGGGTGAGAGGAGGTTGCACAGCCTGGATGTTAAGAGCGCTAGTTATTATATAGAGCGTGCCAAAGGTCACAGGTTGAATCCCTCCAACTTTTCCTTACCTGTGGTGAAGTTGGGAAAGCAAACCTGCCACTAAGAGATCAATAGCCAGGTGGATTGTCTCTTGCGTCAATTTTGTTATCAGAAAGTGGGCAGAGCCCCAGGTTTGAGGGCTCATTCTACCAGGGGTACAGCTGCGTCTCTAGCTGCTGCCAGAGATATCCCTTTATTAGAGATTTGCCAGGCTGCTACTTGGAAAACGGTACACACTTTTACCAAGCATTACTCCCTGGATGTCCAGGCCAGGAGAGATGCTCGGTTTTGCACAGCTGTTCTTCAGAGCCTATTCCCTAAGTAGGTTCTGCCCCTCCTCCATGGAGGTACTGCTGTGTATTCTGCTAATGTCTATAATATAGCAAGACTTCATGTTGTTTGAAGAAAAAATTACTCACCTTAGTAATGTTGTTTCTTCTAATGGAGTCTTGCTATATTATAGACCTCCCCCCCAACCTGCCCCTCTCAGAACCTCTACTTGGTGGGGTGCGGGCAACTTAGTGTGGGCACTACTTATGTCCTGTTAGCCTTTTGTCCCCTTTGGGACTTTGGGGTGTGTATGTGTGGCGTGTGTGTGTTTTATTATACTTATGTTCCATTTCATATTATTAGAATGGTGTTAGTATTTCTGGTCCCTGACTTGAGTCTTGGGTGTTGGGACCATCAATGGTTGTTATTATTTAGGTAGCCATTTGGCTAGTGTAGGTTACAGCTTCCACACAGACATTAGTGAGTTTGGCTCATAAAGATCTGACAGTTCAAGTTTGAAATGACACAGATAGAGCTGCTCTCGTGCCAAAATTCTATTTTGGAATGGTTTTAACCATTTCACTCCGGGGCAGTTCTAGAGCTGGATCAAACTGCTAATGTCTATAATATAGCAAGACTCCATTAGAAGAAACAACATTACTAAGGTGAGTAATTTTTTCTTATTGTACCGTACTTTACTGTCCTGTTTAATCTGTTGTCCTTTCTACTGACGTGGAACGTTTGTAAAAGGGCTCTTAGCTCAAAGGTATATGTAATCTGAGACTTAAATAAAATGGTTGGCAAACTGCATTCTGTTTTGTTATCAGAAGTATAACAACCCCCTACCGGGGGAGGTTAAAGGGCATTCAACCAGAGGCATGGCTGCATCTACTGCTTGTTTTAAGAAATGTCTCTGCCGCAGACATCTGTGCAGCAGCCACTTGGAGCTCTGTCCACACCTTCACTAAGCATTACAGTTTGGACATTGCCTCTAGGCACAGGGCTGGCATCAGATTTGCTGTCCTGCAAGGCCTTCTGTATTAGACCCTGCCTACTGCAGACCTTTTCCTGCCACCCGTGTTCGGTCTTTGCCTGACTTCCACTGCTTGGGACTCAGTTCTAATGTATTTTTAAAGCTACCAACTGTGCCTATTTTCCCAGGACAGTCCCTATTTTAGGCAGCATGTCCCAGTGCCCGTACAGGTTTTACAAAATGCCACTTTTGTCCCAGTTTTTGCTTACTTGTCCCCCCCCCCCTTTTTTTTTTTGCTGCTGACTGCTAATCCGTGAGTGACAGTTATTTTAGCACTACTGTGGCGCTGCTTGGGCTGGACAGGAGTTTGCTACTTCAATCCCTGCGCCCGTGTTGCACTGCAAGCATGTCAGTGGGAGCACAGTAATAATGTTCCTTCCTGTTAGATTAGAATGGGTAGTAGTGCAAATAAGCACATGTGGACGTCTGCCTGCCAGCAGCTTAGAGTGACTTCAGACAGAGAAGAGACCGGCAGCAGGGAACTAAGGTACCCGAACCTGATCACCTGTAGGGAAGTGTGTGAAAAAAATCTGGTGTGGTGGTGGGAGTCACTGAAGTGAAGTTTGCTCAGCACATGAGGTGAGTGTAAGCGGGTTGGATGGGACTGTCAGGAGGAGCAATACATGCAGCTCGAATGTCTGATCACAATTTAATGCAGGTTTGCTTCTAATGAACTGTCTGTACATCATGGTTTGGAACTTGCTGCAGCAGAATGATGTACTATTTTAATCTGAATGTTTACTACTGGTGTTACTGTGGGGTGGCATGGCCAGAGCAAGCAGCACAATTTTACTGATTGTACACAGCGTCTGTGGGAGTGACACGGTGGGGGTGTCATGATCAGGATGAACTGTCCCAGTTTTAGAGCTCAGAAAGTTGATAGCTTTGTGGTTATTGCCTACTGCAAGAGCCCTCTCGAAGTAAGATAGTGCAGTTATGTAAGAACTTACCGTAACATTAGATCTTCGAGAGAGGCTCTTGCAGTAGGCAAGGTTTTCCCCTCCCCCCTGCTGCTGCTTCTTTCAGCCTTTTTTCTGGGCTCCAGGAACCAGCTCCTTTCTCCTGCCGCACCTTCTTAAGTGTCTGGTGGGAGAACTGGATGGCGGGCGTGGGGACCACCCACTACATAGCGACGGGCCAACTTTGGTCACTTGACACCGGATGGGCAGTCCCCTGCCAGACACTGCTAGCTAAGTTTTCTGTGTGGTCCTAGCGCTTGGTGGCTCAGTTCTAATGGTTATTGTCTACAGCAAGGCGCCTCTCGAAGATCTTATGTTACGGTAAGTTCTTATGTAACTATACTTTCCTGAACAGTCACCTGAAAAAGGAAAAATTCGGGATGGAGAAACTGGGAACAGTGATCTCATCTCTGTGAAGGGGAGTGTGATTGTGGTCTCTGGATCTGAAACAGGCCTACTTTCATCTTCCTAAAGGACTCTTTCACAGAACAGAACTGAGGTTTGGACTAGGCATTGGACGGTACCAGTTGTCAACACTGCCATTCGTCCTAACCGTATCTCCAAGAGTGTTCAAAAAGTACCTGGCCATAGGGGTAGTACATACCTATGTGAAGAATAAGTGTGTTTGTTTTTCCCTACTTGGAAGACTGGCTCATAAGTGGGAAAACAAAGGAGGAAACGGTTCACTCCATAAACAATAAGGAATACTTTGTGAAAACTGAAATTCCTGTTAAACTTGAAAAAAAAATCTCACTTAGAAGCAAGCCAAGTGCTGGAGTTCATAGTAGAGCTGACCACAGTAAAAGGGAGGACATTTCTTCCAGTGCACAAGGCAGAAACCCTCATTCAGTGTGCCACCTCATTCCTGCTAGACCACAAAAAGATGGCACAGCAATTTCTGCAGCTTCTGGGACACATGGCATCAACAACAGCTGTTGTGCCATGGGCTCCGCTACAAATGACAAACATTCAGTACCATCTAAGAAGGTACTGACATCAGAGAACTGCCTTATCCAGGATAACTGCCTTATCTGGACCAGCCAGATCCAGTCACTGAAAAGTTAGTCCATGATCTGACATGCTAAAAGGACACAGACAATCTCAAAGAGGGGTATCTTCTTCCTCCAGGAGTCTCCAACAATGGTCCTCACAACTGATGTGTTACTATTAGGGTTGGGAGGACAAAACAGTAAATGGTATCTGGAATGCACATGATCGCTTGGAGCACACATATCTGTTGAGACTTCCAAGCAGTGCTTCTGTCAACGGAGTCTTTCTCCTTGTTACAAGGACAAACGGTCAAAATCAAGACAATGCAACAGTGTATTACTTAAATAAGAAGGGAGATACCAGATATATGAAACTCTGCACAGAGGAAATGAGGATATGAAACTTAAGAAACTCACTGGAGGCAAAAATAACTGATACTCTGTATGCAGGATGTCAGGAAAACCACAAATGGTCACTAGAACAAGTGCTGAACTCAGTTTTCAAAACGTGGGTATTCCAGAAATGGATCTCTTCGCCTCATGCGAGAACAGAAAGTTAGTTTTATTGCAGACCACCCTCTAGAGGGACCATCCCAGAAGATGCATTGTCTCTGTTCTAAAAGGGAAAGTTCCTGTATGCCTCCCCCTTCCCCACTTAGACTAATGCAGAGGTTATTACTGCAATTGAGAAGGGAGTCAGCAAGAATTATGTTGATAGTACCATATTAGACCATACAGACCTGGTATTCTCTTCTACGAACCCCGTCACACAGAGACCCAGTCTCACTGCCTCTGAGAAACAACCTGCTGACATGGTCTCAGGACAGAGTTAAGGGTTTAATAGTCCCCAAGGAGGTAGCGGCAAGGCAGGGTGCATGAAGGGGATTGCATGGGCATAAACCCTGTATACTAGGTTATTACAAGCAGAATGGATGGTTCATTTAAGCAGTAATGCATGACAGGGTGTGTGTTGTGCTGGGATAACGTAGCGCCTGGGGTGATTAGGCACGAGGCCACAGGCCGAGTGCAACTAATCACCCCAGAAGTGACGTTATCCCAGCACAACCATACCTCTCAACTGTACCACATTACGAGGAACGTTCCTCATTTTACTTCACAAAAGCTCCCTGTTCCACATTGTGAGGACTTGTTCCACATTCAGTATTAACATTTCAAAGTAAAAATCTATAGTAAATGATGCAAAAAATATATAATTCAATTAATAACAGACTTCCTGAACATAAATTCAAACATTTTAACAGTGTTCTGAGCCTCCTAGGTTAAGATTTGATTAAGTGTTCCACATTTTGCTCATTTGTTCCACATTTTGAGAGGCAATGTTCCACATTTGGGGGACAAAAGGTTGAGAGGTATGAGCACAACACACACCCTGGAGTGCATTATTGCTATTATACAATGGCTCATTTGTAAAATGAAATAAAAAATAGATTGAAAATGTGTTTTACTGATTTTTTTTCATTGAGTAGGAATACATATTGAAAAAATAGTGCTGTTCTATTGTTTGCCCAATAGGTGGTGCTGCTGCATTTGCTTCTTCTTCTATTCACCCCAAACATACACACGCTCTTTTCTTTTTTTTCCCCCCCATCAAGTTTAACTGAGCCGGTGCTGCAGTCTTCTATGTACCAGCTGAAGATTTTTTTTTCTAAATAGATTGCTGCATGTGCATGATAGGGACTTGGGAGAAGGCTATAGATGTACACTTCCGGTTTGCCAGTCCGATTGTTGGATTGTGTGTCTGTTCAAGGAAAGGAGACGTTTACCCTGCTGTTTTTTTTTTTTAAGGTAAAACTAGTTTTTTTTCAGCCCTTTGTGCGGTTGTTGTTTGGGGAGAGCTGCTGTTCTGTGTGGAACTGAGCGGCATCAGTGAGCTGCGTGACCAGCTGTTACCGCCTCCGCGAGCACTGAAGCCAGTGGTTTTGGGAAAATGGCGAAAAATGTACTTTTTTCAGCTTTCTGTGTTGAGGGACGAAATAGTGACTTGATGGGAAGGAGGTTTGCACTGTTAGGTGTAACGGGTAGGGAGCGGCTTCATAGTGGGAATGACAGAAGCATACTCGCTGGCGGGGATATGTGAAGCAGGCTGCCGTGCAGTGATTCTGGTACCAGTTCATTCGGTCATTTGTGTACTGGGACTAGAGCCGTGATGTTCTGCTGGGATAAAATCACGACTCCAGTCCCAGACGGACCAATCAGAGTCCAAGATTATTTTATGTCATTGTATAATGTTTTTTTCTGCTATCAGCTTCTCTATTTCTGTGTCATGCCTAAATCTTAAAACACTGGGCTTGAAGGCTTGGTTCTTAAAGAGCTGTCATAGAGTATTCTGGACTAAATTACTGTAGTCGGGTTTTGAAGATTTTAAGTGTCCAGAAAACCAGCTGCATGAAAAAGATTTTCACTCTGGTGTGCTTCTCTTAAAGTCTTTCAGTGGCAGATTTGTCTGTGATTCTGGATTGTTTGGTACATATGCAATCACTGGGATATGGGTCCTCTACTCTGAAAGTGCATTTTACAGCCGCTTCAGCTGTAAGTCCACAGACAAGGAAAAAATTGCTTGCATCACAGGCAGTGTTCAGAAGATTTTTCAAAGGCTTAAATAATTTCTGTTCCCCCAGTGAAGGACCCAGTCCTTCCTTGGGGCTTGCATTTATGCTTTGCTGTGTTGGTAGAGCCTTCTTTTGAGCCAATTATCTCAGCAGATCTCAGATACAGGTATGTAACATTGAAAACAGTTTTCCTTATAGCAGTGACCTCTGCAAGGAGGGTCAGTAAACTGCAAGGCCCCTGTGCAGAACCAAACTTCATTATCTCGCTTAGCGATAGGACACATAGGAAATTCCTCCCTAATGGTGTCAGAAAGAACGCCACTTGACCCAGACAGTTTACCTGTGTTCTTCCCAAAGCATTCACATACATGTGGAGGAGAAACTCCATAGCCCTTGTTTTTTGTGTTTTTTATAATTTAAAATTTTGATAACTAGTTTGACAGGGTTGCATAAGGCACTGTCCCATTTGTTATGCAGAAAGAGTTAAATACAAGGATCTGTTCTCTCCTCTACTCTTCTGTCTCTTGTCTGTCTGGTCCTCTAAATAATGCCTTGGTCAGGATGCAACTCGAGTATTGTGTACAGTTCTGGAGACCTCATCTGAAGAAGGACATAGCACTACTGGAGAGAGTCCAGAGGAGAGCGACCAGGATGATTCAGGGCGTGGAGGGGAGGACTTATGAGGAGAGACTGGAAAAGCTTGGGCTGTACACACTGGAGGAGAGGAGGGACAGGGGAGACATGATATGAGTCTTCAAATATGTAAAAGGAATAACTGAGAGCGGAACCAAGGAGTTGTTTAGGCTAAAGAAGGGGGAACAACCAGGGGGCATGAGTGGAAATTGGAAGGGGGGAAATTACAGCGGGGAGCAGGGGAAGCATTACTTCACTGAGAGGGTGGTGGAGCCGTGGAATGCGCTGCCCGGGAGGCTGGTGGAGGAGGGCACAGTGGAGGGCTTCAAGAAGGGGTGGGACAGGTACAAGGGGAAACTGAAGCCAGTGAAGACCCTCTCGGGGGCTGGGGGGGCAGGAAGGCGAGCACCCACTAGGTTGCTGGCTATCGAGCAGACACGACAGACCATTGGGCCTGTTCTGTTGGCTGTTAGTATGTTATGCAACCAAATGCTCTCTTGAGATCTGGAAGCTGATCACTCTTGACGGTCTCTCGATTCTCCGCCTCTCGGCATCTCTCTGCCTTCACTTGCTGTTTCTGGCCTTTCTGCCCCCTTGCATGCCTGCAGTTATAAAACTGTATGTGAATCTGTAAGTGATACTAGGATCCCCATTGGTTTGAAAATGTATATAGCTATACTGTTGAAATGATTGCAAAAAGCTATTTGAAATTTTGGAGGTTAACCTGAGATGCAGTTTGAACTCCTCTCAGGCTTGTTTGCAGACTCTTTTGCAGAGCTGTGAGAAGGAGGCCAGTTTGGGACCCTGTCCTGTTTGCAAGCCTGTTCTGCAAGAAAATTGACAAGAACATTTTGTGAGAAACAGGATGCCTCCTTAACGAGTTCCAAGGAAAAGACATGTTATAAAAAGAGCAGTAATACTTTTACTGGAGAGAAAGGGAGAGACTGAAACTTGGAATTCGAGATTCGCTTAGATGAAGGACTTTTGTTTTCCGTGTTTATACTGCCTTTGTAAACAGTTCTGCTAAACAATTTTTAATTTTTATTTTACTGTTATTGGTAATAATACATTTTTTTGTTTTATTATTACTTTCTGTGTATTGATTTCTCAGTATTCCATACAGAAATAACTCTGACATTGCATATGAGGATTACAGATTACAGTTTGAGGTCGGCACTCCTCTTAATACATAAGTTAAATCAAGCATGCAAAGTCTATAAGATACGTCACTTGGGGAGTAACAATATATACCATCAATTCCATACAGTAAAACAAATTGCTGTTCTTAGAGTCCAAGAGCTGCACGCAATATAAGTAAAGTAGAAATATCAGTAAATCAATAATGTCTCTCATACCCATTAAAGGGAACTGAGATTTAAGCATGTACTAGTCAGAATTTATTGCCCTAAGAGCAAAAAATGGAGATAAGAAACAATAAAGCTCACTAAAACAGTACTCTTATGGTAGCATTCTATAAAGCACAAAGTTATAAGCAAAGACAGTTCTGTCATTAAGTATCTCAATTTAATTATTTATTTAATTTTGATGACCAGGTAGGCCCACTGGGCCCCGGACGTCCCTTTTTCAGGGGCGACCCGGGAATAACAATACATAAATTTGGTAAGCAATAGTACATATACAAGTTGTTGGCATGCGACAGTCTTACATGTATGTAAAGCAGTGCAGTCTTTTCTATCGGTTACATAACATTATTTCAGTGCTACATATGACTATGTCTCTAAGAACCCTCCTTGGAAGTTCAGTGGGGGGGGAGTTCGCTGAGGAGTTAGTGCTGCCAGTTCCGGTGTAGTAGATGAACATGTGGTAAGTGCACAGACCAAGGGTCATGGTAGGAGTGTCAGGTACCGTAGCATTGGCATTTACTCGATGCCAGCATATGAGTCCTGAGTCTCATATGGAAACACATTGCAGATGGGGTTTCTCGCACCACCGATGGGAGGTTGTTCCAAAGGGAGGGGGAGGGGCAGCATGAGAAAAGGACTTATAACCTGCCTTGGTCCTGACCTTAGGGACCTCTAGAAGAGTATGGCCTGAGGTCTGTAGGTTACGCAGATTTCTCCTTACAGTTAGGAGTCCCACGAGACTCAGGGGAGGCGTGGGGCTAATTAGCTTCTTTGCCAGGCAGAGTACCGGGTACCTGAGGCGAGCTTCGAAAGATGGCCTGCTGAGTCGGGATAATGACTCGCAGTGGTGGCTCCTAGAGTGGGATAAGGAGGCAAAGCGGACCACCTTATTGTATAAGGTCTGTAGCTTACTGAACTCCAGCTTTGCGACACCCTGAAGTACCGGGGCAGCGTAGGTGAGTGTTGATAGCAGGACACTAGAGGCAATAGCAGTCCTGGCTTCAGGATCAGCTGATCCTTGAGCCGGTATAGTATTCCGAGTTTGCCGTGGATGACTTTAGTGACTTGGTCTACATGTTGTTTGAAGGTGAAACCTTGGTCTAGGGTAAGGCCGAGGTATTTTGTGGAGAAAACCACTTCAAGTTTGTTACCCACCAGGGAAGTGAGTTGAAGGAGTTGTGATCTGTCTTGTCCTAGTGCTCTCAGTCCGAACAACATAGCCTTAGTTTTGTTGGTATTAAGGACCATTTTATTCTTGGTGAGCCATTCCTCCATACTGTGGATGTCCACTTGGAAGGATGTTCCTAGGTCATCCAGGTTATCGGAGGCTTTGTATATCACAGCATCATCCGCGTATTTGCTGACATTGCTTCTCCCACAGTGGTTGTGCAGCTCGTTTATAAACAGTGAGAACAATAGGGGACCAAGTATAGACCCTTGGGGTACTCCCTCCTTAAGGGGCAGTGGATTGGAGAGTTTGTCCCGCCACCTAACCCTCGGTACGCGCCCTGAGAGGTAACTTTCAAACTATTTAAGAGCGTGGGTGTCCAGGCCTATGTGGCAGAGTTTATGAAGTAGTAGTCTGTGGTCCATCACGTCAAAGGCCTTGGAAAGGTTGATGAAAACCGCACCTGTGTTGGATCCAGAGTCAGTTTCTCTAAGCACATCAGTAGAGAATTTGGTTAAGGCAGTGTCAGTCCCGTGTTTGGCTCTAAAGCCATGTTGAGCTGGGGAAAGAAGCCGGTGTGCCTCTAGATATTCTCTGAGTTGGGTACAGACTAACTTTTCCTGGATTTTTGCCAGGGTACACAACAAGGAGATTGGCCTGTAGTTCCCTATTGGCTGCACAGGCCCGCCCTTATGAATAGGGACCACATGAGCCTGCTTCCACAGCTCCAGGACAGATCCTTCTAGAAAGGACCTGTTAATGAGCCAGGTAAGCGGCCTTGTGAGTGCTGAGGCACCGTCTTTGAGAAGTCTAGTTTGGATGCCGTCCGGGCCTCTTGTACCTCTTGTTTTCAAGGTTTTTAGAATGGCTAGGACCTCTTTCACCTTTGCCAGCCAATTTGGTCAAAATATCTCTCAGACTTCATGCCACTTAGTAGTTTCACTTTGAGCTAATCGAGAAAATTTACAGAGGTTGCGATAAATATTGTGTAAGAGACAAATAGTAATCTCCTAAATAAAATCAGCTCAGGAGAACAAGCTAAACAGTAAGGCTATAATTATTTATTTAGGTTGTTTACTCAGAGGACCATTGTCAACCTGCCACCAGTGTCCATAAAATCCTTCACAGGTCATCGGTGTCCTCCACTTCAGAGTCGTATGCCTCCGTTCTTCAAGTACGCACTGGGGCAGTTCTCTGCGCCCATTTCAGTGCCTCAGCTGGGTCTGAAAAAAATGAAGATTTTCCCCTGATGGATGATTCGAATGCAGGCTGGGAACAGCATGCTATGTGTGATGTCGGCCTCTCGCAGGATCGCCCTAATCCCATTGAACTTGTATTTCTTCGTCCTTGTCGAGTAGCTCAAATCCGGATACTGTCGCACTTGCTGCCCTTTGCAGAGAAGGATTCTCTTCTGTCTGGCCACATTTAGGATAAAATCCCTTGAGCCCACTCCATCAAGCACCATAACCACCGCTCGGGGCGCTTCTGGGTTCTCAGGTCTTCCGCGGGCTGTCACTCGGTAGGCCTTCTGAATAGAAAATACTCGTGCCGAAAGGGGGTCTCCCAGCTGCTCTACCAGCCATTCTTTGAGGAATAGGGCTAAGTGGTCACCTATCGATCATTCCGATAAGCCGATTTACCCGAACATTAGAGGATCTGGCTTGATTCTCTAGTGACCCAAGGCGGTTCTTCAATGGGAGTTTTCCTTTATCAGAGTGGCTGTAGCCCCCAATGCTGCTTCCGAGCACTTCTGGGAATCAACTGTCTCTGTTTTCACTGCCTCTACATCTAGTTCCAGAGTGCTTACTCTTTGCGTGAGGGAGTCAAATTTCCCATCTTGTCCTGAAACTGCCTGTATAAGCCTATTAATTTTTAGGCCTAGGCTTTGCAAGGTTTTCTCATTCCCCTGCTGACGATGTGGAAGCAGCTTGATTGAGAGCGGACCTTGTGGTCGGAGGATCCAAAGTTGTTTTGCTCCTATCCACCTGAGTTCGCTGCTTTTCTTTGAGAGGATTTCCCATACTGAAATCCAAATTGTCTGCCTTCGATTACTGTCTTTATACTTGTATATCTCTCCCAAAAAGTTAAGGTTGTAGTTACATTTTTGTAGTAAGAATATAGAGCATTATATTTCTGCCGCCATATTGCTCAGGCTCCACAGCACCCCCTGCCAATAATAAAAGGTTACCTGTGAATTTTACAACTGCTCCTGGTCTTCGTGTGCTTCCTGACTTGTGCCTTGACAACAACCGGGAAAGGCACACTGAGCAGAGGCTTCTTTTCAGGTGCAGCCCAGGGACAGGGATAACATAACATACACAGACATTGCATACAATCGATACAAGTGCAAGAAACAGTTTAGGCATGGCAGGTTACAAGGCATTTTCAGAAATTTATTAGAGAAGCATGATTTTACATTAAACTGTTCAATTCTAAGATGTGAATTCTGATGTGAAGAGGGATCTGAGCTGCTATCTGGACAGAATAAAAGGGCCAGAACTGACAGCACCCAGTTGTTTGTCACTTACAGTGAAGTAGGCAAAGGTAAGCTAGCAGCTAAGAAGACTTATCTCTTGGATAGTTTCTTGCATCCAGTTCTGTTATGAAAAGACTGGTAAGCAGCTACCCGAAGGCCTATGGACGCACTTTACAAGAGCTACTTCTGCCTCTGTGGTAGCTACGACAAGTATTTCCTGCAAGAGATTTCTAAAGCAGCTGTCTTGTTACAGTACACACCTTTACAAGGCACTGTTGCTTGGACATCCAGTCCAGAAGGGATGTCAGGTTTGGGGCTGCAGTCCTGCTGAACTATTTTCCTAAATGCTGGGAGAATGCTTCTGCTGTTGCTTTGGTGGCACGTTGTATGCCTGCTCAGCTGTGTGTTCTGTGAGCATCACAGTACCCGCTGATGGAAGAGCAAAGTTTGAGTGTTGGTGTAACATCACAAGTGGTGTCCCTGTTCTGGTGGCAGCACTTGGCTCTGCATAATACCTGCTCTAATGCAAATAGACCCTCAAGCTTCCTACCAGAAAAAAAGTTTAAGTAAATCCTTTTTTTTCTGAACTAAGTAGTAGTTCTAGTAATACCACAAATGGCTAATCCTGATTTAGTATGCCAGTTTGCATCTGTATCCCTCCCGGACAAGGCCATAAAGAAGTAGAATTGCCTAGCTGTCCTTTCCCGATCAACAAAAAACTAAATAAATGAATAAATAAAATAGGTTCTAGACCCAGCCTCCCAGGGTACTGCTAAAAGTACTTTTAGACTTCTGGGCCCCAATATTCAAAAAGGATTACAAACGCAACGCTGAGCTTTGCAATAACTCAGTCGCACAAACATGTGAGCTGTGTCTTGGGGACACAGCAAAGCCAGCAGCAGCACTGCAGGTGCATACTCAAAAGTTCAGAACAAGTCATTTCTATCTAATCCTCCCCCACCCTGTCCATTCCCATGTAACCAGCACAGAGTTTGTCACTGAGCCCCTACATGTAGCTCAGCAAGCCTGCTCTCCCCGTATGATGCCATTTACTTGATGTGTTATACCCATTAAACCAAAGCGGTTGTTCTGTATCCATCTTAGTACACATTCAGGCATGTCTACCTGGCAACTAGGCTTGCAGCTTCCATTATAGTTGCTCTTGTATTCCGTTGCCCCCTTCTCTACTTTACATTGCAGCTAGGGATCTAAGATCTCACTAGACATGGGTATTACATAAGACAGACATGTTCAGGGAGACATAGCTGGGGTATAGGCACTGGTCCGGAAGTGATCTTCCTAAATACAAAGAGCTTGGAGCTAGTGCCAATATCCCCAGGTACGTCCCCCTGAAAATGTGTTCATCTTAGGTAATAGTACCCACAAAGTGAGATTTTGGATCCCTAGTTGCAATGTAAAGTAGAAAAGAGGGACGGAATGCAAGAAAAACTATAATGGAAGCTGCTGGCCTAGCTGTCAGGTAGAAGTTTCTGAATCTGTTAGAAGATGGATAGAGTAGAACCACTTTGGTTTGGTGAGTGTAATAGATTAAGTGAACAGCAACCATATGGGGAGGGGAGGTTTGCTGTGCTACATGTAGGGGATCCATGGCAAAATCTGTACTGGTTACATGGGAATGGATATGGTGGGGGAGGATTAGATTGGAACTACTTGATCTTCCTGTACTCAAGTCTTCACTACTCATTCACATTAATGGGAGTACGGTGGAGGTGCTAGGACCCCACAGAAGCCAAAAATCTTCAGGAGGGCCGGCACCAGGATAGGACCGCATATGTGCGGCTCCATGAGGCTAGCTTGCGCCTGTACAGGCTCTCTTGCTGTCGACCTTCCAACCACCTCAGTTCCTTTTCTCCTGCCATTGAGTGTGCTTCGATGACATCGCTCACCCGCCGGGAGTCTAGTCTTTGTATATATGACAGCAGCTATATAGCAGTTCAGTATTCGCTCAACTTACCATTTGTAGTGTTCTTTTATTTTAAAAAAAGAAAGAAAATGAAGAAGAAGAAGTAGTAGTAGTTATTCTCAGCTTGCCATCAACGGAATCGAACTTTGATGGTAGCGGTGATGGTAGGGAGACTTTGTTTGAAACCTTTGATGGCAGTGGGGCTGTGTCTGGTCTGCCGCCCTTTTCGGGGGGGTGTCCAACGGGCAGTCCGGTGCTCGAGGGGAGGACAGTCCACCCGTAACACAAATGTAGCGATTCTGGGACCTGGCTCTGCTTAACCTCAAGCTCCTCCTCCTCCTTCTGTCAGTGGAAGAAGAATCGGTACCTCTCGAGGTTGCCCTCTGGTATGTCTGCACGTTAATCGTCGCTGATTGAGAGCAGTAAGCCTGAACCGACCCTTAATGGCCGTGATCTTTGACACTAGTTCCCATCTCTGTCCTTGATGGGGTTCCGGTGAGCAGTTTCACCTCTGGGCCGCTCTTTTAGAACAGGGGGTACACCGCCTGCCCAGTTGTCCTTGATACGGTCCTGGGTCTGGGTCCTTCGGACCTTGGGGTCATGGCCAGGTCTGCCAGGCCAGAATGTGCGTGGTGTCCTCTCTGGTGCTAGCACCATCAACACCAACCCCTCTTGCCTACCCCCTCTCCTTTTTCTCTGCAGGGGCTGGCATGGGTACAGCTTCCTTCTTCCCCTTTCTTCAGGTCTAGTTCCAGTAGTGATTCTGGCACCGTGAGCTCTGGGTGCTGGCACCTTTGGCGGCACCGTGTAGTGCGGCATTGTCTTGCGGCATCTGTGCTGTCTGCAGCGCTAGCCTCATCCGAGGTGGCAGCACCATGCACTGGCGTCAGCGGCTCCGTGCAGCAGCAGCGCCAGCACTGGATGTGGCGCCATGGTGCTGGCACCGCGGATGGCGTTGAACTCCTCCCCAGTCCAGGTGGTTGCGTCTCCCTGGTCCTGACCTGCCCTTGGAGGCGATTTTGGGATAGAAGTAGATCTGGATGAGTCTCTCCCTCTTCTGCTTTGTCGAAGATGCAGTGGATGACTCATTTATTGGGCTTGTATGTAAACCCTCTGTATCAATGTGATGAAAGATCTTCTTTCCAGTTCCTCTTCCTCAGGGATATGGGGTCCACCTAACATTTCAGTAGTCATCTGTGGACCAAAGCAGACTCCTATGTCTTGAGTTCCTACGTTCCTCAGTATAAGTACACCCTGTGGAACACACTTAATGCAATGGTCAAGAGCCTCCTGAAATCTAACACTCCATTGCTAGGGGCATATAGCCCAATAATCAGCTAAGGCTTTTATGGACATCTACGTCTCTGCCTCTGGGGCAGCTGTCACTGGCAGCAGGTGATTAACGTCTCCTTGACTGTGCTTATCTGTTCGGCTAAAGGCTACTCAGAACAATAGGGCTGCCACTTAAATCACACAACATCCTCGTGACAAACAGTCCTGTCATGGTAGTGGCCTAGGTGCCCTTTTCAGGAACCCAACCCCTCAGCCACTAAGAGAACGCAGTAGAGGGCACAGGATCTGGAAGCGCCCTATACTAACCTCTGTTGATCCAGCCCAGCTGTCTGAGGGGGGCGTCTAATTCAGTTTTACAACCAGTGGAAGTCCATTACAGCAGACCTATAGGTCATCAGGATTGTCCAAGAGGGATACTCTCCCAATTTTCGCAGCTTTCCCCAGACGGCAGCCAGTCTGTCGACCTCTCAGTCACACACGCTCTGCTTGTGAGATATGGGGCCTCTGCGGGTACTGGGCAATAAAAATCATTCCACAGCAAGAACAAAGCACAGGTTCCTATTTCCATTGCTTCTGGTTCTAAGTTAACCAATGGCATGCACCCATTTGTTGACCTTGGAAGATTAAACAAGTTCCTGTTCAGGGAACAGTTCCCTAAATCTCGGTGTCCAAGTCTTCACTCCTGGACATTTGGCTCCTAGCCAGACCTTCTGATTAAAAGAGACAGGAAGCAGTCACCGCAACTTCTCAGTTGTTCTCTCCAGGTTCAGGGAAGATGCCAGTTCCTCTTCCCAACAGCTCCTCTTCTTAGGAGCCCTCTTGGATACCTCCAAGGTGTTAACTCCGATCCAGAGGACAGGAGAAATTACATCTTCAGATGGCTCGTTACAATACAGAAACGACTCTGTTCAGCCTCCTTTTTGGTTGAGCGGATGCGGAGACTTGGGTCATCCTCTGCAGCAAGCAGTGCTCTCCGACTGCACGTCTGTATCTTCTGTACAAGTTGACAAAGCCTTGGACAAAATCCGTGGAGGACTTACTGCCTAGGCCTCCACACTCGGGTGTGGAGCCAGAAGGACCCTCATCTTGTCATAAATTTCTTAGAGATGAGAGTTATCTCATAAGCGGAGTCCTGGAGTATGCCCCCTGCCACAAAGTGTTCCTACTTCGGAAGGACAACAAAGCTGTGATGTATTACATCAGCAATCACTGTGTCCCCCCTACCCTCTGTGCAGTAGAGCCATGAGGTTGTGAGAGTCGTATCTCAAGTATGATGCATCATTTCAGATTTCGTGCAGTCACATTTGATGAATGGGGCAGTTTGGACCTGGTCTATTTGCATCCCTTCTTAACGCAAAACTGCCTCTATCCTGCTTCAGAGATTCTGACCCTGGTCTTTTCTGTCAGGATGTGTTCACTGCAATATTCTGGATGCTGATCAAGTTGTATGCTTGGGGGCAGGATGATTCTCATCATCTCAGACTGACCTCGGCAGATTGATTTGCATCGATCTACATTCTGTTAGAAGTTCCCCGGGGGTGACTACCTCTATGAGTGGACCCTCTAACACAGGGATTTTAGTCCATCCTAGCCTGCGCTTCCGTCATCTCCATGCCAGGCCCAGAGGAAATGGAAGTGGGTAAGCTCTGTTTCTTCCCAGGCCATCACAGATATCTTCTAAGTCGTGCATATGCCCTCCACCAGGAAGGCTTACGTGGCTAAGTGGAAACCCTTCTCCATCTGGTGTGCAAGTCCCATCTGGACCCTTTGGTTGCCCACCAAGTAAGGTGTTGGAGTACCTCTTGGACCTGTCAATCGCAGGTCAGCCATACCTGGCAGTGAAGATACACCTCTGCACATTTTTGGTCTGTCTTGAACTAGTAGACGTCTTGTCAGTGGCCCAATTACCGTTAGTCAAGTTTTGCTTTGTTAACTCCAGAATGAAGGGGGAGCGCTCCCTTCACTCTCTGGATGTTGAAACGGTTCTGTGATTCTCATCGACAGAACAAAGAGATAAACATCCGAACAACTATTGTATCTTCAGCATGCCTCGGCTGGGTCAGCTTCTTGCCATGAGATGTTTTCGGCTTGGTCAGTAGCATGTCCTCGACACTACTAATCCATGTCACGGGCCAAATTGGAAGGCCGGGTTCACATCACTCTGTCGGAGCGGTTGCGGCTTCCATGCAGAGATTCGTAATTTACCTGTTGCGTCTTCTGCAAGGCGATGAGTTGGAGTTCAGTGCATGCCTTTGTAAAGCACTATGTTCTGGATGTCCATTCCAGACAGCTCTTTTCTTTGTCAGGACAGTCGTTTGGGACTTCCATTCTGAGTGAGCTCTGTCTCCGACTGCCCTACTCAGGGTGGGTTGATTTTTAACTCAGTACTCTCCCATTAGTGTGAATGAGTGGTGGAGACTTGAGTCCAGGATGATATGGAAATTATGTACTTACCGTAATTCTTGATCTTCTTGGACGGAGTCTCCACCACTCATTCACACGCCCACCCACCATCCCCCGGGCTCACTTGTTCTGTTTCTTTGGTCTTCACTACCTTGTTGTTCGAACTGTGAAGACATTGTTCAATTGACCCCCCTTATATGCATCCAGGCCTTCACATGCCCAGAGGTTAGGGTCAGTTTTTCTTTCATTAGTTATGCTGCACCTCCTTGGTCAGAAAGGTTCTGAGGCCGTTATAGGGTCGATGCCAAGATAGCCTATGCGGGCGAGAGCTAGACTCGCGGTGCCAAGCATGCACGGTCCTATCCCGTCGCTGGCCCTCCTGAAGATTTTTGGCTCTCACAGTGTCCTAGTGCCTCTGTCATACTCCCATTAGTGTGAATGAGTGGTGGAGACTCCATCCAGGAAGATCAAGAATTACGATAAGTACATAATTTCCATTTCAAACAACAGGAAGTCTTGCTGTATGCTGACAATTGCAGTGATTCCCAACCTTTGAACTGCCCCGGAGAACAAAGAGTTAACTTTCTATGCAGGGCATAGAATGCTGAGCACGAGCTCGGTTGAAGTCTCTGTCTGGAGTGTTTCAAACCTAAACCATCACATTCTTTACTCCGCCTCACTGAATGGTCGCTCCGGAGATTTCTCCTTCAGCTCGGTTCGAAAGTCGGTTAAAGTTTCAGTTTTCGTCGGTTTTTAAACCGAAAAAGTATCCACATAGTCAGTTCAGTCTCCGTGGTGCCGTGAGTACTAGATAGGATTTGTTCTGTTTTTGATGTGTGGAACTTGTAAAAGTGCAGCTCGGTTCGGCTGAACCGGCCATTTGATAGTGAAATTTGTGTGTTTTACTTAGTGTGTGGTTACCGGTTCTTATCAGTTCTAAAAAAAAACGTGTTTTGAAGCGTTTTTTTCCAACACCTGTGACACGGTTAGGAACCGATAAGGGAGTCTTGCCTGGCAGTTGCCGATAAAAGGGTGAGTTTGGTTAGGTTGGCCATGTCTGAGAAACCCAAGAAAAAAACAGGCCCACTGGGTTTCAACACTGCAGTGAGTGTGGGGAGGTCTTTGCTAAGGCCGATTCCCACACCACCTGTGTTTAGTGTCTGGGGTTTGACCACCTCGATTCAGACTGCCAAATATTTAAAAACTTTCCCAAGTCTACCCTTGAGAAGACATTAGGTAGACTGAGGGAAAAGGAGGCCGAGAAGTCCGCTGACCCGGATGGCCAGCCCGGTTCGGTTTTGACCGAACCAGAAGGAATGCCCTCTGACCAGAGCGATACTTCTTCGGACAAAAGGAGAGCGATTCCGAGGGATTGGTTCCGACAAAAAGAAAACGCAAAGACAAATCGACCGGTTCGGATCCAGAGGTTCATGTTCCGACCACTGAAGAGATAGCCAGAGCGATTCAGATTGTAGAATCGCTCCGTCCGGTTCCGACCGATCCGGCTCCTTCTGGCAGGGGTTCGGTTCGGTTGGTTCCCCCGGTTCAAGATTATACCCTTGAAGATTTTTATGAACCAGAATTTGAAGAGGAAGGGGAATTTGAGGATGATGATGTAAGTGAGGGTCTCGATGTGCCTGTGGAACCGGACATCTCCCCAGACAGACCTTCAGGTGTTTCCCCTCCTAGGCTTTCTGAGTCCCCTTCTCACTTTTTTGTTTTACAGAAAGGTGGCTGAAACCCTTCAGCTTCCTATGGAGGGGGCTGTGGAAGATCAAGAGGAACCTGATTATGTAGAGATGATGGAAATCCCAGAGTCCAGGAGACTGTCTATTCTCCTCCACAAATCTTTTGGGACACAGACACAACAAATCCTAAAGTCTCCTAACACTGTACTTCCTGTGGATAGAAGAATGGACAAGAGGTATACACTTTCAGGCTCAGACACAGAGTTCTTATATCAGCAATGCAGCCATGTTGGGGTAGTGCAGGCTGCTGCCTGTGACAAGGCAAATATTCCCTTGGCTTCACATCCCCCCCTGACAAGGACTCCAGGAAGATTGATGCCATGGCAAAGAAGCAGTCATGGCATCTTCTCTGGGACTCGGGCAGATGAATTACATGGCCTATACAGCCAGGTACCAGAAGTCCAGGTGGAACACTGTACTGGCACTGGCTAAACAGGCCTCTCCCCACCTAGCCAAGGAGCTGGAGGCGGTAGCTGCAGATGGGATTGAGGCATCTAAGGTTCAGTTTCATGCTGCTGTGGACTCTAATGATGTGTCATCAAGAGTCATGGCTACATCTGTGGCTCTTCGGAGGATGGCTTGGCTCAGATGTACCAGTATCTCGCAGGACACCCAGGCTAAGGCCATGGATTTTCCTGTAGTGGGTAATTCTCTGTTTGGGGCGCAGACAGAGAATTACATGAAGAAAATGGATGAGTACAGGACCACTTACAGGAGTGCTCAGGCCAAGGAAAGGCAGGCAACTCCTCAAAGGCAGCAGTCTAGGGGCAGGGGCTGGCCTTTTCAAAGGCCTTTTTACCAAGCACAGGCCACTTCTTCCTTTTCACAGAGGGGGTTCTTCAGAGGGAGAGGCAGACAGGGGATGAGCAGAGCTGCATCCATCCCTCAACCTAAGGCTCCTGCCAAGCAGACACCCTGATGGGTCTGCCCGGGTCGACTCTCCTATTCCTGTAGGGGGCAGGCTGGCTTACTATGTCCAGGACTGGATGTCTATTACATCAGACAAGTGGGTCCTGGAAGTAGTAAGCCAGGGACTGGTTCTCAGCTTCAAAAATTTTCCAAAGGTGAGAACCAGATCTTTTCCACTTGCAGGTCTCTCAGAGACCCTTGCCCTGGAGGCAGAGGATTCATCTCTGCTGGCTCTAAGAGCCATATAGAGAGTTCCTACCCTACACTGGGGAAAAGGTCTGTACTCCAGATACTTCCTTACCCCAAAAAAGACAGGACAGTGGCGACCCATCCGAGATCTAAGATACCTGAACAGACATCTTCTAAAACCAAAGTTCAAGATGGTAACTCTGGGAATAATTCTTCCCTCTCTAAGGCCAGGGGACTGGCTAGCCTCCCTGGACCTCAAAGATGCCTACTTTCATATTCCCATCAGGTGCTCCCACAGTAAGTACCTCAGGTTCAAGTTGCCCTCAGGCCATTGTCAGTTCAAAGCAATGCCCTTTGTCCTAACATCAGCTCCAAGGGCCTTCACAAAGTGTCTGATAGTAGTTGTTGCCTTCTTAAGAAGGCAAAAGATTTCCATTTTTTCATATCTGGACGATTGGCTCATAGTAGGTCAGTCTCCAGACCAAGTCAGGTCAGACCTGCAAGCGACTCAGCAAGTGCTCACTTCTCTGGGTTTCCTTCTCAACCTCCCCAAATCAGTTCTCGACCCAGTTCAGCTCTGTACCTTTATAGAGGCAGAGCTGGATACTGGCAAAGCAAGAGTCTTTCTTCCCCTGGAAAGGGCAAGGGTTCTTATAGATCTGACTTCGTCCTTCGCCCTTTAGGTGTCCCGACCAGCAAGGCACTTCCTCCAGCTCTTGGGCCACATGGCAGCTTCCACAGCAGTGGTCCAAGGGGCAAGATTTCAGATGAGGGACATTCAGTTCCATCTGAGGGCCTTTTGGTCCCAGAGGAAGGACCCTCTTACCAAACTGATTCCAGTTACTCGAACACTGATCCAAGATCTTCAGTGGTGGCAGGATCAGGACAGTTTAAGGCAGGGGGTTCCTTTTGTCACTCAGTCTCATTTGATGGTCCTTACCACGGATGCTTCTCTCTTGGGGTGGGGAGCTCATCTGGGGGATCTCACAGCCCAAGGACTACGGTCTCCCCAGGAGTCCCTCCTTCATATCAGTCTCCTGGAACTCAGGGCAGTGTTTCATGCACTACAGGCTTTTTCCCAGTTGGTGCAGAACAAGGTGGTTCAGGTCAGCACAGACAACACCACCACCATGTGGTACACCAACAAACAGGGAGGCACTCGGTCTACGGCCTTGTGCACGGAAGCCATGAAATTGTGGTCCCTGGCTTACTCCCTGCAGACCTCTCTGTTAGCAGTCCACCTTCCAGGAAAGGACAATGTGCTAGCAGATGCACTAAGCAGGATTTCCCAGGGCCATCACGAATGATCCCTGGACCCCCTAGTTTTGATAGTGTTTTCTTCAAGGTGGAGCACTCCAGAGATAGATCTCTTTGTAGTCCCAGACAATCACCCAACTTCCTCTGTTTTGTTGCAGACCCCCAGTCTTGGGTTCAGTCCCTCTGGATGCTCTGATTTTAAACTGGGAGGGGAAATTTCTGTATGCCTTCCCTCCCTTTCCTCTCCTGTTCAAAGTCCTAGTCAAGATAAAGTCACAACCTTGCAAAGTTATCCTGATTGCTCCGGACTGGGCCAGACAGCCTTGGTACCCCCTGCTACTGTCTCTAACAGTCCATCTTCCCCTGTCTCTTTCCAGGAATTACAACCTGTTAACCTCCTCTCAGGGGAGGATTTCGTACCCCAATCTTCGGTCCCTCAATCTCAAGGCATGGCTCTTGAAGAGCTAGAGTATGCAGATTTGCATCTGTCCCAAGGAGTTCTGGTTATTCTCAAAGCCTCTCGAAAGCCTGCCACCAGAAAGACTTATAACTCTAAATGGAAAAGATTCAGTATTTGGTGTTCCAAGGAAGCATATATCCCCAGACACTGCTGAATTGCCTACAGTTCTGGATTATTTGGTCCATCTTAATGGTCTAGGCCTTAGACCAGCTACTCTTAAGGTACACTTGTCAGCTGTTTCTGCTTTTCTGTCAGTGGGAAGACATTCCTCACTGTCATCTCACCCTGTATTCAGCAAATTTTTCAAAGGATTGCCTCATGCCAATCCTCCCTTTAGGGATCTTGCCCCTGTCTGGGACTTAAATGTTTGCATTGCCCTACTTATGCAACCTCCTTTTGAGCCTATGTCCTCAGCAGAGCTTAAGTACTTGACTTGGAAAACTGTGTTTTTGGTAGCCATCACCTCCGCCAGACGTATCAGTGAATTGCAAGCCCTGTCAGTGGAACCTGATTTTATCTCTTTTCTTAGAGATAAAGTGGCCCTTAGAACCAATTGGAGGTTCTTGCCCAAAGTGGTTTCAGACTTCCACTTAAATCAGTCCATGTCTCTCCCTGTCTTCTTCACTGATCATTCTACCTCAGGGGAGAGAAGCTACACAGTTTGGATGTTAAGAGAGCCCTTAGCTACTACATAGAGCGTACCAAGGGTCACAGATTTGAATCCCTCCAGTTATTCCTCACTTATGGGGAAGTAGGAAAAGGCAAACCTGCCACCAAGAGAACTATTGCCAGGTGGATTTTATCTTGTATACAGTTCTGCTATGAGAAACTAGGAAAGATCTCACCCTCAGGCCTGAGGGCTCACTCTACAAGAGGTACAGCTGCTTCCCTGGCTGCTGCCAGGGATATCCCTCTCTTAGAAATTTGTCAAGCAGCCACCTAGAAAACAGTCCATACCTTTACCAAGTATTACTCTCTGGATATCCAGGCTAGGAGTGATGCTCGGTTTGGCACAGCAGTACTTCAGAGCCTATTCCCAAAGTAGGTTCTGTCCCTCCTCCATGGAGGTACTGCTTGGTAGTCTGCAATAGTCAGACTACAGCAAGACTTCATGTTGTTTGAAGAAAAAATTACTCACCTCAGTAATTGTTTCTTCTAGTGGAGTTTTGCTGTATTCTGACCTGCCTCCCCTCTCAGAACCTGTTTTTGAGAAGTGGGTGGGCAGGTGCAGTGTTGCACCCTAGAGGTGCCTATTACACACTCTCCCTTTGTTTGGGTGCTTTTTGTTATTGTTGCCCCTTTTGGGGTTGGTTTTTGGTTTTGGGTTTTCCTGACTTGAGTCTTTTTTGGGAATCCAAAACTCCTTGTTGCCAGTTGGCTAGTAAAAATGTTTTACAGTTTCCACATAGGAGGGTTAGTGAGTTGTTGCTCGTAAGAAACCGAGGGTTTAGATTCAAAGGGAAACAGACAGAGACCTCAACCAACCTCGAGCTCAGCATTCTATGCCATGCATAGAAAAGTTAATCCTTTGTTCTCCAGAGCAGTTTAAAGGCTGGAGCTAACCGCAATAGTCAGAATACAGCAAGACTCCATTAGAAGAAACATAATTACTGAGGTGAGTAATTTTTTCGTCCCTCTGCTACATTCTCCTGTGCTCCCAGGCATTCTTGGTCCTAGCGGGCCTCTCTCTTGGGAGCAGTTCAGAGCAGTGGCTGCTCAGTTTCTCTCTTACATTAGGGCTATGGACAGACAGGTTTTTCAACCTCCCCCTGAGCAGCCAGCTTCTGAACCTTCGAAGTCGTCTGACTCTTCATCCCCCTCTTCTGGGGGAGAGGAGCCATCTGTCCACATCTCTCCAGCTGCTGATGTTGCTGAGTATCAGCGATTCCTCGTTAGGATGTTAGAGGACCTGCACATCACCCCCTCAACACAATCCAGAGCACTCGTCACATGCCTTTCTGGGGGCGATTTCAGTGAGGACACCCTCGTGGTCCCCCCGACCTGCTTCCTTTCGGGAGGCATCATTGCGTTTCTGGCAGAGACCCTTTTCCGGAATTCCTGCCGCAAGGGATCTCTGCCAGCGGTATTGTGCCCCCCTTCCCCGGAGTCTCCAGGTTCCATGCCTCATCCTCAGTCAGGATTGACGCAACTGGACATTCCTGATGGGCTTCACGCCCCTCACCGTGACCGGCCCCCAGATCAAGACTCTATGGATTTTGACTTCTGGGGGAGGAGGACATTCTACTCGGCACAGTTGCTGCTCTCTATTGCAGCACATCAGGTCCACTGTGCAACCTATGACAGGTTCCTATGGTCTAGGCTGGGTCAGCTCCTAGCCCCCATGCCTGACATGAAGCAAACCAGACAAGCTATTGCTCTCACTGCATGTGGCCTGGAGCTAGCAAGGCACCAAGCAAGGGCATCGTATGATGCCAATGAGGTAGCTACCAGGGTCGTAGGGACAGTGATCTGCACTAGGCAGACACCATGGCTGCGTCTTTCCCGGTTGTCACCCTTGGCCCGGCGTAGGATGATTAACTCCGCCCACCAGAGAACCTGTCTCTTCTCCTGTAGAGTGAGGCGCCGTCTGTTGGGGCAACTTCCTACCCCCTCCTGGGGGTCCCTGTCTCACTCTCCCTACTCTCGGGCCTCTCCAGACCCGTGAAGGTTCTCTCTCTCTTGGTGTGTCACCCACTGAGAGCTAAAGGACTCGGCCCCTTGGGGTTAAAAAAAAAACCAGCAGGGGAGCTTGGCACTCACCCAAATGTGATGAATGGTGAAGACTGACACAGATAAAATATGGAAATTACGTACCTACCATAATTCTGATCTTTCTGTGTATCTTCACCATTCATCATAATCCCAACCTTCACCCCCCTGAGGCCTCAGTCTCTGGGTCCCTCGCCCTCTCTGTGCCCCGTCTCTTGCCCCCTCCTTTCTGGGGAGTCAGGAGGCAAACTAGGCACATAGGGGATAGTTTTAGGGGTAGAGAGGCCAGGAGGAGGCAGTCCTTCATCAAGCTTGCCCACCCTGTCGGGTGGGGTTGGCAGTTGCCCCTTCTTTCCTTCTCCCTGTCAATCCTTGATTTCCTCGTCCTGTTGACATAACCTCAATTAATTTAAGAAACCAGGTTTCTTGCACCAAAATCTCCTTTGGGGGGGTATCCCTGTTTTCCTGTCTTTTCTTCCAAAATAGCCTGTTCTGCTTATAGGAGTTTTGCCAGTAATTCTGTGCCTGCAATTCTGTCAGTTAGCCTCTTGGCTCCTCCTTCATAGTTCCTATATAAACTGGAGACAAGTCAAGGTTACAGGGTATGTTTCTCCTGTCTCCCCCCAAAAAAATATTCTTACTTCTAAAAATCTTAAGCCCCCCATCCTCCTCCTTTCTACTTCCAGAGATTGGGGCCCCTACCCTATCCCCCTTAGTCTTCAGACTTCTTCTGTCCTCTCAGTCGTTTATTTCTCCTTTTAGTTTTATATCTTTTCCTTTGTCTGTCCCTTGGACTTCCTTGTCCCACCCTCCCAACCCTTTTCTAACCTCTCGGTGAGTCAGAACTGACGGGAAGGCGAGTCCACAACACCTAACGGCCAACCTCAAGGCACCATGCAGTGCGTCTGCTTGAGAGCGGTGCCGATGGTGCATCCACTCCGCACATCCAAAAAAAAAAAAAGCTCCCGCGGGGTGATTACCTCTGGCCAAGTACCCAAAGGTGAAGAATGGTGAAGATACCCAGAAAGATCAGAATTATGGTAGGTACATAATTTCCATTTCTTTACCTGTGGTGCTTTAGGTGGTGCTGCTGCTGCTGTAGGGCTGGCAGCCCACAATCTAATTGCTTTTAAAGAATTATCTAGCAGTGAGGTCACTTCCAAGAGGAGGGGCCTGGGGTAATTAAGCGCTTAAGGGTAATAAATCTGTTTAGCATGAATATAAAGGTTTTATTGTATTGCAATTGTGAACCCTCATTGTTTTGACTTAGAAATAGCCCTTTTTGGTTTTGTATAGGATGTTTTTATGAGCCACTTTTTAGTTTTAAGGGGAGTTATGGGTGGATCTTAGATCCGTGATGTCACCCAGATTAATGTACTAAAACTTGCCACAAGAGGCATTTAAGAGATAGGGAGTCAGTCGGAACGGACTGCGATAGGTGGAGGACCTCTTGGGCTCACACAACCGTGCTGAGCAGGCTAGGAAAAAGCCTGGTGACCCTGTTGGGCAGAGCAGGGCCCTTTTCAATATTATTATTTTTTTTATTCTGTGAAAGATTATTTCAGCTTTTAAAGAGAAAGTAAAATGTTAAGTGCCTTGCTGACACTTTTTATGCACTGAGTTTGTTCTGCCTAGTTTGTCATCCTGATTACCCACTCCCGTTTACATGCAGTCAAGAAGGAACCACCAAGAGGGATAGTGCGATGAGAGCTGTGGCAGGAACCTGCCATTTTAGCCATGCAGTCTGCACATCTTAAAATAAAAGCTAGTTATAGGATTCAGTGCCCTGCCACCGCATCTGCAAAACACTTTAAAGTGGATCATACCACTAATTATTGCAGACAGTACACTGTAGGTGATGGTATCCCATTCAAGACGGTCACAAAATTTGCAGTCGGTATAAAACATGAATTCTAGGCATCTTAAGACAGGGTATGGAAAAGGGTGGACGAGTCATGGTTGTAAAAATAAACCATCCCAAAACATATTAACCAGGAAATTTCCAAAACATAGCAGTTGACGGCAGAAGGAGACCACTAGGTTCATCTAGTATCCCCATTTGTTTTAGACCTGTTTTGACACTCTAGTTGCCCTTTGTGGTCAGGGCTCCCTTGTGTCTATCCCATGCATTCTTGAATCCCCCCACCACCTCTTGGGGCAGGCTGTTCCAGGCGTCAACCACTCTTTCTGTGAAGAAAAACTTCCTGGTGTTGGTAGAGAACCTCCCTCCTTGCAGCCTGAGGTCATGTCCCCTGGTCCGGGAGTCCTTTTTGAAGTGAAAAAGTTCCTGTGCCTGTACCTTGTTAATGCCTTTTATGTGCTTGAATGTTTTCAATCATGTCCCCTCGCTCTCTTCTCTGCTCCAGGGAGTACATATTCAGTTCCCTAAGTCTTTCCTCGTAGGACATGTACAGCAGACCCTGAATCATTTTTGTTGCTTTTTTCTGTACTGTTTCCACCCGGTCAATGTCCTTCCTGAGTTGAGGCCTCCAGAATTGGAGTCCGTATTCCAGGTGAGGCCTGAACAGCGATCTGTACAGTGGTAGCAACACCTCTCTCCTCCTGCTCGTGATTCCCCTCCCAATGCAGCCCAGCATTCTGTTGGCCTTCAATGTTACCTTCTCACACTACTTACTAACGTTCAGGTCATCTGAGATTATGATTCCCAGATCTTGTTCCTGGTTTGAGGCCGCCAGTCTTTTGCCTCCTTGGTAATACTCCTTTCTTGGATTTTTCTTCCCTGTGTGCATGACCTTGCACTTTTTGGCATTAAATCTCAGCTGCCACACTCCAGACCATTCTTCTAGTTTCTTGCGGTCAGCTTCCATCTTGCTCACTCCTTCTGAGGTGTCCACCATGTTACATATCTTGGTGTCGCCTGCAAACAGACATGCCTTCCCTTCTAGTCTGTCAGCGATGTCTGCTATAAAACATTGAAGAGCAGAGGCCCCAGCACTGAGCCCTGGGTCACCTTGCTGTTCACCCTGCCTTCTGTCGATTGCGTTCCATTAACCTGTACCTGTTGGATTCTGCCTTGTAACCAGTTTTGTACCCATCTGACTACTTCTGGACAAACCCCTGTGTGGTCATGCTTCTTCACCAGTCTTCTGTGTGGAACCAAGTTAAAGGCCTTACTAAAGTCTAGGTAGACCACATATACTGCCCCGTCGTCCACTATTTTTGTAGCGTAGTCAAAAAACTTGAGCAGATTTGTCTGCCATGACCTACCTGCTGTGAAACCGTGCTGTTTAGGATCTTGTTCAAATAGGCTTTTAAAACCTACCTGTGGAGGAAAGCTTTTGGTGACTAACTTACATACTGGTTTTATCTGTACCGTCTGTTTTTTAAGAATTTATGCCGAGTGATCTTATGATTTTCTGTTTTAATTGTTGTAAGGCCCCTTGGCTATGGAAAGGCACCATATAAATAAAGATCTATTATTATTATTGTTGGCTGCTAGTTTCGTGGAGTGCTGTGATCCTCTGTTTGAGTAGTGTCTCCATTAAATGTTTCCCTACTATAGATGTGAGGCTTACCAGACTGTAATTACTAGCTTCTTTGCAACTGCCTGATTTGTGAAGTGGAACCACTGTTGCCTTTTTCCAGTCTTTGGGTACCACACCGCTGTTAAAGGATTTCGTGAATAGGAGTGCTAGAGGTGCTGCTAATTTTGCCCCAAGTTCCTTAAGGATTCTGGGGTGCATCTAGGCTGGTCCCATGGCTTTATCTGCTTTTAGTTTATTTAGCACCTCCTGTACTTTGGCTTCTGTAAAGGGACTTGTGTCTACCCCTGGTCCTGGGGTGTTGTGTTTTTTCAGGGCTGGGCCATCCCCTAGGTCCTCTTTGGTAAACGCCGAGCAGAAGCATTTGTTGAGGATTTCAGTTTTCTCTGGGTCATGTTTGGTGCATTTCCCTTCTTCAGTAGCAATCTTTACTATCCCCCCTTTTGCCTTCCTACGTTCCCTAATGTATCTAAAAAATGATTTGTCTCCTCTCTTTTACCGTTCTGCTATCTTTTCCTCTGTCTGGGCTTTTGCCTTTCTAATTTGTTTGTTAGACTCAGTCATGTTTTCCCTGTACGACTCCCAGTCTTTCTCAGTTTTGGTTTCCTGGTATATGCTGTACACCTTCTTTTTTTCTTTGTCTGTGGTAGCCATTTTCTTGGAAAACCATAGAGGATTTATTTTTCTTTTTGTTTTGCTGACCCATCAGGCACATGGGTCTGTGGCAGTCTTGATAGCTGTCTTGAGTCTCACCCCCATGACCTCCACCTCCTCAACCTCTATTTCCATTAACTGTCTACTTATGTTGTTCCTCATTTTTTTGGAAGTCTGCCTTCAAACAACATGAAGTTTTGCTGTTTTCTAACAATATGCAGTTAGCCCCAGCACTTGACCTGCCTTGGAGAGGAAAGAGTTAACTCTGTGCAGAAGCATAGAACGTTGAGCTCGAGCTTGGTTTTCAAACCTCTGTCTCTGGTACTTACCAGTGTAACCGTCAAGATTCTTTACTCCATGACAAGCCAAGGCCTCCCGATTTCTCCTCTGCTGCGGTTCTGAACTGGCTAAACATGCCTCCCCTAGCTAGCCAAAGAGCTGGAAGTGGTGGCTACTGATGGAATTGAGGCATCCAAAGTGCAATTTCATGATGCTGTGGACTCCAGTGATGTGGTATCAAGAGTCATGGCTATATCTGTGGCTCTTAGGAGGCATCTTGGCTCAGATGTACTAAGCTACTTGAGGATACCCAGGCCAAGGCTGTGATTTCCTGTAGTGGTAACTCTTGTTTGGGAGCAGACAGAGGGTTACATGAAGAAAATGGGTGAGTACAGGACCACCTACAGGAGTGCACAGGCCAAAGAGAGGCAAACCACTCCTCAGAAGCAGCAGTCTAGGGGCAGGCTTTTTCACAGGCCTTTCTACCAAGCTCAGGCTTCCTCTTCCTTCCAATGGGGGGAGGTTCTTCCGAGGGAGGGGCAGGAGGGGGATGAGCAGGGCTGCATCCTCTTCCCAGTCCAAGGCTCCTGCCAAGCAGACACCCTGATATGTCAGCCGGGGTTGACTCCCTCATTCCAGTAGGAGGCAGGCTGGCTTACTACTCCCAGGCCTGGAAGGCTGTTACCAGGGACAGGCCCTCAGTTTCAAAAGATTTCCAAAAATGAGGATCAGGTCCTTTCCACCTGCAACCATCTCCGAAACCATTGCTCTAGAAGCAGAGGTTTCTTCTCTTTTGGCTCTCAGAGCCGTAGAGAAAGTTCCTACTCAGCACAGGGGCCAAGGCCTGTATTCCAGGTACTGCTTTACCCCCAAAAGGACCGGTGAGTGGTGGCCCATCCCAGACCTAAGGTATTTGAACAAACGCATCACAAAACCAAAATTCAGATTGGTGACTCTGGAATGATTCTTCCCTCTCTAAGGCCAGGGGATTGGCTAGCATCCCTGGACCTCAAGGATGCCTATTTCCATATTCCTATCAGGTGCTCCCACAGAAAGTTCCTCAAGTTCGAGTTGCCTTCAGGCCACTCTCAGTTCAGAGCCATACCCTTCGGCCTAACATCAGCTCCAAGGGTGTTCACAGAGTGCCTTGCAGTAGTAGTTGCCTTTCTCAGAAGGCAGGGTATTTGCATCTTCCCATATCTGGATGACTGGCTACTTGTAGGTCAGTCCTCTGACCAGGTCAAGTCAGCTCTTCAAATCACTCAAGACTTGCTCAGTTCTCTGGGGTTTCTTCTCAACTTCCAAAAGTCTGTTCTTGAACCAGTACAACTTCTTACTTTCATAGGGATAGAACTGGATATTATCCAAGCAAATGCCTTCCTCCCTTTGGCAAGGGTAAATTCCCCCAACAGATCTTGCTTCCTCCTTTTGACCTTTGGTCTCTCGTCCAGAAAAACAGTTTCTTCAACTCCTGGGCCACATGGCAGCTTCCGCTGCAGTGGTGCAGGGAGCCAGATTTCAGATGAGGGACATTCGGTTCCACCTAAGGTTCTTTTGGTCTCAGAAAAGAGACTCTCTTACCAAATGGATTCCAGTAACTCAGACTCTGGCCCAAGCTCCCCAGTGGTGGTTGGACCAGGACAACCTCAGACAGGGTGTCACATTTCTCTGTCAAGTCCCCTCAGTAGTCCTAACTACAGATGCTTCTCTCCTAGGCTGGGGAGCCCATTTGGGAGCCCTTACAGCTCAAGGGATTTGGTCTCCACAAGAGTCTCTCCTTCATATCAATCTCCTGGAACTCAGGGCAGTTTTTCTGGCCCTTCAGGTCTTCCCGGAGTCAATCAGTGGTAAGGTGGTGCAAGTCAGGACAGACAACACCACCACAATGTGGTGCATCAACAAACAGGGTGGCACTCGGTCCACGGCCTTGTGCACAGAGGCTATGAAACTGTGGTCTCTAGCCTATTCCCTCCAGACTTTCCTGAAGCAGTTCATCTTCCAGGGAAGGACAATGTACTGGCAGATGCTCTGAGCAGAATCTCCTAGGGACATCACGAATGGTCCCTGCACCCTCTCATCCTTCAGGTCATCTTCACCAGATGGGGCACTCCAGAGATAGATCTCTTTCCAGTCCCGGACAATCACCAATTTCCTCTGTTTTGTTGCAGACCTCCAGTCCTGGGGGACTGTTCCTCTGGATGCTCTCATTCTGGATTGGAAGGGCAGGTTTCTCTATGCCTTCCCTCCTTTCCCTCTGTTGTTAGGAGTCCTGATCAAAATCGGATCTCAACCCTGCACAGTGATACTGGTGGCTCCAGATTGGGCCAGACAGCCTTGGTATCCTCTACTGCTGTCTCTGGCAGTGTCATGTCCCCTGTCTCTTCCCAAGAGATACAATCTCCTAACCTCCTCTTGGGAGGATTTGGTACTCCAGTCTTTCAACCTCAAGGCCTGGCTTTTGAAGAGTTAGAATATGCAGGCCTGCATCTTTCTCCAGGAGTTCTGGATATTTTGAAGGTTTCCAGGAAACCTTCCACTAGAAAAACTTGTAATTCCAAATGGAAAAAGATTCAGCATTTAGTGTTCTCAGAAGGGCATTGTGCCTGATTCTGCAGACACTGCCACAGCGTTAGATTATCTGGTTCATCTTAATGGTCTAGGCCTTAGGCCTGCAATTCTGAAGGTTCACCTAGCAGCTGTCTCTGCATTCCTTTCAGCAGGGAAGGGCTCTTCCCTGGCATCTCATCCTGTTTTGAGTAAGTTTTTCAAAGGTCTGGTTCATATCAACCCTTCCTTCCAAGAGCCTACTCCTACTTGGGATCTTAATGTCTGCATTGCCCAGCGTATGCAGTCACCCTTTGAACCTCTGGCTTTGGCCGAGCTTAAATATTTGACCTGGAAAACTGTATTCCTTGTAGCTATTACTTCTGCCGGATGGATTAGTGAATTACAGGCCCTGTCAGTCGAACCTGACTTCCATCTCCTTCCATAAGGATAAGGTGGTCCTAAGAACAAATAGGAGGTTCTTACCTAAAGTGGTATCAGATTTTCATCTGAACCAGTCTGTCTCTTCCTGTGTTTTTCACTGACCATTCTTCTTCAGGGGAAAGAAGATTACACAGTTTAGATGTTAAAAGGGCTCTTAGCTACTACATAGAGCATACTAAGGCACACAGGCATGACAGTCTTCAGTTGTTTCTCACTTATGGTGAAGTGGAGAAAGGTAAGCCTGCTACTAAAAGAACCATTGCCAGATGGATTGTCTCTTGTATACAATTCTGCTATGACAAATTGGGCAAAACACCCCCTCCAGACCTGAGGGCTCACTCGACTAGGGATACAGCTGCCACTCTAGCTGCGGCCAGAGATATACCCTTGCTATTAATCTGTAAAGCAGCCGCCTGGAAAACAGTCCATACATTCACCAAGCATTACTCTCTGGACATCCAGGCTAGGAGTGATGCTAGGTTTGGCACAGCAGTACTGCAGATCCTGTTCCCAAAGTAAGTTCTGCATTCCCTCCTCCTGGGGTAACTGCTTGGTAGTCTGTATATTGTCAGAATACAGCAAGACTTCATGTTGTTTGAAGAAAACATTACACACCATAGTAATGTTGTTTCTTCTATTGGACTCTTGCTGTATTATGAGCTCCCTCCCTGCCTCCCCTCTCAGAACCTAGTTTTTGGGAAGTGGGCTGGCAGGTACAGTATTGCACCTCAGGGGTGTACCTTATACCCTCCATCATAAGGGTGGGATAGTTGTTTTATTGTTACTTTGGTTATGTTTAATATATATATATATATTGTCACTACCTCTTTTTCTTGGTTTATCGACTTGAGTCTTTTGGGACCCAAAATGTTGTCTTTTGGCTATTTGGTAACAATTTTCATAGTTTAGTACTTAGTTAGTTAGTTTTTGAGTGTAAGAATCTGACGGTTACACTGGTAAGTACCAGAGACAGAGGTTTGAAAACCGAGCTCGAGCTCGACGTTCTATCCCTCTGCATAGAGTTAACTCTTTCCTCTCCAGGGCAGTTCAAATGCTGGGGCTAACTGCATATTGAAAGAATACAGCAAGACTCCATTAGAAGAAACAACATTACTATGGTGAGTATTTTTTTCTTTTTGAAATCTAGCAACTTTATTTTTGAGTGGTTGGTGTCTTGCGTTATGTTTACCTTAAAGCTTACCATGCGATGGTCGCTGTTGCCCATATGGCATCCTGCTTCGATATCCTTGATCCTTTCTGAGTTTGTGAGGACAAGATCGAGAATGGCATCTCCCCTTGTTGAGGTTTTAACAACTTGACACAGTTCCGCATCTTGTAGTGACAATAAGAAGTCCCTACTTCTTCTTGTTGCTGCCGTTAGTGTGCTCCAGTTAATATCTAGTAGGTTGAAGTCCCCCAACAGTATTACTTTGCCTTTATCGGGCATTTTGTGGATTTCCTCTATTAGGTCTTTGTCTGCTTTATCTCCTGATTTGGGGGCCTGTACACGATGCCGATTCTGAAGGGTTTTCCCTTGCCCATGTCTGCTGTTAGCCACAGTGATTCAGAGTCCCCTGGTTGCCCTTTTACTTCTGTGGCTTTTATTTCCTCCTGAATATAAATGGATACACACACCACACACCCCCCTCTTTTTTTGCCCTGCCTATCTTTCCTGAACAGATTGTAACCGGGAATGGCTGTATACCATTCATGGTTTTTCATGAACCACGCTTCTGTTACAGCCACCCAGTCCAACCTTTGTGTTTCCAAGATGAGTGAGCTTCCAAGTTCGGGAAGTTTGTTGGTTAGGCTCCTAGTATTTTCAACCATTGCCTTCCAGGAATGTACATCCTCTTTGGTGCAAAATTGTACCTTTCCGGACTGCTCCAGTTTGCTGTTTCCGGCTGAGAGATTATGGAGGTTGCTGGTTCAGGCGGATGATGGCTCTGATTTATTTTCTGAGGATGTATGCATGCATTTGGCATTTTGGGGAGTGATGACCGACTCACTGACGGTAAGGGTGTGGGCTGTGTCATACTCCCCTTTATTTAGTTTAAACTACTTGTATAGATGTTGAATTTTTGTCCGAGTGCTTGCAAACATGGTTGGGCATCAGAAAAACTCAAAGTTTATATTCAAAGAAAATCAATCATGAAGCAGCTTTGTGGATTACATACCAGGGTTCACGTGGATGCAACTGACTTTTCAGTCCGACCCCAAAACTTCTTCATTCTGAGCACCCAGCTTAGCTTCTGCTTGCTAGGCTTTCTTTGGGGGTTCTTAGGGATCATTAAAAATGAAAGTATGTCCATTCCATATAATCCTGAGTTTTGTAGGGAGAAGTTTGTGTTGGATCTTATAATGTCTCAGTGTACTCTTTACCCAGTCGAAAGGCGTTGCAGCCGATAGGGTGCTGTAAGCCAAGTCAGGAAAAATTTGAATAGTCGTGTCTCCATATTTAAGGTTCCTTCTGCTCCTGGTTGTGCTGAGAATTCTGTCCTGATTCCCTGTACCAGTGCACACCATTACTGGCATGCAAGGCAGGTCAGAGTTGGCTGGGGCTTGTCTCAGTGTAAAAATCAAAAGGCTTTTTCAAGTGAAATTGGAGTCTCCTCCTCCTCTGTGAGACCAAACAAATGTGAAAGGAAGGTACGGGCAAAGTCCAAAGTGTCTTCCCCTTCTACAGACCCCAGTAGACCAACAACTCTCAAATTGCACTCTTGGGCCTATTTAAAAGAGTTTCGAGGTGCTGCCTTAACAATAAGTTTTCCTTAACCAGGCCCATGGCAGTGTCTTGGATTTTCTTGCATGACCCATCCGTTCACTGTACCATTTGCCCCATCATGTCCACTCTAGTTTCAAAGGAGGAGACCCTTGGTGTAAGGGAGTCTAATTTATAGTCCATATCCTGAACTGATTTCATCAGCTGGCTGGTGTCCTGTTCACTGTTTGAAGAGTGAAGTATCCAGCTCCTGACTCTTGCAAAGCTAGAGCGACAGTCTCATCGGGCACGGGGTCATAATGTCATAAGACATTATGCTGCAGCAATATACCACACTGCCAATGCAGCACAATATATTGCAAGCAGCATATGTCTTTCCCCCACACCCCCATTATGGGGGGCTGTGCCCCCACACCCCCAACTAACATAACCAACTCCAGAGGGGGGGTTAACCCTTAACGTCGCACAAAGTGCGAAAAATAAAAAAATTCCTTATGTCTGGAACCGGGAATCAAAACCCAGTCCCAGACGCACCGCCTCCCTTCCTTGCTGCCTGTGGCTCATCCCATTGAGCCACGGCAGCTGCCCGCCGGCCCCACCTCCCAGCACATGTCTCATCCCCTACCTGGGAAGAATGAGAGAGTGCACTACCGTGTATACACTCTTTCGCGGTTTTGCACCCTCTCGCTGTACCCTACCACGGTGTTCCTGTTGCGTGGTTTTAACATACACTATCAAGTGTATGAGATACTGACCCGGTAGGGCCTCATGGTGTGTCAACTTGGGCTTCTTAGTCTTGGACATTTTCAGGGCAAAGACGTCCCATGCAGATCTTGGCTTTCCTGTTCTCCACTTCGTGGATGTTAAGCTAATACTCCGATGATGATTTCTTACAAGAAAAGCTAGTTTTAAATTATTTTTTTTTTCCATGATTTATTTGTACCTTCTTCCATACCGCAGTGTCCCCCACTCATTCTGGCCTCCAAGGCCCCCAACAGCTACCGGCCATCCTCTGTCGAGCCACCCTGTCCTCACATCACAGCCTACCCCTGGGGTATCCTGGCGTAACCCTTCGCCGTGTGGGTCCCTCTTTTCCGAGGGGCAAGGCACCGGGTAGGGAACATGCTCACTACCTATCAGGACCCGGGGGTGCTGCTGAGGCGGAGATGGCTCCCTGCAGGTTCCGGCAGCGTTGGGGATCGGACACCATCATCCGACGGACACCGCAGCGTTTTTTGCGGTTTTTCTGGATCCCCTTCATCGCTTCACTCGTGCAGTGCCACCAGTCTTCACAGGGGCCTGCTGCTGAGTGATGCTTTCCACTCACCCACCCCAGGAGAGGAGAGCAGTCCTCCGAATGCTCAGTCCTCTCCTCCCCCTGCCAGCCGCCAGCGCCTCAAGTCTGTTCCCGAACCCAGGTCACCAACATGGGTCGAGGTAAGGCACCAGTGCCTCAACCCTCTGCGCCACTGGGCTGGCCTTAAATAATAATTTTATTAGATTTATCCATTCCCTCTAAGGAGCTAGATTCAGCCACATCTCCTCCTGTGTGGTGCTAAATCGCACCTTCAGTAGAAATGTTCTTAATTCAAACTGGCAAATAAAGAATATTAGGTTAGTTTAGATAGATGTTCACCGCTCTGTTTGGCTCCTAAATTTTAGGACAAATTCAAAACTGACTGGGCCAATAACAAATAAATGAGTTTTTAATAAAACTTTAAACATGTTAACTGAGGGGGCTCACTGGATGTGAGATGGTTAAGTGTTTCATAGCACTGGAGCAAAAACTCAGAATGCGCAGTCCCCAGAGGATGTAAGACAGGAACTGGCGACGTTGAGGAGACCAGCTTCAGATGACTGAAGAGGGTGGAAGGGTGTATATTCAGTAAAGGATGTGTTTCAGGTAGCGAGGGCCCAAATCCTATAGGGCTTTTTAAGTTATCAAACTGGCAGCCATTGTAGAACTCAGTATGATATGCTCGGGTCTGAAGTCCCAGTAATTAAACAGCACGCCTTGAGGACGGTCCAATTGTGACTGTAGCACTGGGGTTTTGTTTGATATGCTCCTCATTTTGCACATGGGTATGTAATCTTTTGTGCATAAATGAAGCGCAGCGCACATTTTATATTTTTATATGCTTTGTAAGGTGCCCAGAGCCTGCAAGATTGGGCACCAGAGAAATAAAAACACTACTGCTACTTTTTCAAAAAAAGTAAGTTTGTGGAAAATACTTTTTGTCTAGGTTTCTATGTATTCTGGTGCCACCTATTTTTTCATTTCCAGCAATCAATCAGACTACAGCATTCTAGCTGCAGGTGGCGTACGAACCATACAGAAAACCACAGAGAAAGGGTGTTGTAGTAATCTAGGCTCGATGTAACAAACGCTTGAACCAATATTGCTAGGTTAGCTGGTGACAGAGAAGGATCCACACAATATCTAGCAGATGGGTGAAAAAAGCCATTGTAAACTACTGCTGAAACCTAATGTTCTTTTTTATTTTGTATATACAGTATTTGTATTCTTTTTCCTCCATGGCACCCACCCGGCCCTATTCATTCCTCCACCTCACCCAGTCCCATCACCTGCCGCTCCCTTGAACCTATCTCGCCTCCATGCCCCCCATGGATGGACCTCCATGGGAGGAACCACCTGGGCCACCTTTTTTAACCCCGGACAGGAAGAGTTTAGCTTTGGTGAAGAGCGAAAGCCATGGTCAACAGTGCAATACCTGCAGCAGAGTGGAAGATTGCATCCTGCATGGGTGAGGGATTTTTCATGTGTTGCTGCCTCACTCTTGGCTGTTGGTGGAGTGATGCGGTCTACCTCGACGTCAGTTCAGTGATGCTCCCCTCCCTGATACTGGCTTCAGCTGTACTGCCACCTGTGGTCACCCAGGTGGTAGTAGAACAGCGGAGACCAGAGCCCTCTCTTCCTCCAAGGAGGCAAGCCTCCATGGGCTGCTCAACCATCCTCCCGTGGCTGGCCCTCCATCGGCTAGGGCTCACTCCTGGACCCGGGTCACTGGTGTTGCAAGTGGTTGCATTACTGCTGTGCTGGTGGGCCAGCCGACACCTAATGTTCTAGTGTCAGCTTGCAGTCCACAAAGCTGCTAGATTCCTAGCCTTAGCTGCAGCTTCTAGCATAGTGCCATTTAAAGATGATAGAGAGAGAGACACTATTACCATTCAGTGCTGACTCATACCTACCAGGTCCCATCAGTACCAACTCAGTTTTTGATGAATTTAAACAAAGCCATCTTGAGTCTACAAAGTCTTGGAGTTCAGCAAGGCACTTGTCAAACACCAAAACTGCATTAGTCCCATCAGCTGCACAGGATGGGTGCAGCTGGGTATCATCTGCATAATCATGAAATCCCAATCTCTACCCTCTGATGATCTTCCCCAGTGGCAGTATATACACAGTGAATAGCAAGGGGGCTAAGATCAAGCCCTGAGGCACACTACTGCAGAGTGCAGCACTATTAAAGGTGTTACCCAACCTCACGTGCTGCACCCTGCTGGACAAGCAGGACTCAAACCACTGTAATACCAACCTTGTGAGTCTGTTATAGTGCCTCAGCTGAACTAGAAGCACCCCATGGTCTACCATGTCAGAGACATCTTGCAAAACCAAGATAGAACTGTTTGCTGTCTCTTTGCCAGAAGGAGATCATTAAACACCTTGATGATGGCACTTCCAGTGCTATGTCAAGGCCTGAAACCAGCCTGGAGAGGATTACAGATGTCATGCCTTTCCAGATGAATCTTCAGCTATGCAACAACAACCTTTTTAAAAAAAAAAAATAATTTAACAGTTTTATCCTCTTGTGTGGAGCGGGCCATAACGGCCGCCGGCACCCGCACCCCCGGACCAAGTCTGTCGTACACACAGACACACACAAGGACCCAATGAAGTTAACGGGGCACCCCTCCCCCTAGTGGGCCTGTGACCAGGAACCAGGTGGCCACGCTTCTTGTGTCCAGGGGTGCAGGGCACAGCCATGAGCCGCCACGGTCGCCTCGTAATTTTTCCACCATTGTGTTCCCCATGGGAGCTGGACGTGCAATGACATCAACTGCACCTACATGCAGACGTCTGTGGCATTCCCTCCCCCTTAGTATGCTTGCTGCTGACAGTGTGCCCAGCCTCTGCTAGGCGCCACTGCAGCGCGACACATACCCCAAGCCCACCCCAGAGGAAAGAGAGCAGTGGTAGGATGCTCAATCCTTCCTCTCCCCTACCAGCCCCCGATGGCCTGATTCAGCTCCTGAACCCAGGTCGCCGGCATGGCGGGCTTTGTGGCGTCCAGTGCCTCAACCCTCCACGCTACCAGGCCAGTCCTAACCACCTTTTCAATTACCTTAGCTAAAAAGGGAAGGGTTGAAAGCAACCTGCAATTTGACAGAACAAAAGGATGCAAAAATTACTTTTTCAGGAGGGTTCTCACCACTGCCCTGTTCAGTGTTGTTGGAAACCTCCCTCCTTCAAGGAGCACCAAGTGATCTCTGGGAAGATTGGCACCTGGACCTCCTGGCAACTAAGCAGAAGTTGGGTAGACCCTGGATCGAAAGTGCAAAAAGTAGAATGCAGGCCCAAGATCCAACAGAAGACGACTTCTACCGCGAAACTGGCTGAAACTCCTCCCACTACATCAGTGTGCCTAAGTTTACTGCTGAATAAGTACTACCAACCCTGGACAGGTCACCTGAAGTGATCCCAGGTTGGATGGTGGATACCTTTTAATGAGAGCAGCTGCGCCCCAAGAATTGAGCAGACTGTATAAAGTCTATTTTAAAATATAATTATTTTTAATTTACAAGTGCTACAATAGGTTCAGAAAGCTAATAAGATCAAGCGATTCTGCTGTGGCGGAAAAGAGAGGTACCCTTCTCTTATAGATATTTTGGTAACATTCTAAAGATCAACAACAACTGAACAGAAGCCCTACCTAGAAAGTTTCATTGTAAGTTTCAGTTCAGTTGACGTCACTGGGTTTGGAACTGTTAAGTAGTTAAAAATGAACATTGGGAAGGAAAAAAGGCTGCATCAAAAACAGACATAGCTAATTCCTGTTAGACTTCTGGTGGCACCATGGCAGAGTGAGGGATATGCTGAGGAGCTCCCCACGCGACAATTCATCTAAAGAGCTAAAAAAAAATTTCATTGTTTTGTGGGTGAAATAGCAGTCGCTAACTCTGGTGGCATATACTGTGTATACTTCTCGCAGAAGATGTCTAGAAATACCAAAAATCGTTTTCTTCCTCTCGCTGATTACTGAGGCGACCGTGGCCTTTCAGATTCAGAGTTGCCTCAGAAACCTGCTTCTCAACCAGACGGCAGAAAGTCAAAAGGGGGAAAATGAGCACAGAAACTCTCCACACAGATACCATTCTTCGGTCCATCACTGAATTTAGGTTGGAGATGAGAGATACAATACAAGATCTCTGTATGGACATAGGGGTGCTTTAAGGTAGAGTGGTGAAGCTGACATCCAAATCACAGACAGCACCAACCGTTTAGAGGGCCTCGAGTCTACCATTAAATTGTTGGCCTCGGGAGCAGCTATAGATTTCCCTCAGACAAGAGGATGCAGAAAACCGTGGCTGTAGAAAAAACATCCGAATCTACTGCCTTCCGGAGAACGAAGAGGGCCAAGATCCCTTAGCATTTGCTGATTATTTGCTCCGGTTAGTCCTAAAACTGGGACCCAAATTTCACATTGATGTTGAACGGGCACATAGAGCTCTTGGCCCGAAACCATCCAAACCTGATGTATGTCCTAGATCCTTTGTTATGTGGTTCTTTAACTATCAAGTTAAGGAACAGTTGTTACTTAAAGCCAGGCAGAAATAAAAAATAATGTATGGCAACCAAAGGCTAATCTTTGATAATGACTATGCACCTGCCAGACAACGTATGCGCCAGGGAATACTCTCCACTGTTCCCATATATCAGAGCCCAGAAACTGACATTTCAAACACCATATCCTGCCAAACTAGTGATGTTTTACTCAGATAGCTCAAAAACATACACCTCTGCAGCCAAGACGAAAGCAGACTTGCTAGCTCATGGAATTTATCAGGATCATGGTTCCAGACCTGAATCTCAGAGGCTACCTGAAAATTCCAATCTCCCCAGAAGACATCCAGACCTGGAGTTATCTCTTGTCGAGATTCTGGAGAGTTTGAAGCAGTTGAGAAATCCCACGTTGCAGACTTGAGGAGAATCAAGAGAACGCTGCTGTTTTTGTCAGGTTACAGACCTGGGACCTCTGCTTGGGGTTGAACTGCCATGGTGTGTGCGGGAGGGTGGGATTCCAGCGATCCACCACACTACTTAAATATTTAATCTCTATACTACTGCTGGTGGCTTTCAGCCCACTAATGGTGGGTTTTGACCCTGCCCGGTGGGGCAGTTAAACACTGGGAGTGCCACCTGGCCCAACCTGTTTGTGACGTCTTTCTCTCCCCTCAGGTGGCGAGGCTCTGGGACTCCCTTAATTTGTCTGTCCATTCTCATTGCCTGTACCAGGCTCTCCTGGTGGTGGGCGGACCATGTGGGACTGTGGGCCTCTTTGTAGGCTAATGGCAAGACAAACTTGGAGCATCGACTTACCAAACTTCAGGGGGACTGTTTGTTACGGGACTACACGGAGTACCAACAAAATTAAATTTGTAAAGACCATGGTTAATGACACCACTTCGTAGTTCTGAAGTGAAATAGTGGATGCATGGCTACTGGACCCATTTGATGGTCTCACGGACATGGCCCTTGGATCGTCCTTCGAGGCAGGGACTGAAGGCTTGAAAGATATTGGGGTTGCCCAGAGACAAGGCCTCGGAAGGGCTGCATAGCCAGCCTGTAAGTGGAGCCAAGGAATAACAGGGACTGGTACAACTAGTTAAATTGAGGCTCACATGCTGTTCCCGATTTACTCTCCGATTTTGGAGTAGTTATAACTGGAGAGCCTCCTTCCTGGGGTCTGGGTGGGGATTGGAAGGAGCTTATGGGGAATATTGAGAATGGGATATGCCTCTTCTCCTCCTTAACCATATACAAGCCCCGCTGTTTGTCCGTGGGGTATGGGTTGTAGTTAATCGACACGGGGTTTGCAGCCCCCCACCCCGGGCTTATAATTTTACCATAGGTTTGAAAGCCAATATGACAAGTCTACTCTCTGCAGACTCTTGCGGGCCTGGGAGGGTGGAGGATTCTGAACCTGGTAATAGGTCAGCAATGGGATGGTTTTAGTACCTTGGTAAGGGCTGTTAGGGTCCCCAGCAGCCATTAGGATGTGAATATTACATGGTCTCCAATAATGGCAGAAGTCGGCAAAAATTTAATAAGATGGCACTCAGGATAGTATCATTATAAAGTTTTAAAATATTGATTAATAGGGTCCAACAAAAGGCCCCTGCGAGAAGGTGACTTTTTATTGGGGAGACCTCCTTGATAGTAGGAGATGATTAACTATGGTACCACCACACCAGGATCTGTACTGCTGGTTCGCAATGCTGATCCTATTCGGTGGGTTTTATTACCCCAAAGTGGGCTTACACTCATTGGTTATGAGTGGAACCCCACTTATCCGAGGTGAAGTTCAAGTTTAGGACTCTATCCTCGGATAACCCAAGGAAGATATTGTATCCCATATCATCTGTGGAAGTGCTACTGTATATAGTTCTCTCCTTGTTGAGAGCAAGTTTAATCAGTTTTGGGAAGGGGTAAGTCAAAGTATCCTTCAGTTTCTTAGGAGAGCTTATCTTTCTATTGATAAAACCTTAGACCCATCCAGGGTCACACACTTTTCATTGTTTTCAAGGACGGGGGAAGGTAAGGGGTTTCTTAGATGTACTTATAATATTGTTAATGTTATTATTTTTTGTTTGTATTTTTGGTTAAACGTTATTTCTTTTATTATCATTCTTTAAAAGCATACAGCGGCACGAAGGACAAGTTTAAGTTTGAAAGGATCCTTGATTGGGAGGGGTGGGAGTAGGGCCCTGCCTGGAAGGGATGGGGATTCCCGAGGTCTACAACTCTGCTCTTCTTTCTGGCCAGCTGCGTTTTGGTCCTTTGTGATGGCTGGGATGGATTGCATGTTTTTGGAGCTGCTTTTTGGACTTCGTGGTGTGCCTGCCTGCTTCTGGGGTGGTTCCCTCTTCATCTTCCTCTTCCTCTTCTTCTTGCATTCTCCTTTCAAGATGGCGATGAACCCTGTTAAGATATTCTCACAGAATGTGAATAGTCTGCAAAGCCCTATAAAAAGAACACGCCTAATGCGATATTTGGGGAAACAAGCAGCTGATCTTTATTTCATACAGGAAACTCATTTATCTAAAGGGGAACTCCAGAAATTACAATGGGGTTAACGTTATAAGATGTATATGTCCTCGCACTCTAGTGGGCGTAGGAGGGGGAGGCTGTATTGGTGCCCACCTCCACACCCCTGGAGGTGCAGGACGTATATTGGGATGCCCATGGCAGGTTTGTAATACTAAGGGGCATGCTCTACTCTCAAGAGGTAGCATTGGTTATTACCTACCTACCACCCCAGTCCACCCTCCCAACAATGCACTTCTTTATACATAAGATTTTAGATATGCTGCAGGATGTATTGGTAATTGGGGGGGGAGACTTTAATGTAGCTTTATCAGCCCATCTAGATTCCTCTAATCCACAGGCCTATAGAACTTCCAAGTACAGAAAAATATTTAAAAGGTGCCCTGGCCCACTTGGGTGTGGACGATATTTGGAGGACACTTTTCCCCTCTTCAGAAGGCTGCACATACTATTCTGGTCGTCATCAGACTCATTCTCTTCTAGATTACTTTTTTATATCCTGCGAACATCTAACTCTGGTGCAAGACATATCTATAGGTCCCCGCCTCCTATCTGACCATCGTCCACTAATTCTAAAAATAAACCTGGGGAAGCCTCAAAAATTTAAACTCTGGCGGCTTGCCCCCTCCCTGTTGAGTGAGCCAGAATACATACAAGCACGCGTTCCACAAGTCCTCCGAGATAATGCCACGGCAGATGTCTCCAACCCTGTGCCACGGCAGATGTCTCCAACCCTGGATACACTAAAAGCAGTGATAAGAGGAGAAACTATTTCCTGTGTATCCTGCAAAAAAACGCAAATTAAATGCCTCATATAATTTATTGCTGGAACGACTTCAAGCTTGTCAACTTCTTTATAGAGATGGGGATAAAGAGTTGCAAATGAAAATCAGGGAAATAAAAAAAGATAGTCAAAAAATTATGGATTACAGAGTTCTTCAAACTCTGACATACCTGAAACAATCTAATTATGAGGGAGGGACTGGGGAACTAGATTATTGGCTTCGTGCTCAAAAACAAGCGGCAACAATATTAAAAATTAGACAACCAGTCTCAAAACATATTTCACATAACGAACAAATTTGATTGGCCTTTTATAGGTTTTACCAATCCTTATATACAGCCTCCCCTCCTCCAGATGGGGAGACTAGAAGAACAGATTTTTTGTCCCGTCTCCCTCTTCTGAAACTCTCGGAAAGCCAACAAACAACTCTTGAAACCCCTATATGTACAAATGAGGTCTTGCACCATATAAAGGCTATGAAGCCGCTGAAATGCCCCCGGGCCGGACGGCTTTGTAGCCGGGTGGTATAAAAAAGTTGCGGGGCAGCTGCTTCCCATCCTATTGCCTATCTTCAGAGCAGTGGTGGAGGGTGAAGCCCCGCTCCCCACCTTGGGGATTACGCAGATTTTACTTCGAGAGGGTTCTTGCAGTAGGTATTCACATATAGGACTGACCCACCAGGCGTCAGGACCCCACAGAAAAATTTCTAGCTAGCAGTCTCTGGCAGGGGACCGCCCCCACATCAGGTGACCGGCATCATGTGACGTCAGTATAAAGGGGCGGTCCCCCATGCCTACCTTCCAGTTCTTTCCCGCCGTTGGCTTGTGAAAGTTTCTCGCGGTAGAATAATGCTTCGTCAGTCATTTGTCGGTCCTTAAGTCTTTTAACTTTTCGACCCTTTTTCTCTGTCTTTAGATTTTATTTTACGTTTCGCTGTGTATGTCATTCCCAACGCCTTCTGAATTGCATAACAATAAGTGCAACTCATGTGGTTCCCAACTTCCACACAAGGACGGCCACTCCTTGTGCCTCTTCTGTCTGGGAACAGACCACCCCATGGAGAAGTGACAGCACTGCCAGAAATTTAATTCCGCTACCTGCAAAAGAAGGCAGCAGTCCCTGGAAGCCAATACCTTAAAGAAGAAAATGGCCTCCATGGAAAAAGAGCTACAGAAACTCAGGCAAGCGTCCACTTCCCCCGAAGGTCACAAGAAAAAACGTGAACAGGAGAAGCACCGGGAGTGGGAACCGGCTTCCATAGCAGCTGCGACTCCGGCCAGATTTGCAGCACTAACGGTGACATCCTCTCCGGGGGATCACTCCACGATGGCCGTCTAGGTGGTTACCAAGAAGGCGTCACCCCTCCCATCTGGCTAGTGCTCAGGCCCTTTGGGAGCCTCCGGGACAAAGGAGGCCACCACTCCCGTGAAGGCCGCTTCCTCCACATGGCCTTTGGGTCAGAGCGGGTCTGGTAAGTCAGACGTCGGTCCCACCGACGCTCGCCCAGGCAAGGCTGCTAAGCGGCTTTCCTCTTCGGGGGGAGCACCCAGCCAAAACTATGCCCAACAAGGCCGCATCTCCTGCGCCACCTTCCTCAGGTAGGGAGTCCGATAAGTCAGACATCGGCTCCTCTGACACCCACCTGGATTTGGCCAATAAGTCGGATGCTGGTTCCACCGATGCCCGCCCGACCAAGAAGCCTGCGCCGGACCCTACGGAACAGTCCGATGCTCCAGGCTCTCCACAAAATTCCAAGTTGCCTTCTGGTGTCCCCGCGTCTCCTCGGCTGACCCCCAGGGATTTTAATCCTCCTTCCCCGGTCGTCATGGAGGATACTGAGACGCTGCCATCAGGGAACCCTCCTTCTGGACCTGATCCCCTGATGCCGGTCCCGATGCCGGCCTACCCAATGCCATCCAGTGTCCCCTTACTTGGCGATAGGCCTATCCTTCTGTCAGGTCCTTCAGACCGTATTGAAGGGGGGTTCCCTGCATCGCTGGCAGACAGACTCCCCTCGTGGGTGCAGTGGTCGCGAGGGAACAGACTTCCTCCCCGGAGCCAAACAAAAAACCGTGACTAACTCGGCGGCTGGAGGGTCAAAGGGACTGGTGTTGAAGCAGAATCGCAGGCAGACAGGCTCCCCTCGTGGGTGCGGCAATCGCAAGGGAACGGACTCCCTCCCCGGAGCCAAACAAAAAACCATGACTAACTCGGCGGCTGGAGGTTCAAAGGGACCGGTGTTGAAGCAGAATCGCAGGCAGACAGGCTCCCCTCATGGGTGCGGTGGTTGCGAGGGAATGGACTCCCTCCCCGGAGCCAAACAAAAAAACGTGACTAACTTGGTGGCTGGAGGGTCAAAGGGACCGATGTTGAAGCAGAATCGCAGGCAGACAGGCTCCCCTCGTGGGTGCGGTGGTCGCGAGGGAACGGACTCCCTCCCTGGAGCCAAATAAAAAACCGTGACTAACTCAGTGGCTGGAGGGTCAAAGGGACCAGTGTTGAAGCAGGTACAGTGGGATCGCCTCTGCGCTGAATGTTATCTCCTGCAATCGCTCTCTCTGGACTTTAAATCATTTGCTGCCCCCACACGCGTGGAGATAGTTTTTCTAATGGAAAAAACAAGAAAAAGGTCCCAATTTGACGTTATTCTCTGGCACCTTTAAGAGCTTTAACAAATTAATCTGAATGCATACATTGACCAGGGCTTTACTTTTAACTGCATTGAAACGTGGACTGTAACTGTAAAACAGTATTTTGTTTGTTAGCTGCATTAGGTCACATAATTACTTGTAACTTGGTTTGTTGCAATTTTATTCGTTTTCCCACAGAAGTCCTGGGCTCTTACTTTAAACTGCATGGAAAAAGTGGACTAAATGCCTATAAGACCAGGGCTTAACTTTAACTGCATTTGAAAAGTGGTCTGCAAAAACAGTTTTTTGTTTAGTAGTTGCATTGTTCACTTAATTACCTGTACCTTGGTTTCATAGCAATAGTATTTTGCTTGTTAGCGGCATTTAGGCCACATAATTACTTGTAACTTGGTTAGTTGCAATTGTATTCGTTTTCCCACATAAGTCCTGGGCTTTTACTTTAAACTGCATGGAAAAAGTGGACAGAATGTCTTACTAGACCAAGGCTTAACTTTAACTGCATTTGAAAAGTGGTCTGCAAAAAAAACAGTCTTTTGTTTAGTAGCTGCTTTATTCACATAATTACTTGTACCTTGGTTCATAGCAATTCTATACGTTTTTCCACATATGTCCTGGGCTTTCCTTAAACTTGCATTTAAAAGTGGACTGAATCATTGTCTCGTGAGCCCCATAGCCATAGCCATTTTCTTTTTGAGAACGTCAATTTCCCCTTTGTTTCCCACGCGGTTTAAAACTACCGCAGACATACAGCCACTGCTCTATGCAACCCCCCCGCGCCTACTTAATCCCTGTTTCTTTCTTCCTCAGCAGAACTCCAGGCAGACAGGCTCCGCTCATGGGTGCGGTGGTCGCGAGGGAACGGACTCCCTCCCTGGAGCCAAACAAAAAACTGTGACTAACTCGGCGGCTGGAGGGTCAAAGGGAACGGGTGTTGAAGCAGGTACAGTGGGATCGCCTCTGCGCTGAATGTTATCTCCTGCAATTGCTGGAGCCCCGCTGACGCCACGCTGGGCCAGCTGCCCTCCGCCCCACCACCACCCTTGGTCTTGCTCTCCTTATATTGTGAGGGTGAGCAGTTTCTGATTGATAGAGACCAAAAAACCTATCGGGCAACTTCTCCACTAGCAGGTTATCAGGACCTGCCACTAGAGGGCTGCCGCTTGCCTCCACAGCTTATCTCTCACTCTCTGCTCCTAAACTACCGCTTGCTTTACCTCATGGTGTGAGTGTGTTTAAAAAAAAAAAAAAAAAGGAACATTCTCTAAGTTATACTTACAATCTCTGCCGACATGTCTAAAATAAATACTATGTCATTTTTCTCTGTCCACAAAACGGTGTTATGGGTAGCCCTCCTCGTTTTAACCCTATCACAAAATCCACTTCCCTCCTGCCTTCTTACTAGCTCCAGTGCTACCACTGCCTCTGCCCCAATTTTACCACCAGCGTTAACCCGACCAGTAAAAACTCCCTTTTCAAACAACATGAAGTCTTGCTATATTATAGACATTAGCAGTTTGTTCCAGCTCTAGAACTGCCCCGGAGTGAAATGGTTAAAACCATTCCAAAATAGAATTTTGGCACGAGAGCAGCTCTATCTGTGTCATTTCAAACTTGAACTGTCAGATTCTTTACTCCGCCTCAGTGAACAGTCGCCCGAGATTTCTCCTTCTGCTCGTTCATTTCTCGGTTTAAAAGTGTTTTCTCGTTGGATTTAACCGAATAGTTTTATTTTAACCGCAAACTGCTCGGTTCAAGCTCTATCTGTGGTAACCGTAAGTAAATGAAGGTTTTGTCTGTGTGGAACTTGTAAGTTATCGGTTCGGTTTTGAACCGATCAGTGGGTTTAAACTCATTTAAAACTAAAAGTTACTATTTTAGAGTGCGGTTCCCGGTTCTTATCGGTTCTAAAAAGACGGATTTATTACGCTTTTTTCCAATACCCGTGACACGTGTTAGAACTGATAAGGGTGTCTTGCCTGGCACTGCCGTTAAAAGGGCAAGTTTTTGGTTAGGCTGGCATTATGTCTGAGAAACCCAAAAGAAAAACCGGGCCCACTGGGTTTCAACACTGTGATGTTTGTGGGGAAGTCTTTGCCAAGGCTGACCCACACACCACCTGTGTTTATTGTCTGGGGTTTGACCACCTCCAGTCAGACTGCCAGGTATGTAAGAATTTCCCTGCAGCCACCCTGGAAAAAAGATTGGGCAGGCTCAGGGAACGAGAGGCCAAAAAGTCCGCTGACCCGGATGGCCAGCCCGGTTCGGTGCCAACCGAACTAGAGGGAGTGCCCTCTGACCAGGGCCAGACTTCCTCGGGCCAAAGAAAAGCTGGTTCTGAGGAACCAATTCCAGTAAAGAAAACAAGAAAATCAGCAGGTCTGGAGTCCAAAATTCCTTCTCCAACTGCTGCAGAGATAGCAAAACCATACAAATTGTCCAGTCACTGTCTCAGGGTCCGTCCGAACCACCACTGTCTGGTAAAGGTCGGTTCGTCCGGTCCCAGTGGTTCAGGATTATGATATTGAGGAATTTTATGAACCAGAGGAGGGGAGGAGGATTATGAACAGTATGAATGTGGCTGGGAAGGTCTGGTGTGCCCATTGAACCGGACATCTCCCAGGACGACTTTAGAATCTCCCCTATGCTGTCTGAGTCCCCATCTCATTTTATGTTTTATAAAAAGTTGCTGAAACCCTCCAGCTTCCTTTAGAAGAGGCTGTGGATGAGCAAGAGGAGCCTGATTTTGTAGAAATGATGGATATTCCAGAGTCTAGAGATTGTCTATTCCTTTACATAAGTCTTTTAGGAAACAAACAATTAAAATTTTAAAAGCTCCTAATTCTGTGCCTCCTGTAGATAAAAGATGGACAGAAGGTATACATTGTCAGGCCCTGATACAGAATTCCTTTCTCAGCAATGCAGTCATGTTAGTAGTTCAGGCTGCTGCCTGTGATAAAGCTAATATTCCTTGGCTTCACATCCTCCTGACAAGGATTCCAGGAAGATTGATGCCATGGCAAAAAATAGTATATGGCAGCCTCTCTGGGACTCAGGCAAGCAAATTATATGGCTTATGTAGCTAGGTATCAGAAATCTAGATGGGATACTGTTTTGCAATTGGCCAAGCAGGCCCATGGCCAGCTGGCTAGTGAACTAGAACAGGTGGCTGCTGATGGCATTGAAGCTCTAAGGTTCAGTTTCATGCTGCTGTGATGTTAATGATGTTTCTCTAGGGTCATGGCCACATCTGTAGCTTTTGTAGGTTGGCCTGGCTCAGGTGTACTAGTTTGTCACAGGATACCCAGACTAAGGCTATGGATTTTCCTAGGTGGGAAATTCCTGTTTGGAGAGCAGACAGAGAATTACATGAAGAAGATGGATGAATATAGGACTACTTACAAGAGTGCCCAGGCTAAGGAGCGGCAAGCCACTCCTCAAAGGCATGCCCCCAGGGGTAAGGGTAGGCCTTTTCACAGGCCTTTCTACCAGACTCAGGCCTCCTCTGCCTATGCTCAGAGGGGCTTCTTCAGAGGCAGGGGCAGACCTGCTCCCACCCCGCAGCCTAAAGCTCCTGCGAAACAGGCACCCTGATGGGGTGCCCAGGGCCGATTCTCCTGTACCAGTGGGGGGCAGGCTGGCTTACTTCAGTCAGAATTGGGCTTCTTTAACCTCAGACAAGTGGGTTCTGGAAGTAGTAAGCCAGGGTCTGGTTCTCGGCTTCAAAAAGTTTCCCAAGTTGAGAAGCAGACTTTTTCCACCTGCAAGTGCTTCAGAGACCCTCGCTCTGGAAACAGAGGTCTCATCCCTGTTAGCTCTCGGAGCAGTAGAAAGGGTTCCTCCCCTGCATCAAGGCAGGGGTCTGTATTCCAGATACTTCCTTACCCCAAAAAAGACAGGAGAATGGCGGCCCATTTTAGATCTCAGATATCTGAACAAGCATCTTCTGAAACCAAAGTTCAAAATGGTAACTCTGGCAATGATTTTACCTTCCCTAAGGCCAGGGGACTGGCTAGCCTCCCTGGACCTCAAGGATGCCTATTTCCATGTCCTAATCAGAAGATCCCATCGAAGTACCTCAGATTCGAACTGCCCTCAGGTCATTACCAGTTCAGAGCAATGCCCTTCGGCCTTACCTCTGCTCCAAGGGTATTCACAAAGTGTCTAGCAGTGGCAGTGGCCCACTTAAGGAGCAGAGGATTGCTGTTTTCCCTATCTAGACGACTAGCTCATTGTAGGCCAGTCCCCAGAACAGGTAAAATCTCACCTGCAGGTTACCCAGCAGCTTCTCACCTCCCTGGGTTTTCTACTAAACCTACCAAAGTCGGTTCTGGAACCAGTCCAGGTACTCACCTTTACAGGGCAGAATTGGACACAAAGCTAGCCAGAGCCTTCTTCCCCAGAAAGGGTAAGGAATTTAGTGGCTCTGGCCTCTTCCTTCACTCTGCAGGTCTCTCGACCAGCAAGACACTTTCTGCAGCTCCTGGGGCACATGGCTGCTCCACAGCTGTTGTGCAGGGAGCCAGATTTCAGATGAGAGACATTCAGTTTCACTTGAGAACCTTTGGTCTCAGAGAAGAGACCCCTTTCCAAGTTGGTCCCAGTGACTTAACCTTGATCCTAGCTCTCCAGTGGTGGCAGGATCAGAGCACTTAAGAGCGGGGTCCCTTCATTTCCCTCTTCACGACTTGACTCTCACTACAGATGCTTCCCTTCTGGGTTGGGGAGCCCACATGGGCGACCTTTCCACTCAGGGAGTTTGGTCCCCCAGGAATCTCTGCTCCACATCAATTTGCTGGAACTCAGAGCTGTCTTTTAGCTCTTCAAGCTTTTTCTGCATCTGTCCACGACAAGGTGATACAAGTCAGAACAGACAACACCACAACAATGTGGTACATCAACAAACAGGGGGCACTCGGTCTCGGCCTTGTGCACCGAGGCAATAAGTTGTGGTCTCTGGCCTATTCTGAACACTTCCCTCATAGCAGTTCATCTTCCAGGGAAGGACAATGTCCTAGCGGATGCCCTCAGCAGGATTTCCCAGAGCCATCAGAATGGTCCCTGGATCCTCAAGTGCTGGGGATAGTTTTGCCAGGTGGGGCATCCCTCAGATAGATCTTTTTGCAGCCCCAGACAATCACAAACTTCCTCTGTTCTGTTGCAGGCCTCCAGTGCTGGGCTCAGTTCCCCTGGATGCCCTTCTTCTGGATTGGGAGGGGAAGTTCCTCTATGCTTTCCCGCTTTCCTCTCCTATTCAAAGTACTAGTCAAAATCAGATCTCAGCCTTGCAGGGTGATTCTGATTGCCCCGGATTGGGCCAGGCAGCCCTGGTACCCACTCCTTCTGTCTCTGACAGTCCATCTTCCCCTGTGCCTCCCAGGAATCACAATCTGTTGACTTGTGCCCAGGGAAGGGTTTGGTATCCGGACCTCAAATCCCTCAACCTCAAGGCCTGGCTCTTGAGGAGTTAGAGTTTGCTGATTTACACCTCTCTCAGGGTGTTCTTGAGATCCTAAAGGCTTCCAGAAAGCCTTCCACTAGGGCTACTTATAGTTCTAAATGGAAAAGGTTTTCATTTGGTGTGCTGGGAAAATATTTCCCAGAATCTGCTGAATTGCCCATTTTGTTAGATTACATGGTACATCTTAATTCCTTGGGTCTCAGACCAGCTACCCTGAGAGTTCATTTGGCAGCTGTGTCTGCTTTTGTGTCAGCAGGAAAGTCATCCCTCTTCCTCTCATCCTGTGTTTTCCAAGTTTTTTAAGGGATTACTCCATACTAATCCTCCTTTCGGGAACCGGCCCTGCTTGGGACCTTAATGTTTGCATTGCCCAGTTAATGCAACCCCCTTTTCGAACCTCTGTCTTCTGCAGAGCTTAAGTACCTAACTTGAAGCTGTTTTCTAGTGGCATCACTTCTGCCAGGCATAATGAATTGGTAAGCCTTGTCAGTGGAGACTGACTTATTTCTTTCCACAGGGATAAGGTAGTCCTTAGGACTAATAGGAAGTTTTTGCCTAAGGTGGTTTCAGATTTCCATCTTAATCAATCTATCTCCCTTCCAGTATTTTTCACTGATCACTCCTCTAAGGGTGAGAGGAGGTTGCACAGCCTGGATGTTTAAGAGAGCTCTTATTTATTATATAGAGCGTACCAAAGGTCACAGGTTCGAATCCCTCCAACTTTTCCTTACCTATGGTGAAGTTGGGAAAGGCAAACCTGCCACTAAGAGATCAATAGCCAGGTGGATTGTCTCTTGTATCCAATTTTGTTATCAGAAAGTGGGCAGAGCCCCCCCCTCCCGGTTTGAGGGCTCATTCTACCAGGGGTACAGCTGCGTCTCTAGCTGCTGCCAGAGATATCCCTTTATTGGAGATTTGCCAGGCTGCTACTTGAAAACGGTATTCACTTTACCAAGCATTACCCCTGATGTCCAGGCCAGAGAGATGCTCGGTTTGGCACAGCTGTTCTTCAGAGCCTATTCCCTAAGTAGGTTCTGCCTCCTCCATGGAGGTACTGCTGTGTATTTGTTAATGTTATAATATAGCAAGACTTCATGTTGTTTGAAGAAAAATTACCACCTTAGTAATGTTGTTTCTTCTAATGGAGTCTTGCTATATATAGACCTCCCCCAACCTGCCCTCTCAGAACCTCTGCTTGGTGGGGGTGGGCAACTTAGTGTGGCACTACTTATGTCCTGTTAGCATTTTGTCCCCTTTGGGACTTTGGGGTGTGTGTATGTGTACGCTGCGGTGTGTTTTATTATACTTATGTTCCATTTTCATATTATTAGAATGGTGTTAGTATTTCTGGTCCCTGACTTGAGTCTTGGGTGTTGGGACCATCAATGGTTGTTATTATTTAGGTAGCCATTTGGCTAGTGTAGAGTTACAGCTTCCACACAGACCTTAGTGAGTTTGGCTTGTAAAGATCTGACAGTTCAAGTTTGAAATGACACAGATAGAGCTGCTCTCGTGCCAAAATTCTATTTTGGAATGGTTTTAACCATTTCACTCCGGGGCAGTTCTAGAGCTGGAACAAACTGCTAATGTCTATAATATAGCAAGACTCCATTAGAAGAAACAACATTACTAAGGTGAGTAATTTTTTCTTCTGATACAATGTCCAATATCCCCTACCCTCCTCTTATACCATGTCATCTCACCTCTGTAACTATGATCACCCCATTACTTTATGATCAGGAAATACTTCGCTTTACGTGCACCCATATTTCCAATAAAACACCCCAACATGTTGTCTCATACTGTCATCCCTCCAAAAAGATGAAAAAAATTTCTCTAACCAGGGCAGCAATCATTCTCCTGTTACTAGTGGGGAAATATCCACCCTAATCCGGGTCCCACTCTCCATACCCCACGGAAACCTGCTGCTATGAAGGGACTGCAGCTGGCCACCATTAATGTTTGTAGTCTTCAAAATAAACTTGACTCATTTCAAGCCTGGGTCTGCCTCCACAGCCCTGATGTAATAGCCATCACTGAAACATGGCTATCACAGCATATCCCTGACTCGGCTGTAAGCGTCCCTGGTTACACGCTGTTCAGGTCGAATAGACTAAATAAACGGGGCCGGGATAGTGCTGTCTATAAATAACGGGGCGGGGGTAGTGCTGTCTATATCCGTGACCACCTACATGGTATAAACATTGCTACCATAAGCCCTTCGGAAGGTGCACAGTCTCTTAACTGTCAGGGTTGATATTGGAAACTCGAAAAAATTCCTCTACATAATGTCCGTATACATACCCCCTCGTAACCAAAGGGATGTCTTCACATCCATCGTACACACAATTGAACTCCTCCCAAAAAATTCGGAAGTCATAGCCCTAGGAGATTTCAACTCAAACTGGCTTGCCCCCCAAACATCCCCACTCAGGGATGCGGCTGCTGCCCAAAATCTGTCCCAAATGGTCCTCACCCCCACTAGAGTGAACAAAAATACGAGCCACAGCTCCCTCCTTGACCTCATACTTCTAACCATCCTGAACACATTCTGGATGTCCAGGTTCTGTCGGACTCCATCAGTGATCACTCCCCGGTAACTTGTCTCTGGACAAATAGCTGGAAACCACCCCACCTAGGACTTCCAGGTGTCGCCAACTGAAGAAGGGGGCCCTCAAACACCTTAGAAACCTACTTCGAAATTGCGACTGGTCCCCCCTTGATCATCTGAAATCAGTTGATGCCGCTCTGTCCTTTTTCATAAGTTCCTTCCAATCTGCCTGTGACATTTTCGCCCCCTATGTCACACGGGTTGAAAAGTCCAAATCATCCCCTTGGGTAACACGGGCTCTGCTCGATAAAATGAAGGCGCATGATGACCTGTAGTGCAGAGCTCTTCAGTCTGGTCAGCCTGCTGACTGGCAATGCTGTCGTGCTGCCAGAAATACTTGCACCTGGGAAATTCAGGCAAAGGGAGCTTATTACCAAACAAATCTCTGCCACCTGGGGTGATGGAAAAAGGTTCTGGGAAATATAAAGGAACTCAGTGGAAGTCTTCTCCTCCCCTGACATACTTATCCTAGATGGTATCCCTACCAAAGAACCCAGCAAAATAGTGGAAGCTTTCAATATGTCTTTCTCTGACCTAAGCACTATTCTCCCCCCAGACTTTTTCAGTACTGACGCAGGATATTTCCCGACAGCCCCCTGTGTGCCACCATTTCGTCTCAAAACTATCTCCGCAAGTGAAGCCCGTGCATATATTTTCAGGTTCCTAGGAAAGTCCAGACACAGTGGCGACTCACTAGATGTAAAATTGCTATCAAACCCTTGATGATGTTCTGGTGCCTCTCACTAAAATTTTCAACATGTCCCTATGCCTAGGACAATTCCGTCTTTATGGAAAAAGGCGAGGATTACACCAGTACATAAAAATGGTGCGCATACCTCAACTAGTAACTACAGGCCCATCTCCATACTCCCCCCACTCTCAAAAGCCTTAGAGAAAATAGTGGCTGATCAACTCACTAACTAACTAGATGCACGACAGCTAACCTGCATGCAACAACACGGTTTTAGGAAAGCTCACAGCACCACCACTGCCCTACTGGAACTCACCTCCTTTGTTCATGACGCTCTTGACCATGGAGACCTAGCTGGTACAGTCTTTATTGATCTCTCCAAGGCATTTGATACCATCAATCACACCATGCTCATAAACTCCCTCCTCTCCATTGGTGTCTCAAAAGAAACTACTAGCTGGTTCTCCAGTTATGTCTCTGACCGCACTCAACAGGTGATGATAAGTAACACCCTCTCCCCTAACCTACCCGTCAGATCTGGTGTACCACAAGGGTCTATCCTCGGACCGCTCCTTTTCTCACTCTACCTGAACTCATTACCTCAGGCCTTCTCTGGGCGTCTTCTTCTTTATGCTGATGATGCTGTGATCTTCAGTCGGCACCCTGACCCCACTCAACTTCAAGAAGCCTTGCAGGGCTCTTTTGCTCTAATTGAAGCCTGGCTGTCCTCACACAAACTTGTACTCACCACAGAAAAGACGAAAGTCATGTTATTCGCCCACCCACAACACTAGCACAACTCTGCAAAATTAACTATACACAATTTGATGGGCTCCACACTGGAACAAGTTCCCAACTTTAAATATCTTGGAGTTACCCTAGACTCCGCCCTCACCTATCGTGAGCATATTGCGTCAACTTGCACTGAAATTAATAAAAGAATTGGTCTCCTCTACAGGCTTAGACCATGTCTACCTCCTGAGGCTATGCGTTTAGCTATCTCCAGCTCCTTTCTTTCACTGGTAGACCTATTACATAATTATATATGGGGCACTCTGACACAGCACTGTCTAGCATCAAACGTGTCTAAACAAAGCCTGCAGATTGGCCATAGGTTGTGATCGCCTCACGCACACCTGTGACCTCTGTCTACGCCTTCATGGCTAAACTCCAAGGCTTACTTGTTTCTCAGACCTGCCTGATGGCCAAAAAAATCCAGTTGGGCTTAGCCCCTCCAGACTGTCAAAAGCTCCTCCTAAAGAATCTCCCGGCTCACTCCACAAGACACTCTGACACCACCACATTCCATGTCCCCCTTGTTAATACCACTGCTGGCCAAAGGTCCTTTTGCTTTAGGGTCCCACTCTGGATGAACTTAATCCCTGACTCTATCTTAACAATTCCCAGGCTTGGGCCTTTTAAACATGAGCTACTTAATCACATTATGTCAAACTCCCACTGTGACTGCAGATGAAACCTGGAAAAACATTAATGCACCTTTGTTTCACAATTGATGATGTTCCTTGTCTGTGTAAATTGTTATATTTATTTCTAAAGGTTACTGTCATTATTTGCTTGAGTTGTGTCTAAATTGTGTATCCCATGTAATACTGTGTTCTAACCCACTTATGTACGACGTGGAGCCTTTGCAAATGAGTCTCTGACTCAAAGGGTTGTAATTCCTAGACCTTCAATAAATAAATAAAATAAATTCTCACGACGGGCCCGACACCACAATATCTGGTGCCACAATACCTGACTCCGCAGTATCTGGCGCCTCAGTACCCGACGCCGGGCTACCCACCATCGGGTTATGGATACTCCTTCTACGGATATCCTCAATATCTGTTTCAAACAACATGAAGCCTTGCTGTATTCTGACTATTGCGGTTAGCCCCAGCCTTTAAACTGCCCCAGAGAACAAAGGGTTAACTTTCTATGCAGAGCATAGAATGCTGAGCTCGAGCTCGGTTGAGGTCTCTGTCTGAAGCCTTACGAAATCCAGCAATCAGATTCTTTACTCCGCCTCACTGAACAGTCGCTCCGGAGAGTTCTCCTTCAGCTCGGTTCGAAAGTCGGTTAAAGTCCCGGTTAAGTTGTCGGTTTTTACCGAATTTATTTCCACATAGTTGGTTCAGTCTCTGTCTGTGGTACCATGAGTACTAGATAGGTTTTGTTCTGTTTTTCTGTGTGGAAATTATAAAGTGTTAGATTGGTTCAGCTGAACTGATCATTTGTATTGAATCCTTGTGTTTTAGTTTAGAGTGTGGTTACCGGTTCTTATCAGTTCTAAAAAAACATGTTTTGAATGTTTTTTTCCAACACCCGTGACATGGTTAGGAACCAGTAAGGGAGTCTTGCTCATGTGTTGCTATAAAAGGTAAGTTTGGTTAGGTTGGCCATGTTCGAGCAACCCAAGAAAAAAAATTGGCCCACTGGGTTTCAACACTGCAGTGAGTGTGGGGAGGTCTTTGCTAAGGCCGACACCCACACCACCTGTGTTTATTGTCTGGGGTTTGAACACCTCGATTCAGACTGCCAAATTTGTACAAATTTTCCTAAATCTACCCTTGAAAAGAGACTAGGTAGACTGAGGGAAAAGGAAGCAGAGAAGTCCGCTGACCCAGATGGCCAGCCTGGTTCGGTTCCAACTGAACCAGAAGGAGTTCCCTCTGACCAGGGCGATACTTTTTTGGGCAAGAGGAGAGCCGATCCTGAGGGGTCGGTTCCTACTAAAAGGAAACGCAAAGAAAAATCGACCGGTTTGGATCCAGAGGTTCATGTTCCGACCGCCGAGGAAATAGCCAGAGTGATTCAAATTGTGGAATCGCTTCACCCGGCTCTGACCAATCTGGCACCTTTTCGCAGGGGTTCGGTTCAGACGGTTCCCCCGGTTCAAGATTATACCCCTGAAGATTTTTATGAACCGGAGTTTGTGGAGGAGGGGGAGTTTGAAGATGATGGTGATGATGATGAAAGTCTGGTTGTGCCTGTGGAACCAGACATCTCCCCAGACAGACCTTCTGGCGTATCCCCTCCTAGGCTTTCTGAGTCCCCTTCCCATTTTTTGTTTTACAGAAAAGTGGCTGAAACCCTCCAACTTCCTATGGAGAAGGCAATGGAGGATCAGGAGGAGCCTGATTATGTAGAAATGATAGACATCCCAGAGTCCAGGAGACAGTCTGTTCCCCTTCACAAATCCTTTGGGAAACAGACACGAAAAATCCTGAAGTCTCCCAATTCTGTACCCCCTGTTGACAGAAGGATGGCAAGAGGTACACACTATCAGGCTCAGATACAGAGTTTTTATACCAGCAATGCAGCCATGTTGGGGTAGTGCAGGCTGCTGCCTGTGACAAGGCAAACATTCCCTTGGCTTCACACCCCCCAGATAAAGACTCCAGGAAGATTGATGCCATGGCAAAAAAACTACATGGCATCTTCCTTGGAACTCAGGCAGGCGAATTATATGGCCTATACAGCCAGGTACCAGAAGTCCAGTTGAGGCACTGTACTGGCACTGGCTAAACAGGCCTCCCCCCAGCTAGCCAAGGAGCTGGAGGAAGTGGCTGCAGATGGGATTGAGGCAACAAAAGTTCAGTTTCATGCTGCTGGACTCCAGTGATGTCATCAAGAGTCATGGCTACATCTGTGGCTCTTGAGAATATTTTGGCTCAGATGTACTAGCTTCGCAGGATAACCCAGACTAAGGCCATGGATTTTCCTGGGGGCAATTTTCTGTTTGGGAGCAGACAGAGAATTATGCAAGAAAATGGATGAGTACAGGACCACTTGCAGGAGTGCTCAGCCAAAGAGAGTCAGGCAACCTCAAAGACAGCAGTCTAGGGCAGGGGCACCTTTCATAGGCCTTTCACCAGCCACAGGCCCTTCTTTCCTTTCACAGAGGGGGTTCTTCAGAGGGAGAGATGGGGGATGGCAGGCCAGCACCACTCCTCAGCCTAAGGCCCTGCCAAGCAGACACCCTGATGGGCCTGCCCAGTACGACTCTCCTATTCCAGTAGGGGGCAGGTTGACTTACTTCATCCAGGACTGATGTCTATTACATCGGACAAGTGGGTCCTGGATGTAGTAGGCCAAGGACTGGTTCTCAGCTTGAAAATTTCCAAGATGAGAGCCAGATCTTTTCCACCTGCAGGTCTCTCAGAAACCCTTGCCCTAGACACAGAGGTTTCTTTTCTGCTAGCTTTAAGAGCCATAGAGAGAGTACCTACCCTACACTGGGGCAAAGGTCTGTACTCCAGGTACTTCCTTACCCCAAAAAATACAGAGGAGTGGCGACCCATCCTAGACCTAAGATACCTAAACAAACATCTTTTAAAACCAAAGTTCAAGATGGTAACTCTAGGAATAATCCTTCCCTCTCTAAGGCCAGGGGACTGGCTAGCCTCCCTGGACCTCAGAGATGCTTATTTTCACATTCCCATCAGGTGCTCCCACAGAAAGTACTTCAGGTTTGAGTTGCCCTCAGGCCACTATCAGTTCAGAGCAATGCCCTTTGGCCTAACTTCAGCCCCAAGGGTCTTCACAAAGTGCCTGGCAGTAGTAGTTGCCTTTCTAAGGAGGCAAAAGATTTCCATTTTTCCATATCTGGATGACTGGCTCATAGTGGGCCAGTCCCCAGACCAAGTCAAGTCAGACCTGCAAGTGCTTACTTCTCTAGGATTTTTTTTCAACCTTCCCAAGTCAGTTCTCGAGCCAGTGTAGCTCCTTATCTTTATAGGGGCTGAGTTGGATACTGTCAAAGCAAGAGCCTTTCTTCCACTGGAAAGGGCAAGAGTTCTTATAGAACTGGCTTCTTCCTTCAGCCTTCAGGTGTCTCAACCAGCAAGGCATTTCCTCCAGCTCTTGGGCCACATGGCAGCCTCTACAGCAGTGGTCCAAGGGGCAAGATTCCAGATGAGAGACATTGAGTTCCGTCTGAGGGCCTTTTGGTCCCAAAAGAAGGATTCCCTTACCAAACTGATCCCAGTGACCCGGACCCTGATCCAAGCCCTTCAGTGGTGGCAGGATCAGGACAGTTTAAGACAAGGGGTCCCATTTGCCACTCAATCTCATTCAGTGGTCCTTACCACGGATGCTTCCCTCTGGCCTGGGGAGCCCATCTGGGGGCCCTCACTGCCCAAGGACTGTGGTCCCCTCAGGAGTCTCTTCACCATATAAATCTCCTGAAATTCAGGGCAGTTTTTCTGGCCCTGCAAGCTTTCTCTCAGTCAGTGCAGAACAAGGTGGTTCAAGTCAGAACAGACAACACCACCACCATGTGGTACAGCAACAAGCAGGGAGGCACGCGGTCTATGGCCTTGTGCACAGAAGTCATGAAGTTGTGGTCCCTGGCTTATTCCCTGCAAACCTCTCTGATAGCAGTCCACCTTCCGGGAAGGGCAGTGTGCTAGCAGATCCACTGAGCAGGATTTCACAGGGCCATCACAAATGGTCCCTGGACCCTCTGGTCTTGAAGATGATTTTTTCAAGGTGGGGCCCTCCAGAGATAGATCTCTTTACAGACCCAGACAATCACCAACTTCCTCTCTTTTGTTGCAGACCCCCAGTCTTGGGCACAGTCCCTCTGGATGCTCTGATTCTGAACTGGGAAGGAAAATTTCTGTATGCTTTCCTTCCCGTTCCTCTACTGTTCAAAGTTTTAGTCAAGATAAAGTCACAACCTTGCAAAGTGATTCTGATTGCTCCAGATTGAGCCAGACAGCCTTGGTACCCCCTGTTACTGTCCCTAGCAGTCCATCTTCCCCTGTCTCTTCCCAGGAATTACAACCTGGTAACCTCCTCTCAGGGGGGAGGATTTGGTACCCCAATCTTCAGTCTCTCAATCTCAAGGCATGACTCTTGAAGAGCTAGAGTATGCAGATTTGCATCTTTCTCAGGGGGTTCTGGACATCCTCAAAGCCTCTCGAAAGCCTGCCACTAGAAAGACCTATAACTCCAAATGGAAGAGATTCAGCATTTGATGTTCTAAGCAGCATATTTCCCCAGACACTGCTGATTTGCCTACAGTTCTGGATTATATGGTCCAGCTACTCTCAAAGTACATTTGTCTGCTGTCTCTGCTTTTCTGTCAGTGGGGAAGTCTTCCTCACTATCATCTTCATCCTGTGCTCTGTAAAATTTTCAAAGAATTGCTTCATGCCAGTCCTCCATTCAGAGACCCTGCCCCTACCTAGGATTTAAATGTTTGCATTGCTCAACTGATGCAATCTCCCTCTGAGTCTATGTGCTCAGTAGAGTTTAAGTACTTGACTTGGAAAACTGTGTTTTTAGTAGCCATTACCTCTGCCAGACGTATCAGTGAACTACAAGCCCTGTCAGTGGAACCTGATTTTATCTCCTTTTGTAGGGATAAAGTGGTCCTTAGAACCAATAGAAGGTTCTTGCCCTGCGCGTTTCAGATTTTCACCTGAACAAGTCATATCGTGCCTCTGTTTTCTTCACTGATCATTTCCTTCAGAGAAAGGAGGCTATACAGTTTAGATGTTAAAGGGTCTTTATCTACTATATAGATCGCATCGAGGGTCACAGGTTTGATCTCTCCAGCTGTTCCTCACTTATGGAGAAGCGGGAAGGCAAACCTACCACCAAGAGAGTTATTGCCAGGTGAATTGTATCTTGTATACAATTCTGCTGTGAGAACCAGGAAAATTCCACCCCCAGGCCTGAGGGGCTCACTCCACCAGAGGTATTCGGTTGCTTCCCTGGCTGCTGCCAGGATATTCCTGTCTTAGAAATTTGTCAGCAGCCACCTGAAAACAGTCCATACCTTTACCAAGCATTACTCTCGATATCCAGGCTAGAGTGATGCGCTGCACGCACAGCAGTACTTCAGAGCCTATTCCCAAAGTAGGTTCTGTCCTCCTCCATGGAGGTACTGCTTGGTAGTTTGGTAATAGTCAGAATACAACAAGACTTCATGTTGTTTGAAGAAAAAATACCACCTTAGTAATTATGTTTTCTAATGGTGTCTTGCTGTATTTGACTCCCTCCCCTGCCTCCCTCTCAGAACCTGTTTTGGAAAGTGGGTGGGCAGTTGCAGTGTTGCATCTCAGGGGTGGTCCTTTTACACCCTCTTCTTTTTGTTTGGGTGTTTGTTTTATCTTTATTGTTATTTGGTTTGTTTTTTTTGGTTTTGGGTTTCCTGACTTGAGTCTTCCTTTGGGGATCCAAAACTTTTTGTTGCCAGTTGGCTAGTAAAAATTTTACAATTTCCACATAGAATAGTTAGTGAGTTTTTGCTCGTAAGAATCTGACGGTTGGATTTCAAAGGGCTCCAGACAGAAACCTCAACCGAGCTCGAGCTCAGCATTCTATGCTCTACATAGAAAGTTAACCCTTTGTTCTCCAGGGCAGTTTAAAGGCTGGGGCTAACTGCAATAGTCAGAATACAGCAAGACTCCATTAGAGGAAACATAATTACGAAGGTGAGTAATTTTTTCATCCCCTTCCTCCTCCCTCAACCGCCTCACTCTCCAGCCACCGGGGATCTGAAAGAGACCTTGGCCTCCTGAGTGACTGGTGCTGCTCAGCTCACTTAAGGAGGCCTAGAGTCCTCATCGACACCGGACCCTATACAGGATCCCTTATGTTGAGACGGAGACTCCTCCCCTTCCCGACACTAGAGGAGTGCCCCAGCTGCAAGCAGGAAGGATACGCACCGAGGAACTCCACAGGGGCATCCTCCCCTGTAGGGGAGTCTTCTTCTTCCTCAGATATATCTGACTCGACTCAGAGATGGGACGCCTGACCCTGAAGACGCAGCCACGTACTGTGGAACGCCTAGGCTGGGACTCCTCCGGAGGACCCCTTCTTTCTGGAGTTATTGGGGAAAATCCAGGAAGTCCCATCAGTGGCAATCAGTGGAGCCAGACCCACAACGTAAGAAACTCGCTGCTCATCTGGATCTGCCCAAGACTGCTCCTACGCTGATTTCACCCTGGATAGAGCCTCACGCGGATCTTGTTTCCACCATTTGGAAACAACCTTCTGCGCTAGCCCCCCCTTCGAGGAAGGCAGACAGGCTCTATCAGCCTCCTGAGGGTGTAGACTTCCTTAGCTTCCACCCCAAGGCAGACTCGTTCATCAGCACCACTTACTGCCACTCCGCAAATCCCAAACACCTCAGCTCGTCTCCACCTGATATGGAATCCCGGCTTCTGGACCAATTTGGGAAGAAGATCGATTCATCTTCTACCCCTGGTATTAATGCCCTGAACTATGTGGCACATATGGGGGATTTTCAGAAGATCATCTTTAGTCAGGTGAAATCTAAATTGGACTCCCTTCCTGAGTCAAAGACTAAGCAGGAATTGGTGGATCTTGTCCATTCTGCTTGTTCGGCCAGTAGGCACATGCTTCGTGTCACTTACGACACAGTGGACACAGCTGGAAGGAGCTCGGTCTTCGCCATAGGCCTACAGCATCACGCCTGGCTACGCGTGTCAGGTTTGGACCCTGAAGTGCAATCTGCTATCCAGGATGCTCCCTTCACGGGTTCGGTGCTGTTCGGGTGATGTCAAGGACATCATTACCGAACTGCAGGAGAAGGGCACTGCACTCAAGTCTGTCAACTCTGTGTACAGGCCCCCTCAAGGGCAGCCACATCCTTTTCGTAGACAAAACTGACAAAGATAAAAACCACAGGACAAACGGGCCAACAAACGGGCCCCTCCAGCAACCAAGACTCGAGCAAAAGCCACGGGAGCCTTGGTTGCTCAGCGTCTTCACTCCTCCTGACTCCTGCCTCTCTGCTCCTCCGGAGGTTCCAGAGGAACCGGTAGGGGGGAGATTCTCCTTCCATCTGCCAGGTTGGGAGAGGATAACGTCAGACGCTTGGGTGCTCCAGTTGATATCGGCAGGACACTCAATAGAGTTTCTGCAGAAACCACCCTGAAGATTACCCCCCCAAGTCATCTTACTCCCTGTAACATCTTCCTCTGGTCCTAGAGGAAATCATCTCTCTTCTCTTGAAGGCGGCGATAGAACCAGTTCTCAACCATCTTTGGGGAACAGGTTACTATCTCCATTTCTTCCTAGTTCCAAAGAACCACTTCTTCGACAGGGACAGTGGCTATGCGCTCTGGACATGCAGGATGCCTACCTGCATATCCTCATGTGCCATTCCCACCACAAATTTCTTCATTTTTGCTTTCAGGAGGACCACTACCAATTCAAGGCCCTCCCATTTGGTCTTTCCTCGGACCCCCAAGTATTTACCAAATGCCTGTCTGTGGTAGCAGCCCACCTGTGTACCCAGGGAGTTCATGTATTCCCGCTCCTGGTGGCACTGTCCAGGGAGGAACTCATGCACTCCCTTTCCCTTACCCTGCGGGTTTTCACCAGCCTGGATATCACCATCAACCAGGCCAGGTCCCATTTGGTCCCTTGCCAACGCCTCCAATTTATAGGAGCAGTTCTGGACATGACCATCGGCAAAGCCTTTTTCCTCCAGACAGGGTAGACACCCTTCAGACTCTGGCCCATCTTCTGTCCAGTTGCAGGAGGGTCAGAGCCAGGTCAGTCCTTTGCCTCCTCAGGCTAATGGCGGCTGCCATTCAGACAGTTCCACTCGCTCGGCTTCATACGAGGATCTGTCTATGGATGCTTCAGTCGCAGTGGGACCAGATCATGGACAATCTAGCCCAAGAGGTACTAGTTTCTGATCCCATGATCAGGGACTTGCATTGGTGGAAGGTTCAGGAGAACCTATGCCTGGGAGTTCACTTCAACATCGAACCCCCCTCTCAGACGTTGACGACAGATGCATCGGGAAAAGGCTGGGGTGCCCATGTAGGGTCTCACGGGACTCAGGGCAGCTGGTCCAAGTTCGAACAAAATATGCACATAAATGTGCTTGAACTGAAAGCAGTCCTTTATGCCCTTCAGGCTCTACGCTTTCTTATCCTCCCCGGTCATCTCCTCATACAATCTGACAACATATGCGTAGTGTGGTATCTCAAAAAGCAGGGAGGAACAAGTTCCTACCCTCTGTGCCGGGAAGCGATGAGAGTCTGGCTTTGACCAACTCAGCATCACCTTCATTTGACTGTGGTTCACGTTCTGGGAGTGGAAAACACACTGGCAGACCAACTCAGTTGGTCCTCAGCCAGGTCCGACGAATGGGAGTTGGATCAAGAAGTCGTAAACGACATCTTTCAGCGATGGGGAACACCTCAGATAGACCTCTTCGCTTCTCCCCAAAACGCAAAATTTCCCACTTCTGCTTGCTCGCCCCTGGCCAAGACATTTTTTTGCAGGACACTCTGTCTCTCAATTGGAGGGACAGATTTGTTTATGCCTTCCCTCCCATTCCCTTAATTCTGAGGGTTCTGAACAAACTCAGATCGGAGGGAGCTCGAATGATTCTCATAGCTCCCTTCTTGCCCAGGCAAGTTTGGTTCTCACTTCTGCAACAGTTTTCCGAGGAACCTTCATTTCCTCTTCCTCTGTTGCAACAGTTGTTGACCCAGGATCGAGGTCCCTTGATCATCCAGGTCTCATCCCTTCATTTACATGCGGCTCCTGCAGACAGAGCAAAAGCCCACTTCAGAGTTTCTCCGCTCGTAGCAGACATCTTAGTAGAGGCCAGAAAGCCTTCCACCAGGTCCACCTACGCCATGAAGTGGTAACAATTTTCTGTTTGGGCTAACTCGAAAGACTTCGAACCTTTCTTATGCCCAGCCATTAAAGTCCTGGACTACATGCATCACCTCTTCGATTTGGGTCTCATCCATTCCTCATTAAAGGTCCACATGGCAGCTATTTCAGCCTACCATATTCCATTCAGGGACAGGACTTTTGCTAAGTTGGAAGTCTGCAAGACCTTCCTCAGAGGAGTTCTCCTTTTGAGACCCCTCATCCGCATTCCTGCCCCTCTTTGGGGCTTGAATTTCATTCTGGAGAAGCTTACATTGCCTCCCTTTGAGCCAGCAGCTACAACAGATTTAAAGTTCCTTTCTTGGAAGACACTCTTCCTAGTGGCCATTACTTCTGTTCGGCGCATTTCCGAGCTTCAGGTCTTGATTTGCAAAATCCTATAATTGATTTTCCACAAGGAACGTGTAGCTCTATGCACCAACCCTAAGTTTCTCCCTAAGGTGGTGGCTGACTCTGTGCTGAATCAATCCATTGAGCTACCCGCTTTCTTTACACAACACTCCAATCAAGGGGAGTACCTATTACATACTTTGGATGGTCACAGAATACTGAGCTACTACACCACTTGGACTAAGGATCTCAGGAAAACTGATCAGCTTTTTGTCTCTCTTGCGCACAAAAGAGAAGGCAATGCTGTTTCTAGGCAATGCCTATCAAAATGGTTGGCTCATTGTATCACTTTCTGTTACGACAAGTACAACAAGACCCTGCCAGGTCAAGTCAGAGGTCACTTCACCAGAGGAGTAGCTGCCTCTGCGGCTGGTTTCAAGTATGTGTCAGCGACAGACATCTGTGCAGCCACAACTTGGACTTCTGTCCATATCTTTGCGAAACACTATCGTTTGGACATTGCCTCTCGCCGTAGAGCAGGCTTCGGCTTGGCTATACTATAAGGTCTCCTTTCATGAGACCCATTCAGCCTGAGGTTCCATGCTATGGATAAGGTGCTTTTCCTTGTTCCAGACTGCTTGAACTCAGTCCTGATGTGAATACCTACGCAAGAGCCCTCCTCAAGTAAGATAGGACAGTTACATGAAGAACTCACCGCAGCAGATCTTCAAGAGAGGTTTTTGCAGCAGGGCTGCCTTCCCGTCCTCCATCCCCCTAAGCTTTTTTGGCTACATTTCCATGGGGTGGGAAATGTACTCTTCTCTCTCATCTTGCCTCTTTTGGCCCTTGGTGGGAAAGAACTGGAAGGCGGGCGTGCGGGACTGCCCCTTTATACTGACGTCGTATGATGCCGGTCACCTGACATGGAGGCAGTCCCCCGCCAGAGACTGATAGCTAGAAATTTTTCCGTGGGGTCCTGATGCCTGGCGAGTCAGTCCTATATGTGAATACCTACTGCATGAGCCGCTCTCAAAGATCTGCTGTTATGGTAAGTTCTTGCGTAACTGTACTTTTTATCTCCAATTCCTAAACCTGACAAAGATTCTACTGAGATTTCTTCCTATCACCCAATTTCTATCTTAAATGTGATTATAAAATGTATATGGCCATGTGGGCAATGAGATTAGAACTGTAGTCCAACCCCGCTTATCCGAACCACTTGGGACATTAAAATGGTTTGGATAAACAGGAGGAAGGATAAGAGGAAGAAAGCTAAACCGTTGACCAACAAATCCAAAAAAATGCAATGCAAGTCTGAATGTTAACTGTTTAATTTTACTGTATTAATTACACCTGTTTTGTATGCTTTAAAATCAATTTTGATGCTCCATTTAATGGAAAAATAAATCATTTTAAAAAATCAGTCATTGTTCGCTGTTTGTAGCACTTGACTTGTTTGCACGCAGCGCGTTGCTTCATATTTCTGAGCAACATTACCTGCACCGTGTCACAATCGGGCTGGCTTTCAAGGTAAAGTATGCATTTCTCTAACATGTCAACTGCCTCACCATGTGTCAGGATTGTGACCGGGGGTACAGTCTCTCCTTCTTCCTCATCCTTGGACTCCGCTGCTGGATCCTCAGGCTGCGTTACCAGTTCCACAATCGCAGCACCAGACAGGACCTCATTCGAGCTTCTTGAATCTCAGGGTGTGCTGGGGAGTTATCCAACAATAGGATGACTCTTAGAGGCAGTCTTTTCAAGCGCGAATGGTACTTAACCTGAAGGACAAAAGCGCTCTTGAAACCATCAAATTAATTCTGCCGAATCCATCCATGCATTCCTTTGGGCTTCATATTGGATGGCAAGGATAACATGTTTAGGTGCTTAAAGCAACTTGGCTCCCTAAATTTTCCTACAAGCACAAGTTTCCTTATTTGTGACCAGCAGCATTCACTGTGCCCAGTATGGTGACATGGTCTTTTTGTTTCTTGAATCCTGGTGCATCTTGCTCTGACCCGTGGGCTAATGTTCGGTCTGGGAGACAGCGCCAATAAAGGCCTGTTTCATCTGAGTTAAATATTTGTTCTGGCACTAATCCTTCTGAAACAACAATGTCAAGGAGCTGCTCGATAAAAGGTGAGATGTTCTCATCGGCCGCGCTCAAGTGCTCGCCACAAAGCTTAAGTTGGCGAATACTGTGGCGGCGTTTAAATTGGTTTAACCACCCCTCACTGGCAACAAAGTTTTCACTGCTGCCCAGACGTTGGAACTGATTACTTTCTTTAGGAGAGGCCCTTATATCGGGTCCCTTTCCCTCTCCTGGCAGAACCACATGTAAATCGCTGCATCTCTCTGGTCATCATTGCATGACCGCATATTTTTTCATTCCAAGGACCCGGCAGCACTTTCCATTGTAAGAGCAAAGTCCCTGAGTTTTTCTTTGGAGGCCTTAATGTCACTTATGGTTCGATTTGCCTACACCATACTCGCTGGCGAGAATGACAGCTCTCTCCCTATGCTGAAGCCGCTCAATGATTCGGATTAACTGTCAGGACTACACGCTTTCGTTTGCCAGCCATGCTATGGGTGTTGTAAAGCAAATAAACAATTCAGGTTTCTAGGGACATGGATATGTTGTTCATCCACACTCATTGGCAGGTTCCTTGCCGCTTTAAATCTTGCCGGAAGGTCTTCAAGCTAGCTCCTCCCACCCACCCGGGTGGTAAAACTCTCGGCTCCGCCCCATGACGCCAGATCTTCCTTACCGCTTGGAAGCTCAGGTTCCCTCCTTAACGCTCTGCGCTTGTGACTGGTTCCTATTTCTCCGCTTTCATGGATTCAAAATAAATTTTGCAAAGACTTCAGTCTTCTATCCCTCGCACATCGCGATGGACAATCGACTCGGATTTCGGAGATGCCCATGCGGGCAGAAGATGTCTCGGACTTGATCCACACTCACGCAGTGTTCACTGCTTAGGCCTTGAGCACCACCCGCAGGCTTGCGACCTGTGCTCATCTTTCTCGCCTACGTCCCCGAAGACCGTGGCTGCCCGATTGCAACTGGGCGTCCCGGAAGCGCTTCTCCGTGAAGTCCAAGGAGGCCCGGTTGGACGGGTGGTGGCGCTCGGCGGATCAGCTCGAGCGGATGGTCGCTCGAAGAGGAGGCGGCGCGGGCTCTGATTTTCCTCGGCCGCGGCATTTATCCCGCCTCTGGGTTCTTCCTACACGGCTTCTTTTAAGGAGCTTTATCTGTCCCTCTCACTAAAGGAGAAGGGCTCATGCCTGCTGGACCTTATTCTCGGTCCAAAAAGAGGGACAGGGGTGAGTCCTCCGTCACGCTTTTGGGAGCGGGAAGGTCCCTTCCCGGGCCGCCGACTGCCGGCTTCGTCGCATCGCCGCTTCGCCACTGGCCTCACGGTGTCCCCTGCCAGGTCAGCTGACCGAGACCGCACCGATGAAGTCGAGATTTTTCTCGACCCATTGGACGGGCTGTCGCTTTAGCAGCCGAGATTCTCTCTCCCCGTTCCCCGGAGGAGTTGAGGATCCTGGCTCGCTTGTGCCTCCGTTCCGGAGCCCTCAGATGGACCATCCGATCCAGGCCGGTGCCGTTCTCCGCCGACACCTCCCCGCAGACCGCACCTCGGAAATTCTCGGGACTCTCGGTCTCGTTTCGATCTGGGGTCCAGCCGATCCCACCGGGTCATAGGCGGGTCTCGGTTCATATCATGTAAGCGGCAAGTCGCCGCCACCGCCTCTCCTCCTCGGATGAGGGAGGCTTCGCGCAATTACGCCGACGGGTACGAGGACCTTATGTTGCAACAAGTTCTCCTGGCCGGGAATAAGCCGACTCCGCCGCCTTCCCCGCCATTAAGTGGCTGTCACCGAACGGTCGACACAACCCTCGGATCGATCCCAGGAGCCTATACCCAGGCCGGTTGTTCGCCAAACCAGCTGCTCTATTCGCGGAACCTCCGCCCACAGCCACCTGATCAGCTCCTACCATGGATTCTCGGTCACAAGGGTCTACCCCATCGGTTGTCAGTTACCTCACTCACCCGACCGACTCGCAGGTGAAGGGTGGCTCAGGCCAGAGGTAGTTTTCGAGTGACTCTTCCGAAGTCTGAAGATGATTCCTCCTTTTCTCCATGCCACTGGACTTGGAGTCTTCAGGAGGTCACATTTATGACGATAGCCCGTCGTCTCTTCCTAGGACTGCTTCGCTCATCTCGAGTCTACCGAGATGGAGCTCGAACTGCTTCCAACGGGCCAGGTATCCCTCACGGAGATCCTGGACCGAGGGGATTCCTCCCGACGGGAGGCCTCTCCGGGTGGCCGAGGCCATAGTGGGTCCGGCACTGGAGCTTTGCAGCCCCTGCTTCCTGCCCTGCGCCTCGGCCAGGATGGCCAGGAAGTATGCGGTCCCTACCGTTCCTTGTCCGTTTTTGATACACCCTCCGCTGAGGGGTTGTTACCGTTACAGCGTCTCGCTAGCGGGCAACGCTTTCTAGGATGTGGACAAACCTCCTGACAAGGGAGTCCAAGAAATTGACTATGTCGGGCGCAAAGTCTACGCTGCCCCTCTCTGTTTTCGCCAGGCCAGTTCGGCCGGGCCCTCATGGCATTTTTCTCATGCCCTGTTGGGCTCCTGGATGAGGTCATTCCTCATCTTCCCGCCCGATCTGCAGACTACGGTTAAGCAGGTGCGGGACCAGGGCAGGCAGTGGCCAAACAGCAGCTCCAGACTGCTTTGGATATAGGGGACTCATGTGCCAGATCGGTGCGTGACGCGGTGGCTATGCGTCGGTGGGCTTGGCTGAGGATATCCACCTTTAACCGGATGCAGCACAAGTTGTGGATGTTCCTTTTTGGGACTGACCTCTTCGGCCCTGGGGTGGAAGGTCACCTGCAGAGGATCGAGAAGTCCAATGCCACCTTGGACTCGGTCTCTTCGCTCAGAAGGACAAAGGCCGCAAACCACAGCCTAAGCTCTTCGCTCTTCTGTGCCCCTGAAGCCCCGACCCAGCAACGTCAGGGCCAGCAGGCTCGACATGGCATCTCAAACCCAAGCCGCCCGGCTTCCTCTAACAGGGAGGCAGGAGGAAGACGCGGAGGTCCTCGCCGGACCCTCCTCCAAGCCTGCTTGATGGCCGGGCTGAGGGTGTCGCCCCATCCCCGTCCACCTTACCCTGGGTCCCCGCTGAAGAGGCGGCTCCGGCACTTCCGTTCGCCTGGTCGCTGTTACCACGGACAGGTGGGTCTTGAGAGGTGGTGGGAAGAGGCCTGCCTCTGGAATTGAGCAGGCACCACCTTTCAGAGCACTCAGCCCCTCGGGGGCTTCGAGATCCCAGCCTCACTGGTGGCTCGTCGAGCCGACGCTCGCTCCTCCTCCAGAAGGAGGTGGTAAGAGGTGGTGGACCTCCTTCAGACCCAGGGTTTGTGTCCAGGTACTTCCTGGTTCCGAACGGACGGGGCTGGCCCCATTCTCACTCCACACGACCTAAACAAGTTCCTAAGGTCTCGAACCTTCAGGATGGTCACTCTGGCTCAGATAATACCATCCTTGGAGCAGCGGCGTGTGGTTCTGCTCTCTGGACTTGCAGGGCGCGTTTTTCCGTCCCTATCCGTCCGATCTCACCAGAGATTCCTTCGCCTTCGGCGGAAGAATCCTCTTGAGTTCCAAGCCATGCCCTTCGGCTTGCTCCAGCTCCCAGGGTCTTCACCAAATGCATGGCAGTGGTGACAGCATTCCTCGCGGCGCCGAGGGGTCCGGGGTACTTTACCTGGACGACTGGCTGATAGCAGCTCCTCCAGGAAGGAGGCGGAGTGGTCAGAGATCTGGCCTCCAGGTCTGCTCTCAACTGGGCCTCCTTATCAACGAGGCCAAGTCGGACCTCGAGCGAGCAGGTGATTCTATTCATCGGGCGCGCTCGACTCTCTTGAGCCAGGCGCGGCTCCGGCGGACAGGGCGAGGTTCTTTCCTCCTTTGCCCGATCATTTCTGGTTGGGCAATTGCGCCTGCCGGGACTTCGCGCCTCCTGGGTCTCATGGCGCCTGCACCAGCGTGGTCCGCTGGGCCGCTGGAACATGCGTCGCCCTTCAGTGGGACTGGCCAGCCAGTGGTCAACGCCAGCGATCCCTTGACCAGCTTGTGTCGGTGACACAGGGGATGTGGAACGCCTCCAGTGGTGGACCGTTCCAGATCATTTGCGGAGGGCATCCCGTTACGTCCGCCCGAGCCGGCGGTCTCTCTATCGACCGATGCCTCTCTGATGGGTTGGGGTGCCCATCTGGGGAACACCGGCTCATGGCCTCTGGTCCCCGCGGGAGTCCCGATGCCATCAACCTGCTGGAGCTCCGAGCGGTCCGCCTAGCTCTCACCGCCTTTGCTCCGTTCCTCCGGGGTCAAGTGGTCCGAGTCCAGACGGACAATACCGCGACCATGTACTATCTAAACCGCCAGGGGCGGGGCGTGCTCCATGCTTCTATGCAAGGAAGCTCTCCGCATTTGGTCACTCGTGCGCGGCCTGGGGCGGATCTCCTAGCCATTCACGTGGCAGGAGCCTCCAACACCTGCCCGATGCCCTGGGCGGATAGGGGCTGCATCCACGGTGGTCTCTCCTGCCGGAGGTAGTACAGCATCTGTTCTCCCTTTGGGGCACACCTCAGGTGGACCTGTTTGCCTCCATGGAGACGCGAGCTGAGTCTGTTCCATGCCCCCCCTAGCAGGGCTCGCTGCAGGGGATGCCTTCTCGAGGCAATGGACCCGGGCCTCTTTACGCCTTTCCCCATTTCCTTGATCCACAGGTGCTTCTCAAGGCGAGGAGGGACAAGGCGCAGGTGATTCTGATAGCCCCAGACTGGCCTCGCCAGTTCTGGTACCAGATCTCCTCAGTCTCAGCTCCAGGACTCGCGGCAGCTTCCAGCTCGCCGGACCTGCTCTCAGTCAATCGGGGAAGGTGTTCCATCCGGACCTTCAATCCCTGCACCTGCGGCCTGGTTCCTGGAGCGGCTAGAGTTCCAGGCCTTGGGTCTTCCGGACGAGGTCTCAATGTAGTTGAGGCGTCCGTGAGAGTCGACTAGAAAATGCTTATGCCTTCAAATGGAAAAGGTTTTCCATTTGGTGTCAGAGCAAGGCTTGGACCTTCCTCCTGTTCCTTGGCAAGCATCTTGGACTATTTATGGTCCCTTTCTAGTCAAGGGCTTAGGTCGTCGACCTAAGGTGCACCTGGCAGCCATCTCTGCTTACAGGCGCGGGCGGGAAGCAGTCGGTGTGCACAGGAAGGTGGTCTGGCGCTTTTCAAGGCCTTGATCACATTTCCCTCCAGTCGGGAACCCCCACCTCCGTGGGATCTACTGCTGGTACTGGCAAAGCTCATGGGCAAGCCATTCAACCTATGCACAGGTGTTCTCTCTCACCTGTCGTGGAAGACCGCCTTCTTGGTGGCTATCCGTCCAGCCAGAAGGATGGGAGAGCTCCAGGCGCCCATCGAGTCTCCTTACCTGGTCTTCCACAGGGACAAGGTTGTCCCTCGCCCCACCCGAAATTCCTTCGAAGGTGGTGTCGGAGTTTCACCTAACCAGGTGTTGACTCTGCCGTGTTCTACCCCAATCACACTCGGAGGTCGAATATAGGCTCCATACTCTGGACCCTAGAAGGCGCCGCTTATTATAAGGAGCCGCACGGCTGAAATTGGGAGAGGTTCGCCAGCTGTTTGTCACTCACGCTGAAGCCGCATCTGGCAGACCTGCAGCCAAGCGGACATAAGCAGGTGGGTAACCTCCTGCATAGACTGCTATAAGTTGGCGGGCATGGAGCCTCCCAGAGGGATAAGAGCTCATTCTACCCCACCATACTGCTGCAACGTGGCTGCTTCCAGGGACGTCCCTATCCAGGAAATCTGCAGGGCTGCTACCTGAAGTCAGCAAACACCTTCATTACCCACTACCACATCGACCTTGAGTCACGCCGGGATGCTGGTTTTGGGGCCTCGGTTCTCCAGTCTCTCTTTCCCAAGTAAGTATTGGGGGTGTCGTCTTGCCTCCCTCCTCCCGGAGAACTGCTAGGAGTCTGTAATGAGTGTGGATGAACAACATATCCATGTCCCTAGAAATACAGGTTACTCACCTGTAACAGGAGTTCAGGAATGGTATATGTGTTCATCCCCTGATCCTACGACCTCCAGCCCGGATGGAGACCTGAGCTTCCAGTGGGCCAGATCTAAGGCCATGGGGCGGAGCCGAGTTTTACCACCCGGGTGGGTGGGAGGAGCTAGCTTGAAGACCTTCCGGCAAGATTTAAAGCGGCAAGGAACCTGCCAATGAGTGTGGATGAACAACATATACCATTCCTAGAACTCCTGTTACAGGTGAGTAACCTGTATTTCTCACTCATTTAAGGTCAATGCAACACCTGTAGTGAATTGATTAGTGTTTAATTGGGTGATTAACATTAACAGGGTTACAAGCAAGGCAGTTTAAACTGCTCCATATCACAGCTACAGTGATCTGAACACTTGCAATTTAAAACTAACCAGGTGATAGCGACTGTAATTAAGACTCAACGTGGAGCAGAACCTAACAGTGGAGACACTAATCGAGTTCATTAGATAGGGAGTTCAGTTAAGAGATGGTCGGATAATCGGGGTTGGACTGTACTACTTCCAGCGCTTATCCACCCTGACCAGTCTGGCTTTATTAAACAACGGAGTACCAAAGATAATATTTGTCACACCGTGCTCCTATTAGAATACATTCATTCACGACAGATCCCAACAGCCCTGTTGAGCCTAGATGCCGAAAAGGTGTTCAGCAAGGTGTCTTGGTACTTTCTCTGGGACACCCTGTGGACTTTTTTTCCCTAATCATTCATGAAATGGCTTCAAAATATTTATAAAATGGCAAGAAAAATCTAGAAATCTCATTGGCCAAGAGACATCAGCTGACTGTACATGAAATCTCTTTATACGCACAGTCATCCTGGTCCTAAACCACATCACACAATGAGCAAATCAGTCCTCATACAACCAGAACTATCTTCCATCAGTCCCTTTCAACCAGAACTGATCTTCCATTAAAGCTACCAACTGTCCCTATTTTCCAAGGACAGTCCCTATTTTAGGCAGCATGTCCCATTGTCCCACAATTTTGCAAAATGTCACTTTGTCCCAGTTTTGCTTACTTGTCCCAGTTTTGTCCCCTTTGTTGCTGACTGCTAATCCATGAGTGACCGTTATTTCAGCACTACTGTGGCGCTGCTTGGGCTGGACAGGAGTTTGCAACTTCAATCCCTCATGCCCGTGTTGCACTTCTGCAAGCATCTCAGTGGGAGCACAGTAAAGCATGTTCCTTCCTGTTAGATTAGAATTTGTAGTAGTGCAAACAAGCACATGTGGACATCTGACTGCCAGCAGCTTAGAGTGACTCCAGACAGAGAAGAGACGGCAGCAGGGAACTAAGGTGCCCAACCTGATCAGCTGTAGGGAAGTATGTGAAAAAATCTGGTGTGGTGGTGGGAGTCACTGAAGTGAAGTTTGCTCAGCACATGAGGTGAGTGTAAGTGGGTTGGGTGGGACTGTCAGGGGGAGCAATACATGCAGCTCGAATGTCTGATCACAATTTAATGCAGGTTTGCTTCTAATGAACTTTCTGTACATCATGGTTTGGAACTTGCTGCAACAGAATGATGTATTATTTTAATCTGAATGTTTACTACTGGTGTTACTGTGGGGTGGCATGGCCAGAGCAAGCAGCACAATTTAACCGATTGTGTGCAGCATCCGTGGGAGTGACACGGTGGAGGGGGGGTGTCATGATCAGGATGAACTGTCCCAGTTTTAGACCTCAGAAAGTTGGTAGCTTTATCTTCCATTATAAACATGGCCGCTACCTTTACACTGTAAAAAAAAACCTTCAACTGGACCCTAAAAATAAAACTACCTTAAATAAAAATAAAACAAATTAATTAAATGTTGTTTCCCCGATCATCACACTCTCCTTACACTCATAAACAAATTAGAAACATTAAGTATTGTTTATAGTTTTCATTACAACTGTTAGTTTACTAACAGTGAAAAATCACCCCTTCTGTCTTTACCTGCTCATCAAGAAATCTCTTATGCTTGTCCTGACAGTGATATAATTGAGTCTCTGGCTCTAAAACAGGCCTTTGTTGTCTGTATGTACAGAATGTCAGGAGACTAACATTCTACAAGTGGAACTGAGCAGAATTTTGAATCCCTGTATTCCATGGTAAACATTCCATAATAAACATTCTATCTCTTGCATGTGGGGGAAAAACAGAAAACAAAAAAACTATATGAAGAAGGTAGGTAATACAGTAGTACTTTGTAAACAAAACGAAGAGGTGGGAAAACACAGTTAAATAGGCAGACGCAAAGTGCCCAAATACAGTGCTAATGTTAATAAAAGCACATACAAATAGAATAATAACTGGCTTCCCCTTTTTCCCATAGGGAAACCGTGGCGTAATTTGCCGTTATAAAGGAGTATTTATAATGGCAAACATACGCACAGTTTCCCTTGCTGTGCGCATGGTCACGCAGCAGCGGGACCATTCCAGACCGCCACTGCTTCTGTGTCCCTGAAATAGAACCGCCAGAAGAACTCGGCGGTAAGTCTTTTTCTTTTATATTTTCCCCATATACCGTGAAACATTCAAAGACCTGCACAAAGTAAAAACAAAAGTTTAAAGAAAGGCAAATCTCGGCTTCTGGACGAAAGCACAACCGAACCTAGGATACACTGGCAGCTCTTTATTTTATATAATTGCTGAGGCAAAAAAAGGAAACCCAGCAATTATATAAAATAAAATATGGGTCTGGGTGTGTGTAAACTCGAATTTACACACACCCTTGTGGTTAGATGCTTCACATAAACCTTTCGAACTTCGCACTCAGGGTTTATGTAGCATCAAACCCCCTCGGATGTGTGCAAATTTTCATTACACACCCAGACCCATACTTTATTCTCTATATAACACATAGAACATTATCTATTACGAGGCTGTAAGACCATCGAGAGGTTTTGGGGACTTGGAACCTCGAGAGCGACGCTCGAGAGGTTCCCAAAGTCCCCAAAACCTCGAGATGGACTTACTGCCATGAAATAGATACTTTTGTATTTGTTATTTTTTGTAATATATGGATGAAGCTTTTATTTTACAGTTCGCCCAGAGCTAAGTAGACCAGTCGCAGCACTGAAGACACGCTTGAGTCGGCTCGACCGTTACACTGGAAACAGCGCACTTGCCCACATCCCCGCCTCCTAACCACCACTCTGTCAGTGTCTGTCTGTATTTTGTGAAGTCCTACCTTTCGCTTCTGATCCTTCAGGTAATGCAGAATCAACAAGATAATCCAATTATTAAAAAAAAAAATCGAAGCTACAAAGTGGACACATTTGGCTCGCTAAGCGAGAGTAGCGAGCCGCCATGTTTTCAGAATGAGTGTGCCCGCCCACAGAAGAACAGTGATCAATTAGAATGCATGGCGTGACTTTGGATGTGCAAGAAGGGACATGGCTCCATGGCAACTGGGTTTCTTGCCAGGCAGAGTTGCACATGCACTGTGGCATATTCGTGATAATACTATCGTTTCTTGCAAAGATAGTATTATTGGCAGTGAAGTGTGGTATTATTGGGAGTGGAGTGTTCTGTGGTATGAATTACAATGATTTTTTTTAATAGTTTTCAGTACTATTATTTTGATTATCCATATATTACATTTGAATCTTGAATAGGAGTTTTCAGGTGAAATCTACCCTCCTTGCCCACCAAAAAAAGGCAACCTGGCAGGTTTAAAGTGTTTTATTTTTCTTACTAACCTTTCACCTCAATCCTATAGCAGTTTTCCTTTTATGTACTAGACTACAGCACATAAGTAAAAAACAAAACTAGAGAGAAGACTGCCTTCAATGAAAGTATACAACTACAGTGTAATGAAAATTAAGTTTTAAACACTGCTTATGTCTTACAAATTTACAAATGTTGCAGTGCATTTATGATAAAATTTACATGTGACAGAAAGTATTTTCAACCAACTCTACTAATAAATACTTTTACTGCAAAGTACTATATCAGTTAACCTATTGCTGACATATCCTATTTTATGCATTAATAGGGACTACTTTTTTCAGTTTTTATATTTTTTAGAGGTAATGTACACTCTTTTGAAAATAGTAAATAAATTTTAATCCTTATCAGAGTACATCAAACTAATCCTTTTATGATGGTAGCCCATTTTATAAGTGTGATAAGCCACTCCAGGGTGTGCATTAAAGGATTTTATAAAATGGGTAAAATAAATCCTTCACCCTGATTGGTCAAAAGGCGTGTCCTTACCTGTCAACAGACTGAAAGGTGGCACTACTTTCCTATTACCTTAACTTCCATAGGTGAAAGGGCAGCAATATCATTGAGCAACTGATGTCTTCCATCAGTCCCTCTGCAACCAGAACTGATCTTCCATCACAAACATGGCTGCTACCTTCACACTGTAAAAACCTTCAACTGGGCCCTCAAAATAAAACTACCTTAAATAAAAAATAAAACAAATTAATTAAATGTTTCCCTGATTATCACACTCTCCTTACACACATAAACAAATTAGAAACATTAAGTATTGTTTATAGTTTTCATTACAACTGTTTCTTTACTAACAGTGAAAATCCCTCTTCTATCTTTACCTGCTCATCAGGGAATTCTACTTGCCTTGACAGTGAGATAATGGAGTCTCTGGCTCTAAGACAGGCCTCTGTTGTCTGTGTACAGTATATTGGGAGAGTAACATTCTACCAGCGGAACTGAGCAGAATTTTGAATCCCTGTATTCCATGGTAAACATTCCATGATAAACATTCTGTGTCTTGAATGAGGAAAAAAAAAACAGAAAAAAAAAACAGGATGAAGAAAGTAGGCAATACAGTAATACTTTTACAGTATAAACAAAAAGAAAAGGTGGGAAAACACAGTTACAGAGGCAGACCCAACTGCTCAAATAATACATTGCTGTCCCTCCAACTCACTGGTTTAGCATTTTTCAGTGAGTTGCTGTTCAATCAATTTTACTACTCCTCTGCCCAAGTCTGGGGACTGTTTTTCACCATATTCAAATAAAATAACATACTACTATTAAATCTTTAATAACGTGTCCAGATTTTTGTGTAATTGTTATAGAAATAGTTGTTACCCGTTTTATAAGAGCAATAAGACACTTCAGGGTGTGGGCTGTTGATTGATAAGAGCACTGCCCAGCTGCTGTAGTCACTCAGCGCAAGCGCCTCATGCCTAACAGCGCACCTGGGGGCATGCTCTTATCAGTCAACAGCCCACACCCTGTCGTATCTTATTACTTTCTCAGTGCACTTTCGTGAAGAGATACTGGCTTTCAGCCTGTGGCCTTAGCATTATTCTCGCGGCATGCATTAAAAATCTTTTAATGCATACCCTGTCGTGGCTTATTACTTACTTATTCCCATCTTGAGCCTACATCCGTATCAATGGTGCCCTCTACTCTCCAAAACAATTACAACGTGGGACAAGGCAAGGCTGCCCTCTCTCCACGTATTATTTCCCCCTTATGTGGAGTGCCTCCTAACAACAGCATTGAGAACAAATGACCGAATAGCAGGGATTCCTCTGGGAAAAAAAATCCTACAAGATTTCCGTATTCATGGATGATGTTCTTTTGATGGTATTCTCCCCCAAAATCCATTCTGGCAATTTGGGAGACTTTGCAAGAATCTGAGGGGGTGGCAAACTATAAACTCGATGTTACTAAAATAGAAGTCCTATTACTACATTTCTAACCATCCCAGACTTTAAAACAAACTTTTCTCTTGAAATGGCGATGTACCAAGATTAAATACCTGGGTATTCAGATTCCTGCGAACATGGACCATCTGGAGTTGATTAACTATGAACCCTTATCTCTTCTCATCCAGAAAGACCTGACTAAATGGGGGCACCAGAACCCTTACCTTTTTTCAATGCATAGAGGTCATAGAAACATAGAAACATGGAATTTGATGGCAGATAAGGACCGCTTGGCCCACCCAGTTTGCCCATTTCCCTACCTAATGGATAAGCTGCAGATCCTAGTTAACCAGCAGCCTACTTCTTTCTCACCCCACCCCTAGAATTGCCTTATGGCTGTCCCATGCATGCTTGAATTCAACCACTGTTTTTAACTCACAGCCTCCTCCGGAGGCCATTCCATGCATCCAAACCTCCTCTGTAAAAAAAATACTTCCTTACATTACCTCTGAGCCGCCTCCCATCTTCAAATTGTGCCCCTTGTTCTTGCACACCTATTTTTTTGAAAGATGCTACCTCTTGGACTTTGTTGATTCCCTTGAGGTACTCTGAACGCTTTATCTTATGTCCCCCTCTCCTCCTTTCCCCGAGGCTATACATATTAAGCTCCTTTAGTCCTCTTCATATGTCTCTGGTGCAGACCCTGCACCATTTTAGTTGCCCTTCTGGACAGCTTCCATCTTGTCTATGTCCTTATGGAGACTGGGTCTCCAGAACTGCACACAGTACTCCAGATGGGGTCTCACCAGCTGTCTGTACAGAGGGATAACAACTTCCTGTTTTCTACTGGTGATGCCTCTCCCTATGCATCCCAGTATCCCCTCAGCCCTCCTTACTGCCCTCTCACATTGCTTGCCCACCTTTATGTCATCTGATATGACTACCCCCAGGTCCCTTTCCATTTTTGTTGTTGTTAGTATCTCACCCCCCATTGTGTACTCTTCCCCTGGTTTTTGTTTCCCAGGTGCATTACCTTGCACTTCTTAGCATTAAATCTAAGCTGCCATACATTTGACCATTCCTCTAACCTTGCCAAGTCCCTTCTCATCCTTTCCACCCCACCTTGTGCATCAACTCTGTTGCAGATCTTTGTGTCGTCTGCAAAGAGACATACTTTTCCTTCCAGTCCCTCTGCAATGTCGCTTATAAAGACATTGAAGAGGACCGGTCCTAATACTGAACCCTGCGGCACCCCACTAGTAACCCCCCTTTCTTCAGAGTGGACTCCATTTACTATTACCCTCTGTGTCATATTCTCCAGCCAATTCTTTACCCAGGCTATCATCTTAGGACCCACTCCCAGGCTGGCTTACTTGTATATTAATCTTTTGTGTGGGACTGAGTCAAATGCCTTGCTAAAGTCTACGTAGGCCATGTCCACAGCCCCTTCCTGATCTACTACTTTGGTCACCCAGTCAAAGAAAGCTATTAGATTCGTCTAGCATGACCTTCCTGCTATTCGCATGAATATTCTCCCTCGCCTTCTGTATCTGTTTCAGAACATCCCTACATTTCCATCTACATTTTACTTTATATCCTGGGACAGATTAATATCTAACTTCATGGGGGGGGCAGCAACCCAGAATTCGGCTCTCCTTGCTTCAGCTCTCAGTGGCCCAGGGCGGGGTTAACCTACCCAATTTGAAATGATATGCAGTGGCAGCTTTCCTGAAGATTATGCTTATCTGATTGTCACCAGCCATATCGGCCTCATGGAAGGACATAGAGTTTCTATTTAATGACTTATATGATGTTGAAAAGATGGCGTTTGCCTCTAGGGCGCATCCCTCATTTCAGTAACTTCACCCCCATACAGCCCAGATCTTGAAAATATGGAATAAGCTATGACAACAAACAGCCTTTAAAGGAACTATTTTTCTTTCTCCAATATCAGAAGATGAAAATGTTCATTCTTCAAAATGTGATTTAACTTTTGCCTCATGGAGGAAGGTCGGCCTAATTACTTCCACCAGTTCTTAACAACCTCAGGAATTATGCAATATACAGATCTTATGGGAAATATGACTTACCTGATAGGATTCCTTTCGCTACTTTCAAATAAGAAATTATGTTTTATGGCAAAAGGATGTGACCCCTACATTTCCTGCTCCCCAACCAGTTACGTGGGTCCTATTAAGAGACACCCTGGCGGGTCACTCCTGGGGACACCTGATAGGCCATCTTTATAAACTTTTAAGCGATCATATAGGGGATTCCTCTTTATCAGTGTTGGAAGGCTGTAATAAAGATTTGGAACTAGAGATCTTTTTCTTCCTTTGACGAGGCTCGACCCTTAAAGCAATCAAAGTCACCTTTTCACACACATGGAGAGACTTTGCTTGGAAGTGTCAGGCCAGATTTTTTCACTCCCCTGTGATCCTGGCTAAATATCTCCCTGCATTGTACGGTAAATGCTGGAGAACATGTAACTGTAGACTGGCTGACTTGGGCCATATCTTATGGCTTTGCCCTAAGCTAATGCCGTACTGGTCCACCATACAGGAAGAGCTTCAGGACTCTCTGGATGAGATGGTAGAACTCACCGCTGATATGGTTGTCCTATTGGTCTACCCAGTACATAGTCCCTCATGGCATCAAATCTTGCTGCCAGTATACCTTTTAGCAGCAAAAAAGCCATAACTCGGAGGTGGATGTCCGCTATTATACCTACAGTATCAGATTGGTGTCAAATTGTTTCTGATGTATATAAGTTAGAAGGCCTCACGGCTGGTTTACACGATAAACTTCCTTCAGGGAAAAATGGCAACAGTGGGTTTTCTACATTGCACAGCATGATTCTGAATTTGTGCCATAAAGGGGTTATTGAGCTTTATGATATTTGGCCAGGGGAGAAGCTTCACTACACCTGCATTACACTGAGGTGAACAGGTTGAAAGCTTGAAGTCTGGGATATAGCTGCAGATCTTCTGTGAAACTAATTTTAATCTAAATATTTATTTATTTTTATTTAGTTTTTGTTAACCGGGTAAGTGCACTAGCCAGCTGGTGACTATTTTCAGACACGACCCGGGAGAGTACAAGACAATACATACTGTGGGTGTTAACATAGACAATACAGTTTGTGTGGCAATAAAATGTTTAGACAGTAGAGCCGAAGCAATGTGGCTAAGATAACAGTGAGGGCACTGATCCAAGTAAGACAGCACTGGTCAGAACATAAATACCGCATTGTTCAGTATAGTATATAACAAGCAGAGTGGTTACAGTTTCAGAAACAGGGTTATTCAATGGTCTCCAGACAGACATAAAGTACAAACAAGCAGGAGAGAGAAGGCAATAAGTAGGTAGGAGAGTATGGGGAGATGCTAGAGGAGGAGCGATCCGAGGTCATGATGGGCTTGGAAGGACCTATCAGCGATTACGGCTTTGGCGGCTCAAGGTACCAGCAAGCGACCTTGCTCATGGTTCTGCTTCTTGGGCGTGAGCGCAGCGGGTGGCCCCTGTCAACAGGCTTCCCTGGAGGAGCAAGGCGCAGTCTTCGCTGGTAACCGCTGGGCAGGCGGTTCCAGAGGCGGGTTCCTGAGGCTACAGAGGTGGGTCCACGGCAGCACTGGGGTGCGAGAAGGAGCAATCCGAAGCCCCGAAATGGGTTTGGAAGGATCTTTCAGCGATTACGGCTTTGGCGGCTCTAGGTATTAGCTAGCGGCCGGGCTCCTGGTTCTGCTTCTGGGCGTGAGTGCGGCGGGCGGCCCCTGTCAGCAGGATTCCTTGGAGGAGCAAGGCGCAGTCTTCGCTGGCAACCGATGGGCAAGCGGTTCCAGAAGGCAGGTCCCTGAGACCTCGAGGTGGAGTTCACAGCAGCTGGGTGCAGGAGGAGCGATCCGAAGCCCCGAATGGGCTAGGAAGGACCTTTAGCGATTCACGGCTTTGGCGGCTCTAGGTACCAACAAGCGGCCGGGCTCCTGGTTCTGCTACTGGGCATGAGCACGGCAGGCGGCCCCTGTCAACAGGCTTCCCTGGAGGAGCAATGTGCAGTCTACGCTGGTTACCGCTGGGCAAGCAGTTTAAAAGGCGGGTACCTGAGGCTACAGAGGTGGGTCCACGGCAGCGCAAGGGTGCGAGGAGGAGCGATCCTAAGCCCCAATGGGCTTGGAGTGACCTTTCAGTGCTGGGGTGCGAGGAGGAGCAATCTGAAGCCCCAATGGGCTTGGAATGACCTAACGGCAGTTACAGCTTTGGCGGCTCTAGGTACCAGCAAGCGGCTGTGCTCCCGGTTCTGCTTCTGGGCGTGAGCGTGGCGGGCAGCCCCTGTCAACGGGCTTCCCTGGAGGAGCAATGCGCAGTCTTCGCTGGTTACCGCTGGGCAAGCGGTTCCAAGGGCGGGTCCCTGAGGCTACAGTGGTGGGTCCACGGCAGCTCTGGGGTGCATTATAAAATACAAATTGTATATTATAAGGGAGAGGGACGAGGGGGAGTGGTGCAACGTAATGGTTGTGGGGCAGCAGTTTTCTGGGAGAGTTCTGGAAACTGCGTTGCTGACCTGTTCGCAGGCAACTGTCCGCTCTGAGGGAGGAGATTGCCACCTCCAGGCTGAACTGGCAAGAACTGAGGAGGCCTCCCCCACCCAAGGAGCACCACTGCAACAACCACTGCCTCAGAGATTGCCAAGTATGAAGCAGATGGCCCACAGTGGGTTCTGGGAGGGTGAGGGTGGCGGAACAGAGGCGAAGCCCCTGGTTGTACCACTACACAAATCATACATCAGCCTGGCTAAGATAACAGTGAGGGCCTATTCTAAGTAAGACATCACTGGTCAGTACATAAATACAGCTTTGTTCAGTACAGTATATAACAAGCAGAGTAGTTACAGATAACAGTGAGGGCCTATTCTAAGTAAGACAGAACTGGTAAGTACATAAGTACAGCTTTGTTTCAGTACAGTATGTAACAAGCAGGTAGTTACAGTTTCAGAAGCAGGGTTGACTTCGTGATCTACAGGTAGACATAAAAGTACAAACAAGCAGGAGAGAAGGCAACAAGTAAGTAGGTGAGCTAGAGGGAGGGAGCGGAGGAAGGGTGGATAGCAGGAAAAATAGGTATGTAGGGAGGGGGTAGGTGTAGGGCAGGGTTTCATGGGTACGGTCAGGTAGGGTCAAAACAGGTACACTGTTCAATAGTAGCTAAGTAATAACGTAGCCCACGTTTAAAATGGTAGTGAGATGAGGAGTGCCGAAGGTCCAGTGGCAGCATGCCCGAAAGCCCCGGTGCCTTTGGTGGTGTGACACCGGGGAACTCTTATTAGTGATTTGTCAGTTGACCTCAGACCACGGTTAGAGGTCACAGGACGTAGTAATTCACCCAGTGATGCTGGGGTTTCTAGCCTGATAATGGAGTCACATAGACAGCCGAGATAGTATAGTCTGGTAGCAGAGGGGGAGAGCCAGCCTAGGTCACTATACAGCTGACAACGATGCTTGAGCCGAGAGGCCTTAGATGCATACCGACAGACATTGTTATAGGTGACGTCCCATTTCTGTAAGGCAGTTTTATGGGCAGCAGTAAGGATTGGAGCACAGTAAGTTAGGGTTGGTAGAAGGATACCCTGGCGATGGCTAGCTTGGCTGATGGCGTTAACATATAGCTGGTTCTATAGGCCGCCCCCAGCTTACAATTTACTGTTTTGCAGGTTGTTTGAATGTGAAGGTTAAGGTCCAGAGATTGGTCAAGCAAAATTCCAAGATAACGAAAAGAGGTGACAGCTTCTAGTGAGTTCCCATTTAGGTCAAGTATTTTCAAGGGGGAGGTGCAGGATCTAAGTTTTTGGGCGGTGCCCAGGAGCATGGCTTTGGTTTTGTGTGATTTGTGAGTTAAGGACAAGTCGATGAGAGCTTGGCCAGTTTTGAATATTGTTGTAGGCCGTGGTCGGAGACGAGTTTAGATAGTCTATGTTATGTGAGCTGGCATAGATGACCAAGTCGTCAGCATAGAGAAGAGAGGAGCAGGATGAGACATTGCTTGGTATGTTGTTTTTGAAGAGGGAAAAAAGAAGAGGGCCAAGAATTGAACCTTGAGGCACTCCAATATTGATTGTGGTGCTGTCTGAAGTTGCAAATTGAATTTCACAGCTTGGTCCTGTCGGTTAGATAGCTCCTGTACCAGTTACAACAGGAGTGGAGAACCTATGGAATGAAGGGTGGACAGGAGTAAGGAGTGATCCACAAGATCAAAAGCCTTGGTAAGGTCAATGAAGACAGCACCTGTTAGTCGACCATCATCCATGTTGGAGAGTATCTGATGTTAGTTGGCAAGGGCTATAGAAGTGCTGTTTTTCCTAAAACCATGTTGGGCGTCTGAAACAGATTTGTAGTTTCTGTGTGTCGAGGGTTTGGGTGGCGACAAGCTTTTCCAGGATTTTACTTGGGACTGAGAGAATAGCTATCGGCCTGTAATTAGAGATCTCATTTTTGTTCCCTTTCTTGAAAATGGGAGTTTTTCTGGCAGTCTTCCAGAGATTAGGGGCGGTACCACTGGAGAGGGATAGTGTGAAGATCTTGGCCAGTGGTTCGGCAATGAGATGTGCAGCAGTCTTCAAAAGGCGGGGTTCAAGAGAATCAGACCCAGGGCTAGTGTTGTCAGAGATAGTTCTTAGTAATTTTAAAACTTGAGAGCTGGTTATAGCTTTAAAGTAGAAAGACTGAACTATTGAGTCACAGTTGGAGAGGCTGAAGGGTCAGCAAGCTTGCTATAGTCAGAGGGCTGAGATGTGGTTGGTGCCTGTGGAAGGGTGGAGGTGTGGGTGAGATCAGAGAACATTCTGTTGAAGGCATTAGCTATGGTGTAGGAGCCATTGCAGTGGGCACCGTTGAGGATCATCTCAGAGGGGTTCTAGATTGTGGGGTGCCTAGGAAGGTCTTAATGGGCCCAAAATTTCCGAGGTCGTGGGCTGAGCTAGATAGTAGGTTCTGGCAGTACCTACTTTTGCTTGTCTTATCTGCTTTTGCAGGAATTCCTGTGTTGTTTGTATAATGAGTGGTCTCTGGTAGGCCAGTGCTTTTATAGTGCTTCCAGAGTTTGTCCCTAAGCCGTAGCTGTGAGGGCAAGTCTTTTAGACCATCTGGTTTGCTTTCTCTCTGACTCTTCTTTTCACTTTTGGTGCATGCCTATTCTGTACTTCATTGAAATTTATCAGGAAAACTCGTAGGGCATCTTTGACTTTTTCAGCATGTTGGATTTCAGACCAATCTATGGTGGATACATCATGGAGGAAGGCGTCTATGTCCATGTGGGCAAAGTTGGTAAAGGTGACAAGGCGGGGCGGAGGAGAAGGTGGGGGACCTGAGGACCATCGGCAGAAAATGGGAGAGTGGTCGGTTATGGCATCAGCCAAGACACCTGCCTTGGTCACGTGTTCAAGTCTGTTGGTGAGAATCCAATCAATAAGTGTGCCAGTCTGAGTAGGAGTTACCGTCCTAGTGTTCTCAGTTATGAGCTGGTAAAAGTTAAAGCTGTGGACTAGTGATGTGAGGGCACTATGAGAAGGACCCAGCCAGTTTAGGTTCACATCACCGAGGATTATGGTCTCATTTAGGTTAACAGATTGTGACGTTAGTTTGAGTAGGTCCTGAAGACCTTCCACTCCACCAGTGGGCGGGTTGTGGAGGCAGACTATGTGAAGTTTCTTAGCACCAAGGGACACAGTCGTATGAATGGACTCACAGACCAATTGTGGGTCTAGGGCTGGGGCTGATGTGATGCTGAGGTGGGTCTTGTGGTATAGGGCAATGCCCCCTCCCCATTTTGACCCAGGTCTGTCATGCCGGATAAGAGAGTAGCCAGGTATTTCACACAGGGCATCAGGTATTCGTGGTATTAGCCAGGTTTCAGTGAGGCACAATATGTCAGGTTCACAGACTTTGATCCAGGCTTCTAGTTCTGCCAAGTGGCTCAGCAAACTCCTGATGTTCATATGGGCTATTAAAAGTCCTTTATTTGTCTTTCCATTTGTGTTGGTGGAAGTGCTGTAGCAGGGAGGGCCTGGATTGGTCTCCATGCTGCTAGCTAGCAGAAGCACCAGAGATACCAGAAATTCTAGCCTTATCCTGTAGTAAGATTTAAGTAAATGATATTTCCCCAGTTTATTAAGGGCATAAAGTGCTGGTAAGGCATCCTTTATTATGGAGAAGATATTGCCAGGTGGGTTTTGGGCAGCATTTAGATGCCAGCAGGTTGGAGAACCTGAAATCTCTAGTTGAGGGGGTGTTTTGGTATTGACCGCATGGTAGTGTTAGAGAGAATTTATTCAGGCACAGTAGCAAAAGGAGGCTAATTAGGAGATGCAGTGCCCTTAGTCTGCCACTTGGGGGCAGCGAGCCAGCAGGGAGGAGTATCATGACAGCGTTTCTAGTCAGGAGCTGAGATTGCTTGGGAAGCAAAGATTGCAGGTGGGGTCTTTAGTCGGGGTAACCAGGATCAAGAATAGATTAAGACGTAGTACAGGAGAGGGGGGAGAGAGAGAGGGGAGGGGAAGGGTGAGAGGTTTGGCGGGACTCGGAGTAATCTGACCGAGAGATTGCTTCGGTGCATATGAGGCAGTTGCAGCTCAGGCGGCTGAGAGCTGCAAATATCCTACTGTTTAACAGTAGTGAGTAGGTTGATCACCCCTAGTGGTGAACAAGTATAAGGAGCCAATGGGAAAGTGGACACTTAGTCATATGACCTACAGAGTCCTATATAGCTAAAAGAGCCGACCAGGGTGGGTGAAGTGAGGGCGGGTGGGGAGCCGGGGCAAAGCGCCGGCGGGACAAATGGTCACAGGAGGAGCTGTACCACTTGCCGTTAGTGTCCGGGAAAAGGCTCTCCGAAAGCGGGGAGAGTGGGCTGCTCGCAGCGGTGCACGGCGCTCCCAGTCCCAAGGCTCAGAAGGCAGTCACAAAATCAAGCTTTGCGGTGAAAACAGCCGCTTTCAGTGAGCGGGTACAATTCAGGCAGCGCCAAGCGCTTACGGGAGAGAGCCAGCAGCTGAAAGTGTAGAAAAATGTACCTTTCGGCGCTTACGGCTTTGGCAGCTCTAGGTACCAGCAAGCGGCCGGGCTCCTGGTTCTGCTTCTGGGCATGAGCACAGCGGGCGGCCCCTGTCAACAGGCTTCCCTGGAGGAGCGAGGCGTAGTCTTCGTTGGTTACCGCTGGGCAAGCGGTTCCAAAGGCGGGTCCCTGAGGCTACAGAGGTGGGTCCACAGCAGTGCTGGGGTGCGAGGAGGAGCGATCCGAAGCCCCGATGGGCTTGGAAGGACCTAAGGAGGATAGCAAGGGAGAGGCATTAAGTAGGCATAGGTGCGGTGGGGAAGGCTTAGGAAACAAAGAAAAAGAACGGGAAGTGAGAAGAGGGGAGGAGGCTGGTGACAGAGGGAAAATTTAGCAGATTGTACAGATTACAGGCAGATTTACTTAGGCTGTAGACTTTAGCTTTAAAATAATACAGTTAAACTCATGCAAAAGTCACAGGAGGAGCTGTACCACTTGCCGTTAGTGTCCGGGAAAAGGCTGTCCATGAGCGGGGAGAGTAGGCTGCTCGCAGCAGTGCACGGCGCTCCCAGTCCCGAGGCTCAGAAGGCAGTCACAAAATCAAGCTTAGCGGTGAAAACAGCCGCTTTCAGTGAGCGGGTACAATCCAGGCAGCGCCAAGCACTTACGGGAGAGAGCCAGCAGCTGAAAGTGTAGAAAAACGTACCTTTCGGAGCTTACGGCTTTGGTGGCTCTAGGTACTAACAAGCAGCTGGGCCCTGGTTCTGCTTCTGGGCGTGCGCAGCAGCAGGCCCCCTGTCAACAGGCTTCCCCAGAGGAGCGAGGCACAGTCTTCGCTGGTTACCGCTGGGCAAGTGGTTCCAAAGGCGGGTCCCTGAGGCAACGGAGGTGGGTCCATGCAGCGCTGGGATGCGAGGAGGAGCGATCCAAGCCCCGATGGATTTGAAGGACCCTTCGCGCTACAGCTTTGGCGGCTCTAGGGTACCAAGCAAGCGGCCGGGCTCCTGGTTCTGCTTCTTGGGTGTGGCGTGGTGGCGGCCCTGTCAACAGGCTTCCCTGGAGGAGCGAGGCGCAGTCTTCGTTGGTTACCGCTGAGCAAGCGGTTCCAAAGCCGGGTCCCTGAGGCTACAGAGGTGGGTCCACGGCAGCGCTGGGGTGCGAGGAGGAGCGATCCGAAGGCCCGATGGGCTTGGAAGGACCTTCCGGCACTTACAGCTTTGGCGGCTCTAGGTACCAGCAAGCAGCCAGGCTCCTGGTTCTGCTTCTGGGCGTGAGCGCGGCGGGGCCCCTGTCAACAGGCTTCCCTGGAGGAGCGAGGCGCAGTCTTCGTTGGTTACCGCTGGGCAAGCGGTTCCAAAGGCGGGTCCCTGAGGCTACAGAGGTGGGTCCATGGCAGCGCTGGGGTGCAAGGAGGAGCAATCCGAAGCCCTGATGGGCTTGGAAGGACCTTTCGGCGCTTACGGCTTTGGCGGCTCTAGGTACCAGCAAGCGGCCGGGCTCCTGGTTCTGCTTCTGGGCGTGAGCACGTCGTGGGCGGCCCCTGTCAACAGGCTTCCCTTGTAGGTATGACTAGGGCACTTACCGGTATATTTTAATATAGGGACTGAATGTTTTTCATTTATGCTGTATGGGTGACCTATAATCCAGTTGACCTGTATTCCTTATATATGAAAATGTCTATGACCTGTACAGTCATATACTATGTTAGTCCTTTGTGATTCTTTGAACAATAAAAAGGAACTTAAAAAAAAACACACACACACACACACACATAACTTCCTGCTGGCTCTTCATCCAGTTGGCAGCATTGGAGCATCTGTGAGTGGAGCTACTCCCAGTGCCCATGATTTTCAAAAGATGCTCTCCAGCACACTATCAGTGGCTGGCACACAGCAGGGTCACGAGGGCAAGCAAAGCCACCAGTTCTGTAGCTTCCCCCCTCCACTTTACCGCCTGCATGACTTGGCCTTGGGACAAAGGTTCCCTTAGAGACATAACTCCTTTCTGGCTCTTCATCCAGTCGGCTGCATCAGAGTGTTCTCCGTGGGCAGAGCTTCCACCTCCCTCCTAAGTTACTTTGCATCTAGTGATCTCTTGTGCTGCAGTCCGGTGCATTAAGGACTGCAGTGCAAAGAACATCCAGAAGGAATCTCCTTGAGTCGACCTTGAGTCAGTTGTCAGTCGGCCACGCTGCTCTCCAGGTTCCCCACCCACTAGCTCCCTCCATTCTCATCAGGGTGTCTTAAGGGAGTACAGCACAGCTATAGAACCATCTGTTTTAACCAAGGTGAGTGTTTTGCTGCTGTTCTACTTACAGAATCCCTAACTACACCCTATCCAGGTATAGTTCCATTTCCAGTTTGTGTCTAATATTTTGTTTGCTTTAGATAATTCAGGTCAGTTCCTTCATTATCCCATCATTATCATTTAGCTGTTGCTTTTGCCATCTGCTTATACTCAGAGTATCCTAGGTACACCCTCTTAGGTTTAGTCATATTGCTAGCTACATTCCTAGGTATTTGCCGTGCTCTCTCAATCTGCTCCTTTCATCATTGAATGCCTGCTGCCAGCACCATTTGTTTTTATCCAGGTTATAGATCTCATCCTATCTGGACCAGCTGGGACTTCTGGTGTCCATGTTAAAATTCTACTTGCATAGTTTTATTCACTTACTCACAGTACTGTATGCCTATGTGCCTTGACAATTGCTAATACTAGGGTATTCCAGCAGTATCCAATCTTGGTACACCCTGTTCCTAGCTACCCCACAAACTTTGGCATTGTTTGGTTTTCAGCTGCTCCACCACTGTTTGCCTGTTGTTCCTCATTTACTTCTAATTTTCAGGGAACTTATTTACATCCCACCTGGGTTTGCCTTATTGCTAGTTTCCATAGGTTTGCACAGTATAGTTTCACTATTCTATGCCTGTTGTTTTCACTGACTATTAATTCTCAGGGAACCTTGTTACACCATACCTGGGTATTGCCTTCTTGTTAGTTTCAGTTAAGTTTTTTTTTGTTTTTGGTTTTTTGTTGGCCACTGGCCGGCCACTATCTGTCCATCCCAGCCATCTGGACCCCCATTTTCCGGGACTTGCCTATTCCACTGAAGTGCACCCTGGCTTACCCCTCCCATGGCAGGGCCATCTGGGAGTGGCCTTCCCAAATGGAGACTGGTTCATGATCTGGTGGGGAGTGCCTTGGTTGGCTACATGGGGTCCATTGGAGGGCAGACATCCTCCTGCTCGGCACAATGATTTTTTTCTATGTGCTATCCCCAGCGAGAGGCATGCAGTGACGTAGTGGATGCACTAAGCGCCAGATGTCTGGCATGCCTCCCAAAGTTGTTGAGCATTGGCTGTCAGACCCGGAACCTGATTCTGGAAGCTGCCTGTGTCGGGTGCATCTTGCAGCAGTAAGGGGATGCACCCAACATAGTTGCGGTGAGCATAAAGGTGCTATTCAGAAAGTTTGCCACTTGTAGCAAATTTTCTGGAATAGCTGCATATTGTGGCCCTGCGCCAAAAGGAGTGGTGCAACAGGCAGCATCATCGCAAGTCTGACTCAGCTGGGGACTGCTTGGCAGGAGATTGCACAGGTGACCCAAGGGCAGGAAGCCGGTTAGCTGAGCATGTACTGAGCAGCCACTTTGTGTGGTCCCCATAGGGCACTGTCCCGGTACTGCCAGGACACCTGTGTGCCCTCACTGAAGACTATCTGCTGTGGCAGGTTAGTGCCAACCTGAGCAGTCCTGACGTCTGTGGTGTTGCAGTTGCCCCACCGGGCAGCAACCCGATCCCGCTCGGCTCCACCAACCACCTTGTCCCAGTCCATCAACAGTACCTGGTGGTCTAGTGACCCCTCGCCACCCTGGGAGGCATTGGTGAAGCACCCGCTCCCCCATTCCGACCTGACACGCTTCCTGACTGGCACTACCCTCCTTACACCACCATGGCCATTCTTTGGAGGTTTTAATATTAATTGGTTTTCCGGCCTCCAGGCCGTGTCTCTTAGGACTAAATCCTGTGCTTCTCACAACTCATTACTCAACCCATTTGGCTCTGTCACACTCCTCAAACCATTGCCTCCTGGACTGTGTTCTCTCCTCACACCCCCAATGCGTTGTTGCAGTAGGTGTTTTGCCAGGCACCTTTAACAACCACAGCGTGACATTTTGTGTGAGGAAAGTTCGGTTCCCTCCCTTCTCCCCCAAGCATATCTGGTTCAGGTCCCTCTGATCGCTACACAAAGGTGCTGTACTGAGCAACCTGGCTGCAGCTGTCCCCTGTTCTCTCTGCCTCAGGCACTGACCTGTCCCTCTCCCTCTTCCTTTGAAAATTTCCTTTTGTCTGGGACAAGCATGTTGCCTTTTGGGAAGTTCAAGGTTAAGTCTTCCCACCACCCTAGGATCACATATGATCTAACAGATATGAGCAAAACCCCATGGTCAAGCCTGGCCCCGGTACAAATTATCCTGTGCCCTGTCTGACCTCTTCACTTACAGGGTGTTTAGGAACACTTGCACAAAGGCTGTCCACACTGCCAAATCTGCTTTAAAATAGCTCAGAGATAGTCTTAGGCTTGTGTGATTCTGGAAGGTGATTCCTCCTTTGCATCCCCAACCCAGTCCACTCCCTGGTCTTAATGGTTAATGGCTCACCTCTCTGACCTGTCTCTGTTGCTGCTCACTTCAGTGAGTTTTTACCACATATCTCCCTCTCCACCCCTTCCAGGCTTCTCCCCCACATTTGAGTTCATCCCCCTCCCCAATCACTGTCCAGAAACCTTCTTGCCTTTTCCTCCTCAGCTTCTCCAGATGTAGCCTGGATGGCCTGGACCCCAAGTGTCTCCATTGTCAGCTCTTGCCATTGCCCGTCCCTTTACTCACCGCCTAAACCTCTTCTTCATCCTCTCGCTGTCCTCAGTCTTGGAAGATTGCCAGAGTTCACATCCCCTCACCCAACAACTTCAGTCCATTCTCTCTCCTCCCTCCTTGCAAGCTGCAAGGGAAACATGTCTACTCCAGGCTTGCTGACTTCTCCACTCTTCCAACTTCCCCTCCCACTTCTAGTTTAGTTTTTGGAAGCGCCATTCCACTGTCTCCTCTCTGCTATGGGTCACTGACTCTGTTTTCTCTGGAATGGATCAGCAGCAAATCATGGCAACAGTTTTCATCAACCTGGCCAAAGCCTTTGGTTCAGTCTCCCATCTACACTTCCTGGACAAGCTGAGTTCTGCCGGCCTCTCAGCCCCCACTATTTACAGGTTCTGTTCCTGCTGAAAGCAAAGTCAATCTCAGCCAACCTCAGTGAAATAAAAAAGATGAACAAGTACAAATGGAAAAGGCCCAAAACCAATCCAGGCTGAACCAATGTTGAGAAAGATTGGAGTGACTGGCCTACTCACCAAATGATTTTAATTTGATATTTTTATTAATTCAGTAGTAACTTTCAGACTTTTTTCTCATCCTGTGTTTCGGAAACAATTCTCCTTTTCCTCAAGGAGTCTGGTAATTATTCTAAAAATTGTAATTAAATAGCCGGCCCAACGGCACAGCAGTAGCAATACCACTCACGACACCGACGACCCGGGTTTGGGAACAAGCCCAGGTGTCAGAGGGCCAGCTATGGAATATTTTGCTGTGTGAGTTTTCTACATACACAGGACAGAATATATTTCAGTGGTGGCATTTTTCTGATATGCAAGATAATATGACATAAATGTAGAAATCTAATGTAAATGCAGCTCCCTCAATACATGTTATTTTATACAAGTGTAAATGAAGGTTATGTGTATTTGATTATTGTCTTAGCTGTAATTTAATTACAATTTTTAGATTAATTACTGAACTCCCTGAGGAAGGGGAGAATTGTCCCTGAAGTGCAGGATGAGAAAAAAGTCTGGAAGTTACTATTGAATTAATAAAAATATTGAATTAAACTCATTTGGTGAGTGGGACTGTCACTCCAATCTTTCTCAGCTTAGGTTATATTTCTACCTCTTGGGCCATCAGTCAGTACAGGTAGGAGGTGTCCTGTCCCTCCCTTTGCATCCGAGCTGGGGTCCCATGGGGCTCCATCCTGGGACCAATCCTCTTGTACATTTTCCTAAAAGACCTCCTCTCAGCTTGTGCCAACTCGTGTATTCACATGTATGCAGATGACACAGTTCTCTACATCTCAGGCCTCTCAACTGTGGCTGTGAAGTCTTTCTCCAGCAAGACTTCAACAGTTTCTTGCACTGGTTCCAGTCCAGACATTTCCGGGTCAGCACTTTAAAAAAAAAAAAAAAAAAATGTCCATGACCTTTGGCACCAGCCAGAAGCTGGCCAGGCTGTCTCCCTCCCTGTTTTCTCCCTGCTGGATGTCAACCATCTTGAAGTTGTCCCTACCTTGATGTGTTGTTAGAGAGTGGGCTAGATGCTGTACCCACATTAATGCCATCCACGCCAAACTCTGCCACAAACTCAGTGCCCTGTACCACAAAGAGGAGTGCCTTTCTCCTCAGGTCCTCCGGGAACTGGTCACCAAAATGGTCTCCCAGTTTTTGACTGTGGATGTGGTCTTTGGCACCATCCCTCCTCTTCCCTTACTAGACTGGACACTTTCTGCAGCTGCCCTGCCATCTCACCCCCTCATAACCCATCACTGTCCCCTTTACTCCTCTCTCTCTCCCTTCATCTTGCCTGTCCCACTGTGCTTCCCTCATCTCCAAATACTCCCTCTCCCTTCATGCCTGTCCTCACTCTCATCCCCTCTTCCTTCTCCTCCCTGCTCTCAGGGACCTTCGCACATTCTCCCTTCTCCACCTACACTTCTCAGCTGGAAAGTCTGCATTCTCCTTTCGCCTCCCCTCCCTTTGGAATCTGCTACCCTTCTTGCTCAGTCTCTCCCCCTCACTCCCCTGTTAAGACACCTACTTGACTTCTCCTTGCACCACCCTGCCTCTGTCAACCCTCTGACTCTTTTCCTAACCCCCCAACTGCTATTAACCTCTAACCCCCACCTCATGATTTTGGCTCTTCCATGTGTAATTTAGCTGCCTGTTTGACTCATCCTCTCAGCATAAGTACAGCCACCTCTTCCTACAGGCACCAAACACGTATTTTGCCCTTGTCTAAATTGATAACTGATTTGTAGGCTAATCTATGCTCTCACCAGTTTGTCATGATTTTGATAACTTCTTTGTTCTGTACTTTTTTTTTTTTGCTGTCATTATAACCGTACTCTGTGTCTTACTGTAATTTTGTAATGCTGTTCTCCCCTTCCCTCTCCCCTGGGTCGCACCTGGGAATGAGCTCAGCTCAGTGTGCCTTTCCTGGTCATAAGTTTTCAAATAAAAAAGCAACCCAAAATTAGGGAAAAAATAGGACTATTTAGAAACAAACACAAAAAATGTTTACTGAGGTTGTTTAAAAGATATACCACACATGCCAACAAGAATAAGCATATTAAAAAACATAAACAGGTAGTCTGTTCCTTTAAATTGGTTTACTGTTTCTGATCTTTCACAGAACCATATATTAATAGAGCAACCCCTTGCCAGAAAGGAGCAGACATGGCTGTTGGTGTCTGACTGACATTTACAGTAGATTTGACCTGGTTGGTTATAGCAGAGTTTTTTTAATCCAGGCTTGGAACACTCCACCTTACATAAGGTTGTGAACTTGATCAGTTACATGTGACTAAAAATAGAGCAGTTTAAGGTTGTGTCATGAGGATTTAGGGCTTAATAATTATCACATCAAATCGTATTTAGCGTGACTGTTGAAATGATTTTATTAGAAAGGATTAATCATGACTTTTGCTGAATTGGGTTATAACTCTGTGTGTAATCTTAGCAGCAGTAATCCCATTAGGGCCCACAATGTCAGCACAGTGTAATTGAAACCAGTGATTTTTTTTTGACAGCAAGAAACCCATAGCCTTTTGCATGTCAGGCAAGAACTGAATTACATTACAGACATCAAGTTCAACTTTTATCTCTATGACCCTCTCTATGATGCGCTGAGAACCTTACATTAAAGAGCAACTGTCTCGGCTCTATCTCAAGTACCTCCCAGAAGCATAAAAAACTCTACTGGGCTCCAAGTCCGCTGGTGCTGAAATTAAAATGTTTCTGTGACCCCATTTTGGAAGGAAGGGATCGATTTTGGCTCTGTGGACAAGCCATGCCTATCCCTTCCACTTCCTGATACCACTGCAGTCGGGCGATCTGCCCCGTTCCTCCCCACGTCCACAAGAATGACACCACAAAACCAGCAAGTATAGGGCGGATCGCTTCATTGCAGTGGTATCAGGAAGTGGAAGAGATCAGTGCTGCTCGGCTCCATGGAGACAAAATACGATCCTTCCTTCCAAAATGGGAGCAAATGTAACAAAATATGGGCACTATAGGACTTCTGCCCAGGTAAGGCTTATTCATGCTTCTTGGGCAAGGGTGCTAGATAGTTGCTGTGTAAAACATACAGAGAACAGACCAGCACAAATAACAGGAGACTGAAACAGAGCAGAATAAAACTGCCATCACTCAGATTACATGAATGTCCCCATCCAGAATACTTTGTCCAGTTTTATAGACCGCACATCAGGAAAGATACGGACAGGGTGGAGGTGGTCTAGGGGAGAGCAAATAAGATGATGCAGGGCTTGCAAGGGAAGCCCAACGGGGAGAGATTGAAGGATTTCAATATGTTCACTCTGGAGGACAGGAGAGTAAGGGGTGACATGATCAAGACCTTCATTTACTTCACAAGGATGAACTGAGTGCAGGGAGCACACCGCTTCCAAAAGAGGACAAGCTGCAGGACTTCGGGGCATGTAGTGATACTGGAGAGAGGAATTTCAGGAAGGCTGTTGTGAACTACCAGTACTTCCTCATAGAAAGAGTGGTAGAAGCATGGCACCGACTGCGAGTTGAAGTTGTGGAGGCTACTACGTTGGAAGGCTCCAAGCATGCATGGGATAGACACAGGAGCATAGTAACACAGAAACAACGGGGGCCCTGGAGACCATTTGGGGTCTGCATAAGTACAGTAGGCAGGGAACCCTTGGGCAGACTGGGTGGGCTTATCAGTCTTTTTCTGCCAGCAGTTTTCTGTTCCTTTGTCTATAAAAAGTCCACTTGAATACAGATATCACTGGTAAGGATAATTTCAGACATTCATGCACTTAAAATATATATATATTTTTTTTTCGTTTAGCAGCTACCCTGGTTACCCCTTTCCAGCAACTGGCCAGTACCCACCAACAGCGAACACACAGCAATACCCACCACAGTCACCCAGCACAACTGTTGGTAAGTAAACTGAAATGTTTATGGATGATGGGCAACACAGTCCCAGAATATCAGGCAGCCTAACTATATCCACTGTGTACAAAAAACGGAAATCTATTCAGTTGTATTCTCTCTACACAACATAACTAGGATGAGTTTAGAAGTTCCTTTAAAATACAGATAAAACGCTGCCCAGAGTCCTGATGGTGAGCAGTGCTGCTAACCATGCTGCCTGCCAGATTCGAGTCCCAAGCCCGGTATGTCATAAAATAGTTGGCAGAGACCATGCTGTCTCCGGGAGGGTGGGTGACTGCTGTCTCCATAAGACCGCCCCTTTATGGCTCATAGGGAGGACATCAGATCGCAGTACTATGCAGCTCCAGAAAGGCAGTGGAGGGCAAAATCTGCTACCAGTGTGATGCAGGCTGCTGTTGAGACATATTCCAGTCCTGTGCTCATCGATGCCAGTCAGTATGTGGTGGGTGTTTCATGTCCTAGCCCACTTCTGACTGGCCAGAAAGGTCTTCTGTCTCAACCTAGGCCTCAGTGGGTGGAGGCTGAATATTTTTGTTTTGTTTTTGTTTTTTTGTAGTTTTTTTTTTTTTTTGGGGGGGGGGCAGGCATAGACAAATGGAAACCATAGTGGTTCTTAGGCAGATATGTTATTACACTTGCCCAGCTCAGTTACAGTGCCCAATCTCCTGCTCCCCTGTTCAGCAAAATTTCAACATGTACTTTCTGCCAGCTAGCTACACTCTGAGGCAGTGTCCAGGACAGTATAAGCCTTTTGTTATGGAATAGACATTTTAGTATTCTGGTTCTTAAAGAAAAATGGTCATTATTGTAACCCTCCCGAAAGCTCTGCCCCCAAATTAAGCTTTTGGCATAGTAAAAAAATTATTTTCGCCAGTTTACTTACTTTATTTTAGTTTTCTAAAGTCCGTGATCACTAAACATGGCGGATGCTGTGCAGTTCCATTTGATCCAATAGTGCAACGCCGCACCACTCACCCCAGTGCATAATGTATTTGGGTGAGCGGTACGGCACCGCACAATTAGATGAAATGGAATCGTGCAGCATCTGCCATGTTTGGTGATCATGGACTTTAGAAAATTAAAATAACCTGGCAAAAAAAAAAAACTTTTACTTTGCCAAAAGCTTAATTGGGGGTAGCACTTTCGGGGGTGGGAGGGTTACAGTAATGACCATTTTCCTCTAAAGAGTTTAGGGAGGTAGTAGCGCAGTGGTTTAAGGCTCTGAGCTGCAGATCTGGAGACCTGGGTTTGAATCCCACAGTCCCCACTTGCATACTGTGTGACCCTGAGCAAGTCACTTAACTTCCCTGTGCTCCCAGGCTGCACGTGTAAACAAGCTTTCAGCTTAGTGTCTCTCTCCTGGTTAAACAATTGGGGGGAAAAAAAGAATGTAAGCCACGGTGACTTGATAATGCAAGAGTATTACCTAGCGAGAAGAAAGCTCAGGGTGATAAATCTGGCAAAGGGAGCTTGGGATCCTAATCACTGAAAGTCAGGTGCACACTAGGAACTTGCCACAAAAAAAAAAAAAAGAATTGACTGCTAGGTGCTTCTGGGAGAAATTCCAGTTAAGGAGATCATGCCACTGTGTGTGGAATATTGCTGTCAATTTTGGAGCCGATTATACAAAAGGACATAAATGTACCATAGAAACCATGCAGAGTAGGGCAACCGAACAGATCTGGGGGATGAAAAATATGAGAAAGACTAAATGAGAGCCAGTTGTTCATTTTGAAAAGAGGCAGGATAATGGGAGATCTAATCCTCATGTGTAAATTTATGCCAGATCGCAAAGCAACCGTTCCATGTTTACAGCAACTATGCATGTTTACAGTGACAACTTTGAACTGATATTTTTTATACCATGTAAATTGCCCTTTTGGTATTGTTTTGTAAGATTCCCTTTTTCTACATTTTGATTCTGTTTATTATTTTTTTCTGTTTCATTACCAGTTCAGTTCACATTGTTCAATTTGTTCAGCCCCCCAATTTAATAACGATCATCTTTACTTCCTCTGAACCATCCAGTTACAAGGTTGGGCACAGGGCACAACCTCCAAGATAAACAATTTATGATGAGATTATGTAGTCTTATAAGGGAAGAGGAGGTCTTAAAAGTCCCTCTATAGGACCATGTTACAAAATATTGAGGAAGGGCACCCTTCTCATTACCCAGTGGCATCTAAAGTTCTCTTTTTTCTTTTATCTGTTTTTGCGGAGCCTGGCAGGTGGCTATGGCCTCCCTCGAAGAACTCATCTTCGCCCCACTAAGCCAACCCCTGGTAGTTCTCCCGCGACAGGGCCAGGGAGGAGCGTGCCAACTCCCCACCCCACCACCAAACACAAATCCAGAAGCCAGGGGTGGCACAGGGATGCAGTGCACACTGGAGTCCACCAGTTAGAAGACCTCATGGCTGCTCAGTTTTCCTAAACATCACCAAAGCACTCAGAAGAGGAGCCAGGCCTGCACGGTAAGCAGAAGACCAAGTCTGCTAAATATGGCACGGAGTTCAGGGTGTCTGAATGGGGGAACCCTGAAGGCAGTAAACACAGGAGAGCCTCTAGGCAGGTACTGGAGATGGTGCCTGCTAAGAAAAAAACCAAAAGAAAATTGTGTCACTGCCCCTTCTCATGAAGAAGTAAAGGAGTCGGTGGACAAAAGTAAAATGCCCTCGGTATAGGACATTACTAAGGCATGGCAGTGTTTCCAGGCTGTTGGTTCACTGATGAACATGCCGGTTCCCGCTCCTCCGGTTCCAGTACCTACGCTAGATCCAGAAAAGGAAGGGACTGAATATTATTATGGTGAGGGAGAGGGGGAGAATCTATTGAACCTGACTGTTTCCCTGAACAAGAATTTGGCTCTCTTCCCTGAGCCCAGGATGACTTCTCCTTACATTATTTCTTTCTGACTTCCAGTATTGACAAGAAAATAGAATAGAAATACTAACTGGACAAACAGGATGCTGAATACCTTTACTCACCCTGGCCATGAGGAGGTAGTACTGGCTGTGGCCTGCGACAAAGCAAAGATTCCCCTCTCTATGCAGGCCCTGAATAAGGACTCCAGGAAGCTGGATAACATGGGGAGAAAGATTTACACCTCAGCATCCCTTCTCCTGAGACAAGCAACCTATATAGCTTATACTATAACAAATAATCAACATGGCAGCCACGCTGGGCTGGCCATGAAGAAGTGGGAACAGCGTTTTATAGTTTCAAGCATTTTCAGTAAACTTTTAGAGTGTTATTTGTTAAATATTTTTCATCATTTGTAAAGTTCTTGTGAAATTCCTTGGAGGGACAGAGAAAAACAGAAGACGGGGGGCACCATAGAGCCAGCTTCCAGACAGGACATTTCTTACAGAGCTCTACACTCTTAGCTCCATCTTGGCCACTAAAAAGTATTTTTTGAGACGTTATACTATAAAATAAATGGGACCAGTAGCTACTTTAGCCCTCCAGCTATCTAGCGATACCAAACTTGTAATGGGGCATACAAAGAAGATGTAGTCCCAAGCCGTAGGAAATCAGTGGCCTACTGTGCCACAGGTAGAACTGCGAGGGGGGAGCAGAGTCATCAGGCCTTACTGCAGCTCCAACATCGAAAGAACTCCCATGGCAGGCCATTATAGAGTCGGTAAGGGCAATGGATGCAAAAATTGAAAAAACCCTTACCAAACTCAGAGCACAGGGTGCAGCTATCACCTCCCTGATCTCTTCTGTCGCAGATGCGGATAAGAGATCCCTTGCAGCTCAAGCTACAGCAGCCCTTATTACTAAAGAAACACAGCAACTTCAGGGCAGATTGGAAGCAGTAGAAAATGACTTGCGGGCAGGGAATGTCCACATAGTAGGCGTGCCAGAGGGAGTTGCATACCTAAAAACCTGGCTAACAGAGAATCTTTGCCTCCCAGAGGGATTTGACTGGGCAGAATTGCAGCAAGCTTATAGGATCACTCCATGGATGTGACCTGCAGACACGAACCAACAAAGAACTGTCATTTTGAAGGCTGTTGGATCGGAGGTGAGAGATGTCCTCGGCACTGCATGGGCTACTGACCCACTGGAGATCTGGGGTCAGGGGCGTAAAGGTATTCCTGATCTCTCCTTCCAGACCAGGGCCCGACACAAACAGTTCAATGTAGTCGACAGAGGCTCTGCACACCGAATTGTCTACCTTTTTATTACAGCCCATTTACTGTTACTTAAGAAAGGCAAAGCTGGCAGTTCACTATCCCAAAAGATGCTGGTCGATGGGTTGAGAAGGCTGAATCAGAATTTCAGGCCCAACCTCCGAGGCAGTCTGCAGTGGAAAGCTCTAACTCTGATGAAGACTGAGTAGCTGGAATTGGATTTTTTATTGTTTGTGTAGCAGCCATGGATTTGGGGTTTATACTTGTTTTTTATTTCTGAAAATTGCCTATGGGGAGGGAGATATATTTGGAGGAAGGGGCTTAATCGAAGATGTATGAATGAATACTTAGTATTATAAAAGTGCCCTAATCTTTTTCTGGATTACTCCTCTGAGGCATTAATTTTTCCCTGGGAATAATGTTGTGTGTTAAACTTAGATATAGTATAGTGACTTGTTAAAGTTATAAGTTCACCCTTTTTTTGGTTTGTTGGCCATGGGGAGCAGGGTGTGGAGCAGTAGGGGACTACATTACCTAAATTCAACCTGTATATTTAATTAAGGTTAACAGCACTACCAGCTAGAGCAGTATTTCTAACTGAGGACTCTACCTATGGACACTAACATCAGCCGTGAAGCAGATGGCTTTTCCTTGGACATTTTGGGACTCTTTTGGTAATTTGTTACTTATATTATCCATTTCCCCCACTCCTACTGTACTAGAGTGTAAGAGTGAAACTGTTACCCCACATGTAAGGAATGGATTGTTGTATCTCTTGCATGAGATTACTAACTGTATTGTTGTTTTTAAACAAAAAAAAAGCAATAAACAAAAAGTTTTAAAAAAGAAAAACAGCAGACCTGGTATATGTGTGGATGATTCCGGGGTTGTGAGAGAAACAGAGATGTGCATCTCATCCCGGTCTTTTGTTTTAAAACAAACAAAACAAAACGACTTATTTGGAGGAGTTGCCTGTGGATTTGTTCCATCTGCGGGGTTGAGCGCTGTCTGTGAGTAACGCCTGTGGAGGTGGCAGGATTCGGCTGGAGTCCATGGCGGACAGGCTGGTGGAGCGGTTCTGCCATAACAGAACGGGGTACTTGCAGTCCAGGAGTCTGGAGGAGCACTGATCAGCAGTACACGGACGGAAGGAAGAGAGACGAGCCCGTAGTTGCTGGGACGTCTTCTCAGAGTGACAGTTGGAGGATTTACTGGTGGGGCCCATGGTTGAACTGCAGGGAAGTTTCTAGGGGTATCTAGGGAGTTTGTCACCAGAGGGTGGCCAGCTTCTGAAAGAGGGAACCGGTGGGGCAGCTGTTGCCGTGGGGGAGTCCCTGGATCATTCAGTGATTTGGGCTGGGTCAGAACTAGCAAAATCTGTTCTCCTGAAGGAAGAATTCAGCATGTGATTTTGCTGAGAAGGATCATAGGACTTGTTGAGCTATCTCCCCCCCACCCCAAACGGATTCTGTGACTGTGTTTATTCCTGCCTAAAAACCATGGGGAGAGTCCTCTGCAAAGGTTCAAGTGACTTTATTTCAGTTCTATAGTAAAGTAAAGAGAACAATGAGGGCTAGGAGGGTGAGAGCCTCTTAGCATCTAAGCTGTCCAGGCTGTGGAGGTGAGAGCTCCCCAGTATTTGCTGAGTTACATTTTTGGATAATTTATTGACTTCTGGTTTGAATGTGGATTACCATTTATTAGTTCTTCATATATTTGTGACTTGGACTGAGAGGGCCAAGAACATTTTACTCTGTCAAACCAGCATTTGTCCCTTTTTGAGGACTTTATTTATAATTGTTTATTTGTGTGTTTTTGTGTTTTGCGGGGGGTGTGGTAGTGAAATTGAGATTGCGTTGTGGGTGGCTGGTTGAGGGCTTTGTAGTCAAGTTTGTGGTGTTTTGACTGGTTGTGGGGAATTTGAGGATTGGGTTTTAGTGGAGTGGGTTTTTGTTAAAGAAATGTGCTTGGGACAAGGGCCCTTAAGGCACAGTTACTTAGGTGGCGACCTACGGGACCTCTGCTCCTTCGAGCTTCCAGCATTGCCGGTTGAGGTCTGTCATAGATGTAGAGCCTTGGGGATAGCTCGGGGTGGGGGTGGTCCTCCGAGTGGCTGCCGGGGTGTCTGGGATTCGTGTGGTGAGGCCAAGGAGACACTCTGGGGTGATATGGGAACTCGAGCGGGGTTTGCCATGCTTAGTTCCCATACCCAAGGGCTGCACCTTGGAGTATGGGCAGATAGCTGGTCCGGTTGCCCCACCTCATCCTACTCAGGTTGTGTTGTGCAATGCCAGGTCGATGAGGAACAAGATTGCCATAATGGCGGACTTGATATCCTCTCTCGACCTGACTTGCATCACGGAGACCGGCTGGATGAAAATGCCGCTCCCATTCTGGTGGCAGCAGTGCCGGCCGAGTATTCTATGATGCACAACCCGAGGAAGGATCGCAGGGGGGTGGCCATTTGTTTTAAATCTAGCTTGAACCTCACGGTGCTACCTGTAGGTCCTACACAGTCCTTTGAATGTGTGGTCGCCCGAGGTGATGTTGGTGTGGGCTTCAGTGTCCTGCTTTATCGTCCCCCAGGAATAGATGGGGACTTTTTGCAGGAGGTCATGGAGCTTGTCGCCAGCCTGGTGTTGGAGTCCCCCCAGGTGGTTGTTTCTGGGGGACATCAATGTTTGGGTCGACAGTGGGCTCTCGAAATTTGGAAACCATCTTCTTGGGAGCATGGAGGCCCTGGGCCTGACACAAAATGTAACAACAGCAACACACTCAGGTGGCCATACACTGGATCTGTTTTTTCCTTTGGTTTAGCTATTATCAATCTCAGTGTAGATCCGGTTGTTTAGTCGGATCATAGCACCGTGGGGTTCATGTTTAGAGCCTCCCCCCACGATGGTCCTGCCCCTGTGGAGGTGGTCCAGTACCAGCCGTTAAGAGGAGTTTCCTCTGTGGACTTGTTGGCAGTGCTGGACCTATCAGGTGTTGGAGTGGCTTGTGCGATTGGGTTGGAGGAGGAAGTGGTGGCCTATAATGGAGCTGTTGGTGCAGCCTTTGACTCAGTCACACCATTTCATGTCCGGCCCTGTCTACTCATCAGAGACCTCCTTCATATGACGAGGATCTCCAGGTTTAAAGATCAGGGGCAGAGGTTAGAGATGCTGGAGGAGATCTGGCTTGTTGTAGGACAAATTGGCTCTGAAGTCACATTATGCTGACTATCGGGGGGCAATCTCCCGAAAGAAGACAGAATTTCTGTCTGTGGAGATTGCTGCAGCGAAAAACAGAGCAGCTCAGCTCTTCCGCATGGTAGAGGGGCCCTTACATCCAGCCTAAGTGCTGGGGAGGCAGATTCTAGCACTAGGTGCAGTGGCTGGCTCCTGTTTTCACCGATAGGGTGTTCTCTGTTAGAGGCTGAAGTCTCTTTGAGCATCTCTCGAAGGGATGCAGGATCCAGCCAGAGTGCGTGCCAGAACATTCCTCCTGTCTGGGATGAGTTTGAGCTGGTTGGGATTCAGGAAGTGGTGGAGGTAATCTCAGAGCTATGGCCTACACAGTGTGATCTGGACCCAGGTCCAACCTGCCTTTTGGTTGGGTATTTGGACCTGTGGTTGCTGAGGTCGTCTGGAGTTCATTGAGGAGTGGAATCTTCCCACTGGCCCTGAAAGAGACCTTGGTTAGACCCTTTGAAAAAGCCCTCTTTGGACCTGGACTGTCTCAGCAACTACAGGGCTGGTCTTGAACCTCCCATTTTAGGAAGGTTATAGAAAGGTGGTGGCCATGCAGCTTGAAAACATCTGCCGCTTCCTCCGCCTATGAGCCTTTCCACTCTGGGTTCCGTGCTGGGCATAGTATGGAGACTGCCCTGATGAGGGTGTTAAATGATCTCCTGATGGCAAGGGACAGGAGAGACCATACTGTCTTGGTCCTCCTGGACCTCTGTATGGCGTTTGACACCAAGGACCATGAGGTGTTACTTGACCGCCTGCGCTTCTGGTGTGGCCTGTCCGGTAATGTCATCAGCTGGTTCAGGTCATACCTGACGGAGTGCAAAGGGTGACAGTGGGACTTGTCTCATCTAGCGAAGCTTCTGTGCTGTGGTGTTCCAAGGGTTCAGTCTTGTCCCCTTATTGTTCATGGTGTACATGCTGCCAGTGGGGGACTGGGTTTTCACCGGGTTTGTGCCCAATACCTCTGTATTTAACAGCTGCCTCAAGGAAATCCAATTGTGGATGACTCACAACTGTCTTAAGCTTAACCTAGACAAGACTGAGATACTGGTTGTGGATCCAGGTCATCGGGGCGGAGTGGGGCGTGGGGGTTACCCCCCGACCCAGTGTTGGGGGATGTGCCCCTAGCCCCCTTTAGACAGGTGAAGAATTTGGGTGTGATCCTGGACGACGGCCTGACACTTCATGCTCAGATGTTGGCTGTGGCTAAAAGCGTGTTTTATCATCTCTGGGAATGTCGCCTGAATTCAAGCCTTGATCCCGCCTGAGGACCTGACCATGCTGGTGCATGCTTTTGTCACTTCAGGTTGGACTTCTGTAATCGCTGTACCTAGGGGTTGTCTGGAGGCAACCTCCATGGGCTGCAGCTGGTGCAGAACGCAGTGGCAAGACTGTTGATGGTGAAAAGATGTGCTCATATTTCACCGGTCCCCTGTGCACTGCACTGGCTGCCGGTCCAGTGGAGGGTTGTCTTCAGGGTAGAGCTGTTGACCTGTAAGACCCTGCATGAAAGGGGTCCTGTCTGTTTGCAACATATTCTTGTCCCCGACAGTCTGGCCTGGGCACTCCGTTCTGCCGGGGAGGCCTCCTGGGAGTTCCTAGGGCTAGGTGGCAGCATTCTGGGGACAGGACATTCTCAGTGGCTGCACCTACCCTGTGAAACTCCTTGCCTGGTTATTTAAAGGGGGCTTCCTCGGTGGAAGCTTTTAAAAAGGGCCTAAAAACATATTTGTTCCAGCAAGCATTTTATTGATTGTTTTAAAATTATTTGTTTTATGTGGGATAGATAGATATATGTATGCTCTCAGTTGTATTCTTTTTATGTGTACATTTGTGCACAATTTTAAATTATATGGTTTTATATTGTACTGTACCCAGAGTCTCTGGAAATGGGCGCTTTAGAAATAAAATATCTATTTATCTACACTGCCAGTACCAAAAGGCTCTGTGGAGTTACATTGTGGCCGTGAGCGAGAAACATATGGTGACCTGGAACAAGACATAATAGACACTGCTAAGATGGCCACAGATGCCACCAAGTATCAGTTTCATATGGCAGTGGATGCCAGTAACACTGCCTCCATGGTCACGGTTCATGCAGTTTCTTCGAGGAGGTTTGCTTGACTTAGGACCACCAGTTTCTCCCAGGACACTCAGACAAAGGCTATGGATTTTTCCTGTGAGGGAAATTCCCTGTTTGATGACAAGACAGAGGCATACTTGAAGAAGGTGGAAGAGACAAAGCCTCCTACAAAAGTAAAACTGAGAAGGAAAAGGCCTCAACTTCCAGCAGGCCTTATGGAAGAGGAGGTAGGGGATAGTTTCCTCTGGGTTTCCTCGCCTATGATTTCTCCCACCTGAGGGGTTTCTGTAGAGGCAGAGGTAGAAGAGGTTCCAAGAATGCTGACTCAACCCCAGCACCTAATGTCCAGCCCAGACAGAACACATGACAAGGTGGGTTCAGGCTGCTCACCCATTGCCAGTGGGAGAGAAGGCTGGCTTACTTTTTTCAGGAGTGGAAAAACATCACCACAGACAAGTGCTTCCTGAAAGTAGAGAGCCAGGGGCTCACCCTGCAGTTCGGAAGATTCCCCAGACTGCAGGTTCACAAAAAGGTTACACCTCCCAACCCAACAGAAAAAAGTCCTGTTGGAGGTAGGGAAATTGTTGCAAGCAAAAGCATCAGAAAAAAGTCCACCCACTACAGTGAGGAAAGGGCCTTTACTCAAGATACTTCGTGACCAACAAGAAAAATCGGGAGTGGCAACACAGTTGTACCTCAGACATCTGAACAGACACCTCAAGAAAAAAAAGTTGAAGATGTTAACTCAGGCTGCAGTAATCCCATCCCTTCAGCAAGTGGACTGGCTAGGGTCTCTGGACCTGAAGGATGCTTATTTTCATATCCCAATCAGGACCTGTCACAGAAAATACCAAAGAGTCAGGGTAGGGGCCGGTCATTATCAGTACACAGCCCCCTTCCTTCGGCGTCTCGTCAGTTTCCAGAGTGTTCACAAAGTGCTTGGCTGTGGTGGCAGCACATCTGAGAAGGCAGGGAGTGGAAGTTTTCCCTTATCTCGACGGCGACTGACTCGATGCAGGGAAATCACACCAGGAAACCAAGGCCTTTTTCCTCCTCACTTAGCATACATACCCTGGAGGGTCTGGGTAGTAGTAGTGTTTTTTGCAGATAAGGTTACCACCATCAGATCGGAGATCTGTGCAGCACGCTTAAATGGGCAGCACATTCATTGGTGTGAGGTTACAGGCACCCAATTGGCGATCATGGATGTTGTGAAAATCGTCCGGGGTTTGCGACCGACTTACTGTAGTTTGGACAGTGGTCCAATACGCCTCGTGGTGGGGTGCGTGGAGGTCATCGGACTGGTCCTGGCTGAGATAGTTAGGAGCACTTTGGAGACCGGGGTTGTTTCCAGACACCCTGAAGGAGGCGGTGGTGCGCCCCCTTCTGAAGAAATCGTCTCTCGACCCTGACTGCTAACTACAGACCTGTCTCTAACCCGCCTTTTGTGGACAAGGTTATTGAGAAGGCAGTCGATTGCAACTGGACGCATCATCTTACCAGCTACGATATCTATGATCCTCCCAGTCCAGTTTAAGGAAGAGGCATAGTACAGAGACAGTGCTGGTTCGGGTAGTTAATGACCTCCTAATAGCGAGAGATCAGAGAAGCCAGTCAATCTTGGTTCTCCTTGATCTCTCTGCTGCATGTGACACAGTGGACCATGGTGTGTTGCTAGAGCGCCTGCGGCTGGTCTGTGGGCTGTCTGGGACAGTCCTCAGATGGTTTCATTCTTTCCTCATGGGCAGGACTCAGAGAGTGGAGTTGGGGATTTTTTCCTCGGCCCCTCTCCCCCTGTCTTGTGGGGTGCCACAGGGCTCTGTACTTTCGCCCATCTTGTTCACAGTGTACATGCTGCCATTAGGAGACATTATAAGGCGGTACTGGCTGAGTTTTCACTGCTATGCAGATGTTACTCAGCTGTACATATCCTTTGTGCCCGAACAGGGTAATGCTGTCTCTATCTTTAACAACTGCCTCACTGAGATTCAGGACTGGATGAGTGCCAACTGGCTGAGATTGAATCCAGATAAGACTGAGGTGTTAGTTGTGGACCCAGGTCATCGGGTAGAGGGGAGGTCTGCTGAGCAGCTATACAGGCTAAGGCTGGGGACCTCTGATCAGATGTGAAATCGGGCATTCTGCTTGATGACTGACACTGAAGTCTCAGGTGTCTGCCATCGTCAAGACCTCTTTTACCATCTGAGGAATATCACCCTGATAAAGCACATGGTCCCACCGGCGATCTTCCAACATTGGTCACGCCTTTGTAACCACCGCCTTGATTACTGCAATGCCCTATACCTAGGGCTGCTGGGGGGTTGAATCTTCGCCGCCTACAGTTGGTGCAGAATGCGGCTGCCAGGTTGTTGACAGGCTTACCAAGATTTTGCCATATCACACCTGTGCTCTGCGTACTTTACTGGCTGCCGGTTAGGTGGAGGATCACCTTCAAGGTCGGGTTATTTACCTATAAGGCCCTACATGGACAGGGACCACAGTATTTGCAAGATCTGATTTGCTTGTACCACCCCCTGTGCTCTCTGCCGATGAGGGATTGCTAGAGGTTCCTATGGTCTGTCTAAATACATCTGGAGCTACATCATTCACATTTGTTGCACTGACCCAATGGAACTCTCTACCTCGCCAGATTCAAAAGTGCTCGATCATCGAGCCCTTCAAATCTGCCTTGAAAACTTATTTATTTAGCCTGACATTTATTTGATTTATGAAGTTGTCCACTTATAATTAGATTTGAACTGTTTTATAGATATTGTTTTTAAAGTTTTATGTACGCTATGAACACTTGTGGAATAGCGTTTAACAAATAAAGCTTACTACTTACTCAAGCCGACCCCTCCATTTTGTCGGAGGCAGTTGATGCTGCCACGGGGTCTGAATATGAGTAAAGTTCCTCTGGACAGGGAGTCCAAACAACTAGATGCCCTGGGAAGGAAGATCTACACTTCCTCCACCTTGGCCTTGTGCACCTAGAACTATCTGGTGCACATGATGATGTACCAACAGTCTCTGTTGGACCAGGTGGGGGTGTGATTCGTACCTTACCTGATTCCCCAGCCAAGACTCAACTTGAGCAGATTATGGCTTTGTCCTCCAGCGTGGGATTTCATGTCCTCTGAGCTTCCTATGGTACAGTGGACATCTCAGCTTAGTGCATAGCGGCAGCCATGTACTATCGACGTCATGCCTGGCTTCTCCTTTTTTAATTTTACCCAAGCATCCAGGCCTCCATCTTGGACACCCCATTCAGGGGTCCTTCCCTCTTCAGGGAGGACATGCACGATTTGCTCACCTCCTTACAGGCATCCGACGTGGCCCTCCATTCTTCTGCTCATGGCCAGCAGGGCAGGTTTCTTCACTCTGCCTGTCATCGCCCTATATGGTGACATCATCGGCAGCATTCCTCTGGGTCTTGGGGCAAGCACCGGATGCTTTCCTTGGTGGCGGCTCCAACCCGTAAAACCCACAGGGCAGAGGCGGCAGTGTTCTCCAAGCCGTTCTACCCCTCTTGACTGTAAGCCCCCCAGCCAGGAGACCGGAGGCGAGCAGGGGTGACAGTTTGTCATTCTCCTTTAATCAGTGCTGTCAGCAGTTCATTTTGAATTTTCAAGGGCGTCTTTGAGGCGCTGTCCAGGACTGTGACCCGCCTCTGCCGCCTTCTGATGGCACTTCATTCCTTTTCCTCTGGGTTCTCAGTCTCCCTTCAGGGCTCGGGATCTAGATAATCATGTATTCCCTTTCTCGGAGGTCTCACCTCCTGGCTTTCTAAGGGAGGTCCCACCCTTCACCTGTATTTTCTAAAGGACTCAGAGTTTGCTGTTTCCCTGGGCCGAGTGCCTTCCTCTTTCAGCTGACCCCTCCTTTCTCTGGCCGTTCAGGCCTCCCTTCTGGAATCCCTTCTGGGTGTCTGCCAGAGGGCTAGGATGGCCACTTATCAATTGGGCTGTCCCTGATGTCCTTTGGGGGATCAGCAAGGAGTCCTGGTTCCCACCTCTGTCAGTCTCCGTGATTTCGGGTCCGATCAGCCTTGGGGTGTGCCTACTTCCCCTCTTCCCCCTTGGTGGCCGGGTTTCGGTTTCACCTTCCTCCTTCCCGGAGACACTCTGCCTTGGTCATTACATGCAGTCTCAGCCAGGAACCCTTGCATTACACCGGTACCTTGGGAGGCATTAGGTCCTGGTCAGCCAACGTCAGTTGACCCACCATGGGACTCGTTCCTTTAGGGGTGGACGGAACCCCTTCCTCCAAGATTTCTCATCCCAAGCGAGGCCTTTCTTGGCCTTTTGCTGCTGTGGGGCCAGCATGGATCTTCTATTTCCCAGCCTGGCTCTCCTTGGCAGCGTCCAAATCACTCATACATAGGCAGGCTGTTGGGTCTCTGTTTCTGTCAAGGCCCCCACCCACCCCCGCTTGCCTCCTCTCTTGCCTTTCCCTACAGGCTCACTGCTTTGGTGAGTGATTCTCACCCTTGGCCCTGCATGCACACAGTATTTTGGGCACCGGCTTTAGGTTCTTCCTAAAGGCAGGCTTCTGCCTCAGGGAAGAGTCTTCCACCAGTCAGCCTTTTCTAGGGCTCTATCCTAAGGGGAGCGATCCTTCCTCTGCGCTCCACCCGACCAACAGCTGCTCTGCTGGGCCTCTGCTTTATAGTTCCTGGTCCTGGGGTTAAAAAAAGCGGGGGACAGGTGGAGTAACCAGATCACTGTTTTTGGTTCTGGAGTATGGGAGGAGGCACTAAGCCCTGTCCTCCTATATGCTTCTGTAAGAGGGAGGCCCTGCTCTCTCTGGCTGCCAGATGTCTCCATCCTTCCCTCTTGTTCCTCTCAGTAAGCCTTTTTTCTTAGAATCTTCCTTCTTCTGGACGGCATTCCAGCCTGTGCCAGATGCCCTTTTTTCTTGGTTCCTCCGGCTTTCTATCTAGGAGACTTTTGTTTAAAGAGGGAGTCTGGTTAAAAGTACTACATTGCAGAATTAGAATCAGCCTACCCCCAATAACTCTCATACCAAAAATTAGATTTCTGCATTACTTTGTTTTAAAGGTATGAGCTATTTTGGAACCCTGATTTCACTCCCTGTTCAGAAAAGCCAGTTTCAGTGAAAAGCCATTGATGATGTCACAACCAGAACTCACAGACTAGTCCTCCCTATCAGCAACCTTATAGAACCGTTTTCTTCAAAGTTATCAAAACTGTAGCTGTAGTATTTATTTAAAAAACAAAAACTGACACAGGGGTGTCTGTAGTGCTTGCATTTCCAGAATGTTCATGGTGCTGTATTTTAGAATGCATCAAGAGGTGGTTTTGGAGTGCAGTGCTGAACAAAGGTATAGATTGTCAAAGTGGTGCACAATTTTAGAATGTTGGGGCGGGGGGATGTGTAATCTTGGCATGTGACAGTTATGTCCATCTCGCAGTGTGGTGGGATACTCAGTCTCAGAATGCGACAGGGACACACATTGAAGAATTTAGTGGGGACTGGCAATTCTGGAATATAAGTAAGGATGTGCACTGTTGGAATATGGCAAGACACACCATTTTATTTTAAAACTGCTTGTCCTTGCCACTTTCCAGAATTGTATGCTTCCACCACATTTTAAAATTGTGCATAACAGCCCCACTACAATCCAACATTGTGCATCCCAGCCATATTCCAAAATAGCACATCCTCACCACATTCCAAAATTGCACATCCACACCACATTCCAAAGTTGTGTTTCAGTGCCACATTCTGAAACCGTCACCTTCACATTCCAAATTTGTCATTGCCACATTCTGAAACTGTGCATCACCACCACATTCTGAAACTGTGCGTCACCACCACATTTCACAAATTGTATGGCACATACATTCCAAATCATGCATCACTGCCACATTCCCAAGTCGCACGTCACTGCCACATTCCAAATTTGCCTGTTTGTCATCGCCACGTTACAAGACTTCAAGTCATGCAACTGTTTGTCAGCGCCACATTCGAAATTGTAGTGCCACATTCCGAAATTGTACCTGCCTGCCACATTCAGAAATTGTGTGTAAACTTCCATGCGCCAGTATTGCCTGTCATTGTCACATTTTGAAAATGTGCATTCCCACTGTATTCTGAAACTGCACATCTCCATCACATTCTGAAGATGAGTGTCACTGCCACATTCGGAAATTGCATGTTCAAGTTACATTCTAAAATTATGCATCCCTGCCTCATTCTGAAATTTCGTGTGGCTACCAGATTCTGAAACTGCGTCACTGTTGCTTTCTGAGATTTTGTGTCCATGCTTCATTCTGAAATTGTATGTTGCCACCACAATCTGAAGTCAGGCATACCAACCACACTTTGAAATTTTGCATTACTACACCACATGCCAAATGAATCCATCCAAGACACATTACGTAATTACATATCCCTACCACATAGAAACATAGAATTTGACATCAGATAAGGACCGCTTGGCCCACCCAGTCTGCCCATTTCCTACCTACTGGATAAGCTGCAGATCCTAGTTAACCAGCAGCCTACTTCTTCCTACCCCACCCCTAGAATGGCCTTATGACTGTCCCATGCATGCTTGAATTCCACCACTGATTTTGACTCCACAACCTCCTCTGGAAGCCGTTCCATGCATCCACAACCCTCTGTGGAAAAAATACTTCCTTAAATTACCTCTGAGCTCCCCGCCCCCATCTTCAAATTGTGCCCTCTTGTTAAAACAACATGAAGTCTTGCTGTATTATGACATATGCAGTATAACCCCAGGTTAGAACTGCTCCGGAGGTGAAAGAGTTAACTTTCCATGCAGGCCATGGAACCTTGAGCGCGAGCTCGGTTGAACACTCTGTCTGTTGTAGCTCAAACTTAAACTGTCAGATTCTTTGCTCCGCCTCACTGAACAGTCGCTCCGGAGATTTCTTCTGCTGCTCGGTTCGTTTGTCAGTTAAAAAGTGTAATTCTTGGTTTATTTTACAGAAATTAACCGCAATTGGTCGGTTCAAGCTCTGTCTGTGGTATTGTAAGTAATAGGCTTATTTTATTTTCTTCTGTGTGGAACTTGTAAACGTCTTTTTCGGTTCGGTTTGAACCGATCAGATGGGTTTTAAATTAACTTTCTAGCCCTTTAGAGTACGGTTCCCGGTTCTTATCGGTTCTAAAAAAAACGGATTTTATTGCGTTTTTTTCCACAACCCGTGACACGATTGGGAACCGATAAGAGAGTCTTTGTTTATGGATTGCCACTAACGGGCAAGTTTTTGTTAGGCTGGCACTATGTCTGAGAAACCCAAAGAAAACCAGACCCACTGGTTTCAGCACTGTGGCCTCTGTGGAAGTTCCTTGCTAAGGCTGACCCACACACCACCTGTGTATATTGTCTGGGGTTTGACCACCTCAATGCAGACTGCCAGATTTGTAAGAATTTTCCCTCTGCCACCGTGGAAAGAGAGTTGGTAGGCTCAGGAAAGGGAGGCCAAAAGTCCGCTGACCGGATGGCCAGCCAGTTCGGTTCAACGAACCTGAGGGAGTGCCCTCTGACCAGAGGCGATACTTCCTCGGGCAACGAAGAGCCAGCTCTGAGGAGCCGGTTCCAACTAAAGGGCTAGAAAGTCAGCTAGTGTGGAGCCAAAGTTTTTCTCCAACCGCTGAAATAGCTAAAGCTATTCAAATTGTCCAGTCTCTTCTCGGTTCCGTCCGAACCGACACCATCAGGGAAGCGCCGGTTTGGGCGGTTCCACGGTTCAAGATTATGATTTTGAGGATTTTATGAACCGGAGGAAGGGAAGGGGGCACGAGGAGAGTGAATGTGATTTTGAAAGTCTGGATGTGCCCATTGAACCAGACATCTCTCCAGACAGACCTTCAGGGGTTCCCCCAGGCTATCTGAGTCCCCTTCTCATTTTATGTTCTATAAGAAAGTTGCTGAAACTCTCCAACTCCCTGTTGAGGAAGCTGTTGATGACCAAGAAGAGCCTGATTATGTAGAAATGATGGATATTCCAGAGTCTAGGAGACTGTCTATTCCCTTGCACAAATCCTTTAGGAAACAGACAGTAAAAATTCTAAAAACTCCTCACTCTATCCTTCCTGTTGATAAAAGGATGGACAAAAGGTATACATTATCAGGCTCTGATATGGAGTTCCTCTCTCAGCAATGCAGCCATGTGGGAGTAGTGCAGGCTGCAGCCTGTGACAAGGCTAATATTCCTCTAGCCTCTCAACCTCCTGAAAAGGATTCCAGGAGGATGGATGCCATGGCAAAGAAACAGTACATGGCAGCATCTTTAGGACTCAGACAGGGAATTATATGGCTTATACAGCTAGGTACCAGAAATCCAGATGGGATACTGTGCTGGCACTAGCAAAACAGGCCCCTGACCAGCTTGCCAGGGAGCTGGAGCAGGTGGCTGGGATGTATTGAGGCATCCAAGGTGCAATTTCATGCTGCAGTAGACTCTAATGATGTTTCATCAAGAGTCATGGCTACATCTGTGTCTCCTATCCAGAATGGCCTGGCTCAGATGTACTGCCCTGTCACAGGATACCCAGTCTGAGGCTATGGATTTTCCTGTTGTGGGCAATTCTCTGTTTGGGGAGCAGACAGAGAATTATGATGAAAAATGGATGAGTATAGGACCACCTATAGGAGTGCACAGGCCAAAGAAAGGCAAGCCACTCCTCCAAAGGCAGCAGGGCAGGGCAGGCCTTTTCATAGGCCTTTACCAAGCCCAGGCCTCCTCTTCTGCTTATGCCCAGAGGGGGTCTTTAGAGGAAGAGGCAGAAGGGGTCTAGTAAGCCTGCTTCTACCCTCAACCCAAAGCCCTGCAAAACAGGCTCCTGATGGGGTGGCCAGGGCCGATTCTCCACTACGGTGAGGCAGGCTGGCTTACTTCATCCAGGACTGGAAGTCTGTAACATCAGACAAGTGGGTCCTGGAAGTAGTAAGCCAGGGACAGTTCTCAGCTTCAAAAAATTTCCGAAGATGAGAACCAGGTCCTTTCCACCTGCAAATCCATCAGAGGCACTTGCCCTAGAAACAGAAGTTTCTTCCCTCCTGCCTCTCAGAGCTGTGGAAAGGGTTCCACCCCTACACCAGGGCAAAGGGTTATACTCCAGGTACTTCCTTACCCCAAAAAAGACAGGAGAATGGCGGCCCATCCTGGATCTCAGGTATCTAAACAAGCACCTTTTAAAACCAAAGTTCAAAATGGTGACTCTTGGAATTATTTTACCCTCTCTAAGGCCAGGGGACTGGTTAGCCTCCCTGGACCTCAAGGATACCTACTTCCATGTTCTCATCAGAAGCTCCCATCGAAAGTACCTCAGATTCAAACTGCCCTCAGGCCATTACCAGTTCAGAGCAATGCCCTTGCCTCACCTCAGCCCGAGGTGTTCACAAAATGCCTGGCAGTAGTAGTTGCCACTTAAGAAGGCAAAGATTGCCATCTTTCCTTATCTGGACGACTGGCTCATTGTAGGCCAGTCTCCAGACCAGGTCAAACTACACCTACAAGTAACTCAGCAACTTCTTACATCTTTAGGTTTCCTTCTCAATCTTCCAAAGTCAGTTCTGGAGCCTGTCCAGCTTCTTACCTTCATAGGTGCAGAACTGAACACAAAAGAAGCCAGAGCCTTCCTCCCTCTGGAAAGAGCAAGGACTTTGGTGTCTCTGGCCTCTTCTTTCACCCTGCAGGTCTCTCGACCAGCAAGGCATTTTCTACAGCTCCTGGGGCACATGGCTGCTTCTACAGCAGTAGTGCAGGGAGCAAGGTTTCAGATGAGGGACATTCAGTTCCATTTGAGAGCCTTTTGGTCTCAAAGGACAGATCCTCTAACCAAATTGATCCCAGTGACTCAAACCCTGATCCAGGCCCTCCAGTGGTGGCAGGACCAGAGCAATTTGAGACAGGGGGTTCCCTTCATTCCCCAGTCTCATTCCTTGACCCTTACTACAGATGCATCCCTCTTGGGGTGGGGAGCTCACATGGGCGACCTTACTACCCAGGGGTTGTGGTCCCTTCAGGAATCTCTGCTCCACATCAATTTGTTGGAACTCAGAGCAGTTTTTCCAGCACTCCAGGTTTTTTCCACATCTGTTCAGAACAAGGTTGTTCAGGTCAGAACAGACAATACCACTACAATGTGGTACATAAACAAGCAAGGGGGCACTCGGTCTACAGCCTTGTGCACCGAAGCAATGAAGTTGTGGTCTCTGGCTTATTCTCTGAACGCCTTCCTTACGGCAGTTCACCTCCCAGGCAAGGACAATGTCCTAGCGGATGCTCTCAGCAGGATTTCCCAGGGCCATCACGAATGGGCACTGGATCCCCTAGTCCTGGAGGTAGTATTTGCCAGATGGGCACCCCTCAGATAGATCTCTTTGCAGCCCCAGACAATCAGCAACCCCTTTTTTTGCTGCAGGCCCCAGTGTTGGGCTCAGTCCTCCGGATGCCTTCCTACTAGTTGGGAAGGGAAGGGATTTCTCTATGCTTTTCCCCCCTTCCCTCTTCTTTTCAAGGTGCTAGTAAAAATCAGGTCTCAACCCTGCAGGATGATCCTGATTGCTCCAGATTGGGCCAGGCAGCCCTGGTACCCACTCCTCATGTCCTTAGCAGTCCACCTTCCCCTGTGTCTTCCCAGGAATCACAACCTGTTAACCTGTGCCCAGGGGAGAGTTTGGTATCCGAACCTCAAATCTCTCAATCTCAAGGCATGGCTCTTGAAGAGTTAGAGTTTGCTGACCTACACCTTTCCCAAAGCGTATTGGAAATCTTGAAGACCTCTAGGAAGCCTTTCGCCAGGGCTACTTATAATTCAAAATGGAAAAGATTTTCCATATGGTGTGCAGGTAAGCATATTTCCCCAGAATCAGCTGACGTGCCCACGATTCTGGATTATTTAGTGCATTTGAATTCTTTGGGGCTAAGACCAGCTACCCTAAAAGTGCACTTGGCAGCTGTGTCTGTCTTTTTATCAGCAGGTAAGCCCTCTTCTTTTTCAGCTCACCCTGTGTTCTCCAAGTTTTTTAAAGGGTTGCTTCACACCAACCCTCCGTTCAGGGACCCTGCCCCTGCTTGGGATCTTAATATTTGCATTGCCCAGCTTATGCAACCCCCTTTTGAGCCATTGTCTTCAGCAGAGCTTAAGTACTTGACTTGGAAAACTGTGTTTCTGGTAGCTATCACCTCTGCTACGCGCAATGAGCTACAAGCATTGTCAGTGGAGCCTGATTTTATCTCCTTTCACAGAGATAAGGTGGTCCTCAGGACTAACAGAAAGTTTTGCCTAAGGTGGTTTCAGACTTCCACCTTAATCAATCCATGTCTCTTCCTGTGTACTTCACTGACCATTCCTCCTCTGGCGAGAGGAGATTACAGTTTAGATGTCAAGAGCCCTTAGTTACTATATAGAACATACCAAGGGTCATAGGTTTGAATCCCTCCAATTGTTCCTCACTTATGGTGAGGTTGGTAAAGGCAAACCTGCCACTAAAAGAACCATTGCCAGGTGGATTGTCTCTTGTATCCAATTTTGCTATGAAAAACTGGGTAAGATTCCTCCCTCAGGCCTGAGGGCTCACACTACCAGAGGTACAGCTGCGTCCCTGGCTGCTGCCAGGGACATCCCCTATCCTAAAGATATGTCAAGCAGCTACCTGGAAAACAGTTCACACTTTTACTAAGCATTACTCCTGGATATCCAGGCTAGGAGTGATGCTCGATTTCAACACAGCTGTGCTTCAGAGCCTATTTCCTAAGTGGTTCTGTCCCTCCTCCATGGAGGTACTGCTGTGTAATCTGCATATGTCATAATATAGCAAGACTTCATGTTGTTTGAAGAAAAATTACTCACCTTAGTAATGTTTCTTCTAATGGAGTCCTGCTATATTATGACCTCCCCCCGAGCCGGCCCCTCTCAGAACCTCTACTTTTGGGATGTGGGTGGGCAGTGCAATGTCGGCACTTCATAGATGCCCACTTTATTTTCACCCTTTCTTAGGGTGCTTAGGTGTTATGTTTTATTTTTCTTTCTTGAATCCCCTGACTTGAGTCTTTATTTTGGGATCAAGAACAAAAATGTGTTTTTGTAGTTAGTAGCCAGTGGGCTGTGTGAGGTTCTGGCTTCCACACAAAACCTTAGTGAGTTTTGCTCGTAAAGATCTGACAGTTTAAGTTTGAGCTACAACAGACAGAGTGTTCAACCGAATCACATTAAGGTTCCATGCCCTGCATGGAAAGTTAACTCTTTCACCTCCGGAGCAGTTCTAACCTGGGGTTATACTGCATATGTCATAATATAGTAAGACTCCATTAGAAGAAACAACATTACTAAGGTGAGTAATTTTTTCTTCTTGCACACCTCTTTTTTTGAAAGATGCTACCCTCTTGGACTTTGTTGATTCCCTTGAGGTACTTGAACGTTTCTATCATGTCCCCCCTCTCCCTCCTTTCCTCGAGGCTATACATATTAAGCTCCTTAAGTCTCTCTTCATATGTCTTCCGGTGCAGACCCTGCACCATTTTAGTTGCCCTCCTCTGGACAGCTTCCATCCTATCTGCGCCTTTGCGGAGATTGGGTCTCCAGAACTGCACACAGTACTCCAGATGGGTTCTCACCAGCTGTCTGTACAGAGGGATAATAACTTCCTGTTTTCTACTGGTGATGCCTCTCCCTATGCATCCCAGTATCCCCCACCCTCCTTGCTGCCCTCTCACATTGCTTGCCCGCCTTTAGGTCATCTGATATGACTACCCCCAGGTCCCTTTCCATTTTTGTTGTTGTTAGTATCTCACCCCCCATTGTGTACTCTTCCCCTGGGTTTTTGTTTCCCAGGTGCATTACCTTGCACTTCTTAGCATTAAATCTAAGCTGCCATACATTTGACCATTCCTCTAACCTTGCCAAGTCCCTTCTCATCCTTTCCACCCCACCCTGTGCATCAACTGTGTTGCAAAACTTTCACCTTCCACAACTATGTCTCCCCCGCATTTCAAAATTGTGGATTTCTGCCACATTCTAAAAACTATACGACACCGCCACATTAAGAATTTTAGCGTCCCTGCCACTTTCCAAAACTGTGTCCCACCTGCTTTCTAAGATTGTGTCATTGCTGCATTCCACAATTGCAGTCTAGATATTTCAAATCTCATCTCTGCACTATTATAAACATTGCATATATATTTTTGTCATTCTAAAGCCATGTTTGCCATGGTATTCCAACTCCCCGTCACATTCTTAAGTACTGTTCTTGCATCTGCACATTATGAAATGCATGCTGACTACCCATTGTCAGCTTTCCTTTCCAGATGTTTAATACCACTGCAGTTTTATGTAATGTGGGAGAAATAAGTCTTGTAAGGTAGTTTGCAAGAAAAACTGGGCTATGAGTTCTGGTTGTGACATCATCCGTAGCTCTTTACTGAAACTGGCTGTTTTGAACAGACAGTAAATTTAGGGATACAAAATGACTTGTAACTTTTAAATAAAGTAACTTGGAGATCTCATTTTTGGCATGCGACTGACTGGGGATATGCTGATCCAAATTCTGAATTTACTGATGCTAGAAATTTTGGCCGGACTCCCTGTTAAACAAAAAAAAAAAGATCCTTGATGTTATCCCCTCCTACGCTCCAGGATAAACAGGGGAAGTGTCTTTTACTTTTATACCATCCAGGAGATCTCCTCCTCAGCATTGGCCATCTTTTCCTTTCACTGGGGGCCGACCGATGGCAGCTCTTTGTCGTCTCACACCTTTAAGGGTCCCCTTTCTTGGGAACCTTTTGGCCTGGAGGCCATTCGTATTTCCAAGCCCCAGGGTTATTCCCCCTCTGGCACTCTCCCTTCTGGGCCTTGTCCTAGCTCCCCTTTTCCCGGCCAGTTATCAGACTGGTGTCCACCCCTTCCAGATCCAGGTTTTCCTTTCCTGGTGTTTTGCTCCAAGGGCTTTCTTTCCTGAGGGATGTGCCTGTATGTTCCTGCCATGTTAGGCACCCTTTTGGAGATTTTTCTGCCATGTGGACTTCAGTTTTTGGTAGTCCGTCAGTCTGTCCCATTCCCTTTGCTTTCTGCTTGGGAGTACATAGGGTCCCCACGTTGCTCCAGTCTCAGGGGTTAGTTTTTCTTCCCTTCTACTCCTTGCTCCCCTCTGCTTCTCTTTTGGAGCTCTTCCTGGACTCTCTTTAGAGAGTTCAGTTCCATTCCTTGCAGACCCCGAGTTCTTTGTCCTGGGGTCTTCTGCTTTAGCCCTAGGGGCTTTTCCCTCTTTGCTCTTAGGCAAGGTTTGCAGAGGATTCACTTTAGGCCTTAGAGGCTGGAACTGAGCCAGTGACTACTGGCTTTTGTCACCAGTCATATATTTGGCTTTTTAGCTACCTCCTCCCAAGATGTTATGTGTCTTTCAGGCACTGCTTGGGACTCTGTCCTAATTTTTTTCCCTACTGCAAGAGCCCCCTTGTAGTAAGATAGTACAGTTACATAAGAACTTACAGTAACAGTAGATCCTTACTTCAAGGGGGTTCCTGCAGTAGGTCATTACATATAGGATTGCGCCTCCTGGCATCAGGACCACACAGCAAACTTCTAGCTAGCAATCCATAGCGGGGGACCGCACCCGGTGTCACCTGATGGGACGTCAGCGTGACACTATAAAGGGTGCGGTCCCCACACTAACCTCCAGTTCTCTCCGCTGCTGACCTGTCAGTCATCCCGTGGAGAACTTCGGCTCAGTCGATTGCCATTTCTCACCTAACAGTTTTCTTTATTTCACAGTATTAATCTTTGTTATTGCATGTCTTCTGTATCACGCCACCTCTACCTCACTCAGGTACCAAGGGTTCCAGCCTCCTCAGCCCCCTCAGGCTTGGATAGGGCCACAGGCTGACACCCCAGGGTCCATACCTCTTGGTGGAAAGATGCAAAGTCTCAACTTCCTTAGGAGCTGGCTCTGCCTGGAGCTGATAATGATCGCTACACTGGCCCCCAGGGCGGTTCCAGGAGCCTGCCCCCGGGTCGTCAGATAGGAGTCAGCCAGATGCCCTCCCAGGGCCTTGCCTGGCGACAGACCCACAGAGGAGGCATTGGACAAGGTCTCTTCACCCAGCAGACCAGTATCTTCAGACTCTGAATCGGATTCAGACTCTTTAGTGAGTTCAGATCCCATTCCCCTATAGAACCTCAGCCAAAGGAGTCCCCAAGTCTCCACCTGAGGACCCTTCATTTGCTGAACTACTCCAGTCTAGTCAGGCCACTTGTGGCTGGGCTACCCAGGAGCTGGCTCCAAAAAGAAAGAGGCTTGCTGAGCATTTGGATATTTCAGATGCGGACCCCTTACCCATCCCTCCTTGGACGGGACTACATGAGGACTTGACATTCACCATCTTGCAGCAGCCATCTTCTATCCCTGCAGTCTCCAAGAAGGCTGACAGGACCCAATCATCCCGGGCAGTTGCTCACCCTCACTATGCAGCCCAAGGCGGATTCCATAGTGATCACCGTGGCCCACGACAAATCGGCCAAGTCTAAGCACCTTATTGCCTCCCCGATGAACAAGGAGTCCAAACAAATGGACCAATACAGCTGCAAAGTGTATGCTTCCTCCACTTGCGCCTTAAGGTCCTTGAACTATGTGGCTCACATGATTTCCTTCCAGAAATCATCCTTGGCAGACCTGGAATCAGAGCTTCTGGCAATTCCAGATCACGATCTCAGTGACAGACTCCTTACAAGGTCAGGCTTAACAAGCCTTCCTGCCGCCATGCCCTACAAGCCACCTACAACTCTCTGGACTCGGTGGCACATAGCACTGCCAGGCGTTTGCCTTAGAAGGCTTGCTTGGCTCACTTGAGTGGGCCTGGCACTGGACTTTCAATCCCCTCTTCTGGTAGCCTTTTCAGGGCTCCATCCTGTTTTGGGGGGGTGAGGGACATCATTACAGAGCTTCAGGATAGTGGTAGGTCCTTTGAGATGACTGCTCCTCTATTGCTCGGTTTGAAACCCAAGCCTTTTTGCTGTCCACAGCGAAAAGGAACAAAGCCCGGCCAGACATCAGGGCAAATGTCGCGCCACGGGCTCTGGGGCACCAACCCCTCCCCCCCCAGCCAAATCCCATAGAGCAGCGGGAGACCACCAGGCAACCCTCCTCTCTGCCTCCTGACTTGCTGGACACCACTCCACCTCTTCCAGATCTGTTGATGGAGCAGGTTGGGGGAAGGTTCGCCTTCCACGTCAGAGAGTGGGAGGTGATCACCTCAGATGCTTGGGTGTTGCCAATGATTGCAAGAGGACACTCAGAGTTCCTGGACAGACCTCCAGACAATCCTCTGGGCAGGTCTCATTACTAGTCAAGCCACCTTCCGGTGCTGTTGGAAGAAATTCAGGCATTTCTGTCCAAATCAGCCACAGAGCCGGGTTATCTGGCACAGAAGGGACCACTTCTTCCTTGTTCCTCTGGCATAGGAAGGACCACTTCTTCCCGGTGCCCAAAAAGATGGGAGATCTAAGACCCATCTTGGCTCTCAGCCTGCTGAACCTCTTTGTTGAGTACAAGAGGTTCCGCATGTTGACCCTCCAGGGACTCTTACCCCTGCTCTTCAAGGATCAGTGGCTTTGTTGCTGGACATGCAGGATGCCTACATGCACATCCCTATCCTCCCAGCCACCGCCACTTCCTCAGGTTTTCATTCCAGAGGAACCATTTTCAATTCAAGGCTCTCCTCCTTTGGCCTGTCTTCAGCACCTCGGGTTTTTACCTATGCGGCGGTAGTGGCGATGGCCTTGCAGCACAGGGGAATTTACATGTCCCGTGACCTGGATGACTGGCTTCTGTCAGCCCCATCTCAGAGCAGTCTGCAGGAGTCTCCTCCTTCAACCTGGACCTGTTTTCCCATCTTGGCATTATGGTAAACCACCTCAAGCCCAACCTTTTGCCTCCCAGCACCTCCAATTTATTGAGCGGTGCTGGACACGGTCCAGGGCAGGGCCATCCTTCCTTCAGACAGAGCAGACACTCTGAAACTACAAGCCTTTGTCATAGCCAACTCTCGTTGGACTACAGCTCGCTTTGTTCTTCAGGTACTGGGTCTAATGGCAGCATCCATTCCACCATTCCGATGGCCCAGCTGCACATGAGGGTAATCCAGTGGTCACTCCAGGTCCAGTGGGATCATTGGTTTGCTGACCTGGATCACAGACTTATGGTCTCCAATAGCATGAAGAGGATATTCTTTGGTGGCTAGAGTTGTCCAACCTCTTCTTTCACCCCGTCCCCTCCATGACCCTCACAACAGATGCCTCAGATCAGGGTTGGGAAGCACTCCTTGGAGCCCACTGAACCCAGGGAAGTGGTTCCATCAGGAAATCGTCTGCATATCAATGTTCTGGAGATGGGAGCAGTGCTGTATGCTCCAGGTGTTTCAGACCCTCTTATGCCTGGGAACACTCCTTGTCCAGGCCAACAGTACTGTCACAGTCTGGTACATATAAACAGGAGCACCTGCTTGTATCGCCTCTGCAGGGAGGCAATGCAGGTGTGGTACTGGGCAGTCCAGCACAATCTTCACTTGACAGCAGTCAACATCCCGGGCATCCACAGTGTCCCAGTGGACAGTCTCAGCCACACCACGGCATGGGCTTATGAGTGGGAACTGAAGCAAGACATGGTAGAAAGTCTGTTCAACCAGTGGGGCCGTCCAGAACTGGACCTTTTTGCCTCCCCATCCAATGCAAAACTACCCAATTTTGCTTGCTCGTTCCTGGACATGGTGTTTTGGAGAGCACGCTGTCCTTTGTTGTACAGGAAGATTTCTGTATGCTCTTCCCAAATCTGCAGAAAGTTTTGCTGAAGCTTCAAGCGGAGGGAGTACACATGATTCTCATTGCTCCTCCATGGCCTCAGATCTGGTTCCTCTGCTGCAACAGCTAGCGTTAGAACCTCCAGTACTTCTACGTCTCCTACACGACCTTCGCACTCAGGAGCAGGGCAGCCTGGTGTACCCAGGCCTCAAATCTCTCCACTTACTTACGTGCCACCCCTGGACATAGCGGTGTCATGTTTCGAGGTTTCCTCCCGAGTAGCCCAAGTTTTGGTGGAAGCCAGAAAACCCTCCACCAGAACTACATATGCTATGAAGTGGAAGAAGTTCACCATCTGGGCGACTGCCAGGGATCTGAATCCCTTTCTTGCCCAGTGCAGCAGGTCCTAGAGTACCTCTTGTACCTATCTGATTTGGGCCTCAGCTATTCCTCGCTGAAGGTACATCTTTCTGCGATCTCTTCCTATCACCTTCCGGTGGATGGCAAGAATCTTGCTCGGTTGGGAGTCTGTAAAACTTCCTTAAGGGGATCCTCCACTTGAAACCTCCGGTCCGTACTCCAGTTCCTCCCTAGGATTTGAACTTTATTTTAGAGAAGCTTACTTTGCCCACTTTTGAGCTGGCAGCAAGCTGCGATATGCTCTACTTGTCTTGGAAAGTGCTATTTTTAGTTGCCATTATCTCAGCTCGAAGGATTTCTGAGCTTCAGGCCCTCGTTTGTAAGGAGCCTTATGTAATTTTCCACAAAGACAGGGTGGTTCTGAGGACTAACCCTTCCTTTCTTCTGAAGGTGGTAGCCGAGGTGACATCAAACAGGATATCCAACTGCGGTTTACTATCCCGAATAGTCCAGCGGGGAACACTTTTGCACACCCTGGATGTGCACAGGGTTTCGTTACTACATTTCTCAGAGCAAGAAAGTGCACAATTTGGACCAGTTATTTGTTTCCTTTGACCCAAACATCAGGACATAGCTGTTTCCAAGCAATGCCTTTACAGGTGGTTGGCTAACTGCATCATTTTCATTTACCAGAAGTACAAGAAACCACTTCCGGAGGAGGTCAAAGGGTATTCAACCCGTGGCATGGACGCTTCTACTGCCTTTCTTAGAAATGTGTCTGCCTCTGACATTTGTGCTGCAGCCACGTGGAGTACCATCCATACTTTCACGAAACATTGCCTCTAGGCACAGGGCTGGCTTTGGACTGGCCATCCTGCAGGACCTATTGTCCTAACTTGCGTCCTGCTCTGCAGACCCTTCCACCTCCCAGATCTCAGTCTTCGACTGTTCCTTCTTGACTGCTTGGAATTCAGTACCATGTGTAATGACCTACTGCAGGAACCCTCTTGAAGTAAGATATAACAGTTACGTAAGAACTTACCGTAACAGTAGATCTTTGAGAGAGGTTCCTACAGTAGGTCATATTTTTGCCTCCCACCTTCCCCCAGCTTTTGCTTATTCTTTCCTTTTCCCAGGGAGCTTTTTAGCAGCTCAGGCCTTAAGGAGTTTTCTCCTTTCTCCTATTTACCTTTCAGAGGTCTTCCAGCTGGAGAATTGGAAGGCGGTGGGGACTGACCCATTTATAGTGTCAGCTGGCGTCCCGTCCAGGTGATGCCGGGTGGTCCCCTGCTATGGATAGCTAGCAAAAAGTTTGCCGTGTGGCCCTGGCGCTAGGCGCGCGTCCTGTGTGTAATGACCTACTGCTGAACCACTCACGAAGATCTGTTGTTACGGGTGAGTTCTTAACTATTGTATCTTCGAGAGGAGCTCATATAAGCAGAATTTTCCCTCCTCCATCCCTCTGCTGTCACTTTCTATGGCCTCAGGTGTCCTCTCTCTTTCTGCTCATTTTTTTCTTCCAAGTCTCCAGTGGGAGAACTGAAGTGGCCATGGGGACCGCCCATTTTGTACCATGAGAGGACATTGGGCCGACATCAAGGGGTGGTCCCCTGTTATAAACTGCTAGCCAGAATTTTTCTGTGTGGTCCTGGCCCTGACGGCTAAGTCCTCCAACGGTGTTGCCTACTGAAGAGCTCCTCTCTTAAGATCTACTGTTACAGTAAGTTTGACTTAACTGTACTTTCCTGGGATTTGGCCAGGGAGGGTAGGAAAGAAATGGGATGAAGGTTTACTAGGTAAATGAGGACAAAAGGAAGCCATGAAGTCTGTCTTGATTGTCCCCCACATGTGTGGGAAATCACACTTTGTTGTAGTTTTTGGAGAGCCAGTGATCTACACCCTTTTTAAAGGATTCGAAGGTATTACAGTATACTAGCTCTTGTGGTAGCTGGTTCCAGAGCCTTGGTGTTCTTACGAAGAAATGAAGCCTCCTGTTTGTTTTGCTTTACATACCATTAGTTGTTGATTGTGAAGTCTAGGTACTATTTTTCTTTGTGTTTTAACAGTACCATTTTTCCATCAGAGAGTGATTTGAGAATGTTATATAAGAACAGAATATCCTCTGGAGCACCTAAACTCCAGTGAATGTAGGCCTGTTTTTGAAGCCTCTCTGGATATGGTAGTGATGCTAAATAGGGCACCATTTTTGTTGCCCTTCTCTGAACTCTTTCAATCACTTGAATGTCTCTGACCATGTATGGACTCCACACTGGTGACCCATAATCTGTATATGGTCTGATGTATGCTTTAAACAATGGGATAATACATGCCTCTGTCTTAGATATAAACATACAGTTAATGCACCTAAGTAGTGAATTAGCAGTTTTAGCTGCATGATTACAGTGATTGGAGGAGGATAATTTGTCATCTATCAGGATGCCCAAGTCTCTTTCACATATTGAAGATTTAATGATAATATTATACAGTGTATAAGTTTGTTTGGGATTATTGTAACCTAAGTGGAGAACATTAACATTTGTCTGTATTGAATGTCATTTTGTTTTTCTGTGCCCAATGCTCTAATACTGAGAGGTAATTTACTAATAAGTCCATATTATAATCGGAATCCACCCTACCCCCTAACTTTGTATCATCTGCAAATTTCAAAATTATGTTCCTGGAGCTAATCTGCATGTCTGAGATGAAAATATTGAATAGTACTGGGCCCAGAACTGATCCCTGCGGCAAACCACTGGTCACAGCCATATTACTGGACTAGGCATCATTGAACCTAACATGCTGCATCCTGTTGGTTAACCAGCAATTGAGCCATTTTATTATGTTACAAGAAAAACCCAGGTCTGATAATTTAGCTTGGAAAATATTGTGAGTAACCTTATCAAATGATTTGCTATAATCCAGGTGGATGACATCCATGGGAATCTTATTGTCTAGTTCTTTGTTGACAGTATTGTAAAAGTCTATTAAATTGGTAATGCAAGAAAAGCCTTGCTTGAACCGATGTTGTGAGTGGTCGATAATGCCTAGAGTTTGCATTTCTGCCTCTAATATGCCTTTAATAATTTGTTCCATTACTTTACATGGAATGGAAGTAAGACTGATGGGGCGGTAATTACTCACTATGGAACGGTTACCCTTTTTAAGTAGAGGCACAACTGTAGCAGTTATCCAATCAGATGGAACTGATCTTTCTGCTAATGATTTATTAAAAATAATGGAAAGTGGTGTGGCAATATTTTCAGCTGTTTCAACCAGAAATCTAGGATTAATTAAGTCTTGTCCACAGCTAGTATTTGGTTTTTAATTTTTTAACAAGGAAACTACTTCAGAAATAGTTATGGTGTGATTATTTTCAGTAGAACTTGATATGATAGTATTTGTATTAATTATGACTGTATGATTTGAGAATACTGTTGCAAAATAGGTGTTAAATGTGTGGCTGTCTCTATCAGATGTAATGGTGTTTGTGCCGTGTCAATGGCCCAATTTGTCTGTTATTGCCTTTTTACTGTTGAGATAAGAAAATAGGGATTTGTGATTATCTTTGGAATGGGCTATGTGGAACTCAAGGTTGCGTTTCACCTTCTTGATAGTCCTTTTAGTTCTTTAAGGGCAGTTCTGTATTGTCCCAGTATGAGTTCTTTTGTGTCTCTTGTGCATTTTTAAATGAGTAAAATAGTTTTTCTTCTGTTTGATTTTCCTACGAATATCATTATTTAACATAAAATAATTTTACCTTTATTGTTATATTTTATCCAGGCTGGAATATAAGCTTTTTCTAGGTCTATTATCTTGTTTTTAACAAATACCTGAGAGTCATCCAGGGTTAAAGGTGATAACATTGTTTCCCATGAGGTATTTTTAGGCTGTTTATTGCCTCAAAGTTGGCTTTGTGGTAGTTATACACCTGAGCACTATTAACTATTATGCTAGATTCATACTGTAGATCAAATACAGTGGTATGGTGGTCACTATTCCCTAGTGGGTCTGATATTGAAAGATTTAAGACTTTATCCTCAATACTGGTAATCACAAGGTCTAATATATTGCACCCTCTAGTGAGTTCTTGAACAATTTGCTCAAGCCCTACTTCATTGATTGTTGAAATAAAAGTTTTTTCGACAGCTGTTGTGCCGTTAGTAGTAAACCAATTTATGGGCGCATGTTGAGAGTCTCCAGGATCAGGATATCACCTTTATTCGTCATGTGGCTGATGCCTGTGTTAATGTGTTTGTATATTCTGAATCAGAGGATGGTGGGCGATAATATGTACCCAAAATTAGTTGAGTGTCCCTGAAACTGAATGGCTACCCATATACTTTCCGTTGGTGAAGTATGTGGGTATTTATGTAATTAATTGTATCTTTAATATAAAGACATACACCACCTCCTTTTTGTGAAATCGATCTTTTGGTATAATTTAAAGCCCGGTATATCTTTCATCCAGGTTGAATCTAGGTCCCCATGTCTCTGTTACTGAAATGATGTCAATATCCAGTAAGTGAATTTTGGTTTCAAGCTCGGAGTTTAACAAGTTTAAGGACCTTGAATTAAGAGATAATATTTTGCAAACCTTAGATGTTGGAGGCTTATTTGCTAGAGTCTTGGGTGTCACCTCAAACTCCCCCTTTGATGTCAGTTTAAACAGCTGCTAATGTGTGACAGAATTCTCCTGCCTAAGATGGAACTACCTCTCCTGCTCAAGTGGAGCCCATCCCGAGAGAAGGGCTGTCTACAAAATGTTCCCAATGCATAAGGCATTTTATTTCCTGTGACAAACACCATTTCCTCAGCCACTCATTGTAGGATTGAATTCTGTTAGTAACATACTCAGTAGTTGTTGGTACTGGCAAAACCTCCTAAAAACATATTTCACAACCCATTTCGGTCAGGATGTTGTTAAGGCACATGGTATTTAACTTCATTTGGTTTAGGTGGCATTTATTGATATAATTTGTACCAGCGTGTATTATTACCAGGGGTTTGCACCAGAATGTTTCAGTATGTTTGGAGCCATCAAGGTTATATTGGATATACCTGCTCCCTGAAGCTGGAGCAGATAGTGTCACTTTATCTGGATTAACACCGTCCTGTCAATGTGCTTAATAATGGAGTCTCTATTACAAATACCTGCCTGGGAGACTTCACCTTGCTAGTTGTTGTTCCAAGGTTAGGTGTAGTCGATTCTAGGGGGACTGGGCTTTTGTTGTTGGATTTCACCTCCATCTGAGTGAGTGTAGGTACAGAGGTATAGGTATATTTTTGCTGGAGGTCATAAGAAGTGGGGGTACCTAACGAGTCTTGGTCCAGAGTATCATCATCTGGTGTTAGGACCTCAAACTTGTTATGTGTCTGCACTACTGGGGCACTATTGAACACTTGGCTACCCCTGCGCTTTGTTTTACCTTTGGGGACCTGTGACCATGTTTCATCCTCTGGGTTGGGTACAGGTGCTAATACTGAAGTGGCTACTGAATTTTTTGGTTCTAGCATTGTATTAGTGCCACTACAGGGATAGTAAAGAGATGCCATTTCATCAATGTATGACTCTAATAAGTGTAAGTGTGGGTCAGAGGGGCTTTTAGTGTGCAGAATGTTTAATTCGTCCTGTAATACCCTGAGCAGCAGACATCTATCGCATACAAAATTCTCAATTTGTGGCCCAATGGCGTACATTTGACAACTACCACACAGATTTTCGTGGGTCCCCATATTATGTTATGTTTGGCCACACATTTTCACTTAATATACTCGTGGTCTACCTCAGGCCCTTCCTAGCGTCTACAGTATTTGCTATTGTTGTGAAAGATATATACACAGTTGTAATTTGTCTGACCTGCCGGCCCAGCTGACACAGCAGACACGTGCTGAGATGCACCTAAATGCACGTGCTTGCTCCGCTCACTGGAGCTGTGCCTTATAAAGAGTGGGGGCAACAGGAAGTAGTGTGTCACTTCCTGCCAACCTCTCACCCCAACACAGAATGTTTTAAAGTTCAAAACAGTTTGTTTTAAATTCAGCACAGTTGCCACCTCATTTGTTGTTCTTAATATGCTGTTTCTGCACTTCCCCTGCAAAAAAAGCCAACTAGCAATGAAGGTGCTGTAACTGGAATGTGGCTAGGTCCTCCACCTTCCCACACTGCATTTGGGCAAGCAGCTAAACACCTTTTGAGACAGAATGTCTCACTTGTTTCCAAGGCAACCTGAGCCCAAACACAAACCTCTCTCCAGAGGCACGTACTGTTCTAATTAAAGTTTAAAATGCTGCAAAGTTAAAAGAACAAGCCAGAGTCAGACAGAATGTAGAAATAGTGCAGACTCCTGTGCACTGTGTTTATCTCAAGTTACCAGGAGAGGAAGGATCACCCCATTTAGGGTGGGGGATAACAGTAGCCCATTTCCAGGCATCAAGGGCAGGCAGAGGAAGAGGGTTAATGAGGAGGTCAGTAATGAAATTGATTGCTGGTGCAGAGATGCAGAAACTTGAGGCCATGGCCATCTTGACATGTACCCTTGTCGAGTTAAGAGCTAGAAGGGCATTAAGAGAGGCACAGGAAGTGGTGGGAGAGAAGGAGAAGGAATTTTGGGAAGCGGGGGAGACGCAGGTGGTGAAGAAGTAGTTGAAGGAATTGCCAGCTTTGAGGATGGGAAGGGAAGACTGGGTCGGGGGAGATGAGGGAGTGGATAACTTTCTAAATCGGATGGGGTTATTAAGTTGTTATGCTGGGCTGTCCTCTTGAAAAGCAAATGCTGGGATGCAAAATACATCGGCTGTTCACTGGCCCAAGGAGTGAGAGACTCCAGGCCGCTTGGTGGTTTCTGGCTTTGCACTGGGATATGCAGTAGGGCACTGGAGGATTTTGTTTTTTCCTAGTTTATAACAGTATCAGCTACCAAGTTACCCAAATGTCTGCACAATGCTGTATTTTCTGTAATTTCAGTGTATTATATCAGATTGGTAAAGAAGCATATATTGAAGAGGCAGGCAGATTTTATGGCTACTTGATGCAGTGGCAAGAGTTTTGCTTGTACTCCACTGAACTGACAAGTCTTTTTTTAGTGGGAGGATGTTCTTGCTTCACCCTAGCTGTTCCAAAATCTCCTCTACACTGCACATTCAGAACTTGGCCTCATTGTTTGAAACTGTAAGGTCACAGTTGAGATCAGATTCTACTGTACTGATATGTTAAAGGTTAAAGGTTACTCTTCTGGACATAAGCCACCCATGCCTGGGATGGTAATGGCTGACTGCCATAAAATTATTTTGCCTTGCAACTAAATATAGGTCTGGGGCAGACAGCTTTCCCATTCTTCAAAGGCCCTGACATCCAGAAATAGTTGCAGCAGTTCATTTTCCATGATACATTGGTTAATTTTTCAATTATACAGTCCTCTTAAATGCACATTCCTTTTGCACAGAAAAAAAATGTAAACTTATTCAGACCTACATATTTGCAATAGGAAAGACTAAGCCAGAGATGCATTTTTTTATTTACTTCTGTACTTAGAAAAGCATAAAAACAGTATATCAAAATAATGATGTTATTAAAAATAATTTTGTTAGTGTATTTCTTTATTCACTTTAATTCACTGTGTTGTTAAAGGCACAACAGGCAGGATGCTCACTAAAACATTGTTTTCATACCAGCTGAACATAGGATGTGTGCTCAACAGGTGCTACTTACATATCACCAGCGAACTATGAAAATATGCACTTAACCAGAACATTTGACACTGCAGAGATATAAAAAAAAAGAGAGAGAAACTAGAAAAAGTCTGCACATATCTAATATGCATTTAAGTGAGATCCACTGTATAACCTTATTAAAATGTTCTTTCTGAAGTCTCAAATAGTTCTGTTTAGCTGTGGAAGTATAATTTCTAGGGACATGGATATGTTGTTCATCCACACTCATTGGCAGTATCCTTGCCGCTTTAAATCTTGCCGGAAGGTCTTCAAGCTTGCTCCTCCCACCCACCCGGGTGGTATAACTCTCGGCTCCGCCCCATGACGCCAGATCTTCCTTACCGCTTGGAAGCTCAGGTTCCCTCCTTAACGCTCTGCGTTTGTGACTGGTTCCTATTTCTCCGTTTGCGGATTTAAAAATAATATTTTGCAAAAAGACTTCAGTCTTCGATCCCTCGCGGCTGCGATGGATAAATCGACTCCCAGTTTGGAGATGCCCATGCGTCAGAAGATGTCTCGGGCGGATCCACACTCCGTGTGTCTGCTTAGGCCTTGAGCACGACCGCGGGCTTGCGACCTGTGCTCATCTTTCTCGGCCCACGTCCCGAAGACCGTGCTGCCCGATTGCAACTGGGCCGTTGACGTTCCCTCCGGTGAAGTCAAGGAGGCCCGGTTGGCGGTGTCGTAGCGGGCTTTCGGCGGATCAGCTCGAGCGGATGGTCGCCCTCGAAGAGGAAGCGCGGGCGTATCTTCCTCGACGCGGCATTTATCCCTCTCTCTGGGTTCTTCCTACGGCTTCCTTTAAGGAGCTTTGTCTGTCCCTCTCCACTAAAGGAGAAGGGCCTCGTCTGCTGGACCTTTTCTCGGTCAAAAAGAGGGACAAGGGTAAGTCCCTCCGTCGCGCTCTTGGGGCGGGAAGGTCCCTCTCCCGGGCCGTCGGCAACGCCGGCTTGATCGACGGCACAAGCCGGCCACTGGCCTCACGGTGTCCCGTCAGGTCAGTTGACTGAGACTCCACTGATGAAGTCGAGATTTTTCTCGACCCATTAGACAGGCTGTCGCCTTTAGCAGCCGAGATTCCCTCTCCCGTTCCCCGGAGGAGTTGAGATCCCGTGGGCTGCGCCTGTACCTCCGGTTCCGGAGCCCTCGGATGGACCTTCCGAGCCGAAGGGAGTGTCGGTTCGGCCGACACCTCCCTGCACCGACCGGAAATTCCGGGACTCTCGGTCTCGGTCTCCGGACCTCTTCAGCGTCAACCCGTTCCCACCGTCATAGGCGGTCGGTCGGCACCGCGGTAAGCGGCGTCGCCGCTGCACCGTCTCGTCCTCCTCCTCGGGACGAGGGAGCCGGTAAGTCGTCGACTGATACGAGGACCTTATGTTGCAACAACTCCTCCTGGCGAGAATAAGCCGACTCCGGCGCCTTCCCCGGCCATTAAGTGGCTGTCACCGGAACGGCCGACACAACCCCTCGACTTGCCGAGGAGCCTATACCCAGGCCGGTTGTTCGGCCAAAACCAGCTGCTCCACCGATTGCGGTGGAACCTCTGCCTCCACAGCCACCAATTGGGGCTCCGACCAAGGATTCTCGGTCGGCTGAAGGTTTCACCCCATCGGCTGTCAATTACCCTACTCCCGACCGACCTCGGCAGGTGAAGGTGGTTCAGGCCAGAGGCAGCTCTTGAGGACTCTTCCGAGTCGAAGATGATTCCTCCTTCTTCTCAGCGACTGGACTTGGGTCTTCAGGAGGTCAGCCAGGACGATAGCCGTCGTCCTTCCTAGGACTGCTTGGCTCATCTCGGAGTCTACGGGATGGAGCTCGAACCATTCCAAGCCGGGCCAGGTATCCTCACGGAGATTCTGGACCGAGGATCTCCGGCGGGAGGCCTTTCCGGTGGCGAGGCCATAGTGGGTCCAGCACTGGAACTTTGGCGCCCTGCTTCCTGCCCTCGCCTTGGCCAGGATGGCCAGGAAGTATGCGGTCCCCGGTTCCTTGTCGGTTTTGGGACACCCCTCTGCTGAGGGGTTGGTTACCGACAGCGTTTTCGGCGCCGCAGCGCCAGGGATGTGGACAAACCTCCTGACAAGGGTCCAAGAATTGGACTATGTCGGGCGAAAAGTCTACGCTGCGTCCTCTCTCGGCCTTCGCCAGGCCAGTTCGGCCCGTCCTCTGCTGGCACATTCTCATGCCCTGTTGGGCTCCTGGATGAGGTCATCCCTCATCTTCCGCCGATCTGCAGACTACGGTTAAGCAGGTGCGGGACCAGGGCAGGGCAGTGGCCAAACAGCAGCTCCAGACTGCTTTGGATGTGGGGACTCATGTGCCAGATCGGTGGCGGCGCGGTGGCTATCACGTCGGCGGGCTTGGCTGAGGATATCCACCTTTACGCCGGATACCCAGCACAAGTTGGCGGATGTTCCCTTTTGGGACTGACCTCTTCGGCCCTGGGGTGGAAGGTCACCTGCAGAGGATCGAGAAGTCCAATGCCACCTTGGACTCGGTCTCTTCCGCTCAGAAGGACAAAGGCCGCAAACCACAGCCTAAGCCCTTCGTCCTTCTGTGCCCAGCCTTGACCAAGCGTCAGGGCCAGCAGGCTCGACCTGGCATCCCAAACCCAAGCCGCGGCTTCCTCTAACAGGAGGCAGGGAGGAAGGGCCCAGGAGGTCCCTCGGCGGTCCCTCCTCCAAGCCTGCCCAGTGCGGGCTGAGGGGTGTCGCCCCATCCCGTCACCTTACCCCTTGGTCCCCCCGTGGGGGGACGGCTCCGGCACTTCCGTTCCGCCTGGTCCGCTGTTACCACGGACAGGTGGGTCTTGGAGGTGGTGGGAAGAGGCCTGCCTCTGGAATTCGAGCAGGCACCACCCTTCAGAGCCGTCGCCCCTCGGGGGGCTTCGGGATCCCCAGCCTCACTGGCGGCTCGTCGAGCCGACATCGCTCTCCTCCTCCAGAAGGAGGTGGTAAGAGAGGTGGTGGACCCTCCTTCAGACCCAGGGTTTGTGTCCAGGTACTTCCTGGTTCCGAAACGGACGGGGGGCTGGCGCCCCATTCTCGACCTACTACGGCCTAAACAAGTTCCTAAGGTCTCGAACCTTCAGGATGGTCACTCTGGCTCAGATAATACCATCCTTGGAGCAGCGTGTGGTTCTGCTCTCTGGACTTGCAGGGCGCGTTTTCACGTCCCTATCCGTCGTCTCACCAGAGATTCCTTCGCTTCAGCGGAAGGATCTCTCTTGAGTTCAAGCCATGCCCTTGGCTTGTCTCCAGCTCCCAGGGTCTTCACCAAATGCATGGCAGTGGTGACAGCATTCCTACGCCGAGGGGTCGGGTGTACCCTTACCTGGACGACTGGCTGATAGCAGCTCCCTCCAGGAAGGAGGCGGAGTGGTCCAGAGATCTGGCCCTCCAGGTCTGCTCTCAACTGGGCCTCCTTGTCAACGAGGCCAAGTCGGAACTCGAGCGAAGCAGGTGATTTTATTCATCGGGCGCAGCTCGACTCTCTTGAGCCAGGAGCGGCTCCCGGCGGACAGGGCCGAGGTTCTTTCCTCCTTTGCCCGATCATTTCTGGTTGGGCAATGCGCCCTGCCGGGACTTCCTGCGCCTCCTGGGTCTCATGGCGGCCTGTACCAGCGTGGTCCGTTGGGCCCGCTGGAACATCGTCCCTTCAGTGGGGACTGGCCAGCCAGTGGTCCTAGCGCTGCGATCCCTTGGACCAGCTTGTGTCGGTGACACAGGGATGTGGAATGCTCTCCAGTGGTGGACCGTTCCAGATCAATTGCAGGAGGGCATCCGTTCGTCCGCCCGAGCCGACGGGTCTCTCTGTCGACCGATCCTCTCTGATGGGTTGGGGTGCCCATCTGGGGAACACGGGCTCATGGCCTCTGGTCCCACGGGCGATGCCACATCAACCTGCTGGAGCTCCGAGCGTCCGCCTAGCTCTCACCGCCTTTGCTCCGTTCCTCGGGGTCAAGTGGTCCGAGTCCAGACGGACAATACCACGACCATGTATCTATCTAAACCGCCAGGGCGGGCGCGCCTCCATGCTTCTATGCAAGGAAGCTCTCCGCATTTGGTCACTCAGCGCAGCCTGAGGCGGATCTCCTAGCCATTCACGTGGCAGGAGCCTCCAACACCCTGGCCGATGCCCTGGCCGGATAGGGGCTGCATCCCACGAGTGGTCTCTCCTGCCGGAGGTAGTACAGCATCTGTTCTCCCTTTGGGGCACACCTCAGGTGGACCTGTTTGCCTCCAGGGAGAACGCGAAGCTGAGTCTGTTCCATGCCCGCCCCCCTCAGCAGGGCTCGCTGCAGGGGGATGCCTTCTCGAGGCAATGGACCCCGGGCCTCTTTTACGCCTTTCCCCCATTTCCCTTGATCCACAAGGTGCTTCTCAAGGCGAGGAGGGACAAGGCGCAGGTGATTCTGATAGCCCCAGACTGGCCTCGCCAGTTCTGGTACCCAGATCTCCTCAGTCTCAGCTCCAGGACTCCTGGCAGCTTCCAGCTCGCCCGGACCTGCTCTCAGTCAATCAGGGAAGGTGTTCCATCCGGACCTTCAATCCCTGCACCTGACGGCCTGGTTCCTGGCGCTAGAGTTCCAGGCTTTGGGTCTTTCCGACGAGGTCCTCAATGTAGTTGAGGCGTCCGTAAGAGTCGACCAGAAAATGTATGCCTTCAAATGGAAAAGGTTTTCCATTTGGTGTCAGGGCAAGGGCTTGGACCCTTCCTCCTGTTCCTTGGCAAGCATCTTGGACTATTTATGGTCCCTTTCTAGTCAAGGGCTTAGGTCGGCCGACCCTAAGGGTGCACCTGGCAGCCATCTCTGCTTACGGGCGGGCGGGAGGCAGTCGGTGGCGCAGGAGAGAGGTGGTCTGGGCTTTTCAAAGGCCTTGATCACATTTCCTCCAGTGCGGGAACCCCCACCTCCGTGGGATCTACTGCTGGTACTGGCAAAGCTCATGGGCAAGCCATTCGAACCTATGCACAGTGTGCTCTCTCTCACCTGTCGTGGAAGACCGCCTTCTTGGTGGCTATCACGTCAGCCAGAAGGATGGGAGAGAGCTCCAGGGCGCTTTCCATCGGGTCTCCTTACCTGGTCTTCCACAGGACAAGGTTGTCCTCGCCCCACGAAATTCCTTCCGAAGGTGGTGTCGAGTTTCACCTTAACCAGGTGTTGACTCTGCGGTGTTCTACCCCAATCACACCTGGGAGGCAGAATAGGCTCATACTCTGGATCCTAGAAGGCGCTTCGCTTATTATAAGGCCTGCGGCTGAAATCGAGGAGAGGTTGCGCCAGCTGTTGTCACCACGCTGAAGCCGCATCTGGCAGACCTGCAGCCAGCGGACGATAAGCAGGTGGGTAACCTCCTGCATAGATCTCTGCTATAAGTTAGCGGGCATGGAGCCTCCCAGAGGGATAAGAGCTCATTCTACCCGCCATACTGCTGTGAGTGGCTGCTTCAGGGGCGTCCCTATCCAGGAAATCTGCAGGGCTGCTACCTGGAAGTCAGCAAACACCTTCATTACCCACTACCACATCGACCTTGAGTCACGCCGGATGCTGGTTTTGGGGCCTCGGTTCTCAGTCTCTCTTTCCCAAGTAAGTATATGGGGTGTGCGTCTTGCCTCCTCCTCCCGGAGAACTGCTAGGAGTCTGCCAATGGTGTGGATGAACAACATATCCATGTCCCTAAATACAGGTTACTCACCTGTAACAGGAGTTCTAGGAATGAGCATATGTTGTTCATCCTGACTCCCACCAACCTCCCGGCCGGCCGCGCAACCTGAGCTGGCGGGCCAGATCTGGCGTCGCCAAGGCGGGCCGGAGTTATACCACCGGGTGGGTGGGAGGAGCAAGCTTGAAGACCTTCCGGCAAGATTTAAAGCGGCAAGGATACTGCCAATGAGTGTGGATGAACAACATATACCATTCCTAGAACTCCTGTTACAGGTGAGTAACCTGTATTTAAACCCTACAGCATCTAAAATGGCACTGGCCCCAACTGCCTCAGATCCTTTTTCCAGCCATCGTAATACACAGTCTGCCTCATTGGGGATCAAAGATGTTCTGACTACTTTGTTGCATATCATTTTTCTCTCTCTCTCACTTTAGTTTTTTTTTTTTTTTTTTTAAACAATCAGATTCATTTCTTAACTCGAAGAGCAGTTGCCCTGTACAGCTTCACTCTTCTGGCTTCCAGAACGGTTTAGCATTTCAGTTTATTTTTAACATTTTATTTTAGTTATTTTCTTAGTGCTCTCGTTCCAGGTCAAGTCAGAGGTCCCTTCACCAGGAGTAGCTGCCTCTGCGACTAGTTTCAAGTATGTGTCAGCGACAGACATCTGTGCAGCCACAACTTGGACTTCTGTCCATATCTTTGCGAAACACTATCGTTTGGACATTGCCTCTCGCCGTAGAGCAGGCTTCGGCTTGGCTATACTATAAGGTCTCCTTTCATGAGACCCATTCAGCCTGAGGTTCCATGCTATGGATAAGGAGTGCTTTTCCTTGTTCCAGACTGCTTGAACTCAGTCCTGTATGTGAATACCTACTGCAAGAGCCCTCTCGAAGTAAGATAGTACAGTTACGTAAGAACTTACCGGAACAGTAGATCTTCAAGAGAGGTTTTTGCAGCAGGGCTGCCTTCCGGCCCTCCATCCCCTAAGTTTTTGGCTACATTTCCATGGGGTGGGAAATGTACTCTCTCTCATCTTGCCTCTTTTGGCCTTGGTAGGAAAGAACTGGAAGGCGAGGCGTGCCCAGGACTGCTTCTTTATACCAGCGTCGTATGATGCGGTCACTGACATGGAGGCAGTCCCCCGCCAGAGACTGATAGCTAGAAATTTTTCCGTGGGGTCCTGATGCCTGGCGAGTCAGTCCTATATGTGAATACCTACTGCATGAGCCGCTCTCAAAGATCTGCTGTTATGGTAAGTTCTTGCGTAACTGTACTTTTTATCTCCAATTCCTAAACCTGACAAAGATTCTACTGAGATTTCTTCCTATCACCCAATTTCTATCTTAAATGTGGATTATAAAATGTATATGGCCATGTGGGCAATGAGATTAGAACTGCAGTCCAACCCCGTTTATCCGAACCACTTGGGGACATTAAAATGGTTTGGATAAACAGGAGGAAGGATAAGAGGAAGAAAGCTAAACCGTTGACCAACAAATCCAAAAAAATGCAATGCAAGTCTGAATGTTAACTGTTTAATTTTACTGTATTAATTACACCTGTTTTGTATGCTTTAAAATCAATTTTGATGCTCCATTTAATGGAAAAATAAATCATTTTAAAAAATCAGTCATTGTTCGCTGTTTGTAGCATGAAGCTTGTTTGCATGGCCTATGTTGCTTCATATTTCTAAACAACATTACCTGCACCGTGTCACAATCAGACTGCTTTCAAAGGTAAAGTATGCATTTCTCTAACATGTCAACTGCCTCACCATGTGTCAGGATTGTGACGGGGTACAGTCTCTCCTTCTTCCTCATCCTTGGACTCCGCTGCTGGATCCTCAGGCTGCGTTACCAGTTCCACAATCGCAGCACCAGACAGGACCTCATTCGAGCTTCTTGAATCTCAGGGTGTGCTGGGGAGTTATCCAACAATAGGATAGCTCTTAGAGGCAGTCTTTTCAAGCGCAGATAGTGCTTAACCTGAAGGACAAACTGCTCTTGAAACCATCGAGTGAAAATTCTGCCGTCCATCCATGCATTCCTTTGGGCTTCATATTGGATGGGCAAGGATAACATGTTTAGGTGCTTAAAGCAACGTGGCTCCCTAAATTTTCCTACAAGCACAAGTTTCATTTTGTGACCAGCAGCATTCACTGTGCCCAGTATGGTGACATGGTCTTTTTGTTTCTTGAATCCTGGTGCATCTTGCTCTGACCGTGGGCTAATGTTCGGTCTGGGAGACAGCGCCAATAAAGGCCTGTTTCATCTGAGTTAAATATTTGTTCTGGCACTAATCCTTCTGAAACAACAATGTCAAGGAGCTGCTCGATAAAAGGTGAGATGTTCTCATCGGCCGCGCTCAAGTGCTCGCCACAAAGCTTAAGTTGGTGAATACTGTGGCGGCGTTTAAATTGGTTTAACCACCCCTCACTGGCAACAAAGTTTTCACTGCTGCCCAGACGTTGGAACTGGATTACTTTCTCTTTAAGGAGAGGCCCTTATATCGGGGTCCCCTTTTCCCTCTCCTGGCAGAACCACATGTAAATCGCTGCATCTCTCTGGTCATCATTGCATGACCGCATATTTTTTCATTCCAAGGACCCGGCAGCACTTTCCATTGTAAGAGCAAAGTCCCTGAGTTTTTCTTTGGAGGCCTTAATGTCACTTATGGTCGATTTGCCTACACCATACTCGCTGGCGAGAATGACAGCTCTCTCCCTATGCTGAAGCCGCTCAATGATTCGGATTAACTGTCAGGACTACACGCTTTCGTTTGCCAGCCATGCTATGGGTGTTGTAAAGCAAATAAACAATTCAGGTTTCTAGGGACATGGATATGTTGTTCATCCACACTCATTGGCAGGTTCCTTGCCGCTTTAAATCTTGCCGGAAGGTCTTCAAGCTAGCTCCTCCCACCCACCGGGTGGTAAACTAAACTCGTAGCCCCATGGCCAGATCTTCCTTACACCCTTGGAAGCTCAGGTTCCTCCTTAACGCTCTGACGCTTGTGACTGGTTCCTATTTCTCCGTTTCATGGTTCAAAATAAATTTTGCAAAGACTTCAGTCTTCTATCCCTCGCGACTAGCGATGGACAGATCGACTCGTGTTGGAGATGCCCATGCGAGACAGAGATGTCACGGACGGATCCACACTCCACGTGTCTACTGCTTAGGCCGCCAGGCACGACCCGCGGGCTTGCGACCTGTGCTCATCTTTCTCGACCTCGTCCTCGAGGCCGGCGTGCTGCCCATTGCAACTGGGCGTCGAGAGCGTTCCCTCGGTGAAGTCAAGGCCCGGTTGGCGGTGTCGCGGCGGTGACTCGGCGGATCAGCTCGGCGGATGGTAAGCCCTCGAAGAAGGAGGCGGCGCGGAGCCGCCTCTTCCTCGGCATGACATTTATCGCTCTCTCTGGGTTCTTCCTACCGGCTTCTTTTAAGGCTTTGTCTATCCCTCTCCACTAAGGAGAAGGGCCTGCGTCTGCTGGACCTTATTCTCGGCCAAAAGAGGACAGGGGTAGGTACTCAAGTCGGCGCTCTTGGGGGCCGGAAGGTCCCTCCCGGGCCGTCGGGCACGTGGCCCGGTCGACCGCTCGGCTCGGCCACTGGCCTCTCACGGTGTCCCCGTCAGGTCAGTTGACCGGGAGACTCCCACCGATGAAGTCGGGTTTTCTCGACCCATTAGACGGGCTGTCGCCTTTAGCGGCGAGATTCCCCTCTCCCGGTTCCCGGGAGAGTTGAGATCCGTGGGCCGCCTGTGCCTCGGTTCCGGGCCCTCAGATGGACCATCGAGCGAAAGGAGTGCGGTTGCCGGCCTCCCTCCCGCACGACCTCGCAAATTCCGGGACTCTCGGTCGGTCCCGGACCTCGCCAGCGGTCAGCCGATCCCTCCGTCACAGGCGGTCTCGGTCTCGGCACACGATAAGCGGCGTCGCCGCTCGTCTCGTCCTCCTCCTCGGATGAGAGGCTTGGCGTAAATTACGTCGGTCACGAGACCTTATGTTGCAGCAACTCCTCCTGGCGGGGAATCGCCCGACCCGTCGCCTTCCCCGGCCATTAAGTAACTGTCACGGGCAGCGACACAACCCTCGACTTATCGAGACCATACCCAGGCGGTTGTTACGCCAAAACCAGCTGCTCCACCGATTCGGTGGAACCTCCGCCTCACAGCCACCAATTGGGGCTCGACCAAGGATTCTCGATGGCAAGGGGTCTACCCCATCGACTGCCAGTTACCCTCACTCACGACCGACCTCGGCAGGTGAAGGTGGCTCAGGCCAGAAACGCTCTTCGGGGACTCTTCCGAGGTCCGAAGATGATTCCTCCTTTTCTCCAGCGACTGGACTTGGAGTCTTCAGGAGTCAGTCAATGGACGATAGCCGTCGTCCTTCCTAGGACTGCTTGGCTCATCTCGGGTCTACCGGGATGGAGCTCGAACCCGTTCCAAAGCAGACGGAGTATCCCTCACGGAGATTCTGGACGAGGGATTCTCGACGGGAGGCCTTTCCGGTGGCGAGGGCCATAGTGGGTCCGGCACTGGAGCTTTAGCAGCTCTGCTTCCTGCCCTGCGCCCGGCCAGGATGGCCAGGAAGTATGCGGTCCACCGGTTCCTTGTCCGGTTTTGGGTACCCCTCCGCTGAGGGGTTGGTTACCGACAGCGTTTTCTAGCGCCCGGCTCAGCGCCAGGGGATGTGGACAAACCTCCGACAAGGGTCAGAAATGGACTATGTCGGGAGGCGAAAAAGTCGCTGCGTCCTCTCGAGCCTTGAGCCAGGCCAGTTCGACCCGTCCTCATGGCACATTTTCTCATGCCCTGTTGGGCTCCTGGATGAGGTCATCCTCATCTTCCCGCCCGATCTGCAGACTACGGTTAAGCAGGTGCGGGACCAGGACAAGGCAGTGGCCAAACAGCAGCTCAGACTGCTTTGGATATAGGGGACTCATGTGCCAGATCGGTGACGTGACGCAGTGGCTATGCGTCGGCGGGCTTGGCTGAGGATATCCACCTTTACCGGATACAGCACAAGTTGGCGGATGTTCCTTTTTGGGGACTGACCTCTTGACCCTGGGGTGGAAGGTCACCTGCAGAGGATCGAGAATCCAATGCCACCTTGGACTCGGTCTCTTCGCTCAGAAGGACAAAGGCCGCAAACCACAGCCTAAGCGCTTCGTCTTCTGTACCCCGGTAGCCCGACCCAGCAACGTCAGGGCCAGCAGGCTCGGCATGGCATCCAAACAACCGCCCGGCTTCCTCTAACAGGAGGCAGGAGGAAGAGCCGGAGGTCCTCGACGGACCCTCCTCCAAGCCTGCTTGCAGTGGCCGGGCTGAGGGTGTGCCCCCATCCCGTCACCTTACCCTAGGTCCCCATAGAAGGGCGGCTCCGGCACTTCCGTTCGCCTGGTCGCTGTTACCACGGACAGGTGGGTCTTAAGAGGTGGTGGGAAGAGGCCTGCCTCTGGAATTGAGCAGGCACCACCCTTCAGGCATTACGCCCCTCGGGGCTTCGAGATCCCAGCCTCACTGGTGGCTCGTCGAGCCGACGCTTCCTCTCTCCAGAAGGAGGTGGTAAGAGGTGGTGGACCTCCTTCAGACCCAGGGTTTGTGTCCAGGTACTCCTGGTTCGAAACGGACGGGGGCTGGCCCCATTCCACTCCACACGACCTAAACAAGTCCTAAGGTCTCGAACCTTCAGGATGGTCACTCTGGCTCAGATAATACCATCCTTGGAGCAGCGGCGTGTGGTTCTGCTCTCTGGACTTGCAGGGCGCGTTTTTCCGTCCCTATCCGTCAAATCTCACCAGAGTTCCTTCCGGCTTCGGCCGGAAGAATCCCTCTTGAGTTCAAGCCATGCCCTTGACATCTCCAGCTCCCAGGGTCTTCACCAAATGCATGGCAGTGGTGACAGCATTCCTGCGGCTCGAGGGGTCGGGTGTACCCTTACCTGGACGACTGGCTGATAGCAGCTCCTCAGGAAGGAGGCGGAGTGGTCCAGAGATCTGGCCTCCAGGTCTGCTCTCAACTGGGCCTCCTTATCAACGAGGCCAAGTCGAACTCGAGCAAGCAGGTGATTCTATTCATCGGGCAGCTCGACTCTCTTAGCCAGGCGCGGCTCCAGCGGACAGGGCGAGGTTCTCTCCTCCTTTGCCCGATCATTTCTGGTTGGGCAATTGCACCTGCCGGGACCCTGCGCCTCCTGGGTCTCATGGCGCCTGCACCAGCGTGGTCCGTTGGGCCGCTGGAACATCGTCCCTTCAGTGGGACTGGCCAGCCAGTGGTCACGCGCTGCGATCCCTGGACCAGCTTGTGCGGTGACACAGGGGATGTGGGCAGCTCTCCAGTGGTGGACCGTTCCAGATCATTTGCAGGAAGGCATCCGTTCGATCCGCCCGAGCCGACGGTCTCTCTATCGACCGATGCCTCTCTGATGGGTTGGGGTGCCCATCTGGGGAACACCGGCTCATGGCCTCTGGTCCCGCGGGAGTCGATGCCACATCAACCTGCTGGAGCTCAGCGGTCCGCCTAGCTCTCACGCCTTTGCTCCGTTCCTCCGGGGTCAAGTGGTCCGAGTCCAGACGGACATACCGCGACCATGTACTATCTAAACCGCCAGGCGGGGCGTGCTCCATGCTTCTATGCAAGGAAGCTCTCGCATTTGGTCACTCGTGCGCAGCCTGGGCGGATCTCCTAGCCATTCACGTGGCAGGAGCCTCCAACACCCTGCCGATGCCCTGGGCGGATGAGGGGCTGCATCCACAGTGGTCTCTCCTGCGGAGGTAGTACAGCATCTGTTCTCCCTTTGGGGCACACCTCAGGTGGACCTGTTTGCCTCCATGGAGAGCTGACTGAGTCTGTTCCATGCCGCCCCCTCAGCAGGGCTGCTGCAGGGGATGCCTTCTCGAGGCAATGGACCCGGGCCTCTTTGCCTTCTCCCCATTTCCCTTGATCCACAAGGTGCTTCTCAAGGCGAGGAGGGACAAGGCGCAGGTGATTCTGATAGCCCCAGACTGGCCTCGCCAGTTCTGGTACCAGATCTCCTCAGTCTCAGCTCCAGGACTCGCGGCAGCTTCCAGCTCGCCGGACCTGCTCTCAGTCAATCAGGGAAGGTGTTCCATCCGGACCTTCAATCCCTGCACCTGGCGGCCTGGTTCCTGAGCGGCTAGAGTTCCAGGCCTTGGGTCTTTCCGACGAGGTCTCAATGTAGTTGAGGCGTCCCGTAGAGTCGACCAGAAAATGCTATGCCTTCAAATGGAAAAGGTTTTCCATTTGGTGTCAGAACAAGGCTTGGACCCTTCCTCCTGTTCCTTGGCAAGCATCTTGGACTATTTATGGTCCTTTCTAGTCAAGGGCTTAGGTGTGACCCCTAGGGTGCACCTGGCAGCCATCTCTGCTTACAGGCGCGGGCGGGAAGCAGTCGGTGTGCCAGGAAGGTGGTCTGGCGCTTTTCAAGGCCTTGATCACATTTCCCTCCAGTGCGGGAACCCCCACCTCCGTGGGATCTACTGCTGGTACTGGCAAAGCTCATGGGCAAGCCATTCAGACCTATGCACAGGTGTGCTCTCTCACCTGTCGTGGAAGACCGCCTTCTTGGTGGCTATCCGTCAGCCGCCAGAAGGATGGGAGAGCTCAGGCGCTTTCCTGAGTCTCCTTACCTGGTCTTCCACAGGGACAAGGTTGTCCTGCCCCCACACCGAAATTCCTTCGAGGTGGTGCCGGAGTTTCACCTTAACCAGGTGTTGACTCTGCGGTGTTCTACCCCAATCACCTCCCGGAGGCCGAATAGGCTCCATACTCTGGACCCTGAAGGCGCCGCTTATTATAAGGGCCGCACGGCTGAAATTGGGAGAGGTTCGCCAGCTGTTTGTCACTCACGCTGAAGCCGCATCTGGCAGACCTGCAGCCAAGCGGACGATAAGCAGGTGGGTAACCTCCTGCATAGATCTCTGCTATAAGTTGGCGGGCATGGAGCCTCCCAGAGGATAAGAGCTCATTCTACCCGCCATACTGCCTGCAAGGTGGCTGCTTCCAGGGACGTCCCTATCCAGGAAATCTGCAGGGCTGCTACCTGAAGTCAGCAAACACCTTCATTACCCACTACCACATCGACCTTGAGTCACGCCGGGATGCTGGTTTTGGGGCCTCGGTTCTCCAGTCTCTCTTTCCCAAGTAAGTATTGGGGGTGTCGTCTTGCCTCCCTCCTCCCGGAACTGCTAGGAGTCTGTAATGAGTGTGGATGAACAACATATCCATGTCCCTAGAAATACAGGTTACTCACCTGTAACGGGAGTTCAGGAATGGTATATGTTGTTCATCCACACTCGATCCTCGACCCGGGCTTCGACGCAGAACCTGAGCTTCCAGTGGGCCAGATCTAAGGCCATGGGGCGGAGCCGAGTTTTACCACCCGGTGGGTGGGAGGAGCTAGCTTGAAGACCTTCCGGCAAGATTTAAAGCGGCAAGGAACCTGCCAATGAGTGTGGATGAACAACATATACCATTCCTAGAACTCCTGTTACAGGTGAGTAACCTGTATTTCTCACTCATTTAAGGTCAATGCAACACCTGTAGTGAATTGATTAGTGTTTAATTGGGTGATTAACATTAACAGGGTTACAAGCAAGGCAGTTTAAACTGCTCCATATCACAGCTACAGTGATCTGAACACTTGCAATTTAAAACTAACCAGGTGATAAGCGACTGTAATTAAGACTCAACGTGGAGCAGAACCTAACAGTGGGGAGACACTAATCGAGTTCATTAGATAGGGAGTTCAGTTAAGAGATGGTCGGATAATCGGGGTTGGACTGTACTACTTCCAGCGCTTATCCACCCTGACCAGTCTGGCTTTATTAAACAACGGAGTACCAAAGATAATATTTGTCACACCGTGCTCCTATTAGAATACATTCATTCACGACAGATCCCAACAGCCCTGTTGAGCCTAGATGCCGAAAAGGTGTTCAGCAAGGTGTCTTGGTACTTTCTCTGGGACACCCTGTGGACTTTTTTTTTCCCCGAATCATTCATGAAATGGCTTCAAAATATTTATAAAATGGCAAGAAAAAATCTAGAAATCTTATTGGCCAAGAGACATCAGCTGACTGTACATGAAATCTCTTTATACGCACAGTCATCCTGGTCCTAAACCACATCACACAATGAGCAAATCAGTCCTCATACAACCAGAACTATCTTCCATCAGTCCCCTTTCAACCAGAACTGATCTTCCATTAAAGCTACCAACTGTCCCTATTTTCCAAGGACAGTCCCTATTTTAGGCAGCATGTCCCATTGTCCCCACAATTTTTGCAAAATGTCACTTTTGTCCCAGTTTTTGCTTACTTGTCCCAGTTTTGTCCCCTTTGTTGCTGACTGCTAATCCATGAGTGACCGTTATTTCAGCACTACTGTGGCGCTGCTTGGGCTGGACAGGAGTTTGCAACTTCAATCCCCGTGCCCGTGTTGCACTGCAAGCATCTCAGTGGGAGCACAGTAAAGCATGTTCCTTCCTGTTAGATTAGAATTTGTAGTAGTGCAAACAAGCACATGTGGACATCTGACTGCCAGCAGCTTAGAGTGACTCCAGACAGAGAAGAGACCGGCAGCAGGGAACTAAGGTACCCGAACCTGATCAGCTGTAGGGAAGTATGTGAAAAAAAATCTGGTGTGGTGGTGGGAGTCACTGAAGTGAAGTTTGCTCAGCACATGAGGTGAGTGTAAGTGGGTTGGGTGGGACTGTCAGGGGGAGCAATACATGCAGCTCGAATGTCTGATCACAATTTAATGCAGGTTTGCTTCTAATGAACTTTCTGTACATCATGGTTTGGAACTTGCTGCAACAGAATGATGTATTATTTTAATCTGAATGTTTACTACTGGTGTTACTGTGGGGTGGCATGGCCAGAGCAAGCAGCACAATTTAACCGATTGTGTGCAGCATCCGGGAGTGACACGGTGGAGGGGGTGTCAGTGATCAGGATGAACTGTCCCAGTTTTAGACCTCAGAAAGTTGGTAGCTTTATCTTCCATTATAAACATGGCCGCTACCTTTACACTGTAAAAAACCTTCAACTGGACCCTAAAATAAAACTACCTTAAATAAAAATAAAACAAATTAATTAAATGTTGTTTCCGATCATCACACTCTCCTTACACTCATAAACAAATTAGAAACATTAAGTATTGTTTATAGTTTTCATTACAACTGTTAGTTTACTAACAGTGAAAATCACCCTTCTGTCTTTACCTGCTCATCAAGAAATCTTATGCTTGTCCTGACAGTGATATAATTGAGTCTCTGGCTCTAAAACAGGCCTTTGTTGTCTGTATGTACAGAATGTCAGGAGACTAACATTCTACTGGAACTGAGCAGAATTTTGAATCCCTGTATTCCATGGTAAACATTCCATAATAAACATTCTATCTCTTGCATGTGGGGAAAAACAGAAACAAAAAACTATATATGAAGAAGGTAGGTAATACAGTAGTACTTTGTAAACAAACGAAGAGGTGGGAAAACACAGTTAAATAGGCAGACTAAGTGCCCAAATACAGTGCTAATGTTAATAAAAGCACATACAAATAGAATAATAACTGGCTTCCTTTTCCCATAGAAGCCGTGGCGTAATTGCCGTTATAAAGGTGATTTATAATGGCAAACATACGCACAGTTTCCCTTGCTGTGCTTATTGGTCACGCGAGCAGCGGACCATTCCAGACCGCTTTCACTGCTTCTGTGTCCCTGAAATAGAACCGCCAGAAGAACTCATGTAAGTCTTTTTCTTTTATATTTTCCCCATATACCGTGAAACATTCAAAGACCTGCACAAAGTAAAACAAAGTTTAAAGAAAGGCAAATCTCGGCTTCTGGACGAAGCACAAATCCAACCTAGGATACACTGGTAGCTCTTTTTTATTTTATATAATTGCTGAGGCAAAAAGGAAACCCAGCAATTATATAAAATAAAATAGGTCTGGGTGTGTGTAAACCTCAATTTACACACACTTTGTGGTTAGATGCTTCACATAAACCTTTCGAACTGCGACCAGGGTTTATGTAGCATCAAACCCTCGGATGTGTGCAAATTTCATTACACACCCAGACCCATACTTTATTCTCTATATAACACATAGAACATTATCTTTACGAGGCTGTAAGACCATCGAGAGTTTTGGGGACTTGGAACCTCGAGAGCGACGCCGAGAGGTTCCCAAAGTCCCCAAACCTCGAGATGGACTTACTGCCATGAAATAGATACTTTTGTATTTGTTATTTTTTGTAATATATGGATGTAGCTTTTGTTTACAGTCTGTGAGCTGCGAGACCAGTCGCAGCACTGAAGACACGCTTGGAGTCGGCTGACCGTTACACTGGAAACAGCGTCACTTGCCCACATCCCCGCTCCTAACCACCACTCTGTCAGTGTCTGTCTGTATTTTGTGAAGTCCTACCTTTTCGTTTCTGATCCTTCAGGTAATGCAGAATCAACAAGATAATCCAATTATTAAAAAAAAAAATCGAAGCTACAAAGTGGACACATTTGGCTCGCTAAGCGAGAGTAACGAGCCGCCATGTTTTCAGAATGAGTGTGCCCGCCCACAGAAGAACAGTGATCAATTAGAATGCATGGCGTGACTTTGGATGTGCAAGAAGGGACATGGCTCCATGGCACTGGGTTTCTTGCCAGGCAGAGTTGCACATGCACTGTAGCATATTACGTGATAATACTATCGTTTCTTGCAAAGATAGTATTATTGGCAGTGAAGTGTGGTATTATGGGAGTGGAGTGTTCTGTGGTATGAATTACAATGATTTTTTAATAGTTTTCAGTACTATTATTTTGATTATCCATATATTACATTTGAATCTTGAATAGGAGTTTTGAGTGAAATCTACCTCCTTGCCCACAAAAAAGGCAACCTGGCAGGTTTAAAGTGTTTTATTTTTCTTACTAACCTTTCACCTCAATCCTATAGCAGTTTTCCTTATGTACTAGACTACAGCACATAAGTAAAAACAAAACTAGAGAGAAGACTGCCTTCAATGAAAGTATACAACTACAGTGTAATGAAAATTAAGTTTTAACACTGCTTATGTCTTACAAATTTACAAATGTTGCAGTGCATTTATGATAAAATTTACATGTGACAGAAAGTATTTTCAACCAACTCTACTAATAAATACTTTTACTGCAAAGTACTATATCAGTTAACCTATTGCTGACATATCCTATTTTATGCATTAATAGGGACTACTTTTTTCAGTTTTTATATTTTTTAGAGGTAATGTACACTCTTTTGAAAATAGTAAATAAATTTTAATCCTTATCAGAGTACATCAAACTAATCCTTTTATGATGGTAGCCCATTTTATAAGTGTGATAAGCCACTCCAGGGTGTGCATTAAAGGATTTTATAAAATGGGTAAAATAAATCCTTCACCCTGATTGGTCAAAAGGCGTGTCCTTACCTGTCAACAGACTGAAAGGTGGCACTACTTTCCTATTACCTTAACTTCCATAGGTGAAAGGGCAGCAATATCATTGAGCAACTGATGTCTTCCATCAGTCCCTCTGCAACCAGAACTGATCTTCCATCAAAACATGGCTGCTACCTTCACACTGTAAAAACCTTCAACTGGCCCTCAAAATAAAACTACCTTAAATAAAAAATAAAACAAATTAATTAAATGTTTCCCTGATTATCACACTCTCCTTACACACATAAACAAATTAGAAACATTAAGTATTGTTTATAGTTTTCATTACAACTGTTTCTTTACTAACAGTGAAAAATCCCCCTTCTTCTATCTTTACCTGCTCATCAGGGAATTCTACTTGCCTTGACAGTGAGATAATGGAGTCTCTGGCTCTAAGACAGGCCTCTGTTGTCTGTGTACAGTATATTGGGAGAGTAACATTCTACCAGCGGAACTGAGCAGAATTTTGAATCCCTGTATTCCATGGTAAACATTCCATGATAAACATTCTGTGTCTTGAATGAGGAAAAAAAAAACAGAAAAAAAAAACAGGATGAAGAAAGTAGGCAATACAGTAATACTTTTACAGTATAAACAAAAAGAAAAGGTGGGAAAACACAGTTACAGAGGCAGACCAACTGCTCAAATAATACATTCTGTCCCTCCAACTCACTGGTTTAGCATTTTTCAGTGAGTTGCTGTTCAATCAATTTTACTACTCCTCTGCCCAAGTCTAGGGACTGTTTTCACCATATTCAAATAAAATAACATACTACTATTAAATCTTTAATAACGTGTCCAGATTTTTGTGTAATTGTTATAGAAATAGTTGTTACCCGTTTTATAAGAGCAATAAGACACTTCAGGGTGTGGGCTGTTGATTGATAAGAGCACTGCCCAGCTGCTGTAGTCACTCAGCGCAAGCGCCTCATGCCTAACAGCGCACCTGGGGGCATGCTCTTATCAGTCAACAGCCCACACCCTGTCGTATCTTATTACTTTCTCAGTGCACTTTCCAGAGTCGTAAGGACACTCGGCTTTCAGCCTGTGGCCTTAGCATTATTCTCGCGGCATGCATTAAAATCTTTTAATGCATACCCTGTCGTGGCTTATTACTTACTTATTCCCATCTTCGAGCCTACATCCGTATCAATGGTGCCCTCTACTCTCCAAAACAATTACAACGTGGGACAAGGCAAGGCTGCCCTCTCTCCACCGTATTATTTCCCCCTTATGTGGAGTGCCTCGCAACAGCATTGAGAACAAATGACCGAATAGCAGGGATTCCTCTGGGAAAAAAAATCCTACAAGATTTCCGTATTCATGGATGATGTTCTTTTGATGGTATTCTCCCCCAAAATCCATTCTGGCAATTTGGGAGACTTTGCAAGAATCTGAGGGGGTGGCAAACTATAAACTCGATGTTACTAAAATAGAAGTCCTATTACTACATTTCTAACCATCCCAGACTTTAAAACAAACTTTTCTCTTGAAATGGCGATGTACCAAGATTAAATACCTGGGTATTCAGATTCCCTGCAACATGGACCATCTGGAGTTGATTAACTATGAACCCTTATCTCTTCTCATCCAGAAAGACCTGACTAAATGGGGGCACCAGAACCCTTACCTTTTTTCAATGCATAGAGGTCATAGAAACATAGAAACATGGAATTTGATGGCAGATAAGGACCGCTTGGCCCACCCAGTTTGCCCATTTCCCTACCTAATGGATAAGCTGCAGATCCTAGTTAACCAGCAGCCTACTTCTTTCTACCCCAACCCCCTAGAATTGCCTTATGGCTGTCCCATGCATGCTTGAATTCAACCACTGTTTTTAACTCCACAGCCTCCTCCGGAAGGCCATTCCATGCATCCATAACCTCCTCTGTAAAAAAATACTTCCTTACATTACCTCTGAGCACGTCTCCCATCTTCAAATTGTGCCCCTTGTTCTTGCACACCTATTTTTTGAAAGATGCTACCTCTTGGACTTTGTTGATTCCCTTGAGGTACTTGAGCGTTTCTATCATGTCCCCCTCTCCTCCTTTCCTCGAGGCTATAATATTAAGCTCCTTTAGTCTCTCTTCATATGTCTCTGGTGCAGACCCTGCACCATTTTAGTTGCCCTTCTTGGACAGCTTCCATCTTGTCTATGTCCTTGGGAGACTGGGTCTCCAGAACTGCACACAGTACTCCAGATGGGGTCTCACCAGCTGTCTGTACAGAGGGATAACAACTTCCTGTTTTCTACTGGTGATACCTCTCCCTATGCATCCCAGTATCCCTCAGCCCTCCTTACTGCCCTCTCACATTGCTTGCCCACCTTTAAGTCATCTGATATGACTACCCCCAGGTCCCTTTCCATTTTTGTTGTTGTTAGTATCTCACCCCCCATTGTGTACTCTTCCCCTGGGTTTTTGTTTCCCAGGTGCATTACCTTGCACTTCTTAGCATTAAATCTAAGCTGCCATACATTTGACCATTCCTCTAACCTTGCCAAGTCCCTTCTCATCCTTTCCACCCCACCTTGTGCATCAACTCTGTTGCAGATCTTTGTGTCGTCTGCAAAGAGACATACTTTTCCTTCCAGTCCCTCTGCAATGTCGCTTATAAAGACATTGAAGAGGACCGGTCCTAATACTGAACCCTGCGGCACCCCACTAGTAACCCCCCTTTCTTCAGAGTGGACTCCATTTACTATTACCCTCTGTGTCATATTCTCCAGCCAATTCTTTACCCAGGCTATCATCTTAGGACCCACTCCCAGGCTGGCTTACTTGTATATTAATCTTTTGTGTGGGACTGAGTCAAATGCCTTGCTAAAGTCTACGTAGGCCATGTCCACAGCCCCTTCCTGATCTACTACTTTGGTCACCCAGTCAAAGAAAGCTATTAGATTCGTCTAGCATGACCTTCCTGCTATTCGCATGAATATTCTCCTACGCCTTCTGTATCTGTTTCAGGACATCCCTACATTTCCATCTACATTTTACTTTATATCCTGGGACAGATTAATATCTAACTTCATGGGGGGCAGCAACCCAGAATTCTCCTCCTTGCTTCAGCTCTCAGTGGCCCAGCGGTTAACCTACCCAATTTGAAATGATATGCAGTGGCAGCTTTCCTGAAGATTATGCTTATCTGATTGTCACCAGCCATATCGGCCTCATGGAAGGACATAGAGTTTCTATTTAATGACTTATATGATGTTGAAAAGATGGCGTTTGCCTCTAGGGCGCATCCCTCATTTCAGTAACTTCACCCCCATACAGCCCAGATCTTGAAAATATGGAATAAGCTATGACAACAAACAGCCTTTAAGGAACTATTTTTCTTTCTTACCCTAATATCAGAAGATGAAAATGTTCATTCTTCAAAATGTGATTTAACTTTTGCCTCATGGAGGAAGGTCGGGCCTAATTACTTCCACCAGTTCTTAACAACCTCAGGAATTATGCAATATACAGATCTTATGGGGAAATATGACTTACCTGATAGGGATTCCTTTCGCTACTTTCAAATAAGAAATTATGTTTTATGGCAAAAGGATGTGACCCCTACATTTCCTGCTCCCCAACCAGTTACGTGGGTCCTATTAAGAGACACCCTGGCGGGTCACTCCTGGGGACACCTGATAGGCCATCTTTATAAACTTTTAAGCGATCATATAGGGGATTCCTCTTTATCAGTGTTGGAAGGCTGTAATAAAGATTTGGAACTAGAGATCTTTCTTCCTTTGGCCGAGGCTCGACCCTTAAAGCAATCAAAGTCACCTTTCACACACATGGAGACTTTGCTTGGAAGTGTCAGGCCAGATTTTTTCACTCCCTGTGATCCTGGCTAAATATCTCCCTGCATTGTACGGTAAATGCTGGAGAACATGTAACTGTAGACTGGCTGACTTGGGCCATATCTTATGGCTTTGCCCTAAGCTAATGCCGTACTGGTCCACCATACAGGAAGAGCTTCAGGACTCTCTGGATGAGATGGTAGAACTCACCGCTGATATGGTTGTCCTATTGGTCTACCCAGTACATAGTCCCTCATGGCATCAAATCTTGCTGCCAGTATACCTTTTAGCAGCAAAAAAGCCATAACTCGGAGGTGGATGTCCGCTATTATACCTACAGTATCAGATTGGTGTCAAATTGTTTCTGATGTATATAAGTTAGAAGGCCTCACGGCTGGTTTACACGATAAACTTCCTTCAGGGAAAAATGGCAACAGTGGGTTTTCTACATTGCACAGCATGATTCTGAATTTGTGCCATAAAGGGGTTATTGAGCTTTATGATATTTGGCCAGGGGGGAGTAAGCTTCTACTACACCTGCATTACACTGAGGTGAACAGGTTGAAAGCTTGAAGTCTGGGATATAGCTGCAGATCTTCTGTGAAACTAATTTTAATCTAAATATTTATTTATTTTTATTTAGTTTTTGTTAACCGGGTAAGTGCACTAGCCAGCTGGTGACTATTTTCAGACACGACCCGGGAGAGTACAAGACAATACATACTGTGGGTGTTAACATAGACAATACAGTTTGTGTGGCAATAAAATGTTTAGACAGTAGAGCGAAGCAATGTGGCTAAGATAACAGTGAGGGCACTGATCCAAGTAAGACAGCACTGGTCAGAACATAAATACGCATTGTTCAGTATAGTATATAACAAGCAGAGTGGTTACAGTTTCAGAAACAGGGTTATTCAATGGTCTCCAGACAGAGCAAAAGTACAAACAAGCAGGAGAGAGAGGCAATAAGTAGGTAGGAGAGTATGGGGAGATGCTAGAGGAGGCGATCCGAGGTCATGATGGGCTTGGAAGGACCTATCAGCGATTCTGACTTTAGCGGCTCAAGGTACCAACAAGCGACCTTTGCTCATGGTTCTGCTTCTTGGGCGTGGCGCAGGCGGTGGCCCCCTTGTCAACAGGCTTCCCTGGAGGAGCAGCGCAGTCTTCGCTGGTAACCGCTGGGCAGGCGGGTTCCAGAAGCGAGTTCCTGAGGCTACAGAAGTGGGGTCCACGGCAGCACTGGGGTGCGAGAAGGAGCAATCCGAAGCCCCGAAATGGGTTTGGAAGGATCTTTCAGCGATTACGGCTTTGGCGGCTCTAGGTATTAGGAAGCGGCCGGGCTCCTGGTTCTGCTTCTGGGCGTGAGTGCGGCGGGCGGCCCCTGTCAGCAGGATTCCTTGGAGGAGCAAGGCGCAGTCTTCGCTGGCAACCGATGGGCAAGCGGTTCCAGAGGCAGGTCCCTGAGACTATCGAGGTGGAGTTCCACAGCAGCTGGGTGCAGGGAGGAGCGATCCAAGCCCGAATGGGCTAGGAAGGACCTTTAAGCATTACGAGCTTTGGCGGCTCTAGGTACCAACAAGCGGCCGGGCTCCTGGTTCTGCTACTGGGCATGAAACACGACGGCCCCTGTCAACAGGCTTCCCTGGAGGAGCAATGTGCAGTCTCGCTGGTTACAGCTGGGCAAGCAGTTTAAAAAGGCGGTACCTGAGGCTACAGAGGTGGGTCCACGGCCAGGCGCAAGTGCGAGGAGGGCGATCCTAAGCCCCAATGGGCTTGGAGTGACCTTTCAGTGCTGGGGTGCGAGGAGGAGCAATCTGAAGCCCCAATGGGCTTGGAATGACCTAGCGGCAGTTACAGCTTTGGCGGCTCTAGAGTACCAGCAAGCGGCTGTGCTCCAGTTTCTGCTTCTGGGCGTGGCGGGGCAGCCTGTCACAGGCTTCCCTGGAGGAGCAATGCGCAGTCTTCGCTGGTTACCGCTGGGCAAGCGGTTCAAGGGGGGTCCCTGAGGCTACAGTGGTGGGTCCACGGCAGCTCTGGGGTGCATTATAAATACAAATTGTATATTATAAGGGAGAGGACGAGGGGGTGGCAGCGTAATGGTTGTGGGGCAGCAGTTTTCTGGGAGAGTTCTGGAAACTGCGTTGCTGACCTGTTAGCAGGCAACTGTCCGCTCTGAGGAGATTGCCACCTCAGGCTGAACTGGCAAGAACTGGGAGGCCTCCCCACCCAAGGAGCACCACTGCAACAACCACTGCCTCAGAGTTGCCAAGTATGAAGCAGATGGCACAGTGGGTTCTGGAGGGTGAGGGTGGCGGAACAGAAGCCAAGCCCTGGTTGTACCACTACACAAATCATACATCAGCCTGGCTAAATAACAGTGAGGGCCTATTCTAAGTAAGACATCACTGGTCAGTACATAAATACAGCTTTGTTCAGTACAGTATATAACAAGCAGAGTAGTTACGAATAAGTGAGGGCCTATTCTAAGTAGACAGAACTGGTAAGTACATAAGTACAGCTTTGTTCAGTACAGTATGTAACAAGCAGGTAGTTACAGTTTCAGAAGCAGGGTTGTCTTCGTGATCTACAGGTAGACATAAAAGTACAAACAAGCAGGAGAGAAGGCAACAAGTAAGTAGGTGAGCTAGAGGGAGGGAGCGGAGGAAGGGTGTGATAGAGGAAAAATAGGTATGTAGGAAGGGGGTAGGTGTAGGGCAGGGTTTCATGGGTACAGGTCAGGTAGGGTCAAAACAGGTACACTGTTCAATAGTAGCTAAGTAATAACGTGGCCCACGTTTAAAATGGTAGTGAGATGAGGAGTGCCGAAGGTCCAGTGGCAGCATGCCCGAAAGCCCCGGTGCCTTTGGTGGTGTGACACCGGGGAACTCTTATTAGTGATTTGTCAGTTGACCTCAGACCACGGTTAGAGGTCACAGGACGTAGTAATTCAGCCAGTGATGCTGGGGTTTCTAGCCTGATAATGGAGTCACATAGACAGCCGAGATAGTATAGTCTGGTAGCAGAGGGGGAGAGCCAGCCTAGGTCACTATACAGCTGACAACGATGCTTGAGCCGAGAGGCCTTAGATGCATACCGACAGACATTGTTATAGGTGACGTCCCATTTCTGTAAGAGCAGTTTATGGGCAGCAGTGGATTGGAGCACAGTAAGTTAGGGTTGGTGAGAAGGATACCCTGGCGATGGCTAGCTTGGCTGATGGCGTTAACATATAGCTGGTTCTATAGGCACCCCAGCTTACAATTTACTGTTTGGAGGTTGTTTGAATGTGAAGGTTAAGGTCCAGAGATTGGTCAAGCAAAATTCAAGATAACGAAAAGAGGTGACAGCTTCTAGTGAGTTCCCATTTAGGTCAAGTATTTTCAAGGGAGGTGCAGGATCTAAGTTTTGGCGGTGCCAGGAGCATAACTTTGGTTTTTGTGATTTGTGAGTTAAGGACAAGTCGATGAGCTTGGCCAGTTTGAGTATTGTTGTAGGCCGTGGTGGGAGGCGAGGTTTAGATAGTCTATGTTATGTGAGCTGGCATAGATGACCAAGTCGTCAGCATAGAGAAGAGAGGAGCAGGATGAGACATTGCTTGGTATGTTGTTTTGAAGAGGAAAAAGAAAGAGGCCAAGAATTGAACCTTGAGGCACTCAATATTGATTGTGGTGCTGTCTGAAGTTGCAGAATTGAATTTCACAGCTTGGTCCTGTCGGTTAGATAGCTACTGTACAGTTACAACAGGAGTGGAAAGCCTATGGAATGAAAGAGGTGGACAGGAGTAAGGAGTGATCCACAAGATCAAAGACCTTGGTAAGGTCAATGAAGACAGCACCTGTTAGTCGACCATCATCCATGTTGGAGAGTATCTGATGTAAGTTGGCAAGGGCTATAAGAGTGCTTGGTTTCCTAAAACCATGTTGAGCGTCTGAAACGCAGATGTAGTTTCTATGTAGTCGAGGGTTTGGGTGGCGACAAGCTTTTCCAGGATTTTACTTGGGACTGAGAGAATAGCTATCGACCTGTAATTAGAGATCTCATTTTGTTCCCTTTCTTGAAAATGGGAGTTTTCAGGCAGTCTTCAGAGATTAGGGGGCGGTACCACTGGAGAGGGATAGTGTGAAGATCTTGGCCAGTGGTTCGACAATGAGATGTAAGCAGTCTTCAAAAGGCGGGGTTCAGAGAATCAGACCCAGGGCTAGTGTTGTCAGAATGGTTCTTAGTAATTTTAAAACTTGAGAGCTGGTTATAGACTTTAAAGTAGAAAGACTGAACTATTGGAGTCACAGTTGGAAGGCTGAAGGTCCTTAAACACTGTAAGTCAAGAGGGCTGAGATGTGGTTGGTGCCTGTGGAAGGGTGGAGGTGTAGGGTGAGAGATCAGAGAACATTCTGTTGAAGGCATTCGCTATGGTGTAGGAGCCATTGCAGTGGGCACCGTTGAGGATCATCTCAGAGGGGGTTCTAGATTGTGGGGTGCCTAGGAAGGTCTTAATGTGGGCCCAAAATTTCCGAGGGTCGTGGGCTGAGCTAGATAGTAGGTTCTGGCAGTACCTACTTTTTGCTTGTCTTATCTGCTTTTTGCAGGAATTCCTGTGTTGTTTGTATAATGAGTGGTCTCTAGGTAGGCCAGTGCTTTTATAGTGCTTCCAGAGTTTGTCCCTAAGCCGTAGCTGTAGGAGCAAGTCTTTTAGACCATCTAGTTGCTTTCCTCTGACTCTTCTTTCCACTTGTGTTGCATGCCTATTCATGACTTCATTGAAATTTATCAGGAAAACTTCGTAGGGCATCTTGACTTTTTCAACATGTTGGATTCAGACAATCTATGGTGGATACATCATGGAGGAAGCGTCTATGTCCATGTGGGCAAGAGTTGGTAAAGGTGACAAGGCGGGCGCGGAGGAGAAGGTGGGGACCTGGGGACCATCGGCAGAAAATGGGAGAGTGGTCGGTTATGGCATCAGCCAGACACCTGCCCTGGTCACGTGTTCAAGTCTGTTGGTGAGAATCAATCAATAAGTGTACGAGTCTAGTGGGAGTTACCTCCTAGTGTTCTCAGTTATGAGCTGGTAAAGAGTTAAAGCTGTGGACTAGTGATGTGAGGCACTATGAGAAGGACCCAGCCAGTTTAGGTTCACATCACCAGGATTATGGTCTCATTTAGGTTAACAGATTGTGGCGTTAGTTTGAGTAGGTCCCGAAGACCTTCCACTCCACCAAGTGGGCGGGTTGTGGAGGCAGACTATGTGAAGTTTCTTAGCACCAAGGGACACAGTCACGTGAATGGACTCACAGACCAATTGTGGGTCTAGGGCTAGGGCTGATGTGATGCTGAGGTGGGTCTTGTGGTATAGGGCAATGCCTCCCATTTTGACCCAGGTCTGTCATGCGGATAAAGAGTAACAGAGTATTTCACACAGGGCATCAGGTATTCGTAGTATTAGCCAGGTTTCAGTGAGGCACATATGTCAGGTTCACAGACTTTGATCCAGGCTTCTAGTTAGTCAAGTGGCTCAGCAAACTCTGATGTTCATATGGGCTATTAAAAGTCCTTTGTTGTCTTTCCATTAGTGTTGAGTGGAGTAGCTGTAGCAGGAGGGCCTGGATTCAGTTCACACAGCTACTTAGAAAGCTACCAGAGATACAAGAAATTCTAGCCTTATCTGTAGTAGATTAAGTAAGTGATATTTCCTCCCAGACTATTAAGGGCATAAAAGTGCGTGGTAAGGGCATCCTTTATGGAGGAAAGATATTGCCAGGTGGGTTTGGGCAGCATTTAGATGCCAGCAGGTTGGAGAACCTGAAATCTCTAGTTGAGGGGTGTTTTGGTATTGACAATGGTAGTGTTAGAATTTATTCAGGCACAGTAGCAAAGGGCTAATAAGAGATGCAGTGCCCTTAGTCTGCCACTTGGGGGCAGCGAGCCAGCAGGAGGAAATGTCATGACAGCGTTTCCTGATCAGGAGCTGAGATTGCTTGGGAAGCAAAAGATTGCAGGTGGGGTCTTTAGTCGGGTAGCCAGGATCAAGAATAGATAAGGCGTGGTACAGGAGAGAGAGGGGAGGGAGGGTGAGAAGTTTGGGCGGGACTCGAGAGTAATCTGACAGAGATTGCTTGGTGCATATAGAGGCAGTTGCAGCTCAGAGCGACTGAGAGCTGCAAAATTCTACTATTCAAAGTAGTGGTAGGTAGATCACCCTAATTGAACCAAGTATAAGGCCAATAGGAAGACACATGGTCATACTGGAGTCCTGTAAAGGGCCAGGGTGGGTGAGTGAGGCGGGTGGGGCCGGGCACGGCGCGGACAAATGGTCACGGAGGCTGTACCACTTACCGTTAGTGTCCGGAAAACCATCAGGCGGGAGGTGGGTGCTGCCCAGGCGCTCCCAGTCCAAAGGCTCAGAGGCAGTCACAAAATCAAGCTTTGCGAAAACAACCGCTCAGCTAAGTACAATTCAGGCAGCCTAAGCGCTTCTGGAGGCCAGCAGGGTGTGAAAATGTACAGCACAAACCGCGACTGGCAGCTCTAAGTACCAACAAGCGGCGGGCTCCTGGTTCTGCTTCTGGGCATGAGCACAGCGGAGCCCTGTCAACAGGCTTCCCTGGAGGAGCGAGGCGCAGTCTTCGTTGGTTACAGCTGAGGCAAGCGGTTCCAAAGGCGGGTCCCTGAGGCTACAGAGGTGGGTCCACAGCAGTGCTGGGGTGCGAGGAGGGCGATCCGAGCCCCGATGGGCTTGGAAGGACCTAAGGATAGGCAAGGGAGAGGCATTAAGTAGGCATAGGTGCGGGGGAAGGCTTAGGAAACAAAGAAAAGAACGGGAAGTGAGAAGAGGGAGGAGGCTGGTGACAGAGGAAAATTTAGCAGATTGTGCACAGATTACAGGCAGATTTACTTAGGCTGTAGACTTTAGCTTTAAAATAATACAGTTAAACTCATGCAAAAGTCACAGGAGGAGCTGTACCACTTGCCGTTAGTGTCCGGGAAAAGGCTGTCCATGAGCGGGGAGAGTAGGCTGCTCGCAGCAGTGCACGGCGCTCCCAGTCCCGAGGCTCAGAAGGCAGTCACAAAATCAAGCTTAGCGGTGAAAACAGCCGCTTTCAGTGAGCGGGTACAATCCAGGCAGCGCCAAGCACTTACGGGAGAGAGCCAGCAGCTGAAAGTGTAGAAAAACGTACCTTTCGGCGCTTACGGCTTTGGTGGCTCTAGGTACTAACAAGCAGCTGGGCTCCTGGTTCTGCTTCTGGGCGTGAGCGCAGCAGGCGGCCCCTGTCAACAGGCTTCCCTGAAGGAGCGAGGCACAGTCTTCGTTGGTTACCGCTGGGCAAGTGGTTCCAAAGGCGGGTCCCTGAGGCAACGGAGGTGGGTCCATGCCAGCGCTGGGATGCGAGGAGGAGCGATCCGAAGCCCCGATGGGCTTGGAAGGACCCTTCGGCGCCTACAGCTTTGGCGGCTCTAGGTACCAGCAAGCGGCCGGGCTCCTGGTTCTGCTTCTGGGTGTGAGCGTGGTGGGCGGCCCCTGTCAACAGGCTTCCCTGGAGGAGCGAGGCGCAGTCTTCGTTGGTTACCGCTGGGCAAGCGGTTCCAAAGCCGGGTCCCTGAGGCTACAGAGGTGGGTCCACGGCAGCGCTGGGGTGCGAGGAGGAGCGATCCGAAGCCCCGATGGGCTTGGAAGGACCTTTCGGCACTTACAGCTTTGGCGGCTCTAGGTACCAGCAAGCAGCCAGGCTCCTGGTTCTGCTTCTGGGCGTGAGCGCGGCGGCGGCCCCTGTCAACAGGCTTCCCTGGAGGAGCGAGGCGCAGTCTTCGTTGGTTACCGCTGGGCAAGCGGTTCCAAAGGCGGGTCCCTGAGGCTACAGAGGTGGGTCCATGGCAGCGCTGGGGTGCAAGGAGGAGCAATCCGAAGCCCTGATGGGCTTGGAAGGACCTTTCGGCGCTTACGGCTTTGGCGGCTCTAGGTACCAGCAAGCGGCCGGGCTCCTGGTTCTGCTTCTGGGCGTGAGCACGTGGTGGGCGGCCCCTGTCAACAGGCTTCCCTTGTAGGTATGACTAGGGCACTTACCGGTATATTTTAATATAGGGACTGAATGTTTTTCATTTATGCTGTATGGGTGACCTATAATCCAGTTGACCTGTATTCCTTATATATGAAAATGTCTATGACCTGTACAGTCATATACTATGTTAGTCCTTTGTGATTCTTTGAACAATAAAAAGGAACTTAAAAAAAAACACACACACACACACACACATAACTTCCTGCTGGCTCTTCATCCAGTTGGCAGCATTGGAGCATCTGTGGTGGAGCTACTCCCAGTGCCATGATTTTCAAAGATGCTCTCAGCACACTATCAGTGGCTGGCACACAGCAGGGTCACGAGGGCAAGCAAAGCCACCAGTTCTGTAGCTTCCCCCCTCCACTTTACCGCCTGCTCGACTTGGCCTTGGGACAAAGGTTCCCTTAGAGACATAACTCCTTTCTGGCTCTTCATCCAGTCGGCTGCATCAGAGTGTTCTCCGTGGGCAGAGCTTCCACCTCCCTCCTAAGTTACTTTGCATCTAGTGATCCTCTGTGCTGCAGTCCGGTGCATTAAGGACTGCAGTGCAAAGAACATCCAGAAGGAATCTCCTTGGAGTCGACCTTGAGTCAGTTGTCAGTCGGCCACGCTGCTCTCCAGGTTCCCCCCACCCACTAGCTCCCTCCATTCTCATCAGGTGTCTTAAGGGAGTACAGCACAGCTTACAGAACCATCTGTTTTAACCAAGGTGAGTGTTTTGCTGCTGTTCTACTTACAGAATCCCTAACTACACCCTATCCAGGTATAGTTCCATTTCCAGTTTGTGTCTAATATTTTGTTTGCTTTAGATAATTCAGGTCAGTTCCCTTCATTATCCCATCATTATCATTTAGCTGTTGCTTTTGCCATCTGCTTATACTCGAGTATCCTAGGTACACCCTCTCTAGGTTTAGTCATATTGCTAGCTACATTCCTAGGTATTTGCCGTGCTCTCTCAATCTGCTCCTTTCATCATTGAATGCCTGCTGCCAGCACCATTTGTTTTTATCCAGGTTATAGATCTCATCCTATCTGGACCAGCTGGGACTTCTGGTGTCCATGTTAAAATTCTACTTGCATAGTTTTATTCACTTACTCACAGTACTGTATGCCTATGTGCCTTGACAATTGCTAATACTAGGGTATTCCAGCAGTATCCAATCTTGGTACACCCTGTTCCTAGCTACCCCACAAACTTTGGCATTGTTTGGTTTTTCAGCTGCTCCACCACTGTTTGCCTGTTGTTCCTCATTTACTTCTAATTTTCAGGGAACTTATTTACATCCCACCTGGGTTTGCCTTATTGCTAGTTTCCATAGGTTTGCACAGTATAGTTTCACTATTCTATGCCTGTTGTTTTCACTGACTATTAATTCTCAGGGAACCTTGTTACACCATACCTGGGTATTGCCTTCTTGTTAGTTTCAGTTAAGTTTTTTTTTGTTTTGGTTTTTTTGTTGGCCACTGGCCGACCACTATCTGTCCATCCCAGCCATCTGGACCCCCATTTTCCGGGACTTGCCTATTCCACTGAAGTGCACCCTGGCTTACCCTCCCATGGCAGGGCCATCTGGGAGTGGCCTTCCCAAATGGAGACTGGTTCATGATCTGGTGGGAGTGCTAGTTGGCTACAGAGGGTCCATTGGAGGGCAGACATCCTCCTGCTCGGCACAATGATTTTTTTCTATGTGCTATCCCCCAGCGAGAAGTGGCATGCAGTGACGTAGTGGATGCACTAAGCGCCAGATGTCTGGCATGCCTCCCAAAGTTGTTGAGCATTGGCTGTCAGACCCCGGAACCTGATTCTGGAAGCTGCCTGTGTCGGGTGCATCTTGCAGCAGTAAAGGGGGATGCACCCAACATAGTTGCGGTGAACGCAAAAGGTGCTATTCCAGAAAGTTTGCCACTTGTAGCAAATTTTCTGGAATAGCTGCATATATTTCTCTGCGCCAAAGGAGGTGCAACAGGCAGCATCGCCATAAGTCTGACTCAGCTGGGACTGCTGGCAGGAGATTGCACAGGTGACCCAAGGCAGGAAGTCGGTTAGCTGAGCATGTACTGAGCAGCCACTTTGTGTGGTCCCCATAGGGCACTGTCCCGGTACTGCCAGGACACCTGTGTGCCCTCACTGAAGACTATCTGCTGTGGCAGGTTAGTGCCAACCTGAGCAGTCCTGACGTCTGTGGTGTTGCAGTTGCCCCCACCGGGCAGCAACCCCGATCCCCGTTCCGGCTCCCACCAACCACCTTGTCCCAGTCCATCAACAGTACCTGGTGGTCTAGTGACCCCTCGCCACCCTGGGAGGCATTGGTGAAGCACCCCGCTCCCCCCCATTCCGACCTGACACGCTTCCATAACTGGCACTACCCTCCTTACACCACCATGGCCATTCTTTGGAGGTTTTAATATTAATTGGTTTTTCCCGGCCTCCAGGCCGATGTCTCTTGGGACTAAATCCTGTGCTTCTCACAACTCATTACTCAACCCATTTGGCTCTGTCCACACTCCTCAAACCATTGCCTCCTGGACTGTGTTCTCTCCTCACACCCCCAATGCGTTGTTGCAGTAGGTGTTTTGCCAGGCACCTTTAACAACCACAGCGTGACATTTTGTGTGAGGAAAGTTCGGTGCCCCCTTCTCCCCCAAGCATATCTGGTTCAGGTCCCTCTGATACGCTACACAAGGTGCTGTACTGAGCAACCTGGCTGCAGCTGTCCCTGTCTCTCTGCCTCAGGCACTGACCTGTCCTCTCCCTCTTCCTTTGAAAATTTCCTTTTGTCTGGGACAAGCATGTTGCCTTTTGGGAAGTTCAAGGTTAAGTCTTCCCACCACCCTAGGATCACATTGATCTAACAGATGAGCAAAACCCCATGGTCAAGCCTGGCCCGGTACAAATTATCCTGTGCCTGTCTGACCTCTTCACTTACAGGGTGTTGGGAACACTTGCACAAAGGCTGTCCACACTGCCAAATCTGCTTTAAAATAGCTCAGAGATAGTCTTAGGCTTGTGTGATTCTGGAAGGTGATTCCTCCTTTTGATCCCCAACCCAGTCCACTCCCTGGTCTTAATGGTTAATGGCTCACCTCTCTGACCTGTCTCTGTTGCTGCTCACTTCCAGTGAGTTTTTTACCACTATGCTCTCCTCTCCCACCCCTTCCAGGCTTCTCCCCCACATTTGAGTTCATCCCCCTCCCCAATCACTGTCCAGGAAACCTTCTTGCCCTTTCCTCCCTCAGCTTCTCCAGATGTAGCCTGGATGGCCTGGACCCCAAGTGTCTCCATTGTCAGCTCTTGCCATTGCCCGTCCCTTTACTCACCGCCTAAACCTCTTCTTCATCCTCTGCGCTGTCCCTCAGTCTTGGAAGATTGCCAGAGTTCATCCCCTTCCACCCCAGCAACTTCAGTCCATTCTCTCTCCTCCCCTCCCTTGCAAAGCTGCAAGGGAAACATGTCTACTCCAGGCTTGCTGACTTCTCCACTCTTCCAACTCCCTCCACTTCTAGTTTAGTTTTGGGCGCCATTCCACTGTCTCCTCTCTGCTATGGGTCACTGACTCTGTTTTCTCTGGAATGGATCAGCAGCAAATCAGCAACAGTTTTCATCAACCTGGCCAAAGCCTTTGGTTCAGTCTCCCATCTACACTTCCTGGACAAGCTGAGTTCTGCGGCCTCTCAGCCCCACTATTACAGGTTCTGTTCCTGCTGAAAGCAAAGTCAATCTCAGCCAACCTCAGTGAAATAAAAGATGAACAAGTACAAATGGAAAAGGCCCAAAACCAATCCAGGCTGAACCAATGTTGAGAAAGATTGGAGTGACTGGCCTACTCACCAAATGATTTTAATTTGATATTTTTATTAATTCAGTAGTAACTTTCAGACTTTTTTCTCATCCTGTGTTTCGGAAACAATTCTCCTTTTCCTCAAGGAGTCTGGTAATTATTCTAAAAATTGTAATTAAATAGCCGGCCAACCGGCACAGCAGTAGCAATACCACTCACGACACCGACGACCCGGGTTTGGGAACAAGCCCAGGTGTCAGAGGGCCAGCTATGGAATATTTTGCTGTGTGCGTTTTTTCTACATACACAGGACAGAATATATTTCAGTGGTGGCATTTTTCTGATATGCAAGATAATATGACATAAATGTAGAAATCTAATGTAAATGCAGCTCCCTCAATACATGTTATTTTATACAAGTGTAAATGAAGGTTATGTGTATTTGATTATTGTCTTAGCTGTAATTTAATTACAATTTTTAGATTAATTACTGAACTCCCTGAGGAAGGGGAGAATTGTCCCTGAAGTGCAGGATGAGAAAAAAAGTCTGAAGTTACTATTGAATTAATAAAAATATTGAATTAAACTCATTTGGTGAGTGGGACTGTCACTCCAATCTTTCTCAGCTTAGGTTATATTTCTACCTCTTGGGCCATCAGTCAGTACAGGTAGGAGGTGTCCTGTCCCTCCCTTTGCATCCGAGCTGGGGTCCCATGGGGCTCCATCCTGGGACCAATCCTCTTGTACATTTTCCTAAAAGACCTCCTCTCAGCTTGTGCCAACTCGTGTATTCACATGTATGCAGATGACACAGTTCTCTACATCTCAGGCCTCTCAACTGTGGCTGTGGAAGTCTTTCTCCAGCAAGACTTCAACAGTTTCTTGCACTGGTTCCAGTCCAGACATTTCCGGGTCAGCACTTTAAAAAAAAAAAAAAAAATGTCCATGACCTTTGGCACCAGCCAGAAGCTGGCCAGGCTGTCTCCTTCCCTGTTTTCTCCCTGCTGGATGTCAACCATCTTGAAGTTGTCCCTACCTTGATGTGTTGTTAGAGAGTGGGCTAGATGCTGTACCCACATTAATGCCATCCACGCCAAACTCTGCCACAAACTCAGTGCCCTGTACCACAAAGAGGAGTGCCTTTCTCCTCAGGTCCTCCGGGAGCTGGTCACCAAAATGGTCTCCCAGTTTTTGACTGTGGATGTGGTCTTTGGCACCATCCCTCCTCTTCCCTTACTAGACTGGACACTTTCTGCAGCTGCCCTGCCATCTCACCCCCTCATAACCCATCACTGTCCCCTTTACTCCTCTCTCTCTCCCTTCATCTTGCCTGTCCCACTGTGCTTCCCTCATCTCCAAATACTCCCTCTCCTTCATGCCTCGTCCTCCTTCTCATCCCTCTTCCTTCTCCTCCTGCTCTCAGGGACCTTCGCAATTCTCCTTCTCCACCTACACTTCTCAGCTGGAAAGTCTGCATTCTCCTTTCCCCTCCCTTTGGAATCTGCTACCTTCTTGCTCAGTCTCCCCCTCACTCCCTGTTAAGACACCTACTTGACTTCTCCTTGCACCACCCTGCCTCTGTCAACCCTCTGACTCTTTTCCTAACCCTCCAACTGCTATTAACCTCTAACCCCCACCTCATGATTTTGGCTCTTCCATGTGTAATTTAGCTGCCTGTTTGACTCATCCTCTCAGCATAAGTACAGCCACCTCTTCCTACAGGCACCAAACACGTATTTTGCCCTTGTCTAAATTGATAACTGATTTGTAGGCTAATCTATGCTCTCCTACCAGTTTGTCATGATTTTGATAACTTCTTGTTCTGTACTCTTTTTTTTTTTGCTGTCATTATAACCGTACTCTGTGTCTTACTGTAATTTTGTAATGCTGTTCTCCCCTTCCCTCTCCCCTGGGTCGCACCTGGGAATGAGCTCAGCTCAGTGTGCCTTTCCTGGTCATAAGTTTTCAAATAAAAAAGCAACCCAAAATTAGGGAAAAAATAGGACTATTTAGAAACAAACACAAAAAATGTTTACTGAGGTTGTTTAAAAGATATACCACACATGCCAACAAGAATAAGCATATTAAAAAAACATAAACAGGTAGTCTGTTCCTTTAAATTGGTTTACTGTTTCTGATCTTTCACAAGAACCGTATATTAATAGAGCAACCCCTTGCCAGAGAAAGGGAGGCAGACATGGCTGTTGGTGTCTGACTGACATTTACAGTAGATTTGACCTGGTTGGTTATAGCAGAGTTTTTTTTAATCCAGGCTTGGAACACTCCACCTTACATAAGGTTGTGAACTTGATCAGTTACATGTGACTAAAAATAGAGCAGTTTAAGGTTGTGTCATGAGGATTTAGGGCTTAATAATTATCACATCAAATCGTATTTAGCGTGACTGTTGAAATGATTTTATTAGAAAGGATTAATCATGACTTTTGCTGAATTGGGTTATAACTCTGTGTGTAATCTTAGCAGCAGTAATCCCATTAGGGCCCACAATGTCAGCACAGTGTAATTGAAACCAGTGATTTTTTTTTGACAGCAAGAAACCCATAGCCTTTTGCATGTCAGGCAAGAACTGAATTACATTACAGACATCAAGTTCAACTTTTATCTCTATGACCCCTCTCTATGATGCGCTGAGAGCACCTTACATTAAAGAGCAACTGTCTCGCTCTATCTCCAGTACCTCCCCCAGAAGCATAAAAAACTCTACTGGGCTCCAAGTCCGCTGGTGCTGAAATTAAAATGTTTCTGTGACCCCCATTTTGGAAGGGAAGGGATCGTATTTTGGCTCTGTGGAGCCAAGCCATGCCTATCCCTTCCACTTCCTGATACCACTGCAGTCGGCGATCTGCCCCCGTTCCTCCCCCACGCTGTACAAAGAATGACACCACAAAACCAGCAAGCATAGGGGCGGATCGCCGACTGCAGTGGTATCAGGAAGTGGAAGAGATCAGTGCGGCTCGGCTCCATGGAGACAAAATACGATCCCTTCCCTTCCAAAATGGGAGCAAATGTAACAAAAAATATGGGCACTATAGGACTTCTGCCCAGGTAAGGCTTATTCATGCTTCTTGGGCAAGGGTGCTAGATAGTTGCTGTGTAAAACATACAGAGAACAGACCAGCACAAATAACAGGAGACTGAAACAGAGCAGAATAAAACTGCCATCACTCAGATTACATGAATGTCCCCATCCAGAATACTTTGTCCAGTTTTATAGACCGCACATCAGGAAAGATACGGACAGGGTGGAGGTGGTCTGGGGAGAGCAAATAAGATGATGCAGGGCTTGCAAGGGAAGCCTGAGAGAGAGATTGAAGGATTTCAATATGTTCACTGGAGGACAGGAGAGTAAGGGTGACATGATCAAGACCTTCATTTACTTCACAAGGATGAACTGAGTGCAGGAGCACACTGCTAAAAGAGGACAAGCTGCAGGACTCGGGGCATGTAGTGATACTGGAGAGAGGAATTTCAGGAAGGCTGTTGTGAACTACCAGTACTTCCTCATAGAAAGAGTGGTAGAAGCATGGCACCGACTACGAGTTGAAGTTGTGGAGGCTACTACGTTGGAAGGCTCCAAACATGCATGGGATAGACACAGGAGCATAGTAACACAGAAACAACGGGGGGGGCCTGGAGACCATTTGGGGTCTGCATAAGTACAGTAGGCAGGGAACCCTTGGGCAGACTGGGTGGGCTTATCAGTCTTTTTCTGCCAGCAGTTTTCTGTTCCTTTGTCTATAAAAGTCCACTTGAATACAGATATCACTGGTAAGGATAATTTCAGACATTCATGCACTTAAAATATATATATATTTTTTTTCGTTTTAGCAGCTACCCTGGTTACCCCTTTCCAGCAACTGGCCAGTACCCACCAACAGCGAACACACAGCAATACCCACCACAGTCACCCAGCACAACTGTTGGTAAGTAAACTGAAATGTTTATGGATGATGGGCAACACAGTCCCAGAATATCAGGCAGCCTAACTATATCCACTGTGTACAAAAAACGGAAATCTATTCAGTTGTATTCTCTCTACACAACATAACTAGGATGAGTTTAGAAGTTCCTTTAAAATACAGATAAAACGCTGCCCAGAGTCCTGATGGTGAGCAGTGCTGCTAACCATGCTGCCTGCCAGATTCGAGTCCCAAGCCCGGTATGTCATAAAATAGTTGGCAGAGACCATGCTGTCTCCGGGAGGGTGGGTGACTGCTGTCTCCATAAGACCGTCCCTTTTATGGCTCATAGGGAGGACATCAGATCGGCAGTACTATGCAGCTCCAGAAAGGCAGTGGGAGGGCAAAATCTGCTACCAGTGTGATGCAGGCTGCTGTTGAGACATATTCCAGTCCTGTGCTCATCGATGCCAGTCAGTATGTGGTGGGTGTTTCATGTCCTAGCCCACTTCTGACTGGCCAGAAAGGTCTTCTGTCTCAACCTAGGCCTCAGTGGGTGGAGGCTGAATATTTTTTGTTTTGTTTTTGTTTTTTTGTAGTTTTTTTTTTTTGGGGGGGGGGCAGGCATAGACAAATGGAAACCATAGTGGTTCTTAGGCAGATATGTTATTACACTTGCCCAGCTCAGTTACAGTGCCCAATCTCCTGCTCCCCTGTTCAGCAAAATTTCAACATGTACTTTCTGCCAGCTAGCTACACTCTGAGGCAGTGTCCAGGACAGTATAAGCCTTTTGTTATGGAATAGACATTTAGTATTCTGGGTTCTTAAAGAAAAATGGTCATTATTGTAACCCTCCCACCCCTGAAAGCTCTGCCCCCAAATTAAGCTTTTGGCATAGTAAAAAAAAATTATTTTCGCCAGTTTACTTACTTTATTTTAGTTTTCTAAAGTCCGTGATCACTAAACATGGCGGATGCTGTGCAGTTCCATTTGATCCAATAGGTGCAGCACTTGCACCTCACCCCAGTGCATAATGTATTTGGGTAGGCGGTGCAGCACACTAATTAGATGAAATGGAATCGTGCAGCATCTGGCCATGTTTGGTGATCATGGACTTTAGAAATTAAAATAACTTGGCAAAAAAAACTTTTACTTTGCCAAAAGCTTAATTGGGGGTAGTACTTTGGGTGGGAGGTTACAGTAATGACCATTTTCTCTAAAGAGTTTAGGGAGGTAGTAGCGCAGTGGTTTAAGGCTCTGAGCTGCAGATCTGGAGACCTGGGTTTGAATCCCACAGTCCCACTTGCATACTGTGTGACCCTGAGCAAGTCACTTAACTTCCCTGTGCTCCCAGGCTGCATCTAAACAAGCTTTCAGCTTAGTGTCTCTCTCCTGGTTAAACAATTGGGGGGAAAAAAAGAATGTAAGCCACGGTGACTTGATAATGCAAGAGTATTACCTAGCGAGAAGAAAGCTCAGGGTGATAAATCTGGCAAAGGGAGCTTGGGATCCTAATCACTGAAAGTCAGGTGCACACTAGGAACTTGCCACAAAAAAAAAAAAAGAAATTGACTGCTAGGGTGCTTCTGGGAGAATTCCAGTTAAGGGAGATCATGCCACTGTGTGTGGAATATTGCTGTCAATTTTGGGTGCCGTATTATACAAAAGGACATAAATGTACCATAGAAACCATGCAGAGTAGGGCAACCGAACAGATCTGGGGGATGAAAAATATGAGAAAGACTAAATGAGAGCCAGTTGTTCATTTTGAAAAGAGGCAGGATAATGGGAGATCTAATCCTCATGTGTAAATTTATGCCAGATCGCAGCAACTGCTCCATGTTTACAGCAACTATGCATGTTTACAGTGACAACTTTGAACTGATATTTTTATACCATGTAAATTGCCCTTTTGGTATTGTTTTGTAAGATTCCCTTTTCTACATTTTGATTCTGTTTATTATTTTTTTCTGTTTCATTACCAGTTCAGTTCACATTGTTCAATTTGTTCAGCCCCCCAATTTAATAACGATCATCTTTACTTCCTCTGAACCATCCAGTTACAAGGTTGGGCACAGGGCACAACCTCCAAGATAAACAATTTATGATGAGATTATGTAGTCTTATAAGGGAAGAGGAGGTCTTAAAAGTCCCTCTATAGGACCATGTTACAAAATATTGAGGAAGGGCACCCCTTCTCATTACCCAGTGGCATCTAAAGTTCTCTTTTTTTCTTTTATCTGTTTTTGCCGGAGCCTGGCAGGTGGCTATGGCCCTCCCTCGGAAGAACTCATCTTTCGGCCCCACTAAGCCAACCCCTGGTAGTTCTCCCGCGACAGGGCCAGGGAGGAGCGTGCCAACTCCCCCACCCCACCACCAAACACAAATCCAGAAGCCAGGGGTGGCACAGGGATGCAGTGCCATCGTGGAGTCCACCAGTTAGAAGACCTCATGGCTGCTCAGTTTTCCTAAACATCACCAAAGCACTCAGAAGAGGAGCCAGGCCTGCACGGTAAGCAGAAGACCAAGTCTGCTAAATATGGCACGGAGTTCAGGGTGTCTGAATGGGGGAACCCTGAAGGCAGTAAACACAGGAGAGCCTCTAGGCAGGTACTGGAGATGGTGCCTGCTAAGAAAAAACAAAAGAAAATTGTGTCACTGCCCTTTCTCATGAAGAAGTAAAGGAGTCGGTGGACAAAAGTAAAATGCCTCGGTATAGGACATTACTAAGGCATGGCAGTGTTTCCAGGCTGTTGGTTCACTGATGAACATGCCGTTCCGCTCCTCGGTTCCAGTACCTACGCTAGATCCAGAAAAGGAAGGGACTGAATATTATTATGAGGAGAGAGGAGAATCTATTGAACCTGACTGTTTCCCTGAACAAGAATTTGGCTCTCTCCCTGAGCCCAGGATGACTTCTCCTTACATTATTCTTTACTGTCAGTATTGACAAGAAAATAGAATAGAAATACTAACTGACAAACAGGATGCTGAATACTTTACTCACCCTGGCCATGAGGAGGTAGTACTGGCTGTGCCTTGCATAAAAAGACTTCCCTCTATGCAGGCCCTGAATAAGGACTCCAGGAAGCTGGATAACATGGGAGAAAGATTTACACCTCAGCATCCCTTCTCCTGAGACAAGCAACCTATATAGCTTATACTATAACAATAATCAACATGGCAGCACGCTGGGTGGCCATGAAGAAGTGGGAACAGCGCTTTATAGTTTCAAGCATTTTCAGTAAACTTTTAGAGTGTTATTTGTTAAATATTTTTCATCATTTGTAAAGTTCTTGTGAAATTCCTTGGAGGGACAGAGAAAACAGAAGGCAGGGGCACCATAGAGCCAGCTTCCAGACAGGACATTTCTTACAGAGCTCTACACTCTTAGCTCCATCTTGGCCACTAAAAGTATTTTTGAGGCGTTATACTATAAAATAAATGGGACCAGTAGCTACTTTAGCCCTCCAGCTATCTAGCGATACCAAACTTGTAATGGGGCATACAAAGAAGATGTAGTCCCAAGCCGTAGGAAATCAGTGGCCTACTGTGCCACAGGTAGAACTGCGAGGGGGGAGCAGAGTCATCAGGCCTTACTGCAGCTCCAACATCGAAAGAACTCCCATGGCAGGCCATTATAGAGTCGGTAAGGGCAATGGATGCAAAAATTGAAAAAACCCTTACCAAACTCAGAGCACAGGGTGCAGCTATCACCTCCCTGATCTCTTCTGTCGCAGATGCGGATAAGAGATCCCTTGCAGCTCAAGCTACAGCAGCCCTTATTACTAAAGAAACACAGCAACTTCAGGGCAGATTGGAAGCAGTAGAAATGACTTGGCGGGGGGAATGTCCACATAGTAGGCGTGCCAGAGGGAGTTGCATACCTAAAAACCTGGCTAACAGAGAATCTTTGCCTCCCAGAGGGATTTGACTGGGCAGAATTGCAGCAAGCTTATAGGATCACTCCATGGATGTGACCTGCAGACACGAACCAACAAAGAACTGTCATTTTGAAGGCTGTTGGATCGGAGGTGAGAGATGTCCTCATTGGCACTGCATGGGCTACTGACCCACTGGAGATTCGGGGTCAGGGCGTAAAGGTATTCCCTGATCTCTCCTTCCAGACCAGGGCCCGACACAAACAGTTCAATGCAGTGCGACAGAGGCTCTGCACACCGGGAATTGTCCACTCCTTTTTATTGCCAGCCCATTTACTGGTTACTTAAGAAAGGCAAAAGCTGGCAGTTCACCATCCCAAAAGATGCTGGTCGATGGGTTGAGAAGGCTGAATCAGAATTTCAGGCCCAACCTCCGAGGCAGTCTGCAGTGGAAAGCTCTAACTCTGATGAAGACTGAGTAGCTGGAATTGGATTTTTTATTGTTTGTGTAGCAGCCATGGATTTGGGGTTTATACTTGTTTTTTATTTCTGAAAATTGCCTATGGGGAGGGAGATATATTTGGAGGAAGGGGCTTAATCGAAGATGTATGAATGAATACTTAGTATTATAAAAGTGCCCTAATCTTTTCTGGATTACTCCTCTGAGGCATTAATTTTCCCTGGGAATAATGTTGTGTGTTAAACTTAGATATAGTATAGTGACTTGTTAAAGTTATAAGTTCACCTTTTTTGGTTTGTTGGCCATGGGGAGCAGGGTGTGGAGCAGTAGGGGACTACATTACCTAAATTCAACCTGTATATTTAATTAAGGTTAACAGCACTACCAGCTAGAGCAGTATTTCTAACTGAGGACTCTACCTATGGACACTAACATCAGCCGTGAAGCAGATGGCTTTTCCTTGGACATTTTGGGACTCTTTGGTAATTTGTTACTATATTATCCATTTCCCACTCCTACTGTACTAGAGTGTAAGAGTGAAACTGTTACCCACATGTAAGGAATGGATTGTGTATCTCTTGCATGAGATTACTAACTGTATTGTTGTTTTAAAAAAAAAAAGCAATAAACAAAAAGTTTTAAAAAGAAAAACAGCAGACCTGGTATATGTGTGGATGATTCCGGGGTTGTGAGAGAAACAGAGATGTGCATCTCATCCCGGTCTTTTGTTTTAAAACAAACAAAACAAAACGACTTATTTGGAGGAGTTGCCTGTGGATTTGTTCCATCTGCGGGGTTGAGCGCTGTCTGTGAGTAACGCCTGTGGAGGTGGCAGGATTCGGCTGGAGTCCATGGCGGACAGGCTGGTGGAGCGGTTCTGCCATAACAGAGCAGGCTACTGCAGTCCAGGAGTCTGGAGGAGCACTGATCAGCAGCACACGGACGGAAGGAAGAGAGGCGAGCCCGTAGTTGCTGGGACGTCTTCTCAGAGTGACAGTTGGAGGATTTACTGGTGGGGCCCATGGTTGAACTGCAGGAAGTTTCTAGGGGTATCTAGGAGTTTGTCACCAGAGGGTGGCCAGCTTCTGAAAGGGAACGGTGGGGCAGCTGTTGCCGTGGGGAGTCCCTGGATCATTCAGTGATTTGGGCTGAGTCAGAACTAGCAAAATCTGTTCTCCTGAAGGAAGAATTCAGCATGTGATTTTGCTGAGAAGGATCATAGGACTTGTTGAGCTATCTCCCCCCCACCCCAAACGGATTCTGTGACTGTGTTTATTCCTGCCTAAAAACCATGGGGAGAGTCCTCTGCAAAGGTTCAAGTGACTTTATTTCAGTTCTATAGTAAAGTAAAGAGAACAATGAGGGCTAGGAGGGTGAGAGCCTCTTAGCATCTAAGCTGTCCAGGCTGTGGAGGTGAGAGCTCCCCAGTATTTGCTGAGTTACATTTTTGGATAATTTATTGACTTCTGGTTTGAATGTGGATTACCATTTATTAGTTCTTCATATATTTGTGACTTGGACTGAGAGGGCCAAGAACATTTTACTCTGTCAAACCAGCATTTGTCCCTTTTGAGGACTTTATTTATAATTGTTTATTTGTGTGTTTTGTGTTTGCGGGGGTGGTAGTGAAAATTGAGATTGCGTTGTGGTGGCTGGTTGAGGGCTTTGTAGTCAAGTTTGTGGTGTTTTGACTGGTTGTGGGGAATTTGAGGATTGGGTTTTAGTGGAGGGTTTTTGTTAAAGAAATGTGCTTGGGACAAGGGCCCTTAAGGTACAGTTACTAGGTGGCGCACTTACGGACCTCTGCTCCTTCCGAGCTTCCAGCATTGCCGGTTGAGGTCTGCTTGCAGATGTAGAGCCTTGGGGATAGCTCGGGTGGGGTGGTCCTCCGAGTGGCTGCCGGGGTGTCTGGGATCGTGTGGTGAGGCCAAGGAGACACTCTGGGGTGATATGGGAACTCGAGCGGGTTTGCCATGCTTAGTTCCCATACCCAAGGGCTGCACCTTGGAGTATGGGCAGATAGCTGGTCCGGTTGCCCCACCTCATCCTACTCAGGTTGTGTTGTGCAATGCCAGGTCGATGAGGAACAAGATTGCCATAATGGCGGACTTGATATCCTCTCTCGACCTGACTTGCATCACGGAGACCGGCTGGATGAAAATGCCGCTCCCATTCTGGTGGCAGCAGTGCCGGCCGAGTATTCTATGATGCACAACCCGAGGAAGGATCGCAGGGGGTGGCCATTTGTTTTAAATCTAGCTTGAACCTCACGGTGCTACCTGTAGGTCCTACACAGTCCTTTGAATGTGTAGTGCGCCCGGTGATGTTGGTGGAGCTTCAGTGTCCTGCTTTATCGTCCCCAGGAATAGATGGGGACTTTTGCAGGAGGTCATGGAGCTTGTCGCCAGCCTGGTGTTGGAGTCCCCAGGTGGTTGTTTCTGGGGACATCAATGTTTGGAGTCGACAGTGGGCTCTCGAAATTTGGAAACCATCTTCTTGGGAGCATGGAGGCCCTGGGCCTGACACAAAATGTAACAACAGCAACACACTCAGGTGGCCATACACTGGATCTGTTTTTTCCTTTGGTTTAGCTATTATCAATCTCAGTGTAGATCCGGTTGTTTAGCCGGATCCTAGCACCGTGGGGTTCATGTTTAGAGCCTCCCCCCACGATGGTCCTGCCCCTGTGGAGGTGGTCCAGTACCAGCCGTTAAGAGGAGTTTCCTCTGTGGACTTGTTGGCAGTGCTGGACCTATCAGGTGTTGGAGTGGCTTGTGCGATTGGGTTGGAGGAGGAAGTGGTGGCCTATAATGGAGCTGTTGGTGCAGCCTTTGACTCAGTCACACCATTTCATGTCCGGCCCCTGTCTACTCATCAGAGACCTCCTTCATATGACGAGGATCTCCGAGGTTTAAAGATCAGGGGGCAGAGGTTAGAGAGATGCTGGAGGAGATCTGGCTTGTTGTAGGACAAATTGGCTCTGAAGTCACATTATGCTGACTATCGGGGGGCAATCTCCCGAAAGAAGACAGAATTTCTGTCTGTGGAGATTGCTGCAGCGAAAAACAGAGCAGCTCAGCTCTTCCGCATGGTAGAGGGGCCCTTACATCCAGCCTAAGTGCTGGGGGAGGCAGATTCTAGCACTAGGTGCGAGTAGCTGGCTCTGTTTTTCACCGATAGGGTGTTCTCTGTTAGGGCTGAAGTCTCTTTGAGCATCTCTCGAAAGGGATGCAGGATCCAGCCAGAGTCGTGCCAGAACATTCCTCCTGTCTGGGATGAGTTTGAGCTGGTTGGGATTCAGGAAGTGGTGGAGGTAATCTCAGAGCTATGGCCTACACAGTGTGATCTGGACCCAGGTCCAACCTGCCTTTTGGTTGGGTATTTGGACCTGTGGTTGCTGAGGTCGTCTGGAGTTCATTGAGGAGTGGAATCTTCCCACTGGCCCTGAAAGAGACCTTGGTTAGACCCCTTTTGAAAAAGCCCTCTTTGGACCTGGACTGTCTCAGCAACTACAGGCTGGTCTTGAACCTCCCATTTTAAGGGAAGGTTATAGAAAAGGTGGTGGCCATGCAGCTTGAGAAACATCTCGCCGCTTCCTCCGCCCATGAGCCTTTCCACTCTGGGTTCCGTGCTGGGCATAGTATGGAGACTGCCCTGATGAGGGTGTTAAATGATCTCCTGATGGCAAGGGACAGGAGAGACCATACTGTCTTGGTCCTCCTGGACCTCTGTATGGCGTTTGACACCAAGGACCATGAGGTGTTACTTGACCGCCTGCGCTTCTGGTGTGGCCTGTCCGGTAATGTCATCAGCTGGTTCAGGTCATACCTGACGGAGTGCAAAGGGTGACAGTGGGACTTGTCTCATCTAGCCCGAAGCTTCTGTGCTGTGGTGTTCCGCAGGGTTCAGTCTTGTCCCCCTTATTGTTCATGGTGTACATGCTGCCAGTGGGGGACTGGGTTTTCACCGGGTTTGTGCCCAATACCTCTGTATTTAACAGCTGCCTCAAGGAAATCCAATTGTGGATGACTCACAACTGTCTTAAGCTTAACCTAGACAAGACTGAGATACTGGTTGTGGATCCAGGTCATCGGGCGGAGTGGGGGGGGGTTACCCCACACCAGTGTTGGGGATGTGCCCTAGCCCTTTTAGACAGGTGAAGAATTTGGGTGTGATCCTGGCGACGGCCTGACACTTCATGCTCAGATGTTGGCTGTGGCTAAAAGCGTGTTTTATCATCTCTGGAATGTCGCCTGAATTCAAGCCTTGATCCCGCCTGAGGACCTGACCATGCTGGTGCATGCTTTTGTCACTTCCAGGTTGGACTTCTGTAATGCGCTGTACCTAGGGTTATCTGGAGGCAACCTCCATGGGCTGCAGCTGGTGCAGAACGCAGTGGCAAGACTGTTGATGGTGAAAAGATGTGCTCATATTTCCCCGGTCCCCTGCGCACTGCACTGGCTGCCGGTCCAGTGGAGGGTTGTCTTCAGGGTAGAGCTGTTGACCTGTAAGACCCTGCATGAAAGGGGTCCTGTCTGTTTGCAACATATTCTTGTCCCCGACAGTCTGGCCTGGGCACTCGTTCTGCCGGGAGGCCTCCTGGGAGTTCCTAGGGCTGGGTGGCAGCATTCTGGGGACAGGACATTCTCAGTGGCTGCACCTACCTGTGAAACTCCTTGCCTGGTTATTTAAAGGGGCTTCCGGTGGAAGCTTTTAAAAGGGCCTAAAACATATTTGTTCCAGCAAGCATTTTATTGATTGTTTTAAAATTATTTGTTTTATGTGGGATAGATAGATATATGTATGCTCTCAGTTGTATTCTTTTTATGTGTACATTTGTGCACAATTTTAAATTATATGGTTTTATATTGTACTGTACCCAGAGTCTCTGGAAATGGGCGCTTTAGAAATAAAATATCTATTTATCTACACTGCCAGTACCAAAAGGCTCTGTGGAGTTACATTGTGGCCGTGAGCGAGAAACATATGGTGACCTGGAACAAGACATAATAGACACTGCTAAGATGTACAGATGCCACCAAGTATCAGTTTCATATGGCAGTGGATGCCAGTAACACTGCCTCCATGTCACAGTTCATGCAGTTTCTTGAGGAGGTTTGCTTGACTTAGGACCACCAGTTTCTCCCAGGACACTCAGACAAAGGCTATGGATTTTTCCTGTGAGGGAAATTCCCTGTTTGATGACAAGACAGAGGCATACTTGAAGAAGGTGGAAGAGACAAAGCCTCCTACAAAAGTAAAACTGAGAAGGAAAAGGCCTCAACTTCCAGCAGGCCTTATGGAAGAGGAGGTAGGGGATAGTTTCCTCTGGGTTTCCTCGCCTATGATTTCTCCCACCTGAGGGGTTTCTGTAGAGGCAGAGGTAGAAGAGGTTCAAGAATGCTGACTCAACCCCAGCACCTAATGTCCAGCCCAGACAGAACACATGACAAGGTGGGTTCAGGCTGCTCACCGTGCCAGTGGGAGAGAGGCTGGCTTACTTTCAGGGAGTGGAAAAACATCACCACAGACAAGTGCTTCCTGAAAGTAGAGAGCCAGGGGCTCACCTGCAATTCGGAAGATTCCCAGACTGCAGAGTTCACAAAAGGTTACCTCCCAACCCAACAGAAAAAAGTCCTGTTGGAGAGTAGGAAATTGTTGCAAGCAAAAGCATCAGAAAAAGTCCACCACTACAGTGAGGAAGGGCCTTTACTCAAGATACTCGTGACCAACAAGAAAAATGGGAGTGGCAACACAGTTGTACCTCAGACATCTGAACAGACACCTCAAGAAAAAAAAGTTGAAGATGTTAACTCAGGCTGCAGTAATCCCATCCCTTCAGCAAGTGGACTGGCTAGGGTCTCTGGACCTGAAGGATGCTTATTTTCATATCCCAATCAGGACCTGTCACAGAAAATACCAAAAGAGTCAGGGCAGGGGCGGTCATTATCAGTACCTGGCCCCCTCCTTCGGCGTCTCGTCAGTTTCCAGAGTGTTCACAAAGTGCTTGGCTGTGGTGGCAGCACATCTGAGAAGGCAGGAGGGAAGTTTTCCTCATCTTAATGCATGCACTGACTCATGCAGGGAAACTGCACTCAGGAAACCAAGGCCTTTTCCTCCTCACTTAGCATACATACCCTGGAGGGTCTGGGTAGTAGTAGTGTTTTTGCAGATAAGGTTACCACCATCAGATGGAGATCTGTGCAGCACTTAAATGGGCAGCACATTCATTGGTGTGAGGTTACAGGCACCCAATTGGCGATCATGGATATTTGTGAAATCGTCCGGGGTTTGCGACCGACTTACTGTAGTTTGGACAGTGGTCTACGCCTCGTGGTGGGGTGCGTGGGGTCATCGGACTGGTCCTGGCTGAGATAGTTAGAGGAGCACTTTGGAGGCGGGGTTGTTTCAGACACCCTGAAGGAGGCGGTGGTGCCCTCTTCCTGAAGAAATCGCTCTCGATTCTGACTGCTAACTACAGACCTGTCTCTAACCCGCCTTTTGTGGACAAGGTTATTGAGAAGGCAGTCGCATTGCAACTGGACGATCATCTTACCAGCTACGATATCTATGATCCTCTCCAGTCCAGTTTAAGGAAGAGGCATAGTACAGAGACAGTGCTGGTTCGGGTAGTTAATGACCTCCTAATAGCGAGAGATCAGAGAAGCCAGTCAATCTTGGTTCTCCTTGATCTCTCTGCTGCATGTGACACAGTGGACCATGGTGTGTTGCTAGAGCGCCTGCGGCTGGTCTGTGGGCTGTCTGGGACAGTCCTCAGATGGTTTCATTCTTTCCTCATGGGCAGGACTCAGAGAGTGGAGTTGGGGATTTTTTCCTCGGCCCCTCTCCCCCTGTCTTGTGGGGTGCCACAGGGCTCTGTACTTTCGCCCATCTTGTTCACAGTGTACATGCTGCCATTAGGAGACATTATAAGCCGGTACTGGCTGAGTTTTCACTGCTATGCAGATGTTACTCAGCTGTACATATCCTTTGTGCCCGAACAGGGTAATGCTGTCTCTATCTTTAACAACTGCCTCACTGAGATTCAGGACTGGATGAGTGCCAACTGGCTGAGATTGAATCCAGATAAGACTGAGGTGTTAGTTGTGGACCCAGGTCATCGGGTAGAGGGGAGGTCTGCTGAGCAGCTATACAGGCTAAGGCTGGGGACCTCTGATCAGATGTGAAATCCGGGCATTCTGCTTGATGACTGACACTGAAGTCTCAGGTGTCTGCCATCGTCAAGACCTCTTTTTACCATCTGAGGAATATCACCCTGATAAAGCACATGGTCCCACCCGACGATCTTCCAACATTGGTCCACGCCTTTGTAACCACCCGCCTTGATTACTGCAATGCCCTATACCTAGGGCTGCTGGGGGGTTGAATCTTCGCCGCCTACAGTTGGTGCAGAATGCGGCTGCCAGGTTGTTGACAGGCTTACCAAGATTTTGCCATATCACACCTGTGCTCTGCGTACTTTACTGGCTGCCGGTTAGGTGGAGGATCACCTTCAAGGTCGGGTTATTTACCTATAAGGCCCTACATGGACAGGGACCACAGTATTTGCAAGATCTGATTTGCTTGTACCACCCCCTGTGCTCTCTGCCGATGAGGGATTGCTAGAGGTTCCTATGGTCTGTCTAAATACATCTGGAGCTACATCATTCACATTTGTTGCACTGACCCAATGGAACTCTCTACCTCGCCAGATTCAAAAGTGCTCGATCATCGAGCCCTTCAAATCTGCCTTGAAAACTTATTTATTTAGCCTGACATTTATTTGATTTATGAAGTTGTCCACTTATAATTAGATTTGAACTGTTTTATAGATATTGTTTTTAAAGTTTTATGTACGCTATGAACACTTGTGGAATAGCGTTTAACAAATAAAGCTTACTACTTACTCAAGCCGACCCCTCCATTTTGTCGGAGGCAGTTGATGCTGCCACGGGGTCTGAATATGAGTAAAGTTCCTCTGGACAGGGAGTCCAAACAACTAGATGCCCTGGGAAGGAAGATCTACACTTCCTCCACCTTGGCCTTGTGCACCTAGAACTATCTGGTGCACATGATGATGTACCAACAGTCTCTGTTGGACCAGGTGGGGTGTGATTCAGACTTACCTGATTCCCAGCCAAGACTCAACTTGAGCAGATTATGGCTTTGTCCTCCAGCGTGGGATTTCATGTCCTCTGCGCTTCCTATGGTACAGTGGACATCTCAGCTTAGTGCATAGCGGCAGCCATGTACTATCGACGTCATGCCTGGCTTCTCCTTTTTTATTTTACCCAAGCATCCAGGCCTCCATCTTGGACACCCCATTCAGGGTCCTTCCTCTTCAGGGAGGACATGCACGATTTGCTCACCTCCTTACAGGCATCCGCGTGGCCTCCATTCTTCTGCTCATGGCCAGCAGGGCAGGTTTCTTCACTCTGCCTGTCATCGCCCTATATGGTGACATCATCGGCAGCATTCCTCTGGGTCTTGGGGCAAGCACCGGATGCTTTCCTTGGTGGCGGCTCCAACCCGTAAAACCCACAGGGCAGAGGCGGCAGTGTTCTCCAAGCCGTTCTACCCCTCTTGACTGTAAGCCCCCCAGCCAGGAGACCGGAGGGGCGAACAGGGGGTGACCAGTTTGTCATTCTCCTTTAATCAGTGCTGTCAGCAGTTCATTTTGAATTTTCCAAGGACGTCTTTGAAGGCGCTGTCCAGGGACTGTGACCCGCCTCTGCCGCCTTACGATGGCACTTCATTCCTTTTCCTCTGGGTTCTCAGTCTCCCTTCTAGGGCTCGGGATCTAGATAATCATGTATTCCCTTTCTCCGGGGGGGGTCTCACCCCTCCCTGGCTTTTTCTAAGGGAGGTCCCACCCTTCACCCTGTATTTTCTAAAGGACTCAGAGTTTGCTGTTTCCCTGGGCCGAGTGCCTTCCTCTTTCAGCTGACCCCTCCTTTCTCTGGCCGTTCAGGCCTCCCTTCTGGAATCCCTTCTGGGTGTCTGCCAGAGGGCTAGGATGGCCACTTATCAATTGGGCTGTCCCTGATGTCCTTTGGGGGATCAGCAAGGAGTCCTGGTTCCCACCTCTGTCAGTCTCCGTGATTTCGGGTCCGATCAGCCTTGGGGTGTGCCTACTTCCCTCTTCCCCCTTGGTGGCCGGGTTTCGGTTTCACCTTCCTCCTTCCCGGAGACACTCTGCCTTGGTCATTACATGCAGTCTCAGCCAGGAACCCTTGCATTACACCGGTACCTTGGGAGGCATTAGGTCCTGGTCAGCCAACGTCAGTTGACCCACCATGGGACTCGTTCCTTTAGGGGTGGACGGAACCCCTTCCTCCAAGATTTCTCATCCCAAACGAGGCCTTTCTTGGCCCTTTTGCTGCTGTGGGAGCCAGCATGGATCTTCTATTTCCCAGCCTGGCTCTCCCTTGGCAGCGTCTGTTCGTCACTCATACATAGGCAGGCTGTTGGGTCTCTGTTTCTGTCAAAGGGCCCCCACCACCCCCGCTTGCCTCCTCTCTTGCCTTTCCTACAGGCTCACTGCTTTGGTGAGTGATTCTCCACCCCTGGCCCTGCATGCACACAGTATTTTGGGCACCGGCTTTAGGTTCTTCCTAAAGGCAGGCTTCTGCCTCCAGGGAAGAGGTCTTCCACCAGTCAGCCTTTTTCTAGGGCTCTATCCTAAGGGGGAGCGATCCTTCCCTCTGTGCCCCCCCACCACCAACAGCTGCTCTGCTGGGCCTCTGCTTTATAGTTCCTGGTCCTGGGGTTAAAAAAAACGGGGGACAGGTAGGAGATAACCCAGATCACTGTTTTTGGTTCTGGAGTATGAGGGCGAGGCACTAAGCCCTGTCCTCCTATATGGCTTCTGTAAGAGGGGGAGGCCCTGCTCTCTCTGGCTGCCAGATGTCTCCATCCTTCCCTCTTGTTCCCTCTCAGTAAGCCTTTTTTCTTTCTGGGAATCTTCCCTTCTTCTGGACGGCATTCCAGCCTGTGCCAGATGCCCTTTTTTTCTTGGTTCCTCCGGCTTTCTATCTAGGAGACTTTTGTTTAAAGAGGGAGTCTGGTTAAAAGTACTACATTGCAGAATTAGAATCAGCCTACCCCCAATAACTCTCATACCAAAAATTAGATTTCTGCATTACTTTGTTTTAAAGGTATGAGCTATTTTGGAACCCTGATTTCACTCCCTGTTCAGAAAAGCCAGTTTCAGTGAAAGCCATTGATGATGTCACAACCAGAACTCACAGACTAGTCCTCCCTATCAGCAACCTTATAGAACCGCTTCTTCAAAGTTATCAAAACTGTAGCTGTAGTATTTATTTAAAACAAAACTGACACAGGGGTGTCTGTAGTGCTTGCATTTCCAGAATGTTCATGGTGCTGTATTTTAGAATGCATCAAGAGGTGGTTTTGGAGTGCAGTGCTGAACAAAGGTATAGATTGTCAAAGTGGTGCACAATTTTAGAATGTTGGGGCGGGGGGATGTGTAATCTTGGCATGTGACAGTTATGTCCATCTCGCAGTGTGGTGGGATACTCAGTCTCAGAATGCGACAGGGACACACATTGAAGAATTTAGTGGGGACTGGCAATTCTGGAATATAAGTAAGGATGTGCACTGTTGGAATAGCAAGACACACCATTTTATTTTAAACTGCTTTGTCCTTGCCACTTTCCAGAATTAGTGCTTCCACCACATTTTAAAATTGTGCATAACAGCCCCACTACAATCCAACATTGTGCATCCCAGCCATATTCCAAAATAGCACATCCTCACCACATTCCAAAATTGCACATCCACACCACATTCCAAAGTTGTGTTTCAGTGCCACATTCTGAACCGGTCACCTTCACATTCCAAATTTGTCATTGCCACATTCTGAAACTGTGCATCACCACCACATTCTGAAACTGTGCGTCACCACCACATTCTAAAATTGTATGGCACCTCCACATTCCAAGTCATGCATCACTGCCACATTCCCAAGTCGCACGTCACTGCCACATTCCAAATTTGCCTGTTTGTCACCGCCACGTACAAGACTTCAAGTCATGCAACTGTTTGTCAGCGCCACATTCCGAAATTGAGCGTCAGTGCCACATTCCGAAATTGTACCTGCCTGCCACATTCAGAAATTGTGTGTAAACTTCCATGCGCCAGTATTGCCTGTCATTGTCACATTTTGAAAATGTGCATTCCCACTGTATTCTGAAACTGCACATCTCCATCACATTCTGAAGATGAGTGTCACTGCCACATTCGGAAATTGCATGTTCAAGTTACATTCTAAAATTATGCATCCCTGCCTCATTCTGAAATTTCGTGGCTACCAGATTCTGAAACTCGCGCCACTGTTGCTTTCGAGATTTTGTGTCCATGCTTCATTCTGAAATTGTATGTTGCCACCACAATCTGAAGTCAGGCATACCAACCACACTTTGAAATTTTGCATTACTACACCACATGCCAAATGAATCCATCCAAGACACATTACGAAATTACATATCCCTACCACATAGAAACATAGAATTTGACATCAGATAAGGACCGCTTGGCCCACCCAGTCTGCCCATTTCCCTACCTACTGGATAAGCTGCAGATCCTAGTTAACCAGCAGCCTACTTCTTCCTACCCCAACCCCCTAGAATGGCCTTATGACTGTCCCATGCATGCTTGAATTCCACCACTGATTTTGACTCCACAACCTCCTCTGGAAGGCCGTTCCATGCATCCACAACCCTCTCTGTGGAAAAAATACTTCCTTAAATTACCTCTGAGCTCCCCGCCCCCATCTTCAAATTGTGCCCTCTTGTTAAAACAACATGAAGTCTTGCTGTATTATGACATATGCAGTATAACCCCAGGTTAGAACTGCTCCGGAGGTGAAAGAGTTAACTTTCCATGCAGGCCATGGAACCTTGAGCGCGAGCTCGGTTGAACACTCTGTCTGTTGTAGCTCAAACTTAAACTGTCAGATTTTTGCTCACTCACTGAACAGTCGCTCCGAGATTTCTTCTGCTGCTCGGTTCGCTTGTCAGTTAAAAGTGTAATTCTTGGTTTATTTTACAGAAATTAACCGTAATTGGTCGGTTCAGCTCTGTCTGTGGTATTGTAAGTAACAGGCTTATTTTATTTTCTTCTGTGTGGAACTTGTAAAGCGTCTTTTTGGTTCGGTTTGAACCGATCAGATGGAGTTTTAAATTAACTTTCTAGCCCTTTAGAAATCGGTTCCGGTTCTTATCGGTTCTAAAAAGCGGATTTTATTGCGTTTTTCACAACCCGTGACACGATTGGGAACCGATAAGAGAGTCTTGGTTCTGGATTGCCACTAACGGCAAGTTTTTGTTAGCTGGCACTATGTCTGAGAAACCCAAAGAAAACCAGACCCACTGTTTCAGCACTGTGGCCTCTGTGGGAAGCTCTTGCTAAGGCTGACCCACACACCACCTGTGTATATTGTCTGGGGTTTGACCACCCAATGCAGACTGCCAGATTTGTAGAATTTTCCCTCTGCCACCGTGGAAAGAGAGTTGGTAGGCTCAGGAAAGGAGGCCAAAAGTCCGCTGACCGGATGGCCAGCCGGTTCGGTTCCAACCGAACCTGAGGGAGTGCCCTCTGACCAGGCGTACTTCCTCGGGCAAACGAAGAGCCAGCTCTGAGGAGCCGGTTCCAACTAAAAGGGCTAGAAAGTCAGCTAGTGTGGAGCCAAAGTTTTTCTCCAACCGCTGAGGAAATAGCTAAAGCTATTCAAATTGTCCAGTCTCTTTCCCCGGTTCCGTCCGAACCGACACCATCAGGGAAGCGCTCGGTTTGGACGGTTCCACCGGTTCAAGATTATGATTTTGAGGATTTTTATGAACCGGAGGAAGGGGAAGGGGGGTACGAGGAGAGTGAATGTGATTTTGAAAGTCTGGATGTGCCCATTGAACCAGACATCTCTCCAGACAGACCTTCAGGGGTTCCCCCACCAGGCTATCTGAGTCCCCTTCTCATTTTATGTTCTATAAGAAAGTTGCTGAAACTCTCCAACTCCCTGTTGAGGAAGCTGTTGATGACCAAGAAGAGCCTGATTATGTAGAAATGATGGATATTCCAGAGTCTAGGAGACTGTCTATTCCTTGCACAAATCCTTTAGGAAACAGACAGTAAAATTCTAAAACTCCTCACTCTATCCTTCCTGTTGATAAAAGGATGGACAAAAGGTATACATTATCAGGCTCTGATATGGAGTTCCTCTCTCAGCAATGCAGCCATGTGGGAGTAGTGCAGGCTGCAGCCTGTGACAAGGCTAATATTCCTCTAGCCTCTCAACCTCCTGAAAAGGATTCCAGGAGGATGGATGCCATGGCAAAGAAACAGTACATGGCAGCATCTTTAGGACTCAGACAGGCGAATTATATGGCTTATACAGCTAGGTACCAGAAATCCAGATGGGATACTGTGCTGGCACTAGCAAAACAGGCCCCTGACCAGCTTGCCAGGGAGCTGGAGCAGGTGGCTGCAGATGTATTGAGGCATCCAAGGTGCAATTTCATGCTGCAGTAGACTCTAATGATGTTTCATCAAGAGTCATGGCTACATCTGTGTCTCTTCGCAGAATGGCCTGGCTCAGATGTACTGCCCTGTCACAGGATACCCAGTCTGAGGCTATGGATTTTCCTGTTGTGGGCAATTCTCTGTTTGGGGAGCAGACAGAGAATTATATGAAGAAAATGGATGAGTATAGGACCACCTATAGGAGTGCACAGGCCAAAGAAAGGCAAGCCACTCCTCAAAGGCAGCAGGGCAGGGGCAGGCCTTTTCATAGGCCTTTTTACCAAGCCCAGGCCTCCTCTTCTGCTTATGCCCAGAGGGGTTCTTTAGAGGAAGAGGCAGAAGGGGTCTAGTAAGCCTGCTTCTACCTCAACCCAAAGCCCCTGCAAAACAGGCTCCTGATGGGGTGGCCAGGGCCGATTCTCCACTACCGGTGGGGCAGGCTGGCTTACTTCATCCAGGACTGGAAGTCTGTAACATCAGACAAGTGGGTCCTGGAGAGTAAGTCAGGGACTGGTTCTCAGCTTCAAAAATTTCGAAGATGAGAACCAGGTCCTTTCCACCTGCAAATCCATCAGAGGCACTTGCCCTAGAAACAGAAGTTTCTTCCTCCTGCCTCTCAGAGCTGTGGAAAGGGTTCCACCCCTACACCAGGGCAAAGGGTTATACTCCAGGTACTTCCTTACCCCAAAAAAGACAGGAGAATGGCGGCCCATCCTGGATCTCAGGTATCTAAACAAGCACCTTTTAAAACCAAAGTTCAAAATGGTGACTCTTGGAATTATTTTACCCTCTCTAAGGCCAGGGGACTGGTTAGCCTCCCTGGACCTCAAGGATACCTACTTCCATGTTCTCATCAGAGCTCCCACCAAAGTACCTCAGATTCAAACTGCCCTCAGGCCATTACCAGTTCAGAGCAATGCCTCTCGGCCTCACCTCAGCCCCGAAGGGTGTTCACAAAATGCCTGGCAGTAGTAGTTGCCCACTTAAGAAGGCAAAAGATTGCCATCTTTCCTTATCTGGACGACTGGCTCATTGTAGGCCAGTCTCCAGACCAGGTCAAACTACACCTACAAGTAACTCAGCAACTTCTTACATCTTTAGGTTTCCTTCTCAATCTTCCAAAGTCAGTTCTGGAGCCTGCCCAGCTTCTTACCTTCATAGGTGCAGAACTGAACACAAAAGAAGCCAGCCTTCCTCCCTCTGGAAAGAGCAAGGACTTTGGTGTCTCTGGCCTCTTCTTTCACCCTGCAGGTCTCTCGACCAGCAAGGCATTTTCTACAGCTCCTGGGGCACATGGCTGCTTCTACAGCAGTAGTGCAGGGAGCAAGGTTTCAGATGGGACATTCAGTTCCATTTGAGAGCCTTTTGGTCTCAAAGGACAGATCCTCTAACCAAATTGATCCCAGTGACTCAAACCCTGATCCAGGCCCTCCAGTGGTGGCAGGACCAGAGCAATTTGAGACAGGGGGTTCCCTTCATTCCCCAGTCTCATTCCTTGACCCTTACTACAGATGCATCCCTCTTGGGGTGGGGAGCTCACATGGGCGACCTTACTACCAAGGGGTTGTGGTCCCTTCAGGAATCTCTGCTCCACATCAATTTGTTGGAACTCAGAGCAGTTTTTCCAGCACTCCAGGTTTTTTCCAAATCTGTTCAGAACAAAGTTATTCAGGTCAGAACAGACAATACCACCACAATGTGGTACATAAACAAGCAAGGGGGCACTCGGTCTACAGCCTTGTGCACCGAAGCAATGAAGTTGTGGTCTCTGGCTTACTCTCTGAACGCCTTCCCTACGGCAGTTCACTCCCAGAGCAAGGACAATGTCCTAGCGGATGCTCTCAGCAGGATTTCCAGGGCCATCACGAATGGGCACTGGATCCCCTAGTCCTGGAGGTAGTATTTGCCAGATGGGCACCCCTCAGATAGATCTCTTTGCAGCCCCAGACAATCAGCAACTCCTTTTTGCTGCAGGCCCCAGTGTTGGGCTCCAGTCCTCCGGATGCCTTCCTACTAGTTGGGAAGGGAAGGGAGTTTCTATGCTTTTCCCCTTCCTCTTCTTTTCAGGTGCTAGTAAAAATCAGGTCTCAACCCTGCAGGATGATCCTGATTGCTCCAGATTGGGCCAGGCAGCCCTGGTACCCCTCCTCATGTCCTTAGCAGTCCACCTTCCCTGTGTCTTCCCAGGAATCACAACCTGTTAACCTGTGCCCAGGGGAGAGTTTGTATCCAACCTCAAATCTCTCAATCTCAAGGCATGGCTCTTGAAGAGTTAGAGTTTGCTGACCTACACCTTTCCCAAGGCGTATGGAAATCTTGAAGACCTCTAGGAAGCCTTTCGCCAGGCTACTTATAATTCAAAATGGAAAGATTTTCCATATGGTGTGCAGGTAAGATATTTCCCCAGAATCAGCTGACGTGCCCACGATTCTGGATTATTTAGTGCATTTGAATTCTTTGGGGCTAAGACCAGCTACCCTAAAAGTGCACTTGCGGCTGTGTCTGTCTTTTTATCAGCAGGTAAGCCCTCTTCTTTTCAGCTCACCCTGTGTTCTCTGTTTTTAAAGGGTTGCTTCACACCAACCTCCGTTCAGGGACCCTGCCCCTGCTTGGGATCTTAATATTTGCATTGCCCAGCTTATGCAACCCTTTTGAGCCATTGTCTTCAGCAGAGCTTAAGTACTTGACTTGAAAACTGTGTTTTGGTAGCTATCACCCTGCTACGCTGATAAGAGCTACAAGCATTGTCAGTGGAGCCTGATTTTATCTCCTTTCACAGAGATAAGGTGGTCCTCAGGACTAACAGAAAGTTTTTGCCTAAGGTGGTTTCAGACTTCCACCTTAATCAATCCATGTCTCTTCCTGTGTACTTCACTGACCATTCCTCCTCTGGCGAGAGGAGATTACACAGTTTAGATGTCAAAAGAGCCCTTAGTTACTATATAGAACATACCAAGGGTCATAGGTTTGAATCCCTCCAATTGTTCCTCACTTATGGTGAGGTTGGTAAAGGCAAACCTGCCACTAAAAGATCCATTGCCAGGTGGATTGTCTCTTGTATCCAATTTTGCTATGAAAAACTGGGTAAGATTCCTCCCTCAGGCCTGAGGGCTCACACTACCAGAGGTACAGCATGGTCCTCTGCTGCCAGGACATCCCTATCCTAAAGATATGTCAAGCAGCTACCTGGAAAACAGTTCACACTTTTACTAAGCATTACTCCTGGATATCCAGGCTAGGAGTGATGCTCGATTTCAACACAGCTGTGCTTCAGAGCCTATTTCCTAAGTAGGTTCTGTCCCTCCTCCATGGAGGTACTGCTGTGTAATCTGCATATGTCATAATATAGCAAGACTTCATGTTGTTTGAAGAAAAAATTACTCACCTTAGTAATGTTTCTTCTAATGGAGTCCTGCTATATTATGACTTCCCCCCGAGCCGGCCCCTCTCAGAACCTCTACTTTTGGGATGTGGGTGGGCAGTGCAATGTCGGCACTTCATAGATGCCCACTTTATTTTCACCCCTTCTTAGGGTGCTTAGGTGTTATGTTTTATTTTTCTTTCTTGAACCCCTGACTTGAGTCTTTATTTTGGGATCAAGAACAAAATGTTTTTGTAGTTAGTAGCCAGTGGGCTAGTGTAGGTTTACTTGCTTCCACACAAAACCTTAGTGAGTTTTGCTCTAGAAGATCTGACAGTTTAAGTTTGAGCTACAACAGACAGAGTGTTCAACCGAACTCACATGCGTTCCATGCCCTGCATGGAAAGTTAACTCTTTCACCTCCGGAGCAGTTCTAACCTGGGGTTATACTGCATATGTCATAATATAGCAAGACTCCATTAGAAGAAACAACATTACTAAGGTGAGTAATTTTTCTTCTTGCACACCTCTTTTTTGAAAGATGCTACCCTCTTGGACTTTGTTGATTCCCTTGAGGTACTTGAACGTTTCTATCATGTCCCCTCTCCTCCTTTCCTCGAGGCTATACATATTAAGCTCCTTTCGTCTCTCTTCATATGTCTTCCGGTGCAGACCCTGCACCATTTTAGTTGCCCTCCTCTGGACAGCTTCCATCCTATCTGCGTCTTTGCGGAGATTGGGTCTCCAGAACTGCACACAGTACTCCAGATGGGTTCTCACCAGCTGTCTGTACAGAGGAATAATAACTTCCTGTTTTCTACTGGTGATGCCTCTCCCTATGCATCCCAGTATCCCCCCAGCCCTCCTTGCTGCCCTCTCACATTGCTTGCCGCCTTTAGGTCATCTGATAGACTACCCCAGGTCCCTTTCCATTTTTGTTGTTGTTAGTATCTCACCCCCATTGTGTACTCTTCCCTGGTTTTTGTTTCCCAGGTGCATTACCTTGCACTTCTTAGCATTAAATCTAAGCTGCCATACATTTGACCATTCCTCTAACCTTGCCAAGTCCCTTCTCATCCTTTCCACCCCACCCTGTGCATCAACTGTGTTGCAAAACTTTCACCTTCCACAACTATGTCTCCCCCGCATTTCAAAATTGTGGATTTCTGCCACATTCTAAAAACTATACGACACCGCCACATTAAGAATTTTAGCGTCCCTGCCACTTTCCAAAACTGTGTCCCACCTGCTTTCTAAGATTGTGTCATTGCTGCATTCCACAATTGCAGTCTAGTGATATTTCGAAATCTCATCTCTGCACTATTATAAACATTGCATATATTTTTGTCATTCTAAAGCCATGTTTGCCATGGTATTCCAACTCCCCCCGTCACATTCTTAAGTACTGTTCCTTGCATCTGCACATTATGGAAATGCATGCCCTGACTCGCCCATTGTCAGCTTTCCTTTTCCAGATGTTTAATACCACTGCAGTTTTATGTAATGTGGGAGAAATAAGTCTTGTAAGGTAGTTTGCAAGAAAAACTGGGCTATGAGTTCTGGTTGTGACATCATCCGTAGCTCTTTACTGAAACTGGCTGTTTTGAACAGACAGTAAATTTAGGGATACAAAATGACTTGTAACTTTTAAATAAAGTAACTTGAGATCTCATTTTGGCATGACTGACTGGGGATATGCTGATCCAAATTTGAATTTACTGATGCTAGAAATTTTGGCCGGACTCCCTGTTAAACAAAAAAAGATCCTTGATGTTATCCCCTCCTACGCTCCAGGATAAACAGGGGAAGTGTCTTTTACTTTTATACCATCCAGGAGATCTCCTCCTCAGCATTGGCCATCTTTTCCTTTCACTGGGGGCCGACCCGTGTAGCTCTTTGTGCGTCTCACACCTTTAAGGGTCCCCTTTCTTGGGAGCCTTTTGGCCCTTGGAGGCCATTCTCGAATTTCCAAGCCCCAGGGTTATTCCCCCTCTGGCACTCTCCCTTCTGGGCCTTGTCCTAGCTCCCCTTTTCCCGGCCAGTTATCAGACTGGTGTCCACCCCTTCCAGATCCAGGTTTTCCTTTCCTGGTGTTTTGCTCCAAGGGCTTTCTTTCCTGAGGGATGTGCCTGTATTTCCTGCCATGTTAGGCACCCTTTGGAGATTTTTCTGCCATGTGGACTTCAGTTTTGGTAGTCCGTCAGTCTGTCCCATTCCCTTTGCTTTCTGCTTGGGAGTACATAGGGTCCCCACGTTGCTCCAGTCTCAGGGGTTAGTTTTTCTTCCCTTCTACTCCTTGCTCCCCTCTGCTTCTCTTTTGGAGCTCTTCCTGGACTCTCTTTAGAGAGTTCAGTTCCATTCCTTGCAGACCCCGAGTTCTTTGTCCTGGGGTCTTCTGCTTTTTAGCCCTTAGGGGGCTTTTTCCCTCTTTTGCTCTTAGGCAAGGTTTGCAGAGGATTCACTTTAGGCCTTAAGAGCTGGAACTGAGCCAGTGACTACTGGCTTTTGTCACCCAGTCATATATTTGGCTTTTTAGCTACCTCCTCCCAAGATGTTATGTGTCTTTCAGGCACTGCTTGGGACTCTGTCCTAATTTTTTTCCCTACTGCAAGAGCCCCCTTGTAGTAAGATAGTACAGTTACATAAGAACTTACAGTAACAGTAGATCCTTACTTCAAGGGGGTTCCTGCAGTAGGTCATTACATATAGGATTGCGCCTCCTGGCATCAGGACCACACAGCAAACTTCTAGCTAGCAATCCATAGCGGGGGACCGCACCCGGTGTCACCTGATGGGACGTCAGCGTGACACTATAAAGGGGGTGCGGTCCCCACACCCAACCTCCAGTTCTCTCCCGCTGCTGACCTGTCAGTCATACTTCGTGGAGAACTTCGCTTCCAGTCGACTGCCATTTTCTCACCTAACAGTTTTCTTTATTTCACAGTATTAATCTTTGTTATTGCATGTCTTCTGTATCACGTCACCTCTAACCCTCACTCAGGGTACCAAGGGTTCCAGCCTCCTCCGCAGCCTCAGGCTTTGGATAGGTCACAGGCTGACACCCCAGGGTCCATACCTTCTTGGTGGAAAGATGCAAAGTCTCAACTTCCTTAGGAGCTGGCTCGTCTGGAGCTGATAATGATCGCTACACTGGCCCCCAGGGCGGTTCCAGGGAGCCTGCCCCGCCGGTCGTCAGATAGGGAGTCAGCCAGATGCCCTCCCAGGGCCTTGCCTGGCGACAGACCCACAGAGGAGGCATTGGACAAGGTCTCTTCACCCAGCAGACCAGTATCTTCAGACTCTGAATCGGATTCAGACTCTTTAGTGAGTTCGAGATCCCATTCCCCTATAGAACCTCAGCCAAAGGAGTCCCCCAAGTCTCCACCTGAGGACCCTTCATTTGCTGAACTACTCCAGTCTAGTCAGGCCACTTGTGGCTGGGCTACCCAGGAGCTGGCTCCAAAAAGAAAGAGGCTTGCTGAGCATTTGGATATTTCAGATGCGGACCCTTACCCATCCCTCTTGGAGCGGGACTACATGAGGACTTGACATTCACCATCTTGCAGCAGCCATCTTCTATCCCTGCAGTCTCCAAGAAGGCTGACAGGACCCAATCATCCCGGGCAGTTGCTCACCCTCACTATGCAGCCCAAAGTTCCATAGTGATCACGGTAGCCCATTATTCGCCAAGTCTAAGCACCTTATTGCCTCCCGATGAACAAGGAGTCCAAACAATGGACCAATACAGCTGCAAAGTGTATGCTTCCTCCACTTGCCTTAAGGTCCTTGAACTATGTGGCTCACATGATTTCCTTCCAGAAATCATCCTTGGCAGACCTGGAATCAGAGCTTCTGGCAATTCCAGATCACGATCTCAGTGACAGACTCCTTACAAAGGTCAGGCTTAACAAGCCTTCCTGCCGCCATGCCCTACAAGCCACCTACAACTCTCTGGACTCGGTGGCACATAGCACTGCTTCGGGCGTTTGCCTTAGAAGGCTTGCTTGGCTCCACTTGGTGGGCCTGGCACTGGACTTTCAATCCACTCTTCTGAACGCCCCTTTCCAGGGCTCCATCCTGTTTTTGGGGGGGGGGGTGTGAAGGACATCATTACAGAGCTTCAGGATAGTGGTAGGTCCCTTTGAGATGACTGCTCCCTCTATTGCTCCGGTTTGAAACCCAAGCAACCTTTTTGCTGTCCACAGCGAAAAAGGAACAAGAAGCCCCGGCCAGACATCAGGGCAAATGTCGCGCCACGGGCTCTGGGGCACCAACCCCTCCCCCCCCAGCCAAATCCCATAGAGCAGCGGGAGACCACCAGGCAACCCTCTCTGCCTCCTGACTTGCTGGACACCACTCCACCTCTTCCAGATCTGTTGATGGAGCAGGTTGGGGGAAGGTTCGCCTTCCACGTCAGAGAGTGGGAGGTGATCACCTCAGATGCTTGGGTGTTGCCAATGATTGCAAGAGGACACTCAGAGTTCCTGGACAGACCTCCAGACAATCCTCTGGGCAGGTCTCATTACTAGTCAAGCCACCTTCCGGTGCTGTTGGAAGAAATTCAGGCATTTCTGTCCAAATCAGCCACAGAGCCGGGTTATCTGGCACAGAAGGGACCACTTCTTCCTTGTTCCTCTGGCATAGGAAGGACCACTTCTTCCCGGTGCCCAAAAAGATGGGAGATCTAAGACCCATCTTGGCTCTCAGCCTGCTGAACCTCTTTGTTGAGTACAAGAGGTTCCGCATGTTGACCCTCCAGGGACTCTTACCCCTGCTCTTCAAGGATCAGTGGCTTTGTTCGCTGGACATGCAGGATGCCTACATGCACATCCCTATCCTCCCAGCCCACCGCCACTTCCTCAGGTTTTCATTCCAGAGGAACCATTTTCAATTCAAGGCTCTCCTCCTTTGGCCTGTCTTCAGCACCTCGGGTTTTTACCTAGCGGTAGTGGCGATGGCCTTGCAGCACAGGGGAATTTACATGTTCCCGTACCTGGATGACTGGCTTCTGTCAGCCCCATCTCAGAGCAGTCTGCAGGAGTCTCCCTCCTTCAACCTGGACCTGTTTTCCCATCTTGGCATTATGGTAAACCACCTCAAGCCCAACCTTTTGCCCTCCCAGCACCTCCAATTTATTGAAGCGGTGCTGGACACGGTCCAGGGCAGGGCCATCCTTCCTTCAGACAGAGCAGACACTCTGAAACTACAAGCCTTTGTCATAGCCAACTCTCGTTGGACTACAGCTCGCTTTGTTCTTCAGGTACTGGGTCTAATGGCAGCATCCATTCCCACCATTCCGATGGCCCAGCTGCACATGAGGGTAATCCAGTGGTCACTCCAGGTCCAGTGGGATCATTGGTTTGCTGACCTGGATCACAGACTTATGGTCTCCCAATAGCATGAAGAGGGATATTCTTTGGTGGCTAGAGTTGTCCAACCTCTTCTTTCACCCCCGTCCCCCTCCATGACCCTCACAACAGATGCCTCAGATCAGGGTTGGGAAGCACTCCTTGGAGCCCACTGAACCCAGGGGAAGTGGTTCCATCAGGAAATGCGTCTGCATATCAATGTTCTGGAGATGGGAGCAGTGCTGTATGCTCTCTCCAGGTGTTTCAGACCCTCTTATGCCTGGGAACACTCCTTGTCCAGGCCAACAGTACTGTCACAGTCTGGTACATAAACAGGGAGCACCTGCTTGTATCGCCTCTGCAGGGAGGCAATGCAGGTGTGGTACTGGGCAGTCCAGCACACTCTTCACTTGACAGCAGTCAACATCCCGGGCATCCACAGTGTCCCAGTGGACAGTCTCAGCCACACCACGGCATGGGCTTATGAGTGGGAACTGAAGCAAGACATGGTAGAAAGTCTGTTCAACCAGTGGGGCCGTCCAGAACTGGACCTTTTTGCCTCCCCATCCAATGCAAAACTACCCAATTTTTGCTTGCTCGTTCCTGGACATGGTGTTTTTTGGAGAGACACGCTGTCACTTTGTTGTACAGGAAGATTTCTGTATGTCTTCCCAAATCTGCAGAAAGTTTTGCTGAAGCTTCAAGCGGAGGGAGTACACATGATTCTCATTGCTCCTCCATGGCCTCAGCAGATCTGGTTCCCTCTGCTGCAACAGCTAGCGTTAGAACCTCCAGTACTTCTACGTCTCCTACACGACCTTCGCACTCAGGAGCAGGGCAGCCTGGTGTACCCAGGCCTCAAATCTCTCCACTTACTTACGTGCCACCCCTGGACATAGCGGTGTCATGTTTCGAGGTTTCCTCCCGAGTAGCCCAAGTTTTGGTGGAAGCCAGAAAACCCTCCACCAGAACTCCATATGCTATGAAGTGGAAGAAGTTCACCCATCTGAGGCGACTGCCAGGGATCTGAATCCCTTTCTTGCCCAGTGCAGCAGGTCCTAGAGTACCTCTTGTACCTATCTGATTTGGGCCTCAGCTATTCCTCGCTGAAGGTACATCTTTCTGCGATCTCTTCCTATCACCTTCCGGTGGATGGCAAGAATCTTGCTCGGTTGGGAGTCTGTAAAACTTCCTTAAGGGGATCCTCCACTTGAAACCTCCGGTCCGTACTCCAGTTCCTCCCTAGGATTTGAACTTTATTTTAGAGAAGCTTACTTTGCCCACTTTTGAGCTGGCAGCAAGCTGCGTATATGCTCTACTTGTCTTGGAAAGTGCTATTTTAGTTGCCATTATCTCAGCTCAAGGATTTCTGAGCTTCAGGCCCTCGCTTGTAAGGAGCCTTATGTAATTTTCCACAAAGACAGGGTGGTTCTGAGGACTAACCCTTCCTTTCTTCTGAAGGTGGTAGCCGAGGTGACATCAAACCAGGATATCCAACTGCCGGTTTACTATCCCGAATAGTCCAACGGGGGGAACACTTTTTGCACACCCTGGATGTGCACAGGGTTTTGCGTTACTACATTTCTCAGAGCAAGAAAGTGCACAATTTGGACCAGTTATTTGTTTCCTTTGCACCCAAACATCAGGACATAGCTGTTTCCAAGCAATGCCTTTACAGGTGGTTGGCTAACTGCATCATTTTCATTTACCAGAAGTACAAGAAACCACTTCCGGAGGAGGTCAAAGGGTATTCAACCCGTGGCATGGACGCTTCTACTGCCTTTCTTAGAAATGTGTCTGCCTCTGACATTTGTGCTGCAGCCACGTGGAGTACCATCCATACTTTCACGAAACATTGCCTCTAGGCACAGGGCTGGCTTTGGACTGGCCATCCTGCAGGACCTATTGTCCTAATCTTGCTCCTGCTCTGCAGACCCTTCCACCTCCCAGATCTCAGTCTTGACTGTTCCTTCTTGACTGCTTGGAATTCAGTACTATGTGTAATGACCTACTGCAGGAACCTCTTGAAGTAAGATATAACAGTTACGTAAGAACTTACCGTAACAGTAGATCTTTGAGAGAGGTTCCTACAGTAGGTCATATTTTTGCCTCCCACCTTCCCCCAGCTTTTGCTTATTCTTTCCTTTTCCCAGGGAGCTTTTTAGCAGCTCAGGCCTTAAGGAGTTTTCTCCTTTCTCCTATTTACCTTTCAGAGGTCTTCCAGCTGGAGAATTGGAAGGCGGGCGTGGGGACTGACCCATTTATAGTGTCACGCTGACGTCCCGTCAGGTGATGCCGGGGTGGTCCCCTGCTATGGATGGCTAGCTAAAAGTTTGCCGTGTGGCCCTGACGCTAGGGGGCGCAGTCCTGTGTGTAATGACCTACTGCAGGAACCACTCACGAAGATCTGTTGTTACGGTGAGTTCTTACGTAACTATTGTATCTTCGAGAGGAGCTCTTGCGATAAGCAGAATTTTCCCTCCCTCCATCCCTCTGCTGTCACTTTCTATGGCCTCAGGTGTCCTCTCTCTTTCTGCTGTCATTTTTTCTTCCAAGTCTCCAGTGGGAGAACTGAAGTGGCCATGGGGGACCGCCCATTTTGTACCATGAGAGGACATTGGGCCGACATCAAGGGGTGGTCCCCCTGTTATAAACTGCTAGCCAGAATTTTTCTGTGTGGTCCTGGCCCCTGACGGCTAAGTCCTAACGGTGTTGCCTACTGTAAGAGCTCCTCTCTTAAGATCTACTGTTACAGTAAGTTTTGACTTAACTGTACTTTCCTGGGATTTGGCCAGGGAGGGTAGGAAAGAAATGGGATGAAGGTTTACTAGGTAAATGAGGACAAAAGGAAGCCATGAAGTCTGTCTTGATTGTCCCCCACATGTGTGGGAAATCACACTTTGTTGTAGTTTTTGGAGAGCCAGTGATCTACACCCTTTTTAAAGGATTCGAAGGTATTACAGTATACTAGCTCTTGTGGTAGCTGGTTCCAGAGCCTTGGTGTTCTTACCGAGAAGAAATGAAGCCTCCTGTTTGTTTTTGCTTTACATACCATTAGTTGTTGATTGTGAAGTCTAGGTACTATTTTTCTTTGTGTTTTAACAGTACCACATTTTTCCATCAGAGAGAGTGATTTGAGAATGTTATATAAGAACAGAATATCCCCTCTGGAGCACCTAAACTCCAGTGAATGTAGGCCTGTTTTTTGAAGCCTCTCTGGATATGGTAGTGATGCTAAATAGGGCACCATTTTTGTTGCCCTTCTCTGAACTCTTTCAATCACTTGAATGTCTCTGACCATGTATGGACTCCACACTGGTGACCCATAATCTGTATATGGTCTGATGTATGCTTTAAACAATGGGATAATACATGCCTCTGTCTTAGATATAAACATACAGTTAATGCACCTAAGTAGTGAATTAGCAGTTTTAGCTGCATGATTACAGTGATTGGAGGAGGATAATTTGTCATCTATCAGGATGCCCAAGTCTCTTTCACATATTGAAGATTTAATGATAATATTATACAGTGTATAAGTTTGTTTGGGATTATTGTAACCTAAGTGGAGAACATTAACATTTGTCTGTATTGAATGTCATTTTGTTTTTCTGTGCCCAATGCTCTAATACTGAGAGGTAATTTACTAATAAGTCCATATTATAATCGAATCCACCCTACCCCCTAACTTTGTATCATCTGCAAATTTCAAAATTATGTTCCTGGAGCTAATCTGCATGTCTGAGATGAAAATATTGAATAGTACTGGGCCCAGAACTGATCCCTGCGGCAAACCACTGGTCACAGCCATATTACTGGACTAGGCATCATTGAACCTAACATGCTGCATCCTGTTGGTTAACCAGCAATTGAGCCATTTTATTATGTTACAAGAAAAACCCAGGTCTGATAATTTAGCTTGGAAAATATTGTGAGTAACCTTATCAAATGATTTGCTATAATCCAGGTGGATGACATCCATGGGAATCTTATTGTCTAGTTCTTTGTTGACAGTATTGTAAAAGTCTATTAAATTGGTAATGCAAGAAAAGCCTTGCTTGAACCGATGTTGTGAGTGGTCGATAATGCCTAGAGTTTGCATTTCTGCCTCTAATATGCCTTTAATAATTTGTTCCATTACTTTACATGGAATGGAAGTAAGACTGATGAGGTAATTACTCATGGAACGGTTACCCTTTTAAGTAGAGGCACAACTGTAGCAGTTATCCAATCAGATGGAACTGATCTTTCTGCTAATGATTTATTAAAATAATGGAAAGTGGTAGCAATATTTTCAGCTGTTTCAACCAGAAATCTAGGATTAATTAAGTCTTGTCCACAGCTAGTATTTGGTTTTTAATTTTTTAACAAGGAAACTACTTCAGAAATAGTTATGGTGTGATTATTTTCAGTAGAACTTGATATGATAGTATTTGTATTAATTATGACTGTATGATTTGAGAATACTGTTGCAAAATAGGTGTTAAATGTGTCGGCTGTCTCTCTATCAGATGTAATGGTGTTTGTGCCGTTGGTCAATGGCCCAATTTGTCTGTTATTGCCTTTTTTACTGTTGAGATAAGAAAATAGGGATTTGTGATTATCTTTGGAATGGGCTATGTGGAACTCAAGGTTGCGTTTTACCTTCTTGATAGTCCTTTTTAGTTCTTTAAGGGCAGTTCTGTATTGTCCCAGTATGAGTTCTTTTGTGTCTCTTGTGCATTTTTTAAATGAGTAAATAGTTTTTTTCTTCTGTTTGATTTTCCTACGAATATCATTATTTAACCGCAAAATAATTTTACCTTTATTGTTATATTTTATCCAGGCTGGAATATAAGCTTTTTCTAGGTCTATTATCTTGTTTTTAACAAATACCTGAGAGTCATCCAGGGTTAAAGGTGATAACATTGTTTCCCATGAGGTATTTTTAGGCTGTTTATTGCCTCAAAGTTGGCTTTGTGGTAGTTATACACCTGAGCACTATTAACTATTATGCTAGATTCATACTGTAGATCAAATACAGTGGTATGGTGGTCACTATTCCCTAGTGGGTCTGATATTGAAAGATTTAAGACTTTATCCTCAATACTGGTAATCACAAGGTCTAATATATTGCACCCTCTAGTGAGTTCTTGAACAATTTGCTCAAGCCCTACTTCATTGATTGTTGAAATAAAAGTTTTTTCGACAGCTGTTGTGCCGTTAGTAGTAAACCAATTTATGGACGGCATGTTAAAGTCTCCCAGGATCAGGATATCACCTTTATTCGTCATGTGGCTGATGCCCTGTGTTAATGTGTTTGTATATTCTGAATCAGAGGATGGTGGGCGATAATATGTACCCAAAATTAGTTGAGTGTCCCTGAAACTGAATGGCTACCCATATACTTTCCGTTGGTGAAGTATGTGGGTATTTATGTGAATTAATTGTATCTTTAATATAAAGACATACACCACCTCCTTTTTTGTGAAATCGATCTTTTTGGTATAATTTAAAGCCCGGTATATCTTTCATCCAGGTTGAATCTGGGTCCCCCCCATGTCTCTGTTACTGAAATGATGTCAATATCCAGTAAGTGAATTTTGGTTTCAAGCTCGGAGTTTAACAAGTTTAAGGACCTTGAATTAAGAGATAATATTTTGCAAACCTTAGATGTTGGAGGCTTATTTGCTAGAGTCTTGGGTGTCACCTCAAACTCCCCCTTTGATGTCAGTTTAAACAGCTGCTAATGTGTGACAGAATTCTCCTGCCTAAGATGGAACTACCTCTCCTGCTCAAGTGGAGCCCATCCGAGAGAAGGGCTGTTCACAAAATGTTCCCAATGCATAAGGCATTTTATTTCCTGTGACAAACACCATTTCCTCAGCCACTCATTGTAGGATTGAATTCTGTTAGTAACATACTCAGTAGTTGTTGGTACTGGCAAAACCTCCTAAAAACATATTTCACAACCCATTTCGGTCAGGATGTTGTTAAGGCACATGGTATTTAACTTCATTTGGTTTAGGTGGCATTTATTGATATAATTTGTACCAGCGTGTATTATTACCAGGGGGTTTGCACCAGAATGTTTCAGTATGTTTGGAGCCATCAAGGTTATATTGGATATACCTGCTCCCCTGAAGCTGGAGCAGGTACGTTCACTTTTATCTGGATTACACACCGTCCTGTCAATGTGCTTAATAATGGAGTCCTCTATTACAAATACCTGCCTGGGAGACTTCACCTTGCTAGTTGTTGTTCCAAGGTTAGGTGTAGTCGATTCTAGGGGGACTGGGCTTTTGTTGTTGGATTTCACCTCCATCTGAGTGAGTGTAGGTACAGAGGTATAGGTATATTTTTGCTGGAGGTCATAAGAAGTGGGGGTACCTAACGAGTCTTGGTCCAGAGTATCATCATCTGGTGTTAGGACCTCAAACTTGTTATGTGTCTGCACTACTGGGGCACTATTGAACACTTGGCTACCCTCAGCTTTGTTTTTACCTTTGGGGACCGCGACCATGTTTCATCCTCTGGGTTGGGTACAGGTGCTAATACTGAAGTGGCTACTGAATTTTTGGTTCTAGCATTGTATTAGTGCCACTACAGGGATAGTAAAGAGATGCCATTTCATCAATGTATGACTCTAATAAGTGTAAGTGTGGTCAGAGGGCTTTGTGTGCAGAATGTTTAGTCGTCCTGTAATACCCTGAGCAGCAGACATCTATCGCATACAAAATTCTCAATTTGTGGCCCAATAGGCGTGCATTTGACAACTACCACACAGATTTTCGTGGGTCCCCATATTATGTTATGTTTGGCCACACATTTTCATTAATATACTCGTGGTCTACCTCAGGCCCTTCCTAGCGTCTACAGTATTTGCTATTGTTGTGAAAGATATATACACAGTTGTAATTTGTCTGACCTGCCGGCCCAGCTGACACAGCAGACACGGTTGAGATGCACCTAAATGCACGCTTGCTGGCCTACTGGAGCTGTGCCTTATAAAGAGTGGGGCAACAGGAAGTAGTGTGTCACTTCCTGCCAACCTCTCACCCCAACACAGAATGTTTTAAAGTTCAAAACAGTTTGTTTTAAATTCAGCACAGTTGCCACCTCATTTGTTGTTCTTAATATGCTGTTTCTGCACTTCCCTGCAAAAAGCCAACTAGCAATGAAGGTGCTGTAACTGGAATATTGCTAGGTCCTCCACCTTCCCACACTGCATTTGGGCAAGCAGCTAAACACCTTTTGAGACAGAATGTCTCACTTGTTTCCAAGGCAACCTGAGCCCAAACACAAACCTCTCTCCAGAGGCACGTACTGTTCTAATTAAAGTTTAAAATGCTGCAAAGTTAAAAGAACAAGCCAGAGTCAGACAGAATGTAGGAAATAGTGCAGACTCCTGTGCACTGTGTTTATCTCCAAGTTACCAGGAGAGGAAGGATCACCCCCATTTAGGGTGGGGGATAACAGTAGCCCATTTCCAGGCATCAAGGGCAGGCAGAGGAAGAGAGGTTAATGAGGAGGTCAGTAATGGAAATTGATTGCTGGTGCAGAGAGATGCAGAAACTTGAGGCCATGGCCATCTTGACATGTACCCTTGTCGAAGTTAAGAGCTAGAAGGGCATTAAGAGAGGCACAGGAAGTGGGGAGAGAAGGGAGAAGGAATTTTGCGGAAGCGGGGGAGACGAGGGTGAAGAAGTAGTTGAAGGAATTGCCAGCTTTGAGGATGGGAAGGAAGACTGGGTCGGGAGATGAGGGAGTGATAACTTTCTAAATCGGATGGGGTTATTAAGTTGTTATGCTGGGCTGTCCTCTTGAAAAGCAAATGCTGGGATGCAAAATACATCGGCTGTTCACTGGCCCAAGGAGTGAGAGACTCAGGCTTGTGGTTTCTGGCTTTGCACTGGGATATGCAGTAGGGCACTGGAGGATTTGTTTTTCTAGTTTATAACAGTATCAGCTACAAGTTACCCAAATGTCTGCACAATGCTGTATTTTCTGTAATTTCAGTGTATTATATCAGATTGGTAAAGAAGCATATATTGAAGAGGCAGGCAGATTTTATGGCTACTTGATGCAGTGGCAAGAGTTTTGCTTGTACTCCACTGAACTGACAAGTCTTTTTTTAGTGGGAGGATGTTCTTGCTTCACCCTAGCTGTTCCAAAATCTCCTCTACACTGCACATTCAGAACTTGGCCTCATTGTTTGAAACTGTAAGGTCACAGTTGAGATCAGATTCTACTGTACTGATATGTTAAAGGTTAAAGGTTACTCTTCTGGACATAAGCCACCCATGCCTGGGATGGTAATGGCTGACTGCCATAAAATTATTTTGCCTTGCAACTAAATATAGGTCTGGGCAGACAGCTTTCCCATTCTTCAAAGGCCCTGACATCCAGAAATAGTTGCAGCAGTTCATTTTCCATGATACATTGGTTAATTTTTCAATTATACAGTCCTCTTAAATGCACATTCCTTTTGCACAGAAAAAAATGTAAACTTATTCAGACCTACATATTTGCAATAGGAAAGACTAAGCCAGAGATGCATTTTTTATTTACTCTGTACTTAGAAAAGCATAAAAACAGTATATCAAAATAATGATGTTATTAAAATAATTTTGTTAGTGTATTTCTTTATTCACTTTAATTCACTGTGTTGTTAAAGGCACAACAGGCAGGATGCTCACTAAAACATTGTTTTCATACCAGCTGAACATAGGATGTGTGCTCAACAGGTGCTACTTACATATACACCAGCGAACTATGAAAATATGCACTTAACCAGAACATTTGACACTGCAGAGATATAAAAAAAAAGAGAGAGAAACTAGAAAAAGTCTGCACATATCTAATATGCATTTAAGTGAGATCCACTGTATAACCTTATTAAAATGTTCTTTCTGAAGTCTCAAATAGTTCTGTTTAGCTGTGGAAGTATAATTTCTAGGGACATGGATATGTTGTTCATCCACACTCATTGGCAGTATCCTTGCCGCTTTAAATCTTGCCGGAAGGTCTTCAAGCTTGCTCCTCCCACCCACCCGGGTGGTATAACTCTCGGCTCCGCCCCATGACGTCAGATCTTCCTTACCGCTTGGAAGCTCAGGTTCCTCCTTAACGCTCTGCTTTGTGACTGGTTCCTATTTCTCCGTTTGCGGTTTAAAAATAATATTTTGCAAAAAGACTTCAGTCTTGATCCCTACATGACTACGATGGATAAATCGACTCCGGATTTGGAGATGCCCATGCGGTGTGAAGATGTCTCGGACGGATCCACACCGATGTGTCTGCTTAGGCCTTGAGCACGACCCGCAGGCTTGCATGACCTGTGCTCATCTTTCTCGCCCTCGTCCTCGAAGACCGTGCTGCCCGATTGCAACTGGGCGTCCCGAGCACCCTCCGGTGAAGTCAAGGAGGCCCGGTTGGCGGTGTCCGCGGCGGCGGGCTCGGCGGATCAGCTCGAGCGGATGGTCGCCCTCGAAGAGGAGGCGGCGCTGGCCGTATCTTCCTCGGCCGCGGCATTTATCCCGCTCTCTCTGGGTTCTTCCTACACGGCTTCCTTTAAGGAGCTTTGTCTGTCCCTCTCCACTAAAGGAGAAGGGCTCATGCCTGCTGGACCTTTTCTCGGTCCAAAAGAGGGACAAGGGTAAGTCCTCTCTCACGCTCTTGGGAGCGGAAAGGTCCCTCTCGGCCGGCCGACCGCCGGGTTTCGTCGACCGCCGGGCTGCCACTGGCCCCACGGTGTCCCCTGGCCAGGTCAGTTGACTGAGACTCCCACTGATGAAGTCGAGATTTTTCTGACCCATTGACGGCTGTCGCCTTTTAGCAGCCGAGATTCCTCTCCCGGTTCCCCCGGGAGGAGTTGAGGATCCCGTGGGCTCGCCTGTGCCTCCGGTTCCGGAGCCCTCGGATGGACCTTCCGAGCCGAAGGGAGTGTCGGTTCCGGCCGACACCTCCCTGCACCGACCCCGGAAATTCCGGGACTCTCGGTCTCGGTCTCGGACCTCTTCGCGGTCCAGCCGTTCCCACCCCATAAGGCGGTTCGGTCTCGCATCAGGTAGCCGTCAGCTGCCCTCGTCCTCCTCCTCGGATGAGGGAGGTCATCGTAAATTACGCCGACGGTACGAGGACCTTATGTTGCAACAGTTCTCCTGGCCGGGAATAAGCCGACTCGCGCCTTCCCCGCCATTATGGTTGTCACCGAACGGCCGACACAACCCTCGACTCTGCCCGAGGAGCCTATACCCAGGCCGTTGTTCTGGCCAAAACCAGCTGCTCCACCGATTGCGGTGGAACCTCTGCCTCCACAGCCACCATCTGGGCTCCCACCAAGGATTCTCGGCCGGCTAAGGGTTTACTCCCATCGGCTGTTGTTACCCTCACTCCCGACCGACCTCGGCAGGTGAAGGGTGGTTCAGGCCAGAGGCAGTTTTCGAGGACTCTTCCAGTCCGAAGATGATTCCTCCTTCTTCTCCAAGCGACTGGACTTGGAGTCTTCAGGAGGTCAGCCAATGGACTATAGCCCGTCGTCCTTCCTAGGACTGCTTCGCTCATCTCGAGTCTACCGGATGGAGCTCAACTCATTTCCAAACGGGCCAGGTATCCCTCACGGAGATTCTGGACCGAGGATCTCCGACGGAGGCCTTTCCGGTGGCGAGGCCATAGTGGGTCCAGCACTGGAACTTTGGCAGCGCCTGCTTCCTGCCCTCGCGCTTGGCCAGGATGGCCAGGAAGTATGCGTCCCCACCGTTCCTTGTCCGGTTTTGGAACACCCTCTGCTGAGGGGTTGGTTACGACAGCGTCTGCTGCCGGCAACGCTGGGATGTGGACAAACCTCCTGACAAGGAGTCCAAGAATTTGACTATGTCGGGCGAAGTCTACGCTATGCCCTCTCTCGCCTTCGCCAGGCCAGTTCGGCCGCCCTCATGGCACATTTTCTCATGCCCTGTTGGGCTCCCTGGATGAGGTCATCCTCATCTTCCCGCCGATCTGCAGACTACGGTTAAGCAGGTGCGGGACCAGGGCAGGGCAGTGGCCAAACAGCAGCTCCAGACTGCTTTGGATGTGGGGACTCATGTGCCAGATCGGTGGCGTCGCAGTGGCTATCAGCGTCGGCGGGGCTTGGCTGAGGATATCCACCTTTACTCGGATACCCAGCACAAGTTGGCGGATGTTCCCTTTTGGGACTGACCTCTTCGGCCCTGGGGTGGAAGGTCACCTGCAGAGGATCGAGAAGTCCAATGCCACCTTGACTCGGTCTCTTCCGCTCAGAAGGACAAAGGCCGCAAACCACAGCCTAAGCCCTTCTCTGTGCCTCGGCGCGCCCGGCCCAGTGCAATCAGGGCCAGCAGGCTCGGCTCATATCCCAAACCCAAGCCGGCTTCCTCTAACAGGAGGCAGGGAGGAAGGCCCAGGAGGTCCCTCGGCCGGTCCCTCCTCCAAGCCTGCCCAGTGACGGGCTGAGGGGTGTCGCCCCATCCCGCTGCCTCACTCCCTGTCCCCGTGGGGACGGCCCGCACTTCTGTCTCCGCCTGGTCCGCTGTTACCACGGACAGGTGGGTCTTGGAGGTGGTGGAAGAGGCCTGCCTCTGGAATTCGAGCAGGCACCACCCTTCAGAGCCGTCGCCTCGGGGCTTCGGGATCCCAGCTCACTGGCGGCTCTGCCGAGCCGACATCGCCTCCCTCCTCCAGAAGGAGGTGGTAAGAGAGGTGGTGGACCCTCCTTCAGACCCAGGGTTTGTGTCCAGGTACTTCCTGGTTCAAGCGACGGGGTGGCGCCCCATTCTCGACCTACTACACCTCAAACAAGTTCCTAAGGTCTCAACCTTCAGGATGGTCACTCGGCTCAGATAATACCATCCTTGAACGCGGGCGTGGTTCTGTTTCTGGACTTGCAGGCTTTTTTCCACGTCCCTATCCGTCTGCTCTCACCAGAGATTCCTTCGCTCGAGCGGAAGGATCTCTCTCTAGTTCCAAGCCATGCCCTTCGGCTTGTCTCCAGCTCCCAGGGTCTTCACCAAATGCATGGCAGTGGTGACAGCATTCTCATGCCGAGGGGTCCGGGTGCACTACCTGGACGACTGGCTGATAGCAGCTCCCTCCAGGAAGGAGGCGGAGTGGTCCAGAGATCTGCCCTCCAGGTCTGCTTCTCAACTGGGCCTCCTTGTCAACGAGGCCAAGTCAGAACTCGAGTCAAGCAGGTGATTTTATTCATCGGGCCAGCTCGACTCCTTCTCGAGCCAGAGCGCTCTCGCGGACAGGGCCGAGGTTCTTTCCTCCTTTGCCCGATCATTTCTGGTTGGGCAATTGCGCCTGCCGGGACTTCCTGCGCCTCCTGGGTCTCATGGCGGCCTGTACCAGCGTGGTCCGTTGGGCCCGCTGGAACATCGTCCCTTCAGTGGGACTGGCCAGCCAGTGGTCACAACGCTGCGATCCCTTGACCAGCTTGTGTCGGTGACACAGGGATGTGGAATGCCTCCAGTGGTGGACCGCTCCAGATCAATTGCAGGAGGGCATCCTGCTCGTCCGCCCGAGCCGACGGTCTCTCTGTCGACCGATGCCTCTCTGATGGGTTGGGGTGCCCATCTGGGGAACACTGGCTCATGGCCTCTGGTCCTCAGGAGTCCGTGCACATCAACCTGCTGGAGCTCCGAGCGGTCCGCCTAGCTCTCACCGCCTTTGCTCCGTTCCTCGGGTCAAGTGGTCCGAGTCCAGACGGACAATACCATGCACTATGTACCATCTAAACCGCCAGGGCGGGACGCGCCTCCATGCTTCTATGCAAGGAAGCTCTCCGCATTTGGTCACTCGGCGCAGCCTGGAGGCGGATCTCCTAGCCATTCACGCATGGCAGGAGCCTCCAACACCTGGCCGATGCCCTGAGCCGGATAGGGGCTGCATCCCACGAGTGGTCTCTCCTGCCGGAGGTAGTACAGCATCTGTTCTCCCTTTGGGGCACACCTCAGGTGGACCTGTTTGCCTCCATGGAGAACGCGAAGCTGAGTCTGTTCCATGCCCGCCCCCCTCAGCAGGGCTCGCTGCAGGGGGATGCCTTCTCGAGGCAATGGACCCCGGGCCTCTTTTACGCCTTTCCCCCATTTCCCTTGATCCACAAGGTGCTTCTCAAGGCGAGGAGGGACAAGGCGCAGGTGATTCTGATAGCCCCAGACTGGCCTCGCCAGTTCTGGTACCCAGATCTCCTCAGTCTCAGCTCCAGGACTCCGCGGCAGCTTCCAGCTCGCCCGGACCTGCTCTCAGTCAATCAGGGGAAGGTGTTCCATCCGGACCTTCAATCCCTGCACCTGACGGCCTGGTTCCTGGCTAGAGGTTCCAGGCTTTGGGTCTTTCCGACGAGTCCTCAATGTAGTTGAGGCGTCCCTGAAGGAGTCACTCAGAAAATGTTATGCCTTCAAATGGAAAAGGTTTTCCATTTGGTGTCAGAGCAAGGGCTTGGACCCTTCCTCCTGTTCCTTGGCAAGCATCTTGGACTATTTATGGTCCCTTTCTAGTCAAGGGCTTAGGTCGGCGACCCTAAGGGTGCACCTGGCAGCCATCTCTGCTTACGGGCGGGCGGGAAGCAGTCGGTGGCGCAGGAGAGAGGTGGTCTGGGCTTTTCAAAGGCCTTGATCACATTTCCCTCCAGTGCGGGAACCCCCACCTCCGTGGGATCTACTGCTGGTACTGGCAAAGCTCATGGGCAAGCCATTCGAACCTATGCACAGGTGTGCTCTCTCTCACCTGTCGTGGAAGACCGCCTTCTTGGTGGCTATCACGTCAGCCAGAAGGATGGGAGAGAGCTCCAGGGCGCTTTCCATAGTCTCCTTACCTGGTCTTCCACAGGGACAGGTTGTCCTCGCCCCACCGAAATTCCTTCCGAAGGTGGTGTGGAGTTTCACCTTAACCAGGTGTTGACTCTGCGGTGTTCTACCCCAATCACCACCTGGGAGGCAGAATAGGCTCCATACTCTGGATCCTAGAAGGCGCTTCGCTTATTATAAGGCCTGCGGCTGAAATCGAGGAGAGGTTGCGCCAGCTGTTTGTCACCCTCGCTGAAGCCGCATCTGGCAGACCTGCAGCCAGCGGACGATAAGCAGGTGGGTAACCTCCTGCATAGATCTCTGCTATAAGTTAGCGGGCATGGAGCCTCCCAGAGGGATAAGAGCTCATTCTACCGCCATACTGCTGTGAGTGGCTGCTTCAGGGGCGTCCCTATCCAGGAAATCTGCAGGGCTGCTACCTGGAAGTCAGCAACACCTTCATTACCCACTACCACATCGACCTTGAGTCACGCCGGATGCTGGTTTTGGGGCCTCAGTCTCCAGTCTCTCTTTCCCAAGTAAGTATATGGGGTGTGCGTCTTGCCTCCCTCCTCCCGGAGAACTGCTAGGAGTCTGCCAATGAGTGTGGATGAACAACATATCCATGTCCCTAAATACAGGTTACTCACCTGTAACAGGAGTTCTAGGAATGAGCATATGTTGTTCATCCTGACTCCCACCAACCTCCCGGCCGGCCGCGCAACCTGAGCTGGCGGGCCAGATCTGGGCGCCATAGGCGGAGTCGAGTTATACCACCCGGTGGGTGGGAGGAGCAAGCTTGAAGACCTTCCGCAAGATTTAAGCGGCAAGGATACTGCCAATGAGTGTGGATGAACAACATATACCATTCCTAGAACTCCTGTTACAGGTGAGTAACCTGTATTTAAACCCTACAGCATCTAAAATGGCACTAGGCCCAACTGCCTCAGATCCTTTTTCCAGCCATCGTAATACAGTCTGCCTCATTGGGGATCAAAGATGTTCTGACTACTTTGTTGCATATCATTTTTCTCTCTCTCTCACTTTAGTTTTTTTTTTTTTTTTTTACCAAACAATCAGATTCATTTCTTAACTCGAAGAGAGCAGTTGCCCTGTACAGCTTCACTCTTCTGGCTTCCAGAACGGTTTAGCATTTCAGTTTATTTTTAACATTTTATTTTAGTTATTTTCTTAGTGCTCTGCGTTAAGGTTATGTTTGTTTGATTTGTTGTGATTTCTACGGTTACTCCAATTCCCAGTCTGTTCCCAGGAACTGGAGAAGGCTGCAAGTTAACTCGATTCCCACCCTTAGGGAACCACTTTTTTGTATTAAATAAATATAATTTTATTTAAACCATTTATTTTCCTTTACATTAGCGTTGTTTCAGTATTGAAGTCTCACTTCCCGTCCAGAGGGAACCAAGATGCTTTTTCTTGCAAAAAAACTGAAATTGACAAAACAAAACTCATACTTTAAAGAGGGACTCCCACCAAAAGTTCTACATTGCAGAATTAGAATATGCATACCCCAATAAATTTCTTACCCAAAATTAGGTTTCTGAATTACTTTGTTTTAAAGTTATGAGCTATTTTGTAACCCTGATTTCACTACCTATTAAAAAAGCCAGTTTCAGTGAAGAGCCACTGATGATGTCATCTCCTGAACTCAAACACTAGTCCTCCCTATTAGCAACCTTATAGGACCTGCTTCTCCAAAGTTTAAGAAACTGTATCTATAGTAATAGTTAAAAAAAAAATGGCATAGCATTGGCTGTAGTGCTTGCGTTTCCAGAATGTTCAGGTGCATGGCACTGTACTTGATAACATATCAGAAGGTAGTTTTGGAATACAGCACTGAATCAAGGCATAAAAAGTCAAAATGTTGCACAATTTTAAAATGCTGGGGGACACACACAATCTCAGAATGTGACAGGGATGTGCCATCTCAAAATGTGGTGGGACAGTCCATCTCAGAATGGGACAGGGACATACATTGAGGAATTTGGTGGGGACTGGCAATTTCGGGAATATAGTGGGGATGCACACTGTCGGAATGTGACAGGACACACCATTTATTATAAAATTATTTGTCCCTTCCACATTCCAAAATTGTACAGACCCACCACATTTCAAAATTGTGCTTCAAATTCCAACATTATGCATCCCAGCCACGTTCTAAAATTAGGCATCCCTGCCACATTCTGAAATTGCACATCCGTTCCCCAGTCCCAAATTGCGCGTCCCTGCCAAATTCTGAAATAGCACATCCCCGCCAAATTACATAATTGCACATCCCCGAAAGTTGTTTCAGTGCCACATCCCAAAATTGTCACTGCCACGTTCCCAAATTGTGCATCACGCCACATTCCGAAATTATCTGTCACCACCACATTGCTAAATTGAGCATCACCACCACATTGCTAAATTGAGCATCACCACCACATTCTGAAATTGATGATCACCGCCACATTCCAAAAATATGTGTCACTGCCACATTCTGAAACTGTCACCGCCGCATTCCCGAAACTGTGTCACCACCACATTCCTAAATTGTTCATCACCACCACATTCCGAGCCTGTCACCACCACATTCCAAACCTGTGTCACCACCCATTCCGAAATTGAGCATCACTGACACATTCTGAAACTATGCATCACCGCCACATTCCAAAACTGTGCATCACCGCCACATTCCGAAATTGTATCTCATCGCCACATTTCGAAGTTGTGCATCACCATCACACTGCCACATTTCAAAACTGTACATCACCGCCACATTCTGAAATTGTGCATCACTGCCACATTTCAAAACTGTGTCACCACTGCCTTCCGAAACTGTGGATCTCCACCACATTCTGAAACTGTGGATCTCCACCACATTCCGAAACTGTTCGTCACCACCACATTCCGAAACTGTGCATCACTGCCACATTCCGAAATTGTATGTCACCGCCACATTCCAAAATTTTGCGTCACCGCCACATTCTGAAACTGTGCGTCACCACTGCATTCCGAAACTATGCATCATAGCCACATTCTGAAATTATACATCACCACCGCATTCTGAAACTGCATCACCACTGCATTCCGAAACTGTGTGCCACCGCCATATTCTGACACTGTGCATAACCACCACGTTCTAAAATTGTGCGTGACTGCTACATTTCAAAATTGTGCATCACCACCACATTTCAAAATTGTGTCATAGCCACATTTAAAAATTGTGCGTCTCCGTCACATTCCGAAATTGTGTGTCCCTGCCACATTCTGAAATTGTGCGTCACCGCTGCATTCTGAAACTATGCGTCACTGCCACATTCTGAAATTATACATCACCACTGCATTCTGAAACTGCATCACCACTGCATTCCGAAACTGTGTGCCACCGCCATATTCTGAAACTGTGCATAACCACCACGTTCTAAAATTGTGCGTGACCGCTACATTTCAAAATTGTGCATCACCACCACATTTCAAAATTGTGTCATAGCCACATTTAAAAACTGTGCATCTCCGCCACATTCCGAAATTGTGTCCCTGCCACATTCTGAAATTGTGCGTCACCGCTGCATTCCGAAACTATGCGTCACTGCCACATTCTGAAATTATACATCACCACTGCATTCTGAAACTGCGTCACCGCTGCATTCCGAAACTATGCGTCACTGCCACATTCTGAAATTATACATCACCACCGCATTCTGAAACTGCGTCACCGCTGCATTCCGAAACTGTGTGCCACCGCCATATTCTGAAACTGTGCACAACCACCACGTTCTAAAATTGTGCGTGACCACTACATTTCAAAATTGTGCATCACAGCCACATTTCAAAATTGTGCGTCACCACCACATTCCGAAATTGTGTGTCACTGCCACATTCTGAAAATGTGCATCACCGCCGCATTCTGAACTCGTGTGTCACCACTGCATTCTAAAATTGTGCATCACCACTGTATTCTGAAATTGTACATCACTGCTGCATTCCGAAATTGTCACTGCCACATTCTGAAATTGTGTATACTGCCGCATTCCAAGATTGTGCATCATTGCCCCATTCTGAAATTGTGCATCACTGCTGCATTCCAAACCTGTACATCACCACAACATTCTGAACCTGTACATCACCGCTACATTCTGAAGCTATGCATCACCGACGCATTCCAAAATTGTGCATCACCGCTGCATTCCGAAATTGCTTGTCACCACCGCATTCTGAAATTCTGTGTCACCGCCACATTACAGAATTCTGTCACTGCCACATTCTGAAATTGTGCGTCACTGCCGCATTCTGAAATTATGCGTCACCACCACCTTCCGAACCTGTCACCACCGCATTCCGAAATTGTGCATCACCACTACATTCCGAAATTGCTCACCACCACATTCCAAAATTGTGCGTCACTGCTGCATTCCAAAATTGCTCATCACCACCGCGTTCAAAATTGCTCATCACCACCGCATTCGGTAATGCGTCACCACCACATTCTGAAATTGTGCATCACCGCCATTCTCTGAAATTATGAATACTGCAGACCAAATTATGCATCACCACCGATTCTAAATAGTGCTTCACCGCCACATTCGAACCTGTATCACCACCACATTCCAAAATTGTGCATCACTGCTGCATTTGGAAATTGTGTCACCATGACATTCTGAAATTGTGCATCACTGCCACATTCCGAAATTATGCATCATTGCTGCATTCTGAAATTGTGCATCACGGCTGCATTCCAAACCTGTACGTCACCGCCACATTCTGAACCTGTACATCACTGCTACATTCTGAAGCTATGCATCACTGCCGCATTCCAAAATTGTGCGTCACCGCTGCATTCCGAAATTGCTTGTCACCACCGCTTTCTGAAATTGTGCATCACCACCACATTACAAAATTGTCACCACCACATTCTGAAATTGTGCATCACTGCCACATTCCAAAATTGTGCGTCACCGCATTCGGAAATTGTGCGTCACTGCTGCATTCCGAAATTGTGCGTCACCGCCACATTACAAAATTCTGTGTCACCACCACATTCCAAAATTGTGCATCACCGCCACATTCCAAAATTATGCGTCGCCAACGCATTCCTAAATAGTGCATCACCGCCACATTCCGAACCTGTATCACCACCGATTCCAAAATTGTGCATCACTGCTGCATTTGGAAATTGTCTCACCACCACATTCCGAAATTGTGCATCACAGCCACATTCCGAAATTGTGCACCTCAACCGCATTCCAAAATTGTGCGTCATTGCTGCATTCCAAACCTGTGTGTCACTGCCACAATTCGAAACTGTCACCACCGCATTCTGAAACTGTGCGTCACTGGCGCATTCCAAAATTGTACATCACTGGCGCATTCTGAAAATGTGCATCACTGCCACATTCCGAAATTGTACATCACTGCTGCATTCTGAAATTTTGTGTCACCGCTGCATTCCAAACCTGTACGTCACCACCACATTCCAAAACTGTATATCACTGCTACATTCTGAAGCTGTGCATCACCGCCACATTCTGAAATTGTGCATCACTGCCACATTGCAAAATTCTGTCACCACCACATTCTGAAATTGTCACCGCCACATTACGAAATTGTGCGTCACCGCTGCATTCCAAAACTGTGCATCACTGCCTTATTTCAAAACTGTGCATCATCACCACTTTCTGAAATTGTGCCTCACTGCCACATTCTGAAATTGTATTCCAGCTACTTTCTGAGACTGTCATTGCTGCATTCCACAATTGCAACCTGATGATATTTTGAAATCTCATACCTGTAATATTTTAAAAATTGCACACAACTTTGTAATTCTAAAGCCATGTTTGCCACTGCATTCCATCCCCCTCCCCCCGTCACATTCTGAAATACTGTACCTTGCATCTGCACATAATGGAAATGCATGTGCTGACACCCCACCTTCCCATTTCAGTTTTCCTTTTTCAGATGTTTACTACACCTGCAGGGAAAAATGGGCTGACCGGGCAGGCCAAGTGGTCCTTATCAGTCATCAAATTCTGTGTTTCTTATATTGTTACAGTACTTTTACAATTGTTGCTAAGTGGTCTGATCAAAAAGATTTTATTTTTTTTGTTCTGCCTTAGCTTGATTTAGATTTTTTCAAAATTTGAACTACATTCTTTTAGTAGCCATTTAGCTATTGGTGTCACAGTTCCCCTTATTTTAGGAACAAATCTGATTGTTATGGGGAGTGTAACCACAATGCAGAGCTGGAACTTAGTTGTGATTTTAAGATTCCAAAATAAGTGCCATCTCCAGTGCATCTCAGTCTAGTGGACTCATTGCTGTTGTAAAGCTTACTACTGGATCCCTTAAGAAGAAACAACGTTACTATAGTAACTTTTTAATCTTCCTGGACTAAGTCTCCATCACTCATTCACACTAGTGGGATAGCCCCAGAGGCGCTAGGATCAAGCGGGAGCCAACATTTTCTGAAGGGCGGCACGAGGTAGGACCACGCCTGTGGCACGCGAGATTGACTCGATGCCTCTGTAGGCTATCTCGGCGTCGACCCTCCAACCGCCTCGGTTCCTTTTCTCCCGCCATCGACTGCGCTTGGATGTCGACATCGCTCGTCTGCCGGAGTCAAGTTTTCGTCTATACAACAGCAGCTTTTAGTGTTTAATTTAAACGTTTTTATTTAACTATTTAGTGGTAATTTTTTTTTTTTAGTTTACGAACAAGAAGATTATGAAGAAATTCTTTCCTGCCATCCACGGAGTCATCCTTAGACGGTAGCGGTGACGGTAGGAAGACTTCGTTTGAAAGTTGTTATGGCAGAGGGGCTGTGCCTGGTCCGCCACCCTTAAGTAACGGGGGGGGGGTCTGACTACGGACAGTCCTGTGCTCGGTGGGGAGGACAGTCCACCAAAGCACGAATCTGGCGGCGCCGGGGATCTGGCTCCGCTTAGCCTCGAGCTGTTCTTCTTCATTTGGGGAAGAAGAATTGGTGCCGCTCGAGGTTGCCCGTTGGTATGTCTGCATAAGGATTGTTCGTTGGTAGGGGTGATAGGCCTGAACCGACTTTCTTGGGTTCCCCCTTGGCCCCGCTCCTAACGGCTGCATACTCGACTCCGGACTCCATCTCTGTCCTCATTGGAGTTCCGCTGAGCAGTTTCACCTCTGGGCCGCTCCTGTGGAGCAGGGGGTTTGACTCCTTTTTTCCTGGTTGTGTTCCTGGTTTTGGGGCCTCCGGGCCTCTGAGCCGTTGGACCGGAGCCGGGTCAATTGGATCAGAATGAGCGCGGTGCCCTCTTGGTACCTTCGCCATCGTGTCAGCCCCTCGTGCTTACCCCCCTCTTCCTTTTCCATGCTGGGGCCAGCACGGGCACCACCTTTCTCCATCTTTTCCATTGGCTTTCCATGGTGTTTTTCCTGGTGCTGTGCCCGATACCTTGGTGGCACCGCAGGTCCGGTGCCGTGCCACTGGTTTGGCATTGGTGCCATAGGCGGCGCTGCTGGTGTTTGGGTCGGCGCCGTGGGTCGGTGCCTTGGTCGGCACCATACTCGGTGCTGCAGTCGGCACCGTGGCTCAGTGCCGTGATCGGCACCATACTCAGTGCCGCAGTAGGTGCCGTGGCTCAGTGCCGTGGTCGGTGCCGCAGTCGGTGCCGTGGCTTGGTGCCATGGTAGGCACCGTACTCGGTGCCGTGCTCAGCGCCGTGGATTGGCGCCATGGTCGGCACCGTGCTCGGTGCCGTGGATCGGCGTCATGGCTCACGCTGCGCTTGGCGCCATGCTCAGCTCCGTGGGTGCTTCATTGCCGGCGCTGCTAGTGGTGCTGTGGGTGTCTCACGGTGCCACTGATGCCCGCAGGCACCTGCGGGTGCAGCAGGCGGTGCCAGGCACCAGCGAGCGGCGTGGCACTATGCGGTGCGGCGGTGCGCCACCTGCCACCCGTGGGTGGCATGGGTGCCATGGGTTTGCATGGGGCCATGGGTGCCATGGGTTTCTTGGGTGCCATGGTTTTCTTAGGTGCCATGGTACCATGGGTGTCATGGGCATCGGGGGTGCCCTTGCATGCCATTGCTGCCGTTGGTACCGAGGATACCTGTGGGTTCCGCCGTGGGTGCCCTCTGGTGTGTCTCAGGTTGGCATGGGTACTGCTTGGCGCCCTCCTGTGCCACGAGTGACGCTGGTGCCACAGGGGTGCCAGTTGGTGCTGTCTGACAGAACTAAGGAAAGATCTCTTTTTGCAGACCTCTCTTCTGCAGGACTTGTGTTGGGATGTTTCCATGGAATGAAGTCCTATTCTGCGGATTATTTTCCACACATTTTAGTGGGTGGCGGTCTGCATCGGATCTCCTCATCCAGCGGTTTTCCGCTGATGGGACTCTTCTGTTCTGTTCTGTCAGTGGAATCTCTCATTCCGCTCAGTACTTTCTCAGCCCCCTATGTGGTGCCAAGCTCCTCGACACCCTTTCTGGTGTCGGAGTCTCTAGTGGCTCTAACCTAGACCTCTTTTTGGGGTCCTTCTGTGGTAGAAAGGCATCTAGATGAGTCTCTCCCTGTCCTTCTGGCCAGTGATATAGCGGATGACTCATTTTATATACTGAAAGACATGCCCTCTCTATCATCAGAGTCTGTGATGCAAGCTGTTTTAGTAGTTCCTCATTTATGGGGTCCACCATAGTGTTCAGACTGGATCTGTGGACTATATACCTCTGCGTCTAGACTTTTTCAGTGGTCAAGACAATTACACTCTTTGGAACATTTTAATTCAATGGTTGGGAGCCGCACAGACTTTTCCGCTCCTTTGAAAAGGTATACAGCCCTCTTTTGATGCTGCCCTCTGGTGGCTGCTTCGCCTACAGGTAGTTAACATCTGTCTAGCTATTATTAGTCCAGTCAGGGGTCGGTTATGGATCCTCAGGCTCCTCCTGCTCCTCAGAGGAATGACATCCTTGTCATTTCTTTATCAGAGCAATCCTTGCCAAATAGCAGCCAGCAACCTTGTCTGGCTCGGACTAATGATATTTAAAAAAGGGGGGTGGTCAAATTATCACAGCACTGGGGCCTAGTTGGAATTCCGATACCACACTTGGATCTGATCAGGTTCGCCTCAACCCTGGTGATGCGTCCTAAACCTCAGTAAGAGTACCTGTTTTCTACCCTAGGGGGCAGTCCGATCCAGCGGTGGTATAGCTCACCTCTTTTCTCTAGAGAATGTCTCTTATTCCGAGATATTTCCAAAACCTAGGCATCTAACCAGTCTGTTAGTCCCTTTTGTTTTTAATCAGGCTTTCTTCTCTTGATCAGAGCCTACAGCAACAAGTGACTCTTCAGCAAGTCAGAACTTAGATTCCTACTTCCATGTTTGCTTCAACTTAACAGATGACATGCTCCTTTCTTGACCATTGGTCAAGTAGGTCTTTCTGAGGTAGCTTCAAAATATTCACATACAGTCATACACATAGGGGCAGGATGATCCCTTTTGGATTATGCAGTGACTAGGATTTGATTCTACTAGGCCACTGCAAGAGGCTTCTAAGTTGTGCTTTGCCTTCCATCAGGAAGTTTTCAGTGACTTAGTACAAACCTTTTTCCTTGATGAGCTAACCCCACCTGGGCCTTCTTTTGCTCACCAAGTAAGGGGTTCAAGTGCTACTGGACCTGTTGTTTGCAGGTCAGCCATACTTGGTAGTGGGGGTTCTGTCTCTGCTTTTCGGTCTACCCTGAACTTGTACACTTTACCTCCGGCTCTTGCAGTTCCTGAGGTCCTTTACATTAGATTAGTGCATGTCTTTGACACTATTAATTTTGGTCCTAGATCAAATCGTGAGGCCAGGTTCTTGCCACTCTCCTAGAGTAGTTGCGGCTGCCTGGCGGACTTTCATTTTTAGCCCATTGTCGTCGGCAAGGTGACGAGTTACAACTCGAGCGTTTATCTTGTAGGCACTATGTTATAGATGCTCTTACAAGACAGCTCTTTTTATTAACAGGACAGTCCTTGGCTGTCCTTTCAAATGAACCTATCTCCTACCACCCTACTCAGGGTTGTTGATTTTAACGGTACTCTCCCACTAGTGTGAATGAGTGGGGAGACTTAGTCCAGGAAGATATGGAAGTACGTGCCTACATGGTATTGATCTTCTTGGACAGTCTCCATCACTCATTCCTACCCTCCTACCATCCCTGGGTTCACTCGTTTTTCTTTCCTGGTCTTCATGGCTTGTGGTTCGGACTGTGAAGACATTATTCTTTGACCTTTCTTACAAAGGCCATCTGGGCCCTCTCAGGCCCAGAAACTCAGAATGAGTTATTCTCATTAGTTATGCTGCACCTCCTTGGTCAAAAAGGTACTGAGGCGGTTGGAGGGTCGACGCCGAGATAACCTACACAGGCGCGAGTCAGTCTCGCGGTGCCGCATGTGCGTGGTCCTACCTCGGCGCCGGCCCTTCAGAAAATTTTTGGCTCCCACTTGATCGTAGCGCCTCCGGCGCTATCTCATTAGTGTGAATGAGTGATGGAGACTGTCCAAGAAGATCAATAATTACGGTAAGTACGTAATTTCCATTTTTTGACTGTCATCCAGCTGTGTCTGTGCAGCCTGGTTTGAGTTACACTTGACAACCATTATGTCTGGTAAGGCTCCCTTAAGATCTTGTCACTGTAGCAACAAGATTTCAGCTCAGAACCCTCACTCCAAATGTCTGGTATGTCTCTGGCCTGATCATGGCATTGGGCATTGTTCTGATTGTCAGAACCTTTTTGTGAGGGAGCAATCTTAGACCTCATACTCTGAAATGGGGACAGTGAAAGGATCTCAAATCTAGAAGTGGGTATCCATCTGGGAACAAGTGACCACCAAACTGTAGTTCACAATAAACTCAGCTACAGAGTCAAGCCATACAAAAGTGAGGGTACTGGACTTTAGGATGGCTGACTTTGGCAAGATGGGAGAGTGCCTCAGAAAAGCACTAGCAAACAGGCTAGAAGGGGGTGTAGAGCAACAATGGGGAGTCATCAAAACTGCCATCACAGAGGCAACAAGCCTTTGTGTGAAGCAAATAAATCAAAGAGAAAGAAAAAGCCACTATGGTTCTCAAAGGGTGGCTGTGAAAGTCAGGAAGAAAAGATAGCATTCCGAAGTATAAGGAAACACAGAAGGAGCAGGACAGAGAGCTGTACCAGTTAAGGCAGAAGGAAGCAGGGAGGGAAGTCAGAATAGCAAAGGCCCAATCTGAGGAGAAGATAGCCAACTCAGTTAAGAAGGGGGATAAAACCTTTTTATAGGTACATCAGCGAGCGTAGAAAGACAAAGGAAGGGATAGGGAGGCTGTATAGAATGAATGGTGGGTGGGCAGAGGGGGACAGTGAAAAAGCAGGGATACTGAGCAGATATTTCTGCTCAGTATTCACAAAAGAGGAGAAGTGCCTAATCCAATTAACAGAAGCACTCTTGATAGGGGTTGATCCCAGTCCTTTCACAGAAGAAAGGGTTCTGCAAGAACTCCTAAAACTGAAGGTGGACAAAGCAATGGGTCCTGATGGAATTCACCCCAGAATTCTAAAAGAATTAAGGGAGGAACTAGTGAAACCACTGGCTACTCATTTTAATAAATCATGGGAGGATGGTGTGGTACCCGAGGACTGGAGGAAGGCGGATGTGATTCCCCTTCACAAAAGTGATACCAAGACAGAGGCAGGAAACTACAGACCTGTCAGTCTGACCTCTGTGGTAGGGAAAGTGATGGAGTCACTTCTGAAGGAAAGAATAGTTGAGTACCTAGAGGCCAGTGGGGCAGAGGACCCAAGGCTGCATGGGTTCACAGCAGGAAGGTCATGTCAGACAAATCTAATAGATTCCTTTGACTGGGTGGCCAAAGTAGTAGACCAGGGAGGGGCTGTGGACATGGCCTACCTAGACTTTAGCAAGGCATTTTGACACAGTCCACACAAAAGATTAATAGTCAAAATTAACCAGCCTGGAGTGGGTCCCAGGGTGGTAGCCTGGAAAATAAAACACTGGCTGCGCCAACAGGACACAGAAGGTAATTGTAAATGAGTCCACTCTGAAGAAGAGGGGTTACTAGTGGGGGTACCGCAGTGTTCAGTATTGGGTCCAGACCTTTTAATGTCTTCATCAGTGACATTGCAGAGGGACTGGAAGGAAAAGTATGCCTTTGCAGATGATACAAAGATCTGCAACAGGGTTGATACACAAGGAGGCATGGAAAGGATGAAAGGGACTTGGCAAGGTTGGAGGAATGGTCAGAAGTATGGCAGCTAGGATTCAATGCAAAAGTGCAAAATAATGCACCTGGAAACAAGAACCCAGGGAAGAATACACAATGGTGGGGAGGTAGTAACAATAACAAAAGGAAAGGGACCTGGGGGTAATCATATCAGATGACCTTAAGGTTAGCAAGCAATGTGAGAAGAGCAGTAGGGAGGGCTGGGGGTATACTGGGATGTATAGGGGCGGCATCAGCAGCAGAAAACAGGAAGTTGTTATCCTCTGTACAGACAGTTGGTGAGACCCCATTTGGAGTACTCGTCCAGTTCTGGAGACCCCATCTCCAGCAAGGACATAGACAGGATAGAGGCAGTCAGAGGAGGGCAACTAAAATGGTGCAGGGTCTGCAAGAGAAGCCATATGAGGAGAGACTAAAGGAGCTTAATATGTATACCCTTGTGGAAAGAAGGGAGAGGGGACATGATAGAAACTTTTAAGTACCTCAGTGGAATCAACAAAGTCCAAGAGGTAGCATCTTTCAGAAAAGAGAGCGTGCAAGAACAAGGGGACACAATTTAAAGATAGAAGAAGCGGTGTCCAGGGTAATGTGAGGAAGTATTATTTCACAGAGAGGTAGTGGATGCATGGAACAGCCTTCCTGAGGAGGTTGTGGGGTCTAAAACTGTGGGAGAATTCAAGAATGCATGGGACAGACATAAGGCAATTCTTGTGGGGGGTAGGAAGAAATAGGCTGTTGGTTAACTAGGATCTGCGGCCTATCCTGTAGGTAGGGAAATGGGCAGACTAGATAGGCCAAGCGGTCCTTATCTGCTGTCAAAGTCTATGTTTCTATGTCAGTACCAGACAGGCCTGTAAGGACAGACTTTCATAGATGGGGTTTTCTCAACTGAGGCTATAAAAAAAAAAAAAAAAAAAAAGTGATCCTGGTCATGATTGACATTGACCTCTTGGTGAGGTCCGTCATCCTACTCATGTAAGTAAAGGCAACAACAATCTTCCTTCTGGTTGGCTAGGCACCACTGCTTGATTTTTCTGGTCACCAGAGCTTAAGGTCGTAGCTGATGTACAGTACTTTCGTCACCCTTAACACCGTTCCATCAACTACTTTGACTGTCATCCAGCTGTGTCTGTGCAGCCTGGTTACGTTGGAAACAAAGCTATGCACGCCCGGACCACTGAAGAAAATCAAGTAGGCAGAAGTTCAGTGAAACTGAGTTTAATGTGGCAAAGTGGAGGCTTACCAGCTTAAACCCTCAGCTCCAGCATTTCAACCCCAAACAGATCTTCGTCAGGGGACGGGTCTCTGATGATGCACCGAACTCAACTGCACAGCTACTTCCTGGTGCTGAATGCTTAGATAAGCAGTTGTTCAGGTAAACTGGTAAAAGTACAGAACTTGCATAAAAAATGTATTAAGAGTTGGCAAACAGTGCCATCCCGATGACCCAGTGGCAACGCATCGTCCTGCCATACAGAAAACTCAGATTCAGGGGTGGACTTGGGTCTCCACGTGGGAGGACAGGCCTGACTGAGGTAGCTGGTGCTCTGCAGTGCACCTCAGTCAGGGAGGGTTGATGGTGTGCTTCGGCATTACAGTGACCTCCTGTGTGGCAGGGCCAACAAGCTTGCCTTCACCCCAGGGACACTGTGAAGAGGAGGCCGATGTATTCACAGCTCATGGCATGGGTAGAAGGGAGGACCAAAGGGAAGAAAAATGGGGCAAGAATGTATGCACACGGAGCCATCTATATGATAGTCTTCAATACCCTCAGACTCTGCTTTGCTTGGATCCCCACCAGTTGGATGTTAGGGGGAGCAGCTGACAGGGCTGAAGGGTCGCCAGCAGCACTCTGAAAGATTGATTGGAAGATGTAAGGTACAGTGGCTCATAAAAACACAGAATTTGGCAGCAGATAAGGACCATTTGGCCCACCTAGTTTTCCAATTTGTCCCTGCAATACTTTCACCACAGAACTTACCGGATCTCCAGCTCCCCCCACACCCCAGCTCAGGGGGTCAAAAAGCAGACTTGACAAAAAAAGGAAAGAAAAGACTCGCCAAAGTGCGGCAGCAAGTACCCCTGTGCTTAACCCCACAAAGAGGCCTGTTTATGAAAAGAAATGCTAGGGTACTTGAAGCAGCAATTTGCTAAGACTTTAATACATTTTATCTGCAAGTTTTTTACTTTTGGACTTTACTTTTTTTTTTTTTTTCAGGAGGTTCATGCGAGTGAGTGTGTTGGAGTTTACTTTTATGGGTTGGATTAGATCCCTGTTAAATTGCACCCTACCCTTTATCGGTATTGTGAGCTCTGTTTATCGTTTTTCATTTGGCAGATAAATGGCCCTCAGGTAGTAGTGGCTGCTCAAGACCATGCCTCTATCTGTGCCGACACTGATGCCATTTTTGGCTCCGTTGCAGTGACTATAGCCATTATCCAAGCTGCTTGGCACGTATTTTGTCTGCCTCAAATACTTTCTTAGAAGACGAATTTCTATGTAATATGATTTATTATTTTGAAAATGTTTCACCGGGAAAGACAACATGAGCTGTAAACAGCTGGTTTCCAGAAGCTTCCTGAGGGGGTTACAGGAGTTGGGAGAACAAGCAAACACATAGCAATGACAGAGCAATACAAGTACAGTTACTAAAAACAAACTGAGTAGTACAATTACAGAGCAGAAATAACTCGGACCAACCGGCCAGAGTAGACAAAACCGTATTCAAATATAAAATACATTGCAACAACCCAAGAGCAGGTGATCCAGTAGGGTAAAGGTTAGACAAAGGTTGGATAACACATTTGAAGTGCTAGAGGTAGTTGGCTGAGCACAAGGTTTGAAGTGCTATTGTATACCCAAGGGAGGGCAGTTATTAGACAAGTGGGGAAGTGGACGGCGAGGGGTAGAGGGTGGGGAGCTGGGAGAGGAGGAGGGAGAGAGAGACAGCCATGATCTATACCCCTTCAGGATGCTGAGAATCCTGCAAGAGGGACAGGACCAGGCAGCAAGGGAGTGGAGAGAAAGGGTGCGAGGAGTTAAGAGAGGGGTGGGAGAACAGGAGGGGAGGAAGGGGATAAGGAAGTAGGGAGGTGGACGGGCGATGGATTTGAAGGTGGGGGGAAAGAGAGAGAGACAATCTATACCCCTTCAGGATGCAGAGAACCCTGCAAGGGGAACAGGACCAGGTAGAAAAGGAGGTAGGGAGGAGGAGGAGTGGAGTGTGGCGGGTGACCAGAGGGAAGGAGAGGGATAAGGAGTAGAGAGGCTGGAGAAAATAGGGGTAAACTAGGAATGGAAAAAGGAGGGGGGGGGGACAGCAATAGAGTGTCGAAATAGCACAGTAGGTTGTGGACAGTAGTAGAGTGTCGAAATGGCACAGTGGGTTTTGGTAGGGATGGGAGGAGGAGGATGTATAATAAGTGGTAGCATGTGAGGTAGTAATTAGAGGAAGGGTTCGGTTAGGAGTCGGGAGGCAAGTCAGGGATAGAGGAGTGTAAAGGATAGTGCGCAAGGGTGGGGAAGGTTGTGAAAGGGGGGCTAGGAACAAGTACAGTTAAGGAGAATAGAAGTAAAGTAGGGCTAAATAATAATGGCAGGGTGAGGAGGGTTGAAGGAGGGACTAAAAACAAGTGCAGTTAGGGGAACAGAAATTGTGAAGGGCTAAGGAGATTGAAGGTGGGGAATAGGAAAGTCTGATAGGAGGTGGCAGCGAGTTTCAAAGCTTTGGGAAGTGGTAGGAGTAAGCTTCCTGGCCTATGGAGTTAGAGCGACAAGGAATAGCTAAAGTGCTTGCGTGCTTCAATGCATCAGAGAAAGTGGGAGGTGGAGCAGAGAGTGGGGAGGAGAGATAAGAAGGGAGAGTCCCGAACCAAAATTTGGAAGTGAACTTGGTACAGTGAGCGAGACCCCTGCACTCAAGGGAGGGGAAAGCTAGAGAATGGTACAAGGTACAGTGATATGTGAAGGAGGGGGAGTCAAGAGCAACACGATAGAAAGCATTGAAGAAAGTATCCAACCTGGTAAGGGAAGACATAGGAGCAGCACTGTAGACCATGTTGCAATAGTCAGAAATAGGGAGTATCAAAGTACCACAGACATCAAGCGTACCACTATTAGATTATGTGCACTCCAGACAGATCCCCCTAGCCCTATTGAACTTGGACACGGAGAAGGCTTTTGATAGGATCTCGTGGAGTTTTCTTTGGGATACTTTGAGGGCTTTCTCTTTTCCTGACTCTTTCCTCTCTTGGCTTCAAAACCTAAATCACCAACCAAAGGCCTACATTCAAATTAATGGGGCTTTTTCCCTCCCATTCCCACTACAGCAGGGCACCCGACAGGGCTGCCTCCTCTCTCTCCGGCCTTATTCTCTCTATACATTGAACCTCTGGTGACTGCCTTGCGTTCGGATCCGAATATAGAGGGGATACCCCTGGGGCAAAAAATGTGCAAGGTCTCGTTATTCGTGGACAATATCCTTCTGACTCTTCTCTCTCTTTCTCTCCAGAGGTATCTGTTCCTGCACCATGGGAAATCTTTCGGAAGTATGAACGTAAAGCAAACTTTAAATTAAACATTGCAAAAACAGAGGCTTTGATGTTATATTATCATCCCTCCAAGGCCCTAAGGGGCTCACTGCCTCTTAGGTGGCGGCGTACTAAGATTAAATTCCTTGGAATATATATCCCCCTTAACATGATACTTTTGGAACTAATAAAGTACGAGCATATATCCACCCAAATTCAGGAGGATCTAAATAGATGAGGCAGTTGAAACGCTCCTTTTTTCTACTCATAGAGATTATATGAATGAATATCCTCCCAAGACTACTTTAGCTTTTTCAGAATGTCCCAGTCTTTCTGGCGGAGTTCTATTTTAGGTCCTGGAATAAAATTATGTTGTCTTTTATTTGGGATGGTCAGAGGCCGAGGATACGTTCCTCTATACTATCCCTAGCATTGGATCGGGGAGAGGTAAACCTTCCTCATCTCAGGCACTATGCAATAGCCGCCTTCCTAAAAATACTAATCATGGCTCTCAGCGATAACCCATCCTATTTGGAAGGAGATCTAATTTCTAATAAATGACCTTTATGATATAGAAAAAATAACCTTTGCATACCCTGCACGAACCCCTCCCTTACAAGATTTTTCCCAATTTACAGCTCAAGTTTTAAAGATCTAGCAAAAGATTAAAAAAATCAAAGCTTTAATACAAATAGTCTTCCCATTTACTCTTATCTCGGCTGATGAGTACTTTCTCCCAGCTAATCTTGACACTATGTACAGCTTCTGGAGAAGACTGGGCCTTAGCTATTACTACCAATTTCTTAATAGTTTGGGGGTAATCCCCTTTTCCGATCTACAAAGTAGGTACTCCTTCCCAGATAGGGACCTGTTCCAGTATACCCAAGTGAGAAATTACATCTTGAGGCAGAGGGAGACGGTGGCTTGTCTACCCTCTCCTCTCCTCTCCCAGCCTTTTGGAGATTGCTTAAGGATACCCTGGGGGGCAACTCTTGGGGCAGATTAATCAGCCACATCTACAGAATATTAAGGGACGCTTTTGGAGATTCTGCTTTGTCCATATTAGAAGCCTGAAGCAGAGACCTGCAGATAGAGGTCCCCTTTGCACAATGGAACGAGGCAACTCTGAAGACCATTAAAATTACCTCTTCAAACATTTGGAGGGAGTTTGCATGGAAATCGTGATCCAGGTATTCCCGCTCTCCGGCAATACTTACAAAATATCTTCCTGCCTCTTATGGCTTATGCTGGAGAAAATGTAATTGTAACTTAGCTTACCTGGGACATATTTTTCAGTTTTGTCCCAGGCTGACACCCTTTTGGTGCGCCCTACAGATTGAGCTTACAGAATGTCTGGGAGAGGAGATTGAATTGACAGCGGAGATGACGGTTTTATCCATTTACCCCCCCCCCCCCAACCACAGACCATGTTGGGACAAGACCCTGCTTGCACTGTACATCTTAGTAGCCAGAAAGGCCATTACCTGTAAATGGATGACAACCTTGATACCCTCAATTGAAAATTGGCGCCAGATTATGAAAGAAGTTTATCATTCGGAACATCTCATTGCCAAATTTCACAACAAACTCCCCCAATTCAAAATAAAGTGGCGCAGATGGGTAGTTCATACCTCTGAAAGGGACCCAGAATTTATTCCCTGAAGGAAGAATGATAATAGGGATGAGGTTTCCCGTGGCTGAGGTGCTCCTTCTCCTCCCGCAAATTTTTAATATTTTCACTCCAGATTTTCAACATTGCCATTTTGCCACACCACCTTATGAGCAGTACAGCTGTCATTTTTCACATCTCGCCCAAAATGTGTTTTTGCGCATGTAGCGCACAATGGCGCAGTAGGTGTACGAAATCAATGTTCGGGACAGATTAAAGGAGAAGTCTTGTGACAAATGAATATAAACATTACCAATCGAAATAAAAGCATTTCTTGTTACCTTTTTGTGTGTTCTTCCAATTTATTCTATGCCCTTTCTTCTCCTTTCATGCTGGTTTAATTTATTTTCTCCATAAAAAACTATTTTTGCTGTGCCATTATTTTGAAACCTGCGCCATCTTATGACCTGCGCATGTGCAGTGCAATCTTGCGTCTGTCTGTAAGACGTCATCGCCGCAATAGCGTGCTGGACTTCTTCCCTGATTGACGCTGGAGCATCATGGTGTTCTTGCCATGTATCGCCGCATTTGTTTATAGTGACCACTTCAAAATAACCCAAATTTATTTTACTTTTTGTCACTAAATGAGTACAGTGTCTGCCCTTCTAAAGGCATCAAGTTTGCTGCTGAAGAACTGGTAGAAAGTTTTGCACCCTCAAGTGTTTTTGGTCCTGTTGCTCCAGCCACACGTACTATAGTTGTGACTCCATTGGCATTACATGCCTATTGACACCTTTTGACAATAACCGAGTTTGATTTCTATGAGAAACATCGTGGGGCACTAGATGTGACATACTTATGCTGTTGGGAAAATCTGTGCTCCCTTTTTTTTTTTCATATATTTCAGTGAGCCTTCAATGACCTCATACTACACAGGTGTATGCTATCTCATGAGTGGTGCACCAGTGTCATTTTGACACTGTATTTCATTGTTATGTAATTATTCCTGGTAAAGATTCATAATCTGCACTTTAGTTCTTATTCCCAATTCATACTCCTTTAATTCTGCGTTTGATTCAACTTTATAGTACCACCGAGGATACATATGGTTTTCTACAATACTTATCATTATAGTTCTTGCTGTTTTATACTCCGTGAGTGGACTGGGACTGAATAGTGTGATGCTGTTGCTGAACTGACTTTGAATTTTCAGTTGCTGTTATCTGCAGAATCAAATATCTCATGGTATTTCTCTATGTAAAGTAACAGCTCTTCTGCTGTTATTCTTGAAGCTCCAGTACTGCTGTTGTGGTTTCTTGATTCCTGTATTCTTCTCATGTACAGGCCCGGAATAATTTACCATAATTTACACCCCCTGCCCATCACACTATGCAGCAATCAATTCATCAGGGGAAGATAATAAGGATAACAGTGACCAACCCCCCCCCCCCAAATCCCACAACACAGACCATGCTCATTTGTTCCATAATGTAAACAAGAGAGATCCCATCTGGTGCCAGTACAGTACAACTCTATACGCTGCTGCATGAAGTGTGTGTGTCGGGCCGGGGGGGTGGCATGTCCTCCTAAAATGACAAACATGGAGAAAAAGTTACCTGTTGTTACTGTTTCCAGAGTTAGACTAAGGAACCTTCACAGTGTTGAAATATTGGTTAGCTGGGGGTAGGAGACTTCTGTGTAGTGTTGAGTCTTTCGGGTGGGATGCATTGGTCTTTATGGGATCCAGAGCCTGCAACACTTTCGCCTTCATCACACTCTGCAGTGTCTGAATCCATTTATGACAATATGGAGCATCCCAGGGTGCTGGGTGTTTAGCATGTTGAGGTCAATGACTGTAGAGTGTTGTGCAGTGTCAGTTCTGTGTGCCAGCTGAATTTACCTGTGTTATTTTGAATGTAGTCTAGCTGATTGGTGGAGTTCATTGTGGCTCAGCTAGAGGGAGTGTGTATGGTTTGTGGCTTGGAGTGGGGTGGTGTGTGCTCTGTAACCGCACCGAATTGATGCAACAGTTGCTGGTTGATGCAGCTCCTCATGTAATTACCAGCCTAGTAACCACCCAGGTCAGTCTGTGGAGCATCTGATTAGAACAGTCTGACATTAAATCATTAAAATATCCTTGATAACCAATGAAAATAAAGCACAGTACTTATAAAAATTCTACTGTATTGCACTGCATTCCATTTATTGAGTCTGACAGAAACCCTCACAGTGATGAGGAAAACATTACATATATGTGGTGCACTTGCAATAAAAACAACACACAGAAAAAAGTTCATTTCTTTTTTTATTCAGTGAAGCATGCTTTGCCACTTAGACATATTCTGTCACAAAAGCTGTTTAGGAAGTCGAGGTCTGTGCCCCAATGCATGCGCGGCACTTATGTATGTCCCCTTTCACTGAGACTAGGAACCATCGGTGCCAGTAGTCGTGCAATGTCGGACACCTTTTAGCATGACATAGGGGCCGAGCGTTGCGGTGATGCCATGCAGGGAAGAGGCTCTAAACCTGAAAATGGAGGACAAACTCCACACTTATTTGTTTTTGTCGAAAAATCGCTCCCAGATGTCCATTTTCGATGGGAAACATCTCAAATGATGTCGAATGATGAGAGGAACGTACATCTGAGTACACGTACCTAAAAACAAACCACATTCTATATGAGACTTCTCCTTTAAGAAAATCACAGTGACGCTGTTCATGAGCAGAGGTCTTAAAATGGCTATGTTGAAAGTTTGGTGACAGAAGTCCATAAAATGTGTTACGAGCGTGCATTGCGCAGTTTCCACGCACCTCGTAAGTTCACAAATGTGTACTATTTCCAGTCCAGATTTTCAACACTGGCATTTTTCCACACCTCCTTATGAACAGTACAGCTGTCATTTTTCACACCCTGGCCGAATTGCGTTTTCGCTCTTCCAGCGCAGAAATTCGTAGTCACTGTGGGACATCAGTGTTCGGGACAGATTAAGAAAATCAGAGTGACACTGTTCATGAGTGGAGGTCCCAAAATGCCTGTGTTGACAATCTGCTGTAACTAATTACATTACAGGTGTGCGTTGCGCAGTTTCTACGCACACTCATGACTTCAGTTTTTTTATATTTTCCCTCCAGATTTTCAACATTGCCATTTTTTACACCTCCCCATGAACAGTACAGCTGTCATTTTTCACAACCTGTTTGAAATGTGTTTTTGCACCTGTGGTGCCAAATGGCGTAGTCGCTGTGCAAAATCAGCTCTCGGCTAACTAACTGATATTGCCACTGTTCATGAGGTGGGGGTCACAAAAAAAAAATGTTGAAAATTTGGAGTGAAAATACCAATGAACGCCTGGAGTATTAGGGTTTCCAGCCATAACTCCCCACCCTGTAGAGACTGACAGGCATCAGGGATGTGACTTGGGATTGCCGCCTGTAATGCTCATGCCATTCCACCCCCACCCACACCCTGCAGCCACTGACAGGCATCGAGGTGTGCCTTGGACTCTTTGGCCCCAAAGTTCACCCCATTCTCCTATAATGCACCCATCTCACCATATTTTCTTATGGAATGGGGTGAGCATAAGGCCCAAAGACCCCAAGGCACACCGTGACACTTGTCGGTGTCTGCAGGGTAGGGTGTGGTGAAATGGCTTGGTCATTATGCCTGACGACCCAAAGGCACACCCCAGTGCCTGTCAGTCTCTGCAGGGTGGTGGTGGGGTTGACTTCAGTTCAACACTTCACTGCCATTCCTATTATGCATCTCTCTAACTCCTACACTACCAATGCCAGCAAGCAAACATTCAGCATTGATAAATGCTTGTTAAATATTTTCTCTTTTAAAATATGAGCCTTTTTTTGTTGCACCGTTGTTATGCAGCACATATAGTATAAAATATGTTTGATTGCCTAAGTACACTGAAAAGTGTTATATACTGCATGGTGGTTTGTTGTCTGAGAAAGCCAAATTGTGTATAAATGAAAAGTTTTCCTAGATAGGGAAAAGGCTGGAGAATTATATAAAAAGCTGTTTTTTTCAAGCTGCTAAATGAGAAAATGGATGTTTTTCCTTCTCCTTTACTGGAGAATGTATTTATTTTTTAAATTCATAATGGTATCTGATATAAACAGTCTTGGTTTTTCAGTGAGCTCCAGAGCCTTGAAAACAATTGCAAGCAGCCTTGGTTTTTCATTCTGCCCAGACCCCGGGAGAGGGAAACAGAGAAATTGTCGGCAGATAAGGACCACCACGCTCATCCAGTCTGCCCCAAAAGCCCTACACTAGTTTGTGGCCTCTGACCCTACCTGGTGAATGGCTTTTCATCCCTCCTTCCCACCTCTAAGGTATCCTTATGCCTGTCCCATGCATGTTTAAAACCCTCCACTGTGCTCGCCCCCACCACCTCCTGTGGCAGTGGGAAGGACAAATACTATGTAATGATTTATTTTATTTATTTTTATTTCCTTGTTGTTTTTTTTTGGGTTTGTTTTTCATTTTTGGAATCTTGTTGAAATAAAATCATGTAGCAAACGTGTATATGAACTGAATCAGTGGCTGTCTTTTATACCCACACCCTGGGACAGACACACAGAGGGAGGAGGATAGGGAGGTGTATCAGAGGGAAGCAGGGAAAGCAGTAAGGAGCGCAAAGGCACAAAGTGAAGAGAGAATAGCCCAAGGGGACAAGACATTTTTTAGGTATACAAGTGAAAAGAGGAAGACCAGCTGGGATTGTAAGGTTAAAAAGGGAAGAGGTGGACTGTGCACAGTGGGACCAGGAAAAGGCAGACATCCTGAATGAATACTTTTGCTCAGTGTTCACAGTGGAAGAAGGGTCACCAAAAAGTAACAGAAGTTTGGGAGGGAGGTGAACACTAGTCCTTTTTTGAAGGAGAGAGTCCCAGAGGGACCTGCTAATTTGAAGGTGGACATAGCAATGGGACCAGATGGAATGCATCCAAGGGTATTGAGGGAGCTCAGAGAAGTACTAGCTGCACCTCTGACAGTCCTGTTTAACAGCTTATTGGAAATGAGTGGTTCCAGAGGACTGGAGGAGGGCGAATGTAGTCCCACTACACCAAAATGGTAGGGTGGAGGCTGGCCAGTCAGCCTGGCATCGGTGGTGGGAAAATTAATGGAATTATTGCTGAAGGAAAGGATTGTGGAATATCTTGAATCCAGTGTGTTACAAGACCTGAGGCAGCATGGTTTGACAGGGGGGAGGTCATGTCAAATGATTGTGATATATTTATTTGACTGGGTGTCAAAGAAGTTAGATTAGGGTGGAGCAGTGGACATGGTGTACTTAGATTTCAATAAGGCTTTCGACACTGTTCCACATATGATACTGGTAAGCAAACTGGGTAGCTTAGGAGTATGGTAGGTCTAAATGTGGTAAACTGGCTAAGAAATTGTTTAGGGGATAGGTGACAAACAAAGGGTGATGGTAAATGGAGTTCACTCCGAGGAAGGGAGAGTGACCAGTGGGGTGCCTCAGGGATCAGTGCTGGGACCGGTTCTCTTTAATGACTTTATATGTGACATTGCAGAGAAGCTAGAAGGGAAGGTCCGCCTCTTTACGGATGACACTTAAAATCTGCAATAGTGTGGACACACCAGGGGGAGTTGAAAGGATGAGCAGAAACCTGAGGAAACTAGAGGAGTGATCAAGGGTATGGCAGCTGGGTTTCAGAGCAAAAATATGCAAAATAATGCACTTAGGGCAAAGAAATCCAGGAGCAGAGTACAACATGGGTGGAGTGGTATTGACAACCACCAAGCAGGAAAGAGACATGAGGGTAATCATATCAGATAACCTAAAGGTGGCCAGGCAGTGCGACAAGGCAGTTGGGAGAGCTACCAGGATGCTGGGGTGCATAGGGAAGGGGTATCACCAGCAGAAAGAGAGAGACGGTGTTACCACTGTATAGATCTCTGGTAAGATCCCCACCTGGAGTACTGTGTGCAGTTCTGGAGACCACATCTCCGGAAGGACATAGACAGAGTGGAGGCTGTCCAGAGGAGGGCAACTAAAATGATGCAGGGTCTGCATCAAAAGCCCTACGAGGAAGAACTGAAGGACCTCAGTATGTATACCGTGAGAGAGGGGGGATATGATAGAGACCTTTAAATACCTCACAGGGGTAAATAAGGTGTAGGAGGGAGCTAGTTTTCAGAAGAAAAGGTGCTCAAGAACAAGGGGACACGCTATAAAGCTGGATGGTTTAGATTCAGGAGAGCTGTTAGGAAGTACTTCACAGAAAGAGTGGTGGATTCCTAGAACAATCTCCCAGCGGAGGTGGTGTGGATGAAGATAGTGGCCGGGTTCAAGAATGCATGGGATAGGCACAAGGGAATCATAGTGGACAGGAAGTGGGAAGGGAGAAAGAGCAGTTGATCAAGCATTGTCTGCAGTAACAGTGTAGGTTAGGGGAAAAAAAGGGCAGACTGAATGGGCCAAGCTGTCCTTATCTGCCATCAAATTCTGTTATATTGGTTGAAACAGCCACGTAGGTTCAGCAGCACCAGACTGACACCCCTATGTATCACCTCTACACCGGATTCTTCATCAGGGGACCCCCGATGAAGAACCCGGTATAGAGGCAGTATGTAGGAGTGTCAGCCTGGTGTTACTGAACCTATGTGGCTTTTTCAAACAATTTATTAAATATATTTAGTACTGAGTCTGATGTGTGTGTGGTTTTCTTTGCTTTTTCTTTGTAATTCTTCCTGCAGCCCATGCTACTTTCCATGTAGCATCATAACAGTGGCATTCGGTTTCCATGGTATAAATAGAATATTCCATAGGGCATTCAGAAATAAGTTTTCTTATTCACTCTGGAATGTTGCAAATAGTGCTGGCCTAGAACTCGGTGCTGCACTCGCTCCATCACTCGTTGCTAGGCAGCATTGTCGTCAACATTCGAAGTGAATAAAAAGCTTATTCCAGCATGCCCTATCCACTCCAGAAGTGTCATAATGGACTTTTTCTATTCCAGGAGCATCATCAGATTCCAGAACACTTGTTAGAATTCCTAAATGACGCAGACCCTTACCTGGACTTATTTGGAATGTGGTAAAAGTGTATTGATCCATTGTAAAAGGAAAAATAAGTACAGAATCAAGGTTTTAAAGGCAAAGTCCAGAATAAAAGTTTTAAAGTGCTTTTTAATCCCCATGTGTGGTGCGCGCCTATATGCATTTCAGTGTGCGTATTGATTACAAAGTTTAGGGACTTATACTGAATAGCCCCTCAGTAGGACAGAGCATTTCTTATTTGAATTATTACTAACTTGGGGACCTTTAGACCTAGCAGTTTCCTAAACCTTGTGTATTGAGTTGTGTCAGTCCTTAGAATAATTCTCTCTCTGCCTTATTCTGAAGGTTCTGGATTGTCTATACTTTATCATTAAAATGAAAATGGGTTGCGTCAGTGCTGCCCGATTGCCCAGTGTCACATTGCACTACTTTGTAGGTGACCCTTATTTGAGAGCGAGGCCAGCTCTTCCGCGATCAGATGGCCATGGTCAAGGAGTACTACTAAGAGCAATAGTCCCTCAACTCAGGATGGTGAAGCCTTGGCTGCAACAACCCTTGTTGTGGACCATAAGAATTATTAGCTGCAGGTCCTGCAGGACACTTTCCAAAAGAGCAGTTATACAGAATTTACAATGCTGTCCTACATGCTGGACCATTGGAGATCTAAGAGCTCAGCTCCAGACAGCATGAGCAGAGATTGCACACCTCAAATCGCATATTTAGGAGGAAATATAAGAACCGCCTGCCATTTCCCCAACATCCAACTAAAGCACCTCGACCGCAGAGGGTAGTTGGTCTGGGAGGTTGGCAGGTGGTTAGAAGGGGCAAATCGGGTGCCCCATCACTCAGTCCTCTCCAACGTATCACCTCCACAAACCAAATAAAAACTACAAACAGGTATATGCCTCTATCTCCAAAAACAAACAAAGGAGCAGAGGACACTGCAGAGCAGGACACTGCAGCACAGGAGCTAGCACAACAAAACTCACCCAAAACATTAACCAACACAAAAAAACACTTTTGATCATAGGAGACTCCATGATTCGGGGAGTTGATGCCTACCTCCAGCCGGGGGTAATGGTCAGATGTCTCCCAGATACATCAGCGTGGAGAGACACTGACCACCTTGTTAAAATCATGCAGGAAGCAGGAGAAAACATCGATGTCCTGGTACACATAGGGACTAACGATCTGTCCAGCCGGTCAGTTGTAGAGACCAAGGAACACCTGACCAGGTTGGGAGATAAACTGTCACCCATTTCGTCCAGCATCTCCATCTCTGAGATCCTGCCGGTCTGGGAGAGGGGGCAGATGGACGGAAGGTCAGAGAAGAAGAGATAGGGGAGCTAAACATGTGGCTCAAGGGCTAGTGCCAGGAAAAAGGACACAAATTTGTATGTAACTGGCAACAGTTTTGGGAGCGAAAGTTCTTTAAATTTGATGGGCTGCATCTGACTAAGGAGGGAGTCAGTGCATTGGGGCAGAAGTTTGACATCTTTGCAGAATATTTAAACTAGCCAGTGGGGAGAGGGGTGCAGCACCTGATACATCAAATGGGAAGAACATCCCTCCCCCCCTCAGCTACTGATCAAACAGGAGGTCAGCATATTTGCAGTTCATTTGCATCACCAGGTAAGGAAAAGGGTCCGGCTCCCCATACGACACGCGGGGAAACGCCAGACTTCGCCCAATAACTAATGCACCGAAATCTGGCCAATGAAAAATCATGTACACAAATGCCCGCAGTCTGGGAAACAAGGTCCCAGACCTGCAGGCAACAATAACAGAGGCTAAATTGGACATAGGAGCCATTAGTGAGACATGGTTCACCAGTAACCACACTTGGGAGACTTCAGTACCCGGCTATGTACTGCTCAGAAAAGACCGAGGTGCAAAAGGGGGTAGCCCTTTAAGTCAATGAAAATATCAAAGCTACAGAAATTCAAAATACACATAAGGAGCCAGAAGAACTGTGGGTCACCCTGGAAACAGGAAATGGGACAGCCATACAAACTGGGGTTGTCTACAGGCCTCCAGGCTAGGGAGAGGACGTAGACACATTACTGTTCGAAGATATACAGACCATGACCGCTAACGGGGAGGTTCTGATAATGGGAGACTTCAACATGTCAGATACAGATTGGTCAGTACCAGCAGGAACATCCACCAGAACTAGACACATAGTGGATTCCCTGCTGGGGGAGGGCCTCAAACAACTGGTACAACAACCCACAAGAGACAGGGCTATCGTAGCTCTAGTAATGACTAACAGGGAAAGGATCACAGAACTCCAGATAGAAGGTCACCTGGGGGCCAGTGACCATCACATGGTATGGTTCAGTTTGGCCACTAGAACTAAATCATCCCATTCCAATGCAAAAATATGGGACTTCAGAGGAGCTGACTTTGATAAGATGGCCAACAGAGTTAAGCTAGCCATGGCAAGAAGAAATACAGGTGAGGGGGTACAGGCTAAGTGGACAAACATTAAGGATGCAGTACTTGAAGCAACATCCCATTGTGTTAGGGAGAAAAGTAAGAGCAAAAGAAGGAGGAAACCACTTTTGTTCTCAAAAACAGTAGCAGAAAAGGTCAGAGTCAAAAGACTGGCCTTCAGGAAATATAAGGGAACGCAGCAGGATGAAGATAGGGAGGCATACCAAACTTCCCTACATAGAAACATAGAATTTGACGGCAGATAAGGACCGCTTGGCCCATCCAGTCTGCCCATTTCCCTACCTGATGGATAAGCTGCAGGTCCTAGTTAACCAGCAGCCTACTTCTTCCTACCCCCACCCCTAGAATTGCCTTATGACTGTCCCATGCATGCTTGAATTCCACCACTGTTTTTGACTCCACAACCTCCTCTGGAAGGCCGTTCCATACATCCACAACCCTCTCTGTGAAAAAATACTTCCTTAAATTACCTCTGAGCGGCCCCCCTTCTATCTTCAAATTGTGCCCCCTTGTTCTTGCACACCTCTTTTTTTGAAAGATGCTACCCTCTTGGACTTTGTTGATTCCCTTGAGGTACTTGAAAGTTTCTATCATGTCTCCCCTCTCCCTCCTTTCCTCAAGGCTATACATATTAAGCTCCTTAGGTCTTTCTTCATATGTCTTCCAGTGCAGACCCTGCACCATTTTAGTTGCCCTCCTCTGGACAGCTTCCATCCTGTCTATGTCTTTGCGGAGATTGGGTCTCCAGAACTGCACGCAGTACTCCAGATGGGGTCTCACTAGCTGTCTGTACAGAGGATAATAACTTCCTGTTTTCTACTGGTGATGCCTCTTCCTATGCATCCCAGTATTCCCCAACCCTCCTTGCTGCCCTCTCACATTGCTTGCCCACCTTTAGGTCATCTGATATGACTACCCCAGGTCCTTTCCATTTTGTTGTTGTTGGTAGCTCACCCCATTGTGTACTCTTCTCCTGGGTTTTGTTTCCCAGGTGCATTACCTTGCACTTCTTAGCATTGAATCTAAGCTGCCATACATTTGACTATTCCTCTAACCTTGCCAAGTCCCTTCTCATCCTTTCCACTCCACCTTGTGCATCAACTCTGTTGCAGATCTTGTGTCATCTGCAAAGAGACATACTTTCCTTCCAGTCCCTCTGCAATGTAGCATAAAGACATTGAGAGGACCGGATCAATACTGAACCCTCATGGTACCCCAGTACTAACCCCCCTTTTTTTCAGAGTGGACTCCATTTACTATTACTCTCTGTGTCCTATTCTCCAGCCAATTCTTTACCCAGGCTGTCATCTTGGGACCCACTCCCAGGCTGGCTAACTTGTATATTAATCTTTTGTGTGGGACTGTGTCAAATGCCTTACTAAAGTCTAGGTAGGCGTGTCCACAGCTCCTCCCTGATCAACTACTTTGGTCACCCAGTCAAAGAAATCTATCAGATTTGTCTGGCATGACCTTCCCGCTGTGAATCCATGCTGCCTTGGGTCCTGTGCCCCTCTGGCCTCTAGATACTCAACAATTCTTTCCTTCAGAAGTGATTCCATCATTTTCCCTACCACTGAGGTTAAACTAACAGGTCTGTAGTTTCCTGCTTCTGCCTTGCTCCACTTTTGTGAAGGGAATCACATCTGCCCTCCTCCAGTCCTCTGGTACCACCCCATCCTCCCACGATTTGTTAAAGAGGGTAGTCAGTGGTGTCACTAGTTCTACCCATAGTTCTTTTAGAATTAGGATGAATCCATCAGGCCCCATTGCTTTGTCCACCTTCAGTTTTAAGAGTTCTTTCAGAACCCTTTCTTCTGTAAATGGGCTGGTATCAACTCTGTATCCAGAGTGTTTCTACTGTTTGTTTTAGGTACCTCCCTCTTCCTCTGTAAATACTGAGCAAAATATTTGTTTAGTATCTCTGCCTTTTCACAGTCACCTTCTGCCCACCCTCCCTCCCCTTTATTAAGCCTCACTATCCCTCCCTTGGTCTTCCTTCGCTCCTGATGTACCCTATAAAGGTTTTATCCCCCTTCTTAACTGAGTTGGCTATCTTTTCCTCGGTTTGGGCCTTTGCTGTTCTGACTGCCTTCCCAGCTTCCTTTTGCTTTAACTGATACAGTTCTCTGTCCTGTTCCTTCTGTGATTCCTTGTACTTCCTGAATGCTTTCTTTTTATCTTGAACCTTCACTGCCACTTCCTTTGAGAACCAATGTGGTTTCTTACCTCATTTTGTTTTGTTTGTTTGCTTTACACAAAGGCTTGTTACCTCTGTGATGGCAGTTTTTATTATTTCCTCATTGTTCTTCCACCCCTCCTTCCTGCCCATTTGCTAGTGCATTCCTTAGGCCCTCACCCATTTTGACAAAGTCAGCCCTCCTAAAATCCAGTACCTTTGTCTTTGTATGGCTTGACTCTATTGCTGTGTTTATTGTGAACCATACTGTTCGATGGTCGCTAGTTCCCAGATGGCTACCCACTTCTACATCTGTGATTCTCTCTTCATCTCCATTTGAGAGAACCAGGTCTAAGATTGTTCCCTCTCAAGTGGGCTCCAATACTAGTTGTCTAAGGCATGCCCCCTGTAGGGCATTTAGAATAACCCCACTCTTAGAAGTGGCTGCTGCAACTGCACTCCAGTTAACATCTGGCATATTCAGATCACCCATCAGCAATATCTCCCCTTTTTCTGCCATACTAAGTATACTTTCTATCATTTACTTGTCATTTCCTCCCCCTGAGAAGGGGATCTGTATACAACCCCTGTGTGGATTGTGGTGCCATTGCCGGTCTCCAAATTTACCCACAGTGCTTCTTCTCCTCCCTGTTTACCCTTTTGTTCTGTTGCTTTGATTCCTTCCCTTATGTAAAGAGCTACTCCTCCTCCTCTTTTACCCTCCCTGTCCCTCCTGTAGATAGTGTATCCTGGTATGTTTACATCCCAGTCATGGTTTTGTGTGTACCATGTTTCTGTGACTGCCACCGATATCCAGATGTTCCTCCTCCATCAAGGCCACTAATTCAGGAAGCTTGTTACTCAGACTACGGGCATTGGTACTCATTGCTCTCCATTTTTGATGGCTTTACTTTCTGTTGCAGCATCCCCACTGACCTTTCTACTCGGTCTTTTTCCCATTTAGTACCCTGTTTTGTAGGAGAGGCTGGGATTTTTCTGCTGCTATCAGTGCCTCCCCCTTGACTAGTTTAAAGCTTCAATGAAGCATTTAAACCGATTGCTCAAAAGACTTGTTCCCTTCCTGGACAGATGCAGACCATCCTGCCAGTATAGGCTGGTGTCCTCCAGGTGGAACCCCAGTCCCCAATGAAGCCAAACCCTGTGCTCCACACCATTTTCAACCACTCATTAAACTGCATGGTGTAAGTACCCTTGCCTCACTCATGCCATTTACAGACAGCACCTCTGAGAAGGATACTGTGTGTGCTACTTGTCTTAGGCCTCTCCCCAGTTCTACAAAGTCCTTTTGCACTGCTCTAAGCTCATGTTGAGCCAAGTCATTTGTCCCTAGGTGGACAATGACATCCAGCTCAGACTCCTGTGCAGGTGTTCTCGTGATCCTGAGGATGCGCTTCCTGTCCCTACAAGCCATGGCACCAGGCAGGCACTTTACTTCCCTAAGGGAAGCAGGAAAGGCAGTAAGGCAGGCAAAAGCCCAAACCGAGGAAACACTATTATGAGCAGTAAAACAAGGGAACGAGACTTTCTACTGATACATTAGTGAAAGGAGAAAGTCAAGAGGGGGTATTGCTAAGATCAAAGGGGATAAATGGGGAATGTGTGGAGGAGAACCAAGGAAAAGCATCTATCCTAAATAGATAATTCTGCTCAGTATTTACTGAGAAGAAGGTAGGGCAGGGCCCACAGCTCAGCACCATGGACACGGGGAGGGAGCTGTGCACAAGTCCCTTCACAAAAGAAAGGGTCCTACAAGAGCTCGCTAAGCTCCGGGTGGACAAGGCAATGGGACCGGATGACATACATCCCAGGGTACTAAAGGAGCTAAGGGTGGAACTAGCAGAGCTATTATCAGAACTGTTTAGTGAGTTTCTGAGCACAAGAGAGGTCCCAGAAGACTGGAGGAAGGGCTCATGTGATCCCGCTCCACAAGAGTGGTAGCAGGGAGGAGACTGGGAACTATAGACCGGTCAGTCTTACTTCAGTAGTGGGCAAGATTATGGAGGCACTCCTTAAGGAAAGGATAGTGCAACACCTGGAATCCATAGGAGCACAGGATCCAAGATAGCATGGGAATACAACAGGAAGGTTCTGTCAGACTAATCTCATAGATTTCTTTGACTGGGTAACCAGAGTGGTGGACCAAGGAGGTGCAGTTGATGTCACCTACCTTAACTTCAGCAAAGATTTTGATACTGTTCCACATAGAAAATTGATTAATAAGCTGGGTAGGCTCAGGGGGTCAGAAGTTGGTCAACTGGGTGGCAAACTGGTTGGCGGGCAGAAAACAGTGTGATGGTAAACGATATACAGTCAGAAGAGATGCAGGTCACAAGTGGGGTACCTCAGGGATCAGTCCTGGGGCCAGTCCTCTTCAATATCTTCATCAGTGACATTGCAGATGGACTGGAGAGTATGGTTTGTTTGCAGATGACACCAAGATCTGCAACAGAGTAGATGATGCAGATGGGGTGGGCAGAATGAGAAGAGAGCTTTATAAACTGGCAAAATGGTCGGAAGAGTGGCAGCTGGGTTTTAACGCAAAGAAGTATCACAAGGGAAGAAAGAGACTTGGACATCATCATCACAGATGACCTGAAATCATCCAAGCAGATCAGTAAAGCAGTAGGTAAGGCTAGTGGGATGTTGGGGTGTATTAATAGGGGTATCACAAGTCATAAGAGGGAGGTAATAATCCCTGTTTACAAGACACTGGTTAGGCCCCATCTGGAGTGCTGCATGCAGTACTGGAGGCCGCATCTTCACGAGGACATTGACAAAATGGAGGCAGTCCAGAGAAAGGCAACCAAAATGGTGCAGGGACTGCATCAGAAAACATATGAGGGCAGATTAATGGAGCTCAATATGTATACCCTAGAGCAAAGGAGGGAGAGATGTGATATGATCGAAACATTCAAACACCTTAAGGGCATTAACAAGGTGAAAGAATCTAACATTTCAATATAAGAAAAATAGCAGGACAAGAGGACACAGCATGAGATTAAAGGGAGGCTGATTAAGGGGTAATGTGAGGAAGTTCTGTTTCACAGAAAGGGTGGTGGATTCATGGAACGGCCTACCTCATGAAGTGGTGGATATGAATATAGTGCAGGGCTTCAAACAGGCATGGGATAGGCATAAGGGAGCAGTACAGATGAGTATGAATAGATAGGCCATTGACAGAGTAGAGGCCTATGGCACATTCATAAGGTAGAAAAAAAAATGGGCAGACTGGATGGGCCTTGCGGTCCTTATCTGCCGTCAACTTCTATGTTTCTATGTAATTTATCTGTCCCTACAGGACTACCTATGGTAGGCAAAGCCATTAATGCAGTTGGACTTGGTGCCTGGGGAGGAGGAAGGAATGAAAAAAAACAGATACAAAAACTTTCACATGTGAGAATGCTGGCCACCAGTAGGCTTTGGTCCCATGGTGCAGGAACACTTGATGAGTATCAGTGTCGTGGATGTGATGCTGCTGTTGGCCTGTAGAGGGGTAGTTTCGCTGTGGGGGCAGGGCTAAAAAGAATGTCCCAAAACCAAAAATGAGGTTATTGGGAGTTAAAAAAAAAAAAAAAGTACAACTTCATTTTCAAGGTAATCTCTTAATACAGTTTAGTTAAATGTATCAAGATTTTGCCTTTAATATTTATTTAGTTATTTGTTTGAAATTTTTGACAGGAAAAAACATAGTAAGCTGTGATAGCTTATTTCGAGGTATAGTGGCAACGTTGGCTAGGACACCAGGAAAGATTCTCTACTTCTAACCCCAGGAATTCTTCAATATTCTTAACTCTTGCAGTCAGCCTCCAGCATTGAACTGCCCGGAGAATGGAACGTATGTAAATGATAGAACACTCATTGGCTTGTGCCACCATTCAAACTGTTGCCCTTACCAACTGCTGCCTTTTACAGTGTTCAGATTTCATTCTTCGCCTGCTCGGTAAGATGTCCTGGAGAGCTTTCCTCTTGAAGAATTGCTGAACTGTGAAAACTTAAGTAGAAATTATTTATTTTTCATCTGCTGCCTTTATTAATTTCTTTATTTATCTTTAGCCCTAGTTTAGTTTATTTTAGTTTTTTACCTCAGTTTGCAGTTCTTCACCGGCTCCTGGTAACCGTTGAGGAACCAGAGTTTTTCCGCTTATTTTCCTCCTTTTATTTTACTAAATTGGACTGCTGGGTTTTTTATTTAATTTAATTTTTATGCTCCCCCCCCCCCCCAGTTTAAAAAAATGACTGTTTACTACCTATCAGTTGCTTTGAACCATTACCTAGCTTTAAATAGCTTCTCCCTGTGGTTGGAACTGAGGAGAAATACAGTGTTTTGGTTTTTTTCCCTAACGGTGTCCGAGAAACCTAAAAAGAAAATTACCAACTAGTTTTAAAAACTGTCTAAAATGCGGTGAAGTTTTTGCAAAAGCCGACAAACACGAAGTTTAGGCGAAGCACACTTCACTGCAGATTGTGAAATCTACAAAACCTTACCTGACAAAACGAAAGAAAAAAAGGGTGGAAAGGTTTAATAAGAGGATGTCTTCCCTGTCTGTTCCAGAGGGGTCTGAACAACCCAATACTCTGATTATCTCTAAAAAAATAAAAAATAAAAATACAGATTCTGAATGAACGCTAAGAAAGGGGAACCCTCTAAAGGGAAAGATCTGGGGATACAGCTGCTGAACCAGCACTGGCCAAAAAGAAAACAAAAACAAAACACACTGAACCTCCTGCTGACAAACCTAAGGAGCTCCCAGTGGTGTACCTAGTAATGCCTACCGCCAAGGCGATAGCACAGGCCTTGCAGACACTTCAGGCTGCAAATCCTCAACTTTCATCTCCGGTTCCAATGGTTCCAGTTTTGGTTCCACAGTCGGTTCCTCCTTCAAATCGTGGTTCGGTTGTGCCTTCCCAGGACCATGTTTTGAGCAATATGAGGAGGAGGAAGAGAGTGAAGGAGAACCTGTTGAGCCAGAGGTCTCTCTTGACACAATTTGATTCCTCTCCGAAGTCATCAGAGGATTACTCTTCTCATTATACATTTGTTAGACAGATAGTGGATGCCCTAGATCTGGCTACAAATGAGTCTATAGACGATGAGGAAGAAGCAGACTTTTTTAGAAATGATGGGCCTAGCACCTACAAAACAGCTGCTACTTCCATTCAGTAAGTCTCTGAAAAAACAGGTCTTGATGGTTCTTTAGACCCCAAACTCTATACCACCAGTGGAAAAGAAGGCTGATAAGAAATATCATTTAGATACTGTAGGTCAGGGGCTGAGTTTCTGTTTTCTCACCCTGACCACGAAGGGGTAGTACAGACTGCAGCCTGTGATAGAGCCAAAGTGCCCTTGTCTTCACACCCTCCAGACAAGGATTCTAGAAAAATAGATAGTATGGTAAAACAAGGCTATCTAGCAGCGTCTCTGGGCATAAGGCAGGTCAACTATATGGCTTATGCTGCCCAGTATCAAAAAATCCTTGTGGCAGTCAGTCATGGCCATGGTGGATAAGGCACCACCAGGGCTTGCAGATGACTTGGCAGAGACGGCTAAATGTGGGCTGGAGGCTACTGAGTACCAGTTCCACATGGCAGTAGATGTCAGTGATACAACCACTCAGTGGATGGCACTTACTGTGGCCCTTAGGCAATTTTCATGGCTAAGGGCCACAAATTTGTCACAGGACACCCAGACTAAGGCCATGGACTTCCCTTGCGAAAATAATTCATTGTTTGGGAACAAGACAGAGGCATTCATGAAAAAAGTGGATGAATACAAAGCCTCTGCCTCTTGCAGGGGAAGGGGAGGTAGGAGAAGAGCAGTATATGGCAGGCCTTTCTTCCAGGCCCAAGCCATGCTGCAGTACCAGTAGCAGCAGCAGTAGCACTCTGGCTACTTTAGGGAAAGGGGCAGAAGGAGTTCCAGTCATGGGGGACAAGCTTTTCAAGCTTCACCCCAACAAAAACAAAATCCCTGACATGGTCCTCGGGGTCACCTCGCTAGTTCTAGTAGGGGACAGGCTGACTCACTACCTCCAGGCTTGGAAAAACACCACAGACAAGTGGGTCCTGGAGGCAGTGAGTCAGAGCGTAGTCCTCAACTTCAGATCATTTCCAAAGTTAAGGTCCAGGGTTTTCAGACCAGCTACCACCACAGAAAGAAAAGTTCTGGAGGCAGAGGTGACAATCCTTCTGTAAGCAAAAGCAGAAGAACCAGTTCCACCATCACAAAGAGGGAAGGGGTTCTGCTCCAGGTAATTCCTAACTTTGAAGAAAAATGGAGTGTGGTGACCCATTTTAGACTTAAAGTGTTCTGAACAAGCATCTCACAAAGCCAAACTACCAGATCATTACTTTAGGAATGTTCCTCCCAACTCTGCAAAAGGAAGATTGGCTGACTTCTCTAGACCTGAAGGATGCTTACTTCCACATCCCCAAAAGGGAGTCTCACAGAAAGTACCTCAGGTTCAGACTACCATCAGGACATTACCAGTTCTCAGCCATGCCTTTTGGCCTAACCTCAGCACCCAGGGCTTTCACAAAATGCTTGGCTTTGGTGGTGGCACACCTCAGAAGGCAGGGCATCACAGTATTCCCTTACCTGGGTCACTGGCTAGTCATAGGTAAGTTACCTCAACAGGTGAGGGTGGCCTTACAGGCAACCCAGTATCTCCTGGAATCACTGGGATTCTTGATAAATGTCAAAAGGTCTGTCCTGGAACCAGTTCCAAGTACTGAATTTCATAGGTGCAGAACTGGATACCTTAAAAGAAAGAGCCTTCCTTCCCCAAGAAACGGCAGACAACCTAGTGCTACTGGCTGGAACTTTCAAGGTAAACTCATCAAAGTCAGCAAGACAATTTCTGTAACTTTTGGGCCACATGGCTGCAGCAGCAGGCACAGTCATGGGGTCCAGGTTTCAGATAAGGGATATTCAGTTCCATCTCAGAGCACATTGGTACCAGTAAAAAGGATCCTCTTTCAAAGTTGGTGCCAGTAACCAGAACACTACTGCAAGCCTTGCAGTGGTGGCAAGATGGGCACAACCTAAGAGAAGTTCCCTTTCAACAGGAACCACCTTCCTTGGTACTCACGGCAGATGCGTCCCTGTTAGGTTGGGAGCACACCTGCAGGAGCACACAGTGCACGGCACTTGGTCCCCTGCAGAATCTCGCCTGCATACAAACCTGCTGGAGTTAAGAGCAGTCCTGCTAGCACTGCAGTCTTTTGCATCCATGGTGCAGGTCAGGACAGACAATACCACCACCATGTACTACATAAACAAGCAAGGGGGAACAAGATCCAGCCCCCTGTGCACAGAGGCAGTGAAGCGGTGGAGTCTGGCTTACTCATTACAGGCTTCATTGTTAGCAATCTATCTGCCAGGGAAGGACAACACACTGGTAGATGCCCTCAGCAGAATCAACCAAAACCACCACAAGTGGTCTCTAAACAGTCAAGTGTTAGCAGTGGTATTTCACAGATGGGGCACTCCAGCAATATACCTATTTGCCTCACAGGACAACCACCAGTTGCTGAAGTTTTGCTGCAGGTCTCCAGTGAAGGGAACAGTGCCATTGGATGCCTTAGTCCTGGACTTGACAGGGAGGAAGCTATATGCATTTCTCCCATTCCCTTTGATCCTCAGGTCCCAGCCAGCTACAATGATCTTGAAGGCTCAGATTGGGCCAGACAGCCATGGTACCTGCTGCTGCTGTCACTGTCAGTGTCCCCTCCCATGCACCTCCCTCAGAGACACAACCTCCTGATCTCCTCCCAGGGGAGGATCCTGTACCCGAACCTCGGGTCACTCAGACTCAAGGCCTGGCTCTTGAAGACTTAGAGTATGCTGGTCTACAGCTTTCTGAGAACATCCTCAGCGTCTTGAGGGGATCTAGAAAACCTTCAACCGAGAAAACGTATGCCTCCAAATGGAAGAGGTTATCTCTGTGGTGTAACAGTCATGGCATACCACCTGCCCAGGCAGGTTTGCCAGCCCTGCTGGACTGTCTCACATATTTACATCCCTTGTGCTTGTAGCCAACTACCCTTAAAGTCCATTTAGCTTCAGTTTCAGCCTATGTCTTGGCTGGTAAGGATGTCTCTATGACATCAACCCATATTTTCAAGAAATTCTTGCACCCTCCACATAGGGAACCAGTACCAACGTGGGATCTTGATGTTTGCTTTGCCAAGCTCATGGAACCTCCATTTGAGCCGATGGCTATGCCACATCTGAAGTATATGACTTGGAAGACTGTCTTTCTGATTGCCATGGCCTCAGCCAGATGCATTAGTTAGCTCCAGGCATTATGTACAGAGCTAAACTACATCTCATTCCACAGGGATAAAGTGGTCTTGAGGACAAATAGGAGTTTTTTACCAAAAGTGGTCACTGACTTCCATCTGAAACAGTCAGTCACTTTATCAGTTTTCTTCACTGAACATTCCAGTTCAGGTGAGCGCAGGCTCCATAGCCTGAATGTAAAAAGGTAATTGAGCTACTATATTACTCGTACCAAGCCCTACAGGCAGGACAAACAGCAGCTGTTCCTCACTTATGGGGATGTGGGAAAAGGAAAGCCAGCGACTGAGGACTGTTTCACGCTGGATATTGCAATGTATTCAATTTCGTTACAGTAAGGCTAACAAGGAGTCCCCAGTACGACTGAGGGCACTTTCCACAGTGTGTACAGCTGCAACCATAGCAGCTTCAAGGGACATTCCTCTACTAGAAATATGCAAAGCAGCTACTTGGAGAACAGTGTACACTTTTACAAACCACTGTTGCCTGGATACCCAGTCCAGAAGAGATGCCAGGTTTGGCACAGCAGCTCTGCAGAGCCTATTCCCAAAATAGGTTCTGTGCCTACCTCCAAAGGTACTGCTTCATAGTCTGCAAGAGTTAAGAATATTGAAGAATTCCTGGGGTTAGAAGAAAAAATTACTCACCTTAGTAAACTTGTTTCTTCCAATGTACTCTTCAATATTATTAACTCACCCTCCCTACCTCCCCTTCCAGAACCAATGGCCTCTGCATAACAGCTGGGTTTCTGGGTTTTTATTGGTTCTTAACATGTTGTTTTATGAAAGGTTTAGAACTCAGATAGGTTTTATTTCCCTCTTTACTCCTCTCTGACTGTTACGGATTCTGTTTTGGGGGATTTTTCTGTTAAAATAGTTTTTACACACACACACACACACACATTAGCTCAGGGTCTTACTCCATAGGCTGTTCATGAAATCTGAGCGTTATAGAATGCAGCAGTTGATAAGGGCAACAGTTTGAATGGTAGCACAAGCCAATGAGTGCTCCATCATTTATATACGTTTCATTCTCCGGGCAGTTCAACGCTGGAGGCTGACTGCAAGAGTTAATAATATTGAAGAATAACTTGGAAGTGTCATCGAGGCACAGGTCAGGAAGCATAGGAAAAAACGGGAGCAGTTGTAAAATTCACAAGAGTTTTATTATGACTAACAATAAAATAAAAAAAATTAGTTGTTCAATATAACTATTTACAAAGGCAGAATAAACAGAGAAGATCCATCTGAGTTTGCCTTCAATCTCTGTGTCTCCCAAAACATTGCAGCCTCTCTCTGTCTTACAAGTATTTGCAGCCCCCCTCCTTAACAAGCATCCTGTTTTTTTTTTTTCTAAAATGTTCTTGTCAGTTTCAGGCAGGTGCAGCAAGAACACAGATGTCCCAGAACTGAGGCCCCTTCTCCACAGCTTCTGAAAAAGGGCTTAGAAACTGCTGTCAGGTTAACCCCTCGCGTTTCCAATAGCTTTTTGCGATCATCTCAAACTATAATTATATACATTTCAACAGTAACACTATATAATTTCTAAACAAAGGGATCCCAATATCAGTTACATTTCCACATAATGATTCACATATATTTCTATACCTGCAGATATGCAAGGGGGGAGAAAAGACGGAACAGCAAGTGAAGATAGAGAGATAGCGAGAGGCAAATAATTGTGAAACTATTGGGGTGATCAAATCCTAGGGCTCACAGGAAAATTTGGTTGCGCAACCAGACAGACAAAAGACAAGAAAGGAAAGGAAAGGACAGGACAGAACAGATCCCTGCACTCAAACTCTTCATAACAACTGGGACAGGGTCCTGTTCAACCCTGTCACATACACCCCCCCCCCCGCTCCTTAAGAGGAAACCTTTCTATTAATTCTCTACTAATATTAGCTTCTAACTTTCAGAACTTTCAGAAATTAAGCACATGTGCAGTATCCTTTTTTCTATAACAGTACAACAAACAGTAAAGTTTAAACTCGTACATTTGTTTTTCAGCCTTCAGAACCCTCAATTCCTGGTCCATAACTTGACAGAAAATCAGCATTGCTATTCTTGTTACCAGATTTGTGTATCACCTTGAATTTAAATGGCTGTAGTGACAGGTACCACCTTGTGATTCTGGAATTTTTATCTTTCATTTGGTTACGCCAACAGAGAGGATTGTGATCTGTTATAAGTACAAAGTCATTTCCTAGTAAATAAAACTTAAGGGACTCCATGGCCCACTTTGCTGCTAGACATTCCTTTTCAATGGTGGAGTACCTTTTCTCTCTGTCATGCAGTTTCCTACTTATGACGACGACGATGAATTCTCTCAGTTTGGACTTTAATGCCTGGGTTGACGATGAATTCTCGCAGTTTGGTCAAGACTTTCTCCAACTAATGAGTTCGTTGGGCTTCACACAGGTGGTTACCGCTGCTACCCATATTCATGGTCATTCTCTGGATTTAGTGTTCACCTTGGGTATGGAGATCACGGGATTGGTGGTGGAACCAGTCGGGTGGCCTGACCATCACTCTGTAAGGTTCAATTTCACGACCCCCCTTATGAGACCCACCCCTTTGGAGATGGTCCAGTACCGCGCTTTGAGGCTAGTTACCCCTGAGGGTCTGATGGCGGTGCTGGACCTATCGAGATGGCCGATGGAGTGCATGGAACCAGATGCCTTAGTAGTGCACTATAATAATATGGTGTTGAGGGCACTGGATTCCATTGCGCCTGTCCGTGTTCGCCCCCTCTCCCTCCGCCCTCGATCCCTTTGGTTTGATGGGACTTTGAGGGAGTTGAGGAGGAGGGGGGCGAAGATTGGAGCGCTGTTGGCGTATCCGGCCTGGAAGATGACAAACTTAGATTGATGGCTCATTACATGGACTATCAATCAGTAATAATCTCCCATAAGAAGGCAGAACTCCTGTCCAGGGAGATAACTGCATCAAGAAACCGACCTGCTCAGCTCTTCCGGACCGTCGACAGACTGTGCAATCCAGCCTGTCTGCGGGGTCAGAGAGCTTTTTCACAAATACAGTGTGATGAGTTTGCTCGGTTCTTTGATGATAAGGTGTCATCAATCAGATCGGAGATCTGCGGCATGTGTTCAAACGAGCATTGCAGTGACCAACATGGGGTTACATGTCCTCGACCTGTCTGGATGGATTTCGACCAGCCAGCGATCATGGATATCATGAAGATTGTCCAAGGTCTGCGACCGACTTGCTGTAGTTTGGATCCTGGTCCTACGTGCCTCCTTGTGGGATGCATGGATGTGATTGGACCAATCCTTGCGAGGATAGTCTGGGGTTCTTTGGATCGAGGGGTGTTTCGGAGTCATGAAAGGGCTGTCGTACACCCTTTTGAAAACACTTCCTTGACCCCAACTGCCTTAACTACAGACCGATCTCTAACCTGCCCTTTTGGGCAAGGTTATTGAGAAGGTAGTCCGTTACAAGCTTGATGATTTTCTTACCACCCATGAAGTCTATGATCCTCTCCAGTCCAGTTTCAGGAAGAGGCATAGTACGAGATTGCATTAGTTCGGGTACTTAATGATCTCCTAATAGCAAGAGATCAGAAGAGCCGCTCGATCTTGGTTCTTCTTGATCTCTCTGCAGCGTTCGACACCGTGGACCATGGGATGTTGCTGGATCGCCTACGGCTACTCTGTGGACTGTCAGGGACAGTCCTCAGATGGTTCCATTCTTTCCTCACAGACAGAAGTCAAAGGGTAGTTTCAGGGATTTTTTCTCCTGCCCCCTTTGCTCTGTCTTGTGGGGTGCCGCAGGGCTCTGTGCTTTCCCCCATGTTGTTCACGGTGTACATGCTACCATTGGGAGACATTATAAGGTGTTATGGGCTGAGTTTTCACTGTTATGCAGATGACACTCAGCTCTGTATGTCCTTTGTACCCGAACAAAATGATGCTGTCTCGGTTTTAACAACTGCCTCGCTGAGATTCAGGATTGGATGAGTGCGAACTGGTTGAGGTTAAATCGGATAAGACTGAGGTATTAGTCGTTGACCGGGTCATTATGCAAAGAAGTTGACTCCTGGGGTCCCTCTGGTCTCTTACTAGGGGATACCCAGTTGAGACCTTCTGAACAGGTGTGAAATCTGGGCGTTATGTTTGACAGTGCACTGACACTAAAGATGCAGGTGTCGGCCACTGTCAAATCTTCCTTTTACCATCTGAGGAATATCGCCCGGATAAAACACCTTGTTCCACATGATGACCTTCCTGTGCTGGTCCACGCTTTTGTTTCTTCCCGTCTTGATTACTGTAATGCTTTATATCTAGGGTTGCCAGGGGTAGATCTCCGTCACCTGCAGCTGGTGCAGAACGCGGCAGCTAGGTTGCTGACAGGGCTACCAAGAACTTGTCATGTCACACCCGTGCTGCACGAACTGCACTGGCTGCCAGTGCGATGGAGAATCACCTTCAAGGTCGCATTGCTGACCTATAAGACCCTACATGGCCAGGGACCAGGCTACCTGCAAGATCTCCTTTGTCCCTATCGTCCTCTCCACCCACTCTGCTCCACTGGCGAGGGATTGCTAGAGATTCCCAGGGTTTGTTTTAAATTATCTGGGGCAAGGGCTTTCTCCTTTATGGCCCTGACCCTGTGGAATTCTCTACCTCGTCAGATTAGAGAGTGCCTGTCCGTGGAAGCATTTAAGAGATCCCTGAAAAGTCACCTATTTTTACTGGCATTTGGTTAGTTTATTTTATGGTTATTTTATTGTTCTTATGTTTTTATTTATTATTGTTGATGTTTTATCTCTGCTTTGTATCAGCGCTTTGATTTCTTGAAAAGCGCTTTATAAATAAATTTTGATTTTGATTTTTGTACAGAATAGGATGTTCCATACCATCTGTATTTTCACTCAGGACTGCACCTAGGCCTACCTCTGATGATGCATCTGTTTGTAACAAAAATGGTTTCTCAAAGTCCGGGCTTCTTAAAACAGGGGCTGAATATAATGCAGTCTTAGTGGCTTGAAAAGCTTCATCACACTCTGGGGTCCATTTCACATTATTTGGGTACCGTTTTCTCATGAGTTCAGTGAGGGGAGTAGCTAACTCAGCAAAGTTGAGAACAAATCTCCGATAATAACCAGTCAGCCCTAAAAATTACCTGATATGTTTCTTTGTTTTAGGGACTGGGCTGTTAGCTACAGCTTCTATTTTAAATTTCTGACTTAACTTCTTCATTTCCCAACACATAGCCCAAATATCTGGTTTCCTGCATGCCCAGTGCACATTTGGTAGGATTAATAGTCAGACCTGCATTTTTGGTAGCTTGAATAACTGCTCATAGGTGTTCCAGGTGGCTTTTCCAGTCTGGACTGTACACCACAACATTGCCCAGGTACTCAGCACAATAACCAGTGTGAGGTGATAAAATTACATCCATGTACCGCTGGAATGTAGGTGGCGCACCATGTAAACCAAATGTCTTGGTGGTGAACTGATAGAATCCAACAGGAGTGGCAAATGCAGTTTTGTCTCTGGATTCTTTAGCTAAAGTAACCCTTGGTGAGATTGAGGGTACTGATATACTTTTCACTCCCGAGTCTGTCCACCAAATCATCTATTCTGGGCATAGGATAACTGTCAAATTCTGACACTTAAGTTTCCTAAAATCAAGGCAGATTCTAACACCCCCTTCTTTTTGTTTACAATTTCCATTGGAGATGACCAGACACTCCTTGACTCTTCTATGATACCCAATTCTTCCATTTTTTGTATTTCCTCAACCACATCAGCTCTTAACCGCTCTGGTAACCTGTATGTCTTTTCTAGTGACTGGGGCTACTTTCTGACACTCAGCACAGGAATTACAATAGGTAGAAAGACAAAGGGAGGGATAGTGAGGCTGAATAGAATGAATGGTGGGTGGGCAGAGGGGGACAGTGAAAAAGCAGGAATACTGAACGAATATTTCTGCTCAGTATTCACAAAAGAGGAGGGGGAAGTGCCTAATCCAATTAACAGAAGCACTCTTGATAGGGGTCGATCCCAGTCCTTTCACAGAAGAAAGGGTTCTGCAAGAACTCCTAAAACTGAAGGTGGACAAAGCAATGGGTCCTGATGGAATTCACCCCAGAATTCTAAAAGAATTAAGGAGGAACTAGTGAAACCACTGGCTACTCTTTTAATAAATCATGGGAGGATGGTGTGGTACCTGAGGACTGGAGGAAGGCGGATGTGATTCCCTTCACAAAGTGGGACCAAGACAGAGGCAGGAAACTACAGACCTGTCAGTCTGACCTCTGTGGTAGGGAAAGTGATGGAGTCACTTCTGAAGGAAAGAATAGTTGAGTACCTAGAGGCCAGTGGAGCACAGGACCCAAGGCTGCATGGGTTCACAGCGGAAGGTCATGTCAGGAGATCTAATAGATTTCTTTGACTAGGTGACCAAAGTAGTAGACCAGGGAGGGGCTGTGGACATGGCCTACCTAGACTTTAGCAAGGCATTTGACACAGTCCCACACAACAGATTAATAGTCAAATTAACCAGCCTGGGAGTGGGACCCAGGGTGGTAGCCAGGGTAAACATTGGCTGGACAACAGGGCACAGAAGGTAATTGTAAATGGAGTCCACTCTGAAGAAAGGGGGGTTACTAGTGGGGTACCGCAGGGTTCAGTATTGGGTCCAGTCCTTTTTAATGTCTTCATCAGTGACATTGCAGAGGGACTGGAAGGAAAAGTATGCCTTTTTGCAGATGACACAAAGATCTGCAACAGGGTTGATACACAAGTAGGCATGGAAAGGATAAAAAGGGACTTGGCAAGGTTGGAGGAATGGTCAGAAGTATGGCAGCTAGGATTCAATGCAAAGAAGTGCAAAATAATGCACCTGGGAAACAAGAACCCAGGGGAAGAATACACAATGGGTGGGGAGGTAGTAACAACAGCAAAAAGGAAAGGGACCTGGGGTAATCATTCAGATGACCTTAAGGTTAGCAAGCAATGTGTGAGAAGGCAGTAGGAGGGCTGGGGGTATACTGGGATGTATAGGAGAGGCATCATCAGCAGAAAACAGGAAGTTGTTATCCCTCTGTACAGACAGTTGGTGAGACCCCATCTGGAGTACTGTGTCCAGTTCTGGAGACCCCATCTCATGCAAGGACATAGACAGGATAGAGGAAGTCCAGAGGAGGCAACTAAAATGGTGCGGTCTGCAAGAGAAGCCGATGAGGAGAGTCTAAAGGAGCTTAATATGTATACCCTTGAGGAAAGAGAGAGGGGAGGAGCATGATAGAAACTTTTAAGTACCTCAGTGGAAACAACAAAGTCCAAGAGGGTAGCATCTTTCAGAAAAGAGACTTGCAAGAACAAGGGACACAATTTAAAGATAGAAGGAGGGTGGTTCAGGGCAATGTGAGGAAGTATTATTTCACAGAGAGGGTAGTGAATGCATGGAACAGCCTTCCTGAGGAGGTTGTGGGGTCTAAAACTGTGGGAGAATTCAAGAATGCATGGGACAGACATAAGGCAATTCTTGTGGGGGGTGGGAAGAAATAGGCTGTTGGTTAACTAGGATCTGCGGCCTATCCTGTAGGTAGGGAAATGGGCAGACTAGATGGGCCTAGCGGTCCTTATCTGCCATCAAAGTCTATGTTTCTATGTAGCAACATCTTTATTAATTCCAGGCCAGTAAAATCTATATATAGTAATCTGGCAAGGGTGTGATCCCTCCCTGAGTGACCAGCCATAGGACTATCATGTGCTATCTGTAACAACTCTGTTCTATACTTCTGTGGTATAACCAATTGTTCTGTCTGTTCCTGTGGCTGAGGTTTAACCCAAAGTCTATACAGTAACCCATTACATTTTTTTTAAAATTGCTCCACCCTGTTTTGGTTTCACCCCAGCTGCTTAAAGTAACCCTGGAGAGAAACATTGTTGGCTTGTTCTGAAAGAAAATCGCAATCAGTGATCAGTTTAGTTTCAGCATTTTCATATGTTAACCCCTTATGTCCATCAGTCATTTGTTGCCACAGTTTCTTCAGGCATCGTCTTTCTTTCCTGGATTTCTGGATCTTGGAGCTATGCTCAAACAAGTCTGAATCAAAATCGGCGAAAGGAAGAGTCCCCACCATCTGAAATTTTCTTTGCCTGAGCTGTCACTGCATCTCTTCTCTCATCTGCTGCTTCTCTTCTCTCTCTGCTGCATCTCTTCTCTCCTCTGTACTTCTAAACATTGAATTTCTTGTTCTCTCTGCCTCTCCGTCTCTTTTTGTTGTTTAGCCCACCGTTTGAAAAAGTCCATTAGGCTTTCAGGTTCTGTCTCTGCCTGTTCTTTTTGCCTAACTTGTGCTGGCTGTACAATCTCAGCTTGGACTTCAGTCTCTGCTAGTTTGGCTGCCATTCTCCTGGTAACCACTCCTGGGCTTGCTGCCGCAGAATCTATTCCTTTCTCTATGTTTCCCTGGTACTAGGACCAGTACCAATGCACAAAACTCCTGGCTTAGAGTATGCACGGCATAAATCCCACTTCTGGAACCATCTGTCGTCAAGGCACAGGTCAGGAAGCATGGGAAAAACCAGGAGCAGTTGTAAAATTCACAACAAGAGTTTTATTATGAATAACAATAAAATAAAAAATAAAGTTGTTCAGTATAACTGTTTACAAAGGAAGAATAAACAGAGAAGATCCATCTGAGTTTTCCTTCAATCTCTGTCTCCCAAAACATTGCAGCTCTCTCTCTCTAAGTCTTTGCAACCCCCCAACAAGCATCCTGTTTTTTTTTTTTTTTTTTTCTAAAATGTTCTTATCAATTTCAGGCAGGTGCAGCAAGAACATAGTGTCCCAGAACTGAGGCCCCTTCTCCACAGCTTCTGAAAAAGGGCTTAAATATTGCTCTCAGGTTAACCCCTTGAGTTCCCAATAGCTTTTTGCAATCATTTCAAACTATAATTATATACATTTCAACAGTAACACTATATAATTTCTAAACAAAGGGATCCCAATATCAGTTACATTTCCACATAATGATTCACATATATTTCTATACCTGCTGATGTGCAAGGGGGGAGAAAAGACAGAACAGCAAGTGAAGAGAGAGAAATAGCAAGAGGCAAATAATTGTGAGACTGTCAGGGTGATTAAATCCTAGGTCTCACAGGAAAATTTGGTTGCGCAACCAGACAGACAAGAGACAGGAAAGAAAAGGGCAGAACAGATCCCTGCATTCAAACTCTTCATAACAACTGGGACAGGGTCCTATTCAACCTTGTCACAGGAAGAAACAAGATTACTAAGGTGAGTAATTTTTTCTTTTATAAGTGCCATGGGATCTTTAACTTCCACATGGACAGCCACCAGAGATGGGCAGAAGGAGCCTCAGTTTCATGTTTTATCTGAAGGATGCTATCTCAGCCATCCAGCACTCCCCTAGTGCTGAACGACTGTGTCAGTATTGGGTACACTAGCCCAAGTTCCTGGTGTGTCCCAAGTTCCTTGGTTATTATTTTCCAAATTAGAAATCATAAATTAGTTGTTTTTCCTAGGGCCCTCGAGGGGACAGCACTGTGTTAAGATACATTTGTATATCATTAAACAAGTAAGACTACCTTACAAAACATATATACAGTTGACAGAAATAAGAAAAAAACATGCAACCTTAATTTAAATAGTCATACTATATAGATGTAAAATATTAGATTATCATGTATGCAGTCCAGTTTTATTGGAATTGTCACTTGAGCCTTGCAGTACATTTATTCTAAAAAGTACTGTGTTTAAAGTAATTAATTGTTGGCACTTGCAAAACTCTAGGTCCCAACAGAGATGGCACCATTGGGGAAGACACAATTCGGGCTTCGCTGATTTCAGCAGTCAGTGATAAACTGAGATGGCGGATGAAGGAAGAAATGGACCGAGCTCAGGCTGAGCTTGATGCTTTAAAACGAACTGAGGAGGACTTGAAGAAAGGCCATCAGAAACTGGAGGAGATGGTTACTCGCTTGGACAAGGAAGTGGTAAATAAAGTCCTCTGTATTACCACTAAACATTTGATGTAATAACTAAGAAGTTGCCACCTGGCTTTCCTCAGATATAGGCGGTAGCATACTTAGACCGGTTTTGCATGTCTGGTGACACATGAAGCAACTCACTTGAGACAGATAACCTTGTTCTCCAGCAAGCCTTCAGTTCCACTCTTTGTGGTGGCCATTAGACCTGCTCGTTTCTCAGTCTCCTTCTCCAGTGTAGGTGCTCTTCAGCAGCCCTCCCACTTCCAGTCCAGCACTGGGGTAGTGACTGTTTTTTTAGGAGTTTTTTGTGATGTGTCCCACAAATGATTTTGGTAGTGCTTACTGACCTGATTTCAGTTTGGCACAACACTGCATTATTGCTGGCCTGATCTTGCCTTCTAATCCATATACTATGCATACTTAAAAGATCATTCAATCTACAGTCCCCACCACTTATAGCGGGCTAGTGTATATCATGTTGTTTTGCCCGCTAAACAAGTTGGTCACTATATCTCGAGTCCAATAAGGTACTGTATCTAACAAACAAATACACAAAACCTTGGTAGCTGCACCTTCCCTGGAGCTGATTAGTGGCTTCTCCGCAGCTGGCTGAGGACTGGTGAATGGCGCTGACCTTGATGCAGCGATTTGTGGAGGGGGGGCACTAGGACTCTCAGCTTCAGCTCCAGGATGTGAGGAGGCTTTGTCCCACTGCTGGGACCCCTTCTCCCCCATCGCCAGAGCTGATAGCTGACCACAACACTGTGGCCAATAGACACACAAGGCTGCTAGGCACCAGATTTTGAATTCTTATTTGTGCTCTGCAAAATGTTTTAAAAGTGCGACTGAGTGCTTAAGTGTCAGCTGACACAGTTAACACTAGCAGTTAATCTGCCCAAAATAGAAGGCAGGCATAGAACACTAAAACGTAATGTTTTTTTAAATTATTGTGTAACCTGTGGCATTGGAATGTGGAAAATGTAATGTGCCCACAAAAACTGACTGCCCTTGTAAACCGCGGGCAGTGTAAGTGGTGGGGACTGTACCTAGATTTAGTTTATTATCCATACTTAGGCAGTCTTCCACTGATCATTCATGCTCAGTCACCAGAAACAGTCCACAGACTTGACTCCTCCTACCACCTGTCATGTGGTTCGCCAGCCCAACCCCTAACGCTCTCAGATCTTTTCTTCTGCTGGAAAGAATAGAAACCTTCCTTTATAGCTTCTTCTTGTTATGTAGGTATTCTGGCAAGTTTCCAGCCTTTTTCGATAGCTTTGTGATTTTCCCATTGATCTACCATGTGCACCACAACGCCAGCTCACTGTTCCATCGACTGCAACAATGACTGATAGTAGCAAATTATTAATCAGTTATTTAAACACTCCAATTGTTCTTCAGAACTCTTAGCAAAATAGTCAAGGAATGAGCAGAATGGATCCAAAGAGGAAATGAGTTGAGATCGCTCCATGGTGAGCCTGCCCAGTAATGCAGCAGTAGGGCCACCACTCACTACACTGGCAGCCCAGGTTTGGAAACAGACTCTGGTCACTGTGGGGCTGGTGGGGGGAGGGAGGATTGAGCAGTCCATGGACAGCTGTCCTCCCTCAGTGAGGAGGGGGGTTAGCATCTCCAAGTGGGCTGCCACCTAGAAAACTCTGGGTGACAGCACAGTGGGACTGCGTGAAGGGAAGGTTTACCACACCCAGATTCTGGGCTGTTTTGCACAAAGATGTAGCGTACACATCACATCATTGCACACATGTGGCCCATGGGAGAAAATGGGGGAAAAATCTCTGACCGGGGCTTAATGATGGCCTGACACCCCCGACTGGTCCTGTGAAAGCGGACTCCCAGAGTTCAAGTAAGACCCAGAGATGAGTGACAGGACAAGGGGGATGGATCCAGATGGGGGCAGGTCAGCTGCTAAGGAGATAAAGAATGACTAGAAAAAGGTTCCATTTTGTTTAAATAGGTTATTCTTTGTATTCTCTGTACTGGGTATTTTTGTGCGGTGTACTATGAGGTGGGGACTGTACACAAACAGAGTTTGAGTTCGTTCTTGGGATATGGGAGGGGGAGGTGGCAGGTAGCCAGAGCTTTTGCATACCGTATGTTCAGTTTTTAATGGTAATTTTTTTATATCTGTTTCTTTTCCTGTCCTTGGTGGAAAGAGCTCATGAAGGAGGCATCACAAGACTTTATAGAGACTTTTGTTATAATACACTATTAAGGACTGTTACAGATCCACTCCAGGGATCAGGCCCTCTGCTCCCACAGTGCCCAACCCTGAAGTGTGATTCGTGAAGAGGAGATAAACAGGGGCACCCTCCTGTTTGTTTTGGGTCCGAGCAAATTACCAGTCTCAAGTCTTGGGGTCAATTATGAACCCTTTTCAGCTTGCACACCCAGGTAACAGGTCCAAATATCACACTCTCTTCGGGGAAAGCAGTGCAGTACTTGACCCAGTGGGCATACAACCAACCTGGTTCACAACCCCCCACTGACTCAATTGAGACACTGGTATTTTCTTACCTTGATGGATCTTTACACAGATCCTTGTTAGCGTGGTTGCATATAGTGACACTCTAAGCAATTTAACACGTTTGTCAAAATTATCAATGCTGTCCCACCATTCACACTCAAAATGAGCAAGTTCCCAGGCAGGTTTAAGGAAAAACAAGGTTTACTAAAATTTAAAATAGTAAATAAATACAGAACATACTGTATATACATTAAGGTTACAGTCAGAAAAGAAATGGACAATTACAAAACAAAGTGCCTTGTACCTGATTTAGATAATTCTACCTCAGGTTTTCAGTTGGCAAATGATTTTGGCTGTTCCTATACTGGCAGACGTGTCCCTTAGAGGTCCAGAAACAATGATGACTCTTAGAAGTCCAGAAAAGAGTGTCAGTCCTTTCAGCCAAGTTTCACCGTATCAGAGAGACCAGAATGTCCCTCCCTCCTTGTGATGTCACAGCTCTGAGCTGTTAGTGTAGTCCTGCATACTTAATTTGTAATATGCAGCTGCATAGTCAAACAAGTCAGATTACTACTTGATTGGAATCTGCAAATACAGCAATATTTTAATTATAATAAGACAGTCTGTCTTCCTCAGAGTATGGTTTACGACACCCTTTGATGTTGCAGAAATATCCTGTAAGGTTAATTCACATATGCGTTCCAAAAACAATCTTCTTCCTGTTATCCTATAAAATGTAACCTTTTACGGCAGTTTTCCTAAGTTCAAAGCAGTTGTTTTTTATAACCTGATTATATAACAGCTACAAAGGTTTTGGCAGGTAGGTGCCAAAACAGGAAAGGAAGCTCTAGCCAGCTTATCCTCTAGGTCAGCGAGAGGATAGACCATTTTTTTCTTCTCTTTTAAAATCCAGTGTCCCATGAGGTTCTGCTACTTGGCCTGTTTCCTAAGCAGGACTGCCATACAAAACATAGATTTATAATAAAATTAAATACACATAACTGGCAGACGGCTATTCCCATTACAAGGACTTCTTACTAGAACCCTTTACAGACTGTACCCTGTATAACAAGGCACAGGCTCAGCATGGCTTTACCAACAGCAGATCTGTAGTACTAAACTGTTGACCATCTATGAACTGGTCGGCAAGGCACTAGATGTTTGGAAGCCACTTGATATTATTTTTCTGGATTTTAAAAAGGCGTTTGATTTGGTTCCACATAGCACAATTGTAATTAAATCTGTAGAGATAGGAATGTAATATCCTGGACTGGACATCCCAAGAATGATATAGACAGAGAGGAAGGAGGCAGCCCAAAGGAGGGCAACTAAAATGGTGTGGGCTCTGCATTGGAAGCCATATAGTGAGAGACTGAAGGACCTCAGTATGTACACCCTGTAAGAGAAAAGATTGAGGGGGGATATGATAGAGACTTATAAATATCTCATGGGGGTAAGTAAGGTACAGGAGGGAAGTATTTTTCAGAGGAAAAGATGCACAAGAACAAGGGGACATGCAGTGAAGTTGGAAGGGGGTAAATCTAAGAGAGATGTGAGGAAGTACTTCTTCACTGAAAGAATGGTGGCTGCCTGGAACAGTCTTTCAGCAAAGATAGTGGAGGGCTTCATGCATGCATGGGATATACACAAGGGAATCTTAGTGGGGAGCGGGTGGGGCTGGAGATCAGATAGGATCTCCGGTGACAGTTACAGGCAGGGAAAAAATGGGCAGACTGGGTGGGCCAAGCAAGACCATATGTGCCATCAGACTTTCTATGAACACTGGCTAACCGATCAGAAACCAAGAACAAGCATAAGTGATATCCTCTCTGAGGGAAGGGCACAGTAACCAGTGGGATTCCGCAGGAGGCAGTCCTAGGACCGATAATGTTCCCAGTTTTTTATTGGAGATATCAGAATTTGGGGACAGAAATTGGATTTAAAAGTATGCTAATGATTCTAAATTAGGAGTAATTGTTGAGACAGCAGACCAGGGAATCTTTGTTCAGGGTAACCATGATTTAACAAGTACCAGTGCTGACAATTGAGGAATGAAGTTCATCTCTGAAAATAGCTCGGTTTTACATGTAGGAACTACTAATCCCCAAACTCCCTATTACATTGTAGGTAAACAGCTTAATGTAACACAGGGGAAGTGGGACCTGGGAGTACTAGTAACTAACACCTTATCAGACTGGAAGTACTGTGAGCAGGCTGTGGCAAAAACTGGGAGGATATATGGATGCATTAGACAGAATTTTATAAGTAAAAACCAGAAGGTCCTGGGCCTATTATATAGATCATTGATAAGACCCTGCCTGGACTACCATAGGTAGTTCTGAGCACCTCATGTCAGGAAAGGTGTGGTGAGGGTGGAGGGAGTGCAGAGTAGAGCTACCAAGATGTTCTGTGGCTTAGAGAAGATAAGTTATGAAAACAGATTAAAGGAGCGTGATGCGTTTGGCCTAGAGAGAAGGCAACTTTGGGGGGACCTCCTATTAATGTATGACGTAAGGACAGATGAGATTCAGAAGACAGCTGCACTTGGAACTAAAAATAGGATCCTTTTTCACAAGGGAATATAAACTGCAACTCCTAACAGTGACTGACAAAAGAAAGAAATTCTTCACCCAAATGCTTGTGGGTGTGTTGCATGAATTACCAGCAGAATTACTGTAGAAATGAAGAATGATATGTGGAAGTCAGAAGAATGGTCAAGTGTTTGGCTGCTGGGTTTCAGTGCTAAAAAGTGCAAAATCATGCACCTGGGATGCAGAAACCCAGGGGCTACATACCAGGTGGGAGGGGAGGTACTAGCAATCACCAAACAGGAAAGCAATCTGGGTGTAATCTTTCCGATGACCTGAAGGTAGCCAAGCAGAGTGGAAAGGCTAATAGAATGCTGGAGTGCATAGGGAGGGGTATTACCAGTAGGAAGAAACTAGTATTACCCCTGTACAGGTCACTGGTAAGACCACACGTAGAGTACTGTGTCTAGTTCTGGAAGCTCCACCTTGAGACGGACATAGATAGGGTGGAGGCGGTATAGAGGTGGGCAGCCAAAATGGTGCAGGGACTGCATCAAAAGCCCTACGAGGAGAGACTGAGAGAACTGATTATGTTCTCTCTGGAGGAAAGAAAGGAAAGGGAAGCTATGATAGAAACATTCAAGTACGTAAAAGGTATTAATAAGGTACAGGAAGGTAGCATTTTCCACAGAAAGGCAGACTCAAGGACAAGGGGTCACGCTATGAAGTTGGCGGGGGGGCCTCGGGGGATGTGAGGAAATACTTCTTCACGGGAAGAGTGGTGGAAGCCTGGACCAGCCTGCCAGTAGAGGTAGTATGTGCCAAAACAGTTGCAGAATTCAAGTATGCATGGGACAGATACAAGGGGACCCTGGAAGTAAGAGAAGGGGCGGGGACAGCCAGAGATCGTGTAGGGCACAGTACACAGGGCAACTAGGCAGACTGGATGGGCCAAAAGGGTCTTTATCTGCTGACAACTTATATGCTTTTGTGTATATTTCTATGTAATTAGCGAATTGTCAAATTAAGGCTACCTTTTTAAAAACAGTTATATGAGCGCGAGGAATGTAAATTAGTACTACTGATGAGCAGCTAGGGCGTTTATGTTGGCGTCATAGCCTCCTTTTGCCTCAGAGACCATTGGACACCTTAATAAATTTACCCAGGTAAGCTGAGTGAGTTGGAAGTAGAGGGATAGAAAAGGAAAAGGTTAATGGTGGGCTCCCAAGAACTGATCTTGCTTAAGATCTTTACTGTACAGTTTATTATTATGTACTAAACATGAACAAGTAAGATTTATATCAGAATTTTGGAAAATGGCTAGTCCATGGTTGACTCCTTGTCATTTTTTTACTTCATTACAAGTTCAGATAACAGTGTTGTTGATCAAACTCGGTATAAAGACGTTCCATACTAAGCACCAAATTGTATTTTGTTTGGTGGCATGGCTGCTTCAGTTATATTTCAAGGTATTAAGTACTTCTGACTAGCATAAAAAGGCCAACATTACTAATGTAATATGAGAAGGAAGTAAAAGGAAAACATAAGACAGATAATGTTTCATAGAAGTGTTAACTATCGGGCAAATCATACTATATTTCTGCTGTGTTCTGGTACCTCAGTCTTGTTGTTAGCACTAAGATTGATTCTATATTTTGTTGTTAGACTGAGGTTGATAGGAACATTGAGCTCTTGAAGAAGAAGGATCAAGAACTTAACGAGGCCCTGGAGAAAATGGAGAGCCAGTCAGAAAATAATGACATTGATGATATCATTGTTCCAACCGCTCCACTCTATAAACAGATCCTGAACTTGTATGCAGAAGAAAATGCCATAGAAGATACAATCTTTTACTTGGGAGAAGCACTGAGACGTGGCGTTATAGATCTCGATGTTTTTCTGAAGGTAAATTGTTGTGTTTTTTTTTTTTGTTTTTTTTTACAGTGATATTAAAATAAGCACTTTTGTTATTCTAAGCAGCTTTTATCATAGGTCTTTCTTAAATGATAGAAAAAATCTCCCCAACCCAAAATATACTGTACCGTACTATGTATAACATGTGAAATACCTTTGAATAAAATACTGAGTTATTTTTCATGATATTAGTTACATCTGTGCGTGTAAAGAAAGAGCTTCATCAAGGGCAGGGGTCAGTTTTATTATTGTTGTACTAGCCCAGTACCTAGTGCAAATTGACCATGACAAGTGCAGCTAGCCCTCTACTTGTCCGTTTTGACTAGTGTAGCTTTTCTGTGGCTGTTAATGAAGTTTAAAAAGTCCCTCAGTGTTCCTGGTGGCCTACTGTGATTAACAGCTCATTAACATCTGCAGTTATCTGGCAGTTCAAGGGGGGGGATCCAACAAAAGACTCAATGTCAGAGGTCAGTCTTAACATTATTTTACTGGCATATTACAAACTGCCTCAGTCAGTGCAGTCGTCTCCTGACTTTCCTGGCTTGGCTAGTGCAATCTAGCCATCTGCAGGGCTCAAAATATAGCAGTTTGTGGTATAGAAATCCATTTCCAGCTGGAAGTGCATTTACTGGCTTGGCCACAGTGGCAGTAGAGAGCCTGTCTACGCACATCATGACCTGAGGCAGGCGGGTAGAGAATTGCTGTTGAGAGGGAAAAAAAAACAAGAAGAGCAAGAGCATGTCGTTCACTGAAGCATGGTGGGGGCTGAAGCTGCAAGCCCTCTAGTTGTGTGTTATGTGCTAAAGCTGAGGAGTAGCTGCAAGTTGCCAGCTGCCAGAGCACCTTGGGAGGGTGGGGTCACAATGATGAAGCAAGGTGGGGGAGAGGCGTCATGCCCTGAAGTGAAGGCTGATAAAAAAATTAGCTGGGAACCAGAGGAGAGACAGAGATGCATGTCTGGCCAGCCACAACATTGAAAGTAACACAGACATGAGAAGTGTTTAATCAGGAGAAGGAATGTGGCTACATTTACTTGCAGTGTTGGGTACATTTCAGACATTTGACTCTTCAAGGGACTACTCAGAAAGACAAGTTGTAGTACGTAAAAAATAACAGTGAATGTTTTATCAATAAGCAGGTTAGTATTAGATTTTGATTTATTTTGGAAAGGAAAAAAAATACTGGTTTATGGGTTGGCTTGTCTGCATATGGTTCCCTCCTCTCTGCTTGTGTCACTGCTACTTTTTAAGCATTTTAAGTATAGCAGAGTGTTTCATTACTTAACTGAACATTGAGGGCTAGCCAGTGAACTCCAAAAGCACTGCAGTAACTTTAGAGGGTCTTATTGTTTTGTGATTTCTATGACTGGTTTTATGTTTGAGACAGGTAAGGCATTGATAGGACACTGAAAACCGAAGCCTTCCATGTATCCAGACCCAGGGGACGTGGTGCTTGGTAAAGGACACTCTCCACATCAACACCTTAGAGATGAGGGCCGTCCTGTATGCTTTACAGGCCTTCCAGGCCCATCAGTCCCTGGGTCACTTGCTGGTTCAGATGGACAACATCAGCATGCTGCACTACATCAACAAACAAGGGGGGACTCGCTCGCATCCTCTACCAGGAAGCGATGAGAGTCTGGTGCTGCGCTCTAGACCACGGTCTAGAACTGTCGGCTGTCCATGTTCCATGCGTCCAAAACATCCTGGTGGACAGGCTCAGCCAGTCGCAGTCTCAGATGCACGAGTGGGAGCTGCTGACCTCGGTCGTAGAGGACCTATTCGAGAGCTGGGATTGTCCAGAGGTGGACCTTTTTGCATCCCCACTCAATGCAAAACTGCCACATTCTAGGATCGTGGATATGTTGTTCTATCCACACTGTTTAGCATGTCCTTTCCCTTTAAGATTCTTGCCAGAAGGTGTAAAAGCTGGCTCCTCCCACCCACCCAAGGGGTATGTGCCTTGGTTCTGCTCCTTAATGCCAGATTTGCCTTTCTGCTGGAAAGTTCAGGTTCCTTCCTTATCGCTCCTGCGTTGAGTAGGCCCTGGCAAACAAATCTTCAGATTTACCTATAATCAAACTCGTTCGAGTTTCTCCACATCACTTTGTCCTCATCCGGGTTCTGGTGCTGCCCTTGCGGGCAGAAGATGTCTTGCAACGACCCGCATGCATCTACTGCCTGGGCCATGCCCATGACACCCAGGCCTGCGACTTGTGTTGCATGTTCCAACCTAATGTTCTGGTCGATTGTCTTGCACGACTTCAGCTCAGCTGACCGGAGAAATGGAACCCGACGTTCAAATCGAAAGAGGCCCGTTGGGTGGCCTCTACGGCTTCATGGTCCGCTGAGCCACTAGAGCAGATGAAGGAGGTGGCGTCTTGGACCGCTGATCAGTCCTCTTCCATGTCGGTTTTCGTCCCACTCAATTTGGGCTCCACCTTTTCAGGCTCCCTCAAGGAGATGTGCCAGTTTCTCCCGTCCAAAGGGGAGGGCCCTTGTGGCGCACACATCTCCCGTTCCTGTAAGAAGGACAAGGAGTCGAGAGAAAGTTCATCTCATCGACAATGTTCTTGGAATCAAGAGAGATCTCAGTCCCAGGAATCTGCTGATCTTACTTAGAGAGGGTTCCTACAGTAGGTCTTCACAAGTAGGACTGCACCCCCTGACGTCCGGACCGGACGGCAAAATTGTAGTTAGCAATCATCAGCGGGGACCGTCCCCGGTGTCAGGAGACTGACATCAGCATGACTATAAATAAGGGCGGTCCCCCTCCCACCCACCAGTTCTTTCCCGCCGTCGACCTGAATCGTCGGAACTTGCAGTGAAACAGCTTCAGTCGCCCACCATTTTTTCACGTAGTTGTGTTCGTATTTTTCCTTCCTCACAGCATTGCATGTTGTCTCGTTGGCCCAAGAAAAAGTGCTTCAAGTGCAGTGCGCAGATCCCGTATGGGGACGACCACTCCCACTGTGTCCTGTGCCTGGGGCCTAAACACAAGACCGCAGAGCGTACTATCTGCCAGGTCTTCAACCAGGCCATGTGCACCTGTTGCCAGAGGACCCTCGATGCCCATTTATTGAAACAACGACTGGCATCGATGGAAAGAGAGCTCCAGGAGCTGAGGGAACGATTGTCATCACCTGCCTTAGAAAAAAAGGAGAAGGAGAAATGCCGGGAGTGGAGCCGTTCTCCTCAGAGTAAAGCAGCCAGACAACTGACGCTATCTCAGGTGGGGCCTCCACCCCCATAAGTACCCCACCTCCTGGGCCCTCCTCCGCTCCGGTGGACCAGACACCTTCTCCCCCCTCTGCCAAGGTCAGTGGGCAGTCGAGAGTCTCCTCTTCTGAGGAAACACTTGCGGTTCCTGCTCTTAGCTCAGCCAATAAGCTGCCCTCCGGCTCCACCACCAGGCGCCCATCTCAGGCTGATCAGCCTGACTCTAGCCTACCAGCTTCCGTTAGCCCGGCCGTGGTCTCTAAGTCGACTCCTCCGACGCTCGCCAGACCATCACCTCTAAGTTGGCCGCCGGCTTACCCAACGACCGTGTTGTGACTGCTCTCCTGTCGGACTCCCTTGTGGTCCTCGACATCCGGCAGAGCAAGCTTGCAGGTTCCCCTTCTTCCCACCAGGGTTCTCCCTCTAGGGAATCACTGACCTTACCTGACATCTGTGGGCCCGACTTCCAGGAGCCCCTAACATCGGACCTCCATGAGACGCCTGCCTCACCTGCAGACCTGTCGATGGGGGCCCTTCTGGACTTTCTCCCTCGTCGGACCTTCTTGGGGGCGGAATGGACCAGCATTTTCCTGGACCTTTGGGGGCACCACCCCCATATCCACTGACGGACCCAAACCCCAGCAGTCCCTCGGCACCGTCTTCCTCCAGACCTTACACTCCTCCATCGGGCCCAACGGGTTATTATCCCGGCTACATGCCGCAGTTTCCCCAGCACCCAACACCAGGGGGTCCGATGCTGGGTTACCTGCCTCCGAACCCAGCTTACCCAATGCCGGGTCAGACTCTTCAGTACCAAGGCTACCAGTACCCTTACTGGTACTAGCCACCTGTCTACCCCTCCTGCCCTGTGGGGGTACCTAGGATTCCCTCCACCACCTCCTCCTCCACCTCCTCAGCCAGAACAAGAATCCATACCGGCTTGGTAGAAGGATGCCAAGTCCCCGCTCTTAAAGGAGTTGGGTCAGCCCCAGCTGGTAGTCAGGGCTACCCTGTCCCACAAGGTACCTCCAGGAACTCCTGCTCCTTCCAGCAGAGTTTCAGACAGAGATACAGGCGCCCTGCCATCCGGACTCTCTCTCTCTAGGGCACAGAATCATGGAGGCGGTTCCAGATGCCACTTCTTTGCCCAGCAGGCCGGAATCCTCTGACTCAGACGAGTATTCAGATGTGGGGGACCAGTCAGAACCCTACTCTCTCATAGAGCCTCAGCCAAAGGAGTCGCCTAAATCTCCCCCATAGGATCCATCTTTCGCAGAACTCCTCCAGTCCACTCAGAGATCCTGCGGGTGGGCATCCCAGGAATTGGACCCTAAACGCAGAAGACTCGCCGAACACCTGGACCTGGTTAATGCAGCCCCATCCCACCTTGGACGGGGCTGCATGAAGATCTCACTTTCACGATTTGGCAACAGCTGTTGTTGATTCCTGTGGTTTCTAAGAAAGCTGACAGAACTTACCAGCCCCCACCTCTCTCGCCATAAGCCACCACTGCTCAACTCCAGGCTGACTCTATCACATCACTGCAGTGCACGATAGGTCTGCACAACCCAAACATCTTAGTGCCTCTCCCCCTGACAAGGAGTCAAAGCAAATGGACTGATATGGTCGCAAGGTCTACACCTCTTCTACCTGCGCCATATGTTCACTAAACTATGTAGCCCACATGGTGGCTTTCCAGAAGTCGGCCTTGTCCAACTTGGAAAAGGACATCCAAGAAGTCCGTGATGAACAACTCAAGAACAAACTTCTGGACAAAATCAGATTAAATAAATCGTTCTGCTGCCATGCCGTTCGGGCAACCTATGACTCTGTCAATTCAGTGGCACATTGTACGGCTACAGGCGTCTGCTTAAGGCACCTTGCATGGCTATGTCATGCAGGATTGGCGCAAGATATACAGAGCACTCTTCTGGACGCTCCCTTCAGGGGTCTGGTTTTGTTTGGTGGCAACGCTAAAGACATAATCATAGAACTGCAAGAAAGCGGCAAATCTTTGAAAGATGTCCACTCTATGTACTGCTCAGGTCAGAAACCCAAGCAGAATTTTCGTCGCCAATGGAAATGGAACAAACAGAACCAGGGCAGACGTCAGAACAAGCGTCGCACCTCTGGCTCTGGCACTCAGTCCTCCCAGGTTAAATTCCCAAAGACAGCCACTGGGGGTAAGGTGTCCCTCCCGTCAGCGTCCTGCCTTATGGACACACCCCACCCCACCCCCGTTACCTCCCCTCCTCATGGAGGAACCTGTGGGGGGAAGATTTGGCCTCCACCTGAAAGGGTGGGAAGCTGTAACCGCAGATGCATGGGTCCTATAGCTAATCGCAAGAGGTCACTCTGTAGAGTTTCTGGAGAGACCACCCACCAATCCTCCGGGCAGGTCTCATTACCGGTCAGGCCAACAAAATTTGGTCCTGCAGGAAATCCAAGCTATACTGCAAACATCAGCCGTAAAGCAGGTGCCACCAGAGCAGATAGGAAGGGGATTTTATTCCCACTTCTTCCTAGTACCCAAAAAGACGGGAGATCTCCGACCAGTCCTAGATCTCGCATACTCAACCTCTTTGTGTTTTCACATGTTAACACTCCAGGGACTCTTGCCCCTGCTCCAGCTAAACAATTGGCTGTGTTCCCTGGATATGCAGGATGCCTACCTACATATCCCCATTCTTTCGACCCACCGCCACTTTATGAGATTCTCCTTCCAGGAGGAGCATTTTCAGTTCAGAGCCCTTCCCTTCGGTCTCTCTTCGGCACCTCAGGTTTTCACCAAGTGCCTAGTGGTGGTAGCGGCAACTTTATGTCGCAAGGGCATTTATGTGTTCCTGTACCTGGACGATTGGCTGATTTTGGCCCCATCCCAGGACAGTCTGAAGGATTCCCTTTCCTTCACCCTGGACTTTTTCTCCAGTCTTGGGATCACTGTCAATTACCCCAAGTCTCAGTTGTCACCCTCCCAGTGCCTCCAATTCATTAGAGCAGTGCTGGACACGGTCCAGGGCAGGGCCTTCCTTCTAGCTGACAGTGCAGAGACCCTTATCTTTCAAGCAGCACTGGTGGCCTCCTCTCGTTGGACCACAGTGCGCTCGGTCTTACGACTGCTGGGCCTGATGATGGTGGCAGCCATACCCACAGTCCCATTGGCCAGACTGCACATGAGGGTGACCCAAGGGTCTCTATGAGTCCAATGGGATCAATGCTTGGATGACATGGACCAGATGGTTTTAGTCTCCAACAGTCTTCCGAGGGATCTACTTTGGTGGCAGGACCTATCCAACCTCTCAGTGGGGGTCCCTTTCCACTCTCCATCCCCCACGATGACTTGCATCAGATGCATTGAACCTTGGATGGGGGCACACCTGAGAGACCATCAGACACAAGGAACTTGGTCCCCCACAGAGGAGATCCTTCATATCAGTATCTTGGAGACAAGAGCAGTGCTCTATGCTCGTCAAGCTTTTCAGTCCCTCTTAGTTCCGGGAACACTTCTCATCTAGACCGACAACATGGCAATGGTCTGGTACATCAACAAACAGGGAGGCACCCGTTCATACCTGTTTTGCAGGGAGGCAACGTGGGTGTGGTACTGGGCTGTTCAGCACAGCCTATCCTTGACAGCAGTCCATGTGCCAGGTGTTCACAGCATTCTGGCGGACAGTCTCAGCCGCCAGTGCTCATGAGTGGGAATTAAAGCAGGCAGTAGTAGATCTTTTTCTTCAGTGGGGTCGGCCAGACATAGACCTCTTCGCCTCCCCATCCAATGCAAAACTACCCAGCTTTTGCTCGCTTTTTCCCGTGTATGGTGCTTTTTGGCAAGACGCACTGTCTCTATCTTGGACAGGGAGATTTCTATACGCTTTCCCTCCCTTTCCTATTCTTCAGAAGGTTCTGCTGAAGCTACAGGTGGAGGGGGTGCACATGATCCTCATTGCCCCCCATGGCTTCAGCAGATATGGTTCCCTCTACACTGGAACCCTCAGTACCTCTTCCTCTCTTTCCCGACCTTCTGTCCCAGGAGCGGGGCACCCTGTTACACCCAAGCCTCAAATCACTCCACCTTCATGTGTGGCACCTGTGGACATAGCGGTTTCTCGCTATGGCGTCTCCTCTCGGGTCGCTCAGGTCATAGTGGAGGCCAGAAAACCCTACACTAGATCCACGTACGCTATGAAGTGGAAGAGATTTTCCATCTGGGTCACAGCTAAAGGTCTAGACCCTTTTCCATGCTTAGCTTCCCAGGTCTTAGAGTACCTCTTGCACCTGTCAGAGTTGGGCCTCAGTTATTCCTCTCTGAAAGTCCATCTGTCTGCGGTTTCGGCCTACCACCTTCCGGTGGAGGGCAAAATCCTGCCTCAGCTAGAGGTTTCCAGAACCTTTTTGAAGGGGATCCTTCACCTCAAACCTCCGTTCTGGAATCCTGTTCCCCCATGGATCTTAATTTTATTTTAGAAAAACTTATTTTGCCCCCTTTTGAGCTGGCAGCAAGTAGTGATATGTGTTTCCTGGCGTGGAAAACTCTCTTTTTAGTTGCTATCACTTCAGCTCGAAGAGTTTCAGAGCTTCAGGCCCTAGTTTGTAGGGAGCCTTACTTGATTTTCTACAGAGACCGGGTGGCTCTGAGGACTAATCCCTCTTTTCTTCCAAAGGTGGTTTCGGAACTCGCCTTAAACCAGAATGTTGAACTGCCAGTGTTTTACCCAGATCACTCCAACAGGGGGGAGCATTGTCTGCACACCCTTGACGTGCCCAGGATTTTGAGATTTTACATCTCAAGGACTAAGGAAGTTCGCAAGTCGAACCAACTTTTTGTATTCTTTTCTCCCAAGTACCAGGGCAAGCCTGTATCAAAACAGACTCTGTCTAGGTGGCTGGCAAATTGTATACATTACATTTACCAGAAGTACGAAAAGCCCCTTCCGGGGATGGTTAAGGGCCACTCAACTAGGAGAGTGGCCACTTCCACTACCTTTTTCAGGAATGTGTCCACTGCAGACATATGTGCAGCGGCCACTTGGTCCTCCATCCACACTTTCACAAAACATTACAGTCTGGACATTGCCTCTAGGCGCAGGGCTGACTTTGGTCTAGCAGTCCTGCAAGGACTTCTGTCATGAGTGACCTGTAGTTGGCAGACATTTTCCTCCTCCCGGAACCTGTCTCCGACTCCTCCTTTTTAGTTGACTGCTTGGTATTCAGTCCTGCTTGTGAAGACCTACTGCAGGAACCCTCTTGAAGTAAGATATAGCAGTTACGTAAGAACTTGCCACAACAGTAGATCTTCGAGAGAGGTTCCTGCAGTAGGTCTAGATTTCCCACCCACCTTCCCCCAGCTCCTGTGATTTTGTCTCTTTATTCCCTTCCCAGGACTTTGTTTTATCCAGGGCTCAGGGTCCCAGGAGTTTCCACTCCTTTTTTCTGCTTCCTCTTTAGAGGACTCTGGCAGAAGAACTGGAGGACGGGCAGAGGACCGCCCCGATTTATAGTCACGCTGACGTCCATCACCTGACGCCAGGGGCGGTCCCTGCTGATGATTGCTAGCTACAATTTTGCCATGCGGTCCTGACGCCAGGGGGCACAGTCCTACTTGTGAAGACCTACTGCAGGAACCTCTTGAAGATCTGCTGTTACGGTAAGTTCTTACGCAACTGTTGTTTTCTACTTCAGTCAAGATTGCGGCCTCGGCCACTGACATCACGGTACCCCCGTCAGGCCAGCCGGCTAATATGCAGGACAACAGCCCGGTCAAGATTGTTCTCGACCCGTTGTCGCCCGATGAGGCTGACAATTCCTTATTCAGGACCCCGGTCCTGACCAAAACTACTGAAGAGGAGACCCAGCCTGCTGGGAACCTCTTTACGGTTCCTGTTCCTGGTCTGGGGGAGCTATGGTTCTCCCTGACTCCTTCCAAGCACCCCATTGGGCCCCCGGATGGTCAAAGTCGAGGTCTCGGACTCCCTCAACCGGTAGGCCGAAAGAAATCGCATGAGCGCTCTAACAAGCAGCACTGTTGCCATTCATCCTCGTCCTCCTCGGAAGAGGAGAGGCTTTGACGCAAGCTGTGTCGACGCTACGAGAACTTGATGTGGCAACAGTTGATTATGGCTGGTTCAAAGTCAACCCCAGCTTCCACACCAGCCATCGCATGGCTGTTGCCCTCCAGGCCGATGCCAACTCCTCAGGAGCCAGTCAACATCGCCCCTCCACACACAGAGCCGGTAAAGACCCTCCCAGCTCAGCCAAAACTGGCCTCTCCGCCGATTCTGGTGGAGCCACCACCTAAGCAACCTCCAGCCGGGGCTCCCGACAAGGAGTCTTGGCCCGTCAAGGGCCTTCCGCACAGGTTGTCTATCAACCTCACTCCCGACCGTCCCTGGTGGGTCCAAGGTGACATGGATGGTCGGCTGATCTATCCAGACTCCTTGGAGTCCGAGGACTCCAGCTTGCATTCCTGTCCGCTGGACGAAGAATACATCGGGAATCATTCGACGGAGGAAGGTCTCACATCCTTCATGGTCATCCTCTGTCTCGTCTCTGAATCTACGGGATGCCATTGGAGCCCGTTCAAAAACGGGCCGAATATCCCCTCACTGATATTCTCAAAAGAGGGGATTCTCCGATGGAGGCCTTCCTTGTGGCCGAAGCCATTGTTGGCCCGGCCTTGGAGGTGTTGCAGCACTCGGCCTCCTGCCCTGTGCCCTCAGCTCAGATGGCCCACAAACACGCGGTTCTCATCGGCTCCCTTTTGGGATTCACAGAACACCCCTTGGCCGAGGGGTTGGTGACCGAATCTGCGTTTCGGCACTTGGGAAATTCAGGAGACACCAACAGACCTCCGGACAAAGAGTCCAGGAAAGTGGACCATTCTGCCAGGAAAAGTCTATGTTGCCTCGTCGCTTGGCCTTCTTCAGACAAGCTCAGCCATCATCATGGTGCATTTCTCTCATGCCCTCTTGGGCTCTTGGATGAGGTTCTTCCTCATCTCCCCGCAGAACTTCAGATCATGGTCAAGCAGGTCTGTGACCAGGGTTGGACAGTTGCCAAACAGCAACTCCAGACAGCTCTGGACGTCGGGGATTCTTGCGCCCATTCAGTGGCAGCCGCAGTCGCCATGCACCGCAGGGCCTGGCTGAGGATCTTGACCTTTTCGGTGGACACTCGGCACAAATTGACAGATGTTCCCTTCCTGGGCACCGATTCATTGAGTCCTGGAGTGGATGGTTACCTCCAGCGCACAGAGAAGTCCAGTGCCACCTTGGACTCTGTTACTTCTGCCTAGAAGGAATCCCAGCATTCCAAAAAGCAGAAGAGAAAGCCTTTTCAGCCTTCTGCCCCTGCGGCCAAGCAGCCCCACTTTCAGTCGGGGCAGCAACAGCAGCAGGCTCAACCTTGGTCCCCTCAGCCCAAGCAAGGGCCCTCAGCAGCCCGTAAGCCCGGAGGGAAAGGTCCCAGTGGTCCCCAAGCTGGATCCTCTTCCTTCAAGCCTGCACAATGATGAGGTGGGGGTTGCCAACCCCCTACACGTCACTCATTCTGGGTCCTCCCATGGGGACTGGCTCCGCCACTTTCTTTCTGCCTGGTCTGTTGTTACAATGGACAAGTGGGGACTGGAAGTGGTCGGCCAAGGACTGCCTCTGGAATTCGTGCAGTACCCACCAAGCAGAGCCTACGCCCCACGGGAGGAAATGGTTTTCATGAACACTCAGTTGGCTCTCCAAGACATCACCCAACTCCTCTGCAAAGAGGTAGTGGTCAGAGTCGCGGATCCCCCTGTCAACCCAGGGTTCGTTTCCAGGTACTTCCTGGTCCCGAAACGGATGGGGGGCTGGCACCCCATTCTAGATCTGCACGACCTGAACCAATTTCTCAGGTCTTGCACCTTCAGGATAGTAACTCTGTCTCAGATCATACCATCTCTGGTGGTCTGGTGTTTCTTTAAAGGCCTTGACCATATTTCCCCTCAGGTGCGTGAACCACCACCACCATGGGATCTACTGCTGGTACTGGCAAAGCTCATGGGCAAGCCATTCGAACCGATGCACAGGTGTGAGATGTCACATCTGTCATGGAAGACCGCCTTGCCTTCTTGGTGGCTGTCACATCAGCCAGAAGGACTGGGGAGCTACAGGTGCGCTCTGTTGAGTCTCCCTATCTTGTCTTCCACAGAGACAAGGTTGTCCTGCGCCCAAACCCGAAGTTCCTTCCAAAGGTTGTGTCGGAGTTTCACCTGAACCAGGTGATGAATCTGCTGGTGTACTACCTCAATTATACCTCGGAGGCAGAGTACAGGCTCCATACTTTGGACCAGAGACAAGCTCTCTCTTATTACAAGGAGCATACGGCTGAAGTTCGGGGAGAGGTTCGCCAGCTGTTTGTCACCTATGCTGAAGCCGCACCTGGCAGACCTGAAGCCAAGTGGATGGACTACATCTTGCATTGATTTCTGCTATCGGTTGGCAGGCAAGGAGCCTCTCTTAGGGATAAGAGCCCATTCCACCCGCCATACTTCTGCATCAGTGGCTGCTTCTAGGGACGTCCCTATCCAGGATATCTACAGGGCTGCTACATGGAAGTCCGCAAACACCTTCATTTCCCATTACCACATCGACCTAGAGTCATGCTATGATGCTGGTTTTGGGGCCTCAGTTCTCCAATCTCTGTTCCCCAAGTAGGGAATGTGTGCCTTGCCTCCCTCCTTCCAGAGAACTGCTGGGAGTCTGCCAAACAGTGTGGCTAGAACAACATATCCACGATCCTAGAAAAACAGATTACTCACCTGTAACAGTAGATCTTCCATGGGGTGATCTCTTGCAGCAGGTAATACACTTAGGTTGTCACCAGAGGGCGCATGGCAGATCTCTTCTAGCAATCTTTCACCGGGAGCAGCCAACCGATGACATCATCGTCCTACTCCTATATGAGTGGGCGGTCCCTGGCATCCTCAGTTCCTTTTTTTGCTGGTTTCAGCTCACACGCAGTTATTCTTAGTGCCTGCAGTTCTTCATTGACGAAACTTGAAACCTGGAACAGGGTTTCATTTCACAGTTCTCACTGACGACACAGGATTCTTTCTCTATTGACGACACTAAAACATGTCATCGATGGTGTTTGTACTTGACATTTCATTTTGCCAACTTCTTTATTGATGAGGATTCCTTCCTCATCGATAATTACCACTATAAGCTGACATTCCATCGACTTCCTCATCAGTGGTGCTTGAACTAACATTCATTTACTTTTCAGCAAAACCACGGGGCTTCCACCCTCTTCTATGGTTATCATAAACATGATCTCCTCGTTGTTGAGGCTTCACCCTCATTGGCTGTCACTGCTCTAAGTGACTCACCGTCGACTCCTCCATCGACAGTGCACCTCATTGACGGGGCTTCCACACTCATCACTTGTCATTATAAACATGACCTCCTCCTCGACGAGGCTTCACCCTCGTTGACTGTCACTGCTCCAAGTGACTCACCATCACCTCCTTCATCGATGGCACTTGAACCAGTAATTATTTATCAGCATGACCTGGAGTAAATACTCCTCATTCTTCTCAGTATTACTCTCGTCGATGGCCACTGCTGCCAGTGTACACCATCGACGGTGCACCTCATCGATGGGGCTTCCATCTTCATCGATGGTCACTGCTCCCTGTGACTCACCCTCGACTTCGTTGACAGTGCTTGCATAATAAATTGCCTTTCTCGATGGCCACTACTACCTGGGCACGCCGTCGAAGGTACACCGTACTTAGATATGCCCATTGATGGGATTGCGTCCCTAATCAACGACCGCCATTCACGGTGCACCACATAATGGCTTCATTCTCGACAGCTGTCTACCCTTTGTCTATACTACTCTTGAACACTTTATAGGCTTTCTCATCACCGATCGCCTGTCATCCACGGGCTTGCCGGGACAGATTGCCTTCCTGTTTTTCCTTCGTCCTCCCTTTCAGTCCAAGACATGGGATTTCGCTTCTCAGCCATTATGCTTTACACATGCAGGGCTTTCAACCGCTGACCCTGGTGAACAGCATTGATCCCTCCCACTCCTCCTCCTCTCACGTTTTTTCATGCCAATGGGAACCTTCCCCCTATGGCTTTTCCGTACTCCTTAAAAAAAATCTATGTGGAGGAGTCGGAGGTCTTTTCCTTCCCTGGAAGACAGTTCTCATCCCCCTTCTGTGCCTTATGCATACATCCTCCTCAAAACACGAGGATGCTGTCAGTCACACTACAGCCTCCATTCCTGATGATCCTTCCTCCCAGGATCTTCCTTAATACAGTTTTGACTGCGTAGATCCGGCTGTCACCGGTATCTGCTATGGCTGGAGAAACAAACTGCTTATACCACTTTCTGGTGGTTACCGCTTCATTCCAGGGGCCCGGACTCCGCTTTAGTGGCTATCAGTGCAGCTCATGATCAGTGCCTGGTAACACACGAGCTCACTGCTTCTCAGTAAACAGTCATATCTCAAAGGCACATCAAGCAAGCATTCTGCCTTTGTGACTTTACCGTATGTGAGCCATATGGTCGAGTACCAACAGTACTCTTTGATCCTCTGCTTTGATTTCCTCAGCAAAACTCCTCTTTGTCAAGGTAATAAAGCAACTGTTGATAACAATTTTACTTATAATTCTATCTCCAGATGCTACTCTGGATATCATGTGGCTCACGCTATGGACCCTGAGTGTCTGACTCTATCCCATATGTGCAATGTGAATACACTGTTTTTTATGGCTCAGAATCCTTTTGGCTTAGAAACCCAGACCATTCTGGACCAACTCCAAGCTTCAGGTACAGCTTTATACAAAGTACATGATATGTCTTACTTATCACAGCCTCTGGCCCTCCCTATTCCCAGTCTTTTCTCCGAAGCATAGGGGAACTATGAGTACTTTACCGGTTTGCCCCTGTGGACATCCTCAATTTCACATCACGTCCAATGATTCTACCTCTACCTTCAGTGGCTCTTATGCACCCACCCTCCTGGGTGCCCACATCAGCGAACCACAATTTATTCCCCATGGGTTTCCCCACAGCCTTTTTCATCCAGAGCTTGGTTTCCATGGGTGACATCCTTGCCCAACCTTTACTGGCCTGGCACATGAGTTCCGACAACGAATGGTCTCTTTGACATTGCTCAAAGAATGGACATCCTGGAGCTCATCTCCACTCGTCCCCCTCCTTTCTTCCCTCCCCATTTCGTATTTCTCCAGAAAATCATATGCCCATTTTCAGAGAGGAAATGCTCTCCTTAATCCTGCAGAATGTGGTCACCTGGGTTCCCCTAGTGGACCTACATTACCACTTTTCGTTACCCTACCTTTGGTCTTTTGTCCAACCTAAAGGTCTCTACCACATGTCTGGTACTTGTGACAACAGCACTATGCTAGGCCATACTCTACATGTACCCTTACCTACATGAATAGCATGTTCTTGCAACCTCCGGGGGTTTCCTGCTCTCCTCCCTGCCTGCCGACCCCACCTATTTCAGCAGTTCGGAATAACAGCTTACTGGCCCTAGTCAAGTCGGGACCTGGCCTAGCAGCTCCAGAACATAGAAGCAGTGCAGGACACAGTCGAAGGACATCCCATCCTGTAGACCCTGTTTACACAACAGAGACAGCGACCAGATACCATCGGGACCCATGCTTTGGTTGCTCCTGACCTTCCCGTTGCCGTCCACTGGTGGACCCATTGTTTCCACTTCATTTAAAGCATACCCTTTTAATCCCCCACCTCCATTCGCCCAAGCCATGGGGACCCAGACCCTGCCCTATCCACAAATTCTGCTGGACATAAAAGCGGTGTACCTTGCCCTCCGGGCTTCTCTCCCTTCCTCTACACTGGAGCCTGTCCTACTTCAGAAGGTCAACTCCTCAATGGTATATTTCCTACACAGTCAAAGGGAACAGAGGTTCCTCAACTGCTACATGGAACCTATGAGGGTCTGACTCACAGTCTACAACCGGAACGGCCTTTGGCGCCCTTCCATCTCTCCGGCTTTCGCCATCTCTCCGGCTTTCGCCATATCTTATGTGATACCCTTTTCTTACAGCGTACCCTGCTGAATTTACAGCTTGACCCTGCTACGGTGCTTCTCGTTGCCCTCCTCAGACTGCCACAGCTGTGATTCCATTACTGCGACTACCAGTAGTGTCACCACTTCCCTTACCCCATCAGGCCAGACATATTGACTCAGAGTTGGGGCACTCTCCTTCACCCCAACCTGAACACCCTACACCTCTCCAATGGCTAATATTATCTTGGCTTCACATAAAATATCTACCAGGGAAACATATAAGTCTAAATGGAAACACTTTTCCATATGGGCTGCTTCCCACTCTCTGAATCCATTTTCATGTCCTTTAACCAAGGTATTGGACTACTTGGCCTCACTTGCCAAGAAGGGCCTTAGCTATTCCTCTGTTAAAGTTCATCTGGCCTCTATTTTGGCCTTTCACGAACCTTTTGAAGGTAAACTACTGTACCAACATCATCTTGCCATGATGTTCCGAAGAGGCATGCTACATATCAGACCTCCCGTCAAATGGCCCACCCCTCCTTGAGACCTAAATTCCTATTGGAGAAGGAACTAGACTGGGACAAGATCAGATCTGTTACGGTACAGTAGCTTCTTCTTGTTATTTTTACATTGTTTCTTGTGGATTCTACTTGGTAGAAGGTTATTTCTTTTCTTTCTTACTACTTCTAAGGGGCTAGCAGCATATTGTTTGGGGCTGTTGGAATTTTGAAACCTGGGGCTGTTGGAATTTTGAAACCTGTTTTGGTAGCTATAAGTGGGCTCATTTGTTTGATGTTTCACTGTGTAGCAGGCTGCATTTGTAGAGGTCTGTTTCTTCTGATTTAAAACCTATTTGGTGTGATTTAACTGGGGCTGTTTCTTTGAACTAGAGACCTATAGCTTCTAATTTCAAGCCTCTTCCCCCTTGAATTTCGGAAAAAGTTTGTCCAGGCCACTTTTCTCCCCCTTCTTGACTATGGCGATGTAATCTACTCCTCTACCTCCGGCACAAATCTAAGTAAATTAGACAGCCTCTATCACCGTGCACTACGGTTCATTACCAACTCCCCTTACCGTTCGCATCATTGTGACCTATATGCAGCTGTTGGATGGACATCTCTCACTACTAGACGTTTGCTCCATGCTGGTCTATGGACTCTTAAACTGCTCCTGCACAAATTACCGAGCTATCTTTCATCTCTCATTAGTATTTCACACAGTGCTTACTCGCTAAGAAAATCTGACTTTATTATGCTTGACATTCCGAGGACGCGGACCTCCTTTGGTAAACGTGCTATTGCGCATGCCCTTCCCTCTATTTGGAACCATTTACAGACCGTACAGAAATTAACTAGCACAGTTGCAATTAACTTCTATAAAGTGCTACGTGCAGCTAAAATAAAAGATACCTGCAACTGTCATTAAGCCTCTCTCCCCCCATGTGTGCCATGTGCATCGTCTGGTAAGACCATAATTGCTTTTGTGAATACCAACTACCTATTGTTCACACTTCTTTTATACTAAGAAACAACCCCACCCACCAGCTCCTGTCTTATATCTACTACCTTGCTGCAGCAATCTAATTCCTGATATCCCTTCCCTCCCTACTCCTGGCTGCCTACATATATACCTCTCTGATCGCACTATCTAACCTTTCCTACCTCCCCTATCCATTCTATTCTGTGATCGACTCATCTGCCAAAATGTATTTATTGCAAACACCAGTACCATGTTTCAAGCATCGTTATGCTATTTACAGTTGCCACCTGTATTACCTTAGTTATTACCACCCTCGGTCACCCCATGCGGTGTCATTGAATGTTTATCTTGCTTCTACTATGTGACGCTTGCATTTATGTATATATTGTTAATTTATTTATGTATGTATGTTGTGTAAGTCTATATGTCACAGGACCTCCTTGTGAATGAGCTTGCTCAATGGAGTTTTCCTGCAATAAACTTGAACTTGAACTATTTTGATGTGTTGTTGGTGAAGCTGTTTGAAATGGAGTCCCGTTTCTTTTGGTAGCAAACTAGTTTGGGGGATTTGAGTAGAATTGTGATTCATTTTTGCTGGCTTCACTAGCTGCAAAGTTTAGTGCAGAGTCGGGGAAGGGTGCTAATGGTCTGACCAGGGGCCTCAGCTACCTGATTGTTTCTGGAAGACTTGGGCTGGTCCCGTCCCAGGTCCATTATTTCCTTTATACCAGGGGTTCTGGCATCACTTCCTCAAACGGGCAAAGGATATGCACCTGTCATAGCAGAAGCAGACATCCAGGAAAGGAACAGCAGCAAGTGAAGAGCTGACTGCTATCTCAATGGCAGCAAAGTAACTGCAGGTCTAGGAGCTTTCATTGTTACGTCTTTGCATTGCTATTGCATTGGGGAAAGGAGGAGTACGAGTTTGAAGAAGGTTGTGCAATAGCTACTTAAAGTCTCTTTTTGAGTGTGGATAGGAAGGATAGGAATATAAAAAGCAGTTGCTCAGTCTATCTAAAGGTGTACAACAAAGGGGGTAAGGGAAATTAAGAAAATAATGTTCTAGGGACATGGATATGTTGTTCATCCACACTTATTGGCAGGTTCCTTGCCGCTTTAAATCTTGCCAGAAGGTCTTCAAGCTGGCTCCTCCCACCAACCTGGGTGGTAAAACTCTCGGCTCTGCCCCATGACGCCAGATCTTCCTTACCGCTTGGAAGCTCAGGTTCCCTCCTTAACGCGTTGCGATTAAGACTGGTTCCTAATTCTTGAAAGTTGAAGTAAAGTTTTTGCTAAAGACTTGGTCTTCTTCTCACGCCAAGCTCGATGGACAAATCTACTCCCGGTTTCGGAGGTGCCCTTGCGGACAGAAGATGTCTAGGGCGGATCCGCACTCACGTCGTCTACTGCCTGGGCCTTGAGCGCGACCCACAGGCCTCGACATTGCTCTTCCTTTACCCCGACTATCTCTTGAAGCCCGTGCTGCCCGATTACAACTGGGCGCCCGAGAAAGAATTCCACTGGTGAAATCTAAAGGCCCGTTGGCGGTGTCAGCGGCGGGCTTCGTGGATCAGCTAGGCAGATGATAAGCCCTCGAAGGCTGGTAGCGGGCGCTTCTACCTACGACTGCAGCATTTGTCCGCTCTCTCGGTGCACCTCGTACCGGCTTCTTTTGGGAGCTTTGTCTGACCCTCTTGACCAAGGTGAGGTCCAACTTCTTCGGGACCTTTTTCCAGGTCCAAAAGAGCAAAGTAAGTCTCTCCGTCGGCGCTGTTGGGGCCGGAAAGATCCCCTCCAGCAGACAGTCAACTTCGAGTCGACCCTCAGCTTGACCACTGGCTTCACGGTGTCCCGTCAGGCTAGTTGACCCGAGACTCCTGTCGCAGCGGTCGAGATTTTCTCGACCCGTTAGACGGGTTGTCGGCTGGAGAAGCTGAGAATCCCTTCTCCCCGGTTCCCCCGATGGGAGTTGAGGATCCCGTCGGCTCGTCTGTGCCTCCAGATCCGGAGCCTTCGGTGGGATCATCCGAGCCGAGGAGTGCGATTCGACACTTCTCCTCGCCTTCCTCGGCCTGATCGAACCTCGGTCTCGGTCTCGGACATCACTGCGGTCCAACCGATCCGCCCGTCCATGGCGGTCTGGTCGTAACACATGACGGTAACGCTCCGCTCTTCCTCTTCCTCGGACGAGGAGGCTTGGCGCCAGTTGCGTCGGAGTGCGAGAGAACTATGTGGCAACAGCTCCTTTTGACGGGAATAAGCCGACCCAGTCGTCTTCCCGCCATTAAGTGGCTGTCACTGGAGCAGCGAAACAACCCTCGTTGTAGTTGAGGAGCCTGTTCTCAGGCCGGTTGTTTGGCCAGTTCCAGCTGCCCCACCGATTCTGGTGGAACCTCGCCTCCACAGCCATTAGTTGGGGCTCCGACCAAAAATTCTTTGTGGCTTTGGGTTTACCCATAGGCTGTCTGTCACCCTCACTCCCGATAAACCTCGGCAGGTGGAGGGTGGCTCAGGCCGAGGCAGCTCTTTGAGGACTCTTCTGGTCCGATGATGTTCCTCCCTCTTCTCCAGCGCATGGACTTGGGTCCTCGGAGGGCAGTCAATGGACGATAGCCCTTCGTCCTTCTTAGGGTTGCTGACTCATCTCGGAGTCACGGGATGAAGCTCGAACCCGTTTCAACAGGCCAGGTATCCCCTCACGGAGATTCTGGACCGAGGATTCTCCCTAGGAGGCCTTTCCGGTGGCCGAAGCCATAGTGAGTCTGGCCTTGGAACTTTGGCAGTGTCCTGCTTCCTGCCCTCGCCGGCCAGGTTGGCCAGGAAGTATCCCGGTCTCGGTTCCCTGTCCGGTTTTTGAACACCCTCGGCCGAGTGGTTGGTTACCGACAGCGTTTTCCGGCGTGCCGAGCACGAGGATGTGGACAAACCTCCCGACAAGAGAATCCAAGAAATTGGATTATGCGGGCGAAAAGTCTATGCTCGTCCTCTCTGTCGCCTCAGGCCAGTTGACGTCGTCATGGCACATTTTCTCACGCCCTGTTGGGCTCCTGGATGAGGTTGTCCCTCATCTTCCGCCGAATCTGCAGACTACGGTCAGGCAGGTGCGGGACCAGAAGCAGGGCAGTGGCTAAACAGCAGCTCCAGACTGCGTTGACATCGAGGGACTCATGTGCCAGGTCTGTGGTAGCCGCGCAGTGGCCATGCGTCGTCGGGCTTGGCTGAGAATATCCACCTTTACCTCGGATACCCAGCACAAGTTGGCGGATGTTCCTTTTGGGGACTGACCTCTTGAGCCCTGGGGTGGAAGGTCACCTGCAGAGGATCGAGAAGTCCAATGCTACCTTGGACTCTGTCTTCCCGCTCAGAGGACAAAGGCCTGAAGCCACAGCCTAAGCCCTTTTCGTCCTTCTCGCCCGCGGCGCGCCCGGCCCAGCAACGTCAGGGCCAGCAGGCTCGACCTTGGTATCCCAAGCCCAAGCCGTCGGCTTCCTCCAACAGGAAGCAGGGAGGTAAAGGCCCAGGAGGTCCCTCGGCCGGTCCCTCCTCCAAGCCTGCCCAGTGACGGGCTGAGGGGTGTCGCCCCATCCCTGTCACCTCACCCTGGTTCCCCCTAGAGCAGCTCAGACATTCCTTTCCGCCTGGTCCACTGTTACCACGGACAGGTGGGTACTGGAGGTGGTGGGAAAAGGCCTACCTCTGGAATTCGAGCAGGCCCCGCCCTTCAGAGCCGTCGCATCTCGGGGGGCCTCGGGGTCCGCAGCCTCACTGGCAGCTCGCCGAGCTGACATCGCTCTCCTCCTCCAAAAGGAGGTGATCACGGAGGTGGAGGACCCCCCTTCAGACCCGGGGTTCGTGTCCAGGTATTTCCTGGTCCCGAAACGGACGGGGGGCTGGCGCCCATTCTCGACCTACGACCTGAACAAGTTCCTAAGGTCTCGAACCTTCAGGGCCGGTCCTCTGGCGCAGATAATACCATCTCTGGAACACGGCGTGTGGTTCTGCTCTCTGGACCTACAGGCAGTTCTTTCACGTCCTATCCGTCCGTCACGCGGAGATTCCTCCGCTTTGAGGCAGAGGATCCTCTTGAGTTCGAGCCATGCCCTTGGCTTATCTCCAGCTCCCAGGGTCTTCACCAAATGCATGGCAGTGGTGACAGCATTCCCTCTTGGCGCCAAGGGGTCGGGTGTACCCTTACCTGGACGATTGGCTGATAGCAGCCTCCTCCAGGCAGGAGGTGGGCGGTCAGAGATCTGGCCCTCCAGGTTTGCTCTCAGTTGGCCTTCTCATCAGCGAGGCCAAGTCAGAACTTCGAGCGAAGCAGGTGATCCTGTTCATCGGGCAGAGCTCGACTCTCTTAGAGCAAGAGCACGGCTCCCGGCAGACAGGGCGAGTTCTTACCTCCTTTGCCCAATCATTTCTGGTTGGGCAACGCTTCCCTACCCAGGACTTCCTGCGCCTTCTGGGTCTCATGGCGGCCTGTACCAGCGTGGTCCGTTGGGCCTGCTGGCACATCGCCCCCTTCAGTGGGGACTGGCCAGCCAGTGGTCTGGCGCTGCGATCCTTTGGACCAGCTAGTGATAGTGACCCAGGAGATGTGGGCAGCTCTCCAGTGGTGGACGTTCCATTCCATCTGCAGGAGGGCATCCCGTTTGTCGCCCGAGTCGCCGTCTCTCTATCGACCGGCGCCTCTCTGATAGAGTTGGGTGCCCATCTGGGGAACACCGAGTGCACGGCCTCTGGTCCCCCACAGGTCGATGCCACATCAACCTGCTGGAGCTCCGGCGGTCCGCTAGCTCTCACCGCCTTTGCTCCGTTTCTCCGGGGTCAAGTGGTCCGAGTCAGGCGGACAATACCACGACCATGTACTACCTGAACCGCCAGGGCGGGGCCGCTCCATGCTTCTATGCAGGAAGCTCTCCGCATTTGGTCACTCGATCGCGCAGCCTGGGCGGATCTCCTAGCCATTCATGTGGCAGGGCCTCCAACACCTGGCCCGATGCCCTGGGCCGGATGGGGCTGCATCTCACAGTGGTCTTTCCTGCGGAGAGTAATACAAGATCTATTCTCCCACTGGGGCACCTCAGGTGGACCTGTTGCCTCCAGGGAGAGCAGGCTGAGGCTGTTTCATGCCCCCCCCCTCAGCAGGGCTCGCTGCAGGAGATGCCTTCTCGAGGCTGTGGACCCCGGGCCTCTTCAGCCTTTCCCCATTCCCTTGATTCACAAGGTGCTTCTCAAAGCAAGGAGGGACAAGGCGCAGGTGATCCTGATAGCCCCAGACTGGCCCGCCAGTTCTGGTACCAGATCTCCTCAGCCTCAGCTCCAGGCTCCGAGGCAGCTTCCAGCTCGCCCGGACCTGCTTTCAGTCAATCAGGGAAGGTGTTCCATCCGGACCTTCAGTCCCTGCACCTGGCGGCCTGGTTCCTGGCGGCTAGAGTTCAGGCCTTGGGTCTTTCCGACGAGGTCCTCAATGTTGTTGAGGCATCCCGTGAGAGTCGACCAGAAAATGCTAGCCTTCAAATGGAAGAGATTCTCCATTTGATGTCAGAACAGAGCTTGGACCCTTCCTCCTGTTCTGTGGCAAGCATTTTGGACTATTTATGGTCCCTTTCTAGTCAAGGGCTTGGTCGCGACCCTAAAGGTGCACCTGGCAGCCATCTCTGCTTACGGTAGCGGGCGGAAGCAGTTGAGTGAGCAGGAGAAAAGGTGGTCAGGCGCTTTTCAAAGGCCTCGATCACATTTCCCCTCGGTCGAAACCTCCACCTCCGTGGGATCTACTGCTGGTACTGGCAAAGCTCATGGGCAAGCCATTCAGACCAATGCACAGTGTGAACTCTCTCACCTGTAGCGGAAGACCGCCTTCTTGGTGGCTATCCGTCAGCCAGAAGGATGGGAGAGCTCCAGGCACTTTGCATCAGTCGCCATACTGGTCTTCCACAGGGACAAGGTTGTCCCTCCCCACCGAAATTCCTTCGAAGGTGGTGTCGGAGTTTCACCTTAACCAGGTGCTGACTCTGCTGGTGTTCTACCCCAGTCACACCTCGGAGGCGAATATAGGCTCCATACTCTGGACCCTAGAAGGCGCTGCTTATTATAAGGGCTGCAGGCTGAAATCGGGAGAGGTTCACCAGCTGTTTGTCACCTACGCTGAAGCGCATCTGGCAGACCTGCAGCCAAGCGGACGATAGGCAGGTGGGTCACCTCCTGCATAGATCGCTGCTATAAGTTGGCGGGCATGGAGCCTCCCAGAGGATAAGAGCTCATTCTACCCATCATACTGCTGCATCGGTGGCTGCTTCAGGGCGTCCCTATCCAGAAATCTGCAGGGCTGCTACCTGGAAGTCACACACCTTTATTACCCATTACCACATCGACCTTGGTCACACTGGGATGTTGGTTTTGGGGCCTCGGTTCTCAGTCTTTATTTCCTAAATAGGGGTGTGCGCCTTGCCTCCCTCCTCCCGAAGAACTGCTAGGAGTCTGCCAATAAGTGTGGATGAACAACATATCCATGTCCCTGGAAATACAGGTTACTCACCTGTAACAGGAGTTCTAGGAATGGTATATGTTGTTCATCCCTACTCACGACCTCCTGGCCCGGCACACAACCTGAGCTTCCAGCGGCAGATCTGGCGTCATGGGGAGCCGAGTTTTACCACCGGGTGGGTGGGAGGAACCAGCACGAAGACCTTCGGCAAGATTTAAAGCGGCAAGGAACCTGCCAATAAGTGTGGATGAACAACATATACCATTCCTAGAACTCCTGTTACAGGTGAGTAACCTGTATTTTGCACTGATAGAGGGGAGAGGGAGACTTGGGGGAGTGTTTGGTATCCTGCATCTGGAAGGTTGGGGGGTCGCTGGTGGGCAACGACAGCAATGGGTAGGGTGGTAGGCTGCAACAACTGTGGTGCACCAATCTTTCTAAAAATTGCCTGGAGTGTGGGAGGATGTTTAGTGTGCAACCACATAGAGAAACTTAGAAAGGAGATCAAGGGTCTGCAGGAGGTACTAAGACAGGCAAGGCAGATTGGGGGTGGGTTTAGCCCAGTACTGGAGGGAGGAAGAAGGGGAGATGAGGAAGGGCGATTTAAGCCAACAGGTGAGGAGAGGATCAGAAGAAGGGAAGCAGAGACAAAGGGGCCCAGGCCAGGAAGAACGATTGCCGGGGAAACCAAGTCAGGAGACAAAAGACAAAGGGAAGGAGGAGATAGGGACTTGTGAGGGGAGGTGAAGAAGTGGCAAAAGTCATGGAGTGGAAAGGAGAGAACAGGTTACTATGAAGAGAGAGGAAGCGGGCATTTGTGAAGGGTCTTCAGAAAATAGTTTTGCACTGCTGGAGAGGAAGAGGGTGGAGGAGTGAAATGATGAAATTAGAGGAGTAATTGATAAATGCCTGGACCAAACCAGAGCAGGGGGAAGTTCTGCTGGGAGAATTGCAACAGGGGCAAAAGGGGGAAATAATGTGCAGGAGGAAGAAGAGGAGCTGGAAATGAGAGAGGGAGATGAATGGAAGCAAGCAGGGAGTAAGAGTGGTGGAATCTTAGTGCTGGGGGACTCAATACTAAGAGGAGTCAGATGGAGTAGCAAGGGGGAGAGGCATAGTCTCATTTGGGTGGAGGCCATGCCACGAATGACAGCGGAAAGGGTGGGACAGTCTGTTCTGAAATATGCTAGAACGGGTAGGGATAATCCTCATTTAATTACACATCTTGAGACGAACGATCTGGCTGACAAGACAGCAGATATAGTCCAGAGGAGGTTTGAGGAACTAGCACAATTATGTGAGGGTGTAGGAAGATCAGTAACTTTTTCAGAGATACTTCCAGTGCCCAAGGCAAGCACAACAAGAAAGCCGAGAATAGTGGAATTTAACGGATGGCTAAGAACCTGGTGTTGTGCTAAAGGGTATGGGCTGTTGGGGGTGGGGAGGGACCTGGGAGGACAGTAGTCTCTATGCCAAGGACAGACTACACTTGAGTGAGGAGGAAAGGAGTGTTGAAACAGAGGATGGAGGAGTAAATAGAGGAAGTTGGGAATTTATACTAGGAGCGGGGGGGGGTGGCAATTGGGCAAGAGATATGCAGAGACCACAGGTTGGGAAACCATATGAGCTTACCCCCCATAACAGTGACAAAGGACAAATGGCAAGTACTATTAATGATGCTAGTAAAGGAGGGCAGGATGGGGGAGGGAGGGTGGAAGGTGGTTACCCTTAATGCTAGGAGCCTTGGGAGGAAAACTGCAGAGTTACAGGTGCTCATGGGAGAGATGAACATTGCAGCCATCACAGAAACATGGGCCACCCAATACAATGACTGGGACCTGTCTGTACCAGGGTACAGGTTATTTCGTAGGGATAGGGTGATTGGGAAAGGAGGGGGCGTGGCACTATATGTGAAGGAAGGACTGACGTGTGTAAGGGAGGAAGGGGAGGAGGGTATTACGGAGTCACTTTGGATGCAAATCCAGGATTCCAAGACTAGGATTCTTAGAATGGGAGTGGTGTACAGGCCACCATCTCAGGCGGAGAAGTTAGACAGAGAACTAGCAGGACAGATCAGGAGGACCTGCGAGAAGGATAGTGTGGTGATTGTGGGGGACTTCAACATGTCAGGAGTGGACTGGAGTACCCCCAACAACCAGGAACAGAAGGGAGCAGGTACTGCTGGATGCCTTCCAGGACAGCTTCCTGCTGCAAATGATCAGTGAACCAACCAGGTTAGGGAATACCCTTGACTTTGTGCTGGCAAATGGGGACTTTGTGAGAGAACTTACAGTGGAGGAACCGCTGTCAGGGAGTGACCACCACTCAGTATGGCTTACAATGGATATGGGAAAGGAAGGAGTGGAATCTGGCTCAAGAGTGCTGGACTTCTGGAGGGACGACTTTTGGTGGATGGGGGAAGTGGTAAAAGGGTACCTGGCCAGAATTCAATCTAGTATCTACACTAACCAGAGGTGAGAGCTCATAAAGCTGGGGATAGTGGAGGCAATCAAAACCTGCTGCAAGGCCCAGAGCAAGAAGGCTAGGGCTAAGAAACCGAGCTGGTTCAGCAAGGAGCTCATGGAACAGGTAAGGAGGAAAAGAGCTGCCTTTAGGAAGTACAAGAAAACAGGGAGGGGGGAGGACAGGGAATACTTGACAGAATCGAAGGAGGTGACAAGGGCAATAAGGGGAGCCAAAGCATCTACGGAACTCAGGCTGGCACAAGGAATTAAGAAGGGGGAGAAGGACTTCTTTAGGTACATCAGGGAGAAAAGGAGCTGTAAGGATGACATAGTAAGGATTAGGAAGGAGGGGGGTTGGGTGGAGCAGGGTGCGATAAGGCAGAAGCACTAAATGAGTACTTCTGCTCAATATTTACTAAAGAGAAGAGGGGTGACACCCAAGGGGAGAAATGGCAAAAGCAGGGGAAGGGGTGATAGATGGGAAATCATGGAGGCAGAGTTCAGGAGGTTTGAAGGCACTGAGGGTGGACAAGGCGCCAGGCCCAGATGGCATCCACCCCAGGGTACTGAAGGAGCTGGCAGAAGTCCTTGCAGGACCTTTGGCAGACCTATTTAATGCCTCACTACATTCAGGGTGTGTACCTCAGGACTGTAGGATGGCTTATGTGGTGCCCCTCCACAAGAGTGGCCCCAAGGATGAACCGGGAAACTACAGACCAGTGAGCCTCATATCCATCGTGGGTAAGCTGAGGCTGGTGGCCCTCCTAGAGGCCAAAGGACTACAGGACAGCAGACAGCATGGCTTCATATGGGGCAGATCCTGCCAAACCAACCTGGTGGAGTTCTATGACTGGGTAACTAGGCAGCTGGACAGGGGCCATGCAGTGGATGTCCTGTATGTGGACATCAGTAAGGCATTTAACTCGGTGCCGCATGGAAGGCTGGGAAGTAAGTTAGTAGGCACAGGGGCGGGTGCAAAGCTGGTGAGGTGGGTAGGAAACTGGCTTCAGGGAATGCAACAGAGGGTGGTGGTGGGTGGGGAGCTCTCACACCCAAGGGTAGTGACGAGCGTGTTCCACAGGGCTCGGTGCAGGGACCAGTGTTGTTTGGGATATTCATTGCAGACATATCATTGGACATCAAGAGCAAGATAAGTCTGTTTGCTGAGGATACCAAGATAGGAGCGGTGGTGGATGACCTAGGGGGATAGCAGGGGTTGCAGGATGATCCGGCAAAGCTTGAAACCTGGTCAGACACCTGGCAACTGGGGTTTAATGCCAAAAAGTGCAAGGTGCTGCATTTTGGGATGAAGAACCCAAGGAGGAGTTGCCAGCTGGGGGGAATGCAGCTAGCCCAGACAGAGGAGCAGAAGGATCTGGGGATGCTCATTACAGGGTCAATGAACAACTCAGCACAATGTAGGAAGGCAACTGCAAAGGCCAACAAAATGCTGGGTTGTATTGCAAGGGGTATATCCTCGAGGAGGAGGGAGGAGGTGATTCTGCCACTGTATAGGTCATTAGTTAGACCGCACCTGGAGTACTGCGTGCAGTACTGGAACCCGTATCTGAAGAGGGACATTAAGTTACTGGAGGGGGTGCAGCGCAGGGTGACAAAGGTAATCAAGGGGCTGGGGGACTTATCATACGAGAGGAGGCTGAGGGAGTTGAACATGTACTCACTGGAGGAGAGGAGGGACAGGGGGGACGTGATTGAAACCTTTAAGTGCATGAAAGGAATAAACAAGACAGGTACAGAGGGGCTGTTCATAGTAAGGGAGGGGAGGAACACCAGGGGCCATGATATGAGACTGGAGGGAGGAAGGTTCAGGAGGGAGATGAGGAGACACTTTTTTACAGAGAGGGTGGTGTCTCGGTGGAATGCGTTACCTGCAGAAGTGGTATCCAGTAGAACAGTGGACTGCTTCAAAAGGGGATGGGACAGGACAAGGGGGAGGGTTAATGAAGGTGAAGGGTGGAAGGGAGGGGCAGCTGCAGAATAAATGGTGCTAGCTGCATATTCGAGCAGACTTGATAGACCTCTAGGCCTTTATCTGCTGCCAAATTTCGTATGTTTGTAAGCTCACTCTCCTGCCTTTTGAGGCAGCGGCTACTGCCGCTCTCCGCTTCCTGTCCTGGAAGACAGTATTTCTAGTGGCTGTCGCTTCAGCTCACCATATTTCCGAGCTTCATGCCCTGCTGTATCGAGAGCCTTACTTAATCTTCCCCAAGGATAGAGTGGTTCTCCACACCAGTCCCCCCTTTTTACCCTGGGTGGTCTCAGAACACACCTTAAATCAGAAAACCTCTCAGCTTTTTGTGACCTTAGCCTCCACGGGGAAGGTTCCCCTGTTGCTAAACAAACCCTCTCCAATGGGTTAGCTCATTGTATAACCTTCAGTTATATAACAAACCATTACCAGGACCTGTCCAAGCCTATTTCACTAGAGCCATGGCCACTACAGTGGCCTGCTCCAAAGGGGCCTTGATCACAGATATCTGCAATGCAGCCACATGGTCCACAAAACATACTTTAACGAAGCACTATAACTTAGACATTGCTTCATGCCGTAGGATTCCACCCTCATGGGTTTACTGCTTGGGACTCATCCCAAGTGTATTACCTGCTGCAAGAGATCACCCCGTGGAAGATAGTACGGTTAAGTAAGAATTTACCATAGCAACAGATCTTTGAGGGGTATCTCTTGCAGCAGGTACGATCCCGTAACTGTACTTTCTAGGAGTGGCATATGTTGTTCATCCATACGAACCCACCTGACCTCCCTGGCTTTGACACACAACCTTCTGCTTCCAGCAGGTAAGATCTGGTGTGAAGGGGCGGAGCCGAGGCATATACCACCTGGGTGGGTGGGTGGGAGGGCCAGCTTTTAGACCTTCCAGCAAGAATCTTAAAGGGAAAGGACATGCCAAACAGTGTGGATGAACAACATATACCATTCCTAGAACTACTGTTACAGGTGAGTAACCTGTTTTAATTTTTTTTTATTTTTTTTGCTCGCTCACTCAAGGACCTGGAGTTTCTGGCTTGTCAGTCCACTGCTGCAGAAGAATACCATCAAACTTTTGCAAGTATCCGTCGACACTGCTATTTCTGAGTTTATTTTAAAACTTTCTTTTATGCTGCCACTGAAAAACAAGGAACCTCTGTTCTGTTAATTCCATTGTGGCGACATTAAGATTTACACAGACAACAACCACCCCATTTATATCCATTGCCTCAGTACAAACCACAATGTTAAAACGGGGTCGAAATTAAGTTTTGCAGCCACTATCCAGCAGGGCTAGTCACTGGGAAATCCACTAGCAGCACAGACGTTTCCACTGGCCCAGCTGGTGTATGTATTGAAATGTTATTTTCTCCAGTACTAGCCTGATACATAATCTGCCAGCATTTGGCTAGTGGACTGGTGCCAATTTCGACCCCTGGTTAAAGCCTGCTTAATTTGCCAGAGCTTTAACCAAGCAACCAGGAGACATTGCAAGAAGCCTTTAGAAGTCTTTTTTAAAGTAAGAACTGGAGAAACAGGTTGTAGTGAAGGCAGCTTCACCTCCGTCAACCAGTTCTGTTCCCAGTTCACCATCAGCCTGTCGATCCCCATGGTCGATGGTGACCGTCACTGATTTGACAAAGAAAAGGATAAAGTCCTCCAAATCAGTGGAGAAGCACTTCCACTCTGAATGGAGAAGCAGAGAAAAGATAAGGCCGCTTCTCCTGAACATTCACCTTCACGAAGAGATGAGTGCTGACAGACGGGTCCCCGGTTCTGGTCATGGGTCTTGCCACTCTCCCCCCACACACCATCTCTCAGATGCCAAGATCATGGTTTGGCATCGACTCGTCTTCCCTGTCAGGTGATTGGAGCCTATCCTGCCACTGGGCAATGTCCTGTCGATGATTCAGCCATCATCAACCCCTTTGGGGCTCGTCGACGCACAAATGTTGCATCAGACATTATCTGAACTGTTCTAGCGGCTCTTGCTGCTACCACCATCCGCTCCATCAGCACCCTTGGCTTATCTGTCAACGCATCAGTTCTTGGTCCCTGCCACAGTGCTAGGCCCTGGATGGCGTCTGTCAGTGGGACACCTATTGATAGCCCCTCAATTGTCTTCTCGTCCCGTTGAGGAGGAACTGGAGTATAATCCAGAAAATATGGAAGAGGAGGAGGCCATGGATGAAGAAGAGGCAATAGATGTAGTGGGCTTAGGTTCCACTCTCTCCTCTTGCTCAGAGGAGAGTGTGAAAAACACACCAAGGTCTCCACCTGAGGATGCCTCATTTCAGGCTTTTTTAAAACAAATTCAGGCCAGATTGAGATTTCAGGCAGAGGAGGAGGAGGAGGATTCCTCCAGGAGGAATCGCAATGAGTTTTTTGAGTTTCAGCATCCCCTGCAGTCATAATTCCTCCACTGCATTTGGCACTAAAGGATACTACTCCAGCTGCCTGGCACAGGCCAGCTCAGTTACTGGCAGTGCTAAGGAAGGCTAATAAACAATACCCAGCCCCTACTGCTGAGCCTTATTATTCTTCAAAGCTGAAATGGATTCTGTGATCATAATGGCTGATCATGACAGATCCAAAGCTCCTAAACATGAGTTCAAACAACATGAAGTCTTGCTGTATTCTGACTATATGCAGTTAGCCCCAGCACTTGAACTGCTCTGGAGAGTAAAGGGTTAACTCTATGCAAAGGCATAGAACGTTTTCAAACCTCTGTCTGTGGTACTCTGAAGTGTAACCGTCAGATTCTTTACTCCACCTAACTGTGAAGTTGCTCCGGAGATCCCTCCTGCGCTTCGGTTCAGTTACAGTACGAATCGGTCGGTTTTTCAAGCCGCTTCTTCAAGAATTTCAGTATTCTTTCCTCTGTCTTGGTACCAGTCAGTGGTAGTTGTAGGTAGTGGTGTTTTTCTCAAGAAATTTTTTAAGTTCGGTTTCTTACCGGTCGGTCCGGTGGGGAACCGAAACCTATTCTGTTTCTGTATACTTTGTTATTTGTGTGGTTTTTTTCCGGTACATAGCGGTTCTAAAAAAAATCTGACACTTAGGATTTTTAACCGACCCGAGACACGGTTGGAACAGATAAGTTTGTAGTCGCCTGGCTTAACTGCTGTTTTGGGTGACTTTAAGTTTAAGGTATGTCTGAGAAACCCAAAAAAAAACCCGGACCCACTGGGTTTCAGCACTGTATTGAGTATAAGGAGGCCTTTGCCAAGGCCGACCCTCACCTCGTATGTGTGTACTGTCTGGGTTTTGACCACCTCAAAGAAGACTGCCAAATATGCAAAATCTTTTCCAAAGCCACTCTGGAAAAACGTTTGAGTAGGCTAAGGGAGAGGGAGGTCGAGAAGTCCGCTGACCCAGATGGCCAGCCCAGTTCAGTTGCGACCGAACCTGAAGAGGTGCCCACTGACCTGGGCGATACCTCTTCGGGCAAACGGAGAGCCAATTCTGCAGAATCGGTTCCGAGTAAAAGAAAAGGAAAATCAGCTGGTTCGGATCCAACTTCTCATGATCCGACCGCTGAGGAGATAGCGAAAGCTATTTCAGTAGTTCAATCGCTTTGCCCGGTTCCGATTCAAAGCAGACCAGTTCGGTCAGAAATGTCTGCTTCAGACATAGATCCTGAAGCTTACGATGAGGGTGATTGGGAGGAGGAGGAAGATTATGATGAAGAGGATGAGGGCCTAGATGGGCCGGTAGAGCCTGACATCTCCCCAGACAGGCCCTCACAGGTTTCTCCTCCCAGGCTTTCTGAGTCCCCTTCCCATTTCTTGTTTTACAAGAAAGTGGCTGAGACTCTTCAGCTTCCTCTGGAAGAGGTTGAACAAGATCCAGGAAGAACCTGACTATTTAGAAATGATGGATGTACCAGAGTCAAAGAGGGTGTCTATCCTCTTACACAAATCCTTGGGGAAGCGGACACAAAAAAATTTACAATTTCCTACATCCATACCCCCTGTGGAAAAGAGAATGGACAGGAGGTATACTTTGTCAGGTCCTGGGATGGAATTCCTTACCAATCGTAGTGGCCATGTTGGGGTAGTACAAGCTGCAGCCTGTGACAAGGGTAATATTCCCCTGGCATCTCACCACCCCCCCCCCCCCAGACAAGGATTCCAGGAAAGTGGATGCCATGGCAAAAAAGCAGCACTGGGTATCCTTTTTGGGACTCAGACAATCTAACTGAATGGCACATACAGCTAGGTACCAGAAATCTATGTAGGATACGGTTCTGGAGCTAGCTAAAAATGCCCCCCACCCCAAGCTAGCTAAGGAGCTGGAGCAGGTGGCTGCAAATGGTATAGCGGCATCTAAAGTGCAATTCCACGCTGCTGTTGACTCTAATGATGTCCATTCCAGGGTCATGGCTACATCTATCTCCATGAGGAGATTTGCTTGGCTTAGGCGTACCAACCTCTCACAGGATACTCAGGCTAAGGCAATGGATTTTCCTATAACTGTTAATTTTCTCTTTGGGGATCAAACAAAGAATTATATGAAAAAAATGGATGAATACAGGACCAACTATAGGAGTGCTGCACCCAAAGAAAAGCAGACTACTCCTCAGAGGCAGCAATTTAGGGGCGGGGCAGACCTTTTCACAGGCCTTTTTACCAAGCTCAGGCCTCCTCCTCTTCTTTCCAGCAGAGGGTGTTCTTTAGGGGATGAGGTGGACGTGGGGTGACTAGGACCCCATCAGCTACTCCGTCTAAGCCCCCTGCCAAGCAGACACCCTGTGGTGTCAGTCAGGGTCACCTCCCCTATCCCAGTAGGGGGCAGGCTGGCTCACTACTCCCAGGCCTGGGAGTCTGTTACTTCAGACAAATGGGTTCTGGAAGTAGTGAGCCACGGACTTGCTCTCAGTTTCAAAAGGTTCCCAAGAATGAGAGCAAGGTCCTTCAGTCTTCCCTCTCCCTTGGAGACAAAGGCCTTAGAGGCAGGAGTCTCCTCTCTTCTCCTTTTGCAAGCAATAGAAAAAGGACTGTATTCCAGATACTTCCTAACCCCAAAAAAGACAGGGGAGTGGTGACCCATCTTAGATTTAAGGTACCTGAACAAACATTTGACAAAACCAAAGTTCAAAATGGTGACTCTGGGAGTAATTCTTCCCTCTCTCAGACCAGGAGACTGGCTAGCCTCCCTGGACCTCAAAGATGCCTACTTCCTCATACCTATGAGACATTCCCACAGAAAGTACCTCAGGTTCGAGTTGCCCTCAGGCCATTATCAATTCAGGGCCATGCCCTTCGGCCTAACATCTGCTCCAAGGGTGTTCACCAAGTGTCTTGCAGTAGTGGTGGCATTCCTCAGGAGGCAGGGCATCCTTCTGTTTCCATACCTGGACAACTGGCTCTTAGTGGGCCAGTCCTCAGACCAAGTCAAGTCAGCTTTAGTGGTCACCCAAAAACTTCTAGAATCCTTGGGTTTCATTCTAAATCTGGAGAAGTCTGTTCTGGAGCCAGCCCAACTTCTCACCTTCATAGGGGTGGAAATAGATACTGTTCGAGCAAGGGTGTTTCTCCCTCTCTCAGGGGTTCAGTCATTGGTCACTCTGGCCTCCTCTTTTTGTCCTCTAGAGTCCCGTCCAGCCAGACACTTCTTACAACTGCTGGGCCACATGGGAGCTTCCACAGCAGTAGTTCGGGGAGCAAGATTTCAGATGAGAGATATTCAGTTTCATCTCAGATCTTACTAGTCTCAGAAAAAGGACCCTCACTCCAAACTGGTTCCAGTCTCTCAAACCTTAATCCAGACCCTCCAGTGGTGGCTAGAGGAAGACTATCTTCGACAAGGGGTTCCCTTTATCAGTTAAGTCCCTTCTGTGACTCTCACCACAGATGCCCCCTTGCTGGGCTGGGGAGCCCACCTAGATCATCTTACAGCTCAAGGAACCTGGTCACACCAGGAGTCCCTCCTACACATAAATCTTCTCAAATTGAGAGCTGTCTTTCAAGCACTTCAGACATTCTCAACAGTGGTGCAGATCAGGACAGACAATACCACAACCATGTGGTACATCAACAAGCAGGGAGGCACTCTGTCCTCGGCCTTGTGCACAGAGGCCATGAAAGTATGGTCTCTAGCTTATTCCCTTCAGGCTTCCCTGATGGCTGTGCATCTGTCAGGGAAAGACAACATTCTTGCAGATGCTCTCAGCAGGATTTCTCAGGGTCATCACGAATGGACCCTGAACCCTCTAGTTCTTCAAGTCATTTTCAAGAGATAGGGCACTCCAGAGATAGAGCTCTTTGCAGCCCCGGACAATCATTAACTTCCTCTTTATTGTTGCAGACCACCCCTTCTGGGTCCTGTCCCTCAGGATGCTCTTCTGCTGAATTGGACCAGCAGGTTTCTGTATGAATTTCTTCCTTTTCCTCTGATATTCAGGATCCTGATAACAATCAGGTCTCAACCATGTGAGGTGATTCTGGTGGCTCCAGATTGGGCCAGGCAGCCCTGGTATCCTCTGCTGTTGTCATTGTCAGTAACACTGCCCTTGTGTCTTCCCAGGCAACACAATCTCCTCACCTCCTCTCAGGGGAGGATTCTGAATCCCAGCCTTCAGACTCTCAGGCTCAAGGCCTGGCTCTTGAAGAGTTAGAATGTGCAAGTTTGCATTTCTCCCAGTCAGTCCTGGATATTTTGAGAGTTAGCAGGAAACCTGCTACTAGGAAGACTTACAACTCCAAGTGGAAAACATTTGGGTTTTGGTGTTCCAGGAGGCATACTAAGCCAGAAGTGGCTGATATTGCCACTGTTTTTGACTATTTAGTGCATCTTAACAGTTTAGGCCTCCAGCCTACTATTCTCAAGGTACATTTAGCAACTGTGTCTGCCTTCCTTTCTGCTGGTAAGAGCTTCTCCCTAGCTTCCCATCCAGTTTTCAAGAAATTCTTCAAAGGTTTGGTTTATGTCAGTCCTCCCTTTAGGGAGCCTACCCCTTCTTGGGATCTGAACATCTGTATTGCTCAGCTTATGCAGCCCCCTTTTGAACCTTTATCTTCAGCTGAGCTGAAGTACTTGACTTGGAAAACCATGTTCCTGGTGGCCATTACCTCTGCCAGGAGAAGCAGTGAATTACAGGCATTATCAGTGGAACCTAATTTCATTTCCTTTCATAGGGATAAGGTGGTCCTCCGCACCAGTAGAAAGTTTCTTCCCAAGGTGGTGTAAGACTTTCATCTGAACCAGTCTCTATCATTGCCTGTGTTTTTCACTGATCATTCCTCCTCTGGGGAGAGGAGGTTACACAGTCTTGATGTAAAAAGGGCTCTTAGTTACTATATTGAGCATACTAAGGCCCATAGGAAGGACTGCTCTCAGTTGTTTCTCACTTATGATGACGTGGGAAAGGGCAAACCTGCTACCAAGAGGTCTATTGCCAGGTGTATTGTCTCTTGTATTCAATTCTGCTATTCTAAACTTGGGAAGGAACCTTCCTCAGGCCTGAGGGCTCATTCTACCAGAGGTACAGCTGCTTCGGTCGCAGCAGCTAGCGATGTACCTTTAGTGGACATATGCAAAGCAGCTACCTGGAAATCCGTTCACACTTTTACCAAGCATTACTCTTTGGACATCCAGTCATGAAGTGATGCTAGGTTTGACACGGCTGTGCAGCAGAGCCTGTTCCCAAAATAGGCTCTGTAACTCCCTCCTCCAAGGGGGTACTGCTTGGTAGTCTGCATATAGTCAGAATACAGCAAGACTTCATGTTGTTTGAAGAAAAAATTACTCACCATAGTAATGTTGTTTCTTCTAATGGAGTCTTGCTGTGTTCTGACCTCCCTCCCTGCCTCCCCTCCTGGAACCTAGTAGTTTTGGGATGTGGTGGGGCACGCACAGTGCTGCACCCCAGAGGTGTACTGGACATGCCTCCATCTCTTAGGGGGTTTGTTTTAATTTGTTTATTAAACATTTTTGGTAAATCACTACCTGTTGGGTTCTTTTTGGGTTTTCTCAACTTGAGTCTTTTGACCCTAAAACCTTGTTTTGCCATTTGGCACAAAATTTTTGAAACAATTTCTACTTTGAGTTAGTTAGTTTAGTGCTCGTAAGAATCTGATGGTTACACTTTAGAGTACCACAGACAGAGGTTTGAAAACCGAGCTCGAGCTCAATGTTCTATGCCGTTGCATAGAGTTAACCCTTTACTCTCCGGAGCAGTTCAAGTGCTGGGGCTAACTGCATATAGTCATAATACAGCAAGACTCCATTAGAAGAAGCAACATTACTATGGTGAGTATTTTTTTCTTCTCTTCCTCCTGATAAGGAGTCAAAGAAACTAGAAATGATGGGGAAGAAGACTTGGTTCTGCTTTCCTGAGTCTCAAAATAGCTAAGGCTTAAGGCTCCATTCTTGGCCCACTCCTATTCTCTATTTTCCTAAATGACCTACCATCAGCCTGCTCCTGTCCCTTATCCATATGTATTCTGACGACACAGTTTAGTTTGCCTCTGGCCACTCACCCTCCGATGTGATGTATCAGACTTCAACTTGACTTCAGTAATGTTCAACGCTGGCTAAGTTCTCATCAACTCTTTCTCAGTGCCAAGAAGACAGTCTCCATGACCTTTGGCACTAGGCAGAGAGACTCTCAGCTGCCCTCCCTCCCCTCCTTCCACACCCTTGTCGGGACAATTTTAGAGGACTCCACCTCTTTCAAATATCTGGGTGTCTGGCTTGGCCAACACCTTAACTTTTCTGATCATATTATTGATATTCTGCAAAAATTGTGCCCCAAGCTCAGTGCCCTTTACAGAAACCGCAGTTCATTACCACTACTGGTTAGGCATGATCTTGTTCAGAAAATGATACCCCCCATTTTCGACTATGGTAACATTTTCTACAGTGCTGCTCCTAAGTCTTCCCTTGCCAGACTGGATTCCCTCTTCAGTGCTTTTTGTCACTTTGCCTTTGACCCCTACCCCCCACTCATCACTGCATCCTATACCACTCTCTAGCGCTGCCTTCCCTGGAATGCAGGCATCTCTTGCACTGCACTAAGTTCACTTCCAAGTTCTGGTTTGGATCACTCCCCTCTTGCCTCTCCTCCTCTCTCTCTGCTCCCCCTCCCACCCTCTTGGGTCCTCTGACTCTCACACTCTTGCCATTCCCCATCGCCACACCTCCATAGGTCAGGAAGCTTTCTCCTTCCATTTCCCTAAACTCTGGAACTCTCTTCCTCCTCTGATCTGTCTTTCTTCTTCCCCATCAGCCCTCTACCTAGCTCTATGCAACTTCTACTCCCCTAACTGCACCTGCTCCTAGCCTCCCTCACCACCCCACCTTGCACCCCACTGTCTTCATGTATCCTTCCCTCTGACAGTCCTCAATCCCTTCTTCCCTCTCCCTAACCTTGTGCAACCTCCTTTCCCCAACACTCATCTACTCCTAGCTCCCCTTCCACCCCCCACTCTTACCTATAACCCATTAAACTTTGTTTGCCCTCATCAAATCCTTACTCATTCTGTCCATTGCTAAACTTTTGCTTCTCCCTAGTCCACATTTTCATACGCTCCCAGCACCCTACAACAGTGCTCCTACCCCGGCGCTGATCCACTTGCTTTTCGCCCCTCTCATTCGCATACTCACTCCTCTATTTGCTTATTATTAAACCACTTAACACTCCTAGTTACCCTGTCAGAACTGTGATCTCTACCCCCTTCTGTCCCCCTCCAGTTATTCATTCTCCTGTACTTCTAGCTAGCTACCCCCTGTCCCCCCCCCAACTCTTCCTCCCCATCTCCTTCTCTCCCCATCCAAAGTTTCCTGTCCGGTCCCTCCCTCCTTACAGAGTTTCCTAGCATCCTGAAGGGGGTTCTGGACCTGGCAACTTTTCCTTCTTCCTACCCCCAGTCTGTTTCCTCTCTCTCTCTAGCACTTACCAAAGCCATGCTCCCAACTCTAGGCACGTCTCTCATTTTTTGTTTTCTTCTCCCACTGTCCTCCTGGTCTTTCGGCCCTGGTTGCACCATATAAAGTTCTCCAACGAATTTGTTATTCCTGCCTCAGCCTCAGGCCCTTGTGTTATAGTGCTGTAGTCTACTACTCTGTTATGTAAAGAAATCTGCACCAGTATTGTTTGATTTTGCATTATGTTTGCCTCCTCCAACCATTGTAACCCCCGGACGCATCTGGAAATGAGCTGTTCGTCAGCTCATGTTGTCTTTCCTGATGAAACATTTTGTAAATAAATAAATAAAAATAAATCATTAAAAACTATCAGGCAAACCAGGGTGGGGGCTGACCAAACAAGCAGACACGAAAGACCGTTCGGCCTATTCTGCTGGCATTTTAGTATGTTAGTATAAATGATAAAATATCAGAATTGCCTTTGGAAGACTGGCCACCCTAGCTGAGAAATTGCCAGAGGGCCAAGATAAAATATTAGCACAGCAAACCATTGCTAATGGCCAGCAGGCTGGTAAACACCTATCAAGATCAGCCTACAATACCTCAGTGCTACAGCCAGGGATGCTGCCTGTGAGATTTGTCTCCATTGCCACTCTTGGCTAAGGGTGACTGGTTTTGCCTCTGATATGCAACAGTCTCTGATGAATGCTCCTTTCAGGAGAAAACAGTTGTTTGAAACTGATGCTGAAAATGCTTTTCGGGATTTACAAGTCTCAAATATGATTCTTAGATCCCTGCACACTCTGAACCCAGGACCCCGGCGAAGGACTCGTGGTCCTTTTTGTAGGCCCTCTCCCCATCCAGGCGGAAGCTATTTCAGAGGCTAAGGACATGGTCCTCAAAAGTTTCCAACCTTCCACATCCCAGGCTGTCAAGCTGCTTCCTGGTGCCCATGCCAGACTTACAAAAGGTCAGACTATTCCTGGCACTTCAGCTGCCCTGGTGCTTTCTGACTCCCTCCCCTTACTCTGGCCTCACTGCTTCAGAAAATATTGGTGGAAAGCTGCATCTCCTCCCTCAGCCTACAGAAATAGAGATCGCTACAGATGCCTGGGTCCTGGAAGTGGTTCAGCAAGGAAACTCCCTAGAGCTCCTTTTTGTCCCTCCGGTGACCCACCATTACTCAACAAATATCCTCCGAGATGTCATGCCCTCTTGCTGGAGGAGGTTAAAACTCTCCTCTGGAAAAGGGCTGTAGAACCTGTCCCTGTTTCAGAACAGAATCTGGGCTATTTATTCCTGGTAATTTCTGGCCAAAAACAGACCAGGGGCCTCAGTCCCTTACTAGACCTTCAAAGACTGAATCTTTTTATTGAATACAAAAAGTTTTGAATGGTCTCCTTGCTGTCCCTTCTCCTCCTGTTCAGGAGGATTGGATGGTTGCTATGGACAGAAAGGGTGCACACCCTCATTTCAGAATTCAAAAGTCACACAGAAAATACCTGTGTTTCATGCTGCAGGGCTTGCACTACCAGTTTTGTATCTTATCCTTTGGTTTATGCTCTGCAGAGCATGTCTTTACCGAAGTATCTGCCGTGGTGGCAGCTGCCTTCTGCAGAGAGGGCCTCTGTATCTTCCCCTACATAGACTGGCTTCTAAAAGCCCCATCTCAGGAAGCAATAGTTTGCACACTGTTTTGGACCTGACAGTCTTTCAGCCAACTTGGCATACTAGTCAGTGACTGAGAGTCCTCATGCTTTGCCAACAGCTCCAATCTATATGAGTGGTTTTGGACACAAGTTTGGGACAGGTATTCCTGGCCTCTGACTGTGGTACGGTACAGGTGGCCAAAGCATGACTGGTATCATCTAGTGGCTGTGTCTGTGCCAGATGCCTATTAAGGTTAAACGGCCTAATGGCAACTGTCATATAGGCTGCCTTCCAGATCACCTCCACATGAGAATCTCTCGGTGGTTTCTCAGGGCACAATAGTCACAGTATTCAGACAAATTGGAGCATCTCATACAGGTGACTCCTCTACTTGGTTGCTCCCTGCTCTGGTGGTTGGACTGATCCAACCTAGAGCTGGGGTACCCCTATCCTCTAGCAATCCCCCCTCTTGGTGATGACCACAGATGCATCAGGTTGGGGTGCCCATCTGGGCCTCTTCAGAACCCAGGTCAGTGGACCCCTGTGGATATGGCTCTGCATAGCAACACTCTGGAGAATGAAGGCAGTTCTGCATGGCCTACAGGCCTTGGCCAGCCTTCTCTATGTGTCCAAGCTACTGATCCGTACAGACAATATTTTGGTGATGTATTACATCGACCGACAAGGCGAAGTTCATATATATCCCCTCTGCAGAGAGGCGATGAGAGCTTGGCATTGAGCAGTGTAATGGGACAAAAATGGTGCAGGGCCTGCATCAGAAGTCCTATGTATAAGAAAGATTTAAGGATTTAAATATGTACTCCCTAGAAGACAGGAGGGAATGGTGGGACATGACAGAGACATTCAGGTACCTCACAGGAATAAACAAGGTAGAGGAAGGAAACATTTTCGAAAGGAAAATATACTGAAGGACAAGGGGTCACAATATGAAGCTGGAGGGAGGGAGGCTGAGAGGAAATGTGAGGAAGTACTTCTTCATGGAGAAGGGTGATGGATGCATGGAACAGCCTCCCAGAAGACATGGTGGGGGCTAAAACTGTCACAAGATTTAAGAATGCATGGGCTAGACAAAATGGAATCTTAGAAGTAAGAGGGGTGGAAGCCGGAGTCCAAATAGGGTCTCCAGTGGAACTTTAGGTAGGGAATTTAGGGCAGAATAGGTGGGCCAGGTGGTCCTTGTCTGCTGACAATTTCTGTGTTTCTATGTTTCTGTCTGCAGTGTTTCTACCAGGGACCCAGAACACTCCAGCAGATCACCCAAGTCAGTTCCAGGCGCAATGCCATGAATAGGAACACTCCAACTCCGCCATGGGTGGCCTCTGACAAATGGGGTCAGCCAGTCATAGACATGTTTGCGTCCCAGCCTCCCATCCCCATCCACCTCCCAGCTCTGTCACATACCCAGTCCTGGAGGGATCTACTGTTTTTCTCCAGACAGGCAACCTGCCAACCCCATCTCCCTCCCATTACTGCTACTTACCCAATCCCAGAGGCCTAAAGCCCCTGTTCATTCAGGCAACCACCTAACCCCATCCACCTCCCAGCTCTGTCCCTTACCCAATTCAAGGGGATGTCTGTTCCGCTTCCTTAGCAAGGCAACCCTCTTAGGCACATCCCACTGCTGTATCTCGATCCCAAAGGGGATCTATTGTTCTTCTTCATCCAGGCAACCTCATGGTTCTAGCCACTTTCCATTGCTGTCACGTACCCAATCCTGGTTTTTGGGGGGGGGGGCACTTCCCTTCCTCATACAGATGACTTAGTCTCATCCCCAAGTCTAGAACTCTGTTTGCCTCCAGTTTACTCCTCCCTTTCCTCGACTACAGATCCCTTATTTTCTCACCCTCACCAAACTCCACCAATTTCTTCAAGCTTAAAGCAGCATACAATAACATAATCAGATTCGTCACTGAGCTCCCCTGTCGCACACATAGCTGTATTCTTTATGATACTATCAAATGGTTCTCAGTAGAAAACAGGTTTGCCTGGAAGACACATTTGTTCATGAACAAAATCCTCAGCAACCTCCTCCCTCCCCAGTGTCCCCTCTCTCTTCATAAGATTGGATCCTGCCTGCCCTACTAAGAGTGCCTCCTCCCTCTTTAGGGTCCCGTTCTTGAGCACTTCACTGGAACAGAGATCACTCTCTTTCAAGGGTCCTAAACTATTCAACACCCTACGCCCAACCTTGCAGCCTGCCCTGTATTGATTCCATTACGGTTACCCTGAAAAAGCAGTTGCTCACTACCACCCCGTAACTGTTTCTTAACTCCTTTCCAGGATGAACAATGTACCTCTCTCTCCTCCCTCCCCTCCTGTTTAACTTACCTCTCTTTCTGGAATCTCTCCTCTCCCCTTTCTTTTACCCCCTACCTGTCAGGTTCTGTTTTGTGCTCATAGGTACAGCTTAGCACTAGCTATTTCGTTGCTGTTCATAGTTATTCAGTATTTTAACCCTTGCTGTGCTGCCGGCGTGTATACACTGCCTAAAAACCTATACGTTCTAAATCTTCTGGCAGCCTAAGGGTTAATGTCTGTTTTGATATGCTCGCTATATGGTTAACATGTTTATGCCTTGTTTCTATGTAGTAAGTAAACATTTGTAAAATCTGTATTTGCTGTAACTGTACTTATACCCAACTATGTAACAAGTGTTTTTCTGTGTAAAAAAAAAAAAAACTTTTTCTGCATTTGTATTCATATCTACCCATGTTTCTGTTATAACTGGATGCTTGTGAAAACGGGTATTTGCCCACATGTCTTTTCCAGTACAAAATAAAATGAAATTACCTCAAAAGCCCCACCAACTTCCCATCTCTGTGATTTACCAATCCCGAGGATCTGCTATCTACTACCCTTCCTCATCCAGGCAGCCTCCCAGCCCCATCCAACTCCCATCAGGGTCCTTATCTGATCACGAGGCGTGATCGAGATACTGCCTTTCTTAGCCATTCAACCTCCCAGCCCATCCACCTCCAATCAGTGTCACTTACCTTATCGCTGTGGGGGGGGAGTCAAGACCACTGCCCTTTCACCAGGCAGCCTTCCAGCCCCACAGTCCAAAGGAACCAAGCACTTGTAGAGCAACACCCAAGCAGATAGAAAATAAACTCTGACTACAAATTCTCCAGATGGAAAAATGCTTTAATCCAGCCAGACGATGTGGGGACCAAGATGTGAGACAAGTGTCAGCCATACTAAGACCCCAGTGCTTCGACCATAGTCTTTGTCAGGGGGTCATTATTCCATTTGGAGAATTTGTAGTCCAAGTTTTTAATTTTTTATCAACCTGCGTGTTGCCCTACGAGTGCTTGGTTCCTTTGGACTATGTTGGTAATGATTTGGGGTTAGCCATCCCACATGGAGCACCAGCCCCCCGCCACTGAGCACACTCGCCTCTAGAGTATTGGTTGGAACCTTCCAGCCCCATCCACCTCCCATCTCTGTAATTTACCCGATCCAAGGGGGTCTACTGGGAGCATTTCTTCCAGTGAGGGCATTCCCCCCATGTGAGGGGTGCTACAGGGTTGGGCAAGACCCTGTCCCATTTGTTATGCAGAGAGAGATAAAAGCAAGGATCTGTTTTGTCCTCTTCTATTCTGTCACTTGTCAGTCTCTTTCCTGTCCGATTGCGCAATCAGATTTTTCTTGTGGCAGCTAGGAATTGACCACTCCAATGGTCCCACAGTTTCTCCCGTTATCTCCCTTCCTTCACTTGCTGTTTCTATTCTTTCTTTCTCCCCTTGCTTCTCTGTGGTTAGAAACATAAATGTGAATTTTTAGAGGATAATGGATGGGCATCAGTGAACAACAGCACTATGTTCACTTGGTTGTCATGACAACCATGAGAACTCTGCGCTGTTGCTCACTGATGTCCATCCATTATCTTTTATAGTGTATGGGCAAAAGTGATCACCACTCGAGCACTTCCATCTCAGTGAATGCAAAACAAGCAGAAGAAATTTCAATACCATTTTTACAACTGTGGGCCGAGCCTACAGCCATTTCACTTTCTCTGCCTATAAAATGGCTGATCGTGGCACCTTCCATTGGATTTTGGAAGTATCCTTCCGAAAGTCCAGTGGAGCTTGAAACACTCCACCACAGTTGGCCACTACGAAGCAACAACCACACTATTTCGGCTGTTACTTCCACATTTTCGGGACAAGAACTATGCATGCGAAGGAAGACCAAGGGAGGGATAGTGAGGCTTAATAAAGGGGAGGGGGGTGGGCAGAGGGTGACGGTGAAAAGGCAGAGATACTAAAATATTTTTGCTCAGTATTTACAAATGAAGAGGGGGAAGTACCTAAAACAAACAATAGAAACACTGGATACAGAAGTTGATACCAGCCCATTTACAGAAGAAAGGGTTCTGAAAGAACTCTTAAAACTGAAGGTGGACAAAGCAATGGGGCCTATCCCAGAATTCTAAAAGAACTAAAGGTAGAACTAGTGACACCACTGACTACCCTCTTTAACAAATCATGGGAGGATGGGGTGGTGCCTGAGGACTGGAGGAGGGCAGATGTGATTCCTCTTCACAAAAGTGGGAGCAGGGCAGAAGCAGGAAACTACAGACCTGTTAGTTTAACCTCAGTGATAGGGAAAATGATGGAATCACTTCTGAAGGAAAGAATTGTCCAGTACCTAGAGGCCAGAGGGCCAGGACCCAAGGCAGCATGGATTCACAGCGGAAGGTAATGCCAGCCAGACCTAATAGATTTCTTTGACTGGGTGACCAAAGTAGTGAGATCAGGAGGGCTGCTGGACATGGCCTGCCTAGATTTTGAGGCATTTGACTCAGTCCACACAAAGATTAATATACAAGTTAGTCAGCCTGGGGTGGGTCCTAGATGATAGCCTGGGTAAAATTGGCTAGAGAATAGGACACAGAGGGTAATAGTAAATGGGTCCACTATGAGAAAGGAGAGGTTACTAGTGGGTACCCAGGAGTTCGTTATTAGATCGGTCCTCTTCAATGTCTTTATCAGCGACATTGCAGAGGGACTGGAAGGAAAAAGTATGTCTCTTTGCAGATGACACACAGATCTGCAACAGAGTTGATGCACAAGGTGGGGTGGAAAGGATGAGAAGGGACTTGGTAAGGTTAGAGGAATGGTCAAATGTATGGCAGCTTAGATTTAATGCTAAGAAGTGCAAGGTAATGCACCTGGGAAACAAAAACCCAGGGGAAGAGTACACAATGGGGGGTGAGATACTAACAACAACAAAATGGAAAGGGACCTGGGGTAGTCATATCAGATGACTTAAGGTGGGCAAACAATGTTGGGGGCAGTAAGGAGGGCTGGGGGATACTGTGATGCATAGGAGAGGCATCACCAGTAGAAAACAGGAAGTTGTTATCCCTCTGTACGGACAGCTGGTGAGACCCCATCTGGAGTACTGTGTGCAGTTCTGGAGACCCAATCTTTGCAGGGCGTAGACAAGATGGAAGCTGTCGAGGAGGGCAACTAAAATGGTGCAGGGTCTGCACGGAAGACATATGAAGAGAGCTAAAAGGAGCTTAATATGTATAGCCCATGAAAGGAGGGGAGAGGGGACATGATAGAAACTTTCAAGTACCTCAAGGAATCAACAAAGTCCAGGAGGGTAGCATCTTTCAAAAAAGGTGTGCAAGAACAAGGGGGCACAATTTGAAGATGGGGGGCGGCTCAGAGGTAATGTAAGGAAGTATTTTTTTCACAGAAAGGGTTGTGGATGCATGGAACAGCCTTCCGGAGGAGGTTGTGGAGTCAAAAACAGTGGTTGAGTTCAAGCACGCATGGGACAGTCGTAAGGCAATTCTAGGGGGTGGGGCTAGAAAGAAGTAGGCTGCTGGTTAACTAGGATCTGCAGCTTATCCAGTAAGTAGGGAAATGGGCAGACTGGGTGGGCCAAGCGGTCCTTATCTGCCGTCAAATTCTATGTTTCTATGTTTCATGCATGCAAGACATACATGCACAGTTCCACTGGTGCCGCCATGTTGTAAATGGCCTATTGCCGTTCACCGCAACTCACGTGTCATGGAAATACTTTATGCGCGGTTGCATCACCGCGCCATCTTAGGAGTGGCACTCTCGACAGTTGCTCTTGAACTTAAAGCTCACCACAGCCGTGTCTGCTCTGTCTAGAGTTTGTTTTAAACAGTCTGTACTTTGACCTCTTACCTGACTGGAAACACAAAGTCGTTATGAGAGCTGACAGGAAACAATTTTTATTGTAGTAATAACATAGGCACACCCTATGTAGAAGACCTATAGGAACTATAACTAAAATGCAAAAAAAACATTAGCAGTAAAAAAGTTAGCAATCTGCGGTCATGCTTTTCTGATGGCGGACGTCACTGTGCATTAGAATTTGCTTGTCTGCTAGCAGGAAGCATGGCCAGGTGTTTAGGTTTGTCGTAGTGCAGACTCTGTAGTAATCAGAGAAGAAGGACCTGCAAGAAAGGTGAAAAAACCAAAAAGAACTTTACTTGCTACTTATTCTGACACTGAAACCGGGAAGAGGAGAAGCGGTGTTCAAGAAAAAAAGCGAACAGCACAGATACCAGGGCAACGAGACCGCGAGAGCATTCCAGGTTATTGTACCATCGATGTGATATATTCAAGATAGTACAGCATAGAGGATAATGGATGGGCAACAGTGAACTACAATGCACTAGAATGGGGATTGTGACTAAAATTGGTTTGTGAATTAGAGGGAACTCTGAGCGGCCTTAGTGGATGGTGGTGGTCCCTTGGAGGGTTCCTAAGGTTTCTCTGTGGGAGGAGCTATTGCTTGCCTCTCAGGGTTCTATATTTTCTAACCACAACCTTTTGGTTTGATCCTGAATTTTGGTATCTTGGTCTGTCTGCAGCTGCTGTTACTGAGGAGGTGTCAGAGAAGAACTGGTTGTTTGGAGGAACTTTCGGTGTTTGAATTCAGAGGCGGTGAGAGCCCTTCCCGTTTCTCTAAGAAATCCTTCCTTTCTCGCAGGATATTTCTTATACCGAGACGCTGATCTATTGTTACCATCATGAGACTTGTAATGTTTGATTTTGCTCTTTAATTTAGAGAGGGTGAGAGCCTCTCTTGTTTTAAAATATCTATTCAATCTCTGGACATCTAGGCATTTTTGGATATTAGATATTGGAACATTGTTTTTTGTTTTAAATTTGTTTGGTGTTTTTATATTTTATTTTACTTATTTGTTGAATTTTATGATTTATTTTGTTGATTTTGGTGTAAGTGTGTGAAGATTTTAATATGTGTAGAAGGCCTTCCACCACGGTCATACGCTATTCGTCCTCCACTCTTCACGCCCTTCACCCTTTCTACCCCTTGCCATTACAGTTGTCAACTTACCAGCGCTGTAGAGCGCTGGCTATTGTTCGGAGGGTGAGGAGGGGTTTTGGGGGGTGTGAACAGTGGAGGCTGATTGAGCGGGGACATCGTATTGGGGTAGTGGAAACCAGAAGACGTCCTGGGGCGAAATGGATTCTGGAGCGAGGTCACTCTTGTCTGATTTCCATACCTAAGGGCACCACTAATGATGTTGGGCAAGTGGTCTGTGCCGCTCCAGAGGCCCGTCCAACCCGGGCAGTGTTGTGCAATGCCAGATCCATAAGAAACAAGACTGCCGTTATTGCAGATCTTGTTGAGTCTGTGGATCTGGCTTGCATTACAGAGACCTGGCTGGATGAAAATGCTGGTCCAGTTTTGGAGGCGGCAGTTCCAGCTGGGTACTCGGTGTTACACCGTCTGAGGTTGGACGGCGGGGGAGTAGTGGTCTGTTTTAAGACCAAACTGGGCCTCACAAGTGTACCAGTTGAGGGAACTGAGTCCTTTGAGTGTATTATAGTGGCGGGTGTAGGCTGCAGAATCGTTCTCATCTGTTGTCCACCAGGTGATGAGAATCGCTTTCTGCAGGAAGTAGCAGACCTCGTCATCGACATGGCGTTTGAGTCACCCAGGCTGATGGTCCTGGGTGACTTTAACGCCTGGGTCGATGACGAACTCTCGCAGTTTGGACAACACTTCCTCCAATTAATGACATCTTTGGGCCTTACATGAGTGGTTACTTCTGCCACTCATAACAGTGGTCACTCCTTGGACTTAGTTTTCCTCCTGGGGATCAGGGCCTCCGATGTGGGGTGGAACCTGTCGGTTGGTCTGACAACTACACTGTGGGGATCAGTTTTATACCCCCCCCCGTAGGCCTACCCCTGTGGAGATGGTCAGGTACCGCTCTTTGCGAGATATTAGCTCTACAGGCCTGGCAGCGGTCCTTGACCTATCGGAATTCTCTGGAGTGAGCAATGATCCCGATGCCTTGGTGCTGGCCTATAATAGGGCCATCTCCTCAGCTCTGGATCTTATTGCTCCTGTCCGCGTTCATCCTCTCTCCCTTTGACCTCGGTCCCCTTGGTTTGATGGAACTTAGAGGGAGATGCAGCGACAAGGACGAACATCAGAGAGTTGTTGGCAGAGAACTGCCCTTGATGCCAATCATCTCAGACTGATGGAACATTATCAACTCTATCACTCTGCAATCTCTCGTAAGAAAGCAGAGTTCCTGTCCAGGGAGTTTGCGGCTGCTCAGAACCGACCAGCTCAGCTTTTTTGATCTGTCGACAGACTGTGCAACCCAGCCTGTCTGCATGTTCGGAAAGCTTTTTCACAAGTGGAGTGTGATGAGCTTGCTCGCTTCTTTGCAGATAAGGTGGCTGACATCAGGGCAGCACTCCAGCCTGCTCCCTCTATGGGAGAAGCTATTGATCGGCGTTTGGTCGCAGCCTCTAGCCTCTCCTGGAGTTCCTTTGACCGGCCTGAGTTGATTGATGTCATGAGGATTATCCAGAGTATGTGCCCTACTTGCTGTAGTTTGGATCCGGGCCCTACTTCCCTGATAAAGGGTTGTTATGACATTACTGGCCCAATCCTAGGACGGATAGTCTGGTGCTCCTTGGATACGGGTGAGTTTCCTAGCTCCCTGAAGGAGGCGGTGGTGACGCCCCTCCTGAAGAAGGCTTCCTTGGACTCTGATTGCCATGCTAACTACAGGCCGATCTCTAATTGTCCCTTTGTAGGGAAGATTATTGAGAAAGTATTGGCTGCACAGTTGGAAAACCATTTAACCATCCATGACATCTATGAACCTCTCCAGTCTGGTTTTCGAAAGAGGCACAGTACCGAGACAGTGCTGGTTCAGGTGCTCAATGATGATCTGATGGCTAGAGATCAGAAGAGCCGTTCCATCTTGGTTCTTCTTGATCTCTCCTCAGCTTTTGACACTGTGGACCATGGGGTACTTCTCGAGCACCTGGAGTTCATCTGGCACTGGATTTCAGTTAGGTACAGTCCTCAGTTGGTTCAGATCCTTCCTCACTGACAGAACTCAGAGAGTGGTGTCGGGGATAAATTCTTCCTGCCCAGTCTGTCTGTCATGTGGGGTTCCCCAGGGCTCGGTGTTGTCCCTCATGTTGTTCGCAGTGTATATGCTGCCCCTCGGAGACATTGTAAGAAGGTATGGGCTGAGGTTTCATTGCTATGCAGATGATACCCAGCTCTACCTATCTTTTGCACTCGGCCAGGATAGAGCTTTTTCAATCTTTAATAACTGCCTAACTGAAATCCAGTGCTAGATGAATTCAAGCTGGCTGAAGTTAAATTCGGAGAAGACTGAGGTAATAGTTGTGGACTCGGGTCATAGGGTAGAGGGGATGGAAGCTGGTTTACCCTCAGGTTTATTTCTGGGGGGTGTCCAGCTCCCTACCTCTGAACAGGTGCGGAACTTAGGGGTGATTTTTGACAATGAGCTGACTCTGCGTTCCCAGGTGTCAGCAGTTGTCAAACTTTCCTTTTATCATCTTAGGAACATCGCCAAGATTAAGCACCTTGTTCTGCCCTCCGATCTGCCTACTTTGATCCATGCTTTTGTGACCTTCCGCCTTGATTATTGCAACTCCCTTTATCTAGGGCTTCCTGGGGTTGATATCTGCCACTTGCAGGTGGTGCAGAATGCTGCGGCCCGTGTATTGATGGATGCGTCCCGTGCCTGTCATATTTCACCGGTCCTGCATGATCTGCACTGTCTGCCAATTCAGTGGTGGATCACCTTTAAAGTTGGTCTTTTGACTTACAAAGCCCTACACAGACAGGGCCCAGACTACTTGAAAGAGCTTCTGGTTCCCTACTGCCCTCAGCGATCTCTCTTGCTCGTGGACGAGGTTGCTAGAGATTCCGGTGTCTTTGAAATCTTCAGGTGCTCGTGCTTTTATATGATTGCACCTACCTCTGGAATTCTCTCCCCCGTCCGCTTCGTCAGTGTGCGTCTGTGGAGGAATTTAAAAAGGCCTTAAAGACCTATTTATGGTCTAAGATTTTTTAAATTATTAAAGTGATTTTATGAGCTCAGATCACTGGTAGACTGAGGTTTTATTTATTATATTTGTATTTATTGTAAGGCGCCTTGAATTTGTGAAAGGCGCGGTATAAAGTTTTATTATTATTATAATGCTATGTTCACTTCGAGAGATTGTCATGACAACATAGTAAACCTCAAGAACGAAGCTCAAGAGGTTTACAGTTGTCATGAAACCTCGCGAAGTGAACTCAGCTGTTGTTGTTTACTGTTGTCCATCTTTTGTAGTGTATGGGCAACAGTAAATCGATAGTGAACCACTTCTTGAGGCACCTGACTCCATTTCAGACTTTGTCCACCCCCCACCCCAAACCCAAGAACAAGCCGCGCTCCATCCCCGGTTCCCCAATCTCACAGACTCAGTTTAAAAAAAATAAAAAAATGTACACACACCTGCTGCTTAATGGGTATCAGGAGGAACGTATGCCCTTACTTTTCATGCCTTTGTCATCGCTGCTCTCTCTTGGATCCACCTCTCACCCCAGCTGCGATTTCCTGAAGTGCGGCGCTTTGGTAAAAGTGCATGCACAAAGACATTTAGTGTTGTACCATTGATGCAACGTACTCACAATGCTGCAACAACAATTTGATGTCACATCAATGGTACAACAAGATTACCTTTTGATCGAATCTGATGCATAACAACGCTCTCCTGTACACTATTTGATGTAACATTGATGGTACAACAGCACTGGGAACTGATTGAATTCAGTTAATAGTAACCCTCTCCCATACACCATTTATTTATTTATTTTTATTTATTAAAGTTTGGCAACCGGGTAGTCCCACTGAGCCCTGAAGGTCCCTTTTTTCAGGGGCAACCTGGGATAACAATACAAATTATGATACAGAACAAGACAAGATAGGGTTGCAGAAATCAAGTGTACAAGGTTAGAATGCAGGTTACAGTCTTGGTTATCAACAAGTTACTGTACATGGTAGAGATTGGCAAGGATACGAAACATGAGTAACAGATAACCAGTATACAGGTGAAGTGCTGTCTAGCAGAACAGTGGCATGGCCGAAAGGGAGGGGATCCTGACCCTTATATTGTTGAAATGATTGCTGAAAGCTGTAAGGGTTTCTTGAAAAGATACTCCAATACAGGGGGTTGACCTTGGGATGTATTATGACCTCTACAAGTTTGTTTACAGATTTGTCAACAAGAGACTAGCACTGCAACAGAATGTTCTATTTTGTTGCACCTGTTAAAGACACTAGATGTGCTCGTTAGGCTGGCCTCAGGAAAGAAACTGACAAAAGTTCTGGTACATTTTGTGAAAAACAGGAGTGATGCAACTTACAATAACAGGATGCAATTTGAACTGCCATGCAAAAGCATCTTATATAAAAATTGAACAGTGTTTTGTTTAGAGAAAGAGAGAGAGCTGGTGGTTTTAATGAGTCTCAGATATAGGACTTTGAACTGCCTTTTATTTTTTTCATTTTATTGTTATTGATAATAAAACGCTACTTGCAGATTGTATAACTTTTCCTGGTTTGCCTATGTTGCTTGACCTATGCCTCTACAATGAGGGGCTCCTGAAGTACTGTCAGCCATGATTTCCTTTGGGCTGTTGGGTATGGGATCGGTGGGCATTCGGGAACAGTGGGGCCCAGAGAGTGCTGGTGCCATTCTGTCGTGTATCAGTTTTTCTCCTTGCGTTACTCTGTCAGGGATACTGCCAGTTAGAGCTCTTAGGTGCACTTGTACCAAAGCCAGGCTGAGTCCCTTCCCTCCTTTGTCACTCTTCTGCTAACCCAGGTTGTGGTGTGGTAGCGTAGAGCACCTTTCCTCCCTGCGGAGGTAAGCATCTGCTGGGATGCTCAATCCTCCTACCCCACACTGGCATCCAGCATTGCAGGCTTGTTTCTGAACCTGGGTTGCCAACGTCGCAAGTGGTAGCATTATCACTGTGCCGATGATGATTACATTCAAAAGCTGACAAGGAATCTTTCAGTAGAAATAAAGATTCTTTTTGTGTTCTTACCCTATATCCATTTGAAGATTTCTTTGTCGCAACTTTCTAATGTGCTTATCGACACCCAAGGTTTGTCTTCACTGCAGGAATGGGGGATCAGTCCTTGACGTCACTGTCAGTGATGTGTGCTGGAAGAAGGAAGCTACTTAAAAGATAGGATGATGGGGTCACAGAGTTTATGGAGGAAAGCATTGTTTAAAATCGGGTAGAGCCGTAAAATAAAGGAAAGTCATGAATAAATAAGGATGTGACATAATTTACTGGAAAGTACAGAGGAGTCCTTCTCTTGAAATGCAGTCTGTAATCTAATTTTTCTTTGCTCTTTCCTCAGCATGTACGTCTTCTGTCCAGAAAACAGTTCCAACTGAGGGCGCTAATGCAGAAAGCCAGAAAGACAGCTGGTCTCAGTGATCTCTACTGACTTCATCTATCATCCTAGAATGATGTTCATCATGTAGCAGCCATGTTTCTTTTGTTTTCTGTTCTATAATCAATAGCTAATCATTAATATGCTAAGTAAGAATACCGGATAAGTTATTACATTGTATCGAGTGTAAAATATTTCTGAGCTTTAAAGAAACTTGTTCAAAACTGGCTTTTACTAATGCACTTTGTATTATGTGTAAACTTCATTTTTGGTTTGGGGTTGCTGGAGAAATAAAACTGTTGCATTTATTTTTGACTTCAGTGACTGACTTCTATGCCCCCCTTTTCCAATCCCTCTATTTGTGGGGATGGGGGGTAACACAATGCACCTTTTCAAAATGGTAAGATAGAAAGCAGCTGCTTTGACAGCATATTCCAGTGCCATTTTGTGGCCAGTCAGCAGGGGCTACTAACATGCTGGATGGACTGCCCCCGTCAGGATTACGGTACCCGGTTCCCACCAGCAAGGCTTCAGTTAATTCCATTTCCGAAGTAGTCCGCTTTAAAAAAATAAGGTAAATGTATTTAGCTATGAAAAACTGGTGACTGAAAGGCACACACAGCCACTGCTGTTTTCCATCTGTATCCCAGGAGAGGGGTTATTGAAAGTATAAACAGTGAAATTATACAAATAGTACTGGGGCAACAGTGAATAAAAACATTAAAGGGATACATTCATGCACAGTGGCAGACATAGTTTGAAAGCCCATGAAAAGTTCTTTTAACTGCGGTATTGGGCATACCTGTAATTGGAAGCAGTCCAGAGATATAGATGACTGAGTCTGTGAAATATAACAATTACATTAGAGCCATTCTTAGAACCTTGTGATGTCAGGGACTCCACTGAGTTAAGCACTGCTCTTGATCGTCACTGACATCACAAGGTTCTAAGAACGGCTCTAATGTGGTTTTTATATTTCACAGACTCTGTCATCAATATCTCTGGACTGCTTCCAGCTACAGGAATGCCCAATACCTCAATTTAAAGAACTGTTTATGGGTTTTCAAACTATGTCTGCCACTGTACGTGAATGTATCCCTTTAACTAAAATACAATTTAATGCACCCCTATGTATTATTTTTTTTCTAACTGTTCTCCCCCGGGTCGTGCCTGAAAATAGGCATTTTTCATGTCTAGTGCACCCACCCGGTTATCAAAAGCAAATAAATAAATAAATAAGCATTAACACGTATGTAAGTTAGAACGCTACACAATACAAAAATCACAAAAAGTATCCCAGCCTCAAAGAGAGAGATGGGTAACGCAGCTGAACAGCAACAATACAGGGTACTGTAACTTGGGACTGGAAAACACCCTGGCTAGGGCAGGGGTAGAAAGGGAGAATACTAGGAGGCAGATGGGGAGAGGAGTAGGCAGGAGAAAATGGAAGAAATTAAGGGGACTAGTCGCAGGAGCAGATGCGAACAGTGAGACTTTGAAGGAGATCCAGAATCCTCAATGGTGCAAGCATACAGTATTTTCTACACTTAAACTTGATAGAAAGGAAAGTTAGCCCTTAATCATCTACAGTGTTGCTTCCTTAGAGCCATGTTGTTTGGTCTTAAGACTATAGGCACTAAGACCCCTCAGGAATTAGAACCTTTGGAGGCAGTTAATGCTAGTGCATGGCACTGAAGTACAGTGTCATGCATGTGCCCACAAAATATAATGCAGTGCTGGCCTTGATCGCACATATCGGGCACTACCGTTCTCCCAGATGGTGTTAGTGACCACTCCTGTCTTGTTCAGATGGTCCAGCAACTTCTTCAGACCCCCTCCCAGAACAATAACCAATAGGGTCCTCATTCGTGGTCATCTCGATGTACTGAAAACGGACCTTCGTTGTAGTGACTCAACGCCAGTTTACACGACCAGCGATGTTGACCTTGCAGTTGAACAGTTCATCTTTCCTTTAGGCGCTGCCTGTGACAAACATGCCCTTTTTAAAAAGTAGAAAGTCAAAGGCAAGCTTAATCCTTGGCTCTCTCCTGGAATTCTTTAGCTGTTGAAAGTCAGGGACCATCTCTAGCATAGGGCCCGGGCCTCGGGTAAACAGTCTGACATCCAGAATTATAAAAAGGCCAGAAATTATTGTACCAGGACCATCCAAGTAGCAAAAAGCCAGCACTATAAAGAAGCCCTTTCTTGGTCCTAGAACAACGGTAGCAGTTTTGGACTAATCTTAAAGAAATCATGGGTAAGGATTCTAAATCATCCCCCTCCATGCTTGACATTGATGGTGCACATACCTTGACCCTAAAACTATCACAAATACGTTCAATAATGCATTTACAGACCTCAGTGACGTACTCCTCCCTGACTTCTGCCATTCTGCTCCAACTGGTTGCCCTGGTATGCCTAAGCAGCCCCCTACTCACCCCACCTTTCTACTTCAGACTCATTATTGTACGTGAAGCTAGGAATTATCTTCCAAAGCTGCTAGGTAAAGGGAGGTTCAGCGGTGATACCCTGGATCTAAAGTTCATCTCCCTTACCCTGGAAGAAATTCTTGCAACCCTAACCCACATACTCAACCTATCCCTTAGATACTCTAAATTCCCGCATAGATGGAAATCCGTTGTAGTGACACCGGTTCACAAGAGTGGGGATCGTGCCCAACCTGGTAATTACAGGCACATTTCTATCCTCCCCCCACTGTCAAAAGCCCTTACGAAAACAGTTGCCAACCAACTGATCGAATACTTGGACAAATATCAGTTGCAATGCCCACAGCAACATGGGTTCAGGGCTGGACATAGCACCTCCACTGCCTTGCTTGAATTCTCGGGCTTCATTTATAAATTCTTTGACCAAGGTTATCTGGTTGGTGCAGCATTCATTGAGTTAACCAAGGCCTTCGATACAGTTAATCATGTCCTCCTGGTTGACCAGCTAACTGACATACAGTAGGTCTTTCTCCTATACTGTAGCTTGATTCAGAAGCTAACTTCATTGCCATTCTCAGTAGGTGAAGATAGATAATATCCTCTCCGACAGTCAGCTCATCCACTCAGGAGTTCCACAAGGGTCCATTTTGGGTCACCTCTTGTTCAGTGTCTTCCTGAACAACCTCCCTCCCGGCCTTCTGGCAGGGAAAAATACTTATGTATGCTGACGTTGCTGTTCTCTTTGCCAGTGACACTGACCCGGTTGTTCTTGAGAGCCAGTTCCAACATAACTTTGCAACTGTTGAATAATGGTTTAGCAACCATAAGTTAATTATGAATTACAAGAAGACAAAAACCATGTTCTAGGGACGTGGATATGTTGTTCATCCACACTTCTTAACATTGTCCCTTCCCCTTTAAACTTGCCGGAAGGTCTTCAGGCTGGCTCCTCCCACCCACCCAGGTGATATAACCCTCGGCTCCGCCCCATGGTGCCAGATCTTCCTTTCCGCTGGAAGATTCAGGTTGCCTCCTCTTTCTCTCGCATTTTGTAGGCCCTGACTTCTACCTCTGGTTATTCCGAAATTTTGTCTCATTCGTGTTATCGATTGTGACTGCTATGTCTCAATTATGGAGGAAATGTCTTCCCCCAGATTTCGCTGGTGCCGGTGCGGCCAGAAGATGTCGCGCACTAACTCGCATACCGTGTTCGTGTACTGTCTTGGTGTCGGCCATGACAACAAGACGGCGAGAATATCTTGCCTTTCATCTGAACGTCCTCGACGACCGTCTCACATGCCTCAAATTGGGCAGGCCCAAAAATGGAACCGCCGGTGAAATCCAAAGAGGCCTGGTGGGCGGTTTCCGGCGTGGGATCTGCCCGAACAGCGAGAGAATGTATGCAGGCAGCCGAGGCGACTTGCTCCGGAATCTTCCTCTCGGGGTTTCTTCGTCTCGGCTAACCTGGGCTTCACTTTCTCGGGTTCCTTCCAAGAGTTGTGTCACTCTCTCCCGACTAAGGGCAAGGGTCCTGCGGACACTCACTCCTCTCGGTCCCATAAAAGGGGCAAGGAACCGGGATCGTCTTCGTCTTGGCAAAGACGCTCTTGGGATCGTGAGCGATCTAAGTCCCAGGGGCCGGCCATTTCAACCTCGGTCGAGATTGCCACTTCAGCTGCTGTCTTCTCGGCTTTGCCATCGGGCCAGTCGACCGAAGTTTCGGTCGATGAGGTTGAGATTATTCTCGACCCTATCGACCCATTGTCGCCAACTCCTGTAGCCAACTCTGACCAGAACTCCAGTCCTTTCCTTCCCCGACGAGGGGACCCAGCCTGTTGGGAACCCCGCCAAGGAGGTGGTCCCTGACTCCGGGAAGTCCCCGGCCTCTCCAGTGTCTCCCGAGCGACCACGTTGGCCTGCCCGCTCTCGATCGAGGTCTCTGACCCTCTCGACCGACATGCTGAGGAAGGCGCATAAGCAGTCTAAAAAGAGGTGACACCATCGGTCCTCCTCCTCCTCCTCAGATACTTGGTAACTTGGTGTATATAGACAAAGTTGGCCATTGGCCCATTTAATTGTCTCCCACTCATAGTGAGTTTATCTATTGACACATTTATGTAATAAATATTCGTCTAACCTTCTTTTAAATATGTCAAATGATGAAGAGTCCACAACATTCTTAGGCAGATTATTCCAAATTGTAGGTGTACGTATATTATAAAAGCATTGATGCCTATTGGTTCTTGCCGTATATATAAATATTTGTTTATCGTGTGATCTTGAATTTACTAATTTTTGAATCCTTCTTATTTTACATTGTGCCATTAAGGCCTTGTCTTTCAAGATTCGGTATAAAAATAATAGATCTCCTCTAATTCTTCTGGTCTCCAAGGAGTACAGATTTAGGTCAACCAGTCTTTCCCCATACTCCTTATTTTTAAGTCTTTTAATAGATTTTGTCAGCCTCCTTTGTACTTTTTCAATCTTTAAGATATCTTTTTTTAAGTATGGGTTCCAGATCGGTGAACCATAGTCGAGATGGGGTAGGACATAAGTCCTGTATAACTTAAGGACACAGTCTTTATTCCTAGAAATGAATGCTCTTTTGATGGAGAGAATTATACTGTTACATTTCCCTACAGTTTTAACAATATGTGTATCCGATGACAATTTAGAGTTTACCCATACACCAAGGTCTTTTTCACACGTACTATTCTTTATAAGCTTTTTATTTAAGAAATATGGATGTTTTGGTTTTTTTCCCAAAATGTGTCACTGCACATTTATTTTCATTAAATTTCATATTATTTAATTCACCCCATCTTTCTATTGTCTTGAGACTATCACTTAATTCTTTATACTTAATGACGACACTTCTCCACCTATTTTAGTGTCATCGGCAAATTTGGTAATGACAGAATCAACACCATTTCCCATATCACTAATGTATAAACCAAACAACACTGGGCCCAACACAGAACCCTGGGGAACACCACTGGTAACCTCACCCTCGTCAGAGAGAAGTGAATTTATTCTTACCCTCTGTTTTCTGTTAGCCAATTCCCAATCCATCTTACTATAAATTTATTTAGACCTAGATCAGGCAATTTTGTGATAAGTTTATTATGTGGAACCATATTGAAAGCCTTTCCCAAGTCCAAAAAGATCACGTCTACTGGTTTACCCTCATCTAATTTACAACTTACATGGCTATAGAATGCTAGTAGGTTAGTATTACAAGAGAGTCCTCTTTTAAAGCCATGTTGTGAAGAATCCTGCAATCCTAATTCGATTACATCTTTCTCAATTTTATTTTTAATCAGTCTTTCCAGAATCTTGCAACAAATTACAGTTAGGCTAATAGGTCTATAATTTGCCACATTTGATTTGTTTCCTTTTTTATGAATTGGCACCACTATGGCTTTTTTCCAGTCCAAGGGAATCGTACCGGTTAAAAGTGATTTATTAAATATGTCAGTCAAGGGGTTTATTACTACGTCTGAAAGATGTTTCCAAATTATCATGTCAGTATTATCCGGGCCTGATGTTGAAGAAGTCCTTAAATTAGATAACTCATTCAGTACCATATCATGACTGATACTGAAAGCTTCTGAGTCCATTACCCCTGGAATAGTCACCTTTGAATTATTCTCCTGATAGATAGTCTTAAAGTAATTATTGAAACTGTGTGCTGTTTCTTTATTACTATTTCTTATTTCACCATTAACAGTCACTGAGTTTATTTTTTTCCCAGTTTGCTTGTTGTTGTTAATATAGGCGTAAAACGCTTTATGATTTTTATTTGATGCCAATTTATTTTCAAATTTTACTTTTCCTTTTTTAATAATAGATTTTAGTGATCTCTATTGAGTCTTATATTTGTTAAGATTCATCAAGGTTGGATAACTTTTGTATTTCTTGAAGGCTTTGTTTTTCCTTCTTATCTGTACCTTGATAATTTTTTTAAAACAGTATGGAATAAAGCCTTTATTATTTTTGTCTTTATGCCTAGGAATAAAATGATTTGTAATTTCTTGAATTTTTGATTTTAATTTTTCCCACATAGAGTTTACATCTAGTTTACAGAATGATTCTCCTCAATCCATTATTTTAAAGGCTTCTATAATTTTATTCCATTCTGCTCTTTTGTAGTCAAATGGTAGTGACGATCTATTTAATTTGGGTTTTTTAATATTGATTGTACATTCTACAATGTTATGGTTGCTATTTCCTAAATGGGGGAGAATATCTATACTGTCAATTCTGTCAATGGAATTTGAAAAAATTAAATCCAAAATACTTCTCTCCCTTGTTGGAGCATCAACCATTTGATGGTAACCATGAGATATTATGGTATCAATCAATACTTTCTCAAAAGTAGTAATTCCTTTCAATTCATCCCAATTTATTCCCGGTGCATTAAAGTCTCCCAAAATTAAGGTATCACCTAAACTAGAAGCTTTATTTATTTCCTCTATTAAATTGTTATTATAATTACTATTACTGTTAGGTGGTTTGTAGCAGATTCCCAGAGTAATTTTGGGCAAATGAGGAAATGTTACATTCAACCACAGGGTTTCTGTTATATTTTCAGAGATTTCAGAAATTATAATTTCTTGACATTGTATATGTTCTGAAACATAGCAGCATACCCCACCACCTCTTCTTCTCAAACGATTTTTTGAAAAAAGTTGATACCCAGCAATATTGTTAGACCAATTATTATACTCATCCCACCATGTTTCTGTTACACATATAATGTCTGTATTATATTTATTTATCAATGTTTTTAGTTCAGTTAATTTTACATTATTCAGACTTCGGGCATTGATATTCCATATTTTTAGTTTCCTTGTTTGTAGATTGCTGAAGCTATGATCCAGTTTTGCACCCTCATCCCCCTTATTTCCTAGTTTAAAGCTTTTTGTATGATATTCTCAAAGGTTCTGCCCAATTTGTAGGCACCTTGCTTACTTAAATGAAGTCCATCCCAACAAAACAATGATGGAGTGTCACAGAAGTTTTCCCAGTGGGGAATAGACTGGTAACCTTCTTTAAGTGTCCATTTACGTATCCACTCATTTATACATTTGATCTTACGAGTAGTCCGGTAATTTGCTCTAGGAACAAGTAATATTTCTGAAAACCATGTCTCACAGTTAAGTTCAACTAATGTTTTACCAAGGTTTATGTATTCCTGTTTGATTTCTTCAGTGGATAGCTTTTTTAGATCATTTGTACCTGCATGAATAATGACAAGTGGATTTGGGCCTGAGTTATGTAGAATATCAGGGCACATTCTATTTATGTCTTTTATACCAGCTCCACAAAATGATGAACATGCTATATTGTGTTTATCTTTTCGGCTCACAATTTTGTCAGTGTATTTTATTATTGAATCACCTAGTACAAAGCATTGTCGGGTTAAATTATTTGTTGATACTGTTTCCATAGAAACTATGTCCTTAGTTATATCTGACTGTACTTCGGCTGTTTCATAAATGGGTCTATTTGAATATATTACTTCTTCTGCTATAATAGAAGATTGAACCGCACTGTCAGTAGTCAATATATCTGCCTGGGATTCAGCCATCACAGTACTAGAAGGAGTGGCGGTATGTTGTTCATTTATTGAACTGTCCTGTACCCTTTCTAAGATATTATCCCCTGTATCTAAATTGATCAGGGCTTCATATCTGTTAGATAGGCTGATATTGTTACACATTGCCCTGCGTCTGGATTTAGACTTGTGGCCTATAGAAACATTAATCCAGTCTTCAGACTCACTATGGATACTGTTCTTATTTGAGTCACTTCTTTTCCTTTTTTTATATGTACCGATCTCCCTATGAGGGTCAGTTTCACCCATATCGATATTGGACCCCAAAGATTTTGCAGTACCCTCCTTTAAAGAATTGCCTGAGGTTTGACTCAAGGTTTCTTGATATTGTTCGATAACTGCTAATCTTTCGTAGAAGTTATCAATGTCTTCCCTCAGGACGCTGTTATTTATATATTTATCACAAACATATAAAGGTGTTTGGGGAAGAAAATCAAATAAGGTATACATGGAACAGGTATTGCATTTCAATCCTGTTTCCCCATCCAAAGTTATGATAATATCTTTCCTTACAGGCTTTGATGCCATTTTTTTTACAGTGCTGTTACTCATTTCGTTGTCCAAGATGATTAAATCAGTCATGTTTTCAATTATTTATGTTGTGGTTGATAGATACTAAAGTAGGCCAATGCTGTACTTACAAATCCCAATGTTACCGTCCCTCTGCCACTCCTGACACGCGTGATGCGCGTATCTTTGTGCACGTTTTCGCGCGCGCTCGCCCTGCTTGCAGCAGGGCTTCCTAAAATACTGTGCTGTAACCCGGAAATGCCCTTGCGAGGTCGCCGAGCAAGAGGATTTTTTAACAAATTTAAAATAAAATCAAGTAGTGATTTAAACACACTCCAATAAAAGCAAAGTCCCCCAAGCAGTTTTACTGCCTAAAATTTCTAATCTGATCGAGTTGTAATTCTTTTTAGCTAGTCCTCGAACTACACTCCTCTACCTAGCGTTGCTAGGGCTTCAAACCTCACGATAGCGAGTTACAGTGCAAATGAATAGTTAGCAATACAAAAGGTATATCCTTTTTAAAAATGTTTCATTTAGAAGCAGAATCAATAATATGCAGAGTCTCACTTTATAATATAAGGTGTAACACAGTTCAGGGGTGCTAGCTCGCAGCAGGGCTTCCTAAAATACTGTGCTGTAACCCGGAAGTGCCCTTGTGAGGTCGCCGAGCAAGAGGATTTTTTAACATATTTAAAATAAAATTGAGTAGTGATTTAAACACACTCCAGTAAAAGCAAAGTCCCCCAAGCAGATGAGGAGAGGCTTTGGCGGAAACTCTGTCGACACTATGAGGACCTTGTGGCAACAACTGATTCTGTCCGGGCATAAGCCGACAGAATGGCCTCTACCTTGGCCATTACTTGGCTTTTGCCTCCTAGGCGGAAGCCAACTCCTTTGGAACCATTAAAATCGGTTTCCCCACCCGCAGAGCTGGCTGAACCCATTCCGGCTCTGCCAAAACCAGTCTCTCCTCCAATTGTGGTGGAGCCACCACCTAAGCAGCCTGTGGGAGGAGCTTCTTCTAAGGAAGCGAGTTGAGGGCGATCTAGTCCGCCGACCGTTGTATCCAGAATCCTCAGATTCAGATGACACCGGCCTCCACTCTCAGCCACGGGATGACGAGTCGGCCAGTGATTTATCGATGGAGGAAGGCCCTTCATCTTTTCAGGGCATTCTCCACCTAATCTGAGTCTACGGGGATGCCCCTGGAGCCAGTCCAGAAAAAGGCAGAGTACTCTCTCACGGATAATTTTTTTTTTTTTTTGTGTGTGTGCCCATTTTCCTATTTGCAGTTTATACTGATCTGCCAGTAGAGGCATCTTATTTTTCCTATTAATCCTCCAACCTTGCCTCTGCCTTTTCCTGTTCTAATCACCGTTATCCCCTGCCTTGTTCTCACTTTTAGCATATTGTACTCTGAAGAAAAAAAAAAAACTACTCCTCAGCGGCAGTCACACTCACTGAAGGTCACTTATTCCCCTTACCCCTCCCCAATAGACGTAGCAATGGGCACCACGGTTATCACACTCAGCCTACTCATGGTTACCTTTCTTGCTCTGCCGACGTCCCATCCTGCCCCCCACCCTCCACCCTGAGCCCCACCTCCTCTACCACCCCACAGCAGCCAACCCCCACCCTGGACACCCCTATTTTTCCAAGGCACCCACCTCCAACCAATACTCCCTCCCCTGGGCCCACCCCTTCCTTGTCATACCTACCTCTGCACCCTACCCATCCCTTGTACCCCCACTAGTAGGACCTCGCATCGGTACCTGGCTAAGGGTCCTGGTCGCCACAGACCACTCATCAGATTAATTGCTCTACTCCTTCTGCTCTCCAGGAACATACACCCCAACCCTGGGCCGTTCTCAACTAGCCACCCCACACCCCACTCTAGCATTGGCCTCAGCATTGCATCCATGAATATTTGCAGCCTCCTAAAAAAATCCGCCGCTCTTCAGTGCTGGACTGTAAAACACTGTCCTGATGTTATAGCACTAGTCAAGACCTGTCTCTCGAGAAAAACTTCTGACTCGGTTATCTCCCTCCCTGGCTACACTCTGTTCAGGGAAGACCGTATAGGCAAACGTGGCGGCGGGTGTGCAGTCTTTATGTGTGACACACTTTTAGGCCATGCTCTTCCTGTCCCCAAGCTCGGTTTAAGTGCCCAAGCCCTCACCCTCAAGGTTACCCCTGATCCAGCCAGGAGCCCTCTTTTTCTCACAGTCTCTTACATACCCCCGAGGGACCAGGGGCCAACTGTCCACTCCCTCATTGATTACCTCACCACACAAGGCAAAGCAGCTCATCCTAGGTGACCTTAATGTCAATTGGCTGAGTACCACTGCCCCCCATATCAGGGATTCCATCGCTGCCCTAGATATGACCCAACTAGTTACCTCACCCAATAGATTTAACCGGTCAGGCAGCTCCAGCACCCTCCTTGATGTAATTCTGTTGAACTGCCCCCATAAAATCAGGGATATTAATATACTACCAGACTCTCTTAGTGACCACTCTCCTGTCCTCTGCCACTGGTCATCCCCCACACCAAAATCAGTGTCCCAGGTCACCTCGCGCCAGTGCTTTCTCCCAGGGGGTCTCGGAAAGCTAAAAACGCACCTAGCTCAGCTTGACTGGTCCCCAGTCCTACTCGCAATGGACATTGACTCTGCCCTAGCCTGTTTCTCCAATGCCTTCAGCAAGGCCTGCGACCTTTTCACCCCCCTGACCAGAATTCGTACCAAGAAACACAACACCCCATGGATCTCCCCTTTCCTCATCCAAACACTGAAACAAAGAGATAATCTCTGGCATATTGCTGTCGAGACAGGCAAACTGGCTGACAGACAAGCCTATAATGCAGCACGTAACAAGTGCACCTGGGCTGTAAGGCAGGCCAAGGCCAGCTATCATCAAGCCACCCTTGAATCCACTTGGGGCTCATCCCGTGTCTTCTGGGACAATATGAAAGAGCTCAGTGGAAAGACCCGCTCCCCCCCCCACCATCACTACTCTCCATAGATGTTACCGTCACTACTGAACCTCCCCGCATAGCTGAGTGCCTCAATACGGCTTTCTCAGATCTAAGCTCTGTCCTTCCCAACTACTTTTTTGACCCTATCCCGGCCTCCACCCCCCGACCTCGGATCGCGCCCCCCCCTTCTACCTGCGTGCCATATCAACCCTTGAAGCCAGGCATCATCTGCAAAAAGCCTTAGATAGCAACAACCCCAGCTGTGATCCCTTGGACTCCAGGATTCTCTGATTAGTCCAAGATACTGTACTAGCCCCTCTCACCAACCTTTTCAACTGGTCACTATGTCTTGGTCAATTTCCCAGTGCCTGGAAAATTGCAGAAATCACCCCTCTCCATAAGAGTGGAGATAAAATCTCCCCTAACAATTTTAGGCCCATCTCCATTCTCCTTCCTCTCTCCAAAGCACTAGAAAAAATAGTGGCCATTCAGCTGTCTATCTGGCCAAATACAACTTGCTGTGTCCAGAACAACATGGATTCTGCCCTGGACACAGCACCACTACAGCCCTCCTGGAGTTCTCCCAGCACCTCCACTCTGCTCTCGACTCTGGTCATGTTGCGGGTGCAGTGTTCATTGACCTCTCCAAGGCCTTTGACACTGTCTATCACCCCCTCCTACTTGACTCCCTCCACTAACTTGGCTTCTCCCCTGGCCCACTGGCTTGGTTCACCAGTTACCTGTCTGCCAGATTACAGCATGTGAAGGTAAACGGCACCCTGTCCAATACCCTGCCCGTTCGCTCGGAGGTCCCCCAGGGTTCCATCCTGGGTCCTGTTCTGTTCAGCCTATTTCTCAATACCCTCCCCAGCTCCTTCTTGGGCAATATGGTACTCTATGCCGATGATGCAGTTCACCTTGCCTCCCACCCTGAACCCGCATCTCTACAGGAATCCCTGCAGCACACATTCAACCAAGCCTAAAAGTGGTTCCTTGACCACCAGCTGGTCATTAACCTCAAAAAAAACAAATCTATGCTTTTTACGCATCACCAGAATAAGGCCAAAAATGCCCCTTCTGCATTCTCCCCAGTAATGCTCACCCTCTCGAGCAGGTGTCATCCTACAAGTACCTGGGCATCACCTTCGACTCGGCTCTTACATTCCACACCCACATCAATACCCTGTCCTCAGCCATAAACTCTCGGATTGGCCTTCTCTATCGCCACAGAGACTGCCTCCCCCAAACTGCTCTCCGACTGGCCATCAGCTCCTCCGTCCTGTCCCTAGTGGACTACGGCCTACCCATCTACGCTGCGGCCGACAGTACCGCCCTCACCAGAATCCAGACCTCGATAAACAAGGCCTGCAGGCTCCTGACCGGTGCATCCCTCCTCACCCATACTTGCCTGCTGTATTCCACCGCCAGTCTGCTCACCTTGGAGGAGTGCCTGCGCTACCAAACCTGCTTACCTGCCAAAATATCCCTGCTAGTACTTTTCTCCCCCAGGGGTCACCGCTTTCCTGTGGCTTGCATCCCTATCTGTTGCCACTTGTAGCTCAGTTAAGGCCACCTTTCTGGTGCCCTGTACCAAGACCTCCCTAGCCCAAAGGTTCTTCCACTAACATGCCCCCCACATGGTTCAACTTCCTCCCGCTCTCTGTCACTAAGTCTAACAAAATTGGTCCCTTTAAAGTTGCTCTCCGTAACCACCACTTTGGCACCAGAAGCTGTAGCTATCCTTAATCAACCTAATGTTGGGGTCCTTCCCCGTTTCTTGCCCATAGCCTTGACAGTGTCCATTGGACGTCTTCCCCCCCCCCCTTCTTTTTTTTTTTTTTTATAGGATTGCTGTTTACTGCATGTAACTTTATCCCGTAAACCACTGTTATATTGTGTTCTTTTTATTTGTATTGCACCTGTATATTACCATTGTTGTATCTCACACTGTAACCATGTCTACCCTCCCTGTGATGAGGTGCCTTTGTAAATGAGTCCCTGACTCAAAGGTTGTAAATCCGACTTTCAAAATAAATAAAATAAAGATATCCTCAAGAGAGGGGACACCTTGACTGAAGCCTTTCCTGTGGCCGAAGCCATTGTTGGGCCGGCCCTAGAACTTTGGTAGCACCCTGCCTCTTGCCCAGCTCCAGATGGCCCACAAGTACGCGGTGCCTATGGGGTCCCTTTCAGGGTTCACAGAGCATCCTTCGGCTGAGAGCCTTGTGACTGCCTCTGTGTTCAGATGTATGGGCAGTTCTGCCGACACTGATAGACCCCCAGAAAAGGAGTCCAAGAAATTGGACCACCTTGCTAGGAAGGTCTATGTGGCTTCCTCTTTAGGCCTCCGTCAGGCAAGCTCGGCCGTCATCATGGCACACTTCTCCCATGCCCTCTTTAGGGTCCTTGGACAAAGTTCTCCCACATCTTCCCACGGACCTGCAGACTATGGTCAAGCAGGTCCGAGACCAAGACCGCGCAGTAGCTAAACAGCTCCAGACGGTCCTGGACATTGGCGACTCGTGCCTGTTCGTTGGCTGCCACAGTTGCCTCGCACCTCAGGGCTTGGCTGAGGCTCTCCACCTTCACAGCGAACACCCAGCACAAATTGACTGATGTTCCTTTCCTGGGCACCAATCTCTTCGGTCCAGGTGTGGATGGTCACTTTCAGCAAATCGAGCAGTCCAGTGCCACCTTGGATACTGTTACTTCTGCCCAAAGTGCTTCAAACAACATGAAATCTTGCTGTATTCTGACAACTGCAGTGATTCCCAACCTTTGAACTGCCCTGGAGAACTAAGGGCTAACTTTCCATGCAGGGCATGGAACGCTGAGCTCGAGCTCGGTTAAAGTCTCTGTCTGGAGTGTTTTGAACTCAAACCGTCAGATTCTTTACTCCATCTCACTGAACGGTCGCTCCAGAGATTTCTCCTTCAGCTCGGTTCGAAGTCGGTTAAAGTTTTCAGTTTTTCGTCGGTTTAAACTGAAAAAAAGTATCCGCATAGTCGGTTCAGTCCCTGTCTGTGGTGCCGTGAGTACTAGATAGGAATTGTTCTATTTTTCTGTGTGAAACTTGTAAAAGTGCGGTCGGTTCGGCTGAACTGACCATTTGATAGTGAATTTTGTTATATTTAGTGTGTGGTTACCGATTCTTATCGATTCTAAAAAGACGAGTTTTAACCGATCTTCCCTTGTCAATCTTCACCATTCATTACTGCTTGGGTTAGTGCGGGCGTGCACCCTTCTGGGATTTTTGTTTTGTTTTGTCAGCTCCAGCAGGCGCCACGCCCTCGGCATCGTCGCGTCATCGGGCGGCCGCTAGGTGCCGTAGACTCCTCCTCTATCTCAGTTCTGTTTCTCCCGCCGTCGAGGCTGCACCTGCTGCGCGGTAGTTAACGGTTTCTACGTCAAGACTTCAGACTCCTCGTTTCTTCTACAGTGACTCGCTCGACACCGTCTCCCGGTAAGACCGTTCTTTATTTTCTGTCGACGGCGCCGAGTGCTTTATTGCTGTTTTTTGCCTTGCTTAGTTCGCATCATGTCAGGTTCGGGGGCAAAGCGTAAGATGAAGGTGGGCCGTGCCCCTATGCGTCGGTGCTCCTGTGGCCGGCATTTCTCCGTCTCAGACCAGCATGATGTCTGTCTCTGTTGCCTGGGACCTAACCACGATATGGACGCGTGCGACGCCTGTTTCTCCATGGACCGTCGTGTCCTCGAAGTCCATGCGTTCAAGATCGGCAAAGCCCCGCCGACCTTCAGGGGACAGCGTCGCTCCAGGGATTCCCAGGTAAGGTCTCTAGGTCCTTCCTCCGGGTCCCCTCTCGGGCCTATACGGTCCGTGGAGGAGGCTTCCTCCTCTTCTCTTGCCGAAGAAGAAGCTTCTAGTCGCGGTGTCGGAGCGTCCGTGGTCCCTCCGGGGCGGCGGCGGGGCACCGCCTCGGCAGTCACCTCCGCGGAGGTGCAGGCTCCCCCAGTGTCGAGGCCCGCGCCTTCTGGGCCCGGCACCAGTGGACCCTCGACGCCACCTTCTGGCGCCATTTCGGATCCTGGCACCACTTGCGGCGCCAGTGATCGAGACGGCACCATTGGCGGCGCCGCTCTGGCCTTCGGCGCTGCAGCCCGGTTCGCTCTCTTGGTGGCGCCGGGTTGGGTTCGGCCTAGCCGACGCCGCGGGGAAGCCAGGGCCGGGCCTAGCGGGTGGGCCAAGGTCGTCCGGCGCCACCTCTGGCACCGGCGCCGTTCACGGTGCCATTTCTCCGGGGACCCCCAGGGTTGCTAGCATTGTGGTTCCTCTTCGGAGGTCGATGACTCAGACGTGGACCCATCCTGGCAACCTGACTCTTCGGAGTCGGGGTCCCTGGTGGCACGTGGTGCTAGGCGGCACTACGGGCCTCTCCCGCTGTCCCCGCTGCTGTCCTCCCCTGAGGGCCCTCGGGCTAGGGGTGGTCCTGGGGGGGGCGATGGAGTGGGGTGGAGGGAGGGGCTCTCTCTCCTGGGGGGCTCATGACAGCTACCCTTCCGAGTGCTGTTGCAGCCAGTCAGGGTGGGAGAACACTGGGGTCGAGGAGGAGGGCGCTCTCGGAGTCCGAGGGGTCGAGGGGCAGGGTGCAGTTGTCGCGGTCTCTGCCGGCCACCCCTCGGGGGGTGGCTAGGAGCCGTAGTGCTGTGCCCCGCCTTTCCCTCTGGACCCTGGGGTCCCCTCCAGTGGCATTGCTGCAGACTGCCCTTCTGGATCCATGCAGTCCCAGGTTCATCACAGGGGAGGATCCCCTTCTGGGCTCTTCCAGGTTTCGCATCCCCAGGGTTCCGTTTTGCGACCTGGTCTGTTGTCCGGAAATCCCGCCAGCTCGGGCTCCGTTCTCCGGATTTCAGAGCCCTAGCAGAGGACAGTTGCCTCTTCATAGGTGCCCATCTCCAGTGCCTCTGCAGCCACCCCCCGCTCTTCCAGGCCATGTCGGTCCTACGGGCCCCGTTATCCTGGGAGCAGTTCAGAGGTTCTGCGGCGGCCTTCCCCTCATATGTCGGGTATATGCATGGGGGTCTTTCACCTATCCCCACCGCCGCAAGAATCTTCTGGACACTCGAGCTCTCCATCATCCTCGTCTACCTCCTCTGAGGGAGAGGAACCCCTCTGCTCATATCTCCTTCGATGCTGATTTCACTGAATATCAGCGATTCCTTTCGAGGATGGTGAGGGATCTTCGAATCTCCTACGTTAGGCGAGACAATACCGAACAGGAGACGCGTGAATTCCTTGGAGAATTCAGTGCCCAGCACCTGGTGGTACCTTCCTGGCCTATCCCCTTCCAGGAGGCGTCTATCCGTTCCTGGCAGTCGCCAGCCGCCCCTTCTCCAGCCCCGGCAGACTGTCGATGAAGGTATTGTGCCCCTTCGGAATCCTGGTACTCTCCCCAACCCGCCCTCGGGTTTGGTATACCTGGAGACTCCCTCCGGGCGCCGCCGCCTGGCGCATGACCGTCCACCGGATTCAGATTCCCTACAATTCGACCGGTGAGGGCAAAGAGCGTTCTCTTCCTCTCATGCGATGGCTTGCATTGCCTCACATCAGGCTCCTCATGCTGCCTACAGTAGGCATCTGTGGTCGATGCTCTCTCAGCTCTTAGCATCAATGCCTGATACGGAGCAAACCAGACAGGCTATTGCCCTCTCTGCTATAGACCTGGAGCTGGCAAGACACCAAGCAAGGGCATCTTATGATGCCAATGAGGTGGCTTCCAGACTTGCGGGGACAGCGATCTGCATTAGGCGGACGGCATGGCTTCATCTATCAAGGTTGTCACCCCTGGCCCGGCATAGGGTGATTCGCTCCGCTTTCCGGGGGACCCGTCTGTTTTCCTCCAGAGCTAGGAGATTACTGCAGGGGCTTCCTCCGTCTCCCCGTCCTCGGGGGCACCTCCTAGCTCTTCTCCCCCATAGGCTTCTCTTTTGATTAGCCCAGGGTCTTCCCCTTCTGTTTCTCACCAGCAGGAGGCTGGGGGTCTTGTTCCCTCGAGGTTCTACCTTTTTCTAAAGGGGGCTTTACTCACCCAGCAGTAATGAATGGTGAAGATTGACAAGGAAGATATGAAATTACGCACTACCGTAATTTTGGATCTTCTCTTGCATTCACCATTCATTACTGATACCCACCCACCTTCCCCTCAGTGGCCTCCTTCTGTATGCCTCCCTCCCGCCTCGCTTCCTCTTCCTTCCCTTGGCCTTTATGCAAAAAAAAAAAAAAAATTTTTGTTTTCCATTCTTAATGAATGGTTCCCTTTTTCCTTAAGGTAAAGAGGAACGAACACGGGTGTACTTTTATCTAAATTCTGAGGGAACTCTTTCTGACCTCCCTTAGGGTGCAATTCCTAAAGTACCTTCTTCATGTTATGCAGTTTCACAGCCTAAGAGGCCATGCTCTGATTTGGCCTCGGCGAAGACTAGAATCCTCCTGGCAGGTATTATTTTGAGCTCTTCTAGCTGCTGATTAAACTTGTCAGCTCTGAGCATCTGCTTGCCTTGCCTTAGGGAGTCTGATCGAGTTCCACTCTATCTTTCATACAAAACTGCCGAGAGCGATAGTCTTCCCATACACTACTGTGTTGGCACTTAACAAGGTGCTAAGGGACTTAGTCCCTTCCTGGGTGGGCGCTCTACCGGAACAGGTTCTGTCCGGGCAGTCTCGAGCCCTCAGCTAGGATGAAGGGACTTGGCATGTTGAGAGTTCAGAGAGTCTGCCCTCTTTCGGATCTGTTCAGGTGGTTCGGTTGAACCTCCCCTCAGTCCTAGCAACTGGGATTCTTGCTCCCTTGTTATTTTCGAGCCTACAAGCCTCTCAACCAATGCTCGATGGGCACTGTTCTCTCTCTCTCTCAACATGCCTCTTTTTTTATTCTTCTTCTTCTTCTTCTACTTTCTCTTCCTTCTCTCTGTTCCTCCCCTAGAGCCACCCCGGAAAGGAGGCCCTGCGGTCCTTTAGGGTAGGAATCCTTCTTCTCTGTCTATTCTCTACCAGCTTATTCCTTTTTCAGTTTATATCCTTTCCTTTTTCTGTCCCTCGGCTCTCTTGCCTCGCTTTCCTTTTTTCTTACCCTTTATTTTCGCCTCTCCGGCTACCAGAACTGAGATAGAGGAGGAGTCTGCGGCACCTAACTGCCGCCCCTGGCACATGACGCGGTAAGTCACGCTCGAGGGCGACGCCGTGGGAGCCACTCAAAAAACCTCCTGTGAAGGGACAGCGCCCGCACTAACCCAAGCAGTAATGAATGGTGAAGATACAAGATCCTTGGGTACGTAATTTTCATTTTTTTTCCAATACCCGTGACACGGTTAGGAACCGATAAGGGAGTCTTGCCTGGTGGTTGCCAAAAAAAGGGTAAGTTTGGTTAGGTTGGCCGTGTCTGAGAAACCCAAGAAAAAAAATGGGCCCACTGGGTACTGCGTAGAGCGTACCAAGGGTCACAGGTTTGACTCCCTCCAGTTGTTCACTTATGGAGAAGTGGGAAAGGGCAAACCTGCCACCAAAAGATCTGTTGCCAGGTGGATTGTGTCTTGTATACAATTCTGCTATGAAAAACTGAGAAAAACTCCACCCTCAGGCCTGAGGGCTCATTCCTCAAGAGGTACAGCTGCTTCCCTGGCTGCAGCCAGGGATATCCCTCTCTTAGAAATTTGTCAAGCAGCTGCCTGGAAAACAGTCCATACCTTTACCAAGCATTACTCTCTGGATAGCCAGGCTAGGAGTGATGCTCGATTTGGCACAGCGGGTACTTCAGAGCCTATTCCCAAAGTAGGTTCTGTCCCTCCTCCATGGAGGTACTGCTTGGTAGTCTGCAATTGTCAGAATACAGCAAGGCTTCATGTTGTCTGAAAAAAAAAAATTACTCATCTTAGTAATTATATTTCTTCTAATGGAGTCTTGCTGTATTCTGACCTCCCTGCCTCCCCTCTCAGAACCTGTTTTTGGGAAGTGGGTGGGCAGGTGCAGTGTTGCACCCCAGGGGTGTATTTGCTTGCACCCTCCTCCCTTTTTGTTTGGGTGCTTATTTATTATTGTTATTTTTGAGTACATTGGGTTTAGTTTTTGGGTTACCTGACTTGAGTCTTCCTTGGGAATCCAAAACTTTTCAGCCAGTTGGCTAGTAGAATTTTTACAATTTCCACATAGAATTTTAGTTTAATTGGGTTCGTAAGAATCTGACGGTTTGAGTTCAAAACACTCCAGACAGAGACTTCACCCGAGCTCGAGCTCAGCGTTCCATGTCCTGCATGGAAAATTAACCCTTAGTTTTCCGGGGCAGTTCAAAGGTTGGGAATCACTGCAATTGTCAGAATACAGCAAAACTCCATTAGAAGAAATATAATTACTAAGGTGAGTAATTTTTTTCTTCTGGTTCTAAGAAGCAGCAGAAAAAGAAGAAGAAGCCTTTCAAACAACATGAAGTCTTGCTGTATTCTGACATATTGCAGTGATTCCCAACCTTTGAGCTGCCCCGGAGAACAAAGAGTTAACTTTCTATGCAAGGCATAGAATGCTGAGCTTGAGCTCGGTTGACGTCTCTGTCTGGAGTGTTTCAAACTTAGACTGTCAGATTCTTTACACCGCCTCACTGAACAGTCACTCCGGAGATTTCTCCTTCAGCTTGGTTCAAAAGTCTGTTAAAGTTTCAGTTTTCGTCGGTTTTTTAATCCGAAAAAGTTATCCGCATAGTCGGTTCAGTCTCTGTCTGTTGTGCCATGAGTACTAGATAGGAACTGTTCCGTTTTTCTGTGCGGAACTTGTAAAAGTGCAGCTCGGTTTGGCTGAACCGGCCATTTGATAGTAAAATATTGTGTTTTGTGTTTTTTACTTAGTGTGTGGTTACCGGTTCTTATCGGTTCTAAAAAGAACGTGTTTTAGTAGTTTTTTTTCCAATATCCGTGACACGGCTAGGAACCGATAAGGGAGTCTTGACTGGCAGACGCCATAAAAAGGGTAAGTTGGTTAGGTTGGCCATGTCTGAGAAACCCAAGAAAAAAACTGGGCCCACTGGGTTTCAACACTGCAGTGAATGTGGGGAGGCCTTTGCTAAGGCCGATCCCCTCACCACCTGTGTTTATTGTCTGGGGTTTGACCACCTCGATTCAGACTGCCAAATATATAAAAACTTTCCCAGATCTACCCTTGAGAAGATATTAGGTAGACTGAGGGAAAAGGAGGCCGAGAAGTCCGCTGACCCGGATGGCCAGCCCGGTACGGTTCCGACTGAACCAGTAGGAGTGCCCTCTGACCAGGGCGATACTTCTTCGGGCAAAAGGAGAACCAATTCCGAGAGATCGGTTCTGACAAAAAGAAAATGCAAAGACAAATCGACCGGTTCAGATCCAGAGATTCATGTTCTGACCGCCGAAGAGATAGCCAGAGCGATTCAGATTGTGGAATCACTCTGTCCGGTTCCTACTGATCCGGCTCCTTCTGGCAGGGGTTCGGTTCGGTTGGTTCCCCCGGTTCAAGATTATACCCTCGAAGATTTTTATGAACTGGAATTTGAAGAGGAAGGGGAATTTGAGGATGATGATGGTGCAAGTGAGGGTCTGGATGTGCCTGTAGAACCGGACATCTCCCCAGACAGACCTGCAGGTGTTTCCCCTCCTAGGCTTTCTGAGTCCCCTTCTCACTTTATGTTCTACAGAAAGGTTGCTGATACCCTCCAGCTTCCTATGGAGGGTCTGTGGAAGATCAAGAGGAGCCTGATTATGTAGAGATGATGGACATCCCAGAGTCCAGGAGACTGTCTATTCCCCTCCACAAATCTTTTGGGAAACAGACACAGAAAATCCTAAAGTCTCCTAACACTATACCTCCTGTTGGTAGAAGAATGGACAAGAGGTATACACTTTCAGGCTCAGACACTGAGTTCTTATATCAGCAATGCAGCCATGTTGGGGTAGTGCAGGCTGCTGCCTGTGACAAGGCAAATATTCCCTTGGCTTCACACCCCCCAAGCACTCCAGGAAGATTGATGCCAGGGCAAAGAAACAGTACATGGCATCTTCTTTGGGACTCAGGCAGGTGAATTACATGGCCTATACAGCCAGGTACCAGAATTATAGGTGGGATACTGTACTGGCACTGGCTAAACAGGCCTCCCCCCAGCTAACCAAGGAGCTGAAGGCGGTGGCTGCAGATGGGATTGAGGCATCTAAGGTTCAGTTTCATGCTGCTGTGGACTCTAATGATGTGTCATCAAGAATCATGGCTACATCTGTGGCTGTTCGGAGGATGGCTTGGCTCAGATGTACTAGCCTCTCACAGGACACCCAGGCTAAGGCCATGGATTTTCCTGTACTGGATAATTCTCTGTTTGGGGAGCAGACAGAGAATTACATGAAGAAAATGGATGAGTACAGAACCACTTACAGGAGTGCTCAGGCCAAGGAGAGGCAGGCAACTCCTCAAAGGCAGCAGTCTAGGGGCTGGGGCAGGCCTTTTCAAAGGCCTTTTTACCAAGCACAGGCCTCTTCTTCCTTTTCTCAGAGTGGGTTCTTCAGAGGGAGAGGCAGAAGGGGGATGAGCAGGGCTGCATCCACTCCTCAGCCTGAAGCCGCTGCTAAGCAGACACCCTGATGGGCCTGCCCGGGTCGACTCTCCTATTCCAGTAGGGGGCAGGCTGGCTTACTTTGTCCAGGACTGGATGTCTATTACATCAGACAAGTGGGTCCTGGAAGTAGTAAGCCAGGGACTGGTTCTCAGCTTCAGAAAATTTCCAAAGATGAGAGCCAGATCTTTTCCACCTGCAAATCTCTTGGAAACCCTTGCCCTAGAGGCAGAGATTTCTTCTCTCCTAGCTTTAAGAGCCATAGAGAGAGTACCTACCCTACACTGGGGCAAAGGACTGTACTCCAGGTACTTCCTGACCCCAAAAGACAAAGGGGTGGTGACCCATCCTAGACCTAAGATATCTAAACAAACATCTTTTAAAACCAAAGTTCAAGATGGTAACTCTGGAATAATCCTTCCCTCTCTCAAGGCCAGGGGACTGGCTAGCCTCCCTGGACCTTGAAGATGCCTACTTTCACATTCCCATCAGGTGCTCCCACAGAAAGTACCTCAGGTTCGAGTTGCCCTCAGACCACTATCAGTTCAGAGCAATGCCCTTTGGCCTAACCTCAGCCCCAAGGGTTTTCACAAAGTGCCTGGCAGTAGTAGTTGCCTTTCTAAGAAGGCAAAAGATTTTCATTTTTCCATATCTGGACGATTGGCTAATAGTGGGTCAGTCTCCAGACCAAGTCAAGTCTCACCTGCAAGGGACCCAGCAAGTGCTCACTTCTCTAGGATTTCTTCTCAACCTTCCCAAGTCGGTTCTCGAACCAGTCCATCTTCTTACCTTTATGGGGCAGAACTGGACACACTCAGAGCAAGAGCCTTTCTTCCTCTAGAAAGGGCAAGGGTTCTTATGGAATTAGCCTCTTCTTTCAGCCTTCAGGTATCTCGGCTAGCAAGGCATTTCCTCCAGCTCTTGGGCCACATGGCAGCTTCAGTGGCAGTGGTCTAAGGGGCAAGATTCCAGATGAGGGATATTCAGTTCCACCTGAGAGCTTTTTGGTCTCAGAGGAAGGATTCCCTTACCAAACTGATCCCAGTGACTCTGACCTTGATCCAAGCCCTCCAATGGTGGCAGGATCAGGACAATTTAAGACAAAGTGTTCCTTTTGTTACTCAGCCTTGTTCAGTAGCCCTTACCATGAATGCTTCTCTTCTGGGCTGGGGAGCCCATCTGGGGTCCCTCACTGCCCAGGGGCTGTGGTCCCCCCAAGAATCCCTTCTCTACCTCAATTTCCTAGAGCTCAGGGCAGTTTTTCTGGCCCTAAAAGCTTTCTCTGTCAGTACAGAACAAGGTGGTTCAAGTCAGAACAGACACCACCACCATGTGGTACATCAACAAGCAGGGAGGCACTCGGTCTATGGCCTTGTGCACAGAAGCCATGAAGTTGTGGTCCCTGGCTTATTCCCTGCAGACCTCTTTGGTGGCAGTTCACCTTCCAGGGAAGGACAGTGTGCTAGCAGATGCACTGAGCAGGATCTCTCAGGGCCATCACGAATGGTCCCTGGACCCTCAGGTGTTGAAAATGATTTTTTTCAAGGTGGGGCACTCCAGAGATAGATCTCTTTGTAGCCTAAGACAATCACCAACTCCCTCTCTTTTGTTGCAGACCTCCAGTCTTGGGCTCAGTCCCCCTGGACGCCCTGATTCTGAATTGGGAAGGGAAGATCTTACTTCGAGAGGGCTCTTGCAGTAGGTAATTACATATAGGACTGATGTCGGCAGGCGGCAGGACCCCTGAAAAATTTATAGCTAGTCGGTCCCTGGCGAGGACCGCCCCCATGTCAGGTGACGGCGTCTGACCACGTTGGTATAAAGGCGGTCCGGACCTCCTCCAATTCTTTCCCGCCAGCTCATAGCAGCGCCCTCGTGGTGAAGTTACGTGCTCAGCCCTGTTACTTCGCGGTTTTTACGAAAGTTATCAGTATTTTGGTACTTTTCATCAGGTGAGCGTCGGTTTATGTCGTCCCTTCAAAAACTAAGTGCGACTGCGTGGCGCCCAACTGCCTCACAGGACAGTCACTCCCTCTGCCTTTTTTGCTTAGGCCCCGACCACACGGTTGAAAAGTGCCCGCATTGCCTGCATTTCAACGCGGCCACCCGCAGACGACACCAGCAGTCTTTGGAAGCCCATCTCCTTAAAAAGAAGATGTCTGCAATGGAGAAGGAGTTGAAGAAGCTTAGGCAGGCATCGACCTCCCCAGAAGGACACAAGAAGCGGGACAAAGAAAGGCACCGGGAGAAGGCCTCCTCCTCCGTGACTCCAGCTGGAGCCGCGGCTCAGGTAACGTCCCCTCTGGGGGATCGCCTGACGGCAGCCTCTAAGGCTTTGGAGGGGCGTCAGCCCACCCGTCGGACTGTGGTTCAGGCACCTCGAGCCTCGGGCAAAGAGGCTTCTGCCTCAGTACTGCCGCCAGGTTTTAAGCCTACTGCGTGGCGCCCTCCATAAGCCGTGGATGTCGCCCTCTGATGCCCGCCGAGAAGGCTCGCTAAGGCGCCCGACCCCTGCGGGCGGCACATGACATGTCCCCCAGACCGGGCCGCTTCCCACCTTGGCCGCCTCCGACGAGGACCCCTTAGTCGGATGCCGGCTTCTCTACAACTCGCGGGATTCAGTCCCTAAGTCGCCGCGTTGGCTCCTCCGGCGTGCGCCGGGCATCGAGCCCTACGACAGACCCTCCATCGTCCTGTCGTCCCAGGTTCCTGCCGCTGCCGTCCGAGGCGCAAGTGCCCCCTGCCTGACCCGAGGACTTTTCTCCTCCATCCCAGGCGATGCTGGGATGCTCTTCGCCGTCAAGACCTCCTCCCACTGAACCGGATCTGGCGGCACGCCAACCCGGCCGCCGAGGGGGATAGTCTCTTCCGTCGGGCCCTCCCCACGGGTCTATCACTGTTGATCCACCTGTGGGGCTCCCTACTGAGCCGTCTGCTCCGCGCTCCTCCGGTACCTGGGTATCCGCCGTCGTATCCAGCACCGGCTTACCGGGTCCGCGGTATCTATGCCCGGTAACCGGCCGACTCCTCTAGCGCCGCAGTACCTCGCGCGCAATACCGGCTCTGGTATTCCGCAGCAGATTCACGGATATTAAACTACGGATATAATCCATATATCCCCTCCTCCTCCTCCTCCACCCCTAGGCCGCGGTGGATCTTCGAGAGACTCTGGCCTCCTGGTGGGCTGAGGCCAGGCTCAGCTCACCAAGAGAAGTCGAGACCGCCTCACAGTGGCGATTCCCCGGCCCCCCCACTGCGCCCCAGGCGCTACTCCCTCTCCGCCTCCAGTTCGAGCTCTTCCCTCTGGATCCAGAGAGGGGCAGGACACGCGTCCAGGGATTCCCCCTAAGGAACCCGTTCCTCCCCCTAGATGAGTCAGGGAGTCTTACTCTGTTTCCAGTTCTTCTTCTTCTTCTCTCTCGGACTCCTCGGATTCCTCCAGTGGATGCTCCGAGAAAGACGACGAGCCTCGCTCTCCGTCCAAGCCCCGGCCGAGGCCTCCTCTGAAGTCTCCCTCGGAGGATCCTTCCTTTACGGAGTTGCTCAGGAAGATCCAGGAAGTACATCAGTGGCGTTCCTTAGAGCCAGATCCTCAGTGGGTTAAACTCGCCGAACATCTGGACTTGCCCCTTACGGCCCCTACTCTGGTGCCACCTGGATTGAGCCTCATGCCCACCTTGTTTCCACTATTTGGAAACAACCGTGACTTAGCCCACTTCTCGAGAGTCAAAGGCTATACCAGACTCCGGAGGTGTGAACTTTAGATTCTCACCCGTGCAGAACTTGGTTGTGATTAGCGCCACTCACAGTCGGTCGGCACACCCCTAAACATCTGAGCTCGTCTCCTCCGGATAAGGAATCCGCCTTCTGGATCAGTGGAAGGAAGATCTACGCTTCCACATTGCATCAGGGCCCTAAATTAGGTAGCACATATGGGGGATTACCAGAAGGCTGTCCTTACCCAAGCGGAATCAAGATTGACTCCTTGCCTGACTCCCAAGTCAAGCAGGAGGAGTAGCTGACCTTATCCGTTCTGCTTTCGTTCAGCCAGGACGTCACATTCTGAGGATGACCTACGATGCAGTGGACACTGCAAGTGGAGCTCCACGCGTTCAGCCATAAGTCTTAGACATCATGCCTGTCCGAGCGCCAGGTTTGGTCCTGGAGGTGCGATCCAGCTTAATTCAGGGAAAGCACCTTTCAGGGGTTCGGTGCTTTTCGGTGAGTGATGTCAAGGACATCATCACTGACTCCAGGAAGAGGGCGAGCCCTGAAATCTGTGGATTCCATGTACCATCCCCATCCCCCACAGTGCCGTCTTTTTTGCAGGCGCGGCCGGCCTCAAAGCAAAACCCCAAGGGCGGGCCACCAAACGCCCGGCCCACAGCTGCCAGGCCCGCCGCCCAAAAAGCAGCGGGGTGCCCCAGCTGCGGCGCTGCCCCACACCACCTGACTCCTTCCCTCTCCCACCGCCTCCGGACTCCCCGGAGGAACTGGTAGGAGGGAGGTTCTCCCTCCACCTTCCGGGTTGGGAGAGGATAACATCAGATTCATAGGTGCTTCAGATTATAGCAGAGGGGCACTCCATAGAGTTTCTACAGAAACCTCCATGCCACCCCCCTCTGAAGTCCTTTTACTCAAGGGACCATCTTCCTTTGGTCAGGGAAGAAATATCTGCTCTCCACTTGAAGCGAGCCATAGAACCGTCCCTCCTCACCTCCGCAGACGAGTTACTATTCCCCTATCTTCCTTGTACCAGAAGAGCGGAGATCTCAGACCCATTCTTGATCTCAGCTCCTGAACTTCTATGTAGAATACAAAGAAGTTCAGGAAGCTCTCCCTTCAAACCCTTCTGCCCCTTCTTGGCCGAGACCCAATGGTTTTGTGCACTGGATGTGCAGGATGCATGCCTGCACATCCCAATGGGTCACCACCGAAAAGTACCTCCCGTTTGCTTCCCAGGGGGACCATTACCAATTCCGGGCACTCCCTTTTGGTCTTTCCTCGGCTCCCCAAGTGTTTATAAATGCCTGGCAGTGGTAGCGGCCCACCTGCGTACCTTGGGAGTTCAGGTGTTTCCCTACCTGGACGATTGGCTCCTGGCGGCCTAGTCCAGGGAGGAACTCCTGCATTTTCTCTCCCTCACCCAGCAGGTTTTCACTTGTCTGGGTATCACCATCAACCATTCCAAGTCTCATCTGGACCCTTCCCAGAGACTCCAGTTCATCGGGGCAATCCTTGATATGACAGTGTGCAAGGCCTTCCTGCCTTCGGACAGGGGGACCTCCCTCCAGTAACAGATTTCCCTACTCAGAACGCAGGAAGTTTCCGGTGAGGTCGGTGCTCCGTCTTTTGGGGCTTATGGCGGCCGCCATCCAGCCAGTTCAGCGCGACTCACATGATCTCCAGTGGACTCTCCGCTCTCCAGTGGGATCCAACTTGTGAACCTAGATCATCTGGTGCTGATCTCCTCGCCGATGACAAGAGACTTGCAATGGTAGATGGTTAGAAAGAACCTATATCAGGGGTCCCCTTCTTTCATCCTCCCCTCCAGACTCTGACCACAGGCAGCATCAAGCGAAGGTTGGGGAACCCATCTGGGTCCTCACCGAACCCAGGGTTTATGGTCCAGATTGGAATGCTTGCTCCACATCAATGTGCTCGGGCGCACGAGCAGTTCTGTATAACTCTCAAGCCCTTCAACAATACATCCTTCCCAGTCACCTAGCTGTCCAAACGGACAACATGTGCGTGGTGTGGTACATCAACAAGCAGGGAGGGACTCGATCCTACCCGCTGTGCAGGGAAAGCAATGAGGGTTTGGGAATGGGCAGCACTTCAAACCTTCACCTCTTGGCGATCCATGTTCAGGAGTCGACAATATCCTGGCAGACAAGCTAAGTGGTTCCTCGGCTCACACACCTACAGTGAGGAACTGGACAAAAGGTTCAGCGGTATCTTCCAGCTGTGGGGACTGCTCAGGTGACCTGTTGCCTCTTCCCAAAGCATAAAACTTCCACACCCTTTTGTTACGCTCGCTCCAGGCGGGCGCTTTCTGGGCGGCTCTGTCTCTAAGCTGGAAGGACAGATTCGTCTACGCTTTTCCCCCAATTCCTCTGATCCCTCGTGTGCTGCAGAAACTTGCATTGGAAAGAGTGAGAATGATTATGATCACTCCCTTTCTGGCTTAAAACAAATCTGGTTCTCTCTTCTACAACAATACTCAGAGGTTCCTCCTCTTCCTCTTCCTTTATCTGAGGATTGCTGACCCAGGATCAGGGGACCCTGGTCCATCGGGACTCAGTCTCCAACCATGCATGGCTCCTGCAGACCTAGTCCAATCTGGGTTTGGCGTCTCTCCTGGGGCAGAGATTCAGAGTGGAGGCTAGAAAACCCTCCACTAGGTCCCCTACACTATGAAATGGAGCGAGTTTTCCATTTGGGCTGCCTCCAAGACATGGAGCTTTTCTCCTGTCCTGTGGCCATTCTGCTTCGATTATTTGCGTCATCTTTTGACCTGGGTCTCAGTCATTCCTCTTTGAAGAGGTTCACATGGCTGCTATTTCAGCCACCATGTTCCTTTGCTGATAAGCCTTTGCCCAATTACGGTATCCAAGACCTTTCTCACAGGGTCCTTCATCTCAGGCCCCCTATTCGGACTCCTGCTGCCCCTTGGGATTTGAACTTTGTTCTCGAGAAACTTACCCTTTTTCCTTTTGAGCCTGCGGCTTCCGCAGACTTGAAGTTTTTATCGTGAAAGACACTCTTCTTGGTGGCCATTACTTCTGCTGAAGAATTTCCAAGCTCAGGCCCTTATGTGAAAGTCCCTATCTGATTTTCCACAAAGAAAAGGTAACTGCGCACTGAACCTAAGTTTTCTTCCGAAGTGGTAGCGGTCTACCTTAAATCAGTCTATTGAGTTACCTGCCTTTTTCCGCGGTACTCCAACCAGGAGAATGCACTCCATACCATGGATGTCCACAGGATTCTGGTGCTACACCGATAGGACGAAGGATCTCAGAAAGACTGATCAGTTGTTCATCTTTCGCTCACAAAAGGGAAGGCAATGCTGTCTCAAACAATGCCTGTCAAAGTGGTTGACTCATTGCATCACTTTCTGTTATGACAAGTGCAACAAGACCCTACGGATCAAGTCAGAGGTCACTCCACTCGTGGGTAGCAGCTTCTCGGCTTGTTTCAAGAATATGTCTCAAAGCGAACATCTGTTACTGCCGCCACCTGAACTTTCGGTCCATACCTTTAAAACATTACAGTTTGGACATTGCCTCTCGCCGTAGAGAACGAGCTTGAGTTAGCTGTCTTGCAAGGCCTCCTATCTTGAGGTTTGCAAGGTTAACTACTACTTCTTGGAATAGTTCCTCCTCCGGTGCCTTTCATTTTGTTCCAGACTGCTTGGGATTCTGTCTATATGCCAATTACCTACTGCAGAGCCCTCAGTAAGATGGTACAGAACTTGCCGTAACAGTGAATCTGAGAGGCTGCAATGAAACTATCCCACCCTCCGGCTCCCCCTAAGCTTTTGATCCTTTGCTCATTGAGAGGAAATATCTGCTTCTCTCTCATCGGACCTGTGGCGGGAAAGAACTGGAAGAGCAGGCATCCGGGACACACCCCTTTATACCCGGCGTCGTCCAGCTGGTCACCTGGCGGTAAGGCGGTCCCTGCGCCAGGGACTGCTAGCTAGAAATTTTCGTGGTCCTGCTGCCGGCGTCAGTCCTGTAATTACCTGCTGCAGGCCTCTCTTGAAAGATCTACTGTTACAGTAAGTTCTTACGTAACTGTACTTTTCTGTATGCCTTCCCACTCCTGTTCAAAGTTTTAGTCAAAATAAGATCTCAACCTTGCAAGGTGATTCTGATTGCTCCAGATTGGGCCAGAAAGCCTTGGTACCCCCTGTTGCTGTCCCTAGCAGTCCATTTTCCTCTGTCTCTTCCCAGGAATTACAACCTGTTAACATACTCTCAGGGGAGGATTTGGTACCCCAATCTTCAGTCTCTCAATCTCAAGGCATGGCTCTTGAAGAGTTAGAGTTTGCAGATCTGCATCTCTCCCAAGGGGTTCTGGATATCCTCAAGGCTTTCGAAAGCCCTCCACGAAGGACTTATAACTCAAATGGAAGAGATTCAGCATTTGGTGTTCTAAACATATTTCTCAGACACACTGCTGGATTGCCTACGGTTCTGGATTATGGTCCATCTTAATAGCCTCGAGCCTCAGACCAGCTACTGTTAAAATTACTTGTCCAGCTGTTTCTGCGTTTTGTCTGTGGAAGTCTTCCTCACTATCTTCTCATCCTGTGTTCTGTAAATTTTTAAGTTGCTTCACACCAGTCCTCCTTTTAGAGACCCTGCCCTGCCTGGGATTTGAATGTTTGCATTGCTCAACTTATGCAACCCCTTCTGAGCCTATGTTTCCAGCAGAGCTTAAGTACTTGACTTGAAAACTGTGTTCTTGGTATACTTACCTCTGCCAGGCATATCAGTGGTGCAAGCCCTGTCAGTGGAACCTGATTTTATCTCATTTCACAGGGATAAAGTGGTCCTTAGAACCAATAGAGGTTCTTGCCCAAAGTGGTTCAGACTTCCATTTAAACCAGTCTATGTCTCTTCCTGTTTTCTTCACTGATCATTCTTCCTCAGGAGAGGAAGCTACAGATTAGATGTTAAAGGCCTTAGTTACATAAGGCATACCAAGGTCACAGGTTTGACTCCCTCAGTTGTTCCCACGTGTGGAGAAGTGGGAAGAAGGAAAACCTGCCACCAAAGGATCTGTTGCCAGGTGGATTGTGTCATGTACAATTCTGCTATGAAAACTGGGAAAACTCCACCCTCAGGCCTGAGGGCTCATTCCCTAGGTAGCTGCTTCCCTGGCTGCTGGGGATATCCCTCTCTTAGAAATTTGTCAAGCAGCCACTTGGAAAACGGTCCATACCTTTACAAGCATTACTCTCTGGATATATCCAGGCTAGGAGCCATGCCGGTTTAGCTGTGATAGCAGGCCTATTCCCAAAAGTGGTTCCAGCCACTCCTCCATGGGTACTGCCAGTAGTCTGCAGTGTCAGAATACAGCAGACTTCATGTTGTCTGAAAAAATTACTCACCTTAGTAATTATGTTTCTTCTAATGGATCTTCACATTCTGACCTCCTCCTACCTCCCTCTCTCAGAACCTGTTTTTTGGGAAGTGGGTGGGCAGGTGCAGTGTACACCCAAGGGTGTTTTGCCCACCCTCCTCCCTTTTTGTTTGGGTGCTGATTTATTATTAGTTTGTATTAGATTTAGTTTTGGGTTTCCTGACTTGAGTCTTCCTGGGAATCCAAAACTTTTTCAATCAGTTGGCTAGTAGAATTTTACAATTTCACATAAATTTTGAGTTGGTTGGGCTCGTAAGAATCTGGCCGGTTTAAGTTTGAAACACTCCAGACAGAGACTTCAACTGAGCTTGAGCTCAACATTCTCTGCCTGCATAAAAGTTAACTCTTTGTTCTCAGGGGCAGTTCAAGGTTTAAATCACTGCAATATGTCAGAATACAGCAAGACTCCATTGGAAGAAACACCCATAATTACTAAGGTGAGTAATTTTTTCTTTCAGCACTCTTCTGACCCTTGTTGGTCCTAAGGTGATCGGCAACAGCAGCAGGCTTGAGCTGGCGCCCCGACCAAGATTGAGACCTGCAGGCCCGCAAAGGGGTCATGGTTCAGGTGCTGGGCCTCTTCCTCCAAGCCTGCTCAGTGGCGGGATAGGAGTGCCACTATTCCCCATCATGCCAGTTCTGGGTCCGCTCTGTGGGGGTTGGCTCGCCGCTTCCTTTGCCTCTCTGGTCTGCTGTTACCACGGACAAGTGGGCCTTGGAAGTGGTCGGCCAGAGTCTGCCCTGGAATTAGCAGTACCCACGCCAGCCCGCACCCCAGTAAGAGGTATCAGCCCACACTCGTCGGCTCTGAGGGTGACATTGCAACTCCTCCTCAAGGCAGTGGTCAGACAGATCCTCCAGTAGACCAGGGTTCATTTCAAGGTGCTTCCTGGTGCTGGGCGGATGGGGGCTGGTGCCTCATTACAGATCCCAACCTGAACCAGTATCTCAGGTCCCAGTTTCAGATGGTAACTCGTCCCAGATCCCTACCCATGGAACAGAACATGTGGTTGTGCTCACTGGATCTTGGCGCGTTCTACGTCCCAATCGTCTCAGCAATGTTCCTCACTTCGGGCAGAGGAACCCTTCACGAGTTCTGAGCCATGCAATTCAGCCTGTCATCAACCCCAGGTCTTCACAAAATGCACGGTGGCAGCCACCTTAGGCTAGGGTCAGAATATACTCTTACCGACGATTAACTGTAACAGGTTCCACCAGCAGGGGTGGAGGTCAGGACGGCCCTTCAGCCTGCTCTCAACGTGGCCGCCTGATCAATGAAGCCAAGTCGAACTCATGCCTACTCAGGTGATGTGCTTCACCGGGCGAAACTCGACTCGCTGAACAGAGCAGCTCCCAGCAGACAGGGTGAGGTTCTCTCATTTGCCTACTCATTTCTTGAGCAATTACCCTTCCGGGTTTCTGTACCACATGGCATGCACCACCGTGGTCCATTGGGCCGTTGGCATACCCTTCAATGAGCTGGCCCCAGTGGACTCAGCGCCTAGGTCATTCAACCAACTGATTACTGTGACCAGAAGATGTGGGGCGCTCTCAGTGGTGGCCATCCTAGACGGTTGCGGAAGGATCATTTGTCACTTGGGCCGACAGTTGTCGCCGACCAATGCCTGTCTCATGGGCTGTGGGCCCTTAGAGGCAAAGAGCCCTCAGGTTAGACCTCCCGAGTCGCCATCAACCTGTGGAGCTCAGTGTCAGACTGGCCCTGTCGGCGGTCGCTCTGCAGCTCCGAGGTCAAATGGTTCAAGTCAGGCGGATAATACCATGACCATATACTACCTCAACAAGCAGACACGCAAACCCAGCTGCTGTGCAGGAAGTGCTGCATCTGGACACTCATGGAACCAACTGGGCAGATCCTAGCCATCCATGTGGCAGGAGCCTTAAATCATCTGGCAGATGCTCTCAGCCATAGAAGACGTCCCACAAGTGTCTCTCCATCAGGGCAAACAGCCTGTTCTCCCTGGGAGCAAACCGTTGATGGACCTGTTTGCCTCCAGGAAAAACCAAGCTATGTCTGTTTCATGCCTGCCCCCTCAGGAGGATCCTGCAGGGATGCCTTCTGAGGCCGTGGACCCCAGGCCTCTCTACCACCCCTACGTTTCTTGATCCACAGAGTGCTCCTCAAGGTGAGGAAGGACAAGGCAGGTGATCTGGTAGCCCAGACTGGCCACATCAGTTCAGTGTCAGATCTCCTCAGCCTCAGCAACAGGCGCCCGAAGCGTCTTCCAGCATGCCAGATCTGATCTCTCCAGTCAGTCAGAAGGTATTCCATCGGACCCCCAGTCCCTGACACAACCTGGTACCTGGCGGCTAGAGTTCAGGCTGGGTCTTTCTGAGGATGTACTACGTGTGGGAAGCATCAGGAAGATCAACAGGAAGTTTATGCCTTCAAATAAATATTTTCCATTGGTGTCAAAACAAGGGCCTGACCTCTATTCTGTCCTGTGGCTAACATTCTAGACTCCTTTTGTCTCTGTTCAGGGGTCTTTGGTCATCAACCATAGGGTGCACCTGGCAGCCATCTCTGCTTCTGGTCATAGGCCGGTCAGCAGACAGTGGCGCAGGAAACGTGGTGGAGAACTTTGAAAGCCTGAATCACATATCCCTCTGATGCGAACTCCACACCCATGATCTACTGCTGGTCTTAGCTAAACTCATGGGCAAACCATTGGCACCAATACAAAGGTGAATGTCACCTTGTCATGGAATAGCCTTTAGTGGCTATCACATCAGCCAGGACAAGGCTCCCTTATCTGATCTTCCACAGACAAGTTGTCTCGCACCGAATTCCTCTGAAGGTGGTGACGTTCATAACAAGTGTTGTTGATGCTACCTGTGTTCTCGAACTACACCTTGGATGCCCAGTACAGGCCATACTCTGGACCTGAGATGAGCTCTCTCCTATTACAAGAAGGGATGGTGGAAATGGAGAGGTTCGCCAGCCTGTCACTACGCTGAAGCCGCTGGCAGGCCTGCAGCCAGGGCGATCGCAAGATGGACCACATCTTGCATTGATCTCTACTGTGGGTTGGTGACGAACCTCCACAGGATAGGCTCATTCTAGGGACATGGATATTGTTCAGTCGCCAGGTTCCTTGCCGCTTTAAATCTGCCGGAAGGTTTAAGCTGGCTCCTCCCGCACCGGATGGTAAAACTCTGGCCAGCCCATGATGCAGATCTTCCTTACCGCTTGAGCTCAGTTCCCTCAAGCGCTCTAAATAGACTGGATCCTAATTCTTGATTCACCAAACTCATTTAAATTTCAAGACTTGGTCATCTTTTTCCTTGCTGCTGCGATGGACAAATCGACTCGGTTTTAGCGGTGCCCTTGCCGGCGAAAATGTCAGGACGGACCCGCCTCCGCGTCGTATGCTGCCTCGACCTAGAACACGCCCGCGGGCCTGTGAGTCTGCTGTTCATTTCAGCCAGCGTCCTGGAGACGCGCCGGTTACAACAGGCGCCCGCGCTACTGGTCGTCAAGGCCCGTTGGGCAGTTACCACGGCGGCTGGCGGCGACAACTCAAGCAGATGATTGCCCTGGGAGGGAGGCCGCATCATCCTCTTCTCGATCGCGGCATTTATCCGCTCTCACTGGCTACCTCATATTCAGCTAACTTTGAAGGGCACAAGACCCTTTCCATGAAGGAGGGCCATCGGGACATTCCTCGCGGTCCAAAGGACTCAAGGTAAGTCCTCGTAGCCGTGGGAGGCGGGAACTCCTTCCCGGACAGCCGACTGTCGACTTGATCAGTTGCGGCTAGGCGCTGGCTCCCAGCGTCCCGTCAGGCCAGCTGGCGGACACCCGTCGATCGGTCGAGATATTTCACGACCCGTCAGGCCAGACTGTCGACCAGTGGACTGACAACCCTTCTTCACTGGATTTCCACAGTGGAGACCAGTACCTGCCTGCCCCAGTGCGCGGTCCTGGTTAAGGCTTCGGGCGAGGCGGGTGTCCCGCTCGCTTCCAGACCCATCACCGAAACACCCGGGGTCTACGGTCTCAGTCTTGGATATCGTCTCGGTCAGCCGATCCACAGAACATCAGCGGTCAGTGATACCAAGTGGCGGCACACAGCTTGTCCTCCTCCTCGGGAAGAGAGGAAGCCGGCCTAAATTAGCCGATGCTACGAGACCTGATGTAGCGGTGACTTCAGTCAAGAGCAAGCAGCGCGTTACCTTGACCATCAAGTGGCATCACAGGCGGCGAAACAGCCTGTCAGCAAATTGCCCAAGCCTGGGCGGTTGTTCGGCGAACCAGCTGCCCCACCGATTGTGGTGAACCTCCTCCTCACAACTGAAATGGGGCGCCGACCCAAGGACGCTCTCGGTCGGGTCAGGGCCTGCCCACAGGTTGTCGGTCACCCTCCTCCCGACCATCCTCGACAGGGTGGAGGGTGGCTCAGGCCCCAGGTACTTGCAGGACTCCCGGAGTCTCGACGACGATCCCCTGTTCCTGCATGTGCCCATTGACCCGTGGAGTCCTCCAGGGGCCAGTCGATGGACCTAAAGCCCATCGCCCTTCATGGGTTTGTTTCTCGCTCATCTCGGAGTCCACCGGGATGCAGCGCTCGAGTTTATATCTAAGCGGGCCAAGTATCTCTGACGGAGACAGCCTGGGACCGAGGATTCTCCCATGGAGTTCTTCCGTGGCTGAAGCCATTGTTGCCCACAGCCTTGAGCTCTGGAGCGGTCTGCTTCCTGTCCCGCGCCTGGCCAGGATGTGGCCAGGAAGTATCGGTCCCCACGTGCTCTTTGCCCAGTTTTTCGGAACACCCCTCTGCCGAGGGGTTGGTCACCAACAGCGTTTTCTGGTGTTCCGGGAACGCTAGGGATGTGGACAAGCCCCACGACAAGGAGTCCAAAAAGCTGGACTACGCCGGGCACAAGGTGTACGCTTCACGTCCTCCCTTGGCCTCCGCCAGGCCAGCTTGGCCGCGGCAAGGCTGGATGGCACACTTCTCCCACTCCCTCATGGGCTCCCCTGGATGAGGTAAGATTCCCTCATCTCCTCCGCCGACCTGCAGACCATGGTCCAGCAGGTGCGACCATTACCAGGGCAGTGGCTAAGCAGCAGCTCCAAACAGCTCTGGACATCGGAGACTCCTGTGCCAGATCGGTTGCGGCCACGGTGGCCATGCGCCGCAGAGCATGGTTGAGGATATCCACCTTCACGGCAGATACTCAGCACAAACTGGCAGATGTGCCCTTCTTGTGGACCGACCTCTTCAGCCCTAGAGTGGAAGGTCACCTCCAGCAGATCGAAAAGTCCAATGCCACTCTGGACTCGGTCACGTCCGCTCAGAAAGACAAAGGCTGCCGACAGCAGCAGCACAAGTCCTTTCGTCCTTCTGCACCTGCGGCACGTCCGGCCCAACAGCACCAGGGCCAGCAGGCTCGCGCTTGGCATCCCAAACCCAAGCCCACGGCTTCCTCCAACAGGAAGCAGGGAGGTAAAGGCCCAGGAGGTCCCTCGGCCGTGTCCCTCCTCCAAGCCTGCCCAGTGGCCGGGTGAGGGGTCATGCCCCAGCCCTCGTCTACTCCCTGGAGTTCCCGGTGGGCAGCTGCCCGCCACTTCCTTTCTGCCTGGTCCGCTATCACCACGGACCGGTGGGTGTTGGAGGTGGTAGGAAAGGGCCTGTCCCTGGAGTTCAAGCAGGCCCCGCCCTTCCGAGCCGTCACCCCTCGGGGGGGCTACGGGGTCCGCAGCCTCTCTGTCTGCTCGCCGAGCCGATATGGCCCTGCTCTTCAAAAAAGAAATGATCAGGAAGGTGGCGGACCCTCCTCCAGACCCAGGATTTGTGTCCAGGTACTTCCTGGTCCCAAAACGGATGGGGGGCTGGTGCCCCATTCTCGACCTGCATGACCTAAACAGGTTCCTAAGGTCTCGCACCTTTAGGATGGTCACTCTGGCTCAGATAATCCCATACTTGGAATGAGGCACGTGGTTCTGTTCCCTGGACCTTCAGGATGCGTTCTTTCATGTCCCAATCCATTTGTCCCACCAGAGATTCCTCCACTTCAGAGCGGAGGGATCCCTTTACAGTTCCGGGCCATGCTCTTCGGCCTTTCCCTAGCTCCCAGGTTCTTCACCAAATGCATGGCAGTGGTGACCGCATTCCTGCGGCACCGAAGGGTCCGGTGTCCCCTACCTGACGCACTGGTTGATTGCAGCCTCCAGAGCTGGAGGTGGAGCGGTCCAGAGATCTGGCCCTCCAGATTTGCTGTCAGATTGGCCTCCTTATCAACGAGGCCAAGTCGGAACTCGTGCCAAAGCAGGTGATACAATTCATCGGGGCAGAGCTCAACTCTCTATGAGCCAGAGCACGGCTTCCGGCGGACAGGGCCAAAGTTCTTTCCTCCTTTGCCCAGTCATTTCAGGTTGGGCAATCGTGCCCTGCCCGGGACTTCCTGCGCCTCCTGGGCCTCATGGTGACCTGCACCAGCATGGTCCGTTGGGCCCGCTGGTACATGCGTCCCTTCCAATGGGGGCTGGCCAGCCAATAGTCATAACACTTCGATCCGCTGGATCAGCTAGTGACAGTGACCCAGGAGATGTGGAACGCTCTCCAGAGGTGGACCGTTCCAGCACATCTGCAGGAGGGCATCCTGTTTGTCCACCCTGAGCTGACGGTCTCGCTATCGAGCAATGCCTCTCTGATGGGTTGGGGTGCCCATCTGGGGGAGCACAGAGCGCATGGCCTCTGGTCCCCTCGGGAGTCCCGATGCCATATCAACCTACTGGAGCTTCGAGCAGTTCGTCTAGCCCTCACTGCCTTTGGTCCTTTTCTATGAGGTCAAGTGGTTCAGGTCCAGACTGACAATACCACAACCATGTACTACCTAAACCGCCAGGGCGGGACGCGCTCCATGCCTCTGTGCAGGGAAGCTCTCCACATTTGGTCACTCGTGCACAGCCTGGAGGCAGATCTCCTCACCATTCACATAGCGGGAGCCTCCAACACCCTGGCTGATGCCCTAAGCCGGATAGGGGTTGCGTCTCACGAGTGGTCTCTCCTGCCGGAGGTAGTACAAGAACTCTTCTCCCACTGGGGCATGCCTCAGGTGGACCTGTTTGCCTCAAGGGAGAATGCAAAGCTGAGACTGTTTCATGCCGGCCCCCCTCAGCAGGGCTCGCTGCAGGGGGATGCCTTCTCAAAGCCGTGGACTCCGGGCCTCTTCTGTGCCTTTCCCCCATTTCCCTTGATCCACAAGGTGCTTCTCAAGGTGAGGAGGGACAAAGGCGCGAGGTGATTCTAGCCAGCCCCAGACTGGCCCGTCAGTTCTGGTATCCAGATCTCCTCAGTCTCAGCTCCAGGCTCCCGAGGCGGCTTCCAGCCCACCCAGACCTGATCTCAGTCAATCAGGGGAAGGTATTCCATTCAGACCTTCAATCTCTGCACCTGACAGCCTGGTTCCTGAGCGGCTGGAGTTCCAGGCCTTGGGTCTTTCCGACGAGGTCCTCAACGTTGTTGCATCCCATAAGGAGTCGACCAGAAAATGCTACGCCTTCAAATGGAAGAGATTCTCCATTTGGTGTCAGGGCAAGGGCCTGGACCCTTCCTCCTGTCCCTTGGCAAGCATTCTGGACTACCTGTGGTCCCTTTCTCAGCTAGGGCTTCGGTCGATGACCCTTAAGGTGCACCTGGCAGCCATCTCTGCTTACCGGGCGCGGGCCAGGAAGCAGTTGGTAGCGCAGGAGAAGGCTCAGGCGCTTTTCAAAGGCCTTGATCATATCCTCCGGTGCGAAAACCTCCACCTCCGTGGATCTACTGCTGGTATTGGCTAAGCTCATGGGCAAGCCATTCAAACCGATGCACAGGTGTGACATCTCTCACCTGTCATGGAAGACCGCTTCTTGGTGGCTGTCACGTCAGCCAGAAGGATGGGAGAGCCCAGGGCTTTCCATCGAGTCTCATATCTGGTCTTCCACAGGGACAAGGTTGTCCTGTGCCCCCACCGAAATTCCTTCAAGGTGGTGTCAGAGTTTCACCTTAACCAGGTGTTCACTCTGCCGTTGTTCTCTCAATCACACTCGGGAGACGAATATAGGCTCCATACTTTGGACCCTAGAAGAGCTCACTTACTACAAGGAGAGGGCGGCTGAAGTTGGGGAGAGGTTGCCAGCTGTTTGTCACCTACGCTGAAGCGCACCTGGCAGACCTGCAGCCAAGCGGACGATAGGCAGGTGGGTCACCTCCTACATGATCTCTGCTATAGGTTGGCGGGCATGGAGCTCCCAGAGGATAAAGCTCTTCAAACACCATGAAGTCTTGCTATATTAGGACCATTGCAGTCATTCCCACACTTGAACTGCCGGAGGAAACAGTTAACTCCAGAGTGATCTGAGTTCCACAGCAGAGCGCTGTTCAAACTCTATCTGGCTAGTTTCAAATGAAACTGTCAGATTCTACTCCGCTTCACTGAACAGTCGCTCGGAGATCAGCTCCTTCAGCTCAGGTTCATTTCTGGTTCAAGCGAGTATTTTGGTTCATTGGAACCGGCAAAAGTATTTATTTTACCGCATTTGATTAAAAGCTCTATCTGTAAACCGTAAGTACAGAAATTAAGTCTGTGTGGAAATTCATTATCGGTTGGTTTTGAACCGATCGGTTTGATTAAAATATATGTGTCAAACTGTTTGGTTGGGCTTTTAGAAGTGCGGTTCCACGGTTCTTATCGGTTCTAAAAAACCTAACTTTTATTTGGGGTTTTTCAAATACCCGTGACACGGTTAGGAACCGATAAGGTGTCTTGCCTAGCACTGCCATCTAAAGGCAAGTTTTGGTTAGGCTGGCATTATGTCTAGAAACCCAAAAGAAAATCTGGGCCCACTGGGTTTCAACACTGTGATGTCTGTGGGGAAGCCTTTGCCAAGGCTGACCCACACACCACTTGTGTTTATTGTCTGGGGGCTGACCACCTCCTGTCAGACTGCCAGGTGTGTAAAAATTTCCCTGCAGCCACCCTGGAAAGAGATTGGCCGGCTCAGGAGCGAGAGGCCAAAAGTCCGCTGACCGGATGGCCAGCCGGTCCAGTACCCACTGGACCAGAGGAGTGCCCTCTGACCAGGGCGAGACTTCCTCGGGCAAGAAGGCTGGTTCAGAGGAACCAGTCCCAGCAAAAGACAAAGAAATCAGCAGGTCTGGAGTACAAAATTGTCTCCAACTGCTGCAGAGATAACTAAAGCCATTCAGATTGTCCAATCTTTGTCTCAGGGATCTGTTGAACCCCTGCATCTGGGAAAAGGTGGCTCGTTCAGTCCCAGTGGTTCAGGATTATGGTGTTGAGATTTTTATGAACCACATGAGGGAGGAGGAATTTGATCAGTATGTTTGTGACTAGGAAGGTCTGGGCGTGCCCATTGAACGGACATTTCTCCAGATAGACCTTTAGAATCTCCCCTATGCTGTCTGAGTCCCTTCTCTTTTATGTTTTACAAAAGGTTGCAGAAACCCTCCAGCTTCCTTTAGAAGAGGCTGTGGATGAGCAAGAGGAGCCTGATTATGTTGAAATGATGGATATTCCAGAGTCTAGGAGGTTGTCTATTCCTTTGCATAAGTCATTTAGGAAGCAAACAACAAAAATTTTAAAAAATCATCATTCTGTCCCTCCTGTAGATAAAAAAATGGACAGAAGGTATACCTTATCAGGCCCTGATACAGACTTCCTCTCTGAGCAGTGTAGTCATGTAGGTGTGGTGCAAGCTGCAGCCTGTGACAAGGCTAATATTCCCCTGGCCTCACATCCTCCTGATAAGGACTCCAGGAAGATTGATGCCATGGAAAAAAAACAATATATGGCAGCTTCTTTGGGACTCAGGCAGGCTAATTATATGGCTTGTGGCTAGATATCAGAAATCTAGATGGGACACTATATTGCAGTTAGCCAGGCAGGCCCAGGGCCAGCTGGCTAGTGAGTTGGAACAAGTGGCTGCTGATGGCATTGAAGCCTCTAAAGTTCAATTTCATACTGCTGTTGATGTTAATGATGTTTCCTCTAGGGTCATGGCCACTTCTGTAGCTTTCCGTGAGTTGGCATGGCTCAGATGCACTAATCTGTCCCAAGATACTCAGTCAAAGGCTATGGATTTTCCTGTAACAGGAAATTCTCTGTTTGTGATCAAGCGGAAAATTATATGAAAAAGATGGATGAATACAGAACTACCTACAAAAGTGCCCAAGCTAAGGAGAGGCATGCCATCCACAAAGGCATGCCCCCAGGGGTGAGGGGTAGGCCTTTCACAGGCCCTTTTACCAATCTCAAGCCTCCTCTGCTTTTTCACAGAGGGTTTTTTCAGAGGCAGAGGTAGACAGGCGCAGGTAGACAGTCGCCTCCCTCAGCCTAAAGCTGCTGCCAAGCAGGTACCCTGATGGGGTGCCCAGGGCCGATTCTCCTGTACCAGTGGGGGCAGGTTGGCTTATTTCAGCCAGAACTGGCTGTCCTAACTTCGGACAGGTGGGTTCTGGAAGTAGTAAGCCAGGGCCTGGTTCTCAGCTTAAACAGTTCCCAAGGATGAGAGCCAGGCAATTTCCACCTGCAAACTCTTCAGAAGCCCTTGCTTTGGAAGCAGAGGTTTCTTCCTTCTGGATTGCAAAGCAGTGGAAAGGTCCCCCTGCCATCAGGGCAAGGGACTGTACTCAAGATATTTTCTTACCCCAAAAAGACAGGAGAATGGCCCATCTTAGACTTAAGGTACCTGAACAAACATCTATTGAAACCAAAGTTCAAAATGTTAACTCTAGCAATGATTTTGCCTTCCCTGAGGCCAGAGGACTGGTTAGCTTCCTGGACCTCAGGGACGCCTTATTTTCATGTCATGATCAGGCCTTCTCACCGAAAGTACCTCAGGTTCGAACTGCTCTCTGGCCACTACCAGTTCAGAGCAATGCCCTTGGCCTAACCTCGGCTCCAAGGGTATTCACAAAATGTCTAGCTGTGGTAGTGGCTCATTTAAGAAGGCAAGGATTGCTGTGTTTCCCTACCTGACGACTGGCTCATAGTGGGTCAGTCTCCAGATCAGGTAAAATCCCACTTGCAAGTCACCCAGCAGCTTCTTACTTCCTGGGATTCCTGCTGAACTTACAAAGTCAGTTCTGGAACCTGTTCAGGTTCTAACTTTCATAGGTGCAGAATTGAACACAAAGTTAGCCAGGGCATTTCTCCCTCGGAAAGAGTGGACAGGCTCATTGCCCTGGCATCCTCCTTTACCCTCTGGTCTCTCGACCAGCAAGGCACTTTCTGCAACTCCTAGGGCACATGGCTGCTTCCACAGCTGTCGTGCAGGAGCAAGATTTCAGATGAGGGACATCCAGTTCCACTTGAGGTCCTATTGGTCTCAAGGAGGGACCCCTTACCAAATTAGTCCCAGTGACCAAAACCCTGATCCTGGCCCTTCAGTGGTGGCAGGATCAAAGCAATCTTACTCAAGGGTTCCCTTTATACCGTTTACACTCCCTCACCCTCACCACGGATGCCTCCTGTTAGGGTGGGGCTCACTGGCTAACCTTTCCACTCAAGGAGTGTGGTCCCCCAGGAATCTCTTGCCCACATCAATCTTTTGGAACTCAGAGCTGTTCTTTTAGCTCTTCAGGCTTTTTCAACTGTTGTCCAGAACAAAGTAGTTCAAATCAGGACAGACAACACCACAACAATGTGGTACATCAACAAGCAAGGGGCACTCGGTCATCAGCCTTGTGCACGAGAGCAATGAAGTTGTGGTCTCTGGCTTCTCCTAAACACCTCCTGATGCAATTCACCTTCCAGGAAAGGACAATGTCTGGCGGATGCTCTCAGCAGGATTTCCCAGGGCCATCACGAATGGTCTCTGAATCCTCAGGTATTGGGGTCGGTCTTTTGCCAGATGGGGCACCCCTCAGATAGATCTCTTCGCAGCCCCAGACAACCATCAACTTCCTCTATTTTGTTGCAGGCCTCCAGTGCTGGGCTCAGTCCCCTGGGCGCCTTTCTGCTGGATTGGAAGGAAATTCCTATATGCTTTTCCCCTTCCTCTCCTCTTCAGGGTATTGGTAAAATCAGAACTCAGCCCTGCAAAGTGGTTCTGATTGCTCCAGACTGGACCAGACAGCCCTGGTATCCTCTCCTCGTGTCCCTGACAATCCACCCTCCTGACCTTGCCCAGGACCCACAACTTGCTGACCTGTGCACAGGGGAGAGTGTACCGGACCTCAAATCCCTCCACCTCAAGGCTTGGTTCTTGAGAATTAGAATTGCTGATTTGCACCTTTCTCAAGGGGTCCTGGATATTTTAAAGGCTTCTAGGAAGCCTTCCACTAGGAGCCACTTACAATTCCTAGTGGAAGAGGTTTTCCTTCTGGTGTTCGGAGAAACAAATTGTACCAGAATCTGCTGACTTGGCCACTTTACTGGACTATTTGGCCCATCTAAATTCCCTAGGCCTTAGACCAGCTACCTTGAAGGTTCATCTGGCAGCTGTTTCTGCCTTTGTTTCCAGGGGAAGCCTGTTTCTCTTCCTCTCACCCTGTGTTTTCCAAGTTTTTTAAGGGTTACTTCACTAACCCTCCTTTCGGAACCAGCCCCTGCCTGGGACCTGAATGTTTGCATTGCTCAGTTAATGCAACCTCCCTTTGAGCCCTTTCTTCTGCAGATCTCAAGTATTTAACATGGAAAACTGTTTTCTAGTGGCTATCACTTCTGCCAGACGTATAAGTGAATTGCAAGCCCTTTCAGTGGAAAAAGTTTTATTTCTTTTCACAGGGATAAGGTAGTCCTCAGGACTAACAGAAAGTTTTACCAAAGTGGTTTCAGATTTTCATCTGAACCAGTCCATTTCTCCCAGTATTTTCACTGAGCATTCTTCCTCGGGTGAAAGAAGACTACACAACTTGGACGTCAAAAGAGCCCTAAGCTACTATGTGGAGCGTACCAAGGGTCACAGGTTGAATCCTCCAACTCTTCCTTACCTATGGAGAGGTTGGCAAAGGAGACCTGCCACTAAGAGGACAATTGCAAGGTGGATTGTCTCTGTATCCAATTCTGTTACCAAAACTAGGTAGGAACCCCCTCAGGACTGAGGGCTCACTCCACCAGGGGTACAGCTGCATCTCTAGCGGCTGCTAGAGATATTCCCATTTTGGAAATTTGTCAAGCTGCTACCTGGAAAACAGTTCACACCTTTACCAAGCATTATTCCCTGGACGTCCAGTCCAGGAGAGATGCTCGTTTTGGCACAGCTGTACTTCAGAGCCTATTTCCTAAGTAGGTTCTGACCCTCCTCCATGGAGGTACTGCTGTGTAATCTGCAATGGTCCTAATATAGCAAGACTTCATGGTGTTTGAAGAAAAATTACTCACCTTAGTAATTGCTTTTCTTCTCATGGAGTCTTGCTATATTAGGACAACCTCCTCCTACCCTCTCAGAACTCCTACTTGGGTATGGGTTGGCAAATTAGTGCAAGCACTGTGTCATGCCATTTAGTCTCTCTAGTTCCCCCTTGTTTCCTTTGGGTTGGGAACTAGGTATTTCTGTTTTTGTTAGTGGTAGATGGTCCCTCTCTGGACTTGAGTCTTTGGGGAGAGGGGCCTATTAGTGCTTGTAAGGGTGATCCTAACAATAAATATTGTTATTATTCTGTGATTGTTCTTATTCTACTAATGGTAGGTAGCCAATGGCTAGTGTAGACTTTCCACACAGACTTGCTATGTTGGTTTAGCTCCGTAAAGAACCTGACAGTTTCATTTGAAACTAGCCAGATAGAGCTTTGAACAGCGCCCTCGCGCTGTGGAACTCCAGATCACTCTGGAGTTAACTGTTTCCTCTCCGGGGCAGTTCAAGTGTGGGGAATGACTGCAATGGTCCTAATATAGCAAGACTCCATGAGAAGAAAAGCAATTACTAAGGTGAGTAATTTTTTCTTTCTACCCGCCATACCGCTGCATCGGTGGCTGCTTCCAGGGATGTCCCTATCCAGGAAATCTGCAGGGCTGCTACCTGGAAGTCAGCACACACCTTCATCACCCACTACCACATCGACCTTGAGTCATGCCGGGATGCTGGTTTTGGGGCCTCGGTTCTCAGTCTTTATTTCCCAAGTAGGTGTGTGTGCCCCTCCCTCCCAGAGAACTGCTAGAGTCTGCCAGACAGTGTGGATGAACAACATATCCATGTCCCTACAGTAGAGGTTATTCACCATATGGGAGTTCTAGGAATGGTAATGTTCATCCACCGACCCTCCCGACCTCCCAGCTTGACCGCTGTATGGCTGGCGGGCTAGTCTGGGCGTCATGGGCGGAGCTGAGAGTTTTACCACCCGGGTGGGTGGGAGGAGCCAGCTTGAAGACCTTCTGGCAAGATTTAAAGCGGCAAGGAACCTGCCAGACAGTGTGGATGAACAACATATACCATTCCTAGAACTCCTGTTACAGGTGAGTAACCTGTATTTCTACCCCCCATACCGCTGCATCGGTGGCTGCTTCCAGGGACATCCCTATCCAGGAAATCTGCAGGGCTGCCACCTGGAAGACAGCAAACACCTTCATCACCAATTACCACATTGACCTTGAGTCGGGATGCTGGTTTTGGGGCCTCAGTTCTCCAGTCTCTGTTCCCAAAGTAGGGTGTGTGTGCTTTGCCTCCCTCCTCCTGGAGAACTGCTAGGAGTATGCCAAGAAGTGTGGATGAACAACATATCCACGTCCCTAGAAAAACGGGTTACTCACCTGTAACAGTAGTTCTAGGAGTGGTATATGTTGTTCATCCACACAGACCCACCCGACCTCCCCTGCTGCACTACACAAACCTGGCTTCCAGCGGGCTAAGATCTGGCATCATGGGGTGGAGCCGAGGGTTATACCACCCAGGTGGGTGAGAGGAGCCAGCTTGAAGAGCTTCCAGAAAGTTTAAAAGGGGAAGGGACAATGCCAAGAAGTGTGGATAAACAACATATACCACTCCTAGAACTACTGTTACAGGTGAGTAACCTGTTTTTGTTCACCAGCCCCCAAAGCAAGTATAGACACTACCCTTTCTCTGTCATCAATGACGGTGCTTCTCTGGAGCTAGTTCAACATTTTAAATACTTGGGGATCACAGTTGATAGCACGCTTTCATTTGCCATGCATCTTGATAACGTTGCCAAAGCAGTCAAAACATGTATTGGGCTGCTATATAGACACAAACAGAATCTGACCCCTGAAGCCCTCAGCTTAGCCATGCAAAGCTCAGTGGTCTCACTGGTTGACTGTGGGCTGGCTGTGTAAGGCTCGGCCACGGACACGTCCCTCAAGCGTATTGAAACAGTGCTTAACAAGGCTTTCCAGCTCCTTACAGGCTCGCAGCGAATGACTGACATGTGTAACCTGTATGCCCAGGCCAACTGGCTACAGTTCAATGGTAGATTCTTATACCAAACTTGTTTGCTGGCAAAAAAAAGCTCATTTAGTCCTGCTACCTCCTGGGGTTCACAATCTCCTCACCCACAGCACCAACCCTCGTTAATGCCAGAAGCTCACTTTGCCAGTATTTCAAGGTTCCCTGTTGTCGCTCCACCCAAGGTTAAAGGTCTTTTGCCTACTGGGCTCCTCTCTGGTTTAATTCCTTCCCTGAAGATATATCTTCTACACCCACCTTGGGGTCATTCAAGTGGCCTCTCAGAAAGTACCTAGTCTTTAATTCCATCTGTGACTGCTTCCACTAACCTTGTCCTATCCCTATGGTAAGCACTTATATTAACTCTACTCCTCTCTTACCTAGGTACCTAGGCTCCCTTTCTCCCTCAATTTGCACCCCTACCCACTCCTCCTCCTACTTTTTCCCACCTCTGTTTTTGACCAGTACTGCTGGACTTAGCCTCACTTCTCCCATTCAGTGCTACGGTCTTTTAATTGGCCGTATTTCATTATGGATGTCCCACCTAATGAGGCCCCTGGGCTGATTCCCTCTACCTTTCCTTTACTCATATCTGTCCCCACTCTCTCCCTCTTTGTGTCTATGCACTTAGCAACATTGGCGTAAGTTTTGCAATTGTACCTCTAGCTACCTTTTGTTAGTCTCACTTTGTGTTATGTTCTTAATCCAAATGTTTACTCTGTAATATTTGCTTGTTTGGTACTTCTTCTTCGTACATTGTAACTGTTTGTTTTATTGACATGGAACCTATTTAAAGAGCTTGTAGCTCACAGGTGTAATCCGAGAAATTAAAATAAAAATAAAATAATGAGGAGAGGAAGAAAGCTACCAGTCTAAAAAATGTTCAGAGCAACTGAAAACACAAAAAAGGCCTAAGATAATCTGCAAGTCCCTATAAGAGCTACCAACTGACTGGTAACATCCCAACCAATGTTATCTGGTTGGGGTGTGAAGTCTAGAGATCAAGAGGAATGAAACATTTTCTCTCCCACAACCGACAGCCAGAGCATTTCTTTTAATGCTTCTTTTGATAAGGGGGCCTTCCATTGAAAGTCTGCATCACCATGTAGATTTCCCAGAACTCCAGGCACTTTTAAAATGAAACACAGAAGTTGTCAATGGAAAAAGACCACTTGGCCCACCTAGTCTGTCCTAAATTCCCTACCTATAGTTGGTGTACATTTCATGGCCAGCCCCACCAGAACCAAGGCCAGGGATGAAGGCCCCTTCTTCCTGCCTACCTTTGAGGAAGTGTGCCCTGTGTCCATCCAATGAGGAGGGATGCATAGCCAAACAGCATGAACACTGCTAGAAATAATGGTCAGCCCCAGGCAGTAGGGACACGTGCTGTGACTATCCAGATATGTCTCCCATGTTGTTTGCGGTGTATATGCTGCCATTAGGGGACATTATAAGGTGGTATGGGCTGAGTTTTCACTGCTATGCAGATGACACTTAGCTCCACATGTCCTTTGTACCCAATCAGGAGGATACAGTCCTGGTCTTTAATGACTGCTTCGCTGAGATCCAGGACTGGATGAGTGCCAGCTGGTTATGGTTGAATCCAGATAAGACTGAGATGTTGGTTGTAGACCCAGGTTGTCAGGTAAAGAGGTCCTCTGTTTGGCCCTCTGGACTTGTGCTAGGGGACAGTCAGCTGAGGTCCTCTGAACAGGTACAGAATTTAGGCATTATTCTTGATAGTGAGCTGACACTTGAATCACAGTTGGCAGCCATTGTCAAGTCATTTCACCATGTGAGGAATATTGCCCAGGTAAAACACCTTGTTCCGCCTGATGACCTACTGACTTTGGTCCATGCCTTTGTGACCTTCTGCCTTGACTACTGCAGTGCTGTATACCTAGGGCTTCCAGGGGTGGACATCCACCACCTGCAGCTAGTGTAGAATATGGTAGCAAAGTTGTTGACGAGCTTACCTCGATCTAGCCATGTCACACCTGTGCTCCGTGAGCTGCATTAGCTGCCAGTGTGGTGGAGGATCACCTTCATGTTTAGTTTGATGACCTATAAGGCCCTACATGGACAGGGATCATGCTATTTGCAAGACCTCCTGTGTCCCTACCGCCCCCTCCATTCCACTGATGAGAGATTTTAGAGGTTCCCAGGGTCCGTTTGAAAACCTCTGGAGTGAGATGTTTTGCCTTTATGGCCCTGACCCTGTGGAACTCTCTACCTCGTCAGGTTAGAGAGTGCCTGTCCACTGAGACTTTTAAAACTGCCCAAAAAACGTATTTATTCAGATTAGCATTTTTGGATGCTCATTAATTAGGAAATGATGCATATTTTAATTCTATTCTGTTTAGTATTGTTTTAGTTTTACTGCTGTTTGCTTTTTAATCTTGTACAGGCACTTTGATAATTTTTAAAAGTGTCTTTTATAAATTTGTGTCCACACCAAATGCAACACTTAAGTCTCGGCATTCTGCATTCCATCTGAAAATCGTTGCAACGGTAACTGAAGAGGAAGCACACACAAATCAGTCAAAGATTACACAATAAAGCATTTGAAAAGTAGAATCCTCTCACGCAGCAGGATCTGTAAAGGAGGAGACGTCTCTTCCAGCAGAAAAAGATTGGACATTGCAAGGAGTGGAGCCAGAAGCTGACACTTCGGGTGATGGGAGCAGACAAGCATGAAGACATCAGATGACTGAGCTATGCCCGGTGGTACTGCCTGAGTGTAGCTAGTGGACTTACTCTGAGTTGGCAGAAAGAACAGTTACGTACTTAACGTAGCAGCAGATTTTCGAGAGAATTTCTTTCATCAGGCTACACCTATGGAACTATAAGTCACCAGGTTCTAGGACCACACGGAAACTTTTGCAAGCAGTCCATCAGGGGCTGCCCACAACATCATCAGACCTCAGCTGCTGCATAAATGTGGGCGGCTCCTCCTCTCCTCAGTTCCCTGCCCAGAGATCATGCTCGGAAGACCTCTCTATAGGGAACCAAGACAGAATCTAGGACTCTGCCAACCAAGCAAGGCATAGAGCTATAGGTAGACCATCATGGAGAAGGAGACAGCACAATTGAGGGTCTCAGGACCCTGTGGGGGAAGCAGGGTGGGACAGCATGGCCTGATGAAAGATTCCCTTGAAGATTTACTGTTACAGCAAGTACATAACTGTTCTGTCCTCTTTAACGATATCTCTTCTGTCAGGCCACACCTATGGAACGAGTGCCAAGCAGTACCGACCATAAACAAGTCTGGGTGGCTGGAGCCAACAGACCTAAGAAAGCAGGCCCTGAAGCACAGCTAGTCCAAATTCAGCCCTTTTTTGAGAGGTAGTGTCCAGACTGTAGTATTTAATGAAAGTGTGGACAGTACTCCAGGTTGCAGCTGCATACATGTCTGCAGCAGACACATTTTTGAAGCAAGCAGCAGAGGTGACGCACTAGTGGAGTGACCAAAATAACCCCAGGAAGTTCCTCACCGTACTTCCTGTAACAGAAAGTAATATAGGTTGCTAACCATTTGGACAGACACTGTTTAGAAACTGGGGCACCCTCTTTCTCAGGGGTGAACGAAACAAAAAGCTGCAAGGACTTTCTGCAGTCCTCTATGCTGTGTATGTAATACCTGTGATTATGGAACAATGCTTGGCATGCTAGGAAAATAAACTGGCAGGTGGATGTTTGATTTTAAACTTGTACACCATCTTTGGTAGGAATTTAGGATTAGTACGCAAAGACACCCTGTCTCTGTATCAAATAAGGAGGCTCACACATTAAGAGCCTGTAGTTGTGAAATTCTTCAGCAGAAGTGACTGCAACTAAAAACAATGCTTTTGACTAAAGAAAGCGTAAGCTACAAGTCATGGTTGGCTCAAAAGGAGGAAAAGTAAGCTTTTCCAAAACAAAATTCAGGTCCCAAGCTGGGACTGGATTACGGATGGGAGGCTTCAGATGTAGTATGCCTCTCAAGAACATATGGGCCACCCCCAGCTAGGCAACCATACTTTTTATTTTTATTTACTTTTTGTTGACCAGGAAGGAGGACTAGACAGTTTTGTCTATTTTCAGACTCGTCCCGGAGGAGGGGACTACAGATGGATGCCAACTGACATTGAACTAGATTAAGAACCATACTAAGAACCGAAAGAAGCAGAAGGCTGTGAGGCCCATTGTGCTTCAAGGTTTACATATAGTAGATTAAGGGCTTTCCTGATCTCATGTAGTTATCCAGTCTATTTTTAAAAGTGTTCTTGTTATTATTGATAATGATTTTCAGAGGCAACATGTTCCATGGCCTAACGATTCTCTGAGAGAAGTAGTATGCCCTCTTCTTTGTATTACATCTGTTTCTTGCAAGTTGTAACGGATGGCCTCTAGTGTTAACACACACTTGTTTAGAATGTAAGCCGCATTCAGCTGATAGATAGGAGTCATGAATGATGTTCCATGTGAATAAGAGATCGCCTCTAAGTCTCCATTCCTCCAGTGACATCAGAATAAATTTTAATAGTCTATCCACGTATGAAAGGGCTTTATTAGAGACAACAGATTTAGTGACTCTTCTCTGAACTCTCTCAATTCTAACTATATCCTTCCTTTTAAATGGGCTCAATAATTGTGAGATGTCATAAAAATATGGCCTTGCATAGGCTCTATACAGGGGCAACAACATTTTCGATGTTATGTTGTGGCAAATGGCCCACCATATTCTGTTTGCTTTACAATGGTGTTAGTAATATGGATGTCAAAATTAAGGCATGAGTCAACAGTGACTCCCAAATCTCTTTCACTGTCTTTACTAATACAGTATCAAATAAGTAATATTGCTTTTTTGGATTGTGTTTTCCAAAATGCAAGACACTGCATTTGGATGAATTGAAATACAGTTTTCATTTTTAGACCAGGCTTCCAGCTTACTCAGATCCTCTTGAACAACCTCATGATCTTCTGAGGTCATACAGATATTAGCAATTTTACAGTCATCTGTGTATTTTGTAATATTACTTTGAATATTATTAGATAAGTCAGATATGAATATCTGGAACATTACAGGGGCCAAGACTGATCCTTGGGGAACCCCGCTTTCTACATTTTTCCAGGTAGACTTGTGTCCATCTATTACCACTCTCTGCTCCCTGTCAGATAGCCAATTTGAGATCCACTTAATGTATGAACAATTGATATTAAAAGACTAACTTTTGGATTAGAGCCCAGTGAGGTGCAGAGTCAAAGACCTTTTTGAAATCCAAAAGAATAACATTGCAAGGTTTACCTTTATCTAGGTTTTCACTGATGATTAAGCTATTGGTGGTATTTTTAGTAAATGGGGGACATTTGCCCAGGACAAGGGTTCCCTGTTCCTGTGACAGTAGGCCCTTGCACAGGGGCAGAGGCACTGGTGGTTCCACTGCCACTGTAGCAGAGGGAACTAGATCTGTTGAGACCATAAGGGAGCAATGAGGATCAGTTGTCCCTTCCATCTGGAGCTTGAGTATCACTTTCTGAATTAATGGGAAGGAAGGGAAGGCATACAGGAAACCTCCCTTTCCAAGAGAGGGACAATGCATCTTGCCAGAAAGCTCTAGGCTCTGGAACAAGTGAGCAGAAAAGCGGTGGTTTTGCATTGTGTGGGACGCAAAATGGTCCAACTCTGGATGACACCATTTGTTGAATAGGTCCTCGACGACTGAGGTTGGCAGTTCCCACTCATGCATGCTGGACTGTGACCTGCTTAGCCTGTCTACTAAGACGTTTTGGACACCTGGAATATGTCCTGCTGACAGTTCTAGATTGTGTTCCAGAGCCCAATACCAGACTCTCCTCATTTACCTGCACGGAGTAAAAGTGAGTCCCCACTTGCTTGTTGATGTAGTGCATCACACTGACGTTGTCCATCTGTACTAGCAGAGGACCCAGGGACAGAAGAGCTCATACAGAACAGCTTTCTAGAACATTTATGTGCAAGGTGTTGTCCACTGGAGTCCATGTACCCTGTGTGTCTGATGGCCCAGATGTGCACCCCAGCCCATCCCCAAGGCATCTGTAAGAATCTAGTGCAGGGGGAGGATCACGAAGGGAACCCCTTTTAACAGATTGCTGGGTTCCATCCTCCACCTGAGCACTTTGCGTACAGGAGAAGTGACTAGAACCATTTATTCTACATCGTCTGTGAGCTGGTTCCTTTGGACTCTTAGGGTTCACTGAGGGATCCTCATGTGCAATCTGGTCAAAGGTACTGTGACAGTGGCCACTGCCATAGTGCCAAGAAGCCAAAGATATGTCCTGGCTGAGATTTACTGGCTGTCATGTACAAGATATGCCTGGGCAATCAGGTGTTGGGCCCTGTCCAGGGGCAGGAAGGCTGAGCCCTGAGCTGTGTCCAAGACTGCTCCGATGTACTGCGTGCATTGATAAGGCATCAACACAGATTTCAGTATGCTGACAGTAAACCCCAGAACTTCTGCCTGGTTCGAGCTAATGTGTGCGGCTGATCCTTGGATTGGGCTTTCAATAGCCAGTCCAGGTAGGGAGACCATCCCTGTGAATGAGCTGCTGCCTTCTCTGCCAAACATGTGGTAAAGACCCGTGGTGCAGAGGACAAGCCAAAGGGCAATACTGTGAACTGGTAGTGTTCCCCCTGGACCAGGAATCTCAAGTATTTTCTGTGACATCTGCAAATTTTGATATGAAGGTAGGTATCCTTCATGTCCAGGGAACAGATCCAATCCCCTGCCTGCAGCAGTGGGAGTAGACTTTGGCTTGCAGGGTGACCATTCTGAACTTTTTGTACTCTATGAAGAAGTTCAGGTCCCTGAGACCTGTAATAGGCTGCTAGTCTCCTGCCAACTTTGGGACTAGGGAGTACCGTGAGTAGAACCCCGTGTTTCTTTGTTCGAAGGGTACGTGCTCTGTAAGCTTCTTTTGGAGCCGTTTCCTCCAGCAGCACGGAAGGTGTTCTCGGGATATGGATATGTTCTTCTTATCCACACTGTCTGGCATGTCTTTTCCCTTTGATTATCTTGCCAGAAGTCTTTACGCTGGCTCCTCCCACCCACCCAGGTGGTATATGCCTCGGCTCCATCCCTTGATGCCAGATCTTCGATTCCGTTGGAAGATTCAGGTTCCCTCCTTATTGCTCCCACGTTGAGTAGGCCCTGGTGCTTAAATCTTAGGATTACTTACCAAAACAAACTCGTTCGAGTTTCACCACATCGTTTTTCGATCACGACCACGATGGAGGACAGGTCCTCGCCTGGGTTCCGCCGGTGTCCCTGCGGGCAGAAGATGTCTCGAACCGACCCGCGTGCCATGTGCATCTACTGCCTGGGTCACGATCACAATACCCAGGCCTGCAAATATTTTTGCTCGTTCCAGCAGAATATGTTGGACGATCACCTCGCACGATTACAGCTCGGCCGACCGGAGAAACAGAACCTGCTGGTCAAATCTAGAAGCCCGTTGGGTGGTCTCCACGGCTGCGGGGTCCGCCGAACAACTCGAGCAAATGAAGGTTTTCGAGGAGGAGGCTCAGGCTGCCGATCAGTCCTCTTCAGCATCAGTCTTCGTACCACTCCAACTGGGCTCTACCTTTACAGGCTTCTTCAAGGAGTTGTTCCAGTCTCTCCCGACCAAGGGGGAGGGCTCGTCGTCTTCGCACAGCTCCCATTCCCGCAAAAAGGATTCCAAGGAGTCGAGAGAAGAAGTCTTGTCAACATTGTTCTTGGGATCAAGAGTGTTCTCGTTCCCAGGAATCTCCAGTTTCGACCTCGGTCGAAATTTCGGCCTCAGCCGCTGGCTTCTCAGTGCCCCTGTCAGGCTAGCCAACTCAGATGTGGGACGACTACCTGGTCAAAATTATTATCGACCCAGTCAACCCATTGTCGCTAGATAAGGCTGACAATTCTTTGTTCAGGACTCCGGTCCTTGCCGGCCTGGTGGTGCTGAGGGTTGAGGTGCTGGACGCCACATTTTGCGTCACGCTGGTGACCCGGGTTCGGGAACGAGCCCAGGCCGCCGTGGGGTCAGCAGGAGGGGAGAGAGGATTGAGCATCCATAGGACCGCTCTCCTCTCTTGGGGAGGGTTCCAGGGACAGCCCAGCACCGGAGCGGCCCCTGGTGGAAGCCGGAGGCACTGCTACACTCTAGGGCTAGTGTAGTGGGGATGCAGAGCCGAGGCAGATGACGTCAGACATCACTGCACATCCGGGCTCTAATGGGGGATAGGGCATAACTAAGAAAATCCCCACAGGTGGGGATAGACGAAGGCACCACTAGTTCCCAGAAGCCACACTCCAATGCACGGCACCTCTTCTCGCATCCTCCCTCCGTCAGCCTGGCAAATTAGATTGTAGATAGAGTGCACTTGGAGGATAGGGCGGCCCTACCTCGGAGGGTGCAGAGCCAGGGGGTCTGCCAGGTCGGTACGGGGCGAGGAGTAGCGTGCTTCAAGCAGGAGGTAGAGCTCTGAGAGTGGGTGGATGGCGGATAGAGTTCCCCTCTGGGCGGAGCAAAAAAAAAAGGACTCCGGTCCTGGCTGGACCTACCAAGGAGGAGACCCAGCCTGCTGGGAACCTCTTCATGGTCTCTGGCCCTGACCTGGAGGAGCCACGGTCTCCCCGGCTCCTTCTGAGCACCCCCATCGGTCGAGGACTAGGGCTCGGTCAACTTTCACCAACAGGTCGAGAAAAACTCAGATGCCACTCTGGGCGTTCCAAAAAGCGGTGCCCCTGCTATTCATCCTCATCCTCATCCTCAGAAGAGGAGAGACTTCAGCGCAAGTTGCGTTGATGCTACAAGGATCTCATGGCAACAGTTGGTGCTGGCCAGTCCGAAGTTGGCCTCAGCTTCCATGCCAGCCATCACATGGCTGTCGCCATCTAGGCTGACATGATTACTCCAGAGCTGGCTGTCACCATCCCTCCACCCGTGGAGCCGATGAAGGCCCTCCTGGCTCAGCCAAAACTGGCCTCTCCACTGATTATGGTGGAACCGCCACCTAAACAGCCTCCCTCTGGGGCTCCTGTCAAGGAGTCTCAGCCTGCTAGGGGCCTCCTGCACAGGCTGTTGGTCACCCTTACTCCCGACCATCCGCGGTGGGTTGAAGGTGTCTCAGGTGGTCAGTTGATTTATCCAGACTCTTCGGAGTCCAAGGACAACTCCTTGCACTCTCATTTGTTCGACAAAGTTTCACTTGGGGGTCTCTCGACGGAGGAAGGTCCCACATCCTTCATGGGCATTCTCAGTCTCATCTTCGAATCCTCTTGGATGCCTTTAGAGCCTGTTCAGAAAAAGGCTCAATATTCCCTGACAGACATTCTGGATAAAGGGGATTCTCCAACAGAAGCCTTCCCAGTGGCCAAAGCCATTGTTGGCCCAGCCCTGGAGCTTTGGCAGGACCCTGCCTCCTGCCCCGCGCCATCAGCCCTGATGGCCCGTAAGTATGCGATTCCCATTGGTTCCCTTTCCGGGTTCACAGAGCACCCCTTGGCTGAGGAGTTGGTGACCGAATCTGTGTTTTGGTGCTTGGGCAATTCAGGAGACACTGATAGACCTCTGGACAAAGAGTCCAAAAAAGTGGCCCACTCTGCCAGAAAAGTCTATGCTGCCTCCTTGCTTGGTCTCCATCAGGCGAGCTCAGCTGTCATCATGGCACACTTCTTCCATGCCCTCCTGGGCTCTCTGGATGAGGTGCCTCCTCATCTCCCCACGGACCTTCAGACTATGGTCAAGCAGGGTCAGGCTGTGGCAAAACAGCAACTCCAGATGGCTCTGAACATTGGGGATTCCTGTGTCCATTTGATGGTCACAGTAGCCATGCGTCGCAGGGCCTGGCTGAGTTTTGACCTCTATGGCAGCACCCAGCACAAACTGGTGAACATTCCCTTCCTGGGCGCTGACTTGTTCAGTCCAGGGGTTAATGGTCACCTTCAACGCATAGAGAAGTCCAGTGCCATCTTGGACTCCATTGCTTCCACCCAGAAGGAATCTCAGGGTTCCAAAAGGCAGAAGCGCAAGCCCTTTCGGCCTTCTGCCCCTGTGGCAAAGCAGGCCCAGTACCAATCTGGGCAGAAGCAGCAGGCTCAAACTTGGCACCCTTGGCCCAAGACAGGGGCTTCGGGGGCCCATAAGCCCAGAGGAAAGTTCCCGGCAGTCTCTCGGCCGGATCCTCCTCCTCCAAACCTGCACAGTGACAGGATGGGGTTGCCACCCACATGCCTGTCACGCCCGCTCTGGGTCCCCCCCCATGGGGGGCCTGCTCCGCCACTTCCTTTCCACCTGGTCCACTGTCACAACAGACAGCTGGGTCTTAGAAGTGGTTGGCCAGGGGCTGCTTCTGGAATTCGAGCAGTACCCATCAAGCCGAGTCCGCACCCAATGGGAGGAGAAGGTATCAGTACACAGTCAGTCGGCTGTCCGAGACAACATCGATGAACTCCTCTGCAAGGAGGTAGTGGTCAGAGTCGCGGATCCCTCTGTCAACCTAGGGTTCATTTCCAGGTACTTCCTGGTCTCGAAATGGATGGGGGTCTGGCTCCCCTTTCTAGATCTACACGGCCTGAACCAGTTTCTCAGGTCTCGGACCTTCAGGATGGTAACTCTGTCTCGGATTATACCATCTCTCAAGCAGACCATGTGGTTTTGCTCCCTGGATCTGCAGGACGCATTCCTCCATGTCCCAATCCTTCTCACCGAAAGTTCCTCCACTTCAGGGCAGAGGGAACCCTATACAAGTTCCAAGCCATGCCATTCGGCCTGTCATCGGCCCCCAGGCTCTTCATCAAATGCAGTGCAGTGGTGGTGGCCCATCTTTGGGGTTGAGGGGTCAGAGTGTACCCCTAGCTGGAAGATTGGCTTATAGCGGATCCCTTCAGACTGGAGGTGGAGAGGTCCAGGGACCTGGCCCTCCAGACCTGCATCGACCTTGGCTTCCTGGTCAACAAGGCCAAGTTGGAACTCGTGCCTTCGCAGGTGATCTGCTACATCGGGGCAGAGCTCGACTCTTGCCGAGCCAGGCTCCCTGCAAACAGGGTGGAGATTCTCTCCTCTTTTGCCCAATCATTTCTGGTTGGGCACTTGCACCCTGCCCAAGACTACCTGCAACTTCTGAGTTACATGGTGGCCTGCACCTCCGTGGTCTGACGGGTCCGGTGGCATATGCACCCCCCTTCAATGGGAGCTGGCCAGCCAGTGGACTCAGCAACTAAGTCATTTCGACCAGCTGGTCACTGTGACTCAGAAGATGTGGGACGCGCTCCGATGGTGGACCGTCCTAGAGCATCTGCAGGAGGGGATCCTGTTTGTCCACCTCAAGCTGACTGTCATCTTGACGACCGATGCCTCTCTCATGGGCTGGGGTGCCCACATGGGGGACCATAGAGTCCATGGGCTCTGGATCCCCAGGGAATCCCAATGCCACATCAACCTGCTGGAGCTCCGAGCAGTTTGGCTGGCACTGACTGCATTCATTCCATTCCTTCGGGGTCAAGTGGTTCAGGTCCAGATAGACAACACCACAACCATGTACTATCTCAACAGGGCGGCACGTACTTCCGGCCTCTGTGCAGGGAAGCTCTCCGCATCTGGACCCTTGTGAGCTGACTGAAAGGAAGCGGATTTCCTAGCCATTCATGTGGCAGGAGCCTCAAATCAGGTGGAGGATGCCCTCAGCCATTTGGGCGAGGCATCCCACGAGTGGTCTTTCCATCCAAAGGTAGTACACAGACATTCTCCCAGTGGGGCACCCATCAAGTGGACCTGTTCACCTCCAGGGAGAACGCAAAGCTGAGGCTGTTTTGTGCCCACCCTCCTCGGCAAGACTCGCTGCAGGGGGATGCTTTCTCGAGGCTGTGCACCCCAGGCCTCTTTCATGCCTTCACTCCACTTCCCTTGATCTACAAGGTGCTCTTCAAGGTCAGGAGGGACAAGGCACAGGTGATCCTACTGGCTCTGGACTGTCCCCACCAGTCTTGGTACCCCGATCTCCTCAGCCTCAGGATCAGACTCCCGAGGTGTCTGCCAGCACGCCGGGACCTGCTCTCAGTCAATCAGGGAAAGGTACTCCACCCTGACTTTCTATCCCTTCACCCGCAGCCTGGTTCCTGAGTGGCTAGAGTTCCAGGCTTTGGGTCACTTCGAAGATGTCCTCACTGTAATTGAGGCATCTAGAAAGGAATTAACCAGGAAGTGCAGTGCCTTCAAATGGAAGAGATTCTCCATTTGGTGTCAGGGCAAGGGCCTGCACCCTTTGTCCTGTCCAGTTGCTCACATTCTAGGCTAACTTTGGTCTCTTTCCAAAGGGGGTCTTAGATCTGTGAACCTTAAGGTGTACCTGGCAGCTATCTCTGCTTACTGGGTGCAGACCGATCAGCAGATGGTGGCACAGGAGAAGGTGGTCTGGCGTTTCTTCAAAGGCCTCGACCATATTTCCCCTCCAGTGTCTGAACCACCACCGTGGGATCTACTGCTGGTACTGGCAAAGCTCATGGGCAAGCCATTTGAACCGACACATAGGAGTGAGATGTCACACCTGTCATGGAAGACCACCTTCCTGGTGGCTATCACATCAGCCAGAAGGATTGGGAAGCTCCAGGTGCACTCTGTTGAGTCTCCTTATCTGGTCTTCCACAGGGACAAGGTTGCCCTGTGCCCCAACCCGAAGTTCCTTCAGATGGTTGTGTCGCAGTTTCACTTGAACCAGGTGATGACTCAGCCGGTGTATTACCCCAATCACACCTCGAAGGCCAAATACAGGCTCCGTGCTTTGGACCTGAGTAAAGCGCTCTCTTATTATAGAGAGCACACGGCTGGAGTTCGGGGAGAGGTTCGCCAGCTGGTTGTCACCTACGTTGAAGCTGCACCTGCAACCAAGCGGATGATTGGCAGATGGATTACATCGTGCATTGATCTCTGCTATAAGTTGGTGGGTAGGGAGCCAAACCGCTGTGTCTATGGCTGCCTCTAGGGATGTCCCTATCCAGAAAATCTGCAGGGCTGCTACCTGGAAGTCAGCATACACCTTAATTTCCTGTTACCACATTGACCTGGAGTCACACTGGGATGCTAAATCTTGTCTGTGTCAATCTACACCATCACTGGTGGGTAGTGAACCAGAGGATTAGGACCCCATGGGAGCTTTTAATTTTTTTTGCAAGAGGATTCAATGTCAAGACAGCACCGCTCTCGAGGTCGATGTAATACGTGGCGCTCATGGGCTGGACAGTAACAGTCGTCGACGCCTCCTGAGCCCCAGTTCTGCTTCTCACGCCGTCGAGTGAGCATGACCTCGCATGGTATGCCATTATTTCTGCAGCCTAGTCCGTCAATTAGTTTTATACAGTCTTAGTTCTGCTGCTCCGTCCTCAGTGTCGATTGGTAAGATCTTTTCTATTTATTTCTCATCAATGCCGAGTGCTGTTTTTGGTTTTGGTTTTTCTGTCCAGTCATGTCTGGTTCAAGGAACAAGAAAAAATCTTCGAGGGTGGGTCGGCCTCCGATGCGTCAGTGTCCCTGCAGCTGACTTTACTCTGTCACAGATCAGCATCACCGCTGCCTTACTTGCTTGGGAACGAACCACGATATGGACAGATGTGATGCCTGTTTCTCCATGGATCACCATGTTCTGGAGTTGCACGCACTAAAGGTCGGACGTGCGCTGCCGACTTTCAGGGTACAGGTGCGTACATGGGTCACCAAGAGCAGGGTTCTCGGCCCTTCCTCCAGGTCCCCTCCCAGGCCTATTTGGCCTGTGGAGGAGGGGGTTTCTTCCAGTTCCAGCCTTGCCGCGGTGGGAAGTCCTTCCATAGTGCAGGAGGCCCAGTCTGGCCCCCTTGGGGGTCAAGCGGGAGGCATGTTCAGGCACCCCGGCATCACGGTCTGAGACCTCCAGGCCATCCTCTGCACCACCGGTGCCGCCTCTGATTCCAGCGCCGGGGATCAGGGCGTCACCACAGGTGGCACGGGGTCAGTCTCCAGCGCTGTCTCTGACTCCGGTGCCATTTGCGATGCCAGGGATGGGGGCGGTGCTGTGGGCAGCACGAAGCCAGTTCACAGTGTCCATCGCGGCACCGTGGCTGAGAGGAATCTGGTAGTAGTCTGGGTTTGGGCCTCCTCTAGGAGGACAATTCTGAGGCTGACCCAGACTGGCTCCCAGATTCTCAGGAGTCCACCGATTCCTCTACCTTCAGCACAGTGTCTCCGGTTCACCCCCTCCCACGGAGCGGATGGCTTTGACCGATTTCAGGGTCGGTGGCTCCGACCAGTCCTCTGGTGTCCCAGGTGGTGCCTCAGGACAGCCTGGAGTGGGTGATCCATCTGTCACCTTGGGAGATGTACCCCCTCTGGTGATTGTTCTTACTAACCCTACTTCTGGGTTGGCTGGAGCACCTCAGGTAGGGCAGGGCACTACTCCTCTGGCTGTCTCTCAGGAGACAGCTGTGGGGTGTCGGTTGCCTCAGCTGATTACGAGGAAGCAGGCTCTCTCAGAGTCCGAAGGGTTGAGGGGGGTTGGTTTCAGGGTGGTGCCCTTTCCTGGGAACCCCGTGGAGGTTTGGGGAGGAGTCGGAGCGCTGGTCCAATCTTCTCCCCTGTGGTCTCCTCAAGAGGGACCTGATCTTCAGAGGTTAGGGGCTGCCCTTCTGGGCTCATGCTTCCCCAGTCGCCTCACGGGGGGATTTCTTCTTTCGGGCTCAGCTCTGGCTGCTCCAGCTTGGTTGACCGGCCTTTGTCTGCCGGAACCACCAGATCTCCTCCTCCTTTGAGGTTTTCCAGTGAGTCCCCTAGCCCGGGCAGTGGTTGTGCCCCTCCTCAGAGGTGCCTCGTCCCTTTGCCTCTGCCAACTCCACCCCCTTTCCCAGAGCACTCCGGTCCTACGGTGCTCTTCACCTGGGAACATTTCAGGTCTATGGCTGCACTGTTCCCTGCCTATTATCAGTCCATGGACCAGGAGGTGTTTCACCACTCCCCTGTGCAGCCGGAACCTGGCTGTCCAGACTCGTCAGCTCCCTCATCTTCCTCCCCTGAGGGAGAGGACTCTTCTGTCCACCTATCCCCAGCGGCAGATGTTTCCAGCTATCAGCGCTTTCTGTCTGGGTTGTTCAACAAGCTCCATATTTCCAACCTTGGTGAACACAATACTGACCGGTCGGCGCACAACTTCTGAGGCGAGTTCGGTGAGGCCAACCTGATGGTTCCCACCTGGCCTAATTCATTTCAGGAGGCGGCGTACCGGGCCTGGCGACGTCCCCCAAACCAACCACCAGCTCTGAGGGACCTCTGCCTGAAGTATTATATCCCCCTTGGGTCTCCAGGAGCCTTGCCTCACCTCCCCCCCGTCGGGCGTGACTCTCCTGAATACACCCACTGGGCATAGAAGCCCACGGCATGATTGACCCCCAGAATCTGACTCAGCTGAGTTGGATTTTTGGGGGAGCAGAGTTTTCTCGGCGACACACCTCCTTTTGTGTATCTATTCTCATCAGGCCCACCATGCTGCCTACAACAGGCACTTGTGGTTTCTGCTAGGTCAATTCCTAGCATCTTTGCCTGAATCGGAGGCAACCAGACAGGCCATTGCCCTCTCTGCACGGGGCCTGGAGCTAGCGAGGCACCAAGCAAGGGCATTGTATGATGCCAATGAGGTGGCTTCCAGGTTGGTGGGGACAACGATCTGCATTAGGCGGACGGCGTGGCTTCATCTCTCCCGGTGTCACCCCTGGCCTGGCTTAGGTTGACTGCCCTCTCTTTCCAGGGAACCCATCTATTTTCCTGTAGGGTAAGGCGAGAGCTTCAGGGGTGCCTTCCTTCTCCTGCTAGGAGAACCTCACCTCACCCAGACCAGCCTTAGGCCTGCTAGGGTTCCCTCCTCTAGTGTCTCCCCCACTGGAGGCTGAGGGACTTTGTCCATTAGGGAGGTTCTGGGCCCCCTTCAGGGGGGCTCGATAATCACCCACCAGTGATGAATGGTGAAGATTGACACAGACAAGATATGAAAATGATGTACCTACTGTAATTCCTGATCTCCTGTGTATCTTCACCATTCATCACTGAATCCTGCCTACCTTCCCCTCTCAGGCCCCAGTCTCTGGGTGATTCTCCTCCTCCCTGTTTGTCCCCCATTTGGACCTTGGTCCATTTCCAGCACCTCCTACCCCCTCCTCTTAGGGTTTTTTTTTTTTTCCTCTGGGTGGGCAGACAGGGAGGGTTGCTGCTGTTGGGAATCGCCAGAGCCCCCTCTTAGCCCAGGTACCTCCTGTTTTTTTTTCTTTCCGGCTCCCTCTTGTGCCTCTTGAGGGAGTCTGGAGGCAGAAGGGGACTCTGGTGGTTCCCTCAGTTATCCTCCAACCTCTTGTGCTTCTTTGGGGTTGGTTTTTACCCTCCTTCAGGAGTGTATGTTATTTACCCTTCCAGTTCCTCCCCTGGAGGTACCCCCCAACGTCAAATAACTGAGTTCACCCCCTTGTCAAATAACTAAGTTCCAGTCACCTGGGGTTGTTCTCCAGCACTTTTAAGTTGGTTATTCTGGCTCAGTTCTTTTGCAGGAGAGTGGACACTGACCCGTCCTTAGCCTGTGTCCTGCCTCTGACACCTAAATAAGTGCCATCCTCTTCAGACCTTGCCTTCATTCTCTGGCCTGTCTGCTCGACCTGGAACATAATTTCTCCAGAGCAGTACAGGGCAATGTCTCGGGGGCGATGTCTCCTCTTCCTCCTTCCTCTATCCTCTTATCCCTCCCTATTCCACCCATTTCTTCTTGCCCAAAGATTGGGGCCCTGCTCTCCTAATCCCTTAGGCTTCCTCCTTTCCTGTCCTCTCTTTGGCATATTCCTCCTTTGGTTTTTCATCCTTTCCTTTTGCTGTCCCTCGGGCACCCTTGCCCACCCTCCTTATTTCTCTGGATCTCTCCGGCATGCAGAAACGGGGCTGAGGAAGCGTCAACGATGGTTACTGTCCAGCCTGCAAGGGCCACGTATTACATCAGCCTCGAGGGCAGCGTCATCTCGACATCGAATCCTCCTCCTGCAAAAAAAAAAAAAAAGGTCCTGTGGGGTCCTGATTCTCCAGCTCATTCTAGGGACGTGGATATGTTGTTCATCCACACTTATTGGCAGGTTCCTTGCCTCTTTAAATCTTGCCGGAAGGTCTTCAGGCTGGCTCCTCCCACCCACCCAGGTGGTAAAACTCTTGGCTCCACCCCATGACACCAGATCTTCCTTACCACTTTGAAGCTCAGGTTCCCTCCTTGGCGCTCTGTGTTTTAGGCCTGGATCCACACTCTTCGGTTAACCCAAAACTAATTCTAAAATTTGCAAGACTCCGGTCTTCGACTTCCCTCGCGACTGTGATGGAAAAATCGACTCCCGGCTTTCGTCAGTACCCCTGTGGGCAGAAGATGTCGGACCGATCCCACTCCACGTTAGTCTACTGCCTGGGGCTTGGACACAGTCGCAGGCTTCCGGTGCTGCAGCTCCTTCCTCGACTTCCGGGTCTTGAGGACCGTGTGCTCGACTACTTCTGGGGCGCTCTGAGAAAACAGTACCTGCCGTCAAATCGAAAAAGGCCCGTTGGGCGGTATCCGCAGCGGCGGGCTCCACGGAACAGTTGGAGCAGATGATCGCCCTCGAGGAGGAGGCGGTCCAGGCCGCTTCTTCTTCCTCCTCGGTTGCAGCATTTATCCCGCTCTCCTTGGGCTCTTCCTATACAGCTTCTTTTAAAGAGCTTTGTCAATCCCTCTCCACCAAGGGAGAAAGACCATCGGGGAAATTCCAGTCGGTCCAAGAAGAAGGACTCAAAAGAGTAAGTCCCGATGCGGCGTTAGGTAGGGCAGGAAGATCCCTTCACCGGACCGTTGACTTTTAACTTCGGTCGAGGTTGCGGCTAAGGCTGCTGGCTTCACAGTGTCCCCATCAGGTCAACTGGCTGAGACACCCATCGATGCGGTCGAGATTTTTCTCAACCCGTCAGACGGTTTGTCACCTGGAGATGCCGACAACCCTACTTCACCGGTGGAAACCGAGGACTTGCCTGTGCTGGAGTCCCCGGTTAAGGTCCCTGTACCGAGGGAGGAGCGGGTTTCCCCCATCCCCTCTCAGATCCACCCTCGGAATTCCAGAAGGTCTCGGTCTCTGTCCTCTTCCAGGTCCAGCCGATCCCACCGACGTTGGCGGTCTCGGTCTTGGCACCATGGAAAGTGGCGTCACCACTCATCCTCTTTGTCCTCTTTGGAGGATAGGCTCCGGTGCAAGTTGCGTCGCCGCTATGAGGACTTAATGTAGCAGCAGCTCTTACTGTCTGGTAACAAGTCGACTCCGTCGCATTCTTCAGCCATTAAGTGGCTGTCACTGGAGCGACCAAAACAACCCCTTGTAGTAGACGAGGAACCGCCACTGGCACCGGTTGTTCGGCCGAAACCGGCTGCTCCACCCATTGTGGTGGAACCTCCGCCTCCACAACCGAAGACGGGCCCTGACCAAGAATTCTCGGTCGGGTCAGGGCTTGCCCCATAGGTTGTCAGTCATCCTCACTCCCGATAGACCTCGGCACATGGAGGGTGGCTCAGGCGCTCGGCAGCTGTTCGCAGACTCCTCGGAGTCTGACGTCGACTCCTCCTTGTTCTCCAGGCCGCTCGACCTGGAGTCTACAGGGTGTCAGTCGGTAGGCGAGAGTCCATCCTCGTTTTTGGGAATGCTTCGACTCATCTCAATGTCCATTGAGATAAAGCTCGAACCCGTTTCAAAATGGGCCAAGTATCCCCTCATGGAGGTACTGGACCGAAGGGATTCCCTTGCGGAGGCCTTTCCTGTGGCCAAAGCCATTGTTGGCCCAGCCCTGGAGTTGTGGCAGTGGCCAGCATCTTGTCCCGCACCTTCAGCCAGGATGGCTCGAAAGTATGCGGTCCCTACTGGTTCACTCTCCAGTTTCTCGGAGCACCCCTCTGCGGAGGGGTTAGTGACCGATAGCAATTTCCGGCTTTCCGGGAATGCTCGGGATGTGGACAAACCACCCGATAAGGAGTCCAGGAAATTGGACTACTCAGGGCGGAAGGTATACGCTGCTTCCTCCCTAGGCCTTCGTCAGGCTAGTTTGGCCGTTCCAATGGCACACTTTTAACATGCCCTTTTGGGCTCCCTGGATGAAGTGATTTCTCATCTCCTGGCTGATATTCAGACGATGGTCAAGCAGGTGTGGGTTAGGGAAGGGCAGTAGCTAAACAGCAGCTCCAAACTTCATTGGACATTGCTGATTCGTGTGCCCGGTCAGTAGCGGCCACAGTGCCCATGCGCCACAGAGCTTGTCTGCGGATCTCCACCTTCATGGCAGATACCCAGCACAAGCTGGCAGACGTTCCCTTCCTGGGTACCGACTTATTCGGGCCCGGGGTGGAGGGTCATCTCCAACGGATCGAGAAGTCCAGTGCCACCTTGGACTCGGTCACGTCTGCCCAGAAGGACAAAGGCCGCCAGCAGCAGCGTAAGCCCTTTTGTCCTTCAGCCCCTGCGGCACGTCCGGCCCAGCAGCACCAGCATCAGGGCCAGCAGGCTCACACTTGGCGCCCCCAAAGCCAAGCCTGCTGCTTCCTCCAGCAGGAAACCTAGAGGGAAAGACCCAGGAGGTTCCTCGGCTGGCCCTTCCTTCAAGCCTGCCCAGTGACGGGTTGGGGGTGTGGCCCCCAACCTTATCACTGCTCCCTGGGTTCCCCCCATGTGGGGATGGCTCCGCCACTTCCTTTCTGTGTGGTCCGCTATCACAATGAACTGCTGGGTGTTGGAAGTGGTAGGCAGGGGTCTGCCTCTGGAATTCGAGCAGCACCCCCCCCCCATCGAGCCATTGCCCCACAGGGGGCTACGGGTTCCGCAGCCTCTCTGTCAGCTCATTGAGCCGACATTGCCTTGCTCCTCCAGAAGGAGGTGATCAGCGAGGTGGTGGACCCCCCTCCTGACCCTGGGTTTGTGTCCAGGTACTTCCTGGTCCCAAAACGGACGGGGGGCTGGCACCCCATTCTCGACCTACACGACCTGAACAGGTTCCTAAGGTCTCGCACCTTCAGGATGGTCACTCTGGCTCAGATCATTCCATCCTTGGAGCCAGGCATGTGGTTCTGTTCTCTGGACCTTCAGGACGCTTGCTTTCATGTCCCAATCCGTCCGTCCCACCAGCGATTCCTCCGCTTTCGAGCAGAGGGGTCTCTTTACGAGTTCCGGGCCATGCCCTTTGGCCTCTTTCCAGCTCCCAGGGTCTTCACCAAATGCATGGCAGTGGTGACAGCATTCCTGCGGTGCCAAGGGGTCCGGGTGTACCCTTACCTGGACGACTGGCTGATTGCAGCCCCCTCCAGATTGGAGGTGGCGCGGTCAAGGGATCTGGCCCTCCAGGTCTGCTCTCAGATTGGCCTCCTCATCAACGAGGCCAAGTAGGAACTCATGCCATCGCAGGTGATTCAGTTCATCAGGGCAGAGCTCAACTCTCTTTGAACCAGAGCCCAGCTCCCGCTGGACAGGGCTGAAGTCCTTTTCTCCTTTGCCCAATCATTTCTGGTTGAGCAATTGCACCCTGCCCAGGACTTCCTGCACCTTATGGGCCTCATGGCAGCCTGCACCAGCATGGGCCATTGAGCCCGCTGGCATATGCATCCCCTGCAATGGAAGCTGGCCCGCCAATGCTCACAGCACTCCGGTCCTCTGGACCAGCCAGTGATGGTGACCCAGGAGATGTGGAACAGACTACAATGGTGGCTCGTTCCAGCTCATTTGCAGGAGGGTATCCCATTTGTCTGCCCCAAGCCGACGGTCACTCTGACAACCGACGCCTCTATGATGGGTTGGGGTGCCCATCTGGGGGAGCTCAGAGCACACGGTCTCTGGTCCCCTCAGGAGTCTCGATGCCACATCAACCTGCTGGAGCTTCGAGCGGTCTGACTAGCCCTCACCACCTTCGTTCTGTTTGTTCAGGGTCAAGTGGTCCAGGTCCAGACGGACAACACCACGACCATGTACTATCTGAACCGACAGGGCGGGGCGCACTCCTTGCCCCTGTGCAAGGAAGCTGTCCGCACCTGTTCTCTCATGATCAGCCTGGAGGCGGATCTCCTAGCCATCCATGTGGCAGGAGCCTCCAACAGTCTGGCCGATGCCCTCAGCCGGATAGGCGCTACTTCTCACGAGTGGTGTCTCCTGCTGGAGGTAGTACAAGATCTGTTCTCCCATTGGGGCTACCCTCAGGTGGACCTGTTCACCTCCAGGGAGAATGCGAAGCTGAGACTGTTTCATGCCCACCCCCCTCAGCAGGGCTCGCTGCAGGGGGATGCCTTCTCGAGGCCGTGGACCCTGGGCCTCTTCTATGCCATCCCTCCATTTCCCTTGATCCACAAGGTGCTTCTCAAGGTGAAGAGGGACAAGGTGCAGGTGATTCTGGTAGCCCCAGACTGGCCCTGCCAGTACTGGTACCCAGATCTCCTCAGCCTCAGCTCCAGGCTCCCGAGGCAGCTTCCAGCCCACCCGGTCCTGCTCTCAGTCGACAAGGGGAAGGTTCTCCACCCAGACCTTCAATCCCTGCACCTGATGGCCTGGTTCCTGAGTGGCTAGAGTTCCAGGCCTTGGGTCTTTCCGATGAGGTCCTCAACACAGTTGAGGCGTCCCGAAAGGAGTCAATCAGAAAATGCTATGCCTTCAAATGGAAGAGATTCTTCATTTGGTATCAGGACAAAGGGTTGGACCCCTCTTCCTGTTCCTTGGCTAGCATTCTGGACTACCTGTGGACCCTTTCTCAGTTAGGGCTTCGGTCAGTGACTCTTAAGGTGCACCTGGCAGCCATCTCTGCTTACTGGGTGCAGGTCGGCAAGCAGTCAGTGGCGTAGGAGAAGGTGGTCAGGCGCTTTTCCAAAGGCCTTGATCACATATCCCCTCCGGTGCGAGAACCTCCACCTCCTTGGGACCTACTGCTGGTATTGGCTAAGCTCATGGGCAAGCCATTCAAACCGATGCACAGGTGTGACATCTCTCACCTGTTGTGGAAGACCGCATTCTTGGTGGCTATCACATCAGCCAGAAGGATGGGAGAGCTCCAGGTGCTTTCCATCGAGTCTTCTTATCTGGTCTTCCATAGGGACAAGGTTGTCCTGCACCCCCACTCGAAATTCCTTCCGAAGGTGGTGTCAGAGTTTCACCTTAACCAGGTGTTAACTCTGCCGGTGTTCTACCCCAGTCACGCCTCGGAGGCCGAATATAGGCTCCATACTTTGGACCCTAGAAGAGCGCTCTCTTTTTATAAGGAGCGAACGGCTAGAGTTCAGGGAGAGGTTCGCCAGCTGTTTGTCACCTACGCTGAAGCCACACCTGGCAGACCTGCAGCCAAGCGAATGATAGGCAGGTGGGTCACCTCCTGCATAGATCTCTGCTATAGGTTGGCGGGCATGGAGCGTCCCAAAGGGATAAGGGCTCATTCTACCCGCCATACCGTTGTTTCGGTGGCTGCTTCTAGGGACCTCCCTATCTAGGAAATCTGCAGGGCTGCTACCTGGAAGTCAGCACACACCTTCATTTCCCATTACCACATTGACCTAGAGTCATGCCGGGATGCTGGTTTTGGGACATCGGTTCTCCAGTCCTTATTCCCTAAGTAGGGGGTGCGCGGAGAACTGCTAGGAGTCTGCCAATAAGTGTGGATTGAACAACATATCCACGTCCCTAGAAATACATGTTACTCACCTGTAACAGGAGTTCTAGGAGTGGTATATGTTGTTCATCCACACAACCCACCCGACCTCCCCGGCTTCGACGTTCAACCTGGCTTCCAGTGGGCTAGATCTGGTGTCATTGGGTGGAGCCGAGAGTTTTACCACCCGGATGGGAGGGAGGAGCCAGCTTGAAGACCTTCCGGCAAGATTTAAAACGGCAAGGAACCTGCCAATAAGTGTGGATGAACAACATATACCACTCTAGAACTCCTGTTACATATCCACATACCTGAAAACACAGGTTACCCATCTGTAACAGTACAGTGGCATCCCCCAGTATGACACCCACTTTTAAAGCACACTACAGTATGCTGCAGCACACCTACTGAATAAAACAATGTAATTTCAGTGGCAATTAGTCCCTTTTGTCATGCAGGAAACTGTGGCATTCACTTCATCCTGGCAGTGTCACATTTTCCTGAATGACAAAAGGAACTAATTGCCATTGAAATTACTTTGCTTTATTCAGTAGGTGTGCTGCAGCATTCTGCAGAGTGCTGCATAATGCTGCAGAACTGGGTTTCATCCTGGGGGACGCCACTGTAGTTTTAGGAGTGGTATATGCTGTTCATCCACATGGACCCACCCGACCTCCCCGGCTTGGACACACAACCTCTGCTTCCAGGGGGCAAGAACTGGCGACAGGGGGCAGAGCCAAAGCATATACCACCTGGGTGGGTGGGAGGAGCCACCTTAAAGACTTCCAGTAAGATAATTAAAGGGAAAGGACATGCCAGACAGTGTGGATAAACAACATATGCCACTCCTTGAACTACTGTTACAGCAGAGTAACCTGCGATCTTACTTTGAGAGGGTTCTTGCAGTAGGTCTTCACATATAGGACTACACCCCCTGGCATCAGGTCCGAATGGCAAACTTGCAGATGGCAATCATCAGCAGGGACCGCCCCGGACGTCAGGTGTCATGACATCAGCCTGGCTATAAAAGAGTCGGTCCTGCGCCCACTCTCCAGTTCTTTCCCGTTGTCGCCTCGGTACATTCGGCACGCGATAGAACAGCGATCATATGTCCATTTTGTTGAAGTATTCTTTGCCTCATAACTATTTTTTCTCTAATCGTTTCAATCATATTTGATGTCTTCCAGACAGAAGAAGTTCTCGAATTGTGCCGCTTAAATCCCTCACGGGGACAACCATTCCCACTGCCTCCTCTGCCTTGGTTCCAAGCACAACACCCAGCAGTGCTCCATCTGCCAGGCCTTCAACCAGGCGATGCAAACCAGGCGTAAGTGGACCCTCAAGGCCCATCTCCTGACCCGACGACTGGCGTCAATGGAAAAGGAGCTCCAGGAACTGCGGGATAGGTTGTCGTCATCGGGCCCAAAAAAGAAGAAAAACAAGGAGAAGTGCCGGGACCGGAGTCCGTCAACATGCAGGAGGCCCTCTGAAACTGTGAATACTTCAACCAGTGCCCCGTCTGTCTCTTTAGGCTGGGCACCTTCTCCCCCTCCTGCCGAGGTGACCGGGCAGCCGGGAGTAGCCTCTCTGGAGGTCTCTGTCAAGTCACCCTGCCTAGCTGATGAGACACCCCTTGACCCCGTCTGTCGCCCACCCAGATCTTTCCACTTTCCTGTCAGGCTCTAGTTTGGCGCCCGACGTCGGACAGAGTAAGCGGCAGAGCGACCCTTCGTCCTCTAGGGTCTTACATCCCAGGGACTCACCACCTGATCAGCTGATTTTCCTGCCAGCAAGATCACCTTCAGACCTGCCATCGGGGCTTCTTCCAGACCTTTCCCCCTCATCAAGCCTACCGCCATCCCCGGACATTAGTCTGCCACTGGCTAGAGACCTTCTCATGGAGCCTCGTTCCCTCAGCACCTTCGGGTGCCCTCCCAGATCCTGCACCTCCCTGAGGCACCATGGCACTTCCCTCGGCAGGACCAGATCCTCTGGGTGGGTTTCTGGGCTCAGACCCCATTGTCCCGCCTCTGGGTAGCCCACCGTCGACTCCACAGTATCCGACGCCAGGCCATGTGCCTCCGACGCTGGGATACCCTGGGCACTCTTACTATCCACAAATGAGTTATCACTACCGTTCTTGGCCTCAATACCCATGCTATCCTACCTTCCAGCCTCCTCCTCCTCCACCACTCTCGGAGACGGCCCCCCCAATGGTGGTAGGAGGCCAGAACTCTGCTGCTGTCGGAGCTTAGGCAGTTTGTGGGGGAACCTCCCCAGCCTAGGGCCCCTCCTGCTCCACCGCCTCCTTCCACCAGAGCCTCGGGTTCTCTTGCAGGTACCGCTGGTATAGAACCCTCCATTCCCAGTGGCAGCAAGCCGTCCGATACAGAATCTGACACCGAACCTTCGGACCCCAGATCTCCAGTTGAGGTTCCTCCCAAGGAGTCACCCAAGTCTCCTCCAGAAGACCCATCTTTTGGAGACCTCTTGTGCTCCATACAGGCAGCCGGAGGCTGGCCCATGAAAGAGGTGGATCTGCAAAGAAAAAGGCTAGCGGAACACCTGGATCTTGCTATGTCTGATCCCATCCCCCCCGTGGATAGGACTCCATGAGGACTTGGTGACCACAATATGGCAACAACCGTCGTCCGTACCTGCAGTCTCCAGGAAGGCAGACCAGACCTATTATCCCCCGGAAGGGATTCAGCACCTTAACTCCCATCCAAAGGCTGACTCCATGGTAATTATTGCCGCTAACGACTGGTCAGCCCAACCGAAACACCTGAGCTCCTCACCGCCAGACAAGGACTCTCGTCAGTTAGACCAGTTCGGGCAAAAGATCTGTTGTTCTTCCTCCTGTGGCATTAGATCTCTCAACTGTGTCTCGCACATGGTTGCTTTCCAAAAAACGAATCTTTCGGAGCTGAAAAGGGATCTACTTGAGATTCAGGATGAAAACCTTAGGAAGAAGCTCCTGGACAAGGCCAGAATGGGAAAATCCTAGTGTTGTCACACGCTCCGAGCGACGTACGACTCAGTGGATTCAGTGGCTAGAGCGGAAGCCATGGGGATCTGGTCTCCGCTGGCTCTCCTGGCTTCGGATAGCCAGTTTGGCACAGGATGTACAGTCTTCCCTTTAGGATGCCCCTTTAAGGGGTTCTGTCCTCTTTGGCGGTGATGCCAAAGATATCATAACAGGACTGCAAGAGAGTGGACGGGTCAGAAAAAGCAGCCCTTTCGCCGCCAAAGAAGGTGGAACAAGAACCAGGCAAAGCGTCAGGGAAAAAGACGTGCCCCTGGCTCAGGAGCCCAAACCCCACAGGCTAAGTTCTCCAAACCAGCCTCGGGGGCTAAAGCTCCCCTCCCCTCAGCGTCCTGACTCCTTTCCCTTCCTTCTGCTCCCTCCCTTACTTCAGGAGGAACTGGTCGGAGGGACGTTCGGCCTCCACCTGGAAGGTTGGAGGCTTGTCACCGCAGAGTCTTGGGTGCTCCAGCTCATCCAGCGGGGTCACTCAATCGAGTTCCTCGAGATTCCAGCCCCTTTACATCTGGGACGGTCTTTCTATCCATGGGATCAGGTCCCCTTCGTCTCTCAAGAGATTCGGGCACTTCTTCTAAAGGAGGCCATAGAACCTGTCCCCCAAAACCAGATAGGAAGGGGATTTTACTCTCCCTTCTTCCTAGTCCCAAAGAAAACGGGTAACCTGAGCCCGATCCTGGACCTCAGCACACTAAACATCTTCGTTGAGTACAAGAAGTTTCGTACGTTGACTCTTCAGGGGCTCCTACCCCTGCTCCATCCCAACTCCTGGCTGTGCTCCCTGGATATGCAGGATGCCTACCTGCACATCCCTATCTTCCCGGCCCACCGCCGCTTCCTCCATTTTGATTTTATGGAGGATCACTTCCAGTTTTAGGTGCTTTTTTCTGGCCTTTTCTCAGCCCCCCGGGTGTTCACGAAGTGTCCAGCCGCGTTCTTACGCCACCAGGGCATTTATGTCTTCCTGTACCTGGACAACTGGCTCCTTGCAGCACCCTCTACAACCAGCCTGAAAGAGTCCCTCTCTTTCACTCTGAACTTGTTCTCCCTTCTAGGGATCACGGTGAACTTCTCCAAGTCCTAGCTAGTACCGTCTCAACGACTCCAATTTATTGGAGCTGTACTAGATACAGTTCAGAGCAAGGCTTTTCTGCCATCGGATCGAGCTGAGACTTTGGTTGCTCAGGCTACTCTTGTTGCCCAAGCTCAATGGATCCCAGCACATGCTGTGCTCCATCTTTTGGGACTGATGGCAGCGTAAATTTCCACAGTACCCCGGCCAGACTTCACATGAGGGTCACCCAATGATCTCTCTGAGTCCAATGGGATCAGAGGACGGACAACATGAACCAAAAAGTCATGATCTCCAGCAGCCTTCAGAGAGATCTTCGCTGGTGGCAGGATCTCTCCAACCTTTCGAGGGGAACTCCTTTTCATTCCTCTGTCCTAACCCAAATCCTCACCACGGATGCCTCAGACTTGGTCTGGGGAGCCCATCTGGGGGTACACAAGACGCAGGGTTCTTGGTCCGATCAGGAGCTTATGCTCCACATCAACATTCTGGAGACCAGGGCGGTTCTTTATGCTCTCCAAGCATTCCAGTCCCTTCTGGTACTTGGATCACTTCTGGTCCAGATTGACAATATGTCCACAGTCTGGTACATCAACAAAAAGGGAGGAACCCGGTCATACCCTCTCTGCAGAGAAGCAATGCGGGTCTGGTACTGGGCAATCCAGCACAGCCTTTACTTGACAGCAGTCCACGTCCCAGGTGTATACAACGTCCTGGCAGACAGTCTCAGTCGATCAGTGGCCAGGGCCCATGAGTGGGAGCTAAAGTCAGGGGTGGTCGAAGATCTTTTTCTTCGATGGGTTATCCAGATTTAGATCTGTTCCCCTCCCCACTCAATGCAAAACTACCCTGTCTCCCCTGGGACCTGAATTTCATGCTCGAGAAGCTGACTTTACCCCCGTTTGAACCAGCTTCCACTTGCGACTTGCGCTTACTTTCCTGGAAACTTTATTTTTAGTCTCAGTCACTTCTGCCAGAACGGTCTCTGAGCTCCAGGCTTTTGTTTGTAAAGAACCCTACTTAATTTTTCATAGAGACAGAGTAATCCTTCGGACTAACCCTTCCTTTCTCCCCAAAGTGGTATCAGAAACCACTCTGAATCAGAGTGTGGAATTACCAGTATACTATCCCCAGCATTCCAACAGGGGAGAATACCTTCTGCACACCCTAGATGTGCACCGGATTCTGAGTTACTACACGAACCGGACTAAAGAGGTTCGTAAATCTAACCAACTCTTTGTAGCCTTTGCTCCCCAGTGCCAGGGCAAGGCTATTTCCAAACAAACCATCTCTAGATGGTTAGCCAACTACATCCACCTTTCTTACATGAAACATGGGCAGTCCCTTCCGGGGGCAGTCAAAAGCCACTCCACCCGCAGCGTGGCTACCTCTGCTGCCTTTTTTAGGAATGTGTCCACTGCAGAGATTTGTGCAGTGGCCACATGGTCGTCTGTTCACACTTTCACCAAGCATTACAGTCTGGACATTTCCTCTAGGCGCAGAACAGGCTTTCGTCTTGCAGTTCTGCAAGGACTCCTGTCATGATTCCCTATGGCAACTTCTCCTCCTCCCAGATGCACCTCAGCATAAGTTATTTTGGGGACTGCTTGGTATTCAGTCCTGTATGTGAAGATCTACTGCAGGAACCCTCTCGAAGTAAGATATTGCAGTTATGTAAGAACTTACCGTAACAGTAGATATTCGAGAGAGGTTCCTGCAGTAGGTCTAGTTTCCCACCCACATTTCCCCAGTTCCTGGATGTTTTTTCCTTTAGTTTCCATCCTACCTAGTCCTTGGGTCTAGAGAGGAAGTGGGGTCCTAGGAGTTTCTTTACTCCTAGCTTTTATTTACCTTTCTTTAGGTCTCCGGTGGAAAAGAATTGGAGAGCGGGCGCAGGACCACCTCTTTTATAGCTGGGCTGACGTCATGACGCCCGATGTCGGGGACGGTCCTCGCTGATGATTGCTATCTACAAGTTTGCCATTCGGACCTGACGCCAGGGGGCATAGTTCTATATGTGAAGACCTACTGCAGGAACCTCTCTCGAAGATCTACTGTTACAGTAAGTTCTTACGTAACTGCAATTTTCTGGAGGATAGTGAGTTGGCATTGGTGGATGGTCTGGAGGTGTGTCCAAAAGTTCCAGATCATGTTCTTATGCTATTATTTTCAGAACCCAGGCATCTATGGTCACCTCCTTCCATTAAGTTAAGTGAAGGGAGAGACGACCCCCCTATAACCAGCTCTGGAGGTAATGGTGGTTAGGGAGTGTAAAAGGAGTTAGGTGGAGTTGGTTGCGGCGGCTCCTCCTGTGCTACCACCTCTAGGGGCTTTTGAATGTGCACCTGAGGTGGGAAAGGCTCCTACTCCCTTGCCCCCTACCTTGTTGTCTAGGGGCTGGACAATGCCTGGCACCAACTGGACGAAAAGGTACCCTTTACCTACTCCTTGGTTGGGTGTAATAGAGGGAGTGCACTGACTTCAGGGTCCTGCCTGAAGCATGAAGGTTGGAAAGAATGTCTTGGACATCAGAACCAAATAGTTTGTCCTCTGAAAGGGGCACGTCAAACCTGGCCACCTTGAGCCATGAGCACTTCCTTAACACAGATGCCTGAGACAGTAGCCCTGGCAGAAGTAACTGAAACATCAAAGGCTGTGTGAAGTAAATGCTTGCCCACATCGGCCCCAGCAGTGAGGCTTGCGCAGCGGTCTTGGCCTTTGTCCAAAGAATGTTCTGGTACTAATGATCATGTGGTCCTGATAGCAATCTGAAGGACCAGTGAAGCTGAGGAAAAAGTCCTCTTGCCTAACATGTCTAACCTCCTGGACTCTATATCAGGAGGGAGGGAGCTTAGGTGCCCTTGACCTATCATGGGCAGCATTGATAACCAGTCTGCCTCAGGCTGGGTGACCAACAAGGGCTTCCCAGAAGGCGCCATGTACATTTTGTCTGCCATTCTTGGTATTGCTAGGATTACGTTTAGCCTGTACCAGGCAACAAAGGTGGCACCCTCTAGTCCAGGGAAGAGAGGCAGTACCATAATAAGAGTAGAATCCAGCAACTCCAGGAAGTCTTATACATTTTTCTTCGTGGTGTCCTGCTCCACTAGATAAAAGCCCATGGCAGCCTTTAACTCCTGCATCATAGTGAGGAAAGTTGGCTCGTCTGGTGGGGACCTTGGAGTGTGGACCACCAAGTCCTCACTGCAGGTGGACACAGTAGAGTTAGTGCCCCTTTCATAAGGGCTCTTCGCATAGTCCTCAGGCTCTTCCTCAGCATTATTAAATCAGGATTATATTCAAACTTGTTCTCAAGCAGGTCGACGGGCACTAGAGAGAGTGCGCTGGCACTGTCAGCGGTGCCCAAGGAGGCGGCTGAGGCAAGGCTGTACTATGTATCGTCGCAGAGGGATTCACAGGAGTCCACACTGATGGACCCCTAGAACAGGAGGAGGAGGTAGCAGACATCTGAACATGTCTGTGAATGAAGACAGAACCACCTGAACACTGGTGCCCGTTTGGGCAACAGGTGCACCAGTAGGATTCAACGGGGGAGACCAAGTCCCCAGTGTCTATGGACTAGCCATACTAGGCCTGGCAGGGCCAGTGCCGTGCCCTGACCTTGGAGTTGTGTCAGGGGTTGGTGTGAGGTGAGTGGCGTCACCACCATAGCCATCGATGGTGCAGAGGAAGTTGTACTTGCTATGTGGAGGAGTGATCTGGAGCGCAATGGAGATGTTGTCTCTTTCTTCTTATCCCAGTGCTTATGTTTATGACTCCCAGATGGCTTAAGCTGGGATATCGAGGACCTAGACATGGAAAAGTGGGCCGGCGATGCAGCAGTGCTCTTCTACTGGAGCTTCTTCTCCATGTGGGCGTTGCTTTAGGAGATGTTTATCTAGCGCCTCTTTCTGGCATCGCAGAGAGACAGAATTGAAACCCCTGCAGATTGGCAGGCTTTCACATTGTGGTCTGGGCCTAACCAACAGGCACAGACATCATGGGAGTCGCCAGTTTAGATCTTCTCATTGAAAACATAGTACCAGAATACTTTCAGTGGTTCCTTCGACGATGTACAGGTTGTTGAAAATCACTTGTAAAAGTGATTACTTTTCTATAAAGATAAAACTGGTGGCTGTGACAGCGGCGTTTCCATCAGCGGTCTGACAGGTATAGTCGATGGCAGGAAAAGAACAGAGATGGGGCCACCCACGTTTAAGTCGCAGCTAACCTCTGACTTCGTCATGAGCAGCCCCTGGTGGACTGCTTGCAAAAGTGTCTGTGTAGTCCTAGAGCCTGACGGCTTGTAGTTCCATAGGTGTGGCCTGATGAAAGAGTATCCTCGAAGAAAATGTTTTTCTTCCAAGCCTACAAGCTGTGTATTCTTTAACGATACACTGAAGACTACAGTGAAGTTTGTGATGTGCTGATCTACCCAGTACAGTGTCTCCATTTCTGTTAATGTAATTTGACAGTTCACCTGTGAGTAGACATGTTGTGCACTTATCCTTAAAAGGAAACATCCAGCCAGCCCAGTGGTGCTGAGGGTTGAGGTGCTAGATGCCACACCTGCCTTGGCGACCCAGTTGAGATGTCACGGGACTCGGGTGCGTCGAGGTCAACAGGAAGAGGATTGAGTGTCCTCCTTCGGGTGGGTTACAGGTGTGCTATATACCCAATGTCCCTGGGGGCGTTGGGGGCACACTGACTCTCCAGGGCACCGTGGCTCAGAAGGGCTGGAGTCGGGAAGGGGAGGACATTGTTAGGCACTTGGCAGGCATGCATCAGCACACACTTGCCCGAGCCGACGTCCTCAGGGGAGGGGGGGGACGGGAAGCACAGAAAACGGAAACCAACCTCGGTGGTCCTAGATGACGGCCGCTCCAGCTGCCCAATCCAGGAACCATGGGCAGACCCCGCTGTGCCAGGGTGCTCCACGAAAGACTGGAGGAAAAGTAGGAGTCACCCACGGGCACTCTAGGGGCAGACTCAGTGTCGGGGTGGGTAGCATGAGTGAGCTTCAGAGTGGAACGACGTTGATAGAGGGGATAAAAAGAAAGTAAAGGAAAGAAACATCCACTCTAAATGCCTCACATCTCAATATGGGGGACATAACCTCCTCGATTAGCAGTTTTCACAAGCACCTTACTGGCTGTTCTGCTATTTATATTTTATCTGGTTGATCCTGCCAGTACCGTTTTTGCCAGCATCTTACTGACTGTTCTGTTATTTACATTTTATCTGGTTGATCCTGCTACCATTTAGAGAACAGCACATCACACAACCTCCAGTGCTGACGTCCAAGCTGGGGAACATTCTCAGCATGTATACTAATGTAGTGGAAGACTGAGCCATTAATAGCATTAGTTTGCAAGTTGCCAGTCCTACTGCTATACCAAGACCAACTATAGCCTAACAGACATGAGTTGTGGGATTTACTCAAAATGCCAGTGAGAGGAACAGTAGGAGTCACCAGATACAATATAAATAAAAGAATGCTCTGGTTAAAAAAAAAATCATACCTGCTTGTGAAACTGCTTATCAGGGGGTGCCCACACTTCAGTGTGGGGCATTTACAAGTGGATGTCTTCCCCGTTTTTCAAGGGTGTACCCACCTGAGTGTAAGGCATTTACAGGTGGACGTTCCTCTTCATCTTTTCATTGGTATACCCACCTGAGCTGGAGTCACACTTGTACCGATTTAAAGATTTGGTACAGTGAGCAGACACAGCACAGATGACCTAAATGCCCCACACCTCAAGATTAGCAGTGAAGAATTTAACTACCCTCTTGAAAAGGTATGTTATCTATCAAAGAAATATCAGCAAATGCTATAATATGCAACTGCTTTCTGAAAAACACTTTAAGGAGTCCAAAGCAGCACTGAAAATACTTGCAGCTAGACAGGTGGTGGGGCCATAGACCCAGTCCATCTGGACCTCAGGAAGTCCTTTTGACACAGGCATGACAGTCTTCAAGTACTCCAGTGCAGTGTACACAAGGCTTATACAAACTGAATTGCTAACTGACTGGTAACAGGGAGCAGAGGTTTGTGGTGGAAATGCTCTACTCAGAGGGGGTGCTCAACAGCATCCTTCAAAGTCTGGTGCTAGGTCCACTGGTGTTCAACATTCTGATCAATAATCTGGAAGTTGGGGTCACCCAACAAGTTCACAGATGACACTAAGCTGGCCAGGGTGTAAGGCTTCCTTGAAGATGGGGGACAACTTCAGAAGGACCTAAACATGTTTTGTGATCTGTTCAAGACTCCTAGAGTCTCAGATTCATAGTAGCCAAATGCAGAGTGCCACACGGGGATGGGGATAGGACCTATACATCGTATAGTGCTCCACTTGCTACAGTGGAGGAAGACAAGCGGCCAAAATAAGACAAGCAGTGTACAGCCACTGTTGAGAGCTGGTAGAATGCTTGGGTGCATTAAAAAAATGGGTGTATGCTACCCAGCAGGACGGGGGTGGGGAATATTCCACTGCTTTACAAGGCCCAGTTGGAGTGGTGTAGGGGCCTTTTAAATGTGTATGTTTGGCATAGTGTACTTTTTCTATACCTGCCTGTGAAGTGAGAGGAAGGAGAAATCCTTTCATGCTTTCCTTTTCTGTTAAGATCCAACGTTGTCAATGTGGAATTCATACACATGGGTAATGAACACCCTGGTGGCATAGTAGTACAGCCCAAAGCTGTCAATCAGCATAGAACTGGAGACTTCCGGTAACGTCATCGCAGAGGATGCAGCACTGATTACTGAGTTCTGCGATCCCGGCCCAAGATAAGCTCCAAAATGTAACCAAACAACTGAAAAACTAAACAAAAACATTCAAAAGAACGCAAATAAGTTAATGGGTGGTCGCAGAAGAATCAAAAACAGAGAACAATCCACGGATGTCGCTGGATTAACACAGCCAGAAAAAAGCAGTGAGGGAGGCTCCTATAGACATGGCAGATTCCCAGCCATCAGATACATAACCGAGCAATGCAGCTATTCTCACTGAATTAAAAGACTTCAGAGGCGAGGTTCGCATGTTCTGGACCGAAATGGCAGCAGAAATCAATAAGGTAGCCCAAAAAGTCATGGAACTAGAAACTCACCAGACAGGACTGGACTCACGCGCAGACTGTCTAGAATGGCTATTAATCCACGTTCTAGATGAACAAAAACATCTTGCAGACAGATGTGAAGACCTAGAAAACAGGTCTAGATGGTGCAATATGTGCATACATGGAGTGCCTGAAGATGTGGAGGGAGAGATATAGCGGTTCTTGGACCGGTTTCTCAGAGAGCCACTGCATCTGGGCCCCTCCACCCCACTAGACATCGAGCGCGCACACCAAGCCTTAATGCTGAAGCCACAGCAGGCCAACCAAAGACCTAGATCAATTGTCATGAAGTTTCTAAACTTTTCAGTCAAGCAACAAATATTAACTAGAGCCTCGTGCATGAAAGTCATCAGATACAAGGGAAAATGTATTTACTTTGATAATGATTATTCGCTGGCTGTATCTGTGAGGAGACGAGAATACGCACCAATCCTGCGAGCCTTGAAACAACAGCAACTAAAATTCTTTACCCCTTACCCGGCCAAACTCACCATAATGTTTGCAGATGGACCACAGCATTTTGAAACCCTGGAGGAGGCAATCAAGGTACTAAACAGCAAGGGCATCTTCATACAACTCCCTAAGAGACCAGCAGCCTGAAACCAGGAACAGGAACTACGAGAGGTGGCCTGGACTCCCGCGATGAGTAAACAAGGCCGCAAACAGCAAGGGCAAGCCACATTACAGGATGTTAAAGTGCCCCTGCAGCAGTTCAAAATGAGATGACACCTGAAAATCTTGTATGGCACATAGGTGACTTTTTCTATATTGGGACCCCTTGGAGAGACTGAAAGATCCCTGCAGTGGGGAGGAACTTTCTGGTCTGGGATGGGAACGATGGAGTGCAGTCATGCGGGCAAAGCATTCAGCTGAAATGAAGGGCCGCAGAAATACTGTTTAGCTGCTCCTCAAGAATTTTATTTCAAACTGCACCACTGGGATAGTTCAGAGAAGAGGAAAAAGATTCATAAAATGCTATAATGGATAACAATGGAGAGATGGGGCAGGGAGAGGGAAGGGAACAGAAGGCTATCCCTATATCAGAAATACCAACACTGAGGCAAACCTCTACATCTCCCAAGGGGCTCCTGAATTTAAATCAAAGCAGCCCTTCGCCCTGCGGTGTATACTTCCATATCCCCCACCGATGGGGAAAGAAGTCTAATCCCCCCATATATTTACCCTCTGGCTAAGGAGGCCACCCAAATACTTTGAGGCATTTAAGCAAATTGTAGCCAGGCAGTCGCGGGGCATTACTAGCTTGACCAGCCTCGGCGTGGTGCTGGGTTCACTGAGATGAGACGCCACATTGGGATGGCAGTGGATAAAGCAACAGGCCTCACATTTTATTTCAGGATGCTACTCCTGATGGCTCTGTGGCCTCTGCTGGCATCTCAGATCACCGCCACTGTTTTAACTGGTGGTGATGGGGGCTCACAAAAAGATCATGGCACATCCCTCATGGGAGTCCCTTTCTACACCCAAATAAGTTTGCAAAATACCTCCCTTTCTTGGAAGTCACACTCCGCTACCTTAGATATTACCAAAAAGATTTAATGGTTATGTAGTTATTTGTTCGTTGCTTGGTTGCCTGGTTGGCAAACATCTGTTCTGGTTTATGGACAACAAGGCCAATCAGCACAAACGCTTAAGCCATTTGTAAACATTAATGGGTATATCTGTCAGGTGCCCAATTGGATCAAATTTCAGGCCACCAACAAGCCAGTACCCATTGATACAAATGTACTTTGGTGTTTATTGTTCTGCTGTAAAGCCTCAATAGTTTTAAAGGGCATAATTTGTGTTTACCTTGTTTTAGCCCACGCTCGGGGCCTGCTTTTTGATTTTCTAGTAAGGTACAGACTTGATGTATGGTATATAGAAAGTGAGGTGGTTCTAACCACAGCTACGGGTACCAGCAGTCGGGGACATTATAATAATGTGATGATGTTACAGGATTTATTCAAGGTTGATGGAAAAAGGGAAGCACTGGCAGCACTATTAGGAAGCTTTGGAAATAGCCATGGGGAGGGGGACCTCTCCCCAAGCTCATTAAGATTAATGGGATATCCAACCCCCTCAAAAGGTACAATTCCTTAAAAAGGAGAGACCGCAAGTGGTCCTACTACAAGAGACTCAAATGTAGTAGTAAAAATGTTTCTTTTTATACAGGATAGCATATTAAGCATCTGGGGACATATTAAATTAAAAACCATGGTCTTCTCATCAGTTATAGCATCAGCCCACCCCTCCAGCAGGAGAAGAGGAACCACAATCCTCATCCCGAGAGGGGTCCCTTTTGAATTGCAGAACTAGATGCAGAATCCAGAGGGAAGATACACTATTGCACCTGATTACCCTGGCATCAATCTATCTCCCCCCGGGATCCTCCAAAACAGTGGCACAAACATTATTTTCCGAGTTATTGGAGGTGCGGCATGGTCAACTTATACTGGGGGGGGGGCTTAAATGAAACTCTCAACCCTACGTTAGATGCTTCAACCTTTATGAGCCACCGAGTGAACACCCTCCAGAAATACCTTAAACAGACCCTAAAGACTCTGGGTATCATTTATTTATTATTTGCTTTTGTTAATCGAATGAGCACACTAGACAACCAAGTGCCTATTTTCAGGTGCAACCCGAGAGATTACGAGGTACATTCATGAACAACCAGCAAAACAAGTAAGGTTACATTTAAGTGCATCAAGCAACAAGGTCAGTACAAGAGAACAACAGGGTTTTACAATGCAGGCAGCAGGTAGGATAACAGTATAGTAGTCTCAGGATAGGCAGTGACCGCCATGTCGGGCAGCAACTCAATAAAACTTGTAGGTAGGCAGAGAAGAAACAAAGTGGGGTGGAGGAGGCCCCATGCATAATCCAGAAGTAGAATGGTAACTATGCACACACTGATTGAGCAGTTGGGCCTGAAGTGGATTAATCTAACTACTAGATCTCTAGCTCGGTAGTGGAATAAAGGTTCAGCAGCCCACTGCCTTAGCCAGATAAGTTAGGTAGCGACTCATCCAGTCTGAGCGGCAGAGGTCAGCTGGGTTCGTCTAGTGCAGAGGCAGATGGAGGCCGTTTTGAGAAAGCCCCAGAGAGGGGTTTTAAAGCTGTGGTGGGAGGGGGAGGAGCGAGTGCTTGAAGGAAGGGAGTTCCACAATCTGGGCGCGTACGCAGCAAAGACTCGGTCGCCCATTTGGGTGCGAGTCTTGGGAACCAGGAGGGCATGAGAGTCACTGGATCTCGGATGGTAGGAGGGGTTAGCCAGAACGAGGGATTCAGCAAGGGCTAAGGGGGTGGCAGACCTGACAACATTGTCTATGAATTTGCCTGTGCCATAGGAATGGTGCTTTTCCAGTGGGAGCCACTCAAGCCGGGAGTAGAGCTCACAGCGGTGGGTGAGGCGAGAGAGTTAGGCGCCAAGCGACATAAGCTGTGCTAATGCTTGTCATTTTGCGAGACTAGCTTTCGCAACATGGGCGAAGGTGACAGGTCCATAGCAGAATGTGGGTAGGAGGACTCCCCCTGGCTAAGGTGAGACGGGCAGCTGGGGTGAGGCAGTTTTTCACTCTGTGTGCAAGGCCCAACTTGCAGTTTGTGGCCTTACATGTATTGCTTATGTGCAGATTCAGATCCAGTTGCGGGTCGATTGTCACCCCCAGATACTTGGCAGAATCTGTAACTTGTAGTAAAGACCCATTGGCACCTGAGCTCTTTAGCGGGTCCGGGACAGCTTTTGTCTTGGCTGTTAAGCCAAATAACATGTCCTGCGTCTTCTGCAGGTTAATCATGAGCTTGTGGACCTTTAGCCAGGTTTGGGTTTGGTCGAAGTCTGAGTTTAGCTTGGCGTTGATGGTAGAGATGTCCCGGGAGCTGGTCATGATGACTAGGTCGTCTGTGTACAGAGTTGAGTGCCCATGCGCCGGGGTGAGGGTAGCTCATTTACGAAGAGGGAGAACAGGAGAGGCCCCAGGACAGAGATGACCCTGAAGTAAAAGAGGGGTTGGGGGGCCCCAATCCTTAGGGTTATGTGTCTGGTTGGGAAGAGCTGGTTGGTTGGAGAACAGGAAGTTAGACATTGGCAATTGTGAGGGGGTTGTTGCAGTTAACCCCGCCAATGTGCATATCAGTGACCTGAGCTCTGGTGGACCCCCCAACCGTGTTCTTAACATTCTGCCAGAAACTCCTCGGGTTTCTGGCCATGAGAGTAGGGTAGATTGACAGAACTACTTTTATGAGCGGATGGCTCTTTTTCATGAGTTCCTCAGCTGTCTGTACTCAAGGAGGTCTGTGCTGGAGAGGGAGTTCTTGTATCTCGCCCAGCATTTATCCCTTTGTTTCATTAGAGAGAAAAGGCTCCATTGGGCCACTTTAGTGACAGTGCCCTCATCCTCCTTTTGTGAGAAGAGCATGTTTGTTTTGCAGTGGGTAGACAGTCAGGAAGTTGTCAAGGGCCCTTGAGGGGTCATTTGTGGCAGTGACCTGGGACCAGTCAGCGTGTTCAGGTCAGCAAGGTAGTCTCCAACATTGAGTTTGGAGAAGTCCCTCATTTGGATCACCTTGCAGGGGATTTTAGGAGGGGAGATGCCCCCTATACAGTAGGTGGGAGAGTGATCCGATATAGCATCAGGGAGAATACCAGAGGAGACAATTTTCTCCAGTCTGTTGCTCAGCACCCAGTCAGTGAGGGAACCCATTTCTCCACGTGGGGAAAGCCTTGTAGGTTCAGAGATGAGTTAGCTGAGGGTGAGACTGGCCAACAGGGGCTCATATTGCTGACGCTAGACCACCCAATTGAGGTTCAAGTCACCTAGGAATAGCAGCTCATTCAAGGCAACCATGGGGTTAAGGCTGTCGAGGAGGAAGGAGAACCCTGGCACTCCACTCTTTGGGGGGGGGGTTGTAGGCGCAGATCAGGTGTACCTTTTTGGTGTTGCTTAGCAGGAGCAGGGCATGCAGGAACTCACAAGAATGGGATGGGGTGACGAGTGTCCTATGATGGATACATTTAGGTGTGTCTTGTAGTATAGGAGTACCCCACCCCCTCTCTTGTTCCTTGCCTTGTCTTGCCTAATAAGGTTGTAGCCCAGGAGGGCAAATGCAGAGTCTGGAGTATGTGGCTTCAGCCAGGTCTCCGTGACCCCCATAATGTCAGGGTTATAAAGTGCCACCCATACTGTAAGCTCAGCGAGGTTGGGCAGCAGACTGCGTACATTTAGGTGCACCAATCTCAAGACTTTGGCAGATATGCAGGCAGGGGGAGGTTTCGGAGATGGATTGGCAACCAGCAGACCGTGATTCTGGGCTGGTGTCCCAGCCAGACCGTGAAGCACAGAGCAGCCACACAGAGGCAGCATCCTGTCTGACCTTGGGGGTAGAGGCCAAGGTGAGAAATAGACCTGTGGGACTCACAAGGTGCAGGGGATGAGGTAAGTGCCCTGGGCAATTTACTCAGGGCTGCAGTAACAGGCACTAGCACCCCCAGTGGGGTTAACTTAGTGGGTAGGAGGTTTCAGTACTCAGGGACAGGGAGCCCTAGTAGATTGACCTATCACAAGCTATACAGAAGGTAGGTTGTAGCTTCAGTCTACCTGGGATTGCAGCGCATGCCCATGCAAAATTAATTGACTGTAATTTTGGTACCCCAAATAGCAAGTTGCTCCTAGTTCAAGAAATTGCTAATCATGCACTGGTTACACAGAAATTGCTAATCATGCACTGGTTACACAGACAGTAAATTAGTTATTAGCTATCTCCAATAACTCTAACTCTGGTTAAGACAGTATTAGATTACTAGCTATCTTTAGTAACGACTGGATGGGCTTCACATGCACATTTGCTAGGGTACTGTAAGTGTGCCAGCAAGCATGGTGCTAGGCCAACCAGGGTGGAGCGTGCCTTGTCTAGTGGGCTATTTAAGAGGAGGAGGGAACAGGGAGGGTGGGTGAGAAAACTTCCCCGCAGCAAGCAGCCCCTCATCCCGATGCGGTTCCACCTTGTGGCAATCCCCAAATACAACTGGAGCTGGTTTTTTTCTTTTGTAAAGAACAAGAAAATTTAGTCCAGTGTGGCCTGGGAGGTCTGTCCCACCGCAGCAACCAGCCGGCACCTCAGAACCCCAGAGTCCCACGTAGTCCATAGCAGAAGGAGGGACCCACTGTGGAAGGGTCTCCCTCACCTCCCTCATTGCAGTTAGGAGTGAGCCACGGGGCTCAGTAGCCAGCCTTTTCTCCTAGCTGGGCGAGCATCATGGTGGGCAGCGAGCCAATCAGGCGCAGGTGCAGAGTTTGAAAAAACTGGCGTCAGAAAGCTCCTCTGCTGCACCGCCGGAATGTTCTCAAACTTCTCCGCAGCAAGCAGCCCCCCCATCCCGACACGGTTCCACCTTGTGGCAATCCCCAAATACAACCAAGTCATTTTTTCTTTTCTTTGTAAAGAACAAGAAAATGTAATCCCAATGTGGCCAGGGGAGGTCTGCCTGACCGCAGCACCCAGCCGATGCCTCAGAACCCTGGAGTCCTACATAGTCCGTAGCAGGAGGAGGGACCCACTGTGGAAGGGTCTCCCTCACCTCCCTCATTGCAGTTAGGAGTGGCATCACTGTTTCCCAACAGCTAGGGGTTATAACCACGTGGCCCCGAGCTTGGGTGGCATCACGTATAGAATACATATTGACATCAGCAGAACACTTAGAAACTCTGCAAGACGTATGGCATGGCATGACCATCCTCTCTGACCATGCTCCGGTATTGCCATATTTCAGCTGGGTGACAGGAGGGGAACTTCATTCTGGTGGCTGAATCTGATACATATGTGAGACCCAGAACTTAAATGATTCAAGATGCAATACCACAAATTTTAAGTGAAAATAAACAGCCAGAGACAATATCAGTGATACTGTGGGATACCCTGGAGGCTACCATCCGAGGAAAAATAATAGCCTACTCAGCGAAGAAGAAAAGAGAGGGAGGCCTGCTTTAGAAAACTCCAGACAGAATTACAAACACTGCAGACCACCTATGATCAAGGCAATAAAACAGTTAAACCTCAGATATTAGTAGCAAAACAGAAGCTTCAAAAGCTGATAGACCAGAGGATAGAGCAGCAACTGTTTTACTTAAAACTGCAGCATCATGAGGGAGGCCCCCGAGGAGCCAGAAACCTGGCTCATAGGTTGCGAATCCACGAAGCCAAGGCATGTGTCACCACCTTAAAGAGCGAGTGGAACCAAAACAGTGAGACAGCAAAATGGTACGAACTTTAAAGTAGTCAGTTGTAAATTTTTATTTCTGAAATATTTTTCCTTTTCCCTTTTGCTCATTACAGAGTCTTCTACGTGATAATATTGTAATGGATATGTGGAACAGCTCCCATTCAGGCAGACTTCAAATCAATCTCTATTCCCCCCCACTATATCATCAGTATTGTGATCTCACTGACAGTGACATCACAAGTGCCTGACCTGGCAGCTACTGAGTGGTGGTTCCTAAGCAGCAGTAATGTCACAGTCACTGAGGTCACAGTGCTGATGATGTAATGGGAATAGAGACAGATACTTCAGCTGCCAGGCAGAGTGCTGTCTCACACATCACACCTACTAACATCAGGTAAACAATCTTTTAATTAATCAAAGGGGGGGGGAGGAGTACTTTAGATATACAAGGCAATGGTTGACTGCTTTTAAAAACTAATATTGGGCAGGCCCGGTGCACTGGCGTGCTGGACACCACACCTCGCGACACACCGGCGACCCGTGTTCGGAGTGAGCGTGGGTTGCTGGGGCTGGCAGGCAGAGAGGATTAGCGTCCATGGGCGGCTCTTCCTCTCCAGGGAGGGGTTCATGGCGGTCGGCACCTGACTGCCCCTGGCAGAGGCTGGGGGTGGGGCGCATACTTGCACTGGGATGAGTTGAGGCAGACGTCTGGATGGGGACACGCACGGACGTGTGCGTGCTCATGCCTGATGGCGTCATTGCACGCCTCCAACTCGGGCACAGAACAAGGAAAATGGCACCTTCCGTGGCTTGATGGCCGTCCGCATGTGTTCACTGGGCGCTGGCACCCGAATTGGATCCATTGTGGTGGGGAGTTAGGGGGTTCTCTGCCACCCCGCTGTGGGGGGTAATCTGCAGGGGTTAATGGGTGCCAGCAGTCCCAGTTGAGATGGATGGCGGCCGGATCCCCCTAATGGCAGGATGCGAGGCTACAGGGATGTGTCAAGGTGGCCACAGGAGGATAAATACCATAGAGAAAAAATAACTAATATTGGTTTTAGGCAGTACACTAGCTCTTTAATAGACCCAGTCACTGGTAGACATTTAACACACCCCCCAAAAATTCGCCAGGCCATATCTAAATATTACCAAACACTATATGCAGCAGATTCCCCTCCAAACAGAAAGAACATGCAAGATCATTTACAAACACGATCCCTCCCAGAATTAACCCCAAATCAGCTGGAGTCTCTACTGACACCTATTTTGAACTGAGAACTGGAGTCGGTGCTGAGAAAGGCTAAAACCTGCAAGGCACCAGGCCCAGATGGGTACCCATCAGAATTCTATAATCGGTTTAAGGAACGTCTTAGCTCCTCTTTATTAGAAGCATTCCATGATGTGCAGGAGAGAAATAAACCACCACATTGTGGAAATATGCAATACTGTCAGCTATATCCAAATTCCAAAAGGACCCCAAACACCTGGACTCATACAGACCAATATCCATGCTAAATTATGATTATAAAATCTACATGAGTGTATTGGCCCACAGAATCAAGGTACTGTTCCCTAAGCTGATTGATCCAGATCAGGTAGGTTTTACAACACAAAGACAGGCACATGACGCAGTGCGGCATACTTACTTAGTGGTCGACTACGCCACACAGCGGAAGATCCCCCTGGTACTCCTGGGATTAGACACGGAAAAAGCCTTTGACAGGGTCTTCTGTCCCTTTTTATGGGAGACGCTGTCCCATTTTGGCTTCCCGAAAGAACTGATAACACAACTACAGAACATGTATCATGCCCCCCCAAGTATACCTAAAACTGGATGGAGCCATTTCAGGCCCCAGCACCCTTGGTCGGGGTACCAGACAGGGATGCCCGCTTTCCCCTCTCCTTTTTGCATTGTACCTTGAACCCCTGGCTCAGGCCATCAGGAGTAACCAGGATATAGAGGGTATTAACATGGGGGTAGGCCCTATAAAATATCTCTTTTTTCGGACTTCCTGTTTACCCTGGCCCACCCAGAACAGTGTATTCCAAGGATCTGGGAACAACTTGAACTATCTGGCTCACTGTCAAGGTACAAAGTTAATGAGCAAAAAAACTGAAGTCCTATTGTATAATTATTCTCCCCTGAGATCTTTGAAATCAAGGTTCCCTTTCAAGTGGTATAAATTAGCTATGTGCTACTTAGGAATTAAACTTACTAAATATCCAACACATGTAGGTCTCCACAGCTTTGAGCCAATTACTCAACAGCTGCAGGAGGACATCAGAAGATGGGATCAGCTCCCACTGAGCTTTTTAGCTAGGATTGAAACAACTCAACAAAACATTTTTCCCTACATATTATTCTTTCTGCAGACACTATCCATCATACCAGACAAGATTTATTTCCAAGCATGGGACTGTATGATCTCACAATTTATCTGGAAGGGCCACCCTCCTAGAATCAGATCTCCCATACTACAGCTACCAAGAGAGAGAGGAGGTCTCAGTGTCCCAAATCTTCGATTATATGCTCTGGCCTCACACATCCGAACCATTTTAAATTGGCTAAACCCCAGATATGAAGCCCACTGGAAACAATTTGAGCTAGTGTGGAGTGACCTATTTGACTTATCCACATACTTATTCGGAAATCCCCCTAACGGCCTTCCTCCCACTAAATTCCCCACACACACTGTTGAATTATTCCGGCACTGGCTAATGCTACTAAAGAAATACCTTACCCCAACAGAAGGTCTCTATCTTAGAGCCATCGTAGCGACACACGCTTCCCTCCAAATACTTTAGACAGAACCCTTGACAAATGGAAACAATATGGGATACAGTACGTACATCAACTAGTGGGACATTCTGGCCTACATTCCTTTGCATACCTTAGCACCAAGCACAGGCTCCCCCAACAATATTTTCATAACTACCTACAAAAATCATATAAAATCTAATAAAGGGAACCCACAGAAGAAGAGTTAGCAGCCCTATTGGAGAAGCCTACGGCAGTAATTGCCCTTACTCAAGACTAAAGACAGGGCAACTCCTCAGAACACCTAATAAGCTAGATCTATAAGGCACTTATTGGTTGCGGCACTGAGTCTAATGGCTGTATGAGAGAAGAATGGTCCCAAGAGCTCCAGGTAAACATACCAGAAGGGAAATGGAACACATACTCCCTTGCAAATTTGAAAACCTCTAGTTCGCCCTACTGGAGAGAGTTGCCCAGAAGCTATGTAGCAGATTTTTCCACACCCCTGTGGTGGTGGCCAAATTTTCATTTGAAGCCAGGGCCCACTGCTGGAGAGAGTGTGGACATAGTGCAGCTGACCTGGCCCACATTTTCTGGGGCTGTCAAAACCTAGCAGCCTATTGGGCAGAAATCATACAAGATATTAACATATATGAGTGCCCAGAACTCCTAAACCCTATCTTTATATTCACGGCACCCCCAAACCACATATAAGCAGGTAAAGCTGCTGATCCTAGCAGCCAAAAAGACACTCACCAAACTTTGGCACACAAAGACCATTCCCACCAGGGAGTCCTGGAACTCCTAGGTAAAGGAGATCTATGCTCTGGAATGCCTTTCGGCCAGACTATGTGCTCGACTCGAGAGGTTTAATTTCAGATGGAGCAGATGGGTCACTTATCAATTGGCTCATTACCCAGACTTTGTGCCGTAAGAATAACAGGAGAAAACCCATGACCAGTGAGAGTCTGGGTGGAAGGAAGAGCGAGGGTGAATGGGGAATAGATGAAAGAGACAATAGGAACAATCAACAACTAAGAAAAGAGAACCCCGGATGGTAGAAATATAGGGCAGAGGATAGAAGGACCTGATATAAATGAAGAACCACTGGCTGATATGCACATGTATTAATGTATTAAATTAGACTGGTTAAACCTGATTGAATAGAACTTCTGATAAAAGAATAATTGATGACTGAACCAACCAAGAATGCACGCTATATGACTGTAATGTATTAATGTATGTCTTTATGCTCTAATGTCTGTATTTTAAAGGAATACTCTTAATAAAAAATACAAATATAAAAAAAAAATCAGCATAGAACCCTGGGCACATGAACATTCCAAGAGCATAGATTTTCTAGTCAACTTTGTCTATGCAGTACCTATGTAACCAATAATCTGCAAAATGCCCAGGCAACAAAGTTGCTCCTTAATCTAACACCAACTAATGTACATGTAAAAAGATCTGACATCATAAGAAAGATAACTTGATATCCCACCTTACTGTGGAGAGCTGGCTAGCTGGCAGAGTCATGCCCACCAAATCTGCTGTCCTCTCTTGAGGTGGCTGACCACTGGACCCTTGACAGGGAGAGTATGCTGCTAACACTTGTAACATAAAAACGTATAAACAATAACAGTAAGCAAGACTGCAGAAACAAGATGAGCACTAACCTGTGACAGAGGCACCACACCATGTTAGAAAATCTCAACCTGTTAACCTGCATGCCTGTAATCCAATAAACTGCAGATGTTTTCATTGTTAGCAGATAAGTCACCAAAATTACCTGCAAACCGTTCTTGCTGAAATGTAAAGTCCTTCGATATATCGAACAATATTTTCCAAGAGGGGTTCTCAAAAGCAGTACCCATTTCCCAACTGGGTGGGGGAGAATACTTTCCCATATATAATCTATATGGGTGATAAATGCTTGCTAACTACAGCCTTCAAAGCTCTGCAATTGAAGGCCACATCAGCAGAACTTGACATTTATCTGCAGTGCTTAGTGACTGTATGAAGAGGACCACACTGCCGCTTTGCACAACTAAACAGATGCCTCCCCTCTCTCCACCCAGGAAGCAGCTAGAGCCTTGGTGGAATGGGCTTTGATGAGGGCTGGAGCTTTCTTCTTCTCTGCTGCATAGGCCTTGGCGATGAAAGCCCTCACCCACCTAGCCAAGGTGGCCTTGGAAGCATTCTGACCCTTTTTTTTACTGCTCCAAAAAGAACAGACTTTCAGACTTCCTAAATGCCATTGTCCTTTTAAGGTATGTCCTGACTGCCCTTTGCAAATTCAACGTGTGCAGCTCATGCTCCTTCGCATTTGCTGTCTTAGAACAGAAGGATCCCAGTTTACATGAAAGGCTGTAGGTATCTTAGGAACAAAACACAAGATTGTCCTTAATACCACCTTTTCCTTGTGAATGATAAGATAAGGTTCTTTGTGTGACAGTGCCACAAGTTTATCAGTTCTTCTGGCAAAGCAGATTGCAATTAAACACACATAGAAACATAGACTTTGACGTCAGATAAGGACCACTTGGCCCACCTAGTCTGCCCATTTACCTACCTATTGGATAAGCTGCAGATCCTAGTTAACCAACAGCCTACTTCTTCCTACCCCCCCCCCCAGAATTGCCTTACGTCTCTCCCATGCATTCTTGAATTTCCCCACTGTTTTTGACCCCACAACCTCCTCAGGAAGGCTGTTCCATGCATCCACCACCCTTTCTGTGAAAAGTACTTCTCATGTTGCTCCTGAGCTGTCCCCCATCTTCAAATTGTGTCCCCTTGTTCTTGCACGTCTCTTTTCCGAAGATGCTACCCTCTTGGACTTTGTTGATTCCTTGGAGGTACTGCATGTTTCTATCATGCCCCTCCTTTCCTCAAGGGTATGCATATTAAGCTGCTTTAGTCTCTCTTCATATAGCTTCTGTTGCAGACCCTGCACCATTTCAGTTGCCCTCCTCTGGACTGCCTCCATCCTATGTCTTTGCGAAGATGGGGTCTCCAGAACTGCACGCAATACTCCAGAAGGGGTCTCACCAACTGTCTGTACAAAGGGATAACAACTTTCTGTTTTCTGCTGGTGATGCTTCTTCCTATACATCCCAGTATCCCCCAGCCATCCTTACTGCCTTCTTACATTGCTTGCTTATCTTTAGGTCATCTGATATGACTACTCCCAGGTCCCTTTCCATTTTTGTTGTTGTTAATACCTCCCCCACTGTGTACTCTTCCCTGGGATTTTGTTTCCCAGGTGCATTATTTTGAACTTCTTTGCATTGACTCTAAGCTGCCATACTTTTGACCATTCCTCCAACCTTGCCAAGTCCCTTCTCATCCTTTCTATCCCTCCCTTGTGTATCAACCCTGTTGCAGATCACTGTGTCGTCTGCAAAGAGGCATACTTTTCCTTCCAGTCCTTCCGAAATGTCACTTATAAAGACATTAAAAAGCACCGGACCCAGTACTGAACCCTGCAGTACCCCACTAGTAACCCCCCTTTCTTCAGAGTGGACTCCGTTTACTATTACCCTCTGTGTCCTGTTGTCGAGCCAGTTTTTTACCCAGGCTGGCTAATTTGTTTATTAATCTTTTGTGTGGGACTGTGTCAAAAGCCTTGCTAAAGTCTAATTAGGCCATGTCCACAGCCCCTCCCTGGTCTACTACTTTGGTCACCCAGTCAAAGAAATCTATTAGATTCATCTGACATGACCTTCCTGTACCCCAATGGGCTCTAGGTACTCAACAATTCTTTCTTTCAGAAGTGATTCCATCATTTCCCTACCACTGAGGTCAAGCTAACAGGTCTGTAGTTTCCTGCCTCTGTTTTACTCACACTTTTGTGAAGGGGAATCACATCTGCCCTCCTCTAGTCCTTGGGTACCACACCATCCTCCCAAGATTTGTTAAATATGGTAGTCCGTGGCGTCACTAGTTCTCCCCTTAGTTATTTTAGAATTCTGGGGTGAATCCAATCAGGCCCCATTGCTTTGTCCACCTTCAGTTTTAGGAGTTCTTTCAGAACCCTTTCTTCTGTGAAAGGACTGGTATCGACCCTCCTATCCAGAGTGCTTCTATTGATTGGATTAGGCACCTCCCCCTCCTCTCCTTTTGTGAATACTGAGCAGAAGTATCCATTCAGTATCCCTGCTTTTTCACTGTCACACTCTGCTCACCCACACTCCCCTTTTTTAAGCCTCCCTATCCCTCCATTGGTCTTTCTTCGCTCCCTAATGTACCTATAAAACGTTGTATCCCCATTCTTAACCAAATTGGCTATCTTTTCCTTGGTTTGGGCCTTTGCTATTCTGACTGCCTTCCCTACTTCCTTCTGCTTTGACTGATACAGTTTTCTGTCCTGCTCCTTCTGTGTTTCCCTATACTTCCTGAATGCTATCTTTTTCTCCTTAACCTTCCCCGCCACCTCTTGAGAACCATAGTGTTTTTTTTATTTCGGTTTGATTTATTTGCTTTACACAAAGGCCTGTTGCCTCTGTGATGGCAGTTTTGATGTTTCCCCATTGTTCCTCCACCCCTCCTTCTTGCCTGCTTGCTAGTGCTTTTCTGAGGCACTCTCCCATTTTGACAAAGTCAGTCCTCCTAAAGTCCAGTACCCTCACTTTTTGTATGGCTTGACTCTGCAGCTCTTTATCGTGAACCACACTGTTTGGTGGTCACTTGTTCCCAGATAGCTACCCACATCTAGATCTGCGATCCTCTCTCTGTCCCAGTTTGAGAGTACCAGGTCTAAGATTGCTCCCTCCTGGGTGGGTTACAACACTAGCTGTCTGAGGCACGCCCCCTGTAGGGCATCGAGAATGACACTGCTCTTGTATGTGGCTGCAGCAAAGGTGCTCCAGTTAACATCTGGCATATTCAGGTCCACCATCAACAATATCTCCCCTTTTTCTGCCATCCTAAGGATGCCTTCTGTCATTTCCTTGTCCATTTCCTCCCCCTGAGATGGGGGGGTCTGTATACAACCCCCGTGCAGACTGTGGTGCCATTTCTGGTCTTCAGGATGACCCACAGTCCTTCATAGAAACATAGAAACATAGAAGTTGACGGCAGATAAGGACTGCAAGGCCCATCCAGTCTGCCCATTTCTTTATCTACCTTATAAATGTGCCATCGGCCTTTGCTCTGTCAGTGGCCTATCTATTCATAGTCATTTGTATTGCTCCCTTATGCCTATCCCATGCCTGTTTGAAGCCCTGCACTGTATTCATAGCCACCACTTCTTGTGGTAAGCCATTCCATGCATCCACCACCCTTTCTGTGAAAAAATTTCCTCACATTCCCCTTAATCGGCCTCCCTCTAATCTCATGCTGTGTCCTCTTGTCCTGCTATTTTCTTATATTTAAACATGTTACACTCTTTCACCTTGTTTATGCCCTTAAGGTGTTTGAATGCCCTCGATCATATCACCTCTCTCCTCCTTTGCTCAAGGGTATACATATTGAGCTCATTATCTGTCCTCATATGTCTTCTGATGCAGCCCTGCACCATTTTGGTTGCCCTTCTCTGGACTGCCTCAATTTGGTTAATGTCCTTGTGAAGGTGTGGCCTCCAATACTGCACGCAGTACTCCAGATGGGGCCTAACCAGTGTCTTGTACAGAGGGATTATTACCTCCCTCTTACAACTTGTGATACCCCTACTAATACACCCTAACACCCCCCTAGCCTTACCTACTGCTTTAGAGGTCTGCTTGGATGATTTTAGGTCATCGGTGATGATGATGCCCAAGTCTCTTTCTTCCTTTGTGACTGCTAGCAACTCCCTCCCAGCCTATGGGTGGCTTCAGGGTTTCTCTTCCCTATGTGCATAATTTGCACTTCTTTGCATTAAATCCCAGTTGCCACTCTTCTGACCATTCTGCTAGTTTATCCAGATCTCTTCTCATTCTGCCCACCCCATCTGGATCATCTACTCTGTTGCAGATCTTGGTGTCATCTGCAAACAGACAAGCCTTACCCTCTAGTCCATCTGCAAGGTCACTAATGAAGATGTTGAAGAGGACTGGCCCCAGGACTGATCCTGAGGGTACCTCACTTGTGACTTGCATCTCTTCTGACTGTATACCATTTACCACCACTCTCTGTTTTCTGCCCGTCAACCAGTTTGCCACCCAGTTGACCAACTTCTGACCCACCCTGAGCCTACCCAGCTTATTTATCAATCTTCTATGTGGAACAGTGTCAAAAGCTTTGCTGTGAAGTCAAGGTAGGCGACATCAACTGCTCCCCTTGGTCCACCACTCTGGTTACCCAGTCAAAGAAATCTATGAGATTAGTTTGACAGGACCTTCCTTTTAGAACCCATGCTGTCTTGGATCCTGTGCTATGGTTCCAGGTGTTGCACTATCCTTTCCTTAAGGAGTGCCTCCATAATCTTGCCACTACTGAGGTAAGACTGACCGGTCTGTAGTTCCCTGCCTCCTCCCTGCTACCACTCTTGTGGAGCGGGATCACATGAGCCCTTCTCCAGTCTTCTGGGACCTCTCCTGTGCTCAGAGACTCACTAAACAATTCTGCTAATGGATCTGCTAGTTCCTCCTTTAGCTCCTTAAGTACCCTGGGATGTATGCCATCAGGTCCCATTGCCTTATCCACCCTGAGCTTAGCAAGCTCTTGTAGGACCCTTTCTTTTGTGAAGGGAGTAGTGCTCACCTCCCTCCCCTGTGTCCATGATGCTGCGCTGTGGGCCCTGCCCACCTTCTCTTCAGTAAATACTGAGCAAAAGTATCTATTTAGGATAGATGCCTTTACGAGGGTCCTCCTCCTCCACATGCTCCCTTTTCTCCATTAAACTTAGCAATACCCCCTCTGGACTTTCTCCTTTCACTAATGTATCTATAGAAAGTCTTGTCACCTTCTTTTACTGTTCGTGCTAGTGTTTCCTCAGTTTGGGACTTTGCCTGCCTTACTGCCTTACCTGCTTCCCTTAGGGCAGTTTGGTATGCCTCCCTATCTTCATCCCGCTGTGTTCCCTTATATTTCCTGAAGGCCAGCCTTTTGGCTCTGACCTTTTCTGCTACTGTATTTGAGAACCAAAGTGGTTTCCTTCTTCTTTGCACTTCCTTTTCTGTCTAACACAATGGGATGTTGCTTCAAGTATTGCATCCTTAGTGCTTGCCCACTTTGCCTGTACCCCCTCACCTGTGTTTCTTTTTGCCAGGGCTAGCTTAACTCTGTTGGCCATCTTATCAAAGTCAGCTCCTCCGAAGTCCCATATTTTTGCCTTGGAATGGGATGATTTAGATGTAGTAGCCAAATTGAACCATACCATGTGATGGTCACTGGCCCCCAGGTGACCTTCTACCTGGAGATCTGTGATCCCTTCTTTGTTAGTCAGTACTAGACCTAGGATAGCCCTGTCTCTTGTGGGTTGCTGTACCAGTTGTTTGAGGCCCTCCCCTGCAGGAATCACTATGAGTCTAGTTCTGGCAGATGTTCCTGCTGGTATTGACCAATCTGTATCCGGCATGTTGAAATCTCCCATTATCAGAACCTCCCCTTTAGCTGTCATGTTTTGTATATCTTCTAACAGTAATGTGTCTATGTCATCCCTCTGGTCTGGGGGCCTGTAGACAACCCCAGTTCTTATGGCTGTCCCATTTCCTGTTTCCAGGGTGACCCACAGTTCTTCTGGCTCCTTATGTGTATTCTGAATTTCTGTAGCTTTGATATTTTCATTAACATACAGGGCACTCCTCCCCTTTTTGCACCTCGGTCTCTTCTGAACAATACATAGCCAGGTACTGAAGTCTCCCAAGTGTGGTTACTGGTAAACCACGTCTCACTAATTGCTACTATGTCCAGTTTAGCCTCTGACATTATTGCCTGCAGGTCTGGGATCTTATTTCCCAGGCTGTGAGCATTTGTGTACATGATTTTCGATTGGCCAGATTTTGGTGTGTTAGTTGTTCCTTCCTTCTCCTCTCTGTTTACCCTTTAGTTCTGTTGCATTGATCCCTTCCTTTATGTAGAGAGTTACTCCTCCTCTTCTACCCTCCCTGTTCCTCCTGTAGAATGTGTACCCTGGTATGTTGGCATCCCAGTCATGGTTCTCTGTGTACCATGTTTCTGTGACTGCCACAATATCCAAGCATCCCTCTTCCATCAAGACCACCAGTTCAGGGAGCTTGTTACCCTTGTTACTGCGGGCATTGGTACTCATTGCCCTCCATTTTTCTGATGGCCTTACCCCTTTTAGCCCCATCCCTGTCCTTACTGCCTTTTTCTCCATTTACCCCTGCCCTTCTCCCTACTGACTTCTCTATCTTGGTGTTTGCCTCAATAACTACCCTGAATTTTGAGGGAGTGCTAGGATTTACCTGCTCCTTTTCAATGCCTATCCCCTTGGCTGGTTTAAATGCTTGCCAATGAAGCATTTAAACCTATCACCTAGGATCCTGGTTCCCCTCCTGGACAGATGCAGCCCATCGGGCCAGTATAGGCCTGTATCCCTCCAGGTGGACTCCCAGTCCCCAGTGAAGCCAAAACCTGAACTCTGCCCAGTTTTTCAACCCTTGACCGAATCCTATGGTGCAGGCACTAATACCCACCCATACCATGGACAGGCAGCACCTCTGAGAAGGTTACCGTGCATGTTACTTATCAAGGTCCGGCCCCAACTCCACCTTGTACAACAGGATGTCTAATGGCACTGACAAAACAGGCTCAAAAGGTGCCTTAACAAGAGCATTCAACACCAGATTCAGGCCCCACAGAGGTACCAGAGATAAAAAAAATGGTCTGTTTTTGCTAACCACTGTTAGAAATCGGATAACCTCTTGACTGGTCCCCAGGGACAAGTCCACTGAAGTTCCCAGGGCTGCTCCTCACTCAGACACCTGACCTCTCGGTATTCACCTCAAACCCTTTGTCCACCTTCACCTCAGAAAAATCTAAAATCTGTGGAACTGTAGCTTTAGGAGGTCTGATACCGCTCTCTCTCTCTCTCTCTGGCCCAAGCTGAGAAGGTATTCCACACACGGTCATAAGCTGCAGATGTATATATCTTCTAGTGACCATTCTCTACCACCTTTATGGAAACACCGTTGTAACAATCTCCTCCTCTCAGGAGCCAGGCCACCAGCTGCAGCACCTCTGGGTCTGGATGCAGAATGGTCTCTCGTAAGAAAAGATCTTACTTTGAGAGGGTTCTTGCAGTATGCAACAACCATTAGGACTGAGCTGCCAGGCACTAGTACCATAAGGAAAACTTAGCTAGCAGTGTCTGGCGGGGGACCGCTCACCCGGCATCACATGACCGATGCTGTTGACCGATGTCGGTCCGGCACTATATAGTGGGCGTTCCCCACACTCACCCTTCAGTTCTTTCCCACCGTCGACCTGCACATGGCAGACCTCGCGGAACGCTGCTGCTATCGACCACCATTTTTTAATTAAGTATGCACTTTCAAATTTATTTTCTTCAAAAAAAACTAATTTGTTGGATTGCATGTCTTCTCCAGTTCTTCCGAACTGCATAAGAACAAGTGCTCCTGCGGCAAGCAGATTACAGAAAAGGACGGCTGTCCCTCATGTCTCCTGTGCCTGGGGCCTGATCACGACACCGAGGACTGTAAGGCCTGCCAGAAGTTCAACCAGGCCACATGGAAATGCCATCAGCAAGCCTTAGAAGCCCATCTTCTCAAGCAAAAACTGGCTTCCATGGAGAAGGAGCTGCAGCAGGTGCGGAGCTCTTCCTCATCCCCAGGAGGATCTTCTGGCTCCCACAAGCAGAAGAAGGACAAGGAGAAGCATCAGGACTGGAATCGGTCTCCCTCTAGGCCGCGACTCCCTTCGGGGACTGTGGCCTATGAGTGGCCTTCCTCCAGCAAGGATACCCCTCCTCCAACCAAGCCTGTTCCCTCATCTTCAGGACAGCCCTTGGTCCCCCCACCTACGCTGGTTACGATGCAGGCAGGGACCTCCGGGAATTCAGAGGCTTCCTCCACTCTTAGGCCCTTCAAATCCCCCATGTCTAAGCCAAGTGGTTCGCCTGGTAAGTCAGATGTCAGTTCTACCAATGACTGCACAGCCCCGGCACTCACGTCTGACTCCAACTTGGGGTCTGGCGCCAGATCTCCAGACCAGTGCCCACTGCTGCTTCAGCCACAGCCATTCCAGGAGGAATCCTCCTCTCAGGACACTCCGTTGCTTCTGGTGGGTCCTTCTACCTCTCCCTCCCACTGATCCGATCGATCAGCCAGCACTAGCAAGCCCTACATCGGATACCCTCCCGGGATACGATCATTCCACCCCCATCTGGGCTGCCTCCCCAGCCCCAGAACCCGGCTGCGCCTGGGCCGACACCGGAACTCCCTGCAGGTCTGTCGCTGCCTCCCCCGTGGGACCGCAGCCTGCCCCCTCCCCCTGCAGCCAACTCCTTCACAGCCTGGGCCCTCTGATGTCCCTTCAGGGTCTCTGCCAGGTCCCTCAGCCCCATCATCAGGTCCTTTGCCAGGTTACCCGATGCCTGGATATCCGTTGCCGGGGTATCCAATGCCAGTTTATCACACACTGAGGTTCTCAATGCCCGGTACCCGATGCTAGTTACCACCAGTGGAGTTTTCGACAGCCTTCCAGTCTCCCCCTCCTGCTCCTCCTCAGCCGCAGGTAGATTAAGACGCCCTTTTTCAGTCTTGGTGGAACAGGGTGAAGGTTCAGCTTGTGTCAGAGCTGGACCAACATCAGCAAGTTGCAGCCTCTACGCCGGCCCATCCAACTTCTACTCCTCGCTCTCTCCTGTTGAGGCTCGTCCCTCTACTTCTAGCCACACGTTAGGTGCTTTGACAGGGTGGACAGGAAGAGTGGGGTGACTGAACCCCAGAAGGAGGTTCCCCGCCATAGGTCTCTGTCTCTGGACAGGAGCCCTTCGTTGTACTCTGAGTCTGATTCTTCCTCAGCCTCGTATGAATCTCCTCCGTCGGAGGACCCTAAACCCACGGAGACTCCCAAGTCTCCCCCAGAAGACCCTTACTTTAAGGAAATCCTCCAAAAAATCTAAGAGGCCAATGGATGGAAGACCGAGGACCAAGATCCTCAATGTAGGAGACTGGTGGAGCAGCATGGCTTACCAGAGCTGACTCCGCTCCTCCATCTCTTGACTCGCAGATCACTCCCCCACCACTAGTTCCAGAGGATCCGGTAACTAGTTCCAGAGGAGCCAGTAGGAGGCAGATTCACCAGTCACCTACCCAGATGGGAGGCGATTACCGCAGACTCATGGGTTCTTCAGCTCATAGCTCAAGGTCACACATTGGAATTAGTAGAGATCTCCAGACAGTCCTTCAGGTCACTCTCATTACCCGAAGGGTCACATCCCACACATCAGAAAGGAAATTGAGGCTATACTGGAAGAGTCAGCCATAGAGCCCATTTCTCAGGGCCAAGCAGGAAGAGTGTATTACTCCCACTTCTTCCTGGTGCCCAAAAAGACAGGAGACCTTCAGCCAATACTGGACCTCAGCACGCTCAATCTGTATGTAGAGTACAAGAGATTCTGCTTGCTGACCCTCCCAGGTCTACTGCCACTGCTTCAACAGGGACACTGGCTCTGCGCTCTGGATGTGCAGGATGCGTATCTGCATATACCTGTCTTCCTGGCCCACCACCGCTTCCTCAGATTTTCATTCTAGGGGGAGCATTTTCAGTTCAAAGCCCTCCCCTTTGGCCTTTCCTTGGCACCCCAGGTGTTTACCAAATGCCTAGCAGTGGTGACGGCAGCTTTGCGATGCCAGGGTCATTATTTGTTCCAGTACCTCGACAACTGGCTCCTGTTGGTTCCATTGAGGGACAGCCTGGAGGCCTCTCTGTCAGCTATCCTGGCTCTGTTCCACCAAGATGAAGTTACGGTGAACTACACCAAGTCCCGCCTATCACCCTCTCAGTGCCTCCAATTCATTGGAGCTGTGCTGGACACAGCCCAGGGTCAAGCCTTTCTCCTCTTGGACAGGGCAGTAATGCTGTAGAAGCAGGCCAGGCAGGTGGCTTCCAGCTGCTGGTCTACGGCCAGGTCCATCTTACGCCTCCTAGTCCTTATGGCAATGGCTATTCCCACTGTTCCTCTAGCCCAACTCTATATGCTTGTCACGCAGTGGATGCTTTGAGTACAGTGGGACCAGAGGTCGGACGACCTGGACCACAGAGTCCTGGTTTCCGACCCCATGCGACAGGATCTCCTCTGGTGGCAGGCTCTAAACAATCTCTGCCAGGGGGGTCCCCTTTTAGCCTCCCCCTCAGGTCCAGTCCATGACAATGGATGCCTCTGGTCAGGGCTAGGGTGCTCACTTGGGGAATCGGAGGACCCAGGGATCCTGGTCTCAGCGGGAGCTCTCCTTGCACATCAATATGCTTGAGATGCATGCAGTGTTATATGCCCTTCAGGCTTTTTAGCCCCTTCTCCTTCCGGATTCACTGCTGGTCCAGTCAGACGTGTGCTCTGGTACCTGAACAAGCAAGGAGGCACATGGTCGTACCCTCTATACAGGGAGGCGATGCGTGTTTGGAATTGTGTAGTTCAGCACTGCCTTCAGCACTTGGCAGTGTATGTCCCAGATGTCCAAAATATTCTAGCGGACACTCTCAGCCACCATCAGGCAAGAGCACACGAGTGGGAACTGAGGCAGTTAGTAGCTGAAGACATCTTCAACCTTTGGGGTCACCCAGATCTTGATCTGTTCGCCTTCCCATACAACACAAAACTACCCATATCTTACTTTGAATGGGAGCTCTTGCAGCAGGCTGTAACCATTCGGACTAATGCCGCAAGCCTTAGGACCCACCAGAAAAAACTTAGCTAGCAGTACCCAGCAAGGACCGCCCCCTGATTTCGGCTCCACCCCGTCAGTCATGCCAAAAAAGGGGGCGGACCCCGGCTCCACCTCAGTTTGTTTCCTGCCATGACCCACTCACATTGGGAGAATCTTGGTGCTTGCTTCCAGCAGTTCCAGTGAATTTCTTTGAATTTCTTAAAAATTTTCTTTTTCCTCACCTTTGCAGTTCATCCATCTTATGTCTTCACTGTTATCGGTCTCTTCTTCTGGGCCTAAGAAGACTAAGTGCACCTGTGGCTGCCAGATCCCATCAAAGGACGGCTACGTGAAGTGTGTCTTCTGCCTGGGACCAGACCATGACAGTGCAGCTTGCAAGATCTGCAGAGGCTTCATCAGCAGGACGCGCATCCGATGCCTGAAGGCCCTCAAAGCCCACCTGTTAGAACAGCAAATGGATGTCCTGCAAACCTCGAAGGACAAGGGAAAGCACCGGGACAAGTCCTGTAAGCAGTCCCAAGACAAGGACCGTAGCCGGTCCCATCACTGTTCCCATTCCCGCTCTCCTCCCAGGAAAGCCTCATCTTCTTCCAGCTTGGGTGCCCCCAACCACCCAAAGCATCCTCACAAGGATGATTCCTCCAAGTCGAGCCTTCCTGCCAAGGATCTGATGGCAGTCAAGGTGGGAACTTCAGGGGAGAAGCCCTCCAAACCTAAGGTTGCGCCGCTGCGCGTCTCTTCAGTCCTGAAAGACTCTTCAAAAGCTTCTTCAGCGCAAGCCTTGGCCCCTCCCAAGAAGGCCTCAGCTTTGCCCGATTTGGGCAAACACACTAAGGATCTAGACACCCAGGCCAAACCCTTTTCGGAGCCTCGCTCCCCAGTTCTGGCCTCTTCGAAACTGATGCCAGCTAAAGCACTGATGCCAGCGGAGGTTCCTGCTGTGGAAGATACTCCTACAGAGGGGCACCAGTTAAGGTTCCATCATTGGCCCCTAGATCTTCCACCCCACAGGGCTCTTTAGGGAATTCCTCTGCTGATGTCCTGCCGGATCCTCCGGCTTCTCCGGTCCCCTTGTTAGCGTCGGCGGCTTCTGTATTTAACAAGGAGTTACAGGAACTCTTCTCCTTTTGGTGGAGTCAGGTAAAGAAAGAGGAGACTCCACCAAAGCTGGACCCAACACTGGTTCCTGATCAGCCAGACAACCAGGAGCCCAAGGGTCAACCGGCCGGTTTGCAGGAGAAGACCCCCAAGCGGTCTAATCCCTGCTCTCCCTCGGGTGCTCGTTCCCAGTCCTGGTCTGCGGACCATCGTCAGCACCCTTCCCGGTTGGGTAGCCGTCATCGGCCCCAGCCCACGAGCAGATCCCGCAGTCGCTGTAGATCTTCTTCCAGGTGGGCTCGCTCCTCTTCCTGACGTCAGTCACTGCTCCGTCATCAGTCCCGAAGCCGACATCAGTCCCCGGACCGGCGTCGGTTGGTTAGTCACCGACGCTCGAGTGGGGGTGGTCCAAGACACAGCTCAGGCTCCTCTCAGCCTAGTAGCAGGTCTTCTTCTTCCTTGTCTTTCCCAGGTGTTGGGGGTTCCCCTGGGGATAAGAACCAACCCTCCTCACCTCCTGACGATCCAACTTTTACGGATGTCATGAGGCACATCCTGGCCTCTAATGAGTGGGAGACAGAGGACCTGGATCCGAAACACTGGCAACTGGCCCGTTACCTGATGCAGAAGGAGCCCAAGCCTCTTGTGGTGCCTCCTTTGGTGGACACTTTCCAAGACCTCACCAGGATAACTTGGAAGCATCCAGCATCAGTCCCGGCGGTTCCAAAGAAATCAGACAGGCTGTACAAGGCCCCAAGGGATGAGCATTTTTTTGCGGAGCACCCTCTTGCGGATTCTCCAGTTCTCACAGCTGCCCATGACAAATCCAAACAGCTCAAGCATCTCAGCTCTCAGCCTCCTGACCAAGAATTCCATTATTTGGACGAGGTGGACAAGAAGGTCTACTCTGCCTCCACCTGCTCCATTCGCTCCCTGAACTTACTCATGCATATGGTCCAGTACCAGAATGCGCTTTGGGAGAGGGGACAAGAGCTGGCCAATGCCTTACCAGACTCTGCTCAGAAGACAGAGCTCCTGGATATTCCCAAATCGGGTTCGGACATAGGCACGCATGTCCTCATGCCTCGTTCGACACTGCGGATACAGCAGCCAGAGCAGCAGCAGCAGCATCAGGTGTCTGTCTCCAGCACCATGCCTGGTTGAGGGTCTCAGGTTTTCACCAGGATCTGCAGTCTGGAATCTGGGACCTCCCGTTCCAGGGTTCTGTCCTCTTTGGGCAGGAGATGGAGGCTGTCATCTTTCATCTCCAGGAGTCGGGTAAGTCTATTTGGTCCGTCCAACAGATGTATCGAAGGGACCAGAAATGCGCTAGATGTCGACCTTTTCATAAGCCCTCAGGCTGTCAAGCCCATAGCAGTCAGCAAAGTCAGAGAGGTGGCTTCAAGAGGAAAGCCGGCAAACAGCATCCTGGAGGCGCTCCTTTTTGAGGCCCAAAGACCTCCCCAGCCTCTCTGCCCAACCGCAGCTCCACCCAATGACTCCCTTCTGCCCCCCCCTCCTCCGGAGGAGGCACCAGGGGAGCCGGTGGGGGGGTCGCTTCTCCCTTCATCTGGAGGGATGGAACGCCATAGCAGCAGACTAGTGGGTCCTGGACATTATAAGGAGGGGTCATACACTGGAGTTCACTGCGATTCCTCCAGAAACTCCACCAAGGTCCTCCAGGTATCCTCCTTCTCACATCCCCCTTATAGAAGGAGAGATTCAGGCCCTCTTGTGAAAAAGGGTGATAGAACCAGTTCCTCTGCAGCAGTGAGGAAGGGGGCATTACTCCCACTTCTTCCTGGTTCCAAAGAAGACGCAAGACCTTCGGTCCATCCTGGACCTCAGTTTTTTAAACGTCTATATAGAAAACCGAAGGTTCAAGATGGTGACCCTTCCAGGTCTCATCCCTCTGCTGCACCAGGGAGACTGGCACTGTTCCCTAGATATGCAAGACGCGTATATGCACGTCAGGTTTTTCCCCTCATAGGAAGTACTTGAGGTTCCACTTCCAGGGGGAGTACATTCAATTTCGGTTTCTTCTGTTCGGCCTCTTCTCCGCTCCTTGAGTCTTCACCAAGTGCCTGGCTGTGGCAGCTGCAGTTCTAAGGCACCAGGGACATCACGTCTTCCCTTACCTCGACGATTGGCCGCTCGCAGCCCCGTCAAGGACCCATCTTCTTCAAGCTCTCGGAGACACTTATGCTCTGTTCCGAAATGTGGAGATCACCCTGAACCTTCCAAAGTCTTTCCCAGAGCCCAGCCATCCTGGATTTGGTCCAGGGCATGGCTTTTCTTCTTCCAGAGAGAGGAGATCGCCTGAGGGAGATAGCCAGATTGGTCCTAGTAACCTCTCAAGTCCAGGCAAGAACCTTCCTCAGACTTCTGGGGCACATGGTGGTGGCCATCCCTGTCACTCCTTTGGCCTGCCTCCACATGAGGGTCCCACAGTGGATGCTCAGGGTGCAGTGGGATCAAAGCTGAGACAGCCTAGACCACATGGTCAAGATCACAGAGCCAGTCAGGAGGACCCTGCTTTGGTGATTGGACCCCCTCAGTCTGGAGAAAGGGGTCCCCTTCCGTCAGGAGCCCTTGTCAGACTCTAACAATAGGTGCTCAGATTTCAGGTGGGGGCGCACCTAGGGGCCCGCTGGACTCGAGGGGTCTGGTCCCCAGAGGAGCGTACCCTCTACATCAATGTTCTGGAAATGTGAGCGATCCTTAATGCTCTAAAAGCCTTTCAAGAGGACCTTGTACCGGGCTCTCTTCTCGTTCAGACAGACAACATAGCAGTCATCTTTTACATCAACAAGCAAGGGGGAACTCACTCCTACCACCTATGTAGGGAGGCGATGAGAGTCTGGTACTGGGCACTGGAATGTCACATTTATCTGTCCGCGGTGCATGTTCCAGGTGCCCAAAATGACTTGGCAGGCAGCCTAAGCAGGTCTCAGTCCAAGATGCATGAGTGAGAGTTGCTTCAGTCAGTAGCAGACCAGCTCTTCAGCACTTGGGGTCGTCCAGAGCTGGACCTCTTTGCTTCTCCATGCAACGTACACTGCCAGTTTTCTGCTCATGAGAGCACGCGCCTGGTGTTTTCTGGACAGATGCATTGTCCCTTTGTTGGGCAGGGAGGTTTCTCTATGCCTTCCCTCTCATTCAGAGAGTCTTATTGAAACTCCAGGCCGAGGGGGCCCGAATGATTCTGATCGCCCAACTATGGCCTCGGCAGATTTGGTTCCCCGCTAATTCAGTGGTTGTCCTCGGAACCTCCATTTCTGCTACCGATATGCTCACAGTTGCTGTCCCAAGATCAGGGCAGGCTGATTCATCCAGATCTGAGGTCTCTGCACCGTCATGCTTGGCTCCTGCAGACATAGCCAAATTCAGGTACGTGGTTTCCCAAGAGGTGGCGGATGTCTTTATCTCAGCGAGGAAACCCACAACACACTCCACTTATGTTATGAAGTGGAAGTGTTTTTGTTTGTGGGCTTCGTCTCACCATCTGGACACCCTTACTTATCTGGTGAACTCAGCATTATAGTATCTCCTTTCCTTATACCAGCAAGGCTTGAGCTACTCTTCTACAAAGGTGCACATGTGGGTCATCTTGGCATATCATGTCCTCTTGGGAGATAGAACCTTGGCCGAACTGGATGTGACCGCACCTTCTTACGGGGCATCTTACATTTGAGACCTCCCCTTAGGGATCCTATCCCTCCCTGGGATCTCCTTTTTGTGTTGGAGAAGCTCATGCTCCCCCTTTTTGAACCAACGGCTGATTGTGAGCTGCGTTATCTTTCCTGGAAGGTTTGTTTTTTAGTTGCTGTTACTTCAACTCGAAGGGTTTCCGAGCTTCAGGCCCTGATGTGTAAGGAGCCTGATTTAGTTTTTCGCAAGGAAAGGGTTTCTCTTAGAACAAATCCTCAGTTCCATCCCAAAGTCGTCTCGGAGTTGACCCTCAGCCAGTCAGTTGACCTTCCAGTCCATTATTCTACCCCTGCCAATAGGGGAGAGGCTCTCCTACACACATTGAATGTACACAGGGCGCTGAGGTACTACCTCAAGTGCACAGCTGCACACTGTAAATCGGAGCAACTGTTTGTGGCCTTTGCGCCACAACACCTGGGAAAACCAGTGTCTAAGCAAACTATTTCCAGGTGGCTTGTCCGCTGTACTGTACTTTGTGATGACAAACCTCTTCTGGGCACGGTTAGAGCTCATTCCACCAGAGGGATTTCTTCCTCCTTTGCCTCCTTAAAGAATGTCTCTATAAGAGACATTTGTGCTGCCGCCACTTGAAATTCAGTGCACACCTTTGTGAAGCACTATAGCCTGGACATTGCCTCCAGGCGCTGTGCCAGTTTCGGCTTGGCAGTCCTTCAGGGACTCTTATCCTGATTTGCTGTATGTCAGCCATCCTTCACCTTTCCTCCTCTAGGGGTTAGTCACCTCCTTGGCACGGGACTGCTTGGGAATCTGTCCTAATGGTTATAACCTGCTGCAAGAGCTCCCACTCGAGGTAAGATAGTACAGTTACGTAAGAACTTACCGTAACAGTACATCTTCGAGAGAAGCTGTTGCAGCAGGCGTTCTTTCCACCCTCCTTCCCCCTGGTGAGTGTTACAGCATGTCTTTGTGAGCTTCACCTGGTTCACTTGCTGGGGTCCGTTCTCGGGGTCTTGGTGGGAACTGAGGGTGGAGTCGGGGTCGCCCCTTATGGCGTGATCGAAGGGGTGAAGCCGACATCGTGGGGGGCAGTCCCTGCTGGGTACTGCTAATTTTTTTCCGGTGGGTCCTAAGACCTGCGGCATTAGTCCTAATGGTTATAGCTTGCTGCAAGAGCTTCTCTCGAAGATCTACTGTTATGGTAAATTCTTACGTAACTACATTTTTGCTCACTCGTTCCCAGGCTTGGTGTTTTCTGGCGAGATGCTTTGTCTCTTTGCTGGACACAGAGGTTCTTGTACGCCTTCCCTCCCTTCCTGCTACTGCAGAGAATGCTGCTCAAGCTGCAGGCAGAGGGGGCTCCCATGATTCTGATAGCCTCATATTGGCCTCGCCAGATTTGGTTCCCCCTACTCCAGCAGTTGGCGGTGGAGCCTCCGGTTCCTCTATCCCTCTGCCATGGCCTCCTGATCCAGAAGCAGGGCACCCTGGTTCACCTGGGTCTCAGGTCCCTTCACCTTCACATGTGACACCTTCTGATATAGCAGCCTTGTGCTTTGGTGCATCTTCCAGAATCGCTCAGGTTCTTGTGGAGGCCAGAAAGCCATCCATGAGGACCACGTATGCTATGAAGTGGAAGAGATTCTCTATCTGGGCAACATCTAAGGGTTGGAACTCTTTTTCGTGCCCTGTTCCTCAGGTCATGGAGTGCCTCCTGCATCTCTGGGACTCTGCTATTCTTCACTGAAGGTCCATTTGTCTGCCACTTCTGCCTACCATCCCCCGGTAGACGGCAAGACTTTGGCTCAGTTGAAGGTCTCCCGCACTTTCTTGAAGGGAATCCTCCACATGAAACCACCGTTTTTTTGTGGGATCTGAACTTCATACTTGAGAAACTTATTTTGCCTCCCTTTAAACTGGCCGCGAGTTGCAACCTGCACTATCTATCCTGGAAAGCACTGTTTGTAGTTGCTATTACTTCTGCTCGAAGGATTTCCGAGCTTCAGATCCTTATATGTAAGGAGCCCTATTTAATTTTTCACAGAAACTGGGTGGCTCTGAGTACAAATTCTAAGTTTTTACCAAAGGTGGTTTCTGAGTTTACCTTGAATTAGACCACACACTTGCCGGTGTATTACCCTGAGCATTCTAATTAAGAGCTTAATATGTATAGCCTCGAGGAAAGGAGGGAGAGGGGGGACATGATAGAAACTTTCAAGTACCTCAAGGGAATCAACAAAGTCCAAGAGGGTAGCATCTTTCAAAAAAAGAGGTGTGCAAGAACAAGGAGGCACAATTTGAAGATGGGAGGGTGGCTCAGAGGTAATGTAAGGAAGTATTTTTTCACAGAGAGGGTTGTGGATGCATGGGACGGTCTTCCGGAGGAGGTTGTGGAGTCAAAAACTGGTTGAATTCAAGCAAGCATGGGACAGTCATAAGGCAATTCTAGAGGGTGGGGGTAGAAAGAAGTAGGCTGCTGGTTAACTAAGATCTGCAGCTTATCCATTAGGTAGGGAAATGGGCAGACTGGGTGGGCCAAGTGGTCCTTATCTGCCGTCAAAATCTATGTTTCTAAGAGGAGGCTATTCTGCACACATTGGATGTGCACATAATTTTACACTATTACACAAATCGGAAGAAGTCAGTCTACAAAACAGATCTTTTTTTGTTTCCTTTATGCCCAAAAGAGAAGACGTGCCAATTTCAAAACAATGTTTATCCAAATGGTTGGCAAACTGCATTCTGTTCTGTTATCAGAAGTGTAACAAACCACTTCAAGGGGAAGTTAAAGGGCATTCAATCAGAGGCATGACTGCATCTACTGCTTGTGTCAGAAATGTCTCTGCCGCAGATATCTGTGTGGCAGCCACTTGGAGCTCTGTCCACACCTTCACTAAGCATTACAGTTTGGACGTTGCTTCTAGGCGCAGGGCTGGCTTTGGACCAATCATCCTTCAAGGCCTTCTTAGACGCTACCTACTGCAGATCTTTCCCTGCCTCCCGTTTTCAGTCCTTGCCTGACTTAAACTGCTTGGGACTCAGTCCTAATGGTTATTGCCTATTGCAAGAGCCCTCTCGAAGTAAGGTAGTACAGTTACATAAGCACTTACCATAACAGTAGATCTTACAGGCTCTTGCAGTAGGCAAGGTTTTCCCTCACTCATTTCTCCTGTTGCACCTTCTTAGGTTTCCGGCAGGAGAACTGGAGGGGCGGGTGTGGGGACCACCCAATATGTAGCGCCAGACCAATGTCAGTCACATGATGCCGGATGGGTGGTCCCCAGCAGACACTGCTAGTTACGTTTTCTGTGTGGTCTTAGCGCCTGGCGGCTCAGTCCTAATGGTTATTGCCTACTGCAAAAGCCTCTCTCGAAGATCTACTGTTACAGTAAGTTCTTATGTGACTGTACTTTTAGGATTGTGGATATGTTGTTCATCCACACTTATTGGCATGTCCCTTTCCTTTTACGGTTCACCGGAAGTCTTCAAGCTGGCTCCTCCCACCCACCCGGGTGGTATATACCTCGGCTCTGCCCTGTGATGCCAGATCCTCCTTTCCGCTGGAAGATACAGGTTGCCTCCCTCGTGCTCATGCATTTCGTAGGCCCTGGCTTTCAAAACTTCCGTTTTACCGAGATTAAAAATTGTTTGAGTTAGCAATTGCCTCTTCGCATCATTAATCATGGGGGAGAAATATTCCCCTGGATTTCACCGGTGTCCTTGCAGCCAGAAAATGTCGCACACCGATCCCCACCTCACAAGCATCTACTGCCTCTGTGTCGGCCATGACACTTCATCCTGCAGTTTTTGTCTGGCCTTCCATCCCAACATCCTGGATGACCGCCTTGCACATCTTAAACTGGGGAGACCAGAGAAGAGGAACCCTCCAGTGAAGTCCAAGGAGGCCAGGTGGGCAGTTTCCACAGCCGCGGGTTCCACCGACCAGCTGGAATGCATGAAGGCATTCGAGGAAGAAGCCGCCCGCACTTCGGACTCTCAGAGCTTTTTCGTTCTGCTTAACCTGGGCTCCACATTCTTAGGCTCCTTCAAGGAGTTGTGCCAGTCTCTCCCCACCCGGAGAGAGGTGCCCGTGGGCTCACACTCCTCCCGACCCGGCGGGATAAGGAATCAAAACACGTCTTAGTACCGGTGAGAAACAGCCGCTTGGGACAGAGTCTCAGTCCCAGGAGCATGCGGTCTCGACCTCGGTCGAGATTGCTCCCTCGGCCGCAGACTTCACGGACCTTCCGTCGGGCCAGCCGATGAGATTGCGATTGTTCTCGATCCCATCGACCGGTTGTTGCCAGCCCCGGACGATGACTCTTTGGAAAGGACTCCGGTCCTCATCTTCCCCGATAAGGAGATCCAGCCCGCTGGTGTCCCCATCAAAGACCCGGTTCTGGACCCCTGGGTCTCACCGGTCCCGCCGGTGTCTCCCGAGTGACCGAGTCGAGGTCTAGAACCCCCTTATCCGGATGGCCGAGGAAGAGCCATAAGCGCTCTAAAAAGAGGCAACGCTACCGGTCATCCTCATCCTCCTCAGATGAGGAGAGGCTCCAATGGAAACTCCATTGGTGCTATGAGGACCTCATGTGGCAACAGCTGATTTTGACCGGGCACATGCCGACTTCAACTCCTACTCCGGCCATTACTTGGCTTTCGCCTCCTAGGCCGAAGCCGATGCCCTCGGAACTGAAACCTTCAGTTCCCTTGCCCGCGGGGCCAGCACGACTGCCTGTTCAGCCTATTCCGGTCTCTCCACTGATAGTGGCGGAGCCACCGCCTAAGCAGCCTGTGGGAGGGGCTCCTTCCAAAGAAGACCGACCAGATACCGGGCTTCCCCGACGGCTGTCGGTCATGGTCACTCCGGACTGCCCTAGGTGGGTTGAGAGTTATTTGGGTGGCAGGCCGCTGTACCCCAATTCTTCAGACTTGGATGTCACTGGGCTTCACTCCCATCCTGGGGATGATGAGTAGTCCATTGGCGCAGGGACAGAGAAAGGTCCTTCCTCCTTCCAAGGGATCCTTCACCTCATATCTGATTCCACAGGGATGCCCTTGGAACCCATCCAAAAAGAGGCGGAGTTCCCTCTCACGGAAATCCTCAAGAGAGGGGATACCCTGACGGAGGTCTTTCCTGTGGTCTAGCACTTGAACTCTGGCAGCATCCAGCCTCTTGTCCAGCACCATCTGCCCACATGGCCCTTAAGTGTGCAGTTCCCATGGGGTCCCTTGCGGGATTTCACAGAGCACCCTTCAGCCGAGAGCCTTGTAACCGCCTCTGTGTTCAGGCATACTGGCAGTTCTGATGACACTGACCGACCTCCCGACAAAGAGTCCAAACTTTTGTACCACTCAGCATGGAAGGTCTATGCGGTTTCTTCCTTGGGCCTTCGTCAGGCAAGTTCGGCCATCATCATGGCACACTTCTCTCATGCCCTCCTTGGGTCATTAAGAAGTCCTCTCACAGCTCCCCACGGGCATACAGACCACAGTTAAGCAAGTCCAGGCCAGGGACGTGCTGCTGCCAAACAGCAGCTCCAGACAGCCCTGGACATTGGGGACTCTTGTGCCTGATCGATTAACCACCGCAGTTGCCTCCCGCTGCAGGGCTTGGCTGAGGCTCTCCTCCTTCCCGGCAGATACTCAGCACAAGTTAGCTGATGTGCCCTTCCTTGGGACTGACTTGTTCAGCCCCAGACTGGCCAGTCACCTGCAGCATATAGAGCAGTCCAATGCCACTTTGGATGCCACTTCTGCTAAGAGTTCTTCGGGCAAGAACCAGAAGAACAAAAAGAAGAAGTCCTTTCGGCACTCTTGCCCTGCGGTTCAGCAGTCCTCCTTCCAAGGAGAACAGCAGCATCAGCAGCAGGCTCAAGCTTGGCACCCTCGGCCCAAGCCTGGACCTCAACAGGCCCACAGAGGAGGCCGAGACTCAGGTCCCAGAGCTTCCTCCTTCTCCAAGCCTGCTCAGTGATGGGGTGGGGGTTGCCACCTCTATTCCTGTCATGCCAGCTCTGGGTCTTCCCGTGGGGGGCCGTCTCCACCACTTTCTTTCCACCTTGTCCGCTATCACCACGAGCAGGTGGGTTCTTGAAGTGGTCAGGCAGGGACTGCTTCTAGAATTCGAGCAGTACTCTCCTAGCCAAGCCCTCAGGAAGAACGGATTTCCGCACTCACCCAATCGGCTCTTTGAGACGATATTGCTCAGCTCCTCCCGTGGCAATAGCTCCCATGGCGGATCCTCCAGCAGACCCAGGCTTTGTCTCCAGGTACTTCCTGGTGCCCAAGCAGATGGGGGGCTGTCACGCCATTCTAGATATCTATGACCTGAATCAATATCTCAGGTCACGCATATTTCAGATGGTCACTCTGTTACAAATCATACCATCCTTGGAGCAAAACGTGGTTCTGTTCACTGGATCTGCAGGACGCATTCTTCGGTTCCTCCACTTCAGGGTCGCAAGGACCCTGTACAAGTTCCAAGCCATGCCGTTCGGCCTGTCATCGGCCCCATGGGTCTTCACCAAATGGATTGCAGTCGTGGCGGCCCATCTTCGGCATCAGGGGGTCAGAATTTACCCATACCACGATGATTGGCTCCTTGCAGGCTCCACCCAACAGGAGGTGGAGAGGTCAAGGGATCTGGCCCTCCAAACCTACTCCCATCTCGGCCTCCTGATCAACGAGGCCAAGTTAGAACTCATGCCTTCTCAGGTGATGGGCTTCATCGGGGCAGAGCTCGGCTCTTGTCAAGCCAGAGCTCAGCTCCCGGGGGACAGGGCGGAGGTTCTCTCCTCCTTTGCCCAATCATTTCTGGTTGGGCACTTGCGCCCTGCCCAGGACTTTCTGCGCCTTCAGAGTTACATGGCGGCGTGCACCTCAGTGGTCCATTGGGCCTGGTGGCACATGCGCCCCCTTCAGTGGGAGCTGGCGGCCCAGTGGACTCAGCACCATGGTCATTTTGACCAGCTGGGCACTGTAACCCAGAAGATGTGGGATGCTCTCCAATGGTGGGCCGCCTCAGACCGGTTGCAGGAAGGGATCCCGTTTGCCCGCCCCGAGCCAACAGTCATCCTCATGACCGATGCCTCTCTCATGGGCTGGGGAGCCCACGTGGGGGACCAAAGGGCCTACGGGCTCTGGACCCCCGAGGAGTCCCAATGCCACATCAACCTGTTGGAGCTCAGAGCAGTCAGACTGGCACTGTCAGCTTTCGCACTTCAGCTCCGGGGTCAAGGAATGGAGGCAGTATAGCGCAGTGGTCTAAGGCTCTGAGCTGCAAATTTGGTGACATCCAGCAGACCAGACCTGGGTTTGAATCCCACAGCTTCCACTTGCACACTGTGTGACCCTGAGCAAGTCACTTAACCTCCTTGTGCTCCCAGGTCGCTCCTGTAAAAAAGCTTTCAGCTTAGTGTGCTATACCTGGTTAAACAACTAAATAAAAATAAAAAAAATAAAAAGTCCAGATGGACAATACCACAACCATGGACTACCTCAACAAACAGGGCGGCACTCACTCCTGTCTGCTTTGCAAGGAGGTGCTCCACATCTGGACCCTCGTGAACCAGTTGGAGGTGGATCTCCTAGCCATTCATGTGGCAGGAACCATGAACCAGCTGGCGGATGCTCTCAGACGCTTAGGCCAGACATCCCACAAGTGGTCTCTCCATTCAGAGGTAGCTTACAGCCTGTTCTCCTGTTGGGGCAAACCGATGGTGGACCTGTTTGCTCCCAGGAAAAACGCCAAGCTAAGGCTCTTTCATGCCCCCCCCCAGCAGGCCTCGCTGCAGGGGGATGTCTTCTCGAAGCCATGGACCCCAGGCTTCCTCTATGCCTTCCCTCCATTTCCCTTGATCCACAAGGTGTTATTCAAGGTGAGGAGGGACAAGGCGAAGGTGATTTTGTTAGCCCCAGACTGGCCACGCCAGTTCTGATATCCAGATCTCTTCAGCCTCAGCTGCAGGCCGCTGGAGTGGCTTTGTACATGCCTGAACCTGATCTCTCTGAATCAGGGAAAGGTATTCCATCTGGACCTTCAATTCCTGCACCTCACAGCCTGGTACCTGAGCGGCTAGAGTTCCAGGCTTTGGGTGTTTCCAAAGATGTCTACACCGTGGTGGAGGCATCTAGAAAGGAATCGACCAGGAAATGTTATGCTTTCAAATGGAAAAGGTTTTCCTTGACAGGCGTTCGGTTTGGTTGATCCCTGAGGTTAAAGATTATGCCCCTGAAGATTTTTATGAACTGGACCTAGAGGGGGATGATGATGACGGAATAGAAGGTCTGGATGAGCCCATAGAACCAGACATCTCCCCAGACAGGCCTTCTGGTGTTTCCCCTCCTAGGCTTTCTGAGTCCCCTTCCCACTTTATGTTCTACAGGAAAGTGGCAGAAACCTTCCAGCTCCCTATGGAAGAGGCTGTTGAGGATCAAGAGGAGCCTGACTACATGGAGATGATGGACATCCCAAAGTCCAAAAGGTTGTCTATTCCCCTTCATTAGTCTTTTGGGAAACAGACACAAAAGTTGTTAAAAACTCCAAATTAATTGCCTCCTGTGGACAGACGGATGGCCAAGAGGTATATGCTGTCAGGCTCAAGTACAGAGTACTTATACCAGCAGTGCAGCCATGTTGGGGTCGTGCAGGCTGCAGCCTATGATAAGGCTAATATTCCCTTGGCTTGACCCCCCAAGATAAAGACTCCAGGAAGTTGGATGCCATGGCAAAGAAGCAGTACATGGCATCTTCTTTGGGACTCAGGCAGGCTAATTACATGGCCTATACAGCCAGGTACCAGAAGTCCAGGTAGGACACTGCACTGGCACTGGCTAAGCAGGCCTCCCCCAGCTTGCCAAGGAGCTGGAGGAGGTGGCTGCTGATGGGATTGAGGCATCGAAGATCCAGTTTCATGCTGCTGTGGACTCCAATGATGTGTCATCTAGAGTCATGGCTACATCTGTGGCTGTTCAGAGAGTAGCTTGGCTCAGGTGTACTAGCCTATCTCAGGATACCCAGGCTAAGGCTATGGATTTTCCTGTAGTAAATAATTCTCTGTTTGGGGAGCAGAGAATTATATGAAAAAGATGGATGAATACAGGACCACCTATAGAAGTGCACAGGCCAAGGAACAGCAGGCAACTCCTCAAAGGCAGCAAGCTAAGGGCAGGGGCAGGCCTTTTCATAGGCCTTTCTACCAAGCACAGGCCTCCTCTTCTTTTTCCCCAGGGGGGGTTCTTCAGAGAGAGAGGCAGAAGGGGGATGAGCAGGGCTGCATCCACCTCTCAGCCTAAGGCTCCTGCCAAGCAGACACCCTGATGTGTCAGCCCGGGTCGACTCCCCCATTCTAGTAGGAGGCAGGCTGGCTTACTACTTCCAGGACTGGAACTCTGTTACCTCAGACAAGTGGGTCTTGGAGGTAGTAAGCAAGGGACTGGCTCTCAGCTTCAGAAAGTTTTCAAGGCTGAGGCCCAGATCTTTTCCACCTGCAAACACCTCCAAAACCATTGCCCTAGAGGCAGAGGTTTCATCTCTTCTGGCCTTAAAGACCATAGAAAGAGTTTCTACAATCCACAGGGGCAAAGGTCTGTACTCCAGGTACTTCCTTACCCAAAAGAAAATAGGGCAGTGGCGGCCCATCCTAGATTTAAGATACCTGAAAAAACATCTGTTAAAACCAAAATTCAGAATGGTGACTCTGGGAATGATTCTTCGCTCTCTAAGGCCAGGGGACTGGCTAGTCTCCCTGGGCCTAAAGGATGCCTACTTCCACATTCCCATCAGGTGCTCCCACAGAAAGTACCTCAGGTTCGAACTGCCTTCAGGCCATTACCAGTTCAAAGCAATGCCCTTCAGTCTAACATCAGCTCCAAGGGTGTTCACAAAATGCCTAGCAGTAGTAGTGGCATTCCTAAGGAGAAAAAATATCTCCATATTCCCTTACCTGGACGACTGGCTCATAGTGGGTCAGTCTCCAGACCAAGTCAAGTCAGATTTGAAATTGACCCAGCAAGTGCTCACTTCTCTAGGTTTCCTTCTCAATCTTTCCAAGTCAGTTCTCGAGCCAGTGCAACTTTTGACTTTCATAGGGGTAGAACTGGACACTGTCAAAACAAGGGCATTTCTCCCCTTGGTAAGGGTAAAGGCCATCATAGAGCTGGCTTCTTCCTTCCGCCTTCTGGTTTCTCGACCAGCAAGGCACTTCCTTCAACTTCTGGGCCACATGGCAACTTCCATTACAGTGGTCCAAGGTGCCAGATTTCAGATGAGGGACATTCAGTTTCACCTAAGGGCCTTTTGGTCTCAGAAAAAAGATCCTCTATCCAAACTTATTCCAGTGACTCAGACTCTGATCCAAGCTGTTCAATGGTGGCAGGATCAGGACAATCTCAAACAAGGGGGTCCCATTCATCACTCAGTCTCATTCTGTATTTCTAGCCACAGATGTTTCTCTCCTAGGGTGGGGAGCTCACCTGGGGACTCTGACAGCCCAGTCCAGGTCCACTCAGGAGTCTCTTCTCCACATCAATCTTTTGGAACTCAGGGCAGTTTTCCTGGCCATGCAAGCTTTCTCTCAATCAGTACGAAACAAAGTGGTTCAAGTCAGTACAGACACCACCACCACCATGTGGTATATCAACAAGCAGGGAGGCACTCAGTCTATGGCCTTGTGCAAGGAAGCCATGAAATTATGGTCCCCAGCTTATTCTCTACAGACCTCTCTGGTAGCAGTTCACCTCCCAGGAAAGGACAATGTGCTAGCAGATGCATTGAGCAAGATCTCCCAGGGCCATCACGAATGGTCCCTGGATCCCCTAGTGTTAAAAGTGATTTTTTCAAAGTGGGGCACTCCAGAGATAGATCTCTTTGTAGCCCCAGACAATCACCAACTTCCTCTCTTCTGTTGCAGCCCCCCCCCCCAGTCTTGGGCTCAGTCCCTCTGGGTGTTCTGATTCTGGATTGGGAAGGGAAATTTCTGTATGCCTTCCCTCCCTTTCCTCTACTGTTCAAGGCTCTGGTCAAGATAAGATCACAGTCTTGCAAAGTGATCCTGATTGCTCCAGATTGGGCCAGGCAGCCTTGGTACCCCCTGTTGCTGTCCCTAGCAGTCCATCTCCCCCTATTTCTTCCCAGGAATCACAATCTGTTAACCTTCTGTCAGGGGAGGATCTGGTATCCCAACCTGCAGTCCCTCAATCTCAAGGCATGGCTCTTGAAGAGTTAGAATATGCAGGTTTGCATCTCTCTCAAGGTGTTCTGGACATTCTCAAAGCCTCTCGGAAACCTTCCACCAGAAAAAAGTACAGTTACATAAGAACTTACCGTAACAGTTGATCTTAGAGAACAGCTCTTGCAACAGGTTACACCATTAGGATTGAAGCCGGCAGGCGCCAGAACCCCACGGAAATTTTCTAGCTAGCAATATTCGGCATGGACTGCCTCAGATGTCGATCCCGCCCCTGACGTCAGGCACAGCACATAAGGAGGTGGTCCCCCAGAATCTCCAGTTCTCCCGCCGGAGACTCCCTGCTGCTGGATGACATCAGAAGAGGAGACTGAGGATCCGCCATCAAATGGCAATCAGAATAGTGAAGAGAACACCTGATCTTAGGAGAAGGATATCTGAACAACAAAATCTACCTCCAGCGGGGATGGTGGGAGGGGTAAGTACCTGCTGCAAGAGCTGTTCTCGAAGATCCACTGTTGCGGTAAGTTCTTATGTAACTGTACTATCTTACTTCGAGAAACAGCTCTTGTAGCAGGTTACACCATTAGGACTGATTCCCAAGCAATAGTGGAAATCCCACACCATTGGGAGGAGGGAAGGTAGAAATCCTTAGTAAAACCTAAGCCTAGGACAGAAGTCCTTGAAGGACTGCTAGACAAAAACCTGCGGAATTGTCTGTTTGTAACAGAAGAGTACCCGGTGGAATCTCTGACTGGAAAGCCTGCAGGGCATAAAGAACTGCTCTCATTTCCAGGATATTTATGTGGAGATGAATCTCTTGGGCTGTCCACAGGCCCTGAGACCGGATACCGTCTAGGTGTGCTCCCCGTCCGAGTCAAGAGGCGTCTGTGGAGAGCATCACAATCGGAGACAGTGCAATGAAGGGGCCCCCCACTGAGAGGTTCTTCGAATCTAGCTACCATTGCCAATCCCTGATTACGGCCTCCATGATCTGAATTGGGAGCTGCAGATGGTCTTGCTTTTGATCCCACTGGACCTGTAACATCCACTGGGTCACCCGCATGTGGAGACGGGCTAGCGGAACCGTCGCAATGGCTGCAGCCATGTGTCCGAGCAGGCAAAGGACCAGTCTGGCTGGGACGGTCTTCATTGCCAAGATGTCCCTGATGAGGGATCTGATGTGCTCCGCTTTGTCCTGGGGTAGAAAAGCTTTCCCCTGGACTGTGTCCAGAACTGCGCCTATGAACTGTAGACTCTGAGACGGAACCAGGCGTGACTTCTCTTGACTGATAATGATGCCCCGGAGTCTCGAACAGAGACTGAGTACAATGTATGGCGGACATCAGGGCTTTCCGAGAGGGCACCATGAGAAGCCAGTCATCCAGGTAGGGGAACATGTAGCGGCCTTGTCTCCTCAGAATCACCGCTACTACCACCATGCACTTTGTGAATACCCGAGGTGCCGATCACAGTCCGAAGGGAAGGGCTCGGAACTGATAATGGTGACCCTGAAACTCGAAGTGCAAAAACTTCCTGTGCGCTTGAGCTATGGGTATATGCAGGTAAGCATCCTGCATGTCCAAGGACGCTATAAAAGTGCCCTGCTTGAGCATGGGAATCAGGCCTGGGAGGGTCATCATGCAGAAGTGTTTGTACAGGACTGATGCGTTGAGATCGCTGAGGTCCAGTATCGGACGGAGGTCCCCTGCTTTCTTGGGAACCAGGAAGAAGTGAGAATAATAACCTACACCTCTCTGGTTTCGTGGTATGTGCTCTATAGCTTCTTTTCCCAAGAAGCACGAGCACCTCCTGCTGTATGAGCAGGGCATGCTCACCCAAGTAACGGGAAAGCACGGGAGGTCTTAACTGTGGGTGGCCGAGAAATTCTATGAAGTGGCCTTTCTTGACCAATTGGAGAACTCACCGGTTGGCGGTAATCGACTGCCACCCTAAAAAGTGGCAAGCAGTGCGACCCCCGACCTTTTGTGCCCATTGATCCAGAGGAGGGGCGGGGGCCAGGAAGAAGTCATGCTGTGGCAGCACTGGTCCCTGCAGGCTGGGCCAGTTTGGTGTAATGCTGGCCTCTGCCGGGGGGATGACTTAGCCTGGGCTTTACGTTGAAAAGTGCCCCTTTGTTGCTGGCTGGAACGTGGCTGCTGCCATTGTTGCCAGCTGTGAAAATGGCTCTGGTTCTTACAAAACGAACCAGGTCTTGATCTATACATGGCTTGTACAGACCTGACTGCCTTCCCAGCATCCTGGAGTTTGGTGCTAACCTTCTCCGAGGGTTCACCAAAAAGTACTTCGCCATTGTAAGGGACGTCAAGAATGTTTTTCTGTACATGCAGGGTAAAACCGGAGACACAGAGCCAAGAGTGTCTCCGGAGACAGATGCCTGAAGCTGCAGCTCTGGCAGACAAGTCCGCAGAATCATATGTGGCTCATAGCACTTGGGTACCCACATCAGACCCTGTGCGGCCAGGTCCTGGCCCTGTTCCCAGAGGGCATTCTGAAACTGTACCATGTGAGATAGGTAGTTCAGGGACCTGATGGAGCATGTAGAAGCTGCATACATGCGCCTCCCCAGGGCATCCAGCTGTTTGGATTCCTGGTCTGGTGGCTGTGTGCTCACGTGCTGCGGTCTTTGGGACTGGTCATGTGAGGCCGTAATGACCAGGGAGTCAGCCAGAGGTTGTTGAGCCAAGTACTAGTCCTCTTTCGGGGCCTTGTACAGGCAGTCAGCTTTCTTCGGCACAGCAGAAGTGGAGTGCAGACACTTCCATGTAGCCTTGGTGACATCTGCGAAGGTGTCCACCAAGGGTGGCATTACCACAGGCTTTGGATCTTTCTGCCGAAGATAACGGGCAAGGCGCTGTCTTTCGGGATCGAGGTCTTCAGCATCCCATCCCATGTTGTCATGGATGTCCTCATGATCTCAGAGAAAGAGGGATCATCCGGAGGAGACCTGGGCAGGTCATGTGGGTCAGGTAATGGAATACTGAGTAGAGAAGGAGATCAGGAGTAATCCGAGGTATCCGATCTGGAGTCCTCCCCTGACGGAGTATAATGATGACATCTGGGTCACTTGGGACTGAGAGACCCTGATGGAGATCTTGAGGGAGGCCTTCTCCAATCCTTGGAGCTACCCCTGGGAGGTGGAGTCTGCTCCTTAGGGGTTGGTGGTCGTCCTGCTGGCCCCTGTGGTGGAGGAGGGGGCGTAGGAGGTGAAGGAGTAGGCGGAGGAGGAGGAGGAGGTTTTACTGGGACCACGTCTTTAAGGATGGTGTCCCACCAGAAAGTAAAGAGATCCTTTACCTCTTGTATATTCATGCCCGACGACGGGCCTGGCGCCGGTGGTCTGTCGCTGGGGTTGGGCGTCGGGTCCGTGGGTGTCTCCGGGGTGGGTAAAGGTTCCCTTGGAAGCCCAGCATCCTCTGTGTCGCCCGCCTGGTCTTCAGGCAATGTGGTGTCCTCCTCCTCCATGGAATCCCTGTGACCAGTGTCCACCCATGACTGGGGGATGGTCTTCGGCTCCAGTGAAGCTGACGTCGGTCTCTTGGCCGACGACTTCGGGTCCAATGAACGCCCGGTTGGCGTCTGGTGCTTGGCCGATGTCCTCGGGTCCAGCGAGCCCCTGGCCGACTTGGAGTGCTTGGCCGACGTCAGGTGCTTGGCCAACGTCAGGTCCGTCGTCCACTTTAGGGACGTTAGGTCTTTCGTCTTCCTGGGTGGTGGATCCAGACCCCTGGGAGGCTGGGAGACCGATCTGGAGTTGGGGTCCCGACGTCGGGTCAATGAGGAAGACTTGTGGCATTCGGAAGACTTGGAAGAGGCCCGAGAGGGAGTGGAGGAAGCCGAGGGCCTAGAAGTCTTGATGGGCTGGAGAGTCGAAGAACTGCCAGAAGCCCGGACTTTGACAGGAGGGGGCTGAGAACAAGCCCTGGAGGGACAGCGGTCAGATCTGGTGGAGCCTGATCTACGGGAGTCCGAGGCCTGGTTCAGAGATCTGGACCTTGCATTCTCCCGGTGTTTATGGGCCTTGGAAGAAGAATCACCCCTGGAGGCAGGTTCTTTGTCCATCCTGCTAAGTTTCTCTTCTAGCAGGTATGCCTGAAGTGCCTTCTGACGGCAGATCCTGGTGCGGCTATTGAACCCTTGGCAAAAGGTGCAGACCTTGATGTCGTGGTCCGGGCCTAAGCACCGCACGCAGGAAGAATGAGGATCCTTGAAAGGGATCTGTTTTCCGCCGGCACACTTTGAAAGGTGTCCCTCAGATGAAGAAGTTGGAGAGGACATTAGTTTTGCAGAAACTCTTGAAGTTCTAAGTCGTCGTGCGCTAGGTAGAGACCGAGAGGCCGATGCTGGCGAGTTGACAGCAAGAAAAGAACTGGGGATTCTGGGGGACTGCCTCCTTACGTACTGTGCCTGACGTCGGGGGCGGGACCTACGTTGGAGGCGGTCCCCACTGAATACTGCTAGCTAGAAAATTTCCATGGGGTCCTGGCACCTCCTGGCTTCAGTCCTAACGGTGTAACCTGCTGCAAGAGCTGCTTCTCGAAGTAAGAGATTATACTGTAATTCCAAATGGAAGAGATTCAACATTTAGTGTTCCAAGAAGCATATAACCCCAGATACTACTGACTTGTCTACAGTTCTGGACTATATGGTTTATCTTAATGGCCTAGACCTCATACCAGCTACCCTGAAGGTACAGTACAGTTGTCAGCAGTTTCTGCTTTTTCGTCAGTGGGAAAGTCCTCCTCACTGGCATCTCATCCTGTTTTCTGTAAATTTTTTAAGGGATTGCTTCATACCAACCCCCACTTTAGGGATCCTACTCCTGCTTGGGACCTTAATATTTGCATTGCTCAGCTTATGCACACCCCTTTTGAGCCTTTGTCCTCAGCAGAGCTTAAGTACTAGACTTGGAAAACTGTGTTCCTGGTAACCATTACCTCTGCCAGGTGTGTCAGTGAATTGCAAGCTCTGTCCGTGGAGCCTGATTTTATCTCATTCCATAGAGATAAGGTGGTCCTTAGAACCAATAGAAGGTTCTTACCTAAGGTGGTTTCAGATTTTCATTTGAACCAATCCATGTCTCTCCCTGTGTTCTTCACTGATCATTCTTCTTCAGGAGAGAGAAGATTACACAGTTTGGATGTTAAAAGGGCCCTTAGCTACTACATTGAGCGTACTAAGGCACACAGGTTTGACTCCCTCCAGTTGTTCCTCACTTATGGGGAAGTGGGCAAGGGCAAACCTGCCACTAAGAGAACTATTGCCAGGTGGATCGTCTCATGTATACAATTCTGCTATGAGAAGCTAGGCAAAATACCACCCTCAGGCCTGAGGGCTCATTCGACTAGAGGTACAGCTGCTTCCCTGGCTGCTGCTGCAAGGGATATTCCTTTACTAGAGATATGCAAAGCAGCCACCTGAAAAACAGTCCATACATTCACCAAGCATTACTCTCTGGATATCCAGGCTAGGAGTGATGCTCAGTTTTGTACAGCAGTACTGCAGAGCCTATTCCCAAAGTAGGTTCGAATCCATCCTCCATGGAGGTACTGCTTGGTAGTCTGCAATATGTCAGAATACAGCAAGACTTGATGTTGTTTGAAGAAAAAATTACTCACCTTAGTAATTGTGTTTCTTCTAATGGAGTCTTGCTGTATTCTGACCTCCCGCCCTTCCTCCCCTCTCAGAACCTGGGTTTTGGGAAGTGGGCTGGCAGGAGCAGTGTTGCACCTCAGGGGTGCATTTGGGCACTCCCTCTTTTTGGAGAGGGGGAGTGGGTTATGTTTTGTTTTTGATAGTCATAAGTTGTTCACTACCTAGTTTTTGTTTGGGATTTCTAGACTCGAGTCTTTTGGGGGATCCAAAATTCTTGGTTGCCATTTGGCTAGTAAATCTTTTACAATTTCCACATTGAGGGATAGTTAGTTAGTTTTAGCTCGTAAGAATCTGATGGTTACACTTCAAAGTGCAGCAGACAGAGGTTTGAACCGAGCTCGAGCTCAACGTTCTATGCCCTGCATAGAATTTAACTCTTTCCTCTCCAGAGCAGTTCAAGTGCTGGGGCTAACTGCAATATGTCAGAATACAGCAAGACTCCATTAGAAGAAATACAATTACTAAGGTGAGTATTTTTTTCTTTTCCACTGCCCAGTGAGAAAACCTTTTCCATTTTGAGGTGTAGGTTTTCCTTGTAGACAGTTTTCTGGAGGCAAGTAAAACTCTTGCGATGGACGGTGTAACTTTACGTCTGGCAATATCTGCATCTTCAGGAGTCAGGCGTGAAGGGACTTGAGGTTCTGGTACAGGAGAGCCCCGTTCTGCTGTGTCAGGAGTTCCGGGTGAATGGGTAGGGTAACCAGCTCTACAACCAATAGCTCTTGGAGGAGAGGAAACCAGATTTGGCAGGGCCAGTAAGGGGCAATCAGAATCAATGTCATTCACTCCAGCTGCAACTTTATTAGAACACTCTCTGTATGGGGGCATGGGAGGAAAGGCATAGACAACGTGCCCTTTCCAGGAGTGGGACGAGGTATCTCAGCAGTAGCCTTCCTGGTCCCAGGTGAATTGAACAAAATTTGGGGAGCTTGGCATTGTCAGGCGTGATGAAGAGATCGATCTCTGGCATACCCCAGAGGTGGAATATGTGGTGGATGATGTCAGAGGCTACTTCCCATCTGTTGGATTGTGAATAGGAGCTGAGATGATCTGCTACTGTATTGTGTACTCCTGGAACATGGACCACCACCAGGTGTAATTGGAATGACAGTGCTTTCTGCCAAATCCTCAGGGTCTCACAGCATAGAGCATGTGATTTGGTGCCTCCCTGCTTGTTTATACAGTGAATCACCGAGATGTTGTCCGACTGAATGAGTATGGGACCCAGTGTGAGGAAAAGCTAGAATGCCTCCAGACCATTGTATACCACTCCCATCTCCAATATGTTGATGTGAAGTGTGGTTTTGAGGGGCGTCCAGTGACCTAGGGTCTGGTGATTGCCAAGATGGACTCCGCAGCCTGATTTGGAGGTGTCTGTGGTCAGAGTCTGCTTCAGCAGTGACGAATGGAAAGGAAGACTCACAAGTAGGTTGAGTGGGTCGAGCTACCAAGTCAGAGTTTTCCACAAGGAAGGAGTTATGTGAACCGTGGCCTCTAGATCGTACATTGTTTGGTCCCACTAAACTCTCAAGGTCCATTGAACCGCTCCCATATGAAGTCGGGTGTATGGTACTGTGGTGATGGTTGCCGCCATATGACCTAATAATGGTGTGTACTGTCTGGCAGTGACATGGATGCTATCTAGACATTGATGAACCTGAACCATCAGCTTCTGTGTCCTGTCCTCGGGTAGAAATGCTTTGCCCAGGGGAGGTGTCAGGACAGTCCCTATGTACTACAGGTGCTCAGAGGTCATCATATGTGACTTGGCTTCACTGACAGTTATGCCAAGCTGAGAGAAGAGGTGCAAGGTGTGATGTAAGGACTGCACTAGACAGTCTCTGGATGAGGCCTTAAGGAGCCAATCGTCCAGGTAGGGGGAAGACATAGTAACCTTGTTGGTGGAGAGCCACTGCTACATTGGCTAGGCATTTGGTGGATACTTGCAGTGCAAATGAGAGGCTGAATGGCAGAGCCTGGAACTGGTCATCAACAGAGGAGGTGTTGACATCGATCGGAGGTCCGAAGACATCTCAATGGCTGATGAAGCCGTTGACAGAGCTGGGGTGGAAAGGACAGGTAGACTGCTCGTCAGTGGCTGTCCCTGAGGCTGGTTCTTTGCTGGCTGCCATCCTTGTGCCAGAGTGGTCAGAACCCTGTACATGTTCTTCAGTTGAGTGGGAGAGGCTACCTTCGTTGATGGAGGGCTGGCAGACGAAACTGTCATTGGACGTGGAGACCTGCTTGTGTCCCTAGCAGGCTTCTCCCTGTCTTTATGTCTGTGTTTACCTGAATAATGTTCATCTTTCTCCTTTGCCAGCTGGGAGCTCCTTGACAAGGGAGAAGAGGAGGTGGTCCTGGTTTTGAGCTCCTTTTCTAAGAAAGCCACTTTCTGCTCCATAATGTAGTTTTCTAGCTCTTTCAGTCTGTCGAGTGGCTTTATTGAATGCCTGATGGTGGGCACAAGATGCAATGTAATAAGCAGTCCCCAGGCACCAAATACAAAGGGAGTGTTGGTTGTAGTGGAAGATTTTTTTTGTCCACAGCAACACTTACGGAAAAAAGATTCAGAGGTCGATATAAAGGGTAAACTTGGAGGAGAAAGGGAAGAAACTCCATCGAGTCCGGAAAGTGCAGGTTTGAAGCACAGTCATGTGAAGCACTGCTGCAACAAGTTGCATGTGGTAGGAGCGAACTGTTCGATGGCAGGAAAAGAACTGAGGAGTCCTCAGGGCCACCCACATATTTATACACATGGCTACATTGACATCGCTGTGGGTGGCCCCCAGACACACTGCTCATGAAAGCTGCCGTGCATGGAGCACCCTCCAGTGGTATACACCCAAGAGTGTGACGTGCTGCAAGAGATACCCTTGATGAAGATCTGAACATTTCCTTTGATACCAAGAGGTCGACCTGAGGACAACCGAACCATCTGCACAGGAGCTCGAACACCTCCGGGTTCAACATCCATTCTCCTGGATGAACCATCTCTCTCGACTCAGCCAGTCAGTCTGAATGTTCATTTATCTTGCCAGATGAACCAGCTGAGAGAGTCATAAGGTTTTCCTCTACCCAGAAGCAGCACTTTGGTTGCTGCTGCCAGCATTTTCTTCCTTCTTGTTCTTCCTCGGTTGTTTATGTATGCCACTATGGTGGTGTTGTCCAACCTTACTTTCACAGCCTTGGACTACACTAGATTGTAGAAATTGAGAAGAGCAAGTCACACTGCCCTCATCTCCAATACTTTATCTGTAGTAGCTGCTCCTGAGAGGTCCAAAGACCCTGGACTGGGACTTTGTCCAGGACTGCACCCCAGCCGATAAGCTGGCATCGGTCATTAAGATCTGCTCTGGTGGGCCTCTAACAGAGACCCCTTGCTGAGCTTCTCATGACTTTCCCACCAAGACAGAGACTGCTGGACTGATTGTGGACATGTAATCGGGGCTTGGTAGTCTTCCAAGGCTGGATTCCGGCTGCCAGCAACCCATTCTAGAGGAGCTGCATATGCAAGCTGACCCACAGAACTAGCTCCATTGCTGCAGTCATCAGCCCCAGAATTGAGAGAAGCCTGTGAGCAGAGACTGATGACTGGCTTCTCAGCCACTGAACTTCTCACCTCAGAGACCCCTTCCTGGATGAAGACAGGAAGACTTTTCCCTCTTCCTTCCTGAACACCGTGCCAAACTGTTTCAACATCCGAGATAGGATGAAGGAGCTCTTCTCCCAACTGTGGGTCTCCAGCACCTCCAGGGTCAACACCGACCTCTTCATCATCTGAGCAGCTCATGCTTGGATGAGCAAGCTGTCCAGGTACGGATATATATATGATGTCCCTCCTGTCTCAGTTTTGCCACTAGTATGATTAGGACCTTCAAGAATACACTGGGTGCTGTGGCCACCCCAAAGGGAAGTGCCCAGTACTGGAAAAGCTGTTCCTGAATCCCAAACCTCAGAAACTTCTGGTGCAACTGGCAAATGGAGATGTGGAGATCCATCCTTCAGACCAGTGGACACTAGACTGTCCTCTGGTTGGACAGCCCTGATGGACTGACCTTAAGGACTCCATTTTGAATATCGTGTGGCATGCAAACTTGTTTAGGTGTTTCAGGTCCAAATTCAGTTGCCCCCCCCCCCCCCCCCCGTCTTCTTGGGAACCACAAAATAAATTGTATAAAAATCCTAGACCCTTCTCACTTGGGGGGTACCAGGATAATTGCCACAATCTGTATTAAGCGATCCAAGGTCTGAGTAACTGCAGGAAAAGACCTCTTGTTGCCAGAGAACACCAGGAGGAAGGAGCCACTGGTATAACTAAAACTTCTCTACTGGGACTAAGAACTAGAAATCTTGTACTGGGACCTTCAATTTAGGGTAAAACAAAAAGTATGTGTTTGTCAGGGGTAGTTGAAGTAAATTGTTATCTGTTATCTGTGTTATCTGTGTACCTATCTAGGTGCTTGTCACACGTGTCAGAAGGGGAATTGTTATCTGTGAAATTAACTAAGTGTAGAAAGATTATCAAAGTAGAGGGAGTGGCTTAGCTAGAAGGAGCCAGGTTAAAACCAGATTTAAGCACTGCCCTAGATAGCTTCTGCCAGAGAACAGACAGAACACCAGGAGGAAGGAGCTACTGGTATAATTAAAACTTCTCTACTGGGACTATATTGCCCTCCTTCCATCTCCCCCTTCCCCCCCCCCACCCTAAACCAGTTCTATGTTTATAGGCACAGGATTTAACTGACAACAGGAACTTCCTGTTTGGGAGCAGGAAGTGAGTAATCACAGAGCCACTAAAGACTTACCATCCTAGAAGGGCAAGAGTAGCTCTCCGTTCCCCCCTAGCTGCTGGAGGTCTGACTCTAAGCAAGTAAGGAGACTACTGAGAAATATAGGAACTTCTTGTCTTAGAACAGGAAGATCAGGAGCTAAAAGGGCACAGAGGCAGTAAGTAAGTAGGGGAAGAAAAAATAAATAAACAAACAGAGGAAAGAGTAAGTATTCCAAACAACAGTTAGCCAGAAAAAAAAAACATGATGGGAGTGGTGCAGTGCAGTGGCTGTGGAGCAGCAGTCTTCCGGAAGACATTCTGGAGGATGCAGTGTTGTCCCATCTGCAGGCACTTCTCTGGGCTGAGGGAGGAGATTGCTCATCTCCAGGCTGAGTTGACCAGGATTTGTGGGACCTCCTCTCCCACCCAGGGACCACCTGAGTCACTGTCATTGCCTCAGAGGTTGCCAAGAAAGAGAAGTGGTTGGACCACAGTGGGCTCAGGGAGGGTAAGGGTGGTGGAACAGAGGTGCATCCCCCCAGTTGTACGTCTCCACAATTTCTATGCTGTTCTGGAAAAGTGTGGTTCCTCTATGGAGGCACCCACAGTGGAGACCAAGGAGGATGCTGGGAACCTCCACAAAGGAGACCCACAGGAGGGTGGCATGGGACCCCACAGGGGAAGAAAACAACTCCTGGTGGGGGACTCCATTGTTAGGAAGGTAGAACTGGGGGAGGAAGGGGAGAGGGAGGTAAGGTGCTTGCCTGGCGCCATGGCTTGGAGGAACAGGGAGCGAATCCTCAGGATCACAGGAGCAGCTGCACAGGGGAGGGAGCTGGATGGCATTGTCCACCTAGAGACAAATGACCTGGCTAAGAAATGGATCAGAGCAGTGCAAGAAGCATTTGTGGAGATGGGGAGGGGCCTTAGACAAATAGCACACACAGTAACCTTCTCGGAGGTGCTGCCTGTCTATGGCACGGATGAGGCTAGGGTGCTCCACACCATGGGATTCAATCAGTGGTTGAAAAACTGGTGCAGAGCTCAGGGATTTGGCTTCACTGGGGACTGGGGGTCCACCTGGATGGATGCAGGCCTATACTGGCATGATGGTCTGCATCTGTCCAGGAGGGGAACCAGGATCCTAGGTGATAGGTTTAAATACGTCATTGGCAAGCATTTAAACTAGCCAAGGGGGGAGGCACTGGAAAGGAGCAGGGAAATCCTAGCCCTCCCCCCCAAAAAAAATCAGGGTACTAAGTGAGGTAGACACCAACATAGCGATGTCAATAGGGAGACGCACAGGGGTAAATGGAGAAAGTGACAAACGCAATAAGGACAGGGTGGGGCAAAAAGGGGTAAGACCATCAAGAAATGGAGGGTAATGAGTACCAACGCTCGTAGTCTGGGCAACAAGCTCCCTGAACTGGTGGCCATGATGGAAGAGGGATACCTGGATAGCGTAGCAGTCACAGAAACATGGTACACAGAAAACCATGACTGGAATGTTAACATACCAGGGTACACAACCTACAGGAGAGACAGGGAGGGGCAGGATGGGGTAGCTCTGTATGTAAGGGAAGGGATAAAGCAACTGAACAAAAGAGTACACAGGGAGGAGAGGAGGCACTGTGGGTCACCTTAGAGACTGGAAAAGGCACCACAATCCACACAGGGGTTGTATACAGACCCCCATATCAGGGGGAGGGAATGGACAAGGATATGATAGAAGGCATACTTAGGATGGCAGAGAAAGGGGAGATACTGTTGATGGGGGACCTTAATATGCCAGATGTTAACTGGAGCACCTTTGCTGCAGCCACATCCAAAAGCAGAGCCATTCTTGATGCCCTTCAGGTGGCATGCCTCAGACAGCTAGTTTTGGAACCTACTCGTGAGGGAGCAATCTTAGACCTCATACTCTCAAATGGGTACAGTGAGAGGATCTCAGATCTAGAAGTGGGTAGCCATTTGGGAACAAGTGACCACCAAACAGTGTGGTTCACGATAAACTCAGCTACAGAGTCAAGCCATACAAAAGTGAGGGTTCTGGACTTCAGGAGGGCTGACTTTGGCAAGATGGGAGAGTGCCTTAGAAAAGCACTAGCAAACAGGCTAGAAGGAGGGGTGGAGCAACAATGGGGAAATATCAAAACTGCCATCACAGAGGCAACAAGCCTTTGTGTGAAGCAAATAAACAAATCAAAATGAAAGAAAAAGCCACTATGGTTCTCAAAAGAAGTGGCGGTGAAGGTTAGGAAGAAAAATATAGCATTTAGGAAGTATAAGGAAACACAGAAGGAGCAGGACAGAGAACTGTACCAGTTAAGGCAGAAGGAAGCAGGGAGGGTAGTCAGAATAGCATAGGCACAAACTGAGAAAAAGATAGCCAACTTGGTTAAGAAGGGGGATAAAACCTTTTATAGGTATATCAGGGAGCACAGAAAGACAAAGGGAGGGATAGTGAAGCTGAATAGAATGGATGGTGGGTGGGCAGAGAGTGCAGTGAGAAAGCAGGGATACTGAATGAATACTTCTGCTCAGTATTCACAAAACAGGAAGTGGGGGAGGTGCCTAATCCAATTAACAGAAGCACTCTGGAGAGGGGGGTCGATCCCAGTCCTTTCACAGAAGAAAGGGTTCTGAAAGAACTCCTAAAACTGAAGGTGGACAAAGCAATGGGGCCAGATGGAATTCACCCCAGAATTCTAAAAGAATTAAGCAGAGAACTAGTGACACCACTGACTACCCTTAATAACAAATCATGGGAGGAGGATGTGGTACCTGAGGACTGGAAGAAGGCTGATGTGATTCCCCTTCACAAAAGTGGGAGCAAGACAGAGGCAGGAAACTACAGACCTGTCAGTTTGACCTCTGTGGTAGGGACAGTGATGGAATCACTTCTGAAGGAAAGAATTGTTGAGTACCTAGAGGCCAGTGGGGCACAGGACCCAAGGCAGCATGGGTTCACAGCGGGAAGGTCATGTCAGATGAATCTAATTGATTTCTTTGACTGGGTGACCAAAGTAGTAGACCAGGGAGGGGCTGTGGACATGGCCTACCTAGACTTTAACAAGGCATTTGACACAGTCCCACACAAAAGATTAGTAGTCAAATTAACCAGCCTTGGAGTGGGTCCCAGGGTGGTAGCCTGGGTAAAACATTGGCTGAACAACAGGACACAGAAGGTAATTGTAAATGGAGTCCACTCTGAAGAAAGAGGGGTTACTAGTGGGGTACCACAGGATTCAGTACTGGGTCCAGTCCTTTTTAATGTCTTTATAAGTGACATTGCAGAGGGACTGGAAGGAAAAGTATGCCTCTTTGCAGATGACACAAAGATCTGCAACAGGGTTGATACACAAGGAGGCGTGGAAAGGATGAGAAGAGACTTGGCAAGGTTGGAGGAATGGTCAGAAGTATGGCAGCTTGGATTCAATGCAAGGAAGTGCAAAGTAATGCACCTGGGAAACAAAAACCCAGGGGAAGATTACACAATGGAGGGGGAGTAACAACAACAAAAATGAAAAGGGACCTTAAGGTTGGCAAGCAATGTGAGAAGGTTGTAGGGGGGACTGGGGGGATACTGGGATGTATAGGGAGAGGCATCACCAGCAGAAAACAGGAAGTTGTTATCCCCCTGTACAGAAAGTTGGTGAGACCCCATCTGGAGTACTGCATCCAGTTCTGAAGACCCCATCTCCTCAAGGACATAGACAGGATGGAGGCAGTTCGGAGGAGGGCAACTAAAATGGTGCAGGGTCTGCAAGAGAAGCCATATGAGGAGAGGCTAAAGGAGCTTAATATGTATACCCTTGAGGAAAGGAGGGAGAGGGGGGACATGATAGAAACATTTAAGTACTTCAGTGGAATCAACAAAGTCTGAGAGGGTAGCATCTTTCAGAAAAAGAGATGAGCAAGAACAAGGGGACACAATTTGAAGATAGAGGGGGGACGGCTCAGGGGCAATGTGAGGAAGTATTTTTTCACAGAGAGGGTGGTGGGCGCATGGAACAGCCTTCCTGAGGAGGTTTTGGGGTCTAAAACTGTGGGAGAATTCAAGAATGCATGGGACAGACATAAGGCAATTTTTGTGGGGGGTAGGAAGAAATAGGCTGTTGGTTAAATAGGATCTGCAGCTTATCCTCTAGGTGGGGAAATGGGCAGACTAGGTGGGCCAAGCGGTCCTTATCTGCCATCAAAGTCTATGTTTCTATGTACTGTTGTAAACTTTATTGCATATCCTAGAGCCAGTATTTTCAGAACTCATGCATCTGATGTCATTTGGGACCATCTCAGATAAAAGTTCTGTAGTCTCCCACCAAGAGAAGAGGGGCAGAGATGGGCCCGCATACCTTCGTTGGGAGTTACCACCTCTTCACCTTGCACATCCATTTAATAGTTCACTAGAGTCAGGTGTGGTACTGCAGGACTGGAGAACAGCACACGTGCCCCTCCACAGAAGTGGTCCCAAGGATGATCCAGGGAATTACAGATCAGTCAGTCTGACCTCCATTGTGGGCAAGCTCATGGAGACCACACTAAAGGAAAGGTTGGTGGAATATCTAGAGGAGCATGGTCTCCAGGATGCGAGGCAGCATGGGTTCATGGGTTGGAGATCGTGTCAAATGAATCTGATTGACTTCTTTGACTGTGTCACTAAGACAGTAGACGGACCAAGTGGTAGACATCCTATATCTTGATTTCAGCAAGGCCTTTGACTCTGTACCCCACAAAAGGTTGATCAGGAAGTTGGTGGATCTCAGGATTGGGTAAAAGATGGGCAGATGGGTGGAAAACTGGCTGAGATACAGAACCCAGAGGGTGGTTGTGGGGAGAGAGTTATCTGGCACCAGAGAGGTAACCAGTGGGATCCCGCAGGGCTGAGTACTGGGGATGGTCTTGTTCAGTGTCTTCATCAATGATACTGGGGATGGCATTAAGAGCAAAATGTGCCTATTCACAGATTACACCAAGCTCTACAGGAGATTGGACACAGCTGAAGGGATTCAGGACCTACAGGAAGATCTGGAAAGCTGGGGAGGTGGTCCAGGATCTGGCAGCTTGACTTCAATGCCAAGAAATGCAAAGTTATGCATATTGGAGCCAAGAATCCCAGGACAGAGTATTACCTGGGTGGTTCAACGTAAATTTAGAAACCACCTTCAGTAAAAACTGAGACTTGGTATGCAGAGCCACCTGGTCTCTGAAAAACTAAATAAGGCTCTTTACATATCAGGCCTGAAGCTTAGAAATCCTCTGAGCAGAAGTGACTGCAGCCAGAAAGACTGCTTTCCAAGACAAATAACGGATAGCACAAGAACCAGCAAGTTCAAACAGAGGCAAGGTAAGTTTTTCCAAAATAAACTTAAGGTCCCAAGGTGGCATGGAACTGCGCACTGGGGATTTTAGATGGAGGATTCCTTTCAGGAAGGTTTTGGAAACCTCCAGCTGAGCCACAGTTTTGCCTTCCACCAAGGTGTGGTAGGCAGAAACAGCTGACAGATGGACCTTCAGGGAAGAGTAACTCAGGCCCAGGTCATAGAGGTGCAGGAGATACTCCATGACTTGAGGAACAGGGCACGAAAAGGGGTCCCAGCCCTTCGAGGTGGCCCAAGTGGAGAAGCGTTTCCACTTCATGGCATATGTCATCCTCCTAGAAGGCTTTCTAGCCTCTACCAGGACCTGCGCCACTCAGTAGAAAACTCCAAAACATGAAGCAGCTATGATCTTCCTGGACATCAAGTCTCCACCACTCATTCACACTAATGGGACTACACCAGGAGCGTTAGGATCGAGCAGGAGCCAAAAATGTTTAGGAGGGCTGGCACCGAGGTAGGGCCGCGCGGAAGCGGCACCATGAGACCGGCTCACATGATATAGGCTACCTCGGCGTTGACCCTCCAACCGCCTCAGTTCCTTTTTTTCCCGCCTTCGAGTGCGCTTCAGTGATGACATTGCTCGCCTGCCAGGCGTCAAATCTTCACGTCTATATGACAGCAGCTTTAGTCGTTCAATTTTGATTTGTAGTATTGTTTATTATTTTAGTTAAAAACCAAAAAGTTTTTCTTCAAGAGACACAGAACTCCTCTTCAGCCCACCTTCGATGGAGTTGACCATAAACGGGGCCGGTGATGACAGGGAGCCTTCACATGAAAGCTCTGTTTCCAGCAAGGCTGGGTCCGGTCCACTGCTTTCTATGGAGGGGGGGTCTGACTAGGGGCAGTCTGGTGCTCAGGAGGAAAGCAGTCCTCCTGAAAGCATAAGAAGAAGCAGTCCATTCTCGATCCTCATTGATAATCCAGCACCGCTCAGCCTTGAGCTCTTCCTCGTCCCACTGGTTGAAGAAGAAACGGTACCACTCGAGGTCGCCCTCTGGTATGTTTTCACGACGATCATCGGTAGCAGGGGACAGAAGGCAGACTCTGTTGGGGTCACCTGTGGCCTCTGTTCCTAGTGGCTGATATCATCGACTCTGTAGTCCCTCCCCGCCCCCCGGGGGGTCCTCCTGTTAGCAGTTTCATAAACTGTGCCGCTCTTATGCAACAGTGGGTTTGGCAATTGTCCCAACTTTCCAAGCCTGCGGAGTCAGCCTTCAGGCCTAGGGGCTTTGAATCCGCGGGCAGGACAGTGCAGTTGACGCCGCACTCTTGTGCTTTTCCCCCCTCACATGGCTGCAGAGCAGGGGGCTGCACAGGTACCATTTTCTCTTACTCATGTTTTCAAACCTTCATCCTTGAATGCACTAGGAGTTGGGTTGGGGTCTCCAGACACTGGCGCAGTACCACCTTCGACTCCAGTCTTGGTGGTGCTGCTCTCAGCGCCGCCTCGGATGCCGGGATTTTCAACTCCGATTTGAGGAGCGTCTCCTCCTGCTCTCACTCCTCCCTTTCCTTTTTAGACTATCCCTCCTGGGTTAGTAGGAGACAACATTGAGCCTGATCCTGATCTGCAGTTAGGAGACGACTTTGATGAAGATTCATCTCTTGGAGTGGGAAGTAAACCCTCTACTTCAGCGGAGCTTCTGGTCGAGGACCTGTCCTTTAAGTCTCTACTGAAGAATATGAATCCCACCATCTCTCTCCAGAATTTAGAGGTAGATCCAGAAAAGTTGTTGCACCTTTAATATCTGCATGTCCCAGAGATTTCTGTGGGATTGACTTCTCTGGTACAGCCCTCTTTCAAGACTCTCTCACAAATGGTGTAGGACAATCCAGCGCTTATTCATACCGTGGTTTCTCACAATATGAGTATACTCTGGCATTCGCTAAAAGCTACTGTGGAGACTCTCCCAGAGTCAGATGTTACCTCAGAGCTCCTCCAAACTATCACTAGAGGTACTGAGTCCAATAATCAACAACTTAAGGCTGCTATGGACACCTTTGACACTGCTTCTAGAGCAGCAGCAGCTGGGATATGCAGCCGTCGCCACTCGTGGTTACAAACCTCGAGGTTCAGAAATTGTGCCCAGCAATGAGTCATGAATTTACCATTTGATGGTGCTTATCTGTTTGGCCCACAGGTGGAGCAGGCACTCTAGGCCACGCAGAAAATTAGGACGGCTATCAAAACGGCAAGACCGGCCCCTGCTGCCCCTCAATGGGGCGGGAACTGCCAGCAGTTTCATAACCGTCAGTCCTTTCATGGCAAAGGCAGAGGGGGCTTCAACAAAAACCAAGCCCTCAGACACAAAAGAAAATGCAGAAGGCACAGGGCCCGAAAGCGCCTAGTGCCACCCTCTGAAATTCCATCCCAGGTACCTCCTCAGCTGTCCCGAGGGGGACTTGTCTTTGACAGGAGGGGTCTGACTCAGTTTTACAATCAGTGGAAATCAGTCACTTCAAACAAGTGGGTTCTCAGGATAATTTGTGAGGGTCATTCACTGAATTTTTTAGATAACCCTCTGGATCATCCACCCAAATGACAGCCCAGGCTGTCAGTTACTCAGTCAGACCTCCTTGCTTCCAAGATTCAAGGCCTTTTGAACAACAGGGCCGTAGACATAGTTCCGCAGGATCAGCGTAACACAGGTTTCTACTCCCACTACTTCCTGGTTTCAAAGGAAACAGGCAGCATGCGCCTTATTGTAGACCTAAGGAAGTTAAACAAGTTTCTCTTCAAGGAAAAGTTCAAGATGATATCACTTGGTACTCTTCTACCTCTGATTCATCGAAATGATTGACTGGCTTCCCTGGACATGCAGGATGCCTTATTGTAGACCTAAGGAAGTTAAACAAGTTTCTCTTCAAGGAAAAGTTCAAGATGATATCACTTGGTACACTTCTACCTCTGATTCATCGAAATGATTGACTGGCTTCCCTGGACATGCAGGATGCCTCCCAACACATTCCCGTGCATTCAAGCCACCACAAGTATCTTCGATTTATGGCCTGGGCCAACACTATCAATTCAAGGTACTGTCGTTCTTGCAGCGCACCTAAGGAAACTTGGAATTCAAGTCTTCTCGTATCTGGATAACTGGCTCCTAGCAAGCTACTCCAGACAAGGGACACAGGAAGCAATGACCACAGATTCCAGGTTCCTCACATTTATGGGAGTTCTGTTGAATCTGGAAAAATCACAGCTACAGCCCTCCTAGCAACTCCTCTTCATAGGAGCCCTCCTGGATACCTCCAATTCATAAGGGCCTTCCTCCCAGAGGACAGGAGGAATGATATCCTCCAGATGGCTTGCTTCATCAAAGAGAACTACTCAGTTTGAGCTCTCTCGACACAGCAGATGCTCTGTCTTATGGCACCTCAGTGTTCACGGTGCCCTTGGCTCATCTTCACATGAGGACCATTCAGTGGATGCTCAGTACTCAGTGGTCCCCGACCACACATCCCCAGTCCTTTCACATCAAGGTGACGGGACCTCTAAAATGATCACTCACCTGGTGGGCTCAAGAGGACAACCTTCTGAAAGGTATTCCCTTTGCCCCATTGGAGACACAGATCACCACAGATGCATCTCTACTCGGATGGGGAGCTCACTGTCAAGATCTCCACACCCAAGGTCTGTGGAGTCAGGATGTCTCAACTCCACATAAATGTCCTGGAAATGAGAGCTGTGCTGTACACAGTCCGAGCCCTGAAGGACATACTCTATTGCAAAATAATTCCCCTTCAGACGGACAACAAAGTGGTGATGTACTACATCAACATGCAGGGCGGGGCGCACTCATCCCCTGTGCAAGGACGCAATGAGAGTGTGGGAATGGTGCCTGGAGCACGAAGCCATGATCCCAGCAGTCTACCAGCCTGGAGTCCAGCACGATCTAGCAGATCGCCTCAGCAGAACGGAGGTAGATCCTCACAAGTGTTCTCATGACATTAACATTGTGAAAATTGCTCTTCAAAGAGTGGGGCACTCCAGATCTGGACCTTTTTGTGTCCCCACTCAACGCAAAACTGCCTCTATTCTGCTCCAGAAATCCAGAACCTGGCGTTTTCTATCAGGATGCATTCAGACTGCGGTGGACAAGATGCTTTCTGTACACATTTCCTCCTCTTCTCTTAGTTCAGAGGGTGCTCCTCAAGCTGGATGCACGGTGGAGGGGGGTTAGAATGGCCTTGTCAGATTTGGTTTCTGTTGATTAACAGATTATTGGAAATTCCACCTAGACAACTTCCACTTCAAACGAACCTTCTGACCCAGGGACCAGTGGTCCATCCCAACCTGAGATCTCTTCATCTCCATGCATGACTCCTGAGAAGATAGAAGTGGGTAGATTTGATGTCTCCCGTAGAGTCTCAGACATTCTCCTAGCGGCACGCAAGCCAGCTACTAGGAAAACTTACGGCAAAGTGGAAGCGTTTCTCCGTCTGGTGTGCAAAGTCCTCCCTGGATCCCTTTTCTTGCCCACCAGACAAAGTCCTGGAGTATCTACTAGACCTGTCAAATGCAGGACTACAATATTCAACCATAAAGATCCATCTCTGCACAATCTCAGCTTATCACGAGCCTATCCACACTATGTTTCCGGCTCAGTTACCCTTAGTAAAGGGGTTCCTTAAGGTATACTCCACACTAGGCCACCAGTCAGGAGACTGGTAGCTGCTTGGGATATTAACCTGATACTAGACATGCTCACCCATAAACCTTTCGAGCCTCTAGTAACATGTGAGATGAAGTTCCTGACCTGGAAAGCTGCCTTCCTCATGGCCATTACCTCTGCTCGCAGAGTGTCTAAAATACATGCCCTAGTCCCAGACCCTCCTTATGCAGTTTCACAAAGATAAGGTGGTTCTCAGAACTCACCCTACGTTTCTCCGCAAAGCAGTCTCAAAATTCCATCTCAACCAGCCTTGGTTCTTCCGACTTACTTTGTGAACTTTCAGAATGAGGGAGAGTGTACCCTACATTCTCTGGATGTTAAAAGGGTTTTGTGGTTCTACATAGACAGAACTAAAGAGATCCGCAAGTCAAAGCAACTCTGTCTCATTCAGCATGGCCCAGCTGGATCAGCCTGTTGCCATCAGGTGTATTTCGGCATTGCTGGTGGCATGTCTTCACCACTGTTATTCCATGGCACAGGTTAAGCTGGAAGGCAGGGTATACGCCCATTTTACCAGAACAGTCATGGCATCTCTGGCAGAAATATAGAATGTGCCAATTGCAGACATCTGCAATGCAACTACTTGGAGCTCCATGCACACTTTTGTGAAGCACTACGCTTTGGATGTCCATGCCAGACAGCATCAATCCTTTGGCAGGACAATCCTTAATGGACTCCTGTCCTAAGTGAGCTCCTCTCTCCTGCCGCCCTTCTCAGGGGATTATTTAGCTTGGTACTCTCCCATTAGTGTGAATGAGTGGTGGAGACTTTATGTTCAGGAAGATATGAAAACTACGTACCTACTGTAATTCTTGATCTTCTTGGATGAAGTCTCCACCACTCATTCACACACCCACCCTCCACCCCCAAGCTCACTTATCTGTTTTTGGTCTTCACTCCCTCGATGGCTGGACTGTGAAGACTCTGTTGTGTTGATCCTTGTTATATGGGTCATTCAGACTATCTTATGTCCGACATAGGTTAGTTTATGCTGCACCTCCTTGGTAAAAATAGTACTGAGGCGGTTGGAGGATCGACGCCGAGTTAGCCTATACGGCACAAGCCAGTCTTACGGTGCCACTTCTGCGCAGCCCTACCTCGGTGCCGATCCTCCTGACAATTTTTGGCTCCCGCTCAGTCCTAGCACCTCCAGCACAGTCCCATTAGTGTGAATGAGTGGTGGAGACTTCTTCCAAGGAGGTCAAAAATTATGGTAGGTACATAATTTTCATTTCTAAGGTGCCACACGTGAAGGGACTTCAACCCTGGATGGACCAGTGTACCCCTCTCCTGAGTCAAGGGACTGTGACAGAGGGGCAGGTGAACCAGAGGTTCCATTGCTAGCTGCTGAAGAAGTGGAAACCAAACTTGGCGAGGCCAATATGGGGCAATCAGAACCATGTGAGCCCGTCCACCTGAAGCATGAGCAGCACCCTCTGCAGAACTGGAAAGGGAGGGAAGACATATAAAAACATCCCTGTCCAGCAGAGAAACAGCATGTCTCATGAAAAAACATCATGCCCGGAAGCAAGCGAGCAAAACCTAGATAGTTTTTGCAGGAGGTGGACAGATGCAGGACCAGACGACTCCACAGATTAAAAATCTGGTAGACCACCTCTTCCTTGAGCTCCCACTCATGGACTTACTCTGGTGCATCTGAGACTGTCTGCTAAGACCTTTTCCATGCCTGGGACATGAACGGCTGTGAGGTGAAGTCGACGCAGAACTGCTCAATTCCACACCCGCATCGCATCCCTGTAGAGGGGATACGATCGAGTGCCTTCTTGCTTGTTGAGGTACCAGACTACACACGTATTGTCTGACTGGACTAATAGTAGGCCCCTGGTGGAGCAAGTTCTGGAAAGCCTGAAGTGCATACAGCACTGCCCACATCCCCAACACATTTATGTGCAGAAAGAGCTCTGACGGAGACCACAGTCCTTGAATTCTGTGGCTCCCAAGGTGAGCAGCCAAACTCATCCCTTACGCATCTGTAGTCAGGGTCTGGGTGGGAGGAGGAGACCCCTTTGGTGAGGTTGTTGAGAACCTGCCACCATAGCAGAACCTGCTGCATCGAACTGGAGACCATGACCATGTAGTCTAGGTCATCCAACCTCTGATCCCACTCTGCTCCAAGCGTTTACTGTGAAATTCGTATGTTGAGCCTGGCTAGAGGGACAGTGGGGATGGCCGCTGCCATAAGGCCAAGCAGTCAGAGAACTGACCTGGCCATGACCCACCTGTTGGAGGCTACCAGATGAGCCTGTGTGACAGGGAGCTCCTGCCACTCTTGAGGACAGACCTTTCCTTAAATCTGTTGCAACAGTTCTTCTATTTCTTAGCCTACTCTATCCTTTACAATTTCTAGTTCATAAGATTGGCCACCTATGGGTACCCCTTCCCCTTTGTTGACTATGCTATAGTGTCCTCTTTCATTTTCCTTTTCCCTCTCAGGTCTTTGTATAGGGAGATTATTGCTGTGACCTCCAAGCGTAAGTAAAACAGGTTGTGCTTATCATTGTTGGATTCAGTATGTAATAACACTATGTCATAATATACCTTATGTTTTCGAAACCTATAAATGTTGAAAATACCATGGCACTAGGTGTTTTTGATATGGGTAAAAAGTACTAGGTGACTATTACAGAAGTTAAGTTAGCTGTGCTTTTAAATGCATGTAAATTGCTGTAAACTGAACAAGTTTGAAATGTCATGGTGATTTGCATATATCCCAAGATGCTTTGCATTATGGAAGTATGTATAATGTATTTCTTTGAAACTTGATTTGTTGCCAATGCCCTTTGGGGTAACCCTTTTTTCAGTGTTTCCGCACTGAGGTTCCTTGTTTTGTTTTTTTCTTTTTGAGCTCCCACTACCCAAGCAAATGGGGCCCACATAGGGATGAAGGGTTTTCACTGAAAAGTGGTTAGATCAGAGATCAGTGTCAGTAGGTGCTGGCTAAGTGCAGAGAAAGGACAGTCATAGTCTGTTGCTGCAAACTGATGTACTGAAGGAATATGGCATTGCAGAAAGTTATTTCCTGTATTTTGAATAAACATCACACAGAGATTGTGTGTTGAACCTGAAGTTCGGTGTCTGATCCATCTGTTATCTCACAACCCCTCCACAGCCCACTTCTGCAACATTTCTACCCTGTCCAAAGGGAGGAAAGCCATACCCTGGGCCATATCCAGCATCGCTGCAATAAACTGAAGTTGCTGGGAAGGGGCAAGTTGGGACTTTGGACGGTTGACAGTAATCCCAACCTGCATAAAGAGGTCCAGGGTAGCTGAGAGGGAAAGTCCTGTTAGCTCCGTCGAGGGAGCAGCTGGAAGCCAGTCGTCAAGGTAGGGGAACACATAGTGGCCCTGGTGCCTCAAGGCCACTGCCACTTCTGCAAGACACTTGGTAAATACCAGAGGTGCTGAGGACAGAACAAAAGGAAGGGCTTTCAACTGGTAATGCTCCCCCTGAAATGCGAACCTGAGGTAGCGGCCATGGGCCTGAAAAACTGGGATATGCAAGTAGACATCCTGTATATCCAGGGCACACAGCCACTGTCCCTCATGCAGAAGGGTCAGCAGACCTGGGAGGGTCAGCATTTGAAACAGTTTGTACTCTATTTACAGGTTTAGAGAGCTGAGGTCTAACATTGGACGCAAGTCTCCCTTCTTTTTTAGAACCTGGAAGAAGTGGGAATAATACTCATTTCCTACCTGGCAGGACAGAATGGGCTGTATTGCTTTCTTTAGTAACAGAGCCTTGATTTCTCCTCTTAAGAGGGGAATATGCACCTTTGGATAGTGGGACACTCCTGGATTTTTGCGGGAGGGACGGCTGTAGCTGATGGTGCCCGACGTTTAGTATGATGTCTGGCTGTCTGCTGCTGCTTCATCTGCCGCTTCACTTGACAATGAAAAGGCTTTTTGGCCTGAAACTTAGTGTGGTACATGGTGCGGACCAACCTTAGGGCCTTGCCCTTATCCTGCAAGCTGGTGCTGTCTTGGGCATCACCTCAGAAGAGGATGGAGCCCCTAAAGGGAGCATCCTGATGGCCGCCTGAATGTCTGGAGCCAGTACAGAAACCCCTAGCCTGGAAAACCTCTTGAGGCTAACCACTGTGGCAGTGCCTCGGCAAAGGAGACGGTATCATAGGTGTCCCTTAGCGAATGCTGACTGGCAACCTTGGAGGCCTTATGGAGTCAGCCAGAATAGTTTTGGACTCTGAGTCAAGCATAGCATCGATGGCAGGTTCCAGCTGACTAAAGAGACTTCTGGTAGACCAGCATATGAGCTACATAGTTCAAGGCACGCATATTCAGCGTTGAGAAGGAACAGAACTTCCTCCCAAACTGATCTAGCTTTCTCGACTGGGATGAACGCTAAAGTGATCTTTACCCTCTGGCATCCTACAAGTCTCTTCAGCCTTTTTTGGCTACTGCCAGTAGAGAAGAGGGCATTATCCAAATAGTAGATGCCAGGTCTTCATGTGGCTGTGACCAAGGAGGTGTGAGGACGGGAGCTGCCTCCTGCATGTCCAAATGCTCAGCCACCCTTTGGCGCTTAGGATCTTGAGCATTGGACTTCCATTCATAGACCTCTGCATTCTTCCTGACGTCTGTGAAAGAAGGGTCCTCAGGTGGAAATTTTGGGGATTCCTTTGGTCTACGTTCCTCTGTGGGTGGAGTCTCAAACCCTGACCCTGAGGAGGAAGAGGAGTCTGAATCAGAGTCCAAATCTGAGTCCGAAGACCGGACTTCAGGACAAGAAGGTTCACGGGCATCAGGGGTAACTCTGCTTGGCACCCTGACAAAGGCTCTTTCTGCAGGCCCGTTGGCTGACGTGTGTCCAGTGTAGGGGTAGACCTGGGTGTCTGGTCAGCCGAATCCTGGGTAGGGGTTGGCGGCAGCTATCCAGCTCAAACACATGCTGAGCCTTGGTCTCTGATCACCATGACTGCAGGATAGCCCGGAAGTCCGCCTGAGGTTGAGGAGGAGGCTGGTAGGCCAGCAGGTATCCCACAGGAAACCCCGGCATCGGGTAGCCTGGCATATGGTAGGCATGAGTCGGGTAACCTGGTGGAGGATAAGCGGATGAATACCATGACATCTGTTATCCTGATGGCGTGTAGCCCGGTGGGGCATACGTTGGAAAATGTGGTGTCAGGTAGCCCAACGGGGGACCCGACCCCAGTGGACCCAGAAAAAACGAGTTGGATGCCAGACCAACCGAAGGTAAACCTAGCATTTGTGCCGGTGTCTCCATCAGAAAATTCAGCGGCAGTGGTCCCAGAGGGTTATCTGGGATGTCAGTTAGATCTGGAGATGAACTGGGGAATGCATCACCTGACAGATGACCCTCTTCCTTCGTGCCCTGATAGTTTGGGAAGGGTGGAGGAAGTGCTTTCAAAGGAGAGATGGGGCTGACCCGGTGGGGGGACCCAACCGGGGAAAGCTGTGGCAGGTCCATTAATGGGTATTGTCTGACCCCCCCCCAACACCAGATCGTTTAGGTGGACATCAGGTAAATCGATGACCTGTTTACCGACTGGGTTGGTCAGGCAGACATTGGAAGGACTGACACCCAACTTCTCAACCGTGGCTGAACAGGCACCAGAGACCCCTGAGCCTAATGTCACAGCCTGGGTCAGGCGTTCGTCGGAAGATCCGACTATCGGCTTATCATCCCCACCAGTCAACTTAGACTTGCTAATGGAAGGGGCCGAGTGGCAGAAGCCTCAGATGTAGCCGAGGCACCTGCGGTCACTGTGAGCAGTGGCGGCCATGTGGGGGGGTTCCAAGGACTGCTCCTGCTCCAGCAGGCTTGGAGGCAGCAGCCAACTTTCTGGAGGAAGTAGACTGCCGCTCACTAGAGGGCAGCAGTGGGTGAGGGGGGAACTGTCCTGGTCCCAATGTTTCTCTTTGTCCCTCTTCATCTTGTGCTTGGAGGAGTCAGTCGGAGAGGAGAAAGCACTTCTGAGTTTCTGGAGCTTTTTCCATCATGGCCATTTTTTGTTTTAACAAATGAGCCTCAAGGGCCTGCTGGTGAAGCTTCCATGTGGTCTGGTGAAGCTGGAACAGGCCTCACAATCCTCGACCTTGTGCTCCGGAACTAGGCAGAAAAGGCAGAGTGAGTGAGAGTCATTGTGTGGTAGCTGCACACCACAAGAAGCACATATTTTTATGCAACTCAATGGAAGACTGCGATAACATGCACAAAAAACAAATAAAACTCAAAGATACAGAAAAAAAAAAAGGATACTCATCCAAAGAAAGCGGTCGAACTGCAGCATCAGATCTTCGTGAGGTCAATGTACTCAGGTTGGCCAGAGGGAAAAGAAATTAAGCCGGGCATGGGGACCGCCCACTACACAGTGTCACGCTGACATCCGTGACGTCGGGTGAGCGGTTTCCCCGTCAGACACTAGCTAAAGTTTCTGTGTGGTGCTGACTCCAGGGGGGCGCGGTCTCAAGGTTATTACCTACTGCAAGAGCCCCCTTGAAGATCTCCATAAATTCTCAGATTTTTGCACCTGCCTCTGTTCTCCACATCTTCCTTGTGGAGAATGATCTGTAGTTGGGTGCATGCTATGTCAGTCACCGTGGTTTCTAGTAAGTTGAGGTGGGATGCACTGATGGTAATTTTGTGGTCTGCCTCATCCATGCACCCCTGCAAGGTCCCCAAGTCCACCTTCAGCTCTTTAATGGACTTTCATTTCAGCCCTGAACTCCTGAATTGCCACCAGGATGGAATCCAGCCAATTTTTGCCTGGCATTTGCTTGACCGAGCAGCCCTTTCTACCGGCCTCATTACTAGGTAGCGCCACCTCAGATTTGGACAGGCCACCATCGCCCAAGTCTCCATTGTCCGACAGTACCTGGAAGCGATTTCTGGTATTTTCTCAAGATAAGGTAACGTGGGCTTGACTTGTTAATCTGATGTTGTTAATTGTTTTAAGGCCAAAAATAAGCTTTTATGGATACATTTCTCTTAATTTGAGGAGGGAGCCCTCATTCAGCCATGCTCACTGCTCCATAGCGCCACTGGAAGTCCCGGGTGCCCCCTTGCTTGATGTAATGCATTACACTAGTGTTGTCAGTCTGGATTGCCCGAGGACTTGGGAGTTAAAATGCTCCTGCAATGCCTGGTGACTATAGGACAGCTCTCATTTCAAGGACACTGATGTGTAACTTGGCCTCCACCTAGGACCATCACTCTCATCTGGTAGGAATCCAGATGTGCACCCCATCCAGAACCCAAGGCATCCAAGGTGAGTGTCTTTACAGGAGTTGGGAAAAGGTATGGAACACCCAGTTTGTTGTGATCCATCCACCACAGGAGCACTCTACACAAAGGGGATGTGACAAGAATCCTTTGGTCTAGCTCGTCCGTCAGCTGATACCACTGGACTCCTGAGTGTCCAATATGGTATCCTCATGTGCAAGCATGCCAGTTGCACCATCACAATGGTTGCAGCCATAAGACACAGAAAACTAACATGGCTCTGTGACAGGGAGATCCTGCCACTCTTGAGGACCGACCTTTTCTTAAATCTGTTGCAAGAGTTCTATTTCTTAGTCTAATCTATCCTTTAAAATTTCTAGTCCATAAGGTTGGCCACCCCTTCCCCTTTCTTGACTATACTATAGTGTCCTCTCTAATTTTCCTATTCCCTCTTAGGTCCTCGTACATGGAGCTTATTGTGACCTCCAAGCTGATGTAAAACAACAGGCTGTGTTCCTCGTTGTTGGATTTAGTATGCAATAGCACTAGGTCATAAAATACCTTGATGTATATTCCTTATGTGTATGAAACCTGTAAATTTTTAAAGTACTATGGCACTGGGTGTTTTTGATAAAGGTAAAAAGTAATGACTGTATTATGAAAGTTAAGTTACCAGGGTAGAGATATCAGAAAAATACAGGTTACTCACCTGTAACAGGAGTTCTAGGAGTGGTGTATGTTGTTCATCCACACTTACTGGCAGGTTCCTTGCCACTTTAAATCTTGCCGGAAGGTCTTCAAGCTAGCCCCTCCCACCCATCCGGGTGGTAAAACTCTCGGCTCCTCCCCATGACGCCAGATCTAGCCCGCTGGAAGCCAGGTTGCGCATCGAAGCCGGGGAGGTCGGGTGGGTTGTGTGGATGAACAACATATACCACTCCTAGAACTCCTGTTTATTTATTTATTTGCTTTTGTTAACCGGGTAAGCACACTAGACAGCCAAGTGCCTATTTTCAGGTGTGACCCGGGAGATTACAAGGTACATACATGAACATCAGGCAAATACAAGAGAAGGATTACATTACCTAGAATTAGCACAACAGGGACTTTACAAGCATCAGATTTCATCAGGCAAATAGTAGTGAAGAATTACTATAAAGTGACTAGAACACAGGGACATTGCAAGACAACAGTACCAAAAACAGGTATTACAATACAGTATTAAACATTGCAGTCAGTAGGAAGAAGTACAGTGTGAATTCAACGCTCCAGGCAGCAAGTTGTGAGGCTTGCAGTTAGAATAAGGAGGAGTCACAATTGGGATAGAGTGGGCCCAGTGTGAGATAAGGGAGTGCACAGTTATAGTGCTCACCCTGTTTTTCCAGTGGGCCTAAGTGGTCCATTTTATGTTGCTTGCACGCATGCGCAAGAAAAATAGTGCCATCATCCGAGTTTTCAGAGGTGTGTCAGCCCCTCTTCCAATGCAGTCAGTGTGTTTGCAGGTGCGGCCCCCGTTCCCCAATCACTGCTGCAGCTGTCTATGACAAGCTGAAAATGCAGTGGCATACAGTTGAAAGGGAGCTCTGCTTGGTAAAAGCAGGCTCCCCCCATACAGACGCAGCGCACGCCACGCTCACGCGTGCTCATGCGCCCTTCCCTCACTGTACGGCCGACGGGGTGTCCAACCCCCGCTGGCTTCATGCCCCAAAGCATCCAGGTGCCATGCTGGGACCCCACCCCAGCGTGGCAATCATATTATGGCTGATGGGGTGCCCAATCCCGTCGGCTCCAATGCCCCCCGTACAGGGTGCCACGCTGGAGCCCCCCAGCATGGCAGCAGATGCCATGGCCGACGGGGTGCCCAACTCTCGCCAGCTCCACGCCCTCCAGCCATCCTTCTGCCACGCTGGAGCCACACCAGCGTGGCAAACGTCCCGCATCATTTAAAAAAACCTGTAAAGAAAAAACGGTCCCACGAGTCTCCCTGCCCCCACAACCCACACCCACCAACTGAGCACCCGCCTCCCACCCCTCCCCCACCCCTCCCCATTCTTACCTCCAGTCCAGCGCGCGATCTTGCTGGACGGGAACACGCGTCTGCACTCTTCAAAGCCGACCGCGAACTGAGGAAATGCCGGTAAGCTGTATAATGGGATAGATAGGGTTTTTTCAACTTTGTTGCATATCTCAGGCATTTTTTGGAATTTTTGCACCAAATTTTCAACATGGGGTTTTTGGGACCCTTCCTCATGAGTTCTTGCACTGTCATGGCATTACTCAGGCCTGAAGGGTGATTTCGCAGCCACTGCGCAAAATCACCTTTCCGGAATGATTAATGAAACTACACTGCCAGTGTTCATAAGGTGGGCTCTGAAAAAGCCTATTTTGAAAATTTGGTGGCAATCCTAAAATACTGTTTTCTGAAGGCAGTGCAAGTTCCTACGCACACTCGTAAGTTCTCGAATTTTCAATATTTTCACTCCAGATTTTCAACATTGCCATTTTACCAAACCTTCTTATGAGCAGTACAGCTGTCATTTTACACATCTCACCCAAAATGTGTTTCCAGCCATGAAGCGCACAATGGTGCAGTCGGTGTGCGAAATCAATGTACAGGACACATTAAGAAAATCACAGTGACACTGTTCATGAGCAGAGGTCTTAAAATGGTTATGTTGAAAATTTAGTGAAAAAATTCCTAAAAATGACTGTTTTACGAGCGTGCATTGCGCAGTTCATACGCACGCTCGTAAGTTTGCGAAATTTCAATATTTTCCTCCAGATTTTCAACATTGCCATTTTACCACACCTCCTTATAAGCAGTACAGCTGTCATTTTTCACATCTCACAGCGATGTTTCCGCCCATGTAGCACAATGCGGTCGGTCTTGAAATCAATGTATGGGACACATTAAGAAAATCACAGTGACACTGTTCATTAGCAGAGGTCTTAAAATGGCTATGTTGAAAATTTGGTGAAAAAATTCCTAAAAATGACTGTTTTACGAGCGTGCATTGCGCAGTTCCTATGCACGCTCGTAAGTTCGTGAATTTTCAATATTTGCAATCCAATGACTTCCAAATTCCTAAACAGCACATAGAAGCAAACAACATTCGGCATTGACAAATGCTTGTTATATTTGCTGTGAGAACAGGAGGAGTATGAGCATAGATGAGCTCTGAGTAACCTGTATTTCTAGGCACGTGGATATGTTGTTCAATCCACACTTACTGGCAGACTCCTAGCAGTTCGGGAGGAGGGAGGCAAGGCACGCACCCCCTACTTGGGAAATAAGGACTGGAGAACCAAGGTCCTAAAACCAGCATCCCAGTGTGACTCAAGGTCGATGTGGTAGTGGGTAATGAAGGTGTGTGCTGACTTGCAGGTAGCAGCCCTGCAGATTTCCTGGATAGGGACATCCCTGGAAGCAGCCACCGAAGCAGCGATATGGTGGATAGAATGAGCGCTTATCCCTTTGGGAGGCTCTATGCCCGCCAACCTATAGCAGAGATCTATGCAGGAGTGACCCACCTGCCTATCGTCCGCTTGGCTGCAGGTCTGCCAGGTGCGGCTTCAGCATAGGTGACAAACAGCTGGCGAACCTCTCCCCGAACTTCAGCCGTCCGCTCCTTATAATACAACGCTCTTCTAGGGTCCAGAGTATGGAGCTTATATTCGGCCTCCAAGGCATGACTGGGGTAGAACACCGGCAGAGTCAACACCTGGTTAAGGTGATACTCTGACACCACCTTTGGAAGGAATTTTGGGTGGGGGCGCAGGACAACTTTGTCCCTGTGGAAGACCAGATAAGGAGACTCAATGGAAAGCACCTGGAGCTCTCCCATCCTTCTGGCTGACATGATAGTCACCAAGAAGGTGGTCTTCCACGACAGGTGAGAGACGTCACACCTGTGCATCAGTTCGAATGGCTTGCCCATGAGCTTGGCCAATACCAGCAGTAGATCCCATGGAGGTGGAGGTTCTCGCACCGGAGGGGATATGTGATCAAGGCCTTTGAAAAAGTGCCCAACCACCTTCTCCTGTGCCACAGACTGCTTTCCGGCCTGTGCCCGGTAAGCAGAGATGGCTGCCAGGTGCACCTTAAGGGTCGTCGACCGAAGCCCTAGCTGAGAACAGGACCACAGGTAGTCTAGAATGCTAGCCAAAGAACAGGAGGAAGGGTCCAACCCCTTATCCTGACACCAAATGGAGAATCGCTTCCATTTGAAGGCATAGCATTTTCTGGTCAACTCCTTACGGGATGCCTCAACAACGCTGAGGACCTCGTCGGAAAGACCCAAGGTCTGGAACTCTAGCCGCTCAGGAACCAGGCCGTCAAGTGCAGGGATTGAAGGTTCAGGTGGAGTACCTTCCCCTTGTTGACTGAGATCAGGTCCGGGCGGGCTGGAAGCCGCCTCGTCGGGAGCCTGGAGTTGAGGCAATCTGGATACCAGCACTGATGGGGCCAGTCTGGGGCTACCAGAATCACCTGCGCCTTGTCCCTCTTCACCTTGAGAAGCACCTTGTGGATCAAGGGAAATGGAGGGAAGGCATAGAAGAGGCCCGGGGTCCATGGCCTCGAGAAGGCATCCCCCTGCAGCGAGCCCTGCTGAGGGGAGCAGGCATGAAACAGCCTCAGCTTCGCATTCTCCCTGGAGGCAAACAGGTCCACCTGAGGGGTGCCCCACTGGGAGAAGAGATCTTGTACTACCTCCAGCAGGAGAGACCACTCATGAGATGCAGCACCTATCTGGCTGAGGGCATCGGCCAGAGTGTTGGAGGCTCCTGCCACATGGATGGCTAGGAGATCAGCCTCTAGGCTGGTCACAAGAGACCAAGTGCGGAGAGCCTTCTTGCACAGAGGCAAGGAGTACGTCCCATCCTGACGGTTTAGGTAGTACATGGTCGTGGTGTTGTCCATCTGGACCTGGACCACTTGACCCCGTACAAATGGAGCGAAGGTGGTGAGGGCTAGTCGGACCGCTCAAAGCTCCAGCAGGTTGATGTGGCATCGAGACTCTTGAGGGGACCAAAGACTGTGAGCTCTGAGCTCCCCCAGATGGGCACCCCAACCCATCAGAGAGGCATCGGTCGCCAGAGTGACAGACGGCTTGGGGCAGACAAATGGGATACCCTCCTGCAGATGAGCTAGAACGAGCCACCATTGGAGGCCGTTCCATATCTCCTGGGTCACTGTCCTGTCCAGAAGACCGGAGTGCTGTGACCATTGGCGAGCCAGCCCCCATTGCAGGGGACGCACATGCTAGCGGGCCCAATGGACCACACTGGTGCAGGCCACCATGAGGCCCAGAAGGCGCAGGAAGTCCTGGGCAGGGCGCAACTGCCCAACCAGAAATGATTGGGCAAAGGAGGAAAGGACCTTGGCCCTGTCTGCCGGGAGCCGTGTTCTGGCTCGAAGAAAGTCGAGCTCTGCCCCGATGAACTGAATCACCTGCTATGGCACAAGTTCCGATCTGGCCTAGTTGATAAGGAGGCCAATCTGAGAGCAGACCTGGAGGGCCAGATCCCTGGATCACTTCACCTCCAACCTGGAGGGGGCTACAATCAACCAGTTGTCCAGGTAAGGGTACACCCGGATCCTTCGGCGCCACAGGAATGCTGTCACCACTGCCATGCATATAGTGAAGACCCTGGGAGCTGAAGAGAGGCCGAAGGGCATGGTCCGGAACTCATAAAGGGATCCATCTGCCCTGAAGCGGAGGAATCGCTGGTGAGACGGACAGATTGGGACATGAAAGAACGTGTCCTGAAGGTCCAGAGAACAGAACCACATGCCTCATTCCAAGGATGGAATGAACAGAGCCAGAGTGACCATCTTGAAGGTGCGAGACATTATGAACTTGTTTAGGTCGTGTAGGTCGAGAATGGGGCGCCAGCGCCCCCCGTCCGTTTTGGGACCAGGAAGTACCTGGACACAAACCCTGGGTTTGGAGGAGGGTCCGCCACCTCCATGATCACCTCCTTCTGGAGGAGCAGGGCAATGTCGGCTCGGCGAGCTGACAGAGAGGTTGTGGAACCCGTAGCCCCCCGTGGGGTGACGGCTCGATAGGGTGGGGACTGCTCTTATTCCAGAGGCAGACCCCTGCCTACCACTTCCAACACCCAGTGGTCCGTGGTGATAACGGATCAGCTGGAAAGGAAGTGGCAGAGCCGTCCCCCACGGGAGGAACTCGGAGAGGAGTGACGAGGCCCCCCTCAACCTGTCACTGGGCAGCCTTGGAGGAAGGGCCAGCAGAGGAACCGCCTGGACCTTTCCCTCCCAGCTTCCTGCTGGAGGAAGCAGCAGGCTTGGCTTTGGGGTGCCAAGGGCGAGCCTGCTGGCCCTGATGCTGGTGTTGCTGGGCTGGACGTGCCGCAGGGGCTGAAGGATGAAAGGACTTATGCTGCTGCTGGTGGCCTTTGTCCTTCTGGGCAGACGTAACGGAGTCCAAGGTGGCGTTGGACTTCTCGATCCTTTGAAGATGACCCTCCACCCCGGGACCGAACAAGTTGGTACCCAAGAAGGTAACATCTGACAGCTTGTGTTGGGTATCCACCATAAAGGTGGAGATCCGCAACCAAGCTCTGCGGTGCATGGCCATTGTGGCCGCTACTGACCGGGCACACGAGTCAGCGATGTCCAAGGAAGTTTCGAGCTGCTGTTTGGCCACCGCCCTTTCCTGATCCCACACCTGCTTGACCATCATTTGAAGGTCAGCTGGGAGATGAGGAACCACCTCATCCAGGGAGCCCAAAAGGGCATGTGAAAAGTGTGCCATCAGGACAGCTGAGCTAGCCTGACGAAGGCCTAGGGAGGAAGCAGCATAGACTTTCCACCCAGAGAAGTCCAGTTTCTTGGGACTCCTTATCGGGTGGCTTGTCCACATCCTGAGCATTCCTGGAACGCCGGAAAACGCTGTCGGCCACTAACCCTTCCGCAGAGGGGTGCTCCGAGAAACCAGAGAGTGAACCAGTAGGGACAGCATACTTCCGAGCCATCCTGGCCGAAAGTGCTGGACAAGAAGCTGGCTGCTGCCACAGCTCCAGGGCCGGGCCAACAATGGCTTCGGCCACCGGGAAGGTCTCTGTAGGGGAATCCCCCCGGTCCAGTATCTCTGTGAGGAGATACTTGGCCCATTTTGAAATGGGTTCGAGCTTCATCCCAGTGGACTCTCAGATGAGTCGAAGCATTCCAAGGAACAAGGATGGGCTCTAGTCCACTGACTGACCCCCAGTGGACTCCCAAGTCAAGCGGCCTGGAGAACAAAGAGTCATCGTTGTCAGACTCAGAGGAGTCTGTGAACAGCTGCCAAGCGCCTGAGCCACCCTCCACCTGCCAAGGTCGATCGGGAGTGAGGGTGACCGACAACCTATGGGGCAAACCGTGACCCGACTGAGAATCCTTGGTCGGGGCCCCAGTCTTCAGTTGTGGAGGTGAAGGTTTCACCACAATGGGTAGCACAGCCGGGTTCGGCCGAACAACCGGTGCCGACTTTGGCTCTTCGACCACTACGAGGGCTTGTTTCGGCAGCTCCAGTGACAGCCACTTAACGGCCGGGGAAGGCGACAGAGTCGGCTTATTCCTGGACAACAAGAGCTGCTGCCACATTAGATCTTCGTAGCACCGACGCGAGCCTATCCTCCGAAGAGGACGACAAGGATGAGCAGCGCCGCCGCTTTCCATGGTGCCGAGACCCGAGACTGCCGACTTCGGTGGGACCGGCTGGACCTAGAAGAGGTCCAAGACCTTCGGGATTCCGAGGGTGGGTCAGAGAGGGGCGGGGAAACCCACCCTCCTCGTTCAGGAACCTTACCGGGGACTCCGGCACAGGCAAGTCCTCGGTTTCCACTGGGGGAACCGGTGAAGAAGGGTTGTCGGCTTCTCCAGTCGACAAACCATCTGACGGGTCGAGAAAAATCTTGAATGCATCGATGGTTGTCTCGGCCAGCTGACCTGACAGGGACACCATGAAGCCAGCGGCCTTAGCCACAACCTCGACGGAAGTCGAGTGTCGACTATCCGGGGAAGGGGACCTCTCCGTTCCCCCGAACGTAGATGGTGGGACTTACCTTTGAAGTCCTTTTTGGACCGAGAGGAATGTCCCGATGGCCTTTCTCCCTTGGTGGAGTTGGACTGGCAAAGCTCCTTAAAAGAAGCTGTATAAGAAGAGCCCAAGGAGAGCGGAATAAATGCTGTGACCGAGGATGATGATGATGCGGCCTGGGCTGCCTCCTCTCCGAAGGCGATCATCTGCTCTAGCTGTTTTGCTGAGCCCGCCACTATGGACACTGCCCAACGGGCCTCCTTCGACTTGACCACAGGATAACGTTTTTCAAGTCGCCCCAAGAGCAATTGAGTAGTGTGGTCCTCCAAGACCGAAGCCGAAAAGGATTTCCATAACTCACAAGCCTGTGAGTCATGGCCAAGTCCAAGACAATAAACGCACATGGAGTGTGAATTGGTCCGGGACATCTTCTGCCCACAGGGTCACAGACTAAATTCGGGAGTCGATTTGTCCATCGCAGCCACGAGAGATAAGGAAGACCGAAGTCTTTTAAACTTGAGAATGAGTTTCGGTTTAACTGAAGAGTGTGGATCCAGGCCTAAAACGCAGAGCGCTAAGTAGGGAACCTGAGCTTCCAAGCAGTAAGGAAGATCTGGAGTCATGGGGCGGAGCCGAGAGTTTTACCACCCGGGTGGGTGGGAGGAGCCAGCTTGAAGACCTTCCGGCAAGATTTAAAGTAGCAAGGAACCTGCCAGTAAGTGTGGATTGAACATATCCACGTCCCTAGAGCCCCCGGTGTGTTGTTAAGTGCATGTAAATTGCAGATTGAGAAGCCCTTTTAGTACCATGCATTCCTTTGCTGTAAACTGAGCCAGTCTGAAATTTCATAGTGATTTGCATATACATCCCATGATGCTTTGCATTATGGGGGTATGTGTGATGTGTTTCTTTGAAGCTTGCCTTTATTGCCAATGCCCTTTGGGGTAACCCTTGATTCAGTGCTTCTTTGTCTTTAGCTTTTTTTTTTTTTTAATTTGAGCCCCCCCTCCATCACCCAAACACACAACAAACACAGGGATGAAATGGTTTTCACTAAAAATTTAGAGCACTGGGTCAGTAGGTGCTAAGTGCAAAGGAAGGACATGCATAGTCTGTTGCTGCAAATGGATGTATTGAAGAAGAGATATGCCATTCCTGAAATATCTTCTGTATTTTTTTTCAATATGTATTTTAGGATTTTTTTATCCCAGTTTTCTACCTGACCTGGGACCCCAGCAGACACGTACGTGCGCGTAGGTGCATGTGCACATCAGGTACCAGTTCAGCCCCTTCTGCCCCATCCCTGGCTACCACCCCTGCCCCCTCCTGCCTATGCTGCCCACCAGACCGCAACTACAGGGGTGCAGGCAACCACCCTGGGAGGGGAGGGCTGCCTTGCAGCTGCTCAATCCCACTCCCCCCACCCACACCAGCTTCCCAGCGACCAAGGTCATTCCCGAATCCAGGTCGCCGGCATTGCACAAGGTACAGCATCCAGCACCTCAACCCTCAGCGCCATCGGGCTGGCAATATCTCCTGTATTTTAAATAAACATCACATAGATATTGTGTGTTGAACCTGAAGTTCTGCATCTGGTCCATCTGTTATCCCACAACCCCTGCACAGGCCTATGCAAGAACATAGTGACTTCTGTACAGCAGCTCTGTTTTGAACAGTCAGGCTTTCTCCCCTGTACTGTGGCAGGAAAGCATATCCCTTCTTGGTAGCAAAGACTGCTCCCATGTACTGCAGTCATGACTGACTTGGGTACATTCACTGTGACCTCTAAAGCCTCTCTAGAGCTGGCCTTTAAAAGCAAGTCGTCCAGATAATGGAACACATATAAGCCCTCCCTGCGAAGGGCTGCTGCCATTTCAGCCAAGCATTTGGTAAAGACCCATGGCACAGAAGACAAGTTGAAGGGCAATACTCTGAACTGACAGTGCTCCCCCTTCTGCAGGAAATGTAGATACTGCCTGTGGGCTTCTTTTGATCCAATATGACGGTACGCATCCTTCACATCTAGGGAGCACAGCCAGTCCCTTTTTAGCAGAAGGGGAAATCAGAGCTTGCAGGATACCATGTGAAACTTCTTGTATTCTATGTAGAAGTTGAGATCCCAGAGGTCTAGTACAGGACACAGATCCCCTTGTCCAATCTGGAATCAGAAAATATCTGAAATACAACCTTCTGTTTCACTGGGTCGAGGGAACCAGTTCTATAGCATATTTTTGAAATTATGAATGCACTTCTTCCTTCTGAAGAGGTAAGTGGCCCAGAGGATAATTGGAATGAGAAGGATGATCGGGAGGGGTTGCTAACCACTCCAGAGCATGCCCCTTGCAAGCATCTCCAGTATATAGCTATCTGTACTCTCCCGCCATTGTTCTAGGTGCAGGGAAATCCTGCCCCCCAACCCTCTGGAGGCAACAGTGGAGGTGGTGTTATGGTCTGGACAGAGTCCAGTAGAACCACTGGGGGCAGAACTACCGCCACCAGGTGCTTTGGGTGTTTCTGAATGGGCACCTGGGAGAGGGGTCCTTGAAAAGAACCACCTGCCTCACCTCTGCCCTGTTGACTGAGCACAACCACCTCTCGTAACAGGTGGACAAAAACCCTCCCATGTCCCCTAGGAGTGGGATGAAGGGACTTAAAAGAGCAGAGGGTCATTTTGGATGTACGAAGACAACAGTGTCTCCTCAATTTAACAGTTTTGTCCCCCTAAATGGGGCATTCAAAACTGCGCATGTACACCAGTAAAACCTGCAACTCAAAGCCAAGAATAGTGTCTCATACATATGACAGAAGCGGGCATATCATGGGCTGACCTTAGCAAATGTTTGCCAACCTCAGCCCCAGACGTTTTAATTACCTCTCATTCTTGTCAGACCCCTCAGGAAAAGCCTGGGCAGCAGCATTAGCAGCTTTCCACAGGCTGCTCTGTTATTTAATCATATGGACCTGGTAGTCTGCAATCCTAAGACCCAGTGAGGCAGAGGCATATATACACCTGCCCATCACATCTAGCCTCCTAGATTCCGTGTCAGGAGGCAAAGTATGTGCTTAGGTGCCTCGGCTCTATCATGAGCAGCCATGACGACGAGTCAGCTTCTGGCTGGTTAGCATGTCTATTATGAAACGGGTAGAAAAAATGCTGACTCCAGACTGGCCAAGAGGTACTTTCAGCTGGGCCGATCTTACTTGGAGGGGCTTTTGCAGCAGACAACACCGGTAGGACTATAGCCGCTAGCCACCAGGACCACATGGAAAACTTCTAGCTAGCAGTCCATCACGCGAGACCGCTCCTGCTGACGTCAGCACACTGATGTCCGCCAATCCTATAAAAGGGGCAGTCCTCCACACCCACCTCAGTTCTTTCTAGCCGTTGACCTTCACAGTTGCCAGCTTCAGTCTACCTCCATTCTCACATTTAACCCACGCTTTCTTCTTTTAGTTATCAAAACAGAGTTTTTTGGGGGGGGGGGGTTCTGCCAAGTTTGTCTTCTTCAGCCTAGTCTTCTGACCGGCTGACTAAGTGTGCCTGCGGCAAGTTGATTCCTGCCAAGGATGGTTACTCTTCCCACCTGCTCAAGCCCAGACCATGACACCAAGGCCTGTCAGCACTGCCAAGACTTCAACCAGGCCACACAGATGCCATTTGAAGACCTTAGAAAGCTACCTGCTTAAACAAAAGTTGGCTGTGATGGAGAAGGAGTTACACGCCAAAAGTTCCTCAACCTCCCCGGCTCAATCCTTCTGGGAACAAGAAGCCCTGGAGAAATTGAGCGAGAAGCACAAGCACTGGGTCCGTCCTCTGTCAGACTCTTGCTCACGGTCTTCCTACCGCGGGGGGGGGTGTGTGTGTTGGGGGAGGGGTGTCGGTTCCTCCTGCCCTTACCTCCTCCGGGCTGCCGGTGGTTCAGTTGCCGGCCTCATCTCTGTTTCAAGTGGCCACTCTTCTGGGTAGCGAACATTGACACCTGCCTCTCAGCTCCTGATGCTCAGGACTTTAGCACCCATGAGCTCTCAGCCAGGCTGCTCAGCCGGGGTCGGACCTTCTGGCAGCAGGTCTCTGCTCGTTGCCTCCCTGGCCAAGGCATTGCCTTAATTGGTCCCGCTCATCTCCTCTAGACAGGCGTCACCTCTGCCCTTGCCTTGGGGGCCCTCTTCCACGCAGGCACAACCCTCACCATAAGGGTCAATGTCCTCTACTTCCAAGCACAGTCACCAGCCTTCACCTCTTAGGCCAGCACTGGCCACACCAACACCTCAGTTGACTCTTCAACCGTCACCTCAGCCAGCACCACAGCTGATGCCTGCTGGTCCTCCTCAAGATCCACAACCAGCACTGAGTGGATATACATTGGAGGTACCCTATGCTGGCTCCCCCACCGTCGTACCTGTAACCCCCCTCCACAGAACCACTATGCTCCAGTCTATAATCCACCTCTACCAGTGGATTATAATGCTGTTTTCATTGTTTGGTGGTTCTTCATGCAAAATAAGGACATACCCAGGAGGCCTTCTTCCCTTCCCCGGGATCCTCCACCTCAGGACCTAGCGACCCCATAGTACGGGGTCCTCCAGAAGGCATACTGGCATGGGTTCCTGCCAGCATATGAATGACTATCGCCAGTTCCTGTCAACAAACCATCAAGGAAAAACAACTCTTCAGAGTCCTTTGAGGGCTCATCCAAGGGGCAGGGCCAGGCTAGGAAGGCCCCTAAATCCCATCCTGATGACCCTACCTTTGACATTATGCATCATATCCAAACCCTTATGGGATAGAAAACAGAGGAACTGGACCTGGAGTACCGTCACCTAGCCATGTATTTGTGGAAAAAGGAGACCTTCCCCTTGGTGGTGCCTCTTAATAGATTCTTAGGAGGATGAGTTACCAAGGCAGTGTAGAACCATCGTTCCTCCACGTCAGCCTTACCCAAGAAGGCGGACCACCTGTAGCCCTTCTTAGGGGAGCACCCCACCGCGGATTCTGTGGTCATGAATGTGGCCCATGATTGCACCAAGAGACCCAAACACCTTAGTACACAACAGTCTGACAAGGACTCTAGGCAGCTGGATCAGTGGGGCAAGTGAATGTATGCCTCTGCCACCCTGGCCATTCCAGCTGTGAACTATTTGGTCCATATGGTGCAGTACCAGAATGCACTCTGATCAGCCGAGGGATCTGATTCAGACTCTTCCACAGGATCCTACCAAAACTCAGCTGGCCCAACTCTAAAGTCAGGATCGGATGTGGGTACTTGCGTCCTGCAGGTGGCATACGATACTGTTGATGCCTCCAGGCATAGGGCGGCAACAGGAATCAGTCTTAGTCGCCATTTATGGCTTATGGTTGTTTGGCTTTGCTCCCGGTATTCAAGCCAGTATCTTGGATGCTCCTTTCAGAGGTTCCATCCTGTTTGAGGGGATGCCCAAGACATCTCCCGCCTCCAGAAGTCTGGCAAAGCACTTAGATCAGTTCATTCCCTCTACTGATCTCAGCCTCAGATTGCCCAGCATCAGTTCTTTCATCGATCTTCTGGCCCCGCCAAGAGCCAGCAGGCGAAGCACTCCTTCTAGCACAAGGCTCAAACCCCTCCAGCTGCAGTGGTTGCTCCTAGGACCCCATGAGCACCCATAGCTGCTCCGCAAACCCCCAGGTCCACCGCCTGACTCCTTGCCGACTCCCCCAACAGCAGAGATCTTGAGGGAGGCAGTCTGTTCTCCCTTAACCTCGATGGGTGGTGAGCAGTGACCACAGACTTACAGCTAATCGAGCATGGTCACACCCTAGAATTTCTGTCCCCCCCAAAAACCCTCTCTTTCCTTCCTGCCTACTTCTCCCGCTTCAGGTAAGGGATTCAGGCTCTCCTGCACGAAAGGGCCATAAAGCCAGTCCCCTCCAGCTCAGAGAGGAAAGGTGTTCTACTACCACTTCCTCGTCCCCAGGCAGACTGGGGTCTGAGGCTGATCCTGCATCTCAGCCACCTGAACCTGTACATTAGAGTACAAATGCTTCAGGATGGTCACCCTCCAGGGTCTGCTGCCCCTCCTTCAACAGGGATACTGGCTCTGTTCCCTGGATATGCAGGATGCCTACCCTCCATATCCAGGTCTTCCCAGCCCACCGCCGTTTCCTCAGTTTCTGTTTCCAGGAGGACCATTTTCAGTTTCGGGTCCTCCCTTGCGGCCTTTCCTCAGCACCTCAGGTGTTTACCAAGTGCCTAGCGGTGGTGGCTGCGGCCAAGGCTTTTACGTGTTCCCTATCTGGACTGGCTGTTTACAGCACCATCCAGGAAATCTACTGCTGCAGATCTTTGAATGCACCTTTTGGCTCTTCCAGACCTTGGGAATCACATTCAGTCTGCCAAAGTCTCGTCTCACTCCATGCCAGCACCTCCAATACAGTGGGTCAGTTCTGGACTCTTCCCAGAGCTTTCCTGCCAGAAGACAGGGTGAAATGCTTGAGAGAGCAGGCCTGTCTGGTCTCAAGTCACCAGATCTCAACCAGAGCGTTCCTCTGCTTGTTGGGGCACATGGCAGAAGCCATAGCCACAGTTCCCCTGGATTACCTGCATACGAAGGTTCCCCAAGGACCCTTTGGGTGCAATGGGACCAACTACCTAGATTAGCTGATCATGGTCTCTGATCTGCTGAGGAAGACCTTGCAATGGTGGCAGAACCCTGACAATGAAAGGGGTCCCCTTTCAGCAAATCCTCATGACAGATGCCTCTGGTCTCAGCTGGCGTGTTCACCTGGCAGACTGACAGACCCAGGGGTCCTGGTCCGAAGTGGAGCAGAATCTCCACATCAATGCACTGGAGATGCAAGCAGTTCTGTATGCCCTGCACGCCTTCCAGACCCATATTCTTTCCGGCCCAATGCTGGTGTTTAAAGAAATGTCCGTAGTATACAACAAGCAGCAGGGGGAGCACTCATTCTTATCCCCTTTGTTGGGAAGCAATAAGAGTCTGGCACAAGGCCATCAAGTACAGCCTGGAACTCTCGGCCATCCAAGTTCCAGGTGCCCAAAACACCCTGGCCAACAGTCTCCGCTGGTCCAGGTCAAGAGCTCATGAGTAGGAACTGCTGCCTTCTGTGGTTGAAGATCTTAAGACAGGTGGGGTTGCCCCGAGTTTGGGCTTTTTGCTTCCTTACTCAACGCAAAACTGCCACTTTTCTGCTTGCTCCTGGAGTTCTGGCACATTTTCTCCCTCACCTGGAAAGGAAGGTTCCTGTACACCTTCCCTCCCCACTTCTGCAGAGGGTTCTTCTCAAGCTTCAATCAGAGGTGCAGAAATAATCTCCGTAACACCCTATCAGCTGCGTCAGATTTGGCTCCCACTGCTCCAGTAGCTGGCAGTGGACCCTCCAGTATCCTTGCCTCTGTGCACCGGCTTGCTCTCCCAGAAACAGGGCACCCTGGTCTATCCAGACCTCAAGTCCCTGCATCTCCATGTGTGGCTCCTGCACACTTGGCTATCGCTCCTCTGAGGTTTCTTACAGGGTTGCTAGGACACCTTCCACGAGAGACATCTACTATGCCTTGAAGCAGAAGCACTTCTCCCTATGGGCCACTGCTCGCCACCTAAATCCCTTCACCTGTCTGGCGAGTTTGATTTTGGAGTACCTACTCTCCCTTTTGGATTCGGTCCTGGGGTACTCCTCCCTTAAGGTACACCTTTCAACCATCTCTACTTACCATGCACCTATTGAAAACAAATCTGTTACCTAGCTGGAGTTGTCCCACAACTTTTTTGCAGGGTATCCTTCATTTAAAGCCTCCCATCTGGGATCCTGTTCCTCCATGGGACCCTCTTTTTATGCTGGAAAGGCTCACTCTTCCTCCCTTTGAGCCAACCATGAGTTGCGAGCTGCTGTCGTGGAAAGCACTCGTTTTAGTTGTTACTTCTGCTCAAAGGATTTCTAGGTTACAGGCTCCGATGTGAGAAGAGCCTCATTTGGTTTTTCACAAAGACAGGGTGCCTTTGCATACTAACCCTACGTTTATGCCTAAGGAGGTATCTGAATTTATATTGAACCAATCCATCCACCTATCAATTTATTTCTGAGTTTCATTTTTCATCATTTAAGAGTTTACCTGCAACCACAGTCCTGCCTTATATCCAGCCACCGCTCCTTTCACCGCTGACCCCAAAGCCGACGTGCCCAGCTGGCACACACAACTACGGGGAGGCCCCAGCGGTCCATTACGGTACCGCCCTCAGGCATCGATTAGGTGAAACTCTGACCATCAAGTTGCTGTGGACTCGCATATTCTCACCCCTCGATGGAAGCACGAACATGCAATGAATACCATGCAATTGACGTGCAGACATCTGCCGTGCTCCCCCAGCTCAGCATCCACGCAACTGCAGTACCTCCGGGCATCCCCAGGGACCAGCAGAGCGCGGCGTGCATCCACCCCTTCTCCCCAAGACTAGAAGAGCTATCGGACGCTCAATCCTAGTCCTCCTCTACTGACCCCCCCCCCGGACTCGTTCCCGAACCCGGGTTGCCAGTGTGGTGCCCAGCACCTCAACCCTCAGCACCACCGGGCCGGCGTATTTCTGAGTATTCTAATCAGGGGGAGGCCTTGCTCCATACTTTGGACATTTACAGGGTGCTTCAATATTACAAACTGCAACCAGTCTGTTAGAAAAGCTAACCAGTTGTTTAGTTTGCCGAGAGGGGGCGCCCATTTCAAAACAGTGTATCAAAATGGTTGGCTAACTGCATAGTTTATGGTTACCATTAAGTACTACAAGCCCTTGCGTGGGGCGGAGAGAGGCCACTCCAGAGGTATGGCTCCCTCTACCACCCATTTCAAGAATGTGTCTGTTGCAGACATCTGTGCAACTTCCACTTGGAGTTCTGTCTACACCTTTATTCCGACACTACAGTCTGGACATTACTTCTACACGCAGGGCTAATTTTGGACTCTGTCCTTCGAGGCGCCCCCCCCCCCCCAAGCCTTCTGCTGATATCTTCTGCCTCCTCCCAGCTGCCCTTTAGGTCAGTTCTGGTACTGCTCCTTAGTCCTACTGGTGTTGCCTGCTGCAATAGCTCCTCTCGAAGATCTACCATTACGGTTATTACATAACTATACTTTATCCCAGCATAACAGCCTAGCTGAAAGCAGTTCAACAAAACAAATACATAATACATTCAATTTACTTAAAAAAAAAAAAAAGGACCCATTTTATACTCAAAAAGACACACTCCAAGGAGTGCACTATGGTGCGCTAATGGCCCTTCTTGTGTGGTTTTGCCTTGTGCTTCGACCTACCCAAGGTGAGCTGTTATCCTACCATAACGTGCCCCCCATTCATGCCTTGCTGCTTAATTAGATGGAGCAGATACTGCTCAGCCATTCAGGGAACTGCAGATGAGTTTGGTGTGTGCAATGCAGCAATGGCATCATCCTCCAATGAAGGCTAAATGGGGGGGGGGGGAATGATGGAGGGTGAACAAGGAACCTCCAAAAAATTCCATTAAATTCATTTTAGTGAAACCTTCCACAGCAAAGCTAATGGAAGTTTGCATTTTATGATGGTTTAAAGCAGCCTCCTCGGGAGGAGATCTCAGGGTATACACCACTGAATCCTCACTGCAGGATGCGAGGGGAGAACTATAATGAGGTGCCATATTGTTCTCCCCATAATCCTCTAATGCCATGAGGTCAAGATTACATGTCACCTCAACCTCTATTAATGAGTGCTGCTGAAGAAGCCGGAGATTACAGCAGCAGCTAAGGAGAAGGAATCCACCGTGTGCTGGAAGTAGTTGACAGGAGCAGAGTGCCTGTCGGCCCCATTGACCAGGACGACAGTCTACACAGGTAATCCAGGCAGAATATGTGGCATCTCTGAAAACCATGCCAGCACAGCTCGAGAGTCAATGACACACTGGTCAGAGGCCATGACTACTTACATAGACAGGCCCCGGCCCGACTGCTGAATCACCCATAGTAAGCACGGCAGTGCCCAAGACACCCCTGAACTTTGTCTCCACAGTGGTCCCGTCAATGCTGCCAGAGACGCTGAAGTATTACCTCATCTCAAGAGACCATGACTTTGCTGAGGAAATAGACTTGTCCTTATGCTTATGGTCCGAAGAGAAGGGCCGTAATGACTGGTCTTTCGACTTCGGTGGCTGTGTCTGCCAATGTAGATGGCGACAGATTTTAGTCCTTGCTCTTTCTCCATGGTAAAGGCTCTTTGGAGAAGGACATTTTCTAAGTTTTCCTGCAACGTTGCCTTGTTGCTTGGTTGCCTTGGTAGATCGCACATGTCCTCACCTTGTGAGACAGGCGCAAACAGCACAAAGAAACTGTGTCCCAGTCTTTATAAATTTCATCTCTGGACTTGCAATACTGTAGTAACATGGCTGACTATTTTGATGACAATGCAGAGACTACTAAACATACTGTAATAAAATAAACAGCAATGGCTAGCTGATGTTTCCTCAGTAGTCTGTTCAGTTTCACTCAACGCAGGTGTGGTTCCAGAGGACTGGAGAAGGGCACATGTGGTTCCACTGCACAAAAGCAGCAGTAGGGAGGAGGCAGGGAACTACAGGCTAGTCAGCTTCACCTCAGTGGTGGAAAAGATCATGGAGACACTGCTGAAAGAAAGGATAGTGGCACACCTGGAATCCAGGGGTGCCCAGGATTTAAGGCAACATGGATTCACAGCAGGAAGGTCATGTCAAATGAATCTGACAGATTTGTTAGTAAATCAGAGAGGGGCAGTAGATGTCACCTAGATTTTAGTAAAGCCTAGACACCATCCCACATAGAAGGTGGTTTAACAAGATGGGTAGTCTGGGCATGGGAGACAAGGTGATGAACTGTGGTAGGAACCTAACAGAAAGGAGACAAAGGATGGTGGTAAATGGGGTACAATCTGGGGAGAGTGGGAGACCGGCAGTGTATCCCAAGGGATCAGTTCTGTTCAAGGTCTTCATTAGTGACATTGCAGTGGGGCTGGAAGGAAAGGTCTGCTTGTTCACAGATGACACCAAGGTCTGTAACAGGGTGGATGCTCTAGAATATGAAGAGGAACCTGGGGAAGCTTGAAAGACGGTTAGATGTGGCGACTAAGGTTCAATGCAAAAAATGCAAAATAACATACCTGGGTAGAGGGAACCCTGGGGAGAGAAGATGACCAACTGCCGCCAAGGAGGAAAGGGACTTACGGATTATCATCTCCGATAACCTTAAGGTATCAAAGCAGTGCACAAAGGCGGGAGGGCCAGTGGCATGCTGGGGTGCATAGGCAGGGGTATCACTAGCAGGTGGTGCTGATGCCATTGTATAAAACATTGGTAAGGCCACACCTGGAGTACTGTGTGAAGTTCTGGAGACCACACCTGCGCAAGGACATAGATAAGGTGGAGACTATACAGAGAAGGGCAACAAAAATGGTGCGGGACTTGCATCACAAAACATATGAGAAGAGACTAAGGGACCTCAATATGTACTCACTGGAGATGAGAGCGGTGGGGGGAAGAACGTGATTGAAACTTTCAAGGACATAAACAAGGTGCAGGTAGGGAACCTTTTCCCATGTAGAGAAAGTACTAGAACAAGGGGGCACAATATGAAATTGGAGGGGGCAGATTAAGAGGTAATGTGAGGGAGTTTTTCTTCACAGAAAGGGTAGTTGATGCTTGGAATAGTTTGTCACAGGAGGTAGTGGGGGAAAGCACAGTGGAGGGGTTTAAGCATGCCTGGGACAGGCAAAAGGGAACCTTGAGGAGAAAGGAGTTATGAAGAGCCATTGATCACATAGGGTCAGTGGCCACATACAATGTATAGGGCCTACAGGCAGACTGGATGGGCCTGGCAGTCCTTATCTGCAAACAATTTCTATGTCTCTATGTAAAAATGATCAATGGGGGAGGGAATGATGGAAATGATCGGGGGAATGATGGGGCTGCCCACTTTACGCAAAAGCCGACACACTGCAATCATGGGCGGCCCCTGGATAGCTAAAGCTTCCATGTGGTCCTAGTGGCTGTAGTTCCAAAGGCATGGTCTAACAGAAGAGATATCCTCGAAGATTATGATCTACAACTATGGAGGCCTCAGCAGGGCAAGTGTCCCAAATTTTAAAAAGGCAGCAAGCTCATGCAAATGGAGAAACTATTTTATGTACAAATTAAAATGATTTTGTATTTAACCCTCCATATTTTAGTTTTTACATCCATGTAAAATACAGTGCCCCATTTTATAAGCATAAGACACTCCAGGGATGTGCGTTATACTGTTCTAAGGCAGTGACTGTGGCTTTGTGCCTTACAATGCCCCTCACTGTCTTTTAGAACTGTTTAATGCACTTTCCCAGAGGGTCTTACTGCTTACATAAATAGCTGATGTTCATTCACAGATAGGGTTCTCTGGTTTCCAAACCTGTGCCCAAGCATCTCCCTCCCACAGATTAAGAGTGACTGCAGCTACACTTCTGTCAGTACAGTTCTACAGAAGTTCGTCTGACCAGGTGTCCATTATGGAACCAACAAAAACATATTAACCTTCATGGGGCCATCTCTCCATCAGTTTAAAGCAAATTCAAATGCCATAACCACAATGTACCCCAGCCAAGTTTTACGTAACTGGTGCAACATATTACATAACATATAAATTTAGCAAACAACCTTTGCTTCCAAGCTCACGTCACACCACAACCTCAAACTTTGGTAACTCAATCCCTTTAGCACTTACTGGAAGGGATAAAAGTCGATACTAAGCACACCACTGACATTTAAAAGAGAACAAGTTCAGAGTTCAATTTGTCCTTGCTACAACAAACTTCCCCTTAGCCAATCTGGCTTTTAAAGAAAGACTCCGTCCTGACTGCAAGGACTAGCAACGTGTAGCACTCTGCTTTTGTAACATTTTCTGCTGGCTCCCTTCCCAACTTGTGAAAGGAAATCATGGAATGAGACAGGGAGAGTGCTCTAGAAAGCCTCGTATGTTCCTGAATTTTCTACTCCAGTAAGCAGGATGTGAAACAATACATTAACTGGACAAATCAGCATCTAGGTAATGTTCCTCTTCATACGTCAGCATGGTGATCTCACAATCAACCGACTGATCCTGCAGCAGGTGACCAACTGTCAGCTGTGATGTCAGTGAGGTCACAGAACTGAGGACATATGGGAAGACAACTAGTTATGTCAGTTTCCAGGTAGTGTGCTGTTCTACACAAAGAATATTCAGGCAGAAAATCTTAGCAAAAAGAAACAAAAAGGAGGCACTTCACCACTTTTCTCTGTTAAACCTTAACAAAAATTGGGAGGAAAGGGGTGGCATTAAAAAGGCAAGGCTTCATAGTAGTGACATGCACTAACAGTTTCCTCTTTATGCGTTGCTTTCAAGTGCTCACCTGACCCCAAGTCAGAGGGCCACCCCCGACTGCCTAGCAGTGCATCATGCAGGGAGTGGCCACTTCAAGAGACAGGCCAGGCAGTGACTACTGGTGTGCAGCAGTGCATCCTTAGTCAGGGAGGATAGGGGGAAGAGTGGCAAAACAGCAGTCCTACAGTTGACCCAGGAACCTTGCTTTCGCCATGGTGAAACTATACCCAAGAGCAACAGTGGTTGTGCTCTTGTCCTGGGGTGGAGGGAGGGGCTATGGGCCGAGGAGAAAAATAAAAATGATGTAAGCAGTTTAAATGACCATCACCAGCATCCCTGGATCCACTGTGTAGATCCCAGCTACAATCATGTGGGAGTGGCTGAGGTGATTTGGTTCCAAATTTTTTTCATGTAATCTCCCAACTATATAATCTAACCTCCACTTATTCCTCTCTGCCCCTAGCACATGACACTGTCTTCTCTAATCTGCTGTTCCTTTTTTGGCACTTGCCCCTTCTAATCCACCCCCCTACTCTCCCCCTCTACCTCCTCTTAACTGCACTTCCTGTGTGTTTTGACAGTTGCCTCTGGCAGCATCTTCTTCCCGTAGCTCACCAAGTTTTCGTTATCAATGTTATCCCTGTCCTGTGCATGCCCCTAGTACCGCCCAATCTGCATGTACTCATGTGATGATAAACAATCTATAAACTTATCCTGTAATAATTGTCCTGCTTGTTTGTTCTCATCCTGACGTGGAACCTTTGTAAAAGAGCCTTGGCTCAAAGGTAATCATAATCCTAGACTCAAATAACCCAAAGGCATTAGTCAGAGCCAATGGTTATTAGCTCAGAACTATTCCTGTTGTCCAGTGGGACAAGACAGTGATACCCTCTATCCCTTTTTTTTCCACTCAGTCTTGAGCTGCTAGCGTCAAGGTATGCAGTAACCCAGAAATGACGGATTATGGCGGGGGGGGGGCACGCGCAACAGTTTCCCTACATGCAGATTATTTTATCCTTTTCCTGCCATCACCAGAGACCTCTGACACCTCTTATCCAGACCTTGCAATCCTTTGGTGCCGTATCAGGATACAAAATCAACTTTTCTAAATCAGAAGCCCTGGTAATCAGTGGGAAGATATCTGGACATTAGACATTCCAGTTTCGCTGGACTGTCAGAAATCAAACTAGATACCTGGGTATACAGATCACAGTTGACCTTGCATGGCTATTTAGTTTCCCCAACTATGAAAAACCATGGGAAAGCCTGGAACAGGACTTGGCTAGATGGCGTTTACTGCCCCCATCATTGGTAGGCCGGGTTGCTACAGTACAGCTGAATGTGCTACCGCACCTTTTTTGTTCCAGTGCCTCCCCATAAAAGTGCCAGTCCTTATTTGGAAGAAAGTGCAGAAACATTTCTAAATTTGTGTGGAATAAGAAGAAACCTAGAGTAGCCAGGAAGCTGTGCAGCCTGGTCCTTCCTAATCTCCCACTGTATTACCTAGCAGCACAGGGTGCGCAGCTAATGACATGGGCCAGCAAAGAACCTCTTCCCAATAGTACCTAATATAAGATGCTGATGTGGGTGATTGACCCCTGTTCTTTCTGATCTGATAAGGGATCCCACAGGACTCGATTATCCACAGTAGATGGGTAAAACGCCACCCCTCTCATTTGCTCCCAGTGGCCATTTTGGGTCTGATCTACCAATGGATGGTTCCGAAGCCATATGGCATCTACAGGAACAAATGTGTAAAGAAAATTCAGAAATCCACACCACCCGAAGGGCTGGGTCCATTATCACGCATCAGATATAAGGAAGCCTCTCTCCCCCCCCACCATCCCTTGACCCAGGCTATGCCAGATCTTTTTTTTGGGGGAGAAGAGGCGTGTTCAGGGGCCATTCAGATTCACAGTTCATTGAGGGTTCTGGATGTATTACATTCCAAACAATCAAGGAGAAATTTAACTGACAAAATACAGAGTTTCTATGCAATATGCAGATCAGACATTTTGTAAATTCTGAAACCCACCTTCAAAGCCATATACAAGTTGGGAGGAATTTCTATATGGGTCAGTAACCAGAGGACCCAGCAGATACATCTCGCACATCTATAAAATATTGGCTAGAGATGGGAGAGTGCTCCTTACAGGGTATTAGAACAGCCTGGGAGAGGGAGGCTATCAGTATTAGTGAGGAAGACTGGTTTCAGAGATTGAAGTGGGGCTAGAGAGCAACTTCTGCCCAGATTTGGAGAGAGTTATTTTGGAAAGTACTGGTTAGATTTTTTTAAATACCCCATCCATAACAAAGCATTATAGTGCCTCTGCAGCCTGCTGGAGGGCCGGCAGGCAGGTACCCACTGGCATATCTTCTTGGGCTGCCAGGTACTGGTGGGATTTGCAGCTGGCAGTGGAGGCCTTCACAGGAATCGATCTTCCCCAGACATTTGAAAAATGGGTACTGGGACTCTGTGGTTACACACCAAAGAGAAGAGATCTTGGGTGTTCTCCTTACGCTCATAGCTGTAGTACTTAAATGTGTATACAGTAAATGGTTACGGCCAGAATCTCCAACTTTGGTCAACTGGACAAAGGTGACAACGATGGAAGCTCTCTCACTGCTAAGTTAAGACTGATATGAGCAGTATAAAATGAAGTGGAGAAGGTGGGAAGCCTGGCTGTTGGGGTGCTGCGGTGGTGGCCACAATAGGCCTCCTGAAAAGGTCTACATAACACCCAAGACCATCTGAGACAGTTTAATGGGGGCTATTTTAGGGCCTAGGTGGAAGTACCTTCCTTCAGGTGAGGTAAGGGTACAGAAAATAGAGGGGGGGTGCAGGGGTTTACACGAGAGTCTGGTTCTGGACCCTTCATTTTTTATACTTCACTGAATGTTTTACAGTTAAGGATCATTCCGTGAAAGAGGATTATATATTGCAGTTTGACTTTATGGCATGTTGCAGCAGCTTTATTTACTATTTTCTCCTTTTGTTCAGTTAACAGAAGATGATTAGAGACTGGTTCAGATAGTTTCTTACCCCAGGAGTCCGTTAGCATCAGTAACAATAACAGCTTGTTAGGTGCAACTGCCCTGGAGGTATGCCTTTAACAGAATTTATTTAAATGACCTTGGGCTTCGGTCAATCAAAAAATAGGAAGGGAGTGAGCCAAGTGAGAACAGCCAGAAGGGCTTCAGAATTTTTTTCTCAGCTAAGCAACGCTGCCCGAAGCACCTTTCAACTTGCCTTGACAGCCTCCTAGCACTTATCTTGGTAAAGTTTTCCTCATAAAATTATTTTAGTGTGCAGAGTTAAGTTTCACATTTAGCAGCACCACACTATCGTACTAATTTTAGCACGATCATGCTATTTTTAACACGTCTGCTTTATTTTTACCACAGGTGCTTGACAGTCCTTTAAAGTTATCTGCGAAGGAAACCTCAAATTGTCTTGCTTTTTTTTTTCCTTTTACCTCCGACTTCGCAGGGTTCTAATGTGAGGCAACCTATAGGAATTCAAAATTTGATAGTTGCTGCTGGGGTTCTGACGATTGACACGATCAGAGAATCCCATAATTAAATAAAACTGGACCTAAAATTATGTCATGGAACTGGCTTCACTGTGTCAAACCTGTGCGCAGTTTGACTGGTATTGCTGGGTTTTCTATTAGACTGGCACTGGTATAGATCCCGGTACTACCAAAAAAGTATTAGTTTAAACTGGGACAGGACTGGCCTCACGGCATTTCACAGAAACCTGTACTGTTTGTCATCCAGATTTTGGGTTCTCTTAGATTGGCATATATCAAAGAAATCCAATTATGATTGAGGGGAGAGAAACAAAAAACCTCACGGCCACCGATGAGGGACCATCTCAAAGTAATAAAAATGTAAGCAGCGGTGCTGATTAAGCATCCATATTCCAAGCCAGAAAATAAAGCTCCCAAAGGAACTGATGAAGTTCCTCACAAATTAAAAATAAGTGATACAAAAAAACTGAATAAAAATGCTCCTGTTCCTCCTGGGAAAGCCAATAGTAAGCAACAGGCAGCTTGCAGAAAAAGCATATGCAGCAGTCTACGCAGAATGAATTTTGGAAGCTTGCGTTTACAGGGGCTAGTATGCCCTTTTCCACAGTTCTTTCCCAAAGACTGAAAGTCATACAGTTGATGAATAATTTTAAGATGCCCCTGCTTACAGGAGCTGCTAAACACTCTTCCTAAGAACAAAAGAAAACAGGAGCAATTATTATAGCCACTTAATGCTGTGTGAATTTTTAAGATAAGTGAATGTAAGTTTATTTTCTATGCCCTTAGCCATTTTGATAAATTTGTTTTTAAAAAAACATGAGATTTATCTTTGCCCAAATAAATATGTAAATATATGAAAAATAAATATTTTACATTTATTTTTGGATTATGATATATATAAGATTGTGACTATGGCCATTTGGACTAATATGCGATTGGCTATTTGTAAATAGTATTTTATATTATTTAAATAAATATTTTAAGTGTATACTAGAACAGTGATTGGGTAATAATGGCCATGGGGTAGATATTTTGAACTTACTGAAACATTTTAATCAGTTATATTGGTGTATGTTTAAAAGTACTTTTAAACTATACATTGCTTTGCACATTTACCTTTCAAGTTGAAAGGCCAGTCACGAATGGGTTAATGAACTTGATGCTATGTATGATGGTGATTGGCCTATTCTTGTCATAGGGTTGCACATGAAATGGTATTTAAATGGTTTAAAATTGTGGTACTAATTTATTCTGATGAAGCCTAGCAGAGACTAGGTGAAACATTAATCTGTCAGTTTGTCCTCCATTTTGCATTTGCTGCACTCTGAATATTAAACGCTTAAACATTTTTGTAGTGTTTGGCCCCTATTCTTTAAGCTGTGTGGGTGCTTATTTGTATATATTAAACACTCTTCCACAGTTCAGTCCAGAAACTGAGGGTGATAAGATTTTTTTTTTTTTGATGATGCCCCTGACATGACAGAGGGCCTAGAACTTGTGTCCACTACCCTCTGCTTGGAGCTTCCTCAGCTGACCAAGAGGATTTCGCCTGTATGTTTACGTTTATCCAAAACATATTTTACACCCTGCAACTCCCTTCTCAGGAGTCCTTCCAAAGGGAGGATGAGGATAAAATCATAGGGATATGAAAGGTCTTCTACCTCCCAAAATACTGGCTGTGCCCATCTAGAATGAAAAACATGCATAAAAATATGAGACTGCTCCAAACTCCCACTTCTGTGGCAGGGGATAGCAAGCGGGCTGGAAACTGAAATATCATTTAACAATGCTAAGTGTCTGGACATCCCCCGTCATGAGATTATAGTGCAGCAGGCAGCTTGCGAGAAAGCTGGGGTCTCCTTGTCCTTGGACAAGGACTCCAGAAAATGGATTTCATAGCCAGCCATAGATGCTTGTCAAAATTCTTAGACATGGCTTTTACAAAAAAAAAAAAACAGTGGAATTCTGTCCTGGTTCTGTGGTGCAGGAGCTGGTGGATAAGGCACACCTGCCCAGTTAGCTATGTAGTACCAATTCCACAGGGCAGCCAACAAGGATGCCACCTTCAGAGCCATGGCCCATGCAGTCTCTGCGGCACTTTGGCTTAGGACTACTAGTCTATTTAAGGTCATGGACTTCCCAGTGAACAAATCATACTGTTAAAATCCAGAACCTCCTGCCCTGTGGAACTTCCTCCAGATGGCAACAGGGGAAGAGGTTATTTTCCCAGCTACCCCCTTCCCTCAGTACAGGAGTGCTTTCAGAAGGAGGAAGGGGCCAAAGGTGGCCACCTCTACCCAGCCAGCAGCTTTGCAGTCTAAGCCCTGATATGTTAGTGTAGGCAGACCGCAAGTGTACCCAGGTGTCCAAGCCTCTATCCCCAACAGGCATTACCGTTTGATGAGGGGAAAAAATCTAGCTCTGCGAGGGGTGGAGAGGGTCCCAGCCCAGGAAAAGGGGAAAGGGCATCTACTCCAGGTATTTGTTGGCAGCAAGACAACTGGGGAGTGGTGACCTAATCTTGCTGTTAAACCCAAATTAGAGATGGTCTGTTACTAGTCATACAGTCCTTGCAGTAGGGAGGCTGGCTAGCCTCCCTGGTCCTAAAGGGCTCCTTTCCATACACCCACAATGAGGTCTCAGACAGCATCTCACATGGGGGCTTACTGTGGCCCTTCGGCCTTCCTCTGCTCCAAGTCTCTACAAAGTGCCTGGCAGTGGTAGCAGCACACCTCAGGAATCTGGGCACCTCTAGCTACACCCATTTTGCAGATTGGCTCATACTGCCAAAGTGTTTGTTGGGTCAAGAAGTCTTTTCCCCCCCTTACAGGGCTCACTCTGGAGCCTCTTGCTTCCCTAGTAAATCTGAACAAAGACTCACCTGGGACCCTCCCAGCATCCAGGAAGGATACGCCTTCCTTCCTTCTGCAGGTGAGAATTCAAGCTGTCCCTTAGTGGCAGATTCCTTTGTCCAGGGACAGAGACCAGACAGTAGATGCTTGACTGGGTTTGAATCATTAACCCTCACTGGTTCAGTGTATGATGTGGTCCTGAGCAAATCATGTAACTTTGCCATTTCCTCAGGCCAGGCTACTGGGACACATGGCTTCAATGCCTGCAGTGGTCCCATGGTTCAGTTACAGGATGAGACACCCACAAGCCTCCTTATAGCTTGCTGGTCTAAAACTAACAAAAACAAAACAATTTTTCAAAGCTGAGACTTGACACGAAGCAGTTCCTTCAGACTGCTTTGATGAAAGAACCCTGCAAATCTGGTAGCAGGATTCCCTTCCAGGCTCCATGTCCCAAAGGTGATCACCACAGATTCCTCCCACCTGGGGCGGGTAGAACATCTGGACAGTGCCCCAGTAAGTGGCACCTAGACTCTTCAAGAGAGTTTCACATAAATCTTTTGGAACTCAGAGCAATCTTTAGCACTCAAAGCATTTACTCCAGTCACAAACGACTGGCCTGTACAGGAGGGGGATTAAAAAAAAAAAAAAAAAAACACCACTGCAATGCTTTACACAAACAAGCAGAGTGGTACCAGATCAGGAATATTCTGTCCAGACTATTAATCTGGTCTCACCTTCTCCCTGGGAATCAGTCTTTGTTATTCACCTCCCAAGCAAACAATACACTGGCAGATGCTCCAAGTCACATTAGTCAAGGCCACAGTGAATGGACTCCAAACAAGTACTAACCAGTGTTCAGGCGGTGGAGCACATCAGTAGTCTATTGGTTTGCCACCCCCCCCCCCCAAAAAAGCTTCCAGCTTCTTCAGTGCTGTTGCAGGCCTCCAGTCTCAGGAACACTTCCTCTGGATGCGATCCTGATTTTGTCAGAGGTCCCTATCTGCATCCCTTCCCCGATACTAGAGTATTTAAGAGATTAACCAGGCAGGCATACTGAGTGGGGAACCACTCGTTTCTAGATGTGACCTGGGTGAGATACATAGGTGGACATATTGCTAAAACTCCGACAGCCTGCATTAATGATTCTGGTGGCTCCAGATTGGCCAGAGAAGCCAGATACCTTCTCCTTCCCACACTATCCTGCAGCAGGCCCATTTACCTGCTGCTAACCCACTCTCTGCTGACCTTCAAAACAGGAGTGTTTTACCCAGACAGACTTCACCTCAATACCTGACTTTTGGGGAGTTGAGTTGCCATCTCCTCAGTATTCTCCACACACACACACACACACACACACACACACACACACACACACACACACAGAAACAGTTTCCTCTTTGGCGCAAGAGCAAAACGGTTAACCCCTTTACAGCCTCAGACCCTCAGTTGCTGATTTCATAGTACATCTGCAGGCATCAGTTTTTTGAAACTTTCTTCCCTCAAGCTACGCCTGGCCTCAATTAGGCCCTTTTCAGTGGGAAAGAAAAGTCAGTCGTTTTCCCACACCATATTCAAACAGTTGTCGAAGGACTCTTGCACTTCCAGCCTCCAGCCAAGGAGCCCCTTCCCCCTTGGAGCCCGAATCTCTGCACTGCCAGTCTCATGGAGCCACCCTTTGAGCCTATGGCCATTGCACATATCAGGTCAGTGACCTGAAACTAGGTCTCCTGGGTGGCCATTACTTCTGCTGGAAGAATTTCAGAGGTACAGACCCTGTGCACTGAGCTGTATTACATCATTCCTTACAATGCTAAAATTGAGCTCTGGATGAATAGGAAGTTTTCTGCCCAAGGTAATTTCACAGTTCCATCGAAAACCAGTCCAGTACTCTTGAGGAGAAATCTGCTTAGTGAATGAAAAAAGCTCCTCAGCTTGGATGTTAAGAGCTCTTGCTTCCTAGTGCATACTAGGCAGTCCAGAGACTGTGCTCCTCACCAATGGGAATGTAGGCAGAGAAAGACCAGCTACCAAGAGAGCTTTCCTGCTGGTTGGTCTCTTGTATTAGATTCTGCTATGGACAGGCTAGTCAACCTCTTGTGGGGCTCAGGGCCCACGCCTCAAGGGGCACTGCAGCCCGAGGCAGCAGCAAGGGACTTGCCCCTTCTGGATGTCTGCAAAGTGGCTACCTGGAAATCTGTGCACACCTGTGATGCAGTGCAGTCCACATACGCCAAATTTGGCAGGGCCCACCTCCCACTTGGCACTGCTCTGTAGTCTGCCATTGTTACCGATACTAAAGGACTCCTGGGGTAAGAAGAAAACGTTACTCACGGCAGTAATCTTTCTTCCAAGGGGCCCTTTAAGCAAAGGTAAGCTCCTACCAGGTTCACCTGTCAGAAGGGCTCTGTTCAGTTTTATCACCAAATTTTTTTTTTTTTTTTTTTTTTTTAAATTGAAGAGCTTTCCAGCTCATGATCACTTTTCAGACATTTGCATTTTTTTTTTTTTTAATCCTGTTGGTTCATTTTCTGGGGCATGTGCCAGTTGTCTGAAAAATTTGAAAGACCTTCAGGCTACTCTTACTCAGCTCACTCCTCACCTATTTGACTAGCTGATGCCCAAGCTCATTTAAATAAATTCTCTTAAAGGCATACCACAAGGGCAGTTGCACCTAACCAGCTAACTGCTGTTGTTACTGATGCTAAAGGACCCCTTGGAAGAAAGAAGATTACTGTGGTGAGTAATTCTCTTATTTTTTGAACAAATGCTTGATTCCAAAAAATGACTAATACGACATGGTACAATTAAGATGTCTTACTGCTGTACAAGTATGCTAAATAAAGCAGAGTTAAAAAGGCAAAGGTGGCGGCTCAAAGTAGAGCCAGGTTTCTGTTGGGAGATGCATTAGTTGTCAAGGAATCTCATTTATTACACATACAAGCACCATTTGACATATACAGAAACACAAGTCAGTTATGATGTTCACAAGTTGTTTTTTTATTTGGTGCCTTAACCGATAGCCTAGTCAGTTAGCTGCCATTATTCACAATTCTACACAAACCATTCTGATGAACTAATGAACTGAAGGGAAGCAGTCAGAACAGAGCAGAAACGTGAAATACCAGTAGATGAAACTGAACTGTTCTAAAGAGAGTCAACATTCCTAGAGCTCAGTCAACCCTCCGCACTGCTCATATGGTATGGTGTAGAGTGTGCAAAGCAGCTCATGTTTCAGTTGCCAATTACAGAAAAAAGTCACTGCTGTTCTCTGTGCACTTGAGACATGTAACATTACTCCTTAAATTATTTAAGTTTAAGATGGATATTCTACGTAAATTCAACATGATTGCTGTGTTTACTAGATTGTGAAGAAACTTGCAAGCAAGCTCTTCTGAAGCATGGCTTCCGATGTTCTTCCATTTCTTGGTATGACCTTGCAGGCTCCACATAATTTCGGTCCCACTTGAATATAAACGCAAAAACAAGAAGTGCACAGGGAACACAGAAATCAACTAAATGCAACTTGGGCTGGTGAGGAGTTACTATTTTCTATTACAGTTGGAACATACAGGCAATATTTGACCTACTGAGAAGTTACAGTTCACTACCACCACTGTACTGCATTTCAGGTTAGGGAACTGCTAAGGGAGCTATTGAAGTGCAAGTTTAGAACTGAAGGTCCTTCTGGACGTCCCACAGCGTTCCAGCACTCTTCTGTAGTTGTTGCTCCTCATCAGGTTTCAGAATCAGGTTCACTACATCAGAGATTCCGCAGTTTCCCAGGACACATGGGACACTCAAGAAGACATCATTCTTCACTCCATGCATGCCATTGACCAAGAAAAAAAAAAAAAAAAATGCAGATGCCAGTGATTCTTCCGAAATTATACTGAAAGACTTACCAATTCAAGTTGCAAGTTACAAATTTGGCAGTTAATTGCACACATTCCTATAACTTAGTTTTGCATTTAAAGGGTCAAAGAATAAATTACAATCAAGCAAGACCTGAACTGCGCTGAATCTAGAAGTAATTTTTCCAAGTAGCTGTTAAATTACTGGCTCAAATTCTGTTTTTGTTCCATCTCACTGGACCCATTAACAACCCCAATATGGTTTTGATTTACACTCTGGTGTAAAATGCCATTTTAGAACTGTGTGATGTAGTTTGTCCCATTCAAACAATGTCCCACTCGACCAAAGAGTTCTACAGTAGAATATGGATGCATTGGGACAACAATGGAAGAGCAGAACAGAGAAACTACATCATACAGTTCTAAAATGGTTCTTGCCAGCAGCATATAGATCAGAAACACCCACTAGGATAACTGAAAAGCCTGTATAACTAGAAAAATCAATTTGAACCAGTATTTAAAATACTGGTTCTAACTAGTAAAAAAAATGTATAGAATCACAGTTCTCCTTTAAGAGCAGCTCATTTAGCATTCCAATCCCAAATACAGTCAGAGGAATACCAATTCTGACAGCTGGCAGTAGGGACAAGTGGACTTGGGGGTGTTCTAAATTCAGTGAGGACTATTAGTTTACTAGTTCTGGTCCAGCTTTATGATGGCTGCAAGTGGGTACTAGGTAGACCTGATGGGCTACTGTGCATCATCCACATTTCCATTCCCCCCCTGCTTGCTAAGGAGGGAAGGAAAGAAAAGGAGCCTGGGAAGGGGCATATCCCAAGACCCATGTTTTATCTGGTCCCAGCCAGCAGTGGTGGACCGCCCATACTAACTGCCTATAGGAGACAGGCAAACTAGGTTTCTACTGTAATTAGAATATATGCAACCAGCTTTAGAAAAAAATGGTAGTTCTTTCGCCAGATATTCCAGTTTGACTAAAAAAACCAAACGGTTTGTCATTTTCATCTTTTTTTAAATGACAAAGAACAACTAACTTTTCAAAAATAATCATGGTCTCCAAACACTGCCGGTCATGGCTAAATTACTAATCCATTATGGATGTCACCCAACTCCATGCTGAGACAGTGGGAGACCCGGGTTCAGGATAAGATTCCAGCAATTCTATTAGACATTTAATCAGCAACAAATAGTTAAGCTTTCATTCTTCACTCCTTACATTGACCAAGGTAGAGACAGGGTGCACCTTCCTCTTATTCTTGAAAATTGTTTCCACTAGATCTGCTACAGAGAGTCCGATGGCCCAAGATGTGTATCCCTTCAGTTTGATAACTTCATAGGCACTGCAGCAAGAAATAGTTAAACTTTAGTCTCCCAAAGTCACCTCCTGGCTTCCTTATTCACCAAGCTTTTTACCTAACCCACTCCTTTCAGACATCCACCATGTTATTTCTGTCAGGCTGTAAATTATGCATTATGAAGATGGATTTTTATCAGCTCAGAGTGTAGGGGAAATACTCTGCAGGAGCATCTCAGACATTCAGTAACCACAAGTCAGCCCTCCCCTCAAGAGGCTGGCACACCCGAGGCTACTGAGGGAAGTTAACCAAGTTAAAAAGTTAAGCAAGCCATGCAGATACCCACCTTAGCACCCCAACCACCACACTGCCCAATAATCCACCTCATTTCCTTGCCTCCTCCAACCAAACAAGGACGTTCCAAGTCCTGGCTTGCCAGGTCCGCCACGGGGAGGTGCTACAGCAGGCTGACAATTGCAGTGGAGGAGAAGTAAGGAACGACAGCAGGAACAGGTTAGTGGGTGCAGCTGGGGGTAAAACCATCTGTTATCTATGGTGAAGTCATCAGAGCGTTTCATTGTTGGGTTCAAATTCACCATTTGTTTGCCATTCAGCATTAGAGCAGGGCAAAATGAGCAAACGCCACTTCGGTGGAAAGTCAACAGAATGTTCCACTTGTTGCAGATTTTCCAAATGTTCTCCCTTGGCGAAGTCAGAAGTCTTCTGAACGTGTCCGATAAAGGTTTGCCTTTTTTGTAATTCACCTCCCTGGCAGCTCCCATCCAATAGGTGCCCACTGCCCCCAAATCATCCTGCTCCTCTGGTATCTTACCTTCACACTATCCTAGCCATAGGGCTCTATGTACGTGCCCAGCCACTGGTGCAAGCCTGCCGGGGGGTTGATGGGTGGGGATATTCCATCTCACCACTGTGAGGTTTCTTCATCTTTTTCCATCTTGTCCCTTGGTGCACCATGTCAGCACGTGTACAATGAGGCATACGTACATTGCAGAGTCCCACAGCACCCACCCTTTATTGATGTTCCTGTCCTGGTCTACCCTCAGGCCTCCACCTGGGGCAGTCATCCGACAGGACTGCCAAGCCACCCTTCCCAGGTGAGGAGAGCCATCTCAGGATGTTTGATCTTCTCCCTCCCCGACCAACCTGCTTGCACCACAAACACGGGTTACCGGTGTGGCAGGAGGTATGGCATGCCTCACCTTCCACGCCACTGGGCAGGCTCATTTTAACCCTGCTTTGAGACACTTTGTTCCCCTATGTAAGAAATGTTTCCCTGGTGTCTAATGGCACCTCCCCACCCTCCCCTATGAAAGGGGTTCTGGGGGCCCCCCACCCCCACAGCAACCTGCCACCAGCCCCCACATTCTGTAGTCTTTAGGCCACTGTCAGCACTACTGTGGGGAAGTCCCTAGGACAGGCAAGACGCCCTCTTACTATTTCAGCCAGTCACCATATGCAGCGACAGGGAGTGTGCTTCAGTGCTCTCCATGGCCAACTTGGGGTGGGGTGGGGGTGCCAAGAGAAACAGCAATGAAAATTAGATAGGCTGTGCCGGTCCAATTACCATGGACTGGAGTGTTCCATTACCTGTCCACCACCTGCTTATGCACTTCTTTCCAGTTCTCTGGGTCAGCATCAGTTCCCATGTCAGGGTTCAGTGTCTTCAGGGATACACCAGCAACATTTACGCCACTCCATACAGCCACTGAAAGAAACCCAACAGATCAGAACAGAATACTTGCTTAGTAGCATCCTTACCAGATTTGGATATTTAAATAGTACCCTCGATTCAGTTTGGGGGTGGGGCACAAGTCATCAGACCCATCATGCTAATGTGTTGGAATGCTTAATGCTTCTCCCACTTACTTGCTGGTGGACCCCAACAAATCCAGTGTAGTGAAGTTTAAACTATTTTTGAACAGACCGTATGGCATCTGTTATCAGCTGAGCTCTGTATGAAGGAATTCAGTTTAAGTAGTTGACTTTTATAACTGCTGTGACCTATGCCATGGCCTCTAAGTGTAGCCCATACTAATAAGTTTAATACAGACTGTCTCTAGTACCAAATAATTTTACAAGATCAGATCCCACCCTCTTCCTCCCCATTGTCGCATCCCCCTCCCCCGCGACTACCCCCTTCTGACCAACCCCATCACCCTGGTTATCACTGGGACTTGTAGTGGTCTTTTGCAGCCCGATCACTGGGTGCAGAGCATCAGTCATCTGCAGCCAGGGAATTTTTTCTCCCTTGACCCCGTTGCTAGGGCATGCATGTCTGCGAAGTCCTGCAGCACCCTCCCTTCCCTTGCACCCTGCACACCCACACTACCCTCTGGCCTCCATGTGGGGGTCAGTCATTCAGCAGGAGCACCAACCCTCCCCAGGAGAGCAGTCCTCCAGATGCTCAATCCTTTCCCTCCCCTACTGGCCCACTCGCACAGCGAACACTAGTCGCCAGCATGGCAGGAAGTAAGGCACGGATGTCAGACCTCCACACCACTGGGCTGGCCTAGATCCACCTTCTTAACCACCTACACAAGATAGTAGGATGCCATCTGCCCCTTGTAACAGTACTGGTTGGGGCTGGGGCCCAATAATAAAGGGGAAAAAAATTAAATACAGTTACGCAAGAACTTACCATGACAGATCTGAGAACAGCAGATTACACTATTAGGACAGAGTCCCAAGCAGTGACAGGTATTGCTCCTAAATTTTGGAGAACAGGAGAAGCAGGAAGGAAACCCCTCATGAAAGAAGCCCCTGCAGAACTGCAAGGCCAAAGCCTGCTCTGTGCCTATAGGTAATGTCCAGACTGTAGTGTCTGAAGAATGTGGGCACTGTACTCCAACTAGCTGCTGCGCAAATGGTTAGGTGCCGAAACATTCAGGGCAGCAAAGAAGTTGCTACCCCTCTGGGGGAATGACTTTACCGGTCCCGGAAAGGGTGTGTTTTTCTTCAGGTAACAGAACCCGATGCAGTTCACCAACTATTTTGAGAGAGTGTTTTGATACCGGTGCTCCCAACATCCTGTGCGCAAAGGACAACTGACCAGACTATCCTTTGTACATCTAATGTGTGAAGAGAGCTTTTCTTCTGTTGGTATTCCTTGGATAGGTACCAGTAGGTCTATATTCTGGTTAAGGGTTAATTTGGACACTTCCTTAGGAAGAAACTTAGGATTGGTTCTTAAGGACACCCTGTCCTTGTGGAAAATCAAAGAAGGCTCTTTGCACACAAGTGCTCGGAGCCCTTAAAAATTCTTCTTACTGAAGGAACTACAACTAAAAAACCTCCTTCTAAGAGAGAAGGCATAGCTCGCATTTGTGGCTGGTTCAACGTGAGGTAGTGTGAGCTGTTCCAAGAAGAAAAGATCCCAAGGAGGGATTGGATCTCTAATGGGTGGCTTCAAATGGAGGATGCCATGCAAGAAGGTGCGGGACAAATCTAGTTGTGCCAAAGATGTGTCCCAGAAAGGTGCAAGATATGCAGATATGGCACAAAGATGCACCTTTGTTGAAGAGTAGCTCAGTCCTGCCTGTGACAAAAAGTAGGTACTCCAAAACAGATTTGGCCAGGCAAGACAGTGGGCCTAGGTCCTAGGCCGATGACCAAAGGCAGAACCTGCACCATTTCATAGTGTATGTGGCGTGCGTCGAGGGCTTCCTTGCTGCCACCAGGACGTCTGCCTCACTATCCGACACCATGGCGAGATATTGCTAGGTTCTTAGGAGCCAGATGTGCAGGTGCAAGGACCAGAGGTTCAGGTGAATCAGAGACCCGTTGTCTTGTGACAATAAGTGCAAGCTGAATGATAAAGGAAGTGGTGGTTCGCTCGCTAGCCTTTGCAGAAGAGGAAACCATATCAGTCTGGGCCAATATGGGGGCCAACAGAATCATGACTGCTCCATCGTCCTGCAGTTTGATCCAGAGGATCCTGCTCAAAGGTAATGGAGAAGGCAGAGGAACCTGCTTGTCCAGGAGAGGGACAACGAGTCTCGCCAGAACACACCAGGCCCTGGATCTATAGAGCAAAAATTGGGCAGTTCCATGTTGTACGGGGAAGCAAACCGATCCAAATCTGGCATCCCCCATTTTTCTAAAAGCATTTCCGCTACTGGTTGTAGGAGCTCCCATTCGTGTGCACTGGATAGAGATCTGTGTTACAGATCTGCCAGAGTGTTCTTTAATCCAGGAACATGCACTGCACAGAGTGTGATGATGTGCTCTATTGTCCAGTACCACACTCATGGCCTCTTGACAAAGTTGGTAGGAGTGAGTGCCTCCCTGCTTGTTGATGTAAACACTACTGACATCTGCTGTTTAGATCAGTATCGCCCCTCCCCAGAGTGTTCACTATATGGCCCTCATGTGGAGACATGAAAAGGTACCATGGCTATGGCAGTTATATGCCCCAGAAGGAGCAAAATAGTCCTTGCTGGGATCAGATGTTGAGCTCTGTTATCAGGAGTTGTAGAAGCTCTGCCCAGTCTTCTGGTAGGAAGGCCCTTCCCTTTATGGTGTCCAGCACTGCACCAATGAACTGAAGCCTTTGGCAGGGTAGGAGGGTTGATTTGGCCAAGGTGATAGTGACACCTAGGGAGTCGAATAGTGAACAGGTGTCTCAGAGCATGGTTCAACTTTGACACTGCCGTCAGAAGCCAGTCCAAATCAGGGAAGACATCATGGCGTGCCCCCCAATAATGCCACTACCACTGCCAGGCATTTGAATACCCTCTGAGCAGACAAAAGGTCGGGCTTGGAATTGGTAGTGGCGACCCTGGAATTCGAATCATGGGAACCTCCAATGATGTTTCGCGATTGGAATGTGGAGGTAGGCATCATGCATGTCCAATGATGCGAGCCAAGTGTCTGGGAGTAGCATTGGGATCAAGCGTGGTGGAGTCACCATCCTGAAGAGTCTGTATGACACGAAGGTGTAGAGTTCGCTTAGGTCTAGGATGGGATGTAGGTCTCTTATCTTTGGCACCAGAAAGAAGTGGGAACAATACAATACCCTTCCCCTCTCTGGATCCGTGGGGCCTTTTCTATGGTTTCTTTTGAGACGGGAAGCCATCTCCTCTTGAATTAGTGTGGCATGTTGGCCCAAATACTGGGAACCCAGTGGAGGTCTGGACAGTGATTGCCCTATGAACTCTATAGAGTACCTTCTTTGAAAGGGTTGGAGCACCTACTGATCCGATGTGATTTGTTGCCACCCTGGCAGGTGGTTTGTGAAATGACAGGCCATCTCTTCCCTTTGAACCAGAGGGAGGAGGGGTCTGCAGTGAGTCAGGCGGGGTCGCCTGTGGAGTTTGTTCCTGGCACCTTGGCCTTTGTGACTAAAGCAGCCTCTGTCCAAATTTGGATCATTGACCCAGTTTGCCCTCCAATCTGTTCTGTTTAGGTATGTACATTGCCTGCACTGATCTGACCACCTTACCATCATCCTGAAGTCATTATCTTCCGACTCTTTGCCAACAAGAACAGAGCCTTTGAATGGGATGGCTAGGATACCCTTCTGGACTTCAGATGTAAAAGCAGAGAGCATCTTCTAAGAGAGACTCCTGGTGCCGCACTTCTGGCCACAGAGTCTGCGGAATCATAAGCTGCTCAGAGTACCTGTGTTCCCACATCAGAGCCTGTCTGGAAGAGTTATCAGCTCCTCAGTCTCCCTCTGGAAAGTCTTACTAGGTCTTTGCCTTGTTCCCACAAGGCATTCTGAAATTGTACCATGTGGGTCAGGAAATCAAGTTACCTTATGCAGCAAGTTGCTGATGCATACGTTTCTCCCCATGGAATCTAGCCGCTTCATTCTCGATCTGGAGGTTGTGTACTGAGATGTTGCAGTCTTTGAGACCCGCCATGAGTGGCCTTTGTGACCAGAGTCTGCCACTGGTTGTTCTAAATGGGGATCCTCAAGAGAGGCCCTGTACAGGAGATACTCCTTGGGGACTGCAGAAGAGAAGGGGTGCTGCCAAGCAGCTTTTGTTACATCTTGGAAGGCATCTACTAAAAGTGGGACCACCGGGGCACAGCCAACAGCCAAACTGATCAGACGTGGGGAAAACTAGCTCTGCACATTCAAAATACAGCTAAAAATAGTCTTTGCAGTCTAAACTATATAAATAAATTGAGTGCATTTAACTATCTGGAGCCGAATACTAAACTTGCTACCATGGGTAGAAATAAAATACTCAAGGAAACCAGGAGGGTGCCCGACAAAGAAACACTTCAAACAGCAGAAACTGAGCTGCCGACTGGTTCCAAGGGAGCAGAGACAGACCAGCCATCAAATGCGGTGCTCCCGAGGGCCATTTAGGCCACAGACCACAAACTTGAGTCATTGGTCACAAAGGTAACCCTTTGATACTAAAGTCACTGGGGTACAAATGGAGGAGACTCAAGCCAGAGACTGCAACCAAAGCTCTGACAGTCACTGGTGTTATGAAAGAATATATAGTACTCCACTACAGGCTGGAACACTTTGAAAACCAGATGACAGCCTCAAACGCGAGTGGTGGGAATGCCAGAAGGGTCAGAGGAAGGAAGATGGCATCAAATCATTCATTCAATTCTGGCCATCAGCAGCATTAAAAACATAAGACTCATTTACTGTCCAAAAAGCTTACCGGGTCACACCTTGTCGCTCTATGGGGGATAATCCACCCACACGTACCATCATGTGGATGGCTGCGGACACCGGGGAGAAGGATGAACTTTTTAGCAGCACAGAGAGCAGCCAACTTGGAGTATCAGGGCCATCAGGTAAGACTATTCCGACCAAAGTTACTCCACGAGAGCCAGGTGCAAGTCCTTCAACGGAGTGAGAGTCCGATTACGGGCACTAGGGATCCAGCATGTATTAATGTTACTGGTGAGGATTAAAACTGCATATGGAGGCAAAGTCCACATGTTCTGACCCTCAAACAGCCGGAAAATTGGTGACCAAGCTCAGATCGGAATTTGCAACTCAACGGGAGGCAGCGACTTGAGTCAGAAGAGGACTAGTAAAATGGGGCTGGCTGTTTAGTTTACAACTGCAGGTAAGCCAATGAGGCCTGGCAGCTGCAAAAGAACCAACTGAACTTTATTTTCAGCTTCAAGAGTCTTCAATAGAGTACTACTAATATTTAAGGGAACTGAAAGTTGCATGTTCCGAGTTATAGAATGGCAATATGGTGTCCGAATGAGAACCGAGGGAGGAACTAGACCTCTTATGGTGGTCTCAGACAGACTCTCTTTTCCTTTTCCCCAGGCCTGGCATAGAACTTTAAACAGACACTCGCATAGAGTAGATGAGACAGTTACTCTATACAAGACAGTTGGAGGACAATAGAACAAATTTTCCCATACTTTAAAAATGTTATTGTTCAGATAAAGTTCACATGATTGCTGTTGCTTAATGTATTTAGTGTTTTAATACCATATGAAGTGTTCTTCTATGGCTGGAATTAATGAAGTCTATACCCTGGTATATCTACTATGATGTGGACTGTTTTGACATATTAGAAAATGTAAAGTGTTTTAGGTGGTAAAGTCTCTGAAAATATATCCATGGATTTAGTCAGCCAAAATTTTGAGCAATTAGCCTATAATTATGTCCAACACTTGAAAAAAAAAAAAAAATGCAGTATGTTTTTCTTGCATGTCCCAAGTCCTTCATAGAGCATCTAGAAGAGAACATATACCCCGCCTTGGATGGGTGAAATCTATTTTAATACCACATCTTAAGGATTTGTTCTCGTTCTTTATTGGTAATTTGTAATTTTACCAGAGTAAATCTATCCAAAGGGAACCCTCTGAGAAGTAGCAAAATCTGAGATAAAATCCTGTCAATAGTCTGGTTTTGAATAAGACATTTTACATGGTGCAATTATAACCTGGATTGTATTCAGCTGCAGATAACTACTTTTACATGCTATAGATGCAATAAAATAATTTCAAAAAAGGGACCATCACTGGTTTGGGGTCCTTTTGTCGTGACTATTTCGCCAGTCTGCATCATTCAGGATCCAAGTCTTCCGTGTCCCAACTCATACAATCTTGGATACGTCACATAATATCCATAAATGCTGGCGAAGAGAAGAGAACGACCTTGGCAGATCCTGGGGTCTGGAGAAAGGACACTAAAGGGCAATGCTGACCTGGATGACTGAAGATGAGGAGCAAGACTCATCCAATGATGAAGTCAGATTTCCTATGGTGTCTTAGGCCTGTGTGCACTAGGAGAGCAGGAAGGGGTCTGGGAGGGAGACTTCTGCTGCCTCCTATCCTTGCGAGACAGTCTTTGGACCTGCCCCTAGGTATTGGGCTCCTCTGGGGGGTGTCTGTCGGGCTTCTTTCGGAGGAAGTTAGTTCTTCACTGGAGGCTGTGTGTGGAATTATGTCCTTCCTGATGGTTTCCCACCAATAGGAAGGCAATTCCTCAACTCCACCCTTATTTCCCCATTCAACAATACCAGATCAAGTGTTCTTTAGGCTAGTAGGTCCACTGACCAACTGCGTCAGGAGACCTTCCTGGATCGTGTCCAGCAGCACTTGCTCCCTAGCACTGTCACTTGAGTCACTGGAGGTGACTGGAATGCTCCAGTCAGTCAACCCCCAGCAAGTTGAAATCCTCCACGATGACCACCTTCCCTTTTCTACATACTTTTCCGATTTGTCTCAATTCCCTGTGAAGCTCCTCAGACTGGGACAGTGGCCTGTATACCACCCCAAACTTCAGTTTCCTACCCCTCGAGTTTAGAAGCAGCAACAAGATTGCCACAGTTCTTTCCTCCCCTCGTCCCTTGTGCATTTGATCCAGTCCCTCATGTAGACTGCCACCTCCCCTCCAGTCCTTCCTGTATAATTTGTACCCTGGGATTGCCAGATCTGTCCTGGTGCTCTGTTGCCCACGTTTATGACAGCGGCAATATCCACGCTCCACACTGCTAAGAGTGCCTGTAGCTCAGCCAATTTGTTGCCCAAGCTTCTCACGTTGTGAAGCCACCTTCCATCCTGCCCCCTTCCCTCCCCTTTTCAGCCACCTCAAATCCTTCCCTGCTAGCCTGGGGGTAGAGGCTGCAACTCCACTCTATTGGATCCCTGCCTACCTGCTGTCCACTTGCTACCCCCCTAACTAGTCTAAATCGTTTGTTGCAATATACTTACCCAGTCTTTGCTTTAATACCTCCTTCCCCTCCCCACTCAGGTGCGGCCCATCCCTTGCAAACATCCCAGTTACTGCTCCAGCCACCCACAACCCCATACACCTTGACATTCTACCAACTAAGCATACAGCTTCCCAATCCTCTCACTGTGCTTGTGTAATATACTGGGAGCACCTCAGAGAAGGCCACAGACTCCCCAGTCTCCTCGCGCAACCTTCCCACTTCCTCAAACCTCTCCCTTGTTTCCTCCACATACCATTATGTGTAGTTTCCTCCAACCCCTCCTTGCACACTTTAGGATTGCCTGTCCTGCCTCGTTTGCCTTTAATCCCAGTATTGACTCCACCCATATCAGACTGTGCCTCTCCCTCTTGCTGCCCCATCTGATCCCCTTGATAGAGGTCCCCACCAGTATACCCCCATCTTGGGTCACTCGCCACCTAGGTTCTCATTCCAGGGATAGACTAGTTTTACCATTTGCCCCAGTGTCTTCCCCCACCCTCCTGTTCGACTGCCAACCTCCCTCAGAGTATTATCCCCGCTATGCCGTGGCTCCATCTCTCCACTAGTAATGTCCCTCACCCTCCTCTTTGTACCATCCCGCAATCTCCTCCAGAGTCCTTCTTCCTGTGTCGCTAGTACAGCGAACATGTTCCCTACCCTCTGCATTACTATGCGTTTCCTCCTCCTGCTCCTCTTTTGCTAGGCCCTACTAGAGTCCACCCTTCATCAGGTGGCTTCCTGTCTAGTTTGCCCTTCCCCTGACCCACTGTTCCTTCTCTGTGGTGCCCTATGATACTCAGATGTCAGCCCTACCAACGCAACCTCCCCCACCCCCAAAACTCCCTGCCAAGCCACCAAATAGCTTACTCGAGCTTCCTTAGCCTGTGGCATATTGGGCACCTTCCCAGCCTCCACAGTATGTTCATCCACATTGCTGAACCACAACACCCTACAATCCTACCCATGGTTCACACTACCTGTACAGGACAGTGAAATAATCTATACCGACTGAAGTGGTTTACGAATACAGTTACAAACCCACCAATAGCATTCAAGTGTCAAACACATGCAGTCCAGAAATTAGATGGTTGCCCCAGGTCCTCTTTAGACACCCCTGGTTGAGCTCAATTAAAAAAATTACGAAAATCCTCTCCACAGCAAGTAGAATTAACCAATCCTGTTAAGACCCTTGAGCCCTCCCTGCTCAAGTATAACCTATCTGGCACATACAGGGTTTTGTTATCCTAGGCCGACCCCCCGCACCTTTTGATCCACACCATGGTCCCCAGCCATATATCAAACTCCACTATCCTCCGCTTCCTTGCTATTCTTGGTACTGAAAGCAACCAAACCTCCTGCTCCCCCAGCTCCATGAATCTCTCCTGTACCTCACGGTGTTCCCCAGGCACATCAGGATATGGAGGCTTCTCCCTTTCCTTCCTGGCATGAGTGGGCTTCCTCCAAAGTCTTCAGAAAACTGGAGCGCCACCCAGACAGACATCAGGCACCCCCCCCCCCACCACCAAAATTACTGAAGTCTGTTCTAAACACTGTTTTCCTACGCTTCCTGACCTGTGCATCAACAAGGAAACCACTACTAAGGGCACAAAACACCAATTTCACATCTAAAAAACACTGTCACCTCCTGAAACAGATCAATTAGATTGATGACCCCAGTGGGGTCACAGCTTTATGTTGCAACTCAAATTAAGGAAAAAAATGTTTTGATCGCTGGCTGTACCTGGCACGGCCTTTTTTGGGAGGGGTGGGGGAAGAAGAATGAGGAAGAGCACCAGGGATCAGAAGCAGGCTGAACACGGAACAGAAGGTGAACATGAGAAACCAATGTAACCACTACCTACTTCATAACACTAGCAGTTATACATACAGCCACACTGGAATCTCCATGCTCTCCTACCACCCAGCCATGGCAGCTAGCTGGGTTAATTCCCAGTCTCTCTCCCATCAGGTACCGGAAACGGGCAGAATCCAAGTTGCAGCCACTTCCAATGACACGGTTCTTGGGGAATCCACTGAGCTTCCAGGCCACATATGTCAAAATGTCCACTGAAAATGAAATTCAATAAAATCAGACACCGCCATAGACCCATCTGCAGTGATCCAACATTGCTGGCAGAGTTGTTCAGTCCCTTAGCAGCATTACACATCAGTTCCCAGACACAGGAGTTATACAACTTACTGCTGAAGACTAGATGAACAGTGGTCTTCAACAACTTTAAAAGTTTCTAAATCATTTTTTGGGGTGGGGAAGCTAATGGAGTATCAGGAGCAGATTTTGCCCTAAAAAAAAAGCTATGCAGAAAGCAATCACAGAAATGTAACCAAGAACAAATTGGAGGGGCATATCAAGTGTGATCCACAGCACAAGTGGGCTTCCTCAGAAAATATCAAAGTGGATAGTTCACTACGTAGCCTGCCATCCAGATAGAGGTCCCCCTTCCAACCTCCAGAAGTACTAACGTCTGTTCTAAAGAACACGTGTGTGTGTGTGTTAATGAGAATGCACAGGGATTGTGGGAAACTCCAGTTGTCATCAAGAGCATTACAGCTGGGGTGCAAAGTCATGCACCTAGGACATAGGAACCTAGTACTGGGGTGGGGGGGTACAGTCAAACAGGAAAGGAACCATGGGGTTATCAGATTACATCAGAGTAGTGTCAAGGCAGTGGGTAGGGCTAGTGGATGCTGGACTGCACAGCACGAGAACATTTGAGAGGATGTAAGTGGTGGTGCTGCCACTGTACCACTTGCTGGTGAGATGCTACTGGGAGTGATGTGTTCAGTTTTGAAGGCTGCACCTCAGAAAGGTCAGACCAGGTGGAAGCAGTCCAGAAGAGGGCAAGTAAAATGGTGCTGGGGTTGCACGAGAAGCCCTACAGGACAGACTAAGATTTTAACATGTGTATTCTGGAAGGGGGGGGGGTACGCAGCAGGAAAGAGCCAACATGCTGGAGATGTACAAGTACCCAAAAGTGGTGAACGGGTTGCATGAGTCTTTCAAATGAGAAAAGCACAAGAACCAGAGACTGATTTTTGGGGAGAAGAGACAGGATATGTGAGGAAATATTTTCAATGGTGACAAGATACCTGGAGAAAACAAACAAACAAAAAAAAAAAAAAAGATACCTGCAGAAGTGGCAAAGGCAAAACCAGTGGGAGGATTCAAGCATGTGTGGGAAAGATACAAGGGGATATCAGCAAATAGACAGAAGGTCACCAAGACCAGTAATGCTCTGCGGAGACAGATTAGGCAGGAAACATCTGTGCAGACTGGCTGGGCCAAGTGGTCCTTTTCTGCAGACATTTTATTTTTCCATGTTATCATATGAACATGGGAAAGACACCGTCTTTGGTCCATCTACTTTTCTCCCCAACCAGTGGGCAGTGGGCATCCCCATTTATTACACTGTCTTTGCATTTATCCAACCTCACAAAATTTAGACACTGACGTGGTCAGCCAAAAAATTACATTTCAGAAATCCACGTGTGTGCGTGTGAGTTTTTTTTTGGGGGAGGGGAGAAAGAACAGTTAGGCACTAGTAACAATGACTACTGGCAACTTCATAGCTTTTGCAATGCCCCACTCGCGATGCTCCATTCTTGGCCCTGCTAAACTTGAGTTACCACTTATGTCCTGGGTTGGAGACGACCAGCAGGATACAGTTTGGGCTGTGCTTGACAATATTGGGAATGATGAATTTAAAGATGTTGACATTGCGCTGCACCAGGTTCAGGCGACTCTCACCCTCTTGCTGGCGGGCCCCAGCAGTCACCACAACAAGCCTAGAATTGGCAGTCACGCTGTAGTCTGGCAAGAGAGGAACAAAGTTTGTGACAGAATAAGTAACTACAAACAGCTGTGCTCGTGATTTTGGCTACAGTACGTCAACAAGCTCAATACAAAGTTAACCAACACCATCATTATCAGAATTAGTCCCTGTGCTTCACTTTTCTGCTGAGCAACTGCCCCTCCATCCACCTGGCACTACTTAACTGGATCAGCTTTCCCCCCCCCATTACAAGTTCAAAATGCATCAAACAGATGTAGCACCACACTCACCATGTAATTTCACTTTGTTAGTATATACACCGTACGTCTGACCTCTGCCATTTACTCAAGATAACAAAATTAGGTTAATTAATTAGGGACCCCGGCACCTGATAAGGCGGCAGGAGTGCAATGCTACCACTGTCTGTTCTTTTCTTCATTAGAAACACACCAGTGCTGGAAACTGTATAAGGAAGTGCTCTACTTTAATGTGACAGCCTAAACAACTTACTGAAATTTGGTGGTCCAAATGACTTCCCCGTTCCCCAGCACATCAAGTGTGTCACTGACATCACCCAACTTGTTTCACATGAGTGCTTTCTTAAAAGTAATTTGTACCTTTGAGACAGCATGCACATGCATAACGTGTCAGGTGACAGTGTAATGGCTGGATGTGCTGGGGAGCAGGAAAGCCATCTGGACCACCAATTTTCGGTATATGTTTTAGACTGTCACTTTGAATAAAGTATCATAGGATATATCAAGCATCATAGACTACAGTCCTTATAGCTTGCCAGTCCCTTATATTTTAGAGATCAATAATTCTATCCCTACAGAACTCATCAGTACTCCGACCAATTTTGTTTTCCATTTTCCTTAATGACCTGCCACTAAGCTGCTCAACTTCATTAATCCAGATGACACTGTCCTATTCGCCTCTGGCTCTTCTTTGGTAGAAGAAACTACCAACCTTCAGACTGACCTCAATAAAGTTCAGAACAGGTTCAGCTCTCCCTAAATGCCAAAAAACCTGTCACCATGACCTTCAGCGTAAGGCAACAACTGTCCATGCTTGCCACCGTCCCCTCCCTCCACACCCTGGATGGGACTGTACTGGAAAACACCTCCTTCTGCTACCTAGGGGTCTGGCTCGACCAACACCTATCTTTCTCAGTCCACATCGACAGAATCCTGGGGGGGGGGGGGACAAAAAAGTGCCCCAAGCTCTGTTCCCTTTACAGGAACCACGACAGCCTCCCACTAACTGTGGTGGGAACTAGTGCAGAAGAGGATCCTGCCATCTTTTGACTACTGTGATACAGTCTACAGTGCCGCTTCCAAGTCCACCTTATCTAGACTGACTCCCTCTTTAATGCCTTCTGCCGCTTCACCTTCAATGCACCCCCTCTGAACCCATCACTGATCTCTACTGTCCTCTTGCATCCCCCAGAAAAATTGCCGACAACTGCACCAAGTTTCTCAATTCTGGCTAGGTTCCCTTACGTCTTACCTCTCCTCCTTGCCATCGCCGCCTTCTGTCCCCTGCCCTTGGATCCTATGACTCCTGTCAATTACTATTCCCTAGGAGGAAGTCCACCATGGGACAAGCAGCCTTCTCACACAGGCTCCTTAAACTCTGGAACGAACTGGCTCCTCAAATTAGTCACTCCTCCATTCACTCCCTTGCTACTGCCTTGGCGATCTACCTGATGAACTGTACCTGCACATGAATTCCTCCTGTGCCCACCCCTATACCCTGTATCCACCTGCTCGCCAACGTCACCCATCATATGTCAATAAGCTGGACTATTAACCAACTATTGCACTTACGCTTCTGCTGTCTTACTGCACTTTGTATGTAACCTGCACCATAGCTGGATCATTGTGTCTTGTGCCCAACTGTTCCCTGCCTATAACCAGTCACTAAGCTGTAATTCCATTATGTGTACACAATGCAATGTAATGCTATATGCATATACTGGAAAACCAGCAAGTTTCAGTCCAGTGCACAAACTAATGTTAAATGTTTTACTCAGCGATAGCCTGCGTGTTATCCTCACCCATCCTTCCCCTCCAGTCACACCGGGATACTAGCATCGTTTTGCTCAGTGTGACCTGGTGAAACAATTCACTAAATAAAATAAAATGTCCAGAATTGATTTAATGGTATCCATATTAGGGCCATCTACTACAAAAGCTAGAAGATCATTCCATGATGAATTACCCTCTGGCTAAGCTAATTTTTCCTGGAGATTAAATTCCATCTTGATAGATTAGCTGCTTGCTATGCCTTCTACAACTACACAGACTGGTAGAGTAAATCCTAATTCTTCCCTCAATTTAACACCCCACCCCCCATTGCTTTAAACAGCATGCACATGTTACCTTATACCTCCTATACTGGAGTGAAGAGGGGTTCAATGCTTCCAACCTTTCCCTATATGATCTAGTTTTAAATGTTGACAATAGCTTTGTTAGCCCTTCTCTGTAACCTTCACTTTGAGGATGCCCTCCCTTTTATATGGGGGACCACACTGAGACACTATTCCAAATGAGACCTAACCAAAGCACTATACAGTGGCATCAGACCCCCCCCACCCCCAACCCCGCTGGATGGGTCTCAGAGTTGAGATTTTGGTTAGCCTTTGTCTGATCACTACTGTGTGTACTAAATTTCAGATTAGTACTAGACTCCCAAGTCTCTTTCCTCATGTGTTATTAGTGGATCAGTTCCAAGTTTATAACTACTTCATTATTATACCTACCCAAGTGAATCATCTTGCATTCAGATGTGTTCAATTTAGGTCTGTTAGACTTGATCCACTTTAAGATTTAATTTATTGCTCCTTGCAAGCAAGTCCTCTCCGCAGTGTTATTGCCAGACGCCACTTTAGTCATCTGCAAACTTGTAGAGCCAGATATTTGGGTTTATTTTTAGGGTGGAGATGTAAATAGGCCATGGCATGGCCCCAAAACTGAACCCTGCAGAACTCCACTGGTGATGGGTACCCAGTCTGATACTGCCCCTTTTATAATAACCCTCTGCCTTGTCCTGTAACCATTCCGAGATCCAATATACAGTACTGGTCTCCGGCTTATCTCCCTCAGTGTGGTTAATGGCTCTAAGTGGGGTAGTTTATAAAGTCCACAAAGGCAACATCCACTGAATTCCCCATCTAGTTCATTAACTTTCTTGTAGTCTGGCAGATTAGAGATTAGTCTGGCAGGACCTTGATTTTGTGAATCCATGTTGCAGGATCGGTCAACCCCTGCTCCTCAGGAAAAGTTCGAATTTTCTTTTAAAAAATACTCTAAGATTTTACCCATAATAGAAGTTAAGCTTACTGGCCTAAAATTTGATGGAACTGTTTTAGACCCCCCCCTTTTTTTTTTTTTTTAATTAAACAGTGGCACCACAGTTGCAACCTTCCAATCTTGTGGAACCTCCACTAATCGAGGGAGAATTTAAAAATATGGGCGTGGGGTAGTGCTATATAATCTGCCAAACTCATGCAACACTTTGGGGTGTACGTTATCTGGCCCCGATTTACTAATGTTCACCCTATGTAATCTCTCCAGCACCTCATCTGAATCTATTTGTCCAGAGAATGGGTGGTTATTTGTGAATAGGAGTAAGCATTGTTAAAAGCCGAGCAGAAACACACATTTAGGATGTCTGCCATTTCTTTATCTGAAGTTGACAATCCATTATTATTCTTAAAGGGACCCACTGTACTATACCAAGGTTCATACTAAGGGAAGTTGCAAGAGCAAGAAGGCAGAAGCCCATGAAGCTCCTATACCAATCCAAAACATAGTAGAAGTCATACCCTTTACAAATAGACCATCCAATCTATTTTTGAAAATACTTTTAATTTCACTAACATTTAGTGATAGCCTGTTCCATGGACCAACAACTCCAATAGTAAAAAAATATTTATGACTTGACTTAGCAAAGGGTTTTCTAACTAACTGTAAGGGATGTCCCCTGGTATTGCGACCAGTTTTTAAATTCTAGACCCAGTTCACACAATAAATAAGGGTCTTGAATAATGTCATACAATAACATATCACCACGAAGTTGACGTGTAGATAGGGGCATACTTAATGTGGCTAAAACAGGATTTGTTATCCTTAACTTTAGTTGCTAAAAAGATCTCCTGCTGCGCTTTTGCCTTTCTGATGACCATTTTAACTTTCTTTGTAAAATCCCTAAAGACCGGATGGTTAGCCTCAGATCTGTCTTACACTTTGTGCACATTCTATTTTTTGAACATTCTATTTTTTTTTTTTTTATAATTAATATACTTGAGCCAACTTGGACACTTTTCCCCTGTGGTTTTATATTTAAAACTGGGCATTTTTTTGTCTGATCCCTTAATTTTGTGAGTAGCACGTTCCACGTCTCATTTACAGAGTGAATTTTAAAGTCCTTATCCTAGTCCCAAAGTGAAATTCCCCTTCTAAACTGGCCAAAATCTGCCCTACTGAAGTACAGCTTTGTTGTAGATCCTTGCTCTCAGAACCCAAGACTCCTTGATCCTAAAATGGACTGTACAATGATTACTATTACTAAGCATGTTATCTACCCTAACAATCTATCGTAGAGCACCCCTTCCCCCGCATTGGTGCATTTCTATGAAGGAATGAACAGACCATGCTAGCACTACACTCCTGTTGCTTTAGCAGGTGCCAGTCTAATTATCGGCACTAGTGAATCTCTGACTTCGGCACTGCTGTTCCTAGGTGCAGTCGTACCTGCCTTTAAACTACATTTTTAACAGCTTAACTACAGTTCTATGATTCTAGACCAATGCTGATGCAAAAAACCTTCATCCCAGTGTCTTCCCCTTTTCAGGAAGACTATACAATTAATGTGCTTAGCTCATTTCTCTTCAAATGCAGAATGTAGGTGGTGGCCTTTGACCTTGTAGATGCACCCTAACCTTTGCTAGAGACTATTTTCTGTGTGTCGAGAAAGAGACTGCCATGCTGCAGGTCCATCATCTCTCCTTGGAGTTTGTCCTCGATCACATCAACCAGTGCCAGCTCATCGGACAGACCCTGCAAGACAAATGACAACTTAGTATTTCACCCAAGAACCAACCCCTCCCACACACACTTTCCATTACATATCTGCACACAATTACTCCTACCATTTCCCAAAATTATCGTTAAATGCTTGAGCAGTGACCCACTACCTGGCATGACCAGAGAATCTCAGATGGCACTGGGTTGATCTGGATCGATTTGAAGTACCTGGGTCTGTTACAATACTGCATTAGTTACTGTCTGCTTTGGGGCGCCAATCATGTGTAGTAGTCCATTTGGGTCAAGGTATCCAACTGTGCAAGTCATAACACCTGCATTTATAGGTCATGGCATCACAGTAAATACCAAAGGCTCCATGGACTGCAGGGTCCTGCAGATACTTCCATAGCCCACAGGACGCATGTTCAGTGTGGATAGTCCCAGAGATGTATGGCCAGTTTAGAGACGCACCTACTGCTACCTGGTGGTCCACCCATACAGATGTTGGGGAGCATCATATCCACTTCTGAAGAACATTGCTGGACTTTCTCCCTTATTAAAGCAGGGCCTGAGTGCATATTTATGGAACACAAACAGGAGAGCAAGTACCTCAGCTGGGACTAGAAGCCAGGCCATGCGGAGAACTGTTCCCGGATGCACTACCAGCAGTACAAACTACAGTCACTATGGATTCAAGTCACAGCTGAGGCACTTCCTTCTCTCCTCTGAAAGAGATCTTATGGCAATGGCATTGTACAATTTTACTGAGACACAGTAATGTACAATACACAATGAATGTGTAAAATAAGTGCAACAGTAAATGAGATCAAGCTGCAAACACACACACTAAACTCCCCCCTTGAACATTTTGGGGGAACCATTCCAGATTGCAGGACTAAAGATTTAACATTTACTTTTCAATTTGAAACATCCATCGGTATTCTCATCTCACAAAAGTTGACAGAACAAGCACACTATTAGACAAGCGCCATAACAATCAGGACAACCACTTCAGAACTTTGAATACCACCACAAAGATTTAAAACTCAAGTTTCATATTCAGTAGAAGCCAGTGTAATGTTCTGGCAAGGGTACCATTGTTATGACGTGTGCCACTGATCACAAAAGCAGTGTTTTGTATTCCTTGCAGAGGAACAATGGAGGGAGGGTAAGCCCATTAAAAGACCATTATGGAGGGCTAAACCAAGTAATTTGCCTTGGGAATACTTCAATGCCAATACTGGATTAGATCAAAGATGCACGACTTTTCGTAAGCATGACTCAACAGGGCACTGGCTGTCTGGGGTCAATACATGTCCTGGGTATGTACTGAGGCACAAAAAATTGTGCCAGTGCCTTACCCCCAGATAACCAATGGACAAATAAGTAGACAGTTTTATCAATACTGGCATTTTTTTTCCTTTAAAAAGGAAAACTCTGGAAAAGCCACAAAATGCAGCAGGAGCTGCAGAGACATGGTTAAGACTTAGCATTCAACTGAATATATAACAAAAAATAAATGTTTGCTGCATTTATGCATTACCTTTATAGAACTGCGCTGTCCATAATGTCTGTAGAGCTGCCCACAGCCATCTCCTACCACAGGCAGTGTTCTGCATGCAGGTATGCTAGTGAGGGCTACCAACCAATGGCAGAGTTGGTAGCCCACATTACCATAATGTGTGCGCCAGAAGCTGCCCAACGTGCACAAGAGGACCACAGGCAACTCTGTAGACATGTATGGCATGGTTTTTTTTTTTTTTTTTTTTTTTTTTAAAGTAACCTACAAATGCAGCGGCTGCTTCCACCAGTTCCTTCACATCAGTCAATCTGCCTTCCCACACATTCAATATATGTAACATAAGACAAGAATTCAATCTTCTGCAAACTTTTCTAGCAGAATGTTCATCCCCTCATCCATAACAGAAGGCCTTATACAGTGCCATGATCTGTAACAGGGTAAACAGCAGAGAGGCAGTCAGGGATGGAAGGGGGTAGTGGTCACCAACAATTCTGTATGCGACAGTATGTCGTTTGCCCAACTGCCAAATTCTGCTGCCAAAAACTTGGTCCAACCTGTGCACTTCTTGGGGATTCACATATGGGTCTCAACTTAGCCAATCATGAGGCAGAACAGTGTTATTTACTATAAATCTGCAATTTGACTATTGTTTAAGCTTCCGAGAGAGGACTTTGTCTAAAAGCTAAAGCACTTTGTTCTTTGCTACATTTATGTTGGTCCAATAAAAAAGGTTTTGAATCATTTGCTTCTGGGATCTAGATTTCTTAATGGGATCTCAAGAAGTTTGAAGGAGAAAAAACCCAGACAATTGCTGTAAGGAGGTAGGACTTAAACTTCAGGTCTGTCAACACCTATTATTGGAAACACGTATCTGCATACTAGCAACACCAATTCTGAGTAACAGCTAGACAGTATTGTACTTTATAGATCCCTGAATATGCAACAGTGAGGTACATTATGCGCAGCTGCAGGTTCAGAGAAAATGCAGTAAGATTACCATCCCGGAAAGATACCACCTGATATATAGCAATGTATGTCTAACATGACCACCCTAGCAAGATTAGAAAAACGACCTACAGTCAGGCGAAACTTGAAGATGTGCAAAATAAATCTGGTGCACCTACTCAGCAAATTTGCCCACCCCCTGCTAAAGCATGGTGTCAAGACACAAACCAAAGTGACCCCACACGCCCCCAAATGCAAGGCATGAAACAGCCAACAGCATGAAAGCTCATCGACCCAACACGGACAGATGAATCGCAGTAACTGAACTTTTACTTCTATACTTGGATTTGTCATTTCTGGACCTGTGGGAGATTAAACATCTTGCTAGAGCGAGAGGGGGAAAAAAAAAACCCCACTCTGTCCTGGTGCAGTTAATTCCACACAACATGCTTATCCCATCATGGAGATACTGGGAAAAAGAATACAACCAAGTCAGAACCTACAGTAATTCTCTCCCTTGGGGGATGAAAGAAAAAATTACTCACCTTAGTAATGTTTTTTCTAATGGAGTCTTGCTATATTATGACATATGCAGTATAACCCCAGGTTAGAACTGCCCCAGAGATGAGTTAACTTTCCATGCAGGGCATGGAATCTTGAGCGCGAGCTCGGTCGAACACTGTTGAAGCTCAAACTTAAACAGTCAGATCTTTAAGAGCAAAAACTCACTAAGGTTCTGTGTGGAAGCTGTAAACCTACACTAGCCCACTGGCTACTAACTACAAAAAAATTTTTATTCTTGATCCCAAAACAAAGACTCAAGTCAGGGGATTCAAAAAAAATATCATAACAGCTAAGCACCCTAAGAAAGGGTGAAAATAAAGTGGGCATCCATGAAGTGCCAACATTGCACTGCCCACCCACATCCCAAAAGAGAGCTTCTGAGAGGGCAGGCTGGGAGTCATAATATAGCAAGACTCCATTAAAAGAAACATTACTAAGGGAGTAATTTTTCTTCAAACATGAAATCTTGCTATATTATGACATATGCAGACTAACAGCAGTACCTTCATGGAGGAGGGACAGAACCTACTTGGGAAACAGGCTCTGAAGCACAGCTGTGCCAAATCGAGCATCACTCCTAGCCTGGATATCCAGGGAGTAATGCTTAGTAAAAGTGTGAACTGTTTTCCAGGTAGCTGCTTAACATCTCTAGGATAGGGATGTCCCTGGCAGCAGCCAGAGACGCAGCTGTACCTCTGGCAGAGTGAGGCCTGAGAGAGGAACCTTACCCAGTTTTTCATAGCAGAACTGGATACAAGAGACAATCCACCTGGCAATGGATCTTTTAGTGGCAGGTTTCCCTTTACCAACCTCACCATAAGTGAGGAACAATTGGAGGGATTCAAACCTGTGACCCTTGGTACTTTCTATATAGTAACTAAGGGCTCTTGACATCTAAACTGTGCAATCTTCTCTCGCCAGGAGGTGGAATGGTCAGTGAAGTACACAGGAAGAGACATATTGATTAAGGTGGAAGTCTAAAACCACCTTAGGCAAAAACTTCCGTTTAGTCCTGAGGACCACCTTATCTCTATGAAAAGGAGACAAAAAATCAGGCTCCACTGGACAATGCTTGTAGCTCACTTATGCGCCTGGCAGAGGTGATGGCTACCAGAAACAGTTTTCCAAGTCAAGTACTTAAGCTCTGCTGAAGACAATGGCTCAAAAGGGGGTTGCATAAGCCGAGCAATACAAATATTAAGATCCCAAGCAGGGGCAGGGTCCCTGAACGGAGGGTTGGTGTGAAGCAACCCTTTAAAAAAAAAAAAAAAAAAAGGGTGGAGAACACAGGGTGAGCTGAAAAAGAAGAGGGTTTACCTGCTGATAAGAAGACAGCTGCCAAGTGCACTTTTAGGGTAGCTGGTCTCAGCCCCAAGGAATTCAAATGCACCAAATAGTCCAGGATCATGGGCACGCCAGCAGATTCTGGGGAAATATGCTTACCAGCACACCATATGGAAAATCTCTTCCATTTTGAATTATAAGTCGCCCTGGTGGAAGGCTTCCTAGAGGCCTTCAATATATCCAATACACCTTGAGAAAGGTGTAGGTTAGCAAACTAACTCTTCAAGAGCCATGCCTTGAGATTGAGAGATTTGAGGTTCGGATACCAAACTCCCCCCCTGGGCACAGGTTAACAGGTTGTGATTCCTGGGAAGACACAGGGGAAGGTGGACTGCTAAGGACATGAGGAGTGGGTACCAGGGCTGCCTGGCCCAATCTGGAGCAATCAGGATCATCTTGCAGGATTGAGATCTGATTCTGACTAGCACCTTGAAAAGAAGGGGGAAAGAGAGACAGAGAAACTTCCTTTCCAACTGAGGAGGAAGGCATCCAGAGGGACTGCAAGAAAAAAAAAAAAAAAGGGGGGAAGTTGGTGATTGTATGGGGCTGCAAAGAGATTTCATGGGTGCCCCATCTGGCAAATACTACCTCCAGTACTAGGGGATCCACTGCCCATTCGTGATGGCCCTGGGAAATCCTGCTGAGAGCATCCGCTAGGACACTGTCCTTTCCTGGGAGGTGAACTGCCATAAGGGAGGCGTTCAGAGAATAAGCCAGAGACCACAACTTCATTGCTTTGGTGCACAAGGCCGTAAACAGAGTGCCCCCTTGCTTGTTGGTGTACCACATTGTAGTGGTATTGTCTGATCTGAACAACCTTGTTCTGAACAGATGTGGAAAAAACCTGGTGTGCTAGAAAAACTGCTCTGAGTTCCAGCAAATTGATGTGGAGCAGAGATTCCTGAGGGGACCACAGCCCTTGGGTGGAAAGGTTGCCCATGTGAGCTCCCCACCCCAAGAGGAATGCATCTGTAGTAAGGGTCAAGGAATGAGACCGGGGAGTGAAGGGAACCCCCCCGTCTCAGATTGTTCTGATCCTGCCACCACTGGAGGGCCTGGATCAGGGTTCGAGTCACTGGAATCAATTTGGTTAGAGGATCTGTCCTTTGAGACCAAAAAAGCTCTCAAATAGAACTGGATGTCCCTCATCTGAAATCTTGCTCCCTGCACTACTGCTGTAGAAGCAGCCATGTGCCCCAGGAGCTGTAGAAAATGCCTTGCTGGTCAAGAGACCTGCAGGGTGAAAGAGGCCAGAGACCAAGGTCCTTGCTCTTTCCAGAGGGAGGAAGGCTCTGGCTTGGCTTCTTTTGTGTTCAGTTCTGCACCTATGAAGGTGAGAAGCTGGACAGGCTCCAGAACAGACTTTGGAAGATTGAGAAGGAAACCTAGAGATGTTAGCAGTTGCTGGGTTACTTGTAAGTGTAGTTTGACCTGTTCTGGAGACTGGCCTACAATGAGCCAGTCGTCCAGATAAGGAAAGATGGCAATCTTTTGCCTTCTTAAATGAGCAACTGCTACTGCCAGGCATTGTGTGAACACCCTCGGGGCCGAGGTGAGGCCGAAGCGCATTGCTCTGAACTAGTAATGTCCCAAGGGCAGTTTGAATCGGAGGTACTTTCGATGGGAGCTTCTGATGAGAACATGGAAGTAGGCATCCTTGAGGTCCAGGGAGGCTAGCCAGTCCCCTGGCCTTAGAGAGGTTAAAATAATCCCCAGAGTCACCATTTTGAACTTTGGTTTTAAAAGGTGCTTGTTTAGATACCAGAGATCCAGGATGGGCTGCCATTCTCCTGTCTTTTTTGGGGTAAGGAAGTACCTGGAGTACAACCCTTTGCCCTGGTGTATGGTTGGAACCCTTTCCACGGCTCTGAGAGCCAGGAGGGAAGAAACTTCTGTTTCCAAGGTAAGTGCCTCTGATGGGTTTGCAGGTGGAAGAGACCCGGCTCATCTTGGGAAGCTTTTTTGAAGCTGAGAACCAGTCCCTGGCTTACTACTTCCAGGACCCACTTGTCTGATGTTAAAGACTTCCAGTCGTGGACAAAGTAAGCCAGCCTGCCCCCTACCGGTAGTGGAGAATTGGCCCTGGCCACCCCATCAGGGAGCCTGTTTTGCAGGGGCTTTGGGTTGAGGGGTAGAAGCAGGTTTACTAGAACCCCTTCTGCCCCTTCCTCTAAAGAACCCCCTCTGGGCATAAGCAGAAGAGGAGGCCTGGGCTTGGTAAAAAGGCCTATGAAAAGGCCTGCCCCTGCCCCCGACATGCTGCCTTTGAGGAGTGGCTTGCCTTTCTTTGGCCTGTGCACTCCTATAGGTGGTCGTATACTCATCCATTTTCTTCATACAATTCTCTGTCTGCTCCCCAAACAGAGAATTGCCTACAACAGGAAAATCCATAGCCTTAGATTGAGTATCCTGTGACAGGGCAGTACATCCGAGCTAGGCCATTCTGCGAAGAGACACAGATGTAGCCATGACTCTTGATGAAACATCATTAGAGTCTACTGCAGCATGAAATTGCACCTTGGATGCCTCAATACCATCCGCAGCCACCTGCTCCAGCTCCCTGGCAAGCTGGTCAGGGGCCTGTTTTGCTAGGGCCAGGACAGTATCCCATCTGGATTTCTGGTACCTAGCTGCATAAGCCATATAATTTGCCTGTTTGAGTCCCAAAGATGCTGCCATGTACTGTTTCTTTGCCATGGCATCCATCCTCCTGGAATCCTTTTCAGGATGGTGAGAGGCTAGAGGAATATTAGCCTTGTCACAGCCTGCACTACCCCCACATGGCTGCATTGCTGGGAGAGGAACTCCGTATCAGAGCCTGATAAGCATACCTCTTGTCCATCCTTTTATCCACAGGGAGGATAGAATGAGGAGTTCAGAATTTTTACTGTCCGTTTCCTAAAAGATTTGTGCAAGGGAATAGGCAGTCTCCTAGACTCTAGGAATATCCATCATTTCCACAAAAATCAGGCTCTTCTTGATAATCAACAGCTTCCTCAACAGGGAGTTGCAGAGTCTCAGCAACTTTCTTGTAAAACAAAAGATGAGAAGGGGACTCAGATAGCCTGGGAGGGGAAACCCCTGAAGGTCTGTCTGGAGAGATGGCCGGTTCAATGGGCACATCCAGCCTTTCAAAAATCACTCTCCTCCCCTTCCTCCGGTTCATAAAAAAATCCTCAAAAATCAATCTTGAACCGGAGGAACCGTCCGAACCGAGTGCTTCCCTAATGGTGTCTGTTCGGACGGAACCGGGGAAAGAGACTGGACAATTTGAATAGCTCTGGCCATTTCCTCAGCGGTTGGAGAAAGAACTTTTGGCCCCAAACTAGCCAACTTTCTAGTCCTTTTAGTTGGAACCGGCTCCTCAAGAGTTGGCTCTTCGTTTGCCCGAGGAAGTATCGCCCTGGTCAGAGGGTACTCCCTCAGGTTTGGTTGGAACCGAACTGGCCATCCAGGTCAGCAGACTTTTTGGCCTCCCTTTCCCTGAGCCTACCAACTCTTTTCCACAGTGGCAGCAGGAAAATTCGTACAAATCTGGCAGTCTGCATTGAGGTGGTCAAACCCCAGACAATACACAAGTGGTGTGTGGGTCAGCCTTAGCAAAGGCTTCCCCACAGAGGCCACAGTGCTGAAACCTAGTGGGTCCGGTTTTTCAGACAGTGCCAGCCTAACCAAAACTTGCCTGTTAATGGCAATCCGCCAAGCAAGACTCTTAATGGTTCCCAACCATGTCACGGGTTGTGGAAAAAACGTAATAAAATCCATTTTTTTTTTTTTTTTTTTTTGAACCAGGAACCGCACTCTAAAGGACTAGAAAGTAATTTTAAACCCAATCTGATCAGTTCAAACCGAACTGAAAATGTTTACAAGTTCCACACAGAAGAAAAACAAAAACCTATCTATTACTTACAATACCAGACAGAGCTTGAACCGACGATTTCGGTTAAATTTCAGCAAAATAAACAGAATTACACTTTAAAACAGAGAAACGAACCGAGCAGCCGGAGGAATCTCCGGATCGACTGTTCAGTGAGGCGGAGTAAAGAATTTGACAGTTTAAGTTTGAGCTTCAACAAACAGTGTTCAACTCAGCTCGTGCTCAAGATTCCATGCCCTGCATTGAAAGTTAGCTCTTTCACCTCCGGAGCAGTTCTAACCTGGGGTTATACTGCATAGGTCATAATATAGCAAGACTTCATGTTTGAATAAGGAATGTGGTGTACAGCTGAAATGCAGGCAGCAGCCACCTGGCCATCCAATGGGATAACCTTTTCCATGACAGGCAAAAGTTGTAACATCTAGGAATCCCAAGGGAGGGTTCCCCAGCAGATGGTTTTTCATTTTGACGGTCCTAGACATCCTGTGGACAACTGTGTCCCAGAAGAAAAAAAAAATTTGCCCCCCACCCGGTTCAAGTTCAACTGTGCACTGCCAGTGAAAGTGCTACAATTACAATAGATTCAGAGAAATACATGCATACCCAAGAGCCTCAACTTTTATCTTGGGTTTAAAAGTCACTTACCTTTGTAGTTCCCTATAAAAGGTTGGAAATGCATGTTAAAGCAATAAAGCAGAACAAACTCACCTTATCGGACATACCTTCATCAGGACACTGATGGCACATGCCATACCGACAGCACCAACTCCTACAACAGTGACCTTGTTGTTAGAGACTGGCTTTTCATCCTTCAGCATATGATGAATCAGCTGGTCCTTAACAGTTGCCATTTTCTAAAGCTGTTGGTGCTGCAACAAAACAGTCATTAAGAAAAGTATTGTACTGTAGCACAGCAATATGGGCAACACTTATGTTTTCATAGTAGCCACAGAAACTGTTCCAATAGCACTTTAAGGTGGTGGGAGAAGTACAGTAGCAACATTCTGCTATCCATTCCAGTAGGAAATGGTGTGGAGATGAGGAACTGCAGGGAGTACTACTTACAATTAGCAGGGGTCGAAATTAAGTTTTGCAGCCACTAGCCAGTAGGGCTAGTGACTGGAGAAAATCTGCAGGCCCCACAGACATTTCCACCATCCCACTCAGTGTACATACAGAGTTGCTGCCTTCTGCAGCACGAGCCTGCAGGGCTAGTTAAATGAAAATTTTATTAGCCAAATACAGAATCTACCAGCATGTGTCCAGTGGGCCAATTCTGACCCCAGAATTAGAATGTTGTATCATACACATTTTAGCATCTTACTGCCTAGACCAAATAAAAGTTTGAATCCATCCCATTTTCATTCCAAAGGTCCATGGCCATATATTTTAGTGTTAACATAAATGGTTTCTATACCATCCCAAAAGTACAACAAAGCATTCCAAACAAACTGAAGTTATCATTTGCCAACAGGTTTCCATGCGCTATCAAAGCTGCACTACTGTAGCTTTGCCAAAACTTATTTTAAGCAGTCCACTGCACTTTGAATTGAGAAAGCCACTGTTGCATTCACTTCCTTCAGATTGCGACATGGCTTTCAGCAAGTGTTTGTACAAGTTAGCATGGGATGTTTGTCCCAGAAAGGGTGTAACGCAATGAGCATGGAGAGGTGGTAACACTGCTGTAGGGACACTCATTCTACTCAATGCCCCCCAAAAAAAAAAGGCCCAAGCTTGTTCAAAACCCAGGTCGCAGAAGTAACTCCTACCGCTGCACCACAGGCTGGCTAAGAAGAGGGCCTTCATGCTGTGGACAGTTATAGTAAATAAGTAAATAACAGAGAAGCCCTGAAAGGACTGGGTGAAGTCAGATTTCAGAGGGGAGGGTTTACTATATTTTACATGGAAGTAACTGTAGGTAGAAGTTTTGTAGTATGCAGCTGTAGCAAGTCATGTACAGCTTATCACAAGTGATTAGGCTTTTTTTTGCCATACCAATACAGAAAATATTCACTACTGGGCATAGGATATCCCAATCCCAACAGAGCATGGCCAACTTCAGTCAGTGTAAGCACAGAAGCTCCACTACCAGGGACTGCTACATCTAGCAGTGCTTTTCTATCAGTTGGAAATGCAAGGACCCCATTTTACCGTCTGCCTGTGCCCCATTTGTGGCTGCACTGGTGGGTCCCAGCTTAGTTCCACAGAAAACAGAAACACCATTTTACCGTCCAAGTGACGGTTGTGGTTTTATGATGGACATCTAGGCTGGACAGTTTAAGACAGGGTGAGAGCTCATCCTTTGAATCCTCTTCACTGTCAGCTGCTCCTCAACAGCACATTTCCTGATGTCCTAACTTTTCGGTACAGCACTCATGAGCTAGGTTTATACTAGCTCTCCAGTTCCTCAGAGTGTCTCTGCTAACTGCATAAACCCATTCACCTCAACCAGCCACTTCCTGCCTGGTCCTCTTCCCATTCCCACCACCCCCACACCAGTGATCACAGGTTGGTGTACTGCATACAAAAGGATCCATAGTCCCAAATCACCATCCCTACAAAGTATATCAGGTGTACATCTCTGATCACTTGACCTGTCCGCCCTTCTTTATGGTCTCAGTCCCAATGACTGGTACCCCTCAATTCAAAACAAAGCACTTTTCTTCTTCAGTCTAAATTGCATCAACCTGGAACAAACCACCACCCCTTGGAGCTCATGTACTTTCACCCAAGTCCATCATGTACAGCTGGCAGCAAGGTCAGAGTTCAGGCAGCAGCAGAATTACTTGGGCAGTGTGTAACACTAGCAGTTGTCAGTAGGTGGAGTCAAGTGTTGTGCACTGTGTGTAGAAGAGCTGTGTCAGACTAGGTCATTCAGCTAGGTCGACATAGATGTCACAGAATGTATTTAGAGTAGGCAGTGATCTCAACGGAAACCACTGGTAAATGAAATGCCATTTTAAACCACCACTTGATTTCTCATGAACACTAGTCGCACTACTTTATCCACATAAAATATGTGAAAAAAAAATACCCACTTTGCACCGGCACTGTGGGCAATCCCACCACAGATAATTTTTATTTTTAATGATGCAGATTTGCCCTCAATTTTGGGGAACAAGCAAAAAAATTGTCAAACTTACCATTTCTGAAAATGGAAAATCACTGGCTCTAGAAAAGTGTTACAGATCAGCAAGGAGAGAGAAAGTGTAGTACAAAGGCACAGATTGTGAGGTGTGCATTTAAGTTACTGGAATCCTCAGGTCATTTGTGGGGACATGCATGCCCCTTCAGAACCTCAAAAATGAAATTATGAGCCCAGCCCTTTAGGAGCTCCCACATAATCAGTGGTCCTACTTTTCCTGGGTCTCAGAGCGCACTGCTTTAGAGCCTACAACTCTAAAAATTCTGTCTCACTGGAGCACCATGGATGCCAGGGAAGAAGAGAAAAACCTGACATGCACACTGCCCCTCACCCTCTGTTTGGGCAACAAGATGCAGGCCATTAGTAAATGGGGAGTCCACTCCAAAGGGGGGTTAGCAGCAGGGTACCACAGGGTTCAGTACTGGGACCTGTCCTCTAATGTCTTTTATAAGTGACATTGTGGAGGATCTGGAAGGAAAAAGTATACCTCTTTGCAGATGACAGATCTGCAGGGTTGATACGGGGGTAACAATGAGAAGGAACTAAGGAACTTGGCATGGTTGGAGGAATGGTCAAATGTATGGCAGCTTAGAAATCTATGCAAAGTAAACCATATGGAAACAAAAACCCAACAAGAGTACACCGGGGCATGCACCACTAACAAAAAGTGTAAAGGGACCAGGAGGTAGTTTTATCAGACGACCTAAAGGTAGACGAGCAATGTGCTAAGGCAGTAGGAGGGTTGGAACAGTGGGATGCATAAGGAGAGGCATCACCAGTAGAAAACAGGAAGCTGTTATCCCTCTGAACAGACAGTTGGCAAGACTCCATCTGAAGTACTGCATGCAGTTCTGGAGACCCCCATCTCCGCAAGGAGAGACAGGATGGAGGTGGTCCAGAGGGCAACTAGAATAATGCAGTGTCTGCAGCAGAAGTCCTACGAAGAGAGATCAAGAAGCTCAATATGTATACCCTCAAGGATAGAAGGGAGGGGGGACAGGATAGAAACTTTAGTACCTCAAGGGAATCAACGAAGTCCAAGAGAGTAGAATCTGTCAGAACAAGGGGGCACAATCTTAAGATAGAGGGGGACAGTTTAGGGGCAACAAGAGGAAAGTATTTTTTCCACAGAGGGTAGTGGATGCATGGAACAGCCTTCCGGAGGAGGCTGTGGAGTCAAAAAAGTGTGTGTGTGTGTGTGGGGGGGGGGGAGAAATTAAAGCATGCATGGGACAGACGAGGCAATTCCACTGGCGAGTAGGAGGAAGTAGGCTGTCTGTTAACTAGGTCCTGCAACTTAGACGACAGGGAAACTAGCAAACTGGGTGGGCCAAGTGGTACTTATCTGCTATCAAGCCATCAAAGTCAATGTTTTACGCTCCACATGCCTATCCCACGCATGCTTGAAGCCCCTCACCATCTTTACCCCAATCACCTTCTGTCAAGCATCCCCTACCCTTTGTGAAATATAATTTCCTCATATCCCTCCTAAACTTACTGTTCTGGTTTTATTTCACTTTAACCGCAGCATATCCAATCACCATCTGCAGTTTTGGACCTCTATGACCCAAATTGCAGAGCCATGAGCAGACCCAAGTTATAGTTTTTACCTTGCCATGGCATGAAATTTATACAATACAGTGCCTTAGCAAGATCTCACTGCTCTATTTTTAAACTGCAGCAGAAGCCACTGTGATACCAATCATGGTATAAACTGTTCTGTCCTAAGAGCTCCTCTGACCAACCTCACAGAAATTAAGGATTCCACTTTAGGCTCAGACGTTAAGCTTTGCAGAATGTAGAAATTACTGCATGGCCCAGTTAAGGCTGCTCAAGTGCTACCTGCCTATCTGATCATTGCAGGTACCATCTGGTCTCCAGCAACCCTTCTCACTCTTTCTGTTTCAACAAGTCTGCTGCAAGAGACATCTGTGCACACAAACATTTGACATTGGTGGCAAAGCCTATGTAGTGGTGCATCTGTGTGAGCAGGGCTCAGAGGAAAATCTAATCCAAGATAATCTTAAGATCCCCCGAGACAGAGAGAGGTAGAGGTATAGAAGTTATGCATTTTGTTTGGGAAATCAGTTTTTGTCCACCATAACCAAGTGTCTGTTAGAGTGCACTGTATACCTACTCCTATATGTTTGTCCCATGTATGCTTGAAGCCATCTACTTTTCTAGCCATCTAGTTCTGACAGTTCCATGGGTCTACCACCCTTTCAGTGAAGAAATACTTCAAAACCTCACCCGATCTCACCCCCATACCCCTTAGTCCAAGAACTAGTTCTCACTTGGAAAAGGCTCCCCTCCTGCACCTTGTTCGCCTGTGAGGTACTTTTAGGTCTCAATCATGTACCTAGAGACATGTCAGTCTGCTTGCAGGCTTCCCTAGCAACCCTAACACCACCACCAGCAGCAGCCTGTCAATGTCCTTCCTGAGGTGTAGTCTCCAGAACTGACAGTGCTCTGAGTGCATCCCAGACAGCAATACAACAGAAGAATCACCTTCCTCTTCCTGCTGGTTATGCCTGTCCTTATACATTTCAGTACTCCACAAGACACCTACAGCCTCATCGCACTGCATTGCTACCTTGAGGTCCTCAGATATTAGCTCAAGTTCTTTCCTGTCCAGCGACTGCCAATACATCCCTCCCTCAGGATTTGTGCCCTTTTTATTGAACCCCAACTGCCAAGTCTTCAGCTGCTCAAGTTTCCCCGAATCCCCAGTTTTCTCCACCCCATCCCTGAGGGTTTACCCCACTATTTTGGTCATCTCCATTTAAAGACCCCCCCCCCCCCAATTCCTCTGCAATATCCCTACCTAGTACCAAACCACTGGTCACAATCCCATCCTTAGCGGGAGCCATAAAACAACCTCCCTCTGCCTTCTACCTCACAGACCAGTTAGTCTACCAAGTCCTAGATAGTTTACATTAGCCTTCTGTGCAGCACAATGTCAAAGGCCTTGCTGAAGGATGCATGGTCAGCAGCCAGCTAAATGAGCTGCTCTGCAGGGGAGCACTGCACTTATACCCATTAACTGGATTACACTGCCCTAGTTGTGATAAAAAAGCACAAATTCAGCATATAGTACTAGACTACTTAAGTAATCCTGCAACCAAATAAAGTCTAAACATAGGGAAACGCCAACAAGTCATCCAGCAAGAAACAAAGCAGTACAGCTGGGCAGCCAACCAATACAGCCCTTAAGGCCATAAGACAACTGGCCAACCAGGTAGGTGGGGGGCGCAAATTTATGGCCATATGGAGCAAAAATGAAATGCAGTATCAGATGAAGCCAAGGGTGTAGCTGAATCAAAGAAAACTGCCACTGCAGTGACAGGCATAGCAGAGAACAGAGTACTAGGAGGCAGTATAGTAGGATTTTATTTAACTCTAAACTGATTAGCGTTTTGCTCAAAAGAGTTCTAAAAACATTGTGAAAATGCATAGCACTTGCCCCACTGTGTGACTGACACCACACACACACACACACACACACACACACACGTCAGGACCAGACATGGTGGCTCGATTCACCCACTCTGTTTCCCACTGAACATAGACTAATCGCCTCAAAGATGACGACATCCCCAGCCAAACCGAAGAGAAATAAAGTGGGGAAGTTACTTTTAACCCCTGCTCAAAAACTTAGCTTTTCTGCAAGAGGAGGAAGGAGATAATCCCACTGAAACGGAGACCTCCGGGGAAGTGCAGCAGACTGGGCCGCATGATGGCCTTCAAGGCAATGATCTCATTGAAACACAGCCCGAACAGTCACTAAAATAGATCGAACCATCTCCAGTCTGACCTGGGCAGAACTGAACAGAAAAACAGACCAGATGGAACTTTGTCTAACAGCAGTTTCTGAACAATCCGACAGGCAAGATAGACTACTGCTGTACTTGCTGGCTCAGGACTGGGAACTAACAAGCTGAACGATTTGGAGGGCAGAAGCTGAAGGCAGAATGTCAGAATTCATGGAGTGCCTGAAGGTCTCAAAGGCGAAGCAACTAATACCATAAACCTCATTCAAAGGCTTCTCAGAACAGCAATCGACCTCCAAGGGTCGAGATTTGGGTCTTGACCATGCGCACCGCTCCCTGGTACCAAGACCAAGTAACCCAGAGACTAGGCCCAAATCCTTTGTGGTCCGGTTCACCAGATACAAAAGTAAAGAAGAGGCGCTACGGAAAGCATGGCAGCAGAGCCCACTAGAAAGAGGGCCATAAGATTTCTATCAACGACTACACCTCTGAAGTTAGAGGGGCTCTGAAGGTGATCTGGCCAATCGTGAAGTCACTGAGCGCCAAGAACATCAGAGCCCAAATACTGCACCCAGCAAGGCTAAAAATCACATCGGAACAAGGCAAAATACTTAGACCTTCTTTCTGCCTCTACCTACCTGGAAGAGCTGGGGGGGGATCCCCCCAATAAAAGACAGGTTAGAAAGACCTCTTGGCATCTGCCTGGTCTGTTGCACAGCAGGGAATCTCTAAGAAGGGCTCCTTGGGGTGACAACCACAGACCTCCCTGCGTGCTGACATCAGCTCTGTACTGCAGAGACTCTGCGACCCTACACTGATGAACAAGAATGCCTCCCATCTGAAACTGCCAATGTCGTTGAGTGAGGCAGAAGATTCAGGCCTCCTCGATCCCCGGCCACGTGAGGTTACCACAAGGTGAAGTGTACGCCTTGTTCATCTCTTCCTCCTCGAATTGCTCCCCACTCTACACCATGGGTCTGATGGGCCTAGTCTAACTCAACGCACCCTCTGAGTGTTCCTACCTGCAAATTGCTCTTTCATCTCCCGCTCCTCCTTTCCTGTTATGAGGGCTGCAGTGAGCAACTTTAATTAGCTACAGTGGCCTGGTCACCTAATGACCTGATGACCTTTTCTGTGTAGGCATTCAGAGACTTTGTGGTTGATGCAGACTCCACTCCTTTCATCACTGGACTTTTTTCCTACACAAAATTTGTTCAAATTATGACTGTTGACTTGGGGGCCTCATGGACCCAAACTGATCATTCAGACAACTGAAAGGGTTATATCTGGTTAGTGGTGACAGCATCTTTTGCTCATTTGTCTGCTGGGGCAACTGCACGCTCTGATGGTCTGTGTGTGGGGCGGGCGTGCCAATGTTGACCCTTTGGGAGGTGGTGAATATTAGCCCCTCTGCAATGGCACTCCAGATCTGATGGGAGTTTCCCTCCCCCAACTTCACCTGTCCTGCTTGTGCGAACACCTCCATAATTAGCAGCATCTCGCGGGCAAGGAGACCTTGGAACCCTGCCTGGATTCACTGCCAATAACACTTAAGGAGGTCCTGTGTACAGCCTGACAGTTTACTTTACCCTTCCCCAAATGGTCTGGCTTCCCGGGAACCTCGGGGCAGGAGATCGGGAGGGGAGGATTTGGGCAACACATCATGCGGTTTGGCTGACTGCACCTCTTTAGGGATAGACCTCCCGGGAGGAGGGTGAAGACAGCCTTAGACTGGACTACTCACTAGGGCGGGCAGCCCAGACATTGCTCCTTAAACCAGCTGTGCCACTGGGAGAGGTCTACCGTGGACAGCCCCGAAAGTCCTGGAGCCCCTCCCCTGATCCCACGACCTGTTTCCGGCCCTCTGGTACGAATCCCCTCTCATAAGTATGGTAGTCCTTACTCTCCTGAAGAATGAACAAAGAGGTGGAAACTTCTTGAATTGGGGAGTGGGTACTTTGGTCCTATCATTAACTGGCTTCACCATCAACTAGGGGTCTGGGCGATTGGGAGTCCTCACCTGATCTGCATACTGCCCCCTGGGTCTTCTCTTTTCAACTCTGCTGGTATTTGCCAACCGGTTGTTGAGTGGGTACTCAAACTTCAGAAGGGTTTAGGGGTGGCATTTACATTTGCATGGGGTATCTGGATCCGGGTAAGTCATGCCCCTTTCGACCGAAGGCCTATACATATCTAATAGAGGTTGGGGTCTGGCGACCCTCCGTGAAGGTCCAGATTACGCATGGTGTTGCTGATGTGCCTCTCTTCTAGGGAGGACACAGCACGAGGGTATTTTGGGGGTCGAGATGAATCTTTAAAACAAAAGGCTGGGGACGATAATGCCTTAAATATGGAAACTAAGGCTAATCATAACCTGTCCCGGGAGGATCTTTTCCTCTCCTCAGGGTTCTTTTGTTAGTTCGGGTGGGTACTGGGCAATTGTTGGGGTTTTGCTTTCTGTTATGCAGTCCAATACTGACAGAAGGGGGGCTCTACTCCTGGTTATACCAGGACCCTGCAGACACTCGTATGTCTGAGTGCTCCGCTTTGGTCTGTTCTTTCAGACACACCTTTGCTGACAAATATCGGTCAGCTTTCCCTTGGAAGCAGTTTCAATAATTACTGGGTAACCAGGTCGAGAGGAGTTTCGGCCAAGGTAACCCATCACTTAAGTCAGCTCATGGCTCGAAATCAGATGAGGCCAGAGCAACTGTTTTGTTGCATTAAAACTGCAAAAAGTTACTCTTGTTGTGTTAGGGTTTATTACCTTATACGTAAAGCTCTGCAGACTCGTTATATATCCAAACAGTTAATGCTTAGAGAATCTAGGTTACAGAAAAGGAACGCCATTCTTAGTTGGAGGGAACATGGCTAGCTGTACCACTAAATTTATGTCTTTAAATGTGAATGGATCATCCAGCCCAGTGAAGAGGAAGAGGATTCAACAATTTATTACATCTCAGGGTTGTGGAGGTGTGTTCCTGCAGGAGACCCACCTCTCCTCTCAGGAAGCCCAAAAACTTAAATCGAAGTCCTTCCCAGTGTTACGAGTCTTCTCTCCCAGAGAGTAGCGATACTATTGTCAGTAAAGCTACAGTTTCAACAATAGGAAGTGAGCAAGGATCCTGAAGCCAGGTATGTTATAGTAGTCAGGACCATTCAGGACATACAAATAACTTTGGCTAATATTTATATTCCTCCTGGATCTTCACTTAGTGTTTTCAAACATTCTGCAGTTGGTGGTAGAAAAGGCCAGAGGCACACTAATAATGGGAGGAGATTGGAACAATTTTAAAACAGGGCCCTCGACTCAGCTTCCCAGATCCCAAAATTGGACGTAGCTAAAGCCAGATCTCTTAAAATTCAGTTGGAGCAGCTAGGCTTGTGAGATATTTGGTGAGAAATATCCCAAAGCACGGGAACATACCTGCTTCTGCCAAAGGTTCAAGGTATTGTCGCCTGGACAGGGTTTTTTTTTTTTTTTTTTTTTTTTTTTAAAAACATTGAAGGGTGACCTGAATAGATTTCTTTCCATATGGGTGGGCACGACCATCCTCTCAGATCATAGCCCTGTCTTTCTAGAGGTGGAGCTGGGACTGCCTAAACGAACCACGCACTGGAGACTGAATAGTTCCCCACTTCAAGACAAAGGAGTTCTGAAGGAACTCTGGGATTTCCTGAAAGTTACCCTTGAAGAAAACACTAGACAAGAGGTCTCCGATATTATGGGACACTATCAAAGCCTCTCTTAAAAAGGTAAACTTACATCAATAGCCTCCTGTAAAAAGAGAATTAACAAAACAGAAATTAATCTCAGATTAAAGAGCTTGAAGATGCCCAAAAAATTAAGTGGGAGGAATCCAGGGGTAGGGAGCTACAAAAGTTTAGGGAGCCATTAAAAATCCAAACAAATTAGAGGTAGAAAGCTTTGTTCTATTTAAAACATACTATGAGGGCGGGCCTCAAAGTACCGAACTCCTAGCCTGTAGACTGAGTCATTATGCACCTACAACTACAATAACCAAAACAGTCTCACCCTGTACAGGTCAACTAGTTAGACAAACCACTCAGATAGCAGAATCGTTTGTGGAGTATTACTCCAACTTATACAAGTCAGAGAAGAATATCTCCAAGCAAGACAAGCGAGACTATTTGGACTCAATCCCGCTCCCTCCCCTTCCACCAGACATCGCCCAAATACTTATCAGGCCTATTACCCCAGAAGAAATCATCTCCTCAATTAAAACTTAAGCCGGCCAATTGTCCAGGCCCCGATGGGTTCGGGCCCGAATTCTATAAAACCCTGGCCCCGGAGGTAGTACTGCTTCTCCACAAAGCCTTCTCGAACATCTGGTCTGAAGGAGGCACCCCCCCCTTGGCAATATGCAACCATTACAATCTTACACAAGAAGGGAAAAGATCCCTCAAAAGTGTCAATTTACCAACCCATTTCTCTGCTAAATCAGGATTACAAGATTTTTACCTGCATAACAGCCTCAAGACTTAACCCTATACTACCAAAGTTAATTCAGCCAGATCAATCTGGCTTTGTCATGGGCAGACAGGCACCTGACTGAGTACGCTCTGCCTTGGATATGAAAGATAAGAGCCAACATACCTGTGCCTCAGCTTGCTTGTTGAGTCTAGATGCTGAGAAGACCTTCGATAGGGTCTCATGGGATTTTCTGTTCTTGGTGCTTGAACACAGGGGGTTCCCTGAATCTTTCATAGACACCATGAGATCCCTATATTCAGGACCTCAGGCACATGTCAGGGTTAATGGGGGCTGGCTAAAGAGATTCCTACTGGGCAGAGGTACCAGTCAGGGTTGTCCCCTTCCCCCCTCCTGTTCGCTCTTTATATCGAGCCACTGGCTGAGGCTGTCAGAAGGGCGCAGGACGTGGCAGGAGTAGAGGTGGGTGGTGTACAGAAGATGATCCTACTGTATGCAGATGTTCTGCCATCCCTCTCCCAGCCACATAAATCTATAGAGCAAGTGTGACCTATATTGATGAATTTCTGGAGACGCACTGGTTATTCCCTAAATAAGTCAAAAAACAGGAGGTATTAAGTTTCTTTTTTAACCTGCCTAAATGCATCAGCCAACTCCTCCCTCTAAAATTGGTCAACTGAGGGAGATGAGATATCTGGGGATCCACATCACTAAATATTCATCCAGTTTATTTGAAGCAAATTATACACCCCTGACGACATCCCTCAGAAAGATTTTGAAGTGGTCCCCAATTAATATCCCTATGCACGCCAGAATTCAAGCCATAACTATGAACGTACTACCTAAATTTCTGTATCTGTTTCAGTGCACACCCCTCCACGTTCATAAATTTATCTTCCAGACCTAGCATAAGATGATTTCCAGATTTATCTGGGCTAGTAAGAGACCAAGAATTAGATAAAGCATTACAGGCCCACCGTGAGGCAGGCAGCAGATCCCTCCTAGATTTGGAGGATTATTTCCTCGTGGTACAACTGAAGCAGTCTCTCCAGTGGTCCGGTCCCAGCTCCACCTCTGGCTGGAGGGAAATTGAGGGGGGGTAGGCTGCCCCTTGAGGATAGAGTGGCAATTCCTCTCCTGACCCGACATTACCCTATGCCTAGGCTAAACTTGGTGGGGGAGACCCTTCGCTCGGTCCATAGACTGTGGCAAAAATATAAACTTACCTTCATTATGGACCCTTAAGACTGGCCTGGGCCAAGGACCTTCTCCCCTAACCAAACAGACCGCACATACAAACAATGGACTAGGGTGTTTTTTTTGTTTTTTTTTTGTTTTTTTTTTTTTAGGGCAGTTCTCTCAGGGGGTCCTACTTAAGATTTTAATTCTCAAAAACAGATTTGGCCTTAAGAACTCAGACCACTTCAGGTTCCTTCAAGAACATATCACTTCTTTCCAGAGGAGAATGTCGAACCCGAAGGGGGTAGCTCCCCTTCTGGCAGCCATCCAACAAATAAAATCATCAACGGACCAGAAGGGCAGGATTTCTGCCCTATAAGGCTTTGAGAAGACCAGACCCCCTAATTAAAATTAAAAACAAATGGCAGGAGGAGGCCAGACCTGGCTCCCAACTGGAACTTGGTTTTTGGCATTGCCAGACTGGCAACCAGATCACCTCTTTGGCAAGAATTTGCCTGGAAGGTAAGGATCAGTTTTTTCCTCACTCCTGAGGTGTTAAATAAAATCCAGATTTCTTGGCTGGCTGCTGGAGGGGGTGTGGGAAGAAAGCAGGCTATCTACACATTTTCTGGGCCTACCCCAGGCTGAGCGGATTTTGGGCCAACATCATAACAGCGATAAGAAATCCTTATTACTCAGCATTTGAACTGGGTAGAGATGATCTTGGGGTGGCGCCGCGCCCCCCAGGTCAGGGGACCAGACTCAATGCATCTCTGGGCAATTTTAAACAGCGGCTCACAAGGCGATAACTAGAACATGGCTTAGTTCCTCTGTGCCCCACAAAAGACTGGATTTTGATCATTAAAGGCCTGGCTGATCTGGAGGAACTCACTTTTAAAATAAGCCATAGGACCACACTTTTTGTTCAAAGATGGTCCAGGTGGGTAATCTCGCAACAGTTAGATGGGGCAACTGCGGCAGAAAACAGAGCAGAATCCTCTCCCCTGGGTTAGGGCGATCCGTAGTTGCAAATCTAAATCCTAGCAATGTTATGTAAATGGAGATTGCCTTTAATCGTTTTAAAACTAGGGGATTCCCCTTTACACTTTTTACGTGCTCCGGCCTCAGAGATCTCGATTCTCTTCCATCTGGTACAATAATGAATTATGCTGTTTCTATGTACAACATACCAAGTCTGTATTAATGATTTTCGATAATTAAATCTTCTGCAGAGCTCAAAGACAAGTACAAAAAAAAAAAAAAAAAAAAACACAAAAACAAATGTTTTCTATACAAGTAATGGTCCCAAGGAAAAACCACACACACACACACACACACACACACACACACACACACACAATTATAATCAATTATTTAAACCCAGTATAGTGCAGTGTGTAGGGTTCTGAGCTGCAAACCTGGAGACCTGGTTTAAATCCCACAGCACCCACTTGCAATTGTGCAACACTGGAGCAAGTCACCAATTTCCTTGTGCACCCAGGTCGTACCTGGAAACAAGCTCCGGCTTAGTGTACTTTTCTCAGTTAAACCCCCCAAATCCGAGTGAGCAGCTAGAAAATGGTGCCAAGATGAGCAATGTCAGACTTTTGGACATTACCAAGAGGGTCAGAAAATGATGCCCTACTTATATATCTGCTCAAACTCCTGAATACATCCTTGTGAGTACAAGGAGGGACGACCGATAGAAGCTTAGAGTAAATCCTTACACATCCACAGAATTTGATCAACCCACCACAATCTGAATGGTTACAGCAGTGCATGTGAAGGACCAGATTCTAAATGTAGCAAAAATTAAAAGTGCAGTTAATCATCCTCCACAGGTTGTAACAAATGGAAGTGTCGATAAACAGATATCTAGATTACTTAAGATTTCATACAACTTGGAACCACGCAGCGGTCACGTTAGGTGTGTGCTCTGTTCTCAGAGCACATTTTCAAAGTCCTTTTCTCCCTGCCACTGTGCCCCTACTGTATACTAGGAGCATGGAGGGGGAAGGGCATTGCAACTAGTCCAGAGGCTTTTTTTTTGGGAAATGGAGTGCTAAAGTGTGGTTCTGTTTTTTTTGCATGCAAAATTGAGGGTTCTGTGCATTTTGTTTTCCTTAGTACAGAGTACAAAATGAAGACTGTCGTGTGCATTTTTACAGCTGGAGTTTTAAAGAATCTACTGCCTTTCTTCCATGTTAATCCAACTAGTGTGGGGTGGGCAAATTCTGTTCTTTGGCTGTGAATGCCAGTTACTAGAGTGAGGGTGGCAAGCACAAGGGAGAACGGAGCACGGAGAGGAAAGAGAAGGTGGTGTGAAGGTTTCTGTTGATCAGATCCAGCCAGCATTTGCTATTTCGCTTAAAGGAAAACTACACCCAAAACTTGAAAAAAATATATGTTGTGCAGAGTGTTTTAATTTGTATGTGAAGTTCTAGTGTTTCCTTTCCTCTGACTGGTATTAGGAGTGTTTCCCAAATTAGCCTGCTAGCTTTATGCTAGTTTTATGACCCCTGGGGATCTTCATACCCGATAATGTAACTGTATTTCTTGTTCCCACAGTGCATCTTGTCTCATGTGACTGATGAGAGTGATGTAAGAGAGACCCAACATTCAGCACACACATGCCTAACAAACTAAATATCTTGGAAGCTTTACAAGCTGCACAAAAGTTACCAGCAGCAAAGTTTCAGGACAGTAAAACCTTTAGTATGAGGGTGGTCACCAAGCTGAATTCTACAGATTTTAAAATATAGCCATCTCTATTGTTGTGAACGGATTGTAATGCAATGCTTTCTGCTGGATTTGTGGGCTCTGCTACATCACCATCACATGGAAAAAAGGTGCATTGTAGGACAAAAAAAATACAATAAAGCTATTTGATATGGAGATCTCCAGGGGTCGTAAAACTACCCTAAAGCTAGCAGGCTAATTTAGGAAAAATTCATACTACCAGTCAGAGGGAAGGAAACACTAGAACTTCACATACAAATTAAAAAAACTCTGCACAGCATATATTTTTCAAGTTTTGGGTGTAGTTTTCCTTTAAATTTCAACAAAATGGTAGATTGACTGTCCTAGTAAATACTCTCAGCTAGGTATTGTAACAGCTTTTTTTTTTTTTAATGCTAAAAGTTGATGTGGAAGTCAAATTTAAGTATGTGGCATCCTAGCATGTTTGTGTAAGCCGAATATGCTCTCATGGCAGGTGCAGACTCTGGGGCGAACTGAACAACTCATTTTTATGCCGCTGCTCCATTGCTTTATTTGGCCTGGGCTGTGTTACTTGACACAAGTTCCAAGCAAAGTCTGCTTGCTATAATGTTGGAAACCGATAATGGACTGAGGAAGTGGTGGTGGGAGGGTAGGTTACTTGTCTCATGTTCACCTGTCCTACTCATCTCCTGTTCTAGTCAGCTAGGGGAGGGAAAAAACCAAAAAAAGAAAAGCGCGACTGGATTTTATTTTGTTTACATTCACTTGCATATTGTCCATCTTGTATAAAGGCCCGTTTGCCATCTGACTCCATCCCATTCCAGACAAAAAAAAAAATTACTGGTTGGTTATGCCATGTAATCAGTTCTATTCTGTACTGATAACGAGACATTCTGTGGCAGAAGCCACCTGACCTCATGCCCACATCACACAAGGCTATAATGAATTTTTTTTTTTAAGAGTAGGTTTTTTTTTGTTGGGGGAGAAAATATGTCCAGCTGTAGCTGGCCACAGGTCACATTCATTGTTACTAACAAGTGTCATGGGTAGTTGTGGGTGTATGACTTGCGAAGTGGGGGCTTTTGTCTATAGGATGTTTTTTTCACAGGTTTGGGAACTGTAGTACTGTGCCATGCGGTGTGCGTGGAATGGATGTGTCTTTAGTCATTGCCTCTTGCTCCCCTTAACACTGAAGCTTCCTGTCCCTTCGGCCACCGCACATCATGGGAGACAGTGTTCTGTCACATGCACTAGTCAGCGATGCAGTGCATTTGTTTTGGGGTGGGGACAGGGATGGCAGTGGGGGTGGTGGTATAGTTAGTCAGTTTTCCTCCATTTGTTGCCGTTGCAGCAGCAAGTATTGCATACTAGTGCGTTTAACGAAGGCAGTGGCATGTGTGACTGCTTTTTGGAACTGTCTGAAGCCCATTTGATTAACTGCTTTTAGAGTAGTAGAGAACAAGAGTATTGCTGACGAATATTAGCTTACATCTTTTTTTTTTTTGGGGTGAATTCTTGATAACTTTCCCGAATCGCGATGGGGAGTTCTGCTGGATCAGCCCCATTACACAGGGTCTCCTGCTCCACCAAACCTACCAGTGTACGAAGCAATTCCAGATGAAGCAGGGAGGACAGCGTCTCATCACTCTTAAGCCCCTGCCCCTCGAGATGGGCTTTTGGGAAGAAGGTGGCAAGCAGGACCCAGTTGGAGGCTTCATCCTTCATGCCTTGGATTTTGTCCTCAAAATCCCCCTGGGATGCGACCATGCAATGGCGTCCATGCACATGTAGTGCCGACATCTGCCACGCCCCACTCCTTACTTGTGGCTCTGCTCTGGTATTGCCACTGGAGGCCACTTCAGAGTGATGCATCCCCAGATACCACCCCAGGAGAGGAGAGCGGTCCACTGGACACTATCCTCTTCTCCCAACCCCTGGGGGCTCTAGTCTATTCCTGAACCCGGGTCACCAGTGTGGCATCCAGTGCCTCAACCCTCAGCACCACTGGACCAGCAATTAAGTTTACATCTCAGATATGCATACTCAGAGTTACTTTGATAATTACATGGTCTGGTCAGCGATGGTTTGTCCAGGGGACACTATGGCGGGCCTAGAAAGTACACAGCTGTTGCTGTTCCGTGGATTGGGTACAGTGTGCTATGTTGGGATTGGGCCTCTGGCACTAAAGTAGCCTACCCTCTTGCTTGCCTCATAGTAGTCCCCAAGTCTGCCATGCATGGCATTTTGTGTCTAGATTGTGTGGGTCCTGGTACATCAGTTTGAAAGTCTAATCGCTGCGGGTGACCCCTTCGAGCATGACACCGACAGCGAAACTCAGACCATTACAATGACAGCTGCTATAATGGTTGGTTTTCGGTGATGCTTGTTCCCCAGTGTTCTGCCCCCTCCCCAGAACTCCTCGAACCTGCAGTTGATTATATCAGAATGCGGGGGTGCGTGGGACATAGCTCCCCTACACAAACCACACAAACCACACAAACCACACAAACCACACAAACCACACAAACCACACAAACCACACAAACCACACAAACCACACAAACCACACAAACCACACAAACCACACAAACCACACAAACCACACAAACCACACAAACCACACAAACCACACAAACCACACAAACCACACAAACCACACAAACCACACAAACCACACAAACCACACAAACCACACAAACCACACAAACCACACAAACCACACAAACCACACAAACCACACAAACCACACAAACCACACACTTGTCAGGGCACAATACTGGTGTCGGTATTGTGCCACCACTGTGTGGGACACTGGGATTTTTTCTGTTGCACACACTTGGTGCTTCCATTGCCTCTAGCTGCTGTATTACTTTTTACATACACAAATGCACAGTATTACTGTACCAGCATGCAAGATTTAAAACTGGCAGCTGCTGCATGCACACAAACTTGGAAGGATGATTGAATGACAACAGGACAGGGTGGGGTGAAGGCTGGAAACAGTTTTTTATTTACATAGTTAGTTTTGAATGGGAACTCTTAGCCACTGCAAGGAAGGGGGAGAAATTTTCAAAGTAAAGGCTGAGGGCAGAGAAGGTACCTTATCGGACTGGGCTGGCTTCAGGCAGGCGGCATCTACTTCTGAGCCAAGCCAGAACAGGCGATGGCCTTGCACTGCTGGTGTGGAGCATGTCCCAGAAGCCATTCTGGCAATGGTGCTGGTGTGCGGTGTCACTCAAGTCAATCAATTACTGGTGGTGCCTGGTTATCCTTTTTGAAATGCAACTCACTGCATGTGGTTGTGGTCTTTTTTAAATGCATTTGGTGTTTCTTAGCATAAGCAGGCATGCTGCATAACTGCTGCACCGTGCACAGACATATGTGGAAAATGCAGAGCAGGCCACTGTGGCACCAGCAGTGCCTTTTCCTATACAAGTCTATGTGAACAGTGCAGCAATTATGCAGCATGCCTGCCAAGTATAAAATATACCACCACATCAAGTTTATGAATATCATGTTGCAAAAAGGCCAAATACCCACCGTTGAGTTACCAACCTTGGCTTTCTTGGCCAGAATGGGTGGGATCGAGTGGGTGGAACTCCTAAACAAGGTAAACACCATTTAGGAGTGTTCTCCCCCATGGCCAGGCATCCTTCCAGGGTGCTCTCGCCTGGACTTCTGCTCCCTGCCTGAACCAGATTATCGGACAGAGACTACTCAGTCAGACCTAGCTTCCTGGATCACCTCCTGGGACAGGTCCATTCACCACTAATGGCCCATCTGTAATTAGAGGCCTTACCTGGCAGCTGGGGTCAGGCCTCGAGTCCTCCCAAGTAGGTGGGCCAGCAGTGGGATGCGAGACCTGCCCCCGGAGCCCCCCCCATCTCCTCCACAGTCCATGGCGGGTGTTCCCCCCTCGTGGAGTTCTCCCTCAGGAGTGTGGCGTGCAATGACATCTGCACACAGCTGCCCTGCTGTCTGCCGCACTCCTCCCCGTACATCGGCTGGTGCTCCTGTGCTACCCCAGAACCCTCCCCAGAGCCATCCTGCGGACGCTCCATCCTCTCCCTCCCCTGCTGACCCCTGACTGCCAGAGTTTGTTTCTGAACCCGGGTCGCCAGTGTGGTGTCCAGCGCCTCAACCCTCAGTGCCACCGGGCTGACAAAAACACACACACACACACACACACACACACACACTCCAACACCACCCACACCCACCATTCAATGTGTAATAGCACAGATGTGATAAGCAGGAGCATACACTTACGAGTCTTGCTTTTGCCAATGTGTGCTCCTAAATTTCGAAGAAGTACACCATGCCAAAACCTTAACGCCAACTCTGGAACCCAGTACGTACATCTCAAACATACCTTTTGTGCCTTTGGAAAATTAAAATGCAGTGCAAGAAAAGGTCTTTCTGAAGTCCAGATAAGCTACATGCACTGCCCGATCCATTTCCCTCATCACCAAATCCAACCAAGTATATCCAGTTGGACATACCCTTCCACTTGTTAATACATGCCATCTGTGGTCCTGCAGGTCAGTTGAGTTCAGATGCTCAATCAGCCTCTCAGTAGGGTTCTCTGTCCTTGTATAAGGAGTGTATATTCAATTGAACATGCAGAAATGAACAGTTATTCACTCTGGAATGTCAGTTTTTTTGGTGTGACTTTATGCTCAAGCCTCCAGTTGTGCACTCCTTCGGGCGGCCTAGGGCCCCATCACCAGTCAGTCACCATCCCACTGCCCTCATTGCTCTTGCGGTCCAGTTACCCCCAATGTATCCCTTGGTGGGGGGGCCCCCTCCTGTGGCAGATGGACCAGGAGGAGACTTGACCGTAGGCTTCATTCTACACCAGACGAGGGATTGGCGCAGACACATCCAAGCGTTGTGGCAAATAAGGACCGGCTGCCATCCAGTCAGCCGAGTAGCTGCCCTTTCCAGTTTCTCCCCAACACCCCCCCCCCCCCAAATGCACTGCTTCAACTGCAGTGGCAGCTATGGGGGGTGTTTAGAAGGTGGGTTCAGACCATGTTGCCATGGACACTAGCCACCAAGTGGTCCAGGACCAACACCCCCCCAAGGGAAGCATCCACTGGACGCCACAATTCCCTCCCTGCTGGACTCTGCTCCCGACATCCAGGCTCGAAACAAATCCTGGTTGCCAGCATGGTGAGTGAACATCCCATCACTCAGCACCATGGAGTCTACTGGAATGTTAAGTTTTACTACCATGTAAATACAGAGCTTGACAATTTAAAAAAAAAAAAAAAAAAAAAATAACACAGATGTGACCCAAGAAAGGGGAAACACAAGTAAAGCCACAGATAAAGGAAGCTTTCCGTTTTAGGTTACAGTATTTACAGGCATGAACAAATGAGATACAGTACCATAACACTAAACAGATTTTTTCCAACAATGTTGCTCCACACAGTGGAGCAAAGGGGCCCGGAGGTTCATGTCAGCCTTTTTAGCAACATTCCAGAGTGAATAAAAAGTAAATTTTTGGATGCCAAACAAAAATTTCCCCATTTATACCATGGAACACTGAATTCCATTTTTATTCAGTCCAGTTATTCTTCCCTCCAATGGTATAAATACTTGGCTAAAGCCGGCAGTGGCACAGAGGGTTGAGGCGCTGGATGCTACACCTCTCCACGCCAGCGACCTGGGTTTGAGCGTCCCATGACGGCTCGCCTTCTCCAGGAGGGTTGAGGCTGAAGCCTGAGCACTTGCCCAACTCCGAGCGGAAGCGTGGAGTACCGCAAGCCCCCAATTTGGGGGATGGGCGGCCACTACACAGCATGGATGTCGGCACCTTGACATCATGGGTTGTACGAAAGAGGAACACTCACCTGCTGGCTCCGAGAAGACCGGCCTCCCAGAGTGCGCCACTCACCAGACCACCTCCTCGACCTGATGCAATGAAGGATTCTTGGGGTGAAGGCACCCCACCCTGTCCCCGCTCCAGGGAAGGGGCACAAACCGAAGCTCCGTGGAGGATCGAGAGGTAGGTCTGGGTGGGCGAGAGGCAGGAGGACGACTCCTTGGATGCCCTGAAGGAGTGGGGATGGTAGGCAGTACGGGAGTAAGAGCGCAAAAAAAAAAAATTTACGTGGCTTTTTATACTGTGGTTATCCTTGCCACTCATCCAGCTTCCCGTCTGCAGGTCAGACGGGATCCTGAATAGATAAGACTAGGGCCAGATCACAGCCATCTTGTTCAATCTTGCCATAGCCTTTTACACTGAAATCACCCCATTCTCATTGACAAATTGGTAGGGGCAAGACTTACAAGCTGGTTCCACTGCCTGACCATCAGTTCAGGTTGGAGATGCCCACTCCCCTGCTCTTCCATCTGCTAGAGTGCCACTGGGATCCATTTCAAGATCATGAAGAGCCTCTCCTGCCGCAAGGAGAGGAGTTGGTGCCGTGCATATTCACTGAGCTGCACTCCTGCAGCTCCAATATTCAGACATGCAGCGTGCACTGGACAGACCAAAGCACACTGCCTATCTGATCAGGCCACCTAAGCAGACCATAAGCACTCATGTGCAACACAAATGACAGTCTGACAATAGGACCATCAACTTCTGTGCCATGGGTTTAATTTACTTATTTCCGTTTTACCAGGAAAGAGTAAATGAGCTGTTACAGCTAGTTTCAGATGTGTTTTGTTTTTTTGGGGAGGGGAGGGGAACAGTAACAGTACAATAAAATGAAATTACCTAGTCATAACAAGTGCGATGAAGGGTAGCAATACAAGAAGCTAAATAGATATAAAATTGTAACTGTGCAAGAGATAATACAAAGTCCAGGATCGATGCCTGTAAACTGGGAAAGGGGACTGCAGTACTGTAAGTGAAGGGACAGCAGTGGCAAGCAACAGCACACACCACAGGCTTAAGTGCATAGGGAAGAGAGGCAGAGGGGGGGGAGAAGAGCGAGAGAGGGGCAGAAGGGGAGAAGAGAAAAGACAGAAGGAGAGATGCAAAGTACAAGAGAGTCAAGGAGGGATGCAAAGTATGAAGGAAGGGAACCAAAGCAGAATTTCAAGAGACAGGTAATGTGCGAAGCCACCTGGCATCAAGGGAGGGAGCCCAGTCAAAGCAGCAGAAAGTGAAAGAGCATCCAGTCTGACAAGAATGTACTTTAGTCTATGGCAGTTATTCCCCAAGTTTGCTTAGCATGCTTATACCAGCTTCCAAGTTCCCCAGGGAACTCATGCCAAAAGAAGGGGAGAGAAGAGAATTATATATGTCTAATAGAATCCCCAAATTCCACATTCAAAACAGGAGAAAAAAAAAAAAACGACAACTTGGAGGAAAATGGTGAGGGGCATGTGCCCCCCATTTATGTGCATGGGGCCCCTGCAAATGCCATTTAACAGTAGTGAACACTTACCTTACACTCCCAATGTGCTTTCACTACCTGTCAAGTTTCCATGATCAGACCTCTACCTTGTTTTAATTTTACAGCCCATAATTTATATATGAAATCGAAGACTGTAACCACCCAAGTGAAGTCCAATACCTTGTTCCGAGCTTTTCATAGTCCTTCAGACTCAAAAGGTTCTATAAGTCAAGCACTGGGTACAGACATGACTTACTAGTGAAACCGAGAAGTTGCTCAGAGGAACCATATTCCAAACAATAAAGCCACTGAAGTTCCCACCCCAAAGTTTGAAGTCCAAGAATCATAAGGCATTTAAAGCTTCCTAATGTTGCAGTACTGTAGTTCCCTTCAGGTCCACTCTTTTGAGCCAGGTGTACAGCACAGTCTCCCTGCCCCAAACAGGCAACAAGAGAAGGATGGCTTCCAGTTGACCCTTCATGCAGAGCCTGGAGTTTTTGCTTCCTCCCATGTGAGCCACAATCATGTACATTAAAAAGCTAGTGGAGTCAAAACAGGTAAAAAGAAATATTAAGAACTACACAGTTGTAACTGTTTCTGAAGTACCCCCCCCCCCTTTGCTCATTAGAGGTCTGTTTGAGGATAGTACTGTGCTGGATGTGTGGAACCAGCTCTTATCCTAGCAGCTGACATGTCTATTCCCCCCTACTACATCAGCACTGTGATCAGACAGCAACATCACAGGTGACTGACCTAGCAACCAAGTGGCTGTTCTCAAGCAGCAAAGATGTCAATGCAGGGGAATAGAGATGGCTATGTCAGCTGCCAGGTGGAGTGATGTCCCACACATCACACCTACCAACATCAGGTAAAACAAACTTTTAATTAACCAAAGAGGAAATAAAAACGTGCCTGCATACAGAAGATAATGGACTGCTAAAAAAAACAAAAAAAAAAAAACCACACACACACACCACACATCTGCCCACTCTTTCCAACCATCAGTGGCCACTTCCCACAAGTGGGGACTGCAGGTTAGCAGATGCAAGTACCTGTGTAATTTAGCTTTTGCCAGGAAACTAAATACAAAGGTGCAGTCAGCTCAACAGTAACTAGTACCAGAGTACTCCAGCTGTAACAGCTATGTACTTGCATCACACACTCACACACACACACACACACACACACACACACACACACACACACACACACACACACACACACACACACAACACACACACACACACACACCACTGCTCAGACCCCGTAATGGATAGAAACCATTACAACTGGGGAGCAGTGCAGTGTCCATTATGGGACCAGCACCACCGAGTGACTTGCTATGGTACCCGATCCCACAATGCAGCTCGCTGCGCTAGGGGACCGGTGTCATGCATCCACGCTACACCTGGCAACAATGAGGTATAACCGGTTTCTTAACAGTTGTTGAAACCACCTCCTATGTGGTTTCAACAATGGTTACGAAAACGCCTTCTGTAACGTTACAGGTGTAAACCCAAACCGTTGTGGTAATGGTTTAGGCACTAATGTTAGAGAGGGGTAGTGTGGACAGGGCCACACAAACTCTTCAGAGATTACCTTTGAGTTTGTTTACAAAGGTTCCACGTCAAGAGACAAGGAAACAGTTACACTGGCACACATTAGAGATAAGGACAATTTGCAAGTTAACCGGTAACAAGGTGTTGATTATATGTCCAAGAGGTTATCAAAAGCTGCCTTTAATCAGGCTTTGTCACTTGGGTTAGTTTCAGTTACTTTAAGGCTGCCAGCCAGTAGAGGCAGGAAATGAAGGGGTATGGGAGTGGGATATCAGGAGAAGGAGAAATTCAAGGAAAGTCTATATGGGTTAGGGCAGGTAGGGGGTGGTGAGACAGCAAGAGGCAGAGAACGACTAGGTAAGATCTGTGCCCGAGTCCCATTGATGGCTGTGGGATTTAGGATTTTGGGGCATGCCGTGGGAAGGGCAGAAAGTGGCAAATGGAAGACTAAGCTAGTTCATGAGGTGTTTTATCATTTGGAGAAGAGTTAGTGGAGTTAAAATGGCTCACCATGGTGTAATTATGGGGTTATCAAGTGCCAGAGGGGTAGAAAGGTGATACAAATGTCAAGGGCAGTAGTCTGAGCTTCTCAATTAGCTCAACACGTTCTGAAATTCGCGGAGGTGTCTCCAAGGAAAAACACAAGTTTGATCAACACATGCACTGGTCAGTCAGGTGGGCACATTAACACTTTCTATGAAGCCACTATGATGCCAAGAGTGCTCAATTCAAACAGACAAACCCAGATGCAGTCCCCCCCCTCCCCAACACCAATCCCACTTGGGCTGGAAACAAACAAACTAGCTAGGAACGCTAACCCACAGGCTATCCTAAGAGAACCCTTCGTACTGGCGTAAAACATGTGGGGCTAGATATTCAAACATGCCCCTGGCAATGGCACAAGTGGGAGCACAGCGCAACCGAGATGTGCTGGAGCAACCAAGGGACATATTCAAAAGAGATGAGCCATGGTGCATCTCTTCTGATATCAAACAATGTGCTAGCGTAAATAGTGTGCTACTGCATCCCCCAGACCGGGCTGAATACCAGGAATGGGAATTGCGCCAGCACAGAGATATGCTGTGTGCAAATTCCTGATACTCAGCCACCAATATGCAAATGAGTCATAATGCACACAAGGCACAAATTAGGCCATTTACATGTCATTATGTCCCCATTTGCACAAGTTGTGCAGGGCTGGCCAGAGAAATGTGCAGGGCGCCCTGCACACCATGCGCAGCTGTCAGCGGAGGTCCAGAGGTTCCCCACCCCATAGCTTCCATCACCCATAATGATGTGCCACCAAAATCCCTGGTAGCCCAGTGGTATCCCCTCCCATAGCACTGATCACCGTACTGAAGTAATGGATACAGCCCTGGTAGGCTAGTAGTACTTCCCGCCCAACCCTCTTGATAGTTGTCCCCATTGCCAATAGGACTATCCCTGGTGGTCCAGCAGGTCCTCCACCCGCCAGTATCTTGATAGGTTCTGGTGGTCCAGTAGTAAATACAGGACACCCCCCCCCCAACCCATTAGCAGTGCATACCCAGCCACATAAAACTGTGGCTGCCCACCAGATGACAGCCTGCAGTAGGAGCTGCAAGCTCACTGTTCCACACTGTAGACCAATGGGCTTGCAGTGCCTACTGCAGTAAGTCACAACCTTGTGAATGACTACTTCATTCACAAAGCTGTGACTCGTTACAGTATGCATTGCAAGCCCACTGGTCCACAACTTGCAGCTCCTACTGATGGCTGCCATTCAGAGGGCAGCCGTGGTGGTATGCAGGCTGGTATGCTGCCCGCTGATGACCGAGGGGAGCGGGGGTCCTGTGTGGGTTAGTACTGGACCACCAGGAACCTGTCATTTGTGATCCACTGGACCAAAAGGACCCATTGTGTGTGCTTGTGCAGTTTTTTTTTTTTTTTGGGGGGGGGAAGGGGGAAGACGAGGGGTGCCACTCACAGTCAGCAGCTGTGGTGTTGCACACTGCAATACAGCGGCCGACCTGTGGGTGACCTTTACTTGAGGCATCTGTTATGGCCTCAACTTTCAGTCCAGGTATGCAGCACACCTCAGGGCTGTGCCACACATCCCAGACAGTATCGATGCCACATGCGTCTCCTGGAGATGTGCTGATACATCTTTGTGCCCCGCGACTGGGTATTGCGATGCGCATTTCCCCATCTTTGAATACTGCCCTTGGGCACAGTTCTGGGGTTGCACAATGCACCACCCCTTTGAATACCTAGCCCGCTTTGTACACCACAGTAGTGCAGATCTGCCACTGATCTCACCTCAAGTTCTGTACTTTAGAGGGACCACTTCTCTACTCTGCATGCGAGACACTTACTGTCTCATGCACAGATGCCCTGGAAATGGGCACATTCCTGGACAGTTTATTTTATAAACATGGAGCCTCCTTCGAGCTATAACATTTTTATTTCCTTCATTACTGTAGCACCATATGGTGTCAGTAACATGCATTGCTGAACCCAACCCAAAATGGCCACCAGGAAAGAATAGAAACAGACTTTTACGGCAGATAAGGACCGCTAGGCCCATCTAGTCTGCCCATTTCCCTACCTACAGGATAGGCCGCAGATCCTAGTTAACCAACAGCCTATTTCTTCCTACCCCCCCACAAGAATTGCCTTATGTCTGTCCCATGCATTCTTGAATTCTCCCAGTTTTAGACCCCACAACCTCCTCAGAAGGCTGTTCCATGCATCCACTACCTCTATGTGAAATAATACTTCTCACATTGCCCCTGAACCACCACCCCCATCTTTAAATTGTGTCCCCTTGTTCTTGCAAGTCTCTTTCTGAAAGATGCTACCTCTTGGGCTTTGTTGATTCCACTGAGGTACTTAAGTTTCTATCACGTCCCCCCTCCTTCTTCCTCAAGGGTATACATATTAAGCTCCTTTAGTCTCTCCTCATACAGCTTCTCTTGCAGACCCTGCACCATTTTAGTTGCCCTCCTCTGACTGCCTCTATCCTGTCTATGTCCTTATGGAGATGAGGGTCTCCAGAACTGGACACAGTACTCCAGATGGGGTCTCACCAACTGTCTGTACAGAGGGATAACAACTTCCTGTTTTCTGCTGCTGATGCCTCTCCTATACATCCCAGTATACCCCCAGCCCTCCCTACTGCCTTCTCCTCACATTGCTTGCTAACCTTAAGGTCATCTGATATGATTACCCCAGGTCCTTTTCCTTTTTGTTGTTGTTACTACCTCCCACCCATTGTGTATTCTTCCCCTGGGTTCTTATTTCCCAGGTGCATTATTTTGCACTTTGCATTGAATCCTAGCTGCCATACTTCTGACCATTCCTCCAACCTTGCCAAGTCCCTTTTCATCCTTTCCATGCCTCCTTGTGTATCAACTCTGTTGCAGATCTTTGTGTCATCTGCAAAAAAGCATACTTTTCCTTCCAGTCCCTCTGCAATGTCACTGATGAAGAAAATTAAAAAGGACTGGACCCAGTACTGAACCCTGTGGTACCCCACTAGTAACCCCCCTTTCTTCAGAGTGGACTCCATTTACAATTACCTTCTGTGTCCTGTTGTCCAGCCAATGTTTTACCCAGGCTAGCACCCTGGGTCCCACTCCCAGGCTGGTTAATTTGACTATTAATCTTTGTGTGGGACTGTGTCAAATGCCTTGGTTAAAGTCTAGTAGACCATGTCCACAGCCCTCCCTGGTCTACTACTTTGGTCACCCAGTCAAAGAAATCTATTAGATTCTGCCTGACATGACCTTCCCACTGTGAATCCATGCTGCCTTGGGTCCTGTGCTCCACTGGCCTCCAGGTACTCGACTATTCTTTCCTTCAGAAGTGACTCCATCACTTTCCCTACCACAGAGGTCAGACTGACAGGTCTGTAGTTTCCTGTCTTGGACCCACTTTTGTGAAGGGGAATCACATCCGCCTTCCTCCAATCCTCGGGTACCACACCATCCTCCCATGATTTATTAAAAAGAGTAGCCAGTGGTTTCACTAGTTCCTCCCTTAATTCTTTTAGAATTCTAGGGTGAATTCCATCAGGACCCATTGCTTTGTCCACCTTCAGTTTTAGGAGTTCTTGCAGAACCCTTTCTTCTGTGAAAGGACTGGGATCGAACTTCTATCAAGAGTGCTTGTTAATTGGATTAGGCACTTCCTCCTCCTCCTCTTTGTGACTACTGAGCAGAAATATCTGCTCAGTATTCCTGCTTTTTCACTGTCCCCTCTGCCCACCCACCGCTCATTCTATTCAGCCTCACTATCCTCCCTTTGTCTTTCTACGCCGCTGATGTACCTATAAAAGGTTTTATCCCCTTCTTAACTGAGTTGGCTCTCTTTTCCTCAGTTTGGGCCTCTGCTATTCTGACTTCCCTCCTGCTTCCTTCTGCCTTAACTGGTACAGCTCTGTCCTGCTCCTTCTGTGTTTCCTTATACTTCCGAATGCTATCTTTTCTTCCCACTTTCACAGCCACCTCTTTCGAGGAACCATAGTGGCTTTTTTTTTCCCGTTTTGATTTGTTTGCTTCACACAAAGGCTTGTTGCCTCTGTGATGGCAGTTTTGATAATTCCCCATTGTTGCTCCACACCTCCTTCTAGCCTGTTTGCTAGTGCTTTTCTGAGGCACTCCCATCTTGCCAAAGTCAGCCCTCCTAAAGTCCAGTACCCTCACTTTTGTATGCCTTGCCTCTGTAGCTGAGTTTAACATGAACCACAGTTTGATGGTCACTTGTCCCCAGATGGCAACCCACTTCTAGATCAGAGATCCTCTCACTGCCCCCGCTTGAGAGCAATAGGTCCAAGATTGCCCCTCACGAGTGGGTTCCAAACTAGCTGTCTAATGCTGCCACCTGTAGGGCATCAAGAATGGCCCTGTTTTGGATGTGGCTGCAGCAAATGTGCTCCAGTTAACATCTGGCATATTCAGGTCTCCCATCAACAGTATCTCCCTTTCTCTGCCATTCTAAGAATGCCTTCTATTATATCCTTGTCCATTCCCTCCCCTGACATGGGGGTCTGTACACAACCCTGTGCGGATTGTGGTGCCTGTTCCAGTCTCCAGTGACCCACAGTGCCTCCCTCTCCTCCCTGTTTACCTCGCTCAGTTGCTTTTATCCCTTCCTTTACATAGAGAGCTACCTCCCTCTTCTCCCTGCCTGTCTCTCCTGTAGGTTGCGTAATCTAGTATGTTAACATCCCAGTCATGGTTCTCTGTGTACCATGTTTCTGTGACTGCTACGATATCCAGGCATCCCTCTTCCATTAAGGCCATCAGCTCAGGGAGCTTGTTGCTCAGACTATGGGCATTGGTACTCATTACCTCCATTTCCGATGGCCTTACTCCCTTTGCCCCATCTCTGTCCTTCTTGGCTTTGTCACTTTCTCCATTTACCCCTGCCCTTCTCCCATCGACACCCTATGTTGGTGTTTGCCGCACTTACTACCATGATTATTTGGGGCGCTAGGATTTTCCTGTTCCTTTCCAGTGCCTCCCCTTGGCTACTTTAAAAGCTTCATGAATGAAGCATTTAAACCTATCACCCAGGATCCTGGTTCCTCTCCCGGACAGATGCAGCCCATGCCAGTATAGGCTTGCATCACTCCAGGTGGACCCCCAGTCCCCAATGAAGCCAAATCCCTGAGCTCCACACCAGTTTTTCAACCACTGATTGAATTCCATGGTGCGGAACACCCTAGCCTCTCCTATGCCACAGATGGGTAGCACCTCCGAGAAGGTTACCATGCGTGCTACTTGACTAAGGCCCATCCCCAATTCAACAAGCTTCCTGCACTTCTCTAATCCCTTTCTTAGCCAGGTCATTTGTCCCTAGGTGGACAATGACATCCAGCTCCCTCCCCTGTGCAGCTGCTCCAGCAATCCTGAGGATTCGCTCCCTGTCCCTCCAAGCCATGGTGCCAGGCAGGCACCTTACCTCCCTCTCCCCTTCCTCCCCCAGGTCTACCTTCCTAACAATAGAGTCCCCCACCAGGAGTTGTTTCCTTCTCCTGCAGGGTCCCCTGCCACCCTGTGGGTCTCCTTTGTGGAGGTTCCCAGCATCCTCCTTGGTCTCCACTGTGGGTGCCTCCATAGAGGAGCCACACTTTGCCAGAATGGCATAGAATTGTGGACAGGTACAACGGGAGGGATGCGCCTCTGTTCCACCACCCTCACCCTCCCTGAGCCCACTGTGGTCCAACCGCTCCTCTTTCTTGGCAACCTCTGAGGCAACGGCAGTGGCACTGGTGGTCCCTGGATGGAAGGGGAGGTCCCACAAATCCTGGCCAACTCAGCCTGGAGATGAGCAACCTCCTCCCTCAGCCCAGAGAGGTGCCTGCAGATGGGACAACATTGCATCCTCCAGAACATCTCCCGGGAGACTGCTGCTCCACAGCCACTGCACTGCACCACTCCAATCATGTGGTATTTCTGGCCCCTTAACTGTTTGCAATCCTTACTCTTTCCTCTTTTTCCCCCCCCTCTCCTTACTTTCTGCCTGTGTGCCCTTTAAGCTCCTGATTGTCCTGTTCTGAGACAAGAATATCCTATATTTTGCAGTAGACCACTTACTTGCTCAGAGGCAGACCTCCAGCAGCTAGAGGGGGCCGGAAAGCTACTCTTGCCCTTCTAGGATGGTAGGCCCTTGGTGGTTCTGTGATCACTCACTTCCTGCCCCTAAACAGGAAGTTCCTGTTAGTCAAATCCTGTGCCTATAAAAATAGAACTAGCTTTGGGTGGAGGGAAGGAGGGCAATATAGTCCCAGTAGAAAAGTTCAGTCACAGCAGTCCTTTCTCCTGGTGCCTTCTGTCAATACGTCCCTCCGTCAGTGTGTGCAGGCGCTTCCACAGTTCACCAATGAATGCTGCAGCTGTCTATAACAGCAGTTGAAAATGCAGTGCCATGCAGCTGAAAGGGAGAGCTCCACTACTGCAGATTTGAGAGTCATCTGCAACACATTTCTTCCCTTCTAGTCTCTGCAATGTCGCTTACTGAGCCCTGTGGCACCCCACTAGTCACCCTCCCTGCCTCAAAGTAAACACTTTACCCCTACCCTCTGTCACCTATCCTTCCAACAAATTTCTCACCCAGTTTACCACTTTTAGTCCCACTCCTAGACTGCCCAGCTTGTTTACAAGTATCTGGGACAGTGTCAAAAGCCTTACTAAAATCTAGGTAGGCTACCATCCACCACTCCACCCTGCTCTACCTCCCAGGGTGCTCAAGATTAGTTTAACATGACCTCCCCCTGGTGACTCCATGCTACCCCAGATCTCGCAAGCCACTTGATTAAAGATAAACAATCCTCTTTCAGTAGCAATTCCATAAATTTCCCAGCACCGAAGTCAGGCTGACTGGCCTGTAATTGGCAGCTTACTCCCACTTCTGTGAAGTGGTACTACATCTGCCCTCTACCCAGCTCCAGGATCATTCCAGTTTCCCGCGAGTAGACCGCCACATGCCGTCAGCACCTCAGAGCTCCCTCAATAACCCCAAATGTATCCTGTCTGGGCCCACTGCCTTGTCCACTTTAAGATTTGAAAGTTCTTGCAGGACTCTCCTCCATAAATGGAATACACCCTTTGACTCCCCTGACAGATCTGTGGTCCTCGCCTTCCTTTTATTTTTTTTTTTGGGAGAGAAAGAGATGGGAGGAAAAAAGAAAAAATACACACCACCAGCTCAGGATGTCTGATTTTTCATTGTCCCCTCTCACAATCCATTCTCAGTCTTTCTTTTGCCAACATAACTGAAAAGTGCTTTGTCCCCTTTTCTTTACTGCCCATTTCATCTTCTCCATTTGTGCTTCTGACTGCTTTCCTGCTTCCCTCTGCTTCTCCCGATAAGCCACTCTATCCCCACCGTCTTTGTACCACCTGATTGCTAGCTTTATTCTTAGCATACCAGCCACCTCTTGAGAACCATAGCAGTCCCCTTTTCCTTACCTGCCTGATAGGTTTGCCACCTTCACTATGGCCCCTTTTAGTTTCACCCACTGTTCCTCGACTCCACCCAAGTCCTCCCACCCTGCCAAGGCATCCTCCAATCGTTGTATAATTGGCCCTCCTGAAATCCAGGAACCTTGCCTTTGTGTGGTTCACTTCTGATGTAGAATAGAAAAAAAACCCACACAGGCCAACATTTGTCACTGTAGCATGCATTGACATTTTAATGGGGCAGGACTATTCCATTTGTGATCTGGCGGTCAATTTGGCAGTTTTCAAAATCCAATAGCCAAATCATTATTTTAGTGGTTATTTTTTTGGGGGACAAATTTCTGGCTACACAGGTGCTCCTCAGCTGTCCTGCTGCAGATTCAGTCGAATATACTGTAGTAATCTGTGGTAGTAAATTAGAAAGACAAATCTTGAGGTGCCCCATGTACAGAAACCAAATGCATGCAGTGTCCCGCATTCATCATTTTCGTGTGTTGAGCACCCCATAATTTTTTTAACACTAGTTTTAGCCCCCATCCGCATTGGTTTAATAAAATACTCCAAATATATATCTATCTATCTATCTCCACACACACACACACACACACACACACACACACACACACACACACACACACACACACACACACACACACACACGACTAATACCTTATTAAACACGTGTATAATGCGTATAGGATATCCAAGGAATGCTGCGCCCGACCACCACAACCGCAAGTTTCCTGCGCCAAACTCCCTTAGATCCAACGGAAGCCGAGCACAAGGACGGAAGATTACACAGTAGGTCATTTGTGGGCGATACCGCAGGATCAATGTTCCCCACTTGCGTGAAAACAATATTTCTGTGCACTACGGTACTTAAGGTTCTAGCAACGTCACACACACGCCTCCACAGACAAACGTCATACAGTCACTCCCAATTTTGCAACACGCTATGTATTGCATACGGTCTAGTCACACACTTTGAAAAGTACGAAACGCAGTACTGCACAAGCTCAAAAGGTCAAAAAAAAAAAACACAAGACATTCCGCGATTCTGCACTGTATTAGTCTCGGTAAAATGTTTATCCAAAGGTGCGGGCAGAAGCTGCAGCCGGTAATGATTAAAGAGTCTAAAATTTTCTTGCGAGTCCTAGACCTCCAAACATCTTGCTGCTAATTGTCGGAGAATTAGAAAAATTATTTTATGTGGGGCGCTCCGCCCCCCACGCGCACAAATGAAGTAGTTGTGCCCTTAAACATTACTCGATTACATAGATTTGGTGGTCTTTTTTTGTATTTGGGGCTCCGCCCCCCACCCCCGTATTTTGCTTTATATACTTTCCTAGTTATTTCAACGTACCGGTCATGATGGGCATGTACTGCCGACCTCCGATGCCGTGATGGGCGAAGCAGTGCTATGTGAGCTGCACCAGAAACTGCCGTAAGAGGGATCCTTAATGCTCCGGTATCTCCCATTTGGCCGCACGTGCTGCTTCCGACCAGGGCTCCCGACACCGGGACAGTACCCGACACCGAGCCGTCCAAACTCACGCACTACAACCTACACACACTTCGCACCGCTGCTTAAGAGTTAAACGGAAATCTACACCCCTGAGATTGGCGGAACCAGAACTGCAAAGACCGCTAGATGGTTACGTGGCGCACAAATAACGTAGAGCCGAGAAGCAAATGCATACGTTGGGGGTTCAAAAATGGAGACCACAGAAACCAAGAGGGGATATAGGGCATCACAAAACACCTGCACGAGTCGGACTAGATTAGAACCCGGCGATTCTATACAAGGATCTCCCCGCCCAGATACCCTCAGCGCTGCCGGGAGCAGCACGTCAGTGGGCATCCGCACAAGCCCAGGAGCGTCTCCAGCTCGTCCTTCGGAAGGTCATCGAGCCGGGCCGCCATCAGTTACTCACCAAGCGTTCTGGGCGATAGTGAAGGATTACAGCCAGATTGATTAAATTAGAAATTATTAATGAATAAATTACACTTAATCTTGTTCTGACTCGAGCATGTCTGTATGGACTTGAAAAGGCGTTGTAAAGTGGCGTCACTTAAGACGCAAGCAAGTTACCGCAAACCTTTCGTGTTTGCTTGCGCAACTGGCCGTAATCCTTCCCTATCGCCGTGCTCTGCAGATCTCGCCCGCAACGACCCCCACAATCACCATTTTATAATACATGTCATGCCCGAGAGAAATTGGTTCTTTCCTTAATCCTCCGTGCGTAGCCCCCTTCCCCAAAATCATGCTATCCGTCTGCAGTGTTTAACGCACCTCGTTTTGATGCAACAACAGGCGCCACGATACTGGTTTTCCGCAAGACTTTGACCCAATTGTCAGGTTTCCACAAACTGTTTCGGAGTCACGCCAAATTGTCCATCGGCTCAATGCATACACTTCCTATTTTTCTCCTCTCCTGTACCCAACTATTGAGGTTTCAAAACGAAGCCCTGGCCTACCATCGTTAATTCATTCATGACTATCAATATTCCTCCGTTATACCTGTGGGTGCTGCAACAGTGGAGTTCAACATCCAGCCTCTCCGTGCTCTTTGCTTCCCTGCAGTGACAGACTGGGTGGGTTGGCGAGCTTTAGTACTCGGGATGACGTACCGTAGACGTCATTTCCTTATTTGCATAGGCAGCGACGTGCTTGCCGTCGCATCCTGCAATAAAAAAAATTGTGCCTTGAGAACGGTTATTACAGTCAGCGGTTAAATTGGTCAGAAAAAGTTCCACCTCCTCTGACACATTTCTCCATTGAATATCATAGAGAGTTGCACCTCCTACAAAATGTGAATATTACAGTTCTTCCACCACCTAAACATATCCACAGGGTTGGACTGGGGTACAGAGGGCCTACCTGGAACGAGCATACAGGGGCCCACCTGGAAAATCAATAGAGGAGGGCCCAGGCTGACACACCATTATCAATATTCCACTGCAATCTGATACACTAGCTGTGTGTTTGCATCTTACATTTATCAGCAGTGTCCCAGATACCCCATTTAATTAGAACAAAGATGATAAATGTAAACGTTTTCAGAGTTCAGAATGTAAAGACTTACCCAAATGAGGAGGGCCCACCTGGAAATTTCCAGGTATCCAGGTGAGCTAGTCCAACCCTGCATATCCAATTTAACCAATGTCTCTAGTATGCCTTATTCATATGTCTTACTGTCAGTGCTGGTGTCAAGGTTAGAGTTTCTAAAGGAAATAAGGGTCGTGGCTAGCGCTCATGGCGTGAGCAGCAATTTTTTGACAGGTCTCTACCGCTCAACCCTTAATTTACCTCTGAAAAGCCTGCTATCACTACTGGGCATTTATTTCGTTAGAGATCAGCATCCTGAACAGGATTATAGCTTCAGATTATAGGGGAAGGTGAACAAGATCAGCAATTTTACATTAAAAAAACTATTTAGATGAGTGCCCGACTTTAGCCTCGTGGCATCATCCTGCCATGGAACCTGCAATGCCGCTCGAGCGGGTAGCGATTCTTAGGATTACCACCTGTCCTGATTTTCACAGGACTGTTCTGATTTGGCCAGCTGTGTCTTGCAAAAAAACATGAAAAATACTAAATGTCCTGCTATTATAGCAGAAAAAATATTGTATGACTTTCTTCTAAATGTTGCAAAAACTACAATACCTTACTTAAAAGATCTTAAAATGATAAGAAACACTAGAAACAACTACAACACCAAGTCTTAATTCTGATTATTTAGAGAAAACAAGTCTGATGCATTGGTCGAGGTTACATATTGTCCTGCGAAAAATCAAGTTTCAGTAAGAAATGTCCCACTTCGGGCTTCCTAAAAGGTGGTAACCCTAGCGATACTGGGTTGGATTCACAAAGAGAGCCAAAATTTCTGTAGCTGCTGAAAACGTGGCTTGTAGCACTGTTGAAATCTAGTTACACCATATTCACAAAGAGCATTTCCTCAGTTTCTGAAATCCATAAACCTGACAGGTTACAGAAGTCCACAAGTGCTGAAATCTCCCTAACAGTCTTTCCCTAGCTGAGGAAAAAACTTAGCAGGCACAACATCAGGTGATCCATATTAACTGGAGCAGCAGACTTTGACAGTCTTGCCATAGATGCAACAGTAAGTAATCACAGGGAGACCAGCAGCCAGTCTATCAATAGACCACTCCAGCACCATTGGTACCAGCAAGGCCATGCACCACAGTGGCTGTCTGTAACTATTGGTGGAACCAATGGTTGTGTCTCTCCCTGCAGAGTTTATGTTGTCTGCTTCAGTAGCACTCACTGCAGGCTGTTACCAGCTCTGCCTTGTAAGGAATAAATTGTCTGTCATCATAGCTTAGTAGGAGCCAACAATGAATAAAACACTAAGCAGTAAATAACATATAGGATAAAGTATGGGGTGCAGTGTGTCACGATAATTTAACACACACACACACACACACACACGAGTTGTTGGATGGCACATAAACCCCGAGGCGAAGCCCAAGGGGTTTATGCTAGCCATCCAATAACAAGGGTGTGTGTTAAATTTGAGTAAAACACACTGCACCCCATATTTTACTTTATATAATTGAAGGGGTTGCGTTTTTTTTCCATTGAGAGGTATGAAAATGAATGAAACACACTGTTTTACCTTGTCTCATGGGTTTCTTCATTTGGTAAAATGTGCAGTTTGTAACGAGTGAAAAACCATAAAGTAAGCATAAGAAGTTTTTTACAACTGTTACAGCAGGAATTTAACTTTAACAGCAAAGAGAAGCAAAACAAATGTCCGTTTCAATCTCTGGTTGCTTTTTTTAGGTTGCTACAGGCGTTGCTAGGTGTTACTTAGCAGTGGAGTCTTGTAACCTGCAGAGGGAGGGGAAAAGGTGATATAAAAGTTGGGAGAAAGCTTCGTTTTTTTGTTTTTTTTTGAGGTAGTATGGGAAAAGAGAAAGTATCTTGTCATTTCACAGTGGCTCAGAAGGTGAGTGTTTATGACTGACTGAATTCATGAGGGACACCGTTTGTGACAGTTTCGAGCTGCATTGCATCTCAAGCATATTCCAATTGAAAAAAGGCACGTGAATGCCTTAACACCTACTCAAGTGTTACAGTATTTAATACACGCTTTTTTCAATAGGAAAAAATGGAACCCATTAATTATACTAATGATAAACAATTATATGGGGTTTTATACGAGTTGTGACAAAAGACCATCCAATGCTTATGTAACATTTTATAAACCCTTTATAAGGGGAACAAAGAAAAGGTAACCTTACAGCATGTCTACAAACTCTATAGAGCCACTCTGGTTATTTGGAAGTGTACAAAGCTATTGTCATCATCAGAGTTATCTGTGGGATTTGCAGCAGCTTTTTTGAACCCTCTTCTGGTGTGGCCATGGAAGCACACGCAGAAAACAGGGTCTAGGGCTGACATTATATACTCTTTTTACTTACATAAGACAGATATATTATTTTTTCTAGAAATGTCGTAATAGCTACTTTGTTAAAAACATTTTTTAGCATAGAAACATAGACTTCGACAGTAGATAAGAACCGCTTGGCCCACCTAGTCTTCCCATTTCCCTACCTAGAGGATAAGCTGCAGATCCTATTTAACCAACAGCCTATTTCTTCCTACACCCCACAAAAATTGCCTTATGCCTGTCCCATGCATTCTTGAATTCTCCCACAGTTTTAGACCCCACAACCTCCTTGGGAAGGCTGTTCCATGCATCTACAACCCTCTCTGTGAAGAAATACTTCCTCACATTACCTCTGAGCCGTTCCCCCCTCTATTTTCAAATTCTGCCCCCTCGTTCTTACACGTCTCTTTTTCTGAAAGATGCTACGCTCTTGGACTTTGTTGATTCCCTTGAGGTATTTGACAGTTTCAATCATGTCCCCTCTCTCTCTTCTTTCCTCGAGGCTATACATCTTAAGCTCCTTTAGTCTTTCTTCATATGTCTTCTGGTGCAGACCCTGCACCATTTTGGTTGCCTCCCCTGACAGCATCCACCCTGTCTATGTCTTTGCAGAGATGGGGTCTCCAGAACTGGACGCAGTACTCCAGATGGGGTCTCACCAACTGTCTGTACAAAGGGATAACAACTTCCTGTTTTCTGCTGGTGATGCCTCTCCTATACATTCCAGTATCCCCAGCCCTCCTACCACCTTCTCACATTGTTTGCCAACCTTAAGGTCATCTGATATGATTACCCCAGGTCCCTTTCCATTTTGTTCTTGTCAGTATCTCACCCCAATTGTGTACTTGCCCTAGGTTTTGTTTCCAGGTGATTACTTTGCACTTCTTTGCATTGAATCTAAGCTGCCATACATTTGACCATTCCTCCAACCTTGCCAAGTCCCTTTTATCCTCTCCACCCACCTTGCATATCAATCCTGTTGCAGATCTTTGTGTCATCTGCAAAGAGACGTACCTTCCCCTCCAGTCCCTCCGCAATGTCACTTATAAAGACATTAAAAAGCACCACCCCAGTACTGAATCCTGTGGTATCCCACTAGTAACCCTTCTTTCTTCACTGTGGACTCTATTTACTATTACCCACTGTGTCCTGTTGTCCAGCAAGTGTTTTACCCAGGCTACCACCCATTGGACCCACTCCCAGGCTGGCTAATTTGTTTATTAATCTTTTGTGCGGGACTGTGTCAAATGCCTTGCTAAAGTCTAGGTAGGCCATGTCCACAGCCCCTCCCTGGTCTACTACTTTGGTCACCCAGTCAAAGAACTCAATTAGATTTGTCTGACATGAACTTCCTGCTGTGAATCCATGCTGCCTTGGGTCCTGTGCCCCACTGGCCTCTAGGTACTCAACAGTTGTTTCCTTCAGAAGTGATTCCATCATTTTCCCTACTACTGAGGTCAAACTGACAGATCTGTAGGTTCCTGCCTCTGTCTTGCTCCCACTTTTGTGAAGGGGAATCACATCCGCCCTCCTCCAGTCCTCAGGTACAACACCATCCTCCCATGATTTATTAAAAAGGGTAGTCAGTGGTGTTATTAATTCTTCCCTTAGTTCTCTTAGCATTCTGGGGTGAATCCCATCAGGCCCCATTGCTTTATCCACCTTCAGTTTTAAGAGTCCCAGCTGCCCCGATCTTTCAAAACAAGGGTCCATCCCTTCTACTGGGAGTCCAGGCAAATGCTTCTAAGGTATGTAGTGCCATACCAGGATAATAGGATGTTTTCTGTTAAACAGATGCCCGTGATTGGGCAGCATTCGATCCACTGGACCACCAGGGATATTGGCCGGGGGGGATTTTCGTTTAAACAGATGCCCGCGATCGGGCAGCATTTGATCCACTGGACCACCAGGGATATTGGACGGGGGGGTTTATTATAACGGATGCCCGCGACCGGGCACATAGCTGTCCACTGGACCACCAGGGATATTGGACGAGGACGTATATTGTGACAGATGCCCGCTATCAGGCAGAGAGCGGTTCACTGGACCACCAGGGATATAGAGGCGGACTTTATTTTAAACAAATGCCTGCGATCGGGCTGCAGGGGTTAGCCGGTCCCGGCGGCTTCTGCCTGGCGCGGCGCAAGTCATCGAGATCGGCACATCTGCATGCAAATGGGATGCAATGGTTATAATGACATGCAAATGGCCCCATGTGCGCTTTGCATAAATTATGGCCCCATTTGCATGTCACCTTTTGAATATCGCGGGTGCTGTGAATGGCGAGTGGCACTTGCGCTAGCGCATCTCCATGCTCCACTCTGGCCACTTGCGTTGGCGCAGTGCCACTGCAGTAGGCACAGTGGGGGTAGCCAGAGTGCGATATTCAAAGCTGCTGAGCCATGGCGCAGCTCCTTTGAATATCGCCCAGGCCACACCCCTGCGCAGCCAAGTTGAGCTGCGCCCTAGCTTGCGCCACAGCCTGGCGCAGTTTGAATATCTGGGCCCTGATGTATGTATGTATGTATGTACCTTTTTAACTTAATAAAACATTTTTAACTTCAAAAAAGGAAACATAAGGCTTGTTCACATGACCAACTGTGAGCCGTTGTCAGTGACTCACAGAGGCCAGATCGGTGCCCCTGCCAACGTGTGAACCTTCCTGTTTTAGCAGTTTTCTATTGCGTGGCGTTGTCGCCACAATCCCTCTTTTCCTGGGTTTACAGAGTGATGTAGGTGGTTTCCTGTGCCATCTGAACAGGCAAACCACCCACATCACTACAAGTCCCCACCAACCCAACAGTGACCAGAACAACACCCAAATTGCCAGAAAGGAAAAGGGCACTGAAAACACTGATGCCATGTGAATCATTTAAATTTTTTTTGAATAATTGGAAAGTAGCTACTGCTGCAAGGTGCAGTGTGAATGAGCCTTTTGGTGGCAGATAAGGACCGCCGGGCCCACCTAGTCTGCCCATTTCCCTAACTATTGGATAAGCTGCAGATCCTAGTTAACCAACAGCGTACATCTTCCTAACCCCCTCTAGAATTGCCTTATGTCTGTCTCATGCATTCTTGAATTCCCCCACTGTTTTTGACCCCATGACCCCCTCAGGAAGGCCGTTCCATGTGTTCCCCACCTTCTTCATGAAGCAGTACTTCCTCATGCTGCCATTGAGCCACCCCCTCTCTATCTCCAAATTGTGCCCCCTTTTTCTTGCACATCTCTTTTTCTGAAAGAGGCTACCCTCCTGGACTTTGTCGAGTCCCTTGAAGTACTTGAAAGTTTCTATCATGCCCTCCCTCTCTCTCCTTTCCTTGAGGGTATACATATTAAGCTCCTTTAGTCTCTCTTCTTATGGCTTCTGGTGTAGATCCTGCACCATTTTAGTTGCCCTCCTCTGGACAGCCTCCATCCTATCTATGTCCTTGCGAAGATGGGTTCACCAGAACTGCATGCAGCACTCCAGATGGGGTCTCACCAACTGTTTGTACAAAGGGATATTACAGTTTCCTGGTTTCTACTGCTGATACCTCTCCCTATGCATCTCAGAATCCCCCCATCCCTCCTTACTGCCTTCTCACATTGCTTGCCACCTTTAGGTCATCTGATATAATTACCCCCAGGTCCCTTTCCATTTTTGTTGTTATTAGTACCCCCCCCCCATTGTGTACTCCTCCCCTGTTTTTTTTTCCCAGGTGCATTACTTTGCACTTCTTTGCATTGAATCTAAGCAGCTATCATTTTGACCATTCCTCCAACTTTGCCAAGTCCCTTCTCATCCTTTACACCTCCCTTGGGAAAGGAGTGAGATGCTTTTATTGCATAACATTTGGGGGAGCCTTGAGTGAGAAACAGGAAAAGTGCAGTAAAGAAAAGTAAAACCCTTCCACAAAAGACACTACTAGTAAGCAAGTTGGATCACTTAGGAGTGGGTACAAAGGTAGTAAACTGGTTAAGTAATTGGTTAGGGGATAGGTGACAAAGATTGGTGGTAAACAGTTCACTCAGAGCAGGACAGGGTGACCAGCAGGGTGCTTTGGGGATCAGTGCTGGGACCAATCTTCCTTAATTTGCTTATAAGTGACATTGTGGAGGAGCTGGAGGGGAAGGTCTGCCTCTTGTGGATGACACAAAAATCTGCAATAGGGTGGGGGAAATGAGCAGAGACCTTGGTGGTATTAACATGGGCAGTTCTCCGGGTTCACTCCATGCCTACCATGATGTCCTACAGTGTTCTTTGGGGGAACCCGCTACCAGCCTGAAAGCCAGTGGAAGGTCTCCACTGAGGCAGTATGCCTCTGGGGTTCTCACACCCTCCCAGTGAGCCCACTAAATCCCTAAGCGATGGGCAGCATCCCAGATCTTCATCCATGAGTCCCAGCAACATGGGGCATGATCCAGTTGTCTAAGGTCTCTCCATGGAAGCCTCCAGAGTCCCACTCAATGACATCATAACACCCATGTTATCATATGGTGTCTAGGACCTAATGCCACTCTCAGGGTTCTGAGAGTGGCTAGCATCCACACTTCCAGGTGGGAGCAGGCCTGAGGGGGGTGTCTCCTGTTCGACAGGCCTAAGTCCTCCAGCCTGGCACTCTGTGGTCAGATACTGATAAGAAAAAAGCTATTTGCAAAATTGAGGGCAAAATGCTTTCCTTTTCTGGGAGACGTGCAAAAGAAATTAGAGCCCTCAATGAGCATGGATGCTTCAGTGGCTAAGATTGTGAAACACGCAAAATGTATTGCCCAGGCTTTTATTTCTTTTTTCAGCTCTCCCATTGCCGGTGGACTCTAGGGACTGCAAAACTCTCAAACATAATTTATCTAAGTTTATAGCCTAGTTATAAGCCTAGAATTAAGTGGTCTATCCTGCTTGCAAGTAAGGCAGAAGGTGGCTGGGGCCTCCCTAACCATCCACCCTATTATACAGCCGCCCAACTGACTCCACTCATCAAAATGATAGCAGGGGCCTTGGGGAAAGGCTGGTTGGCCTTGGAGGAAGACGCTTATCCCACAATTCCCTTAAGGTTCCTTTTCTGGATTATACTCCCAGGTACTCTTAGAAATATCCATAATAAATGGATGAAGCATACTTTGAAGGTATGGGTAAAAGCAAGGCAACACTGGGGAGCCTTGGGCCCTGTATGGCACTACATACCTTTGAAGCATTTGCCTGGACTCCCAGTAGAAGGGATGGACCCTTGTTTTGAAAGATCGGGGAAGCTTGGACTCGACACCTTGAGGCAACTGATGGGGGGTATTTCAGATTTCATGATCCCCAAACATGATTTTTATAGATATTTAAAGTGCAGGCATTATATCTATTCTATACCGGGGGTGACTGCATTACTGGGGGATCTAGGTCCAGGAGTGGCTATGATTTTTTCTAAGGTTAAATCCTTAGATATGAAGAAACTTATATCACAGGTATATAAATTACTATAGGAGAATAAAGGGACTTTGGGAATACAGCAGATTCAGGACAAATGGGAGTTGGAGTTGGAGTTGGGTAGTTCCATGGAGGAAGAACAGTGGGAGATAATATGGCGATCGGTATGTAGGATGACAGGCCTAGCAACTTGGAGGGAATTTCAGTGGAAACTCTGTGTAAGGTACTTCATCACCCCAGTGATCCCGAAACACTATGGCAGCCACCCTATTGATAAGTGCTGGAGGGGATGCAATGAAGTTGGAATGCACTATCACATTTTGTGGGAAGATCCGGCCATTCTGGAATAAGGTGGGTGAAATAATTACACATATATTGTAACTCCAGATGCCCCTCTCCTTCATTAATATGGTTCTGGGACTCCCCCTGAAGGTCTCTGCTCATTAAACAAAATATATCTGTACCACGTGCTTAAGGTAGCTGCTCTGAAAGCCCTAACACAGCATTGGCTCTCCAGAGGCCCCTACTGAAACCCAATGGATTACAAATGTTAATAATATTAAACAGCTAGAGGCTATTTCGGCCTTAGAGAAATATAATTCACGGTGGCTGACATATTATCATTACATCGAGGAGAGGGAAGGCATAACACTGTTAGACTAGCTCCTCACCTGAACCTCTTAAGTTGGACTGAGGGTAGCCCTGTGTAACTGAACATATTCTAGAATGCCTGAAAAACTTAGATAATTGCTTTCTTAGGAATTTGAGAACATTTATAATCTTTATTGTTGCTTTTAACTGACATAAAACAGTGTTTAGTTGATTACTTCTGTTACGGCAATAAGACTAAACTAACTATATAAGTGGAGGTCCAGATTTCCCTTTAGGGTGTTACATCTTCCCAAATAGGACGACTCCTCCTAGTCTTCAGCCAGAAGATAAGTTAATATTGATGAATCTTTGGACGCGGTGGTAATTCACCTGGAAGAAAAACAGGACCTAAACATTTAGACAATTAACAGTGTGGACATTCTAAAACTGGTTTTGGATTTTAACCCCACTTCCTTTTCAAGAGTTTACCCTGTAAGAATTAATTTTATTGGAATTATTGCTTTTTTACAGTTTGTATATATATATATATATATATATATATATATATATATACACACACACACACACACACACACACATGCTGTCGAAATCACTCGTAAAGGAAAATATTTTGAATAAAATATAAGTAAAACAAAATACTGTGAAACTCACCACTATCCCTATCAAGAGAATTTCTGCTGTCTCTGGCAGGAACAATAAGAAAATAGATGTTGCTTGCCAACATGTCTTCATAGCAACGGGCTGTAACGTCAGTAATGTATGCCTCTATTCTGGTCTCCAGGACACTCGTTGAGTGGGTGTCAGTGCTCTCGGAGGGCTTACCACTGGCTTCCCTGCTGCCTCTCATTAATATCACATCCTCCTACCTGCATGATGTGGTTCTGGACAGCCTACAGCTATCTGCCAGGGGACCTTTGGCTATTGTGCTTATGAAAGGAGTTTGTCTTTGGCACTGATCAGTAGACCAAATCTCTTCATAAGACACTGGTTAGGCCCCATCTGGAGTACTGCGTGCAGTACTGGAGGCTACACCTTCACAAGGACATTAACCAGATTGAGGTAGTCCAGAGAAGTGCAACCAAAATGGTGCAGGGACTGCATAAGAAAACATATAAGGACAGATTAACGGAGCTCAACATGGATACCCTAGAGCAAAGAACGGAGAGAGGTGATATGATCGAAACATTCAAACACCTTAAGGGCATTAACAAGGTGAAAGAGTTTAACATGTTTCAATATAAGAAAAAGTAGGACAAGAGGACACAGCATGAGATTAGAGGGAGGCCGATTAAGGGGTAATGTGAGGAAGTTCTTTCTCATAGAAAGGGTGGTGAATGCATGGAACGGCCTACCTCAGGAAGTGGTGGATGTGGATATGAATACAGTGCAGGGCTTCAAACAGGCATGGGACAGGCATAAGGGAGTAATACAGATGAGTATGAATAGATAGGCCATTGACAGAGCAAAGGCCGATGGCACATTTATAAGATAGAAAAATAAATGGGCAAACTGGATGGGCCTTACGGCCCTTATCTACCATCAACTTCTATGTTTCTATGTATGTCTCCAAGACACATTTGTACGGCATATCATTTATTGGTGATTTGTTATTCAGTCCAAAGTTGGATGAGATTTAAAAAAACGTTAAGCATACGAAGGACCAGTTGCCTATTTCTAAGAGACAATAGAATTCCTCTAACCCCTCTCAGGGAAGAGCTTTTAGCCATGCTAGATATAAAAGAGGCAGTTCTCATCCTTTTCGAGGTTACAGAAATAAATGAGGCAGAGGCTCCTTCACCGTCTTTAAGTACAATCAGAACAGAGGCTCCTTCTTCCACAGACATTCAATAGGAGTGGGCAGAAAAGGCAGATTCTTAGCATGAGGATCCACAGGCCCATCTTGCTTCTCTGGTCCTCGGGGTTGTTTTTAGAACTTTACATTGGATACCTTCCAATACAGGAGGAGTACACTAATGAAGGGTCATGATATGGAATTAGAAGGTGGCAGGTTGAAAGGGAATGTGAGGAAATTATTCTTCACAGAGAGGGTGTTGGATGCATGGAATGGTCTGCCACAGCAGGTGGTGGGAGCAAGCATGGTGGAAGGATTTAAACATGCCTTGGACAGGCATGGAATCTTGGAGGTAGGGAAGAGAGAGGGGAAACCAGTGACCAGATAGGGTCAAGGATAGGGCTAATGGGCAGACTAGATGGGCCTTGTGGTCCTTACATGCTATTTCTGTGTTTCTGTTACATAGAGATGGACCCAGACTGCAACAAACTCATGGATGCTGGAGACTGTGTCTATAGGATGTACTATAGACTTCTCTACCAACTCTACAAGGTGTCAGTTCTTTCAGTCTCCAGTAGCAAAAAAACACTAGTGAAGAGTATAGCAATGGAATAGCCTCTGGACAACAGGCTCCAGATAAGGATAATAATTCCAGATCTTCTTCAAGGATATCTCTTCCATAGTCCACACTTTTGGAACTATAGCCACCAGGCACTAAGACCACATGGAAACTTTTGCTAACCAGGGGCCGCCACAGTGCTGTTATGTGTTAGTGGTTATATAAACATGGGTGGCCCTATCATTCCTCAATTCTTTTCCAACTGTCAGTCAGCCTCATCAGACCTGCTGAAGCTGACATCATCAGCTCGCCATTGCCATTTATTCTTTTTACTTTAACAGTTTACTTTGTCATGTCAGCATGCTGCTGGAATCGAAAGACCCTTTATTTTGGTGTTGTGAGTGGAGATTAACATTTACAAAGAGGACACATATTAGGGGTGTGTGTGTGCGCTGCTTGGGCCTGTCTCACAACATGAGGACTTGTGATATTTACCAGTGCTTCATCGAGGCTACAAGTCAACGCTGCAAGAAAGCTCTAGAAAATTTCCTTCTCATGAAAACTTTAACAACCATGGAAAAGGAACCGGGCTCAAAATCTGTTGCAGCCTCGCCATCGGCCAAGAAACAGTCACCAAGGTTGAAGCACTGGGACAGGGAATGGTTAGCATTGTGGCCCTTCTCATCATCTGGCGACAAGCGTAAGCATAGAGATAAAAAGAAATCTGCTTTTCTAGCTAGGGCCTGGTGAGACAAGGCAATTCTAATGCATCATCCACCACTCCAGCAGCATTTACTACAGCCTCCCCTGACCGTCGACAAGACACCGAGGTCATGGTCTGGCTTAGGCACTGCCATATCTATTGGGGACAGTAGTATGCCATCGTCATCAGGCTAAGGCCCGTCATCAGCACAAGTAGTCCTGGCCACTGTCGAGGGCATTGTTGACTCTCAAGTTGTGCTGGCAGTGTTTTCAGAGATGATACAATGCATTCTGGCTGGCTTACCTATGCAGGCAGTTATCCAATCGACAGAGCCTCAGAGCACTCAAACACCATTGACGCATGTTACCAGCACATCACAGTAACCTCCTTCTCAACAGCAACTGGTGTCACCAGTGCACTCTGCAGCTCCCGTCCTTGATGGGGACGCTACTGACAAGATAGAATGTAATCCTGACGTCATGGTGTTAGAGGAAGAGTATGAGGGAGACCTATATATGGCACCTTGGTCTAGTTCTGCCCTCTCATCCTGCAGTGAGGACTCGGTGGTGTATACACCAAATTAACCTCCTGAGGATCCTACTTTTCAAGCCATGATGCAGCAAATGCAGACTGTCATGGGCTTTGCTTTGGAAGAGGAAGACTTCGCAAAAAAACCTTATGGAATTTTTGGAGGTGCCCTACTCCCCCTCTATTAAAATTCTACTTATATATCCTACAATAAAGGATGCTACTTTTGCTGCATGGTACAGACAAAACTCAGTACAGCAGTACCTGGAAAGGCTGATATGCAGTATCCTGGCCCATCTGCTAAGCCTTATTATGCTAAGCATCCAGAAACTGACTCTGTAGTCATAATGGCTGCTCATGATCGGTCTAAAGCACCTAAACGAGTGAGTTATTTGCCTTCTGATAAAGAATCTAGGAGGCTGGGTGTGATAGGCAAGTGTACGTATGCCTCTGCCTCACTAGAGAGACTAAAAGAGCTTAATATGTATACCCTTGAGGAGGGAGGGGCATGATAGAAACTTTCAATTACCTCAAGGGAATCAACAAAGTCCAGGAGGGTAGCATCTTTCAGAAAAAGAGACCCTGCAAGAACAAGGGGGCACAATTTGAAGGTGGGGGGGATGGCTCAGGGGCAATATGAGGAAGTATTTTTTCATGAAGAGGATGGAGAACGCATGGAACAGCCTTCCTGAGGAGGTCGTGGGGTCAAAAACAGCGGGGGAATTCAAGAATGCATGGGACAGACATAAGGTAATTCTGGTGGGGTGGTAGGAAGAAGTTGGCTGTTGGTTAACTAGGATCTGCAGCTTATCCAATAGGTAGGGAAATGGGCAGACTGGGTGGGCCAAGTGGTCCTTATCTGCCATCAAAGTCTATGCTTCTAGACCTTAGAATTGCTAACTACCAGGCCCACATGATCGAATATCAAAGCAGCCTCTGTGGAAAGCTGCAAAAGCTGCAGCCCAGGCTTTGCTAAGAACGAGTTACTTAAAATTCTAACATCTGGTGCTGTGGTTGGCAAACATTTGCTCCACTCAGCCTATGACGTCTCTGATGCCTCTGCCATGACTGCTGCTTCTGGCATTTGTATTGGGAGATATTCTTGCCTCAGGGTTGCTGGTTTTGCAAACAACGTGCTACAAGTAAGTTTTAAATGCTCCTTTTAGAGGGACAAAACTGTTTTGGTTATGATGTTGAAGAAGCTCTAAGAGGTCTTCAGATCTCAAACATAACTCTAAGTTCAGTCAGATCCCTGTATCCCACTCCTGCCAGGGTGTGTGGGAGGGGATCCCTTTGTCAGCCTGCTGGCAGAGATGACCATGCCTACCATCAGCAAGACCATGGCAGAGGATGTGTCCCTTTGCTGGGACTCCTCCCGCAAGTGCCCACGCAGAGGCACTCAAAACAATTGGTACTGGTGACACTGCCACTATCGGCTCCACATGACTGTCTTCTGGAGATATCCTCACCTCCACTGTTACCTCCAGGGGTGGTTGTGGGGGGCAGAGTTTCCCTGCATCTCAAACAATGGAGTTACTTCACAACAGATGAGTGGGTATTGGAAATAATTTATTTATTTAAAAGTTTCACAAGAAAAGGCATACTGAGCAGTGAATGCTCATTTTCAGATGCGTCCTGGGGAAGGGGGGGAAGGGGATCATTGCAAGGGGGCATACTGTGGAGCTGCTAGAAACCCCCACAGCTCATCCTTCATCTCCTTCCTGTTATCCTGTGGACCACTTGTCCCTTCTGAAGGAAGTTCAGTCAATGTTCCAAAAACTTGGTATAGAACCAGTTCCTCCTCAAGAGAGAAACATAGGGTTCTATTCTCGATATTTCCTGGTCCCAGAAGGGACAAGGGGCTTACATCCTGTGTTGGCTCTCAGGAATCTCAACTTCTACATTGAATACAAGAAGTTTTGAATAGTATCCCTGCAAGCCTTGATTCCCCTTCTGCAAACAGGGAACTGGATTTGTTTTCTGGACGTGAAGGATGCATACCTTCATGTAAAGATCGGAAAATCCCACAGGCAATATGTCCGCTTTGTGCTGGAGGGGGGAACATTACTAGTTCAGAGTATTGACCTTTGTCTTGTGTTCTGTGCCATGGATCTTTACCAAATGCTTGGCAGTAGTAGCAGCCGCCCTTTGCAAGGAAGGCCTGTATATGTTCCCCGTCTGGATGATTGGCTGTGAAGGCCAGCTCCGGGGAAGCTTTGCCGCATACCATGTCTTGGACAAGGCAGTTGTTTGAGGATTTGGGTGTCACAGTAAATGTGCTAAAATCTGTAATGATTTCCTGCCAAAGACTGCAGTACATGGGAGCAGTCTTGGACACAGAGAAGGGTTGTACTTTTCTGCCACAGAACAGGGCAGAAAACTTGATTACCCAAGCACAGCTGGAATATAAGAGTCACTGTGTCTCAACGAGAACAATGTTATGTTCAAGTTCAAGTTTCAAGTTCAAGTTTTTTTGCAGGAAAACTCCATTGAGCAAGCTCATTCACAAGGAGGTCCTGTGACATAAACACTTGAAGTACAAACACAGATAGGTAATAACAGTATATACATGAAATGCACATTACATGATACAGGCTGGATATACATACAAGGGTACCACATAGGGTGACCGCAGGTGGTAAACATTGATATGAGACAGGGAAGCGATTTACAGGTTGCATACTGATAAATGAAACATGATGACTGGTGTGTGCAATACATAAACAGTATTTTGGCAGCTAGAACAAACAACAGTCTACAACTGATATGGGGGAAGGAGTGATTTGATAGAGTAGCAGTGAGCATAAGCAAAGATAAAGCCAGGAGTAGAAGGGGAAGGAAAGCAGTTAATATGACAAATCAATTATACCTTACCAGTGGATAAATATGGCACACATGGGGAAGGAGAGACTTAATGACAGTTACAGGTGTCTTTTATTTTGGCTGAACTTAGTGGTTTGTGAGAGTTTATTGAAACTGTGCTAGTTAGTTTCAGTCACGGTTTGTAATTGGTTCCAAATGGAGGGAAGGGCATATGCAATAGCACGTTTACCAAAGGAAGTCCGTGTCCTTGGTATGTCAAGCATAATAAAGTCAGATTTTCTTAACGAGTTTGCACTATGTGAGATACTAATAAGGGAAGAGAGATAGCTTGGCAATTTCTGCAGAAGCAGTTTAAGAGTCCATAGCCCAGCATGGAGCAGGCGTCTAGTAGTAAGGGATGTCCAACCAACAGCTGCATATAAGTCACAGTGGTGCGAACGGTAAGGGGAGTTGGTAATGAACCGTAACGCACGGTGATAAAGGATGTCCAGTTTACTTAGATTTGCAAGAGTGGTGGAGGAATAGATTACATCGCCATAGTCAAGTAGGGGGAGAAAAGTGGCATGTACAAGCTTGTTTCAAGTTTCAAGGGGGAAAAGGGGCCTATTTCTGTAGAAGAAACCTAACCTTGCTTTTAACCTTCTAGAGACATCTTCGACGTGGTCACTGAAAGATAATTTATTGTCGATCCAGATACCTAGATATTTAAATTTGGTTACAACTTCCAGAGGCTCATTTAGCATGGTGACAATGAAGTCTTGGGCAAGGGTATTGGGGGTCTGTGACAGCACTGCGGGAGAATATCATCGCTTTAGTCTTCTTAGCATTGAGCAGAAGCTTTGCCTTTATTAGATTATGCTCAAGTTGTGCGAAGTCCGCTTGAACACTCCCTTGACTTCAGATAACGATGAGCCAGAAGTATATCAACACAGTATCATCTGCAAAAAGTGCAGATTGGACGTAGATATGTTAGCATCTAAGTCATTAATGTACAGAGAAAACAAGATAGGGCCTAAGATGGATCCTTGGGGGACTCCTCTTGCAACTGGCAAGGCAGCAGAAAAAAAAGCCTTCTGCCTTTACTTTTTGGAATCTTCCAGTTAGGTAGCTGGAGAACCACTGGGTGGTATGGTATGTGGCACCCAACTTTGCAAGGCAATTGACTAATAGTTTGTGATCAACGGTATCAAAAGCTGTGCTGAGGTCCAAAAAGACTGCACCAGTTACCTTCTTAGCATTTATAGCAGAGGTCCAATCATTGGTTACTTTTGCTAGTGCAGTGATTGTGCTATGATTAGCCCGGAAGCCAAACTGAGCTGGGTTAATGAGAGAGAAGGTTTCCAAGTGAGATTTTAACTGAATGTGGATCAGTTTTTCGAGAACTTTAGAAAGGATAGGCAGTATGGAGATAGGCCTATAGTTGTTTACATCGCATGGGTCACCAGATTTAAATAGAGGGAGGATATGTGCTGATTTCCAGCAGGATGGCACACTAGCAGATGTAATGGAAAGATTGAAGATGTGGAGAATTGGGGCAGTGAGATGGGCGTAGCCTGACCTTAGGAAAAAGGGTTCCAAGCCATCGTCCCCTGCGCCTTTTTTGGTGTCTAAGTTAAGAAGAGAATCTTCTACTTCTTTATAAGTTATCTCACGCAGTTGGAAGGGGCTGGGTGCAGGACTAGATGTGGCGGAGGGTATGCTGGCTCACCGCAGCACCAGCATAAGGTGACGAGTCAAAAGCTAATCCAGCTGTGGCAAAGTGGGAGTTAAGTTCTCCAGGATTAGGGACTTGTTTTCCACAATCTTGCCACCGCAACTATCTTTGTTGGGACAGAGGAGGCCATGGGTCAGTCTTCTATAGCTTTGATAGTCTTCCATATTTTATGAGGGTTACCTTTTAGCTTGTTCGAGAGTAGAAATATAATAGTTAGCTTTAGCAGAGCAAAGTTTTTCACACAGTTATTCTGGCTGTTCTAAAGGCCTGCCAATCCGAAGATTCTTTGGAATGTCTAGCTTTAGCCCAGAGCTTATCTCAGCTATAAGGGCTGCCTTGAGATCCGAGGTGAACCAAGGGTTGGAATTGTTCCGTACTCTTACTTTGATGAAAGGGGCATGCTTATTTATTATTGTAGTGAGTTTATCATTAAGGATGCAAGCTGCCTTGTTGACATCTTTGGCTAGGTAAAGATCTTGCCATCTGATCATGCTCAGGTCAGATAGGAAGTTTACTGCACTGAATTTGTGAAAGGATCTTTTTGTTATAAAGATGGGTTGCGTCCGGGCCTTAATTTGAGATCTTATGCAAGCAACAATTCCATGATCGCTCATGTCGTTGTGAAACACTGCCAAATGAGATATTTTGTGTGGATGGGTGGTTAGTACCACATCTAGAATGGAACTGTTGGCAATATTTAGAGTGTTGTTCCTGGTAGGTTCACTGACTAATTGCCCAAGACCTAGCTCGTCACAAAGGGATTTGAGGCCGTGTGATTTCGGTGACAGCCAGTCCATATTTAGATCTCCTAGAAATATTGTTTCAGTTTTTGCATCTACGAACATGGATTTCAAAAGATTAAGGACTTCATCACCACCAGACGGGGGTCTATAGCCACCTAGGATAGTGATACATTCCGAGGAGGGGAGATGAAGGCTCAGCGAAACTAACTCAAATTCCTTGGCTAGAGATTTGCAACTAATATTGGTGACCAAGTACTTAGATTTGGCGAGATAGCCACACCCCGCCTCTAGACTCTCTATCTACTCTAAATAAATTGTAGCCCTGCAGTGATATTTGTTGATCAGTGTTCGCCTTTTTAACCATGACTCAGTAATTATGATAAGGTCTGAGTTAACGGAGCAGCCCAGGTTTGCAGCTGTACAAGTTTTTTAGGCAGGCTTAAATGTTGACCATCATCATTTGAGACCTGTAGCCTCAGCAAAATCCGAGAGGCAGGTAAGTTGTAGGGGGGGCCAGGTTGAGCTCCACATTTCCTGAGCAGAGAAGAAGCAGAAGTATAACTTTCTTTAAGGAGCTTATAAGAATGGAGACTGCTTTTTTATTTCTTCACAGTAACCCATATCGTGCTGCACAAGAGGCGGCACCACTGTAATGACAGTTGATCGTGATCAATGTAAGTGCTTGGGTAGACATAGGTGAGGACAGTAGCAAGGGGGTGTAGGCTAACCGGGGGGAATAGGCTAAAAGGGGAGAGGAGAATGACATAGTGTCTGCACGGTAGACTGTTATAACATTAGGTATTAATAAGGTACACTGAGAACTGAATTGCATTGAGTACTTGAATTGCACTGTATTGTTGAAAACTCTGCACCTTAGGAGCAATAAGAACACAATAAGGAGAGCCATGGTCCCAGATTGAGTGGTCTCATGATTTGTATTAGTGCAATATTTTCTAGGCAAGTACTTGCCCACCTAGGTACTCACTTAAAACCCTAGATGAGAAAATACAGCAGAAAGGGGAACAAGGAGAGCAGGAGCAGCTTAGTTAGTGGCCATCCACCCTTCAGACTCAAGTCCCCTTGTAGGAGCACCGGGAAAGAAGTAGAATGATAATGCAGGCCATATTGCCCACAAATGAATACAGTGATTTAAGTAGAAGACCAAGAGTCCCTCTAGTGGCAGGTCTGTATAACCTGCTAATGGAAAACTAGCCACAAAAAAAAAAAGTAGTTAGACTTATCGGCACCAAGGCAGAGTGCTTGGATGGGGAGGGGGCTGCAGGAAGAGCACTCAGACAGAAGAGGTAAGCACTTTAAAACAGTAGTAGAAATTACAATCCAGCTAATAAAGTTGAAAACCTCAACAACACAGTTGAAATGTGCTTAGTTCTATCGAAAATCTAACAAAGTGCCAGGTGTCTATAGCAGGAAACTCCTGGCCAATCAGAGTGGGTTTGCTGGAAGCACCTGGTGTTCATTGGCTGCGCTTGTCCCTTGCATTTCCAAGGAGCTGTAGGCGTGTCCTGGTCTTGGTCGGTGGCTGGCTGGGTGCCGGCCGACCGTGGGTGAGCTGGAGCAGCCCTGTTCAGGGGTAAGCAGCTTCCAAGTAGCTGCAGGCGGGTGTCCTGGTCTTGGTCAGTGACTGGCTGGGTGCCGGCCGACCGTGGGTGAGCTGGAGCAGCCCTGTTCAGGGACAAGCAGCTTCCAAGTAGCTGCAGGCGGGTGTCCTGGTCTTGGTCGGTGGCTGGCTGGGTGCCAGCTGACCGTGGGTGAGCTGGAGTATGTCTCCTGGGACTTATGGCTGCAGCCATTGTGGCAGTGCCACTGGCTCATCTGTATATGAGAATCTCTCAGTGGACACCCAGGGTTCAGTGGTATCAGCTGATGGACAAGCCAGACCAAATGATTCTTGTCACATCCCTGCTTTGCAGAGCATTGCTATGATGGGTGGATCATGAAAACCTATTAAAGAGCATTCCATTAGCCGTCCCAGTGGCGCTGAGGGTTGAGGCACTGGATGCCACACCTCATGCGACACCGGTGACCCGGGTTCGAAAACAAGCCTGGGTCATCGGGGGCTGGCAGGGGAGGACTAAGATCGACTATCTGTTGACTGCTCTCCTAGGCCTGGGGTGGGTCAGGGAACAACCATTGCATGGCAGCGACCTCTGGGGACACCTGGAGGTACTACCAAGTGTGGTGGCAGTTGGGGGGGAGTGCGGCAGACATCGGCACGCAGTGCTTGATGTCATTGCAGGTCTGCATTCCTGTGGGTGAAAAATTTGAGGAAAAAGGCTGGGCGCGACTGTGCAGCTTGATGGCCATGCCCTGCGCTGCCCGGAAGACTTTCGAGGGGTCTCATCAGGGAGGATCTGGGGCTGTCCTGGCTGGGAGTAGCAGAGGGGCCCTCCAGCAGGGTAGCATGATGGCCATCCTGGACCCTCCTGGGTGCGATATGAGCCACCCAGCTCTCCGGGTGGGCAGTGCCGATGGCTGGATGCCCCAAGCCGGTCACGCTGCAGAGGAGGTAAAAAGCAGCTGTGATAAAAAAAAAAAGCATTCCATTTATTGTGCCAGCACCTGTATAGATCCCCACCACAGATGCTTTGGGCTCCAGCTGGGGTACTCACTTTGGCCCGTATCAGATGCAGGGGTCATGGACCAAGGTGGAGGTCAGGTTACACATAAATGTCCTAGAGATGAGAACTGTCCTATATAGCCTCCAGGCATTTCAGGAGCATCTGCAGGGGAAGCAACATTTGTTTGTAGTGGCTGCTTGTCTGTGTCTGTAGCTTAGTTTTGTGGATTTACATGGTTTTCTGCTCGGAATAACTACACCATTCTTGCTGACTACATCTGTGAACGTCTCTTGAACTGGATTTCTGCAAAACATCATCACCAGGTATCTGCATTTTTCATTTAAAAATCAACTTTTTGGAAGCTATCCCAAGCAAAACATAAGTCAAGCAATTAAGTCTGACAAACTCAGTGACTCTAGGTCTGCTTGAATCCACATTTTCGTCTGACCTGCTCCATGATCTGTATGTGGGCTTTTCAACAACATCTTTGAATGACAAAGAAGCATGCAGACAAAAAGATTTCACATCCTGCATATGCGCAGGCACAGTTCATCACCTTCAGGAATTCTAACACATTCTGTGACTCTGGACCTCAGCTGTTGATAATTTCTTTTGGCTTATGACTTAACCACCAGGTATCTACAAGATGATGAAATCCTTTCTCCTACAAATTCTCCTTATGCTGCTCCTGCTCTCAGGAAATGTTCACCCCAACCCAGGACCACCTGGGCAGCCAGCAGTGGCACCAAGCAGAAGGACAGGGACACTTACCATGGTATCCATCAATGCCTGCAGCATCCTCAACAAACTTGATTCCCTCCAAACATGGATCCTACAGCACAACCCTGATGTCCTCTCAGTTGTGGAAACATGGCTAAACCCTAAAATCCCTGATACCTCATTCTCTATCCCTGGCTACTGCATTTTCAGGCAAGACAGGATTGCTAAATGTGGCGGGGGCTGCACCATCTATCTTAAGGATACCCTTATGGGTCACATCATCCCATCCCCTAGCCTGAGCAACTCCTCTCAGGTCCTCACAATCAAAATCCTCCTTGGTGCACATAACAAGGAACTCACTGTCATCTCAGTTTACCTACCCCTAAGAGACCAGGCTGCTGGCTTCCATAACAACATGGAATATCTATGTCCAGCAACATAATTCTGAAACCATAATCATGGGTGATTTTAACATTAACTGGCTCTCCGCTGAGGCCGCTACCTATAAGGATGCAGCCGCGGCGCATCACCTCACTCAACTGGTCAATGCCCCCACTAGGTGTAACTATAGGACAGGCTCCCTTACGCTTCTAGACTGGATTCTATCTAACCACCCTGAACGCATCTCCAATGTTTCTGTACTCCCGGATACAATAAGTGACCACTCGCCTGTTATCTGCTTCTGGTCAAACAAATACCACAAGCCCCCTCCCAAACTTATCTATGCCAGGGTTATCAAACAAGGGCACCTCCAGTTGTTAAAATCTCATCTAACCAGGCTGAACTGGGCAGTGCTCGACTCCCTCAATGACACCAACAAAGCTCTGGACCTATTTATCAAACGTTTCAACGGAGCCTGTGACATCTATGCACCAGTGAAAAAGATGAAGGTCAAAGGACAGACCAACCCCTGGGTTACTACTGACCTTTTAACTCTGCTCAAGCACAGAGACCACCTCTGGCATTGTGCCTGTGCAACTCCGATGCAAGTAAACATACAATTATACAAAGCAGCCAGAAATGATTGCACTCGAAAATACGGAATGCTAAACACAGCTATTACAAAGAGGCTCTGACCAACTCTTGGGGCCAGGGAAACAAATTTTGGAACAACATGAAAGAACTCACAGGCAAGGATCCTAAAGCACAACCCACTATGCTCAACCTTCATGGCACTCCTACACTCAGCCTAGGTACCATCACCAGCACTTTTAATAATGCATTTACAAACCTGGACAGTGTCCTTCCACCAAATTTTTTCGACAACCTCCCCTCCAGCTCCTCCCAAGTTACCCCCCAACTAGAATGTACAACCCCAAAGTTTTTTTTTAAGGAGGTCCCACCACAAGTAGCTAGAAAATACATTCAAAAGGCCATTGGCAAACAGGGGTACAGTGGTGACTCCCTTGACCTGAAACTGCTGGCACAAGTCCTCGATGAAATCTTAGAACCACTTACAAAGATCTTTAATCTCTCACTTAGATTGGGCCATTTCCCCTCTCTCTGGAAGAAAGCCACTGTCACACCGGTTCCCAAAAGTGGAGCTAGGACACTGCACACCAATTACAGACCTATCTCACTCCTCCCCCCACTATCCAAAGCGCTGGAGCGAATAGTATCGGACCAACTAGTTGAATTTCTGGATAAGTACAATGTACAGTGCCCAGAGCAGCATGGCTTCAGAAAAGGGTACAGCACCACCACTGCACTATTGGAATTTACAACCTTCATCCATGCCACGCTTGACAAAGGGAATTGTGAAGGGGCAGTATTTATAGACCTTACCAAGGCATTCGACACAGTTAACCACCCCTACTGCTCAAGCAACTGTCCTCCATTGGGATCTCCAGCGATGCCCTTCCATGGTTCACCAGCTACCTTGATAATTGGATGCAACGTGTAAGGATTGCAGGATCTCTTCGGATGAGAAACCGTCTGTCTCGGAGTCCCCAGGGTCTATTCTGGGCCCTCTACTCTTCTCCCTCTTCATCAACAATCTCCCCAGTGCCTGCCACCAAAAAATATTACTATACGCAGACGATGCAGTCCTGTTTTCCAGCCACCATGACATTACAGTCCTTGAATCCCAGCTGCAGCTCGACTTCAAGCGCATCGAAGACTGGTTCAATTCTCATAAACTTGTCCTGAACCACAGCAAGACTAAAGCCATGTCCTTCTGTAACCGACAGAGCAGGCACAACTCTCTGTCCCTCACCATCAAGAACCACGCTGGGAACCCACTCGAACATGTCAAGGAGTTCAAGTACCTTGGTATTACCCTGGATAGTACCCTGTCCTACACTCGGCATATTGACACTGTTGCCAAGACCGCCAATATATGGATTGGACTACTACACAAACACAAGCACTGTATGCTCATGGATGCCCTTAAACTAGCCATCTACAGCTCTGTCACCTCTATCATTGACTACGGCCCACATCTATGGCTCTGCCTCAACAAGTGCCCTCCACAGGATCTCAGTTGCTCTCAACAAAGCCTGTAGACTACTGATGGGTGCAGCCCGACAAACTCACACCTGTGACCTCTGCACAGGCCAGCTGGCTACCCCTATGCAGCAGAATACAATACCAGACCTGCTTACTTACCAAAAGATTCTCCTTGTCTCATGCCACCTGGTGTTAGCTCACCTTACTACCTACAGTGGCACTCAACAAACACGTGGTGCCCAGTCTCTAACCTTTCAGGTTCCCAGATGTCATACCTCCATGGGTCAGTGGTCCTTTATCTATAGAGCCACCAATGGTTCAATTCCTCAATAAAGAAGCACTTTCCTCTACTACACTTGGACCCTTCAAAAGGAATCTCAAACTTTACCTCACCTCTACCACTCAATGTGACTGCTCCTCTGAACAGAGATCTCTAAACACCTCCTAGCTCACTCATGTCTCACAGCCCGCCTTTTCCCAGTCTCATTCTCTCTGGCACTGGGCCTTCCTTGTGACTCCCTTCCTGCTTCACATCTCCACTGGTACAAGACATTTTCCACCACCATCGGACAGTGGCCCATTAGCCTGCCAACTTCCTCTCCCGGTCGCACGCCTGCAATACTAACTGTCTATGGTGCCCTCTATCTCTTATTGTTACCGCAGCCAGCTGCCTACTCAAGCTGCTCATTATATGAATATTATATCAAAGTATGTTATAACTGAGTATCTTTATTCTTTTTCTTTTAGTTGTTTTGGTTGTTTATTGTGCATTCTTTTACTACCTCTGTATGTATGTTGACCCTCATCCTTTGACGTGGAACCTTTGTAAATGAGCAGTTTCTGCTCAAAGGTATTTGTAATCCGAGAATTTAATAAATAAATAAATAAATAAATAAAATCTGTGCCCAGGTCCACTGTTAATACAAATGGACAATACCTGTGTGATGTATTGCATAACAAGGGGGCATGCATTCCTATCCCTTATGCAGGGAAGTAATGAGAGCATGGTACTGGGCTCTGTCCCATGACCTGCAGTTGTCAGACGTGCATCTCCCGGGTCTCCAAAATGTCTTAGCAGACCGAGTAAGCAGGTCACAGTCCAAGATACACAAATGGAACTGTTGTCTTCCGTAGTAGACAACCTCTTCATTAGATGGAGTCACTGAGAGTTGGACCTCTTTGCGTCTCCATACAACACAGATCTGCCACATTTCTGCTCACTTATTCCAGGGCCTGGAGTTTTCTAGCGAGATGCATTGTTCCTGTCTTGGAGAAGGAAATTCCTATATGCATTTCCCCCAGTTCCATTAATACAGAAGGTGCTGCACAAACTATGGATGGAGGGTGCCACTCTTATCCATATTGCTTAGTTATGGCCTCACCGAATATGGCTTCTACTTCTGCAACAGATGGCAGTGGAGCCTGCTATCCCCCTACCTCTGTGTTGGGGTCTGTTGTCACAGGATAAGGGATCTCTGGTCCATCCAAACCTGAAACCCCTACATCTGCATTAATGGCTCTTGAAGATATAGCTACTGCATGTTTTGGGGTACTCCCTAAGGTGCATGTTACTACCTTGAGCAAGCAGTCAGGGTGAGGCACTGTTCCGTACTTTAGCTGTACATAGAATACTCAGATACTATGTGAATTGCATCAAGGACTGCAGAAGATCCTCTCAGCCTTTATTTAGTTCACCCCAGGGAAAGAGGGCGCTCCTGTGTACAAACAGTGCCTGTCCAAATGGCTGGCATATTGTATTAAGTTCTCTTATAGAAAGTACAGCAAGAAACTTCATGATGCGGCTCATGGCCATTCCACCAGGGGAATGGCCACTTATGTTACTTGTTTCAAAAATGTTTCTGCTGCTGACATTTGTGCTGCAGCAGCATAGAGCAATTTCCATACCTTCACAAAACATTACAGTTTGGACATAGTCTGTCATAGACATGCTGATTTTGGGCATGCTGTACTGCAAGACCTGTTATCTTGAATCTATATCCGATTGTAACCATCTCCCAGTTGATGTTGAGAGTGCTTGGGAATTGTTCCAAAGGTGTGGACTAATGGAGGAGGTATCCTCGAAGAATATAGCGCATATTATGTACTTACTGTACCAGTAGGTGATCGAAAGAGGCTCCTTCATAGTCCATGCCATCCCTCCCTCCATCCCCCTTCTGCTTCAGGAAAGGTTGCATCAGATATTGTGCCGGAACCTAATATACTGTATGTATTATAGGCCTGATTCTAAAAGCAGCAGTGATCGCCACAGGGGACTTGTGGCAGGCTGTTTGACGCAAGTGCCGACTTGCATCAAACTTGGTATTCCAGAAGTTGATGCCACAAGTCCCTGACGCCGCAAAGTTAGACCATCTCTTCGAAGGTTTGTGTCCATGGGGATACCCTTACTATGGGGCTTGCACCAATCATTTGGTGCAAGCTGCCGTAAAGTGAGAAAACTGTCATAACTGCATCACCCTTTCTGGAATAGTGCAGAGTTGCTTTGAAGGACTTTGACGCAGTTGTGTTAAACTCTGCGGTGGACGCAGAACTTGGCGCAAGCCCTATGCCCACCTTCTGGAATCTGGGCCAATATCTAGCTCCATGCCTGGCCTTGTATGCCTGGGCCAGTTTTATCTCCTGCTTTACCATGGCTGGAGGTCCTCTGAGGAACTGAGGAGTGATGGGGCTGCCCACATTTATACAGATACTGACTCAGGACATCATTGTGGGTGGCCCCTGGCTAGCAAACATTTCTGTATGGTCCTAGTGCCTGGCAGGTATAGTTCCAAAGGGGTGGACAAATGGAGGAGATTCTCTTGAAGAGCTGCTGTTTTTTTTTTCGTTTCTTTATTTATCTGCTTTACCTCCTCGACTGGGGTGGTCCTGTGGTTCTTCTATTACAGTCCTGTCCCTGGCAGCTCCTGCAACGGGCACCATGCTCAAGCTGCAACCTCTTCATCCTCTCTCTCTTTAAGGTCAAGTTACGAACCCCCCTCGTGGAAGACCAAGGGGTCAGGACCACAGAGAGGTCCTGGGAGTGTCTGATGCAGCGCCGCGGGCAGGCCTTCATGTGCGTCGGAGGATTGGCTGTTTTGTCCCCAGAGTCCCCTTCACAGCACAGGCATGCAGTGACACCAATGACGCTGCAGTACATGCTCCTAAACACCGTACATTAGATGTCTGCCTGCACATTCCCCTCCTTCATGCCGTGACACTCACTATTCGTTAGCCACCGCCAAGAGCCAGCACATTCACGGGTTACCCACTCCCACCCTCCCCGGAGGAAAGCAGTCTCAGTGACGCTCAATCCTCCTCCCCCTGGCCGACCTCCGACCTGAGTCTGTTCCTGAACCTGGGTCACCGGTGTAGTGCGAGGTGTGGCATCCAGCACCTTAACCCTCAGCACCGGGCTGGCAAAGAGCTGCTGTTATGGTAAGCATGTAGCTGTTCTTTTCAAACTGAGAGAAGGGTCAGAGTTTCTACTTAATTTACTTCATAGCTCCTAAGAAATCTGGGAGGGGGTTTGCTTGATTTTACATCTTCAGAGTCTAAACAAGTTTGTGAAGTCAACCAAATTTAAGATGGAGTCACTTTGGTCCATTGTCAGGGCAGTCTAACCTGGGAACTGCCAGGCTTTCATAGATCTGTTGAATGTCCATCTCTGCTTCCCAGCTGACACTCTCATCAGAAATTCTTGAGGTTTGCTACTCAGAGTCAACATCTGCAGTACTGTGTTCTGCCTTTCAGCCTGCCCTCCACTCTGAGTGTGTTCTTTTTTCTGTAAATATATTTTTATTAAAACAAACAGAGTTGTGCATTCAAATCACCAAATACATGGGCAGAGGTTGTAGATATTATTACAAAAAAATAGCACCATAAATCCTACAATGAATTATTCTAAGGCTCCCCAATTCCTTCGGCACAACTTTGGGTATTGAAGGGGTGCAGGGGGGTCCATCCACTCTGTCCCTTTATCCCACACCATCACACAGCACCTGATTTCTCCATCTGTCTCCCTCTTTCTCCCAATTTCCCCTCACCCGATAACCTGTTAATTAGTGGGGCAAAGTTTGGGTCATATTGCATGACATACAGCATCCAAGCAGAGTGTGTTCTAGAAGGTGCGAGTAGTGATTGTTGCCTCCCTCAGACAGGAGGGTCACAATGTCTGTCCTTACAGGGACAATCTAATCAGAGCCCCTTTGGAGCAGGCAACAAGATTCTTGTTAGTTAGGACCTTACAGGTCCTGAAGCAACTCGGGTGGATAGTCAACTGTCACAGCGTGTGGGTATTTTTATAGGTTTCAAACACACTGGTGGTGTGATATTTATTTTTCAAAAGTTAGAAAAATAATAAATGAAAACAAAAAAATTGCAAAGAAAATCGCTACTTAACATCAGTAATTTCTCTCACAATACAGTCCTGGATTCTAGAATTCCCAAGACCCTTCTCATCTGCATTCAACAGCTTGTCTACAGTAGCAATAAAACATCTCCTCCTCTTTCAGGGCTGAGCCCCACTGGGCTGAACTGAAGTAAACTCAGTGAAGAGGTATTTATATATTTTGGTGGGGGGGGGGTCACCTGACTGTGCCCTTTCTATTTGCAAGTCTGGACATGCTGTTTCAAAACCAAAGGGGAAGGGGACTGTGTCAGTGGATTTCCTGGTTCAGTTAAAGGTACAGTGTATATATCCGCAGATACTGATTTTCTATATCTCTGATCCACAGTGACTAAGCACTTTTATAAAGTATACCACATTCTCATACATAGAACCTTATACAGTAACAGGTTTATAATGTAAATTTATGAAAATATCTTAAGAATTTCTTATAACTGTGCTAATCATGAAATGATTATTATTTTGTATGGCTTCTGAATCCTTTTTATGTAAAAAGGCTTTGTTAACGGTATTTATTCCTATTTAAAATGGCCTTCATGTTTTTTGTACACAAAATGCACTTATGCACTTTACACAACACCTCTCTGGATGTTTGGCATTATTCCAAGCACTGGATGGATGGAAATGGAAAAAGAATGAAGAGAGGACAAGTAGGAAGTTTAGTAGGGACAGTAAAGAGCTACGCTAGGTGGCCAACCTAGGGTAGGTGGGAAAAAGAAGAAAAGCAAAGAGAAAAATGTTAACTGTTGCTAGGAAATAAGGAGATAGAAAAGTGTTCCATCAGTCACAAACGAGGGTGCAGGCTAACTCCACCACATCAACAAAGAGAAGAGTTTGCTTATTCTATCTCAGAGACTGGAACACCTGAGGACATATTTGCAAATTAATCTGCATAGAATTTTTTTTCTGCCTCCAGAGTAAGAACTCTTCAGCAAGATGTTCGGCACATCACAGCCCAGAAAGTGGTGTCTGCTCACTGTTGCCTCGAAACCTAGGGTCTCAGGACGGAAACAGTAGAACTAGTTCCAGAGGCTCGCCTCCACATGAGGCCACACCAATATGACCTTCTGCGGTCATGGTCTCCTGCATCAGATCAATATTAGACTCCCATCTGGCTGCCTCCCCTCGGTGTATCAGTCCCTTGCCTGGTGGGAAGATTCAGACAATGCAATGAAGGAATCCCCTCTGTTCTCCCCAAGGAAAAAAATTCTGATAATGGATACCAGCCTTGGGGCACTGTTCTTGATCAAACTTTAGTACAAGGCACCTGGAGTCCAAAGGAACAATTTCTCCAAATAACTGTCTTAGAGATGAGGGCTGTGTTTCTTTCCGTCCTGCACTATCAAAAGCAGCTCAGGTTGCAAGCAGTAAAGATCTGCTCAGATAATGAAGAGAGGGTAACATATAAAACAATCAAAGGGGCACAAAAAGTGAAAGCATTCTTCTAAAAGCTCAGAATGGTCTTCAGTGAGCTACCATATATCTTGTGGGGATCTATACATTGAAGCAGACTGGCTCAGCTGTCAAATCATTCACCCTGGAGAGTGATCTCTAAATCTGGAAGTGCTCAACTTCTTGTGCAAACTGTTTGGGCTGTTTCAAACTGATCTCTTTGCGTTCAGGGACAGTGCTCAGGTCCTCAGGTTTTTCAGTCAATTCAGACCCTAGCAAAGGCAGTAGACATCCTCTCACAAAACTCAGCCTTCAAAAGGGCCTACCTGTTCCCTCCAGTTATGCTAATTCCAAGGGTCCTGCACAAGATTCAGCCGTCAAGAGAAAACTTCCTTTTAGTAGCTTCAGAGTAGCCTAGAAAAAACATGGTTCTCATGTAAACCCCCCCCCCACAAATGGGGGTTCCCAAAAGTCTTCCTTGGGCTTGCCTAAATGCTCACTGCCAGGTTGACGTTCTGTGTCCCTATAGGTTTGAAAGTGTTTTGCATGTGAGTGCCCTGTTAGCATCTGTGCCTGTCTCTTTAAGAGCTGCCTATCTCATAGTGTATAATTAATATGGGTAGGGGCCGAGTAGTTTTAGGCTTGAGTCCCACCCGGGCTGCTGTATTTATGCTCCATTCTGCCATCACTAATAGTGCATAGGGAGTCTTATAAGGATCTGTGACTGTTTACTGATATCTGTAATAATATTGTAGTTCGTCTAACCTGCCTTCCTTTTCAGCATGGACATTTCTGTTAATTACCACCATCTTGGTTCTGGACTGCTAGTTTGGACCAGTCAGTACATCTGGGGACCCTAAAATGGAGTCTGTCCCCAGGGGTCTTGTGGGAGTGAATTTCTGTAGGAATTGTAGTTTTTGCCCTTTGGCACCTAATCAGACCTGGAGGGGGAGCTCTAGCTGTGCCAGACAGATGGATCGACTTATCGAACCTTTTGGATCTCTGGGAAAGTCCCAAGCTGCCTGCAGCAGTGTGTCAGTGTGGAAGTAGAGTTGAAAGAGTGAACAGCTCGAGAGATTTGAGCAGCTGCTTCTGTGTGTGTGCAGGGGAAATCGGCGGGAAGGCTGTGTTTTTGGCCTGCCTGCTACCATCTTCCTAAGTGAAGAGACCTTAAGCCTGAGATCGGACTTCTTCCGAAATTGCAGTTTTTTGCAATCAGAATCTGATTTGTGACAGATTGAATTTCTGCTGAAGTGGACCGAAGATTTTCCTCGCTGCGATCGGCCTGTCAGGACTTGAAACTGCCGCAGAGTTACGGTTTGTGCAGAGACACTGTGAATGGCAACCGGACTGTCATCCGAACTCTAGTATTTACTTGCTTTACTATAAGTGTGCTGATTGTGGATTGTGGATCATGATTTGGTTCCCTACCTTGCTTAATGTGTCACATTTGCTGGAAGCTGCATCCAGCACTTCACCGGACTGTATCCAAACTGTTCAACTGGTCTGGACCTTGCCATCCCAGCCCAGACAGCCGCTCATGCCACAGAGAAACAACCGATGAGAGACCCGCCTGGGGATTCGGCTCCCTGCTCAACACCAACAAACAGGATCAACACCACGATGCTTCTTGTGTACCCTGCTTCTCCTGGCAATCCAGTCCTTCAACCTGAGGTCTCCATTTCATCCATACTGCATCCTGTACTGGGTAGCGTGAGTAAACACAAGGGTAGCTCCCTGCAACAAAGCTCAAATCAAAGTGTGTCAACTGATTTATTTGTTGTTGCTAATCATTTTAGACTGAGCCATCTGGCTGTGGATTACAAATTTGGGTTTGAAGTGCATTTTGTGTTTTCTTTCCCCAAGATTCTCAACAACAGCTGCAATGCCGGCCTACCCTGGGCAATGCTTCAGGCTAGCCTGTAGTTCCAACTGGGTACCCACAGCGTGTGTGACTGTGCTACAGGGACCTTTAAGTGCATGCCTTATAACCTGAATCTTTCAGATCTCGAATGAACCACTAGATCTTGCCCCCTTCCTTGTTACTGCCCCTTAAATAAATCAGATCTAAATCTTTTTGCATTGAAACTGGTTGTGTCGTACCTCTGTACAAACAGCATTGAAATATTGTTGGTTGTTGTGCTAAATCTTATTTTACAGGGGGTCTGCAGGGCTGAGCCAGCTGAACCAGCCCTGGTGGTAAGTGCAATAAGTGTGCAGTTAAAACTGTTGTCAGGTGTCAATTGCAATTGTGAATTCTGTGAACCATTTAGGCAACTAGAGGGAAAAGAAAGGGGTAACAGTGTCTTGGAGGGCTGTACCCAAGTCAGCTATGCTACCACTAACCCTATCCTCTGGGTGGAGGCACCCATTTTCAGTACCCAGGCCGTTCAACCTGCACCTGGTCACGCAGGCAGGGGTAGTATCCCTTGGGGTAGCGCCCCCTAGGGGTTGCACTCAGATTTGATAAATCTCAGGATTCTGGAGCCCGTTTTAATCCCTTGCCACAGTGATCTTCTAGGTTGGTCTCTTTTCAGTACCATTTTTGTTCTGACTTCAGTGCAGATCAAGGGTTCCTTTTTTCTTTTTCATATACATTTTATCTCCTGTTAGAAACGTAGAAACATAGACTTTGAGGACAAATAATGACTGCCTGGCCCACCTAGTCTGCCCATTTCCCTACCTACTTAAACTCCAGCTCCTAAATGATCAACAGCTTACCATCTCTTTCCTGTCACTAAGGTTTCCTTTAGTCTATCCCTGTTCTCTCTGGCCACCCCTTCTGACCACCTCCCCCAGCCCCATTAACCAGCTTCCCTGAGACTTACCTTACACCGACGTTCTCTGCCGCAGGACTTGTGGTGGTACCCAGTCACCGATGAGGGGCCTGTGAATGGTCAGGCATCATCCTGCAGCCCGGAGGGTTTTTCTGCCTGTTGTTCATCCTTTGGTCTACGGACGTGCAATTGGCATGATGTGCAAGCTCTGCCTCCATGGAGATACCCCCAGCATCCTGAACTTGGGTTCCCCTTCCCTTCTTGGTGGCGTCACATGTGCTGCCACCCAGCCACTGCTGGGTGGCAGTCAAGCAGCACACCACACTGACCCTTCTCCCCGAGGAAGAAGAACTGTCCTAGGGATGTTCAATCCTTCCTCTCCCCACCAGCTCCCAAACAACCTAAGTCTGTTCCCAATCCTGCGTCACGGGTGTGACAGGAGGAAAAGTGCCCAGTGCCTCAGCCCTCCACTCCACCGGGCCGGCTTCAAGGGTTCATTCTGACTGGAGAGCAGGCCTTTGCTCCCCCTCCTCTCAAAATTCATACCTGAAGCTCAGCTGAAAGGGATGAATTTTAACCTGTGAAAGCACTGTCTTTTTAGGTTCTGGCAACATTTTTATTCTGACTTCAGGGCAGATCAAGGGGACATTCTGCTTAAACCCCATAGGTCAGTGACCTCCCAGAGTGTGTGACCTCCTGTTAGGAGCTTGAGAACCACAAAATCTGGAGAATGATATATTCAGGGGATCCTCAATTTCACAGGAAAATCTGCTCTGGAAAGGACTCATATGGGATGGGCCACTGGTGGCATGCATCACACATAGTTCAGGTAAGCCTTGACTAGGGGCTGCCAGTGGTGAACGCATACAGTATCCTATCTAAGGTAAGTATATATATTTAGTTAAGAGGATTTGCTGGTTCAACTGAAAGGAGTAATTATGGTACAAATAGTGTAAACCGGACTGAATATGTCAAAATGCCTTAAACCCTATCTATGGTAAGATGAATTGGCATATAGGCAAGGTATTTGGGAAGTCTGGGAGGGAAGAGATTGTAAATTGGAAAGTTAATAGCAAGGTGCCTTAACACCCTATCTAGGGTAGGGTGAATTGGCAGTTAAGGAAGGGGATTTGGGAGGTCTGTGTAGAAAGGGATTGTAAAGAAGGTACTCAGCAAGGAGAAATAAACAGTATGGAGGGTAGGTATGACTGGGTGCAGTCTAGCTGTAGAGATTGTGGGGCAACCATCACCTGAGCTATGGTCTAGAGAATGAGTCACTGCTACACTGCAGGAGGTTTGCTGAACTCCAGTCACAGCTGGTAGCAGCACTGGATTAAATATGCTGGCTGCACAGATAGTTAGACTGGACTCTGTAGCCACACCCTTCCCCTCCTCTCCCCTGAATCCACTGGCCTAAGGGGATGGAGGGTGGTGGGGAGGGGGAAGGGGGTTAAAAGGCATGTGAGTGATGAAAAAGGTCCTTCAGTTTTGACTGAAAACCATTTTATGCCCCTAGAAGAGGTGCAGATGCCTGACTTCCCAAGGGGAGGCAGTGAGCTGGTTGAGAGAAAGAAACACGTCTGGGCAACACTCAGCAGGGGATTGGAAAGAAGGAAGCTGGCAGGGTATTGGTAGTTGGTGACTCAGTGGTAAGCAGTGTTGAGAGGGTGATGTGTAGGGAAAGAAAGGGTGGTGAGTGATCAGATGCCTACCGGGGGCCTCAGCCAGGAGAGATAGAACCAGAATTGAAGGGATAGTAAGTCTAATGGGGGGGCGGGGCAGAGGTGGTAGTACAATTAGGCACCAATGATCTCGTCAATCAGCAACTATTCAAGTTAAACTTCCGGAAGATGAGGTATAGGTTGAGGGGGAAGGCAGCTTTGCTGCCATTCTTGGAGGTCCTACCAGTTTTGTATGAGGGTGAGGGAAGCATGGTGCTGGAGATGTAGAGGCTTTCAAAGACTTGTTGAAGGGGTTCAGTTCACAGACATCTGGCATGATTTCTTGGATAGGAGACTCTTTAAAGGAGATGGCCTTCATCTCTTAAAGGAGGGAACAAGTGCACTCAGACAGAAGTTGAATGCCTATATAGCTGGACATTTAGACTGAATGGGAGGAGACTGGAGCCAAGGGAGCCCTTGGGAGTAGGAGAAATGGAGCCTAGCTAGGGCTCCCCCAGAAATGGGGATGAGGCAAAGGGGAGATAGGTACAGAATAGGCAAGAGGTAAGTTGGATCAGGAAAGGGACCTGAGGGGAAGGGGGGGGGGTCACAGGAAGCCAAAATGGAGGTATGAGCAACAGGAGGGGAAGGAAGAGAGGTGCAGACAAGGGACAGGGCATAGCTAATGTAACGGGGACCAAGAAGGAGGGTGGAAGGCAGTCTGGCTGAACGTCAGAAGCTTGGACAACAAAATTAGCAAACTCCAGGGTATGATGGCAGATGCCAAGTTAGGGTTAGTGGCCATAACAGAGACTGAAAAATAACAATTGGGATCTGGCCATACCCAGTTATATCTTGTATAGTATGGATAGGGATGAGGGCAAGGGAGGAGGTGTAGCCCTCTACATTAAGGAGAGCATAAAGGCTACTTAGGATGATACTATCAAAAGAGAAGGAGGGTGAGTGAAGCCAATTTGTGTGCAGTTGAAAGCAGCTGCAGAAAAAAAGATAAAGGTGTGAGTGGTTTATAGATTATCAGGGCAGAAGGGAAGGGGGAAATAGAAAACTAGTGGAGGAAATTAGGAAAAGGCCGGCAAAAGGGGAACTAGTGGTCATGGGTGACCTGAACATTCCGAAGATCAACTGAGGTACGTCAGCAGCTAAGGGTATCAGAAGTCAGGCACTGTTAGACACAGTGCAGTACTGTTTCCTGATACAGTGAGTCATGGAACCCACAAAACAGGATGCCATTTTTTGATTTGATGCTACCATTCAGAGGTGGAGGAAGGGGTAACAGTGAGGGAACCACTGAGCTCCAGTGACCACAATACTGTGTGGTTGACCTGGTCCTAGGTAACTGCAGACCCTCTTTGAAGGCTGTGGTTCTGGTCCTCAGAAGGGCAGATTTTGGGAAAATGAAGGAAAAGGTCAGGAAAAAACCATAGCGAGTGGAGTGAGTCGAAGAGGTAGGCATAAAATGAATAATAGTTAAGGTGGCCATTTTGGAGATGTCTTACTCTTGTATAAGGAAAGTCACTATGATGAATAAGTATAAAAGGCCCATTCGGTTCTCCAAGGCAGTGAGGGCCTTTAAGGAGAAGCAAGGGGGAGGAAGGATGGGATTTTCAGGGCAAGCTAAAGAAAGGAAAGAGATGGTCTGAAGGGAAAATTCAGACACAGAGCCATGCATTGCTGAGGGTATCAAGGGGAAATTCTTTAGATACATCAGGGAAAACAGATAGATCGGAACATTGCCAGACTCTCAGGGGCAGTGATGAATGACAAGCAGAAGGCTAATATTTTAAACAATTACTTCAGCTCAGTATTTGTGATGAAGGACAAGGGGCCTCTACCAGAGAGTGGGGTTAAGGCCTCCATATGGGGATTGCAGGCAGTGGGGTGGGTGGGAGTCATGGTGGTGAATGTGAGGAAGGGGCTTGCAACCCTGAAAGTAGATAAGGCACTGGGACCCGATGGTTTACATCCAAGGGTGTTTAGGGAGCTAAGTTCCAAATTAGCTGAGCTGTACAGATGTGTGTTGGAAACAGGTGTGGTCCCACTGGATTGGAGATCTGTGGATGTTTTCCGCTCCATATGGGAGACTGGTCAGTCTTACGTCCATTATAGGCAAGCTGAGACCCTGGTTAACGAAAGTCTAGTGGCTTATAGTATCATAGTAATGTGTCAGCAGAAAAGGACCATCCTGGCCCATCCAGTCCGTCCATCTTACCCCTCCCCTACTTATCACCTGTGCACAAGGAGCCTATCCTCTGTCCTTCAACCAACCCCATATGTCTATCCCATGCTCTCTTGAAGCTCTCCACCATTTCAACACCTACCATTTCTTCAGGTAATCTGTTCCAGGGTTCAGCCACCCTCTCAGTGAAATAACACCTCCTTACATTACCTTTGAATCTTCCTCCTTCCGATCTTAAAGTATGACCTCTTGTTTTAACTCTGACTTTCCTTTTAAATAGACTTCCTTCCCCTCACTTTATTTATCCCCTTCATGTACTTGAATGTCTCCATCATGTCTCCTCTCTCAGTTCTAAACTCCAGTGGATACAGATTTAATTCTCTCAATCTTGTCTCATATGGTTTCCCTTGCATATCCTGCACCATCTTTGTTGCCCTTCTCTGAACCTTTTCTATTACGTGTATGTCCTTTCTTAAATGAGGCCTCCAGAACTATACCCCATACTCCAGGTGCGGTCTAACCATGGTCTTATATAATGGCATCAACACCTTCCTCTTCCTACTAGTTATGCCCCTTCCTATGCACGCCATCATTTTATTAGCTTTGCCAACTGCCTTACTACATTGGTCACTTACCCTAAGGTTGTTTGATATTATACTCTCCAGATCCCTTTCCTGTTCTGTAGGCTTTATCTGCTGTCCCCCAGTGAGTACTTGGCCAGTCGATTTTTATGCCCTTTGTGCATCACCGCACACTTCTTTGTATTGAACTTCAGCTACCATGTTTCTGACCATTTCTCTAGTACAGTATACTCAAATCCCTCCTCATGGCCACAACCCCTCCTTCAATGTCGACCCCATTCCATAACTTTGCATCATCTGCAAACCGACACATTTTCCCTTCAATTCCCTCTGATATAGCACTAATATATATATTAAAAAGGATTGGTCCTAGCACAGACCCTTGAGGTACCCCACTTGTAATCTTCCTTACCCCAGAGTGTACACCATTTACCACCACCCTCTGACTTCTATCCTTCAGCCAGTTTCCACCCATCTAGTTATTTTCTGCCCCACCCACAGGCTCTCTGTCTTATTTACTAGCCTGCGGTGGGCGACAAAGTCAAAGGCCTTACTGAAGTCCAGGTAGGCAACATCAACTGCCCTTCCTTGATCAACCACCTTCGTTACCCCGTCAAAAATTCTATCAGATTTATTTGGCAAGATCTCCCACTAGTGAATCCATGTTGCTTTTCATCTATTAGTTTGTTGTCCGTTAAGTATTTTACCACTCTTTCCTTTATTAGTACCTCCATCACCTTGCCCATCACTGACTACAAACAGACAGGCTACAAGACAACAAACAGCACATATTTGTGGTGGGAAGGCCATGTCAGAGTAACCTAATAGTATTGTTTTACTGGGTAACAAGGGCAGTTGTTAGAGGGCAGACAGTAGATTTACTCTGCTTCATCTTCAGCAAAGTCTTTGATATGGTACCTCAAAGGAGGCTGCTGAGGAAACTGGAAGACGGTAGTGGGGAGCGAGTTGGTCAGATGGGAGTCGAACTGATTGTGGGGGGAGAAAACAAAGGATTGTAGTAAACAGGGTTAGGTCAGAGGGCAGGGGTTATGAGCGGGGTACTACAGAGGTCTGTCCTAGGGCTGGTCCTGTTCAGTATGTTCATCAGTGACATAAGGAAGGATATACAGGGCAAGATGTGTCTCTCTGTGAAAACACAAAACTATGCAGCAGGCTAGACAGCGAGAAGGGGGGAGTTAAAAGAACTGGAGAGGTGGTCCAAAACATGGTACAAGTAGTTGAGATCTGAAACAAAGTACAGAGTGATGAGTGATGCAATACAGGAAGCGGAATCCACATACAGAGTACGGGCGGGGGGGGTAGGATTAAGTTGGCCACAGTATCTAAGGAAAGGGACCTGAAAGTCGTCCTCTCTCAAACAATCCAGTAAGTGCAATAAAACATATGGCAGGGCATCAAGGATACTGGGATGCAGTGGAAGGGGATTTGATGGCAGGAGGAAGGAGGCGTTATTTCCTCTGTACAGGTCACTGGTGAGGCTCACCTGAAGTCCTGTGCCCAATTATGGAGTCCACACTTGAGAAAGGACAGGGATAGGCTAGAGGCTGTGCAGTGAAGGGTCACCTAGATGATCCAGGGCTAACAGGACACATCCTATGAGAAACAGCTAGAGGCCCTCAACATGTGCTAACTCGGGGTCGGAAGGGAGAGAAGAGACATGATAGAGATGTTCAAGTTCCTGAGGGGAACTGAGCAAAGTTTAAAGATCTGTTCAACAGAACCAGTAGTGTAGTCATGAGAGGGCATGAATGGAGGTTTGTTGGTGGTAACTTCAGGCAGGACGAGAGAAAGTTTTACTTCAGTGTGTGTGTGTGTGTCTGTGTGTGTTAGAGCCATGGAAGAGATTACTGGTAGTAGGGGTTGGGGCAAGTTATGCATATGGGTTCAGCCATTGCTGGGATAGGTTTAAAGGGCAGATAATTTGAGGAGGAGGAGCTTAGAGGTTGGGGTGAGAGGGAGGGGTTGAGGTAGTAAATTCCTTTAAGACATTAGGTCAAGAGGATGGGTAGGAAACTTTTTGAGCAGACTGGGTTAACCCTTGTTTTGTTATCTACCAGCAGCATCTATATGTTTATTTTTCTAGGTCAGAGACCTGTGCTACATCCAACTCCAGGATCTCTCCAGTAAACAGCCAGGCTCCTGAGAAGAGACAGATTCTAAATCCATCTCTGCGAGTGTCATGGACACCCTCATATCATCCAGTAAGGTTTCAACCTCCTAGGCATAAGGCCTCAGTACCACAGATGCTGGATTTTCTACAGTGTGAAGCAGACAATTGTTTGACTCTCGGCACACTTCGAGGACCAGGTATCAGTTCTAGAAGCCATTCTGGGCCCACTAGAGGGCGTTTCACTGCGTATAAATTCAGACATTGTTTTTCCCCCCCAAGTGGTTAGCCACTGCCAGCCTTCTTACCATTCTCCAGTTCCCCAGTGGAACCTGAAAGTGGTGCTCTAAGCTTTTTGCAAGCCACGTTGTGGGTCTTTGTCATTCATTTCTGAGGATATACTGTCTTACAAAATTTGCTTCCTGGTAACTGTCTACTCAGCAAGATGCATAAGTCGGCTTCAGTCCTCTCTTGCAGTAAGCCATATCTCATCATGCATAAGGACAAGATAGTTTTTAGGACAGTTTCTGTCTTTCTTCTGAAAGTGATCACTGTTTTCCAAGTGACCCAACAGGCATGCCGTCCTTCTTATTGTCTATATCTGGCCAATTGAAATGAAAAGGAGTTTCATAAACTTAACCACTGCATAGTGATCAAAACCTATCTGAAGAGATTCATGGAGTTCTGTCTCTTGAACAGTCTTTGTGTACTATCTGGGGCAGCAAAGAAAGGTCAGAAAGCTTCCAAGGTCACATAGGCACAGTAGATCAGATGTATAGCAAAGGCTTATAAAGCAGCAAGACTGCAGGTGGCAGCAGAAATCAGAATACATTCCACGAGGGCTATGGCATCCTCATGGGCCCAAAGGGCAGAAGCATCCACATCAGAACTCTTCAGGACAGCCACCTGTCACACCTTCACCACCTTCACCAAACATTACAGACTTGACGTACAAAGTTCAGCCAATCCAACATTTGGACACAAGGTGATACATGCAATTATCAAAAGGTAATTACAAAAATTCTTACCTATGGGATCATATATGGATTAATGTTCTCCCCTTCTCATTTCTGAATGGGTACTGCTTATTGGAACACATGTTGTAAGTAAGTTTCCATTGACAAAGTGGAACAACACAGACTTACCATAATTTCTGTTTCTGTTAGCTCCAGTGTTGTCAATGTGACTGTTTGTTCGCTGTATTTTATGTACTGGATATATGTACATATATTCCAGGGATTTCAGTGAATTGGCATTCTAATTATTCCTGTTCTGGTTCGTATATTGGCTAATAACAAGCACTTGACTAATCATTTCTCATTGCTCTGTAGAACCAATTAATTTACTTTTCCAGCTGAAACATTTACTTTGGATGGGCATCATATAGAACCAGCTCCTTGATGAAGTACCAACATCAGATGCCAAATAAGACACAAGGTTGCATCACTCCAGTTTTCCTCACGCTCCAGGGAGTACAAAGGAAAGGGTTGATTTCCTCCTATTAGGTAAGATAGACTGTTTATTCACTGCGTCAATGTTTTGGAGTGTTTTTGTGTGTTAATAGTGGATATGGGGTGTTCTGGATAGCTAGTCTCTGCTGCATCACAAGATCAGTGGACTGATGAAAATGGAAACTCAGAACACTGAGGACACCTGCATACCATGCTGCTATGCATAGTTCATAAAGCTCTAGCTGTGAGAAAGGCATAGAGAATGTAGGTCATGCAGTTAAGGATGTAAATATCTCTTTTCCAGATATTAAATGGAAATTTAAATTACAGGAGAAGGACATTTATATTTATATGCAACTAATGCAAACAGTGACGAATGCATTTTCTCACACTGTTTTACAGTACTGCTAGGATGATAGGTTTGTGAGATAAATACTGCTACTGAAGCTGAGCATTCTAAACCAGAATGAGTTAAGAATGCACTTTGACATAGTGGTACAAAGATAACACCATGACATAATGCATCATGACAAGATATTATCTTTTCATGCTAAGAAAGATATCACTTTTTTATCTTGCCAGTTATCTCAAAACATGTGTTGCATAAATAGGGGCTATACAATGGGCTGATTCAAAATATGCAGCTTATCTTCAAGTGTGAGGGGGCAGGACCCTAACTTACGAGTGGCAGAGCCACGAGTGAGTTATGAAAGTCCTGCTCATGCACAAGTGAAGATAAATTGCCTTTTCTGAGTCAGGCAATTGTATATTCAGTATATACAACAGTAATTTACAAGTTATACTTTTGTAATTTGCAGTTTGAAGATTTTGCTGTTTTTCTTTGATTTTATGAACTTGCTTTTAGTGTTGCACTAGGCATTGTAATGTCATCAGCACTGTGAAAGCTGCTATCTGATTGGCTCAGTATTCCACTGTGATGAGAATAACTTTAAAAATATCCATTGTGGCAACAGTAACAGCACTATTTTTTGATATGTTGCTGTTACTGATGTGACTAGCTAAGATATATTTTTTAGCTTGTCATTTTACCCCCACTCCTGCTGTGTGTATATATATATATATATATATATATATAGAGAGAGAGAGAGAGAGATTTATCTAAGAGACATGCAACCAGTCTGATTTATAAATATTTATTACAGATAGCTAAACATACTCCAATATATGTACACAAAGAGAGGGAAAGAGAATTTGCTACAGGGTAGTGTAATAACATTGGTCATCTTCTGTAGGCGTCAATGGAGGAGGTAGCTGGCGCCAGCCACCCTTACTCTAGCACTGTCCTCGTTTGTATAAACTGTATTGACTATGTGAACTGCATTGCTCACTGTAATCATGTTATACATTGCTCTGCTGGATACTGAACTGAATAGCTCTGCTGTATTTTACTATCTTACTGACTGCATTGTTATAGTTTACAATGCTTAATAATCTGCATTGTTTGCTGTTCCAGCCTTTGTATTTAATTTACTTAATCTCCCTACCAGAGTGAGCCATTTCATCCCTCCCCTGAATTTTTAGACATATGGCTTAATCCTCATCCCGCTAAGGTTTGCAGTACATGGTTTACTCCCTATCTGTGTGAAGTCCACATCCCTCCCAGCTTAATTTTCAGTACATGGTTTACTCCCTATCTGGGTGACTTCCACATCCTTATTAGTATACTTGTGTTCCACCCTATCTGGGTAGAACCCATATCAACATCCACTTCACATCAAGCCTCCTCCTATCTGGGTTGAACCCCTCCCACTGTAGTAGCTGCCATGCCCTCACCTTATATTTAGTTCATTCAGGGCAACTGCTTCTCCACTTCTCCATTATGCTGTTTGTTACCCTATCCCTCCTCCCTCTCCTCCACACCCCTCCACTCTGTGGAAACTACTGCCCCATTTTCCTCCCCTCAACACCTTGTCCTCTCCCAAATCTCCCCTTCCTTGATTCTTCCTCCTTCTTCACTCCCTACCAGTCTGTTTTTTTAAAGTCACACTTTACCTCCACCTTCTTCCTGCAGCTCACTGACTCCATCTTATCCGGTATGGATCAGGGCATGGTCATCACAAGAAATGATAGTAAGCCTGTGTTGTTCCACCATTTGTGTTGACCTAACCAAAGCCTTTGGCACTGTTGCCCACACTATCATCCTGGACAAGCTTAAGGCAGCAGGCTTCTCTGCCTGCTCAGTTAATTGGTTCCACTACTACCCTGAAGACAGGTCTCAAACTGTCCGGATACGTGATTCCCCATCCTGTCACTCCCAGTCTTGTCTGGCATGCCACCAGGGTTCATCTTTAGCCCTGTTTTATTCTCCATCTTCCTAAATGACCTCCTGTCTGCCTGCTTCTCTACATCATTTACCAGTTTGCGGATGACATGATACTCTGTACCTCTGGCTCTGACCTCATGACCCAGCTCCAACTGGATTTCAACAACATCCAGCACTGGTTCTGCTGTCCCTCAATGTGAAGAAAATGATCTCTATGACCTTTGGCACAAGGCAGAGATGTGTTAGGCTCAGCCCTCCCCTCCTTTCTTAGCAGTGTTTGTGGCTCATTTGGTTAGTTTCCTGTCTCTAAAAATGAAGGTTGTGGGTTTGATTCCCTGAGGAGGAGAATTTTTTTTTTATCCAATCTTGAAACTATTTTTTTTAACCTTTATTCAAGGATCATGATGTTTATTTTCTTGGTGGATATAACAGGTACTCTATAGATTTTAGAAAAGACTCTCAATACAGAGCCCCGCTCCACACACAAAGCCTTCAGTGAGTAGCAGCAGAAAAGACAACCGTGTGGCAGATTGCCCTGTGGGATCATCGGGCGTTCTACTTTCTATTGAAAGACTTCAGTGTGCAGGACTGGGGAGAAAGCAATGAGGAGCAGACAAGCAACAACATGGCCTTGATTTTTACGAGAGAGAGTGAGTGAGCTTCAGCGGGAAAATAAGTTTAAAAACCCACACCCAGTGGCTCACAAAAGTCTTGCTTGCAATCGTTTGAGCAAACAGCAAATCCATAACGAGCAAAGGGCTGCTAAGACAATATCCATGAGGAGGAGCAAGGAAAAAATAAATAATCATATACATCTTGTAGGATGATGAAAGCTGTGACAGGATTACTCACTCCATTGCTCACATTCTCTCTCTCTTGATCACTACCTTCCCCCCAAACCACTACTGCCAATGTCAATAAAACATAAACAAAAATAAAACTTAAAATCCAGTGTATCATTTCGTTCAGCAAATATCAACAAAGAGTTCATATTTTATACACTCACTACGGAGTGTGATACAAGCTACAAATTAAAACGGTGCCGCCAATAACCCATGAAAATTGTGGGATTTTTGAATGAATTAAATGACTGTATTTCAGTTTATTAGGAACTGCCTGCAATACCTGATGTCCAAAACAAAAATTGGGAATAAAACAACTTCTGAGTAGATTTTTATTTAACGCTGTTTTACATCAGACAGAGTACTAATTTGCTCACGCTATTCACCCGAGACTGTCAGAATCCAAAGCTGTCATTCAGACAAACATGGATGAGCACGTAGGGGGCGCCACACTAATAAAAGACATGCGCATGGAGACGACAAGCAGAATCAGCAACGTTCTGTCTTTAATTAACGTCAATGTCACTGCTGATTCCACATTCCAGGCGGTGATGATTTTTCCAAAACGGGTCAGTTTTTCTTACTTTAATGAAACACACAACTCTGGAAGCTGAAAGAAATAAGAACAGAATCGAATAAAGAAACACAGCACTATAGGTAGGGCACATCTCTTTATTTAACAGGACAGCTTGAAACCTGTAAATAAAATAACACAAAGTGAATACCTGCTCTTTAAGAGGGAATTCCATAGGATGCTTTAATAAAGTAAATCTTTAATCATAAGCCACATACCAGATTTCTTTGATTGGTTCATTAAAAAAGTAGACAAGGGCCAAGGGGTAGTCATCCTCTGCCTGGATTTTAGCAAGGCCTTTGACTCTGTGTCCCACAAAAGGTTGTTCAGGAAGCTAGAGGAGCTTGGTTTTGGGGAGAAGATGACCAGATGGGTGGAAAACTGGTTGGGGGACAGGATCCAGAGTGTGGGTGGAGATTTATCTGGCACCAGAGAAGTCACCAGTGGGTTCTCGCAGGGCTCGGTGATGGGTCTGGTGTTATTAAATGTCTTCATCAATGAAGTTGGGATGGCAACAAGGGTAAAATGTGCTTATTCGTCCGCAGCAAACTCTGCTGGAGAGTTGACCCAGTTGAAGGAATACAGGACCGACAGGATAGTTTAAAAATGCTGGGGAGATGGTGGGGGTTCTGGCAGCCTTTCTTCATTGTCGAGAAATGCAAAGTTATATAGATACATAGACACTGTCAGCAGATAAGGGCCTATGGCCCACCCAGTCTGCCCATTTGAGCATGTAAGTTTCCTTTACTTTTCTCTAGAAGTCTGTTGCCCCTTTACCCCTGACCTCCAGAATTTGCCTTATGTCTGTCACATGCATTCTTACATCCTGTGATTGTTTCAGCCCCCGCCACTTCCTCTGACAGGGTGTTCCACTTGTCCAACAACCTTTCTGTGAGGAAATACTGTCTTTCGTTTCCTCTGAATCTTCCTCCCTCCAACTTTCTTCCCATGCCCTCTAGTCCTTGAACATATTTTTAACTTGAAAATAGTGTATTCCTGCACCCTGTTCCTCCCTGTAAGGTACTTGTATGTCTCTATCTTATCCCCTCTCTCCTTCCTCTCTTGCAGGGAGTACATATTCAAGTCCTTCATTCCATCCTCATAGGACTTGTGATGCAATTCCTGTACCATCTTTGTTGCCCTTCTCTGAACCTGTCTATGTCCTTACGTAAGTAAGGTCTCCAGAACTAGACACTGTACTCTAGGTGGGGCCTCACTAGTGTCTTGTATAGCAGAATTATGACCTCCCTTTTCCTGCTGGTGATGCCCCTGCCTATGCATCCCAGCACCCTATTTGCTTTTCCTGCTGCCTTGTTGCACTGTTTCCCTACCTTGAGGTCATCAGAGATGATAACCTCAATGTCCCTATCCTTCTTGATGTATGCTATATCATCACACCCCCCATCTGATATGTTGTTCAATGCTTTTTTGTGCCCCATATGCAGTATCTTGCACTTATTTGTGTTGAATTTCAACTGCCAAACCTTGGCCATTATTCAGTCTTCTGCAGGTGCCTCCTCATCCTGTCTACACCCTTTGGTGTGTTCACTCTGTTACAGAGGTTCATGTTGTCAGTGAATGGGGGAATTCTACCTTCTAGGTCCTGTGCAATGTCACTGCACTGATGAAGACGTTGAATAGGACCTGTCCCAGCACTGAACCAAGAATCTCAGGGTGTAGTACTACCTTGGTGTATTTCAGGTACCTGCATTAGAGGAGTAAAAAGGACATGGGAGTGATGATCACCAGTGTCTTTAAGCACTCCATGCAATGCAAGAAAGCAGCATCAACTGCTAACAAGATTCTGCGGTTCATAGCTAGGGGGATAAGTGGGGGGGGAAGCATTATAATGAAAACAGTTTGGGAATTCGATGGTAGGGTTTCTAACTTTGCTAACACACCCCTCCCACATCCACCACACACCAACAGGCATCGAGGTGTGTCTAGAGGTTGTCAGGCCTAACTATCACCCCATTTCATGTGTAAGGAGGTTGACATGGTGCAGTATAGGAGAATGGGGTGAGAGTTAGACTCAACAACCCTAAGGTATGCCCTGACATCCGCTGGTGTGTGGAGGGTGGGGGGTGGTGTGGTCGTGTGATAGTGTTATTAACCATAACATAAAATTTCCAAACTTTTGTTTTTGTAATAACAACTGTAACTGATAATTAACAGTTGGGTTTTTTTTTTTTTGCAAAGAATGTACCTTTCTTTTTTTTTTTATTTATTATTTATTTTGTGTGTTTCTTTGAAGCACCACTATCTCCAGACTCACTCTACCTGCCGCCCCCATGCCCAGGGTTGTCACCCTGGGTAGGGTTGCTGGGGTGCTCCCCCTCAAACTGACGCTGACAAACCCCAGCTTACGCCCTGGGTCATGACCATGGGAGTGGGCACCACCCCATGGCGGACGTTTGAGGCAGTGGACGACGGTAGATCATGTTGTTGTGCATGGTAGGGGGGAGGGCGAGGCCAGCTTATTTTGCAATGCTTGTTCCCAGGGTGTGGGGATGTGCAATGATGCCCTGCGTTCGCCCTACTCCATCCTAACATGATGGCGTCAGTTGCAGTGGAAACCACAGCCTCTGCCAGCTGTCTGTAAGGCACCAGATTTTCTTCCCCTCTTGCCCTCTGGAAAAGGAGAGCAGTCCACAGGATGCTCCTTCCTTCTACCCTGACCTGCCCTCTGACTCCCGTGTATGTCCTAGAACTGGTGGCATGTGTGTCGCTTGTTGGAATCTAACCTTTTTACCGCTGGTTTGGTGGAAATTCCCTTTTTTTTTTTTTTAAAGTAAAAGTGAGTTTTTTAGAAAGCGTTAAGTTATCAAGCTACCCTTCATAACATCAAGTGGCAATATGGTGGAATATACTTCCATATTCAATGAGAGTGGCATCCACAAATGTATTTAAAACAGGTCTGAAATCAATTTTTCAGGTCGTGTGCAATTGCTAAATGCCTGGTTCATTATCATGTTTAGTAATTCTGACTATATAACGTAATTGTACCTTATCCTTGTCTTTATAGAATTTCCTGTAATTTAATATATTTAGATTAGGTTTGAAATTAATTTAGGTTGTGTATAATTGTTAAATGCCTAGTCTATCACCGTGTTTAGTAAATCTAGACCATAAATTATAGTGCACCTTATTCTTGTCTTTTTGTCTTTATAGAAATCTTTGTAATTTAATGTATTTAGGCCTGTTAGTACTTTTGTATATTCTGTATTTGTTGCTTGTCGTACTTGACAGTCTGATATTATATATTTTGTACAGTCTATAGTGAATATTGTTGTATTTAACAAATTTTGTAAAAATCCTAGTATTTGTAACACACTATATGATTCTTACTTTTATGTAACCAAACAAGACTTGTCTTGTAAACAGGGCTTCCATCCCTAAGGACATGTGATATCCTGTATAAAAATAACTATTTTACCTTACCATATTTGTATTTTGGTATGTGAGCTCTGTGTTATGTGTACCATGCTAAAGTACTTACTGACTCTGAAAATTGGACCGTTCATAGATTTTCTTTTAAAAATTTTAACACTGGAGAAGCTGTTGAGCCTTCACCCTGTCGTCATAACAACCAGCATGCCATGGAGTCCATACAGATGTCGAATCAGCAATGCAGGAAGCATGTAATGCTAAGACTCTGATCTTTGTTAACTTACTTAGTACCAGTTATTATAAAAAATAACACATATGTAGGTGTGTGTGAGATATGCAGAATTTTATAATATCACACACCTTGGGTGTGTAAAAGAACTGCATATCACATACCCACATATGCATTATTCCATATTTAATCCACAGGGAAGGTGATCAGATGGGCCAGTATGGGGGAAAGTCATAGTCTAATATGGATTGAGTCTATTTCTGGGTTGATGGCAGGTCGAGCAGGGCAGGCCATTCTCAATTGCACGGGGAGGGGACGGAAGAAACCACATGTTGAGGTGCACTTAGATAAGAACAACCTGTTTAGGGCAATGGTGGAGGTAGTAAAGGGGAGATCTGAGGAACTGTGGAAGCTGTGTGAGGAGGTGGGGAAATCAGTGGGTTTCTCAGAGGTACTTCCACTACCCTGTGCAAGTACTACGAGGAAGGGAGGGATAGGGGAGTTCAACACCTGTTTGCGGGAATGGTGTCATACCAAGGGGTGTGGGTTAGTAGGGGGCTGGGACAGAACCTGGGACAATAATAACCTGTATGCTGGGGCAGGCTACACTTGAGCGGGGAGGGAAGGGAGTATTGAAGCAAGGGAATGGAGGGGCTACATAGCAACAAGGGTAGCTTTAAACTAGGAAAGGGTAGTGGCAAGTGGAAAGCTAGTTGGCAGGGTTTTCAAAGATGGGAGCCAGATGAACCTGCCTTCCAATCTACAGGGGAGGGCATCAGGGTAAGAACAATGGGGGGGGTTAATCAAGGTGGGGAAGGGATAGCAACAGGGTGGAGAGTAGTGTCACTAAATGTGAGGGGCCTGGGAGACAAATCAGCCGAATTTCAGGCTCTCCTGACTGTGGGGCAGGTGGACATTATGGCCATAACAGAAACTTGGGCCACACAGTACCAGGAATGGGGTATTTTGATATCTGGATACAGGCTGTTCAGAAATGACAGGGCAAACAGGAAAGGTTGGTGGTTGTAATCTACGTAAAGGAAGGAATAAGGTGCATAAGGGAAGAGGGGGAGGAAGGCAGGACAGAGCCCTGTGGATCAAGTTTCAGGATCCAAATGGCAGGGTACTGAGGATGGGGTGGTGTATAGGGCATCAACTCAAGGGGAGGAGCTGGACAGAGAGTTGACAGATCAAATTAGGAGGGTTTGCAACCTACCTGGGGTGGACTGGAGCACACCAACCACCACATGTGATAGGGAGCAGGTAATACTGGGGGCATTCCAGGATAGCTTCCTGGTGCAGTCGGTGCATGATCCAACTAGGTTGGGAAGGAGTTTGGACCTTGTACTATCAAACAGGGAAGCCGTAAGGGACCTGGAGGTTGAGGACCCTCTGATTGGGAGTGATCACCACTCAGTTTGGTTCACACTCAGAATGGGGAAGCAAACTGGAGGTTCAGGTACCAGGGTGATTGACTCCGGGGGAGCTGACTTCAGCAAGATGGGGGAAATCCTAATAAGGCATCTGGAGGGAATCCATCCCATCATGGATGCCAATCAAAACTGGGTTTTTATTAAGGCAGGACTGGCAGAGGCTACTGGGACATGTACTAGGATACAGAGCAAGAAGGGAAGTGCAAAGAAGCCTAGTTGGCTGACCAAGGAGGTAATGGAGGGGGTGAGAGCCAAGAGGAGAACTATCCAAAAATTCAAGAGATCAGGGAGGGGGGAAGATGGGGAGGAGTATACAAAGAAGTCAAGGGAGGTTACAAGACTATTCAGAGCCACCAAGGCATCCAGAGAGCTGAGGCTGGCACAAGGCATTAAAGACGGGGAGAAGGACTTCTTTAGATACACTGGGGAAAGAAGGAAGAACAGGGATCAGATAATGAGAATTAATAAGGACGGTGGGTGGGTAGAGAAGGAGAGGAGCAAGCAGAGGCACTGAATGAGTACTTCTGCTCTGTATTCATGGTAGGGGGGGCAGATACCTCATGGGAGTGGTGGAGGGGGCAGGGGATGAGAGGGGGTGACAGATGGAGACATCACAAAGGGTAGAGTACTGGAAGGGCTGAGGACACTGCAAGTGGACAAGGCACCGGGATCTGATGGCATTTACCCTAAGGTATTCAAGGAACTGGCAGGGAGCCTGGCAGGACCACTGGCTGACCTGTTCGACACCTCTCTGCACACAGGATGCGTACCACATGACTGGAGATTGGCCCATGTGGTGCCCATTCACAAAGGTGACCCAAGGGATGATCCAGGTAACTACAGACCGGTGAGCCTCACATCAGTTGTGGGCAAGCTCATGGAAACAATCCTTAAAGAGAGACTAGTGACATTTTTGAAGGACAATGGTCTCCAGGACAGGCAGCAACACGGCTTTGTCTCGGGCAGGTCCTGCCAGACAAACCTGATTGAGTACTATGATTGGGTGACCAGGGAACTGGACAAAGGCCATGCAATGAATGTCCTGTACTTGGACCTCAGCAAGGCCTTTGATTCTGTGCCACATGGGAGACTAGGGTGGAAGCTGGAAGATGTAGGGGTGGGTACTAAGATGGGCAGATGGATCACAAACTAGCTGAAGGGTAGGCAGCAAAGGGTGGTGGTGGAGGGAAAACTCTCAATGCCAAGAGTGATAATAAGCGGGGTGCCACAGTTTGGTACTGGGGCCAGTGCTGTTTGGGATATTCATAGCAGATATCTCACATGGAACCCAGAGTAAGATCAGTCTGCTCGCAGATGATACTAAGATGGGAACTGTGGTGGATGACATCGAGGGGTGGAGGGGACTGCAGGGGGAGCTGACCAAACTACAGGAGTGGTTGAAAATATGGCAGTTGGGGTTCATGCCAAGAAGTGCAAGGTAATGAACTCCGGAGCTAAGAACCAGAGAAGGAGCTATCAGCTGGGAGGTGTACAGCTGGGAGGTACAGAGGAAGAGAAGGACCTGGGGGTGATTATAACGGTGAATATGAACAACTCGGCTCAGTGCAGGAAGGCAGCAGCGAAAGCCAACAATATGATGGGCTGTATAGCAAGGTGGATCTCCTCTGTACATGGTGAGGTGATCCTTCCCTTGTATAGGTCACTGGTCAGACCACACCTGTGTGCAGTACTGGTGCCCATTTCTGAAGAAGGACGTCAGACTGTTGGAAGGGGTGCAGAGCACAGTGACAAAGATGATCCAGGGTTTGAAGGGGAATTCATACGAAGAAAGGCTGAACAGGCTTAACATGTATTCGCTGGAGGAGAGGAGGGACAGGGGAGATATGATTGAGACCTTTATGTATCTGAAGAGGATAAACAAGGCTAATACAGGTGAGATATTCTGGATCAGTAGAGAGAAGGATACTAGGGTGCATTAACTGAGGTTGGAGGGGGGTAAATTCAGGAGGGAAATCAGGAGACATTACTTCATGGAGAGGGTTGTAAACAAGTGGAACGCTCTACCCAAGAAGTGGTTTCCTGTAGGACTGTAGGCTGCTTCAAGAAGGGATGGGACAGAGTTGGGGGGGGGAGGCTTAGTGAGGAGGGGAGGGAAGGGTGGGGCAGCTGCATGATGAGTGGCTAGCTGCACACTCAAGCAGACTTGATAGACTATGTGGCCAGTTTCTGCTGGCAATTAGTATGTTCGTATGTTCACATCCTGGGTGCTTTGAGGTCACTCGGCCTATGACCTCGTGCCTCACAATGCACCTTGGTTTTGGATTAAATCCAAATAACCCCATTCCCTGTCATTGCTTATTCCTTACTCTGGTCTCTCCTGAACATACCACCTGCCAGGTTATTCTCAGGACCCCATGTACTTGATTCGCCATTTCTGCTGCACATTTCCCCACAATCGACCTTGTTCATTATTTTCTGGAGTCTGAAGGTGTCATTTGTCTTTCGTATCTCCCTTCTCCTGTCAGGTCTCCAGCAAGTAAATGTTCAGGGCCTGAAAGGGACACTGTCAACCCTTTGTGCATCACATTATTTTTAGTTGAAAAGCAAAACTGTATGATTGCTTACTTACTCTAAAACTTACTGTAGTTATTGGTTGTTTGATCTGCTTCCTTTCTTAGTAGAACCAGAATGCATGGGTTCGGTGCAATAACTAATCTTGTTTCACTTCAAATCATTAAAATACTTTTATTGCATACATCCCAAACACTATGAACACCCTAAACAATGCAGCCACTCATGATGCATTAGTCTCCACTCATCTCATAGCATCTTGAGTTGCTAGAGTGTGTTTAGGGCATTACCAATGACAGGAAAGTGTAGTGGAAGTTGATTAAAGAATGTAACAATTTTAGGGCAGTCTATTTTTTTACTTTTAAAAAGAAAACAAATTAATCAGAATCAAACTACCAGCTGTATCAGCAATGTTAACAGAATGTGAGCAATCATAAAATGTGTGTTTTTTTTTTTAAATAGGGACAGTTTGAGGTCCAGGTGGGTTGACAGCTTCATGGCAAGTCTGTTATCTTATGATCTGCCCTGCTGCCCCTGTATCAAACCCCACCCACTAGCACACTTGCAATCAAGCAGTAAATGAAGTTAAAGAATACTGATCATACTTCAGTTGTTAAATCTACATCCTAGCCTTATGCACATTATGGTTATAAATGCACACTCAGTATTCAGCAAAGACTTTGACTGCAGCAGACTGAAGGCTGAAAGCGGCAGTACATTTTTTCGAGCTTGTCTTTTATTGATGCAGCTCATGGTTCTCTGTAGATAGATATACTATGCAGCTGCAGAGGAAAAGAAGAGGAGAAGAAGAAGATTATTACGCCCCTTTTGATAACATAGTTTAGAAGTCAGGAGTTGCTGAATAGGTTGATACCTTTTATTGGATCAACATATACCATGTTCAGTCCAAGCTTAGGACACAGGAGGCAAAAACTGACAGTGAGAATTCAGATCATCATTAGGACATTCTCCTCCATGCGGGGAGTGCTGTCTTCACACTTCTCCGTAGTGGAGCTTGGTGGTGACATGGTGATGGTCACACTGCTCAGTATCAGCTTCTGGTGGTGACATGGTAAAGTTGTATTTGATGGATTGGGTGACCAGGTGCCATCAAGCAATGACCCCCCCCCCCCAAACACACAGATGCATTGAGTGAGAAGTTGTTGGACGGCTTGAGACAAAAGGATGCAATGCCATAACAGTACACTGGATGATGGGCCTGTAGTCTTCCCCCCCCCCAGTACTGCACCAAACCAAGGGTCCAGTATTTTGTCCATCATAAGGATACCCCAATACTTGCAGATAACTGCTCCTACACTACCTGCTTGGGTATCCTGTGAAGTCGGCTAGCTGCAAGTGGGTGCTTACCAAAACGGCGACCCACTTGTGGCGCAGTTAGGACAGGGCGAAGGTGTGAGGAAAGTGACAGTATGGGGGTTACTCGTACATATAATGACAGGACATTGCTATATGTATACCTGTGCAGGGGAAGTGAGCATGACGCAAGGGAGGGAGGGTTGGCCTGGCATGGTTGGCATGGGGCTGCTGAGCTGGCCCCGTAGCATAATGGGTGGGTGGCAGCCTGAAGCTGCGAGGGTTCCGGGTGTCCCTACATTTTTGTGAGCCCAGCCCAAATGTAAAAGTTTTGCCAGAATTTGCACCCCCCCCCCTCGATATGCACCCTCCTGGAGTGAAGAATCCTTTGGGGGGTACAGGGGGTGCCGCCCACGCATTAACATTTAAATTTGAAGTCCCTGGCACCGTTTTCCTGTGTGCTGGTGTGTACATTGCCGAATTTTGCCGATGTACCCTTGCCATGATGACGGCCGCCTCTCGGCAATCGCCATTTTGACATAGAACCCCTCTATCAGGTTAAATTCAACTGAGAAAGTCACTGGTTGCCCCCAAGGGAGTTTTTGCTTAGTCTGCAAGATCTCACTTAGCAGTGCTCTTACCTTTGCAACTTTTTGTGAACAAAAAAAGATACAATGTGGGATTCACAAAAGAGATGCGGCCGGTGCATCTGAGGTGTGTTGGCACAACTCTGAATTTCACCCAAACATAATTCACAAACAGCAGACATGCAACTGCGCATGTCAAATGCACCTGCCCATCATTGTTGCTCCGAACATCGCCTATGATGATTTTTGGCACATCTTGAGGTGAGCGTGCAGGGGGCATGCCCATGCATATGGGGTACATCCCTACCCACAACCTGACTGGGAGTCACATCCTTGGAGCAAGTCTGAAGATGCGCCTCCCAAAGTTATGTCCAGAACAAGTAAACCTAAGTGTGTCTGCCCACAGGCAGGCTGTAGTGCTGCAGACAGCAGGATGGCAGCCTGCCTACTCTGGCATCCCAGTGGTCCTCTCCACTTCATGCATTTGGTATTCACAGCATGACACATGCATGTGGGGCCATTAGTTACGCAAGGCACAGTGGGGTAATTTGCATGTCATTATGGCCTCATTTGCATGACTCTTGCATTGATGTGCACAGAAGAATGCGCCGGGGGCCCTGTGAGGACTGAGAGCAGTACACGAAAGAGGGCTAACCCCCTTAGTGTACTGTTACCCCCCTTCCCTGCCTGAATCTCTGAACATTATAAAATACATCCTCAATTATTCCTGGTAGTCTACTGGTTCCCCCCCTCCCTGTCCGTACCACCAAACACCACAAAATACTCATTCAGTTATCCCTGGTAGTCTAGTACCTCCCCAGCCATATTTCCAAACATCATACAATACCTGTATCACCCGTCCCTCCCCCAACCAGGTCGCATTGTCATAATAAAGTGCAAAATATCCCTGGTGGTCCAGTGGTCCTCCCAACCCTCCACCCACACAGGCACCTCAACCCCACCCTGATCCCCCATCCCAGCATGGGCAGAAAATCATCGTGCAGCTCAACTCACCCACAAAGAACTTCAAAGTTGTGAATAATAGCTTATAGTACACACTGCAAGCCCATTGGTTGACTGAATCTACCAATGGTCTTACATTACTATTGAATGCTGTCTTTCACTGACAACTCAGTTGATGGACAGCCACGGTGGTTTGTGGGTGGGTTGAGCTGCCTGCATACTTTCAGCCCATGCTGGGATGGGGGAGCAGGGTGGTGTAGGGTGCCTGAGTGGGTGGGAGGTGGGTGGTGGGTGGTGGTGGTTTCACTATACCAGCAAGGATACTTTGGACCTTATTATGACAATGCGTCCTTGTTGGGCATGGATGGGGGAGACCACTAGACTACCAGTGATCCTTGAGGGAGTATTTTATGATATTCGGGGATACAGTCTGGGAGGGGGTACACTAGGTTATGATAGATGACTGAATGAGTATTTTGTGATGTTCAGTAATACTGGCAGGTAGGGAGCGGGAACACAAGTGTACCAGGGTTTAGTGATCTTTAGGGTACTTCTCTCAGCCCTTGCTGGGCGTCTGGCACATTCTGCATACCTGCAAGGGTCATGTTCATTATTAATGACATACAAATTATCCTACTGTGCCTTGTATTATTAATGGTACCGTTTTCATGTATCAGGCTGTGAATACCAAACTTGGGCACAGTGCATCTGGATATGTGACGGTCCGTCACTTACCCAGCGCAACCATGGGATGCGCCTGCTCATCACTGGTTGTGTACATCATTTGTATTCACAGAGGATCTGCTCTGGGATAAACTTTCAGCGCATCTTCTGTGAATACCAATGTTTTTGCTCAGGGCATCTCATTTACGCCAATGCACCTGAGATGTGCTGAGTGCAACTTCTTTGTGAATCCTACCCATAAAGGTTTGTCAACATTGCGAAATGGTGGCATCAAACAAGTGATGAGAAAAGTTTCAATGTAAAGTAGCATTAAAAAGAAATATTTCAACATTTAAAATGTCTGTTTTACAGTAATATGATAGGTATAATGTTTTTGTCGTATGACACAAAAATTGTACAGATTACCACTGAAGTTGATTCTTCATTTGATCACATACTGTTATAATATGATCTCTGATGTATAATTCATTTTATTACTTTGCAAATTTAAGAATGTCAGATTTGCCAAGAAAAAGAGGACATCTTAGATTCTCAACCCCGAGAGAAAAAAAAAGGAAAATTATGAGAGATAGAATAAGAAATAAAACCACAATGAACATTGGTTCCACAGTTCAGAGGTGGAATGAGCTTAGAGATGCGATGGAGATAAAAAATGACCATGACCTTGCAGTTTTTTTTGCTTGAGTACTACAGATGTGTACTAACTAAGGGTGTCATAAACATCATGCAAACCATAATACCTGACAATGTGGGCTGTATAGTGAAATACAGGACTACTCATGGGCATATTGAGACCCGACGCCACAAGCAGAGTGCCTTATAGTCCCTGGTAGTTCCGGTATTTCCAATTAAAGTCGACCCTGTATGGTATTATTGTGCTTAAAAAATGGGAAAAGTGAAATGATATGTTTTAGGGAAAAAAATTGGTACAAAACATATTAATTTACATTACGTTATGTAATTAAATATTTCCTGTGCCTGTACTGGAGAAAAATCCTAATGGAGATTCTGTACTTAAGGAAACAAAAAAACTGGTAAAATGCTGTTTGTGCCCTCACAGCAGTATCTATTTCTTTAGTCAGACTCATTCCCCCCCAATTATGGAGCACATTTCTTCCATCTTCCTTTCTTCCCTCTTAATTTTCATTTGCAAGAATTCCTTTTGTTCTGTTCCTTTTGTTAAAAAAAAACCTGCAGACAATAGTTGTTGCGATCAGGGAAGAAAGCTGCAGTGTGTGAGATTGAGTGTGGTCAGGGCATCACGTCTATAATAAAATACAAAACTGTTTATTTAATTCTGTGTAGTTTTTATTTTTTCCCTATGTTTTAAATGCCTCATGTTTCAAGTCCAATTCATGTCATTCAGAAACTGTCACCTGATCCCTGTCCTGAACTGTGTTTTCTCAGTTGTGGGCACTGCAGATCCCAACTCCCTGTCAGAGCATCTGCTAACCTATTAAAACTGAGTAGGGATTTTTAACTACCGGCCCTCTAGAAAGTGAGTGCCACAGTCAGAGAGAGTGGCTGGGGAATTCTAGATCCAAAGTGGTGCACTGTCCTCATGTCTCTCTGTCATGTGGAATGTGCCTGTACTATTTCCCCATGCCAGTGGACGGAGAGCGTGAGCTGTCTGTTACCAATTAGCAACCTCCCCCCCCCCACACTGATGTTTGGCGTGTGAAAACCTATGGCTCCCATGGATTTAAAAGACAGCCTGTGATAAGCTGCACTCTGTTTCCTGGGCTTTGATTAAACAATATACACTGAGTGGCTATGGGTGATGGCAGGATTCACCAATGCATGATGTTGTGGATTGCTTTTGACACTGCTGGCTGAGTGAGGAAATCACACTAATCGTTAGTAAATTCTACCATCACACACAACTGCTAGGTGTATATTACAATTATTTAATGTAGAAAAGTAAGCAAGAGAAGTCTTCATTTCCCTATTTTGAGATTAACACGTTCCGATCACTGTGAAAAAAAAATATGTAAAATCTCTAATAATCACAAACCCTTTCATGGGTAATTGATAACTTATACGAATATGATGCTATTATTTCCTGTTTATTATTAACAAATTGTATTACATTTACTAGGCAAACCATGAACGATCAGCAGAATGGAGATATGTTTGCCAATTTATCTTCTGATACTTCAATAAGTGGCAGTTCGTCTCCAGTTGATCCATTTTCTCCTAAGCCTGTACATCTAATGTCTACTCTACTTATTTATGCATTAGAGACATGCAGTTATAATAGACACCTCAGTCAGTATGTATGCATTGACATAATGGTCTATGTTTTTTAATTTCTTCAAAGTTGTTTCAGGTATTTTACAATTAAAACAAATCATGCTCTTCACAACAACTATGTACAGAAATGCTGATACTACTAGTAAAAGTAGATATTCAAGCATGGAGGAAGAAGTAGTGATATCTCAAAAAGACTTGCCTTACTCACCGTGCAATGGATGGTAAGATATTTAATGTAATATGCAGCTTTAGAAAGACAGGTTATAAATTAATATGCAACAGATTAGGGGTGGGATATTCAGAAATGTGCCAGAGGTTGGCGCAAGACCTGCGCAGTGCAAATCCACTGCGCTATGGCGCACTGAGTGCGATATTCAAAGGTTGCGCAAGGCGAGATGCGTCAGAGCAACACGGCTGAATATCGCACACACATAAAAGCATAGCACACAGGCTGTGCCTGTGGAGCAGCCCAACATGTACAATAGCTCAACCAGGGATGCGCAATGGGCTGAGATGCATACACCAGGACATAGATACATAGACAGTGTCGGCAGATAAAGGCCTACGGCCCACCTAGTCTGCCCATTTCAGCTTGTCAGTTTACTTTATGTTTTCCTAGAAGTCTGTTTCCCCTTAACCCTGACCTCCAGAATTCCTTTATGTCTATCCCATGCATTCTTAAATCCCGTGATTGTTTCAGCCCCCACCACTTCCTCTGGCAGGGTGTTCTACTTGTCCACCACCCGTTCTGTGAAGAAATTCTTCCTCACGTTTCCTCCGAATCGTCCTCCCTGCAACTTCATCCCATGCCATCTAGTCAAGGACACATATGGACCAGCAACAGGCACAGCTAGGAGCAAGCCACTGGGGTGGTATGTGCTGCCACCAGTGTGCTGAGGGTGCCAGGAGTGAGGCAGGGCAAGCACATGATGGAACACCACCCAGTGCACATGGGGATGCAGCAGGTCCCCACCCATACACACCACAGTGGTGCACATAGGTAGGGTGGCACCAATGGCCTTGGGTGAACAACCACCGGCAACCCCCCACAGGAAGGCATGCGCCATGCCACCCGGACCACAGCTGGCACCACACAGGCAAACAGCACACAACGCACATGCCACACAACTAGAACAAACAGCCCACAGCCGCCCCAGGGCACAGCCACCGACCAATGGGAGAACATCACCATGCACAACCCCCTGGACACCTCAGGAGCACCACACAGCCACCTTGAACACCACTGCAGTATGGCTCCATGTGCCAGCTGCAAAGCAGACCTGGACACAGACGAGTAACCATAAAAATATGTATTAAAAACAGATATAAAACACAATGATACATATATATATATATATATATATACAAGGAACAGGGGACAGGGAACAAGGAATGGGGAAACTATGTACAGAAAGGCATAGCCAAGAAAAGGAGGTAAGGGGACGGGGCAGGGCTACACAAGGGGACAAGGGAGGGCATGGAAAGGAGGGACAGGGAAGTTGAAGGGTCACAGACTTTTGGGCCCTACGGGCGGCCTCGCCCCACCGCTGCCTGGCGCTGTTGCCTGTGGAACGACCTCTGCAGCATTCTCACCACCTGCAGCATGGCAGCGATCACCTCCAGGATTCTCCTCAGGAGGCAGGTGTTAACTGCTGGCTGATGGACACCTAGGACAAAGGAGGGAACATGGTATCAGTGCGTGTCCAGAACACCCTAGCCCACCCACCATGCACAGCAAACAGTGGTGACACTTGCCCCTGGGATGGCACCCAGCCACCCGCAGTGGGTGTTCCCACATGTGCTGCCAACCCAGCAAACCACAGCCATGCAGAACACTGCACACAAACACCACCCATGGGCCACCCACCATCACCACCGTGGCAGGCAGGCAACACGGTACAGTGGCAGGACAGCAGCGGCACAGCTGGTAGCCGGATGCACCCACAGCCCACCTGCTGCTGCCACACACATGTGCGATGGCCATAGCATGGTGCAACAGACACCGCGGGCAGTAATGCACAGCTGTAATGGCTATGCACACAGTGGGCCGTGGCCCACCCCAACCCCTGCTGCCCACCCTGCACAACAATGTAGCAAGTAACTGTGCCTACCTGCATGCCGTGGTGCACCATGCACCAGTCCTGCAGCACCGCCCCCCGCAGCCTGCACCTGTGGTGGTACCTCTGCATTGGCCCTCCGTGGCCCACCTGCAGCGCCAGGCAGTCGGGCCCTCCTCTGATCCACAGGGCCTAGGATGGAAGCATAGAGAAGAACACATCAGTACCCAGCAGCACCATATGCCCCCCCAGCACAGCATGCTCCCCAGCCCAGCCCAGCCGCGGCGCAGTGGCACAGTGCACACATGGTGCGCTGCCCTGGGCCACAGGGCATGCAGCCCCAGTGCTGTGCCCCCCTCAGTATGGAATGCGACCCTGCTGGCCCCACAGAACACTGGACAGGCACTGACACGTGTGATGCACACTTACCTGGCTGTGGCACGGCACCCCTCTGGACATGTGCCAGCAGTGCTTGGAGGCTCTCTGGGTCCCTCTGCTGCAGGTCCCCATAGCAGTGGTGACACTGCTCACTGGTGCACTGGACAACAGTGGCCTGCTCAAGCTCCTCCTCCACCTCCTCCCACACCTCTGTTCGTGGCCTTGCAAGGGGCACCTGCCCAAACAGGCTGCCTGTGTGGGGCTCCACCAGGGCCACAAGGTTAACGAGCTGCACCTGTGTCCAACTCGGAGCCCTGGCACTGCTGCGGCGTAGCATTGCTGTACCACTGGAAGGCAGTTCAAAGTGGCACCCTGTAGTACACGAGCTCCATGTGCTGTGGATGCACACCTCGCACGGGGATGTGCAGCCCACGGCAATCGTGCATCCCTGGAGATGCGCAATACGTGCCTGGCCGCACTGGCACATGGTGCGGGGAACCCTGAGGGGAAAAGGGCAAGCCTGGTGTCAAGGGTCAGCAAGCATACCATGCACGACTGTGCTATTGGGACCGCCATGCATGGTGCACAATAGGGGCATGTGGGCGCCATGGGCTATGAGCCAGTAGTGCCCGTGTGCCGTGGGGCTAATGGTGCCCAGGCACCATTAGCCCCGTGGTCCCTGGGCACCACAGGCAGCAAGTGCTCAAGCACCACATGCCCAATAGCGGTCATGCACCGTATTGCGCAGTGAGCGTAATCTGCGCTGTTGGCGTAGGCACCGGCAGTGCATGCAGGTGTACTGACGGTCCTACTGCGCACATCACAATGTTGCACCATGGCTTGTGCTTGTGCAAGTCCATTGCACAAGATGCAAGTTCACGATATTCAGCTGGCATATGCAGATAAGCTCATCAGCCTATCCATGGTGCATCAGGGACATTAGCATCTCATTACAGTTGCGCATCTACTCATTTGCATGCGATGCGCTATAAAGGCACCGCAGGACAGCACAGGACATGGACCGGTATAGCATCCTTCAGAGGTAAGATGCTTCACTGGGGGAAAGACGAGACAGTGGATTGGGCGGGTGGTGTGAGTTGCAGCAGACACTGACCACCTGTCATTGCCCACAGGAAGCATTATGACCTATCACGAGGATGGTGAGGAGCATGGGCCTGCACGCAAGCATAGGCCCAACTTTACCAAGGCAGAGACGGATGCCCTGTTCTTGGAGTATCTCAACAGGGAGCCTCTGCTGAGTGACGCGACATGCACCCCACAGGCCAGGGCCTCAGCATGGGAGGCAGTGGCTGTGAATCAGCAGGGCACCCATCAGTGGTCTGCGCAGGAGTGTAGGAAAAAGGTTGGCACTGACAGGCGCAGGATAAAGGAGAAGGTGGCAGCCATCCGGACCACATGTGCAGCCTCAGGTGGTGGTCAGCCCGACGTGCCATAGCTGATGCCGCAGGAGGAGATGGTGGTGGCCACCATGTGGCACAGCACTATCGAGGGGGTGCCTGGTAGCAGCTTCCAGACAGGTGGGAGCCCATCACTGCATGGTAGGTACTGCAGTGTCTGGGGCAGGGGGTGGTGGGTGGGGGGCTGGCCTGTGTGACAGCGGCATTAATGTGACTGTATTCCCTTTCAGCACCGGAGTGCTAGTATGCTGTGGCAGGGGCAGTGGTGCCCGCCATGGGGGTGGGACAGGCCCTGGTCGACCGGTCTTCCACCTCCACCAGTGTCTGAGGGCCAGATCGGCTGTAGCCCAACACTACTGTCCAGCTGGATGCCTGTGGCTTGGTGGCAGACGAGGTCCTGGCTGTGATCCAGCAGGACGCCAGCCATGGCTTACAGCATGCAGAGACACAGATGGGGGCAGAGTCCGACATCGATGATGATGTCACCATCGTCCTGGTTTGCGGTGTTGCTGATGAGGGGGAGCACCCTTACCGCTTACCCTCTCCGGCAGTGCAGGCAGTGCTCTGGTGGCGGATCAACGGTCACCAGCCACCGCCCCCGGTGTCACCGTGTACGCCAGCATAGTGGTGCCGGCGGAAGGTGGTGGCAGTAGTGGTGCAGCCACACAGGTGCTGCATGGTGCACAGTGGCTGGAGGGGCAGCAGTGGCAGACAGTCAGGAATCTTGGGGGGCCAGGTGCAGCGGCTGTCGATGGTGTGCCGGAGAATGTTCAGCCCCATGAGGACCCCGCTGTGCAGTGCCCACCTGAGCAGGAGGCTGGGCAGTGAGGTCAAACACCACCCGTGGGTTGGAGCCCCTGGGCACCGACCCCTTGCCTGAGCACACCTGTCTGCTGTGTGCCTCCGTGGAGCAACAGGTGCTGCTCGTGGTAGGGGCGCGTGCACTCCGTGCTGAGATGCACCAGGCTGCAGAGCAGCATGACAGGGACATTACACAGCTCCGGGCCAACAACATCCAACTGTGGGAGGTCATGACTGCAGTCCTGGATTGACTTACTGCTGCAGTCATGGTCGGCCTAGCACCACTGTTCACCATGGTGCATGGCCATCCACCGCAGACCCTGCGGAGTGCATTCTCCACCCCTTGGTCAGAGCGCCGTGCGACCCCCTCGGTGTCACATCGGGATCTGCTGTGGGTATTCTGGGCACGCCTAGAGTGGGCCTGTTCGGGAGCCTGCAGACCCCCGTGAGGACTCAGTCGCGGTCCCACAGCAACACCCCAGGGGACTGTCACAGACACTCCCCCTGTGGCCATCGCACAGCCTGGGTTTGCTGGGCAGCTTTGGCAGGGCCGTCCATGTGTCTGTGGTGTCCATGCGACCGCATGGTGGTCCTGAACAGGCCACATCCCTGTCCACAGTCTGCTGCCGCTGCCCTGTGTTTACATAGGTGTGGTGTGTGTGTGTGCTCATTCCACGGACGTAGCATCTGTGGGTGGCACCACTTTGCACCAGGGCTCAGTGTCTGACACACGCCTGGTGTCAGCATCCGGCCGCATGCCTGCAGGCACCTGTGTGCATGTGTGGGTGTGTGTATGTGTGGTGTGCTGTGCTGTGCTGTGTGTTGCCGCGGGGTCCCGGCCATGCGCCTCCTCCAGCAGTGCCAGACACAGGGCTCATCCACACATGCCTGTGCACTGTGCCACAGTCACCCTACCTACATGCACCATAGTGCTCCTCCACAATCATGGCCCGTTGCTGCCAGGACATCCTGGTCAGCCAGGGTTCCCTTCACCCAGGGGGACTGCCCACCGCCATGTGACCCGGCGGCCGCATCGTCCCCACTGCTGTACCCCTCTTTGACCTCGACAGCTATACCATGGTCAGTGGCCATGTTGTGCAGTATACAGTAGGCCAGTAATAGGCCGCAGGCTGGAATAGGCCGTAGGCCTTTGAGGGGCTGTATTGTAGGACACCACCAGACCTATCCAGGCAATAGAACCATGCCTTCAGCAGCCCAAACACATGCTCGATGATGTTCCATGTGCTGGCGTGTACCTCATTGTATCGCTCCTATGCAGTGGTCGACGGGCACTGGTATGGGGTGACATGCCAGGGCCGGAATGGGTAGCCACTGTTACATGTGTGGAGAGGGATATGGTTAGCATGGTGTACTGTGTTGCTGCACCCCCCCATCCTTCCCAGCCGCACCCTGCGGTGCCCCTGCCCCAGCGGCCCCCACCCCTTGCCCTGTTATGCCGGGCTGCCCGTGGCCTCAGCATACTCATCTATTAGGTGGCCAGTGGGGATGTCCCCACTCTCAAACCTGTGGCACAGTGCTGAGCTGTGCCAGAAGAAGGCATCGTGTGCTCCTCCAGGGTGTGTGGCACAGACATTGATTGTGCGCCCCCTGGCATCGCACACCACCTGGCAGTTGACACTGGGGTAGCCCTTTCTGTTGATGTAGGCTACCCCCTCTGGGCCAGGTGGCATGCAGATGCCAACATGGGTGCAGTCAATGGCCCCTAGCACGTCAGGCATACGTGCTACCCTGTGGAACTCCTGCATGTTTGCTGTACGTTCTGCCTGTGTGCTGGGTAAGTGGATGTATTCCACAGCACGTGGCAGCAATGCATTGAGGAACTGTGTGAGGAGCTGTGATGAGGCCGACTGGGTTATGCCTGTGGTATCCCCTGTTGGTCTCTGGAAGGTACCCATGGCGAGCAGGCACATGGTAAAATCCCTAATAATCACAAGGTGGTGCGGGCACAGTACCACCTGTTCCGGGCGTACCGCCTAGGGGCCCTTCCGTGGCTGCACCGCACTGCCTCCTGCCTTCCCACACCCCTCATTACCACCTCCATCTGGAAGCAGGCACTGGCTGTGGCCTCTGTTGTCCTGTCCCCCCTGGGCGGCTGACTCTTCCGGACCCCCAGTTGTGTGCTGCTCCATCCCCTACTGTGCTGGGCACATGCCTGCATTTCCTACCTCCGGCTGGCATCCTGTGGGCTGTGGCCCCCACCTCCCCCCTCTCTGAGCACCTGTGCTGCCCCTTCTGTGCTGGCTGTCACAGGCCCACTTGCATACTGTTGCCTCCCCGACTGTCTCACCCAGTCACACACACACACACACACACACTCACACTCCCAAGCAGTCCCACTCTCTCACTGCTTCTGTCCCTCTCTTGCACCCATCCTGCTGTTCTGCCAGTCCTCTCTATCACCCTCTCTCCTGCTCCCCTCTGGCACAAGTGTCCTTTGCCTGCTTGTTCCCTCTTTTTATAGGCTCAAGTGTGCTCTGTGCATTTCCCATTTGCTCCACACTTGCACCACTTGTCCAGTGTTGAATATCGCACTGTGCCACTTATTCATGCCTACACCCCATGCATTTGCGCATGCATACATTACCATTGCACATTGGTGCATAGCCACTTGCACTACGCAGTTGCTGCCACTGAATATCACTCCATAGTGCATTTCTGCAGTTGCACAGGTGCAACCCTGTTGTGCATTGTGCAACTGCTTTGAATATCCCACCCAAGATGTTTAAGTAATGTGTAACATTCTTACATAGTTTCATAAAAAGTGATTCTGGGGACACATCAGTGGACAATACATGGCTCAGCAATGTATGATGTGTGGAAGACTCTGTTACCATTGATGTAATCTCAGACAATACATCTATACCTGTTATAAACTCTGAACACAGTGATGTCCATCAAAATACATTCATCGGTTTTGAGGATAACTTATTAACTCTTGCACAATTAGCATTCAGGAAGTGTAAGCGTGCCAAATGCAATGAGGCTGTTGAAATTAGTACGGGGGTCAGACGGTGCATGTCTGGGTGAGGGGACACGAGACCACCAGGTATTGCTGTCATTTTGGGGCTTCTGGGGGTCGGGAATCGTGCTGGGGGGGGGGGACCACTAGAACTCCAGGGAAATGTATGTATGCTTTCATGGAATGGTGGTCGGGGATCATGCTGAGGGGTGGAGGGACCACTAGAACACCGGGGATATTACTGCATTACCGTGGCTACGGGGATCAGGGTGGGGGTTGGGGGCCACTAGACCACCAGGGTCACCCATGTGTATCATGCACACATATGCATGGGTGCGTTGCATGCACCCATACCTCCTGACTGTCCCTACTATTCGGGAAGGGCCCTGATTTATCCTCCAAATGTTCCTCTGTCCCTCACAGGATATGTGTTCATGTGACAGAACAGTGGGGATTAACCTCACACATTAATGTCATACATGGCTGTTACAGACAGGTTCTGCTTCTGCAACTTCATCTCAGCTCAAATCCCCTTGTTTTATCAACATCCCGAGTGGGGTGAGCGTGCTCGGGGCCGCGCGCGGAGACATGCACAGAGACATGCGCATCTGTGCGTGTCTGCTGTGTCCGCTGGGTAGCTGACTATAATTATACACAAGGTAACAGATATGTCTCAGAGTGTTTGCCTTAGCCTCAACATGGATATAAATGAAGGCTTTGTTACACTTCAGTCGGGTGAGATATCTATGCTCTGTCTGAAAATCCAAACAGGATTTGATGGTTTAAAATGTGAGGAATGCTTAGAAATATAGTCTCTGAAAGAAAATATTAAAGAACTTGAACAAAAAATAAGTGAGCTTCAAAATGATAATAAATGTAATAAAATCAATATGATGTCTACATCAGGTCCTACCAAAATTATGAATCAACCTAAAATACTACAAATGGATGGTCACAAAAGAGCAAGAGAGTTAGCCAGTAGTACAGATGAAGAGTGGAGCCCAGTACATAACAAAAATAAGCGTAAGAAAGGTAGATGTATGGAGTTTTCAATACCAGTACAGAATAGATTTACACCATAATTACCTGATAGTAGGAGCCTCCTAAGATAGTTGATAAAAATAAGCAAAACTCTAAGGAGACACTGATGAACAAACCCTTGATTCTAACAAATCTATCTCACCCCAGGCAATTGAAACAGATATAAGCTGCAGCAGGACCCTCTGATGACCAAGCTTGCAGCCCCCTGATTGTACCATCTATTGACACCTCCAACAATTCCGAGTGTAACAAAACAAATAATAACCCTGATGTTTCAAATATACCTAAAAGACAAGTTATAGTCCTGGGAGACTCCATCATAAAATACACTGATGGGTACATCTGTAAAAGAGATAAAATTAATACAATGTTCCTAAGTTACAGGGGTGCTTGGATCCAGGACATAGATCAAATTGCCCCTAATATTGTTAAAAATGCTGGTAAAAATCCTCTGGTTGTAGTCCATGTAGGGACAAATGATGTTATGAAATTTACTATAGAAAACATCAAAGAGGATTTTGTTAAACATTCTAACACAATGGGACAAATTGGCTGTGGATTATGCATTTCAGAAATCCTCCCAGTACCTAGGGCAAATTGGTCACACCAGAATAAAATCAAGCAGATCAATGAGTGGCTTCACAAATGGTGTCTCCAAAATAAAATCAATTGTATTACTCATTTTGAAAGATTTACTGGCGATAACATTCTTTATTGCTGGGATGGACTACATCTTAATAAAAAGGGGGCAGCAGTACTGGGACGTTCCATCACAAAAACCATCAAAGTCACTTTAAACTGCCTAATAGGGGGCAAATAGGGATGGTTTCTGTTAAATCTAAACATGTAGAAGGTAATTACATGATCCTAGCAACTAATGCTAGAAGTTTGACGGTAACAAATCTTTCTGAACTAACAAAGATATTAACGGATAAAGCAATATATATTGCGGCAATAGCTAAAACTTGGTGGGATGATACATCAGGTTGGTTCACCAATATACAGGGCTATGCTACTTTCAGTAAAAACAGAATCAAGAAAAAAGGTAGAGGGGTGGATTTGTTTGTGTCCAATAAAATTAATGCAATTGAGTACATACCAAAAAATCATGTGGCACAGTTAGAAGGAATATTTGTTAAAATTAAACCACATAATGGCAAGAGTTTTACAATAGCAAATTTATTACAGACCCCCATCTGCTGATTAACACTACTATCAACTGTTAATTTCAGAAATAGAGCAGATAGCCTCAGAATCAGATGAAATAGTGGTTGGGGACTTTAACCTACTGGGAATTAATTGGGAGAAACTTACTACAAACACAACTCATGAAGGATTATTCTTGGATTCATTCATAAATTGAGGGCTGGAACAATTGGTTCATGAACATACTAGGGGACCTAATATATTAGATCTGGTATTAACAAATTTGGTATCAGAGTTATCAATTCCTGTAGTTACTAGTCCTATTGATAATAGTGACCATAACACTTTAATTTTTAATATTAATAAGCAGAAACAATGTCCAAGTAAAGTATGCTACAGTTGTAATTACAACAGAGCTAATTATAATAAAATCAATAAAGCAGTCTTGGGGTATAATTGGGAAACATTGTTTAAAGATGTAAGTATTGAACAATGCTGGACTATATTTAAATCCATAATTGCAGAACTAGAATGCTTGTATGTTCCTATAAAAAACACACAATCAAAAGGGGAAAAATCCCACCATTATTAACTGAGGCTGTCAAAAATCAAATCTCTAATAAAGAAAAAGCTTTTTTGAGAATGAAAAATAACCAGACCCCAGCAAATATTTCCAAATATAAGTCTGAATTGAAAAAGACTAAAAAATATAATCAGAAGGGGAATAAGAAAGGTTGAATTTAAACTGGCAATAACAAAAAAACCAAAAGCATTGTATTCATATATAAATAATAACAAACAACAAAGCTTCAATTCTATCACCTTGATTGATAAAGAGAATGAGTTAACTGACCCATTGGATATAGGTAACAAAATAAATTTATTTTTTGGATCAGTGTTCAATAATGATCCAAAGGATGATTTTTTTAAATACAGGAACTTCTTCTGTTGAACCAGTAACAATAGATGAAATAGTTAGAACTATTAAGGAGATGAGGGCAGATTCTGCAACAGGGCCTGATGGAATGAACCCCAACTTAATAAAAAAACACAATCTCTTCCATTGTTTATCCGCTTAAACTACTATTTAATAAGTTACTGATTCTAGGTAGTGTTCCCTCAGACTGGAAACAAGCGATAGTTGTCCCTATCTATAAAAAGAAGGGAAATAGAAAAGAAACTGAGAACTATAGACCGATTAGTCTTACATCAGTAGTGTGTAAAGCAATGGAAAGGATACTTAAAAACAGAATTGATATTCAGATAGAAAAAAATGGAACAAGGGATCACAAGCAGCATGGATTTGTTAAGGGAAGGTCTTGCACTACTAACCTTATCACCTTTTATGAACCCATTAGTGGCTCATTGGATAGGGGCATATCGGTTAATGTGACATATTTGGACTTCAAAAAGGCCTTCAATAAGGTCTCTCACTACATTTTGATTAAAAAAATGGTTGATATCAAATTGGATCAACATAGCATAGGTTGGATAGCCAATTGGTTAACAGATAGAAAACAAGTTGTTAAAATACATAATGTGCTATCCCATCCTATACAGGTGTTAAGTGGAGTGCCAAAGGGATCCGTTTTGGGCCCAGTTCTTTTTGGTATCTACATAGCAGACCTACACAAGGGAACCACATGTCATAGTAATAAATTTGATGATGATACTAAAATCAGCAGAGAAGCTGATAATAGCAGCAAAATCCTATCTCTACACAAGGACACCGAAGTACTGGAAAAGTGGGCAGTAAATAACAATATGTCCTTTAATGAGGATAAATGTGTAGTAATGCATCTAGGCCAACAAAATTTGAATTCTGATTATTATCTCAATAATAAATTGTTAAAGCAAGTTACATCAGAAAAAGATCTAGGTATCTTGATTAACAACCGATTACTTCCAGGTAATCATTGTCGACAAATTGCTAATAGAGCTAATTACATCTTAAACTCCATTAAAAAATCCTTTGTTAGCAGACAGGAGCCATGTGTTCTTGCCCTATACAACTCCTATATTAGACCTCATTTGGATTATGGAGCAGCTTTCTGGGCACCATTTATGACAAAGGATAGAAAGGTCTTGGAGGGCGTCCAGAGAAAAACAATGAAGTTAATTGCAAGACTGAGAAATTTACATTATGAGAGTAGATGTACAGAGTGGAACCTGTACTCACTTGAGGTTAGGTGTATGAGAGGAGATCTGTTGCTTTTCTATAAAATTATTCAAGACGGACATTTAATGCAGGAATGTGGGATAAAATATGTTACAAAACCTATTAAACTTCGATGCAATAAACTCCAGCTTTTTGTACCAAGAGCATCAAAAAATAAAATATTTTTTTTCTTTTCCATAAGATCAACTAAGCAGTGGAATAAACTGCCACAATCGGTAGTTAGTTCAGTCACTATTGAATAATTTTTAAATAATTTAGATAAATATTTACAGAACTGGGTAAATTGTTGATTGTCCCACAAAGTGTGGGAGGTAGACTTGATGGGTCATATGGCCTTCTTCTACCTAAATAAACCATGTAAACCATGTAAATAGTGATGTTATATAACATTTTCTAAATAAATTAAAGAACGAAATGCAGATTATGTAGGATGTACTAATATCGTATGAAAGTTGACTGACGGTATAGTCAGGGGGCAGGAACAGGCCGATCCACCCAAAACTGGGGAGTTGGGAGGGGAGGTAGAAAAAAAACTGGTAGAGAGGGTTACGGAAAAGAGGAAGTATAGATGGGTAGGCATAAGGAGAACATGAAGCTCAAAAGGAGGGGAACAAGGGATAGGATATGGACAGGAAGGGGGGAAATGTTACCTAATCAGCAGATTGAGAGAGAGAGAGAGACAGGAGGAAAGAAAAATAGGGAGAGGCTCTTTCAGGGGTTGGAAAGGTATGCTAAGAAGGTGGCTTGCCTGTCAGATGTTTTGCAGTGGAGAATAAAAAAGGAGCAAGAGTCATAAGAGTAGAGGGGTTAAGAGGAAGGGATAGAAGGGGTGAGGAGCAGAGAAAGGGAGAGAACCAGAATTTTGAGAGGAAGGAGGAGCAGTGGGAGAGGTGATGAAACTGGACAGATGTCACGGTTGAGGTAGTAAGAGCAGTTATGAGTAAGAGGCTGCCACGGAGAGCATAGTGACAGAAGGAATAATAAAGGGTTCACTTCTAGCTAGGGGGGTATTTGGGGGCAGCACTGAAAACCACACCCATGCTGTTAAATAACAGCAAGATCACCCAAGAAAGATCTCTCAGTGAACCAGAAATGGGAGGCATAACTTATTGCAGTGCAGGGCGCTCTTTCATAGGGTGGAGTTTAGTGTAAATGGCATTGATACTGGTGCAGAAATCAAGGCTTAAATCCAGTTACACACTTAGGCTCTTGAAGATGAGGAGTGTCTGGTTTGTGTCAATACTCATTGACACAGTGTTTTTAGCATTTGGAGATAGTTTGTAGTAGGAGACAGGGAAAGGGAAAACTCTGAGGGAGAGACCGACTTCACAATAATCCTTTGTATGGGATCGGAACAGACTTGATGGACTCATGGTCTTCTTCTGTCCATATTCTTCTATGTTTCTGTGTTTCTGATTTGAGTAGAACCAACATTTAAGATATTATGGCCCAAATATTCAAAGCTCTGTGCCTGGCACAAAGTGTTTGCACTTGTGTTGTGCATGTATTTGCACCTGTTTACCATACTGAAATGACTGTGCTGTCCATGGCATTTACACTAGTGCTCTAGTGCAGAGTTAATATATGCAGTGCTGAAACCGAGGGTTGATGACCTGCATATTGTGCACAGCGCAATATTTAAAGATATAACGCTGGGCTAACTGAATAGTGCAGATGGATAGTGTTGCACAAATACTGCCTATAAAAACCAATGTCTTAACCTGGGGCAAACCCCAGAGGTGGGGAGAGACACAACAGAACACACACACACCCTGCTGAAAACAAAATGGCTCACATTGTGTTCCTGATGCAGCTGGTCATGCAAGATTAGTTGAGCACCAATGCCCCTCTGTGGCACTATGCTACAAACAGACAGTACCATCCATAAGTCACATTTGAAGTTCTCAGTGATGAAGAAACCATGGGCTGGTACAGGCTCAACAGGCTCATCATCATGCACGACTGCATGACCAGCTCTGGACAGACACCCAATGCAGCCATGGGATGTCCATAGAGCTCAAGGTAACTACAGCACTTTGCATCCTGGCCACCGGAACTTTCCAGACACTGGTGGGGGACACTCCAGTATCTCACAGTCAGCCACTTTCCTCCTGTTGGACCAGTTCCTAGATACCCTGCTGGCCCATGCTGTGAAATTCATCATATTCCCCACCACACCAGCAGAGTGAGCAGCAATCATGCAGCAGTTTTATCGAGTTGCACACCTACCATCTGTACTTGGTGCCACTGACTGCACCCATATTGGCATCTGAGCATCCACCAGTGATGGAGTGGAGGTCTGTGTGAATAGGAAACGGTACAACTCCATCAACTATCAGGTGGTGTATAATGCAACAGGGTGCATCATTGATGTCCTGGCACTGTTCCTTGGCAGTGCCCATGACACCTTCCTCTGGCACAATTCCATCCTGTGCCAGAGGTTCAAAGATGGGGACATCCCTAGTGACACCTCATCAGTGAGTATACCCCAAAAGCCTCTCCCCCTCCTCATGTAACTGATGATGACACCAACCCATGTCCTTTACCTACACAGGGAACAGTGCGTATCCCCTGCATCCCTGTCTCCTCACACTTGTCCTACGACCAGCATCCATTGCAGAGGACAGGTACAGTATGGCACATATTGCTACATCATCAAGCATATCTTTAGAATGCTAAAGATGCGGTTCAGGTGTTTTGATTGTTCTGGTGGTGCCCCTCAATACACTCCTCATAAGGTCTGTGGCATATTCCTTGCCTGTTGCATACTACACAACATGGTATGTAACAGTGGGATAGGCGTGCCGGCCCCAGAGGAACACCCTGCAGCAGATGCCAGAGTAGAAGATCTTGAGATGCAGGAGCAGCTCAACAGGTGTGACCCCAGGATAGCCAGGAGGCCCCAAGAGTACAGAGCCTGTCTTATCACAGACCTCTTCAAACCCAGAAGGTGAGTACAGACCACACAGCAGACTGTAATGTTTTTGGAAAAAGTATTTTATAAATAATATACATGAAACAGGAATAAAAAGCCATACCAGTAGGGCTGTGAGTATGAAGGGGGGGGGGGCTATAAGAAATAACATGCCATCTAGGTCAGTGGGGTTCAAAGGGGGATGAAAAGAAGTAACATGCCATCTGACAGGGGCAAAGGAGGATGAAAATAAATGAGTTGCCATCTCTGTAAAGGAGGGTTCAAAAGGAAGATGAAAGGAAATGAGTTGACATCCCGGGGCGGGGGAGGTGTCAAAGGAAGATGAAAAGAAATGAGTTGCCATCCCAGCGGGGGAGAACAGAAGCTTTAGGTCAGTCGGGCAGGGTGTGGTGAAATGGACAACTCGAGATCAGTGCACCCAACTGAGAAACCAAAAATAAAGGCATACAGCCACAAAAAGCGCTTAGCAAAATTTATTTGTCAAGTGACAACACTCAGAAAGATACATAAGCTGCTGATAAACCTGCCTTGGTGCTTGGCTCTTTGGCGTGATAAGCTCAAAGAGCAAAGTGTCAAAACAGGTTCAACTTAATATCTTCGAAATGTTGTCACCTGACAAATTTTGCTAAATGTTTTTGTGACCGTATATCTTTCTGTTTTTTTTTCTGAATTGGGTGTGCTGATTCCAGTTGTCTGTTTTGAGTTCTGGCAGAGCTCATACCCTATCAGCACCACGACCAGCACTGGATGAGAACGGATCACCTTCTCAGTCTCTGAAGGGGTGGTGAAACATGGGTAAAGTGAAGGAGGCCTGAGGTGGCTCATGTAGGATGGGGGGGGGGGCAATATGCACCCTAGGTGTGCTCCCTTTCATCTTCCCAGGCAAAGACAGTATGCATGCACTTTACCATGGAATGGGGGATGAGAATGGGGACAGTGCCATCCACCCATGGCCTCATGGGGTACTGATCCTGATGAAGAGCAAGCCATTGCCAGGTGTGTGTGGTGTTCCGGGCATCCTGGTGCCAGCACTGCGTGGTGTGCTGTTACATCGATGTATCCTCCGTAGGGTGACACTCCTTCCACTGGACTGGCTCAGACTCTGGCCATCCCCCACGGCTGCAGCATCCATGAACAGTGGCACACAGATGACCCATGCTGGCAAACATGTCCTGCCGCACTTCACGAGTCATTGCCATGTGCTCCACATGGCATGCTGTGCACACTGCTCAGCATGCTGTATTTTGTCATGCAGCATTTGGCATATACATGCCAGTTCTATGCTGTGCCCCACAACTGACTTCACAAGCTGCTAGTTGGCCACTACCGCTAGCTGCTGCTATCACCATGGACTTTTCATTGGGATAGAGTCAGGCTGTACCCTTGTTTAGTGTGTGGCCTGGGTTTGCACTGCGGTTGTTGTTGTGTTTTGTTGGGGCTGTTGCAGCACAGCAGTGGCTAGGCCAATGGGATTGGTCTTGGGGGAGCAGGGCGTGGTTGTGCTGGGAGTGAAGTCCTGGGGTGACACAGCATAGACTGGGTCAGTGGGACTGGCCTGGAAAGGCAAGGCATGAGCTGTGCCAGGTACGGGGTTCTGGGGTGGAACAACTGTGGCTGTGCCAAGGGCAGTGGCCTCGGGTGGTACGGTGACAGTCATCAAGGATGGGGGCTGGCCCCATGTGTGGGGGGACCGGCAGGGCAGGCAACCCCCTCCTGGTCCTATCCACATCCCTCTGTCCTCCACTCCTCCACAAAAGTGTTGTCCTCCTCTTCAGAACCATTATTATCCTCATCCTCCTCACTCTCCTGGTCTCTTCCTGCCCTGGTATGGGTTGCTCTCAGAGGCAGCACATGGCAGGATAGCCCTGGGCCATCTTCCAGGACTGTGTTCTCCACCAGAGACTGGGCTGATGAGACATGAGTAAAGAGCGATATTGCATATTATTGTACATACTCATGTTCCGACCATGGCAACAGGCATGCCCAGTGCACTGTGTTTTGCAGCCCATGCCACCCATGGTGTGCAGTAGCCATACACCACTAGTACTGAACACACCACACCACCACCCCCATAGGTGATCACACAGGAAATAATACACATGTGGCACGGTAGGTGAGTACACAACATACCGCCACATCACCCAGGTAAATGGTTCCCACCATGCAAACTACACCCATTGTGTAACATATCCAACAGTCAGGGTCTGGCCAGAACTCTGTCAGCACAGCTGCAATGTTGATAAGGCTGCCAACAGGGGATATCAATAAGGGAGGAGAACTGATGACACATGCATGCAAATATGGTAGGTAGATGTGATACATTAGCTCAGTGTGTGCCTCCTAAATATACCTGCATTGCCACAAATGCTCTATTTCATTAGACAAATCATGGGAGATGCAAGGAGCTGTAGTGGGTAAAAGTGACCATGAACACAATGGATGAGTTATAGGCAATATCAATGCATCCTGGTGTGCTGGTCAACCACTGCACACAGGTACACCATTACAGAAGAACATGTAGCACCAATGGCCCACATGCATAGTCTACCACAGCCCATACAGGATGCATGCACAGGGCTGTGGCAGAATGTGTAGGCAGGACATGGATCTGTGGAGTGTCCCTCTGCCTGTACATTTTGCTGGTCCAACCATGGTCCATGTCATCAGCACCCACCCCACCCCCACCCAGGCAAGCAAAGCACAACACCACTATTATTGTGCACTCACAGGCTCAATGTGGTGGGTCTGACACAATCACTCACATGGCTGTGACGGTCCAACCTGACTCTCATAGCCACCTCCAAGTATTCTAGTCACCTGTACAGGGTTCACTGTTGATGTCATCAATACCTTTACTAGGGCTAGAGGCACTGCAGTGCTGAGCACACCACCTGTGACCTGTCAATTGTCCTCACCTCAGCTATGATGTCTTTTGTCCTCTTTTTCAGGTCCACCCTTGTCTTGGCCCACCCCTGCCACCCACAGCACTCACTGCCTCCATGATCATGTCCCATGCCTTGCTGATCTTGGACTTGGTCCCCCTCTTTCTGCCAACCAGGTCTTCATGGTCCAGATATGCCTGAACAAAGACAAGCACCTCCTCAATGGAAAACATTAATTTCCTTTGGCTCCAGGATTCATCCTCCATCTTTCTATCTGCTTGAAAGAGGGAGGACAGATAACACTAAGCATTGTACACACAGCTGAGCACGGAGTCAAGGTGCAGTGGTGTGCAGGCCCCTTGTCCCCCTCACCAGGACCCAAACGTGTTCCTGCATGTCCAGGTCAAACACACATCTAGCTACCTGCCTACCTACCACTACACCCAACTTCATGCAGATTACAGCAATAGTCTAGTCATGATATAGCATATTCCCAGTGCTGTGATCAGCTCTGTCCTTACTGTCGGCCAATCCATGAAACACCAACATCTAGCAGCCCGCAGTTCTGCTATGGAATCTGGGTGGTGCACTTTGCTCCTTTTATATGCTCCCGGCACAATTAGGCATGATAATGAATGCACACATCCCAGTAATGACATGCTAATGTGGAATTTGCCCTCAGAATGTGAAATTAGCTCTCATTTGCATACTCTGAATATTGAAGTTTTGCTCCAAGTGCTATTGCAATTGCACTAGTGCTGATACTACACTAATGCAACATCCATATGCAGCGCTGACATGACATGACATGACATGTCGTGTACCATATCATCATACATTATAAAATGGCAAGAAAAAAATCCAGAAATGTCATTGGTCGAGAGGTGTCACCTGACTGTGCATTAAATATAAGATAAAGTATGGGTCTCGGTGTGTAATGAGAATTTTCACACACCCGAGGGGTTTGATGCTACATAAACCCCGAGAGCAAAGCTCGAGGGGTTTATGCATAGCATCAAACCCCGAGGGAGTGTGTAAATTCAAGTTTATACACCGAGACCCTTATTTTATTTTACATTATTGTTGGGCTTCTCTTTTTCGCCTCAACAATTATATAAAATAAAAAAGACTGCTGTGTCGGTGCAGTCAGATTACATCAGTGTGCGAGGTCCGCTTTCACTTTACTTTAAATATTGTTATGGGGGTCCATCCAGTAGTCGTTTGGAACATCTGAGGTAATTTAAAAAAATTACTTACTGCCGAGTGTCTGTGTCAGTCTCTTTCTCTCCATGGTGTGTTTGTGGTAGGGTTTCGTGTTTGGGAAGGACACAGTGAGCGAGGAGTTCGAGCATGCGCAGTGTGGGGAAACTGTGCGCGTGTTTGCTGTTATAAACGCTCCTTTATAACGGCAAATTACGCCACGGTTTCCCAATGGGAAAAAGGGAGGGCCATTAATTATATATGTATAAAAACATGGTCAGGTACCAAATCTCATTTTCCTCCCAAAAAGCCTACTAGAGCCATTTTATAAGTGCAATATGCCCCCCTCTCGGGTGTGCATCATAGGATTTTAATGCACTTCCCAGGGGCATAAGGACACTTGCTTTTCAGCCTCATGCCTTACTACACCACTGGGACATGCATTGAAATCCTATAATGCACAACCTGTTGTGGCTTATTACTTACATGTAGGCATGCGTGCTGTGCTGTTGTGCAATGGTATTGTGCAGGACTGTGAATGCACACACCGTGCATGCGCCACCCTGTGCCTGCCATGTACTGAAGGACCCCCCCTCCCCACCTGAAGTACATACTGTGCTGCACAAAATGACATTAGTGCAGCGCGCTAACAGCAAAACATGTTGTGCAAACAGAGGCCACATCCATACAGTCAGGACACTGCTGTTAGTGCTATGGTGCTGCTGCCAGAATCTAGACCAAGCAACAATGGCAGATAGGAGGAGGCCTGTCCTACAGAGGGGTACCAGGTGGACCACAGCTGAGCTGGCCAACTTGGTGGAACTGGTGGTTGCCAGGAGAGGACCAGTTGCTGGGCAAGGGGGAGACTGACAGGCCTAGAAGGGAAATATAGACATTTGTGGGTAGGAGACTGGATCACAGGACTGGTCTCACCTGCACAGGTGACCCATGCCATCACAGGCACAGTGACCTGTCCAAGAGGGAACATCATCATCTGCAGCAGCTCAGGGTGAGGGTGGAGAGTGGTACAGTGACAAGACAAGGTGAGTACAGAGAGTTCTATCTATGTTTTTGGTGATGACCTGTGTGCAGGACTGTTTCCAGGTAATATACTTCCCAGGTCCTGTGCATGAGGGACTTGCACAGGACTGCTGTGTCCCTGTTGTATCTCCTCTGTCCTATGGGATCCTCTCAGCTGTATAGCCTGATTCTAACAAAGTTGCTGTGGGAGAACACTGTCCCATTGGATGTCCACCAACACCCTGCACGTTACAGGACATGCTGTGGATCCCTGAGGCATGCATCTGCCATGGCAGCACAGCTGTGTGCTACCACAGTGACATGGCTGCAGTGTCAGGATGGACGACTACATAATGTATTTAATGATTTTATTTAGGCTTTGTTCGCCAGGTAAGATACACTAGATAAGTAAATGTCAATTGTCAGGTATGACCTTGGAAGATGTCATGTGTTCTGCTGTGGTGGTAGGTATACCCAACAGCACTTGGATGTTGCCCCTCTTTGTTTTATGTACACTGTCCACGTTATGCAGCATGGGTGCCAGTATGCATATGCCAGGTAATGCATGGTGTACTATTATATTGCACAGGGTGTGCCACTCTTGTACCGGCCACTGTTTTGGCCCACACCTACAGTACCATGTCCTCCCCTCCTGTTGCACAGCCATGCTTCTTGTGCCCCTGTTGTGTGAGATCCGGTTCTTCATGCATCCTATTGCATACTATAAGGTGTATATGGCCTGTAGCTGGCACGTATGGATTTGCTGAACATGAATGGGATGGACGGCTGGATATGGCCACTACAAAAGCTGGTGTACACTGTCCTAGGCCATACCTACCACAGTGAGATGCAGCATTCTGGCTTTGACTAGGCCATGGCACACCTGCCTGTATGTGGTGCCATAGTTGTTCACAATGGTAAGGCATGGTCCTGCACGGTCCTGTCCATCCACATCATGAACATGTGGCAGCTAGTGCACAGTACCAGCATATGGGCATGTATATTGTTTACGGTTTATAGTGCTGTGCAATGTGTTCCACTGTATGCTATTGTTCACATCTCATTTGTCCTCCTCTACAGACCTCAGTGACCAGTAGGGCCAGGCCAAGCCTGGGAACAGCAGCAGCACTGCCAGGACCAGCCACAGAACACACCAGGCCATGATGGGGCCCAGGGAGCCAGCTGGCAGACATGCATCCATGTAAGTACCCTGCATTTTGTGTTTTGTACTCTGGGTTGCATGTCTACACTATGCTGCATACTTCTGTGGTTGTAGACAGATGTCCATGTGTGCCTCGACATGCTGCATATATACCTGTGGGGGCAACACCTATACAACTGTGAATGGGGACAGTCACCTTGCACTTGGGGCATTATCCCACAACTGACACTGTGGTGTGTCAGGTTCTGTGCAGTCTGCTATTGTGCACGTTCCTGTGGCAGGCATGCTACCCGGTGTGTGTGTATACTGTGCCATGGCATGCATTACACCATGCAGTCACCTGTCCCCTGTGCTACCGACCTGGCGCACCAGCAAGTTGGCAGTAATGCTCACAGTCAAGGCTGTTAACACCCATCATTGTTGGTCAGGTCTGTGACTATGTATGCATATCTGTCTGGCAGAGGTAGGCATGGACCAGTGGTGTACCAGTACACCACTGCTTCATGCCATGTGTGTCATACAGCACCCATGGCTGAAGCAGTGTCATCTCCAGTGCCATATACACTGGATGTCATGCCATTGCATATCAACAGAACCAGACCTAAGTGGCATGGGGTCAGCAGCAGGGTGGGTGTTGCATGTATTTTACCATATGTGACCAACATTGTGATGCAGAGTCGGTAGTGTCTAACCAACACAATGATGACCCGAGTATGATTATTCCACTGTACACAGTCAAGGCCATGCATACATTTGTACACAACTGTGTCTTCACAGGGCACACTGATCTGCACTGGCTCTGTATGAGTGGGAACCCTGTATCTAGGGTGGAGCCAGCAGCTGCTGGGAGGGGGGTACCATCAGGTGGCTCTACATCCCATATTGGAATTGTTTGCTGACTGCAGTACAAGGTGAAATGTGCCCACCAACATACAACACTGCCGCACACACGTGTTACCCCAGCTGCTGCACATAGTACTGCATGACAGTCCCATCCATATAGAGCTTTGTTGTGTGAGCTGCATTTCTGCCTGGGCCTGCCCCCGCAGCTGAACAGGGTGACTCATAAATATCTGTTGTCTTTTGCACCTGTGTTGGAGCCTGTGTGTTGGATGGCTTATCTGCAGGGTGCAGTGTGTATGTGCATAGCTCCAAGCCACTTAGTCCATCACAGTGCCTATCAAGCTCTGGCTTTGCACTGTGTTACTTGTGCTGTGTTCCCACATCTGGCATGCCTGCCATTGTTGTATGTCCCTTGCATATCTCCATCATGCTCCGTCACAACACAACACAACACAACACACTCATTATATGTGCAGTCCGCTACTGTTAGGTCCACAATGCTGTGTCTGGTATGCCATGCACATTCCATTGTGGCTGTTTGCCTCACTCCACCTATGGGTGGCATGGTGGACCAGGTGTTGGTAGGTTGTGCCTGTTATGCATGTTATGCCACGCATGTGTCCTTCATTCTGTGTGCAGAGCTGGTTGAGTTCAGTGTATTTCTTCCCATAGGTACCCGGAGAGCTGCAAGGTGGTGGCAAGATGGTGGCAGGACATTGTAGACTGTGAGGGCATGGACGAGCTGCTCCAGAGCCAGCTCTGTCTCCTCTGGATGCTAGTGAGGAGGGTGGAAGAAAACACCCAGGTCATAAGAGACCTGCCAGCTGCAATACAACACCAGATGCAGCAACAACCACCAGCACCACTACCACCTGCAGCCCCTTAAACTATGGACATTTTTGCTGCTGATGGGCAGGTACCCTTTTCTTTATGTTGTTTTTAATGGGTACAAGCCCTTTTCATTATTTTGTTTGTAATGGGTGGGAGGTCGTTTTTTTTTTTGCATAATCTTTTTATTAAAAGGTTTTCAAACATACAATACATACAATATAACAACAACTAACAAGCATTGCTCAACAATTTCATCTATAAATGTGTACATGGGTCCAGTTCATCCCTATAATACCTAAAACTTATCTCACTGTTAAAACATTCATTTAATACCTTCAATAGCAGTGATCAATGTGATTTGGGGTGATCAAAGGGGTAATCCTGAGCATCCACACTAGGTCCCATCAAAAACCCTCGAGCATGGGGCAGGCACCAGAAGGATCACATACTCATCCACTCAGCCCATTTCATTCCAATCCCTCAAGTAAATCATGCAGTACCGTAGGAAGGGTGGGGTGGGTGGGGCAGGGCAGTTTCATCTCTATTATTAACTTGAAAAGTGAGCACTGCAACGTTAATGTTTTTTTTTTTTTTACTTTCTTTAGATAATTATTATTTGCTGCCAGCAGGGCGCATCCGCGGACCAGCAAGTCCGGTGGGGGTGGCCACATAATATGTTGCTGCAGCAAGAAGAACAATCATGTGGTATACAGTGCAGACAGTTTGTCTGTGGAGGCAGGCTGGCGCCAAGTGAAGTATATAAGGTAACGTATGCAGCAGACTCCGGCAGTTAGAGAAGAGCTGGAGTAAAGGAGAGAGCGAATAGTACAGTAGAGAGAGAGTGAGAGAGAGAGTGTGGACTGTTTAAATTGATTTTGTGTAGCAGCATGTAGCAGACAAGAGAACGAAGCTTCCTTCCATGTCCGCAATCCATCTAATTAAATAAATGATGATGATCTGTTTGTTGCGGGGAGGGGGTTGAAAAAAAGTAAAAACTACTTACTGATCGTCCCTCGTTCAAAGTAGGCAAAGGGTTAGCCTAGGATATATAGGATTAGATAATTTGGCTCAGGGCTGGCTGCTGTGTATAACTTGTCCGTTTTACTTTGCTTTTGGAGTGGACCCTTGTGCTGACTGACTGCCCGGCGCGGCCTTGTTCTCCCTCATCCCCGCCCCATCCCCCTGATTCATTCGTCCTCCCTCTGAGGCAGGCTGATCGATCATTTGTGAATGATGGGATTACTTCTGGTCTGGCCCTGGGTCCCAGTCCCCTGCCCCTCTTGCTGACTCCTGAGGCGATTTTTTATTTTTACAAGACAGAAAACGTCTTGTTCTCCACATCCAAGGTCCCGGACTTCCACCTTGCAAAAGTTGATTCAATGATTCTTGATTCTGCGGTCCCTGCCAGCTGCCCCACCCACCTGTCTTGCCGACTCCTGCCAACTCCCGATCAAGCCTGGAGGCTGCTTGGCCTGGCTGCCCCTGCCAGCTTCCCGCCCCACACTTGCTGCTTTTCTAATCCCGTCCGGGTGTCCCAGCAGTAGTTACTTAGTTTGTGCTGCTCAGTGCTGCCGGCTACGCTGCCTTTGTAACCAAGTCTGCTGGCTGGGGGCTAGGCTGGCTGCATTCTTTAAAATAAAAGCCTCATGCCTCATGCCTCTCGAGTCAGTCCTGAGTCCAACCCAGACCCTACTACAGAATCAGCAGGCAGCAGTATTTACAGAAACAAAATTATTCTGTGTGGGTATGGGTGGGTGGATTAGCAGTAAAAAAAAAGTAAAATAAAGCAGTTGAAACTCAAGTCTCCTTTCTTTGTGTGTGTCAGTCTGGCGGGGTATAAGTGGTATTAAAAATAAAATAATTAATCTGCAGGGAGTCTGAAGGGGACTATGCTTAAAAAAGATCAAGGGACACAAGTGAGACATGGGGTCCTCTTACTGAAGGAGCTTTGCTATGCATGCTTGGGCATCCTGTGGGAATGCAGGAAGGGACTGAAACTGTGATTTCTGTGTGCTGCTGCCAGCAAACAAAATAATCTGAGGGACAAGGTGGGATTAAAGGAGGGTAAGGAGATATCCAGAATAGTGACAGAGTGGGTGAAGATTATGGGTTTTTAACTTGACTGCTAGAGAAATCCTGTCTGGGATACCCCCTGATAAAAGGATCTCTGCCCATGAAACAACTTCAGCAGTGCTGGTGAAGCACTAGGGATAGGGACCCTATGTCAACAGGTAAAGCAGGGGCATAAGGGAGTCATTCGAGAAGGATGTGGAGAGTCATGGGGGGGACAGGGTAGGAAGGAGGAATCACAGGCTACAGCAACCATAGTGCAGTCATCTTCAGGAAAGTCCTCGGGAGGCAGTGATGTTGCCTGGTGTGCAGCAGGTTTGCAGCACTCACTGTGGAGCTGGGTACAGTAAAGGATGAACTTAACCTTTTTACAGTGAGTCCCATTGGACACTGGTGCAAGCAGCCACTACTCCTTTCCACTGCACACCGTGCCACACCTACTGTAGGTGGGGGGGGGTGGGGGAAGATGGGTCTATACAGACTGAGAACCTGAGGTGGCAACAGCAAACAGATTCACACCTCATGTGCAGTTTGGTTTGTCTAGTCCCCCAAGTGAAAAGGCCGTACCCTGCAGGCATGCAAGAGACCGGGTCTGTGCTTAAGAGTACATCTTAAACGCGATCAGAGTCCAAGAGGCAAGACAGTGCTAGGAAAGAGCTTGTGATAGGTGGTTCCATGATAAAGAGGACAGAGGGGGTAGTGGGTGCAGAGAAGAAAGGGACAGGAAGGTTAGATGCCTTCTGGGGCTTTGGTTGGATGGGATGTAAACAGGGTAGAAAGAATTGTCAACAGAGTGGAAAGCAGTCCTACTAGGCACCGATAACCTGGTTTGCAGACTCCTAGAGGAGGTGAAGAATAGCTTTAGAAATTTTGTGGGGGACATCCAAGCTGGCAGCTGCCTCACTGACTTCTGAGTTTTTTCTGCCAGTTTGAGCAGAAGGGAGAACTAGAAGAGGGTTCATCCAATTGCTTACTTCAGCTCATGGCTGATGGAGTGGTACAGGTAGGAGGGATGGGGTGCCTTGGATATTGGAGCCACTCTTGGATGGATTGAAAGCTATTCAAGCTGGATGGCCCTCAACCCTCTGAGGAGGGCATTAGGATACCAGGGAGTAACTTTACAGAATGATTTAAAAAATTAGGCAGCTTTAAACCAGCAAAGGGAGATGCCGTGCAGATGCAGATAACAAATGTACCCACTAAACTGCTAAAAAACATGAAAGGAACAATATCGCTTAACAAATGTGGAGAAGGAGTGAGGTTGGAACAAGCTAGAGGAGAGGGGTTGCAATACTGGATCTGGGTATCTAAGAAGGAGAAGATAGGCAGGGCCAAGGCTTGAGAAGAGAATTCGAATTTAGTTTTCCCTTTGTTTACACACTTCTTAAATATTGTCTCTGTCTGCTCATGCTCAAAGATTGTATTTTTTTATATTTTACTTTTCTGTATTAAAAGTATGTTTTTCTTCAGAAAAGCCCCAAAACCCACCAAAGATCATGTAAACCCCCAGAGCTTCTGAGGGCCTACAGCCCTCAGACCCCAACTCTTTCTGATGGAATGCAGAGGTAGTCTCTTGCCCAGGGCAACAAAATGCCATCCTACGGCTCTGAAAATCATGTGCCTCAGCTGGGGACAACAAGACCAGAAAAGGTTCCCAGACCTGAAAGAAGTGTTCCTCCTTGCCCTTAACCATAAATGAAAGCCTCTCCAGCACCAGGGCTTGAATAACTAAGCTATGCCACTGGGTCACAGTTGGCACAGCCCCTGACACCCATGTGTTCAGGATACAGTGACGGCCAAAATTAGAAACACCCTGGATCACCTCGGAAGAGGGTTCCAACCCCCCCGATCTTCTATGCTGAATAGGCACAGCAGGGGAGCTACTGGAACCTGGCACCCCTTTAAGTTTTCCATCTCCAGTGTAATGGCCTTCCAGAAGGTCTGCAGGGTCGGCCAAGACCAAAAACAGTGGTAAAAGGAGCCTACATCCCCTTCACACCTCCCACATATAGGGGACACTGCTGGATTGAATTTATGTACAATCTGGGGTGGGCAATACAACCAGTGAGCAAATTTGTAGTAAGAGTCCTTAAACATATTGTAGACCAGGATCCCCATGTGCAGTGTCAACATCAGCTTCCAATTATCCCCATTAATCTGTAGACCCAAATTTCTTTCCCACAGCAATCTGGTATTTTTTTTTTTAGTTGTTTAACCAGGAGTAGCACACTAAGCTGAAAGCTTTTTTACAGGTGACACCTGGGAGCACAGGGAAGTTAAGTGACTTGCTCAATGTCACACAGTATGCAAGTGGAAGCTGTGGGATTTAAACCCAGGTCTGGTCTGCTGGATGTCACCAGATTTGCAGCTCAGAGCCTTAAACCACTGCACTATTGTGTGAGGTCTGGGAAGAATTGCTTTCCCTGATGGGCTGCCTTAAGATTGAGGCCTCTGGCATCCTTTCTAAATACTAGCTGCTCCACCTGTCAAAGGGGAGGCCACGGTCTGATCCCTTTCCAGCCTGCGGCTATATGCCCTGAACTGTAGGTATCTAAAAAAGTGAGGTTGGCCTTAGCCCACACCTTTCTGTATGTCTTCAAAGGAGCACAAACCTTTCTTAGTGTACAAGTCCCCTATACATCGTACCCCTTTTGTCTTCCAGTCCCGGAATCCTGTGTCCCCTATCCCTGGTAGAAAGAAGTGATTCCCGGCCACCAGGAGCAATAGTGTCTCCTCTTGTCACCCCTCTAGTGCAAATTAGCTGCTCCCAGCTCTCCAACACAGCCACAGCCAGGGGGTTGGCCTGCTCTAGACTCACGTATGCCCTACATCCTCACCTAGCTAAGTAGGCAAACAATTGGCCAGGGAAACCCCTACCCTCCAGGTCAACCCAGCCCGCCTCCAGTGGCTGATTCACCCAATCCTGTATATAGTGGTGCTGCATCGCCAAATTGTAATTACCTAGGTCTGGAAAATTCAGTCCTCCCCTCTCTGTACTAGCCTTCAGGTGCTACAGGCACACTCTGGGCCACTTACCCTTCCAAATAAAGGTTGTGAACACTCCCTCCACCCTTTTAATATCCCCCTTGTTAGGCCCACGTGCAGCATCTGCAACACATAGAGAACCCTGGGCAGGACATTAATTTTTGTTAAGTCGATTCTGCCTAGCCAGGAGATAGGCAAGGTTCTCCATCGATGCAGTTCCGCCTCTATTGTTTTTATAATGGGAGTATAACTGAGTTCATACAGGGAACCTAGGGTTTTTATCCACCTGGATGCCTAAATATGTGAAGGATCTAAGTACCTCCTTCAGTCTTCAGGACCTTCCCCATTGCAAGCCACCCTCTCCACCCAGATAGATTAACTCTGACTCCCCAGATTAACTTTATAACCTGAAAATTGTGCAAACGTTTCTATAAGCCGGAGGCATCGAGCCCTGTGGCTCCCTAACAAACAACAGCATGTCATCTGCATACAGGATGATTTTGTGCATGTGGCCTGACATTCCTCTCACCCCCACAGTCTCCTGGTTCTTCCGAATACCCACTGCCAGCGGCTCCAGGGTAGGAGCAAACAGCAAGGGAGAGAGGGGGCATCCCTGCCGAGTTCCTCTATAGAGGGTACATTTATCTGACAAGGACCCATTGACAAGGATCTGTGCCCCAGGAGACCTGTACCTTGCCCAGACCATCCCCACAAAGCCATCCCCCAGACCAAACCGTGTCAACACCTCAAACAGATAATCCCATTTTTTTGTTTTGTTTTTAATGGGTGGTTGCCTTTTTCTCGTTTTGGTTTCTAATGAGCAGATTCCCTTTTCATTGTTTTCATTTTTCTGAATGGGTGGTTGTCCTTTTTGTTTTTATTGTTCCCACTCTTTACACAGGCAGTTTCTCTTTTGGTTTTTGTTCTCCCCCATATGGGCAGTTGCCCTTTGTGTCCCCTTCCCTTATGCAGTTGGTTGCCCTTTTTGTTTTGTTGTTCCTCCCTTTATATGGGTGGTTGCCCTTTTGGTTTTTGCTTCCCCCCTTATAAAGTTGTTTGCCCTTTTTGTTTTGTTGTTCCTCCCTTTATTTGGGTGGTTGCTCTTTTGGTTTTTGTTGTGCCACCTTTATATGGTTGGTTGCCCTTCTTGTTTCTGTTGTTTCCCACTTTATATAAGTGGTTGCCCTTTTTGTTTTTGTTGTCCCTCCTTTTTATAGGTGGCTGCCCTTTTTGTTGTCCCCCTTTACATGGGTTATTGCCCTTTTTGTATTTGTTGTTCCCCTTTGTACAGGTGTTTGCCCTTTTTATTTTTGTTGTCCCCCCTTTATACGGGTGGTTACCCTTTTTGTTTTTGTTGTCCCCCTTTAATGCAGGTGGTTGCCCTTTTTGTTTTTGTTCTTCCTCTTTATACAAGTGGTTGCCCATTTTATTTTTGTTGTTCCCCTTTATGCAGGTGGTTGCCCTTTTTGTTTTTATTATTCCACCCTTTATACAGGTGGTTGCCCTTTTTATTTTTGTTGTCCCCTGTTATGCAGGTGGTTGCCCATTTTATTTGTGTTGTTCCCCCCTTTATACGGATGGTTGCCCTTTTTGTTTTTGTTGTTCCCTCCTTTATGCATGTGGTTGCCCTTTTTGTTGTTGTCCCCCCTTTATAGTGGTGGTTGTCCTTTTTGTTTTTGTTGTCCCCCTTTACACGAGTAGTTGCCCTTTTTGTTTTTGTTGTTCCCCCTTATACGGTTGGTTGCCCTTTTTTGTTTTTGTTGTTCCCATCTTTATACAGGTGCTTGCCCTTTTGGTTTTTGTTGTTCCCTCCTTTATGTGTGTGGTTGCCCTTTTTGTTGTTGTTCCCCCTTTATAGTGGTGGTTGTCTTTTTGTTTTGTTGTCCTCTTCATACATGGTGGTTGCCCTTTTGTTTTTTTGTCCCCTTTATACGGGTGGTTGCCCTTTTTGTTTTTGTTGTTCCATCTTATCAGGTGGTTACCTTTTTGTTTTGGTGTTCCCACTTTTGTAGTCGGTTGCCCTGTTTGTTTTTGTTGTCCCCCTTTATACCGGTGATTGCCCTTTTGATTTTTTCCCCTTTATACGGGTGGTTGCCATTTTTGTTTTTGTTGTACGTCCTTTATATGGGCAGTTGCCCTCTTTGTTTTTGTTGTTCCCCCTTTATACAGGTGGTTGCCCTTTTTGTTTTTGTTGTTCCCCCTTTATACAGGTGGTTGCCCTTTTTGTTGTTGTCCCCCTTTATACGAGTAGTTGCCCTTTTTGTTTTTGTTGTTCCCCCTTATACGGTTGGTTGCCCTTTTTGGTTTTTGTTGTTCCCATCTTTATACAGGTGCTTGCCCTTTTTGTTTTTGTTGTTCCCTCCTTTATGTGTGTGGTTGCCCTTTTTGTTGTTGTTCCCCCTTTATAGTGGTGGTTGTCTTTTTGGTTTTTGTTGTCCCCCTTCATACGGGTGGTTGCCCTTTTTGTTTTTGTTGTGCCCCCCTTATACGGGTGGTTGCCCTTTTTTGTTTTTGTTGTTCCCATCTTTATACAGGTGGTTACCCTTTTTGTTTTTGGTGTTCCCACCTTTTATGGTCGGTTGCCCTGTTTGTTTTTGTTGTCCCCCTTTATACCGGTGATTGCCCTTTTCATTTTTTCCCCTTTATACGGGTGGTTGCCATTTTTGTTTTTGTTGTACGCCTTTATATGGGCAGTTGCCCTCTTTGTTTTTGTTTTTCTCCCTTTATACAGGTGGTTGCCCTTTTGGTTTTTGTTGTTCCCCCTTTATACAGGTGGTTGCCCTTTTGGTTTTTGTTGTTCCCCCTTTATACAGATGGTTGCCCTTTTTTGTTTGTTGTTCCCCTTTTATATGGGTGTTTGTCCATTTTGTTTTTGTTTCCCCCCTTTTATCTGGGCAGTTGCCCTCTTTGTTTCTGTTGTTCCTGCTTTTTACAGATGGTTGTCCTTTTGGTTTTTGTTATTCCCCCTTTATATGGGTAGTTGCCCTTATTGTTTTTGCTGTTCCCCCTCTTTATATGGGTGGTTGCCCTTTTTGTTTTTGTTGTTCACCCATTCACATGGGTGATTGCCTTTTTTGTTTTTGTTGTCCCTCCTTTATACAAGTGGTCACCCGTCCTTTTTTTTTTCCCTTTATACCGGTGGTTGCCCTTTTTGCTTTTGTTGTCCTCCCTTTATACAGGTGGTTGCCCTTTTTATTTTTCTTGTTTCCCTCTTTATATGGGCGGTTGCCCTTTTTGTTTTTGTTGTTCACTCCTTCATATGGATGGTTGCCCTTTTTGTTTTGTTGTCCCCCCCCGTTATGCAGGTGGTTGCTCCTTTTTTTCCCCCTTTATACGGGTGGTTGCCATTTTTGTGACTGTGGGCGAAGCCTTCAGTCGTTTTGGGATTTGATCTCTTGCCTGAAAATGGCCGATTGTGGCACCTTCCGTTGAATGTTTTCCTGAAATCTGTAAGAGAACAGAATTCAGGAAAAATGGGGAATTAGTGGGAAGGGCTCTGGAGGTGGTGGAAAATTTAACAGATGTGATGGACATATGGGAGAGGGTAAAAGAAGCTATTGTGGGGGCCACGGACCTATGTGCCAAGAAGCTAAATTAAAAAAAAGAGGAGGAGACCCCTGTGGTTTACTAGAGCTGTAGCAGAAAGGTCAGGGTGAAGAGAAAGGCTTTTAGGAAGTTTAAGGTAACACAAGCTGAAGAAGACTGAGAAAGGTACCAGGTAAGTCAGAAGGAAGCAGGGGTAGAAGTAAGGAGGGCATAGCAGGCACAGTCAAAAAAGGGGTAAATTCTTTTTAGGTATGTCAATGAGAGGAGGAAGACTAGGCAGGGAAAACTCCGGCTAAAAACAAGTGAGGGTGAGCTGATACAAGGGGACAGGGAGAAGGCAGAACTACTGAGCAAGTATTTTTGCTCAGTGTTCACTAGGGAGAAAGAAGGGGTGGGCAGTGGAGTGGGAGAAGCCAAGGCAGTGGGGGGGGGAGTGGATATGAGTCCATTCCGGGTGGAGGAGACTCTGGGAGAACTATGCTGCCTGAAGGTGGACAAGGTGATGGGGCAGCTGGAGTGCACCCCAGGGTGTTGTAGGAACTCAAGGATATACTGGCAGTACCCTTGACTGCACTCTTCAAAAGGTCCCTGGAGTCCAGAGTGGTACTGGAGGCATGGAAACAGGCAAATGTGGTCCCTCTGCACAAGGCGGGGGGGGGAGGTGGGTAATTACAGGCCCATGAGCTTGACATCGGTGGTGGGCAAGCTCATGGAGAAAACTACTGAAAATCAGGATCACCAATTGCCTGGAGGTAAGCGGCCTGATGAATCCAAGGCAACATGGCTTTACCAGGGGTAGATCCTGTCAAACAAATTTGATAGAGTTCTTTGATGGGGTCACCAAGGAACAGGACAGGAGAGGGTGGTAGATGTTGCTTATCTGAATTTCAAGCAGGCATTTGACTCTGTGCCACACAGGAGACTCCTGTACAAGCTGACATGCCTGGGTCTGGGGTGGACATTGGTTCGATGGACAGAAAACTGGCTGGAGGGCAGGAGACAGAGTCATTGTAAATGGGGTGGCATCAAGAGAGGGCATGGTCATCAGTGGGGTCCCTCAGGGGTCAGTATTAGGGCCACTACTGTTCAATCTATTCATGGGAGACTTCGTAGAGGGCCTTGAAGGTGGCGTGAGTCTGTTTGCGGATGATGTTAAAGTCTGCACTAGGGTGGACACTTAGGAAGGGATAGAAAAAATGTGGAGGGATCTGGGGAGGTTCAAGGCATGGTCAAGGAAGTAGCAGCTTTCATTTAACATGGACAAGTGTAAGATCATGCATCTTAGCTACAGAAACCAGTGGTGGGGTACCATATAGGGAACTGAGGCCTGGAAGTAACAGAACAGGAATGGGACCTAGGTATCACTATATTGAGGGACGTGAAGGTGGAAAAACACTGCGAGGGAGCAGTGACTAGAGGCAGCAGAATGCTGGGATGCATCAGAAGGGGGATTACCAGTAGGAGGAGGGAGGTCACAGTACCCTTGTACACCTATCTGATTAGGCCGCATTTGGAGTATGAGGTCCAGTTCTGGAGTCCATATCTCAAGAAAGGATGTGGGGAGGCTGGAGTGAGTTCAGAGGAGGGCAACGAAGATGGTAACAGGGCTCAGACACCTGTCCTATGAGAAAAGGTTAGGAGAATGGAACATGTACTCCCTGGAGCAGAGGAGGAAGATGGGGGGAAATGACTGAGACCTTCAAGTACCTAAAAGGTATTAACCAGGTGCCAGTTGGAAGCATCTTCCAGCTGAAAGGTAATCAGGGGACTAGGGGGCATGGGTTACAGATTGAGGGGGGACAGTTCAAGGGTAACTTTAGGAAGTACTATTTCATAGAGAGGGCAGTGGACCAGTGGAATAGGCTCCCTGAGGAGTTGATTGGAGAAACAACAGTGGAAGGCTTCAAAAGAGCATGAAACAGACACAAGGGATTGTGACGTTGGGGGGAACGGGCATGTCCTAGAAGACAGCTAGGCAAGTGAGCAGACTAGGTGGGCCTGGTGGTCCTTTTCTGCCATCACATTTCTATGTATCTATGACTTTTGGAAGTATCCTTCCAAAAGTCCAACAGAGCTTGCAACACTCCTCCATGACTGGCCACTACGGAATAACAGCTGCACTATTTCGACTGTTACTTTCGTATTCCTGGACAAGAACTACGCATGTGCACAGTTCTGCTGGTTGCTGCCATCTTGTAAATGGTAGAATGCCGTTCACCTCAACTATACATGCGCAAATGGCATGCATGTGCAGTTGCATCACCACCACCATCTTGTGGATGGCACTCCTCTCGCACCCTCCCACTGCTCCTGTCCTCCCCACTCCCTCCATTCCCTCCCAGCACCGGCAGCAAATAAAACCCTCCTGCTCTCTCCCACTGCTACTGTCCTCCCTGCTTCCTCTATTCCCCATCCCTGCACCGACATCGGAGTGCCTAATCTCTGTGTCGGTTTCATGTACCTTCCCCTAACTCATGTGGCACACTGGGAGCCCACCCCAGTGTGCCCAAATTTATGTTTTTTTTCTTTTTTTTCCTGTAAATAAAGAAAAACGTCCCCCAACGTCTTTTTTCTTTTTACCTGTAAAAAAGAATATGGTCCCTCATCATCACCCCAATCCCCCCTCCTCCATCCCCACCCTCCCACTGAGCATCCACGTCCCAGACCCACCCCCTTACCCCATACTTACCTCCGCAGGTCGGCGCTGTCATCTTCTCTGGACCGGAACATGTCTGCACTCTTCAAAGCCGAACTACAAACTGAAGAATCAAAGGTAAGCATGGTATAATGGCAGTCAATGGGGTTTTCAACTTATGTTGATATATCCACAATTTTTAGGAATTTTGGACCAAAATTTTCAACATAGGGTTCTTGGGGACCCCACCCTGTGAATGCTGTCACTGTCATTTCGTTACTCAGTCCCAAAAGGTGATTTTGTGATTACTGCATGGAATCACCTTTTGGGACTGATTAATGAAATGACAGTGCCACTGTTCATGAGTTTGGGTCCCAAAAAGCCCATGTTGCAAATTTGACAAAAAAATTCCAAAAAATGACTGCGTTATGAGCGTGCATTGCGCAGTTTGTATGTATGCTCCTAACTTCGCCAATTTTTAATATTTTCACTCCAGATTTTCAATATTGTCATTTTTGCACACCTCCTTATTAACGATACATCTGTCATTTTTCACATCCTGCCCAAAATGTGTTTTTGCACCTGTGGCACAGAATGGCACGGTCACTCTGTGAAATCACCTTTCGGGACAAGGGAGCAAAATGACAGTGGCACTCTTATGAGGTGGGGTCCCAAAAAGGACATGTTGAAAATCAGGTGAAACAAAAAATGGCCAAGTTATACCCGGTCATTCAAAATTTTCTATGCACACATGGAACTTTGGTCATTTGTCAGCTCGCCACAGCCATATCGGCTCTGGCTAGAGTTTGTTGTTTTTGTTGTCCCCCCTTTATACATGTGGTTGCCTGTTTTGTTCCCCACTTTATATGGGCAGTTACCCTTTTCATTTTTGTTGTTCACCTCTTCATATGGGTGGTTGCCCTTTTTATTTTTGTTGTTCCCCCTTTATACAGGTGGTTGTCCTTTTTGTTTTTGCTATTCCCCTTTGTATGGGTGGTTGCTTTTTTTGTTTTTGTTATTGCCCCCTTTACACAGGTGGTTGCCCTCTTTGTTTTTGTTGTTCACCCCTCCTTCGTACAAGTGGTTGCCCTTTTTGTTTTTGTTGTTACCCCCTTTATACGGGTGGTTGCCCTTTTTGTTTTGGTTGTCTCCTCTTTATACGGGTGGTTGCCCTTTTTGTTTTTGCTCTTCTTCCCTTTTTATGGGCAGTTGCCCTGTTTGTTTTTGTTGCCCTCCCTTTATATTGGCGGTTGCCTCTTTGCTTTTGTTTATGCACCACTGTCCCACTTGTTGTTCATGCTTAAGTTGTTCTTTGTTATTCTGTATGGTATGTTGCCATTTTTGCATAGTAAATTTATTTTTGATACCTGTGCTGCTGTATTATGTGTCTTTCCTTGGTGCCGTACTCGCACCAACTGCTGGCCCTGTGTTCAGCTCTGTCTTCACCGCTATATTCAGTGCTTTGCAAGTGCACGATGCAGTACTATTTGCGATGCACCACCACAATGTATTTGTACAGCGTGTGTGCACCCTATATTCAAAGATAATAGTGCCAGGGAATGCTTTTGAATATATTTCAGGTGGCTACTGCCACTAGTGGAAGTACAAATGCCTGAATATGGGTCCTAGCAGTCGTTGAAGCGACAATTCAAGCTCAGGGTTGGAGGTTTTGGATGAAAAGAGTACAGCATCATGCACTTAAATGTGGATGCATGAAGAGACACAGACTGATGACAGGTCATGAAAAAAGTCAAAAAGCATGGGAGCCCAAGATAGAGCCCTGGGGGGCTCCACACCGGATGGGGAAGAATAAGGTGTTGCCAACCTGACCTAATTCAGGTCATCAAGGTGTAGTAAGAGCAAAACCATCCAACTACAAGGCCAGTCAGATCCCCCCCCCCCAAGCATATTCAGGAGGATGGGGTGAGCCACAGTATTAAACGCCTTGGCAAGGTCTATAAAAATGGCAGTGGTGATCCTTGTCCTGGTCCATCCCTCTAAGAATACAGTCAGTGACCTGTTGGAGGAGGAGATGGTAGAATGGAATTTACAAAAGGCAGGCTGAAAGGAGTAGAAGAACCTTAATAATGCATTTCTATTATATTTACAGTAAGAAATAGTTTCAATATATCAACATAGTGGAACTATACTTACCCTACATTGGTATAGTATTTATACGAATATACTGTATTGATGGAAAGAAAGACAGTTTTGGAAGATAAAATGTTTAAACACTTTTTAAATCTTTCAGATTTGATTCCTACAGAAGTAACACAAATGACAATGGTATGAGATGGTTTATTTTTAATTTTTTTTAAGCAGTCTTATTCATGAAATCTTTGTTTCCCCTTAGGGTGCCCCAGAAATCTTAACCTTTAAAAGCACTGGAAGATAACACATACCCTAAAAGATAAGGCCTGTAGTGAGCAAGTGTGCTGCTGTAGAAGAACTCTGCACACTTAACTGGGCACCTTTCAGATTAAAAACTGTGGTATCAAACTAGCCACACAGCATGCCAGCAATGCATCTTGTTGCTGCATGGTAGACCAGACTTGGTCAGGAGGGATTTTCCCACACTGAGAATAGATCCAATTATTATAAAAGGCATAATGGCATGAAGCCAGATTCTCACCACCTGCCTGTTCAAGCCCAGTTGTCAACAGGCTAAATTGTAAAAGCAGAAGCCCCGAGTCCTGGAATATTCCAGGCTCTCCAAGTTATTTATTTAGTTATTAACTATATCCCTCAGGAGGAGGGAGGTGCTATTACCACTATGTAGGTCACATGTGAGGCCACACATTGAATACTGTGTACAGTTCTTGGGGCCGCATCTCAGAAAAGACAGGGACAGGGCAGAGACAGTCCAGAGAAGGGCAACTAAAGTGGTACATGAGTTGCATGAGAAACCATGTGATGAAGAGACTATGAGAGCTCAATATGTACATCCTGGAGGAGAGGAGGGAGAGACGGGACATGATAGAGACCGACAAGTACCTCACGGGAGTGAACAGAGTACAGGCGGGGGAGCCTATTTCAAATGGAAGAATGCAGCAGAACAAGAAGGCATGACACAAAGCTAGAAAGGGGGAATTTTAAAGGGGGCTGTGAGGAAATACTACTTCACTGAAAGAGTGGAGGATGCCTGGAACTGCCTGCCACAAGCGGTAGTAGGGGCAAAAACTGTGGGAGGGGGTAAACATGCATGAGATTCACATAGTAGAACACTAGTGAATAAAAAGGCTGGGGGAGGCTCACTGAAGACTAGTTAGGGTCTGCTGGGACAGATTTAGTAGGGAAAGTCTGGGCAGACTAGGTGGACCAAATAGTCCTTTTCTGCCAGCAAATTCTACGTTTCTATGATAGGCTGTTGCACACTCCACACGTCTGCACACGGTAGACTTGTGCAAATACTGGGGAGCTGCCTGTCCCTCCTCTTTCTCATGATAGAAAAGGGCATGAGCACAACTCAATCCCGGGGCACCTGAGCAAAGCTAAACAGCTCAGATGAGTGCAGAGATACTGGTTTAAACAGCATAAGCCACTTTGGAATGTTGCAGCAGGGAGTTAGTTAAAACGTTGGGAGGTTTTGAATTCAGTCTTCAGGAGAGGGTTGAGCAGTTCTTCAGGAGACTCAGTGGAGGGAGGTGATGCACTGCAGTGTGCAGTCCGTCACAGCTCTCAGCTCTGATCAGAGTTACCAGTTGTAGTGGGTGTGTGTTCTCGCCCCAGAGAAGGATACAGAAGAACACTTGTGAAGTGGTTGAGACTGTCTCCCAGTTGTTCCAGGGCCCCATCCCTGAGAAGGATGGGGGGGAACCAGACCAGCTCTTCAGGGACAATCCCTTGGCTCGGCTGGAAAAAGAGAAGCTGCCTAAGAAGATTTGTGCTGAGGCACCCAGAAGTATGTTTGTGTTTCCTATGAGAAGCCTGTGGGCACCTGTAAACCAGGGTGAGTCAGCTCTGTCAGAGAGCCTATGCTTCACCAAGACTGTTGTGTTAAGTATCTGCTACTACGGGTCAGGAAAGGACAGCCAAGTACAGTACTTAAGTTGTGTATGGCTTGAAATGCCTCTAATCAGTGGAGGTCTACAGGGATGGACATAGCCACTTAAAGATTAGTAATACCTGTGAGGTATTTGAACATTTCTATCATATCCTCCTTTCTCTCCTTTCCTCTAGAGAGTACATATTTAGTTCCTTGAATCTTTCCTCAGGGTTTTTGATGCAGACCCTGCACCATTTTGGTAGCCCTCCTTTGTACTGCATCCATTCTATGTCCTTCCAGAGGTGGGGCCTCCAGAACTGGACACAGTACTCGAGGTGGGGACTTACCAGTGATCTATACAGGGGTAATACTACCTCCCTCTTTCTGCTGGTGATGCCCCTCCCTATGCATTCAAGCATCCTGCTAGCCTTTCCCACTGCCTTATCACATTGCTTGGCTACCTTCGGGTCATCAGAAATGATTACCCCTAAGTCCCTTTCCTGTTTTGTGGTTTATTAATAACTCCCCACTCAACTGGTACATTGCCCCTCAGGTTCTGAACCCTGGTGCATGATTTTGCACTTTTTTGTACTGAAACCCAGCTGCCATTCCCTTGACAATTCTTACAGCTTTTCAGAGTGTCCCTCGTTCTTCCTGCCCCCCATCCCCCATCCCCGGTGTGTCCACTCTGTTGCAGATTTTTGTGTCATCCGTGAACAGGCATTCTTTCCCTTCCAGCACATTCTGAAATGTCATGAATAAAGAAATTGAAGAGGACCAGGCCTAGTACTGACCCCTGTGGCACCCTGCTGGTCACCTTGCCTTCTATAGAGTGGACCCCATTTACCACCACCCTCTGACTCCTATTGCTTAGCCAACTTCTTACCCATTTTACAACTTTTGGACCCACCCCTAGGTTGCCCAGCTTGCTCACCAGTCTTCTATTTGGAACAGTGTCAAAGGCCTTACTGAAATCCAGGTAGGCTACATCTACTGCTCCTCCCTGATCTACTTCCCTGGTCATCCAGTCAAAGAACTCGATCAGGTTCTCTGGCAAGAGCTCACCCCTGTGAAACCATGTTGCCGTGGCTGGATCCTGTAATCCACTGGTTACAAGGTATTCCCCAATCCTTTCCTTCAGTAATTATTGCAAGTTACGCTCAGTTTCCAGAGAAGGAAGAGGCTACCTGGCACAGGGATCACAGAGCTACAAGGATTTCTGTATTTTACAGGAAACTGAAGCCATCTGCAACAAAATTCATATAATGGACTTGCGTTTGCTTGAACTTATACTCACATATTTACATTGCTTCCTCCCCTCTCTTGAAGATAGAAGCCTAATTGTACTTTTGCATCTCAAACTTTTGGTTTGGCTCCCTACCATGCTACCTTAACTCCGTCTTCAGCTCCACCTCACTCTCCCCATACTCTCTCTGCAATTTTGATACATGTTGTTTCTGCCCCTCCATCCCCAGATCTCTGCTGGGCTGGCAGCCTTCTCTCTCTCTCTCTCTCTCTCTCTCTCTCTCTCTGGCTTTCCAGACTCTCTCTTCACTGCTCTACTCCCCCCCCCCACCAGTGCTGCAGCCCCTTCTCTGTGAACTCACCTTCCATATGTGCTCTTGTTGCTTAACTGTCTTCACATTATCCAGTTATTATTCCGGTGTCATCCTTATTTACTCCCTTTGCTAATGATTTCTGGTTTGGTCCCAGTTTTGCCAGTTCCCCAGTCAACTCAACATTTGTATTTTTACTGTATCATTTGGGTGCACATGCACCAATTGTCTCTTGCACATTGTTTATGTTTTTTTCACTCCTTTACATCTGAATCATATGGCTACATGACAGTCCATTACAGGCTATTCGCCCTGTCACAGTTTGCTCTCTCCAGATCTCGGTAACTGTTACAGGAAAGTGAACGTTTCCCAGTATAAGAAAAGCTATTAATTTAGAGGACTCAAAAAATATAAAACTGCAGTATTCCATTTTGTGGGGAGAGAAGTGTCATCGAGGCACAGGTCAGGAAGCATAAGAAAACCAGAAGCAGTTATACAATTCACAAGTAGTGTTTTATTATTATCAATAACAGCAGAATAAGAATAAAAAAATTGTTCAGAATAGCTATATACAAAGGAGTACAAACAGAGAAAAAAAGTCCTTTATTTGAGAATTTCTTTTCCATTTCAAGTCTCAGTCTCTGTAGCAAAAATATGACTGCACTTTTTACAAGTCTTTGCCTGACAATTAACTTCTACATCATGAGCTTGTTAAGGAGACATCCTGTTTCTTACAAAAATGTATCAGAGTTCTTGTTAGTTTCTTTGCAGAGTAGGTTCTTACAAATAGAACAGTGTCCCAAGCTGGCCTGCTGCTGATAGCTCTACAAAAAAGTTTGTAAACAAGCCTGAGAGACTCTCAAACGGCATCTCAAGTTAACCCCCTAAATTCCAAATAGCTTTTTGCAATGATTTCAACAGTATAACTATATGCATTTCAAACCAAGGGATCTCAGTTTCACATAAAGATTCATATATCTTTTTATAACCACAGATATGCAAGGGGGAAGAAAAAACAGAAACAGTAAGTGAAGGCAGAGAGATAGTAAGAGACGGAGAATCATGAGACCGTCAGAGTGATTAGTTCCTAGGTCTCAGGGAAACATTTGGTTGTGCAACCAGACAGACAAGAGATAGAAAAGTAGAGGATAGAACAGATCCTTGCGTTTAACTCTTTCTGCATAACAAATGGGACAGGGCCTTATTCAACCCCGTCACAAGAAAGAGTGAACTGTCACGGGGCGAATTGCCCATAGCAAATTGATGTGCTTCCGAATATATAATATAGAATCTCCAATTGTACTGCCTTTATGCGCATTATATGTCTTTGCACTATGATTTTATTATATATTTGGCTGTATATATTGCATATTAGCTGTTAAACCTTTTGCATATTACTCTGTTATTGCATGTGCTTTGCTATTATACTCTGTCTATTCCACATTTTCCTCTTATGTTTCCCTTACCCTGCTCCCCAGGATGCACCTGGAAACAAACCACTCGCAGCTACGGTAAGTATGCCCTCCTGGTCAAACAAATTATAAACAAATTCAGGAAAACAAAGCAAATCAGGTTATTTATGAAATAATGTCATTTACAGGAACTTCACTGTAGAGATACAGTAAATTTTCTGGCCAGTGATGGAGTGGCATTGGCATCAAATACAAGGACAGTCACTTGCCACCCTCCTCACTGGAGAAGAAGCCTAGAGGGGGGATGTGAGCAGAGTGTGGGGTTTGAGAACTAAGACCAAATCTCTTTTCTTTTAATCTTGATTCAGTTATCTCCTTGTTGCATGTGTGAAATTACAGCATTACCGAGTTGACCCAGTGTCATGATGGCAGTGCTCTGTGATCTGGGAGTCTTAGTTTTTTATTGGAACTTGTGTCCCTTTTGAACCTGAGATCAGCAGAGAATGAGCGCTTTCTGAAAATTAGGTGCTTAATTCTTGGGGAGGGTACAAAGACATAAAGTAGGTGCAGTTCCTAATTTCAGATAAAGCCTGCATCATGCCACGTATGCCAAAACATTTGGATGCTATTTGCAAACATTTTGGTGCATTTGCTTCAGTTTCTCTTCTTTATGGCAGCTTGCATCAAAAATGTGATGCATGCATCTCTTTTATGACATAAGCAGGACCATAGCTGTTGTAAATTGTGATAGTTGCAACTGAAAGTTAAAACATTTTCAAGTGCAAATAGTGACAATGTGATAGAATCGCAGGACTTCAAAAATTCCACCCTTTTATAGTATCCAAGCACCTCCTGCCAGTCACAAAAAACTGTGGTTGCGAAGGCAACAACCTGCCTCACAATCTCAGCTGCTGGGGAAGCACAGTGCTGGTGGTACCTGAAAAGGGAAGGGGAATCTCCAAAGACAATTGAAGTGTTGCTGCCTGTTTGCAAGCCACAGCCTGAGGTAACAAAAGCTTCCTGAAAGCAGAAGACTTCATTATCTTTTTAGAAGGAGGAGTAAACACTCTCTGCATTGATACAAAGCTATGTAACAGGGTAGATACACAGGAAGGTATAGAAAAAATGAGGTGGGATCTGAAGAGGCTAGAAAACTGTTCCAAGGAATGACAATTGGATTTCAATGCAAAAAAGTGCAAGATTATGCACCTAGGGAGAGGGAATCCTAAGGCTAAGTATGAACTAGATGGGGTAACACTGGAGGCCACCACAAAGGAAAGAGATCTATGGGTAGTTATAGAAGACAACCTCAAAGTGGCTAAACAGTGCAACAAAGCAGTTGAAAAGGCTAACAGAATGCTAGGGTGCATAGGGAGGAGTATAACAAGTAGAAGGAGGGAAGTGATGGTACCGTTGTACAACTCCCTAGTAAGGCCTCATCTGGAGTACTGTGTTCAATTCTGGAGGCCCCATCTCCAAAAAGACATGGACAGGTTGGAGACAGTACAGAGGAGGGTGACAAAAATGGTGTCAGGATGCAGCATAAGTCATAAGAGGAGAGACTTAGAGCTCTAAATATGTACTCCCTGGAGGAAGGGGGGGTATGATAGAGACTGTCAAATATCTAAAGGGGATCAACAGGGTACCAGAGGGGAGCATCTTTCACATGAAGGGAAATGACAGAACAAGGGGGTACAGCATGAGACTAAAAGGTGGAAAACTTAGAGGGAACTTGAGGAAATGTTACTTCACTGAAAGGGTGGTGGAGATGGAACAGTCTCCCCCAGGAAGTTGTGCGGGTGGCCATGGTTCAGGGATTCAAGAATATGTGGGATAGGCACATGGGAATTATCAAGCTAGGGCAAGGGGGGCTTGTAGCATCTAGGGAATCTTAAGCAATAGAAGGAGGGATAGGGCAGACTGTATGAGCCACAAGGCCCTTATCTGCTGACAATATCTATGTATCCATGTATCCAACATACTGTTCTATCATGTACACTTTTGAGAGGGGCTTATTGGGATGAGGAGTGTTAACATAAGGCTGCGGAGTATAGTAGTGTTGTTATAGAGTGGCATAAGTGGCAGAGCCTCAGGAACAGGAGGCCTCATCCAGTGGTCTCTACACATATTCACATAATTAACCCAGAATACTTAAGTTTAAACCAATAAACAATGATGTCCCCAGGCAAGCACTCCAAACTGGGAAGTAAAAGATACCTGAAAAGTTAAAGAGCTACTGACACCACAAAGAAAACTTTAAAACACTTGATAATTAGGAACAATTCTACTTGTATTCCATTTATATTCCTTAGATTTCTCCTCCACATTATTTATTACTGTGGAAATTTGCATGAATATGTGACCGTTATCACTTAGAGTTCATTTAAAGTCCATCTGCTTCTATTGCTGACTCCCTATTTCAAGTCATAATCCTCTGTTGTGACATCACAGTCGGTTGCCATGACAGTATCTGTGATGTCACAAGCAGTGCATTATGACCTCAGGTAGGGAGAAAGCAATAGGAACAGAAAAACTCTTCAGGAGCAAAGATCCTTTTTTCTTGCAAGTGACCTCAGTAATAAATAATGGGGAGGAGAAATACAGATCTAATGTGAAAAACAAGCTAAACTATGTTTAAATATTATGTTTTGTTAAAGTTCTCCTGAAGGTGTCAGCTGCTCTTTAAGTCCTCGCTTCCAGCAAACTTTTATTATCTCCAGGCTATACTGAGTTGATTTCACAATCCTTTAGTGGAACCATTACTTATTAATTAGGCATAAAGCTTCATTGTGCATTGCTGGCTATTTGCAAGCCTGTGCCTGCAGTAGTAAATTCTGCATCCCAGTAAGCCTCCTCAGAAGTCCAAATGATAGGACAAGAAGTTGTCAAATACTGACAGTGACTCCTCCTTTACATTTTCCAGCATCCAGTCACAGCTGCAATGGTAGACCAAGGTGGTATTTGTACTGGTGCATGTAATATGCATGTTCTGCTAACGTGTCTCCAGCTGGGCTGCTGTTTCCCACTGCTGATGGATTATTTTCAGTCTGCTGAAGGCAGAAATAATAATAATAAAAAAAAAAAATGAGAAAACAGAAAAAAACAGTTTGGGATGGGCTTGGGTTAAAGAGTGTGGAGCAGCGTCTCTGGTGACACAGGCCAGTTGAATGAATGAATAGTGAGTTATAAATATAGTTGTCAGCGTGGCTCAGTTGGTAGCACTTCCGCCTCTGGGCCAGAAAGTCATGGGTTCTTGTCCCACACTGGGATTGGACTCATACCTAAACACTGGCACCTGAGTGCAGTATTAGGGGGTGCTGTACTGTTGGGATGTGCCGTCCTTTGGATGAGACATTAAACCGCAGTCCCTTCTACCCATCCTGGTGCTGTCCTGGTGAGTGTCCAAGTGGAGGTAAAAGAACCCAAGGCACTCTTCGCAAAAGAGTAGGGGACTTTTCCTCAGTGTCCTAGCCAATATTACCCATCCCATAAAACCGGTTCATGCAACTGTCCAGACTGTGTGTGGGTGTTGATGTGCAATATGGCTGCCACTACACATTCAGTCACTTCACTACCAGTCTAACATTGCTTGGGGATACATTGTGTATGAAAAGTGCTATATAAATTGGGATACATTGTGTATGAAAAGTGCTATATGAATGCTGATTCTTCTTCTTCTTCTGAATGATCTATATATTAAAAAAGGGTATCCATGGTCTGGCTTGTCTGCACTGCAGGAGGGCTGCCACTCATGACATTGGTGACCTGGGTTCAGGAAGGAGCCTGGGTTGCTGGAGGACAAGAGAGGGATGGAGGATCAAGTATCTCAGAGGACTCGTTCTTCTTCTGGGAAGGGAGACTGACTCCACTATAATGCTGCCATCTGAGTGACTGCAGGTGGTAGTTTTGGCAGGAGTGACTGGAGTGATGACCCCAGCTAGCTCCACCTGTCATCATGCCTTCACATATACATGGGTGCATGTAGTTCTGGGCTGGGAGCCCCAAGTTCAGAGTTCTCCAAGGGGCTAGGGGAGTGCCCTGAGGATCCTATTGTGAGGGAGTAAGTCAGAGGACAGTCTGGAAGAGGGGTTGGGCTTATGGGTCTGGGAGGTCACTGTGGTGCTAAATAGGTAAGGGGTTTGAGAGAGGGAGTATAATTAGTAAATTAAAAGTAAATGTACCATCCCTCACTGGTGTGTTGTAGCTGTTGCAGTGTTGGTTGGCAGCACAGAGTATGTAAAATCCCAAAATGTTAGGAGGTTAGGCAACTCAAGGCCTACAGCTGCTCACTCAGTCCTAAAGAAAAACAAATAATAGTTGGCACCAATAGCTGCCCCCCCCCCCCAAAAAAAAAAATAGAAATAACACAGTGCCCTTTCAGGCACCTTTGTTAAATACTATAGTTTCATGAGGAAATCTATCCTGTTGACATGGTCTATAACTGGACTCTCTTCTCTAGGTACGGTATATGTAAAGATAGACACCTTTTTTCATCATGGCTATCATTACTGTACCACTGGTCTCTTTTTGTTCAACACATTTTCCGATGAAAACATCATACATTTTGCTGCACTTCTTGAATATATTTTGTTATGACTTTCCCAATCCAGGATGAGAACGCTCCGTTCATTAGCCTCCATATTCATCATTAATGGACATATACTACACCGGCATTGATTCAAGTATTAGGTTTCAGTGGGGTGGGATAGTATTTTTACCAGTTCTCTTCATAACAAGTGACATTTATCACCCTTTCCCCACCTCCACTGTACTGCTATGGCAACATCAATTGATCATTGGGAGGGAGGCAGGACAAGCAGCTGTTTCCACCACTAACACCATAACTATTCATAGATCAATGAGATGGGGCACTCACCACCCAACAACCAATATCCTCTCTCCTCAGAGGTCAGGCCTATCACCTCTGTGACACCGCTGAGACCCCAGATGCCCAAGATGGAAATCTAAAGGTCAGGTCTGAACCTGAGTTTCCACGTGGCTGTTGTTGCTGTTTTGCACTCTGACTGACCCCTACTTCGATTTTCATTTAAACAGTGAATACAGCTCATTTGGTTAAACACTGTTAAAACAGCAAGCAATGGAATTTCACTTTCTTCCACAGTGATGCCAGAAAGAGTTTACATATATTTTTTCATTCACGTAAACCAGCTTATTGTCAAAGCTTAAAGTATCACAAGGGATTGTTACAACACTAAGGAAGTGTAAGGCATTGGGGATTGCTAGGAGGTTATGGGTGGGGAGTGTGGATGGATTGGGATCGTGGGGACATGGAGACGCCCTGAGGTAAAGTGGGCCCAGGAAAGGGGTCCTCCCTGTCTGGTTCCCATACCCAAGGGTTCTGCCTATGGCAGGCAGGAAACTCAGTCTTCCTCGGCTACTCATCCAACTCGGGCAGTGTTATGTAATGCCAGGTCCATTAAAAACAAGACCGCTATAGTTGCGGATCTTGCTAATTCTACTGACCTGGCTTGCATCACCGAGACCTGGCTGCATGAAAATGCTGGTCCTATTTTGGCTGGAGCAGTTCTGGCTGGGTACTCGGGGATACACATCGTAGGGGCGGGGGTGTGGCCATTTGTTTTAAATCAGAACTGAACCTGATGGAAGTACCAGTGGGAGCCACCAACTCCTTTGAATGTATAGTGGGTGAGGGTGTGGGGCAGAGGATTCTTCTCATCTACCGTCCACCAGGAGATGGAAATATTTTCCTGCTGGAAGTCGCGGACTTCATTGTCGACCTGACATTGGGATCCCCCAGATGGTTGATCCTGGGGGATTTCAATGCCTGGGTCGACGATGAACTCTCGCAGTTTGGACAGGACTTCCTCCAGCTAATGAGTTCACTGGGCCTCACACAGGTTATTTCCTCCTCGACTCACATTAGTGGTCATTCATTGGACTTGGTGTTTCTCCTGGGGATGAAGATATCTGATTTGGTGGTGGAACCAGTCAGGTGGTCCGACCATCATACCATTAGGTTCAGTTTTGAGGCCCCCCTAGGAGGCCTGCCCCTATGGAGATAGTCCAATACCGCTCTTTAAGGGGTATATCTCCTGATGGCCTGATGGCGGTGATGGACCTATCAGGTATGCCGAGTGAATGCTTGGATCCAGTGGATCTTGTACTTGCCTATAATAAGGCAGTGACAGAGGCCATAGATTCCATTGCTCCTGTTTGTGTTCACCCTCTCACTCTTCACCCCAGGTCTCCCTGGTTTGATGAGACCTTGAGGGAGTTAACGAGAGTTGGGCAAAGGTTAGAGAGGCGATGGCGGAGGTCGGGCCTGGTGTGTCACAGGCTTAGTTTGATGGACCATTATTCAGTCTATCAATCAACAATTTCCCATAAGAAGGTAGAATTCCTGTCCAGGGAAATTGCTGCTGCGTGGAATCGACCAGCTCAGCTTTTCCGGACCATAGACAGACTGTGCAATCCACTCTGTCTTCAGCCTGGAAATGCTTTTTCACAAGAGTGGTGTGAGGAGATTGCTCGATTCTTCACGGATAAGGTTGCCACAATCAGGTCCGATATCTGCTTGACCCTCTCTCAAGGGAGTAGCAGTGGTCAGCAGGAGATGTCGGACACCCAGTTTGTGTGGTGCGACTTCGGCCGGCCCACAATCAGTGATATTGTGATGGTTATCCAGTCGTTACAGCCTACCAACTGTAGTTTGGTCCCGGGCCCCATGCGCCTTTTGGTAGGTTGTGTGGATGTCATCAGCCCAGTCCTTGCTGAGACTGTCTAGTTGTCTTTGGAGAGGGGGATCTTTCCAGATCCCCTTAAGGAGGCTGTGGTTCGGCCCCTTCTTAAGAAGTCCTCCTTGGACCCTGACTGTCTAGCAAACTACAGGCCTGTCTCTAACTTCCCCTTCGTGGGTAAAGTTATTGAAAAGGTGGTGGCGTTACAGCTGGATGACCATTTGACTAACCACAACATTTCTGATTCTCTCCAGTCCAGTTTTAGGAAGAGACATAGTACTGAGACAGCCCTTGTTCGGGTACTAAATGACCTCCTAATAGTGAGAGATCGATAGACTCGTTCCATCTTGGTCCTTCTTGATCTCTCTGTGGCATTTGATACCATGGACCATGGTATGCTTTTGGATCGCCTGCGGTTTGTCTGTGGACTTCCAGGAGTTGTCCTCAGATGGTCTTGATCTTTCCTCACGGGTAGGACTCAGAAGGTGGTGTCTGTTTTTTTTTCCTCAGCTCCATTCTCTCTATCCTGTGGGATACTGCAGGGATCCATTTTGGCGCCCATGTTGTTTGCGGTGTATATGCTGCCATTGGGAGCAATTATTAGATGGTACGGCTTGAGTTTTCACTGCTATGCAGATGATACTCAGCTGTACATGTCTTTTGTGCCTGATCAGGATGATGCTGTCTCAGTGCTAAACAGCTGTCTAGTCAAAATCCAGGACTAGATAAATGTGAGCTGGCTGCAGTTGAATTCCCAAAAAACTAAGGTGTTGGTTGTGGACCCCGGTCGTTGTGAGGCGGGTGTGTTGGCAGGTTCTCCTTCTGGTCTATGGCTCAGAGATGTCCAGCTAACTACCTCAGACCGGGTGCAGAACCTAGGTGTTATGTTTGATGACTGCCTGACCCTGAAAATGCAGGTGTCGGCAGTTGTTAAAACCTCTTTTTACCATCTGAGGAATATCGCCCAGGTTAAACACCTGGTTCCTCCTGATGATTTTCCAATGTTGGTTCACGCCTATGTTACCTCCCACCTTGACTACTGCAATGCCCTTTACCTAGGGCTACCGGGGGATTGATATCCGCCACTTGCAGCTGGTGCAGAACGTGGTGGCCAGGCTTTTGACTGGTACTTCTAGAACCAGTCATGTAACGCCTGTCCTCAGTGGACTGCATTGGCTGCCGATACAGTGGCGGATCACCTTCAAGGTTGCGTTATTAACCTACAAGGCCCTACATGATCAGGGACCGGGTTACCTGAAAGATCTCCTTTGTCCCTACTGTCCCCTCCACCCTCTCCGATCCACCAATGAGGGATTGCTAGAGATTCCAAGGGTTCATTTACAAACATCTGAGGCAAGGGCATTTAGTGTTGTGGCCCGACCCTGTGGAATTCTCTACCTCATTGGGTATGAGATTGCCTATTTGTCCAGAGTTTTAAGATTGCTTTAAAGACCTATCTTTGTAGTTTGGCATTTCCCAACTACTAAAGCTGCTATTGTATTTTTAGTTTTATTTTATTTGGATATTTATATAATATTTTTTAATGTACAGGTGCCTTGGTTTGGAAAGGCACCTTTTATAAATAAAGATGATTTGAAGAATCTTTTTTTTTTACCAGTGATGCTGCTTGCATGCAGCTCACTGCTATTCTATAATTGACTTAATTAAAGAATCAAAGACAAGACCAGGACTTGGTTTAACACGAGTTAGTCACCCTAGGGCCATAATAAGTCATGAGTCAAAGTCATGTGCCTTATGCCTCTATGGGGTGACTACCGCATGTTAAACTAGTAGACAGTCACAGTGCACTGTACAATAACTGCAATAATGTTAGTGCACTTTTTTAACAGTCCAGGAATCAGAAACAAAAAAAAGCCTAGCCATTGGAAACCAATGACTACAGTGCCTTAATTTCATTCATGAAAATGGGTATTTTAAAAACTTTTGGAAAGGTTGTTATTTTGGTATGTTTTAGGGCTGTACTGTCATCAGAAAACACAATGAACACTGGCTTGTCTAGAATGTTTCCTGTTGTCTGAATCCCAGTGCTAATTCTTACCAATGTCTCTGAAGATCTTCTGTGACAGAGCTTACCTCTGACTAAACACAGCTCTACAACTCCAAAAAAATTATACCGGTTACACTGGAGTAAGAAGGATTACATACATATCTGAATGTGATGAAGTTAAGTTTTAACATTCTAAAGTGTGTACACCAAATATACTGCCTGATGTTTATTTATTAAGAATTGACTTTTATGCACGTGTGTGTGTATCTATATTCATTGCAAAAAACTACGTTAATGCAGACATTAGGGCTGAGGAACGCAAAGTGCACAAATAAGGGAAATGAAAAACATTAGGGATTTGGGTCCCTGGAGTATTGGCGAATCAGTATTGGGGTCTTACTTGGGGTTGTCAACCCTAATGTCTGCATTAACATTGGTTTTTGCAATGAATTGCTCTTCTTTTTCTAATGGTGGAATTACAACAGTGGACATAAATACAATATTAAAGACAGTCCTGACCCAGTGCACGGACCCAGCAGGCCCTGGCACCCATGTCGATACCTTGTGAGTAAGGCTTCGTGGCCCATCACAGGGTGTGGTGTCTGAGCCAAAACACTGCTTTATCCCTACCCAGGATGGGGCTGGTGCTGCATGCTGCAGCACCTTCCCACCAGCCCTGTCCCATTAAACTAGTTCACTGAGTTCACACCTGAACTCAGCTTACTGGCACGGTAAGGCAGCCTGTTCCCTAGTGGTGCAATGGACATCCCTGCAAACAATGTTACTTAATAAATTCTTTATTTTTTAATATTTTGACCCCAAACTTTCAACATAGTCTTCTTATGACCCCAACTCATGAACCCGGTAAGTGAAAATTTTCAAATACCTGCTGAAGCACCATTCTGTACTACAGGTGTGAAAACACATTTCGGTCAGGATGTGAAAAATGACAGCTGTAATCAATCAGTCAATCAATCAATCAAATCTTTATTTATTCAGGCGATCATCATTGAGCAAGGCTCATTTACAAGATGGACCTGATAAGGTCAAGGTTCGAGTTGGTGCACAGCAATTACATCACATACTTATGAGACAGTTATACATACAGAAAAAAGAAAATGTTATTTATAACACAATAATATACAGAGAATTTGCATGTTAAAGCTTGGCAAGAGAAAGTTAAACTAACATCTACAATATGTACAGTACATATATATCACAATGAGGGCCATGACAGTCACTCACATAATGAGTATAAGGATGGTGAAGGGAATATTGGGTGCCATATACTGGCAGTGTCTGGCTGGAAGGAATATGCCATATGTGATTGGAATATGGTTTTGTGGGATGACTATTCTATCTCTAGCGGTAGCAACTGCATTTCTCTGTGAAGAAGGCTGTACAGTGCTGCTTGAAGGATGTAAATGGAATGATAATGGACAGTTTTAGGGATTTTAGTAGGGTGTTCCATGCTATGGCTAGAGAATAGCTGATTGCTGCCCTCCCTATTTTGGTGTTGACTTTGGGCAATTTGAGCAGGATGATATTGTTGCTTCTTAGGGCATAGGAGCTGGGAGTGGTCAGGTTGAAGCAGTCCAGGATATATCTTGGGAGTTTTTTTGATAAAGCTCTGTAGATCCATACAGCTGCATTTCTGCTCCTCCTGACATGAAGGGAAACCCATCCAACTGCATCATAGAGAGAACAATGGTGAGTATTATATGGCAGGTCTGTAATGAACCTTATTGCTCTTTGGTATAAGGTATCCAACTTTTGAAGGTAGGGAGTGGGGCAGTGACTATAGAGGAAGTCTGCGTAGTCAATGACTGATAGAAAGATGGCCTGGACTAATCTCATCTTTGAATCTCTATTAAGGAAGGGTTTTAATCTGTAGAGGAGGCCAAGCCTTAGGCGAAGCTTTTTCAGCAGTTGTTCTAGATGCTGAGTAAAGTCAAGTCTGTTGTCAATCCACACACCTAGGTATTTGAAATTTTCAACATACTCCAGATTTTCTCCAAGTATAGTGCATATCTGGGGGAGACTGATTGAAGAGGATGTGTTGGTGGAGTTTGGGTTGTGAACATCATTGCTTTGGTTTCTTTGCATTTAGCAGAAGCTTTTTCTCTGAAGCTGATGTTGTAACAGGAGAATTTGCTTGTAGGATTTCAAGTGAGCAACTTTAGGTGAAGGGTTGCTGACATACAGTACAGTGTCATCAGCAAAGAGTTGTACTGAGGACTTGGTAAGGGTTGAATCAATTTTATTTATATAAATGGCAAAAAGGATAGGACCCAGAATAGAGCCTTGGGGGACTCCTCTTGACAGTGGTCTTAATGAGGAGAGGTCACCTTCAGCTTTTACCTGCTGTGATCTACCGGAGAGGTAGCATCTGAACCACTTAAGGGAGGATGGATCTAGGCCAATGGAGTGTAGGGATGAGAGTAGCAGTTCATGGTCCACAGTGTCGAATGCTTTGCTCAGGTCCAGGAATACTGCACAGACATTGTTCTTTTTATCCAGTTCGGTTTGCCAATCATTGGTGACCTTGGCTAATGCAGTGATAGTGCTATGTTTGGCCCTGAATCCAGATTGAGCTGGATTTAATAGATTAGCATTGTCCAGATATTCCCTTAACTGAATACTCACTAATTTCTCCAGCATCTTGGATAACACAGGTAGGATGGAAATGGGCCTGTAGTTATTAAGATCCATAGGGTCCCCTGATTTTAGAAGGGGGACCACTTGGGCTGTCTTCTACAGCGTGGGAATAGAGCCAGAGTTTAGGGAAAGGTTAAAGAGGTGAGTTAGGGGGACTGCAAGCACGTGACACGCAATCTTTAGAAAGAATGGGTCCAGAAGATCTGCTCCTGCACTTTTTTTGGTATCTAGATGCCATAATAGATCCTCAACTTGTTTCAACAGTATAGGTTTGAAGCTAAAGGAGGAGTCAACTCTTTGTTCACCAGCATAGTGGAAGCTTAAATGATCCCTTAATAGGTTAGCTGGGGAGGAGTCAAAGGCAAGGCCAGCTGTTGTGAAGTGGTTGTTGAATGCATCCAGGATTTCCAATAAGCCAGTAATGGGGCCATAGTTACTGTGTAAATGGGTTGGAAGGGGGTTGTTAACATCCTGGCCCATCATACCCTTGATGGTGCCCCAAAATCTAGCAGTATTATGGTAGGAGGAGTCGAGCTGGGCCAGGTAGTATGCAGCCTTTGCATCCCTAACTTTCCTAGTGCATTTATTCCTGGCTTTCCTAAAGATCATCCAGTCCATGATATTCTTAGTTTTTCTTGCTACTTTCCAAAGTTTGTCTCTCTCCAGCAGTGCAGCTTTGAGGTCAGCTGAAAACCAGTGACAGGATTTGTTTTTTATTCGGATACTAGAGATTGGGGCATGGGTGTTAAGGGCATTTATTATAATGCTATTTAGCACCTGCTGAGCTTTTTCTACAGAATGTGCAAGATAAAACTCTTGCCAGTGTGGAGAGTAGGCTAGATCATGCAGATATCCTTCAATATTGATGTTTTTCTTGGATCTCCTCATGAGGAATTTTGCAGGATCTGTTTTAATGCTGTTGGATCTTACCCCTGTGATGGGGCAGTGGTCACTTATGTCGCATAGGAGCACTCCAGCATGTGTGAATAGATGTGGTTTACTCACTAGCATGATGTCAAGTAGAGTACTGTTACTACTATTCCTTGCATTTAGTCTTGTTGGTTCATTAATTAACTGTGTGAGCCCATAGGTGTCACAGAATGATACCAGAGGTGTAGCTGCCTGAGTGAGCCAGTTACAATTCAGGTCCCCTATGATAATGACTTCTTCAGTACAGGACTTGACCAGGTTTCCCAGGTGGGATAAGAGCTTGTGTTCAGCAGAGGGGGTCTGTAGCATCCAATTAAATGGAAAGCTGCTGTATTGGGAGAGAGACTTTTAGAGATAGACACTCAAATTCCTCGGGCATAGATGTTGCAGCAGTACAGGATACAACTAAACCAGCTTTTACATATATGGCTACTCCGCCTCCCCTTGTTTGGTGATCAGCTCTGAATAGCTGATAGTTAGGTAGGTTAACTTCCCTGTCCATTGTGGTGGTCTTGAGCCATGTCTCAGTTATCACAAGAAAGTCTGGCAAGGTATGGGCAACCCAGGATTGTAGCGTTGTAATGTTGATGAGGTGGTGTAAAAAAATGACTATGTTAAAAATTTGGGTTCAAAATATTAAAAATGACTAAAGTTATTCATGTGCGTAGAAAAATTTCAACGTATACTCATAACGTAGTAATTTTTAGGATTTTTTTTCACCAAAATTTCAACGTAACCTTTTTGAGACCTCACCTCATGAACACTGTCAGTGAAATTTCATTAAATGGGCCCGAAAGGTGATTTTGTGCAGTGACTGCAAAATCTCCTTCTGGGCCTGATTAATATGTCACTGACAGTGTTCACGAGGTGGGGTCACAAAAAGGTTGTGTTGAACATTTAGTGAAAAAATTCCTAAAAATGGCTAAGTTAAGAACATAAGTTTAAAATGCCATTGAAATACATTATACGGCATTTACCTTTATTCTTCAGTTTACAGTTTGGGTTTGAGGAGTGCAGACGTGTCTCAGTCCACAGAGGATGACAGCGTTCAACCTCCAGTGGTAAGTACAGGGTAAGGAGGTGGGTGCTTAGTGGGAGGGTCGGGATGGGGGGAGGGGGACAGTGGGGATGATGGACAGTTTTCTTTCAGGTTTAAAAAAATAAAGACGTCACAGGATGGATTACTTTTTGCAGGAACCTACAAAATAAAAAAATTATTTTGGGATACTGGGGGTGGGCTCCCCAGTGTCCCACACTGCTGTGGCGGGGCATGTAAATGCTGACATGAGGATTGGGCCCCCAATGTCAACCACTATTAATAAAACAATGGGCTGTGGGAGGGATGCATCTGACACCGGGGGTGGGCATCTCGGTATCGGATTATACAAAAACTAAGTAAATAAATAAATAAATACCCTGCCACCGGGGATTGGGGCCCCTGGTGTGCAAATACAGTTTATTAAGGCACAGCACAATCAGCACAACAACGGGGCTACAGTAGCCCCATCCCTGACATACGAGTCATGACACAGCAAGGATTGCTATACAACACAGCTTTCCTTTGTTAGTAAATGACTGCTGTGTCCTATAGTGCAACCGGCTGTTGTCACAGAAATTCAGCTATCCATAGAACGTTGATTTTTTAAACTGTGCATGCTCACAAACTGAGTTTGTTTCTTAAATAATTTAAAAACTACTAGCCCTCAAAACATAAAAAACATCAAAAGCACTTACCTTGGGCAAAACTCTATTAAACCTAAATGTTTCAGCTTTCAAATTCTCATATTTTTTCAGTTATTGGGGGGCAAAGAAAGTCTTAAATATTTTTAAAACACTGATTTTTACATTTTTTTCACCTGTGTAACTCTGTCCCCACTGAACCGATCTACATGAAATTTTCACAAACAAGAGATCCTGGCACAAAGGCCATGCTTTCCAAACTTCATTAGGTTGCATGGGGCCAAAGTTATTAAGGTCCAGAAATTGGGGTTTAACATTAAAGAGCTTTCTTAACCCTAATATACAGGCACTACTGTGACTGTACAATATTTATCTATAAATATACATACTGCACTTTTGTAACTGAAACTTTTTTTCTGTAGCTTTTGTACTTGAATGGACACCATTGCAAATGGGCTTGTCTCAATGGTAAAATGTCCTAATAAATTTGAATTGAATTGAGTTCTATTAGCTGGAGTCTTGTTGTCCATATTGTACTGCTAACTCATGCCATCTACTGAGTAGCTTGTAAAAGACCCAAACATCATCTTTTTTCCTTACTTTTTCTGCCATACAGCTTTGTACAAAAGGAGGGAGACTTTTATATAGTATCAGTGGTGCCAACCATACTAATATTTTTTGAATGTATCAGTTATGGTTCAGATTAAACTGACAAAAGTAGTGAAATGTGGTCTTAGGGTTTCCAACCCTAACCCCACCCCCCCAAGCAGGAAAAGGAAACAAAATAACGGTTTTCACTATCCTGACTCTTGGCGAATCAAGTGTAGGGTTTCCCTTGGGATTCTCAACCCTAACACTTGCCTCACTGCGATATAGGCATCAAACATACAGAACCATGTCTCCCCTCATGTTGCCAACAACCTGTATGCCCTGCCTGAAGAAATCATATCATATGTCATCTTATTTGGTTGTGGAATTGGGTGAGCATAAGGGCTGAGAACCCCAAGGAAGACCCTCCCCACTCCTGATTCGCCAAAAGCCAGGACAGTGAAAACTGTAATGCTCTTTCCTCTTCCTGCTTGGGGGGTGATGGGGGGGAGTTAGGGTTGAAAACCCTAACACCACATTTCCATACGTCTGTTGGTTTAATCTGAACCCTAACTGATACAATAACACAGGGTTTTTTTTGCAAAAAATGTCCTTACTTTTTGAGATAGAATCGTATCCTCATTCATGTAGGTCCTGATGAGCTCCATCAGGCTAGGGAAGCACAGGACCCAGAAGGTCCTGCACTTCCATCCCTCCATACGTGCACACATCCATTTGGCTGTGGAAGAGTAGGGCCCTCTACTTCCAGAAAAGCAATGTAAGTGCTTGGTTGTAGTTGTTTTTTGTGGGGCTCACTTCAAAGGAAAAAATATATTAAACGCCCATCCTTTTAACTGCCAGCGGTTCACTGTATATGGCAAAAATGTGTTATTCACTTTGTTAACATAAGTCAGTAAATTTTTGATGGTTACATGTGAAATTTTCTATAGTTGTAGCAGAAGAAAAGATACACCTTTAGTGCATTTTTGATGATGATTGCACTTTCATCGTGAATTTGGCACCATGGTGAAGATTGGAGGCAATTTTGGGGTGCAGTGCCTACCCCATGAATGTTTAGGGGGATTATGTGTTAATGTCATGGTAGTCATTGATACATTTTTTTAATATAAATTGGGCCCCATATTCAGAGCCATCCATCTGCATGGGCACACAGGTGCGTCACGCAAAACAATAGGACTGGCCTGCTACAACACCATCTTCAAACAGATAGCACAATCTAAACTGACCACACTATCTGTCTGAATATCACATCATGGTAGCATGGTGCACAGTAGGCAGTCACCATGCTGTGTGCCATGCTACCAAAGCACCAGGTCGAAGACCACCCATAGGGGTATAGCACAGCACACACTGGTTAGCACCATGGCCCCATGGACGATACTCAGCCCAAACATGCAGATGAGCCCATCATGAATGCATGGTGCTAATGAGTCATTTGCATGCCCATTATGGGCTCATCTGCATGTTGCTCATCGGCCAAGAGTGTCGGGCCAGGTCCCCCACCACCTGAGCCCTGATCTCCTCACCAGTGCAATGTAGAAAATCTCTGGTCATCTAGTAGTCCCTCCCTAGCCCTGATCTACTCTCTAGTATACTGTCAGAAATCTCTGCTGGTCCAGTGGTCCCTCCCTAGCCCTGATCCCCTGTCCAGTATACTGTTAGAAATCCCTGGTGGTCCAGTGGTCCCACCCTAGCCCCAGTCCTCTCCTGGACAAGCTGTCAGCATTCCCTGTTGGTTTAGTGGGCCCCCCTTCCTAACCCCAACCTGCCTGTATCTTGTCCCTGGTGGTTTAGAAGACCCCCCTACACCCATACCCTGGCAGATGCTGTCCCACCACCCTGCTCCCCCATTCCAGTTCTGAGACCTGCAACCAGCACAGCTCTCCTCTCACCACCATGGCTAACTGAAAACTGAGCTGTCATGGAGTATGTACTGTGAGTACAGTACACACTCCATGGCAGCTCAGTTTGTAGCTGGCCAAGGTAGTGAAAGGAGGGCTGTGCCAGTCACAGGCCCTCAGGGTTGGAAAGGGGGAAGCAGGGTGGTGGACAGTACCTGCCAGGGTGGAGGGGGATGGGGGTCTACTAGACCACCAGGGACAAGATATGGGCAGGTTGGGGTTAGGGAGGAGGACCACTAGACCCACCAGGAAATACTGACAGCTAGTATGGGAGGGGATTGGGTTGAGGGTGGGACCACTGGACCACCAGAGATTTCTAACAGCATACTGAAGAGGGGATTGGGGCTAGTGAGGGACTGCTGGACTACCAGGGAACCCTGCCCATACTAGTGTGTGGACCTGGCGTAGGGCACCCACCCCCTTTGCACACAATTAAGGGCTGGGTTTCAGAAACATTAAACTGCACCACACACGCAGGAGTTTAGTGCTTCTGAAATCTCTGAATTTTGTACTTCACTGCATATGCATTAGGAAACCCTCATTTGCATGGGTGCAGTACAAAATTTTGCATGCTGGCACTGTCAGGGTTGTACTGTGCAGTGTTGCCCTTTGAATATGTGCAATGCCTCTGCAGCCAGTGCTATTCCTAGTTAGCATGGTGCAAACCCTGTTTGGGGGCATGATAACCTTTTGAAAATGGGGCCCATTGTCCCTTAACTGTTTAATTTCTATGTTTTTTTCATATGACCCCTAATTTTTGTGGGGTGGGAGTATTATGCATTAGTGTTGTAGTACTCATTGAAGCCTTTTTTTGATACATAGATCCTCCCATAACTCCACAGAGTGATGGAGGTATGGCTTATTAAAGTTGCAATGTTATCCTATGGGAATTTTCATTTTTTAATTATTATAGTTTTTCATATGGCCCCTAAATTTTCTTTTCTTTGGGGTGGGGGTATTATGTCTTAGTGTTGTAGTACTCACTGAGACTTGTGTGTGTATATGTATATATATATATATATATATATATATAGAGAGAGAGAGAGAGAGAGAGAATAAAGTATGGGTCGGGGTGTGTAATGAGATTTTACACACACTCAAGTTGTGGGATGCCACATAAACCCTGAGGGTGAAGTGAAAAGCACCCCACAATGAGAATAAAGTATGGGTCAGGGTGTGTAACGAGATTTTACACACACGAGTTGTGGGATGCTACATAAACCCTGAGGGCAAAGCCCTAGGGGGTTGTGAAAAGCATCCCACAATGAGGGTGTGTGTGTGAAATTGAGTTTGACACACACCCCGAACAATTTTTTATTTTATATAATTGCTGGGTTTCCCTTTTTCACCTCAGCAATTATATAAAATAAAGAGCTTCCGGTGCATCCACGGTGTGACTTCGTTTTTGCCCGGTGCCGATTTGAATTAGCAAATTTAAAAAGTTATTTTTTTTGTCCTGGTTGTGAGGTTTTCGAGGGTTTCACTGTGTATGGGGGAAAAAAATAAAAGAACTTGCCACCGAGTTCTTCTGGCAGTGCTGTTTCGGGAGAGATGAAAGTGGTGAGCAGTCTTGAGTGGTGGCGCTGCTGCGTGAGCATGCGCACAGCAAGGGAAACCATGCTCATGTTTGCCATTATAAACACTTTATAATGGCAAATGATGCCACGTTTCTATGGGAGAAATGGCAGCCAGTTATTTTATATATATATATATATATATATTCTCCCTAACTCCATAGAATGATGCAGTTATGGCTTGTTAAAGTTGCAATGGTATCCAATAGGAATTTTAATTTTAATTGTTATGGGTTTTTTACGTGACCCCTACATTTTTTTTGGGGGGGGGGGTATTATGTGGTAGTAGTACTCATTGAGACCTTTTCTGATATATAGATTCTCCACAGAGTGACAGAGTTATGGCTTGTTAAAGTTGCAATGTTGTCTCATGGGGAATGCTCATTATGTTTTTTATATGGTCCCTAAATATTTTTTGGGGTGAGGGAATATGTGTTAGTGTTGTAATGCTCATTGAGACCTTTTTTGATACATAGGGCCAGATATTCAAACCACAGCATGGCGCGCAAACCATTAGCACGGCAATAGCGCTGGAATAGCGCGGACCCGCCATATTCAAAGGAACAGTTAGCGCGCGCTAATAGCATTAGCGCAGGGCAAACCAGTAATGATGCAAGGCAAAAGGGAACAAGAGAGACACGCAGGATATTCAAAGGTCCAGCGCCGCGCTAGGATACATAGCGCGGCACCTAGCACAGTGCTAGTTACCGCCTATAAAAGGCTGGTCTAAACACAGGCCAAAACACAGAGGAGGAGGGACCAGCACAGGAAGTGGGAATGTGTGCAGTGCCAGTAGCAGTGATCCTGCCATTGATGGCAGCTGTAGTGGAGGAGGAGGAGAGGAAGCAGGCACAACATGGGCCACAACGCAGGCCAAGGAGAGGTATGCTGCAAACAGGCTGTACCGGCCCAGGGTCTCCTTTGAGACCCTACCTGATGACCACATCATTGCCGGTACAGGATGAACAGGGGAATGTTGAGGCAGCTTTGTGAACTCCTGCATGAGCAGCTGCACCCAAACACCAGACGCAGTCATGCCATGACAGTGGAGGAGAAGGTGACAGCAGCGATGTGCTTCCTTGCCACAGGGACGTTCTAACGACCAACAGGGGACACCATTGGGGTAACGCAGTCTGCCACCTCATGCCTCCTGACCCAGTTCCTAGAGGCTCTCCTGCCACATGCTGGGGAATTCATAGTATTCCCCAGCACGGCAGCAGAGTGCAGAGAAACAATGCAGCAGTTCCATCGAGTTGCACACCTACCAACTGTACTGGGTGACATTGACTGCACCCATGTCCCCATCCATGCACCACCTGGCGATGGCAGTGATGTGTACGTCAACAGGAAGGGGTACCACTCCATCAACTGCCAGGTGGTGTGCGATGCGGCGGGGGCGCATCAGCAATGTCTATGCACAGTACCTCAGCAGTGCCCACGACACCTTCATCTGGCACCAGTCTCAGCTGTGCCAGGTCTTTGAGGAGGGCAGGATACCCAGTGGGCAACTAGTCGGTGAGTTGTAGCATACAAGGCAAACACACAACAGCATGGATGTGGGCAGGCATTGCAGGCCAGGGAAGGGGTGTGGAAGAGCCACAGAGAGGTGGAGGACAGCAGCTGACAGACCGCAGTACAGCACTAACGGGTATATATGTCTCTTGACAGGGGACAGTGCCTATCCCCTGCGACCCTGGCTGCTCAGACCAGTACTCCGACCGGCCACAGTGTCCGAGAAGCTGTACAACGAGGCACATGCCAGAACAAAGAACATCATAGAGAGGGTGTTTGGCATCCTGAAGATGCGATTCAGATGCCTGGACACATCAGGCGGTGCCCTACAATATACACTTCAGAAGGTATGCCGTATCTTCCTAGCCTGTTGTATGCTGCACAACATGGCAATGAACCATGGGATACAGGTACCTGAACCTGAGGGACAGTCTGACAGTGAGCCAGAGCCAGTGGTCAGGGGGATAGTGGAGCAACTCGAGAGGAGGGACCCTTGCATGGCACGTAGGGCCATACAGCACCGGGACAACATCATCAGGACACTGCAGCAAACCAGAAGGTAAGTACAGACTGCACAACAACCTGAAAGAGTACAAGTGATTAGCAATTTAATGTTCACAGACTAAGATAACAGTGAAAACAACAATCACATCAGCAAACAAACCCAGTGTAATAGACAAATAGTGTGTGCATGTGGTGTGAGTCCGTGATTGTGCAGCACATATGTGGGGGGGATACACATAAACGGTGTTATCATGGTGGGGAGGTGTGATGTGTGTCGTGAGGGTAAGGGGGCAACTGTGTGGTGAGTGTGTGTGTGTGTGTGTGTGTGTGCACACGTCTGCTCATGCATGAGGGAGATGCATGCAGAGTACAGCAGACAGCCTGTGGGCATCACCGGCGACGACACCCACGCATGCGGCATGCACCCGTACCAGGGGTTATGGACCCTGGGGTGCTCTGTGCAGAGGATACAGCAGAAGTGGAAGGTGAGACAGGCAGGGTTGACCTCCTGTGCCCCCGGGGGATGGTGGAGGCCAACAGGGTGGATGGACGACCACGGCACCACTGGGTTGCAGGCGGAGTGCGTGATGCAGCGGAGCTGGTACCAGTGGCAGCCCTGCGCCCACGGTGTGCCTACCTGTGTGCTCCTCTGCCATCTGCACCATGGTCAACCAACCCATGCTGGTGACCAACAGGCACACCACGCATGACATTACCAATTGCCACCACTGCAGCAGTCAACCCAGAGAAGCCACGGTCTATGGTACCCACCAGGCGGCCCAACCTGTCCTCTGCCTGCTGCTCAGCATGTGCAAAGCCCACTGATATTGCCTCCCGTATCTGACCCAGCTCATGTCGCAGCTCACGCCGCATGGCATGCAGGTCCAGACGGGCCTCCAGCTGTGAGGTGACAGCAGCCTGCAGGAGTGGCCGGGCACCATGGCCTTCGTGTACCAGAGGCACAGGACCCCCAGCAGCAGCTGGCAGTGGTGCCTGTGGCAATGGATCAACTGCTACATCCGGCTGCTGACTACAACTGGCAGTGGTCTGTGGCACCATATGGACTGTAACCCCAGCATGTGTCTGACAATGCACGCCCTGCTGTCCTGCAACACCACCCACACCACCCACACCACCCACCACCATGTGTTCAGCCACAGCCACACTGCTGACACCTACGGAACCACCCTGACCTGTTCCATGGCCTTCAGCAAGCCCCACCCCTGCATCCCCTGGCACAGGAATGGCCAGCTGCTGTGAATATTCAGAGACATCAGTGTCATCCGCACTGGTGACAATGACCAGCAGTACCTCTCCCACCCCATCATCCTCAGTTTGTGCAACATCCAGGTGCCCACTGTACCCTAACACCCCTAGTGAGGTGTGACCCCCTTCCCCAGGCAGTTGCACGCCCTGTCCATGGGAATGCCAGACATGCATTGAGTCCATGCGTCCCTGAGCTTGACACAGTCCAGATGTTGATGGCTGTTCGTCATCAAACTCCTCCGCGACCTCGGGAACCTGGCTGGACATCCATGGATCATGCCATGGTGGTGCAGGCCTGTCCGAGAGTGCTGTGGAGAGAATAGTGACAGGGTCAGTCACCCATCCATGGACACTGTGGCAAAACACCACCACCACTACCACACCACCACACCATGCAGCCCTCAGAACAGGTACCCACTTCACACAAGCCTGTGACAACATGCACCCACCCACCCCACAGTGACCTTGGCCATGCCAGGCATCAGTTCGGCAGGATACAGTGCACCCTATGCAGGACACCAACAGCAGGACCGTGCACCTTTGCCTGCACCACATACAGGGGTTACACATGCGAATACAGACCTGGCCTTGGAAGTGCGAGGGTCATCTCGCAACCACCACCCGGCACACCTGTCACTGCCACCATCCGCAGTGTCGACGCCACCACCACCATGTGTGGCTTCTCCACATGCTGCTGGTGTTCAGGCGGACCACCACCAGTCCTGGTCCTGTCTCTGTGTCAGTGTGCCTCCTCCTCCTTTGCACACCGCAGGAGGCCATTCCATTGTTTCCAGACTGCCTCAGTTGATCTCCCATGGCCCCCGACCGCGTTCACAGCTGCAGTCACCTCCTCCCAAGCCTGCCGCACAACAGCATCAGTGGCCCTGTGTGTGCGTAACATGTGTTCTCTTTCCTTCACTTCATGCGCAAGGGTGTTCAGCTCATCTTGAGAGAATTTATGTGCATGGATGTGCTCCTGTCGAGCCTGCACACCTATGGGATAATCAAGAGGGGACAGGTGTCAGTGGCTGTGTCAGTGCTGCACTGCATCACACAGTGGACATCACGATATCATCCCCTACAGTGCCACAGGCCACATGGACATATCAGATCGCTGCATGTACCTGTACGGTGCACACGCCCACATTGCCACTGTCTGTCCCGTGTCTGGACTGCGAGTGGTGTACACACATGTGCACTGCTGTGGCCTGTGCTCCATGAACCCCCATGACTGTATTGTGGCCCATTTGAGCATCACCGAGTATGCGAGGACAAGTGCGCTAGCAATGTCAGGACACCATGCCGCATGGGAAAGCACATTGCTGGTACACTGTGTACGCCCTGGGGGGGGCACAGGCCATCACGCCACACATCCAGGGAGACAAGACGCTGCGCTGTCATGGTACAGCACCAGTGCACCTGGCTGGCAGACACAATGTGCATGCATTGGCACAATGGCACAGTTAACTGCAGGGGTATGTGTACAATGCAGTGGATGTTTGTGGTCCCACGGTGGTCATACATACCTGCCTCTCGCTGCTCATCCCCCTGTTGCATATCTCTTTCCATGTTGTACACTGCTGTATTCCCACCGCAGTTCCACAATACAACACTGGTGGTGCACTGCTTGCCCTTTAATAGCCCACCCAGGCAATCCTGCCTGTTAGTCATGTAAATGAGCGCATAATGATATGCAAATCACACGGTTTGCCCCATGCATACACAAGTGCCCTCATTTGCATACACCCGTTGAATATGGCTCTGAATAGCCCCGCGCTAGCACAGCAGCACTGGGCAAAGGCCAGTGCAGGGCTATTTGAGGGTCAGCGCCTCGCTAGCCACCTAGCGCTGCGCTATGTGCAGTACGCATGCTCATAGGGCCCCTTGTCCACGCTATCACCCTGTCATAGTGCGGTGTAGCGCTGCGCTAACCAGCCTTAGTGCGGCGCTACACGCATGCGCTGTATATCAGCCCAGGGTCATGGTAGGGGTCACGCATGCACATTGCAAACACTTCTTGTTAGTGCGGCGCTACGGCATACGTCAGCGTGGCGCTAGACTTCAGTTCTAGGGGGTGTCAGGGTGTATGGACAGTCGTTGTTTCACTGTTTAACCTGGTTATTTGCCCCCTTCCACAGCACCAATGTCTGTGAGACATAGGCAAAGGGCAGTGGTGGGCCGTGACAGGCAGTGAGATGAGGCTGAGATGGCCAACTTGGTGCAATTGACGGAGAGGCACCATCGCCGCCTATTTGGACCTGTGCAGGAGGGCGACTTGCCCCGTACACAGGTCTGGGCTTCCATTGCCCGTAGACTAAGTGCCATCACAGGTATTCCACGTGATGGTGAGAAGTGCCGCCATCGCTACGTCGACATCAGGCGCAGGCAGCGACCACTGCTTGAACACTGCAGGGCCATGGTTCGCGAGGGGACTGTGCCTGTGCCAGGTAAGTGATGACTGTAGCGCCACTGCTGGCATGGGTGGTGGGGCTGTGTGTTCCGTGGTGTGCTTATGTGCATGTGTGTTGCTGCACTACACATGTTGCTCATGGGGTCCACCCATCCATTTGGTGTGTACTGTGTGGGACAGGGGTAGACGGTGTGCACTGACCCGTGTCATGCTTGGCATGGCTTTGGTGGTGCACTGCACCCGTGTGCCACTGTTGCGTGTGTTGTGCTACACCACTGGGGTACAGGGTGGTCTTTAGCGTACCGTGGTGGCTGATATTGTAATGCTGCTGTACCCTCTTCCCACTGCAGAACAATGAGGACACACTACAGACAGGAGGGACGTGATGCAGACCGGGAAGGGGCCATCAACCGACAGGCGCAGGGTACCTCCGATGGCACAGCATGCAGCGGAGAGCAGTGATGGTGACAGGGTGTTTTGCGTGAGTACTGTGTGATGTTATGCTTTTCCACTATGTGTCTGACTTTACAGGGCAGGCAGTAGAGCAAGTGTGTAGCCAGGCATACGCACTGTACACATTTGTGTACAGTTTTGTGTAGTGCATGTCTGTCAACAGTTCCTAGGTACACCAGACATTTAGGGTCACTGTAGGCCACTGGGGTGTGGCCCTGTTTGACTTGCTGTTGTGTAGGAGACAGATACATGTTTAACCTCATTAGAGAGTAAGGGAATCATCTGACAAACATCATACCCTTTTGTAAGGGGTGTACCATTTGGAGTTGCTGCGTACATCATTTGTAAGGCGAGTGTGGCTGTTGGGGATTGTGTGTAGAACATATGAATGTCTGGCTACACCCCTGCACTACAGTGTTGTGTCGGCTGTTGTGGCCCAGTTGGCTAGGTAATCCAGGCCAGATGTGAGATGGCTGCGTGCATTTCTGTTGTCCCCCTTGCCTCCATTGCCTTTCCTGCTGCTGCGAGGCCTGAGACATGGCTTGCTGTGTGTCTTAAGTATTGTTGCCATTGCCGCCATGTGTACTGATATCTGCCTTGTACTGCCATGTGCATCATGTTGCTGTTATGCCCACCATTGTGGAGGGATGATGCGTGTCTCTGCATGGCTGTGGGCCAGTCGTCATGCCTGGGGGTAGGGGATTACTGGGGTCAGCTTGTCGTGCCGCCTGTTGCTGCTGCTGATGTTGTCCTGTCTGCCATGGCAACAGTGTACTCCACCTCTCATGGCATGTGTCATTTACAGTACCACGTATAACATGTCAGTATCTGTGCAGGACATGTTGTGAGCGCATACCAGGGCCATGCACCTCATGTCATGCGGGGGGACACTGGGTCATGTGGTGCAAGCATTTCCCTGGCAGTGTACTGTCATGGTGGCGTGGACATGGGTATGTTATTGTGTGTCTTTGTCTGACCTCCGTGGTGGACATGCACAGGGCTGTGTGGAAGGGGTCCTTTGGGACTGTGGTGCCACACGGGTCTGTGTGGCTGTACATTGCATGTGTGCCTGTTGCGGCATGTGTGTTGGCAGGCATCCTCCAAGCACTCAATGGTGGGCAGTTTGATGTCTGGTGGGGAGTTGGCCAATGGGCATTGAACTGCTTACTTAATGTCTGACACCTAACAATGGCAATGTTGTACCATTCTGTGTTTAATTCATTGTGGTGTATGGTAGGGGGGACTGGTCACTATGACTGTCTGTGTATCCCATGGCCATTACAACTGTACAGGTTGTGGGCTTGTATGTGGGTGTCTTGGGGAGCAATGCATGGCTTAGTATTTACACATGCAGGGCAGCTCCCATTGTCATGGGTTTCATGAATTGTATCTTGAAGGCCACTGGCGGCAACTGACACAGTCATGGTGTACATTGGTATGTTTTCAGGCTACACTCTGGGGTGGGGTAGCCCACCCTAACAGTGGGGAGGGGGTGTCAGTGTGTCCACATGGTGTGCAGTTGTGGCCTCCCCTGGCTACACCCCTGCCTGTGGGCTCATGCTCTGATGTGGGGGCCATTGTCCGCAAGAGGGTGCTGTCCCTCTGTCCCTGTAGTGCATGGTGTTTGTGCACATGTTATGCAGGTGTGCTGCAGGAGTTGTTCTGTGGTAGCATGGTGTGCTGGTTGTCAGCCCCTATGGCAGATGCTGCTCCCACAGGTGTGTGTGTGTGCCTCGCCATGCCTTGACCACCAGGGTGACACTGTCCTGTGCATGCCTTTGGCCTACCACTGCAGTGCCACTGGTGGACCATGCCCGGTGTCTGTGTTTCACATGTGTGTGTCTTCTTGCATGTGTGCCTTCACGGTGCTGCCACTAAGGGTGGTGGCATGGCACTGTGCCATTCTCTTCACCACTGTGGGCCCCTCACCCTTCTGTTGCGGCAAGTGGCGTGGGTGGGCATTGGCACTTCCCCAGGTTGTGTACTGCTTGGTTACCTGTCCTGCAGTCCCTACCGTTCTGTTGCCAGTGTCATTGTCCTCTGTGGTCATTGGGTCTCTGTGGTCCATGTCGAGTCTCTATCTGTGTCACTTGCCACTGTTGCACACTTACATCGTGTCACCCACCTGTTCAGGGTTTCCTGTCATCATTTGTACAGCTGCTGTGTTATGGCATCATGGGTGGCAGTTTGGCTGGGTGTCTACAGTTCTTGTGGATGGCAGCAGTGAGGGTGGGCCACTGTTGGGGGTGTACAAGACAGGCATGTGTGGTTACACACGTGGTTGGGGCTGTGGCACCTTCTCCAGTTGGTGTCATCTGTATTGTGTATCATAGCTGTGTGACCGTGGGCAGCATGTCCCACCATGTGTCATCCCATGTGCATATCATTCAGTGTCCACTTGTCGTTCACATCTCTGGGGGTGACTGTCTGTTTGCACTGTTACAGTCTGCACGCCGCTGTGCTGGCTGGCCTCCACGTTGTTGGGTTTCTCAGCATACATCCATGCATATCCATGTACATTGGGGTGTTGCATGCTGCCTGTTATGTACTGCCTTGTCCTGCAGGCACATGTTAGTGTGTGTTGTGGTTTGTTACATACTAGCACGTGGGCATGGTTGTTGGGGCATGCTGTCCACTGTGTGGTGGTACATGGTGCTTTTGTGTCATTGTCATGCCCTGATGTGGTCACCCTTTCTCCTGTAGGTCCCGGCAGTTGTCACTGTGGGCCACCCATCCGGAAGAGGGTGAAGGCACAGAGGAGCTGTTGCGGAGGCTGGTGCGGCAACAGCGTACCCTGATTGAGCAGCAGGCAGTTATGATTGCTGAGACACGGTGGGTTGCAGCCATCCTGGAAGAACGTCTGCCAGCACCTGCCTGCACCTAAACCCTGCTTCCTTTTCCACTAGCCTGCTTCCTGTCCCTGGCCCACTATCCCTAGCCCTGTATCTGCCATCCTGTTCCCCTCCATTGCTTCCTATTTCCACAGCCCTCTCCCATCCACATTCTTACCCCATTGTTCTGTTGCTATGTTTAAGTTTTGCCTGTTTGAGATGTTACTGTTGTTTTCCCCATTGTTTTCAGTCCCTTTATTACGCCAGCCCTTTTCCCTTTCATGATGTTTTGCTTGCACCCCATTTTTATGAACAGTGTTCTGCTCTGTTTTGGTTATTTTTGCTTAATATATGTTCATACTGCCTTTGTGCCTTAGATGTTCACATTTTGCAATATAGTTTATTATGCTTGACATTCCTGTGTCCTGTGTCTTTTTGGGGTGGACTTGGGATTTGACAGTGTTCTGTGGTGTTCTAGTTTCACTTGTGGTTCCAGGTTATTCCATTCCTTTCACTAGTACTGCAGTTGTGTCTGGCTGGGCTGTTTTGCTTTCCTGTGTTCCTGGACAGCTGCTTACACCTCTGACACTTTGTTTCTGTGGGTGTTTGCACTGCCTCTGTCTGATTGCTATATTCAGTGCTGTCTTAATCCCAGGCAATGTTTGCCCTGCACTCCTGGGCCTGTTTGCCCGGCTTCCTTTGCTATATTCAGCTGGTTTTGCACTGGGCTATTCATTTTGAATATAGCTATGTTTTTGCTCTGGGCACAGTTTGCCCACCGGGCAGTGCTAATTTAGTCCCGGGGCAAAGATTTGAATATCTGGCCCATAGAGTCTCCCTTAACTCCACAGAGTGACAGATTCACAACTTGTTAAAGTTGCAATGTTATCCTATGGGAATTGTAAATTGTAAATCTTTATGTTTTTTTATAGGGTGCCTGAATTCTGTTGTAGGGTATTATTTGTTAGTGTTGCAGTCCATTAAGACCTTTCTTTTGATGTAGAGATTGTCCTTTAAATGCAGATATTGACAGAGTTATGGGTTGTTAAAATTGAAATGTGAAAAAAAAACTACAGAAAGTCCATATTTTTTTGTATGAAGGAATCTTTTTCATGAGAATGACACAATCTCATGAAAAAAGATTCATATGAAAAAAGAATGTGAAAAAACTAAGTTCAACTTATTTTTATTTGTATGAAGGAATCTTTTTCGTGAGATTATGCCATTCTCACATAAAAAGATTCCTTCACACTAAAAAGGAGGTAGCACATCAATTGAGCGCAAGAATTTGAGTGAAGTTATTTGAGTGACTCCATATAATGACTATAAATTAGGCAAAAGTGTTTATAGAGTGACTCACAATTACAGTGACAGTATTAATAGCCTACCACAGTGTCCAGGTGTATTGCGGAGTAGGAATCTAATAGATGGAGGGGGGGAGGTTAGGGTTGCACAGCCCCCTGTGGGGGTGCAGGGGGGCAGAGCCCCTCTATGTAACATGGGTGTATCATTCGCCAAAATAAACTGTCACTGCAAATTACAGTCGCTCAAAATGTAGTCGCTATAATGCATGCGCTGAATTTTTAGTCACCCAATAAAATTAGCCCAACTGACATGGAACCCAAAAAGGAATGTGAAAAAAAACGAAGTCCAAATTCTTTTTTTGTATGAAGGAATCTTTCATACCAAAAAGGAACAAGAAAAAAACTATGTCCAAATAATTTTTCGTAAGACAAAAAATATTTTTAAAATGTGCTAAAAACACATTTCTGGGTCAAAAAACTAACTCTAGAATCCAGCTAACAGTGTCCCAATTAGCATGATCCATTGTTGGTGTCTCTGCAACATATGATTTTTATAGGATTTCAAAAAATTAATTAAAAAAAAGGAAACAAGATGGCAGCCATACAAAGAAATTATTTTTTCTCATGAGACAAGATTACCCCACTCGAAACAGAATGTTTTTTTGTATGGCCAATTTCTTTTTCGTGTGAAACAGCTATCCAAAAGAGTGTACTGAAAATGCTCAGAACTGAAATTTCAAATCCTTATAGCTCCAGAATGGATTATTATTTTTTCACAAAACCAACAAAAGGCACCACTCTGGGCCAAGCTCTTTCCACCCTGAAAATTTCAGATCAAAATTCCAAGCCATGTGGGTGCTAAGTGTTGACAACAAAACAGCCAAAAAAAAAAAAAAAAAACAACAACAATTATTTTCACTATCCAGATCTCGGAATCTGCACATCCAACCAGAATGAAACTTGGCAAGTCAAGACACCTTGTCCCCAAGATTGTACTTGCAAAACTTTGTGCAAATCTGTTGAATGGGGCGAAGCTATTAAAGTGCAGAGTTAGGAGTTTAACATTAAACAGCCTACTCAACCCTAACTATAGTGGTGCTACTGTGCCACTATATTTTTTTTTAATTGACTAGCTACACTCACAGCAGTGTGCACATCAAGAGTTAACTCAGTCATTTTCTATGGCAAGTACTGCATTATATTCATAGTCATGTCGGGTGATAAGGGCGAAATAAAAAAAGTGCCAACAAAAAGGATGAAGTCAGAATGGCGATGGCACGCTGTTATTCTGATGCCCCATGTGTGGTGGTTGCTACAGACCCAAGGATGGTTATATAGAGTGACAGGGGTGCGGGTGGTGAAGCCCCCCTGCATGTGTGAGTGCTCCAGCACTTCTGCCTATCTGCCATGCTTGCCACAGTAATTGCTGTCACCCTTATTCCTTCACCCTTATTGCATGGTACCATTCATAGTGCCACTGCATCAGCCATTTTTGACCCTCAGTTCTAAGCCCCTTTTGGATAGTTCCAATCCTTGCATATAAGTTTATTACATATGAACATATGAAAACTGCAAGCAGAAGATCTGCTGTCTATCAAGTCTCCATCCCATCAAACCTAACACCCCTTCACCCCTTTCTTAGCCTCCATTGACCCTGACCCTCCCTTTCTCCCTGTCCCATCTCATGTCTAGGGAGACAACCTCCTCCAGGAATTCGTTCTACTCCCTCACCACCTATTCTGTGAAGAGGTGCCTTCTGACCTCCCTCTTGAACCTTCTCCTTGCCAGCTTATAGCAGCATCCCCTTGTAGTCTTGTTCCCACTAAGATTAAAGAGGCCCTCCTTCCCCATGTTTACCTCATTGATATCTTTTAGGTGCTTGAAGGTTTCACTCAAGTTCCCTCTCTCCCTCCTCTCCTTGAGTGAGTAAATGCTGAGGTCAGTTAATCTGTCTTCATATGCCTTGCCCTGCTGTCCCTTAACCATTTTCATTCTTCTCTGGACTGCCTCTAGCATTTTTATATCCTTTCTCAGGTAGAGTCTCCAATACTGCACACCATACTCCAGGTGCTGCTGCACCAGACAATATGACTTCTCCCGCCTGCTCATGATCCCCCTGGCAATACAGCCGGGCATTTTGTTTGCTTTGGCAGCTGCCTTCCTACAATGCATTCACTGTTTGAGGTTGTTGGTGATGGCTACACCTAAGTCTTTTTCCACCTCTGATCTGGTGACCAGGAATACCTTCCCCCAGATTGTAGTCAGTCCTTGGGTCCTTACTTCCAGTGTGCATCACTTTGCACTTCTTTGTATTGAACCTGGGTTGCCATATTCCAGACCAGCTTTCTAGCCTGGCCAGATCTTCTCTAAGGCCCTATATCCCCTCAGCTGTGTCTACCCTCCTGCAGAGCTTGGTACTGTCTGCAAAAATGCAGATCATGCCCTTTGTGCCATCTCCAGTGTTGCTCATAAACATGTTAAACAATGGTGGGCCAAGCATCGAGCTCTTCGGAACCCCACTGGTGACGTCCCTTGAACTAGAGAGCTCCCCCAACTATCACCCTCTGGATCCTTCCCTCCAACCAATTAGCCACCCATCTTGTTAGATTCACCCTGCCCCTAGGTCCTCCAACTTTATGATCAACCACTTATGGGGCATTGAGTCAAAGGCCTTATTGAAGTCTAAGTACAGTATGTCAACCAATTGGCCCTTGTCTGCTGTTCTTGTTACCTTGTCAATCAATCAAACTTTATTTTACCTGGAGAAACACCATTGACACACTCATTTACAAACACTCATTTGAGAATGAGAAACACTCATTTACAAAGTGGTCCTGGGTGGACATTACATGACAGACACTGGCGATCAGAAGCGCAAGAAATACATAGACTAGAACATAGGTAGGATAAAACATGAGAGATATATTATATGCAATAAGGCATAAGCTCAAAAACAATCATCAAATACAAGATATACATGAAAATACAATTCCAACCATGTAAGCAGAGGTACATTATTAAAGGTGAGACAGGGAAGTTGGAATAGTGGGGCAAAGCTAGTTAACTTGAGAGAAGGGAGGGAAGGGTGCACAACAGACATAGAGGGAGATAAAGGTGAAGAAAGAACTGGAAGAGGAGGGATGCCAGGAAGATGTGAGGTAGAATAAAATGCACAAGAACATGGTTAAGGACTATTGAGAGATGAGAACTGCAATTACAGCCTGGGGGGGCAGGATGCTGACAGGGGTCAATTTTTTTAAGGTTGATGGTACAGGTACAGAAGTCTAGATATAGTGAGTTAGTTCCTATGGAAGCAATTACAGGATTTGTCAAACAGGTGATGGATCAACATTTTGAAGGACGTCCAGTTAATGAGCTGTAATAGCTTTAAGGACTTCTGGATACTATCCCAGAGAGAGGGGAGAGAGTAGCTTAGTGAAGAAGTGCTATATCAAGTGCTGATCCTAGGAGTAACGAGGATGATATAGGAATATTTTCTAAGGTAGTAGGCCCCCAAGGAGGGAACTAATAGTTTGGAAATATAATGGGGGAGCTTGCCTGTAAGGGCTCACTTAGTCCATAGTACTGTATTTTTCAACCTCCTTGTCTGTAAGGAATGCCATCCTAATAGGGAGTCAGGGAACAATGGTGTGTATTACATGGAGTGTTGGTGATGAATCTTAGTGCTCTGTGATATAGAGTGTCAAGGTTGGAAAGAGAGGCAACAGGGCAGTAGCTGTAGATGAGATCAGCGTTATCAAGGAGGGGGAGGAACGATGACTGCACTAATCTAATTTTAGCCTCAAAAGTGAGTAGGTGCTTAATCCTGCAAAAAATGCCAAGTCTTTGAGCTTTTTAACAAGTGCTTCGACATGTGGAGTAAAGGAGAACCTGCTGTCTATCCATAGCCCAAAATATTTACATTTATCGACTGGTTCTAGTGGTTCCCCAAGAAGTGCAGTGATTTGTGGACTGCCACCCAATGGGAGTGTGATTGCAGAATTTGACTGAGGAGAAAGAAACATGACCTTAGTTTCTGGGGCATTGAGGAGCAGTTTGAGATGAAGAAGATTGTGTTGCGACAACTGGAATTCTTGTTGTAGGTTAATGCAGGCCTGTTCCAGGGAAGGTTAATCAATAGAGAGGACAGTATCATCCGCAAAGAGATGTATACTAGCAGATTGGATATTGAGGCCAATGTAATTGACGTACATTGCAAATAGTAAGGGCCCAAAGATAGACCCTTGAGGAACTCCTCTCATGAGGGTCTTAAGTGGGGAGAGGTCACATTGCATTGAGACTTAACCTGTTGCTGACAACCTACTAGGTAGGAGGTAAACCATTTGATAGAGATGTCATTTAAGCCAGTGTTGCATAGCATATGCAGGAGGAGCTCATGGTCTACCATATCGAATGCTTTACTCAGATCTAGAAGTAAAGCACAGATATGTTTTTTGGCATCGAGGGCTGCTTACCAATCTTTAGTAACTTTGGCTAAGGTGGTTATAGTACCAGGTCTGGATCTAAACTCGGATTGCAGGGGATTCAGCATATTGTGTGATTCAAGGTGATCTCCAAGTTGAGTGTTAAGTATTTTTTCAAGGAGTTTGGAGAGGGTTGACAAAAGGGAAATTGGCCTATAATTGTTCAGAACACTAGGGTCACCTGATCTGAACAATGGTACGGTGTGTGCAACCTTCCAGTCATGTGGTATGACCCCTGCGTCAATGGATTTATTAAAAAGATGAGTGATGGGGGCAGTCAGTGCATGGTGTCCGAGCTTCAAGAAGTAAGGGTCAATATGGTCTGTCCCAGCACTCTTATTGACATTGAGTGCTAACAACAGGTTTTCCACCTGCTTGAAGGTGACAGGTTTGAAGCAGAAGGGGTTAACTTGGGAGGGGGCCCTGATGGGGAGGGGTAAGGCGTGAGAATTAAGCAGGTACTCACATAATGCATTTGCTGGGATGTGTCGAAAGCGAGACCTGCTGTGGCAAAGTGATTATTTAAGAGATTTAGGATATCTTCTTTGCTGGAGGTGGAGGTAGTACCAGTGGTGATCTCTGCTGGGGGGGGGGGAAGTGGTATGGCCTTGTATTTCTCTCAGTGTCTTCCAGAATTTGTTAGGATCCTTGGTGATAGAATCCAGAGCGGATTGAAAGTATTTAGCTTTTTCAGCTCTGATTAATTTTGTTTAAAGGTTCCTGGAGGCTCTAAAGGCCTCCCAGTCAGAAGGCAATCTAGTTTTTCTTGCCTTTTTCCAGAGCGCATCTCTTTTGTGTAGGGCAGTCTTGAGTGCATCATTGAACCAGTGGCATGACTTTTACTTGGTTCTGATTTTGACTAGTGGTGCGTGTTTGTTAGTGACCTGTAGTAACAGAGATTTAAACATGATGTAAACTAGGTCTAGGGAGGGAGCTAGGTAGAAGTCTTGCCACCTGATCTGATGTAGATCTGAGAGGAAATGGGCACAGTTAAAATGGCGACGATTTCTTTTATAAATGTAAGTGGAGGAGAAGATTGGTCTAGGCAAGTTTCAGACGCAAGCAATAGCACAGTGATCACTTATGTTGTTAAAGAAAATTTCTGTATGAGAAAAGGTGTGGGGTCTATTGACAAGAATAAGGTCAAGTAGGGTACTATTTGCAGGGTTTTTAATATTGTCAAAGAAGTCAATCAGGTTAGTTTGGCAGGATCTTCCTGCCATGAACCCATGTTGCCTCTCATTCTGAAGACCATTTACCTCCAGAAACCTGACCAGACTTTCCTTAAAAATTGTCTCCATAAGCTTACCTACAACTGAGGTCAGGCTGACCAGCATGTAGTTGGCCAGGTCATCTCTGGGCCACTGATGCTACCACTGACTGAGTCAAAAAGTCAGGCGACTTTTTTTCAGATTTTCTATTTCAAATTTGGTTTATTTAGCAGATCTGAAACTTTTTTGATAAATAACTTTCAGTAACAAAACACTTTCTGTGTATTCCATTTGTGATTAGGTAATACAGTACTTGAAGGTCCCTCTGGTGGCTCTGCATGGTTGTTTATGTCAAATCGTGTGGCTGGTTTATGCAACTGTCCTGACTCCACAGCCATCAACACCTCCAGCAAAGCTCTGAAAACATAATATGTAGGCACGATTCAGCTTATATTCCACATTAGCGCTGTATTTCTTCAAACCATTGTTTAGTACCACCAAGGTCATATGACATGAAAAATGGCTTTTTGTACCAGGTCTGATTGCTTATTCCTCACCAGAGGCCATAATACTCTGCTTGTGACATCACAGTTCTTCCCTAGCAGCAGACTGTGATGCGATACAGAGAATTATGACCTCAAGTGGGGAAGATGAACTCTATGGGAAAACTCCTTTTTGTGCAAATTTCTGCTTACGTTAATAAGGCAGAGAAAATATTGACAGAGGATATATGACATATTTATTTAGTTATTTGAAAATTGATAACTGGGATAGGCATGCTGAGCCAAGGTTCATTTTCAGTTGCAACCGCGTGGGATGGAAACAGGAGAAAAACAGCAGTACAATACACAGTAACAAGTCACATGAGCATCATATGGTAAATAAATTGGTACAAAAATAAACAGGTACATAAATAAGTTGGTACAGAGAATATAGTGCAGTCACAGCTCAATATAAAACACCTGTACAAGTGCAAAGGTAAAAGCGGCAGCAGTACATAACACTGCCAATACTATACTGACAGGGTCCACCACATAATAACGTGGTCAAAACTGTGCAGTCAAAAGCTCGGCTATGAGATAATTCCCAAAGACACCCAGTCAAAAATCAAGCTAATATAAACTCCAAACCATGCACGCTGTTTTGACCACACGATTTTTGACCACGTGTTTATTTTTTTGAGGTATTGACAGTATACGATACTGACAATAGGCAAGAGACCAGTAGGACGAGCTTATGCTTGGCCTTGTGATGGAGGGAAGAGCAGTGTCGGTGAGGAAGTGAAACAAGTAGGCAGGTAGTGGAGACTCAGTTGGAGGCCCACCATGGATGGTTGAACCTCAGGCCAGGGAGGTGTCAGGAGCAATGGTAACAGAAACAGGTGTGGTGGGGTTAGAATTTGAGCTGGTGCCTAAGGGAGCTAGGGGAGAAAGAGAGATGGAGGGAGGAGGGGAATTGGCTCCAGAGTGAGGGAAGTTGACAGGAGAAGACAGATTGCCCAGCAGAGGAGCAGGGGACATGCGACTGCCCATCAGAGGATGGGGGGGTGAGGAGAAATACAAACTGAATTACAATTAAATATTATGTTTTCTCAGAAATATCAACAACTTGTAACCCCCAAAGGTGGGGCTTACCTTTTGAGTTGTTGGAGGCTCACAGTGAGTTCAGCTGTAGTTCTTGTGACCTCTGACTGGAACTAGTGTTGGAGGCCAGATGAAGAGGAATGAAGCTTACAGCAGTCTTTTCTCCATCCATGCCATCAATGAAAAGTGGGCACCTGCACACCAGAAGGATCACCGCTGACATCATTGATGCAGACCAGGTTACGAATGCAGCTGACAAACTGTAAACAAGTAAAGTAATGCATCATTCAGATATAAAGGATAATGGATGGGCAACAGTGAACAACACTGTTGTTCCCTTTGAGAGATTGTCATGACAACCATGTAAACCTCAAGAGTGAAGCCTGAGAGTTTTTTGTTTGTCATACAACTTTGAGAAGTGAACAGCAGTGTTGTTGTTTACTGTTGCCCAGTCATTGTCTTGTATAGTGTATGGGCAACAGTACATAGATTGCAGGTCACTTCTTTGGTGGTCTGCCATGATGTCAGGGACACCCCCACCACCACCACCACCACCAGTGTGTCCCGGTGCCCATAGCCCTTTTTTATTTATTTATTTTTTGCATTAAATCCCCCCATCAAGCACCGCTCCATCCTGCTTGCACACACTGTATTTATTTTAAAATCGCACCCAGCTTATGACTATTCTGCTTCTCCTCAGTATTGCGCAGCTGTTTTAGACCCCCACCACTTGCCGCCGATCAAGCACCGCTCAATACCAGCTCACAAAGATTGTATCTAAATTGTAAAATAAGGATACCAGAACCACCCTTCGATAAACATATATACCTGGGAGTCCAACATGTCTTTCTGGCTCTTCCTTGTTGCTGCTATCCTGGCACTTCGGCAACGGCAGTCATGAGACACCATTGAACTGCTTAAGACGTGAGCGGAGACAGAAGCAGCAGCATGAGGTGACATTCAATCTTGTTGTACCATCATTGTGATGTACTCAAGAAGGTACAACAACCTCTTAATGTCACAATGATGGTACAGCAACTCTGGGATTTCATCTAATTTAGTTAACAGCCCTCTCCCATACACTATAAAAGAAATTGTGTGAAAGCAGTAGCAAGCACAGTGTAGAGATGTAAAGTTTGTAAACAGATGGATGTCACCATCTTAAAGAATTTTTACCCCGTGATCATCCAACTAAGATATGGGGGGGTCCTGCAAAAGGATCCACGATGGGTCATCGACAAAATATTTGTCGAATGACCCGACAGCGAAACCAGCAGGTCGACTGCATTTTGCAGTTGGCTGCCGGTTTGCAGAAGCAACAAGTGTTTTCTTGGGGGGCTTCACCCCTGAACCTCCCCACTTAGGATTCTCAACTCAGTCGGAGCTGAGTCAGGACTCCCTACAGAAAGTGCTGGGTGCCAGAGGGTTCCCTACAGCGACGTGGTGCTGCTGTCGCTGTAGGGGATTCCACTGACAGCGTGTCGATGTCGGGGCTGTATACCCTGCAAAAAACCCAAGGCACTCTGGCAACAGAGTGGCAGAGGCTTGGCACACTTTCTGCATCAGTCTTGGGGCCAGAAGAGTGACTAGCAGCCACATCAGCCACTCAGTAGATAGAGGACTTGATTCTCAAAGCCCTGAGACTGACGCAAGATGCCTGCACCAAACATAAATGGCGTAAGTGGCACCTTGCATCAGAAACATCCCCCTGTGCTATTCACAAAGGCAGCCTGCATCAACCGTAGGATTTCTGCCCCAAATGGGGTTTGGGAGACCTGTGCACCCAGAAATGGGCTACGACATGGTGCTAGGAGGAATGTGGCAGATGCAAACGGCCACATCCCCGAATGTGGGATTCTCTTGACTCTCCCAGAGGAAGAATTTCTAAGTATCCTTAGACCAGCCAGGGCTGGCCTAAGAGTACTTAGAATATTCTTCCTCTGGGAATTACCTGTGTGCAGCAATGTGCTGCATTCCCCCATCCCCATGTGTCCCAGAATAATAAAAAATAACAGTGCCCCCATTCCTGGTAGTCAGTGGTCCCCCTTCCCATCCCAATGCAGCCCATTATAATAAAACCTAACAGTGCCTCCAATACTGGTAGTCAGTGATCCCCTTCCCAACCCGATGTGGCCCGGTATAATAATTAATAATATTATTGCCCCTCTCCCTGTTGATCCAGTAGCCCCACCCCTCAAGTCCCGATCCCCCATTAAGACATAGGTATATATCATTGGTGGTCTAGTGGCCCCCCCCTGGCAGACAGTGTCCACCCACCCTGCTCCCCCCTCTCCTCAAAATGGGCTGGCAAATGGCACAGCCCACTGCTCACCTGCACGGCCAGTCACTGACTGAGCTCTAAATGAGCGCTGTACTGTGCACAGTACACATCCATTGAAATGGAGTCCCTCAGGGGTCCATTTTGGGACCCTATTATTTTCTCTTTTCCTCAAAACTGCCTCTATAGTCTGTCAGTACACTGAGGCTATCTTGTATGCTGACAGTGTGGTAAATTTTGTGTGGGGAAGCTTATCAAAGCTCTTTCTACTAGTGTTCAGGTAGATTTTGATAAGCCCCTGGAGTGGTTCAAGTCTGGTAGGTTGGTTCTTAATACCAAAGAAACCAATATGATGCTTTTTAGGGGACACAGGAAGACTAGAACGGGACCTCTAAATATTTTGATTTGAACAAGGAAAGCATCAAATGTATCAATAATTTCAAGTACAGTAGCTACCACTTATACCAGATGCGGTTACACCATTCAGTTTTAACAGATAAAACTGCTGTTACCGATTCATCTGACTGCATGATAGTGCTAATTTTAAACATTAATAGCAGATGCAAATGCTGCTTTTAGTGGACAGCTTACTGCACTTACTGCACTCACAACATAAGGGAATGCTTCTCTTGGTTTTGGCAGTGATGGTGCCAACAGCTGATTGTCAAATTGGATCAGCTGTCGCTGTATAAAGGCAGGCCATTTAACTCGCTATTAATGCTGTTTAACGCTCCACTCTGTTTCTATCATGGAAAGCTAAGATTCTTTCAAAAATGGACAAATTCCTGTAGCTAAGCATTCATAGCCTTGCCATACAGTTTGGTCTTCCTAAATCCACTATTTCAGACCTCCTGAAATCAAAAGCAGACATTCCCATTGGGTGGTATAGCAACCAAAATCCCGACTGTGGTCTGCAAGTGTAAGAGAGAGGGCAAGGATGCTGAAATTAAGGAAGCCCTTTTACGTTGGTTTGTGAATGCCAGAGGTCGTAAGGTCATGATTGGCAGGTCACTTCTGCAGGAGAAGGCAAATCAAATTGCAGAGGCAATCGAGAAAGAATTGACCCCAACTGATGGCTGGTTTCAAAGATGGAAATGGCTCAACAAAATGACATTTAAAAAAGCACACTGAGAAAAGCTAAACACTGATGTCCTTGCTGCTGAGAACTCATCCAACACTGATCTGCCTCATCTGCTTGCCGGATTCCAACCTCACAACATTTTCATTGCAGATGAGATGGGACTTTTCTACAGGTATGTAGGATCTGAGACTCTTACATTCAAAGCTGAGCCACCCACGGGACAGAAGAAGGCAAAGGGAAGGATCTCTTGCCTTTGCTGTGCTAACATGAATGGTTCTGAGAGTTACTATGGGGCAATGCCACAATACTGAACCAGGCTGGTCACTCATTGCTGAAACAGAAAAAAAGTGTGTGGCACACGTGAGTCGGCCAAAACAGCAGACCGATATTACAAGTTTCTTTTCTTTTTAATAAATAGTTTTTTTTTGCAATTAAAATCAGATATTACATAATATCAAAAACACACTATTTGACTAGAGCATGAAGCTTCCCGTCCTCCTAATGATAGGAAAAAAGTACACATTCTTCTTAGTCTCAGCACCATATAAGTGAACTAATAATTACCTACCCTTACAACATGCTATTTTATAAGTACAACCTTACATCTTTACTTTATCTTTAAATTAAGAACCTCTGTGCTTTATCTGCGACTTACTATATTTAGTTATATTATTTCATCAAGTTCCCCTGTTACCAGTCAGCCTAGGGGTCAAATCTCCCTTCATTTATCACTTTCATAATTAGGTCTTATTTTTCCTCATGCTTCAACATTTGTTTTCTAGTAAAAAAATATGTCTTCTTCAGTCTCACTGATTCTAAAAGTAGATTTTTCCATAGTTCAATGTTTGGTATTTCACTGTCTTCCCACATACAGGTGATACACCATTTTGTGCTTCGAAATGCCACTGTTATTAATTCTTTGTTCTTATTATTAATGATTTGTGTAGATGATGCAGCGAATACATACAATTCTGGTTCAAAAACAGTCTATACCAAGTGCTTTATTTAAAATTTTGATAACTGGCCCGGTGGCACTGAGGGCTGAGGTGCTGGTCTTCTTACCTCCCGCTATGACGGTGACCCATGTTTGGGAATGAGCATGGGCCGCCGGAGGTCAGCAGGGGGGGAGGAAAGGGATCGAACATCCATAGGACTGCTCTCCTTGTCTGGGGAGGGTGGACACCAGTGGTTCGGTGCATGACTGGCCCCTGGCGGAGGCTCGGGGACTGGCACACTGAAAGCTACAGAGAAGGGGTAGATGAGGCAGACATTCAGAGGAGCGCGTACGGGAGCGTGTGCACTCGCTCCTTGGGCGTCATTGCACGCCTCATCTAGGGGAACCAAAGTACAGGAGGAAAAAGGTACTGGCATGGCAGAATGAGGGTTGGTCCTCACAGGCACCACTCCTGTGATGGGCAGTAACCCTTCCAGCACTGAATCCGAAGTTAGGTGGGTTGAGGGGGATCCCCGCCGCCCCATCATGGGGGGCAAGCTGTGGGGCAGCTGGAAGGGTAGGCTGCGAGCAGAGGACGGGGCTGGGGGAATCCAACATGATGCATTGCTGCCAGGGACCAAGCGGATAAAGAAATTAACAGTAAAAAAAATGTTGATAACTTCTGTCCAGAATGCTGTTATATAAGGACATTGTACTATAATATGTGTTGAGTTTGCTATCTCTCCATGTCCCCTCTTACAATATGGAGAGATATCATCCATACATTTATTTAATAAATATGGGGAGTAGTATATTCTGTGAATAATATAGAAATGAATTTGATTCATTCTATTGTTCATACATCTATTGCAGGTTGTACAAATCTCTTCCCATTTTGGCAATGAAATATTATTATAAGCGTTTTAATTGGATTCACCACAACATAACCCAGATAGACCATCTTAGGGTAGCTGGTTCATTCCACTGGGGTGTCGAACAGAAAAGGCATACTGATGAGTCCTGGTAGAACGAAACACATGTCCATGTCTTCTGTTGGCACCCTTTGCAAACAGTGTGAGAGGCCTTTCAGTAGCATGCATTTCTGCCTAAAGTTGAACCAGCATAATATTCTGTGGTGATTTGTATATGCAGCCCATGATGCTTTGTATTGTGGGGGCATGTGTGATTTTGTATTTCTTTGAAACTAGGCTTCCCTGCCAAATGCCCTTTGGGGTAACCATTGCCTCAGTGCTTGCTCACAGAGGTTCTTTGTCTTTTAAATTGTTTTTTGTTTTAATTGGGTTCACCACAACATAAGCCAGATAGACCATCTTAGGGTAGCTGGTTCAGTCCACTGGGGTGTCAAACAGACAAGGCATACCGATAAGTCCTGGTACAACAAAACACGTTTCTATGTCTTCTGTTGGCACCCTTTGCAAACTGTGTGAGAGGTCTTTCAGCACCATGCATTTCTGCTTAAAGTTAAACCAGCATAATATTCTGTGGTGATTTATATATGCAGCCCATGATGCTTTGCATTGTGGTGGCATGTGTGATTCTGTATTTCTTTGAAACTTGGCTTCCCGGCCAAATGCCCTTTGGGGTAACCATTGTCTCAGTGCTTGCTCACAGAGGTTCTTTGTCTTTTAAATTTTTTTTTGTTTTAATTAGTTTCACCACAGCATAACCCAGATTCATTCCACTGGGGTGTCAAATAGACAAGGCATACTGAGGAGTCCTGGTAGAACGAAACACATGTCTATGTCTTCGGTTGGCACCCTTTGCAAACTGTGTGAGAGGCCTTTTGGCATTTTACATTTCTGCTTAAAGTTGAACCAGCATAATATTCTGTGGTGATTTGTATATGCAGCCCATGATGCTTTGCATTGTGGGGGCATGTGTGATTTTGTATTTTTTTAAGATCCTCTTCCCATTTTAGTTTCAAAGTTGATGTTAGATCTTTTTCTACTAACAATAGAAGAATATAATTTGGAAATCAATTGTTTTCCTATTTTGTGCTGTCTCCAAACAATCCATACATTCATTATTGAGCGTCATGTTTCCTCTTTGCTGTAATTCTGTTAAAGCAGATCTAATTTGTAAATAATTAAAGAACATGTTTTTGTGCAGTCCAAATTGCACTTGTAACTGCTGAAAATCTTTTAGTATTTGATTAAAATACAGATCTGCTATACAAGTTATATTAACTTTTAACCATTTTTTATGCTCATTGCATTAAAAATGGGATGGAAATTATTTTGATATGGGGTGAAGTCCCAGTTATCATATTCTTACCATCCACTGTACTCATGTTATTTAAAATGTTTAAGGCATGTTTAAAGAACACATTACCTGGTTCCTTCATGTTACTAGCTTTAAAATTTTGAGAAAACAAATGCATCACTTCTTTTGGGAATGGATTTCGGAATTCAAAATAGGCCCAGGGAGGTGTTGAAGGGGACCATAGTTCTTTTAATGGTTCTATAGCTGTAACCAATGATAGTATTGCAAATTAGGTAACATTAGTCCCATTTGTGAATAGTTTACCATCATTTTTTGTTTCTTTAATCTTGGCCTGCTTTTTTTCCAGAGGAACTTGGTGATAATTCCATCTATTTTTATAAATAAATCCTTAGGTATCAACAAATGTATTGCTTAAAATATATATAGAAGTTGAGGAAGTATGCTCATTTTAATTAATTGAACTCTTCCGAGTAATGAAAGGGGGAGCCCCTCCCACTTTTGCAGGTCTAGTTCTATTTCTCTTATTAACGTATATCAGTTCATTTAAATGTTTAGTAAGATGTATTCCCAAATATGTAATTTTGTCTTTTTTTACAGTGGTAGGAAAATTGTCAATATTGATTTTGTTTTTGTCTGATTGTAGAGACAGGGCTGTCACATATTCACTCAGCAGGTCAGGCCCTCTACTTCCAAAGTGCCAACCTCTGAGAGCAGTCTTGTGAACAGTGTAACAGACAAGATAACCCTCTTGTCTGTTTTTGTGAGTTCGGATCAACCTTTGGTCTCAGTTCTGGAGGGATTCAAACTGTTAACTTCTTGCTAGCATACCCAATGCACAGGCTCAGTTATATCTGTCTTCGGGGGGCCAGATATCTTTGCCTATGGGCACCTAACCAGGTATTCAGAGATGAACCCTTTAAAACTTTTATAAAGACCTCAGATTTAAAACTCTTCTCTTTCCAGTTTGATACCACCATACAAGCTATATGTCTGCTGAACTATAAATATTTCTTAGCAAAAGAAAGCAATTCAAAGATAGACCAGGTTTTCTCTAAAATTAGAGTTTTTACTAAAATATATAATATTATGTCAAACATACAATACAGAATTGTTATATCACAAGATATACATATCTTTAAACAAAACAATGTTTAAAACTGCAATTCCTACAACTACATTTAGATTCGTCTAGCTTTCGAGATACCTCTTTTTTAGTGCTCAGATGTTTTCTTGGTCAGTGTCAGATACAAAATGCAACTCTATAGTGAAAGAGAATAACCTTTTCAAGCAGTATTAGCCAACCCCTTTTGGATGAAGTCATCCAGCCCCTCCTCTGGTCTAAATATCTAACAAAAATATATTTTATACAACCACAGGATGTAATTCCAAAGTATTAATTCTGCAAGTTTAGCATAACTCAAGTTTCAATGACACCTGTTTTGATCTCATGCTGTACCCTCTTCACACAGTCTTCATAGGGTCATTTACAACCTTACACCTCTATGTAACATCCTAGCTTCCCGTATTTTAACATCATAAACCTAGTTTATGATTTCTCTCTTAACAAAATTAACTTACCAACTCTGTAATTAGCTCAAAGAAACAGGATCCTTGATAAAAATCTTCCAGTAACTGTCAGCAGTTCTCTTGGCCTGCATCTGTCAGCTGAAATCTGGGGCGGGGGGGATGAGAGAGGCCATTCATAGAGTATTTGAATTTTCAGCAGAGACATTAATACATTTTATATTAAAAAATATAATACGGCACTCAGAACTGGCTGTCTACATCACAAGGGCTTCTGATTTTTTACAATTTACTGAGTATCCTGAACATTTGCCATATTCTTTGATCATTTGCATTATGTTTTCCACCTCTTTTTCTGGGCTCTTTAAATATAATAAAATATCATCCACAAACAATCACATTAGCCAGAAGTTCAATTATTAAGGTAAATAACAGGACTGATAATGGACAACCCTGTCATGAGCCTATGAATAACGGAAATGTTGAGAACACTGTATCATTGGTCATAACTTTAGCCCTTGGAGTTGTATATATTGCCTGTACCCAGTTGAAATGTTTCCCACCAATATTAATTGCTTTCAATACCTCAAATAGGTAGGGCCATTCAACCCTATTGAATACCTTTTCTGCATCCAGGGACACCACCATTGCATTTGGGTCCTGCACATTATATAATATGTTCAGCATATTTCTGATATTATTATGACCTCTTCTTCCCCTGATGAAAGCCATCTGGTCCTCCCCAATAAGGGCTGGCAAAACCTTTTCAATCTTGTAGCCAAAATCTTTGCAAATATTTTATAGTCATTATTAAGTAGTGATATTGAGTGATATAATGAACATAGAGACTTGTCCTTACCCTTCTTGGGAATGATCATAATAAGAGCTTCATCAAAGGAAGAAGGGAGGGATCATTGGAAAGCATTAAACATTGCTGTTAATCTAGGGTTTATAAATTATAAGACCTAGATTAACAGCAAGTTATAATCTTCCGAAAGGTTTTATAAAAATCAATCCCCAACCCATCCAATCCTGGAACTTTCTCTGGTTTTAATGCTTGCATTGCCATCTCCACCTCTTTAATATATATTTCTTCATCTAATATCTGTTTCTGTTGTTCTGTTACTTGTGCAATATCAAGAAAATATTATATATCCCCTTTCTCAGCTTGTGAACTGTAAAGTGTTTGGTAATGGTCAATAAAATCTGAGTTTATATCTTTCTCTGAAGTTCTAACCCGATCTCCTGATTTAATTTCCATAATGTTCCTTTCTGCTTTTTCCTTTTTTATAACATACAGGCCAGTAACTGACCCCCTCTGTCTATGTGTGTGTAATTATTTGACTGTGTATACATCATCATTCTTTCGACTTTTTTATTATAAATTTGATTATATTATGTACATACAAACATATGAAATTTGCCAGCAGATAAAGGCCTAGACGTCTATCAAGTCTGCTCGAATGTGCAGCTAGCACCTCTTATTCTGCAGCTGCCACTCCCTTCCACCCTTCCCCTCCATTGACCCTCCCCCTTGTCTTGTCCCAGCCCCTTTTGAAGCAGTTCACTGTTCTACTGGATACCACTTCTGCTGGTAATCCATTCCACCCAGCTACCACCCTCGCTGTTAAAAAGTGTCTCCTCATCTGCCTCCTGAACTTTCTTCCTTCCAGTCTCATATCATGACCCCGGATGTCCCTCCCCTCCCTCACTTTGAACAGCCCCTCTAAACCTGTCTTGTTTATTCCTTTCATGTTTATTTATTTATTTATTTAAGAGATTTACCAGGAAAGGCATACTGAGCAGGGTACCGCTCGATTCCAGATGCGCCCTGGGGGTAGGGGGTTACAAGGATGTAGTACATAATACATAAAGCACAATAGAACATACATAAATTGTAGGTATCCAGCAAAGGCCCAATGGGATGGGTGAAGTAGCTGAGATGCATGTGGAGTTGTACAAAGTGTAGAGTAGTTACAGGCAGTACTTACAGGCAGTGAGTACAGTAGCAGTATTTACAGGCAGTGATGCAGTAGCAAATAACAGCAATTACATAGTGAGATTTGATTTACCTACTAGATGGATTAGGTGATAATATCAGATAGTAGCAGAGGAGGGTCACTACAAGATGATGTATGGTACTAATTCAGAAAAAAAATGGAGCCCAGGATAGCTGATAGGAATTGAGCAGGGAGTTCAGTGATGGGGAAGGCATAAGCAGTTGGTGTCGAAATGCATTTTGAGGAGGGCATTTCGATGTGGGGTACTTTTGGTGTGTCTGATGTTGGCTGCTAGGGAGTTCCATAATTTGGGGAGTCTGAAGCTGAAAGCAACCTGACCTGATCGGGTGGATCTGTGGGGGATGTGAAGAAGTCTGGAGTCAGAGTTCCTGAGATCGTAGGTAGGTGGGGTGGCGGCAGTTAGGGATGTCGATAGGTAGGAGGGCAGCGTATGTGACCATAATTTAGCAGTGATTCTAGTGCAGTGCAACAGTCGCCGATTTTGGAGAGATGGGAGGTCAAGGGATTTGTAGAGGTCACAGTGGTGGGTGTTCGGAGGACAATCCAAAGCGAACCGGCAGAAGGAGTTATAAATAGGGTCGAGCCTGGCTAAGGATGTTTGGGGAGTGGCCCCATAAATGACATCGCCATAGTCAAAAATTGGAAGGATCATTTTTTGTATCATTTCTTGCCTGGTTTGTGTAGGGATGCAGAACTTGTTCCGATAGAGAGCTCCCAGCATGGGATGTAATTTTTTTTTGCAGAGCCTCAACATGAGTAGAGAAATCGAGGTGCTGATCCAGCCAGACACCAAGATAATGATATGAGGAGGTGACCTCAAGTGGGGTCCTATCCAAGGTAAAGAAGGTGGGCACATCCTTTAGCCGGGTTAGCTTGGCACAGGAGCCGAAGGTGAGGGAGACAGTTTTTTTTGAGTTTAGGAATAGTTGGTTCTTAATGAACCAGTGTTAGATGGAGTCAAAGTCCTTCTGAAGGTGAGATGCTACAGTGGTTCCAGATGGACCAGAGGCAAATATCACCGTATCGTCTGCATACATATGGATACCAGATTGTGTGGAGACAGTTGGCAGGTCGTTAAGGAAAACTGAGAAGAGCAGTGGGCCAAGTACAGACCCTTGAGGTATGCCACTGGTGACAGGAAGGGGGGAGGATAGAGCCGTTCCGATGCAGACTGTTTGTGTTCTGCCGGACAGGTATGACTGGAACCAACTGAGTGCTGTCGTCATCAGACCAGTTTGGGCAAGTTTAGCGATCAAGAGGGGGTGAGATACTGTGTTGAAGGCTTTTGCTAGGTCTATAAAAATAGCTGCTGTAATGTCCCTGTTGTCAATGCCTGTAAGGATGGAGTTGGTGAGGCGAAGGAGGGATGTGGTGGTGGAGTGTTTTTTTCTGAAGCCAGCTTGAAAGTGGGTGTAAAAGGAGACTGAATCGAGATAATTGTGTAGCTGGGATAGAACAAGGTGCTCTTGAATTTTGGCAAGGATGGGAGCAGAGATATGGGCCGATAGTTTGAAGGGAGGAGGGTCCCTCCTAGGGAGTGGAATGACTGTGCCTGTTTCCATTGTGTAGGGACAGCATCAAGTTTAAATGACAGATTATAGAGCATGGTTAGAGGGTAGGCTATGACTGGGGCAGAGAGTTGAAGCATTTTTGAGTCTAATCCAGATGGGCATTTTCCTTTGGTTGTGTTTAGAGAGTGCAGGATTTTAACACCTGGTCAGGGGTGACTGGGTGGAGCGAGAAGGAGGCCTGGGGAGGTGTGTTAGGGAGAGTAGGGGGATCCTTTGGGAGATTGAGTGGAGGTAGGTGAGGGTGGGAGGAGGGAAGCGAGACAGTAGTGGTGGAGAAGTGGGCATTAAACTCTGATGCAACCTGGCGAGGGTCATTTACGATTCTGCCTGCTAGGCTGAGAGTGGGGGGTTGGATTGGCGGAGTGAGGAGGGTTTATGGATTTCCAGAATTGAGATGGTTGGGTGTGGTTCTTGTTAGACGCCAATTTGAAGTAGTTTGATTTGGACTGCCGTATGAGACGTGTGCAGGCATTTCGAAGGAACCGGTATTGTTGTTGTGCCAAGTGGGAACCAGTGGTCTTGAAAAGTTTCCAGGCCCGGTCTCTGGCTTGGAGTTGTTCCATGAGTTTTGAGGTTACCCAGGGTAAGTGGGAGCCCCTGACTCTGGATCTCTTTAGTGGGGCATATATGTCCCAGATAGTGAGGAATTTTGTAGAAAAGTAGCCCAGGGCCTCGTCCAAGGAGGTGGCGCTACGGATAGGAGACCAGTCAATGGTGGAGAGGGTGTTTAGAAGTGCTGGCAGATCCAAAGATTTGTAGGCTCTGCAGCACAGCAGATGGGGTGGGGGGACGGGGGATGGAAGATTTTACGCACTAAGTAAATCATGTGGTGGTCGCTAAGGGAGTCCAGTAGGAGGCCTGCTTTGAGTATCCTGTGTGGGTGGGTAGTGAGTGCCCAGTCCAGTAGTGTGTGTTTCTTAGATTTGTGGTTTAGGCGGGTGGGTTCCCCTATTTGCTGGTGTAAATTTAGTGCACTTATCTGGCAGCGTGCCTTGGATGCCACTTATCCATCCAGTTCAGATTGAAATCCCCGAGGACGTGGAGTTCACCACCTTCAGTGAGGGTCCTCAGGTTGCCTAGGTATTCAAGGATGGAGGTTAGCAGTGTGTCCGGTGGGCAGTATGACCCAGCTACATATACTGGGATAGAATGGGGCAGGGGGATTTTGATCAGGAGGGACTCAATGTTTATTGAGGGTGTAGGTGAGGGGATTACCGAAAACTAGAGATTTGAGGCGACGTACATGGTAACGCCGCCACCCTTTTTTCTCCCCTGCCTGTCTTGGCGGATTAGCGAGAAACTGGGAATAGAGAATTCCTCGTCCCGGTGATGGGGCTTCAGCCATGGCTCTGTGATGATTACGATGTCTGGACTCAGGGTAAGAACAGTTGTTTGTAGGGCAGCAATTTTATTTAGGATGCTGCATATATTTAGGTGCACGATTCTGAGACCTTTTGGGAGGGGTGTGGGTTGAGCTGGTGGTGGGGAGCCATGGGTGCCTGTGGCCCTGGGTTCCATTCAACATCCCCTGCTATGAGTAGCAGGAATACCAGGATGTTCCTTAAATGGCGCATGATCTTTAATGGTGCACCCCTCCTGGTATTTTGAGATGCAGGGGTTAAGTTTGTCTTTGGGGCTAAGAGGATTGAGAGATATAGGGCAGGTGTAGTACCATGGAAAGAGGGGGGGAGGATAGATGCCCCAAGTGTCCAGTTGTGCCCCAGGTGTAGGTAGTGTTTAGGTGGAGCAGAGGAGTAGGAGTGGGGTGTAGGCTTGAGAGAGAGGGCAGGCAGTGACACAGGGTCTGGTAGGGTAGGGTAGGGTTGATTGAGGTAGGGAGGGAGGATGAGGCTATGCAGAGCAAAGTAATAGTAGCAGTGAGGAACTGCATTTTTTTTTTTTTTTTTGCTTCCATACCAAGTGGAATTCCTTGTGTGCAGGAGGGAAAACACAGACTGCTCAGCAGTGGCCGCTAGTGGTGGAGCGGTATAAGAGACTAATGGTAAAGTGGGCTGATTGGTTCACGAGGGTTCGGCACCACTATATAAAGAGAAGCCGACCAAGGGTGGTGGGGGGGGCGGCGGGGCTAGAGCTCCTCCAGGCACTGGGAGCAGCTGCAAGAAGAAGAGAACTCAGGCTACCTGTTGCAACGCGGTCCGGGGGTTCTGAAATTTCGGCTATCCAGCGGCTGTGGGGAGGGCTGTGGGGACTCCTGCCCTCGTGACCTCCACGTCTGCAGAAAGGAAAGAGAAGGACAGAAATAAATACAGGTGAGAGCAAATGGAGGAGGAGCATGTTAATTCAGATGTTAATTTTGTCTTTGGGGCTAAGAGGATTGAGGGATATAGGGCAGGTGCAGTACCGTGGAAAAAGGGGGGGAGGATAGAGGCCCGAAGTGTCTAGTTGTGCCCCAGGTGTAGGTAGTGTTTAGGTGGAGCAGAGGAGGAGTGGGGTGTAGGCTTGAGAGAGGCACTGGGGCAGCTGCAAGAAGAAGAAGACTCGGGCTACCTGTTGGAGCGTGATCCGAGGGGGGGGTTCTGAAATTTCGACTATCCAGCAGCTGCGGGGAGGGCTGTGGGGACTCCTGCCCTCGCGACCTCCACATCTGCAGAAAGGAAAGAGGACAGAAATAAATACAGGTGAGAGCAAATGGAGGAGGAGCGTGTTAATTCAGATGCTAATTTTGTTTTAGGGCAATTTGGGAGAGAAGGAATTCCAGTGCAGCTACCCCTGTGCTCCAAACTTGCTAGTGCTTTTAAATACATACAGAATACAGGTCCACTGTTCCACCATACAGAATTAGCATAAAAGAAATTCAGCGGTCCTATTTTTTTTTTCCCCCATCTAACACTATGCAGTGAACTACAAAAGTTCTGTAGATTGAAGGCAGAGAGCTGTGGTACGCTCGGTGCACGCCAGCCACTTAAATGTACATTGAGTCAGGATTCAAACAAAAAAGATGCCAAAGGCAAGAAAACGAGCAGCGTGGCAGAAGCTCCTCCACGCACTGGGAGCAGCTGCAAGAAGAGGAGAACTCGGGCTACCTGTGGCAGCGTGGTCCGGGGGGGGGGTGTTCAGAAATTTTGGCTATCCAGCGGCTGTGGGGAGGGCTGTGGGACTCCTGCCCTCGTGACCTCCCACATCTGTTGCAGCATGGTCGGGGGGTTGAAATTTCGGCTATCCAGCGGCTGTGAGGTTCGCTGGAGAGGAGGATGAGGGGACATGTACTTAAAGGTTTCCAATCATGTCCCCATCCTCCTCTCCTCCAGCGAGTACATGTTCAACTCCCTCAGCCTCCTCTCATCATGAAACATAGAAACATAGAAACATAGAATTTGACGGCAGATAAGGACCGCTTGGCCCACCCAGTCTGCCCATTTCCTACCTACTGGATAAGCTGCAGATCCTAGTTAACCAGCAGCCTACTTCTTTCTACCCCACCCCAGAATTGCCTTATGACTATCCCATGCATGCTTGAATTCCACCACTGATTTTGACTCCACAACCTCCTCCGGAAGGCCATTCCATGCATCCACAACCCTCTCTGTGAAAAAATACTTCCTTAAATTACCTCTGAGCCGCCCCCCCTCTATCTTCAAATTGTGCCCTCTTGTTCTTGCACACCTCTTTTTTTGAAAGATGCTACCCTCTTGGACTTTGTTGATTCCCTTGAGGTACTTGAAAGTTTCTATCATGTCCCCCCTCTCCCTCCTTTCCTCGAGGCTATACATATTAAGCTCCTTAAGTCTCTCTTCATATGTCCTCCGGTGCAGACCCTGCACCATTTTAGTTGCCCTCCTCTGGACAGCTTCCATCCTGTCTATGTCTTTGCGGAGATTGGGTCTCCAGAACTGCACACAGTACTCCAGATGGGGTCTCACCAGCTGTCTGTACAGAGGGATATGATAAGTGCCCCAGTCCCTTGATCATCTTTGTCACCCTGTGCTGCACCCCCTCCAGTAAATTAATGTTCCTCTGCAGATGCGAGCACCAGTACTGCACACAGTACTCCAGGTGCAGTCTAATTACTTATACAGTGGCAGAATCGCCTCCTCCCTCCTCGAGGATATACCCCCTTCAATGCAACCCAGCATTTCTTTGGCCTTTGCAGCTGCCTTCCTACATTGTGCCGAGTTGTTCATTGACCCTGTAATGGGCACCCCCAGATCCTTCTCCCCCTCTGTCTGGGTTAGCTGCACTCCCCCCCAGCTGGTAACTCCACCTTGGGTTCTTCACCCCAAAATCATTGCCTTACACTTTTTGGCATTAAACCCCAGTTGCCAGGTGTCTGGCCAGGTTTCCAGCTTTGCCAGATCATCCTGCAACCCCTGCCATCCCTCTAGGTCATCCACCACTGCTCCCATCTTGGTATCATCAGCAAACAGACTGATCTTGCTCTTGATGTCCAATCATATGTCTGCAATGAATATACCAAATGACACTGGCCCCAACACTGAGCCCTGTGGAACACCTCTCATCACTACCCTTGGGGATGAGAGCTCCCAACTCACCACCACCCTGTTACCTTCCCTGAAGTCGGTTCCCTACTCATCTCACCAGCTTTGTACCTGCCCCTGTGCCTTCTAATTTACTTCCCAGCCTCCTATGTGGCACCAAGTCGAATGCCTTACTGAAGTCCAAATATAGGATGTCCACTGCATGGCCCCTGTCCAATTGCCTAGTTACCCAGTCATAGAACTCCACCAGGTTGGTTTGGCAGGATCTGCCACATACACATGTTTACACTTTTCTAGTCTTTTTAAATGTACTGTATATTCAGTTGTGTTTGGGTATAGAATTTTTGATCTACTAACATTCCTTTTTCTAGTTGTTCAAGCCTATCTTTTTGCTTTCTTTTCCTATTAGTTGCACAGGATATAATGATGCCTCTTATAAAGGCCTTGTAAGCATACCATATTGTGTTCATAGATGTAGCTCCATTGTTATTTTAAAAAAAGTAAATCTCAGTTTGTTCAATTATTTTTTTAACAAAATGTCCATCATTTAATAATAAAGGGTCCAGTCTCCAGGGCCCTTTTTTGGTGGTGTCCCTGGACACAACAGTCAGCATCAATGGGGAAAGGTCTGATATATGTATAGGTTTATATTCAGTATTGACAATATTCCTATAATCTGCTTTGAAGCAAGTAGTAAGTCTTATATCTATGTGAAAAATGTGAATATTCCCTGCATGTGGGGTATTTCAACTTCCACAGATATACTACTGCAATGTCCTCCATCCTGCAATAGAGAAAGGCTACATCATTTATATTGTACTCCCTTTTTTGCTGTAGTATTCCACTTTTCAAGTAAGACTAAATTAAATCCCCCTCATTACATATGGCTGAGGAAATTCTGTAATCTTTGTAAAAAACTCAACTAAAGTGGTTTTGATCTTTTCATTCGGTAGGTATAGTGATGCAATTGTAGTCTTTATGTCCTTTATATTTACTAACACTATGACAAACCGTCCCTCTTTATCTATAAAACTCTTCTCTATATTAACCATTAGCCCCTTTCTGAGCAGGATGGAAACACCTCTTAATTTTGCTGTAAATATAGAATGTAAACATTGCCCCCCAACACACACGCACACATATTTTATTAATTTTTCCTGCTTCCTTATCTATCAAATACGTCTCTTGTAAACACTCTGGATGAGATATTCAGACTGCACCAGGCTGTGGCGCAAGCCTGGGCACAGCGCAACTGGGATGTGCCAGGGCGCTGACAGGGTGATATTCAATAGTGCTGTGCCATGGCTCAGCACAGTTGAATATTGCTCTGTGGCCACCCACATTGTGCATGGCGCAGTGGCACTGCACCAGTGCAAGTGGCCAGAGAGGGGCAGGGGGATGTGCTAGTGCAAGTGCCATTGCGCTAGGTGCATCAACCATGATATTCAAAGGTGCACATGCAAATGGGGCCACAATGCAAGCAAGGCGCAAATGGGGCCATTTGCATGTCATTATGGCCCCATTTGCATGCAGGTGCACCCATCCCCAGCGACTTGTGCCTGGTGCCCTGCCAGGCTGCAGCCATCGGGGACCAACGCCCTCTGCACAAGCGGCAAAGTGCCCCACAGCCTGATTGTGGGCATAAGTACAAAAATAATAAACTCCTATATCCCTGGTGGTCAGTGGACCACTTGTAGCCAGATTGTGGGCATAAGTATAAAAATAAACTCCTATATCCCTGGTGGTCCAGTGGACTGCTCGCAGCCTGATCGTGGGCATAAGTATAAAAATAATAAACTCCTATATCCCTGGTGGTCCAGTGGACCGCTCGTAGCCCGATTGTGGGCATAAGTATAAAAATAATAAACTCCTATATCCCTGGTGGTCCAGTGGACTGCTCACAGCCCAATCGTGGGCATAAAGTATAAAAATAATAAACTACTATACCCCTGGTGGTCCAGTGGACCACTCGCATCACGATTGCAGGCAGAAGTCTAAAAAAAGATTAGATCCCATCCCTGGTGGTCCAGTGGTACCCCCCTCCCTCCCACTGAGCCCCGCCACCCTGCTCTCTCCCCGGTCAGCGGTGGGCAGCAGCTCTCCACACACAAGCCGCCCGGCCGCCCGCCGACTGACTGCATACAATGCGGCTGTACACCCGTTGGTCCACAGCATGGGCCAATGGGCATGCAGACTCCGTGCTGCACTACACAGTCAGATATGTGAATGAATCCATTCACATATCTGGACATGTAATACAGTACCAGTCTGCTGCCGTAATGTACGCTCAATGGGCCAGTATAGTACTATCGCAGTCAGTCACCGGTGTATTAGCCGGTTGCGGGTGGGGAGCTGCCGCCCGCCCGCTAACCGGGGAGTGAGTGGCGGGGCTCAGTGGGAGGTTGGGGAGCTGGTACCACTGGACCATCAGGATGGAATCTCTCTTTTACACTTCTGCTCACGATCGGCTACGAGTGCCCACTGGACCACCAGGGATCTAGGAGTTTATTATTTTATACTTATGCCCGCTGACTAGGCAGGGGGGGCACTACCCGACGGAGGGTGCCGAGCTCGGCGGCCACCCACAGTTGGCAGCTGCCGCATTGTGCCCTGCAATACGGCAGCTCACCTGTGGGTGGCCAGCTGTTGCTCCTTTATTTTTTGGAACAACTGAATGCGGCGCATGTAGGGGTAGCGCCTGCATGGGCTCCACACATCCCGGGCTGAATATCGGGATGTGCGGGGTATGCATGGGCACGCCCCCCCCACTCGCGCCGCATATATTATTGATGCGCTTCAGTGCATCAGGATTTGTGCCGCACACTTTCCCCTTTTGAATATTGTGCTGGGGCACATCAGTGGGTTGTACATGGTGCAACTGTGTTGCGCCATGCACAACCCTTCTGAATATCCCACCCCTTGTGTCTACTTTTTATTTTTTAATGTAATTTAAAACTTTCTTCCTCTTAGTCAGTTTCTTGAAACCATTAATATTCCAGGATATTAATTTTATTTCTTCCTCCATTTATTCATATATCTAAAAATCCTCACATGTTGTACTGGTCTTTTTATAATCTAGTAGGTACCATAATCCAAATTTCTGTGCTGAGAATAACTATTTTCTTCATACTGTATATCTATACTAATTCTAACCCCCCCACCCTTAACCCAGAATAATAGCAATTGCATAACAATTTCTTGTCTGATTATTACCCAGTCCCCCTCACTCAAGCCTGAGTGCTCCATTAAAGAGCCTTGCAAAAAACTATGCTGTTCAATACCCCACATAATTTGTTCTAGCCAGAATGTTTTTTGCCACCTCAAGGTATGAGGAACTACCTCCTTCCCCCTTATCTTACTTAAGTTATGCCACCATTCCTTATTTTCTTCGTTACATTTACATTTATATTTCCCAGATCTAATCATTTGAAAGGAAGAAAGAAAGAGAGAGAGAGAGAGAGAGAGAGAAAACGAGAAGAAGAGAGAGAGAGAGAGAGAGAGAGAGAAGAAAAATAAATTATACATAGGTAAGTGTGGTAAACAAAATGTATAAGGAAGGAGGCCAGAGTTCATAGAGAAGGCAGAAAAGATCCCTTAAAATTTTGATTTATATTAAACCTTTTTTTGCTTCTTCTTCTTCTCCTTCTTCCAGCTTTTTATTTTCTTTCTATTCACTGTCTTGTGTTCTTTGCATCTCTTTATTCATTTTCTGCTCTATAAAATGTTTTCATTTATCTGGAAGGATTTCCTTTCTTCTGTCTCTTGTTGTTGCCTTGTGGTTTTATTCTCCTTGTCTTTTGAAGTCTCTCTCTCTCTCTCTCTCTCTCTCTTTACTATTTTCCTTATAAGAACTTTCTCTAGATGTGTTTTCATGCACTCCCTTTTTATTCTTATCGGTTGAGTTTTGATTTCATTACTCTTGTTGGTTTCTCCTTATTATAATCCCATACATTTCTTTTGAAAAAGCTTCTACTGCTTCTGGTGTATTGACGTTCATATATTTCCCTTGATATAAAATGTTCAATGTATTAGGGAGTATATGTTGAAATCTAACATGTTTTTCTTATAAAGCTGTTTTCAATGGATTAAACTTTTTTCTTTTCTTGTATCAGTTTGGTCCAAAATCTGGGAATGTCAAGATTTGTTTTCCATTAATAAGGAACCCTTTCTTTTGTGAATATGCTAGTGCTTTTTTCTGTCTTGATACCTCAGGAATCTTATATATACAGCTCCTGGAAATTTTTGTACATTGTGTAGCATCCTTCCAGGTGATCAATGGGTTCTATCAATTTCTGTCTTATGTTCCTGAAGATCTTGTTTCATTGTTTCATTTATCCATTCATCCAAATATTTATGTATATCATGTCCCTCTATACCTTCTGGTATAAGAGTTTTAGGTTGTTTTGTCTAGCGCACCATCCTAAGTCATCCACTTTTTGTCTCATTTCTGGTAGATCTTTTGTATGTTATGTTAATTTTGGTTCAATATGAGGTAGGTAATCTTCCACATCTGACAATCTGTTTTCCAATTCCAACATTTTATTATTTATATCTTTAATCTTTCTTTTAGCTTCTCCTATTTCAATCATAATGTTATCACTCTTGTGATGAATACCTGCAAATCTGGTTTTAAGTTAGTACTAGTGTTTCCTTGGATTCCTTGTTGGATTGGCTACTTCTTCAGTTAACATTGGGGTGTAAAAAGTTTATCACTATTGACTGTCTTTATAACCCTCCACAACTTGGAGTCGCAGGTTTGAGGTTTTAATTGTCTGCTAATATGTCATACTTATCTGAGTTTGATTTGGTATCATTGGGTGATGTTAATTTAAACTGGATTTAGCTGGGGACAGGAGTATGAATCCTTACTGCAATCCTTTAATTTATGTCAGCTTATTAGGGACCCAACTAGGTTGAATATCCAAACAGGGAATCATACCCTTTGGACTGGGCTATAGTTAATAGGCCAGATGTTGTTTCAAAAGTAGGGGTGCTATCTGACTCTGTGTCTGTTCATCAGATCATTTTTGTGTACTTAATTTCAGGAGGTTAAGAGCCCTTCCCCTTTGTCCAGTATCGCAATTTCAAAAATGTTGACCATCAAACCATGCAAAATAATTTACTTTCTATTGATTGATCATTCATTGATGCAATGCCGTATCCAGATGATGCAGTTGATTATTTCGTCAGCAGTTATTACAGATCCAGAATATGTTATTTCCCTTGCATTCTTTCAGTGTTAGAGGTAATCACAATAGATGGTTTACAAATGAATTGCGAGACTGGATAAAGTGCCGAGATCAAGCCTGGTTTGATTATAAATGTTCTCCCTCTGTATCAGCATTGAACATCTATCAGTCACTGCACAATAAGGTTAGTAGGATGGTTAGGTCTGCAAAGCAAGCCTTCTGGAATAACCACTTGAATACCAGGTGGTCTGACCCAAGAAAATGTTGCCATTCTGTCAATGGTCTGCTGACAGGTAATGCGAAGGCTTCGATTAAAAAACTTGTTACCAATGTGGGAGAAATTACAAATCCTAGTGATATTGCTAATTTTCTTAATGTTAAGTTTTCTGGTTTCTCGTGTTATAAGAAGACTGGTAGTAGACCTCCACAGAATGTGTCTGATTTGGAGTCAATGCCATCTAATAGGCCAGCTTTTTATTTTCACAGAGTAACATGTAAGGAGGTTGAGAAGTTGCTAATGTTTATCCCAGATAAATACAGTGATTGTGGGAATGGGCTTGATGGCAGATTTTTATGTCTTGTAACTTCTTTTGTTGCAACACCACTGAGCTCATTTAACTTGTGTTTAATATCAGGTCAGTTTCATTCTAGTTGGAAGTGAGCCAGAGTGGTTCCTGTTCCAAAGAAACCTAATGTTGTATCTCCTGATGATTTTCAACCCATTTCCATTGTAAATCCTATAAGTAAGATTCTTGAGAAGATAGTGGCTAAGCAATTTCCTGACTATTTGGAGAAGTACGAGATGATGGCTAGACAATAACATGGGTTTCAGAAATTGCATGGAACTGAGACTGCCTTGGTCAGGTTCACAGACTCCACTCTTCTTGGCTTTGAAAAAGGCCTAATGACTGGGGTAGTGTTTGTGGACCTGACCAAGGCATTCAACCTTATTGAACATAAATTTCTGGCTGAGAAATTGTTGTTTCTTGGTTTCTCAGAGTCCGTTGTAAGTTGGTGTATTGACTACCTTGCTGGGCACTCTCAATTTGTGTCAATTGGATCAACAATTTCTACTACTTCTGCGGTGAATTTTGGGGTTCCTCAGGGCTCAATTTTGGGCCCGTTGCTGTTTAGTTTATTTATTAACAAGCTACCCATGATCTGCAAACTCTGTGATATTCTCCTTTATGCCAATGACTTGGTACTGTTTTACCAATCAAATTCTTTGGTTGAACTTTCGGCTGTTGTTGAGTCGGAGTTTGCTGGGCTTAGCAGCTGGTTTATTGGCAATGGTTTAATACTGAACATAAAAAAAAAACTAAAACAATTTTGTTTGTAACCTCCAATCTGCTTTGAGCCCATCCATGATAGTACAGGTGTTTTGCTTGAACAAGTTTATGAGTTTAGATATCTGGATGTTCTACTCGACCCTGGTTTGACTTTTAATTCTCAAGTTTTGGCTGTTAGTTGCATAATTAATCGAAAGTTGGGGGGGCTTTATAAGGTTAAGCATTTTTTTCCCTGATATTCAGAAAACAATTGCCCTTGGCTTTCTTATGCCTCATTTTGACTACTGAGCAAGTTTGTATTTTTATATTGGTGTTAAGAAACTAAAATGTTGTCAGTAGCATATAATAGTATTTGTCGTTTTGTAATAGGCTCATCATTTAGAATGCATCATTGTTTGCTTTATTCACAATTATCCTGGTTATCCCCTAAATCTAAAATTGTGCCTTAGCTTTAAATATCTCACATCCAAAGTATCTTTTTATCTCATAAATTTCCCTTGGCTGATCTGGTTTCTATTTGTAATTCCGCTGTCCTTTTGTATTCCTCCCATGGTACAGTTTTACAGTCTATCTTACATAAAACTAGGGTAGGGTCACAATATTTTTCTATTTCAGCATCAATATTTTGGAATAAGTTACCAGATAATCTTTGTGATTTGTCTTCATTCTACAGGTTTAAAGCTAATTTTAAGCAATATTTGATGTCTGCTGATAATTGTGATTGTTTTTTGTAAATTGTCTGAATGTTGATTTGTATTGTTATTGTCTGTGATGTTTGCATTTTTTTGGGGCCAGGCTTGAAACAGGACTTGTTCCAATGCCCTATCCCAGTTAACAAAACAAAAATTAAAATGAAATGACATGAAGTTCCACCATCAGTTGTTTAAGGTCACATTGTTTCCGGAGTGCGGCAGATGCCAGCAGGGCAGTCGTGCGTAGGCGTCACTGCACACCACACTCTGAGAGAGAAAATTACAAAAAAATCTCCATCCTCTGAGATAGGTGATGGCACCTCTGCCCCGCTGAGCCACACTCCAGCACCAGGCTTCTCTCCTCTCCAGGACCACCACCCAGCTGGCACATTAGATTTGAGATAGAGCATCCTAGGTGGACAGGTCAGCCCCACCTCAGGGGGTGCAGAGCCGGGGGTCTTGCAGGCTAGAGCGGGGAGAGGAGAGAGCTTCAGGTGGGACGTAGAACTTGCGGTGAGCAGCGGATGCTGAAGAGAGTTCCCTGATGGTACGGAGCAGAAAAAAGTCTACAAAAAAATAGGTCACATTGTTCCTTAGAATCTTTGACCATATGCTGCTGAGGTTTAATGTGAATCTCTTCAGATTGCTGGTTCGTCCTTAGGAAATGCACCCGATGCACTGTTATAAACATATGTAAACTCAAATCTCTCTCTGGTATTTACAATACACTCATAGGTACTTCTTGCTGAGCAGTCATTGTGCATATTTTTTTTGTTACCTTTTCTGGTTTTTGCTCAGTCCTTTCTTTATGGTCCTCAATATTTATATTACTCTCCACTCTATGAGACTGGCTATTTTGTGTTTTTCCCTTATTTTGCCAGTCAGTCTTTGTATTTAATTCTTCTTGTTCTTTCTCCTCTTCCTCTAACAGGTTTCTCTTTCTTGTCTGGTTCTGTTCTACTTTTTCAGAAGAATCTTGAGGGTAAAATTTCCTGGTCACATTTCTCTTAGGTTTAAACTTGATAGCATCTGAGGATGCCTCTGCTTTGTTTTTATTCTTTTCTGGGGTTCTCTTGAAAAAGTATCTCAGTTTTCTGGGTTCTTTGTTACTCATTCTAATATTCCTCTCATCTCCTCCTCACTTCCTCAGGTTCTAGATCGAGCCCCCCCCCCCCCAACTTGGAAAGCAGGGGTCTTAATTGCACAGTGAAGATAACACTTTGGTTCTAATTGTCAATGCAAAGAATCATCTCATATTGTCTGTTTGTAATATACTGTACAATGAGCGGTGGCAAATGCTCATGCGGTTCCTTGTTCTAAAAAAAAAAAAAAAAACTTGCACGCACAACTGCCTTACACAGAAATTTAGTTTTTATTCTCTTGTAGTTGCTTTTTTATTTTTTTTTATTTTTTTATTGCTGCCGTTTTCATTTATTTTACTTTAGCCTTTCAGATACTTGCTAACTCGGTATATATTCTCATAACTTCCCATCTTACAGTGCTATCTGATTAGTTTAATACATTCTATGTACTTACTCTTTTATTATCAAAACTGCACTGGCTCATTCCATTTTCATTTATTTTATATTGTATTAATTGCTTAGTTAGTTTGATTGGTGCAGTCTATTCACAGGCTTTCAAGCTTAGCTAGCAGTTTTAGTTCAGAGATTACTAACTGTTGCTGCTTAATTCCGCACCATATATCTCAGAGATACAACTAGTCAGTAACTGCTCCGTGTTTCAGTGTCTCAGCATGTGGCAGACTTTTCATTATTTTAGAACACCAGTGCTTTCACCATGGGCCCCAGGCTGTTCATTGCTGTCGCACCAGCTCTATTTCCAATCACTGCTATAGTGTTCTTACTTCATTTACAAGTAACTTGGCCATTATATTTCTTCAATAACATTTTCAGATCTGCTTAGAGCTTATGCCTTGAAGCCATAAGGAAGTGACATTAAGCAGCGGTCATTTAAACTGTTTTCAGTTCAGCATAGGGCAGAATTTTCATATTTTAGAACAGCAGCATTCTCACCACAAGTCTCGGGCCATTCTTTGCCATCGCACCACCTCTGTTTCTAATCATTCATGGGTAACTCAGCTGTTTTATTTCTTCTATAACATTTCAAAACTGTTTAGAGTTTATGCCTTGAAACCATAAAACAGCAGCATTAAGGAGCAGTCATTTAAATGTTTTTTCAGTCTCCCTTTGTTAAGGCGAGGGTTTGTTGTGTTCCTCATACCTTTCTCCTCTCGCTCCTTATAGCCGTCTGCCATCTTGCTCCACCCCCACTTCCTGTCTGACACAAGTATATTCCTCATATTACAAGTTTCTTTAAGAAAAAGTAACAAAGTAAACAACAACATAAAATAGAGGCTCCCAATACATGTATATATTTTTCACAGTGTGTTTAATAATGCATATTATGAACTGCCCGCTGAAAATGGAGGAAGCTCACTGACAGGTCTTTGAAGCCATGATTATATCCAACTACATACTCATGGCTTCAAAAAAACTCTGGCCACTAGCCTCCTCACTGAAACAAATTCCTCTAACTGCAACATTCACCACGTCCTGTGGCCCGAAGCAACTCAGACATTGATATGGCCACCTTAACAAAACAAACAAACAAACAAAAAACACCAAATCTTCTCAACTGTGGCCCACTTGCATCAATAAGGCTGCTGCCAATTGGGGCTAACACAGAAACATCCACTCTCCATACAAAAGTGCTGCAAGTTCAAAACCAAGAAACCAATCCAAATACAGCAATGGCTGGTCACAGTCATGAGCAAACTTCCTCCACTACCACAATGGCCCCTCACATTCAGACTGCTACTAGAAACAAAATAGAACCTCTACATTCCCACTGCTACTCCTCAAACATAATCCATTTTTTGGTGGTCCTGCAAGCAGCAAAGCGGATTCTCCGCACTTGCTCTCCCCTAGCGACAACCACTTGGGCTACTTATGGAGTGCCACCAGAAAAAAACATTAAAATTCTGCTTCTCAGCAGATCAAAGTTTCAGAAAAAAAAATATTCCAGACAGCTTCACCCAGTCCCAGAGCAGGCAGCGGGTCCAGGTGAAATGCAGGGAGAAGATACTTCATATCTGGGAGTAGTGCTGGAAGAGTGACACAGAGCTCACAGCTGCACTCCTCCATGAGGTACACTTACAACAGTGCCATCTGCTGCCCAAAGCCCTCCAGGAACTATTTTTTTTTTTAAAGATATTCCTCCAATACCCTCAAAAAAGGCATTAAAGGTTTTTTTTTTTATTTGTTACTGATAAAACTTTTACACCAGTTCATAATAGCAATAATACACTCTAGGGTGTGGTATATCATGGGATATTGTCACTTCTCGGGTGTTGTATGTACTTGGTCTGCAGCCTCATGCCCAACCACCTGAGGCATGACGATATCCCATGATATACCACACCATGTCGTGCATTATTGCTTAAATACGAACTAGTTTGAAAAAATACAGCAACCTGATTGGCTGATTCCTCATCTTACCTGTGACAAAAATCCACAACATAATCAAGGGTAAGAAAAGGTGCCAGCCAATAGGCATTTTTACCTGGTCCTGATCCATCTGCCTGTATATTTCGGCAACCACACAGTTGGTCAGAAGTCATGGTCGGTGGCAGCAGCAGGTGAGTTACTGTGCTTTAATAAGGCTGCCTGCCAAAATGTCAATTTTTCTAATGACATTGTCAGTCACTTCACTCCCCCCCCTTACTGAGAAAAGAATGTGCATGGAGTGAGCGGGTGCACGAACACCATTTTTGGTTTATTGTGCAGGACAGAGTAAGTTGCAGTTTGAGTAGCAGTTTGGAAAAAAAAAAGGAAAGCAGCCCTTGAGTGTCTCACCCGCTCATTCACATATTGTAGATACACACACTAAAAGCTGCATGTACAGTACCTCACCTTAGAAACGTCTGCTGACTGACTCAGGCTGCATCCCAGAAAAACCTTTCATTACTACAACAAACCACAAGTACAACTCCTTACATAACTGCCAGCCACCTCAACTTCAAACAGTGCCACCTACTGACCATAACCAAAAATAAAATAATTGTTTTTTTAAATGTACACCTACCCAATTTTAGAAAAGTAGGTATGACAACATTTTAAAAGATTTCTGTTTTTTAAAGTTTTTTTTTATTACTGCACAAGTGGATCCATCCATAATAGCAATACTACAATCCAGGATGTGGTATATCATGGGATATTGTCACTTTTCAGGTGATTGAGACACTCAGCCTGTGGTCTTGTGCCTCACAATGCACCCGAGGTGGGATGATATGTAAGGAATAAGGCATGACAGAAAGGGTATTATGCAAGCAATAACACATGACGAGGTGTGGGTTACGTGCTGATAAGAGCATGCCCGGGGTGTACTAAGGCACGAGGTGCTTGCGCTGAGTGCCTTATGCCCCTGGGCGTGTTCTTATCAGCATGTAACCCACACCTCAGAGTGTGTTATTGCGCTTATAAAATGGGCTGCTTAGTATTTCATGGTAAAATAATGAAAAAAAAATTAGAGGACTGAAGAGTATAAAAAAAACTTTTAAGATTTGAAATACTAGAAAAAATAGTTCCATTCACTACGTGAGTTTCAATTGTGTTTTATTGGCAGGATGGGATTTTAAGTTGTAACCCTTCCCCCATGTTCTTTTTAGTTGTTAGATTTATTTTATTGTGTTTTTTTTTTTGTTTCACAGCTTCGTTTTCTGATGCAGATCATCGAGTGAAGCGAGGGTAAGGGTGAGGGATCCCCCCCCACAGTTGATCTCTAGGTCACGCTGCGTTTTGCTGATTTATTACTTTATTTATTCTGATGTGTGTTATTTTTTTTTAAGTGTGCTGACGGTTGTGGAGTTATGGTTACTGTCTGAAAATATTCGTTTGCTGGCGATATTTATCATGTGACCCGATCACTGAAGTATCACTTCCGGTTTTCCGTTAATGCGGTTAGACATCGCGGTCGCGTAAAAACCTTTTTCTGTGAGGAAAGATGGATGAATAATATACTTTTTATGTGTAGATTCAGAGCCGGAAGGAATGACAGGTGTTTCTCTTTCTATTGAAGTGGCAAATTCAGTGAGAGGTCAACAGTCAGTTTCGGTTTCTTCAGCTGGGAAAGAAGAAAGAAAAGGTCAGAGTAACTTTTGAAATAAAAAAAAAAAATGTCCGGGATTGTGTTGGGTGAGGGATAGTGCAACACGAGGGGGTGGTCTGCAGGTTAGGGGAGGAATGTTTGCACATCTGGTTAGCGTGGCAGCGAGCTGCGGGTCATTTTTTCACAACGACGGTGTTGGGGACAGTGATATTTTTCTGTGGTGTGGTCAGCTTAGCAGAATTAGTGTCGGTTGGCACAATACATGCTGATAAGAACACGGCTAAAACTAGGTTTTAGCCAATCAGCATTCTGAATTTTTGATGCCCATTTTATAAGCTGTGTTAATGTACCAGCTGATGGATTTGATACCAGTGACTTTATCACCAGGAGGTACATTAACAAAATCATAATCCCCTTTCTGGAATGTCTTATTCCACTTAGAAACTGACTGGTGTGGCTTATATCAATCCCAAAAGGTTTTGTACTAAGAAATTAATCAATTTTTTTAACTGTGGTTTTACAGTCATTGCCACTTTGAGAGTTATGTTCCATGTCTCCTGAGTTTTCTGTTTTCCCTTGCAAAAATCCTAGTTGTGTCAATCCGTCCTCATTCCAGTTTATAATCCCCATGCCCTCCACCACCTTGCCCACTCCACTCTGGAGATTTTACAACACCTCTATATCTCTCCATAGATATAAGATCAGAACTGAAGACTATACTCATGCTGGAGTCTGTAGTTAGCACATCCAAAATGTAACTTCTTGGGCCAGATTTTCAAAAAGATCCCAAAAACCACACACTGGCAGCAAAAACCATGTGCAAGGGGGCTTCCCTTGTGCACCCACAGGATATGCCGCATGCGTGGTATTTTCATAAGCGGTACCAGTTTACAACCGGCTCAATGATTTACAGCTGCTTGCAGCTATTGTTCATGCACAGCTGTACCCAAATGCTATGCCTGCATAACATTTCTCTGCAGCTGTGCCTGTTAACTGGGCTGAAAATAACATGTCCACTGGTATGGAGATAGGAAGTGTGTTACCACTGTATCAATCATTGTTGAGACCTACCAATTTGATTACTGTGTCCAGTTCTGGAGACCAAATCTCAGGAAGGACATATGCAGAATAGAGGCTGTCCAGAGGAGGGCAACTAAAATGGTGCAGAGGCTGCATCACAAGCTCTATGAGGAAAGACTGAGGGATCTCAATATGTACATGCTGGAAGTGAGGAGGGAGAGGTGGAGACATGATAGAGACTGATAAATACCTCATGGGTGTGAATAAGGTACAGGGGGAGTGTTTTTCAGAAGTGAAGGTGCACCTGAACAAGGGGGACTGCATTGAAGTTGGAAGGGGGGAATTGATTTCATTTCATTTTTTTTTTTGTGCTGCCATGTCACATTCCTTCTGCCTCAGTCATGGCCCCCTCCGTTCCCATTCCCACATTAGCTGCGACTCCCTGATACCCCCTGGGTGGGGTTGTGACACTGGCCCAAAGTGCCACAAGCAACAGAATAGGTCAAGGAGCCGGCCTGGGAACTCATCAGAGCAGAGGGGCAGGCATCATCCAGGCAGCAGGCAGCTGGCTTTTATCCCTCTATATGCAGGGGCGGGGACATGCAGTGATGACCAGCGTCCACCCCGCCCCTCATGTTATGTTATGGTGCCAGTCACTGTGGTACCTCTGGCCTCTGGCAGGGGTCTATCAAGCACCGGACAGCACCGGACACACTCCCCGCCCTCCTCACAGAGAAGGAGAGCAGTCCCTGGGACGCGCGATCCTTCTCCCCTGGCCGACCCTCCGACAATCAGGGTCCGTTCTTGAACCTGGGTCACCGGCGTCGCAAACAGAAATCCAACTGCTGCGCTGATAGGCTGGCATTTCATTTCATTTTTATTTATTATACAGGGAAATCTTAATGGGCAGAACCCTTTTTTCATACGTGCCCAGTGCATTATAAACAGAGGAAGCTATTGTAACAGTACAAATGAGCAGGAAACAGATACATCAGAAACAGTTAGAAATGGGTCAGAAATAGTTACAAATAGACTGAGCTGTAAGGTACTGTACACAAGCCTTTTTAAAGCTGAAGATGGATTTCATTGCAGTTTGTGATGTATTCAACTTGTTGTACTAGCTCATAGCCCTGTAGATTAGAGATCTCTGACCAAGGTCACTGTTCATTCTTGGAGTGTAGAATGCATGGACCTCAGAGGATCTAGTGGTCCTATTTTTAGCCACTTTAGGAAGAATTTCTTGAATACTTTGAGGGGGCCAGACCTAAGGCCACTTTATGAAGAAAAACCAGGCCTAGGAATTTTATGCGGTTGTCAAGTGAGAGGCATGAGGCAGAGGAGAGAAGGTGACAGAGACATGTATGGCACGGAAGGTTAGTTTGAAATCTGCAGATTGAGTGGTAAAGTGCCCTTACCCTGGATAACACTGAAAAAGAAGAAGAGGAGTATACTAACAAACCATATTTAATTAGTGGAAGTAGGAGACTGTCAGATACAATTTTCCATGACTCAGCTGTAAGGCAATTTTTAACCCTATGTAATACTCCCAGCCATTGATGGAGTTTTTTCGTGACATGATATGTGAGATTCAAAGGAAAGGGAGTTGTCGAGTAATTTGTTAACTATTTCTATTTGTTCGCCCATGGACTCAGACAGGTTTAGAGAGTTTTGGAGTGGTTTACGAGGATCCAAGAACAGCATTGCCTTTGTTTTTTTCATATTAGGGACCAATTTATGTTGGTTAAACCATCTCTCCATTGAGCTGAGATCTAATTGCAGGATCTGGTTTATGCTACTTATATCCTTACCCTCCCAAAAGATTATGGTGTCATCAGCATAGAGGACCATTCTAGAGAGGGGGCAGGCAACTAGTACTGAATTACTAAAAAGTGAAAACAGGAAAAGCCCAAGGATTGATCCTTTCGGAACTGCACAGGTCATCATGACTGGGTCAGATAGGGTGTTACTAATAGTTGTCCTCTGTACTCTGTTGCCTAGGTAACTATGGAACCAGGCCACCACATCAGAAGAAAAATTCATTTGGGTCAATGTGTTCGGTAACAGAGGATGGTCCACCAAGTTGAATGCCTTGGTGAGGTCCACAGATATGCAGCCAAGGTAGTTACCTGTATCCAGCGTTTTATGAACAGTTTGTGAATCTCACCAGGGCCATCTCTGTGTTGTGTTGTGTAACTTGCGGAAGCCATGTTGTACAGGTGTGAGAAGGTCATGTCTTGTTAAGAATTCAATTAACTGGTCAACAATGATGCACTCTAACAGTCTGGAGAGAGATTAATAGGGGATTAAGAAGTGAGATGGGTCTGTAGTTAGATGAGAGGGTCATGAGGACTGATTTATTAATATGTCTAATGACTAAAGGTTTCCAAACATCAGGGAAATGTCAAATCTAGGTGGGAAGTTAAAGAGCTTCGTGATATGTGTGGCTAGAACCTCCGTTCCTGATTTTGTAAAATGGTAATCAAGGCTGTCTAGTCCAGTGAGGGGTTTGGGGTTATATTTTTTAATGTACCTCAAGACCTTGTTTCTAGTCAGAATCTTAAAATAAAGTTTGGGATGTGGACTAAGGTGGGAAAGATCTAAGCCAGTTGAATTAGGAGAGGTGGAGTGCTGAGAGGTTCTATATTTGGAAAGATCACCAAATTGATTATTAAAGTGATTAGCTGTTACTCTAGGATTATTAATCATGGTGCCATCTGCCTCAAGAGTAAACGAGTTCCCAGAATGCTCATCACCAGTTAACTCTTTAAAGACTTGCCAAACATTTTTGGATTGGGCACATTTTGTTTCCTGATGTACCTTGAAATAGGTGGATTTAGCATTTCTAATTAAGGTCTTACACTTATTTCTGGTAATTTTATATTCTAGCAAGTCTTGGGAATCTCCAGTCATTTTAAATTTTTTCCAGATTTTGTCCTCAAGTTTCGACTTACTGAGTATTTCTGCATTTGGCCACGCAGCCTTGCCACCTGTAAATTTCATTCATTTAGGGGGGAGGGGGACCTGATTAAGAGCGTGTTCCAGGGTTTTGCAGAATTTATCACAGGCGTGAGTCAAGTCAGGTGTCATCTAGGAAAGACCAGTCAGCAGACATCAAACTGTTCAGGTATGTTTCACTGTTTAAGTTCTTTATGCTTCTAGTCTGGATGAGGATGGACTTTTTCAGCAGATCAGAGATGGAAAATAGGGCAGTGATCACTAAGATCATTGAGGAGGGTGCCTGACAATAGAACCCTAGCTGGATTAGAAGCTACTATCCATTCCCTGGGAGGGATGTGAGGAAGTATTTCTACAGTGAAAGAGTGGTGGATGCTGGAACAGTCTACCAACTGAAGTGGTGGAGGTGAAGATAGTGGTGAGCTTCAAGCATGCATGGGAAGGCACAAAGGAATCTTGGTTGAAAAGTTGGGGGGAGTTGGGTAACTGGAGATGACAGGGTCCATGGTGACAGTACAGACAGGGAAGAAATGGGCAGACTGGGTGGGCAAAATGGCAATCTTTATCTGCTGACAAAGTCTATGTTTCTATGTTTCACCAGTGGGTTGTAGCACAGGATGTAGTCCCTGGGCCATTGCATGCTCTTTAAAAATTGGGCCCCTGAAGTCTTAGGTTCAGTGTATTCAAAATGAATAATTAATTAAACTTAATACCTTGTTAGGGTAACACCAACCTGAGTTGAGCTTTGGGGGGATGGGAAGGAATTCTTGCAGGAAGTTGAGGACTTCATCGTCGAGATGGTATTGGAGTTGCCCAGATGGATTATTCTGGGTGACTTCAGTGCCTGGCTTGGCAATGAACTCTCTCAGTTTGGGCAAAACTTCCTCCAACTAATGTGTTTGTTGGGTCTGACACAGGTTGTTACCTCTACAACCCATATTCACAGCCATTCATTGGCCCTCATCTTTCTGCTGGGAATAGAGGTCTTTGACCTTATGGTGGAGCTAGTTGTATGGTCGGACCACCATACTGTGAGGTTCTTGTTTGAGGCCCCCCAAATAAACCTTCCCCTACAGAGATGCTCCAGTACTGCCATTTGAAGGGTTTGACCCCACAGGGTCTGATGGCAGTGCTGGATCTGTCAGGTCTGATGAGTGCATGCTATGAGCTGGGGGAACTGGTGTTGCTCTATAACAGGGTTATTGCCAAGACCCTCAACTCTATTGCACCTGTTCGTGTTCAACCCCTCACCTCACACCAGAGGTCCCCCTGGTTTGATAAGACTCTCAGGGAGATGAAGACGAGAAGTCAAAGGTTGGAGAGGTGCTGGTGGAGATCAGGTCTGGGGGAGGACAAGCTTAGATTGATGGTCCATTATACAGACTATCAATCAGCAATCTCTTGTAAGAAGACAGAGTTCTTGTCCAAAGAGATTGCTGCAGCAATCAATAGACCAGCTCTTTTGCACCATTGACAGGTTGTGTAATCCGACCTGTCTTCGGTCTGAGAGAGCTTTTTCACAGTCAAGATGTGATGAGTTCGCTTTATTTTTTGCTGATAAGATTGCCTCTACCAGATCAGAAATCCAGGCAGTACTCTCAAAGAGGCATTGCAGTGAAGGTGTGGGGTGGCAGGCATTCAGTCTGTATGGTTCAACTTCAACAAGGTAGCAGTAGTAGATGTCATGAGCGTCATCCGGGAGCTTCGACCAACGTACTGTAGTTTGGACCCGGGACCCACACGCCTCCTTGTGGGATGCGTTGATGACATCAGCCTGGTCCTAGCAAAGATAGCCCAATGTTCTCTGGTGTTGCGGGGTTTCCAGACCCCCTAAAGGAGGCGGTTATAAGACCCTTCCTAAAACCTTCACTGGATGTGGACTGTCCCGCTAACTACAGACCCGTCTCTAACCTTCCCTTTGTGGGGAAGATTATTGAGAAAGTGGTCACCAGGCAGCTGGAGACCTTTTTAACAGCCCATAACATCTATGAGCCTCTCCAGTCCAGTTTCAGAAAAAGGCATAGTATTGAGATTGCCCTGGTTCGGGTGCTTAATGATCTCCTGGTGGCAAGGGATCAGAGGAGTTGTTCCATTCTCGTCTTTCTTGATCTCTAGGCAGCATTTGACACCGTGGATCATGGGGTGCTAATGGAGCATCTGCAGGTCTGTTGTGGACTGGCTGGTACAGTCCTCAACTGGTTTAGATCCTATCTCACTGGCAGGTCACAATGAGTGGTGTCTGGGGTTTTTTCTTCAGCACCCATGCCCCTGCCTTGTGGAGTCCCATAGGGCTCCGTCTTGTCTCTCATGTTGTTCTCGGTGTATATGTTTCCACTAGGGGACATCATAAGGCAGTATGGACTGAGTTTTCACTGCTATGCAGATGACACTCTGCTCTACATGTCCTTCACACCTGAGCAGCAGTAGATGGTCTAAGTATTTAACAACTGCCTGACTGAGATTCAGGACTGGATGAGGGCAAATTAGTTGAGGTTGAATCCAGACAAGATTGAGGTACTAGTGCTAGAAACTGGTCATAAGGGGCTGAGGATGCAAGCTGGTCGAGCCTCAGGGCTTAGACTTGGAGACTCCTAGCTGCTTACTTCTGATAGGGTGAGGAATGGCGGCATTGTGTTGGACTGTGGCTTGATGCTAAGATCTCAGGTGTTGACCATGGTCAAAACCTCTTTTTACAATCTGAGGAACATTGCCAGGGTGAAACACTTGATACCTTCAACTGGTCTGCTGGCACTGGTGTATGCCTTTGTGACCTCGTGCCTGGATTACTGCAATGCCCTGTACCTAGGGCTAACTGGGGAGAGCTACACTGCCTGCAGCTGGTGCAGAATGTGGCAGCCAGGCTGTTGACTGGCTTACCTTGGACGTGTCACATCACACCTATGCTGTGCTCTCTGCACTGGCTACTGGTGAGGTGAAGAATTTCTGTCAAGGTCGGTTTGCTAACCTATAAGGCCCTACATGATCAGGGGCCCAGTTACCTGAAAGATCTCCTGGTCCCTCACCGTCTTGTCCACTCCCTTCCTCCCGCAGACATGGATCTACTGGAAGTTCCCTGGATTTACTTAAAAACATTGGAGGCTTGCGCTTTTTCTTATGCAGCCCCAATCCTGTGGCACTCCCTCCCATGTTATATATGTGAGAGTACAACAGTGGACATTTTTAAATGGGAGCTTAAGACCTTTCTGTTCGGACAGGCCTTTATAGGAAGTTAAATATTTTATAGATCTGTATTTATAATGTCATTTGATTGTATGTATTGTATTGTTGAAGTTTTAAAGGAATGTTATTGTGAAGCGCACTGAGTCACAGTTGAGAATTGTGCTATACTAAATAAAGAATGATTGATTGATTAAACACTGGTTCATGTTAAAGAGCTAGTGTACAGCCTTAAACTAATATTAGTTCTTAAAAGCAGTCAACCATTACTTTTTATATCCAAGGTACTTTTTCTTGTCCCTTTGGTTAATTAGAGGATTGTTTACCTGATGTTAGTAGGTGTGATGTGTAGGACAGCACTCTGCCTGGAAGCTGACATATCTATCTCTAGTGCCCCCACTACATTATCAGAATTATGACCTCACTGACTGTGACATCACTGATGCTTAGGAGCATCCACTCAGTGGCCGCCAGGTCATTCACCTGTGATGTCACAGTCAGTGAGGTCACAACGTTGATGATGTAGAGGGGGATAGAAATAGATACATCAGTTGCCAGACGAAGGACCGTTCCACCATCACGCTCAATATTATTACATAGAAGACTTTCTAATGAGCAAAAGGAAAAGGAAAAATACTTCAGAAATAAGGCTTTACAACTGCCTACTCCTTAAAATTGTTATTATTTTCCTGTCTGCCTGTTTTGGCTCCACTAGCTTTTTAAATCTGGTGGACAAGAGGCTCCTGAAATAACTTGTGGTTTTGCAATGTTCTCCTTTTTATAGTTGTATTCTTCCTCTGTGGCTGCCATGCAACACAGTGTAAATACTGTATATTTAATATTAGTTAAAAGGAAGGTTCCAGCCTGCTTATTCCCTTATTGTTTGTATCCCCTGATATTTCCATTTATGCAGTAGGGCTGGAGATAAATGCACTGTGATAAATCTTGTTATCAAAGCAACCATAAATTATACGTATAGTAACTACATCATCATGATTTATATGCATAGTAAATAAGTCATCACACCAGCTCCTCCATGTCAGCCAGCCAGTACTACTTACTCCCATGTTTGCTTTCTAGCCAGTTTTCTGGCTCTGTCACCAAGAAACTTTGGAACAATCTTGCTGGATCTCCCTTCTTGTAAATCACAAAAACCCAAAGTAACTCAACATTAAAGCAGTCTACCTTTTTTCCTTGCCTCCAGACTTCAGATATTGTTTCAAACTGCTTATTCCTTATGCTTTTCCCCTCTTGTAGCCATCACCTGCTCTTCCATCCCGCTATTACTCCTCTCCACTGAAGCCACTCCCCAACTCACTGCAGCCACTCCACGTCTCAGCGACTCACGGACCCAAAACAACAAATAATATTTCTTCAGAGCAAATGACTTTCTCTTCAGTGACTTGCTTCTTCCATTCCTCTCGCTCTGTGAGTGTGTCAGAGTTAGGCTACACTCTCAGCTGTGACTGATGGACCACTTTTCTATCTCCTTATTTCCTAGCAACAGTTAACGCTCTTCTCTTTGCTTTTCTTCTCCCCCCCCCACCCTAGGTTGGCCACCTAGTGTAGCTCTTTACTGTCCCTACTAAACTTCCTACTAGTTCTCTCTTTTCATTCTTTATCCATTTCCATCCATCCAGTCCCTGGAATGATGCCAAACACCTGGAGAGGTGTTGTGTAAAGTGCATAAGTGCATTTGTGTACAAAAAGCATGAAGGCTATTTTAAACAGGAATGAATACATTCAGTAAAACATTATTAAAGAAAAAGCATTCAGAAGTCAAATAAAATAATAATAATATCATGATTAGTACAGTAATAAGAAATCTTTAAGGTATTTTCATAAATTCACACTACAAACCTGTTACTGTATAAGGTTCTATGTATGAGAATGTGGTATCCTTTATAAAAGTGCTTAGTCACTGTGAATCAGAGATATAGAGAGTCAATATCTGTAGAGACATACACTGTAACTTTAACTGAACCAGGAAATCTCCTGACACAACCCTCTCCCCCTCTTGGGTTTGAATCATGTCCAGACATGTAAGGGCTCAGTCAGGTGACCCCCACCAAAAGATATAAAAACCTCTTCAGTGAGATTACTTCAGTTCAGTTCAGCCCAGTGGGGCTCAGCCCTGAAAGAGGAAGAGAGAGGCAGACAAGCTGTTGAATGCAGATGAGAAGAGTCTTAGGAGCTCTAAGATCCAGGACTGTATTATGGGAGAAACTACTGATGTTTAGTAGTGATTTTCTTTGCAATTCTTTTGGTTTTCATTTATTATTTTTCGAACTTTTGAAAAATAAATATCACACCAAAGTGTGTTAAACCTGTAAATTTGCCTCGTCTGAAGTTTATTACCATGTGCTGTGACAGTGAGTCCTCCATTTTCTCTTGAATATTTACAGAGCTCACACAGCTCTACCAATCAAAGGAAACACTCTCATGACAACACAAGATCCTGACAATGGGGCCATGGCAACAGGACTCCTGAACGCGCATGAACTTGGCATGGCACAAAATAGACCAAAAAAAAAGTTTGTTTTCAAAACAATTACAACACAGATGAGAAATACACACAAGCTCATTCACTACTGCATAAATGAAATATGCGTTGGGGAGCTTGTGTGATATATCATTTATCTGTACTTGGGCAATTTGCTCTCGGGCACATCACTTGCGGCTTAGCCACTCATGAGGTTACCTAAGGTCAAACTGCTCTTGTACAGATAAATGATGTATCACACAGCTCTTCATCCCATATCCCTTATATATTTGATGCCAAATCTCACATTTTCCGTAATTGCACTACATGTTTGGATTTCTTTTGTTAAAAAAGAAACTGGTGAATTTACTCATCTCAACACTAATGTTTTCAAAAACATAATCTTGCAAATTTCAACATACAGAAAATGCTGGTAAGGTCCACCTATAGGTTGCAAATGTTGCTTTGTTTGATAATGGTATATAAGCTACCAAAGCAGAGTGAGAGCAATCACAATCACAGTAATTTCTTATCAGTAGCCTGGTATGGATTGCAGCCAACAGCAGAAAAAAAGAACAACTATTAATGACATCTCATGGAAGGCCAAGTTTTCTGTTTGGAAGTGATTTTGTATTTGGATGGCAAACAGAGAGGATACTCCCCCTAGTTAGTTGTGATAACCAGTAAGTTCATACAGAACAAAGTACATACACTGCCGGCATGCAATTAATTTGACAACAGTCACAGTACACTTCAAAGTTCATGTTGATTGAAGGGAATCATCAGAGAGTTGGCCTTAGCCAGATCACTCAATTATTTAGCAAAGGTTTGCAAGGATAAAATAGAATTAGGGAATAAATACCCCTTCTCCCCCACACACACACACGCACAGTAAAAATTCTGTATGACAGCCCAACAAGCAAGTATGGAATTTGTTGTACAGTATGTGGTTATTAAAGAACTAGTAGGTTGGTTTCATGAAGTGGTGCTGGCGGCTGGTGCTGTCTGTGATATTAGCAACCCAGGTTTGTGTTCTGAGTACAGGGACACCAGAGAAGACAGCAGGAGGAGGACTGAGTATCCCATCAGGTACCCTCCTCCTACATGGCAGGTGAAACATGACTCCCACTGCCAAGACTGCCAGTTGGATGACTACTGCAACAGTAGTGTCAAGTAGCACTGGAAGGAGGGGAGGGTGCATGTGTGATGCCCTAGTATCCTTGGGGCAGAGTTTAGGGAGCAAAGTAAGCACTGGTTTCCTCCCAGCAGATGGTGTTGCCATGCCCACAGGCCACCTATTTGGGCTGTCCAGATCCTGGGCAACACCTTTCTCCTCCCCCGATCTTGACCCCTCCAAAAGAGGCACAATGCAGTGCTGAAATGAATGGCCCTGGAGAAATCCCTATGAAAGGCACCACCTAGGGACAGTGAAGGGACAGAAGTGATGAGACAGGGCTAACGATGACTTCTCTAGCAGTGCTGTTAGAACAGCTGAAGTAAATCTGAGAATAGGATGACTAAAGGTACTAGAAAGGGAGTTGAAAAATCTAAAGAGCTAGTGCACCCCTTTACAACACATAAAGAATAATGCATGGACAAAAGTGTGTAACAAGTTTTTGGTTTTTTTTTTACATCTAAGGTGTGTGATATAAAACATGAAACAAAAGATAGAGGGGTTTGTAAAGGTATCACAATTTAAGGGTGTGTAAAAAAAGTGTTCACTGCTGTCCAGTCTTTATTTTTTTATAATTACTGGGTGACAGAACAGTGGCCAGGTCCAGCCCATTGATGCAGCAGTAGAGTTACCGCACCAACACTGGTGATCTGTGTTTGTAAGTGGGTTCCACTCACTGGGGGCCAAAAGAGGGGGATGGGGACTTAGTGTCCCAGAGGACACAATCCTCCTTCAGAGAGGGAGGGAAGGGATCCCCACTATAACACTGCCATCTTAGTGACCACAGGTGACAGTACAACAGAGGACACCAGACAAGGGGAGATGTTGGCTAGTCTCCATGCAGTGCACTTGCATATTTATGCTTGGAGTCCCCAGCAAGCTGATGTCCAGCAGGAGACAGACCGAATCAGAGAAAAACCCTGGAGTATTACTCTGGGCATGCTTTTGCTCTGCCACTCGCTACTGGTCACCCTCTGCACCCTAGCTTCTACTGCCTCCAGTCCTCGTGCCACAGCCAGGCCCCACAACAGGGGGTTAGCAGTCCATGGGATTGGAAGGAGAGGGGTAAGTGCCAGAGATGAAGGGAGATGTGACGGGGCCTTACCCAGGAAGATGGGGCAGTGCCAGTGCCTAGGAGCATAGACAATGAATTAAAAATAGAATTGCGGCCTGGGCGCTCACTGAAAATGAAAGTAGATTTTGCATTAGATCCCAGCTGCAGCTGTTGTATCTCACAATCACGGCAGTATGTGAGAGTTAGGCAACTCTCTATTACATACACTCATGTGTAATGCTGTTTGTGTATAATGTAGAATTTTAGGTTATGGTTTCAGGTCATAATCAATCTCAACCATTAATTACTACTAATTTTTAAATGTTTTCAATTTCCACCTGTACAGTACAATACATTTTGTTTTTGTGTAGCACTTTGCTTGCAAAAGTATTTCAAAACACTTTGCAGATGCACAATAGGCAAAATAATAAAATGAAGGTTGGTTAGATAGTTAACAAATAGATAAATATAGATAGAAATATGAAGCTTAAGTAAAAGAAAGAAAAGGTAAAGTCTCAAAAGCAAGGGGAAAATAAGCAAGTGTTTAGCTGAGATGTGTATAATAAGCAAGTGTTTAGCTGAGATTTGTATAGTTTAAGAGATCAAAGAGGTGGAGTTATTAAATCTTGATTCAAAATACTAGCCTCTGATTTGCCAAATCCCGGTCACATGACCAGAAATAGCTGGCATTATTGTTTTGCCATACCTTGGCAATGGGCAAAATCCCTGCAACAGGCAATAGTTCAAAAAGTACTGCCCACTAAACTGTGCACATGCACATTATTGTTTTTTTTCAAGATGCTGGTCTCTTGCTTTTCACCTGTACTCCTCTAGCACCACCAGAACCCTACACTTTCTACAGTGCAAGATGATATTTAAAAAAAAATAGAAAAATGTATTTCCAGAAAGCCAGCTGCTGACTCTAACGCTATTTCATGTGATAGAGTCAATGACTTCAGCCTTTTTGGAGTGGAGCACCAGCAAAGGTTTCCATAGTAACACTCACACTCCTATTTCAATACTGGTCAGCTTTTTGAGCCACCTAAGAAACCACAAAACATGCTTTTCCTCGTCCTCCCAGGTACATTTGGCCTGTTCATTTTGGGCTGGGTGAGTGCACCAAAAGGACAGTCACTTTCTTACTTTATAGTAAAGTCTCCTTTTTATGGCTGCATAGCGCGAGTTATGTGTGACGTAGTGCTATTACATTGCGAAGGGGCTCTGGAAGCATGTGACTTCGAATGTACCACAACTGTCTCCTTCCATCAAGTGGAGTTGAAGCACATCTCTCTGCCTCTTCTCGATTCAGTACAGTGCGGTTGTTTCCTCCCCTCCCTGCTGCACTATTTTCTTGCTTCCAACCTGGCTGCCTTCTTTGATCTCATATCAAGCACTTCAATATTTGACACAACTCTAGCTCCTCCTCCTCTTGTATTCATTCTAACTCAATTTAAGGCATTTAGTTTTACCTATGATTCAACATTTTGTAGTGTAGTTGAATGAACACACTTACGTAAGATAGAGTTTGTCACTATTTCTTCAATGCCGGTGGTGGGACTGGAAGACTGGGGCTGGGGAGGGGGAACTTATTCATCCAGATCTTAGACTGTGTGCCTTGAGATTTACAAGACAACTGAAACATGTGTGTTGACTGAAAGTCTATCTCTCTCTATAACTTCATTACCAGTGCTGCAACATTGGCCACTACTGAACTGTTGTAAATGGACCGAATAACCGTTTTACAATGAAAAACTATCACATGAAGGCTGTTATGATGATAAATAATTGCCTTTTACTTTTAAAGCTCTGCAGCACCATTTTATGTATCGCCTAACCTCCCTCCCTCCCACCAAAACAAAAAAAACGCACCATCACACACAATGTTCTTGCATACCAAATAAGATATTAGTGAGGAGATCAGGCTGCATATATTTTGAAACATGTCAGGCAAAATTATTTATTAGTCATTATTGATTTATCATAGAATAGTATTAATGCAAACCATAGACAAAGATCTAAGTTCAGATGTTAAATTCTGTCAGTCTGTATAACATTACTCGGTAACAATATTAACAAAATGTTACTTATACATCTACTAGAATAAGTGATGTTAGAAAAATTGTAACTGAACTTGTGACATGATTTTGATTTTACCGTGATTCAGCTTCAGACTACAACTTCATGTAATACGCAAACAGAAAGCTCATTAGCTCTCACCACGTCCAGTCTGTCTCCTTCATGCAGCCTTAGAATGCTGATTTTAGTAACAGTAAACACAGCATTAGCAAACAAGTAAATAGAAATGAACAAATGACAACTTTGATAGATTATTAGTTCATAGGGCTATTACAATGTTAAAAAAAGACACTGTATACAGTGCATAATTGAATTCTTGCTCCCTTTATGTCACAAACTAATTTTTTTCTTTTACATGAGGATTCAGCCTCTCTCAAGCCCCTGATCCCCTTTCAGTGCGTCAGCATGCAAGCCTGTGTAAGAATGAGCTTTAACTTACTTTAACTTGCTCGGTTTAATCAAGTTCCTCTCTCAATCCAGCGTGTCAGAAGTTGGATTCCCACTTTCTACACAAGACTTTAAAAATATTATTTTAATAGTTAACATCATTGTTTAACATGCAACACAAACCACTGTGACGCAGTGAAGAATTCTGAGTGTAGTCTCCCCCCCCCCCAGCAATGTCAAATGGTGCCTTGAGTGTAGAACCCACTGGTCAGTCTGAAGCCCCCCAACCCACCATCTTTACCAAGCCCCAGTAATTTATGCTATGGCAAATGAGTGATGGTGGTACTTCTTAAATCAACCTAATACTGCCAGTACAACAATATTCAGGCTCACTGTAAATCTAGAGCAGTGCCCAATAATAAAGCTGAATAAAACATATAAAATGTCATGTTGCATCAAGTATTGAACCTGTATCTATTAAGTCATTGCGATGGTGGTGTTTTGGGGGCAAGGCGATGTGTGTGCTCTATGCAAGGGACTACTCAGCTTGTTTGGGGGGAAGTTCCAAAATGGGTGAATTAAAATGAGACAGTACCCACTACATATGCCCGTTTAAACAGATTATTTGTTAATGGTTTCATAATAAAATATGTTAAGACTACACTTATTCACATATACTAACAATGTTATTTCGCAAAGGGATAGAGTGCCATATACGAGTGGAGTCTGTGGTCATCTTTACATAGTTTCTGTTATAAATTTTGTTGGTGGGGGGCAGGCACAATCATATTAGTGCAGTCACACTTTTGTTATTGTTGAAGCTGACAATAACAGTACCAGACCACCATGTAAATTGACTGCACTAATTTGATCACGGAGTCCCTGAGCTCGCTGGTTACTTTCTGAGTTGCTGATCATAAACCAAGAAGGTTATTCACAGGTGGGACGGCAAAGTCAGTGGGAGTTCTGTTCTCTCAGGGATGCAACTCTTATTTCTCAGGACAACTCCTCTTGGACTGTCGCTGGTACTTGCCTGGAGAGGAACTGCTGATGCCAGCTTCTTATTTCCAATGAGGGCGCATACATGATGATGCCCAGATCTGACCCAGATGTGCAATCAGTGATGTCATGCTCTGCCTAGTCTCACACCACCCCCAGTAAAATATGAGGCTAGCTATAGTAAAATTAGAGAAACAGAGATTCCTAATCACATATATAATGATTTGCAGTTACATAGTGGCATCAGTTTACCAGAATCATAGGTTGTAAAGCTTCTGTACCAACCAAACCTTGTATTAACAAATCTTTGGGAGAAACTGTTATTAGGAATTCTGGGGGGGGGGGTGCAATGGACATCATAGTGGTTGCAAAGAAATCATAGGGGGTATCCACCACATCCATAATAACTAAATGAAGCCCCTGGTGTCCTAACTGGTAGGCTATGCTTGCTGCTCAGTTTCTTGGTTCTTGTTGGCTGCTATGTAGGTTTCATAGAGCAGAAGGAAACTGGGGTGCTCGTTTTATTTGCCCCTTCCCCACTATTCAGTGGTTATTTAGTCTGTTCCAAAGGTACCTTATCTAAATTAGCTTTAAAGTTTTCCTTGCACTTACTTAAAACTACATTAAATTATTGTTATGGCTACATTAATTCTTTATCCCATGTCACATTAATACATTAGCAGCTGTTTTGGCTCTGACCAGAGTTTGTTACTTTTTACTGACTAATTAAATAAACAATAGCATAAAAGTATGTGTATGTGTGTGTGGGAGGGGGTGGTTCTGTAAGCTGTCAACCTTCTAGGAGCTGCAACTTCACCAGAGGATAACCAACTGGGGTAGTCATAAACTTTTGGCATTATGAATTATTTTTACAAATTACTTAATGGTTAATCTGAGTTACTTATGGGGGGCAATTATGCTGACACAAGGCTGTATAAAACAGATATTGCCTGGAGTCATTTGGGGCAATAGTGGGAAAATGTTAACCCATTAGTACAAATTATTACCTTCCAATAGTCATATTGCAGTGCTACTGCCGCACTCACCACTGCCAAAATTAGCCTTCCTGGGACCCTTGGCACCCCACTTGCACTAACTAATAGGTCCTAAAAGCTCTCACTACCCCTACTCTCCCTCTCACCTATCTACCTACCCCTTGAACCCCCTACCCCCTTCCACCTCCACACCTGCTTATCTCTCCTGACCCTCTGCTATCGCCCACTGTTTTTTCTCCTTCTCATCATCTTAGCCTGCAGCATGCATTCCCCTAATGGCAGTACTGACCCCAATGAATGATCCCTTTGCTGTCCCCTCTATGACCTGACAATGCTATATAGCTGCTACACGGGAGTACCCATAGTCTGTGCATAGTTTGACCTCGCACTGTATTACCTATGCTGGCATGGGACTATTTCCCCATCTTTTCTGCACCTATACATGGGATTATGCTATATTTCTGTCTGTCCTTATCCTTTTATTTGTATTATGCAATATGTAATATGCAATATAATAATGACTGATGTATTACTGACAATGCCTATTGGCTGCTACCTCCTTACCCATTTTTCATATACCTTGTTTGTTCCCCCACCCCATGCTTGATGAGGATCCTTTGTAAATGAGCTTTTAGCTCAAAGGTTGTAATTCAGATTCTTCAATAAATAAATAAAAAACATTGTTCTCAGCCTTTGGCTTCAGAACTACAGCTGTTGTCAGGCAATAGTTCACCTCTCAGTGTCAATATTTTTGCCCTATTGCCCTTGACTCCAGTCAATATTTGTATAATAGTTTGGAAGGCTATTCTAGATTGTAGATGTAATTGTGAAGAAAGGGTTTGCGGTGATAGTGACTGTGGGCACAAGGAGCAGTGAGGTAAATGATATTACAGGTGGAACAGAATTTTCATCTGGAAGATCTGGCTACTGTCACTGAACGATAGGCTGCAGTGGGTTTAGGTAATATAGTGCAGACACAATTAACTTTCTTTTGCCTGCAAAATTTCTCTTCTTCTACATTTTTATAAGAGAAAAGTTTCATTGCATAAAACATAATGAAGGAATACCACCAAGGTTTACAATAATAGTAAATTTAAAATGAGGAAAATCAAATCCACAATAAGCATTACACCAAAATTCTGATTTTAGGTGATTTCAATTAAAAGTTACAAGCCTTTTTGTCACTCTGATTTCTCTGTCTGTTAAAAAGGCTGAACTAAGGGAAGGGCTGATGATGATGGCATGATGTCAACTAGGCACTCACAGCCTAATCCTCACTGCCAGCAACTTTGAATGGTCATTGGCCCATACAGACTTTCTGCTGCCAATCACAACAGTCTCACCTTCCATACCTTCTGAACTTTGTACCCTGTGCCACTCCAAAAATGTTCAGCCTACACCTATTACAAAATCTATACCCCACTCTTTCCCAGATGTGTGCCATGCAGTCTTGTTGCACTGTGCATGCTGCTATTCTTCCCCAAGATTTGTGCCCACCTACCTATTAAATGTTTCAAAATGCATGCCTCTTAAATTTTCATACTTCACTTAACAAAATGCTTGAAATAGGTGCCTCATACCCTTCCCAAAATGTTCACCCTGTTCCCTCATCAGATTTGTGTCCCAGTAACCATCCTAAATTTTGTACCCTGCAACTCACAGGAATTTTGTGCCATGCAATCTTCCTTAAATTTATGATCTGCTGACTCCATGGTGCAGAGCAATTGGGGATTGCTCAGCATTCTGGTGACCTGTGTTTACACCTGAGCCCAGGATGGCAGGAAGGGAGGCTGATGGGGAGGACTAGGGGTGTCTGTCAGACACTCTCTTCCCAGGGGGGGAGAGATGGAGTGTCCATACACCGCTTTGATATCAGCTCCTGGTGGTCCATAGTGGTGATGCATTTTCAGCATGGATGACCATGTGCTGCAGTGTGTCCTCCCAGAATGCCGCATGCATGTGGCTGTAACATGGGAGTTGGGAGGGTTGAGGGAGGAAAGGGAAAATCACCCACTCAGCTGACCAAATGACAGTTGCTGGGTCCCCTCATGCCACGCAGCCCAAGTGAATACCTTTTAAACTAACCCCTTGTCATGTGCCCAGGCTAGTGTAAATCCCAACTCTCTCTGTGACACTTGGCCAGCTGGTTATAATTATTGTATGATATCTGGAAAATAAAAATATAGTATGGGATTGTCTCATGTAAGACAGCCTGTGCTTCCATGGGTGCCCCCTCGATACGTAAACTGACCAGGAACCATTTCATTAACTCACTTCCTTCAGAATGGCATTTTATTACCTTTTTATGACCTCATGTTTTTGAAGTGGAAATCAAATGTGACTTTATGATTTCAGAAGCAGGACATCATTAGGCTGATTCCTGTTGTTTTTGTTTAACACATTGGTGCCAGTGTGGGACTGCTAAGTTCAAAGGAAACATGTGTGATTAAGGAGTTACATATAGGAAATGTCTTTTTTACTTCTGATGGCACCTCATTTAAAATACTTCCTGGCAGGAAATAATTTTTTTTAATTTTTATATTCTAAAAGGAGAAGCTAGATAACTCACAGAAGGGGTGTGGAGACAGAGAGTTTAAACTGATACTTGTGTCTGAAATAATATATATCATCTTAGTAGACTCTAGAGAGATGAAGCTCTTTGATCTAACTTTAAATGCACTTCCAGAGGTAATACCTTAGATAGCAAAAATCTAACTGTATTGTGGTAGGAGTTTTGCTTTGTAATTTTCCCTTGTTCTTTTATGTGATTGTGGGCTCTTTGTTATATTGTTCTGTGTTTACATTTTTCATATTTTTATCATCTTTTAGTAAAGTACCTTTTCTTTGAAAGACTGCCTGGGTGTCTGCCACTTCTTTTTGCATGTGACGTATAGGGGGTTAAGTCTGACAAAACTGTTCAACAGCTTGATGGTGTTACTAAGCTTGGAAAAAGGTAAGAATATATCTAAGGTCTCTTATAAGAGTTAAAAGGGTTCATTTTGGAAGCCTGGCTGGGTGCCCCTGGTGAACGATTGTACCATAATCCCTGAAGAGGGTACGTATCTGAGCCTGTTCATTGGGTATGGTAGCATAAGGTTCCCAGTATGAATCCTCCCAGAACTTGAGACTAAAGGTGATTTGGACCCAAAAGCAGACAGGAGGGTTACCCTGTCTGTTACCTGTTCACACTATTGCACTCTGAGGTTGGCACTGTGGGAGCAGAGGGCCTGACCTGCGGAGTGTGTTTATGACAGATTTAGTTGGCAGCGGTGTGAAAAAATTGGTAACACAAGCTTTAATAGTTCAGTGTGTCAGCTTAATACTGTAAAGCTCACTTGCAAAAGAAGGCAGTGATTTTTTTTTAAAGAAACAGAATTATATCATTTTGCTTACAGTCAAAGTTCCTATCTGTTTTATTTTTTTTTCTAAATTGCAAATTAGAGTGGCTGTAGTTAGGGAAGAAGATGGCTTCCAACTACAGCAGGTACACTGCAGACTACTTGAGGCAGTTGTGCCAGTACAGAGGATTCTAGTATGAGGGGAAAGCCAACAAGCAGGCCCTCATGGATGCCCTGATGGCAGCAGATGTTGAGAGCATCGAGTCACAGACTGTGACCGTAAAGGACCAAACCTTGGGCATGGAGGGGCCAGCGGCCAGTGCAGTGTCCAGATCTGGTGAGGAGGACAGCATGGCCAGTGCAAGTGAAGGGCCACAGCAGCAGGGGAAGGTCACCAACATTCTGGAGCCAGAAGCAATCAGGCTGCAGATGGAGTTGTACTGAATGGAGCTGGAGTTCCAGAGAGAAGAGTGACAACTTCAGCTAGAAGTGGAGCGAGAACGCCGAGAAGTGGAGCGTGAAGAGAGTGAGCACCAGAGGCAACATGAACTGGAGAAACTATGACTCCAACCACCAGCACCAGAGCAGGTAAGTGACTTGGGTTTAACTGGAACTACAGGACTGAGTTACAAATTAAATTCCAAATTGATAGCTGAATTTAAAGAGGGGGAGGATATGGATGCCTTTTTAAATTCCTTTGAAAAAGTTTGTATTCAGGCAGAGATTCCTAGAGGGTCCTATAGCTTCCAGCTATCCTCGTTACTTACTGGGAAAACTCGGGATGCATTGGGTCAAATGGACAATGAGGACAGTAATTATTACAGCAAATTTAAAGCTGCACTTTTAAAAAAGTTTGATTTAACTGCAGAAGCATAGGGAGCTAAATTCTGTAAGCTCAGGAGAAGCCATGACATGAGCTACGAGGAGCTAGCCATGAAACAACGTCAGTGTTTAAAATGGTGGGAGGGAATTGAAGCAAACTCTCTAGATAAAATTGAAAATGCTATATTGTTAGAGCAGTTTTTTGGGGCATGCCCAGCAGAGCTGAAAACCTGGCTGGAGGACTGAGATCTCAAAACAGTGCAAGATGCTGCTAAACTCTCGGACCACTACGCCAAGAGCAGACCTGCTCTGAGAGTGAACGGGGTGGGCATGGCAGCTCAGAAAGGGAAAAGCATGCCTTCAGGGCAGCTAAAACCCTCACTGCCTCTGCTGAAACCAGTTAGCCCCAGGTTTCAAAGAAAAGATTTCTCTGAGAAATGAATGGTGGGGTTGTAAAGAATCTGGGCATATTGCCAGACAGTGTCCCAAAAGGATGAGCAATATGCAAAATGCGGCTAAGAAAGAAGTGGGTTGTTGTGTGTCCCTGGAAGCATGCCTGTGAACATGAGGGAAAACATGCACCCAGTCACTGTGAATGGTGTGCAGACACAAGGGTTAAGAGACACAGGGGCATCCCTGATGTTGGTAAAAGGGGATCTGGTAGAGCCTGGTCAGCTTATACCCAATAGATTTGCAACCGTACAAGGGTTTACTGAGGAGGAGACAACCTTGCCACTCGCTAGTGTTCTCCTAGACTGGGGTGAAATGGGGGAACTGTGCAACAGGTGGCTGTAGCCAACACTTTAGCAGTTGATGTTATCCTTAACAACAATCTCAAACAGGGGATGGTGTGTGCAGTTACCTGTAGCCAAGCAGCAAGGGGAAACTGTAGTTCTCTGGACCCCATAGAAGCCACTGTGGAAACCACTGGGAGGCTATTTCCCCAGCCTGTGTCCCCTGATATGGAGACTAATAAAAGGGGGGGTAGAAATTTCCCAGTAGCAGTTAGCCAAATAGCTACGGAGGGTTACTCTGAAGAAGGAGGGGTGACCTATTGTCAAAGGGTTAGGGATGACAATGATCCTGAGTGCCCTGACACTAGAGCTAGGGACCCTAGTTTAGATACTGACTGGGACCTGCCCCATGCCTTTGAAATGTGTAAGGAGTTTTCAGCTGCTCAGAAAAGTGACCCTAGTCTAGAGAAGCTGAGGGCTTGGGCAGACTTTGATGGAGCACAAGGAGGTGATGGAAAACATAAAGTTTATTGGGAAAATGGACTGATCTATACTCAGGATGCTAAGACAGAGGGAGGGGTGATAGGCAGGCAGCTTGTCGTTCCCCAGGGGTACCGTGAGCAGTTGCTCACGATTGCACACGATATTCCCTTGTCTGGTCATCTGGGAATCACGCACATTACACAGTGGTTGGCCCAGAATTTCTATTGGCCCAACTTCACCCAGCAGGCGAAGGAGTATTGCAGGTTTTATCTCTGGTGCCAAGAAATAGGGAAGGTGGGTAAGAAAACCCAAGCTACCCTAATTCCATTGCCCATAGTGGAGGAGCCATTCCAGAGGGTGGGAATCTATATTGTGGGGCCCTTAAATACCCCCAGCTCCTCTGGGAAGAGGTTTATCCTGACTGTGATGGATTATGCCACCCGGTATCCAGAGGAAGTCACCATATCCTCACTGAGGACAGACAAAGTGGCAGATGCCTTACTTGGGATTTTCTCCCGTGTTGGGTTTCTGCAGAAGGTTATCACAGATCAATGGGGTTCCTTCATGTCGGACCTGATGAAATGTTTGTGGGAGAAGTGTGGGGTGGTGCAGAGGTGCACGACACCTTATCACTCACAATCCAATGGGCTTGTGGAAAGATTTAATGGTACCCTGAAGTCAATGCTCCAGGCATTTGCTGAACAGCATGGGAGGGACTGAAAGAAATACCTTCCCCACCTGCTGTTTGCATACAGGGAGATGCCCCAAGAGTTGACAGGATTTGCCCCCTTTGAGCTCTTATATGGACGCTGGGTATGTGGGCCTCTAGAGTTGATCCATTAGGACTGGGAAAGTAAGCACGCCACCCAGGGAACTCCCATAGTGGATTACATCCTTAGGGTTAGGGAAAGGCTGAAGAAGCTTATGGGGACTGCTCAGAGCAACCTGGCAGCTGCCCAACAGAAACAAGTGTGGTACAACCACAGAGCCAGAGCTCACTCATACGTGGTGGGTCAGAAAGTCATGGTCCTTATCTCGGTCTGGAAAGACAAGCTGCAGGCTGAGTAAGCAGGACTGTACAAAGTAGTTAGAGAGGTAAATGACGTGAACTATATATAGTTACCTGACAGAAGAAATACAGAAAGAATGTACCATGTCAACATGAAGAAGCCATATGCTAATAGAGCTGACATGGTGTTTGCAGTATGTAGTTCTGGGAAGGGGATGGACAAAGGAAACCCCCTTCTGGACTTGCTGTAAGAAAGCAAGTGGGAGTCCTCTGTGGAGGCAGTTAAATTGTCACCCCAGCTGGCCCCAGACAAGATCCAGGAAGTAAGGGAGGTTTTAGCAGACTTTGCCCCACTGTTTGGTGCCAAGCCTGGACTAAACCCCTTGGCAACGCATGATGTGGAGACAGAGATACAGATGCCCATACAGTGGACAGCATATCGGATGTCAGAGGCTGTCCAAAAGGACATTAGCAGGCAGATGGAGGAAATGCTGGATTTAGGGGTAATCCAGAGATCCCACAGTCCCTGGGCTCCACCCATAGTCCTTGTGCCCAAGCCAGATGGCTTAACTCATTTCTGTGTGGACAATTGTGGACTGAATGCAGTCACGAATTCAGACGCCCACCCAATGCCCCGGATGGACAGACCCATGGACAAGTTGGGAGGGGCGACCTACCTTATGACTACTGACCTGACAAAGGGGTATTGGCAGGTAGAGTTAACTGACAGAGCTAAGGAGAGGTCAGCCTTCATCACTCTGATAGGCTTATTTGAATTTAAAGTAATGCCTTTCAGAATGAAGAATGCCCAGGCCACTTTCCAAAGGTTGGTGAATCAGGTGTTAAATGCTGCTGAGGAGTACGCCATGGCATACTTGGATGACACTGCCATCTTTAGTGCTGGCTGGGAGGAACACCTGTCCCACCTTAGGGAAGTGTTGGGCAGGATACAGAGGGCTGGGCTCACTGTCAAAGCTGAGAAGTGCCAGGTGGCCATGGCTGAAGTGGCATACCTCGGGCATGTTGTAAGCTGGGGACAGCTACATCCTAACCAAGTAAAAATAGAGCCAATCAAGGCATGGCCCAAACCAGAAATGTAGTAGTAGGTCAGGAGTTTTCTGGGGACAGCAGGGTACTATAGGAAATTTGTACCCAATTACAGTGCCCTAGCTGCTCCCCTATCTGACCTGGTAAAGAAAAAGATGCCTAAGAAAATTACCTGGGAACCAGCCTGTGAAAAAGCCTTTACCAGACTGAAAGAGGCACTGTGCAGTGCTCCTGTATTGACAAGTCCTGATTATAGCAGACCCTTTATAGTCCAGACTGATGCCTCAGATGAGGGTATTGGGGCAGTGCTGAGTCAGACATCCAACCAAGGGAACGATCACCCAATAGTGTACCTGAGTGAAAAGTTACTTTCAAGGGAGCAGGCATACTCTACTGTGGAAAAAGAGTGTCTTGCCATAGTGTGGGCCCTAAAGAAGTTAGAGCCATACTTACATGAGCAGCATTTTGAAGTACAAACTGACCACAACTCCCTGGTTTGGCTGATACAAATGGGAAAAACTAATGGTAGACTATTAAGATGGAGTCTTACCTTGCAAGGGTATGACATGACAATCTTACATAGGGCTGGAACGACCAATCAGAATGCAGGTGGCTTGTCATGTCTATATGAGGAGTGAACTGACTTAGGGAGCTCATCCCATGCAGAGGATAGAGCTCCTGAATTCAGTCTAGGTGGGGAGGATTGTGATGCTTGGCCAGCTGGTTATGATTATTGTATAATATTTGTAAAATAAAAATATAGTATGTGATTATCTCACATAAGACAGCCTATGCTTCCATGGGTGCCCCCCCCCCCAGGTTTCAGTGAAGCTACAGGATATGTAAACTGACCAGGAACCATTTAATTAACTGACTCCCTTCAGAATGGCATTTTATTACCTTTTTATGACCTCATGTTTTTGAAGTGGAAATCAAATGTGACTTTATGACTTCAGAAACAGGACATCATAGGCTGATTCCTGTTGTTTTTTTTTTTTAACACATTGGTGCCAGTGTGGGATTGTTAAGTTCAAAGTGTAATTATGAAGTTATATATAGGAAATGTCTTTTTTTCTTCTGATAGCACCTTATGTAATTTTATATTCTAAAAGGAGGAGCTAGATGACTCACAGAAGGAGTGTGGAGACACAGAGTTTAAACTGATACCTGTGTCTGAAATGATATATATCATCTTGGGACTCTAGAGAGACACAGCTCTCTGATCTAACTTTAAAACGCACTTCCAGAGGTAATACCTTAGATAGCAAAAATCTAACTGTATTGTGGTAGAAGTTTTGCTTTGTAATTTTCCCTTGTTCTTTTATGTGATTGTGAGCTCTTTGACATATTGTTCTGTGTTTACATTTTTCATATTTATCATCTTTTAGTAAAGTACCTTTTCTTTGAAAGACTGCCTGGGTGTCTGCCAGTTCTTTTTGCATGTGGTGTATAGGGGGTTAAGTCTGACAAAACTGTTCAACAGCTTGATGGTGTTACTAAGCTTGGTAAAAGATAAGAATATACCTAAGGTCTCTTATAGAGTTAAAAGAGTTCATTTTGGAAGCCTGGCTGGGTGCCCCTGGTGAACAATTGTACTGTAATCCCCGAAGAGGGTACATGTCTGAGCCTGTTCATTGGGTATAGCAGCATAAGGTTCCCAGTTTGAATTCCCAGAACTTGAGACTAAAGGTGATTCAGACCTAAAAGCAGACAGGTGATTTACCCTGTCTGTTACCTGTTCACACTATTGTGCTCTGAGGTTGGCACTGTGGGAGCAGAGGGGATGACCTGTTTTGTGCATTTGTGACACTCTCCTTCCATGAGCCCCAGGAGGGGGCCCCCCAGTGAAGGTATACATGGGCTGCCAGGAGCATGGCACATGGTGGATGGACGTGATGGCTGAGAGGGATGGCTTGGTGGTCAAAGGGGGTCCCTAGGTTGCCCAAAGGAGTGGTTGGTAGGGGTGCCATGAGGAGCATAAAGAAATAAAGCAAAAAAAAAAAGTATCATCTACATACCTTTCAAAATTACACCACACATGCCTCCTCCTGAAACTGGTACTCCATACTGCTCCAAACAGTTTGGGCAAGATATGAAGCAGAATTTTTGGCTCAGTGCCAAATTTCTGAGAGGGGTGCATGGTACACATTTCAAGTGTGCTGCATGGCACATATTTTGGGAGGAAAGTGGAATGCAGGTACATTTTGGGAGGCATGGGGTAAATTTTGGATGGGGTCTAGGGTATAAATTTCAGGAGGAATGTGAGACATAAATTCTAGGAAGGGTGTGGGGCACAAAGCTGAGTGAGGTGCAGGGCATGTCTTTAGAGAGCAGTATACAGTGCAACTGTTAGAAGGGAAGTGAGATGCAAAGTATTTGGGGAAAAGCAGGGCACAAATTTTGGGTGGTGTAGTAGATAACTTTTAGGAAGGGTGCAGGCACAAATTTTGAGTGGGGTAAAGGACACACATTTTGGGAGGGGTAGGGGTGCAAGTTTCAGGAGGGGGATGGTGCAGATTACAAAGTTTGTTGGGGAAGCAGGATGGAAATTTTGGGTGTGAGGCTTGGTGCAAATTTTCAGATGGGCATAGGGTACAAATTTTGGGATGGATGTGGGAAATGCAAATTTTGAACTATATTTCAGAATTATGCAGGTTATGAATTTGGAGAGGTGTATAAAGCATACATTTTAGAAGGGGTGCATGGTACAAACTTTAGGATGGGGGAACTTGAGTTTGGGGAGATGTGCAGAAATTTCTGAAGTAGTACAGTTACAGATTTCAGGATGGGTGCAGGTGCAATTTGTGGGAGGGGTGTAAACTGGTGGGGTGGAGGGTGCAAATTTTGAGAGGAGACAGATGAATGTAAATTATAGGTGTGGAGTGAGTCACAAATTTTAAGAGGGTTGCATAGTACAAACATTGGGAAGGGTATGGGCACAAATCCTGGGAAGTTTGTTGGGCACAGATTTTAGGAGGGATGCAGACTGCAAATTTCTGGAGGTGTGTAGGCGCACATTTTAGGAATTTTATAGGGTTTTCCATTTGTGAGGAGTGGCAAATTTTGGAAGAGCAAAGGCACAAAATTCAGCAGGGGCGTGGGCTCTAATTCTGAAAGGAGTTTATGGTACTAACCTAAGGATGGTGCTGGGAGCCATGTTGGGAGTGGTGTGAGGTGCACTGTGTAAAACTCAAGAAGGGTTCAGTGCAGAATAATTCAGAAGAGATGCAGGCAAACATTTTGGGAGGGGCGTGCGTGCATTTTTTGATTGATGATGTGATAATGAATTTCTGCTCTACTGTGGTACAAACTGGAAGTTTGAAAATGGGCCATATACTGTTTGTCACTGAAAGAAACACATGGAAACGGAAGTGTATTCAACTCAAGATAAAGGTAAAGTATTTGATAAGGAATTCACAGATGAGAATATTTCCCAGAAACATTAGTGCACTACTTCCCCTGGATATTTAAAATTGCCCACAGTTTCAAGTGATAATACCTCTAATAAAATTTAAAGGTTAACTCAACTAAACTGTCTGGCTATCCTGGAGAAATGTCTGACTAGGTTAATCGGGGTAGGAAATGGGCATCAGTTTCACAAACCTGTTTAGTGGTTGGTAGGTGAAAGTGTTAGCTGGCTATGTATTGGTATTTTTAATAGCAATAAATGATGTCTGATGGTTTCAGGTGTGCAGAACCCTATGAACTAGCTCTGTTTTGCAGCGACTGAAAACCAGGTGCCTAACACAAATCATCTTTGCTGCCACCAGTTTGACGCAAACTCACCACTGGGTTATTCCTTTCTTGTTCCCCTTTGCACTTGCCCACACAGTAGAAAACACAGACGTAAGAATGCCTATTATCTTCAAACAGCCCTGCTCCTGCATTAGAGGCATTTTTACTTTGGTTTAGGGACATGCTCTCGGAGATGGAATACAGATTGTCTGTAAACTAAATAACCTATACCTTTACAAAGCATTGTACTGTCACAGAAGGTTTAAATCACAGAAGATTTAAATATAAAAGATTTAACACAATGTACATGATATACAAGCAACAAATGGGGAATTCATTAACAAAGTGCAACAATTGAAGTTAATAGATGTTAAATAAGAGAACTACAAAGACAGAAAAAGACAAAACATCACAACTCCATCCAGAAGTACCCACAGTACTCACAGCCGCTGGACAAAGATCACTTTTATATAGAGCTACGTAGCTCTGGAACATGTTCTCATCCACCCTGCAGAGCTGCCCCTCACTGTTCTCATTTAGATACTCACTTAAAATACACCTCTCCAAAAAAAAAAAAAAAAAAAAAAAAAAGGTAAGTGCACCTGTACTCACTAAAGTCTACCTCTTCTGCAAAATAAGCAAGCCTTGTACTTCTTGGCCCTTAACTAGCATACTCCAACAAACTTATTGCCTTGAGTCTGTTTCCTCCTAACATGGTTAGCTACAGTGTTTACCTGTTGTGTCACTTAAACATAAACAGCACTTCCACTGTAGGTTATTATGCAGATTTTGTTATTGTGTAACTAATGCTTAGTCCCTTTACTGTGCAACTGTGATGTGTAGTGGTCCACATATATACACTTGTCTGTCTGTACTGTTCTACTCAGTCCTGCGTAATATACTGATAGCTTGTCACACTGCATATGATCAATGTACTCTGCCTTTATTATCTGTAACTAATCCCAGGTTGCCCTTGAAAAAGGGACCCTTGGTCTCAGCAGGCTCACCTGGTCACCAAAATTCAATAAATACACAAATAAATAAATGAATAAAACTGAATCCTGAAACGCTTTACCACACAAGACTGTGACTCCTCACACAGATTGACTTTTCCAACCAATCACACAGCATTTGGAAAGTGGATGCAGTCGAACAGAGGTCTCACAGCTCTGTCACTTCTCTCCAAATTGACTGACCCAGTGAGGAGAGAGTTTCCAGCCTTTGCATCTGAAATTATACTGGAACAGTTTTCCCAGCATTCCCCAATGTGTGACTCATATAATTTCCCGTGCAACTAACTGGTCTAAACAGGAAGCACGTGGTATGCCCCAGAATAACAGCTTCCTCCCAAATCTGGGACTTAAAAAATCTTACTCCTGCTTTGGTGCTGATGAGAGTGCTGGCGTCTATCTCAGAGAGCGTTAATTAACAACACCTTATTAAACACTCTATAGACCATTGAGTAGCACTTCATTGCAACAGAACCATGACATTTTATACAGTAGCCTGATCAACACAATTACACATCTGTGGCGGTAATTACATCACAGTCTGCATGCTATCCCATTATCAGCTCCTGGGATAAAGGGTAACTTTTGTACAACAGTGGAAAGGAAAACAACATTTTATTTAAATGAATGAGGACATCTTTTTCTTAACAGTTGTGTTGCAATTAAAAAAGCAATGAAGACATGGAAGCTTGAATCCTTGTAGTTTACCTGGAGTTTATTAAACCGTGACAATGATCTGCAAAGGCAGCATGAATGTTATTTTGTGTTACAGATACTGACTTTTTCACCCCCTCAGCAAAATTACTTGAGAATAAATACTGTAGTTGTCCATGACCTAAAGCTCTCAATCTTTTTTTTTTTTTTTTGCAAGTTGTGGTCTTTTGAAAGCTATTACTGCTTCTAACTCTACCAGTACTATATTTTTTTCTATTATTTGGTAACCAGGTAGGGCCCACTAGGCACAAGTGCCTGTTTTCAGAGGTGACCTAGGAGCACTGGGTAGTTAAATTACTTGCTCAGAGTAACACAGTATGGAAGAAGAGCTTGTGGGAATCAAACCCAGGTCTTCTGGACATAGCATGCTCATTCACAGCTTGTTACTCTAACCTCTAGGCTATGTTGCCAGCCCAGTATTTGACACTCATGAGACCACAAATCCTTACTATCTACACTATCTGTACTATGTCCAGCCCACAAACATAACACTAGGCCCCACCCAGAAACCGTGGGCTCTGCACTTCAACACTACAACCCCACCCCCTCCATCACAGTGGGACTACCATAGCCTATTCTCTCTGTGATTTGTGTGGAATCCCTTGATGGGCTCTGGACTTTAGAGCACACTCTACCCCCTCCACCCTATTTAACTCCCCAGTCATCTTCAGAGGCAACCATAAACCCAAGTTAACCATATTTTTCATTTTTTATCAGCTTCCATTGGGAAGGAGGGTCAAAACTAATCTTAGACAAGACCACTCACAGTGTGTACCCTCCAGCCAATGTATCAACAACCCTAATCATTTCAGTCATATTAAAGTGGCAAAACTTACTTATCTCAAAATTCATTACTTACACTCTAAAATAGAAGTAACCCGGGAACATATTTCCCACACTTATATCATTTTATCTTATCTTATCTCAGTTCTTTTCTTTGTTTGAAACTCAAGTTTATTTAGCTACATAAGACATTATCATAATCATAGGCATGCACAGGTGTTAAGCAAAGTGCTACAAACAAGCAAACAGTTGTCACACCATCTCATCTGTACTGTATATATTCTAGTATATTATTCTGTCAAACAGTGCTCTTCATATTATGTGACTTGTGTACTATTGGTTAACAATAAAAACAAAGTCACAAGAAAATCAGCAATCTCAGTTCTAAATTTCTTGGATCAGCCAAACTTTGAAACCTTGACTTTAGTGCTAATTGGTTTAAGGATACCAAATATAGATAAAGCTCTATCACTGCCAGATTACTAATCTGGGCCTGCATATCCTGTTGGGTTGTATACTTGTGGGCATGACAGATTAGAATTGTCAGAGGTCCCTCCAAGCTGGTCATTATTTGTTTACACAGGCACACGCACTATAACAGCAATAAATTTGTCAGCGACCTAAGGTCTATTCAATGGGAACTCTTAACACTCAACATCCAAGGTCCTACTTCAGCAGTGAATCTTCCAAAACCCCTAATCAAAATGTCTGAGGACTTGCAGAGTCAAGGAATCTCACTGACCCTATATCACCAATGACTTGATTGAGCTGTACTTCTTCTGATACCTAACTTTGGCAACATGTTGTTAAATTAACTGGACTCACATTAGCACCACTATAAGTCATAATGCATCCATAGCTTCAGTGAAGTCAACAGAAACTTGCCTAAAGGTTCTAGGTTGGGGTCGGCAACTTGGCATTCTTTTTGATCAATGTCTGGGCTTATCTAGCAATAATACTACACTCAGTATCTCTCTTTCAGGGACCTCCTTCACTGACCAATGTGACATTGTCCCTGAATTCAATAACCTCATTATGAACCTAGCCATTTGGCTTCACAACAACAACACGCCTCTGTTATCTATTACACTGCCATCCTGGCATCCTCACTAACCGTGTATTTCCAGCAAATGCTTAACCCCCAGAGTTACCTTTTCAACTGCTCACAAGCAGGGATGTTCTCAAAATTCTACCTAAATCCAAAGAAAGAGTATATGAGCTGATGGACTTAAACTTCTTAAGCTAGCAGCCCCAGCCATGGGCTATGAAGTACCCCTGGTATTATAAGTTAATAGATCCTTTGAGAGTTGTCTTATGATGTAAGAGATCTGTCACATAACACAAGGACTCATACCAGATTTATAATAAGTTTCAGGTTACATTTTTTATTTCAAAAGTGATTGTATTGGTTCCCCACTGACTCCAAAGTGGAATGCTCAAACATAATGACGCTCTTGCACTAGACGAAAACTGTTTGCAGAATAAGTGGTTCTGCTGTTCAGAGTATTGATTGACTGAAATCATGTAAGTGATTTATAATTCATCTTTCTTTGCACACAGCTGAACTTCCAGCTGTTTGGAAACAGGTTAAGTTTACCCGATTTGACAAGTAAGTCTGCAAGTCAAACTTGAACAACTACAGTCCCATCTCTGTTCTACCCATTCACCTAAAACTTCTAGAGATGTTTGCATACTTAAGGTCCCAAGCTTCCTAATCTTTAATAACCCACTTTCCCTACTTATTTAGGCTTCAGACCTGGACACTGGGCTAACAGTATAACCTAGAGGTTAGAGTAACGAGCTGTGAATGAGCTTGGTACATCCAGCAGACCAGACCTTGGTTTGATTCTCACAACCTCCACTTGCATACTGTGTGACTCTGAGCAAGTCACTTAACCGCCCAGTGCTCCCAGGTTGCCCCTGAAAACAGGCACTTGTGCCTAGTGGGCCTAACCCGGTTACCAAAGACTAAATAAAATACTGCTATGGACGTGGTCCATCTTTGGGATCAGTTTTTATTAACCTGTGCAAGGCCTTTGTTCTTATAGACTAGTTCCTCCTTGATACAACTAACAATATAGCAGTACTGAGGTGATCTCCATTAGACATTTCAATAACTGCTTATAGGAAAGAAAACAATTGTATTGCTTTCAATACAGGCAAGCCATGTCCAGCCTTAGAGAAGTCTCTCTGGTTGTTTTTCAAGTGTTCTGTATATTATTGGGCCATATGTTTTTTTCTATCATTGTCAATTATCTATGCTAACATTAATATTAATAATTAATAATTAATATTTAGGAGGGAGGTCAGGAAGCACTTCTTCACAGAAAGGGTGGTGGACACTTGGAATGTGCTGACAGAAGAGGTCATCTCATTGAAGACAGTGGGCAGCTTTAAGAGAGGCTGGGATAGGCATGGGGAAGGTAAGGATCATGGGTAGGGAGGATAGAAGGAGTGGGAAGGGAGGGCAGGGACATTAGCTCAAGCTGTGGACCCTGCAATACGAGCAGACTTGATAGACAAAATGGCCTTCTTCTGCTGGCTTCTTCACATATAATATGGGGAAATGTGAGGTACAACACCTACAGGCAAAGAATCTGGATTGCACATACAAACTGTGTGATGCAACAAGAGGCAGCACAACTGAGGAAAGGATATGGGCTAATCGTGGACTGGAAGCTGAAGCAAGTCAAGCAATGTGCAGCCACAGTCAAGATTGAAAGCACTATGGTGGGATGCACGGAGGAAGAAGAGTTAAGGGGGGTTCAAGAGATGTGATCCTCTCTCTGCACAAGGCCTGTCCAGTTCTGGTCACCACAATACAGAGATATTGAGAGTGTCCAGCTTAAGACCATAAAGCTGATTAGTGAGGCAGTAGTGAAGTGGAGAAAAAAAATATGAAGATTTGGATATATACAAAACTATCTTGTCTAAAGAAGAGAAGGCTGAGAGGGGTGTTCTAAATACTAAAGGGGATAGCCAGGGTGGAGTGTACAGAGATATTTGAACTGTTAAGTGAAACAAGAACAAGAGAACATGCACATAGACTGTGTGTATGTGTGTGATGTATGAGGAAACATAAAAAAGCATAACTTCACACAGAGGGCAGTTACCATGCAGGAGGATGTAACCACAGAGGTAGGACTAGGAGAAAAAGGGGAGAGGCAGGGCAATGAGGGGAACGGGGCCTGAGGGAGGAGCAGAAGAACATTTCATAAAAAAACATGTTTCTTGAAAGTTACTGTTGCACATAAAGTATAACAACACAATTTTTAGCATGGTATATTTGCTTGCAAAGCATGCAAACATATTGGTATCAGTCTGAGCTGTGAGAAGGCTTTAGGGGGTATGCCCCTTCCATCTAGCACAGCCTCAGAATACCCAGTCTCCTCACACAGCGATTCCCAATCCCCAGTGCCGGAACCTGTGAAGAAGAAGAAAACTGTTCCTCTTTTTTGGTTTTTTAACACCTGTAAAGAAGAAAACCATCATTCAATGTATTCTAGCCTCCACCTGACCTCCCTGGCACCCACCCCCCCCTCACCAAAGAAGGGTCCCAATGAGTAACCCTCTAACGAGCTGCAACGTGCCTCTCTCGCTCTACAGTGCCTAACCACAAACTGACTAAAAATGTAAGTCTAGTTAAAAGCTTTTTAATGGGTTTTGAACTCTTAATCATCATTTTGTCATTTTTAACATGCATCCCAATAATTTTGACAGAAAACTGTTTTTTCCCCACACCTTGTGGACAAAGCAGGTGTAATTTTTTCAAATCCCCTCTGAAACATGCTTTAGCAGTCACTCCACAAAATTACCTTTCAGATGAGATTTAAAAATTCCGCCAGGCATGATCATTAGGTAGGATCATAAAAAGAGTATGCTGAAAATTTGGGGTCATAATGTCAAAAAACAACAAAGTTATAAAGAAACATTGACATTTTTTTAATGTTTATTCATAGCTTTGCTATTTTACCAGATTTTTACCCCAAATTTTCAACGTACCACTTTTTTACCCCACCTCAAGGATACAATGGATGACATTTTGCAAATCATGGCCTAAACACCTTTTCACACTTGTGCCGTAAATGACATTTTGGCTAGGATTTCATAAATCACACCCAACATGTTCCAAACGTGGTGTCATGAAAAGACTATGTTGAAAATTTGGGACTAAAATCTTTAAAAAAACAAGAAGATTATGAACAAACATTGAAATGATTCAACGTTTACACATGACAATTTTTTTTTTTTTTTGCATTTTGAACTCACATTTGGAAGACAGTCATTTCTTTACTCCGTCCTACGAACATGGCAGGTGTCATTTTCAAATCCAAACATGTTTTTCATAGTGATAACCTTGAAAACAACATCTTTATGTGTGAACCTCTTCATTTCCGAATCGTGACTGTTTTACTTTTATAACTTGTGCTCTTAAATTGTTAATTTTAACTGCTGCACTATCTATGCCCAACAACTACATAGCAAACACAATCAATCGAGCATTAGGTGTTGGCCACTGCTTGTTTTCATTGCTCCCTATCCCTGAGGCTCAGGGTGCTGCACAATGTACAGAACAGATAAAGATATACGCAATATCAAATCACACAAACATTTTGACATAAAACAGAAACTCACTTCAATATAGCTATAAGATGGACAATATCATTATATACTTTCTGCATTATTTCTTGTATACCTTTCCTTCTAGTGTGGTGTTTTGAACTGTCTCCTGTGTACATCCCACATGTAGTCTATTTGTTCTGCTGGAATACAAACAGCTTCTTTGTATGGTACACTTTATTCTTATTCCCACCCTGCTGTTATTTGTATTGTACATGCTTGTTACCATAGTTTTTGTCTTGTACCAAGTTTGTGTGCATTTCCTTTACATTATTCACTGTATCTGTACTCCGCTCTGCTTGTGACTGTACTCTCCTTGATTGTGACTGAAAAGAGCCATATTATTGTCCAACACACTTCCCATGTAATCAAAAACTACATGAATAAATATTACTGAAGCCACTAGATTACAGAAGTACTATCCTCCTTCCCGCCGACTCAGTACTTTTTAAAAATGGTGGTCGGTGCTCAATACTGCAGCTGGTTATCTCCCCTCCTGCCTGACTCAAATCTTAAAAATAGAGTAGTGGGTGTCAAATCCTGCAGCTGGTATTCTCCCCCCCACCTCAACCAGCACTTCAAGACCCAACACCGGGGTGTCCACCTGACGCAGCAAGCAACCCAGCAAACAGACACAACCAGCTCCCCATGGCACTTCTGACAGTTCTGCTGAGGGGTACTACTGGTTTTGTGGCATGTAACAAACAAACAGACAAAGTCCAGTGCACCCCCCCCCCATGGTAAATCTGAAAAGTACGACATTTATTTTTACTGCCTAAATTGGCTATTTTCTAACTTTTACCTCCATGAAAAAGAGTTTCTCTTAGTTTTCAGATTGTGAATAAGTCAAAGCACCGGGCCCCAAGGTGGAACTCCATGGTTTGGTCTTAACTTGAAATGCCCACAGAGGCTACTCTTAAATAGAGTGCATTGCCTAAATTGGCTTCTTTAAGGGGTGCTACTCATTTTAAGTAAGCAGAAATGTGATTTTAACTTTAATCACCTGTGAATTACCTAGGTGGAAAGCACTTTACTTTAAAGGAGCCAATTTAGGCAAGGCATTCTATTTAAGAGTAGCCACTGCAGGCATTTCATAGTTAGGACCAAACCGTGGGTTCCACATTGACATCTGGTGGTTTGGCTTATTCACACTGGAATTCCAATTTGAAAGCTAAGAAAACCCCTTTTTCATGGAGATAAATGTTAGAAAATAGCCAGTTTAGTCAATAAAAATGTTTTACTTTTCAGATTTATCATGGCTGGGTGCACTGGACTTTGTTTGTTTGTTTGTGACATGCCTCAAAACCAGTAGCACCCCCCAGCAGAAATGTGATTTTAACTTTGTGAATAAAGCAAAGGTTAGGGCATGCTAGTCTTGGAATGTGTTTAGAGTATGGGAACTTGTGGTACTCCTTTTAGTATGCCCCCTTTGATCACCTGTGAACTACCTAGGTGGAAAGCACTTTTCTTTAAAGGGACGCTGTCAACCCCTTAGGCCTCAAAGTGTCCCTAGTTTTAAAAAAACATTTTTATGATTGTTCACATTCTATAGAGAATGCTGATGCAGCTGATAGTTTGATTCAGATCCCTTCTTTCTTTCAAAAAGTGAAAAAACGAACTGCCCACAATACTGGTGTTACCACTCCAAAATGTGTTTGTTTACATTTCTTGACCAGCTCCCACTGCATTTTTCCTGGACTCAGGAACATCCCCAATATAATCTAGCCACTCATTATGCAGTGGGAGCAGCGGAGACTATTGTATCATGAGTGGTTGCACTGTTTGAGGGTGTTTCTAATATTCAAGACGTTTTCAGTAACAATAGTTCAATGATTTGAAGCAAAACAAAGCTGGGCATTGCTATCCATCACCATGCATTTCGGTTCTAACAGGCAAGGAGGCCGGTAAAACAACCAGCAACATCAATGTATTTTAGAGACAATAAGCAATCATAAAATGTGGGTTTCTACCTACAAATAATATGATGCAAAAAAGTTGATGGTGTCCCTGTAAAGGAGCCAATTTAAGCAATACACTCTATTTAAGAGTAGCCACTGCAAGCATTTCATAATTTAGATCAAACTGTGGGGTTCAACCTTGGTGTTTGGTGGTTTTGCTTATTCACATTGGAATTCCAATCTGAAAACTAAGAGAACCTCTTTTCCATGGAGATAAACGTTAGAAAATAGCAAATTTAAACAGTGAAAATGTTTTACTTTTCAGATTTCCCATGGAGGAGGGTTGTGCACTGGGCTCTGGTTGTTTATGCTTTTGGATTGCCTGAGAGACCATGTGGGACTCACCGGCACTGTATTGCACTGGTTGGAGTCCTACATAACTGGGAGAGTACAACGGGTGGCTCTGGAAAGGTTTCTTTCCAGGCCATTGACACTCTCCTATGGTACTCCTCAAGGCTCGATCCTTGCTCCTGTGTTGTTCTCAGTGCATGTATTGCTGTTGGGTGAGATCATTAGAAGGTATGGTGCTGAGTTTCACTGCTATGCAGATGATATTCAGCTTTACCTGTCTGGCACTTCTGGTGGGCACAATGTGGTTTCTGTGCTAGAGAGGTGCTAGACTGAAATAAATGGCCTCTAACTGACTATATCTTAACCTGGGTAAGATGGAGGTCATGATTGTTGAGCCAGGTAGGTAGGGCCCAGTGCAGATAAGTGGACTGACTTTATGTCCTTCACTGGGTGGTCTAACACACATAGCTGTAGATGCGGTTAAGAATCTTGGGGTCATCCTGGACTGCAAGTTAACATTTGATCAACAGGTGTCGACTGTGGTCTGGCCTGGCTTTAGCTATCTTCATAACATCTCCAGGATTAAACTGCATCTAGCCCCTGCTTACCTGGTGATGATAGTGCATGCCTTTGTCACCTCTAGGCTTGACTATTGTAACACTTTATACTTAGGGTTATGTGGAGGTTTGTTGTGATGCCTGCAGCTAGTCCAGAATGCTGCTGCCCAGCTGAGTATGGGCTCCTCTCATAGGCACCATGTTACACCAGTGCTGTGTGTGCTGCACTGGCTGCCTATGCTGTGGTGCATAAGCTTCAAGACTGCTTGACAACATTCAAGGCCCTACACGGTTTGGGACCAGACTGATTAAAAGACCTCCTAGTTCCCTACTGCCAAGTTGCTCTCTCTGATCTTCCAATGCAAGCTTGCCCTTTGTCCCTGTATCTAGGTTCTGACAATCAGGGGACAGAGCATTTTGTGTTGTGGCACTTACTTTATGGAATGCCTTGCCACAACATATTAGCTCAGCCCACAAGGTAGGGGCCTGTAAGTCCAATCAAAAAACATATCCTTATGCTGAAGCCTTTCCATAATTTTTTTAATTATTGTTAATATTTATGATTTATTGCTCATTGCCTGTTGTTATACTGTTTTGAAGTTTTATTATATTTATTGTAAAGTGCCCTGAGTCTTCAGGAAAGGGCACTATAGAAATAAAATTGCTTTGCCTTGTGGAAAACTATAGGGCAATTAGTCTTATAACACAAACAAGTAAGATTATGGAAAACATTTTAAACTTTTTTGGGAAATTGAAATACGTACTCTTGGGCTGATAGATAATAACCAGCATGGTTTTAAATAGGGGTTTTCATGTACCACCAGGTTACAGTCATTTTATGACCATGTCAGTTATGGTCTGGATAATGGCACCCCAAATGATGTCATATTGTTACATTTCAGCAAGATATTTCACACCGTCCCCTATTATACCCTGGTAAATAAGCTACTGTACATGTGATTCTGTCTGAGTCTGATCAGATGGGTTGAAAGTTGGCTATCAAATAGAGTACAGCGGGTGAAGATCAATTGATCTCTATCATGAGAGAGGAGTGTATTTGGTGGGATACCTCAGGGCTCTGTTTTTGGGCCCTATCTTTTTTGGCATTTATGTCAGCAGCATGAATGCTATCATAGTTAATTTCCTTTACAAAATTTGCTGACGACACAAAACTAGGAGGTGAGGTCGATACTTTCATTAAACACCAATCACTAGCTAATGATCTTTACACTGTTGAAAAATGGGCATCTGCTGATGGGATGTCCTTTATCATAAATAAGTGTGATGTCATGCACTTCGGTAAGAAAAATCCCAAACATCAATATTTTTTAAATAATAGACAAATTCAGCCTACAGAGATGGAACGTGACCTTGGTATGACAATAAACAATAAACTTACTGCTTCTGGTCATTATAAAAAATATCAAGAATAGCTCATGGTATGATAAAGTGAATCCAGCGTACTTTCATTTCTAGGAATGAACAGTGTTTAATCTCACTATATAGGTCCTGTGGGAGGCCTTATATGGATTACAGGTCCCGGTTTTGGAGTTCTTACTTAAGGAGTGATATTGAGTTGATCGAAAGAGTGCAAAGGTGAGTGACAAAAATTATACCCAGATTATCGAGGAAACCGTATCAAAAAAGGTTGAGAGACACTGGATTGTTCACATTACAGACCAGAGGGCATGGGGAGATCAATTACTATTATACAAAATACACCAGTCCCCTGAATTAATGACTTAGTGTGGTTTGAAATTTAGTACCAGAAATGCCACATTAAGATCCCATAATATACAGATAGTAGTTCCTTGGGCAAACACAACAAAAAGAGACAATTTCCTTACAGTCCAATCAGTAAATGTGTGGAATAAGTTACCACTGGAACTGGTTAACCAAAACAGTTTATATGGTTTCATAAAAGGCCTTGATAATTTACTTTGCTCTAAACCATCGTTGGTATAATTTGCCCATATGGCATTGAGAACAATTTCAATGGGCTACACAAGTGTTCTTTTGTTATCTACAACCTAGTAAACCAAATCTTGCCAAAAGGGAGCATGGTAAACTGATACAGGCCAAATGGGGTGACAAAGGCCATTTTCTCCCAGAATTCAGGAGTTAGCAGGATTTACCAACACCCCTTGGTCAGGTCTAGAGTACCAATATACTGGGCCTTACCCAGTTGATCCAGAAGTTCATCCATCCCAGGCATAGGATATACGTCAAACTAGGAGACTACATTAACTTTCTGACAGGCAATACAAAACCAAGTGGACCCCTCTGGTCTTGGTTCTAATACAATAGGGCTAGACCAGTCACTCTGAGATTCTTCTGTGACCCTGAGTTCCAGCATAGAGCAGATCTCCTCCCGTACTGCCTCTCTGACTTTTTCTAGGAGCCTACATGGCTGTTGGTGGATCCAGGCACCTGGGTCTGTCTATGTGGTGTTGGATTACATGAGTTTGTCCTGGTTTTGTAGAGCACACATCCCCCAAATTTCCCACCAGTTGCTGGACTTTATGCTCACGGATCAGGGCGAGCCATTCATCCAATAAGACTGTGCTTGATTCTTTTTAAAATTTTAGGGCCTAAGCCAAGGCTTCTGTCTTCATTGTCCTCACTGGTCACCTAACTAGGGGCCCCTTTAGGTTCCTCTGGGTCAACTAGCAAAACCTCCCTGTCTTTCCAGGGTTTCAACTAATTAACATGATAAATTTGTTTTTCCTTTTTTCGGTTGGGTTGTACATCATAGTCAACCAGCCCCACTTTTCTCACGACCTCATACGGTCCTTGCAATTTGGCCAGGAGTTTACTTTCAGAGCTAGGAAGCAGAAGAAGTACTCTGTCACCAGGTTTGAACTCCTGTAGCCTGGCTCCTTGGTTATAGTGACCCGTCTGTGTTTGCTGTGCTCTGAATACATTTTCTCTGGCAAATCTCCTAGTCGTGTCCAGCATTCCTCTCATATGCATTACATACTGGAGTAGTTAGGGGGACTATGCACCTATTTTTTTTCTATATCTATTTTACAAGATCCAGCATCCCTGAAGATTGTTGCCCATACAACAATTAAAAGGGCAAGAAACCTATGGACGATTGTGACACATCCCGACTGCAAACATTAAATAAGGTAACAATTCATCCTAGTTTTTTGCCTCAGCTGAAACAAATTTATACAGCATACTCTTTAAGGATTTATTAACTCTTTCAACTTAGCCATTGGGCTGAGGGTGGTACACTGATTTCTGGATAGACTTAACCTACAATAAAACACACACCTCCTTCATAAACATTGACATAAATTTGGTGCCCTGATCAGTTAACATCTCCTTTGTCAGCCCAACTTGGGAAAATAACTTTAGCAATTCTTTGGCTACTGACTGGGCTGTAGTGGAGCACATTAGAAATAGCCTCAGGGTATCGGGTAGCATAATTCATTATTACCATGATATACTGATACCTGCTGAACTTTTTATCAGGGGTCCCACTATATCAATCTCAATTCTTTCAAGCAGAATATCTGTGATGGGCATAGGGAACACTGCAGTCTGCTTTATACTTCTGGGAGCAACCAACTGACACTCTGAGCAGGAAGCACAAGCATCTACCATTTCCTTCCATATACCTGGCCAGAAAAATCAGGCAAGTATGCTCTTCCCAGTTTTCTCTCTGTCCAAGCATCCCAAAATAGATATGGTATGAGCAAGTCTTAATACCTTCTTTTTAGCATACCAGGGAACCAAAAGGTGATAGTGGTCCTGTTTGCTTTTCCTGTTCCACCTTGTACAAAATGTCATTTTCAGTTCAAACCTTGAAAGTATTTGTGCTTCTTGTTTATCAACCACATTACAATTTACCACAGCTCTGTTCTGATAAGCATTTTAAGACCTTCTCACTTCTTTGTTCAGAAATGATATTGACTGGTTTTTGAAACATCTAGCCTGACCTCTGGAAGTGCCTCATGACCTCCTGTTAATGTGGATGCCATTTCCTCATTGGAGTCACTTCTGACCTTCCTTGAACCAAGGTACTTGCAGTCCCTACCCATTACAACTGTGGACAGAAGGGTCTCCTTGTTTTTCTCCCTCCGTCTCAGTCCCTGAGACATCTTGGGCTTCACTGCTGGGCCAGATAATTCAGTATCAGTCAAGGAAAATATTTGTTCTAATCCCTCCAGATTTTCTTCCTCCTGTGAGTATACATTCTTAGAATTATTTTATAGGAGGTCATGAAAACTTCTCAATCTCAACCTAGAACTACTGGCTAAGGTAGGGATTTTGAAATTCCCACCTTTATTATTCCTACAGTTACCCACTTCTAACGCACTGGGGTATAGGATACTGTATGTGAGGTATCCCAGTATGTTATCACGACACAGGCAAATGTTATGAGTTCTTCCCAGTAGCGTAAACTAGGTCCTACAATAGACTCTTTAACCAATGTCTGCTTCTAACCCAAATCCACCAGGACATAACTTTGGTCCCCTATTTGCACCAGAATCCAATATGGATGGTTGGAATGTGGTCCACTGTTGTGGTCTATAGCTACACATTCCACAAAGTCACAGTCCATACGATCACAAAACGTATGGACATTGCACCACTCTACCACAGGAAAAAAACATACAATGGTACTAGCAGATCGCTGACCTGTGCCCCCTCCCCCCCATTTTGGTGACTGGGGAGTGGAGTCTTAGGACTTGGGGAGCTACACTAGATCGTGGAGTTATATTTTTTGGCCATGGAGGAGTAACCATTATTTCACCACTTGATCACAGACCCATACCAATACGCTTATTTCCATCTTCTTATTGTTCTTTCTCCCTTCCTTTATTTTTTTTTTATATATACAATTTTTTTTTTACGTTTTTTTCTTCCCCTTCCCGGGGTCACAGTGTACACATGCATACATGCGCATGGAGGTGCATGTGCATGCCAGGATCCAGTGACCCCTTCCACCCCACCCCAGACTTGCGTTGCCGCTCCTATTGCCTGCGCACCCATCGGGCCTTCACCCAATGGGTGCGGGACTACAGCGCAGCGGGTGTCCAACACTGGAGGGGAAATAACACTCCAACACTCCCCCCCAGCCAGCTCCCCGGTGACCCGAGGTCGTTCCTGAACCCAGGTCACCGGCATGGCACGGGATGTGGTGTCCAGCGCCTCAACCCTAAACGCCACCGGACCGGCCCCTTTCTTCCTTCCTTTATGGGTATCTTCCCCATAGGTCACCACCTGAGGTTCATCATGGGATCTGCTCTTCTTAGCAGCCTCTGGTCTCTCTGCTTCCCAAATTATGCTCTGTGATTGTGACAGTGGTAGCCAGGGTGGTTTGCTCATGATGACTCACCAGTCACATACTCAATTTGGCAAAATGTTGAGGTACTGCTCCAACACAATTAAATCCAAAATATCCTCTTTAGAGCATGCCTATGGCTTTAACCACTGGGTGGCCAACTATTTCAATTTGTGAGACACCACTCTGGGTCAAGATCCCGCTTTAAAACAAAACCTGCAAAAATTCCAACAATAGCTCTCTTCAGTTATTCCTATCTGGTCAAGGATAACCATCTTTACCTGGTCATAGTCTCTGGCAGCAGCATCATCTAGGTTCTGAGAAACAGCTTGTGCATCTCCAGTCAGATATGGCGCAATTTGAGTGGCCCAACTTTCTCATGGCCAAGCCATGGTTCTGGCAACTCTCTCAAGCGCAGGGTTTTATTTAACTCTAAAAATTGATTAGCGTTTTGCTCATAAAAGTTCTAAAACATTGTGAAAATGCATAGCACTTGCCTCACTGTGTTTAACAAACATAACACTTCTCGAAAACCTATATAAATATTTTCTATACAGTTAGTATTGTCCCAAGAAAAAAAACTGCTGATCAATTATTTAAAACCCTGCAAACATCATAAGGTAGGCCTCAGGTCATCCTCAGGACCCCTTGTTAGCAAGGGGTGAATTCCTAGAGCAACTGTAGTTCCTGTGACTTGGAACTGGGGCACACATTCTTTCTGTACTTGCAGCACCTACTTCTTAAACTCCTGCTATTGCTGGTTTCTCTGCTCCTGCAATTACACTTGCTGGGCCGTCCAATCCCTTTGCATCTGTACGTGTTGCACCTGCTGCTGGTCGTTCTGAGTCTGCTGTTGCACCAGTTATTGGTCTCTCTGAGTCTGCTGATGTGCTAGCTGGACCTGCTGTTGCACTTACTGAGCCATGCAGTCCTTTTGCATCTGAACCAGTTGTGCTTGCATCTGGGTCTGTTGCTCTTGCTGCTCTGCCAGCATTTTCAGTACTTTGAGTTCTTCTTACCCCTATTTAGACAAGGGGAAGTTCAATCCCACTGCTAAAGCCAACCACGTATAACAGTTTTGTAGCAAACCAAGACTTTTGGGGGGAATCCTCAGAAAAGAGACTCCAGGCAAACAAAGTCCAATGAAACAAAAAGTTGTTGCACCTAGCACAGAACAAGGGTTCAAAAACAGCTTATTTTGGTAAACCAAAAAACAAAACAAAAGACTTTCAGTTTAGCTTCAGCTTTTCCAGTTCACATCAGCATCTCTCCCCCTCCGATTCTCCATCTTGCTCTGTCTGGTTTCCTTTTTATGCATCTCAGGTGAGGCTCATTTGTGTCCTTCCGCAGCAGGGAATTTCAGGCCTGCATACTGACAATGCATATGGCCTTTAAAGGGCCAGGCCAGAAATCAGCATGGCTGGGCTTCAGTTCACAGTGCTAGTATTTTAGTGGAGAGGGGGTCCTGTGAAGTTCGTATAGACTCCTTCACAGTTTGGTTTTGTGAACAATCAACAAATCATTAAAACATTTAGAAGAAATTTCACAAAAAATGGTCACATTACTGCACCATCTAATGTAAAAGCTCAATTGATATCAGTATGGTAACATGCATTGTAATAGAGCAATACTGCATACAGGCATTCAATAGTTAATTACAAAAAAACCCAACAACAAACATTAAGGGCATGGAGATGAGAAGAAGGAATAAAACATTGCATAATCAATTAGAATCAGTCAAGTCCCAGGGCGCATCTGGAATCGAGCAGTACTCTGCTCAGTATGCCTTCCTGGTAAATCTCTTACATAAATAAATAAATAAGTGTTCTCAAGTCTGAGGTGGCAGCTGTGTCTCCTAGGTCCTCATTTGAGAGGTCTACACTATACTGTTGCCAAGGATTCCAGATGGTTGTAAATTTCTAACTCCTCAATTGGAGGTCAGCTGTTATTCTTTCCTTCCTTTCAGTATCCTTTACTTTTTCAACTGTTACACTATACATGGTTTCAATATATCACCAGGACCTGTGAATAGTAAGCCAGAACTATTAATAGCTCCAGCTATATATAGGATAGTGTATGGCTCCCGATGCACAACAAGGCTGTTCTCCAACCGAGTGGTTACTATGCCGACTTTTGACCTCAAGAGCGCAGCTCGAGAGCTCACACAGTCAGCATAGTAACCACGAGGTCGGAGAACAGCCTTGTTGTGTATTGGGAGCCATACACTTTTCTATATAGTGTACGGTGAAAAGGTTGCACTTTCAGGACAAGAAAAACTGGTAAATGATAGCGTAACATCATACATTTGTGCCACAAACATTTCAGTTTGCTGTCAGAGTGGGGATTTGAGGCCGCTACAAAGCAGGTGTCCATCATTTGGTAGTGCAACCTTCAACTGGTCACTAATCGGATGTAGGAGGGCTTTAAAAAAAAACATGGCGGCTGAATTATTCGCTTAGCAAGAAGCGGTGACCATGAGGAGACTCTCTGATCTGATTGTAAGTAATATCTGGTTGATCCTGCCTTTTAATTAAAAGTTGAATATCTTTTTGATCTCTTGACAGTGCAGGTTCGGGTGATTTTGTTGCTGCTGCCACACTGACTTACCTGGTTGATCCTGCCGTTTCTGTAGTACCTGTTCTGTGTGACGTCCATAGTGCAGCAGAATAAAAAAGTCATTCTGCTGCACTACGGATGTCACTACTGCAGCAGAACAACTTTTTACAACAAACGGATTTCGGTGGGTAACAACATTCTGCCATACACTATAAGGGGATACTATACATGCTCCTGCAGCTGCTCCCTGGCTCTGATGTCAGCTGCAGAAGATTTAAGCAATAAGCCATGAGGGGGTGTGGGTTATCGGGGGATTTACCATGACTGGGGTGGTTTGCCCACGAGGTGCAGCTGAGTGAGTAAGTCCACCCCAGCCGTCGATGTAAATCCACTTCCTCAGTTGCCTTACGATATACCAAGTACTGCTTTTTACAATAATAAACAGCAGTACTTGGTATAATAGCCTTTAAGCATTTTAATTGTTTTTATAAATTTTATTATTGCAAGAGAAAAAAAAAGAGTTTGCTGTTGCTAGGTGAAAGTATGTAATTGCTGCCTCACCACGGTCGCACAGCACAGCGTGTGCTTTCGGGTTGGGTTTCTGGTGCAAGCAGGCAGTGACCGAGTTGCATGTTTTTTTTTTTTTATAAATTTTTTTTAATATGGAGGAGTGAGGTAGCCTGGAAAATTAATGAGGGCAGAGACTGAGTGGACCGGAGACAGTGACGAGGGAACCGAGAGGTGCAGTGGGAGTCTTATGGCAGGATGGAAGGCAGACAGTGCCGGAGCGGACACTGAGGTGAGGTGGGTGCAGTTTCAGCGGTTACAGGGAAATATATACTCAAGAGTGTTGTGTTTTTTTTTTTAAGTGCAGATCCACATGGGGGGTTGTGTTACGCGATGTGCTTTGTTGAATAGGATGTCATGGGAATCGGAGACCACCGGTTAGCAAGCATTTCAACATGGCGGATCTCCGGTTTGAATTTCCCGGGTCGGATGATTTTTAAGAGATGCGGCTGGCTGGCACCTTTTGCGGTGATTATCAGAGGATTTACAATGGAGGTAAGGTGCCAGCCTGTTGTTCTCATTGGTCAGTGTCCGAGGTCCATGGTATAATGTGTAATGCACCACTAGTGGTGCGTCCTATAAAATGCCAGCAGAAGAGATGGCAGGATCAAGCAGATAAAATGTAAAATACTAGGAAGCATGTAAGTAAAAAAATTTAAAGTACTTGTGAAAATGTTAATTGGGGGATGTCCCACACTGAGGTGTGTGGCATTTACAAATGGAGGTTTGTAATGATTTGAATGTTTATTCTATACTGTGATATTTATAACAAAACCGTTTTTGTACTGCACATCAACTTGTTAAGCACTTTTTGTGCTTTCTTATCACTACTGTTTAACTTTTTTCTTCCCTTTGAATCAGTTATTATGAAACATTCTGAACTCACCAAGGGTAGGACCCTTGACAAGCTCCCAAATGTGGAGATTGAAACATTGGGCTTGTTTGTGGTATCAACTTGCTGCTGTATATCTTTGTGAGTCTTCTTTAACTTGCAGCCATTGGTCAGGATATTCAAAGGAGATGCGCCCTGCACAACTGAGTTGTGCTGATGCATCCCCGAAATGTGCCCCTGGTACATATTCAAAAAAGTGCATTCAGCGCTGGCATTCCCCTGCATATGCATCAAATCTCCATATTCAGCTGAGATGTGTGGCACAGCTTCCTGGACATCTCAGAGATGTGCCATGCAAAGGTAGGCATTGAAAATCCATGCCTAAGTGGTAGCCACCCATAGGTGGGCAGCTGTATTGCAGAGTACAGCTCAGCAGCCCAGCCCCTGGGTGGCGACCCCCCCAGCCCCATACACATGCCGAACAAAAGAGCAGCCATCCCTGGTAGTCTAGTGTCCCCTCTGATCATCTCCAATCACATAATACTAGGAATCCCCTTATCCCTGGTAGTCTAGTGGCCCCCCTCCCTACCCCGAACCATGTCTGAATACTTAATTGTCCCCGAAACACCCAGGTAGTCTAGTGGTACCCCCCTTCCAGCCCTGATCGCAGCAAATACCACACTCGAGAACTCCCTACTAGTCCAGTGGACCCCCACCCTCCACCCACTGGGGCAACCAACCCCACCCCCTCCCCCGTCCCAGCATGGGCATGAGGCCAGTGGGCACAAAACCCACCAACACATCTCTCGACTGCACACCGCTGTGCTGTCACTGAATGACAGCTTACAGTATGCTCTGCAAAACCATTGGCCGACATCGTCGATCAATGGGCTTGCAATGAGTGCTGTAAGCAGTCATTCACAACTAAGTGTCAGCCACAAGGCTGTGAATGAATGCATACAGTACTCACTGCAAGCCCATTGGTTGATGATGTCAATCAATGGGTTTGCAGAGCTTACTGTAAGCTGTCATTCAGTGGCAGCGCAGTCAGTGGGCAGCTGTGGAGGTGTGCAGGTGGGTTTTGCTGCTTTCCAGCTCTCATGCCCATGCCAGGATGGGGAAGTGGGATGGGGTTTGGTTACCTCAGTGGGTGGGGGGTCCACTGGACTACCAGGGAGTTCTCGGGTGTGGGATTTTCTGTGATCGGGGCTGGAAGGGGTGTACCACTAGACTATCAGGGTGTTTTGAGGACAATTAAGTATTCAGACATGGTTCAGGGTAGGGAAGAGGGGCCACTAGACTACCAGGGATAGGGGGATGTCTAGTATTATATGATCAGAGGATGGGCTGGGGGGAACACTAGACCACCAGGGATGGAAATTAGTAATATATCAACTCGTCAGGTATCGGGGATGGGAGAGGGTACCACTGAACTGCCAGGGATAGGTCAGCAATACTATGCCATGTGCGACCGGGGTACAGGGAAGCGGGGTCCACTAGACTACCAGGGACTATGGCCTGACATCCACTGTCAGAGCACCCTGTGCTTCCTGCACAGGACATGCAAATGGCCCCATTTGCACCTTGCATGGCTAATGTCCCATTTGCATGTTTCAGTCTGAATATCTGGAATCTGGATCAATTGATCCCCTATGTATGATACTGGCATATGGTTTTAAAAGTATTTTTAACATGTAAGGGTTTTTTTCTGAATATTATTTTAAATATTTAGACTGTGTATTTGTACATAGTGTCATGTATGTATATGCATCAGAACATAATCCATATTTAGAAAAGATAGACATATACATATATATATAGGAGGTATAGCAATGATTTACTGTTAGTCTGGAAAGGTACATGAGAGGAATTGAATTACCTTGTGCAATATTTAGAGTCAACTAACCCCAATTTAAAATTTACTATCACAAGTCAGAATATGATAGACTTTCTGCACCTGCGTATTACCATAGATGGAACCGAGAAATGGGGGTTAGAACTACCTTATTTCGCAAACAAACAGATAAGAATGCTACATTAGAATTTACTAGTTGTCATCCCAGACATGTAGTGAAAACATTCCAGGTGGATAGTTCATTAGATTAAAAAGGAATTGTTCAAATCCACAGGATTTTGACAAAGGCATGCTGGTCATGAGAAAATGGTTTGAAAATCGGGGCTATACAATCAAGTAAGTTTAGACAGAGCAGCTGAGAAAGTGGGGGCTGTAGCTAAGGCAGAACTTTTAAATAACAGAATTGAGAACTAGAAACTGGGATGGGGAAACAGTAGGAAACACATTCATTTTGTTACAGCTTTCACACCTCAATCTCACAAAGTGGTAGAAATCATTAAACAACATTGACATGTTTTAAGTACAGAACCCTGATTGAAAAAACTGATAGCTGAAATGCTGAAAATTGTGCATAAAAGGGATGTAGTCCACAGACAGCTATAATAGGAGACCCCTACTTCATTCCCCCAGTAGAGGATGTGGGATTCAGGCATTGGAATCAAGCCTCCTTAGTACGATTCAAACAGTTCCTCCACAATGGATTCTGCCTCTCCTTCACAGATATTCAATGCCAATTTGGCTTGCCAAGGCAAGACTTCTACCACTTCCTACAGGTCCGACATTACATTCAGACTCAGGGGAGGGCTACCCTAATTAACAGGGACCTCACCAGCCTGGAGGAGTTCTTGTACTGGGCAGTTAAACTTGAGAGCAGGTGGGGCAACATAGCCACAGCGTACCAGATGCTGCAGGGCAGTGAGTGCCCTGAACTTCAGAAGGTGAGGGAGGCCTGGGAGCAGGAGCCCCAGACTGCAGTAAGTGTGGAAGACTGGGACTTCATATGGAAAATTGGTTGGAAAACCACTTCCTCCCTCACGTGGTGCTAATTTAGGTGGAAGTGCCTCATCGGGTATTTTCACACACCCACAATCACAAAGTACTTTCAGCTAGGAGATTTGGAGCGGTGCTGGCGGAGTTGTGGGCAGGTGTGTACACACCACCTCACATTTTGGGGATGCCCACACCTTCAAGCATATTGGACTCAGGTACACGGTGCTCTACAGTGTATTTGGGGAACAAGTATTCCAGTCACCTTTGTCCATTTGATCCTGGGTAAAAAATACTGGCTCTGGGATGCTTGCCCCAACAAATGCTCTGTAGGACTGTATGCTTGGCATCCATGAAAGGTATCACGACTTACTGGCTAACAGGAACCTTGCCCATAATACAAGAATGGAACACAAAAGTGCAAGAATTGCACACTATGAAGCACATTACAGCAACGCTTCACCTCACCCTGGAAAAATTTAGGGAACTGTGGTGGATCTGAGAAGTTTATGATGAGGGGAGTCAGGGGATAGGGGTTGGAGTGCAGCCAGTGGCCCAAACCTAACATGGGTTGCCAACCATGGCCACATGGAATGTCCCAACCTAATAGAGACTAGGAAACTGTAAGGTCAGACGTGAGCTCTCAGCTTAAGGAAGGATAGTGAGTTCTAACTAGTCCTCTATCATACATAGATACATAGACAGTGTCGGCAGATAAGGGCCTGTGGCCCACCCAGTCTGCCCATTTGAGCTTGTAAGTTTACTTTATGTTTTCCTAGAAGTTTGTTGCCCCTTAACCCTGACTTCCAGAATTCCTTTATGCCTATCCCATGCATTCTTAAATCCCGTGATTGTTTCAGCCCCCACCACTTCCTCTGGCAGGGTGTTCCACTTGTCCACCACCTGTTCTGTGAAGAAATTCTTCCTCATGTTTCCTCTGAATTATCCTCCCTCCAACTTCATCCCATGCCTCTAGTCCTGAACACCTTTTTGCTAAAAATAGTGTATTCTTGCACCCTTTCTTCCTGTAAGATACTTGTATGTCTCTATCATATCCTCTGTCTCCCTCCTCTCCTCCAGGGAGTACATGTTCAGTTCCTTCAACCTGTCCTCATAGGACTTGTGATGCAATCCATGTACCATTTTTGTTGCCCTCCTCTGAACCTTCTCTATCCTATCTATGTCCTTATGTAAGTAAGGTCTCCAGAACTGTACACTGTACTCCAGGTGGGGCCTCACTAGTGTCTTGTATAGTGGAATTATGACCTCCCTTTTCCTGTTGGTGATGCCCCTGCCTATGCATCCCAGCATCCTATTTGCTTTACCTGCTGCCTTGTCACACTGTTTCCCTACCTTGAGGTCATCAGAGATGATAACCCCAAGATCCCTTTCCTGCTTGGTGCATGCTATGTCCTCACCCCCCATCTGATATATTGTGCCAGGGTTTTTGTGCCCCATATGCATTATCTTGCACTTCTTTGCATTGAATTTCAACTGCCAAACCCTGACCATTCTTCAAGTTTCTGCAGTTCCTTCTCATTCTGTCTACACCCTCTGGTGTGTCTACTCTGTTACAGAGCTTTGTGTCATCAGCGAACAGGAAATTCTGCCTTCTGGGTCCCAATGGCACTGATGAAGATGTTGAATAGGATCGGTCCTAGCACTGATCCCTGTAGAAACTCTACTGGTCACCTTCCCTCTGTGGAGTGACATCCATTTACCACCACCCTCTGTGTCCTGCCACCAGCCAGTTACCTACCCACTGCACTACTGTCCTGCCCACACCCATATTCTCCAGTTTGTGTAATAGTCTTCTATGTGGCACAGTGTCAAAGGCCTTGCTGAAGTCCAGATAGGCCATGTCCACTGCCCTCCCCTGATCCACCTCCCTAGTCACCCAGTCGAAACATTCAATGAGGTTGGTCTGAGATGACCTCCCCCTGGTGAAACCATGCTGCCTTGGGCCCTATAGTCCACTGACAACCAGATGTTCCACCAATCTCTCCTTCAGTAGTGCTTCCATGATCTTCCCCACTACCGAGGTGAGGCTGACTGGTTTGTAGTTCCCCGCTTCCTCTTTGTTCCCACTTTTGTATAAGGGGACTACAACTGCTGTCCTCCAGTCTTTGGATACCTCCCCTGTTTCCAGTGATTGGCTAAACAGGATTGCCAGAGGTTCAGCCACCACCTCTCTTAGTTCTTTAAGGACCCTGGTGTGCACCCCATCTGGCTCCATTGCTTTGTCAACTCTTATTAAGCTCAGTTCCTTCAGGACCCTTTCTTGTGTAAAGGGACTTATATCCATTTCTGCACCATTCCCACCTCTTGTACTCCCTTCTGACCCATCACCCTCCTCTTCCTCAGTAAATACTGAGCAGAAATACCTGTTAAATATGTCGGCTTTACTGCTGTCATCCTCCATGTGGGCCCCATCCTCCCCCTTCAGTCTCACTATCCCTCCCTTTGCCTTTCTTTTTTCACTTATGTACCTGTAAAAGGTTTTGTCCCCTCTACCCACTGATTTTGCTATGTGCTCTTCTGTCTGAGCTTTGGCTTCCCTTACTGACCTCCCTGCCTCCCTTTGCTTCTCCTGGTACTTCTCCCTATCCCCTTCTGCCTGTGTCTTTTTTGTATTGCCTGAATGCAATATTTTTGGCTTTCACTTTCTCCACTACCTCCTTGGAAAAGCATAATGGCCTCCTCTTCCAGCTCCCCTTGCTAACTTGCTTAATGCATAATTCTGTTGTTCTTGTAATCCCCATTTTAAAAACTGCCCACTGTTCCTCAACCCCTGATTCCTGCCCCATTCCCCTTAATGCCTCTTTCAAGCATCTCCCCATTTTCCCAAAGTCTGTTCCCCTAAAATCCAGGACACGTGTTTTTGTGTGGCTTGGTTCTGCTCCTTCTCTGATTTCAAACCACAATGACTGGTGGTCACTGTTCCCCAGGTGCCCCCCCCCACACTGTTACCCCCATCACACTGTCCCTGTTTGTGAGCACAAGGTCCAGTATTGCCTTCTTCTGAGTTGGTTCCATGACCAGTTGCTTGAGGAAGGCACCCTGAAGGGAGTCCAGGATAAATCTGCTCCTAGTTGATGCTGCTGCTGGGATGCCCCAGTCCACGTCTGGAATACTGAGGTCTACAACCAGTACTACCTCACCCTTGTCTGCCATCCTTTGGATGGCTAGCATCAGCTCCCTATCTGTTTCTTCTTCCTTGGCTGCACGCATGGGGAATGACGCCCCTTCCTCACCCTGTGTTCAACAGATACCCCCCCGTCCTCAGGGAAAACACTAAAGACTTAGGGTATATGAACAAAACCCATAGAGACAGACAGCCACTCAGTCCAGTTAAACACTTTCGTTATGTTTCTGCCCATGTAGTTTGTATAGACCCATGCCAAACAACAGTGACCCTTTGTTATAGGTTTCATTGTGTAAATGGCTACTGGTCCAGAGGAACATGTACTAGGGTACAACAATTGACATACAGCATTAATCACAATGTATTAAATGGAAGCATTACCCATGAATGAAATGTAAGGTAGAAGGTGAAGCTTTTTTCTCTACTATACAGTGCGGATATTGAATTAAGCTAAGTAAGCGTTACTTAATGTTTTCATGGTTGCACATTTAATTTTCTTTGAATAAAGATGAGTTTATAAAAAAGGGATGTAATATTGCTGATAGTGTAACGTGCAGTCATTATGTACAGAAACAAGTCACACAGAGCAAACCTCTACCACGTGGCAATTATAGATATGGGTCTTGCAATTTTTGCAAATATATTACAGTTGGGAAACACATTTTGTGATCGGCAAAATGGTAAAGAACATAAAGCAAATGCTTTTATCAATTGCAGCACTGAGAATGTAGGATAGGGAGCCACCTGCTCGTGTGAAGGGGTGGTGATAAGGGGTGGTGATATTGACATATTACTTTTAAAAAGACAGAGCCATTGTCAATACACACTTGATGCCACAAATAGTTGTGGACTCCATGAAAGATTTCAATTGATCCCCTATGTATGATATTGGCATATGGTTTTAGAAGTGGTTCAAACATGCAAGGTTTTTTAATTTTTTTGAATATCAGACTGAGGATTATTTTAAATATTTTGGTTGTGCATTTGTACATAGTGCCATGTATTATAATAAGTTATAGAATGATGTGGTGCCTATGCTATGTGTTCCCAATTTTAATTATCACTAGCACTCCCCCCCGCTTTTTCCCCCTTCCCCCTCTCACTTTTCCATACAGAGAGTTGTCTTAAAATATTTTTTAAGCTATGTATTTGTATGATTGCAAAGGTGTATACCACTTTAACTTATCACCTTATAAAGGTAATCAGTTCTAGCCTGTAATTACACCTTTAGGAACAGCACGGGTTCAGTTTGAAAATGTTTGGTGTTTTTTATATGCTACTGCCAGTATATGTTTTTTATAATAAAGTGTTTGAATCAGATGAACAAACATGGTCTGTTTTATTCCCTAGTCGAGCCTTAGTATGGTCTTTTTTATTTTTAATGTGTAGTACATAATATACGTCCAGAGCTTGGCTCTACCTTCTGGTTACCACCTTTGTTCTTGAAGTTCCTTCACATTCTATTATAAACCTTTTTTGAGCATCAAGACAAGAAAAGAGCACTCACCTCTCTTTGCTGAAAGCAGAAGCACATGGACATTTGGAATAAAAAAAATTCAAATTCCTCTTTTATTTCAGTGAAAAGAAAGTGCAGAGGAGAAAATAGGCAGGCAGTCCTTGAGTTCATGAAGATGCCAGCTGACATCATGTGACTAGCATTTCACGTGTGAGCACAACATCGGAGCTTCATGGCATAAGATGTTATTTCCTTTTATGTGACAGTGTTCAGCGATGTCAGATATTGTCATGGCAACTACATACTCCACATTGGAAACAGTTCAAACTCCACTATGAGAAATTGTGCAAAATAACATAGTTATGCAAAACTACTGTGAGTGCATAAGTGAAAAAAAAAACATGCAGAATGGGAGGGGCATTTGCAGTATTGCAAATCTATCCTAATGCTGTTGCTCCAATCCATTTCCTGACTCCTGACTCCTGTCTTTAAAACTAACATATAAAAAGACAATGTGTTACAATAATCTTGCAGGGGTTCCAATAAAAACATGAATAATAGAATCAAAATCTCTTTTCAGGTAGCATACCATAGCTACAGGTAAAAGAGAATGGAAAGAATATGGGGGGAGGGTGAGAAGGGAAAAAGATAACACAAAGTACTCACGCAAGGAATGAAAATGGGTAAGAAGCTGAAAAGAAGGGAGAGGGGGTGTTGGGTAAAAAGAAATGCAAACAGAAGGTATCAGGAGAAAGTACAAGTGTTATTAAAGGGAAATATAAAAATAAAAATAATAAACATATGAAACAATACAGATCACAGGGCAAATATCTGAGTATCCAATATATACATGTACAAAAATGTATTTACTTTTCTATCTATCTATCTATCTATCTATCTATCTATCTATCTATCTATCTTATCTATCTAAAATTTGGTAACTGAGAAAAGCACACTGAACTGAGGCTCATTTCCCGGTGCAACTCAGGGAAGGGTGAGATGGAGCAAAACTGCAGTAGACAATAGCAAAACTACCATTTGAACAGACAGATGAGCAATATGTTACAGTAATAGAATAAATGAAGAGAACTTGCATGTACCACAATTAAACAAAGTGCAGTGAACTTTAGCAGCACTTAGAATCATGACCAAAAACTTTTATGGGTTAAAATCAAGACTTCAAGAGAACCAGAAGAAGGGTAGCAGGAGCAAGTTGGGGGGGGGATTGAAGTTTCAGCAAGCATTCAAAAGAGTTAAAAGATGGGGAGAGATGGAGTGAGGAGGGAAGTTTGTTCCAGAGGGAGAGAAACCTATAGGAGAATGCAGATTGTCCAGCAGAGAAGCGTAGCTGAGGAATGGCAAAAATGTGATGGTCCCTAGAGTGGTGGGAGCAGGAGGCAAAAGGGATTCGGGATAGGAGCGCGGGAATGTAGGAGGGAAGGATGTTGAACCAATATTTTGAGATGAATGTAGCACAATGGACATGTAAAGGTTTGATTTCAGATTTATCATTGAGCCCTGGCAATTGTAGGGCTCCCAATTTGTGGATTCAAAATTGGTTTCTGCAGTTAAGTTTATTTTCATAGTCCCCATACCTTGGATCCTTCCTCACTTGTTCAAGTTCCACTGCCCTAATACTGTGCTGGGCTTTGTCTCAGGCATGTTTAAAGTGAAGTCCTAATGCATATGTTGTGCATTTCTTTTGAATTGTTCTCAGGTGTTCGCCTACTCTATCTCTAAGTTCCCATTTTGTGCTGCCCACATAATAGGCTCCACACCTGCATTTTGAAAGATAGCTGACTCCTTCTGTATCACATGTAATAAAATCATTAATGGGGATTTGTTTACCATGTTTGGATTTGTAACTACATTGATTTTATTAATGGTAGGGCACAGCTTACATTTTCCACAATTAAAACATCCCCTTGGTGGTTTCGGCAACCAACTTTTCTTCTGAACTGGTTTGTAACTACGTGCCACTCTAGCTCCTATTTTGTTCGCTCTCCTATAGGAGGTTCTGTGTCATCTGTTAAATAAGTCTGTAAGGGTTGGACACTTCTCACTGCAGTCAAATTTCTTTTTGCTATGTCAACCACATTCTTAGCTCTTGTACCGAATGTGGTGACAAAGCTCAGCTGTGGATCAACCTTGTCATTTCTCAGATTTCTGCCCTCCAGCAGAGCTTCCCTATTCATACCATCCACATTTTGTGTTGCTACCATCATTGATGCCTCAGAATAGCCTCTCTGTTTCAACCTTTCTATCCAGACTGAGGCATTTACTTCATAATCTGTCTGGTCAGAACAATTTCTCTTTATTCGGATGAACAGTCCTTTAGGGATATTGGTGATGGTATGGTGGGGGTGGAAGCTGCTAGCCAGTAGAATACTGTTCCTACTGTATCTGTAGACTTATGATACAGATTTTTTTTCATTTCCCCATTGGCCTTTTCTGGATCAGAATATCCAGAATCCACATTCAGGAGCCATCTATCTTTTAGAATGCAAGTACCTTCTTAGGTGGTACATGGCATTCCTTATTTATAGCTGAGTCCATGGCACAACTGCTGCTGGTGATACCAAGTGACCTAGAAACTTTAGACATTCCTGCACAGTCTATTTGTGTGTTGGCAGGAATGAGATTGTACACTGAATGAGGGCTTCTGCCCTGTGCATTGACAGAAATGCCCACCCTCCCTTCTACTGCATTCAGCTTTGCTCCAATGAACTCCAGCACTTGGTTGAGTTCTAGGTTAGATTTCTGCAACTTTAGCAGGAAGCCTAATTTTTCCAGAGTACTCCTTACTGTGGTTATGGAGTGAACTGTTACCTCATTTTCCCCCACTTATGAGCTAATCGTCTGAGCACAGAAAAATCTCCACACCTCTCCTTCGCAGATGTGCTGACACTATGGTCAGGCATTTTGTGAACACTCTTGGTACTGAAGTTAGGCCAAATGGCATTCCTGAGAACTGATGATGATAAAAAGCTTACTTTTATACAGCAGCATTTACATTAGAACAATGGGCTCTGTTTACAAGTAAAGGTCTGTGTGATTTAAATACAGATTCAAAATACAAAATTAGTACTGTCCATTGTTTAGCCTGAACCTGAGATATTTTCTGTGGCAGGGTCATAGCAGAATATCACCTCCAAGGATCCAGCCAGTCTCCCTTTTTGCAGAGATAGGATCACTGTTTCCACCATCCCCCCCCATTCCCCCAGTGAAGCTCAGTCCCTGCCTCACACACCAACCCACCATGCCCAGGCTTAACCCCCGGGGCAGGGCTGCTGGGTGGGCATCCACCCAACAGTCAATGGTAGTGAGCCCTGGCTTAACTCCAGGGCAGGACCACAGGAGCAGGACCCCCCTGGTGGACACTGGTGGCAGTGGCTGTGGTGGCAGAGCAGGGTGCCATACCTGGAGGATCGGAGTTTTTGTAATGCTATGATACCCAGGGAGGTGGGGTATCTGTCCTGTCTCATAGAAACTCAGAAACACAGAAAGTGATGGCAGATGGAGACCAAAGATCCATCTTGTCTGCCCTGTATGCTACCCCCCCCTTAGAATTCCTTAGAGATAATCCTCTTATGCCTATCCCAAGCAGATTTGAATTGCCCTACTGTTTTGGAGTCAATGACTTCTGCAGGTAGGCTATTCCATGGAGCCAACACCCTTTCTGTAAAGAACTTACACATGTTACCCCAGGACCCCCCTCCCCTTAATTTCATTTCATGACCCCTTGTCCTTGTGCAGCTATCAATCATAAAGAGTTCCTGGGTAGGGACTCTGTTTATGCCCTTCAGGAACTTGAATGTCTCTATCATGTCATCCCTATATCTGCGCTGCTGCAGTGAGTACATGTTGAGTTGCCATAATCTGCTTTCATATGGCAATTCATGGAGCCCTTGTACCATTTTTGTGGCCCTCCTCTGTACAGGCTCTAGTCTATCCATATCCTTCCTGAGATAAGGCCTCCAGAACTATATGCAGTACTCAAGGTGGGGCCTTATCAGGGACTTGTATAGTGGCATGATCACTTTCCCCATTCTACTTGTGATGTGCCTTCCTATGCATCCCAGCATTTTGCTGGCTTTTTGTGCCACTTTTTCACATTGTCTGCCCACTTTTAAGTCATTAGAGACGATGACCCCAAGACCCCACTCCTGTTAGGTGGCTGTTAGCTGCTCCCCGCCCAGATAGTAGACTGTCCCTGGGTAGCTCCTGCCCAGATGCATCACTTTGCATTTTTGTGCATTAAATTTGGACTGCCACATGTTGGACCATTTCTCAAGCTTGAGCAGGTCATTTTTCATTTGTTCCACTTCCTGAGCAGTGTCCAGTTTATTGTAGATCTTTGTGTCATCTGCAAACAGACTCACCTTCCCACCCAGCCCCTCAGTGATGTCACTTATGAAAATATTGAAGCATAAAGGACCCAGGAAGGACCTCTGTGGCACCCCGCTGGTCACCCCTATCCCTGATGCTGCCCCGTTGACCATCACCAACTGGTTCCTCTAATTAAGTGAGCTTCTATCCCACGATACCACTTTCTGTCCCACTCCTGTATGCTTGAGTTTATTTAGCAGCGTTCTGTGTGGCATCGAGTTGAAGGCTTTGCTAAAGTCGAGGTAGATAAAATCCACAGCTCACCCCAGTCCACTATCTTAGTAACCAAGTCAAAAAACTCGATCAGATTAGTCTAGTAGGACCTTCCCACCATGAAGCCATGTTGCCTGCTGTCCAGCTGTCCAACCTCTTCCAGGAAAGTTAAAATTATTTCCTTTATCAGGGTTTCCATCATCTTGCCTACCACCAAGGTGAGACTGACAGGGCAGTAGTTACCCGCCACCTCCCTGCTACCTCCTTTATGTATGGGAACCACTACTGCCCTTTTCCAGTCTTGTGGAACAATTCCCTCTCTCAGGGATCTGCTAAAAAGATCTGCTAGAGGTGCTGCCAATTCATCCCGAAGCTCTCTTAGAATGCATGGGTGGATTCTGTCTGGCCCCATGGCTTTATCTATCTTTAGTTTATTGAGTTCGGTCATTACCCTCTTTACTGTGAAAGGGCTTGTGTCTACCCCACTTGTGCAATTATTAACTCCTTTAGTGGTGTGCCCATTCCCAGGCTCCTCCTTTGTAAAGACAGAGCAAAAGTACTCATTTAAGACCTCTGCCTTCTCTTTGTCTTCTTCTACCTTCTTCCCATTACTGCTTATTAGTTTAACAATATCCCCGGTTTTTTCTTTTGTTACTTACGTACCTAAAGAAGTTTTTTTACCTCCTTTTACCCCCTGTGCAATTTCCACCTCAGTTTGTGCCTTTGCTGCTCTAATCACACTAGAAGCCTCCCTCAAGCTGCTTTTTTAAGCGTCCCTATCCTTGTTGCTATTTGAGCCCTAGTATTTTTTGAATGCTAGCCTCTTTGCTTTTACCGAAGCTACCACCTCTCTTGTGAACCAGAGAGGATTTTCCTTTTCCTTGTCTTACTGACCAGTCTGGAAAATTTGTCAGTGACCTCTGCTATTGCCTCTCTTATGTTAGTCCAGCATACTTCCACCCCCCCCCCCTTTTGGTTTACTCTTGAGGACCTCTCTATAGCATATTCTTATCTGATCAAAATCAGTCCTTCTGAAGTCCAGGACCCATGTCTTAGAATGATTTGTTTCCTCTTCAGTATTGACCTTGAACCAGACTGATTTGTGGTCACTTGTCCCCAGGTGGCACCCCACCTCCACCTCCTTGACCTTGCTACTGTTGGTGAGCACCAGGTCTAGGACTTCATTTTCCCTATTGGGGGCTGTGATGATTTGATTGAGTCCAGCACCTTGCAGGGTGTCCAGGAAATCTCTGCTTTTGGCTGTGGATGCTGTGCAGGAGGACCAGTCTGTGTTTGGGAGGTTGAAGTCCCCAATCAGTATGACTTCTCCTTTTTCTGCCATTTTTATTATGCTTTCCAGTGGGTGAAAGAGTCCCACAATTCCAGGCGCCAGCCTTTCCCTGTGATTCCCCGGCCTCCGCCAGAGTTCACCAACAGGCCAGACACTCACCCCCCCCCAGAGAAGGAGAGCCACCTCGGCACTCTATCCTTCTCCGTCTGGTCAGCCCTCTGACTTCTGGTCCATTCCTGAACCCGGGACATCTGTGTTGCAAGTGGTCACCTTGCTGCTGCGCCAGTGGGCCAGCCATCAGTGTCACCATCCTTAATTTTTCCTTATTCAAGTGCTTGTTCAGGAACCTTTGGTCCAGATTGGGTTGCCATTACCCATTTTTCTTTTAGATGAGAAAGTATCTGGAAAATAGGCATTTCCTCTCTTGTGGGACAGGGATTTTTCCACTGCTTAACAGCTAAATAGATTTTTTCCACTTTCAGTGTGTTCTTGATCTGTTTAGCCTTGGAAATTGTATGAACTGAAGGAATAAACCCTGGCCCACTATCTTCAGGACCAACTTGTCTGTGGTGATTTCTTGCCACTTCTTCAGATAGTGAGCCAGGTGCCCTCCAACTGGCAGTGAGTCTTAGGTACCCTGAACAAAGCTGTCAGGGGTACGGCTTTGCTCGTGACTGAGAAGCTGCCAGTGCCTGCATTTGCCTTTGCCTTTCCCAGCACCTCACTGTAATGGGTATTTCTTGTGAACACAGGTCTATTGTAGTAGACTCTATCCTTGCCTCCCATCCTGTAAGGCCCCAGAAAAGGAGGTCTTTTCTTTTCCTGTCAGTTTTGAAAGTAGACTTTTGCTCGCCCATTTTTTTTTCATGTATATTTCTGTCTTAACACCTAACAGGGATGATCCCTCAAAGGGAAAATCCAGGGCTTTTCCTTGTGTGTCCTTGGCCAAGGTACTCACCCACAGCCAGGAAAACCTTCTCAAGGCCACTAAATGTGCCAGGGCCCTAGATGCTACGTGATTAATATCTAGTGCCATCAGAAACTGGTACCTGACAGCCTCTGATCTGGTTCTAACTGTGTTTACCAAATTGTCATGCTCCTCAGTGGATGAAAGAGTCCCACAGTTCCAGGACTGTGTTCCACCATGTCTGCTGGTATTGTGCAGTGTATGCTATGTAAGCTGCCTGCCTGAGCTGCAAGGTTGCTGTTGCATAAGCTTCCCTTGTCATGTGGTCCAGCTTTCTGGAATCCTTCTGGGGGGGGATTTTGTATTTTTGTGTTTATCTATTTTACTAGGAAAAAAGCTCCTTTGAGCAATGCTCATTTACGAGGGGGTCCTGTGTAGAACAGATAACAAACAATGGGTTATAGTGCAATTCCACAGAGTACAGAAAAACCTAAGAATTTCATTAATTATTGGCTAACAGGTATAATCTACTACAAAGATAAGAATAACAGGAATATTGATAAACAGGACGTATGGCAAAAACAATGTTAGCAGAGTGCTACTACAAGTATAGAAATTGCAACATGCAGTAATACATAATTTGCATGTTTTTGTTTTCTCAACAGCATTGCTGACAGAAGGACTGTAGCCTTCTTGCATGCAACAGCCCGCACTGCACTTTGCAGTCAGGGTGGGCATACAGGTATTTTGACCTCAGCTTGCTGACTTGTACCTTTTCTTCACCTTTTTGTCCATGGCCAAGGCAGAGTGAGGTGTTGCCTACACTGTTGTTATTGCCTTTTTTAAGTGATTTGTGTATCAGGACTGACATTCTCTTTGAAGACAGCAGGCCAAACATACTCATGAACTCTGCCTCCTCTATGCCCCCCTCGGTTTTGGTGGAAGGAAGGTATAGGGTGCCTGCCATCTGGGACAGAGAGGCAGAGTAGAAGGAAAAATTTTTGTTCACCCTTGCAGGAAAACTGAAGTCCTGTTCAGGGGATACTTGAGGCTCTTTTGGTTCCTCCTCGTCATCCTCCTCCTCCATCTCCTACACAGGTAACTGCTGTGGAATCAGAAGCTGTGGAGGGGGGCACTGGCCAGATTCCCCATAGCCTGCATGGCTTGGCAAAACTGCCATATTTTCTTAATATACTCTAATGTGGGCTCAGACCTTTGTTCCACTGGTTGCCCTTGTTCTTTTTCTGACAGAGTAACTGTGTCATGTTTCTCCTTATACTTCTTCTTCTTAGACACTGAGGGCAATAGCTGGTCAGAAGTTGTTTTTTAGGCATCATTTGCATCAGAGCTCCCTCTCTTAGAAGCCCTGTGCTCTTTGCTGTGCTCCAAGAATGGCTTATTGGTCTTGTCTTCCTTTTGGCAGAGACAACTGTTTGCAGCATTTCCCAGCCATCTTTGAAGTCTGACCACTGAGAGGCTTGCTGACGCGTGCTCTCCATTATCAGAGGTAACCCCTCCATGGCTGTGTTTTTGTTAGGAGAACAGGACTTTAGAGCTGGAACAAATCACATGAAATAATATAAGGAATATAAGAAATTTCTGGATTGTGAAAGGAAGAAGAAGAGTAGTCTGGTTGGCCTTATACAAAGGATTTAAAGGCGTCTCCTGATGAAGCCAACTTTGTTTGGTGAAACATCGAGGCTATGGCTGAATGCAAATAAAGAATAAACTTTTTATATACAGAAAGGGTCTGTCTACAGGTATTGTGTGTTTGCGCCCTCCCACCCCATCTTTAAGTGAGAGACTTACATTAAAGTGATTGGATGCCAGGGCAATGCATTGTTTTAAATGTTATGTTTACTAGTTCTACCAATTACAGTACATTCAAAGAATAACACATATACATTGCATTGAACCATGTCCCTCTAAGGCCAAAATATAAATCCTCCCAGTCAATGTATGAATCTAGTAGCAAGCCCCCTTACACATTTTGTACATCCATTTGGGGAATTACAAAATACTGCATATCTTTTCCTGCATAGAGATATTTAAATGAACAGAGGTTAGTGGCGTATATACATCCCATGGTTAAGGATCTTACCAAAATGCATTCCAAACTGTGTAGTGAATTTTTTGAATGGTTTCCTATATAGTGAGTCTACAAATATAAATCTTAAATTTAAGCCAACAGGATAGGATTATGTTCATGGATGAGGGATGCCTGGATTTTGTGGCAGTCACAGAAACATGGTACACAGAGAACCATGACTGGGATGTCAACATACTGGGGTACGCAATCTACAGGAGGGACAGGGAGCATAAAAGAGTAGGAGGAGTAGCTCTCTACATAAGGGAAGGGATCAAAGCAATGGAACTAAAGGGTAAACAGGGAAGAGAGGAAGTAGTGTGGGTCACCTTGGAGGCAGGAAGTGGCATCATAATCTGCACAGGGGTTGTATACAGACCCCCCCGTCTCAGGGGAAGAAATGGACAAGGAAATGATAGGAGGCATCCTTAGAATGGCAGAAAAAGGGAAGCTATTGTTGATGGGGGACCTGAATATGCCAGATGTTCACTGGAGCACATTTGCTACAGCCACATCCAAGAGCAGAGTCATTCTCGATGCCCTATGGGGGGGGTATGCCTCAGGCAGCTAGTCTTGGAACCCATTCAGGAGGGAGCAGTCTTAGACCTGGTACTCTCAAACAGGGACGGTGAGAGGATCTCGGATTTAGAAGTGGGTAGCCATCTGGGAACAAGCGACCACCAAACAGTGTGGTTCACAATAAACACAGCCGTAGAGTCAAACCATACAAAAGTAAGGGTACTGGACATTCGGAGGGCTGACTTTGGCAGAATGAGAGAGTGCCTAAGGAATGCACTAGCAAAAGAGCGGAAGGAGGGGTGGAGGAGCAATGGGGAAAAATCTAAACTGCCATCACAGAGGCAACAAGTCTTTGTGTGAAGCAAACAAACAAAACGAAAAGAAGGGAAAAAATACTATGGCTCTCAAAGGAGATGGTGGGGAAGGTTAAGGAGAAAAAGATAGCATTCAAGAAATATAAGGAATCACAGAAGGAGCAGGACATAGAACTGTGTCAGTTAAAGCAGAAGACAGCGGGGAAGGCAGTCAGAATAGCAAAGGCCCAAACCAAGGAAAAGATAGCCAACTCTGTTAAGAAGGGGATAAAAACATTATAGGTACATTAGGGCGCAAGAAAGACCAAGGGAGGGAGGGAGGGATAGTGAGGCTTAATAAAGGGAGGGATGAGCAGAGGGTGACAGTGAAAAGGCAGAGATACTGAATGAATACTTTTGTTCAGTATTCACAAAGAAGAGGAGGGAAGGTACCTAAATCAAACAATAGAAGCACTCTGGATAGGGGGGTCAATACCAGTCCATTCACGGAAGAAAGGGTTCTGAAAGAACTCCTAAAACTCAAGGTGGACAAGGCAATGAGGCCTGAAGGGATTCACCCCAGAATTCTAAAAGAACTAAGGGGAGAACTAGTGACACCACTTACTACCCTTTTTAACAAATCATGGGAGGATGGTATGGTAATTGAAGACTGGAAGAAAATGGATGTGATTCTCCTTCACAAATGTGGGAGCAAAGCAGAGGCAGAAAACTACAGACCTGTTAGTCTGACTTCAGTGGTAGGGAAAATTATGGAATCACTTCTGAAAGAAATAATTTATTCGAATTTTGTTGATTGGGTGGGTCCACTGAGACAGAGTTGTCCCTTTTTCAGGGGCGACCTGGGGAATATAAGCATTCCATACAATGATATACAGTGGAGAAAACAAATTACACTTGTTGATACAGGAAAAATCAAGTATATTATGTACAGAGATACACAGGAACTTGTGGACAGTTATACTTATATATCATGCAATCATCAGTCATGATGATATGGATTACAGAAATAGAGGAGCTTCACATATTTACATAGGTTACATTACTACATAAGTCTAGTAAATGTAGTGTTGTTCATACATATAATTATAGTTTATTGAACAATCTATGCATGTAACTGGGTGAACTTAGGTAAGAAAACCACATATGTGTGGAGCTGGACTTGCAGAGCTCAATAAGCCATATAGGGTGGAAAGAGCAGTAGAGGGTAGGGGGTAGGGGGAGAGGACAAGCACAGAAATGGAGGGAAGGCCCGGAGGACAGAGAGTATGTAAACAAGGAAGGATTATTTACAGACACAGAGTGGAGGTAGAAAGAATGTCACTTTGTAAAATTGTTTTAATTGCGTGAGAGACGTACATACGAGTAGATCCAGTGGGAGATTGTTCCATAATTGAGGGGCAGCAACAGAGAAGAATCTTTCGCAAATAACTAGGTGAGTCTTAGGTAGTTTTAGGATTCGATATTGAGAGGATCGAAGTGATCTGGTGAAGTGTGAGAAGTTGGAGAGACTGGGTGGGGAGGACAGGTGAATGAGCTTAAAGGTGGTGCAGAGCAACAGGAATTCAAGATGGGCTTCCTAGGGCCAGCCTAGGGTATGAAGCACGTCACTATGGTGGGTGTCCGCAGGGACTGATGCAGCAAAATGAGCTGTTCTATGGTAAGATTGTTTTAGTCTGTTTAGGTTAGTAGTCTTCGCTGAGTGCAATAGCGTAGTACCATAGAGAAGGCCCGGGAGCAGGGTAGCAAGGCAATGGTTCTCCTGGTCCGAGGTTGGAGGTAGGAGGCTGTCTGATATAAGAGGCCTAGCTTCTGGTGCATGCATTTTATGACCTTGTCAATATGTGTTTCAAACGACAGGTGTTCGTCGAGTCTTATATTGAGGTATTTGAATGAGTTTATCCCTTCTAATGTTTCACCGGTAGAGGTCTTGATTACTGAAGAGGGATGGGTGTACCTATCAAAAGTGGTGTGGTGAAATAACATAGTCTTGTTTTTTTTGATGTTGAGCACCAGTAGATTGTTCTTAAACCATGCCTCCAACTGCCGGAAGTCACTCTCTAGATTGGTATTGAGGGATGAGATATCATTAGAGGATCTGTAGAGTGTGGCATCATTTGTGTAGAGCTGTATTGATTACTCTCCACAGTTAGATGGTAGCTCATTGATAAAGACAGATAAGAGTAGTGGGTGCAGTATACAGCTCTGGGGAATCCCATCTGTGAGGGGTGATAGTGAAGATATAGAGCCTGACCCGTTGACACATTGTAGCCTGTTAGTTAGTTGGTGAGCCAAGAGATAGTGTATCGAGACCAATATTGTCGAGCTTAGTTACTAGAAGTTTGTGACTGATGAGATCAAAGGCTTTAGTTAAGTCCACAAAAGTTGCCCCAGTCGCAAGCCCCTGATCCATGGCCTGAATGATGTCCGTTGTGACACACAGGAGGGCAGATTCTGTACCATGCAGTCTCCGGAAGCCATGCTGATAAATGGTTAAGGATTTGGTCTGCTCAAGGTAGGAATAAAGTTGTTTGTAGAGTATCCTTCCTTGAATCTTAGCAAGAGGGTATAAGATAGAGATTGGTCAGTAATTCTCTACTTGGCCAGTGGGGCCTCTTTTGTGAATGGGGACAATTACAGCAGTCTTCCATTTGTCTGGTATAGTTTGTGTGAGGAAGGATCTATTGATTAATACAGATACTGGGTGAGCTATTGCAGGAGCAGCTATTTTAAGGTATTTAGGTTGGAGGGAATTGAATCCTGGAGAGCCATCCGGTTTGATGCCATTTAACAACTTAAGAACCTCAGAGCATGTTGTGAGCTTTAGATGGACCGTAGGTTAAAGGACTGTAGAAGATGGGTAGTGGTTGGCAAGTCAGATTTGCATTTGTCCAGGTCAGTGAAGAAGTAAGTTATTTATGACTGTAGCTATGTCAGGAGGGGACGATAGTGTTTCCTCCTTAAAGATCATAGTTTAGGTGACAGTGCATTCTTTATCCTTGAGTAGGGAGTTAATATGAGATCAGACTTTTTTTGGGTTAGCAAGATGTACTGTCTGTAGGGAATGGAGGTAATTCCACTTGGCTTAGGTAGTTTTAGCCTTACATGCATTTTGTACCTGCCTGTAGGAGTGCCAGTCAGATTGTAGTCCAGATTCTTTGAAGGTTATCCATGTTTTATCTCGTGAGTGCATTAGTCGCCAAAGATCCCAGGATAGCCAGGGGAAGTGGTTACCTTTGGTGCGCCTTAATTTGAAAGCGGCATACACGTCCAAGATGTGGGAAGTGAAGGTGTGGATGAAGTATTCTAGAGCCATAGTAATGTCGGGGAGGGGTGTAATGGGTGATCAATCAACAGATTTTAGACTTAGTATGAAAGTGGCGGGATTGAGGTTTGCCAGGTCCTGAGTTTTTATGGTTTTATGGGGAGGAGGTTGGAAATTGTTTCTCCAGGCACAGTCGGTGGGGAGGTGAGTGGTAAGGACCTCTAGAAAAACTCCCACAACCCTGATGTGGTGTTTCTTACGGGTCAGCATCCAGTCCAAAAGGCTGTGGTTGCTTGTTTTCATGTTAAGTCTGGTAGGCTGAGCGATAAATTGCTCCAGATTAACATCTGATAGGATGGCCTGATAGGTCTTACTGTTAAGACCTAAGAAGTCAAGGTTGAAATCATCACAGAGTATTAGATCAGTTTGAAGGATAGAGTCAATGTTATCGAAGAGTTCTGGGTAGGAGGAGGAAGCAAGGTTGGGGGGAGATAGATGCACCCTATAGTAACACATTTGAATTGACTCAGGGCTGAGTACCAAGAGGCCAGCGAGGCACAGGACACAAAGCAGCATGGATTCACAGCGGGAAGGTCATGTCAGATGAATCCAATAGATTTCTTTGACCTGGTGACCAAAGCAGTAGACCAGGGAGGGGCTGTGAACATGGTGTACCTAGACTTTAGCAAGGCATTTGACAGTCCCACACAAAAGATCAATAAACAAGTTAGCCAGCCTGGGAGTGGGTCCCAGGGTGGTAGACTGGGTAAAAAATTGGCTGGACAACAAGACGCAGAGGGTAATAGTAAACAGAGTCTGCTTCAAAGAAAGAGGTCTACTAGTGGGGTACCGCAGGGTTCAGTACTGGAACCAGTCCTTTTTAATGTCTTTATAAGTGACATTGCTGTGGGACTAGAAGGAAAAGTATGCCTCTTTGTAGATGATACAAAGATCTGCAACAGGGTTGATACACAAGGTGGGTGGAAAGGATGAGAAGGGGCTTGGCAAGGTTGGAGGAATGGTCAAAAGTATGGCAGCTTAGATTCAATACGAAGAAGTGCAAAGTAATGCACCTGGGAAACGAAAACCCAGGGGAAAAGTACACAATGGGGGGGGGTGTTGCTAACAACAACAAAAATGGAAAGGGACCTGGGGTAATCATATCAGATGACCTAAAGGTAGGCAGGCAATGTGAGAAGGCAGTACAGAGGGCTGGGGGGATATTGGGATGCATAGGGAGAGGCACCACCAGTAGAAAACAGGAAGCTGTCATCCCTCTGTACAGACAGTTGGTGAGACCCCATCTGAAGTACTACGTGCAGTTCTGGATACCCCATCTCTGCAAGAAGATAGACAGGATGGAGGTGGTCCAGAGGAGGGCAATTAAAATGGTACAGGATCTGCACCAGACACCATACAAGGACAGACTAAAGAAGCTTAATATGTATACCCTCAAGGAAAGGGGAGGGGGCATGATAGAAACTTTCAAGTACCTCAAGGGAAATCAACAAAGTACAAGAGGATAGCATCTTTCAGAAAAAGAGATGTGCAAGAACAAGGGGGCACAATTTGAAGATAGAGGGGGGGACAGCTCAGGGGCAATGCAAGGAAGTATTTTTTCACAGAGAGGGTGGTGGACGCATGAAACAGCCTTTCTGAGGAGGATGCAGGGTCAAAAACAGTTGGGGAATTCAAGAATGCATGGGACAGACATAAGGCAACTACAGTGGGGAGGTAGGAGAAAGTAGGCTGTTAGTTAACTAGGATCTGCAGCTTATCCAATAGGTAGGGAAATGGGCATTCTGGGTGGGCCAGGCGGTCTTTATCTGCCATCAAAGTCATTGCTTCTATGGTTCTGTTTAAAGGTGATGTGTAAAGAAGCTATGCAGCCCGCTCCTGTCCCCTCATACCTTACAATGCTGCTTCGGCAGTCAGGGGCTGCGTCAATCATCATTTTTAATCCAGAGGTAATATTTTTATAAATTGCCTACATTTTTGGCCGAATGTGGAAGCACCATGTGCCCATGGGTATTCCACCCATTTAGTGATGTTGCTCCCACTGCTGCTCTTATTACAGCAGCAGTGGTGGTAGTTTATTATACTTATTTTATGTCTTCCATGGGGGTACTGATATCTGAACTATTACTTACAGCAACACCTGTACAGGCTGTTGCTGTAAGTAACATTTCAAATATCAATACCCCCCATGGAAGCCATAAAATAAGTATAATAAACTACTTCCACTGCTGCTATAATAAAAGCAGCAGTGGTTGCGACTCACTAAATGGGTGGCATACCCATGAGCACTTGTGCCTGCTCAATCAGGACCTGCTCGGTGCTTCTGCATTCGGCCAAAAGTTTTGGCAATTTATAAAAATATAACCTCTGGATTAAAAATGATGGTTGATGCAGCCCCTGACTCCTGAAGCAGCATTATAAGGTATGTGGGGACGGGAGCGGGCTGGATGGCTTCTTTACATGTCACCTTTAAGAAGAAAAATGGTAGTGTTGGTACAGATCTATACAAAAAGGAGACTGATCAGAATAGTCTCCTTTGGGCTAGTAGTTGCCATCCTCCCCATATCACTAAAACTATCCCAAATGGGCAGCGTATAGAAGGAGGGAGGATTTGACAACAGACAGCAAGAATAAATCCATAGGTTTCAGGAGAGGGGCCACAGTTCGCCCACGTTTGGGAAGGCTGTGGAGGAGCTAGGTTCCCTAAGTAAGGAGGACAACTCAATGCCTCAGGTAGAACATGGAAGTGGTTGTATCTACAAATTTGTCACTACATACAGTTGCAGGGCAAGTGACATCAGGACTGTTTGAAAGTCCGAAACGCATGAGGAAGGCGCTGTTTTGCCAGGGGTGAGCCTATACCCCATTTAGTACTTTATCTGTGATGTGCCAATAAAATACTTTTTTCATTTTGAAAAGCTGGCTGGAGCCTGATCTATGCAGGGTGAGTGCCCGAATATATGTTTGTTTGAACTGAGTTTGATTTGTTGAGCATCACCTCCCTTGTGCACACATGAGGGTGACTGTGACATCAGAAATGTTTTGGTACAAAATTGGGGTATTTTGGAAGTTTATTCAGCAATGAGACCACTTATTCAGGAATGTCCCAGTATGGTGTACAGACATCCCAGGAATATTAGGGACTCAGTGGGTCATTCTTTTTATCAGGCTCCAGTGACGCGCCCCTTGACGTGGCGACCTCCACCTCTGCTTGGTAGCCATAAGTGTAGTAAATGAAAGTACTGTCCATGCATCAACGTAGTGAAATCCTTCAGGACTCCCATACCAAAAAGGAAATGCAGGGGAAGGGGGAGACTTAGAGCGGTTGGTGGAACACACCGAAAGCTTCTGGATTTATAAAGTTGGTGCTAGGGAAAATATGGGTTTAAATGATAATATTGACCTTGCAGCTTTTTATAAATAATTGTATCTGGAAATTGGAATAGCTCATAATTGTGCAGTCTCTGTGTGCTTGAAGCTTTGATATGGCTTGAAGGATACAGGGCACTAATGTGATATTCCCAGTTTAAATTTACAGAATCAGATACACAGTAACACATCAGAAAATCAACCTGCTTCTTTACTCAGAAAATCCTGAGAAGTTGTGTGCAATATCAACAATTTTAATAAAGTTTCATACCTAGTCTTTTTCATAGATTATGAATTACTTTCTGTCTTGTATGTAGCATTACCATCCCTATTATAAGCATTTCAAGCAGGGACAAGACACAACTCTGATGAAGCCCAGTGCATTCAGGACGAAACATTAGGTGCAACATTGTTTCCTCATTGGGGTGCACGCATATTTCATTTTTGTACAACTCTATATATTGCATGGCACTGGATTAAATCTATGTTGCTATATAGTAATACTTTTTGGCCTTGTTTGTTCTATGGTCAGGTGCATTATCCTTGTGTGCTGTCCAAAATACATACCCCAGATCCTTGTTGCTGGAGCAAACACCATCCCTATAAATGTCCATTAGGGTCCCAAACTGCCTAAACCTTTAACAATTCTGCATGGTGCTCCTGTTTTTTTATGGACATAAGGGTCCCCAATTACTTATGTCAGGAGACGCACTGGCCAGCAACACAGTCTTGAGGTAGCTCTCCAACTTAAGGAGGGTTACATTTGTGCACGTATCCAGTTCTTCAGTGTAGTTAGCACTAAAATTGGGTAACAGGCATTTGGACCTCCATGTCCAAGACTTGTGCAGAGCAGTGACAAGAGTATTTTTTCAAACTTATAGTATCTGGTCAGTGGATAGTGAATGACAAAAGATGATTGTGAATAAACTGGCCAGCAGCTTAGCTGTGGCCCTCTGTATACACTGCATAAACTGGTTCCTTCCCCACCGTGCATTAGCGCACTCCCCACTCTAGTGACTATTCCTTTCCCATCAGCTGCTGACATCTGGCTTATTCCCCTTCTATTTCATAGTAGCCAGCATCTCTGATGTATGTAAACTCCTCAAGCAGATCCCAGAAATTCAGATTTGCTGGGCTGGATGGGACTGAACCCAAACTCCTTAATGTTGCTGCACATAAACTTGCCTTGTCAGTAACCAGACTTATCTACTTATCCATCTCCTTCGAGTTGCGTTTGATATATGGAAACTATCATATGTTGTACCTGTCTATAAAAAGGTAACACTAAGATTATCAGTAATTGCAGGCCGACTTCAATTTTTCAGGTGTTAATAAGATCACTGAAAGAATTGTTATCAAGCAGCCTCTTATCCTGCCTTATATAGCCACCTATTTCCTTCACAGCATGGCTTGGATAATAGCCACAATACAGTTACTCTTACCACCAGCATTGCTACTGCAGTGGACAGGGGTAATCTCATGGGTTCAGTCTTCATAGACCTTACAAAAGCTTTCAGCTTGATTGACCACTTCCTACTCTGTGCTAATCTTGCAGACATAGGACTCTCCTCCTCTTCAGCTCTTCCCTGGTTCAAGAATTACCTGGTTAACAGGTATCAGAGTGTCAAGTTTAGGCACTCCCTCTCTGAGCCAGCTCCTACTACAGTAGTGGTCCATGAAGGTTCAATTCTTGGGCCTCTCCTTCTCTCTCTTCATATCAACTTGATACACATCTTTCTTTCCTACTGTACACCCATACTTTATTCAGATGACTTGGATAGAGACCATCATCTATTACCTGTTGCAAACAGGGAATGGATTTACTATTTGTGGAAACTAGCTATAGGAAACTGAGGGGAAACACTTCCACTATGGTCCAGAAAGAATTGATGGAGCTATTAGATACAGCCAAAGGGTTAGGTCAAATAGCAGAGGATGAATTTTACTTCATGTGGAACAGCAACCCCATTGTACCCAGAATCTATACATTACCTAAAATTCACAAGTCCACTGGCCATCCACCAGGGAGACCCATTATCTCTTGTGTGGGCTCCCTGATTGATAATTTGAGCAAGTTTGTTGATTTCTTTTTAAAACTGTGTATAATCCAACTTCCATTATAATACATGACACAATGCATCTACTAGAGAAAGTGAAAAAAAATTGAATGGGACCCCAAATATCTCTTCCTGGTTGTCGATATAGAAATGTTGCATACCTCAATAGAACACATCCCAGACATACAAGGTTGTTAACATTTCCTCAGGAAGAGTCCTGTCAGGGATGAAATGCCAACTGATTTTATCTTGGAAGCACTTCATTTCATCCAGGTGTACAATTTCTGTAAGTTTAACCATGATTTTTACCTTCAAATATGCGGAACAGCAATGGAGGGCTCTATGGCACCTTCATTTGCCAATCTTTTTCTCTGATTTTGGGAGGAGACCCTTGCTCTGAATCCTGACAATGACCCACACACAGACCACATAAAACATGGGTTTCATTTTATTGATGATGTTATCTCTGTGTAGGATGGTACAGAGGAAGAGGCTGCAGGTGTTTTTTAATGGGCTTAACAGAAATGAACGGAACCTGAGATTTATGAGTACAACTGGGAAAAATACCCTGAATTTTCTGGATGTTACCTTAATGGCTGAACAAACAAAATTAAAGTCTAAGGACTTCAGGAACTTAACAGCAGGGAATAGTCTATTCAGGTTTGAGAGTAACCACCCTAAGAGTCTCATTTCTTCTATATTCCACAGCCAATTTTTAAGGAATCATAGAAATTGCTTTGATTTAAAGGACTTTGATGCTAGTGGAGAGGACCTGAAAACTCACTTTTTACAAAGAGGGTATACTAAAGAGGTGGTACAAACAGCACTGAAAAGGGCAAGGGAAGCAGATAGGAAAAGTCTACTGACAGTCAAAACAGAAAGAAGATTAAATTAATCAACCTATCTGTTTTGTAACACAGTACAGTCATCTTAGCAGTAAACCTGGAGCAATAATCAGGCGGTACTAGCCATTATTGAGAAATTACCCCATACTTGTTAATGCAGTGGGTATGGTGCCAAGACTATCCTTTAAAAGAGGCATTAATAGTCAGTACACTATCATATCTTGACATATTATGACAGTCAGTGTCAGTGGCTCAGTAGGTAGCACACTCGCCTCTGAGGCCGAGAGATCAGAGGGCTGTGGGTTCAGTTCCTACATCTAGCACTTGGGTTAATATCCCAGTACTGACACTGTAGTGCAGCATGAGAGGGGTGCTGCACTTCTGAGGTGCCGTCTTTCGGATGAGACGTTAAACCGAGGTCCCATCTGCCTGGATTGGTGGTGGTTCAGGTGGATGTTAAAGATCCCATGGCACTTATCGAAAAGAGTAGGGGAAATTTTTATTTCAAAAACCAAAAACAGAGCATTGCACACAGTGTTAATTCACACAAATTAAATAACAAAACAATCAAACTATAAGCAAAAAAAATAAAGCTAAATGCTCACATCAAATCTTTATAATTCAAACATTAACACATCGGTCAAAGAAAAAGAAAAATTCATCAATACCCCTCATGAAGGGAAAACCATACAATTTAAATACAGATACACCACCCATAAGAAGAGAACATTTAAAGAAAACACAAAAGATCCAAGGTTTAATCTAAACCCTACAAACCTATAGATAAAAAATTAACTTACATAAAATACTAAACATCAAAAAAAGAAAAACAAAAAACTTCATCCTACCCAAGATACATTTTCCCAAAGAATCCCTCCAACAGTTGTCCCAGTGTGTTAAATTCATAAGCATACAAAGCATCCAGGTCATTCTGTATATGAAAAAATATTTCTTGTACAGTAAAAAATCTTGTTTTGTAAAATTCTCAAACATCGTGCCTGCCAAATATGCCATTTAAGGCATGCCAGGAGTACATATACTGTACTTTTATGCCATTTACGCCATTCTCTAGGGAATTGGCCCAGTATCAAGGTATTATATGCCATGTATTCAAACAATGGTTCACCCCACCAAAGTGCCAGGGCTGACCAAAAGGAGGCAACGTGTGTGCACTCAAAATATAAATGTCGTATCGTCTCCAACTGTCCATGACATAAAACTTCTGGACAAGCCCTATCACTTATCTGTTTGTGCATCTGGTTAGCTTTTACATTTAGTTTCTGATGTGCGCACAACCAAACCACATCCCGCATTTTCTCCGGTATTCTAGGCTCTATTATACTAGCAATCAAAATGGATGTATCTATGTCTGTAGAAACTAAAAAAAGGGGTTCCTCAAAATAACAGGTAGAAACAACATGGTTATAAAAGGACCTTCTCTCGTGTGACACAAACCAACTTAATTCAATCTTCCATAGCGAATATATTTAGTGTATATTTGCACATAAATAGGAAGCTTTCTTTCTATTGGGTGCCATTTACCTCGACTGAAGCTGCTAAAAGGGCTCCCCACAGATTCATACACATAGTGCCAACAGCAGTGCTTTCCAACAAAAGAGGTTGACTAGAGGTATAAAAAAAATTCCCCAAAAAATGTACAATTGGATGTAACATACCTAGGCCACCCTCTTTCCAAGGTCTGTAAGTGTGTGCTCTCTTCACAGGATTTAAACGACTACCCCATAATAACTGAAAAAAAAGACCCAAAATTTTAGTATGCAGCACAAAAGGCAAAGGAAAAATACGAGACAAATAAAGAAACAGTGGGGCTATGTAAGATTTCAATAGAAAAACACGTTTCTTTCGCGTCATTTTCCATGCTTGCTATTTTTTTACTTTAGAAAGAGCCGTATCATAGATTCCATCCCAATTACTATTCGCTGATTCCTGAGAACCAAAAAAAACCCCAAGAAATTTCACTTTAGTAGTAATTACTGGTATACCAAACAAATCCACACTGGGAGCGGTACCTAAAGGTAACAAAAAACTTTTAGACATGTTAATTTTGATACCAGTACTCAATTGTACTGAACTTAAGAAGGTTAGAATATGTTTCCCTGATTCTATATCTGCAATAGGACAGATACAATCATCGGCATAAGCTAAAATTTTGGAGAAACAGAAACTCTCAGTAGTCACAATAGCCTGCACCTGCGTATCCCTGTCAATATATCGTAATAAAGGGTCTAAACCAAATACAAATAAAAGAGGACTCAAGGGATATCCTTGTCTGACTCCTATCCGTAAGGAAAGCGAACCCCAAAATCCATTAACCAAAGGCGTTACCATAGCTAGCTATATAGAGTTTAAGTAGGTTCAAAAAAAGATGGTATACCGTAATAAGTTAAAACATCCCAAAGATAGTTATGGTTTAAAGAATCAAACGCTTTTCCAAATCCAAGCTAATAGATAACCAGTAAAGTTTTTCCTGTGTGCGAGCTCTAGTAATTCTCTAATAAATATTACGTTTTGAGAAATATTCCTCCCTAAGACAGCGCAGGTTTGGGTAGTAACCAATAATTTTTGGGAAACAGCTAATAGTCGGTTATTAAGAATACTAGCCAAAATTTTATAATCCGAGGTCAGGAGACTTAAAGGCCTCCAGTTCAGTAATTCCGCAGGGTCTCCTTTTTTATAAACAAAAAAAGGATCCCATTCCCCATACTAAGGGTAAGTTTTTGTTCATGCCAAACAGCCTGATAAACATGCAAAGCCATGGTGCAAGTGTATCTGCATATGTTTTATAAAACAGGTTTGGCAAACCATCCCACCAGAGTTTAGAAGAAGTGGACAAATGACCAATTGCTTGTGTAATTTCAACTAAGGTGAAAAGAGCCTGAAGGTCATTAATTTCCTGATCCGTAAATAGCGGTATGTCCAAAGTATATAAAAAGGAAACAGGGGTGCTAAACTTAAAAGAAGAAAATTTTGTTCAACATGGTCTTGCACCATGTTCTAATCTGATGAATAGTTTCAACTAAGGTGCCTTCAGGCGTTTTAAAGAGGTCATACACAATGATGGCAAATATTGACTGGCTAAATCAAGAGGATTCACTTGCTCTCTAGTACCAACAGTTAAATATTTCTGTTGTACCCGAAATTGTTTTTCCTATTCTGGATAAAGGCTATCATTTTTCCTTGAGAGCTAAAAGTTTTGCCTCTGTACACCATGTGAAGAACTCACCTGTGATAATAATGCCATATATCTGGCCCTATACCTAGATATGTGAGATAAGTGTCTCTTGCTCTATTTCTAGAAAAGTGCAAAAAGACATTTTAAATCCCTTTTGTGTCTTCCACCAATCCAAGGGACTATCATATAAAAAAGAAATATCAGACCTTAGGGAAAAAAAGAAGTGTAACTGAACTGCAAGTGTAACATCCTGTAGGAGAGACGTATTTAACTTCCAAAAACCCCGGCCTAGAACAAGCTGTTGATAGTTACCAAGAGTAAATATAACAATCAAATGAGCAGAAGTTTCCAAAGTCAACGTGATAATAGAGCTACACGTAATCCTCTTAGATACAAACCAAAAATCTATTCGGGTAGAGAGTAAACCTTTGTAAAAGGTGTGTACTGGCATTTGGTGGAGTAGATCATAGGAGTCCACCAAATTATTTGCTCTTAAAACAGACAACAAGGCATTTGTATCACAGAATAATTTTTTTGTCATACGTCCCCAATCTTGTTCTGTTAGACCACAGTTAAAATCACCCCCCCCATATCACCAATTTCGATGTATGTAAATATGGGGATATTTGTTTAAATAAAGCCGCTCTACCAGCTTTGGACTGGGGGGCATAAATGTTTAAAAGTCGGTAAATGCACTGCGAAATAACTATATCCATAAGCATTACTCTACCAGGAACTATATCTAATAATTGCAGCACTCTAACATTTAAGTGTGAGGAAAACAGAATCCCTAAACCATCACAAACAGCTTCAATTGACCAAAGGAAACACCCCAGCGCCAATCCTGACGCTAGCTTTACACAGTCAGAGAGTTTAACCTAGTATCTTGTAAAAATTATAGAACCAAGGTGAGTACTGAGACTGGCAAAAGTGGTTTGCCTCCGCAAAGGAGACTTTATACTGTTAACATTAACAGTAAGGAAAGAAATATTCATAGCCAGTAAGGGTAGATGTCATGAAAACCCAAAAAATTCCAAAAAGGCGAAAATCACTTCCGTTTCTTCCGCTTCTTTGGTTTAGGTTTATCCCTAACCTCAATATCCTGGACATGCTCAGGGAGAGAGGAAGCAACAGATGAAAAATCTGAATCCGCCTCCTCTTCATCTCCGTCTCGTTCTTGTAAAGGGGCAAATGGGTTTGCAATGGTGGAAACTACTATTTCTGGACAAAAGGGAGAGACCCCTGAGCCCATTCTAGATGCCTTTGATCTAGTGACTCGTTGAAAGGGAATATCTAATGATGTACCCGGGGGAGGCATACACAAGGGTTCCTGAGGATGACAAGTTTCCTCAACTAGTTGGGAAACAGTGACTATCAGCTCCTCACCTTGCTGCTCACTAATCACCGTCCGGGGCAAAGGGTTAATAATCAGAGGTTCAATCTGCTCCCTTCCAAGTGAAGATGGAGGAACATGGTTACTGATTTCCATTCCATCAGAGATTGGGATATTAGAAACCTCACCATCAGGAAAAGGTGGGACTGCGTCTGGAGCCACCGTCTGAGCTACATTATGGACTAGCAATTCTTGCAACCTTTGACATTCCTTTTGTGCATTTGCAACAAAAACATCTTGTTCTGCCCTACTGGCAGCATCAGCTTGGTTATGTGATGCCCAAGAACATGTTCGGAACGTGTGTCCCTTTTCTTCACATAAGTTGCATTTCATAGGGTTTCTACAGTGTGCCCCTATATGCCCCAGGTCCCCACATAATCCACATTTTTGTTGATCACATATGTTACTCAAATGACCCAAAGCCCCACATTTATAACAGGCTTTGGGCTGTCCTGGGTAAAATAGCACTCCTCTATCCCGACCTAAAAAAAACAATTAGCAAATGTCTAGTCAGGCCATTCTCTATCGTAAGTCAATTTGAAATCTCAACCCCTGTCCATAGGTGCTCCTCATCAAGAATGGGTTCCGGGGACTTTTAACAGAACAATGTTGTTTCAACCAATATGTAATGTCAGCTACATTCACTCCTTCATTCCGGAAAAGAATAGTGATTTTCTTTGAAACTGGTTTAGTTAAGGGTATTGCCAAGTAAGGTTTCCATAAAGGTGTATGTTTCAAAATTAAATACTGCTTCCAAAACCTGTTTAAACCTGCCGGGTGTTTAAAACTAACATCAAAAACTACATCCCCAGGCATATGGATCAGGGCGTAGATCTCATAGGTATAAAACCTCATGCTGTTTTTTAACAGTTCACGTCCAATAAAAAGTCTGCTCGGGATCTCCTCCTGTGACCCTCTAAACTTCAAACGAACAGCATTGCGTCATGCAGCAGGTTCCTGCCCTAGACCAGACGTAGCTGGAAAAAGGCGTTCAGCAATATTACCTTGCCACACAGAAAAACCTTTATCCTGTTCAACCTCAGACTTATTCACTGGAGTAGGGGAAACAACACCAGCCGGAGCAACCACAAGGGGGCTCAGGAGTCTGACTTACATCACCCTCTTCCACAGCTCTAGTGTGCTCCAACACATCAGGACTAGGATTTTTAGATAAAAGTTCTGAAGTAAGAGCCAATTGTTGACCTAAAGGAAAGCTGGAATCACTAGGTGTCAAGGTTGAGGATAAGGATGACTCAAGAGGCTTAACATTTGCATCCCAGGATTTCCCATCTGGAGATCTGACCCACCCTGCAGCTTCCAAAGCTGTGGCCACCCACGGAGGAGATTCAGGAGTCTCCAAGGACCCCATATCACAAGAGCTCAGTTTTGAAGAAGTGGGGAGGGGGGATCAGAATTAGATAATATAGATAAGTCATTATTAGTATTGCTAGGAGTGACAGTCAAAACATTCAACCTCTCTGCTGAAGACTGAGAAGACAAAACCTGTGAGCCAGAAGTGCTGGATAGTTTTTCAGTGGGGAACAAGGGATGCGCAGCATTGGCTACAGTCAGCACTTCAAAAAAATCCTCGCCAGAATTCAAAGAGGACTCACCCTGTGAAGCCCCAGACATAACAACAGCATCAAACAGATCCTTAAAAGTTTCCACATCCTCCGTGACTCCGGTGTCTAACAACCCATTTCCCGATTCCATCAGGGACTCTCCCTGCAGCACTACCGGTTCCTGTATGTGTGCATCAGTAAAACCAGACCGCCGTAGTTCCGATGCCTGAATCAGGTCGTTCCGTCGTGCTACATACTGCCGCTCCATATCCGCCAGCTGAACATTGAGATCCGACTCTTCAGTGGTAAATTCAATCCTTAAATCCGACTCCTCTGCAACTTCAGATGACAAAACCGCTGCCTTCACAGCACCTCCGTCCGAGGTAGGTTCCATCATTAAGTCAGTAACCGCAAAGGCAAAAGCCGAAGAGGAGAGCAGCTCCTCTGCTCTCCACACATCTTGCTCTGTCGGTGTCCACAAGCACACTGCAATGCAGTAGGGGAATTTCCCCAGTGTCCTAGCTAAATTTCCCTCATTCACTAAAAAATACCACCAACAGCTTAATCTGGTTCAAGGTCAGTTGACATTCATCTGAATCCCCCTCCCCCCGGGTCGCAGATGTTTCTTGTGGGGACATATATTCAAGGTCCACAGATCTCTAGCTAGGATATATTGTTTGTGGTCTAACTGTCATTTTGCTCAAATGGTTTGCATTACCCTTGTGTTTCTTTCCTTTAGATCCAGAAGTACCTCTGAGTAGATCCTCTTTCAGAAAAATGAAAAGCTCTGACATTAGGGAGATCACTGTCTTGGTTTTCTTGAGACAATCTAGGAATTTTGAACACTACAGCAGTGTGGTAGCATCTTCATTTTTACTTTTTATCTTTGCCTTCTCTGGATTTTTATTTTCTGTCTATGAGTTTGAGGAACTTGTGATTCGAGTCTGTACAAAGGCAACGGCCTGCATCTGTCCAGAGAGAGGACCATGGTCCTCAGTGAAAGGTTTAAGTGCTTCTTAAGCAAGCATTTAAACTAGCTGGGGTGGGGGGTGGAGGGAGGATAGGAAAATGGAGCACACACCCTCCAACAGCACAGGCACTATGTGGAAACATAGGAGGGAAGCAGATCGACTGAGGGATCACATGAACATAAAAACAGGGGGCTGGGAGAAACTGCTTCTTAAACTGACAAGGATTATGATCAAAAGGGGGAAAGACTTACTAGAGAAAAGTAGGGGAAGGGTACCACATCTTGGAGAGCCATGTGTGCAAATGCCCGAATTCTGAGTAACAAGATAGAAGACCTTGAGGCTACCATGGTGGAATCTGGCTTGGACATTGTGGCAATCATGGAGACCTGGTGTAATGAAAACCAGAGCTGTGAAATGTCCATTCTGGGTTACAATCTATTCAGAAATGACAGATTAAGTGGGGAGAGAGTGGCTCTATGTTTGAGGGAAAGTATAAAGGCGACAGATATTTAAGGGGAACAGGGTGGGGGGGAGATACTGTAGGTTACACTAGAAAGAAAAAAGGGAACATCCATCTACACAGAGGTAATTAACAGACCACAAACTCAGGGGGAGGACACAGCTAGGGAGATGTTGCTAGCAATCCAAAGGATGGCACACAAGGGAGAGGTGTTGCTAGTCGGTGATTTCAATCTACCCAATATAGATTGGCACCTCTCTGCAGCAGCAACGGCTAGGAGCAGGAGCATCTTGGACTCCCTATAAGGGTATTCTTTAAACAGTCAAAGAGCCCACACGGGAGGAGACATTACTGGACCTGGTGCTTACAAATGGGGACAGCATGACATGGGTTACAGTGGAGGAGCAACTGGGGAACAGAGATCACTGAACAGCATGGTTTGAAATAACTGAAGGGGAGGAACCAAGCCACACAAGGACAAGAATCCTAGACTTTAAGAGGGCAGACTTCATAAAGATGACAGAAGCCTAAATGAAGCTCTGACTGGAGTAGGAGAAAAGAAAGGTGTAGGGGAACAGTGGGATGCAATCAAAGTAGGGACTGCAATGGTAACTCAATTCTGTGTCAACAGGTGCATAAGGGGAAGAGAAAGAAGAGGCCACTATGGTTCTCTAAGGAGGTAGCAGAAAAGATTAAGGCACAAAAAACAGCATTTAGACAATACAAAAATACTCAGGAGGAAGGGGACAGGGAGTGGTATCAGAAAAAACAAAGTGAGGCAGGGAAGGCAGTTAGGGAAGCCAATATATGAACAGAAGAATGTATGGCAAATTGAGTGGTAAAGAGAGACAAACCCTTTTATAGGTACATCAGTGAAAAAAGGAAGGCGGGGGGGGATTGTGTGACTGAAAGGGAAAAATGGGAGCAATGTGGAGAATGACCACCAGAAAACAGATAAAATTAACAAATATTTCTGCTCAGTTTTTATGGTGGAGGGGCCAGGGAGTGAGCCAACAACAAGTGATAGGGGCATAATGGGCACAGAGATGGACTCTGGCCCTTTTTCAAAGGAAGAGGCCCTCAGGGAACTGGCAAAATTGGGAGTTGATAAGTCAATTGGACCAGAGAGGATACACCCCAGGATTCAAAAAGAGCTAAGGGAAGTGTTGGCAGAACCACCGACTGCTCTGTTCAGCCTGTCTTTAGAAAATGGGGGAGGTTCCCCAGGACTGGAAGAGGGCTGATGTAGTCCTTCTATAGAAAAGTGGGGACAAGGAGGAGGCGGGGAACTACAGACTGGTCAGCCTGACCTCAGTGGTGGGGAAAGTCATGGAAACACTATTGAAGGAAAGAAATATGGAACACCTGGTTGTCAATGGTCTACAGGACACAAGGCAGCATGGTTTTATAGGAGGGAGGTTGTGCCAAACTAACCTCACTGAGTTTTTCAATTAGGCAACTAAGGAGATAGATTAAGGGGGGGGGCAGTGGACGTGGCCTACTTGGATTTCAGTAAGGCCTTTGACACCATCCCACACCGTAGGTTGATAAGGAAGCTGTAGAACATCGGAGTAGGAAAGAAGGTGGTGAAGTGGGTGGAAGGCTGGCTGGATAATAGGACCCAGAGAGTGGTGGTAAATGGCATTCACTCTGAAGAGGGTTAGGTGAATAGTGGGGTACCACAGGGATCAGTACTGGGACCAGTCCTCTTCATTGTCTTTATCAGTGACATTGCAGAGTGTCTAGAAGGAAAGATCTGCCTGTTCGCTGATGACACTAAGCCCTGCAACAGGGTGGGCATGCCAGGAGGAGTAGATAGAATGAAGGAGGATCTAAAGAATCTGGAGGATTGGTCAAGGGATTGGCAGATGAAGTTCAATACAAAAAAGTGCAAGATAATGCACATGGGGCACAAATACACAGGAATGTCATATAATCTGGTGAGGAAGGAAATAGAATGCTCCAAGCAGGAAAGAGACTTGGGGGTAATCATCTCTGATGATCTCATGGTTGGGAGGCAGTGTGACAAGGCAGCAGGAAAGGCTAGCAGAATGCTGGGATGCATAGGCAGGGGAATCAACAGCAGAAAAAGAGAGGCAATAACTCCACTGTACAGGACTTTGGTAAGGCCACATCTTGAATACTGTGTCCAGTTCTTGAGGCCCCATCTGCATAAGGACATTGATAGGGTGGAGGCAGTTCAGAGGAGGGTGACCAGAATGGTGCGGAGACTACATCACAAGCCCTATGAAGCTAGGCTGAAGGAACTGAATATGCACACTCTGGAGGAGGGGGGGGATATGATTGAAACATTTAAGTACCTCGCAGGGAGAAATATGGTACAGGAGAATACAATTTTCAGAGCAAAAGTTGCTCAAGGACAAGTGCCCACAAGATGAAATTGGCAGGAGGGAGATTCAGGGGAAATGTGAGAAAATATTTCTTCATTGTCCAGCCCGGTGGCACTGCGGGTTGAGGTGCTGGATGCCACACCTCGCACTACACCAGCGACCCAGGTTCAGGAATGAGCCTGGGTCATCGGGGGTTGGCAGGGGAGGGATAGGATCGAGTATCTGTATGACTGCTCTCTCAATCTTCCCAATATAAATTGGGATACTTTAATAGGTTCAAGCCATCAAGACCAAAAATTTCTTGAAACCTTTATTGATGTAGGACTTTATCAATTGGTTAAGGAGCTGACAAGGGGAAATAACATCTTGGATCTCATCATAACCAACACTGAAATACCGGTAAACATGTGGGGAAAATAAAGCCACTTATAAACATATGTTTTGTGATTGCCCCATACTGGCTGGTTTCTGGAAAGAGATTATAGATCATATTAAAAATATATTTGACTGTGGTGGTCTAATAACGGAGATTAACCTAATACTAGGAATTCCCCCAGAGGGTCTGTCAGATAAACATGCTCTCTATTTATGGAACATACTACTGGGCATACCTCTCAAGTGTCCCTGATTTTCAGGGATGTCCCTGATTTCACTTCAAAATTTTACTCTGTCCCTCCTAAAATCTGTGTTCCCCTGACTAAACAGTGATGATTGTAAGAATAAAATTATGTCAAACAATACAGTTGCAGACTTCTTATTCTTTAGAAAATGTATTATACACTGAGTGCCTTATTCTGCCAGCTTCCTGAGTGGACAGCACCAGTTTTAAAAATGTGTCCCTGATTTTGGGCCTTTGTCCCTGATTTTTTTAAGCCTTGTCCCTGATTTATGAGGCAGGAGGTTGGGAGGTATGCTACTGGGGGCAGCGTATAAGGCAATCACTGAAAAATGGCTCCAAAATAAATCCCCCAATACAGGAGAGTGGAAATCTATAATCCAAACCATACACCATAATGGACAAATGTCAAATTCACTAAATAACAAGATGGAAATCTTTATCACTTGTTGGACTAGGTGGACACTGTATCAAGAACAAATCTAGAACCTGGATTAGAGGAATGGCTAGTTATTAGTTCTTTGGGATTTACCCCCCTGGAAGCCCTTCAATGTTAGAACTGGATAATGAAAAGTAAATAGAGTTACAACTAACTCTTATATAGACAATTAATCTTATCCAATATTTCTGTGCCTAATGTCTGCCCTCTATGGTTAAATTATTTTGTTTTAGTCTATATAAAGTCTAGTTTTCAGATATACAAGGTCTGTTTGGTGTGCTAGGCTCTTACGTATAAACCAATCTTAATGAGAACAGTCAATAATGTTACACTGCAACCTCATTACACTGTAATCTTTGGGTGCTATGTGATATGTAACCATGTATAAAAGGCTTATGTCACTCCTATATGTGCCTTGAAATATGATCTAAATGAATAAAAAGAAGTATTAAAAAAAAAAAGAAATACCGGTAAACAATTCATTAATATCTGATTCACTTGGGAACAGTGACCATTTGTCCTTATTTTTTTCTATCCCTTTCTCTCAACCCCCCTGTAAGGAATAAGCATAAAATTAAACAATATGATCAGGCAGATTTTCATAAAATAAATCATCATTTAGGAGCATTAAACTGGGATGACATTCTTTCCCCTCTTAACATTGATGAAGCTTGGGAATTTAAAAAAAAACAAATTCAAGAACTTGAATATCAGCTCATTCCGGAAAAACACAAATACAACAACAAAGGTAAAATCCCCCCCTTGGTTTAACAGAACTATAAAAAAACAAATAACCCACAAACAAAAACTATTCTCATTATTAAAAAAAATGTCCACTTACTCAAAAAAAAAGAAATATTAATTAAATACAGGGAATCAGTTAGAACATTAAAAAATGTAATTTTGTTAGCAAAACACAATTTAGAATTTCGTATTGCACACACTAAGGACTCTCATAAAGCTTTTTATGCCTATCTAAATAGTAAGAAAAAGAACAGCAGGAAAATTGGGCCATTAAATATAAACAATACAATAATTACCTCAGACTCCGAGACTGCTACAGCTCTAAATAACTATTTTTCATCTGTTTTTGTTCAGGATCCATCTCAAATTCTCCTTGATAGACACCTCCCGAGTCACACAAAATTTACAATCTCACTGAATGAGGTTTATGATTTATTATCAACATTAAAAAAAACTACCAGTCCTGGTCCAGATGACATATGTACCAAATTTCTACTGGGTGTTAAAGATACTATAGCCTTACCACTTGCTATTATTTTCAATAAATCTCTCTGTGAATCTAGGGTACCTTCCAATTGATTAACTGCAATAGTGACTCCCATTTTTAAACAAGGTTCTCATTCTAGAGTAGAAAACTATCGTCCAATAAGTTTGACTTCAATCCCTTGTAAATTAATGGAAAGATTAATTAAAACTTTTCTTGAAACAGAAATGGAAACTCTGAAAATACTTGATACAACCCAGCATGGATTTAAAACTGGCTTTTCTTGTACAACACACCTACTTTCATTCTATAATTATATTAGTATGAAGCTCGATTCAAATATACCAACTGATGTCATTTTATTGGACTACAGTAAAGCATTTGACAAAGTGTCACATGACATTCTGATTAAAAAACTCATTCATCTAGGATTTTCATTAACACTAGTTTCATGGATTAACAGCTGGCTGAGTAACCACACCCAGAGGGTTCTAGTAAATGGTGCCTTGTCAGACTTGAGAAAGGTGACAAGCGGGGTTCCTCTGGGTTCCGTCTTGGGGCCCACTCTCTTTAATGTTTTCATCAGTGATATGAAAATGTGTTCTTCAAATATACTTATGAAATTTGCTGATGACACCAAATTAGGTGGCACTGTTAACAATGCTGAAAATATACAAATCTTACTAACAGACCTTGCATCTATTGAACATTGGGCCTCCAAAAATAAAATGCACTTCAATGTAAAAAAATGTGCCGTCCTACACATGGGTAAAAACAACCCTAGACAGGTTTACACCATAAATAATATAACTATTAGAGTATCTTCTCTAGAAAATGATCTCGGGGTATTAGTAAATAATAAACTTTCCTCATCTTCCCATTGCAATAAAATAGCAAATCAAACCAATGCTCTTCTTCGTAGAATAAACAATACATTTGTTTCGAAGTCAGAACAGTGTATTATGACTTTGTATAGATCTCATGTCAGAACCCTACATGGATTACGGTTCATCTTTTTGGAGTCCTTATTTAGCATCAGACCTTAATAGAATTGAACAAATTCAACGCAGGGCAACAAAAATTATTCCATATTATGCTCATTTGGATGATGACACTACATTACAAAAGACTGGCTTGTATTCATTCAAACAGAGACGAACAAGAGGTGATCTTTTACAGTTTTTTAAAATTATGAAATCCCCTATTCTAGTGGAACAATGTGGCTTAACATTATCTAACAGAAAAATTGTTGCTAGGATACATAATAAACAAATTGACATTAAAAAATGTAATACAAACAAAAGACAAAACTTTTTTACTATTAGAACTCCAATGTTATGGAACACACTACCCAGAGTATTGTTGATTCTCCTACTATTATGATTTTCAAAAACAAAATAGATAAATGGTTATTAGAATAGCACCATATACAATGATCCACACATGTGGAGGACAATCTCGATGGGCTACAGCCTTCTTTTGTCCAACAAACCAAGTAACCAAGTAATCCCTGGGGAGGGTGAGGGGACTCCACTGTGCTGTAGCAGCCCCTGGTGATGACCAGGAGGCACTGTCAGTGCTGGTGCATGGGGGGGGTGCAGCAGACATTGGCACGCTGTGCCCGAACGTCACTGCATGTCCGCACTTCAGTGGGCAATGGAGGTAAAGACTGGGCTCAAATGAGCAGTTTGATGGTCGCTCTTGGCCCACCTGGAGGTTTGTCGTGGAATCGCACCGGGGGCGTCGGTCTCGGCCCGGCATTGGTAGGCATAGGGGGAGCCTCCCAGCAGGTTGGGAACAGCTGTACCGACCCCCCAGTGGCTGAGTGAGCCTGCTGCCCTCTGGGTGGGAGAAGCCGGCGGCTGGATGCCCATGCCGTTCATTCCACAGCAAGGCAGAAAAATCATTTGATGATAAAAAAAAAGTATTTCTTCACAGACAGGGTGGTGGACAAGTGGAACAGCCTGCCAATGGAAGTGGTGAGGGTAGAAACAATAAATGGATTTAAAAATGCTTGGTATAGGCATAGAGGACTACTGGTAACTGGGGAAGGGGGACAACCTAATACTGGCAGAGCATATAAGAGCACAGTTATTGGAGGTATTGGGGCAGATCAGGTGTGCCAAAGGCCCTTATCTGCTGACAAAGTTCCATGTTTCTGTGTTTCTAACATAAAAAATCTGTTTTGATAGCTGATGTAAAACAGTTTGAATTTTAATGGTGTGTAAGAGCTAATAACAAAGGAATATTTTTGCTGTGTGGACTTAGAAGTATGTCATGCATTTATCTTGGTTATAATGGCACTTGTACTTTCTACCTAATTTTATACAGACTTTTCACTGGGAACAGGCACTATTAGCATTCATGCTTTATGTGTTGCAGTAGGTATGCTCAGCTTATTTTAACTTCCACTGTGTATAGCCTCTGCGAGCCTTATGTATCAATTTGTATTATGTATGTTTAATATTGTTAAGCGCTTCAAGCCTACAGGAAGGAGAGCGATATAAATAAAGTTCCTATCCTATCCTATCCTATCCTATCCTACCTTTTCTGCTTTAAATTTTGTAACAGGTTTTCCTCATTAAGGATGACATCAGCAGTAACCATGGGTGCATATGGGCTGTCAATCTGGCTAGAAGCCCACTCCTTGATGAAGACCCTTAGTTGAAGCACTGGGGCATCTAGCCTGCAGCAGCAGGGCTGTTTGCATGTTTTGCACTTATGTTGTCAGATAAAAAATAACATTTCTCACTTGCAATAATTTATTTAAATTATTTTCTTCTAGGAGTGTACTGTTTTTATGCTGGATACAGAATATCAAACTGCACCTGTCCACTGACCTCTGGGTGATTCAGAATTGGCTTGCTGTAAACAATCTACTGCTGAACACATCGAAAATACAGGCTGTGCTATTTGGCTCACCTCCTTGATTAGAGTTGCTAGTCACCTCTGTCTATTTGCTATAATGATGGAACCTCCCTTCATATTGTCTCATCCTTCCATTACTTAGGCATCACACTTGACCCCTCCCTTGATTTCTTGCTGCCTGTCATTTCAACCTGCCCAAGGTGGACAGGAGCATAACATCCATAGCATGTGCTAAGAGTCAGGTGATCCTGGAAGGATTGCAGAGTGGGTTCCTGACTCAGGGCATCACTGAAACAACAAGAGCTGAGGAAATTCTTGATCTGGTGCTCACAAATGGGGAGCATGTACAGGAAATAATGATCAGGGAGCCACTGGGTGGAAGTGACCATTGCACAGTGTGGTTTCAGTTGAATATGGGCAGGGAAAGCATCACGACTAAGACCAAAATCTTGGATTTCAGGAGGGCAGACTTTAGGAAAGTGGGTGAAGTGCTAAGAAGCCATCTGGTGGGCATCAAAGCAGATATGGGGTGGACTAAAGGTGGTCCATCATTAAGGAAGGAATACTGGTTGCCACAGATGAGTGCGTTAGGCTCAGGGGAAGATCACAAGGGCCAAAGCGCCCAGCTGGTTCAGTTCTGGGGTTGCCCAGGCAGTAAGAGAAAAAAGGTTGGCGTATTAAAAATTCAGGAAGACCAAAAGAGAGGTGGATAGGGAAAATTACCTAAGGTTGGCTAGTGAGGCAAGTAAGGAAGTCCGGCAAGCAAAGGCACAGAAGGAGCTGCAGATAGCAGAAGAAATTAAGAAGGGGTAGAAGGTTTTCTTTCACTATATAAGTGAGAAAAGGGAAAAGAAAGAAGGGATTGTTAGGCTTAAGAAAGAGGTGGAGTTGGTGGAGAATAATTGGGGGAAAAGCAGAGATACTAAATGAATACTTCTGTTCTGTCTTCACCAGGGAGAAGGATGGACCAGTGCCTTCAGAAGGGACAAGAGGAGCAGAGGGGAAGGGGAACACAGATGTAGTGATAGAGGAGGATAGACTGAGGGGGGGCTGCTGGCATTGAAAATGGACAAATCACTGGGCCCGGACAGAGTATACAGTATCCATGGGTACTAAAGGAACTGGCTGAGGAGCTGGCAGGGCCACTGGCAGACCTATTTAATAGTTCACTAGAGTCAGGCATGGTACCGCAGGACTGGAGAACAGCTCAGGTAGTGCCCCTCCACAAAAACTGTCCCAAGGATGACCCAGGGAATGACAAACCAGTCAGTCTGATCTCCACTGTGGGCAAGCTCATGGAAACCATACTAAAGGAAAGCTTGGAGGAATATCTAGAGGAGCATGGTCTCCAGGATGTGAGACAGCATGGGCTCATGGGGAGGGGTGGCGATTGTGTCAAACGAATCTGATTGACTTCTTTGACTGTGTCACTAAGACAGTAGACAGGGGCCAAGCGGTAAACATTCTCTATCTTGATTTCAGCAAGCCTTTTGATTCTGTGACCCACAAAAGGTTGACCAGGAAGTTGGTGGATCTCGGGGTTGGAGAAAAGATGGCCAGATGGGTGGAAGACTGGCTGAATAACAGAACCCAGAAGGTGGTTGTGGGGGGAGTTATCTGGCATCAGAGAGGTAACCAGTGGGGTCCTACTGGGCTCAGTGCTGGGGCCGGTGTTGTTCAATGACTTCATCAGTGACATTGGGGATGGCACTAAGGGAAAAATGTGCCTATTCGCAGATGACACAAAGCTCTGCAGGAGAGTGGACACAGCCCAAGGGATACAGGACCTACAGGAAGATCTGGAAAAGCTGGGAAGGTGGTCCAGGATCTGCCAGTTTGGATTCAATGCCAAGAAATGCAGAGTTATGCATATTGGAACCAAGAATCCCAGGACAGAGTACTACCTGGGTGGAGTCTGAGTATCTGCATCAGAGAAGGAGAAGGACATGGGAGTGATAATCACTAGTGACCTGAAGCACTCCACGTAGTACAAGAAAGCAGCAGCAAAGGCAAACAAGATACTGGGATGCATATCTAGTGGGATCACTAGTAGGAGAAAGAGGAGAGTATTCTGCACTTGTACAGGTCACTGGTAAGGCCACATCTAGAGTATGGAGTTCAGTACTGGTGCTCACACCTCAAAAAACACATTAACATGCTAGAGAAGGTCCACATAAGGGCTACAAAGATGATAGCAGGTCAGCAAGGTAAGACATATGAGGAGAGGTTGAGGGCACTGAACATGTACTCCCTGGAAGACAGGAGAGACAGAGGGGACATGATTGGGACCTCTAAGTACTTGAAAGGGATACATAAGGTTGATAAGGAGAGTCTCTTTAAGCTGAGTGGCAACCATAACACGAGGGGGCACAGTCTTAAGCTAAAGAGTGTGAGGTTTAGGAGGGAGGTCAGGAAGCACTTCTTCACAGAGAGGGTGGTGGACACTTGGAATGTGATGCCAGAAGAGGTACTCTCATTGAAGACAGTGGGCAGCTTTTAAGCAAGGCTGGGACAGGCATAGGGGGAAGGTAAGGATCATGGGTAGGGAGGATGGGAGGAGTGGGGAGGGAGGGCAGGGACAGTAACTCAAGCTGTGGACCCTGCAATACTAGCAGACTTGATAGACCAAATGGCCTTCTTCTGCTGGCTTCTTCGGATAGTCGTATGTACTGTATGTAAGTGTCTGCAGTGCTGTTTACAAAATAATTGTATTTATTTATTTATTTTTAAAAGTCAGATTTACAACCTTTGAGTCAGGGAGTCATTTAGAAAGGCACCTCATCACAGGGAGGGTAGACATGGCTACAGTGTGAGATACAGCAGTGGTAACATACAGGTGCAATACAGATAACAAAAGAACACAACATAACAGTGGTTTACGGAATAAAGTTACATGCAGTAAATAACAATCGTATAAAGTATAACAATAATAGAAGTCACAACCCTGGTCATACTGGGGAAATACCTATGTGGAAGGGTGGAGGGGGGACAGGGGTGAGGAAAAGAAAAAAAAAGGGGGGGAGCAGTCCAATGGACATTGTCAAGGCCAGGGGCCAGAAATGGGGAGGGACCCCAGCATTAGGTTGATTAAGGGCAACTACAGCTTCGAGTGCCAAAGAGGTGGTTATGGAAAGTGACTTTAACCAATTTTGGTAGACTTAGTGACAGAGGGTGGGAGAGAGTTGAACCATGTTGGGGCACGGTAGTGGAAGGACCTTTGGGCTAGGGAGGTCTTGGTATGGGGCGCCAGAAAGGTGGTCTTAACTGAGCTATGGGTGGCAACAGATGGGAATGCAAGCTGAAGGGACACGGTGGGGGGGAGGAGTCCTAGCAGGAATTTTTTGGCAAGTAAGCAGGTTTGGTAGTGTAGGCGCTCCTCCAAGGAGAGCAGGTTGGCGGTGGAATAGAGCAGGCAAGTATGGGTGCAGAGGGATGCACCAGTCAGGAGCATGCAGGCCTTGTTTATTGAGGTCTGGATTCTGGTGAGGGCGGTATTGTCAGACACAGCATAGATAGGTAGGCCGTAGTCCACTAGGGACAGGATAGAGGAGTTGATGGCCAGTCGGAGGACAGTTTGGGGGAGGCAATCTCTGTGGCGATAGAGAAGGCCAATCTGAGAGTTTATGGCTGAGGACAGGGTATTGATGTGGGTGTGGAATGAGAGAGCCAAGTCAAAGATGATGCCCAGGTACTTGCAGGATGACACCTGCTTGAGATGGTGAGCATTACTGGGGAGAATGCAGAGGGGAGCATTTTTGGCCTTATTCTGGTGATGAGAAAAAAAGCACAGATTTGTTTTTTTTTTTTAGGTTAATGACCAGCCGGTGGTTAAGGAACCACTTTTTGGCTTGGCTGAATGTGTGCTGCAGGGATTCCTGTGGAGATGCGGGGTCAGGGTGGGAGGCAAGGAGAACCACATCATCGGCATAGAGTAGCATATTGCCCGAGCAGGAGCTGGGGAGGGTGTTGAGTAATAGGCTGAACAGAACGGGTCCCAGATAATAGGTCTCTCTTTTAAGATTAACCACAGCCTAACCAACAATGCCCGCTTATCCACTGCCCGTGGAATTCTTCTTCTTCCCCAGTGTCTTTATGGACATTAATAGAATTGAACAAATTCAACGCAGAGCAACACAAATTATTCCATATTATGCTCATTTGGATGATGACACTAGATTACAAAAGACTGGCTTGTATTCACTCAAACAGAGACGAACAAGAGGTGATCTTTTACAGTTTTTTAGAGACTTGGTTCACACGGCACTTTCATTTAGGTTGGTGCTCTTTGTTTCTGTAGTTTAACAATGGATGTACGGTACAGCTTTAACACTGTTGTTCTTCAGCTGGGACAAAGGAGCTCTCAATGCCACAGGTACCCCTATGGTCTCCAGCATCTTTACCAGTTTTCTTGGCCTTTGCCAAATCCACTTTACACAAATAGAATACAACATGCTACAATATCTGTTGGTTTGCCCTGGCCAACAGTCATGCCCACCACTGCACACTGTGTACTAAACTTGGCTGCCCCACCCCATCCCTAGATGACTACACACTGGGTGGTATCATCTAGGATATTATGCACATCCGACTGCCCTCATCTATTGCCTCCCTTCCACAGCTCATTCATAGCATCTACCCTCTATCATCTACAGAGCATTCCCTGTTATAAATCTATACAGCGCACACTAAACCAAGTGATCTAGCATTCTCAAACTTTGTCCCAAGGTTTGGAACTCAGTTCCAGCTGAACTCCAACTCTGCCCTTCAATAGAAACCTTCCATAGCAGGTGTCGAAGATTCCTTCTTGCTGCAGCCAATTGCTCTTGCCATGCCCTCATGTATGTAATAAATGTTCTGCTCTAAATTCTACTGCTTAGTCCTAACTCAGTTGCAACCTCCCAGGTTGTGCCTGAAAATAGGCAGTTGACTGTCTGGAGCAACCATATGGTAAACAAAAACTAACTAAATAAATATATAGATTTTAGGGGCCATCCATCAGCTCCTGAACGTTTGCATGTGGCTAGATCCAGCAATACATGGAGTGTCTCACTTGATTCAAGAGGACTGAGAGTGAAAGCAGCGCTGTTTGTGTACGTAAGGGTACAGATACAAATGGAATGCTCATGGTCCTGGGGTTCCAGTGCTGCTGGGACAGTCTACAAATTTAGGCTGTGCCACGTATCCCCTGGTAGGAGTGCACATTACCTATATGTTTTGACTCTCCCCATTGACAACATTGGCACTAGCATAAAAGCAACTGTGGTAAGTATGAAGGAATGTCTCCTTTTCTGCAAATAAAAGTATCTTTGACTTTTATGATGCTTAGGCTCACAGGGGAGGGAGTTATGACTTGTGACATGGGAAGATTTCGATCTGTGGGTATATTGGCAGTCTTTGCGGGGGGTCAGTGGTTCTTGGTAGTTTGCCCAGCTTTACAGGGTGGTGTCTCAGACCTTGCTGTTCCTTTGCTGAATACCACTGGACATGTGTTTCAGAAGCTGACCTTTGCACTTGTTATAGCACTGGTGTTGACGCATGGCTCATGTATACAGTGCATCGTTTAGAGCTACATTTCTGTCAACAACTCCACTGTCATGCAGACTTGGTTCACACAGCACTTTCATTTAGGTTGGTGCTCTTTGTTTCTGTAGTTTAACTATGGATGTACGGTACAGCTTTAACACTGTTGTCCTTCAACTGGGACAAAGGAGCTCTCAATGCCACAGGTACATTTTACTGGTGCAATTCAGTTTAAACTGTTTACTATCACAGATTACTGTGGTATAAACAAAAGTACATAATGAAGGTCATTGGACTACAGTAATTCCATTCGGTTGAGGGAGGGGTGGGTCCTTCATGACAGCCTTGTGGCTTAGGCACTTACAGTAGTCTGATTCACACACTTTTATTATTTTTATTTTTTAATTTTTATAACAATCCGAATTACAAACCTTTCAGTCAAAGACTCCTTTGCAAAGGCTCCACATCAGGGTACAATAGTAAACATTACAATACAGTAGTAGACATTACAATATGCACAAATGAGAGTCCAGAGATTATATTACAATGTAGAAACTAGGAGAGTCCAGATAACACAATCCAGGGTAGAAGCTGACCCAGCGTCTACAGATTACCTAGGGTAAAAATACAAGGAGTCCAGAGATCACATTACAAGGAGTCCAGGAATTACAATACCATGCAGAAACTTAGGCAAGTTCAGATAACACAGTCTAGGGTAGAGGTTGACCCAGCGTTTACAGACTACCTAGGATATAAATACAAGGAGAAGCCCATACGAGAGGGGGTTCATTAGGGGTTGTGGTGTAGAGCAGATACGGGTCTAGGTGCAGTCGCAGGCTGAGGACTTGAGGAGTAGATTCCTAAGGTTGGAATTAAAGGGGCCAAGCTTGGGTTCTAAGCAGACTGTAGCAGGAAGGTCATTTAGCCTGAGGGGGGCTCTGGGGAAGAAAGCTCTTTGGTTCAGGGATGTTTTGCAGCAGGGAACTAGTAGGGAGGCCCCAGTGGTGCTTCTGGAAGCCCTGTGCTGAGTGGCTGGTAGAATAAGATTGTGTAGTCCAGGAGGGGCTAGCCTGAGGTAGATTTTCTAGGTGAGCAAGCAGGTGTGGTACTTGAGCCTCTTCTCAAAGGTTAACCAGTTCATAAGCCTGTATATCTTGCAGGTGTGGGTCAATCTATTACACCCTGTAACAAGTCAACAGGCTTTATTCAGTGCCATTTTGATACAGGGTAGGGCCGTGGGGTTGGCTGAGCCATAAAAAAACTATGCTGTAATCTACCAGGGAGAAGACTGATGATGATATGGCTAGGTGTATTGCCTCAGGGGGAGGCAGTGTTTGTGATGGTATAGGAGTCCAAGTCAGGCATTAATGGCAGTGGATAGGAGGTGGATGTGGGTGTGGTAAGAGAGGGATGAGTCCAAAGTTATACCCAGGTATTTAAAAGTGGTTACTTGTTCCAGAGGGGAGCCTTGAGAGTTTAGGGTGCTCAGTGGGAAATCCCTGTGTGGGCTCTGGCGATGAGCAAAAATCATAGTCTCAGTTTTCTTGTAGCGTAGGATTAGTCGATGGGCTGAGATCCAAGTTTCAGCCTCTGTGAAGAAACCCTGGAGGGCATGCTGGAGGGCATCAGGGTGCAGGTGGCCCCAGAAGATCACCGCATCGTCTGCATAGAGTAGGAGTTTACCAGAGCAGGAGTTGGTCAGGGAGTTTAGAAAAAAGCTAAAGATGATGGGTCCCAGTATGGAACCTTGGGGTACCCCAGAGAGGAGTGGGAGACTGGAAGATAGGGTGGAGTTGATCTTCACCTGCTGACATCTGCTGGCGAGGTAGTCCTTAAATCAGGATGTGGTTTCAGGAGAGAGTACCAGGGAAGGCAAGAAATTGAGGAGCAAGGTGTGATTGATGGTGTTGAATGCCTTAGTAAGGTCAGTGTAGACCAAGCCAACTATGTGACTGTGCTCGAGAGTGTTGTGCATATAGGAGGTGTATTCAAGGAGAGCTGTAGTAGTGCTGTGGCTCTTCTGAAAGCCATGCTGTTTGGAACACAACAGGTTGTGTTTTGAAAGATAGTCTGTAAGCTGGTCTGCTATTTTTTTATCCTCCCAAGAGCCTTGGAAATAGGGGACAGAATAGAGATGGGGCGATAGTTATTTGCCATGTATCCCATCTTTCCCCATCCCTGGTAATCATTTTCAGTTATAAAGAGAAAGATCATATTTCACAGTTTTATGACCCCCTCTCCCTTGTTAGGTTTGAATGTTTGCTTGGACTTTGGGACATACATGTGCTTTTTACGAATTTGTTCAGTTGCAGCTACTGATTCAGAGGGCTAGTATCGATAACTCTTCCTTCTTACTGTTGGAACTATCCAAGCCTTGTCTGGACCACTGCTTCCTGAACCTTGTACCATAGGTCCTGCCAGTGCATCCTGAAATCCTCAAGAGAATTGTTGCTGCTGACAAGAAAATAGACAAACTGACTTGGTAGAAGATTTCATCCTGCAAGACACAACTCTGACACTGGGTTCCTTGCAGGATCTCTCCCCAAAGTCAAGGTCTGGAGATTGGTTTCTTCAGAGGTCAGATTTGCATACCCGAGTTTTTTAGTTTCCTGTTGCCTTACTCACTTTTGCCAAAGATGTCCTTGGCAGCTATAAAAGGCACAAGTTACAAAACCAAACAGCTGCACAAAAGCAGTGTGGGTGCACAATAACTGTCCAAATGGGGGCATTAATATGAAGTTTATTCTTGTGCAGTCTGCATGTTGCATTGACTTTACAAGTATAATTCCATTCTCTGAAAACCAGGCCTTTAATCTGACAGGCTTTAAAGCTGTGCAGCCACTGCAAGAGGTGCAAAAAACAAACAGCTGGAGCCTTCCACACATGGAGAAACAAAGCATTAGCACATGCTACACAGAGGAATGCAAGAGAGTAATGGAAAACCTGTTCAAATGTCAAATTATGCCACATTTGATTATATTTATTGATTTATGTTCACTAGATAAGTGCACAAGGCATAAAATTTGTACCAGGAAAATAAGGAGGGCTGACTTTGGCAAAATGGGAGCGTGCCTAAGGAATGCACTAGCAAATGGGCAGAAAGGTGGGGTGGAGGAACAATGGGGAAAATCAAAACTGCCATCACAGAGGCAACAAGTCTTTGTGTGAAGCAAATAAATCAAACAAAACAAAGGAAAAAAAACACTGATTCTCAAAAGAGGTGGCGGGGAAGGTTAGGGAGAAAAAGATAGCATTCAGGAAGTATAAGGAAACACAGAATGAGCAGGACAGAGAACTGTATCAGTTGAGGCAGAAGGAAGCAGGGAAGGCAGTCAGAACAGCAAACACCGAAACCAAGGAAAAGATAGCCAGCTCAGTTAAGAAGTGGCATAAAATCATTTATAGGTATATTAGGAAGCGAAGAAAGACCAAGGGAGGGATAATGAGGTTTAATAAAGGGAAGGGGGTGGGCAGAGAGTGACAGTGAAAAGGCAGAGATACGGAACAAATACCTTTGCTCAGTATTCACAAAAGAAGAGGAGGGGGAGGTACCCAAACCAAACAATAGAAGCACTCTGGATAGGTGGGTCAATACCAGTCAATTCACAGAAGAAAGGGTCCTAAAAGAACTCTTAAAACTCAAGTTGGACAAAGCAATGGGGCTTGATGGGATTCACCCCACAATTCTACAAGAACTAAGGGGAGAACTAGTGACACCACTGACTACCCTTATAACAAATCATGGGAGGATGGTGTGGTACCTGAGGACTGGAGGAGGATGGATGTGATTCCCCTTCACAAAAGTGGGAGCAAGGCAGAGGCAGGAAACTACAGACCTGTTAGTCTGACCTCAATGGTAGAGAAAATGATGGAATCACTTCTGAAAGAAAGAATTACTGAGTGCCTAGAGGCCAGCGGGGCACAGGACCCAAGGCATCATGGATTCACAGTGGGAAGGTCATGTCAGACGAATCTGATAGATTTCTTTGACTGGGTGACCAAAGTAGTAGACCACAGAGGGGCTGTGGATTTGGCCTCCCTAGACTTTAGAAAGGCATTTGACATAGTCCCACACAAAAGATTAATAAACAAGTTAGCCAGCCTGGGAGTGGGTCCCAGGGTGGTAGCCTGGGTAAAAAAATTGGATGGACAACGGGACACAGAGGGTAATAGTAAATGGAGTCCACTCTAAAGAAAGGCTGGTTACTGGTAGGGTACCACAGGGTTCAGTGCTGGGACCGGTCCTCTTTAATGTCTTTATAGGTGACATTACAGAGGGTCTGGAAGGAAAAGTATGTCTCTTTGCAGACAACACAAAGATCTGCAACAGGGTTGGTACACAAGGAGGGGTGGAAAGGATGAGAAGGAACTTTGCAAGATTGGAGGAATGGTCAAAAGTTTGGCAGCTTAGATTCAATGCAAAGAAGTGTAAAGTAATGCATCTGGGAAATAAAAACCAAGGGGAAGAGTACACAATGGGGTGGAGGGGAGGTACTAACAACAACAAAAATGGAAGGGGACCTGGGGGAAGTCATATCAGATGACCTAAAGGTAGGCAAGTAATGTGAAAAGGCAGTAGGGGGGCTGGGGGATATTGGGATGCACAGAGAGAGGCATCACCAGTAGAAAACAGGAAGTTGTTATCCCAATGTACAGACAGTTGGTGAGACCCCATCTGGAGTACTGCGTGCAGTTCTGGAGACCCCATCTCCACAAGGACACAGACAGGATGGAGGCAGTCCAGAGGAGGGCAACTAAAATGGTGCAGGGTCTGCACCAGAAGCCATATGACGAGAGACTACAAGTGCTTAATATGTATACCTTTGAGGAAAGGAGGGAGAGTGGGGGATATGATAGAAACTTTCAAGTACCTCAAGGGAATCAACAAAGTCCAAGAGGGTATCATCTTTCAGAAAAAGAGACGTTCAAGAACAAAGGGGCACAATTCGAAGACAGAGGGGGGATGGCTCAAGGGCAACATGAGGAAGTATTTATTCACAGAGAGGGTGATGGATGCATGGAATGGCCTTCCTTAGAAGGTAGTGGGGTCAAAAACAATGGGGGGGGGGTTTCAAGAATGCATGGGACAGGCATAAGGCAATTCTAGTGGGGGGGTAGGAGGAAGTAGGCTGTTGGTTAACTAGGATCCGTAGGTTATCCAATAGGTAGGGAAATGGACAGACTAAGTAGGCCAAGTGGTCCTTATCTGCCATCAAAGTCTACGTTTCTATGTAACACACACTGGTACTTTAATAAAGGAGATGTAATGTAATGGCTTGGAATTATTGGGAGTTCTGAGCACTATACAGGATAAGGGCTTGGGCTTCTGTCTGGGGATCTCCCACCCATGTGTCACACAGGCACTAAGTTTCATGGTCTCAACTCAGTATCAAGTTATGCATACCCCAAACCCATAGAGCAGAGCACAGCTGAAGTCTATGTGTTCCACAGGAGAACAAGAGTGGAATGAAGATGAGGAATTTCATAGTGTCTCACCGGGGAAAGGACAGTCCCTGTAGGTCAAGGCTGGTTAACCTGCAGAGGTAGAACATTATTTTTTTTTTATCTAGCATCCTGCAGCGTTTTCCACACAGCAGGTTCACAACCCGTCACCAAATGTGACTGCCCAAGAACCTTACAGAAATATAAAGCACTCAGAAATGTCAGTTCTGTATAATGATTTAAATATTCCTATGGCCAAATCAAAAGTCAGTGCAACACCTACGACATCTATTATTGAACTGTTTCGGCCCTTTCCCAATAGTTTCAAATCTAGTAGGTCTATTAGGGCAGATATGAGCCCTGGCAACATGACCCCATGGGACAGCCCTGCTATATTCTCTTCTACTCACCAGTTTACATCCCTCTCACCTAGCTGGCTCTAAAGTATGGGAGACCCTGATGCCAGATACCACTATTAACTGGGCCCGAATTTGGAAGGACTTGTACAGGTACAATACTCAGGATAGGTTAAGACTTATCCAGTTTCAAATCTTGAACAATATGTACTGTACCCCCATCAAATTGGCTAAAATGGGGCATCTTCCTTCCCCCTCCTGTACAAGATGTGGCAAGGCAGATGGTACCCTCACACACATTTTCTGGTCCTGTGAGAAAATCTCTTCTCTGTGGGAAACGATCAAAGCTCATATCAACCCACTTCAGGGTTTGGAAAGTTTATTCACCCCAGAAATGTGCATCATTGGGGATTACACTCAAGTTCCGGTTAAAGGAGAGGAGATGCCATATAGCTCTTATCTCCATGGCACTCAAAAAACTAGTTCTTAAGCACTGGTTAGATCAGTCAGTCATTTCCCATGGAGAATGGCAACATGAACTCTCCTTCTGCCTGAGATCTGAACACCTGATAGCTAGTTCTCATCATAGGCTTCATTTCTTCAATGAAAAATGGGGCAAATTATACACCCTCTACCTGAATTAACTTTTCTAGGGCTGATAAGGCTCCCCCCGATGTTCCTTACTGCATGATGGCACAGCAGTTTGGCCCCTTCACCCCATGTGAATGGCACACTCTGGGGGTGGGGAGGGGGAAGCGGGGTTAGATTAGATTAGGGGAGTATTTAGTAGGGATTAAGTTTTGTCTGGATACTGTCATACCTGGTGTAACCTGTTAGTTTTTGACATTTGAAAATTAATAAAGCCGATTTAATTTAAAAAAAAAAGTCAGTGCAACACAACTTAGTTCAGCTCCACAGAGGCACACCATGAATCTAACAGCAGTTTGGCTTCTTCCCGAAACAACTGGTTCAATGTAAAAGATTTATTTTTTTTGTAGAAAACAGCTATCTTTCATGTTTCAGTAACCTTGTAGTCAATACGTTTGCCATGCTTGAGCTGCCAGTTTACTGTGAACTTTGACCCCTGTCTGTATTGTTAGATTGGGGTGAGGGAGCCACTGTACCCACTTTCACTGAGTATGCAGAGAAAAAAAACTCTATCCCCTGTGCCCTCAGTCTCACACTTTAATCAATTCCTCCCTAAAAAGAGATGGAATACAAACATATTTAAATTAATGGATTGAGTAAATCCTTTAAATGCGACATACAGTACCAAACAGAACTATGAAGACAATGCATTTTCACTCGTTTGACATGTAGGAAAACCAATAACATTTTGCATTCACATTTTGTCAGCGTATCTAGAACAGACTAGAATTTACTTGGATATGTCTGCTGTAATGTTTACTATTTTCATCTGGGAAAGGCACACTGGGCTTAAATTTGTTTCCAGGTGCATACTGGGAGCACAGGGAAGTTTGGTGACTTGCTCAGGTTACACAGTATGCAAGTAAAGATTGTGGGAATCACACCCAAGTCTGCTGAATGTATCAAATCATCAAATCAAACTTTATTTTTATAGCGCCTTTCCAAACCAAGGTGCCTGTACATAAAACCCGTTGCAACAGATAAAACAGAATTAAAACAAAAATTAGACAAATTATCCATATTTTGGGAAGGCTAAATCAAATAAATAAGTTTTCAACTCAGTTTTAAACCTAGCAATGGTCAGGCATTCTCTTAACCGGTGAGGTAGAGAATTCCACAGGGTAGGAGCCGAGAAAGAAAAAGCTTGAGAACCAGATGTCTTCAGTCGTACCCTGGGAATCTCCAGCAATCCCTCATCGGCAGAATGGGGAGGATGGAGGGGGCAGTAGGGTACAAGGAGATCTTGCAAGTAGCCAGGTCCCTGATCACGTAGGGCTTTAAAGGTTAGTAAGCCAACCTTAATGGTGTTCTGCCACTGAACAGGCAGCCAGTGCAGCTCGCGGAGCACATGCGTAATATGACTGGTCCTAGAAGTCCCAGTCAAAAGCCTGGCTGCCTCATTCTGCACCAGCTGCAAGTGGCAGATATCGACCCTTGGTAGCCCTAGGTAGAGGGAGTTGCAGTAATCAAGACGAGCAGTGACAAAGGCATGGACCAGTGTTGGAAGGTCATCCGAAGGAACCAGGTGTTTCACCCAGGCAACATTCCTAAGATGATAAAAAGATGATTTGATGACTGCTGAGACCTGAGGCTTTAGAGTCAGACCATGATCGAAGATGACACCCAGGTTATGCTCCCGGTCTGAGGTAGTTAGCTGTATACCACCAAGCAACAGGCCTGATGGTTGTTCAGCCCCCAAACCCACCCCCGGATGACCTGGGTCCACTACCAACGCTTCAGTCTTGTCTGGATTCAGTCTCAACCAGCTGGAACTCATCCAGGTTCTGATCTCAGTAAGGCAATTATTTAGCACAGTGACAGCATCATTCTGCCTGGGCAGAAAGGACAAATACAGCTGAGTGTCATCTGCATTGCAGTGAAAACTCAGACTGTATCGTCTGATGATATCTCCCAATGGCAGCATGTACACTGCAAACAACATGGGGGCCAAAATAGAGCCCTGCGGCACCCCACAGAACAGGGAGTGAGCACCAGAGGAATAAATTCCGGTGGCAACTCTCTGAGACCTGCCTGTGAGGAATGAATGGAACCATTTAAGGACTGTACCAGACAGCCCACAAAAGAGCCGCAGGCGGTCCAGCAGGACGCCATGGTCTACAGTGTCAAATGCAGCAGAGAGATCAAGAAGGACCAGAATGGTACATGCCTTTTGATCTCTGGCCATTAGGAGATCATTCAATACCCGGACAAGAGCAGTCTCCATGCTATGCTTCTTCCTGAAACCAGACTGGAGAGGATCATAGACACTGTGAGTTGTAAGATGATCATCCAATTGCCACGCAACCACCTTTTCAATAACCTTACCAACAAAGGGCAGATTAGAGATAGGCCAGTAGTTAGCTAGACAGTCTGGATCCAAGGAGGATTTTTTAAGGAGTGGTCAAACGACCGACTCCTTGAGGGGGTCAGGAAAGAACCCACTTTCCAAGGACTTCCAGACAATTTCAGCAAGGATCGGGCAGATAGTATCTACACATCCCACTAAAAGGGGTGTAGGGCCCAGGCCCAAACTACAACAGGTTGGGCACAATGTTTGGATGGTCTTTACAATGTCCATGAATTCCAGCAGGTAAAAGTCTGACCAGCCAGGTCGAGTGCGTGCCACCTCCTGTCGATCACTGCAATTCCTCAGCGGAGAGGCCAGACTGATGCCAGACCTGATGCTGGCAACCTTATCTGCAAAAAATCAAGCAAACTCCTTGCATCTTAGCTGAGAAAAGGCTTCTCTGGGCTGAAGACAGATTGGATTGCACAATCTGTCAACAGTCTGGAAAAGATGAGCCAGTTGATTTCGCGCAGCAGAAATCTCCCTGGACAGGAATTCTGCCTTTTTATGGCACCATATTCAGTTTACCCAGCCTGCTAGTGTACATACAGGAGTGTTATCTTATACTGTTATATATAATTTTTGTAACTCTGTACATATTGGGATGTGTGATCTCATTTGCTTGGGGGTCCTGCACATATCTTTTTACATTAGGCTAATATTGTAGTAATTTACTCAGAATTTCATTACAAGTTGTATTCCTTTGGGAACAATTACAGTGACTGAAGTTAATATAGGTTCACTAGGAGAGAGATTGAGAGTGTGTGTGTGTCTGTGGGGACAGAGAGAGAGAGAGAGAGAGAGAGAGAAAGGAGGGGAGAGAGAGAAAGACAACATCTCATTTAAGTTATAGATCTCCCCACCCACATTATTGTGATGTGGGTGGGTTAGGTTGTACTGTTTGTATGAGCAGGAGGAGATAAATTACTTTTTATCTCTTTTCAGATTCCCTAGACACTTGTGGTACATGTAGTTGCTACATTCTCAGTATATATTGACATCAGTACATATCAGGATGCATGGTCTGAATTCTTTGAGGTTCCTCTACTAGAGTTTTTGTTTAACACTAATATTATCAATTTATATTTATATTATCATTTATATAGTCCTGAGGTTTTGTAATTTCTTGGGCCTTTTATTTAGCTTGAAAATACAGCTGGGTGACATGTCTAGCTAGGTTTTACACATCACACAGTGTGCACTGATGTTTTTAGACAACTTTACTAGTATTCTTGTCTTTAATGCATACATTGTAATTTCATGAGCCCTATAACTATCTTAGTTTGTCTTTACTGAAAGGCAACCCCACCCAGCTTAATCACATCCTTATACTGACTGTGACACTCATGGCTTGATTTGGGAGTTATCTGCTTTTTATGTCAATTAAATTTGTGCAGTAGGACTTTATGTTTGTTGCACCAAGCACATCTTAACCCAAGGTTCATTCGGACTGAGGGCAGTATTGTACTGTTTAACTTCTGACATCATCTTCTGGTTTTTTTTTGTTTTTTTTTAATGAGTATTTTAAACCAATGGGGATTTTTTTCTGTTTTTCTCTGCATTATCTAGCTGTTATAAGTATTGTATTTTCTAAACAACTGCCATGAGCTTCTGAAGAAGGACTGGTTGGTCCGAAAGCTAGAGCACTTTGTTCTTGTTGTTACATCTATGTTGGTCCATTAAAAGGTATCAAATCATTTGCTTCTGGATCTGCCTTTTTATGGGTGATTTCTGATTGATAGCTATCATAATGTGCCATCAACCTAAGCTTGTCAGTATCACGGCCAGACCTCCGCCAGGCTCTCTCCACCCTTCGGCCTACTCGCCTCAACTCCTTCAAGGAGCCATCAAAGCAAGGGCTCCTTGGGTGAAGGGTGAGAGGTCGAACACGAACAGGAGCAATCTTGTCCAGAGAGTCTCCCACAGCCTTATTATAGGCTAGTATGAGATCGTCTGGGCTCATGCATTCACCTGACAAGCCCGATAGGTCCAGCACCACTGATAGGTCACTAGGGTTAATCCCCCTTAAAGGGTGGTACTGAACCATCTCTGTAGGGGCAGACTTATTAGGGGGTCCCTGAAGTTGAACCTTATGGTGTGATGGTCAGACCAGCTCATTCAGAGCTCATTGCTCTAACCTCTAGACCATGCTGACAGCCCATATAACACCATATATATAAATAAATACACACACACATATATACACACACACACACACACACACACACACACACACACACACCATCTCAAAGTGCTCCAAAACAGGTCAGTTTTGATCGTAACATGACTGCATGCATTTCTTTGCTGAGATATGGGCAATATCAGCCTGTTTTTCATGAACAGGGGTGGGCAATACCAGTCTGTTTCTCATGAACAAGGATATGTTAGCATGGACATAGAGGGTAATCTCTACTCTTAAGAGCTATGGGATCTTCCACCTCCTCCTCCACCAGGACAACTACCAGAGCTGAGCAGAAGGGATCTTGGTTCAGTGTCACATAGGAAGGACAGAGGCTCAGCTAGGGAAGCACTCAAGGCTGTCATGCTCATTGACTTGAGGGAGATATGCGCTTCCCAAAATTATCATCCATGTAGTGCTTTTTGAACTGAGGAAGACTGTAAGTGTAATTTAATGATCCCTATAAACCAGCTTTTAAGTGCAGATTAAATGGTGAACTAAAAATAGCAGTGTCCTTCAAGCATGAGGAGGAACCAATGACATTCATTTCCTAAAGAGTAAGATGCTGACAGCTCAGTGTGTGCACTTCATTTTGTGCCCAGCAATTTAAGACATCACCTTGACACACAAGAGACAATAGATGGGCACATAGCTGTGAGGTGGTTGTTCATGACCTAGCCCTTCTTTTCCATAGACATTTTGTAAAGTGGAGCAGGTTGCTTTTGGTGACTTCACTCAAGCATGAAGTGGTATCAGGGACCACATTTGGAACACTGTTCTTCTCTAAAGTATGGAAACAGTTAACATATGAAATGGGTGTTTCCTAAAGGGTGTGTTTACATGATGAGCAATTATGCTATTTGCAGACAGATTTGCACACAGCTTTTGAAGAACTCAGTCTGGAAAGATACTATAGATTTTTTTTCCTGAGAGCCAGATTACAATGTATTTGTTAAAATAAAAATTGATAGTTTCCATGCTGCATTTATTGTATTGATATCCTTTCATAATGGGGCCCGGATATTCAAACTGCGCCAGGCTGTGGCGCAAGCCTGGACGCAGCTCAACTTTGTTGCGCCGGGGTGTGGCCTGGGCGATATTCAACGGAGCTGCGCTATGGCGCAGCAGCTTTGAATATCGCACCCTGGCCACCCCAGCTGTGCATGGCGCAGTGGCACTGCGCCAGTGCAAGTGGCCAGAGTGGAGCATGGAGATGCACTAGAGCAAGTGCCATTGCGCCATGCACAGCACCCATGATATTCAAAAGGGACATGCAAATGGGGCCATAATTTATGCAAGGCGCACATGGGGCCATTTGCATGTCATTATGGCCTATTTGCATCCAATTAGCATGCAGGTGCACCGATCCTCGACGACTTGCGCCTGGCGCCTTGCCAGGCAGCAGCCGTCGGGGACTGACACCTGCAGCCCGATTGTGGGCATTCGCCTAAAAGAAAACCCCTCTAATATCCCTGGTGGTCCAGTGGACCGTTATGTGCCCGATCGCGGGCATCTGTTTAAATCACACCGGTCCCCTGCAGCCTGATCACGGGCATTTGTCTAAATGAAAACCCCCCTCTAATATCCCTGGTGGTCCAGTGGACCGCTATGTGCCCGATCGCGGACACTGGTATAATAACCCCCCCGTCCAATATCCCTGGTGGTCCAGTGGACCGCACTCTGCCCGATCGCGGGCATCTGTAAATCATAAAATAGTCCTATTACCCTGGTGGTCTAGTATACCCCCCTCCCCACCTGCCCACTGAGCCCCCGCCTGCTCCCCTGGTCAGCGGGCGGGGGCAGCACTCACCCGCCTGCCGCCACCGCCCGCCGACTGACGGCCAGAGCCTGCATGCCCATTGGTTCACAGCGTGAGCTACTACATGTAGTTTTACAGCTAGACATTCCAGATATGTGAATGAATCATTCACATATCTGGAATGTGTAGTACGGTATGGTTGCACCCATTGGCTCACACTGTGAACCAATGGGCATGCAGCCCTACTGAGCTGGCGGGCGGCGGGCAGCAGGCGGGTGGTGCTGCCACCCACCGGCTGACTGAGGGGAGCGGGCGGGTGGGGAGGGGGTACACTAGACCACCAGGGTAATAGGACTATTTTATGATTTACAGATGCCGCGATCGGGCAGAGTGCGGTCCACTGGACCACCAGGGATATTGGATGGGGGGGTTATTATACCGATGCCCACGATCGGGCACATAGCGTCCACTGGACCACCAGGGCTATTAGAGAGGGTTTTTCATTTAGAAAATGCCCATCGGGCTGCAGGGGACCAGTGTGATTTAAACAGATGCCCACGATCGGCAGCATACAGCGAACCACTGGACCACCAGGGATATTGGGGTTATACAGATGCCCACGATGGGGCATGGGGCACCGCCAGTGTGGCAGAATTCTGGTGGCCACCCACAGGTGGCAACTGCCGTTGCGCCTCTGCACGCGGCAGCTCACCAGTGGGTGGCCATCATTTGTTCCTTTTTTTTTTGGCTTAACTTTGTGTAGGTGCAGGTAGGGGTTGCGCATGCATGACTCTGCACATCCCAGGCTGAATATCAGGCTGTGCCGGTTATGTGTGGGCACGCCCCCCCACCTGTGCCTGGATACATTTCTGATGCGCTCCAGCACATCGGGATTTTTGCAGCGCATTTTTCCCTTTTGAATATTGCACTGGGGAGCATCAGTGTGTAACCCCTAGATGGCGCTATCCCAGGGGCTACTACCCCTGCCTGATTTGCCACTAACAGGTTGAGGGGCCTGGATCCAATGGCGGGTGCCTCCACCCAGAGGTCAGGGTTTGCAATAGTTAAACTTACTTGGTCACAGCCCTCTGGGACACTGCAACCCCCCTTTCTTCCCACTAGTGGCCCACACAATATATCAGAATTACCTTCACAGTATACACTTACCCCAGGGCTGGTTCAGGCACTGGGACCTCCTGTAAAATAAGATACAGTGCAACAATCACAGTACAATACTTTAACATAGACAAATACCTCAGGCAGTATAACTTGCTGAAACAAGCAGCTCTGATTTATTTAGGGGATATAACAATGACAGGGGAAACAGGTTAATTAGCTTATCACTCTACTCATCTATTTATGGCTCTGTGCACAGGCCTATCCCTATCAGTTACTGTCCCTGGGTACCCAAGCCCTAGTGGCTAGTCCAAACCTGTGGCAGCTGGTAGGGGCCTTTCACACAGAAAAAGGAAAATTAAACAGTCAGCAGTACAGTAATTCCATTTGGATTTAATGTGGCAATTCAACAGGGAGCGACCCTGAATTAGTACTCACGACCTCCAAACAAGATAGGGTCCTTCAATGTCAGCAGGGCTACTCTTGAGCTCCAAGAGACTCCTCACACATTTATATGGTAAACAGTCACAGGCAAAAGTCACTTAATGGCAGCAGGATTCACTTGAGGTACACAAACTCTTCACACATTTATATGGTAAAAGAAAGACTATACCAGGCAGGCTGCATCTGTATCCCGATCACAATTACTGCACAATACCCGAGAACACACAAGCAGATTCAGTTCTGACAGACCGAGTGCAATTTCAGCAATTCCTCCAGTCTTCTACAGGGTGAGCCTGGTTTCTACTCTTCAGATATCCTTTGATTCTCTTCACAGGACGGATTCAGTCCTAACAAGCTGCAGACCGGAACTCTGGACCTTACACATGTTTTTTTACTAAAACTGTGCACTGAAGGAGCACAGGGTTCCTTTCCCTTCACTCCCAGAGCTAAACTGAAACTCCAACAGACAAAACTGGCACTTCCTTGAGTTCCTCCCAGTTCTTGACTGGATTGGCTGTCACTCAAAATAGACTGCTGCTGTTGGTCCAAAAATCAAGTCTAAACTACATCTCCAGAGTCACTGCCCACACAATCCTCTTGTGGCTGGCTCAGATTATGAGTCAAGTTCTGATTCGTCAAGGCACCATTTTAGAGCTAGCTTACTCCACACTGATTGGTCCAGTTCAGCAGTTCAAAACCAGAATGGAGAACTAGGCAGACACAGTTCTGACTGCAAAAAGCAGGTTAGACAAACTGTAATTTCATTATTACTGTAAATGATTTCTAGCAAACAGTTACATCTTTCAGATAGGTTCCTTTGCACTCCTAGTGACTGCAAAAATGGAGTGAATTGGCAGCAGCTCGAGTGGTACTCAAACAGAGAAGCACACAGTCCTCCCACAAACTAATTATGTCTGCAAGCAGACAGCTCTTAAAGAGACAGTACCAGGGCTCTAAAACACTCACTGATAAATGGCTTAAGCGCCAAACACCATTCAGGCTTGGAGCATTCAAGCAAGCTCTGGAAGTCTTTTGGAAACCCCATTTGCAGGAGGTTACACCCTTCCTGGCCTGGGAAAGCTTGACGTCCACGTCAAGCAAGTAACCCATAAGTTTTAACTGCAACCACATACATTTGCATTAGGCTCACACATGTAATTATCAGTCAATACATCATTTACCAAGAACACATTTCTGAAACATTGCAGTCGTCCTCTTTACACGTATTACACACATGTACCATAACTCAAGTTATTACCTCTTGTACATGAAACCTGAAGAGAGGGGCCTTCCCTATCAGTTACCTTTGGGGCTGGACAGGGCAAGGGCACCATACTTGAGGGCAACACAAGTAACTTGGAGTTAGCTACTGACGTCAGTTTGGGCAATGAGCTAGGGGACACATACACTCCTTTTATGGACAACATTGAGAGGCAGGTCCACTGGCGTCGGGAATCATAACTGAGGTGCACCACAGGCTTTACAGCTCGACCAGTCTTTCTAGGGGAACTGTTACAGTCTCTGCACTCTGAGCCTCATTTTCAGCATTGTCCTCACTTGTCAGGAGTCTCCATGGGGGTAGAGAGGCTAGAACTTGGGGCACTTTCAGCTCCAGGAGTTACAGTTTCTGAGTCCACAACATTTGGCTCGCATTGAGAGCTTTTCAGACACTGGCAGTGGACTGTCAGGCACTCAAAATACTCTTCTTGTTCTGGTGTATCACCAGTCTGCCCCAATCCATCATTTTCCTCCCTGAAGCTCAAACAGTTCAACCATGCTCAATGATTCCATTTCATCTGATCTGATGCTTTGCACTTCACTTTCTGGGAGCATTGGCTCCAGGGACGAAACTGGGGCTTAGACAGTCCAGAAGGCCCAGCTTCATCTCCAGTATTGACTAGGGATTGCCCCGAACAATTGACTCAGTTCGTAAGAAGGATAGTATTCAAAGTCCTCTCACTTTCTTCTGATATGGACTGACAGTCATGCTCAACTGGGACTTCTGGAGGGAACACTTTAACTCTGCTTCTGTAGGTGCAGACTTTCTTGATCTTTCTTAGCAGCAGCTCTAGTCACTGGTCCAGGGGGGCATCTTCTGGGGCTCAGACTCAATCAAGATTTGTCAATGGGCAGTAAATGATTTCTATGCATTGTTTTTACATCTTTTGAATTATTCTCAGGCCTTACTTTGTACACTGGCAGATCATCTAGTTTGCCCACTACAATGTGAGGAGATGGTGCCATCTGTCAGCAATCTTGTGTTTGCCATGCAGTCCCAGATTTCTTAGCAATACCCGATCTCCCTCCTGGAGTTCCTGTGCTTTCACCTTTTATCATACCTTTCTTTGTTGGCCAGATTTCTTTTGGCAGCCATGGTTTGAGCCAGTTAGTACGCATGAGTTAGCTGGGCCTTTAACTTTTGCACATACTGTAAATAGTTGTCCGCTTGAACCCCATCAGGAGAGCCCCAAAACACACATCTACTGGTAGTCAAGCTCTCTTCCAAACATCAGGCGGTAGGGGAGAATCCAGTGGCATCACTTTTGGTGCAGTTATAAGCATGTACCAGGGTGCTAATTTGTTGGCTCCATCTAGGCTTGTCCTTTGGGTGCAGGGTGCCTAGCATATCTAGCAAAGTGCGGTTGAAACGTTCAGGGTGGGTCCCTCTGGCGGTGGTAAGGAGTGGTTCTGGACTTTCGCACTCCCCACAGAGAAAGCATCTCTTTGATCAGATGACTCTCAAAGTCTCTCCCTTGATCAGAATGGATTCTTTGTGGAGCCCCATAGTGAACAAAAACGTTTTCTACAAGTACTTTGGCTACAGTGGATGCTTTCTGGTCTTTGGTGGGAAAGCTTGGGCATATCTCGTGAAATGGTCAGTGACCACCAGCACATTACTAATATTTCTTTGATCTGACTCCAAACTCAGAAAATCAATACAGACCAGCTCCATGGGTGCACTGGTGGTTATGTTAACAAGGGGCAGCCCTCTGGCAAAAGCTTTCCTCTGTAAGCAGCGACTACAAGTTCGAATGTTGCTCCACATCAGCCCCCATCTTAGGCCAATAGAATCTGGATCTCACCAAGTCAAGTGTTCTGTCTATACCAAGGTGCCCCATGTGGTTGTGCAAGGACCTCAATACTGAGTCTCGAAGGCAGTGGGCAGCACTAGTTGCTGTTTGTCTACTTGTCCCCTCTGTCTACTGTTTCTCTGTATAACAGTTTATTGATCAGTTTCAACTTAGGACCTTCTTTGTATAACAATGCAGTTCTCAAATCAGTGGAGCGAATTTGGACACATCTTTTCCTGCATAGAGGGCTTCTAAAGCTGCTTTGATCATGGGATCGTGAGTTGAGCCTGGCGAATACTGTCATTGTCCAGCTGAGGCAGTGCACCAATGTCTATTGCAGAAAGTGGCAATAAGCAGCGGGTATGCAATTCTCAGAGGGTCCAAGCAATCCACCATGCAGTCCACTGCGTCCGTGGACATTTGTTCCTCCCTGTCAAACTTCCGCAGAGTGCCCGAATGTCAGGTTCTGCCAATCGGACCCAATCATTCTGGGAACAGGCCCGGAGAGAGCATCAGCATCTATGGTTCAGACCTGCTCGGTATTCGAGTAGCATAGTCGTATGTAGATAATGCAGAAAGCCACCTATGGCCAGTGGCATCCAACTTAGCTGAGGTCTGCACATAGGTTAAAGGATTATTGTCAGTTTTACTAGTATTTAGCCCCATACAAGTACTCATGGAATTGGTCAACAATAGCCCACTTCAAAGCTAGGAACTCTAACTTATGTACAGGATAGTTCTTTTCAGATGGGGTCAGGCTCTACTGGCAAAGGCCACTGGTCTCAGGCCATTCTCGTGCTCTTGGTACAACACAGCCCCAACCCTTGCAAGCTAGCATCAGTTGTGCAGGACATAAGGTTTTCTTGGATCGGCATAGGCCAGCACTGGAGCATGGGTAAGTTGATAAATTATCTCATGAAAAGCAGTCTCACAATCAGGAGTCCAGCGCCCTAAATACTTCACTGGACGAAAATACACTCTTTCAGTCTTGAGGGAGCTAACTTTTAGTATTTTTGTAGGTTGGGGATACCCTTGAGTAAGGTTAAGTAAAGGCGGATCACTCTTGAATAGTCCTTGATGAAATGCCGATAATAACCACAGAATCCAGGAATCTTTGCAGTTCTTTTAGATTTTTCGGCTGTGGCCAGGTGGTCAAGGCCTCAACTTTACTTGGGTCAGTCTCTATTCCTCGGTGGATACTATGTGTCCCACATACTTTACTGATGTTTGAAAAATTGACACTTATCAATGGACAGTTTAAGGTAAAAGTCCTCCAGTCGGTCCAATACCTTAAATAATCTGCTCTCATGTTCCTCCAGTGAGCTGCCAAACACAATAACATCATCTAGGTATACCAGGCACTCTAGTAAGTTCATGTCCCCCACTGCACGCTCCATCAATCGTTGAAAAGTGGCTGGGGCACCTGAAATCCCTTGAGGCATCCTCATGAATTCATAGAAGCCAAGCGGACAGATAAAGGCTGTCTTCTCACAGTCCTCTGGGGCCATCGGGATCTGGTAGTACCCACTGCAGAGATCAGCACAGAGAACCACTTGCTCCCGTTTAGGCAGTCCAAAGCATCCTGAATGCGGGGCATTGTACTGATCAGGGATAGTCCACGGTTTAAGGTACGATAATCCACACACATCCTTACTGTTCCATTCTTTTTCCTCACTACCACAATGGGGGAAGCATAAGGGCTTCTGGATTCTTGTATTATACCAGCAGCTAACATCTCTTGCAGATGCCGTCTCACATAATCTATGTCAGCAGGTGCCAGGCGTCGAGACCTCTCACGAAATGGTCTTTCGTCATGCAGCCGGATATTGTGCTCAGCTCCTTGCACGCATCCTATGTCCCATTCCTTTAAAGAAAACACCTGGTCTCTCTGGGCAAGCTTCTCACTGATCCTCACTTTCCATTCAGCTGGCAGCGGGGAGTCGCCGAAATCAAACAAGTCAGGCGTTACTCTGTCATTCTTCCTCGAACTCTTGCTGCTGGGTAGCACTGCAGTGTCTGCACAATGCACATTAGCCAGGATGCAACCTCTATTTACTCGAATGTCTCTTTCAGACACATTATGAACTTGGACCATTACCCTTCTGGCATATGCATGGGCTCTAGCGGGCAAAATACCAGGCTTGACCAGCAGTCCCTCTGGCAATTTTCCATCGCCTGGTGCATCCAACATTAATATTTTATTCTTAACATCCTTTCTGATACGGACCTTTCCCTGTAAGGTACACTGGGCATTTGGCGCCAGGATCAGAGACTCAGGATCCTTCTTCCATACAATTCCGACCGGTTCCTCTGGTTCTATTTTTCAGCATCTCTCGTGCCTCATAGGCCTTCTTATTAAAGCCGGAACTCTTAAAGCTCTACTAGTCTTTGACTCCTGTTTTCATAACACAACTGTGCCAGCCTTCCGAACATATGAGCATTTGTTCCAATCAACAAAGGGACACCATCATACAGTCCAGTGGGGACACACTAAGGCTAGGGTCTCTACTTGTTCGGCCACTCCAGCCACGGAGGTGGGAAAGATAGCAAGTCGGATATACCGGAATAGGGTAGGCCTTCTCTTAACCCATACATGCAGTCCTTCTAATGGTTGTAAGAGTGCGATCTGACAAATGCTTCTGATACCAATCTTGGAACATAATTGTCACTTGGGAGCCGATGTCTAATACAGCTCTTGTAGACACTCCATTCACCTTTACAGTGGTCTCCATGGAGGGACCCACTATTCTGGACCAGTCTGAGAGGCGGTAGTGGGGGCCTGGGCAACTGACCTTGCCACAAAAGGGCGTGAATTAGCATTTTGGTGCCCTCACTGGGATCATGTGTGCACCTCTTAACCACTGATTTGTTCTCGAAGCTCTCCTTGTAGCCTATATGCAACTTTGTCAGTGTCTTTTGGGGACTGGCATTCCCTTTCATGTGCCCATCTTTCCCACAATTATAGCAAAACATACTTTCTGGAGTTTGAGCTGGCAGGCGCCACACTGGGAGCCAGGGGCGAGGTATTACTAACTGGAAACCTTGGTGCCATCTCTGTCCGGCGTGATAAGCATTTGGAGACATCTCGTCAGTTTCTCCACTTCCATGGTCAAGGAATTGAGTTTGGAGCTGTTATCAGCAGGAGATACATGGTGGGTACCCCACCCCCATAGCAGATGCAGTCGGATATAGGTCAGGGTCCGTACTTGCAGGCGTGGCTTCATAAAGGACTGTTTTTAATTCCCGATCTCTCTCAACAGTTCGCCCCATTGTGGCATATCTTTTTCCTGCCAGAGCACTCATTTACTGCCAACCTCTGCCCCTGAACTTCACTTGATGGGTCACCCTCAGTCACTCGGGTAGTAGCCGCAGCTATTGATGCAGGTCCCTCCCGAGAGTCGCCTTTTCTCAACTCCTCGAATTTCTCATTAACTCATCATAGGAGGTGGGGATTCCAGTCGATCTGCCAGGCGTAACTGAAGCAACAGCAGTTCTGAGAAGGGGGCAGACTTAAGGATCCTGTCCAGCCTGGTTCGGTCCAGTTCAATCGCTGGCAAACTGCCTTTTCTGAGGCATTCTTGCAACAATTTTTCCAGCCGAGATACATACACAGACAACAACTCCCCTTGGTACTGTTGTGCATCTCTTACTCTCCACCATAGGTCCTCATCAGAATCTGGGCTCCCATACACATTCTCCAGGGCCTCAAGATAGGCCTGTGCAGTCACTTCAGGGTTACTGGCCCGTTTAGCACGAATAGTAGCCAGGGCAGGACCTTGGAGGCTCTCACTAACCCTCTTTCGCTTTTCGGCTTCCAAGCATTGCCATCTCTAGCACTTGGGGGCAAATAGTCTCATCCAGGTCTCCCAGTCATCCTCCCTTGGGGGTGGGAGGGTGCCAGAGAAGATCCTCAACCTTCGGTAAGAGTCGTGACTAATGGCAGGTGCAGAAATAGGAGTCTGCATTGGTTCAGCCACCATTACGGGTACTGGAGCGGGAGAGGGTGTTGGGGGAGGAACACCCCCAGGTGGCAAGAATAATTTCTTCAAGTCCTCCACAGTTTTCCCTTCCCCCAGCAACCATTTAGCAAATTTCTCCTCAAAAGTTTCAGATAGTGGTGGGGGCTCATTCCCCCCCGGGTCTTTACTGTCCTTAGTTATCACTCTCCAAGCAGTGAGGGCTCCCTCTGGGGTAATGGTCTGTGGCACTTTGGAGCTATCTATGGGATCCTTGAACTCTACTAGGGCCAGAAAAGTGTGGGTGAGCAGATTAGCATGCCGACCCACCACCACAGGGTTTTGTAAACCTCCACCTTGAAAGTACTCCTGCACAGTGTCCGTATTGATACCCAGGGGATGTCCAGGATAAGCATAGCATTTGGGGGTCGATCTCCTCCCAGTACACCACTCCACCAGCGGTGCACAGCCACTTCTGTTGGGGTACCCATTTTTTCTTAACAGTGGTTCGTAAATATGGCCACTAGAGGACACACAATCCCAGCGGTGAGCCTCCAAGATGTAACCCCTAGATGGCGCTATCCCAGGGCTACTACCCTGCCTGATTTGCCACTAACAGGTTGAGGGGCCTGGATCCAATGGCGGTGCCTCCACCCAGAGGTCAGGGTTTGCAATAGTTAAACTTACTTGGTCACAGCCCTCTGGGACACTGCAACCCCTTTCTTCCCACTAGTGGCCCACACAATATATCAGAATTACCTTCACAGTATACACTTACCCCAGGGCTGGTTCAGGCACTGGGACCTCCTGTAAAATAAGATACAGTACAACAATCACAGTACAATACTTTAACATAGACAAATACCTCAGGCAGTATAACTTTGCTGAAACAAGCAGCTCTGATTTATTTAGGGGATATAACAAGGACAGGGGAAATCAGGTTAATTAGCTTATCACTCTACTCATCTACCTATGGCTCTGTGCACAGGCCTATCCCTATCAGTTACTGCCCTGGGTACCCAAGCCCTAGTGGCTAGTCCAAACCGTGGCAGCTGGTAGGGGCCCTTTCACACAGAGAAAAGGAAAATTAAACAGTCAGCAGTACAGTAATTCCATTTGGATTTAATGTGGCAATTCAACAGGGAGCGACCCTGAATTAGTACTCACGACCTCCAAACAAGATAGGGTCCTTCAATGTCAGCAGGGCTACTCTTGAGCTCCAAGAGACTCCTCACACATTTATATGGTAAACAGTCACAGGCAAAAGTCACTTAATGGCAGCAGGATTCACTTGAGGTACACAAACCTCTTCACACATTTATATGGTAAAAAGAAAGCACTATACCAGGCAGGCTGCATCTGTATCGATACTAATTACTGCACAATACCGGGAGAACACACAGCAGATTCAGTTCCTGACAGACCGAGTGCAATTTTCAGCAATTCCTCCAGTCTACTACAGGGTGAGCCTGGTTTCTACTCTTCAGATATCCTTTGATTCTCTTCACAGGACGGATTCAGTCCTAACAAGCTGCAGACCGGAACTCTGGACCTTACACATGTTTTTTTTTTACTAAAACTGTGCACTGAAGGAGCACAGGGTTCCTTACCCCTTCACTCCCAGAGCTAAACTGAAACTCCAACAGACAAAACCGGGCACTTCCTTTGAGTTCCTCCCAGTTCTTGACTGGATTGGCTGTCACTCACAATAGACTGCTGCTGTTGGTCCAAAAAGGCGCTGAAGTCTAAACTACATCTCCCAGAGTCACTGCCCATACAATCCTCTTGTGGCTGGCTCAGATTATGAGTCCAAGTTCTGATTCGTCAAGGCACCATTTTAGAGCTAGCTTACCCCACACTGATTGGTCCAGTTCAGCAGTTCAAAACCAGAATGGAGAACTAGGCAGACACAGTTCTGACTGCAAAGAAAGAGGTTAGACAAACTGTAATTTCATTATTACTGTAAATGATTTCTGGCAAACAGTTACATCTTTCAGATAGGTTCCTTTGCACTCCTAGTGACTGCAAAATGGAGTGAATTGGCAGCAGCTCAGTGGTACTCAAACAGAGAAGCACACAGTCCTCCCATACAAACTAATTATGTCTGCAAGCAGACAGCTCTTAAAGAGACAGTACCAGAGGCTCTAAAACACTCACTGATAAATGGCTTAAACGCCAAACACCATTCAGGCTTGGAGCATTCAAGCAAGCTCCTGGAAGTCTTTTGGGAACCCCCATTTGCAGGGGGGTTACAAGTGGGTTGTGCATGGCGCAACACTGTTGTGCCATGCGCAACCCTTTTGAATATCTGGACCTAGGTGTGTAGACTGGCATAAAATATATTTTGCCTCCTGAAGATAAATGTCACTGACCAAACTTTAGATGGTGCATCCTGCAGTTCTGAAGATCTCTTGGAAAATAGTGAGGAGCTAAATGAAGCACAGACCACTGAGATGGCAGCTGTGGACACGAGGCATTTTGTTCATAGGTATCCAAAACATTAAGGAGATTTGCATTTATTAACTTCTGCAAAAACAAGGAACATATGGAACTACTGAACACTAAATGATGAATTTTTTAATTGTTTGCACCTGACTGTAGTAGTTTGCAAATGGATTAAGCCTATAAAAATTGGCTGAATGTTATTTTGTTGCGCCTGAATGTGAACCAAAAATCAGAAAACAGGAAACATCAGGCAAAATATGTAGTCTATCAATGTACTTTAAACTACTGAATATACTTTAATTGTATTGATATTATGCTACTTTATTGATACATAAAAACAGTGTCACTAGAACTTATCTATGTCCACCTGACTGCAAGCCTCATGAAAAAAATTATATTACTAGCCATAACGGTTTAAAAGTTAACCATTTTAAAATAAATAATCTTTAGAAAGGGCTACCTTTGTCAGCCCGGTGGCGCTGAGGGTTGAGGCGCTGGACGCCACACCTCGCTCCACGCCGGCGACCCGGGTTCGGGAATGGACTCGGGCAGCCGGAGGGTCGACAGGGGGAGAAGGATTGAGCACCCGACAGCTTGCTCTCCTTCTCTGGGGTGGGATGGGATGGGATGGTTTCCCCACCGCTACACGCCACCTACTGGGCCACTCAGGGGATGTCGGTGCGGTAGGGGGATGCCACCACGCAAGGGTTGACACCGGCAGAGGACTGAAGCGGATGCACGTCTCAGCATGCGCCTGACTCCTTGTGCCTCATTGCACGCCAGCATTGGAGACCAGAACATGGGAAAACAACCCTCCGCACCTCCAAGGCGAAGACCTCTTCTGCAACACATGCCACCCACCGACAGAATCAGGGCAGACTCCGCTGTGCAAGCCCACTCCTCGGAACACATTGAGGGAGGTAAGGAGGATCTCTCCTTACCCCGCCTGGGGGGTTCTCCGGACCATCAAAGAAGATAAGGAGGCGAGCTGAGCACTCTAGGGGCAGACCTTGTATGTTGGGAGGGTCAGAGGGTGGAAGCGTTGTAGGGATCCGATTGAGTGGAGAGTTGGGGGCAGTAGAGGAGAAGATAAATAATAAGTAAAAAAAAAAAGAAACGGCTATCTTTGAATAGGTTTTGAACAGAAACTTTTAATTTTGTGGAAAAATGGGCTACACGACAACTCGTGCCGGTCATGTTGCCGCACAACACCTCACCCCAGACTCTTTGCTCCAGCATGAATCAGCACCCTGCACAATTCATCCTCTAACAATTCACCCCTAGCATAAACATTAGAAAACAAACTCTTCCAGGGATGAATTGTGCAGGGTGTCGATTCACACCAGATCAAAGAGTCCATGGTGAGGTGCTCTGCGACAACATGACCGGCACGACTTGACGTGTCCTTGGAAAAATGACAGTTCCCCAAACCACTGGAGTTAAGTACATAGAAGATATTAACAGTATTCCATCAAGGAGAACCACAGTCTTTATCTGATATATTTATTAATAAGACAACCAGAAATGCAAAACATATATATTTCTAAACTTTGATTTAAAAAATGTTGCAATAACTGTACTTTCTGATCATACAAAGATAAAGTCTGGAATGTGGCACTTTGGAAGATGCAGGTGGTTTTCTGCTCAGAACAACAGATGTCTCTTTTCTACTTTAATCCAATACTAGCCCACCATCACCACGGAGCACTTACAGTACACACTGGCATACTAAGAATGCATATACAGTACACTAACTAGAACATTATCAGCACAGTATCTTAAGCTTCAGTGAGATAAACATTATTATTATAATACTATCAGTACACTGAAAGGGGAATGTCCATGTACAAAAAAAGATACTAATATCGGTGCCAAGGAAATCTATTTCAAATAAGCTATAGACAAAACCCGTAACTTTTTTAGGGCAAGAAATATTACACTTCCAGTTCCCCCTTCCTTTATGTCCGTAGTCTTCCATTTTCTAAATCACTAGCACAGGAACTAACATCACAGTTGGGGGACAGAGGTCAAATACAGTACTGCCAGTCATACTGAATGAAAAGGTTCCTGATTCCCTCAGCTCTCAGTGTCATTTATGGTAACCCATGTTGATGGCATTTTTGGGCTCCAGCACTAAGTCACTGTTCATGGAACCATACTACACCATTGTGAGAAATGTTGTATGCTTCCAGTGCCATCAGTTTCCAAAACCTTTTGGGTTCTGTTGCCTTGCACCATGTATTGTAACATTCTCATTTAGTGAACTTTTTTGGGCCTGTGGGGTTAGCTAAATTTATTTTGGCTAGTATCATTCTAAACAAGTTGTTGTGCCTGTGTCAGTTTACAAATGTTTGGGACTGATGCAGTTTTGTATGATTGATCATACTGGCATCGTTTTGTGTCATTAGAGGCAGTATGGTCTAGAAGTTAGAATACCAATTGGGATCTGAGAGATCATGGAATAAAATTTCAGCAGAGCCAAATATTCACTGTGTGACTGTGAACATGTCACTTCATCTCCCAGTATTCCAGTCCACCATGCTGCAGAATTTTAGATCTCAGCTGAGCTAGCCAGGGTAAATTAAGCAATGATGCATGACAGGGTGTTGGTTATGCTAGGATACCCTCATGCCTGGAGTGGTTGGGCACAAGACCAAGTGCATCCAACACACCAGAAGTGAGGTTATCCCAGCATAACCTACACTCTGCAGTGCATTATTGCTATTATACAATGACTCTTATTTATTAATATTGTGGGGACCAAACCAAGCACATATAAATGGCTATTAGGCAGAGAACAAGTCTTGAAACATCCATTTAATGTGTAGGGACATCTATTTTATCATATCAGTTGCACAATTTTATTTATTTATTTTTTTTTTTTTTTGAGGAAACACTCCCCATGTAAAAGCACTGAATCATGGGTATGCAAATAATCAATTGTCTGGTATCACTGTAGTGTGGTATGCAATATAGGCAATTAGGTAATTTGCATACCCATGATGCAGTTTATTCATATGTGGTGTGTTTCTTCATAAAAAATAAAACTGTAAAATTGATACTGTAAAATAGATGTTCCCACACTATAAAGGAGATGTTCTGACACTTGTTCTCTGCCTAACTATGAAATGTTTTAGCCATGACAAAAATGTTGTTCCCCAGAATATAAATTAATCCGGGTTTTATATGAAACTAAACTTGTGCACCTGCTGCTTAATTGCAAAGCATCAAACTCTCTTGGTAAGAGAAATTGTAACTGTTATTCAGTCTGCTATACAGTTATCTGTGTTTGTTCTTAATGCTGTGAGGTTGTGCTCAGATAATTTCACTGCAACAAGCAAAAACTGACCAATCAGAATCCAGGTATTTTTTTTACCGTCTTATAATAATAAAACAATTGTTTTGGCTGGTGTAAGCCATTTTAGGGACACTTGCTAGGGAATCATACTGAAGATTAAAAAAATGTAAAAGCCTGTATCTGAACTCTTATCTCTTGAAAACTTAAGAAATACCCTTTCTTCAGTCAAACTGAGCTGGCCTGGTAGCACACCAGTAGTGCTACCACTTGGTATTCTGATCTCCCAAGTTTGGGAACAAGTGGATTGTTTGGGGCTGGTTGAGGGAGGAAGGACTGAGTGCCCCAGGAATTGCTCCTTCCTTCCTTCGGGAGGGAAGACCCTGCTCCTGCTGTGTGCTGCTGACTGGTGGAGCCTAGTAGGTAGCACAGCTGGGAGCAACAGAGGGAAGTGTATCCACTGGGTGCTTGTCATGCATGCATGCATAGGTGCATCATTGAGCACTGGCACCCCTGGGGAGAAAATAGAGGTGGCTGAAAAAGTCGGGCTGTCCAGCCTGGCACCCCCACAGGCTCTTGCATGGCCAATACAGCTGGATACCCACCTTAGATTGTCCTGGTCAAGCAGCAGAGAACTAGTAAGTCAGTGAAAAGGTTGATGATGGTGCTGCAGGACACTGGCGGGCAGACTGAGAAAGAGCTGTGTTAAAAAATATTCCAAAAAAAAGTTTCTTTCAGACTGTCTTTCCAGCATTAAATCTACAGCAGCTCCCCATTCTTCTTGTGGCATGACCTTTTCAGTTCCATGGCTCTCCCAGGTGTAATGGTTAAATTATTAAGTGGCTGCCAGTTTCTGGCCAGTTTGCCACTGGGCCCAACCTTTTTAAAATAAGCCCCAGGAACTGTGGAAAAATATTAATTTCCTTTTAACTGCCCTGTCTTTTACATGCCTGCTATGCTAGTTTACACTGTTTGCAGGGTGTCTCCCTGATTGGATGGTAGTAAGTAATAGTATTGGGAAAACTATAATGGTAACAGAGGGAGGACATAGACACATTACTGTTAGAAGATATACAAAATATGACAGCTAAAGGGGAGGTTCTGATAATGGGAGACTTCAACATGCCAGATACAGATTGGTCAATACCAGCAGGAACATCTGCCAGAACTAGACACATGGTAGATTCCCTGAAGGGGAAGGGCCTCAAACAACTGGTACAACAACCCACAAGAGACAGGGCTATTCTAGATCTAGTATTGACTAATAGGGAAAGGATCACAGATCTCCAGGTAGAAGGTCACCTGGGAGCCAGTGACCATCACATGGCATGGTTCAATTTGGCCACTAGAACTAAATTATCCCATTCCAAGGCAAAAATACGGGACTTCAGAGGAGCTGACTTTGATAAGATGGCCAACAGAGTTATGCTAGCCCTGGCAAAAAGAAATGCAGGTGAGGGGATACAGGCAAAGTGGGCAAGCATTAAGGATTGAATACTTGACACAACATCCCATTGTGTTAGAGAGAAAGGGAAGTGCAAAAGAAGAAGGAAACCACTTTGGTTCTCAAAACCAGTAGCAGAAAAGGTCAGAGTCAAAAGGCTGGCCTTCAGAAAATATAAGGGAACGCAGCAGGATGAAGATAGGGAGGCATACCAAACTTCCCTAAGGGAAGCAGGGAAGGCAGTAAAGCAGGTAAAGGCCCAAACTGAGGAAACACTGGCACAAACAGTAAAAGAAGGTGACAAGACTTTATATAGATACATTAGTGAAAGGAGAAAGTCCTGAGGGGGTATTGTTAAGAACAAAGGGGATAAGGGGCATGTGAGGAGGAGGACCACGTAAAAGCATTTATCCTAAATAGATAATTCTGCTCACTACAGAAGGTAGGGCAGGGCCCACAGCTCAACACCATGGACACAGGGGGGAGGGAGGTGTGCACTAGTCCCTTCACAAAAGAAAGGGTCCTACAAGAGCTTGATAAGCTCAGGGTGGACAAGGCAATGGGACCTGATGGCATACATCCCAGGGTACTAAAGGAGCTAAGGGTGGAACTAGCAGAGCCATTATCAGAATTGTTTAGTGAGTCTCTGAGTGCAGGAGAGGTCCCAGAAGACTGGAGAAGGGTTCATGTGATCCCACTCTACAAGAGTGGTAGCAGGGAGGAGGCAGGGAACTGCAGACCAGTCAATCTTACCTCAATAGTGGGCAAGATTATGGAGGCACTCCTTAAGGAAAGGATAGTGCATCACCTGGAATCCATAGGAGAACAGGATCCAAAACAACATGGGTTTACAAAAGGAAGGTCCTGTCAAACTAATCACATAGATTTCTTTGACTGGGTAACCAAAGCAGTGGACCAAGGAGGAGCAGTTGATGTCACCTACCTTGACTTCAGCAAAGCTTTTGATACTGTTCCACATAGAAGATTGATTAATAAGCTGGGTAGGCTCGGGTGGGTCAGAAGTTGGTCAACTGGGTGGAAACTGGTTGACGGGTAGAAAACAGAGTGTGGTAGTAAACGGTATAGTCAAAAGAGATGCAAGTCACAAGTGGGGCACCTCAGGGATCAGTACTGGGGCCAGTCCTTTTCAATATCTTTATCAGTGACATTGCAGATGGACTGGAAGGTAATGTTTGTCTGTTTGCAGATGACACCAAGATCTGTAACAGAGTAAATGATCCAGATGGGGTGGGTAGAATGAGAAGAGATCTGGATAAACTAGCAAAATGGTCGGAAGAGTGGCAACTGGGGTTTAACACAAAGAAGTGCAAGATCATGCACATAGGGAAGAGAAACCCTGAAGCCACCTATAGGCTGGAAGGGGAGTTGCTGGCAGTCACAAGGGAAGAAAGAGACTTGGGCATCATCATCATCATCATCACCGATGACCTGAAATCATCCAAGCAGACCACTAAAGCAGTAGGTAAGGCTAGGGGGTTGTTGGGGTGTATTAGTAGGGGTATCACAAGTCATAAGAGAAAGGTATTAATCCCTCTTTACAAGACACTGGTTAGGCCCCATCTGGAGTATTGCATGCAGTACTAGAGGCCACACCTTCACAAGGACATTAACCAAATTGAGACAGTCCAGAGAAAGGCAAACAAAATGGTGCAGGGACTGCATCAGAAAACATATGAGGACAGATTAACAGAGCTCAATATGTATACTCTAGAGCAAAGAAGGGAGTGAGGTGATATGATCAGAACATTCAAACACCTTAAGGGCATTAACAAGGTGAAAGAGTCTAACATGTTTCAATATAAGAAAAATAGCAGGACAAGAGGACACAGCATGAGATTAAAGGGAGATCAATTAAGGGGTAATCTGAGGAAGTTATTTTTCACAGAAAGGGTGATGGATGCATGGAATGGCCTACCTCAGGAAGTGGTGGATATGAATACAGTGCAGGGCTTCAAACAGGCATGGGATAGGCATAGGGGAGCAATACAGATGAGTATGAATAGATAGTGTACTTAACTGTTGATAAACTAGAATCTCTGTTTCTGGGGGAGTGGTAGGCAAAGCTTTCCTTTCAAGTTGCACCCATTGTTGATAGGGTAAATTTCTTAACCAGTAAAACTGGCTGAAGCTGTGCCACCTCAAAATACAGGGGAAGATCGGGGCGGGCTAGTCCTTCCTGATCCTTGGGCCTACAGATAATGGCATAGCCTGTATATGGGGGCCTGCCTTGCCAGAGGAACCTGCTAATCATTTTATGCCATCTGTCCTAATGTACCCTGTCAATTGGAATAGACAAGGACTGGAACAAATAGAGGAATTTAGAAAGCACTACCATTTTAATGGTTGCCACTCGCCTCTTCAGAGACAGTGGTAGCACATTCCATTTCTACAGATCTGTCTGAAATTGTGTTTGAAGAGGGGAACAATTGGGCTGAAACAGCTAGGAGGTAGAACATATAAGATTGATCCCCAGGTACTGCATCCAGGATAAACCTCAATGAAAAGGAAATTGCAACATCAGTTTTGGCAGGGGCATAAAATTAGCTGATAGGGCCTCAATTTTGTTCTCATTTCAATTTATAATCCAAGAGTGTACCAATCTCTCACAAGAGAGACCAGAATGCAAAAGATCAGTGTCCGGGACAGAAAGGTACAGCATCACATCGTCCACATAGACTGCAATGTGTTGTTCCCCCCCCTCCATCTAGACCTGTATATCCTCTGATAGTGGGATGCTGATGTATGGCCTGTGCTAGCAGCTTGATATAAAGGGCAAACAGGAGGGGTGACATGGGGTAACCCTGTTGAGTCCCTCACTGGAGCGCAAAGCAGAAGAAGAGGTGACAACTGACGTGCACCTGCGCTTGGGGAGAAGAATATATGCTTGATATTAGATCTAGAAAAGAGAGAGGGGAAACCAAACTGCTGCAGTGTGGTGTGGAGAAAGGTTCAAGACAAAAGGTCAAATGCTTTCTCTGTGTCAAGACAGAGGGCCAGAAGTGGTTCTCCCATAATGATGGCATGATGAAGAACAGGAAGAGACCTCTGCACACTGTGCATACTCTGCCGGGACCAGACAAACCCCATCTTATCCGTATGGACCAGGCAGGGCTGCAGGGGGATCCAAGCACTGTGCCATTATAGACATAAAGAGTTTATAACTGATGTTTAGCACTAATGTTGGTCTATACGATTCATAGCGATCTTGTGGTTTCTCTGGTTTTGGTATGAACAAAGTCACAGCTTAGTTCCACGATGGAAGGAGCTTCTCCACTGAGCAAATCACTGAGCACCCATTGAAAAGGGGGTAAAAGTTTCACAGCAAATTTCCTAAGGAATTCTGCTGGATAACTATCTAGGCCAGAGTGCTTATCTGTTTTTTACTCTTTCATGAGTGAGCTGTATTTCCTGTTCAGAGATGGGGGCCATCAATGATGCCGTGGCATCCTCTTGACAGACGGGGAAGATGTAGCCCATCAAGAAAAGCTCCCCACTCAGTGTGGTCTGGCATGGGATCCACTATGTACAGCTTCTTGTAATAAGTAACAAAGGCCTCTGATATGTGGTTTAAATCTCTCTGAGTCTGATTGGTGTTTGGGTGCCTAATGTGCCTAATTTTGGTAATTGTGGCTCTTTGCCTAAATCCCTGGACTCTGTTTCAGCAGTCTTGCTGCCCTAAAGCCCCCATCATAATATTCTTGCCTCAGATATCATGAAGCCTTTTCTGTTTGCTGCTGAGCCAAGTCATTTGTTTTTTAATCTTTGTTAACATTGTGGGGTCCCTCAGAGTGCCCTGTTGGTGTTGCAACTGCAGGAATTTCAATGTACCTAGGAGGTCCTCTCTAGGCGCCTTATGCTCCCTTTCTTTTTGAGTGGCATGACTAAGTAAATGCCCCTCAGCATTGTTTTTATTGTGTCCCAGACAATAGCCGGGCTAAACGGGGGGGGGGGGGGTCACTATGTGCAATGATATCCTTCCACCAGTTTCACAAACTGCACATCTAAATTTAAATAAAGTGTCAAGACACCAGTTTGTGGTTCTACAGAAGAGACCCAGATCAAGCTTGATAACTATGGGAGCATGGTCAGAGTATGGAATTGGGCCTATTTGGCAATGAAAATTCTATGTAAGTCATCTTTGTTCGTAAAGATGCAATGTTTGGCTGTATATTTGATGTGGGTGTGAAAAATGAGTGAAGGCATGCTGGTGGGGAGATAGGTCTCTCAAGACATCAACCCACTCCAGTGAAGACACCAGCTTACGGAAATATTTATCAGCTGCCTATGAATAAGCTGGGGAAAGGGTACTGGTGTCCTGTACAGGGTATAGGAGGAGGTTGCAGTCCCCCGTGACCATAAGGAACCCTCTGTGATTATCCAGTACCAGATTAACCAATCATTTGAGAAAGTGTGTGTGTCCTAGCCCAGTGGAAAATACTATGTGGCCAGCATGACTGGGGTGTTCTCTATCTCTCCCTGCCCGATGACACAGCATCCCTCCTTATGTCACACCACTTTGATTTTCTGAAATGTCAATGTTTTCGCAATCAGTTTTACTACTTCTCTCCTCTAACCCCTCCATATGTGGAGGAGTAAGCTTTCAAATACCCAGACTTAATTAGTTTCGCACTATCTGCCTGATTAAGGTGTGTCTCCTGAAGGCACACAGCAGATGGCTTTTCTTTCCTAATAACTGAGAACATTTTAGCCCTTTTAACTGGGTTATTTAACCCACTTACATTCTCAGAATATACTTTTAATTTGGGATTACCCATACCTTTACAGTGGAGTTGTACCCCGGGCAGAAAGGTTCAGACCATGCAGGTGGTTCAGCATCTAGGGTCCCAGTAAAGCCCAGATCAGTCTTCGGGCTGTGCATTACCCTTGGGCCTGTACTCTGCTCCTGTGTATTATACAATATATGCACCATTATCATCCAAGGCATACAATAACAAATAATAAGGTAACAACATGTAACCAAAACTATATACACAGGACTGGGTAAGTCCCATGCTTCCAAGGAAGGAGTTTTCATTTATGGGAACTCTGTGCCTGAGTGGATGAGTACAAAACTTTGCTCCTCAAGGCTTGGAGGTAATGAAGCATTCAGCCTCAGCCTCCACTGAGCACTCACTCCGTGGATCAAGTTAGGGGTGTGGGGGGGACCAACAGGAAATGAGTTCCAATTCGGCCATTCAGAGAATGAGTCACCACCCCAGATCCCAGGTGTCCAGTGGGAAAAGAGTTTGGCTGTAGGGTAGAATGAGTTGGTGGGGGGTGAGAATAGACATCTAGAGCCGGTTGAGGTGTACTCTATAACCAGCATGCTGCTTCCCAGGTTGAATAAGGAGGTACGCCATCTGCAACCAGCATATGACTGCCTTACAATATAATCAGATGGCAGGTGTCTCTCAAAAGGATGGGATTACTATCTACCTAGAGGAACATGTGTCTCCAGCGGGGAAAATAGCACCTTGTGAAGTCAGCTGAAAGAGACCACGCCTGCCCCTAGGTGTAACATAGAAGAAGTGGAGGTAATTATAGTAACTTCAGAAACTCCAAAGGAAATCACAGCAATAGGAAGCAAATTATTATCCGACACCCGAAATAAGAGTTACTGTTCAGTTGAGCCCTCCACATAATATCCAAACACCTCAATGCACGAATATAAGTGAAAAGAAAAACAGATACACATAGAGCCAAGCTACTTCAATGAATGTTCAAGACTCTGCTGCCAGCAAGAGTCGTTGTCTGCTGATAAATTAAATAATACATTTTGTTCCATGCATTTACAGTTCCATTCTATGCTGTGCATAGCTGACCATGCCTACAAGATGGTGTTGAGTTATGTTTATTTACCAAATATGAGAGTATGTTGCCCTGCACAGGCCTGGTTCTCCAGTGTGGGGAGATTCAGAGGTCATGGCTGCCCAGCCTCCAATCATAATTTAGCATTATATTTATCAACCAGTGTACCTCTCTAAATATTACAGACACGCAGAGGAGCAGGGGAGCGGGCAAGAGGCAGAGAAGTCATCCTGAAAAAGGTGGAGCAGTCAAAACGAATTCGGAAACAGAATAAAGACAAACCCCAGCTAGGCGTATGTATCGCTTTGACAGGCAGTGGTAGTCTTTATAAATATATTATCGGATATACTCTCATGTAACCAACGTTGGCTGTAGCCTGCTGGCTGCTCTCTTATAGGCTAATTTCTCTGCACTGAAATAATGGGCAGACTAGGTGGGCCAAGTGGTCCTTATCTGCCGTCAAAGTCTACGTTTCTATGTTTCTAAACAGGCTTATTGCAGTAACAATGAGCCCCAGCCAAGCCAGCCACCAGTAGAACTCTGGCTCTGGATTGAAGGGGACCACCTCTGTCTCAGTGTCTGTTTCCTTTCTGTAGTCCCATTACTCGTTTTATTAGCTTGCTGCCTGAAGCAGTCATGACACATTATGAATGGTTCCACTAAGAAACTGTCTGCCTGCTCTGATTCCCATTGCACATGACAGAATCACACTACTGAACTCCACCTCTGCACCTGCTGCAGTGCCACTCTTCTGACACCTATCAGGGTCTATTAACAGTCTCCCAGTCTCCGCAATCACCCCCCCCAGTCACTGCTCCCTTAACTTGCTCCACATAAATCAAATGTTATAGTAAAGTGACACTGTTGTATGCCATGCACCCCCTCCTCACACAAAAACTAGAGGCCCTCTGCACCACTAGGAATCTACCTCAAGTCCCTAATGTGATGCACATGAGGGAAAGGCTCTGCAGAACTTAAGCTGTTAGACTCCTGTCTTTTCAGCGTCATAGGTGGCATCCACTGAAAGGCTCGAAGTCAAGCTATAATATTCCTCTTTGCCTTAGCTGCACAGCGTTCACTCGCTGGACCGGTCATGCTTCACACCTCAGTTGAAATCCGCTCAGTTGAAGTAGTATTGCACTGGTCTTGTGACACTATTCCCCGTTTACTCAGGTCTTTTTCAGCCTCCTCTGTCCTCTTCTATGACTGATGACCCTCAGGAAAGAAGACTATCAGTTTGGAGGGGTAAGGAGTCTGGAACTAAAGCTGGTTTTGCCACGATGCCTGGAACCATGGGATGTATGCCTGCTACCTATTCATTGTTTCGGGGGGAGGGCAGTGATTAGCAAAAAACACTCTTTGGTTCTCAAACAGTACTTTCTTCATGCACCAGGCTCTCATCAGTATATCCTGTTTGACTTTGATGGAATGCAGTCGGGCTCCTTTTGCAGTTGGTTTTTGGTTCAGTGCACGGTGAGCTCTCTCCAGTTCAATAGGCATTTCTGGGTCAAGCTGGAGGGCCTGCCTCAAAAACAATTAAAAAACCCTCCATGTTCTGCACTTCAGTGTCTTCAGGTAAACCATACAAGTGGATATTTTTGCATTGCCCTCTGCTTTCACTATCCTCCTGCCTATCTTGCAGCTGCCTCTGGGTATCGGTGAGCTAAAGCACTGCTGCTTCGAGGCTGTCCACATGACTACCTGTAGCAGCAAGCTGGGCCTTGGATTCATCTGCCTGACATTGTAAGCTAGTACGTTCAGAGCCCACCTCATCCAGTTTAGCTATTACTATGGATCAAAAGTCCCACAGCTCCCATAGAATTAGGTCAAGTTTCTTCCACTTTTTTGTGTGTTTGGTTGGCTTGGGACACTCAGGCTTCAATGAAGCATGGGATCCAGAGGCCATTGAGCCATCTGAGTCCTCGGGACTCATCTTCCATTGTCCTCCACCCATGCTTTCTAACTGCTGCTTGGATTTATCAAACTTCTTCATGCTATTCTGCAACCCTTCTTTGGAATGTAATGTGAGTTATTGCTTCAAATTATTGAAGTAGGAGGCTTTGTAATGGCTGGTGCAGATTGAGCACTGAAATGAGGCAGCCATCAGGTGGGTGGCATCACTGAAAGACTGATCTCCAATGTTTTCAATTGCCCAACTGTGGGAGTCACCCTAGAGAACCAGGTATTTTGGATGCCCTGGTGGGCAAGTGTCTGCAGGACTCTAACACCCCTTGGAAATAAGTCCTAGTCTTCCTCCTCCATATCCTCCACCCCAAATAGTAAGGACATGGGTGTACACACCACAGGCTGAGAGTAAATAGAGTAAATATGAGCTATTTCCTGTGCTTTATGAGTCCAGAAACCCCTGAGCTACCCGCACTCCCCAAAATAATAGTAGTATGTGCCCAAAGCCACACTGCATCTGCCACACATGGGAGACATTGTGGGTCTGAATTTGAACACTACAATAGGGGGCAATAAAACCTGTGCAAAACTTGCATTGACTCACTGTATTTTTTGCACACCAACAGCTCTATATGTGAATGTAGAACACTCCCCCAATCTTTACCTTCAATGGACTTGTCAAGGCCCCATTTCCAGTGTGACTTCACCTTTTTAGACAAGTCAGGTGAGTGTCCTCTAGCCTGTTTAGCCACCTTTGCAATTAGCCCCTTAGGCGTGACTGAGCACCCGTTTGACTTGATACAGTGATGATCAATCAATCAATCTTTATTTTACCAGGTGAAACACCGTTGAGAAGAACTCATTTGCAAGGTGGACCTGGGTGAGGTACATAAGTAAAAGCTGAAGGCAACAATGCAACACATGATCTACATAAACATAGTTAATAAATTTGAAAAACTATACATAGGTACATAGTGATCAAGTATAAACAGGCACAGAACTATAAACAATGTAAAATACACAAAAAATATATACAATTGCAGAGAATGTAAACAGCATATGCAAGGTGGGTTAGTGAGATAGTAAGTGATAAAAAGCAAAGGGTGAAGCAAGGCAGGTCAAGAGGGAAAAGATATCCAAGAACAATACGTGGCTAAAGGGTATCAGGGAAAGCTGTTGCACTTCTCAGTGAAAGTACGAGCAAACAAGGTTTTGAACGTGGGCAATTTGATAGGGGTGACAATCTTCAGTGTTTTTTGGAGGTAGTTTCGTAGTGTAGGGAGGGCATGACTTATGGAGGATCTGCCAAATTGCGTCCTTGCTCTAGGAATAACAAGTGTAATATAGGAAAGGCTTCTTAGCAAATAGCTTCCAGAAGTGCAGGCAGGCAAACAATCAGATATGTACTGTTTAAGCTTATTAATAATATTTCTGTATGTCCAAGTCACTGCATTTATTTTTGTCGCTGGTATTTGAGAGATTGCCAGCCTACACGTGAATGTAGGTGACAGTGGTGAGTAGAGTATGGAGCACCTCTAATGAACCCTAGGGCACGGTGGTAAAGGGTATTGAGTGTCGATAAGGCAGTGCTAGGGCCTTGCAGATACAAGAAGTCGACGTAGTCCAAAAGAGGAAGGAAGGTGGTTTGAATCAGTCTAACTTTAGCATCCTGCTTAAGTAGATGCTTAATAAGGAAGAACAGGTCAAGCCTTTGATTAAATTTTTTTGCCATTTCCTCTATGTGGTCGACAAAAGAAAGTTTATTGTCAATCCAGAAGCCCAGATATTTGAACTTCACTACAAAGCTCAGCGGTTCCCCCAGCAGAGTGGTGATTTGGAGTGTTGTACCTAGACAGCACGAGTTGGAGGTATTGATAGCAGGTGAAAAGAGCATAGCTTTTGTCTTTTTAGCATTTAGGAGAAGCTTAATTCGTAAGAGGTTTTGCTGTAGCCGGTTAAACTCCTGTTGAAAATCTGAGCAGGCAAGCTCAAGGGTAAGCTTAGTGATGTAAAGGACAGTATCATCGGCAAAGAGGTGCATATCTGCAGATTTGATACTGGAATTTAAATTGTTGATGTAGAGTGCAAAAAGTAAGGGCCTAGAATAGACCCCTGGGGCACAGCTCTCAGGAGAGCTTTCAATGGGGAGAGGTCCCCTTCTGCCTTTATTTGCTGCTGCTGCCCACCAGTTAGCTAGCATCTGAACCAGCTCATGGTGGGGGGCTCAAGACCAATGTTATGGAGAGAGATCAGGAGCAGGTTATGATCCACTGTATCGAATGCCTTACTCAGATCAAGAAATATGGCACCCACATGTTTTTTTATTGTCAAATGCATTTAGCCAGTCATTAGACACCTTTGCAAGAGCAGATACTGTACTGTGTCTAGGTCTAAACCCTGACTGCACTGGGGTTGAGCAAATTGAATACTTCCAAATGATTCCTAAGTTGTGTGTTGATTATTTTTTCTAGTAATTTTGAGAGTATGGGAAGAAGGGATATGGGATGACAGTTATTTAAATCACACAGATCACCAGACTTAAACAATGGGATGACATGTGCAGTTTTCCAGACCAACGGGAGAGCACCCTGGACAAGGGACAAGTTAAAAAGGTGGGTGATGGATGCAGCCAGGACATGGTAGCCGAGTTTTAAAAAGTAAGGGTCAATAAGATCAGTACCCACACTCTTTTTAGGGTCTAGGCTGAGTAACAGATCTTCTACTTCCTTCAAAGAAACCAGATGGAAGGAGAAGGAAGTGGCATAGGCTGAAGAGGCTGGGGCTAGGAAAGCCGGGTCTTGGGCACAGAGCTGATCATGCAACGTGTTGGCAGGAGCCGTGTCAAAAGGTAATCCCGCAGTTGCGAAATGATTGTTAAGGAGTTCAAGAATGGTTTGCTTATTGGTAACAGTAGTATTGCCAATGGAAAGTTTTGTAGGGAGGGAGGGAGTTAGCTGGGGTATGCCCTTGAACGTCCTTTAATGTCCTCCAAAATTCTGAGGGGCAGTTGGAGGAAGAGTCCAATTCAGTATGAAAATATTTGGCCTTAGCCAACCTTATAAGCTTGGTGCAGTGGTTCCTGGTCACTCTAAAATCCAGCCAGTCAGCCAGGAGTTTGGACTTCCGTGCTTTCTTCCAAAGTGCATCCCTATGGAGTAGAGCAACTTTCAGATTAGCACAGAACCAAGGACACGCCCTATTTCTAGGGCAAATCTTGATTAGCAGTGCATGATGATTTATGACTTCAAGGACTACATTTTGAAATAGCTCATAAGCCTCAGATACTGTAGGGGCAAGGTAGAAATTCTGCCAAAAGGAACGCTGGAGGTTGGAGAGGGAAGGCATATTGGTTAAAGTTGCAGCAGTTTCTTTTATAAATATACCTTGAGGTGGAGACAGGTCTGGGGACCAACCTCACACAGACAATAGAGCAATGATCACTGATATCATTAAAGAAGATACCAGAATGAGTAATAAGATGAGGTTCATGTACCAGGATTAAATTTAGTAAGGTACTGTGATCTGGGTTTTTAACATTAGGGTGAGTGGCTTCCGAGATGAGCTGGGTCAGCCCAAAGGAGTCACAGAAGTTTTTTAGGGGTTTAGAGCTTGAGGAGAGCCAATCAAAGTTGAGGTCACGCATAACATACTAACATACTATTTGCCAGCAGATTAGGCCTTACGGTCTATCGAGTCTGCTCGAACCTTAGATCCCTAGTTGGGTGCTGAGGCCCTCCCCTCCCTTGTGTTCCAGAAACCCCTATCATCCATCCCAACCCCCCTGTGACAGGCCATCATCTGATACATCCACTTTCTGTGTCTGTCCCACCCTCTCTTGAAGCCCTCCACTGTGGTTCTCTGAAACAACTCGCCAGGCAATGCATTCCAAGGGTCCACCACCCTCTCAGTGAAAAACCTCCTCCTCTTCCCCCTCACCCTTCCACCTTCCAACTTCAAACCATGCCCTCTAGTGATACCTCCCTGCTTTAGTCTAAAGATCCCTCCATGTTTACCCTATTTATTCCCTTGAGGTACTTGAAGACCTCAATCATGTCCCCTGTCTCTCCTCTCCTCCAATGAAAACAGGCAGAGCTCCTCAAGTCTGTCCTCATACGTCAAATCCCCTAGCCCTCGTATCATCTTAGTTGCCCTTCTCTGTACCCTCTCCAGGAGCTGTATGTCCCTCTTCAAGTGTGGTCTCCAGTACTGTACACAGTACTCAAGGTGTGGTCTAACCAGTCCATTGTACAGCGGCAGAATCACTTCCTTGCTCCTAGAGGTGATCCCCTTATGATGCATCCCAACATCCTGTTTGCCTTGCTAGCAGCTCTCCTGCTGCTCAGAGTTATTCATACATGCATCCACCATGACCCTAGGTCTTTTCCCCTATTGAGGCCTCCAGCGCCTCCCTCCCAGGGTGTACCTGTGTTTAGGGTTTCCCACCCAAGATGCAACACCTTGCACTTGGTGATATTGAAATTTAATTTCCATGTGTGAGCCCAGCTTTCCAGGGTGTCCAGGTCCCCTTGCAGGGCCAACCTCCCCTCTTCTCCCTCAACTACTGCTCCCATCTTGGAGTCATCAGCGAAGAGACTCATTTCACACCCTATACCCTCCCTGATGTCCGATATGTATGCATTAAACAGGATCGGACCCAGGACCGAGCCCTGCGGTGCCCCACTACCAACCTCTCTAGGGTTCGAGAGCCCCCACAGACCACTACTCTCTGGGTGCATCCAGCTAGCCAGTTTTCAATCCATCTGACCATCAAAGGCCTACTCCTAACCCCATCAGTTTCTCCACCAGACCATTGTAGGGGCAGAGTCAAATGCCTTGCTGAAGTCCAAGAATAATACATCCACAGGCTTTCCCTGTCCAGTTCTGATGTTACCCATTCATAGAACTCCACAAGATTGGTTTGACATGATCTACCTGGCACAAACCCATGTTGCCGACTATCCAGACCTCCACCTCCTCCAAGTACACCCCAATCGTTCCTTTAGTATACGCTCATTAATTTTCCCACCACGAGGTCAAACTGATGGGTCTATAGTTACCTGGTACTTCCCTCGACCCCCTTTATGGATTGGCACCACATGTGCCTCTCGCCAATCCCTAAGGTACCCTGCCTGTCTCAAGTGACCTGTTGAAGAGCTCCACTCAGGGTGCAGACAGTATGTCTGCCAGTTCCCATAAGTACTCTGGATGAATGCCATCCGCCCAGAGATTTGTCTTTCTTTAGGGCCTTGAGGCTAACCACACCTTTTGGTGGAGATAGCATCATCCGTCCCTCCACCTTACTGGCCTTTTTCCTTATCCAAATGTGACACCCTGGGTACCTCTTCCTCCCTCTTGCTCCATTTCTGTTGCTCCCCTGATCCCACTCACTGCCGCTTCTATCCCCATCATGCCTTGCTTTGTAGATATCCCATCCCCCTCCTTAGTGAACACAGAGGCAAAGTACTCGTTAAATACCTCTGCCTGGTCCCTCGCCTCTTCCACCCACCCTCCTTCTGATCGCAATCTGCTGAGATGGCCCTTAGTTTTTCTCCGCTCCCCAATGTACTGGAAGAACCCCTTTTCCCCTCCATATATCCCCTGTGCCAGCCACTGCTCTTTACTGGACATTGCACCCCTCACCATCCGGGTGACTTTTCTAGATGCAAGATGGTACATTTCCTTATCCCGATCCCCTCTTGTTGTTTTATATTTTTTGTAGGCCGCCTTCTTTTCTCTGACCGCTACCTGTACCTCACTGGACCACCAGCATGGTTTATGTGACCTTGCTCCCTTACGTTTCAACTTAGCGCAGATCCTGACTGCCTCATGAAGTCCCCGTTTTATGACCTCCCATCTCCTTTCCACACTTGTCATTGATGTAATCCCCTTCAAGTGATCCTTGAGAATATTTCCCATGCCCACAAAGTCTGCCCCCTGAAGTCCATTGCCAGTGTCCTAGATCTCCCCTCCCCAAGCTTATTTGAAACCAGACAATATTGTGGTCGCCCCAGTCAGGGGTCCTCTACAGCCAGGTCCCTTACCAGATCCCATCTGCCAGAACCACGTCCAGGACATGCCCTCCCTTGTGGGCTCCATCACATGCTGTGTTAAGAACACATCCTGGAAGCCGCTCCAGCAGCCTCTGCTCCTTGGCCACCTTAGAGGACATGGTTCCCCAGTTTGTACCTGGCATATTTAGGTCCCCCATCAACACCACTCCTTCCCCTTTTGGCCCACACTGGGCAATGATGTTGTCCAGCAAACCATCCTCTAGAGCATCACTCATCCCAGGGGGCCTATATACTACACCCAGCTTGACCTTATCTCCTTCTGGGGATCGTAAGGTGACCCATAAGGCCTCCATGTTTCCCTATGCCTCTTCTACCCTAGCAATTTCTATGTCATCTCTAATGAATATAGCCACTCCACCCCCTCTGCCCTCCTTTCTAACCTTCCTAAGCATAGTGTACCCCCACACATTTAGGTCCCAGTCATGGTTTTTGTTGGCCCCCGTCTCCGTGACCGCTGCCACATCCACCCCCCCCCCCGAACAGCATGGCCTAGAACTCTGGCAACTTGTTTCCCAAGCTCCTGGCATTTACTAACACCAACTCCCACTCCTTATCCCTGATCCCCTTTGTCGAACCCCATCCAGGTTCCTTATACTTCCATCCACCCTCTGCTCCTCCTGAAACCTCCACCCCAGCCTGTTTCCACCCTCCCCGCTTGGGTTTGAAGGCTACTCCCCTCATCAGGAGGAGAGGGCTTCTGGTCAGCCTCTCCCTTATCCCCCCCCCCTCACAAGTTTAAACCCCACCTTTCTTGAATGTAGTCAGCCATCCCCTGTTTAAGGACTTCCTTCCCTAATGGGGCAAGATGAAGCCTGTCCTTGGCATACAGTCCCTTATCCTCCCAAACTCCTTTCCAGTTCCCTAACACCCCCAACCCTCTCTCTTCACCCCACTTCCTGAGCCAGTCATTAACCTCTGTGATCTTCATTTTTTTCTCCACTGAAGCCTTTGGTACTGGCAATATCTCTGAAAAGGAAATGTTGCATCCACTATCCTGACAGACTCTGGCAAGTTCTTGGAACCTTGCTTGGATTTCCAAAATGCTATTTCCCTCTAGATCGTTAGTTCCCAAATGCACCAGAAAATCCGGTTTCCCTCCACAATCCCTAACCAGTTCATACACCATGAACTTTGCTCTGTACACTGTCAGCCCAGAGATACTCACTACCTTCACCTGGTTATGGCATCCACCCCCCTGTCCCTCCCACTGGATACCCCTAATCATCGAGTCTCCCAATAACAGAACCTTAACACCGCCATCATCCCTATGGTTACCTCCACTATGCCCTCTCAGCCCCCCATCCACCCCTTTATTCGTGATCTCAATTCCATGGGAGTCTTCCTGCCTTATTAGAGACCCCCTTGTCACCTTCCCCTTTCTGCCTCCCTCGTTATTTTGCCCACTTAACTCAGACTCCCTCTGAATAGGCATCCCCTTTAACCCTCTCTTATCCAAACCATTTATCCTGGCCCTGATGGTTTCCCCTTCCCCCACAATGCCATCCTCCCCCCTTGTAATAGTACCCCTACCTCCAGAGGCTCCCTGTGGGTCCCCTTTAGCTAGGGCCCCATCCTTGGTACTGACCCCCCTGCTGAAAGGGGGCTCCTCTCCGCCTCCTTGTCTCCCAGTGTCTCTCCAGTCATGCTCTCCTCCCTCATGTCTGCAATATGTTGCATCTCCCCCATCTGCTTAACATTTATGTTTCCCCTTCTCCCTCTGGGACTATTTCTATCCTTTCCATTGCCGGTCTGTGATGCCCTATGGGTTTCCGACTCCCCCGGCCTCTGTATCAGTTTCCTCATTTCCACCAACCCCTTCCTCCCCCTCTAGGTTGCTTAGTAGCTCAAATTTATTGTGACGCTCTATGTCAGCCTCCATCAAGTAACCCGAGTTTCCCCTGACTGCACCTCAAAACTGCCCCTCTTCTGCCACTCTTGCTCTGTTCTCCTTAGGAGCTCCCTTCCCACAGTCTGCTGTTTTAGGCTTCCCCACAACAGCCCCTCCCTTCTCAATGTCTGCTCTACTAGACTTCCCCACAACAGCCCCTCCTGACTCTTCCCCTTCCACTCTCTTTGTATTCGGAATGTTCACCCCGTACACTTTCCCCTTAGCGTCAACATCCCTATCTAAGGGTCCTCTGTCCCTACTATCCCCCCTCCTGCTTGCTGTAACATAACATCCTGTAATTTCAGAGCATTGCCCCAGCCTCCCCTCAGCCCCACCCTTCTGCTGCCCATATCCACACCCTTTATCCTTGGACACCCCCCCAGCTTACTCCTTAACCAATATAGCTCACTCCTGATACAAGATAGCTGTCTACTGAGTGGGAAGCCTCCCTCTCTCCAGGCCCAATTGAGAATTATTGCCATCCCACAGCCTGTGCAACCTACCACCCTTCCAAAGATGCCTGCCATGGTGGAATATGGCCACCCTGTTTGTCCCCCTCTGTTTATAATGGCACACCCCCTTTTCTCAGTCCCTTCCCCCTGGAATACAGTTTCTCTCTATACTGACTGCAGTTATTTACAAACTCAATTTCAACCCCACCAATAAAGTTCCCAAGTCTCACAAACACATACAGTCCAGTGTGTGTCCAGTCCCACTAACAGTGTGTGTATGCAGACATCAGGTACCGTGATGATGTCACAGGCCCACCAGTTCCCGTTGCTTCGAATTTCAGTCCCAAACAGAAATACACAGCCCTTCAATCCCAACCCCCAGTGTCTTTTCAGTATTTAAGAAAGCCTACAAAACAGGGTAGGTGGGAGGGCTCTTACCAACACCAGGCAAACATCACATTTAAATTTCACTCTAATTATCACTGCCAAACAAATGTTCCCAAGCCTCGAAAGTTACAATATCACAGCCCAAGTAACAGTTCTAACTCATAAGGATCACCTCAGAAGACAATGAATCCATAGTGTTGTGTAGATATTTCAAGAGTTCAAGTCCTGCTGAGGGGGGCCTACAGCATCCAATAACACAAAGGGATGCAGAGGGAGAAAGTTGGACTTTTAAGATAAGCCTTTCAAATTCCTTGGGCTTGGAGGTAGTGTCAATTAATGAGGCTGAGTATATTTCCCTATATAACCCTGCCCCCTCTAGTAGGTCTGTCTGTCCTGAATACATTATAAGAGGGAATAGTAATTTCAGAGTTGGTGACAGAGGGTCTAAGCCAGGTCTCAGAGACTACCACAATATCAGGCTTGGAGTGGCAGATCCAAAGCAGAATCATCTCAAGTTTCCTTAGCAGGCTACAAGCATTTACATGAAGTAGGCTTAAGCCTTTTAATTGTGCCAGTTTGACTGGGGCATGGATGGGAGAAATGGGACCTGGGTTCAATTCGATATTGCCTGAGCATAAGAGCAGCATCAGCAGGAATTTCTTGAGAGTGCTTAATAAAAGTCTAAGCAGTCGTGTTTGTCCCCTTTTATGTGTGTGGGAGATAGCTAGTGAAGAACAATCAAGGCGAGAGCCAAAGGTACCCAGTGATGCATAAAACAGCACCTTGGCTCCGAAGGAAATTAAGAGCACAGAGCTAGAGGATGGCATAGGCAGGACAAATTGAAGCCTAAAATAAATGGAAAGGGTACCGCTGTGGGAGCAATGTAGTGGATAGATAACCAAATGGTGGGACAGAACAGGTACAAGGGCTATAGGGCAAGGATTAAATTGGTTAAAGGGTATTTGGGAGAGCTACAGTAAGTGGTACAGTACATGGTTCAAGAGTGTAAAGGGAGCAACCTACCAGACAAACGAGCACTAACCAGTGGGACTGCATTTTGGGACCAGAACTACTAGAAGCAGGAAGAGAGAGAAAAGATGTCAAGAGGGAGGGAGTTCAAAATAAGTGTGCCTTCGGTGGTAAAGGGCTGAGAGAGCAAGAAGAAGAGGAAAACTCAAAACAGACAAACCCAGTAAGAAGTACAGATAGAGACTAAAGCAGAATCCTTAAGAGTCATAGGCAGTCAAGAGCCCAAATACAGCGACAGCCAATTGAGGAGGGGTGCCACTATAGGAGGAGGTGCAAAAGGAGTATTTAAAGAGTGCTGGGGGTAGGAGAGGGTGGGCGGGAAAAATTACTACTTTTACCAGAGCAGGACTAAGCTACTGGCAGGCTAAAAGTACGTCGGAGGGCCAAAAAAAAACAGAAAAATGCAGTATAAACAGAAAAAAGGCAGTATAACCAATCACAGGCGAGCTGGTATCAGAGGCAGCCTATGGAGTTCCAGGCTGAAAAGCGTGGTCAAATTGGAAAGCAGCTTTTGGTCCACAGGAGCTAAGGGCAGTGTACCCAATGTTGTAGCTTGTGGCAGCGGGCAGAAGGAGGTGGGGCTGGTGAGCTTCCCAGCCATGGCCGCTACTGGAGCAGGGGGTCAGAGCCTGGTCAAGGGCAAGAACTGTGGGAGGAAGGGAGAGGCAGTGTTAAAGAAAGGTGCAGCAACAAAGACAAGCTAGGTGGGCAGGGGGTAAGATGAAAGAGCAGGAGAGAAGTTAAAGATTTGGGAAGGGGTAGACGGCTGAAATGGAGATCAATTAGACCTAGCACTAGCCGATCACCCCAGGCCAGTCATCTACAGAAACAGTACAAGAGCTCTGAGAGAGACAGAGGGAAGCAAAAATAGGGAGAGAAAAAAGTGAAAAAACTAAAGATGGCAAGCGGCTAGGGGGTGGAAGGCTAAGGGAATATGAGGGTAGAATACAAACGAGCAGAAGCAATGCAAATAGCAATTTACAAGCCTATAATAGCAGTTAACATTTAAGCATAAGGTACTACTTCAGATTATTGCTTTTACCAGAGCAGGACTGAGCTACTGGTGGGCTAAATGTATGGTGGAGAGCAAAAAAAAGAAAAAGGCAGTATAAACACAAAAAATGCAGTGTAACCAATCACAGGCAAGCCGGTATTGGCAGCGGTGTCATTGAGGCACAGGCCAGGAAGCATAGGAAAACCAGGAGCAGTTGAGAATTTGCCAAAAATATTTATTTGCAGTATTAGTAACATAATAAATAAACTTGTTCAGAATAACTATGTACAGAGGAGAAATGAATTTGTTTTTTCTTTCAGTCTATGTGTCCTTTTTCTTCAAAATCGTTCTTGAAGTTGCAGCTTAACTTTTTTGTAAGTCTTTGTCTTTTCAACCCCATTCTTGGCAAGCATCCTGTTTTCGTAAATGTTCTGTTCTTGTAAGTTTCAGGAGCAGCTAGAACATAGTGTGCTTCTTGAGGCCCCTTCTGCAGCTTTTGCAAAAGGTTGGAAGATTTGCACTCAAGTAACCTCTAGTTTCGAACAGCTTTTTGCAGTCATCTCAAATTGTAATTGTATACATTTCAACAGTGACACTATATATAATTTTCTAAACAAAAGGGATCTTAATATCACTTTCATTTCCATACAATGATTTGCAGATATTTTTGTATCAGCAAATCTAGATGTGCAAGGGAGGAAAAACAGACAGCAAGAGAAAACTGAGAGACAGTGAGAGCCAAAGAATTGCGAGATTGTCAGGGTGATCAAATCCAAAGTCTCACAGGAAAATGTGGCTGCGCAACTAGACAGAGAAGAAATAGAAAAAGAAAGAATAGATCCTTGCATTTAAACACTTTCTCCATAACAAATGGGACAGGGTCCTAGTCCACCCTGTCACATACACCCCCCTCCTTAAAACTCATTGGGTCCAGTAGACGCCATATGGCGTTGGAACCATCCATTACGGAACCTGACCCAAAATGGGCACCAGGACTCAATGACTTAAGAGAGAACCTGTTTTATTAAACAGGTTTCTAAAACCTTTTATTCTCTACTAACATCTGTTGCTTTCAGAAATTAAGCACATGTACATTACTAGTTTTTATATAACAGTACAGCAAACAGTAAAGTTTAAACCTATACATTTGCTTTCAACCTTCAGAACCCTCAATTCCTGATCCATATCTTGACAGAAAATCAGCATTGCTGTTCTCTTTACCAAATTTGTGTATCACCGTGAATTTAAATAGCTGAAGCGCCAGGTACCACCTTGTGATTCTGAAATTTGTATCTTTCATCTGGTTAAGCCAACAGAGAGGATTGTGATCAGTTATAAGAACAATGTCAGTTCCTAGCAAATAAAACTTAAGGGACTCCATGGCCCACTTTGCTGCTAAGCATTACTTTTCGATAGTGGAGTACCTTTTCTCTCTGTCATGCAACTTCCTACTTATGTACAGAATAGGATGTTCTGTCCCATCTACATTTTGACTCAGTACTGCACCTAGGCCTACCTCTGATGCATCCGTTTGTACCAAAAATGGTTTCTCAAAATCTGGGCTTCTTAAAACAGGGGCTGAACATAATACAGCCTTTATGGCTTGAAAAGCTTCATCACACTCTGGGGTCAATTTCGCATTATTTGGGCACTGTTTTTTCTTGAGTTCAGTGAGGGGAGTAGCTAACTCAGCAAAGTTGAGAACAAATCTCTGATAATAACCAGCCAGCCCTAAAAATGACCTGACATGTTTCTTTGTTTTAGGTACAGGGCTGTTAGCTACAGCTTCTATTTTAGAAACCTCTGGCTTAACTTCTCCATTTCCCAACACATATCCCAAATGTTTGGTTTTCTGCATGCCCAATGCACATTTGGTAGGATTAATAGTCAGACCTGCATTTTTGATAGCTTGGATAACTGCGAATAGGTGTTCCAGGTGGCTTTTCCAGTCTGGACTGTACACCATGACATCATACAGGTATGCAGCACAATAACCAGTGTGAGGGGATAAATGACATCCATGTACCATTGGAATGTAGTTGACACACCATGTAAACCAAATGGCATGGTGGTGAACTGATAGAATCCTATGGGGTGGCAAATGCAGTTTTGTCTCTGGATTCTCTAGCTAAAGGTATTTGCCAGTAAACCTTGGTGAAATTGAGGGTACTGATATACTTTGCACTCCCCAACCTGTCCACCTAATTATCTATTCTGGGCATAGGATAACTGTCAAATTCTGATACTTGATTAAATTTCCTAAAATCACGGCAGATTCTAACACCCCCTTCTTTTTTGTTTACCATTACCATTGGAGATGACCAAGCACTCCTCGACTCCTCTATGATAACCGGTTCTTTCATTTTTTGTATTTCCTTAACCACATCCGCTCTTAACCACTCTGGCAACCTGTATGTCTTTTGTCTATTAGGACGAGCATTGCTTGTCACTGTTACATGCTCATCCCATTTTGCTCGGCCTGGTACTGTGGTAAAAGTACTGTTAAATGTCTTTAGCACATTACAGATATCTGCAGTTTGTTCTGAGGTTCAGGAAACATTCACCTTTACAGCATCAGCATTTATAGTTTGTTCCAGTCTATCATAAGCTACAACCATATTTCTTTATCAGTTTCTGGTAAAACTAGCAATGCAGCTTTTGGCAATTTTTCAACCCATTTCTTGACGAAGTTAGCATGGTATGTCTTAGTAGGATTTTTCCTGTCAGAGGACTCAGTCTCATAGTTAACAGTGCCAGTACGTCTAAGAACCTTATATGGCCCTTGCCACTTCATTAACAGTTTATTTTCTGTTGTGGGCAACAGTAGCAAAACCTTTTCACCTGGCTCGAAAACTTTTTCTTTTACCCCATGGTCATAATATACCTTCTACTGATTTTGGGCCTCTTCCTGATTACTATGGGCAATTTCAACATATTTTGCCAGCTTCTTTCTTAGGGCACACATATAAGAAGTTATAGATTGTTTCTGAATGGGGTTATCTTCCCACATTTCCTTTATCACATCCAGTGGCCCTCTTGGATGTGTACCATATAGCATTTAAAACGGTAAAAACCCTGTTGATGTCTGTGGCACTTCTCTGTAAGCAAAAAGTAGGTAAGGCAAATATTGGTCCCAGTCTTTCCCTTGCCCTTTTCCAAACCTTTTTAACATGCATTTTAGGGTTTGGTTAAAACACTCCACAAGACCATCGGTCTGTGGGTGATAGGGGTAGGTTCTTATGGCAGTGATACCTAGTAGTCTATACAGACCCTTAAGCAGTGCAGCACCAAAATTACTACCCTGACCAGTAATCATTTCTTTAGGTAGGCCTACTCTGCTGAAAATTTTGGCAAGCTCTGCTGCAACTTTTGGGGCTGTAACAGTATGCATTGGAACTGCTTCTGGGTGTCGAGTAGCATAGTCGCAGACTACCAGGATAAATCTATTACCCTTTTTACTTTTGTCTAAAGGACCAACCACATCCATTGCAATTCTCTCAAGAGGCACATCTATCAAGGGTAGAGGCACCAGGGACACCTTGTCTTTTCTAGTGACTGGGGCTTCTTTCTAACACTCAGCACAGGTAGCAACATCTTCATGAACTCCAGGCCAGTAAATTTACACAGAAATCTGGCAAGGGTACGATCCCTCCCTGAGTGACCAGCCATCGGATTATCATGTGCTATCTGTAACAACTCTGTTCTATACTTCTGTGGTATAACCAATTGTTCTGTCTTTTCCTGTGTCTGAGGTTTAACCCAAACTCTATACAGTAACCCATTACATTTTTTAAACATTGGTCCACCCTGTTTTGCTTTCACCCCCACCTGCTTGAAATAACCCTGGAGAGAAACATCGTTAGCTTGTTCTGAAAGAAAATCACAATCAGTTAACAATTTAGTTTCAGCATTTTCATATTTTAACCCTTTATGTCCATCAGTCATTTGCTGCCACAGTTTCTTCACGCATCGTCTTTCTTTCTTGGATTTCTGGATCTTGGAGCTGTGCTCAAACAAGTCCGAATCAAATTCACTGAAAGGAAAAGTGTTCCCACCGTCTGATTTTTTCTTTGCCTGCACTCTTGTCACCACTGTTGCTGAAACATCAGGATTTACTCCCTCTTCGATCAACTCAATAACTCCTAGGAAGTCATTTCCAATAATCACAGGTACAGGTAACTAATGTACTTGCCCCACTTTCATTTGGTGCGACACATCCTTAATGGTCAGAGTCACTTGGGTGGTGGGATAGTATCGAGTGTCCCCATGGATGCAGATGACACCAGTACCTGGTCCCTTTGCACAGTGTTTTCCCAGCACTTTAACATGCACTACGGCCTGTCTGGTTCCCGAATCAATGAGTCCCTTCACAGTCTTATCCCCCACCTTCACATCTGTTAAAGGATACATAAACAAGTACATTGCAGAAGTGCTCCAAAAACACTGCCTTGCAGGTCAGGGGTTTACCTAAATAATGATGTGCTCCGTTTAGCTCTGAAAATACATTATCCCACAGTCGCTAGCTCCAGAACGTCCTGCCGACATGTAAACAAACCCCAAGCTCCTGTTTAAACCCCCCGCTGAAGTAGCTGTCTAAGATGGCCACTGCGTGCAACGCGATTACATCATCTGAACGACAGAGTCCCGGAGCGGTAATACAAGCTGAATGGGGAGTTATCATTAAAGTATGAAATAACCTTAATGAAGCGCTTCCCCTCCAGATCCTTTACCTGTGCAGGTTTGACACCTGAACATGTAAAGGATCTGGAGGAAGAGCTTCATGAGGTTATTTCATACTTTTAACTTCCATTCAGCTTATGACCGGCAACGGCTCTGTCGCCAGATGATGTAATCGCTATCGAGTGGCCATCTTAGGCAGCTACTTCAGCGGGGGTTCAAACAGGAGCTCGGGTTTGTTTACATGTCGGCAGGACGCTTTTGGAGCTAGCGACTGTGGGATAATGTATTTTCAGAGCTAAACGGAGCACATCATTATTTAGGTAAACCCCTGACCTACAAGGCAGTGTTTTGGAGCACTTCTGCAACGTACTTGTTTATGAATCCTTTAAGTACTTGCCCCAATTTGCCAAGGACAAATCTGCTCTAGTGCCACTCTCCTTACTATGGCAGTTTCTTGCAAAATGGCCTGGCTTATTACAGTCATAGCAGATAACGTCTTTGGGCCCAGGCTTGTTACCCCTACCAGAGTTCTTATCAGACTTGGAGTTTAAATGGGGAAAAAGAGTGTCTTACCAGTGCTTGGCTGTTACCTCACTGCTATGGTGTCAGTCTGGCCATTTGGTAGTCATTGGCCAAAGAAACAGCCTTTTCCTCACTCTCTGGTCAGTGTTCCTTTACCCACAACTGCGCATCTGTAGGCAAGATGCTGATGAATTGCTCCATGGCAAATGTGTCAATGATCTGTGGGACTGTTTTGCTCTCTGGTTGGAGCCATTTTATCAGGAGTTCTCAGAGTTAGGTGAAGGCTTCTCAAGGATTGTCAACCGAGTTGTACCCCAGAGATCGAAATCTCTGCCTGTAGGTCTCTCCGGAGATGTCATATCTTTTCAGGATTTTGCTTTTCACCAGGTCATAGTTTTCTGACTGTGCAGTGTCCATATTGCTGTAGGCAAGTTGGGCTTTCCCTGTCAGGTAGGGTACCAGTCTGATTGTCCATTGTTGCTTTGGCCATTGGCAGGCTGTGGCAACTCTTTCAAAAGTTGTTACGTATGCCTCTATATCATCCGAGGGGCACAACTTTGTAAGTTTAATGGCTTTTAAATTGACTGCATTTTGTTGCTCATCTGGGTCTCTGCCAGATCCTCTGCCTCTGATAACTTGCAACGCATCCAGCCATCCCTGCTCCCATCACTGCATCTCTTCTCTCATCTGCTGCAGAAATGAAAAGAACAGATCCTTGCATTTAAATACTTTCTTCATAACAAATGGGACAGTGTCTTATTCCACCCTGTCACAAGCAGCCTATGGAGTTCCAGGCTGAAAAGTGTGCTCCAATCGGAAAGCAGCTTCAGGTCCCAACAAGCCGGGAGCAGCATACTCGATGTTGTAGCTTGTGGCAGTGGGCAGAAGGAGGCAGTTAGGCTGGTGGGCTTCCCAGCCACAGCTGCTACTGGAGAGGGGGGTCGAAGCCCAGTCAAGGGCAAGACCTGATGCTGTAGCTTGTGGCAGCGGGCAGAAGGAGGTGGGTAGGCTGGTGGGCTTCCCTGCTGCAGCCGTTACTGAAGTGGGGGGTCGGAGCCTGGTCAAGGGCAAGACCTGATGTTGTAGCTTGTGACAGCAGGCAGAAGGAGGAGGGTAGGCCGGCGGGCTTTCCAGCCATGGCCACTACTAGAGCGGGGGTCGAAGCCCAGTACTCTAGAGGTCTCTCCCCAGACTTCCCTTAAATGCTTCAGCCTGGAAATATCTGTATGCATGTTCCAAATTTCCAGTGGGTTCTGTAATTCCTGAAAGGTCTTTACCCCCTCCCTCATATAAAGATCTTCAATGCATAACACTCCTTTTTTCCCCCACTTTTTAAATCCACTATCCTACAAGCCAGGTAAACATTTTGTGGTGAAGGTATTTTAAAGTCTATATTTTCCTGTTTTCATGATTGGCCACTAGCTTACTAGAGAAAATACAAACCTAGTTCATAATTTAAATGCACAATGATGCTAGAAATGGTGCTTGGAAGCTTACATCATTTCCCAAGCTATGAACATTACAGTCAGTTTCACCACTTACTGAGAAATCATTCATCATTTCCTAGATGAGGCTACTTTTCTGATGAGTAAATGCTGTGTGTCAGAAATGGCTTCCCTTGAACCACACTAAGTGTAACAGTTTTCACATCCTAGTACTGCACTAGAACACCAGCCACATTAATCTTTACCTGCTTTTATTAGGATTTACAGCCTCCCTCCTGTTTTTTTTTATCTAGAATTCTACTGCTGGATACTGAACTGTAGGGTAGCATATATTATTAGGTCGGTGAGGGGCAGACAGAATAATGCTGAAATATTAGTAGTTTCACAATACTGCCTCTTGCGACACACTGCGTGAAAGGATAAGCGAGAATCACTATAAATCTCAAATCCTGCCCTCTTTTTGGTGTAGCTGTTCTGTCAATCTGGTTGTCCCTAATCCTGTTTGTCAGTCATGTACTGTACAAGTAAGTCAAGCAAACACGGGTCAGACACATTACTGTGAGAGTTTAGTTGAGGACAAGAACCAGGAACAGAATCCTGGAAGGATCTGAAGATGTCTTATGATTAATTTGTGTCTAGGGGCTGTGATGTCTTTTGTGCAGACTTCACATCCCATGGAGGAAGAGAGAGAATCAAACTTGCAGTAATTGCCTTTTTGGCCCTGGCTGAAGGCCTTGCTCCTGATAAGAAGTGCAGATAAATGAGGCACAAGACCTTTGAAGTGTAGCTTCTTCCGAGGTTTCAAAAACCTTTACAACAAGCTGTAAGAGGAAATCAAAGAAGTCATAAAGAATAGTTTTACAGGACTGTCATGATAGGATGATATGAAATCAGAAACTTCATGTAAGATCTGCAAGTGTCAGACTGGGGAAAGTGTAAATTCTGAAGGGTTTAGAAGCAGCCGTATGAGTCAGAAACCTGCTGCTCAGAGGCGAGATGTCTGGGGCTAGAGCAGCAAACTGCTTTTTTCACTGCTGAATGTGTGGAACTGATGAAAGGCTAGTACCTAAACAGCAACAGAGATTAGGGGCAGGGTAAAATAACCTGAACAGCAACAAAGATTAGGGGCAGGGTAAGAGAAAACAGATCTGAGTAAGAGGGGCAAGACTGACCACATGGGATTGTTATGGGCAACAGCAAGACCACCCTTAAATTCCTTAAATATTGGAATCTGGCCAGCACATTGGTGCAGCAGTTGGATTTCCGCTTGTGACGCCAGTGACCCAGGTTCGGGAATGGACCCGGGTGCTGGAAGACTGGCCGGGGAGAGAGGGCTTGAGTGTTGGATGACTGCTCGCCTTCTCTCAGGGGAAGGGGAAAGGAAGTGACCCAGTGCTTGCTGACCCCTGGCAGAGGCCGGGGGCATGGCAACGCGTGGGGTCCCACTAACTAATGGGGCGTGGTGAACGTCGGCATGCACCTGACGTTAGTGGCATGCCACGCCCTGGGGAACAAATGGGAAAATGAGCCCCATGGTCGACTGGAGGACAGTCACCAACTCCCGCTGCCACGATACCTCGAGCAGTGCACAGACCAGTTCCAGCAGCACTTGGGCCAAGAATTGCACTGGCCACCAGTGCCTTGCACTGTCCACCAGTGCCTTCCCCCTTGGAGGAGAGGGACCCACCCGGTGAAGGGTTACGTCTGGGTTACCCGGGGGGGGCTGCAATATGGGGTGATGGGTGGCTGCATCGAGGCAGTGAGGGGCATAGGAAGGAAGGAGAGGCCAGCCCACAGCTGGGGGGCGCAAAAAAAAATATTGGAATCCACTGCAAACCCTTGAGGACTAGAGCACTTACACTCATATGTCTAAAATAGTAAGAGGGAGGCTGGATTTTGAACTAGTAAGGGTTTTACTATCAGGTCTTTTGGAAAACCCATGACTAAGGGGGCAGTGGGGCCCAGTGATCTGCACCCTGAACTAGGATTTAGGAGATATCAGGCTCAAATCCACCAGAACTACTGGCTTACAGTGTGACCCTGAGCACATCATTTGACCTCCCAGTATGTGCCAGTCCTCCTGGCTGTAAACAATGTGTAGATTCCAAGATCCCACCATGAGATGCTGCATCTCTGTTGGTCTATTCTGGGTAAATTGTACAAAAAAGAATTGCAGTCCTGATAAAATATATATATATATATATATATATATATATATATATTTTTTTTTTATTCTCTGGTAACCAGGTAAGGCCACTGGGCACATGGCCCTTTACATGGGCGTTAATGGAACACAGGTAGGTTAGGTGACTTATTCAGGGTCAGGTAGGCAAGCAATAATACCCAACAGGGTGGGCAGTATTGGGCAATACCGGACTGCTCAGGGGCGTAATGAGGCCCGATGCCGCAGGCGGAGGGCCTTCTAGCCCCTGGAAGGTCCAGTATTGCCCATACTGCCCACCCTGGAGGGTATTATTGCGCTTAGAAAATGGTACTGTGGAAAAAAAAATGTTTAATGCACAAAAATGTTAGTATAAAATGAGTTTTAAATGAGTTTATTTTTTTGTTTATTCTTTTTATCCCCTCCTACACCCCGACGCCTGCCACTCCTTCGGGCCTCTGAGCACTCCATCCCCCCGGCAGTCCTGTTCTGAAGCACCTCCCCACAGATAGCAGCCAATCCTTAGTTGTCCTGGCATATCCCATCGCTGGGTGGGTCCCCCTCCTCCGAGCGGGAAGGCACTGGGTGTCGGGGAACCCAGCATACTATTTTTAACTTACGGTTTGGGATGCTGCTGAGGCAGAGGATGCTCCCAGAGGCTCCTGGGAACATGGAGAGCGAAGGCCATCATCCGGCGGTGCCGCAGCCGCTTTTCTGGCTTTCTCTTTTTTAGTCCCTCCTGCTTCCGCTATTTGTGTTACCCTCCGTCTCTACCGGGGCCACTATAGAGCGGAGCTATCCCCCACCTTCCCCAGGAGAGGAGAGCAGTCCTCTGGACGCTCAATCCTCTCCTTCCCCTGCCAGCCCATGGCTCCCGAGTCTGTTCCCGAACCCGGGTCGCCAGCATGGGCGAGGTAAAGCGTCAGGGCCTCAGCCCTCTGCGCCACCGGGCCGGCTAAATGAGTTTTTTAATAAAAAAAGTTCCTCTGCCTATAGTAGAACGATGTGTGTGTTTTTGGTTTTTTTTTGGCTGGTTGTCATGGTCACACACACACACACACACACCCAGAGTCAAGCTTCTTTGTAGACAGTTGAATTTCCCTCCTGCGAAGACTCACAGAAACGTACAGGCTGTGATTATTTTTTTTGTTGTATACTGGCATCAGTCTGTCTCCCCCACCATCCTCCACTGAATCTCATTCAGGACACCTGACAGCTGACACCAAGATACTACTGGTCATCCCGCCACCACCACCAGCAATGAGAGAAGAACGGACAATTTAGCAGCTTTCATTTATTCTTTATTTTTTAAAACTGCAGGCTTGACAGCGGGTGGCTACGTGGAGGATGTAGTCGCGAGAGATCAAAAGTATTGTGTGGCAGCACGGCGGTCGGCAGAATTACTGCTTGCTTTGTTGTTTGTTTTTGACTGAGATTGAAGCGGGAGTGGAACGGGAACCCGAGACTGCTTGCTTCACCGAGGTGCGAGTTCTAAACATGGGATTTTTTTTACGATGGTGGACTGACGAGTGAACAGTGTGTGGGATAAGGGGAAAGGATGGACGTCCATAACATTTTTATTATTGCTTACCATGCATTGCTTGAGCTTCTTTAGTCTTGATTACGGTTGCTAGCTGTTGCTAGGTAATGTGGGGGGGCACGGAGTGGATCTTGCAGACGGTCAGTCACTCCGTAAAGGAGCGGTGAATAGGAAAATAAATATTTTAGTTATGAGGCTTGTTGTTGGGGTTAAAATGGTGAATAAATGTGTTTGGGGGAATGGCAAATGTGTTTGGGCGTTGTTTTACCTGTGGTCTCACTAAGCGATAGAAAAAAAATGGCAGCAGTTTGAAGTTGTGTGCCCAGTGCTTCAGTCAATGACGAAGCAGGGTGCTGGGCACACAGATACTTTGCTGGCTATCAGGCAGGTTTGGGCTGGGGCTTTTTATTTGGTGGGCATCTATTGTCTGATGCATGCCCACCTAAATAAGTGTCTCAGCCAATCAGAACAGAGAATTGTCTTTGCCCATTTTCTAATATGCAAGTGGAGGTTATGGGAATCAAATAAGGGCGACTGGAATCATGGAAATCCAATCAATTGCTGGATTTCAGAATAATCCAATTCTGGTTCCAGTTCCGAGTCAGAACTAGAATCTTAAATTCAATTTCAAGAAGGGTTCCACTGGGGCATATAGAGGGTGCCACTAGTGGTAACCCGCACAGGCTGCCAGCAACGAGGATAGGCAGTGGGCAGAAAGTGTCCAGCCTGCCTGCAGGTTGTAAAACATTCCCATAATAAGAACTGGATTCGGATTCCAAAAACTAGGACTCGGTATCCAAAAATTCTAATTTCAGACCAGAATCCGATTAAAATGATCCCTCATTCCGAATTGCAATCATCGCTAGAATCAGGCACAGGTCTGCTGGATATCAGGTGCCAAAGTTGTTCTCAGCATGTTCCTCTAACCTCTGGCTATACTACAAGCGCCAAAGATGAGGAAAGCATGAATTTATATTTGAGGAGGGAGTGCTAAGCAGCGTCAGACACAGGAGATGATGTGTGTGTGTGTGTGTGCGTGCGTGCGTGTGTCTGTGTGTTAGGAAGATTAACTGAAGTGACAGATAAGATCTGAATGTTAAATGGAGAATACAAAAGACCCAGAGCGACTTCTTTTTTTATTTCATGTTGTTGTATTTTATCTCTCAGTCAACAGCCACTACTCCCTGCTCCTGATATTATTATTTTATTGCTCACTGATTGATGTTCTTTTACTTGTTCTGCAATTTACTGCATGGCAATTTTGTTCTTGAAGCATCTTCTTATAATTGTTTTATTTTGTTTTACTTATCTCTAGATCATTGTATTATTTTGCACATTGTACTTTGTATTTGCTCTGTCCTCTACTCTTCCTCCTCCACCCAGGACACATCTGGAAACGAGCTGACACCAGCTCAGCATGTCTTTCCTGGTAAAACCTTTGAAATAAATAATTACCAAAATAAAAGGATGAATTCTTAAGACTAGTACAGGGAAGGGGTTTACATGTGTTTAATTATTATGTTTTGCTCACTGGGATATGGTCCCTGAGATGCAGCATCTGATTTACAGCGAGGTCCTGAGGACAAACTGCATCACACAGCGAGAGGAATAACAGCAAGGTTTAGGAGCCCCAGCACACTGTTTTGGTAATGAGCTGTGAAATGTCTCATATACATATAGGGTCACCTCCAAGGTGCCATAGCTAGGCCTACTACCAGACCCCTCCTGGTACCCTGCCTCCATGCCTTGGTTTCAATCTTACCTGGGCAGGGAAGGCGGGATAACCTTTCCTCCTACCTGCAAATTTTTTTGTCAGGCTAGAGCATGAGGGTTCTGGTTTTGATCCTCTTCGGTTCACCAGATGCCATCATCAGGCTGGCCATGGGGTTCATTTTCCATTTTTCTTCTTCTCCCTGAGGACACAGGCACTCAGGGAGATCCAAGAGGCATGTGCACACCTAGGCATGCTGTCACACCAGATCTCGGCCTGTGTCCTTCCCTCCCACAACACTCCCAACTGCACTGCCATCTGTGATCACCCAGGTGGCAGTATAGCAGCAGGGACGGTGACTATCCCTCCCCAAAGGAGGAGCGTGCCCCCTAGAATGCTCAATCCTCTCCTCCTGGCCCACCCCCAATTATCCGAGCTCGTTTCTAAACTCGGGCTGCCAGCATCATGAGTGATAGCGATAGCACAACTGCTGTGCCAACGGGTTGGCCTGCAATTAACTTATCTTGAGCTGCCATCTGCTAGATTACGTCAATATTAAACTGTCTAACAACCTAACCTGGCCTTTATCTTTCTGCTCCTGTTTGTTTTTCCAATGAAATGAGGCAATAGCCTGTTGATAAACAGTTGCTTCAGGCTTGCAAATACCATAGGTTGCAAAGGTGACAACGTTGGCCAAAAAAGACATACAGTAATGAACTGGCCAAAGGCTGTGGCACAGGACTATTGGTTTGTAAATTCCCCTACACTCATCGATAACTATACACACACACACACACAAACACACATATACACACACTCATCGATAACACCATAACACACACACACACACACTCTCACACACACTCACACGCACACACACACACTCTCATCAATAACACCATAACACACGCACATACTCATCGATAACACCATAACACACACACACTCACACACACACTCATCGATAACACCATAACACACACACACACTCATCGATAACACCATAACACACACGCACACACATACACACACACACACATACGCACACACTCATGCACCCAGTCCATTAAAAAGAAAGGGCAAATGTCAATACAAGAGAATTAATGGGGCTTTGGCCTGTGGTTCAGTCAGCCTAATAATCTTCACGATGACTAAAATTCTTACTGAAAAAATGCAGAAGAATTCCAAAAAGAAAACAAGATTCTCTGCATCTGCCATCTGACTCCTGTTTAGGGAAAGTTAAGTCTCAAGCTTTATGGCGGTCCTTTGCCAGTGCAAAAATCTAAACCACTGGATTCATTTTGAACCCATGACCAGCTATAGAAGATGCCTGGAGATAGAGCTGAGTTTAACCATCTTATTCAGTTTGAATTCATAGAACAAAGAGCAGCTGAAATGACCCAACAATCTACAGGAAGTTACTAATTTTCAGTAAACAGGAGGTTAAACCAAGCAGGCAGGCACATGGAAACATAGATATCAGTTTTATATCTCTTGAATTTGATATAAAAATTACACATGAAATTAGTCAAATGAAAGCTACTATCATCAGCAGTAGCAGTAGCACTGTCAGAAAGGGCAGCCTTGTGAAACACGTTCTTGTAATTCATTTACAAAATGACTAGACAGGCCTTCTCTGACAGTGTAGGTGGTCTGCTGAGCTCTAACATCCTTTCACTGTGCCTTGGGGATGATGAAATGTATTTCTGAATGGTGAAATCCCCTGCAGGAAATGAGGCAGAAAGATTGTCACCATTCCATCCTGAATTATTCAGCATGATGGGTGGGGAAATTTCTCGGCCCATCTACTGTTGGCTTTTTGTCCGAGAGAAACAGAATCATGTCACGTGGGACCAGTCTGTTTCTTACTATCAAGGCATCTACTGTACCTTCAGAGCTGGGGTGGGGTTGGGGGGAATCCACAGAAGGTGGAAACATTTAATGCTTGCACAGGCTGCTCTCCATGGTAGGCAGACATTATCATAATTCCTTAGCATAGCACAATCAGTGGTCTTGGGTGTGTGTGGGGGGTGGTTGGCACACCTGCATTTCTTTTAATCATCAGTTTTAACAGTTTGATTGTAAACTGGTCCATGAAATTAAGACAAAAATTTGATTCATTTTTTTTTAATAGTTATATAACAAAATAAGACTTCTGGACAGCAGCCAAGAGGGTTATTTGTAAAACAGAAGCATGCAGCAGTACAAAAGTGTGTGTGATTTACAGCAGTTACTGATTTGCTTACAAGCTGTGGGACTGAGGAGAAAACTCCAGATAGTAGAATACCAGTCTTTACACAAAGAGCAATGGCCCTATTATTTTCACATAGTGCAAAAATACATTGCATACACATACATGATACACTACAGAGAGGTACAGAAACTATACCTAATCCAGGAATATTAATATTCAGTCTGAAGAGCCTGCAATCTGGTATGGGGGTGGGGGGAATAGAACAAAGTATTCTAATAAAGTCCAAAAGATAATGTCAGCCCCTTCAGCTGCTGTTGTGGCATCCTGTAGGGGACAACATGCAGGAAGAAAAAGCACAGTTAACTTGAACAGCTATTAGCAAGTTTCGGAATTTTATTTATATGGCACCCTTTCCAAAGGCTCACGGCCCCTCACATCGATAAAAACATAAACCAAAGAATAACTTTTTTTTTTGTTAACTTACTATTTATCCTCTTTGGCCACCTCTCTGCACCCCGATTTTGTCCTCGCATCCTGCTGGGGATCCAGCCGCCATCCGTCTCAACCAGGACCACAGGCACCCTGAAACTTCTGCAGCTTGCCCCCTGCAGCGGGGTGGCAAGGAACCCCCTAACTCCTTACCGTTCATGGATCCAGCTCGGGTGCCAGCGCCAGACGAACACTCACAGATGGCCATCAAGCCACGCAAGACATGCCACTTTTCCTCTGTTCACTCCGCCCCCACCCTTGTATTGGAGTCTTGGGTGTGCAATGATGCCGGCAGGAGCAGAGGCGCATACGTCCACATGCTTCTCCCCCAGGGACCTGCCCAGACTTCACCCTAAGTGGTCACCCCATGCCCCAACCCCCAGCCTCTGCCAGGGGGCAATCAGGCATCAGGAAGTAAGACCCCCTTCCTGGAGAAGGAGATCAGTCTGACGGATGCTCAATCCTTCTCCTACCCGCCAATCCCCGGTGACCCATGTTAGTTTCCGAACATGTGTCGCCGGTGCAGCACAAGGTATGGCATCCAGTGTCTCAGCCCTCAGCACCACTGGGCCGGCATAAACCAAACAATTTTAATAAAATATATGTAACTCCCCTGCTACCCAGGGTTACTAGAATCCCAGTAAGACCTAGTGGTAGGCAGGGAAGACAGCTTGTGAAACTCCAGTTAAATGGATTTCACACTGTCTCACTCTGTTCTCAGTCTCAGCTGAGATTGAGGGATGACATCATTTAGAACTGTCGCAGCTGCATAAGCCACACTGGAATGTTGCAGTTGGAGGTTAGAGTAGAACATTGGAGAATTTGAAGTCAGTCTGAGAGAGAGTCTGTAGAGTGCAGCAGAGGTGCTCTGCTGAGTGCAGGCCCTCAGAGCTCTAAGCTCTGTTAAAGAGCTACTTCTGTTTTTTTAGGTGTGTGTTTCCATCTGAAGAGGAACACAATAACTGCAAATTGAAGTGGCGGAGACCACTTTCAATGGTTCAGGGCCCCATCCCTGCGGGGATGGGGGGAAGGTATCAGCCTGTGTCCAGGGGCAACCCCCTTGGTCTGGCTAAGGGAAAGAAGCTGCCTGTTTAAGTTCGTGCTGAGGCACCGGAAGCTCTGGAAGAGAGTTCCTGTAGCAGGAAACACCTGTGGGACACCTGCAACCGAAGGGTGAATTCACTCTGCTAAAGGGCCATGTGTTTTCACCTGCATCAAGATGAAACTAAAGAGGCTGATACTGTGGGGTCAGGAAAAGACAGCCAAGTACAGTTTGAAGGATGTGGGGAGTGGACTGCTTAACTCTGTGGGGGGTCTAGAGTAATGGACAAAGCCACTTATTAAGTACGTTCAAGTCCAGCACATAAGGGATGTAAAGACAGTAGATTGAATGTGAATACATTTAAAAAGAATCTACACAGCAAAGTGTGTTAAAGGATGAGGTGTTACAGTCCAGAGAAACGGCCGGGTGTGAATTGTGGGAGTGAGAGGTGGGAGACCCCCCATCAGTAGTAACCAAATTCACCTCTATAGATTTGCTCTGGAACACCTGTTGCTTTCTCTCAGGTACTTGGCCAGTGCCTGAGAAAAGTACCCAGACGTGGGATTAATGAGGAAGATTCCCTTATGGAGCAGAAGTGCTCTTAGGTGGTTTGGGGAGCCACCAGTAAATGTTTCCATGATATATAGAAAGTGTCCAAGTGGCTGGCAAGAGAGCCGAGCCAGAGAAAACTCAGAGCAGCTTACAAGTTCGGGCTGTGTGCCCAGTGTGTTTCAGAGCCTGAGGGCTAAAGTGATGAGGATGTGTTCTGGTCTTCTTAAATCTGCATTACCAGGAGTGTAGCCCCGTGGGGGTCTATCTATGCTTTGTTTATTCTGCTGGATGTGAATAAAAACCACACTTTAGAATCCCACTTCTGGTATTGGACATTACAGTTATTACTTCCTTTGTCTGGAGTTACTAGGGTGCTCCTGTGCAGAGTAGCCAAACCTAGCCTATGTGCCGAGTGACATATTCTTCCCCGAACCCAGCTCACCTGGTATTGCTGTCAGATGGAAACGGCAGACCTGGTAGGGGTTACATATATAAATATAATATAAATAATCAGTGACAATCTTATTATTGAGCAAATAAGTAAGTCTTTGATTTGTGCTTGAAGGCCTCCACCGTAAAGGCAAATTGCATAACATCTGGCAAGCTGTTCCAAATCAGTGGGGGCAGCAACCTGTCCCTTGAATGCTTCAAGCAAAAATGGGAGACATAGCACAAGCCTGCACCAGTGGATAGGAGTGAGCGGGAGGGTGTGTAGTGCCTCAAGAGGTATTTCAGGTAGCTTGGGCCCAAGTTAAGAACTATTAAACACATAAGGGAAACTGTGACCCTGACCATGAGTCCCATTCACTTAACTGCAGGCATTCAAAGTTAAGCATGAACTTCTACTCAATAAAGATGCAGTGCACTTTCTGAAGCCAGAACTGCTGTTACAATAAACTGAATGAAGCAAACGAACATTTACAATACCTGAGCTCTAAACGATAGTAGCTGTGGTTGGATCATGCCATGTCCTATTGCTGCGTTCTCATGTTATGCTAGTTTATTTATGTAAATTCAGCAAAAGGCTCCATTGTATAAGCCTGATTGAAAGGAAGTGTGGGTTAAAAGACAATATGGTATACTGGAATGAAACAATTCCCTGTGTTTTTTGGGTAGGCAACCCTGTAGCTTTCTAGGTGACCTGTTTTTTTTTTTATCCTAACAATATTGCTTAAATTGAAAAAGGGATTTGGGCCTCCAGAATACTGTGTAAATGGGAGGGTCGTTAACGGTTAATGGCAAGCCATTAAGTCAAGCCTGGTTTATTGGAATCTATTTGCCTTACAAAAGGCCCTGGGCCCAGAAGCAGCATGAAGATGCCATGGAATCTGGAGTTCCATTGTCTTCGGACTTCTGCACCTGAACTTGAGCACTACAACTTAATAGCAGCCACTTAAGGTCTAAATGGTTTGCTGGGGGACAGAGGGCGAACAAAGGACCTTGGACTAGCAAAACCAGCAGGTGGTGAGACATGCTGACTCCAGTCACAGGCCTGGTGGGACACCTGTCTTTTCCAAAATCCCCCAGCTAAGAAACTCTACAGTTAAACTTTTAAATTTGAACACAGAGAGCTGGTTGTTTTTTTCTCAGCATGTGACAAGGTCAGCCTATCATAGCAAGAAACACTGAAGGCAGGACATTTGAATTTTCTTAAGAAAAGCCAGCAGAGCATTGCTAGGGGTATTACTCTCTCAGAGGCTCTCCTGGCAATGACAAGGACTAAGACTTGGACCCCTGTCTGAATTTCCACCAAACAGATGGGAGAATCAGCCACCTTCTAAGAACACTTTTCATTCCAGACACTAAGGACTTTTCAAGGTAGAACTATAGCACTAATTTTAACAGTATATATTTTTTGTATAATCTCCAACTTTCTTTTCATATCTTGTAACCAATATCTAAAATATTTCTCTTATGTTATGTACAGTACTTAGTAACTAATAAATAATGCTTTTGGCTTAATTTAAAATAACTCTTCCAGTACCTGTTGTGTGTGTTGTTTTGGGAAAGTTTGTTCAAACAATACTACGCCTGTCTGACACTGAAGGGCTAAATAGCACTGAGATAGAAGCCAAGAAGGGACTCTGTGAATGAAAGGAGGGGGCATACAAAAAGATCTCTCAAAGGGGTCTGTGGGGTTTGAACCAGTCTCTGCATTTTTCTGGGAAAAGACACATATAGGGTGCATAGGGCATCCCCGAAGCCCTATACACACCTGTGGCTTTTCTGGTTTGCTGAGCAGTGGCCAAGAGGGTTCTCTCCCAGGAACACAGACTCGAGGCTGGATTTTCACCCCTCACACAGAGAGAGGAAATCCGAGAGTCTCCTGTCAGATGCTCAGCTGTAAATCCAGTGAGTGCACTGGAAGGACAGGAGAGAGGTTTCCTGACCTAATCACAGGGGATTCACTGTAGCCCAGGGAATCCTGCCCCACTGGAGTGGGCCTGTGACAGTAGTTACCAGTCAGCTGCTATAACCCCTGCTTTCAAGGCAGGCCAAGGAGGGAGAGTGTGGACTAAAGCAATAATACACATCAAGGTTTGCGGTATCATGGGACAACATCCTGCCACAGGTGTGTGTTGTGGGGCATGAGGCCATAGGCCAAATGAACCACCTGGAAAGGGATTATATCCCATGGTATCACACACACTGGAGTGTATTATTGCGATTATGAAATTGATCCATTTTGATTTTGTTGATTTATAGCATGACCTATTTTCAGACCAGGACTATGCACTGAGATAGCATCCCAGCTAAATGTGGTCTCTGCCAATTAGAGTCAAGGATTTTGATCATCCATTTCATGGTAAGTAATTAGTTTCTGTCCAGCCATGTGGTCAAAGCTGTTATCACTGCCCCACCCCACCCCCATCATGGTCTGCCCCAAAGGCCCTGTACTTATTCTGAAACACATAAAACAGAAAAATATTACATAAAGGAAGCAAAGTAGTTATTTAATAAAAATGGAACCTGTGACAGCAATCCATGCTGGAGTTCAAATGGGCAGTAAGCATCAGTATTAATTAAGGTGTTGTCTACTACAAACATTCAGCCTTCATCTGAGTTAGGATGTTCCTCTGATTAGTCTTTGTATCTATTGTGGTGAGCAGCAAATTCTGCCTATCTTCTCAACCCACTGAGCTGCACCACCTGGATCTCTGTACTTCCATGTCATTCTGCCATAGATGATGCAGAGTTGGGCAGGCAGCATGAAGGAGTGAACGATTCCTATGGCTCAGAGGTGCTGTCAGAAAGCATCAAATTTTTTCTTTGGAGTCTGGTTTGTAAATGATAGGTCTGGATAAAACTTAATGTCAGCTCCATTGTTGCTGTGGGGATAAGCTGCTCGAGCCACTGCCAACACAATGTCCCAGACTGCCTCTCCAGCTATTCTGAGTAGCTTAGTCCTTGTCTGGTTCATCCCCTATGCAGTGGCCTGGAGGTTGACTCAGAAAGCCTTTTTAAAGAAAGAGTCCTCAAAGTGTTCTGGTAGTTCTAGGCACTCAAGGATCTAAGTCTTAAGGTAGGACAAGAGATCTGGGCCTTCAACAACGCCCTCTGGAACTGCAATGAGCCTGAGATTTCTTGCTCTCACCTCACTTTCAAAAGCCTCCTTGCGGCCTTGGAGCTGGCTACTTTCTTGGGTGAGGGTCGCAAATGTCACCATCATCATTATGGAGTGCTTATCCCTGTCTTCCACCCTCATAGCCAGCTCTTTGATTTGCACATCATGGACTTCCATATGGGCCAAAGTTTTTTCAATCTTTGAGCAAGGATCGACAAATCCCATAGTCCAACGTCCCAGACCACTTAACTGCTGCCAGAGACAATCACTTTGTAGTCAACCACTTGCCCACAGACAAACATCAGTCTGCATCAGTTTGTTATAAATACATGTGCTTTGTCATCTGGCTAGGAGGGGTCTCAGTGTCTGGAGCCTGATTTTTTTAAAAAGGGGCAGGCATACGCTGTGCAGTACAGATCAATCTGCCTGACAGAACTTTTTAATGCAGAGCTGGTGACTGAGTGAGCAAGCACATACCTGGGTCGGGTGATGGCACATTACAGGCCAGTTCTTCCGGCAGTCAGCAGGTAAGGGTAAGGGGTGCAGGAGCAGCTGAGAAGGAACGTGGGTGCCCAGCGATGGGGAGGGGGCACTTAATACATGTTGTATACCTCCCTAGTCTTTAACAACACTGCAGAGTGTCCTAAAAATAATGGCAGTGCAAAGCTGGTAGGGACATCAAGGGACACATCGAGGGACACAGGTGTGACTGAAAAGGAATCTTCGGATCAGGGTTTAGTGAATGGGACAAGCATGGTGTACGTCACCTGCAGGCAGCTCAGTGAACGGTAACCATGAGGCATCAACTGCCATTGTAACGTTATATGATTTTATATGAAACAGACGTTCCATCTCTTTGCAAAATGCTAACATTTTATGTACTTGCATTTGACAGTTCAAATGGGGCTGAATGAGTTACTAAAGAAGCTAATATGCTTGTTTGTTGGACAGTAGTTCACATGTTAAAAGTGTGGTAATCCTCCCACTCTGTTTTTTATTTAGGTAGTTAAAGGGGGTCAATTTTTTCTATTTCTGTGTTTACTGCTACTGTTTGAACCAATGTCCTGCAGCACAGTGGCAGTACGACAGAGCCACTGTGAATGAGAAAAAATTGTAAAGGGGTACTGATAGGAGAGAAACATTTTTTGAAAGGGTGGTATATTCCATGGGCCTAGAGACCCCACTACAATCACGGGTGCTCCTCCGAATGCTACCCTCCTCCTATACAAAAGCAGGTGAGATGTCCCCTACCCCCCTCCCATTTCACAGTACAATAGAGTACCATTTTGAGAGGCTTAAATAAGTGTGAGGGATCTACACCTTAGATCCTACCAATTTTATCAAATTGTACCCCATTCTTCCTGCCTTTCTTCCCCCATATGTGGACTCCTTCCCAAGGGACTGGCTTCCCTCCCCCTCCAAAATAAACCTTCCCTACCATCTCACCACTTTTGTTCTCTCCATAACTCAGGAATAGGTGAGGGCCAACACAGATTTACTCCTACTGAACCTAGGAGGTCAGTCTCACTACTCCCCTGGCTGCTGCTGCTACTACTTATAATACAAGACGAGATGGTGGAGCCAGCTGGCCAGTGTTTCTCAGGTTCCGTGCTGGTGAGGGCATAAGTGCCACTTATGCCCTCACATGAATGAATGTAAGGATTTTAATTAAGGAAGTAGTTTGTTGTTAAGAATGTGATGGTCAGTATTGTACGTATGAATTTTTGTAATACCGTGTTCAATGATACATGTCCTCCCTGGTTGTTAAAAATTTAATGTAATTTATATTGTGTTTGTATTTTGTACTTTGTATATACAGTATTGTACTCAGTGCTGACATTTTGTACCCTGCCTCCAGGTGTGACTTGTAAGGCATATGCTCCATTTTTGTAAGGTGGATATACATATGCTATCTACGGGTTCGGGGAAGGATGAGGTTACCTGGCACAAGAGACCTAGGTTTGGCTATTCTACACAGGGGCACCCAAGTAAATCCAACTACAGGAAGCAATAACTGTAATGTCCAGAACCAGAATTGGGATTTTTCAGTGTGGCTTTATTTATTAACTCACTGAACATAAACAAAGCACTGCATGGTCCCCCACAGGGCTACGTAACTGTAATGCAGATTAGAGGTTAAACACAGTGGTCCATTTGAGGAATGAACATGATACAACTGTTGTCTGGCTTTGGACCCACCAGGCACTCAGCCCAGACTTTGCATGCGCATTGGATACACAGCCCGACTGGCCCAGCTCCTCTGCCGGCCACTCGACTGACGGTCCACTTGGTGAATGGACCCAAACTCTACTTGGAAAGACATCCCATCAAACAAGGAGGCTCCCAAACTGTGGCTCCCCACACCACTTGAAGTCTGCGACTCCTAGAGAGATTTGTTTTCGTACTTCCAAATTGAAACTCCCATCAAACAAGGAGTACTCCCATCCAACAAGGAGTAATTTTCCCATCCTGTGGCTCCCCACACCACTTGAAGTCTGCTACTCCGAGAGATTTTCGTTACACTAATGCCTGGGTACCCACCCCATCACTGCCAAGCGAATGAGGCAAGTAGCAAAACACAGAAGAAATCCGTAGAGGTGGACCTGGTTACTAAAGATGGGGGTTTTCCCACCTCCAGCTCCCACAGCCCATACCCGGCCATTTCTCTGGACACACAGAACTTTAGACTTTAAAATGTAGATTGACGGTGGATGACCTGAAGCACCCCTCTACAGTGAACTTTAAATCCATTAACACTTTAAACAGATGACTGCTCTATTTGTTTGTCCTAGTTGACATAGTCCTCCCAAATAGCAGTCCCCAATACTTGAAATCCAACTGAAGAAAAGAAGTTGTTTGCCCTTCCAATGGGGGCCAAACACTCACCCATTCATTGCAGGTGCCCCACAGGCTAAAAACTGTAACCTTTGCTGTTATACATGAACAGACTGAACTTAAATTAAAACAGGCAGCTTTCTTCCCAGGGTGGGAGAAGGGATTGCCCCTGGAACCCACAAAGAACTTTTCTCACTTCTCAGGAGCGGGTAAACTGACACTATTGGTGTCCTTCTTGTTTGCTTAAGGACAAACTGAAGACTGACTTTGAATTCCCAAGGTTCTAAACTTACTCTGAGCTGAAGATTCCAATGTGGTCATGCACAAGCACAGTTCTATTATGATGTCATCTCTCAAGTCTCAGCTGTGACTGAGGACAGAGGAGACAGTGTGAAACCCATTTAACTGGAGTTTCACAAGCTGTCTTCCTGCCTACCACTAGGTCTTACTGGGATTCTAGTAACCCGGGTAACACAGGGTTACACTGCTCTTGACCAGGAAAATGACTGTCCGTAGTCATTATGCACCCGGCCTTAGGCCTATCCCACCCTATGTGCTACCCGCATGAGGGGGTGATCAGGGTTCTCCTACCATGTGCAAGCACAGGTAGCAACACTAAGGGCCTAGAGGCCTATAGCTGACATATCAGCCTCTACTCTATCCACGATCTATGGACACCTAGTGGCTCTGGGAGAACCGTCCAGAGCATAGCCCTGATAGATCAGCGCTGCAATCCCTATGGCCGCTCAGGATCACAGCCTGTCTATCCCCCCTAACCCTCTAGGGAAAACCTATCCTCTAACATAATATTCCCAAATAAAAACAAAAACCCAGGGACCTCTCCGACCTTGGGCAGCCTGCAACTACAACCATTAGCAATAATAACACAGTACATTTAAATTCTACACTATAAGCACTGATGAGGGACTCCGATGAGCCCCTCCTCCTCTTCTTGTCTTCTCTTCTGTCTTCCAGGAACACCTGTAAGAAAAGACAAAACCAAAAAAAAAACCACATCCTAATCTGCATGTACAGTCTATCTAAACAACAACAATGGCAACAACAACCCTTACCACACAGAAAAAGCACTGAACAATCCCAAAAAATAATAGATTTTTTTTTTCTAGAAAAAGGTAGAAAACAGTATTTACATTAAAGTACAATGACATTGGTAGTAATACACCTTTAGGGGGATGGAATGCCCTAAATGTCCCACTAGTGACTACAAGGCCCGAAGGCCAGTCCACTAAAGAGTCTCTCCTGGGCTGAAGCCCCGTGAAGCACAGTTCTTTAAGGCTATAATCCCGAAGGGGAGAGTCTTTGCGGACAGTTCACACGCTGTTTGAAGTCTGTAGTGTAAGGTGTGTATTGCAATGTCATAAAGATAGAATAAAAATAATTTTTCTGACTCACCACCCTATTGAAGTATTCGAATGTCACAAACCTGGTCCCTGCCGAAGACCCTCCCTGGCAGCATTTCTTCTGATACAGCTGGGCGGACATCTTCCGAGAACCCACAGGAGTGCACATCTGGAAACAGCTGGGCTGATGTCATAACTGGAGAAGGAACCTTAGAACAGGAACAAAAAGAGAAACAGCTGGTCCGGCGTCATCCAATTACCAGGCGATGAACAGGCAAACAGCTGGGCTGGTGTCCTCTCTGGATCTGAAGTCATCTGGTGGTACCAGTAGGTGGTTGCTGAATAGGGCAGTACACTGTGGACTGAAGAATATGGGGCACCTGAGTTCTTGTTTATTCATATTGGCAGTTCAATAAGGTTACTTCACAGTGTAGATGTGACAGTATTGACTACCACTGCTCGGCTCTCCATTTTGTTGACACGGGCTTAATTACTGGGAGGTCCTTGCACTGAGGCCAATAGTAGAGGGGGTCAGGGGCCTGAATTATTACTCCATCCGGACGCACATAATTCACACAGTGGGAGACTTCGCGTCCCTCTCCGTCCACTATTCTCACTCTGTCCATAAACAGTGTCCTGCCTCTCTTCCACTGTGTATACTTTTCGTGGAACAGTCTATTCTTTACATGCTGGTTAGCCCCAGGATGCACGTTTCATTGCTTCATCCCAGATCCAGGATTTCCTGCAGTTCTCAATCTCCTCCCAGACTCTCCGAGGAAAGGTAGGAAAGGTCATACCAAAGATTTCATTGGCCTTTCTACGAACCAGTCTCTCCTCTTTACTTGCTTTGGTCAATCTGACCGCTGGTCTGGCTTGGGGTGGCTCAGTCCTGGTTCTGCCAGCTTCAGATCCTCAATGAAATTAAAAATGGATCCCTGACTTCTTCTTCTTCTTCTTCTTCTGGTGAAGCCAGGGCAGTGGCATCACCACCTTCTTGAACACATTCTTCCGAGGCAAGATCTTGAGGCTATGTACCTTCCTTTCTCACAAGGCCACATAGGTTCCCCTCATCTTCCTCTTCACTGAGGATCTGAGCCCAGGAGTGAGCAGTAGTTCTCACCCCAAGACTATCCATTCATCACTGGGAGCGGAGGTCACACCTCCCATTCAAAGACCTCCCGCATCTCATCTTCACCTTCAAGACTTGGGCTAGGCCCCCCCCACCCAGGGGACTATTGATGCTTTATCTGAACTTGCTTTCTGAGATCCAGCATCCAATGTTTCAATTTCAGCTTCAGTCTCTAATTCTGCACTCTCTAACTTTGTGCCACACTCCCCCGGGGGACCTTCCTCCACAGGCTCCGCCTGATTCTGTGTGCTGCCAACTGCAGATTCTTGAAGTTGTGTCCATGTGGGAGCCAAACGAATTTGAGGCACTTTATACAAGCCATATTTTTGTAGACAACCAGCACAGTGAGGAATCATGAAGACATCCCTTCCAGCACTCAAGCACATCTGGCATACACGCACTGGATAATTAGGAATTGCTACATCAGGAGGGAGTTGCCCTCTATAGCACCAATTTTCAATATCTCTCAATCTATTTACTGCTGCTGTTACTGCAACCCGGGCATGATCCGGTTAACGAGCTGGTCCTGAGGCCATAACTGCAGAAAAACAAACAAAAGTTCACTGTAACTGAAAGTCCCACTTTAAATGAACACACTCTGTAGCTTTAAAATGGCTCCTCTGCTGCTGCGTTTACTTTACTACCCCACCCTGTAATGGTGGCGGCAGCACTCCTGTGCATCAACATTCAGACTCTGGGTCAAGCCACTGTGCACCCGATTTACATCAGCTACTAATAACTTTTATTCAAACTGCACAACTTGCTCTGTTCTGGCTGTTCACACATTTACAGGATTTTCCTTGGACTTTTCACTTGCTGGCAACATTCATTTAATTACAGTCCCTTTTAAAACTTCAGGTTTCAGCACAGGATTGCCTGCTTTTACTAGTGTTGCATTTATTTTACAACCCACAGTCTCTCTCTGGCTGCAAACTTTAAACTGAGGCTACTTTCATTGCTATGCACACATTTAATGGCTTTACAGACTTGCACTTGCCAGCAGGACATCACACAATCGCTACTTGCAAAGCAACTACACAGCTGCACACACATTTTATATGGCATTCTCTGAAAATCACTGATTTGAGCAGTTTTAATTCACTTACTCACTGTTATTGAAGCAGATTGCTGAGATGGGGTAAAACGGCCTGCAGCCAGATTTTGAAGGCCTCAGATTGCAACGGGCGGGCAGTCTCCGCGATCGTAGTATTAACCACACAATTCACTGATCCCACGATCGATAAGCGGGTTGAGCCCGATTTTTAACTGGAAAGTCACTTTTCTACTGTTTACAGCGCTTGAGCACTTCACAACGCTCTCCACTGCCAGTACACGCACTACTCTCTGTCTCCCTCTCAAATGCTGAAGCAGACTCTGAAGAGCTGGCTGAGGGGCGGGACTAATGGCAAACTGACCAACCACACGACGCCATGCAAATGAGCCTCTTCTTCCTCACAATGGCTCCTCTCCTCACGGCGATCATCAAGCAGACAAATTTAAACTGAAAAGATGCACTTTTTTTTTTTGTCAACTGACTCCACCACAGGAGCCCATTTCAACCATGTAACATTGCCATTAATTCTGCAGTCTCTAGCATTGCACAGAAAGCATTTCCAACGTCCAGGGCATAATTTCTCTGTTGCTACCCCTAGTTTTCCACACTTTCCTTCACAGAACTTTATTTTAAAACTGACAAACGCTGTAAACTATGTTGATGCAGGACAAGGACACACACTTTGGCTTTACAGCTCCTTGGTAAACAGTTGGCATTTTTTAAACAGCAGCACAAGATTCACAGCACACAGCACACACTAGGGAAATTGCTTCAACTTTTTGGGCTACCGACTGCCAGATAGCCAAAACGCTAGCCAACTTGCCCAAGCACCTTCCTTCCCAAACAAATCCAAAGCGGTGCCTCCATTTTTGTAAGGCATATGCTCCATTTTTGTAAGGTGGATATACATATGCTATCTACGGGTTCGGGGAAGGATGAGGTTACCTGGCACAAGAGACCTAGGTTTGGCTACTCTGCACAGGGCACCAAGTAAATCCAACTACAGGAAGCAATAACTGTAATGTCCAGAACCAGAATTGGGATTTTTCAGTGTGGCTTTATTTATTAACTCACTGAACATAAACAAAGCACTGCATGGTCCCCACAGGGCTACGTAACTGTAATGCAGATTAGAGGTTAAACACAGCGGTCCATTTGAGGAATGAACACGATACAACTGTTGTCTGGCTTTGGACCCACCAGGCACTCAGCCCGGACTTTGCATGCGCATTGGATACACAGCCCGACTGGCCCGGCTCCTCTGCCGGCCACTCGACTGACGGTCCACTTGGTGAATGGACCCAAACTCTACTTGGAAAGACATCCCATCAAACAAGGAGGCTCCCAAACTGTGGCTCCCCACACCACTTGAAGTCTGCGACTCCTAGAGAGATTTGTTTTGGTACTTCCAAATCGAAACTCCCATCAAACAAGGAGTACTCCCATCCAACAAGGAGTAATTTTCCCATCCTGTGGCTCCCCACACCACTTGAAGTCTGTGACTCCTAGAGAGATTTTCAAGTTGCGACCCACGTCTGGGTACCCACCCCAGCACTGGCCAAGCGCATGAGGCAAGTAGCAAAAACACAGAAGAAATCCGTAGAGGTGGACCTGGTTACTAAAGATGGGGGTTTTCCCACCTCCAGCTCCCACAGCCCATACCCGCCATTTCTCTGGACACACAGAACTTTAGACTTTAAATGTAGATTGATGGTGGATGACCTGAAGCACCCCTCTACAGTGAACTTTAAATCCATTAACACTTTAAACAGATGACTGCTCTATTTGTTTGTCCTAGTTGACATAGTCCTCCCAAATAGCAGTCCCCAATACTTGAAATCTAACTGAAGAAAAGAAGTTGTTTGCTCCTTCCAATGGGGCCAAACACTCACCCATTCATTGCAGGTGCCCCACAGGTGAAAAACTGTAACCTTTGCTGTTATACATGAACAGACTGAACTTAAATTAAAACAGGCAGCTTTCTTCCCAGGGTGGGAGAAGGGGATTGCCCCTGGAACCCACAAAGAACTTTTCCTCACCCCCCCCCAGAGGGAGGGGGGTAAACTGACACTACTGGTGTCCTTCTTGTTTGCTTAAGGACAAACTGAAGACTGACTTTGAATTCCCAAGGTTCTAAACTTACTCTGAGCTGAAGATTCCAAATGTGGCTCATGCAGCTGCGACAGTTCTATTATGATGTCATCTCTCAAGTCTCAGCTGTGACTGAGGACAGAGTGAGACAGTGTGAAACCCATTTAACTGGAGTTTCACAAGCTGCCTTCCCTGCCTACCACTAGGTCTTACTGGGATTCTAGTAACCCTGGGTAACAAAGGGGTTACAGAGTGAAAAAGGATCTTCGGATCCAGCCCATTTCCTGGTAAAACTAATAAAATAAAAATAAATAAAACTTGAGTCACAGGCTAGTAATGACTATCAGTTTGCTTCAGCTGGAGAGACTCACCCAGTAGTCATGGTTGTAATTTTTTGGTTAAATTATTTTTTTGAATATCATTGTGCGGGATTTTTGTTATAGCATCACACTGTATGGTGTGTTTCTAATGTGCTCCAAGCTGATAGTTGTGTACAGGAAACTGATTATGTTGGTATGGCTCTGGGTGGGGGGAGGGGACCACTGAACTTTACCAGGTGGGAGACCAATACCTGTCATATCTTATTGCTTAAGTATCTAATGTTCTGGCAGTTGACTCAGACTCACTCAACCTGTAGTAACAGCAGGGATCGACAAATTTCAAAAACATACATTATTTTTCCTGCTTCCTAGTGTTCTACATCTACCTAGTATTAACAGTACAACCCCCCACACCACGTACTTTGTCGCTACATTAAGTTTCTGTAGTTTCTCTTAAAATATAGCCTTCCGGCCATGGACTACCACTCAAAACAATGGTACTACCATTTTTGTCAAGGCCAGTTGCCCTTGGACAAGTATGTAATTTTGAAATATGTCGATCCCTGTCTTTGAGTCTATGGTCTGCATGGGCTCAATCAGGGACTGCCACAGTGGTTGCCCAGTGTTGGGCTGGCTGGCAGCACCAGCACTACCAGCGGCATCATTCTGTTGAGACGGTGCAGACTTGGAGGCTTCTGTCTGCCAATTATTGGGTCAAGTCACTTTAAAATGGGTACCTCCCAGTTCCAGAGACATTCAGGAAGCCAACTCTGTTGAGCAAACAAGCACAAAGTAAGTTTCAAAATATGTATTTTAAAGTTTGAAGGTTCATGATGGGGAGCTCATGCAGGATGTGTCCTGCCAGGAAGGTGGCTCTGTAGTGCTCCCTAATCAACTGTTTTTTTAATTGCCTTCCCTTCTTTATTTATGAAATCCTGGACTAACCCATAATGTTTCACATTTCAGTGCCTTATATTCCTTACCTGTGAGCTGTACTAAACTGAAAAACAAATTTGTGGAAACTAGCTTTTTAGGAAGGGGAGGCTTCAGATTAAAGCCTGCTGACTAATAATGATTTTGTTTCCCCCTATAAATTTAGACAAAAGGACAGGCATAAAAGAGTCAAAAGAAGAAGATTAGCAGCATTAAAAGAAGAGAAAAATCCATCCCAGAGAAGGCTGAGGAGAAAGAACAGTTACATACTTAACTGTAACAGTAGATCCTCGAGGGAATTTCTTTCATCTGGTCAACATATGGAACTCATAATCACCAGGCAGTAGGATCACATGGAAACTCTTGCAAGCAGTCCGCAAGGGGCCACCCATGATGACATCTGACATCGGCTCCCCCATATAAACGTGGGCGGCCCCTTCCCTCCTCAGTTCCCCACCGGAGATCATGCTTGGAGGACCGCCTCATAGGAAACAAGGAAGAAACCTGTCTCTGCTAACCAAACAAGGAAGAAAACAACAGATAGACTCATATAGAAAATGAGACAGCACTGACAGTGTCCTAGGACCCTCAGGGGGATGGAGGGTGAGATGGCATGGTCTGATGAAAGAGATTCTTTTGAAGATCTACTCTTACGGTAAGTACGTAACTCTTCTATCTTCTTCGAGGATATCTCTTTCATCAGGCCATTCCCTTGGAATGAGTACCAAGCAGTACTAACAGTGAACAGTCTGGGTGGATGGAGCTTATAAGCCTAAGAAAAAAGGCCCTGAAGCACCACTAGGGCAAAGCCAGCCCTTTTTTGGGATGCAGTGGCCAGACTGTAGTGTTTAGTGAAGGTGTGGACAGTACTCCAGGTGGCAGCTGCACAAATCTCTGCAGCAGACACATTTTGGAACATGCAGCAGAAGTGTACTAAACTGAAAAACAAATTGTAGTGCTCCCTGACCAACTGTTTTTTTAATTGCCTTCCCTTCTTTATTTATGAAATCCTGGACTAACCTATAATGTTTCACATTTCAGTGCCTTATATTCCTTACCTGTGATGATGGGTGATCTGAATATGCCAGATGTTAACTGGAGTGCAGTTGTAGCAGCCACTTTGAAGAGTTGGGTTATTCTAGATGCCCTACAGGGGGCATGCCTTAGACAACTAGTATTGGATCCCACTCGAGAGGGAGCAATCTTAGACCTGGTTCTCTCAAATGGAGATGGAGAGAGGATCACAGATGTAGAAGTGGGTAGCCATCTGGGAACTAGCAACCATCGAACAGTATGATTCACAATAAACACAGCAATAGAGTCAAGTCATACAAAGGCAAAAGTACTGGACTTTAGGAGGGCTGACTTTGCCAAAATGGGTGAGTGCCTAAGGAATGCACTAGCAAATGGGCAGGAAGGAGGGGTGGAAGAACAATGGGGAATAATAAAAACTGCCATCACAGAAGTAACAAGCCTTTGTGTGAAGCAAATAAACAAAGCAAAACAATGTAAGAAACCACTATGGTTCTCAAAGGAAGTGGCAGTGAAGGTTAAAGAGAAAAAGAAAGCATTCAGGAAGTACAATGAATCACAGAAGGAGCAGGACAGAGAACTGTATCAGTTAAAGCAAAAGGGAAGCTGGGAAGGCGGTCAGAACAGCAAAGGCCCAAACCGAGGAAAAGATAGCCAACTCAGTTAAGAAGGGGATAAAACCTTTATAGGTACATCAGGAAGCAAGAAGACCAAGGGAGGGATAGTGAGGCTTAATAAAGGGAGGGAGGGTGGGAAGAGGTGACTGTGACAAGGCAGAGATACTAAACAAATATTTTTGCTCAGTATTTATAAATGAAGAGAGGGAGGTACCTAAAACAAACAGTAGAAACACTCTGGATACTGAAGTTGATACTAGCCCATTTACAGAAGAAAGGGTTCTGAAAGAACTCTTAAAATTGAAGGTGGACAAAGCAATGGGGCCTGACGGGATTCATCCAAGAATTCTAAAACAACTAAGGGTAGAACTAGTGACACCACTGACTACCCTCTTTAACAAATCATGGGAGGATGGGGTGGTACCCGAGGACTGGAGGAGGGCAGATGTGATTCCCTTCACAAAAGTGGGAGCAAGGCAGAAGCAGGAAACTACAGACCTGTTAGTTTAACCTCAGTGATAGGGAAAATGATGGAATCACTCTGAAGGAAAGAACTGTCGAGTATCTAGAGGCCAGAGGGCACAGGACCCAAGGCAGCATGGATTCACAGCGGGAAGGTCATGCCAGATGAATCTGATAGATTTCTTTGACTGGGTGACCAAAGTAGTAGATCAGGGAGGGGCTGTGGACATGGCCTACCTAGACTTTAGCAAGGCATTTGACACAGTCACACACAAAAGATTAATATACAAGTTAGCCAGCCTGGGAGTGGGTCCCAAGATGACAGCCTGGGTAAAGAATTGGCTAGAGAATAGGACACAGAGAGTAATAGTAAATGGAGTCCACTCTGAAGATAGGGGGGTTACTAGTGGGGTACCGCAAAGTTCAGTATTAGGACCGGTCCTCTTCAATGTCTTTATAAGTGACATTGCAGAGGGACTGGAAGGAAAAGTATGTCTCTTTGCAGATGACACAAAGATCTGCAACAGAGTTGATGCACAAGGTGGGGTGGAAAGGATGAGAAGGGACTTGGCAAGGTTAGAGGAATGGTCAAATGTATGGCAGCTTAGGTTCAATGCTAAGAAGTGCAAGGTAATGCACCTGGGAAACAAAAACCAAGGGGAAGAGTACACATTGGGGGGTGAGATACTAACAACAACAAAATGGAAAGGGACCTGGGGGTAGTCATATCAGATGACCTAAAGGTGGGCAAGCAATGTGAGAGGGCAGCAAGGAGGGCTGGGGGGATACTGGGATGCATAGGGGAGGCATCACCAAAAAACAGGAAGTTATTATCCTCTGTACAGACAGCTGGTGAGACCTCATCTGGAGTATCATGTGCAGTTCTGGAGACCCAATCTCCGCAAAGACATAGACAGGATGGAAGCTGTCCAGAGGAGGGCACTAAAATGGTGCAGGGTCTGCACCGAAGACATATGAAGAGAGACTTAAGGAGCTTAATTGTATAGCCTTGAGGAAAGGAGGGAGAGGGGGGATATTACAGAAACTTTCAGTACCTCAAGGGAATCAACAAAGTCCAAGAGGGTAGCATCTTTCAAAAAAAGAGGTGTGCAAGAACAAGGGGGCACAATTTGAAGATGGGGGGGCAGCTCAGAGGTAATTTAAGGAAGTATTTTTTCACAGAGAGGTTGTGGATGCATGGAACGGCCTTCCGGAGGAGGAGGAGGTTGTGGAGTCAAAAACAGTGGTGGAATTCAAGCATGCATGTGACAGTCATAAGGCAATTCTAGGGGTTGGGGGTAGGAAGAAGTAGGCTGCTAGTTAACTAGGATCTGCAGCTAATCCATTAGGTAGGGAAATGGGCAGACTGGGTGGGCCAAGCGGTCCTTATCTGCCATCAAATTCTATGTTTCTATGTTTCTATGGTCATGCCTCAGGCATCATGACCATGAATAGTGTCGGAATGACCATGAATAGTATCAGGAAGTTCCTTACCATACTTTCTGTACCAGAAAGTAATACAGTTAGCCAGCCATTTGGAGAGGCACTGTTTAGAAACAGCAGCACCCTCATTCCCAGGGGTGAATGAGACAAAAATTTGTGAGGACTTCCTGCAGTCCGTCATACAATGTATATAGTACCGGAGTATTCCATGTACATCTAGAGTATGGAGCAACGCTTTGCCTGGATTGGCATGCTCAGGAAAATAAACTGGCAGGTGGATAGTTTGATTTAAAGTAAACTCAGACACCATCTTTGGTGGGAATTTAGGATTATTTCATAGACACCCCAACTTTGTGAAAAATCAAATAAGGAGGCTCACACATTACAGCCTGAAAACTCGGAAATCCTTTGAGCAGAAGTAATAGCAATTAAAAATAATGCTTTCCAAGAAACAAAACATAGGCCACAAGTTGCAGCTGGCTCAAAAGGAGCCAAAGAAAGTTTTTCCAACACAAAATTCAAGTCCCAAGCTGGGGCTCAATTACAGATAGGAGGCTTCAAGTGCAGAGTGCCTCTCAAGAACATACGGGCTACCTCCAGTTGGGCAACCATACAACCTTCAATAAGCACATGGAAAGCTAAAATAGCAGCCAAGTGCACGTTGATAGAAGAGTACTGTAGGTCTGCATCTGACAAGGACAGCAGATACTCCAGAACCTCATTTACTGTGTAGGTAAATGGATCTATGTGATGAGAAGTGGCCCAAAAAAGCAAATTGCTTCCACTTCACAGAATAAGTTGCTCTGGTGGAAGGCTTTCTGGCAGCCATCAAAACATCAGTCACCTTTTGGGAAACTCCATATCTAATAATGGCTATGTTTTTGGGAGCCATGCATGAAGGTGAAGGGACCTGATGTCTGGATGGACCAGGGTTCCCTGCTCCTGTGACAGTAGGCCCCAGCATAAGGGCAGGGGTACTAGCAGTTCCACTGCCAACTGCTGAAGAAAGGGGAACCATATCTGATGAGACCATAGAGGAGCAATGAGGATCAGAGTTGCTCCCTCCACCTGAAGTTTAATTAGCACTCTCTGAATTAGAGGGAAGGGAGGGGAAAGCATACAGGAACCTCCCCTTCCAAGAGAGGGACAACGCGTCTTGCCAGAAAACTCCAGGTCCTGGAGTGAGCGAACAGAAAAGCAGAAGTTTTGCATAGTGTGGGGATGCAAAAAGGTCTAACTCTGGATGACCCCATCTGTCGAACATGTCTTCTGCCACTGAGGTCAGCAGCTCCCGCTCGTGCATCCTGTACTGTGACCTGCTTAGCCTGTCTGCCAAGATGTTTTGGGCACTTAGAACACGTACTACTGATAGTTCTAGACCATGTTATAGAGCCCAATACCAGACTCTCATTGCCTCCCTGTATAGGGTGTAGGAATGAGTGCCCCTTTGCTTGTTGATGTAATGCATCACTCTTGACATTTTCCCTCTTTATTAACAGAGGACCTGGGGACAGGTGGGTATGGAATGCCTGTAGGCTGTACAGAACTGCTCTCATTTCTAGGTCATTTATGTGGAGGGTGCTCTCCACTTTGGTCCATGTACCCTGTGTCTGATGGGCCCCTAGATGTGCTCCCCAGCCCATCCCTGAGGCATCTGTAGTTAACATCTGATGAGGGAAGGGGAGGGGATCAAGAAAGGAATCCCTTGCAATAAATTGCTGGGTTCCGTTCACCACTGGAGCACCTTACAGATGGGAGAGGTTACATAGAAACATAGAAACATAGACTTTGACGGCAGATAAGGACCGCTACGCCCATCTAGTCTGCCCATTTCCCTACCTACAGGATAGGCCGCAGATCCTAGTTAACCAACAGCCTATATCTTCCTGCCCCCCACAAGAATTGCCTTATGTTTGTCCCATGCATTCTTGAATTCTCCACAGTTTTAGACCCCACAACTTCCTCAGGAAGGCTGTCCATGCATCCACTACCCTCTGTGAAATAATACTTCCTCACATTGCCCCTGAACCGCCCCTCCTTCTATTCTTTAAATTGTGTCCCTTGTTCTTGCAAGTCTTTTTCTGAAAGATGCTACCTCTTGGACTTTGTTGACTCCTTGAGGTACTTGAAAGTTTCTATCATGTCCCCTCTCCTTTCTTTCCTCAAGGGTATACATATAAGCTCCTTTAGTCTCTCCTCATACGGCTTCTTCTCTTGCAGACCCTGCACCATTTTAGATGCCCTCCTCTGACTGCCTCTATCCTGTCTATGTCCTTGCGGAGATGGGGTCTCCAGAACTGGACACAGTATTCCAGATGGGGTCGCACCAACTGTCTGTACAGAGGGATAACAACTTCCTGTTTTCTGTGGCTGATGCCTCTCCCTATACATCCCAGTATACCCCCGGCCCTCCCTACTGCCTTCTCACATTTCTTGCTAACCTTAAGGTCATCTGATATGATTACCCCCAGGTCCCTTTCCTGTTTTGTTGTTGTTACTACCTCCCCACCCATTGTGTATTCTTCCCCTGGGTTCTTGTTTCCCAGGTGCATTATTTTGCACTTTTTGCATTGAACCCTAGCTGCCATACGCCTGACCATTCCTCCAACCTTGCCAAGTCCCTTTTCATCCTTTCCACCCTTGTGTGATCAACCCCTGTTGCAGATCTTTGTGTCATCTGCAAAAGGCATACTTTTCCTTCCAGTCCTCTGCAATGTCACTGATGAAGACATTAAAAGGACTGGATCCAATACGAACCCCTGCGGTACCTCACTAGTAACCGCTTTTCTTCAGAGGACTCCATTTACAATTACCTTCTGTGTCCTGTTGTCCAGCCAATGTTTTATCAGGCTACCACCCTGGGACCCACTCCCAGGCTGGTTAATTTGACTAATAATCTTTTGTGTGACTGTGTCAAATGCCTTGCTAAAGTCTAGGTAGGCCATGTCCACAGCCCTCCCTGGTCTATTACTTTGGTCACCCAGTCAAAGAAATCTATTAGATTCGTCTGACATGACCTTCCCACTGTAAACCCATGCTGCCTTGGATCCTGTGCTCCACTGACCTCTAGGTACTCAACTATTCTTTCCTTCAGAAGTGACTCCATCACTTTCCCTACCACAGAGGTCAGACTGACAGGTCTGTAGTTTCCTGCCTCTGTCTTGGTCCCACTTTTGTGAAGGGGAATCACATCCGCCTTCCTCCAGTCCTCGGGTACCACACCATCCTCCCATGATTCATTAAAAAGAGTAGCCAGTGGTTTCACTAGTTCCTTCCTTAATTCTTTAGAATTCGGGTGAATTCCATCAGGACCCATTGCTTTGTCCACCTTCAGTTTTAGGAGTTCTTGCAGAACCTTTCTTCTGTGAAAGGACTGGGATCAATTCCTATCAAGAGTGCTTCTGTTAATTGATTAGCACTTCCTCCTCTTTTGAATACTGAGCAGAAATATTCATTCAGTATTCCTGCTTTTCACTGTCCCTCTGCCCACCCACCATTCATTCTATTCAGCCTCACTATCCCTCCCTTTGTCTTTTCTATGCTCGCTGATGTACCTATAAAAGGTTTTATCCTTCTTAACTGAGTTGGCTATCTTTCTCAGTTTGGGCCTTTGCTATTCTGACTTCCCTCCTGCTTCTTTCTGCCTTAACTGGTACAGCTCTCTGTCCTGCTCCTTCTGTGTTTCCTTATACTCCGAATGCTATCTTTCTTCCTGACTTTCACAGCCACCTCTCTTGAGAACCATAGTGCTTTTTCTTTCGCTTTGATTTGTTTATTTGCTTCACACAAAGGCTTGTTGCCTCTGTGATGGCAGTTTTGATAATTCCCATTGTTGCTCCACAACTCCTTCTAGCCTGTTTGCTAGTGCTTTTCTGAGGCACTCTCCTATCTTGCCAAAGTCAGCCCTCCTAAAGTCCAGTACCCTCACTTTTGTATGGCTTGACTCTGTAGCTGAGTTTATCGTGAACACACTGTTTGATGGTCACTTGTCCCCAGATGGCAACCCACTTCTAGATCTGAGATCCTCTCACTGCCCCCGCTTTGAGTGTACTAGGTCTAAGATTGCTCCTCACGAGTGGGTTCCGAACCTAGGTCTCAATGCCTGCCACCTGTAGGGCGTCAAGAATGGCCCTCTTTTGGATGTGGCTGCAGCAATGTGCTCCAGTTAACATCTGGCATATTCAGGTCTCCCATCAACAGTATCTCCCCTTTCTCTGCCATTCTAAGAATGCCTTCCATCATATCCTTGTCCAGTCCTTCCCCCTGACATGGGGGTCTGTACACAACCCCTGTGCGGATTGTGGTGCCCTTTCCAGTCTCCAAGGTGACCCACAGTGCCTCCTCTCCTCCCTGTTTACTCTTTTGTTCAGTTGCTTTTATCCCTTCCTTACATAGAGAGCTACTCTCCTCTCCTCGCCTGTCTCTCTCCTGTAGGTTATGTGCCCTGGTATGTTAACATCCCAGTCATGGTTCTCGTGTACCATGTCTCTGTGACTGCTACGATATCCAGGCATCCTCTTCCATTAAGGCCACCAGCTCAGGGAGCTTGTTGCCCAGACTACGGGCATTGGTACTCATTACCCTCCATTTCCTGATGGCCTTACCCCCTTTTGCCCCATCCCTGCCCTTCTTGCCTTTGTCACTTTCTCCATTTACCCCTGCCCTTCTCCCTATCGACACCTCCATGTTGGTGTTTGCCACACTTACTACCGTGATTGTTTGGGAAGGCTAGCATTTTCCTGCTCCTTTCCAGTGCCTCCCCCCTTGGCTAGTTTAAAAGCTTGCCAATGAAGCATTTAAACCTATCACCTAGGATCCTGGTTCCCCTCCCGGACAGATGCAGCCCATCATGCCAGTATAGGCTTGCATCACCCAGGTGGACCCCAGTCCCCAATGAAGCCAAAACCCTGAGCTCCACACCAGTTTTTCAATCACTGATTGAATCCCATGGCACGGAACACCCTAGCCTCCTATGCCATAGATGGGTAGCACTTCCGGAAGGTTACCGTCGTGCTACTTGACTAAGACCCTCCCAATTCCACAAACTCTTCCTGCACTTCTAATCCCTTCTAGCCAGGTCATTTGTCCCTGGTGGACAATGACATCCAGCTCCTCCCTGTGCAGCTGCTCCGCAATCCTGAGGATCGTCTCCCTGTCCCTCCAAGCCATGGCGCCAGGCAGGCACCTACCTCCCTCTCCCTCCTTGCCCAGTTCTACCTTCCTAACAATGGAGTCCCCACCAGGAGTTGTTTCTTCCCTGCAGGTCCCCTGCCACCCTCCTGTGGGTCTCTTTGTGGAGGTTCCCATCATCCTCCTTGGTCTCCACTGTAGGTGCCTCCTTAGAGGAACCACACTTTGCCAGAATGGCATAGAATTATGGAGAGGTACAACTGGAGGGATGTGCCTCTGTTCCACCACCTCACCTCCCTGAGCCCACTGTGGTCCAACCGCTCCTCTTTCTTGGCAACCTCTGAGGCAACGGCAGTGGCACTGGTGGTCCCTGGATGGAAGAGGAGGTCCCACAAATCCTGGCCAACTCAGCCTGGAGATGAGCAACCTCCCTCAGCCCAGAGAGGTGCCTGCAGATGGGACAACACCGCATCCTCCAGAACATCTCCCGGAAGACTGCTGCTCCACAGCCACTGCACTGCACCACTCCAATCATGTCTTATTTCTGGCCCCAAACTGTTTGCAATCCTTACTCTTTCCTGTTTTTTTCTCTCTCTCTCCTTACTTTCTGCCTGTGTGCCCTTTTAAGCTCCTGATTGTCCTGTTCGAGACAAGAATATCCTATATTCTCAGTAGACCACTTACTTGTTCAGAGGCAGACCTCCAGCAGCTAGAGGGGCAGGAGAGCTACTCTTATCCTTCTAGGATGGTGGGTCCTTGGTGGTTCTGTGATAACTCACTTCCTGCCCCTAAACAGGAAGTTCCTGTTGTCAGTCAAATCCTGTGCCTATAAAAATAGAACTAGCTTTGGGTGGAGGGGAGGGAAGGAGGGCAATATAGTCCCAGTAGAGAAGTTCAGTCACACAGCAGTCCTTTCTCCTGGTGTCTTCTGCCAAGCTATTAGCTATTAGTTACTATAACCATCTGTTCTAGATTGTCTATGTGCTGATCCCACTGGACTCTTAGTATCCACTTTGGGATTCTCATATGCAGTCTGGCCAGTGGTACTGTGACAATGACCATTGCCATTAGGCATAGGAGACTCAGGAATGTCCTGGCTGTGACATACCAGCTGTGGACCATCTGGGCCTGTGCAATCAGATGTTCTGCTCTGTCCAATGGCAGGAAGACTAAGCCTTGGGCTGAGTCCAAAACTGCCCCCGTATACTGTAGATAGTGGCAAGGGGCCAAGATGGACTTTGGTACGCTCACAGTAACCCTTACAGCATCAAACAGATGTTGCGTGAGCCATGTGTGTAAAAGTTGTCCTTGAAGTGAGTTTTTAGTAGCCAATCACTCAGGTAAGGAAAGACATAAAGGCCTTCCATGTGAAGGGCTGCTGTTACTACTGCTAAGCATTTGCTAAAGACCTGTGGTGCAGATGATAAGCCAAACGGCAATATCCTGAACTGGTAGTGCTCCCCTTGAAACACAAACTTCAAATATTTCCTGTGTGGTTTCCAAATTTTGATATGAAGGTAGGTATCCCTCATGTCCAGGGAACAGATCCAATGCTCTACCTGTAGTAGTGGCAGTAGACCCTGCAGGGTGACTATTATGAACTTTTTGTACTTGATAAAGAAGTTCAGTTCCCTGAGATTCAGAAAAGGTCTCAGATCTCCTGTCCATTTTGGGACTAGGAAGTACCAAGAATAGAACCCTGTGTTCCTTTGTTCCAGGGAACGTGTCCTATGGCCCTTTTCTAAAGCAAGGATTGGACTTCCTCCAGGAGCAGAGGAATATGATCAGAAGGATAATGTGTAGGCACTGAGGGATGGTCTGGTGGTAATTCTAGAAGTTCCAAAGCCTGGCCTTGTGCTACTATTTCCAGGACCCAGGCATCTGATGTCACCTCCCTCCATTGGTCCAGGTGGAGGGAGAGATGACTCCCAAAGACCACCCCTGGAAGCAATGGTGGTTGGGGTGCACAAGGAGTCAGGCAAAGCCAGATGGGCTGGCTGCTGCTTCTCTGCCACTTATAGGAGCTTCTGAGTAGGCACCAGGGGTGGCTGCTGGGGTAGGCAGGGCTCCTGCTCCTATTCCCCTATCCTGTTGTCTGGCAGTGGTACGGTGTCTAGAACTGGCTCGATGAAAAGGCACCCTCTATCTACTCCTTGGCTGGGTATGCTAGAGGGAATGTACTGATTTCAGGGTTCTGCCTGAGGCCTGCAGATTAGAGATACTATCTTGGACATCTGCGCCAAATAATTTGTATCCTCTAACAGGGGCATTTAGAATGGACTGCTGTACGTCATTCACAAAGCCAGCCACCCTGAGCCAGGAGTATCTTCTAAGGCATATTCTTGAGGCAGCTGCTCTGGATAAAGCATCAGAAATGTTATAGGTCCTACACAGCAGGTGTTTCCCTACATAAGCCCCAGCTGTTAGAGCTTTTAGAAGCTTCTGTTTAGATGTACCTTCTGGAAGAGTTTGAGCAGCTACTTTAGCTTTCCTCCAGAGTGTATTCTGGTATTTGACCATATGGGCCTGGTAATTTGCAATTCCAAGGCCCAAAGAGGCTGAGGCGTACTTTATTTTGCCTAATACATTTAAGCTTCTTGATTCCTTATAAGGAGGCAGAGAGTTAAGATGTTTTGATGCCTTGGATCTGTCATGGGCAGCATTTGACTACAGAATCCAATTCAGGTTGGCTGCAAAAATGTGGTTTACCTGAGCAGGCATGGTACATCTTAACTGCCTTCCTTGGTATGGCAGGAATCATGTTGGGCCTATGCCAGGCAGCCAGGGTGGCATCCTCCACAGCAGGAAGGAGGGGTATCGGGCATCTCCAAGAATTCTACCAGGTTCTTCTTGGTGATGTCCTGTTTCTCTAATTCAAACCCACGGCAGCCTGCAGTTACTGCATCCTGGTTATGAAAAGGGGTCCTCAGGGGGGACCAGTAATTATAAACCACCGAGTTTTCACTACCCATGGACATTGTGCAACTAGTTCTTACATAAGGGCTTTCTACATAATCTTCAGCATCCTTCTCTTCATCCTGCATCTTAAGGTCAGGATTATACTCTAGTTTGTCATTGGCCTGGTCAACAGAATAAATAGATTGTGCTTTCAAGGCCGTCAGTGCTTGAGGAAGGGGCTGGGGTACAGCCCCAACAGGCATCAGCATGGGGGTTTGACTTGTGGACCCCATCGACATGGCTCCTGTTACAGGAGGAGGAGGAGCAAGCAGGTACTTCAATATGTCCATAAAGGGCGAAAGTACCGCCTGGACATCGGTGCCCCTGTGGTCAACGGGAATGCTGGCCGGGGTCAACAGGGCAGGCAAGGTCCCCAATGTCGATGGTGATGCACCAGACGTGCTAGGCCTGGTGGTGTCTACAGCCTGCCCAGACCTAGCGATGGTCTGGATGGCGCTGAAGAGGTCATACCTGTATACAGGGGTGACCTGGAGTGAACCGGGGAGGTTCTCACCTTTTCTCTCTCCCTCCCCCCACTAATATTTATGCTTGTGGGACCTGGACGTCTACTCCCAGGACTTGGAAGTCTTGAATCCCGAGGAATAGGCCAGCGACACAGCGGGGCTGTTTGTTGGAGCTCCTTCTCCATGCGGGCTAGCTACTGTTTAAGTAGGTGTTTCTCCAAAGCGCCTTTACGATATCGCCGGGTGGCTGTGTTGAACCCTTTACAAACTGGGCAGGCCTGCACATTATGGTCCAGGCCAAGATAACACACATAGACATCATGTGAGTCTTTACAGTATATCTTTTCACCACATTCACAATAATGGAAGTTGTGACAGCTCCATAGTCAACATACATGCCACCGAAAATCATTTCAGAAAATTATTTTCTAACTATGGTAAACAAATATTAAAAATGATGACTGCTACAGCGGCGTATCTGTGCATAGTACGAGTATGGTTGATGGTGGGAAAAGAACTGAGTAGGGAAGGGGCTAACAACGTTTATATGGGGGAAATTACATCAGATGTCATTGTGGGCAGCTCCTAGTGGACTGCTTGCAAAAGTTTCGGTATGGTCCCAGTGACCGGTGGGTATATGTTCCAAGGGTGTGGCCTGATGAAAGAGATCTCCTCGAAGAAGACCAACTGATTTCTATTAATCTAAATTACTTTAATCTGGAGTGTACTCCTGGAGGTGAGCACAGATATTGTATCAGCATACCCTATAATAAGTATTTATTAACCTTGTAGAGTTTCCAGATTGCCTATGCACCCATTTGTCCAGAAGAAAAGTATTTGTAGATGGTTTCCCATTTAGCCAAAAGGGTTTTGTTTTGTTCTATCAGTAGGTGTGCCAGCCTTTCAGACCTCAAAATCTCCATTCACACTTCCATTCAGATATGGTGGGGGCCTTGTTTTCTAACCATAATTTGAGAGTCACAGTTTAACAGCCACTGATATAAGAGAAACTGTAGCCTGCTGCTCTTTAGTAAAGCTTTTCTTATCCTCAAAGTGTCCTATTGTGAAAGTTTCCATACTCATAGTTCCTTGTAACAATTAACATTGCTCAATGGCTGCTTGATACTGTTTCATAATATTTGCATATTTAGACACTCTCAAAACATACAGATTATAACACAGTTTGTTACCCCATATCTATTACAGTTTGAAAAAGTTCTAATTCCCATTTTATGTAGCTGGAGAGGGGTGTAATAAAGGTTATGCAAATATTTAAATGGAAACCATCTTCATGTTAACAGTTTCAGATGTTTTCGAGTTTTGCCATATCCTTTCCCAATTCCAGCTTTCTACATTTTTAGCTAGTGCCCAAGACCACCACCTGACCCTATCCATATCTACACCTCTAGTTGCATTTATCATGAGTTTATAATATCTAGAAATTTTAGGACATAACTGTGAGCAGGCCAGAAAACTGTTTGTATTTTCATTTGCGTAAATTCTAAATAAATACTTTCATAAATAATCGTTAAATACTTTAACAGGGACATTAACAGCTAGGGGGCAATTAGTCCCCAAATGCCTGGATGAACAGAAAAGTTTTGAGACCCTGCTTAAAGGCCTCCACCGAGGAGGCCTCCTCAGACCTACTGGCAAGGAACTCCAGAGGACCAGGCCTACTACCTCAAAGGCCTATTCCCCAGACATTTTTAACCTTGCCCTAGGAACTACCAGGAGGTCGTCCTCAGCAGAGTGGAGAGATTGTGAGGATATGTGAGGGTGCAATAGCTCAGACAGGTAGCCTGGGCCCATCCTGTACAGGACCTCGTAAATTAGAAGACCAACTTTGAAGTAGATATGCCACTTAACCAGCAGTCAGTGCAGATCACACAGCACTGGGGCGACGTGGCACCTCCTTGGAAGGCTACTCAGCAACATAGCATCTGCGTTCTGCACCAACTGCAGACTTTGCAGTGTACCTCCACTGACCCCAAGGTACAGAGCAATACAGTAGTCAAGCCTGCAAGTCACAAACATGTGCACCAGCGTGGTCAGTAACCCACTTGGTGGATTTGACACCCAACAGAGTTCTGCTACGAGACCTTACTGTGGATAATCAAGATTTACGTCTTATTAATTTACAAGCCTCCCAGTCAAAATGGGCAAGAGCTGATACCCTAAAACTGATACTGCCTTACCTCTTTACTGCAAGAGGTGTAATCCGTGATGGAGATTTTAAATGCAGGCTTTCATTATCAGATAAGAGTGGGAAAATCAAAAAGCTTTACAGTGATTCCACTTTTTTGAATAAGCTGTGTAAAACAGCAAAATTTAGGACTATTCTGGCAGACTTCCAGTTATCCCCAGATTACACTTTTTTTATGGGGCCAATCTCCTCCAGCATTCTTTTCTTTTATTCATTTCTGATTGGTTACCGGCACTTTTGGTACCACTATCTCTATAGAAACATCAACCACAAACTAGTGGGTATCGAGGTAGGCCCGTCTCCAAATCCACCGAAAGGGTCAGGGGTCTGAAGGCTAAATCCATCTCTGCTCTCAGATGAAGTGTGTACAGAACTAATAAATTTGCTTTGAGCTAGAAAATCATTTAACGTATGTTATGATGACCCACTGTCTTGGTGGATGGATGGATACCAAACAGGACCTGACACATTTTTGTCAGTAAAAAGCTAAGAAATTAAAAAATATGGAGTATTTCAAATATTTGGGCCTATGCAAACAGCGCCAAACCTTACTCTCCAAGTCAAAGGAGACAGGAAATCTTATTTCTGGCCAAATATGTAAAACAAAACATGATATGAGAAATGTTCAATATGATAGGGCATGCTCCTTTTTTGGAACAGAAATATGACACCCAAAGGAAGTCTCCACATGTCAACCATTACCCATGGGTGCCAGGAAAGGGTAGAGAATAGATACGTAAGAGCCTTAGTAGATGAACAGGGTACTTTAAAAAAAAGATATTAACTCCAATCAGAGGATTGTCTCTGAACATATTCAGGTCCTGTTTGGTACACATACCAATGGGCTCTTGGGTCCCACTTCTGTTCTCCAGGCTCTCTCTATTGGAACCCTTCCACGGGCAGAACAGGAGGGTATGAGTGACCCATCATGAAAGATGAACTGCTAGACTCCATTAGTTCTCTTCATACTGGGGTTGCTACTGGGCCCGATGGGCTACCTGAAGAATTATATAAGATTTTAGTACAGGAACTGGCAGAAGAATTGGTTTTTACTTTTAATTTTATTTTGGCCCAAGATCGACTACATCTTGCATATACGGAAGGTTTATTTCTTTATTCTAAAAAGGTACAAAAACAGATATCAAAAACTGGAGGCCTGTAAATATATGACTGACTTGAACAGTGACTGGAAAATCCTGACTATTTAATCTTAGGATCCAGAGTTTCTATGGTTTTGGGTACCTTAATATCACCTTCCCAAGCTTACACTGTTCATGGGCAAAAGATACAGGATAATTTATGTTTTCTTAGGGAACTATTTGAAAGTGGAAACAGGGACCAGATCCAAGGCCTTCTCCAGACACTAGCTCAGGGAAAGACCTTCAATAGGGCATCCCACGTTTTTTTTTATTTTCAGTACTAGAGCATTAAGGGATCCCAGGCACTTTTATCAGCTGGACCAGACGATTGTATGCCTCTGCTACAGTTATGCCAGACATTAATGGACTCTCAGGGGACAAAGTGGTGTTCAAAAGAGGAGTCCAGCAGGGATGCCCACTGAGCCCCATTTTGTATATATTCTGTATTTGCACCATACTGCGAATTTTTGAGCAAAATGGGGAGGTGACAGGGGTACGTGACCAAGCAGGGAATATTTTCCCTGAAACTTCTGCTTATGCAGATGATTTATGTCTTATAATCAGGGACAAAGACTCGAGGAACAGGTGTTATGGCGTATTCAAGATTATTCTTTGATTTCTGTATGTAAGTCTAATTTAAGGAAATGTACAGGTATGCCTTATGCAGATGCAAAGAGTCCAGCACCTGCAAACACAGGGGAATTCCTATTTCTAAAGTAACAGTCAAAATACTAGGTATAACCTTTGGGGGACAGGACATGGCAGGATAAGTCTGGCTAGAAAAATTGGCCATGGCTGACTTGAAAGTGGACAGATGGAAGGCATGGCCTGTGACCAAAAGGAAGTGAGTATTTATGATTAAAATTTTTATCATACTCATTTTTTTTATTCCTTTGTTATATTTTACCTGTTCCTCAAACTTTGGAAACATGACTGCATAATACTTTCTTTAAACTTCTATGGTGTAGCAGGCTTAATCCTGTGACAAGAAATGTAACGTATGGGTCAGTCAGGACCAGGGGCTTGGATTTTAAACCCCACTGTTTTTTTCTCCAGTATTTTTACTTTTCAAAATATACTTTCAGTAGTCCACGGTATACTTAGGCCATGGCTTCCATTTTTTACATTAAGGTGCGCTTTCTTTTTGAACAGATGGGAATCAGGGCAGTTGGGAGTCTTCCGTGGTCTCCCAGAAGACGTCTCGCAGTATTTGTTCAACCATTTCAGGAAACAGAAGGCATGGATGGTTTCCAAAAACAGAAGTTATTAGTCTTAAGAGCAAGCAGTTTTACGCCTCGATCCTTGACAGGTGTTTTGAGGCCAGCCACTGCTTCAGATGTCCCCGCAGGATCCAGATCAATGCCTACTGGATCAATTGGCAGAAACTCGGGTACCACAGAAGATATGGGATACTCTGTGGTTCTGTTGTCACGAGAAGCTGAATGTGTGGAATGATCATCAGCATACGGCTAGTGCTGCAAGATACTGTTTATGTCAGGAATGTCCCCAAATACTGGAAAGGATGGAACATTTATTTACATTAAAAACTTGTGGGCATGTTGGCAAGGAAATGGAACAAACCTCTTTTTTCAAAATATGTCTTATGACATTTCAGTCTATGGATTCACCACTAGTGCCCAGAGTAAATTCCATCAAGGTACCTTTAAACTGGTACTTGCTGTATGTAAATTATGGCAAAACAGGTGCCAGTCTATACTGCAGCAAAAACTGTTAGCTCACACCCCTCCTCAATATTACTGAAATGGAGTTGACATTGATCTTTATGAGTGAACTGTCCTCTCTTCCACACCCTGTGTTTGCAAACCTCTGGAAAAAGGCTGTCTGGCTTAGGCAGAGGTGACAACCCTAGTAATCATCCAGAGTTTTTCCCTGACTTACCTTTTGCTTTTTACTCCTGTTTTCCTCTGCTTTTTTTGAGTTTGAATTAGCTGTAGTTCTATCTCCTTTCTGAGCTGGCACCTTTTATGCATGTAAATAAAAATTCCCCAGCTCTTGCAAAACATACCTTGGGTTCCTTTACTTCCACCTGGACACCCACCAGGACAGCACCAAAGATGTGCAGCAGGGACCTTGATTTAATATCTCATCAAAAGGACAGCACAGCCCAACACACCCCCCAATACTGGACTCGGGTGCCAGCATTTTAGGTATGACCCAAATCACAGCATGAGACTAGAACCCACAACATTCTGGCCCAGAAGCAGATGTGCTACCAACTTTGCCACACTGACATCTTAAAGGAGGAGGATGCTAGGCTGCATAGGTACTGGGGAAGACTAGGGGACTGTGTAGATAAAAAGAAGATGTGGTTTAATGTGGACAAATGCAATCTTATGGAGCTGGGTGCCAAAAGCAGGGCCACCAAATGCATGATAAAGGTGCTCAAACCTATGACAACAGTGCAAGAAAAAAGCAGGTACAAAAATGCAGCAAAGGTTAAGAAGGCCAATAGAATGCTTGGATTTATCCAGTGAGGAATAGAACAATATGGGAAGTGATATTGTCACTGCACATGGGACTAGCGAGGCACCATTCGGAGTACAGTCAGTGCCCACTTTTGGACACTACACTACCACGACAATGCAGAACTAGAAAAGGTTTAATGGAGGTTGCCAAGGATGATTAAGAGTAAGGAACGACTGGAGTGTCAGGAAAGATTAGAGCAGCTAGGTCTTTTCTCTGTTGCTAGACATCCTTTTCAGACATCTGCTGCGACTGGTCTAGAGTCAGTGATGGAGCATGAGCACTATCTTTTCATCAGATACTAAACAAATAACTAAGGCAAAAATAAATAATTTTAACAAAGTTACTTTTAGTTTACTGTGCGCTGATTCAGTAAGGCAGCCTAGATGATGAACCAAAAACAGTGCTGCCATTTGTTTATACAGTCAACATGAGCTGCTGTTTAAAATAATGGAAGGTACTGAGAAGTTCAATCCAAATAGGCTGAGGATGTCAGCAAGGAAAAGCAAAAGGACATGAAACAAGGCAAGGAATTTATTTCTGTATGGCGCCTTTCATACACAGTGTAGCCTGAAGTGTTTTACAAGCACTTATAATGTGGGGAAAGGTGGGTCTGATGGACCTACAGTAGGTCACTTTTTAAACTTTTCATTTATAGGATTTTATCACAGTATTTAACAAGCTTCCTGAGTAAGTATACAGAGAACATACAATCAAATTACATTACATAAGGATGATGACTACTGACTCCAAAGGTACAGCGTCCGGTGGAGGAAGGCATTTAGTTATATAGTAACAGTAAAACAAAGTTGTTTGAGAGCTAATTTGCAGTCAATGCCCAACCTATATTATTGAATAGGTTATAGTCCAAAATGTGTATAAACTGACCAGCCTGGTCTTATATTTAATTTTAACACATTTATATAAACAGTTGCATTTCTGTAAACAATCTAAAGTATCAAGAGCCCTGCATAGCAAAAATAGACTTCAGAGCTCTCAATGAACACAAAGTCATACATTGAGTAGGAAAGCATCCCAACCTTGTGGGAATGTGTCCCAATTCAATGCATGTGAGTAGCTGTGTCCCCCACGGTCAAGTAAACTGTCAGAGACTGGGTACTCCTGATGCTCTCAAACAGCCCTCTGAACCCAAAAGACCACGGCCCGCTATCAGAATCGCAATGCTGGATATACCAGCATAATAGCATATGCCACAGGTTTACCACATTTGTTGAAGAGAAGCAGACCCTGCTAGTTGAAGACATAACATTATAACCTGTGTTTAAGTAAACGTTCTTGAAACTAAGTTTTATAGTACCCTACCCCCCACCCCATTCCTGCCACACCAAAAGGGCGTGAACAGGGGAAGCAGAAAGGAGGTATATGTCATCTTAGGTTCCACAGTTTGAAGAACACAACATGACAGCTAGCATTTCTGGAGGACAGTCTAAGAATTATGGTGCCACTGCAGCCCTGTACACACTGCTAGATCATTTTTGAAGCTATTTTTGAAAACAAAACTCACCACAGTCCACAGTCACCTGTCTGCACTGTCAGCAACTGTGCTGTAACACGATAAACCTGAATCCACACTCGGTTTACAGCCCGCTTGTTCGACCATGGTGAAGCATGGTTCCTTGCTTCTGCAGCACAAGCATAGATCGATCACCCATCTGTACCATAAGGTAAAATGTTTTAAGTTTGAAACTGTGTTTTAAAACATTATTAAGACTAAGTCCCTTGCAGGGTTTAAGTACGGTTTAAAACATGGTTTCAAACCGTGTTAAGTGCAGACTCAAACCATGTTTCAGCTTCTTAAAACATTTTAAAGGTCTTAAAACATTTTAAGAAGGCCAGTGTGTACAGGGTCTTTAAGTCCAGAATTGTCCCTTGGCACCGTTTCAGCAAAAAATAAAGTCCCATGGCCCCCATATCAGGCATGGACAAACCATGAATAAACTTTATGCCAAAACAGTAGCAATATAAAGTTCAAGATCTGTTGGTTAATATATGGGTGATAGCCAAACTATGAGGGGATCTTCTCAGTTATGGCAAAGTACATGTAATAAGTCCAAAACTGTCTCCTTTGAAAGATTTTCTTCCTGTCTGTAACCTTTTCTTTGTGAACTGATTTTTCTGATGCGTCAGCCTGCTTTTCCTTGATCAGTGAACCGATACTGCTTACGCCACACTCTGAAACACAGCCACACGAGGAAGGATACGGAGTATGGGATCTCCAACTCCTGAAGTTTCTGTTTAACACTGTCAAAACCTTATGGTGTAATCATCTGACATAGGACATGTTGGGGAACAGAAGAATTCTCGTTCCTCGTTGAAGTGGATTGGCCTCTCCCTCTTGCTGCACCCATAATTAGGTCACTTTCACCTGCCAATACCACCAACAAGGTTTGTGGTGTGTCTCGTGTCGCTATTGCATGTTTCTGAGTGATTCTGTAGGCTTTCATAATCATGAAATTATTGCAGCCAGTTATCTCTGACAACCAGCCCCACAGGAATTGTACTAGGTAATCTCACTCGGTCTCTTCAGGGAGGCCGAGGATCCGAACATTTTGCCGCACTTCACGCATTAATCAAGCTGTTCAATATGGCTTTTAAGGGCTGTTTTTTTCCTTAATGGCTGAAGTTGCTGCTGCCACTTCTCAGCCTGCTAAAGCCTCAGAGTCCTTAACAGTTTTTCCCATCACTTCGATCTTCCGCTCCACGACAGTCTTTCTTTGAGTGAATGCATTAAGTTTATGATTGATTGCTGCACAGATTTTGTTAAAGCCTACACTGAAATCTGTAGGAGTGAGTGGAGAGAGGCAGAGGCTTGGTCTACTGGGGTTGTGTCTCCCTCCACATACTCCCTCTGCATAGCAGCAGGCCTCAGTTGAAAAAAGTCTTGTTTACTGCCTTTAGGACACACCATTCTCCCAGAAATCATATCAAAATGATCAGCAAGGTAGGGCCTGTCAAACTAGCTGATGCACAACCTCCTTTACAAATGAAAAAGTTTACTTTTCGTTTACTTTTCTATGAAAATCAAGGCTTCTGTAGAAAAGCACCCGAAGTTTGCTGTTCCTGGCTAAGCTGCTACCTCTGCCTCCCTAGAGTTCCTTTTTAATTTGCACTTTGTGCCTCCAGCAGTCTTCGATGCTCAACTCCCTCAGAAGCTATTATCATGGTTTGTACCACAGAAATTAGACAGATATTAATTTTTTTATTAATATTTATTAACGGATATCAAGTTTTCTCAGCTCAGTTTGTTGCTGTTTGTTGTCCTTTTGGTCCATTGCACAAATGGGATTTTACATTGTCAAAGGTATATGCTACTGATATTTCTGAAGCTGCATGTGGTATGATCGCTGCAGTTCTCTACATTGTACTTTTCTGTATCTCAACGTTTGATACTTTGTACTGCAGTGGTCACTATTTTAAGGATGTTTTCTTCTTCAAGTCATGAAAGAACAAACCTGCAGTCAACATCCAGCATATAAAAAAGGAGCTCCCATGGTGCACCTGACCCCCAGCACCCCACATATCAGCACTCACCTGCCTTTATGCAGCACTGATGTACCCCCCAGGTGAGTCTGGGGTAGAGGATGTAACCTTGACTGTGACTGTGCATTAGGCAGCGGTGTGGCAGAGGTGCAGGGCCTGGATACACTGGAATCCATTGTTGCAAGTGCCAAGGCCATTTTCACAGTTTTCTTCTATGCCCCACATATGAAATGCTGACAGCTAGGAAGCTTTGTGCAGACATGCACGCAGAGCATGCTGCCACCCCACATCAGCCAGCATCTTCCTGCCGCAAGGCATGCAGACCTGCAGCTACTCTTGTTGTCACCCAGGTGGTGCTGCTACAGTGTTATCACTCTGCAGAGCAGGACAGCACTCCTGGGATCCTCAGTCCTCCTTCCCCTATCAAGCCTTCAGTGACCTAGGCTTCTTCCTGAATCTGGGTGTCTGGTGTCCTAAGCTACAGCCCTACTGCTGTGCAGATTGTCTGGCTCATCCCAGGCTTTTTCCCGAATCTGGGTCTCTGGTGTACTAAGCCATAGCCCTACTGCTGTGCCGGCTGTTCGGCTCATCCGAGGCTTGTCGCGGAAGCTGAGTGTCTGGTGTCCTAAGTTGTAGCCCTACTGCTGAGCCAACTGTCCAGCTCATCCATTTTGACCTTAAATTACTATGTTACTTTCAGTTTTGGACAACTACATCAGTTACTGGGCAAGAATAATAAAGCTGAGAGATAGAAGGCTCAGGGAGTTTGAAAGTGGGAGAGGGAGAGAGAGAGAGAGAGAGAGAAGAGAGGAGGTTAAACACAGAGACGTTAATTGACACGCTCAAGGCCAAACAGCAAGCCGCACTTGTGGGATCCAAAGCTGCATCTTCTGGTTCCCAGTTCAGCGCTCTAACCTCAAGGTTACACTGCCCCATGCCTTCACATCTACGTGGGCAGAAGCTTAGAAGTAGAGGGTTAGAACAGAATGAAGGAAGCATTTCTTCATTCAGAGGGTGGTAGAAGCATAGAAAATTGCCAGCAGAAGGCTCTGCAGTCTGTCCATTCTGCCCCATGAGGTGTACATTTACCCTAGGGTATTATGACTGACCTCCCCCTCCCCTACCTCCCCTAATCCCTTAACCAGCCCTTTATGTCTATTTCACCTCCTCTTAAAGCCTTCCACTGTTTTGCAGTAACCAGTGTTTCTATCAGTTTGCTTCACCCCTCCACAACCCTCTCCATAAAGCAGTATGTCTACACATCCATCCTAAACCTACCACCACCAGTTTCTTCCTATTCTCCCTGATATTTTGCTTCTATTCCACATAATTTTCACAGAAGCATAGAAACAAAATTTGATGGCAGATAAGGATCGCTTGGCCCATCCAGTCTGAGCATTTCTCCCTAACTACACTATTACTGCAGACCATGCCTGATCTACAGCATTCTCCCTCCCCCCTCCTTTCCACTATGACTCCCTTGTGCTTATTCCATGTAGCCCCCACCACTTCCTCTGCTTGAAGGCTGTTCCAGGAAACCACCACTGTTTCTGTGAAAGAGTACTTCCTCCAGTCTCTCCTGAATCTACTCCCCCTCCTGCTTCATAGCATCCCCCCTTGTTCTTGAGCACCTTGTCGTCTGAAAAATACTTTCCTCCTGTATCTTATCTACCCCGTGAGATATTTAAAGGTCTCTGTCATATCTTCACTTCTTCCAGGGTGTACATTTTTTTTTCCGTAGAGGTGTTTATGCTCCTTCGGTGGACTGCTGCTGCCATCCACCACCCAACCAGTCTCCGGGGGTTGTTCGGAGTCTTGTTATGCTGTGCATGCCCTGGCAGACCCCCAGGAGTGTGCCCGGCATCATCCTGCAGCAGCCCTGATTTATTTCTGTTTTTTCACCCAATTACCCCGGGGCCTCAGACAGAGAGGCGCATGCACCTGGAGGTGTACATATATCCTCTTGCTCTGGTGACGGCTCCATCCTCCTACCCCATTGGCCTAGCGCCCCTGGCTTCCCTGGGCTGCACTGCCTCCTGGCCTCCACTGCAAGGCAGTCAATCACCAAGCGTGCTCAGGCTCCCTCACTGGAGAGGGGATCTGCCCGACAGCAGTTCATCCTGCTCTGCACCCTGCCCGGCCCCCCATGCCGACCTCTGATGGCCCGCGCTCGCTCCTGAACACTGGTTGTCAGTGTGGTGAGAAGTAAGGTGTCCAGAGTCTCAGCCCTCTATGCCACTGGGTGGTCTTCCAGGGTGTACATTTTGAGGTCCTTTAGTCTCTCCTCATAGGGCTTTTGATGCAGACTCTGCATCATTTTAGTTGCCCTCCTGTGGACTGCCTCCATGCTGTCTGTGTCCTTCTGGAGTTACTCAGTTTATACAGAGGCAACATTACCACCCTCTTTCTGCTGTTAACACCCCTCCCTATGCACCCCAGTATCCCACTAGTCCTCCCTACTGAATTGTCACACAGCCTGGCCACCTTCAGATCATTTGATATGATTACCCCAAGGTCTCTTTCTTGCTTGGTGGTCATCAGTACCACTCCACTCATTTTGTACTCTGCCTCTGGGTTTCTGTGCCCTAAGTACATTATTTTGAACTTTTTTGTATTGAAACCCAGCTGCCATACCCTTGACCACTCTCCTACTTTTCTCAGATCGTTGCTCATCCTTTCCATACACACCCTGCAGTGTCTACCCTGTTACAGATTTTGGTGTCATCCACAAAGAGGAAGACCTTCTCTTCCAGCTCCTCTGCAGTGTCAGTTATAAAGACGTTAAAGAGGACTGGTCCCAGAAGTGATCCCTGAAGCACCCCACTGGTCACCCTCCTTTCCTCAGAGTGAACTCTGTTTACCGCCACCCTCTGTCACCTATCCCCTGACCAATTTCTTATTCATTTTGCCACCTTTGGACCCACTCCTAAGCTATCCAGTTTGCTTACTAGTCTCCTATGTTGGATGGTGTTGAAAGCCTTACCGAGAATAATGCAATTTTCATGGACTTTCAAGAAGTAGTAGTAGTAGTAAATCATTTTTTTTATTCATATACGAATAAAAGGATACATTCAATTGAGCAAAGCTCATTTTCAATGATGTTCCATGTCACAATAAAATAAGGTTCCACATGAAAAAGACATAACATCGAATCACTAAAAGACCACATATAAATTAAAACAATTTATAATACAACAATAAATAAGGAAGAAAAAATAAACAAGAAAATATAAAAAAGGAAATTAAAATACAAACAATTGATCTCATTACACAGTAACATACTTTAAGACACTAACAGTTATTACATGCTGTGGTATTGTGTAATACAGATATACACCAGTTCCTTAGTTCACTTTTATTATATCTAGTTCTATTTTTTCTTAAATCTAAAGGGGATTTAGGCCTAAGAAAGACTGCAATGTGCAGAAGCTGCAGTATTTAGAGGACTATTGCTTTTTCCCACATTAAAAATCCACTTAACCGCAAGATTTATGTAAACTGTGGGGAAATGTTTGTGGTTTGTGTAAACTCTCTTTTTGTTTATTAAAATTGTGCAACAAACTGCAGAAGGAAAATCAAACATTTTATTTGATTTGCTGGCTCTTAAAGCTGCAGTGTGTTCAATTTGTACTGATTCTGTCACAGAATTCATTACTGTATTGTTTAACTGCTGTTGCTCTGTTAATCCCAGGTCATTCCTGAAAATAGTCATTGTCTTGACTAGTGCACTTACCTGGTTAGCAAAAACTACATAAAAAGAGTTAATATTTAACATTTGATCAGGAAACCTGTGGAGTAGTAAAACAACTGGGACCAGATTCACAAAACTTTGACCCGGCGCAAACCAGAAGTGATATGCACAAACCACAGGTTGCACCCTCAAACCAGGTTTGCACCGGGGCAAAGTGAGAGGGCCACAATACAAATGAGGCGGAGGGAATGTGAATATCGTTGCTGTCCAATTCACTTAGTATTTGCTCCGTATTAAGGGGCCTTTTTGTGGTCCCCTCATGAAGAGCAAATACTTAGAACGGCCTTCGGAGGAGATTGTGGAGTCAAAAACAGTGGTGGAATTCAAGCATGCATGGGACAGTCATAAGGCAATTCTAGGGGGTGGGGGTAGGAAGAAGTAGGCTGCTGGTTAACTAGGATCTGCAGCTTATCCATTAGGTAGGGAAATGGGCAGACTGGGTGGGCCAAGCGCTCCTTATCTGCCGTCAAATTCTATGTTTCTATGTTTCTATGATCGAGATCTTGCTTTAATCCCTCACAACCCTAGTGGTTGGCAGAGTTACTGCAGTGCCCTGCCCCAGCTCATCGCCAGCTTGATAGAAATAGAAGACATCCCTGTTGGCAGTGGTCTCCCCCCCCCGATCGCCAGACCGATATACAAAATGTAAGTTTCCTGGTGGTAATGGTCCACCCCAATCGCCAATCGCTGCCTGATAATAAAAACATAAGTTTCCCTGGTGCTTAGTGGTCCTTCCCCCTGCCCTATGCCTACCCAAGACAAATATATGGTTTTCCCTGGTGTCTACTGGTCCCTCCTCTCCACCGAACCCTCATCTGACATCTATAAACAGTTTCCCTGGTGGCTAGTGGCCCCCCCACTGATCGCTCCCCCCCCCCGTGATCTCTGATTGCCGGCCCCTGAATGTAGCACTATTCTCCTGGTGCTAGTGGTCCCCCTCCCTCTCCTGTGAACTCTGATCACCGGACGATAACAAAAAAATATGTTTCCCTGGTGGCTAGTGGTCCCTCCCCCCAATCAATCCCCTACAGATTAAAAGGACATCATTCCCTGGTGGTCTAGTCGACCCCCCCTCATACCCAATCCTCAGTAAAGGAATCCATGTCCAGTCCCTGGTGGTCTAGTGGACCCCCCCATCCTCTATTCCCAGCATAAGATGCAACATCCATTCCCAGGTGGTTTAGTGGACCCCCTACCCCGGCAGGTAGTGTCCCACCATCCCACTCCCCCCAACCTGACCCGAGCTGGTGACTGGCACAGCCCTTCTCTCACCACCGTGGCTGACCACTGACTGAACTGTCACTGAACATGCACTGTATACAGTATGCACTCATTGAATGACAGCTTAATCAATGCACGTCCTTTACAATGCAGATCCATCATGTACTAGGTCACTTTACTAACCTCATATCAGACTGAACACTTGTATTTCATGGAGCTAAGACTTTTTACATAATATACTGTTAGCCTTATGTTATCTATAACATTTATTGAGCTGTGGAATATCTGTGCAGATATTATCCAAAGCAAGTGCACCCCCCCAACCACCTCGCCTTATAGTGAAAAGTTACCCTCTTCAGCAGCCTTAGCTACAGGTGCCCATATGTGGTCAAAGACTGAAATTCTGCCATTTGCTTTAGAAACATAGAACATAGATTTGATGGCAGATAAGAACCGCTTGGCCCACCTAGTCTGCCCATTTCCCTACCTACAGGATAACCTGCAGATCCTAGTTGACCAACAGCCTATTTCTTTCTACCCCCACAAGAATTGCCTCATGTGTGTCCCATGCATTCTTGAATTCTCCCACAGTTTTAGACCCCACAACCTCCTCAGGAAGGCTGTTCCATGCGTCCACCACCCTCTCTGTGAAAAAATACTTCCTCATATTGCCCCAAGCCATCTCCCTTCTATCTTCAAATTGTGTCCCCTTGTTCTTGCACATCTCTTTTTCTAAAAAATACTACCCTCTTGAACTTTGTTGATTCCACTCAGGTACTTAAAAGTTTCTATCATGACCCCCCTCTCCCTCAAGGGTATACATATTAAGCTCCTTTAGTCTCTCCTCATATGGCTTCTCTTGCAGACCCTGCACCATTTTAGTTGCCCTCCTCTGGACTGCCTCCATCCTGTCTATGTCCTTGAGGAGATGGGGTCTCCAGAACTGGATGCAGTGCTCCAGATGGGGTCTCACCAACTGTCTGTACAGAGGAATAACAACTTCCTATTTTCTGCTGGTGATGCCTCTCCCTATACATCCCAGTATCCCCCCAGCCCTCCCTACTGCCTTCTCACATTGCTTGCTAACCTTAAGGTCGTCTGATATGATTACCCCCAGGTCCCTTTCCATTTTTGTTGCTGTTACTACCTCGCCCCCCACTGTGTAATCTTCCCCTGGGTTTTTGTTTCCCAGGTGCATTATTTTGCACTTCTTTGCATTGAATCCAAGCTGCCATACTTCTGATCATTCCTCCAACCTTGACAAGTCCCTTCTCATCCTTTCCAAGCCTCCTTGTGTATCAACCCAGTTGCAGATCTTTGTATCATCTGCAAAGAGGGATACTTTTCCTTCCAGTCCCTCTGCAATGTCACTTATAAAGACATTAAAAAGGACTGAACCCAGTACTGAACCCTGCGGTACCCCACTAGTAACCCCTCTTTCTTCAGAGTGGACTCCATTTACAATTACCTTCTATGTCCTGTTGTCCAGCCAATGTTTTACCCAGGCTACCACCCTGGGACCCACTCCCAGGCTAGTTAATTTGACTATTAATCTTTTGTGTGGGACTGAGTCAAATGCTTTGGCAAAGTCTAGGTAGGCCATGTCCACAGCCCCTCCATGGTCTACTACTTTGGTCACCCAGTCAAATCAATCAATTAGATTCATCTGACATGACCTTCCCGCTATGAACCCATACTGCCTTGAGTCCTGTGCCCCATTTTACTCTAGGTACTCAACAATTCTTTCCTTCAGAAGTGATTCCATCACTTTCCCTACCACAGAGGTCAAACTGACAGGTCTGTAGTTTCCTGCCTCTGTCTTGCTCCCACTTTTGTGAAGGGGAATCACATCCGCCCTCTTCCAGTCCTCAGGTACTACACCATCCTCCCATGATTTTCCAAAAAGGATAGTCAGTTGTGTCACTAGTTCTCCCCTTAATTCTTTTAGAGTTCTGGGGTGAATTCCATCAGGCCCCATTGCTTTGTCCACCTTCAGTTTTAGGAGTTCTTTCAGAACCCTTTCTTCTATGAAAGTACTGAGATTGACCCCCCTATCCAGAGTGCTTCTGTTAATTGGATTAGACACCTCTCCCTCCTCCTCTTTTGTGACTACTGAACAGAAGTATTCATTCAGTATCCCTGCTTTTTCACTGTCACTCTCTGCCCGCTCACCATCCATTCTATTCAGCCTCACTATCCCTCCCTTTGTCTTTCTACGCTCCCTGATGTACCTATAAAAGGTTTTATCCCCCTTCTTAACCGAGTTTGCTATCTTTTCCTCAGTTTGGGCCTTTGCTATTCTGACTACCCTCCCTGCTTCCTTCTGCCTTAACTGGTACAGTTCTCTGTCCTGCTCCTTCTGAGTTTCCTTATACTTCCTAAATGCTGTCTTTTTCTCCCTAACCTTCCCTGCCACCTCTTTTGAGAACCATAGTGGCTTTTTCTTTTATTTTGATTTGTTTATTTGCTTCATACAAAGGCTTGTTGCCTCTGTGATGGCAGTTTTGATGTTTCCCCATTGTTGCTCCCCCCTCCTTCTAGCCTGTTTGCAAATGCTTTTCTAAGGCACTCTCCTATCTTGCCAAAGTCAGCCCTCATGAAGTCCAGTACCCTCACTTTTGTATGGCTTGACTCTGTAGCTGAGTTTATCGTGACCCACACTGCTTGGTGGTCACTTGTTCCCAGATGGCTACCCACTTCTACATCTGAGATCCTCTCGCTGTCCCCATTTGAGAGTACAAGGTCTAAGATTGCTCCCTCATGAGTGGGTTCCAAAACTAGCTGTCTGAGGCATACCACCTGTAGGGCATCGATAATGGCCCTACTCTTGGATGTGGCTGCAGCAAAGGTGCTCCAGTTAACATCTGGCATGTTCAGGTCCCCCATCAACAGTATCTCCCCTTTCTCTGCCATCCTAAGTATGTCTTCTATCATATTCTTGTCCATTCCCTCTCCCTGTCATGGGGTTGTGTTGCTCATGTTCCAGTTTTAGGCAGTTATATAGATGTCTACTCCACCATGCCACAGTGGGGGATACTTGCTTACCCAGGACTGTGTAATGTGTTTTCAGGCATTTATGGAAGCTAGAACTCATGGTTGCCTACTGTGTCTATGGAGGGCTACTGATGCATCAGCACCCAAAAGCAACTGCAGCGAACTTCTAGATAGGTGCACCTGTAGCACATCCTCAATCAGCCTATGTATTTCCACCCAAAATGCACTAATTTTAGAGCATGTCAAGGTCATGTGGATATAGCCCTCTTCTGCTACCTCGCACTTCGGACATAAGGGGGATCCGCTCCTGTCAAATTGGTGCATTGTTGCAGCCATGAGGTATACATGGTGCAAGAAATGTAACTGAATTTGTCTCAGGCAGTTATTTCTGGCACATATGGCACATTTCTGGCATAACCGGGGCTCCCTTTAAGGGCTTCTATCAGTTCTCCTTTAGGGGGGAGAGTGCGTCTGAGTGCCTGATGTGTTCATGCACTGCCCTCCAGACTCTTAGGTGTTTGGCTATGTACAGATTAGCCAGAGTGGGTCACGTCTTCCCTTGTAAAGTAGGAGACAGGTTTTCTTTTTAATTCTTTAGTATCTAGGTAAGGCCCACTAGGCCCAATGCCTGCTTTCAGTGGCAACCCGGGAGCACTGGGGAGGTTAAGTAACTTGCTCAGAGTCACACAGTATGCAAGTGGAGATTGTGGAAATCAAACCTAGATCTGCTGGATGTACCATGCTCCTTCACAGCTTGATACTCTAACCTCTGGGCTATACAGTATTGCCAACCCCAGACTTGACAAACCATTGTTTTTTTTGTCCCATAAACTGCCTACAGAATGACTTTCTAGTTTTGAGTTTGGATTACAGTATTTCAGATGGAAAAATACGGTACACAGAACTAAACAAAACACCACAGCCTAGCAGGAACCAGCATCAGTACACCATTCCAATGTACCTGAGACAGTTACTCTGGGAGTTAACATTTCCAAAACGTTTTTTTTTTCTCAATAAATGTTTTTATTTGTACAAAAGAAACAATCTACCAGGCCACACATATTTAAACACAACAAGGCATGCAAGCCCAGTAAATACAAATATAAGAGCATATGTAACCTATACATAATATCGAACTGCTGAAACCAAAAATTATTTTACTGGCAAGGCTGCTGCTTCTTATTAACAGTATGCACTACAGACAATAACCACTAACATGACCTAAATGCTTACTGTGTAACCCGGGCGCCACCGCCCAACAGGCTACTACCCCTGCCTGCTTTCCTAACTGCAGAATGAGGGGCCTGGGTTCTAACAATAATGCTACTGACACAGAGCCTCCACCCAAAGAAAGTTTCAAGTGGGTTAGATGTTAAACAAGCACAGCCCTCTGGGAAGTTGTACCTACCCACAGCCCCAACTAGTGGACCCACACATGGAGTTATACCAATCACTTTGCTTAACATTCAAGTTACAATTAACGGAAAGTGCTAATAATATGCTCATGGTTACCACTCTTACCAACAGGGTTTGGACTTCTTGGACGCCCTGTGCACCTAAAAAGGAAAGCTTGACAGTAACTGTAATACAACTTTACACCTTTTCCAACCCCCACCACTCAGTAATAATATGCTCAGGAAGCAAATTAACATTCAAACAATAAACTGATTTATTGAGGGAAATTAACAGGGGATGGACAGATAAATCAATAGTTACTGCAAAGAAGATAATCAGGCTTTGATGGTAGATTGACAAACATTCACCCCTGACTTAATTCAATTATTGGAATCTGGGTACCCAGAATCTAAGTTGTTGCAGGCCTAAGCATCGCCACAGGGTGGCCGGCGTTGCAGCTGGTTGGGGCACTTAAATAAAATATTGGTTATTGATTCTTTTGTGTTAATTTGTAATCACATTCACCAGTGCTTTAAACCCAAAAGAAATTGTAATCCCCAGGCCCGATGGCCTGCAATCACAGTTAAACCACAACAAGAACTTTGAAAATGAATCAGATGGCAATTTCTTTACATTAGATGTTGCAGGGCCAGGGCCCTGTTGTACTCACTGCACCAAGACCCTGGATACTGGGCTGATTTCTAGGCTGACTTCTCTCGGAGACTGTGTCTCTGACTGATGACTGCAGGCTGCAGGTTTTCTCTCTCTGGACCGAGACCAGCACGCAGGGACCAGGGTTTGCACGACTCAACCCCACATCAAGGTGTTACTCCTCATGATGGCCGCAGCCTGTAATGATTTTCTCCTCAGGCCAGACAGACAGTTCAGCCATTTCTTTTGGCTGAAGGAAAACAGAACACTGAAATCTGGTTGGCTGCCCAGGCTGTCAGTCACAGTCCTAGCACTTTGATCGGACAAAATGGGCACCAAGGACAAAGTCCACAGTTTCTTCCAGCAGTCACAGTTTAAGGATACATTAGGACCCCTGAAGTTCCGATTGAACCAAAGAGGGGTCAAAGTATCATCATGGTGACTGGGTGCTCAAAATGTAAACAGTTCCAATGTATAAGTTCATTTTAATCAGAACAGTTTGGGTTTAGCAATAAACAGTCACAGCATTCGGTAGAGTTTCATGCATACTGTTTACCAACTGTACAGTGAAACTCATCGGGGTGCCACCTGACCGGTCGCGGGCTTTGGGGTTCCCAGACCCAGCAGAGGCTACACACTGTAAAGACAGGACTGAACCTTCCAAAGTGGCAGTGCAGTGGCATCCATTCGCACACTCACGCAGAAACCACAATTACAGCAATGCTTTACACTGGACTATATTTATAGTGCTGGATCTGCCAGGCTCTCAAAGATAGAGCACCAGCTGGAACCCTCTTCTGCACAAGAACACTGCAAGGGCCAGGGAAGTGACTTCATGTAAGCCCACCTGATCTGGAGGGTGGGTTACAACTAGAGATGCATGGATACCATATTTCCACCGGATACCAGATTTTGGATAACTTGTATTGCTATCCGATTGGTTCGGGTTTTTGCCGGGTTGGATAGCTGTTCCTAAGCTGCAGTATTCTCCTCTGCTCTAATTCTGCGAGCTGCAGTCACTGACCCCCCCAAAATGAGGCAGCTGTCTTCCCCATCTCGTTTCTCCTGATTTACCTGGTTTGTTATATGGACTTTCCGATATTATTCTGGGACTCCCTATCCACTCATCATTTAGTTCCAATGGCGGCGCTCTGATTCGGTCCCTCGTGGTCTCTGGGATTGAACTGACCACGTGACAGCTACGGGAGAGACTGCATGACTGAAATGCTCTCTTTCTGTGAGGCATTTTATTTATCATATTTAGCTGGGAGGGTGTTAATTGAAAGGGTGGGTTCTATCTGTCAATTTGTCGTGTATTCTCAGGCTCAGCACCAGACATGGACTCTGAAATCGCTGTCTCCTGTTTCCTGCATCTGGCTCCCTCATTATTTCTATTTATCTAGACAGCTCCCTGAGGCAGGCAGGGTTAGAAAATATGGTATCAGGTGGGGAAAAAGGGTGGTGGGATGCCAGATTGATTTTTTCTTAATCTTTGTTTGTGCCAGGAGGACCGTGAAGAGGGTGGAGGGCAGGCGAGGATGCGATAAACCTGACCCGATTGAAACACCAGTATCTAAACGGGGCGAATATGGCCAGAAAGCCTGATATCTGACTGTATCAGTTCACCAGGTCGGATATCCGTACATCCCTAGTTATAACTATAACCTAAAATGAGAGCCATCCCAAAAAGAAAACAGCATCATAAAGAAAGAAAAGAGGAAAGAAAAAATAAAACAAGAGCAACCAAAAAAGAGAATAGGAATATCCTAGGGATCCATTCTTAGACAACACCAGCAGATTATGTCAGTCTAGCAACAATGGTATATAAATCACCCCCAGTTTTCATTATATTTTGTTAAATTACTAATACAGCAGTGAGCTAGTTTCTCAGTTCTCAGAATTAAGTAAGAAACTAAAGAGCCTTTAATAGTTACAGCCCAATCCACAAAGCTAGCGGACATGAGCCATAATGTGCATAAATGGTCTGTGAAGTAACCTGCAATGGGAATGAGGCACTCACGCAATGATCCACAGATGCATCTTTAGGTCGGTCCCATGTGGAGGCGTGTACGGAGAGGTGCACTTATCGAAGAGTCTGGACCTGCCTGGCAAGTTACCCTCCAACATTCCACCCTTTCAGCCTACCATATACGGAGCCAGCATAACTTGAACCAGCATTAATATGGAAATAACAACTGTGACCAACAATGTGGGGTGCAAGCAGTACCTGAATGTGGAAGCCAGCCGGGGTGAACAGTGTACTGTCGCAGACATTTTCCACCACCCTAGTCATGACTGCCAAGCCCATCGGAAGTTCACAGTAAAAGTGGTCACACCGTCAGCCTCACACCGCAAACTATGCAAGAGAGGAGAGTGGGACAGTGACCATGGAGGTCTATCACTATAACCGTGACCTGCATGATGCTGGTGTCCTGAAAGTCCCACAAACAGTAGGTATTGAAAGGTATCGAATGTGTGATTAACAGCCCTGCATGGTCATTGCAATAAAACACAATTGATGAGACTTTGTACCACTGTAAAGTACAAGCTGCACCTCCATAGGCAAGTCCAGCAGACCATGGGCAGTGGGGACCCTAACAAGGTGTTTGGCCTTACCCCAATTAAGTACATTATTGTGGGCACATTTATTCAGCAGTTCATAGATAAGGAAGGTAGACGGCATGAACACCAATGATGATGACAGAACATGGCCACTATGTGTTCATCCTCACCCACAGCTAATGCCCTGGAATTACCGAACATCAGTGAGAAGGATCTGGATAACAACACCCCCACCACACCCCTGTGTAGCCAGTAACACTAAGGCCAGTCCCTCTTATCTCTGAAGACCCTACCAGCAGTTGGGTAGGCCCCCACGAATGCCAGTCAGCAACCATGACAACATGTCTCATCTATGTCCCTAGTCCACAGGTGCAGGACAAAACACATCCACAGAGAAACAGACACCATCTTCCAACACTGACACTACTGTTAAGCCACACAGAAGAGGACATCCATGTTCTGGGTGCACAGGATGAAATCAAGAAGCATTAATTCAAAGGATTCTGGTGGCAACCATGAGCCCTGCACATCAATCCCCATAAACACTCCAGTACTACACGGACAGTACATAGACCAGCATGACATGATAGAAATGAAGATATTTCCAGATTTCTTCTTATTACGGCATTTGAAAACATACATAATAATGTAGCATTCCCATTATACAGAATTATACAGCAATATCTCACAATAATATAAAGAATGCAGATTATGCGAGATACCTCAGAAAGACACTCCTCTCCCCTAGATATACAAATAAAGTAAATTATAAAATTATGTAGGGACCACCGTCTCACAGGAGTCAGAGAAACTGACAGCTCTATTCCCCAAGCAACAGATCCCACTCTAACACAGGACATTACATAGCAATGCTCTCACAACCTTAATGTGTACCCCATACACCCCTATTCCATACTTTGGATGGGGTAACCATAGAAAATTAACATACTGTATCAAAGCCAGAAATGGAATATATTGCAATAGATATATATTATGAAATATGTTTTTAAATATAGTGACATAATATATTTCTAACCCATAGTATGCAAAAATATATGTCACTATATTGAGAAATACATTGACTCAATGAAATACAATACACAGCGTATTTCAGCATATACTGAAACCATGTATTCTGCCTCATGCATTGCTTGAAAGCATGACAATCTATTTAATAATACATTGTCTGAAATATAATGGCCCTTTTGCACTATGGTGCTGACTGGCTACACGCTACGTATCTATGACGCATGGCCACTCCACATCCATTGCACCCCCCACATGGCCGGCTGCAGTATTCATCTATGGAGCGTGCAGCCTCCTCCACCAGACAGCGCAGAGAGCAACATGGTCAGGGTGGGCAGGGGCATGCCGAGCATGTTCACACTCCGCAACATTCACAGAGTTGCGAGGCGCTGGGCACGGGGTGCACAGTATTCAGGTGAACCTCTTCTGTACGGTCTGTGCGCCCCTGGGTTGCAACCTCCCCGGTCACTGAATGTCAGGTGGGGCATGCTTCCCCCACACCATGCTACAACAGACCATGGACAACGACTGGTGGTCTGGGGACAGCTGACTGGGCACCAGCCTGCTTCTTGGTTGCCACACGCAGTGCGGCGGCAGCCATTTCTCCATGCCCATGGACACAAGGGATCCACCGGCAGACCAGATCGGGCATCCCATTGGATGCCTGCCCAGTCTGCGTATCTGTCCTCCACGCTCCCACGCGCAGGGGCAGGGCCAAAGACAGGTGCACACCGGTAGTGCATACCCCCAGATGTGCACCTATCCACAGGTGCAGCCCATACTTCCCACCCCTATGTGCACAGGGCCCATTATTAGTACGATCCCCTGCTGTGTAACTAACTGTCTTGACTGTAACTTCTGCCCTGTCATGTACTGTATATGCAATTTGTCTTTGTACTGACTATGTAAAATTTTATGCAATGTGTAACTAACTCAGGGTCGCCCCTGAAAAAGGGACCTTCGGTGCTCAGTGGGCCTACCCGGTTACCAAAATTGAATAAATAAAGAAATATTTCAAAATACATACTGGCCTGGATATGCATTGCACGCTGGTGGATACTGAGAAGGCTGCCTGGCTTAGCGCACCTCCCGATGCGCCGCTAATGATAATGTATGCAAGAGATGCAGGGTGTGTGCCCATGCATATGCAGCACATCCCAATATTCAGCCTGGGACGTGCGGCGCATATGCCGGCACACCCCTGCACTGCGCTGAATAGGGGGGCTAAGAGTTGAGCCCATTCAGAGTAGGAGCAAATCCCGGCTACCCACAGGTGGGCTGCTGTATTGCAGGGCGCAACACAGCAGCCCAGCCCTGGGTGGCCATCTGCCTACCCAGAACACCATCTGCAAGCACACACAACCCTGGTGGTCTAGTGGAACCCCCCCCTGCCCATAGCCGCATACACGTGGTATATGTTTCTAAAGATAGCCCTGGTGGTCTAGTGGCCCCCCCCAGTCCCCGATGCCCCAATGTGTATGAACCACGACCATCCCTGGTGGTCTAGTGGTTCCCCCTCCCACCTGAGTTCCAGATTCCACGATAAATTACAATATGACCTCCCTGGTGGTCTAGTGGAACCCTTGCCGTGATCGCGGTAAACTCCCGTATTGAAATGCCCTGGTGATCCAGTGGCACCCCCATCCACACAGAACCCCTTGCCCACTTCACTCCCTCCCCCCCGTCATCGGTGGGCATCTGCATCCCACCCACATACCATCTGGTGACCCGCCGAATGACAAGTACAGTAAGGGCTGTAAGCCCATTGGTCCCCAGTGTGGACCAATGGGCTTGCAGGCCGTACTGTACTAGACAGTCCCAAACATGTGAATGGAGTCATTCACAGATATGGGTCTGTCTAGTATAGTATATCCTGTGCCCATTGGTCCACACTGGGGACCACGGGCTTACAGCCCATACTGTACCTGTCATTCGCGGGCAGCCGGGTGGTGTATGGGCGGGATGCAGCTGACCGAGGACGGGGGAGTAGGGTGGGCAAGGGTTCTGTGTGGGTGGGTGGGTGGGAGGTGCCACCGGATCATGAGGGCATTTCAAGAAGGAGTTTACCGCGATCACAGCAACGGTAGGGGGGGTTCCACTAGACCACCAGGGAGGTCATATTGTCATTTATTGGGGAATCAGGGACCCGGGTGGGAGGGGGGACCACTAGACCACCAGGGATGGTCATGTTTCATACACATCTGGGCATCAGGGACTAGGGGGCCACTAGACGACCAGGGCTATCTTTAGGAACATATAACGCGTGATCATGGCTACGGGGTGGGGGATGCCCTGGGATCCCCACGGCACATGTCATGCTGTGCAGGGTGCCAGGTGCAAGCCGCCAGCCTGCCCTGTGCAAGGCATGCAAATGGAGCCATAATGACATGCTAATGGCCCCATTTGCGCCTTGCATATATTATGGCATCATCTGCATGCCCCCTGCTGAACATCGCAGGTGATGCACCTAGCGCAACTGCACTTGCGCTGGCACATCCCATGTGCAGTTTGTACGCTGTCCGTGCCATATTCAATGGTGCTGTGCCATGGCACAACACCATTGAATATCACCTGGACCTGACCCCGGTGCATCACAGATGCGCTGAGCCCAGGCTTGCGCCACTGCCTGGCGCAGTCTGAATATCCCGGCCACTGTATTCTTTGTATGTTACAGATGTTTTACATATGTGACATATATTTTTATATGTTACATATATTTTATATATGTTACATATATTGTTATACATGTTACATATATTTTTATATGTTACATGTATTTTTGTAAATGTTCAGTTTTGTCCCATGTGTACATTTACATAACTAATTTGCATTTTTCAAAAACATAGTTTATCAGACAAAATCATGATAATTTCTAGTTTTACAATACTTTTGAATTTACAACATTAGCTTACAGACTGAAACAAAAAGTACAAGTTATAAAGCAAGTAAATGTAGGATCTCAACCTGACCTAAAAGTGAAACAAAATGGGGTGCTATAAATACCAGTCTGAGCCTTTGATAAAAATGAGATTGTGAGGTAAGTCATATGTATAAATATAAATGTATAAAATTTACATTTGAGTTAAAGCTGCACTGTAAAACACTAATTCGATGTAAATATTTCCATGATTAATAACAACATGAATTCCAGTTGCACAAATAGAGGTATGTCTAAATCATAAATAAGTTATTTTGTTTTTGTCTGGGTAAGTTAATAATTATATTAATAACTATTACATATGTATATTATATATATTTTTAAATATAGGAAACAACATTTGAAATGTAAAAAAAATACATTTATACATACATACGTATATTGGCAATATACCAATAACATATATTTACCATCCTTATGTCAATATATTTTGAATTTAATCAATATATTTTGCAATATACATTGCGTGGGATATTCAGACTGCACCAGGCTGTGGCGCAAGCCTGGGCGCAGCGCAACTGGGATGTACCAGATCGCTGACAGGGTGATATTCAACGGTGCTGTACATGGCTCAGCACCGCTGAATATCGCTCCGTGGCCACCCACATTGTGCATGGCGCAGTGGCACTGCACCAGCGCAAGTGGCCAGAGAGTGCAGGGGGATGCTCTAGCACAAGTGCCGTTGCGCTAGGTGCATGAACTGCGATATTCAAAGGTGCCCATGCAAATGGGGCCATAATGCATGCAAGGCACAAATGGGGCCATTTGCATGTCATTATGGCTCCATTTGCATGCAGGTGCGCCCATCCCTGGCGACTTGCGCCTGGCGCCCTGCCAAGCTGCAGCTGTCGGGGACCAACACCCTTGTACAAGTGGCAAAGTGCCCCACAGCCTGATCGCGGGCATAAGTATATAAATAATAATCTCCTATATCCCTGGTGGTCCAGTGGACTGCTCCCAGCCCGATTGTGGGCAGAAGTATAAATATAATAAAGTACTATACCCCTGGTGGTCCAGTGGACCACTCGCAGCCCGATCACGGGCATAAGTATAAATATTAAAAAAAAAACTATATCCCTGGTGGTCCAGTGGACTATTTAGCCCGATCGTAAGTACAAGTTTAAATATAACTTTCAATATCTTCAGGAGTCCAGTGGATCAGCAGTAGCTCGATACAAGCAGAAGTTCAAAAGATTAGAATCCATCTCGATGGTTCAGCAGTATTTCTTCCTCATTTCCTCACTGAAGCCTCGCTTCACCCGGCCTCGAACAGCGGTGGCAGCTCCTCATTTCATTAAGTCAGCTTCGCTAACCGATTGCATACAGTACAGCTGTACGCTTCATATTCACAGCATGGGTTACCGGCAGACTGTATCACCACACAGTCCAGACATACATGTGAATGAACCATTCATTATTCGGATTGTGTAGTACAGCACAGTTTGCATACCTATTGGCCCATGCTGTGATCAATGGGTACAGTTGTACTGTACACAGTCAGTCGGCAGGCGTCCGGCGGCTTGCAGGTGGGGGAGCTGCCACCCGCTGCTGACTGGGGGAGTGGGTGGCAGGGCTCAGTGGAGGGGAAGGGGGGTACCGCTGGACCACCAGGGATGGGATCTAATCTTTTTAGACTTCTGCCCATGATCGGGCTGCGAGCGGTCCACTGGACCACCAGGATATGGGACCTTTGATTTCCTACTTCGCCCATGATCGGGCATGGGGGGCACTACCCCGGCTGGAGGGTGCCGCCGAGTTGGTGGCCACCCACAGCTGGCAGCTGCCGTGCTGGCGCCTGCACACGGGCAGCTCACCTGTGGGTGGCCGGCTGTTGCTCCTTTATTTTTTGGAACAACTGTATGTGGCCATGTAGGGGTTGCACCTGCATGAGCTCCACACATCCCGGGCTGAATATCGGGATGTGCGGGTGTATGCATGGGCACACCCCCTCCTACTTGCGCCGCATACTTTACTGATGCGCCCCGGCACATCGGGATTTGTGCCATGCACCTTCCCCTTTTGAATATCGGGCCAGGGTGCATCAGTTGCGCCATGCGCAACCCTTCTGAATATCCCACCCATAGTATACTAAAGCAGCCACAACATATATATTTATAGTACATTGAAATATATTTGCAAATTTTAAAATATATTAAAATATATTGATTTTGCAATGTATTACAATATATTATAAAACAAAAAGATTGGAATATACTTCACTATATGTAAATATATTGTTAATAATATATTTTAAAATGTATTTCATTTTCATAAGGGATACTCAATAAGGGTAATAATCACTATACTAGGAGATATGTTCTCTAATCAGATAACAGTTAAGGATTCCTGTGTATAGACCTGTAGCATTGAAACTAAACAACTATCAACATCCTGCTAAAAGGAGAAAAATACCAGCCCCACCATTTTGCAGGAACAAACTTAGATTAAGCTCTCCATGCAACCCCAAAACTCATCCACCCACAAAGGAGCAAATAGATATGAAGTCCACTTGCAGCTGAAAGTCCATAATTTTTACTAAAGACACAACAGAGAAGAAAGCATCAGTTAGGCAGTCCACACATTTTTATAATTCAGGTTAGTCCCTCAGTATCCTCCTGATCCTCTGAATCCCCATTGTGTCTCTCTGGCAAGGAAGGCATCCATAAAAAAAAAAACATCACCTCAGTGTCAATGAAAAAGTAAGGTTTACCTTTCTAGGTCAAACAAAGTTGAGCCGGAAAAAACTGAATAGTGGAGATACATCGCTCCACCAAGCACTGCTGACATCGCAGCAAATAATCAACATTTCAGGGAAAGAATTGACCAAGGCAGAAACCAACTTATTACAGAAGCAGTTCTCCTTTGTGCCTACTCAAGGCATCAGTGTCTTTAATATAAATGTTGATTTATTCAAGTTTTTTACAAAGTTATGGCTTAAGCATTTTTATGGAGCAATGAGGAATCCACACACAAGAGAACATGGTGGGCTTCGAACACAGGAAAGTAAGGAAGATGTATGGAGTGCCCAGGATCCAACAAATCTTGAAGCTCTGATGGAACTGTAAGGGGATTTGAGCCCTCGTGAGGTACAGCGCAAGGCCCAAATACTAGATACTCTGCTGGATACAACTTCCCCTGGTTCATGAGATATATGCTTCTAACCAAAGTGCAATGGTTGTCAAACCATCGGTGAAGAACAGTTTTGAACAGCAGGGTGTTACAACGAGCTGGAGTAATTGCAGTGCCAAGATTTACACTGTACCAGTTTTGTGACAGGATCACGTCACAGTGAACACCAGTCTACATTTGTCCTGCTTGACTTTTTGAAAGACCTTTTATTTATGGTGTTACTATTTGGAAGCAGTGACTTGAACTAGTTGCTGACGTTTGCACTCTGGACATTTCTTGATGATAAAAAATTTAGTACAGCATGCACAAGTTATTTCTTGAATATGGAAATACATCGTGGTCTCCATTTGTAGTTTATTATGTTATGAAATATTTTTATACTGAGCATATTACTGTCTATGTTGTCATCTTTTTAACTAAGCATTGTATTTACACCTTTGAATGGGTATTGCACTGTATTGAACTCTCATTATTGGTGACAAGAGTCAGATTCAGTTGTACTGGAGTGTGTATTCACAGCTCCTGTGCATCTGGTGTGGCCACTGAGAGCCTTAGTTTTGAAAGATACAGTCAAATGACTCACTTGATTATTTATGTAGGGCTAATAGCCTTTGCTGATACACCCCCTAAGGAAGCTACTTGAGCGAAGTGTGAGGCAAGGTCCGTTTAGCAGCACTGAGTGGGAGGTATGTGTCAATTTTGGGGAACATCCGTCATTATTTTAGCACTTGACTGAACCTCTTAAATGTGGGTCATCTACATCACCTACTGTCATGCCCTGTCTTTACGTATTGTTTTGTATGCCCTAAGCTAATACATTTGGAGACTTTTTCTGAATGTTTGAGTCAGTATGGGTGGTGTGCCAACCAGGCTTACTCAGTGGTGTGCCTTGTTTACGGTACTTAGTCTCTGAGTGTACTTCCAATTTGGTTGGGTATTTTAATCTTCCTACCCTAAGTTGCATCTGTAAATGTGACTACTGTCTATCTCTGTATGTTTACCTGATAAAACAATTTCAAACTCTAACATACCTATTGCAAAAGGGGTTACTAGCTGGCTTTGTGATTTTCTGAAATCATTTACTGAACTGAAAGGGTTAATGTTCTAGCCTGTCTTGAACTGTAAAATGTTGTTTCCTGTTATTGTACCTTTCTGCCTTAGCAACAAGGTGTCAACCTGCAATGAGCACAGCTTGTGCCTATTGGCACAGTACTTTCACAGGTATTTCTTCCCACCATCCTGGGGCTTCTAATAGGGCCCCTGGATCCAAGAAAAGGTTTTTTGAAGAAGTTTCAGAAGCTCCACACTAGTGTTCCTCTATCAAAGCCCATAGGACTCCAGCACCTGAGGGTGCCTTCTCCAGTTGAGACCAGCTAGAGGGTGTTTGCAGGCTCAGAATGGTGGCAGGGTCATGGGTCCAGAGTGGCACTGGCTCCTTCTGGTGCAGGTCACTAGAGGCTCAGATCCAATCAAGGATCTGAAAATGGGGACAGTGGGGACCTGTTTGGTGGCTCACCCTCAAGGAGGGTCACCTGATGGTGTCTACATTCCAATCCCATTCCCAGCAAGAATAAATGTTTGGAAGTTTCTGATGGAGGGACTAGCCCAACAGTCTAGACAGGCGAGATTCTGCAAAAGTCAAGCACAGGAGGTGGTGCCATGACACAATATCTAAAGAACAAGGAATAGGATACGGTGAGCCTGATAAGCTGACATCTATGACCATGTGGCGCTGAGACCCTGAACCTGAGGGAAATGGGTGAGACATAATGGTCTCTCTATCTCGTTCTTATTGGTACCCATGTTCAGCTACCATGACAGAACACCCAGGAGGGTATAACCCTTCTTATGCTACCTTTGCTCAGGGTGCTGTAAATTCCTGTGCCATTAAGGCGTGGGTATATCCCATTGCTTAGTCCCCTCATGGCAGCAAGGAGATCTGTGTAACTGTAATAAAATTTAAATACAGTACATGTCAGTGCTGCTGAAATGTGTGGCCATGGCTGGATAGCTTAGGATCTGAAAGTAATAATGCTGACTGAGCCCTTGGTGGGGTTTTGGTCAGTGATCCGGACATGTAATCCCCATCACCAATAGGTGTTGTGCATTGCACCTTTATAAATAAATGTTGCTGTTCTGCAAGCAAGTTTCTGTCTCATGTGTGGTGCCCTGTGTCCTGTATGTCTTTAGAAAAAGGGGAACAGAGTTAAAAAGAGCTAAAGCAAGGCAGGTGAAGATGAAGGTGATGGATGCCCGAGCAATGGGGACCAAGCAGCACACAGAGACCCCCGGAAGAAGGGTTCACACTATCAAGATGTTCAAGAAGGACGGTGGTAGATGGTCTCCCCTCAAGTGGCACAGTGTAGTGTGGCCAGAGCCATCCCACTGGGGTGGTGCAGAGCTTTAATTAGATGGTGCCCCTGTGGTTATGCCTACAGGGAGTGAAGCAACCAGACCCAGAATGGCAGGCAAGGGGGATCCAGTTAAACTCTGAATTTTCCTAGACATGGGAGTCATCCCTGGGCTAATGTCCCACTCCTCTCCTGGGCAGGTGGTAGAGGTGGCTGGTAGTGGGCATTGTCTACAAAATACATAAACAAATAAATGAAAGAAGGCCTCCACTGGATGTGAGCAGTTTTGTATATGTTCTTTCTATTCTAATCTACCACATTTCACAGAATTGTAGCTGCAGCTCCTATTAGATTCACTAGTTTTCAGACATGGCTGCAGTTCACAGGTGGCTTCATTTCAGAGGCAGCTTCTATTAGGAAGCATTTGACTGTGCAAGTTTGTCAATGCCATTTTAATCAGCTGTGCTCAGCTGATCTCATGCCAGCTGTATAATTAGAAAATGCTCCTACCTGCTGTCAGCTGCTGCTGCTGTCAATGTCAGTTACTGTGCTGCTTGAACCTCTGCTTATAACTCCTCAGGCTTTCTACTATACCCAAATGAAAAAGTCAACAACACTGCCATATTTCACCGGATTGTAGACACGGCTGCAAAATGAGGCAGCTTCTACTAGGATAACTGGATTTAGGTGCGGCTTCAGTTCTGGGGCGGCTTCTTTTCAAGGGCAGCTACACTTCGGTGAAATATGGTAGTTTTTTCTGCCCCACACCCTAGTTCCTTATTTATCTGGCAACCTCCCAGCTTTGTCTTCCACTAGCCCCTTCCCCTGCCTTTGTCCTCCATGACCCTGTAGTGGGATCCAGGGGTCCTGAATCCCCCACCAAGTAACGTATTAAGTTAAGCTGGGAAGTCCATGTCTGCAGGACCCAAGTGCACCAACCACCATTCAAATCAGGATATGATTTTCTTTATATGTTCTTAATGAGATTAAAGTGTAGTCTTTAAACATGTTTGAGGACTAATGGTTTTTCTACTTGTCAAAGGCAAATACGGAACCATGTACCAAGACTGGTCTAGCAAAAATCAATCCCCGGGCTAAATCTTGAAGAGCTTAATCTTAAATCAAATTTAATAAACTCTGCATATCAAAAGTAGACAGACAGGGTTAACAAACATGATCTGCATAACTGGCATTCCTGAAAAAATTACTGTTTGAATGGCAATATGTTAGCAGTAAACTCAGAATGAAATGTTTTATAATCGAATTCATGGCCAGCAAGTTCAAAGCCAGAAAAACTGCAGTATTGATTTAAAATGCTGTACTCCCTGTAACTAACAAATAGCACAGAACTAATGACCTCAGAGAAGGGCATTTCTTTTCACATGAGTACAGACAATAACCTTCTCAGCTGTGCTGCAGAAAAACAAGGTCAGATACTCCACCAGTAGCTGCAGCACTGACAGAGCACCTGGAAAAGTTATTATTCTCTTGGGCCTTTTCACCATATAGTGCGCTATTTATACACATTTCCTCAAGAATGGGCAGGGGAAGAAAGGGAGTAAAGGGCTTGCAACACACAAATGAGTATGCCCTTTTATGTGCGGTTAAATCTCATGATAGATGATAGCCAAAATCCATGATGCTGGTCTCCAGTGCCCCCACTTGAATGGGACTTTAATTTATTTATTTACAGTTTTTGGCTAAGACACAGCCAAGCCTGGTTTCCAGGTGCGTTCAGGGTTGGGAGGTGCAAACAGAGGGAAAACACATAATAAGTATAGGAGCACTGCAAATAAACAGGCATATGATAACAAGATGATACAGCATGTACAGTGACAAAATCAAAATTAAATATGAAATATATATGTAAAGTGTTAACCGCCACCTGATATGCACATTGGTGCCACTCTTCAAGTTTGTCAAGCTTTACTGTTCAGCCTTCAGATGGATGGCCCTGGATCTGATGCAACTTGGCTGGGAACTCTGAATTACATGGTGCCTCCCCCTGGTAAAGACTCTTGCACTACCTTAGTACTCAGTATGATGCCCCCAAGGAAAGAATAGTTATACCAATGCCCCAAGAAGCCCACCCCATAGTGTAACCCCCCCTGCAAATGGGGGTTCCCAAAAGACTTCCAGGAGCTTGCTTGAATGCTCCAAGCCTGAATGGTGTTTGGCGTTTAAGCCATTTATCAGTGAGTGTTTTTAGAACCTCTGGTACTGTCTCTTTAAGAGCTGTCTGCTTGCAGACATAATTAGTTGTATGGGGACTGTGTGTTTCTTTGATTGAGTACCACTCGAGCTGCTGCCAATTCACTCCATTTTGCAGTCACTAGGAGTGCAAAGGGAACCTATCTGAAAGATGTAACTGTTTGCCAGAAACCATTTAGAGTAATAATGAAATTACAGTTTGTCTAACCTGCTTTCTTTGCAGTCAGAACTGTGTCTGCCTAGTTCCCATTCTGGTTTTGAACTGCTGAACTGGACCAATCAGTGTGGGGTAAGCTAGCTCTAAAATGGTGCCTTGAATGAATCAGAACTTGGACTCATAATCTGAGCCAGCCACAAGAGGATTGTATGGGCAGTGACTCTGGGAGATGTAGTTTAGACTTGAGCCTTTTTGGACCAACAGGAGCAGTCTGTTGGGTGACAGCCAATCCAGTCAAGAACTGGGAGGAACTCAAAGGAAGTGCCCGTTTTGTCTGTTGGAGTTTCAGTTGAGCTCTGGCAGTGAAGAAGGAAGGAGCCCTGTGCTTTTCAGTGTGCAGTTTTAGTCGGAAGCGTGTGTAAGGCCCAGAGTTCGGTCTGCAGCTTGTGTAACTGCTTGTTAGGACTGAATCCGTCCTGTGAAGAGAATCAAAGGATATCTGAAGAGTAGAAACCAGGCTCACCCTGTAGAAGACTGGAGAAATTGCTGAATTGCACTCGATCTGTCAGGAACTGAATCTGCTGTGTGTTCTCCCGGGTATTGTGCAGTAATTACGATGGGATAGAGAAGCAGTCTGCCTGGTATAGTACTTTCTGTTTTACCATATAAATGTGTGAAGAGGCTTGTGTACCTCAAGTGAATCCTGCTGCCACTAAAGGACTTTTGCCTGTTACTGTTCACCATATAAATGTGTGAGGAGGCTTGGTTAGCTCAAGTGAATCCTGCTGCCATTAAAGGACTTTTGCCTGTTGCAGTTTGCCATATAAATGTGTGGAGTCTCGTGGAGCTCAAGAGTAGCCCTGCTGACATTGAAGGACCCTATCTTGTTTGGAGGTCGTGAGTACTAATTCAGGTTCGCTCCTGTTGAATTGCCACATTGAATCCAAATGGAATCACTGTACTGCTGACTGTTTAACTAATTTTTCTTTTCTCTGTGAAAGGGCCCTACCAGCTGCCACGGTTTGGACTAGCCACTAGGGCTTGGGTACCCAGGGACAGTAACTGGTAGGGATAGGCCTGTGCACAGAGCCATAAATAGATAGTAAGTATAAGCTAATTAACCTGATTTCCCTCGTCCTTGTTATATTCCCCTAAATAAATCAGAGCTGCTTGTTTCAGCAAAGTTATACTGCCTGAGGTATTTGTCTATGTTAAAGTATTGTACTGTGATTGTTGCACTGTATCTTATTTTACAGAGGTCCCAGTGCCTGGAACTAGCCCTGGGGGTAAGTGTATACTGTGAGGTAATTCTGATATATTGTGTGGGCCACTAGTGGGAAGAAAGGGGGGTTGCAGTGTCCCAGAGGGCTGTGACCAAGAAAGTTTAACTATTGCAAACCCTGACCTCTGGGTGGAGGCACCCGCCATTGGATCCAGGCCCCTCAACCTGTTAGTGGCAAATCAGGCAGGGGTAGTAGCCCCTGGGATAGCGCCATCTAGGGGTTACATCTTGGAGGCTCACGCTGGGATTGTGTGTCCTCTAGTGCCATATTCTAGAACCACTGTTAAGAAAAATGGGTACCCGACAGAAGTGGCTGTGCACCGGCTGGTGGAATGGTGTACTGGGAGGAGATTGACCCCAAAATGCTATGCTTATACTGGACATCCCCTTGGGTATCAATACGGACATTGTACAGGAGTACTTTCCAAGGTGGAAGGTTTACAAAACCTTGTGGTGGTGGGTCGGCATGCTAATCTGCTCACCCACTTTTCTGCCCTAGTAGAGTTTAAGGATCCCATAGATAGCTCCAAAGTGCCACAGACCATTACCCCAGAGGGAGCCCTCACTGCTTGGAGAGTGATAACTAAGGACAGTAAAGACCTGGGGGAATGAGCCACCACCACTATCTGAAACTTTGAGGAGAAATTTGCTAAATGGTTGCTGGGAGAAGGGAAACTGTGGAGGACTTGAAGAAACTATTCTTGCCACCTGGGGTGTTCCTCCCCAACACCCTCTCCGCTCCAGTGCCCGTAATGGTGGCTGAACCAATGCAGACTCCTATTTCTGCACCTGCCATTAGTCACGACTCTTACGAAGGTTGAGGATCTTCTCTGGCACCTCCCACCCCCAAGGGAGGATGACTGGGAGACCTGGATAGACAATATTGCCCCCAGTGCTAGAATGGCAATGCTCGGAAGCCAAAAAGCGAAAAGGGTTAGTGAGAGCCTCGAGGTCCTGCCTGGCTACCATCCGTGCTAAGCGGGCCCAGTAACCCTGAAGCGACTGCACAGGCCTATCTTGAGGCCTTGGAGAATGTGTATGGGAGCCCAGATTCTGATGAGGACCTATGGTGAGAGTAAGAAATGCACAACAGTACCAAGGGAGTTGTTGTCTGTGTATGTCTCTCGGTTGAAAAAATGTTGCAAGAATGCCTCAGAAAGGGTAGTTTGCCAGCGATTGAACTGGACCGAACCAGACTGGACAGAATCCTTAAGTCTGCCCCCTTCTCAGAACTGCTGTTGCTTCAGTTACGCCTGGCAAATCGACTGGAATCCCCACCCTCCTATGATGAGTTAATGAGAGAAATTCGAGGAGTTGAGAAAAGGCGACCTCAGGAGGGACCTGCACCAACAGCTGTGGCTACGACCCGAGTGACTGAGGGTGACCCATCAAGTAAAGTTCAGGGGCAGAGGTTGGCAGTAAATGAGTGCTCTGACAAGGAAAAAGATATGCCACAATGGGGCGAACTGTTGAGAGAGATCCGGGAATTCAAAAACAGTCCCTTTATGAAGGCCACGCCTGCAAGTACGGGCCCTGACCTATATCCGACTGCATCTGCTATGGGGGTGGGGTACCCACCCATGTATCTCCTGCTGATAACAGCTCCAAACTCGATTCCTTGACCATGGAAGTGGAGAAACTGATGAGATGTCTCCAAATGCTTATCACGCCACAGACAGAGATGACACCAAGGTTTCCAGTTAGTAATACCCCCGCCCTGGCTCCCAGTGTGGCGCCTCAGCCAGCTCAAACTCCAGAAAGTATGTTTTGCTATAATTGTGGGAAAGATGGGCACATGAAAAGGGAATGCTGGTCCCCAAAAGACACTGACAAAGTTGCATATAGGCTACAAGGAGAGCTTCGGAGAACAAATCAGTGGTTAAGAGGTGCACAAAATGATCCCAGTGAGTGCACCAAAAATGCTAACTCACGTCCTTTTGTGGCAAGGTCAGTTGCCCAGGCCCCCACTACCGTCTCTCCAGACTGGTCCAGAATAGTGGGTCCCTCCATGGAGACCACTGTAAAGGTGAATGGAGTGTCTACAAGAGCTGTATTAGACAGTGGCTCCCAAGTGACAATTATGTTCCAAGATTGGTATCAGAAGCATTTGTCAAGGTACCCTTACAACCATTAGAAGGACTGCATGTATGGGGTTAAGTGAGAAGGCCTACCCTATTCCGGGTACATCCAATTTGGCTGTCTTTCCCCACCTCCGTGGCTGGAGTGGCCGAACAAGTAGAGACCCTAGCCTTAGTGTGTCCCCCACTGGACTGTATGATGGTGTCCCTTTGTTGATTGGAACAAATGCTCATATGTTCGGAAGGCTGGCACAGTTATGTTATGAAAAACAGGGTCCAAGACTAGTAGAGCTTTAAGAGTTCCGGCTTTAATTAAGAAGGCCTATGAGGCACAGAGATGCTGAAAATAAAACCAGAGGAATCGGTCGGAATTGTATGGAAGAAGGATCCTGAGTCTCTGATCCTGGCGCCAAATGCCCAGTGTACCTTACAGGAGAGGTCCGTATCAGAAAGGATGTTAAGAATAAAATATTAATGTTGGATGCACCAGGCGATGGAAAATTGCCAGAGAGACTGCTGGTCAAGCCTAGTATTTTGCCCGCTAGAGCCCATGCTTATGCCAGAAGGGTAATGGTCCAAGTTCATAATGTGTCTGAAAGAGACATTCGAGTAAATAGAGGTTGCATCCTGGCTAATGTGCATTGTGCAGACACTGCAGTGCTACCCAGCAGCAAGAGTTCAAGGAAGAATGACAGAGTAACGCCTGACTTGTTTGATTTCGGCAACTCCCCATTGCCAGCTGAATGGAAAGTGAGGATCAGTGAGAAGCTTGCCCAGAGAGACCAGGTGTTTTCTTTAAAGGAATGGGACGTAGGATGTGTGCAAGGAGCTGAGCACAATATCCGGCTGCATGACAAAAGACCATTTCGTGAGAGGTCTCGACGCCTGGCACCTGCTGACATAGATGATGTGAGACGGCATCTGCAAGAGATGTTAGCTGCTGGTGTAATACAAGAATCCAGAAGCCCTTATGCTTCCCCATTGTGGTAGTGAGGAAAAGAATGGGACAGTAAGGATGTGTGGATTATCGCACCTTAAACGGCGGACTATCCTGATCAGTACACAATGCCCCGCATTCAGGATGCTTTGGACTGCCTAAACGGGAGCAAGTGGTTCTCTGTGTTGGATCTCCGCAGTGGATACTACCAGATCCCGATGGCCCCAGAGGACCGTGAGAAGACAGCCTTTATCTGTCCGCTTGGCTTCTATGAATTCATGAGGATGCCTCAAGGGATTTCAGGTGCCCCAGCCACTTTTCAACGATTGATGGAGCATGCAGTGGGGGACATGAACTTACTAGAGTGCCTGGTATACCTAGATGATGTTATTGTGTTTGGCAGCTCACTGGAGGAACATGAGAGCAGATTATTTAAGGTATTGGACTGACTGAGGACTTTGGCCTTAAACTGTCCATTGATAAGTGTCAATTCTTTCAAACATCAGTAAAGTATGTGGGACACATAGTATCCACCGAGGGAATAGAGACCGACCCAAGTAAAGTTGAGGCATTGACCACCTGGCCACAGCCCAAAAATCTAAAAGAACTGCAAAGATTCCTGGGATTCTGTGGTTATTATTGGTGTTTCATCAAGGACTATTCAAGAGTGATCCGCCCTTTACTTAACCTTACTCAAGGGTATCCCCAACCCACAAAAAATACCAAAAGTCAGCGTCCCTCAAGACTGAAAGAGTGTATTTTCATCCAAGTGAAGTATTTGGGGCCCGCTGGACTCCTGATTGTGAGACTGCTTTTCATGAGATCATATATCAACTTACCCATGCTCCAGTGCTGGCCTATGCCGATCCAAAGAAAACCTTCGTCCTGCACACTGATGCTAGCTTGCAAGGGTTGGGGGCTGTGTTGTACCAAGAGCATGAGAATGGCCTGAGACCAGTGGCCTTGCCAGTAAGCCTGACCCCATCCGAAAAGAACTATCCTGTACATAAGTTAGAGTTCTAGCTTTGAAGTGGGCTATTGTTGACCAATTCCATGAGTACTTGTATGGGGCTAAAATACTAGTAAAACTGACAATAATCCTTTGACCTATGTGCAGACCTCAGCTAAGTTGGATGCCACTGGCCACAGGTGGCTTTCTGCATTATCTACATATGACTATGCTCTGAATACCGAGCAGGTCTGAACCACATAGATGCTGATGCTCTCTCCGGAGCCTGTTCCCAGAATGATTGGGTCCGATTGGCGAACCTGACATTCGGGCACTCTGCCGGAAGTTTGACAGGGAGGAACAAATGTCCACAGACGCAGTGGACTGCATGGTGGATTTTGGGACCCTCTGAGAATTGCATACCTGCTGCTTATTGCCACTTTTCTGCAATAGACATTGGTGCACTGCCTCAGCTGGACAATGACAGTATTCGCGGGCTCAATCCCAGATCCTATGATCAAATCAGCTTTAGAAGCCCTCTATGCAGGAAAAGATGTGTCCAAATTACGCTCCACTGATTTGAGAACTGCACTGTTATACAAAGAAGGTCCTAAGTTGAAACTGATCAATAAACTGTTATACAGAGAAACAGTAGACAGAGGGGACAAGTAGACAAACAACAACTGGTGCTGCCCACTGCCTTTCGAGACTCAGTATTGAGGTCCTTGCACAACCACATGGGGCACCTTGGTATAGACAGAACACTTGACTTGGTGAGATCCAGATTCTATTGGCCTAAGATGGGGGCTGATGTGCAGCACATTCGAACTTGTAGTCGCTGCTTACAGAGAAAGCTTTGCCCAGAGGGCTGCCCCTTGTTAACATAACCACCAGTGCACCCATGGAGCTGGTCTGTATTGATTTTCTGAGTTTGGAGTCAGATCAAAGAAATATCAGTAATGTGCTGGTGGTCACTGACCATTTCACGAGATATGCCCAAGCTTTCCCACCAAAGACCAGAAAGCATCCACTGTAGCCAAAGTACTTGTAGAAAACTTTTTGTTCACTATGGGCTCCACAAAGAATCCATTCTGATCAAGGAGAGACTTTGAGAGTCGTCTGATCAAAGAGATGCTTTCTCTGTGGGGAGTGAGAAAGTCCAGAACCACTCCTTACCACCCCCAGGGGACCCACAGCCTGAATGTTTCAACCAGACTTTGCTAGATATGCTAGGCACCCTGCACCCAAAGGACAAGACTAGATGGAGCCAACAAATTAGCACCCTGGTACATGCTTATAACTGCACCAAAAGTGATGCCACTGGGTTTCTCCCCTACCGCCTGATGTTTGGAAGAGGCTCGACTACCGGTAGATGTGTTTTAGGGTCTCTCTGATGGGGTTCAAGCTGACAACTATTTACAGTATGTGCAAAAGTTAAAGGCCCAGCTAACTCATGCGTACCAACTGGCTCAAACCATGGCTGCCAAAAGAAATCTGGCCAACAAAGAAAGGTATGATAAAAGGTGAAAGCACAGGAACTCCAGGAGGGAGATCGGGTATTGCTAAGAAATCTGGGACTGCATGGCAAGCACAAGATTGCTGACAGATGGCACCATCTCCCTCACATTGTAGTGGGCAAACTAGATGATCTGCCAGTGTACAAAGTAAGGCCTGAGAATAATTCAAAGATGTAAAAACAATGCATAGAAATCATTTACTGCCCATTGGACAAATCTTAATCGAGTCTGAGCCCCTAGAAGATGCCCCCTCTGGACCAGTGACTACAGCTGCTGCTAAGAAAAGATCAAGAAAGTCTGCACCTACAGAAGCAAAGTTATAGTGTTCCCCTCCACAAGTCCCAGTTGAGCATGACTGTCAGTCCATATCGGAAGAAAGTGAGAGTGACTTTGAATACTATCCTTCTTACGAACTGAGTCAATTGTTTCGGGGCAATCCCCTAGTCAATACTGAAGATGAAGCTGGGCCTTCTGGACTGTCCAAGCCCCAGCTTCATCCCTGGAGCCAATGCTCCCAGAAAGTGAAGTGCAAAGCATCAGATCAGATGAAATGGAATCATTGTGCATGGTTGAACTGTTTGAGTTTTCAGGGAGGAAATGATGGATTAGGTCAGACTGGTGATACACCAGAACAAGAAGAGTATTTTGAGTGCCCTGACAGTCCGCTGCCAGTGTCCGAAAGCTCTCCATGCCAGCCAAATGTTGTGGACTCAGAAACTGTAACTCCTGGAGCTGAAAGTGCCCCAAGTTCTAGCTCTCTACCCCCATGGAGACTCCTGACAAGTGAGGACAATGCTGAAAATGAGGCTCAGAGTGCAGAGACTGTAACAGTTCCCCTAGAAAGACTGGTCGAGCTGTAAAGCCTGTGGTGCACCTCAGTTATGATTCCCTGGGCGGCCTGTGGACTTGCCTCTCAATGTTGTCCATAAAGGAGTGTATGTGTCCCCAGCTCATTGCCCAAACTGAGCGTCAGTGCTAACTCCAGTTACTTGTGTTGCCCTCTATATGGTGCCTTGCCCCATCCAGCCCCAAGGTAACTGATAGGAAGGGCCCTCTCTTCAGGTTTCATGTACAAGAGGTAATAACTTGAGTTATGGTATAATGTGTATGTAATACTGTGTAAAGAGTGACGTATGCAATGTTTCAGAAATGTGTTCTTGGTAAAATCATATATTGACTGATGATTACATGTGCAGCCTAATGCAAATGTATATGGTTGCAGTTGAAACTTATGGGGTACTTGCTTGATGCAGACGTCAGCTTTCCCAGGCCAGGAAGGGTGTAACCCCCGCAAATGGGGGTTCCCAAAAGACTTCAGGAGCTTGCTTGAATGCTCCAAGCCTGAATGGTGTTTGGCGTGCTAAGCCATTTATCAGTGAGTGTTTTAGAACCTCTGGTACTGTCTCTTTAAGAGCTGTCTGCTTGCAGACATAATTAGTTTGTATGGGGGACTGTGTGTTTCTTTGATTGAGTACCACTAGAGCTGCTGCCAATTCACTCCATTTTTGCAGTCACTAGGAGTGCAAAGGCAACCTATCTGAAAGATGTAACTGTTTGCCAGAAACCATTTAGAGTAATAATGAAATTACAGTTTGTCTAACCTGCTTTCTTTGCAGTCAGAACTGTGTCTGCCTAGTTCCCCATTCTGGTTTTGAACTGCTGAACTGGACCAATCAGTGTGGGGTAAGCTAGCTCTAAAATGGTGCCTTGGACGAATCAGAACTTGGACTCATAATCTGAGCCAGCCACAAGAGGATTGTATGGGCAGTGACTCTGGGAGATGTAGTTTTAGACTTCGGGCCTTTTTGGACCAACAGGAGCAGTCTATTGTGAGTGACAGCCAATCCAGTCAAGAACTGGGAGGAACTCAAAGGAAGTGCCCGGTTTTGTCTGTTGGAGTTTCAGTTGAGCTCTGGCAGTGAAGAAGGAAGGAGCCCTGTGCTTTTCAGTGTGCAGTTTAGTGGAAACGGTGTAAGGGCCCAGAGTTCCGGTCTGCAGCTTGTGTAACTGCTTGTTAGACTGAATCCGTCCTGTGAAGAGAATCAAAGGATATCTGAAGAGTAGAAACCAGGCTCACCCTGTAGAAGACTGGAGAAATTGCTGAATTGCACTCGGTCTGTCAGGAACTGAATCTGCTGTGTGTTCTCCCGGGTATTGTGCAGTAATTACGATTGGGATAGAGAAGCAGCCTGCCTGGTATAGTACTTTCTGTTTTACCATATAAATGTGTGAAGAGGCTTGTGTACCTCAAGTGAATCCTGCTGCCACTAAAGGACTTTTGCCTGTTACTGTTCACCATATAAATGTGTGAGGAGGCTTGGTTAGCTCAAGTGAATCCTGCTGCCATTAAATGACTTTTGCCTGTTGCAGTGTGCCATATAAATGTGTGAGGAGTCTCGTGGAGCTCAAGAGTAGCCCTGCTGACATTGAAGGACCCTATCTCGTTTGGAGGTCGTGAGTACTAATTCAGGGTCGCTCCCTGTTGAATTGCCGCATTGAATCCAAATGGAATCACTGTACTGCTGACTGTTTAACTAATTTTTCTTTTCTCTGTGTGAAAGGGCCCCTACCAGCACAGTTTGGACTAGCCACTAGGGCTTGGGTACCCAGGGACAGTAACTGGTAGGGCTAGGCCTGTGCACAGAGCCATAGGTAGATGAGTAAAGTAAGCTAATTAACCTGATTTCCCCGTCCTTGTTATATTCCCCCTAAATAAATCAGAGCTGCTTGTTTCAGCAAAGTTATACTGCCTGAGGTATTTGTCTATGTTAAAGTATTGTACTGTGATTGTTGCACTGTATCTTATTTTACAGGAGGTCCCAGTGCCTGAACTAGCCCTGGGGGTAAGTGTATACTGTGAAGGTAATTCTGATATATTGTGTGGGCCACTAGTGGGAAGAAAGGGGGGTTGCAGTGTCCCAGAGGGCTGTGACCAAGTAAGTTTAACTATTGCAAACCCTGACCTCTGGGTGGAGGCACCCGCCATTGGATCCAGGCCCCTCAACCTGTTAGTGGCAAATCAGGCAGGGGTAGTAGCCCCTGGGATAGCGCCATCTAGGGGTTACAATAGTATAACAATAACAGTGCAAAATTAAGAAACGGTATGCAAATGACAGAATGCAAAACAGGGATAAGATTTTTAAGGGGTTGCAAGAACAACGCTCTGGGAAAGGAAAGGTAAGGGCTCAGCAAGGCAATAAACACTATATACAATCCCACACAAGACTCTCTCAGACATTTCCACAATAGACTTCACTAATCTGGTGCACCAGTATATCCCACAGACCCTTGGGAACTCCCTTATTTGAAGTGGCACCACACAATCTTATAGTAACACCGCAGGACCGATAATGGGTAGACAACAATGGTGTTTCAGAGTCACCACAGTCTAGGAGTAAAACACAAATAGGTAGGCTCGATGGTCTACATGCTGGTCCACAAGGCACAGTCCTGCCCACGGCTTCTGAGGCCCTAACACAGTATCTATCTATCTAACTAACCAACATTGCAGGATCAAGGCCCTGATACGTATATATGGTTCAATAGTTTATTCGGCTCCTAAGGGTTTCAGCAATGGGTTAGGTCTCCCCTTGGTAGTTCTGCTGCTACCGGGGTTCAGGAGCTGGATGCATGTAGCACAGTGGTCACTAAATCACCTCCAGTGGCATGCAGGAGTGAGCCATGGTGAAGACATCTGAGTTTCACTGGTCTTTGCCCTGCATTTGGGACTTTTGTCTTTGCACTTTAAAAAGGAACTTTTTCTTCTTTTCTGCTCCTGGTGAGAACCTCTCCATTAATATTCTGGTGTCTGAGATTGTCTGGTTGTCACAGTGGCTCTACTCAAACTCTGACGGGACACTGTCAACCCCCTTAGGTCTCAAAGTGTCCCTAGTTTAAAAAACACATTTTATGACTGCCAACATTCTGTAAAGATTGCTGATGTAGCTGGTAGTTTGATTCTGACTCTTTTTTTTTCTTTAAAAAAGTAGAAAACAGACAGCTCACCATACTGGTGTTACCAAACAAACACAGGTTTGTTTACATTCCTTGATCAGCTCCAGCTGCTTTTTTCCTGGACTTGGGAACATCCCCAACACATTCTAGCCACTCATGATGCAGTGGGAGTTTAGGAAGCTACTGCCTCATGAGTGACTGCACTGTTTGGGTGTGTTTGTAATGCTCAGGAAGTATGCAGTCAAAACATATCCAGGATTGTAAAAAAAACAAGGTTGTTTATAAATATACATCAGTATGCATTTCACTTCTACTAAACAAGAAGACAGATAAAACAAACAGCATCAATGAATGTTAGAGAAGGTAAGAAATTATAAAATGAAGGTTTTTAACTAGAAATAATATGATGAAAAACAGGTTGACAGTGTCCCTTTAAGAACAGATGCCACGTCATAATGCACTGCTTGACTCCACATCTCCGTTGTGCCTCCGGTAATGCAGGTTCAGTAATGAGCCTAGGATGTCAGCAGCCAGCTGGTTGGAGGGAGACTCAGCATCACATGGGGCACCCTCCTCCTCTGGGAAGGGGAGGTGTATGGCCCACTACAACACCATCACCTTAGCAACTATGGGTGGTGGTGCAGAGAAGCCAGCACAGGCAGCAAGGATACCTCCTCAGATATGAGAACCAGAACTGCACACTGTACTGAAGATGGGCCTTACCAGGGATCTGTTTAAAGGAATTATTATAACAGACCCAGGTCTACTTATGAGGTTTGCCCTAACACATGCCAATATATGCCATGATTTTGTTTGTCTTGTTAGCTGCTGCATCACATTGCTGCTCCGACTTAAAGAGCTAGTGGAGCCAAAAGAGACAGACAGGAAAATAATACAAATTTTAAGTAGTAGTCAGTGCTAACTTTTTATTTTGGAAGTATTTTTCTTTTTCCTTTTGCTCATAAGAAAATCTTCTATGTGACAATATTGCGCTGGCTGTATGGAACAGCTCTTAGCCTGGCAGCTGACATATTGCTCCCCCCCCTCAACTACATCATCAACACTGTGATCTCACTGACAGTGACATCACAGTGGTGAATGACCTGGCAGCCACTGAGTGGCTGTTCCAAATCAGCAGTGATGTCACAGTCAGTGAGGTCACAATGCTGAATATGTAATGGGGAGAACAGTGCTAGATATATCATCTGCTAGGCAGAGTGCTGTTCCACTCATCACACCTACTAACATTAGGTAAACAATCTTCTAATTTACCAAATGGAAAAGAAAAAGTGCCTCAGATATAAAAGGTAATAGTTGACTGCTTTTTTTGTGCCAGTCCCCCCAGAGGCTCAGCCACCACCCCACTGTTCCCCCCACACAGCCCCCCAGGACTTACCTTGGGTAGAGATCTTCCCGGTCTTGCCCCCAGGGTGGGGCCACCAAGCAAGCACACCCCAATGGAGTCTGAACCTAGTTCCCGGTGGGTCACCACCGGTGTGCCTCCCCGACTTGCCCCCAGGGCAGGGGTTCAGACCAGTCCCAATGGATCACTGAACTTGGTCACCAGTCAAGTGTCATGAGCAGGCAGAGTGAGACTGCCACAGCAGGGTGTCATACACGGGGCTGGCATTTTTTAATGCTTTATCCCCATATGGGAGGCACAGCATGCAATGCCATGATGGTACCAAAGTGCTAGTGTCTGGCACGTCTCCCCACCATGTGGGCTTTGGCAGCTGCTCCCTCTGGCCTCCCATAGTTGACTGCTTTTAAAAACTAATATTAGTTTTAGGCAGTACACTCACTATTTAAGTTGCTGCTCATTAGTACTCCCAATAATTTTTTCTGCTTGGTTTCAGCAGTCTCCATGCCATTCAGGTAGTATTTTGGATTCATGAAATTACAGTTCAAACACAGAAAGGCTGCATTAGGAAAGGTGGTGCTCCAATCGAAAAATGGATATCATTCAGTCAAAGATGGGCACTCACCAACCATTTCAGTAATCGCACTGGCTCCAAACATTGGAAGAAGAGGTATTTATTTTAAGACACACACAGTCTGCACACTTGACGTGTTTCAGAAGGAGGTCCTTTCTCAAAAGCTAATGCAGACTGACAATTCATGCAATAAATAGTAAAATAAATGTAATGCCACGATGCTGCCATTTTTTTAAAACTGACATAACAGGTTTATAAGCATCACATGGTAAAACTGGAATAGGACAGGGGTAAAAACAACAAAAGGGGGGGGTGGAGTTGGATCCAAGCAAGTGGATCCAGGGTATTGGGGGTTGGGGGAGGAGCGTATGGAAAAAGGAAAATTCATATATAGACCACAACACCCAAAACTTATTTACATAATGACATAAATATAGTATCAAAAGAGAAAAAGAGTTTTTTTCCTGAAACTTTATTACAATATCTTATTTCATAACTTCTATTTTAATTTACTTCTTTTTTAAAAAAAGGTTTTAAATCAAAACCTGTATTTAGACATGGAAAGTGTGTAACTCCCAGGTTTGCAATCCATTAAGCTTCCCTTTTGAGTACTAAATCGTTGAAATCCTCTCCCCCCATCCGAGGGTGTGAGTTCACTTTGTCAATGGCCACGAATTTAAAATTGTAAATTGAGCCATCTCTACTTGCCTAATGCTGTCCACAAAATGTATATTTACCTTTCTACATTTTTTCTACACTATGTATAAATTCCTGCTGTTATTGGACTTTGTCACTTTTGGATGTTATTTTGAGACAAGCTATCAAATTGTATGTGTCATGCACTGTTTTTTGCTTTTGTTGTATGTTATTTTTTTGTATATTTTGTTGTATGTTAATTTATTTATTTATTGAAATGTAGGACTACAACCTTTGAGCTACAAGCTCATTTACAAAGGTTCCATGTCAGGCACAAAGGATCAAATATACACAGTACAATACAAGGAATGTGAAAAAACAGAGAAAGCTGTAAGGAAATAAACACAATAACAGGAACAGTTATTGCAGTTACTGTATATAACCTAAAAAATAAAGAATTTTGGAAGGTAAAAAGTTGATTAAAAGCAACACAGTAGACCTTGATTAGAGAAAAGGGGGTAAATATAGGGGGTGAGGAAAAGGATGGCAGTAACCTCAGGCTCGGGGTCAGTTTGTCATAGGGGGTAAGTGAAGGAGGGGTAGTTGTGGCAGAAAGTGATGAAAATGGATAGTGAGGTGGGTTGAAGACCTGATGAAATGGATTGGGGCAGGAGTGAAGGGGAGCAGGGAAATGGGAATGAGGGTCGACACGATGCAGGTTGGGCAGCTGATAAGTGCAACTGATGGGGGGAGTTCCATGTCAGATTTCGGGGAGAGGAGATCAGGGGAATCAGGAGCAAATCTGTTGGCCGGCCAGATGAAATTTGAATGCTGATTTGAAGAGGCCGATTTTGCTGATAGCAGTAAGTTCGGGTGGGAGCGCACTAAGCCAGAGTGGGGCCCTGTATTCAAAGGATCTCTGGCATTGAGAGGTCCGCCAGAAGGGGACCTTGATGAACAGCTTGTTTGATGCCCTGGTAGTCCTAGTTGGTTCAATCTGGTACAGGAGGGAACTGCTTCCAGGTGGCAATAGGCCTAGGATTGTTTTTTGGCAAGGAGACAGACTTGGTAGCGGGTCCTCTCTGCCAGGCTTAGCCACCCCATTTTCAGGTAGAGATTATAGCTATGGGTGAGGCATGGAGCCCCTAGTGCTAGTCTGCAGGCTTTATTCAGCATAGTGGCAAGCCGTTTAAGGGTTCTGTCAGGTGCCACACTATATATGGAAAGACCATAGTCAATAGTCGAGAAGACTGAGCAGGTGATGGCAAGCTGAAGAGCTTTTTCAGTGAGGCAGTTACGGTGCTTGTATAGTAGACCAAGCTTCCGGTTTGCTGATGAGGCAACATTGTCAACGTGGGAGAAGAATGAAAGGGAGCTGTCTAGGGTGAGGCCCAGGTATTTGAAGCTTTGGACCATTTCTATGGCTACGTTTTGTTTGCTAAGAATATTTATGGTGGATGTCTTGTATCAGTTATGGGCGGGGGCAAATAGCATGGTCTTGGTTTTGTTATGGTTGACAAGCAGCTTAGCCTGATCAAACCAGGCATCAACATTGTTGAAGTCCTGTTGAAGTCTTTGTTCAAGGGGGGCAGGGTCAGTGTGGCTAGTGTAAATAACCGCATCATCTGCGTACAGAAGGATTTTGCGCTGACAGGCTAGAGGGAGGTTGTTTGAAAAGACTAAACAGTAGTGGGCCTAGTATGGATCCTTGGGGAACACCGGTGGACACTTGCTGTGAGTCTGAGAGGGTATTAGATATTTTTACCTGTTGTACATGCCCTGTGAGGTAGCTCTGGAACCGGCACAGTGAATCTGGGGATATCCCCATAGCTTCAAGCTGGGCCAGGAGGAGGTAATGGTTGATTGTATCAAAGGCCTTGGTGAGGTTGATAAAGGTTGCCCCCACCAAGTGCCCTTGATCGAAGGTGTTGTGAATGAACCCCATGAACTCCAAAAGCGCAGTAGTAGTACTGTGGAGTTTATGGAAGCCATGTTGCTGTTGGCATTGTAACTGGTATTTATCAAGGTGTTCTACCAGTTGATTGTAGACGATCCACTCTAAGGCTTTTGAAATCGTCGGGAGAATTGAAATTGGATGGTAGTGGGTATGACTTGTCTTAATACCTGCTTTGAAGACAGGGGTTACAACTGCAGCTTTTCATCACTTTGGGAACATACCTGAGGTTAGGAACAGGTTGATGATTCTGGTTAACAGTATTAACACGTCTAGTATCAGGGAGATTAGTTTGAGGTCCAGGCCCTCAGCACTATGCCTGGACCTCCCCAGTATTTTGGAAAGGTATTTTGTTGCCATCCCTTTGGATATTACTCTAAGGTAGAATGGGGGGGGGGCGTGATTTGTTGGATGTGTTCGGGGCAGTTTTAGTTGAGGCTCACTCACAGGGCTTTGGCAGTTGGGGGGAGCACAGCACTGAAGTCGGTGAAGGCTTTGTTAAAGATGTCTGCGATAGTTTTAGGGTCTTGTGTAGCGGACCCTTTGAAATTCAGCAAAGTGGGTTCAGAGATATCGCACTTCCCAGTGATTGCGTGGATGTTTTTCCAGAAGCTATGACATCACCACAGGAGTTTAGCTTGGACTTGGAACATTTGGCTTTAGCCAGGCGGATTGCGAGGGTACAGTTATTATGAGCCACTTTATAGTTCTGCATGTCACTGGTTGTGCAAGAACTTTTGTACTTATACCATAGCTGATCTCTGGTGCACATCTGAGCTAGGAGGTGAGATGTAACCCATGGTTTATGAGTTCCTCTGATTTTTCTTTTTTTAATGGGGGTGAAGATATCTCAGGCATCGTTCACAATTTTGATAAATTTATCCAGCGCCATGTCGATGTCTTTGGTAGCTAGTACAGGGGCCCAACTCTGTTGTTGAAGTTATTGCCTGAAGGAGCTAAGCTGGCCCTTTTTTAGCAGACAGGATATAATTACCTTCGCTGGGGGTTTCGAGGCCTTGTTCGACCAGTGGAAGATAATGGGCGAGTGGTCACTGAGGGAGTCCGGGAGCACTTTTAGACCTCAGATCCTCCCTGGGTGGTTTGTTAATACCCAGTCTAGCAGGTTACCGGTTCCCATTCTATAATTTATATGAGTGGGAAGGTCAACTAGCTAATGGAAGTTGATAGAGGAAGTCGCATCCTTGAAGGTGGCTGACTCACTTGATAACCAGTTGATGCTGAAGTCACTCATAACAATTACTTCATTATTGGATTGAAGGTGGGTGAGGTGTTCGTGAAGAACTGTAAAGCCTTCAGCGTTCTCCCTGGGGGGAATATATACTGAGACAAGTGTAAGGCTCTTGCCCAGGGATCCTAGGGTCAGCCTCACCGAGAGTATCTGCATGTTTTTTCCTGATTTTAATTGGGGGAGAGCTATGCCCTGAAGGTGATTTTTTAAGTAAATTATGCAGTCACCTCCCCTTTTCCCTAGCCTATCGAGCCAGAAAAAGGTGTACCCGTGCAGCAGGACTTGATTGTCCGGGGTCCTAAGTGTAAGCCATGATTCGGTTATGAACAGGACATCTGGGTTGTGCTGTGCGACCCAGGCTTGAAGTAAGTCAAGTTTTGGTAGAAGGCTGCAGATGTTGATAGAGGCGATTGAAATCAAACGGCTGTTACCAGGTGAACCAACATCGCTTTTACTAGGACCAGGGTTAGGATGGATATTACCTGAGAGCATCAGTAGTAACCAGGCTACCCTGATAGCTAGGAGCTTGAGTTGCTTGATGGAGCAAGATGAGTGGCAACGGAAGGGGGATTGGGGAGCAGAACAGCGAGCAAAAGGGATTGACGTTATGGCAGGTGGTGGGATTAGATAGCGGTTTCTCAACAGTGGCAGGTACTGAGACCCTGTGGTCAGCAAGACTACAGACTTTGGGAGGCTGGGCACTGATGTGGAGTTTGGCAGCATGTCCCTATAGATCGGTTTGGGGTCTGGCATCATGTTGGTGTTGTTGTACGGCAGAGTATAGTTGAGAAGTTGAGAGGCTAGTACAAATATAGCAAGCCAGGTAGCTTGTGACGGCATGGTTGGTTTAGCCATGCAGAGCAATTGATCTGTAGTATGGAATTCAGTAAGGTGAATAGCAGAAGGCAAATTAGGAAATTGGAATCCTGAGACAGGTTCTAGATTGTCTGTATACCCCAAGAAAGAAGAGAGATTGAGTGGAGGGGAAAAGTTGTGGTAGGCTACAGCAAGAACAGCTATAGGTGATGAGAGTTAAGATCACTTCGGGCCAATGAGAAGGGAGATCCACAAGAGAGGGAGGAGCAATAGTGTATTTAAAGGAGGCCTGGGAGAGGGCTGGGGGGAAGAAAAAGCATACAGTTATATGACAGTGAGGTGGTAAAAATCAAGGAAGAATTAGATGTCAGTAAAGCAGGCTAAGTCGCACCAATTGGCTGAACCAAGGTTACTGGCAGGCCAATCAGGGTCCAGGAGCTGGATCGCTGCTCCAATCGGGAGCCGCCAAGGTAAGCTGGCTCCAAGAGCAAGGATGGATGAAAAACAGCAGCTGTACCTACTGATGGGATCCGGCGCTAGCTTCCAGGATGGTGGTCAGGGTTGCTGGATTTACCGGGTGGTGGCCAAGTAGAGACGGCTGTTGCAGTCCACTGAAAGCTGCTTGTGCACTGCTCTGGCACGGTCAAATCCCTGGAGGAATAGACAAAAGGACAGACTTAATATATGGAAGTAGGTAGCGTGACAAAGGTGTGGGAGTCTGGTGGCAGCCCGACAGCGGGGGGTGGAGGTGTCTGCAAATTAACATAGGGTCTGAGAAAAGAGTTGCAGGGGTGGGGTTGCAGTGAAAAACAATAGTGGAGAGACAGAGTGATTGTAACCAGAGGAGAGGAGAGGATTAAGTACAGAGTAGGGGGTGGGTATGACACCAAGAGCCAAGTTCAGTGACCCAAGGAAGCTTTTTTACGAGAAGTTGGAGATTGGTGGTGGTGGGGGGGGGATACAGAGAAAGCAGGAAGGGAAATTTTAGGTAAAGTTCAGAGACAGTAGTAGTAGGACAATGGGAGTGCAGAAGGGAGAGAGACAGCAAAACAGTTTCAATGCTTGGTAAATAGTAGTCAGGCAGGCTATGCTAGACAAAATTAAACTTTAGAATTACTGGCAAATAGCGGTAGGCAGAATAAACACATTTCATGCAAGTAGGCTACACTAGGCAGGTTATTCTAGTAGAGACAGGGTAGCTATGCAGGTTACGATAACAATTATAAATGCAGGCAGGCTACTCTAGGCAGATTTACTCTAGGATATAAAGGCAGGCTATGCTAGGCAGGTTAAGACTAGATACCGAATACAGGCAAGCTGTGCTAATCAGAAAAGTGTACAGTTATATGCCAGCGAGGTGGTAAAAATCAAGGAAGAATCAGATGTCAGTAAAGCAGGCTAAGGCACACCAATCGGCTGAGCCGTGGTTACTGGCGGGCCAATCAGGGTCCAGGAGCTGGATCGACACTCCAATCAGGAGCCGCTGAGGTAAGCCGGCTCCAAGATGAAAAACAGCGGCTGCACCTACTGATGGGATCCGGTGCTCGCTTCCAGGAGGGCAGTCAGGGTTGCTGGATTTACCGGGCGGCAACCGAGGACAGACGGCTGTTGCAGTCCGCCAGTAGCTGCTTGTGCACCACTCTACCCAGTCAAATCCCTACTGATGGGACCCAGTGCTTGCTTCCAGGAGAGCAGTCAGGGTTGTTAGATTTACCGGGCAGCGGCCAAGGAGAGATGGCAGTTGCAGTCCGCTGGCAGCTGCTTGTGCACCACTATGGCGCAGTCAAATCCCTACTGATGGAATCTGATGCTCGCTTCCAGGAGGGTGGTCAGGGTTGCTGGATTTACCTGGCAGTGGCTGAGGAGAGACGGTCATTGCAGTCTGCCGGTAGCTGCTTGTGTGCCGCTCTGGCGTGGTCAAATCCTTGCAAATGAGGACATGCGGACATCCTTGCAAATGAGCTTGCTCAACGGATTTATGCCTCACAATAAACTTGAACTTGCCATAATATGATTGGCAGTAACATAGGTAACATCTCCCTTTTCTATGGCTCCAACATGCTCACTCACTCTTACTTTATAATTTCTAGTTGTCTTGCCTACATAGAATGCCATATGCAGCTACAGGCTGCCAAATAAATAGGGGACACATGCAAATAACTGAAGTGATGCTGCTGTAATCGTACAGCTGCCAGGCTGGGGCGCTATTTGTATAATTTTATTTAAGGACTAAATGCTAGTAATGGTCTCGTTCAGAGTTTGCAAGGACTGTAGGAGAAGTAGCACTGAAAATCAATCTGGACAAGAAAAAATGAAAGGAAAAAGTGGTACTGTATAGAAAATAGGGTAGAAATTAGAAAAAGTAACAATAGGATACAAGAGAGCGCAAGGGCTATTTATATATGTGAGGGAAGTGGGTCCCCAGGAGATAGGATATAGAAGTTGTCTGAATAGACATTCCAGCGGTCAGAGTATGGGTTATAAAGAAATCATGTAGCTAAGTGGTCAGTAACACGCAAGCAGGCTCTCTGCCTCCAGACATAGGGTGAATCATACTTCTTCAAATAAATATGAAAAATCAAACAAAAACAATGAATCTAACAAACCAGTAATCATTACGTTAACAATGTCATGTGAGGTCAGACACATTTACAAAAAGGGAATCACCTCTACTGCATCATTCAAACCAGTGGGTGTTAATGCAGTCAGCATATCAGTCCATTTAAGCTCTTTTGTACTAATGTTTTCAGGTAGTCCCCACCTCTTGCGGCTATGGGGGCATGTTCAATTCCGATAAATGTCATGGAACTAGAATTTGTTTTGCATGTGCAGATTCAAAAAGGATGTCCAATGGAGTGTCAGGGTTTTCTGCTAGAACAGAACAAACATGTTCCTGGATCCCATGTAAACTTGCCACTACAAGTTCCACCAAAAAAGGCATTCTGGAGTTGTCTTTCTTGAAATACATCTGGCATGTGACTTATGTTACAGGATTTCATGTACAAGACAAATGAACTCAGAGGTAAGTGAGATTACAAGCTGGTTTTAAGAATGCTTGGAACATGTATGAACTGATAGCAACACAAACCATCACTCTGGAGTTGTAGCTTCCAAGTTTTGTTACTGTGGGCCATTGATTATGGGAGAAGAATTAGCATTATATAACACTTTTCATGCACATTGTATCCCCAAAGCACTTTACAAACAATGAGAGACTGGTAGTGAAGTGACTGTAAATGTGTAGTGGCAACCATTTTGCACATCAAAACCCACACTGCCTTGAAAACTTTATGTACCAATTTTATGAGGAGGAGAATGTTGGCCAGAACACTGGGGAAAAAATGACTTACTACTGTAAAAAGTGTCTAGGTTTCTTTTACTTCCTCCCAGACACCCACCAAAACAGCACCACAGATGGACCTCGGTTTAAAATCTCATCTGAGGGACAGAACACCCCAACAGTACAGCATCCCCCCAGTGCAGCACTGGAGTGCCAGCATTTATGATATGAGCCTATCCCAGTGTAGGACTAGAACCTACAACTACAACCTACAGCAAATGTGCTACCAACTGAACCATGCTGACGGGGATTTGGAAACTGAAAACTACAGTGCCTAGAATCCAGATAAAAACTATAATTTCTTTTATCACTAATTTCAATAAACCAAACTGGCAGTATGGCCTAGAGGCTGGCAGTATAACCTTGAGGTTAGAGTAATGAACTGTGAATGAGTTTGAGTGATGTACCGTCCAGCAGTCCTGGATTTGATTCCGACAACCCCTATTTGCATACTGTGTGACTCTGAGCAAGTCATTTAATCAGTACAAAGCTCCTGGGTTGCCCCTGAAAACAAGCAGTTGTGCACTCTTTACTTCAGGGTCTTTGGAGGCACCCTCCGCCGACTGCAGCTAGTGCAGAATGCAGCTGCCAGGTTACTGACAGGCCTTTCGAGGTTCTGTCATGTGACTCTGGTGCTGCATGAACTGCATTGGCTGCTGGTCAGGTGGAGGGTTATCTTCAAGGTGGGTTTGCTCACCTTTAAGGCCCTAAATGGACTAGGCCCTGGCTATCTGTCTGATCTCCTAACACCTGCCGTCCCAGTCCTCTCCCTCCGTTCCTCCTCTAGGGGCCTCCTGGTGATTCCCAGGACAAGGTTAAAAACTGCCGGCAACAGCACGTTCAGTGTCACCGGTCCCGACCTGTGGAATTTGCTCCCTTCTGCCATTAGGGAGGCCCCTTCAGTTGAGGTGTTCAAGAGCCGCCTAAAGTCCCACCTCTTTTCTCTGGCCATCCCTGATATAGTCATTTAATTTGATACATGAACTGACTACTGAATCTGTTTATTTGCACTGTCTTTATAATTATTGTTTTAAATATGTAATTATGTATGCATTTCTTATTCGTTACTTATCTTTATGTAAGGTGCCCAGAGTCTCTGGGAATGGGCGCCATATAAATAAACTTTGCCTTGCCTTGCCTAGTGGGTCTTCCCTGGTTAACAAAGAGCAAATAAATAAACTAAGAAAAAAACTATACATCATGCAAACACACGGGGAGGCAGTATAACACAGTGGTTTAAGGCTCTGAGCTGCAAATCTGGTGACATCCAGCAGACCAGACCTGGGTTTGAATCCCACAGCTTGCATACTGTGTGACCCTGAGCAAGTCACTTAACTTCCCTGTGCTCCCAGGTCACACCTGTAAAAAAGCTTTCAGCTTAGTGTGCTAATCCTGGTTAAAAACAACTAAAAAAAAAAAAAACATACCTCACAAGATAATATGAAATGACACACAAACTTTGTTTTAACTTGCTTACTATTACTATAAATAGCAGCCTACACATAAATATTGTACTCTTTAACAGAAATTAGCAAATAAGAAAGGATGAAAAAATTAAAAACATTATGGGCTGGATTTTCGAATGCTTGTGAATGCCACAGGCCCTGGGTGTGCCGTATAAATGGCACATGGAGCTTACCACATTCAATGACCTGCAATCGGGATTTTCTATCTCATGTGCCAATTGCTGCAAGTTAGACCAGCTTTTTGTGGTCTAGCCTGCTGCAATCCCGAGGACCTGTTTCACGGAGCTTGCACCAGATATGTCGTGCAAACTGCCATAAATAGGGAAAAGTGTTGCAAATGCGCCTGAGAATGTAAAATCGGGTGCAGTTGTAGCAAATAGGTGTGGCGCACCACCAGAACCAAAGTGCCATGGCGCAAGTCTTATTGCAAGCCCTGCACAAGAATTTGAAAATCTTGCCCTATGTCTTTCAGGAAAGAACTGCTTGCAAAAAAGCCAATATTTTTCAATGTATAAAGTTACACACACTTTATCACACTTGGCCAAAAGCACAGGTAATACACACTAAAAGATATCAAGTGATTAACAAGTACACTGCAAAGGGAAAAAAATTACATTAGAAAATGGTGAGCTGGCCCAGTGGTGCTGAGGGCTGAGGCACTGGATGTCACACCTTGAGCCACGCCAGCGACCCATGCTCAGAGGCAAGCTCGGGCCGCCAGGGATCAGCAGGAAGGGAGAGCTGGTAGAAGGCTGTAGTTGCCGCTGGACTGCTCCCCTCTCCAGAATTGGGGAGGCTAGCCACCTCGCTCTCAACTGACACCCAATGGAGGCTGGATGTCAGATCAAGGGAGGTCTGGGGGACTTACGCCAGGAAGGCGAAGGGAGTGTGGTTTCCAGGAGCACACGCACACCTCCACGTACACGCTCTTACCTGTATTCGCCACTGCTCCGGGAGGGATGAGGAGAAAACAGAAAATGGGGCACCATGGCAGGCTTAATGAAGCCCTGAAGCCAATACAGGGCGGCTTGAGTGCCTCTGAGAGAGGACCGCAGCCTGCCTGCTTGGAGCCCTAATGGGAGAAAAACCTATATAAAAAAAAAATTACAAAATGGTGAAAGGGGAAGCTGAAGTAATGAAGCATTCTGGCTTGTTTTTGTATTATAACTTGCTTAGTTTTGCTAGGCAAGCATGAAAAAAAAATTCTTGTGTATGTTGGTTTGGAGTAGTTTGTATGGTGATACTGCCGTGAAGACCAATCTTAAGAATAATATAATGTGCATTCTTAGGCTATAAGAACCATGGACCAAAGGCTAGTGGTTCTGAGATCCTAAGAATGTAAGTGAAACCACTTAAAAAAACGTAAGTGTGGTCTCTGAGATAGACATAACATATTATTGATTAAGGTCAATTGAAACTATATTAAAAATGTTAAACACCTCTCAGAATGAGCCTGTTTCCATTTACACAATAAGTGTCTCACGTTGCTATCCAGTGGCCCAGTGTGCAACACACATGCTCCTATGTTGGCGAACTGGGTTCAGGGACAGACTTGGGAATTGGCTCAAGCAGCCAGTAGGACTGGTGTGGCACTGCTGCATGGAAGCACTCACAGATGGGGTGGTATTTGCTCCAGATGCCACCTCCAAAGCAACCCCTTCTGTAATCTTCACAGCTCTGCTCCTCCACACAGGCATCATAGTGTACTGTACGAGGCATACTGGGGCACTGCCTGATGTCATGGGAAGGACTGTTGGAAGAAAAACCTAGAAAAACCCTAGTCACCGGACATCTGAATGATGGCTGATGGCACTCTTGGGTATCACCCTGTCGGGATCCCCACTGGCTTGACAGCGGGGAGCACCGGTTGGTGCTGGTAGGTCATCTGCAAGAGGCTCGACAAAGCAGGAGCAGGACATGCATGGGGGCAAAAAGCCTGACAAAAACAAACGTGACATAACAAAGTGTTCTGACTGATCCAGAGAGCTCCCTCATTGCTTTAATCTGATCTAATCAGAATGTTGACTTTGAACTGGCCAAAAGCCATTCCAACCCACAGGAACTGCCCATCTCTATGAAAATACTCAGATGCAATGTTTACTAAAACTCAACAACCTATTCATGTGACTGGACAGTTTACACAGGCCATGATCCTTTGGCCTTAGGGGCTTCAGAGGTGTGTGTTTGTTTTAGTGTTGGCCTATTTTACCAATTTTCAAAGCAATGTCAAATGGTCCATAAAAAAAACCCAACAACTTGTAAACATGCTTCCCTACTGTAGGTACTGTAGGTAATCAGTGCCTAAATTCATATCATTTTATTGTGTCTCAGAAGTCATTTGAGAGCTAGCTGAAGGTGTGTGCTCCATCCGTGTTCCCATGTCAATGAATGATTAACACACACATGCAAGTAGCACTGCAGAGTAAATATCACTGCATGCCAACCACATGGCTCAGTGCTGGGATCATGAACAAGAGTCAAAGTGAACCAAGTATCTAGCTGAAAGTATAAAAAAATGGAGAAACGGTACAAACTCCCAGCTGACACAATGGTGAAACACCGTTGCCAAGAAGGGTGGGGTAGTTGCACATTCCAGACAGTACATGTGGCTGTGACATCTGTACAGGGTTGTTCTGATTAAGTTTGCTTCTTGGGCAAGCTGTCAAAAAAACACACACACACACATATCATAATAATGTAAGGCAATATTTATTTATACTTTTTTATTTTGATGACCACGTAAGTGCACTGGCCCTGAAGCATCTTTTTCAGGCATGAGCCAGGTACAGAAGAGTATACAAAACAGTAGAACAGGTACAGGTGCATTAAAGCGTCGTTATACAAAATGAAGTGACATGGTGCAAATGTTAGGCATTCAGATAGCACATTAAGTCAACAGTGTTTTGTAAGTTGTGCAGAGTACAGACATTAGACTCATGGAGATGTACTTTAACATTTTAGGAGAAGGGACAGCTCTGACAGTGCAAGGGATGGTGTTCCAGAACAACACTGCTCTGTATCTGAAAGAGTTCTGGCCAGGCCTGTGCACATGAATGGAACTTTCAATAGGTTGTTTGCAGAGGAGTGAGACAAGGGGTTGCCCATGTACGTGAATAGCTAGGATAAGCATTGGAAAGCACTTCCATGTAGAATTTTGAGCATGAAATTTGCTAGGGTTAACTGGGCTCTGGTTTCGTGTTGCAACCAACCAAGTTGTTCAGACTTGGTGCAGTAATGGGACTGTAGGGTCTGGTTAATAAACAATTCACAATGAAGGAATCCAGGCAGACTAGGTTTTCAAGGGCAAGTTGCCACTAGACTAAAGGGCTAAAAACTGATATAATGATTACAGTACATGAACTTCAGTGTTTGCTTTTTTTTTTTTTGGTTTGCTTTCTCGTTACTTGCCTGTTAAATGTTGCACATGATGCGGTACTTATTTCCCTGTGCCTTTTAAAAACACAGTGACTTTCGCTAACATACCTAATAACTGCTGTTTGTGACATCACAGTCTGTTGTCATGGTAATCACTATGATGTCAAGCAGAGGCACTACATGGTCAGTTGGGGGCAGTCAAATGTTTTTACACACCCTTCTTTTTTATGTATTCTTTTACCCCATCACTGAGGCTGCTCACCTCTGCCACTCAGCTACATCAGTCACCCATCTTTTTCATTTACCTTGTCCTCCAGGGGGTCCACAGAGGGCTTTCCCTTAGTAGTGAATTACATTGGTAGTATTGTCAGCCATAACTCCCGTAAGTACTGTGTAATGAGTCAGAAGACCAGTGGGCAGGCTGGACAGGTGAGACCCAAAAGTGCCAGCTTCATGCTGCTGCATGTCGAGGGTTTTCCTGCTTTGTTTCCTCCTAGCCCTCGGGATGTGGCCAGCTGGGGCTTTATGGTTTGGGCAGGATATTGTGTGGCTACCTATCAGAGCCAGGCTGCAGTTCCCTGCAATTAGATTCTCCAACTGTGTGGCCACATGTGGTAACCCAGGTGGTAGTGTTGCATTTTAGAGTGCAGCCCTCCCTGCGGCAGAATGGGGCAGATCTCTGCCCCAGGTGAACCAGAATAAAAAGACAGTAGGAACACTTGAGTTGAATCCAGTTAAGATAGCTTTATTTCTTTGAGTCCCAAAACTTTGAAGGGCAAAATGGCAATGCAGACAGTCAAAAAGGATAGGTCACATCACTCAAACTCCCAACAGGGCTGTAGACAAAACCAGGTGAGTCAGACTATATAGCTATATGATGTCCAACGTGCTGACCTTCTTCAAAGCAGCATGTACAGTGCAAGGAGCCCCTTATGTACCAAATAAAGACAGAGACCACCCTCATCACAAGCAGCAGTAGTTGGTGCAAGTTACCAGAACTAATGGGTATAGTAAATACCACCACCTAGTGGCTGAAAAAACACATACATAGATTAATTAAATTACATGCAGAACTGCACATAAAATACAATGCTAATAAATGAGTTACAGACATTATGGCAAACTTGTTGGTTCCCATTAATATTTCAAAAGACTTGGTACAAGAGGATAAAAAAAGATATCAATCACACATGAACAAATTAGAAAAAGGAACTCAGATTAAGTTCCTCATTTAGGAAACACTGTACCCAATAACTAAATCCAATAAGACACACACACACTGAAGCAACTTCATCCCAATGTCTCCTTCTCCTCTTGTAGGGCATAAAACTTTCTCAATTCCAATAAATCTGAGATCTGCACAGGATCCATGTCTGACCACAGCACAGCTTTCATTATTATTGAATTCCTAATGGCAGTCTTGTGATCACCCTCTCTAAATTGTAATGCCTAGTTAGTTTGTCCAACAAAAGTCAGACTGCAGGGATACAGGAGCATATAAATAACAGCCACTGTATTGAAACTGATAATGTCATTGCTAGTAAATACATTTCCCAGTCTTGCAATGTTGAAGGACAATAGTATCAGTGGTGTTCCTGCAGAGAACACAATTCTTAAAATGATAAATGCCCGTGGGAGAAGCCTGGTTAGCTTCTGCAGTTTATCTTTATAAAAACTCTGGACCACATAGTCTTTGATTCCCCCCACACACACACACACACAAACTGACATGAGATGCAGTCTCACAAACCATGATCATAGACTGATCCGCTCCTAAAATATGCCAGTGTGTTTTGTACCAGTATTTACATTTCATGTGCCAGATTATTACAAATTGTTACAGAGAGGTTAGGCCTCGTGCCTCACAATGCACCTGCGTTGTTGATTAATCCCCAATAACCCCATACCCTGTCAAGGGTATTGTTTACTTATAACATTTTCCCTTACTTAAACAGCAAAAAATGTAATGTATCCTGCCACCTTGCAAATCAGTCCCCAACAAATAATCCATACGTGATTGATGTTTGCACATAGAAATGTCAGACATACATTACTGACATGATTTCTCACATTTCTGGTGCCAGTTCTACAATGTTTACTGGCCTGCCCCCTCCCACACACACACACACACACTTATATGCATGTCGCAGCTCAACATGCGCTGTGAGGATGTCTCCGTCTCTCTCCCTCCCTCCCTCTCTAACCTCTCGCATTGTCTGTGTTTCTCTCCCCCTCTCTCAACTGGCACACATGGTGCCATACCATCAGTTCCATGCATGGTCAAAACGCAAATATTTTAACAAAGTCAGAGAAATGTAGTCATCTGGACATGCAATACAATCAGGATTCATTTTCACAACAGCCACAGCTACATTATTCCTCGGTCTTGGGAAACTAACTCACACATTTATCATCTAAGTCATTCATTCGCCCTGATGCCGGCCCTCTCCGATTACTATGGACCAACTGCCGAAGGGGGTGGGGTTTCGGTAACTATCGGCATAAACAGCCTTCCTGACCAAAGACTGAAGACCATTGGGGTGGCGAGTACACAACACACCTTGCAGATTAGGTGGCCACTACCCAATGCCCAGTTGACAGCACCCCCTGCTGTTGTCTGTCACATCCAACCATTCCCATGCACTCTGCTGGATGTTTCGCAGTCTCTGTGAAGAGGGACCTGCCCAATCATCACAAATAGCACAGCTTGTAAGTCAGTTGTTAAACCAGCATGTCCCATCTCCACCCTTAATTGGATCTTCATGCCTAATGATCCAGCGAAACGTATAACCTAACCATTGCCATAAACTGTCAAAGCTATCTGGCTTATAAGAGTTGAAGTATGTGTTTGCTTTTCATCCCCAAGTTCACTGATGAAGAGTGAGTGCAGAAATGGACTTTGCACCAGAAGGTCTCACAGGATGCTTTCTAGTCACACTACTGTGGGACAGCCTTCACCTGGCTGTCTCTCGCTTCATGATTTTAAAATGACTGCCTTTCACTTTTGCTGTCTCAAAGAGGGAACGAGTGCCGATGCCACTTTACATGAGTCACTCCGTAGAACCATGGATTGAGTAGGGAATTTAACCCATACCATGCAGACTGACTGGACCAACAGGGTTGTGCATTTCTGCCAACCCATGTTATAAAGCTGTTTGAGTCACTGATCTTTCTTTACCTTTTCTGCGATAGTGTGGTTGTGAAACGTTAGCAGCTTTATTTAAAGCTTGACAGTTACTGGTGAATACTGCAATTCCTTTGTCCCATATCCACAGCTTTCATTTTGAATTCCTGTTCAGTACTACAATTTCTTTGATCCGGTGTCACCTGTCAAAAAACAATGTTTCGACTCAGAGACTTGGGGTGACAGCTATTAGCTTCCAAGAGAGTGTTGCTTTCCATATGTTTATGAAATACAGTAGTTTTCAGTGTCCTGTCACATCTGTTTATTTTCAAATCCAGAAAAATCTATACGACACAAATTTTAGATTGGTGTCATAGGAACTGATGTATTCAGTAATGGGCTCCAAAGTCTTGCCTTGTCCTTTCCAAAGTAACAGTACATCATCTGTGTACTGATGCCAGAGCAGTGTTCTCCAAGAATGGATTCATCTGATGAGAAAAGATGTATTTAGCTTCAAATACTCCCACACAAAGGTTTGCCATACTTGAGGCACACACAGTGCCCATATCAATGCCTTTCACTTGTTTAAAAATTTCCTTGTGAAAAATAACGTAATTAGAAGTCAGCACACGTTCTTCCATTTTTAACAAAAAGTATATGGGTGGGAGGCGGAAGCACATTTGGTGGTCTTTGTGACAAAGTCACAAATAGTGACCCAGAGCATCAAGTCCCCCTGATGCTGTACATTAGAATAGAGAGTCTCAATGTCTGGAGCTGTCATTATTGTGCCTTGTGGCAGTATTATCTCCTATATAGTGAACAAAGTGTCTGTCGTGTCCTTTAGGTGAGATGGAGGTTTTACTGCCCAGCCAAGGCCACAAAAAATGGTTGACAAATCTCAAAAGGGGCTCAGTCACACTTCCAGTACTGGCAACAATGGTCATCCCAGTGGGGTACAAGCATCCTTGTGGATTTTTGACAACAGGTATAGGTTGGCTTAAATGGACATTTCACTTGCAGAAATGCAAACTCTGTAATAAAGTCTCTCTCCAAGTGTTACAAATGTGTGTGTTTTTAGTAGGCTCATACTGCAATTTTTGTAAAGACTCTCAGACGTCTGTTTTTTGACTTCCCTACTTCATACATATCCTTTCTCTATAGCTGTGACCAGGAGAAGTGGTGTGGTGCTGCCACATGACAGTGCTCCCAGTTGGGGTTGGTACTGGCACCAGGTTCTGCCTCCATAGCAATCCCTGCAGTGAGCTGGGGACCTTACTTCTCTACACAGATGTCACTCTGTGTGCATGTGGCTTATTGGGGTGTTGCCTGAGGTGAGAGAGATTAGTGGAGGAAAAACTTAGAAAATCTCTAGCCACAGGTTGCCAGTGATTGCCACTCGCACTCTTGGGCATCACCCACTGGGGATCTACACTGGCTTGACAGCAGGGAGTGGCAGTTGGTGCTAGGAGGTCGCTGCAAGAGGCCAGACAAAGCAGAAGAAGGACAATACTTGGGCAAAAAGCTTGATGAAAAACAAACATGTCTCATGTGCAAGGGAAAGGACCATTCCAAGTGGTGTGAAGCGCTCCTTTGTTACTTTGATTTGATCTACTCAGAAAGCTGACATTGTATTTGTTAAAGCCAGTCCAGCTCACAGGTACTGCTCCACTCAATGAAACTACTCAGAAACAATGTTTACCAAAACTCAAAAACCTATTCATGAGACTGGATAGTTTACACAGGCTATGATCCAGTGGCCTTAGGGACTTTGGAGCTGTGTGTTTGTTTTAATCTTGGCATAGTCTTGGATAAAAAGGGATGGAGGGTGGGTGGATAAAGGGGCAGAAAAGGCAGAAGCATTGAACGAGTACTTCTGCTCTTTATTTACAAAACAGAAAGGGGGAGCAATGCCCAAGGGAGTTGTGGGGGTGGGCACAGTAGGTGAGGAGGAGACAGACAGGGAAATCCTAGTGAGCAGGGTGCTGGAGGGCTTGAGAGCACTGTGGGTGGACAAGGAACCAAAGCCAGATGGCATACACCTCAGGGTGCTAAGGGAGCTAGCAGAAGTCTTGGCAAAACCCCTGGCAGACCTGTTTAATGCATCCCTGGAGTCGGGGAGTATTCCGTAGGACTGGAGAATGGCACACGTGGTGCCCCTCCACAAGAGCAGCCCCAAAGATGAGCTGGGAAACTACAGACCAGCAGGCCTCACATCCATCGTGGGAAAGCTGATAGGAGAGGTTGGTTTCCCTCCTAGAGGCTAATGGGCTGCAGGACAGCAGGCAGCATGGATTTGTCTCGGGCAGATCCTGTCAGACTAACCTGGTGGAGTACCATGATTGGGTAACCAGGCAATTAGACAGGGGCCATGCAGTGGATGTCCTGTACCTGGACTTCAGTAAGGCATTCGATTCAGTGCCGCATGGGAGGCTAGGTAGTAAGCTGGAAGACACAGGGGTGGGGGCGAAGATGATGGGATGGATAGTCAACTGGCTGTAAGGGATATTGCAGAGTGTGGTGGTGGTGGAAGGGGAGCTCTCATTGCCCAGGGCAGTGACAAGTGGAGTGCCACAGGGCTCTGTACTGGGGCCGGTGTTGTTTGGGATTTTAATATGCATTAAGAGCAAGATCAGTCTGTTTGCAGATGACACCAAGATGGAGCAGTAGTGGATGACTTGCCGGGGTGGCAAGGGTTGTAAGAGGATCTGGCAATTTTGGAGGACTGGTCGGACACTTGGCAGCACTTCAATGCCAAGAAATGCAAGATGCTACATTTCGGAGAAAAAAACTCAAGGAGGAACTACCAGGTAGGGGGGGGATTCAATAGCCAAAACAGAGGAGGAGAAGGATCTGGGGGTGATCATAACGGGAGTAATGAACAACTCCACACAGTGTAGAAAGGCAGCTGGAAAGGCTAACAGGATGCTGGATTGTATTGCCAGAGGCATATCCTCCAGGAGGGGGGAGGTGATCCTTCCACTATATGGGTCACTGGTTAGACCACACCTGGAGTACTGCATGCAGTTCTGGCGGTCATACCTGAAGAAGGACATTAGGTTACTGGAGGCAGTGCAACGCAGAGCAACAGAAATGATCCAGGGGCTAGGGGACTTGCCCTATGAGAGTAGGCTGAGGGAGCTGAACATGTACTCCCTGAAGGACAGGAGGGAGAGGGGGGACATGATTGAAACTTTCAAGTACATGAAAGGAATAAATAAGGTAGGCACGGAGGGGCTTTTCCAATTAAGTAGGGGGTGGGACACCCGAGGGCACAATCTGAGACTGGAGGGGGGGGGGTTCAGGAGGGAAATGAGGAGACACTTTTTTACGGAGAGGGTAGTGACAGGGTAGAATGCACTACCAGAGGAAGTGGTATCCTGTAAGACTGTGGGCTTTTCAAAAGGGGATGGGACAGGGTAAGGGGGAGGGTCACTGGAGAGGATGGGGCAGCTGCAGTATGAGGGCTGCTAGCTGCACAATCGAGCAGACTTGATAAAACAAAAGGCCTTTATCTGCTGGTAAGGTTGTATGTTTGTATGTACGCAATCAATAGATCCAAATACTTAATATTTAGAATGAGACATGTAGCCAGGTATTCCTTAGCTGACCTTTACTAGGCCCCTTGGCTTATGACCTTTCATCCACATAGCACCTGTTTTACTTTATGTGGAGATATTGAAACCAATCTGGGCTACTCTTGCTCCCCAAATACTCTTCTAAATCCACCCAATGGTTCAGCTTGAAGGGTCCTAAAGTAGCACATCTTAATATTTGTAGTCCTATGGCCAATCACCCAGGGCTGGAAGCCTGAGTAACTCAGTACAGCCACGATATACTTGGTACTACAGAGTCATGGCTCAGGTCTGCTATACTTGACTTAGTGTGTTCCCTGTCTGGCTGTTATCTGCTCAGACTTGACTATCCTTCCTCTAAGAGGGGTGGTGGAGACATTATAATTTACTATAGGGAAAACCTGAAGCTATCTGCCTTGTAAGTGATTAATGCAGCCTCTTGTAAAGTTTTACACTCCTTACTAGTCCTAGGGAATACCAAAAAGCTACACACTGTGTGCATATACAATCCTCCGTAAAGTGGCAAGGCTGGATTATCCAAAGTAACTCATTGCCTGTCTGCAGTAATTAGCAAAAATTATTTCTGACTACGTGACTTTAACCTTGATTGGCTTGGTAATAACTCTAAATCTCTTGAATCCATGGTAAGTATGCAACACCTAATGCAGCTTATTACTGACCCCACAAGGATAGTGGCTAAAGGCAACTACCATACCCTCATAGATTGGGTCCTAACAAACAGGACTGACAGTATTGTTGGTGCTGGCACTCTCCAGCTGGTGTCATCAGTGACCATTCATTGGTTTTCTGTATCTGGAGTGCTTACCCTCCCACACTGAGCTGCAAACCTGGAGGATTGGGTTTGAATCCCACAGTCACCACTTGTATACTGTATGACCTTAAGCAAGTCACTTAACTTCCCTGTGCTCCAAGAACACACCTGGAAACAATCCTCAGCTTAGTGTGTATTTCCTGGCCAAAAACTGTAAAACAGAAAAATGAAAAATAAGGAGATATTACTTCATGACTGCTATAAGCTAAACCAGGAGGCTTACCTTGCTGATCTACTCCAGATTGACTAATCACTTTTATATCTCACCACTGATATAAATGACGCAATGGCCTACCTGCTATCCAAACTCCAGGCACTGCAGGACCTACACATCCCTCTTGCAAAGAGACCTGTTTGTCTTACTAAAGGTCAGGAATAGTGCTGGTCTATGTACAAAGCAACACTATGTCCTCTGACTGGCTGGAACAGAAACATAAACAATGATGTCAGAAAAATGCCATTGGTCCATCCAGTCTTCCTACAAAACCCTAACAAACCTGGGACCTATTATCCACCCTCATGCTCCCCATCCTACTGCTACCACCCTGAGCAACCGCCAAGCCCTTCGCTCTGCTGCAGCAGTGTTTAAAACCATTGATGGTTTTTGTGCCAACATCAGCTGGCAGACTGTTCCACAGTTCCACCACCCTTTCTGTAAAATCAAACTTTCTCACTTTCCTCTCGAATCCCCCTCCATGAGTTTCCACTTGTGATCCTGTGTTCTTGATCCACCACTTATGCTAAATAGTTCCTCGTAGTTTACCTTGTTCATTTCTTTCAGGAACTTGAAGGTCTCTCATATCTCCTCTCTCTCATCTGACCCCCAGCGAGTACATGTTCAGTGCCTTGAGACGATCCTCTTAAGATCTGCCCTGCTGGCCCTGAATCATTTTGGTCACATGATAATGCACTGTCTCCAGCATGTCCTCATCTTTCCTTAGGAGAGGACTCAGAACTAGGCACAGCACTCCAGGTGGGACCTCAGAAGTGTTTTATAGAGTGGTAGTGTTACCTCCTTCCTTCTTCTGTCAGTGCCCCTTCTTACACCCCAGTATCCTGTTCACCTTACTGTAGACCTTGTTGCACTGGCTGGACTGTTTTAGGAATCACTGATGATGACCCCCTAGGTCTCTTTCCTCAGAAGTCATGCCCAGCTTTACCCCCCTCCCCCACAATCCATTACTCTGTCCAGAGTTTTTTTTTCCTTATGTGTATGACCCTATACTTGGTGTTGAATTTCAACTGTCAAACCTTTCACCACCTGTCTAGCCTTTGCAAATTTCTCTGCATCTCCCTAACACCCTCCTCACTGTCTGCTCTGCCACACAGCTTAGTGTCATCTGTGAAGAGACATATCTTGCACTGGAGTCCTTCTCCCACGTCGCTGATGAACATACTGTGAAGGATTGGACTCAGGACTAATCCTTATAATACAGAATGTGATGAATGAATGAATGTAAAAACTATTAGCATTGACAAAGGTACCTACTGTAAATATCTTCTACAAGCCTCTGTTATTGACCCCAGAAGGTGCTAGAGCCACATCAAGGGGTTTATGGGGGGGATAGTAAATCACACAATGATGGACATGTTGCTAAATGGTATTAATTGTTCAAGTTCAAGCTTATTGTAGGAAAACTCCATTGAGCAAGCTCATTCACAAGGAGGTCCTTTGACACAGACAGGTAGCTACAGATTGCATAATCGAAAAAACAGTACAAATTCAAGTACAGAATTATGGGCAAGCATTAACATGTTGCATAAAAATGACAATGACATAGAAAAATACAAGTACAGAAAAAAGGTACAAAGTGCTCGTTTCGGAGTATCAAGGCAGCTAATTTCTAGGTAAGTAAGACGAAGCAGTGGGCTAGGGTTAGAGCAGTGAGCTGGGATTTAGAAACAGCTGCACATATCTTTTATTTTTGCTGCAGCCAACCTTTTAAGTAGGCTGACAGGGACAGTACCAGGAAGCTTCAGTACGCCTTGGAGCTGGTTCCAGATAGTTGGGATTACGCTCGACATGGCCCGCTTGCTAAGTGAGGTGCAAGTTCTCAGTACATCGAGAAGGAGAAGATCATTTTTCCTAAGAGAGTAGGTGCTATGGGAAACATGGAAAAGGGTTGTGAGATAGTTCGGGAGCTTGTTCAGGAGTAGCTTAAGAGTCCAGATACCAGCATGAAGCATGCATCTAGTTGAGAGTGATGTCCAGCCAGCGGCTAGGTACAAATCACAATGGTGGGTTTGGTAGGGTAGGTTTGTCATGAACCGTATGGCACGGTGGTAGAGGACATCTAGTTTGTTGAGTCCTGAGGCCGCTGCAGAGGAATAGATTAGATCTCCATAGTTGAGCAGCAGCAAGAAAGTAGCCTGGACCAGCCTAGTTCTGGTATCCAATGGAAAGAGGGACTTGTTACAGAATAAGAAACCTAGCCTAATTTATACTTGTACTATAACAAATGCTTTTAGCTCCCAGTTCTCTGACATCCAAATATTCCAACTTAGCTGGTACCCCGAACAAGGATGCTCATGCAGATGATTTGGCCTCCCCACCATTCTACATAACAGCTGTTACACATAAAGAAGTTTAACGTCTTCTGAAAACAATTTCTGCTTGCCCATCACCGATGTCAGGCTGACTGACTATAATTTCCAGCCTCTTCTCTGCTACTTTTGTGAAGTGGGACTACATTTGCCCTCCTTCAGTCCTCTAGAACCACATTGGTTTCCAGTGATCTATTAAATAGGACTGTCAGAGGTGCAGCCAGTACCTCCCTGAGCTCCCTCAACACTCATGGATGCACCCTGTCTATCGTCATTGCTTTTGTCCACCTTCGGATTAGCGAGTGCCTTCAGGACGCTCTCCTCTGAAAAAGAACTAGTGTCCACCTCCCTCCCAAGGTTCCTGTTATTGTTTCGCAGTTCCTCCCCTTCCCTTCCTCTGTACATACTGAGCAGAACTATTTATTCAAGATGTCTTGCCTTTTCTTGGCCCCCCTCTGCACAGTTCCCCCCTTTCTTCTTTAATCTTACAATCCCTCCCTTGGTCTTCCTCTTCTCACTTATGTACCTAAAAGATGTCTTGTCCCTTTTTGATACTGCCGGGGCTATTTTCTCTTCGGTTTGTGCCTCTGTGCTCCTTATTGCTTTCCCTGATGCACCTCCCTATCCTTCTCCCACTGCGTCTTCTTCTATCTTCTGAATGCAGTTCTTTTAGCCTTTACTTCTTTAAAGCTTTATTTTAAGCATTTTTAAGCCTTGTGCCATCTACCTATTATCTTTAACAACATTTAGTAGAATTATAGAGGCACAGTAATACCACTATAGTTTGGGTTCGGTAGAAATTTTCAGTGGTTCATATCTTGGCCCTTCCTTGATGAAGTTTCACAACATTTTTAAAAGCATCTATTCTGACACAGGATCTCTTGATCAGCCAGTTATGGAGAAATTTGGTTCGATGTTTTTTTTTCCATCTAGAGATGAAGGAAAAACAGGAAAATGGCCAGCTTTTTCAAAAATAATGGTAATTCACAAGACACTGCATTTGATACTGTATGTGCAGAGCAGTCAAAGGTACATGAATTGCCTTTATTAGGGCTCTGGAGCAAACTGTGACGCTGCCACTGCTCCACTCACATGAACTTATGGGGTCCCGGGGGAGGGTGGTAACTTGAAAGAGCAGTGAAATTTTACAGACTTTAAAAAAAAGAAATGTCAAAGTTATAAGCTTTTCCTTTGGTTAATCTTATTTCAGCAGTTCAGCAGGAATTGCTGTTATTTTGCAAAGACTTTTGGAGTGACCAATCAGTGTAGAGGTGCTTTCTAACCCCCCGCTTTGTGAGAGGTTAGGAACCTGGGCAGGCATCGTTTCTCGGTGCTCAGAGACAGCTGATTTTAGCTGATTCTGGTGTTGACTAGTTCGCCTTTTTAAAGGCGAAATATATACATATCCGGCCCCACTCCTTGCTCATTTGTTGTACCGAGCATCACCATAGCAACTGGTGACATCAGTGCTGAAACGACCATATAGCTGTCGGCTCCAGCAAGCGGAGTCAAGCACGGATCGGAGGCGACGCGGGCAGAGGCCAGCGGCGTCTGTCGGCGTCCATAGGCGGAAGAAGGCTAGAAGGTATTGTGATTTATACAAACACCTAATCCTTAACTGTTAAATAATTGTATGTTAACTTTGGATACTCTGGGCAGAACAGATAGGCATTAAAACTGTTTATTAGGGACTTTGGAATTTTATCTCTCTGCATTTGAGTTATTGGGTCTTTGACTTACTCCTTGTTTAAGCTGACATCATGGACGATATCATTCAAATAAATAAATAATGCTTTGGGTGCAGATGTCAATCCTGTACTATGTACCTATTATCTAATATTAATGAGTTTATATTGCCCTTTACTTGTATTAAATGCAAGGTGAATCAAGATTTAACAGCTGAATTAGAGCTGTTTAATAATAGATTGAGGTTCTTAGAAACAAGTCAAGAAGAAATGTCTAGTAGATGTAAAAAACAAAATAACAACACTTCTCAATCTTCTAAGCGCAGAACAGTTGTTAAAAAGACAAAACAACAGGGGAAAAAACTCAAAACACTACCTAAGTGTCAAAGTGTCAAAGAATCCATTACTCTTCCTGAAGTGACTACTGAAATAGTCCCCGGATTACAAAAAAGGGTTAAAAGAACAAGGGAAGAAGATGCACCAGATAATGCAGATGATGACTGGTACATTTTACAAAGTCAGAAAAATGCAAAAAAGGGAAGAAGGGCAGACCAATATATGGTTTCAACTTTTAACTTTTTTGATCCCTTGACATGTATTTCTGATAAAGTCAATACTCCAGAAATAACAACAACTTACACTTTTGAAAATACCAATAATTCAGAAGACAAAGAACCTCTGTGCGTAAACACTGAGGCAAGGGTTACCCCAAAGGGCATTTGGCTGGGAAGCCAAGTTTCAAGAAAATACAAAATCACATATGCCCCCACAATGCAAAGCATCATGGGCTGCATATGCAAATCACCACAGAATGTTATGCTGGTCCAACTTTAAGCAGAATTGCATGGTGCCGAAAGGCCTCTCACACAGTTTGCAAAGGGTGCTAACAGAAGACATAGACACGTGTTTCGTCCTACCAGGACTCGTCAGTATGCCTCGTCTGTTTGACACCCCAGTGGAATGGACCAGCTACCCCTAAGGCAGTGTGCCTGGGATATATAGTGGTGATTTAATAATTCAGAAACTACAAAACTTACTGTAAGTAAATTGAATACCTCAAATCAAGAGTTTAATTCTGCTTTTTCTTCTTCTTGTACAGTACAACCCAATACTGATGCTAGTGAACCTATTATTCATGACTTTTACGAAGATAATCCTTTGATTTCTCTAGATTTAGAAAATTGTGCTAAGTCCGATGTGGTACAAGATGACGTTGGCAACATAAAAAGACAAGTAATAGTTTTAAGTGACTCCATTATAAAACATATTGATAGGATAATTTGTAATCCTGATAATGCTAACAGAATTCTCTCTAGTTTCAGAGGTGCAGATAGTACTGATATTACACGGATGTCTAGCACTATTCTACAAAATTCTGGCTCTAATCCTTTAGTAATAGTTCATATAGGAACTAATAATGTACTTTATGATTCTACTCAAAAACTATAAGAGGACTATGTAGCATTAACCAATAAATTATTAGATTTAGGGTGTGAGGTACTACTGTCTGAAATTTTACCAATTCCTAGAGCTAATTTTTCTCAGCAATGCAAATTGAGGGAAATAAATAACCAGTTAAGAGGTTGGTGTTTGAAACAGAACATAAAGTGTATCACCCATTGGGAAGATTTCTATGGTAAATCAAATCTCTATTGTTGGGATGGCCTACATCTCAGTAGGAGAGGTAGTAAACTATTGGGAGAAAGCATAGCCCATTGCATTACTAGTTGTTTAAACTTCCAGTAAAGGGGGAGTTGTATGCATGTAATACAACTCTAGAACTTAAATCACAAAATCCTCTTCTCAATCCCATAATTATAAGTAATCAAAGGTCTAAACCCTCGAATATAATTGGCTCCACTCCTAAATCAAACTTAAATATTATATTGACTAATGCCAGAAGCTTACGTAATAAAAAAGAAGAACTTACATATATTTTAAAATCACAAAACATATCAATATGCAGAGTTACTGAAACCTGGAACAGGGATGGTGATCGGAATACTGATATAACGGGATATAATAAATTTCAAAAAAAACGAAATGACAACAAAAAGGGTGGAGGTATCATATTATACATTGAGGAAAACTTGAAGGCAAACATAATAAATACTAAAATAAGTACTAATGAGAGTCTATGGGTCAAAATCAATTTGCCTCAAAGTCCACTCACAATAGGTTTAATATATAGATCACCCAGTCTTACCTATGATGAGAACCAGGATTTAATTGAAGAAATCATTGGGGTACAAATTAATACTCCCTATATATTGATGGGTGATTTTAATCTACCAACTGTTAATTGGGATAATTATGCATCTGATTCAAATATTGAAACTAAGTTTATGGATGTATTCATTCAATCTAATTTGGAACAAATAGTTAAAAAACCTACTCGAGGGAAAAATATCTTGGATATTGTCCTCACAAATGTTGATGAGAAAATAGAAAACATTAAAGTACTTCCACCTTTGGGGGATAGCGATCATTGTATTGTGAAATTTCAATATAAAACTGATTTGTCACATACCAATGGTATTACCAAGATCAAAAATTTTAACAAGGCAAACTACACTAAAATAAATGACTTTTTATCTAATTGGAATTGGGTGACTGAACTCAATAATCTGAAATTACCACAAATTTGGGAAATAATAATAAAATTAACATCTGTCTTTCCACCTGGGTTCCTTATAGAACTAAGTATTGTAGAAATAAACATGTTCCTCTCTGGTGGTCTTTTAATATTAAGAAACAACTAGTTAAAAAAAGGAAACTATATAGAAAATATATGAAAAACAAATCAAATAGTTTCTTGAACAAGTACAAAACTGCAGCCAAGAAATTACAAAATATGATTAAATCTTCTAAATCAAGAGTAGAACTCGATTTAGTTACAAAGGTCAGAGATAATAAAAAACAATTCTATAACTATATTGGTTCATTGAAAGGAAGTCATCAATCTATAGGCCCCTTTAGTATTAACAATATTTCTATTGTTGATGAAACCTCCACAGCTACAATATTAAATGAACAATTTTTAAAAGTTTTGAAACTAAGGAAGTTGTAAATAGCCCTTTCTTGAATAACATTAGTTGTCCTGTTTTACAAATGTGGAGGTTAAAAAATAATTAAATCTTTAAAACCAAACACTTCTTCAGGTCCTGATGGCATTCCACCTAGATTTTTACAGAGTATTAGTCATTTAATTTCCGGTCCACTAACAGTACTATTTAATGCATCCATCCGTGAAGGCAAAGTTGTTCAGGCCTGGAGAGAAGCAATAGTTATTCCTATTCATAAGGGAGGAACTAGACATGATCCTAACAACTATCGCCCAATAAGCCTGACTTGTATCATAGGTAAAATTATGGAAAGACTGCTCAAAACCCACATTGTTAACCATATAGAAAGGAATAATATAGCTGATATTTTTCAACATGGATTTGTGACTGAGAGATCTGTATTGACTAATCTTTTACAGTTTTTTGAACCTGTGAGTGCTGCCTTGGATAGGGGAATACCAGTGGATGTGATATTTTTGGACTTGGTCAAGGCTTTTGACAAAGTATCACATAAAGTGTTGCTACAGGAATTAGTCAGAATCAAACTACACCCCAATATTATAAATTTTATACAATCATGGTTGGATAATAGGACCCAGCAGGTATCAGTGAAAGGTCACCTATCTGGTGTGGGTATGGTGACTAGTGGAGTTCCTCAGGGCTCTGTTCTGGGTCCAATACTATTCAATATTTTAGTTTCCACAATACCTACAACTGACAAGCTGTGGGTTTCTAAGTATGCCGATGATTGTAAAATTGGTAGTTTGATAAGCTCTATGTATGATAAGTGCTTAATGCAAAAAACATCTAAATAACCTATCAAACTGGGCAAATACTTATGAAATGTTCTTCAATGTTGACAAATGCAAAGTTTTACATTTGGACAAAAATAATATGGCTTTTGACTATTCTTTAAACAATATTATATTAAAGAGTATTACTGAAGAAAAGGATTTGGGAGTTACAATTTCTAAAAATTTAACTTTTGATAGAAATAACATAATTAAAGTTAAAAAATGTAACAAAATTATTGGTTCAATTTTAGGAAATATCAAAAGTAGAGACTCTAAAGTCATTATACCACTTTTACACTAGTTTAGTACGTCCTCATCTGGAATACTGCTCCCAATTTTGTGCCCCTACTTCTATTGGGAGTTTAAAACTAGCTGAGGGTGTTCAGCGTAAATTCACTAAGAAAGTTACAGTTTTACATAATAAAAGTTATGAAGAAAGATTAAAAAAATTAAAACTTTTTTCTGTTAAATATCGACAAATAAGGGAAGATTTAGTTTTGGTATTTCAAACGTTAAAAAATGATTACTTAAAAACAACAATAGGACTAACAACAGCCTCCAACCTTAAATTGACCAGGAGTCATAGTTATAAACTCACAGGCGAGAAATGTATATCCACAAAAAGGAGTCTATTCTATACACAAAGAGTTGTGGGAATGTGGAATAACTTATCTGAAAGTGTTGTTAATAGTACTAATCTAACTACATTTTAAACAGCGATTAGATGAGTATATGGGGGACAAAAAATTTGATTTCCACCCATAGGGTATATGGGTGGTGAGTACAATAAAGGGCATCTTTTATATTTGCCTACTGTGCTCGTACACTTCTATGAACCTATGAACCTATAAAGAAAACTGAAGTTAAAGAAAACTAAGTCCCTGCACTTGTGAAGTTTGCCCATTTTTGGACTTGGTTTTTTTTATTGCATCTTTTTTTTTCCGGAAAAGATGTTAAACAAAAACTAAGACAAAAAAAGAACATGAAGTGTACATTTGCACCACTGCACTTGTGAAGTTTGCCCATTTTTGGACTCGGTTTTTTTATTGCATCTTTTTTTTTCCAGAAAAGATGTTAAACAAAAACTAAGACAAAAAAAAGAACATGAAGTGTACATTTGCACCTCTTAGTTTTATACAGAAAAAAAGCTATGCAGGTTCGTTACTTACCAGTAACAGCAGATCTTCAAGAGACTCTCCATAGAGTCAATATACATTGGATTGTATGCCATCATCATCACCTCATGCAAAGTTCTTGAAACGATGGGGCCACCCACATCAATATGCCTACATGCATGTCAGCAGCACATAGCATTGCCTATATAAGGTGGGTGGGACCAAACCACTTCAGTTTCCCAACATAGTGAACGGAGTTCTTAAATATCTACTAAAAGTAGAATTTGGGACACCCCCGACCGATCGTGCACAGGAGCAAAGCAGTCACTGCCCATCACATATCTGATGGAGGTACTGATATAAATAACAGATTCAATGTGCAGTGCCATGCCAAGTAGCTGAAAGCAAAGGTATGTCATACCAGGGGATGGAGGGTTGGTAAAAAAAAGGTATGGCACTATGGAGATCCTCTCAAAGATCTACTGTTACTGGTAAGTAAAGAACCTAGCTTCTTCAGTAATCTCTAGATACAGTCATAACAGACTGGATGACTATCAAGTGGTACCAACAGTGAAAAAGTGGACAAACCCCTGAGGAGAGCAGGCTTTGTAAGACCACAAGACCAAATCCAACTCTGCTACTAGAGGTCAGAGCCAGGCTGTAGTGCTTAGTATACATACAGATCTGGTGCCAGGTAGCAGCCCAGCAAACATCAGTGGCTTAAACAGACCTGAAACAGGCCACAGAAGCTGCCATGCCCCTGGAAGCATGGCTTGTACCAGCACCAGGTACAACCTACCCTGCTTACCTGGTACTGAACAAGATGCAGAAGATCCACCTGGAGTGGCACTATATGGAAACAGCCTTACCCCTGGTGCAGGGGCAAAGGAAACAAACAGCTACGGGGACTGGGCACTATCCTTGGTAGGTTACAAATAGTACTGAAGGATTCTGCGGATGTCCAAGGAATGCAACAACACTTCCTCCAGGTACTGAGGAAAAGGGATGAAGATGGGTAAATCAATAGATTTAAAGTGAAATTAGACAGAACTGTTTAGAGGAATTTAGGGAGAGTCCATAACACCATCATATATCCCTGTGAAACACCAGAAAGGGTAATTTGCACACCAAGGCCTGCAATTCAGACATACATCTGCCCGAGGCTACAGCCACAAGAAATAAAATCTTCCAGGATAAGTACTACAAGTCACAGAAAAGGGGAATTTTTTTTCAGCAATTTGAGCGCAAAATTCAGGTCTCAAACTGGAACAGATTTACGGACTGGAGTGGCCACATCCAACAGGCCCTTCACAAATCTACAGACCACATCCAGCTGGGCCACAGTCTTGTCCTCAACAGGGGTATGAAATGGCAAATTGGCCAACAGGCGAACCTTTGCCAAGAAGTACCGCAGCCCTAACCGAGAAAAGGCCAGGAGGTAGTCAGCACCCTCTGTACAGGACAATAGAAAGGGGTCGAGGGATGCTGTCTGACACCACACAGTAAAATCACTTCCACTTCAGGGAATAGGTGCGCCTGGTGAAAGGCTTCATAGCAGCAAGTAGGACAGCCAAGACCTTGGCGAAAACTCCATACTGAGCCAAGACCGCAGCCAAAACTCCATGCTGAGAAACCTCTATGTTTTCAGGAGCCATCCATGGAGTCACAGGGGACTGGAAGTCCAGATAAATCAGCATGCTGTTGTTCTAAGACAGAAGGCCCAGTTGAAGTGGCAGAGGAAACAGAGCTTCCACTGCCAGTTCCAAAAGCAGCAGAGACCAAAGCTTCCTGGGCCATAGTAGCACCACAAGGATCATTCTGGCTGGTTCCTGGCATAGCGTAGCCGTGACCTGATGAATCAGAGGCAGAAGATAAAAGGAATCACCCTTTCTAACAGAAGGACAATATGTTTTACCAAAAAACTCCATGCCCTGCAGTGAGTGAACAGAAAGGCAGCAGTTTTGCTTTGCAAGGGGATGCAGAAAAGTCCAGATCTGATATCCCCCACATGTCAGGCAATTGTTCACCTACCATTCGACTCAGCTCCATTTCATGTGACTGGACCAAAGAGCTACTGAGGCTGTCTACTGGGGCATTTCGTATACCAGCAACATGGACATCAATGAGCAAAGCCTCTTGTGCTATCACTCAGTCCCAAACCCTTACTGTGCTCCACCATAAAGTGGTATGAGCATGTGTCCCTCTGTTTGTTCTGATAATGCACCACACTCTGACTGTCTGAATGGACCAGAGTATGCACCCCCCAGACCAGAACAGTCAAGACCTGGAGATTATATAAAATTACCTTTAGTTCCAGCATGTTTATATGAAGGTCTTGTTCCACTGGGGACCCAGAACCCTAGGTCTGCCTGTCTGAATAGAGCCTATGTGGGTGCTTCACTTCTGGTTGGAGGTGTTTGCAGTGAAGATTTTTTGCTCCTTCCCTGCACCCCCTCCCCCAGCCTGCTACTTCATCTGGCTGCTCACTGTCTGCTTCTGCCTACCAGTATCACCCTTCACTGCCACTCCCTGCCATCTGGCTCCCCAGGCTATCCCTGCATCCTTGGAAGATCCGACTTATCCCTGCTGGAGGCCCCCCTCCCTTGGCTGGGGCAGGGGAGTAACAATTCCTGGGGGTTCTCTGAGGTGTGCTGGGCTTGGGAGAGGCAGGGGCAGTTCACTAGAGGGACTGTTGGTGGGGTGCACTAGGCAGCTGTCATCCAGTAGGTTGAGACAGGTGCAGTTTCCAATTTTGTTTTCTGTGCCCCACTCCTCAACCCAGCATCACCCACCATGGTAACTCCCTGGAGGCAGAACCGGCTGATGTGCTGTCACCCACATCAGCAAAGCTCCATACACTACCAGGTGTTGCCCTCTGAGTGGTGTACTGCAGCACCCTCCCCTGGGAGGAAAGCATCCATGTGGACATTCTATCACCCTCCCCCCCCCCGCTGGTCTCTGCTCCTGACATCCCAGGTTTGGGTCTCAAACCTAGGTTGCTAGTGTACCAACTGAGTGCCCAACCACTCGCACTATGGAGCCGGCAAGCATCACCTTTGGCTGGAGTTTCAGAAAGGGACAGCCTATGAGCAGTGGTCCCTGTCCTGCCACCAGAGTTTGGCATCCCTCAAAAGATGTCCACATGACTGTGACAGTTCAGTAGTTATGAAGCCTGAGATCACGCAGTTTGCAAAAACTACTAAGGAATACTCATATGCAAGTGAACCAGAGAGACCAAGAGTCAGAGAGACCATGAATATGGAGGCTGCCAAGTGACCCAGGAGATGAAGCATAGCCCAGGTCGAGACCTGGTCGCTGTGACACACCAAGGCTGCCTGAACTATTAAGGCTTAGGCCTTGTCCTGTAGTAAGGCTTTTTTCTTTAGTCTTTGGTAACCAGGTAAGGCCCACTAGGCACAAGTGCCTGTTTTCAGGGGCAACCTGGGAGCACTGGGCAGTTAAGTGACTTGCTCAGAGTCACACAGTATGCAAGTGGAGGTTGTGAGAATCAAACTCAGGTCTGGTCTGCTGGATGTATCAAGGTCGTTCACACATCGTTCCTCTAACCTCTAGGCTATACTGCCAGCCCATTTGCCTGGGCCATATCCAGGACCACACCAATTTACTGGAGCCCTTGGCAAGGGATTAGCACCAAGTTTTCCATATTTACAAGCATCCCAGACTGTCCAGCACTTGTCTGGTGCAGTGCAAAGTATACTCCACCCTGACTGCTGAAGCCCTCTTCAGGAGCCAGTCATCCAGGTATAGGAAGACACACAGATTCTCCCCATGTAGTGCCACAGAAACCACAGTAAAGCATTTGGGAAAGACACACTGCACTGAAGATAATCCAAAGGGCAAGACCTGGAAGTGTTGCCACTCCAGGAAGAACCAGAGGAACTGCCTGTGGCACTGCCTGATTTTGATGTGCATTTAGGCATTCTGAATATCCAGGGTGCACGTCCAGGAGTAAGTGGTAGTTGCATGGTAGATACTGAAGTGTCAGGCACTTTGGGAGTAGATACAGTGGTGTGGCAGTTATAGGGCAGATACTTGTGTGAGGGGTACAATACTGGGTAGCTGCATGGCTGTTTGTGACGTAAGGTAGTCAAGGGGCAGATACTGGGCATGGGTGGTTATGTGAGTGAATACTGGGGTGTGATGTACTTATGGAGCAGATAGGATATAGAGAGGTTGTGGGGCAGATATATTGAATACAATACATTCTGTCAGACTCCATTCTCTGGGTAAATGTATTTTCTTTTTCTCAGACTGCTAGCTGTTCTGTGGACAAAATTTTGTCAGACTACGAATTTAATTCTGTGGAAAGAATGCATTTTATCAGACTGCTAATTTCATTCTGTGAACAAAATGTCTTTTGTCAGACTGCTAACTTCAGTCTGTGGATCAAATACCTGTATAGCAAACTGCTGACTTTATTCTGTGGATAAAATGCCTTTTGTCAGATTGCTATTTTCATTCTGTGGATTAAATGCATTCTTTCAGACTGCCGACCGCTTGTGGACAAAATACCTTTTGACAAACTGCTAACTTCATTCTGTGGACAAACTGTCTTCTGCCACATTCCCAGCTTTATTCTGTGGACAAAATGCATTTTGGCAAACTACTAGCTTCTTTCTGTGGACAGAATACATGTTATCAACTTCTTTATTCAGTTTGTGAACAGAATGTATTGCGTCAGTTTTCTAGCTTCATTCTGTGGACAGAATGCATTTTGCCAAACTGTTAGCTCATTCTGTGGACAAAATGCTTTTTGTCAGACTGCTAATTTTATGCTATGAACCAAAAAGTCATTTGTCAAACTCCATTCTGTGGATAAAATGTTGATGTTGCAAACACCACATAGATAAGGAGGTATATTCAAGACATGAGTGAAGTGTCTCCTGGCACTAACATTGTTGAAACAGTATTTGAAGGAAGAATCTCCTTTGTACAGTTGGTGTTTGTGCCATTTCATCTACAGCAGCTTCTACTGGTTAGACACTGCTGAAAACTGATTTTCTGCCACCCATATTAAAACAACCCCTACTCTGGTGTGGTAGCAGTGTATCTCTGCTACCTGCTGACTGGAGTTTGTATGTGACCCGTGGAATCCTGTACTGCACCTAGCGTAGGGTTGGGCACATAACAGAGGCAAGGCACTTGAGTCCCAGAAATCAAGGGTGCGTGTGGGCCCTCCAGCATTTGTGAACCTCCCCAGCCTGCCAACAAGAGCCACTTGTGTTGATTGTGAATGTAGCCACTCGCCTGCCATCCTAGCAGAAAGAATACAGTTATGGTGGTCCTGACTGTCATAGTAAATTTTATTTATTTATTTTATTTAGTTTTTGTTGACCTGGTAAGTGCACTAGACAAATCCTGCCTATTTTCAGGCACGACCTGGGGAAGGGGGATACAGATGAATGCCAACTAACCTTGAACCAGATTAAGCTGTTGGTGGTATTGTTAGTGAATGAGGGAAATTTGGCCAGGACACAGGGAAATTCCCCTACTCTGAGTAGGTGGAGCCTTTGCTGCTGGCTGCAAGATGGCCAGTTCGCATGATCCCCTGGAGGAGATGGACGCTGTTAGCTCAGGGGAGTCGGCCTCCTCCTCTGTGCTACCTTCTCAAGAGGCCCCAGATGCATGTCTTGCTGTTGCTGATGTTAGTAATACGACTATTTTTGAATTTGACTCCGTTCTTCGAAACGACCCTAAAGAAGTTGTTTCCAGTCTACCTGATGTGCAAAGTGGCTCCGCGTTCAGTTCCAGTCTTCAGGAGCAGCGCGAGGCGTTAGTCCTGCAATTGCAGCTTTTAGATTCGGCATTGCGAGTTTCTGCGCAGGCATCGCCTCGGACGCCACTTTCTTGTTCTCCTTCTCGCGACGTGCGCATTGGAAAGCCCCCAGTCGATGGCCTACCGATGGATTCGGCTTCTGTTCCTGCTGTGGAGAATTCTCTTCAGCCCCTGCTACTGCTGTTTCTCAGACTACTTCAAATGACCCACTTCGACTACCGATCGGAAAAGCCAGATTCTGAAATCCCTGCAGCTATTCCTGCTCTGTAAGTGACTTTAGCACTAGAACTGCTTCCGTTTCGTTTTCGGAGAAACCCACAGTATTTTTTTCTCAGCTACACAGGAACCTGGCTGGTCCAAACGAGGGGTTCCTTATTCCCAAAAATTAAATCTGGCCAAAATACTGATTTAGACTGGTCACCAGAGTCAGCTTTATTACATGCTGGCTGGGAAAAGAGATATTGAAGGGACTTGGACTCCTGATTCTCAGGACCCTGTCTACATTAATATGCTTCAAAACTCTGCTAAGAATAATGACCTGAGCTCAACGAACCCCGGGTGTGACTCTTTCTTCTTCTACTGTTACTAGTGACACTATTGTTGTTTCTAAGTCTATTTCTACTGTACCTGAACCCACTACTGTTTTCTCAGGACCTACTTTGTTACCTACTGTTGCTGCACCTAAAGTTCAACATTTAAACTTACTGATTTATTTTCCTCCAAAGGCGAACCTGCACCTAGGAGGAATGCAGTACGTTGCTTTATAAGGGTGGATTAGAACTCCCACCAGATCGTTTGTATATAGCTAAAACCCTCCTTAAGGGTTCCATGAAGTTTTTCTTCTGAGATTTTTGCCCTGATTAATATAGGTAATTCCAATTTTGATGTTAGTTTTAAACAAATGTCTGGGCTTGATAGATTCTGGGCCCAATATGACAAACTTCAGACTACACCCATTTGGTCCCCTTCCAGGCCATCCCTCTCACCAAACCTGCCATTCGTAACATTACTGTTGTTTTAAAAATGAGGAGTTCACATTGAAGACATTTTATTTTGGTTAAACAAGCGCTGTGAAGTCTTGAATAGGCCTACCCTAATCTAGACTCTGAACAGATTTGGGATGGCAGTTGGAATTTCCGTGTTGACTTTTTCCACTAACACTGGCCCACGACATTTGCCTAATTTTTTCTTTCTAGGTAAAGACAAGGGCTTCATTTTTACGCCGGACAACCCAAGTCCTGTTTTAAATGTGGGTCACGTACCCATTTAAGTTCGCTCTGTGATACCCTAAATGTAGCCACTGCTTTGAATCGGTCATATTGCAGCTAAATGTACTAATTCATTTAAGTGTAACTTATGTGATGGGACTGGCCAGTATGCAGGTGCCCCTGGGCCTCTCATAACAGAGAAGATTGTCCCTCTCATGATGGCATTATTACTATTGCTCAACAGTCACTTGCCCATAGTCTAGCTTCCTCTAATTCAGAGGTTACCCTCCTCCGTAGTTGGAGATGTCTCTTCTGTTCCAGTTTTCCAACCCTCTTTTCCTGTTATACCTACTCCTACTGCCATTGTGGTTTCCCTGATACTACACCGTTATTCCAGATATGGATATGCCTCCCCCTCGGGTCAAGGGGAGATAATTTTAGTTTACCACTGTTACCCATAAGCGGACTAGGAAGGGTTTAGCTGTTGTACTACTCGTAGTAAGGAACCCCTGCGGAACTGGCAAACCTCTAACAAATTTGCGGTTTTAGCCACAGATTTTTCAGACAAAGACTGGGGGTGAGGATACTGATTCCTCCTCTCTTCTTTCTTTCCCGGATGGGGTGATAGGGCTGATCACGGATCCCATTGCCAAGCGTACTAGAGCAGCGACGAAGGGAAGTCACCACCTATTACTTAAATCCTGTCTTCCTTAAAGATCTGCTCTTTAAATGTGAACAGCATTAAAGGGAAGAGAAAATTAGGGGGATTTTTTAACCCTTTCTGATTTACAGTGTGACATTATCTGCCTTGTTGACACTAGATTAAAGACCCATGGGGAATTATTCCAGGCCTCTAAGGCATGGACTGCAGGCCCTTCTTTTTGGTCTGTTGGACCTGATACTTGTGATGGGGTGGGATATTGTTCTCCAGCTCTAATTTTACAGTCTCTAGACTTGTAGATATTTCCCTGGTAGAGCTTTGTTATTAGATTTCTCATATAAATCTGAAGTTTTGTATGATTGGGACCTCACGGCCTCAAACTAAGGCTCAGAGGCTTCCTTTTCACCAAATTAAGCCATACCTTTTTCATCCAGATTACTCCTATGGGTGGAGACTTCAATTGCGGCCTACATCAAACAGATCGAGGCCTAAAGACTTCAAGTTATTTTGTGACTCTGTGGCTTTAAATAGTGTGGTCTCTATGGCCAAGCTTGTGGATGTTTATAGACATTTCCATAAAACAGGTGGGTCCACTTTTTAAAGGGTCCTTACATACTAGGATAGATTTTCTTTTTATCTAAGATTTTGATTTTACTTTCCTGTACAACTGTGGCTACAATTTTCGGATCACGTTGCCCTATGTGCCACTTTTCCTGGGACTCTGCTCCTAGATGTAAGAAGCCAGTTGGCGTCTTAATGATTCTCTACTTAATGACCCTCTTTTTCTTAAACTTTGGCACAAAGAGTTTACTTCGGTTGTCAGTAGTTGATTTTATGATACTGGGATGGATTGGTGGGAGGAATCTAAGCTAAGCTGGAAACAGTTTTTCAGAAGGTAGCGGCAAAAACAGAATACTAAATATTTGTCTTATCTGTCACTACGGCATCAGCTACAGCACCTATTCTCTTTAGCTAGCTCTACTACTCATGATTTTAGCTCTCAGATTAGTGAGGTCAGCGCTAAAATGAGGTTATCCCAGTATAATCGTGCTGACTCTTTGGGTCAGGAGGTGCGTTTGGCACTCATCTTACTAAAGGTTGTTTAGACCGTTTAAGGCCTGTAAAGATAGAGTTGAAGCTAAATTAATTACCTCTCTATTGTCTCCATCGGGGAGTTACTTAAGAAACCTGAGGATTTGCTTCACTGTGTTGAAATTATGTTTTCAACATGTTTGGCACTAAAGCTGACCTTGACAATCGGATCATTTTCTCGGCTCACTGTCCTTACCTCAGCTTTCGGACTCTGATGAAACAAGCTTTCTTGGTCATTACTGAACCAGAGGTCTTGCGGCCATTACTAGTTTAAATCACATTCTGTTCCGGGTCTGATGGCTAACCCACATTTTTCAAGATTTTCTCTGCTGATCTTGTTCGGTTCTAACTATTCTCTATAATGAGATGTTACATTCTGATGCCTTAGCTACTTCTATGAAAAGGCAGCTTTACTGATTTTACTGTTTAAGAAAAAGGGATCCTTGACATTACAAATTGGAGACCAATCAGTCTGCTTAATGTGGATTATAAGATCCTTGCCAAAATTCTTTTATCTAGAATGATTACTTTGGCATCACACATGATTAATCTAACTCAAACCTGTGGTATCCCAGGCAGGCATCTTTCTGACAATTTGATTTTATTGAGAGAATTGTTTACTCTGGGACAACAAAATGCTGTAACAGGATGGATTATAAGTTTAGACCAGGAAAAAGCATTTGATACAGTCTCTCATGAGTTCTTATTTCTAGCCCTGAAGGCTTTTGGGTTCCCAGTATGCTTCCTTTCCTGGCTTGTTTATTATATAGGAATGTTGTGTCGTCCTAATGTGAGCGGCTGGATAGACCGTCCTACTATTCTAGCCCGTGGGAGTCGTCAGGGTGCCCGTTAAGTCCTTATTATATACCTTTTTATTGATACTCTTTTGAGAGCCTTTTTCTTTGCCCACAGATTATTGGGTTGCTCTGTACTCCCTCCTCTTTACCACTTAAAATATTAGCTTATGCGGATGATTTAATTTTGGCTGTGGATTCTTCCACGAAACAAGAGGATATTGTTCAGGTTTACAGGCATTCTCTTCTGTTTCAGGTTCTAAGATAAATTTTACAAAAAGTATTTGTGTACCACTAGGGCATACTTCCCTCCTAATGCGGGCCTTTATGCTGGTGTTTCTGTATCCACTACTGTTTTTCGTATTTAGGTATTTTTTTGGTTGTGATGATCCGCATATCTATAATTGGAATCTTGCCTACAAAAGGCAGATAATGTGATTAATGGGTGGAAAAAGCATTTAATTGGGAAGAAGAAAGCAGGTTGTGCTCCTTAAAACTCTGGTTATACCGATTTTCCTGCATCTTTGTTATGTGTTCCCCATACATTCCCTATTTTCCAGATTATGGGATTTTTCAAAGATTGTGGGGATCAGGCTAAACCCATTAAAAGACATATTACTTACAGACGCTCAAGGAAGGTGGACTTGGTATGATCCACCCGTTGTTTTACAGCCTTTTTCTTCATTATAATTATGGGAAAGTGCTGAAACCAGGGACTGTTTTTTGGAAGCCCTATTTTTAGCATGGTTCTCCTCTGCCTTGATAACTGGCAAGCCCGTTATAAAGGGTTATTTCAAATCCCAACGATTCCCTCTTATGGGAAAGAGTTTTAAGATGGCCTTGACCTGGTGTCTTCATCCTCAGGACTTTTGTATCTTATCTAGACCCCAACTATGAAGCGACTTTGGAGGTTGGAGGCTCGGGAGGAGATTGTTTTCGTTCTGCCCTCTGGGCGTCTCCCTGGGTACTCCACCAACTGCTAAATCAACGGCTGCCATCGTATTTATGGGATATGGTATGGTTATGCAACTATGATAGACTAGGAGTTAACAACAATCATAAGCATAAAGCCTTGTCTTTGAGATATTGTCCTAGATCCTCTTGCCTCAATGTTTGTGAAACTCAGCAACATTTATTTTGTGAATGCCCCTTTTCTTTGGAAGTCTGGTCTACCCTATCTGCTAACTGGGCAGAACCCTTGTTGGCCTCTCTTTCTTATGAACATGTTATGTTTTGCACGAATGACCTGCTTAATAGAAAGTATCATGTTGACAGTTTATATATAATTTTTGCTATTATTCGTTATTATTTATGGCAAGCCAGATGTTTGCTAGTGTTACACCAAAAACTATTTCCATTCATGAAGTATTTTGTAATATTAGGGTTGCTTTGTGTTCTGTAAAAAGTCTGACTTCTTACTTTTTCTACCCATAAAGCTGTATTGTTTTGGAAACATTGTGATACTTTCTTCTGTTAACTGATTTTGCCTTGTTTGGATTGTTTCTGTTTATTGAGTTGTTTTGTTTTTTGTAATGAAGCCACTTTATTACAATAAAATTCCCTACTCTTTTCGATAAGTGCCATGGGATCTTTAACATCCACTTGAACTACCACCAATCCAGGCAGATGGGACCTCGGTTTAACGTCTCATCCAAAAGATGGCACCTCAGAAGTGCAGCACCCCTCTCATGCTGCACTATAGTGTTAGTATTGGGATATTAACCCAAGTGCCAGATGTGGGAACTGAACTCACAGCCCTCTGATCTCCCGGCCTCAGAGGCGAGCGTGCTACCTACTAAGCCACTGACACTGACAAATGACAGGGTGGTAGTGGGGAAGACATGGGGACAGAGTTGCAGAAAATAATAAAATCCATTTCAGTTAACATGGGTACATTTTATCTGTGCAAGCACTACTATTTTCAAAATGGCTGCTGTGCAGTAAAGTACAGTAAATGTTTCTCTGAAATGCACTCATTTTAACTGATGCCTGCTGTTTAGATGCAGGGTCGAGGGAACTATGATTACAATTAAAGCTTTTTTCTTAGTTCGGATGTTTCTAACCCTAATCTTTCAGCCATGTTTCTAAACATAATCTAGTCAGTTAAAAAAAAACAGAGTCCATTGGGAGAACAATTAAAAAAAAAAACAGTATTAGGAAAAATAAAACCATTTTTAACAGCACCCATAACTGCAGTAGTCATGAATGCTTTCATCTTGCTATGCTAGTCGAGAGTCAGCGGTTTAAATAGTTAATCAAAAATTATGCAGTCGGAAATGCACTGAGGAGAAAGGACAGGTGTTGCTAAATAAACGGAGTCTGTATACTGTATCTGACTACTAACAGTTCTGAAATGGGGACTATATCTTTAAAGAGAACGTATTTAAGGGCATGCTTTCATCTAGAACTTCCTCTGTGACAGAGTACTACAAAGCACTAGAGTGTTCTGATATCCTGTGTTTGATTACATTTATTTTGCATTGCTTTGATTTACCAGGACTCTTTAGTGTATCGTTTTCTGTGTGATTATGTAAGTAGATGCTTCCTGGTGCCCTGTTAGGGAGAAAACAAACACAGGGAGAGCGCTGAGGCTCTCTGTAATTGTCAAAGGAAAAGGATGAAATAGTAGACTGCTTGAGTCTCACTTTTATTTTTAATTTAAACCCCAGCTGGACTTAAAAAATTAACATATTAGCTGTTGGTGATGACTGTTAGTCCTTCGGGATATCTTTATGCCGAATCTGAACACTGGAATTGCTTGGCTATAGCCCTTCGGGCTATCTTTATGACAAGTCTGAACACTGGAATTGTTTGGCCAACTGCCATCGTTCCTCTGGGGATGACTACAATGCTAAATTCCATGGCCAAATATTTTGGCCACGGACAATATGGTCAGCTTGGAATGAGTGTACTTTACTAATCTGGGAACAGTGCTTCATTAAACATATAGCCAGGACAGTATGGTCAGCTTGGAATGAGTGTACTTTACTAATCTGGGACTCTGGGAACAGTGCTTCATTAAACATTCAGCCAGGTGGAAACAATGCAATGTTATGCTCTCTTGATTGGTACCATTAGTATTATACTATTTCTTAATCTTACCTAATAATTTGATTTCACAAATGTACCAGGACACTGAAGATGACAGTATGATCCCCTTGCCTCATGGCCTCAAATAAAGCAGAGGGACATGAGTCAGTAGCTATGGTTGAGATTCATTACCCAAAGATGTTGTAGATGGATGATAAGTTGTGTGGTGCCTCTCCACTTACGAAAACATTAAGTGGGCTAGGTACCAACCCACTGTGATACCCACTAGTACATCCCACCTACCTTCCTCACACTGCAATAAACAGTGGGCATTATTTTTATTTTATTTATTTAGTTTTTGTTGACCTGGAAAGGAGGACTAGACAATTCTGCCTATTTTCAGACTCATCCCAGGGAAGGGGGATACTGATGGATGCCAACTGACATTGAACCAGATTAAGCTGTCGGTGGTATTTTTAGTGATTGGGGGGAATTTGGCCAGGACACCATGGAAATTCCCCAACTCTTTTCGAGAAGTATTATGGGAATGTCCACCTCAACTACCACCAGAACAGGCAGATGGGACCTTGGTTTAACGTCTCATCTGAAAGATGGCAATTCAGGAGTGCAGCATCCTCCTCATGCTGAACTACAGTGTCAGTATTGGGATTTAACCCAAGTGCCTGGTGTGGGGATAGAACCCACAGCCTTCTGATCTTCCAGCATCAGAAGTGAGTGTGCAACCTGCTAAGCCACTGACACTGCTATAATTAATATAACTATTAATGCACTACTAATAATATGCTCAACAAGCACTCCTTCAAACTTGCCCTCGAGGAGCACCTCCTTGACTTAGCTAGATGCAAATGCTGACTTACAGGTCTTGCTGACGTGTGATGGAAACAGATAACCCATTTCCTGATTACTGTACTGTTACTCAACACAAAAGTATACTATTTGTCCTACCCTTAGAAATCTTATTGTGCAGCTGTTCCCCAATAGTTATGTGTCTAGTGTTACATTCGGTAATCACTGTAATCTGTATTATTGTTGTGAGGTCTGCTCTCCTGCTTTGCCTGTGTGTAATCAGTTCACTTGATTTGCTCATTGTCCTGTTTTTTTTTTTTGTGAACTCTGTTTTTGCTCTCTGCCGTCATACATCAGGTTTCTTACCCCAATCGGCCCTGTTACAAGGGGTCTCAACATCCTGGCCACTTTACCAGCCTCTGCCATGATGCAGCTGAAGCAGGGAGGTCCGTGGCTTGCCCCCCCCATGGAGGGGCCCTCCCGGAGGGGGACAGGAGGGAGACAGCATCACCCTTGAGCCCCTGTCTCTCGAGTCAGGCTTTGTTTGAAAACAGCCGTGGACGGGACCTCTTCGGAGGCATCATGAGTGTGGGCAGAGGGACTTTGGCCTCGTGTGCCCCGAGGACACGAATGTGCAATGATGTCTATGGAAGTCCACCGCGTCCCAACCCCCTGCTGAGCATTCCCGATGTGCTGCTTCCCCTAGTCTCCACCAGGGGTTGCAAAGTGCCGGGAACTACAATCCCCCCCTCCCCAGGAGAGGAGAGCAGTCCTCCAGATGTTCAATCCTACTCCTCCTCTGCCGACCCCCGATGACCTGAGTCCATTCCCGTACCAGAGTTGCTGGTGTGGCACAAGGTGTGGCGTTCAGCACCTCAACCCTCAGCACCACCAGGCTGGTCTATTGTCCTCTTGTTTTTCTTGTTTCTACTGATGTTTGATCCCTTATATGTTCCATTATGTAACTAATGCCGGTCATCCCTGAAAAAGGGACTTTTGTTCCAATGGGCCTACCTGGCTATCAAAAACCAATAAACAAACACAAGGACTACAAATTACAAACAAAAAGACTACAAACAAACAGCAAGAGAGTGTATTGGGGAATTGGGAATGAGGTCCTGGGGGAAGAAAAGGGTTCCAGCAAATGAAATAGGAGGCAGTTGTCTTGCTAGGCACAGCCTGAAAGATAATGCAGTCCTTCTACAAACCAGTCACTGAACTCAGCCCAACTCTACTGTTGGGTCACCACCCCAAGCCCCACTGATACCAGCTAGCAATATGCATAGCCCTAGGGAGCTCCCAGGAATCCTGGGTACCCAGGTGTTGGATCGATGTAGGGCCACTGGTCATAGCATTTGTATGGTCAGTGTTAGTGTACCTGAATTAAATAATAACAAATTGATAGCAAACCCCCAAATTGTAATCCTAGCTGGATGATCTAGCTCAACAAGCTTAAAATTAACTTGAGGCCATAGCGAGCTATGTACAGTACCAGAGTTATGTCGCAGTACCCAAGATTCCTGTTTGGTTACTCACTGATACCCTGAAACTGGCAGGTCTCCACCTTCGGCTTCAATCCTGGCTGGATGTGCCCATTTCCTTCTGCAATCTGATGTTTTACCTCTGACTGCTCTCTCGTGCCGGTTGCTTGCTCTGATACCTCACGCATGTTCAGTTAGGCTCTCACTCCGCCCATCTCTCTGAGTATCTGAGTATACCAGGCCTTTGCAGCTCACCTGGCAGACAGCAGAGCAATCCCCTTGTGATGAAGAGTGGTGGCTTAAGGGTGCACAAAAAGGGAAGAGGAAAGGGAACATTGTTTAACCAGGAGTAGCACACTAAGCAGAAGCTTGTTTCCAGATGCAACCTGGGAGCACAAGGAAGTTAAGTGACTTGCTCGGGATCACACAGTATGCACCTAGGCGGCTATGGATTCAAACCCAGGTCTCCAGATCTGCAGCTCAGAGCCTTAACCCACTGCACTATACTGCCTCCATTAAAAACAGGTGCCATTCAACAACATTTCTAAAGGAATCACTGGAAACACATGCTTAGTAGTATTTAAAACTCCTGGTAGTTCAGGCGTGCAGACATAGGTCCTAACGTTTCACGCACATGTGCTTTGACAATAGACTACGCTGCACCATCCAAGCGCTGTATTCATAACAATCAGTTAAAGAGACAGCAGTGTAAAAAGTGCAAACAATGCAAAAAGTGCAAAATACAAAAGCTGAGTGAAAGTGCTAAGTGCCACACACTTAAAAACAAGTTACGAACTACAAGTTAAGTAAACTAATTGCACATATTCTTGATAGTTACTAAAGTGCTAAATGACACCTACAGTTTATTCTAAACAAAAAATTTTAGTTTACAGAAGGACCACTCACAGCTAACTTATTTTGTCAGTATGATGAATTGTATTAATAGCACCATGCTTTTCGATCCTATAAAGTGCTCCATAACACAGTCACTAATCTGTAGCAACATCCAACTCACAGCCATGGTTCGTAGATGAAAAAGTTGGGCTACTATTTCATTCAAACGCACTCAAGGGTCCTAAAAGATTAACGTATTGTAAGTGAATACAGTTACAAAGTGGATACATTACAAAGAGGCTGTGATTTCAAGTCTATCATTCAATCCCGGGAAGCCAGTCGCTTGTGTCTTAGAAATCCAAAAGGCTTCCCTTTTACATAAAAGTGACTTTAAATCTCCCCCTCCGATGTTCAAAGTTAGTTTCTCGAGCCCAATAAATGTGCAGTCATGGCTGGATCCCTGTGCTACCTCAAGAATATGCAGAGATAATGCAGAATCTTACCCCTGATATAAGATGCACTACGTATGTTTCCCAATTCTCTCTTTAAATTTACATATTGTGCATCCTACATAATAATAGGCACCTCACGTACAGCAGGCCAAATACACAATCCCAGTGGTATCACAGCTGATAAAAACTTCTAATGTTTATCAATTCACCAGTTTTGGAGTTGGTTACACTCGAAGTGAGGGTAATTGCAGTGCAATACTTACAGTGAAGCATGCCAGGATCAAGCCCAACTCTGCAGAATTCTGCAGTAGAGTTGCTGCAGGGAACAATGCAATTTCAATGGGAGTTAATCCCTTTTGTCATGCAGGGAAACTGTGACACTGCGCTTGATCCTAGCAGGCTTCACTGTACATCTGACATATCGATGTGTACCAGGTGGGAGAAGAGGTAACCATGTCTTTTTATGCGCCATGGGTTGTACACTATGAGTAACTGTGCCGCCAATTTCTGTATATCATTCTGAGGGGCTGTCCAGCTCTGTCTGTAATATCCCCCAGAGTTTATGTAATATGGCTACCACTTGTGAGGCCCTTGTGCTGAAATTCGTGACAGAGTTAAGTCTCCAGCCCCCCAGGGATTTTCTTGCTTTCGTGGGGTGAGCAGGGTAGCTATTTCTGTATCCCTTGCTCTACTATAAGCACATTCCCGTCTCTGGCAAAGTAACCCCTTTTGAGGAATCTATCTCTGGCACTGCAATCCCTTTTGAGGAATCTATATCTGGCACTGTATCCCCTTTTGAGGAATCTATCTCTGGCACTGTAAAGCCTTTTGAGGAATCTATCTCGCAATTACCCTGCTGTATGTTAAAAAAAGGCATCACTACTACATGTACATTTCATTCTCAAAAACTAGATGTTAGGTACAGTATATTCATAATGGTGTGGCAAGAACTGGCCAACAGGAGGGTATTCCTGTCCACATGCTTCTGGTACAGGTCTGTGCCTATCCCTTCCTCACAGTTTTTTTGTAATCTTGATACCCAAAAAACGGTCTGTATATCACAGGTAACCATGAACTTAAGATGCTGGTTGGTACTTTCCAAATACTGCACATATTTTCTGAGTGCTGCCTCATCCTCCCAGCACACCATCAATATATCATCTATATACCTCTTCATAAGACGGCCTTGATCTGCATTAGAAGCCTATGGACAGAACTACATTCTTTAACAAACTGTACAACATTACAGATTTTAAAACAATATTGCACATTTATAATAAGGCTTGTGTTTACACAATTTAAACATTTCTTTATCCTATGACTGTTCTGAAACCAGGCTCAGGTTATTCAGACCTCCCATGGCAAATCACATTAAATGGGAAAAATTCACCCGTGGTGACTCCTATGAATGAAAATCAGGGTAACTCCAAAGAACTGATGACCAGGTGGAGTTAGGTCCCCAAACCAGAGGCTACTAATGGCAGTAGCTTGAAACCAGAACCAAGAAATGGACTATGCTCCCTCTTTTTCTTCTTTTTGAGCTCCAAGGGCCAGAATGGGTATGGGTTCCCCCAAGTGGGGCCTGATGGAACTGCAGCTATGATCACCGCTACACCCAATTGGCATAGGGGAACCAGACTCACATCTTTCACTCATGTGCTGCTTTCGGAAGTGGTACTGGGGCTTGGTTCAGAGAGACGTCCTGCCTGGGGGCCAGAACCAACTGAAGTGAACTGTATAGCAGCCTTGGTAAACAGAAACAGAGTTGGTATGTCTGCCACCCAAAGGGGAACTGTGGGAGCTGTGGTGGTGGATGAATCCATGTTGTTAAATTCTGCATGTTTATATTTGTTGAATTTCTGACTAGGAAAGGCACATTGAGCTGTAATAGCTAATTTCTAGGTGTGTACTGAGGGTGGATAATACAGGCCTGTTCGACTAACAGGGGAATGTTGACTATTTTATTTATTTATTTCAACTAGGATTACAAAATACCTTTTAGCCAGGCTCTTTTACAAAGGTTCCGCATCAGTGAACAAATACAATACAAAATACAGTAAATAAGTACAATACAGTAAACAGGTCAGCATATTTGGTTACAATGGTAGATCAAGACAAGAGTTAGAATAAGTCGATTGTAGGCAATGGGATCACAGAGTAACAGAGGGAAAGGTAGGAGGGGGAGGAAAATGATGAGAAACACGTGGAGAGTAGTTGAATTGGACAGGAATCGCAGCCATGAGGCACTGTCAACAACTAGAAGCAGACTGAAATTAGTTAACTTAAGGGGAAAGTGCTTGAATGGTGGGAAGTGGAGAGGGGAAGGGGGAGAGTCAGGAGAGGAAAAAAACAAAAAAGGGGTGGAGTGGGAAAAGGAGGGAGAAGCTGTGAGTGCTAGTGGGAGAGACAAAACAAGTGGGCTGAGGAGATTATAGGTAGCAGTCACAGGTGCTAGAGCCAGTGAGATGGGGTGGAGTTTAGATTTGAATGAGCCAAGGGTGGAAGTGGAGGGGATGTCAGGGCTGAGCGCATTTAACCAGCTGGGCGCTCTGTGGGCAAAGGATCTTTGGCCCTGGGAGGTGCGACAGCGGGGAACCTGAAGGAGCTGGGATTCAGAGCCCCTGGTGTTTTGAGGCTTTTGCCTTGAACTCAGCAATGCTTGGACCCCCGGAGGGGTGAGGCCTGGTTACTTTCTTTGCCATGATGCAGGTTAGGTACTTTATGCAGTTTGAAAGTTGAAGCCAATCAGATTGGGCATACAAGTCACATGTATGCGTGAGACGGTGAGCACCAGAGATGAGCCTGCAGGCCTTGTTAAGTGATGTTGATATTCGTCTGAGTGCAGTGGCAGAGGCAGAGCCATAGATTATAAGTCCATAGTCAATGATGGAGACCACTGAGCTCTGGACGTCGATCTTCAGTGCTTCAGCCGTAAGATGCTGTCTATGTCGGTATAGTAGACCTAGGCGTGTATTTGCAGCTTTGGCAACATTGTCTATGTGTACCCCATGGGAGAGATTTGAGTCCAGGGATATCCCTAGGTATCTGAACGACTGCACTTTCTTAAGGGTGCTGCCACTGCTAGTTGAGATAGCTAGGGGGTGAGATCTATGCCTGTTTTGTGGGCTGTTAAAGAGCATGACTTTGGGTTTTTTATGGTTGAGGACCAGCTTATGATGGTAGAACCAGTTTTCCACTGGGGCAAAGCCTTGCTGAAGATTGGTTTGCAGGAGCGCAGGGTCCTTGTGGGAGGAGAAGATTACAGCGTCATCTGCACAGAGGATGAGTTGTTCAGGGCAGGATTTCGGGAGTGTGTTAAGAAAAAGGCTGAAGAGTAACAGGCCCAGGATGGACCCTTGGGGGACTCCAGATCAGACCGGTCTGAGGTCTGAGAGTGCGCCAGCAATTTTGACTCATTGTGATCGGTTTTACAGATAACTATTGAACCATGTGACTGTGTCAGGAGAGAGGCCTGTAAGCTGGAGTTGTTGGATCAGCAGACGATGGTGGACAGTGTCAAATGCCTTGGTCAGATCTACAGATACTGCCTCATTTAAGTGTCCTCTATCCAAGGTGCCGTGCAGTGCTCCAGTGAATTCCAGTAAGGCAGATGAGGTACTGTGTCCTTTTCTGAAGCCATGTTGTTGTGGACATAGGAGATTGTGGTTATCCAAATAGTCCGTGAGTTGGTTGGCTACTATGCATTCGAGTGCCTTGGAGAGAGGTGGTAGTATAGAAATCGGTCGACAGTTCCCATGGAAGGTCTTATCCCGCTTTTGTGGACTGGTGTAACTGTAGCTGCTTTCCATTTGTCAGGGAACTGACCTATGCTTAGGGAGAGATTGAGAATGTGTGTTAACGGGACTAGAACCTCATCCAGGGTGAGGGATAGCAGTTTTAGGTCCAGTGAGTCTCCACTTGATCTTGACTTGGATATTGCTTTGGTGATGTGAGTTCGGGCATCGCACAGACTAGTTTCTTTGAAGTGGAAGGGCGGGTGATTAGTAGGGGTAGGAGAGCCATAAGGGATAGTGTGGGTAGTATCCAGGAAAGAATCCGGGGGGAGGATGCTGCTGAGGTAGGTAAATGCATCATTGAAGGTGTTTGCAATGACCAGGGGATCAAGGGTGATGGACTCATCAACCTTTAGCGTGGTTGGGGAGGATTTGGGCTGTTTCCCTGTAGCTTCTTTGATATTCCTCCAGAACTCCAACCCATTTCCCCAGGAGTTTAAGAGAGCTTTTGTGCAGTTGTTGCGGGCACGTTTGTAGTTCTGTATGTCATGCTGGGCACCAGAGTCCCTAGCTAGGGCCCAGAGGTGGTCCCTAGACTTTAGGTGGGAAAGAAGCTCTCCTGTTAGCCATGGGTTGCAGAGCGCTTTGACTTTTCATTTTTTGAGCGGGGTATAGGTGTCACATGCCATGTTGAAGGAGGAGATAAAGAAGTCGCGAGCTGAGTTAACATCTGTAGAATGGTGAATGGGAGACCAGTCATGCCGACTGAGGCAGGATTTAAGTTGTCTTAGTTGGCCATGTAGGAGCACTCTGCTAGTGATGACTTTGGGCGGGGGCTTATGGAATTTGTTTGACCACCCACATATAACGGGTGAGTGGTCGCTTAGTGAGTCAGGAAGGACCGAGGTGCTGGAGATATCAGAAGGATGACTGGTAAGGACCCAGTCCAGTAGGGTACTAGTGTCTGTTTTGTAGTTCCTTCTGGTGGTGGAGACAACCATTTGCGAGAGGTTTGCTGATGATATGGCATCCCAAGAGACAGCAGCCTCTGATGAATGCCAGTTAATATTAAAGTCGCCTAGTGTAATTGTTTCAGCACCTACATGTTGGGTTTTGATGAAATCCAGAACAGCTGTGAGGCTCTTCCCTTGGTCTTTAGGGGGGAAGTAGACTGTGATTACTTTGAGGGTTTTGTTGTGTGTACCTAAGAGTAATTTAATAGGTAGGATCTGAGCTACGGAGTCATGGAGAGGGGTAGAGATGGGGCATGCAACGAGGTAGTCTTTAATGTAGGTTGCACAACCACCTCCTCTTTTGGACACACGGTCCAGTCTGTGGACATTATATCCTGGTAGTTCAGTCGCTGAGTCTGGGATTTTTGGTGACAGCCATGTTTTGACAATTGTTAGGATATCAGGACTGTGCTGGTTTACAAAGACTTGAATGGCATCAAGCTTGGGGATCAGGCTACAGATGTTAATGGTAGCGATGGTCAGGCCTCCGGTAGATTTCGTACAGCTGGCAGTGGTGGTAGTAAAAGGGCCTGGGTTAGGGTGCACATTTCCTGATATCAGAAGGAGAAGGAGCAGGAGCTTCAGGGCACACAAACGGAATTTCTTACAGGTTAGATTACGTGTTTGTAGCTTGTTGTTGCAGATCTGGCATCGCAGGCGCTTGCCCCAGAGCGACATCATGCGTGATGAAGGATATAGGAGTGTCCATGGCCCGTACCTGGAAGAGATGTGGTGCAGCCATATTAAGGTGTCAGATATCCTTGAGGGAGAGTGGTGCTCACAGTGCAAAGTGCCTAGGCGGTGATATGGGGTATCTAGCTGGTAGATATGAGGGGAAGAGGGGTAGCAGACTCCTGGGAGGTAGGATAGGTGAAGTAGGGAGGTGAGGATAGTGAGAAAATTCAACATATTGAGGGAGGTAAACATGATCGGAAAATGTTGCCAAGGGTGGCTGGGCAGTGGCCCAAAAGGTGATAAAAGTAGTGAAAAAGACAAGGGATGGGGGAGGTACAGAGGAGGAGAGAGAGCAGAGATGGGAAGGCGGCAACCTAGGAGGGACCAATGGGATAGAGGCAGGGAGGGACAGAGAGAGGAAAGGCGGAGCTAGGGACCATTTAATAAAGGCAGGAGGGGGGTGGGGGTTGCGGGCAAAATTTTCGGCTTTTTCAATGTAAATAAATGGCCGCTAAGCCCAGAGAAACACTGAGAAGGAAAAGCCAAACAGGAGCAGAGGCCCAAGGTGGTAGTCCAATCAGGGGTTCCTGCACTGAGCAAGCAACCAATCACAGCTGTTCTCGGCTTCCCCGGTCTGTGCTGTGCACTTACCCGGCTTGGTTGGAGCCTCCGTGAGGATTCCGATGTGACGGTGTGGGCGGCAGGTTAGAGAGCCACCACATGGGAAGCAAGCCTGAGTCAGGGCTGAGTCTAAGGGGAAAGCAGAGAGACAGTTAGCTATAGAGAGGTGAAGGACAAAAGGGAGTGACGCAGAGCAGTAATCGGTGGGCGTGAAAGACTATCGCCGGAGATGAGTGGAGAGAGAAAGAATAGCTATGGGTGGCGTGGGGGCTGTGTGGCCTGGGACAGGCAGGACCAAATGCAAATTTGACCTGGCCCCAACTGGGCCGAGCAGTAGAACAGCTGAGGGAATGTAGAGAATGACAGAAAGCAGGGGAAAATAAGGAGATGGGGGGAGAAGAGCAGGGCCAGAGCTGGCAGACAAAAGAGTGATTAAAATAAACGGTCAGAAAAGCAAATAATTCCCGAGTTACAGCGGGAGTTCTAGGCAGCAATTAGCTGTAGAAATTCACAATTTACACAAAGGTAGCTAACACAATCCAAACTACAAAACCCAAACATTTTAGGCTTTTTCAATGTAAATGAATGGACGCTAAGCCCAGAGAAACACTGAGAAGGAAAAGCCAATCAGGAGCAGAGGCCCAAGGCGGTAGTCTAATCAGGGGTTCCTGCACTGAGCAAGCAACCAATCACGGCTGCTCTCGGCTTCCCTGGTCTGTGCTGTGTGCTTACCCGGCTTGGTTGGACCCTCCGTGGGGATTCCGATGTGGCGGTGTGGGTGGGCAGGCTAGGAGAGCTGCGGCCGCACGGGAAGCAAGCCTGAGTCAGGGGCTGAGTCCAGCTTGGTTGGAGCCTCCATGGGAATTCCGATGTGGCGGTGTGGGCGGGCAGGCTAGGAGAGCCGCGGGCGCAAGGGAAGCAAGCCCGAGTCAGGGCTGAGTCTAAGACTATGACACTGGCGGACACTCCACTACTCTTCTTTGATAAGTATAATGGAACCTTTCACTTCCACCTGGACAATGACCTGAGATGGGCAGAAAGTATCACGGTTTAACACCTGAAAGGATGGCACCTCAAAAGTGCAGCACTCCCCACTCATACTGCAATACAGGGTCAAGTAACTGGCACAGGGCTAAAACCTACAGCCTTCTGAGGTGAGAGGGTTACCTACTGAGTCACAGATACTGAGAAATGCATAAAAAATAACATACAGATCACAGAACACCTCCAGTTAATACTCTGTACAAGTGAGGGGGTTATTGACATAGAAAAACTCCCCATGTTTACCTGCTAAAATGTTGTTGATCTGAATGCATTGGTGCACTGTAACTTCATGAACTGAACCATCCTGCTGGCTTAGTAGAGATGGGCATTGCTTGTGATGCAAGTGACCCAGATTTTTGCCTGAATTGCCAGTAATGCTGGCCACTGGAAGACTGAGTATCCTAGTGAGTGCTCTGCTCAAGGGAGTGGGGGAAGTGACTTTCACTGCACTACGGCCCCTTGGGAGATCCCAGGTGGGGATAAGGTTTGGGGGGAGAGAAAAGTGAGTGGAGAGGATAGCATACACTGTGTGACTGGCCTGGTAGTGCTGAGGGCTGAGGCACTGACAAGTGCCTTACCTTGCGTCACACTGACATCCAGAGTTCGGCAATGGGCTTGGGTTGCCGAGGGCTGATGGGAGGGGGAGGGCCAGAGCAGGACTGAGCTATCTGGTAGGCAGCTGTCCTATCCTGGGTCAGGGTGGTAAGCTATCCCCATCTCGACTGACACCTAGTGGAGTCTGGATGCCAGAGCAAGGACATACGGAGGCTGACGTAATGTCAAGTGGGTGGATGGGGAAGTGGGCTGGGAGCACATGTGCACCTCCACACGCATGTGCTCGCCACGTGCCATGACTCTGGGCTGGGAGAAAAGTGCGGTAGAAAAAGGCAGGCATAGTGGGGATAAATAAAGCCTGTGCACCACACCTCCACCTGCCCCATCACCAGAGCCTGCGTCAACAACTGGATGTGACCTGGGGCAGGGAGGTCAGTCTTCCCCCTCCTGACCCTGCCATGGGGGGAAATCCATGGTGTTACTGAGCCGTAAGGTAAATGTGGACAGCGGTAGAGGATTGCTGACACTGGTAGAAGGGAGCCTACCACTCCATGGCCTAGAAGCATAAACAAAGGATGAAGGAAAAAAAATACACTGTTGCGTCAGTATGTTGACACAACAGTGCACCTCGGCATCCTGCATAGAGGGCCCCACGTAGAAAAATTAGCAACTGACCCTTTCTATCAACTGATGTGGCCACGCCCCTGCACATCCAGTTGAGGTACCCTGACTTCTGGGCCCCTTTTCCTAACCTGATTCTTCCGATTTGGGGGGTTTGGCTTTGGAGAAGCAGGCAACTCCTGGAGAATGCCACCTGCAATCAGGAACTAGGTTGGGTCACACACAGTGGTTCCAAGTGGATGGATTTAAAAGTTGCTTGGAGTAAGTGGTGACCTTTTCAGTGGCAATTATGGGTCTCCAGATGGTGAACCTTCTGAGGATGTCTGGGCAGTTAAGGAGGTATAAGAATAAATGTGGGTGAAAGAACAGCAGCCAGATTTGTAAGAGCTGTGTGTTCCCTCTTGTGACACATTCACAGAAATGCAACAAGAGTTACTGCAGTGCAAACAGCCATTATATTTCGTAACCTTTATAGTACTCCGCAGTCAGAACCATTGAGTATTTCTCATCCATCCTATAGGTTGATGCACGATCCAATCAAAAAACAGTCTGGCTGAGGCCAGCCCCCCCGTCCCATCTCAGGATCTCCAGTTTACTTTGTGCATCTATAGAGGCTGGGTGCGATCCAGATCTGCTCTCAACAATTACTATTTCACCTTACAAGGTAATTCAGTTTTAAGATGTTTAATTTCTAAGCCTGGCAGCAATACAGGACTAATTTAATAATTAGTCTCATAATTAGACAGATTGTGCATCTATTATTCTTGCTTCGCGAAGCTTAGGTCATGTAAAAAAAAAAAGAGAGACAACTACGCACAGCAACCATGGGAAGGTCACCCTCCTGTAGCATTTCCTGACCATATATACTGCATACTGAAGCAGCCTTGCCACCAGTGCCTGTGCAAATGCTTGCCCTGCAGCTGTCTCCCCCATAGTTCAAAGGTCCCTCATGGAGCATCCTCTGAGCACTAACCACACACGAGACTGTGGCTGAACACACGAGCGGTAAGGTCCCTCCTGGAGGGACTTCCCCAGCCAGCCCATGCATCCCCCCAGATTCAGCCCGAATTATCTCTCTACACCAGCGTGGACTGAGGACCTGCTATAGCCTCTTCAGCCCAACACACACATCTCCCAGCTAAATAGTGGGCATTCACTCATTTAAGAGAGTGGGCTGTACCTTTCTTGGGTCCCACTGTCCACAGTTCCAAAGATGTCCTGAAAGCAGTTCTCATGCAAAATGCCAGAGCCATTCCTCAAACGGCCAGGCCTGGACCTCAGCGCAGCAGTCCTTTGTCTTGGTGGGCAATAAAAATCACAACTGCTCCACCCACCAAGACTCTCAGAATCCATGTTGTCTTCCTCTCTTCTCGTCCATCCCAGAAGGCTGTGCGCTCTTGCGAGACTGGGGAACAACCGGCAAGGCATGCAGCACTTGCAGTTCTCACGGGAGCTCTCGTGAGAGCGAGACGGGCCATATTGGATGGGACCAATTGGCTAAACAGAGCCGTCCCAAATCAAGCTGGCTCCCGTGAGACTTCCAGGTGGCCATCTTGCCTGGGACTGCAACAAATCCCTAACTCATGCTGGAGTACCTCTTAGCGGGACAATGCTATATTAAGGTGGTAGCAACTATCTCATCAACAGAGTGGGATCATCTCTTATCTGGGGGGCTAGGCAAACAGGTCAGCCTATATGTGATGTTTGGTCATACCTAGCAAATATCTAATGCAGCTCTTTTTACCTCAAACCAACAGGTTTGACGACTCACGAGGTAGAATGATGAAATGCAGGGAATGCGGAATTCTTTTCCCAGAGGCCGACGACGGGGACACGGCCTGCACACTGTGCCGCTAACGCCCCAGTGGGAATGCAGGGCAATGGAGGATGGGAGTTCAGACTCTGAAACCCCACCACCACCAACTGCCTCAATAGCACTGGACACCAGCCAAGCTCAGCTGCTATTCCAACTCCTGGAAGCTTTTTAAAATTGGTAATTCCACACCACACCCTAACAAGCCAGGGGGAAGACACCACAAGAAAAAGGCCAGGCTCAACACGGACAGTGGCACATCAGAGACACCGGCCGACCTGGACAAGACCACCATGGACAAATCTGCCAGGATGTGCCACGGCGATAACATCGACAAGCTCATTAAAATGGTCAGGTCTGCACTTAAAATTGCAGAGCAGCCAGAACAACCATCCATGTCAGAAGACCCCCTTTTGTCAATGGGTGAACCAGAAGAGAAGGTTCACTGCCCAACATGCAAGACCATCGAGACTATTCTAAACAAGTACAATGTTCCTGAACCCACCAGAACGCCAGAGCGAAGCATGGTAGGCAGTTGGTATCCCTTATCACAAACATGGGCAGAATATTGGGGAAAAGCTCCTAAAGGGGACCAGCCAGTGTCAGAACTTTCCAAGCGTACCACCATCCTAATAGAGAGCACGGCGGTGCTTAAGGATCTCATGGATAAGAAAACTGAGGAGCATCTCAGAAAGATCCATGAGGTCTCGGGTATGCTCCATTCAGCTGATACCCATAGTCTGGTTCACCAGCAGAGCCCTTCATAGGTGGCTGGACGTCCTAACAGAAAACATCCTGGACAACACCCCACAAGCAGATGCTGCAGAATGTGCAATACAACCAGTAAAGTACATTATGGATGTCTCCTCGGACATGCTGAGATTTGGATTGAGGACAACAGTCCTAGCAAACAGAGCTAGGCACTATGGCTCAAGTTGTGGCAAGTGGACAACGAGTCCAAAAGTGCACTGATGAGGTTACCATTCAAAGAAGGTACCCTATTTGGTGAGGACTTAACCCCATACCTCAAAAACAGGGGAGACAAGCAAGCACAAGGGGACAAGGATGTCTACTTGCCCTCAGACAGGTCCTTTCGACCAAAGGAAAAAAATTTCAGGCAGAAAAATCACGCCTACTACCCACAAGGATCCAGAAAATGGATTCAAAGGCCAAAATTTCAAAACAAGCCCTACAGCAACAAGTCAAAGAATAACGCTGGCACACAATACGGCAATGGTGGGCACAAGCCAAATTTCAAGCACCAGGAAAAAAAACAATGAAGCCACGTGAGCCCACGCAAACCCACCAATAGCAGGGAGACTGCAGGAGTTTGCAACACAATGGGCCCAAACAACAACGGACAAGTGGGTAATGGAAGTAATAACAAAGAGACACGCCATCAAATTCATCAACAAACCAACTCACCACAGACATCTGGTTTCCCCCTGCTCTGAAGTGCCTGGAGAAGGCAGAGCAATTCAACCTGCTTCAGAATGGGGCTATTTTGCATGTCCCTATACAGGAGAGAGACACAGGGGTTTACTCCTTATTCTTTGTGTTCCTGAAGAAAACGGGGGAATGCGCCCAGTCCTGGATCTAAAGCATCTAAACAAATTCGTAAACTACAGGAAATTCAAGATGGAGATGCTGCGGTCAACCTTACTAGCCATCCAACCAGAGGACTACCTAACCTCAACAGATCTGAAAGACACCTACCTACACATTCTGATTCTGAAGTCACATCAAAAATGCCTGTGGTTCAACGTTTGGGGGAACACGATCAATATACCTGTCCCCCATTCGGTCTGGCCTCTGCCCCCAGAGTTTTCACCAAAATATTAATAGTCCTAGTGGCACACTTGCGAAAGGAGGGCGTGCACACCATCCCCTACCTAAATGACTGGCTGCTATGAGCACGAACAATGGAACAGGCAAGCTACAACACAAACATAGCAGTGCAATGTCTGCAAAAACATGAATGAGTAATAAACAAGGCAAAAAGCCAGCTACTACCAACCCAGTCCCTGGTCCACCTGGGGGCCATAACAAACACTCGATTCAACCAAGTGACCCCCATGGAGGAGAAAGCATGCAATATTTACTCTCTGATCAACGGGATATTCCACAGACCCAGAAGGCCAGCCTGGGTCTACCTCCAGGTACTAGAGGTAATGGCAGCCCTGATAAACATGGTATCATGGGCCAGACTGCAATGAGATTGCTACAGAGGTTCTTGATCGAAACTTGGGATCAAACAGATCAGAACTTCAGTGCCCCAGTATCACCCCCGACGAAGATACTGTCAGACCTGAAGTGGTGGACACTAAGGAAAAACATCCTAAGGGGACGTCTGCTAGCACAACCACCCACAGCCATCATCACCACAGATGCAAGCCTGACGGGCTGGGGAGCAACTTACCTGAACCATGGTCACTCAGGGTCTACGGTCTCAAACTGATTCGGCCCTGCCAATAAATGTGTTGGAGATGAAAACAGTGTGACTAGCTTTGACATTCTTCAAACCACTCATTGCACACAGGGCAATCCTAGTGAGGTGCGACAATCAAGTAACGGTCGCATACTTAAACAAGCAAGGGGGCACATGGAGCAAGTCAATGATTAGGGAATCTATCAGACTCTTGTGCTGGGCAGAACAAAATGTGCTGTCAATCACAGCAATTTACCTGGCAGGCTCAGCCAACACACAGGCAGATTGGCTAAGCAGAGTAACCATGAATTAAGCAGAGTGGAAACTCAATCAAAAAGTATTTCAGAAGAAATGGGGGCCACTACAGGTAGACCTCATGGCCTCACTACAGAATACTCAACTGCCTGTATACCATTCGAGATTCACCGACACCAAGGCACAGGAAGTGTACACCCTGTCAGCACCATGGCAATTCCAACGGGCATATGAGTTCCCACCAACACCTATGCTGAGCAAGATTCTTCACAAGATTCGAGCCACGGGTTCCACAGTAGTTCTGGTAGCAGCAGACTCACCAAGGAGACCATGGTACTCCCTAATACAGGCAATGACAGTGGACTCTCCCATGCCGTTACCTTTCTGGCGGGACCTGCTGAGCCAGGGCCAAATTTTACACCCGAACCCAGCAGTGTTGAAACTGATGGCCTGGCTGCTGAAAAGGACAGACTGTTAAAACTGGGCTACCATAACAGGGTAGTGGAATGATCGCTGCAATCTAGGAGACAATCTACAAACACAACCTATCAAAGACAGTGGCACATTTTTCATAAATGGTGTACAGAGAAGGGGAAACTCCCACTCTGTTGCAGGACTGCCTCAAATCCTAGACTTCCTCAATGACGGAGCAAATAAGGGACTCAGCCCTGCATCGCTCAGGGTTCAGACTTCTGCCATTTCCTCCATAAGGGGCCCATTACCGGGAATAGGTTCAATAGGGTCACACCCCGATGTAGTCAGACTACTCAGAGCAGTCTCGTTGGCATCACCCAGAATCAAACCAACGTGCACACCTTGGCAACTAAACATAGTGCTAGACGCACTCCAAGGTCACGCTTGTCAGCAGGAGGCACTACACTGGTGTACCCTAAAAACAGTATTCCTTGTAGCTATTTGCTCAGCTAGATGGATAGCAGAGTTACAAGCACTATCATGCAGGGAACCTTTCCTCACATTCCACAGTGATGGAGCAACTCTCAGAACAGTCCCCTCTTTCCTACCAAAAGTGGCAACTCATTATCACCTAGCTCAGGAAGTTCAACTCCCTTTCTTAGGGACAGGGCGCAGCCACGACACTGGGACACCCCACCCCCTAGATGCTGGGCTCCAGCTACAGAAATGCCACAGTATAACCAATAGTTCACAATAGAACAGACACGTGATTCATTCTTACCTCAGGGAAGAGGGCGGGGCAGGCAGCCTCCAAAGATACAATAGCTAGGTGGATAAAACAGACCATATCCACAACTTACAGAGAAGTAGGCCAGGAACCTCCCCAAGGAATAAAGACTCACTCTACTACAGTGATCGCCACATCCTGGGCAGAAAGGGGGGAGGCATCAGTATCAGACATATGCTCAGCAGTAACATGGTCTTCCATACCCACCCGGAGTGGCATATGTGACTGGATTATGGTAATTTACTGGATTCTAGGAAGCATTCAAGTGATGATGCAAGAAATGTAATGTACTATGAAATTGTCTCTTAAGGTCTCTACATGACAGACATATGCATCATGTCAATGGAAGTGAATGCTCCTTATTAAATAAAGGATGAAGTTACCTATTACTATCTCTACTGTTACTCACTGTTAATATGATAGGACAGTTAGGGATACTAGGCAACCCTCAGAGAGGCAGCATACAGGAAGATACTGTTGTTCTCTCTCTGTGTCGTCTGTTTGTTCTCTGCATACTTGTTCCTTCTGGGCTTTTCACCGTACCTATAATTGCTAAGGAAAATACACACTGGAGATCCTCAGATGGGACAGGGGGGCTGGCCTCAGACATACTGTTTTTTTGATTGGATCGTGCATCAACATATAGGATAAATGAGGAATACCCAATGGTTCTGACTGCGGAGTACTATAAAGGGTACTCAAATAATCACCTTTACCAGGTGAGTAAATACCATTTCCTTTATCTATTCTACATGTATTATTACAGTATGCATACGCCCTCTAGTGGATTTGTACAAGTACTTAGACACATCTAAAGACCGTCTATTTAGTAACTAGTAAATGGAACACATTTATTTTTCTTTGTATATGTGGTAAGCTCAGTAGACTCACGTTCTGTTTAAAGGTGAGACCAATGCAGATTACTGCATCTCGATACAAGAAAACAAAATACATTAAAAGAGAATATTACTATACAATCCATATCAGTTATTTAAAGGAAGCAAACAACAGAAGGTTTCCAAGAGAGCTAATTGTTTAAAAATAACTAAATTTTGAGTTTCCAAGCAAGCAAACTTCAAGCTAAGATTGCAGGTTGAAACTACTAATAAACGGCTTCAGCTGATCTGCAAAGCAACTTGACGCACCGCACATCAGAACTCTGTGCACCAGACTGGTCATGTTATACCGGGAGTTTACCGCCATTGAAAGCCAATTGAGTTTTGTAAATAATAAACAATGAGGAGTTTTCTGAGTTACTGAAGAAGTAAACTGACCTATTTTGTTAATTCACCACCAATTTATAGCCATACCAATGACTTCCTATATTAGGTTGTAAGTTTACACAACATTCCTTTATACAGGAGAGCTAAATGAGCATGATTTAGTGTATGAATGTATTGAAAACTTTAGAGAATTACCTTGAGCACAAGTATTCATTTACAAAGGGTCCACTTCAAATACAGTCACAAAAAAACTTTACAAGTACAATAGGCAGTTCTAGAGGACATGCAGTCGAGTCAGACTCAAAGCACCTAAAGTAGAACTAGTACATACAGTTTTGAACAAAACAAAATCCAGTTTGCTGGTACTAACTCCCTACTTTAGTGTCATCTAAGGACTCTGTGACAACATCAGCTGAAACAGGTCAGGTTTAATATGGTTATCACAAGTTTAAAACACCTGGGTGTTGTTCTTCATGAAGTATCCATTTAATGTTTACCTGAATGGTCTTTACTCACAAAAGCAGTGTGCATGCATGAATTAATGAATAGCTAGGGTAGATGAGTTGATTGAGGCATGGTGGGGGACCAGATGTGGTAGTCTACCTACGGGCTAGCAACATGGTCAAGCAGACCTTAGGATAGGTGAAGGACTAGCTTCCACATGCTAGATAGCAAATGGGGAGATGGGGGCGGGGTGAGAGTGGCAGAAGTGGTGACCTTCTCTAAGGTCCTCCTGGTGTTCAAGAAGGGTGAGGCAAGAAGGTTTTTTCTTTTTATGAGGACATTTTTCCCAACTGCCAGCAAGGCTTGGTGGTGGTGTACCAACCATCAGCTCCATCCCCCCATACAGGGATCACAGGGCACGGCAGGGTGTGTGGATTTTTTCCATGGTTACGGAAGTAACTACAGGAAGCCCTTACCTCCCCCCCCAGAGGGCGCTGGCACAAAGGACCAAGGTCCAGGTGGGAAGCCGTGCAGAGACACAGCTTCTGCCTAGCACCTAACAGCGCCTTCCCATCTCAACACCATCCGCTGGTTGGATCGGTGCCCAACCCTACCCCAGAGAGGAGAGCTGCCTGACGGCAGCTCAATCCAGCTCCCTCCCAACCCCGATACCCGCTGACCCAGGCTCATTCTCGAACCCGGGTCACCAGTGCAGCGCAAGGTGTGGCATCCAGTGCCTCAACCCTCATCACCACTGGGCCAGTGGGGTGAGGCAAGAAAGTTTAATATTTTTCAGTTTAATTCGTGGTTGAAGGAATGGTGTGTGGAGGAAGGCCTGTGTTTCATAGGGGACTTTCTGGATAGATGGAAAACTGTTTAAAAAAGATGGACTCCATCCACACAGTGAGGGGAATAGTGCCCATGGCAGATATTTGCTACCTTCATCTCTTGTAATTTAAATACGGGAAGGGGGGATGGTGTCTGGTCTTGTGAAAAACCAGGGCTCTATTATAGCTAAGGAAGCTCTAACTGGCATGCCCACAACTGGCTAAGATGGACAAAGCAGCCAAATTTGCATGATGGGAGAACATTAGGAAAGAAAAAAAGGAGTGAGGGGGAGGGAGGGAAAGGTTGCAGCCAGGAAAATGGCAAAAAAGAGGCTCCTGGGAAGCAACCTTCATGAAACAAGGAATCTTGGCAACAAAATGGAGGACCGACAGGCCGTAGCAGTAGAGGGTGAACCTGTTATCATGGCCATAAGTGAAACATGGGTGATGCAAAACTAGTGCTAAATTATGAAAAAACAAAGACTGTGCTGTTCCATGGCACACATAACAAACATAAACACCAGCAGTTGGCTATCAAAAACAGCTCAGGTTTGACCCTGGAGCAGGCGCAGACTTTCAAATACCTTGGTATAACCCTGGACCCTACTCTGTCCTTCTCCAGCCATATCGATTCAGTAGCGAAATCCGTAAATATCCGTATAGGCCTTCTCTATAAACATAGACACTGCCGGACACCTGATGCCCTTAAGCTAGCAATACACAGCTCTATTGTCTCCATCATTGATTATGGGCTTGTTATCCATGGAGCAGCCACAGCTACAGCACTACAGCGAATCATTACAGCACTGAACAGCACCTGCAGACTCCTTACTGGTGCTGCCCACCGTACGCATACCTGTGACCTCTACAAACAGTCGAACTGGCTACAACCTTAGGGGAGGATTACTTTCCAAACCTGCCTACTAGCAAAAAAGTCATTGATGGGACTTATGTCCCCTGGGGTTCAGTCTCTCTTAAGCCCAGTCAACCACCCCCATTACACAAGAAGCTCTGACAACTATTCTCTGTCTGTTCCCTGCTGTCGCACCACCCAAGGCCAGTGGTCTTTTGCAGGTAGAGCCCCTAAGATGTTTAACTCCATGGGCAGCGAACTCACCAACTTAGGCACCCTCTGCTCGTTCAAACACAAGCTACGTCAAACACTTGTGTCCAGAACCACATGTAACTGTTTCTCCTAATCTCCCTGGTAGTCGTTCTGTTCTTCGCACCTGTCTACTATCACCAACTCTGCCTGCCACCACCCTCCCCATATCTACCCCTGCCTCTCTCCCTAGCCCTGGTCCATCACCTTCCTCTCTTACCCTCCTTCAACTCCCTTCCTCTCTCCCTTTTCTGACTTGCTTACCCCACCCACTGCTGCACTTGTTCCCCAATCCTTGCCGCCCACCCACCTCTCCTTCTACCTCCCTCCCAGTTACCCCTCTACACCCACACTCTCTTCCACTTTCCTATGCTACCTGGCACAATTGGCAGCAACTCGGTTTTTCCACTCTACCTTTCCCTTTGACAGTGCCCCTCTGGCAACTTTAATTCATGTAAATATTATTTGTTGTGACTCATCATTCTTAAATGTATGCCTGAATGTGTTGTTCTAACTGTTATTTATATTACCTGTAGCTTTTAGACCATGTATACCCTGTACTAAACCTTGTATTCAACCTGCTTGCCTGCTAATCTCACACAAATTGTACTTCTATTCTTTGTATACTGACATGGAACCTTTGTAAAAGAGCCATTGACTCAAAGGTATGTATCCGAAATTCTAATAAATTATAAATCATAAAACCACGGCCAGGAATTAGCTACCCCTGGCTACACTTTTAACAGAAATGACCAGCTACAGGGCAGAGGGGGTGGCCCTGTACTTAAAAAAGGTATAAAAGCTACCCAGGATACAGACACTGAGAAGACCGGGATGCAAGTATACAACAGCAGGGGGAGAAATATCAGATTAGGGATGGTGTACAGACCACCAAACCAGAAGGCAAACATGGACAAGGTGCTGGGGAAGGAAATTAGGATGGTGGCTGCAAAAGGGGAAGTGGTGTTAATGGACAACCTCAACCTGCTGGATACTGACTGGGAAATACCAGTGGCCAAAAGTGCTAGGAGTCAGGCTCTGGTGGAGATAATACAGGAGTGCTGCCTAGTACATTGGGTTAAGGAACCTACCAGGGAGGGGGCAAGTCTTGATTTGTTGCTCTGCAAGACAGACATCATCGGGGATGTAAGTAAGGGTGGAGGATCCTTTGGGAACTAGTGGACACAACTTGATGTGGTTTAGAAACACACCAATCCAACTCAAGGACAATGGTTCTGGACTTCAGAAGTGCGGATTTTCTGAGGATTGAGGGAATGTTTACTGAAAATTTAGTGGGAACAGGAAGCAGTAGGTGTGAGTGCCAAATGGGGCACAATCAAGAAAGGGTTAACCTAAGTAATCACTTCCTGTATGAGCAGGTGGCAATAAAAAAGCAAAAACATAAAAGACCAACCTGGTTCACTGGGAAGCTGAGGTAGGCAATAAGGGTGAAAACAACAACCTTTTGAAAGTACAGGGGTTACAGCACGAGGAACACAGGGAGGTCTATATTGGGAAGTTGAAACAGGCCTATATAGTGCTGAGGAAATCTAAGGTGGATGCAGAGCTATGAATAGCTCAGGGGATTAAGGAAGGAGACAGAATCTTTCTTTCGATAAATAAGCGAAGAGCAAGACACAGGAAGGAATAGTTAGATTAAGGAAATGGGGTGTGGTGGTGTGGAAGGATGGAAAGAAAGCAGATATTCTGAATGAGTATTTCTGTTCAGTCTTCACAGTAGAAAAGGGAGGACCACTCCCAGAATGTGAGTTACAGGCCAAAGGGGAAGGGGTGAAGGGTCTGGAGATGGAGACGGTCACAGCAGAGAGGATACTACAGGGACTAAGGTCCCTGAAAGTGGACAAGTCACTAGACTCAGATGGGTTGCACCCTAGGGTGTTCAAGGATGTTGCACAATTCCTAGTAGCACCACTGGTTGAATTCTTTTACTGCTCCTTGGAAATAGGATGCTTTTTAGTGAACTGACTGATGGATGGCTAGTGTGGTGTCATTCCACAAGAGCGAGGATAGGGATGTCCCAGGAAATTATGGACCAGTCAGCCTGACCTTGACCATGGGGAAACTACTAGTGATCATTCTTGAAAAGACCATAATGGAGTTCTTTGTGGCTAACTGGCTCCTGGACAGAAGGCAGCATTGGTCTGTGGCTTGCAGATCATGCTGATGAATCTGATGCACTTTTTCGACTAGGTTACAAAGGCAATAGATATATAGCTAGACTTCAGCATGATCTTCCACTCAGTACCCCACAGAAAGCTTGTGTAGAAGCTGGGTGACCTGGGGTGTGGGACAAAGTGTGGCTGGGGGAAGGATTCTGAGGGCGGTCGTGAAAAGGAAGCATTTAGGGATCAGGGAGGTAATTAGTGGGGTATCACAATGATTGGTCCTAGGACCAGTACTACTTAACATATTCATCTGCAACATAGGGGAGGGAATGCAGGGTAAGAGCTTTGTCTTTGCAAACTACAAAGACTTATGTTAGGGTGGACATCAAGAAAGGAATGAGAGACATGAAAAGGGATCTGAAAAGGTTAGACAGGTGGTCCAAGATCTGGCAACTCAAATGTAATGCTAAAATGGGCAAAGTTATGAACATTGAGAATAAAAATTCCCAAATGAAATATTGGATTGGAGGGGTAAGGGTGGTTCAAACCTCTGAGGAAAGAGACCTCAAAGCTATCATTAGTAACAGATTCAGATCTACTACCCAGTGCAACAAAACAACTCGGAAAGTTAATGGGATGCCAGGTAGCATAGAAAGTGGGTTTTCTAGTAGAAGCAGGGAGGTGTTATTGCACCTTTACAGGTCCCTGATGAGGACACACCTTGAATACTGTGCCCAATTCTGGAATCTACACTTAAAAGGGGCAAGGGCTACCTAGAGTCCATCCAGAGCAGGGCCACAAAAATGATCCAGATGCAGCAAGGCAAATCATAATATGAGAGGCTAGAAAGCCCTTATACATACATACTGGTGTCCAGACAGGAAAGGGAGACATGACAGACATAAAAGTACTTGCAGGGCATCAAGAGTGGACTGCAGTGAACTATTCCCGAGGAATGAGGGCACTGTGACAAGAGGCCACATGTGGAAATTAGTGGGGGGAGCAGGGCCGTCATGCACATAGAGACTGGAGGACATATGCCCCCCCACAAATTCCCATCTAAGTACTGCTTTCTGAGTTGAGGGAGGGCTGTAAGTGTGTAATTTAGTGTTTTCCCTTGATTCAGTTTTAATTGTGTGTCCCCCCCCCGCCAAGAATTTTTCTTGGCATAACATACCCGGGGGAAGGTTCAAGAAGGATGTGAGGAAGTTCTTCATGGAAAGGGTGGTGGACAAGTGGAAAGACTGGCCAATGAGGTGATCCATGCAACGTCCATGACTGGGTTCAGACATAGAGGGGGGCAAGCATAAGGGAATAATACAAACTAAGGGGACAGGGGTGTCAAAAATCCACTAGGTCTTTCAGCTAATAACTCTGTCAGTGTAGGCTGGGCATGGCTTCAGGTAGACATACAGACAGACTAGATGAGCCACTGGGGCTTTTCCTGCCATCTGATTCTAGGTATCCCTCACTTGGAAGATAGCAACAGCTACTGTTTCTCTGGTGACAAATGGAGTCAATCAAGGTGTGTACTCTTCACACACCATCTTATTTAGTTTCAGCAATTCCCTTCACATTTGCTAAAGGCATGCTTCTGAGATCTCATGGCATTTTATATAATATCTGGGGTGCTGAAAGATTGTGATTGGCTTTTAGAAGTTCTTTAGAGAGGCCACAACTTCAGGAAAGGCTTAAAGCAGTAGCAAAAATGAAGGCGTTCCAACTGTTCCTGTGATCAATTATTCTTTACCTTATACTTCTAGTGCAGGTCGTTTTCTTCATGATCTGGTGAGGTTAAAGTACAGTAAAACCATGATATCCTTGCACAAAAAAGATGGGGAGAAGCATTAGTCCTGCCCCTGCTGACCCCCAGTTTGGTAATGTGTGGTTCTTCTCTTGTTAGTTCTCACAGCTTCTAACTGGAATGGACATAAAAGGAAATGGATGGAACCAGGGTAGGAGAGGCAGAACATAATAATAATTATATTTATTTCTAAAGTGCTTTACAAAACTTCAAAGTGCTAAGTCAAGTCAAAACCAGTTAAAACAAAGCACACTACGTAATGGCTAAATAAAAAACAGGGACATAGCAGAATACTTCAAAGGTATTACCAATGCAAATTCTGGAAATTATTGTGCCCAAAATCCTGTTTAATTGGGTGGGTTTATAGGTTGGTAAATACAAACATGTGGTAATCAGGACAGTCAGGTGAAAAAATAGTTATTAAGGATCAAATGCCAAGCAGCAGAGATACAGTACATTTTTAGCACACTATCGAAGGTCTCAGTCTCACAGCAAGTCAGGATGGCCAGTGGCAGTTGATTCCACAGGTGGGGGCCATAGACCAAAAAAGCTCTAGCACCATAGGAACACGTCTAGATGGCTTCTGCATAAGTAGATGGGTACTGGAGGAGCAGAGATGATGAGTGGATGATTGTTCAGACAGCAATGAGCTCAGGTATATTGGCTGGTCCAACAGCAGCATTTAAGAAAAATAATACACTGTTGTACAGGCAACTAGTGGAGTTTAGCCAGAACTGGAGTAATATGGGCAGTTTTTCTTCCCACATATTTTTTTATGGTATTTTAGATTTTTTTCCATTACCCACCTTTGAGGCCATGGCGTACACTTGCGTGTGTGTGTGTGGAGGCGCACGCACATGTCAGGATCTGGTGGCCCCCTCCACCCCTCCCCAGACTTGCGTCACTGCTCTGTACCATCTGCACTCCCCACTGGACCTCCATTCAGTTGGAGTGGAACTACGGGGGAGTGGGCATAACCACCCCTTTGGAGGTGAGAGCCACAGCTCAATCCTGCTCCAACCTTTCCCCCAAGCCAGCTCTCCGGCAATCCGAGGTCGTTCCAGAACACGGGTCACTGGCATAGGGCGAGGTAAGGTGCCAGTGCCTCAGCCCTCTGTACCACCGGGCCGGCTTGGCCAGTTTTCTTGATGCAAATTAGCAGTCTGGCAGCAACATTCTGGACCAGTTAAAGCTGTTTTATTTATTTATTTTTTTGAAGGTAGGCCAGCCAGAATGGGGCCACAAAAATTGAGTCAAGAGAAGGCACAGCAATATGAGTATGCAGCAGTCTCAGATTCAAGCAATGTTGCAGAGATGGAAGAATAAAGATAGCACATCATTACTGATATGAGAATCCTTTTTTTTTTTTACATTCTGTTTGTTCATTACTGGTCTCTGCAGTGGCCTCCTTGAACATGCCAGGCAACCTCCCAGCCCCATCTGTGCCTTTTCTGTCACTTACCTATCTCGTATAACCCTGGACATTCCCCTCAGGGACTGGCTGGTGGGGAGTTGACAGGAGTCTCCCTCAGAAGTAAACAGTTCCAGGAGAAAGAGAGCAGCTGGCATGTTGGTGCCCGAGAGTTCTGGTAGTTTCAACCTGCCCACTTGTGGGGTGTTTCCTTGTCTTCTCCACTAGGGATGCTGAACACAAGGACTAAGTGGTGTGCATGCACACACTGATACCCTCACCTTCATTTTTCCCTGTGCACCCCAACCCCCCCAAAATCTCTAGCCCTCCTTCCCCCAAATTGCTTCCTTTTACTGGTCTTCCTTGATCTCTCACAGATTGTAAAGGACCCTGAATGCTCTCAATGGGCCTCTCTCTCCTACCCCCCAAGGGGCTTGCATCTCTGATCTACTCCCTTCCCCCACCATCTTAAAAGGGTCTCGCGGGGACACTGCCTTATCCCCTTCTCTCTGGTCCCACCAGTCCCCTTGCAGGGTTCCTCACATCCTGAGGGGGTCTCCAAGAACACAACTCTTCCCCTTCCCCCACCTCACCCCTCCTCCCTCCTCCCTTCCCCTTTTCTTCATGTAAGCACTTGTTTACTTATTAACCCAGCACTTATTATTGTCCACTCTTTCTACATGTTATGCGCAACACTGTTGTGACATTGTTTGTAACACCTGCCTACAGCTGTATGTTAGTGTTGATCTTGTAATTTGAATGTTTAATGTCTCATTCCTATTGTACCCCTTCCCCCCAGGTCACATCGGGAGACGAGCAACTTGTTGCTCAGTGTGCCTTCCTGGTGAAACATTTCAATAAATAAATAAAGGATGCATTAGAGTTAGCTGGTGCCCCCTCCATTCCTTAGTAACAGCTCCAGCTGCACTACAACCCATGGTCACCCAACTGGTGGTTTTGTAGCAGCAACTGTATCCCATCTACCCTGAGAAGGAGAGCATCCCCTGGGATGTTGATCCTCCTCCCCAGGTCAGTCCTCAGACAACTTGGGCTTGTTCCTTAACCCTAGTCGTCAGTGCTGTGAGGTGAGCAGTAGCACTACCGCTGTGCTAACGGTCTGGAAAATGAAAATCATTTTTTTTTTTACATAATTTTTAAAGTAAACAGTCTAAGGAGAGAAGTACATGATGGAGTAACACAAGGGGCTTGATGTTCAAAGATCAGAGCATGATGAAAAGTGCTTTTGCCAGAAAAGAATAATGCAAGGAGCAAGTTGCGTCAAACCTTGTGTCAGTTCCGAGTTTCTAATGCTGCTTGCGTCAAAAGAACTGCCTGCACCAAAGTGGCTCGTGTCAGGCTTGCATAAAAAAACTGGGTGCGGGATGTCGCAACGGGGCTTGCATCAAACAAATGACACACCATCCCCTATTTTTGGATTTTCAAAGGTAGAAGCTGTTGACACTGTACCGAAGCTGCATGCCACTATTAGACCAGCCAGAGCTGGTCTGACACTGGAGCTTATAAAGGTAAGGGCAGATTATGTAGCGGGTTGGTTATAGAGCCAATATTCCCCTGCAGCAATGGTTTAGAGCAATTTAGGGGCTTCACATGCCAGTCTTGCCATTGCATCCATGGTGTTTCATTGAGTTTGAGTAATTTTTTGCCCCATGCATCATCTTTTTAAAGCAACTTGCATCAAATTCTCTCCTCATGCATTGTCTTTTTGATGTAGCTTCCATCATTCTCACTCCATGCATCACGCGCCTTTTTGACTCAGCTTGAGTCATTCTTACCCCCTGCATCATCTTTTTTACTCAGCTTGAGTCATTCTCGCACCATGCATTCAGTGTGAGGACAATAGTGCAAATGAGTTCAACACTGATTCCCAATACAAACAAGACCAATACCAATTTAAACATATTTATAACATGGGCTTCTTGAAACTTCTAAGGCCATTGGTTGACTGACTGTGTGTGGCCATACATTAATCTCTGTTATACCAACAGCTAAAGTGAGTAGGTCTTAGCCAAATTCCCTACTCACGTCTAGCAGTAAGGTATATGGATCGGGTAGTCAGAACTTGTTCACGTCCGGGGAGTCCTTCCCCTGTGTAGCTGAACTCCCGGAAACTGAGTTGGTGGCTCTTCTCCGTGACAAGAGTTGCAACTTGCTCCCTCCCCTACTGTTCCTTTCAGCATACTGCCACAGTCATTGTGGGGACCAGGGTACAGGTCCCACCCACATGGATCGTGGAGGAGAGAGTGATTACACAACGAGAGCAGCAAAAGGGTTACTGGAAAGCTGCGAGTAGTGGGCACCAGACTGGGGAACAGGACAGGCAACACGGGGCAGCAGTGGGGAGAGCGACCTGAGCTAGGGCCAGGGATGCGGGACTAATTGCAGTGACATAGTGAGGTGCCGGAGAAGAGCCACCGTATCTCTAGGGCAGACAGAACAGAAGCAGCCATACACACTGCAGCCAGCAGCTCATTGGTGCCATCGCTGACTTGTGAAAAGGACTGAGTTCCCTTTCATCGGGAAGAGAGACAGAGAGAGGGGGAAAACTGCCCTTCCTTACCACAACACCCTTACAGAGAGACACTCTCCCCCCCCACCTCCCAGAATGTTCAGCACTGGCAACGTACAATGTTAACCGATAGCCTACTACCAAGAACTGAGGTACATCTGTGTTTCTAACTGTACAAGGAGTCAATAAGTGTTAAAACTGAGAAAAGTGTGTCAGACTGAGAAAAACCAAGTAAATTAAGAAAGAGAGCAACACAATGACAGCAGGGACGACTTTATTCACTGGCAATTTGAGTGGAAGGATACCAAACTGAAACAGGAGACTTTCCGATATTTTTAAAAAACTAACTAAAATTTGGGAAAGCTGTCATAGCCCATGTTATAAGCGCAATAACCCACTCCAGGTTGTGGGGGTTACTGGGGATTAATCAACACCCTGGGTGCTGTAATGACACTTGGGCTTTGCCTTCGTGCCTCACAACGCACCCAGGGTGTTGATTAATCCCCAGTAACACCACACCCTGTCGTGGGTTATTGCTTACATAAGATAAAATTACTCACCGTAGTAATCGTCTTTCTTCCAAGGGGTCGTTTAGCATCAGTAACTTTAGCAGTTAGCTGGCTAGCTGCAACTGCTCCGGAGGTATGCCTTTAAGATAATTTTATTTAAATGAGTTTTGGGCAACAGCCAATCAAAAACAGGGGAGGGAGTGATCTAAGTGAAAGCAGCATGAAGGCTTCAGAATTTTTTTGAAGGAAAACGAGGGCATATGCCCCAAAAATGAATCAACAGGATTCAAAAAACATGCAAATGTCCACAAAAGTGGAAACAGAAAATAACATGAGTTAGAAACTCATCAATAAAAAGTAAAAATTTGGTAAGAGATGTGATAACAAAGCCCTTCTCCTGACAGGTGATATGGGTAGGAAGGGTGGGAGCTTACTGATGCTAAAGGACCCCTTGGAAGAAAGAAGATTACTGCGATGAGTAATTTTTTCTTCTTACCCCAGGAGTCCTTCAGCATCAGTAACTTCAGCAGACTACCAAGCAATACCCAGTGGGAGGTGGGCAGAGAACCTACTTAGGAAAGAGGCTCTGCAAAACCGCCCTGCCAAATTTGGCATCAGATCAGATCTGTACATCCAAACTGTAGTGTTTCACAAAGGTGTGCACAGATTTCCAGGTAGCTACTTTGCAGACATCCAGAAGGGGAATGTCCCTTGCTGCTGCCAGTGCAGCTGCAGTGCCCCTGATGGAGTGGGCCCTGAGCCCCACTGGAGGTTGGTGACCAGCTTTTTCATAACAGAATCTGATACAGGAGACCAACCAGCGGGAAACAGTTCTCTTGGTAGCTGGTCTTCCTCTGCCTACATCCCCGTAGGTGAGGAACAACTGAGTAGAAGAGCCTCTGGACTGTCTAGTATGCTCTAGGTTTTTTATTTAGTGATTCATAAAAAACCTTTGAGCGCAAGCTCTTTTACAAAGGTTCCACGTCATAGATTGCAAAACAAAGAACAATAGGAGAAAGCAAAGGTACATTACAATGAACGATACAGCTTGGATTCAGAACTTACAGAAAAACTCAAAACATAGGTACAAGTTAAAATAACAAGAAAAATACTTTATTGGGGGAGAATAAGCAACCACAGAGTGCCTTGTCAGTAGTTCAGAGGGACAGGGATAGCTGGCAGTGAGGTGAAGAAAGGAGGTGCAAGAGAGAGGTATGTAATGTGGTGGAGGTGAAGGGTGGGAAAAGAAGGATGATAAGGTATAGGGATAAATGGTGGGGTGAGGGGAGGGGAGTGAGTTGGAGGCAGGTGAATGGGCCAGCTGCAGGACCTTGAGAGAAGGAGAGGGTGCCAGGCTTGCCTGGACCAATCTGGAGCCACCAGGATCATCGATGCAGGCTGTTGTCTGAGTTTCAGCAATACTCGGAGTATCAGGGGAAAGGGAGGGAACGTGTATAGGAACCTCCCTGACCAGTCCAGGATCAAGGCATCTAGGGGAAGGGTTCCCGGGACTGGGGGCTGCAACAATACTGAGAAGGCTGAAAATTGAGGGGTGAGGCAAACAGATCCACGTCTGGTGTGCCCCACCACCTGAACACTGTGCCTAGTACTTGCTTGTTCAGGGTCCATTCGCTCTGCCCTGGAATGATGCGACTCAGAGCATCTGCCAGGGTATTGTGTTTGCCTGGGAGGTGAATAGCAGAGAGGCTGACTCCAAGGGAGAAGGCTAGAGACCAGTGTCACAACCCCACTCAGCAGGTCAGCCCTCTACTCCCAAAGTGCCATCCTCTGAGTGTAGTATTGTGAACAGGAAACAGAAACAGGGTAACCCTCCTGTCTGTTTTGTGGGTTTGAATCAACTTTTGGTCTCAGTTCTGGAGGGATTCAAACTGTGAACCTCCTGCTAGCATACCCAATGTACAGGCTCTGATAATTCTGCTCTCTGGGCGGCCAGATATCTTTCGCCTACGAGCTCCTAACCAGGTGTACAAAATGAACCCTTAAAAACTCTAATAAAGACCTCAGATTACTTTTACCGTTTCCCAATTTGGTATTACCATATAAGCTTAAGCACAGTGTCAACTTTAACCATCTAAGCTTCACTTACAAAAAAAAGGTGTTTCAAGGCACACCAGGCAGTTTCTTTTTTAAAACATGTATCTTTACTTTAAGATAGATAATAATACGTAAACAGTAAATACAGAACAAAATATCCCAGGCATACAATCTTAAAAACAAAACAGATTTAAAAGTGCAAAATTCCTACCAACCATTAGACTTATTTATCTAAGATATTTCTTATAATCTTTCAGTGCTCTTAGATGTTCCTTCTCTCAGTCCAAGTACAGTATATGAATGTGTCTCAATGGAAAACAGACTACAGTTTAAAAATGCTGTGTTTCATCCCACTTCATGATGTCATCATCTAGCTCCTCCCTTTCAGGAAATATATATATATATATACAAAACAGGAAGTCTCATCAAGGTATTGGATTCTGTGACTCCAGCAAGACCCATTGTCCAAATGATGATACTCTTAATTAAGACTGTAATTTCTCAGTTTCTTTGATCCATGAGCAGTTCCCTTTTCTCAAACATATCAAAGGACTTTTTATGACACCAGATGCAATCAACTGACTTTCCTGAGGACGTCATAAAATGGATATATTAGTTCCTGGCTTCAAAGCAAACTGACAAGTTAATTGCATTCAGAGATCTGCTGGTTTAACATATATCCTGTCTTTTGAACTGACACCTGGAGGTGGGGTTTTGTCATCCCAGGCACAGGATTTTTCATGACAGACAGACAATCCCATTACATTTTTATATTACAAAAATCATAGAGTTATCAGAACCAGCTGTCTAAGTGTCACAACCAGAACTTTAGAGCTTCCAAACAGAGTATTCCTCATCTGGTACCACCCTGCTTGTTTATGTAAAACATTGCAGTGGTGTTGTCTGTTCAAATTTGAACCATCTGCCCCTTTATGCTGGAAGTGAAAGCTTTGAGAGCTAGAAAGACTGCTCTGAGTTCCAAGAGATTTATGTGTAACTGTGACTCTTCGAGAGTCCAGATGATGCTTACTCAGGCACTGTCCAGATGTGCTCCCCACCCCAAGAGGGAGGCATCTGTAGTGATCATCCTTGTGGGTAGCAGAGCTTGGAATAGTAGCCTGCTTGTAAATTTACAGGGTTTTTCCACCACAGCAGGTTTTGGAGGAACTGCTCTGTCACAGGTATCAGCTTTGAAAAACTATTGCTCCTCTGAGACCAGCGAGCTCTGAGGTAGGCTTCCAGGACTCACATCCTGAACCTGACTCCTGGGACCACTGCAGTCATTGAAGCCATGTGTCCCAGGAGTTTTACAAAAAGTCTGGCTGGTCTTGGCTGTCCCCGGGCGAAAGAATCTGCCACTGCAAGGAAACTCTGAATTCTTTCCTGTGGGAGGAAAGCATATCCTTTCTGAGTGTCCAGCTGGGCCTGGATGAAGGTGAGCAGTTGGGAGGGTTCCAGGTGAGATTTCTTTAGATTCACCAGGAAACCCAGGGACTCCAAAGTGCATTCTGTAAGGGAAAGGGACTCCTTGACCTGGCAAGGAGACTCTGCTACTATGAGCCAGTCATCCAGATAGGGACACAGAGCAACTCCCAGTCTCCTGAGGTGTGCTGCTACCACTCTGAGGCACTTGGTAAAGACTCTTGGGGCTGAAGACAGGCTGAAGGGCATTACGCATCTGCTTGAACTGTAGTGGCAGACCCTTCTCCACTATCTCCAGCACCCACCTGTCCTACGTAATGAAGGACCGTTCTGAAGATAGTGGGAGAGCTTGCCTCCCACCGGAAGAGGGGAGGTGATCTAGACACTCACATCAAGACTTACACTGCGAGGCAGACGGCTGGGTAGAGGTGGCCCTTCTTTGGCCCCTTCTGCCCCTGCCTCTGAAAGACCCTCTGTACTGACCGAAGTCAGATTGGGGATAAGGATTATAAGGCCTGGGAAAAAAATTCTGCTCCCACCACCCCTGGGATGGGCTCTGGGGGTAGCTTAAGTTAGATGAGTGATTTCGCTAGAGGCCTTGTACTGGCCAACCTTTTTCATGCAGTCAGTGGTTCTGTAATCAAACAACATGTTTTGATCACAGGGAAAATCCATGGCCTTGGTCTGGGTGTCTGTGGTTAGACTGGTAGTTTTAAGCCAGGCGAAGTGTCTCAGAGAGATGGTGTGGGCCATCGCCCTAGAAGTGGCATCATTGTTGTCGTCTGCAATGTGGAATTGGTATTTGGTAGCTTCCATGGCATTTTTTGTTGTATCCACCTGCTCCTGCACCACAGAATTTGACCCATTGCGAGCAACGACCTGGACAGACTTCCAGAGGGCTTTCTGATATTTGGCTGTAAACGCCATGTATGAAGAAAGTCTGAGAAGCAGGGAGGCTGTGGCATACATTTTGTTTGCTATAAAATCAATTTTCTTGGAGTCCTTGTCCAGCGGTAAGGAGGACAAGGAGACCCCAGATTTCTTTCTTTTTTTTTTTGTAGTCTTTTTGGCCCCCTGCCGCGTTGGAACTCTCGGTCCAGTCACAGACCCCTCACTCAGCCTCAGATCGGCCACCCTCCTTGAAGCCCCTTGGCTTGCCTCCCAGGGCGGGGCCATGGCACTTGGCTCCCCCATGAAGTGCCGCGGGCATTGGGATAGGTTGAGGAGTCGGCCTGAGGCCATGGAAGTGGGTGGACTATCTAGCATCGGCAGAAGGAGTTCTGTCCCTTAGTGGAGGGATGTGCAATGACCGCCAGTGTCCACCCCGCTCCCTAGCTCTAACTGTGTTGGCTGCTGCAGCACCCTCGGCCTCCGCCAGGGGTTCGTCATGCACCGCACACAATTCCCACCTTCCCCCCGGAGAAGGAGAGCAGTCCACAGGACGCTCCATTTTTCTCCCTCAGCCGGCCCTCTGGCAACCCGGATCCATTCCCAAACCCGGGTCACTGGCATCGCAAGCGGAAATCCAACTACTGTGCTGACGGGCCGGCTGAGAACCCAGCTTTCTCACAAGCTGCCTGTTGCACTATACTCTTGTGGCTAGGGTGTGCAGACAGGAATTCGGTACCAGTGCTAGACAATCTGTATTTTTTTCTGAATCTGCTTGTCATCCCCTGACACCAAAGTGGGGGTTTGAAGCACTTTCATAGTATTTCTTCTGAATGCATGATAGATAGGGATGACCAGGTCTCGGGTGTTGAAAGACCTCTCATCTCCCTATAATCGTCTTCATCAACATCCTGGTTGGACTCCTGCATAGGGAGGTCCAAGCTGTCTAGCATATTTTGTAAAAATGTAAACATAGAGGAGGGGTCCTCCTGGTCACCCAGCGGTCCCCGAATAGAGGTTCCGGGGACTCATGGGGCTCAAGGCCCTCAAAATCCATGTCAGGAGCATCATAAAAATGTTCTTCGTCATCTGCGTCACCCTCATAGTCTACAGAGAGAACTGTAGAAGAGTGCTTGCCAGCCCCAGTAAATATATGACCCATCTTTTGTAGGGTCTTAAACAGTTGCCATGTCTTGCTCAGATGGAATATTCTGTGCAGACTTTGGTTGTATGTGTTTGGTTTTTTCTTTATGCTTTATGCTGCCTGTTGTCTCGCTATTGGCTTTCCCAGGAGCAACAGGAGCATTTTTTCCTTTTTAGCCACTTCATCAGTGGCTTGATCAAGCTTCCTTTTTTCATCACTTTTATTATTTTTTAATTTGTGAGGAACTTCATCTTTGGAAGCTTCATTTTTTGGCTGGGATCTGAAGAATTCCTCAGCACCTCTGCTTACATTTTTATTGTTAGTACTTTTAGACAGCCCCTCATCTGAAGCCTTTGATTTATCATCAGCTATAATAATCAAGGTTTCTTTGCTATGTGTCAATTTAAACACAGCAAACCAAGTTCTGGACTTCACGAACCGAGTGCAGGTTTCTGTGAAATGCCACCGGCCAGTCCTGTCCCAGTTAAATAACTCTCTAATTTAAAAAGTGCCTTTTTTTTTGTAGTACTGGGATCTATACCAGTGCCAATCTTAACAGAAAGCCCAGTAATACTGGTCAACTGCGCACAGGTTTCTGCTGAAATGCCACTGGCCAGTCCTGTGACAGAGACAGCTTAGGTCCAGTTTTGTACTGTATATGGGTTTCTCTGTAATTGCCAATCCTCAGAGAACCCCTAGGCAACTGTAAAAGATTGAACTCCCAATTGGTGCCTTGTGGTAAAGCCCACAAGGTCTTAGGGAAAAAACAAGGCAACTGACACTAAATCTATGGTTCCTTCAAGAGTTAAGTTTAAAAATGGGAGGAACCATCAACATTAAGCACCCGTGGTAAAAATAGCACAAGAAGTGAACACTCACGGTAAAATTAAAGTCAAAATAGCTCGATTGTGCTAAAAATATAAAATTAGCGTGGGGCTAACCAAAACTTAGAACTTTCACTCAGCACACAATAAAAATTATTTTATGAGAAACACTTCACCCAGATAAGACCTAGGAGGCTGTCAACAAGGAAAGTTGAGAGGCACCTCAGGAGCAATGTTGCTCAGTCCATTGGAGAAAAAAATTCTGAAGCCTTCAGGCTGCTCTCACTCAGCTCACTCCCTCTCCTACTTTTGATTGGCTATTGCCCAAAGCTCATTTAAATACAATTCCCTTAAAGGCATACCTCTGGGGCAGTTGCACCTAGCCAGCTAACTGCTAAACTTACTGATGCTAAAGGACTCCTGAGGTAAGAAGGCACCTTACTGTGCAGAAAAGGTGCTAAAAGGTACAAATATTAGACTTTAAAGCAGCCAACACAACAAAAACAACATTATTACTAGATCATTTGGCTCCACAACCAGCAGCTCACATGTATTTATCAGTCCATTAATGAAGACAGCTAAAAAGTAAAGCGCCTAAGGAATATCAGTATTCATTCTGCTGTTTCAAATGGATAATTCAATATTATCTGCAATCACATGATTTATTGCAGGATCAAATCTTTACAACAGGAGCCATATGTTCTTAAATCAGATATGAATAAACAGAACCCAGAAAGTGATCCATGGTGAGATTCACAGTTATGGAGTCCTAATTTTAAACCAAACTCTCACGATAACAACTTTTATTTATTTACACTTACGCTTACACTTTTATAAAGCTCTTTTTAGAGAGGGGGAAAATGAAGGAATAACCCTTATAATTATTTAGATTAAATCATAGATATGGGGAAATATCAATGGTGGAGCTGTTTAGACCAAGACAGGAATGCAAGTTCAGTGTAAATATCCATTTTGCTTCACATTGTAACAATTTATTTTGTCTGTCACCACCTCTGGGGTTTACTATAATATGTTCAATGTCCGGAAATTGAAAGCTGAAAGTACTGCTGCCATGGAACTCAGGAAAATGTGCCCCCACTGGACAGTTATGTTTGATGCTGATTATCTAGTGAATCTGCTCTTAAATATACTCCTTGAGGGCACGGATTGTGCACTCCACATACATTTTTGAACATGAGCATGACAGTACATATACCACAAATGGTGTTGTGCAATTGATAAACTGTTCCACAGTTTTCTCCAAGATTGGGTGCTGAAAAAAACTTCTCTTGAATACAGTAGGTACATTACATCTGCTACACCAAAAGGAACCGGGGAATCAAATTGGTCTATTGCTTGGTTTTGTTTAAAAATGAAAACTGCTTGTCAGTTTCACCTTTAAATGTTCACTTCTGAGGTAGGTAACTCTTGGTTTGTCACCAACCATAGTACACAGTGCAGAGTCCACACTTCACACATCCAAGTATTATTTTGTCAATCTCAGATTTTGTATGATTGTAACTAGTCACAAAGGTTACTGGTTGGGAATTATCAGCCAGTCCATTTTAAGGGAACGAGCAAACTTGCCCTGTCTAAATTCCTTGCCCTATTGTATGCTTCATCAATACAACTTGATGAAAATCCCCTTTCTGTGAAACATTTCTCAAGCTGACCTGCCTACACTTCGAAATCATGTAGTGATGCACAGTTTCTTCTCATTCTAATCGACTGCTCATAGGGAATACTTTTCTTTAAATGCAAATGCACTGGCTGTGCACACGACGCATGTAAAAACATATTACCAGATGCCAGTTTCCTATAAATTGAACTCTGCACTCTCTGGCCCTCCACTCCCATTAAAGATAGATCCAAAAAAGAAATAGTTTTCACATCAGTAGCATAAGTAGATTTCAGTCCCACGTCAACTGAGTTTAAAAATTCCATAAATGAATGAACAGAAGTCTCATCACCCTTCCAGACAATCAAAATGTGTCACTTGCAGGTAATGCATTTGTTTGTAATATACAGCAGTGACCATGGTTGCCTATGAAAAGAGACAATTCTGTCTATAGGCTTTTATGATACTAATATTAGAAGAAGGAAAGAATCCAATTTTAATAGACAGTTATAGGCCTACCGCCTTATTAAAATAGTGATTATAAGTTTCTCAGTAAATTGATAGTTCACAGGATTAAAAAGGAACTACCAATGGCTACTCACAAGGATCAGTTTGGATTTATTTCAGGACGCACAATTTCAAATGCTACAAGAAGAGTTCAGTCATTATTTCAACATGCACAAAAAATAAAATACTATCTCACGTATTGGCAACAGATGCCTTTGAACTTATAAACAGGGACTTTATGTTAGAAGCCTTGAAATATTGGGGGCTGCTAGAAAATATTGTTACGGTAATATCTCTATTATACAAAAACACTACAGTGAGATTTATGACCACTTCATATCTGGGGTACCCTTTAGCATGACAAATGGGGTAAGACAGGGATGTCCTGTCTCCAATACTACTTGGTTTTACTATGGCACTGCGACATCTGCAGCACCGACATCCCCGACAGCGACAGCCACAATGCCAAATGTCGGCATTGCACTGTCGAGGATGTGTCTTTGTTTGATCGGGGCTGCGCTCCAAACCTGCCAAGTGTGGAGCTCATTCCACATCCCCTGACTCTGGATTACTAACTCCAGTTCGGGGTTGTCTTGGGGAAGGGGGCACTACAGTGCTGAGACAGTTCTGGTGCCAGCAGAGACCATCACAGTGATGTGCAGCTATCGGCTGATTCCTGTCGCTGTGATGGTCTTCGCACATAGGGGTTCGCTGTACCATCGGTGGACCTACTATTTATATTAGCCCTAGAATCTTTCTTAAGAACAATAAGGAAAAACTCTCAGATTAAGGGGATAACAGTTTAGGAGGTTGAATCCAAATTAAACATCTTTGCTGATGACATCTTATTGCTTATTCAAGATATTAACAAGACATTACCCATAATTCTAGAGGAAATTAATTCATATGGTTCCCTATCGGGGTACATATTAAATAAAACAAAATCAATTATCTTAGAAATTGATGCCCCTAATCATGTATTAGATACTGTAATCACTCAAGATTTTCTGATAAGCAAACAATGCAAGTACTTAGGAATCCTTTTAACAAAAGATCAGTCTGAAACTATTAAAATTAACTAAGCTAAGGCCAAAGAAAAAAATAAGCTTGCATTGGATGGATGGGAAAAATGTCTCTTTCATTATAGGGCAGAGTGGAAACCATCAAAATTATGGCTCTTCCCCGTCTGATTTTTGCTATTCAAAAGACAGTTGGGTTCCCCACAGAAAAATGGTTTAGTACCACACATAGGAAATTTGTTAAATTCTTATGGGGGACTTAGGATCCCTTGGAAACGTATAATATATTCCAGGAAGCAGGGAGGATATAGTTGCCCCGATCCAGTGTCTTACGCAGTGGCATTCCAAATTAAAATACTATGGGAATGGGCTTTTTACCTGGAAAGGGACATATTTCATGAGACCATTTTTTGGGAAGAATCTGATTCCTTAGCCCCAAACAATATTATACAACAAATAACCAGAACTAAGATCCCAAACATTTTTTCCCCATTAAAAATTAAATAATTATGTCAATTTCTAGAATTGAAGAACATGGTTTGTTTCCTTGGACCCACCTGAACATATGGGGCAACCCAATTGAAAAAAAAGAAGCTAAGAAGTAGAATGAGGAATTCAGAAGGGTCTGACGCTCAGACCTGGTCACAACTTGTGGAAGATGGTGTATTTATTTCTCTAGAAAGATTTAACACTGTATTTCCATATACATTTTCTCTTCTATCAGTCCCTATGTAATATCTTTAGGAAAATGATACTCCAGGGAAACGAGCATAATCTATTGGCCTTAATAAAGGATCATATGAATATATTGAATAAGGGGAAGACTAAATCATCACAACATATTTACTCTATCATAGTAACCTCTAAAGAAGATCCTTGGTCAGTAACAAATAGATGGAACCAATAAAGAAATGTGTCCCTTTCTGAACAACAATGGAGAAACTTAAGAATAAAAGGTAATAAGGATTATCTTTACGCAAAAAAAAAAAGTAATACAGAAAAACATCTTAGAGCCTATTTGACTCTACAGATATTAGGTAATATAAAAATCTGATGGTATAAAAGAATGTTGGCACAACTGTGGATGTTTAGGGGATTTATATCATTGTCTGCAGGGCTGCAAGTATATTCAGGAATGGTGGAAGAAAACAAATCAACTGTTGACTACATTGTTTGGAATTAGTCTTCCGATTGATTTTAGACATATAATTCTGAATGATATTCAGGAACAGGATTTACAAGACTCTCAGAAGAGAATATATTTTTTAGCTACTATGGCCACTAAGAGATTGATTTTGGCCAATTGGAATGCAGAAGTAATAGGTGATTTTGATCAATTTAGGCGGGGCTACATAGTGAAAGAAGCTGTTCCGCTAGAGCAGTTCTGGAACGATCTTGATAATAATGACGTACAACTAGATGTACCATGGATTGAAATTAAGGAAATGCTGTCTCCACTTTTTGTGATTTAATATTACCCTACTGTTATTGGACATGGGGGGGGGCTATTATTAAGTTGTTTACTGTGACCTCTGGTCACTAATACCTTGGCTCAGTACTTTAAATCTAAATTTGAGCCCCACTGATGACATTAGTTCAAGGTACTGAGTAATATCAAATGGTAAAAGTAAGTCTCCTCTAGTTCTTCTGGTTTCCAGTGACAGAAGTCCTAACCTGGCTAGTCTTTCTTCATACTGATAGTTTTTCATTCCCCAAATGATTCTGGTAGTTTTCCTCTGTCTACTCTCAACCTGTTAATGTCCTTTTTTTAACAAGGAGGATGAACACTGCAATGCATAGTCCCCGAAGGGTCTGATTAAGTTTCTAAATGGGGGTGGGTTGGGGAAAACAGAGGGTTTAAGGGCTAATTTAAAAAAAAAATAAATGTATCTTGATGTGCATAGTTGAAACTGAGTGGGTAGCCAACTGGGAACTAGCGACCACCGAACAGTGTGGTTCACGATAAACATATCTGTAGAGTCAAGCCATACAAAGACAAAAGTACTGGACTTTAGGAGGGCTGATTTTGGCAAAGTGGGTGACTGCCTAAGGAATGCACTAGCAAATGAGCAGGAAGGAGAGGAAGAACAACAATGGGAGAAAATCAAAACTGCCATCACAGAATCAACAAGTCTTTGTGTGAAGCAAATAAACAAAACAAAATGAAGTAAAAAAAATCACTACGGTTCTCAAAAGAGGTGGCGGGAAAGGTTAGGGAGAAAAAGATAGCATTCAGGAAGTATAAGGAATCACAGAATGAGCAGGACAGAGAACTGTATCAGTTAAAGCAGAAGGAAGCAAGGAAGGCAGTCAGAATAGTGAAGGCCCAAACCAAGGAAAATATAGCCAACTCTGTTAAGAAGGGGGATAAAACCTTTTATATGTACATCAGGGAGTGAATTAAGACCAAGGAAGGGATAGTAAGGCTTAACAAAGGGGAGGGGAGGTGGGCAGAGGATGACAGTGGAAAAGCAGAGATACCGAAAGAATACTTTTGCTCAGTATTCACAAAAGAAGAAGAGGGGGAGCAATAGAAGCACTCTGGACGGGGGGGGGGCGGTCATTAACAGTCCATTCAAAGAAGAAAGGGTCCTGAGAGAACTCTTAAAACTCAGGGTGGACAAAGTAATGGGGGCCGGACAGGATTCACCTCAGAATTCTAAAAGAACTAAGGAGAGACCTAGTGACGTCACTGACTACCCTATTTAACAAATCATGGGAGGATGGTGTGGTACCTGAGGATTGGAGGAAGGCAGATGTGATTCCTCTTCACAAAAGTGGGAGCAAGGCAGAGGCAGGGAACTACAGATCTGTCAGTTTGACCTCAGTGGTAGGGAAATAATGGAATCACTTCTGAAAGAAAGAACTGTAGAGTACCTAGAGGCCAGCAGGGCTCAGGACCTGAGGCAGCATGGATTCACAGGGGGAAGGTCCTGTCAGATGAATCTAATAGATTTCTTTGACTGGGTGACCAAAGTAGTAGACCATGGAGGGGCTGTAGATATGGCCTACCTAGACTTTAGCAAGGCATTTGACACAGTCCCACACAAAGATTAATAAACGAGTTAGCCACCCTGGGAGTAAGTCCCAGGGTGATAGCCTGGGTAACAAATTGGCTAACCAACAGGACGCAGAGGGTAACAGTAAATAGAGTACACTCTGAAGAAAGGGTGGTTACTAGTGGGGGGTACCATGAGGTTCAGTACTGGACGGTCCTCTTTAATGTCTTTATAGGAGACATTGCAGAGGCTGAAGGAAAGTATGCCTCTTTGCAGACGATACAAAAATCTGCAACAGGGTTGATACACAGGTGTGTGTGTGAAAGGATGAGAAGGGACTTGGCAAGGTTGGAGGAATGGTCAAAGCATGGCAGTTTAGATTCAATGCAAAAAGTGCAAAGTAATGCACCTGGAAACAAAAATCAGGGGAAGAGTATACAATGGGGGAGGCACTAACAACAACAAAATGTAAAGGACCTCGGGTAATCATATCAGATGACCTTAAGGTAGGCAAACAATGTGAGAAGGCAGTAAGGAGGGCTGGAGATACTGGGATGCACAGGAAGGGCATCACCAGTAGAAAACAGGAAGTTGTTATCCCTCTGTACAGACAGTTGGTGAGACACCCATTTGGAGTACTGTGTGCAGTTCTGGAGAACCCATCTCTGCAAGGACATAGACAGGATGGAGGCGGTCCAGAGGAGGGCAACTAAAAGGGTGCAGGGTCTGCAACAGAAGCCATATGAGGAGAGACTGAAAAAGCTTAATATGTATACCAAGGAGAAAAGGAGGGAGAGGGGGGACATGATAGAAACTTTCAAGTACCTCAAGGGAATCAATGAAGTCCAAGATGAGAGAAAGATGAGAGAAAGAGATGTGCAAGAACAAGGAGGCACAGTTAGAAGACAGAGAGGGGGACCGGCTCAGGGGCAATGTCAGAAAGTAATTTTTCACAGAGAGGGTGGGGGATGCATGGAACCACCTTCCTGAGGTGGTCATGGGGTCAAAAATAGTGGGGGAATTCAAGAATGCATGGGACAGACATAAAGCAATTATAGTGAAGGGTACGAGGAAGTAGGCTGTTGGTTAAGTAGAATCTGCAGCTTATCCAATATGTAGAGAATGAGCCGACTAGGTGGGCCAAGCAGTCCTTATCTGCCGTCAAAGTCTATGTTTCTATGAGATGGTATATCAATGCTGGGATGTGATTGGACTATTTTGTTGGTATGGATGAACGTTTATAAAAAAATCATTAAACTGTTTAACGTTATTTGGTTTTTGTACACTCCATCCACAAAAAAAAAATCTTCAGCCCATTTTATAATCACAATAAAACACTCCAGGAGTGCTTTGTGTTGGGATAGCGGTACTTCTTGGGGGGGGCTGAAGGCACTTGGCAATGCCTCATGCCTCACAAGGCACCCTTGGTGTGCCATCATCCCACCACAATGCACAACCTGACACGTCTTACTGTTTCACTACACCACCATCATCGACACACATGAGCGCCTACCCCAGCCCTGTGATGGCAGGCACTTACCTTCCACTCACCTTATGTCAGACTGGCACCTTGGGCAAGTACAGCCACTTGAATTATAAAAGTAACTTTACCAATACTGTATTAATGCAAGTACAATGTTGTTAAAATTACTTGACAATGCAAGTGTCTCTACTTGCACGAGAGAGCAACTGGTATCAGAGGTAGGCAGGAGGGTGCTGGAAACCTTGTGAGCGTGGGGGGGGGATAACACGTGCACCAGAAAGGACAAAGGCTGGTTCGGTGCTGTGCTGTTGCTAAAAGTGACACCATAATGCATCACTGTACATTGCTTTTGGAAGCAAACTGGGCATCTCTGAAAATCCAGAGGGAAAGGCATTTGCTACACTTTTTATACAAATGTATGTCATGTCAAGCCCCATCCTATTTGCTAGATGAACTGACCTAGGTTTCTGTGAAATATTCATTTTGGGAGGTGGTTGGTAGGGGCCTTCATTTGGTACAATGTCATTTAATTTTATTGCTGTCTGAGCTTGGAATTTATTGCCACCAAGATTACGCAATTTACCCACCTACAGCAGTTATAAAGTAGCTCTTGCGATGTGGCTCAGATTTGAACACTATTGTACGTGAATACTTGTTGTATTTATTGTTTTATTGTGTATGTACTGTGTGTGTATTTTTTAATGCAACTTTAACTGCTCATACGCAAGACAGTCCTGAAAGCAGACGAAAGCAGACACTGTATCCTGTTGAAATATAAATAAATTCAAAGTTGCAAAAAGACATCAGCAACTGGATGGCCTCCGAATGATTGAGTCTCAGCCCAGGCAAGACTGAGGTGATGATTACTGAACCAGGCCGAGGGTCAGCTATGCCAAGAAGCGACACCTGGCTGCCATCTCTAAACGGTGCTGCCCTTGGAGCTGTGGATACAATTAGGAATCCAAGGGTTACTATGGACTCCAAGCTGGCCTTGGATAGTGAGGTGTAAACAACTCTTCGCAGTGACGTTTCCCTCTTTGAGACATCGCCTGGATCAAACAGTTTACAGCGTGTGGTGACCTGGTGACGACAGTCCATGCCTTTTGTCACATCCAGGCTTGAGTACTGCAATGCTATTGCTGTAATCTGGGAGCCTGATGTACAGCCTGCAGCTGGTCCAGAATGCAGCAGCCCATCTGATCTCCAAGACCTCCTGTAGAGATCATATTACGCCAGTGCTGTGCAAACTGCACTGGTTGCCCATTCAGTGGCATGCCGACTTCAAGATATGCCTGTTGGTATACAAGGCCCTACATGGTCTGGGTCCTGACTATGTAAAAGATCTCCTGACCCCACTTACTACTGTCCGCCCTCTTCCCTCCACCAATGCTGGTCTACTGTTGGTCCCGTGGTCTCAGCTGAAGCTTTCTCATGACAGGGGGTTTATGGTGGCTGCCTCTCTGTTGTAGAATGCTTTACCTGCTCATATCAGAGCAGCCAGCATGTTAGGGTCCTTCAAAGGGGTTCTTAAGTATCATCAGTGTTACTCATCTGTACCACACCCCAGGGGAAATGTACCAGCCCTCAGCTGGTCTTACAGGTTTGGGTCATGGTTAGCCCCCAAGAAACAAGCTAAATGACAAAGAACCTCAGTGCAAAAGGCGACAGAAAAGGCAAACAGGATGCTGGGATGCAAAGGCAGGGGAATTACCAGGAGAAAAAGGGAGGTAATAATTCCACCATACAGGACATTAGTGAGGCCGCACCTTGAATACTATTTCCAGTTCTGGAAGCCTCATCTACATAAGGACATAGACAGGGTGGAGGCAGTTTAGAGGAGGGCAACCATAATGGTGCAGGGACTACATCGCAAGCCCTATGAGGATAGGCTGAGGGAATTTAATATGTACTCCCTGGAGGAGAGGAGGGAGAGGGGGATATGATTGAGACATTAAAGTATCTCACAGGAAAGAATAAAGTACAGAAGAATACTATATTCTAAAGAAAAGATGCTCAAGGACACGGGAGAACAAGATGAAACTACAGGGAGGGAGGTTCAGATGGAACATGAGGAAGTACTTCTTCACAGAGAGGGTGGTGGACAAGTGGAACAGCCTATCAGAGGAGGTGGTGGGGGCAGAAATTATTACAAGTTTTAAACATGCTTGGGATAAGCATAGAGGATTGCTGGTAGTCGGGGGGGGGTAACAACCTAATGCCAGCAGTCCATGATACAGCACAATTGTTAGTGGTAATAGGGCAGACTAGATGGGCCGAAGGCCCTTATCTGCCAACAATTTCTATGTTTCTATGTACCATTTCAATCCTGCTTATTTTGTCTGACCTAATTTAAGGTAACAAATGTATCTGGAATCAGTTAGCAAGGAATATAAAATCACACATACCCCCATAATGTAAAGCATCATGGGATGTATATGCAAATCACCATAAAATTTAGGCTGGTTCTGCTTTAAGCAGGTATGCATGGCGTCAGGGAGCCTCTCGCACAATCTGCAAAGGGTGTGAACAGAAGACATAGACACATGTTTCGTCCTGCCCAGGACTCATCAGTGTGCCTCATCTGTATGACACCCCAGGGGAAATGAACCAGTTGGTCTTATGGGTTTGGGTCATGGTGAGACCCAAAAAAACAAGCTAAAAGACAAACAACCTCAGTGCAAAAGCACTGAGTCAAGGGTTACCCCAAAAGGCATTGGCAATGAAGCCAAGTTTAAAGGAAATACAAAAATCACTCATACTCCAATAATGCAAAGTATCATAAGATGTATATGAAATCAACATGAAATTTTAGGCTAGTTCAGCAAGGAATATGTTGTCTGATAGAATCAGTTATCATTGAAATTTTACTTATTTATTTTGGCTCAGATATTCAAAAGGGTTGTGCATGGCGCAACACCCACAACCCACTGATGCGCCCCGGTGTGATATTTAAAAGGGAACAGTGCGCTGCACAAATTTCGATGTGCCGGGGCGCATCAGTAATGTATGCAGGCACAGGTAGGGGGGGCATGCCATGCATAAACTGCACAGCCCGATATTCAGCCGGGCTGTGCAGAGTTCTGGCTGGCTTCTATGCCTGCACAAAGTTACGCCTAAAAAAGGAACAAGTTGAGGGCCACCCACAGGTGAGCTGCCGCATTGCAGGGCACAACACAGCAGCTGCCACCTGTGGGTGGCCATCACCTGTTCCTGCCGCACCTGGCGGCACCCCCCATGACCTGATCAGGGGCATAAGTCATCCCCCCCCAAAGTCCAATATCCCTGGTGGTCCAGGGGACTGCGATTAGCCAGATCGCGGTCATCACTGTGTCCCACCCCCAAATCTAATATCCCTGGTGGTCCAGTGGACTGCGATTAGCCCGATCGCGGGCATCACTGTACCCCCCCAAAGTCCAATACCCCTGGTGGTCCAGTGGATAGCCTGATATTAACCAGAATTGTTCTGGGATATACTACTGTGGGAAAATCTTGAACCCTCGGAATGAACTATTGCTCTACAACAGTCATACTGCCCTCAGCTCCGAGCAATACAATAGCTGTGTGCAAATTCACAAATTTAGTATTTGCCGAATATTCACTAAATTGTTTGGAGAATATTCTGGTATGTGGCTATATTCAGAACACATGTATTCTCCCTTCCCCCAGTCATAATAAAAAAGGGCCCCATCCAGTGTTGGAATTACCAGGGAGGGGGGGCTTGCCAGGAATCAGCCCCCCTAGTTCTGAAGCAAGCCCCTGTAGCTCATGCTTAAAGAGCTACTGACACCACAATGAAAACTTAAAAAAAATGATAATTAGGTACAATTCTACTTGCATTCCATTTTTTTTAAATATAGTCTTTATTGAAACTTTCTATAAGACACACAATTTCCATATTTGACAGAATACCATGGTCGGAAAATTAATCAGCCATGTTTTTCCCATTCAAGTTAACAGGTAGCATTTTTCATTTGAGTCACCTTATCAAGACAGTAAATCTTACATCACAGACATTTTAAAAATATAAGACGTTTGCAATCCAACAAAAGCAGTAAATATACGCAAGAGCGTATATTGTCTAATATCACATACCTCTGGTGTCTCTGCTTTTCCTCCTCCTACTTGCATTCCATTTATATTCCCTAGATTACTCCTCCATGTTATTTATTACTGCAGAAATCTGCATAAATATGTGATCTTTATCCCTCAGAGTTTCTTTAGAATCTATCTGCCTCTGCAGCTAACTCCCTACGTCAAGTCATAATCCTCTGTTGTGACATAAAAACTGGTTGCCATGAGAGTAACTATGATCTTACAAGCAGTGCAATATGACCTCAGATAGGGAGAACGCAACAGGAATAGATCAAATTTTCAGGAGCAAAGATCCTATTTTCATGAAAGTGACCTCAGCAATAAATAATGGGGAGGAGAAATACAGACCTAAAGTGAAAAACAAGCTAAAATGTGTCTAACTGTTACATTGTTAAAGTTCTCCTGAAGGTGTCAGCTGCTCTTTAACTGCCACTGACTTATAATGAAAATGGGGGGCTCAATTTCATGATAGTGCCCTTATGGGCATTCCTAGCTCCCAAAGTTCTTAAAGTGCAATTCCAGCAAAGTCCCCATCCCCCAGCCAACTTAGTACTTCATACCCACCCTCCTCTCCAACTACTGTATAAAAGAAATTACTAGTGAGTGGCAGTTTTTTTTATTTTATTGCAAATCCATGCTTACATGCTGTTCCCCATCCTTGTAGCACCTATTCAACCCTCCTCCTATAATACAGAGGAATTATCCCCCTACCCCCTAGACCTCTAGCACCCAATCCCCCCTCCTCTCCACAGCACCCAATAAAACATATAATTCCCTTGCAGTTGATGGCGACTGGCATAGCCCTCCCATCGCCACACTGTCTGACTGCCATCTAAGTAAATACATTTTTTTACACCTGTAAGAATTAGAGCAAGTCACTTGATTACCATACCTGTGCTAACACAGTACCTTGTTTCCAGCTCACTCCCCAACTTCTACAAGCTCGTGTGGGCCCTGGACTAGGCACACATCTTAAATCCAAACTCCTCCTCTGGCATGCAAATTTCCAGTATCTTCAGGATCCAAAGCAAAACACAAGTAAATAAACCCTAACTTATATATCATTATATGGTATATCGATATAGTACTTGTGCAGGAGTTCTTACTCAGAAGGCAGCCGGCCAAGGTGGAGAGAGGAGGGCTGTGCTGATCACTGTCAACTGCAGAGGAATCAGATGTTTTACTGGGTGCCATAGGACAGGGAGATGGTTGAAGCTAGAGGGCTAGGAAGGGGGGGTACTTCATCCGCATTGTGGGGGAAGTGTGCTGCAATGGTAGGGGAAAGGATTTAGTAGGAAGTAAGTAGCAAAATGTTTTTATTCATATCAAACATGAACAAAGGATATACTCGACTGAGCCGAGGCTAATTTACAACAAGGTCCCATAGTACTGTACAAAATAGTGTAGTGTAATAGTTCCATGTTAAAGAGCTAAAACAATAGCCAATAATATCACAATCCACAAATAATATAAAGGAATTACAAAATAGACAAATTAACATATTACTTTATCAAGCAGCATACAGGAAGTTCTTCTACCTCACTATCTAACTAAGTTTGTATCTCATTCCAATTATTCTTCCCCATTATGGACCTCAGAGTATGAGATATTGTTTCAAGCCACTGACCTCAAGTAAAAAACTGAACTTCTTCCTATTTCTAATTTACATTTGGGGACCACTAAATCCAGGCCTGTTGCAGATCTTATTGAGATTTTTTTTGTTCTGTGTACAATATTGGCAAGTATGTAATCTGGAAGAAGCCGTCTAATTCCTTGATACATTAATGCTAGAATATGTTCATGTCTCCGGTCTTCAAACTATGCCAACCTAGTTCAGCATACAACTGGCATCTGTGTGCTGTGCAGGGGGCACTAAGTATAAATCGGGCAAGTCTGTTATAAGCATGGATTTGTGGGAAAATTAAAAAAAATACAGTCACACTCAAGTAATTCATTATATTTTAACAAAGGCTTGGGGGAGAATGGATAGGGTGCTAAGTGGGCTGGGGGGAATGGGTGTACCTTTAAATCATTACAAGTGGCTGTGGGCAGGAGGAAGGAGGGAAAGGATAAGGTACTTGAGAGTGGGGATACTTCTGCATCGAATGAAGACAGAAGGGGGGCGGCTCAGAGGTAATTTAAGGAAGTCTTTTTTCACAGAGAGGGTTATGGATGTATGGAACAGCCTTCCAGAGGAGGTTGTGGAGTCAAAAACAGTGGTGGAATTCAAGCATGCATGGGACAGTCATAAGGCAATTCTAGGGGTGGGGGTAGGAAGAAGTAGGCTGCTGGTTAACTAGGATCTACAAGTTATCCATCAGGTAGGGAAATGGGCAGACTGGGTGGGCCAAGTGGTCCTTATCTGCCGTCAAATTCTATGTTTCTATACCACTAATATTTTATATATATTTTATATATTCAGATGATGATTTGGAGCACACCCCTACAATATAGCTATTGTCAGTTAATAGTTCATCTCTTTCATGGTCAGTATTTTCCCACTCTAGCTCTGAACTCTGGTCAATATTTGCATCATTTCACAGAGTGGCGTGGAATAGTCTGTCCAGCTATGTGGTCAGAGTTGGGACTACAGCTGGCTTCAAAACAACTGGGCATCTTTAAGTGGGTTATTAGGAACAAGAGGGTGGTGGGTGACAGGGAAGACTAATATAGCAATAATGGGAGGCATCGGAGGGTGTATGAGGGAATAGAGGCTAAGGGCCAAAGTCACGATCTACAGTGTCCAGGATATTATTCCCTGAGGCCTGATCCTCTGATGCCTCCCATTATCACTATTAACTTGAGGAAAAAACTAAGAGAGAAAAACTAATTAAAAGAAACAACCTTCGGATAGTTCAATGAACCATGCTGCTGAAGCCCTTTCCATTTGAAAGCAGGGTTTCTGACAGAATGTTTTATAAGGTGAACGGAGTGGGGCAGCTGTCAGGGAACAATTGGGGTCCAGTGACCACATTCCATACAGTTTAAGCTAGCTTTGGAGAAATCTGGTCCCCCTTCAAAGGCAGTGGTTATGGACCTCAAATGGGAGGCTATTCCCCAGATGGGAGAAGTGGTCAAGTAAAACTTGGTGAGGGTAGGCCATATCAAGGTGGAAGTGGAAAAGTGGGAAATGATCAAGGGGGCAGTTCTAGAGGAGACTGACTCCTGTGCCAAGAATGTCACAAAAGAAATAAGCACAATAGACGAATCTAGTTCTCAAAGGGGGTAATGAAGGCTGCGAAAGCAAAAAAGGAAGGTATTCATAAGGTAGAGAAAGCACAAATGGGAGATGGGCATGTTTGTTGTCTGTTTGGACCAGAGATAACATATTTTTCCTGGAATCACGAGGTTGAATTTCTACTTTGGATTTTGTACTGGTATTGGTGGAGGATGACAGAATAGCACAACTACTGTAGCGCAGTATACTACGCTAGTTTCTCTGCTTAGCTAATTGGCATGGACGCAATGTTTCCATCAGAAATTTGTTTGAGTTGGGGAATCTTTCCCTCCACACTCCCTGTTTTCTTCTTTATTTAAAACAGCAGCAGAGTCCCCCAACTCAAACAAATTGATACAAGAAACACTGCAACTACACTATCCTGAAGTAGCAAACTGCATAGTGTACCACTATGCAACACCATGCAATTTATGCTGGTCTGTGGTCCTCCATTTTTGCTTTTGTACTGTTGCTTTGTAACTTGTAAGAGGCATCTGTAATCCCTCAATCCCCTGGGAAGGGGCTTACCTGGACTGTGCTCTGCCACCCTCCCACTTGCTGCCGAACTCAGAACTGTTGTATCATGGCCCTTGTGCAACTGCATATGTGGCCCGGTGAGAGTCATGCTGCAGAAAAATCTCGTTGCCTCCAGTGCTTTCCACACAGTAGCTGTGGCCGTATTTCATGCTCCAGTCCCCTGATCCTGGTAGCAGAGACCAGGAGCAACAACCACCTGGATGCCAGTTTTCTTTGGTGCCTGAAGCACCATGCGGTCACTGTGCTACCATATGCTGAGCAGGCATACATGCTGCAAAGGGCCTGCTCCTCAAGTGGCCCCCACTCATCCAACCTGCCAGCTGCAGCATACACCTCAGGCCAGCACTCAAACAGGGCACAGAATAATAAAATAAACACATTTTGGAGCATAACGTCTTCGGGACTATGGCTGCTGCCATTGTGACAACTGCTAAATCCCTCACCCAGCCAAGCAAAAGGCTGGAAAGCCAAGAAGGGGAATTAAAGGTATTTGTGGAAAGAGCTGAAACCAGGCACCTCCTCAATGTTCTGGTGGGCTATATGCAAGGGCAAGGCAACATTTATTTTAAAACACCCAATCCCAGAGGCTCTGAGCGCTGTACAAACAAATAAATACATCTTCGAAGTAACAAACAGATGCATAACACATTTAAAAATACGAAAAAAAGAAAAAAGTGCAATAATAACACATCATATAATTGAACTCTGAAATGGCTGGGAAAATAGGGGGCCCTTAAGGCAGGCCTTGAAAACCTCCAAAAGTAGGGGCCCCCTTAACCCCAGGGGGCAGAGAATTTCAAAGGACGGGGGCGGCAACACTAAAAGCTCTGTCGCCAGCTGATCTCAACCTCATCCTAGGAATCGCCAGGGGGCCCCTACAGGAGGAACAGAGGAAGTGGACAGAGAGAGCAGGTAAAAGAAGGTCTGACAGATAACCAGGGCCCTGCCCATGTAGGGCCTCATAGGTGAGAAGACCCACCTTGAAAAGGATCCTCCACCTAACTGGCAGCCAGAGCAACTCACGCAACACCGGTGTAATATGGCAAAATTTTTGCTGCCCAGTAAGTAACCGGTCAGCTGCATTCTGCACTAGATGAAGTCTGTGGAGAGATCCTCCTATGACCCCAAGGTACAGCGCATTACAGTAGTCAAGCTTTGATGTAACTAAAGCATGTATCAAGGTGGGGAGGTCCAGAGGCAAAACAAGGGGCTTTATCCTGGCACCACTTCTGAGATGGAAAAAACAGAAGCAGACTGTGGAGGATATTTGTGCCTCCAAAGTCAAATTCCTATCCAGAATGACACCAAGATTACGCACCCAAGTGGAGGTCTTCAACGAAACAGATCCCAGAACAAGTCCAGTCACTGATTCAGAGGTCATCCTATCATGCACTCTCTTTGACTCCACCACCAATACCTCTGTCTTATTGGGGTTCAGTCGCAACCAGCTGGAGGTCATCCAGTCGTTAATCTCAGCAAGGCAGCTGTTTAGCACATCTACCGCTTTGGATGTTCCTGGGGCAAAGGAAAGATATAACTGGGTATCATCGGCATAGCAATGAAAACACATGCCATACTTCCTAATGAGCCCTCCTAGGGGTAGCATGTACACTGCGAACAACAGTGGGGCTAGTACCGATCCCTGAGGAACTCCACAAGATAGGAGGCTAGGGGTGGAGGAGAAATTCCCCATCACAACCCGTTGCCTCCTGTTAGTAAGAAAGGACTCAAACCAGTTGATGACAGTACCGGTGAGTCCACAGAGCTCCCTAAGGTGGTCAAGCAACACACAATGGTCCACAGTGTCAAATGGTGAGGAGAGATCAAGGAGAACAAGAATTGTCTTATCCCCTCTATCTCTCGCCCTGAAAACATCATTCAACACCCGAACAAGTGTGGTTTCTGTGCTATGCCTAGCCCGAAACCCCGACTGGAAAGGTTCGTACAACTCATGAGTCATGAGGTGCTCTTCTAACTGAAGCGCCACTACCTTTTCTACTACCTTTGCCAAAAAACCAAGGTTAGAGATAGGTCGGTAATTTGCTCTGACCTCCAGGTCCACTGATGGTTTCTTTACAAGGGGTCTGACCAATGCCTCCTTCAAGGCATCAGGGAAGAACCCCTCAGATAAGGAACACTGGACAATCAGAGCAAACACCGGCCCAACGGTGTCAATGCATCTCATCAAGAAACGCGTCGACTTCCGGTGACGTCATGCACTAGGTAGCAGCTAGGGTCGCGAGGCTCCCTTTGGAATAATTTAACTACCTTAAATTTACTAGCCAAAAATAAAATAAAAGTATCTCACTGAAAGTAAGAGGTAGAAAAATGCCCAGAAGAAGAGGAGATTCCGCCCGTGGCTCGCCAAAGTGCCTGGATGGTGAGAGATCCCAAGAAGAAGATTCGGAGAGCGGGGACTCGCGGGCATCTTCGGCCTCCCGCCATGGCACCGCACAGGCCGATCGGGTCCCGCTCTCCATCCTGCAGAGGCAAATGACCCAAATGCTGGCAGAGATCCAGGATTTCCGAAAGGAAATGAGGGCGACGGTCACTGCTCTTCGGACTGACATGGGCAAGCTTGAAAGAAGGCAGGAAGATTGCGAGGAGCAGATGACTGCAACAGATAAAAGAGTTGAGGAGACCGAGCGTGCCATCGTCCAACTACATGCCCAGCTGAGAGGCCTTCAAGATCGGGCGGAGGACGCAGAGAGCAGGAGCCGTCAAAATAATATTCGACTCTCGGGGCTCCCGGAGGGAACGGAGGGCGCTGAAATTATACCATTTATTCAGAAATTGCTGAGAGAATCGTTAAAGTTACCTGGAGAAATGACGCTGGAGATGGAAAGGGTACATCGCACGCTAGGTCCCAGGCCAGCAGCAGCGCCTACCACATTATTGATTAAGTTCTCAGGCATCAAGAAAAGAAAAGGTGCTACACACCGCCTGGAGACAGGGAACAGTCCTCTACGGATCCCACAGGCTGTTTTTGGAAAATGACTTCGCTCCCGAAGTAATGGCTCGGAGAAGGGCCTACATTCCAGTCATGAGGGCACTTAAAGTGGCAGGGGTGCGTTTCAAGACGTTGTACCCCTCGAGAATCGTGATCCACTTTAAGGAAGGGGCCCACATGTTCGACGATGCAGCGGCAGCAGTTACGGCGCTCAAGACGAGGAAGATGGATGGTGAAAGTTATGCCAGTCCCCAAGACTTGAACTGACTGCAAGTATTAATGCGGACTGAGCATACTAAATATCGCCATATTAATTAGGTCCAGCCACAGTTTAAATTAAAGTTAGACACCGTTATGTTTTGGCTTGAGTAGAGGCGGGGAATGGGGGCGTAGCGCAAGGCGGCCGTTGGTGGTATTTTGAATAGGCCGAGGAAGTGGGGGATCGCGAGGTGCAGGGGACACCGTCTGTTGGTTAAAGCTTAGATCCAGGCAGCTAGGAACTTCCGGGAACTGGTGGAGCTTGGGATAATCGCTGAGCCAGCTGATCGTCGCACCTTTGTAGGTCTGCTAGTCGCAATGAAGACCACTGAGAAGGGAGGAGCGGCGATCACAATTGGGCCTAAGCACGATGCTGGACATAATTTTACACCGGAGGCTCGGTGAAGGGGGGAGGCAGATACGGAGACCAGCGAGACGTGCGGGAGGAATTGAGAGATCTCCGTGGTGGCTTCCTCATGTAATTCACGGGACCAGACGCTGGACGTTGCTGACCCCGAATCCACGTGGGGAACAACTAGCTTTAAGACGGGGTAGCATGGGGATTCTTGGGTCAAACGTGACAATCCCCAAATGAATACTTATAGTAGCTGAGGGATGGGCAGTTGTGAGCAGTTCACTCAGCAGCTGCACCTTTAACAGTTAGCATGGAGAAATGGATTGGGAGCTGGTTACACCGTAGGTTGATTATGAATGTAAGGGGGGGGTGAGGGGAGAGGGGGAAATTTCCACATGTGACCCAAGAGTTAGCAGGTTTTTGAACGTTATGTTTATTTAAAATATGCTCGGTTGGGGGGAGGTGAAATGGGCATCTAGTATTAGGAATTGCGGATTGCCATCCCTCCTGCTGCCCACGTGGAACCATGGTTTGCTCCGATCCCCAATCCTCTGTCGACGGATCATAAACATAAGCACCCGGGCCCTGGGTTCAGGGGATGGTTCCACGGCGTGGTCAGGGAGGGGAGACTCCGGGATGAGGGAATAAATTACCAAGTTCGGTAAACGCTTACTGCATAATCTAAATGGGGTTCCTGGGCTCTGGGGGTGGGGTGGGAAGCTATCAAGATGGGGAATGAGGATACTCCGGTTTGGAGTAGAGCAGATTATGTGACTGGGAAGGGACGGCACAGACTGGAATTTTGATAAAAGGTCCACATAGATGTATGTCAAGGGTAGTCTGTGACAAGCATAAAAGACCATCAGAGGGAGGGGGGTGGAGGGGGGGGATTACTTGCGGACTGAGGACCAATTTATCCAGCTCACATCAGCCGGGCCTTGTTGAGATATGGATGTGCAAACTTAATCCTGGGTCCATGGGGGGGGTCGCCCCCCCTCCCTTGGAGGTCAGGTATCTAGGATTGGGAGGCCCCACGAGTCGCCACGGCGAATGGTTAATTTTGCGGAAGGCAGAACTGGAGCCACTCCTGGAAACCAGGACCAGCAGCTTCTGTAGAAGAAGCCACAGCAGGGACACTGAGCTATACACCTGCGGAGTCCTATGGGAGTGGGAAGGCCCGGGAGCATACCCATATGGGCAGAGTTTTTGTCAGTCCGGGGGGACCCTGAGGCAGGACGGTGGAAGCCGGGTCACAAACAGGGACATAATCACCTGGACTGAAGAAGGATAATCAACCCGTTACACGCTGGAAATCCTCTATGACCATTGCAGCATCCAGGGAGCCTACGATCCTGCCATGACTGTCGCCTATTCCCAATACCTTTTCCCCATAGGTACTTTGGTACCTAAGGCCCGGAATACTAGTGCCGCTTAGGTAGGGTTATATCCTCACTCTTAAGATCAGGCTCAGCCCAGATCGGTGGAAGTGCCAATAGAAGTTCTGTTGACCAGGTTGGTCATTAGGTGGCATATTATGCCTCTGTTATCTGTTAACCTATGTTTGTCATGTTGTTGGTGTTGTTATGTTTGTCGAAGAGTCACCAAGTTTGCACAATACAAAATACAGTCACAAGCCTTAAATGATTTCGGGGGGACGGCCTGTGGGGGATCGGGGAAGCCAGGTCCTAAACAATATAATGATCCTAAACAATGCATGTCCATGTGTTGAAGTTGTTGTCCCTTAATGTCAAGGGTCTTGCCTCGCCCATTAAAAGATCAAAGGCATTGGCTTATGTCAGAAGGTCAAAATCAGATATTGCTTTCCTCCAAGAAATGCATATGAGCCCTGCTGAACATAATAAATTAACTAAACTAAGTAAAGGGCAGGTGTTTCATTCATCCTGTAAGGCTGGTAGACGGAGAGGGTAGCTATTATTATTTCCCCGCACACTCCGTTTCAGGTGGAGACTACCTGGTCTGATCCAGAAGGTCGACTGATAATTGCCCAAGGGAAAGTTAATGACACTGAGGTAACACTGGTGAATATTTACCTCCCACCGGGCATTACAGTCACAAGATTGAGACCTTTATTGGACAAGATAGTCCAGAAGACTAGAGGCATCCTCTTGATGGCAGGTGATTTCAACCTAACTATGGACCCCCAGGTCGACTCCACTAGTCGGAGACCCCAAAAGCAAACTGCCACCCAGAAGTTTTTCAATAAATTTGTAGTGGAGATGGGCTGGTGCGACGTATGGCGGAGGTTGCATCCGAATACAAGAAATTACTCATATTATTCCCCAGTGCATCGCACCTACTCCAATAGACTATGTATATACCAAATAGAACACCTAGGCACTATAATGGGATGTCCAATTGGGAGACATATCAATCTCGACCATGCGCCTCTGACAACCCACTGGGACCTGGGCCTACAGCCAAGAAACACACAGTGGCGGCTGAATCCATTTCACTTATGTCAAAAAATTCTAGAATTCTCTCAGAAAAAATCACAGAAATCATAACAGATAATCCTCCACATGCCTACAGCCTCGGTGCACTGGGACACAATTAAAGCAGTCCTTAGAGGGCATATAATTAAACACACGTTGGAATTAGGAAGGCAGCGTAAAGCATATAAGGATAAACTAGAAGACACTCTCCACTTCCTTCAAATGGCACATCAACAGGGGATGAGTCAGTCCTACCCCAGTTACAACAAACCAGGCGGGAATTGGACGCGCTAGCTCAGCAACAAACCGAAATTGCTCTGACTTTCTTGAGGCAGTGATTTTATGAAGTGGGGCCACGAGCTACGCGTCTGCTCGCACACCAAGTGCGTAAACAGAAGAAGAGTACAACTATTGCTTCCATCAGACATCCTGAGGGGGGACGGCCGTTATCCCAGCTACATGACATAGTGGACGCCTTTACAGCGTTTTACAAAACCCTTTACACCCCGGAATCTATTCCATCAGCAAAACAGCTTGGGGAATATTTAGACTCAATTTCGCTCCCGTCACTCACTGAGGCGCATAGGGAGGTCCTGATACAGGCCATCACTGACACAGAGGTATCTCAGGCTATAGCCAGAGCTAAATCATTGAAGGCCCCCGGACCAGATGGTTACGGCTCGGAGTTCTATAAGGCTACTAACACCCAAACTGCTCCTTTACTCCTTCGGGTCTTCAACTCAGTCCTGGGGACCTCCACCTCAATCGTGGTCTTACGCCACAATCTCAGTGATTCCCAAACCAGGTAAGAATCCCCAAATTTGCGCCTCTTATAGACCCATATCTGTACTAAATCAGGATTATAAAATATTTATGAGCATATTAGCGCGGCGCCTAGACCAGGTACTTCCCCTACTAATACACAAAGACCAAACGGGGTTTGTTAGATCTCGCACTACCACGGATAGCATTAAAAGATCCCTGTATATAGTGCACCAGATGCAAGAGACTAGAGACCGACAGTGTTAATAAGTCTTGACGCAGAAAGGCCTTTGATAGGGTCGCTGATTCTTCCTGTATGGCTATCTTGAACAAATTTGGATTTCCTTCCAGACTTGTTCAAACATTTCAGAATATATACTCAGCCCCTAAAGCCTGTGTGACAGTGAATGGGCACCATTCTAACTACTTTCAACTCCAGAGGGGCACTAGACAGGGTGTCCTTTATCGCCCTGTTGTTTGCCCTAGTCATTGAACCCTAGCGCAGCAAACTGGGAATCCCAGCAAATCCAGGGGATTAGGATAGGAGACACTGAGCACCGTGTTGCTTTGTATGCGGATGATATACTCTTGTACCTTCAGAACCCTGATTGCTCGATCCCAGCTGTGAGACAGATTTTGGATTCTTACGGTTTGGTATCAGGCTACAAACTTAATTTCACTAAGACGGAAATCCTCACCTTTAACTACGGCCCCACGCAAGAGTGCCCGAGATGCCCTACCAGGCAGGTGGGACCTGCAGAAACTGAAATATCTCGGTATTCACATTCCAAAGGACTCCACAAAATATTACAAGGAAAACTATGCGCCATTTGTTGTGCAACTAAAACAGGACTTGCAGGCCTGGACCATCCTGCCCCTTAGCCTGTCCAGGAGAGTAGACCTAATCAGGATGATAACATTACCGAGAGCTTTATATCTATTTCAAAATATCCCTCTATACATACCATTAAAAACCTTTCGAGAAATAAATCGCCTAATAAGGAACTTTATATGGGCCTACCAAAAACCGCGGATCTGCTTGGGGATACTCACCCTTCCATGTCGGTGTGGTGGTTTAGCTCTGCCTGACCTAAAGCTTTACCAACAGGCTACTAACCTCACACACATAATGGCTCGACAGACCGGAGCTTACGCTCCTCACTGGCTTGAAATAGAGAAAACTTTAATAAGCAATCAGGCCCTCTTTAGAATCTTATACCAACAAGAACCGGGAGAAAGAGACCAACAGATTTCTAATCCCTGGCTAGCAGCGCAAATTAAAAACTGGACCCTGCTTAAAAATTCCCAGCGATTAGCGCCCTTCCAGGCGCTCATCTGCCCAATCTCAAGTCTAACAGACTTCCTCCCTAATAGGGTGGATAACGGTTTCATTAAATGGGAAAGGCAGGGGTTGAAATATTTGCTACAAATAATGACACAACGCAGCATTTGGACTTATGCAGAAATTCAGAGAAAATTTCACCTTTCTCACAGGGATTTTTATCGCTATCTTCAATTGCGTCACTATATAGAAGGTCTCCCACGGACATTATGGAACCTGGAGGGATACCCGGAGTTAGTTCAATGCCAGGTACAGTTAAATAGAATGGGGATGTGAGACCACTTGGTCTCACGGTATTACCAAGCTCTTAATTCGCAAAGAAATAACCTAACCGTGGACATCCGTACACAATGGTCACAAGAAACAGGATATCAGCTTTCTCTGGAGGAATGGAGTCAGGCATGCAACCTCTCAGCTCGGGTTACTAGTTCCCATCAGTGGCGAGAATTCGCCTGGAAAGTCTTGGTTCGATATTTCCATCCCCAGCTGTTACAAGACATTACACTCCAGGCAACACAGCTGGAGTGCTGGAGACAGTGTGGAGCTGCTTGCTAATCTGTCTCATGTCATGTGGCTGTGCCCGGCCCTCCAGGTGTTCCTCATTCAACTCGAGGCTCAGCTGCAAGAGTTGATTGACCCACAACTCCGACTGACCTTGGAGATGTTCCTGTTTCTTCATTTCCTAAAACCCTTAGAAGCCCTAATGTTAGATACCTGCTCTCTGCTTCTAACAGCTGCAAAGAAAGCAATTACTAGACAATGGTTAACAACAAAAATCCCCACCATCCAAGACTGGTGGGATATCACGAAACAAATTTATAGCATGGAGAAAATAACACATAACCTAAATGAAGAAGAAGAAAAATTCAAAGCCAGATGGACGCGCTGGCAAATATACTACATGTTGAAGGATCCTACCTTTACACCTTAAGAAACCTTAATGCAGGAACTCGTTGGGGTTCACAAATAGAGATGGTGGTGGGAGGCATCACGGTGTTCTGGCCTGGCTCCTGGTCCTCCTGTAGGGGCAGTTGTCAGACATAAAAGCTGCTCCCCTCGAGTTAGTCCGCACTAGAGGTGGTTTTGAGAGGGGATGAATATATGGAAAAGAACGACATGTATAATCAAATGATCGATGGAGCTAGATTGTAACCCGAAACGGGAGATAGAGCAAATAAATGCCATTCACTACTTCTCCACCTTCCTCTCCTGAGGGGGAGGAGACTACCGGGGGTGTCAACCCGAAGCACCATGGCACCTGTGAAGAACAGTCTTTTACAAAATTAAATCCCTGCCCCAAGGGGGCTAGAAACTACATGGTTAGTATCACTAATAGACGGGTGGACATGGGAGCAACTTTTGACCCCTCGAGCCCTATATGGGGCCCCAAACTATCGGCTTCTTAGATCCTGAGGCCGAAGGCACGGTCCAGTTGTATTGTGATGCACTAAGCAGAGAATGGTGGGGTGGGTTGGCACGCCACGCTGGGAATGAATTCCATAAAGCTATTTTCATCTGACTGTATAATAAGGAATCCATGAATGTTTCTGTAAATTTGTAAACATTGGTGACTAATATGTATATAAGTTAAAAATTCAATAAAAAGAAGAATTATAAAAAAAAAAAAAAAAAAAAAACGCGTCGGCACTGGATCCAGTTCACAAAAAGTGTGCTTCAGATTGGTTGCCACCTCCATGACCTCACTTACCTCCACTGGTCTAAACTCCCCCCAACTGGGCGGCGTGCACTCAGAACACTTCAGGTGACCACTGCCAGCTATGACATTGCTGACTGAAGAAACCACCTGCCGGATGCTGGACACTCTGTCCGAGAAAAAACGAGCAAACTCTTCACATTCAGCATTAGTGAAAACCTTCTTCGGCTGTAGACAAGCAGGATGAAGTAGCCTGTCCACAGTCCGAAAAAGTATGGCTGGTTGGTTGCTCCTGGCAGCAATCTCCCTAGACAGGAACACTGCCTTCTTATGGTTGATTGCCCCCGGTATGCATTATAATGTACACGCAGGGCCAGTTTGTCCCCCTCCAGGCCGGATCTTCTCCAGCAGTGCTCTAACCTCTGACCCTTCCTCTTCACCTCCCTGAGAGGCCCATCATACCACGGGGACCTGAGGTAGGAAGATTTGGATCGTACATGGACAGGTGCGAGGGAGTCAATGCTGTCGGATAACACCTTATTATAGGTGTCGACCCCAGCACCAATGCCTCCGACACATGCATCACCCACACTAGACAGATCAGCTGCCACCACAAAACCCTCAGGGGTCAATCCCCATAAAGGGCGACAGCTCATCATCTCAGTAGGGAGACAGCATCTGGTGGGAGCCCTGAACAAGAACTGCACAGTGCAATGATTGGACCAAACCACCCGATCAGTCTTGAGATCATCTATTTCAAGCCCCAGTGAGAACACCAGGTCTAACATGTGGCCGCTCTGATGTGTCGTGGCAGAAACAACTTGTGTCAGGCCCAGAGATGACATAGTCTGAAGGAGGTTACGACCAAGCCAAGAAGATTTGCCGTCAGCCCAAACATTGAAATCACCCAGAATAATACATCTGGGGGCTTCCAATGTTTTGCTGACAATGAATTCGGCAACCTCCTGCAGGAAATTCCTCACCATCCCCGGAGGGCAGTAAATAAGGAGAATCCTGTAGCCTGCACCCGGACCCCCACGAACAGCCACACATTCAAAAGAACCTGGAGTACCCACTGGGTGCATGGTGAAGGCCAGGTCGGATCTAAAACAGATGGCTATGCCACCACCCCTACGTTCCTCTCTGGGGCAGTGCACTATGGTATACCTAGGCAGGATAGCAGCTTCAAATACTGGGCCCGCATCATCCCCAGCCCAAGTCTCTGTAATGCAAGCCAGATCAACTGAGGAAATCAAGTCCGCAATAATTGCGGTTTTGTTCCTGATCGATCTGGCATTGCATAGCACTGCCCTCAGGGGATTGGAGGGTGATGCAGCCTCTCGGGTTACCTGACCACTCGGTCTGGCGGATTCCCTGGGGACAGGCACCAAACACGTCTGGCCTCTCCCTTGTTTCCGTCATAACCCAGGGTGCCTTCTAGATCTGACAACCCCTATCCTACCACCCTCCCCTATGCATGGGGCTCTGCACTGCCCAGTATCACCCCGGCCCCTCCAAATCCCCACCTCCCGGCAACGTCCACCCGTAGTATCAGAAACCGGAAGGGAGGTGAAGGGCCATAAACCATGCAGAAGGGATGCCCCATACATTATCCTGGCCCTCCCAGGCCCCCCAAATAATCCCAGCACATCACTAAATATAAAACCTTAAATTACTAAACAATAAATAAACAATCCTAAATAATTAGCATTCTGAACAATTCAACCTTAACACCAAATGTAAAATAAACACAAACAGTTTACATTATTAAACAAAATAAAACAAATTAAATAAATCTAAAAACACACCTAGCCTAATTGCATTAAATATAAAATAAACTATATCCAACTAATACTATAGTCTCTGCAAATGGACATAGTAATCAACAAACAAAACAATTCCCACTTAAGCTGCTAATTACACACAATGAACTGGTATATTGGAGCTAAATCATATCATAAATTAACGCTCAGAAAGCCCAGTCCCCCCCCCCCCAAGGGAGTACAGACTCAGATAATAAGCCTGACTCAAATATGATTCCTGGAGCCTCTTTTAGTACCTAATCTTTTGCTAGAGACAACTACACATCAAAAACATTTTCTCATACGGAGCACTCACAACGCTCGCGCTTGCAAGTGGCACTGAGATTTAAAGCCCCACAATCCCCCCTCTTCAAGCTGAATTCAATCAGCTCCCCCAAGCCCCCTACACACTGATGGCAAAAGTCCAGAACAGATAACAACTCAGTCTCTCACACTGGCAAAGTCCCTACTGCATGTAGGGAAATCGTCTCGGTGCAGGAATGTCATGTAACAGGCAACAGTGAGCAGAATACAAACATCTAGCCACTTGCGAGCGGCGCTGAGATTTAAAGCCTCACAATCCCTGCCTCTTCAAGCTATAGAGGGACAATCAGAAGCCAGGACGGGACAAAAAACAGATGGACATCCATAATTAGCCAATCAAGACACAGAATTTTAATAAGAAAATGTTGGGCTTTCGAGGAGATTGTGGCAGTATGGCAGAGACACTGAACAGAGCAAACCTGCTGCTGCTATGAGACAGCTAGGCCTAGCCATGCCTGATCCTGTGAGCCTTCTCCTGGGTTCATCCTTCCCTTCTTTTTTTTAAATTTAGTATACATATATTAACCGTGCTACCCACAGTCCCTCTTTAGTTCTCTTCCCTGCCCAACTCTGTCACCGGCCATCGCCAGACTTACATCACTCTTTGTTCCCCAGTGGATGACCTCCCCCACAGGAACAGCTGCCCTGAGGCTACCACACTGGACAGAGTTGAAGTGTAGGTGGGAGAGCAAGAGCGGTGTAAGGCCAGTGACAGGATGAGGACTGCATCCTGGTCAGTTGAGGATTTTCACTTTTTCTGCCCTGCCCCGAACATCGTGAAGGTAGTGCATCTGATGCGTAGATGTCAGAGCGACAGTTCCCCTCAGTTGCTGGCTCCAGCCTGCACTGCCACCTATGGTCACCCAGATAGCAGTATTGTGGCAGAGACCAGGAGCTCTCTATCCCTGAGAAGGCAAGCATCCATGGGACACTCAACTATCCTCTCCGGGCTAGCCCTCCAGCAACCTAGACTCATTCCTGAAACCTGGGTTGCTGACGTAACAGAGGATAGTGCTACGGCTGTGCTGGCCCAGGCTCATCTTCCTAAACCCGAACTGCAGTGAAACTGTGCTTTAAGGGCAGCTGTAGAACAAAGCCACTCAGAGACTGTGCCTCAGGCATTTCTGCAGACTGAAGCTGTTGTGTGAGAAATCCAGGTGAGATATCTATGCCTAGAGCAGGTCATTGAGCTGTAAGATCAAAAACAGAGACCGCATCTAAATAGGCTGCTACGGAATCAGGTAAGGGGCCTGCTAGCCTTTATCAAGTGGAGTGAATCGTAACGTGGAGTCATGGTGCACATGCCCAGCGTACTTGGTACTCCTGATCAACAGATGAGTCTTACTGCGAGGGTCCCTCCTGGGTCTGAGTTCCTTGCAAACCACGAAGCTACCGCATCAGAAAGGTGTGATTGTGCGAGAGCTGAGCCAGAAGGGATGTGCTGCTGCAAACTGCCTGAAATCTAAGTCCGAAGTGCTTCACCATCTGGCTGCTGGACCTACCCTGAATGTTGCTGGACATGCTGCTCCCTTCCATGACTGAACTACTGCATCCCTGGTCACGTGAGTGCTAGCACTGTTGAATGGGGTCTTTTGTGTTTTTCCTGTTTGGATTTACGGTTGGTTTGTCTTTGGATTCAAATACCTTGTGTTCGGAAGTGGGACAACCATGTAAGCACTTGCATGGATTATCACGACAGCACTTGAGTTTAAAGTTAAGTGCACTAACGTCAGCCAACCCACAGCAACATCTACAGGCCTGCAACAATTTAATGCTGGGTACCTAAGAACTGTGGTAGGGGAGCTCCCAGTCTAGTTAATAGTAACATCCTGATACCAGGCAGAAAGGCAGTGGCCTCCAGTACAGGAGGTACTCCGAAGGGGATTGTTTGATGTAACTTTTAGTGATGCATGAAGCTGTACATGGTCAGGTCTAGGTAACAATAGCTACTGTTATCCCACGTGGAGTCTGACTATACAGTGGCATTTACTGCTTAACTGCCCCACCTACATTGGACACCTAATCAGTTCTGGTCTTGCAGCATGCGTGCTTAATGACCAGAGTTTAGAGCTGTAGTAAACCAGTTTTGTTCCTACTAAACTGGTATCTTTTTGTCAGATTGTCGACAGTATTGTGGCATTTTGTCTGCACGTCATGCAGATGGTGTTCTTAGCAGAACCACCCTCAGCCACAGGCAGTTAAATGCAATAAGTAGAAAAACCTACATTTAGTGCAATTGACAGTAAAAGCATTCAGTGCAACTGGCAATGCAAATTCTAAAATCAAGCTTATTATTCCTAAACTTATCACTCTAACGTAACAAGGAACAGCAAGGGTTGCTTAAACAAGGCAGGTGCTTGTAAGTTCCATAAAATGTAAAACAACCAGAAAGGACAGTGTCAGTGGTAGCCTCCTTGGGCTACACCAGCTACCTTGTCTTTCTGTCCTGATTCACAATAAATAAGAATATATGTGGAATGACTGAAGTCTATGGACATTTATTTGACACTGGAGTGCTGAGTCGTTTTTGGCTGATTTACAGTAACTACTTGTTCCTCTATGGTTGGAAAATACTTACCAGTCTAAATTTTGGGTCACCCCTCCAAAGCCCATAGAAAAATAGAAAAAGACTAGGACTTACCCCTACTGGCCCGGTAAATGAAAGGCTACTTCTGGTGGCTATAGGCAATTACCAAGTGTGAGAAGGGCTTTTGTGAGGGATCAGACCCATTCTGGGACTCTGGCCAAACAGCCAACTAACTAGGCAGGGGGTACCTTTGCTAGCTTGCACTAGGATAAGGGCACCTTAAGTACTGGTATCCATTACATCACACCACCTCCCAAGGACTCCCTCCGCAGGTGCCATGCCTCCCCTTCCAGGGACTGGCTGCTGCTAGTTTTGTCAAAGGATATAACTGTTTGTAGATGTGGCTCACTGCTAGCCAACCTGCTAGCTGAGTGCCCTTGGCTCTTCACTGCTAGCAGAGTCTCCCTTCTCACAGGGTGTTCAGTTGCAGGCCACCCTACTGCTACTAACCAACTTGCTAGTCAATCCTAGGGACACCTCTTAAGGCTCTGGAGAAAGCTGCATGACAGCACGTGCCCTCCTCAGCTGGTCACCTGAGTAAACTGTCTTGCCTGGCTATATAACTCTATATGGCAGGCAGTGCTCTCTGACAGCAGCACTCTCTCAGCTGCCTCTGCAGATCTCTCAAAAGGCTTCTCACTGGGCTTCTCTTCCTAGCACTCCTAGCCTGGAGCTCTTTTCACCCTCCTGTGCATTCTACCTTGACCTCTTGAGCACACCTGGCAGTCTTCTTTTATGCTGCTGGGAAGGTGTGCGGCTACCCTCGGGGTGCTCTCTTACTGGCTGGTGAAGGAGGAATACTGATTGGTAATGCAAATCAAGGACTTGATTGTGCAACCAATAACTTTATATAGTCATCATGCAGGGGTGTGAACCCAAACAGTGTGATCTGGTAGGGATCACAAGTCTAAAAAAAAATAAACATGGTATAACAACCATGGGTTGAAAGTGACAGAATCAGAAAAGTAGCTGTGAGTGTATTATTAGTGCAAGGCTATACAGCAAGCAAAGAGGGGAGAGAAAACTGAGTTATTGCCTCCTTAAATGCATACACATACATTTAATGTAAACAGCGATAAGCCAAGGGCTAGTAAACAGTTGCCCTGGCTAGTAATTATCAGTCCTGCTGGTCCAGTGGTAAAATGGGTCCAGCACAGTTATAATCACAAAAGAGCATTTATTTATTTATTTTTTTTAATTGAGTTTTTTTCCCTTTTCTTTTAGTTCAGGAAACACAATACAATGAGATGATTGTTTATATAAACTTCAAATTTGGTACGATACAGATATAGAATGCCTTTAGGACTTTTATATTAGATACGGATTGTTACTTAAAATACAAACATTTCACCATCTTCTTTCTAATCTCATATCCTCACCACCCCGGTTCCTGTCCGCTATGGACAAAAATCAGGGTCAATTCTGGCCTGGTACAGTAACCATCTCTGCCAGAGAGAGAGGCAAATCTGTCCGACTGATTATTTAGTTTTGCTGTGATATTTTCCATCTGGTATATTGAATACACTATTCTTCTCTACTCTTTAGTGCTTGGTATTGTTTTGGTCATCCATTTCTTTGTTGAGGATTTTTTTGCAGCCAATAGCAAAACGGGAAGCAGAGTTTTTGTCCATGGGGGGGAAGCGATCCGGGTAAACGGCCATGAGTACCATTTCGGCCGTAAGTTCAACACTCTCTCCGAGTCCCTCGCTTATTTCCCCCGAATACGTATCCAAAAAGGCATTAGTCTTGGGCACTGCTATAGTATGTGTGCCAGATCCGCCATCACAGAACCACATTCCCTCCAACAGACCCCAAATTCAATCGGTAGATATTTGGTCAGACTGGCCGGGGACCTGAAAAATCTTGATCTACACTTCCAAGAGTATTCTCTCCAAATATGAGACTGTGTGATTGTAACCGCTCGTAGGGACGATGAGAACCACTCTGCCTCAGATATCTCAAGTTCTAAGTCTCTGTTCCAACTAGATAATATTGAATTTGTGGATTCTATAAATTGATCTCGCATCATTTGATATAGTTGACCAATCAAATGACTCCGACATTGTCCCTGGGAATGGTCTAGAAATAACTTTAAAAGGGGGAAGGGAGTTAGTTTGACCTGTATTATTCTATTACGTAGTAAATAATTTCTTACTTGGAGATATCTAAAGAGGTCAGCGTTTGGAAGAGTAAATTTAAGTTTTAGTTCTTCGAACGATAGAATTCCATTTGATCCCAAGAATTGGAAGGCTTGTTCTAGACCCAATCTACGCCAATGAGAAAAAGTTAGATCATTATTAGCTGGAATGAAAAGTTCATCCTCTGATATTATTTTACAGTATTCAAAGATTGGTTGAAGTGGCTCTTTCTCTTGCATTTTAAACCAGTTTGCTAAGACCTGTGAAGTGATACCTGTAAAATTTCTCAGTGGAGGAGTCTTTCCTGGAGAAGAGAACATTATTTTTACAAAACAGCATTTATTTATGAATTAAAATAAATCATTGTGCCATTATTCAAATACTGTGACAGCCTGCTGCAAGTTACTGTGGAGAGCAGCAGCAGCGTGGCATGGAGGCACCCAGAGCAATGGAGTGAGAGAGAGAGACAGTGCGCTGAGCACTGGCTCCTGAGAGAAGCATTAGCGCGCTATGGAGGGGAATCCCCTCACAGCAGCCTCAAGTGGCTAAGTGGAACTGTGACAGTGGTTGCGAAGCAGGCTATGGCCTGCCACAGCAAGGTTCTTATGGAGAGCGAGTCACAATAAAGTGCTGCTCTCTCTGGCAAGAAGGCCAGATAGTTTACTTAAAAACTGCATTAGCTGGCAGATGACAACCACCTGGATAGTCTTTTAGGAACTGGATACATTATTTTTAAATAAAAAATAAAACAAAGGGGCACATAAAAGTGAATGGGAGAGTCCCATTCTCAGCACATAAAGCGCAAGCCAGGTGTCATTTTAGAATGGCAGGAGATCTGCTCTGGTAACTAAGAGCACCACACAGAAATACACAATGAAAATTCATACAGAAATTAATTAAATTGTTGCCAGCCCGGTGGCGCAGAGGGCTGAGGCACTGGACACCTTGCCTCGCGTCACGCCGGTGACCCAGGTTTGGGAATGACCTCGGGTCATGGGGGAGAAGGAGGGAGCAGGACTGAGAAGACGGAAGACAACTTTTTCCTCCCAGGGAGGTTGTCCGTCCTTCCATAGTTCTGCTCCCACTGGAGTAGAGGTCCATGGGGTGCATAGTGGGAGGGTGGCGTGATTGCCGAGGTGGGGTGGAGGCTGCTGCACACCTGCCGTGTGCACTCCACGCACACGCATTTGCCGGGTCCCAGGTCAGGGGTGAAAACTGGGGAAAAAGCACATAAAAATCAAAATTAAAAACAAATTGATTAAATTAATAATATAAAGCTACAAGGGCTAGTAAGTGTGCGGGGAGACAGCCAGGACAGCTGGCCTGGGTGGCTCAGTGGGTCCAATTTACACAGTTATATGTCTTGGGGATGGGAGGGGGGCCCTAGACTTAAAGGTGCGCCCCCTGGGCCTGGGACATTGCTATGCGTATAATTTGATACAAAAACACAGCATTTTACAAATGGAGCTAGTTAAAGCTAGCTAGCATACAGAAAATGGAGAAGCCATTTTAAACTGCATAAAAGTGCATTTTTTTTTACTACGGAGTGCTGCCATTATCTCTAACTGCTCCGAATACTTATGCGGGGTTCAACCCCACTCAACTGCTTCAAAAACATGTATCCTACAAAGCTTGTTATAAATACCCTGTACTAATTTACCCCCTTATAGTGTCTAGTCCTTATGCACCATATCCTGTTTGACCTAAGTTGTCTACCCATGAATGTATTCTTTGCATGATCTCTGCCTCTGTATGCACTGCTTTGTGATTACATGTAACTAACTCTGGGTCACCCCTGAAAAAGGGATCATTTCCCAGTGGGCTTACCCAGTCTACAAAATTGAATAAATAAGCTTGGCATGGATACACATTAAAATGCACGTGACTGGTGCTAAGGGCTGGAACAGGGTCGTGTCCACTCAAGAGACCAGTATCTAGGTAAACTGGAATGCTCAGAGAGTACAAAAGGAGTTGCACAGCTCAGTTGAGGGGAGTATATACCTATAGAGGCCTACCATTTTGAATGTGCCTGGAGGACCAGCCTTCAGTTTAAAGTAATAGATATAGGGGATTATCTGTACCCGAGCGCTAGGGATAGCGGGGCAGTAAGTGAGAGCAGGGCCAGTGTTTTGAAAGCCTACTGCTTTTAGTATCAGAATTTTTCCCACAAGTGTTTCAGCTTCAGCAAAGAAGATTGCAATGGCTTCGGTTCCAGGTGCCTCCACGATCAACATCAGCCAATCAACTGCTAGTTCTTTGGGTCCAGGATATAATTTTCTTCAAACCAAAAGAGATGTGATACAGTACAATTTATGTCAGCCTGGGACTAGTTTGAGAGGGACACTCACCTGTGTTACGTGTTGGAATCCTTCTAACTATAAAGACTACTATCCCGCTACTGAAAGACTGTGTTTTCTAAGAGTCTTTGGGGTGAAATGCATTCTGTAATGCAAAATGTGTAATGCTATGTGATGCCAGTACAGTAAATGTTCATTTATAGAGTTTAAGTGAATAGAGTATTCAGAGTTTTAAAGTATGTTACAATAGTAGATATCAGCTATGTGGGCTTTTAAGGGGTGAGTGGGTTGACTGAGGTGGCTATAAGCCTAATGGACACTGCACACCCTTAAGGTGGGTAAAACTGACCTGAGGTCCAGGGTGTAGCCTAGTGCTGGTGGGTAGTGTACAGCCTCCAGGGGTCAGCAGGTACAAACCTGTGGGTGACAGAGATAGATGTTAATGTTTGATGAAAAATGCTTCTAAAGTTAATCTGTTATTTGTTGAATGCTAAAGGTTTTCACACAACTGTCTCTCTTGTAAGCAATAACCCACGACAGGACATGGGGTTATAGGGATTTATAACATGGGCCAGAAAAAGGAGGCAACCCAATTGGTCAAAGAGCATCAGGTGACCGTTGATTAAATCTCCTATTTAATCAATGGTTACTGTGCCAGAACTACTTCGTTGAGAAAATCCCTTGTGAATCTCCCTTGAGAAATATATCAGTCCACAGAGACACAGAACAAAGGGAAACCCCAGGCATTTTCAGATCAAAAGAAAAAGCAGCTGAGGTTTTCACATCTGTGAGCAGGAAACAAAATATCAGTGCTATAATGGAAGTCAGTTTTTGTCTTTTTGGCAATGTTACTGTAACCCTTAGGTGGCGCTATCCCAAAGGCTACTACCCCTGCCTGCTTGGCTAGTAGCAGGTTAAGAGACCTGGGTAATGAAACGGGTGCCTCCACCTGGAGGTCAGGGTTGTTAGTGGTCAAGCTAATCTGGGCACAGCCCTCCGGGACACTGTAACCCCCTTTCCCTTCTAGTGGCCTGAACAATATACAATAATTACTTTCACAATGACCCTTATTCACCAGGCAATTACCCACACTGTTTGCACTTACCACCAGGGCTGGTTCCTCTAACTTGACCCTGGGGACCCCCTGTAAAACAAGGTTAAGCACAGCAAATAGCAAATGTACAATACTTTTGGCACAAACTGGAACCACAGTCAGGTTAAATGCAAACAAAGTTAAATCTGATTATTCAGGGGACTTGATCAAGGAAGGGGCATAATTAGATTGATTTGTTTAAAAGCTATATTAATCAGATAGTTATGCATACAGTTCAGAGTCCCTACACAGTCACACACCTTGGGTACCCAGGTAGGAAAATGGTGGGCTAGCCAGGAACGTTGCAGCTGGTTGGGGCCCTGTGGTGGAAGAAAGCAACATGCACAACACACACTATTTGTAATCCAGAGCCAGAGGGCTCAGTTTATGAAAGAAAAGGCAACAAGACAATCAGATGACGACACTTTCAGATTTAGCTGTTGTTGCAGGGAGCTACCCTGATGTTTACTCACGATATCTAATACTGGACACCGGCAGGATGAAATCTAGACTGTAGGCTGTTGAGCTGGAGTGCCAGGAGAAGCAGGACCCACACGAATCACCAAGGCGTTGTTCCTGTTCAAGGCGTTGAGCAGAGGGCTGATCCCCAGGCCGGTTTCCTGTCGATGACTTTCTCTGTGTAGCAGGTATTCTGGCTGGGCCAGTGTAGCAGGGGCCCAGGAAAACGGAAAAGGATACGGATTCAGTCTGTGGAACTGGATACAGCCTCCAGCAAGCAAAACACAGTTCAGACACACAGTGGGAAACCAAATCCCAACCCACTATAAGCACACAGCACATTCACATGTAAGGAAATTCCACTGTACCAGGCAAATGGCTCTGTGGTTGCAATTACAGAGTCTCTGCACAATCTGGGAGTTCAGAGGTAGCTGGAAGTCCTGACCGGCTGATCACATTCAGCAAATCTTCAGTCTTCTTCAGGTTAAAGCCTGGTCACAATTCAGTGGCTTAATTCGCTCTCCAAATTCAGATTCAGTCCGAAAAAAGCACACAAGTTCCCTCTCAGGAACAGCAGGCAGGTATGCAGGCCAAACTCAGGCCTTTTCACATCTCCACTATGGATTGCTGCTCGAACTATCTCGAGCTGTTACTTCTTCACTTCCCAACTCAGATCTAACTGAAACTGCAAAGCAGTGTGGGACTTTCCCCAAGATCCAAAAGGTTCAGTTGGCTGATCTGTCTGTCAGTCACAACAAGGGCTCCCCTTCCAGGTTATTTTAGGCGCCAAAACTACAATTCCTACAAGTTCTGGCCCCACTAAGTCCCTGTATACAGGCTTCATTTTAGAGTCCCAAATGTACTGAGTGGCCCATTTCAGCAGTCCAGGACCAAGATGATGGAAACAAAAAGAACTGTCCATGCTGCAAAAAGGCAGGTTAGAACAAACTGCAATATTGTTACTATTCTAACAAATGATCAGCGAACAACTACATCTTCTAACAGAGCTCCCTCTCAGATTAATATGACTGTAATCCAGGCAGCTCTTAAAGAGACAGTACACAGAGGCTATACAGGCACTCTCTGGCAATACATTTAAACTGCTAAAACGCAGGACACCAGCCTGGCAGTGAGCATTTAAGCAAGCTCAAGGAAGACTTTTCAGGAACCCCCATTTGTAGGGGGGTTACATTACTATCAATCAGTGGCTGAATGACAGTTTTCCAGATGGTGAACCTCCAAGAAAGAAGTTACCTGACTGTGAAATGCTTCCTTGTTATTTTAAGCAAGTTTTATGTTACATGAATGCAAACTTTTTAAGTTATGTGAAAGTTAGAGACCTGAAATTATTCTGACATTTGTGTGTTCATAAAATAAATAACATATGCATGAGTGACTTTGCTATGATGTTACAGCACAGTGAGATTCTGCTGTCTGTCTCCCTCTCTCACTCATAGCTTACTGGGGGAGAGGAGAAGGAGAGAGAGTGCGACAGCACACGCTCTCTGTGCCTCAACTTAACAGCAAAGTGACTCATGCATATGTTATTTATTTTATGAACATACAAATGTCAGAAATCATGTCAGGACTCTGATTTCTGACATTTGTATATTCATAAACTATATAACATATGCATGAGTTCTATGGACTACTTTTCAAGTCTGTGGGATACACTCAAATTTTCCTTATTCAAAGAGCAAAATAAAAAAACCTTTGTGGATTTTTTTTTTCAACATAACCCATATTATAATTTATATTAAGCCACACAATGTAGCAGGCTTCTTGAGCTTATATTCCAATTTTTTATGATGTGTCCCCGATTCTTTTAAAGCCTGTCCCTGATTTGTAAGATAGGAGGTTGAGAGGTATGCTTGCAGAGCAATCAGTAAAATGTTGCTTTCTTTTTCACTATTAAACTGCGTCAAGAGTCCCACACTTTCCTGTGGTCTCCTAAATCAGTCCAGTGCAGCCCCTCTCCATACAGGTCCTGCAGCTGCTCAATTGAGGATGTAATTGTGAAGGTTACTGTGTGCACTCAATCAGTGGTTGCATTGCAGGTAGGAAGAGAGGTAAAGAACCTATTGGTGACGCAACCCTGTTAATCCACCTAAAGGTGCTACGGCTACCTACCGAATTAACTACAGGCCCACCATCCCTATGGGTGAGTCTAAAGGTTACAAAGGGTAGACCCATTGCATGTTTCTTTCATCCTCCATAAGCCCTGATATGCATCCTACAGCTTCCAAAACTCCTGAGCTTCTGGGAGACAGCACACCCAGGCTTTATGTATAGATTTTTTTTGGTTGCACATTGCGTAAAGCTACCAACTTTCTGAGGCCTAAAACTGGGACGGTCCATGACCCCCCCCCCCACCACCATGTCACTCCCACGGGCAACACCGCAGACAACGCTGCACACAATCAATTAAATTGTGCTGCTTGCTCTGCCCATGCTGCCCCACAGTAACACCAGTAGCAAACATCCAGATTAAAACAATACATCATTCTGCTACAGCAAGTTCCAAATCATGATGTATAGAAAGTTCATTAGAAGCAAACCTGCATTAAATTGAGATCAGACATTTGAGCTGCATGTATTGCTCCTCCTGACAGTCCCAACCAACCCGCTTATATTCACCTAATTTGCTAAGCAAACTTCACTTCAGTGACTCCTACCACCACACCAGATTGTTTTCACACACTTCCCTACAGTTGATCAGGTCTGGGTACCTTAGTTCACTGCTACTGCTGGCATCTTTTCTGTCTGGAGTCCCTCTCAGCTGCTGACAGGTAGACATCCACATGCGCTTGTTTGCACTACTACCCAGTCTAATCTAACAGGAAGGAACATGCTTTACTGTGCTCCCACTCACACCTCTCAAATCATCCCTCATTTTGCCCCTTAAAATTGCTGTCCCTCACGGAAAAGGTGCTGCTGTAAATTTAGACTTTAAAGCAGAAACTCTTAATATTCTAAAAAACTAAATCGAAAATAAACTTTGTACAACTAAACACTATGGTTTTCACAGTGTTCTGCGTTTGTATCTCCATGTTTGACAATGTGTCCTTCATTTTGAGTGCCCAAAAATGTCCATGTCCCTCATTTCAGTGACACAAGGTTGAGAAGTACGCTCCCACAGACGTGCTTCCGATGCAACACAGGCACAGGGGTTGAAGTTGCAAACTGCTGTCCAGCATAAGCAGCGCAACAGTGGTGCTGAAATAACTGTCACTCATAGATAAGCAGTCAGCAAAAGAAGAGACAAAACTTGGACAAGTAAGCAAAAGTGACATTTTGCAAAACTTGTGGGGACACGCTGCCTAAAACAGGGACTGTTGGTAGCTTTTCGTATGCCCCCGTTTTCCCTTCGTAAAAATCTGGTCACCCTGTCATATAATCATATCATATCAATCATGTCATATATGTCACAGCAAAACACTGCAAGGCATCAGAGCAAACGACAGTTTCTAATCTACGTTTTGGCTAAATGCTCTTCCTAGTTATAATAATAGCACTCTAGCTTGTTAAAGCTCCATGCATCTGCCGTTCCCTGCAATTGCTGTGACACACTTTCTTCTGTATATTGACTGCTAAACACTTGTCAGTCTCCCAGCCAATAGAATAGTCGCTATCAAGTTGGCCTGGGAGGCACGTAATAAAAAGCAGCATTCTTTGTGCTTGCGTACCACATATCACGTGCTTTCTCATGCCAGTATTCGTAGTAGGACTTGTTTTTAACACTGAGGACCGATTTTTTGGACACACACAGGTTGCCGGACACTTTGGGTACTGCACTTCCGGTCCGTACAGCCTTTTCCGGTCCCGGCACAGCAACAAAACCTGCTGGCCACAGAATTAGGAGAAACGACTTCTAGTCGAATGACTAGAAGAACTTTCCTTCTGTTTTTGTGCAACCACCCATATCAGGCAATTGAAGGGTAAGTCGTGCTGGCCCGCGGTAGTTTGCAGTGTGCCTCAGGCTAACAAATCAACGTTACGGTCGAAAGTGAGCTGGATAATCTGTCATACATACATATATATCTATACATATATAGTGATTTAAGATTATAATTTCGGCTATTGCTTATTGTGAGATCAGAAGTTCAATCCCCACTAGAGCCGAGTACTCACTGTGTGACCTTGGACAAGTTACTTAGTCTCATAGTACACCAAGCTGCGGAAATGGGTTGAGCTAGGACCCCACTGAAAACGAAATGTTGCAGCTCAGTTGTGATGTCTAGACTAAATAAAATCGCAGTTGAGTTAGGTAACTTTGAATATCAAAGCATAAAGTTATACCTTTGATACTACTTTGAGATGCAAATCCGGATAGTGGGCCTTTAACCATTGCTGCCAGTTGGTGTTTAATAATCCTTATTATTTGCATTCATGACAACTGTTAAAGAAACTGGTAATTTGAAATGTACTGTGGCACTGTATGACAGAGAATCTCTTGGTTAACCATAAATGCTTCTCCGGGGTTCACTAAGGGATGCCTGAACACTCTTGCCCCTGGCCTGAAAGGTTGAGGTTCAAGTCCCGTGTAGGGGCTTTTTACCCTCTGTTCCTGATAAAAGGGATTTGTTATTTCTGGCACAACACTTGTATTTGAGTCTTATCTTCTGGATCACTCTTTTGACAGTGTTCTGTAGTGTTGGGGATCTGTTTTGGGACCTAAACTAATAATGCTGTATATTGTTTCACTTATGTGTGCAGTTCATTAATTGTTTTCATGATTTGTATGCTAATGATGTCCAGGGTTCTATTTCTTATTCTGAAACTTAATGACAAGGTCCGTCCGAAAGATAAACCATTATTCTGTAGCCAGAGAATGGAAGCATAATCTTTTCAAGGGTTTGTGGCGTTGTCCGTTATCAGTCTTCTCAGTATTTCACAATAACAAGAACTTACTCCACACTCTGTTTTACAAATCTCTGACTGCCCCAACTGACTTTGTAGCTCAGCTGTTGTGGACCTCACATCCTGTTGTCATGGGGAGCACTATGATGTCCAGAAATTCTTGATTCCAGCTCTGTATGCTTGACTACATAGCTATGTTTAAACATAGAATCTGTTGGCAAAAAAAGGCTCCTTTGTCCATTGTGGATGAGAGCAGAAACCAGCACACTTGAAGTGATTGCCAAAATAAATGTGAATTTTATTCACAATCTAGTATACATACAAAAAGCAAAACGTAGCCCTGTGCCGTGGCTGCCTCTTCATCAGGGGGCTTAGCTTAGTAGTATTTTGTGACAACTGGGAGGGCACTTAGTAATGGCAGCCAGAAGTTCTGTAAATAGAACCTTGCAAAGCAGGGAATATACAGAACAAGTTGTATGGAATGCACCCTGCAGATCATTTGATGGAAGGAATGTTTTACACCAAAATATGCTATGATAATTTAAAAAAAAAAAAAAAAAAAGTATTTTTTTTTTTTTTTTAAATGCTACATTGCTATTAAATGCAGTGAGGTACTCCCTGGAGTTGTTGCTTGTCAGTAGGGGTATGATTAATTGCCGATTAATGCAACCCCTGGTCGTACCTTATAACAGTTGAGTGGTGCATGGCAATGTATGCCACAATGTTGAACAACTGAAGACTGTACTGTTTGTCTGCATTCAGACAGTGGACTATTGGTATACAACAAATGGCTTTGTAAGAGTTATTTTGATGAAGTACGACAGGATTCATGAAAACAGAATTCTGGGGTGGGGTGGGAGCCAGTAAGACAGGATACATTTTCCTCGAGCTCCTATGTCAGCTGTTAAAGACTTTATTTTAAAGCAGCAGTTAAATGAAAAAGGTACTCAAAAAAACCCTAAATTTTTGCTATAGTTATGAAAAATGTTGGCAGAACTGTTGATTTGGGTTTTCTAGAAGCTTCCTATGCTATGTACTGTACTTTTGCATTTTTGTCTGGGTTCTTGCCCTCCTCAGGTCCTCAGTATTATTTCTGTGCAAAACTTAAGTGGTTATTGTTTTTTTCTTGAGAACCAATCATTTTAAAACTGTCATGAAAATTCTTAAATTATAACAGAAACAAAAATGTTACCACCAAAATAACCTGGAAGACATCTGGCATCGAAAAAATTATGAGGTAAAATTTTAGTCTATTTTCATTGTATTGCTGCTTTAACTTTTAACTCAGCAAAACTTGAAAAGTATGTTATTACCAAGACTACAAAAGTTTGGAATTTCTTTTTAGGAAAAATTAACTTACTGAAATGCCAGCAGAATAGGCCTAACGGTCTTTCGTGTCTGCTTGTTTGGTCAGCCCCCATACTGGGAGCTGACCTTGCTTCCCCCCTCACCCTCTCTGGCTTCTCCCTTCCCAGTCCCGGATATTCTTGCTGTACTGGACTTTGCTTCCAGAACCCTTCCCCTGTACATGTCCCACCCCCTTTTGAACCCCTCCACCGTCTCTGCTTCCACCAGCCCCCTGGGCAGCGCATTTCATGGCTCCACCACCCTATCAGTGAAGTAGCACCTCCTCCTTTCTCCCCTGAATCTCTTCCCCTCTCCAGCTTCCACCCATGCCCTCTAGTTGCCCCCTCCTTCCTTGAACACCCTGACTGCTCCTCCCTATTTACTCCTTCATGTACCTGAAGACCTCTATCATGTCCCCCGGTCCTGTCTCTCTTCCAGTGTGTACATATTTAGCTCTTTGAGCCTCTCCCCATAGGTCCTGTCCCCCCAAGCCCCAAATCATTTGGGTTGCCCTCCTCTGGACCCTTTCCAGGAGTTTAATGTCCCTCTTTAAGTGTGGCCTTCAGAACTTCACACAGTACTTGAGGTGCGGGCTAACCAAACAGTTATACAGAGGGAGTGTCACTTCCCTCCTTCTGGAGATGATTCCTCCACCTAGTGATGCATCCCAACATCCTGTTGGCCTTGGCTGCTGCCCTTCTGCAAGTTTGCGAGTTGTTCATCTTGACATCCACCACCACCCCCAGATCTCTCTCAGCCATCGAGACTTGTAGCATTTCCCCCCCCCAGGGTGTACACATGGCCCGGGTTTCTGGCTCCCTGGTGCAGTACCTTGCATTTCCCTGCATTGAACCCAGCTTCCACTTTCTAGACCACCTGTCCAGAGCCTCCAGATCCCCTGCAGGGCCACCCTCACCATCCACCACCGCCCCCAGTTTTGAGTAATCCGCAAAGAGACTCATCTCACTCCTGATACCCTTCCTTATGTCAGAGACACAGGTGTTGAACAGGAGGGGCCCAAGGACCGATCACTAATGACCCTCCTTGGGGATGAGACTATCCCACCAACCATGACCCTTTGGGTCTGGTCCTGGTGCCAATTGCCTTGCCATCTGATCATCTGGCTTCCCACCCCAATTTCTCCCAGCTTATCCAAAAGGCCCCCATGAGGAACAGAGTCAAACGCCTTGCTGAAGTCAAGAAAGAGGATGTCCACCAGTCTAGCCAGGTCCAAGGCAGTCATCATCCAGTCATAGAACTCCACAAGGTTTGTCTGACACGATTTCCCCAGGACAAATCCATGCTGTCTATTGTCCAGACACCCGACTTTTCCAGATCCCCCCCCCCCAGCGTCTCCTTGACAATGCCCTCCATCACCTTGCCCACTACTGATGTCAGGCTGGCCGGGCCTGTAGTTCCCTACCACCTCCCTTGATTCTCCCCCTTGTGGATAGGCACTATGTGAGCCACCTTCCAGTCCTAGGGCACCCACCCTGTCCTCAGAGAGATGCTGAAAAGCTTCGCCAGGTGTTTCGCCAGGACATCCGCCAGTTCCTTCAGCACTCCAGCAAAAACTGCCAAGAATTTTCGATGAGAAACCCCCAGAAAGGTGCTGGGGGGTGTTGAGGTGGGAAGAAAAGTCAGCAGGCTGCTTCCTTGAGTAACCCGAAAGCAGTAGCCACGGTGAGCGCTGACAAACCAGACATAACCCTAAAAGATGTTTTACAAGCAGTAAAGGCACTAGATCCAAGAGTAGCCATACTTGATCAAAAAGTGACTAATTTTTTCAAACCCGCCTTATGATTTATGAACATGCGAAATTGCCAGCAGATAAAGGCCCTGTGGTCTATCGAGTCTGCTCGATTGTGCAGCTAACTGCCCTTATACTTCAGCTGCCCCTCCCTTCCCTGTGACCCTCCCATTTACCCTGTCCCATCCCCCCTTTGAAGTAGCCCATAGTTCTACAGGATACTACTTCCGCAGGCAATGCATTCCACCCAGCCACCACCCTCTCTGTAAAAAAGTCTTCTCATTTCCCTTCTGAACCTACTCCCCTCCAGTCTCAGATCATGGCCTCGAGTGTCCCTCCACCCCTTCAACCAGAAAAGCCCCTCCATTCCTGTCTTGTTTATTCCTTTCATGTATTAGAAGGTTTCAGATCATGGCCTCGAGTGTCTCCCCCCCCCAACTTCAACCTGAAAAGCCCCTCCGTTCCTGTCTTGTTTATTCCTTTTATGTACTTGAAGGTTTCAGTCATATCTCCTCCTCTTCCAAAGTGTACATTTCAACTTCCTCAGCCTGCTGTCGTGGGGCAAGTCTCCCAGCCCTGGATCATCTTTGTTTCCTAAGCTGCACCCCTCCTATAACCCTAATGTCTTTCTTGGTCTGGGCATCATTATTACACAGTGCCCTAGCTGTAACCTGACGGTGACCTACACAGCGGCGAGATCATCTCTCCCCTCCTAGAGGATATACCCCTGGTAATACAGCCCAACATCCTGTTTGCCTTTGTAGCTGCCTTCCTATACTACACAGAGTTATTCATTGAGTCCGTTATTATCACCCCAGATCCTTCTCTTCCTTGGTCGTGGTTAGCTGAACACCACCTAGCTGGTAGCTCCTCTTTGGGTTTTTAGCTCCGAAATGTAGCACCTTGCACTTTTTGGCATTGAACCCCAGCTGCAAAGTGTCAAACCAGGTCTCCAATTTTGACAGATCATCCTGCAACCCTCCTACGTCATCCACTACTGCTCCCATCTTGTGTCATCTGTGAACGGACTGATCTTGTTCTTGATGCCTATTGAGATGTCTGCTATGAATATCCCAAACAACACCAGCCCCAGCACAGAGCCCTGTGGTATCCCGCTTGTCACTGCCCTCAGAGATGAGAGTTCCCCTCCCACCACCACCCTCTGCTGTCTCCCATGCAGCCAGTTCACTACCCATCCCATCATCTTTGCCCCCACCCCTGTACCCTCCAGTTTAGTTCCTAGCCTCCCACGCGGCACAGAATCAAATGCCTTACTGAAGTTCAGGTACAGGACATCCACTGCATGGCCCATGTCTAATTGCCTAGTTACCCAGTCATAGTAATTCACCAGGTTGGTCTGACGGGATCTGCCTGAGACAAACCCATGCTGTCTGCTGTCCTGCAATCCATTAGTCTCCAGAAGGGATACCAGCCTCTCCTTCAGGATCATCTCCATCAGTTTTCCCACAATGGATGTGAGGCTTACTGGCTTGTAGTTCCATGGTTCATCTTTGGGGCCGCTGTTATGGAGGGGTACTACGTGTGTCATCCTCCAGTCCTGAGGTACAATCTCTGAGTCCAAGGAGGTATTGAACAGGTCTGCCAAGGGCTCCGCCAGCTCTCTCAGTACTGTGGGGGTGAATGCCATCTGGCCCTGGTGCCTTGTCCACCCTTAATGCTCTCAAGTCCTCCAGTACCCTGCCCACTGTAATTTCCCCATCTGTCATCCCCCTTGGGTACACTCCCTCCCTTATCCGTATCCTTAGTAAATACAGAACAGAAGTATTCGTGTAATGTTTTTGCCTGCTCTGCCCCTGTTTCCACCACCCCCTTGGTCCTTGCAACTCCTTTTCTCCTGGATGTACCCGAAGAAGTCCTTCTCTCTGTCATTAATGCCCTGTGCCAGCCTAAGCTCTCTAGACGCCTTGGCTGCTCTGACTGCTCTTGTCGCCTCCTTCGACTCCTTCAGGTAATCCTCTGTTCTCCCTGTTTTTTTTTTTTTTTTTGAACCTCCTAAAGGTGGCTCTTTTCTTCCTTACTTTTTCCATTAACTCCTTACTTACCCAGCTAGGTTTCTTGGCCATTGCCCTCTTATCCTGGACCCTGGTACAGGTTCTGGTTGCCTCATCAATACCCAGCTTGATGACCTGGGATTTGTGAGTCCCAGACATCAGCTATAGTTAGAGAGGCTAAGCATACTCAAGGGTATCCACCAAATGGAAGGCAGATGTTTGATTTGTCTTCCTCCTGTTGGATGTGGGGACACACCTTGAAGCCCAGAGGTGGTACAGTAAATTCAGGGGTAATTTTAGGAAGCACTTCTCCCAGAAAGTGGTGTACACATGCGGTTGCCTACCAGCAGAGACATTTTCTTGTGTACTTTTTTTTTCCTTTTGAACAAAATAGCGTTTTCTATAGTTATATACAGCCCACCTTACTTGTTTGGTGTTTTTATGTAGTCATACTTATTTTATCTGATGCCCTTCACTTTTATTTCCCCCTTGTGCCCCCCCGCCTACTTAACCTGTAAAATGCAGAAATGAACACTGAGCAATGTGAAGCTATATAGTGATGCACATATACCTGTAATGTATGAGTATTTAAAGGGGGACTTGAGAGCTGCTTTCACCCCTCTGATTAAGCCTCATTGTAAGGCCAGGCGCCGGGGCATCTGGTTGGTTCCTAGCTGCTTTATTTAGACTCTGCCTTTAAACTGTGCAATAAATCTGACTCTTCTGGGTAAAGAAGTACCACGTTGGTTTTTGAATTTTAGTGCTTGGGCAGTCTCTTTATTCTCCTTGGTGAGTGTGTGTGTGTGTGTGTGTGTGTGTGTTTGATGTTTTTGTTTGTCATTGGAGACCATGGATATAAAGACAGTACAGCCCTTTGAGGTAGGCCCAGACAAGTGTTGCTTACCAAGGGAATTGCAGGGTACCCTGAATGAGTGTGGACACGATGGACCTAGAGTCACTTTCAGGGCTCCAGATAAGATTTTTGGGGGATGAGTGGTGTACTCTTCGTTTTGAAATTGAGGGGAGTAAAACCAAATTCAGATGTGTACAAATGTCTGGACAGCGTTGAATGAGGACACATTTTTAAGAACAATGTTGTTTTTTCAAGATAACAATTGATCAGGTGCCAACAGTGCTCCAGGTAATGCTGGCAGATAGGAGTAATTTATTCACTAGTTTTAAAATATGGTGCACAAAACAAAATTTGGATGTGTATGAGAGCTGTAAGTCTGGGGAAAAAAACTTCTCCTTTTGGATCACCAGTTATGTTTATAAAGCACTATTCTATGGAGTGTGGAGCATTTACAAATGTTGAGTGAGTACTGGTACTCATTAAAACATTATTTTTTGAAGAGTATTTCCTAAAATGAGGTGAGTAAAATAGGTTGGCCCTCCCCTTATTTGGAGTCCTGGTCACTTCTGACCTTCAATTACTATGTTACTGTGTACCAGGAATCTGACCAATCTGACCATCCACTGACCTCTAGATACTGCACTGTAGCCCCCCCACTTGGGTGTGGTCTGCGTATAGCTTCATGGCAGCGACACCCCTTCTGATCTTGCCACTAGCAGGCGGAGAGCAGGTAGATGGGTGTGGGAGCAGGGCTCAGTTTCATCCGACCTATTCAGACTTCTCCATTTCTTGCTTTCCCCTGGTGGCCCTGTCCTTAAAGGTGAATGTTTTTCGGCACTGTCACATTAGACGTGCCACATATGTCCGCATGTGCACTTTTACTTTGAGGAGAGCATGGTTCAAGTCATGAAACAGCCTATTGACAGGTGGAGGGGACAAAAACCATTAATGATTTCAAATGATACAAGACAGAGTAAAGGGGTTAATAGTTACTTAGGGTGTAGCAGGGAGCTGAGGGGGTGAGGGCAAAAATACCATCGAAACAGTGGGTCACTGAAACATAGAATTTGGCGGCAGATAAGGACCGCTTGGCCCACCTAGTCTGCTCATTTTCCCTATCTGTTTCATATACCACTGATCCTAAATGATCTGTGGCTTACCTTCTCTTTCCTATTGCTAGAGATCCTTTATGTCTGTCCCATGTGTTTTTGAATTCCCCCTACTGTTTTTGCACCTACAACTTCTGCCAGGATACTGTTGCATGGATCCACCACCCTTTCTGTGAAAAAAAACCTTTTTCGTGTTACCCTACGTCTACCCCATCTATCTTCAAATCATGGCCCCTTGTTTTTGAACATCTTTTTTTTGAAAGATGCTACCCTCTTGTACATTATTTACATTCACTCTTGAGGTATTTGAAAGTCTCTATCATATCCCTCCTCTCCTCCAGGGAATACATATTGAGGTCGTCCAGTTTCCTCTCATATGACTTTTAGTGCAGTCCCTGCACCATTTTTATCACCCTTCTCTGAACCGCTTCTGCTCTGTGTCCTTCCGGAGATGCAGCCTCCAGAACTGGACACAGTACTCTAGATGAGGTCTTACCAATGTTCTACACAGTGACATCACATCACCACTGGCTAGGATAGTGTTAAACAGGGTAGACTGGATGGACTGGTGTTCTTTTTCTGCTGACATTGTCTGTGTCTTTGTATTTCTCCTGTACCACAGCACTGCTTCCAGCTGCACGCCTGCACCCCAACGTGTGGTCTCCCAGATGGCAGTATTGCAGTAGGGTCTATAGCTCTCTTTCCCCAGAGAATGGAGGGAGGCAGCTCCAGTGCACTGCTGCCACTGGAGTGTGTGGCTGTGCAGCCCTCCATCCTTCAAGGAGAACTGCATCCTGTGAGATGCTCCAGCTACCCTCAAACGACGTTTCAGACATCCCAGGCTTGGGTTGCAAACTTGGGTTCCCTATGTTGCGTGCAGCAATGGTGCCACTATGCCGATGGACTGTTTTTTATTTATTTTATTTTTATAATCCATACCTTTCATCTTAATGTTAAAAGTCCGTACTTATCACAGGAATGAAGACATTACCCAACATGTGTATTTCTTTAATTCTTTATCAAACACCAGATGTGCACCAAAAGAAAATGTTTCAAATTTTAACTGTCAGGGTCTGCTTAGCCCCTCATCCATTCTTTAATCCAGTTGGTTGTCAGTGATACTAAGGCACACCTGCTGTGTAGCCGGACAGGAGCAATCATAGGCAGCTTTGTTGTCACTGCCTGTTGGTACCTATATTTTGGCTTTCCTCTCACTGAAAACATGTATACGCGGCTGAGCATCCTACATTATAACCCTAAAATATTGTTGCGTTGTGTCCTGTATTGTAAATTTGCTCACTGTTGCAGACACAGATGTGTCGCATGACTTGCTTGTTTTCATTCTGTAGTGATTTTCCTGGTTAAAAGGTGTTAAATGGAAAAACCTAACTTTTGCTTCTCTACGATGAAGATGCAGAAAATGTGCATCTACAGTGCTTTATACCCCCTCCCCCGCACGCGTTCGCGTGCACATTCACACACGTCATTTTGACCTGTGGTTGAGCCCATGGCTCCTGGATCCAGAGAGCCTCCTTTTGCTTGGTGTAAGTTTATAAAAGCTTTAGTTCTGAATTTTAGCCATATGTTCTGCAGGATGACTGCTTCGATCTTTGTAAGCTTATGGCGTACTACGGGAGGTAAACTCGGGGAAGAACAGGCAAAACTCATGCCTTCTTGTGAATTGGGCAGTTGTAACACATTTCTAGTAAAAGGCTTTGCTGAATATTTCTGCTGACACAAGATCTAGTACAGTATCTAGGACCTTTTTTTTGTCATTTTTAGACTACGGGCCATGCAGGTTTTAGTTTGTATTGTAAGATTCCTTGGAGAAATCATCAACCAACTCCTATTTCAAGTTGACAGAAACAATTCTGACTCACTTCAGTTTCCTCACTCCCTTTTGTTTTTGTAGCCCACAACACTGAGAATGAGCAGGGTTGTGGAAAACAGCATGTGTTATGCACTCCATCATCACCCCTCCATACTGCTTGTTACAGGGAAGCCCGGGAGGGACATTTGAGGCAGGGAATTCTAAGGGACTTGCTTGTGGTAAAACGATATGTATTTAAACTGGCTGGACTACTATAAAATTTTTTTTTTTTTCCCCTGGCCTTACCTGAAGTGTTGGTGCATTGCCTGCATCTGGTGCACAGTGCAGCTGCCAGGTCAGTGATATTTACAATTATGAACATAATTTACAAATATGAACATAATTATCACACTGGTGCTGCGTAATCTGCACTGGCTGCTGTTTCAATGTTGCATCCCTTTCAGGGTTTTAGTTTTGACCTTTAAAATTCTGACTGGACTGGATCCTGGCTATCTCTGCGATCTCCTTGTTCCATTTGTCTCAAATTGCCACCTGTGCTCTGTAGAGGTGGACCTTTTTTCTGTCCCCAGATCTTGCTTAAAATCTTTGAGGGAGAGAGTGACGCGGCTACTCTAGTGTTGTGGAATATGCTAGCAGCATCACTTCAGTCATTTATATTGCTGGAGTGTTTAAGAGCAGATCTAAAAACTCAGTTGTTCAGTCTGGCCTTGTTTCAGAAATGTAACTTTCTACATGGATAGTTTTGTGTACATTGCTCTGTATGATTTGGATTCTGTGCATCTCTATATTGATTCTCTGCTTGCATCCTTTTACAGATCCCACACACTGCTCTTCCTGTAAACTGTCTCTTTGGAATACTACCTCTGAGAGCACCAAATACCTGATGTCATGTTTTCTGTCTGTGGAACTGGCTGAAGGTGTAAACAATCTCCTCTGCCTTACCCTCCTCCAAGAAATGCTTTCCACCCTCAAATAAATACGCTTTCATGTTAGTCAATGGTTGCAGGGCACTATTTTCTTTCTTAAATGGGAGGTACAAGAACTGGAACCTGAGTAGTGGGAGGCAGCATTAGCTTTTTTTTTTTTTTTTGGGGTAAGATCAACCCCACCTCCACCTGAGAAGCTCCTAAAGATCCACCCTGCCTGTTTTTTTGGTTCATGTGGGAGGGGCATGAGGTGGAGCTATCATGTTGGAACAACTGACTATCGGAGCTGCTTGGGGCATTAGAGCTTAAGATTCAGAAGGAGAGAAAAAGTAATTAAGAAGTGCCTGAAACTGCTTCCTTATACAGCACTTGTGAAACTGCACCCTGAAATTATAGCACTTGAGGAAAGCAAGCTCTTGCAACACAAGAATGACAGTTAAGGTACAAGCCCACAAAGGAGTAAAATATGTCACCCAAAGAAGACTATCCCATATTGGATACTAGAGTGTCTGTTTCTTAAAAGCTTTTAATACCCCCCCCTCACACACACACAGCCGTAGCACCCGCCCACATAGCTAGGGGAAGCTCTACATTTTTATCTCTCTGGGACCAGAAGTTTAGCAGTAATGTGTGAAGAGAATAAAGTGTTACATAGAAACCTAGACTTTGACGGCAGATGAGGACCACTTGGCCCACCTAGTCTGCCCATTTCCCTACCTTCAGGATAGGCTACAGATCCTAATTAACCAACAGCCTATTTCTTCCTACCCCCCACAAGAATTGCCTTATGTCTGTCCCAATCATTCTTGAATTCTTCCACAGTTTTAGACCCCACAACCTCCTCAGGAAGGCTGTTCCAAGCATCCACTACCCTCTCTGTGAAAAAATACTTCCTCACATTGCCCCGGAACCGCCCCCATCTTTAAATTGTGTCCCCTTGTTCTTGCACGTCTCTCTTTCTGAAAGATGCTACCCTCTTGGACTTTGTTGATTCCACTGAGGTACTTAAACATTTCTATCATGTCCCCCCTCTCCCTTCTTTCCTTAAGGGTATACATATTAAGCTTCTTTAGTCTCTCCTTGTACGGCTTCTCTTGCAGACCCTGCACCATTTTAGTTGCCCTCCTCTGGACTGCCTCTATCCTGTCTATGTCCTTGCGGAGATGGGGTCTCCAGAACTGGACGCAGTACTCCAGATGGGGTCTCACCAACTGTCTGTACAGGGGGATGATAACTTCCTGTTTTTGCTGGTGATGCCTCTCCCTATGCATCCCAGTATACCCCCAGCCCTCCCTACTGCCTTCTCACATTGCTTGCTAACCTTAAGGTCATCTGATATGATTACTCCCAGGTCCCTTTCCTTTTTGTTGTTGTTACTACCCCCATTGTGTAATCTTCCCCTGGGTTCTTGTTTCCCAGGTGTATTATTTTGCACTTCTTTGCATTGAATCCTAGCTGCCATACTTCTGACCATTCCGCCAACCTGCCAGGTCCCTTCTCATCCTTTCCATGCCTCCTTGTGTATCAACCCTGTTGCAGATCTTTGTGTCATCTGCAAAGAGGCATACTTTTCCTTCCAATTCCTCTGCAATATCACTTACAAAGACATTAAAAAGGACTGGACCCAGTACTGAACCCTGCAGTACCCCACTAGTAACCCCTCTTTCTTCAGAGTGGACTCCATTTACAATTACATTCTGTGTCCTGTTGTCCAGCCAATGTTTTACCCAGGCTACCACCCTGGGACCCACTCCCAGGCTGGTTAATTTGACTGTTAATCTTTTGTGTGTTACTGTATCAAATGCCTTGCTAAAGTCTAGGTAGGCCATTGCCACAGCCCCCTCCCTGGTTTACTACTTTGGTCACCCAGTCAAAGAAATCTGTTAGATTCGTCTGACATGACCTTCCTGCTGTGAACCCATGCTGCCTTGGGTCCTGTGCCCCACTGGCCTCTAGGTACTCAACTATTCTTTCCTTCAGAAGTGACTCAGTCACTTTGCCTACCACAGAGGTCAAACTGACAGGTCTGTAGTTTTCTGCCTCTGTCTTGGTCCCACTTTTGTGAAGGGGATTCACATCTGCCTTCCTCCAGTCCTTGGGTACCACACCATCCTCCCATGATTTATTAAAAAGAGTGGTCAGCGGTTTCACTAGTTTCCCCCCCTTAATTCTTTTAGAATTCTGGGGTGAATTCCATCAGGCCCCATTGCTTTGCTCACCTTCAGTTTTAGGAGTTCTTGCAGAACCCTTTCTTCTGTGAAAGGGCTGGGATCGACCCCCCTATCAAGAGTGCTTCTGTTAATTGGATTAGGCACTTTCTCCTCCTCTTTTGTGAATACTGAGCAGAAATATTCATTCAATATCCCTGCTTTTTCACTGTCCCTCTCTGCCCACCCACCATTCATTCTATTCAGCCTCACTATCCCTCCCTTTGTCTTTCTCCGCTCTCTGATGTACCTATAAAAGGTTTAATCCCCCTTCTTAACCGAGTTGGCTATCTTTTCCTCAGTTTCGGCCTTTGCCATTCTGACTTCCCTCCCTGCTTTCTTCTGCCTTAACTGGCACAGCTCTCTGTCCTGATCCTTCTGTGTTTCCTTATACTTCCTGAATGCTATCTTTTTCTTCCTGACTTTCCCAGCCACCTCTTTTGAGAACCATAGTGGCTTTTTCTTTCGTTTTGATTTGTTTATTTGCTTCACACAAAAGCTTGTTGCCTCTGTGATGCCAGTTTTGATGATTCCCCATTGTTGCTCCACCCCTCCTTCTAGCCTGTTTGCTAGTGCTTTTCTGAGGCACTCTTGCATCTTGCCAAAGTCAGCCCTCCTGAAGTCCAGTACCCTCACTTTTGTATGGCTTGACTCTGTAGCTGAGTTTAACGTGAACCACACTGTTTGATGGTCACTTGTTCCCAGGTGGCAACCACTTCTAGAGCTGTGATTCTCTCACTGCTCCCATTTGAGTATGAGGTCTAAGATTGCTCCTTCACGAGTGGGTTCCGAAACTAGCTGTCTGAGGCCTGCCACCTGTAGGGCATCGATAATGGCCCTGCTCTTGGATGTGGCTGCAGCAGATGTGCTCCAGTTAACATCTGGCATATTCAGGTCTCCCATCAACAGTATCTCCCCTTTCTCTGCCATCCTAAGAACGCCTTCTACCATATCCTTGTCCATTCCCTCCCCCTGACATGGGAGTCTGTACACAACCCCTGTGCGGATTGCGGTGCCCTTTCCAGTCTCCAAGGTGACCCACAGTGCCTCCTCTCCTCCCTGTTTACTCTTTTGTTCAGTTGCTTTTATCCCTTCCTTTACATAGAGAGCTACTCCTCCCCCTCTTCTCCCCTGCCTGTCTCTCCTGTAGGTTATGTACCCTGGTATGTTAACATCCCAGTCATGGTTCTCATGGTGTACCATGTTTCTGTAACTGCTATGATATCCAGGCATCCCTCTTCCATCAAGGCCACCAGCTCAAGGAGCTTATTGCCCAGACTACGGGCATTGGTACTCATTACCCTCCATTTACTGATGGCCTTACTCCTTTTTGCCCCATCCCTGTCCTTCTTGCCTCTGTCACTTTCCCCATTTACCCCAGCCCTTCTCCCTATCGCCACCTCTATGTTGGTGTTTACCGCACTTACTACTGTGATTATTTTTTTTGGGGGGGGCTAGGATTTCCCTGCTGCTTTCCAGTGCCTCCCCCCTTGGCTAGTTCAAATGCTTGCCAATGAAGCATTTAAACCTCTCACCTGGGATCCTAGTTCCCCTCCTGGACAGATGCAGCCCATCATGTCAGTATAGGTTTGCATCACTCCAGGTGGACCCCCAGTCCCCAATGAAGCCAAATCCCTGAGCTCTGCAGCAGTTTTTCAACCACTGATTGAATCCCATGGTGCGGAACACCCTAGCCTCTTCTACACCATAGATGAGCAGCACCTCCGAGAAGGTCACAATGCATGCTACTTGTCTAAGGCCCCTCCCCAATTCCACAAACTCTTCCTGCACTGCTCTAATCCCTTTCTTAGCCAGGTAATTTTTCCCTAGGTGGACAATGACATCCAGCTCCCTCCCCTGTGCAGCTGCTCCGGCAATCCTGAGGATTTGCTCCCTGTCCCTCCAAGCCATGGCACCAGGCAGGCACCTTACCTCCCTCTTCCCTTCCTCCTCCAGTTCTCTCTTCCTAACAGTGGAGTCCCCCACCAAGAGTGCATTTGAATAGGTGTGTGTGTGTCTATATAGTCATGAGCACCTGAAAAGGAAGGAGTTACTACTGAAATAAATGTTATTCTGATGATTTATTTATGTGTAAGATTTTAAGTGTAGTTATGCCTAGGTCACAGACACATAAGCTATAAAAAGTACATTTATGGATAGCTGTATTAGTCAAAGCTTGTAGTTAACAAAATAAAGTAAGAAAAATGATATATATTTTTTTTTCCTTTCAATTGTTTAACCAGGAGAGGCACACTATAAGCTGAAAGCTTGTTTACAGGGGTAACCTGGGAGCACATGGAAGTTAAGTGACTTGCTCAGGGTCACCCAGTATGCAAGTGGGGCTGTGGGATTCAAACCCAGATCTTCGGATTTGCAACTCAGAGCCTTGAACCACTGTGCTATACTGCCTCCCTAGTTGTGGCAGTCATATGTTTTATGGTTCATGATGTTGGTGTAGTAAGCAGCAGTACATTGCATAGCAGCTGTAAAATGTCAATAAGCAGGTCATGCAACAGATGTGCTGTTCGGTTACTGAAGCAAGAAATGTATTTAGGATAGTAAAATATTCCTGTTAGAAAACTGATAAATGTGACATTTGCATTTCAGTTTCAAGGAGGTCCTTATGGGGTGTCAATGTACAATATAAAGTAGTTAAGAGTTTTCAAGTTGTCTGGGTAGTTGCTTTGTACTACCACTGTTACTTTAAATTATTCTATGAAAAAAAATTGTTTATGTAACTGTTTGTAAATGTATTAAAAACATTTCCTTGTTCTTATAATGTAATGCATAAAATGCTGTTGCTAGGTTAAGAAGTCACATAACAATGCCCAGGGCATTAGGGTTTCTGACCATAACACCCTACCCTGTAGGAGCTGACATGCATCAAGGGTGACTTGGGATTGTCAACAGTAATGCTCACGTCATTCCACCCCCATCCCCACCCTGCAGCCAGTGACAAATATCGAGGTGTGCCATTGACTCTTCAGCCCCAGAGTTCAATCCCATTTTCTTATACAGTACTGTACCTATTTCAGCATATTTCCTTATGGGATGGGGTGAGTGTAAAGCTTGAACACCCCAAGGCACACCTCAACACTTGTCTGTGTCTGCAGGGTAGGGTGAGGTGAAATGGCGTGAGCGTTATGGGCAGCAACCCAAAGGCACACCCCAGTGCCTGTCCATCTCTGAATGATGGGGTTGGGGTTTGCATCACTTCAGTACTTCACTGCCATTCCTGTTTTGCCTGTCTGTGTGTCTCTATCTGTATGTCTATGTAATTATCTTTCTATCAATTGCATGTATCGCTGTTTTTACCAATTTCTAAAACAAACCTGTATATCACATTTTGCCTGCACTCTGAGCACATACTTATGAAACTGTGCATATTTGTACTCCACTTCTGCATAGACCTCATACTTTCCTAATATTCCCGTTATCACAAGTATAACTACCTTACCCTTATCAAAAGCAACCCCCACTGAAAGTTACTATCACATTTTCTTTGCTAACAGTCCATCATTACTCCTGACTTCCTGACATGAACACACTGCTTAAATATAACTTACATCACCTCATGGACAAAAATCCTGTTTCTCTTAATAAAAAACAAAACAAAAAACAAACACTGTAAATAATCCCAGGCTGAACATATGCCAGCCATTACTTTTTCATGTACTGCCACCTTCTGTACAATCATGGGGATTTGCATATGTTTCCCATGATGCTTTGCATTATTGGGGTATGTGCGATTGTATTTTCTTTAAAATTTGGCTGTCTGGCCAATATCATCTGGGATAACACATACCTCAGTAGCATTTGCTGTGGGGTTCTTTTGTAAACCTATATTGCTTCCTATTCCTTCCATTAAAATGTACACTTCCATATATTTTTCTAATAATTTGTATGCCTTCCTTAGAACAGAAACTAAAACAAATCTTACTACTTCCAAATCATTGTTTTGTTTCTCCATACCTCCATAACAATTCCACACAACTTCACTAACTTTATTATGCAGCCGTGATGAATCTGACCAGATTTTGTTTTGCTGTTAGCTCAGCTGTGTAGCACAGTTAACCCAATGAATGCGGCACTATGTGAAATAAAACAAAATATCTTTCCTGAATAGAAAAATGTGTGGAATATGGAAGTGTAGTGCTTGACACCACAGTTTAAAAGGAACATAAAAATGTTCACGTATTTCAATATAATTGTACATGTGGGCATGTGTGAAGTCTGTTTAATCATGTGAGTGTATTGTTTTATGTTTTTGTTTTGGAGTAGTCCCTGTTTGTTCCTTATCTAGGGTGCTACATTAAAGAGCATTACCAATTGCCCCCCCAAAACACAGGACATTCACCTGCTTCTACTTAATGTACATTAACTCATTATTTTTTTCTGCTTCTAATTAGGAAGGGAATGGATTGTATTTTTGGCTCTGTGGAGCCCAGCCGTTGATAGCTTCCGGTGCTGAGTGCCACCTGTGCACTAGCATGTTTTGTTATGTAATAATATGGAGAGCACGGGGATACAATAGAAAGTAATTGGTTTTTTACATTTGATGCGCTCATAAGCAAATGTTTTGGGACGAGTGAAACATGACTGATGGGAGGGTGTCAGTGATAAGCCCATTACATAGAAACATAGAATTTGACGGCAGATAAGGACCGCATGGCCCACCCAGTTCGGTTCAAGCACTTACCTGATTGGATAAGCTGCAGATCCTAGTTAACCAGCAGCCTCACTTCTTCCTACACCCACCCCCAGAATTGCCTTATGACCATCCCATGCATGCTTGAATTCCACCACTGATTTTGACTCCACAACCTTCCTCCGAAGGCTGCCCATGCATCCACAACCTCTCTGTGAAAAATACTCTTAAATTACCTCTGAGCCGCCCCCCCCCCATCTTCAAATTGTGCCCTCTTGTTGTAGTTCAGAATAGCAGGGGCTCAGCAGTCTACAGCAGTGACCACGCACTATGGTCATGACACAAGTCTCTGCTTGGTGGGCTGAAACTTCATGTACTTCAAAGGATCAAACCCGTTCTAATCAAAGAGGGTTTCGGTCCTTTGATTGGCATGAAGCCGCATCAACAAACAGCTGAGTGGCTTTCCACGTCAGGAGCTTGTCAGCTAGGGATACTGTCAGTGTTTCTTGACTTGAAGTGCTAAAACATGGTTCCCCTTGCTATCTAAATGCGCATTAATGGCATATATGGGCAATCAATGACATAATAATAGTAACAATAATAATAGCAGAGAAGTATATATTTTTTTTTATTAAAAAAAAAAAGTCTACTAAATGTCCCGATCTTAACTCTAGCAGTCCTCTCCTTCTGCACATCCCAAAATAAATATGGGACCAGAACGCCAGAAAACTGGTTTGTGAGCAAGTCCCCTCCCACCAATGCATACTCTTTTAATGTTTGTTTGTGCGCGCAGTGCACAAGAAACATTTTGAGGAAAGTAGAGTATTGCAGAGGTGTGGCAGTATTTGGCCAATCAGGTGATCACTTTCAGGGGCGCGTCCCTTGGCCACCAATCAGCAGGGAAGCTGCTGATGACAGCAGTTTCAGAGTGAGCGCCAGACTTGAAAGAAATTTGCCGCTCCAGTTACGGACACTTTCATCATTGCAGCGGCAGATCTCTCCCCCCCCCTTCCCAGCAGCCAGGAACTTTCCTACCATGTGCATTACAGTGCATAGTAATGCGCATGGCTGGACTTGCGAGCAGTTTGTTTGCTCAGTGTGTCTTTCCCAGTGAAATACAAAATGAGCTGCATGGCTTTACATAATTAGCAGCTCCTGCTGCCCATCACACACTCCCCAGAAAGCCAACATTGGGATGCCCAATGCCCGTGTCAGCATGCCCCTCGAAGCTATTTTTTGCAGACAACGGGGTGCCCAATCCCTGTGTCGGCATTCCCCCACTATTGTGGCACACTGGGAGCTCCACCCCAGTGTGCCAAAGCAAACATTATGTTTTTCTGACACTGGGATGCCCACTCCTGGTGTTGGATGCTCCCTCCATGCCCCCCCACCTTTTTTTTTTTTTTTTTTGTTGACCTCAGGGTGCCCAATCCTTGGGTTGGCATTGACCACACACACACACACACACACACACACACACACACACACACACACACACACACACTAGTCTGGCACACTGGGAGCCCACCCAGTGTGTCAAATCTATTTTCATAAAATTATAACTGTAAAAGAAGAAACCGCCCCTGATGTGTGTGTGAGTTTTTTTTTTTTTTTTACCTGTTTAAAATAAAAAAAAGATACGGTCCTCGTTGTTCTGGTGGCCCCCTCCCCCATCCCGACACTCTCTCTGTGCACCCCACTTCCCGCACCCCTCCACACCATACTTACTTCTGGAGGTCCAGTGCTGCAATCTTCTGTGGACCGGGAACACGTCTGCACTCTTCAAAAGCCGACCGCAAACTGAAGAAAATCACGGTAAGCCCTATAACGGGAGTCAATTGGGGGGGGGGGTTCAACATAGGTTGATATCTCAGCAAATTTTTGGGAGTTTTGGTCCCAAATTTTCAACATGGGGTTCTTGTGACCCCACCTCATGACCACTGACACTGTAATTTTGTTTCTTGGTCCCGAAAGGTGATTTTGCAGTCTCTGTGCTGAATCACCTTTCGGGACCGAGTAACGAAACGACAGTGCTACTGTTCATGAGGTGGGATACCAAAAAGCCTATGTTGCAAGTTTGGTGAAAAAAATCCAGGAAATGGTTACAAGCATAAGCGCGTTTTGGCGTGTCGCAAGACGTCATAATCTCTTGCCATTTTTTTTATATTTTTCCAAATTTCCAACATTTCCATTTTTCACACCTCCTATGAACAGTACAGCTGTCAATTTTGCATCCTGTCTGAAATGTGTTTTCGCACCTGTGGTGCAGAATGGCGCAGTCGCTGTGCGAAATCAACTTTTGGGACAGATTAATTAAATCACAGTGCCACTGTTCATGAGGGGAGGTACGAAAAAGGCCATGTTGAAAATTTGGTGAACAAATTCCAAAAAATGACTGCGTTATGAAATTTCTATGCATGCTCATAACTTCTCCACTTTTTCATATTTTCACTTTTTCACTCCTGATTTTCAACATTGCCATTTTTTCACACCTCCTCATGAACAGTACAGATGTCATTTTTCACATCCTGCCCAAAACATTTTTTCGCAGCTGTTGCGCCAAATGACACATTTGCTGTGCAAAATCATCTTTTGGGATTGAGTAATGAAATGATAGTTCCACTGTTCATGAGGTATGGGTCCCAAAAAACCCATGTTGAAATTTTGGAGCAAAAATAACAACAAACGCCCGGGGTATTAGGGTTTTCAACCGTAATGCCCCACCCTGTACAGATTGACAGGCATTGGGGGTGTGGCTTGGGATCGTTGGCCGTAATGCTCACGCCATTCCACTCCCACCCTGCAGCCACTGACAGGCATTGAGGTGTGTCTTGGGGGCTTTGGCCCTAACATTGACCGCATTCTCCTATATTGCACCCATCCCAGCTTATTTTCTTATGGAACTGTATGAGTGTAAGGTCAGAAGACCCCAAGGCACATTGTGGCACCTGTCAATGTCTGCAGGGTAGGGTGAGGTGTAATGGTGTGAGTGTTATGGCCGAAGACCCAAAGGCACCCCCCCCCCCAATGCCTGTCTAGTCTCTGCAGGGTGGGGGTTGGTGTTAGTTCAATATTCCACTGCCATTCCTATTATACATCTCTCTAACTCATGCAGTACCAATGTCAATACCAGCAAACAAACATTTGACATTGACAAATGCTTGTTTTTATTGTATTTTCTCTCCTCCGTGGGCTTCATAGGGGCTATGACCCCTTCCCTTGGAGGGGTTCATCCTCTGGCCTGACCTCCAGCTCGTCTGCTGCTCCCCCTGAGCTTCCTCCGCAGATTCCCCCTCTGTGGCAGGGCCAGGTGGGGGGTGCTAGCGTCCCCCCTCTGCCCTGGTACTTCAAATCTGGTGGTAGAGGGCAGACTCGCCGGCATGATCGGACCTTCACGGGACCTGTAGAGCCCCGGTATTTTCAGTTTTCTCCCACACCCATGCACCTCAACGTGATGTATGTGTGTGAAGGCATGAGCATGCACGCCGACTGGTGCCGCACCCTACCTGTCACCAGATCTCCATCCGGTGATGGCGGGATTATGGGCGGGCAACCCCCCCTTCCCGGGAGAAGAGCAAATGCTCTATCCTGCCCCCCCCCCGGTGCCGGCACCACGGTGACCCGAGGTTGTTCTCGAACCTGGGTCACCGATGTAGCGTGAGGTAAGGCATCCTGTGCCTCAGCCTTCAGTGCCACCAGTCCGGCCTGGCATATGGTTTTAAAGCAGAAAAACAAACTACGCTGAGCTGGTCAATGTTGGTTATGTTTTTAAATGATCTCTGTTTGATATTAAATATTTGCTTTGAAAAGTAAAGCCATGATTCCAGGCATGCACATCAGCATTGGCGCTAATGTACATGCCCTGAGTCTCAGCTTTACTTTTCAAAGCCAAGTTTTATTGTCAGATAGCACTGGTTTTAAACAATAACTAATGTTGGCCAGCTGAGTGTACATCATAGATTTTTTTTGCATTAAAACCGCATGAATTGAAAAAATCTGAACTCACTTAAGAGCGAGTTTTCTGACGCTCCGGCAGAGCTCCCCTTGGTTTGGGGGCACAGAAGGAGTGGACTGTATGAGTTGAGCTTTGGATGCTCATTATACCTTTTTGATAAAACTACTTACTTGCTATTATCATTATGCACTGATTGCCCATGTGTGCACATTTAGATGGCAAGAGGCACAAGTTTTAGTACTTTAAAAAATGGTCAACAAAAACTGACCGTGTCCCTTTAAACCCTGTAAAAATGAAAAATGTGCATCGATGTCTGTTGCTGCCGTAACTGCTACTCCCAAAATCCAACCCATGTTATTAAGGCACAGGGGTGCACAATCCCCAGTGCCAATGCTCAATCCCTAGTGCCAGCTGCTACCCTCCACCCTGTCCATTTTAGTTATGCAGCACCAGGGAGCCCACCCCCAGAGCTGCCAGATATTACACTGGCACTGGGAGGTGCCCAATACCCCAGTGTAGCCACCTGTAATAAACTGTCCCTCGTGTTTTTTTTTTTTTTTTAATGTTAGGTCTATAAGGCGAATCCTAAAACAAGTATCTTCAAAATTTGGGGTCAGAATTACAAAAAATAAATTGTTTACCAAGCATCAAACGTTCGGCATTGACAAATGCCTGTTTAAACTTGATATTTCAGTAGTTAAAATGGTCAATACAACAAATCAAGGCCACTGCTCAAAGTGAACTAAGTAGAGGCAGAAAAGAATTCTGCCCAATGTAGTTTTTAACTTGGGGGCAAACAAGAGTCCTTCTATGCTTGTGGGGTGAGCACCACAAAAGGTGCTCTTTATTGCAGACTTTTCTGCTGCCCAATATTCATTTTCATAGTTGCCTGGCAGTTCCAGAACCCAGTGACATGAGTTGTGCTGAAGATTACAGAGAAACGGAACAATGTGAAATAAGCATAGCTGATGTCATAGTAGACCTGTAGAGCTGTCTGGTTGTGCCAAATTAAAACATGACTCATGGACCTCTTTTTTTGTTGCTTAGTGGTTCTTTGGCTTTGGATAGTCCAAAATGAAAAGTGGTTGTCCTTGACTCTTTTCTAACAGATGCCTCAGGCTTTATATCCAACATGCATATTAAGATAATTCTTTAAGAAATGTTTTTTGTTTTGCTTTACAGCACCTTTCAAAGCTATCATGGCAACCTCATCGGAGGAAGTCCTGCTGATTGTAAAGAAGGTGCGTTATAAGAAACAGGATGGGGCACTGTACCTGATGGCAGAGCGAATCGCATGGGCATCTGAAGGGAAAGATAGGTTTGCAGTCAGTCACATGTACACGGACATAAGATGTAAGTGGAACTGCTGTCTTATTTTGTGTATTACACGGGGCTTGCAGGCAGTTTTGTGATAGCCAGTCCCAATGATGCAATAGAGATTGGTTTGTCACACTTCACTACTGTAACAGTGCAATGAGCAGATCTCCATGGGCATGCCATCCCCCTCCACTGAAGTACCTACATTGTGAGGACTGTGCAAATGGAAAGGTAGCAGGCACTGAAACGAAGTGTGACAAAATGTATTTTATAGTCATTTATCAGTGCCTGAATTTCTGCAGTTTTTTGATAGTATAAATTTCCCCACCTTCTTCATGAAGCAAGCAGGCAAATTGCTGTAGCGTGTTTGGGCAACACTTTCTAGAGCCAAAGTCCGCATTTGCAGGGAGCTGTTCTGAGAAAAGCTGAATGCTGTCACAGCCACAGTTCAAGCCATAGCCAGCATTGGCAGTACTGTTGGAAGTGCTGTGCCCTGTCTCGGCCCATAGCCAACATTGGCAGGGCACTCCTGTGGGAAGTGCTGTCTCCTGTCTCTGCCCTAGTTCTAGAGCCATAGCCAACAGTGGCAGGGCACTGCTGTGGGAAGTGCTCTCTCCTGTCTCTGCCCTAGTTCTAGACAGGTAGCCAACAGTGGCAGGGCACTGCTGTGGAAAAGCAGAGTGCTGTCACAGCCACAGTTCCAGAGCCATAACCACTAGTCTTCTTGAGAACCTGCACTCTGCTGTTATTACTGTACTTGGTGATTAACACCGTACTACAGTCATAGCTAGCATCTTGTTCGATCCTGCCAAGACCCATGATGGCTGTGCCACAACGGCACAGAGACTTGGATCTCATCCGATGCATCACGTTTGACTTAGTGCATTTCTTTTTCTTTCCATACAGCTTTTTGCCCTGCCTGCTGCCACCTTTATCCCACCATTGAGCCCCATCTGTAGTTCCTCCAGTTTCATTGCTGCTCCTCCTGCTGTCTCAGCATTGGGATCCATACAGAGCAGGACCAGGAGTTCTGGAAGGCCATCACATATGGCGACGTAGGGGTCATTGGATTTTTCCTGGTTTTCCCCCATGACGACTGCACAACATGCAGTGGCGTGACGGGCGAGCTCCACCTCTGTGGAGACGTCCTTAAATGCCTGTGATTGGTTGGTGTGTGTGCCCAAGCTGCACTGCCACCTGGATACCGCCATATGGCAGGCAATCAGGGGGTTGCAGTACCCCTCTCCTTCCTGAGGGAGGAGAGCTGTCCATTGGGACGCTCAGTCCTCCCTCCCCTGACTAGCCCCCGAACGACCTGTGTCCATTTTTGAACTTGGGTCGTCGGTGTGGCAGGAGGTAAGGCATTAGGCCAGCTAATTTTATTTTTCTTTGCTACCCAATCTGTGATTCACACTATATGCCTTTATTCCGTTAGATGGTGCATTGAGAAGACACTTCTGCAAATGTACTGGTTATATTTATTCATGCACATGTATGTGTTTTCCCTATGTAAGTGTAGTAGAGAGAATGCTAAAGCAAACATACAGGCACTATACAGTACAGCTACAGCACGGCATATAGTACCTCAACATTTTTTCACTAAAATGAGGCATACATACACAGAATCAGAAAGTACATTGTGGGACACTGGAGGGGAATATTTTCTCAACTACGGCGCAGCACTGTATGTAATTGCAATCTCACAACACTGAATACTCAGTTCCAGTGCTTTCATTTGCTCAAAGTTGTATTTTGCTTTAGTACCTTAGAATGTTATAGATGTGGGACCATTGCTGAGGAGTGAAATGAGCGACGTCCCTCATAATGATGGACACTTGAGATGTATGAGCTACAACACCTGGCACATCATGGTCTGGCTAAACAAGTGTGGGCAGACAAGTGACCAGATCATTGCAGCTGGAAATGTTGAGTGACATCCCTCAATATTTTGTACTGTTGAGCGTTATGGTTCTGTATTCCTAACAGAACACAGCTGAGTGATTCTTGCATTCCCTGGCTGCCTTCAGCATAGAAAAATGCAGACTTATCCCATCTTCAACAGATATATATTGTTTGTGGTGAACTCGCACCTTGTTTGGTGTCAGTGTGGTAAATAGTGGTTGTAGGAGGAGAATATTCAGCTGAGTCTATTCATTCAGTTTCAGTAGCTCTTTACTTTTACTGCTGTAGAAAGAACCTGGCTCTGTAGCACAGACAGTGCCTTGCAGGATGACATGGAGCTTCACGATGTTGTCTGTGTGCTCCAATGGCATTTGAAAAGATGCATTCAGAGCTGTGCCTGGCTTGTCAGAAGGTACAGAGTATAGAGGAAATCCGGACAGTTTGATTGGGTGGCTCAATTTTGACCATAAGCTTGACATTCTGCTAGAGATGGTACAGAACCTGCAAAAGCAACAGCAGCAGGAGAATCCGATCTACAGTTAATCATGGCATCAGGGGTCATCCTCCAGTTCTTTCCCCCAGATGCTCTGTGCAGACTCTGATGACCATATGTTTAGCAGCCAGAACACAGTAGCAAGCACGTTGCCAGTTATCCTTGGTTGCAAATGGACACACACAGAAGCTTGAGTTAACATGGTGACCTCCACTAACTCGCCCCTGAAATGAGGCATTAGTGTATTATAAAAACATGATCAGGCTGTGACTTTGTGAGGCTCATTGAGCAAAGGGAGCATGAGAGATGGTAATTACTGCTGCCTGGAGACCTGAATATCGTGTTGCTTTGGTGTTTCTTGTCCTATTCCAGCAGAGCAGTGTTTAGCGCGGGTGAAGCAGGTAATTTGTGATGGCAACAGGGAAATGCCAGATCTCGCAGAATATTCACTGTGAAGTTATACTGGTTGTTTGGTGTTATTTTGATGTTACCGCACCCCAGATGTGATTGATCAGTGATAAGGAGTGATGAACAGTTGCAAAACCCCCGAAAAGTATGAACATGACCAACTTACAAATCCTGCATGTCTAATGTCTCCTTACCAAATGATTCTACCTTCTTTTGACTATGTTGATGTTATCTATGGTACTGCCTCTGCCTCCTCTCTAGTTGGGCTTGACTACCTCTACAAAATGTCTTTTGCTATTTCATTTTGAACTCCGCACCCCTCCCCCCCCCGGGGCACACATCACTGCTCTACCTCTTCTCTCTTCACTGTTGCCCATGTGCTGCATTCTTCTCTTCATCTCAGTTCTGGTTTGGATCCCTACCTCTCTTCTCTCCTCTGTCCTGCATCCGGGGCCTCCTATCCTCTCCAGTCTAGGAACGACTGCATTTTCTCCCTCCCATGCCCCTTATCTTGCTTTGGCTTTGCTTCCTTTTCCTATGGGCTTCCTCTCTCTGGATCGCTCTCCCTTTCTCCATTAGACACTCGCTTTCATTTTGGATCTTAAAAAGAGCCCTATCCCAACATTCTCTGTTCTCTGACTCCTGCTCGTGCTTGAGCTGACCTCTCCTTCAGTATTCTAGTTCCTGTTGCTGCTCTACATATATATAATGCACCATTATATCCCTCTCTGTACTCATTTAAGGTTGTTTCAACAATTGCTTACTGTATGTTGCTTACCTCAGTTTTTACTTTCTCACTTATCTTTTGAATTCAGTACATTTTGCTTTTTTGCTTATGCCTCCTGTATTTTTGTAACCTATTCGTACTTTGACTGGCTGTAAATTTTGTATATTGTATGTTGTAATTTGAATTTAAAACTTGTGCTATTCTCTCTCTATATACTTCATTTTCCCTTCCCCTGGGTGCACCTAGAAATGAGCTCAGTGTGTGTGCCTCAGTTATCAACTTTTAAAATAAATAAATAATGTAAGTGTGATTGAAATGCTACTTTAAAATCTTTTTTTTTTTTTTTATCTTGATTTTATACCCCTTATCCCTTCCGCCCCTTCAGCTGCCATCTTTCCCATCTCTGTCACCCATCATCTGCGGTTATTACCTGGCTTCTGTGATTTTCTCCTCCCCCACACACAGATACCTCCTCCTGTGGTGGGACCAGGGTCGGATGGCTGTTGCTAGTGTGACAGGACCCAATGCCATCCCTCCCCTGACTGGGAGCACTTCCCCAGCTCTGGGTCACCCAGCTGCCTTCCCATACTCAAGGTACCAGCATAGGTGCATGTAGCAGTATCCACAGGGCTACAGGGAGGCCCTGAAGTCTTATTTTTAATAATCCTTGTTTGCTTTTTATTACTAAAAACTGTATCACTTGGCTTGTGGTATGTGTTTTTTTTTGGGGAGGTAATTTCGGGTGTGCATCTGGTTGTCAGTATCCTTCCCTATGTGGCACACACTAGGGGAAAAACTAAATGCAATTATGTGATGCACAGCCAGCTGTGTGTTATTGCTCACACAAATATTATTTGACTAATATTGCTAACATACTGTACACAGTGGAAAAATTGCGGTTCTACAGTGAAAAGGTGATGACACAAACATAGAGGAGACGCTATAAACCTAGACCAGTGTCTCACATTGTCCCTCATTTTCCTGCCTTATATAGTAAGGTGCACAGAGCTCCTTGAGTTGGGCACCATGTAAATGAAATGACCTTGGCTTGCCTTTTATGATGCAGAACACCATTTCCAACAACTGAAATCCAACACTGATGCCAATATAAGAATGCATCATCTCCGTGCAGAGTGGTGCTGCGGAGAACTAGAATTTAGGCTAAATGTGGAGTATATATTCTGCTGTGATTGCTAATGCCTTTAACAGTACAAATTTTTTTTTTTTTTTTTTTTAGCTCTCTGTCCTCGTCGAGCTGATTTGTGTTCCAGTCTCCCAAACTCCTGAGGCTCTTAACTCACAGGGTACCTTACCCCAGCATATGATTTCCAGCTGGTTAACCCTGCTGATGTAGAAAAGCTTTTACTTGGTACAAAAGTGGACTGTAGTGCTGGCTGCAATTATCTTCAGCCCAAGCTCCTGAGACTTGCGGCTTGTGAAATTGTGGACCCTGTAGCTGGAATCTTCAGCTTGTCCTTTATATCAGGTGTTGTTCCTGATGCTTGGACATTTGCCAACATTGTACCTGTTTCAAATCTGTTGTCCCTAGCTCATTGAATAATTATTGTCCAATTGCTGTTCTCGCCACTTAAAGCAAGCTGCAGGAGAGAACTGTCCACCTCCAACTAACTGACTGTCTTACAAAAACTGTCTTTCCTCTGTGACTCAGCATAGTTTCAGGAATGGTCACGGAATTCCTACAGCCATGCCTAATTGTCTGGCTTATATGCTACCCCCCGCGCACTTATTCTCACTCTGTTTCCTTCCCCACACTCTCATTTCTCTCTCTTCCCCCCTTCCTACTCAACCTAAGCTCTCCATCCCCACTCCCTCCCTCCTCACCTACGTTTCCACACCCTCCATCTCTTCCCCCCATCTTCTTTCCAAATCCTTCCTCTCTATGTGCTGCATCTCCCTGAAGCTCAACCTCCGCTACTGACATTTAAATTCTGCTATTACTACCTCTGTTCTGTAACTGACACTTATGTATTTCATGTTTTGCCTCGCTGTGTACCCTTGTATTGTATACCATGCCTTACAATCATGTTCTATACTGTTCCTACCTCTCTGAGAAACCACGATTTGTATACCTGTACTTACTGTGTCTGTGCTGTACCGAACTGCACTGCCTGTGTATAAGTTCAAATGTCATCCCTCCCAACTATGTACATTTTCCATATTATGCTGCTGAAAGTTCAACTATTGTATGTATACCTGCCTCCTCTGTAACCCCTCCCCCCAGGTTGCACTGCGAGACAAGCATTTTTTTTTGTTTAGTGTGCCTTTCCTGGTGAAACATTTTCAATAAATAAATATATAAATAATACTGACAAATGACATTGGATCCAACATGGACAGGTGATTGGCCACTGGGGGCAGTATTTATTGATTTATGTGAGGCCTCTGACCTTGCAACCACATAATCCTCCTTGTTGAGCTCTCTGCATTGGGGGTCTCTGCAGTAGTTCTTTCATGGCTTATTAGCGACCTCATCTGTTGGTGTCCTCCAAGGGTCAATTTTGGGCATTCATTTATTTTCTCTCTTCACAAATGACCTCCTTAAGTCCCTGGTGCACTGCAGTAGTCTGATGTATGCTGATGGCTTTGTGATATATTACAGCTCCCGTAATATGGCTGACATAAACTATAATCTTTATATTGACTTTGGATACATCCAGAACTGTCTGACTCTGCATAAACTAGTTATGAACATCCAGAAAACAAAGTCCATGCTATTTGACTCTGAGCAGAAGCTTCGCTTTTGGCCTGAAGATGTCCTAGTCCATGGCATGGATGAGTCTGTGATCGAGAGTGTTCCTGCTTTAAGTACCTTGGTGTTACTCTGGATCCTGTGTTGGACTTCTCCCGACGTATTGACATTGTCTGCAAGTCAGAAAATTTAAATTGTGTCTGGCCTTTCAAGTGAGAACCAATTTAACTGCAAGAGCTAGCTTGGCCGTTGCAAATCGGATCCTTCTTCCCAGCCTCCTTTATTGTGTACCAGTATATCTGCAATCCCCTAAATCTACCCTGGCTAGGTGGGATGTAACCTATAATAATATCTGCAGTTTTGTGCTGGGTGCTGCTTGCCTGACATGTTGCTGTGCACTTTACTCCTCCCAGATTGGCTTTCTGTATCCTGCAGGTGAAGCTTTGTCATAGGCTGCTTTACTGACAGATTTATCAGATCAGGAATGCCTCTTTGACTGTCGTTCATGTTGCAGTCCCCTGCCACCCCTACAGTCTTTGCTCCAGTGATGTCCTGTCGTTTCATGAACTGAAGTGCTATACCAGTATGGGGCTTGTAGCATTTGGATCTTCTGCTCCCAGGTTCTGGAATTCACTTCCTTCTCTGGTTGGTTGCTCAAACTCTTGCAGTCTTTTTAAAACTCTCTCTTTTTAGGTACTACCGAGACCTATGTACCTGCACTTGTTACTAATCATTTGTTAACTTGTATATGTCCACTGGCCTCTTTTACTGTGACAAGGTGACTGTTACTGATCTTTTTTTGGTCACATTTATTACCAAGGTATTCTTGTTTTAGTTATTTATTTTTTGTTGACTAGAAAGGAGGGCTAAGCAATGCTACTTGTTTTCAGACTTGTCCAGGCAAGGGGGGGGGGGGCTGAGATACAGATGGAAACCAAGCTAAATTGATCCAGATTTAGTAGCATTTTTAAGGAGTGGGGGAAATTTGGCCTGGACACTGGGGAGATTCCTCTACTCCCTTCGAGAAGTGCCATGAGATCTTTTAACGTCTGCCTGACCAGTCGCCAGAACAGGCAGACAGCACCTCAGTTTAATATGTCATCCGAAAGACAGCACCTCAGGAGTGCAGCACTCCCTTTGTGCTGCACTACAGTGTAAGTATTGGGATTTATCCTGAGTTCTTGATGTGGGGCAGGAAACAGTGCTGAATGTTGTCAAAATCCAACTGAAACCAGGAGGTGAGGTCATGGGAAGAGGAGCCAGATGCAAAATGAACTGTGTCATCTGCGTACATGTGAATGGACGCAGAGGAACAGACATTGGGAAGGTCATTTAGGAATATGGAAAAGAGAATAGGACCCAGGACAGACCCTTGAGGGACACTTGAGCTAATGGGAAGTAGTATTGGGTGATGGAATATTGGTGTTGCTATGCTTTTAGTTACATCTGTTTCCAAATTTGCAGTTTGAGAAGTAATCGGCTCAGGACAAACATAAATGAATAATTCCTAGAAAAATAAAACTTGACAGAAAGCTATTCAGATAGTTCAAACGTGCATGCAGAATGACAGGGACGTTAATATGAAAGAAACAGAGTAACCAAAGACAGACAGACATGTATGTGAAGCGCCTTGAATTATGCCAACAGCTGCAATTGTGGGAGCTAATTTCCTTGCTGGCATCCTGTATGTATATTCTTAGCTGGACATAGCATGATAGGATATATCGCTATTCTAATAAGGCTTTCATATGTTTGAGGATGTACTTGTGCCAGTAAACAGCCTTGAAAAGTTTATCAGGTATATCTGAACGATGGAAATTTTAAGGCACTTGGGGAATGTCTTTAATATACTCCTTTTCCTTTAAAAATTGTAGTCTTTAACATTCCAGATTGTGTATTCTTTGAGGTGCATCATGTAAACTGGACCCCAGGAGTCACTGGATTGTTTAATACCTTTTGTTGAACCAACATATGTCTTGTACAAAGACGATATGGTACTCAAGCTTTCAGTGCTACACAACTCCCCCCGCAGCCTTTTGCAGCCTTATGCACCATTAGGCTTTTTAGAATGAAAAATAATTATTTTAGGCCTTGCTGCTTATTAACTTTTACTTTTGTAAGAACTTAATCAGATAATATGGGCAGCACTACGCTTGCACCATCTCCTGTCACAGTGTGGCTCTGCACCGCTCGCTTGTATGCTTTTTACTACAAGCAAGTGGTGCAACACTCCCTGTATCAGGAGATGGTGCTGTCTCTCCACCATATTGTTTGATAGTTGATCTCATAAAGTAAGAGCCAGTAAGTAGCAAGGCCTAAAAATAAATATTATTGCAAAAAGCCTAAGGCCTTGGGGGGGGGGGAGTTTATAATGAGGAGATGTTTCCTTTTAAAGCCGTATAATTTATGACAGGGTGATTTTAGCTATAGTGAAAAGTGTTATAAGCAGCTAATTTTTCTCGTGGTATAGCATAGCAAAAAAACTACATAATTTTCATCAACTGCTACACAAAATTGTTTGTGTAGCAGTCACTTGCTACACATCTGAGTTCACACAAAAGTGGTTGTACAGCAACTTTACACAAGGTTACCTGCAAACACGACACATTTTTCCTACTGCTGTTCAAGTTAATGCTCCATTTCATACAGAAACATTTTTTTAATACATTTTTCCCTGAGTATTAAAGAAGTGTGGGTGAACAGTAGAGAGGTAGGTGTTTAGCTGTGAAAGAATGTGTTTTTAGGGACATGCTATTATAGTGGCATGAATGAGGCAGGAAGAGAATTAAGATGTATTGAAGTGTTAATAGAAGAGACTGGGAAAGTTTTTTTTGTAAGAACATAGGAAGGTTTAAAGCTAGTAAAATGCAAGTAATACAGTGGAGGTGGAATAGAAAGGGAAAAAAAACCCTGAAAATAACGGGTGCATAGGCAACAGTATAACTAGAACTAGTAAAACAGGTATTTAAGGCATCTCCATAGTGTGGCATAAATCCAGTGTCCCGATTGAACTCGTGTTTAGAGTACAATTGTTTGTTGCATTGCATATCTTTTTGGAAGTTATCCTTCTTCATTGAGCCACACCTTTGGAACTCAGCTGTCAATATCAGGACCATTTGGATACTTTTGCTAGCTGGCACTGCTTATGTTGATGCTTGGCACCACATATATAACATTGGCAGCCTTTCCTCAGTTCTTTCTCTCTCTTTTGACACAAATTCTGATCCATGAAAACACCTCCATATTTCAACACCATTTTATCTGTTTTAATTTCATTTCTTTTCAGAACAAATTGTTATAGTAGCATGAATAGGGTTCACTTATCTACACTTTGGCAGTTCCACCTGAATGCTGTTATTGACTGGAATGTATTTAGGCTCCTCCCATCACCTGGGCAACATATCCCCCGACTCTGCCCCATGACGTCAAATTTTTCTTTCCGCTGGAGGAGCAGGCCACTTCCTTCATACTCTGCTTAGAATTTTTCTCCGCCATAGGCAAAGTTTTCCTTTCAAAGTTTTCAAAGTTATTTGCTTGTAGTTTGGCAGTTCTTTTGGTTCCATCTCTGGATCAAGAATGGAACACAAGAAACTGATTCAAATTCTGTGTTTGGCTCCACCAGAAAATGTCAATCATTGATCCGCACAACACGTGTGTGTACTACCCGGGCGGGGCAACATAATGTGGCCGGATGCGGCCTGTGCTTGTCCCTGCTTTTTGAGTCCCTCGAGGACGGGAAGTTCCCACTCTCACTGGGCTAGCCTACAGAAAGTGACCCGAAGGATCACCCTAAGGGCTGCAAAAAGGCCTTGGTTGTGGCCAGGTCTTTTGCGCAGCTTATGGTCCTTGAGGCATAAATGGCTGCTGCAGTGGGCACTTTCTCTGTCTTGATGCTGTTCGCAGCAGGGGCCAGCATCGGAAGGTCTTTCACAGACCAGTGCCGTGATATGTGCCAGTGCGTGCAGACCTTGGGGTAGAGCCCGGCCCTCCATACTTCAAAATTTAAGCACTGCCGGCACCAGTCATGGGACTGGGAGAGATCGAGCTCATCCTGGCCCCTCGACTGCCTGACTGCTTGACGTTTGTCGAGTGCCCCTCGGCTGAGGGGCAGGTCGGTAAGGTCGAGGGCTCTTTGGCTCTGCCATCAAGCCTGTCAACCCTGGCTCCGGTTGACCAGGCTGTTGAGATTTTTCATGACACAGTTGACTGGTTATCGAAAGAAGCTGAGGAGTGTTCCTTGCAGACCTTGGTGCACCAGGTCCTCACTCAAGAAAGAGAGCAGTCTTGCTGTCGGAGCAAGGAGGCAGCCGACTAAGGCAACCTAGAACTTTTCTGCTAGAACAGTCAGTGGGCTTAGGGGCTGGTTGTTGTTTTAACTTTGTTGTTTGTTCTTACCTGATACAAGGTGTTAATGTGTTTCTGACTAGTAGGGATTGTAGGTGTAACCCCCACCCAGGTATGCCATTTCTATCTGGACAGCTCTACCTGGTGGGCTGGGTTCGGGGAGGAATATGTCACTCGGCACATTGGCTAGGTTTGGCTACTCTGCAACAGGAGCACCCAAGTAACTCCAGACAAAGGAAGCAATAACTGTAATGTCCAATACCAGAAGTGTGATTCTAAAGTGTGGCTTTTATTCACATCCAACAGAATAAACAAAGCATAGATGGACCCCCACGGGGCTACACTCCTGGTAATGCAGATTTAAGGAGACCAGAACACATCCTCATCACTTTAGCCCTCAGGCTCTGAAACACAAAGGGCACACAGCCCGAACTTGTACGCTGCTCTGGATTTTCCCTGACTCGGTTTCCTTGCCAGCCACTTGGACACTTTCCATATAGCATGGAAACATTTACTGGTGGCTCCCTAAACCACCTATGAGCACTTCTGCTCCATAAGGGAATCTTCCTCATCAATCCCATGTCTGGGTACTTCCTCAGGCACTGACCAAGTACCTAAGAGAAAGCAACAGGTGTCCCAGAGCAAATCTGTAGAGGTGAATTTGGTTACTACTGATGGGGGTATCCCACCTCTCGCTCCCATAATTCATACCCGGCCATTTCTCTGGACTGTAACACCTCATCCTTTAAAACACTTTGCTATGTAGATTCTTTTTAAATGTATTCCACATTCAGTCTACTGTCTTTACATCCCATTTGTGCTGAACTTGAACATGCCTAATAAGAGGCCGTGTCCATTACTCTAGACCCCCCACAGAGTTAAGCAGTCCAATTCCCACATCTTCCAAACTGTACTTGGCTGCCTTTTCCCGACCCCACAGTAACAGTCACTTTAGTTGCATTTTGATTCAGGTGAAAACACATGGTCCTTTTGCAGAGCGAACTCACCCCTTGGTTGCAGGTGCCCCACAGGTGTTTTCTCCTCAAAGAACTCTCGTCCAGAGCCTCTGGTGCCTCAGCACAAACTTAAATCAGGCAGCTTCTTTTCCCTAGCCGGACCGGGGGGGGGGTTGCCCCTGGAAGCAGGCTGATTCCTTCCCCCATCCCCACAGGGATGGGGCCCTGAACCACTGAAAGCGTTCTCCACCACTTCAATGTGCTTTTCTTGTGTTTCTCTTCAGGTGAGAACACACACCTATACAACAAAAAATAACTCTTTGACAGAGCTTAGAGCTCTGAGCGCCTGCTTACAGCAGAGCACCGCTTCTACTACAGACTGCAACAGAACTGCCTTCAAATTCCCCAGTGTTCTACTCTAACTTCCAACTGCTATATTCCAGTGTGGCTCATGCAGCTGCGACAGTTCTAAATGATGTCATCCCTCAGTCTCAGCTGAGACTGAAAACAGAGTGAGACAGTGTGAAATCCATTTAACTGGAGTTTCACAAGCTGCCTTCCTTGCCTACCACTAGATCTTACTGGGATTCTAGTAACCCTGAGTAACAGGGGGGTTACACTCACCCTGGGCCAGGAAAATGACTGTCCGCACTCATTAATCACCTGGCTTAAGCCATCTCACCCCATGTGTTGACTATGGGGAGGTAGCGCTACCTTCTCCCTTACCATTTGCCAGCACATGCAGACAACACTAAGGGCCTAGAGGCCTTCGGCTGACGCATCAGCCTCTACTCTACCCGCTGACTATGGGTATCTAGTGGCTCCGGTAGAATTATCCGGAGCATAGCCCTAATAGATCAGTACTGCAACTCCTACTGCAGGTCAGGGCCACAGCCTGTCTATCTCCCCCCCCCAGCCCTCTAGGGAAAAATCTGTCTGCCTCTAACTTAAAAATTTCCCAAAACAAAACAAACAGGGGACCTCTCCGACCCTGGACACCATGCAGCCACACACCAGGAGCTAATACCATACGCTATGCATTACTCTCACAACCATACCTTTGCAAGGAAAAGTTACACACAGTAACAACAACAACAACAGTACTTTAAACACTACACTCTAAAGTACTACTGAGGAACTCCACTGAGTCCCTCTTCCTCCTCTTCTTGTCTTTTCTTCTGTCTTCTTCAGGAACACCTGCAAGAAAAAGAAAGACTACACACACTCCTAATCTGCATACACAGTCTATCTAAACCCCTACCATCAAAACACTGGAGAATCCCAAAAAAAAATATATATATATATATATATATATATTTTTTTTTTTCAGAAAGTAGAAAAACAGTATAAACATTAGAAAACAATGACATTATTTACAATACACAATATTTGGGGGATGGAGTGTCCTAAAAGTCCCATCTAGTGACCACAGTGCCCGAAGGCAAGTCCATTAAAGAGTCTCTTCTGGGCCGGAGCCCAGTGAAGCACAGTTCTAGCAGGCCAAAGTCCCGAAGGGGAGAGTCTTTGAGGACAGTTTGAACAGCTGGAGTCTGCTAGTGTAGGGTGTGTACTGCAATGTCATAAGAATAGAAAAGTCTGGACTTACCAGTTCCTTGTAGAACGAAAATGGTACCACACCTGGTCCTCAGCCGAAGACTCTTCCTGGCAGCATTCTTCTGATACAGCTGGGCGGACATCTTCCGGGAAACTACAGGAGGGCACATCTGGAAACTGCTGGGTTGATGTCATCTGTGGAGATGGAACCTTGGAACAGGAACAAAAAGAAAAACAGCTGGTCTGAAGTCATCCGATACCCAGGCGATGACTCAGGATACAACTGGGCTGGTGTTCTCTCTGGATCTGAAGTCCTCTGGTGGGCCATTCGATGGATTCTGGAAAGCCAGTACACTGTAGAACTGATGAATGTGGGGCACCTGAGTCCTGGACGTCCAGACTGGCGGAACAACTGAGGTACGGCAACTGCTGGAGTGGCAGCACCGGCTACCACTGCTCTGCTTTCCATTTGGTAGGCATGGGCACATTTGCAGGAAGGTCTTTGCATTGTGGCCAATAGCACAACAGGTCAGGCGCTTGAATTATTACCCCGTCTAGGCGCTCATAATTTACACTGTGAAAGGTTTCATGTCCCTTTCCATCCACAATTCGAACAGTGTCCTTCCTCTTTTCCACTGGCTGTATTTTTCTTGAAACATTCTGTTCTTAACATGCTTGTTTGCACCAGGATGCACATATTTCATTGCTTCTTCCCAAATCCAGGATTTCCTGCTTTTTTCAATCTCCTCTCAGACTGTCCGAGGAAAGTTGTGAAAGGACATCTCATAGATTTCATTCGCTTTCGTATGAACCAGTCTTTCCTCTTTACTAGCTTTGGTCAACCTGAGCTCTCTGGCCTGGCTTGGGGCCGGCCAGTCCTGGTTCTGCCAGCTACGCATTCTTAACGACACAAAAAATGGAACCCTGGCTTCTTCTTGCACAGCCAGGGCAGTGGAATCACCACTCTCTTCCATGTGTTCCTGTGAGGCAAGAGCTTGAGGCTGTGTACCAGTTCGTTTTTCACAAGGCCACATAGGTTCCCCCTCTTCTTCTTCCTCACTGAGAATCAGTGCCCAGGAGTGAGCAGTCATCCTCACTCCTGAGACTGTCCACTCTTCGCTGGGCGCGGAGGTCGAAACTTCTCATTCAAAGGCCTCCCTCATCTCGTCTTCGCCTGTGAGACTTGGGCTACGCTCCTCTCTCCAAGGGTCTACTGATGCTCTTTCTGAAATGTCTCTCTGCGACTCAGACTCTGAAACATCAGCACATTGTTCTGTCTGTAAATCTGCACCCTCTTGCGTTGTACCTCACTCTGAGGGGCCTTCTCCAATGGGCTCCGCCTGGTGCTGTGTGCTGCCAGCTGCAGATTTGTGAACTTTTGTCCATGTGGGAGCCAAACGAGTCTTGGGCGCTTTAAATAAACCATATTTTTCTAGGCACCCAGAACAGTGAAGTACCATGAAGACGTCCCTTCCAGCATTTAAGCACATCAAACATACTTGCACTGGATATCCAGCAATCGCCACGAGGAGGCAGTCGTCCCCCGTAGTAACATCTCTCAATGTCCCTTAACTTGTTAACTTCTACTGCTATCGCAGCCCGGGAATGATCCGGGTAGCGGGCTGGTCCTGAAGCCGTGACTGCAGAGAAAAACAAACAACGCTCACTGATATTTCAAGTCCCACATCACTGAAAACTTTCTTTTTCTTTCAAAATGGCTCCTCTGCTGCTGTGTTTACATTACTACCCCACCCTGTAATGGCGGCGGCAGCACTCCTATGTATCAACATTCTGAAATTGGGTCAAGCCACTGCGCATCCGATTTACACACTCTGATAACTTTGCTCAAACTGCACAAACTTGCACTGTTTTTTTTCCTAGCACATTTATATGATTTACCAAGGACTTTTTACTTCGCTGAAGACATTGCTGTAGCTTACAGTCCCTTAAAGTCTCAGTATTTCATAGCACAGGATTGCTGGTATTTCTTGCTGCATATCTGATGCAACTCACAGTCTCTCTCATGGCTTTGAAAATTATACCGACGCTGAACCTATAATTGTGCTCACAGTCGATTGCTTAGAATTCTTGCTTTTGCTGGTAAAACTTAACACAGTCCTTCTTTGCAAAGCGATTACACTGCTACACACAGATTCAGCTGGCTTTTGGCAAAATCACTTAGTCTGAGCAATTATTTCTGTTAGTACTCACTGTTATCAGTAGCTGTTTGCTGCAGTGGAAAAACGGCCTGCAGCCAGACTTGGAGGCCTCTGGAAAGAAGCGGGTGGCAGTCCTGCCGATCGTCCCTCTGAACACCATACTCACAGTCCAGTCGATCAAGATGCGGGTTGAGCCTGAATTCAAACAGAAAAATCAGTTTTTAAACTTTTTACAGTGCTTTCAGTCACCGCGACGCTCCTCCTGGTAAGCCAGTTCGCACACTCCACTCACTCTCCATCTCGAATGCTGTACAGTCGTTTTAGAGTTGGCTTGGGGGCGGGAATGATTGCAGTCTCACCAATCACTCGATGCCATGCAAATGAGCCTCTTTCCTCTCGTGCTCTTCTCCTCTTGGCGATCGTCGAGCAGGCAAAATTTAAACTGCAAAACCACACTTTTTTTTCCAACTGACTCTACGGCGGGAGCCCATTTCAACCATTTTTCATGGCCATTAAGCACAACAAGTCTCTCAGTTGACACAGAAAGCATTTCCAACATCTAGGGCACAATTTTCGTTTTGCTACCCACAGTTTTCCACACTTTTCTTTGTCACAAACACTTTTAAAAGCTGGCAAACGCTGTAATTTGATGCAGGACAAGGGCATACACTCTCAGGCTTTACTGCTCCTTGGTAAACAGTTGGCATTTTAATAGCAGCACATGGATAAAAAGCACACAGCCGCACATTGGTTAAACATTGTTTCAGCTTTTTGGGCTACCCACTGCCAGATAACCAAAACACTAACCATTGTCCGAGTGACCTTTCTTACATTCCTCCCTAAATTCCAAACCCAAATCCTCAGCGGTGCCTCCATTTTTGTAACCCCCACCCAGGTATGCCATTTCTATCTGGACAGCTCTACCTGGTGGGCTGGATTCGGGGAGGAATATGTCATTCGGCACATTGGCTAGGTTTGGCTACTGTGCAACAGGGGCACCCAAGTAACTCCGGACAAAGGAACCAATAACTGTAATGTCCAATATCAGAAGTGGGATTCTAAAGTGTGGCTTTTACTCACATCCAACAGAATAAACAAAGCATAGATGGACCCCCACGGGGCTACACTCCTGGTAATGCAGATTTAAGGAGACCAGAACACATCCTCATCACTTTAGCCCTCAGGCTCTGAAACACACTGGGCACACAGCCCGAACTTGTACGCTGCTCTGGATTTTCCCTGACTTGGCTCCCTTGCCAGCCACTTGGACACTTTCCATATAGCATGGAAACATTTACTGGTGGCTCCATAAGGGAATCTTTCTCATCAATCCCACATCTGGGTATTTTCCTCCGGTACTGGCCAAGTACCTGAGAGAAAGCAACAGGTGTCCCAGAGCAAAATCCGTAGAGGTGAATTTGGTTACTACTGATGGGGGGGGTCTCCCACCTCTCGCTCCCATAATTCATACCCGGCCATTTCTCTGGACTGTAACACCTTGTCCTTTAAAACATTTTGCTGTGTAGATTCTTTTTAAATGTATTCCACATTCAGTCTACTGTCTTTACATCCCATTTGTGCTGAACTTGAACATGCTTAATAAGAGGCTACGTCCATTACTCTAGACCCCCCCACAGAGTTGAGCAGTCCAATCCCCACATCTTCCAAACTGTACTTGGCTGCCTTTTCCTGACCCCACAGTAACAGTCCCTTTAGTTCCATCTTGATTCAGGTGAAAACACATGGCCCTTTAGTAGAGCGAACTCACCCCTTGGATGCAGGTGCCCCACAGGCATTTTCTCCTTGAAGAACTCTCGTCCAGAGCTTCTGGTGACTCAACAAGAACTTAAATCAAGCAGCTTCTTTTCCCTAGCCGGACCAGGGGGGGTTGCCCCTGGAAGCAGGCTGATTCCTTCTCCCCCATCCCCGCAGGGATGGGGGCCCTGAACCACTGAAAGCGGTCTCCACCACTTCAATGTGCTATTCTTGTGTTCCTCTTCAGGTGAGAACATATACCTGTACAACAAAAATAACTCTTTGACAGAGCTGAGAACCCTGAGGGCCTGCTTACAGCAGAGCACCTCTTCTACTACAGACTGCAACAGAACTGCCTTCAAATTCCCCAGCGTTCTACTCTAACCTACAACTGCTGCATTCCAGTGTGGCTTATGCAGCTGCAACAGTTGTAAATGATGTCATCCCTCAGTCTCGGCTGAGACTGAGAACAGAGTGAGACAGTGTGAAATCCATTTAACTAGAGTTTCACAAGTTGCCTTCCCTGCCTACCACTAGGTCTTACTGGGATTCTAGTAACCCCGGGAAAAAGGGGGGTTACATAGGTAAACTGTTGCTAGAAGCTAGGGTGATTCAGGGATCAGGGGCATACTGTTAAGTAGTTGCTAGATGGTGTAGAAACTTGCTGTACAAAAGCCTGCTAGGTGTTAGTGAGGTTCTGTGTTTAAGGGCATATGGTTACTGGGCAGTAGTAGGATAGCCTGACTGGATCTGGGACAAAAAACAGGGCAGGCCAGAAGAACAGGGAAAAGGGAATGTAGGGAGTGGTGCAATGCAGTGGTTGTGGGGCGGCAGTCTACAGGGAGACCTTCTGGAGGCTGCGGTGCTCTCCCATCTGTGGGTACCTCTCTGGGTGGAAGGAACAAGTCTTAAGGCTCCAAGCAGTGCTGGCAGAGAGTCGGGGGAATTTTTTTAATTTTTTAATTTAGTTGTTTAACCAGGAGTAGAACACTAAGCTGAAAGCTTTTTTACAGGAGCGACCTGGGAGCACAGGGAAGTTAAGTGACTTGCTATGGGTCACACAGTATGCAAGTGGAAGCTATGGAATTCAAACCCAATTCTGGTCTGCTGGATGTCACCAGATTTGCTGCTCAGAGCCTTAAACCACTGTGCTATACTGTCTCCTGTTGTGATGACTCAAGACAAGTTGGCGAGGAGTCAAGTGACCTTCTCTCCCGCCCAGGGACCACCTAGCCAGGGGGCAGGGTGGTACGATTGGAAAGGCTGGGGGGGGGCAGGTAGTGGGCCTATTTCTACAGCAGGGCTATTAAGAAACTCCTGCACCATTCTGATGGAGCAGGACTGCCATGGAGGGGCACCCGTGGTGGTGGTGGCTGGAGAGGATGTGGGGAACACCCAAATGGAGTCCCCAGGAAAGGGAAGGAGGATGAAACTTCTAGTGGGGAACTCTGTTGTCAGGGGGATAGAGTTGGGGAAGGAAAGGGTGTAGAGAGGGAAGTTAAGTGCCTACCTGGTGTATTGGCTCAGAGGGATGAAAGTGTATCCAGTGGATTGTGAAGGCTATAGAAAGGAAGGGGGAGCTGGATGTCATTTGTCCACCTGCGGATGAAAGACCTATCTCTGAAAGGGACAGGGGCAGTACGGTAGCAGTTCAGGGAGCTTGGGAAGGGTGTTAGGTAGGTAGCACATACTGTACCCTTTACTGAAGTGCTGCCTGTCTACAAAGGGGGAAGGAGAGGGAGCTCCGCACTAAGGCTTTCAACTCATGGTTGAAGGAATGGTGCAGAGAGGAGGTATATGGTTACACTGGGGACCGGGGTTCCACCTCGAGGGATCAGAGCCTGTACCTGGGGGAACGGCAGTCTTCAGTAGACGGTTTGGGTGTTACTTGGATGGGCATTTAAACTAGTCAAGGGGGGTGGCGGAAGGCAAAGGGGTGGCAGAAACCGCCCCCCCAGACTATGATGGAGTGTAGAGAATTTCTGGGGGAAAGGATTCCCACCAAAATGAAGGACAACCAAGAGAGCAAGGGATCAGCATGGGGAGAAGGGGAAACAACTAGACAACATGAGAAGGGACAAGAGTAGGACTGACAAAATCTGGATAGTCATGTGTGCCAGTGGTAAAAGTCTGAGAAATAAGATACCAGACCTGGAGGCCACCATGGTTGAGGCAGGTCTGGATATTGGGGCCATCACCGAAACATGGTGCACAAACAACCATGACTTGGAAATGGTCATACCTGACTATACAGTGTTTAGATGGAACAGGGTAGGAAGGAAATTGGGGGAGTGGTGCTTTTATGTTAAGGAAAACATTGAAGTGACGGAGGTACGGGGGGGGGGGTGTCGAGGTGTTGTGTGTCAGCCTCAAGTCTGAAAACTGAGCCGGCATTCACATGAGGGTGGTATACAGGCCTTCAACACAGGGAGGGGACATAGAGAAAGAGATGGTGGAAGACATAGCAAATGGCTAATAAGAGGCAGATGGTGCTGCTGGGGGAGTTTAATCTGCCAGTTGTAGAGTGGAGCCTTCATCAGAAAAGAAATATGATCACACTGAGATGCTCCAGACCATAAAATGAATTTATGTCTGTCTGAAATAAATTAATTTTATAGTCTGGAGTGTCTCAGTATAATCGTGTTTCTTTCCTGATGAAGTAACTACTGCCTTTTGTAACGCTGATCCACAGAGTGACCGATCGGTTTGTGTGTTGGTCTGTGTAGAGTGGAGCCTACCTGCTGCAGCATCCGCTAGGAGCAGAGACCTCTTGGATTCCCTGCAGGGGGTATTCCTTAGGCAGCTGCTCAGTGAACCCACTCTTGGTGGGGCAATACTGGACCTTGTACTTATGAATGAGGACAGTGTGGTGGACATTAGAGTGTCATTTGGGGACCAGTGATCATCACACAGTATGGTGTGATATAAGAACAGCAGCAGAATCCAGCCACACAAGGGCAAGGGTCCTCGATTTCAGAATGGCTGACTTTACAAAATGGGGGAGTGAATCCGAGAAGACCTGGTGGGGGAAGATGTTGGGGGGGGGGGGAATGGTCTAGAATAAAAGAGCATAGTAAAGGCTACAGACTTGTACGTCGGGCAAATAAGCAAAAGGAGGAGGAGACCATTACGGTTCTGTAGTGAAGTCACAGAAAAGGTAAGGGCAAAAACAGTGGCATTCAGAAGGTTTAAGGCGACCCAGAGAGAGGAGGGCAGAGAGCTGTATCTGTGGAAATGGAGGGAGGCAGACAAGGCAGTAAGGAGCAAAAAGCACAAGCTGAGGAAAGAATAGCTAAGACAGTATCGAAGGTGGGCAAGACATTTTTCAGGTATATCAGCGAGAAAAGGAAGACCAAGGAAGGGATTGCATGGTTAATAAAGGAGGCAGGGGCTGTACTGAGGAGGACCAAGAAAAGGCAAATATCTTAAATATTTCTGCTCAGTATTCACAGTTGAGGGGGAAAGGGAGGTACCACAAATAAGCACCAAGAGATGCCGGAGGGGGACGAGAAATGGACACCAGTCCCTTTTGTGAGGAGAGATTCCAGAAAGCACTCGCTTTTCTGAGAGTGGACAAAGCCATGGGGCCAGACTGGGTGCATCCAAGAGTGGTAAAGGAACTCGGGGAGGTGCTAGCTGCACCCAAGACAGACTTGTTTAACAGTTCACTGGAGACTGGCGTGGTCCCAAAGGACTGGAGAAGGGTGGACGTAGTCCCGCTTCATAAAAGTGGTAGCAAGGAGGAGTCGGAAAATTACAGGCCTGTCAGCCTGACATTTGTATTAGGGAAATTGATGGAAACATTACTTTTTTTTTTTTAATCAAACTTTCTTTATTTAAGGTTTTACAGACAAAAAACACATACAAAGAGAGTACACTCGTACTAAAATTATTTGATTTAGTTCACATTAAGCCATGTTATAATATGCTCAATTATCACAGCAACCTTAGAGGAGATATGGCGTATATGTATCTCTCGCAGGGACTTCCGAGGATAAGACAAAGGCTTCATTACTCAAAGGAACTTATTTATAAGAAAAAGATAATTCCCTGCCCTGACAGAATTTTCTTTGTAGATGGGGATAATTTTAATGATCTAACTTATCGGTGGGGGGGGGGCTTACCAGGGGAAACAGGTAAAGTTGAGCTCTATCGTACCCTACTAACGTATGTCATATCTCACTTGTGGGGCACTGATATAATATCCCAGAGGTACTCTTTATCAGGGGATGAAATCCGGTCTCACCTCACACATGCATAGCACCCAATGTCTCCACAGTATCTCAAACTTTGGTACTCTCTTATTGATAGCTGCCGTTAAGGCTTCTATTCTGTATATAGAGATCATAAGATCCTGGCACATTTGTAATTGTCACTGGTGACAACCAGTGTTTTGTTATTACCTTCTGGGCTGCCAGGAAAGAGATTTTTAAGAACTTGCTTGTACTGGGGTTTCTTTATTCCTTTGGCAAGTCCAAAAAGAAATAACACATGGAAGTAACATATAGCCCAGGATCTAGAATTATCTGTAGGGCCTGTTGTAGCTCCGGAAAAAATGAAGACAATACAGGGCAACCCCACAATATATGCCCCAAAGCCGACCGATGAGTGCCCACAATTTGTCCAGCAAGTTAAATGGTTAACCCCTTGATACTTCCCTTGAATTGCTGGAGTCCAAAAGTATCTAATAAATACCTTCCAAGAAAACTCCTGCCAACTAATTGCCGATAAGCCCCAATGTATCCTCCCCTGTGTCCAAGACCATAATTCTTCTGTGATCTGGATCCCCAAATCACAGTCCCATGCTTTTTTAATTGAGAGAACTGTATCTCCTTTCCAATAGAGCAGAGCTTGATATAAATGAGAGAGAATGTGAGTTGTAGGAGGGTCACCCTCTTCTGCTCTCTTAAGGATATGAGCCATCTGTGGTGGAGGGGGATTTTCAATACCCAGTTGTGTTTGGAGTTCTTTTATGTAATTTCTAATTTAAAAGTATCGAAACCTATCCTGACATGAAATTCCATATTTATTAACCAAAGTTTGGAATGCCTTTCTCTCATTTCCCTCCAAGAAATGCCATATAAGAAGCAAGTTATTTTTCTCCCATTTTTTAAACTCTGCATCCCACTTAGCGGGGAGGAAGGTATCCAAATATGGAACTGAGAGCAAAAAATGTATCCAGTGTCTAGCCTTCCTATCCCTCAGAATTCCAAACCATATACTTAAGGAGGGCAACTAAAATGGTGCAGGGTCTGCACCGGAAGACATATGAAGAGAGACGAAAGGAGCTTAATATGTATAGCCTCGAGGAAAGGAGGGACATGATAGAAACGTTCAAGTACCTCAAGGAATCAACAAAGTCCAAGAGGGTAGCATCTTTCAAAAAAGAGGTGTGCAAGAACAAGAGGGCACAATTTGAAGATGGGGAAGTGCTCAGAGGTAATTAAGGAAGTATTTTTCACAGAGAGGGTTGTGGATGCATGGAGCGGCCTTCTGAGGAGGTTGTGAGTCAAAATCAGTAGTGGAATTCAAGCATGCATGGGACAGTCATAAGGCCATTCTGGGGGGTAGGAAGAAGTAGGCTGCTGTTTAACTAGGATCTGCAGCTTATCCAGTAGGTAGGGAAATGGGCAGACTGGGTGGGCCAAGCGGTCCTTATCTGCCGTCAAATTCTATGTTTCTATGTATATGGATTGCCTTCCTGATGGGCAGGAGTCCCCTCTTTCTGTCCTAGAAGGACAAAATTAAGGTTTTCAAGTGCCCCTTCCTGTAGTACTATTGTTTTCCATTTAGCTAGGTATGTCTGGTTCAGCCAGTACAGTACAGTACTCAGTTGAGCTGCTTGATGATATATTTTTAAAATTTGGGAGAGATAAACCTCCCTCTCTCTCTTTGGGATTTGTAGCACTGAAAGGCGCACTCTTGGTCTTTGAGACCCCCCATAAAAAGCGGGATATTCCTCTACTGAGTGTGCTAAAGTATGATTCTGGGAGAAGGGTGGGTGTGGTTTGAGCCAGATATAGAAGTTTAGGGAGAATTATCATTTTATTGCCTCTACTCTCTGTGCCAGGGGAATAGGGGCTGGGGCCCAACATTCTAATTCCATTTTGATATCTTTCAAAATTGGGGTAAAGTTAAGAGAGAGAACCTGATCTGGTTGCGGACTTAACTGGACTCCCAAATATTTAATATGGGTGAGATTCCATTTAAAAGGAAATTTCTTCACAGTCTTGTCTGAGGGGATTGTATTGTAATTTTAATACTTCAGTTTTGGTCAGGTTTACTTTGTACCCAGCTAATAGGCCAGATTCTATCAGGCGTGCCCAAAGGGGCTCCAATGATTGCTCCGGATTTTTTAGTTAGATCAGCAGATCGTCTGCGTTGAGAGCTAGTTTGTGTTTCCCAATTCCCACTCCTGTATTAGCTGGTCCTGCCGAAATCATCTGGGCCAAAGGCTCTAAATATAAAGGAAATAGGAGAGGGGAAAGTGGGCAGCCCTGCCTGGTACCCCAGTATAAGCGGATTGGGGATGAAATGCTGCCATTCATTTTAACATAGGCTTTTGGATTTGAGTAAATATTGGTTATACTTTTAATGAAGAGATCAGAAAATCTGAACTCCTTTAGGGTCACTCCACTCTACCCGGTCGAAGGCCTTCTCAGCATCTAAGCTTAAGAGCATAAAAGGGGCCCTCGACTGGGTAGCATGATACAACACACGCAACGACCTTTTAATATTATCCTGGACCTGTCTACCCAAAACAAAGCCAGTTTGGTCCAGATTAATCAGACTTGGGAGGACCACTTCCAATCGTTTCGCCAATACAGAGGCATACATTTTATAGTCAATATTAAGGACCGAGATAGAAACGTAGAAACTTAGAGTTTGACGGCAGATAAGGACCACAAGGCCCATCCAATCTGCCCATTTTTTCTACCTTATGAATGTGCCACACACATTTACACTGTCAATGACCTATCTATCCATATTTGTCTGTATTGTTAACTTATGCCTATCCCATGCCTCTTTGAAGCCGTGCACTGTATTCATAGCCACCACTTCCTGAGGTAGGCCGTTCCATGCATCCACCATTCTTTCTGTGAAAAAGAATTTCCTCACATTCCCCCTTAATTGGCCTCCCTCTATTCTCATACTGTGTCCTCTTGTCCTGCTATTTTTCTTATATTTAAACATGTTAGACTCTTTCACCTTGTTAATGCCCTTAAGGTGTTTGAATGTTTCGATCATATCGCCTCTCTCCCTCCTTTGCTCAAGGGTATACATATCGAGCTCCATTAATCTGTCCTTGTATGTCTTCTGATGCAGTCCCTGCACCATTTTGGTTGCCCTTCTCTGGACTGCCTCTATTTGGTTAATGTCCTTGTGAAGGTGTGGCCTCCAGTACTGCACGCATTACTCCAGATGGGGCCTAACCAGTGTCTTGTAAAGAGGGATTATTACCTCCCTCTTACGACTTGTGATACCCCTACTAATACACCCTAACATCCCCCTAGCCTTACCTACTGCTTTAGAGGTCTGCTTGGATGATTTCAGGTCATTGGTGATGCTGATGCCCAAGTCTCTTTCTTCCTTTGTGACTGCCAGCAACTCCTCTCCCAGCCTATAGGTGGCTTCAGGGTTTCTCTTCCCTATGTGCATGATCTTGCACTTCTTTGCATTAAATCCCAGTTGCCACTCTTCTGACCATTTTGCTTGTTTATCCAGATCTCTTCTCATTTGGCCCACCCCATCTGGATCATCTACTCTGTTGCAGGTCTTGGTGTTGTCTGCAAACAGACAAGCCTTGCCCTCTAGTCCATCTGCAATGTCACTAATGAAGATATTGAAGAGGACTGGCCCCAGGACTGATCCCTGAGGTATCCCACTTGTGACTTGCATCTCTTCTGACTGTATACCATTTACCACCACTCTCTGTTTTCTGTCCGTCAACCAGTTAGCCACCCAGTTGACCAACATCTGACCCACCCCGAGCCTACCCAGCTTATTTATCAATCTTCTATGTGGAACAGTGTTGAAAGCTTTTCTGAAGTCAAGGTAGGTGACATCAACTGCTCCCCCTTGGTCCACCACTCTGGTTACCCAGTCAAAGAAATCTATGAGATTAGTTTCACAGGACCTTCCTTTCGTAAACCCATGCTGTCTTGGATCCCCTGCCCCTATGGATTCCAGGTGTTGCACTATCCTTTCCTTAAGGAGTGCCTCCATAAGCACTATCCTGTCGGAAAGAGCTACAGTGCGTTACATCCTTTCCTGGTTTTGGAATACTGGAAATAACTGCATAATTCCAAGTTTCCGGAAACGCCTCCCCCTGATTGCGCCTCATTGCAGGCTTTCAGTAGGGGTTCTCTATGTTTGGTTAGATAGAACTTAAAAAATTCCAGAGTAAATCTGTCTGGGCCAGGAGATTTTTTGGTTTTCAATCTTTTAAAGGCAGTGTCTAGCTCCTGGAGGTGATTGGGGCATCAAGGAGATCCCTAGATTCCCGAGTCAGCTTTGGCAAGTGTAACTTATCCAGATGAGACTCTATTTGCGTGCTGTCGGGTGTATGCTCTGTATTATAAAGCTGTAAACAGAATTCCTTAAAACCAGACCTTATTTCTTTGGGTGTTTTAAGCATAATCCCAGTCCTTGGATCATGAATCCGAGTGACCGTGGACCTAGCAGTCTGCTGTCTAAGATGGTGTGCCAAGAGATGAGAGACCCTAGGGCCAGTCTCATGAAATCTTTGATGTAGGCGCTGTAATGCTTGTTCTGTTTTGACATCAATTAATTTTTGGATCTGCTGCTTAACCCCTTGTATAGCTACTAAGGTCGTGCTATCCCCACTGGTGTGCCTCTTCTGTAAATCAAGTAGCTGTCCTTATAATTCTTCCATTTGATGGTTTTGTTGCCGTTTAAGACACGATGCGAATTTAATAAGTCTCCCCTGAAGACTGTCTTTACTGTATCCCATAATACTGCCCTCTAAATTTCTGGGGTGTCATTTTCCTGTCTGATTTGTACTAGTCGTGCCTTGGTCTCCTCTGTAAATTCCATTAAATTTAACATATAGTTATTGAATTTCCATAAAGTTGGTGCCCTTCTAACATTCTATTTTAATCTCAAAAGCAATTGTGAATGGTCAAAAAGAACAGATGGCATATGAATGCAATCCTCTACCTGGCTCTGATGCTCCCCCGAAATCAACAAGTAGTCAGTTCTAGCATATGACCCATGTGGGTAAGAATAATGGGTATATTCTTTATTTTTTTTTTATTGTGTAGCCTCCAGGCATCCACCCAAAAAGCCTCCCTCAGATGTTTTCTGATAGCCCTGCTGGTAGAATTTTGTCTGAAAGACCGAGCACTAGAGGCATCCACCTGCTCCCAGATCTGATTGAGGTCTCCTCCTACTAGCAAGAGGCCCCTCTGTAGCTCTGTAATTTTATTTAATAGGGTTCGTAAAGTTTCTTTAGTAGAGCCCGGGGGCATATAAAGAAGCCAATGTAATGGGTGAACCTTGCGTATTAACTGACAGTATAGCTAAGCGGCCTTTGGGGTGTATATAACTCTCTGTCTTCTGAAACTGGACTCCTCTAGCAACTAATATGGCAGAGCCTCTTCTTTCGCCCTTCTCAAATGAAGCTGCTACCACTTGTTCATATCCAAATCTCCCCAATTTCTGATGTTCAGTTTTATTGAGGTGTGCTTCTTGCAGTAACACAAAAGATGGACTTTGTCTTTTAATAGCAGACAGGACCTTGTAACGTCTTACCAGACTATTTAGCCCATTAACATTATGGGAGACAATTTTTATGATACTGTTTTTCTTATTCCCTCATTAAGGCATGAAGAACCAAGTCCCTGTTTATATGTCCTTTTATATCTTCTCTCCTCTGATGTTCCTCCCTCCTTCCCCAGATCCCCACCCCGCTTCCTTCTCTTCCTAATAGTCAAAATTTCCCCAGGTCGTATTTCAGGTTCTCCTCCTTGATGTTTAAATTTACTTTGTCTATGAACATTATTTTTTGTCATAACTTCATAAGTCCAATCATACAGATCCAAAAACATTTTAGAACATAAAACTTTAAAGCTTTCTTGAGGAGGAGCCAACTGAGCATTTCTCACCCGGAGATAGTAACTATTTATGTGTCAACTCCCAAGGTAGGGGAACAATAAGGATAGTTCCCTAAAGGCCCGAGTCCCCTGAACATGAGAGGGAGGAGAAGGGGCCAATGTGATGGCTCGTTCCTCCTGGATCCTACAATTAAGTGGTCCTCACCCCCAAGGGAGGCTAAACGTCCCCTGTGGTGCCCATTGAGGGGGGCAGGATGTCAGAAATAAGGACCCCTCCAGGAATGTCTTTAACAAGACTGTCAGCACCAAAAGGCAGCATGGCTGCAGCATGAGTGATGAAACTAGAAAACTGAGGGCAAACAAATACGCCCCCTTTCCCAATCAGCAAATTGGTATTTAAGCTGTGATCCCAGGTTAGAAAGAACACCCTTATCTAATAATGGACCATGTCCTTTACCTAGAGCCCTGGTAAATCAAGGTCAGTAGTATAAAATATATTCAGATGTAATAAAATAACCATGCTGATAGTTCTATTGAAATGTCTAGTTTCAATTCCCCAAACAAAATAAACATTTCCTCTCTGGGCACTAGAGGGTGCCCAGTGCATGTTTTACTTAACTAGAAAAGCAATTTAAGACTACCCCATAAATGCACAGCACGACCCTTCGATTCCAGACTGCCCAAACGAGATGCATTCTCACCCTCCCTGTTCAAAACATGAACTGCTGGGGTGAGAGAGAGAGAGAGAGAGAGAGAGAGAGAGAGACAGACAGACAGACAGACAGACAGAGAGAGAGAGAGAGAGAGAGAGAGAGAGACAGAGAGAGCTTTCAGGCCGGCAATGCTGAGAGCATCGCCACATTCACAGAGGAGAATTGCAAAAGGGAAGAACCCACTCTCATCTGCTTCGAACCAGTCTGACTTCAGGTGCCTCCTCCTTTCTCTGGTACCACCTCCCCTGCAGCTGGTGCATGAGTGAGTCTATGCAGCATACTTTTAATTTCTTGTAGAGTTGAGTGCTCTGATTTCTGTGCTGGATTAGAGTTCTGGGGCCCAGCCGGTCGCCATGCACTCGGTAGGCTGGCAGGTTGATCTGTACGTCGAGGATTTTCCGATACTGCATGCCCTTTAACTTTCATTGCCTGCATTGCCTCCTTGAAGGTATGGTAGAGCTCTACACCAGACTCCCAGTGAACCCGCAAGCGGGAGGGATAGGGTGTCTGGAATTTGATCCCCAACTCTGTATTTTCTAAGAATAGGAGCGTAGGTTAAACCTTGCTGCTGTATAAGAGGGGGATAGTCCTGATCAAAAAAAAAAAGCCTTGCCCCGTTGTATTCCACTTGGCCCTGTTTCCATGTCGTTCTGAGGACTGTCTCTTTCTCCCAGAAGCTTGCGAATTTAGCTACTGTGGATCGGGTCCTGACAGACTTTGAGGTGGGTCTGAGCACCAGAGCTCGGTGCGCCCTCTCGATCCTAAAGTTGAAAACCTGCGGCAACTCCAATACATGACTTAGGAGATCCTCCACAAAATTGTACATTTTACCAACCTCTGCAGATTCAAGTAGGCCATAGATTCGTAAATTATTACGCCTGGAACGCACCTCCAAGTCCGAGCATTTAGCAGATGTGGATCCTTGTTGGTGAATTAGGAACTCTACCGCTTTAGAAATGTGGATAAGATCATCTTCTGCGGTCGAAATACGTTCCTCTGCATTAGTCATTCTAGATTCCAACCCCCTCAAGTCTGTGTGGAGCTTATTAAATTCAGATTTTGTTTCGGTTCGAAACTGTTTAATTTTTGACAGTAGTGTTTCAAACCTTGACCGCGACAGGGATTCCATTTCTGCTTCAGTATCTTCTCCCGCCATACTCGCTGGTGAAATTCTTCCACTGGTGATTGAACTTCTAGGACTTAATCTAGGTTGATCGCTCTTGTATTTGGGGTTTTTGCACTGAGATCTTTTCACCTTTGGGGCTCCACTATGCGAATTAGGCAGATTTCCCCGTTCTGAGTTGAGTGGAGCTGTTGCTTTTGCTGATGGGAAGAGAGAGATCTTCAGTTAGGCAGCCATATTACTGGTGACGTCACAGGAAGTCCAATGGAAACATTACTAAAGGAAAGAAATGCAGAACACCTGTAATCCAGTGGGAGGTCATGCCAAACAAATCTGATAGATTTGTTTGACTAGGTAACCAGGGTGTTGGATTGGGAGAGGGGGTGGACATGGCCTAGTTGGTCTTCAGCAAAGCCTTTGACACTGTTCCACGTAGGAGGCTAGTAAACCAGTTGGGTAGCATGGTGTGGGCAGTAAGGTGGTAACCTGGGCAAGAAACTGGTTAGGGGATAGGGGACAGATGGTTGTGGTAAATGGAGTTAGTTTTGAGGAGGGGAGAGTGACCAGGGGGCATTATGGGGGTTAGTACTGAAGCCAATTCTCTTAAATGTCTTCATTGGTGACATAACAGAAGAACTGGAAGGGAAGGTCTGCCTCTTTGCAGATGACACCAAGATCTGCAACAGTTTGGACACTCTGGAGGGGGTGGAAAGGATGGAAAGAGATTTGAAACAACAGGAGGAGTGGGCAGAAGTTTGGCAGCTAAAATGTAATGCAGAAAAGTGCAAAATAAGGCACATGGGTCACGGAAACCCAGGGATGCAGTATAGAATTGGGAGAGACACTAGCAGTGAGCAAGCAGGAAAGAGACCTGGGGTAATCATATCAGATGACCTGAAGGTTGCCAGATAATGCGACAAAGTGATTGGGAGCGCTAGTGAGATGCGAGGATGTATAGACAATGCCCCAATTTTTCTATGGCAATTTGGGGCTAAATTCTGTGTCAAGTCCCTCTGTTGACATAGAACTTCTGCGGCATTAGTTTCCTATTTCTGCAGAAATTCTGCAGCGGCAGTTGGGAGGCTTTGGTAGCAGTCTGCGACCCCTCCCAAGCATCCAGGTAGGGGAAACATTTTTAGATTTGGGTCTGGAACCTACAAACCAGAGAAGGTTGCCAATTGACTTCTGAGTTCTTAGTATTAGAAAGTTAAAAAAAAAAAAAAAAAAATCCACCCCATCCATCTCAGCCCCATCACCCTACCCATCCCAGCCTGAGAGTACCCAGGCCCACCAGATTTACTGTAAATGAGTAATATTTTTAGCAGCTACCACTACCTCAATGCACTGCGATCATCATCCTTCTAGTTTTACCACTAGGCCAGAATGCCAGTTTCTCATTCCAGTAGTGCTTTGTGCAGCTGTGCTTAAAGCACTTCTGGGATAAGAAACCGGAATTGGGGCCTGGTGGTGAAGACTGCTACGCAGTATGGGACCTGATAAAAATATTTCTACTTCAAATAAAGGGACTTAAGGAGGTTCTTAGGGTGGGGTAAGGTGGGTGGTGGGGTGGAGCTGGATTTGGGAGGGGGAATTTACCTGCTTAGATTTTTAAGGTAAAGCCCTAGCAGACAAACTAATGGGCAGGGACTGTTCCAAAATGCTGTTCAGATTTTGGTTTTAAATTCCACAGAATTCCAAAAAGTATTCTGCAGAATTTAATATAAACTGTGGAATAGTTGTCTGGGGTTTATATGATCCATGGAATAATCGCAGTTTATATTATTCATGAAATAATTTTCCATGGTCAGAGTCAATGTAAACTGTAGATTTGTTTTACTCACTGTTTATACTGACTTTTCTTTTTCTTAAAAAGTTTAGTATGCTTTATTTTCTTATCTGCCAGCCCCCTTCAGTCTGATCTACACACACTCAGCCCCGCCACACACTCCAAGACTTTCCTCACTCCCAAACACCCCTGGCTTACCCCCTGGGGTGGGGCCATTTCCCCAGACAGAGAGTGAATGGTAGAACGGGAGCGGGAACCTGGTCGGTGGTGCGGGGTCTGTAACGTGGGGGCCGATGTCATTGCATGGTGGAGGAACTTCCATTTTCCCATTCTCTCCCCGAGAGGTGTGTCAAGCAGTGACATTTGAGGTGGCACGCTGAATGTCTAACATGTCTCTGAAACAGTCAATCCTGGCTGTCCTACCTCGGGTTACTATGAGGGGTTACCTGAACACCGGTGACGCCCCCCAAGAAGAGAGCAGTCCATAGGATACTCGATCCTCCTTCCCCGACTGGCCCTCCAGCTTCCCAGGCTTGTTCCCGAACCTGGGTCATCAGCGTTGCGAGTGGTGGTACTGCTGTGCTGACAGGCTGGCTAAATACTGACTCTTCGATATAAACTACAGAAAAATATTTTGCATTTCATGTAAATCACAGAATATTCCTCATTTCATGTAAACTGTGAAATAATATTCCGTAGTGCATGTAAACTGTGGAATAAAATTCCACAGTTTTATGTAAACTGTGGAATAATCTGTGGTTTTTCCACGATTTACATTAAATTCCATGGCAATCTCCACGGCTGTGGAATTGTGCAAAAACTGGGGCCTTGTGTATAGCTTGGTGTATTACCAGCAGGAAGGGGAAGTAATTTGGCCACTATATAGGTCTTCAGAAAGACCCCATTTGAAGGACTGTGTCCAGTTTTGGAGGCCACATCACACGAAGGACATAGACAGGATGGAGACCATTGAAAAGAGGGCTACTAAGATAGTACAGGGTCTATATCAAATGTTCTGTGAGGATAGGCCAAAGGAATTCCGCGATCTAGGAAAGGAGGTAGCCACTACAAAGATTAAGGTCCTGGCCTTCAGAAGGGCAGACTTTAGCAGGATGGGTAGTGCACTGGAAGGGCACATAAGTAGCATCCACCCTAACGAACATGGGTGCTGAGCAAGAATGGGCAGTCATCAAGCTGGGCCTGGCTGAGGCCACTAGAGCATGTGTAAAGAGCCAAAGCAAGAAATCCAGGACCAAGAAGACAAGCTGAATGTACAGGGAGGTAGGATAGAGGGTGAGGAGAAAGAGGGCTGCCTTCAGAACCTATAAAAGATCCAACAGAGAGGAAGACAGGGAGGTGAGTAGAATTCTAAGAGCAGCCAATATGTCGAGAGAGCCGAGGCTAGTGTAGGGAATCTGAGAAGGTGAAAAGGATTTCTTCAGGTATATATGGGAGAAGAGAAACAGTCAGGATCAGATTGTTAGGATCAAGAATGGCAGTGGTTGGGTGGGAAAGGAAGCAGAGCAGGCAGAAGTACTCAACGAGTGCTTCTGTTCAATATTCACCAGGAAGAGGGAAGGGCCTATACCTGAGGGAAAGAGTAGGGGGAGGAGGCCACAGGGAGAGCACGGTGGGAAGGGCGTTGGAGGGCCTTAAGTCCCTGAGGGTAGATAAGACGCCTGGGCTAGACTGAGTTCATCCTAGAGTCCTGAGAGAGTTGACAGAAGTCTTGGTGGGGCCACTGACTGATTTGTTAAACACCTCTCTGGATACAGGGTGCGTGCCCAGGGATTGGAGGGTTGCATATGTGGTGTTCCTCCATAAAAGTGGGCCTAGGGACGAATCAGGGAACTATAGACCAGTGAAGTGAACCTTACCGCAATTGTAGGAAGTTGATGGAGACTATCCTCATGGGAAAATTGGTAACATTTCTGGAGGATAATGGTCTCTAGGATAGCAAACTGCACGGGTTTGTCTCAGGCAGATCCTGCCAGATGAACCTGGTTGACTTTTTTGATTGGGTGACGTGGGCACTGGACAAGGATCATGTGGTGGACATCCTTTACCTGGACATCAGCAAGGCCTTTGACTCAGTGCCTCATGGTAGGCTGAGCAGCAAATTGAGCAACCTGGGAGTGGAGAGGAAACTGGTTAGATGGATCAAGAGCTGGTTACAGGATAGGCAGCAGAAGGTAGTAGTGGGGAGTGAATTATCAGAGGCCAGAGCAGTAACAAATGGGGTACCACAGGGCTCAGTGCTGGGACCAGTGCTGTTTAACATTTTCATTGCCAGTGTAGCAGATGGTATGAAAACTAAGATCAGCCTTTTCGCTGACAACACTAAGATCTATGCGGAAGTGGATGGGGGGAGGAGAGGCAGTAAAGTACTCCAGGAGGATTTGGCAAGGTTGGAGGGATGGTCAAACACATGGCAACCTGGGTTCAATGCCAAGAAGGGCAAAGTCGTGCACTTGGGAGCCAGGAACCCCGGAAATACCAACTGGTTGGGGGGGGGGGAGTGCAGTTATCCACATCAACAGAGGAAAAGGATCTGGAAGTACTGGTAACATGGGGAAATGAACCACTCAGCCCAGTGCAGGAAGGCAGTGGCAAAGGCCAACAGAATGGTGGGGTGCATCACAAGGGGAATCACTTACGGGAGAGAGGATGTCATTCTGCCCCTGTACAGGTCCCTGTGTGGCCACACTTAGAGTACTGCATGCAGTACTGGTGCCTCTACTTGAAAAAGGATATCAAGCTACTGGAAGGGGTACAGCGCAGACAACAAAAATGATCCTGGGATTGGGAGATAAACCTTGTGAAGAGACACAGAGCTCAATATGTATTCCCTGGAGGATAGGGAGAGAGTGGATATGATTGAGACCTTCAAGTACCTGAAGGGTGTGAACAGAGTGAATACTGACAGTATTTTCAAATTAAGGTGGGAGGGAAATCGGGGGACACAGTCTGAAACTGGAAGGAGGCAGATTCGGGAGGGAAATGAGGAGGCACTATTTCACCGAAAGTGTGGTTACGGGGTGGAACACGCTGCCAGATGGGGTGGTATCACTGTGGACAATGAGCAGCTTCAGGAAGGGGTGGGACAGGATCAAAGGGAAGGTTCAAACTAAGGGTGAGTGGGATGTGTGTGAAGGAAATAGGATGAAAGATTAAAATTAGTGGGGGGGAGACAAGGGATGGGGGGCAGCTGCAGTCTGAATGGCTGAAATGCTGCACACTCGAGCAGACTAGAGGAACTGTAAGTGCCCAATGGTTTGCAGCACCAGAGGTAAATCCAGGGAGCTCCTACAGGGCTTGGCAACCCCAGCAAAGATCAGATCCACAAGTCAGGAGAACTCCAGCCATGGTCCAGAAGCAAGAAAGCTCAAAAATCCAATTTTAAAGCAAAATTAGTTTTATTGTTGAAGAGGTACAATCACTGAAGAGAAGCAGTTACACCTCAGTGCTTCGCCCATTACCAGGCTTCGTGGAGGAAATTGGAGGTACTTGTGTGGTCCCCACTCTTGTGTATTGGTGTGGACAAGAGCCACTTTCCAGAAGTTCAGGACGTTACCAAGTGTAAGGGACTTATTAAAGATTTTGGTAATTGGGGCTAGTACCTTATGAAGTACGAGCTCCACCATTTTCATATCTGTGTTGTCGCTGGCCAAATGCGTTTTTCCCAGTGCCCTTTTGACGTATTTCTTGGCCTCAGAAATAGTTATGCATTTGCAATATAACTGTGGTGCATTGTTCACTGGCTGAGTTGATGGGTGGTGGTCTAGGAGCTGAGGGGACTTGTGATAATCGGTTGGTAGGATGGAGCTGAGGTCCGTGAATGCCACAGCAGTGGAAAGGGGGTCCTTAGTGAGAGTGCCGTTGACATTTAGAAGTGAAGAGGGGGCTGTTTTTAGTATTTCCCTGTCAAGTCTTTCATGTTACCTCAGAAACCTTTACTGTTACCTCAGTTCCTTTCTAATTGGCTTTTGTAGAAATTGGCCTTAGTCAACCTGATTGCTTTTGTGCATTTATTTTTGGCTGCCAGGTAATTTTGAGAATCATGTGGTGTCCCTGTGGCTTTTGCCTTATGCCAAAAGTTGTCTCGCTCTTTAATTTACTCAGTCAAGGCCCCCGTGACACACCCATTTAGTGCACCCCTCACTTTTCTCTTTCTTATTGGTGTAAAGATATTATACGCAGCATTAAATCTGAAGATGAAGAAATTTAGAGCTAGATCAGTGTCCTTGATATTGTCAAGGGGTGATCAGTCAATCTGGGTGAGGTAAGTTTTGAAGGAGTTAAGGAGGCCTCTATGGAGTACTCTGCCGTGATGATGATGATGGGGGCAGCCTTCACCCTTTGCTGGACCAATTGCAGATAATAAGCGAGTGGTCACTTGGGGTATCAGGGAGAACTGTGACGTTGGACAGCTTTGAGGGGGAATTAGACAGGATCCAATCTATGAGGTAGCTAGTACCAGTTTTGTAGTTGATACTTGTTGGCTCTCTAACCAGTTAGGAGAGGTACACACTGGCAGCCAGATCATGTTGTGAGGTGGATTCAGGGGAGAGCCAGTTTATGTTGAAGTCACCCACCTTTAGTAATTCATTGTTCTGCTTCAGGGTCTTAGTGATGTCAATTACTTTATTTAAGTCTGATTTTGCTTTTCCTGGTGGCAGGTAAACTGTGGCAATTGTAAGGGACTTGCATTTGGCAGCACCAACTAAATGTTTTACAGCCAGCAGCTCAAAGTCAGCGGTGCTTATTGACAAGGGGATCACTAGGCCTTGGAGTGGGCTTTTTATGGTTCTATGTCATAAGGGCGATTGCCAAAAGGCGATCATCCTTATGGTGAGTGTACATTGCTGAAATTCAGTTTCAGCGCTGTACAACCCCAGCAACAGAGAAAACGGCACAAGGAATTGTAATTTTACTTTCATGGGCACCCCCCCTCCTTTTAGATTCTCAACTCCAGGGGGGTGCAACAGTGGGAAAAAAATGTCAGCTACTCAGGCTGGGAGCAACAAAACATATCTGCGCCCAGACCCAAACCCTGCATCCCAGCCACCCCAGGCCAGCACCAACCCCACCACACCGCGGAGCCAGCTCGGCGGCTGAAAGCGGCACCACACCTCACAAACCCTCCCGCCCTCGCTCGGCATGCCCCCCCAGCACGCATGTACGTATAGCGACATCCGTCCACTATTCGTAGCCGCCTCCCATCCGGTCACCCTCCCTACTCCCTCGCCATCTGGGTATGCGCCTCAAGTGGGTTGCTGTTTCAGTAGGTGCCCACTTGCAATGTGCCCAACTCACAGGATACCACTCTTTATGTAAACAAGACACACACCCTCCCCTTTTGCTGGTTCTGTCTTGCCTGTAAATGGTGTAATCTTCTAGTATGATGGATGAATTCATTATTTTGGGGGAGAGCCAGGTTTCTGTGAGGCAGATGACATTGGGTTTATGCTGGGTGACCCAAGCCTGGAAGACAGTGAACTTAGACAGGAGGCTACATATGTTCAGAGATGCAATCTTAATATGCCCCTGTTTAGCATTGTTTCTTTCCCCAGTGGGCGCTGGGCCTGGGTTAGGGTGGATGTTCACAGAGAGCAGCAGGAGGATTAGGACCAACTTTTTTAGATGAGATACTATTGGTGTAGAATAGCACTTTTTTCCTGAATTGTACAGAATTAAGATGTCTTGATAGGGAGGGTAGTGTGATGGTTACCGACAGGACAGAGTAGTGGCAGTCTACGGTGGAGCTGTCACCCCGACAGCTGCCAGTTGGTCCTCCAACCAAGGAAACTGTCCATTCAGCGACTGAGGTGCCGGGTCAGTTGTCGATTCAGATTATTCTGGGTGAGGATTCCTGGGAGGTCCGTGGCAATCGAAGGCCGAGGGCCATCTTCTGAGAGTTATTGGATGACTCTGATCAGAAGTCCATGTCCTCCTCAGCCACTCGGCTGTTTGACCGTAACTTGGTCAAGGAACTTTCCACTGGCCATGGGCCAGTGTCCTTTGGTGGGCTGCTCCAGCTGATCTCTAAATCCATGTAGATCTGGTAGATCCAGCCTATAAGAAGGCTAAGTACCCTCTCACAGACATTTTGGATTGGGATGAATTCATGGAGTCAGTCTTCCTGGTGGCTGAGGCCATCTTGGGACCAGCCTTAGCATTTTGGCAGCATCCATCATCCAGCCAGGCACAACTGCACATTTCCTACAGGTTCCCTTTCAGGGTTCTCAGACCACCGTTTGATTAGATACATAGATACATAGACAGTGTCGGCAGATAAGGGCCTATGGCCCACCCAGTCTGCCCATTTAAGTTTGTAAGTTCAGTTTATGTTTTCCAGGAAGTCTGTTGCCCCTTACCCCTGACCTCCAGAATTCCTTTATGTCTATCCCATGCATTCTTAAATCCCGTGATTGTTTCAGCCCCCACCACTTCCTCTGGCAGGGTGTTCCACTTGTCCACCACCGTTCTGTGAAGAAATTCTTCCTCACGTTTCCTCTGAATCGTCCTCCTCCAACTTCATCCCATGCCCTCTAGTCCTGGAACATCTTTTTCGCTTAAAAATAGTGCATTCCTGCACCTGTTCCTCCTGTAAGATACTTGTATGTCTCTATCATATCCCTCTCCCTCCTCTCCTCCAGGGAGTACATGTTCAGTGCCTTCAACCTGTCCTCATAGGACTTGTGATGCAATCCATGCACCATCTTTGTTGCCCTCCTCTGAACCTTCTCTACCCTGTCTATGTCCTACGTAGGTAAGGTCTCCAGAACTGCACAGTGTACTCCAGGTGCGCCTCACTAGTGTCTTGTATAGTGGAATTATGACCTCCCTTTCCTGCTGGTGATGCCCTGCCTATGCATCCCAGCATCCTATTTGCTTTACCTGCTGCCTTGTCACACTGTTTCCCTGCCTTGAGGTCATCAGAGATGATAACTCCAAGATCCCTTTCCTGCTTGGTGCATGCTATATCCTCACCCCCAACTGATATATTGTGCCAGGGTTTTGTGCCCCATATGCATTATCTTGCACTTCCTTGCATTGAATTTCAACTGCCAAACCCCTGACCATTCTTCAAGTTTCTGCAGGTCCCTTCTCATTCTGTCTACACCCTCTGGTGTGTCTACTCTGTTACAGAGCTTTGTGTCATCAGCGAACAGTGAAATTCTGCCTTCTAGGTCCTGCATGGTGTCACTGATGAAGATATTGAATAGTACCGGTCCCAGCACTGATCCCTGTGGTACCCCACTGGTCACTCTTCCCTCTATGGAGTGACAGCCGCTTACCACCACCCTCTGTGTCCTGCTGCCCAGCCAGTTACCTACCCACCGCACTACTGTCCTGCCCACCCATATTCCCCAGTTTGTGCAATAGTCTTCTATGTGGCACAGTGTCAAGGCCTTGCTGAAGTCCAGATAGGCCATGTCCACTGCCCTCCTGATCCACCTCCTAGTCACCCAGTCAAAAATTCAATGAGGTTGGTCTGACATGACCTTCCCTGGTGAAACCATGCTGCCTTGGGTCCTGTAGTCCATTGACAACCAGATGTTCCACCAATCTCTCCTTCAGTTGTGCTTCCATGATCTTCCCCACTACCGAGGTGAGGCTGACTGGTCTGTAGTTCCCCACTTCCTCTTTGTTCCCACTTTTGTATAAGGGGACTACATCTGCTATCCTCCATTCTTTGGGTACCTCCCCTGTTTCTAGTGATCGGCTAAACAGGATAGCAAGAGGTTCAGCCACCACCTCTCTTAGTTCTTTAAGGACCCTGGGATGCACCCCATCTGGCCCCATTGCTTTATCAACTCTTATTACTTCCAGTTCCTTCAGGACCCTTTCTGTGTAAAAGGACTTGTGTCCATTTCTGCACCATTCTCACCCCTTGTACTCCATTCAGACCCATTACCCTCCTCTTCCTCAGTAAAGACTGAGCAGAAATACCTGTTCAATATGTCAGCTTTACTGTTGTCATCCTCCACACAGCCCCCATCCTCCCCCTTCAGTCTCACTATCCCTCCCTTTGCCTTTCTTTTTTCACTTATGTACCTGTAAAAGGTTTTGTCCCCTCTACCCACTGATTTTGCAATGTGTTCTTCTGTCTGAGCTTTGGCTTCCCTTACTGACCCTCCTGCCTCCCTTTGCTTCTCCTGGTACTTCTTCCTATCCCCTTCTGCCTGTGTCTTTTTGTATTGCCTGAATGCAATCTTTTTGGCTTTCACTTTCTTTGCTACCTCTTTGGAAAACCATAATGGTCTCCTCTTCCTTTTTCTCTTGCTAACCTGCTTAATACATACTTCTGTTGTTCTTGTAATCCCCATTTTAAATACTTCCCACTGTTCCTCAACCCCTGATTCCTGCCCCATTCCTCTTAATGCCTCTTTCAAGTATCTCCCCATTCTCTCAAAGTTTGCCCCCTTAAAATCCAGGATACGTGTTTTTGTGTGGTTTGGTTCTGCTCTTTCTGTGTTTTCAAACCACAGTGACTGGTGGTCACTGTTCCCCAGGTGCTCCCCCACTCTTACCCCCATCACCTGTCCCTGTTTGTGAGCACAAGGTCCAGTATTGCCTTCTGCCGAGTTGGTTCCATGACCAGTTGCTTGAGGAAGGCACCCTGAAGGAGTCCAGGATAAATCTGCTCCTAGTTGATGCTGCTGCTGGGATGCTCCAGTCCACGTCTGGAATATTGAAGTCTCCAACCAGTACTACCTCACCCTTGTCTGCCATCCTCTGGATGGCTAGCATCAACTCCCTATCTGTTTCTTCCTCCTGGGCTGGTGGTCTAGAGCCACACCTGTGGATAGCTGGCCCCATTTTCCTTTCCAGCTTAACCCACAGTATCGCTCCCCATTTTGTTCCTCCTGGATCTCTGTGGTCCTTATGTCTTTTTTTCACATACAGTGCCACTCCTCCTCCCTTCCTGCCTGCCCTGTCTCTTCTGAATATGTTGTAGCCAGTATGGCCAACTCCCAGTCGTGGTTATCAAGTACACCAGGTTTCAGTGATGGCCACAATGTCCAGGTCTGACTGCACCATGACAGCCTCCAGATCTTCCATCTTGTTGCTAAGGCTCCTGGCATTTGCACACATGACTTTCCATGATTTGACCTCCCTAGACTGTTTTGCTGTTCTACTCCAGCCCCTTCCTTGGTTGTCCTTTATCCTGGTTCCTTGCTGTCTGCCCTTCTGCTGAATTTTGCCCTATTCTGCCTATCCACCTCCTGGGCGCTAATCTCCATCTTTTGCACTTGGCTAACCTCCACATCCTTTCCTTCCATTTCTCTGGGTACCTCTATTTGGTTGTCCCTGTTTGTCAGTGTGGTATACGAGTTCTTGAGTGGAATAGGATCTGGGATGTGCCTCTGCCTGACTGAAGGGCTAGTCACCGATTCGGTGTTCCATGAATTTGGACACCAGGGGGAGGTGGACTAACTGTAAGATTGAACACACCACAAAAAAAGGATACGCTGCAGCTACTCTGGGTCTCTTGTCAGGCTAACTATACTATCATGATGACTAGTTAGGCTATTCCCTAATGGGAATCTTTGATGCGGTCCCTCCTCCACATCCATCCAGAGTAGCTGATGGTGGAGCTCGTCCGAGACCACAGTCAATCACTGAGTAAGCACTAGCTTCAGACTGTCTTGGACATGGGCAACTGTTGCGCCTGTGTGGTGGCAGTGGCTTTCTCCATGTGTAGCAGGGCTTGACTGCATTTCTCCACCTTCATGGTGGACACGCAGCAGAAGTTGGCTGATGTCCCTTTCCTGGGCACTGACCTCTTTGACCCTGGGGTGCAAGGGCATCTCACTTGGATTGAGAAGTCCAGCGCAACCCTTGACTCTGTGACTTTGAAGAAAGGCCAGCCCGGTGCCGCTGAGGTGTTGGACACGTTACCTCACGCTACATTGGTGACCCGGGTTTGGGAACAACCTCTGGTTGTTGGGGTGCCAGCACGAGGGGGGGGGGAGTAGTGAGATTGTGCAAGCGGTGGGCTGCTCTCCTCTCTCAGGGTGGTGAGGTAGGTTGTCAACCCCTCGTGAGTTCCGCCCCACGGGTGGAGATCGGTGGGGTAGCGTGGGTGAGGAGGAGGCGCGTCCAGTGCAGGTGGGTGGACAGGGCTCAGCTGGCTTCTGGTGTGCATGCATGCCTCCACGTGCATGTACGGCCTTGTGCCGAGGGCCTGGTGGGGACAAGTGGAAGAAACGTTTGGCAGCACCATAAAAATCTCTATATTAAGAAAGAGAAAAAAAAAAAAGCTTTTCCTATATATTCTTCAAACCGTAGCCTCCCAGGCAGCAGCCCCAGTGGGGGCAGTTTCAGGCCCGGTGCCCCAAGCCGAAGTTCAGGGCCCATAGTCCAAAGTCGGGGGCAGGGGTAGCAGTGCCCCTCCAACAGTGGCCACCAGTGTCCCCACAGTAGCTGCCAGTGACTGTTGGGGGTGGTGGTGTCATCCGTTCACCTGTCCTGTCTCTGACTGCTCTCCCTGTTGGTCCGCCATCACAATGGACAAGTGGGTGTTGGATGTGGTAGGCAGAGGACTGTCTCTCTAGATTTCAAGGCTCTCCCACGTTACCCTAGACTCTCGAGGCATGTGGAGGTGGTATCTCAGGACATGCCCTCCACCCTCAGAGAAGGCATTGCTCAGCTCCTTATGAAAGGTGCAATAGTCCATGTCCTGGATGCCCTGGCCAGTCAGGGTTACATGTCCAGGTATTTCCTGGTCCTGAAGCGAACGGGGGGGGGGAGGGGAGCCTTCTGACCCATACTTGATCTACAGTATCTCAACCTGTATGTGCAGAATCGCAAGTTCTAGATGCTCATTCTGTGCCAGATTATACCATCCCTGGAGCAGAACATATGGTTTTGCTCCCAGGACCTTCACTGTGTGTTCTTCCACATTCCTGTCCATGGGTCCGACTGCCAGTATCTCCATTTCCGAGTGAAGGGGATCCTATACCAGTTCCAGGTCATGCCCTTTAGCCCTTCCTCTGCACCAAGGGTCTTCATCAAATGCATGGCAGTGGTGGTAGCCCACCTATGGTGCCTAGAAGTCGGAGTGTACCCCTACTTGGATGACTGGCTGGTAGCCAGTCCATCCAGAGAGGCTGTGGAGAGATCTGCAGCACTGGCTCTCTACACCTGCTGAGACTTGGGTCTGTTGGTCAACCCAAACAAGTCTCAACTGTTACTGAAGAAGGTGATCAAGTTCATTGGGGCAGAACTAGACTCCCTGCATGCCAAGGCCTGCCTCCCTCCCTTGCATGATAATTTCTGGTTGGGCTCTTGCACCCTGCCCGTCATTTTCTATGGCTGCTGGGGTACATAGCATCCTTCACCAGTGTAGTCTGCGGGGCTCGCTAATAGATGCATCCCATTCAGGTGGGAGCTGGCCTGTCAGTGATCCCAGCACCTAGACCACTTGGACCTGCTGGTCACAGTGACCAAGTTGATATGGGACATCATCTAGTTGTTGCTTGTCCTAGAACATCTGGAGGAAGGAATCCTATTTGTCTGTTCAAAGCTGACTGCCAAACTGACGAGAGACACATCTCTGGTAGGGTGGGGAGCACACTGGGAAGCTTGACACCCTTGCCTGCCCTGTGGCTAGCATCATGGACTACCTCTGGTCCCTTTCCTATCTTGGACTGCAAGCGACGGCCCTTAAGGTTCACCTGGCAGCCGTCTGTGTTTACCGGGTGTGAGCCAGTATACTGACAGTGGTTCAGGAGAAGGTGGTCAGAAGCTTTTTCAAAGGCCTCGACCACTTGTCTCCTCTGGTGCGTGGACCACTTCCACTGTGGGACTTAATGCTGATCTTGGCTGTGCTCATGGGCAAACCTTTTGAGCCGATGTGTAGGTGTGAGTTGTCACACCTGCCATGGAAGACAGCTGTGCTGGTGGCAATGACATCTACCAGAATGATTAGGGAGCTTCATGTGCTCTCGGTGGACTCTCTCTAGCTGGCGTTCCATAGGGACAAAGCCATCCTTCGCCCCAACTGTAATTTCCTCCCAAAGGTTTATTGGAATTTCATGTTAATTTACTGGCATATGTTACCAACCCATCTTCAGAGGCCAACCGCTGACTCCTTCCACTGTGGTCACTTCTCTGCAGCTGTCTACGCTATCGACCTTGTTTGTGCAAAGGCATTTGCCCTTTTGTCATAACATCCAATGAATGAGACTCCTTGTCAGGTAATAATAAACTCCAATGATGAGGAACCTTATTTTGACCATGGGCAGCCATTTTTACAACATCTGTCTCGGGCTGGGATGCATAAAAAGGCTTGGAAGAAGGAGAAGGAGCATTTTGCCAGCCTTATGAAATACAGCAGACAGGCATCTAGGCCTGTACCTGGCAGTCATAGTGGCATCCTCCAAAGATAGATTTATGGGAGGAACCAGACTAGAAGGGCTAGAGGGCATCTCCAAAACCTATAGAAAGTTCTCTTAGAGGAATCTCCCTCCTCACCCACAAAAACCCTGCAAATGCCTAAGCAAGGTCTGTAACGATGAATCCTTTGGATGATGGGAGTGGTGCAGTGCAATGGCTGTGGGGCGGCAGTCTTCCGGGAGACGTTCTGGAGGCTGCGATGCTCTCCTATTTGAAGGCACCTCTCTGGTCTGAGGGAGGAGGTTGCCTGTCTTGGCCGACCAGGCTAGGATTAGTGAAACCTTTTCCCCCGCCCAGGGACCACTAGGACGACCGCCTCCGCCTCAGAGGTTGCCAAGAAAGGGGAGTGGTTGAACCAAAGTGGGCTCAGGGAGGGCGAGGGTGGTGGAACAGAGACGCATCCCTCCAGTTGTACCGCTCCACAATTCATACGCTGTTCTGGTGGAGAGTGGTTCCTCTATGGAGGCACCTGCAGTGGAGATTAAGGAGGATGCTGGGAACCTCCACAGAGAAGACCCACAGGAGGGTGGCGCGGGACCCCACAGGAGAGGGAAACTACTCCTGATAGGGGACTTGGTTGTTAGGGGGGTAGAACTGGGGAAGGGGAGGGGAGAGGGAGGTAAGGTGCCTGCCTGGCACCACGGCTTGGAGGGACAGGGAGCGAATCCTCAGGATTGCGTGAGCAGCTGCACGGGGGAGGGAGCTGGATGTCATTGTCCACCTCGGGACAGATGATCTGGCTGGGAATGGGATCAGAGCAGTGCAAGAGGAGTTAGGGAGGGACCTTAGACAAGTAGCACGTATGGTAACCTTCTCAGAGATGCATCCTGTGTATGGCAAGGGTGAGGCTAGGGTACTCTGCACCATGAGATTCAATGAATGGTTGAAAAACTGGTGCGGAGGTCAGGGTTTTGCCTTCATTGGGGACTGGGGGCCCACCTGTAGGAGGATACAGGTCTATACTGGCGTGATGGTCTGCATCTGTGCGGGAGAAGAACCAGGATCCTAGGTGATAGGTTTAAATACTTCACTGGCAAACTAGCCATGGGGGAAGCACTGAAAAGGAGCAGGGAAATCTCAGCCTCCCCCCACAGAACAGGGTAGTTAGCGAGGTAAACACCAAGGTAGAGAAGTCAATAGAGAGCAGGACAGGGGTAAATGGAGAAAAAGTCAGTAAAGACAGGGATGGGACTAAAAAGGGTAAGGCCATAAAAAAATGGAGGGTGATAAGTACCAATGCCCGTAGTCTGGGTAACAAACTCCCTGAACTAATGGCCTTGATGGGAGAGGGACGCCTGGATATTGTGGCAATCACAGAAACATGGTACACAGAGAACCATGACTGGGATGTCAACATACCAGGGTATACATTCTACAGGACTGACAGAGAGGGTAAAAGAGGAGGAGGATGAGGAGTAGCTATCTGTGTAAGGGAAGGGATCAAAGCAATGGAACTAAATGGTAAACAGAGGGGAGGAGAGGAGGCACTGTGGGTCACCCTGGAGACAGGAAATGGCACTATAGTCTGCATGGGGGTTGTATACCGACTCCCATCTCAGGGGGAGGCAGTGGACAAAGAAATGATAGAAGGCATCCTTATAGTGACAGAAAAAGGGGAGATATTGTTAATGGGGGACCTGAATATGCCAGGTATTAACTGTAGTACCTTTGCTGCAGCCACATCCAAGAGCTGGGTCATTTTTGATGCCCTACAGGGGGCATGCCTCAGACAGTTAGTATTGGAACCCACTTGGGAGGTAGCAGTCTTAGACCTGGTACTCTTAAATGGGGATGGAGATATTTAGAAGTGGGTAGCCATCTGGGAACAAGCAACCACCAAACAGTGTGGTTCACAATAAACACAGCCGTAGAGTCAAGCCATACGAAAACAAGAGTATTGGACTTTAGGAGGGCTGACTTTGGGGAAAATGGGAGAATGCTTCAGAAAAGCACTAGCAAACAGGCAAGAAGGAGGGGTGGATGAACAATGGGGAAAAAATCAAAACGGCCATCACCGAGGCAACAAGCCTTTGTGTGAAGCAAATCAGCATAAAAAATGAAGGAAAAAAACACTATGGTTCTCAAAAGAGGTGGTGGGGAAGGTTAGGGAGAAAAAGGTAGCATTCAGGAAGTATAAGGAAACACAGAAGGAGCAGGACAGGGAACTATACTAATTAAAGCAGAAGGAAGCAGGGAAAGCCATCAGAATAGCAAAGACCCAAAACAGAGATAAAAATAGTCAACTCAGGTAAGAAGGGGGATAAAACCTTTTATAGGTACATTAGGCAGCGAAGAAAGACCAAAGGGGAGGGATAGTGAGACTTATTAAAGGGAAAGGGGGGTGAGGGTGGGCAGAGGGTGACAGTGAAAAAGCAGGGATACTGAATGGATACTTCTGCTCAGTATTCACAAAAGAAGAGGAGGGGGAGGTAACTAATCCAATCAATAGAAGCACTCTAGATAGAGGGGTCAATCCCAGTCCTTTCACAGAAGAAAGGGTTCTGAAAGAACTCCTAAAACTGAAGGTGGACAAAGCAATGGGGCCTGATGGGATTCACCCCAGAATTCTAAAAGAACTAAGGGGCGAACTAGTGACACCACTGACTACCCTTTTTAACAAATCATGTAAAAATTGATCAGTGGAAGTCACAAATTGGTAAATTAAACAAGGGTGTTCCACAAGGTTCCCTATTGGGACCCTTGTTGTATAATGTGTGTGTGTATATGTGTATATGTGTGTGTGTGTGTGTATATATATATATATTTTTTTTTTAGTTGTTTAACCAGGAATAGCACACTAAGCTGAAAGTTTTTTTTACAGGTGCGACCTGGGAGCACAGGGACGTTAAGTGACTTGCTCAGGGTCACACAGTATGCAAGTGGAAGCTGTGGGATTCAAACCCAGGTCTGGTCTGCTGGATGTCACCAGATGTTAATTCCATAAGATTCTCCAATCCCAATATAAAGTTTCATCTATATGCTGATGATATGATAAGTTATTTCTCTGGACAATGTAATGCCCAGATAGAAAATGAATTACAAACAGCATTTGATGAACTGCAGAATTTTTTAGGCTCATTCAAATTAATATTAAACTCAGAAAAATCACACACTATGTATGTCCAAAGAAAAGTTGGCCAAGAGATGTCTGAGGGAGTCCTACAGATAAAAACTCCAGGTGGGCACATTTTGCAACAGGCGGATTTTTATAAATATTTTGGAGTTTATTTTGATTGTTTTCTAAAATGGGATAAACATATATAGAGTATTTGATAAAGATAACTAATAGATGGATGGGGGGGCCTTATACAGGATTAAACATTGTACAACATATGAAATCAGAAATCATTTAATAAATACCACAATAATTCCCTTATAGGATTATGGAGATTTAATCTATTTAGGGACAAATTCAACATTAATGGGGAAACTAGATGTTATATATAATAAAATGGCTTGTTGTATTATATATTATAATGGCACCTAGAAGGACATGTAGGCAGGATTTATATTATAATTTGGGGTGGTATACATTGAGGGATAGAAGGTCTCTATATATACTATGGAGAAATGTTTTTCTGATAAAGTACCAGGATATATAAAAGATGACCTGCAGGAGAGAAGGATTAAATTGAGTCTCAGGGTAGCGACAGGAATAGAATATTTTTCACCAAAATATAATACAGAAATGGGCAGTGGCCATTTTTTTTCCATTAAGTGCCAGCTCTCTAGAATACATTACCAGTGGGGATCAGGATGGTAAAAGGAAGGCATGTCAGATTAAAAATTGGTTCAGACTAAGTAGGGTATAGAAATGTTTTTAAATAATTAGAGGAGGTGTTTTAGTATTTGTGATAAATTGAAGTGAAGTAATACTTTTCCTGTAAGATTTGTATGTATGCACATGTAATGTATGTATGTATGTCTGTACATCTGTACTTGGATTATGTGAATTCTGTATTTATTTATTTTTATATTGTGAATTTGTAAGTACTGGTTGGATTATCTTCATGATGGATCTCACTGGAAATGAGTTTCGACTCAGTTGAGTAGCCAATTCATTGTTTGGAATGAATGCAAATGTTACTACTTTTTACTACTAGGATGTTGTGGTACCCGAGGACTGGAGGAGGGCGGATGTGATTACCCTTCACAAAAGTGGGAGCAAGACAGAGGCAGGAAACTATAGACCTCTTAGTTTGACCTCAGTAGTGGGGGAAAATGATGGAATCATTTCTGAAAGAAAGAATTGAGTACCTAGAGGTCAGTGGGACAAAGGATCCAAGGCAGCGTGGATTCACAGTGGGAAGGTCATGTCAGACAATTCTAATCAATTTCTTTGACTGGGTGACCAAAGTAGTAGACCAGGGAGGGGCTGTGGCATTGGCCTACCTAGACTTTTTAGCAAGGCATTTGACACAGTCCCACACAAAAGATTAATAAACAAGTTAGCCTGCCGGAGTTGGTCCCAGGGTTGTAGCCTAGGTAAAACACTGGCTGAACAACAGGATGCAGAGGATAATAGTAAATGGAGTCCATTCTGAAGAAAGGGGGGTTACTAGTGGGATACCACAGGGTTCGGTACTGGGACCGGTCCTCTTTAATGTCTTTGTAAGTGACATTGTGGAGGGACTGGAAGGGAAAGTATGCCTCTTTGTAGATGACACAAAGATCTGCAACAAGGTTGATACACAATGGGGTGGGGTGGAAAAGATGAGAAGGAACTTGGCAAGGTTGGAGGAATGGTCAGAAATATGGCAACTTAGATTCAATGCAAAGAAGTGCAAAGTAATGCACCTGGGAAACAAAAACCCAGGGGAAGTGTACACAGCGTGGGGGGAGGTACTAACAACAATAAAAATGGAAAGGGACCTGGTGGTAGTCATATCAGATGACTTAAAGGTAGGCAAGCAATGTGAGAAGGCAGTAAGGAGGGCTGGGGGATACTGGAATACATAGGGAGAGGCATCACTAGTAGAAAACAAGAAGTTGTTATCCCTCTGTACAGGCAGTTGGTGAGACCCCATCTGGAATACTGCATGCAGTTCTGGAGACCCCATCTCCACAAGGACATAGACAGGATGGATGCAGTCCAGAGAAGGGCAACTAAAATTGTGCATGGTCTGCACCAGAAGCCATACAGAGAGAGACTAAAGGAACTTAATATGTGTACTCATGAGGAAAGGAGGGAGAGGGGGTACATGATAGAAACATTTAAGTACCTCAAGGGAATCAACAAAGTCCAAGAGGGTAGCATCTTTCAGAAAACGAGATGTGCAAGAACAAAGGGGCACAATTTGAAGATGGGGGGGTGGATCGGGGGTAATGTGAGGAAGTATTTTTTCACAGAGAGGGTGGTGGATGCATGGAGCGGCCTTCCTGAGGAGATCGTGGGGTCAAAAACAGTAGGGGAATTCAAGAATGCATGGGACGGACATAAAGCAATTCAAGTGGGGGGGGGGTTGGATTGGAGGAAGTAGGCTGTTGGTTAAGTAGAATCTGCAGCTTATCCAATAGGTAGGGAAATAGGCAGACTGGGTGGGCCAAGCGGTCCTTATCTGCCGTCAAAGTCTATGTTTCTGTACTGATAATCTAGTTTAATATTATGTACCGCTGAAAGTTCATACTGATTTGCAGCGGTCATTTTGTTTTCCCTACATAGCACCTATTCATGCACTTTTTGCATTGACTTATTTAAATCACATTGCTCGATTTACATGTGTAGGTTCCATTTATTTTTATTGTGCTGTTCTGGTTCAGTCATGGTTTGTTTGCATCTTGTATCTTGTATTGTTCCTCTTGTTTCATAGTTATTTTCATCTGCTGGGAGTTTACTGCATATTATGTTAGAAAGGTTAGGTGGCTGCTTCTAGGCAACTGCTGCTAGCCAAGGGAAAATGTGTAAACTTAAGGGGAACAGTTGGCACTAAGAGCCCAACACCCAAGTGTGGGTCTGATCCCAGTTTGCACTTTGTGTTCAGAAACATTTTTGTGTTTTGATTACTGTTTACTGCAGTATAGTAGATTGTCACAGACTGATTTCTGCTGACTTGGAAGCTGACATTTTCTATAACTACAAATCCCAGAATCCCCTGCAGCTGACATCAGAGGAGGGTTGCATTTGTGAGAGAATCAATAACTTGCAGTGCATGTTAGAGCTTTTATAAGCTTCTATCAGGTGTTTACCAGTTCTGCAGTTCTCCTGAGACTAAGTATAGTCCTCTGTTATTTGCTAAATATTGACAGAATATGTATTAGGATCAAAAAAGCAGCTTTGCACAATAAATAGATATTGGATATATTTTTGGAAGGAAATTGTTTAGGGATGCTATGTATAGCACTGAGACTAATGAATTCCCATGTCCTGTTTTTGATGATATAGAATGGATAAAAACTTAGCACTTCATTGTATGTGTATGCAATATATAAAATGGGTAGGAAAAATCAATACTCTCATACCTGATTGGATAAAACACATCACATGTCTGTGCGTATATCAGAGCGTGACTGCACACCTGCACTTTTACCCCCCTCCAAAACAATTTTGACATTTTATAAGATAGATAAACCACTCTGAGGTGAGTGGTAACGCTCTGATATACATGCGCTTTGGGCGGGTTGACTGAGGTCGCCTGTGGCCACGCATGTACAATGCACACCAAGGCGTGCGTATATCAGAGTGCGACCGCACACCTCAGTGATTTATCTATTACACTTATATATACACACACACACACACATTTATGTTGTATTATGAAACTTGAATAATTTGTATTGTATTTAAAATATGTATTGTACTTTTTAAGATTTGAAATGGTCTATGACTGATCAATAATGTATTCTTCTTCTTCTTCTTCGACTGTATTTATCCCAGGAAGGACAGCAGAACCAGCAAACAAAAATAGAGCTCACGAAAACTCCATGTACTGTAGATATTCAGTCTCCCACTGTTGGATTCCTCCTCTGATGTCAGTTACAGGGGACTGGGGGATTTGTAGTTACAGAAAATACCACCTTCAGAGTCAGCAGACTCATCTGATACTCTTTACTACAGGATAACAGATTATATTTTTGGCACGCTAAGATCAAATTGGGACCAGCCCACACTTCGTTGTGGGTCTGTTAGTGCAGGCTGTTCCCTTTAAAGATATTTTCTTGAATCACCTGTCATTGCCTACAAGCAGCCTCCTAACCTTTCTGACACTACAATCTTCGTGCTCCAAGCAGATCAAAATAACAGAAAAACAAGAGGAACAACGTTCTGCAACAATACAAGATGTAGAATCTGTACTCACATATGTAACCAGAACTGGATCTGCTGAACCATGTTCCATAGTTGAGGAAGCACAAAGCTAATGGCTGCTCTTCCAAAGCATGATTTTGCCTTCTATACATATAGGTAGATGTATGAGGAACTTCATATATCTACCTATATGTATATAAGGCAAAATCACGCTTTAGAGCAGCCATTTGCTTTGTGCTTCCTCAGCTGTGGAACAAGCTGCAAAAAACTTTGAAACTAACCAACCCCATTAGCTTACCAGCGTTTAAATCACTATATTTACATCATAATAAGGAATCCTGTGCCTGTTTCCCCTAAATCATGACTCTCAGAAAATCCCAGTGCACTCCAAATTGCTGATGCTATAAGCTTAGTCACATCTAACTGGCTCCCCCTCCCTTCTGTTCTCCACAGCTGCCCTTCCCTTGCTCCTTCGACACTGGCCCCAGCCCTAAATTCCTATACCTTCTTCCCTCCCCTGTCACTTCGAACCCTCTCTAGCTCTGAACCATTCTATCTCTAGCTACTGTGGCTGTCTATATTTCAAGCCGCCTTCCTCCTACTCCCTACCTTCTGCTCCCTGTCTTGCAGATTACACTAACCATTTCAAATCCCTCCTGTCAATAGTTACAACTAACTTAGCAATGTGATACTTGACCCTTATACTGGATCACTATATACATTTTTACATTGTGTTCTGTTTCTAATCAGTGTACCCTCTGACTTGTATATATTTTACATGCAGAAAATTGTGCTATTTCCATACCTGTTGTATCTTCTGACCTATACATATTCCTCTGTCAAGGCTACCTGTTGATACTTATGTATATACTGTATTTTATTGTACTTTATTGTATGTCGCATCCTGTGTGTAATGTTCTTTGTGACAAACCCAGGTCCACCTTGAAAATAAGCTTTGCTCAACAGTGATCGCCTGGTTAAATAAAGATTTTGATTGATTGATTGAACCTGTCAGTAATGAAACCCGCTCTACATTCTCTCTAAGGTTGTGCCTTCCAACTCTATTTGAGGGCCAGTGTCTCCTCTCCATCCAGAACTTTAAACCCTGCACCTAATGGCTTGACTTCTGAGAGGTTCGGGTCTGAACCATTGCAACTCTGAAGATGTGCTTGGAATCCTCTCAGTCTCTGGGAAGCAGGCCACCTGCAAAACGTAGACTCCGAGTGGCAGTGATTTGTGGTTTGCTGTCAGGGCGATTGTGAAGAGAGTCGGACCAGCCAGATTGCGTAGCGTAAAAGGCTACGGGAATCGCACACCACCTTCCGCTGAAAACGTAGGTGCAGCGTCACGCCTACGTAGCGAAACACACGTGCCAAGTGCCCCAGCCATCGGGAATACGTGAACTCTGCTTAACATCACAAAACACAAATATCATAATAAATAATCATGAAAAAGTGTAATAAAAAGCAAATACACAAAATAGCAGACTTAATCAATGAACTAAGCTTTCATTGGGGGGCTGTGCCCCCCGCACCCCTCCTTTCGAGCTCTGGCCATCCTTACACCCTTCCCATATCTACGTAGTAAGCAAGTTATGCAGTAAGCGTAGCTCCTCAGCTGGGCCGACTCTCTTCACAATCACCATTGTCAGGACCATTCCCTCACTACTGACTCCTTTTCACTAGGGGGAAAGTGCAGTGTGGTGTTTCTGGAGTTGCAGTCTCCATGGTACTTTATCCTTCTACAAGCTGTTTTATTTGATGATTGGAATCTGGATTGCATATGTTGAGTAGGAGTGGCCTCAAGGCAGACATTCAACCTGAATGTCCCAGGAACTCCTTAGTCACGAGCCAGTACGTAGCAAAGTGTTTGACTGGATAAATACCAGTTCTAGGGACATGGATATGTTGTTCATCCTCACTATCTGGCAGGTATCCTTGCCACTTTAAATCTTGCCGGAAGGTCTTCAAGCTGGCTCCTCCCACCCACCCGGGTGGTAAAACTCTCGGCTCCGCCCCATGACGCCAGATCTTCCTTACTGCTTGGAAGCTCAGGTTCCCTCCTTAACGCTCTGCATATAAGACTGGTTCCTAATTCTTCGGTTTTCCGAATTTAAAGGTTTTTTGCATTATAGACTTCGGTCTTCTATCCCTCGTGGCTGCGATGGACAAATCGACTTCAGGTTTTCGGAGATGCCCTTGCGGGCAGAAAATGCTCGGACGGATCCGCACTCCACGTGTGTCTGCTGTTTAGGCCTTGAGCACGACCCGCAGGCTTGCGACCTGTGTTCTTCCTTCTCAGCCTACGTCCTCGAAGACCGTGCTGCACGTTTACAACTGGGGTGTCCTGAGAAACGTTTTCCTCCGGTGAAGTCAAAAGAGGCCTGGTCGGCGGTTTCCGCGGCGGATCAGCTAGAGCAGATGATCGCCCTCGAAGAGGAGGCGGCGCAGTCCGCATCTTCCTCGACCGCGGCATTTATCCCGCTCTCCCTGGGTTCCTCTTACACAGCTTCCTTTAAGGAGCTTTGTCTGTCCCTCTCCACTAGAGGAGAGGGACCAACGTCTGCTGGACCACCTTCTTCTCGGTCCAAGAAGAAAGACAAGGGTAAGTCCCTCCGTCGGCGCTCTTGGGGGCGGGAAGGGTCCCTCTCCCGAGTTGTCGGCCATCGACCCGGTCGATCATTTGGCTTCGACCACTGGTCTCGCAGTGTCCCCATCAGGTCAGTTGACGGAGACTCCGTCGGCGCGGTCGAGATCTTTCTCGACCCGTTGGGCCGGGTTGTTGACTAAGCGAGCGAAACCCTATCTCCCGGTTCCCTCGGTGGGGTTGAGAATCCGTGGGCTTGCCAGTGCCTCCAGTTCCGGAGCCCTCGGGTGAACCCTCCGAGCGAGGGAGCCAGTTCCACCGTCCCCTCCCGCACTGTCCTCGGAAGGCCGAGGTTCTCGGTCTCTGTCTCCAGACTTCTTACGCGGTCCAGCCGATCCGCCATCATAGGCGGTCTCTTGGTCTCAGCATGCGTGGTGGCGCGCCCCTCGTCTCGTCCTCCTCCTGGGGCCGGGGAGGCTTCAGCGTAAGAGGTCGTCGACGTCTGAGGACCTCATGCTGGCAACAGCTCCTTCTGACCCGGGGAACAAAGCCGTCGCCTTCCGCCCATTAAGTGGCTGTCACCGGAGCGGCCAAAACAACCCCTCATCTTACCCAAGGAGCCTGTTCCCAGGCCGGTTGTTTGGCCAAAACCAGCTGCTCCACAGATTCCGGTGGAACCTCCGCCTCCACAGTCGCTGTTTGGGGCTCCGACCAAGAACTCTCGGTCAGCTCAGGGTCTGCCCCATAGGCTGTCGGTCACCCTCACTCCCGATTGCCCTCGGCAGGTGGAGGGTGGCTCAGGCCCGAGGCAGCTCTTTGCAGACTCTTCTGAGTCTGACGACGATTCCTCCCTTTTCTCCAGGCGAGTGGACTTGGAGTCCTCTGGAGGTCAGTCGCTGGACGACAGCCCTTCCTCCTTCCTGGGTTTGCTTAGGCTCATCTTGGAGTCCACTGGGATGCAGCTCGAGCCCGTATCCATGCGGGCCAAGTATCCCCTCACGGAGATATTGGGCCAAGGGGTTTCCCCTATGGAGGTCTTTCCTGTGGCCGAGGCCATTGTAGGCCCGGCCTTGGAGCTCTGGCAGCGCCCTGCTTCCTGCCCTGCGCCTTCGGCCAGGATGGCCAGGAAGTATGCTGTCCCTACTGGTTCCCTGTCCGGTTTCTCGGAACATCCCTCAGCTGAGGGGTTAGTTTACCGACAGCGTTTTCGCATGCGGAAGCGCTGAGGCGTGGACAAACCTCCCGACAAGGAGTCTAAGAAATTGGACTATGCCGGGTGAAAAGTCTACACTGCGTCCTCCCTTGGCCTTCATCAGGCCAGCTCGGCCGTGCTTATGGCATATTTCTCTCATGCCCTGTTGGGCTCCCTGGACGAGGTAGTCCCTCATCTCCCGGCTGACCTGCAGACCACGGTTAGGCAGGTGCGGGACCAGGGCAGGGCAGTGGCCAAGCAGCAACTTCAGACTGCTCTGGACATTGGAGACTCATGCGCCAGGTCAGTCGCGGCCGCAGTGGCTATGCATCGTCGGGCATGGCTGAGGATATCCACCTTCACAGCAGATACCCAGCACAAATTGGCGGATGTCCCCTTCCTGGGGACCAACCTCTTCGGCCCTGGAGTGGAAGGCCACCTCCAGAGGATCGAAAAGTCCAATGCCACTTTGGACTCGGTCTCATCAGCTCAAGAGGGACAAGGGCCGCAGACCGCAGCCCAAGCCCTTTAGATCCCATCTGTGCCAGCGGCATCGGCCTAGCAGCATCAGGACCAGCAGGCTCAGCTTGGCGATCCCAAACCCAAGCCGTGGCTTCTCTTCCAGGAAGCAAGGAGGTAAAGGCCCTGGAGATCCTTGGCTGGTCCTTCCTCCAAGCCTGCCCAGTGACAGGTTGAGAGGTGTTGCCCCAACCCTGTGTCCTCACCCCAGGTGCCCCCTGTGGAGGCGACTCGCCACTTTCTTTCGCCTGGTCGTTATCACCACAGACCGGTGGGTGTTGGAGAGTGGTGGGAAAGGGCCTACCTCGGAGTTCGAGCAGGCCCCACCCTTCAGAGACCGTCGCACCTCGGGGCCTCGGGGTCCAGCCTCGCTGTCAGCTCGCCGAGCCGACATCGCTCTCCTTCTCAGAAGGAGGTGATAAGAGAGGTGGGGACCCTCCTCAAACCCAGGGTTCGTGTCCAGGTACTTCCTGGTTCGAAGCGGACCGGGCGCTGGCGCCCATTCTAGACTCTACGACCTAAACAAGTTCCTAAGGTCCGAACCTTCAGGATGGTCACTCTGGCTCAGATAATACCATCCTTGGAACACGGTGATGTGGTTCTGCTCTCTGGACCTACAGGATGCATTCTTTCACGTCCCTATCCGTCCGTCACATCAGAGGTTCCCTGCTTTCTAGCGGAGGATCCCTTCGAGTTCAAGCCATGCCCTTGAGCATCTCCAGCTCCCAGGGTCTTCACCAAATGCATGGCAGTGGTGACAGCATTCCTGCGGCGTCGAGGGGTCCGGGTTTACCCTTACCTGGATGATTGGCTGATAGCAGCCCCCTCCAGACAGGAGCGGTCCAGAGATCTGGCCCTCCAGGTTTGCTCTCAGGTCGTCCTCCTCATCAACGAGGCCAAGTCAGAACTCGAGCCAAAGTAGGTGATTCTTTTCATCGGGGCAGAGCTCAACTCTCTTCGAGCCAGGGCACGGCTCCCGGCAGACAGGGTCGAGGTTCTTTTCTCCTTTGCCCAATCATTTCTGGTTGGGCAAGCCCTACTGCCTGGACTTCCTGCCTCCTGGGTCTCATGGCTGCCCTGTACCAGCGTGGTCCGTTGGGCCCCACTGGAACATCGCCCCTTCAGTGGGGCTGGCCAGCCAGTGGTCCCAAAGCTGCAATCCATTGGACCAGCTAGAGCGGTGACCCAGGGGATGTGGGAGCTCTCCAGTGGTGGACCGTTCCAGTTCATCTGCAGGAGGGCATCCCGTTTATCCGCGAGCCGGCGGTCCAGTCGACTGATGCCTCTCTGATGGGTTGGGGTGCCCATCTGGGGGAACACCGAGCGCACGGCCTCTGGTCCCCGCGGGAGTCCCGATGCCACATCAACCTGCTGGAGCTCTGAGCGGTCCACCTAGCTCTCACCACCTTTGCTCTGTTTCTTCGGGGTCAAGTGGTCCGGGTCCAGACTGACAACACCACGACCATGTACTATCTAAACTGCCAGGGCGGGACGAGCTCCATGCTTCTATACAAGGAAGCTCTCCACATTTGGTCACTCGTGCGCAGCCTGGAGGCGGATCTCCTAGCCATTCATGTGGCAGGAGCCTCCAACACCCTGGCCAATGCCCTAAGCCGGATAGGGGCTGCATCCCACGAGTGGTCTCTCCTGCCGGAGGTAGTACAAGATCTATTCTCCTATTGGGGCACATTTCAGGGTGGCACTGTTTGCCTCAGGAAGTCTGAGAAGCTGAGCGCTGTACATGCCTGCCCCTCAGCAGGGATCAGCTGCAGGGGATGCCTTCTCAGCCATGGACCCTGGGCCTCTTCAACTTTTCCCGTTCCCCTTGATGCACAAGGTGCTTCCAAAACAAGGAGGGACAAGGTGCAGAGGATTCTGATAGCCCCAGACTGGCACCGTCAAGCTAGTACCAGTCTCCTCAGCCTCAGCTCAGGCTCCCGTGGCAGCTTCCAGCTCGCCCGGACCTGCACTCAGCAATCAGGAGGTATTCCATCGAGACCTTCAATCCCACCACCTGGCCTGGTTCCTGAAGCGGTTGAGTTCCCAGGCCTTGGGTCTTTCCGTCGAGGTCCTCAACATAGTTGAGGCATCCCGTAGAGTCGACCAGTAAAATGCCACGCCTTCAAATGGAAGAGGTTTTCCATTTGGTGCCAAGGCAAGGGCCTGGACCCTTCCTCCTGTTCCTTGGCGAGCATATTGGACTACCTTTGGTCCCTTTCTCAGCAAGGGCTTAGGTCGACAACCCTTAAGGTGCACCTGGCAGCCATCTCTGCTTACCGGGCGCGGGCCGTGAAGCAGTCGGTGGCGCAGGAGAAGGTGGTCTGGCGCTTTTTCAAAGGCCTTGATCACATTTCCCCTCCGGTGCGAGAACTTCCACCTCCGTGGGATCTACTGGTGGTACTGGCAAAGCTGATGGGCAAGCCATTCGAACCAATGCACAGGTGTGAACTCTCTCACCTGTCGTGGAAGACCGTCTTCTTGGTGGCTATCACGTCAGCCAGAAGGATGGGAGAGCTCCACGTGCTCTGCATCGAGTCTCCTTACCTAGTCTTCCACAGGGACAAGGTTGTCCTGCGCCCCCACCCGAAATTCCTTCCGAAGGTGGTGTCGGAGTTTCATCTTAACCAGGTGTTGACTCTGTCGGTGTTCTACCCCAATCACACCTCGGAGGCCGAATATAGGCTCCATACTCTGGACCTTAGAAGGGCGCCACTATATAAGGAGGCGACGGCTGAAATTCGGGAGAGGTTCGCCAGCTGTTTGTCACCTACACTGAAGTCGCACCTGGCAGACCTGCAGCCAGCGGACGATAGGCAGGTGGGTCACCTCCTGCATAGATCTCTGCCTAAGTTGGCAGGCATGAGCTCCCAGAGGGATAAGAGCTCATTCTACCCCGCCATACTGCTGCATCGGGTGGCTGCTTCAAGGATGTCCCTATCCAGGAAATCTGCAGGCTGCTACCTGGCAGTCAGCACACACCTTCATCACTCATTACCACATCGACCTTGAGTCACGCTGGGATGCTGGTTTTGAGGCCTCGGTTCTCCAGTCTCTATTCCCTAAGTAGGGGGTGTGTGCCTTGCCTCCTTCCTCCCAGAGAACTGCTAGGAGTCTGCCAGACAGTGTGGATGAATATCATATCCATGTCCCTAGAAATACAGGTTACTTACCTGTAACAGGAGTTCTAGGAATGGTATATGTTGTTCATCCACACGACCCACCCGACCTCCCTGGCTTCGACGCACAACCTGAGCTTCCAGCGGGCCAGATCTGGCGTCATGGGGCGGAGCCGAGAGTTTTACCACCCGGGTGGGTGGGAGGAGCCAGCTTGAAGACCTTCCGGCAAGATTTAAAGCGGCGAGGACACCTGCCAGACAGTGTGGATGAACAACATAAACCATTCCTAGAACTCCTGTTACAGGTGAGTAACCTGTATTTACTGGTAAAAGCCATACAGCCTGCAATTCAGTTTAATTCAGTTTTATTTGTTCGACTTTTTAGTCATTGCAGAGTATTAAAAAAAAAAAAAAAAATTCAGTAAAGACATTCTTGTACAGTATATCCAGGGTCAGTTACATATGCGAATAACACAGTACAGTAATATATCTCCCTGGAGGAGAGAGAGGGCGGATATGATTGAGACATATACTGTGTAAGTACCTCACTGGGAGGAACAAGGTGGAGGAAAACAATTTTTCATCAGAAAGAGAATCAAAGACTAGGGGACATGGGATGAAACTGGAGGGAGGTTCTGAGGGGACGTGAGGAAGTATTTCTTCACGGAGACGGTGGTGAATAAATGGAATTCCCTACCAGAGGAGACAGTAGAGGCTGGAATGATTACAGGATTTAGGAATGTATGGGATAGGCACCGAGGGGTTCTGGTAGTTGGGGGACAACTGAATATGAGAAAAATTTGAAGCAATGCTAAGGACTCAAATGGACAGACTGGGTGAGCTGAAGGTCATTATTTGCCATCACTATGTATGTGTGTATATGTATATATGTGTGTGTGTGTGTGTGTGTGTGTATATGTATGTATATATGTGTGTGTGTATATGTATGTATATATATACATACATATATATATATATATACACACACACACACATATATATATATATATATATATATATATATATATATATATATATATATATATATACACACACACACACACACGTACATACATATAATACACTGCGCATAGGTGACTTCTGGTGATGTCACCTTCAAGATGAGTGCTTGAAGGTACAATCTGCAGCTGCAGCCTCCTTAAATCCCTACAGTAGACCATTTTCTGATTTAAACAAGATATCCGCAGTAGCCGGGGGACATAGTGTTCACTCAGTGGAGTGTGCGGGAATGACAAACGATGGCCCGAAGCTGAGGATGATGAGGGATACAAAGAACGCCACTTTGGCAGCAAGCTCTCATATGTCTTACCTATCTCCTCCCCCTCAGGCCACCGGCAGGCAAATTCCAAACAAAAACAAAGACCAAATTGCCTCCAACAGAATGGCTCGACCGGAAAATGGATATATAGTCGGTTCCTGATGTATGCACATGCTTGGGACATCATATTTTTATGCATACATCCGAAATGGCATAGAACCGAAAATGTATTGAAATCAATGCAGCCACTCTGTAAAACACACTTTCTTACATATTACACACTTTTACCTTTATTGAATGCTTCAGGCTCATTAAAAATATACCAGTTCATTAAATGTTGCACGCTCTGAGCTATTTGTTTTCTCCATGACTGCTTGCTCTGACTGGCAGGTTGAAACTGCTTAAAACATATTTGTTTTTAACCACTGCCAGCAAGTTATCACTTGTTTAACAGGTTTGATTGTATTAACATCTGAGGAGCCCCTGTTTAGAGGAAAAAGTGTGCACACAACCAAAATTTGGTGTGCATACAAGCAAACGTTTTATCATTAAGTACATAGGATTGGGAATGGGACATGCCGCTTTTATGCATATTACCGAAATGTGCATATATCCAATGTGCCTACAAGTGGAATATTAATAGCAGAACTTGGGGACTTCAGGCGGAAAGTACGTAACACCACAGTGGCCCACCATGCTAATATCACTAAGCTCGAAAAATGGGCTTCTGAATATGAAACCCAGCCTACCAGTAGAGGTTGCCAAGTAGAGATGACTGAAATAGCCATTCTTCAACTACATTCTGCTAGCCACACTATGGAAGACAAGCTGGAGGATGCCAGAGCCCGAAACTGCCAAAACAGTCTCTGCATCTCAAGGATTCCAGAAGGAGAGAAAGCCATGAACATATTACGTTTCTGCAGAGTTTTTTCAACTCTACGCTGGACTTGTCTCAGGACAGAACTCTTGATATTGAACAATCCCACTGAGTGTAGGACTTGAAACCCACTGACCAGCTGCCTGACCATGCTCCATAGTCAATCAATCAATCACTTTATTGAACCAGCCATAAACACCATTGAGCAAGCTCATTTTCAAGGTGGTCCTGGGCATTAATACAATACAGTACACATCATAAGATTACAATTACGGTGGACAACGGTGCAAAAAAAAAAAAGAAACGAAAAAACATTGTGAAGGTGCCAGTAAACATAATTAACATGCAAAGGTACATAATGATAAGCTTTACTGAAATGAGAAGAGACAACAATTCCATATAGTCTCTGCTAAGTAAGAGCTCATACCTAAATGATAAAAAACAAGGAGGTATTCAGGAATAGGGTAGAAATTGGGGTAAGAGTAGGCAGCCAAAGGGAGACCAGAATGGGTAAAAGGTAGAGAATAAGCAGGGCCATCTTAGATTAAAGGAACGACTAGGTCCTAAGGTTTCTATTAGAATGTGGGGTGGATGAGATAGCAGAAACGTAGGATTTGAGAGTGGCACCCAGGGCTTAGGGGTCATCAGGCGCTGAAACAGTTGCATGATTCCTTCAAATAATCCATAATAGAGCTTTGAATGTGAAAATGCTTGGAAGTGAGGATAATTTTAATGAGTCTTGCATAGTGTTCCAAAGTGATGGAAGTGGGAAGTTGATTGCTGCTGAGCCAAGGGTAGTTTTCACTCTAGGAATCTGGAAGCAGATTAAGGAGAAGTGTCTCGGGCCATAGGAACCTTTAGCCCATTTGAAGATGTTCGAGATGTATGCAGGGAGGTTATCAGATAATGCTCTAAAAAACCAGAGGAGAGCATTCCTTTTTCTTCTAGTTGAGAGTGAGGTTCATCCCGAAACCTGGTATAGATGACAGTGATGTGTACTACGGGGTAGATTTAAGGTAAATCTTAAAGCCCAGTGGTAAAGGGTGTCCAGTTTGTTTAGCATCGTTGATGGGCAATGACTGTAAAGGAAGTCAGCATAGTCCAGTATAGGTAGGAATGTAGTTTGTACTAGTCTCATTCTGGCTTCTAACGTGAGTAGGTGTTTAATGCGATAGGATAAACCTAATCGCTGTCTTAGTTTCATCAAGGTTTCATTTAAGTGGCACAGAAAGTTGAACTTGTTATCCAGCCAGAACCCTAGGTATTTAAAGGTATCAACTACTTCAAAGGGTTCATCTAAGAGTGTTCAGATCTGTGTGATATGTGGACATCCGGAAGAAGACTTTGGTGAGAGAATCATTGCTTCAGTCTGTTTGGCGTTGAGGAGGAGCTTATGAGTGAGAAGGTTGTATTGGAGGGTGACAAAGTCTTTCTGTAAGTACTCATGAGCTAGATCCAAGGATGAATTTGTGGTATAGAGTACAGTATCATCTGCGAATAAGTGCACATTTGCTGTGCCCAGCTGTGAGTCCAGATTATTGATGTATATTGCAAAGAGGATAGGGCCCAGGATGGAGCCTGTGGGACTCCTCGTAACAAGGATTTTTGTGGGGACAGATCTCCTATGGCTTTGACTTGTTGTAACCTATTGGTTAGGTAGCTGGTGAACCATTTAATGGCAGAACTATCAAGTCCGATGTTACTCAGTGCAGTAAGCACGATGGTATGATCCACAGTATGGAAGGCCTTACTTAGATCAAGGAAGAGGGCAAATACATGCTTCTTAGAGTCCAAGGCCATAGTAGTCCCCCTTTCTCCGATTTAACGACAAATAGAATGTGCTGAGCAGAGTGTGGTGGGCTAAGGACGTTCAGTACAAGAGGAAAATGATGACTATCCTGTTTCACTCCAAACTTAGAGGAAAGCCTTCCTTCCATTTATGAAACCACTGAGAGCCCAAGATCTTCAGTCTTATACACCCTACCCAGCAAAGATGATGATACAGTTCTCATATGGTTCAAGCACTTCACCACGCCTGACCAAGTCCACGCAGAATCCAAGGCTGAACCCACTCATTGCATCAGAGAAATGGCCTACCTCCAACTGATTGCCTCTAAGCTGACCAGGCAAGCGTAGAAGACCAAGGACTCCTGCAATAAACAGGCAGCGTAGACCATGCAGCAGATAATCAAGCATCTCAGGGTATATTGGAATATGGCTGGCCGCTCAGTGGACCCGAACTGATGCAGCTCATTGGAGTAGCTTTTTAACTATTTAGTAATTGAATCCTTCCAGGTAGGTCCATTAACCCTTTTTTCTCTGTTCCTAGTCCCTAAAATGGGTTCCGTTTGTGTTCTGCTTCTGCCGGGTGGTTGGCTGGTGGTCCCCTCCCACTCCCCCAGTTTGTATGCCATCCTGTAAAGTATTTCTGCCACTGTGAGCCCCTCTGCTGGTGCTGTTGCTGATGGGGATATTTTATGGCTTTTATTTCAAACACTACCTCCATAAACTGCTACTTACAGTCCTAATAGCTGCCACTGCCTTGTATAACTTGGTGAGGGGGAGGTCTAACATTGCCATACCTCGGGGACTGGGAGCTACTAGCTTTTGGACCCCTATTATGATGCAAGACTTCCTGGGGCCTCCCCCTGTTCTTCCCAGTCTTGTAGGCATGGGGATGGCAGGCACCTTACAGGTGACAGATGTAAGTAAGTGCTTTTCATTATGCAAGTGGCCGGCTTAGATGATAGCTGGATGAACCATGAGTGCAGGCTTCAGTGTTTTCGCAGCACCAATCTGTGTTCCCAGTTGGTATGTACTAGTTATACTAGGTGGAGTTCCTCCGAAATGGCAACTGTTGGGTGTAATCGAGCCTGTCATTGAGGCAAAGATCAGAAAGCATAGGAAAACCTGGAGCCGTTATAAAATTCACAAGCAGCATTTTATTATCAATAACAATATATGAATTATTTTCCAGTATCCTGTTTCTCCGTTCAGTCCATTGACTCCTTGTTCTGGATCAGAGATATGTAAATCATTTCTGGGTCAGAATGTTCCTTTTTGTCTTTGAAAATCTCTCAAAGAATATTTATTGTGTACAGTCCATTATCTTCCAGCCATTGAACATCACTTCTTTTTTTTTTTTAATCCAGTGTTTCAAAGTTTGCATACCTCTTCATCAGGGGAATAATGGCTTTAAATCAAACAGATAGATCCATTATAAATGTCACATTCTTTGACTTTTTTATGTATATTGCATTAATATTTAATTATTTAAAAACAAAAATTACTATTTGGAATTTGGAGTGGATAAGTCACCAAATTACCTGTGTTAGCTGAACCAAGTGCACACAAATCTTTAAAATCCAGTAATTTTTTTTGTCATTTAATATATTCTTCATTGTTTTATGGGGAAGTGGGGAGACAGAAAATTCCCACATTAACTGATTTTACTCTCTGAATTATCAGTGATTGGTGTTACAACCCAATCTGTATGCAAATAAGTGAGAGGGACTATTGGAGTGTGGTGGGGGTGGGAGCTGGAGTGTGCGAGCAGTAATAATCGGGCAGTTAACGCGGAGGAAAGCTCCATTATTGCGAGTGTAATAAAGCTTAAAAGCCCAACAGAAAGAATACAGAGAAAATCAGTTACAGTCCCATGAATTATGAAAAATAACATATGGGACTGTATCTGTTTCTGTGCTGTGCCATTATCTTGGGATTCCATGACATGAAAAACCTCTTGAGCTTTGCTTTCGAGGTTATAATGTTATGGAACCCCTTTGATGGTGTTATGACACCATAACAGGTAGAGTCCCATGTGTTATTCTATTTTTAGTTATTTATTTGAAAATTGGTTAACTGGGAAAGGGGCACTGAGTCGAAGCCCGTTTTCAAGTGCAACTAGGGTGGTGTTGAGTAAGTTACTTTTTCTATTACTTTCTATTTCGTTTAGAAATTTGATCTAGGAAGCTCTGTGCAGTCACTAGCAAGGATGAAGACGTACTAGAAAAAGTAATACACCTGACAGTTACAGTTACTTATTTCTCTTCATACAAAAATGGTACAAATATAATAAAAACTATAACAGATGAGATTTATTTGAAAGTAATATGTTAGTTACTAGTTACTTTCAAAGAAATGTGAGCGGTTATAGTTATGTATTACTTTTGTATAAAAAGACTTAAGGATTTCTAACTGTAACGTATATTACTTGTTCCAGTACTTCTCTATCCTTGCTAGTGACTGCACAGAGCTTTCTGGAACAAGTTTCCAAAAGTAATAGAAAGTAATAGAAAAAGTAACTTACCCAACACTGAACTAGTGGAAGGGGAAGGGGTAGGGTAATAGATGAGATAACTGCTATAAGCAGTTGGAATTCCCCTACCTAACTGATTTGTTTTAAGTGTTTAGTATTTATTTAATATCCGAAGATAGGTTTGACAGCTAGAGTAAGTGTTTCATTGACGGGCTTAATGTGTCTTAGGCCAGAAGATTAGCCCTGATGGGAAGGCAAAAGTTCAGCTCCAGCTTGTACTGCACACTGGCGAGACAACCAACTTCCACTTTACCAATGAAAGCAGCGCTATTAAGGAACGCGATGCAGTCAAGGATCTTCTTCAGCAGTTGCTACCCAAGTTTAAGAAGAAAGCTAACAAAGAACTGGAGGAAAAGAACAGGTATGTTCAGTTACCATTTTGAATGCTTGCTTTTTAAGCTTGATATGAAAACTGCACAGAAACAGCTGCTGTTGGTGCTGAAGTACATAAAAAAAACTATGTTCTGTATATTTTTATTTTTATACATTTCTATTTTCTTCTGTAGTTTTAAATAGCATAAAACTAAACTTTTAATTCAGACAGTTATGGTAAAGTAAACTGAAAAAGCCATTATGCTTATGAATACAAGCCCTTCTGGCCATTTGATGCAATTTTTCAGATAGGAATGTCGACAAGTTTATTTTTGTTTTTTAATTGGCAATAATGAACAACATATGTGTACACTTAAATCAGTTGTAGTTTGAGATCTGAATTTTCATTAAGTATGTGTCCTAAGACCCCTGACTTCTGCTTGAGACTATTGGTTATAATACTTGGGGATCCAGAGATGCAACATTTCTAGTCATACTTTCATTTGCATATGATTCCTTTCTGCAAGGGAGGTCCATGCTCTTCAAGTAAACTGTCTCGGAGCTTTGTGTATATAGTCATGTGCTCCAATCTTAAGAGTTGCATATGACTCCACAAATGTGCTGTAGGGATGCTACTGTTATACATTTATTTAGTTTTTGTGCACCAAGCAATTGGTAACTTAACTTATGGTAATTTTCATTTACCAATTGTTTGTTAAGGAGGCAGTATAGCATAGTGGTTAAGGGCACTGAGCTGCAAACCCGGAGACCTGGGTTTGAGTCTCCTCAGTTCCCACTTGCATACTGTGTAACCCTGAGCAAGTCACTTAATTTCCTTGTGCTCCCAGGTCATACCTGGAAACAGGCTCCAGCTTAGTGGGCCTTGCCTGGTTAAACTGTTTCCCCTTTCCCTTACCGGGTGGATGCACTGGACAATACAGTGCCTATTTTCAGGTATAACCTGCGAGAAGTACAACAATAAACAAACAGTAGCACAGTGGTACAGAGAAAAATCTTACATTATATTAGCATAATTCAAAAAATACAATAGTACAGAAACTTGCGTGCAGAGTATATCCTGTTTACAACTGAAAAAAGCATACAAAAGGCACATACAAGTAGAGGTACAAAGCATCAGGTACATGAGCAATTATCATTGGAAGTCGGTAGAAACTTATGAAGCTCATTCTTGAAAACTAGATGTGTCAGAGCTCCTAAGGTGAAGTGGATGTGAGTTCTATAGCGTAGGGACAAAGATGAAAAAAGCCTGCTGTCATATTTGTAGCGCATTTGGGTACAGACAAAAGAGACTGGTGAGCATGGTCAGTTTTAGTGAACATATCAGCCAGGGCAGCCGGTTTAGTTGATCTGATAATCTTGTTGATTGTACAGTCTGACGTATAAAGTTGATATAAGGTTGGGGAAGGTCATCCTAGGCTCCAGTAAAGAGAACAGTGGTGAGTCAACTGGGGCACAGATAAGGCAAAGTGGCAGATGTAACTGCTGTTCCCTTTATTTATGTTATAGTTGTTTGCCTCAGAGTAAGGTGTAAGACAATAAGTAAGGCTAGGCAACAAAACACCCTGAGCTATAGATAGCCTGGCAGCAGGAGCCAGGGCATGTCTGACATAGAAACATAGAATTTGACGGCAAATAAGAACCGCTTGGCCCAACTAGTCTGCCCATTTCCCTACCTGATGGATAAGCTGCAGATTCTAGTTAATCAACAGCTTACTTCCTCCTACCCCCCACTAGACTTGCCTTATGCCTGTCCCATGCATTCTTGAATTCTACCACTGTTCCTGATTCCACAACCTCCTCAGGAAGGCTGTTCCATGCATCTACAGGCCTCTCTGTGAAAAAATACTTTCTAACATTACCTCTGAGCTGTCCCCCCTCTATCTTCAAATTGTGCCCCCTTGTTCTTGCACATTTCTTCTTCTGAAAGATGCTATCCTCTTGTACTTTAATTCCCTTGAGATACTTGAAAGTTTCTATCATGCCCCCCCACCTTTCCTCAAGAGTATACATATTAAGCTGCTTTAGTCTCTCCTCATATGTCTTCTGATGCAGACCCTGCACCATTTTGGTTGCCCTCCTCTGAATAGCCTCCACTCTGTCTATATCTTTGCGGAGATGGGGTCTCCAGAGTTGCATGCAGTATTCCAGATGGAGTCTCACTGTCTGTACAGAGGGATAACAACTTCCTGTTTTCTAGTGTTGATGCCTCTCCCTGTGCATCCCAGTATACCCTCAGCCCTCTTTACTGCCTTCTCACATTGCTTGCCCACCTTTAGGTCATCTGATATAATCACTCCTAGGTCTCTTTCGTTTTTTTTGTTGTTATTAAACTCACGCCCCATTGTGTACTCTTCCCCTGGGTTTTTGTTTCCCAGATGCATTACCTTGCACTTCTTTGCAGTGAATCTGAGCTGCCACATATTTGACCATTCCTCCAACCTTGTCAAGTCCCTTTTCATCCTTTCCACCCACCTTGTGTATCAACCCTGTTGCAGATCTTTGTGTCATCTGCAAAGAGACATACCTTTCCTTCCAGGTGCTCTCCAATGTCACTTATAAAGACATTTAAGAGGACCAGTCCCAGTACCGAACCCTGCGATACCCCACTAGTTACCCTCCTTTCTTACTATTACGTTTTACGTCCTTTTGTCCAGCCAGTTTTTTTTTTCCAGGCTACCACCTTGGGACCCACTCCAAGGCTGGCTAACTTGTATATTAACTTTTTGTGTGAGACTGTGTCAAATGCCTTGCTAAAATCCTAGGTAGGCCATATTCACAGCCCCTCCCTGGTCTACTACTTTGGTCACCCAATCAACAAAGTCTATTAGGTTTGTCTGACATGACCTTCCTGCTGTGAAACCGTGCTGCCTTGGGTCCTGTGCCCCACTGGCTTCTAGGTACTCAGCAGTTCTTTCTTTCAGAAGTGATTCCATAATTTTCCCTACCACTGAAGTCAAACTAACAAGTCTGTAGTTTCCTGCCTGTGCCCTGCTCCCACTTTTGTGAAGTGGAATCACATTTGCCCTCCTCCAGTCCTCAGGTACCACCCCATCCTCCCATGAGTTCTTAAAGAGAGTAGTCAGTGGTGTTACTAGTTCTTCCTTAGTTCTTTTAGTATTCTTGGGTGAATCCCATCAGGCCCCATTGCTTTGTCCACCCTCGGTTTCAGGAGTTCTTTCAAAACTCTTTCTTCTGTGAATGGACTGGTATCGACCGCCTATACAGAGTTTCTCTCTTGTTTGATTTAGGTACCTCCCCTCCTCTTCCGTTGTGAATACTGAGCCGAGATATTCGTTCAGTATCCCTGCTTTTTCACTGTCATCCTCTGCCCACATTCCCTCCCCTTTATTAAGTCTCTGTGTCACTCCCTTGGTCTTTCTTCGCTCCCTAATGTACATATAAAAGGTTTTATCCCTCTTCTTAACAGAGTTGGCTATCTTTTCCTCAGTTTGTGCCTTTGCTATTCTGACTGCCTTCCCTACCCCCTTCTGCTTTAACTGATAAAGTTCTCTGTCCTGCTCCTTCTGTATTTGCTTATATTTCCTGAATGCTATCCTATTCTCCTTAACCGTCCCTAACACCTCCTTTGAGAACCATAGTGTTTTTTCCTTCGTTTTGTTTTGTTGATTTGCTTCACACAAAGGCTTGTTGCCTCTGCGATGGCTGTTTTGATTATTCCCCATTGTTCCTCCACCCCTCCTTCTTGCCTGTTTGCTAGTGCTTTTCTGAGGCACTGTCTCATTTTCCCAAAGTTCGCCTTCCTAAAGTCCAGTACTCTTGTTTTTGTATGACTTGACTCTATGGCTGTGTTTATTGTGAGCCACACTGTTTGGTGGTCACTTGTTCCCAGATAGCTACCCACTTCTAAATCTGAAATCATTTCTCCTTCCCCCAATTGGGAGTACCAGGTCTAAGATTGCTCCCTCTTGAGTGGGTTCCAACACTAACTGTCTGAGGCATGCCCCCTGTAGAGCATCAAGAATGACCCTGCTCTTGGGTGTACCTGCAGCAAAGGTACTCCAGTTAACATCTGGCATATTCAGGTCCCCCATCAACAATATCTCCCCTTTTTCTGCCATTTTAAGGATGCCTTCTATCATTTCCTTGTCCATTTCCTCCCCCTGAGATGGGGGTCTGTACACAACCCCCATGCAGATCGTGGTGCCATTTCCTGTCTCCAGGGTGACCCATAGTGACTCATCAACTTCCTGTTTACTCTTTTAGTTCTGTTGACTTAATCCCTTCCCTTATATAGAGAGCTACTCCTCCTCCTCTTTTACCCACCCTGTCCCTCCTGTAGAATGTGTATCCTGGTATGTTGACATCCCAGTCATGGTTCTCTGTGTACCATGTTTCAGTGACTGCCACAATATCCAGGCATCCCTCTTCCATCAAGGCCACTAGTTCAGGGAGCTTGTTGCACAGACTGCGGACCCTATAAGCAAGTCCTAGCTTCAAATTAACAGACTTGCAGGCATTTGGTATGTACAGGCTAAAATCAAGGGCCAGAGCTGCAGTACAGGAGAGTCATCATAGCAGTAAATAGTTGAAGCAGGGAAACAAGCCCTCCAGCAAAGAGCATGGAGTAGGTTTTGCTAGAGTACAGGAGAAGCCTGTTTTGAGTTAGACAAAACTGAACACTCCCAAAGTCAGCATTAAATTGCAAGTTAATTTCATTCATTTTCTTGGAGCTTGTATATAGCACCATATCGTCTGTGTAAAGCAGGGTGGAGCAGGAAGCAGTGAATCTGGGCAGGTTATTGATAAATAAGGTAGAAAGCAGCAGACCCAGTATGGAGCTTTGTGGAACATCAGTGTTAATGGTGGAGAGTTCAGATCTGGCTTGGTTTTATTTAACAAATTGTTGTCGATCACTGAGGTAACTCTAAAACCAGGTAGTAGCAGAGGACAAAAAAACAAGGCAGACAATTGGTCCACAAGGTCAAATGCCTTTGTAAGGTCAATGAAGAAAGCCCCTGTGACTATACCCCTATCCACAGCCATTTTGACGTCATTATTAAACTGAATGATGACAGTTGACATACTGTGGGCCGACCTGAAACAGTGCTGATCTGTGGGTATAATATTGTGTCGACTCGCCTAGTCAGCCATCCAGTCACCAGCCCTGAGTCAGCTCCTGAACCCCCGGTTGCAGTCATGGTAGTATATTGCACTGCTGCTGTGTCTTCGGGTTGCTTGATCCCTTGATTTTTAGTTTCTAAATTGAGAAATGAGGTTCAGAATGTTAAAGGAATTGTCTAATCTACACATCTGGGCTTCATAGCCCAATACCTTATGGCAACGTTATCCAGTTGCTGCCAAAAGTATATTTTCTAACTGTGTCCTTTTAGGTAGGGAAGGGATTGTATCTGCAGCCGAACCCACGGCCAGCTGATCCCTTCCACTTCTCAGTCTGCTGGCCCCATGTCTAAGCAGGGAGAGTGTGGGGGCGTGCTCCATAAAAGTCTATGGGGACATTTTTTCTTTTTGCATAATTCTTTTTCCTTTTTACAGTGACTCACATAATAGATACAAAACAACAATGTATTACCAAAAACAAGTTCATCTATTAACTATATACATGTGGTCCATAATGACAAAATATACATTTTTATGACATTAAAAGCTATAGTTACAAGTGCTGCTAAAACAACATTTAGTTGATTTATTCTATGTAGTATATGGTGGTCCTATACTTGGCGGGAGAGAGACCCCTATATATTACAGAACAAGACCTCCGGAGAAGAGAGGAGGGTCCCTCTTATAGGTGGTAGTCCCCAGACTGATCTCTCCCCTTCTCCCACCCCCATAAAATCTTATGTAAACACTTCCCAGAGGGAATGAGCCTCCGAGGGAGACAGTGATGCCAAGAAGGAATCCCATGTTGCAAAGAAACATTCGCCCTTACTATTGATAAAATCCGAAAGGCACTCCCCTGCCAACGTTTGTACCACCAAGGTCTGCCATCGCTGACGCATGGGTGTGACACACACGACCCAGGTGTTAAGGATGCAGTGGCATGCCATTATCACTAAGACTTGTATCCACCGGGGAAATAATCCCCACCTCTCTGCCCCCAGGTCCTCTGTACCAGGTAGCATAGCGAGAGGTGTTGCCGGAATCTGTCGCCCCAATAAGGTTGAGCTCTCCCGAGCTACTGCAGACCAAAACGGCTGTAAACTCGGGCATGCCCAAAAATAGTGCATGTAGGATCCCAGAGCTGTCTTACATCTCCCACAAAGTGGTGAAACTGCAGGGTTAAACTTCTGAAGTACCACCGGGGTGGGGGGGGGGAGAGGGCAATACAATCTGTGAATGAATTTACATAATGATTCCTTATATTTATTACATATTAGGTAGGTTGCCCATATGGGATTGCAACACCATTCTCAATTGTTGTCCCGAACTGGCAACCCTGACACACTCTCTCTCTCTCGCTCTCTTTTTCTCTCTCTCTCTCTCTCCCACAATGCCTTAGTTCTGAGGGTAAGATCAGGGAAGTACTGTCTCTCCTCGTGCACTGCCTTCCAAGTGAGACCCTTGGTGTCCTTCTTGGCTGCATAAACCTGTTGCTGCACTTGAGCAAGCAGTGGTGCAGTCACCTGGTCCCTATCCATCCCCCTATCACAAGCCTTCACCTGTGGATAGCTAAAAAAATGTGTTTGAGGCAGGCCCATAACACCCTGCAGGTCCGCAAAGGTATGCATCCCATCTTGAGTGAACTAATTACCCATACACATGACACCCCTAGCCTCCCACTTTCGAAACCCCGCATCTGATGACCCTGGTAGGAAGAAAGGGTTTCCCGTCAGAGGCACTAGCAATGTATCCTCCCCAACACATCTCTGTGGCATCTTGAGCTCTCAGGCCTCTAACACCCACCCAATCATGGGATTAGCAGATCCCAAACTAGAATATACCCTATGTCCTCACTTTGACAAATAGGCAGACAACCACCTTGGGCACCCCATCTCCTCCAAATCCACCTATTCTGCCTCGGCTGGGCAATTCACCCAGTGCTGTATGTACCAATGTTGAATGACCACATAATAGCTTTTAAGGTCAGGGAAATTGAAGCCCCCCCTTTAAGACATCTGCCTTTAGGGATTTCTAAACTTGTGCGGGGTCGCCTACCTGCCATATAAAGACAGTGAAGAGAAGGCCCCATCTGGCCACCGCAGATCAACTTTAGTTAGGCCCATTGGGAGCATCTGCATCGTTTACAGTACCCGGGGCATGATATTCATTTTTATGGGATTAATGCAGCCCAGCCACGAAATGAGCAAAGCTCTCCAGCTTCTCAAATCTCCCAGAATTGTATTTATAACGGGAGCGAAGTTTAGCTGGTACAGGATTTCAGGGTCTCTTCCCACCTAAATTCACAGGTATTCGAAAGAAGTAGTAACCTCCTGTAGACACCATGTGTTTCCCTGGTTCACATACACCACTCGACCCAGGGAAAGCAACTCGGATTTCTCCAGATTAATTTTCTAGCCAGAAAATGCAGAAATTCTGAAATCGGATGTAGCAACACTGGCACAGACCTCTGTGGCTCAGAAAAGTAATAGCAGCACATTGTCTGCTTACAGTGTTGTTTTATATATCCTGCCTGATTTCCCTTGAACTCCACAGATATCTGGACTATCCTGGATACGGGCAGCCAGAGGCTCAATAGCCAGCACAAATACGAGATGGAGGCAACCCCCGCTGTGTTCCCCTAAACAGAGGAAATTTATGTGACAAAGACCCAATGACCAAGATTCGTGCCTCTGGTGCTTTGTAGAGTGCCCTGACCAGGCCCACAAAGTCCTCCCCAGACCAAACCATCCCATAAGGGAAATGTTTTCAATGCATTTTTACGAAAGTTTGAGCAATCTTAGAGGAAAATGAAAGCTACTGCTTAACTAATAGGGGCCCTATTAATTGAGCGGTGGCTTTCATCTTCCTCTAAGATTGCTTAAACTTACTTAAAAAGGCATTTGAAAAATGTCCCCATTGACTTGTATGGGGCGTGCCTCCGCGCTTTTCCTTCTTAGACGTTACACAACATTTTAGCGCGGGGATGGGGCCAGCAGACGGAGAAGTGGAAGGGATCGGCTGTTTGTTTTTATTAAATGGGTAAGGACACTGAAACAAGCCCTTTTTTTTTTTTTTTTAGGTCCGACCCGAACATATAACAAATACAACAATATACAAAACATATAAAAAAAGACAAATATATTAAAAACATTTACATACATTTAAAGCATACAACCATTCTTTCATTTTTTTTTTTTTATCATATCATTGTTTCAAACAACATGAAGTCTTGCTGTTTTCTGACAATATGCAGTTAGCCACAGTACTTGAACTGCTCCGGAGAGGAAAGGGTTAACTCTATGCCAGAGCATAGAACGTTGAGCTCGAGCTCGGTTCAAACCACTGTCTGCTGCACTTTCAAGTGTAACCGTCAGATTCTTTACTCCGCCTACCTGAACAGTCGCTCTGGAGAGCTCTCCTATGCTTTTGGTTTGCTACTAGTAAAATGTCAGTTTTGTACCATTTTTTTCTGTGTATTTCTTTGGTCATATCCCTGTCTGCGATACAGTAAGTGTGTAGGTAGTGGGCTGATTATTTAGAGTTTTGTTTTTATTGTGAAAATTGTAAAAAAAAAAATGTGTTAACGTTTTTTTTAAATACCCATAACACGGTTAGGAACCGATAAGGGAGTCTTGCCTGGTTGAAGCCGAGTAAAGAGTACGTTTTTTATTTATATTTATTTATTTATTTTTTTTAGGATGGCTACGTCTGAGAAACCCAAAAGAAAAACCGGGCCTACTGTGTTTTAACACTGCAGTGTGTGTGGGGAGGCCATTGCTAAGGCTGATCCCCACACCACCTGTGTTAACTGTCTGGGGTTTGACTACCTCGATTCAGACTGCCAAATTTGTAACAATTTTCCTAAGGCCATCCTGGAAAAAAGATTGGGCAGGCTTAGGGAAAAGGAGGCAGAGAAGTCCGCTGACCCAGGTGGCCAGCCCGGTTCGGTTCCAGCCGAACCTGAGAGAGTGCCCTCTGATCAGGGCGAGACTCCCTCGGGCAAAAGGAGAGCCGATCCCGAGGGGTTGGTTCCAGCAAAAAGAAAGAAGAAAGACAAATCGGCCGGTTCAGATCCAGAACCGCATCATCCAACCGCCGAGGAAACTGCCAGGGTGATTAGTATTGTGGAATCACTCTGTCCGGTTCTGACTGATCCGACGCTTTCCGGTAGGTGTTTGGTTGGTTCCTCCGGTTCCAGATTATTCCCCTGAAGAGTATTATGAACCAGATCTGGAGGGTGAAAACTACAATGATGATAATGGTATAGAAGGTCTGGATGAGCCCATAGAACCGGACATCTCCCCAAACAGACCTTCTGATGTTTTCCCCCTCCTAAGCTTTCTGAGTCCCCTTCCCACTTTTATGTTTTACAAAAAAGTGGCAGAAACCCTCCAGCTCCCTCTGGTTGAAGCTGTTTAGGAGCAAGAGGAGCCTGACTACTGTACGTGGAGATGATGGACATCCCAGAGTCCAAGAGACTGTCTATTCTCCTCCATAAATCTTTTGGGAAACGGACACAAAGATTGCTTAAGACACCAAATTGTCTGCTTCCTGTGGACAGATGACATGGACAAGAGGTGCATGCTGTCAGGCTCAGGTACGGAGTTCTTGTACCAGCAACGCAGCCATATTGGGGTGGTGTAGGCAGCAGCCTGTGATAAGACTAGCATACCCGTGGCTTCACACACACCCAGATAAAGACGCTAGGAAGATGGATGCCATGGCTAAAAAAACAGTATTTGGCATCCTCCTTGGGACTCGGGCAGGCTAACTACATGGCCTACACAGCCAGATACCGGAAGTCCAGATGGGATACTGTTCTGGAACTGGCTAAACAGGCTTCCCCCCAGCTAGCCAGGGAGCTGGAGGAGGTGGCTGCTGATGGGATAGAGGCATCAGAGATCCAATTTCATGCTGCTATGGACTCCAATGATGTATCATCATGAGTCATGGCTATATCTGTGGCTCTTTGGAGACTGGCTTGGCTCAGATGTACTAGCCTCTCACAGGACACCCAGGCTAAGGCTATGGATTTCCTTGTGGTGGATAATTCTTTGGGGGAGCAGGCAGAGAATTATATGAAGAAAATGGATGAGTACAGGACCACCTAAGGCCAAGGAAAGGCAGACAACTCCTGAAAAGCAGCAATCTAGGGGCAGGGGCAGGCCTTTTCACAGGCCTCCTCTCCTTTTCCTCAGAGAGGGTTCTTCAGAGGGAGAGGCAGAAGAGGGATGAGCAGGGCTGCATCCTCCTCTCAATCCAAGGCTCCTGCCAAGCAGATACCCTGATGTGTCAGCTCAGGTCGACCCCCCCCCCCGTAGGAGGCAGGCTGGCTTACTACTTCCAGGCCTGGAAGTCTGTTACCTCAGACAAGTGGGTCCTGTAGATAGTAAGCCAGGGACTGGCCCTCGGCTTCAAAAAGTTCCCAAAGCTGAGAGTCAGGTCTTTTCCACCTACAAACATCTCCAAAACCATTGCCTTAGAGGCAGAGGTTTCCTCTCTGCTGGCTCTCAGAGCCATTGAGAGAGTTCCTATTGCACACAGGGGCAAAGGTCTGCATTCCAGATACTTCCTTACCCCGAAAAAGACAGGAGAGTGGCGATCCATCCTAGGTCTAAGATATTTAAACAAGCACCTGCTCAAGCCAACATTCAAAATGGCGACTCTGGGAATAACTCTTCCCTCTCTGAGGTCAGGGGATTGGTTAGCCTTCCTGTACCTCAAGGATGCCTACTTTCACATTCCCATTGGATGCTCCCACAGAAAGTACCTCAGGTTTGAATTGCCTTCAGGCCATTATCAGTTCAGAGCAGTGCCCTTCAGGCTAACATCAGCACCAATGGTATTCACAAAATGCCTAGCAGTAGTAGTGGCCTTTCTCAGGAGACAAAACATCTCCATATTTCCATACCTGGATGACTGGCTCATTGTGGGGCAGTCTCCAAACCAAGTCATGTCAAACCTGCAAGTGATCCAGCAATTGCTCACTTCCCTAGGATTCCTCCTCAATCTTCCCGAAGTCAGTTCTCGAACCAGTGGAACTCGTGACCTTCATAGGGGTAGAGCTGAACACTGTCCAAACGAAAGCCTTTCTTCCTCTAGCAAGGGTAAAGGCCCTTACAGACCTGACTTCTTCCTTTTGCCTTCTGGTCTCTCGACCAGCAAGGCATTTTCTTCAACTCCTGGGCCACATGGCAGTTTCCAATGCAGTAGTGCAAGGTACCAGGTTTCAGATGAGGGACATTCAGTTCCACTTGAGGGCTTTTTGGTCCCAGAAAAGAGACCTTTTAACCAAACTAATTCCAGTGACTGAGACTCTGATCCAGACTCTCCAATGGTGGTTGGATCAGGACACCCTCAGACAAGGAGTCGCATTCATCACCCAGTCTCATTCTGTGGTTCTCGCTACAGATGCCTCTTTCCTGGGATGGGGGCTCACTTGGGGAGCCCTCACAGCACAGGGAGTGTGGTCCCCTCAGGAGTCTCTACTTCACATCAATCCTCTAGAACTCAGGGCAGAGTACCTAACTCTGCAGGCTTTCTCGGAATCAGTACAGAACAAGGTGGTTCAGGTCAGGACGGACAACGCCACCACCATGTGGTACATCAACAAACAGGGAGGCACTCTGTCTACGGCCTTGTGCATGGAAGCTGTGAAATTATGGTCCCATGCTTATTCTTTAGATATGTCTGGTAGCAGTCCACCTTCCAGGGAAGGACAGTATGCTAGCAGATGCCTTGAGCAGGATTTCTCAGGGCCCTCACTAATGGTCCCGGGATCCTCTATTGTTAAAAGTAATATTTTCAAGGTGGGGCACTCCAGAGATAGACCTCTGCAGCCCCAGACAATCACCAACTTCCTCTCTTTTGTTGCAGACCACCAGTATTGGGATCAGTCCCCCTGGATGCTCTACTTCTGGATAGGCAGGGGAAATGTCTGTATGCCTTTCCCCTCCTTTCCTCTATTATTCAAAGTTCTGGTCAAGATAAGGTCACAGTCTTGCAAAGTGATCCTGATTGCTCCAGATTGGATCAGACACCCTTGGTATCCTCTGTTACTGTCCCTGGCGGTCCATCTCCCCTTAGCTGTTCCCAAGAATCACAATCTATTAATCTCATCTCAGGGGAGAATTTGGTACCCCAACCTTCGGTCTCTCATCCTCAAGGCATAGCTTTTGAAGAGCTAGAATATGCAAGTCTACATCTGTCTCAAGGGGGTTCTAGACTTTCTCAAGGCCTCTCGAAAACCTGCCACCAGAAAAACTTATAACTTCAAATGGAAAAGATTCAGCATTTGGTGTTCCAATAAGCACATATCCCCAGATTCTGCTGAGTTGGCTACAGTTCTGGATTATATGGTTCATCTTAATGGCTTAGGCCTTAGACCAGGTACCCCGAAAGTACACTTGTCAGTTGTTTCTGCATTTCTGTGAGTGGGGAAAGCTTCCTCACTTGCATCCCATCCGTTTTCTGTAAATTCTTTAAAGGATTGCTCCACACCAACCCTCCTTTTATGGATCCTAACCCTGTTTGGGATCTTAATGTTTGCATTGCTCAGCTTATGCAACCACCTTTTGAGCCTTTGGTCTCAGCAGAACTTAAGTACTTGACTTGAAAAGCTGTGGTCCTGGTAGCTATTACCTCTGCCAGGCGTATCAGTGAATTACAAGCTCTGTCAGTGGAGCCTGATTTTATCTCATTCCATAGAGATAAGGTGGTCCTCAGAACCAACAAGAGGTTCTTACCCAAAGTGGTTTCAGATTTTCATCTGAACCAGTCCATGACTCTTCCTGTGTTCTTCGCTGATCCTTCTTCTTCAGGAGAGAGAAGATCACACAGATTGAATGTTAAGAGGGCAATTAGCTACTACATTGGGCGTACTAAGGCAATTAGGTCTGACTGTTCTCAATTGTTTCTCACTTCTGGTGAAGTGGGAGGGGGTAGACCTGCTACTAAGAGAACTATTGCCAGGTGGATTGTCTCTTGTATACAATTCTGTTATGAAAAGCTAGGCAAAGTACCCCCCCTCAGGCCTGAGGACTCATTCGACTGGAGGTACAGCTGCTTCTCTGGCTGCTGCCAGAGATGTACCTTATTAGAAATATGCAAAGCAGCCACTTGGAAAACAGTCCATACTTTCAACAAGCATTACTCTCTGGACATCCAGGCTAGGAGTGATGCTAGGTTTGGTACAGCAGTACTGCAGAGCCTATTCCCAAAATAGGTTCCGAACCCTCCTCCATGGAAGTACTGCTTGGTAGTCTGCATATTTGTCAGAATACAGCAAGACTTCATGTTGTTTGAAGGAAAAATTACTCACCTTAGTAATTGTGTTTCTTCTAATGGAGCCTTGCTGTATTCTGACCTCTCTCCCTGCCTCCTCTCTCGGAACCTGGATTTTGGGAAGTGGGCTGGCAAGTGCAGTGTTGCACCCAAGGGGTGCACTAGCACTCTCCCTGTATTGGGGGGGGAGAGTGCATTTTGTTTTTATTGTATTTTTTGTAATTATTTTGTTCACTACCTGTTTTTTTGTTTTGGAGTTCTCGACTTTTGAGTCTTTGGGGAACCCAAAACATTTGGTTGCCTTTTGGCTAGTAATTTTACAATTTCCACCTAGCAGGTGTAGTTAGTTAGTCTTAGCTCGTAAGAATCTGACGGTTACACTTTAAAGTGCAGCAGGCAGAGGTTCAACGTTCTATGCTCTGGCATAGAGTTGACTCTTTCCTCTCCAGAGCAATTCAAGTGCTGGGGCTCACTGCATATTGTCAGAATACAGCAAGACTCCATTAGAAGAAACACAATTACTAAGGTGAGTAATTTTTTCTTCTCTTTCCTCCTGCGGCGCGGGCATGGCAGGTCGTCTGGCCACTTGCACCTGCCCCCCTGCCCCCGGATCCAATCTGGCCAGTGACATGCTCTCCTCCACAGGCTTGGGGCACACACAGTCCCCCCCCCCCAGGGATCTGGAACCAGTACCTGGGGGCACACCTCTCGGGTCCAGGGGCGCAGTGCATGGCCATCAGCCGCTGTGACCGCCCCGCTATTTTTCCACTTGTGGTGTTCTCCCTTGGAGCCGGCGTGCAATGATGAACAGCGCACTTGTGTGCTCCAACCGTCTTCTGTGTGCCACAATTTTGCAGTTCACCCAACAGCCACCAGATGCCACTGCAGAGTGACGCGAGCCCCATACTCACCCCAGAGAGAGAGAGCTGAGCTGTCTGGTGGCGCTCAATCCTCTTCCTTCCCTTGCTGACCCAAGTCCATTCCCGAACCAGGGTCGCCAGCGTGGGTCGAGGTGTGCCGTCCACTGCCTCAACCCTCAGCACTACCGGGCCGGCATTGTTTTTTTTTTTTTTCAAAACATTCCAAGGAACAATCGGTTCTTAAGTCCCCAGGCAAACCATTCCATAATAAAGGAACAGAGGCAAAAAAAGCCAGAGCACCAGCTTTTGTTGAGGAAGTTTTAGTAATAAGGAGGACACCTCCAAAAGATATCAAATTGAGAGCAGATTGTCGAATATTTAACACATTAGCTAGGGGGAATTGCTCTGTCCAAAAAAGAGATTTAAAAACCTAAACCACCTTAAATGTGGAGGGGAAGGAAATCCTAAAGCTCAAACTAGCTGGGTTCATCATTGAAAGGTGGGGCTTAAACTTGTGAAGGGGGAGGGATCAAAAAAGGGGCAGTGCCAGCAGGTATGATAAATGAGGGACATGGTCTCCACTCCTTTAGGGGCCTAGGGAAATATGGAAATGGGTCACCAGGTAGGGTGCAGGAGAGGAGAAATGGGAGCTCAAGGGGGAGAAAGGAGAAGAGGGAAAAGGGGTGGAGCATTGTCCTGATAAATGCAAGGAGCTTAGGAAATAAAATGCCTGAGCTCCAGGCGATGCTAGTTGAGGGGGAGGTAGATGTGTCAGCAGTCACGGAGACCTGGGCCACTCAAGGGCACGAGTGGGACCTAAATCTGGAGGGCTACACTATGTTCAGAAAAGATAGGGGGGAGGGAAGGGGTGGCGGTGTAGCATGGTTAGTCAGAAATGGCATGGGTATTAGAGGGGTAGAGGAGGCAGAGGGGAACATGGAGGCTATTTGGGTCATCTTGCTGATGCAGAGGGGTAAGAGAGTAAAGGTCGGAGTGGTATACAGACCACCAGCACTGGCGGAGGTCCTGGAAGAAAGTTTGGTGGCAAATATCGAGGGACACTGTAGACTGGGAAAGGGAAGGGTAGTGGTAATGGGGGACCTCAGCGTGCCAGGAACAGACTGGGGGACTATGACATCACCAGTGACCAGAGAGCAGAGGCTGCTGGATGTCTTCCAGGATGCGTTTCTGACACAGCAGGTGGGTGAGCCAACTAGGGAGGCACGTACACTGGATGTGTTCCTGGCGGACAGTGATCAGATTAGGGGCCTAGAGGTGAGGGACCCATTGGCTGGGAGTGATCACTCCACAGTCTGGTTCTTCCTGGACCTAGGAGGGGAGGAAAGCCGAACAAGGACGGTAGTAACTGACTTTAGGGGTGCAGACTTCAGGGAGATGGGAAGGATCCTTAAAGATCATCTGGACAGGATAAGACGGGATATGGATGCTGACAGCAGGTTGGGGATCATTAGGAGAGGAATACAGGAGGTTACCAGATCCTGCGCAAGGGAAAGGCATAAGTTCGGTAAGGTCAGAAAACCCTGCTGGTGGACCCGGGAGGTACAGGAGGTGGTGAGGGAAAAGAAGGTGGCCTGTAGGCTCTTCAAGTGCTCAAGGAGTGAAAGAGATCAGGAAGAATATGAGCTGACAGCCAAGAGAGTCACCAAAGTGGTGAGAGCAGCTAAGGCAAAAAAGGAACAGTCCTTGGCCAGTGGGATCTGGAGGGGGGACAAGGGGTCCTTTAGATACATAGGGGAAAAAAGGAAAGTAAGGGGGCAGATCAGCAAGATAAGGATAGGGGATGGTTGGGCACAGGAGACGGGGGAACAGGCAGAAGTCCTAAATGAATACTTTGCCTCAGTTTTTACCGGGGGGGGGTGGAGGAGCTATGTCTTGCAAGGGGAGCGGGGGCAAACTGGAGCAAGGGCCGGGACCGGTAGAGACCAGATGCGCTGATGGGACTGGGGAAAGGGAGTGGCCACCACAGACAGGTGGGGGCCCAGCAGTGCAGGGTGAAAAGGGGGAAGACTTGGAGGCTGAAATCCCAGTAGAGAGAGTAAGGGAAGCCCTCAGGTCCTTTAGGATGGAGAAAGCACCTGGGCCAGATGAGATACATCCCAGGAAGCTGAGGGAACTAGCGGATGTCCTGGCAGTCCCTCAAGCGGAGCTTTTCAACATCTCTCTGAGGACTAGGTGGGTGCCCCAAGGCTGGAAGGTGGCCCATGTCGTGCCTATCCACAAGGGGGGATCAAGAGAGGAGGAGGTGGGAAATTACAGGCCCATTAGCCTGACATCGGTGGTCGGCAAGGTGATGGAGGGTATTGTCAAGGAAAGGCTAGGGGGGTTGCTGGAGCAAACTGGGTACTTGGACAATAGGCAGCATGGCTTTATCACGGGAAGATCATGCCAGACAAATCTTGCTGAGTTCTGTGACTGGGTGACGAGGGCCCTGGACCAGGGTAGGCCAGTGGACGTCCTCTTTCTGGACTTCAGCAAGGCGTTTGATTCAGTACCCCACAGTGGTCTGCTGGCTAAGCTGAAGGAAATGGGGTAGGGGACAGTTGTTAAGATGGATAGAAAATTGGCTCTCTGAGCATACTCAGAAGGTGATGGTTGGAGGATTAGCTTCATCCCCAAGGTGGGTTACTAGTGGGGTTCCTCAGGGGTCAGTGCTGGGGCCAGTCCTGTTCAACGCCTATATCTCAGGCATCAGGAGGGGGATCAGGAGTGAGATGAGTCTCTCTGCAGATGACTCAAAGCTGGGTGTAGTGGTGGATGGGGAGGAGGGGAGGGTGGCCCTGCAGGAGGACCTGGAGTCCCTGGAAAGGTGGTTGGGAAAATGGAAACTAAATTCAATGCGGGAAAGTTCAAGGTTCTGCACCTGGGAGTCAGAAATCCAGGCCGGGGTATACCCTGGGAAGACACATGATTCAAGTCATTGAGGGTTAGAGGGACCTGAGGGTAGTGGTAGATGTCAAAATGAACAACTCAGAGACCTGTAGGAGAGCAGCGGCAAGGGCAAATAGGATACTAGGATGCATCGCCGGGGGATTACCTCCAGAAAGGCGGAAATGATCCTTCCACTGTACAACTGCTTGGTTGGGCCACACCTCGAATATTGTGTACAGTTTTGGAGACCACATTTAAAGAGGGACATTACACTCCTAGAGAGGGTCCAAAGGAGGGCAACCAAAATTATATGGGTCCTGGGGGAGAGGACCTATGAGGAGAGGCTCAAGGAGCTCGATATGTACACCCTAGAGGAGAGAAGGGACGGGGGGACATGATAGAGGTCTTTAGATACATGAAAGGGGCCCAGTCAGGGTGCTCCAAAGGAAGGAGGGTGGGGCAACAAGAGGTCATGGGTGTAAGCTAGAAGGGGGCAGGTTCAGAGGAGAGAGGAGGAGATTATATTTCACTGAAAGGGTGGTGGAGCCATGGAATGCACTGCCCAGGTTGCTGGTAGAGGTGGAGACTGTGGACGGGTTTAAGAGGGGATGGGACAGGTACAGGGGGAGAGTAAATTTGACCAGGCCCAATGCAGGTGGAACGTCTGGGACTGGGGACAGTACAACCTAAGGGGAAGGGAGGGAACACCAAAATCGGCCCTCAGTGCAGGTGCTGAAAATCGAGCAGACTCGACAGACCGTTAGGCCTATTCTGCTGGCATTTTAGTGTATTAGTATGTTAAAATAAAACCTATAATGAGAATGTAATGGGGAGCTGATCGAGGGATGAATAAAGTAAACGATGAGCTTGAATAGGAACATTAAAAACAAAACAACAAATATTATTATAGAGTATCGTTAAAGCCTGGGTTTCCCTAACAGACAAGAAATAATGTAACTACCAACATAATCAAGATGAGGTAAGAGCACCCCCATCGCGGTTGCCTTCCTAGTTTCAAGGGTAAACTGTTGGTTCGTTTTGTAAATAACACCCAGTTTTTGATTAACCTTTCGGCAAACAGCCTTAACTTGTGCTTGAAAAGTCAAGCCAGGATCCAACAGAAACCCTTAATACTTAAATTCAAAGACTTGCTCCAAACAGACCGTATGAGACTCGTGAATAATTAAATTAGGATTTTTACGCAACTGTGGTGAAGTCCCAAACAGCATGCCCTTAGTTTTTAGAAGAATTCAGAACAAGCGACTTATCTCGAAACCAATGACAAATATAAATGAAATCCTGTTCCAAAGAGGGAGTAAGTTCCAATATAGAATGAGATTGAGTAAAAAGGATCAGGTTTTCTGCATATAATAAACTATTATAAGTTGAACAAATGGAAGGTAGAGGATTAATAAACGGTGAAAATAAAAGAGGGCCCAACATAGAAACATAGAATTTGATGGCAGATGAGGACTGCTTTGCCCACCTAGTCTGCCCATTTCCCTACCTAACAGATGAGCTACAGATCCTAGTTAACCAACAGCCTACTTCCTTCTACCCCCCACTAGAATTGCCTTATGTCTGTCCCATACATTCTTGAATTCCCACACTGTTTTTGACTCTATGGCCTCCTCAGGAAGGCCGTTCCATGCATCTATTAACCTTCTCTGTGAAGAAATGCTTCCTCACATTACCTCTGAGCTGTCCCTCTATCTTCTAAAGTGTGCCCCCTTTTTCTTGCACATCTCTTCTTCTGAAAGATGCTACCCTCTTTGACTTTGTTGATTTCCTTGAGGTATTTTAAAGTTTATATCATGTCCTCCCTCTCCCTCCTTTCCTCGTGGCTATACATCTTAAGCTCCTTTTGCACCATTTTGTTTGCCCTCCTCTGAACAACCTCCACCCTGTCTGTTTTTGCGGAGATGGGGTCTCCAGAACTGTACACGGTACTCCAGATGTGGTCTTACCAACTGTCTGTACAGAGGGCCAACAACTTCCTGTTTTCTACTGGTGATGCCTCTCCTATGCATCCCAGTATCCCCAACCCTCCTTACTGCCTTCTCATATTGCTGGCCCACCTTTAGGTCATCTGATATGACTACCCCAGGTCCCTTTCCATTTTGTTGTTGTCAGTATCTCACCCCCGTGTGCTCTTCCCTGGGTGTTTGTTTCCCAGGTGCATTACTGCACCACTTTGCGTTGAATATAAGCTTCGTACATTTGACCATTCCTCAAACCTTGCCAAGTCCCTTTTCATCCTTTCCACCCCACCTTGCATATCAACGTAGAACCTTGAGGGAGCACCAGACTAAATAGAATAAGTAGAAGTACCCACAGAAACAAAAAAAAGTGTGGTTCAAAAGATAGTCCCTACACCAAGCAACCACATTATCAGAAAGACCCAATTCACCCAATCTACAACATAATAAAAAATTATCTGTAAGATCGAATGCCTTGGTCAGGTCCACAAACACCACTCCCAACAAGAGGCCATTATCCAAAGCCCCTGAAGGCGGCATTCGTGAACTTGACCAAACTGGTCTCAGTACCATGGTTAGCCCAAAAGCCATGTTGTTCAGGACACACAACATCATACTTTTGTAAATAAGTAGCAATCTGTTTATTGACAATTTTTTCCAGAAGCTTACTCGAGGGATTAAGTATAGAAATAGGGCGAAATTCATTTAACCCAGAAGCTTCTGGTTTGTTAGGAATGAGAGCAGTTCTAGCACATTTCCACTGAGAAGGAAAAAGACCTGATGATAAACTCAAATTAAAAATGATACACAGGGGGTCAGCAATATAAGGAGGTATTAATCTAATGAAGCGCCCATGTAAACCCTCCCCACAGTCCCTATATTTATTGTGTATAGTTAATAATAATTTGAGAACCTGGGACCTAGAAACATGGTGAAAATAAAATGGGGGCCTATTAGTATGAGAAGAAACTTCGACAACAGATGCCTTTACCGTATTATCATAATAACTGGAAAGATCAGAACATTTTTGGCCAAATAAATTAGGAATTTCTTCTGGATCCGTAGCTACCTTGTTCGCTGTAGTCAAAGAAGTTATAATACCCTTTTCTTTAGGGGACTAAAATTGATTTACAGATCGCTAAAAAGACTTGAAGTTCGTTAACTTGTCTTCAAATTGTCTCCTGTAAAATAAATAAATAAATAAACCTTTTAGCATTCTTAACTAAATATGAAACTTTATTGCGAAGAAATCTGTACCTCTACAATGAAGAACAGGAAGGTGGCTGCTTAAAGTTAAACCAGGCCAGATCTGTAGCCTTCATCTAGTCCTTGATTTCAGTTGTAAGCCAACGATTAAATTCTCCTCTAACTCGGAGCTTTTTCAGTGGAGAAAACCGATCCTGTATAGGAACTAGGACCTTACAAAAGAAATCAACAGCAGTGTTAGGATCAGGTATACTATCTAAGAAGGACCAATCAATTTCAGATGTAACGCAGACAGACAGATCAATTTGCTTAAAGTTCCTAAACTGCAAAAAACGTGAAGGAACTCAGGGGCTTCTAAAGTTTAATACACAAAAAGTGGCTTGGTGGTCGTTGGCAGAATCAGGAAGTGTTCCAGCAAGAGGCACCTTCCCGGGAATGCCAGTGACCACCCAGTCCAAAACTGAGTGGTTACCAGAACTAGGATTTAATCTAGTAGGTTCATTAATAAGTTGAGTTAAAGAAAATTAATGTAATAAATTCTTCAACCCTAAACTATCGGCCAAGGACCAATTAACATTAATATCTCCAAGCAATATGAAATCAGGACCTGTTGCATATTTCGAAATTCTTTCCAAAAAGTCTTTCAACCCAGAAATCCCACAATCAGGTGGGTTGTAAACACCCCCAATATAAACATATTTACTCCCCCCAAAACTAAACATAATAAAACCCAGTCATTCAAGCAATTACAGTCCAAACTGCTCAACACAGCAGAAACCTGAAAATGATCCTTATAATATACAGCTACCCCACCCCCTTCTTACTACCCTTTCTATCGGACCGTAACACACCCTATCCAGAAAGTGTGCACAGATGGTCACCCAAAGAGGGTTTCAAGCAGATTTCAGACACAATAATAAAATCAGGCTGACAGGAGTCAACTAAGTTCTCTACTTCTGCCATTTTAGGCAACAGACTCTGCACATTTAAGTGCATGTCTTGCCATGGGATAGTAGAAGAGGAACAATCATTAATCATGACCCTAGGGCTCTACATCCCCAGCAAGTAAAAGAAACAAAAAAACAGTAAATCATTTTAACAGAAACGCAACCTTCCCTCGACCCCTCCTAACTATCTACCAATAGAACATAAAAATTTTACCACTTAAATAAAATAACTTTTTTATCGTCATAAATATCAGCCCATCAACACAATGACTATACCTCCAGTCACTAAATTGGACATTGTAAAATCCAGCATCTTTACACACTCCCTCAATCATAGGCAAAGTTGCATACAATGAAATAATTTCCCCACAAAACAACAGTAAAATAACCCCATTAATACTTAATATAACCCTGTGTCCATACATGACTCGGGATAAGATGGAATGAACAATTTACAGCAAATTGCACAACACTTCTGGCATCAGCGCCCCTGCACCCTCTGACTCCCTTGCACTTCTCCACACTTTGCTGCACAGAGCCGCTGCTTCAGACGCCGCCGTGGGTTCAGCTGCCGTTATGATCCCTTCCCTACCTAAAAGGACACTGGAAATTATACTTTTGGCAGCAATTGGCTAATGCTGCCATAAGGTATTGGGCTATGAAGCCTAAACAGTTTCAAACAGATTGGAAGTTAACTTAAAGAATTTCTGACCATGGTCGCCCCACTGGCCCATCGTCGGTGCATTGTGCTGCCATGCAGACAACCCGAGTTTGAGAGCAAGCCTAGGTCGCCACATCAGGTGACAGCTCATGCCAAGGCAGCTTCTGTGGAGCAGTATATGTTGGCTAAGGAGGGTTGACAGTGAGTGCTGATGCCACAACGACCCCTGTGACTGAGCCAGAGAGCTTGTTTCTGCCACAGTGTCGGCTGTGTGCATCCGAGGCCATAGTCTAGGCTCACACTAGGGGAAGTTGGAGGGACCAAACACGGAAAAAGAAAAACTTCCATCTGTATGACAGTCTGGGACCTTGCGCCTGCCATCACTGGATACAGACTGCCTGGGGTGGGTGCATGCATGGCTCTCTCCCTGGAGCCCCTGCCACAGAGGGTAAACTGGGGGGGATAGCTGGAGGGTTACTGGGGTCTGGGGGAGATGGAGGTTGTGGGCCTTATGAGGTACATTGCAGGCATCAGGGTATATCCCGTGGGGAATGACTTGGGTGGCTGGGGAGAAAACTACTATAGAAAACAAACAAAAACAAAAATTTCAGACCATTTCTGTGCTGGTATAACACATGGTCATGTGATCAGATTTGGCCAATCACATCTTGTATTCTCGTATCAATTCTATAAGGTAATTTATTGAATAGGTAGGTGAAGTTTTGCAGTCTGAACCATTCCAAGCCATGACCTTATCTATGCTTACACCATAGCCTAGGCGATGTTCCTACCACCAGGTTCTTTACATATCTGTAATCCATTTGTTAAGCAATGATATACTCCAGAATGTGTGTAATCATTTGGGACACTGTCACTTCTCGGGTGATTGAAGGCACACTGCCACACCTCATGCCTCACAGTGCACTGGAGGTGGTTTCATTATCCAATTAAAACACACACCCTGCTGTTTATTATTGCTTTTTTGAATGGCTTTGTCATTGGAAGGCATGCATTCTGTGGGACACTCCCCAGGTATCAACAGATGTCATACTTGCTTAGCAGATTTTATCATTGCCCCAAGTTGGAGCACAGTGCACTAAAGACCTCTGTGACATGTCTGAGAAAACTTTGAGAAGCATAATATGTGCAAACATTTCTGTGTATACTGTATTTCACAGCCATTCTGTGGTTATCTTCCCCACTTTCTTTACCATTAAGGACAGGTGCTTTAAAATTGGATCCTTGTCCCTTAGACTTCATTTGCTAAAGTCTTCACGTGATGCCATAATCCTCTGTTTATGAATCGCAGTGTATTACTGTGGAAATGATTATGCTGTCACAAGCAGATAATCATGCCATCCAATGTAGATGAGAATTTGGAACCGATGAAGTCCAAAGGACCAGGATCCTGTTTTCCATACAAATTTCCATAATAATAGAGAACAAAGGGAATAATTAAAAAAACAGGAAATATTGGAAATACAACTATGCATCATTTCCTGTGTTTTACCAGAGGCATCACAGGCTGTTTAATAGCAATTAAGTTATAAGCCAATGAGACATGTAGTGCAACAGGCTTTGGCAGACTTCACCCCCAGGGTCATGATTCTTGAAAGTCTCATCCCAAATACCGCTACATATCTTTATTTTTCTTGATAGTGTGCGTTACCGTGGCAAGTTTTAAAGAGTTGCCTTATAACCTAATAGTTATCGCCTAAACCATATTTAATACACTTACAGTACTTGTCATGGTGACAGATATTCTCCAGCCCAGTTCTCACAGTAACACAAAATGGTGATGGAATACTCCAAATTGCAGCAGACACCATACTTATTTAGTAGGCACAACTTTGAAGAAGATCCACCGTATGGTTAGAGAGCATCAGCAATGGCAGGAGCTGTTGATTGGTTCATGCCTCAAACACCACCTGATATGGCATCTTTGGTTTTACCACTGTGAAATGTTTAAAGCCCATTCTACAGTGACCGAATTATAGCCCAGAATGACTTTGGTGGAATTTAGCAGGTTCTGTCCCCCTACAGGCAGGAGTGACGTGGGCTTTCTTCAAGCAGCATCAGATATTTTTCTAGGCTAGGAGACTACCACTGACCCACATTTAAAGATGATTCACTTTACAGTCGGAGAGCACCAGCCGTGAGTACTTTGTCAGATGGTGTTTCCTGTGGTAGTAAAGTAAGTAAAGTAAAACTTAGATTTTTAAAGTGCTTTTCAAAACCAAAGTGCAGCACAACACATTAAAACCATACAATTAAATGAAACAATCATAAACATTTTAAAATCCTTCAGAGTAAGCTTTTAAAAACAAATATGGTTTTGAGCTCAGATTTAAAACTCGAGACTGTCAGACATTCTCTTATCCGACGAGGTAGAGAATTCCACAGCGAAGGGGCTGCATAAGAGAACGCACGTGCCCCTGATGTCTTTAAATGAACCCTGGGAATCTCTAGCAATCCCTCGTCAGTGGATCGGAGTGAGCAGGAGGGGCAGTAGGTAGCAAGAAGATCTTGCAAGTACTGGGGTCCCTGTTCATGTAGGACTTTATAGGTCAGCAACCTGACTTTAAGGTGATCCGCCACTGAACTGGCAGTCCACGCAGCACAGGCGTAATGTGACTAGACCTAGATGTACCAGTCAAAAGCCTGGCTGCTGCATTCTGCACTAGCTACAGGCAGCGGATATCAACTCCTGGCAGCCCAAGGTAAAGGGCATTGCAATAATCAAGGTGGGAGGTCATGAAGGCGTGGACCAATATGGAAAGGTCAGCTAGAGGAATCAGGTGTTTCACCTGGGCGATATTCCTAAGATGATAAAAGGAAGATTTGACAACGGCAGACACCTGTGATTTCAGGGTCAAACCGTCAACAAAAATAACGCCCAGGTTACGCACCCAGTCTGAGGTCAAGAGCTGGACACCATCAAGCCATAAGTCTGACAGAAGCCCAGCCCTAGGACCCACCTCAAGGCGACCAGGGTCCACAACCAACACCTCAGTCTTATCCGTATTTAACCTCAGCCAGCTAGTACTCATCCAATCTCTGATCTTGGCTAGACAGCTGTTAAGCATGGAGATCGTATCATCCTGTCCGGGAATAAAGGACAGTTACAGTTGGGTATCATCTGCATAGCAGTGAAAACCCAAACTGTATCACCTAATGATCTCTCCTAATGGCAGCATATAAACAGCGAACAACATGGGGGCCAGAATGGAGCCCTGCAGCACCCCACAGGACAGGGAGAAGGTGTCAGACGAATAAATTCCAGTGACAACCCTCTGTGTCCTGCCTGTAAGGAAAGATCGAAACCCATGTAGAACTGTTCCAGACAGTCCACAAAGAAGCGGCAGGCACTCCAAGAGCACACCATGGTCCACAGTATGAAATGCTGCAGAGAGATCAAGAAGGAGTAGAATAGTACGAGCCTTTTGATCTCTCGCAATTAGGTGATCATTTAAAACGTGGACCAGGGCGGTCTCAGTGCGATGTCTTTTCCTAAACCCAGATTGGAGAACATCATAGACATTGTGGAACCTTGGAGGCATGCCTCAAATACTATTAGATAGTATTTTCTCTAAAAAACAGGTAGCATAAAGTGCAGTTACATAAATCCCCACTTTCTTGTGTTGTAAAATGGTGGGAATTAATTTTGTATTTTACATCCAGCACCTTATAAATCTTTTATTATTTACAGCCTTCTATACAGTATATTCTGCAATTCTGTTATTACACATCATCACTTAGCTGGTCATTTACTGCTGGGTTATCATACATACTTACTAGAAGCCAACTCCTGAGTGCTGTCATCTTCCTAGAACACTTGGTGCCACCCTATTTCAGGTCAGTTAGCTTAGAATGTTCAGTCTTGGTGTTGGCTGAGGGGCAGACAGCATAGCTAGGAGCACTCCTGCATGATGAGTTCCTTTGAAAATTTTTTTTTTTTTTTTTACTGTAGTAACTCTCAGCAGAGAATCACGTTTGCTTTTATAAAGTTTATAAATTTGAACCTTGACCGTTTGTTTGCTTGTCTTCTGCTTTAACCCCAGATTCCTGTCATGTCTTAGTGTTTTGTCATTCTACCTGAATTATGCTCAGAATTCTTCGAAAGATGCAAAAGGTAAATGTTAAGGATCTTGCCGTTGAGATCTGCATTTAGTTTGTTGCCTAGGTAAACCTCTTTTTTTGCAGGTTTTTTTTTTTTCAGAAGTTTCCATCCCTCTTGTGCGTAGTCCTTTTTTTCTTCCACATAGGCTTACTCAGGGCTAGATTTTCCCCCCCATTCTTGAGCGTTTTGGATACCCCTCTGTAGTACTTTGATGGTTTTCAAACTTAGTTTTTTTGCTTGTTTTACTTGTTCTAGTTGTTGTTGCTGTGTTTTGATGCAATTGTGGTTTTTTTCTTTACCAGTTTGGGTCATTTTGGTAATGCAACATTGCAAAACATTTGATGCAAATATGGAAGAATCAGTGCAAGTGCTGAAAAATTGACACAGGTGCACAAAACATATGATGTAGGTACACATATATTGACACAAGTATGCAAGAAATTTGACACAAGCAGCTGACGCCTCTGACAGATCCTCTTTTGCTAGTTTTGGAGGTAAAGTGATCATATAAGATGCCATGGCAGTTTGTAGGCCCTTTTCAGTTAATAAATGTAACGCATGTAATGCCACTGAGTCAGTCTCCATATGGGATTTTCTGCCTGACCTTATCTGTGTGAGTCTTCACCATTCATCACCTTTGGGTACTGGCCAGAGGTCATGACCCCATGGGAGCTTTTTTTTTTTTTTGTTGATGATCGGAGTCGAGACACTATCGGCGCTGCCGTAGAGGCCAACGCACTGCATGGTGCTCATGGGTTGGCTGTTAGGTGCTGTCGAATCTGCTCTCCCACCAGTTGTTCTCCCGCCGTCGAGGTCACCTAGTGGAAGCTCTGCTGTGTGAGAGGCCTTAGAAAAACCATGAAGCCTTCGGCTCCATTTCGAGTCAGTCGACTCCGTGTTATGTATTACCTGCCGGTTCTGTTTCGTCTACTAGATGTCGCCTGAAAAGTTAAAGTAAGATTGTTCCTTTTTCTTTATTTTGCGAAATCGGGTCTTCTTTGGTGGTGTTTTTTCCAAAGGTCATGTTTTGGTCGGGGGGGGGCAAGAAATCTATGAAGGTGGGACGCTCCCCCCATGCGGCGGTGCCCGTGCGGCTATAACTATTCAGTCACCGACCAGCATGACCATTGCCTTGTGTGTCTTGGCCCGCTACACAACATGGATTCGTGCGACACCTGCTTCTCCATGGACCATTGTGTTATCGAACAACGCATGTGGAAAATTGGATGAGCTCCGCCGACTTTCGGGGGATGAGTGCGCATTCGTCAGGCAGAGCTGCGTTCTCTCAGCCTTTCCTCTGGGTCCCCTTCTGCTTTTTACGGACTGAGGAGGAGCAGGTTTCTGCTTCTTGTAGCCTAGCCATAGCAGAAGCCCCTTCCGCGGTGCAGGAGGCCCTGTCCTGTCTGGGGGACGGGCAGGAGGCACTGACTTGGCAAGTGCCCCTTTGGGGGCAAAGGTTCCCCGGTGTTGTACCCTCAGCTTGGAAAGCCTGGGTTGGCATGTCCTCAATGCCGTTCACAGTGCCGTGGGCCCTGATGGTGCCATCGTCAGCGCCGGTCTGTTGCTGCCGTTGGCTCCACTCGTGGTGCCGATGGTGTCGTGGGAGGCTCTACGGTGCTGTCCTCGACTGTCACCCTGGTGCTGTGGTTGAACGTGGTGCCATGTCCAGCTCTGGGGCCGCTCGCGGCTTTGAGCGAGGACACGGCGCTGTGGGGGTTTTGGATCTCTGCACCATCATCAGCGCCATCTCTGTCCTTGGTGCCTCTCACAGCACCGTGGGGCAGGTCGACGCTGTGGGTGTTTCCGACCTTGGCGCCAAGAGCGCGGTCAGAACCATCGTCGGTGCCATTTCTGGCCTCGGCGCCGTAGGTCAGAATGGCGCCATGACAGGCTCCGGATCAGAGGCTGCTGCCATTGTTGGAGCCGTGTCCTCTTCAGGCACCATCCGTGGTGCGGTTGGGGACGTCGGCACAGACTCTGGTACAGTCTCTAGATCTGGTGCCCTTTTCATTTGTGATGGTAGCGGGCATCCACGCACTGTTTGGCACAGAACTTCGATCTCCACCTCTTTGGAGGGGGAATCGGACACTGAGTCGGACAGGCAGTCTGACTTTTCGGAGTTGGCTGCTCACGTGGACACCTTGGTAGTGTCCTCGACAGGCCAGAACCAGTCCCCCTCTGAGGAGCGGACAGTGGCTCCTGGGTCCAGAGTTAGGGGTGCTGACCAGCAGGCAGTGGTGCAGGCCAACATTGCTCTGCAGCCTGGACTTGGAGGGTTCTCTAACCCCTCAGTGGTACCCCCTCAGGGGTGGTGTGCCTGGATCGCCCAACTTTGGGGCCGATCAGGGCACCCACTTGAGTGGAGGGTGCTGCTCCCTGGATAGCCCCTTCGGAGGCCGACCAGAGCTGCCAGCTGCCTAGGCTGGCTCTACTCGAGGAGGAGGGCTATTTTGGATTCTGAGGGGTCGAGGGGTATGGGATCCATGCGGCGGCCTTTTTCTGGAGCCCACCCATGTTCTGGGAGAAGCCGTAGCGCGGATATCTGCCCTTTCCTTTCGGTTTCCTCGAGAGGGCCCTGTTCTTTAGAGGTAGGGGACCATCCTTCTGGACTTTCACGGCCCTGGTCACCTCATGGGGGATTCTTCAGGGTGCAGCCTAGGCAGTTCCAATTTGGTTGACCAGCTGTCGGCTATGGAGTTTTCCAGAGCTCCTTCTTTCCTTAGGGCTCCTGGTGCACTCCCTAGCTCAGGTGGAGGTCAGCAGATTCCTGTTGTCTGCTCTTCGCCCACTCCTCTGCCACATTCTCCTGCACTCCTGTGTATTCTTGGTCCTGGCGGTCCTCTCTCCTGGAAGCAGTTCAGAGCGGTGGCTGCTCAGTTTCCCTCTTATGTTAGGGCTATGGACAGACAGGTTTTTCAACCTCTCCCTGAGCAGCCAGCTTCTGAACACTTGAGGTCCTCTGACTCCTCATCCCCCTCTTCTGGGGGAGAGGAGCCATCTGTCTACATCTCCCCAGCTGCTGATCTCGCTGGGTATCAGCAATTCCTCATGAGGATGTTGGAGGACCTACACATCACCCCAGCCACTCAACACAATCCAGAGCACTCGGTGTGCGCTTTTTTAGGCGATTTCAGTGTGGACACCCTTGTGGTGCCCCCCCCTTGCCTGCTCCCTTCCGGGAGGCGTCCTTGCATTCCTGGAAGAGACCCTTTTCTGGAGTCCCAGCCCCTAGGGATCTCTGCCAGCGGTATTGTGCCCCCACCAGAGTCTCCAGGTTCCATGCCTCATCCCCAGTCAGGATTGACACAACTGGATATTCTTGATGGGCTTTGCGCCCCTAGCCGTGACCAGCCCCCAGATCAAGATTCCATGGATTTTGACTTCTGTGGAAGGAGGACGTTCTACTCGGCATGGTTGCTGCTCTCTATTGCAGCATATCAGGCCCACTATGCTACCTATGATAGGTTCCTGTGGTCCAGGCTAGGTCAACTTCTAGCCTCGATGCCTGACACGGAGGAAACCCGACAAGCCATTGCACTCTCTGCACGTGGCTTGGAGCTAGCAAGGCACCAAACAAGGGCATCGTATGATGACAATGAGGTAGCTACCAGGGTCATAGGGACAGCGATTTGCACTTGGCAGATGGCATGGCTGCATCTCTCCCGGTTGTCACCCTTGGCCCGGGGTAGGGTGATTAACTCCGCTCACTAGAGAACCTATCTTTTCTCCCGTAGGGTGAGACGGCGTATGTCGGGGCAACTTCCTACCCCCTCCGGAGGGGCTCCTGTCTCACTGTTCCCCACTCTCTGGCCTCTCCAGACCCGTGAAGGTTCTCCCTCTTAGTGTGTCACCCACTGAGAGCTAAGGGACTCTGTTCCTTAGGGTTTAAGCCCCCTTCGGGGGGAGGGGGCTCCGCACTCACCCAAAGGTGATGAATGGTGAAGACTGACACAGATAAGATATGAAAATTACGTACCTCCCGTAATTCTGTGTATCTTCACCATTCATCACAAACCCACCCTCCATCCCCTTGGGGCCTCAGTCTCTGGGTCCCCCTCCCTCTCTGTGCTGTCTCCCTTGTCCCTCTCCTTTCTGTCAGTCAGGTGTGATAACGTTGGGCACAAAGGGGGATAATTCTTCTGGGGGAGAGTAGTTGGGGGGCACTCCTTCAGTGCTTTGGCTGCACCCCCTGTGGGTGGGAGTTGGCAGTTGCCCTCCTTTCTTTCCTTCTCTCCGTCAATCCTTTCATTTCCTTGTCTTTAGACATAACCTCAGTTAATTTAAGAAACTACGTTTCTTACACCAAAAAATTCCTTTTTTTTGGGGGGGGGGATATCCCTTTATCCTGTCTTTTCTTCTACAGTAGCCGATTCTGCTTTTGTTAGAGTTATTACCAGTGATTCTGTGCCTTGAATTCTAGCAGTTAGCCTCTTGGCTACTCCTTCGCAGTTCCTATACAATCTGGAGACAGGTCAATGTTCCAGGGTATATTTTCCAGTTTCCCCTCTCTCTCTCATCCTTATTCTAAAATCCTTAACCCACCCTCCCTCCCTCCTCTTTTCTACTTCCAGAGATGGGGCCCCTACCCAATCTCCTTAGTCTTCAAACTTTTTCTGTCTTCTCAGTCGTTTATTTCTCCTTTTAGTTTATATATCTTTTCCTTTGTCTGTCCCTTGGACTTCCTTGTCCCACCCTCCCAATCCTGTTTCTCACCTCCACAGTGACTCAGAACTGGCGGGATATCGGAGTCGACAGCATCTAACGGCCAACCCGTGAGCGCCATGCATTGCATTGGCCTTGAGGGCGGCACCGATGGTGTGTGGACTCCTCTCATCCCCCCCCAAAAAAGGGCTCCTGCGGGGTCATGACCTCCGGCCAGTACCCAAAGGTGATGAATGGTGAAGATACACAGAAAGATCAGAATTACAGTAGGTATGTAATTTTCATTTCCGTACTGGCAAGACAAGTGCTAATTTGTTGACACCCAGTCCCTAAAATACTGGTGGCACAAGAGATGATATATCTAATTTCATGTTGGTCAGATGCAATAGATTAGATGCCTTGACCTTTTCCATTCTCCAACCTCCTTAACCCACTGCACCCTTTACTCCCTTCCCCTTGTCCCTCCCTCTCTTCTTCCTACTCTTCAGACCAAGCCTATTATTGTGTTTACTACTATGCATGACTCTACTGAATTTGCAAACCTGCATTATATTGTTGTCTCTTTGTCCTGACAGATGCTTACTTTGAGCTGCCTGTAACAAAGCAAAGCTTGTAATCTAATGCTGTTTTTAATGATTGTATTCTACCTGTTTGTTTCAACTTTGACGTGGAACCTTTGCAGATGAGCACAAAGGTCTTTCTTATGTACAAGTAAATACAAAGTAAGAAACAATATAAAGTTACACAGGTACGTTCTTTGTTATCTCAAGAAACTTTTCTATAATGAGGGTCAAGTGACGAGGGCACAGAAGAACATTCCTTATTTTACACCAAATTTGCAGTAGGCCCTACGCTCTAGGGGGTCTGGACTGCCGGACTGACACATCCAGATATATCAAGACATTCATCACAAGAGTTGGGCAGAGATGATGTTCTTCCAGATTTGAATGCATCCCCAGACCTGCCCAAGTAAGACACCATCCCTCAGCCAGATAGACTGGAAGCCTTCGAAGGTAATATGACTCCTACTGACCCTCAGGGTCCAGAGGTCCCTCAGGACTCTGGAGAGCAGGAAGAGGAATGTGAATCGGTGGTGGAGAATCAGTTTTCCTCGATCCCATTTTATTTATTTATTTTTTAGCTATCCTTTTTTTCCTCCTCATGGCTACTGGTCGGCTGTACATCCCAACATCAGTCGACTTCCTCAATTCCCAACACCTCCCGTGGCAGGGGTGGTGAGATCTCCAACTTGACTCACTTTTGAAGGATCCAGATGAGGAAGCGCCATTTGGGGTTGGGCTGTGGAGGTCGGAAGCTCATGCTGCCTGACCAGGAGCCAGTTTTCCATTTCCTCCCTGGAGATGAGGCATGCAGTGATACCGGTAGAGGGAGCGCGACCATCCGCAAGACGACATTCTGCAGACGCCTGTCCCATCTCCACCCCCCTTCTGCAGCGTTGGCACACTGCCCCCCAGCCTCCACTAGGGGCCAGTCGGGAGCCGACCACTGACGTCCCACTTTCTGGAAAAGGAGAGCAGTCCCTCGGACACTCTATCCTTCTCCTCCCCTGCCAACCCCTGGTGGCCCGTGCTCGTTCCCAAACATGGGTCGCCGGCATAGCGCAAGGTGTGGTGTCCAGTGCCTCAGCCCTCAGCGCCACCGGGCCAGTGTCGCTTCCATTTATTTGATCCAAAGCATATTTCCTTCCTGGTCAAGGAGACCTGTAGAATTCTGCTGCTTCTTGAGGCATCGTCTATCACTACACTGACTTAATCCCATCTTGTAACATGGCATTAATGAGAGAGGTGAAATGGGCAGCAGCGATTGGTATAACGGCATCATGGGACCCAAATCGGAGCAGGTATTAATCCACGATATATGCCATGCCCGATAAGGTAGTACTAAAAGCAGCCAGACCCCCAGCTTAGCAGCACTAGGCACAGGTGGCAAGCGAGAGCAAGAGAGGCAAGACGGGCACACTGAGAGGCAGATTAGAGAGCATAAGTAACTGGGTGCAGGAAGGGACCCCACTGGAGAGGCAGCAGCAGCAGCAGCACATCCAGCCAAGGTGGGAGACGCCAGCGTCGGACCAGTCAGCAGGAGGCAGGAGGAAGTGTCCGGCGGCCTTATGCAAATCCTGACCGGAGCCCTGATCACGGCCATTGAATCGTGCACCGCAGACCTCCAGCAGCGGGTATGACGGTAATACCTGCACAGAAGTAAAAATTTTCGGGACACTTATCTTGGCCGCACTGAGCTCTGCAGTTGGAGGTAGTGCAATAGTTGAGTGCATAAGTATGTAAATGTTGTTCTGTACCGTGATTTGAAAATGCAATAAAAAGTTGTTTATCATAGCAGCGACTCCGAGTGTTATGTGCCGTTATGCGCAGTGGGCACCCTCCTGGCGCCACCACCGACCCGCGGCCCTTGTTACAAGCGCATTAAGCCACTCCGGCGGTGGCATCTAATGCTGGATTGATGCATGGTGGGGCGGTTGTTCGCCCTCGGCCTCCGGCCCCGGACCACAACCCCCCAACCATGCATCAATCCAGCATTAGATGCCACCTTTGTCGTGGCTTAATGCTTACTTGTCCTCTACGCGGAGTGCTCCCAAGAGCGTCTGTGTATGTGTCCATTTTGTGCTGATAGTTAAAGATGAAAAGGATAATGTGGACCAGGGAAAGCAGTTTTGCAAGTCATGGACCAAACACTATCCATTCTTTCATGCATTGGTAAAAAAACAAAAATGGTAGACTCCTCCTGTTTCGGTAGCCATCTCTTCTTTTTATTTATTTATTTTATCCCCAATATACAGTTTATTTCCTCGTTCTCCCTGCTCCTCTGGGGTTTATCTGCCCCTCCCTATTGCTGGGGCATAACATGACAGCATGTGCATATGGAGGCCTATGCACGTTGTGGAGTCCCACAGCATCCTCCCTTCATTGGCGTCCCCCGACCCATTCTACCCTCAAGCTTCCCCCTGGGGGCAGTCATTTGGTGGAACTGCCAAACCACCCTCCCTGGAAGAAAACTGTCCTCTTGATGCCCGATCTGGTCCCTCCCTGGCCGACCCTCAGCAACCCGCTTTTGCCACCGAACATGGATCAACGATGTGGCAGGGGGTAAGAAGCAATGCCTCAGCCTTCCACACCACTGGGCCAGCATAGCCATCTCTTCTGTAGTAAAACCTACAGTTTATTTCAGTACAAGTCATGGCAGCACTCTTAGACCCTAAAGATAAGCATCTAGAAATAGCCTGTAAGTGGGTACACTCTACATTATGTTTTGATTTGCATGTTGCATTGGCCTTGGCATTGGTAGCTTGAGCGATATGCGTATGGTCAGCGGCAGTAGCAGACCTCCTTCCTTTGGTGCATGTTGCAGCTTCTTAAGGGTTCTCTGTGCAGATCTCCTGCGTTCCTCATCAGGAGTTTGTGCTACAGCTGTTGCAGTCCATAGACTGGGCTGGCTGAGACACTGGTTGGCAGATCACACCTCCAAGTCACACTTGCTTAGTAAGTCACTCACACGTGGTATATTGTTTGGCCTGTAGTTAGAAGAGAATTTTATTTATTTAAAGTTTCACCAGAAAAGACATACTGAGCAGATAAGCTCGTTTCCAGATGCGTCTTGGCGGAGAGGGATACACAGCAATACAGCAGCAATAATGTCAAAACGGGGTATAAAGGCAATTGCACAGTATGAGCAAAATAGAAACAATTCATTACATTAAACAATAACAAGGTGATAAGAGACTAACAAAACAAACAGTTTTTAAATTAATATAGGATGTTAAGGAGACAGAAGGTTCCTTGCCAAGTTCCAAGACTCAGCAAACTTTCTATAGTGTCTTCAGAGGTTTGGGTTTTCAATGTGGCTGCAACTCCCATAGAAATATTAATTTCTTTCAAGGATATGGTACCAGCTTGGTAGAGCTGCATTCTCTGGCTTCAAGTCCCAACAGTATAGGGGCAATTCCTCTCACAAATGTTTCAGAGGAGCCAGCTGTGGAGGCAGTTGCTCAGTATGTGGACGTGTAGGCCTAATTTTGCCCATAAGCTCTAGATGGATGGATGGCTACAGAGGCTTTACGACAGATGGCCCCAGACCATGTTAGACATCTGGGTACTGGAGATAATTTTGCAGAACTGTGTGATAGTTCATCTCTGTGCCTCCAGATGAAGCTTTTCCAGTCTCCACACACTATAAATCCCAGGAAACACCAGGCATTTTGACCAAACATTAGAGCATTTGCCCAGCATTGGGGCAGTGGTTCTGGTTCCTGCCAAGAAAAAAAGAAAAGGGGTTTTACTCCATTTACTTCATAGTTCCCAAGAAGCTGGGAGGATGCTGTCCAATCATGGATCTCTCCAGTCTGAAACAGTTTATGAGAGCCGTTCAGTTCAAGATGAGTCTTTGTGGTTAGTCATTGCGGCAGCTCAACCAAGTGATATTCAAGCCTCAGTAGACATCTCGGATGCTATCACAGCAGAAATTTCTCAGTTTTGCCATCTAAGATTAACATTTCCAGTTTTAGGCATTTCCCTCCAGGTTAGCCTCTGCTCAAGGGTGTTCATTAAGGTCCTAATAGTAGCTCTCCTTTGGTGGAAGGAACACCATTTTTATCATTATCAGGATGATTTCCTGATCCGGGCAGGTTCTGAGCAGATAGCTCTGTTCAGTCCACGGGATTTTGATGATTCTGGAGGAACATGGTTGGACAGTGAACCATAAGAAGCTGTTCCTTCAGTCTTCTCAGTCTCTGCAGAACCTTTTGAGCTGGCTTCTGGATAGACTTGGCAAGAATGTTTCTCTTGCAGAAGAAATAAACAACCTCATCAGTCAGATTTTCCAATTCATGGTACACGGGGTTATGTCAGTCCACAGGTGACTCCTGATTTTAGGTTTGACTGCTACAGTAGAAGTAGTTCCTTGGCCAGTCTACACATGAGACTTATTCAGGTCTTCCCCCTATCTCATTGGTCACCAGCACTAGAACAGTACCAAGACCTGGTGCCTCCTGAGGTCAGTTGCTCCAGTATTTGCAGTGGTGGGAGAACCCTCAAAACCTGTTTGAAGGGGTTTCCATTAGCTTTGTCAGAGAAGTTCATTCTGACCACCAGTGCCAGATTGATGGGCTGGGTGTGGTGCTAAACCAGGTTGTGAATCCAGAAGGTATAGTCCCTGGTGGAGCTGAACCTCAAAATACGTGTGATAGAGACCGGAGCTGTTTTATTGGTGGCAGCAGCACTTCATGGACAGAGTTCTTCAGAGGTCCCTAAAGGTCTGGTCTGACAATGCAGTGACGATTGCCAAGACAAAGATGGTGGTGCTGACAGAAGCCTACTCACTTATTCACTGAGCATAAGCCACTCTAGAGTCGCTGTCAGTGATCCATGTGGTGGAACAGCTCTGCTCCCAGGCTGACTGCTCAGCCGTCAGTTGGTGCATCTGGGAAAATGGCCTCTGAATTAAGAGATATTCTGAAGTCTTTTTCACAGATTTGGATATCCAGAGAATAGACATCTTCGCCTGTCGAAGCATTGCTCATGTGGCGAGATGTTAGTCAGTACAGATATTCAGTTGTGGAAGCAATGGACGCTCTGTCTCAACTATGAATTTTCAGAAAGGCATATCTGTTCTTGCCATTTCTCAGTCCAGTTCAGCTCCAGCTAGAAGCTTGGCTCCTGAGAGGTGGAGATTCTCTACTAGAATATTCTGAGATGGTGGGTGATGCTCTGATGTCATTAAGGAATCATGCTGCATTGGTGGCATACAATAGTGTTTGACTGTCTTTTTGCTGTTGTGTCATTCAGGCAGGTTTTCTATTTGAGAAAATATCTGTGCATGCCCCAGAATTTGATTTCCTTCGGTGGGGGGGGGGGGAGAGACAAAGGTCAGGCCCTCAGTACCTTGTGAGTACAGGTCTCAGCTTTAGGTGTAGTGCATGGCCAGTATGAGGGGTAACTCTAGCTTTGCACTCAGATATATAAAACAATTTTTAGAGCTCTCAGTGGAACCAAACAGGTCTATAGCTCTTCAGTTCCCTCTTGGGATCTTAATGTGACTCTTAATATACTCTGTAATCTGCCATTCAAGCCTCTGTCGCAAGTTTTAGAAGCCATTCTGTCCAGGAAGACATGTTTTCTAGTAATGTAAGAAACCATATCAGAGGATACGGTAGCCTGCCTGCCTTCCCTTTTTTTTTTTTTTAATCATATATTATTTTCAGCATTTATATGTACAAAAGTAATATGCACTCTCATAATCTACCCTCATAAATGAGCCAAACAGGGCGGACTTCCGGTGACGTCATGAGCGGGTGAGCAGTGAAAACGCGAGGCTCCCCTACAGTCCTATTAATACTACCTTTTTAATAGTGGCAAAACCTGTTAAAGACTTCAAACAAAAACAATACCAGATACTAAAATGCCTAAGAAATGAGGGGCTGACAAAACTGAACCATCCAACCAACCTGATGGCGAGAGATCCAAGCCGGAGGAGTCGGATAGCGAAGACTCACAGGTTTCGTCGGCCTCCCTCCAGAGTACAGCGCAGGCTGACCAGATCCCGCATGAAATTCTGCAAAGGCAAATTACCCAAATGCTCACGGAAATCCGTGAGTTCAGAAAAGAGATGAGATCTACAGTAACTGCGTTGAGAACCGATCTGGGTAAATTAGAGAAGAAGCAGGAAGGAACCGAAGAACAACTTACAGCGACAGATAAGTGAGTGGATACTGCGGAGAGGGCCTTCACTCAGCTGCATACACATGTCCAGGCCCTACAGGAGCGTGCTGAAGATGCAGAGTGCAGAAATCGGCGCAATAACATTAGGCTATTGGGGCTGCCGGCGGGAGAGGAGAGTACCGACTTCATCCAATTTATGCAAAGCCTACTCAGAGAAATCCTTCCCCTGCCAGACAACCTTACCCTGGAGATGGAGTGAGTGCACAGCACGTTGGGACCCAGACCACAAGTGGGCTGCCGCCCAAGAGCGATCCTCCTTAAGTTCCTCAGACACCAGGAAAAAGAAACCGTGTTACATACTGCCTGGAAACAAGGCAAGGTCTATTACAAATCTCAGCGGCTTTACTTTGAGAACGACTTTGCATCAGAGGTAATGGCCCGTCGGAGGCTTTCTTTCCCAGTGATGAAGGCCCTCAGAACTGCTGGAATTTTGTTCAGATCCTTGTACCCAACAAAGCTGGTTGCTTATTTTCCGGACGGTCCTACGGTCTTTGAATCAGCGGCTGCGGTGGTGAAAGAACTACGATCCAGGAAAATAGAAGTAAATCAACAACGTTCTTCAGATAAACTCCCTATAGCAGCAGGACTGGCTCAGAAGGCTTGGTCCATGGGACAGCGCGAGAGCAGGCGAAGGCAGGGAGTTGAGGCCTTACAAAACATTGTTAGCTCTCTGAAAACTGATATCCAAAGGCGGCCGGGACCTAATTTGAGTACCCATGCCTCTGACACCTGAAGGACATACCGCAAGTATTATTTGGGGAGTTAAGAGTTGTGCCTGAGTATAACTCGGGTCTGGTTGCAAGAAATGTATACTGTTAAAGAATTAACGAATTAAAATCGGAAGATTCACTGCAATGTGGGGCAAGGACTCTGAGTTTGGATATTGAATTCTGTACGTTTGAAAGTTGATTTTTTTTGTATTCATAGTACATTTGCCAGTGCGTCTCTCTGTTTGTGTCTGGCTGGAGGGAGCCCTCGTGGTTCCAGCCATTCGGATACGCATGGGGTGACAGCTGCTGATGCTCCCTCGTGTTCTGCTTTGATCAGTGGCAGAAGGTCTCGGGCGGGAGTGGGGTTATTGTCGAGACCAGGTGTAGGTATTGGCGGTTGGAAATCGAGCCCCCAACTGGGTCGTTCCATCTCGGGCGGACCCCCTCCTCCTATGTGGGGCTCTTGTAAGGAGGGGATAGATGTGGATGGCGCACTTGCATACAAGATGCGAGATGAGGTGCTGGAACTGCCTGGGACAGCTATTTCAGCTGAAGGAGGGAGGTGAATAAAATAGATGTAGAGTCGGCAGATTGGTGGAGAGGCAGTGGGAGGGCTAAGGGCAAGACGGCGGTTGTTGGGTTGCCTGGCCTGGGGGGGAAGGGCGGTCAGCTTGGTGGGGGGCCTCTGGGCAATGTGCGGCGCTGTTCGCAGCTGGAGGGGAGGAGAGGTTGGGTGGAGGGCTTCCTGGTACCAGTCGGTATGCTCTGTCTAATTCGGAATGTTGACCGGACCATCGATGGAGGCCGGAGTGACCCGTTTCACTCCTCTGTCTGTCCCAGATGTAAGGGAGGAACTATCGGATACTTATAAGTGAAATTTGACTGGCGGCCTGGGGGTGGGGGTCGTGACGGAGCCTTCATGCGTGATTGGCAGAGACTGGCTGGTACTGAAGGATGGTCCTGGTTGGAGGCTACGAGGGGAGGCATAACCTTAAAAAATTTTAACATTTTTGGAAGTCCGGAAGTTCCCATTGGTCCAGGGAGATTATGTGAACCTGGGGCCCGCTTTCCTCCCGCTCCCCCATGAAAACCCTGTGCAGCACGGCAAGACCGTCTCCTCCATGCGTTTCTTCGCAGACTAACAGAGAAATTAAAGACACCTCCCAGCTGCTGGTAAGAAGAAAATTATAGCCCGAGCTGAAATGCATCCCCAAAACGGCCCAGAAAAAGTGCTGGTTCGGTGGGGCAGGTAATCAGCCCTATATAATAGCCTACGTCCTAAATGTAACTGCACGCCTAGGGACCGGTACAGCAGGAGTCTCCTACCGGCCTGCTTCCCAGGGCAGGGGCTCCGGGTGGATTACTGGGGGGCGGTGGCGGGAGGGTTGCTTTTGGGTCGCCCTGCAGGAACGTGCATGTGGGATGTTCCCGGCTGGGAGTGCAGGGCACCTCCGGGTGTTTTACGAGTCAGGTGGTTGCTGCTGCAGAGAGGGAAGGAAGCTGGTGGCTGGGTGGGAAGGTGATGGCACTGGGGGTCCGGGTTGGCATGGTAGACTCCACTTTGGAACAGCAGCCCTTAATGAGCATGACAGCATATTCTATATAATGCAGCTGGACCACGCTGAAATGAAACGGGGAGATCGAGACAGAAGTGTTGGGAGGGAAGCGAAGGTGAATGGAGTAAGAGAATTCCCCCTTTTTCTTCTCTCTCTCTGTCTCTCTCTCTTTCTTTCACTCACTGAATATATTTACATAATGTTAAATATATGTCTTGAAAACCTGTATGGGGAATAGTGTCGTATTGAAACCTAATCCCCGGGCCGCCCGGAGTGCAGGCCTGGACCAGGAACTACACCTGTTAACCAATCTTGCTGGTCCGATTCGATAGTTACCTTAAAGCTTGGGGTACTTAGAACCCGTCGGTTTCAGAATTGGACCATATGGGTACAATCTGCATCTGAGACAATGGCTGACTCCGGCCCAGGCCCTCATTGCCTGGCCCTTAGTAAATTAAAGCACCTTGGCTCCCTCTCCTACCCCTGACGGACTGAATTAGGGGGCCATGGCCCCTGTGGTGGGAGGGCTGCCCCCCATCAGATGCCTCCATCTGACCTCCTCCAGGCAGTAGACAACCCATGAGAGATTCATTGCAACCTAAATTTGAAAACAGTAAACCACGACTCACTGTAATAATGTATGCCCTCTCATAATAGGGACTTCAGGGAGGGGTTATCTCGCTGACTCTAGTCACAATCTCCATTACCCTTTCTCCTCTAGGTACCTCGGTACAAGGTCCTTAACATAAAGGACCACACGGATAGGTTGCTTGTGTCCTATCAAGGATCAGGGCTTGCCCAGATCTGTCGGAGTACCAATAGTTGCCCCAATGACCATCTTGGTCAACTGGTATATAATTAGTAGTATGTTGTGTGTAGATGTGAATTGTTATGTAGCTGTTGTTGATTGTTTTGTGAAAAGGTCATCGAACTTCATCTGGTCATTACTGCACAAAATTCGACTCTCCCAATTGCCCTACGGGGGGATGGAGGACTCGGTACCACAGAGACCCATATTTTGGCCATTATGCAATCTCCAAAATTAAAATTGCTTTCTTTAAATATAAACGGCCTGGCCTCACCTATTAAAAGATCGAAAACACTGGCCTACCTTCGCAGAACTAAATCCGAAATGGTTTACCTACAGGAAACCCATATGAATTCAGTGGAACATGCTAAACTAGCTAAACTAAGTGAGGGGCAGGGGTTCTATTCATCCTATAAGGGAGGTAGAAGCAGAGGAGTGGCGATAATTATCTAGCCACATATAACATACCAACCAGAACGGACTTGGTCAGACCCAGAGGGCCGTTTGATTTTAACCAGGGGAAAACTTAATAATGAAGACATCACCCTAGCCAATATGTATCTACCTCCGGGTATTACTACTTCACAACTGAAACCCCTATTAGATAGGGTTGTGGAGTTTACCAGAGACACCATGCTACTGGCCGGGGACTTCAACTTAACTGCCGACCCAAATCTGGATTCTTCCAGAGCGAAGCCGCAGAAACTAACTGCAACCCAAAGGTTTTTCAATAATTTCATCTCAGAAATCGGGTGGTGCGATATCTGGCGGAGGTTTCACCCAAGGGCCAGAAACTATTCCTATTACTCTCCGGTACATAACACATACTCACGAAATAGATTATTCCTATACACAAATTGAAAACCTACACAGAGTAAGCGAGGCGCAATTGGGGGATATTTCCATCTCAGACCATGCCCCTGTGATCACACACTGGGAACTAGGCCTCCAACCCAGAACCACTCAATGGAGACTTAATCCATGTTACTTGTGGTCCAAATAATTCCAGGAACTCATATCAGACAAGATTTCGGAGATTATGGTTGATAACCTGGCCTCTGACACCTCCCCCTCGGTCCACTGGGACACAATAAAGGCAGTCCTGAGAGGGCACATAATTAAATATGCATCACAAAAGAGGAAGCAGCGTAAGGAACAGAGGGCTAACCTCGAAGAAACTCTTCATTTCCTACAGCAGGCCCATCAACAGGGGGATGAATCACTCCTCCCTTCGATACGACAAACCAAACAAGAATTAGACAAAATCGCATTACCACAAGCGGAAATAGCATTAGCATATCTGAAACAGAAATTTTATGAGGTAGGCCCACGAGCATCGCGAATGCTTGCATATCAAGCCGTAAACAGAAGAAAAGAGCAACAATAGTCACTATTCACACCAGTACAAGGCCAGCCTCTCTTTAAAACACATGACATTGCGAGCTTTCCAAACATATATAGAAACTTATACACTCCAGAATCAATACCCCCCAAATACACTAGCATCGTACTTTGACGGGCTCACTCTTCCGTCTCTAACGGAGAAAAACAGAAACTCCCTAATTAAAACCATAACAGCGGCGGAAAAAGTCCAATCTATCACCAACTCCAAATCACAAAAAGCCCCAGGACCCGATGGATATGGAGCTGAATTCTATGAGCAGACAAAAACCAAAATTCTTCCCTCCCTTGTTGGGGTATTCAACTCAGTATTAGAAGGAGATCCACCTCCAGACTCTTGGTCCTATGCGACCATCTCTTTGATCCCTAAAACAGGGAAGAATCCCCAGGAATGCGCCTCGTATCGACCAATTTCTGTATTAAACCAAGATTACAAACTGTTTATGACTAAATTGGCCAAACGAATAGACCAAATCCTACCTACCTTAATACATAAAGATCAAACAGGCTTTGTTAGAACCCGCACAACCACTGACAATATTAAACGCACCCTGCACCTTGTAAATCATATGAGCCAAACAGGCACTCCAGCGGTAGTGGTTAGTCTAGATGCCGAGAAGGCCTTTGACAGGGTGGCCTGGCCCTTTCTGTACTCAATCCTGAACAAATTTGGTTTTCCTCTGGGAATTACTCAAGCACTGCAAAACATATACTCCTCTCCTCGGGCATCCGTGAGAATTAACGGACATCATTCGGAATATTTTCAACTTGGGAGGGGTACCCGACAGGGATACCCACTGTCCCGTTACTTTTTTACAGCAGTTATAGAGCCCTTAGTGCAACAAACCGAGATTCCCCATAGTTACAAGGTGTCCCTTTGGAGACAGTGAGCACAAGGTAGCTCTATACGCAGATGATATTCTTCTATATCTCCAAAACCGGAGCAATCCATTCCAGAACTGAGAGGAATACTAGACTCCTATGGTTTAGTATCGGGTTATAAACTTAATCTCACTAAGACAGAAATACTCACGTTCAACTACACCCCACTCAGAGAATGGTAGAATGTATTCCAGGTAGATGGAATCTGACAAAACTAAAATACCTTGGCATTTACATACCCAGGAACAAACTGAATACTATAAGTATAACTACTCACCGTTTATGACACAATTAAAGCAAGATCTCCGAGCGTGGTCTGTAATACCGTTAAATCTCACACGACGAATTGAACTTATAAGAATGATAACCCTCCCAAGGGCTTTATACCTCTTTCAAAATGTTCCGCTAATGGCACCCCTAAAAACTTTTAAAGAAAATCAACCGTGCAATACGGAATTTTATATGGGAGGAAGGAGAGCTCGAGTTAACTTTAATATGCTTTCCCTCACGCGGGAGGACGGGGGACTTGCCATTCCAGATTTAAAGTGTTACCAACAGGCGGTTACTTTGGTTAACGTTATGGCTAGACACAATAAGGCTACAACCCCACACTGGTTGGAGATGGAGAGATGGCTCCTCAGCGATGCTAAATATATTCGGATGCTTCATCAACAATCACCGGGAGATTTGGCCAACCTATTCACTAGCCCCTGGCTGGAAGCTCAATTACGGAACTGGAACTCCTTGACAAAATCGTATGGGCTATCAGCCTATCTACCTCTAATAACCCAGATCCAGAATCTTCCTGACTTTACCCCTAATACCCTAGACTCGGGGTTTGGTTCCTGAGCAGCTGCCGGGCTGAAATTTTTGCCACAAATAATGATGCGTGGGAAAATATGGGCCTACGCAGAAATCCAGGGTAAATTTAATTTACCGCATAAAGACTTCTACTGATATCTACAACTACGACACTATGTAGATGATCTGACGCCCCTCTTGCGAGACCCCGAAGCATACCCAGAGTTAATACACTGTCAAATTTCGCTCAATGACATGGGGAGGCAGGATCATCTGATCTCCCTCTACCATCGAGCCCTGAATTCACAGGGGACATGCCACACCGAGAAAATACGCATACAATGGCAAAGGGACTCTGGCTGCCTGCTTAGCATGGCAGAATGGAGAATTGCCTGCGGACAGGTTTCCAGAGTTACCAGCTCACACCAATGGAGAGAGTTTGCCTGGAAGGTATTAATACGCTACTTTAGATCTCCCTCGATTACTAAACACTATACGCCAAGTAAAACAGCGGGATGCTGGAGACAATGCGGAGAGCAAGAAGCCAACCTAGCTCATATTCTATGGGACTGCCCAGTTCTGACCAATTACATGCAACAGCTTGAAGCGCAACTGCAGGAGCTCATAGACCCAAAATTTCGACTGACTTTAGAGATGTATATGTTCCTCATAATTCCTAAACCCTGTCGGGGGCCTAACACTAGATACCTCCTCTCATTACTTCTCACAGTGGCTAAGAAGGTACTTACTAAACACTGGCTGACCAGTGAAGTACCGATCATACGGGAATGGTGGGATATTACCAGACAAGTTTATAATCTGGAAAAAATAACTCACAACTTAAATGATCGAGGGGAACTCTTCTCTTCAAGGTGGACAAGATGGCAGCTATATTATATGCTGAAAGACCCTCTATTTGTACCTTGAGGAGTGCTGTCCCGGAAAAATCTTGGGCTCCTTGGGGCCAAAGACTGTCCCCCTTTCTTTTGTGGTCACTGGGTTATGGTTTTCCCCCTTCCCCCCAACCGAAACCCTTAAGATAATGGACCTGTAGAAATCAGGTTAGTATTAATCAACAAGGGGGAAATAAAAGGTAAAAGAAGAAGCTGGCAGGTAAATAGTTCGATGTTCTACTGATTAAGTCATACTTTAGAGTGTGTTATTAGGCCTAAGGGAATAACATATCTGCTGAAAAAATTGTATAATCTGTTGACGAATGGTACAAAATCTTCACAGTAAACTATATATATTAACTGGCCAGATATTATTATATTGTAGAAAATCTCAATTGATGACCTATGTGTATATAAGTTAAAATATGTGTCATAATAAAAAGATTAAAAAAAAAATAAATAAATAAATGAGCCAAACAGGCTTAAGATAATAACAGTATGTAAGTAAACCTATAAGCCCGTAAATAAATTTACTTGGTGCATACCTTTAACATAAAATATAGACCCAGATCAATTCAGTCCCACTAAGGGAGGGACGGTGAAAATAAAACATTCTCGATCAATACAAGCCAATGACAGTAGCTTTATATAGCTTAACATTCCTTATAAATTATTATTTCGTAATATCAGATGCTTCCCCTATATACCCTCCTTTTTTTAAATTAAATTAACCATATAAACCCTCCAAGTCAGTCCGATCAAGCACAACATAAGTTCCTTACAGATACATTCTATCCAAATTTTCTAAAATTTCATGTTCTAATTGTGGAGGGGTTGTGGGATAACAGATGGACCAGACACCGAACTTCAGGTTCAACACACAATGTCTGTGTGATGTTTATTCGAAATACAAGAAATAACCTTCTGCAATGGCATATTTCTTCTTCAGTACATCAGTTTGCAGCAACAGACTATGAATGTCCTTTCTCTGCACTTGGTCAGCTCCTACTGACACTGATCTCTCATCCAAACATTTTTAGTGAAAACCCTTCATCCCTATGTGGGCCTTGTTTGCTTGGAGGCTCAAAAAGAAAAGAAAAACCAAAACAAGCTATAGACAAAGAACCTCAATTCAGAATCACTGAAAGAAGGTCTACCCCAAAGGGCACTGGCAACAAATCATGTTTCAAAGAAATACAACATCATACATACCTCCATAATGCAGTGCATCATGGGATATATGCAAATCACCATGACATTTCTGGCTTGTTAAGTTTACTACAATTTATATGCATTTTAAATAGCGCAATTAGCTTAATTTTTATAATAGTCAATTAGTACTTTTTACCATTATCAAAAACCAAGTACCATGGTATTTTAAACATTTACAGATTTCATAAACATAAAGTATATACATTAAGGTATTTTATAACATAGCTGTTACATACTAAATTCAACAACAATAAACACAACCTGTTCTACATAAGCTTGAGGTCACCACAATAACCTTCCTGTATGGGGACCTGAGAGGGAAAAGGAAAATCAAAGAGGTCACTATAGCATAGTCAAGAGAGGGAGAAGGGGGTGCCCACAAGTAGCCAACCTTATGGACTAGAAATAGTAAAGGATAGATTAAGCTTAGAAATAGAAGAACTGTTGCAGCAGATATAAGAAAAGGTTGGTCCTTGAGTGGCAGGAGCTCCCGGTCACATATCCCCCACTTTAAGAGGGAAGCAGTTATTGCAGACTGCTTTCCACCTTCCTGTCCCAGGAAAGGATGGAGTTTCCGACATTCATCTTCAGAAGCTCTGTCTCAGGGTCCTTATTAACGATAAACATTCTGTCATAAACATGGTAGATATCATCATTCTTTACCCTGAGGCATTAACACATTTCTCAACAGAGACTAACTGTATCTTCTCATCTCCTTGTAGGGAAAGTCCGTTATATTTCTTAACCAAAAATCTGGACGGCTGTAAAGTCCAGTACCATAGAAATACTTTCTCTGGGGTGAGTAACTACTTGCTCCAACCCCACCAGACAAGTCAATTTTAAGCAGGGGCCCATTCCTAGGTTCAACCCCCTCTACAAAAACCCACCATGACTCTTGATTCATTTCACTTGTTACAGATATAGACACCTGAGGGTAGACACCCAATGTGTTACCACCAGCACAGGTTCCAGTCCATTTTCCACCCACTTCTCCTTTGTAGGTTTTCACTCAGAAAAGAATAAAACACATGTACCACCTCAGACTCCTTGTCTGCTGTTGGGTACCTCTTTCTTTGACATCAGGCCTGCCCCCTGACCAAACTTGCTACACTTTTGCCTACAGAAAGGAACCGCTGCAGAGCCACATCTGGCCTTGCCTGTAACTAACTTGACCCCTCTGTCTTATACAAAGTGTCTGCGGGAATATGAAAGGAGCAATAGTAGTTTCTACTCTCCTATTTCAACCTTTTATAACCTATGACCCCAAATCCTTGGTCATCTTATCCCCAGGCAGGTCTCTACAGAAACCTACAGGACGTCAAGGAACCTCACATGCTGAATATTCTGCAATGGTAAACAGCAGGTTCCTTAACTTTTTAACTCTGGGGTGTCTTAGTAAACATCCTTTTAATCACTGTGCTATTTTCAGCCATCTGTTACCATGTAATACCTTGTAACCTACGTGAGAGTTTCCTTTTTTCCAAGGGTGACATTTTCTTAAATGATCTCTAATCTCCTTAACATTAACATACTGTAACTGTTTGACAATATTAGTATTTTTAGCATGCAGTATACCCCAGTCAATACTGTTAATAGATTTAGCTGTATCAATACAAGAAAAGTCCCTTCAGCCTCATATGCTTCTTCTTACTTGCTTGGAGTCTTCAACCCCAGCACAATATCACTAGTCACGGTCTTACATGGGGTCTTGCATTCAAGTTCCATACTTGCATCTCCGACCTCCAACAGGTAACCTCCTGGGAACACAGGAAACAAAGGAATATCTTGTTCAGTCAGGGGGTCCTCCTCAAACAGCCCACGAAAAATCCTCCGGCTCTTCATCCAAACTCTCCAGCAGGAACCTTTTGAGCACCTGGCACCAGTGTTCCACCTCTCTGCATAGTTGGTCTGTCTCAGCCATTGCTCACTTGTCCAGTGGATCATCCTCATCAGGGTCTCCACCTCCTGGGTGTTGTTTCTCGTATCTCCAGTCTGCCTCGACCTGAATCTCTTTGTCTTCTTCAGGCTTGGCCTTCCTCTGAGCTCTCAGGTCCAGTCCAGGCAGCAGCTTCCCTCTGTCTGTCAGCCATGGTTCTGGTCAGAACTCCACAGACTTTCTTCTCCGGGTTCTCCTCTGGCAACTCCTGGAGCTTTGGTCCATCTGGGATAGCTGGGCAATATCCACCAGGAAACGTCCCTCTTCAGCCAGTCCAGATGCTTCCAGCAAGTTATCTCACTTCTGACACAAAGTCTGTGGAGGGGTTGTGGTATAACAGATGGACCAGACACTGAACTTCAGGTTCAACACACAATCTTTGTGTGATGTTTATTCGAAATACAAGAAGTAACCTTCTGCAATGGCATATTTCTTCTTCAGTACATCAGTTTGTAGCAACAGACTATGAATATTCTTTCTCTGCACTTAGCCAGCACCTGCTGACACTGATCTCTGATCCAAACATTTTTAATGAAAACCCTTCATCCCTATGTGGGCCTTGTTTGCTTGGGTAGTGGAGGCTCAAAACAATAAAAACAAAACAAGCTATAGACAAAGAACCTCAATTCAGAATCACTGAAAGAAGGTCTACCCCAAAGGGCATTGGTAACAAATCAAGTTTTAAAGAAATACAACATCGTTCATACTTCCATAATGCAATGCATCATGGGATATATGCAAATCACCATGACATTTCTGGCTTGTTAAGTTTACAACAATTTACATGCATTTTAAATAGCACAGCTAGCTTAATTTCTATAATAGTCACATAGTACTTTTTACCATTATCAAAACACCAAGCACCACGGTATTTTAAACATTTACAGGTTTCATAAACATAAGGTATATACATTAAGGTATTTTATAACATAGCTATTACATACTAAATCCAACAACAATAAACACAACCTGTTTTACATACGCTTAAGGTCACCACAATAACCTCCCTGTACGAGGACCGGAGAGGGAAAAGGAAAATCAAAGAGGACACTATAGCATAGTCAAGAGAGGGAGAAGGGGGTGCCCACAAGTGGCCAACCTTATGCACTAGAAATAGTAAAGGATAGATTAGGCTTAGAAATAGAAGAACTGTTGCAACAGATTTAAGAAAACAGCGGTCCTCAAGAGTGGCAGGAGCTCCCGGTCACACTGATGAGCTGGGGGATTCTGCTGTCTCCTGGGTTGAATAATGAGCCTGAAGGTAAGAGGTAAGCTGATCTACATCGAAAAATATATTAGTCTTACCGTCCTTATCGATTTTTACCTTCACAGGGGGCAACAAAGAGAATTGGGCACCAATTTCTAAAATCTCTTGATGGTAGGACAAGAATGTTCTCCTCCGTTGCTGAGTAGCATAGCAAAAGTCAGGATAAATATAATACTTAGAGCCTTTATACTCCAAAGTCCCCCTGAGCCTGGCTTACTTGAAGATATAGTCATGATCAGAATCGAAACCAAAGGTTGCTAAAATTGTTGATTTCTTGGAGATGTAATTTTTCTCTTGTGTTTAATAACTCGGAAAGCCTTGGTAGTTAGGGGAGGAGGATTCCCCTGTGGCAGGTTGAAAGTAGTGATCAATATGTCCCTCACTAAGTCCCTCGTAGAATCGAAATTTGCATCAAACTGGTCAGGACCCACTAAAATTCATATATTTTTATAGCGTAACAAATTTTCAGCATTCTCCAGTTTTCTATTTATGTTGAAATTGTCTCTCATCAGGCTCACACAGTTTGCTTCCACGGACATTAATTTTGCAGCACGCTTATTGATTTCAGCCGAATTATCCAAAACAATTTCCTTTGTTGTCTCTGCCATTGTCTTAATATTGTTCTCTTCTGCTTGTAAGAACTCTGTCTTTTTAAATATTGCCTCAAATCGGTGGTCACTACATTCGGTCCACGCTAGGATTTTTTCCAGTGTTGTACCCAGTTTTTCCATTGTATACCCTCCAGCCTCAGTGGGAGAAGATTGTTGAAAAAAATCGCTTTGTCGCTGCTGATAATTTAATTGTTAACTCTGCTGCTTGCTTGCATCGGTCGACTCAAGGGGAGTTCTTTGCGAGGTAGAGGAATGCATTCTTTCAACAGCCTGCGGGATGGTCGACACGCTACCTACTCCCCCGCCACCACTCTCTGGGCTAGGTTTAACTGGAAGAATCCATTGCTCGAGCGGGCCCGACCTTGGGGAAATATACTCTGACGCTGAACCCCCCCCTTGCTCCTCTGTGAATCCATAAAGCAACTATGCTCGATATCGAATAGATAATAAAGCTAAGGGGTAAGTCAGAACTTAGTAATCACCACAACAAATGCTATTTTCCCTACAGGTTACAGAGAACGGCTACACCAAACTGCTACTGCCGTCGTCCATCTTGCCCCCTTCCCCCAATTACAGACCAAGAAAACTAGCCCCATCTTTCTTCTGTCTGTCCGTCCATCCGCCAGGTCCTATGGAAAAGCAGTTGCAGAAACTTTATATTCGCAGACCTGTTAAGGTGTGTTGTGGTTAGTGTTGTGGTCTACAAGCAGAAGACCAAGCAGTTCATTATTACTGCCCCCCACTTCTCTGTAGTACTAACTTATTTTATCTTGTCCCCACATGTACTTCTCAGTTTTGTTTTTGAAAATGTTTTATTGTTGCTGTCTAGTACTTATTGAGGTAACATATTCCCAACTCCCAATAACATCTGAGGTATTTTTTTCCCCTGTTCTGAAGCTGTTTAGTGTAAACTGTATATTATGCTCTCTAGTACTAGCTTTGTTTTTATATATTCTATGCATAACAGAAACTTGGTTATCTTTCCTCATCACAGCTGGCGCTGCCTGACTTTAGCCTTCTCCGTCAAGACCGCGGTGAACGTGGTGGAGGAGTGTCTGTCTACTTTCGCAATTCCCTTAACTGCACCATCTTCCATCACGAAGCTATCCCTCACTCACATGAACTCCTCATAATCAACCTCATCTTCATCTCCCCTCCTAGTGGGGGTCCTATATGCCTCCCCAAAACTTCCCTCCTCATCTCTTGTCTCCTGCATCTCTACCGCCTCTGCACTAGCAAATGCTGCCAAACTAATCCTTCTAGGTGACTTCAACCTCAACTGGCTCGCCCCTTCTTCACTCAATTCCTGAAAGCATGTCAAGGCATTAAACCTTACCCAACTGATCAAAGAACCTACTTGTCCAAACCCAAAAAAGTCAGTCACACTCCTGCCTCAGTTGGGTACTTTCTTCCCACCCCCACCACATCTGCTCTGCTGGTATCTTGCCCGATGTACACAGTGACCACTGCCCCACCTTCCGCATCAGGAAGACCTGCCCTCCTCCCACCCCCCTTAAATATATCCAGTTCTGCCCCCTCAAATCCCTAGACGTGTGCATACTTCTTCATGAACTTGCCCTAGCAGACAGGTCCTCTGTCCTTTCCTTCCTCTTAGTCGACACTGCTCTTACCCACTTCACATCCATTTTCTTAAAGTTCTTGGCTATCCATGCACCACTCAAAACTACAAGGGTAAGACATGCCCACCTCCCCTGAGTTACCCCCTCCATCCTAGCCAAGTGTAGAGCTCATGACCATGCTTGGCGCTGCAATAAATCCTCATGCGACCAGCTCTCCTTCCAAGCCTATCGCTCTCTTCGCAACAGCTACACCATCAGCATCTGTCATGCAAAAAGCTGATTTTAAGTTGTGTTTGAATCCATCAAACAGTTCTCCTGCCCCTTTCTGGTAGAATCTCCGAATGCTCCTTCACCCACCCCACTCTGATTCCCCCCTCCCTCAATTTGTGAGGGCTGCTCACTAATCTCCGATCCCTCTCTCATTGCCATAGCCCTAAACAAGTATTTTACTTCCAGTGCAGTTCCTTCTGGTCCCCCGTTCTCCCCCCTTCGCACCCCTCTTTCACCCCCTCAGGCTTTCAACTGCCCCAAATCCTGCCATCTGAAGTCCTGAGAGCTCTTGCTGAACTAAATCCTTCCAAGTCCAACCCGGATGGCCTCCATCCCAGGCTCCTCAAAATGTCAGCCTCCTCAGTGGTTACCCCTTTAACCTACATCCTAACCCCCTCTCTCTCTCCTCAGCCACTGTTCCTGTAGCCTGGAAACCTGCCACAGTCCTCCCTGTTTCCAAAGGTGGTGATCCCACCATCCTTGAGAAGTATCTCCCCATCTCCTTTCTCCTCACCCTTGCAAAAGTCCAAGAATCCCTTATCCTTTCTAGGCTAAGCAAATTCCTCATCACCTCAAGTACTCTCTTCCCTTTCCAGTCAGGGTTTCGGAAATCCCACTCAGCCACCTTCTCCCTCCTTCACCTCACCAACACCATCCACTCTGCCATGGATCTTGGCCACATTACCTCTGTTATCTTCATAGACCTAGCAAAGGCCTTCCACTCAGTTTCCCACCCTCTCCTTGTACATAAACTCAGCTCAATTGGTCTTTCCCCTGCCTCAGTATCCTGGTTCAGCTCCTACCTTACCAATCGCTCCCAGTCAGTGTCTATATGCAGCGTCTTATCCCCCTCCATCCCAATCCTTGCAGGCATGCCCCAGGGATCTATCCTTAAGTTGGACCCATTCTCTTTTTCTCTCTTTATAAATGATCTACCCTCTGTCTGCACACATGCCAGCATACACATATATGTGGACGACACTATCCTGTTCCTGTCCAGTCCATTCACCCTAGCAGTTCAATTCCCCCTTTAAAACGATTTTATTGCTGTAACTACCTGGTTTGACACTAATTCACTGAAACTAAACACCAATAAAACAGTAGCCATGACTTTTGGCTCTAAACAAAAGCTAACCAAGCTTCCCTCCCTACTGGTCTTTTTCTCTATGACTAACACCCCTCTCGATAACGTCCCCTCGTTCAAATATCTTGGTGTCGGCTCGAGCCCTCCCTTGTCTTCTCCTACACACTAAACTAGGTCTAGTCTACCAACATAAGATCAGCCTCTCCCTCACTATAAGACGAGATCTTGTTGTTAGATGGATCCTCCCAGCACTTGACTATGCCGATATAGTCTACAGTGCTGCCCCAGCCACTTCCCTCACCAAGCTGGATGTCCTCTTCCACCCCTTCTGTAGGTTTGCGTTGAACCCCCCTTTAACCCATCACTGCAATCTTTACTCTTCCCTCTCCCTCCAGTCTCTTGCACAGTCGTTCTTCTCATTGCTCCACCCTTTTCACCAAATACTGGTGTGGATCTCTTCCGTCCTACCTTGCTTCACTCCCTTCTCCCCTTCACCCTACAACTCGAGATCAAATTGCGCTGCACCTTTTCCCTCCCTTGTGTCCGAACCACAGCTGGTAAATTCTCCTTCTCTCACAGATTTCCTTCCCTTTGGAACAGCCTTCCCTCCCTTACTGGCCTCTCTCCCTCCTTCCCTTCACTTAATGCTTGCTCAGACCCACCCCTCTCATTTCCTGCTCCCCTCCCCTTCCTAGTCTTTACCTTGTACAGTATTGTCTATCCACCTCATTGCCAAGTTCCGCTGTAAATACCCTGTGTTGTAATCTGCTATTGTACCACTGTAAATATATTTTCTAGGGATGTGGATATGTTGTTCAATCCACACTGTGTGGTAGGTTCCTTGCCACTTTAAATCTTGCCAGAAGGTCTTCAAGCTGGCTACTCCCACCAACCCACCTGGGTGGTAAAACCCTCGGCTCTGCCCCATGACGCCAGATCTTCCTTACCGCTTGGAAGCTCAGGTTCCCTCCTTAGCGCTCTGCGTTTTAGGCTGGATTCACACTCTTCGGATTTCCCGAAACTAATTTTCAAATTTACAAGACTACGGTCTTCGTCTTCCCTTGCGGCTGCGATGGACAAATCAACTCCCGGCATCCATCGGTGCTCTTGTGAGCAGAAGTTGTCCTGGACCGATCCGCGCTCCACGTGCGTCTACTGCCTAGGGCTTTGCTACGATTCACAGGCCTGCGAATTGTGCGAGTCCTTCTCGGCCTTGTCTTGGAGGACCGCATTGCCAGAATGCTTCTTGGACGCCCTGAAAACGGTACCCACTGGTCAAGTCTAAGGAGGCCCAATGGGCAGTGTCCGTGGTGGCGGGCTCCGTGGAGCAATCGGAGCAGATGATCGCCCTTGAGGAGGAGGTGGCCCAGGCCGCTGCTTCTTCCTCCTCTGCCGCAGCATTTATCCCGCTCTCCTTGGGCTCCTCCTACACGGCTTCTTTTAAGGAGCTTTGTCAGTCCCACTCCACTAAGGGAGTAGGTCCTTCGGGACATTCCAGTCGGTCCAGAAAGAAGGACTCTAAAGGTAAGTCCCACCGTCGACGTTCGTGGGAGTGGGAGATATCCCCTTCACTGGACCGTCAACTCTCGACTTTGGTCAAGGTTGCGGCTGCTGGCTTCATGGTGTCTCCATCAGGTCAGCCAGTTGTGACATCCGTCGACATGGTCGAGATTTTTCTTGACCCGTCGGATGGTTTGTCGACTGGAGAAGCCGATAACCCTTCTTCACCGGTTCCTCCAGTGGTTACCAAGGACTTGCCTATGCCTCCTTTGCCGAAGTCCCCAGTCAAGATCCCTGAACTGAAGGAGGGGCGGGTTTCCTCTGTCCCCTCTCTGACCCACCCTCGGAATCCCCGAAGGTCTCGGTCCCCTTCCAGGTCCAGTCGGCGGTCTCTGTCTCGGCACCATGGAAAGCGGCATCTGTGCTCATTCTTATTGTCCTCTTCGGAGGATAGGCTCCAGCGCAAGTTGCGTCGGCGCTACGAGGATTTGATGTGGCAGCAACTTTTATTGATCGGTAACAAGCCGACTCTATCGCCTTCTCCGGCCATTAAGTGGCTGTCACCGGACCAGCCGAAACAACCCCTCGTGGTGATCGAGGAGCTGACCCCGGCGCCGGTTGTTCAGCCGAAACTGGCTGCTGTACCTATTGTGGTGGAACCCCCGCCTCCGCAACCGAAGACTGGGGCCCCGACCAAGGATTCTCGGTCGGGTCAGGGCTTGCCCCACAGGTTTTCAGTCACCCTCACTCCCGATCAACCTCGGCAGGTGGAGCGTGGCTTAGGCGATCGGCAGCTGTTCACAGACTCCTCAGAGTCTGACAACGACTTCTCCCTTTTCTCCAGGCCGCTTGACCCGGAGTCTGCAGGGGGCTAGTCGGTGGACGAGAGCCCATCCTGGTTTTTGGGTTTGCTTTGACTCATCTCAGAATCCACTGGGATGCAACTTGAACCTGTTTCAAAATGGGCCAATTATCCCCTTAAGGAGATACTGGACCGAGGGGATTCCCCTACAGAGGCCTTTCCGGTGGCTGAAGCCATTGTTGGCCTGGCCCTGGAGTTGTGGCAGCGCCCAGCATCTTGTCTCGCGCCTTCGGCCAGGATGGCTCGAAAGTACGCAGTTCCCACCAGTTCACTCTCCAATTTCTCGGAGCACCCTTCTGCGGAGGGGTTGGTGACCGATAGCATTTTCCGGCGCTCCAGGAATGCTCGGGACGTGGACAAACCGCCCGAATAGGAATCCAAAAAGTTGGATTACTCAGGGTGGAAGGTTTACGCTGCTGCCTCCCCAGGCCTTCGTCAGGCTAGCTCGGCACTTCTGATGGCACATTTCTCACATGCTCTTATGGGCTCCCTGGATGAGGTGATTCCTCATCTCCCAGCTGACCTTCAGACGACGATCAAGCAGGTGCAGGATCAGGGAAGGGTAGTGACAAAACAACAACTCCAAACTTTGTTGGACATTGGTGATTCTTGTGCTCGATCAGTAGCAGCTGCAATGGCCATGTGCTGCAGAGCTTGGCTGCGGATCTCCACCTTCACGGCAGACACCCAGCACAAGCTGGCAGATGTTCCCTTCCTGGGCACCAACTTGTTCGGACCAGGGGTGGAAGGCCCTCTCCAGAGGATCAAGAAGTCCAGTGCCACCTTGGACTCGATCACGTCTGCCCACAAGGACAACGGCCCGCCAGCAGCAGCGTAAGCCCTTTCCCCTTCCACCCCTGCGGCACGTTTGGCCCAGCAGCACTAGCACCAGGGCCAGCAGGCACACACTTGGCACCCTAAAGCCAAGTCTGCCGCTTCCTCCAGTAAGAAGCCTGGAGGCAAGGGTCCAAGAGGTCCCTCAGCAGGCCCTTCCTCCAAGCCTGCCCAGTCACGGGTTGAGGGGTGTCGCCCCCAACCTCGTCACTCCTCCCCGGGTCTCTCCCCCCCCCCCCGTGGGGGGACGGCTCCGCCACTTCTTTTCCGCCTGGTCTGCGATCACCATGGACCACTGGGTGCTAGAAGTGGTAGGCAGGGGTCTGCCTCTGGAATTCGAGCAGTTCCCTCCCTATTGAGCCGTCGCCCCACGGGGGGCAACAGGTTCTGCAGCCTCTCTGTTGGCTCATTGAGCCAACATTGCCTTGCTCCTCCAGAAGGAGGTGATCGGAGAGGAGCCTCCTCCAGACCCAGGGTTTGTGTCCAGGTACTTCCTGGTCCCAAAACGGATGGGGGGGCTGGTGCCCCATTCTTGACCTGCATGACCTGAAGAAGTTCCTAAGGCTGGGCACCTTCAGGATGGTCACTCTGGCTCAGATTATTCCATCCTTGGAACTAGGCATGTGGTTCTGTTCTGTGGACCTTCAGGACGCGTTCTTTCACATCCCAATCCATCCGTCTCACCAGCGATTCCTCCACTTCAGAGCAGAGGGATCCCTTTACGAGTTCCAGACCATGCCCTTCGGCCTCTCTCCAGCTCCCAGGGTCTTCACCAAATGCGTGGCACTGGTGACAGCATTCCTGCGGCACCGAGGGGTCTGGGTGTACCCTTACCTGGACGACTGGCTGATTGCAGCCCCCTCCAGGTTGGAGGTGGAGCAGTCCAGGGATCTGGCCCTCCAGGTCTGCTCTCAGATTGGCTTCCTCATCAATGAGGCCAAATCGGAACTCGTGCCTTCTCAAGCGATTCAGTTCATCGGGGCAGAGCTCGACTTTCTTCGAGCCAGAGCCCCGCTCCCGACGGACAGGGCCAAGGTCCTTTCCACCTCTGCCCAGTCATTTCTGGTTGGGCAATTGCACCCTGCCCGGGACTTCCTGTGCCTTCTGGGCCTCATGGCAGCCTGCACCAGTGTGGTCCATTGGGCCTGCTGGCATATGCGTCCCCTGCAATGGGGACTGACCAGCCAGTGGTCACAGCGTTCCAGTCCTCTGGACCAGCCGGTGCCGGGGACCCAGGAGATGTGGGACGGCCTACAGTGGTGGCTCGTCCCAGCTCATCTGCAGGAGGGTATCCCGTTTGTCCACCCTGAGTCGACGGTCACGTTAACGACCGATTCCTCTCTGATGGGTTGGGGTGCCCATCTGGGGGAGTTCAGGGCTCACGGCCTCTGGTCTCCTCAGCAGTCTTGATGCCACATCAACCTGCTGGAGCTTCGAGCAGTCCGACTAGCCCTCACCGCCTTCGCTCCGTTTGTACGGGGTCAAGTGGTCCAGGTCCAGACGGACAACACCACAACCATGTACTACCTCAACCGTCAGCACGGGATGCACTCTTTGCCTGTGTGCAAAGAGGCTCTCTGCATCTGGTCTCTCGTGATCGGCCTGGAGGCGGATCTCCTAGCCATCCATGTGGCAGGAGCCTCCAACAGTTTGGCCGATGCCCTCAGCCGGATAGGCGCTGCATCTCGCGAGCGGTCTCTCCTGCAGGAGGTAGTACAAGATCTGTTCTCCCATTGGGGCACCCCTGAAATGGACCTGTTCGCCTCCAGGGAGAATGCAAAGCTGAGGCTGTTTCATGCCCCCCAAGCAGGGCTCGCTGCAGGGGGATGCCTTCTCGAGGCTGTGAACCCCAGGCCTCTTCTACGCCTTCCCTCCATTTCCCTTGATCCACAAGGTGCTTGTCAATGCGAAGAGGGGCCAGGCGCAGGTGATTCTGGTAGCCACAGACTGGCCCCACCAGTTCTGGTATCCAGATCTCCTCAGCCTCAGTTCCAGGCTCCCGAGGCAGCTTCCAGCCCACCCAGACCTGATCTCAATCAACAAGTGAAAGGTACTCCATCCGGACCTTCAATCCCTGCACCTGACAGCCTGGTTCCTGAGTGGCTAGAGTTCAGGCCTTGGGTCTTTCCGACGAGGTCCTCAACGTCGTTGAGGCGTCCCGTAAGGAGTTGACCAGAAAATGCTGTGCCTTCAAATGGAAGAGATTCTCCATTTGGTATCAGGACAAGGGGTTGGACCCTTCTTCCTGTTCCTTGGCTAGCATTCTGGACTGCCTGTGGTCCTTTCTCAGCTAGGGCTTGGTCGGCGACCATAAGAGTGCACCTGGCAGCCATCTCTGCTTACCGGGCGCAGGCTGGCAAGCAGTCAGTGGCGCAGGAGAAGGTGGTTGGGCACTTTTTCAAAGGCCTTGATCATATATCCCCTCCCCGGTGCGAGAACCTCCACCTCCATGGGATCTACTGCTGGTATCGGCTAAGCTCATGGGCAAGCCATTTGAACCGATGCACAGGTGTGACATCTCTCACCTGTCGTGGAAGACCGCCTTCTTGGTGGCTATCACGTCAGCCAGAAGGATGGGAGAGCTCCAGGTGCTTTCCATCTCGTCTCTTTATCTGGTCTTCCACAGGGACAAGGTTGTCCTACACCCCCACCCAAAATTCCTTCCGAAGGTGGTGTCTGAGTTTCACCTTAACCAGGTGTTGACTCTGCTGGTGTTCTATCCCAATCACACCTCGGAGGCCGAATATAGGCTCCATACTCTGGACCCTAGAAGAGCGCTCGCTTATTATAAGGAGCGAACGGCTGAAGTTCGAGGAGAGGTTCGCCAGCTGTTTGTCACCTGTGCTGAAGCCGCACCTGGTATACCTGCAGCCAAGCAGACGATTAGCAGGTGGGTCACCTCCTGCATAGATCTCTGCTATAGGTTGGCGGGCATGGAGCCTCCCAGAGGGATAAGAGCTCATTCTACCCACCATACCACTGCTTCGGTGGCTGCTTCCAAGGATGTCCCTATCCAGGAAATCTGCAGGGCTGCTACCTGGAAGTCAGCACACACCTTTATTTCCCATTACCATATTGACCTTGAGTCACGCCATGATGCTGGTTTTGGGACCTTGGTTCTCCAGTCTTTATTTACTAAGTAGGGGGTGCGCGCCTTGCCTCCCTCCTCCCGGAGAACTGCTAGGAGTCTGCCAGACTGTGTGGATTGAACAACATATCCACGTCCCTAGAAATACAGGTTACTCTCCTGTAGCAGGAGTTCTAGGAGTGGTATATGTTGTTCATCCATACGACCCACCCGGCTTTGACGTGCAACCTGGCTTCCAGCGGGCTAGATCTGGCATCATAGGGTTGAGCAGAGGGTTTTACCGCCCGGGTGGGTGGGAGGAGCCAGCTTGAAGACCTTCTGGTAAGATTTAAAGCGGCAAGGAACCTGCCAGTAAGTGTGGATGAAGAACATATACCACTCCTAGAACTCCTGTTACAGGTGAGTAACCTGTATTTATTGTATGCTGCTTGCATTTAGTTTTTGAAACACTGTGTATATTATTTTGCACCATGTCCTCACTTATCTTTGTACATTACTCCGGTGTGGCACTTTCTTTGTATACTGTATTACCATTGTCGTATTCCTGTCTTGACTCCTGTACTCCCTCCCCTGGGTCGCATCTGGAAACAAGCTTTGGCTCATTGATGCCTCTCGTGGTTATCAACTTTTAAATAAAAAACTAAATATTGAAATAAAAAAAGAAAAAAGAAAAATATATATATATACACACACACTGCACAACTGCTTACCCTTGTTAATGTCACATAGGATTTGGAGGTCTCCTCCTCTTCAAGGAATGTAAAGGTTTCCTGTAATCTTTCTTCGTAACTCTTAATGCCCATGCTCAACAATGACCAGACATTATCTCGGTGGTAGAAACTTGGCTAAATGGCTACAGCCCTGACTCTGCAGTAGCTCTGCCAGGGTACACAATATTTCGGGCTGACAGACTAGCCAAAAAAGGGGTAGGATGTGCAGTTTACCTCCGTGACACCCTCCAAGGTCTCACTCTGCCATCCCCAGCTCTTGACCATGGTACCCAGGTCCTCTCCCTCCAAGTTAATGTCGCTCCCTCCAGGGCAGCTCTCTTCATCTCCCCTATCTACACCCCCCCCCAAGGAATCAAAAAAGTGTGTTCCAGTCAGTTCTGGCCCACCTCCAGCAACACCCTGATAAGGCAGAAATTGTTGTCCTGGGTGATTTTTAACATCATTTGGTTAGCAGACACTGCCGCACCATATAGGGATGCTGCAGCCGTCCTCAGTCTATCACAAGTGCCCGCTACCACCCGACACAACCCGAGAACAGGTACCTCGACCCTCATCGACCTAATTCTTAATAATCAGCCTCACAAATTCACCCAGGTCTCTGTGCTACCCTGACGCATTGAGTGACCACTTGCCAGTACTCTGGCGCTGGTCGGTCTTGGCTATAAAGGCCCCTCCAAAAGTTAGCTTTCAGCAAAAACTCAGGCCAGGCCAGCTACAGTCCTTGAAACACCTCCTCATCTGGGACTGGTCTTCCACTGCTGCCTCGCCTGATATTGATTCACCCTTGGAGTACTTTGTCAATTCCTTAAATTCCACCTGTGATCTTTTCCCTTCTGCAAATGGGTCATTAAAGGAGTCGACACCCCTTGGATGTCCCAGTCCCTTCTGGACCTCATGGGCCACCATGACGATCTCTGGCACATAGCCTCAGAGATTGGGAGGCCCGCTGATAGGCAATGCTACCGTGAGGCCAGAAACCACTGCACCTGGCAGGTCCAACAGGCAAAGGCCGACTACTACATAACAGCCCTCACCGCCTCCTGGGGGAAAAAGTGCAATTTCTGGGACTCCCTCAAAGAACTTAGTGGCAAAATCTCCAATCCCCCCCACCCCAGATACTGGTAAATGGTGGTATCTCCACAGATCCTGACACAATAGCAAATTGCCTGAACTCCTCATTCTCGGACCTCAGCGGTGTGCTCCCTGCCAACTTTTTTGCACCCTCCCCCACCATAACATCGACACCCGCCCAAGTACCCCCTTTCCGCTTAATGGTTATCTCCCAGCGTGATGCTGCCCCCCTTCTGCTAAAGGCACTCAGCAAATCCTGTTTCAGCAGTGACACTCTTGATCTTAAAATACTAAGGCTCACTCTCCCTGAAGTACTCTACCCTCTCACTGCCCTGCTAAAATGCTCCCTTGCTCTAGGTCCATTACCTCCTTGTGGAAAACTGCCCTCATCACTCCTCTCCTGAAGAGCGGTGACCGAACCCAGCCTGGTAATTATCGGCCCATCTCAATTCTACCCCCTCTCTCCAAGGTTCTTGAAAAGATAGTCACCACCCAAGTTGCAGACTACCTTGCTCAACACAATCTCCTCTGCCCCAAACAGCATGGTTTCCGTAAAAACCATAGCACCACAACTGCGCTTTTGGAATATACCAACACTATCCATGTGATCCTGGATGTAGGCCAGATTGCTGGTGCTGTCTATGTAGATATTTCCGAAGCATTTGACACCGTCCACCACTCACTTCTCCTAACCTCGCTAACCCAGATAGGTTTCTCACAGGATACCACCACTTGGTTCTCAAACTACCTGTCTGACAGAACCCAGAGAGTCAGACTAGGGCAAACCTTATCGTCCACCCTCAGAGTTGCATCTGGGGACCCAAGGGTCAATCCTTGGCCCCCCTACTCTTCACTCTGTTCCTTAACTCCCTGCCCAAGGCCTGTTCTGGGAGTCTCCTACTATACGCAGATGATGCGGTTTTATTCAGTTCCACATCAATCCTGCCGCCCTCCAAGTAGCCCTCCAGAGGTCGTTTAATGAGGCCAAATCCCGGTTTGCTGACCATAGGCTTGTTCTAAACTATAAAAAAAACAAAGTCCATGCTGTTTGGATGGATGTCAGATGGATTGAAAACTGGCTAGCTGGACGCACTTAGAGAGTAGTGGTCTGTGGGGAGCTCTCGAACCCTAGAGAGGTTGGTAGTGGGGTACCGCAGGGCTCGGTCCTGGGTCTGATCCTGTTTAATGCATACATATCGGACATCAGGGAGGGTATAGGGTGTGAAATGAGTCTCTTCGCGGATGACTCCAAGATGGGAGCAGTAGTTGAGGGAGAAGAGGGGAGGTTGGCCCTGCAAGGGGACCTGGGCACCCTGGAAAGCTGGGCTCACACATGGAAATTAAATTTCAATATCACCAAGTGCAAGGTGTTGCATCTTGGTCGGGGAAACCCTAAACACAGGTACACCCTGGGAGGGGAGGCGCTGGAGGCCTCAATAGGGAAAAGACCTGAGGGTCATGGTGGATGCATGTATGAATAACTCTGAGCAGTGCAGGAGCGGCTAGCAAGGCAAACAGGATGTTGGGATGCATCATGAGGGATCACCTCTAGGAGCAAGGAAGTGATTCTGCCGCTGTACAATGAACTGTTAGACCACACCTTGAGTACTGCGTACAGTACTGGAGACCACACTTGAAGAGGGACATACAGCTCCTAGAGAGGGTACAGAGGAGGGCAACAAAGATGATACGAGGGCTAGGGGATTTGATGTATGAGGACAGACTAAAGGAGCTCTGCCTGTTTTCACTGGAGGAGAGGAGAGACAGGGGGGACATGATTGAGGTCTTCAAGTACCTCAAGGGAATAAATAGGGTAAACATGGAGGGGATCTTTAGACTAAAGCAGGGAGGTATCACCAGAGGGCATGGTTTGAAGTTGGAAGGTGGAAAGGTAAGGGGGGAAAAGAGGAGGAGGTTTTTCACTGAGAGGGTGGTGGACCCTTGGAATGCACTGCCTGGTGAGCTAGTTCAGAGATCCACAGTGGAGGCTTCAAGAGAGGATGGGACAGACACAGAAAGTGGATGTATCAGATGATGTCCTGTCCCAGGGGGGTGGGGATGGATGATACGGGTTTCTGGAGCACAAGGGATGGGAGGGTCTCGGCACCCAACTAAGGATCTAAAGTTCGAGCAGACTCGATAGACCGTAAGGCCTAATCTGCTGGCAAATAGTATGTTAGTATGTTTGTCCATGCCCAAAACAAGTTCAGTAGCCACCCCCTGCTCATCCATTACTCCCAAAACTAGATCCTGGAACAAGTTTCTACCATTAAATGTTTAGTGGTTACCCTAGACTCTGGGCAAACCTACCACGAACACATCCGCCATCTTAATACGGCTGTAAATGTGCGCATTGGTCTGCTCCACTGCTACAAGCACTGTCTCCCCTTGAAGTCCTACAGCTAGCCATCTCCTCCTCCGTCCTGTCACTCATTGATTATGGGATTATTTTCTATGGTGCTGCCAACAACCTCTCCCTCAACAAAATTAGGGTTTCCCTGAGTAAAGCCTGTAGACTGGCCACAGGATGTGACCAGCTCATGCACACCTGTATGCTTTATACCAGTACAAACTGGCTTAATTTCGATGATCACCTAAAGTACCAGACCTGTCTCCTTGCCAAGAAAATCATGGCTGGCTTCACGCCCCCTGCTCTTGTGGCGCTACTCCCCCCTCAGCACCAGATGCACACATCACACTGAGAAATTGCCCTACCAGGTTCCCCACTGTAAAACCTCCATGGGGCAAAGAACCTTCAAATACCGCGACCCCAGTTGGCTGAATTCGCGGCCCAAACCAGCTCTCCTGGCTCCTACCCCGGGACTGTTCAAATTCCTTCTCCATAGCAACATCTTGCATGACTCCACCTGTGACTGTACCTGACCTACCCCCGACCTAAAACTGTGCCATGACAATGGACCCTCTTGGTCCTGCCCCTGGCTTCGGTCTTACTCTAGCCTAAGACTGACACTCACTGGACTGCACTGCTTGCACAATCCAGTCATAAATACTTTTCTACAACTACTACTGTACTGTATGATTACCCCTGTAGATACCATATTTATGTATTTTGCCTCTGTACTGCATTGTCTTTGACTGTTGTAATTATCCTGTACCACATCTACCTGTTGTACTTTACCCTGTATCATTCGTAAGGTGTGATATTTCCCATGCTGCTATTTATACTGTAATGTCTGTTTACTGCATGCTCTGTATTGCTTTCTATGACGTGGAGCCTTTGTAAAGGAGTCTCTGACTCAAAGGTATTAATTCCGATTGTATTCAATAAATAAATAAAATAAATGCCCCACATCTTTTTCAAGGCTCTTCTCTGGACACTTTCGACCCTCTTTATGACTCCATTATGATATGGTGCACAAAACTGGATGGTATAATCTAAATTTTTTCTCTAAACTAGAAAAATATTCTCTCCCTCCCTAATATTTTTGGTGGGTACTGCTTATACAATCCCAGCATTAAATGACCGGCCCAGAGATGATATAGAATAACATGGAAAGAAGAAATTCTATCAGACTTGCCATGATTTATTTTCCTGCTAGTATAAACATTGTCACTGGGACCCACTCTAACTCTGAAGTGAATATTCTATAATTGAGATTTGATTGAGGTTCTTAAATTTGTCTTGCCAAGGAAGTTGATGCTATTTGTTTCCGGCATATATTATTTAGTATGTCATTCTTTTACTCAGAGTTTCTCTGAAGACAGTTCAGTGTGAAGGCGTCTGCCTCTTGCCCCACACTTTATGGCTCTATCCTTCTACTTCATACCTAATCTAAGAGCCCTCTCTCTCTTGCACCCTGTATATTTCTTGTAACTTGTATGTTCGTATTCCCTTCATACAGCCAGAGAATCTCATGTATATTTTTGTATGTATATTTGTACCAAGAATTAGTACGGTTATCCATCTGAATTCTGTACATTGTTCTGTGTACAGTTTATATTGCATTATGACTTGTATTATGATTCTGTTGTGTATGTAACCCTTCTATGCTTGACTATGTATCTCTGTCCAGGTCCACTTCAAAAATTAGCTTTGCTCAACGGTGTTCACCTGGTTAAATAAAGATTTAGATTAACTGATTGAGTGTTGAGCTGCCGCTGCAGAGATTGTATTGGAGAAGCTGGAGCTAATTGTCCAGTCATAAAAGACATGTTGATGGAGACTTTGATGCTATTTAACACATACCTGAAAGGCAGGGCTGTAATTTTTCTGTATTTTTTTAGGAATGTGTAAGTTAACCCTTGCACAGTTGTGTTGCTGCATTTCTCTCTGAAAGACTTAAGCAATAATGCATGACAGGGTGTGTGTTGTGCTGGGATAACGTCATGCCGTGTGTGGTGGGACATGAGGCCGCAGGCCGAGTGCGTTCACCCGAGAAGGGACGTTATCCCAGCATGACACACACTCTGGAGTGCATTATTGCTATTATACAATGGCTTGTTTACAGTTAGAATTAAAAAAATAAAATAAATACAGTTTTCAAATATTTTTTAATGCAATTTTTCAGTGTGGAAGCATGTATTTTTTTTAAAAGATTCCCTTTTACTATTTTCCCAGTAGTTGGAGCTATTGGCTGTTCATTGTGGTGAGTGTCTTTGTTGTTAGGGCTCTCGTGCCCCCTCAATGTCTGTCCCTGTTTACCCCCCCATGTCCTGGTCCCGCTTGGGTCTCACTCCAGACTTGCTCCCACCCAGAAAGTTGTGTTTTTTTTTTTGTTTGTTTGGTTTTTTTCCACAGTTCCTCCTATACAGTTCCCCAAATAAATGTTTGTAGCGGAAGAAAAAGATGATTGCCACTGATCAAGGGGAACACTGCCATTCACGTGCAGTAGAGGATATAACCACAGCAAGCAATGGAAGTCTTGAGTGGCAAGTCCATCCAGCCCCGTTACAGGTAATGTCATCATTCAGTTTCTTTCTTTGGGAGGAATAAATGTTTTTAAAAAAACAAACAAACAAACAAAAAAAACGGCTGTGAGAAGTGAAAATGACCAGTATGGTCGCATGTAGCAGGTGCACCATTGGGCTGAGGAGCAGGCGCCTGAAGTTGATGTGAATGACCGCTTTTGTTAACATTTAATTTGAAAAGGTACAAGAAACTAGATATTTTTCAGTCATAGGATAGAGGGAGAAGGGTAAAGCAATGTTCCAGTGACTGACTTGGTGAAAGGAGCAGGGACACTGAAGGCGGCTTGTAACCGAAAATCAGTGAAGCCGGCTGCCAACCGAGAATCACTGAAGTGGGGTCAGGAGTCAAAGCTGAGGTGAAAATATTTGGACAGTTTGTTGCTGCTTGCTGTTTCACCCTGAGCTGTATTTCAGTGAAAGAGGCTGCAGACCACTCACCCCTGTAAAGTGCAGAAAAACGGCGACAGGGAGGAAGTCCGTGAGAAAGTGAAACCACAGACAGCAGCGTTTGTGTTTGACATTTATCGGTGTGTAGCTTCTGTGACAGTAGGAGTGTGTGCAGACTAACATGTGTCATGTCTGCATATGTGAGAGGGTCATGTGTGTGCCTGGACTTGATACAGTGATGTTATACTGGGATAACACCACTGTCCCAGGCATACACTGACCAGTCATAGCCCAGGATTATTTCCTTGCCATTATATAATAATGATTAAACATTCCAACTAACTTATACCGAATGGGGTGGAGCCAGGGGTTGAATGATGTTTCACAGCTTTGCAATGTGTTGACCCCTAGTAGATGAGCATGTATAGCCCAGTAGTAAATGACTAGCCCAGTAACGATGTTGGAATGAACAGAAGAAAAAAAAATCACGGAACATCTAATCGAATTGCTTCCCCTCTGTGGGTGCTATGCTGAGTGGAAAACTCCAGTCACTGTTATTGAAACATGAAGTGCATCTTGAAGTAGGAGTGATTCTGTGAGTCTTCCTGAGCTGTTCCTCACAGAGATGTTTCTATCTTAGGGCACACTTCATACTTCATTTACACAGAGTATGTCAAGTTTACCACTCGGCAGGGAGCTGGCAGTGGACAGTAGTGGAGATCGGCCAGAACATTGATCCTGGAGCAAATCTAGCATTTCTGTAGTGTGTCAAGTGATGTTGTCTTATTCTCATTTTCTGTCTTGTCACTCTAACTCACCGGCTATCTGCTGCAGTGCTTCCCACTGTGACCTAATTGTTGCCCTGCTTTGTCCCCACTTCTGACTGGCAATTTGTGTCTGACATAATTTAGGACATAATCTTGCTAGTGGCATTAGTAGGATTGCATTGATCATCAGCAGAGCAATGAAGTTTCTACCTCATTGATTCCACCTGCTTACTGCCTGCCAATCTTCTGGAGCACTTCCTTGGTTGGTGGACCAGTCGGAGTCCTTTAGATGCTCTGAGGCCAGTTTCAGGAAGGTTACAAAAGACGGCTTCTAGCTGCTGACCATGAAAACCCCACAATACTACTTGTGCCCCCTAGAATCAGAGGTCCAGTTCCAGAGGAGTTTGAATAAGTGAAGACAGCCAAGCAGCAGGGTACAGCAACCACTACAGGACAAAAGAGTGGAGCAGCAGAAGAGAGCAGCATACAGCCAGAGAGGAGCAGCAGCAGCAAAAGAAATGGATTGTGGCAGCCATCAGGACTTGACAGTGAACACCACCTAAGAGCTGCACTGCAAAAGCAACAAGGTACTGATTTGTTTCCCACTTTCTTCACCCAGAACTTAGGTACTGTTTGTATCTTGTATCTTCTCTTTTCTAAATGTTATTTACTGTACACCAGCTACTGGACATAGACACAGAATGTGACTCCCATTTCAGTTCTGTGTTTACATGTAACCCCCCCTACAAATGGGGGCTCTTAAAAAGCCTCCATGGAGCTTGCCTGGGTGTTCCCCTGCCTGCTGGTATACGGCGTTTAAGCTGTTAGAATGGTACTGTGAGTGCTGGTAGAGCCTCCACATACTGTCTCTTTAAGAGCTGTCTGCTTGCAGGCACAGTTACTGCTTTTCTAGGGGGCTGGTGTTTCCCTGCTCAAAGCCCGCCTGAATTGCTGGGCAATCGCGTCATTTTGTGGTCGCTGGAGGCGCAAAGGGAGCCCATCTGAATGATATGCTTGTTTTCCTATAAACAGAGCATTTGTAATATTGTAGTTTGTCTAACTTGCTTTTGTTACAGCTGGGACTCTGTGTGTATTGCCCCTCCATTTTGGACCCAAACTGCTGTTCGGATGGCCAATGGGATTAAGGGAGCTGTAAAGTGAAGACTGTTTGGACCAACCAGAATGCGGACTCTCCTGGGAGCCAGTTTACAATGGGATGTATAGCTAGTAATTCTGGGAAGTGAAGTTCTGGACCTTGGCGCCTATTTGCACCAACGGAGAGAGTTTCTGAGTGATTGACAACTGAGTCCACCAAGTGGACTGGGTGGCGCCCGAAGAGAATGCTCTGCTCTGTGACTGATAGATCAGATCAGTTGTGACCGTGAGGAGAGAAGGAGTTCTGTGCTTCTGGCGTTGTATGGTTTCGCACGGGAAGCGCGTGAGAGGCGTAAAGTTGGGCCGTTGCCAACTCGAATCAGACTGAATCCGAGAGTACTGAACGGAAGGAAGGCTGAAAGAGTGGAAACCAGGCTCACCCTGTACAAGACTGGAGAAATTGCTGAATCACGCTCGGTCAGTCAGGAATTGAAGCTGCTGTGTGAACTCCCCTGTTGTTTGCAGTAAGTACGATCAGGACCTGAAAGCAGCTGCCTGGTGTAGTAATTTCCTTTACATATAAATGTGTTGAATGCTTGTGAGGAATAGCTGTTCCGGTTCTCTTGTCACCGTGCAGTGTAAGCTGAAAGCCGAACTGAATGTATTCGGACTGAATCCTTCTGCTGATCAAAGCAGTGTGGCCTGGCCTGTAGAATCCCATCTCCCTGCTTTATGTGTCTGGCAATCCAGAACCACCATCTGTGTCAGGTTTTCAGCATGGGGTAGTATGAGTACAAATCAGGGCATCCCTCTGCGACCTGTTAACAATCACCAGTGTTTCATCTCATTTTCTTTCTTTCATTTCCTCAAGGACTGAGTCATCCGGCTCCGGATTACAGTTGGGTATTGTGCATATCTTTTTCCTACAGGGCCCTTTCCATCTGCACCTGCCGGCCAACCCCGGGTAATGGACCTGGCTAGTCCCCCAACCTGGGTACCCAGAGTGTCACTTTTAAGACCTTGTATGAGTGCCCAGTACTGTAGTTTATTTCTGCTAATTAGCTTGATCTCCCCCTCCCTGTGTTTCACTCCCCTAAATAAACCAGATTGGATGTTACTGACTTTAACCTGTTTAAAGTGTCAGTAACTTATATAGCAGGCATTGCATTGTTTTGTGTAAATTGAGCAACCTTATTTCACAGGGGGTCCTCCGAGACGAACTTCGGAATCGGACTCGAGGGTAAGTGGTATCTTATGATTGGATCCAGTGTACATGTGGGGTATTGGTATTGCAGTTCTTGTGTATCATGTGGACCATTAGAGGGAACAGAAGGGGGTCTCAGTGTCCCAGAGGGCTGTGACCAAACTCGACCAACCTTTATAAACCCTGACCTCCGGGTGGAGGCACCTGCCATGGAACCTAGGCCCCTTAACCTGTTGGTCCAGCAGGCAGGGGTAGTAGCCCTCGGGATAGCGCCACCGGGGGGTAACATACATATTACAGGAAATATTTTGTGCAATTTGAGGACTTGACATTGAAGACATTTTTGGCAATTTGGGAACTTAGAGCAGAAAATAGTGCTGAAAATGAGGTTAAGGAAAAATCTACTCCCCCGTGCTACTACCCTACCTTACCTTTGTTAGAATGCAGCAGCCAGCCCTACCCCAGGTTAAAGAACGTACCAGAGAATAGAAGTCTTTGCCTGTCAAAGCCTGTTTGGTTTCAAGATACGAGGCCGGGCAAGTCTAACTCAGACTAACTTGGTTTTCCAGTTGCCTTAGTTCAGCTTCCCTTTCTTTGATTATAGTAGGCACTACTAGGAATACAATTTTAACATGAGGAGAAAAAACATAAGTGCCCTGGGCTCAGATTCCCATCTTAGGACACTTATTTCTTTCTCATGTCTAAATTTTATTACAAATATATGCACACTGCACTCCTTGTCACTTCATGTAATTGTAATTTGTGTTGCTCAGCATGTGTATTGAGAAAAGATGATTGCCTTTGGATCCTCAGGCTTCCAGTTGTCCTGGTAGCACAGCTGGTAGTGCAGTGTAACAATAGTCCTAGCAGGCCTGGGTTCAAATCCCAGCAAGGGCACTTACATATTTCTCACATTTAAATTATTCCTCTGCACTCCTTGTTTAAATAAAAATACTACTTATAGGAGGTGTTTTGTCTAGTAGTTTGAAGAAAGCGCAGAGCTGTGAACATATAGACCCTAGTGCCACTGCTGTAACCTGTGTGCAAGTTTTCTCTGTTAAACAGTGGTTGGAAATAGAACACTCTTATTGGCTGAAAACATTCTAAAAGGGTTAGATTAACAGTCGGGAGCCTTCATGTACACTAGAACAATTAGAATTTTAATGGTTAAACCATTTATTTTAACTAAAATTAAAGCATTTTTGTTTACTAATAGTGTTAAGGCACTCCAGGAGTTGGGCAGCCTTTATTAACACATGGTCCTCACTTGGGCCTCGTGTCTCATGACCCCCTAGTATTAGATTAGCTGATGTAATCGCAGTATAGCCTAGAGGTTAGAGCAGCGAGGTGTGAATGAGCTTGGTACATCCAGCAGACCAGACCTGAGTGTCCTTCTCACAACTCCACTTGCATACTGTGCGACTCTGAGCAAGTCACTTAACTGCCCAGTACTCCTAGGTCACCCCTGAAAACAGGCACTTGTGCCTAGTGGGTCTTACCCTGTTACCAAAGACTAAAATAAAAAAAAATAAAAAAATCTAACTCCAGGTTGTGCCTGAATAATTAAATCTGTCTCTTTGCTCTTTGAATCCCCAAGTGTGCAAAAAAACAGCAGCAACACTTGGTGTACATTATGTATGAAAATTGCTATTTAAAACCTAAATCCTTTCCTTTGTATCATTTCCTACCTTAGCCCAAGTGAAGTGGGCATGTTTTAACCTATGAACCTATAGACAGAAAATTATTTGAAGGGGACTGTGAACTAGTCAAAAATCCATCTAAATACATCTGATTCACTGGATAGAGCACTGAACATGAAATGCTTGGATAGGTTCAGCTTTAGAGATGGGTTTAGTGTACACCCATGCTTCCGGGTTCTGTATTTTATTCACCCCCCGTGTACATTACCCCTGTTGCAGATAGACACAAGCTGCCAAGATAGTGAGAAAGGAAAATAATGTTTAAAGTACTACAGAATAAAGTGGGGAGGTTAAACATTTTAAAAGGCTAATAGAAAAGAAGATCTTTCAGTGTCTTGTTGCAAGTATCTGGATGTTTTATCTGAAACTGCGGTGTTACTAGTAATGAAAACAAATGTGGAGCTTGATGCAGAAAAAAACAGACTGAAATAAACATTGCGAAGAAAAAGAGGAGAAGCTGCTAAAGGGCTGCAATGGGGTCTGTAGCAGACACAACTGCAGGTGTTACGCTGCAACTGCCCAGAGGGATACAAAGCCGTGACGTGTGAATCGATATGGACATTTAGTTGCTAGGGAGCTGAAGAGCCAGCCGTACATTCAGGAGGAACCATTGAAGACGGCACCTGAGAGTGAAGCGAGACTGGAGAGGTGGCCCAGCTGACTGAGTGGTACCGCGGAGCTTGGAGGTCTGCAGGCCTACAAGGCAAGGAAGAAACCATTCATCATCTGAGGAGCCATGGATTTGGACTTGCCCTGCTCCAAGGGAATTAAATTGTTTGTTCCGGGAAATTGTTCTTTGCATTTGACCATCGGGCCAGGATTTTACAAATGCCTCACATTTATTTCAGCCATAAAAGCAACTGCATGACCTTTGGGTTTAGTGCTGTAATTGAGCACATTGCTCTATTATGCTAAAGTGCAACACTGCCAGCTAACCCACGGCAACACCATCAATGGGTGTGCATCGATCCAACCCTGGGTACTCAGGAACTGCTGTAAGAGGTGGTCTCAGGCCGCCCGATACCACAGCGGAAACATCACATGCATCGGTACTCATAAGCTGGGTTCAGTAGTAGATCCAGGAAATTGGGGAGGGGGGGGTTAGCCTAGGAGTTAAAAAACAGGAAATCCATGTGCACCAGGGGCCGTCAGTGATGGCTTCGGTACCCTTGGGTCCCTATTCATGCGGTTCCCTGCCAGAGAGAGACAGCAGGGGAGTGATTGATGGGGGCAACATAATGAGCCTGAAGCAGGCATGAGGAGGCCACCATTGGCCAAAACAAAACAAAAAAAAGCTGTTTTGGGGGGGCACTAATAGTGTCTGAGAAGAAATCCTGGTACCAGATGGGAGAGGGTAGCAACCCCATCAAGTACAGGAGGACCATTCACTATGTGTACTGTTTGCTGTAGGGGGTGGGCTGAGTTAAAGGCTGCCCCTGATCATGCTTAAATAATGGCAGCCAGGGAGAACTGTTATTCAGCCCTGCCTGGTTAAACCTTGTTAGTGATGGTTACTGCAAGCACACGGTGAAGGCCGAGCCTGTGTAGGGCAACAGTAGAGTGGCCTAGTGATACTTTTATTACCCCACCAGTGGGGACCTGTTGCCTATACTCATTTTCTTTTTCACGGTGTGGTCTGAAATAAAGTTGTGTTTGATGTTAGGGCCAAACCTCATTATTGATCCTCCGTAATACAGTGCATGCTAATTCTTGAGACCTGCTGCATGTATTTGGGGGTCTGTGTGGGGAATGACCACATTGGGGAGGTGGGTAGCATCCCAGAGGGTTGTACTGACTAGTCACCAGGCCCACTTAACTCTCTTTCTCTGCTTGGAGGCATGATGCAGATCTTTCTGTCTGGATACAACACCCCCCCCACCCGACTGCTAAACCTAGGAGCCACCATTAACATCTAGAACCACCTGATGGTGTGGAGTACGGTAGTAATGCCCTGCCCCTAAGGCAGTTTGTTAGGACGCTTGCCCTACAGGGTCCTTACATCTTGGAGGCACTACTGCACGTAAATCTCTGTTACCAAAAAGTCCCCACAGAGACCACCAGTGTGGTGCAGCAGGTTTGACACACATCCTCCCTGAAAATTTTAGTTCAAAAATCCCCTGTAAGCAAGATGACCCTCCAGGAAGTGGAACAGTAAGTAAGTAAAAACTTTATTTTTATACAGAAGTACATGTCAGTGGAGTTGTATAGTCCAGTCCTGTGTAGGTCTATGGTTACATTATAAGTTCCATATAAAATATTGGAGCACAAAACATTGGACACAAACATTTCAAATGCAGTTAAATATTACAAATTGTGCAACATAGACTATAATATCCAAAGACAATATTTACAGTATCTCACTAATAAAAAAAAAAAAAATCCATAAATATGGAAACTTGTTAAATACACTGACAGGTAACGAAAAATAAATCCTTAACTGCCGTAACAGCCCTGTGTGCAGTTTCATCATGTATTGTGGGAAGGAGTTTATTCCAGATTGATGCAGCCCGGGAATTTAAAGTTCTATCCCCATACTTGTTTTTTCGTTTTCCCTGACAAATTTTGTTTTGATGTACGGATCTAGTTAATTCTCTCTTAGGGTCGGGTTCGACAGGAAAGAGAAGTTGAGAAATACTGTGCTCAGGGTGGTGAGTTTTATATTTATGAATAAATACAGTCCAGTTCTTAGAATGCTCAATGCCAAGCGGTTGCCAACCCAATTTACTTAAAAGCAGACAATGGTGCATCTTGTAGTTACACTGTAAAACATATTTAGCTGTTTTATACTGTAGCTTGTCAAGTTTATCCAACAAAATGTGTATTTGCTGTCTGATAAATTAACTCCCTGTATTTAAGAGTAGGCAAAATAAGCTGCTCTGTCTTTTTCCAGTCTTGAAATTTTAGGCATCTAGTAGTCCTCCTTAATACCCTCAGTTTCTTGCTTATCTTTCCAATAGTTGTAAGGATATGGTCATTAAAACTTAAGGTGGAATCAACAAGCATTTGTCAATGCCGAATGTTGTCTCGCTGGCATTGACATTGGCTGTGCAGGAGTTAGAGATGCATAATAGGAGTGGCAGTGAAGTATTGAACTGACGCAAACCCCACACCCACCCTGCAGAGACTGACAGGCATTGGTGTGTGCCTTTGGGTCGTCGGCTATAACGCTCATACCATTTTACCTCACCCTTTCCTGTAGACACTGACACGTGTCGTGGTGAGCTTTGGGGTCCTTGGATGTTGGGTGCAGTATAAGAGAATGGGGTGAACTTTGTGGCTAAACACTCCAAGGCACACCTCGATGCCTGTCAGTGGCTGCGGGGAGGGGGTCGGGGTGGAATGGCGGGAGCATTACAGCTAATGATCCCAAATCACACCCCTGATGACTGTCAGTCTCTACAGGGTGGGGTGTAACAGCTGGAAACCCTAACGCCATAGGCGTGTGTTGGTATTTTCACTCCAAATTATCAACATGGGCTTTTTGTGACCCCACCTCATGAAGAGCGGCAGTATCAGTTTGTTAGCGGAAAGGTAATTTTGCACAGCGACTATGCCATTTGGCGTCACAAATACATAAACACATTTTGGGCAGGATGTGAAAAATGACAACTGCATTGTTCATGAGGAGGTGTAAAAAAATGGTGACATTGAAAATCTGGAGCGAAAATGTGAAATATTGGTGAAATCATGAGCATGCATAGAAACTGCGCAATGCACGCCCGTAATCCAATTATTTTTTTTGATTTTTAAATCACATTTTCAACATAGGCATTTTGGAACCTCCCCTCATGAACAGTGGCACTGTGATTTTCTTAATCTGTCCCAAAAGTTGATATCCAACAGCGACCACGCCATTGTATGCCACAGGTGCGAAAACACATTTCGGGCAGGATGTGAAAAATGACAGCTGTACTGTTCAAAAGGAGGTGTGAAAAAATGCCAGTGTTGAAAATCTGGCATGAATATACTGCAAATTTGCACAGTTAGAAGGGTGCGTGGAAACTGCGCAACACATGCTGGTAACACAGTCATTTTATGGACTTTCATCACCAGATTTTCAACATAGGCATTTTTGGACCTCTGCTCGTGAACAGTGTCACTGTCATTTTGTCAAACTGTCCCGAAAACTGATTTCGCTCAGCGACCGTGTTATTCTGCGCTGGACTTGCGAAAACGCATTTCGGCCAGGATATGTAAAATGACAGCTGTACTGTTCATAAGGAGGTGTGGGAAAATGGCAATGCTGAAAATCTGGAGTGAAAATATTACAGATGCACGAAGTTACGAGTGTGCATGGAAACTGTGCAATGCATGCTCGTAAAACTGCCATTTTTTGGATTTTTGTCAGCAAGTTTGCAACATAGGCTTTTTGAGAGCCCCCTCTCATGAACAGTAGCACTGTCATTTCATTAATCGGCCCAGAAAAGTGATTCCGCGCAGTGACTGAGAAATCACCTTTCGGGAGTGAATAACTCCATGTCAGTGACTGAATTCATGAGGAGGGATCCCAATAACCCAAAATTCCCAAAAATGACCGAGATATGCACCAAAGTTGAAAAAACCCTATTTATGCCATTATACAGCTTACCGGCATTTCTTCAGTTCGCGGTTGGCTTTGAAGAGTGCAGACATGTTCCCGGTCCACCGAAGATCATCACGCCAGGCTCCAGAGGTAAGTATGAGGTGAGGGAGGGTGTGGGGGAGATGGGGTACGCAGAGGTGTGCGGGTTGAGGAAGGGAGCAAGACAGACCGTGAGGGACCGTTTTCCGATTTACAGGTTTAACAAAACAAAAAAAAAAAACATTGCGGGACAGGATTTTTTTTTTAAAGGGGCATTAGACACACTGGAGTGGGCTCCCAGCGTGCCACCTGAGTGTTTGGGAGGTGCTGTAGCTGACAGATTGGGCAATCCCATCAGCACATAGCAAGGCGAAAGGGAGGGGACAAGAGCTGAGGGAGATTGGGCACCTCCCCTCGGCACACAACAAATGGGGGGGACATTATGCAGACAGGGAGGGGCTCTCTGTCGGCAAATTAAACTGGGAAGGTGGACTAAAGCCTACGGGATTAGGCCCCGTCAGCAAAGAAAGACTGTTGAGGGGGGGTGCATGATGCTGAGGGGGATTGGGCAACCCCTCAGCACACACGTGAAATGGGAGGAAGGGGGCATTATGCCGACGGGGAGTGGGCTCCCCCATCGGCAAATGAAGTGGGTCGGGGCATGCCGACAAGGGGATTGGGCACCCCTGAAGTTGGCGCTCTATGCGGCGACAGTCAGTGCTGCCATGTTTATTAAACTGCTTCACCAGGAAAGGCACGCCACTGAAAGTCAAGCTTGGCTCTCATTGCAGCGGACCTTTTCTTTGATCTGGTGGCCAGTTTACGTGTTGCTGGTGTCAGCACCTGCAGCTGTCTTATTGGGGAACGAGGGACGCACCTACTGATGCGTGCCCTGCATTCGCCCACAGTGATCGTACCTCCAAATCTGCTGCTACTGCAATATGTTGGCTGGTCCGCATGTGCGTGCCAACATAGAAATAACTCCTAAGTAGCAGTAACTGGTCGCTAATTCTGTTGGTACTTTATTATTAGTGAAAATCTGTAATGGTAAAACATTTTTACCTCTTATAGCAAAATGCATCATTTTTGTTTTCTTTGTGTTCATGAGTAGCTGTGACCTAGTGAACCGCTTCTGAGTCCTAGTGAAGTCGGATTTAAGCTTAATCTGAAGGTCCAGAGTATTCACTCCTGAGGCTAATATAGCTGTATCATCGTCTGCATACAGCCTAATGGATGGATGCTGTACCGCAGAGGGTAGATCATTATAAAAAATTAAGAACAGGAAGGGTCCCAGGATAGACAGGGTCCAAGGAACCAGTGCACACTGAGAACTGGGGGGCATACAGGGCTGCCAGCCATCTGAATACCACAACCAAGTTATTGTTGCACACCCTAATTAGAAGACAATGTTACCTTTTAAATGCAAAATGGTTTTAATAAACACGAAATTCGTAATTGCATCCAGTGCTGAAAAATATCAGCAAAACAGAGAAAGCAACCAGTACCCCTGTGCTTCGACCTTATAGTCTTCCTGAGGGGACTAAAGACTAGTAAAAAAATCCACAACTTATAACCCCAAGTCAGTTAATGATGTTGGTAGTCGCATAACAGTAAATCAAGAGTTTTAGGGACATGGATATGTTGTTCATCCACACTGTCTGGCAGGTTCCTTGCCGCTTTAAATCTTGCCGGAAGGTCTTCCAGCTGGCTCCTCCCTCCCACCCGGGTGGTAAAACACTTGGCTCCACCCCATGACGCCAGATCTTCCTTACCGCTTGGAAGCTCAGGTTCCCTTCTTAGCGCTCTGCATTTAGACTGGATCCAAACTCTTCGGTTAACCCGAAACTAATTTTAAAGTTTACAAGACTTCGGTTTGTTTCTTCCTTCGCGGCTGCGATGGATAAATCAACTCCTGGTTTTTGGTGGTGCCCATGCGGGTAGAAGATGTCTCGGACCGATCCACACTCCACGTATGTCTACTGCCTCGGGCTAGACCACGATCCACAGGCCTGCGATTTGTGCAAGTCCTTCTCGGCAAATGTCCTCGAAGACCGTGCTGCCAGGATCCAACATGGGTGCCCCAAGAGACATATACTGCCGGTGAAGACAAAGGAGGCCCGTTGGGTGGTTTCTGCGGCGGCGGACTCGGCTGAGCAACTTGAACAGATGATCGTCCTCGAGGAGGAGGCGGCCCAGGCCGCATCTCCGTCTTCCTCGGTCACGGCATTTATCCCGCTCTCCTTGGGCTCCTCCTATACGACTTCTTTTAAGGAGCTTTGTCAGTCCCTCTCCACCAAAGGTGAGGGTTCATGGACACACCTCTTGGTCCAAGAAGAAGGACTCGAAGGTAAGTCTCACCGTTGGCATTCGTGGGGAGCGGGAGAGGTCCCCTTCCAGACAGTCGACTTCGACTTGATCCGAGTTCTTGACTAAGGCCTCTGGCTTCACGGTGTCCCTGTCAGGTCAGCCGGCTGAGACACCCGTCAGTGCAGTCGAGATTTTTCTCAACCCGTTGGGCGGGCTGTTGACTGGAGAAGCCGACAGCCCTTCTTCACCGGTTCCCTGGGTGGAAACCGAGGACTTGCCTGCGCCTCCTGTACCGGAGTCCCCAGTTAAGGCTCCTGAGCCGAGGGAGGAGCGGGTTTCCCCCCCACTCCCTCCTGGACCAACCCTCGGAAACACTGATGGTCTTGGTCTTGTACCTCTTCTCAGTCCAGCCGATCCCGCCGACACTGGCCGTCTCTGTCTCAGCACCGAGGGAAGTGGCGGCACCGCTCGTCCTTATCTTCTTCCTCCTCAGAGGAAAGGCTTTGGCGCAAATTGCGTCGACGCTACGAGGACTTAATGTGGCAGCAGCTCCTTCTGACCGGGAACAAGCCGACGCCGTCACCTTCCCCGGCCATTAAGTGGCTGTCACCTGAAAGGCCGAAACAATCCATCGTGGTGGTCGAGGAGCCCAAACCGGCGCCGGTTGTTCGGCCAAAACCAGCTGTCCCACCAATTGTGGTGGAACCCCCGCCTCCACAACCTAAATCTGGGGCTCTGACCAAGGATTCTCGGTTGGGTTCGGGACTACCCAACCGGTTGTCGGTCACCCTCACTCCCAACCGTCCTCGGCAAGTGGAGGGTGGCTCAGGCCCTAGGCAGCTATTTGCAGACTCCTCTGAGTCTGATGACGACTCTTTCCTGTTCTCCAGGCCCCTTGACCTGGAGTCTTCCAGGGGACAGTCAATGGACGAGAGCCCATCCTCGTTCATAGGTTTGCTTCGGCTCATCTCAGAGTCTACTGGGGTGCAGCTCGAGCCCGTATCCAAGCAGGCCAAGTATCCCCTCATGGAGATACTGGACCGAGGGGATTCTCCCACGGAGGCTTCTTCTGGTGGCTGAAGCCATTGTTGGCCCAGCCTTGGAGTTATGGCAGCGGCCAGCTTCTTGTCCTGCTCCTTCGGCCAGGAAGTACACGGTCCCCACTGGGTCACTGTCTGGTTTCTCGGAGCTCCCTTCTGCGGAGGGGTTGGTAACCGATAGTGTTTTCCGGCGTTCCGGAAACACCAGGGACGTGGACAAGCCCCCCAACAAAGAGTTCAAAAAGCTGAACTATGCCGAGCGTAAAGTGTACGCTGCGTCCTCCCTCAGCCTCTGTCAAGCCAGTTCGGCCGTACTGATGGCGCACTTCTCCCACACTCTTAGGGGCTCCCTGGATGAGGTGATCCCTCATCTCCTGGCTGACCTGCAGACTACGGTCAAGCAGGTGCGGGATCAGGGAAGGGCAGTGGCGAAGCAGCAGCTCCAAACGGCTCTCGATATTGGAGACTCCTGTGCCCGGTCAGTAGCGACCACAGTGGCCATGCGCCACAGAGCTTGGCTGCGGATCTCCACCTTCACGGTGGATACCCAGCACAAGCTGGCAGACGTCCCCTTCCTGGGTACCGACTTGTTCTGGCCTGGGATGGAAGGCCACCTCCAGAGGATTGAAAAGTCCAGTGCCACCTTGGACTCAGTCACGTCTGCCCAGAAGGACAAAGGCCGCCGGCAGCAGCATAAGCTCTTTCGCCCTTCTGCCCCTGCAGCATGTCCGGCCCAGCAACACAAGCATCAGGGCCAGCAGGCTCACACTTGGCACCCCAAAGCCAAGCCTGCAGCTTCCTCCAACAGGAAGCTGGGAGGAAAAGGCCCAGGAGGTCCCTCGGCTGGTCCTTCCTCCAAGCCTGCCCAGTGATGGGTTGAGGGTGTCGCTCCAGCTCGTCACTTCCCCATGGGGATGGCTCCGCCCACTTTCTTTCCTTGACTCCGCTATCACCACGGACCGCTGTGTGTTGAAGTGGTAGGAAAGGGTCTGCCTCTGGAGTTCGAGCAGGCCCCGCCCTTCTGAGCCGTCGCCCCATGGGGGACTATGGGGTTCGCAGCCTCTCTGTCGGCCCGTCGAGCCGACATTGCCCTGCTCCTCCAGAAGGAGGTGATCAGGAAGGTGGCGGATCCTCCACCAGACCCAGGGTTTGTGTCCAGGTATTTCCTGGTCCCGAAACAGACGGGGTGCTGGCGCCCCATTCTAGACCTGCACGACCTGAACAGGTTCCTAAGGTCTCGAACCTTCAGGATGGTCACTCTGGCTCAGATCATTTCATCCTTACAACGAGGCATGTGGTTCTGTTCTCTGGACCTCTAGGATGCGTTCTTTCACGTCCCAATCCATCTGTCCCACCAGCGATTCCTCCGCTTCAGAGCAGAGGGGTCCCTTTACACTTTCCGGGCCATGCCCTTCTGCCTTTCTCTAGCTCCCAGGGTCTTCACCTAATGCATGGCAGTGGTGACAGCATTCCTGTGGCGCCGAAGGGTCCCTGTGTACCCTTACCTGGATGACTGGCTGATTGCGGCCTCCTCCAGACCGGAGGTGGGGCGGTCCAGGGATCTGGCCCTCAGGTTGGCCTCTTCATCAACAAGGCGAAGTTGGAACTCATGCCAAAGCAGGTGATCCAATTCATCGGGGCAGAGCTCAACTGTCTGCGAGCCAGAGCACGGCTCCCGGCGGACAGGGCCGAGGTTCTTCCTCCTTTGCCCAATCATTTCAGGTTGGGCAGTCGCGCTCTACCGGGACTTCCTGCGCCTCCTGGGCCTCATGGCAGCCTGCACCAGCATGGTCCGATGGACCCATTGGCACATGCGTCCCCTACAATGGGGACTGGCCAGCCAGTGGTCACAGCGCTCCGGTCCCTTGGACCAGCCAGTGGCAGTGACCCCGGAGATGTGGAACGCTCTCCAGTGGTGGATCGTACCAGCTCATCTGCAGGAGGGCATCCAGTTTGTCTGCCCCGAGCCGATGGTCTCTCTGTTGACCAATGCCTCTGATGGGTTGGGGTGCCCATCTGGAGGAGCAAAGAGTGCACGACCTCTGGTCCCCTCGGGAGTCCCGATGCCACATCAACCTGCTGGAGTTTCGAGCGGTTCGTCTAGCCCTCACCGCCTTCGCTCCATTTGTACGGGGTCAAGTGGTCCAGGTCCAGACGGACAGTACCACAACCATGTACTACCTAAACCTCCATGGCGGGACGCGCTCCATGCCTCTGTGCAGGGAAACTCTCCGCACTTGATCCCTCGTGTGCAGCCTGGAGGCGGATCTCCTTGTCATCCACGTGGCAGGAGCCTCCAACATTCTGGCTGATGCCCTAAGCCGGATAGGAGCTGCGTCCCACGAGTGGTCTCTCCTGCCAGAGGTAGTACAAGATCTGTTCTCCCACTGGGGCACGACTCAGGTGGACCTGTTTGCCTCCAGGGAGAATGCGAAGCTGAGGCTGTTTCATGCCCACCCCCCTCAGCAGGGCTCGCTGCAGGGGGATGCCTTCTCGAGGCCGTGGACCCCGGGCCTCTTCTGTGCCTTTCCCCCATTTCCCTTGATCCACAATGTGCTTCTCAAGGTGGGGAGGGACAAGGCGCAGGTGATTTTGGTAGCCCCAGACTGGCCCCGCCAGTTCTGGTATCCAGATCTCCTCAGCCTCGGCTTCAGGCTCCCGAGGTGGCTTCTAGCCCACCTGGACCTGATCTCAGTCAACCAGGGGAAGGTATTCCATCCGGACCTTCAATCCCTGTACCTGATGGCCTGGTTCCTGAGCGGCTAGAGTTCCAGGCCTTGGGTCTTTCCGATGAGGTCCTCAACGTAGTTGAGGCATCCCATAAGGAGTCGACCAGGAAATGCTATGCCTTTAAATGGAAGAGATTCTCTATTTGGTGTCAGGGCAAGGGGCTGGACCCTTCCTCCTGTTCCTTGGCAAGCATTCTGGACTACCTGTGGTCCCTTACTCAGCTAGGGCTTCGGTCGACGACCCTTAAGGTGCACCTGGCAGCCATCTCTGCTTACCGGGCGTGGGCCGGGAAACAGTCGGTGGCGCAGGAGAAGGTGGTTGGGTGCTTTTTCAAAGGCCTTGATCACATATCCCCTCCGGCGCGAGAACCTCCACCTCCATGGGATCTACTGCTGGTACTGGCTGAGCTCATGGGCAAGCCATTCGAACCGATGCACAGGTGTGACATCTCTCACCTGTTTTGGAAGACCGCCTTCTTGGTGGCTATCATGTCAGCCAGAAGGATGGGAGAGCTCCAGTCACTTTCCATCGAGTCTCCTTATCTGGTCTTCCACAGGGACAAGGTTGTCCTGCGCCCCCACTCGAAATTCCTTCCAAAGGTGTTGTCTGAGTTTCACCTTAACCAGGTGTTGACTCAACTGGTGTTCTACCCCAATCACACCTCGGAGGCCGAATATAGGCTCTGTACTCTGGATCCTAGAAGAGCACTCTCTTATTATAAGGAGCGGACGGCTGAAGTTTGGGGAGAGGTTCGCCAACTGCTTGTCACCTACACTGAAGCCGCATCTGGCAGATCTGCAGCCAGGCGGACGATAGGCAGATGGGTCACCTCCTGCATAGATCTCTGCTATAGGTTGGCGGGCATGGAGCCTCCCAAAGGGATAAGAGATCATTCTATCCGCCATACCGCTGCTTCAGTGGCTGCTTCCAGGCACGTCCCTGTCCAGGAAATCTGCAGGGCTGCTACCTGGAAGTCAGCGCACACCTTTATTACCCATTACCACATTGACCTTGAGTCATGCCGGGATGCTGGTTTTGGGACCTCAGTTCTCCAGTCCTTAGTCCCTAAGTAGGGGGTGTGCACCTTGCCTTCCTCCTCCTGGAGAACTGCTAGGAGTCTGCCAGACAGTGTGGATGAACAACATATCCATGTCCTTAGAAATACAGGTTACGCAACCTGTAACAGGAGTTCTAGGAATGGTATATGTTGTTCATCCACACGACCCACCCGGCCTCCCCGGCTTCGACTCACAGCCTGGCTTCCAGCGGGCTAGATCTGGTGTCATGGGGTGGAGCCGAGAGTTTTACCACCCGGGTGGGTGGGAGGAGCCAGCTCGAAGACCTTCTGGCAAGATTTAAAGCGGCAAGGAACCTGCCAGACAGTGTGGATGAACAACATATACCATTCCTAGAACTCCTGTTACGGGTGAGTAACCTGTATATTCTGTTCAATGGGCTTATAGCCCGTTAAAGCATTAACTAAATCTGTGCATTCTGAAACAGGATTCAGAAAACATATATTTACTATATTTCCGTTAAGTTCATTTATATCAAGTACAAACCTCATATTGAGGGACAAGTTACCAAATACATAATAAAAATGTATTTAAAGTTAGAAAAAAGGCAAACGTAAATAGGGGAAGGCGGGGGGGTTGTGTTTTATTGGTGGGGAGAAAAGAGGATGTAGTAATGCTTCAGCCTTATTGCATCAAGTGTTTGAAGAACAGGAAGAATCCTGTGCTCACTTCAAGGTACCCTTCTGACCTGAAGAAAGAGAGAAATAGAAGAATGATATCAATACATAGGTATAATGTACAGAATCCAGTATTTCAAAATTCAGAATCATCATCCTATTCTGTCAAGTACGGTTTTAAATCCATTTCATTAAGCCCCTGAGGATACAGGCTTTGTAGCATAAAATACAGTAGCCCTCCCTGCTCTGTAATCTATTTAGCCTGTTGCCTCCACACTTAGTCACAAATACTTGTTACAAGCCCATAAATTGGAAACTGCTAACATCACATCCATGACATGCAAAAAAAATGCTCAACAGCTGGGTTAGTAAAATCCTTGTTCTTTATCTCTAAGGTGCTCCTGCATCCTCACTTTCAGCTTTCTTGTTCAACCTATATGCAACTTGGGGCAGGAGCACCATATTGCATACACTACATACATAGTGATGCATGTGATGAATTGCCTGATTGTTACTGTATGTGTAGTATCGATTAGAGAAAAAGTTTTCTCCTTATTACAGTGTTTACAGACGCTGAAGTTCCCACACTTATACATCACTGCTGGCTTGTCACCATGTCCTTTGGTCTGTGGGGGTGGGCTGACTACTGAAGCAACTTGAAGTTATATACTCCTTAAGGTTTCTGCCTCTCTTAAAGGTAATGCGTGGTTTCTCACCTATACTGGATTGCAAAGCAGAGTCATTTCTAAGGATGGGCCAGTATTCACAAAGCACATTACCCCTTTCAAACAACTTGAAGTCTTGCTGTATTCTGACAAGTGCAGTTAGCCCCAGCCTTTAAACTGCCCCGGAGAACAAAAGGTTAACCTTTCTATGCAGAGCATAGAACGTTGAGCTTGAGCTCGGTTGATGTCTGTCTGTTTCCCTTTGAACGCTAACCGTCAGATTCTTTACTCCGCCTCACTGAACAGTTGCTCCGGAGATTTCTCCTGCAGCTCGGTTCGAAAGTCGGTTTAAGTGTCGTTTTTTTTGTCGGTTTCTAACGGAAAAAAGTTTCCCGCATAACTCGGTTCAGTCTCTGTCTTTGGTATCGTGAGTACTAGATAGGTTTTGTACTGTGTTTCTGTGTGGAACTTGTAAAAAGTGTGGCCGATCATTTTTTTAATTCTTGTGTAAAATTTTAGTGTGTGGTTACCGGTTCTTATCGGTTCTAAAAAAAACTGCATTTTGAAACATTTTTTTCCAAGACCCGTGACACGGTTAGGAACCGATAAGGGAGTCTTGCCTGGCGGTTGCCGAAAAAAGGGTAAGTTTGTTAAGGTTGGCCATGTCTGAGAAACCCAAGAAAAAAAACGGGCCCACTGGGTTTCAACACTGCAGTGAGTGTGGGGAGGTCTTTGCTAAGGCCAATCCCCACACCACCTGTGTTGATTGTCTGGGTTTTGACCACCTCGATTCAGACTGCCAAATTTGCAAGAATTTTCTCAAATCTATCCTGGAAAAGAGATTAGGTAGACTGAGGGAAAAGGGGGCTGAGAAGTCTGCTGACCCAGATGGCCAGCCCGGTTCAGTTTCGACCAAACCAGAAGGAGTGACCTCTGACCAGGGCGATACTTCTTAGGGCAAAAGGAGAGCGGATCCCGAGGGGTCGGTTCCGACAAAAAGAAAGCGCAAAGAAAACTCGTCCAGTTCGAATCCAGATGTCCATGTTCCGACCACCGAAGAAATAGCCAGAGCGATTCGGATTGTGGAATCGCTTCGCCCGGTTCTGACTGATCCGGCACCTTTTGGCAGGGGCTCGGTTCAGTCGGTTCCCCTGGTTCACGATTATACTTTGGAAGAATTTTGTGAACTGGAGTTTGAGGAGGAAGGGGAGTTTAATGATGATGGTGAAAGTCTAGATGTGCCTGTGGAAGCGGACATCTCCCCAGACAGACCTTCAGGTGTATCCCCTCCTAGGCTTTCTGAGTCCCCTTCCCACTTTATGTTCTACAGAAAGGTGGCTGAGACCCTCCAACTTCCTATGGAAGAGGCAATGGAGGATCAGGAGGAGCCTGTTTATGTAGAAATGATGGACATCCCTGAGTCCAGGAGACTGTCTGTTCCCCTCCACAAATCTTTTGGGAAACAGACGCAAAAAATTCTGAAGTCTCCCAATTCTATACCTCCTGTGGACAGAAGAATGGCCAAGAAGTATACACTCACAGGCTCAGAAACAGAGTTTTTATACCATCAATGCAGCCATGTTGGGGTTGTGCAGGCTGCTGCCTGTGATAAGGCAAGCATTCCATTGGCTCCACCCCCCCCGACAAAGACTCTAGGAAGGTTGATGCCATGGCAAAAAAGCTGTACATGGCATCTTCCCTGGGACTCAGACAGGCGAATTATATGGCCTATACAGCCAGGTACCAGAAGTCCAGGTGGGACACTGTACTGGCACTGTCTAAACAGGCCTCCCCCCAGCTGACCAAGGAGCTGGAGGCGGTGGCTGCAGATGGGATTGAGGCATCTAAAGTTCAGTTTCATGCTGCTGTAGACTCTGATGATGTCTCAAGAGTCATGGCTACATCTGTGGCTCTTCGGAGAATGGCTTGGCTCAGGTGTACTAGCCTCTCACAGGATACCCAGACTAAAGCCATGAATTTTCCTGTAGTGGGTAATTCTCTGTTTGGGGAGCAGACGGAGAATTACATGAAGAAAATGGATGAGTACAGGACCACATACAGGAGTGCTCAGGCCAAGGAGAGGCAGGCAACTCCTGAAAGGCAGCAGTCTAGGGGCAGGTGCAGGTCTTTTCAAAGGCCTTTTTACCAAGCACAGGCCTCTTCTTCCTTTTCACAGAGGGGGTTCTTCAGAGGGAGAGGCAGAAGGGGGATGAGCAGGGCTGCATCCACTCCTCAGCCTAAAGCCCCTGCCAAGCAGACACCCTGATGGGCCTGCCCAGGTCGACTCTCCTATTCCAGTAGGGGGCAGGCTGGCTTACTTTGTCCAGGGCTGAATGTCTGTTACTTCAGACAAGTGGGTCCTGGAAGTGGTAAGCCAGGAACTGGTTCTCAGCTTCAAGAAATTTCCAAAGATGAGAGCCAGATCTTTTCCACCTGCAAATCTCTCGGAAACCAGTGCCCTAGAGGCAAAGGTTTCTTCTCATCTGGCCTTAAGAGCCATAGAGAGAGTACCTACCCTACACTGGGGCAAAGGGCTGTACTCCAGGTACTTCCTGACCCCAAAAAAGACAGGGGAGTGGTGACCCATCCTAGACCTAAAATATCTAAACAAACATCTTTTAAAACTGAAGTTCAAGATGGTAACTCTGGGAATAATCCTTCCCTCTCTATGGCCAGGAGACTGGTTAGCCTCCCTGGACCTCAAAGATGGCTACTTTCCCATTCCCATTCAGATGCTCCCACAGAAAGTACCTCAGGTTCAAGTTGCCCTCAGGCTATTATCAGTTCAGAGCAATGCCCTTTGGCCTAACCTCAGCCCCAAGGGTTTTCACAAAGTGCCTGGCAGTAGTAGTTGCCTTTCTAAGAAGGCAGAAGATTTCCATTTTTCCATATCTGCACGATTGGCTAATAGTGGGCCAGTATCCAGACCAAGTCAGGTCTCACCTGCAAGTGACCCAGCAAGTGCTCACTTCTCTAGGATTTCTTCTCAACCTTCCCAAGTCCATTCTCAAACCAGTCCAGCTCCTTACCATTATAGGGGCAGAACTGGACACAGTCAGAGAGAGAGCCTTTCTCCCTCTAGAAAGGGCAAGGGTTCTTATGGAACTAGCCTCTTCCTTCAGCCTTCAGGTATCTCGACCAGCAAGGCATTTCCTCCAGCTCCTGGGCCACATGGCAGCTTCAACAGCAGTGGTCCAAGGGGCAAGATTCCAGATGGGGGACATTCAGTTACATATGAGAGCTTTTTGGTCTCAGAGGAAAGATTCCCTTACCAAACTGATCCCAGTGACTCTGAGCTTGATCCAAGCCCTTCAGTGGTGGCAGGATCAGGACAATTTAAGACAAAGTGTTCCTTTTGCCACTCAGCCTTGTTCAGTGGTCCTTACCATGGATGCTTCTCTTCTGGGCTGGGGAGCCCCCCCAAGAATTCCCTCTCCATATCAATCTCCTAGAGCTTAGGGCAGTTTTTCTGGCACTGAAAGCTTTCTCTCAATCAGTACAGAACAAGGTGGTTCAGGTCAGAACGGACACCACCACCAGCATGTGGTACATCAACAAGCAGGGAGGCACTCTGTCCACGACCTTGTGCACGGAAGCCATGAAGCTGTGGTCCCTAGCTTATTCCCTGCAAACCTCTCTGGTAGCAGTTCACCTTCCAGGGAAGGACAATGTGCTAGCAGATACACCGAGCAGGATCTCTCAGGGCCATCACGAATGGTCCCTGGACCCTCAAGTGTTGAAAGTGATTTTTTCAAGGTGGGGCACTCCAGAGATAGAGCTCTTTGCAGCCCCAGACAATCACCAACTCCCTCTCTTTTGTTGCAGACCTCCAGTCTTGGGCTCAGTCCCCCTGGATGCCCTGATTCTGAATTGGGAAGGGAAGTTTCTGTATGCCTTCCCTCCCTTCCCACTCCTGTTGAAAATTTTAGTCAAAATAAGGTCTCAGCCTTGCAAAGTGATTCTGATTGCTTCAGATTGGGCCAGACAGCCCTGGTACCCCCTGTTGCTGTCCCTAGCAGTCCATCTTCCCTTGTCTCTTCCCAGGAATTACAACCTGTTAACATCCTCTCGGGGAGGATTTGGTACCCCAATCTTCAGTCTCTCAATCTCAAGGCATGGCTCTTGAAGAGTTAGAGTTTGCAGATTTGCATCTTTCCCAAGGGGTTCTGGATATTCTCAAAGCTTCTCGAAAGCCCTCCACCAGAAAAACTTATAACTCCAAATGGAAGAGATTCAGCATTTGGTGTTCTAAGAAGCATATTTCTCCAGCTACTGCTGGATTGCCTACTGTTCTGGATTATATGGTCCACCTTAATGGCCTAGGCCTCAGACCAGCTACCCTTAAGGTACACTTGTCAGCTGTTTCTGCGTTGCTGTCTATGGGTAAGTCTTCCTCACTATCTTCTCACCCTGTGTTCTGTAAATTTTTTAATGGATTGCTTCACACCAATCCTCCTTTTAGAGACCCTGCCCCTGCCTGGGATTTGAATGTTTGCATTGCTCAACTTATGGAACCCCCTTTTGAGCCTATGTCCTTAGGAGAGCTCAAGTACTTGACTTGGAAAACTGTGTTCTTGGTAGCCATTACCTCTGCCAGGCGTATCAGTGAATTGCAAGCCCTGTCAGTGGAATCTGATTTTATCTCCTTTCACAGGGATAAAGTGGTCCTTAGAACCAATAGAAGGTTCTTACCTAAAGTGGTTTCAGACTTCCATTTAAACCAGTCTGTGTCTCTTCCTGTTTTCTTCACTGATCATTCTTCCTCAGGAGAGAGGAGGCTACACAGTTTAGATGTTAAGAGCCCTTAGTTACTACATAGAGCGTACCAAGGGTCACAGGTTTGACTCCTTCCAGTTATTCCTCACTTATGGAGAAGTAGGAAAGGGAAAACCTGCCACCAAGAGATTTATTGCCAGGTGGATCTTGTCTTGTATACAATTCTGCAATGAAAAACTGGGAAAAACTCCACCCTCAGGCCTGAGGGCTCATTCCACAAGAGGTACAGCTGCTTCCCTGGCTGCTGCCGGGGATATCCCTTTCTTAGAAATTTGTCAAGCAGCCACCTGGAAAACAGTCCATACCTTTACCAAGCATTACTCTCTGGATATCCAGGCTAGGTGTGATGCTCGGTTTGGCACAGCAGTACTTCAGAGCCTATTCCCAAAGTAGATTCTGTCCCTCCTCCATGGAGGTACTGCTTGGTAGTCTGCACTTGTTAGAATACAGCAAGACTTCAAGTTGTTTGAAGAAAAAATTACTCACCTTAGTAATTATGTTTCTTCTGTTGGAGTCTTGCTGTATTCTGACCTCCCTCCCTGCCTCCCCTCTCAGAACCTGGTTTTGGGAAGTGGGTTAGCAGTTGCATTGTTGTACCTCAGGGGTGCTCTTTTTACACCCTCTTTTGTGTGGGTGTTTATTTTGTTATATTCCTATTTGGTTTGGATTTTGAGTTTTGGGTTTCCTGACTTGAGTCATTTTTTGGTAGTCCAAAACTTTTTGTTGCCAGTTGGCTATTAAAAATTTTGTTTTACAATTTCCACATAGAATACTATTTGAGTGTTGCTCATAAGAATCTGACGGTTAGCATTCAAAGGGAAACAGACAAGAGACATCAACCGAGCTCGAGCTCAGCATTCTATGCTCTGCATTGAAAGGTTAACCCTTTGTTCTCCGGGGCAGTTTAAAGGCTGGGGTTAATTGCACTTGTCAGAATACAGCAAGACTCCAATAGAAGAAATATAATTACTAAGGTGAGTAATTTTTTCTTACCATCCTCCCTCCCCCCCCCAGTAAAACACAACCCCTCCTCCTCCCTGCCTTCCCCTATTTACTTTTGCCTTTTTTCTAACTTTAAATAAATTTGTATTATGTATTTGGTAACTTGTACCTCAATATGAGGTTTGTACTTGATATAAATGAACTCAATGGAAAAATATAGTAAATATGTTTTTTGTATGCTGTTACCACATAATTTTGAATGTTTTAGAATGCACAGCTTTAGTTAATGCTTTAAAGTGTAATAAGCCCATTGAACAGGATCTCTTGATTTATTGTCCTGTGACTGCTGACATCATTAACTGACTTGGGGTTATAAGCTGTGCATTTTTTACCAGTCTTTAGCCCCCTCAGGAAGACCATAAGGTCAAAGTGCAGGGGTACTGGTTGCTCTCTCTGTTTTGTTGATATTTTTCTGCACTGAATGTACTTATGAATTTTGTGTTTATTAAAACATTTTTGCATTTAAAAGGTGACTTTGTCTTCTGATTGGGGTGTGCAACAATAACTTAGTTGTGGTCCCAGGATGGACCGCTTAGGGACCCCCTTGGTTACTGTACGAGGTACTGATAGATGATGTTGTACCTCAACCCTCTGGGTACACTTACATAAATAGGAATTAAGTCAGAGTAAGGGACCATCAGAAATGCCCAGGTTGTATAACTTCTCATATAAGATGGAGTGGGTTCACCAGGTCAAAGGCTTTTGATAAGCTGACAAACACTACCGCTTGCTGTCTCTCTGCCTAAATTCAAGGAGGTACAAATCAGGTCATTAAACTCTAAAAGGGCTGTAGAGGTTGAATAGCCCTTACGAAAACCCGATTAGTAAGGGGTCAGCAGCCCGTATCTGTCTATAGTGGTTTAAATTGGAGGGTTTGGACCCCAGAAAAGTATTTATGGTGCAGAATATTCAGATGACATGTGCAAAGGGGCAATTTTAAGACATTTGGACAAAGGCCTCTTAGAGGGTGGTAAGCTGAAAGACTTGCTCTTGACATATATGATCGAAACTCAGACTGTTAAATTAGTCATGGGAAGAGATCGTGAGGTAGACCTAACTAACTTGCCTCTGAGGGGTCTGTGGGTGCCCTGTCACTCTTCAGCTGGGGAGTGGCTTTGTTAGTTATCTCTCTTCTGTGACAGACTCTGACTGGAGAACCTGAAGAATGAACTGGTTTGCTAAGGAAACATAGAAACATAGATTCTGAAGGCAGATAAGGACTGCTTGGCCCACCTAGTATGCCCATTTTCCGTACCTACTATGATACCACAGACACTACTTAGTCTCTAGCTTTACCCACCCTTACCTAACCACTAATGTTCCCATTTGCCTATCCCCTGCGTTCTTGAATCCGGTTACAGTTTTTGCCCCGACCACCTCCACTGGGAGGCTGTTCCAGGCATCCACCACTCTTTCTGTGAAGAAGTACTTCATCACGTTTCCCCTGAATCTACCCTCCTCCAGCAACCTAGCATGGCCCTTTGTTTTTGAGCATCTTTTTGTGAAAAATGCTTCCCTCTTGTCCTTATTTATACTCGTGAGGTATTTATAAACATAGAAATATAGACTTTGACGGCAGATAAGGACCACTTGGCCCACCCAGTCTGCCCATTTGCCTACCTATTGGATAAGCTGCAGATTCTAGTTAACCAACAGCCTACTTCCTGCAACTCCCCACTATAATTGCCTTATTTCTGTCCCATGCATGTTTGAATTCCCCCACTGTTTTAGACCCCACAACCTCTCCAGGAAGGCGGTTCCATGCGTCCACCACTCTCTCCGTGAAAGAATTTCTCACATTACCCCTGAGCTGTCCTCTCTAAGTTTAAATTGTGCCCCTTGTTCTTACACATCTCTTTCTGAAAGATGCTACCCTCCTGGACTTTGTTGATTCCCTTGAGGTACTTAAAAGTTTCTGTCATGTCCCCCCGTCCCTCCTTTCATCAAGGGTACACATATTAGGCTCTCTCAATCTCTTCATATGGTTTCTGATGTAGACCCTGCACCATTTTAGTTGCCCTCCTCTGGACTGCTTCCATCCTGTCTATGTCCTTGCGTAGATGAGGTCTCCAATACTGCACGCAGTACTCCAGATGGGGTCTCACCAACTGTCTGTACAGAGGGATAACCACTTCCCTTTTTCTAATTGTGATGCCCGTCCCTATGCATCCCAGTTTCCCCCTCGCTCTCCTTACTGACTTCTCACATTGCTTACCCACCTTTAGGTCATCTGATATGACTACACCCGGATCGCTTTCCATTATTGTTGTCGTTAGTACCTCCCCTGCTATTGTGTACTCTTCTCCTGGATTTTTATTTCTTAGGTGCATTGCTTTGCACTTCTTTGCATTGAATCTAAGTTGCCATATGTCTGACCATTCCTGCAACCTTGCCAAGTCCCTTCTCATCCTTTCTAACCCCCTCCACCTTGTGTATCAACTCTGTTACAAATCTTTGTGTCATCTGCAAAGAGGCATACCTTTCCTTCCAGATCCTCTGCAATGGGTCTATGGGCAGACTGGGTGGGCCATAGGCCCTTATCTGCCGACACTGTCTATGTATCTATGTAATGTCACCTATAAAGACGTTGAAGAGGACTGGACCCAGTACTGAGCCCTGAGGTACTCCACTAGTAACCCCCCTTTCTTCGGAATGTGTTCCATTCACTGTGACCTTCTATGTCCTGTTGTGCAGCCAGTTTGCTACCCAGGCTACCACCCTGGGATCCACTCCCAGGCTGGCTAACTTGATTATTAATCTTTTGTGTGGGACTGTATCAAATGCCTTGCTACAGTCTAGGTAGGCTCATATCCACAGCCCCTCCTGGTCTATTACTTTGGTCACCCAGTCAAAGAAATCGATTAGATCTGCCTGACATGACCTTCCTGCTGTGAATCCATGCTGATTTGGGTCCTAGCCCTGCTGGCCTCTAGGTACTCAACAATTCTTTCTTTCAGAAGTGATTCCATCATTTTCCCCACCACTGAGGTCAAACTAACAGGTCTGTACTTTCCTGCTTCTGCCTTGCTCCCACTTTTGTGAAGGGGAATCACATCTGCCTTCCTCCAGCCAGTCCTCAGGTACCACCCCATCTTCCCATGATTTGTTAAAAAGTGTGGTTAGTGGTGTCACTAGGTCCTCCCTTAGCTCTTTTAGGATTCTAGGGTGAATCCCGTCAGGTCCCATTGCTTTGTCCACCTTGAGTTTTAGGAGTTCTTTCAGGACTCTTTCTTCTGTAAATGGACTAGCGTCAACCCCACTACCCAGAGTGCTTCTACTGTTTTAGTTTAGGTAACTCCTCCTCTTCTTCTTTTGTGAATACTGAGGAAAAGTATTCATTCAGTATCTCTGCCTTTTCACTGTCTCCCTCTGCCCACCTCCCCTCTCCTTTATTAATCTTCACTATCCCTCCCTTAACCTTTCTATGCTCCCTAATGTATCTATAAAAGGTTTTATCCCCCTTCTTAACTGAGTTGGCTATTTTTTCCTTAGTTTGGGCCTTTGCTTTTCTGACTGCCTTCCCCACTTCCTTCTGCTTTAATTGATACAGTTCCCTGTCGTGCTCCTTCTGTGATTCCTTATACTTTTTGAATGCAGCCTTTTTCTCCTTAACCTTCCCCGACACCTCTTTTGAGAACCATAGTGTTTTTTTATTCCGCTTCATTTTCTTTGTTTCACACAAGGGCTTGTTGCCTCCATGGTGGCAGTTTTGATTGTTCTCCATTGTTCTTCCACCCCTCCTTTCTGGCCATTTGCTAATGCATTCCTCAGGTATTCACCCATTATGCCAAAGTCAGCCCTTTTAAAGTCCATTATCCTTGTCTTTGTATGGCTTGTCTCCATGGTTGTGTTTATTGTGAAGCACACTGTGCAGTGGTGGCTTGTTCCCAGATGACTACTGACTTCTAAATTTGTGATCCTCTCTTCATTTGAGTACCAGGTCTAATATTGCTCCCTCCCGAGTGGGTTCCACCACTAGCTGTCTAAGGCATGCTCCCTGTAGGACATCGAGAATGACCGTGCTCTTGGATGTGGCTGCAGTCCATGTCGTCCAGTTAACATCTGGCATATTCAGGTCCCCCATCAACAGTATCTCCCCTTTTTCAGCCATTTTGAGAATTCCCTCTATCATTTTCTTGTCCATTTCCTCCCCTTGAGACGAGGATCTATATACAACCCCTGTGCGGATTGTGATGCCATGCCCTGTCTCCAAGGTGACCCAGAGTGCCTCTTGTCCTCCCCCTTTACTTTTTAGTTCTGTAGCTTTGATCCCTTCCCTTATGTAGAGAGTTACTCCACCTCCTCTTTTACCCTCCCTGTCCCTTCTGTAGATTGTGTACCCTGGTATGTTGACATCCCAGTCATGGTTCTCCATGTACCATGCTTCTGTGACTGCCACAATATCCAGTGTTCCTCTTCCATCAGGGCTACTAGCTCAGGAAGCTTGTTTCCCCAGACTACGGGCGTTGGTACTCATTGCCCTCCATTTAATGTTGGCTTTATCCTTTTTTACCCCATCCCTGCTCTTATTGCCCTTGTCCATTTTTCCATTTACCCCTGTCCTGCCCTCTGTCAAGCTCTGTACCTCAGTGTTTACCCTACTACCTGCCATGTTTTGTGGGGGGAGGCTTGAACTTTCCTGTTTCCTATCGGCACCTCCCCCCTTGGCTAGTTTAAAAGCTTGCCAAGGAAGCCTTTAAACCTGTCACCTAGGAGCATGTTTCCCTTCCTGGACAGATGCAGACCATCATGCCAGTATAGACCTTCATCTCTCCAGGTGGACCCCCAGTCCCCAATGAAGCCAAAGCCCTGTGCTCTGCACCAGTTTTGCAACCATGTATTAAACTGCATGGTGTGCAGTACCCTAGCCTCACCCCTGGCATAGACTTGCAGCACCTCTGAGAAGGTTACCGTGCTTGCTACCTGTCTGAGGCCCCTCCCCAACTCCACAAATTCATCCTGCACTGCCCTGATCTCATGCCTAGCTAGGTCATTTGTCCCGAGGTGGACAATGATCTCTAGTTCCCTCTCCTGTGATGCTGCTTCTGCAATCCTGAGGATTTGCTTCCTGTCCCTCAAAGCCATGGCACCAGGCAGGCACCTTACTTCCCTCTCCTGTCCCCTCCCCAGGTCTACACCCCTAACAATTGAGTCCCCTATCAGAAGCTGTTTCTTTCCCCTGAGCTGTCCCTTGCCACTCTTTTGTGGGTCTCCCTTGTGGATGTCCCCAGCATTCTTCTTGGCCTCCATGGAGGGTGTCATCATAGAGGAACCTTGATTTGCCAGACTGACATATGATTTGTGTTGAGGTACAACTCGGGGGCTACACCTCTGTTCCACCACCCTCACCCTCCCAGAACCTACTGTGGTCCATGTGCTCTTCACACATGGCAACCTCTGAGGCAGTGGTTGTGGAACTGGTGCTTTTTGGGTGGGGGAGGCTTCCTTAGTCCTTGCCAGTTCAGCCTGGAGGTGGGCAACGTCCTCCCTCAAAGCTGACAGTTGCCTGCAAATAGAGCAGCAACGCAGGTTCCAGAATGTCTCCCGGAAAATTGCTGCCCCACAGCCAGTGCATTGCACCACTCCCCACATGTCCCTCTTCCTTATAATATACAATGAGTAATATATAAAAATTTTTTTTTTTTTGTGTGTACTAACTCTTTATGCACTGTGCTGGGTAATTAAGAATATGACAGTTCTGCCCCAATACCTGCTGAGGAAGTGACGTCAGAACCTTGGCTATAAAGGAAATGCCACAACCACTGGTGACTGTTAGAAACAATCAAATACACCACTGCTCCACCACCCTGGTGAGTACTGCCCTTTATAGTAAGTCAACCAACACCACAATTTACTAGACCACTGCTCCTACGCAAACCACTCTACTGAGTCCAGGGATAAGAACAAACTCACTGCTCAGCCAGCAGGACACTTCTAAAATATTGTACAAATATCCTTCCAAATCCTAGGTGTCTTAGCACAGAAATCAAGCAACTTCAGTTGTATTTCACCCCCTCTGGTTATAAAATTACTACACTTTAATGGAATCCTGCAATTCTTAATGCCAATAAGAAAATAATGAAACTTTCTGTAGAAAGCGTAGCTTACCTTCCTAACAAGTCCCCAACAATATTATGTTTTGACAGGTTCCCAGTTCCTCAAATGCGTTCTAGTTTGTTCTCTGCAGTATAACAAGTGTCTCAGCTTCCAACAGAAGCAGGCAAGTCTTTTCTGACTGGCTTCTGAAAGTCTCTATCATATCCCCCTCACCCTCCTTTCCTCCAGGGTGTAAATATTGTGGTCCTTTAGTCTTTCCTCTTGGGGCTTTTGATGCAGGACCTGTACCATTTTAGTTGCGCTCCTCTGGACTGCCTCTACTCTGTCCTTCTGGAGATGTGGTCTCCAGAACAGGACACAGTACTCTAGTTGAGGTCTCACCAGTGATTTATACAGCGGTATCGCCACCTCCCTCTTTCTGCTGGGGCAACCCTTCCCTATGCACCCTAGCATCCCACTAGCTGTCCCTACTGCTTTGTCACATTGTTTGGCCACCTTTAGGTCCTCAGACATGATTACTTCCAGGTCTCATTCCTGCTTGGTGGTCATCGGTACCACTCTCCCATCTTGTACTCCAGCTCTGGGGTTCTGTACCGCAAGTGCATGATTTTACACTTCTTCGCATTGAAACTTATTTGCCTCACTTTTCACCACTCCTCGCTTTCTTAGATCCCTATCAATCCCTCCCCCGCCAAGTGTCTACCTTATTGCAGGTCTTTGTATCATCTTCAAAAAGGCATAACTTCCCTTCTAGCCTCCTCTGCAATGTCTCTGATAAAGACATTAAAGAGGACTGGTCCCAGTACTGATCCTTGTGGCACCCCTGTGGTCATCCTCCCTTCCTCGGAGTGCACTCCATTTACCACCATCATCCGTCGCCTATCCCCCAGTCAATTCCTTATCCATCATACCACCTTAGGACCTACTCCAAAGATTCCCAGCTTGTTTACAAGTCTCCTGTGTGGAACGGTGTCTAAGGCCTTACTGAAATCTAGGTAGGCCATATCCACCGCTCCATCCTGATCTAATTTCCTGGTCACCCAGTCAAAAAAATCTGATTTGTTTGACATGAGCTCCCCCTAGTGAATCCATCCTGCCTTGGATCCTGTAGGCGGCTGGATTCAAGATATTCCACACTCCTTTCCTTCAGTAGTGATTCCATTAATTTTTCCACCACTGAAGTCAGGCTGACTGGCCTGTAATTGCCAGCCTCCTCCTTGCTACCACTTTTGTGAAGTGGGACTACATTTTCCCTCCTCTAGTCCTCTGGAACCAATCCTGTTTCCAGTGAGTGGTTGAACAGGACTGTCAGAGGTGCAGCCAGCACCTCTCTGAGCTCCTTCAATATCCTTGGATATATCCCATCTGGCCCCATTGCCTTGCCCAATTTCAGATTTGTGAGTTCCTTCAGGACTCTGTCCTCTGTAACTGAACTAATGTCCACCTCCCTTTCTTCGATGCTCCTGTCCCTTATCTGTTGTCCATTGCCTTCATCTTCCTCTATGAACACTGAACAAAAGTATTTGTTCAGGACATGTGCTTTTTTTTCCTGGTCCCCTTCTACACCCCCTTCCTTACTTAGTCTTACAATCCCTCTCCTGGTCTTTCTCCTTTCACTTGCGTTCCTAAAAAATGTCTTGTTCCTTTTCTTTACTGCCTGGGCTGTTTTCTCCTCTATTGTGTGTCTTTGCACGCTTGACTGCTTTCCCTGCCTCCCTCTGCTTCTCCTGATACACCTCTCTATCCTCCTTCCTCTGTGCCTTCTTATACCTCCTGAATGCTAACTTTTTTCCCCGTACCATTCCAGCCACCTCATTTGAGAACCATAATGGTCTCTCTGTCCGCTTGCTTTTACTTACTTGTCTGATTCAGAGTTTTGTTGCCTTTACTATGGCCCCTTTTAGTTTCTCCCACTTTTCCTCCACTTTACCCAAGCACCCCCCAAGCCATGCAGGGCATCCTTTTATTGTTTTATTCAAGTTTATTGCATATTTTGACACAGGATATAACCATTAGCAATACTGTATATCATTCTTAGATTAAAACACACAGATACATACATTTACTTTCTAGCTTATCAGTACATACAGTAGTTTCCTATTCCTTAAAATTTCCTACTTTAATTGATTCCATTTTTATTTGACCAAGAGCGATCTGGGAGAGCCAGTTGTCTACCATTCTACTAGGGTAAAATTCCCTTCTCTGAATCCCTAATTCCTCCTTTCTTCCTTTATTTTGCTCCATTCCACTCTAGTGCCATCTCCCAAGGGGTCCACCTGGCGATGAAGCTTTGCATCCTCAGATTTATTTTATATGTGATTTCCTCCATGTCCTTAATTTCATTTACAGTTGTGAGCCAGTCTTGACTTGTCGGGGGACATGTAGTCAGCCACCTTTTAGTTATGGCCTTGAGATGCTGCGAGGAGGACCCCCCCAGAGGTAGATTCTGTTTGACCCTTTAATTTCATCTGGTTTTACCCCCAGTAACAAGTTTTTGGGTCCTAGCACCGACTGGATGGAAAACACCTGTTGTATTTTCTGCCTGACCTCCATCCAATAGTTTATGAGAGACGGGCATGACCAGAATACATGTGAATAGTCCGCCTGGTCCGAGCCACACCCCCGCCAACAGCCCCCAGAGCAGCTCCTGTCCCAATTACTCCGGATCTTCGGTGTTATAAAGAATCTTATTCTTACTTTCCATTCAAACTCCCTCCACAATGGTGAGGATGTAGTTCTAAGGGCCATTGACAGAGCAGCAGTCCACTCCCCGTCATCAGTGTGTTCCCCCAGTTCCCTCTCCCATTTATCCTTAATTTGCATAGTCCTATTACCTCCTCTCTCTCTCAGAGCACCATATATTGCGGAGATTAAACCCCTGACTTTTGTTGAGCTTAGTATTTCAGTTATAGTGTTTAATAACCCTGTAGAGTTCGCAGTATAATTGTATTGTGTTTGCAAGGTGTGTATATAAGCTCGTATTTGCAAGTACCTAAAATAGTCCGTTTGTCTCAGGGAGTACTCCTCCTTGATCCAAGCAAACTCCACTACTGTGTCCCCAGTCTCAGTCTCCATAAGTTGCAGTCTCTGTAGTCTTTGTTTAAGTTCCCCTATTTCCTCTCCCCTGTCTTTGGAGTATTTTACTTTCTGATGTGTTTCCAGGTCCCTAAGTTCCTGGATCAGTCCCTCCCTCTGTTTAGCCCTCTCTCTTTTCCTATATATATCAATTAAGATCAGTCTTCCCCTGATCATTGTCTTAACTGTGTCCCAGAGAATTTGTGATGTAATGTCTGGACTCTCATTCGTCTGTATAGTCTGTTTTATTATTTCTCGAATTTCCTCCCGCACCCTTTCATCTCTAAGCAGACTAACATTTAGTCTCCATTGTGTTGTTTTTTTTGGGAGTTGTAAATCAACCCGTGCAAACACCGGTTTGTGATCAGATATACTTTCCGTTCCCACTCATATTGAATCAAAAACATTCATGTCTTTCGCATATGGGAAAAACATATCTAATCTTGAGTATATTTGGTATCTTGCGGAGTAATAAGTGTAGTCTCGTGCCAGGGGGTACCTCTCCCTCCAAACATCCACAAGACCTGTGTCTTTCATAAGCCTTTTTAGTTGCCTGGAGACCCTTTCAGAAGGGGCAAGGATGCTCGAGGTCGTGTCCAGGGAGCGGTTCATGGCAACATTCCAGTCCCCTCCTGCAATCACTATCCCTTTAGCTTTCTCTGCCAGGAGTTTGAATATGTCAGCAAAAAAGGTTATGTGTGTTCCGGGGGCATACACGTTTAATAACGTGACTTGCAGATCCTGGATTCTTCCCACCACCATTACGTATCTAGCTTCCGCATCTATTATTACTTTGTCTTCCTCAAACGGAAGGGAGGCCGACAACATTATCATTACTCCCCTCTTTCTCCCATTCACTAGGGATGCATGATAAATGGTCGGGAAGTCTCTACTTTTAAGCTTCAGGGCTTCTGCTGGGGACAAATGTGTCTCCTGTATAAACTGTATTTCACATTTTTGTCTCTTCAAAAATTTTTGAAGTTTTTTTCTTTTAATGGGGTGATTTATACCATTAACATTTAAGGATACTATTTGAGATCTGACTTTATCCATATCCAGGATCTGCTGCCCCTTGTAATGTTGATAATTCCTGTTTGTCGGTCCTACCCCCCACCCTCCCTTCCCCCAGTATTTCATTCTTTGACCACTCCCAAACCGCTCTCCACTTTATCTTTTCTCGATAAAACATTTTTTATACTCATTCAACCTTAACTTTGTGCCAAATATGATGTCCATATACTATACCAAACTTGCTGGTTTTGAACCACCAGCCCAACCATTTGTAAATAAAAACCTTAAAATTCCACCCCCCCCTCATTAGCGGTACATTTGTTTTAACAGTATAAAGCACTAACAATTTAAACTTTAAATTTCTAAACTTTGAAAACCTGCAACTAAGCATTTTGAACCTTTCAAAAAGGTTCCCTTCCATTAATCGCTTCCCCCGAGTGCTCCTCTGTTACAGGGTGCACACCCAGGGAAGGGTTCAACATTCCCAATCTGAATATCATGACTTCCAAGGCCTGTCCAGCCCCAAATGGACGGACAGGTTTGTGTCCTCTTTGGGACATTCAGCCCTATATGATGACCAGGGCCCAGCCTCATGTGAGCCTTGTTAGCGGGTCTAGGCCCATTGTTCAGAGGCAGTGTTAACATCAGCAGGATCAATACTTGGCTGTTCTTCATTTGGTCCAGCCGTTTCACCCCTCTCGCCTTTCGACTATGTTTAACTAGGGGAGGGGTGTCTAACCCCAGTTTATTAGTATGGTAGGCAACCAATTCTAGATCAACCCCCCCCCCCGAGCGGCGCCCGGGAGTTGAGAGGAGAAAGAATAAACAGGCATGCAACCAGTGACTTTCATCTTGTTGAGTATTGAGGTGAATGGGTCTATTTTCTTCAGGCCCACGTGTTTTCCCTGCAGTTTGTAAATTTAATTTCTCATGCATCAGGTACTATTCCCCCTACCCCTCTCCCATATTTCCCAGTTAACCATGCGTTTCGCCCCCTCTTCCTTCCTCTGCCTACTTCTGTTAGCCATTCACTTCAGTGTGAGGGGCAGTTGTATGTGAACCAAGTCTCTGCCACCGTGTTGAAGTACAGAAGGTCTTCCCCCCCCAATGCATTCATTATGAAAGTCCTCTGGTTTTAACGTCCGTTATTCTACACTGGCATTAGCGGGACCCACGCTCCTCCCATTTCCCGCCCCCACATCCCCACACATCCATAGCTCCTGTTTGGAATTGATTTATTACATTCAGAATTACTGTGTCACACCCCTCATTTCCCCCCCCCCCCAGGCTCCGTTCTCCTAATTGCCCTAGTCCCCTCCCCGAGTACGCTCTCATCAAGGTCTCAACCACTCTGTTTTCATTTCCAGAGTCCCTTCTTACTTCCTTCCCCTTTTTTCCGTTAAGCAGGCCAGTAATCAATTATTCAGACCCCTAATACCAGTTCAATCCGCTTGTTATAGCTCTTTCAGCATCCTAAGTATTCAACATTCTGGTTTCAGGCCTACCATTAACCTTTCAGTCCACCGAGGCACCATCAGGTGCAGACACTTGTTCTCCGTCTTGTACACCACATTCTGAGGTGTCTTGCTGAGATAACCCTGCTAGCTGAACCGGCGAGGCATACGGCTTAAGCAGCGCGGTAATGTCTGCCCGCAAGTTCGTTGGATGTGGGCTTGAGTGGCGAGTCAGCCCTTTCCTTGCCACCAACCAGGCTGAGCACTTCAGTTCTTTCTCTAGTCTCTTTCTCCAATCCTGGGACTGGGATACCTATCTCCTCCAGGAAGGCTTTGGCGTCTAACAGATCTTCATAAATTGTAACACCTTGTCTGGTTTCCACCTGAAGGTGCACTGGAAATAACATCTGTACCTTTAAATTTCTGGCTCTAAGCTGTTTCAAGATGGGCCACATGGTGTGGCGGGCCTCCTGGACTCCTGTGGTGTAATCATTGTCTATTGTGATTCAGTTAGTTCCCAGCATAATTTTCTTGAGTCTCTATGCTCTCCTTAATATCTCCTCCTTCGTGGTATAACTGGACATCCGTATCACAAAGAAAACGAGGGCGGGAACCTGGACTCGTGGGGTGCGGGGCGAGTGATCTGTGTGCCCGGTCCATCGAGACGTCCATCTCAGGAGGTAGCTTTATTAAGTCCCATAGTAATTTCTGTACAAAAGTTATAGCGGTCAGGAGCGTCATCTTCAGCCCCTTCTGGTATGCCATATATCCGGAGGTTTTTCCTTCTGGTCCGGCCCTCAATGTCTTCTACCTTTGCCCTCAGCTCCCTCTCCCTCGCCATCAGGAACAACAGAAGACAGTTGTGTTGGTCCGCTTGCTCTAGGACCGTGGTAAGTCCCAACTCCAACTTGTCTGCTCTATGCTCAATTTTCCCGATGTCTGCCCGTAGCTCTGTCAGTGATTTGTCTATTTTTTTGGACAGTTTTAGCTGTTTGCAGGATTGATGTGATTAATTGTGGAATCTCCTCTTACGTCCCAGTGTCTCCGACCGCGATGTCATTTTCTTCAGCAGGCCCCATATTTCTAGACATCTTTTCTCCCTGTAGCAGTAGCTGTAGTTTCTGGGCCGGGGTCGGGATGTTCTTAATAGACCCCGCTTTTGATCTGGTAAGTTTGGCCGGTGATTGCATAATTAGTTTTTGTGGATGCCGATTGATTTAAATTTGGGCTAGAAGGCTCCCCGAGCTAAGCTGCCATTCAGGATGCTGACATCACCGGAGGTCCATGCAGGGCATCCTTGAGGCATTCCCCCCATCTTTGTAAAGTTGGCCCTCCTGAAGTCCAGGACCCTTGCCTTTGTGTGATTTGATTCTGCCACAGTACTTGTATTGAACCACACTGTACGATGGTCACTGGTCCCCAGGTGGCCACCATCATGGCATCTGCAACACTGTCCCCGTTGGTGAGTACAAGGTCCAGTATTTCCCCCTCATGATTGGGCTACTAGTTGCCTGAGGAATGCTCTCTGTAGGGAGTCCAGGATATGTCTGCTCCTAGCTGAAGCTGCAGGGCAAAACAACTCAAGATCTGAAGGACCTGCTTGGTGGTGGACGTAGCCATGGCAATGGAAGTATTGGACACCATGGGCCAGTTGGTGGTAAAGAACCCCAAGTCTACTTTAAGGTCTACAAGCCCTTCAAACGCAGCTGGGTTGCTGTGTATGAAGGCGCATTCCAAGAAATTATGCATCATCTGACACAGTTGCCACTGCAAGCATATGCAGATTCTACAAAACAGTACATGCTGCATATAGATGCCATCCTCTACCAGGAGACACCTGAAGATTTGAGACCAGTTGCTTTCCCCTAGCAGAAGTTTGTTGCCAGCCAAACAAAAGTAATCCACACATTGGCGATCCTGGCTCTCCAGGTGAGCTATTGGGGATCAATTTCATGATTATATGTATTTGTATGGTGCCCAGATCTCAGTGCAGACAGACAGTCTGCTGACTTATGTACAGACCACAGCCAAGTTGGATACTGCAGGATACCGATGGCTATCTGCCCTATCCACATGAAACCTACTCAGGAGTACCGCCCAGGCTTTTTATTTATTTAAAGGTTGGTAACCAGGAAAAGCACGCTGAGCTGAAGCTCATTTCCAGGTGCAGCCTGGGGGGGAAGTACAAGTACAGTGCAGTAATACAGAATTACGATTCATGAGCGTATAGAGACAGGCAGGTAACAGGTTATACAGGCAGGTATAAAATTGTACATGACGTGTATAATAACACATAAGCAAAATAGCAGTGGAAGGTTACAAGCAGATACGAAAATGGTACATAACATATGCATATCAGTAATTTAACCATGTGGATGTGGATGCCTTATCCTAGTGCCTGTAAGACAGTGGCTTTGTTGGTACAGAATGGATCCAGATCCAGAAGTCAACTGTCAAAACATTGTATTAAAGGTATTACATGGATTGGAAACGAGTCTTTGACTCAAAGGGTTGTAATTCTGATTTGCTAAATAAATAAAAATAAAATTAGCAACCCTTCCTCACCAACACGTTGCTTTGAAAACATCTCTGGCTCATCTAGTGAATGTTTCCTACTACTTACTGTGATTTTGTGATGTTGCAAAATACATCCCTGCTCCACATAAGCTGTTTTGACCCACATAGGAAGCAAAGACAGGACCCTTACCTTAGGCATCATATGGGTCTCCAGTGAGGGGGGGGACCCATCGATGATCATACCATATAATGGAAACACCTGGTTGTTACATAAAGAATGGGCACAATTGCAATTGAAAGACGCTTGCTGTACTGGGTGACCAATGGCCTGCATGGGTTTCCTAGATAACCTTTAGTGTTGCTGACTAAGTTTTGAAGGATGGTGATGAAGGCTTTGTTTAACAAAATGGGACATCTGGTAGCAGACTGGACTGTAGATCTGGTTCTTGCATGGTTCTGCTGGTCTAAGATGGGAAGTGAAATTGAGAACTGTTGCAAACATGCAGCAGCTGTGCAGAAGAGTTTGTCTTGGAGGGTTACCCCTCTTGTCAACATTGAAACAAGTGTCCTCCCCTTGACTTGGTTTGTATCAAGTTTCTAAGTCCAGAACCCTATCTCAAGAATATTGTAAATATACTGGTGGTCATTAACCATTTCTCCAGATATGCACAAGCCTACCCAGCAAAGCACCGGAGGGCCTTCACTTTTTGCACAAATACTAATAGACAAGTTCATTGTTCACTACTGTGTGCCCAAATATATCCACTCAAGCCAGGCTGAACCCCCAGTCATGGCTGTATTGGTTGCACTGCCACACCCCCTATCACTATTGTACCTGGCTCTTACTTTCAACTCTTCATAACTCTCATTGTAATTATACACCTGTACCCTGTTCTGCCTTGGATAGTGTTGAACAGTGCTGTTGTATTACTTGTACCTATTATCTTACCTTGTATATTGTATGCCACTCGATGTTCTTATTGTATGTATTGTCCCCAGGACGCATCTGGAATCGAGCAATACTCTGCTCAGTATGCCTTCCTGGTGAAACTCTTAAATAAGTCATATGATAGCTCGAAGGAAGGGAATCAGAATAAAAAAAATACCAGAATGGGCTACACAAATTATGGTGCAGCTCAAAAAAGTCAGTGAAAATCTTACAGTTGTTACCATTTTAGAAAACAAGATGGACAGAATTCATCCACTATCACAGAAATAGTAGAGTCAAACATACAAATGAAAAAAGAACTAACAGAAGTGCAACAAAGGTGTCAGACCAAACACCAATGCAAAGGCAGATCAAAACCCTCAAGACTATTTGGAAAGTGCTTCAGGACAAATTAATGGACTTTGAATCTCTAGATCATAGAACGAATATTCGAGTCATAGGTTTTCTGGAGAGTTGGGACAATGACTCAACATTAAAACAAAATTTAAAAAAGATTGTAGCAGCATACATGGATACTACACCTGAAAAAGTAAATTTTAAATTGGACAGCATTCACAGCTCACTTAGAATGAAGCCACAGGACACTGCACCATCTAGTCATAATTGCAAAATTTATACGAACTGAAGACAAGGAGAAACTAATGCTTCATGCTTATAGGAAAAAGAGATTACGTTTAATTTGAGCCAATATACAGATTTTAATGGGAGACAATATACAGATTTTTCACGACTTCCCTCCAGAAATAATAGCTGAAAGAAAAAAAATTAACAATATTAAAACTAAGCTTTGGCCAAAGACTATAAAACTTCAGTGCAGTTTCTGGCTAAACTCCAGGTATTTTTCCAGAATGAAACTTTTAGTTTTTCTACACTGACGGAAGCTTTGGATGCCCTGTCAAAAAAAATTATCTGATCTGTTTACATAATATGAATATTTGATACGAATGAATAATGCTTGTCTGGAAGGAGAGGGAATAGGGACACCTGGGTAAACTGACTAGAAGTTCAATTTTATCGAACTCATGGGGGGGTGTACTTTAAGCAGACATCACGATAAGAATAAAATGAAGTTAATACTTTGGTGGGGGGTATGGAATATAAAGTTATAAATGCAAGGGAAGTTGAGAACAGTTACAGTGTATGAAGTAAGGAGTTACACTGACAAGTTGTCTGACAATCATGTAGGGGAAAATGGAGAAATTGAGAAAAAGATGAGAACAGTCAATTGTTTTTTTTTAAATATGAATAGTTATGCATAACAATAAAATGGTGAAATGTGCCACTTTTAATGTGAATGGTTTAAATTCACCAGGTAAAAGGAACAGGATTCTCATTTATATTAACAAAATAAAATCAGATTTCAGGGCCCTCCAGGAGCCACATTTGGAAGAAAAGGATATAATAAAACTTAGTAGGAATTGGATAGAACAAATATTCTGTTCAACTGGAACATAGAAAAACAGGCAGGAGTGGCACTCCTCATTAGGAAAAAGTTGGACTTTCATCTAATTAAAAAATGGATTCATAATGAAGGGCATATATTATTAATAAAGGCCATAATTAGGAAGGAAATATATACTGTTGGGTCCATCGATGCACCATTTGACAATTACGTAACATTTCTAGCTGACAAAGCTAAAGGTTTATTAGAAGTCAAAGCAGAAAATATTATATTAATGGGTGATATGAATGGTCTGATTGATGTAATATTGGACAAAACATCCACCACAACACACAACAATTTCAATTTTCTTAGAAGAACAACAGTTGATAGATATATGGCGTACACACAATCTCAGAGTTAAAGAATACACACACTATGGCCATAAAACAAAAAGCTTCTCCAGAATTGATTACATTTTCCTTTAAAAAAAAAAGATGTGTTGACCTGTTTACCATATCCATTAGATCAATCTTGATATCTGATCATGCAGTTGGAGAATTAGTTCTTAGGAATACACAAAATAATATTGGATCTTTGATAATTAACTTTTTTAAAAATACCAGACTATGTAAATAAAATTCAGATGACCATTGCTGAATGTTGTTTCTTTAACTATTCAGGCCATGATTCTGTTTTAAGATTGTGGGACCCTTTTAAAGCTGTGTTGAGAGGGTCAATAATATTGTATCACAATGTGGTGTAATAAGAAGAAAAGAGGAGAAGAAGAAATAAAAACTGAGCAAAGATTAGAAGAACTGGACACATTACAACTGAAAGATAAAACAAGATATTATAAGGAGTAGATGGAAGCTAGACTAGAAAAGCAAAATCAAATCAATAAAGAAGCTGAAAAGAACTTACTTAGAGTGAAAGGGTTATGTTACTTACGAGGCGATAAGTTGGAGAAACTATTGGCTAACCTCCTTAAAAAACAGACAGAAAAGAATATAACAGCCTTGAGAGATGATTGCCATAACTTAATAACAGAAGTACAAGGGGTGGAGGCAGTTACTGTAAATTTTTTACCAACATTTATCAGAAGGTACAAGATATTGACATTGTAACAGTGCAAGGTTTTCTACAGCACATCCATTTTACACAATTGCAGGTGTCTGAGAGAAACTTTGCAAAGGAGGAAATGGTTAAAATAATTAAATCACATCCCCAAAATAAATCACCTGGTATAGATGGATATACAATAGAATTTTATCAAGTGTTTATGGATTCAACTAATGATGGAGGATCTGATGGACAGAAAGGGGCATATACCAGACACGATGAACAAAGCCAAAGTCATCTTAACTACAAAAAGAGGGGAAGGATAATTTATTGACCCATAGCTCTGTTAAATGTAGATTATAAGATTATGGCCAAATTGATGGTGTCAAGGCTTTTACTGGTGCTGCCCCTTTTTGTCCACCAGGACCAGTACGGTTGTGTTTCAGGCCATGCATTCTCACAAACCACTAAACGGGTACAATCTCTAATCTCTGGAATTGGTTAAACTTCTGCCTAAAAAATATTATGCTTTTGCTTTGGATGCAAGCAAAACTTTCGATATTGTTAATAGGAATTATATATTTAGAGTTTTGCAATTATGGGGGCGTATCAAAGAAGATATTGAACGTCATATGTCAACTATATAAAAATGCTAGATCTTGCTTTTTTTAATAAATAACCATATTACTGCTTTCATTAAAGGAGATAGGAAATTATTTTTTACATAGTTTACTTCCCTTCTATCTTCCTTTCCATGCCAGTTATGTATGCTGATATGCTTTGATGATTTTTTTGATAAATAATCTAGACTGAAAAGCAGGATGAAAGCACTCGCCACTCAGAAAAGAAGCAGTGTCCAAACTTGTATCAGCGCAATTTGCTTACAGTTTATTCACATCCAAAGCATCTCTGATGAAGCCAAGAGAACTGGGGGAAACATAAGCACATGGGGGAACAGTGCTCCTGCACTGTGCTGTTTGACTGTCTTTGATGCTTTGGATGTGAATAAACTGTAAGCAAACTGCCTTGATACAAGTTTGGACATTGCTTTCTTTCTGAGTGGTGAGTACTTCCATCCTGCTTTTCAGTTTATACTTATTCCAGGGATTTATTTAACTCTAAAAATTGATTAGCGTTTTGCTCATAAAAGTTCTAAATCTTTGTGAAAATGCATAGCTCTTGCCTCACTGTGTTTAACAAACACAGCACTTCTAGAAAATCTATATAAATACTTTCTGTACAGTTAGTATCATACCAAGAAAAAAAGTGCTAATCAATTATTTAAAACCCTGTATTCTGGAATGCACCATCGTCCTAGTGCTACACTCCCACAGAAAGCTTAAATATATTTAATGTTGAGGTGCCTTAAGATTTACATTGAGTTGCACTCTCCTCGCTAGCTACTACTATTGATTTTCATATTTCTAAAACATCAAAAACTCCCAATTCTATGCTATTCATCTGAATGGCCTGGAATGGGTGTTTCTGATGTCATAGAATGTTCAGGCAGTATGAAAACAGAGAGCAGTAGCTGCTGAGCACAGAGCGCTTCAGGGTAGTTACAAAGGCAACATAATTAGATTATTTTATTTAACAAAAAAGGTCAAAATCATATCAGAATAGTGGGTAGCCAATAAAAAAACCACTAGAGCACATCTAGAGGTCTAAAAACTGTTTCCTGTCACCTTTAAGATGAAGAATGGTGTTAGACAAGGGTGCCCCCTCTCTCCAGCAATTTTTAATATTATGCTTGGAAACTCTACTACAGAGAAAAAGGAACAATAATATCAGGGGGTACAAACTGAACAGCACATGGTTAAATTAAACATGCTGACTACATTCTATTAATATTTAGTAATATAGCATCCTCTATAACATCTTTAATGGACTTGATAGACCAGTTTTTCAAATTTGCGGGATATAAATTGAATATGTCAAAATCAGTTGTTATGCCCATTCAAGAGGGGGTGGATTTAGAATATGAGCAATTAAAACTGTTTAAAAAATCTAACCAAATCAAATATTTGGGCCTAATACTTACCAGAAAAGGTGAAGACAATAGACAAAGTACCAGTTGGTAAAAGAAAAAATCAAAATAAATTAACACCGTGACAGCATTTCTCTGTCTCTTTATGGGGTAGGGTTCAGGTCATTAAAGTGATGGCCCTTCCACATTTTATATTTGCTCTGCAGTCTTTATATGGCCTGCCTGATGATAACAATTGGTTCTCTACTATTGTATTAAACAGATCTTTTCCAAAATTGTTATGGAGGGGGAGAAACCCCGGATACTGTGGAGCTGCGTAATGGGTGGTAGAGAGATGGGAGGACTTGGCTGTCCAGATCATTATAAATATGCAAAGGTGTACCTAATATCCATAATATGGGACTGGGCCATGAATCCACAAGAAGAGGACAAAGTGACAAATGAGGTATTTAAGAAAAGAGGATATGAAGTCACTACAGACTCGCTACTATTTGATAACTCCTTCAAAAAATGTAAACATATAACCTTCATGGAAAGTTTTTTTATACTAATGGTAAACAAGCAATACAAGATTGGCAGAACAATATTGCTTAAATATTTTTTATAAGGGAACCAATTACAAGAACCTGTGCAATAAACTACAGGAAAAAAAATCATACAGTGGGTAGACCTATTTAATGAAGATAGGTTTATGAATTATAGCCAGTTTAGACAAAAAATTCAAATGGCCAAATTCAATAACTTTATATATTATAATTTACTTTATAACATATTTAAAAAAAACTAAATAATATGGGAATAATGAGTAAACAGATAAGTAGCAGGGTAAGTTTTGAAAAAACTTTATAAAAAACCTAAGTACAAAAATCTTATTAAAGACCTATAAACAGATTATGGATAAACCATTAGTATGTAGACAAAAAATATATGAAAAAAATGGCATAAGGAATTAGGGGTGATACTAACAACCTATCAATGGCAACTATTGCAGAAAGGAGCCAATAAAAATTATGTGTCTGCTAAAAATAAGTCTATCCAAATTAAAATAAACAGGGCCTATATCGTACTGGTAATAATCAATAAAATATTTCCTAGTATCCCAAATAAATGCTGGCATGAATTCGGACAAACAGCAAATTTAGTACACAATCTATGGAACTGCTGAGTTATTTACAAATGGTGGCAGGAGACAGCAGAAATGATAAATCAAATTATTGGAATTCAGATTCCTATATCCCCGGAAATATTACTATTTAATAAGGTCGATACATTAAATTTAACAAAAGATCCATTAAAACTTTTTGCCTAAGTACCCTTGCTACAAAAAGATTGATATTAGAATACTGGACATGCCAAGTCCTTCCATCCTCCATTAAGCAACTATGGTGGCACAAGGTTAGATAGACTTTAATATATGAAAAACTGTGGCGTCAAATAGAAAATCCAGATGATCTAATGGCGGTATCTTGAAATGAATTTGAGTCTGTTCCCACCTTTAATGCGTATCTAAAAATAACTTCAAGAGTACATACCCATATAAGTTTGGTAAAAGTGTACCCCATCATAAAAGATATGAAAAGGAGGGGGCTATGAAATATTGAATAAACGTGATATTACTATGTGTTATTGCTTGAAATATGATACAGTATGTATGTATACTGGATCATAAATTCATCAAAGTGTATTGCTTTGTAAGTTACAAATGAGTTAGGCTTATTCAATATATAAAAATTCATAAAATATTAAAAAAAAAAAAAAAAAAAAAGAATGACTGTAAAAGCTGCACCCAGCAATGTTATTTTCCATGAGGAACTAATCTGACAGGAATTTACAAGATTCTGTGCTCTCCACTTTAAGCACCCTTAATTTTGTCTCCCTGGTAAGTGTAGGGTATGCCCTCAAGTTGTGCTGCCCTGAACATGCAGAAGAAGCATTTTTTGAGCACCTTTCCCAGTGACTTTAATATTTTAAAACTGAAATCATGTCTGTTCTAATTCGGTTTTCCAATGTATCTCACCTCCCCTGTCTAGATGTTACCCGTAGCCATACTTCTCCATCAGTGGTGTTACCCATGTCGTATTAAGTGACAGAATTTCATCACTTTCACAGCAAATTAAGCCCCTTTTAAAGGAGATAGGAAATTAATTTCCAGTGTTCTTGCCATTTAAATCATAAATATGGAACAATACCCTCTGTACAGGGCTCCAGATAAGGTGAGTACCAACCTATTTTACTCACCTAATTTTAGGAAATGCTCTTCAGAAAATGTTTTTTAATGAGTACCAGTACACACCCAACATTTGGAAATGCTCCATAGAAGAATGCTTCATATCGTGACCGGTGACTCAAAAGGAGCAGTTTTGTCGAGATTTACATCACTTGTATGCATCCCAATTTTGTTTTACTCACTGTATTTTAAAACTGGTGAGTAAATTACTTCTACAGTCAACATTATCTGCAGCATTGTTGGCGCCAGATCAGTTCTTATCTAGAAAAAACTACATTGTTTTTAAAAATGTACTCCTCACTGCACTCCATCCAGAGAGTTGTACACATCTGAATTTGATTTTACTCGCTTCACTTTCAAAAAGAGGAGTACAGTACTCATCCCAAAAAATCTTATTTGGAGCCTTGCATCTGTATGTCTTTTTTTTTTATGGAATAAGTGGTTAAAATAGTATTTTTGAAATTAGGGTTGACCTGACAGTCTCTTTTCTTGTATCGGGAGTTGACGCGTGTCAAGGTATCGTGCAGTTAACTTTAACTGTAGCAAGTGGCTGCCCCGTACATTTATTTGCAAGACTGATGCCACACTTTATTATGGTAAATAACGCTGACGTAAATAATCACCCCATCATTTGGTGACTAGTTCAGCCCCCCCCGTTGCCTCATAGCCGATGTACAAAGCCTCTTAATTATCCCCCCAAAAAAGTTTACATTTTGAAATCATTTAAAAATGGTCTTTTATTCCTGGTGTTCAGTGGGTCCCAACTTCCTACCCCATCCACTTGCTCCACATTACATCAAAATAACGTACAAACATACCTGACCCTTCCCACCCACTCCAAAATGTCTGGAGCATACCTCTGTCCCCTGCCTGGGCCCAGTGCCAGCATCAGTGTCTAACTAAGCTTTGATCTTCAGCTAGAACTACTAGTATCTTTCAGTTTCTTAGCCCTTTCCTGGATGACACCGGGGCCAAGAAGCACAGTAATACTTTGTGGCACCTGAATGCACCAACTTCAGTGTAGCTCAAGAAAAAGACATCAGCGGAGTGAGAGCACACAGGAGGAGCAGTTACCTTCTTCTCTGCACTGATTGCTCTCATCAAGTGCAGCCGGTAAGTCGCGCGTGTTCAACCTCCAAGCAGTCAACCAGCGGGGAAGGGGATCACAAGCACCAGCCACCCGACCAAGGAAACTACCTTTGGCACTGTAGGAGAGGCTCAGCAATGTGGGGTGGGGGTTATTAGGTTACATTCGGTATTTCTAATGTTGGATGACAGACACAGCCCTCCTTGCCTGGCCATCGAATGATAAAAGCAAACCGCACTTGCTGCTTGCATCTTTGTGCTTGTGGTTTGCATTTGTCAGCCGATGGCTTGCAGAGAAGGAGGGCTGTGTCTATCTCTGCACATTTTTTGGGAAATATTTATGCTTGTAAGTTATTTTGATGTAATGTGGAGTAAGCGGATGGGGTAGGAAGTCGGGACCCACTGAACACCAGGAATAAAAGACCAGTTTTAAATTATTTCAAAACGTAAGCTATTGTTTTGATAATTAGGAGGCTTTGTACTTCGGCTGTGAGGCAACTGGGGGGAGAGGGGCCGGGGGATGAATTAGTCACCAAATGAGGGGATGATTATTGAAGTTAGCGTTATTTGTCATGATGAAGCGTGGTATCAGTCTTGCAAATAAATGTGTGGGGCAGCCACTTGCTACGGTTATAGTTAACTGCATGCTGTATCGGGAGTCTATGATGTGACAGTTTCAAAGCTTGACGTGTGCTGACTCCCGATAAAGAAAAGAGACTGTCAGGCCAATCCTATTTTTAAAAATAGAAAGTAGCCTACAAATTACTATTTTAACCACTTATTCCATAAAACAAGACATACAGATGGTATTTTTCCATATTTATGATTTATTTAACCAACAAGAATGTTGGAAATTCATTTCCCATCTCCTTTAATGCCGCATTCAATTTGAAATACAGAACTAGAAGTAAGAAATAAGTATTATGTAAAGTGTAAGGTGGTGTTCCCCCCCCCCCACCTCAGCTGTTCCTCAGAAATCCTGGGATATATTAGAAAAACATTCAAATAGTCACATGAGGTAGTCATGCCAGAATGCAGAACAGAAGGTGGGAATAGGAAATATTAGGGCCAAGGAGATGAATCATTGTTGTACAATAACAGTGTTTGGCCTGATTGATTTGCTGACAGTAAAGTTATTGTTTTCTTTCAGTGTTTAGCGTGCTGGGGAAGGGAAAAGGCTAACTGCAGGGATGGAGAGCATGAGATTCCAGTGTGATCACAGTGTAGCTGTGTCCAGTACAGAGAGAGAGAGAGAGAGAGAGAGAGACAATGACACACAGAGGCTTCTGCAGCAGATCCCAGGGAGATCCTGCCAAGGCCAGATCTCTTAATTCAGTAGAATGCAGCCGGGGAATGCAGCAGTCACTGATATAGAAGGGATGAAGATACAGTACTTGCAAGTCAATGGAGATGTGAGGAACCAGAGAAAAATAGCAAGGATTGCACATCTGGAATTTTCATGGAAAACTGTGAAACTTTGCCTCCAGTGGTCATAAAAGCAAGCACAGTATTCTCAAATGCAAGATCCATGGTTGAATATTTGGAGTAGAAAATTGTGATGTGATATCTGCAGCAGCTTGTGAAGGCTGGACTTTTGCCAACCGATGTGAGGTTCATGACTGGTTAAGGAGTGGCATAAAATGAAGGTTGCAAGAACTGTGGAAACAAGAATGTCCAGCAGACATAGAGAATGACAAGGACATAAAAATGCTGGAAATAAAGGTGTTGTGGAGAGTCAGGTGGAGGGATACGAGGCAGAACATGAAGAAATACCTAATTGGGAAGCTGCAACACCCCTTCACAGATATCCCTATTGTGATTGATATGGCAAATTTTATTAAAATGGGAACACCCCTGCAGTCCTGAAAATCATGCTGATACTTGCGGTTTCATCAAGGAAGAAATGAAGAAAATTAATCATCACTGTGAACCACCTTGGAGTATTGATCAAGGAGTTTTCCATTGTTAATCATTCATCGTTCTTCAGGACAAATTTGAAAACAGAGTAGTATCCAAATAATCTTATTGACTAAAAATAGTTTTACTACTGCTCATCAGTACTGATTGCGTACATTGAGAAGCATTTTCTCAACAGTATTTTTAAACCTAATTGTATCTGAATACAGGCGGTGAAGGTAAGAAACCTGAAGTGCTTTGCTTTGAGTGAACATTTCTGAAGATGCCTTAAAACAGCACTGGTTGTATTTTGCTGCAGGTGGGTCATCCAGAATAATTGGCTATTGTGTATGAATTTGCATCAAATGACGAAGACTTGGTTCATATACAAATCTTGTGGTATGGCACTGCTGCAGTCACCCACTGGAACTGGTTATAGGGACACCTTGAATAAGGTTACTGGGATCAACCATTTGCAACCATTCATGGATAAATTGTTACAACCTATGTCATATATCACCCCCAAATCAAGAGTTGCATTCTTGTGCAGAGGAACTTGTAGATGCAGTGTTTGCAACTGGAAAAGTATGTTGCATCTGATGGGTTGCATCAAATGAGCAAACTGTTAAAGCTGTGTGGTCCCTTTATCCTGCCCTTCATGAGCACTTCAAGGTAGCTGTGGTATCCCAAGGTGGAGATAGCAAACACAGGGCCCAGTCTGTAGGGCTTCTGACTGACCACTATGCATTTTATGAAAAACTTGGGGATGGTGAGAGATGCATTGAATAATCTGTCTGGTCTGTCCTGAAAACTGCATGAAGGATGGTATCACCTTACCTGAACGAAGCGCACATACTCGTGCTGCAAAAATCCAAATCCTACCTGCAGCAGAGGCATAGACAAACTTCATAATCCAAGATGTTGCTCTACATGAACGAACCAAAGTGGGTGTAGAAGGGCTTGATCACAGTATAGTGCCCACAAAAGTGAGACACATTTTCTGTCCAAAACAACATACAAACCACAACTAATTACCTTTCTGTGCAGGAACAATGAGAATCTTGATTAAGCAAACGGATGCGAGTTGAGAAAAAATGTAGCAAACAAAGAAAACTAAAATACACAGCTTGTTTGCTATGTATCAGAATTATTTGTGCTGTATACTGTTTTATGATGTGACAGCATGATTGAATTTGGAACCTATGTTTTGCCTAATTACACAATGCATGATTTAAGAATGTTGTTTTCTTTATTAGTTTACTGTTTTTTCTGACTATTAATAATTTTATATGATAAACTGTTTTTCTTAGTAACAAGTGAATTTATGTAATTTGTGGCGTGGGTGTTATTTTGGACAGAACATTTGTCTCATATTTCGGGGGCACTACACTTTGATCAAGCCAGAAATTAACTGCAAATTGTTCTTCCCAAGCTTGACAGATCCAGTATAAAACTGATCTCTACATTAGTATCTAATATATATTATTTATATATGTAGTGTGGGATGCCTTATGGAAAATTATATAATGGATAGAAAAAATCCTGAAAAGTGGTCTAGAGGCAGTTCCAGAATTGATGTTATCTCCACACAGCATTACATCCTGAAACTAATATCTAGGGAAACCTTCAAAAAAAAAAAAAAATTCTTCATGATCCATTTTATAATAACAATTATGCACTCCAGGATGTGTATTGTGCTGGTTAACATCACTTTTCGGAGCTGGCCTGGTGGCATTGAGGGTTGAGGCACTGGACGCCACACCGGCAACCCGGGTTTAGGAGCGGACTCAGGCTGACTGTGGTCAGCAGGGAAGGGAAGGGATCGAGTGTCCGGAGGACTGCTCTCTCTTCCTGGGAAGGTTCTGGATTTCACTTACCGTTCCTTGGCCCTGGCCCGAAGATTGGGGCAGTACAAGGAACATGCGGTGCTGTGGTCAAGGGGGTGGAGTGGCGGCAGATATCGGCACATTAGTGCCAGGACGTCACTGCATGCCCACGCTCCACAGGGGAAACACCACCATGAAGAAATACCCTTTGAGGATTGGGGAGGCGATGAGGGCTCCGGGGACCCAGCCCACATCCCCAGTGCCGGACCATCCGTTCATTGGCTCCATACAACCCTCTGCCAGGACGGACCCTCTTATTTCAGAAAGGCTGCCAGGTAGGTGAGGCAGGCCTTTCCTTGGAGGGTGATCTGGGGGTCTGGAAAGTCCTGGTGAGAGGTGCCGGAGGGAGGATGGCCACGGTGGGGAGTAGAGGAGGCAAGTCGTGTGGGCACCTCTGAGAGATGCTTCGGTCCAGCAGGAGAATAAACAGACTGTACAAAAAAAAAATCACTTTTCGTGTGGTTAATAGCATTCTGCTGAACCTCGTGCATCACAGCGCACCGGAGGCATGATATTATCCTAGCATAACATGTGCTTTGTCGTGCCTTGTTGCTTAAGTAATGACCTCATGTGTTGTTTAGGTGAGAGGATCATGAAGCTGAGTGGGTCTGTCAGCACAAACGGCACAAGAGGATGTTATTTTCCCATAAGAAACATCCCACACTACACATATAAACATATTATACTATAAATCACCAAGTTTCCTAAAGTGATTTATATATTTTTTTTTTTTAAGCAAATGTAACATTTGTGTCAAAAGCATCACAAGCCCTATGTGGAAAGACTAAAGGAACTCAGTATGTGCACCCTAGTAGAGAGGAGGGAGAGGGGGAATGTGATAGAAATCTTTAAATACCTCAAGTAGGTAAATAAGGTGCAAGAGGAAAGTATTTTTCAGGCGGAAGAAGTGCATTAAAACAAGGGGTCATGCTATGAAGTTGTAGGGGGATAGATTCAGGAGAGATGTGTGGAAGTACCTCTTCATAGAAAGAGTGGTGAATTCCTGGAACAGCCTACCAGCCAATGTGGTGATGGGGTTCAAGAATGCATGGGATAGGCTTAAGCGAATCTTAGTGGAAAGGAATGGGTGAGGGTGAAGGGACTGGAGATAGTTGAGGTCTATGGAGATACTGTAGGCAGGGAAAATGGGCAGACTAAGAGGGCCAAGCAAATCTTATCTACTGACATTTTATGTCTTTGTATATATCGTAACACTCTTCCCCTATACTGCTAAAGTGGAATCTTCCAGTTGAAACTCTTGCACGAGACTCACGAGACACTAACAGTAGGTAGGATAAGGAGTCCTGTTGCTCTCAACACTGATTGGCTAATATCCTGTAAGTTATTTATAATTTATGCACCACTATAGAAACATGCATTTCAAAATACAAGATTTCACTTTTGTCCCACAGGACTGTGCTCCCTCAGTACTGGTGTGATGACCGTGACAAGTCTGTGTGATGAAAGTGAAGTGTTCTCTCTCTCTCTCTCTCTCTCTCTCCTCTGTGTGTGTCTCTCTTCTCTCCCCCCACCCACCCATGACTTAACCACCTAAACATGTGCTGTATAAATCAAATATGACAAAGTCTGACTTAAGACAGTCTTATCCTTGAGGAGTATTGCTGTGTTACAGACTCACTCATTGCTTCACCACTTGTGAGATATCAGCAGACCAATACCCTCTCATGGAGATAAAAATGCTCTTTAGTGCCCAAGTCATAGCACCTGTTTCTCTGCCTAGCCACCTTGTAGTTGGTGGTTCCCCCAGTAACTTGTTCCAGGTTTCCCCGGTAGCTGTGGGAAATACAGAATTTACAGTGGGCTACAATGAAGGATTATAAAGTATTTGCTGTAAACATTTTTTCCATTGCCAGTATTTTTCGTAATTGTGGAATGGGGACTTTAGGGATTGCACTTTGCACTGTTGGCGTTTTCCATTAATGACTGTACTGCTGTGAGACTTTGGTGATAATTCCACATATAATCACAGAATTATAGTCCAAAAATGTTATTGTAGAATATGATGGGTCCTGCTTCCTGCCACCGGGGGCAGGAACTGTGTGGGTTATACCCATATAACATCATATGTCATGCATCCTTAGTTTGTTTTACTGTTCTTTCAAATTTGATAATGCTTCACCTTATGTCACTGAAAGAAGGGATTGTACCATTGGTGTGGAAATTTGTCAAAGTTGCCCTTATCCTTGATGGGGATGACTGAAGGGCCCAGATATTCAAAAACACGTGAAAGTGCAGCGCCAGTGTTTGTGCTGCGCTTGCACCCGACCCAGAGGCTGCTATATTGTCAGATAGCAGACTGGTGCTATTTGACTGAATATTAGCCCATGTCAGTGCAGCACTAAGTCAAATTGCACTGCCCCGGCATGGACCTGGGCTGTATCCAGCCCACAGGGAATAATGCCTCAGGACCATATAGTGCCCCCCGAGCACTCATCCTGTGTATTATACTCACATCCCTGGTGTCTGATAGTACCTCTGCACCCTCCGATCACTCATTCCATATAGTAGAACATATCCCTGGTGTCTAGTGGCACCCCCTTGCCCCCCTGATCACCTGTCCCATGTTGTACCAGATGTCTCTGGTGTCCAGTGGTACCCTTGCACCACCCCCCCAAATGCTGGTTGACAGCTGGACTGGTGAACAGTGGTGGTCCACTGGGCCCCCCCACCTGCGCTGAATGCACTCAGAACAACACCCATCCAATCCCCTTCCCCTTACCAGTTTGTCTAGGGATGTGCATTGAATCCCACTACAGTGATCGGCACAGCCCTTCTCTCACCTCTGCAGCAGCTGCCGTATGAGCTGACAGGTGAGTGCACATACAGTATACTGTTATGCTAAAAAAGTAAACTTAGGTGCTGAAGGACATTTTATCTGAAAAGCAGCAATTTTCCTAAATTGTAAGATTGATTTTTAACTTGAGAAGTATATATAAAAGAGAGAAAAAAATATTTTCACTATTCTCTGTGCCTGTTTGTTTACTATTTGGTAATGTCAATTAATGCTTTAATAACAGCATATTAGATCAGTCTCTTCAGCTAACTTGATGGTGGCTCCACTTCTGGTTTGACGGGGTAGGGGGAGTGATTTATTTGGTTTCCCGTTGGGAGAAGGTGCACTAGTTGGTTGTGACTGGGAGCTGGAAACTGTGTACTCTTTGAGTTGGACAATATAGGCCTTTAAAGTAAGTCTGGACATATATTTGGGCACCAAGGGAATAAGGTATTAGGCGAAGTGTTGGATTAGAACTACTTGTTATGTTACACAAACCGTTGTTAGGCCAAATGGATAATGCTAAGTGTTGTTTAGCCAAAATTATTTAGGCCAAATGTCGTAGAACCCTTTGTAGTATTCTGTGGTTAACTGTATCAAAGATCTCAGACAGGACTTTAAAGGCTTCACCACATAGCAGGACTTTGACCATATCCAAGGCTGTATCGTTGTCTAATTCAAGTTAATGTCAAGAGTAATTCAACTCATTATACCCTGGGAGACCATTTTGTGTCAGGTAAACAATGGATAGTTCGGATTTCTGAAGAAGTTGTTGGACGTAATGAGTTGGACAACTACACTGAATCATATTTCTTTCCTGTAGTAGCAGTTTTTCAAACACAGGTTCTAAAACTTTTATATTTCCTTTTTTTCTGGCCATTTAGTAAACTCAAAAGATTTTGCTGATTTACACACTGATGCTAAGCAACATTTTAGAACTGTAGGATGTAGTTTCTATAGTGGAACAAAGATGCAGTGTGACAACAATATAAGATCTTCACAAGGAAATAAAACTACATTCTACAGTTCTAAAATGGTCCTTACCACTGTTTCCATGACTTTTAGCCTAATGAATTTTAGCTGTACGACAGTTGGCCTTATCCATTTGGCCTAACGGTAGTTTATGTAACATAACAAAAAGACAAAAGTCATGTTTCATGATTTAAGAGGAGCCAGTCTGATTGGGAGGGGGCTAAAATTGAGCTCAATATTATAACAAAATTTAACATTATAAGTATCTGAGATATTGGATTACATAATCTCCATCACGCAGTTTCTATACAGAATATGCAGAAGGGAAGATAATGCCTAAAATTATTTTTCTGTTTCAAAATAAGAAGGATGATTGACCTCGAGTCCTCAGCCGAGACTGGTAAAGCAGTCTGTTCTACTTGTTTTTTTATCTTTGAGTTTTTCTTGTACAGACTAGTGCCACTGACTTTAGTGAATGACTTTGATTCCTTGTATTATGCAGTTGCTTGCATTATCGTATGTAGGATGGCACCCCCTTGCCCCCCTGATTACCTGTCCCATGTTGTACCAGATGTCTCTGGTGCCCCGTAGTACCCTTGCACCCCCCAATGCTGCTTGACAGCTGGACTGGTGAACAGTGGTGGTCCAGTGGGCCCCCCCACCTGTGCTGAATGCACTCAGAACAACACCCATCCAATCCCCCTCCCCTTACCAGAAAGTTGATGGCCATCATTATGAACGGTCTGTCAAAAATTGAGAAAGCTGATTGGCTGGGAGGTCTCTGAAGCCGTGATAATATCAGAGTACATACTCATGGCTTTAAAAAACCTCTGCCCATCAGCCTTCTCACTGACCACAAACTCATCCGACCGCCAACACATCAGCGGTAAAGTTGCCACTTCAGTAGCACCAAGCCATGGGAGAAGCATGAGCACAACAACATAGCCATGTACTTCATTCCTCATGATGCTTTCCCTGGCACAACTCTGCCCACAGTCGGCGGACAGAGCAAGTTCCCCAACACCAGTGCCTGCTCAAAAAAAAAAAAAAAGTACATGCAACAGTACAACTGTTGCTGCCATTTTCGGCATTCACATAAAAACATTACTCTGCACAACAAAAGTACCAGAAGAAGTAAACCCAATCGCCCATTACCAAACATGCCCCCGATCGTGCCTATCATGACAACGGCTGGTCACTGTAACTTCCGGAGATGCGCACGCTCCTTCTTCCCTGTCGGCCATTTCCCCACAATCACACACACGAACTGCTTCACACAGTGCTTGAGAATGATGGTCGCTTAATATTTCCCCGTGGCCTTTCAGTGCACATTTGAAGCGCATCCCTTTTTCTGTTAAAAAAAAAACAAAAAAAAAACTGTCACTTACATTTAAATGACCTGCCACCGAGTGCCATCTGCATTGTATATACACACACACACACACACACACACACACACACACACACATATGAGATCATAACACACCAACGGCCACTGACGATAAAAGATCGATCCCGCTATCAGTTCACGTCAGTACTGCATACAGCTGCTACATATAGTACCAGCACTACCAAAACAAAAGCGAATTATTCCCTTCAAAAGGAAAGAAATGTAGTACAGCACACAGGGACAGAGTTCACAGGTCACGCCGTCACAAAGTTTCACCTTGTCTGTCAGCTCCAACTTCTGCCTCCAAGAACTTTTTTTTTAAATGTATTCATACACTACCATAACAAATATTTTTAAAATGTTTAAAAGTTTTTTTTAAATATTTTATTTTTAAAACCTTTACTCCAGATCATAATAGCAATAATGCCCTCCAGGGTGTGGTATATCATGGATATTGTCACTTCTCGGGTTGTTGGATGCACTCTGCCTGCAGCCTCAGCCCAACCAGCTGAGGTGTGGCGATATCTCATGATATACCACACCCTGTAGTGCATTTTCGCTTAATTGCGATCTGTGAGCTACTCTGAACTGGCCCTTGTTGGCTAAGTATAGTAAGAACAACTGGTTGGGTTTTTTAACAGGCTGCTGTTGGTGGAAAGATTCAACAATACTTTTTTTTTCATAAAGCTTGTTGCTCCCTGTTGCCACCTATGACTGCCATTGGGCCCGTACCTAGTAGCACCTAGCCCCGTTGGCCGCTCCCCCCACCATCTTACTGATGGGGATCTGCATGGAGCGAGGCCCAAGAGCACCTGTGGGCCATCACATATGGCAATGGAGAGGCATGGGCATTTCTGTGTTTTCTTCCCCCCAATCCCAGAGCTGTGGTGGCACAGCGTGTGTATACACATGGAGACGCACATATACTTCCAGAACCACAGCCTTCATCCACCCTCCTGATGTTACGTTGGCTCCTTTGGCCTCCGCTCTGACACCTGCCCTCCACCAGGTGTCAGCCAAGAGTGAGGAAACTTGCCACCCCAGTCTGGGACATAGGAGCTGCCCTAAGCGGCTCTCAGTCTTCTCCCAGCCCTCCCCTCCATGCCCCCGCCCGGCGACCATAGCTTGTTCCCGAACATGGGTTACGGCATTATGCAAGGTAAGGCGCTTGTGCACCACCAGAGCCCTCCGCGCCACCGGGCCAGCCTCTGCTTCCCCAAGTACTTAACTGGATTTCTTAGTCTAGCTGGAGTCAGTGCTTGGAAGGTCAGTTATGCTGTACTGTTACGAAGATAAGGACTAGGCTAGGCTTCTCAGCTGTTAAACATGCCCTTTGTCCTGGAATCATTTTGATCCAGCTCTTCCTGAAATGCTCCTAAATACTAATACTGTCTTTAAAAAGCTACTTACTGACAAATACAAATTCACTTGAGTGTTTATCCTCCTTAAATGTACTCTTCAGTTACTCTTATTGTTGTTTTGTTCTTTGTATACGTGTGAAAGAGTGTAGCTGTATAACTGGCAACCATCTTAACGGGGCCACATTGGAAACGAGACTTATCTTAACTATGTACCCATGTATAAATGAAGTGCTAATAAAAAATATAGAGAGATTTTAGTTGACTCTACCTCTAAATCATAACTGAGGAAGGGATGGTACACTCCAAATGCCACCGCATATCATAAGTCCTTGTCCCACGTGTCTTCCATCAGTGTGGCAGTTGTACAGATGATTTTCCTTACACCATTAAATCTAGAGCACACACATTACTTGTTCCAGTTACTGGAGCTGGAAATGTGCTAAACATGCTATGCACCATATAGCAAAAACTGTGCTGGCAATGACCCAAACTTTGTCAATCATCTTGTTTAATAGGCACAGTTTTGAGTCTCGGAACATTGGTTGAGGCCAGTTTGGTGGCCAGTGCCCTTTGTGGCACATACAGTCTGTTGCACCTGAAATGCCACAGAGGTACCACGCTGTCTTTCTTGATTCCACTGAAAACCAATCCCATTACAGGTACAAAATTATTGCCCAAAAACCAAGGAGTAGAAACAAGAAAGACAAAAATAAAAACAGTAGATCTATCAAAAACAAATTCCAGGAGAACAATAGGCACTGAATGACTATGAGGCACATGTCTGTACACTTGGCTGATGGTAGCCCTGCCTTGTGTATGTGATAGGTCTAGCTCCCACCCAAAGGGTAAATACCATATTAGTCTGCCAACTATTGTGCACTGTGTGTGCATGTACAGTATATTCAAACAACATGAAGTCTTGCTATATTATAGACATTAGCAGTTTGATCCAGCTCTAGAACTGCCCCGGAGTGAAATGGTTAAAACCATTCCAAAATAGAATTTTGGCACGAGAGCAACTCTATCTGTGTCATTTCAAACTTGAACTGTCAGATTCTTTACTCCGCCTCAGTGAACAGTCGCTCCGGAGATTTCTCCTTCTGCTCGGTTCATTTCTCGGTTTAAAAAGTGTTTTCTCGGTTGGATTTAACCGAGAATAGTTTTATTTTAACATCAAAACCGTTCGGTTCAAGCTCTATCTGTGGTAACCGTAAGTAAATGAAGGTTTTGTCTGTGTGGAACTTGTAAGTTATCGGTTCGGTTTTGAACCGATCAGTGGGTTTAAAACTCATTTAAAACTAAAAGTTACTATTTTAGAGTCGCGGTTCCGGTTCTTATTGGTTCTAAAAAACCGGTTATTACGGTTTTTCCAATACCGTGACACGGTTAGGAACCGATAAGGGTGTCTTGCCTGGCACTGCCGTTAAAGGGCAAGTTTTGGTTAGGCTGGCATTATGTCTGAGAAACCAAAAGAAAAACCGGGCCCACTGGGTTTCAACACTGTGATGTTTGTGGGGAAGTCTTTGCCAAGGCTGACCCACACACCTGTGTTTATTGTCTGAGGTTTGACCACCTCCAGTCAGACTGCCAGGTATGTAAGAATTTCCCTGCAGCCACCCTGGAAAAAGATTGGGCAGGCTCAGGGGCGAGAGGCCAAAAGTCCGCTAACCGGATGGCCAGCCGGTTCGGTGCCAACCGAACCAGAGAATGCCCTCTGACCAGGGCCAGACTTCCTCGGGCAAAGAAAAGCTGGTTCTGAGGAACCAATTCCAGTAAAGAAAACAAGAAAATCAGCAGGTCTGGAGTCCAAAATTCCTTCTCCAACTGCTGCAGAGATAGCAAAAGCCATACAAATTGTCCAGTCACTGTCTCAGGGTCCATCCGAACCACCACTATCTGGTAAAAGGTCGGTTTGTCCGGTCCCAGTGGTTCAGGATTATGATATTGAGGAATTTTATGAACCAGAGGAGGGGGAGGAGGATTATGAACAGTATGAATGTGGCTGGGAAGGTCTGGGTGCGCCCATTGAACCGGACATCTCCCCAGACAGACTTTTAGAATCTCCCCCTATGCTGTCTGAGTCCCCATCTCATTTTATGTTTTATAAAAAAGTTGCTGAAACCCTCCAGCTTCCTTTAGAAGAGGCTGTGGATGAGCAAGAGGAGCCTGATTTTGTAGAAATGATGGATATTCCAGAGTCTAGGAGATTGTCTATTCCTTTACATAAGTCTTTTAGGAAACAAACAATTAAAATTTTAAAAGCTCCTAATTCTGTGCCTCCTGTAGATAAAAAGATGGACTGAAGGTATACATTGTCAGGCCCTGATACAGAATTCCTTTCTCAGCAATGCAGTCATGTTGGGGTAGTTCAGGCTGCTGCCTGTGATAAAGCTAATATTCCCTTGGCTTCACATCCTCCTGACAAGGATTCCAGGAAGATTGATGCCATGGCAAAAAAAAAACAGTATATGGCAGCCTCTCTGGGACTCAGGCAAGCAAATTATATGGCTTATGTAGCTAGGTATCAGAAATCTAGATGGGATACTGCTATGCAATTGGCCAAGCAGGCCCATGGCCAGCTGGCTAGTGAACTAGAACAGGTGGCTGCTGATGGCATTGAAGCCTCTAAGGTTCAATTTCATGCTGCTGTGGATGTTAATGATGTTTCCTCTAGGGTCATGGCCACATCTGTAGCTTTTCGTAGGTTGGCCTGGCTCAGGTGTACTAGTTTGTCACAGGATACCCAGACTAAGGCTATGGATTTTCCTGTGGTGGGAAATTCTCTGTTTGGAGAGCAGACAGAGAATTACATGAAGAAGATGGATGAATATAGGACTACTTACAAGGTGCCCAGGCTAAGGGCGGCAAGCCACTCCTCAAAGGCATGCCCCAGGGGTAGGGGAGGGCCTTTTCACAGGCCTTTCTACCAGACTCAGGCCTCCTCTGCCTATGCTCAGAGGGCTTCTTCAGAGGCAGGGCAGGCAGGGGTGGGCAGACCTGCTCCCACCCCCCAGCCTAAACCTCCTGCGAAACAGGCACCCTGATGGGGTGCCCAGGGCCGATTCTCCTGTACCAGTGGGGAGCAGGCTGGCTTACTTCAGTCAGAATTGGGCTTCTTTAACCTCAGACAAGTGGGTTCTGGAAGTAGTAAGCCAGGGTCTGGTTCTCAGCTTAAAAAGTTTCCCAAGTTGAGAGGCAGACTTTTCTACCTGCAAGTGCTTAGAGACCCTCGCTCTGGAAACAGAGTCTCATCCCTGTTAGCTCTCAGAGCAGTAGAAAGGGTTCCTCCCTGCATCAGGGCAGGGGTCTGTATTCAGATACTTCCTTACCCCAAAAGACAGGAGAATGGCGGCCCATTTTAGATCTCAGATATCTGAACAAGCATCTTTTGAAACCAAAGTTCAAAATGGTAACTCTGGCAATGATTTTACCTTCCCTAAGGCCAGGGACTGGCTAGCCTCCTGGACCTCAAGGATGCCTATTTCCATGTCCTAATCAGAAGATCCCATCGAAGTACCTCAGATTCGAGACTGCCCTCAGGTCATTACCAGTTCAGAGCAATGCCCTTCGGCCTTACCTCTGCTCCAAGGGTATTCACAAAGTGTCTAGCATTGGCAGTGGCCCACTTAAGGAGGCAGAGGATTGCTGTTTTTCCCTATCTAGACGACTGGCTTATTGTAGGCCAGTCCCCAGAACAGGTAAAATCTCATCTGCAGGTCACCCAGCAGCTTCTCACCTCCCTGGGTTTTCTGCTAAACCTACCAAAGTCAGTTCTGGAACCAGTCCAGGTACTCACCTTTATAGGGGCAGAATTGGACACAAAGCTAGCCAGAGCCTTTCTTCCCCAGAAAGGGTAAGGAATTTAGTGGCTCTGGCCTCTTCCTTCCTCTGCAGGTCTCTCGACCAGCAAGACACTTTGCAGCTCCTGGGGCACATGGCTGCATCCACAGCTGTTGTGCAGGGAGCCAGATTTCAGATGAGAGACATTCAGTTTCACTTGAGAACCTTTTGGTCTCAGAGAAGAGACCCCCTTCCAAGTTGGTCCCAGTGACTCGAACCTTGATCCTAGCTCTCCAGTGGTGGCAGGATCAGAGCAATTAAGGCGTGGGTCCCTTCATTTCCCCTTCTCACGACTTGACTCTCACTACAGATGCTTCCCTTCTGGGTTGGGGAGCCCACATGGGCGCACCTTTCCACTCAGGGAGTTTGGTCCCCCAGGAATCTGTGCTCCACATCAATTTGCTGGAACTCAGAGCTGTCTTTTTAGCTCTTCAAGCTTTTCTGCATCTGTCCACGACAAGGTGATACAAGTCAGAACAGACAACACCACAACAATATGGTACATCAACAAACAGGGGGCACTCGGTCTTGACCTTGTGCACGAGGCAATGAAGTTGTGGTCTCTGGCCTATTCCCTGAACACTTCCCTCATAGCAGTTCATCTTCCAGGGAAGGACAATGTCCTAGCGGATGCCCTCAGCAGGATTTCCCAGGGCCATCACAGAATGGTCCCTGGATCCTCAAGTGCTGAGGGATAGTTTTTGCCAGGTGGGGCATCCCTCAGATAGATCTTTTGCAGCCCCAGACAATCACAAACTTCCTCTGTTCTGTTGCAGGCCTCCAGTGCTGGGCTCAGTTCCTCTGGATGCCCTTCTTCTGGATTGGGAGGAAGTTCCTCTATGCTTTCCCCTTTCCTCTCCTATTCAAAGTACTAGTCAAAATCAGATCTCAGCCTTGCAGGGTGATTCTGATTGCCCGGATTGGCCAGGCAGCCCTGGTACCCACTCCTCCTGTCTCTGACAGTCCATCTTCCCTGTGCCTCCCAGGAATCACAATCTGTTGACCTGTGCCCAGGGAAGGGTTTGGTATCCGGACCTCAAATCCCTCAACCTCAAGGCCTGGCTCTTGAGGAGTTAGAGTTTGCTGATTTACACCTCTCTCAGGGTGTTCTTGAGATCCTAAAGGCTTCAGAAAGCCTTCCACTAGACTTCTTATAATTCTAAATGGAAAAGGTTTTCCATTTGGTGTGCTGGAAAAATATTTCCCAGAATCTGCTGAATTGCCCATTTGTTAGATTCATGGTACATCTTAATTCCTTGGGTCTCAGACCAGCTACCCTGAGAGTTCATCTGGCAGCTGTGTCTGCTTTTGTGTCAGCAGGAAAGTCATCCCTCTTTCCTCTCATCCTGTGTTTTCCAAGTTTTTTAAGGGATTACTCCATACTAATCCTCCCTTTAGGAACTGGCCCTCTTGGGACCTTAATGTTTGCATTGCCCAGTTAATGCAACCCCTTTTGAACCTCTGTCTTCTGCAGAGCTTAAGTACCTAACTTGGAAAACTGTTTTCTAGTGGCTATCACTTCTGCCAGCGCATAAGTGAATTGCAAGCCTTGTCAGTGGAGACTGACTTTATTTCTTTCCACAGGGATAAGGTAGTCCTTAGGACTAATAGGAAGTTTTTGCCTAAGGTGGTTTCAGATTTCATCTTAATCAATCTATCTCCCTTCCAGTATTTTTCACTGATCACTCCTCTTCGGTGAGAGGAGGTTGCACAGCCTGGATGTTAAGAGAGCTCTTAGTTATTATATAGAGTGTACCAAAGGTCACAGGTTCGAATCCCTCCAACTTTTCCTTACCTATGGTGAAGTTGGGAAAGGCAAACCTGCCACTAAGAGATCAGTAGCCAGGTGGATTGTCTCTTGTATCCAATTTTGTTATCAGAAAGTGGGCAGAGCCCCAGTTTGAGGGCTCATTCTACCAGGGGTACAGCTGCGTCTCTAGCTGCTGCCAGAGATATCCCTTTATTAGAGATTTGCCAGGCTGCTACTTGGAAAACGGTACACACTTTTACCAAGCATTACTCCCTGGATGTCCAGGCCAGGAGAGATGCTCGCTTTGGCACAGCTGTTCTTCAGAGCCTATTCCCTAAGTAGGTTCTGCCCCTCCTCCATGGAGGTACTGCTGTGTATTCTGCTAATGTCTATAATATAGCAAGACTTCATGTTGTTTGAAGAAAAAATTACTCACCTTAGTAATGTTGTTTCTTCTAATGGAGTCTTGCTATATTATAGACCTCCCCCCCAACCTGCCCCTCTCAGAACCTCTACTTGGTGGGGTGCGGGCAACTTAGTGTGGGCACTGCTTATGTCCTGTTAGCATTTTGTCCCCTTTGGGACTTTGGGGGTGTGTATGTGTACGGCGTGTGTGTTTTTTTTTTTTTTTTTTTTGAAATTTCTTTTTTTCCCTCCTAGTCGCCCTCGTAATTCCACTCCTTCAGGCCTCTGCTCACTGCCGTCCAACCTTTTTTCACTAGATCTGCCCCTAGAGTGCCTCCGGTGTCCCCAACTCACCATCCCTCTTATTCCTCCTCGGGGTACACCTATGCACAGCGGGGTCTGCCTGTGATTACAGGCTAGGCGGCCAGAGCGGCCGTCCGGAACTCCGGAGTTTTCCGGTTTTCTTGTCCCTCCCTCCAACCCACTGAGGCGCCTGGCTCGGCGGGCAGTGTACCACGCACGCCTGCCAAGTGCCTGGTGGCGTCCTCCCCTCCCTGACTTCCCTTCTATGGAAGCCGCGTTGCCCAGTCGGTGCTTCCACGGCTCTCCCAAGCGTCGGGTGTATTAAGCACCTGGTGTCCGTCCCGAAGGAGGAGAGCATCCGTGAGACGCTCGATCCTCCTTCCCCTGCTGACCCCGGTCGAGGTCGTTCCGAACCCGGGTCGCGGCGCTGGCGCGAGTGTGGTGTCCAGCGCCTCAACCCTCAGCGCCGCCGGGCCGGCTGCGTGTGTGTGTTTTATTATACTTATGTTTCATTTTCATATTATCAGAATGGTGTTAGTATTTCTGGTCCCCTGAGTTGAGTCTTGGGTGTTGGGACCATCAGTGGTTGTTATTATTTAGGTAGCCATTTGGCTAGTGTAGGTTACAGCTTCCACACAGACCTTAGTGAGTTTGGCTCGTAAAGATCTGACAGTTCAAGTTTGAAATGACACAGATAGAGCTGCTCTCGTGCCAAAATTCTATTTTGGAATGGTTTTAACCATTTCACTCTGGGGCAGTTCTAGAGCTGGATCGAACTGCTAATGTCTATAATATAGCAAGACTCCATTAGAAGAAACAACATTAGTAAGGTGAGTAATTTTTTCTTCTTACCCCATTGACATCTGTAGTATATTTTGGCTCCCATTCTATTCTTGGCTCCAGGAGATAATGGATGCACAGTGAGCTGTTCTGGGTAGACAAGTGCAAATCCTGACCTCCATGCAGGACATGAATTCTTTAGATAGAACATTCAGCTTCTTGCACTTACAAATGTTTTTCTTTTTTCTTTTTTTCCTCCTTCTGTTTCTCAGGGTCAGCCATCCGCACAGGGGTAATTTACAGACCACCAGCCCAGGGGGAAGAGACGGATAGGGAGATGATGCTGGCTATCCAAAGGATGGTGCAACAAGGGGGAGGTGGTGCTGGTTGTCGGCTTCAGTATACCAGACGTGGACTGGAGCCTCCCAGCAGCAGCATCAGTCAGGAGCAGGTTTATCCTGGACTCCCTTCAGGAAGCCTTCCTTAAACAACTGGTCATGGAACCCACATGGCATGAGGCACTGCTAGACCTGGTGCTCACAAACGGGGATAGTGTGACGGGGAGCACCTAGGGAACAGTGACCACCAGTCAGTGTTGTTTGAAATAACTGAAGGGGCAGAACCCAGCCACACAAAAATGTAAATCTTTGACTTCGAGAGGGCAGATTTTGTATAAATGGGGAAATACTTGGAAGAAGCACTAACTGGAATAGGGAGAAAAGTAGGGGTGAAGGAACAGTGGGCAGTATTCAAAATGGGTATAACAAGGATAACACAATTATGTGTAAAACAGATTTGCAAGGGGAAAAGGAAGAGGAGACCATTATGATATTCCAAGGAGGTAGTGGAGAAAGTAAAAGTCAAAAAAATTGCATTCAAACAGTACAAAAAGACACAGACAGAAGGGACAGGGAGAGGTACAAGGAGAAACAAAGGGAGGCAGGGACGGCAGTAAGGGAATCCAAAGCACAGACAGAGGAGTGCATTGTGAAATCAGTGGTTATAGGGGACAAAACCTTTTACAGGTATGTAAGTGAAAAAGGAAGGCAAAGGGGAGGGATAGTGAGGCTGAAAGGGGAGCACGGGAGTAGAGTGGAGGATGACAACAGCAAAGCAGACATACTGAACAAATATTTCTGTTCAGTCTTTACAGAGGAGTAAGCAGGTAATGGGACAAAAGGGAGTAGAAAGGATAGGAAGGTCACAGAAATGGATACAAGTCCTTTTCCATGGGAAAGGGTCCTAAAGTTATTAAAGAAGGTAGATGTAGCATATACCAGCTTAGCCAGATTCATATTACGATGCGACTTCAGATGCCATCATTGTGATATGTACCAGGAATTGGGTTGACTACACCTGAGAACAAAAGAAAACTGCAGTGGGCAACTCAGATTCATAGAGTTTTAAAAAACGATCACAAACGAGGCCCACTACGACAAAAAATAAAAAAAACTCATATGGGAAATGTCCCTGAGAGCCAACTATGTCACGATTTGGAACTTGTTGGATAAAAGTACGAATAACTTAAGCCGAAAAACAAAACATTTTCCAAAATTCTTAAAGCAAGAGTTAAGTATAAAATATATGTGCAATGGATGAAAAGAACGCACTTTAATGTGATATGTCTGGTAATAGGTACTGGGACTGTAAGGATATGCGTTTTGGATGTTATTTATTATTGTCTTATGTAAAATATCAAGTTATTGTTATGTCAACTTAATTCTGTGTTTTTTATTTGATGAAACTTTTTTTTTTAAACTTTGTGTATTCACACAACTGTCTTGGTCCCTCTGATCCATTCAGCCCTGGAGGATGCCACTCTGGCTGCTTGGTACAGACTCTGTGCATTGCCTGCAGTTCCTAGGAAAGTGACTAAATAATATCCTGCCCCTAAGAGCAGCAGCAAAGGCAAATAGGATGCTGGGCTGCATAGCCGGGGGGGATCTCCTCCAGGAAGAGGGAGGTGATCCTCCCTCTGTATAATACCCTGGTCAGGCCACACCTAGAGTACTGTGTGCAGTTCTGGAGGCCACACCTGAAGAGACATTGCACTGCTGGAGAGGGTCCAGAGAAGGCGCACCAGGATGATCTGGAGCATTGGGGAGGCCCATAATGAGAGACTGGAGTAGCTCAACCTGTGTACACTGGAGGAGAGACAGAGGGGACATGATAGAGGTCTTTAAGTATGTAAAGGGGATCAACAAGGGTGGAGCCAAGGAGGTGCTCGGACTTAAGAAGGAGGAGGAATAACTAGGGGACATGAGTGGAAGCTGGAGGGGGAGAATTACAGGGAGGAGTGTAGGAGGCACTACTTCACTGAGAGGATGGTGGAGCCATGGAACGTCCTGCCCGGGAGCCTGGTGGAGGAGGGCACAGTGGAGGGGTTCAAGAGGGGGTGAAACAGGTTCCAGGGGGAAACTGAAGCCGTGGAAGTCCCTCTCTGGGGGAGGGAGGGGCAAATCGAGCTCCCAGTAGGGGAGCTGGCTACCGAGCAGACACGGCAGACCATGAGGCCTATTCTGCTGGCTTTTTAGTATGTTAATAGCAAGCCATATTATTTTTCTCAAGCAGAAACAAACTTGGTTGTGGTTATGGCTGCTCATGGCAGATCAAAAGCTTCAAAACATATATGAGCACTCTTCTTCCTCATAGGGAGTCAAGAAAATTGGATGTCTTTGGTGGGGGGGTTGGACATTTGCTTCGGCGTCCCTAGGCCAGAGAATGGTAAATTCAGGTGTACATGAACAAGTATCAAATCTGCCTGTGGTAGTCTATGGCCATATTGCTAAGAAGTTTCCTGAAGGCCCTGACGAACTTAATGCTTAACAAACCATATGCTAATGGCTTGGAAGCCGGCAAGCACCTGCTAAGATCTGCATATAATGCCATGGACACTGCTGCCTGTACAGTTGCTTCTGGAATCTGCCTGCACCGTCATTCCTGGCTGCATGTTGCAGGCTCTACCTCTGATATCCAACAGTCGGTCCTCAGCTCCCCTTTCAGGGAGAAACAGATTTCTGACTTTGACATGGAGAACACTCTGCGGGGCCTTCAGACATCCAAAATGATCCTGAGGTCGCTGCACACTTCGAACCCCCAGCCCTGAGGCTGTGGCAGGGACTATTTCATAGGCCCTGTACCTGCCTAGGAAGAGGTTATTCTAGAGGTCCTGGACACAGTTCTCAGCAACCTTAGATCTTACTTCGAGAGGGCTCTTGCAGTAGGTATTCACATATAGGACTAAGCTGCCAGGCGTCAGGACCCCACGGAAAAATTTCTAGCTAGCAGTCTCTGGCGGGGGACCGCCTCATGTTAGGTGACCGGCGTCATACGACGTCGGTATAAAGGGGCGGCCCCCCACACCCGCCTTCCAGTTCTTTCGCGCCATCAGATTGTGAAAGTTCCTCGCGGTAGAACAGTGCTCGTCAGTCATTCGTCAGTCTCTTAAGTTTTCAAACTTTTTGACCCATTTTCTCTAATTTTCGATTTTTTCAAACAATTTGCTGTGTATGTCGTCCCCGACGCCCTCCGAATCGCATAAAAACAAGTGTGACTCGTGTGGTTCCCAACTTCCACACAAGGATGGCCACTCCTTGTGCCTCTTCTGTCTGGGCCCAGACCACCCTGTGGATGAGAGCCAGCACTGCCAGAAGTTCAACTCCGCTACCCGCAAGACAAGGCAGCAGTCCCTGGAAGCCCATGTCCTTAAGAAGAAAATGGCCTCCATGGAAAAAAAGTTAAAAAAGCTTAGGCAGGCGTTTACTTCCCCCGAAGGTCACAAGAAAAAGCACGACAAGTTGAAGGAGCAGGAACCTGCTTTCACAGCAGCTGCGACTTACCAAGAAGGCGTTGCCCCTCCCATCTGGCTCATGCTTGGGCCCTTCGGGAGCCTCTGGGGCAAAGGAGGCTTCCGCTGTCATGAAGGCCGCTTCCTCCACGTGGCCCTCCAGTCAGAGCGGGTCTGGTAAGTCGGACATCGGTCCCACCAATGCTCGGCCGGACAAGGCTGCTAAGTCTCTTACCCCTTGGGGGGAGCGCCCAGCCAAAACACCTCCTGACAAGACCGCATCTCCTTCGCGGCCTTCTTTAGGCAGGGACTCTGATAAGTCGGACGCTGGCTTTTCTGACGCCCACCCGGATTCGGCCAGTAAGTCAGACGCTGGCTCCACCGATGCCCGCCCAGCCAAGAAGCCTGCGCCAGACCCCATCGAACAGTCTGACACCCCAGGCTCTCCGCAACATCTTACCATGTTGCCCTCTGAGGTCCCTGCACCCCTCGACTGACCCCCGGGGATTATAACCCTCCTTCCTCGGTCGTCACTGAGGATACTGGGATGCTGCTCTGACCCCTGATGCTGGACCCTCAGATGGTGGTCCCGATGCCATCTGAAGTCCCTCTACCTGGTGACAGGCCTATTCCTCCGTCAGGTCCGTCTGACCCTCCTGAAGGTATACCCACACCGGGCCCGCAGGGCCTGCGTTTCCACCGTCTGGCCTGCCAGCAGGGCCTCTGCCAGGTCCCTCTGCTCTGTCAGAGTCTCTGGTGCCCAGGTACCCGACACCGCAGTACCCAGTGCCGCAGTACCCGGCCCATCAGTATCCGGCGCCCCAGTACCCAATGCCACAATATCTGGCGCCGCAGTACCCAATGCCAGGCTACCCATCGTCGGGTTATGGATACTTCTTTTACGGATACCCTCAGTATCCGTATCCTCCACCTCCGTCGTCCACTCCTCAGCCGCTGGCGGATCTGAAGGAGACCTTGGCCTCCTGGTGGGCTGTGGCCAAGGCTCAGCTCACCAGGGAGGGCAAAAGCCATCTCCCGACGCCAGACCTCATACAGGATCCGTGACGTTGGAGATGGGAGACTCCCTCCTCCCACCCAACACCAGAGGAGAGCCCTCTGGCGCCTGAGGCGGGGAGGATACGCACCCCAGGGAACTCCCCAGAGGGGCCGTCCCTCCCCCTTGTAGGGAGGAGTCTTCTTCTTCTTCCTCGTCATCGTCGGACACGGACTCTTGAGTCCGGCCACTCTGACCCCGAAGACAAGCCCCATACTCTGGAACGCCCTAGGCCGAGGAATCCTCCGAAGTCTTCTCCGGAGGATCCTTCCTTTCTGGAGTTACTGAGGAAAATCCAGGAAGTTCATCAGTGGAGCCAGACCCACAGTGTAAAAAAAACTCGCTGCTCATTTGGATCTCCCGAGACTGCTACGACACTGATTCCACCCTGGATAGAGCCTCACGCAGATCTGGTCTGCACCATTTGGAAACAACCATCTGCGTTAGCCCCCTTTCCGAGGAAGGCGAATAGGCTTTACCAGGCTCCAGAGGGTGTAGACTTTCTTAGCTTTCTCCCCAAGGTGGATTCAGTTGTCATCAGTGCCACTCACGGCCACTCCACCAATCCTAAACACCTCGACTCATCTCCACCTGATAAGGAATCCTGGCTTCTGCACCAGTATGGGAAGAAGATCTATTCCTCTTCTACTCTTGGTATTAGGGCCCTCAACTATGTGGCACATATGGGGGATTTCCAGAAGACCATCCTTAGCCAGGTGGAATCTAAATTGGATTCCCTTCCTGAGTCACAGACTAAGCAGGAAGTGGATGACCTTGTCCTTCTGCTCTCGCGGCCTGTCGGCACATGCTATGTGCCACTTACAATGCAGTGGACACAGCTGGAAGGAGCTCAGCCTTCGCCGTAGGTTTACGGTGTCATGCCTGACTCCGCATGTCAGGCTTGGTCCCTGAGGTACAATCTGCTATACAGGATGCTCCCTTCAGGGGTTCGGTGCTATTCAGGTGTGATGGACATCATTACCAAACTGCAGGAAAAAGGTACTGCACTTAAGTATGTCCAGACTGTGTACAGGCCCCCTCAAGGGCAGTGGCGTCCTTTTCATTGCCAAAACTGACAAACACAAAATCCACAGGGCAAACTTGCCAACAAACGTCGGGCCCCTCCAGCAACCAAGACTCACCCCAGCAAAAAAGCCGCGGGCGCCTCGGCTGCTGTGCTGCCCCACACCTCCTGACTCCCTGCCTCTCCCACTGCTTCTGGAGGTTCCAGAGGAGCCAGTAGGGGGGAGATTCTCCTCCCATCTGCCGGGCTGGGAGAGGATAACTTCAGATGCTTGGGTGCTCCAGTTGATATCAGTAGGGCACTCAATAGAGTTTCTGCAGAAACCACTCCGAAGATGACCCCCTCCTCAGTCATCTTACTCCCCTCAACATCTTCCTCTGGTCCTAGGAGAAATCATCTCCCTTCTCTCGAAGGCAGCAATAGAGCCAGTTCCCACCCATCTTTGGGGAACAGGTTACTATTCCCATTTCTTCCTAGTTCCAAAGAAGATGGGAGATCTGAGGCCTATCCTAGACCTCAGCTCCCTTAACATGTTCATGGAGTACAAACACTTCAGAATGCTCTCTCTGCAGAGCCTTCTACCACTTCTTCGGCAGGGACAGTGGCTATGCGCTCTGGACATGCAGGATGCCTACCTGCATTTCCCCATATGCCCTTCCCACCGCAGATTCCTTCAGTTTTGCTTTCAGGGGGACCACTACCAATTCAAAGCCCTCCCATTTGGTCTTTACTCGCCCCCCCCCCCGAGTGTTTACCAAATGCCTGTCTGTGGTAGCAGCCCACCTGCGTACCCAGAGAGTACATGTATTCCCGTACCTGGACGATTGGCTCCTGGCGGCCCCATCTAGGGAGGAACTCCTGCACTCCCTTTCGCTTACCCTGCAGATTTTTACCAGCCTGGGTATCACCATCAGTCAGGCCAAGTCCCATTTGGCCCCATGCCAGCGCCTCCAATTTATAGGGGCAATTCTGGACATGACCACAGGCGAAGCCTTATTGCCTCCGGACAGGGTAGACACCCTTCAGAACCAGGCCTGTCTTCTGTCCAGTTGCAGGAGGGTCGAAGTCAGGTCAGTCCTCCGCCTCCTCGGGCTAATGGTGGCTACCATTCCGACCGTCCCACTCGCTCGTCTCCATATGAGGACTTCTCAGTGGACACTTCGGTCTCAATGGGACCAAACCAGGGACAACCTAGACCAAGAGGTTCTAGTATCAGATCCCAAGATCAGGGACTTGCAATGGTGGATGGTTCAGGAGAATCTGTGCCTGGGAGTTCTTTTATACATTGAGCCACCCTCCCAGACGTTGACAGATGTGTCAGGAGAAGGATGGGGTGCCTATCTGGGGTCTTACAGGACTCGGGACAGCTGGTCTAAGTTCGAACAAAACCTGCACATAAACTGAGAGCAGTCTTTTATGTCCTTCAGGCTCTACTCTCATTCATCTTCCTCAGTCATCTCCTCATACAATCAGACAACATGTGCGTTGTCTGGTACCTCAACAAACAGGGAGGGACGCGTTCCTATCCTCTGTGCCAGGAAGCAATGAGAGTCTGGCATTGGGCAGCCCAACACAGCCTTCACTTGACCGTAGTTCACATTCTGGGAGTGGAAAATACACTGGCAGACCAACTCAGTTGGTCCTCAGCCAGGTCCCACAAATGGGAACTGGATCAAGAAGTCATAAACTACATCTTTCAGCGATGGGGAACACCTCAGGTAGGCCTCAACACCTCTTCCTCAAAACGCAAAGCATCCCGCCTTCTGCTTACTCGCTCCAGGGCTAGACATTTTTTGATGGGACGCTCTGTCTCTCGCTTGGAGGGACAGATTAGTTTATGCCTTCCCTCCCATTCCTTTAATTCCAAGGGTCCTGAACAAACTCAGATTGGAGGGAGCTTGAATTATTCTCATTGCTCCCTTCTGTCCCAGGCAAGTTTGTTTCTCTCTTCTGCAACAGTTTTCAGAGGAACCTCCACTTCCTCTTCCTCTGTTGCAACAATTGTTGACACAGAATCAGGGGTCCCTTGTTCATCCAGGTCTCAAATCCCTTCATCTCCATGCGTGGCTCCTGCAGATGTAGCTAAAGCCTGCTTTGTAGTCTCTCCTCTAGTAGCGGACATTTTGGTAGAGGCCAGGAAGCCTTCCACCAGGTTCACCTACGCCATAAAGTGGAAATGATTTTCTATTTGGGCAAATTCGAAAGACTTCGAGCCTCTCTTGTGCCCAGTCAGTAAAGTCCTGGACTACATGCATCACCTCTTCGATCTGGGTCTCAGCCATTCCTCGTTGAAAGTCCACATGGCTGCTTTTTCAGCCTACCATATTCCCTTTGGAGACAGGACTTTTGCTCAGTTGAAAGTCTTTAAGACTTTCCTCAGAGGGGTTCTCCACTTGAGACCCCCATACGCATTCCTGCCCCTCCATGGGACTTGAATTTCATCCTGGAGAAGCTTACTTTGCCTCTCTTCGAGCCAGCAGCAACAGCTGATTTGAAGTTCCTTTCTTGGAAGACACTCTTCCTAGTGGCCATTAACATAGAAACATAGACTTTGACGGCAGATAAGGACCGCTAGGCTCATCTAGTCTGCCCATTTCCCTACCTACAGGATAGGCCGCAGATCCTAGGTAACCAACAGCCTATTTCTTCCTACCCCCCACAAGAATTGCCTTATGTCTGTCCCATGCATTCTTGAATTCTCCCACAGTTTTAGACCCCACAACTTCCTCAGGAAGGCTGTTCCATGCATCCACTACCCTCTCTGTGAAATAATACTTCCTCCACATTGCCCTAGAACCGCCCTCCTTCTGTCTTTAAATTGTGTCCCCTTGTTCTTGCAAGTCTCTTTTTCTGAAAATGCTACCCTCTTGGACTTTGTTGATTCCACTGAGGTACTTAAAAGTTTCTATCATGTCCCCCCTCTCCCTTCTTTCCTCAAGGGTATACATATTAAGCTCCTTTAGTCTCTCCTCATACGGCTTCTCTTGCAGACCCTGCACCATTTTAGTTGCCCTCCTCTGGACTGCCTCTATCCTGTCTATGTCCTTGCGGAGATGGGGTCTCCAGAACTGGACACAGTACTCCAGATGGGGTCTCACCAACTGTCTGTACAGAGGGATAACAACTTCCTGTTTTCTGCTGCTGATGCCTCTCCCTATACATCCCAGTATACCCCCAGCCCTCCCTACTGCCTTCTCACATTGCTTGCTAACCTTAAGGTCATCTGATATGATTACCCCCAGGTCCCTTTCCTTTTTTGTTGTTGTTACTACCTCCCCACCCATTGTGTATTCTTCCCCTGGGTTCTTGTTTCCCAGGTGCATTATTTTGCACTTCTTTGCATTGAATCCTAGCTGCCATACTTCTGACCATTCCTCCAACCTTGCCAAGTCCCTTTTCATCCTTTCCACCTCCTTGTGTATCAACCCTGTTGCAGATTTTTGTGTCATCTGCAAAAAGGCATACTTTTCCTTCCAGTCCCTCTGCAATGTCACTGATGAAGACATTAAAAAGGACTGGACCCAATACTGAACCCTGTGGTACCCCACTAGTAACCCCCCTTTCTTCAAAATGGACTCCATTTACAATTACCTTCTGTGTCCTGTTGTCCAGCCAATGTTTTACCCAGGCTACCACCCTGGGTCCCACTCCCAGGCTGGTTAATTTGACTATTAATCTTTTGTGTGGGACTGTGTCAAATGCCTTGCTAAAGTCTAGGTAGGCCATGTCCACAGCCCCTCCCTGGTCTACTACTTTGGTCACCCAGTCAAAGAAATCTATTAGATTCGTCTGACATGACCTTCCCGCTGTGAACCCATGCTGCCTTGGGTCCTGTGCTCCACTGGCCTCTAGGTACTCGACTATTCTTTCCTTCCTTATTTCTGCTCGTCGAATTTCCGAGTCGCAGGCCTTAATGTATGCAATACCATACTTGATATTTCACAAGGAACGTGTGGCTGTATGCACCAACCCTAAGTTTCTCGCTAAGGTTGTGGCTGAATCTACGCTGAATCAATCTATTGAGCTACCCGCTTTCTTTATGCAACACTCCAATCAAGGGGAGTACCTCTTACTTACTTTGGACGTTCACAGAATCCTGAGATGCTACTCCAATCGGACTAAGGATCTCAGGAAGACTGATCAGCTTTTTGTCTCTTTTGCCCACAAAAGAGAAGGCAGTGCTGTTTTTAAGCAATGCGTATCAAAATGGTTGCCACATTGTATCACTTTCTGTTACGACAAGTACAACATGACCCTTCCAGGTCAAGTCAGAGGTCACTCCACCAGAGGAGTATCTGCCTCTGCAGCTTGTTTCAAGAAGGTGTCGGCGGCAGACATCTGTGTAGCTGCAACTTGGACTTCGGTCCATACCGTTACAAAACATTACAGTTTGGACTTTGCCTCCTGCCGTAGAGCAGGCTTCGGGTTGGCTGTCCTACAAGGTCTCCTTTCATGAGACCCGTTCAGCCCTGTGGTTTGATGCTGTGGATGACAGTCCTCCTCCCGAGCACTTTTCCTTGTTCAAGACTGCTTGGGACATAGTGCTGTATGTGAATACCTACTGCAAGAGCCCTCTCGAAGTAAGATAGTACAGTTACGTAAGAACTTACCGTAACAGTAGATCTTCGAGAGAGGCTCTTGCAGTAGGTATAGCCTTCCTGCCCTCCGTCCCGGTAAGTTTTCTTTGCTTCATTTCCATGGTGGGAAATATCCTCTTCTCTCTCGTCTTGCCTCTTTTGGCCTTTGGCGGGAAAGAACTGGAAAACTGGCGTGGGGGACCGCCCCTTTATACCGACGTCTTATGACACCGGTCACCTGACATGGGGGTGGTCCCCCACCAGAGACTGCTAGCTAGAAATTCTTCCGTGGGGTCCTGAGTCTTGATGGCTTAGTCCTATATGTGAATACCTACCACAAGAGCGCCTCCCGAAGATCTTCTGTTACAGTAAGTTCTTACGTAACTGTACTTTCTCCCTGACTCAAGCTAATCTGCCATCCAGTGCCCACATAAGGCTCACAAAAGGAGCAGGTATCAGTGCCTCCCCCAGTGCCTCATGCACTGTCTGACTCCCCTCCTGTACCTCCGACCTCACTGCCTTGGGAACTTTTAGTGGGAGGCTGGATCTCCCTGTTCCTACCAAAGTGTAGGGAGATCACTACCGATGCTTGGATCCTGAAGTTAGTTCAGCAAGGACACACCCAAGAGCTGCTTTCTGTCCCGACAGTGCACTCTCCTTTACACAATGGGACATCTTCCCACCTGCTAGGGAGGCTCAAACCCTTAGCAAAAGGACTATAGAGCCCATCCAGATTGCCGAGCAGAACCTGGGCTATTATTCTCGGTACTTCTGGTACCAAAATGGACCAGGGATTTAAGGTGCATTGTAGACCTTCAAGACCTCAGTCTATTTATAGAATACAAAGGTTTCAAATGATCTGTTCTGTCTGTAGTCCCTCCTCCTCCTGCAACTGAAAAGGGATTGGGTGGGGTTCTTTGGATATGAAGGATGTGCACCTCCATATCAAGTTCCACAAATCTCACAGAAAGTACCTGCTATTTATGCTTCAGGGCTTGCACTATCAGTTTTCTGTCTTGCCTTTTGATTTGTCCTTTGTACTGCGTGTCTTTACCAAGTATTTTGCAGTGGCTGCAGACACCCTCCATTACGAGGGTCTATATGTCTTCACATTAATCAGTGACTGGTTTCTGAAGGCCCCGTCAAGGGCTACCATAGTCTGTACACTGTTCTGGACCAGATAGTAAGTTGTTTGACCAGTTGCTTATTCTGGTGAACAAGCCGAAGTCTGTTCTCACACCATGCCACTGCCTCCAACATATAGGAGCTGTTTTGGACGTGGACTTGGATTGGGCTTTTCTGCCCTCTGAATGTGATATAACGCTGGTTGCTCATGCTCAGCTGGTCTCTTCCAGCAACTGTGTCTCAACCAGATGCTTCCTGTGGCTCCTCAGCCTCATGGCTGCTGCTATACTGACTGTCCTACTGGTGCATCTGCACATGAGGATCCCACAGTGATTCCTCCGTGCCCAGTGGGTATAGCATTCTGATGAGTTGGAGTGTCTCATAGCAGTGATCCCTCCACTACATTGCTGCCTACTCTGGTGGTTGGATTGCACCAACTTGAGACTGGATCTCCCTTTCTCTTCTTCTGGTGATGATGACGGATGCCCTGGGTTTGGGTTGGGGAGCCCATCTGGTCCAGACTCAGGGTCAGTGTCCCCCCCTCCCAAGATATGATTCTGCACAGCAACACTGTAAAGATGAAGGCTGTACTTCTTGGCCTATAAACCTTCATCTCCCCTTCCTTTTTACGGTGCGTCAGCTGTTAATCCATACAGACAACATTCTGGTGGTGCACTAAATCAACTGTCAGGGCAGAATCCACGCATAGCTGCCCTGCGAAGAGGCGATGAGATTTTGGCACTGGGCTGTGGGACACAACATGTTCCTCTTGACCATGTTTGTGCCGGCAGTCTCGCCGCCCTTGTGGATTGTCTCAGTTGGTCCTGAGTGCACTGTCACAAATGGTAGCTCTTGGACTCCATCATGGATGACCTCTAATGGAATCACACAGAAATAGACCTTTTTGTGTCTCCATACAACACAAAACTGCCGCCTTTCTGCTCGCTCGCTCCAGCTCCTGGAGTTTAACGGGGAGATGCAATGTCCCTATCCTAGAAAGGTAGGTTCATGTACGCCTTTCCCCTGTTCCTTCTCATACAGAGGGTTCCGGTCAAGCTGAGGGCTGAGCTGTCGACCTTAATTATGATGGCCACGTACTAACCCAGACAAATTTGATTTCCTTTGCTCCAGCAGTTAGCAGTGAAATCCCCTGTCCTGCTGTCTCTGTGGGCAGGACTATTTCGTAGGAATAGGGTGCTCTGGTGCATCTGGATCTTCAATACCTGCATCTCCATGCCTAGCTTCTGAGGACATAGAGATTTCAGGTTTCCTCTGCAGTTGCAGCTTTTGTACATGGTACATCTACTCACAAAAATGGAAATGTTTTACACTTTGGTGTGTTGCTTGTACTACTCTTGGACCCCTTTACATGTCTGGTCAGCCTGGTGCTGGACTAGCCCTTGTCCCTTATGTACTTGGGCCTGGGGTACTCCTCTATTAAGGTTCACTTAGTGGCAGTGTCTGCTTTCAATGCCCTTACTGACGACAAGACAGTGGCCCAACTTGAGGTTTCCATGTAGCTTTCTCAGAGGTATTCACTTGTACAGTACCCCCCCCCCTCGGCTTGCAATCCCATTCCGTGTGGGACTTTAATTTGGTCATAGAGACCTTTACGCTACCTCCCTTTAGGCCCCCTACTGCTTGTGAGCTGCGCTTCCTTCTTGGAAGACACTGGTTCTAGTGGCTGTGATGTCTGCTAGATGCATGTCTGAATTACAGGCTCTGGTTACAGATCCTCCTTATTTTTCACAAGGATAACATTACATTACGTACTAATTCTTGTTTTCTGTCAAAGGCCATGTCTGAGAGAACACTAAATGAGACCTTTTACATTCTTGTTTATTTCATGACTCCCACAGATAGTGGGGAAGGTCGACTGCATAGGCTGGATGTCCATAAGATGCTGTGTTGGTTCTTTGATCCTATTAAGGATTGTTGAAAATACTCCCAGCTGTTTGCGGCTTTCGTTCTCTCTCCCCCCCCCGAAGATGGTGGGCTCCTCCATTTTGAAGCAGGGCTTTTCCAAATGGTTGGTCTGCTGTATTTCTGTTATCAGAAGCACTGTAAGCAGCTTTCTGGTTCTGTCCTTACTTACTCCACCCATGGGGTGGCTACTTAAGTAGCTTGTTTTCAAAATGTGTCCACTGCTGACATCTGTGCTGCTGTCACTTGGAGTACTGTTCCTACGTTTACTAAACACTAGTCTGGACATTGTCTGTCAGAGACATGCTGGCTTTAATCTTACTGTCTTGCAAAGCCTTCTTACTGGGGGTCATTAGATTCTGCTTTCCTTTCTCTGTGCTTTGATATCACTTGGGAATCATTCCATGATGTGGCTCAACGAAGAGAGAGATCTTGAAGAAGACAGAATAGTTACTTACCGTAACAGTCGATCTTCTAAAGACTCTCCTCCACTGAGCCACAGCTTTGCTCCCCCTCCTTGGGAAACAGGTGAATATCCTGCCTGCTCTTGCACACTGGTTCTTCTACCTACTCTTGCACACTGGTTCTCCTGTTATGCCTAATTTGGCATGTTTACTCAGGTTTCCATATCCTCTCCTGTGTGCTTGGTTTGGTTCTGGTTGCTTTGGTCCCTGCCGGTCCGATGATCTTCCGAGCTTGTCTCCGGCAGGGAACTGAGGTATGCTGGGGATGCTCACATATAAGCAAGAGTGGAGGCACATTGTTGACAGTGGTGGCCTCAACCAACCAAAATGTCTGAGTTGTCCTGATGCTGATGGCTTACTGTTCCCTGCTGTGCTTCAGTGGAGGAGGTTCTCTCGAAGATCTACAGTTATGATTAGTAACTATTCTTTGGCTGGGGGTGGGAGGATTGAGAGTCTGGAGAACTACTGTTCTCTGCTGGGGAAGGTGGGTTGCACCTCCAACAATGTGTCTGACATTTAGTGAATAGTAGATGCCATGGCAGTGGGGAAGCCCAAAGAGGGTGGGGATGTTGGCAGAATGCACAGTGCCATTGAAGACTGAAACCCTGATGGGGGGGGGAACAGATGAAAACAATCCCTGCTATGCAGGACAGTCGATGGCCCTCCAGCAGGCCTGAGATTGCTGATTGGGCACCCACACATCAGATCCTGCCTCGGGGGGGTTGGGGGCAAGGGCGAGTACCCACTGACCCTGCCATGAGGGGCAAGTCGTGAGGGTACAGAATGGTACATCCCAGAAATGGTGGGTGACTGGGATGGGGAGGGCCATCAGGAAGTGGATAGGCAGGGCAAAAGGTGGGGGAGAAAAACACAATAATTTTTTTTTTTTTTTTTTTTTTAAGGAAGGGGTAGTTAGCAGATGCCTGGCATGCACGTGTGCCATTGCAGTCATGCATGATTGTATGGCAACACTCCTGGGGAGGAAAAGTGCACTGTCTGGCCCTATGCTGCAGGCATCCCCCCTTGTTCATGCATGACTGCAGAGTAGCACTGTGTGTTTGTAAGTACACATAGGCATGGCACATGACCTTTCGCATCCAGTCAGACAACAGTGTTTGTGGCAGCCTTTTTAAACCCAGTTTATAAACAGTATCACGCAAAGTATAATAGTCTCTCTGTATTGCCCCCCACACCTAATGCGTAAGGTTTCTCCTGATGTGTACTGCAAGTACCTATAGAGCCGTTTCCGCATCTTGTTTCAGTTTATATCTAGCAGTCCTGAGACCCTCGCCTGGCATATCTTAGAAAAGCCTCACTTTTGCGGCATTACAGAACTCCTCTGGCTAATAGGATAAATGATCACTGAAACAGCCCCAGAAAAGTCACACAAAATGCACTTCAGGGACTGCATAGAAGGATGTTCTCCTTTAAATGCTGTACAATCCTTTTTTGCAGGTGTGTTTAATGAATTTGCTGTTTGTTTTCTAGGATGCTTCAGGAAGATCCTGTATTGTTTCAACTTTATAAAGATCTTGTTGTAAGCCAGGTGATCAGCGCAGAAGAATTCTGGGGCAACCGCCTGGGCATGAATGCAGTAGACAGCGCTGTGTCCAGTAACAAGCAGGAAGTCGGCATCTCAGCTGCTTTTTTGGTAAGGGAGTTAGTAGAAGGAAATGTAGCACCTCGTTGACATTGAGGGATTTTGTTTTTTGCTTTTAAACAAGTAAACTTTATTGAGTTTTGTAAAACAGAACGAGTCAACAACATACTACACAAGTAAACAAAAAACAGGCAGCTCACCACCACGTATTGCACTGACACCGCAGATAGCAAATTTAAAACATATTTATTGCACAAAAAGGTCGCCTGACACATTTCTGGTCCTCCTGGACCCTCTTTCAAAGGCAACACAACAATTCCAGGTACATGTGAAAGAACATATTTGGTAGCACCATCAACATTCTTGGGAGAGCCAGGTTGGCGACACAAATGCAGTTTTTACTGAACTAGATATGGAGTTGAAAGCACATTCTACCTGGAAGTTGAGATTTGTACCATAGGCCAGCAGCCAGTCAGTTGACCTATAAATAGGTGACAGGATGGCTATTCACCCTGGTAGGAGCAACAAGGTGTGGAGAGATTCTCACTCGTTCCTGTAGGATTCCATCCTATTATGCAAGCTTGCTGTCATTCTTTCTGTCTTCAAGGATTTCAGGAGTGCCATATGCCATTCTCTGTAAGAGAACATGGTATCAGCCAGCCAGTTTTTTAGGCTGTGAAGGCCCCTCTGGGGAAACCCCATATGTAGGGTGCTGTGTAAGGGAATGCATTTGCTCTACCTCTGCTGTTTTGGACAATACATTTAGTTAATTCTCTTACTTCTATGCATATGTGCTCTGCTTGCTTGATTTTAATTTTTTTTTTTTTTTTTTTAACAAAGGAAACCTGTCATGCCAGACTTGAGTAGGGAAAACCACCTAGCGGGAAATTCTTGAAACAGCATGCTGGTGGGATATAGAACACGAGGCAGCACATTTATTTTGATCACATTTGTTCTGGCCCATGATAAAGGGGGAGAGCTGTGCACCTCTGTAAGTCTTGGTTATGTTGTTGGAAAAGCTTGGTTAGATTTGTGCCAGACATTACTTTTGAGCTCCCTGCCACCTTGATGACCAGGTATTTTTTTCCACTTGGGGACCAGGTGCAACCCCCCCATGTGCGGTGGTTACAGGGCATAATCAGTGTTTCTGAAAGCTTCAGGCAGTATTCAGCCAATGATCCGAATTTGTTGAGGATATACAGCACTATACGGATAGACTGCAGGGTTCCCAACTCTCTGAAAATATAGGGCGGTGGCAATGGTGATCGGGTCAAATGGTGCGTTATTTTTAGGGACCTCCTATATGCACTGTACATGTGCATAAGTAGCTTTTAAGTAACATATAGTGTGCTGGTATTAAATGGGTAGTATTGCAATAAAGGATGTCAATAAAAGACAATTTTGGAGGATTTTATAAAAAAATGGATAAAAATATAGGGTGGTAGCAAAAAAATATAGGGTGGTGGTAAAAAATATAGAGCGGTGGTAAAAAAAATATAGGGTGGTGGCCCACCGCCCTAAAACAATGAATGGGGAACACTGGACTGTGTTGGTTGTTTTAAGTGAACTAGGATATCATCCGTGGCCGGCCCAGTGGCGCTGAGGGTTGAGGCGCTGGACGCTCCGCCCAGACTCCGCCGGTAAGTTGGACGTCAGACCTTCCGACACTTGCACGGTGTCAGGGCCGACGATGGACCCCAAGCTATCCACCATTCCCGGCTCCCCGCAGCCTTCGCTGCCCTCCGGGGACCCAGCATCTTCTCAGCCTGATGCCTGGGATTTCTCCCCTCCTTCCCAGGGCGATGCCGGGGATCTTACCATGCTACCGTCCGGTCTCCCTCTCGCTGGGCCGGACGACCTGACGTCAGTTCCCCGGACGCTGGCTCCGACGCCGGTCCTCCCATCGCCGGGCGACATCCCTCTTCCTCTCCCGGATGCTGCCCCCACACCGGGCCTGCTTCCTGCTGGGCCTCCGCTTCCCGGCCTGCTCTCCCGGGCCGTCTGCCCCAGCAGACCCCCCCTCCCCCGGTTCCTGGGTATCGACCCGCCATATCTGACGCAGTCGTACCCGGGTCCGCAGTATTCGGCTCCCCAGTACCTGACGCCTGCCTATCCGATGCCGCAGTACACAGTGCCTCATTACCCAATGCCGGGGATCCCGCCGTCTGGTTATGGATATGCGTAGTATGGATATGCCCAGTATCCATACCACCCTCCTCCTCCACCACCCCCTCCTCAGCTGCCGGTGGATTTGAAGGAGACTCTAGCCTCCTGGTGGGTTGAGGCCAAGGCTCAGCTCACCAGGGAGGTGGAGAGTCATCTCCCGACGACGGTACCGGTTCCGGTCCCCATATGTCCGAGACACGAGACTCCTTCCCCAACTCCGGATACCAGAGGTGAGCCCTCCAGTTCCAGGACGGGGCAGTATACGCTTCCCCGAGGGCTTCCTGTGGGGTCCGTTCCTCCCCGGGAGGTGGAGTCTTCTTCCTCCTCGGACACCTCTGGCGACTCCGATGGTTATTCCGACCCGGACGACGAGCCTTGCTCTCTGGATAAGCCCAGACTGAGGACTCCTCCGAAGTCTCCTTCGGCGGATCCTTTTTTCACGGAGTTGCTACGCAAAATCTAGGTTCATCAGTGGCACTCCTTGGAGCTGGATCCACAGTGTAAACACCTCGCTGCATACCTGTATCTGCCCGAGACCGCTCCGACCTTGGTGCCACCCTGGATTGAGCTTCATGCCGACCTTGTGTCCACTATTTGGAAGCAACCGTCGGCAATAGCCCCTCTTCCTAGGAAGTCAGACAGGCTATACCAGGCTCCGGTGTTGACTCATGGTATGTCCCTCGAGCTGATTGATTAGTGATTGGCGCGGCTCTCGGCCGGTCACCTAACCCAGAACATTTGAGCTTGTTGCCACCTGACAAGGAATCCTGCCTTCTGGACCTGTATGGGAAGAAGGTCTACGCTTCTTTCACTCTGGGTATCAGGGCCCTAAATTATGTCGGTCATATGGGGGATTACCAGAAAGCGATTCTTAGTAAGGTGGAATCCAAGTTGGACTCCCTTCCTGAATCTCAGGTGAACCAGGAAGAGGTTGGTCTTGTCTGCTCTGCACAGTCGGCCAGTCAGCACATTCTTCGTGCCACGTACGATGCAATGGACGCTGCTGGTAAGAGCTCAGCTTTCGCCGCGGGTTTACGGCGTCATGCCTGGCTCTGTGTGTCAGGATTGGTCCCGGATGTGCAGTCCGCTATCCAGGATGTGCCTTTCAGGGGTTCGGTGCTGTTCGTTGGTGATGTCAAGGACATCATTACCGATCTGCAGGAGAAGGGGGGACTGCACTGAAGTCTGTGGTCTCCATGTACACCCCCCTCAGACACTGCATCGTCCCTTTCGCAGACGTAATCGGCAGAAGGCGAAACCTCAGGGAAAGCGGGCCAGTAAACGTCGGGTCCCTCTGGCTGCTAAGCCCCGCCCAAAAAAGCAGCGGGGGCTTCAGCAGCGACACTGCCTCACACCACCTGACTCCTTTCCTCTCCCACAGCCTCTGGGGTTCCAAGAGGAACTGGTGGGAGGGAGGTTCTCCCTCCATCTTCCGGGCTGGGAGAGGATAACTTCAGACACTTGGGTGCTCCAGCTGATCGCAGAAGGACACTTAATAGAGTTTCTTCGGGAATCCTCCTCAACAATCACCCCACAGGTCATTGTACTCACCAGAACATCATCTTCTGGTTCAGGAAGAGATTTCATTCCTTGTCTTGAAGGAGACAATAGAGCCCATCCCCCTCCCTCTTCAGGGGATGGGGTACTATTCCCATTTCTTCCTGGTCCCGAAGAAGTCAGGAGACGTGAGGCCGATTCTCGACCTCAGCTCCCTGAACTTGTTCGTAGAGTACAAAAGTTTCAGGATGCTCTCTCTGCAGGGTCTCCTGCCCCTCCTTCGGCCGGGACAGTGGCTGTGCGCTCTGGATATGCAGGATGTTTACCTGCATATCCCTATTCGTCCTTCCCACAGCAAATACCTACGTTTTGCATTCCAGGGGGACCACTACCAGTTCAAGGCCCTCCCATTTGGTCTCTCCTCTGCACCCCGAGTGTTCACCAAATGTCTGTCGGTGGTAGCGGCTTACCTGCTTACCCAGGGGGTGCAGGTTTTCCTGTACCTGGACAATTGGCTCCTGGCAGCCCCATCCAGGAAGGAACTCCTGCACTCTCTCTCCCTTACTCTACAGGTTTTTGCCTGCCTGGGTATTACAGTCAACCAGACCAAGTCCCACTTGATCCCTTCCCAGAGGCTCCAGTTTATCGGGGCGATCCTGAACACGACCTCCGACATGGCTTTCCTGCCACTGGACAGGGTGGCCACACTCCAGGCTCAGGTCAGCCTGTGCGTCCAGCCGCAGGCGGTCACTGCCAGGTCAGTCCTTCGCCTCCCCGCTGCATGCGCGCTGCGATTCTGACAGTCCCCATTCGGCTCCACATGAGAATTTCTTAGTGGATGCTTCGGTCTCAGTGGGATCAGTTGGTGGATGACCTAGATCAACTTGTCCTGGTCTCCACTCTTATGGCTCGGGACTTGCAATGGTGGATGGTTCAAGAGAACCTTGTGGGGGAGTTCCATTTTGTCTCTCCCCCCCTCCCAGATGCTGACTACGGACGCCTCGGACGAGGGTTGGGGAGCCTATCTCGGACTGCACAGGAGCCAGGGATCCTGGTCCAAGCTCGAGAAATCTCTCCACATCAGTGTGCTCGAGCTTTGGGCTGTGCTGTCCGCTCTTCAGGCTGTGCATCTGCATCTACTTCCCGGGCATCTGGCTGTCCAGACGGACAACATGTGTGTGGTCTGCTACATCAACAAACAGGGAGGAACTCGTTCTTACCCTCTTTGCAGGGAGGCGATGCGAATTTGGGATTGGGCTGTGCAGCACAACCTTCCCCTCATGGCTATTCACGTCCTGGAGGTCGAGAATATGTTGGCAGACCGCCTCAGCCGGTCGTCTGCTCACGCTCATGAGTGGGAACTGGATCGGGGTAGCAGACGATATCTTCCTATGTTGGGGAACACCACAGGTAGACCTGTTTGCATCCCCTCAAAATGCAAAACTTCCCGACTTCTGCTCGCTTGCTCCAGGGCAAGGCATTTTTTTGAGAGATGCTGTGTTTCTAGAATGGAAGGGCAGATTCGTCTATGCTCCACCACCCCCCCCCCCCCGATTCCCTTGATTCCGAGAGTCTTACAGAAACTCGGCTCAGAAGGAGCTCGCATGATTCTGGTGGCTCCTTTCTGGCCCAGGCAGATTTTGTTCTCTCTTCTGCAACAGTACTCAGAGGAACCTCTGTCGCAACTTTTGCTGACCCAGGATCAGGGGACCTTGGTCCACCCAGGCCTCAGGTCCCTTCAGTTGCACGCTGGCTCCTGCAGACGTAGCTCAAGCCCTGTTCAGGTCTCCCCCCCCCCCGAGTGGCTGAGGTCCTGGTGGAGGCCTGAAATCCCTCCACTAGGTCTACCTATGCCATGAAATGGAAACATTTCACTATCTGGGCTGCTTCTAACGATCTCAAGCCTTTCTCATGCTCTGTGGGGCGGCTTCTGGACTACTTGCGACACCTCTTTGACCTGGGTCTCAGTCATTCATCCTTGAAGGTTCACATGGCAGCGATTTTGGCCTACCATGTCCCTTTAGCAGATAGGATGTTTGCTCAGCTGGAGGTCTCTAAGACCTTTCTTTGCGACCCCCTATCCGGGTTCCTGCCCCTCCTTGGGATCTGAATTTTATTCTCGAGAAGCTTACTCTGCCTCCTTTCGAGCCGGCAGCCTCAGCAGACCTGAAGTTGCTCTCGTGGAAGTCTGTCTTCCTCATGGCCATTACTTCTGCTTGAAGGATTTCCGAGCTCCAGGCCCTCATGTGCAAAATCCCATACTTGATTTTTTTTACCAGGAACTTGTGGCTCTGCGTACCAACCCTAAGTCTCTCCCCAAGGTGGTAGCGGAATCTACACTGAATCAATCCATAGAGTTACTGCTTTCTTTAAGCAGCACTCCAATCAAGGAGAGTACCTCCTGCATACTCTGGATGTTTACCAGATTTTGAGATACTACACCAACAGGACTAAGGATCTCAGAAAGACTGATCAACTGTTGGTCTCTTTTGCTCATAAAAGAGAAGGAAATGCTATTTCTAAGCAACGCCTGTCTAAATGGTTGGCTTATTGTATCACTTTCTGTTATGACAAGTACAACAAGACCCTGCCAGTTCAAGTCAGAGGACTCTCCACCAGAGGGGTCGCTGCCTCTGCTGCTTGTTTCAAGAATGTGTCAGCGGCTGACATTTGTGCAGCCGCAACTTGGACTTCTGTCCATACCTTTATGAAACATTACAGTTTGGACATTGCCTCTCGCCATAGAGAAGGCTTCGGGTTGGCTATTCTGCAAGGCCTTCTTGCCTTAGGCCTTCACAGCCCAAGAGTCTACTCCTCAGTAGTTTTCCTCCTCCCGTTTGCTTCTCCTTGTTCCAGAATCCTTGGGACTCAGTCCTGTTTGTAATTACCAACTGCAAGAGCCCTCTCGAAGTAAGATAGTACAGTTACGTAAGAACTTACCGTAACAGTAGATCTTCGAGAGAGGGTCTTGCAGTAGGTAATACCTTCCGGCCCTCCATCCCCTAAGCTTTTTCAGCTCCTTTTCCAGGATGGGAAGTATCCGCTTCTCTCTCGTCTTGCCTTTTGGTGGGAAAGAACTGGAAGGCAGGCGTGGGGGACCGCCCCTTTATACTGACGCAGCATGACGTCGGTCACCTGATGGGGCAGTCCCCCACCAGAGACTGCTAGCTAGAAATTTTTCTGTGGGGTCCTGACGCCTGCCAGCATCAGTCCTATATGTAATTACCTACTGCAAGAGCCTCTCTGGAAGATCTACTGTTACAGTAAGTTCTTATGTAACAGTACTTTTCCTGTAGAAAAGAATGACTGTCCCTGTTCTTTTGCTGCTATCCCACGTTGAAAATACTAGTCCTACTCTTTCCCTCTTCCACAGATTTCCCTGCTCAGTTTTCATGTGCATTTGTTGGAGAAAGGCTATTCTGGTGCCAAGCTTTCTGAGGTGCTTCAGGACCTGATACCCCTTCTTAGTTTGTGCTCCCTTAATATTCTACGTGACTAGGGGTGTTTGTCAAGAGCTGTGGATAGGATCTACTGGTCTGGATCTCTGCCCCGGGTATACCAGTAATGAAAAAGAGTACTCCATATGTCTATGGGGCGGGGGTGGAGGCACTGGGACATTTTGCTAGTGCTAGTGAGTTGCTTAGCATGGTAAGTAGAATGCATGTCACATCTGCAATAACGGCATAAAACTAAAAACAGATGAACTGGTAACATTAAACATTTTGATAACAGTGACGAAAAAAAGAAAAGAATTGTAGGAGAACTGAAAATTGGAGAGAATGATAGCGGGTGGACAGAGACCTCCTTATGGTCCCAGATAGGGCAGCTGATGGGTAGCTAAGGTCATTCCCCAGAGTGGAGTCAGTAGCAGCCAGAGGGTGGTTGCCTCAGTCCCGTAAGCACATCAGTTCTGGACATGCAGCGTAGTATTTTGAAAGTTTAGAGCTTCTGAATCTCCCTTCCCCCTCAGGAATCCCCCTTTCAATATATGTGACATTTGCTAGGAGAGAGGAAAGAAAAAAAGCTGTACTAAAATCTGCTTTTGTTTTGCTCCACCCCTCCCCCAGCTTGGTAACCCACTTTCACAAAAAAGTTGAGAAAAGTCTCTGTGCACATCTGAGTTTTGTCCTGCTTGGACCAGTACTTAGTGAAACACGGTGGCCCAGCGGAAGCATTAGTTATATGTTCCTGTTGGGCTGTGGCGCAAGCTCAACGAAAGTTTGTGCTGGTCGAGGAGCAGATGGAGTGGAGAAAATAGCTTGCAACTCTCTGGATCCAGGGGTCGGTAATGTGTTCATTGTGGTAGTTGCTGATTCGAGATCTTCACAGTGGAGCTCCACGGGTGGTGGTGTCTTCGGAACTCTGTGGCTGTACGTTGTTCCAGCTGTGTGATTCTATGAAGGTTTGCATGCTCCGGGTGCTGCTGGTTAGAAGGAGGATGATTGCCTGGCAACAACCTAGTCCAGTTGGAAGCAGGTAGGTTTGTCCTGTCGGGGTTGGGGGGGGGTGACCACTGAGGAGCTGTCAGAGCATTTGAGAGTTTGAATGCCAAGTTAATTGGTGAGTGACAGCTCAAGGTTCTGCCAGGAAAAGAGGGAGGCTGAGATGGAATGGTGAAGAAGGTGGCAGTTTGGGAGGTGAATGCCAAGGCTCGATGGCATCTTGATGGTGCCATTTTGGATTGGTTATGCAGTCACTGCCCCCAACAACCCCAGTTCCTGACCAGTCAGTAATAATAGTATAAGTACCAGTTCAAAGTGAAAAGAAGAGAATCACTACATACCAAGGGCTAAGGACAGCAGTCCTCATTCTGTGAACTGTAGGAATATTATATCAGTGAGCCATGTTGAATCTAGGACAAGCCTGTATTCTTAGTGTTCAACTTCTGACCTGCAGGTTGAGGTTGATGCCTAGGGAAAGCCAAAGGGAACAGTTTTGGCTACTCCTTCTGGGCTATTTCTGCTGAGGCAAATTTGTGGCTCCCCTGAGCAGTAGTGATCACAAGTCGATTAGGGTGCAGCATGTTAAACTTTATCTGAGCAGCGTGGAGCAAATTTTTAATTTGTTTTTAGGTGAGTTCCTTGTCCCAGACAGTGGGCATAACATTGCTGAATATGTGAAATCTGAGACCTTTCCAGGAGAAATTTTGCTGCTGTCTTTCCTGTTCCTGAGTGTGCACTTTATTGTGGTAGTTGAGGCACCTGAGGATGATAGCTCTAGGTCGCTTTTTAGGGGGTTAGCTGTAGGCCTAAAGATCGATCTGCTTGTTCATTTAGGTACTCAGTGCAAGATACTGATGGACCCACTGTGACCCAAAGCAGCTTTTGAATAAAAGTGAGCATATTTGATACCTCAGATTTTTCTGGTATTCTTTCGAGGACCAGGTTGCTCCGTCGGCTGTGGTCCTCAATCCTGTACTCTAATTTGCTGACTTTTTTCCCCCTCAGGTCAACTTTGATTTCATCATCTCACCCATGTTTATCCTCAGCTGAACTAATTTTTGCCTCGATGTCTGATACTGGTCAGGTCAGGGACTGGGGGCAGGCTAGAATGCCTTGAAGTCCATGGCCTTGTCCAGCATTGCTGTTTTCATTGTGGCCAGTTCTGTGAAGAACCTGTCAAGCTTTTCCAAGACACTTCTGAGGGGCAGCCACTTCAGGAGGTGAGTTGAGTGGCAGTGAGTCGAGTGGCGAAGCAGGCTTGTGCTGTTTAGGAGCTTGAGAAAGGGGAGGTATTAATCCGTTGCTGTGTTGTGTGTAATGGTCTTGTTCATCAAACTCCTACGGGCTTACTTCAGATGTGTGTTCTTGTCTGGAAGAAAATCCATTAGGCCCTCAATTCTGCAAGGGGGAATGCTAGCAAGTATTTTTTTCACAGAGAGGGTGGTGAATCCGTGGAACAGCCTACCAGCATAGGTGGTGGAAGCGAAAACAATACAGGGATACAAAAGTGTATGGGATAAGCATAAAGGCACCCTGCTGTACAGCAGAGTGGGGGAAAGCCAGTCCAAATAAGAGCAGGGATTGCCAAACCAAGTAAGGAAATGGGCAGACTAGGTGTGCTGTATGGTCCTTATCTGCCAACAGATTCTGTTTCTACATCGGCGGGGTTCCCAGTCCTCCTCCTCTTTCCATTTGCTCATGATCGCCATTACCCTGCCTTTTAAAACGTTCACAGTAAAAGGCTTAGAGGGTTAAACTGTCTAGTGCTGGCATTAAAATAATAAAACCTATGAGGAAATAGCTGAATTTCACTGTGTATCTTAGTGTGGTACCAAAGCTGACAGGAGAGCTACAACTGATGCCAAGCTAATCACATGACTTGGGGATCTTGCTTTTTTATATTTTACAGCTAGGTGGAATAAAGAACTGGAATTAGTGACCTGCTTATGGTGTTAGTGAGCCTGAGCCTCCATGGGATTGAAACTAGGATCTGTTTCTATATTTATTTACCATAATTTATTTTTCTGTAAATTCCGAATAGGAACATAGACATAGTAACAGAGCTGTGACATCATCACAGAAGATAGCCTGCTTCAACCTTCCACTAGGCAGGAACCAGCCAGTTGCATTCTTGCTCTACAGCCAAGGACAATAAATATCAGTCTGTAAATGTGTACATTTTTTATAAAACCATTAAAAAAATAATTTGCTTGATGCAGGCATCTTTGCATTGTTCCGTTCGCTGTGTTTTGTGTAATGGTCTTGTTCATCAAATTCCTACAGGCTCACTTCAGATGTGTGTTCTTTTCTGGAAGAAAATCCATTAAACCCTCAATTCTGCATGCAGCAGTTACTCCGCTCAGCACCATATGAGTAATAACTGTACGAATACAGTGGTATTACGTGGGCCGTTTTCCAGATCACACGAAGTACTCCTTGTGACAAAGATAAATTGAATAAGTGCGTAAGAGGGGGAGGTAGAACATAATAGCCAAGTGTTAGATAATAAGGCTCAATCAGGTCTGCACCTGCACTCTTCCTTTTATCCAGAGCAAAGATTGTCTTCCACAGTTTTTACTGACACGGGGTCAGAGGAAAAGACTACTTTATGTGGGGGTGTTGCCGACGATGGGCATGCTGTGTCCTAACTGTACAGCTGTTCTCGGAGAGCATTGGATGGGGAAGTATCGAACGCCCACCCTGCTGTGGTGAAGTGATTATTAAGAAGATCAAGTATCTTATGCTTATCTGTGTAGACAACCCCATCGGAGCAGATTTTAGATGGGAGTGAGCTAGCAGGGCTGTGCCCTTCCAGGTCCTTAAGTGTTCTCCAGAATTTAGAGGAACATTTGGTGGAAGTATCTAGCTTGCTATGAAAGTATCTTGCCTTTTCAGTTCTGGTTAGTTTGGCACCAAGATTTCTAGCTACTCTGAATGCTACTCAGTCATCTGGTAGTTTGTTTTTTCTTGCCTTTTTCCATACAGCATCTCTGTTATGTAAAGCTGCTTTTAATTTGGCAGAGAACCATGGGCAGAATTTCTTTTTTGTGCGGGTTTTAACTAATGGAGCATACCTATTACGGTCCCACGAAGGGAGTTTGCTGTACTTCTTGCAGGAAGTTGCACAGGTGAACTGAAGACTTCCTTAGCTGGAAGCATTGATTTTTTGCCCTGATGAAACAAGACTCTGTACAGGTGAATCATCTAGTAGTTTTGGCTGCTAATGTCTGTTCCTAGAAAACCTGTGCAAAAGCTGAGGGTGATGTTACCCTTAACATGGAACCAGAAGGAGAAATGCATGTACAGTTGTTTGCAGTCTCTTGTCATTAACATTCTTCACAAAAAAAAAAAAAAAACAGTTTTGGCCATCCTGCTGATGCAGCGGTAGCACCACTGCTTGCTGCGCAGACAACCCAGGTTTGGAAGTGGACTCGGTGCTTCAGAGGGTCAGCCGGGTAGAGGAGGATCAAGCATCTGAGGGACTGCTGTCTCCCAACTAAAATCAGATACTAGACTTTCAGACAGACCACTAATAGTAACGTTTTTAAACTTATGTGGCACTTTTAATTTATTTTAGGCACTTGAATGCCCAGACCTCCACTGGAGCCTGGGTTAATGCAGTAAGAGTCTGCATTGTGCCCGAATGAACTTACATAGATTCCTGATACAACACCCAGACTTGCAGGCAACAGTTGGTGAGCATTTCTGTCAGACACCACACCGTATGCAGCAGGAGTTGACAGTCACTGCACTAAAGGACAAGTTTAAAGATATTCAGAAAGAGAAACTGTGAGAAATTCCTAACACTGTTCAGAATTCATGAATATGGACTGAACATAGAAGTGGAATTTATAGCCCACTACAGTTGCAGGCTTATAATTATTGTGATTTAATATTAAAAATTTCAAGATTGCTTCAAATGCCTCGTTCACATGGCCAGAATTTATATTGGTGCCATGTTGATCGTTCTGGCCATTCTTCCTGAAACGCTGTGGAGCAGCGTTTAGACAGCTCAGCTCTGCAGTGCTGTTGGTGCTGCTGCAGAGGTTTCGGCGTTTTGTGGAGGGTTCTGGCAAGGAGAGGGGTGGTTGAGAGTCACTGGCAGCACCAGAAGGATAGCGGCTGGGTCTTTTGACCCGAGTTCAGCTAAAGGTTTTTTTTTTTTTTTTTTTATGCTCTCCCACACCTGGGCATCCTTCCAGGGTGTACCCTCGTTGTTGGCCTCTACTCCCTTGCCTGAACCCTGCTACTGACTGGAGGAACTCCCCCAACCACCTAGGCAGACTTAGCCCCCTGGATCAACCCCCGGGGCAGGCCTGTCGTCCCTTGACGGCCTTTCTGAAATTAGAGAGGTCCTGCCTTTGGTGGTGGGCTGGGCGTGGAGTCCTCCGGTTGCAGGGCCGACAGTTGGGATGTGGACTGTGTCCCCCATACCCCCATCATCTCCACTATATGTGGCAGGAATTTTTTTGCTTATTTGTCCCCTGCAGAGCTCGGCCGGTGAGGGAGCATAGTGCCATAGCTCCGCCCCGCCAGGCATATGCTGTGCTGCTACGTTGGTGCCCTCCAGCCACTGCTAGAGGTCGCACAGTGAGCAGACACTTGCCTGAGCCCTCCCTGGGAAGAGAAAGCAGTCCATCGGATGCGCTATCTCTTCCTTCCCCTGCCAACCCCCGACGACTCAGGCTCATTCCAGAACCCGGGTCATTGGCGTGTCGTGAGGAGTGGCGTCCAGCACCACTGGGCCGGACTAAAGCTTATTTTTGATAGTTTAAACACAGCTTTTAGCTGAACTAGGGGAAGTGGCTCTTTCTGAAAAACGAGGGCTAGAAATCGCAGAAAACACGTTCTGAGAGTTGAGTCGTGACACTGGGCATGCGCATATGCATACGCTTATGCACATGCCCAGTGTCACGGCTTGCCACTTCCCCGAGTTCAATTAAAGCTGTGTTTAAACTATCAAAAACAACATTTAGCTGAACTTGGGTCTTAAAAATTAGTGTTTCATGCTGCTGAAACAAGCACAAGTGCAGGCTGGAAAAAGCCTGTCACAGTGTTGTGGGTTGTTCAGATGGCTACACAAAATGGTGCAAAACACCTGCGCCACTACATGATCCCAAGAAAAGAAGGATCGCAGTCACAATGAAACAGCAACCTGAAATAGCAAATCTGTGGTGTTCAGACGTGCATAGCAGCAATGATCTCGCTGCTGTGCACCACCAACAGTGCCGCAGAATTGGCTGTGCAAGTGGGGCAAAAGACTGCTTTAGGGAGACTTTTGCTGTATAGACAGTAGTTTATAGGTGTCCTGCTATCACACACCAGCATACAAGTTGGTTTACTCTGGAAAAGGGTCTGCAGCTCCAAGCTGCTTTATAATTCAGTATTTCAAGAACTGCTCTGTCTTTGCAAACATCCAGTTACTAATAGTTCTGTTGCTGTGTTGCTTGTTTATCAAGGTAATGTTCACACTATTGGGTAAAAGTTCCTTTACATCTAAACTGCTTGAATTTATTATTCTAATTAGAGCTGGGTTCTCAGTACAGATTCCTCTCCTTGTAATTGTTTTATGGCTGTGCCTGATAACGTGACCTGTGTGGCTTCTAAAGCTTGTATAATAAACTGTGTTAGTCAGATGAAAGGTATTGTCACCCATTTGTTTCTATTAGTGTCAGTTCTACTCCAGTGGTGGTACAGTTCCTATTTACACAGATAGTATAGGAGCGATTATAAATTATGACCCTAAAGCACAGGGTCACTAAGCTGATTAGTGGATTGGGAGCAAGAGCCAAGAGATGAGTGCACATACTCAAATGATTGAGCCTGTCTACCAGTTCCTGCATGCATATGAATTATTTCTTAGCAGTTGTCACACCAGTGCCTTGCGAAAGGCTTTCTCCTGGCCTTCTTTTGCAGTCTTTCACTTGAGTATGTGCTGTGTATTATTTTACCATAAACAGTTAATTTACAATGCTAGTTAATTTTATGGGAACATGCACACATACTAATATATGACAGCCAGCAAAACAAGTCTGTTTGGCCTATCTAGCATGCTTAGTTGTGATGCACCACTCTAACGAGTACAGTGGGCCCTGCCCCCCTACAATCCTGACCCTCCCATCATCCTGTCCTACCCTCATCTGAAGCCCCCCCCACCCACACACACACTTTGTCTCCTGATTGAGTACATCAGACCAGAGCTCATTCCACCTGGACACCACCTGCTCTGTAAAGACATGTCTCTTGAGTTCCAGTACAATGCTGCAGATGTTGCTAGTATTTGTAGTTTGAACTGGTTACTGATTAACAGTAATGTTTTGGAGGTCAAAATAAAGTTCTACAGGTGCAAGCCTGCTTGACTAGTGACTGAGGAAAATTCGTTACCACCATAGAACATTCAGGTGGCTCAGCTGGTGTACTTTCGTAAATGCTGCTTACTGAAGTGCAAACCAAAAGGGATAGTTCCAAGGACAATTTTACTGATTGGGTGCAAAATCTACCAGCAGTTGTTTGGTGGCCCGTGCAAATTTCAGACCCTGAATTTTTTTCTTCTTGTGGAGATCAACACAAAAAACACATTGCCAATTTACCATGACATCTCTGTGAAGCAGTCAGAACATCTGTATTTGGCTATATCCTGACAGGACTTGTGTCAGTGGTCTTCGTACAGAAGAATGTTATTGAACTGGCTTGTGTTAGACATTTCTGACGGTGTAGAAGAATGGTGCGCATCTTTATTACAAAGAATAACTTAACAGATAAGACACCATACCGCCATATAGAAAGTTAGCCATTAAATATTTCCTAAAAAGAAATATAAACTATAAATATATAAAATGTCTGTAAAAATAAGTTCAGAAACTGAAGTGACAAACAGATCAGTTGGTGTACGAGTGGTATATGCATATGAGAGAGTGGTAAAGTAGGTTCAGGTTTAGTTTATTATGTAGTAAGAAATCTGATGTTCATTTTTACAGATTGTATATGCTTATTGTCTTTTCATTAATGCAGGCTGATGTTCGACCACAGACAGATGGTTGCAATGGACTACGATATAATCTGACCTCTGATATTATTGAGTCCATATTCAGGACATATCCTGCAGGTAGGATGATAATATGGTGGAGACATGACATAATTTTAAATTTCTATAACATGGCGCACATAATAGGTGACATCCCCCTGCGCAATAATTGACGATGCCCTACCATCTGGGATCGTTTTGTTGCACTATTGATTAATGTTTTCCCACTCCAAGATTGTTCATAACTCTTTGTCCTGTTTTGAACACCATGTTTGACCAGTTGTATAGTTTCACACCCAATATATTGTGACCTTGTCATATCTGACTTGTCCTGATGATGCATCTGACTATTGTTCTGCCTGATTGTCAGTTTGTAATTAATTCCGAGTCACCCCTGAAAAAGGGCCAGCTGTGTCTCGGTGGTTCTGCCTGGTTAACAGAATGAATAAATAAACAAACACAGCATGTCACACATTGTGTAATGCCAAAGACCACTGTTGCTTCTGTAGTGGTCTACAAATCGTAGTTTAATGAGCTTTTAAGGCCTGCTAACCCCCACCAAAAAAGACAAATCATGATGTGAAATCACAAAATGCATCACATGCTCTTCAGTCATATGTTTTATCTGGAAAGATGTAACTTTATGATGTACATTGTTTTGGTACAGTGAAACAGAAATATGCAGAAAATGTTCCCCATAGCATGACGGAGAAGGAGTTCTGGACACGATTCTTCCAGTCACATTATTTCCACAGAGATCGGATCAGTACTGGGTCGAAGGACCTCTTTGCAGAGTGTGCCAAAATGGATGAAAAAGGTGTGTAAGTTCTTTGTTTTCTTTCTTTTTAACTTTTTTTTATTGAGTTTAATGTATACATTCAATACAGTGTTATCCATGAGCAACAGCACAATATTTGTTAACTTATACAAGGATTACTGTAACCCATACATTTCAGTAACTACACTGGGAGGGATATATCAGATTGGAATAAGGATAAAAAAACAGAACCTCAGCACAAAATCACTGGGGCAAGGGTTACCCAAAGATGGCACTGATAACAAAGCCAGGTTTCAAAAAATACAAACTCGCACTTATCCCTATAATGTGAAGCATCATGAGATATAGAGGCAAATCACCATGAAAATTTAGACTGGTTCTGCATTAAGCAGGAGTGCATGGTGCCAAAGGGCATCTCATACAGTCTGCAAAGGTTGAGAACAGAAGACACTGACATGTTTCGTCCTACACAGGACTCATCAGTGTGCCTTGTCTGTATCTCACTCCAGGGAAAAATGAACCAGCTGTATGTGGGTTTGGGATATTGTGGGCCCAAGATAGGAAAGCAGGCTAAAAAAGAAAGAACTTTAGCACAAGAGCACTGAGGCAAGGGTTACCCAAAAAGGGTGTTGGCAACAAAGCCAGGCTTCAAAGAAATACAAAAGTAACAAAGCCCCATAATGGAATAAGGATCTATCCAAACAAAGCGCCAAATAGTACTGAATGTGGTCCTGGCAGACAGTGACCAGATTGGGGGCCTGGAGGTAAGGGACCCATTGGTGGGGAGTGACCATGCCATGGTCTGGTTCTCCCTGGACCTAGGAGGGGTAGAAGGCTGAACAAAGACGGAAGTAACCGACTTCAGGGGGACAGATTTTAAGGAAATGGGAAGGATCCTTAAGGAGCATTTGGATGGGATTGGTACAGACATGGACGCTGATAGTAGGTGGGAAATCATCAGGAGAGGGTGCAGGATGCTACCAGCACCTGTGCAAGAGTAAGACAAGAAATGCGTGAGGGCCCAAACCCTGTTGGTGGACCAGGAGGTCCAGGAGGTGGAAGGGAAAGAAAGCAGCCTATAAGAAATTCAAGTGCTCAAGGAGTGAAAGGGACTGAGGAGTACTGCTGATGGCTAGAAGGGCCACTAGGAGTGGTGAGGTCAGCTAAGGCAAGGAAGGAGCAGAAACCCCAAGCAGCGTAAATTAGGAGAGGGAAAAGGGTTCTTAGATACATTGGGGAAAGACAAGGGTGAAGGGCAGATTAGCAGGATTAAATCAGGGAGAGATGGGCACAAGACCCGGGGAGCAGGCTGAGGTACTAAATGAGTACTTCACCTCAGTTTTCACCAGGGAAAATGGGGGTGCTGCATCATACATGGGAGGAGACAGAGATAATGAGGAGGGGGGGACCCTTACCGATCGGCAGGTCTGGGGAGAGGGGAGGCATCACTGGCAGGTGGGGGGAGGGCTAAGCAGGGAGAAGAGGTACCAGAAGTGGAAATCACAGCAGAGAGAGTGAGGGAAGCCCTCAGCTCCCTTAAGACGGAGAAGGCACCGGGGCCGGATAAATTACATCCTAGAGTGCTGAAGGAACTTGCAGATGTCCTGGCGAAACCCCTGGCAGAGCTTTTCACCATCTCTCTGAGGACAGGGTGGGTGCCCCAAGACTGGAAGGTGGCGCATGTAGTGCCTATCCACAGGGGGATCAAGGGAGGTGGCAGGAACACAGGCCTGTCAGCCTGACATCGGTGGTGGGCAAGGTGATGGAGGGCATTGTCAAGGAGAGGCTAGGGGGGGACCTGGATAAGTCAGGGTGCCTGGACGATAGACAGCATGGATTCATCCCGGGGAAATCGTGTCGGACAAACCTGGTGGAGTTCTATGACTGGGTGACAAGTGCCTTGGACCTGGGTAGACCAGTGGATGTCCTCTTTCTAGACTTCAGCAAGGCATTTGACTCTGTTCCTCACGAGGCCTGTTGGATAAGCTAGGAGAAATGGGGGTGGGAAACCAGATGATCAGATGGATAGGCAATTGGCTCCAGGACCGGACCCAGAGGGTCGTGAGTTGGTGGGATAGTCTCATCCCCAAGGAGGGTCATTAGTGGGGTCCCACAGGATCAGTCCTTGGGCCCCTTCTGTTCAACGCCCACGATCTGACATAAGGACAGGAATCAGGAGAGATGAGTCTCTTGCAGATGACTCAAACTGGGGCGGTGGTGGATGGGAGGAGGAGAGGGTGGTTCCTGCAGGGGACCTGGAGGCTCTGGAAAGATGGTCTAGAAAAGTGGAAGCTGAGGTTCAATGCAGGAAATGCAAGGTACTCCACCTGGGGCCAGAAACCCAGGCCAAGTGTACACCCTGGGAAATACTACAAGTCTCAATGGCTGAGAGGGACCTGGGGGTGGTGGTGGATGTCAAGATGAACAACTCTGAGACTTGTAGGAGGGCAGCAGCCAAGGCCAACAGGATGCTGGGATGCATCGCTAGGGGGATCACCTCCAGAAGGAGGGAAGTAATACTCCTCTGTATAACTGCTTGGTGAGGCCGCACCTGGAGTACTGCGTGCAGTTTTGGAGGCCACACTTAAAGAGGGACATTAACCTCCTGGAGAGGGTCCAGAGGAGGGCAACCAAAATGATTTGGGGCTTGGGGACAGGACCTATGAGGAGAGGCTCAAGAGCTAAATATGTACACATCGGAGAGAGAAGGGACCTGGGGACATGATAGAGGTCTTCAGGTACATGAAGAGGGTAAATAGGGAGGAACAGTCAGGGTGCTTCAAGGAAGGAGGAAGGGGCCACTAGAGGCATGGGTGGAAGCTGGAGGGGGAAGATTCAGGGAGAAAGGAGGAGGTGCTACTTCACTGAGAGGGTGGTGGAGCCATGGAATGCACTACCTAGGGGGCTGGTGGAGGCAGAGACAGTGGAGGGTTCAGGAGGGGGTGGGACAGGTACAAGGGAAGGGTTCTGGAAGCAAAATCCAATGCAGCAAGAATATCCGGAACTGGGAAGGGAGAAGCCAGAGAAGGCGAGGGGGACAGCAAGGTCAGCACCCAGGGTGGGGGCTGACCAAATGAGCAGACACGAAAGACCGTTAGGCCTATTCTGCTGGCATTTTAGTATGTTAGTAATAGCTGTCAAGGAAGCAGACCCATTAATATTCAGAGGTCCCATAATAAAAGTCTGTACCATTGTACCACATCACTAATAAGCTGCAAAGTCTGCATAAAACCTCGAGTTATCCCAGGCACTGGGCCCCCTTTATAAAGTAAACAACTTCATAGGCTAATTTAGAGAAACCTAGGGATGTGCACTCCCACTACAAAGTATATACCATCATAGGGTCATTTTCAGAAACATTGGGAAGTGCACCCCTACTGCAAAGTATATACCACCATAGGGTCATTTACAGAAACATAGGGAAGTGTTCCATGATTAAAACATTAGTCCATTGTTTAAACCATACAGCTCTTACCACTCCAAGCATAAAACACCTACTTGGTGAAAATAACTACACAAGAAAGGCAGCCTGCACTCCATAAAGATAGTGTAACCATTAGCAGTATTTAATTTCACAACATTTTACTGTGGCCAGTGAGTGAAATAGTATGATTTAGCCCTCTTCCTCAAACCAGTATGAAAACTAAAACCATTATGAGCCAATCTGTTAAAAATGTGGTAACTCCCATTTATAGGTAAATTAAGTATGAATTCAGAGGTCCATAAAACAACTATTAGTCTATTGTTCTCATTCTGTAGACAATGGTACTCTGCGGAAGAAAAAGGGGACTCACCCTCGCTCACTGGGGAAAGTCCAAAAATACTTGAAATGTTACCAGGCCCCCACCTCAGGTTTGCAGTTGGCAATCTGTCTGACCTTCCTCTGGTTCCTCCTCTTCCATCTGGTCCTCTGTTGAGCTTAGCCTGATCTGCCTCTAACTTTCGAGTCAGTCAACCCACTTTTGGTGAGATGTTATACTGTAAATAAAGGTCTTGGAGCCCATTCTAACCCAAGAATCGAGTCCGAAACAAGAGTGCAAAACGTATGTTTAGGACCCTGAGTCAACTTTTCCTGCTCTTGAATTCTTTGTAGTGTTTCTGCATTGCGTAGGAGAGATCTGGGTAAAAATGTAATATCATTTCATCTGCAATAAGTTCCTTTTTTGCTAAGCCAAAATCAACACCTGAACTCTCAGCCCAGAGCGAGTAACTACAATTCTAATAGTCCAAGGGACATAAGCCAAGTTAGTGGCAGCGTGTCTTTGAGTCACCTGGTAGGCATCATCGATGTATCCTGATGTTCTAATGCATCTGTATGAGGCTGTGGAGGAAAGTACTTTTTTTTTCGGGCCTGCAGGCGCGATTTGGATTTAAAATAGTCTATTGCCTGCACCTGAGTCCCTGTTGGTTTCCCCATCACCAGAGTCAGTCTGCAGGTACAGTAGATCTGTAAAAGCAAAACTTATAAAATTTGTAGAAAAAGTTGCAGTGAAAAAATGTGTTTTATTTAAACTTCACAGCACAAGCAAAGTGAAAATGGGCCTTCTGATCCAATGGCAAGCTCTGCCCCCCACACTTTTTGTTCTTTATTATTTTGGTTCTACATCCTAGTGTATGGCACTGTTGACTTTTTGATCAGAGTACTGTTATCTTTCAGATTTATGTTGTAGATCTGATTCAGTGCACGCATGAAGATGTCACAAAAATAGTGTGCTGTATAATGCCAAGTTAGCACCCTGTCAGATGGTGGCAGCCTTGTTACCTTACATGTAATACAATTAATTCTCTATTTTCATACTAAGGGAGTGAAAAGGGAGTTTTGCTCTGGGTAATCCTTGTCCTTGTGGAAAATATTTTGGTGCAAGAAACCTGTTCTCAGGTGGTCAGTGTGCATCATCATTACAATAAATGAGGGAGCTCACTGACCAAATATTTATTCAGATTATCCTTTCAGTTTTCATTTTCAGGTACAAGGCCACTGCAAGTCCACCCCAGTTTTTGATGACTAATAACATTGCTTTATCGTGGAATGTGGTCCAAAAATAAGTGTACAAAAATTAAAAATTTTTTATTACCAGTTTTTATTTCAGCTGATTATTTCATCCTGCAAGGTACAGAATCGTAGCATACCCTCGAGTGTTTTGTCTCATTAATATACTATAAATGAATGCTCAGCAACTAAAGACATAAAAAGTATTAAAAGCAACCTTTAAAAAGTCTTTTGTAAAGGTAGTTTTTCTTTATATCACTGAAAGGATTGTAGCCACCTGGAACAGACTGCCAGCAGAAATGGTGCAGACCAGAACAGTATGGGCTTCAAACATGCGAGGGATAGACACTGAAACATAGACAGTGACGGCTAAAAAAGACCAGTAGTCCATCTCATCTGCCCAACTTCCCTATCTAACCCTGGGACCTTCTGTTCAACCAGGGTCCTAGCCTCCCCCCACTTCCTCCATTCTCCTTCTCTGTTTTGTTGTTCCGAATGACCACTATAGTTTTCACACTGTTCCAGCTGTGCTGGAAACCATCAACAGTTTTAGTGCCCACCACTTCACCTGGTATATTGTTCCACGGCTCCACCACCCTTTTTGTAAACTCCTCATGGCCTTCCTGAGCCTCCCTGCTGTCAGTTTCCGGTCATGCCCTCGTGACCTTGAACTAGCATTCAAGTTAAATAGTTCCTCACATTTCACCTTGTTTAATGACATTGGGGGTATAATAGAAAAGAGGCAGGGATGCAGGAGTACAGCTGAAGACCAGTCAGAGTCTACAGAGGCAAAATAGACAGGTGACATCTGGACAAATTGGGTGGGCCAAGTGGTCTTTTCTGTGGAAAAATCTCTGTATCTATCCGTTTATCTATCTCTGTCCATCTACTTGGTCTCCTATTATTCAACTACTAGCAAGGGAAAGCATGAGTTTTCCAAGATTTCACTCCATTGACACAACACCATTTGTAATGTCTTATCGGTAGAAAGCATACAGTTTGTCATAAATAACTTTTAAAGTTATATTAGCGCCAAAAATAGCAGGCAGAAAAATGGTAAGTTTTAAAAGTAGCCAGTTGTTAGTTTTTATTTCTGAAGTATTTTTCTTATTTGATCATTATAAGGTTCTCAACCTGAAAGTATTGGGTATGATTGGATTCCGTGGACAAATTTAAAAAGGCTTGGGATACCTATATGGGCCTAAGCAACAGTGGGTGGGCAGGCAGGGTATGGTTGTGGGAAATCTTCCTAGAGGGGAATTAGGGCAGACTGGATGGGCCATGGGGCTCTTCTGCTGATAAATTTCTGTTTCTGTGACTGTGAACAGCAGTACTTTACCTGGAACTAGTATATAAACTTTCAAAAGTAGTAAAACTATTACTTCTTATATCTGAAATATTTTTTTATTTTCCATTTTGCTAATTAGAAGATTTTCTTCTGGACATCACTTGGTGTGATGCGTTTGAACAGTATTCTGGCTGGAAGCCGACATAGCTAATTCTTTTCCTCCTCATACATCATCAGTCCCATGAACTCATGGTCTGTGACATCATAACTGATCAGAAACTTCATACCTCATCAGCATTGTGTGACATCACAGGTGATCAGCTGCACCAGTTGATTGTCTCTTCTTGATTAGTTATGATGTCATAGACCATGAGTTCATGGAGCTGATGATGTGCGAGGAGGAGCAGAATTAGCTATGTTGGCCTCCAGCCAGAATACTGTTCAACGCATCATACCAAGTGATGTCCAGAAGAAAATCTTCTAATTAGCAAAATGGAAAATAAAAAATACTTCAGATATAAGAAGTAACAGTTTCACTACTTTTTAAAGTTAATTTCAGGCAGTACGGTAGCTCTTTTTTTAACATGCTAGCTCCAGTGCAAAATCAGTTGCTGTTCAGTATTCTGATAACTCAAAGTAACCTCTGCAGCTGGCAGTGTAAACAGAGTTAGAAAATTGAAAGGTATTTTGTACCATGTTTACTCATACTGATAACACCATAATTCAGATCACTCTGTGGGCTTCCTTTCACAATCATGTCATCTGCAGCATTTAAAAACATATAGTGACAGTGCTTGTTTCACAAAATGAATTACTGGTAGCTGTGCTAGATAGAAGGATTAAGAAAAACATAGTCTTCACAGAGAATAAGGCCTGTGCATAGTGTAAATGATAACGTTTTTTTCTGTTGAGCCCTAGACAGTGTTCCTGCTTCTAGCAGCCTTTCAGGGTATCTGTCAATATTTTATGGCTGAAGGAGAAAGGTCACCAGGGAACCTACACATGATACCACATGGCGTGATGTCGTCATGCAAATATACGTTTTGTGTTCATTACCAAAAGTAGGATGTTTAAAATTTCTTTACTATTATTCATAAAGCACATAGAACAAGGACAGTTTTTCTGTAGCGCTCTACATTGACACCAGGTAGTTCATACATATGGGTAATGTGCACCCCTACTAGGGGAAATGCCAAAGCTCAAGGCTGCAGACCAGCATGGAATCCTGGGCACATGAACATTCTGAATTGCAGAGACTCTCCAGTCTTTGCTGTGCCATTAAAGGGGAAGCAGCATAGAAGATTCCTGTGAAGAAAATGACTTTTCTAGGGATGTGGATATGATGTTCTATCCACACTTTCTGGCAGTGTCCTTTCTCTTTAAGATGTTCCGGAAAGTCTTCAAGCTGGCTTCTGCCTCCTACCCAGGTGGTAACTCCCTCGGCTCTGCCCCATGACTCCCAGATCTTCCTTTCTGCTGGTAGAAGTAGGTTTCCTCCTTACCGCTGCTGCATTGAGTAGCCCCAAGCACATAAAATTCTTCGAAATTACTGCCAGACTGACTCTTACAAATTTTGTCTTCAACTCGATCTTCGATCTCTACCGCAATGGACGGTAAGTCCGTTCCTGGGTTCCACTGATGCCCTTGCGGCTAGAAGATTTCCAGCACTGACCCGCACGCCACATGCGTTTACTGCCTGGGGCATGACAATGATCTCCAGGCTTGCGACTTTTGCTGCTCGTTTCACCTGACTTTTCTGGAGGATTGTCTCACCCTCCTGAAACTAGGCCGCCTGGCGCAACGGCACCCAGTGCTCAAATCTAAGGGTGCCCGTTGGGTGTTTTCAGTGGCTGCGGGGTTGACTGAGCAGCTTGCGGCCTTCGAAGAGGAGGCAGCCCATTCCGCCTTGGCTTCTGCCTTCGTGCCACTTCAGCTGGGCTTGACCTTTACAGGCTCACTTAAAAAATTATGCCAGTCTTTGCCGTACTTTGGTCAGGTACCCACCGGCAAATCTAAATCCAAAAGAGTCTAAGAAAGAAAAGACTAGTCGCCGATCGTCGGATTGGGAGCGCTTTCAGTCAAGGGCTTCTGATTCACATACTTATTTGGATTTGACTTGGGTCAGATCCTCGGCCTTGACTGCTGGCTCCACAGTAACCTCGTCAGGCTTTCTGGCCGAGAAGCTGGTCGAAGTCCCAGCCGAGATTTTTCTCAAGCCGACCAACCAGTTGTCGACCGAAGAGGCCAGTACTTCCTTGTCTAGGACCCTGGTCCTGATGTAGACCATTGAAGGGATGGATCAGTCCGCTGACCCACTGCCTCTGATCCCTGACCCTGACCAGGAGGAGCCTCAGCAAATGCAGACTCCCTTCGAGCCCTGCCGCTGGTGCCCACATCGACTGAGGCTGAGGTCTCAGTCTTCTTCCCGTGCATCGACCCGGTCCTGCCATCATCGGCACTCCTGCTCTCAGCAACATGGGAAGCAGCACTGCAGCTATTCTTCATCTTCGTCCTCCTCAGGTGAGGAGAGGCTTCTGCGCAAGTTGCGTCGACACTTTGAGGACTTGATGTGGCAGCAGTTGGTGTTCACCGGCACCAAACCGACCCCGGTTTCTATGCTGGCTGTTGCCAACTCTGACGACTGAACTGATTAAAATGGTCCCGGCTTGGCCAATTCTGGCTTCTCTGCCGATCGTGGTGGAACCGCTGCATGAACAGCCATTGGCCAGTGCTCCGACTGAGGAGTTTTGGCTGGCCAAGGGGCTTCCCCAATGGCTGGCAGTCACAATCACCCCTGACCATCTGTGGAGGGTCAGTGGGGACTCTGGCGGTAGACTGCTCTTTGATGACTCTTTGAAGTCTGAGGGTTCTTCCCTGCACTCCCGTTCGGTCGGTGCGGAGTCCATGGCGGATCTCTTGATGGACGACGGTCCATCCTCTTTCATGAGCCTTGTCCAGTTTATGTCCGAGTCGACGGGTATGAAGATGGAGCCCATCCAGAAACGGGCTCATTACCCGTTGACCAAGATCCTTGACCGGGGAGACTCCTGATGGAGGCTTTCCCGGTAGCAAAGGCCATTCTTGGCCCTGCCCAAGAGCTCTGGTAGTGCCCCACTTCCTGCTCTGCGTCTTCAGCCCGGATGGCCTGCAAGTGTGCGGTATCCACCGGATCCCTTTTGGGATTCACAGGGCACACCTCACCTGAGTGGCTGGTGGCCGACTCTGTTCTGGTATCCAGCAACACCGGGGATGTTGGCAAGCAGACTGATAAGGAGTCCAAGAAGTTGGACCATGCAGCTAAGAAGGTCTAAGCTGCCTCCTCGCTAGGCCTCCGCCAGGCAAGCTCAGCCATCCTCATGGCACATGTCTCCATGCCCTGCTGGGCACCTTAGATCGGGTGCTTTCTCATCTGCCTGCTGACCCTCAGACCATGGTCAGATAGTTCTGAGATCAGGGCCGGGCTGTGGCCAAGCAACAGCTCCAGACTGCCATGGACTTCGGGGACTCCTGTACCCACTCCATGGTGGCCTCAGTGGCCATGCGCTGCAGGGCTTGGCTGAAGATCTTGACCTTCATGAGGGACACTCGGCACAAGCTGACAGATGTTGCTTTCCTGGGCACTGACCTGTTTGGGCCTGGGGTCGAGTGTCACCTCATGCATTGAGAAGTCCAGCGCTACCTTGGACTCCATTACATCTGCCCAGAAGGACCCCCAAGGGCTCCAAGCAGTATCAGAAACAGAAGCCCTTTCAGTCTACCTCCACTTCTCTAGCCAAGCCAGCCCAGCAACTGGCTGGCCAGCAGACTCAGACTTGGCAACCTTGGCCCAAGTCAATGGCCTCAGTTGTCCGTAAGCCAGGAGGGAGAGGCTCCGGTGTTCCCTCAGCCATGCCCTCCTCCAAACCTGCCCAGTGACAGGATGAGGGGTGCTTCCCTCTTGCCTGTCACACCTCCCATGGGTCCTCCTATGGGGGCCGGCTCTGCCATTTCCTTTCCACCTGGTCCGCTGTCACCATGGACAGATGGGTCCTCGAGGTGGTGGGTCAGGGTCTGCCTCTGGAATTCGAGCAGTACCTTCCTTGCCGAGCCTGTGCCCCACAGGAGGACTTTGTATCCACAGACATTCTGTACGCTCTCAGAGATGACATAGTAGAGCTTCTCTGCAAGGAGGTTGTGGTTCCTGTCGTGGATCTCAGAACACCCAGGGTTTGTCTCCAGGTACTTTTGGTGCCAAAGCGGATGGGGGCTGGTGCCCAATTCTAGATCTGCACGACCTGAAAATGTTTCCCAAGTCACGCACCTTCAGGATGGTATCTCTGTCTCAGTTTATATTATCTCTAGAACAAAACATGTGGTTTTGCTCCCTGGATCTTCAGGACATGTTTTTTCACATCCCGATCCATCCATCTCACCAAAAGTTCCTCCGCTTTCAAGCTGAGGGAACCCTCTACGAGTTCCAGGCCATGCCATTTGGCCTGTCCTCGGCCCCCAGGGTCTTCACCAAGTGCATCACAGTGGTGACAGCTTTCCTGAGGCGCCAAGGGATCCGAGTTTACCCCAGCCTGGACAACTGGCTGATGGTGGGGAGGGCAGGGATAAATGGAGAATAAGACAAAGGCAGAAAGTACAGGGATGGGGCTAAAAGAGGTAAGGCCATCAAGAAATGGAGGGCAATGAGTACCAACGCTCACAGTCTGGGTAACAAGCTCCCTGAACTGGTGGCCTTGATGGAAGAGGGATGCCTGGATATTGTGTCAGTCACAGAAACATGGTACACAGAGAACCATGACTGGGATGTCAGCATACCAGGGTATACAGTCTGCAGGAGGGAAAGGGAGGGTAGAAGTGGAGGAGGAGTAGCTCTCTATGTAAGGGAAGAGATCAAAGCAATGGAACTAAAGGGTAAACGGGGAGGAGAGGAGGCACTGTGGGTCATCCCGGAGACTGGAAATGGCACCACAATCCGCACGGGGGTTGTATACAGACCCCCATCTTGGGGAGGAAATGGATAAGGAAGCGATGGAAGGCATCCTTAGGATGGTATGAAAAGGGGAGATATTGTTGATGGGGGACCTGAATATGCCAGATGTTAACTGGAGTCTTTGCTGCAGCCACATCCAAGGGCAGGGTCATTCTCGATGCCCTACAGGGGGCGTGCCTCAGACACCTAGTCTTGGAACCCACTTGGGAGGAGCAGTCTTAGACCTGGTACTCTCAAACGGGGATGAAGAGAGGATCTCAGATCTAGAAGTGGGTAGCCATCTGGGAACAAGTGACCACCAAACAGTGTGGTTCACAATAAACACAATTGCGGAGTAAAGCCATACAAAAGTGAGGGCACTATACTTTAGGAGGTCTGACTTTGTCAATATGGGAGCGTGCCTCAGAAAAGCACTAGAAAACAGGCAAGAAGGAGGGGTGGAGGAACAATGGGGAAACATCAAAACTGCCATCACAGAGGCAACAAGCCTTTGTGTGAACCAAATAAAATGAAAGAACAAAACACCATGGTTCTCAAAAGAGGTGGGGGGGAAAGTTAGGAAGAAAAAGATAGCATTCAGGAAGTATAAGGAAACACAGAAGGAGCAGGACAGAGAACTATACCATTTAAAGCAGAAGGAAGTGGGGAAGGCATAATAGCAAAGGCCCAAACTGAGGAAAAGATAGCCAACTCGGTTATGAAGGGGGATAAAACCTTTTATAGGTACATCAGGGAGCGAAGAAAGACCAAGGGAGGATAGTGAGGCTTAGTAAAGGGCAGGGTGGGTGGGCAGGGAGTGACAGTGAAAAAGCAGGGATACTGAACGAATACTTCTGCTCAGTATTCACAAAAGAAGAGGAGGGGGAGGTAACTAATCTAATCAATAGAAGCACTCTAGATAGTGGGTCGATACCTGTCATTTCACAGAAGAAAGTGTTCTGAAGGAACTCCTAAAACTGAAGGTGGACAAAACAATGGGGCCTGATGGGATTCACCCCAGAATTCTAAAAGAATTAAGGGGAGAACTAATGATACCACTGACTACCCTTTTTAACAAATCATGGGAGGATGGTGTGGTACCTAAGGACTGGAGGAGGGCGGATGTGATTCCTGTTCACTAAAGTTGGAACAAAGCAGAGGTAGGAAACTACAGACCTGTTAGCTTGACCTCAGTGGTAGAGAAAATGATGGAATCACTTCTGAAAGAAAGAATTTAGTACCTGGAGGCCAGCAGGGCACAGGACTCAAGGCAGCATGGATTCACATCGGGAAGGTCATGTCAGACGAATCTAATAGATTTCTTTGACTGGGTGACCAAAATAGTAGACCAGGGAGGAGCTGTGGACATCGCCTACCTAGACTTTAGCAAGGCATTTGACACAGTCCCACTCAGAAGATTAATAAACAAATTAGCCAGTCTGGGAGTGGGTCCCAGGGTGGTAGCCCGGGTAAAAAATTGGCTGAACAGGACATAGAGGGTAATAGTAAGCAGAGTCCACTTCGAAGAAAGGCGGCTTACTAGCAGGGCACCGCAGGGTTCAGCACTAAGTCCAATCCTTTTTAATGTCTTTATAAGTGACATTGTAGAGGGACTGGAAGGAAAAGTATACCTGTTTGCAGACGACACAAAGATCTGCAACAGGGTTGATACACAAGGGGGTGGAAAGGATGAGAAGGTACTTGGCAAGGTTGGAGGAATGGTCAAAAGTATGGCAGCTTAGATTCAATGCATATAAGCAAAGCAGTGCACCTGGGAAACAAACACCCAGGGAAGAGGCACAATGGGGTGGGGAGTGTATTAACAACAACAACAATAATGGAAAGGGACCTGGGGTAGTCACATCAGATGACCTAAAGGCAAGCAAGCAATGTGAGAAGGCAGTAAGGAGGGCTGGGGGGGATACTGGAATGTATAGGGAGAGGCATCACCAGTAGAAAACAAGATGTTGTTCTCCCCCTATACAGACAGTTGGTGAGATCCCATCTGGAGTACTGCATGCAGTTCTGGAGACCCCATCTCTGCAAGGACATAGACAGGATGGAGGCAGTCCAGAGGAGGGCAACTAAAATGGTGCAGGGTCTGCAACAGAAGCCATATGAAGAGAGACTAAAGGAGCTTAATATGTATACCATTGAAGAAGGGAGGAAGGGGGGACATTATAGAAACTTTCAAGTACTTCAAGGGAATCCACAAAGTCCAAGAGGGTAGCATATTTCAGAAAAAGAGATGTGCAAGAACAAGGGCACACAATTTGAAGATAGAGAGGGGAACGGCTCAGGAGCAGTGTGAAGTATTTTTTCACAGAGAGGGTGGTGGATGCATGGAACGGCCCTCCTGAGGAGGTCGTAGGGTCAAAAACAGTGGGGGAATTCAAGAATGCATGGGACAGACATAAGGCAGTTCTGGTGGGGGGTAGGAAGAAGTAAGCTATTGGCTAACTAGGATCTTCAGCTTATCCAATAGGTAGGTAGGGAAATAGGTAGACAAGGTGGGCCAAGCGGTCCTTGTCTGCTGTCAAAGTCTATGTTTCTGTGTTTCTGTTGCAGGTTCCTCCAGGCAGGAAGGTGGAGCAGTTCAGGGACCTGGCCTTCCAGACCTGAATGGAATTTGGCCTCCTGGTCAATGAGGCCAAGTCAGAACTCGTACCCTTGCAGGTGATCAATTTAATTGGGGTGGAGCTCAACTCTTGCAGAGCCAGAGGCTGGCTCCCGGCAGACAGGGCAGAGGCTCTCTCCTTCTTTGCCAAATCATTTTGGGTTGGGCAATTGTGCCCTGCTTTGGACTTCCTGCGCCTGCTGGGCTACATGGCGGCCTGTGCCAGCGTGATCCATTGGGCCCGCTGGAGAATGCGTTCCCTGTAGTGGGAGCTGGCCAGCCAGTGGTCTCAGTGCAAAGGTCACTTCGACCAGCTGGTCACTGTGACCCAGCGGATGTGGGACACCATCCAGTGGTGGTTGATCCCAGTACACCTGCAGGAAGGGATCCCATTTGTCTGCCCATAGCCGATGGTCATCCTGATGACCGATGTCTCTCTTATGGGCTGGGGTGCCCACCTGGGGGAACACACAGAATCCACAGACTCTGGATCCCTGAGGAGTCCCAGTGCCACATCAACCTGCTGGAGTTCCTGGCAGTTTGGCTGGCACTCGCTGCATTCGCTCTGCACATTTGGGGTCAGATGGTCCAAGTACAGATGGACAACACCACGACCAAGTAATACCTCAACAAGCAGGGTGTGATGCACTCCCTGCCCTTGTGCAGGGAAGCTCTCCATGTTTGGACCCTTGTGCACAGCTTGGAGGTGGATCTCCTAGCCATCCATGTGGCAGTAGCCTCCCGTCAGCTGGCGGATGCCCTCAGCTGGGTGGGCGAGGTGTCTCACAAGTGGTCTCTCCACCCAGAGGTAGATCACAGTCTGCTCTCCCAGTTGGGCACCCCTCAGGTGGACTTGTTCATCTCCAGGGAAAACGCAAAGCTAAGGCTATTTTGTGCCCGCCCCTTTCAGCAGGGAAAGCTGCAGGGGGATGCCTTCTCGAGGTCCTGGACCTTAGGCCACTTCTGTGCGTTCTCTCTGATTCCCTTGATCCACATGATGCTCCTCAAGGCCAGGAGGGACAAGGCACTGGTGATCCTGGTGGCTCCGGGCTGGCCATGCCAGTGCTGGTGCCCCGATCTCTTCCGCTTCAGCAGCAGGTTCCCGATGCATCTTCTCCTATGCCCGGTCCTGCTTTCCATCAGTCAGGGGAAGGTACTCCACCCGGACCTTCAATTTCTGCAGCTGACAGCTTGGTTCCTGAATGGCTAGAGTTCCGGGCATTGGGTCTCTCCGAAGATGTCTTCACCGTTATGTAGGCATCTTGGAAGGAGTTGACCAGGAAGTGCTATGAGTTCAAATGGAAGAGATTCTCCATTTGGTGTCAGGGCAAGGGGTTGGACACTTTGTCCTGTCCAGTGGCTAGCATCCTTGATTACCTTTGGTCCCTCTCGACGACGACCCTTAAGGGGTGCACCTGGCAGCCATATCTGCTTACTGTGTGCTGGCTGGTCAGCAGTTGGTGGCCCAGGAGAAGGTGGTCTAGTGCTTCTTTAACGGCTTTGACCACATTTCCCCTCTGGTGCAAGAACCACTACCACCCTGGGACTTGTTGCTGATTTTGGCAATGCTCATGGGCAAGCCACTCGAACCGATACACAGGTGTGATCTCTCTCACCTGTCATGGAAGACTGCTTATTGGTGGCTGTCTTGCCAGCCAGAAGGATCAGTGAGCTCCAGGCACTCTCGGTGGAGTCTCCTTACCTGGTCTTCCACAGGGACAAGGTTGTCTGCGCCCCAACCCAGCATTCCTCCTGAAGGTTGTGTCTGAGTTTCACCTTAACCAGGTAATTAATCTCCTGGTGTACCTCACCAATCGCATTTCAGAGGCTGAGTACAGGCTCCATACTCTGGATCAGAGGTGAGCACTCTCTTATTACAGAGAGTGCACAGCTGGAGTTCTGGGAGAGGTTCGCCAGCTGTTTGTCACCTATGCTGAAGCCTCACCTGGCAGACCTGCAACCAAGCAGACGATTGGCAGGTGGATCATATCCTGCATTGATCTCTACTATAGGTTGGCTAGACTAGATGAGCCTAGCGGTCCTTATCTGCCGTCAAAGTCTATGTTGGTGGGTAGGGAGCCTCCCAGAGGGCTAAGGGCTGATTCCACCTGTCATAGCACTGCGTTAGTAGCTGCTTCTAGGGATTTCCTTGTCCAGGAAATCTGCAGGGCTACTACCTGGAGGTCAGCACACACCTTCATTTCCCATTACCACATTGGCCCAGAGTCACACCATGATGCTGGTTTTGGGGCCTCAGTTCTCCAATCTCTGTTTCCTAAGTAGGGGGTGTACGCCTTTCCTCCCTCCTCCTGGCGAACTGCTAGAAAGTGTGAATAGAACATCATACCCTCGTCCCTAAAAACACAGGTTACTCACCTGTAATAGTAGTTCTAGGAGTGGTATATGATGTTCATCCATAGATCCCCCAACCTCCCAGCTTCAGTGCGCACACCTGCTTCCAGTGGGCAAGATCTGGTGTCATAGGGTGGAGCCGAGGGAGTTACCACCCGGGTGGGTGGGAGGAGCCTGCTTGAAAACTTTCCGGCACATCTTAAAGGGAAAGGACACTGCCAGAAAGTGAGAAAGTGTGGATTAACATCATATGCCGCTCCTAGGCCTACTGTTTCCGATGAGTAACTTGTGTTTCTTTGTGCGTAATATTTTAGGGCCGCGATTTTAGAGAGCAGGTTGGGGCTACCTGGTGACAGGGAGCACCCCCAAATTTATAAATTGTGCCTGTTAATCTGCGGTTTTCAAATTGGCTAACCTGCATTATTTTCCCCATTTTCACTGCCCGGATTTCAGATTGTCTAACCTGCATTATTTTCCCCATTTCCATTGCCTGATTGTGCTTGGATTGGTGGCCACGTTCTGCCACACTATCTTTAAGGGTGCTTTGCCAGGTCTCCAGTTTATTTTTATGGTGCTTCAGTTAAGTGAAATTCTTGGCTTTGTTAGGGTATGTTAGCTAGTTTGTTTTTCTTAAGTTCATTCCTCGTGCCTATATGGGCATTGCCCCCATGGGCTGTTACTAGGAGCTTTTATGTAGGGCTGTGTGTTTGTACTTGAGGGAGTGTATCTGGAGCTCTGTTTTACTGTGGGTATTTTATTTTTATTTTGTCCCTGGGAACTTGTGCTTTTGTGTGGGAGACTGTTTTTTTTCTGAGCCTTGTTTTTGTGCAGGCTCACACTTCCTTACAGCTATTTTTGTTTTTTTGTAAGTGCCTTTTTTCAGCCTCTTATTGGCCACATGGACACTACCATTGTTGGCAGCCTGTTAGTTGGGCTCATGCTCTTTTTCTTGCTTGCAGCTGTCCCGTGCTTCAACGCTACCATTTTTCACGCCCTTAGGCTGGGCGCGCACTTGCTGACGTGATGTCACATGTAGCATCATGACGTCACCAGATGGTGTGCTCACACATGCATGTCTGTGCTCTCTGGGCACTAGACGTGACTGCACAGATTGACTTTTTTTGTCTTTTTTTTTGAGAGGTGCGACCATCCCTACATACGGACATATGAAATTGATGGCAGAAAAAGGCCCACAGGTCTGTCAAGTCTGCTCGATTGTGCAGCTCTTAGTTTCATATTACTACAGCTGCCCCAGCCCAACCCAAACCCTTCCCTTCCTCCCCTTTCCTGGTCTTCCCCCCTCCCTTTGTGTTCTTGTCTGTACTAATCCTACCCTTGACTCTATCCCAACTCCGCTTAAAGCTATCCACTGTCCTCAGTTCGATTAACTCCTTCTGCAGTGCGTTCCATCTCGCCACCACTCTCTCTGTAAAGTAATGCCTCCTCAACTGCCTCTTGAACCTTCCCCCTTCCAACTTCAGACTGTGCCTCCTAGTAATCTTCCCCCCCTTAAGCGGAACAGTCCTCCCTCTCTGACTTTGTTTATGCCTTTCAAATACTTAAAGGACTCTATCATGTCCCCTCTTCCCGTTCTCTCTTTCAGCGAATACATGTTGAGCTCCGGCAGTCTTTCCTCATATGGCATCTCCCCCAGTCCCATGATCATTTTTGTTATGCTGCACCCCCTTCAGTAATCTTGCATCCTTTTTGAGGTATGGGCCTCCCTGTGCTGACATGTCTGCTTTGTAAGGCTGAATGGAACACTAATTGTCAGACTCTCTTCTCTGACTGTCTCCCAATCCTTTATTCCCTCGGTTCCTGTTTTACTTCACCGCTCTCTAATACAGCAAGGGCAAGGAATCGAAGCATTTGAGACACCTGTAGAGCAACCAGAAAGGAGAAAATAATTTTTTGTGTGTGTAATCTGGGCTTTTATATGGTACAGAGCCACTGGTACCATAGCTTGTTGGAGACCTATGGTTTTTAAAAGAAGACCTGCAGAAGGGTAATGCAACCTTCTCCACAAGGCTCCTATTGCCCTCTTTGTGTAACTCAAGCTAATATGTCTGGCATGTTTCCCCCAGCTGGAACCCCAAACTGGGGGCGGGGCCCTGGTATACCAACTAGCAGTGGCAAAGCAGAGTTGCACAAATCTTTGTTGTTACCCTTAAGAGCACTGATGTTCTGCAGGACATTCCTTCTGACACACCGGAACCCAAGCTGGGCCCTTCAGGTCCGAGGGGAGCCCATACAGGCATGTCCAGGTGCACCAGAGCAGGACAAGTCTGCTAACCTAGATCTGCAGGCAGACCCTTACCGTGACCATACAGAGGGTCAGAAGGATGATACCGGGGAGTTTGGGGAAAATCCTGACCTGGAAGTGCTGCTTGATGAGGAGGACAACCCCTCTGATGAAGAGGAGAAGGGGGAGGAGTGGACAGAGCCTAAGAGGGGGATTCCAGTCCCTTTCCTGTTTGATACAAAACCTCTGTGCTATCTTATAATAGAGGCTTTAGAACATTGCAGTTGAAGGAGGTGCAAACCATGGAGTTATTAGACATGAATCCAGTCCTGTCTGCATCCTCCTCCACTCCAAAGTGTTTTCCTGACTTTATACATTGTGACCAGATTATTGAACAGGAATGGGCAGGCACGGATCAGAGAAAATATCTTCCTATGCCCAGGGTACAATGTTTTCTTTTTTTTTTTTTTTTTTAAGTGATCTTTTTCTCCCCCTACGTGCTCCTCGGCAGCCACTCCTTCAGGCTTGCCAAGGCAGTCCCCTGATCCATCCTTCCTCTGAGACTCCACCTGCCTCAGATGGCAACCGATCCCCAGGGTGACTCGGCGTAACCCTTTTTGCCGGATGGGTCCCCCTCCTCCGGAAGGCACCAGCCGAGGGGTAAGCCAGCCCTACTATTTCTCTTAGCCCCAGGGATGCTGCTGAGGCGGGGTGCTCAGCAGGACTTTGATGGCCTCAGAGCGCCGGGCAGCCGTCATCCGGCTACCGTGAAGCGGTAATTCCGCTTTTCTGGTTATCCCCTCCTCTTGCATGCGTCAGCAGTGCTCCTGGTCTCCACCAGGGGCCGCTGCAGCGCGACAAGCTCCCACTGCCCACCCCCAGGAGAGGAGAGCAGTCCTATGGACGCTCAATCCTCTCCTGCCCCTGCCAGTCCCCGACGACCTGAGTCTGTTCCCGAACTCGGGTCGCCGGTGTGGGCTGAGGTAAGGCACCAGCGCCTCAACCCTCTGCACCACTGGGCTGGCTCATATTTTCCTTTAATGGAAGAGAATACCTGAAAGTGAGACACTCCACCTCTTGCAGATAAAGCTGTCTATAACTCTGTAAAGCACAAGACGATCCCAGTTGAGGGATCTCTGGCCCTAGCTTATGTGCACGATAAGCGAGTGGATGCTTAGTGCAGAAGGGCCTTCGCCTCAAATAGAGCAAATCTCTTATGCATCCTTTATTGTTGCTAGAGCACTAAGCTTGTGAGTTACGGCTCTGGGTAGTTTGGTTCCCCTGGATTCTGAGGAGTCGAGTATTTTACAGCTGGTATCCATGGCTTCCACCTTTCTAGGGGATGCCAAGGTGGAAAACTTACGGATGTCAGCTTGCTCTACTTATGACATTGTGTCCACCATACAGGGTGTATGGCTGAAGCATTGGGTCATGTACCAGGCATCCAAGGTCAAGCTGTTTAATCTGGCTTTTAAGGGAGGCCGGTTATTTGGATCATGCCTGAATGACATTTTGAAAGATGTCCAGTATAAGAAGGGACATCTTCCAGTACTAAAACAGCAGCAAAAGGCCAGCTCAGCCTGAAAAGGTCGAGGAGGTGGTCAACAGAGGCAGTATCGAGGGGGTTTTTGTCCCTTTCAGAATTTCGGAAACCAGAGGAATAAGGGGTCCTACTCTGGGTTCAAGGGCAATAGTAGCAGAGGATCCTTTGCCTGGAAACATAATGGAGGACCAGGATGAAGAGGTAGCATGTCACAATGAGGGTATGCACCCCATATCTGCCTTCCTTCCCTTGGTGGAAGACTGCAGAAGTTTTACACAGGATGGGCACAAATATCATAGATGCTTGGTCCTGTAGATGCTGGCATTAGTTAGGCAATAGAGTTTGCAACTATTCCCACAAAGGGGCATTTTCTGCAGTCCCCTGTACCAAAGGACCCAGTGAAGAGATGAGCAGTGTCTCAAACTTGAGATCATCTCAGGCACATTGGGGCAGTTGTTCCAGTGCCCCATGATGAACTAGGCCAGGGATTCTACTCAATTTACTTTGAATTTGGTGGGGATTGACCAATTCTTGACCTGAAGCACCTAAACAGGTTTATTCGCCAGACGACATTCAAGATGGAGTCCCTACCATCAATCATTTGGGCTGTCTGTTCAGGGGATTATCTAGCATCCATAGATCTGAGAGATGCATATCTCCACATTCCCATTCGACAGTCTCACCAGAAGTTCGTGAGGTTTGTGATTCTGGGGGGCAACATTTACAGTACTCAGCACTTCCTTTTGGGCTGGCAACAGCACCTAGGGTGGTCTCAGATGTTTTCACAATCCTGGTGGCCCAGTTAAGGCAGGAAGAATATCATGTCTATCCCTACCTGGATGACTTGCTCTTTAGAGTGCCTTCTGCTCTACTGGTGAGGAAATCAGTGGTCTGGACCCTGGAGTCTCAAGGTTGGGTAGTCGTTTGGGAGGAAAGCTCCCTGAACCCATCTCAGAGCCTGGAGTACTTGGGTGCAGTGTTCAGGACGGATGAGGGGAAGGTCTTCCTCTCAACAGCTAGGATGGAGACCCTGAGACGAGAGGTTCAGTGGTTGAGAAGCCAGTCATTGGCTTTGGCTCACAACCTGCTATGGATTATGGGTCTCATGACTGCATCAATAGAATGAATTCTGTGGGCCCCCCTACTCATGCGACCCTTTCAGAATGGGTTGCTGGCTGCCTGGAATCTGACCTCGCAGGACTATCAGGCCATGATCCAGATTATTCCACCCCTGAGACCAGTTGCTGAGTTGGTGAGTGAGCTAAGAGAACCAAAGAAAGGGGGCCCCCCCTTAGAAGTTCCCCCAGAATTGATTCTGACAACTGATGCCAGTCTGTCAGGCTGGGGTGCAGTCCTGGACCAACTCCTGATTCGGGGATTTTGATTTGCCTGGGAAATCAGGGCAGTATCTCTTGCTCTCCTTCACTTTCGCAAGCTGGTACTGTCAAAGTCATGAAAGAAAGGTCAGATAATGCTGTCATGGTGGTGTACATGAACAGTCATGGTGCAAAGAGCATGGAGATGCTAAGAGAATGGCTGCTGTGGGCAGATGGGTATCTATAACTGTCTCGACAGTTCACCTGGCAGGAGAGTTGAACATCCATGCTGACTGGCTAAGCTGCGAGAATGTCCATCCAGGGACGTGCATGCTGAACTTGGAGGTGTTCCTCCTTCTGTGCAGAAGGCTTGGTTGTCCGCAGTTCTGTCTGTTCGCCTCCAGCCAAAATGCTCAAGCGCAGAGGTTCTTTATTCGATACTGGTGTCCACAGGGCAGAAGCAATGAGCGCTCTGTCACAGACATGAAATTTCTGCTGGAGATATGCTCCTCTGCCACTCCTCCCCAAGGTCATGTGCAAAATAAGACACTCGAAAGGAGTTCCAGAATGGCCAAGAAGGCCATGGTTCTCAGACCTAGTGAATCTGTCTTTGCACACACCATTCTACCTCCCAATCCGGGAGAACCTTCTCTCCCAAGCACCCGTTTTACATCTAAACCCGGAGGTGATGCAGCTTGAGACCTGGATCCTGAAAGGAGGAGGCTTCTGAAACAGGGTTTCTCCAGGAAGGTAGCGGATACTTGTGATGGCCTCCAGGAAAGGCTACACATCTGCAGCTCATGCTCGTGTGTGGACCATTTTTTCGGCTTGGGCCAGAGAGAATAACAACAGGCCTTCAGAAGCCATGGTTCCATAGATTTGGGATTTTTTGCAGGTGGGAGTGGACAAAAGATTGGCGTTGAGTACCCTGAGAGGTCAGGTATAATCACTTGGAGCCTCCCTGGACTCGTCTGTAGGGACTAACCTGGAGGTTACACGATTCCTGCAAGTGGTTAGTAGAAGCCAATCTCTGCTTCGAACCCTTATTCCACCATAGTATCTAAATCTAGTTTTGAATGCTCTTTGTAAAGAACCCTTCGAACCTCTTTATTCAGTATTGCTTGACATTCTGTCAAATAAAGTGTGTTTTTTAATTGCTGTGTGCTCAGCCAGAAAGATTGGTGAGCTCTAGGCCTTGTCCCACAAAGAACCTTACCTTATCATTCATAAGGACAAGGTGGTTCTGAGAACGGCTCCATCTTTCATTCTGAAAATTCCTATATCTTTTCACATGAATCAAGAGATCTGTCTTCCATCCTTCTGTCCATAGCCGACTCGTCCAAATGAACGTGAGTTGCACAAGTTAGATTTGTGCAGGACAGTTAGAATGTATCTTAAATTAATTGCAGTGTTCAAGATATCAAATAGGTTGTTCGAGCTATTCGGAGCAGCAAAAAAAGGTCAAAAAGCCTCCATGGTCACCTTGACAAGGAGGGTGAAACATAGAAACATAGACTTTGACGGCAGATAAGGACCGCTAGGCCCATCTAGTCTGCCCATTTCCCTACCTACAGGATAGGCCGCAGATCCTAGTTAACCAACAGCCTATATCTTCCTGCCCCCCCACAAGAATTGCCTTATGTCTGTCCCATGCATTCTTGAATTCTCCCACAGTTTTAGACCCCACAACTTCCTCAGGAAGGCTGTTCCATGCATCCACTACCCTCTCTGTGAAATAATACTTCCTCATGTTGCCCCTGAACCGCCCTCCTTCTATCTTTAAATTGTGTCCCCTTGTTCTTGCAAGTCTCTTTTTCTGAAAGATGCTACCCTCTTGGATTTTGTTGATTCCTTTGAGGTACTTGAAAGTTTCTATCATGTCCCCCCTCTCCCTTCTTTCCTCAAGGGTATACATATTAAGCTCCTTTAGTCTCTCCTCATATGGCTTGGGTGAGGTAGTCTATTGCCAAGGTCTATGTGGCAGTAAAGAAGAGCTCTGGCTCTCAACAAGGCTTATTCCACCAGGGCTGTGACTACTTCCTGGGTGGGGAAAAAAGGGAGTCATCTGTGTTAGAATTGTGCAAGGCAGCAATGTGGTCTTCTGTCCACACATTCACTAAGCACTACAGATTGGATGTGCAGAGCTCTGTCGATGCAGCCTTTGGTTGCAGAGTTTAACAGGGGGCAGTTAGCAGATAAATTTAATTTCCATTTTGGGTTTGCATATGGGACAATATTCTCCCCCACCTATTAGATAATGGGTACTGCTTGTTAGAACACATATATAGTAACTACCCATTGACAATGTGGAGCGCTACAGAAATAAGACATTTCTTCGTGCTTACCTTAAACTCCTTTTCTGTTAGCTCCAACATTGTCAATGGGACCTCTCCCAGGAGCCTTGCTCCTGATGCACATTGTCTGGTATGCACCTGGGATGTCTCTTGTATCTTCAGAACTTTTTGATTGTAAATAGTGTGACATCCTTCTATGGTTTATCTGCTGACAATAAAACAAAGAAAAAAGATTTTTATGCTATAGACTTTTTGATTACGGGCATGCAGCTTAATAGGTTTGATGTTTTCTGAGCAATAATTGTTGCTTCTCTGTTACAACTTAGTGCTTATACTGTTTGCAGTTCTACTGTTATACACCTTTTCTATTAACAGTTTTTGGCTAGTCTTGCGCTAACCGTGTTCATCCCAGAATTCTAAAAGAACTAAGGGTAGAACTAGTGACACCACTGACTACCCTTTTTAACGAATCATGGGAGGATGGGGTGGTATCCGAGGACTGGAGGAGGGCAGATGTGATTCCCCTTCACAAAAGTGGGACAAGGCAGAAGCAGGAAACTACAGACCTGTTAGTTTAACCTCAGTGATAGGGAAAATGATGGAATCACTTCTGAAGGAAAGAATTGTTGAGTATCTAGAGGCCAGAGGGCACAGGACCCTAGGCAGCATGGATTCACAGCGGAAGGTCATGACAGATGAATCTGATAGATTTCTTTGACTGGGTGACCAAAGTAGTAGATCAGGGAGGGGCTGTGGACATGGCCTACCTAGACTTTAGCAAGGCATTTGACACAGTCCCACACAAAAAATGAATATACAAGTTAGCCAGCCTGGGAGTGGGTCCCAAGATGACAGCCTGGGTAAAGAATTGCTGGAGAATATGACACAGAGAGTAGTAGTAAATGGAGTCCACTCAGAAGAAAGGAGGGTTAAGTGGGGAACTGAGGTTCAGTAGATAGATTGGTCCTCTTCAATGTCTTTATAAGCTACATTGCAGAAGGACTGAAAGAAAAGTATGTCTCTTTGCAGATGACACAAAGATCTGCAACAGAGTTGATGCACAGGGTGGGGGTGGAAAGGATGAGAAGGACTCTGGCAAGGTTAGAGGAATGGTCAAATGTATGGCAGCTTAGATTCAATGCTAAAGAAGTGCAAGGTAATGCACCTGGGAAACAAAAACCAGGGAAGAGTACACAATGGGGGTGAGATACTAACAACAACAGAAATGGAAAGGGACCTGGGGGTAGTCATATCAGATGACCTAAAGGTGGGCAGGCAATGTGAGAGGGCAGCAAGGAGGGTTGGGGGATACTGGGATGCATAAGGAGAGGCATCACCAGTAGAAAACAGGAAGTTGTTATCCTCTGTACAGACAGCTGGTGAGACCCATCTGGGTACTGTGTGCAGTTCTGGAGACCCAATCTCCATGAAGACATAGACAGGATGGAAGCTGTCCAGAGGAGGGCAACTAAATGGTGCAGGTCTGCACCGGAAGACATATGAAGAGAGATGAAAGAGCTTAATATGTATACCCTCGAGAAAGGAGGAGAGGGGACATGATAGAAACGTTCAAGTACCTCAAGGGAATCAACAAAGTCCAAGAGGGTAGCATCTTCCAAAAAAAGAGGTGTGCAAGAACAAGAGGGCACAATTTGAAGATGGGAGGGGCGGCTCAGAGGTAATTTAAGGAAGTATTTTTTCACAGAGAGGGTTGTGGATGCATGGAACGGCCTTCCGGAGGAGGTTGTGGAGTCAAAATCAGTGGTGGAATTCAAGCATGCATGGGACAGTCATAAGGCAATTCTAGGGGTTGGGGGTAGGAAGAAGTAGGCTGCTGGTTAACTAGGATCTGCAGCTTACCCAGTAGGTAAGGAAATGGGCAGACTGGGTGGGCCAAGCGGTCCTTATCTGCCGTCAAATTCTATGTTTCTGTGTTTCTATGTATATTTTCATTGCAAAAAACTTTGTTAATTCACCAGTTAGGGTAAGTCAGTGCCACAAAAGTAGGGGAAATGAGGCGTTGGGTTTCAACCTAACACCCTGCCCAGCAGCAAAAGGAAAAAAACATTGGATTTTGGGTCTCCGAGTCTTGGCAAATCATGGGTGGGGTCTTCCTTGGGTTTGTCAACCCTAATGCCCACCCCATTCCATGAGCAAACAACGTCACACATGACCTCCTTTCTTTACACAGGGCCTACAGGGCTGTATGTGAAGAAAGGTACAACAGATTGTGTTGGCAACCTGTGGCGAGAGATACTTCTCTACCTTTGAAGAGTGTATCATTATGAGGCAGTGGCTTGGAGCTGTACCTTGTGCTTCGGATTGGAGGCTATGGGCTGGGGGGATAGGGGTGGGTATTAGGGTTGACAACCCCCAAAGAAAACGCCACCACTGATTCACAAAGATCCGGAAACCCAAAACCTGTTTTTCCTTTTACTGCTTTTGGGGAGATGGATGGGACGTTGGAGTTGGAAACCTAAATGCTACATTTCCTACTTTTGTGGTGTTGAGTTACCCTAATTGGTGCATTAACAAAGTTTTGTAATAAATTTCTCACTTTTGAGGTGGTACAATCAAATCCTCATTTACTTGCAGAAGCCCAGGGCCCTCTGGGCCCTGCTCTCCCATTCCTGTATAGATGCATACATGTATGTTGCTGTGGAAACGCAGGGCCCCATTTGTAGCAGAACAGGAACCAAATGTCAGCATAGCTTTCTTAGTACCCCACCTCATGAACCTGGTAGTTAACATTTTCTTATCCCTTTTGAAACGTCATTCTGCGCCACTGAAATGTCATTCTGTGCCACGGTGTGAAAATACATTTTAGCCAGGATTTGAAAAATTATAGCTATCAGGTGGTGTAAAAAAAAATTGCTGCATTGAAAATTTGGGGTCAAAATATTTACAGTTACCAAAGTTACAAGCAAGAGTAGTAACCTTTCAACATACATGCATAACTTTGCCATGTTAACATATTTTGACCCCAAATTTTCAACATAGCCTTTTTATGACCCTACCTCATGAACAAGGGTGATGAAAATGTTCAAATCCTGCCTGAAAGGTTATTTCGCCAGGCAACCATGAAATAACCTTTCGGCCTGGATTTGCATAATTCCACCATCATTGTTGATGAGGTGGGATCGCTAAAAGGCCATGTTGAAAATTTGGGCTCAAAGTATGCAAAAATGGCAAGCTAAAAACCCCACTGAAATGCATTGAACTGTATTTACCTTAGTGTCCCATATTGCAGTTGGTGGTTCCAGCAGCAGGATGTATCTTCGATTGGTGATTGGATCCTCTGCCCTGTGACCTGTTCAGGTGAGTGAGAATGTGTGGGGATGTACTGGGGTGTGTGGGGTGGTGGGTGCTGAGTGGGAGGTGGAGTTGGGGGGGGTCAGTTCGGCAAGGGACCATATTCTTTTTTGTAGGTACTAGACACCAGGGACATACTATATTATTAGGGGGACAGTGATCAGTGGGTGGCGATGCCACTAGACACCAGGGAGACATCATTTTATTACGGGGACAGCGATCGATGGGTGGAGGGTACCACTAGACACCAGGGAGATATCATTTTATTATGAGGACTGCGATCAGCAGGTGGAAATGGCGGCTCACTTCTCTCACTGCAGCCCACAGCATGAGTTCCAGTTACAACTGTAGAAGGCAAGATAGTCCTGCTGTTTTCATACAGAGAACGTTGGTCAAGGACCCCTCTTGCTAGCTGGGCACCTGGGATTTTGGGTGCTCAGAAGAAGTATATCTTGCCATTATTGTGAAAAACAAACATCAGAATCTAGCTAAATGGGGTCTGTTTCACTAGGTTCTGGTGTTTGTTTTAAAAAATGACAGCATATTTATGTATTTTCCATGATTATTAGTTCATAGAGAAAATCAACAAAATGGCAGTTGTTACGGCACAAAAAAAATATTTGATTATGTGCCAAGCAAGTGGTGAGAAACCAAAAAAGGGTCCTGCGACATCAGATTTATTTCATTTTTCACAGGAACATTATCTCAAAAACCCTACTGTGCATGCAGAGAATTGAAAAAATGAAACTTTAAAGCCTTATAACTCCGTAACCATTTATTATTTTTTCACCAGGCCATTCAAAGGCACTACCTTAGGACATTGCACATGTGCCTTGCAAGTTTGGGGAAAAAATTCTATTTCATGAAGGCTGCAGATGAGAGCAAAAAAAAAAAAATTAAGTATAGAAAAAAAAGTGAGAAATGATTAGAAATTGACATATGCGGATCTCAGAAACCACATAAGCTGGTGTTTCAAAATTTTTCACAGATCAAGACCTTGCCTACTACACTACACTGCACATGCAAAATTTCAGCTAATTTTGTCAAATGGTGCCAAAGATATTGAGGTTTAATACTGAACAAGCTACTCAACCCCTAACTACAGTGGCAGTGTCGCACCACTGTAATACATATATATAGGGTTGCTACCTCTGGCTGAGGCAAAAACTGGATTAAAAAAACATACCTCAGGTGCTGCCCATTGCCCAACCTGTTTTATGACTGATGAGTGCATTGCATCCAGGGTGTGCAATTCCTATTCTTTAGGTGCCCCAAGGCAGGCATTTTTGATTTTCTCTTGCTGCCTGCCCTCTGAGGCACTACCTGTAGCTGATTTTTTTTTTTTTTTTTTACCTCTTCAGGCAGTCAGGCGGATCTTTATTATTTTCAGCAGGCTTCCGTCCTCTTTCCCCCTTCCTGGCCTAGAACGAATCTTGATTCCAGTCCTCTCTGTCCCTCCCCCCAAACACAGTTATCATCATGTGACCATGATGACGTGCGCAGATGTGCGGTAATGGGATTGTGTGCGGCCACGGTCACTTATTGATGTGCTCAGTCAGTGGCATCAAGGGTGGTTGGCTGCACTTGACTGCTAGATCCTGCCCCATGCAAGATGTCACCAGAACCACAGATCATGGTAGTTGGAGGCACGACCAGCAGCATCAGCACTTCAGCAGTGTTTGTACAGCAGAATTTTGTGCAAGGAATACACGAAGAGCTGCACACAGGGAAAGCTGTGTTAAAAGAAGGGTCTAAATCAACAATCGGTTGCAATCAGCAGTTTAGTTCAACAGTTGGGAGTGTAGCAATATCCCCCAAAATATAATTTAAATATACAGTATTTAATGTTGTCTTTTTAAGGGCTGCTTTTCTGTAGTACTGCTGGGAGAACTATTAGTGATAATACTCATGCTTGGTTAACTGCTGATGAAATACTGTAAATGATCTATAATGTATGGTAAGCATCTATTAACCACCATAATCAGCAGTCACACAGCCTTGTTATACCACTGTTCAGAATTTTCAATGCTGTTAGCCAGACTTCAGAACTTCCAAGCAGTGGCATAACAAAAAAGAATGCACCAGAGTTCCATAATTCTCACACACAGAATGCAAACACTGTTTTTTTGATCATACGCTATAAAAGATGATGGCTGGGGTTTGGGTGACAATCACACTGAAATCACCTCTCATGGTTGCTAGGGCGACAGTAAACTTCTCGGTCTGTGCTCTTGAGGTTTACCATGTTGTCCTAGCAACCACTCAAGGTGATTACAGCGTGGCTATCACCCAATCCCCAGCCATTATCCTCTACGTGATAACTGGGGAGACATGTAAATCAGTTTTTGGGCATGTATTTTTTGGACTTAGGTGGGCAGGTCATTTCTCCCCAACTCTCAAAACCTGATTGCATCTGCTATTTATTAATGTGGAGTAGAAACAGAAAATAACCCAGCTGCCGATTGAGTCTTCTTTTGCCTGCCTAATTTACTGCTAATTTTTATAACAGTCACACTTTATACTTTGACTGGTTTTCCAAAAAGAGGTCTATGAAGCAGAACTTGTTTGTAATCTGCACATGCAGAAAAAATATTGATTTGACAGAATCTGTTTTAAAGAACTAGTAAACTAAAAAACAGCAGACAGGACAGTGTCACAGATTTAAGTATTAGTCAGTTGTAACTTTTTATTTCTAAATAAAAATATGTTTTTGTTTTGCTCATTAGAAAGTTTTCCATGTAAATTGGATTGTGCTGGGCATGTGGCATAGTACTTTGCCTGGCACCTGACATATCTAGTTTTGTTTCTCCTGCTACATCATCAGTTCTGTGACCTCACTGACCGTAACAGCACAGGTGACTGATCTGGCAGCTGCTGAGTGGCTTTTCCTGAGCAGCTGTGATGTCGCAGTCAGTCAGGTCACAATGCAGATGATGTAATGGGAAGAAGAGCGCTATACATGTCTGCTGCTAGGCAAAGTGCTGGTCCACACATTACACCTACAAACATCAGGTAAAAAAGTCTTCTAATTAATGGGAAAAGAAAATGAACCTCCGATATGAAAGAAAGTAGTTCACTGCTTTTAAAAGCTTATTACTTTCAGACAGTACACTAGCTCTTTAAGAGTATGTGGCTAATCAAAATGTGTTTAAAAAAAATGTACTGCCTCTGAGTAAATCAGGCTGACTAGATAAGGACCCTAAAAACTGGATGATGCTGTCCAATATTTGATAGGTGGCAACCTTATTTATATAAAAAAAATGAATTGGCTTCCCGTAGTTCATTGAAGCACTTTGCAATGTGTACAAGGTCTGGTTCATAGTTATTTCTCTACTAGGATCATCAAATGCTTATAGGCACAATATCTTCTCTCATCAGGATTCCTTAAACTGGTAATTTTCAGATTTAAATTGTCTAGAAGTCGATTTGCATTTAGTTTTTTATTCATTCTTCTGAAATTGTTTGCCCCTTTTTTTTTTTGTTCTTTTTACTCCAGATTTCTGCCTAAAAACTATCTCAAATTAGTCTAAAAACTCACTGCAGGATGTTTTAACATGTTGTTGTAGCTTACCCAAAGGTAATAAGTATTTATGATAATATTTGTAAACTCATGGATACCATAATCAGAGAGCAAATAGCTCTTGTTGTCAGAGTAGAGAATCAGCTGACTCAGGCAGCTAGAACATTTCTGCTAGAAGATTTCAATTAGAAGGCTAAGGGTTATCGTAAGGATCAGTATAGGGATGAGGCTTAGCAGGGATCAAGTCAATTGCAGGGGCTATGTGGTGCTTTTCTTCAGGGCTACACTCTAGAGGAAGGTGTGTCTGCCCTTTCTTCAGGAGCTTTGCAGAGCTGTATGCTTAGCTTGAAGCAACGAGGGAAAAGACCTCTCTTGCGACACCTACTCAGCAGTAGCCTACTCCCCCAGAGGCCCTCTGGTGCAGTGGGGTGGAGAGGGGAGGTGGAAGGGTGACAGGGGCAGCCATAAGGGGATCAACCAACGTCACACCATCCCAACAGCAAATTGTTTTGCACCCTTGGAGGAGACTCTGGTATCATGACTTCACCAGGGGAAACTCTAGGTCAGTGGTGGGAAATGGCAGTGCAACCTGGTGGCACCCAAGAGTGAGAGTAGGAAGGTAGCTAGGAGAGTCTTAGTGATCAGGGATTCTGTAATAGGGGAGTGAAAGAATGGTGAGTGGGGGGGGGATAGTCAGGTGCCTTCCTGGGACATAAGCCAACTGGGACACAGACAGAATAGGTGGGATAACGAAGAGGAACCGGGAGCTGAGGGTACTGGTACATTTGGGTATCAACATTCTGGTGAACCAGCCTGTAGAGCAAGTGAAGCGGAACTTACAGAGGTTAGAGGACAGATTGTAGGCACACTCAGCCTCTCTGGCCTTTTCTGAGGTTCTCCCTGTGTGAAGCAGGGAAGGAAGGAAAGATAGCGTAAGTAGGGAGGAAATAGAGGAATTAAATTGGTGGTTAAAAGGGATGGTCTAAGGAGAAAGGATACCACTTTGTGGGGGATGAGAGGCTTCTGGGACAGGAGGCTCTTCAAAGGTGGTGATCTTCACCTGATGAGAGAGGGCACCAGCGTGCTGGGCCAGAAGTTTGCTGTCTACTTTATACAGTTAAACTGACTGTGGGGGACACCGAGGCTGTGGAGCCACGCTAAAGGGAGGGAAGGAGGGGAACCTAGCTATTGCTTTCCCTGTACTGGGGACTGATGGGCTCTTCCTGTACTGGGGACGGGTAGTAGTAAGGTGGGTAAAAGTAAGCTGAGGTTCAGAAAGGAGTAGTAGAAGGGCCAAAAGGCTCTCATGGTCTTTGAGCAGTAGGAAAAATAAGGAAGGGGAAGGAATACAGGTGTAGTTCACAAAACAACGAAACAGGATCTGAAGCTAGTTGGAAGAGGGCTGCCTTACTGCCAGGAGTCTAGCTAATAAAATCAGTGAGTTCCAGGCATTGATGGCAGACACTGAGGCGGACCATGTGGCCATCACAGAAACTTGGGCCACAGAGAGTAATGAATGGATCTTGTCAGTTCTAGGTTACACAATGTTTAGATAGGACACAGGCAAAGGCAAAAGGGGGGTAGGCGTAGCCCTATATGCCAGGAATGGCATAGGGGCTGTGGAGGACCAACACATCAGTGGAGTAGTGGGGAGACAGAGTTGCCTTGGATTCGCCTCACTGCACCCTCAGGCAAGAAAACAGAGATGGGGATGATCTGTAGACTGCCATGAAAAGGGCAGTAAGGAGATAAGGGAGCTTGGGGAAGGGCTGGCAAGGGGAGTGAAGAAGGGGGGAGTGGTGGTAGTGGGTGATTTGAACCTGCCAGATATCAGCTGGGACATTCCAGCTGCCAAGGGCTTCAGAAGACAGGCCCTGTGGGATACAGTTCTGGACTACCTACTGGTTAAGAAACCCACTAGAAAGATGGCCGTTCTTGATCTGGTGCTTATCAACCTGGAGATGGTGGGTGGAATGAGGTAGGGGAACCACTGGGGTCCAGTTACCATAACTCCATTTGGTTCAGGCTTGCCCTCAAGACCGGAATGTCACTATCAAAAACTGAAGTCCTAGATTTCAGAAGAGCAGACCTCAGAAAGATGAGGGAGCTGGTCAAAGACAAATTGACCAGGGTGGACAGCATTGGAGGTGTCAAGGAAAGATGGGGGCAATCAATGAGACCATTCTTGAGGCAAGAGAGTCATACATGAGAATTGTTACAAATCAAAACAGGTACATCCGGCCATATGGTTCTCGGACAGGGTAAGAGAAGCAGTGAGGGTCAAGAAAATGGCTTTCATCAGGTACAAGGAAAAGCAGGGGGAGAAGGAATGGGAAATGTACCAAGTAAAGACTAGGGAAGCATGTCAGTGAGGCATAGTTCAGGAAGCATAGGAAAACCAGGAGCAGTTATAAAGTCCGCAAGTATTATAAATTACAGTAAAATAAAAAATGAAATTGTTCAGGATAGTTCTTTACTAAGGCAGTAAAAGCAGAGAAAACAAATGCCTTCATCTCTGGGTTTCTTTTCAATTTCAAATCTCAATCTCTCTAACAAAATATTGTTTTCTTTATATATAATGTATTTTCCTGGCAGTTAACTTCTGCATCCTGAGCTTGTTAAGAAGCATGTCCTGTTTTCACACAATGCCCCAAAACTTTGTGCGTTTCTTTTGTTGCAGATGCAACAAAATAGAACATTGTGTCCCAGAACTGATCTCCTGCTGCCAGCTCTGCAAATGAGTTTGTGGAGGGTAAATTGCATCTCAAAGATGACCCCCCCCAAGTTCCAAATAGCTTTTTGCAATCATGTCAACAATATACTGTAACTATTGTATATACATTGTCAAACTAAGGGATCCCAGTTTGACACAGTTTTACATACTGTATATCTTTATAGCCACAGATAGGCAAGGGGGAAGAAAAGGTAGAAACCGCAAGTGAAGGTAGAGAGATAGGAAGAGATATAGCGAAAGGGGGAGAATCATAGTACTATCAGAGTGATCAGTTCCTAGGTTTCACAAGAAAATTTGAATGCACAGTCAGTCAGACAAGAGACAAAAAAGGAGAGGATAAAACAGATCCTTGCTTTTAACCCTTTCCACATAAGATAGGACAGGGTCTTATTCAACCCTGTCACATACCCCCCCTCTTTAAGAGGGTACGTTTTTTTTTTTTTTTTATTTTAAAAAGGTTTCCAAAACTTTCTTTTAATTCTCTTCTAATATTCCCTTATAACCTTTACAGTTCTGCCCAGACACCTTAGTACTCGGCCTCTTGATAAGGACTCTAGGCAGATAGAGTGTTCTGGTAAAAAGGTATACTCTTCAGCCACATGTGCTGTCCATTCCCTAAACTTCCTTGCCCACCTGGTTCAATATCAGAATGCCCTGTGGGAGAAGGCTTTTGAGGTGGCACAGGCTCAACCTGTCTCCCTGGGAAGGTTGTACTGTTGCACCTCCTCAAGTCATGCTCAGATGTGGGGACCCATGTCCTTCGAGCCTCTTATGATTCTGTGGGCTCTGCAGATAGAGCCACAGCTATGGGAGTTTGCCTATGCCTGTATTCCTGGCTTAGGATCTCCGGGTTCGCTCCAGACGACCAGTCAAAAGATTCTGGATGTCCCCTTCAGGGGCCCTGTCTTGTTTGGCGAGGATTTTCAAAACATAATCACTCTCCTTCAGGAGTCAGGTGAGGCTGTCCGTTCGGTTCTACCATGTCTCAGCCTAAGTCGTCTCAGCAACAACCTTTTCGTCACGCCTCCAAGCAACAATCCCAGAGGTCAGCAACCCAAGAGTGCCTTCAAGAGAAAGGCCTTTTCCCAAGCCACAGGAGGTTCTGTGCCCAGAGCTCCCAGTACCTCCCAGGCCGCATTGCCTGTCCCCAGCCTGACTCCTTACCCAACCCCCCTTCCCCCAGCCGAATCCCTGGGGGAGGCGGTGGGGTGTCGGTTCTCCCTCTACGGAGAGGGTTGGTGCAGAATAACCTCAGATCAGTAGGTTCTACAGTTGGTGAAACAGGGGCACACCCTAGAATACTTGGAGATTCCCCAGGACAATCCTCCAGTCCCCTCCCATTACCCTCACGCCCATCTTGCCTTGATTTAAGAAGAGATCCAGGCACTCCTGCGAAAACAGGCCATCAAGCCTGTTCCACCAGTACAGTGAGGGAAGGGATTCGACTCACATTTTTTCCTGGTTCCAAAGAAAACAGGAGATCTGCTTCCCATTCTGGACCTCAGCAGCCTGAATCAGTTTATAGAGTACAAAAGGTTCAAGATGGTCACTCTTCCCAGCCTTCTCCCCTTACGTCATAAGGGGGTTGGCTGTGCTCCCTGGACATGCAGGACACTTATCTGCACATCTTGGTGTTTCCACCCCACAGAAGATTCTTTTGCTTCCATTTGCAAGGAACCACTACCAGTTTCAAGCTCTACCGTTCGGCCTGTCCTCAGCCCCACAAGTCTTCACATAGTGCCTCGTAGTCGTGGCAGCAGCCTTGAGTAGGGAAGGCTGTTCTGTCTTCCCGCACGTAGATGACTGGCTTCTGAGAGCCCCAACCAAGGAAAAATTGCTCAGAACCATGGAGACCACTTTCTTCCTGTTTTGAGATCTGGGGGTAATCCTCAACCTCCCCAAATCCTCCCCTTAGCCAAGTCAGAGATTTCAGTACATAGGTGCGATTTTGGACACCGAGGAAGGCAATGCCCTCCTTCCCCCAGACAGGGCAGAATGCCTTTGAACTCAGGCTTAGCTAGTCTCATCATCTTGTAAAGTTCCAGCCAGAGCAGTTCTGAGACTGCTGGGATATATGGCAGCAGGCATTGCAACAGTGCCCCTGGCTCGCCTGCACATGTGAGTGACCCAGTAGAACCTTCGGATCCAGTGGAATCAGCGTACAGACGACTTGGACCTTTTAGTGTCAGAATCCAACTCAGTGTGACAGACTATGATGTGGTGGCAAGACCCCCTCCAATCTCTCCAAGTGGGTTCACTTCCGGTTGGAGTCACCTTGACAGATTCTGACCATGGATGCATTGGGCAAGGACTAGGATGCCCATCTTGCAGACCGTCAGACTTCGGGGGCTTGGTCCCCATTGGAGCAACATCTCCACATCAACGTATTGGAAATGTGGGCGATCCTGTATGCTCTACAAGCCTTTCAGACTAACCTACTCCCAGGTCCTCTCTTGATCCAGACAGGCAATATGTCCGTGGTCTTTTATATAAACAAGTAGGGGGGAACGCATTCTAACCCCCTCTGCAAAGAGGCCATGAGAGTGTGGTATTGGGTCCTAGAGCATCACCTGAGCCTGACTGCTGTGCATGTTCCAGGGGTTCAGAATACCTTGGCTGACAGTCTAAGCCGTGTCTGGTCCAAGGCTCACGAATGGGAACTTCTGTCCGCTGTGGTCGAAGACCTCTTCGACAGGTGGGGCCACCCAGAGCCGGACCATTCGCATCCCCATCCAGCACAAAGCTTCCTAATTCTCGGGGCGTGGATATGTTGTTCTGTCCACACTGTCTGGCAGGTACCTTGCTGCTTTAAGGTGGGCTGGAAAGTCTTCAAGCTAGCTCCTCCCACCCACCTGGATGATGAAACTCTCGACTCTGCTCCATGATGCCAGATCTTCCTTCCTTACCACTTGGAAGCATCAGGTTCCCTTCTTAGCGCTCTCATGTTTTACAGGCCCTGGCTCCAAAAACTTCAGATTTTTTTCCCTAAACTTACTTTGAAACTTGTTCGAGTTTGGTCTTCACCCTCTCCCCTCGTGGCTGCGATGGAGGACTAGACCATCCCCGGGTTCCGCCGGTGCCCCTGCGGGCAGATGTCGTCATGCACCGACCCCCACACCTCGTACATTTATTGCCTCTGGCACAACCACAATCCACATGTTTGCGAGATGTCTATCCTTTTCTCCGTCAGTGCTTGAAGACCACTCTGCCTGACTCCAGCTGGGGCAACCGGAGAAACTGTACCTGCCACTCAAATCAGAGGAAGCCCATTGGGTGGTGTCTGTGGTGGCGGGCTCTGTGGAACAACTGGAACAGCTCGGCGAGCTCCTCTTCAGCTTCAGCCTTTATTCAGCTCCAGCTGGGCTCTTCTTACTCGGCTTCCTTTCGGGAGCTGTGCCAGTCCCTCTCGACTAAAGAGGACGGTCCTTCTGGGTCTCACACCCCTCGGTCCTGGAAGAAAGATCCAAAAAAGGTAAGACCCACCGTTGACGCTCTTGCGAGCGGGAGAGATCTCGTTCTCCGGACCATTGGCTCTCGACTTTGGTCAGTGTTGCGGCCTGGGCCGCTGGTTTCACGGTGTCCCTGTCAGACCAACTGGCCAAGATGCCTGTTGACGCTGCCGAGATTTTTCTTGAGCACACCGACAGGTTGTCGACCGAGGAGGCTGACAACTCTTTCTCTCTCTCTCTCTCTCTCTCTGTCAGACACCGGTGCTTCCGGTGCCTTCCAAGGACTTGCCTCAGACCATTGAGCTGAAGTCCCCAGCCCAGGACCCTGAACTGAAGGGGCAGCGGGTTTCCTCCTCTCCTTCCTCGGCTCGCTGCCAGAACCACCAATGGTCTTCATCTCCGTCCTCCTTTGCTTCGGGGAAAACCCACCGATGGTGGTCACGGTCCCAACATCACGGAAAGCGGCGCCTTCACTCTGCTTCCTCATCCTCCTTGGCTGATGAGAGGCTCCAGTGCAAGTTGCATTGGCGCCATGAGGATCTAATGTAGTAACCGCTCCTTTTGGCCGGCAGCGAGCTGACGCCGGATTCCACACTGGCAGTTAAGTGGCTGTCACCTGAATGGCCGAAGCTAACTCTAGCTGCCGGTTCCCCGGTCGAGGACCCGGTCCCGGTGCAGACGGCTTGGCCGAAACAGGCTGCCCTGCCCATTGTGGTGGAACTACCACCTCCCCAGCTGAAGAATGGGGCGCCGACCGAGGATTCTTGGTCGGCTCAAGGTTTGCCTCATCGGTTGTTGGTCAGTCTCACCCCCGATTGCCCTCGACGAGTGGAGAGTGGCTCAGGCGGTCACCAGCTGTATGCAGACTCTTCGGAGTCCGAAGACTTTATTGTATTTCCGTCCAGTCGATGTGGAATCCTCGGGGGGGGGGGGGAGTGTCTTTCTGTGGATGAGAGCCCCACCTCGTTCCTCTGTATCCTTGGGCTCGTCTCAGAGTCCACTGGGATGCCACTCGAACACGTGCAGAAATGGGTCAGATATGCTCTTACGGAGATTCTGGACAAGGGGGACTCCCCTGTGGAGGCTTTCCCTGTAGCTGAGGCCATTGTGGGCCCGGCATTCGAACTCTGGCAGCGCCCAGCCTCCTGCCCAGCGCCATCAGCCAGGATGGCCTGCATGTATGCAGTCCCTACTGGCTCTCTCTCCGGCTTCTCGGAACACCCCTCAGCTGAGTGGTTGTTGGCAGATTCTGTCTTCAGGTGCTTGGGCAACACTAGGGACATGGACAAGCTGCCAGATAAGGAGTCCAAGAAATTGGACTACTCGGGGAGAAAGGTGTACATTGCCGCCTCTTTGGGCCTTCGCCAGGCCAGCTTGGCTGTTATGATGGCACACTTCTCTCATGCCTTGTTGGTCTCCCTGGATGAAGTGCTCCCTCATCTCCTGGCCAGCCCCCCAAGACTACGGTCAAGCAGGTCTGGGATCAGGGAAGGGAGGTTGCAAAGCTGCAGCTCCAGACAGCTCTGGACATTGGAGACTCTTGTGCCTGTTCGGTAGTGGGCGCAGTAGGCATGCGCTGCAGGGCTTAGTTGCAGATATCGACCTTCATGGCAGACACCCAACGCGAGCTCGCAGATGTTCCCTTTCTGGGCACCGACCTCTTCGGGCCCAGTGTGGAGGGTCACCTCCAGCGCATTGAAAAATCCAATGCCACCCTAGATTCGGTCATATCTGCACAGAAGGACAAAAGCCACCATCAGCACCGTAGGCCCTTTCGTCCCTCTGCTCCTGCAGCAAGACCTGACCAGGAGCACCAGCAGCAGGGCCAGCAGGCTCAAACTTGGCACCCTAGAGCCAAGTCCGTTGCTTCCTCAGTCAGGAAGCCTGGGGGGAAGGGCCCCGGTGGCTCCTCAGCCAGTCCCTCCTCCTCCAAGCCTGCCCAGTGACGGGTTGTGGGGTGCTGCCCCCAACCTCGTCTCACCTCCCCTGGATTCCTCTGTGGTATGCCGGCTCAGCCACTTCCTTTCTGCCTGGTCCACTATCAACACAGACTGCTGGGTGCTGGAAGTGGTCGGCAGGGACTTGCCTCTGGAGTTCGAGCAGGTCCTCCTTTGAGACCGCTACCATGGGGCTACTGGCACGCAGCCTCCCAGTCAGCCTTCCTCCGAGATGACATCGACCACCTCCTCCGCAAGGTGGTAGTCAGCAAGGTTGCAGATCCTCCTCCGTGCCCAGGGTTTGTTTCCAGGTACTTCCTGGTTCCAAAATGGACGGGGGCTGGTGCCCCATTCTCGATATGCAGGATCTGAACAAGTTCCTAAGGCCCGTGCACCTTTTGGATGGCAACCCTGGCTCAGATAATACCATCCCTGGAGCAGGGCATGTGGTTCTGCTACCTGGGCCTCCAGGATGCGTTCTTTCATATCTCAGTCCATCCGTCTCATCAGCGGTTCCTCCACTTTCGGGCAGAGGGAGCCCTCTATGAGTTCCAGGCCATACCCTTCGGCCTCTCATCAGCTCCCAGGGTCTTCACCAAATGCATTGCAGAGGTGGCAGGATTCCTGCGGCGCCGAGGGGTCTGGATTTACCCTTACCTGGATGACTGGCTGATAGCAGGTCCTTCCAGGTTGGAGGTGGAGCAGTCCAGAGATCTGGCTCTCCAGGCTTGCTCTCAACTCCGCCTCTTCATCAGCGGGGCCAAGTTGGAACTCGTGCCCTTGCAGGTGATTCAGTTCAGTGGGGCGAAGCTCGACTCTCTCTGAGTCAAAGCCTGGCTCTCGGCGGACATGGCCAAGGTCCTTTCCTCCTTTGCCCAGTCATTTCTGGTTGGGCAGTTGCACCCTGCCCGGGACTTCTTGCACCTTCTGGGTCTCATGGCGTCTTGTACCAGTGTGATCTGTTGGGCCCACTGGCATATGCGCCCCCTGTAGTGGGGGCTGGCCCACTAGTTGTGGTCTCAGTGCTGAGGTCATCTAGACCAGCCAGTCTCTGTGACCTGGGAGATGTGGGATGGCCTGTAGTTTTGGCTCATCCCAGCTCATCTGCGGGAGCGAGTCCCATTAGTCTGCCCCAAGCCGACAGTCATTCTGACGACCGACACCTCTCTGATGGATTGGGGTGCCTATCTGGGGGAGCACAGAGCCCACGGACTCTGGTCCCCTCAGGAGTCCTGATGCCACATCAGCCTGCTGGAGCTCCGAGCGGTTTAGCTAGCCCTGACCGCCTTTGCTCTATTTGTTCGGGGTCAAGGGGTCCAGGTCCAGATGGACAACACCACGACCATGTACTATCTCGGCAGACAGGGTGGGATGCACTCCTTGCCTCTGTGCAAGGAAACTCTTTGAATTTGGTCTCTCATGCTTGGCCTGGAGGCGGATCTTCTAGCCATTCATGTGGCAGGAGCCTCGAACAGTCTGGCCGATGCCCTCAGCCGGATAGGCGATGCATCTCACATGTGGTCTCTCCTGTCGGAGATAGTACAAGACCTGTTCTCCCACTGGGGCACACCTCAGGTGGACCTGTTTACCTCAAGGGAGATCGCCAAGCTAAGGCTGTACCATACCCACCCACCCAGCAGGGCTCGCTGCAGGGGGATGCCTTCTCCAGGTCGTGGACCCCGGCCCTCTTCTTCTACACCTTCCCTCCATTTCCCTTAATCCACAAGGTGCTCCTCATGGTGAGGAGGGACAAGTCGAAAGTGATCCTGGTAGCCCCAGACTGGCCGTGCCAGTTCTGGTATCCAGATCTCCTCAACCTCAGCTGCAGGCACCCAGTGTGGCTTTGCACACGCTCGGACCTCCTATCACTCAGCCAGGGGAAGGTATTCCATCTAGACCTTCAATTCCTGCACCTTACAGCCTAGTACCTCAGCAGCTAGAGTTCCTGGCTTTGGGTCTTTCCGAAGATGTCTGCACCATGGTGGAGGCATCCAGAAAGGAATCGACCAGGAAATGTTATGCCGTCAAATGGAAAAGGTTTTCCATTTAGTGTCAGGGCAAGGGCCTGGACCCTTTGTCCTGTTCAGTGGCTAACATTCTTGACTACCTTTGGTCTTTTTCTCCCCAAAGGGGGTCTACGGTCATCGACCCTTGGGGTGCACCTGGCAGCCATCTCTGCTTATCTGGCACAGGCTGGTCAGCCGACAGCACAGGAGACAGTGTTTGGCTGCTTTTTCAAAAGCCTGGATCACATGCCCCCTCCGGTGCGTAAACCTCCACCTCTGTGGGATCTACTGCTGGTACTGGCAAAGCTCGTGGGCAAGCCATTCGAACCAATGCACAAGTGTGAGTTGTCATACTTGTCATGGAAGATGGCCTTCCTGGTGGCTATCACGTCTGCTAGAAGGACAGGGGAGCTCCAGGTGCTTTCGGTGGACTCCCCTTATCTGGTCTTCCACAGGGACAAGGTTGTCCTACGCCCCAACCCGAAATTCCTTCCGAAGGTGACGTCAGAATTTCACCTTAACCAGGTGTTATCTCTGCTGGTATACTACCCTGATTACACCTCGGAGGCTGAGTACAGCTCCATATTTTGAACCTTCAGAAGGAATTTGGGTTGGGGGCGTAGGATAACCTCTCTCTTATTAAAAGGAGAGGACGATGGAAATTCAGGGAGAGGTTTGCCAGCTGTTTGTCACCTACACTGAAGCCGCTTCTTGCAGACCTGCAGCAAAACGGACTATTGCAAGATGGATCATATCATGCATAGGTCTGTGCTACGAGTTGGTGGGAAAGGAGCCTCCCAGAGGGATAAGAGCTCATTCTACCTGTCATACTGCTGCATCGGTGGCTGCTTCCAGGGACATCCCTATCCGGGAAATCTGTCAGCCTGCTACTTGAAAGTCAGCAAACACCTTCATCACCCACTACCACATCGACCTTGAGTCACACCGAGATGCTGGTTTTGGGGCCTCAGTTCTCCAATCTCTGTTCCCTAAGTAGGGGTTGTGCACCTTGCCTCCCTCCTCCTGGAGAACTGCTAGGAGTCTGCCAAAGAGTGTGGATGAACAACATATCCATGCTCCTAGAAAAACAGGTTACTCACGTATAACAGTAGATCTTACTTCGAGAGGGCTCTTGCAGTAGGTAATTACATATAGGACTGACACCGGCAGGACCCCACGGAAAAATTTCTAGCTAGCAGTCCCTGGCGAGGGACCGCCCCCACGTCAGGTGACCGGCGTCGGGAGACGTCGGTATAAAGGGGCGGTCCCAGACGCCCACATTTCCAGTTCTTTCCTGCCGTTAGCTCGTGCAGCGCCTCATGGAAAAGTTTGTGCTTCGTCAGCCCTTCCTTCGTCATTTTTTACCGAAAAAACTTTATTTTTTCGACTAACGTCAGTACTAACATCGGTGTATGTCGTCCCCTACACCCTCCGAGCACAAGAATAAGTGCGATTCGTGCAGCGCCCAACTACCGCACAAGGACGGCCACTCCCTGTGCCTGTTCTGCCTAGGCCCTGATCATCCAGTCGAGAAGTGCCAGCATTGCCTCAGCTTTAACGCAGCTACCCGAAAAAGGCAGCAGCAATCCCTGGAAGCCCATTTTCTAAAGAAGAAAATGAGCTCTATGGAGGAGGAACTTAAAAACTGAGGCAGGCGCCCACTTCCAAGGCCATCGAAAGAAGAAGGACAAGGAGAGGCACCGGGACAAAGGCTCCTCCACCGCGTCTCCCTCGGGAGTCGCTGGGACGCAGGTAACATCCCCTCTGGGGGATCACTCCTCGACGGCCGCCTCGGAGGTTTCTGAGGCAGCATCGGCCCGCCCGTCTGGCTTGTGCTCAGGCCTTGCGGGCCCTCCGGGCAGTTGGAGGCCTCCGCCTCTGGTTCGGTCGCAGGCTCGCGGCCTGCCATCGTGGGCGACTCCGGTAAGCCGGGCGTCGGCTCCTCTGACGTCCGCCCGGAGAGGGCTGGTAAGACATCTGACCCTCTGGGGCGACGGGCGCCTTCTTCCCCACCGGACCAGGCTGACCCCTCCTCTCGACCTGTCTCTGGTGATGGCTCTAGTAAGTCGGACGTTGGCTCCTCCAGCGCTCGCCGAGAGCTCACCTCTAAGCCTCACGTCGGCTCGTCCAATGTCCAGCCGGCGAAGGAACCAACGACGGACCCCCCAACGTCCGTCGTTCCCAGTTCACCGCAGCCTTCGCTGCCATCTGGGGAACCAGAGTCCCCCCCCCCCAACCTGAACCCGGGGACTTTTCCTCCGCCTCCAGGCGGTTGGGGATTTTTTCTACGCCAGGTTCTTCCTCCATCTGAGCGCCGACCTGACGTTGGCTCCCTGACGCCGCTCAGACGCCGCCCGACGTGCCGGTACTCAGCATCAGGCCTCCACCGCCGGCCTTACTGACTCAGGGAGATCTTCTGTCCCCATCGGGCTCCGGGTTTCCACCACGGACCCGCCTGTGAGGGTCCTGGCTGGGCCGGCTCAAGGCAGCCCCGGGCTTCTGGGTATCCTCCATCTTATTCGGATGTCAGTGTACCTGGGAACGCCGTTTCCGGTGCCACAGTACCCGACGTCGGGCTTCCCGATGCTGCAGTACTCGACACCTCAATACCCGACGCTGGCTTACCCACAGCCGGGTTTTGGATACGCTCCATATGGGTATAACCTGTATTCTTATCCCCTGCCTCCTCCTCCACCGCCCTCGCGGCTGCCAGTGGACCTGCAGGAGACCCTGGCCTCCTGGTGGGCTAAGGCCAAGGCTCAGCTCACCAAAGAGGTCGAGAGCCGCCTTCCAGTTACGGTGCCGTCCCAGGTTCCCGTACGCCCCAGGCGGCAAATTCCCTCACCACCCAGACTCCAGGGTTCTTCCGTCTGGATCCAGAGAGCGGCAGGACACGCGTCCCCGGGGACTCCCCAAGGGGCCCATTCCTCCCCCGGGTCAGGAAAGGGAGTCTTACTCTCTTCATCCTCCTCTTCACTCTCGGACTCCTCGGACTCTTCCGACGGCTGCTCTGAGAGAGACGACGAGCCTCGCTGTCCGTCGAAGCCCCGGTCAAGGACTCCTCCGAAGTCTCCTCCAGAGGATCCTTCTTTTACAGAGTTGCTTAAAAAAATCCAGGATGTTCATCAGTGGTGCTCCTTGGAACCAGATCCTCAGCGTCTGAAACTCGCTGAACATCTGGATCTGCCCGTGACAGCTCCTACATTAGTGCCACCCTGGATAGAGCCTCACGCCGACCTTGTTACCACGATATGGAAACAGCCGTGGGCCTTAGCTCCACTTCCTAGGAAGTCGAACAGGCTATATCAGGCTCCAGAGGGTGTTGATTTCTTGGATTCTCACCCTCGTGCCGACTCTGTCGTGATTAGCGCTGCTCACGGCCGGTCGGCGAGCCCAAAACATCTTAGCTCATCACCTCCTGATAAGGAATCTCGCCTTCTAGACCAGTATGGGAGAAAGATTTATGCTTCCTCCACACTGGGGATTAGGGCCCTGAACTATGTCGGACACATGGGGGACTACCAGAAGGCCATCCTTGCTCAGCGGAAGCCTAGCCGGACTCCTTGCCTGACTCCCAAGTCAAACAGGAGTTGGCTGATCTTGTCCGCTCTGCTGTTCGGCCAATCGACACATGCTACGTGCGACATACGATGCAGTGGACACTGCTGGGGGGAGCACAGCTTTCGCTGTAGGCATACGGCGTCATGCTTGGCTCCGCGTGTCAGGTCTGGTCCCAGAGGTGCAATCTGCTATCCAGGAAGCACCTTTCCGGGGGTCGGTGCTTTTCGGGGGTGATGTCAAAGACATCATTACCGATTTGCAAGAGAAGGGTATGGCTGTGAAGTCAGTTGATTCCATGTACCGTCCCCATCAGCAGCAACGCCATCCCTTTCACAGACGGAATCAGCCAAAGGCGAAACCCCAGGGAAGCCGGGCCACAAAACGTCGGGCCCCCGCGGCTGCTAAGCCCCCCCAACCCAAAAAAGCAGCAGGCGCTTTCAGTTGCGGCGCTGCCCCACACCACCTGACTCCTTTCCTCTCCCACTGCCTCTGGACTCCCCGGAGGAACCAGTAGGAGGGAGGTTTTCCCTCCACCTTCCGGGATGGGAGAGGATAACCATGGATTCTTGGGTGCTTCAGCTCATAGCAGAAGGACACTCCATAGAGTTTCTTCAGAAACCACCCCGCTACCCCCCTCTGAAGTTGTCGTATTCACGGGAACATCTTCCTTTGGTCCAGGAGGAAATCTCTGCTCTTCTGCTGAAGCAAGCGATAGAGCCCATCTCCCATCTTCAGGGGACGGGTTACTATTCCCATTTCTTCCTGGTCCCAAAGAAGACGGGAGATCTCAGACCGATTTTAGATCTCAGTTCCCTGAATCTTTATATAGAGTACAAAAGGTTCAGGATGCTCTCTTTGCAGAACCTTCTGCCCCTCCTCCGGCTGGGTCAATGGCTTTGTGCTCTGGATATGCAGGATGCTTATGTGCACATTTCCATTCGCCCATCTCATCACAAATACTTCGCTTTATGCCTCAGGGGACCACTGCCAGTTCAAGGCGCTCCCGTTTGGTCTATCCTTGGCCCCCCAAGTATTTACCAAATGCCTGGCAGTGGTGGCGGCCCACCTGCGTACCAAGGGAGTGCAAGTTTTCTCTTACCTGGACGACTGGCTCCTGGCGGCCTCGTCCAGGGAGGAACTCCTGCAATTCCTCTCCCTTACCCAGCAGGTTTTTGCCTGCCTGGGTATTACCAGCAACCATTCCAAGTCTCATCTGGACCCATCCCAGAGGCTACAGTTTATTGGGGCGATCCTCGATACGACCATGGGCAAGGCCTTCCTGCCTCTGGACAGGGCGGCCTCCCTTCAGACCCAGATAAGTCTGTTGTCTGACCACAGGATGATCTCGACGAGGTCGGTCCTTCGCCTTCTCGGGCTCATTGTGGCTGCTATCCCAATGGTCCCTCGCGATCGACTCCACATGAGGATCTCTCAGTGGACTCTATGCTCTCAGTGGGATCAACTAGTGGATGACCTAGATCACTCAGTTCTGATCTCCTCGCCGATGATGCGAGACTTACAATGGTGGATGGTTCGAGAGAACCTGTTTCGGGGGGTTCCTTTCTTTCTTCCTCCCTCCCAGACTCTAACCATAGATGCCTCAGGCGAAGGTTGGGGAGCCCATCTAGGCCCTCATCGGACCCAGGGCTCCTGGTCCAGGCTAGAACAAGCTCTCCACATCAATGTGCTCGAGTTTCGGGCAGTGTTGTACGCTGTCCAAGCCCTTCACCAATACATCCTTCCCGGCCACCTTGCCGTCCAGACGGACAACGTGCGTAATGTGGCACATCAACAAGCAGGGAGGGACTCGGTCCTACCCTCTATGCAGGACGGCAATGAGGATTTCGGATTGGGCAACACAACCCGACCTTCGCCTCACGGCGATTCACGTTCCAGGAGTCGACAACACCCTGGCAGACAAGCTAAGTCACTCTTCTGCTCTGACTGACGAGTGGGAACTGGACCAAGGGGTCCTAGACAATATCTTCCAACTTTGCGGAACACCACAGGTCAACCTGTTCGCATCCCCCCAAACTCAAAACTTCCCACCTTCTGCTCGCTCGTTCCAGAGCGAGGCGCTTTCTGGAGCGACGCTCTGTCTCTAGACTGGAAGGACAGATTCGTCTATGCCTTTCCCCCAATTCCTCTTATCCCATGAGTCTTGCAGAAACTAGCTTCAGAAGCAGCGAGAATGATTCTGATCGCTCCTTTCTGGCCCAGGCAAATCTGGTTCTCTCTTCTACAACAATATTCAGAGGATCTTCCTCTTCCTCTTTCTCAAGGTTTGTTGTCCCAGGATCAGGGGACCCTGGTCCATGCAGGCCTCAAATCCCTTCAACTGCATGCATTGCTCCTGCAGGCCTAGCCCAATCCCATTTTGGAGTGTCTCCCAAAGTGGCAGAGATTTTAGTGGAAGCCAGAAAACCCTCCATCAGATCCACTTATGCCATGAAGTGGAAAAGATTCACTGTTTGGGCCGCTTCCAAGAATGTGGAACCTTTCTCCTGTTCAGCAGGGCTTCTGCTGGAGTATCTACATGATCTGTTCGACCTGGCTCTCAGCCATTCCTGTTTGAAGGTGCACATGGCGGCCATTTCGGCCTATCATGTTCCCTTTGCAAACAAGGCTTCTGCTCAACTGGAGGTCTCCAAGACCCTTTCAGAGGGGTTCTCCATCTGAGGCCCCCCATCCGTACTCCTGCTCCCCCTTGGGACTTGAATTTTGTTCTCGAGAAACTAACCCTTCCTCCCTTCGAACCTGCAGCTTCTGCAGATTTGAAGTTTCTTTCGTGGAAGACGCTCTTCTTGGTGGCCATTACTTCGGCTTGAAGAATCTCCGAGCTCCAGGCCCTGATGTGTAAAATCCCCTACTTGATTTTTCACAAGGAACGAGTTGCTCTTCACACGAATCCTAAGTTTCTACCTAAAGTAGTAGCAGAGGCTACCTTAAATCAGTCCATAGAACTACCTGCCTTTTTTATGCAGTACTCTAATCAAGAGGAATATTTACTTCATACTATGGATGTTCACCGGATTCTGAGATGATACACCAACAGGATGAAGGATCTCAGAAAGACTGATCAGTTGTTCGTCTCTTTTGCTCACAAAAGGGAAGGCAATGCGGTTTCCAAGCAATGCCTGTCTAAGTGGTTGGCTCATTGCTTCACTTTCTGTTATGACAAATACCACAAGACCCTCCTGGGTCAAGTCAGAGGCCACTCCACAAGAGGAGTAGCTGCCTCTGCGGCTTGTTTCAAGATTGTTTGGGCCGCTTCCAAGAATGTGGAACCTTTCTCCTGTTCAGCAGGGCTTCTGCTGGAGTATCTACATGATCTGTTCGACCTGGCTCTCAGCCATTCCTGTTTGAAGGTGCACATGGCGGCCATTTCGGCCTATCATGTTCCCTTTGCAAACAAGGCTTCTGCTCAACTGGAGGTCTCCAAGACCTTTCTCAGAGGGGTTCTCCATCTGAGGCCCCCCCATCCATACTCCTGCCCCCTTGGGACTTGAATTTTGTTCTCGAGAAACTTACCCTTCCTCCCTTCGAACCTGCAGCTTCTGCAGATTTGAAGTTTCTTTCGTGGAAGACGCTCTTCTTGGTGGCCATTACTTCGGCTTGAAGAATCTCCGAGCTCCAGGCCCTGATGTGTAAAATCCCCTACTTGATTTTTCACAAGGAACGAGTTGCTCTTCACACGAATCCTAAGTTTCTACCTAAAGTAGTAGCAGAGGCTACCTTAAATCAGTCCATAGAACTACCTGCCTTTTTTACGCAGTACTCTAATCAAGAGGAATATTTACTTCATACTATGGATGTTCACCGGATTCTGAGATGATACACCAACAGGATGAAGGATCTCAGAAAGACTGATCAGTTGTTCGTCTCTTTTGCTCACAAAAGGGAAGGCAATGTACGGTTTCCAAGCAATGCCTGTCTAAGTGGTTGGCTCATTGCTTCACTTTCTGTTATGACAAATACCACAAGACCCTCCTGGGTCAAGTCAGAGGCCACTCCACAAGAGGAGTAGCTGCCTCTGCGGCTTGTTTCAAGAATGTGTCTGCGCAGACATGCGCTAGCCGCCACCTGACTTCCGCCCATACCTTCCAAACACTACAGTTTGATATTGCCTCTCATTGTGAGCAGGCTTCAGGTTAGCTGTTTTGCAAGGCCTCCTGTCTTGAGGCTTGCACGGCTAGAACTACTTCTTGAGTAGTTTTCTCCTCCCGGTGCCTTTCTTTGTTCCAGACTGCTTGGGATTCAGTCCTATATGTAATTACTTACTGCAAGAGCCCTCTCGAAGTAAGATGGTACAGTCGTAAGAACTTACTGTAACAGTAGATCTTTGTGAGAAGGCTCTTGCAGTAAATAACCTTCCGTCCTCCATCCCCCTAAAGCTTTTCAGCTCCTTTTCCATTTAGGAAATATCCGCTCTCTCTCGTCCGGCCTCTTTCAGCCTGTGGCGGAAAGAACTGGAAGGGGGTGTCCGGGACCGCCTTTATGCCCGTCTCCTGACACGGTCACCTGACGTAGCGGCCCGCCAGGGGCTGCTAGCTGAAATTTTTCTTAGTCCCCGCCTGCCGGCGTCAGTCCTATATGTAATTACCTACTGTAAGAGCCTCTCTCGAAGATCTACTGTTACGGTAAGTTCTTACGTAACTGTACTTTCTAGGAGTGGTATATGTTGTTCATCCACATGGACTCACCCGACCTCCCCGGCTGCAGACGCACACAACCTGGCTTGCAGCGGGCTAAGATCTGGCGTCATGGGGTGGACCCGAGGTATATACCACCCGAGTGGGTGTGAGGACCAGCATGAAGACTTCCGGTGAGATTTAAAGTGGAAGGGGACATGCCAAAGAGTGTGGGTGAACAACATATACCACTCCTAGAACTACTCTTAAAGGTGAGTAACCTGTTTTTCTAGGAGTGGTATATATTGTTCATCCACACGGACCCACCTGACTTCCCCGGCTTCAGCGCACAACCTGGCTTCCAGCGGGGTAGCTCTGTTGTCGTGGGGCGGAGCCGAGAGTTTCATCACCTGGGTAGGTGGGAGGAGCCAGCTTGAAGACTTTCTGGCCTATCTTAAAGCGGCAAGGTACCTGCCAGACAGTGTGGATGAATAACATATGCCACTCCTAGAACTCCTGTTACAGGTGAGTTACCTGTATTTTTTGCTTGTTGGATCCAGGGCCTAGTGTTTCCTGGCAAGATGCGGTGTCCCTCTCTTGGACAGGGAGGTTTCTGTATGCCTTCCCTCCGTTTCCATTACTGCAGAAAGTTCTGCTAAAGTTGCAGTCTGAAGGGGCTGAGATGATCCTGATAACTCCTTATGGCCACTCAAGATTTGGTTTCCACCTCTCCAGCAGCTTGCAGTGAAACCCCTGATTCCCCTGCTTCTGTGCTCTGACCTGCTGTCGCAGGATCAGGGCACTCTGCTCCATTCACATCTCAAGTGACTGCACCTTCATGCATGGCTCCTGCAGGCCTAGCAGTTGCCCACTTTGGGGTTTCTCCCCGGGTGGCAGATGTCCTAGTGGCAGCCAGAAAGCCCTCCATTAGATCTGCTTATGCTGTGAAGTGGAAGCGGTTCTGCTTATGGGCCACCACTCATCAACTGGATCCCTTTACTTGTCCGGAGAATCTCGTTCTAGAGTATGTCCTTTCTTTATCTGACTCAAGTCTGAGTTATCAAGGTGCATCTTTCAGCCATCTCTGCATACCATGCACCTATCAAAGGCAAGACCCTTGCCCAACTTGACCTATCCCGCTCCTTCCTGTGGGGAATTCTGCATCTGAAACCTCCCATAAAGGATCTAGTTCCCCTTTGGGATTTGTTGTTTATTTTAGAAAAGCTTACATTGCCTCCCTTTGAGCCTGGCACAAGCTGCGAGCTACGCTTTCTGTTGTGGAAAGCGTTATTTTTAGTTGCTATTATTTCTGCTTGAAGGATTTCCGAGCTTTAGGCTCTGATGTGTAAAGAGCCTTACTTAGTTTTTCACAAGGACAGGGTGTCCTTGAGAACCAGTCCTAAGTTTCTTCCTAAGGTGGTGTCTGAGTTTACCCTGAATCAAGACATCCACCTTCCTGTGTATTACCCAGAGTATTCAAATCCAGGGGAGGCCTTACTACATACTCTGGATGTGCTTCGTTACCATTTGGACCCCAACCGGGTCATCCGAAAAACTGATCAGTTGTTTGTTTCTTTCACCCCGAGGAAAGAATGGGCTTCAGTTTCTAAAGGGCTTCAGTTTCTAAACAGTATTTGTCCAAATGGTTAGTCAATTGCATTGTTTATTGCAACATCAAATCCAACAAGCCTTTACTGGACCAGGTTAAAAGCCATTGTACCAGGGGTGTAGTTGTTTCATAGAAACATAGACATTGTCGGCAAGACGGGTGATGATCCATCATGGCTGACCTTGTTTTCCTATCCCCCTACTTAGCTGCCTGCTTGAGTATCCTGCAATGTCCCATTCCCGCTTGAATTCCCTCATCGTCTTCGCCCCCACCACCCCCTCCTGCAGGCTGTTCCATGGTTGAACAATGTGCTCCATGAAAAAGAATTTCCTCACATTGTTCCTGAACCTACCTCCCTTGAGGCGGAGGTCATGCCCTCTTGTCCTGCTATAGTCTGTTACCTGAAAGAGGTTCTGCACCTGTACTTTGTTGTTGCCTTTAAGGTGTTTAAATGTCTCTCTCATGTTCCCCCGATTCCTGCGCTGCTCTAGGGAGTACAGATTGAGTTCACTGAATCTGGCTTGGTACGGTTTCTGGTGCAAGCCCTGCACCATCTTTGTTGCTCTTCTCTGCACTGTCTCCAGCCTATCTATGTCCCTCCTGAGGTGTGGCCTCCAGAACTGGACGCAGTATTCTAGGTGGGGTCTTAGCAGAGAGCGATATAGAGGCATGATCACTTCATGCCTCCTGCTTGTGATGCCCCTTCCTGTGCATCCTAGGATCCCACTAGTTTTTAGTGCTGCATTCTCGTATTGTTTGCTGACCTTGAGGTCATCTGATATGATCATCCCCAGGTCTTGCTGTAGCCTTGTATCCACCAGCTGCTCCCCTCCCATCGAGTACAGTTTTCCAGGATTATGTTTTCCCAGGTGCGTGACTTTACATTTTTTGGCATTGAATTTCAATTGCCAGATCCTTGACCATTCCTCCAGCTTTCAGAGATCAGATTCCATGCTTTGTTGCCCCTCTGGTGTGTCAGTCATGTTGCCGATTTTGGTGTCATCAGCAAACAGGCACACATTTCCCTTCAGTCCATCGGCAGTGTCGCCGATGAATATGTTGAGGAAGATCGGCCCCAGAACTGAGCCCAGCAGAACCCCGCTAGTCACCCTACCCTTCTCTGACAGATTCTCCCATTTAACTCATTGTGTCCTAGCAGACGCCTGTAGGCGTCAGTAAAATACACTTGTGTGTCCAGAGGATGCCTGGAGAAGTCGGCTACTGACTCCCAGTGTGCCCTTGCAACGTCTGGAGAAGTCACTTATATATTTTAATATATAGTGTAACAGAATATAATATATATTTGACTGCATAGCACCGTTGGAAAGATAATTTTATGCTGAATAACTTTGCCACTGATATTTTGTGTATATCATGTATACTTTAGGTGTTATTCGCATTTATTTATGGTATGGTGTGTATGGCTTATGTTGCCTGTTTTAGTGAAAAAAATATTTCTTTTTTGCTGTTTCAACCAGCATAGAAAAAAACAAAATTACATATTATTATTTGCATACCACCATTGAAAAGGCAATTTTGTGCTGAATAACTTTGCCACTCATATTTTGTGTCTAGCTCTTACGGTTCTTGAGCTATTAGGATTTGTTTGTGGCATGCTGACTATAGCTTGATTTTGCTTAGAAAGGCCCAGGATTTACTGTTAACAGTATACAGAAGACAAGTGGTGCAACTTCAGAGAGCTCCTGTGGAGGCAATGAGTTAACCAGTTCCTGATCCAGCCTGTTAACTTAAGCCTGACTCCCATGTTCTCCAGTTTGACTAGTCTCCTGTGTGGAACAGAGTCGAACGCCCTACTGAAGTCCAGGTAAACCACATCCACTTCCCCACCGTAATCCATTATTCTGGTGACTCAGTTGAAGAAATCTACCAGGTTTGTCTATCAGGACCTCCGTGCCGTGAAACCGTGTTACTTTGTGTCAGGCTAATCACTTTTCTCCAAACAAGCAACGATTCTTTCCTTCAGTAGGGACTCCCATCAGTTTTCCCACCACTGAAGTGAGACTAACTGGACGGTAGTTTCTTGGCTCTTGCTTGCTTCTGCTCTTGTGGAGTGGCACTACTGTTGCCCTCTTCCAGTCCTCCGGAATCTTCCCGCTCTCCAACTATTTGCTGAAGAGCACTGCTAAGGGGGCTGCTAGTTTCCTTCCAATCCCAAGTTCTTAGCTTTATCCACCTTTAACTTGTTGATTTCCTCCAGTACCCTTTCCTCTGTGAAGAGACTTGTGACTGTGCCTCCAAGTAGAATATTCTTTTTGACTACTGTTGGACCGCTACCATCTGCTTCCTGTCTGAAGACTAAGTAGAAGTAACTGCCTTCTCTCCATCATGTTCCGTGGGCTGTCCATCCTTTTTTTGTAATTCTGACAATGCCTCCCTTAGTCTTCTTTTTTTCCCTGTGTTTACCTATAGAATGTTTTGTCACACTTCTTCACTCCCTGAGCTATCCTCACCTCTGTCTGTGCCTTGGCATTTCTTATCACTTTCCCTGTCTCTTCTAGCTTTTCATTATATTCTGTTTTCTAAGCTGCTTTCCCTGACTCCTTGTACTTTCTGAAGGCTTTGCGCTTTCCCTCACCATGGTTGCCACCTCTTTGGAAAACCATAGTGGCTCTCTCCTCTTTTTATTCTTACTGACCTGGCGGGCACACTGTGATGTGACCATGGGTATTGCATCTTTCAACCTTGTCCAGCACTCCTCGATGCTCCATTCTGTTTTGTTATTAAGATGGCCCCTCAGGCAGGCCTTACTTTTTGTAAAGTCTACCTTCCTGAAGTCAGGGACCTTAGGTTTAGAGTGTGTGGAGTTCTCAGTCCTGTTTACCTTGAACCATACTGTGCGATGATCACTGTTTCCTAGGTGGTTCCTCACTTTGATGCCTAGAACCCTATTGCTATTTGTAAATACCAGGTCTGAGATCGCGTTTCCTTTTGTGGGTGTCCTCACTAGTTGACTTTGGCCTACTTTCTGTAGTGTAACTAGGAATTCCCTACTTTTTTCTGATGCTGCTGTGCGGGAACTCCAATAAGTGTCTGGTAGATTGAATTCCCCTACAAGCACCATGTCCCCTTTGTCTGACATCTCACCATGTCCCCTTTGTCTGACATCTGAAGGATGGTTTCTAGGGTGTCCTTGTCTCTGGTTTCCTCCTGATTTGGGGGTCTATAGATTACTCCTATCTGGATGGTTGTCTGGCTTTGTTTGCATCCTTCAGAAATGTGTCCATTACTGATATCTGTGCAGCGGCCACTTGGAGTTCTGTCCACACTTTCATCCGGCATTACAGTCTGGACATTCCATCTAGGCGCAGGGCAGGTTTTGGACTATCAGTCCTGCAGGGCCTGCGTTCTTGAGATCCTTACTATGATGATCTACCTGTTGGCTGGGGTCAGTCCTTTTACTGCTTGGGACTGAGTCCTAATGGTGTAACCTGCTGTAAGAGCCCCCTCGAAGTGAGATAGTACAGTTACGTAAGAATTTACCTAACAGATCTTAGAGAGGAGCTGTTGCAGCAGGTGCTGCTTTCCCACCCTCCATCCCCCTGGTGACTGCTTCTCTATCACTTTTCAGTTTCCTTGGTTTTAGAGGAACACCTTAGTTCTCCATTCACTGTGCTTGATGGGGTCTCTGGCGGGAGAGCTGAGGTGGTGCTGGGGGACCGCCCCTTTTATACCATAGGTGGATGTCGAGGGGGGTGGGCTGACGTCAGGGGGTGGACCCCCGCTATGGATTGCTAGCTAGAAGTTTTCCGTGGGGTCCTGGCACCTGCCGGTTTTAGTCCTAATGGTGTAACCTGCTGCAAGAGCTCCTCTCGAAGATCTGCTGTTACGGTAAGTTCTTGCGTAACTGTACATTAAATGACTTTACCAAGTTCTGAATTTCTGCGGTTTGTTCGGAGGTTAAGGAAACATTCACCTTTACAGCATCAGCAGTTAGTTTGTTCCAGTCTGTCATAAGCTACATCAATATCTTCTGTAGACGTTTCTGGTAAAACTAACAAAGCAGCTTTTTTTTTTTCTCAACCCATTTCTTCAGGAGGTTAGCGTGGTATATATTGGTGGGATTTTTCCTATCAGGGGTCTCAATCTCATAGTTAACTGTGCCAGTACGTCTAACCACTTCATAAGGCCCTTGCCACTTCATTAATGGTTTATTGTCTGTAGTGGTTAACAGTAGCAAGACCTTTTCACCTGGCTCAAAAACATTTTCTTTTACCCCGTGGGCATAATATGCCTTCTGCTGTTTTTGTGTGTCCTCCTGATTACTGTGTGCAATTTCAACATATTTTGCCAATTTCTTTCTCAGTGCACACATATAAGATGTGACAGATTCTTTCTGAGCGGGGTTATCTTCGCATGTTTCTTTTATTACATCTAGTGACCCTTTGGGTTGTCCATCATACAGCATTTCAAAGGGTGAAAAACCAGTTGATGCTTGTGGCACTTCTCTGTAAGCAAAAAGCAGGCAAGGTAAGTATTGGTCCCAATCTTTCCCTTCCCCTTTTACAAACCTTTTTAACATGCTTTTTAAGGTTTGATTAAAATGATCAACAAGACCGTCTGTCTGAGGGTAATAAAAAGAAGTTCTTATTGCAGTGATACCTAGTAATCGGTACAGTTCCTTCAGCAGTGCAGCACAAAAATTGCTACCCTAATCAGTAATGATCTGTTTAGGTATGCCCACGCTGCCAAAACTTTTGGCTAGTTCTGCTGCCACTTTTGGGGCTGTGACAATATGCATTGGAATTGCCTCTGGGTATCAAGTAGCATAGTCACATTACTACCAAAATGAATCATTTACTCTATTTACTTTTGTCTAAGGAGCCAACCAAATCCATTGCAATTCTCTCAAAATGCACATCGATTAAGGCTAGGGGCACCTTGTCTTTTTTTATTTACTGAGGCTACTTTCTGATATTCAGCACAAGAACTGCAGTAGGTCGCAACATCTTCATGAATTCCAGGCCAGTAAAATCTGTACAGCAATCTGGCAAGGGTGCAATCTCTCCCCAAGTGACCAGCTGTAGAACTATCACGTGCTGTCTGTAACAACTCGGGTCTATACTTCGTTGGTATGACCAATAGTTCTGTCTGTTCCTACGTCTGAAGATTAACACAAACGCTATACAGTAGCCCATTACATTTTTTAAACGTTGGTTCACCCTGTTTCTAGGGATGTGGATATGATGTACAATCCATACTTCAGGCAGTATCCTTTCCCTTTAAATATCCTGCTGGAAGGTCTTCAAACTAGTTCCTCCCACCCATCTGTGTGGTAACTCCCTTGGCACCGCCTCATGACGTCAGGATCTTCATTTTCAATGGAAGAAGAAGGTTCTAGGGACGTGGATATGGTGTACAATCTACACTTCTGGCAGTATCCTTTCTCTTTAAATATCTTGCTGGAAGCTCTTCAAGCTGGCTTCTCCCACCCACTTGGGTGGTAACTCACTTAGCTCCGGCCCATGATATCAGATCTTCTTTTCCGCTGGAAGAAGATTCCCTCCTTTGTGCTTCGCGTTGAGGTTGGCCTTTTGCTTTCTGAAATGTCTTCAAGTTTGGTTTTGAGTATCGTTAACGTCGGTATGTATGAAGCGAAGTCGACACCCGGTTTTAAGAGGTGTGTCTGCGGACAGAATCTGTCCCAGATAGACCCGTACACTTCATGCGTTTACTGCCTGGGCCACGAACACAATCCCCAGGCTTCTGGCCTATGACTCACCCTGAATCCAAACACCTTGGAAGACTGGCATGCTCATCTTCTGTTCATGCGCCCAGATGAACGTGATCCTCCCGTTTGCTTAAAAGACACCCGCTGGATGGTTTCCGCGTCTGTGGGGTCCACTGAACAGCTTGCAGCCATCAAGGAGGTGTCGGCTCAGTCCACAGAACATGTCTCTTCAGCTTCGCCTTTTGTGCCACTTTCCTTTGTCGCCACCTTTATGAGGGAATTTCTGGATTTGTGTCAGTCCCTTCCCACTGTTGGGCTGGGTCCTCTTGGCACAAAATCCTCCAAATTTTCAAAAAAAGACACTAAAAAAAAGTCTTGTCAAAGATCGTGGGATCGCAAGTACTCTCGGGTTTCAGATTCCAACGCTTCTTTGGAGGTTTTCATTCTTTGGTCCAGATCTGTGTCTCCACAGTTTTCCCAGTCAGGCCCGTCTGTCGAGACATGTGCTAACCAACCAGTCGAGATTTAAGAAAAAGAAGCTCTTTTGGCCCCTCTCTGCTCCTGCAGCCAAGCCGTCCCAGTCCCTAGCTGGGCAGCAGGCCCAGGCTTGGCGCCCATGACCGAAGTCGGTTGCTTTGGTCATCCACAAACCAGGTGTTCGAGATCCTGCTGCATCCTCAATTGGTCCTTCCTCCGCCTCCAAGCCTGTACATTAACGGGCTGGGGGTGCCTTCCCCATGCCCGTCCTGTCTCCCCTGGGTCCTCCCATGAGGGTCCAGCCCCGACACTTCCTTTCATCTTGATCCACTGTCACCACGGACAGGTGGGTCATTGAATTGGTCGGTCAGGGTCTGCCTCTAGAGTTCGAGAATTACCCTCCATGCCAAGCGCACACCCCATGGGAGGACATGGTGTCTGCCAACATGCAGTCAGCCATTCAGGATGACATCGCCCAGCTCCTTCAGAAAGAGACAGTGGCTCAAGTCCCAGACCCTTCGGTCAACCCATAGTTTGTTTCCAGATACTTTCTGGTTCCAAAAAGGACAGGGAACTGGCACTGCATCTTAGATCTGCATGATCTGAACAAGTTCCTTCAGTCGTGCACCTTCAGGATGGTCACTCTGTCTCAGATAACTACATTCCTGGAGCAGAACATGTGGTTATACGTCCTAGATCATTGGGATGCATTCTTCCACTTTCCCATCTGTCTGTCCCACCACTGGTTCCTTCAGTTCTGAACGGAAGGGTGACTCCACGAATTCCAGGCTATGCCTTTCAGCCTATCCCAGGGTCTTTACCAAGTGCATTGCATTGGTGGCAGCCCACCTGAGACATCCGGGTGTGTCCATACCTGGACAACTGGCTTATAGCGGGTTCCTCCAGGGAGAAGGTGGAGTGGTCCAGGGACCTGGCCCTCCAGACCTGCTTGACCCTTGGTGTTCTAGTGAACGAGGCAAAGTCTGAGCTCGTACCTTTGCAGTTTATGCACTTCATCGGGCCAGAGCTCGATTCCTGCAGAGCCAGAGCTCAACTCCCAGCAGACCAGGCGGAGGTTCTTTCCTCCTTTTCCTGATTATTTCAGATTGGGCAGTTGCGCCCTGCTTGGACTTCCTGAGCCTCCTGGGATTCATGGCGGCCTGCTACAGTGTGGTCCATTGGGCCCGGTGGAGATTGTACTCTCTGCAGTGGGAGCTGGCCCTTCAGTGATCTCAGTGCAGGGGTCACTTTGACCGGCCAGTCACTGTGACCCAGCTGATGTGGGATGTCCTCCAGTGGTGGCTGGCCGCAGAACATCTGCAGGAAGGAATCCCCTTTGTCCACCCAGAGCAGATAGTCACCATCATGACCGATGCCTCTGTGATGAGCTGGGGTGCCCACCTGGGGGAACACAGATTCCACTGACTCTGGACCCCTGAGGAGTTCTGATGCCATATCAACCTGCTGGAGCTCTGGATGGTTTGGCTGACACTGTCAGCCTTTGTTCCACACCTTGGGTCAGGTCGTTCAGGTCCAGATGGACAACACCATGACTATGAACTACTTCAACAAACAGGGTGGGACATACTCCCTTCCTATATGCAGGGAGGCTCTCCGCATCAGGACCTTGTGCTCAGCCTGAATGCCAATCTCCTGGCCATCCATGTGGTCAGCATGTCCAGTCGACTGGCGGATGCCCTCAGCCAGGTAGGCGAAGAGTCTGACGAGTGGTCTCTCCCTCAGGAGGTAATGCACAGTCTGTTCTCTCAGTGGGGCACCCTTCTGGTGGGTCTGTTCACCTCCAGGGAGAACACAAAGCTGAGGCTGTATTGTACCCGCTCCCCTCAGCAGGGAACACTGCAGGGGGATGCCTTCTCAAGGCCCTGGAACCTGGGCCTTATGTATGCCTTCCCTACCTTTCTGCTGATCCACAAAGTGCTGCTGAAAGCCAGTAGGAATAAGGGTTGAATGATCCTGGTGGATCTTACTTCGAGACACAGCTCTTGCAGCAGGTTACACCATTAGGACTGAAGCCGGCAGGCATCAGGACCAACGGAAAAATTCTAGCTAGCTATCTTCAGCGAGGATGCGCCCCGGCGTCGGTCCGCCCCGTCAGGCGTGGTACATAAGGGGTGTTCCGCCAGATTCTCTAGTTCTTCCATTGACTTGTATGTCTCGACCCTTCGTTACAGTCTAGCGCCAAGAATGCGTGGTTAAGTGCTTTCCTTGGAAATTGGATTTCTTCAAGCAAGACCTTTGCTGATGTCCTCTCCAACCTCTGGTCACCCTCCAAGAGTGCTTAAGTGGAAACAGATCCCCTTCAAGGACCCCACGCTCAAGTGCTCAGTGCCCGCCCAGACCACGATGCACCCGGCCTGCTCCTTCTGCCAAGGGTTCAATAGTCGCACTCGATCCGACGTCAGAAGGCCCTTCAAGCGCTTTTTGTTGGAGGAAAAGCTGAAGACCATGTCTTCCAAGGGGAATCTTCTTCTCAAAAGACCCACAAGCACGTGGAGAAACGAAGGGAGAAGGCCCTTTCCAGGTCCCCCTCCAGGGCTCCGGACTCGCGCAGCTCCGGTTCTAGGTCCGACCGCTCTCCCTCCAGGGTCAGCTCTCAACCTCCCCCGGCTGCGGTAAGGAAGCCTTCTTCTCAGACCAAGTCTGCCAGGCCGTCCTCGTCTTCGTCCTCCAGGGCCTTGGCGAAGTCCGGGGATCGCCACCACCACCATCATAAGTCGGGTTCCCGCCTTCCGGTACCCGACGTCAGGTCTTCTTCTTTGCCTCCTCGCAAGACTTTGGAGCTCACTCCTTTGAAGACCTGACGGCGGTGCGGCCATTGTCGGCCGTGCAACATACATCCCTGGAGCCGCAGTCAGCCAGACGACCATCGCCGGCTAAGCCAGCACCTCAGCGGATGCCAGTAGGGGAACCGGCGCCCGCTCCTCCTGAGAAGAGGGCCCTGACGCCTCCGACCGACGTCGGTCAGGAGACATTGACTGAGGAGGATTTAACGCAGCCCGAAGACCAGACGGGCGACCCCGGTCTGTCGAGACTCCTAGGGAACCCTCGCCGCTACCCGAGCCCCTGTGGAGCCGCCGCTGACCTGACGATCGCCTCCACCGCGCCCGGGCCGTCGCCGGGCCTCTCTTAGTGGATGAAGGATCTCATCACTTACTGGTGGGACACCATTAAGAAGGACATGGTTCCCACTCTTCCTCCTCCTCCTCCTCCGTTCCTGCACCCCTCGCCATCGGGGTCGGCAGGCCTGCCTTCCTCCCGGAGTCCGGATCCTCCCAGGGGAGACCAGAAAACGAGACCTCCGTCAAAATCTTCTTCAGGTCACCCAGCCCCAAGAGACCCAGGAGACACCGACGATCGCCTTCGACGGAGGACACGGATCAGAGTACTCTTCTAGATCCCCATCTCCACTCTCCATCCCTTCTCCAGACCCACGTGAGATGCCAAATCTCCTCCGACGACCCTTCGTTCTGGATATTATGAGGCACATCCAAGAGAACATGGGATGGGATGCAGAAGAGTTAGACCCGAACGATACGCCTGGCCAAATATCTTGCAGAAGGATCCTAAGCCTGTGGTGGTGCCACCTTGGTTGACACTTTCGTGGGCGTCACCAAGGCAGCGTGGAAGCGTCCACATTCACTCCCGGCGATGCCGAAGAAAGCTGATCGGTTGTACAAGGCTCCTAAAGAAGACCAGTACTTGACGCAGCAGCCTCAGGCCGACTTTCTGGTCATCACAACCTCACATGACCGGTCACAGAGGCTGCAACATCTGAGCACCCTGCCACCGGACCCAGAGTCCAAGCAGTTGGATGCGTTGGGTAGGCACACGTATGCTTCCGCTACCTGTGCCATCAGATCTTTCAACTATTTGACCCACATGGTTCAGTTCCAGAACGCTTTGTGGGAACAGGGTCTGGAAACGGCTGCAAAACTGCCGGAAGGTGAGCAGAAGGAGGAGATGCTTCAGCTCCTCCGTACGGGTTCAGACGTGGGAACCCAAGTGCTACGAGCCGTGTACGACTCCGCGGACTCATCGGCCCGAGCAGCAGCTTCTGGCGTATGCCTCCGGAGGCACTCTTGGTTACGCGTCTCTGGTTTTACCCCGGACGTCCAGAAGAATATTATGGACGCTCCATTTGAGGGAGAAGTCTTGCTTGGTAATCCTTCGGAGAAGATTCTTACCAGACTTCAAGAGGCCGGGAAGGCGGTAAGGTCAGTTCAAGCCATGTACCGGCCCAGGCTTAGTTCCTTTCGTAGGAACCAAAGCCGATTTTGTGGGCGGATGCAGAGGCAGCAGTCCGCTCCGCTACACATCAGAGGGGCTCCGCTTCCAGAGAGCCCAGGGGAAACAGCCCGCCAGCCAGCCAGCGCATTCCTAAGCCGGCCCAGCCAGCGGCCCATCTGCCACCACAGCCTGACTCCTTTCCGGCCCCCGCCCCTCAGGATCAACGGGAAATCATGGTCGGGGGTCGCATTGTGAACTTCCTGCCGGGATGGCAGGCTATTACCACCGACAGGTGGGTTCTTCAGTTGGTCAGTCGAGGCCACTATATAGAATTCGCAGAAAAGCCACCCTCGAGGCCTCCTTTGCTCTCTCAGTATCCGGGTCAGCACAAAGCTCTGATCTGGCAAGAAGTACTCGTGCTCCTGCAGAAGGGAGTGATAGAGTACGTCCCGGAGAACCAGAGAGGACAAGGATATTATTCCCACTTCTTCCTGGTTCCAAAGAAAACAGGGGACCTCCGTCCGATTCTGGACCTAAGCGACCTCAACGTGTCGGTCGCCTTCAAGAGATTTCGCATGGTGACTCTTCCGGGTCTTATTCCCATGCTGAAACAGGACGCCTTTTTAGCGTCTCTAGACATGCAGGATGCATACCTGCATATCCCAATAGCTCAGGCACACAAGAGGTTCCTGCGCTTCGAGTTTCTCGACCACCACCTTCAATTCCGAGCCCTTCCATTCGGACTGTCATCCGCACCAAGGGTCTTTACCAAGTGCATGGCAGTCGTGGCAGCGTCTCTGAGGAGACAGGGCCATTATGTGTTCCCGTACCTGGATGATTGGCTTCTCATGGCTGCCTCCAGAGAGGCGTTGTTTCTTGCGGTCCAGAGCACCCAGGACCTGTTCCGATCTCTGGGCATCCTAATAAACTACGAGAAGTCTCTCCTGGTACTGTCGCAGAAACTGCAGTTTATAGGTGCAGTACTGAACACTGTTCAGGGAAGAGCTTTTCTTCCAGATGACAGAGTGGAGCACATCAGATCCCTCATCAGGGAGTTATCGTCGAACAAGACCGCCTCTGCCAGGTCGGTCCTTCGCTTGCTCGGACATATGGCTGCGGCCATTCCTACTGTCCCTTTCGCAAGGCTCCACCTGCGGGTAACTCAGTGGATGCTCAAGGTGCAATGGGACCAAAGGCAAGACCACTTGCAGCATCCGGTCAGGATCACGAACACTGTGATTCGAGACTGGCAGTGGTGGCTAGTCCCAGGGTCGCTCTCCATGGGCGTCCCATTCGTAGCGCCGTCCCCAGAGGTAACCCTCACCACAGACGCCTCAGGTCTAGGGTGGGGGGCTCACCTGGACGGGGTAAAGTCCCAGGCTACGTGGACCCCGATGGAAGCTCATCTCCATATCAACGTTCTAGAGATGAGGGCGGTTCTCTATGCCCTGCAGGCCTTTCAGTCAGTTATCCCTCCGTGTACTCTTCTGCTTCGGACAGAAAACACGGCGGTGATGTATTACCTCAACAAACAAGGAGGCGCACACTCTTATCCCCTTTGCAGGGAGGCCATGAGGGTGTGGGATTGGGTAATTGGACGCGCGAATCTGATCACTGTGCATGTTCCCGGGGTGGACAACACGATTGCAGACGGTCTGAGTCGCTCCCAGGCCAGAGTCCACGAGTGGGAACTTCTTCAAGAGGTAGCAGAGGATCTGTTTCTTCGATGGGGAACTCCAGAACTAGACTTGTTTGCATCCCCATCCAATGCAAAACTGCCCAATTTTTGCTCGCTAGATCCAGGGCCTGGTGTTTTCTGGCGAGACGCGTTATCCCTCTCCTGGGCGAACAGATTCCTCTACGCTTTCCCTCCCTTCCCGTTGATCCAGAGAGTTCTTCTCAAACTGCGCAGGGAGCATGCAATTATGATCCTGGTGGCCCCATTCTGGCCCAGACAGATCTGGTTCCCTTTGCTGATGCAACTATCCCGGGAACCCCCGCTCCTGTTGCCGCCAGCTCTCATCTCCTGTCTCAGGAGAAAGGTTCACTAGTCCACCGGACTTACATTCACTGAACCTGCATGTTGGCTCCTAGAGACATAGCCATCTACGACACGGGTCTCGCAAGAGGTTGCAGAGTTCTTTCTGCAGCCAGAAAGCCGGCAACGATGAAGGACGCCATGAAATGGCTCATTTTTTGTTTATGGTCATGAGCTCGCATTTTTCCCCTGTAGGTTGTCCTGTGAGTAGTACTGGACTATCTGCTCTCCTCTTTCATTCAGGTCTAGCCTACTCCTCTATTAAGGTGCACCTTGTGCCATTTCTGCCTACCACCTTCGGTGGGACATCGTACAGTGGCTCAATTAGGCGGCTTCCGGGAATTTCTGAGAGGGTGTTACACCTGAGGCCTCAATTAGGGATCCTGTGCCTCCATGGGATTTGGTCTTTGTCCTGGAACAGCTCACACTCCTCCCCTTCGAACCCGCCTCGGATAGCGAGCTACGTTTTCTGTAGTGGAAAACGTTATTTTTGGTTGCTGTTACTTCAGCGAGAAGAATTTCTGAGCTTCACACTCTCATGTGCAAAGAGCCTTATTTAGTTTTCCACCGGGACAGAGTATCCCTGAGGACGAACCCTAAATTTTTGCCTAAGGTGGTTTCTTCACTCACCCTAAATCAGGACATTGATCTACCAGTCTACTTCCCGAGTTATTCGAATAGAGGAGAGGCTGTGCTCCACACCCTGGATGTTCACCGCAGCCTGAGGTATTACCTCAACAGAACTAAACCTTTCCGTAGTTCTGAACAACTTTTCGTTTCCTTCTCTGAGAGGATGTTGGGCCAATCTGTATCCAAACAGTCCCTGTCTCGCTGGCTTGTCCAGTGTATTTCATACTGTTATGATATCAAACAAAAGCCCCTCCTGGGAACAGTCCGGGGTCATTCTACTAGGGGTGTGGCCACCTCCTTTGCAGCACTCAGAAACGTCTCCACCTCTGCTATATGTGCTGCAGCCACTTGGAGCTCTGTGCATACCTTTATCAGGCATTATAGCCTGGACATCGCCTCTCGGCGAAGAGCCGGTTTTGGCCTGGCGGTGCTACAGGGTCTCCTGTCCTAGGTTCAGGACCTGGAGTTACTTCCTTTTCCTTCTCCCAGAATTTCTGGCATGCTACTGCTTGGGAATCAGTCCTATTGTATACCTTGCTGCAAGAGCTGTGTCTCGAAGTAAGATAGTACAGTTACGTAAGAACTTACCGTAACAGTAGATCTTCGAGAACAGCTCTTGCAGCAGGTACCTTCCTGCCCTCCTTCCCCCTTGGAGGAGGCATGGCTTTGCCTTTTCTTTTAGGGATTTTCTCCCCTTATTATCTTCTGACGATGGATCCTCGGTCTCCCATTCTGATGTCATTCTGTGGCTGGGAGTCTCCGGCGGGAGAACTGGGGAATCTGGCGGGACCGCCCCCTTATGTACCACGCCTGACGTCGGGGGCGGGACCGACGTCGGGGGAGGTCCCCGCTGAAGATAGCTAGCTAGAATTTTTCCGTGGGGTCCTGACGCCTGCCGGCTTCAGTCCTAATGGTGTAACCTGCTGTAAGAGCTGTTCTCGAAGATCTACTGTTACGGTAAGTTCTTACGTAACTGTACTTTCTGGACTGGCCCCGCCAGTTCTGGTACCCCAATCTCCTCAGCCTCAACTGCAGGCTTCCATAGTGTCTACCTCTATGCCCGGAAGTGCTCTCATGCAATCAGGGGAAGGTGTTCCACCTGGACCTTTAGTCTCTGCACCTGACAGCTTGATTCCTGAGCAGTTAGAGTTCCAGGCTTTGTGTCTCTCTGAAGAAGTCCTCTCCATGGTCGAAGTTTCTCAGAAGGAGTTGACCCGAAAATGCTATGTCTTCAAATGGAAGAGGTTCTCCATTTGGTGCCAGGGCATTGGTCTCTACACTTTGTCTTGCCCAGTTGCTAGCATTCTCGATTACCTTTGGTCTCTCTCTGTCTGGCCTTTGGTGGACGACCCGTAAGGTGCACCTGGCAGCCATCTCTGCATACAGGGTGCGAGCTGGTATGCCATCAGTGGTGGAGGAGAAGGTGATCTGGTGCATTTTTAAAGACCTTTACCACATTTACCCTCTGGTGCATGAACCTTCACCACCTTGGGACTTGTTGCTGGTGTTGGCAAACTCATGGGCAAGCTATTTGAACCGATGTACAGGTGTGATATCTCTTACCTGACGTGGAAGATCATCTTACTGGTGGCTATCATATCTGCCAGAAGGATCAGTGAGCTGCAGGTCTCTCGGTGGGGTCCCCGTACTTGGTCTTTCACAGGACAGTGTTGTCTTTCGCGCCAACCCAAAGTTCCTCCCGTAGGTTATATCGGAGTTTCACCTTGACCAGTTGATGAAGCTCCTGGTGTTCTTCACCAACCACACCTCGGATGCTGAGCACAGGCTCCATACACCAGACCTGAGGCGAGCGCTTACCTGTTATAAGGAGCGTGCAGCTGGAGTTTGGGGAGAAGTTCGCCAGCTGTTTGTCACCTACGCTGAAGCTGCACCTGGCAGACCGGCAGCTAAGCAGACAGTTGGCAGGTGGATTATCCTGCTTCGACCTCTGCTATAGGTTGGCTGGTAGGGAGCCTCCCATAGGACTAAGGGTTCATTCCACCAGATTTACCACTGCCTCGATGGCTGCTTCCAGGGATATCCCTATCCAGGAAATCTGCATGGCTTCTACCTGGAAGTCAGCATGCACCCTTCATTACCACAGCAACATTGAGTCACACCAGGATGTGGATTTCGGGGCCTCAGTTCTCCAATCTCTGTTCCCTAAGTAGGGGGGGGGTGTGTGCCTTATTCCCGCCTCCCTGAAGAACTGCTAGGAGTCTGCCAGAAGTGTAGATTGTACACCATATCCACGTCCCTAGAAAAACAGGTTACTCATCTGTAACAGCAGATCTTCCATGGAGTGGTCTCTTGTAGTAGGTAATACTTTTGGGTATCCAACAAAGGTCGCTGTGGTGCATGGCAGCTCTTCTAGCAGTTTTTCACCAGGAACTGCCTACACATGACATCAGCTTCCTGTTTTCTATGTAAGTGTGGGCCTTTCCTGGTATCCTCAGTTCATTTTCCTGCCGTCTTCAGCTTGCGCAGCAGCTAGTGCAACTTCTGTGTAGCAGTCATTGATGAGAAATTTGGAACTAAGAAGAATGTCTACTGATTCTTCAAAGGAACAAGCTTTTATTTTGTTCCTGCCATTGTGATAGGAAGATATACCTCTTTGACGATCACATACTTTGTGTAAGGTGTCTGGGACCCACACATGACACCAATTCCTGTAGTTTATGTCAGGAATTTAATCAGACAACTCGGCAATGACGGTTGTTTAAAATTCAACACCTTTTGGTGGAGCAGAAAATGTCTCTCTTGGAGAACCAGGGGGCTCGTACCAAAAGCTCCTCCTCTTCTGGTTCTCATTCCCGGCAGGAGAAGGAGAAAACCTCCTCACACTCCCTGCCTCGTCGCACGTTGACAACCATTATTTCTTGTGTCCCCTCTGTTGACGGAGCGTCATTCAAACACTTCTTCATTGATGAGGCTCATACCCTCTCATCTGCGCTTTCAGGCGCTTTAAATACAGTTCAAATAGTGACTGCTCCATCGACTGAGGCTTATACCTTCTCATCGACTACACTTTCCAGCGCTTTGCAAGCAGTTAAATATACTGCTGCTCCATCGATGGGGCTCCTCTCCCATCGACGGCATCTGACAATTTAAGTGAAAATAACTTTTTACCCTGCGGGCCTGTCGTGACCCCGCATTCCTCAAGGGAAACCTATGGCTTATGCCTTATTGATTGCCCCTCCGCCTACACAGGTGGCTTCTCATAGGGGTTAGGCAGATAGAGATTGGGACCCTGATCTTTACCACCCAAGGGCAAGACCTGCTCATAATACGCGTCCCATTCCCTCTATCACCCCCCCTTGTCCCCTTGTTGCCCAACATGCCCCTCTTCTCACCCCCTGTTCCCAGGAACGGGACCTCACCAACGTAGTCAGACAGGTCTTTCATGCCATGTGGCATTCTCAGCCCTCTGAAGAGCTGGGTGATCCCACCTGATCTTCTCTCCCTCCTCCGCCTAAAAGATTTCATAGCAACAGGAATACCATGCAACCCTGGTCTCCTCCTCCCTTCATAGAGGACTATTTGTCAGATGGCCAAGATTTACCGCCTGAGTTCGCTGGTGATCTTGAGGATGAAGAGTTTCAAGATTTGGATTTTCCTAATCCTGAATCCCCCTATTCTGAAATCTCTTCCTTGGATGAGGATGTGCCTCTCCCCTTCAGCAGCCTCACCCGCAGACGACCCGACCTTTAATGAGATGATGGCTCAAATCCAAAAGGTCATGGGATTCTCCACTACTGAACATGACAAACAACGCAAGGATATGGCAGAATATCTCGAATTACCTGAGGAGACTGTCTTGGTGGTTCCCCCACTAATTCCAATTTACCAGAATGCCATGCTGGCTGCTTGGCATCAGTCTTCAGCTATTGCAACTGTTCCCCTCAAAGTAGATCATCTGTATTAGGCTCCTTTGGACCACTCTTTTCTGTTTAGTATTCCAGAGGCAGATTCTGTGGTCATTACTGCCGCTCATGACTGTACTAAAAAACCCAAGCACATGAGCTCCTTACCCCCTGATAAGGAATCCTGAATAATTTACTATCTGGGGAAAAAGGTATTTTCCTCAGGTGCTATGAAATATCAGAATCTTGAACTATGTGGTCAATTGATTAAATATCAGCATACCCTGGGGTTCTCTGACATTGAGCTTATCAGTAAACTCCCTTCCTCACAGGACAGGGATAACTTACTGGCTACAGTAACAACTAGTAATTCTATCTCCCGTGACCTTCTTGTGTCGGGATATGATGCTGTAGATACCTCAGCCCGACTATCAGCCACTGGTATCACTCTACGTTGCCCTGCCTGGCTTCGTGTTTCAGGCTTTGCACCTGATATACAACATAAAGTAGCTAATGCCCCTTTTAACCGGTCTAAGCTGTTTGGCCTAGGCACTCAGACTTTACTGGATGGCTTACAGGCATCTGGCAGAACCCTCCATATGGTACATGGCATGTATCATACTCCAGCTACAACCTACCGTACTCAGCACTTCTCTCATTCCAAAAGAGAAGGACGATACAGAGGTAATAATAAAGATGGCTTCCGAGGTCATGCTCAGTCCACCAGAGGCAACAACTCTGCCGCTTGGGGTGCCCGCTCCTACCCTTCAGGTGGAGCTGCGCCCGCGTTTCCCAGTGAACTACTAGGGCTTTCCCCCTGCCTACTCGACCAGGCCTTGGGGGCTGTAGGGGGTTGTTTTGCCCTCCATTTGGAGGCCTGGCAAACAATCACTTTTGACAGTTAGGTCTTACAGATTATCCAGAAGGGCCATACTCTGGATTTTCTCTCCACACCACGCCCTTGCCCGCCATGCAAGATTCATTATCCTCCAAATCATGTACCCATCCTATAGGAGAAATTAGCAGCATTTTTGACCAAACAGGCCATTGTGCTGGTGCCCCTTCTGGAACATCAAATGGGGTTTTATTACCACTTCTTTCTGGTCCCTAAACGGACGGGAGACCTCATGCTAATACTGGATCTCAGACAACTAAATCTTTACATTCAGTAGAAACTATTCCACATGATCACCTTACCTGCCATAATGCCGATCCTAAAACAGGGCAATTGCTTTGCGCCCTGCACATGAAGGATGCCTACCTTCATATTCCATTCACCCTGCCCACCACAAATGTTTGCACTTCCACTTACTGGGTCAAAATTTCCAGTTTTGAACACTCCCTTTTGGACTCTTCTCAGCCCCTGGAGTGTTCACCAAGTGCCTAATGGTAGTAGTAACAGCCTTACGAAGAGAAGGGCACTTCATCTTTCCATATCTAGACGATTGGCTAATAAAAGCAGACTCCAGAATAGCTCTGCTTGCCTCTCTGGATGCTGCCGTGAAACTGTTCGCAGATCTGGGAATCACTGTCAGTTGGCTAAAGTCCAGTCCAAATCTGACAATGTGTCTCCAGTACATTGGAGCTGTCCTAGATACAGTTACAGCCAGGGCTTACCTCCCACCTGCCTGGCAGGACACGCTTATAGCTCTGGCGTTAGATATACAGACTCAGAAAATAGTCACAGCCAGACGAATGCTGCACCTTCTGGGTTACATGTCCGCTGCCATCCCTTTGGTGACATTTGCCCGTCTCCACATGAGACCTGTCCAGTGGACCCTCCAGAATCAATGGTCCCAAAAAACAGGACAGTTCGAAGACAAAATCAGGGTCACTCCCTCTCTGAAGTCTTCCCTGACATGGTGGACAATCAGAATCAATCTGAATCAAGGAATGCCTTTCCATTCCCCACTCCCATGCAAATGTTGACCACAGATGCTTCCCTACAGGGCTGGGGAGCGCACTTCAGTCCTTATCAGACCCAAGACCAATGGCCTGCTTCTCCCCATCTGTCTCATATCAGTCTTCTTAGAGATGAAAATGTTCCATCTAGCCCTCCAGGCATTCTGGCCCTACCTTGAGCCAGGATCATTATTGATCCAATCAGACAATACTGTAGTAGTGTTCGACCTCAACAAGCAAGGGGGTACGAAATCTTGCACCCTATGCAGGGAGACCCTTGCAGTTTGGCAAAGAGGCCATAAAGCAACAGTTGACGCCAACAGCAATCCATCTACTGCGACATTGCAACCAGTTAACCGACCGGCTGAGTCGCCAGTCCACAACGCACGAATGGACACTTCACGAGTAAGTGCTCCAAGAAATCTTCAACTTACGGGGCACTCCACAGATGGATCTGTTTGCACCCCCAGAGAATTAACGTCTTCCCAGGTATTTTTCTATTATCCCGAACAGAAAGGGGTGATCTATAGATGTCCTGTCCCAACCCTGGACAGGTCTCTTCTAATGTGCTTCCCCACATTCCTCTCCTGCAATGGACTCTACTGAAATTACAATTGGAGCCGGCCACTCTGAATCTCATAGCTCCAGTGTGGCCTCACCAGACATGGTGTCCCTTACTACTCCAGCTGTCTGTCCGAGACCCCATCCCATTGCCGATCAGACCAGATCTCTTGACTCAGTGTCACAGGTGTCTCCTACACCCCAACCTGAAGACTCTACACCTTCACATTTGGCTCCTGAGGATGCTTTCATAACTCGATTACAAGTGTCCTTTCCTGTTGCCAATATCCTCTTGGCCTTCTGTAAGCCAGCAACAAGAGCAACATACAATTCCAAATGGAAATGCTTTGCCATATGGTCAGTCTCTCGATCCTTGGACCTTTATTCTTGTCCACTGACGAAGGTTCTGGACTACCTGGCCTCACTATCTGAGTCCGTTCTAAGTTATTCTTCTATCAAAGTCCACTTGTCTGCCATCTCCGCTTTCCATGAGCCTCTGGATGGTCGGTTACTGTACCAACATCATCTAACTAAGATGTTTGTCCCCCTCATGCTTCTGTGGCTTTCAGAGTAAGGATGACCATAGCATGTGATGAGACCCTCATTCTCTGCAGTGTTCTTACCAAATGGTGAATCACGACCAGGGACAAGTGATAGAGTAATTAGTAATAACATTTATTACTGGTTCCCATAAGACAACAGAAAAGTACAGCTTGCCATACTGGGAGCCCATAAAGATCACAGTCTAACCCAGGTAGAAGAAAAGAACTCAAAAAAAGAATGCAGTGACATCACTTTATATATGTTAGATAGCGGTCCTGGTTGCTGTAGTTACAGAACCTTCGTATATTGCTAATAAAAGTCTCATTGGTCAGTTTTGTAGGCATCTCCAGCATGGTGAATGTTATCACAGATATACACTTTTCTGCAAGGCTAAGCAGTCTGGTAAACCATGAGCACTGTATTGCAGTAATAATAATTGTTGTAAACAGGTGATCTTACTTCGAGAGGGCTCTTGCAGTAGGTAATTACATAGAGGACAGAAGCCGGCAGGCGTCAGGACCCCACGGAAAAATTTCTAGCTAGCAGTCTCTGGTGGGGGACCGCCTCCACGTTAGGTGACTGGCATCAGGCGACATCAGTATAAAGGGGCAGTCCCCCACGCCTGTCTTCCAGTTCTTTCCCGCTGTTAGCTTGTGTCGTCGGTTGTTTTTACCGAATTTTTCACATCTCTCGTTATATTTCTTCCAGATTGTCATTTATGTCGTTCCCTACTCCCTCCGATCCACATAAAAACAAGTGCGACCCATGCGGCGCCCAGCTCCCGCATAAGGACGGTCATTCCCAGTGCCTCTTCTGTCTAGGCCCGGATCACCATGTGGAGAAATGCCAGCTCTGCCAACAATTCAACACCACCACCCGCAAACGGAGGCAGCAGTCCCTGGAGGCCCACATTTTAAAGAAAAATATGTCCTCCATGGAAAAGGATCTGAAGAAGGTCAGGTAGGCCTCGATTTCCCCATAGGGTAACTGTAAGAAGAAGGAGAAGCACTGGGACTGGGATTCAACTTCCACGGCCACCGCAACTCTGGCTGGAGTCACCGTGCTCCAGGTACATCCCCTCTGGGGGACCGACCTTCGACAGCCGTCTTGGAGGTGTCCAAGGCGGTGGCGGCCCTCCCGTCGGGTTCGCGCTTAGGCCCCTCAGGAGCCTCCAGGATAAAGGAGGCTACCGGTTCTGGGACGGCCGCTACCGGCTGGCCCTCTGTGTCAAACAGGTCCGGTAAGCCAGAGGCCCTCTGGGTCGAGCAGGTCTGGTAAGCCAGACGCTGGTGCCACCAACATCCGCCCCGGACAGGGCTAGTAAGATGCCCACCCCTTCGGGGGAGTGTGCAGTACCAAAGATGGCCACCAAGGCGCTCCTTCCACGTGACCTTCTTCAGTCATTGGATCCGACAATTTGGACGCCAGCTCCTCGGACATCCGCCCAGATACCACTGGAAAGGCACACGTCGGCCCCTCCGCCGGACCCTGTCAACCGGTTCACCGCTGACAACCGAGGCTCCAGCATCTACCCTGTTGGACTCCGGGGATTTCAGTCCTCCTTTTCTGGGCGACACAGAGGACGCTGGTACGTTTCTGTCAGGCCTCCCTCCCGTAGGTCCTGATCGCCTGATGCCGGACGCTCGGATGCCGGCTCTGATGCCGGCCTACCCGATGCTGGGTGACATCCCATTATCGGACACCGTCCAGACGCCGGACCCGACGCCCACGGGGCTACCTGTTCCTGGCCCTGCCGCTGGGCCTCTTCCAGGGCCTTCTGCTTCAACAGAGCCCCTGGTTCCTGGGTATTCGACTCCGTCCTGCCCAAGACCGCAGAATCCTGCGCCGCAGTACCCAACGCCAGGCTGCCCACCATCGAGCTATGGATACGCCCACGGATACCCCCAGTATCCGTGATGCCCTCTTTCCTCCTCCACTTCCCCAGCCGCGGACTTAAGGATACTCTGCTGTCTGGTGGGCTGAGGCCAGGGCTCAGCTCACCAGGGAGGTGGAGAACATCTGCCGACGCCAGACCCGGTACTGGATCCTGTCGCCAGAGGCAGAGACTCCCTCCTCCTACCCGACACCAGAGGTGAGCCCTCTGGTGCCAGGGTCGGGGAGGACACCTTCCCGAGGTTGCCCAAGGGTCCGTTCCTCCCGCCCGGGAAGCGTCTTCATCCTCTTCGTCGGAGACCGCTGACTCATATATCAAGGGGTGCTCCGACCTTGACGATGAGCCTCGTATTCTAGACCATCCCAGGCCCAGGACTCCTCTAAAGTCTCCTCTGCAAGATCCTTCCTTTCTGGAGTTGCTGAGAAAAATCCAGGAAGTCCACCAGTGGCAATCTCTGGAGCCAGATTCACAGCGGAAGAAGCTCGCTGTCCATTTGGATCTGCCCGAAACTCCTGCGACATTGATTTCCACCCTGGATCGAGCCTTACGCAAACATTCAGCATAGACAAATGCTTGTTTATTTACTGAAAGACTTCTACCAAGAAAGGCCTACAAGACTGGGTATTTTATATCATGAGACACTGTCACTCCTTCTGTGTGTTCTGAGGTATGGGGTAAAACAGAGGATTCTTTTTTTGTTGTTGTTGCTGATTTTGTTTTTTTTTAAGTCCCGTGCCCCTGTATGAGGTGAAACAGAATAGTTTTTTTGTTTGTTTCTAAGTCCCCACTCCCACATACGAGGTAAAAGCTTTTTTTTTTTTCTCTATTTATTTACCCGAGATGGGCTAGGTGAGATGTAATATGTCATTTGCACTGGGGTTCTGATCTTACACAGTTTTGTACTCCATTTACCCAGGATAGTAGAGGTGAGATGTGCTACCTCGTTTTAGTGTGGTCCTGCTTTTATAATGCATTTTTCCAGGACACATCATTTTAGCTGCGACATCTCCTTTTCAGTGGAGTTCAACTGTAGGGTCTTGTTTTTTCACAGTTTTTCAGTATATTTAGCTAGGATAACCCAGCTGAGATGCATTGTCTCTCTTTTTCAGTAGAGTCCTGCTTTGACACATTTTTGTACTGTATTACTGATAGTACGACTCAGATGCTGTCTTGTTTTCAGTTGGATCCTGTTTTTCCCAGTTTTTACATGGTTATTTACCAAGGATAGCACAGCCGAGATGCAGTAAGTGGTTTTGCTTTTACCCATTTTTATATGCATTTACCTAGGGTAGCCCAATTGAAACACAAGTTACATTTTCAGAGGGTCCAGCCTTTACAGTGTATTTTTCCCAGGATAGAGCATCATAGATGCACAGTTTAGTGGTGGCTGTTTTGTATTGGGTTCCTGCTTTTACACATTTTTACTATATACTTACCCAGAATAGAGCAAATGAGATGCAGTATTTCATTTTCAGTGGTGTCCTGCTTTTACACATTTTTAGATTGTGTTTACCCAGAGTAGGTCAACTGAGAGGCAGTATCTAATTTTTCATCGGCACCCACATTATGACCCCAAATTTGCAACAGTCTTTTTATGACCTGATGTTATGATCAAGACAGGTGGAATTTTTTTAAACGTCCCATCCAAAAGGTAATTTCTCAGGTGAAGAACATATTTTGGAGTGGATTTTACAAATTACATGTCATGTTCATGAGGTTGGGGTTGTCACAAGCCCACTCCAGTGAAGCAGGATTCCCTGGGCTACAGTGAATCCCCTTGTGATCTGGGTCAGGAATACTCCCTCTCCTGTCCTTTTAGAACGCTCGCTGTTTCACAACTGAACGTCCGCCAAGGCAGTCCTCGGGCTTCCTCTCTCTGTGTGACCAGTGCAAATACAGTCTCGAGTCTGTGTTCCTGGGAGAGAACCCTCTTGGCCACTGCGTAGTAAACCAGAAAAGCCACAGGCGTGTATAGGCCTTCGGGGATGCCCTGTACACCCTATATGTGTCTTTCCCGGAAAAAATGCAGAGACGGTTCAACCCCACAGACCCCTTTTGAGAGACCGTTTGTATTCCCCCCCCCCTTTCATTTACAGTCCCTTCTTGGATTTTATCTCAGTAGCGTGTGGCATTTAAGGGTTAGACAGGTGTAGATTGGTTAGAACAAACTTTCCTAGAACTAACACACACTAGACGCTAGTAGAATTAATTTTAAAGTAAATCAAAAGCTTTACTAATTGGTAAATAAGTACTGTAAATAACATACGAGAAAAATTATATACTTTTCTTAATGTTGGTTATAGGATATGAAAAGAGAGTTGGAAATATACAAAAAAAAGTTTTACTGTTTAAATTCTAGTGAGTATAGTTTCTGCCTTAAAAGTCCTTAGTGCTGGAAATGAAAAGAGTTCTTAGTAGGTTGAAGGTTCTCCCATCTGTATGGTGGCATTTAGATAGGGGTCCAAAGTCTTGTTTTGTTGCTTACAGGAGAGTCTTTGAATTATGTCTGTCTCTCTGGCAAGTTCTGCAGGCTCTTTTATGCAAGTTCAAAAGTCCTGCCTCTTGCGTTCCTCACTGGAATTGGCTGGCCTCGTCACATGCTGAGAAAGGACCAACCAGCACCCATGTTCAGGTTTTAAAAGTCTAACTGAAAATCTTCTAGTTTGGGGGGGTTGGGCTTCTTCCTTCGTCCCCCTCCCAGGTTGGGGGAAAAAACACGTGCATTCAGGGCTGGGACTGGAGTCAACATGTCTCCCTCCTGCTGGTTTTGCTAGTCCAAATTCTTTTGTTCTTAATAAGCCACTTAGCCCTTAAGTGGCTTCACTCAAGTTGCAGTTACTCCAGTCCAGATGCCAAAGTCCTAAAACAACAGGACCCCAGACTCTATGTCACCTTCATGCTGATTTGTAAGCCAGGACCTTTGGTTAAGGCGAAATAGTTCCAGTAACCCATGCCTGCTTAATGGCGCTGCTTATTCCCCTTAACAACCCTCCCATTTAACATAGGAGCTCTGTAGGTTTAAATCCTTTTTGCAATTTAAAGCAGTATTGTTTGAATGGATAAGACAGGCCACATAGTGAGCTACAGGGCTGTCTACCCAAAACACAGGGACTTATACCACTCCAATAAACCATATTTAAAATCAGGCTTATGCAATGGGGCCTTTTTAATGAATTATATAAATAACTACCATACCTGGGAACACAGCAGTGGGACATGGCATGATCCCGCCTCACATGTCCCTCCTTAAACAGAACTTGTGGGAACACGCCCCTTTTTATGACAGGGTTTTCATCTGTCCCTTAAACTGACTGATGGGATAAGCCATCTGCATTGGCATTTGCAGACCCTAACCTATGTACAGTACGTTATGTGTCCCAAACAGGCTACCTCTGCCATAGCCACCTGGCACTTCTCAGCTTTTCACAGTTAGCCCTGCTGCCTGTATCCTGCCCAACATTTCCCTCAGAGGGGTCATGTGCACTCCCCAGTTATGACTAAAAAAGGCAATATCGTCTAGGTAAGCCACTGTGTATTCCTCTGTATGTTGTAGCACCTGATTTACCAAATGCATTCACTAAAATACCACCAGCAACTTAATCTGGTTCAAAGTCAGTTGGCATTCATCTGTATCCCCTTCCCCCAGGTCGTACCTGAAAATAGGTGGAATTTGTCTAGTGCACTTACCCGGTCAACAAAAACTAAATAAATGCATAAAAATCATCTTAAATTCAAACAGGCCTATTGGGGTGATGAAGGCTGACTGTTCCCGAGCCCTGGTCAGGTCTGTGGTCGTTAGGTAAGTCGTCCCCCCAACTTGTCCAGCAACTCATCTGTGCAGGGTATCAGCTGGGCATCTGACTTCGTGATGACATTTAGTCCTCTGTAGTCTATGTAAAAGCAGATAGATCCATCTGGCTTGGGGACGAGGACTAGAGGCGAGGCCCAGGGACTGGGATTTTTGGATCATCCCCATGTCCAGCATTTCTTCCACCTCCCTCCTTATGTCTTTTAGAACTGCCTCAGACACCCGGTAGGCTATCTGTCATATGGGTGCTTGCATCCCTGTGTCCACGTCATGAGATGCTAAGGTGTTCCATCCCGACTTGGACGTAAACAAGGGAGCAAAATCTGCTAAGACTTTCATTACTTCCTGGGTCTGTTCATGTGTCAACTGGGGTGACAGCTTGATGGCCTCCCACAGATGACTCTCGCTTACTTTCTGCAGCAAGTCAAGCAGAGGATCCTCCTCGTCCATCCCCTCTCCAAGACTGCAAACTGCAAATACCATGTCAGCCCTGTTGAACTAGGGCTTTATCATGTTTACATGGTACATCCTATGGGTGTGTCTCTGGTCAGGCAGCTCCACAGTGTAATTTACATTATATACCTGCTAGACTTCCTTGTATGGTCCTGCCCACTCCACCTGGAGCTTGACTGGGATCAGAACCATTACTTCTTGCCCTGCTCCGTATGAGCAAACTCTGGCTCCGCGATCATACCAAGTCTTTAGTCTTTGTTGGGCAGCTGACAGGTTTCTTCAGGCCATTCCCATAAGCTCCTTCAGCTTTTCCCTCAACTTCAGGACATACTTCACTATGGGAGTCCCCTGGGTGGCATACTTACCTTCCCAGTCCTCCCGTATCAAATCTTGGGGGCCTCGCACCCTATATCCAAATAAGAGCTCGAAGGGAGAAAACAGAGTCTACTCTTGGGGTACCTCCCTGTAAGGAAACGGTTGGGGAAGGTATCTCTCCCAGTTCCATCAATGCTGTTCTGCAGACGCTTGGAGCATAGTCTTTGGGGTACCATTAAACCATTCCACGAGCCCATTGGCTTGTGGGTGATAGGGTGTTGTGCACCTCTACACCACACTTCTCCCATAAACATTTCATCAGGTCCGACATTAAGTGACCCACCTAATCAGAGATAACCTCCTGAGGAAACGCTGCATGGGAGAAAATCCCTAGCAATGCGTCCGCCACTTTGTCTGCCTTAATGGAGGAGAGGACATCTGCTTCTGGGTAGCAGGTGCAGAGTTGACCATCGTCAAAATATACTATTTCTTGGAGGAGCGTGGGGTACTCAAGGGACCCACAGTATCCATTCCCACCTTTTGGAATGATTCCTCCACAGTTGGTAAGGGAATTAAAGCAGCTTTTGTTTTTCCACCTGCTTTCCCTATTTGCTGACACCGGTGACAGAATTTGCAGTATTTTTTCACCTGCTGTTTGGAGTTGGGCCAATAAAGATTGTGGGCTAATTGCCGCGTAGTGCGAGCAGTGCCCAAATAAGGGATCATCACGAACTATCTTTAGCAGTCTCTCACAATACCCCTGGGGAACGACAAGCTGCCTGCCCATCACTCTTCCCTCTGTCCTCATGTCCTGCATGTATAACAGCCCAGTGTCCCAAAATACCTTCTGTTTTCTGTCACCTCTCTGTGTCTTACCAGACTCTGCACAGGCCCTCAGCTTCTCTAACCACGGGGCAGTCCTCTTGAGCGGCTGCAGAGCCCTCACATTTCTCCAAACCATGGGACATGTCCCTTTCAGCTCCCAGACTGAGCTCCATAGCTATGGCATCAGGGGATTCAGAGTCACTGTAACCCCTAGCCCTCTGGCTATCTTTTACCACTCCCTCCTCAGAGGCAATCTCAGTAGCTGTCTGGTGAACAATCACTTGGGGGAGGTTCAGTCTCCATCTTATCACTCTCCCTTGCGGGATACACAAGCCGGTGGACCAGCTTCTCACTCTTCCTTTCGTCAGCTTCTGTGAGGTTATCACATGAGGCCCTAGCTGTCTGGCTCCGGGTAATAGCATATGCTACCCCCTGCTGAATATCATTTCCTGAAATAACATCCACAGTGAGGGTGTCTGCTACAGCCACCCTTCACACCCTTTCTCCTGCATCACCCCAGTCTAGAATAACACTGGCTAATGGCAGGATCTTCTCCTCCCCAGTGAATCCCTTCACAGAAGCAAATTGATTTGGCGGGAGGTGCTCAGGTCCCACCAAATCCCCTTTTGCCAGGGTAAGAGATGCCCCAGTGTCACTTAACCCTTGGATCTGCACCCCATTTACTGTCACTGGATGCATGTGCTCCCTCATATTCACAGGAATAGCTTCTGTGCAATTAAGGGCCAGTTCAGCTGGATTGACCCCTTTCACACCTTGTGTCTTTTTAGGACACTGCCTAGCAATATGCCTTGGCTTCTTGCAGAACCAACATTCATCATTTTTTTTCTCCTCAAAATCCTGTTTTGGTACACTGTGGTTCCCCTCTTTTTGCAGCGGCAACAAGGGTTTTATCTACCCTGAAGGCATGCTTTTCCCTTTTGCCCCTGCAGTATCTTCTTTCCCACTTTCCTTCAGAGCAGGCCTGCTCCTGGCATAATGGTCAGTGAGCTCAGTAGCTTGTTTCTGCGTCTGAGAGTCCTGGTCCTCTAGCCAGGTTTTTAGCTCAGCTGGACATGCCCAAAAGAACTGTTCCAACATTATAACCTCCTCATTGGCCTGCATGGAATTAGCTTTCACCCCCTCCCACCAACGTTTTAAAAATTGACATTGTTTCATGGCGAGTTCCTCAAAGCTCATTTCGGGACCCTTCATGAGCTTTTGAAATTTTACTCTGTAGGCCTCAGAAGTTAAATCATACTTTGTTTAGTAAAGCACTTTAAAGTTTATCATAATCTTTACTAACATTAATCTTACTTTGAGAGGGTTCCTGCAATAGGTCTTCACAGATAGAACTGGGCCCCCTGGCATCAGGACCACATGGCAGACTTCTAGCTAGCAATACATAGCAGGGACACCCGCCCACCAGTTCTTTCCTGCCATCAATCTGTATATGTCGGACCTCACGGTGAACTCTGCTACAGTCCACCGCCATTTTATAAGTATTCTGTGTTTTTTCATCGTGTCTTTTTGTAGTTTAATGCATGTCTTCACGTAAAACCAAGAAAAAGTGCTCACAGTGCAGCGCTCAGATTCCACATGGGGACAGTCACTCCCGCTGTGTCCTCTGCCTGGACCCAAAACACCGAGTTGACAACTGAGACATCTGCCAGTCCTTCAGCCAGGTCACGCGCATCAGGTGCCAGAAGGCCCTCCATGCCCACCTTTTGAAAAAACGCCTTGCATCGATGGAAGAGGAGCTGCAGGAATGCTCCTCTTCACCCACCTCAGAGCGCAAGAAAAAGGAGAAGCGCCGGGACCGGGATCGGTCTTCCTCTGCCCAGCATTGCCAGGCAGTCAACGCTACTTCAGGTGGGGTGTCCACCTTGGTGAGTACTCCTCCTCTTAGTCTCCATCGCTCAGTGGTTGGGTGGCGGACTCCCGTCTTAGTCAGTGGGCATCATGGTTGTTCCTCACAGGAGGATATTGATTCGGGGCCTGTCAGTAGCTCTCAGGCTGATAAGTCATCCTCTGGCTCCGTCACTGGGTGCTTGGCCTCGGTTGGTAAGCTAGACTCTAGCTCCACTGTTTCCCGCGTGACCGATAAGTTGGACGCCGGCTCCTCCGACGTCCGCTCGGTCGAGGCTGATCAGTCGGTTGCCGGCCTGTCCGATGACCGCTTGGCCGGAGCTCTCCTATTGAGCCAGCCTCTAGTACCTGACATCGAGCAGAGCCAGCCTCTAGGCACCCCTTTGTCCCATGAGGGTTCTTCCTCCTGGGGTTCACTGACTTAGCCCGACCCCTGATATTCCCCGGACCTCCGGGACACGAGTGCTTCTGGCCAGGAGATTCCTTCTCCTATGTTGGGCCTATTGTCTGAACTTCCCACTTCACCAGTGGACCTGTCAACGGGGTCTCCATTCCTTTACTTCCCTCAACTGTCTCGGATCAGACGTTGGGTCCTCTTAGGCCCCCGATGCCAGGACACTCTCCCATCTAGGTCCCTCCTGACTCAGGGATGGCCTCTGGATTTCTTGCTCCGATGCCGGAGCCCCCACTTGGCCCCTCAGGGATTCCAACCGGGACCCCAGGCCTGCCAATGCACCCACATTTTCCTAGCGGTCCCTTGGCCCCACTGCCGTCCGTTCCTACAGGCAACCCCTGCTACCCACCACCACAGTTCTCCTTTTACTCGGCGCCAGGAGGGCCATTGCCTGGTTACCTGTTGCAGGTGCCAACACCAGGGTACCCAACACTGGGCCGTATATACCAGGGGTACCACTATCAGCCTTACCCCTATTGGTACTCAGCTACTGGTTACCCCCCATATTCTCCCACTGGGAGTTTCCAGGCTATTGGCCTGCAGTGCCTCCTCCTCCTCAGCTTGAACCACAGGGGACAGTTATAGCCTGGTGGAAGGACACCAAATTGCAGATCTTACCTCGAAAGGGCTCTTGCAGTAGGTATTCACATACAGGACTGACCTGCCAGGTGTCAGGACCCACGGAAAAATTTCTAGCTAGCAGTCTCTGGTGGGGGACCGCCCACAACAGGTGACTGGCATCATATGACGTCAGTATAAAGGGGCAGTCCCCCACGCCCGTCTTCCAGTTCTTTCCCGCCGTTGGCTTGTGAAAGTTCCTTGCGATAGAACAACGCTTCGTCAGTCATTCATTGGCCCTTAAGTCTTCGAACTTTTCAACCTTTTTTCTCTGTCTTTTAAGATTTTATTTGTGATTCTCTGTGTATGTCGTCTCCGACGCCCTCTGAATCACATAAGAACAAGTGCGACTCTTGTGGTTCCCAGCTTCCACACAAGGACAGCCACTCCTTGGGCCTCTTCTATCTGGGCCCAGACCACCCCTTGGAGAAGTGCCAGCACTGTCAGAAGTTTAACTCTGCTACCCACAAAAGAAGGCAGCAGTCCCTGGAAGTCTGTAGCTTAAATAAGAAAATGGCCTCAATGGAGAAAGAGCTAAAGAAACTCAGGCAGGCGTCCACTTCCTCCGAAGGTTACAAGAAAAATTGCGACAAGGAGAAGCACCAGGAGCAGGAACCGGCTTCCTCAGCAGCTGCGACTCCGGCTGGAGTCACAGCACTTATGGTAACATCCCCTTCAGGGGATCGCTCCATGACGGCCGTCTTGGTAGTTACCAAGAAGGCGTTGCCCCTTCCATCTGGCTCGCGCTCTGGCCCTTCAGGAGCCTCCGGGGCAAAGGAGGCCTCTGCTCCCGTGAAGGCCACTTCTTCCACGTGACCTTCGGGTCAGATCGAGTCCAGTAAATCAGATGTCGGTCCTACCGACGCTTGCCCGGACAAGGCTGCTAAGCCGCTTGCTCCTTCGGGGGAGCGCCTAGTCAAAACTATGCCCAACAAGGCCGAATCTCCTGTGCAGCCCTCGTCAGGCAGGGAGTCCATAAGTCAAGCGTCGGCTCCTCTGGCACCAACCCGGATTCAGCCGATAAGTGGGATGCCGGTTCCACCAACGCCCACCCGACCAAGAATCTTACGCCGGATCCTACGGAACAGTCCGACACCCCAGGCTCTCCGCAGTGTTCAAAGTTGCCTTCTGAGGTCCCCGCGTCTCCTCAGCTGACCCCTGGGGATTATAATGCTCCTTCCCCATTCGTCACGGAGGATACTGAGATGCTGCCGTCAGGGAACCCTTCTTCTGGACCTGATCCCCCGACACCGGACCCTCAGACGCCGGTCCCGACGCCGGCCTACCCGATGCCATCCGGCATCCCCTTATCTGGTTATAGGCCTATCCTTCCGTCGGGTCCTTCAGACCCTATCGAAGGCATACCCATGCCTGGCCCGATGCCCACGGGGCCAGCGTTACCACTGCCTGGCCCACCAGCAGGGCCTTTGCCAGGTCCCTCTGCTCCATCAGAACCCCTGGCACCCAGGTATCCGACACTGCAATGTCCAGTGCCACAATACCCAACTCCACAGTATCCAGCGCCTCGGTACCTGACGCCGCAGTACCCGACAACCCAGTACCTGACACTGAGCTATCCACTGTCGGGTTACGGATACTCCTACGGATATCCTCAATATCCATATCCCAATCCTCCACCACCTCCGCCACCCACTCCCCAGCCGCCGGTGGATCTGAAGGAGACCTTGGCCTCCTGGTGGGCTGAGGCCAAGGCTCAGCTCACTCTTGAGGTCGAGAGTCATCTACGGACGCCCAACCCTATACGGGATCCCTACGCGGGCGGGGGACTCCCTTCTCCTACCGATGCAGAGGAGAGCCCTCTGGCACCTGAGGAGGAGAGATCGCACCCCAGGAACTCCCCAAAGTGGCGTTCCTCCCCTTGTAGGGAGGTCTTCCTCCTCTTCATCAGATATGTCTGACTCTCACTCCGAGACGGGACGCTCTGACCCCGGAAGACGAGCCACATACTCTGGAACACCCTAGGCCGAGGACTCCTCCGAAGTCTCCTCCGGAGGATCCCTCCTTTCTGGAGTTATTGAGGAAAATCCAGGAAGTCCATCAGTGGCAATCAGTGGAGGCAGATCCACAGTGTAAGATACTCGCTGCTCATCTGGATCTGCCCGAGATCGCTCATACGCTGATTCCACCCTGGATAGAGCCTCACACGGATCTTGTTTCCATTTAGAAACAACCTTCTGCACTAGCCCCCCCCCTTCTGAAGAAGGCAGACAGGCTATATCAGGCTCCTGAGGGTGTAGACTTCCTTAACCTCCACGCCAAGGCGGACTCGGTCGTCATCAGCACCGCTCACGGCTGCTCCGCAAATCCTAGACACCTCAGCTCATCTCCACCTGATAAGGAATCCTGGCTTCTGGACCAATACAGGAAGAAGATCTATTCCTCTTCTACCCTTGGTATTAGGGCTCTAAACTATGTGGCACATATGGGGGGGGGGTTTAGAAGACCATCCTTAGTCAGGTGGAATCTAAACTGGACTCCCTTCCTGAGTCACAGACTAAACAGGAAGTGGCGGATCTTGTCTGTTCTGCTCGTTCGGTCAGTCGGCACATGCTTCGTGCCACTTACGATGCAGTGGACACAGCTGGAAGGAGCTCGGCTTTCACCATAGTCCTACGGCATCACACTTGGCTCCCCATGTCAGGTTTGATCCCTGAAGTGCAATCCGCTATCCAGGATGCTCCCTTCAGGGGTTTGGTGCTGTTCGGGGATGATGTCAAGGACATCATTACCGAACTGCAGGAGAGGGCACTGCACCCAAATCTGTCAACTCTATGTACAGGCCTCCTTAAGGGCAGTGGCATCTTTTTCATAGACAAAACCAACAAAGACAAAAACCACAGAGCAAATGGGCCAACAAGCGTCATTCCCCTCCAGCAACCAAGACTCCCCCCAGCAAAAAAGCCACGGGAGCATTGGCTGCTTCACTGCCCCACACCTCCTGACTCCCTGCCTCTCTCACTGCCTGTGGAGGTTCCAGAGGAACCGGTAGGGGGGAGATTCTCCTCCCATCTGCCATGTTGGGAGAGGATAACGTCAGATGCTTGGGTGCTCCAGTTGATATCAGCAGGACGGTCAGTAGAGTTTCTACAGAAACCACCCCGAAGACCACCCCCCCAGTTGTCTTACTCCCTGCAACATCTTCCTCTGATCCTAGAGGTAATCATTTCCCTTCTCTTGAAGGCGGCGATAGAACCAGTTCCCAACCGTCTTTGGGGGATGAGTTACTATTTCCATTTCTTTTTTTTATAACAAAGTTTTTATTAGGCATGAGGACATTTGTACATATACAGGTTCATGTCATATAGATACATTCGTTCAGCTTATATAATTATACATTGGACCTTAAAAACTCTCACCCAGTACTAGGACTAATTGATCACATGTAATGGACAAATCTCATTTTAACATAGCTCAGGTATTGATTTGATTAGCTTCAGGGAACAAAGTCTGAATAAGTACTTAACTGATACATAATCCATTTTCTCCATTCTATATCAAAGACCTCCATTCTATCCCGTACTCTGGCCGCCATCCTCTCCAACCTATAGATCTCTCTTGTCAAGTTTAGCCACTCTCCCTTAGCTGGCAGCCTATTCGTTCCCCATAGTCTGGTGATTACTTTTTTTGCTGCCAATATTAGCAGTGTAGTTTGCAGGTATACATTCTTCTCTGCTTTTAGACCAAACAGGGTAGTAGCTGTTAGTATATACCCAGGGGTAAAAAGACCTGGATTTTCATATATTGCCACCAATTCCTGCACTATGTCCCCCCAATAGGGAACCAACATGCTGTGGTTCTGAATATATGTGGGTCTGGTCTGCATGTACTGCTCCACATGCCCTCCAGCAGCTTCCTTCAGGATTTTCTGTGAAACTACACTAGCTAGCACTGCTGGAGAGCGGAAAAATTTATATTGTAATTTCCATGCAAACTCTTTCCAATATGGGGAACCCAAGACTTTAAGCATAAGTGGTGAGGTCATCTTCCAGTTAGTAGCCGAAAGATTGGTCCCCAATTCCAAGGACCAGTGGGCCCTAATCAACTTGGTAGAGTCGTCCGGTTTCTCTCCCAAAACAAGGTAGACTAGACTGATAGAGTGGTCCAAAGTGACACCTTGTCTCTGTGATAGAAGTAATTTTATTATTAGTGGGGGGGTTTCAGCCACTGCTGCCAGTGCTTCCTCCATTGGTTGCAGATAAGATTTTAACTGCAAATATTTATGAAAGAAGCCCTGGGGTATTTTATACTAAGCCTGGAGTTGGACAAATGAATATTGGCCCTGTGGGCCTAACAATTGAAAGATATGTTTGATATTATACCACCGGGTTATGGATCTATCCAAAGCATTGGGTGGAAAGACACTATTCACTACAAGGGATCTCAGATAAAGTGCCTCCATGGGCAATAATCTTTTATTGAGTACAGTCAGCCACTGTTTAAATACCTCAGCAGTAGATTGTGGAAATTTATAAAGAGAAAGGCAACCAGGGAGAACGTCCAAAAAGAGACAGTCCATCAGGTCTTCTAGGTCATTCCAAGTCATCTCAAACTGCTTCCAGGACATAATATAATTGGGGTTTATCCAGGAGAGTAAAATCTTTAATTTAGAAGCTCGAGCTTAGTGCAGGAGATTAGGTAAATTTAACCCACCTCTGTCTTTTGATAACTGTAATAGAGAGTGCCGAATCCTGGGAGGTTTCCCCTGCCATATAAGGCGAGAGATCAACCTATTCCAGGCTTGGAAATAAGTCTGTGTTGGGAATAGTGGGAGTGTCTGCAGAAAGCACAAAATCCGGGGAAATATGTTTTGCTTAATAGTTTCTCTCCGGGCTAAGAAACTCAAGGGTTTTTGTGACCATCGTGTGAGGTCCTCAGTTATGTTTTGAGTTAGGGGTTCAAAATTTGCAATATCCGCATGTATCTGATTTTTAGTAAGATGGATCCCAAGGTACCGCATTGATTGTTTGTACCACTTGAAGGGGAATGCACGTTTTAATGCCGGGGAAGGGGTGTATTTATACAACAGTACCTCTGTTTTCTGCTGGTTAATTTTATATCCTGAGATTTTACCGTATATCTCCAGTTGCTCCCAGACCCTTGGGAGTGATACCTCCGGGAAGGACAAAGTGAGAAGGATGTTGTCTGCAAATAATGAAATTTTATGACTAGAGCCTCCCATAGGTATGCCCTCAATTTCTGGATGAGCTCCAATGGCCTGGGCTAATGGCTCAAGATACAGAGCAAACAACAGGGGTGAGAGGGGGCATCCCTGACGAGTGCCCCTCTGTAGAAGGAAAAAGTCAGAGATCGAGCCATCTAGCTTTAAGTAGGCCTGGGGGTGTTTATACATATTTTGCAATTGTTGTATGATTTCCAAGGGAAAACCAGAATTAGACAGGGTAGCCCACAAAAATGACCAGGCCACCCTGTCAAATGCCTTTTCAGTGTCCAATCCAATGAGTGCCAGGGGAATTGAGCGTGCTGCTGCATACTCTTTAAGTAGATGTGTTTGTCGTACTGCATCATGAACCTGTGCACCTGATCATGATTGATCAACAAAGGCATGATGTTTTCAAGTCTATGTGCTAGTACAGACATATAAATTTTGTAATAACAATTTTGCATTGAAATTGGCATGTATGATGAGGGGTAGGATAGGGTTTTTATCTTGTTTAAGTATGGCAGAGATCACTGCGTATTGCCAGGAGAGGGAAGGAATACCTCCCTCCTGTATCTCATGGATAGCCTGGAGTAGTGGTGGTAGTAATTCCTCTTTATACGTTTTATAGAACTCCATTGGATATCCATCAGGTCCTGGGACTCTCTGGGCCTTGGTTGTCTGCAGGACTCCCTCTGTCTCAGTCAAGGTAATTGGGGCTCTCAAAATATCTATTCGGGAGGCAGTCAGTTTGGAGAGTTTTAAGTTGTTAAGGTAGGCTTCTGTCTGTTGACTACGATCCTCAGACTCCACCCTATATAAATCTCGGTAGTATTCAGCCATGACTCGTCTAATGATCGTAGGGTGATGTCCTAGCTTCCCCGTAGTGGGGTCTTGTATGGCCAAAACACAGGCTCTAGTCTTACGCATTCTGAGTTTACGGGCCAGATTCCTGGCTCTTATATGGCCCCCCTCGTGGGCTGCGAGTCTGAGATAAGAGGAGTTGTTCTACTTTCTGATCTAGGTATTTTTGAATTTTTAGTTTTATTGTTAGTAATTGTACCTTTACAGTTCCATCTCCCTGGGCATATAAAGACTGCAACACTTTCAACTCCCCCTGGAGCCTAGTAAGCTGTGCCTCTCTCTCCTTATTTTTTTTTCAATGAATAAGCAATAATGTCCCCACGTAACCCTGTCTTAATAGTATCCCACTGAATCACTGCTGAAACATCTGGGTCACCATTCTTCCCCAAAATCCGTGGGATCGTATCTTTGACCAACTGGTTAAACTCTGGAGCCCTTAAGTGCATCAAGTTGAGACGCCAGAAATTTGTTTCATGTCCTCCACCCAGATCAAATCTGACATATACTGGGGAATAATCTGATAATATGATCGCCCATGCCACACGTTATGTAATGTCTCCAGATGCTCTGCTGTGGTAATCATATAGTCTATTCGAGACGCCACCCCTGGTCCCGGTGCTACATGGGTGTATTCTCTCTTTGAGGGGTAACAGTGATGCCAGATGTCCACCAGCCCCAAGGAAGCAATTGTGCCCCTCAAATACTTCTGAAGTGGGTTAACCCTGTGAGGGAGATGGACCGAGACATCCTTTGCAGGGTTCAAAGTAGTATTCAGGTTGCCCCCCATCAAAAGTTGCCCCTGGAGGATCTCCAAGAGCCGTGCAAAAAAAGTCTGAGCCAATCTCTTTTGAGGTCCCCGGGGGGGAAATAAACTGATGCCAGAGTAACCGGGCGGGCATGTAACCTACCCATTGCAATAGCATATCGTCCCTCTGGATCTATTACCTTCTGAAGGAGATCGAATGGTACCCCACGTCTGATCAGGATGGCTGCTTCCCGTCTCCTACCCGAGCTATGAGATGAAGCTATTACAGTGGGAAATCCCCATTTGGTGAATTTTTCATGCTCAGGAGAAGACAAGTGAGTCTCTTGTAAAAATCCCTTTTAATAAACTGTATTAAACGAGATCTCCTGACTGGGCTGTGGATTCCATTAATATTAAGAAACAGTATCAGTGACTATTTCCAAATTTTTTATCATTAACAAGTATTTTATATTGTATAAGCCCAATTTCCCACTGTTCTTTTCACCCAAGGTTGTAAACTGCTCCCCTCCAAATCTTCTCAACCTAAATTGCTGGCAAGTAGTTTCAGTCCAAAGCAAACACAGCAAAATAGACTCCTATGTGGTCGAGTCCTCATTGCCTAATTTTAACAACTTATATAAGACTATACACCCATAAGATATGGTACAAATGCTCAAAACATTTTATAAATCTTACAAAAAAATCGATTGATGGCAGTGGTGATTTGGCGGTACTCCCAACCATGTAATGTTTCCAGCTAGTTTTAACACATATCTTAATTCGTGTTAGCCTCGGGAGTAACAAAAATAAAAGAATATTGATTCGGGGGAGAGTTTATAACTTTCATGACTTAATTTTCAGTCATAACAGTATAACATTAACTTATTTACACAGATTACAGAACAATTCTGTCGCAACTCCCTAGGTAGGGAAGGATCTCTCCTTCCTCCTGTGCAGGGATGAATGTTGTTTCCCTGTGGGGGAAGCTCACGAAACCCAACGTGGGCCCCCAGCACCACGTACGAAAATTAGTAACATGGAGCAGGCAGTCAACACATGCAGCTCTGAACAGCACCAGCTAAATTGATGTTGCCCCAGAATCCGCTGCACATAGCTGTCGCCATGTGGCCATCTGGCTGAATGAATCTCCATCAGCTCATCCCATGGGACCCAACAGTATTTTTTTTTATTAGTTTTAATTTGGGGGGGGGGGCTCGTCTACAAATAAGGAATGATAGCCGAGGCTATTCACAGAGGCAGATATGAATGTGGGGGAGTAAAATCAAGATCTTACTTCAAGAGGGCTCTTGCAATAGGTAATTACATATAGGACTGACGTTGGCAGGCGGCAGGACCCCACGGAAAAATTTCTAGCTAGCAGTCTCTGGCGAGGGACTGCCCCCACGTCAGATGACCGGCATCAGGAGACGTCGGTATAAAGGGGCGGTCCCTCACGCCAGCCTTCCAGTTCTTTCCCACCGTTAGCTCATGCCAGCGCCTTGTGGAAAAGTTCCCTGTACGTCAGGCTCTTTTGTCGGTATTTTAACTGAGTATTTTCAATTTTTTCCTATCATCTGTCAGGTATTCGTCAATGTATATCGTCCCCTACACTCTCCGAGCACAAAAACAAATGCAACTTGTGCACCGCCCAACTCCCGCACAAGGACATCCATTCCCTGTGCCTTTTTTGCCTAGGCCCTGACCATCTGGTAGAGAAGTGCCAGCACTGCCTTAGCTTTAATGCGACCACACGGAGAAGGCAGCAGCAGTTCCTGGAGGCCCATATTTTTAAAAAGAAAATGAGCTCCATGGAGAAAGAATTGAAAAAGCTTCGGCAGGCATCAACTTCCCCTGTAGGCCATTGCAAGAAAAAGGACAAAGGAAAGCACTGGGACAAGGGCTCCTCTCCCACCGCGACTTCCTCACGAGTTGCCGTGAAAAAGGTAACGTTCCCCCGGGGGACGGCTTCTAAGGCGGCATTGGCCCGCCCGTCTGGCTCGCGCTCGGGCCCTTTGGGCACCTCTGGGCTTTTGGAGGCCTCCGCTCCTGGTAAAGCTGTGGTTTCGCGGCCTACTGGTGCGAGCGGCACTGATAAGCCGGACATCTGCTCCTCCGACATCTGCACGGAGAAAGTCAGTAAGTCACCTGACCCTTTGGGGCGGCGTGTGGCCCCCATTCTGCTCGACCAGGCCACACCTCCATCACGGCCTGTCTCCAGCGATGGGTCCATTAAGTTGGACGCCGGCCCCTCCGGCGCCCGCCCGGATCCCGCTGCTAAGCTGCACATTGGTTCACCCAATGTTCGCACAGCGAATGAGCAGATGCCGGACCCTCCCACGTCCGTCGTTCCCTGCTCCCCGCAGCCTTTGCTGCCCCGGGGACCCTAAGTCTTCTCATCCCGACCCCGAGATTTCTCCCCCCATCCCCAGGTGGCGCTGAGGTTCCTGTTCCACCTCCGTCAGACCGTCCATCTTCTGGTCCGACTGCTCTGATGTCGGCTCCCTAGCCACCGGTATTGCCGACTCCTGGTGACATCCCGCTCCCCGACGCCGGGCCCTCCGCCCCCTGGGCCTTCTGCTTCAGAACTGCCCATGTGGCCTCCATCCGGGCCATCTGTTCCGGCAGCCCCCAGGTCCCGGGTAGCTTGAGCCCGTCGTATCCGGCGCCGTCATACCTGGGACCGCAGTATCTTCCCGCCGTCGGGTTATGGATATGTGCCTTATGGGTATAGTCCATACCTGCATCCCCCTCATCCACCGCCCCCCAGCCGCCAGTGGACCTGCAGGAGACTCTGGCCTCCTGGTGGGCTGAGGCCAAGGCTCAGCTCACCAGAGAGGTGGAGAGTCGTCTTCTGACGACAGTGCCAATTCCTGTACGTCCACGATGACACACTCCCTCCCCACCTCCGGACACCAGGGCTAAACCCTCTGGGTCCAGAGAGGGGCAGGACACGCTTCCCCGAGGGCTTCCCAAGGGGTCCGTTCCTCCCCCTTGTCGGGAGAGGGAGTCTACCTCTTCTTCATCTTCTTCTTCCTCGGACACCTCGGATGCTTCTGATGGTTGTTCTGAGCTAGACGACAAGCCACGCTCTCCATCCAAGCCCCGATCAAGGACTCCTCCGAAGTCTCCTCCAGAGGATCCTTCCTTTACGGAGTTGCTATGAAAGATCCAGGAAGTACATAAGTGGCAATCCATGGAGCCAGACCCCCAGCGTAAAAAACTCGCTGAGCATCTGGATCTGCCCATGACAGCTCCCACTTTGGTGCCACCCTAGATCGAGCCTCACACCAACCTTATTACCACTAAATGGAAACAGCCGTCGGCCTTAGCCCCACTTCCCAGGAAGTTGAACAGGCTATACCAGGCTCCCGAGGGTGTTGACTATTTAGACTCCCACCCTCGAGCTGACTTGGTTGTGATTAGTGTCGCTCGTGGCTGGTCAGCTCAACCCAAACACCTTAGCTCGTCTCCACCTGACAAGGAATCCCGCCTTTTGGACCAGTATGGCAAGAAGATTTTTTGCTTCTTCCACTCTGGGCTTTAGGGCCCTGAACTATGTCGGCCACATGGGGGATTACCAGAAGGTGATTCTTAGTGAGGTGGAATCTAAATTGGTCTTCCTTCCGGACTCTCAGGTCAAACAGGAAGTGGCTGACCTTGTCTGCTCTGCACGTTCGGCCAGTCGACACATTCTTTGTGCGACCTGTGATGCAGTGGACACTGCTGGTAGGGGCTCAGCTTTCGCCATAGGCCTATGGCGTCATGCTTGGCTCCGAGTGTCAGGGTTGGCCCCGGAAGTGCAGTCCGCCATCCAGGAAGTGCCCTTCCGGGGTTCGGTGCTGTTCGGGGGTGATGTCAAGGACATCATCACAGACCTGCAGGAGAAGGGGACGGCACTAAAGTCTGTGGACTCTTTGTATCATCCCTTCCAATTGCAGCGCTGTCCCTTTCGCAGACGGAATCGGCTCAAAGCGAGACCACAGGGAAAGAGGGCCACTAAATGTCGAGCTCCCCCACCCAAAAAAGCAGAGGGAGCTTCAGCTGCGGCGCTGCCACAAACCACCTGACTTCTTCTCTCTCCCACAGCCTCCGGGCTTCCTGGAGGAACTGGTAGGAGGGAGGTTTTCCCTCCACCTTCCAGGTTGGGAGAGGATAACATCAGATTCATGGGTGCTCCAGCTAATCGCAGAAGGACACTCAATAGAGTTTCTGCAGAAACCACCTCGTCACCCTCCCCCAAGGTTGTCATACACTCGGGAACATCTTCTGGTCCAGGAAGAAATTTCAGCACCTTTGCTGAAAGAGGTGATAGAACCTGTGTCCCTTCCCCTGCAAGGAATGGGTTATTATTCCCACTTCTTCCCGGTCCCGAAGAAGACAGGAGATGAAAGACCTATTCTAGATCTCAGTTCCCTGAACATTTTCGTGGCATACAAGAGGTTCAGGATGCTCTCAGTGCAGAGCCTCTTGCCCCTCCTACGCTTGCGCCAATGGCTGTGCGCTCTGAATATGCAGGATGCTTACCTGCACATATCTATCCGCCCGTCTCACCGCAAATATCTCCGTTTTGCTTTCCAGAGGGACCACTACCAGTTCGAGGCACTTCCATTTGGCCTCTCCTCGGCTCCCCGAGTATTTACCAAATACCTTGCGGTGGTGGCGGCCTACCTGCATTCCTGGGGGGTACAGGTTTTCCCGTACCTGGACGATTGGTTCTTGGTGGCCTCGTTCAGGGAGGAACTCCTGCACTACCTCTCCCTCACCCAGCAGGTCTTTGCCTGCTTGGGTATTACCATCAACCATTCCAAGTCTCACTTGATCCCATCTCAGAGGCTTCAGTTTATTGGGGCGATACTGGACATAACCCTAGGCAGGGGCTTCCTGCCACCGGACAGGGCGGCCACACTCCACACTCAGGTAAGCCTGTTGTCCGGCCGCAGGTGGGTCAGTGCCAGGTCGGTTCTTTGCCTCCTCTGGCTCATGGCTGCTGCTATCCCAGCAGTCCCTTGCGCTCGGCTCCACATGAGGGTCTCTCAGTGGACGCTTCGCTCTCAGTGGGATCAGTTAGTAGAGGACTTGGACCAGTTGGTCCTAGTCTTCTCTCTCATGATTCGAGATTTGCAGTGGTGGATGGTTCAAGAGAACCTTCTTCGGGGAGTTCCATTCTTCCTTCCTCCCCCCTCCCAGACTCTGACCACAGATGCCTCGGGTGAAGGTTGGGGAGCCCATCTCGGTCCACATCGGACCCAGGGCTCTTGGTCCAAGCTCGAACAGTCCCTACACATCAGTGTGCTTGAGCTTCGGGCGGTGCTCTATGCTCTCCAGGCTCTCCACCTGCATCTTATTCCAGGCCACCTAGCCGTCCAGACGGATAGTATGTGCGCGGTATGGTACATCAACAAACAGGGCGGGACTCGGTCCTACCCTCTTTGGAGGGAAACGATGAGAGTCTGGGATTGGGCAGCACAACACGATCTTCGCCTCATGGCAATTCATGTTCCAGGGGTCGAGAACTCCTTAGCAGACAAACTAAGTCGCTCGTCTGCTCAAGCTCACGAGTGGGAACTGGATCAGGGGGTCCTAGACAGTATCTTTCTACATTGGGGAGCACCTCAGGTGGGCCTGTTCGCTTCACCTCTAAATGCAAAGCTTCCTGACTTCTGCTCACTCGTTCAAGAGTGAGACATTTTCTGGAGAGATGCTCTGTCTCTAGATTGGAATGACAGATTCGCCTATGCCCCCGATTCCTCTGATCCGTGTGTCTTGCAGAAACTCTGCTCAGAAGGGCATGAATGATTCTGATCGCTCCTTTCTGGCCCAGGCAAGTTTGGTTCTCTCTTCTGCAACAGTACTCAGAGGAACCTCCTCTTCCGCTGTCATGTATTTTATTGACCCAGGATCAGGGGACCCTGGTCCATTCAGGTCTCAAGTCCCTTCAGTTACATGCGTGGCTCCTGTAGACATAGCTCAAGCCTGTTTTGGGGTTCTCCCCAGGTGGCTGAGATCTTGGTGGAGGCTAGGAAGCCCTCCACTAGGTCTACTTATGCCGTGAAGTGGAAACGGTTCTCATTCTGGGCCGCTTCAAAAGGCTTCAAGTCTTTGTCCTGCTCGGTTGGGCGACTGCTGGAGTACCTGTGCCATCTCTTCGACCTGGGTCTTAGTTACTCGTCTCTGAAGGTACACATGGCGGCCATTTCGGCCTACCATGTTCCCTTCGCATATAGGATGTTTGCTTAACTGGAAGTCTCTAAGACTTTCCTCAGAGGGGTTCTTCACTTGAGACCCCCTATCCGAGTTCCGGCCCCTCCTTGCTATTTGAACTTCGTTCTTGAGAAACTTACTTTGCCTCCTTTTGAACCGGCGGCCTCAGCAGACATGAAGTTCCTTTCATGGAAGATGCTCTTCCTAGTTGCCATTGCCTCTGCTCAGAGGATTTCTGAGCTCCAGGCCCTGATGTGTAAAATCCCGTACTTGATTTTTCACAAGGAACGTGTGGCTCTGCGCACCAATCCTTAAGTTTCTCCCCAAGGTGGTAGCGGAATCTACATTGAACCAGTCCATAGAGTTACCCGCCTTCTTTACGCAGTACTCCAGTCAGGGGGAGTATCTGCTTCACACTATGGACGTTCACTGGATCCTGAGATACTACACTAACAGAACAAAGAATCTCAGAAAGACTGATCAACTGTTTGTCTCTTTGGCCCCCAAAAGAGAAGGCAATGTTGTTTCCAAGCAATGCCTGTCTAAATGGTTGGCTCATTGCTTCACCTTCTGTTGTGACAAGTACAACAAGACCCTTCCTGGTCAAGTAAGAGGACACTCCACCAGAGGGGTTGCTGCCTCAGCGGCATGTTTCAAGAACATGTCAGCGGCAGACATTTGTGCTGCCGCCACTTGGACTTCTGTCCACACATTTACAAAACATTATAGTTTGGATATTGCCTCTCGCCATAGAGCAGGCTTCGGGATCGCTGTTCTGAAAGGCCTCCTTTCTTAAGGCCTTCACAGCTAAGAGGATCTGCTTTGAGTAGCTTTCCTCCACCCATGTGCTTCTTCTTCTTGTTCCAGACTGCTTGCGATTCAGTCCTATATGTAATTACCTACTGCAAGAGCCCTCTCGAAGTAAGATAGTACAGTTATGTAAGAATTTACCGTAATAGTAGATCTTCGAGAGAGGCTCTTCTGATAAATAATACCTCCGCCCTCCATCCCCTAAGTTTTTCAGCTCCTTTTCCAGTGAGGGAAATATCTGCTTCTCTCTCATCCGGCCTTTTGTGGCCTGTGGCGGGAAAGAACTGGAAGGCGGGTGTGAGGGGCGGCCCCTTTATACCGACATTTCCTGACGCTGGTCACCTGACGTGGAGGCGGTCCCTCGCCAGAGACAGCTAGCTAGAAATTTTTCATTGGAGTCCTGCCAACGTCAGTCCTATATGTAATTACCTAGTGCAAGAGCCTCTCTCGAAGATCTACTGTTATGGTAAGTTCTTACGTAACTGTACTTTTTCATTCGTTCCACCATAATTGTCCCATGCTCTTTGGTACACAAAACAATAAAGAGAAATCATGTTACTGTGCATAAATCGCTTGAGTCTATACCTCCGCCCCATTTCCCTTGATTAGTATCTCTACCTATCATTCTCAAATACAAAGATTTAGTCTTTATAACAGCACATCACCTAGGCTAGTTCTTTAGATGGCTCATGCAGCTGCTCTAAAAGTAAGAGCATGCCCCGACTCACGTCATGGGCTGGAAAGATTACCAGAGTCCCTTACTCAATCGATCCAGGGCAGTCCTCTGGAACTTGAGTAAACATTTTTTAACATCTTGTAATGTGGAGTAGCCTTGTCTTTTTCTGGATTGCATATTCTGCGCCTTCTCCCACACGGTTCCTGATTTGAGTGCCTCCAGGTCCTGAGTGTCTGATGTTATCCGCTGGGGTACCACAGTGTTCTTGGTCTGGATAGCTTTGCTGGCTTCCTCTGGAGTTTCAAATGTTTGTGGGCCTTCAGGAAACATCATTGTACGTTTTGCAGGGTATGGTGTAACAAACTTCAACTGCTGCTGTTTCAGGGTGCGAAGTATTGGGGCATAGGCCCTTGTCCTTGCTGCTATTTGTGGAGAGTAGTCATTATCAAAATAAAGACGTCTGCCCTTGTATTGAATGTCTCCCATGCGCCATGCTCTTGACAACAGCTTCTGTTTTACTGCGTAGTTTAGTAACTAGAGTACTATGGAGTGCGGCCTTTGATCAGCCTGTTGAGGTTTCAGGGTAAGGGCTCTGTGAGCTCGTTCTATGTCTAGTTTAGTGGCCAGATCAAGTTGTAGTACTTCCTGTAATAAAGTGTCCACAGATGTAAGCATATCATGACCCTCTTCCTCTTCTGGTACTCCATGAATGTGTAGATTGTTTCTCCTTGACCTATTCTCAAGGTCTTCACATTTGTCTGTTAAGAGCTTTTGTTCGTTTATTAAGTGCATCACAACCCTCTCCAGGCTATCAGTTCTTGCATCTGTTTCTGTGTGAGCCAACTCCAATTCAGACACCTTCTGATTTATTGTAGCCAGTTCTGTGGATAGTTCAGTACGAAAGGAGCGAACTTCATCTTTGAACCCCTTGAATTCTGCCAGGATTGCAGCATTGCTGGGTTGCCCATTAGGAGGTAGCTGGGACTCCGCCATGTTTGGTAGGCCGGAATCAGTAGTCTGAGAAGCATTCACTTGTCTGGTCTGCTGTACAGCTAAAGCTGTTGATTCTTTCTTTTTTCGGGCTCTCATTCAGTTCTGGTACTCCTCTAGTCTCTGTATAAAAGTTTTTCTGGTTTTAATTTGTTCAGTATTGATTCTAGGAGTTTGTTTTGTCGGGTCCCTGGAGTGTGGTCTTTCAGTGCTGCATTCCAGCCGAAAGCTCAACCGGAAGTCACTATTCCCATTTCTTCCTAGTTCCAAAGAAGATGGGGGATCTGAGGCCTGTCCTAGAAGTCAGCTCCCTGAACATGTTCGTGGAATAGAAAAGCTTCTGAATGCTCTCTTTGCAGAGCCTTCTACCACTTCTTCGGCAGGGACAGTGGCTATGTGCTCTTGACATGAAGAATGCCTACCTGCATATCCCCATATGCCCTTCCCACCACAAATTCGTTTGTTTTTACTTTCAGGGGGAACACTACCAATTCAAGGCTCTCCCATTTGGTATTTCCTCGGCACCTTGAGTATTTACCAAATGCCTGTCTGTGGTAGTGGCCCACCTGCGTACCCAGGGAGTTCAGGTATTCCCGTACCTGGACGATTGGCTCCTGGCGGCTCCGTCTGGGGAGGAACTCAGGCACTCCCTTCCCCTTACCCTGCAGGTTTTCACCAGCCTGGGTATTACAGTCAACCAGGCAAAGTCTCATTTGGTCCATTGCCAACTCCTCCAATTTATAGGGGTGATTCTGGACACGACCATCAGCAAAGCCTTTTTGCCTCCGGACAGGGTAGACACCCTTCAGACTCAGGCCCATCTTCTGTCCAGTCGGAGCTAGGTCAGTCCTTCGCCTCCTTGGGCTAATGGCAGCTGCCATTCTGACAGTCCCACTCGCTCGGCTTTATGTGAGGATCTCTCAGTGGATGCTTCGGTCGCAGTGGGACCAGACCATGGACAATCTAGACCATGAGGTACTATTTTCCGATCCCATGATCAGGGACTTGCAATGGTGGATGGTCCAGGAGAACCTATGCCTGGGAGTTCACTTCAGCATCGACTCCCCCTCCCAGACGTTGACGACAGATGCGTCAGGAGAAGGCTGGGGTGCCCATCTAGGGTCTCAGGACTCAGGGCAGCTAGTCCAAGTTTGAACAAAATCTGCACATAAATGTGTTTGAACTGAGAGCAATGCTTTATGCCCTTCAGGCTGTATACTTCCTTATCCTCCCCGGTCATCTCCTCATACAATCAGACAACATGTGCATAGTCTGGTATCTCAACAAGCAGGGAGGAACAAGTTCCTACCCTCTGTGCCGGGAAGCGATGAGAGTTTGGCTTTGGGCAATCCAGCATCACCTTCACTTGACTGTGGTTCACGTTCTGGGAGTGGAAAACACAGTGGCAGACCAACTCAGTTGGTCCTCAGCCAAATCTCATGAATGGGAATTGGATCAAGAAGTCATAAACGACATTTTTCAGTGATTTGGGACACCTCAGATAGACCTCTTTGCTTCTCCCCAAAATGCAAAACCTCCCGCCTTCTGCTCGCTCGCTCCAGGGCGAGACATTTTTTGGCGGGACGCTGTCTCTCGCTTGGAAGGACAGATTCGTTTATGCCTTCCCTCCCATTCCCTTAAGTCCAAGGGTCCTGAACAAACTCAGAAAGGAGGGAGCTCAAATAATTCTCATTGCTCCCTTCTGGCCCAGGTAAGATTGGTTCTCTCTTCTGCAACAGTTTTCAGAGAAACCTCCACTTCCTCTTCTTCTGTCGCAACAATTGTTGACCCAGGATCAGGGGACCCTTGTTCATCCTGGTCTCAGATCTCTTCATTTACATGCGTGGCTCCTGCAGACATAGCAAAAGCCCGCTTCGGAGTTTCTCCGCTCATAGCGGACATATTGGTAGAGGTCAGAAAGCCTTCCACCAGGTCCACCTATGCCATGAAGTGGAAATTATTTTCTATTTGGGCTAGCTTGAAAGACTTCAAACCTTTCTCATGCCCAGCCAATGAAGTCCTGGAGTACATGTGTCACATATTCAATCTGGGTCTCAGCCATTCTTCATTAAAGGTCCACATGGCCGCTATTTCAGTCTACCATATTCTCTTCGGGAACAGAACTTTTGCCCAGTTGGAAGTCTCCAAGACCTTCCTCTGGGGTTCTCCATTTGAGACCCCCCATCCGTATTGCTGCCCCTCCTTGGGACTTGAATTTCATTCTGGAGAAGCTTACCCTGCCTCCCTTCGAGCCAGCAGCTACAGCAGATTTAAAGTTCCTTTCTTGGAAGACACACCTCCTAGTGGCCATTACTTCTGCTTGGCGCATTTCCGAGCTTCAGGCCTTTACGTGCAAAATCCCATACTTGATTTTCCACAAGGAACGTGTGGCTCTACGCACCAACCCTAAGTTTCTCCCTAAGGTGGTGGCTGAATCTATGCTGAATCAATAAATTGAGCCACCCACTTTCTTTATGCAACACTCCAAGAATGTGTCAGCGGCAGACATCTGTGCAGCTGCAACTTGGACTTCTGTCCATACCTTTTCAAAACACTACAATTTGGACATTGCCTCTCACCGTAGAGCTGGCTTTGGGTTGGCTGTGCTACAAGGTCTCCTTTCATGAGACCCTTTTCAGCCTGAGGTTCTATGCTGTGGATGACAGTCCTGCTCCCGAGTGCTTTTCCTTGTTCCAGATTGCTTGGGACTCAGTTCTATATGTGAATACCTACTGCAAGAGCCCTCTCGAAGTAAGACAGTAATGTTATGTAAGAACTTACCGTAACAGTAGATCTTTGAGAGAGGCTCTTGCAGTAGGTATTGCCTTCCTGCCCTCCATGCCCCTCCGCTTTTTTGGCTCCATTTCCATGGAGGGGGGGGGAATATCATCTTTTCTCTCATATTGCCTCTTTTGTCCCTTGGCAGGGAAGAACTGGAAAGCAGGCATGGGGGACTGCCCTTTTATACTGACGTCGTATGACGCTGGTCACCTGATGTGGGGGCGGTCCCCCGCCAGAGACTGCTAGCTAGACATTTTTCCATGGGGTCCTGTCGCGTCAGTCCTGTATAAGAATACCTATTGCAAGAGCCTTTCTCGAAGATCTACTGTTACGGTAAGTTCTCACGTAACTGCTTTCCTGCAGGAGCTGGGACACCCCCATTCGGGAGTGGTTTCTACCCTGACCCACAGGGTAGTCCCTAGGAGCCCATCCCCGGTTGACCATCAGATAAGGACTCTGGCTGGGGCCCTCTTGGGCATCAGGGTCACGGAGGAGGTTCCGGACATAGTTTCTCTACCCAGTGGACAGGAGTCTTCTGACTCAGATACCGATTCTGATTCTGCAGCTTACTCAGAGCCTCATTCTCCAATGGAATCACGACCCAAGTCGTCTCTCAAAACTCTGCTGGAGGACCCGTCATTTGCGGAACTCCTTAGATCCATCCAGTAGGCTTGCGGCTGGGCATCCTAGGAGATGGATCCAAAAAGGAAGAGGCTTGCGGAGCACTTGGATTTGACCAATGTGGACCCCTTACCTCTCCCACCTTGGACGGGGCCACAGGAGGACCTAACGTCCACACTATGGCAATAGCCATCTTCAATTCCTGTGATCTCTAAAAAGGCCGACAGGACCCATCATCCCCTGGAAGGGGCAAGCCACCTCATGAGTCAACCTAAGGCCGACTCGATAGTCATTACAGCGGCCCATGATAGGTCGCTCAGCCAAAACATCTTGAGTACCTCACCTCTGCACGAAGAGTCCAAACAGATGGACCAATATGGTCGCAAGGTCTACGCTTCCTCCACCTACGCTGTCAGGTCTCTTAATTACGTGGCCCACATGATCTCTTTCCAGAAGTCGGCTTTGTCAGACCTAGAGAAAAAGCTTCAGTCTATCCCAGATGAGGAACTCGGGAACAAGCTGTTGGACAAGGCGAGACTTAACAAGTCTTCCTGCCACCGCATTGAATGTCACCTATGACTCGCGTGGCCTTGTGGTTCGATGCACCACCTCAGGTGTTCGTGGCGACGCCACGACACACTACAGAGCTGTAGGAGAGGCACATCCTGCAGGATGTCCGCTCCATGTACTACTCCGGGCAAAATCCCAAGCAGCCTTTTTGTCGTGCTCAGAAAAAGATGGACTAGACAGAACCAGAACTGACGCCAGGGTAAGCGCCGTGCCACTGGTTCTGGCACTCAGACCCTTCAGGCAAAAGCCCAAAAGGCTGAATGGAGGCAGTAAAGCAGCCCTTCCCTCTGCGTACTCACATTTTTTTCAGTGGTGCCAGTAGGGGGAAGGTTTGCCCTCCACCTAGATGGGTGGGAGGCAATAACAGCAGACGTTTGGGTCCTCCAACTGATCGCAAGAGGGCACTCAGTCAAGTTCCTGGACAGACTCCCGGACAATCCTCTGGGAAGGTCTCATTACTCATCAGGTCATCTACACCCCATTCAGCAGGAAATCCAGGCACTATTAGAAGAATCAGCTATGGAGCCAGTTCCTCTCGGGCAGACAGGAAGGGGGTATTACTCCCATATCTTTCTGGTCCTCAAAAAGACAGGAGATCTGAGGCCCATTCTGGACCTCAGCCTGCTCAACCACTTTGTGGAATACAAGAGGTTCTGCATGACTACCTTCCAGGGACTCTTACCCCTGCTCCAACAGAACCAATGGCTGCATTCGCTGGACATGCAGGATGCATATCTGCACATCCCTATCCTCCAGGCCCACCACCATTTCCTTCAGTTCACCTTTCAGGAGAACCACTGTCAATTCATGGCCCTCCCTTTTGGCCTTTCTTTGGCACCTCGAGTTTTTACCAAGTGCCTGGCAGTGGTGGCTACGGCCTTGCGCTTTAAGGGGACTTCCGTGTTCCCATACCTGGATGGCTGGCTGTTGTTGGCCCCATCTCAGGACAGTCTGATGGAATCTCTCTCCACCACCCTGGATTTCTTTTCCCAGCTTGGAATTACTGTGAACTATCCCAAGTCTCAGCTTTCACCCTCTCAGCACCTCCAGTTCATTGGAGCAGTGCTGGATACAGTCCAGAGCAGGGCCTTCTTACCTTTGGACAGGGCGGAAACTGATTTAGCAAACCTCATATGTGTCCAACTCTCGCTGGACCACAGCATGCTCTGTCCTTCGCGTGTTGGATCTAATGGCGACGGCTATCCCTGCAGTTCCATTGGCCAGACTGCATATAAGGATAACCCAGTGGACCCTCAGAGTCCAGAGGGACCAATGCTCGGATCACCTGGACCACAGGGTCCTGGTTTCCAGGAGTATGAAGAAAGATCTTCTCTGGTGGCAGGAACTGTTGGATCTCTCCTGGGGGCTGCCCCATTTCATCCCCCGTCTCCTTTCATGACCCTCACAATGGATGCCTCGAGTCAGGGTTGGGGAGCCCACCTGGGAAACCATCGAACTCAGGGGAGATGGTCTCCACAAGAGGAACACTTGCACATAAACGTTCTAGAGATGAGAGCTGTTCTCTACGCTATACAGGCATTTCAGCCCCTCTTACAACCTGGAACACTCCTACTCCAGACCGACAACACTGCTATGGTCTGGTACATCAGCAAACAGAGAGGCACCTATTTGTATCCCCTCTGCAGGGAGATGATGTGGGTGTGGTACTGGGCAGTCCAGCATGGCCTGTCTTTGATGGCAGTCCATGTCCCGGGAGTTCACAACATCCTGGGAGACAGCCTCAGCTGCACCATTGCGCAGATGCACAAGTGGGAACAAAATCCAGAGGTAGTGGAAGAGCTCTTCGATCAGTGGGGTTAGCCAGAAATAGACCTATTTGCCTCCCCATCCAACACAAAACTACATGTTTGCTCTCTCATTCCCGGGCGTGGTGTTTTTTTGGCGAGACGCGCTGTCTCTTTGTTGGACAGGGAGGTTTCTGTATGTTTTCCCTCCCTTTCCAGTTCTGCAGAAGGTTCTGCTGAAGCTTCAAGCAGAGGGTGCTCGCATGATTCTCATAGCTCCCCTTTGGCCTCCGCAGATCTGATTCCCACTGTTGCAACAGCTATCATCGAAGCCCCCAGTACCTCTTCCTCTCCTCCATGACCTTCTGTCTCAGGAGCAGGGCAGCCTGTTGCATCTGAGCCTCCAGTCTCTCCATTTGCATGCGTGGCACCTTTGTACATAGAGGTGTCACACTTTGGTGTCTCTTCATGAGTTGCCCAGGTCCTAGTGGAGGCCAGAAAACTGTCCAGTAGATCTACAGTATGTATACCATGAAGTGGAAGAGATTCACCATTTGGGCCACGGCCAAGGGCCTGGACCCCTTTTCTTGCCTGGTGCCTCAGATCCTTGAGTACCTCTTGCACCTGTCTGAATTGAGCCTCAGTTACTCTTCCCTAAAGGTCCACCTTTCAGTAGTTTCTGCCTACCACCTTCCGGTGGATGGCAAAACCCTAGTGCAGTTGGAGGTCTCTAAAATCTTTCTCAAGGGAATTCTCCACTTAAAACCTCCGGTCCATAGTCCAGTTCCCCTCCGGGACTTAAATTTTATTTTAGAGACTGTGACAGGGTAGACTAGGACCCTTTCTCAGTTGTTATGGAGAAAATGTTTAAATGCAAGGTTCTGTTCTATTCTCCCCTTTCCCGTCTCTTGTCTGTCTGGTTGTGCAAGCAAAATTTCCTCTGAGACCTAGGATTTGATCACCCCGACAATCTCGCAGTTATTTGCCTCTCACTGTCTCTGTCTTCCCTTGCTGTTTGTCTTTTTCTCCCTTACATATCTGCTGATATAAAAATATATGCAAATCCAAGCTGGCCCGGTGGCGCTGAGGGTTGGGGCACTGGACTCCACACCTCGTGCCACACCAGCGACCCGAGTTTGGGAACTAGCCTGGGCCATCGGGGTTGACAGGGGAGAGAGAGGATTGAGCATCTGGAGGACAGCTCTCCTCTCTCGGGAGGGAGGGGGGTCATTGTTCGGTGTTTGACTGGCTTCTGGCAGAAGCTGGGGGCATAGCAAGTGTTGAACTGATGTTGAGGGATGGGGAATGGTGACGTTGGCAGTGATACCTTGGCGTCTGGGTGCATGCCACTCCCCCACGAACAGGGAAAATGCCCCGCAGGCTCCCGGGAGACGGAGTGTCGAGGAAGTCCTGTCATTGCCCCCACCTGCCTGACTGCACTATCCCCAGCAAAACCAGAATGTATGGGGTGTAATCCGCCACACCTCTTCCCCGTCGGGGGGGGGTAGAACTGAGGCTACATGGGGGTCAATTGAGAAGTCGGGTAAGGTGGCAGAGGTGGGGGACAGGCCTCATTGACGTTCCTGATAATGCAGTGCCTGCGGGGCTGGGGGTGTGTATAAACAGTAATTTAAAAAAATATATATATATATATATATGTGTGTGTGTGTGTGTGTGTGTATATGTGTATATGCAAATCATTATGTGGAAATGTAACTGATATTGGGATCCCTTTGGTTGGAAAGTATATAGTGTTCATTTTTGAAATGTATATATTTGTAGTTTGAGATGATTGCAAAAAGCTATTGGAAACTCAAGGGGTTACTTGAGGACAATTTTAAGCCTTTTGCAAGAGCTGTGGAAAAGGGGCCTCAGCTGAGGCACACTGTGTTCCTGCCAGCACCTGCCTGAAACATATAAGAACACTTTGGAAGATGCTTGTTAAGAATGGGGGGGTTGGAAGGACTTGTAAGACAGAGCTGCAGTGGTTTGCAGATGGACGCAGAGACTGAAGGAAAACTCTGATGGATCTCCTCTATTTTATTTTGCCTTTGTAGATATACTGAACAATTTTAATTTTTGTTATTGCTAATACAAATAAATATTTTTGTGACTTCTACAACTGCTCCTAGTTCTCCTGTGCTTCCTGATCTATGCCTCGACGACAAGAGAAACTTACTTTGCCCCCCTTTGAGCCGGGAGCAAGTTGCAGCATGTGCTATTTGTCCTGGAAAGTGCTCTTTTTAATTGCCATTTCCTCAGCTCTAAGAATTGCAGAGCTGCAGACCTTCATTTGCAAGTAGTCTTATTTAATTTTCAACAGAGACTGGGTGGCTCTGCGGACTAATCCTTCCTTACTATTGAAAGTGTTTTCGGAATTTATGTTGAACCAAGATGTTCAACTGCTGGTATATTATCCCGAGTATTCCAGTGGGGGGGAATACCTTTGCACACATTGGATGTGCACAGGATCTTGAGACTATATCTCTTGGACCAAAGAGGTGTGCAAATCTGACCATTGTTTGTGGCTTTCGGACCCAGACATAAGGGTACAGCCATCTCTAAACAGGGCCTGTCCCAATGGTTGGCCAATTGCATCTCGTTCATCTATCAGAAGTACGAGAAACCCCTTCTGGGGGGAAGTTATAGGTTACTCGACCCATGGCATGGCTGCTTCCACAGCCTTCTTACGGAACATGTCTGCTTCAGATATTTGTGCCATGGCCACGTGGTCTTCAGTCCATACTTTCACCAAGCATTGCAGTCTGGACATTGCATCTAGGAGCATAGCCAGTTTTGGACTTACTGTCCCACAAGGCCTCTTATCATAACAGGTCTCTAGTTGGTAGACATTCCTCCTCCCGGACCTTAGTCTCGGACTTGTTTTTCTTGACTGCTTAGTATTCAGTCCTGTCTGTGAAGACCTACTGCAGGAACCCTCTCAAAGTAAGATATAGCAGTTACGTAAGAACATACCGTAACAGTAGATCTTCGAGAGAGTTTCCTGCTGTAGGTCACATTTTCCCTCCCACCTTTCCCCAGCTCCTGTTTTTCCTATCCCTTTTCAGGGCAACTACCAGCATCTCTGGGCTCTAGGAGTTACGCTCCTTTCTCCTATTACCCTTACAGGGGTCTTCCAGTGGGAGAACTGGAGGGCGGACATGAGGACCGCCCCCTATATACTGTCACACAGATGTCCCGTCATGTGATGCCAGGGGCGGTCCCCTGCTATGTATTGCTAAGTACAAGTTTGCCGTGTGGTCCTGACGCCAGGGGTCGCAGTCCTGTCTGTGAAGACCTACTGCAGGAACCTCTCTCGAAGGTCTCCTGTTTTATGGTAAGTTCTTACGTAACTGCTGTTTCATTTGACTAGGCACCTCACGCCCCTTGCCAGTAAGCAGCGGGGATAATTGAAAGCTCTAGGCCTGTTTGGGTATCTTGGCCTGAATACAGACCTTTTCAAATGAATTTAAAAATGCATCCATGTCCTCTCCCTCTTTAAATTCTGCAGCCAGTTTAGAATTTAACATATACCCCAGCCATGGAGTTTCATTTTCACCCACACCACCTACCTGGTCTGGTGCTTTTTGAAGTTTTATTCTCACTAGCTCAAACTCCTACTGGCACTGTCTGTCCTGCAGCTCTCTTTCATGCTGTTTTTCTTGCATGGTGAACTCCCTTTCACACTGTTTTTCTTGCATGGCAAGCTCCAGTTTCCTCCACTCCAGTTGCAGCTTTAGCCTCTCTAACTCAGAATCTGTGGTGGACTTCACTTGGTACTGTGGCTCTAGGTCCACGCTGTCCTCCACCCTTTATCTGGTCACTGTGATTCCCTCTGGAACCCCATGCCCAAGGTCTGGTCCTCTGAAGTCACCGACTGTGACTCGAAGTCCTGGGTAGCCGCCTGGTCATCGGCTGCCACAAGGGCTTCCATGAGGTTCTTTTTAGTGCACTCCTCATACAGGACTCCTCTCTCCTGGCACAGTTGCTTCAGCTGTTCTACAGTGTAGTCATTGAAGTTGGAAGCCATCTTTCTTCCTTACACTACCACTAGTCTGACCTACACTACCAACCAAAAAACCTCACAACAAAACAAGGTAGGAAACTATATTCTGTAACCAATTTTCCCTTTCCGATTTCTGCTCTCTTTGTGTGTGTGAGTTGTTCAAACAGTTACAATCCCACGACTGCCACCAATCTGCCACAAGCCCACTCCAGTGGGGCAGGATTCTCTGGATTACAGTGAAGCCCCTCATGTTCTGGGTCAGGAATACTCTCCCTCTTGTCCTTTTAGAATGCTCACTGTTTCACAACTGAACATCAGCCAAGAAGGTCCTTGGGCTTCCTCTCTCTGTGTGAGGGGTGCAGATACAGTCTTGAGTCTGCGTCCCTGGGAGAGAACTCTCTTGGCCACTGTGCAGCGAACCAGATAAGCCACAGGCATGTATAGGCCTTCCGGGATGCCATAGACACCATATATGTGTCTTTTCCTAGGAAAAATGCAGAGGCCGGTTCAACCCACAGACCACTTTGAAGAGTCCTTTTGTATTCCCCCTCCTTCTATTCACAGTCCCGTCTTGGATTTTATCTTGGTAGCATCTGACCCTTAAGTGTTGGGTGTAGATTAGTTTGAACAAACTTTCCCAAAACCAACACACATTAGATGCTGGCAAAATTAGTTTTAAAGTAAGCCAGAAGCTTTACTAATTGGTAAATAAGTACTGTAAATAACATACAAGAAGAATTGTATACTTTTCTTAATATTGGTTACAGGATATGAAAAGAGCATTGGAAATTACAAAAAAAATGCTGTTTAAATTCTAGCAAATATAGCTCTACCTTAAAAGTCCTTAGTGCTGGAAATGAAAAGAGTTCTTAGTAAGTTGCAGGTTCTCCCATCTGTTTAGTGGCAATTTAGATAAGGGTCCAAAGTCTTGACTTGTTGCTTCCAGGTGAGTTTTTGAAAAAGAGGTTATGTCTGTCTCTCTAGCAAGTTCTGCAGGCTGTTTTAAGCAAGTTCAAAAATCCTGCCTCTTGTGTTCCTCGCTGGGATTGGCTAGCCTCGTCACATGCTGAGAAAGGACCAACCAGCACACATGTTCAAGTTTTAAGTCTAACTGAAAGTTTTCGGGGGGGGGGTGGGCTTCTTCCTTTCATACCCCTCCCAGTTTGGGAGAAAAAAACACACGTACACTCAGGGCTGGGACTGGAGTCAGCATGTCTCCCTGCTGCTGGTTTTGCTAGTCCAATCTCTTGTGTTCCCAGTAAGCCACTTAGCCCTTAAGTGGCTTCACTTAAGTTTGTAATTACTCCAGTCCAGATGCCAAAGTCATAAAACAATAGAACCTCAGACTCCACGGCACCTTCATGCTGATTTGTAAGCCAGGACCCTTTGGTTAAGGTGAAATAGTTCCAATAACCCATGGTTGCTTAATGGCCCTGCTATTCACCTCAACGACTCTCCCATTTAACACAGGAGTGTGGAGGTTTAAAGAGCAACTTTTGACCCACCTACCCCAAGAAGCACAAAGAACCCTTACCTGCCCCCAAATCAAGTCTTTAAGTAATTTTCTTTATTTAGTGCCCCGATTTAGGAAGGGAAGGGATCGTATTTTTGCTTTGTGGAGCTCTGCCGTGCCGATCCCTTCCACTTCCTTGTACCTCTGCACCGCGCACTCCGTCTCCTGTGCTGCTACTTAGTGATTTCAGTGTATGAGGAGGGTGGGGTGAGCGTCCATTGCAGTGAATGGGCCATGTTTAAAAGTTTAATTATAGTTTAGATGGCAAGTCGAATAGTCATGGATACCACCTAACTAACAAGGTCTTGTTAGTTGCTGCAGCTACTACATTCGACATGCCATCTAAACATAGCCCCATTCACTGCACGGACGCCACCCCCACGCCTCATACACTGATATCACAAAGTGTAATAGTGCGGGGGGCGGTGCAGAGGTACAAGGAAGTGGAAGGATCATGCCAAGGGAGCTCCACAGCAAAAATACTATCCTTCCCTTCTAAATCGGGGCACTAAATAAAGAAAATTGTTTAAAGACTTGATTTGGGGGCAGGTAAGGGTCCCTTGTGCTTCTTGGGGGGGAATTCGATATAGAGCGTGATAGTTGCTCTTTAAATCCTTTTTACAATTTAAGGCAATGTTATTTGAATTGAAAAGAGAGACCACCTCGTGAGCTACAGGGCTGTCTACCTAAAACACAGGGACTTATACCACTCTAGTAAACCATATTTGAAATCAGGCTTATGAGCTGGCCCGATGGTGCTGGAGGTTGAGTAGCTGGTTGCTAGACCTTGTGCCACACTGACGACCGGGTTTGGGGAGCGAGCCCGGGTTGCCGGGGTGGGGTGGGAGAGGCCGAGCGTCCGGAGGACTGCTCTTTCCTGTCGGGGGTTGCCGCTCCAGTCATTGACTGCCCACTGGCAAGGGCTGGGGGGCAGTACAGGTAGGGAGGCATGTACTGACTGCCTTGCGTTGGTAGAGGAGGTGGGGAGAAAGTGGTGAAAAAGAGCCTGGCAAGTCCTGTGATGGCCTGCCATGTCCGAGGGCGCTCCGGTTTCTGGTTTGGGTCTCGAGGGCAACACCCTGCTCCCTGTCTTCACTGCCGGGGGAACCTGCAGGGAATTTCAGGGGTAGGCAGGAGCGTGCAGGACTGGAAAGTGAGTCCCTCTGGAAGGAGTGCCATAGCCACCTGCCAAGGCTCCAGGCGGAAAAACAAATAGAAAAAAAAAAGAAATCGGGCTTATGCAGTGGGGCCTTTTTATGAATTACATAAATAACTGATATACCTGGGAACATAGCAATAGGATATGGCATTATCCCTCCACAGGGGTAACACAAGGGATACGTTGAACATTTCTGGCCACGGTTAATGAGTAAATGTTGGAACAATTCAAAGTTCCCTTTTTTTTTTTTTTTTTAATTCTTCTTTTTTTATTATTAAATTTTTAACTTATATACATACAGGTCATCAGTGTTTATAAAGTTTAATACATTTACAACTGGTCACCTTATGTGGTCAAACAGTTGGGCCAATACATTTCATCATCATTAGAATACAGTAATGATTTCAGAGTCATTCTAGCTCCCAAATTGGGTTACAATCTAGTTCTGTTGGGCAATAAATATACATACATACATATGCCTCTAGTATCAAAGCTCTCAGTCTCCCACTCGCATCATACCGGCTGAGTCCACACTTCCAGGCTCCTTTTGTACATGGACCACAACCTCACGGGGGGGGACCAGGCCTGGGACCTCTGGGCAGAGGGATCCAGTCCCTGAACCTATGATTTTCAGCCGCTACCCAGGTGTACTTTCCCTATGGAACAAAGGTAGGGTCTTTTAACATGTAATATATCTGCCAACGTGCCCATCTCGTGGAGAAAATTTCCTCTCATTCATTCAGGCTGTGTGTTATTTTTGCCATGTTATAAATTTGTGTTGTGATTTCCCACCAGTCGCGTAGTGATGGGGTATTCGTTGTTAGCCATTGCCTAGTTATTGCTTTTTTAGCTGCTAAGAGCAACAAAAGCAGGTATCTGGTGTTTGGGCCTCTGTATGGCCTGGGAAGGAGGAGGAACAGATGCATCTCCAAAGTCAATTGGAGATGCGGATCTATGAGTTCTCGCAGTTGGGCCTCCACTTGTTTTAAGAAGGCGGAGAGTGCTGGGCATGCCCACAAAATGTGGGTCAGGTTCGCTTCTGGCTCGCCACACCGTCTCCAACACTCTGCTGATTTGTTTGGTGAGTAGTGTCTGGTGACTACCAGGGGGTCTAAAGTAACGGATTAATGCTTTCCAGGCATATTCTCTCCATTGGTGTGAGCTAGTAACTCGGGTTGAGTAGCTGCATGCCAATCTCCAGTCCATTGTGGAGAATTGATGCCCAGTCTCCCTATACCATTGCGCGCGGACATTCTTGGTGACAGCATCCCTTTGTGTATTAAGGGATTGGTAATATAAGGATATCTGGTGTTCCTGCTTCCCCGTGTTGTTTAATTGAATTTGGCATTGGATCAGTGCCGGGTAGTTCTCTGGGCTTCGTAGAGGTGGTGGGAGGCCTTCCACATAATGTTGGAGTTGTAGATATCGGTAGAAGTCTGTGTGGTAGGTGGAATTTTGCTTGTATTTCCGCATATGCCCAGATTTTCCCCGAGTCATTATTTGTGGGAGGTACCTTAGCCCCCGTTTTCCCCATTCCGTGAACAACGTCTAGGTTGTTCGGGGTGAAGTCCGGGTAGTGCAGGGATTGGACAGAGCAACGCTTGATGCAATGGTAGTTGATATGCTTTTTACAGTGTGAGCCAATTCCGGAATTGGTCTGCCAACCAAGGGTTAGTAATCTGGTGCGGTCTTTCCCCTGGTTCCTGTCGGTACATGGCCCGTAGGTACATCTGGTCGTTCATCAATACCGTCTCTATCTCTAGCCAGTGTGGGTTGGTGGTTTTATTTTGTCTGGCCATCGTGTAGACCAGGGTTATTGCCTGTTGATAAAGTTTTAGGTCTGGGAGTGCTAGGCCTCCATCCACCTGAGCAAGGGGAAAGCACCTTTAGGCGGACACGAGCTTTCCGGCCGGACCATATGAATTTCCCTATTAGGCGGTTTATTTATTTAAAGGTCTTTAGTGGTATATATAAAGGGACATTTTGAAATAAATATAGAGCTCTTGGGAGAGTTATCATTCTGATTAGATCTATCTGTCTCACGAGGCTCAAAGGTAGGATAGACCATGCCTGTAGATCTTGTTTTAGCTGTGTAATGAAGAGGATATAATTATTTTTATAATATTTTGACACATCTTGGGGTATGTGGATTCCCAGATACTTCAGTTTTATCAGGTTCCATCTGCCTGGTAAAATATCCCGGAAGTTCTGTGTAGGGGTGTAATGAAATGTAAGAATTTCTGTTTTAGTCAAATTAAGTTTGTATCCTGACACAAATCCAAAGGTGCCTAAAATGTGTCGTACCGCTGGTAGTGATTGTTCGGGGTTCTGGAGGTATAAAAGGATGTCATCTGCACATAAAGCTATCCGGTGCTCCCTGTCTCCTATCCTTACTCCCTCGACCTGGTGGGATTCTCGGATTTGCTGTGCCAATGGTTCAATAACTGCGGCAAACAATAATGGGGACAGTGGGCAACCCTGTCGAGTTCCTCTTTGGAGCTGAAAGTATTCAGAGTGGTTCCCATTCACCTTCACGCAAGCCCGGGGGGCAGAGTATACATTTTGTAGGGTTTGGATGAAGGTGGGGGGAACCTAAATTTGCTTAGAGTTAGGTATAGAAAGGGCCAGGCCACTCTGTCGAAGGCCTTTTCCATGTCCAAACTTATTAGTACAGTGGGCGCCTCCATTTTCTGCATCTGGTTCACCAAATAGAGAGAGCACTTGATGTTATCTGTGGTGGTGCACACTCTTACAAACCCGGTTTGGTCTTTATGTATTAGGAAGGGGAGAACCTGATCCATGCGGTGCGCTAGTATACTCATAAACAATTTTAATCCTGTTTTAGCACCGAGATGGGTCTATATGATGCGCAGTCCTGAGGGTTTTTACCCGGTTTAGGGATCACCGATATGGTGACGTACGACCATGACTGAGGTGGGTAGTCCCCCTCTAACACTGAGTTAAACACTCGAAGGAGTGTGGGCGTGATCTGAGTTCTAGTAGTCTTGCAGAACTCAGCTCCATACCCATCAGGCTCCGGTGCTTTTAAGGATTTGGCATTGGCTATGACCCGTGCCACCTCTGGCATTGTAATGGGTTCCACCAGCAAGCCTCTATGCTCCTCTGTGAGCATCGGGAGGGTGACAGCGTTTAGATGTGCTTCAGTCTATCTGGGGGTGGGGTAATCTCTGGGGTATACAGGGCTCTATAGAATGTGGTGAAGGCCTCAGCGATATCCTGTGTTTTGGAGAGCGGTTGGCCTCCCTCTGGATGTCTTATGGTCGTGATCATTGCACCTTTCTTCTGCCTACGTATTTGATATGCGAGCAGACACGTAGCTCGTGGGCCTACTTTGTAGTATTGTTGTTTCAGGAATGTGAGTGCTATTTCAGTCTGCTGTTGTGCTAGTCTATCCAGTGCCTGTTTGGTTTGTTGTAGCTGGGGGAGGAGCGACTCATCACCCTGCTGGTGTGCCATTTGTAAAAAAAAAAATGAAGCATGTCCTCAAGCTTGGTCCTATACTCCTTGCGCTGCCTTACCTTCTCCACCGTATATTTAATTATATGTCCCCTAAGGACTGCTTTAATTGTGTCCCAGTGTACCGATGGGGATGAATCCAAGGCCGGGTTATCTGCCACGATTTCGGTGACTTTTTCTGAGACAAACTCTCGGAATTCTTTTGATTGTAAATGGTATGGATTTAACCTCCATTGCATGGTTCTAGGCTGTATACCCAAGTCCCAATGGACAATTAAGGGTGCAAGATCAGAGATGGAGATGTCGCCCAACTTAGCATCATGCACAACATTCAAATTTTCTACTTGGGTATAGGTGTAGTCTATACTGGAGTAAGTGCGGTGCACCAGGGAGTAATAAGAGTAGTTTCTCGCTTGCGGGTGTAGTTTCCGCCATATGTCGCACCATCCCATTTCCGAGACAAATTTATTAAAAAATTTCTTAGTAGTTGTTTGTTTCTGTGGTCTCCTACGTGAGGAGTCCAGCCGTGGGTCCGCGGTTAAGTTAAAGTCCCCGGCCATTAGGAGTGTGCCTCAAGTCAGCTGAACAATTTTGTCTAGCAGTGGCCGCAATTGTGGGACAGTGATGCCCGGTGGGAGATATGCATTGACAAGAGTAATCTCCTCATTATTAAGCTTTCCTTGGGCGATGACCAATCGGCCCTCCAGATCAGACCATGTTAGGTCCACTTGGTAGGGAGTATGTGGGGGAATAATGATGGCAACACCTCTGCTTCTGCCTCCTTTATAAGAGGCGCAGAAAGCTTGCCCTCTAATTAGTTTAGCAAGTTTGGCATGTTCGGCTGGATTCATATGGGTTTCCTGGAGGAAAACTATATCTGATTTGGTTCTTCGAATGTATGTTAGTGCCTTTGACCTTTTAATGGGAGAAGCTAGGCCATTGATGTTTAAGGAAAGTAACTTTAATCTTGGTGCATGCATCTCAGCCTATGGTTGTGGCTTGTGACCCGGCACCCCCACCCCCCCCGCAGGGTACCCCTGAGCCCCCGCGAGGTTTGTAGTGATATTGACCAAGGTGAGTTCGATGACCTTATTACCAACAAGACATAACATATTTTATCAGCATACAACATAGGTGTTTGACACCACCATGGGGCCAACATGGCCAGATGAACATGAACTAAACAATTGGTGCTTCCACTGATCTGGGCAATGCCCTGATCTTAGGCAGGAATTTAAATCCTGCCGTATCGGCCCTTCTTTTCTAGGGGCCTTAGGTACCAAAGGTACCTATAGGGAAAAGGTAGTTGGGGTAGGTGGCGTATTCAGCGAAGCGTTGGGCTCCCCTGAGAGCTGTCCAGTAAGAGAGGCATTCAGGTAACGTTATGGTGGGGTTGGTCCTCCATGTGGTGGATGGAGGATTCTACCTCCTCCTAGTTGCCCCTGTCCCGCCATTGAGTCCCTGTGAACCAAGTGCACCTGAGGGGATCATGCGGGGGTGTCACCTCGTACCCAGAGTGTATTCCCTCGCCCCTCCCTCCCAGGCGGCTCCCCATCCCCCGGTCTGTCTGGACCACGAGAGCCACGGTACCATCCGTCGTACCCTAGACAGGGGTTACCCATCTTGTGTCCTCCAGGCCTCTCATTGGCCTCCCCTGAACTCAGTCACCTGGGACGCCGCCAGCAACTGGTCTCCAGTGGCCTTGGCATGTAGCCAAGAGCCAACCGCTGTCATTGGCGTGCTCCAAGGATACTTCCTGTCTAGGACTATGGGGAGTAACCACTCCCACCCTGTCCTCGACTTCCTATCTGGACTCTGTTGTGTAAATAGTGCCCATCATTCGTTTAGTAATACCCATCTATTCCCCTGCCCCCCCCTTCTTCTCCCCACCTCTAGCCCAGCCGTTTCTCTGTTCACTTTAGTTAATTCAGTCTGATGCTGGGCTATTGGTTTTCTTCCCCTTCCCCCCTTCCCAGTATTTTTCTCTTTTTCCTGAAGTGTTTTAAGCTCCACCTCCTGCTCCTCTCATGTTTTCTTTGTCCTCTCATTCTCGTGTGCCGTCATCCCCCAGATATATCCCTTTAGATCTCTCCAGTTTGGTTGTACATGTTGGGGCATGTCTCCAAATTCCCCTCATCTCCCAGTCCCTGTACATGGAGGGGCCTTAGTTCACGAGGGACTCAGGACTGTATTAAGTCAAGTTCCCCTTAACCCTCGTCGCTCGTGCAAGTGTGGGGACAGCTGTGGAATTCAGGCACATCTGGCATGAGGATCAAGGAGAGTGCGATCTGGAGCCAAGCTTTATTCCCCTGACCCCCCCAGATTCATCTTTAACCCACCAGGGAAGTTAATAGTGTGCCCCCCCCAGATCATTCCCAGTAACGGGCCATTTCTCGTCTAGAAGGTCCAGCAGATGTGGATCTACCTCCTATTTCATCTCCTCTCTGCTCTTCCATCCGAGTTCCCCTCCAGGTGCAGTCCCTTTCTCCCTCCCAACATCTCTGGGGCATCGCCTCCTGTCTACTGAGGTGCTGCTTGCATATCTCCCTCCCGCAGCCAACGTCTAACTGTCTAACCAGAACCGCTAGGCAGTGGACGGTCCCCCCCACCTTAGCCTCCAACCATACGCACCACCAGGCAGCAGAGTCACTTCCCATCGTTGCTACTGCAGCACTCCGAGCGCTAGGCCTACCGGCCTTCATCAGCAGAAATCCGCTGCCCAAGTTACATTCCAAGGGTAATCCCAGAGGCAAACACCTCGCTCCGTAGCAGCAGAGTGTTGTCTTAAGTGCCATTGTGTTGTTCACCCCAACCCTCCCTCCTCTACCAGGGGCTCTCACTGGCTTTACGCCCTGTCCCCTCCCTCACACCCCCCTTCCTCCAGAACATGCTGCACCCATGGAGTAGCTGTAACTGGTCTATTCCAGTTATTCCCTTTTGCTGCGGCAGCGAGCCCTGGGGAGTGGAGAGCGTAGATTTCACCAGGCTAAAATGTTTAAGCGCTAGACCGCCCCTGTCAGCAGGGCCTGAGCCTATCTAGTGGCTTACCTCAGCCAGCTGGTTCGGAGCAGCCCTTCTAGTTCTCCCCAAGTCTCAGTCTCCCAAGTTACACAGGTTGTTTCCAGTTCCTATGGGTCAGGGATGCAGTCTGTTAAACCGTAAGCCTTTAGGCCCAAAGAGTCACTGCCAAGCATCGCTGGAGTAGGCGGGTCCCCACCCGTCCACCCCTAACCTCCCAGATCCTTCCCCTTTGCCCTTTCCTCCCTCCATTACAGGACATTACATGTTCATTTGTCAGGCCTTTACTTCTTTCATACTCCCTCCCTCCCTCGCCCTTGCCTTCTTCCAAAACATGCTGCAGCCATGGGGTAGGTGTAACTGGTCTATTTCAGTTGTTCCCTTTGGTTACGGCCGAGGCCGGGGAGTAGAGAGTGTGGATTTCACCAGTCAAAAATGTTTAAGTGCTAGTCCACCCCTGCCAGCAGGGCCTGAGCCTATCTAACGGCCTACCTCAGTCGGCTAGTTCGGAGCGGCCCTTCCAGTACTCCCCAGATCTCAGTCTCCCGCTGGCTTCCAAATAGAAGGGCTGTTTCCGGTTCCTATGGGCCAGGGATGCAGTCAGTTAAGCAGCAGGCCTTTAGGCCCAAGGAATCACTGCCTGGCAGCGCTGGAGCAGGCCCCCCGTCCCTCCCCCCAACAGCTTCATCCTCCCTGATTCCCCCTTTCCTCCCTCAATCCTAAAACATTATGTGTTCATTTTTTTCGGGCCTTCACTACTTTCATACTCTCTCCCTTGCCCCTTCCTTTCCTCCAAAACATGCTGCAGCCATGGTGTAGGTGTAACTGGTCTATTTCACTTGTTCCCTTTTGCTACGGCAGCAAGTCCGGGGGAGTGGAGAGCGTGGCTCTCATCAAGCCAAAACGCTTAAGCGCTAGACCGCCCCTGCCAGGAGGGCCTGAGCCTATCCAATGGCTTACCACAGCCCACTGGTTCGGAGCGGTCCTTCCAGTACTCCCCTGGTCTCAGTCTCCCGCCGGCTTCCAAGATACAGAGGTTGTTTCCAATTCCCATTGGTCAGGGAAGCAGTCAGTTAATCAGCAGGCCTTTAGGTCCAGGGAGATATTGCAGAGCATCGCTGCAGCATGCGCCCCCCCCCAATCCTCCCTTCCCCAACCGCCCCAAATTCTCCCGATTCCCCTCCCCCTCAATCTCATAACTTCATATGTTCACTTTTATTGGGCCTTTACTTCTTTCATACAAATTAAAGTCCTGTGGGACATCCTAGTCTAACTGAAAGCCCACGCCAAGTACTTGCATTTGTTCAGGTTGCTGGTTCCTGGGAGACCAGTTCGTGTTCGCGTGGGCTCTGAGACCTGGACTTCAACGTGTTGACGATGGCTTGGATGGCCTCAATCCCCTGGCACCTTCTGGCATCGCACTGTCCTACAGTCCGTACTTTCTGAGCCAGCTTAGCTGCGATTGGGATGTCACTATTCGCATGTCGTTATGGGACCTCAGTCTTCCTGGATTGGAGCTCTGTGATCGCCGCAGCTGCATTTTCAAGTAGGAGGGAGCCCTTCTTGAACTGGACCATCAGCTTTGCGGGGTACAATGTTCGAAAGCGAATGCCTGCCACTTTAAGAGCTTTCATCACTGAGAAATATGCTTTCCTGTGTGTCATCACTTCAGGAGTGAAATCATTCTCTAGAAATAGCCTGTGGTTTTTACAATATGCTGTGCCTTGTTTCCACGCTGTGTGCAGGACTGTTTTCTTTTCTTGATGCCTGAGGAATTTAATGAGGATGGCGCAGGGGTGAGCACCCGCTGCGGGCCTAGGACCCAGTGTACGGTGGACCTGCTCCATTTCCAGCGTGATATTTTCAAGTAAAGTTAGGACTTCTTTCAACAGCTTTTGTATGAAGGAGATTACTTCAGTTCCCTCTATGCCCTCCGAGAGTCTGATGTTGTTCCGACAGCTTCTGCATTCTGCATCCTCAGCTCGTTCTTGCAGGGCCTTTATTTGTGTGTGCATTTGTGCAATGGCCCTCTCGGCCTCCTCTACTCTGTTATCAGTTGCTGTTAGCTGCTTCTCAAAGCCCTCTTGTTTCTTTTCCACTTTACTAAGGTCAGTCCTGAGTGCTGCAGCTGTCGATCGCATCTCCTTCCTGAAGTCACAGATTTCCGTAAGCATTTGTGACATTTGGCATTGAAGGATTGTGTAGGGCACCTGATCGGCCTGGGAGGTACTGTGGCGGGAGGCCATCGAGGCCCGCGAGTCACCGCTCTCGGAGTCTTCATCCTGGTATCTTCCTCCATCCATACGCCTCGGGGACCCTGTTTTACTGCTCCTCTCTTTTTAGGCATCCTGTGACCTCTTGGGTGTTTTATTATTCTTTTTTGTATCTTTTAGTTGTTTTAGATGAGGTTTTTAATGAAATCCAAGGGGGAGCCTTGCGCTCTAGGCTGTTGCTCCGTTCATGACGTCACCAGACGTCCAATTCAAAGTTTCTTAATGACTTTGTTCTTTCACATTTTCATCCCAGATTTTCAAGATTGTCTTTTTATGGCCCCATGTTATGATCAAGACAGGTGGATTTTTTAAAATCCTGTCTGAAAGGAGGTTTCACAGAGGGACTACAAAAACATGCCTCAGAGGAGATTTGAAAAATGACACCTGTCATGTTCATCAGATGGGATAACAGAAGGGCTGTGTTACACATTTGGGGCCAAAGTCTCCAAATATTTTAAAGTTATGAGTAACCATTAAAAAAATTGAACGTTTCCTCATAACTTTGTTTGTTGACATTTTAACCCCAAAATTTCAACACTGGCTTTTTATGACCCCGCCTTATGATCATGTATGACAGTGTAGCGTACCTGGCAGCTTCTGGAGAACACACTCAAAGAGAATACTCCGGACACCACTTTTAAATTAGATGAAATCTGCTTTTCTTTCAGTAATAGGCAAAAGAAGCTTGTACTCGGCTTAACAGAAGCTTCTTGCAGTTCAGTCTCTTGCTGCCTCCACTTGTATCTCACTGAAACAGAAACCTCCTTCTGCTCGTTTACTCTCCTCCCCTTATTGAGCTCAGGTATTGCTTGTTAACACTCCCCTCTTCCTCCCCCTGAGAGATGACCAGCCGGTTGAACATCCAGTGAAGTGAGGCCTTAAAAGGACAAAAAGGGGTTTGATGCAAATTCCACCACAGTCCATGTCAGAACCTGCATTTCCTGTGTTGCAGGGTTGTGAAGCAGTTTGCAGGTGAACGGAGCATGACAGACATATACTTCGTAAGATCATGGCAGGTGGAATTTTTATCATACTGCGAAAGGTGAATTTGTGAGCAAATGTGAAAACATATCTTATTGGAGATTTGAAAAATGACACCTGCCATGTTCATGAGGTAGGGTAACAAGAGGGCTGTGTTGAAAACTGAGGGCCAGAATCTGTCCACATCGCAGTGTTACAAGTAAATGATGAAAAAATTAAACGTTTCTTCATAACTTCATTTTTTTGTGACAGTTTGACTCCGATTTTTAACAGACTTTTTATGACCCTTCCTTCTGAACATGACCGGTATCATTTATAAAATATTGTCCAGAATTTCATTTCATGCCACAAGTGTGAAGACCCATTTTGGCCAAGATTTGAAAAACGACACCAGTCACATTCGTGAGATTGTGTGTAAAACAGCTGTGTTGAAAATTTTGGGTAAAAATCTCGAAAATTATCAAACATATGAGTGAGTGGCGAAACATTTCAAAATATCTTCATGATTTTGTTGTTTTGTAAAAGTTTCACCCCAGATTTTCAACATAGTCTTCTTATAACCCCACTTCATGAACCCAGTAGATGAATGTGTACAAATCCCACCCAAAAGGTGATTTTGTGGAGTAACTGCGAAATCACCTTTCGGACCGGATTTGAAAAATTTCACCTACTTTGTTCATGTGGTCGGGTCCCATAAAGGCTACATTGAAAATCTGGGGCTAAATATTTAAAAAAGACCAAGTTGTGACTGTCACAACCCCACTCAGCAGGTCAGGCCCTCTGCTCCCACAGTGCCAACCTCCGAGCGCAGTCTTGTGAACAGTTAACAGAACAGGGTAACCCTGTTGTCTGTTTTGTGGGTTTGAATCAAACTTTGGTCTCAAGTTCTGGAGGGATTCAAACTGTGAACCTCTTGGTAGCGTACCCAATGTACAGGCTCAGATAATTCTGCTCTTCGGGGGGACAAGATATCTTTCACCTATGGGCACCTAACCAGGCGTACAAAATGAACCCTTAAAAACTTTATTAAAGACCTCAGAATAAACTCATATCTTGTCCCAGTTTGGTAAAATCAGTAAGCTTTGTACATTGTCAGCTTTAACCATATATGCTTCCCCTGTCAAAGAAAGAATTTCAAAGGCACACCAGGTAGTCTCTAAAAATAGAGGTTTACTTAAAATAGACAAAAATGTAAAATGTAAAACACAGAACCATATATCACAAAACATACAATCTTTTAAAAGAATAAGGTTTAAAAAGTGCAAATTCCTACCAATAATACACTTAGACCTGTCTACCTAATGTATTCTTGTATTCTTATCTTCTTATAGTGCTGTAGATGTTTCATTTTTCAGAGTCCAAACGTGTGTCTGTAAAGGTCTTTTACAGCATAATTAAAACACTGTCTTGACCCTGCCTTCTCCATGATGTCACCCAGCTCCTCCTCTGGTTATTAAAAATTATACAATCAGGATATCTTGTGTCAGGAGGTAAATTAATAGGTGACATCAGCAGAAAAAACTTGTTTCCCCTTATGACTTCCCAATTAAGTCTGTAATTTTCCAAGTCCTTTCTTTCATCCATGAGCAGCATCCTCTCTCAAGGACATCAAAGGACTTTTATGATGTAGCACCTAAGTGCCATAACCTGTATTCTTCCTCTAAACACCATAAAAGTTTATGATTTCTAGCCTAGCAGCTGGCAGCTGCAATTAAGCTAGATAAACAAGAGATCCTTGATTTAGGTCTCTTCTAGCCTGTAATTGTCTCCAGGCTTTTATCTTTTAGCTGAAACAGCACGTCTCATGAGACACACTCAACACCACATTTTTATATTACAAAAATCATAGAGTAATCAGAACCAGCTGTCCAAGCATCACAATGAGTACAAGTTTAAAATGCGTTGTGGATCTGAGCCAGCGTCACTCTTGAGCGGCTCCTGGGGGCCGATTGCAGCAGCACACTTTGCGGCGTGGGTGACCACGTGCCGCATTTGCGTTCACCCTGGATGCCGTAAGCATGTGGCCCATGTGGGAGGGGGTAGGCGGGGTGCAAAACCCTGACAATTTCTCCATGCCTACAGGCAAGCATTGTCCATCCTCTGTATTCTGTGCCTGAGGTAGGGGAGCCCCCTGGAAAGGGATATGTGGGTAGTCGAGGGGATGGGAGGAGCATAAATAAATAACGCAAAAAAAAAGGGCATTGAAATACATTGAGCACACAATATCTGACTTCCTCCGTTCCCAGTCCTGCATTGAAGAGTGAAAACATGTTTCTGGTCCACAGAGGATTATGGCGTTGGACCCCTGGTAGGGAAGTAAGGGGTGAGGAGCGGTGTGGTGGTGGGTGCTGAGTGGGGGTGGTCAGGTTGGAGGAGGGTAACAGTGACGGGGGGCAGTGACAGCAGCTGACAGTGATGGTTCTTTTTTTTTCTTTACACGCTGTAAAAAAATCAATACAAATTTTCAAAAATACTGTGAGGAATTTTTTTTTTGGGAGTTACCAACACTGGGGATTGGGCACCCCAATGTTAGTTTAATGTTTACGGAGCAGGGGAGGCGATGAGGAGATGGGAGGGATACTTGGCAGAGGGTGGGATCTGTTTGAAAGGGGCATGGGAAGCGATGGGGAGGTGAGAAGGATATGTGGCAGAGCTTGGGATCTGTTTGAAGGGGGTAGAGGGCATGGGAAGTGACATGAAGGTGGGAAGGATGCTTGACAGAGGGTAGGATGATTGACATCCTGGTGCCACAAGCTGATTTGTATGTGTGGAGGGTGATATTTTTTTTTTTTTTTTTTTGCAGTTTACTCTGCTAATGGGTAAGTGAGCAGCTGAGTTGATAGGGGTGGTTGGAAGCTGTCTGTATCTTACTGATTTTCCAGTTTACTCAGGTGGCGGCTGGGTGACCACCTGAACTGGCTTGTGGGGCGGAGGTGTTACTTCATCGACACTATCCAAAGACTGCTATGCATAGGAAGCAGTGCTGGCACAGGTTAGGGCACCCTGCTGTCGCAAGGTCTCTGTGTGGGGGGGAGGGGGAGGAAAAGAGACACCAACACTGGCTTGCTACAATCACCAGCAACCTGATGACAACAGTATGTCATGATGCCACTATGTTGCTTGCTAAGTGGTTTCTTGCAAATGAAAGCATCATGGTGCTTTCTTATAGGAGTTTTTTGTCCTTTCAGCTACAAGAAGTTTCTGTCCTGTAAGCACTGACCGACTGCTGACCAATCACTGGCTTGTGACTGCCGCGCTCACTGCAGCTTGAGCTGCATTGGACTCAACAGTGACACATTTCTGACATGTGGTTGTTTGTAACAAAGTATTTGCTGCACACGAATGCACATACAAAGTGAGCCATAGGCATTGCCAGTCTCTTTAAGTGGTATTGTAACTGAATTTCAGGAGGGATTCATTTTTTATTTTGGTTTCTAAGAGAGGAACGATGAAAACAACTAGTGGTAAATTCATTTTTGTTTTCTTTAACTGTAGGTTTAAAAACAATGGTTTGCCAGGGTGTGAAAAACCCATTAGTTGATCTAACTTCACTGGAGGACAAAGCACTTGATGAGGTAAGACTAATTTTGTGGCTTGAAACCAGCAGCTGTTATATGATAAGTCATTCAGCCTGGATTTCGCAGTCGGGGGTGCTGCAGTGTTAGGAAGTAAATGTAGTGTTCCTACGTAATAGGGATAAGCACTGAGTGCGGCAAGTGCCTGAATTTATTTGGAGGAAAACATCTGACACTCTTTGACAGCATGAAAAGGGAAAGAAAAACATGACTTACCAGTTAGTAAGACTATTGTGGAACACCTTTCTCACTACAGTTAGCTGAAACAGTGTGCTATATGCCGTTATATGTCAAAGCAAGAACAGCCTTGCAATAATACAAATTCAGTCTCTCGGTTCCTCTAAATGTAGTCAGAAAGGTTTTTTAGCCAGTTACCTGAGAAAGACATAGAAACATAGAATTTGATGGCAGATAAGGACCGCTTGGCCCACCTAGTCTGCCCATTTCCCTACACGATGGATAAGCTGCAGATTCTAGTTAATCAATAGCTTACTTCCTCCTACCCCCCACTAGAAATTGCCTTATTTCTGTCCCATGCATTCTTGAATTCTCCCACTGTTCCCGACTCCACATCCTCCTCAGGAAGGCTGTTCCATGCATCCACAACCCTTTCTGTGAAAAAATACTTTCTAGTCCGGCCCGGTGGCGCTGAGGGTTGAGGCGTTGGACGCCACACATCGCGCAATGCCGGCGACCTGGGTTTGGGAATGAGCCCTGCCTGCCGGGGGTCAGCAGGGGGGAGAGAGAGGATCCCAGGGGTAGCCTGGTGCAGCAGCGGCCCACGGTGGAGACTGGCAGCGCTACTACGCATTTGGGCTCATAAGAAGCAAGGGTAGACATTGGGCAGCTGTCCTCCGGCCGTGGGTGGGAGCACCCTAGTCGCAGGCTGGGCGGTACTACACGTCCCACATTGGGGGACGTAACACTAGCCAGGAAAATGGAAATACCCGGATCGGAGGGATAGGCAACAGCACCTACCCTCCACGCCCAGCGCCAGATCTGACTCGGCTGGGCCTCATAGTTCCTCCACCTTGGGCCCTGCCCGCTACCAGAGTCTGCCTTCTTAAGGAGCCCAGGATGGAGTCGGACTACCCTCCCCGGGTGGGTTAAACCGGGGTTCTGGCAGCGGGGGGCAATAGATCGCAGAGGATCTCAGGCAGGCAGACATAAAGGATGGGATGCCTGAGAGAGAGTTCCCCTGATCCATGGCTGGAGGGAAAAAGAGTCGACAAAAAACAAAACAATAAATAAATACTTTCTAACATTAACTCTGAGCCGTCTCCCCCTCTATCTTCAAATTGTGCCCCCTTGTTCTTGTACATCTCTTTTTCTGAAAGATGCTACCCTTTTGTACTTTAATTCCCTTGAGATACTTGAAAGTTTCTATCATGTTCCCCCTCTCCCTCCTTTCCTGAAGAGTATACATATTAAGCTGCTTTAGTCTCTCCTCGTATGTTTTCTGGTGCAGACCCTGCACCATTTTGGTTGCCCTCCTCTGAACAGCCTCCACTCTGTTTATGTCTTTGCAGAGATGGGGTCTCCAGAATTGCACACAGTACTCCAGATGGGGTCTCACCAACTGATGCCTCTCCCTATGCATCCCAGTATCCCCCAGCCCTCCTTACTGCCTTCACACATTGCTTGCCCACCTTTAGGTCATCTGATATAATTACTCCTAGGTCTCTTTCAATTTTTGTTATTATCTCACCCCCCCCCCCCATTGTGTACTCTTCCCCTGGGTTTTTGTTTCCCTGGTGCATTACCTTGCACTGCTTTGCATTAAAGCTGAGCTGCCATATATTTGACCATTCCTCCAACCTTGCGAAGTCCATTTTCATCCTTTCCACCCCACCTTGTGTAGCAACCCTGTTGCAGATCGTTGTGTCATCTGCAATGAGACATACCTTTCCTTCCAGGTGCTCTCCAATGTCACTTATAAAGACATTTAAGAGGACCGGTCCCAGTACCGAACCCTGTGGTACCCCGCTAGTTACCTTCTTTTATTCACTGTGGACTGTGTTTACTATTACCTTTTGCGTCCTGTTGTCCAGCCAGTTTTTTTTTATCCAGGGTACCACCTTGGGACCCACTCCAAGGCTGGCTAACTTGTATATTAACTATTTGTGTGAGACTGTGTCAAATGCCTTGCTAAAATCTAGGTAGGCCATATGAACAGCCCCTCCCTGGTCTACTACTTTGGTCACCCAGTCAAAGAAATCTGTTAGGTTCATCTGACATGACCTTCCTGCTGTGAAACCATGCTGCCTTGGGTCCTGTGCCCCACTGGCCTCTAGGTACTCAACAGTTCTTTCCTTCAGAAGTGATTCCATTGTTTTCCATACCACTGAGGTCAAACTAACTGGTCTGTAATTTTCTGCCTCTGCCCTGCTCCCACTTTTGTGAAGTGAAATTACATCTGCCCTCCTCCAGTCCTCAAGTACCACCCATCCTCCCATGATTTGTTAAAGAGAGTAGTCAGTGGTGTTACTAGTTCTACCCTTAGTTCTTTTAGAATCCTGGGGTGATTCCCATCAGGCCCATTGCTTTGTCTACCCTCAGTTTCAAGAGTTCTTCCAAAACCCTTTCTTCTGTGAATGGACTAGTATTGACCGCCTCCCCTCCCCCATCCAGAGTGTTTCTCTTGTTTGGTTTTCGGTACCTCCCCCTCCTCTTCCGTTGTGAATACTGAACAGAAATATTCATTCAGTATATCCCTGCTTTTTCACTGTCACCCTCTGCCCACGTTCCCTTCCCATTATAAAGTCTCTGTATCCCTCCCTTGGTCTTTCTTCACTCCCTAATATACCTATAAAAGGTTTTATCCCCCTTTTTAACAGAGTTGGCTATCTTTTCCTCAGTTTGTGCCTTTGCTATTTTGACTGCCTTCCCTGCCTCCTTCTGCTTTAACTGATAAAAGTTCTCTGTCCTGCTCCTTCTGTGTTTCCTTATATTTCCTTATTGATATCCTTTTCTCCTTAACCTTTCCTTCCACCTCTTTTGAAAACCATAGTGTGTTTTTCCTTCATTTTGTTTTGTTGATTTGCTTCACACAAAGGCTTTGTTGCCTCTGTGATGGCTGTTTTGATTATTTCCCATTGTTCCTCCACCCCCCTTCTTGCCCATTTGCTAGTACTTTTCTGAGGCACCGTCTCATTTTCCCAAAGTCAGCCCTCCTAAAGTCCAATACTCTTGTTTTTGTATGGCTTGACTCTAGGGCTGTGTTTATTGTGAACCACACTGTTTGGTGGTCACTTGTTCCCAGATGACTACCCACTTCTAAATCTGAGATCCTTTCTCCGTCCCCATCTGAGAGTAGCAGATCTAAGATTGCTTCCTCCTGAGTGGATTCCAACACTAGCTGCCCGAGGCATGCCCCCTGTAGGGCATCAATAATGACCCTGCTCTTGGATGTACCAGCTGCAAAGGTGCTCCAGTTAACATCTGGCATATTCAGGTCCCCCATCAGCAATATCTCCCCTTTCTCTGCCATCCTAAGTATGCCTTCTATCATTTCCTTGTCCATTCCTTCCCCTCTGAGATGGGGGTCTATACACAACCCCCATGCAGATTGTGGTGCCATTTCCTGTCTCCAGGGTGACCCATAGTGACTCATCAACTTCCTGTTTACTCTTTAGTTCTGTTGCTTTAATCCCTTCCCTTATATAGAAAGCTACTCCTTCTCCTCTTTTACCCACCCTGTCCCTCCTGTAGATTGTGTACCCTGGTATGTTGACATCCCAGTCATGGTTCTCTGTGTACCATGTTTGTGACTGCCACAATATCCAGGCATCCCTGTTCCATCAAGGCCACTAGTTCAGGGAGCTTGTTACACAGACTACGGGCATTGGTACTCATCACCCTCCATTTTTTGATGGCCTTACCCCTTTTAGCCCCATCCTTGTCCTTACTGCCTTTTTCTGCATTTATCCCTGTCCTGCTCCCTACTGACTTCTCTACCTTGGTGTTTACCTCTCTAACTACTGAGTTTTGTGAGGGAAGGCTGAGATTTACCTGCTCCTTTTCAGTGCCTCCCCCTTGGCTAGTTTAAATGCTTGCCAATGAAGCATTTAAACCTATCACCTAGGATCCTGGTTCCCCCCCTGGACAGATGCAGACCATCGCGCCAATATGGGCCTGCATCCCTCCAGGTGGCTCCCCAGTCTCCAATGAAGCCAAAACCCTAACATCAGTGTGATGTTAAAATATATGAAGAGAAATATGCTCCATGTTGGTCTTACTGACCAGCAAGTCCTGCTTTTTCTTAAGCTTTGATGCCCCTGTGTGCACACACTCCCACAACTGATTGGAACTCTACTGCTTTTTGGTTTTTTTCAAGCATGAAAGGGAGTTTTTTTTTTTTATATATTCTCCAGCATGATAAACTGCAAACCCTTGTTCAATCCACTAAGACCGTGTGCAGCACATAAGGTTTGTGCATTTGACATAAGCAGTAAGACATGATAGGGTGTTGGTTGTGCTGGGATAGCTGCATGCCCAGCTTTCTGTGCCTGGAAGTAAATTTATCCCAGCGTAACCAACAACCAAATGTGTTTTATCGCCAATATGGATTTTGTAGAAAACTTTTTACAAAACAAAAATCCCAACATTTCAATAAGAAAAGAACCCCATTATAATCAACACAATGAGTTCAAAGTAGTTCCTGTGCCACTGGGCTGGCACTAAGGGACCTATCATGACTTGGTAGTGTATTGCCGTGAGTGAAAGGGAATTTTTTTCTTGGCAAGATTTCAATTTAAATAAAAAAAAAAAAAAGTCATGCTTTTTTTTGTTATACTTTTGATTTTTAATGCCCAAAATGTCCTTGTAGATTTTTTAGGCAGTGCCAGTGCATCTTACAGTTAGAAGTTGCAGTGTGCACCAGACTGGCGTGAGAAGCTTTGCCGTATAATAAACAAGAGTGAGTCAGAAAATGAGTAATCGTCCTGTTTTATTTTGTGCCTCACATTTAATATTCTTTGCCCTGAAGTATGTTTTTTTTTTTTTTTTAAGGCAGTGAAGGTGTGTTCCTCTTCCTGTTTTGTTAGCCAGAAGTCAGAAGCCATATTGTTTAGGAGGTAGTAGAGAGAAGCCATAGGAGCAGAGCGTTGAGCAGCGGGTCTATAACTGAAAGGTTTACTTTGTTTGTAAAAGCCATTGAGGAACAGAGATTTGCTTGTTTATAATTTAAAAAAAAAAAAAGGATGTAGCAGCAGGGTTTGTGTGTGCTTAGCATATCAGAAAACTTAGATTTTTTTTTTAAATGCTGTTTGCTTGAAACTACCATTAGATTAACATGAGCTGCTTATTTTTGCACTTGAGTGGACAGTAATCTGCTTATTCAAATGGAGGAAACTTAAACTGGATTGGGCAAAGATGGATGAAAGGAGTCATGAACAAAGAGAGGAGTAGTGTTTTTACTAGGCAGGTTGTTGACTGGTGGGTAAGAAAAAATTATTCACCGTAGTAATGATTCTTCTCAGGGATCCGTCACTTAATGTTTACAACAAGGTTTCATAAGTTCTTCTATCCCCCCATGTGCTCCTGATGGTTCATCATGGGCATGTTGTAACATAATTCCCCTGTGGCCTAAAGGAACCATCCATTGGACCTCATGTGGGTTTTTACCAGTCCTTACTAAGAGACCATTCCTTAACTGGAATTTGCCCTTCTGGTTATACATGGCTGTCGGGTCCTGTAGGTCATTGTCAGAAATCATGCTTTTAGCGGGATCCTTAATGAAACAATAACATTTTCCTACCACTTCATCCTCTTGTTGTGTTTTTACTAAATCAGAGTCAGGTTTTTCACTATACAAGTGTAGAACCTTATTTTCCTGTTCCTGCTGCTTTTGTCTGCGGGTAAGCACATCCACCTTAGCCTGGAGAGGAGGGACAAAGTTCCATTCTTCTCCACTTAAAGCACCTCCCTAGCCAGAGCATCTGCTAGGTCATTTCCTGTTTTGTCTGGTCCCTGAATTTTGCCGTGTCCTTTAACCTTTTTCCAATAAACATCCAACTTATGTTCCTGAACCAACTGATCTATGGCTAAGATAAGGTCTGCATGCATCACCTTACTGCCTCATGAATTGATCATACCATTCACCTTCCACCCTGATAAATGTGTAAGGAAGTCCTGCCTAACATGTCTTGTAACTTATGTTGTACTGCAGTCTGTACTGCTATATAGGTGGCTGCCAGTTCTGCATATTGGTTAGACTTAGAACCGAGCTTGTACTTGATAGGAGTACATGGTACATTATCCTGCCATACCACTCCTAAACCAGAACATCGGTCTTCACCTTGCCGGAATGAACAACCATCAACATAGGCTCTAGGCAAATTTTCACACACATTTTCATCATGGTGGTGCCTGTTATGTTGGTACGCCATATTTACGTCAGGAGATAGGTCAGGGTCTTGTACTGGAAGTTCATCTGCAGTACAATTATGCGTCTCCAGGTCTGCTAACCCTTGAGCTACTGCATTACTTTTGTTCTTTACATACTTAACCTCTAGGGGTAGGCCCTGGAGTGCTAAGGTCCAGGCCACAATTCTGCTGCTAGACATATTACCATCCTTAAGCTTTTGGCTCCCCAGAAGGGTAAGGGGTTGGTGACCAGTCTCTACAACAGTTTTGTTTTTATCACAAATGTAAGTTCTAGGGACATGGATATGTTGTTCATCCACACTGTCTGGCAGGTATCCTTGCCACTTTAAATCTTGCCGGAAAGTCTTCAAGCTGGCTCCTCCCACCCTCCCGGGTGGTAAAACTCTGGGCTCCGCCCCATGACGCCAGATCTTCCTTACCGCTTGGAAGCTCAGGTTTCCTCCTTAACGCTCTGCGTATAAGACTGGTTCCTAATTCTTCGGTTTTGCGAATTTAAAAGTTTTTGCATTTCTAGACTTTGGTCGTCTATCCCTCGTGGCTGCGATGGACAAATCGACTCCCAGTTTTCGGAGATGCCCTTGCGGGCAGAAGATGTCTCGGATGGATCCGCACTCCACGTGTGTCTACTGTTGAGGCCTTGAGCACGACCTGCAGGCTTGCGACCTGTGCTCTTCCTTCTCAGCCTACATTCTCGAAGACCGTGCTGCCCGTTTAAAACTGGGGCGTCCCGAGAAACGTTTTCCTCCGGTGAAGTCAAAGAGGCCGGTCGAGTGGTTTCACATGACGTCAGGCTCGGGCGGATCAGCTCGACAGATGATTGGCCTCGAAGAGGAGGCGCGCCGGGCTGCATCTTCCTTGGCCGTGGCATTTATCCCGCCTCCCTGGGTTCCTCTTATACAGCTTCCTTTAGGAGTTTGTCTGTCCCTCTCCACTAAGGAGAGGGACCAATGTCTGCTGGACCTTCTTCTTGGTCCAAAAGAAGACAGGAGGTAAGTCCCTCCGTCGGCGCTCTTGGGGCCGGGAAAGGTCCCTCTCCTGAGTTGTCGGCCATCGACTTCGACCACTGGTCTCACGGTGTCCCTGTCAGGTCAGTTGACCGAGACTCCGTTAGCGCGATCGAGATTTTTCGACCTGTTGAATGAGTTGTGCATCAAGCGAAGCTGAAATCCTCTCTCCCGGTTCCCCCGGTGGGAGTTGAGGATCCCGTGGGCTTGCCAGTGCCTCCGGTTCCGGAGCCCTCGGGTGAACCCTCCGAGCCGAGGGGAGAGCCGGTTCCCCCCCGTCCCCTCCCTGCACCGTCCTTGGAAAAGCCGAGGTTCTCGGTCTCGGACTTCTTCGTGGTCCAGGCGATCCCGCCGTCATAGGCGGTCTCGGCACTGCGGGAAGCGGCGACGCCGCTCGTCCTTGTCCTCCTCCTCGGACGAGGGAGGCTTTGATGTAAGTTACCGACGACACGAGACCTCATGTGGCAACAGCTCCTTCTGACCGAACAAGCTAACGCCGCCGCTTCCCCAGCCATTAAATGGCTGTCACCGGAGCGGCGAAACAACCTCGACTACCTGAGAGCCTGTTCCCAGGCGGTTGTTCGCCAAAACCAGCTGCTCCACCAATTCCAGTGGAACCTCCGCCTCCACAGCCGTTATTTGGGGCTCCGACCAAGAATTTTCGGTCGGCTCAGGGCCTGCCCCATAGGCTGTCTGTTACCCTCACTCCCGATCGACCTCGGCAGGTGGAGGGTGGCTCAGGCCCGAGGCAGCTCTTTGCGGACTCTTCCGAGTCTGACTGCGATTCCTCCCTTTTCTCCAGGCGAGTAGACTTGGAGTCCTCTGGAGGTCAGTCGATGGACGATAGCCCTTCATCCTATCTGGGATTGCTTCGGCTCATCTCGGAGTCCACCAGGATGAAGCTCGAACCTGTGTCTAAGCGGGCCAGGTATCCCCTCACGGAGATACTGGACCGAGGGGATTCCCCTACGGAGGCCTTTGCGCGAGGCCATAGTGGGCCCGGCCTTGGAGCTCTGGCAGCGCCCTGCTTCCTGTCCTGCGCCCTCGGCCAGGATGGCCAGGACGTATGCGGTCCCTACCGGTTCTTTGTCTGGTTTTTCAGAACACCCCTCAGCCGAGGGGCTAGTTACCGACAGTGTTTTCCGGCGCACCGGGAACGCTAGGGACGTGGACAAGCCTCCCGACAAGGAGTCCAAGAAATTGGACTATGCCAGGCGCAAAGTCTACGCTGCGTCCTCCCTCGGCGTTTGTCAGGCCAGTTCGGCCATACTCATGGCACATTTCTCTCATGCCCTGTTGGGCTCCCTGGACGAGGTAGTTCCTCATCTTCCGGCGTACCTGCAGACCACGGTTAGGCAGGTGCGGGACCAGGGCAGGGCAGTGGCCAAACAGCAGCTTCAGACTGCTCTGGACATTGGAGACTCATGTGCCAGGTCAGTAGCGGCCGCAGTGGCTATGCGCCGTCGGGCATGGCTGAGGATATCCACCTTCACTTCGGATACCCAGCACAAGTTGGCGGATGTCCCCTTCTTGGGGACCAGACCTCTTCGGCCCTGGGGTGGAAGGTCACCTGCAGAGGATCGAGAAGTCCAGTGCTACCTTGGACTCGGTCTCATCCGCACAGAAGGACAAAGGCCGCAGACCACAGCCTAAGCCTTTTCGTCCCTCTGCGCCCGCGGCACGTCCGGCCCAGCAACGTCAGGGCCAGCAGACTCGAACTTGGCATCCCAAACCCAAGCCCTCGGCTTTCTCCTCCAGGAAGCAGGGAGGTAAAGGCCCTGGAGGTCCGTCGGCCGGTCCTTCCTCCAAGCCTGCCCAGTGACGGGTTGAGGGGTGTCGCCCCCAACCCTGTCGCCTCACCCCAGGTGCCCCCTGTGGGAGGGGCGGCTTTGCCATTTTCTTTCCGCCTGGTCTGCCAACACCACAGACCAGTGGGTGTTGGAGGTGGTGGGAAAGGGCCTGCCTCTGGAGGTCGAGCAGGCCCCACCCTTCAGAGCCGTCGCACCTCGGGGGGCCTCGGGGTCCGAAGCCTCGCTGTCAGCTCGCCGAGCCGACATCACTCTCCTCCTCGAGAAGGAGGTGATCAGAGAGGTGGCGGACCCTCCCTCAGACCCAGGGTTCGTGTCCAGGTACTTCCTGGTTCCGAAACGGACGGGGGGCTGGCGCCCCATTCTCGACCTACACGACCTAAACAAGTTCCTAAGGTCTTGAACCTTCAGGATGGTCACTCTGGCTCAGATAATACCATCCTTGGAACACAGCGTGGTTCTGCTCTCTGGACCTGCAGGACGCGTTATTTCACGTCCCTATCCGTCCGTCACATCAGAGGTTCCTTCGCTTTCAAGCTGAGGGATCCCTTTTCGAGTTCCAAGCCATGCCCTTCGGCTTATCTCCAGTGCCCAGGGTCTTCACCAAATGCATGGCAGTGGTGACAGCATTCCTGCGGCGCCGAGGGGTCCGGGTTTACCCTTACCTGGACGATTGCCTAATAGCAGCCCCCTCCAGACAGGAGGTGGAGCGGTCCAGAGATCTGGCCCTCCAGGTTTGCTCTCAGGTCAGCCTCCTCCTCAACGAGGCCAAGTTGGAACTCGAGCCAACGCAGGTGATTCTTTTCATCGGGGCAGAGCTCGACTCTCTTCGAGCCAGAGCACGGCTCCCGGCGGACAGGGCTGAGGTTCTTTCCTCCTTTGCCCAGTCATTTCTGGTTGGGCAATTGCGCCCTGCCCGGGACTTCCTGCGCCTCCTGGGTCTCATGGCGGCCTGTACCAGCGTGGTCCGTTGGGCCCGCTGGAACATGCGCCCCCTTCAGTGGGGGCTGGCCAGCCAGTGGTCCCAACGCTGCGATCCATTGGACCAGCTAGTGACGGTGACCCAGGGGATGTGGAACGCTCTCCAGTGGTGGACCGTTCCAGTTCATCTGCAGGAGGGCATCCCGTTTGTCCGTCCCGAGCCGACGGTCTCTCTATCGACCGATGCCTCTCTGATGTGTTGGGGTGCCCATCTGGGGGAACACCGAGCGCACGGCCTCTGGTCCCCGCAGGAGTACCGATGCCACATCAACCTGCTGGAGCTCCGAGCGGTCCGCCTAGCTCTCACCGCCTTTGCTCCGTTTCTTCGGGGTCAAGTGGTCTGGTTCCAGACGGACAATACCACGACCATGTACTATCTAAACCGCCAGGGCGGGATGCGCTCCATGCTTCTATGCAAGGAAGCTCTCCGCATCTGGTCACTCGTGCGCAGCCTGGAGGCGGATCTCCTAGCCATTCATGTGGCAGGAGCCTCCAACACCCTGGCCGATGCCTTAAGCTGGATAGGGGCTGCGTCCCACGAGTGGTCTCTCCTGCAGGAGGTAGTAGAAGATCTATTCTCCCATTGGGGCACACCTCAGGTGGATCTGTTTGCCTCCAGGGAGAATGCGAAGCTGAGGCTGTTCCATGCCCGCCCCCCTCAGCAGGGCTTGCTGCAGGGGGATGCCTTCTCGAGGCCGTGGACCCCGGGCCTCTTCTACGCCTTCCCGTTCCCCTTGATGCACAGGGTGCTTCTCAAAGCAAGGAGGGACAAGGCGAGGTGATTCTGATAGCCCCAGACTGGCCCCGCCAGTACTGGTACCCAGATCTCTCAGCCTCAGCTCCAGGCTCCCGAGGCAGCTTCCAGCTCGCCCGGACCTGCTCTCAGTCAATCAGGGGAAGGTGTTCCATCCGGACCTTCAATCCCTGCACCTGATGGCCTGGTTCCTGAGTGGCTAGAGTTCCAGGCCTTGGGTCTTTCCGACGAGGTCCTCAACGTAGTTGAGGCGTCCCGTAAGGAGTCGACTAGAAAATGCTACGCCTTCAAATTGAAGAGATTTTCCATTTGGTGCCAGGGCAAGGGCCTTGACCCTTCCTCCTGTTCCTTGGCGAGCATATTGGACTACCTTGGTCCTTTTCTCAGCAAGGGCTTAGGTCGACGACCCTTAAGGTGCACCTGGCAGCCATCTCTGCTTACCGGGGCGGGCGGAAGCAGTCGGTGGTGCAGGAGAAGGTAGTCTGGCGCTTTTTCAAAGGCCTTGATCACATTTCCCCTCCGGTGCGAGAACCTCCACCTCTGTGGGATCTACTGCTGGTACTGGCAAAGATCATGGGCAAGCCATTCGAACCTATGCACAGGTGTGAACTCTCTCACCTGTCGTGGAAGACCGCCTTCTTGGTGGCTATCCATCAGCCAGAAGGATGGGAGAGCTCCAGGCGCTCTGCACCTAGTCTCCTTACCTGGTCTTCCACAGGGACAAGGTTGTCCTGCGCCCCCACTCGAAATTCCTTCCGAAGGTGGTGTTGGAGTTTCACCTTAACCAGGTGTTGACTCTGCCGGTGTTCTACCCCAATCACACCTCGGAGGCCGAATATAGGCTCCATACTCTGGACCCTAGAAGGGCGCTCGCTTATTATAAGGAGCGCACGGCTGAAATCCGGGGAGAGGTTCACCAGCTGTTTGTCACCTACGCTGAAGTCGCACTTGGCAGACCTGCAGCCAAGTGGACGATAGGCAGGTGGGTCACCTCCTGCATAGATCTCTGCTATAAGTTGTCGGGCATGGAGCCTCCCAGAGGGATAAGAGCTCATTCTACCCTTCATACTGCTGCATCGGTGGCTGCTTCCAGGGATGTCCCTATCCAGGAAATCTGCAGGGCTGCTACCTGGAAGTCAGCACATACCTTCATCACCCATTACCACATCGACCTTGAGTCACGCCGGGATGCTGGTGTTGGGGCCCCTGTTCTCCAGTCTCTATTCCCTAAGTAGGGGGTGTGCGCCTTGCCTCCCTCCTCCCGGAGAACTGCTAGGAGTCTGCCAGACAGTGTGGATGAACAACATATCCATGTCCCTAGAAATACAGGTTACTCACCTGTAACAGGAGTTCTAGGAATGGTATATGTTGTTCATCCACACGACCCACCCGACCTTCCCGGCTTCAAGCGCACAACCTGAGCTTCCAGCGGGCCAGATCTGGCGTCATGGGGCGGAGCCGAGAGTTTTACCACCCGGGTGGGTGGAAGGAGCCAGCTTGAAGACCTTCCGGCAAGATTTAAAGCGGCAAGGATACCTGTCAGACAGTGTGGATGAACAACATATACCATTCCTAGAACTCCTGTTACAGGTGAGTAACCTGAATTGTTGAACCGTTGTACTGCCCATACAGTGGAAAACAATGTCTTTTCACCATCCGAAAACTTTTTGTCAACATCACTCGAGGTTTTACTCGCATAAACAATAACACATTTGTCTGGATCATGTTTCTGATATAACACTGCTCTGATGCTGCTACTCGTATGTCCTACCTCTAGATAAAAATCCTTATCCATTTGTGGGTAAGCAAGACATGGTGCTTGACTCAGACTATCTTTTAGAGCTTGCATGGCTGTCTTTTGCTCTCCTCCCCACACCCAGGATTCTGACTTTTTCACCAGTCTGGTGAGAGGATAGGCAATCTCTGCATAGTTCTGGATAAACTGTCTTGAGTAGTTATAGATCCCTAGAAAGCTGCGTAACTCTTTTAAAGTTTTAAGTGGACCAATATTTTGGATGGCCTCAACTTTTGCATGCTGAGGACGTAGCCCATCAGGTCCAGCCTCATGCCCAAGATAGTTTACCCTGTCTCTGAACCATGGCCCCTTTGGTAAGGACAACTTGGCACCAGCGGCTTTACGCTGGTTTAACACATAGGTGACCTCAGATAGGTGCTCCTCAAAAGTGTTACTTTTGATTAGTACATCATCCACATAAACCAAATTTCCTCTGCTCTCTGCATCAGGCATGGCCTTGTGCAGAAAGATATTGAAATCTGCTGGTGAATTTAAGTACCCAAATGGACACCTATTCCATGTGTACTGTCTCCTCCCAAAGGTAAAAGCCAGTTTATATTGATCTTTTGGGTCCACTTTTAATGTCCAGAATCCATTTGCTATATCTAGCGTAATGAAATATTTGGCCAAACTTTGGTCCAAATGTGTCTTGGGCCTGCGAGATAAAGGCTCCTGTTGGTTTAACTTCCTATAGTCAATAGTGAGTCTTCACTTTCCTGTGGGTTTTAGTACAGGCCAAATGGGGGATTTATAGAGTTTATCTGTCTTATAATTCCTCGCTCCATTAAGGTATCCAGTATGTCTTGTATAAGAAGGAACTAGAAGGGGACAGGATCAGATCTGTTACAGTACAGCAGCTTATTCTTGTTGTTTTTACATTGTTTCTTGTGGATTCTACTTGGTAGAAGGTTATTTCTTTTCTTTCTTACTACTTCTAAGGGGCTAGCAGGGTGTTATTTGGGGCTATTGGAATTTTGAAACCTGTTTTGTAGCTATAAGTGGGCTCATTTGTTTGATGTTTCACTGTGTAGCAGGCTGCAGTTGTAGAGGCCTATTTCTTCTGATTTAAAACCTATTTGGCGTGATTTAACTGGAGCTGTTTCTTTGAATTTGAGACCTATATCTTCTAATTTCAAGCCTATTTTGATGTGTTGTTGGTGAAGCTGTTTGAATTGTAGTCCTGTTTTTTTGGTAGCAAACCTATTTTGGGGGCTTTGAGTAGAATTGTGATTCATTTTTGCTGGCTTCACTAGCTGCAAAGTTTAGTGCATAGTGAGGGAAGGGTGCTAATAGTCTGACCAGGGGCCTCAGCTACCTGATTGTTCCTGGAAGACTTGGGCTGGTCCCACCCCCAAAACCTCTCACCCCACCCGCCCCTGGTCCGTGATTTCCTTTATACCAGAGGTTCTGACATCACTTCCTCAAACGGGCAAAGGCTATGCACCTGTTATAGCAGAAGCAGACATCCAGGAAAGGAACATTAGCAAGTGAAGAGGTGACTGCTATCTCAGTGGAAGGGAAGTAACTTCAAGTCTAGTAGCTTTCATTGTTACTTCTTTGCATTACTATTGCATTGGGGAAAGGTGGAGTAGGAGTTTGAAGAAGGTTGTGCAATAGCTACTTAAAGTCTCTTTTGAGTGTGGATAGGAATAAAAGCAGTTGCTCTGTCTATCTAAACGGTACAAAAAAAGGGGGTAAGGAAATTAAGAAAATAATGTTTTGCACTGATGGGGGAGGGGAGACTGGGGAGTGTTTGGTATCCTGCATCTGGAAGGGTGGGGGTCGCCAGGGCAGTGGTAGTAGGGTGGTAGGCTGCAACAACTGTGGTGCACCAGTCTTTCTAAAAATTGCCTGGAGTGTGGGAGGATGTTTAGTGTGCAACCACATAGAGAAACTTAGAAAGGAGATCGAGGGTCTGCAGGAGGAACTAAGGCAAGGCAGATTGGGGTTGGGTTTAACCCAATACTGGAGGGAGGAAGAAGGGGAGATGAGGGAGCGTGATCTAAGCCAACAGTGGTGTGGAGAGGGTCAGAAGAAGGGAAGCAGAGACAAAGGGGCCTGGGCCAGGAAGAACGATTGCCGGGGAAACCAGGTCAGGAGACAAAAGACAAATGAAAGGAGGAGATAGGGACCTGTGAGGGGAGGTGAAGAAGTGGCAAAAGTCATGGAGTGGAAAGGAGAGAACAGGTTACTATGAAGAGAGAGGGAGCAAGCATTTGTGAAGGGTCTTCAGAAAATAGTTCTGCACTGCTAGAGAGGAAGAAGGTGGAGGACGGAAATGATGAAATTGGAGGAGTAATTGATAAATGCCTAGACCAAACCAGAGCAGGGGGAAGTTCTGCTGGGAGAATTGCAACAGGAACAAAAGGGGGAAATAATGTGCAAGAGGAAGAAGAGGAGCTGGAAATGAGAGAGGGAGATGAATGGAAGCAAGCAGGAGTAAGAGGTGAATCTTAGTGCTGGGGACTCAATACTAAGAGGAGCGTGGGGGTAGCAAGGGAGAGGCATAGTCGCATTTGGGTGGAGGCCATGCCAGGAATGACAATGGAAAGGGTGGGACAATCTGTTCTGAAATATGCTAGAAGGGGTAGGGACAAGCCTCATTTAATTATACATCTTGGGACAAACAACCTGGCCGACAAGACAGTAGATATAGTCCAGAGGAGGTTTGAGGAACTAGGACAATTATGTGAGGGAGCAGGACGATCAGTAACTTTTTCAGAGATCCTTCCAGTGCCCAAGGCAAGCACATCAAGAAAGCTGAGAATAGAGGAATTTAGAAGACGGCTAAGAACCTGGTGTTGTGCTAAAGGGTATGGGCTGTTGGGGGGACCTGGGAGGACAGTAGTCTATATGCCAAGGACAGACTACACTTGAGTGAGGAGGGAAAGAAAGTGTTGAAACAGAGGATGGAAGAGTACATAGAGGAAGTTGGGAATTTAAACTAGGAGCTGGGGGTTGAAATTGGGCAAGAGACATGCAGAGACCACAGGTTGGGAAACCATATTTATTTATTTATTTAGCTTTTGTTGACCGGGTAGGTACACTAGACAAGTTATATGCCTATTTTCAGGAACGACCCGGGAGAGTACAACAGGTATTACAGATACATCAGAACAACACAGCAGGTAAGCAGGTACATTGAGTAACATAATACATTGAGTCACAAAACAGTAAGGCATGTAGTGGTCTACTATGACAGAAATTGGTAGAGTACATAATAATCAAACAGTATGTAGTCACACATAGCGTAGTCAAGTGCCTAAAAGAGAAATTGGGTCACCAGAAACAAACAATAGATCATTAGCAGGTCCTCGGTTCAGATTGTGTTCCGAGTAAGTGACCAACGTGAGGGTCCAGTACGTGGGACACTCGCATGCTGAGGCCAGCTTCAGATACCCCCACAGGGATTTCCGGAAGCACTGATGAGAGGGGGCGGAACGAACCAGTTCAGGAAAGGAGTTCCAGAGCCTAGGAGCACATGCAGCAAGGTCCCTGTCCCCATGAGGGTTCAGGTAGGGGGTACTTTTAGCATCCCAGGACCCTGGAATCTGAGAGGGTAGGAGGGGCGGGCCGGAGGAGAGAGAAGCTGCGAACTGCGGGTGCTAGTACTGATCACTTACTCACAAGGCATCCCAGCCCTGTTCAGGTGGTTGGTCGGGGAAGCCAACCTAGTTTATCATAAAGTTCACAATGGTGGGTGAGACAGAGGGCGGCCAATGCAAAGCGGCAGATATTATTGTACGTCGTATGCCACCGAGTAAGAAGAGCTTTGGAGGTACATGCAAATTGGTGAAGACCATAGCTAAGGGAGGTAGTACACCTCTAGCAAGTGCCAGGCGAGCAGCAGGTGTCAGGTTATATTTGGCCCTATAGGCCAGACCCAATTTACAGTTCCCAGTTCTACAGACATTGAGGATATGACTCCCTAGGTCCAGTTGGGGGTGGAGTGTCACCCAAAGGTATTTGATGGAGGTCACATTTAGGAGGGGAGTTCCATCTGCACAATTGATATGCAAAGGGACTGGAGAGGCTTGTATCTTGGCAGATGATCCGAATAGCATAGCGTGCGTTTTTTTCAGGTTGAGGACCAACTTGTGTTTGGTTACCCAAGACTGAATGTTGTTAAGGTCCTCGGACAGGTGATGATTGGGAGTCGCAGTGTCCCGGGAGTGGGCCAGGATAACCAGATCATCCGCATAAAGGGTAACACTGCAGTTTGTTACTGCGGCTGGGAGATGGTTAACAAAGAGGGAGAAGAGAAGGGGTCCCAAGACCGAGCCCGGAGGAACACCTGAGGTCACCGGTAAGGGATCAGAGAGGACTTTATTGAATTTGGTCAACTGTACTCTGCCATGCAGTTAGCCAGTTAACTATTTCAAAGCAGGGGGGGACAGGCCAAGGGACCTCATCTGAGTACAGAGCAGTGCGTGGTCAACAAGGTCAAAGGCCTTGGACAAGTCAATGAATACCACTCCAGAGAGTTTCCCCTGGTCCATGGCTGCTCTGATACTAGATGAGACAGAGACCAGGGCCGTGGTCTTGCTATGTCCTTTGCGAAAACTGTGCTGGGCAGGGGACAGCAACTCGTGGGCTTGAGCTTACCCCCAATAACAGTGACAAGGGACAAATGGCAGTACTGTTGATGCTAGTAAAGGAGGGCAGGATGGAAGGGGGGGGGAACGGTGAAAGGTGGTTACCCTTAATGCTAGGAGCCTTGGGAGGAAAACTGCAGAGTTACAGGTGCTCATGGCAGAGGGAGAGGTGGACATTGCAGCCATCACAGAAACATGGGCTACCCAATACAGTGACTGAGACCTGTCTGTATCAGGGTACAGGTTATTTCGTAGGGACAGGGTGATTGGGAAAAGAGGGGGTGTGGCACTATATGTGAAGGAAGGTCTGAAGTGTGTAAGGGAGGAAGGGGAGGAGGGTAGTACGGAGTCACTTTGAATGCAAATCCAGGATTCCAAGAATAGGATTCTTAGAATGGGAGTAGTGTACAGGCCACCATCTCAGACGGAGGAGTTATACAGGAACTAGCGGGACAGACCAGGAGGACCACGAGAAGGGTAGTGTGATTGATGAGGAGACTTCAACATGTCAGGAGTGGACTGGAGTACCCAACAACCAGGAACAGAAGAGAGCAGGTACTGCTGGATGCCTTCCAGGACAGCTTCCTGCTGCAATGGTCAGTGAACCAACCAGGTTGGGAATACCCTTGACCTTGTGCTGGCAAATGGGGACTTTGAGAGAACTTACAGTGGAGGAACCTCTGTCAGGAGTGACCACCATCAGTATGGATCACATTGGATATGGGCAAGGAAGGAGTGGAATCTGGCACAAGAGTGCTGGACTTCCGAAGGGCCGACTTCTGGAGGATGGGGGAAGTGGTAAAAGGGTATCTGGCCAGAATTCAATCTAGTATGGACACTAACCAGAGGTGGGAGCTCATAAAGCTGGGAATAGTGGAGGCAACCAAAACCTGCTGCAAGGCCCAGAGCAAGAAGGCTAGGGCTAATAAACGAACTGGTTGAGCAAGGAGGTCATGGAAAAGGTAAGGAGGAAAAGAGCTGCCTTTAGGAATTGCAAGAAAACAGGGAGTGGGGAGGACAGGGAGGAGTACTTGACGGAATCGAAGGAGGTGACGAGCAGTAAGGGGAGCCAAGGCATTTACGGAACTCAGGCTGGCACAAGGCATTAAGAAGGGGGCAAAGGACTTCTTTAGGTACATCAGGGAGAAAAGGAGCTGTAAGGACCACATAGTAAGGATTAGGAAGGAGGGTGGTTGGGTGGAAGCAGGGTGCGATAAGGCAGAAGCACTAAATGAATACTTCTGCTCAGTGTTTACTAAAGAGAAGAGGGGGTGACACCCAAGGGGGGAGAAATGGCAGAAACAGAGGGGGAAGGGGTGACAGATGGGGAAATCATGGATGGCAGAGTTCGGGAGGGTTTGAGGGACTGAGGGTGGACAAGGCGCCAGGCCCAGATGGCATCCACCCCAGGGTACTGAAGGAGCTGGCAGATGTCCTTGCAGGACCTTTGGCAGACCTATTTAATGCCTCACTACATTCAGGGTGTATACCTCAGGACTGGAGGATGGCTCATGTGGTGCCCCTCCACAAGAGTGGCCCCAAGCATGAACCGGGAAACTACAGACCAGTGAGCCTCACATCCATCATGGGTAAGCTAATGGAGACTATCCTGAAGGAGAGGCTGGTGGCCCTCCTAGAGGCCAAAGGACTACAGGACAGCAGACAGCATGGCTTCATACGGGGCAGATCCTGCTAAACCAACCTGGTGGAGTTCTATGACTGGGTAACTAGGCAACTGGACAGGGGCCATGCAGTGGATGTCCTCTATCTGGACTTCAAGGCATTTGACTCGGTGCCACATGGAATGCTGGGAAGTAAGTTAGTAGGCACAGGGGCAGGTGCAAAGCTGGTGAGATGGGTAGGAAACTGGCTTCAGGGAAGCCAACAGAGGGTGGTGGTGGGTGGTGAGCTCTCACACCCAAGGGTAGTGACGAGCGGTGTTCCACAGGGCTTGGTGTTGGGACCAGTGTTGTTTGGGATATTCATTGCAGACATATCATTGGAGATCAAGAGCAAGATCGGTGTGTTTGCTGATGATACCAAGGTAGGAGCAGTGGTGGATGACCTAGGGGGATGGCAGGGGTTACAGGATGATCTGGCAAAGCTTGAAATCTGGTCAGACACCTGGCAACTGGGGTTTAATGCCAAAAAGTGCAAGGTGCTGCATTTTGGGATGAAGAACCCAAGGAGGAGTTACCAGCTGGGGGGAGTGCAGCTAGCCCAGACAGAGGAGGAGAAGGATCTGGGTGTGCTCATTACAGGGTCAATGAACAACTTGGCACAATGTAGGAAGGCAGCTGCAAAGGCCAACAAATGCTGCGTTGTATCGCAAGGGGTATATCCTTGAGGAGGGAGGAGGTGATTCTGCCACTGTATAGGTCATTAGGCCGCACCTGGAGTACTGCATGCAGTACTGGTGCCCGTATTTGAAGAGGGACATTAAGTTGCTGGAGGGGGTACAGCGCAGGGCGACAAAGGTGATCAAGGAGCTGGGGGACTTATACGAGAGTAGGCTGAGGGAGTTGAACATGTACTCACTGGAAGAGAGTAGGGACAGGGTGGGCATGGTTGAAACCTTTAAGTACATGAAAGGAATAAACAGGACAGGTACAGAGGGGCTGTTCAAAGTAAGGGAGAGGAGGGACACCAGGGGCCATGATATGTCAGTGTCAGTGGCTCAGTAGGTATCGCACACGCCTCTGAGGCCGGGAGATCAGAGGGCTGTGGGTTCAGTTCCTACATCTGGCACTTGGGTTAATATCCCAGTACTGACACTGTAGTGCAGCATGAGAGGGGTGCTGCACTTCTGAGGTGCCGTCTTTCGGATGAGACGTTAAACCGAGGTCCCATCTGCCTGGATTGGTGGTAGTTCAGGTGGATGTTAAAGATCCCATGGCACTTATCGAAAAGAGTAGGGGAATTTCCCCGGTGTCCTGGCCAAATTTCCCTCATTCACTAAAAATACCACCAACAGCTTAATCTGGTTCAAGGTCAGTTGGCATTCATCTGTATCCACCTCCCCTGGGTCGTGCCTGAAAATAGGCAGGATTTGTCTAGTGCACTTACCCGGTCAACAAAAGCTAAATAAATAAAATAAAATAAAAATATGAGACTGGAGGGAGGAAGGTTCAGGAGGGAAATGAGGAGACACTTTTTTACAGAGAGGGTGGTGGCTGGGTGGAATGTGTTACCTGCAGAAGTGGTATCCAGTAGAACAGTAGACTGCTTCAGAAGGGGATGGGACAGGACAAGGGGGAGGGTTAATGAAGGGGAAGGGTGGAAGGGAGAGGCAGCTGCAGAATAAGGGGTGCTAGCTGCATATTCGAGCAGGCTTGATAGACCTCTAGGCCTTTATCTGCTGGCAAATTTCATATGTTCGTATATGTTCATAAGATGCTAGTGGTATTCTGTACTGGCGTACATAAACTGGACCTTTATTAGGGTCGGTAGGGACCCTGGTAACATGCAGGTCAATTACCCCACAATCATGAGTATCTTTTGCAAACGTCCTTAAACTGAAGGAACATTTCACAAACTTTTTCTTTTTCTACTTCCGTTTCACAATTACAATTTTGTATAGCTTGCTCAATTTGTTCTTTAAAATCTCTCAAAGGTACATTTTTACCTATTTCTACCTCATCTTCTGTTATCTCAGAAACATTTTCAGCATCAGTCACGTGAGCCTCTTTAAATAGTTTTGTTTCATTAATCATAGTGGACAGTATGAGGTAATAATTTTCAACTTTACATGCCTGGATTTCTTCCTTATTTACGGGACAAATCTCTTATAAAGCAATTAAACCATTTGGTACAGACCTTATTTCTTCATCTGTGTCATCGTGAACAATGTCTTCTGGTAACTCCCCAATAACTGGAACAGTTAACTCCAGATCATTAAAGGATTCCGCTGTCGCTACCCCTAACTCACAATTAGCTGCTGTAGTGATAGGCTCTACTGTTAGGTTATGTACCAAGATATGCATTACTTTACTGCTCATGTCTAAACAAGGTATGGAGTGGATTTTTAAACCCATTTCACCAAGTTGCTTGTTGAGCACAAAGAGTGCAGTCTTGTCAGGCATTTCTTGGCCTTTCTTTACATTGACCCTAAGAGAAAAATCATGTCACTTTTATTGGGTAAGGGTCCCCAATTTTTTGTGACCAAAGAACATCATTGGCTAGGTCAACATACACACCCAGTTGTACAAGGATGTCTAACTCCAGGTACATGGGAGATTTTAGGCCTTGTACTACCTTTACAGGGTATTATATTTTCTTTTGCCCTTTTTGGAGGTTCAAAGCACAGATACCTATGCTTTTCACACTAGTGGTCTGATATGGGACATTTTCCATCCACTCGTTTCTTTACACATGTTAAACTAGGCCTCTGTCTTTTTAACATCTTGTAAAACAGTTCACTAATTAAACAGTGCTCATAACCTAAGCATAACACAGAATCCACTATCTGCAAATTCTCTGCTTTGATGGACACCTTTAATCTGCCTTCCTCTGACCTTATATAGCAGAGTAGGGATTCGTGACTTAGTGGCTGTGTTTCATTTCCACCATCCCCAGAGGGTGTTGGGTACTCTGAATTCATTGTCTCTGAGTCAACTACAGGGCGTGCTTCTGAAATAGCAGAGTCCACTTCCTTGGTGAAGAAAGTGAGGCCTCTTGCATTAATCTCAGACTTAACCACATCATGCTTTGACAGACAAACTACGTGAGCTTTGCTTCTCCATGGAGCCAAATTTCAGGATCACCTAGTACAGATACATCAGGTTCATCAGAACGTAGAAAATTAAATTTAATTTTTGCATCCCTTTTCTCAAGGTAACATGATTCTGATTGTTTAGCAACCCTAAGACTCTTTCCAAATAGAATGGGCCAGTTTACCTGTGCCCACAGGATTCCATCGAAATAGTCATTGATAGGCCAAAATCTTTTTAGGAGGTCATTTCCAATCAAGAAATAATCCCCAGTTCTATCAGTGATGTACACCGTCTTGCCAAACCTCAATTTTAGCCACACTTTACCTAGGGTCTGTTGAGCCCCCCCCCCCCCCATAACCTACTACTTGTAAGCCATCAGAGAGGATTCTTAACACCTTTGCGTCACCTACTGCATAAACCAGTTTGTCATAAAAGCTTCTGGACATCAAGGTAACTTCTGCTCCAGAGTCAACTAACGCTTCATGACTTAGGCTGTTTTCAATGTTGTCAAAGTAAAACCTATCTGCCTCCTCCCCTTAGGGATTAAGCTGCTCAGGTAGAATTTGCTTTTCTTAACTCCTGGCAACATGGCAGGTTTACTGTGACACTCTGCACTGTCTGCAGCAGTAACTTGGGATACCTCTAGGCAGGGCTCCAGATAAGGTGTGTATGGGCCTATTTTACTCACCTCATTTTAGGAAATACTCTTCAGAAGTTTTTTAATGAGTACCAGTACTCACCGACATTTGTAAATACTCCACACGCCAAAGAATAGTGCTTGATAACATAACTGGCGGTTCAAAAGGAAAATTTTTGTGCCAGAGTTACAGCACTTGTATGCATCCCACTTTTGTTTTACTCACTATGTTTTAAAACTGGTGAGTAAATGCCTACCTACCAACATTATTTGGAGCATTGTCGGCACCTGAAATTCTTATCTAGAAAAAAAACATTTTTTTAATAAATGTTCTCCTCAGTCCACTCTAGCAAGACATTTGTACACATCTCAATTTCGTTTTACTCACCTCACTTTCAAAATGAGGAGTACAGGTATTCGTCCAAAAAATTCTTATCTAGAGCCCTGCCTCTAGGGTAAGGTCAGGTTTTGCATTAACACTCTCATTTTCCAGTTTCATAGCAGTTTTATTACCATTGTCAACAACTGCAATTTCATTAACCTGGGCAGCATTAGGAAGGACAGAAGGCTCTAGTCACTGGCCATTATTATTGGTTCCACTGTTGCTTGAGATTGCAGATGGGTTCTGCACAGGTATAGGAAACCTAGAAGGCAGAGGAGGAGGGGGGACCAAATGCTGAGCAGCAATTAAGTCTCCCATCTCCTCCTTTATCCCCTGTATTTCCTCCATGACTGTGTAACCAGGTCGAGGTCTGTCTTGGAAGCTGTAACCATCTTGCTCATTGTTATAGTTTTGTCGCCCCCTATAGGCACCTCTACCACCCCTATAGTCATTGTTGTATCTTCTGTAGTATCCTCTCCCATACCCTTGGTCGTGTCCTCTACCAGGATCATAATCACAATAGGAGGGTCCTTGGTTTCAGTATGGCTGAGGTTGTGGGAACTGCTGAGGGGTTTGATAGAACCATGACTCCGGGCCAGGTGGTGTAACCACCACAGGGGAAGCTTGGGCAGGGTTGGTAGGTTGGAGTACTACTTCGGGGTCAGGCACAGCCTTAGGCTGCTCTACAGCTTTTCCTGGTTGAATGTTACCTCTTCTTCTTTTGTCTCCTGTTTTTGGGGGTAGATAGCTCACCCCCTTCCATAGCCACAGTATCTGAGGTAGTTACCTCAGACACTTGGACGTTGGGATTGGGCCCCACTCCCTTTTTCTGTGGAGGAGAGTCATCACCTCTTCCAGAGTCCCAGATGTGTTCTGCCTGTCTGGCAATCCAGTGGATATCCCTGGACCTCTTGTTAAGCTCAGTGCCAATTGTGTCCTGATAGGGGGTAATATGCATCTCGGAAGTCATCTGAATCACTGTCTCAGTGATCTTCTGCTCCAAAGTACACATCCTTTAGCCTGCAATAATATTCCCTTGGACTTTGATCAGCCCCACATCGCATTTGGTAGGCTGCACGTCTGGCTGCCCCCTTAGTGTGGTATTTACCAAACTCCTTTTTTAGGCATTTATACAGTTTGTCAGGTTTGTTCGTACTTTCTCTAGACATTCTTGACCACTCTGCTCGAGGATCATCAACAGACCACCTAATCACAAAACTCTGTTCTCCCTCATCAGTTATGCACACAGATTCAAAACACTCTTTTAGTTTTTGAATATGCTGCTCAGATTTAGAATTATATCTCTCACCTACCAGTTTCAAAGCTTGAGTAACAGTTTTTGATTTTAAATACCCCGTTCCTTTTCATAAATCTTTTTATTTTTCCTGAACCCATCAGATGAATCACCTTCCGAATCAGAGCTTCCTTTTTGCCTAATTGTATATCTCTTTTTATGCTTATCACGTGGTTCCTCTTCGGAACAGCAATATTCTTTTTCAGGGGAGCAGTCATCTGGGTCAGATTCTTCAGCTGCATTTATTCTTACATGATTTTTACTTTTGGTATCATGATTTTGGGCCTGTAAATCTCTGACTTCTTTTCCTAGTTTATAGAGGTGTTGCTCCAAAAGGGTACACCACTGTTTCCATTTGCTGTCCTCCTTTTCTGTTTGTGCACTGATCTCTCTGTCTTTATGTATTTTCTCTTTTTGCATTATTTCTTGTTTTAAGTCTTTTTCAACTCTAGAATGTACAGGTGAGTGTGGTTGGCAAGGGACTGTTCCATATGTGGGTCCTGTACCACGGAAATCCCAAGAAGGACAAGCCTCTTGTTCCTTACCCTGGGGTGGATACCCCAAGGGTGAGCAGCTTATGCTTCTTTGTTCCGAGGTTTCCTCTTTCCATCTGGCTAAGAGGTGTCTTTTCCTGTCTGCCCAGTGTTTCTTATCCCTTTCATGTTGCTCCCTTACATCATTATATATTTGTACCATTTCATTTAGCTCATTGGTAACCTGTTCATTAGCATGCTCTAATTTTGCTTTTTCCCTTTCCAAAGCTATGCTGCATTCTTTAAGCTTCTCATTAGTCTTTAATATTTTGGCCTTCTCTGCCTCTGCAGCTCAGCACTGTTCTTTTAGCCATTCATTCAAGTTTTTCAAGGCAGCATTGTCAGTCTTTAAGTTGATTAGGACACAGTCTCCATCAAATATTTTCAGGTTACTTACATCTAACTGTGTTTTGAGCAATTGCATCTGGCCTGCTAGTCTACTACATTCGTGAGATCTCTCTTCTAGTTGTTGGTTTAACTGTTTTACATCATTACGTAACCTTAATTTGTCAATACACAGCTTCTCAATCCTATGAACATACTCTTTATTCTGTTCTTTTAATTCTTTAATTTCTTCTTCTGGTATACAACTTGGACGCAGAGGTATCAATGGCTCCTCCCTGATGATAGGTATTGGCAACTTTAAAAGTGTTGCCCCTGCATCTTCATGAACCATACCTACAGTCGCAATACCAGCTGCCATGTCTCAAGTTTCTGTTACTAAACTTTAACAATAATTACTATGAAATGTCAATAACCTTTTATCTAACACAGTTTAAACAAAGAACCAAATATTTCCTTGAGATACTTCAAAAGTCCTTTTCCTTGCAGCTTTACTGCCGGATAATGACTTCTTTTGGTCTTTTTCTCGCTGTCTAGGGGTAATTCTATATTTAAATCCTCGAGAAACAAGAACAGAAAAATATTACTTATTGAATTCAGTAATTTGCAAACAACAACTGTAATAATATTTCTCATACAACCTAAGTGTGGGCTGTTATTCACTAACAATCATCTTGCAAACGAGAAACCCAAAGATGTCGGAACAAAGGCTTATAATATCACTTTTTATAATGATGCACTTGGATTCACCTCGGCCTTACTCAAAAATTATTTAATAAATTACCAAGAATAATAAATATTCACATGTGATATTATCCTATGCTCTCCAGATTCAAGTGTAATGGTAAATGACACTGCGTACCACCCGAATAGTTATATGAAAAATATATATTTTATTTACACCTATACAATAGTTCTAAATATTCCTCATTAGCATACATATCAAGCCTAATCTTGTAAACATCAACAAAATTGTTTCAGATAATTCAGCAACTAATAAATTCTAGCAAATAAACAATGTAAAAAAATAAGCAACACTTAGCATAATAAATGGTAACAGCTATACTATTTTTATCATACTTAGTATTTAACATAACCTTCATGCATAAGAACATATATTTATAAGATTAATATCTCGGATTATTTTGTATAAAACTTGTTTCAAAACTTCATTGCTTGTAAAATGTATTTTCTATGAGAACTAGCAACAACTAATTACATTAGTGGTTTGTACTGTACTTTTATAAAACTCAGTTTTAACTTTTCAAATCATGCACAATTCTTTAGTTCAAAGCTTTTAAGCTACATACCCAGATTCTATAGTTAAGAGTAGATTCCCTCTTACTTTCCCAGATAAGCCAATTTAGAATACTAAGACTATTAATTAAAATTAGTGAAAGTAATTAAAAAGGAATACTTGTATTTCTGGTTGTAGAAGTGGTTCTTCTCTTCTCCACTTAGAACTCTGGCTGAGTCTGGTTTTTGGTGTAAAGGTTTCTTTGTCAGCTAACTTTGACCCTGGAACTTCTTTTAGCATGGATACACTCTGCAAGTTAAACCTTTGCTAAAAATCAGTTCTTGGCTTTGTAGAACACAGCTTCAGTCTGCACAGTCCATAGCAATGCAGGATTCAAAGAACTTTCTTCTGAATAGCAAGTTGTTTTAACAACTGGAGTTTATTGACTCTTTCATGTTGTGCATCTGCTTTTAAAACCTTGGGGCAATATACCTATTTTTGCTCAGCATGCTGTGTAGCTTGTGTGAGTCTTAAAAGTAAGTCTGTCTGGTTTTCAGCAGGCCACATTACTTGTCAAAATGCTCAGCAAATAACACAAATCTTGCTTTAAACACAATAAAAAATGTCCTTGCACCTGGACATCTTCTGGCAGCATACATATATGCTTTTGCCTATCCTTAGGTTGGTACCTGCATTTCAAACAGGTGTGGCCCAAAGTTATTTGGCCTAGCATCAGTATAAAGCCATAACATTCTTAGTTAACTGAACATAGGTCAGTTTACTTCAGTAGCTCAGACATAAGGTGTGGTCAGCAGTGTTTACTATTATAAAAACTGTACTGGTGATGTCATCACCAGATTTGGATTGGTTTGAGTCATCAGAAAGGCAGGGCATCTTAGAAGATAAATGGTGACATATAGACATGCCTCTTTAAGACAGACCCTTCTCCTTAAATCTATTTTTGGGTCAAAATTATTTCTTTAAATAAAAGTCTTATGTAATGTAATTTGAACATTAAACTTGAATATTTAAGTCTTTTACATTAAGCCAAACATTCTTGAAAAATTCTGATATCTGTAGTATGGATACTTTTTAAACTACACTATTAAGGTTATAACTTCATAATTTTAATAGAACTTCTCAAAACAAAATAATAATTTTACTCTTAATAGTCTAAGCTACAGAGTAATATGTCTTGTAAGAAAAATCCATTCCTAAAGTCCTTAAAACATTACTTTTTGTAGAGACGCACAAGATCCTTTGTTCTTTTCTTAAAGACATCAATTACTGTCAGAAAAGTTAATTCACTATACAGTTTTAGACAGTCTTTCTCTCTATAGCAACAAACAACAGATTTAATATTCATCTTGTTAGACTTCCTAAGATGTGAGCTATCACAGGATACTAGATTTGTCTAGTTGTCTAATAAGAAAATGATAATAAATAAATTATATTCATAACTTTTGAATGCTTCATTCTGCAACTATAAAACTTGGTAAGCTTATGTATCATACTGTTGTCCAATAACTGTCCAGTTTTCATAGCGGCAGTACATTGCATCATTAAACTATGAATAACACTTATTTCTATACAGGGTAATGAGACTTTTAAAGTCTAAGACATTTTTTTTTTTGCTACCAGTCACATGATCTCTTATCTTGATCATAGCCATGGATACCTAGCTCCATCTAAGGCTTTTCCTATAAATTTACCTATAACTCTGTCATGCAAGGCTTGGACATCACAGAGATGGTCCTGAAATGTGGCAGGCCCCCTTAGAACAACATTGCACTACATGCTTAGCCTGGAAGGTGTCCACTTATATCATGGCTTAAAAAACAAAATGGCGTTTCATCTCTATTCCCTTAGACCTCCTCTATCATATGGCAAAGTGCTGCTTATGGAACATAAATATGTTCCTTTAAAGCATTAAAGTCAGATACCTTGTCTTTAAGGTTTAAATAACTAACACTTTTTTGTTTTCTCGTAGGAATTTATGCAAACAATACTCTTAACCAGAAATTAGTCCCATATAAAAATCAGATAAAATAAAAATAAAAAATCAATTCTTTAAGATAAAAATAAAATATTTTTTCTATCAAGGGTTTTGTCCCTACATTACCCCCTTTTGAATTAAAATGCACCCCAAAATTCATTTGCAATTCAAAATCATAATCCTATATATGGGTGTATAGGTTTTAGCATTGCAGGGAAAACAAAACATAAAAGACAAAGTTGCATCATCATGCAGTAACTTATGACATCATCAACACATTATATAATTACATATGACATCATAGGATGTGACATCACTAGATGACATCAGTGGAGATATACTATTTTGCCTTAAATCCTTTATAAAATTCAATCTGTATACTGTCTGAACAGAGAGCCTTCCCTGACTTAATCTCTTCAATTGCTGTTTCTATCTCTATATATGTAGATGGTATTTCTAATTTTATTTTCATTTCTTCTGTTAGTTGTTTTAAATGTATTCTTTCCAGTATACTAATTTGATCTAACATTTTTTCCTGGCCTGTATAATTCTTTATAATATTCTACAAATGTGTCCATAATTTCTGTTGGATGTTTTTTCAGTATTCCGTTCATATCTTTTATTTGTATTATGTCATTTCTTTCTTGATCTTTTTTTGTTTACCATGCCATTAATTTTAAAGGTTTCCCTGAATTCATACAGTAATTAGCTCTTGTTTTTAGAATTTGGTGTTCCGCTTTTTTTGTAATCAATTTGTTAATATAAGTCTCTCTTAATTATTAATTGATTTAAGATTTGCTTATTTTGCGTTTAAAGAATGGGTTTGTTCCAGTGTCTTTATCTCTTCTTCTAACACCTTGAGTTGATGAAACTTTTTTTTCCTTTCTCCCCCCATTTCCTGTAAAAGACCCCTTATCCAGGGTTTAAATGAATCCCAGACCCCCATAATATCCACAATTTGATTTAAGTTTCTTTCAAAGAACTTACTAATTTCCTTTTCCAATACTTTAGAAGTAGGGACATCCTTAAAAACCTGTGGATCCATTTTCCATAGTGGAGATTTTAACTTTTGATTATTCAGTTGTATTTCCAGAATACAGGGAGAGTGGTCAGATATCATTATTTCTGGATAAGCTGCCTTTTTAACTGAATATAATAACTGGTCAGCAATTTCTCTCAATGTACTGACCAGGTTGATATTTTCCATAACAACCGGCTGGTTGTTATGACATTCATGAGCCATGCCAGTCAAACTATGCTGCTGCCTCATTGGCCAACATTCTGTATGTGGGCGGGGCCAAACAGTCTCACAAACTGCTGGAGAAAAATTGCTGACCTGTTATTATAAAAAAATAAAAGATAGGGAGGGTACTTCATATGAGAATTTAATGCATACCCTCATTGTGGGATGCTTTGATAAACCTCTCGGGCTTCGCCCTCAGGGTTTATGTAGCATTCCACAACTTGGGAATGCATTAAATTCTCATATCAACCCCTTCCCCATCCATTATTCTCTATATAATAAGGATTCTGAGAGTAATTAATAATCAATTCTAGAATAGGAATGATGCGTGTTGGAATAATAAGAATACAGATTTATTTATTTCTTCCATTTGTATCCATGGATCCACTAATTTCAAGTCTTCCATAAAATGTTTTATAACCTTAGCGGCATATTTAAAGTTATTTACTAAGCCAGTTGTTCTATCTGATTTATTTAATACTAAGTTAAAATTCCCTCCTGTAATATAAGGTGAACTAAAGCATGTGCACTTAAAAAAAAAAAAAAAAATGGCGGGTTATTATAATTAGGACTGTAAATTGACGCAACAATCAATACGTGATTATTTTTATTTCAGTAATTACATATCTCCCACTTTGGTCTCTCAATTCTTTCAGTATAGAAGGTTGAAGATTTCTTCTATGAAAGAACATAGCAGCCCCCCTTGCTTGTGAAGTATAGGGTGAATGTATACCTTTTCCCCATTTTTTCTGAAATGATTCAAAATCAGGTTCCAAAAAATGTGTTTCTTATATTAATAAGCAGTTAATGCCTTTGTTGTTAATATATTTTATCTTGACCATTTTCGTTCTATTTCTTAACCCTTTTGCATTCCATGATAACATTTTTAATGTAGCCATTTTATATATTTTTTTTTTTTTTCGAGTTTAGCCTGGATCATTCCCAACCAAATTTTAATTAAATGTTTTTTTTCTTTTAATGTCCAGAATTTTCTTCTTCATCTCTTGTTTTTTTTTTACTTTCCCATTCTTTAAATAAATGCTTTCCTTTTTAATGTTAATTAAAAATTCCATGACCCTTCCCCCCTCTCTTGCAGAGACACACTAATTGGTATCTCTTGCGCTTTATTGACTCGGTCACATTCTTTTTCCCTTTTTCCTTTTCCTCTATTTCTCCAACTCCATTCTTTTTCTTTTTCCTCTTCTTCTCTTTCCCTTCATTACTACTCTTTCCTCTTCCTTACCACTCTCCCTTTCTCTCCTTTATCCTTCAATGTAGTGAAGAGAAGAAAAAGAAAAATGCTTAATAAGGGCTGGATCCTTCATAGTTCTATTTTCCTTACTATATCTTTGTCTCTCTAGATTTATATTTAGCTTTGAAGGGGGGGAGTAACCGGGTAAAGGGTGGTTATAGTAAACTAGACTGTACCCCAAACTCCCAAGGTTCTCTGTAGTGTCACCTGTATTAACTATATTCTACCTCCTTTACTTATGTTATATTTTCTTCTGTATCTCATGTATGTATCCCTTCTCTTTCCCTCTTCTTTTATCAGCTTTCCTTATAAATGTTATTCATATGGATGTGGTCTGCCTGTATGGGGTGGTGGTTCTGCTGGCTTGCCATAACATTTCTCGTAGGCTTCCTCTGCTTCTTCATAGTCATCATAAATCATAATTTTGTCATTTTCGAGAAAGCATAGTTTGGCAGGGTACTGTTTAGTAAAGTCGATTCCTTTTTCGTATAGCTTTTTCTTTAAGGGATTAAATAATTTCTGTCTGTTCATTGTGTCCGCTGAAAGATCTGGAAAAGCATTAAACTTGAAATCCGCATGTTTTAACCCTTTTTCGATTCTTGCCTTTTGTAATATAATTTCTCTGTCCTGAAATTTATGTGGCTTTATCAAAACTGAGCGTGGAAAATTGCTAGAACCATTATTAAATCTCGCTCCAACGTGATTAGCTCTATCCAGTGTAATTTTTTGCTCGGGATAGCTTCTCCCCACTGCTTCTGTAATCAACTTTTCAAAATTCGTTAAAGGGTCTCCCCCTGCTTCTGTACCTTCCGGGACATTTTTTAATCTTATTTCCTCTTCTAGATCTGTCTTCTAGGTCTGCTATTTTAGTGGTCAACAACTTAATCTGGATATCGTGCTGAGTTTGTATCTTCAATAGAGGACCCTATTTTTGTGGAATTATTTAATAAAATAATATAATTAAAAAAAGTTCCAAAGACGTTTTATGAAGCAATTATTCTTCTATTTCTAAAAGAAAATAAAGACCCTGATCTATGTAAATCATATAGACCAATATCATTATTAAATTCTGATAAAGTTTTTGCTTTAAGGTTAGATGGATTCTTGCCACATTTAATAAATTTAGATAAAAATGGATTCATTAGAGGAAGAAACATTATGGAAAATATCAGAAGAACTGTGAACTTATTGGAAAATAAGGATAAAAAGGACTCTCTAATGATAACAATCGACGCAGAAAAAGCATTCGATCATGTCGAATGGAAATTTATTATATGTGTGATGCAGAAAATCAACTTTGGCAGGAACTTTTTGGATTGGATTAAACTGATTTATTATCTTCAACAGCACATTTAAAAATTAATAATGACTTATTTTCTGTATTTAAAATATCAAGGGGAATAAGACAGGGATGTCCTATCTCTCCACTAATTTTTGCAGTGGTAATAGAACCCTGGGCAGAATATATTAGGCAAAATGACAAGGTAAAAGGAATAATGTATAGCCATACATAACATAAAATAAGTCTATATGCAGACGATGCCTTACTGTACTTGGATAATGATAAAAATTATGTAACAGAATTCATACAAATAACAGATCAATTTGGGAAAGAATCAGGATTTAAAATTAATTATGAGAAAACAGCGATATTGAAATTATTAGACAAGGGTAAAGCAATATATAAGGATATTAATTATGGTGTAGAAACAGACTCATTCAAATATTTAGGGCTCATAATTACAAAAAATACTGATCATTTATATATACAGAATTATGATAAAATATTTCAAACAATAAAAATTGATTTAGAAAGATGGAGGAGTCTACCATATACTTTATTAGGGAGGGTCAATCTGGTAAAGATGCAGGTACTACCTAAGATCCTGTATCTATTCCAGGCACTACCAATAGAAGTCCCCGTGTTATTTCAAACAACATGAAGTCTTGCTATATTCTGACAAGTGCAGTGATTCCCAACCTTTGAACTGCCCTGGAGAACAAATAGTTAACTTTCTATGCAGGGCATAGAATGCTGAGCTCGAGCTTGGTTGAAGTCTCTGTCTGGAGTGATTCAAACCTAAACCATCAGATTCTTTACTCCACCTCACTGAACGGTCGCTCCGGAGATTTCTCCTTCAACTCGGTTCGAAAGTCGGTTAAGTTTTCAGTTTTTGTCGGTTTTTAAACCGAAAAAAGTATCCGCATAGTCGGTTCAGTGTCTGTTTGTGATGCCGTGAGTACTAGATAGGATTTGTTCTGTTTTTCTGTGTAGAACTTGTAAAAGTGTGGCTCGGTTCGACTGAACCAGCCATTTGTTAGTGAAATTTGTTTGTTTACTTAGTGTGTGGTTACCGGTTCTTATCGTTTCTAAAAAAAAAACGTGTTTTGAACTGTTTTTCAATACCCGTGACACGGTTAGGAACCGATAAGGATAAGGGAAGTTCTCATATTGCCAGAAAAAGGGTGTAAGTTTGGTTAAGCTGGCCATGTCTGAGAAACCCAAGAAACAAACCGGGCCCACTGGGTTTCAACATTGCAGTGAGTGTGGGGAGGTCTTTGCTACGGCTGATCCCCACACCACCTGTGTTTGTCTGGAGTTTGACCACCTTGATTCAGACTGCCAAATATGTAAAAACTTTCCCAAATCTACCCTTGAGAAGAGATTAGGTTGACTGAGGGAAAAGGAGGCCGAGAAGTCCGCTGACCCGGATGGCCAGCCCGGCTCAGTTTCGACTGAACCGGAAGGAGTGCCTCTGACCAGGGCGATACTTCTTCAGGCAAAAGGAGAGCCGATTCTGAGGGATCGATTCCAACAAAAAGAAAACACAAAGATAAATGGACCGGTTCGGATCCAGAGGTTCATGTTCCGACCGCCGAAGAGATAGCCAGGGTGATTCAGATTGTGGAATCGCTCCGTCCAGTTCTGACCGATCCGGCTCCTTCTGGCAAGGGTTCGGTTCGGTTGGTTCCCACGGTTCAAGAGTATTCCCTTGAAGATTTTTATGAACCGGAATTTGAAGAGGAAGGAGAATTTGAGGATGATGATGTAAGTGAAGGTCTGGATGTGCTTGTGGAACCGGACATCTCCCCAGACAGACCTTCAGGTGTTTTCCCTCCTAGGCTTTCTGAGTCCCCTTCTCACTTTATGTTTTATAGAAAGGTGGCTGAAACCTTCCAGCTTCCTATGGAGGAGGCTGCGGATGATCAAGAGGAGCCTGATTATGTAGAGATGATGGACATCCCAGAGTCCAGAAGACTGTCTATTCCCCTCCATAAATCTTTTGGGAAACAGACACAAAAAATCTTAGTCTTCTAACACTATACCTCCTGTGGATAGAAGAATGGACAAGAGGTATACACTTTTAGGCTCAGACACGGAGTTCTTATATCAACAATGCAGCCATGTTGGGGTAGTGCAGGCTGCTGCCTGTGACAAGGCAAATATTCCATTGGCTTCACGCCCCCCTGACAAGGACTCCAGGAAGATTGATGCCATGGCAAAGAAGCAGTACATGACATCTTCTTTGGGACTCAGGCAAGGGAATTACATGGCCTATACAGCCAGGTACCAGAAGTCCAGGTGGGACACTGTACTGGCACTGGCTAAACAGGCCTCCCCCCAGCTAGCCAAGGAGCTGGAGGCGGTGGGTGCAGATGGGATTGAAGCATCTAAGGTTCAGTTTCATACTGCTGTGGACTCTAATGATGTGTCATCAAGAGTCATGGCTACATCTGTGGCTCTTCGGGGGATGGCTTGGCTCAGATGTACTGTCCTCTTGCAGGACACACAGGCTAAGGCCATGGATTTTCCTGTAGTGGGTAATTCTCTGGGGAGCAGACAGAGAATTACATGAAGAAAATGGATGAGTACAGGACCACTTACAGGAGTGCTCAGGCCAAGGAAAGGCAGGCAACTCCTCAAAGGCAGCAGTCTAGGGGCAAGGGCAGGCCTTTTCAAAGGCCTTTTTACCAAGCACAGGCCTCTTCTTCCTTTTCTTAGAGGGGGTTCTTCAGAGGGAGAGGCAGAAGGGAGATGAGCAGGGCTGCATCCACTCCTCAGCCTATAGCCCCTGCCAAGCAGACACCCTGATGGGCCTGCTCGGGTTGACTCTCCTATTCCAGTAGGGGACAGACTGGCTTACTTTGTCCAGGACTGGATGTCTGTTACATCAGACAAGTGGGTCCTGGAAGTCGTAAGCCAGGGACTGGTTCTCAGCTTCAAAAAATTTCCAAAGATGAGAGCCAGATCTTTTCCACCTGCAAATCTCTTGGAAACCCTTGCCCTAGAGGCGGAGGTTTCTTCTCTCCTAGCTTTAAAAGCTATAGAGAGAGTGTCTACCCTACACTGGGGCAAAGGACTGTACTCCATGTACTTCCTGACCCCCAAAAAGACAAAGGAGTGGCGATCCATCCTACACCCAAGATATCTAGGTCCATCTTGCAAATGAGCTTCTGCTCAACGATGAATGCCTGGTTAAATAAAGACTTGATTGATTGATTGATCTAAACAAACATCTTTTAAAACCAAAGTTCAAGATGATAACTCTGGGAAAAGTCCTTCGCTAAGGCCAGGGGACTGGCTAGCCTCCCTGGACCTCAAAGGTGCTTACTTTCACATTCTCATCAGGTGCTCCCACAGAAAGTACCTCAGGTTCGAGTTGCCCTCAGGCCACTATCAGTTCAAAGCAATGCCCTCTGGTCTAACCTCAGCCCCAAGGGTTTTCACAAAGTGCGTGGCAGTAGTAGTTGCCTTTCTAAGAAGGCAAAAGATTTCCATTTTTCCATATCTGGACGATTGGCTAATAGTGGGTCGGTCTCCAGACCAAGTCAAGTCTCACCTACAAGTGACCCAGCAAGTACTCACTTCTCTAGGATTTCTTCTTAACCTTCCCAAGTCAGTTCTCGAACCAGTCCAGCTTCTTACCTTTATAGGGGCAGAACTGGACACACTCAGAGCAAGAGCCTTTCTTTCTCTAGAAAGGGCAAGGGTTCTTATGGAACTAGCTTCTTCCGTCAGCCTTCGGGTATCTCGACCAGCAAGGCATTTCCTCCAGCTCTTGGGCCACATGGCAGCTTCAACAGCAGTGGTCCAAGGGCCAAGATTCCAGATGAGGGATATTCAGTTCCACCTGAGAGCTTTCTGGTCTCAGAAAAAGTATTCCATTACCAAACTGATCCCAGTGACTCTGACCTTGATCCAAGCCCTCCAGTGGTGGCAGGATCAGGACAATTTAAGACAAGGTGTTCCTTTTGTTGCTCAGCCTTGTTCAGTGGGCCTTACCACGGATGCTTCTCTCCTGGGTTGTGGAGCCCACCTGGGGTCCCTTACTGCCCAGGGGCTGTGGTCCCCCCAAGAATCCCTTCTCCACATCAATCTTCTAGAGCTCAGGGCAGTTTTTCTGGCTCTAAAAGCATTCTCACAGTCAGTATAGAATAAGGTGGTTCAAGTCAGAACAGACATCACCACCACCACCATGTGGTACATCAACAAGCAGGGAGGCACTCGGTCCATGGCCTTGTGCACAGAAGCCATGAAGTTGTGGTCCCTGGCTTATTCCCAGCAAACCTCTCTTCTAGCAGTTCACCTTCTAGGCAAGGACAATGTGCTAGCAGATGCACTGAGCAGGATTTCTTGGGGCCATCACGAATGGTCCCTGGAACCCTCAGGTATTGAAAGTGATATTTTCAAGGTGGGGCATTCCAGAGATAGATCTCTTTGCAGCCCCAGACAATCATCAACTCCCTCTCTTTTGTTGCAGACCTCCAGTCCTGGGCTCAGTCCCTTTGGACGCCCTCATCCTGAATTGGGAAGGGAAGTTTCTGTATGCCTTCCCCCCTTCCCATTCCTGTTCAAAGTTTTGGTAAAAATAAGGTCTCAACCTTGCAAGGTGATTCTGATTGCTCCAGATTGGGCCAGACAGCCCTGGTACCCACTGTTGCTGTCCCTAGCAGTCCATCTTCCCCTGTCTCTTCCCAGGAATTACAACCTGTTAACATCCTCTCAGGGAAGGATTTGGTACCCCAATCTTCAGTCTCTCAGTCTCAAAGCATGGCTCTTGAAGAGTTAGAGTTTGCAGATCTGCATCTTTCCCAAGGGATTCTGGATGTCCTCAAGGCTTCTCGAAAGCCCTCCACCAGAAAGGCTTACAACTCCAAATGGAAAAGATTCAGTTTTTGGTGTTCTAGGAAGCATGTTTCTCCAGACACTGCTGAATTGCCTATGGTTCTGGATTATATGGTCCATCTTAATGGCCTAGGCCTCAGACCAGCTACTCTCAAGGTACACTTGTCAGCTGTTTCTGCGTTTTTGTCTGTGGGGAAGTCTTCCTCACTATCTTCCCATCCTGTGTTCTGTAAATTTTTTAAAGGATTGCTTCACACCAGTCCTCCTTTCAGAGACCCTGCCCCTACCTGGGATTTGAATGTTTGCATTGCTCAATTTATGCAACCCCTCTTTGAGCCCATGTCTTCAGCAGAGCTTAAGTAATTGACTTGGAAAACTGTGTTCTTGGTAGCCATTACCTCTGCCAGGCGTATCGGTGAATTGCAAGCCCTGTCAGTGGAACATGATTTTATCTCATTTCACAGGGATGAAAGTGGTCCTTAGAACCAATACAGGGTTCTTGCCCAAAGTGGTTTCAGACTTCCATTTAAACCAGTCTATGTCTCTTCCTGTTTTCTTCACTGATCATTCTTCCTCAGGAGAGAGGAGGCTACACAGTTTAGATGTTAAAAGAGCCCTTAGTTACTACATAGAGTGTACCAAGGGTCACAGATTTGACTGCCTCCAGTTGTTCCTCACTTATGGAGAAGTGGGAAAGGGCAAGCCTGCCACCAAAAGATCTGTTGCCAGGTGGATTGTGTCTTGTATACAATTCTGCTATGAAAAGCTGGGAAAAACTCCACCCTCAGGCCTGAGGGCTCATTCCACAAGAGGTACAGCTGCTTCCCTGGCTGCTGCCAGGGATATCCCTCTCTTAGAAATTTGTCAAGCAGCCACCTGGAAAACAGTCCATACCTTTACCAAGCATTACTGTCTGGATATCCAGGCTAGGAGTGATGCTTGGTTTGGCACAACAGTACTTCAGAGCCTATTCCCAAAGTAGGTTCTGCCCCTCCTCCTTGGAGGTACTACTTGGTAGTCTGCAATTGTCAGAATACAGTAACTTCCTGTTGTTTGAAGAAAAAATTACTCACCTTAGTAATTATGTTTCTTCTAATGGAGTCTTGCTGTATTCTGACCTCTCTCCCTGCCTCCCCTCTCAGAACCTGTTTGTGGGAATTGGGTGGGCAGGTGCAGTGTTGCACCCCAGGGGTGTTTTTTGCTTGCACCCTCCTCCTTTTGTTTGGGTGCTGATTTATTATTGTTATTTATAGTACATTGGGTTTTGTTTTGGGGTTTCCTGACTTGAGTCTTCCTTGGGAATCAAAACTTTTTCAACCAGTTGGCATAATGCAATTTTACAATTTCCACATAGAATTTTTAGTTTAGTTGGGCTTGTAAGAATCTGACGGTTTAGGTTTGAATCACTCCAGACAGAGACTTCAACTGAGCTCAAGCTCAGCATTCTATGCCCTGCATAGAAAGTTAACTATTTGTTCTCCAGGGCAATTCAAAGGTTGGGAATCACTGCAATTGTCAGAATACAGCAAGACTCCATTATAAGAAACATAATTACTAAGGTGAGTAATTTTTTCTTTTCAACTCCTTAAAAAAAAATAATTACTAATTTTATTTGGTTAAACAAAAATCCAAGATTAGCACATAATAAATTGGTGCTTCCGGTAGCAAAGGGAGGCCTGGCTCTTCCATACTTTTATAAATACTATTTAGTTTCACAGGTGGCTATAATATGGAATTGGATAAACTATCAGACGGAAATAAGAAACTCAGTTATAATGGAACATTCTGAAGGGAATTATCCTACTTTAATGAATCTTTTATTTTCGGGACATGAAAAGCATGGAGATAGGTTAAGGATGCTTCCAGTTTCTGTGAGAACAACATTTAAAAGCTGGATTCAAATTTATAAGATTATGAAATACGATTTAGGAATCTCAAAATTTACACCTTTATATAACAACTGGAATAATCCTCCATCTATTGCGGATCAGATTACTAAACTTTGGTATTCATATGGTTTGACAGAAATGGGTCAACTATTTGATAAAGAAGATTTTTTCTCATTTAAACAATTAAGAGAAAAATATCCCTTCCCCTACATACACTATTTCAAATATATACAAATTAAACAATACATAAAAACAACTAATGGTGACCTAAAATTAAGGATGACACCAATTCTAGAAAAACTACTGGAACAAAAAGAAAAGAAAAACTTAATATCTGTACTATATGGTTCTTTATCTGGACTGTCCAGTAAAGAGATGGTCAAATTAAAACAAAAATGGCAAATGGAATTAAGTGCTGAAATGGAGGAAGAAAAGATGGAAGACATATGACAAGAGATCTTGGCATCAACATTTGTAAATATAAAAGCAACTAACTTAAGACAAATTCAATATAACATCTTACAGAGAACGTACCTTACACCGTATAAATTGCATAAAATGAATAAAGAAATAAATGAAAAATGTCCAAGATGTACCACCACATCGGGCACATTGATACACCTAATCCACAGTTGCCCGATCTAACAAATTTCTGGACTAAAATTTATGAATTAATAACGAAAGTGATAAAATAAACAAATTTCATTCAAAATTCTGTTTACTGTGTTCGGAATAATGAAATATAATGATAAGATTGAACAGCCACAACAAGTGTTTGTATCAATAGCTATGACGACTGCAAAAAAAAATGTATGTTAACAAAATGGAAAGATTCTAATGCCCCAACTTTTAAAAGTTTGTTAAATTATATGGTGGAAGCAATGAATATGGAAAGAATACAGTTTATTAAAGAAGGACAAGAGGAGGAATTTGAGGGAATATGGCAGCCAGTCCTAGTATTATATCAGAAGGATTATAAATAAAGACAAAAAACATATAGAATAAAAGAATAAATATGAGTAAGGTAGGTCGTAGATCAAAAAGCATGGATCATGTCCCTAGAATAGTGTAGAGTTGGAGGTTATGATGTTAACAAGTTTAATGGGTAATAGTCTGGTGCATTATGAATACCAGAGAAATTATATTTCCCATCTCTTTATATTTGTTAAAACTGAACCTCAAAATAAAAGAAAAGGAAAAAAAAGACATACTATTTTGCATAGATGTGTGTACAGTACTACATGAACCAACATGATTAAACATGATTACAACTATGTACACTTTTAAAATTTAATTTTTTACATTGTTGAACATTTCAATACAACAAATTCTCTTTATTACCTTTAAAAATCAGCATTACAAATGACATTTTAGGTAGATTCTAATTCCTGATTACCACTCATAGATTCATTTAGAACATTTTCCCATGTTTTATTGCATTCACGATATTGCTTCAGCTGATTAATATGAACCCATTTAGGTACTACCTCTCCAGTGCTTTTATGCTTTAGTTCAATTCGGTAGGCTACAAGTAAGATTTTGTCAGTGATCACAAAGGGTCCTTGCCAACTTGGAAGAAACTTTTTGATCTTGGCCTTATCTCTACTGTAGTTAAAGTAAAACACTTATATCACCAATTTGATACTCTTTTGGACTAGTTTTCCTGTCATAATATGACTTAGAAGCTTCAGCACTTTTCTCTAAGTTTCTCTGAGCAAATGCAAATGTTTCTCGCAAATGCTGTTTTAGGTGGGCTACATATTCATGTGCGGTAGTGGCACGTGTTGAATTTACATTTCCTGTGGCATACAGCAGATGTAAAGGTAACACCATCCGTCTTCCTGTCATCATTTCAAAAGGAGGAACACCTGTAGACTTATTAGGAGTAGCCCATATGGCCATTAATACCAGTGGTAACTTTACATCCCAGTCTTTTCCTGAAGAACTGATATATTTTTTTCAGCATATACACAATTGTTTGATTAGTGCGTTCCACCTGTCCAGATGACTGTGGATGGTGGGACACATGTAGTTTCCTCTGTACTCCTAGAATTTTCCACACATTCTCTATTACCTCTCCTGTGAAATGAGGACCTCTATTATGCAAACAATACTCTTAACCAGAAATTAGTCCCATATAAAAATCAGATAAAATAATAATTAGAAATCAATTGTTGAATATAAAAATTAAATATTTTTTCCATCAAGGGTTTTGTCCAGACTGTTTTGAGGGACGACCCAGGCCATATAAAATGGCATAGTTAGGCAACAATTTAAATCACAAGGTACATGGATGTTACTGGTTAAACAGAGGTCAATAACATTTTTACATACAGGGAATAATAAATACAGGCACAAATGGTGGAAATCATGGTACAATTGGTGAGACAATAAGAGAGTACAAATAAACCTTACCATTCCCCCCTGATTCACCCCACCTTTGAAAGTCGCATCTAGATAGAAGAAAGAGGGCGAGAACAGGAGCGGACAAGGTGTCCCTTCACCTTGTCCAGTAAGGGCCACGGTTCTTCTTGCACCCGCTGTGCTGCTACAAATCCCCAGATGTGGGGGAGTACTAGCTAGGATCCCTTTCTTCTCACCCACCAATGTGGCTCCCATAGATCCAGTATCCATCTCAGTTAGTTTAAACGTGTGATATAGATGTTAGACTTCTACCCCAGTGTGCAGGCCCCCCCCCAATCAGATAAAGTCCTTAACCCTTGAAGAGTCTCCTGTTCCAGAAGTCCCCCTAGTCCTCGCAAAGTGGTATACCTTTCTCATCACTCCTTATCCTATCCTGCTTCCCCTCCCTGTCCCACACAGGAAGACTTTGGAAAAGGCCAGGGAGACTGAGCGCTTAACCATCTCCACCAACTGGTTCTCCAGATGATTGATACACAAGTGTATCAGCAGCCCCAAGTCCCCGTACATACCTTCCTCCATGCTTCCTACTCTGTCTAAATCTCAGATGGCTGATGCTGCAGGAAGGCACTGGACAGTCTCCCTCCCATCCCAATCCCTGTCCTGGTAGACTTACGCCCCTTGGATGCCATCACATTGTCATGCCCTTTCACATCAATAACTGACTCTGACTCGTGTCTCCCATCCACCCACCCCCGCGGTGCCAGGTTCCTGAACCTCCTCTGGGGGTACGAAACGATTCACTGTCTGAATGGTGCTGGTCTGGACAACCTCCTTATTGCTACTCGTGCCCTCCTTCCCTTCCCCACCATTCCCCACCCCCTGGCCTAGTGGGTCTTTGGGGGAGTGCAGGTGTGGGGTGTAGGCTCCAGGTGAACTGATGATGCAGCTGAGATATTTCTACTCTTGCTGCCACCAGCTGAACATGGAGCTCCGTTAAGGTCATGCAGATGGGGCAGAGCTCCCTCCTCCACGGCATATCCCTAGAGAAGACTGCCCCACAGCTGACATCCTCCCGTCTGAACCCCATCATTTTTGCAGGTTCCCTCTTGAGCTTCAGGAGTATTTTCTGTATGAATGGAAATGGAGGGAATGCATACAGGAACCTCCTTGTCCAATCCAAGACCATGGAATCCTCATCGACTGTCCCCCTGGCTGGTGGTCTGCAACAAAACTACAGGAGCTGGTTGTTCTCCCAAGAAGCGAACCGGTCTATTTTCGGAGTGCTCCATCTTTTAAAAACTGGCCAGAATCTTCTGGTTCAAGGCCTGTTCATAATTTCCCAGGCTGGTTCTGTTTACAGAGTCTACCATGATATTGTCTTTGCCTGGAAGAAGCGCAGCAGAAATGCTTTCTTCTAAGGAGATGCCAGGCCTCAGATCCTCATTGCTTCTGTGCACAGTTTTAAGTATCTTGTCGCTTCCTGCTAGTTTATGTAGTACATTGTTGTGGTATTGTCTGTTTGGATTTGGACAGACTGACCCTGCAGCTGGGAGAATAACTGCATTGCCAGCAGCACTGTCCTGAATTCCATAAGGCTGCTTTGCTCCAGGGACTCCTGCGGGCTCCAGGTACTACCTGCTGTGAGGTCGTGTAGTTGGACGCTCATCCTAGGAGTGAAGCATCTCTTTTGAGAATACTTCTAGGGACATGGATATGATGTTCTATTCTTACTTTCTGGCAGTTGCCTTTCCCTTTAAGACTCGCCTGAAACTTCTTCAAGCTGGCTCCTCCCACCCATTCGGGTGGCAACTCCCTTGGCTCCACCCCACGACATCAGATCTTCCTTTCCACTGGAAGAAGCAGGTTCCCTCCTTACCGCTCCCACGTTGAGTAGGTTCTGGCACTTAAATCTACGGATTTATTTCCAAAACTTAAACTAAAACTCATTCGAGTTTCGTTTTCAACTTGATCTTCGAAGGCGATGGAGGATAAATCCTCACCCAGATTTCGCCAGTGCCCATGTGGGCAGAAGATGTTGCGTACTGATCCACACGCCACGTGCATCTACTGTCTGAGCCACGATCCCGTTCTGCAGGCCTGCGACTTTTGTTGGTCATTTCACCCGATGGTCCTGGAGGACCTCACTGCCCGCCTAAAGTTGGGTCGTCCGGAGAAACGTTATCCGCCGGTCAAATCAAAGGATGCCTGTTGGGTAGTCTCTGTGGCTGTGGGGTCTGCCGAGCAGTTAGAGTAACTCAAGGCCTTCGAGGAGCAGGCAGCCCAGGCTGCTGCTCAATCCTCTTCTGCCTCGGCCTTCGTTCCGCTCTAGTTGGGATCCACTTATTCGGCCTCCTCCAAGGAGCTGTGCCTGTACCTCCTAACCAAGGGGCAGGGCCCTACTGAATCACACATTCCCTCTCACGCAAGGAGTCCAAGAAGGATAAAGAGACGACTCATCATGAATCCTGGGACCGGGAGCATTCCTGCTCTCAGGAATCTTCGGTTTTGTCTTCGGTGCAAGTCGTGGCCACTGGCTTCACAGAATAGATGCCAGCCTACCATGCGGCCGAGATTTTTCTTGACTCTGTCTACCAGTTGTCATCCGAAGAGGCTGACAACTCTCTCTTCAGGACTCCGGTCCTGCCTGTGACCACTGAAGGGGCGACCCAGCTTGCTTAGTTGGCCCCTCTGGTCATGGACTAAGACTAGGAGGAGCCGCAGATCTCTCTGGCTCCCTCCGAGGCCCCCTGTCAGCATCACCAATGGCTGAGGTCGAGGTCTTCTACCTCCTCTGGGTCGAGCAGGTCCTGCCGAAATCGATGGTCTTGCTCTCGGCACCATGGAAAGCGGCGCCACCTCTTTACATCTTCATCCTTCTTGGGTGAGGAGAGGCTTAGGCGCAAGTTGCCTCGATGCTACGAAGACCTTATGTGGCAACAGCCGACGCTGGCTACCATCCTGACCATCACCTGGCTGTCACCCGAGAGGCCGACGCCCCCACCGGGTCCTATCGACACTGTTCCTCCTCCAGCGGAGCCTGTCCAGACCATTTCAGCTTGGCCAAAGCTGGCTTCTCCACCAATGGTGGAAGAGCTGCCACCCAAGCAGCCATTGACCAGAGCTCCATCCGAGGAGTCTGGGTCAGCTAAGGGGTTTCCCCATCAGTTGTCAGTCACTCTCACACCTGACTGTCTGCGGCGGGTCGAGAGTGACTCAGGTGGTCGCACACTTTACGCAGACCCCTCAGAGTCCGAGGATTCCTCTCTTGTGCTCCCGTCCATTGGATACAGAGTCGATGGGGGATCTGTCGACGGATGAAGGCCTCACTTTGTACATGGGCATTCTACGCCTCATCTCCGAGTCCACGGGGGTGAAACTGGAGCCCGTTCAAAAATGGGCTCGCTACCCCCTTACTGAAATTCTGGGTAAGGGGGACTCTCCGAGGGAGGCTTTCCCAGTGGCCAAGGCTGTTGTTGGCCCTGCCCTGGAGCTCTGGCAGTGCCTTGCCCTGTGCCCTTGGCCTGGATGGCCTGCAGATATGCGGTGCCCACCGGTAACCTTTCAGGGTTCATGGAGCATCCCTCGGCTGAGGGTTTGGTGTCTGACTCCGTGTTCAGGCGCTAGGGCAATATGGGGAGGTCGATAAACCACCAGATAAAGAGTCCTAGAAATGGGACCACTCGGCTGAAAAGATCTATGTTGCCTCCTTGCTCTGCTTCCACCAGGCGAGCTCGGCCATTGTGATGGCACTCTTCTCTTATGCCCTTCTGTGCTCTCTGGATGAGATGATTCCTCGTGTTCCTGTGGACCTCCATACTACAGTTAAGGAGGTCCGGGACCAGGGGTGTGCTGTGGCCAAACAACAACTTCAGCCAGCCCTGGACATAGGAGAGTTCTGTGCCCACTTAGCGGCAGCCGCGGTTGCCGTGTGCCATAAGGCTTGGCTGCGGATCTTGACCTTCACGGCAGACACCCAGCACAATCTGGCAGATGTACCTTTCTTAGGCATCGACCTGTTTGGGCCCAGTGTGGAGGGTCACCTCCAGTGCACTGAAAAGTCTAGTGCCACCCTGGACTCTGTCACATCTGTCCAGAAGGACTCCAGGGGTTCTAAACAGCAGAAGCGCAAGCCCTTTCAGTTCTTCTCTGGCAAAACCAGCCCAGTATCAGTCTGGCCAGCAGGCTCAGTCCTGGCAACCTCGAGCCACGTCCATGGCCTCAGTGGTCCGAAATCCTGGAAGGAAGGGACCTGGTGGCTCCTCAGCCGGATCCTCCTCCTCCAAGCCTGCTCAGTGATGGGATGGGGGTTGCCACCCTCATGCCCGCCACGCCTCCCCTCGGTCTTCCTGTGGGGGACAGGCTTCCTTTCCACCTGGTCCACTATTACCATGGACAGGTGGGTTCTGGAAGTGGTCATTCAGGGTCTGCCTCTGGAATTTGAGCAGTACCCTCCAAGCTGAGCCCTCGCCCCACGGAAGGGCGTGGTATCTGCAGAAACTCTGTCATCTCTTCCGGACGACATAGCCCAGCTCCTCCACAAGGAGGTCGTGGTCAGAGTTGTGGATCCTCCAGAACACCCAGAATTTGTCTCCAGGTACTTCCTGGTGCCAAAGCGGATGGGGGGCTGGCACCGCATTCTAGATCTGCATGACCTGAACAAATCCCTTAGGTCCCGCACCTTCAAGATGATAACTGTGTCCCAGATCATACCGTCTCTGGAGCAAGACATGTGGTTTTGCTCTCTGAATCTTCAGAATGCGTTCTTTCACATCCCGATCCGTCCGTTCCACCAAAGGTTTCGCCGTTTCCGAGCAGAGGGAACCCTTTACGAGTTCTAAGCCATGCCTGTCGGCCTCTCTTCGGCCCCCAGGATCTTCACCAAATGGGTAGCAGTGGTGTCAGCTTACCTGAGGCAATGAGAGGTCTGGATGTACCCCTACCTGGATGACTGGCCGATAGCAGGTCCCTCCAGGCAGGAGGTGGAGCGGTCCAGGGACCTGGCCTTCCAGACCTGCATCAACCTTGGCTTCCTAGTCAATGAGGTCAAGTCAGAACTCGTGCCCTCGTAGGTGATCAGCTTCATCGGGGCAGATCTTGGCTCCCGGTGAACAGGGCGGAGGTTCTCTCCTCCTTTTTCCAGTCATTTCTGGTTGGGCACTTGCACCCTGCCTGACACTTCCTGTGCCTTCTGGGTTACATGGTAGCCTGCACCAGCGTGGTCCAATGGGTCTGTTGACATATGCATTCCCTGCAATGGGAGTTGGCCAGCCAGTGGTCTCAGCGCAAAGGTCACTTCGACCAGCTGATCACTGTGACTCCGAGGATGTGGGATGTCCTCCAGTGGTGGCTTGTCCCAGAGCATCTGCAGGAAGGGATCCCATTTGTCCGCCCCGAGTCGATGATCATCCTGACGACCGTTGCCTCTCTCACGGGCTGGGGTGCCTGTCTGGGGGATCAGAGTCCATGGGCTCTGGACCCTTCAGCAGTACTGATGCCACATCAACTTGCTGGAGCTCCGAGCAGTCTGGCTGGTGTTAACTGCCTTCGCTCAGTTTATTTAGGGTCAAGTGGTCCAAGTACAGACGGACAACACCATGACCAAGGCCCCTACTTTTCTGTGGCACAGTGGGACCAAGTTCTGCGGCAAGACTACCATTTGCCGCAGAACTTCTTCGACGGTGGTTTGTAATTTCTGCAGAAGTTCTGCGGCACCAACAGACTACCACATCATAGTGTCAGCTTGTCATCCTGACTTCACTTTCATGGCAGTAGTTATAGAAATCAGGATGGGGGAAGCACAGTAACACTAGTTCAAAAAAATAACAGACTTATAGAAATAATTTTATGCATAAAAAGCAAAACAGATGCCTCTCCCTTAAGGTCCTAGCCTATTGCATAAATGACATATACAGAGGGGATCTTATGTGATAAATAAGGTATTTCTATATGCATGCTATCTGTCCCACTAATGGGGTCTCCACTGTCTATCACTTATATATTTGTATGTGCTTTCTACACCACTCATGAGGTTCCCACTGTGTATCACTTATATATTTATATGCAATCTGTAACACACATACAAATATGTGTGTGTGTGTAGTGAGAGACAGATACTATATGTGTGTGTGTGTGTATATATAGATATATATCTATTTTTTTAAATTTCCATGAAATTGCATCCTCATTCATACAGGTCCCATTGGAAATGGAATAAACGGAATGGAGGAGTTATTGCAAAACTCATTTTTCATGTCAACTTGCTTCCCCTTGACCCACTACATAACACCATCAGGCCATGACATGCATGTGAACCGATTGTGAGATAGAGCTCTCCAGCCCATCACAATGTGTCCACCGTGTGACAGAGCGCTGCACCATACCTTCCCAGGCTCCAAGCAGTGATGTGTTCCACCAATCCTTGTGCTTGCCAGCCAGCTCCCAGAGCTAATCTCTGAACCTGAGTTGCTGGCACAGAAACATAGCATGCTACACTCTGGCCCAACAGTTGTCCTTGCGCACAATATTTCTCCATAACTTTTAGGTGATTCTGTCAACCAATGACAATATGTAATCAATAACCCTGGCAAAATTGCGTACAGTGCAATTATTTATTTAACAGGTCTATTCTTTCAACAGGTCTACACATTGTTATATTCCACTTTTCTGGGCATAATTACTTTATTTTTCTTAAAAATGGCAGTTAAATTCATTTTAACAGTTATTCATTTCAGATGGCGTCTCTATACCTTAAAGGCACTAATAAGTTTGCACAAAGTGAAGTATGGACTTAACAGGTCTGTGCTATTGACAAGGTTTTGTTTAAGTTGGCCCTAGTGCAATAATGTAAGACTGAAAATTGTATTAGGCTGTAGTGCAGGTTGAGCAAATATCACCATGCATGATGTGCTGTGCCACCGTCTCTGGCAGTGGGAACAGTGGTAGATAAGTGACTGTGCATTTCGGTTGCAAAATGCAGCCATTTCATTAGCTAATGTATGATGTTATAGCAATGATAACATCACATTTAGAGCATATGGGGGGTTTGGATGTGAAAAGAGGGGAAGAGAACCAGATTCTATGGATAAACAGAAATATTAATAAAAAATTACCAAGAAGAGTGAATTCTGCGGCACAGCAGAAGTTCTGCGGTAGATTGCAAGTTCTGCGCAAAATTCTGCGGCCGCAGAATTCTAGAGGCCTTGACCATGACCATGTACTGCCTCAACAAACAAGGGAAGAATGCAGGTCGACATCGAGGAGGAATATCACTCAGACCTGATTCTACCTGAGGAAGATGTAGAGTTTCTTTCCTCAGACAGGTCCACTGCGTCCTCAGTTAGTGAGGACTCGGTCAGACATACTCCTAGGTCTCCTCCTGAAGATCCTACTTTCTTCAGTGTGATGAAGCAGCTATCCTCAGCCATGGGCTTTCACATAAAGGAGGAAGATGCCACCAGACAGGACCTGGTGGACTTCTTGGAGATCCATAATCTCCCCTAAAATCATTCCTCCCATCCTTCCAGCCTTGAGCAATGCCACTACTGCGGCGGCGTGGCATAGGCCAGACATGGTGCCTGCCATGCTGTCAGGCAGGTAAGCTTCATCATGCCTGTCTTGGGCCTTCCTTACTATGCTGCCCATCCGGAATCTGATTCTGTGGTCATTAAGGCTGCACATGACAGGTCCAAGGTGCCCAAGCATCTTAGTTCCCTCCCCCGACAGGGAATCCAAGCAGATTAACCTTTGGGGTAAGAGTGTCTACGTCTTCTCCACCCTGGGACTTCGGATTGCTAACCATCTTTCGCATTTGGTCAAGTACCAGAATAGCATCTGAAAGAAAGGCAAGGCAGCTGCCCAAGCCCTTCCGGATTCTTCCCAAAAATAGGAGGTTCTCAAATGCTGACAGTCTGCTGCGGACTTTAGTAAATATTTCCTTAGGGCCTTATATGACATTTCAGACACTGGTGCCAGGGTGGCTGCCAAAGGCATTTGCCTTCGTAGGTACTCCTGGCTTAGAGTCTCAGGATTTCCAACAGATATCCTGCAGAAGATGCTGAATGCCCTCTTTAATGGCTCCAAGTTGTTTGAGCTAGATGTCCAGGACATCATCAGTGACTTGCAGGTATCTGGCAGGGCTATCAAGTCTGTCTACTCGCTCTATCATACTCAGCCAGTGTCACACAAGTCCGGAGCAGGCTCCCAACCTCGGGCCAAGAGAAAGGTCTCTGTTGCCCTGCCTGCCCCTTCCTCCTTCGGATTGGGCCCCCAAGTGACCCAGAGGTGAAGGACTAGCCTCGACAGCTGGATCCGCCTCTGCTTGACTCCTTGCTAGACCCCAACCCCTGCTGGTCCCTGACGAAGAGGTGGTGGTCGTAGGTCGGTTCTCCCCCCATCTCAAGCAGTGGAGAGCCATCACTTCGGATGCCTGTATTCTTCAAATCATAGACAGAGGTCACACTCTGGAACACGTGGAGTTGTCCACAGAGTCTCCTCCAGTACCCTCCACCTACTCCCTGGCCCTTTTAGCAGTTCTGTGGGAGGAAGTACAGTCCCTTCTGCGGAAAAGGGCCATAGAGCCTGTGACCGAGTGTCAAAGGAACAGAGGTTCTAAGGACATGGATATGTTGTTCATCCACACTGTCTGGAAGGTATCCTTGCCACTTTAAATCTTGCCGGAAGGTCTTCAAGCTGGCTCCTCTCACCCACCCGGGTGGTAAAACTCTCGGCTCCGCCCCATAATGCCAGATCTTCCTTACCGCTTGGAAGCTCAGGTTTCCTCCTTAACGCTCTGCGTATAAGACTGGTTCCTAATTCTTCGGTTTTGCGAATTTAGAAGTTTTTGCATTTCTAGACTTCGGTCTTCTATCCCTCGCGGCTGCGATGGACAAATCGACTCCCGGTTTTCGGAGATGCCCTTGCGGGCAGAAGATGTCTCGGACAGATCCGCACTCCACGTGTGTCTAGTGTTTAGGCCTTGAGCACGACCCACAGGCTTGCGACCTGTGCTCTTCCTTCTCAGCCTACGTCCTCGAAGACCGTGCTGCCCATTTACAACTGGGGTGTCCCGAGAAACGTTTTCCTCCGGTGAAGTCAAAAGAGGCCCAGTCGGCGGTTTCCGCGGTGGCGGGCTCAGCGGATCAGCTAGAGCAGATGATCGCCCTCGAAGAGGAGGCGGCGCGGAGCCGCATCTTCCTTGCCGTGGCATTTATCCGCTCTCCTGGGTTCCTCTTATACAGCTTCCTTTAGACTTTTTCTGTCCCTCTCCACTGGGAGAGGGACCACGTCTGCTGGACCTTCTTCTCGGTCCAAAAAGAAAGACAAGGTAAGTCCTCCTTCAACACTCTTGGGGCGGGAAGGTCCCTCTCCCGAGTTATCGGCCTCGACTTGATCGATGGTTCGGCTTCGACCACTGGTCTCACGGTATCCCGTCAGGTCAGTTGACTGAGACTCCCGTCGGCCCGCGGTAGATTTTTCTCGACCCGTTGGACGGGTTGTTTGACAGGAAGCCAAGAATCCCCTCTCCGGTTCCCCGGTGGAGTTGAGGATCCGATGGGCTTGCCCGGTGCCTCCGGTTCCGGAGCCCTCGGGTGAACCCTCAAGCCAAGGAGGCGGTTCCCCGTCCCTCCCACACCGTCCTGGAAAAGCCGAGGTTCTAGATCTCGGACTTCTTAGCGGTCCAGCCGATCCCGCCGTCATGGTGGTCTCGATCTTAACATCAATGAGTAATGCCGCCGTCTCGTCTCCTCCTAGGACAAGGGAAGCTTGACTGATAAGTTACGTCGACGATACAAGGACCTCATGTGGCAACAGCTCCTTCTGACCGGGAACAAGCCGATGCCGTCGCCTCCCCCGGCCATTAAATGGCTGTCACCGGAGTGGCCGAAACAACCCCTCGACTTACCCGAGGAGCCTGTTCCCAGGCCGGTTGTTCGGCCAAAACCAGCTGCTCCACTGATTCCAGTGGAACCTCCGCCTCCGCAGCCGTTATTTGGGACTCCGACCAAGAATTCTCGGTCGGCTCAGGGCCTGCCCCATAGGCTGTCTGTTACCCTCACTCCCGATCGACCTCGGCAGGTGGAGGGTGGCTCAGGCCCGAGGCAGCTCTTTGCGGACTCTTCCGAGTCCGACGGCGATTCCTCCCTTTTCTCCAGGCGAGTAGACTTGGAGTCCTCTGGAGGTCAGTCGATGGACGATAGTCCTTCGTCCTATCTGGGATTGCTTCGGCTCATCTCGGAGTCCACCGGGATGAAGCTCGAACCTGTGTCTAAGCGGGCCAGGTATCCCCTCACGGAGATACTGGACCGAGGGGATTCCCCTACGGAGGCCTTTCCGGTGGCCGAGTCCATAGTGGGCCCGGCCTTGGAGCTCTGGCAGTGCCCTGCTTCCTGTCCTGCGCCCTCGGCCAGGATGGCCAGGAAGTATGTGGTCCCTACCGGTTCTTTGTCTGGTTTTTCGGAACACCCCTCAGCCGAGGGGCTAGTTACCGACAGCGTTTTCCAGCGTGCAGGGGAACGCTAGGGACGTGGACAAACCTCCCGACAAGGAGTCCAAGAAATTGGACTATGTCGGGTGCAAAGTCCATGCTGCGTCCTCCCTTGGCCTTCGTTAGACCAGTTAGATGCTACTCATGGCACATTTCTCTCATGCCCTGTTGGGCTCCCTGGACGAGGTAGTTCCTCATCTTCTGGCGGACCTGCAGACCACGGTTAGGCAGGTGTGGGACCAGGGCAGGGCAGTGGCCAAACAGCAGCTTCAGACTGCTCTGGACATTGGAGACTCATGTGCCAGGTCAGTAGCAGCCGCAGTGGCTATGCGCCATCGGGCATGGCTGAGGATATCCACCTTCACTTCGGATACCCAGCACAAGTTGGCGGATGTCCCCTTCCTGGGGACCGACCTCTTCGGCCCTGGGGTGGAAGGTCACCTGCAGAGGATCGAGAAGTCCAATGCTACCTTGACCGGTCCTCATCCACACAGAAGGACAAAGGCCATAGACCACAGCAAGCCCTTTAGGTCCCTCTGCGTCCTTGTGCGATCGGCCCAGCAACGTCAGGGCCAGGCAGGCTCGAGCTTGGCATCCCAAACCCAAGCCTCGGCTTCCTCCTCCAGGAAGCAGGAGGTAAAGCCCTGGGGTCCCTCGGCTGGTCCTTCCTCCAAGCCTGCCCAGTGACGGGTTGAGGGTGTCGCTCAACCCCGTCGCCTCATCCCAGGTGCCCCCCGTGGGGGGACGGCTTCGCTACTTTCTTTCCGCCTGGTCCGTTATCACCACAGACCGGTGGGTGTTTGAGGTGGTGGGAAAGGGCCTGCCTCTGGAGTTCGAGCAGGCCCCACCCTTCAGAGCCATCGCACCTCGGGGGGCCTCGGGGTCCGAAGCCTCACTGTCGGCTCGCCGAGCCGACATCGCTCTCCTCCTCGAGAAGGAGGTGATCAGAGAGGTGGCGGACCCTCCTTCAGACCCGGGGTTCGTGTCCAGGTACTTCCTGGTTCCGAAACGGGCGGAGGGCTGGCGCCCATTCTCGACTCTACGACCTAAACAAGTTCCTAAGGTCTCGAACCTTCAGGATGGTCACTCTGGCTCAGATAATACCATCCTTGGAACCGGCATATGGTTCTGCTCTCCTGGACCTGCAGGGCGTGTTCTTCCGTCCCTATCTGTCCGTCACATCAGAGGTTCCTTCGCTTTCAAGCGGAGGGATCCCTTCTCAAGTTCCAAGCCATGCCCTTCGGCTTATCTCCAGCTCCTAGGGTCTTTACCAAATGCATGGCAGTGGTGACAACATTTCTGCGGCGCCGAGGGGTCCGGGTTTACCCTTACCTGGATGATTGGCTGATAGCAGCCCCCTCCAGACAGGAGGTGGAGCGGTCCAGAGATCTGGCCCTCCAGGTTTGCTCTCAGGTCAGCCTCCTCATCAACGAGGCCAAGTCGAACTTCGAGGCCAAAGCAGGTGATTCTTTTCATCGGGGCAGGCTCGACTCTCTTTGAGCCAGAGCAGTCCCCAGCTAGACAGGGCCGAGGTTCTTTCCTCCTTTGCCCAGTCATTTCTGGTTGAGCAATCGCGCCCTGCCCGGGACTTCCTGCGCCTCCTGGGTCTCATGGCGGCCTGTACCAGCGTGGTCCGTTGGGCCCGCTGGAACATGCGCCCCCTTCAGTGGGGGCTGGCCAGCCAGTGGTCCCAATGCTGCGATCCATTGGACCAGCTAGTGACGGTGACCCAGGGGATGTGGAACGCTCTCCAGTGGTGGACCATTCCAGTTCATCTGCAGGAGGGCATCCCGTTTGTCTGCCCCGAGCCGACGGTCTCTCTATTGACCAATGCCTCTCTGTTGGGTTGGGGTGCCCATCTGGGGGAACACCGAGCGTACGGCCTCTGGTCCCCGCGGGAGTCCCGATGCCACATCAACCTGCTGGAGCTCCAAGCGGTCCACCTGGCTCTCACCGCCTTTGCTCCGTTTCTTGAGGTCAAGTGGTCCGGTTCCAGACGGACAATACCACGACCATGTACTATCTAAACCGCCAGGGCGGTACGCGCCCATGCTTCTATGCAAGGAAGCTCTCCGCATCTGGTCACTGTAGCGCAGCCTGAGGCGGATCTCAGCTATCCATGTGGCAGGAGCCAACACCCTGGCCGATGCCTTAAGCCGGATAGGGGCTGCGTCCCACGAGTGGTCTCTCCTGCCGGAGGTAGTGCAAGATCTATTCTCCCATTGGGGCACACCTCAGGTGGACCTGTTTGCCTCCAGGGAGAATGCGAAGCTGAGGCTGTTCCATGCCCGCCCCCCTCAGCAGGGCTCGCTGCAGGGGGATGCCTTCTCGAGGCCGTGGACCCCGGGCCTCTTCTGCGCCTTTCCCCCGTTCCCCTTGATGCACAAGGTGCTTCTCAAAGCAAGGAGGGACAAGGCGCAGGTGATTCTGATAGCCCCAGACTGGCCCCACCGGTACTGGTACCCAGATCTCCTCAGCCTCAGCTCCAGACTCCCGAGGCAGCTTCCAGCTCGCCCGGACCTGCTCTCAGTCAATCAGGGGAAGGTGTTCCATCCGGACCTTCAATCCCTGCACCTGACGGCCTGTTTCCTGAGTGGCTAGAGTTCCAGGCCTTGGGTCTTTCCGATGAGGTCCTCAACGTCAGTTGAGGCGTCCCGTAAGGAGTCGACCAGAAAATGCTACGCCTTCAAATGGAAGAGATTTTCCATTTGGTGCCAGAACAAGGGCCTGACCCTTCCTCCTGTTCCTTGGCGAGCATATTGGACTACCTTGGTCCCTTTCTCCAGCAAGGGCTCAGGTGAGCGACCCTTAAGGTGCACCTGGCAGCCATCTCTGCTTCCGGTAGCCGGGCTGGAAGCGTGGGTGGCATGAGGAGAAGGTGGTCTGGCGGCTTTTCAAGGCCTTGATCACATTTCCCCTCCGGTGCGAGAACCTCCACCTCTGTGGGATCTACTTGTGGTACTGGCAAAGCTCATGGGCAAGCCATTCGAACCAATGCACAGGTATGAACTCTCTCACCTGTCGTGGAAGACCACCTTCTTGGTGGCTATCATGTCAGCCAGAGGGATGGGAGAGCTCCAGGTGCTCTGCATCGACTCTCCTTACCTGGTCTTCCACAGGGACAAGGTTGTCCTGTGCCCCCACCCGAAATTCCTTCCGAAGGTGGTGTCAGAGTTTCACCTTAACCAGGTGTTGACTCTGCCGGTGCTCAACCCCAATCACACCTCGGAGGCCGAATATAGGCTCCATACTCTGGACCCTAGAAGGGCGCTCGCTTACTATAAGGAGCGCACGGCTGAAATCCGGGGAGAGGTTCGCCAGCTGTTTGTCACCTACGCTGAAGCCGCACCTGGCAGACCTGCAGCCAAGCGGACAGTAGGCAGGTGGGTCACCTCCTGCATAGATCTCTGCTATAATTTGGCGGGCATGGAGCCTCCCAGAGGGATAAGAGCTCATTCTACCCGCCATACTGCTGCATCGGTGGCTGCTTCCAGGGATGTCCCTATCCAGGAAATCTGCAGGGCTGCTACCTGGAAGTCAGCACACACCTTCATCACCCATTACCACATCGACCTTGAGTCACGCCGGGATGCTGGTTTTGGGGCCTCGGTTCTCCAGTCTCTATTCCCTAAGTAGGGGGTGTGCGCCTTGCCTCCCTCCTCCCGGAGAACTGCTAGGAGTCTGCCAGACAGTGTGGATGAACAACATATCCATGTCCCTAGAAATACAGGTTACTCACCTGTAACAGGAGTTCTAAGAATGCTATTGTTGTTCATCCACGACCCCACCCGACCTCCCCGGCTTCGACGCACAACCTGAGCTTCCAGCGGGCCAGATCTGGCATCATGGGGCGGAGCCGAGAGTTTTACCACCCGGGTGGGTGGAAGGAGCCAACTTGAAGACCTTCCGGCAAGATTTAAAGCGGCAAGGATACCTGCCAGACAGTGTGGATGAACAACATATACCATTCCTAGAACTCTTGTTACAGGTGAGTAACCTGTATATTCTATTCCATGTTTTTCCTGGTGCCGAAAAGGACTGGAAATCTGGGGCCTATTTTAGATCTCCCAAGACCTCAATTTCTATATCCAGTACAAGAAATTCCGCATAGTCATTCTGCCAGGTTTGCTGCTCCCCCTCAAGCAGGGCAACTGGCTATGCTTTCTAGATATACAAGATGCTTACCTGCATATCTCGGTGTTTCCTCTATACAGGAAGTTCCACCAGTTCCTTTTTCTGGGGCAAGCATTACCAATTCAAGTTATTGACTTTTGGATTGTCTTCTGTGCTGCAAGTCTTCACAAACTGCTTAGCTGTGGCTTTCCAGAGAGAAGGTCTGCACATTTTCCGCTACCTGGACAACTGACTTCTTCTCAAGGCTCCATCCAGCAGTAGTTCCCCCAAACCCTGGAGAGGATTCTCCCAACTGTTCCTCTCCCTTGACATCAGTCAGTCTGCCCAAGTCCATCTTAATCCCATCCCAGATGCTGCAGTATAAAGGGTCGGTCTTGGACTTTGCACAGGGCAGAGCCTTCCTGCCTCTCAACAGGGCGAAGTGCCATATTGCCCAGGCTCAGGAGGTCACCCAGCACCATTAGGTTCCTCTGAGGATATACCTGAGGCTTTTGGGTCTTGTGGCCGTGGCCAGTGTGACAGTCCCCTTGGCCAGAGTGTAAATGCGGGTGCTCCAGTGGACACTTATGGTGCAGTGGGACCAATGCATGGATGACATAGTTAGTGCTGGTCTCCTCCCCAGTTCGCAAGGTGCTGCACTGGATGGACCCACAGAACCTGTTACAAGGGGTTCGATTTCAGATCTCTTCACCCCAGCAGATTCTCACCTTGGATGCCTCCAGTTCGGGCTAGGGTGCGCACCCGGGTCCCTTTCAGACCCAAGGGGCCTGGTCTCAGGCCGAGATGTGTCTGCATATCAACTTCCTGGAGATGCGGGCAGTCCTGTATGCCATGCAGGCCTTCCAGAACCATCTCCTTCTGGGACACCTGTTGATAAAATCAGACAATCTCAGTGTTGTCTACTACATCAACAAGCAAGGGAAAATGCATTTGTACCCGGTGTGCAGGGAGGCCATGAGAGTTTGGTACTGGGCACAGGACCACAATCAGGTTCTCTCAGCAGTCCATGTTCCTAGCATGCGAAACACCCTGGCAGACAGCCTCAGCCAGAGTCAGTCCAGCATGCATGAAAGGGAGCTTCTGTGATCCGTTGCAGAAGATCTGTTCACCAGATGGGGTCATACATAGCTGGACCTTTTTGTGTCCCCACTCGACGCAAAATAGTCCAGTTTCTGCTTGCTCGATCCAGGGCCTGGAGTTTTCTGGCGAGATGTGTTGTTCCTCTCCTGGAGTGAGAAATTCCTTAATGCCTTCCCTCTGATTCAGAGGGTGCTAATCAGACTGCAGATGGAGGGGGCCAGCCTGATCCTGGTTGCACCATTCTGGCCACGGCAGATCAGGTTTCCGTTACCGCAGCAGTTAGTGGAGGAGCCTCCGGATCCTCTGTCCCTTTGCAGGGATCTGCTGATGCAGGCTCAGTGGTCTTTGGTCTATCAGAACCTCAAGTCCCTTTGTCTGCATGCCTGGTTCCTGAAGACATAACCATCGCCTGGTTCGGAGTATCCCAACAGGTAGCGGGTGTCCTCGTGGCAGCTTAGAAAGCCTCCACTAGGGCCACTTACGCCGTGAAATGGAAGAGGTTTGCCATCTGGACCCTTTCACTTGTCTAGTGAGTCAGATTCTGGACTATCTGATCTCCTTGTCAGACTCAGGCCTCCAGTACTCCTCCCCTAAGGTTTCACAAGCCTGTTGACAGCTGTACCGTAACTCAGTTAGAGGTGTCCCATATCTTTCAAAGGGGAATCCTGCATCTGAAGCCTCCAATCCATTCCCCTGTCCCATCCTGGGATTTAAATTTTGTTTCGGTGAAATTTACCCTGTCTCCGTTTTAGCCAGCCATGACTTGAGAGCTACACTTTCTCTCTTGGAAAGTGTTATTTTTAGTTGCTATTACTAATTCTCGAAGGATTTCCAAGCTTCAGGCCCTCTGGTGTGAGGAGCCTTATTTGATCTTCCACGAAGACAGGGGGCCTTGCGCATGAACCCTAAGTTTCTGCCTACGGTGGTGTCTGAGTTTACCCTGAACCAGTCTATCCACCTTCCAATTTATTTCCAGGAGCATGCCAATCCAGGGGAAGCACTGCTCCATACTTTAGATATGCGCAGAATTTTGAAATATCTGCTGCAAACTAAGGACTGCAGGAAGTCGGAGCAGCTTTTTTATTTCTTTCGCCCAAGGAAGAAAGGGCACCAAGATTTCTAAACAATGCTTGTCAAAATGGCTGGCCAATTCCATTTTTGTTCGGCTGCAGTAAGTATGGCAAGGAGTTGCCAGGGACGGTTAAAGCCCATTCCACAAGAGGCATGGCTGTTTCTGTGGCCTGTTTCAAAGGGGTCTAAGCCTGTGACATATGCGCTGCTGCCACCTGGAGTACCGTCCATACTTTTACGAAGCACTACAGTCTGAACATTGCTTCTAGAGCCTGAGCAGGTTTCGGCCAGGCTGTCTTGCAGGGCCTCCTTTCCTAGGCTGTGGTTGGCCTTCCTCCCAGACTGCTTTGCTGCACCTGTAACTGCTTTGGACTCATTACTACGGTGTGACCTGACGACTGAGATACCTCCGAAGAAGATAAAACAGTTGCATAAGAACTTACCTTAACAGTAGATCTTTGAGGTGATCTCAGTCATCAGGTCTGCCTTCCTTCCGACCATCCCCCTTTTTGGGGTTCTCTGCTCAGACTGTCTAACTGGTATATCCAGCCTTTTATTTTGGCCTGGGCTCCTCTTTCTCCCCTCTGCCCCCCATGGTATGGGTTTGCCTCCTTAGTCTCCGGGAGAAAGAACTGAGGAGGGAGCTGGGCCTCTCACGCCTTTATAGGGTTGGTGATGTTGGCATGGGCAGCCCATCTGGTAACATGTGTAACATACATCAAACAAAGTTTTAAGTCCAATAGTTGCTACATATTTGGGGAAAGAGCATTTGAATTTTAGAGGTCAGGCAGCTAGTTGCATTAGAGAAATGCAATATATTGATTGTTTTGTATTTAGTTTTAGTTTTTGTCTACCAGTGGCCTGTGGTGGGAGTCAAACATGGAAATGAGCTTTGAATAATAATTTATTTATTTATTGATTAGCTTTTGTTGGCCAGGTAGGTGCATTAGGCAAAACCCTGCCTATTTTCAAGCACGACCTGGGAGAGTACAACATATAGTTTTACAAAAAATAAGCAGCAAATAATACAGAACCAGTGGATATCCTCGCAGGGATAGTTGTGGAAACAAAACATACTTGTGACAGTGGCCATCCACGCAGGGAAGGAAGGAAGGAAGTAGGCCCACAGTTATACTAAAACAAGCAGCGAATAAATCAGAACCAGTAGATATCCTCGCAGGGATAGTTGTGGAAACAGAACATATATGTGGCAGTGACCGCACAAGCAGGGATGGAAGGAAGCAGGCAAGGGAAACAAGGCAAAGTAGTTAATAAATGCAGAGACAACGGTAAGCTAGCTTAAAGAAAGCAAGGGGGGGATTAAGTACAGACACAGGAATCAAGTGCATGTAGGTAGGAGAAAAGTGCAGTCTTGAAGGAGGAGTGGGATGGAGAGCATTTAAGATTAGGAGGTAGAGAGTTCCAGAATTTAGGAGCGAAGTGAGAGAAGGCTTCTTCCCCCATTTTTATAGAACAGTGAGGGATGGAAAGTGAAGAGGAATTAGAGGATCTCAGTAGTCGGGAGTGTGCCTCTGGGGTGAGCATAGCCCCAGTGCTGTCAGGGCGAGGGGTCTAGTCATGGAGTCAGTGAAACAGCCCAGAGTTTATAAACGCAGGTTTTGGGGGGACAGCCAGTTTAGGGTGCAGTACAGGAGACAGTGGTGAGTAAGGCGAGGGGCAGACAGGGCAAATCTACATATGTTGTTATAGGTGGTGTCCCATTTATGAGGAATACCAGTGCTTGTGTGGGAAAAGACGGGGAGGGCGTACAGAAGCCTAGGAAGCAAAACCCCTCTGGCCACTGAGATCCTAGCAGCAGGGGTTAGGGAGTGATGCACCCTGTATGTGGCGCCAATCCTAATGTTGATGGATCTACGCACCTCCAATAAATGAGAAGAGAAATCAAGAGCAGGATCTAGGGTCACTCCTAGGTATTTGAAGGAGTCTGTTGGCTGGACTGCAGACCCATCACAGCAGCGCACGCAAAGCTTAGGGATCGCGGCATGGATTTTTCCTAGCAGATCCAAAGAACATGGACTGTGTCTTTGGAAGATTGAGGACCAGGGAGTTGGATTGGAGCCAGGATTGGAGCGTTTGGAATGCTAATGACAGGCGAACATTAAGGTTGGCTACAGAACGAGCAGCTGAGTAGAGCACCAAATCGTCAGCATACATGATGGAGTTGCAGTCTGTGAAGGAAGAGGGACAATCATTGACAAAAATGGAGAACAGCAGTGGTCAGAGAATGGAACCTTGGGGGATGCCACAGGAGATTGGAGACAGGGAGGAAAGGACTTTATTAAAGGAGACAGATTGGGAGCAGTTGGAGAGGTAACTAGTGATACAGGATAAGGTGGACCCAGAGGCCCCAAGAGATTGCAATTTGTGTACGAGCAGAGGGTGACTAACCAGGTTGAAGGCTTTTGTTAGGTCAGTGAACACGGCCCCGGTAAAGAGGCCAGAGTCCATATCAGACTTGGCCTCACTAGTGAACAGGGTAAGAGCTGTAGTGGTGCTATGACCAGCCTGGAAACCATGTTGAACAGGCGACTGGAGATTGAAGTTTAATAAGTGGGCAGAGATCTGACGGTGAATAAGTTTTTCCAGCATCTTGCTGAGTGTTGGTAGAAGTGCAATGGGGCGATAATTGGACAGAACTTTTGGGTCACCTTTCTTGAAGACTGGTATGATTTTGACAATTTTGCAGGCTAAAGGCACTATGGAGGTGCTAATGGACAGGTTAAAAAGCCAAGTGACTGGAGTGGCTAGGAGTGAGGCACCAATTCTGAGTATTCTGTGTTCAATATTGTCAGGTCCTGCGCTGCCACGGAAGGGAATGGACTGTAGTAACCTAAGTACATCAAGGCAAGAGATAGGAGAAAGCGTCAGGGTAGGAGGAGGATGTGACGGAGCTGTAGGAGATGGCTGGGAGCCACTAGGTCCTGGAGGGGGGATATTGGGAACCTCCATGAAAAGCTACCTGAAGGCGTTTGCAATCGTGCGGGCATTGTTGCAGATAGAATCATTAATTAACATGTCTTTGGGAGACAGCGGTTTAGTATTACCCAAGATTTCATTAATCTGGGTCCAGTATTTCCTGGGGTCATCAGCCAAAGACTGAAGGAGACCACGGTAGTGGTTGCTCTTAGCAGCACGGATAGACTTCTTGCAGGTATTACGAAAGGTGCGGTACTCAGCAAAGTCAGTCAGTCTGGAGGATGATTTCCATTTTAGCCATAGTTTATCACGCTGCTTGAGCAGTTTCAGGAGAGGGCGGTTCAGCCATTTGGTCACCTTCTCTCTGACCCTGCGCCTACAGTATGGGATGTGCTTGTGCTGTAAGGCAAGCAAGGTTGTATTGAAGTAGTTGGTGGCCTGATTGATGTCGTTGGTAGTGAATAGGGGAGACCAGTCAGTGAGTTTGAGATCAAGAAGTAACTTGTCCGGGTCAAGTAGAGAAAAGTTAGCAAAGGATTGGACTTTGTGGGGTAGAGAGTATGGGAAGGAGTCATGGACACAGAAGACAGGGGCAGTGGTCACTGATTGAATCGGGTAAAACCCCAGCGGAGGAGTAGCAATCCATATGGTTAGTGAGAATCCAATCAATCATAGTACAGCTGGAGCTGTTCAGCGACTTCCGAGTGGGGGAGGAGATGAGTTGGGACAGGTTGGCCTTACTGATGGTAGAAGTAAGGGAAGAAGCGGTTGGTCCAAGCCAGTCAAGGTTGAAGTCACCCAGACAGATGACCTCATAGAGTAGGGGGAGTAGGGGTGGGGGCACTTGCAGCCACCATGTTAGAGTAGGTGAAGTCCCAGATGGACGTCACAGGCAGGGGAGTGGGGGAAACCTATGAAGAGAGATAAGGAGTTGAGGGCGAGTAGAACCACAATTGTAGAGGTTAGGCAAGTCAGAACAGCCTGAGTCATCGTGGCAGGAGGGATAAAGAAGTGTGACAGGACAGAACTTGGAGAGTTACTTGAAAGGGAGAAGGCTCTTGGAGATAGAGAAGCAGCTATGATTGATCAAGGGAGTTTAGAAACTGGGCAGGATTGAGGGAGTGGAGATAAAAGGACTAAGGAAGGTAAATAAGGTCCGCTGGGCTAAGAAAAGGGGTAGGAGGGAACCAGGAATCAGAGGGTGCAGAAAAGCAGTTGATGAATTAGAAAAGTAGTACCAGGAAACTGTTGCTGGAGCCAGATAGGGAGATTTTTCTGAAGGAAATGGTGTGAGGCGACACCTAGAGGTGATATAATATAACTTGCAGATGGGAAGGTGGACAGATGCACAAAAAGATAGGACCCGCCTTGAACACGTGAATGCAGGTGCCTATATAAGTAAGCACAGCTAAGGGTGGGAGGGTATTGGGGCAGAGGGAGCAGGCGGGTAATGCCTGCGGGGGAGGCACCGAAGTGGATCCGGAGCAACCCTGGCTGCTCAGCTGCGCTTTGTTTTGCCTTTAATTAGAGTTATCCCTGAGTAATGCTTCGCCAATTTGCCTCGAATCAAAACTACAAACTAAATTTCACTGAGGAGAGTCTGCAGTAGAATTCCTAGCTGTGCTCCGCTTCAGATTAAATTTCAATTAGCCCCAAGTTATACTTCATCAAAATGCCCCGATACAAACTGTGAAAAAATATAGAAATTGCACAGAGAGCCTGCAGTTGGATGCCTTCTGCTGTAGTTGCCCAAGGGCACCCGATGCACTTAAAAGCCCTTCACACAGCAGTAGACCATATGAAACAGCTGAAACGTAGGTTGAAAAAGGCGTTCAGAAAAAGGCGCCAAGATCTAAATTCATGCAGCAGCCTGGCAAGATTTCCGTCATGAAAGTACCATATTGATAAAAATGAAATATAAGGGATGATTATACCCATTTTTGAGATTTATTTTCAGTTAGAGAATAGTAGTTTGTAACATAGAGAAGCAACATAGAAATGTTTTCTTTTATTTTTATATTAGAATATCCAGCATTCCTGATGAAGTGTTTACCCGAAACGTTGATATTAATTTGTTAATGCTGGAAGTTACATATATTAAAAAACACTGAATCATACCTTACTTGTGTCTGTATTTAACTGGGGTGAGTGGGCCATTCTGTCCAGTATTACCTTTGTGAGTTTAGCAGCAGCCTATACTGGTATTTGTGGCCTCTCCCTAGGAAACAAGCAGTAATATATTTTTGTATTAAATATTTCTTCACGGTATCTGGCTGCACTGAATAAGTCTTTCATTATATAGACATTTAGCTAAAACCAAAAAACGTAGCCTCTTGATGATTCTCTACTTCCTGGGAACTGCTTGGGAACTGGAGAAAGCAATACACTCAAAATAACTCTCTAGCGCATAGTATCAAGAAACTAACTGTAAATGAAAATTACGTACCTAACGTAATTCTTGATCTTCTCTTGTATCTTCACCATTCATTACTGCTTGGGTTAATCGGAAGCGCGCACCCACTACGGGAGTTTTTTTGAGTCGGCTCCAGCGGCGCCACCCTCGAGACGACGTCCTGCGTCTGTATAGTAGGGCCGTGAGAGTGCCGCAGACTCCTCCTATATCTCAGTTCTGGTTCTGGTAGCCGGAGAGGCGAAAATAAAGGGTAAGAAAAAAGAAAGCGAGGCAAGAGAGCAGAGGGATAGAAAGAGGAAAGGAAATAAACTGAAAAAGGAAAAAGCCGATGGAGAGTAGACAGAGGAGAGAGAATTCCTACCCTAAGGGACCGCAGGGCCTCCTTTCCGGGGTGGCTCTAAGGGAGGAACAGAGAGGAGGAAAGGGGAAGAAGAGAAAGAAAGAAAGAAAGTAAGAAGTTGAGAGGGAGGACAGTGCCCATCGAGCATTGGTTGAGAGGCTTAAAGGCTCGAAACTGACCAGGGAGCAAGATTCCCAGTTGGCAGGACTGAGGGGAGGTTCAACCGAACCACCTGAACAGATCCGAAGAGGGCAGACTCTCTGAACTCTCAACATGCAAGTCCCTTCATCCTAGTTGAGGGCCCTTAGACTGTCCGGGCAAAACTGTTCCGGGTAGAGCGCCCATCCAGGAAGGGGACTAAATCCCCTAGCACCTTGTTAAGTGCTAACACAGAAGTGTATGGGAAAGACTATGCCTTCTCGAAGGCAGTTTTGTATGAAAAGTAGAGTAGAACTCAATCAGACTTTCCAGGGCAAGGCAGACAGATGCTCAGAGCTGACAAGTTCGGTCAGCAGCTAGAAGAGCTTGAAATAAGACCTGCCAGGGGGATTCCAGACTCTGCGGAGGCCAAGACAGGGCGTGGCCATCTGGGCTGTGAAACTGCATGACCTGAAGAGGGTAAGGAATCGCACCATAGGGCAGTCAGAAAGAGTTCCCTCAGAATTAGAGAAATTTGGAACCGTGCTCGTTCCCCTTTACCTTGAGGAAAAAAGGAGATCCATTCACAAGAATGGGGAAAAAGAGCAGAAAAGTTTTTTTTTTTTTGGCATCAAGGCCAAGGGGAGTAAGAGGAATGAGACGGGAGGGGGAGACGCCACAGAAGGAGGCCACTGAGGGGAAGGTGGGAGGGTATCAGTAATGAATGGTGAAGATACAAGAGAAGATCAAGAATTACGATAGGTACGTAATTTTTATATCTTCCCTTGTCAGTCTTCACCATTCATTACTGCTTGGGTGAGTACCAAGCCCCCCCCTCAAAAGGGGGAGTAGAACCCTGAGGGAACAAGACCCCCAGCCTCCTGTTGGTGAGAAACAGAAGGGGAAGACCCTGGCTAATACAGAGAGAAGCCTAAGTGGGAGAAGAGCTAGGAGGTGCCCCCCGAGGACGGGGAGACGGAGGAAGCCCCTGCAGAAGTCTCCTAGCTCTGGAGGAAAAAAGACGGGTCCCCCGGAAAGCGGAGCGCATCACCCTACGCCGGGCCAGGGGTGACAACCTTGATAGACAAAGCCATGCCGTCCGCCTAATGCAGATCGCTGTCCCATGAAGCCTGGAAGCCACCTCACTGGCGTCATAAGATGCCCTTGCTTGGTGTCTTGCCAGCTCCAGGCTCATAGCAGAGAGGGCAATAGCCTGTCTGGTGTGCTCCGTATCAGGCATTGATGCTAAGAGCTGGGAGAGCATCGACCACAGATGCCGATTGTAGGCAGCGTGGTGAGCCTGATGTGATGCAATGCAAGCCACGCCTTACGAAGAAGAACACTCTTCGCCCCACGGTCGAATTGTAGGGATTCCGAATCCGGTGGGCGGTCATCGCCAAGGCGATGCCGGAAGGAGTCTCTAGGGAGACCAAACCCGAGGCCGGGTTGGGAAGGGTACCCAGGGATTCTGAGGGGGCACAATACCTTCGACGACAGTCTGCCGGGGCTGGAGAAAGGGCGGCTGGCGACTGCCAGGAACTGATAGACGCCTCCTGGAAGGGGGATAGGCCAGGAAGGTACCACCAGGTGCTGGGCACTGGATTCTGCAAGGAATTCACATGTCTCCCGTTAAGTATTGTCTTGCCTAACGTAAGAGATTCGAAGATCCCTCACTATCCTCGAAAGGAATCGCTGATATTCAGTGAAATCAGCATTAAAAGAAAGGTGAGCAAGGGGTTCCTCTCCCTCAGAGGAGGAAGACGAGGATGATGGAGAGCTCGAATGTCCAGAAGATTCCTTCGGCGGTGGGGAGAGTCGAAAGACCCGCTCATGCATATGTCTAACGTATGATGGGAAGGCCGCTGCAGAAGGTCTGAACTGCTCCCAGGATAACGGACCCGTAGGACCGACATGGCTTGGAAGAGCAGGGGGTGGTAGCAGAGGTACTGGAGAAGGGCACCTGCGAAGAGGCAACTGACCTCTGCTAGGGTTCTGAAATCCGGGGAACGGAGCCCGAGCTGGCGGGATCCCAGACAACAAACCAGGCCGCAAGACGAGACCCTGGGGATGCGATGCCTGGAAGAGCCCAGGGGGGATCCTCCCCTGTGACAAACCCGGGACTGCAAGGATCCAGGAGGGCAGTCCACAGCAATGCCACCAGAGGGAACCCGGGGCCCAAGAGAAGGGGCGGGGTTGGCGCTTACGACTCCTAGCCACCCCACGAGGGGTCGGCGGAGACCGCGACGACTGCCCCTGCCTCGACCCTGACTCGAGAGGCCCTCCCGACTCCAGCTTTCCCCACCCGGGGTGGCACAGCACTCGGGAGGGTAGCTGTCACAGAGCCCCTAGAAGGGGGAGCCCCCCCTCAGTCCCCACCACGTCACCCCCCCGGGACCCGGGGCCACCCCTAGCCCGAGGGCCCTCAGGGGAGGATGGGAGTGGGGACAGCGGGAGGGCCTGTTGTGCTGCCTAGCACCCCGTGCCACCGGGGACCCCAACCCCGAAGAGTCAGGGAGCCAGGATGGGTCCTCATCAGATCTCGACCTCCGAAGAGAACGAGACCAGCAGAACCTCGATGCTGGCAACCCCAGGGTTCCCCGGAGGAATGGCGCCAGATGACCGTAGCCCACCCGCGACAGCTAGGCCCGGTCCCGGCTCCCCTGCCGCGCCAGTTAGGCCCACGGTGCCGCCCCCGGTGTCGGAACCCAACCTGGCACCACCGGGAGCGCAAACCGGGCCTGCAGCGCCGCGAGCGGCGCCGTCTCAATCACCGGCATCGCAAGCAGCGCTGGGATCCAAAACGGCGCCGGAAGGCGGCGTCGAGGGTCCACCGGTGCCAGGCCCAGCAGGCGTGGGCCTCGACACTGGGGGAGCCTGCACCTCTGAGGAGGTGACTGCCGAGGCGGTGTCCCCGTCGCGGCCCCGGATGGGACCACGACGTTCCCCCGACACCGCGAGAGAAGCTTCCTCTTCGGCAAGAGAAGAGGAGGAAGCCTCCTCCTCCACGGACCGTATAGGCCCGGGAGGGGACCCGGGGAAGGGCCTAGAGATCTTACCTGGGAGTCCCTGGAGCGATGCCGTCTCCCGAAGGTCGGCGGGGCCTTGCCGAGCTTGAATGCGTGGACTTTGAGGACACGACGGTCCATGGAGAAACAAGCGTCGCACGCGTCCATGTTGTGGTTGGGTCCCAGGCAACGGAGACAGACATCATGCCAGTCCGAGACGGAAAAATGCCGGCCACAGGAGCACCGACGCATAGGGGCGCGGCCTGCCTTCGACTTGCGCCTTGCTCCCTAACCGGACATGATGCGAACTAAACAAGGAAAAAAAGCAATAAAGCACTCGGCGCCGTAGAATAGAAAACAAAAGGAACGGTCTTACCGGTATGCGGCGTCGAGTGAGTCGTGAAAACCTTCTGAAAAAACCGAAAACACCTATACGCTACCGCGCAGCAGGTGCAGCCTCGTGGAGAAACAGAACTGAGATATAGGAGGTCTGCAGCACCTAACGGCCGCCGCACATGGCGCAGTACGTCAGGCGTCTAGGGCGGCGCCGTGGAGCCGACTCAAAACAAAAAAAAAACTCCCGTAGCGGCGCACTCTCGGCTTAACCTACAGTAATGAATGGTGAAGATTGACAAGGGAAGATCAGTAATAATAAACTTAAGTTTAAGATTTTTTAAACTGTTAATCGACTGGAGAACCAGCGATATTGGAGCTGACTTTGGGGCGACTGCTCTCTTTAGATGGAGAAACGGATCTGACCAAGTGCCAGAGTAGAGCATTCTCATGTAAAGTTCGAACAAAGATTGTAAATTCCATCATTAGAATAAGGTTCTGTCTCCAGGGCACCTCTCTGCATGGCGATAGATGCAGTAAGTGTAAACGTTAATTGTGGGATTCCTGGGGCTAGAAGTGAGATTATCATCATTGGGGTTGTCAAAAAAAAAAAAGAAAAAAAAGTGAAATTGAAAACTGATAGTGGTAAGTGTCCGGAGTAAATTTTTTTTTATTATTTTTTTTTTTATGGTGGCGGTGAAAAAAATGGCTGGCAATTAAAAACATGAATTCCAGATGCTTGCTTATTGATTATTTATTTATTTATTCATTCATTTACACACATGTCCTGGTTGGCATGTCTTGTTTTCCCTGTTGACTGTACTGTCCCAATGTATGGGTCGTAGCCAAGCAGGATGCAGAGCTTTCTTTTCCCATTTTATAAACATGATTTAACAATCTGCAGGTGTGTATAAACTTTTTAGGCACCTTTGCGGACAGCCAGGATTTAGTGTTGGAGTGCCAGGAGACTGAAGCTGGTGTTTCTTTCTTTTCTCTCTAATTTTACAGTTGTGTAAATTGCTCAGGGTTGCATGGTGAGTCAGGTGCTGTGATGGGAATTGAATCAGTGTCTCCTAGTTCACAAATCTGTGCTATAGCCACCAGACCACGGTATTCTGATTCCCAGATTTTTCACATTTTTCTGATATAGCGGAGTCATTGTATTGATGGATGCTTTTATTGGACCATCATATATATATATATATATATATATATATATATATATATATATATATATATATATATATATATAGTATAAAGATGTTGGCACCTAACAGATGGAACTGTGTAAACCTGAAAGCTTGATACTGTAACATGTTTGTGCAATTTATAATGATCTTTTAAGTGCGTCAATCCCTGACCTCATCATACTGCCTAAACGTGTTTAACTAAGCTGAATCAGTTTAGCAGCGATGTAACTGTTAGTAGCCACACTACAGTGCTGTTATAATAGTTTTTGATAACCACTCTTGAGATCTTCTCAGGAGCAATTCTCCAAAAGGGTTTTAGCTGTAACATTTAAAAAAAACTGATGATCTTCAAGTATATCTCCCTCCATTGGGCCACGTGATGGAGCTGTATGCTGTCAGCATTAGGACTCCCTGGAAATTTTTGCTGGCTGGAGCTGCCCCATTTACGTGCCTTGTTGGGCCCATATAATGTGGGCATCTCTGCATGTCTTAGTTCTTTCTCCCACCATCAACCATTCTTTGGTCCACCCCTGCTGAGGAACACCGTTGAACTTTTGCAAGTATTCACTAACGCTGCTACTTCTCACAGTTTATTTTAAAACATTCTTTTATGCCACAAAGAAAAGACAAGGAACCTCTGTTCCTGAATTGCCTTTTCGGCAATATTAAGATTTATAAAGCTGATGACCACGCTGTTTGTGTCCATTGCCTCGGTGCAAACCAGGACGTTAATGCCTGCTCAGTCTGCCAGAAATTTAACCAGGCACCCAGGATATGTCGTAAGAAGGCTTTAGAGGGTATTTCTATAACTTAAAGATATGGAGAAATGGGTTGCAGTGAAGGCAGCTTCACTGTTATCAACCACCCCTGTTCCCAGTCGGTCTGTTGATGCCCGCCATTAGCGGCAGCTGGCACTGACTAGTTGAAAAAAATATATTGAAGTCAGTGGAGAAACCCCACTACTCAGAAATGGGCAAGCAGCAAAAGGGCAAGGCCGCTTCCCTAGACTGTTCCTGTTCTCCTATCTGATGGGGTAAGTCTAATGAAAAAGACGGGTCCCCTGTTCTGTCTCTGGGTTCTTGCTCTGCCCACCTTTCCCCGACTGTCTCTCAGACAATCAAGGTTAGGGTCTGGTGTCGGCTCTTCTCCCCTGCCAGGGCACTGTCCTGTCGACGGTTCAGCCATTGTCGACCCCTTTGGGGCATGTCGACACACAGATATTGTATCAAACAACGTCAGAGATGTTTCAGCATCTCTTGCCTCTGCTGCCATCGTAGCCTCCTCCATTGGTGCCCTCTGCTGGTCCATTCTTGTTGACATTACCATTGATGCTTCAGTTCTCTATCCCTGCCAGGGTGCCGAGCCCTGAAAAGCCTCCATCAGTGGCTTGTTCTTAATTATCTCCTTGTCCCGTTGAGCCTCAGCCGATAGTGGATGACGACGATGAACTGGAGTATACTCCAGAGTATATGGAGCAGGAGGCTGTAGATGTGGTTGGACCAAGCTTCACTCTGTCTCCTTGTTCAGAGGAGAGTGTGAAAAATGCACCAAGGTCTCCATCTAAGGATGCCTCACTTCATCCTTTCCTTAAACTAGTTCAGACTAAATTGATGTTTAAAGCAGAGGAAGAGGATTCCTCCAAGAGGAATTTCCATGAGTTCTTGGATGTTTCTGCTTCTCCTGCTGTTGTTATTCCTTCCGTGCATTCTGCACTTGAGGGTGTGACTTTAGCAGCCTGGTACAGGCCTGCTGAACTGCCTGCAGTCCCTAGGAAGGCTGATAAACAATACCTAGTTCCACTGCAAAGCCATATTATTCCTCACAGCCGGAAACCGACTCTGATAATTATGGCTGCTTATGATAGATCTAAGGCTCCTGAACACATGAGGTCTCTTCCTCCTGACAAGGAATTGAGGAGCCTAAATGTAATGGGGAAGAGAACTTTTGCTTCTGCTTCCCTGGACCTAAGAATTGCTAATTATCAGGAATATATAATTAAATATCAGAACTGCCTTTGGAAGACAGTGGTCACCCTGGCTGAAATATTTCCAGAGGACCAGAATAAAGTAGTGGCACAGCAGATAAACTAATGGCTAGGAGCCTGGTCGGTATCTGCTGCACTGTGCATATGATGCCTTTGATGCTGCTGCTCCCTCTGGGATATGCCTTCGCCGCCACTCTTGGCTAAGGGTGTCTGGTTTTGCTTTATGTTGAACAATCTGTGATGAATGTTTCATCTGGGGCAAGCAGTTGTTTGGCACTGATGTTGAGACTGCTTTACAGGATTTACAGTCCTCTAAAATTCCTCTTATATCCCTGCATACTCATGACCCCTTCCCCAGGGTTAAGGGTTCAGATTCTTTTTGCAGGCCTTATACCTGTCCAGGCCATGGCTATTCATGGGGCCCCAGAAGAGGTTCCCAGAGGCCCCACGCCTACCGCTTTCTAAGCTGCCAACCTGCCCCTACGTGCTTTTGCCGTACTTGCAAAAGGTCAGACCATTACGGGCAACTCAGCTGCCACTGATGCTTTCTGACTCCCATCCCCTTCCTCCAGTCTCACTGCCTCAGGAAGTTTTGGTAGAAAGTCACATCGCCCTCTTTCTTCAGAACTGGAGGGAGGTCACTATAGATTTGTGGGACTTAGAAGTGATTCAGCAAGGACATATCTTAGACTTCCTTATTATTCCTCCAGTGACACCCCCCTCCCCCACTGCACAATAGATATCCCCCGGGACATTTTGCCCTTTTGATGAGAGGTTCAAGCACTCCCTCCACAAGAAGGCTCTAGAATTAGTCCCAGTTTGAGAAATAAACCAAGGCTATTATTCCTTGTACTTTTTGATTCCAAAATGGACCGGGGATTTAAGGCCATTGCTAGATGTTTGGTGATTGAAGCGTTTCCTAGAATACAAGAAGTTTAGAATGGTTTCCCTACAGTCACTTCATCCCCTCCTACTGAAAGGAGATTGGATGGTTGCACTGGACATGAAGGATGTATACTTTCATGTCAAGATCCTAAAGTCTCACAGAAAGTGTCTTGAGTTTCATGCTCCTGGGCTCACACTACCAATTTCGTGTCTTGCCCTTTGGTTTGTGCTCTGCATCGTTTGTTTTTGCCAAAATATTTGCTACGGTGCCTGTTGCTGTCTGCCGGGAGGGCCTGTATGTCCTCCCCTGCATATATGTCTAGCTGTTAAAAGCCCTATCTCAGGAGGACATTATCTACACATGGTTTTAGACTCTGCAATTGTTCAACCAGCTAGACTTTCTGGTCAGTGAGCCAAAGTCGGTCCTTACCCCCTGACAGAGGCTTCAATACTTAGGGGCTGTCTTGGACACAATGCTGGGTTGTGTTTTTCTGCCCTCAGACCATGCCACAGCACTGGTGGCCCAGGCATAACCGGTCTTCACCAGCAATTATGTCTCTGCTGAATCATCTTATATTTGTGCGCCTCGCTCCTCCTCCTGACCCCATTCTGTTCACCCCCTTCCCAGACCCAGGCAACCTGGAACTTACCTTCCACAGTCTCATTCTTGTGGCGGGTGCCTGGTCACCGGTAGGAGCCTTAGAGGGGCCAGCCGTCATCCTGTCAGGGGAGGTATTTTCCCTGTTTCCTTCCCATTATGCCCGGGGCCCCAGACGCAGACACGCATGTGCGTGGAGGCGCGTAGACACCCTGCTGCCCCAGTAACAGCCCCTTCCTCCTGTCCGGCCTAGTGTCTGGCTCCTTCTCGGCCTGCACTGCCCCCTAACCTCCACGCAAGGCAGCCAAGGGAAACCCACATCCCTCCCCGGAGAGGAGAGCTGCCTCTCGGCAGCTTGATCCAGCTCCACCCCAACCCCCTCTGCTGACCTCTGGTGGCCCGAACCCGCTCCCGAAATCACTGGCATACTACGAGGTAATGCGTCTAGTGCCTCAGCCCTCTGCGCCACTAGGCCTGTTTTGGCTGAATGTCTTGTAAGACTGATTGGCCTGATTTTAGCTACCACCCTGACAGTACCTTTGGCCTGTCCACATATGAAGATCCCCCACTGGTTCCTCAGGGCACGGCATTCAGATGAGTTGGAGTTTCTAATACAAGTGACTCTTCCTGTCCATTGCTTCCCATTCTGTGGATTTGAACGCTGTAATCTAGAGACGTGATCCCTATTCCTCCGGCCATCCCCCTCCTGTTGATGATCACGGATTCCTTAGGTTCGGGGTGGGAGTCTCTTCTGGGCCACTTTATAACCCAGGGCCAGTGGAGCCCTCTGGATGAGGTTCTTCACGCCAACACTCTGGGAATGAGGGCGGTTCTGCATGTCCTACAGGTGTTCACTGCCCTTCCTCCGGAGAATCCACTACTGATCGATACAGGCAGTATGTCGGAGATATACTACATCAGTCAACAGGGCAGAGTTCATTCATACACTCTTTGCAGAGAGGCAATGAGAGTTTGGTGTTGGGTGGTGGAACGTGACATATTTCTGTCAGCAGTGTTACTCCCTGGTACCCTGAATGCACTGTCTGATCACCTCAGTCGATCCAGTGCACTATTCCACGAATGACAACTCGGACTCAGTTATGGTCAAACTCTTTGAAAAATGGGGTCTCTGGACTTGGACCTGTTTGTGTCTCCATACAAAGCAAAACTGCTACATTTCTGCTCACTTGCTCCAGGGCATGGAGTTTTCTGGTGAGACAAGTCGTCTCTGTATTGGAAAGGGAGGTTTCTGTATGCTTTCCCCCTTTCTCTCTAATTTAGAGGGTTCTAGTTAAACTACGGGCTGAACCAGCCACCCTGATTCTGGTGGCACCTCACTGGCCCACACAGATTTGGTTTCCACTACTCTGGCAATTGGCAGTGGAACCTCCAGTCCCACTCTCCTTATGAGCAGGACTTCTGACACAGGAGTGTGACAGGGTTGAATAAGGCCCTGTCCCATTTGTTATGCAGAGAGAGTTAAATACAAGGATCTGTTATGTCCTTGTCTGTCTTGTCTGTCTGGTTGCGCACACAAATGTACTTGTGAGCCCTAGGAACTGATCACTCTGATGGTCTCACATTTCTCCACCTCTCACTTTGTCTCTACCTTAACTTGCTGTTTCTGGTTTTTCTTCCCCCTTGCATAGCTGCAGTTATAAAAATATATGAGAAACTATGTGAAACTGGGATCCTTTGGTGTGAAAATGTATATAGTTATATTGTTGAAAATGTTGCAAAAAGCTGTTTGTAACTAAACGGGTTAAACTTGCCATGAAGCACAAACTTTTTTTTTTCCCTCATTTGTATTTATGCGCCTTCTCTGCCTCCTCTCTCTACTCTTTCAGACAACCTCTATCTGCAGGCCCCCCATTCCTGCCGTGATCTGCCCCTAGAGCACACCATTCCACAGCATTTTACCCCCGTTATACCCCCCGGGCAGGGGTGAGGAGGGAGCCCCCCATGCTTACCCTCCTCAAACCAACATACTGTGCCATGGAATTTGGTGCAGCGGAGTCTGTCTGATGAGCCCTGGAGATCCCCCAACCAGCACAAACTTTTGCAGAGCTGTCAGCAGGTGGCCAGCTTGGAACATTGTTCTATTTGTTGCACCTGCAAGGAAACTGACAAGAACATTTTAAGAAAAAAACAGGACCTCTCTTAACGAGTTCCCAGGCCAAGATTTATAAAAAGAATAGCACTGCTTTTCCTAATGAGTAAGAGGTACAAACTTAGAATTAGAGAAGCCCTTAGATGAAGGACTTTGTTTTCTGTTTGTGTTGCCTTTGTATTTTACTGTTATTGATGATAATAAGCCACTTACCTGCGAATTTTACAACTACTCCTGGTCTTCCTATGTTTCTTGACTTGTGCCTCGACGACAAGGAGCAGGCTGCTCTATGGCACCCTGATCTTTGCTCCTTGCACCACCATGCCTGGCTCTGGAGGACATAGAGCTCTTCCACTTCGGGTTTTCCTGGCAGTGGCAGATGTTCTCTTGGTAGCTAGAAAGCAGTCTGTCCAGTACACCTACTCACAGAAATGGAAATGTTTTACAGTGTTGTGTACTCGGCATGCCCTGGATCTCTTTACATGCACAGTTCCTAAAGGTCTGGACTACCTCTTGTCCCTTAAGGACTCGGGACTAGGATATTCCTCTTTTAAGGCCCACATGGCTGCTATGTCGACTTTTCATGCCCTCACAGAGGGCAAGACTGTGGCCCAGCTAGAAGTTTGCCGAAGATTCCTAAGTAGCATTCTCGTACTGCTCCCCCAAGATCCTGTTTCAGTGTAGGACTTCAATTTGGCCCTAGAGACCTTGATTGCACCTGCCCTTGAGCTTGCATCTGCTTGTGAACTGCGCTCCCTCTATTGGAAGACAGTGTTCCTGGTGGGAATAGGACAAAAACTACTAACACGCAGGAAACATTTAAACAGTGCAGAAGTTTATTACTTATGTAAAAGAGCCAACCACATAAACAACACTTATGGCTGGCAGTAGAGCCTAGAGGTTAGAGGTTAGAGGAACGAGGTGTGAACGAGCTTGAGACATCCAGCAGACCAGACCTGAGTTTGATTCTCAGAACCTCCACTTGCATACTGTGTGACTCTGAGCAAGTCACTTAACCGCCCAGTGCTCCCAGGTCACCCCTGAAAACAGGCACTTGTGCCTAGTGAGCCTTACCTGGATACCAAAGACTAAAAAATACAAAAAAAAAACACCAAACTCCCAGCCCAGATCAGCAACACCTCTCTGCCCCTTCTTCAAGAAGCTATGCTTTTTGTGTGGGTAGCTCTTTTTATTTAAGTAATAAACATTTTGCACTATTTAGATTTTTTTCTATGCTCGATACTTTTTGTTCTTTTCTGAGTATCCTGCTTTCACCACTGCTTCAAGGGATATTCTCTGAGTGCTAGGTGTGTTTTTTTCACTGTTCGTAGTAACAATGACATCTGCTAGGCACAATTATTTCTGAGTTACAGGTTCTGGTTGCAGCCCCATTCAATTCTTATTTTCCACAAGGATAGGATTACATTATGTACTAATCCTTATTTTTTCCGAAGGTTGCGTCAGAAATAACATTAAAGTAGGATAAGGATAAAAAGGCCAGTAAGGTGGGGCGGGGGGGGAGAACGACAGATGATGCTATCTCTACCGAACAGGTGTGGCAAGCCCTAAAGGCCCTAAGGAAAGATAAATCTTCTGGGCCAGATGGCATTCATCCGAGAGTACTACGGGAATTGGTGGACCTAGTGGCCGCACCACTGGCAGAGCTCTTCAACAGGTCGCTTGAGACAGGGAGGGTACCTAGGGATTGGCGAGAGGCACATGTGGTGCCAATCCATAAAGGGGGGTCAAGGGAAGCACCAGGTAACTATAGACCAGCAGTACTCACTCCTCGGCTCGCGAGCCACATGCGGCTCTTTAGCGCTAATCTTGCGGCTCCCACACTGACAGTGCAATATCCCTACCCATGCGGCTCTTTTGGGGGATTCAAAATCAAATAAACCGCGATGTTGAGTTTTGTTTCGTTCTCCTCTCTACATCGCCTGTTCGCCAATGGTTCGAACTGGAAGCAAATGGCATAGGTGGAGGAGGAGGAGGACCTAACCCCATTGGGGGTTAATCATTCGCAGATTGGCTTGGGATCCACATTTTGATCCAACCCGGCTTATTTTTCCTTCTTGAGAGCAAGCGATCCTCCGCCCCCACTCCCGCTCCATTCAGAATTGGGCAAGTGAAACATTTAATATTCAGGTTGGAACATAGCTGAGACATTCCGGTTAGTGACTTCAATGGTATATTTGAATGAGTGAAGTGGCCAGAATTGTGGAGAAAATCTACTGTGAGGGAACAGGGCAAAATTACCAGTGTCCACATTTGGAATTGAATGAGATTAACAGCAGACCGGTGTTTTAGTTGTTTCAAAATGAATGCAGTGGTATTAAATGTCTCATTCATTGGTCGGCATTTAATAGCACTTCTTTCGTTTCCATTCAGATAAAGCACGTTTCACTCCTGGGCTTTAAATTTAATTTCATTCATGAAGTAGCCAGCATCAATGAGTATAAACGTGAGGAATAGGCACAGTATCCAGCACACAAAAGAATGCCTTTGAATTGCATTATCATGCTGCTCTTGTTTCAAAGAAGGAGTGTCATGTCTCTGACTGATATTTCAATATGTGTAATAGTTAAGCAATAAACCACGACAGGGTGTTGGTGATGCTGGTTTTACCCTCGCTAGGCGTGGGTAAAACCAGCATCACCAACACACTGGAGTGGTTTATTGCTATTATACAATGTCCCTATTAATTTTTTTGTCACAAAAAATGAGGAGAAAAATCATAATTTTTCATTTTTTCCAGTTTTTATTTAATTATTTGTTACGCTGCAAAAATAGTCCAGTATGGATCGTGCATGCTGCAGGGCAGAGAGACTACGAAGGTTTGACAGGAAATGAGAGGTCAGTGGGTGGAGCTCAAATCAGAGGTCAGTGGGTGAAGCTTTGTTTCTTTTCCTGAATGAAGGAGAGAGCAGTGTGGAAATTAAATGTTACTTGCTGTTAGTTTAACACAGAAGGTAAGGTTTCAGGCTTCAGGTTTTTTTTTTTTTAAAGTTTGCTGCCTGTCAGCTTTAGGAGCGTGTTCGATCAGGTGGCAGGCTGAAACAGGGAGAGCGGGTGTCTTCAGCGCTGTGAGTACGGGCGTCCGAGATCGTGGTTTTTAGTTTAGCTTCTGGGTTTTAGGTAGAAAGATGTAGAGGGAAATTCTGGCAACATTGGAGTTTTTGTTTTTAATTACGGATTATGGGCTGTGGGAGGAGTAGCGCGGCGGGTGGCGTTTAGACAAAACAAGATGGCTCGGAACGATTTAATTTTTTTTTTTGCAGTTACTGAGATGCGGCTGGCTGGCACCTTTTTTCGTTGGTAATGCTAGATTTTACAACGCTTGAAAGGTGCCAGTTAGCCAATCGGAGTGGTGGACTATAAGACCTCGTTGTATAATTCTATTTCTGATTGTATTTATGCTGTTGTTTGTTAATTAATGTGTATTTAATTGCAATAAATTGATTTAAATGAATATGTTTTTGTGTGCACACATTATTTCGGAAGTGAGAAAGCTGTGTATGTGGGTTGTGGCTCCTGAGCCAAGTGAAGTCATAGAATGTGGCTCCTAAGCCAAGTTGGAGTGAGTACCACTGCTATAGACCCATCAGTTTGACCTCAGTGGTGGGAAAATTAATAGAGAGTATACTGAAGGAACAATTGGGGGAGTTCTTGGAGGAGATGGGAGGTCTGGATAGTCGGCAACATGGGCTTGTGACCAGTAGATCGTGTCAAACCAACCTTGTGGAGTTCTACGAATGGGTAACATCGGAACTGGACAGGGGAAAGCCTGTGGATGTACTATTTTTAGACTCCAACAAGGCGTTTGACTTGGTCCCCCACAATGGTCTGGTGGAGAAACTGACGGGGATGGGTGTGGACCCATTGATGGTTAGATGGAAAGGAAACTGGCTAGATAGATGCACACAGAGAGTAGTGGTCGGTGGGGAGCTCTCGAACGCTAGAGGGGTAGGTAGTGGGGTACCGCAGGACTCAGTCCTGGGTCCGATCCTGTTTAATGCATACATATCTGACATCAGGGTTGGGTATAGGGTGTTAAATGAGTCTTTTCATGGATGACTCCAAGTTGGGAGCAGTAGTAGAGGGGGAAGAGGGGAGGTTGGCTCTGCAAGGGGACCTGGACACCCTGGAAAGGTGGTCTCACACTTGGAAATTAAATTTCAATACCACCAAGTGCAAGGTGTTACATCTTGGCCGGGGGAACCCTAAACATGAGTACACCTTGGGAGTGAAGGAGCTGGAGGCCTCAACAGGGGAAAAAGATCTAGGGGTCATTGTGGATGCATGTATGAATAACTCTGAGCAGTACAGGAGAGCAGCTAGCAAAGCAAAGAGGATGTTGGGATGCTTCGTAAGGGGGATCACCTCTAGGAGCAGGGAAGTGATACTGACGCTGTACAATGGACTGGTTAGAGCACACCTTGAATACTGTGTACAGTACTGGAGACCACACTTGAAGAGGGACATACAGCTCCTGGAGAGGGTACAGAGGAGGGCTACCAAGGTGATACGAGGACTGGGGGATTTGACGTAAAAGGACAGACTTGAGGAGCTTGGCCTGTTTTCATTGGATGAGAGGAGAGAAAGGGGGGACATGATTGAGGTCTTCAAGTACCTCAAGGAAATAAATTGGGTAAACACGGAGGGAATCTTTAAACTAAAGGAGGGAGGTATTACCAGAGGACATGGTGTGAAGTTGGAAGGTGGAAGGATGAGGGTGGGAAAGAGGAAAAGGTTTTTCACTGAGAGGGTGTTGGATCCTTGGAACGTGCTGCCTGGAGAGCTGGTTCAGACTTCCACAGTGGAGGGCTTCAAAAGAGGGTGGGACAGATACAGAAAGGGGATCTATCAGATGAGGGTCTGGCCCAGAGGGGCGGGGAGGGATGACAGGGGCTTCTGGTACACAAGTTGGGGGTTAGGGCCCCGATTCCCAACATGGGATCTAAGGTTCGAGCAGACTGGATAGACCATAAGACCTAATCTGCTGGCAATTAGTATGTTAGTAAATTAGATTGTAGACCTTCCTGTTCACTTTTCATTTCCCACAGATAGTGGAGAAAGTTCTTGACATATGCTGGATGTCTATAGCTCACTGTGTTGCTACTTGGATCCACAAAGGATTGTAGACAATCTTCTCAACTGTTTATTGCTTTTGCCCCCGAATGGTGGGCTCCTCGATTTTAAAACAGAGCCTTTTGAAATAGCTTTCCAGTTGTATTGCATTTTGTCACTAGAAGCATGGTAAGCAGCTTCCTGGTCCCTTTCGTGCTCATTCCTCCTGGGGGGTGGCCAGCTCAGTGGCTTGTTTTCAGAATGTGTCCATTGCTGACATTTGTGCTGCTGCCACTTGGAGTACTGTTCATACATTCACTGAAAAATACAGCCTGGATACTGTCTCTTATAAACGTGTTGGCCTTGTCCTCTTTGTTTTGCAAGGCTTCCTTTTCAGGATCATTAGATCTTACTTCGAGTGGGAGCTCTTGCAGCAGGCTAGAACCATTAGGACTAATGCCGCAGGCCTTAGGAGCCACTGGAAAAATCTTAACTAGCAGTACCCAGCAGGGACCGCCCCCTGACGGTGGCTCCACCCCGACGTTGGCCACGGTACATAAGGGGTTGGACCTCGGCTCCACCCCAGTTCTTTTCCCGCTACGACCTGCTCACGTTGGGAAAGATTTTGCTTCCAGCAGTTTCAGCTGAAATTTAGATTTTTTTCCTCCAAAATCGACCGTTTTTTCTCCTTTTCTCATCCTCAGTTCGCATCCAGCGTATGTCGTCTCCGTCATCTGTCTCCTCTGGGCCGAAGAGGAACAAGTGCGATTGTGACTGCCAGATACAATCAAAAGACGGCCACACCAAGTGAGTCTTCTGTCTGGGCCCCACAACAGCGCCTCCTGCAAGATCTGCAGCGGCTTTACCAGCAGGACACGCATTCGGCACCTGAAGGCCCTAAAAGCCCATCTATTAGAGCAGCAGATGGATGTCCTGCACACCTCGGGGGGACATGGGAAAGCATCGGGACAAGCCCCGTAAACGGTCCCGAGACAAGGACCATAGCCGGTCCCATCCCCCAGAAAAGCCTCTTCTTCCTTGGGCTCAGGAGAACACCAGAAGCATCCTCGCAAGGAGGATACCAAGAAGCCGAGCCCTCTTGCTAAAAACCTGGCACTGGTCAAGGCGGGACAGTCAGAGGAAAAAACAGCGATACCCAAGGTAGCGCCACTGCGAGTGACCCCCAAGACCTCTTCGGCACAAACCTCGGCCCTGCCCAAGCAGGCTCTGGCTTCGCTAGGTTCGGGTAAGCTGCTGGGTGACAAGGACACCCCGGCACCACCTGTAAAGCCGGCGCCGGCTGAAGTACCAGCGCCAGTGGAGGTTCCTCTGGTGGAAGACACTCCCGTGGTGGGGGCAGCCACTGAAGTTCCAGTGACCCTCAGGTCTTCCACCCCACAGGACTCTTCCAGGGACTCCCCCATCCATGCCCTACCGGACCCTCCAGGTTCACCGTTCCCCTTGTTGGGGACAGCAACAGCTGTATTTACCAAGGAGGAGCTGCAGGAACTCTTCTCTTTTTGGAGGTCAGGTAAAAAAGAAGGAGACTACACTGAAGCCAGACCAGACACCGGTTCCCAACCAGCCAGACAACCGTGAGCCCGAGGGCCTTCCCACTCCTTCTCCAAAGACCCCTGAGCGGCCGCTTCCTCATCCTCCCTCGAAAGCTCATTCCCGGTCTGGGGACCGTCGTCATCACCCTTCTTGATTGGGCAACCGTTGTTGGTCCCGGTCTCAGCCCAGGAGCAGATCCCGCTGCCACCACGGATCCTCCTCCTCCTCCAGGCAGGCCCACTCCTGTTCCCCATGCCAGTCTCGATGGACCGGCGTCGGTCTTCGCTCTGTCGTCGGTCCCTTAGCTAGGCGCCGGTCCCCGGACCGACATCGGTGAGGTAGTCACCGACGTTCGAGCCGGGGGGAGTCCTAGACGCAGCTCAGTCTGTTCTAGGCCCAGTAGCAGGTTGTCCTCCTCCTCCTCCTCATCCCTCTCGAGGGTAGGGGGTTCCCCTGGGGAGAAGGACCACCCCGCTCGCCTCCTGACGATCCGACTTTTATGGATGTTATGAGGCACATCTAGGCCTCCAGCGAATGGGAGACGGATGACCTGGATCTGGAACGCCGTTGACTGACCCGTTACCTGAGGCAGAAGGAGCCCAAGCCTCTGGTGGTGCCTCCTTTGGTGGCTACTTTCCAAGACCTTATTAGGATAACTTGGAAGCATCCAGCATCAGTCCTGGTCGTTCCCAAAAAGTCAGACCAGCTGTACAAGGCCCCGAGGGATGAGCCTTTCCTGGCGGAACACCCTCAGGCAGACTTCTCGGTCATTACGGCTGCTCACGACAAGTCTAAGCAACCTAAGCACAGCTCCCAACCTCCTGACCCGGAATCCCGTTACTTGGACCAGGTGGGCAAGAAGGTCTACTCTTCCTCCACCTGCTGCATTAGATCCCTCAACTTCCTTACACATATGGTCCAGTACCAGAATGTGCTGTGGGAGAGGGGACAAGATCTAGTCAGTGCCTTGCCAGACTCCACGCAAAAAACGGAGCTTCTGGACATATTGAAATCGGGCTCGGACGTAGGCACGCATGTCCTCCGTGCCTCGTACGACACTGCAGATATGGTGGCCAGAGCGGCAGCATCAGGTGTCTGCTTCCGGCACCATGCCTGGCTGTGAGTCTCAGGATTTCACCAGGATTTGCAGTCTGGAATCCGGGACCTCCTGTTCCAGGGTTCCGTCCTTTTTTGGCAGGAGATGGAATCTCTTATCTCTCATCTCCGGGAGTCAGGCAAATCTATCTTGTCCATCAGACAGATGTACAGAAGGGACCAGAAACGCACGAAACGTCAGCCATTTCGTAAGCTCTCAGACGCTCAAGCCCATGGAAATCAACAGGGCCAAAGAGGTGGCTTCAAAAGGAAAGCCGGCATCCAGCACCCTGGAGGCACTCCTTTTCAAGGCCCCAAGACCTCCCAAGCCTCTCTGCCCACTCCTGGCTCCGCCCAATGACTCTGTAGGGACCCCCCCCTTCCCCGGAGGGGACACGGGGGAGGCGGTAGCGGGTCACTTCTCCCTTCATCTGAAGGGTTGGATCTCCATCACAGTGGATCAGTGGGTCCTGGACATTGTAAGGAAGGGACATACCACTGGAGTTCACCAAAATTCCACCAGATACTCAACCAAGGTCCTCAAGATATACTCCTTCTCATATTCCCCTCATAGAAGGAGAGATTCAGGCCCTCTTGCAAAAAAGGGCGATAGAGCCTGTTCCTCTGCAGCAGCGAGGAAAGTGACATTGCTCCCATTTTTTCCTGGTCCCAAAAAAGACAAAAGATCTTCGTCCCATCCTGGACCTCTGCTCCTTAAACAATTATATAGAGTACCAAAGATTCAAGATGGTGACCCTTCCAGGTCTTATTCCTCTGCTGCACGAGGGAGACTGGCTCTGCTCTGTGGATATGCAAGATGCGTACATGCACATCGGGGTCTTTCCCCCTCACAGGAAGTACTTAAGGTTCCACTTCCAGGGGGAGCATTACCAGTTTCGGGTTCTTCCGTTCGGCCTCTGTTCCACTACTGGAGTATTCACCAAGTGCTTAACAGTGGTTGCTGCAACTCTAAGGTGCCAGGGTCACTATGTCTTCCCTTACCTTGACGATTGGCTGCTTGCAGCACCGTCAAGGAAGCGCCTTTTTCAGGCTCTCGGAGACACTTATACTCTGTTCCAAGATGTGGGGATCACCCTGAATCTTCTGAAGTCTTCCCCAGAGCCCAGCCAAAGACTCGTCTTTATTGGGGCAGTCCTGGATTCGCTCCAGGGCATTGCCTTTCTTCCTCCAGAGAGGGGAGATTGCCTGCGAGAGATAGCCAGAACGGTCCTAGTAACCCCCCCAGGTCCAGCCCAGGACCTTCCTCAGCCTTCTGGGGTACATGGCAGCAGCCATCCCGGTCACTCCCTTGGCCTGCCTCCACATGAGGGTTCCACAATGGATGCTCAGGATGCAGTGGGACCAATGCTCCGACGACCTAGATCACATGGTCAGGGTCGCAGAGCTGGTCAAGAGGACCCTGCTTTGGTGGTTTGACCCTCTCAATTTGGAGAAACGGGTCCCCTTTCATCAGGAGCCCCCAAATCAGACTCTGATGACAGATGCATCTGATTTGGGATGGGGGGCACACCTAGGGGCTCACCGGACACAAGGAGTCTGGACCCCGGAGGAGCATGCCCTCCACATCAACGTACTGGAAATGCGAGTGGTCCTCTGTGCGCTACATGCCTTCCAAGAGGAACTTGTCCCAGGCTCTCTTCTAGTTCGGATGGACAACATGGCGGTCGTCTTTTATATCAGCAAGCAAGGGGGCATTCACTCCTACCCCCTATGCAGGGAGGCGATGAAAGTCTGGTATTGGATGCTGGAGCGTCACATTCCTCTGTCCGCAGTGCATGATGCAGAGGCCTAAACAACCTGGTAGACCACCTAAGCAGGTCTCAGTCCAAGGCGCAGGAATGGGAGTTGCTACAATCAGTAGCAGACCAGCTCTTTGACACGTAAGGTCGTCCAGAGCTGGACCTCTTTGCGTCTCCACGCAACACCAAACTGCCAATTTTATGCTTGCAGGAGCACACGCCTGGTGTTTTCTGGCCAGGCGCATTGTCCCTTTGTTGGCCGGGGAAGTTTCTTTACGCCTTCCCTCCCTTCCCCCTCATTCAGAGGGTATTGTTGAAACTACAGGCCAAAGAGACTCGGATGATCCTAATTGCCCCATTATGGCCCCGGCAGATTTGGTTCCCACTTCTTCAGCATTTGTCCTCGGAGCCTCCAAATTCCGCTTCCAGTATGCTTGCAGTTGCTGTCCCAGGACCAGGGCAAGCTAGTCCAACTGGATCTCAGATCCTTACATCTTCCTGCTTGGCTCCTGCAGACGTAGTCAAATCAAAAGTACCGGGTCTCCCAAGAGGTGGCAGACGTCCTTGTTTCAGCAAGAATGGGAAGAACACCCTCCCCTCAGCTAGTGGTCAAACAGGAATTCGGCGTGTTTGCCGTTCATTTGCATCACCAGGTAAGAAAAAAGGTTTGTCTCCCCATACGATGCACAGGGGTAATGCCAAACTTCACCCAACAACTAACACACCAAAATCTGGCCAATGGAAAATCATGTACACAAATGCTCACAGCCTGGGAAATAAGATCCCAGACCTGCAGGCAATAATGTCAGAGGCTAAACTGGACATAGTAGCAATTAGTGAGACGTGGTTTACCAGTAACCACACTTGGGAGACTCTCAGTACCTATGTATTGTTCAGAAGAGACCGAGGCAAAAAGGGGGGGAGGAGGCCCTGTATGTTAATGAAAAATATCAAAGCTACAGAAATTCAGAATACACATAAGGAGCCAGAAGAACTGTGGGTCACCCTGGAAACAGGAAATGGGACAGCCATAAGAACTGGGGTTGTCTACAGGCCCCCAGACCAGAGGAGGACATAGACACATTACTGTTAGAAAATATACAAAACATGACAGCTAAAGGGAGGTTCTGATAATGGGAGACTTCAACATGCCAGATACAGATTGGTCAATACCAGCAGGAACATCTGCCAGAACTAGACTCATAGTGGATTCCCTACAGGGGGAGGGCCTCAAACAACTGGTACAGCAACCCACAAGAGACAGGGCTATCCTAGATCTAGTACTGACTAACAAAGAAGGGATCACAGATCTCCAGGTAGAAGGTCACCTGGGGCCAGTGACCATCACATGGTATGGTTCGATTTGCTTACTACATCTAAATCATCCCATTCCAAGGCAAAAATATGGGACTTCAGAGGAGCTGACTTTGATAAGATGGCCAACAGAGTTAAGCTAGCCCTGGCAAAAAGAAACACAGGTGAGGAGGTACAGGCAAAGTGGGCAAGCATTAAGGATACAATACTTGAAGCAACATCCCATTGTGTTAGACAGAAAGGAAGTGCAAAGAAGAAGGAAACCACTTTGGTTCTCAAATACAGTAGCAGAAAGGTCAGAGCCAAAAGGCTGGCCTTCAGAAAATATAAGGAACACAGCGGATGAAGATAGGGAGGCATACCAAACTGCCCTAAGGGAAGCAGGTAAGGCAGTAAGGCAGGCAAAGTCCCAAACTGAGGAAACACTAGTACTAACAGTAAAGAGGAGACAAGACTTTCTATAGATACATTAGTGAAAGGAGAAAGTCCAGAGGGGTATTGCTAAGCTTAATGGAGAAAAGGGAGCATGTGAGAGGAGGACCCTGTAAAGGCATCTATCCTAAATAGATACTTTTGCCCAGTATTTACTGAAGAGAAGGTAGGGCAGGGCCCACAGCTCAGCATCATGGACACAGGGGGGAGGGAGGTGAGCACTACTCCCTTCACAAAAGAAAGGGTCCTACAAGAGCTTGCTAAGCTCAGGGTGGATAAGGCAATGGGACCTGATGGCATACATCCCAGGGTACTTAAGGAGCTAAAGGAGGAACTAGCAGAGCCATTAGCAGAATTGTTTAGTGAGTCTCTGAGCACAGGAGAGGTCCCAGAAGACTGGAGAAGGGCTCATGTGATCCCACCCACAAGAGTGGTAGCAGGAGGAGGCGGGAACTACAGACCGTCAGTCTTACCTCAGTAGTGGGCAAGATTATGGAGGCACCTTTAGGAAAGGATAGTGCAACACCTGGAATCCATAGGGCACAGGATCCAAGACATCATGGGTTTACAAAGGAAGGTCCTGTCAAACTAATCTCATAGATTTCTTTGACTGGGTAACCAGAGTGGTGGACCAAGGGGAGCAGTTGATGTCGCCACCTTGACTTCAGCAAAGCTTTTGACACTGTTCCACATAGAAGATTGATAAATAAGCTAGGTAGGCTCAGGGTGGGCTGAAGTTGGTCAACTGGGTGGCAAACTGGTTGACTGGCAGAAAACAGAGAGTGGTGGTAAATGGTATACAGTCAGAAGAGATGCAAGTCACAAGTGGGTACCTCGGGATCAGTCCTGGGCCAGTCCTATTCAACATCTTCATTAGTGACCTCGCAGATGGACTAGAGGTAAGGCTTGTCTGTTTGCAGATGACACCAAGATCTGCAACAGAGTAGATGATCCAGATGGGTGGGCAGAATGAGAAGAGATCTGGATAAACTAGCAGAATGGTCAGAAGAGTGGCAACTGGGATTTAATGCAAAGAAGTGCAAAATCATGCACATAGGGAAGAGAAACCCTGAAGCCACTTATAGGCTGGGAGGGAGTGGCTAGCAGTCACAAAGGAAGAAAGAGACTTGGGCATCATCATCACTGATGACCTAAAATCATCCAAGCAGACCTCTAAAGCAGTAGGTAAGGCTAGGGGGTGTTAGGGTGTATTAGTAGGGTATCACAAGTCATAAGAGGAGGTAATAATCCCTCTGTACAAGACATTGGTTAGGCCCCATCTGGAGTACTGCGTGCAGTATTGGAGGCCACACCTTCACAAGGACATTAACAAATTGAGGCAGTCCAGAGAAGGGCAACCAAAATGGTGCAGGGACTGCATCAGAAGACATATGAGGACAGATTAACGGAGCTCAATATGTATACCCTTGAGCAAAGGAGGGAGAGAGGTGATATGATCGAAACATTTAAACACCTTAAGGGCATTAACAAGGTGAAAGAGTCTAACATGTTTAAATATAAGAAAAATAGCAGGACAAGAGGACACAGCATGAGATTAGAGGGAGGCTGATTAAGGGGGAATGTGAGGAAATTCTTTTTTACAGAAAGGTGGTGGATGCATGGAATGGCTTACCACAAGAAGTGGTGGCTATGAATACAGTGCAAGGCTTCAAACAGGCATGGGATAGGCATAAGGGAGCAATACAAATGACTATGAATAGATAGGTCACTGACAGAGCAAAGGCCGATGGCACATTTATAAGGTAGAAAAAGAAATGGGCAGACTGGATGGGCCTTGCGGTCCTTATCTGCCGTCAACTTCTATGTTTCTATGTTTCTAAAGCCCTCTACTCGCTCCACTTACACTATGAAGTGGAAGTGTTTCTGTTTGTGGGCTTCGTCTCACCATCTGGATCCCCTTACCTGTCCGGTGAACTCAGCATTGCAGTATCTCCTCTCCTTATTCCAACAAGGCTTGAGCTACTCTTCCATTAAGGTGCATATGTGGGCCATTTCTGCATATCATGTCCTCTTGGGGGATAGAACCTTGGCCCAACTAGACGTGGCCCGCACCTTCTTACAGGGTATTCTGCATTTGAGACCTCCCATTAGGGATTCTATCCCTCCCTGAGACCTCCTGTTTGTGTTGGAGAAGCTCACCCCTTGAACCGGCATCTGATTGTGAGCTGCATTATCTTTCCTGGAAGGTTTGCTTTTAGTTGTCGTTACTTCAGCTTGAAGAGTTTCCGAGCTTTAGGCTCTGATGTGTGAAGAGCCTTATTTGATTTTTCGCAGGGAAAGGGTTTCCCCTTAGAACAAATCCAAAGTTTCTTCCTAAATTGGTCTTGGAGTTGACCCTCAACCAATTGGTTGACCTTCCAGTTTATTTTTCTACCCCTTCCAATAGAGGAGATGCTCTCCTACACACACTGGATGTTCACAGGGCGCTGAGGTACTACCTCACGCGCACAGCTATGCACCGTAAATTGGAGCAATTGTGCGTGGCCTTTGCGCCACAACACTTGGGCAAACTGGTGTCTAAACAGACCATTTCTAAGTGGCTTGCCCACTGTATTGTGTTTTGTTACGAAAAGCACAACAGATCTCTTCCGGGCACAGTTAGAGGTCATTCCACCAGGGGAGTGTCTGCTTCTTTCGCCGCCTTAAAAAACTTCTCAGTAAGAGACATTTGTGTGGTGGCCACTTGGAATTCCGTACACTCATTTGTGAAGCACTGCAGTCTGGACATTGCCTCCAGATGCCGTGCCGGTTTCGGCTTGGCAGTCCTCCGGGGACTTCTGTCCTGATTTGTTGTGATGTCAGCATTCCTTCCATCCTTCCTCCTCCAAGGGCTAGTCACCTCCTTGGCACGGGATTGCTCGGGATTCTGTCCTAATGGTTATAGCCTGCTGCAAGAGCTCCCACTCGAAGTAAGATAGTACAGTTGTGTAAGAACTTACCTTGACGGTAGATCTTCGAGAGGAGCTCTTGCAGCAGGCGCTGCTTTCCCGCCCTTCATCCCCCTGATGAGGTTTTCATCACATCATGAACAGACTTCGCTCGATTCACTTGCTGGGATCCGTTCGTGGATCTTGGCGGGGGAGCTAGAGTGGAGCCAAGGTCTGTCTCCTTATGTACTGTGACTGACATCGGGGTGGAGCCGACATCAGGGGGCGGTTCCTGCTGGGTACTGCTAGCTAAGATTTTTCCAGTGGGTCCTAAGGCCTGCGGCGTTAGTCCTAATGGTTATACCTGCTGCAAGAGCTCCTCTTGAAGATCTACTGTTGCGGTAAGTTCTTACGTAACTGTACTTTCCGGCCATCCTTCCTCCGTGGTGCTGCTAGGGAATCGTTCCATGATGTGATTTAGTGGAGGGAGATATCCTCAAAGAAGAAAGGATGGTTACCTACAGTAGACCTACAACAGAATCTCCTCCGTTGAGCCACAGCTGTCCCCTCCCACCTTCTTCCCTTGTTGAGTGACAGGTAGCTGTCCTGCCTGCTCTCGCAAGCTGGTTCTCCTCTGATGCCTCCTATGGCATCTGAACTCAGGTTTCCAAATCCTCACCTGTGTGCTTGATCCTGGTCACATCACTGTCTTGAAGGTGGATGTTCAAGCAGTGCTACACAAAATGACGTTTTAGCCTGTTTTCTTCACTTTTCAACCTGTTTTCCCCCAGAAGAAATAAACCAGAGGTTATACTGAAGTGCTTCTCTGTGCCCCCCAAAATAGAGGTCTCTGGCATATTCTGTACATGACTGGACTAAATGAGCATGTGGTATACCAAAAGTTTTACATGCTGTCCCTAGGTTCTCTCCTCCCTCTCCGGGCAGAAGAGGATTGGATGGGTACCCTGGATATGCAGGACACCTACAGTATCTGCACATCACAGTCAGGCAGTGCCACCACCAGTTTCCTTTGCTTCTGCTTACAAGGGCAACACTACCAATTCCAAGGCTTGACCTTTGGATTATCATTGGCAATGTATAGCTTTACCAAGTGCTTTGGCCACAGCACTCCATTAGGAAAAGGCAGTCCACTGGCTTATAAGTCAGTACCATCACTCAATTAACGAGAGCCTTATTAATTGAGTGTGGTGGTATTGATTTAAACCCAGTGGACTGCTCTGATATTAAGAAAAGCCCTAGAAACCACATTCCCATTGCTATCAATAGGCTGGTAAACTGTATTTCTTTTTGTTACCAGAAATATGGCAAACCCTTGCTGGGCTCGGTGAAAGGTCACTCCATGAAGGGAGTGGCGGCATCCTTCGCCGCTTTAAGGAATATGTCCTCATCAGACATCTGTGCAGCTGCCATGTGGAACTCTGTCCATACGTTCATCAGGCATTACAGTCTTGACATTGTCTCGAGATGCAGAGCAAATTTCAGACTGGCTGTTCTGCAGGGACAGCTCTCCTGACAGCATTGTCCTCTTTCTTTACCCCTGATTCCTCCACCCGGGATCAGTCTGGGTCTCCTTTACTGCTTGGGATTCAGTCCTACCAGTGTTTCATGCTGCAAGAGCTGCCTCTCGAAGTAAGATAGTACAGTTTCATAAGAACTTACCGTAACAGTAAATCTTCAAGAGACGCTCTTGCAGCAGATACTGCTTCCCATCCATCTTCCCCCTTGAGGAACCTCTCTGCATTATTCTTTGGTCAGCACTACTGTTGTTGCTCTATGTGGAATTCACCTCAGTACTCTGTTCCAGATCACCTTCCATCCTCGATGCCGGAGTCTCCAGCGGGGAGGACTGAGGGATGCAGGGGACTGCCCTCCCTTTTTAGTGTGTGTGACATCGGGGGGTGTTCCCCACTATAGACTGCTAGCTAAACATTTTCCATGGGGTCCTGGTTCCTCCCAGCTTCAGTCCTACCAGTGTTACCTGCTGCAAGAGTTTCTCTCGAACATCTGCTGTTATGGTACATTCTTACGTAACTGTACTATCTTAGAGAGGATCTCCACAGAACCATACCTTTTTCCCCTCCTTCCATCTCTGTGGTGTGACGGACCTTTGCATCTTCTTTGAGGACATCTCCCTCCATACAGCTACCCCTTTGTAACTGAAAGCTGTTGACATTAGGGCTGTTCAGAAAATTTTCCCTCGCTGGGGCCACCCGTGTTGACGCATAGGCACCACCTATATAATGTGGGCAGACCCATCCCTCTTTAGGTCCCCCCAGCCAGTAGCCACTCATCAGATCATGAGGGATACTCCTATGTGGATTTGGTTGATAGCTTTACTTCTTTGTTGATTACTTATTTGTTTGTTGCACGTCATCATGAAGAGGCTTCAACTGCTTTTTCATCTGTTGGTGCAGCCTGAAGATCTTTAGAGATGATGCACACTCCTTCAGTGTAAACTGCCTGGGCCTCTCACTTGATGTGAAGAACTGCTTTATTTGCTAGGGCTTCAACCAGGTCATGAGGAGACAAAAAGCTTTAGAACGTTTTCTACAAAATTAAAACTCTTAGTGGTTCACACTGGTGTCTACACTGGTATTTTGCTGTCTTGTTCTTCAGGTTTAGTTCTTGGGGAACTCCGCCAGTCACTTCATCGGACATCCATGCTGTTGCCTTCAAGGGAACTAGCATTGGAGAAGTCGAAAAAGGATTTGTTATCAGACTGTAAAAGCAGCAAACACTGTAAGGATAGCTCGACTTTAAATCCCGGTCCCCGCTGCATTCTGATAGAGAAGGTAAGTTGCCCATCTAACAACAAAAAAAAAAAAACAAAAAGGTTCATGTAGGGGGCAGGGTCTTCCTTTTTTCCCACCAAAATGGTAGCAGATATCAGACGAATGCATTCTCCAGATGATTTGAACAGGTCATCTGTTGGAACTGATTGCACCTCTTCCGGTGCATCCCCCAATCACTTGTCATTTTGCTCCAGGCCACTTGTCGGTCTTACTGTGCCCTTAACCAAACAGAATCTGGGCTTCTATTCCAGATACTTCCTGGCTTCCCTAGAAGGTTGGAGGTTTATGTCCCATTTTTAGACCTCCGGTACCTCAATAAGTTCCAGATGGTCCCTTCTCCCTTTGCTGCTGCAGGGGGATTGGCTGGTGATTCATTGTGCAAGGCTGGTGCCTGCAAAAGGGGATTGCCTACCCATACACACATGTTAAAGATACTGTAGAACTCTGTGAACCAAATCAGAACTCTGAATCCAATCAGCTTAAGTATTGCTGATTTATTAAGTCAAATTAACAAACAGTGCAAAAATCTCACAGTGTAGAAATGTGTAGTAGGAGCTGCCTGCCACTAGTCCTGGCGCTAACTTAGACTTCGACAGGGGGTGTGTCTACTAGGGAGACAATCCTAGATTAACTGCATCAGCTCATGCTTATTCATACATAACTATGGAATTGACTTAACAAGAAATGTGAGTACAAAACATTTTTTCAAGACGAGGTATCCATCTCTGAGCAGATACATAGCATCCTTAGAATTTATTACGTTATCACTTAGTCTCAAACGTTTAGCGGTAGCAAATCCATCATAAATTCATTATTGGATACCATGTGCCCTGTCTTGTAAGCAATTAATGTTTACTGTACTGGTTTGCCCCCATGATCACCCAATAGCTGATTATTCCCTCTTGTAGCATTGGGGATCGCAGGTTCCAGGCTGCAGGTGGAGAGTGCAAAGATGGAATCTGAAACAAAGCAGAAATAGAGAAATTGAGTATCTAGTATATGACCGATGACAAGTAAATTATATGTACAGTGTAAGTCCATTAACACTCATACCAACAAGAGGAAATACCCAGCTACTTTGGGTAGGGTGATCGCAGAGGCGAACCAGACTCTTTATAACTTTTTAGAAATTCAGCCTTCTTGCCATAGCTGGTACAGTTAATGTTAACTTGCTTGCAAGAAAGGGCATACGGTATTCAGTAATGAATTTCTTTTGGATTTACTAGCATCTAAATTTTGAGCCTGGTAGCATCCTTAGAATTTATTAATGTTACGTGTTTGCTCAGAGATGGATGCCTCATCTTGAAAAATGATTCTGTTTTGTACTCACAATTCTTATGTCAATTTTATAGTTATGTATTTTTACTGCGCAATTTGCACCTTATGAATACGCATGGGCTAATGCATTTAATCTGGGATTCTCTCTCTTTATTAGCCACACTCCCTGACGAAGACTTGTTTAGAAACGCCGGGGCTAGTGGCAGGCAACTAATGATACATGTTTCTACACTGTGAGCTTTTTGCACTGTTTGTTATTTTGACTTAATAAATCAGCAATACCTCGGCTCTTTGGATTTGGAGTTCTGATTTGGTTCCAAGAGTGCTACGGTATCTTGGTTTGGCATTTGTGTGTAGGGGCAGGCAACCCCCCTTCTGCAGGAACCAGACTTGCACCGTAAATTGTGGTCTCCCAGCCTGGGACTCTGGCGCTTTTTGGAACCACTCGTCCTGGTACGGGAATACATGTAGGGCTGCTTGGCAAAGGGCCACAGCCACCGCAGCTAAGTAGTTGATGAATACCTGTGGCACTGAGGGTAATCCAAATGACAAGAAGAAAATGTGTTATTGCCAGCCCATTAAAAGCGGTGCAGGTACTGTCAATGGTTGTCAGATCTTGAAATGCAGGTAAATATCCTGCATATCCAGGCCACACGGCCAATCTCCTTGGAGAAGCAGAAGGAGAAGGGGCCATTTGGAAATTTTTTAGAACCTCAGCCTTCCTGCTAGAGCTGGTACAGTAAACATTACTTGCTTACGAGAAAGGGCATATGGTATCCAGTAATGAATTTATGATGGATTTACTAACGTCTAAATTCTGAGCCTGATGGCATCCTTAGGATGTATTAATGTTATGTATTTGCTCAGAGATGGATACCTCTTCTTGAAAAATGAGTCTGTTTTGTACTCATTTGTTATGTCAGTTTTATAGTTATGTATTTTCATTGTACAGTTTGCACCTTATGAATGTGCATGAGCTGATGCATGTGATGTGGGCCTGTCTCTCTAGTAGCCATGCTCTGATGAAGACTTGTGTTAAGTTGAAGTGCTGGGCCTAGTGGAAGGCAGCTCCTGCTGCACGTTTCCACACTGTGAGCATTTTGCACTATTTGTTATTTTGACTTAATAAATCAGCAGTACTTCAGCTCATTGGATTCAGAGTCCTGGTTTGGTTCCCGGAGTGCTTCAGTATCTTGATTTGGCTCCTAAAAGCGCCATCCTGGGATGCGGAGTTACAGGCATTGTTTCAGAGTTGCTGTTTGTTCGATGAACTGGGGACTCTTGGTCAACAAACCCAAATCTATCTTGACTCTGTGCCAGCATCTTCTATTCATAGGCGCTGTGTTGAACATGACTGTGGCATGGGCATTCATTCCGGAGCCCCAGGCAGATGCTGTACTAACCCAGGCAAGGCTGGTTGCCTCCAGAAGAACGGGCAAATATATGCTAAGGATCTTCTTCAAGGATATTTCCTTTCATTGAGCCACATCATGGAACTGTAAACAGTCTGCATCAGGACCACCTGGAAATTAGTGCTGGCTGGGGCTTACCCATGTCAGACGTGCCTCATTGGCACATGTGTAACATGGGCACCCAAGCAAACCTTAGTTCTTTCTCCCACCGTCAAATGCTCATCAATCCACTGCTGCTAAAGAATGCCATTGAACTTGCAAGTATTTGCTAATGCTGCTGCTTCTCACAAGTTTATTTTAAAACTTACTTTTATACTGTTGCCGGAAGACAAGGAACCACTGTTCCGTTACCGCCATTGCAGCGACATTAGGATTTATAAAGACGATGACCACTCAGTTTTTATCCGTTGCCTTGGTACAAACCACAACATTAATGCCTTTTCGGTCTCGCTAGAGCTTTAATCAGACAACCAGGAGACTCACAAGAAGGCTTTAGAAGGCTTTTTTAGACTTCAAGATATGGAGAAACAGGTTGCGGCAAAAGTGGCTTCACTGTCGTCTGCTGCTTCTGTTCCTGGCTCACTGTCGTTCGATCCCCGCGGTCGATGGTCTGCCAGCACTGATTCGTCAAAGAAAAAGCATAAGTCCTCAAAGTTGACAGAGAAACCCCATCACTCAGAAGAGGACAAGCGGTGAAAGGACAAGGCCGCTTCTTCAGATACTGACAAAGACAGATCCCCGGCTCTGGCCACAGGTCCTACCCCCCCCCATCTCTCCGACACCAGTGTCAAGGTCCAGTGTTGCCTCGCCTCCCGTGCCCAGAGATTTGCAATGAGTTCTGTCATCGTGCACTGTCCTGTTGATGGATCAGCCATTGTTGACCCCATTGGCGCCCGTCGACACACAGCTGTTGTATCAGGCTGTCTGAGCTCTTACAATGTCTGTTGCCACTGTTGTCAGTCACTCTGTCAGTACCCTCAGCTGATCCACAGTCAGCCTTACCTTCGACACTTCAGTTTGCTGTCTCTGATGCAGTGCCGGGCCCTGAACAGCCCCAGTCAGTGGGACACCTGTTGACTGCTCCTCCTCATTTGTATCTTCGTTCCGTCTATGACAAACTGAAGTAAAATCCAGAGTAAATAGAGGAGGAGGTGGCTATGCAAGAAGAGGAAACAAGTTCCACTCTGTCCTCTTACTCAGAGGAGAGTGTGAAAAACACACCAAGGTGTCCACCTGAGGATACCTCATTTCAAACTTTCCTTTAAACAGGCTCAAGTTAAACTGGGGTTTCAGGCAGAGGATGATTCCTCCAAGAGTAATCTCTATGAGTTCTTGGAGTTTTCTGCCCCTAGTACTGTGATTATTCCTCCAGTGCATTCTGGACTTGAGGATGCAACTTTGGCAGCATAGCACAGGCTAGTTCAACTGCCTACATTTCCCAGGAAGACTGGTAAACAATATCCATCCCCTGCTGCAAAGCCTTATTATTCCTCACAACCTAAAGTGGACTCTAGTAGTTATGGCTGCTTATAATGCAACATTGGCTCCCAAGCACATAAGCTGTCTTCCCTCCTGACGAGTCTAGGAATTTGGATGTAATGGGGAAGATAACTTTTGCTTCTGCTTCCCTGGGCATTAGAATTGCAAACTGTTAGGCATATGTGATTAAATATCAAAATTGCCTTTGGATGACTGTGGCTACTCTGGCAGAAAAACTGCATGAGAGTCAGGATAAAATAGTGGGTTACCAGACTATTGCTAATGGCCAAGAGGCTGGTAAACATCTGCTGCGGTCTGCATATGATGCCTTTGCTGCTGCTGCTGCTGCTGCTGCCAGAGCTGATGTATGTAGGATATGTCTTCACCACCACACTTGACTGAGAGTGGCTGGATTTGCCTCAGATGTACAACAATCTTTAATTCAGGGGAAAACAATTGATTTTCTTTGGGGATATCTCTGTCCTCGGGTCACACCTATGGAACTTAGCTGTCAGGCGTCAGGATCCCATGGAAGCTTTTCCTGCAGCAGTCTACTAGGGGCTGCCCACACCGATGTCAGGCTCTGATGTCACACACCCTATATAAGTGCAGGTGGCCCTGCTCCCTTCACGCGTGGACTTCTCAGAAACTTCATTAATCAGTTTGACCACCAGTTTTTCCTACCCTTTTTCTTGTACTTACCTTTGAATTACTGTAAAGTGATTCTTTCGTCCTTTTTATGTTGAGAACTACTTCTTCGTTGGCTCTTTTCCATTGCTGTCGCTGCGGATTTCCTCCACTGATGAATACGAACTCTGTGTCTGATGTCTTGGGTCTAGCAACAACGTCCTCGCCTGTGAGTCCTGCCAGAAGTACAACCTCACCACCCGGTGCCGATACAAGAAAGCCCTGCAGAAGTTCCTCATGGAGCAACAGGCAGCCAGCAGAGAGCAGGGGTCCTCTGGGGCCCCCCCCCCCGCCTAGTCATTGGCGTCTTCCTTGGGCTGTCAAGCCACCAAGGCCTGGGATAGATCCTTGGGGAAACATTCTTGACAGGGCAAGGAGTGGCCTAAGGACCATTTACTGCCCCCTACCCCCGGTCGGCGATCTCGGTCCCCGCTGGATTCATCTTCATCTCCTGGGATCACCCAGTCAATTGCTCTGGCGTCGGCGCCTTGCCCCGTGCAGGCCTCTGCTCCTACTAGGCCCCCAAGGGTGGATTTGTCTCCCAGCCATCATAGGGTTGTGGACAGGCCTTCAGCCTCTGGGTAATTGGCCCCCACCCCACCATTGAGACCTTCGAGCTTTGAGGTCCGCCGGCACTAGTTAGCAGTCTGACGTTGGACCTGGGCTACACGCCCCCTCCGTTGATGCCTATGTCAACAACCATTCCTATTCCTGCCATCAACCTTAATTCCATACTTGCGTCTCTCATTCAGCAGCTGGTTCCACGGCCTGGGCCATCATCGGTTGCTCCTTTGGTGTCGAAACCAGTTCGACCTGCACTCCCTGCACCTCTCAGAGCGATGTCAACACTACATTTGTCGGTCCTTGCTTCAGAGCAGACTGACATCGAAGAGGAATGCCAACCTGCTCTCATCCTCCTTGAGGAAGAGGATGAGGAGGAAGTCATTGATGTGGAATCCTCTTGACAGGTTCACTGTCTTCTCCAGGAGTGAGAAGTCTGTCAAGCACACTCCCAGGTCCCTTCCCCCCGAAGACCCCTCCTTATACAACATTATGAAGCAGTTCTTCTCCACCATGGGATTGCAAACTCAGGAGGAGGAGGATGAAACTAGGAAGAATCTGTTGGAGTTTCTGGAGATCCTGAGTCTCCACCCAATGATAATGCTACCACAGCTGCCTGCAACAGGCCCAGTATGGTACCAGCCATGCCCAGGAAAGCCGACAAGCTCTATCAGGAACCTCAGGGGTTGCCCTTCTGTGCGGCCCAGCCTAAACCGACTCAGTGGATCTTACTTCGAGGAAGTCTCTTGCAGCAGGCCACACCAGTAGGACTATGCCGCCAGGCACTAGGACCACACAGAAAATTTCTAGCTAGCAGTCTACCACAGGGGGACTACGTCTCTCCCCCACTGATGTCAGTACAGGCTATATAGGAGGGCAGTCCCCCACACCACCTCGGTTCTTTTCCCACCATTGAGCTGTGCACATCGGACCTCAGTGAACATCACACTGCAGTCAACCACAATTTCCCGTGTTTACCGTGCTTTTTTGTTTTTGATTCTTTTACAGTAAACCATCAAATTTTTCAGTGCTTTTCTGATGAGTTTATGTCTTCTACATCAGCCTTATCTTCCGACTGCTCCAGGAAGTGTGCCTGCGGCAAACAGATTCCTGAGAAGGACGGTCGCTTTTGCTGCCTGATCTGCCTAGGCCCTAGCCATGACACCGAAGCCTGCCAGTTCTGCCAGAAATTCAACCAGGCCTCTCGGAGATGTCGATTGCAAATGCTGGAGAGCATCTTCTCAAACAGAAGCTGCCTGCCGTGGAAAGGGAGCTGCAGGCTGGGAGCTCTTTGGCCTTGCTGGCACAGTCCTCCAGGGCCTCTTCTTCCTCCCACAGGGAGAAGTCTGGGAAAGCACAGACACTGAGATATACACCGAGAATGGGCCCTTTCTGCTTCCCAGTCGCGGTCACCTTTTAAATCCTTGACTGCGACAGCGCCTTCCTCCTGCAGGGGGGTCGGCGCCTCCAACCCCACACGCCCTTTCTTCCTGTAAGCTTCTGGTAGCTCTTCCACCTGCCCACATCTCCATTTCGGGTGATGGCTCTTCAGGGCAAGGGATGTTGTCTCCTGCTTCCCAGGCCCTGATGCTCAGGCGTATCACATCCATGGGCTCTCAGCCAGGTGACTCGGCCGATTCTGGGCTCTCGGGTGCGTGTGTCACCCCCCAAGCCATGGCTCTGCCTTCATCGGCTCTCACCTCTGGGACCGACTCCAGTTCTGCTAGGCAGCGCCTGCGGTAGCCCGACGCCGTCTTCTTCTCTCTGGCATTGCCTCTGCTGCTGCTCTGAGGCTTCCCTTCCCCTCAGGCTCTGGCTTCCCTGTGGAACCGATATCAGCAGACTCTTCGCCTTGGTGCTGTAGACTGTCGCTTGCCAGACTATCGCTGGTGCTGCTGATGCCCCGGCTAGTGGGTCAAGCGCTAGCCTAGCCCCTGCCATCGCTGCAGCCAACTGCGGCTGGGCCATCGCCATATCGTTTGCCAGTGCTGCAGTGTCCTACACTGGGTTACCCATCGCTGGCTCCACAGCTGTCATTTCCTAACCCGGAGCCGGGGTTGCCCTTCCCACCTGTATATAACATTGCACCACAGGTGGACTACAACAGCCTATTCTCAGCGTGGTAGTTGTTTATGCAGAAACAGATCCCCACCTCTCAGGGCTCACCTCTGGCTCCCCCCCTCCCTGGGACCCCCAGCCCTAGGACATAGGCAGGGCTGAGCCATCCGATCCCCATATGTCGGGGTTCTCTGGGGCCAGATGTGATGTTGGTACAGACTCCAGGCGGGACGAGCGCTGGCCTCTGATACCGGTCCCGGACAGCGAGTCCTCTAAGGATGACTCTGAATCTTTGGGGTCTTCCTCTTTCCCAGGGGAGTCTTTGGGTGGAGAGGATATGCCCAAGGAGGTGCCCAAGTTCACCTCCTTGACGATCTGTCCTTCATGGACGTTATGCATCACATTCTGTCAGTTATGGGGTGGGAGATGGAGTAGCAAGACCCAGAGAGATGCCTCTTAGCTGTTTTCTTTGGCAGATGGATGCCTTGCCAGTGGTGGTACCGCCGTTGATTGATTCATATGAGGATGTCATCAAGACAGCTTGGGCTCACCCCTCCACTATTCCTCCCCTTCCCAAAAAGGTGGATTGTCTTTATCATGCACTGGCAGACAAGCCCTTTCTGAAGAGTCACCCTAGAGTGGATTCCATGGTCATTAACGCAGCCCACGACCGCACCAAGAAGCCCAAGCACCTTGGTGCTCTTCCCCCCCAGACCGCGAATCCCGGCAGCTAGACCAGATTGGCAAACAGGTCTTTGCCTCAGCTACTTTGGCCATTAGGGCCATTAATTATCTGATCTATATAGTACAATGCTGAAATGCCATGCGTGGATGTGGGCAGCCATGTGCTCCGGGCATCGTACGATGCCGTTGATGTCTCTGGGTGTGGAGCAGCTGCTGGCATTTGCCAGAGGCTCCACTCTTGGCTCCAGGTCTAGCATGCTGGCAGCAGAGTGGCTGTGTCTGTGTGGAGCTCCCATAGATAAATGAACATTTTCTATATTTTTTCTAGTTTTTAAGTATTTTTTTTGTGGACTGAGAAGGAGGGTATTGTTGCCTACAGGAAGGTGTGGGAAGTGTGTGTTTTATGTTAGTTGGGAACAGTATAATCAGCATGCTTGTTTTGTAGTGAATCATATTTTGTGTAGGTTTCATTTTGTTTATGTACAGCAGATTGGCAGTTTGTTTGAGATTTTTGCGGGGTTCTCCTTGTCACTGGGATTAACTGGCTTGCTGCTGGGTGGTGGCATGTTGCTTAAGTAGTACTGTGACTTTATCACTGTTTCTTGGGCTTTCTGGGCTGATGATTTAAAAGGCATTTATTAAAAATATTTTTTTGAGCTAGAATCAGGTGGTTGCTAAGAAACAGCTTCCTTGGCTTAGTGTTCTAGTTTTGATAGAACACTGGAAGTAGCAGCCTACTGAGTTCTAAATTATTGAGATTGTTACATTTTGATGGTAAAGTGAAATAGAAATAGAGAATACTGAATGTTCTGCCACCTCGGGATTCTGATGCCCTCTGACCTCCAGAACGAAGCTCGAGAGGTCCATGGGAATCAGAATCCCGAGGTGGCAAACACACTGGTTGTGCAGAGTTGCTCATCCTGTATTTTTTTTTATAGTATGTAGTACTGTGTGAAAAATTTGTTTTGTGAGTTCTTTTGCTTTCAAGATGAAATTGACTCATGCAGTCTCTAGAGGTTCTAGAAAGCTGTTCTACCACAGTAGGGTAGAACAGCATTCCATGACATTGGAACTGTGGTAGAATAGCATTTTGAAAGGGATGGAATTCTATACAGAACAACACTCCACTATATACTATATTTATATTCTTTTTAAGCAATAACCACAACAGGTTGTGGGTGATGCTGGGACGGGTTTACCCATACCTGGCATGGTTCGGTCACGAGGCCTCAGGCCGAGTGAGCAAACTATGCCTGGCATTGGTAAACCCCTGCATCACCCACTCCCTGGAGTGGATTATTATGATTATACTATGGCCCTCTAGATTTTGTGACAAAAAAATAAAATAAAGAAAGACTTTTGTTTTTGAGTTGTTTAATTGGTTTTCTTGGTTTTATTCCTGCGCCAAGCAAAATAGTTCTGTGTTGCTATGGTCACAGGCTGAATGGAGCAGCAGGGCAGAGGTGGTCAGTGCTGGGTCACGGGTTGGGGAGCGCTTGGAAAATATATATTTTTGTTTAAGTAGGGAAAATGGACTGTGATTACTGGCGGCTGCCCATTGTTCTCTTTCGTAGGGGCTCATTGCAGTGTCTGTGGAGTGCACTGTGAGTGCCAGCAACTGGCAAACAAATATGTACACTTCTGGAGGTGCTCTGGGACTGGCAAGTGAATGTCACTGCTGCCAGCTTTAACGGGCTGGAGACTTTGTGCTTCCGGATTCATCTCTTATTCCCACGGCGGCAGTGGGACTGCAGGTACACAACAGACTGGGAATGAAGCGGGAGTGGAGTGACAGACCAGGGCAATGTTTCAGTTGAGCCGGGGTAAAAAAACTATATAGATGCGGTGTTCCCGAGGGTCTGATTGGCAACAGCCACATGTTTCAGTTCACCTGGTGAAGGCTGCTAGTGGTGAGAGGGTTAAGTGTGGAACAGCCATGAATTACCAACACCACAGATTAGCGCCCACTTAGCAGGTATTAAACGTGGCAGTTTCTGGCCACTAACATTCAGTGTCAGATTTATTTTTGAAAGGCGGCTGCCTGGCACCTTTATGCGTTGGTAATGCTAGAATTTACAATGCCTGAAAGGTACCAGTTAGCCAATCAGAGTGTCTGCTTCTTGAAGCCATTGTATAATTACATACATATACATTTATATATATATATATATATATATATATATATGTATATATATGTTATGTTATAGTTATGTATAACTGGAGGCTAGGAGAAGCTGGATTGGGAGGATGTGTGGCGGATAGGTACAGGTATGGGAAGCAGGAGAGTGGTAAGCTGCAGTAGCTGTGGGGCAGCAGTCTTTCTGGGGGTGCTGTGAAGTAAAAGGGGATGTCCTGTTTGTAAGAGCCTGGAGCAGCTAAGGGCTGAAATAAGTCTGCTGAGATGGGAGCTGGGGAGGATGGTGTGGAAAGTCACAGAAGCAAAGCAGTGGAAGGAAAGACAGAGGGGTGATGCCCAGGGGAGTGAGGGCATCAGGCAGGGGATGGGAGTGGGGAGGAGTGCCCAGTATGTAGAAGTATCTCTTCCTCAGATGACTAGGGAACCCAGGGTGGAGGAATGGCAAGTGGTAAAGGGAAGGGATGGGAATGTGAGAGTAGCATCAGGGGTGGGAAATTCTAAAGGGGTGCCTTTATTGAATAGATTTGCACCACTGTCTGGAAGGAGGCCGGGGGCACCAGGAGGTGAGGTAGGAGGTCAGGTTGAGCCAGGGCTGAGAGTAGGAGTACAGCGTAGGGGAGAGGGAACTAATCAGAGTGGGCAGGGAGAGGAGGCAGGCAAAACAGAGTGGAGGATGGGGAGGGAAAACTGAAAGCAGATACAGATGGTCAGAAAAGGAGGAGCAGAGTGGGAGATGGAAAAACAGTGAAGGGGATAAATTGTGGATGTGGAGATAAGTTCACCAGGGTGCAGAGGGAGCATTAAGGTGGGGAAGCAACTAGTACTGAAGGTAAGAAAGGAAGGAGGAGGAGCACGGGTGCAGGGGATGGAAGGGTGGCAATCATAGGGGACTCCATAATTATGGGTATTCACTGGGGAAGGAAATGGTACCCAAATGCAAGCAGGAGAGTGGTTTGTATGCCAGGGTTGACAGCGGGGAAGATGGACCCAAGAATAAGGGAAATAGTAAGGGAGGTTGGAGGAAAATCTAATTTAGTTATACATTTGGGAACCAACAACTTGGCTGGGGAGGAGCTTGAGGTAGTGCAAAGTAGGTTCAGGGAGTCAGGAAAGATTTGCAGGGAGGAAGGAAGTTCGCTGGCCTTCTCAGAGGTTATACCAGTACCAAGGGCCAGCACAGCTAGGAAAAGAAGAATCTAGAGGATTTTAATGACTGACTGAGGAAATGGTGCAGGGAGGAGATGTTTATCTGTATTGGGGACTGGTAGGAGACCTGGTCAAACAAAGCACTCTTTTCACCAGACAGGCTGCACCTCAGTAGGGATGGTTTAAGGGTACCCAGAGACAAACTGGGGGAATATGTAACCACTACACTTAATTTAAACTACTGGGGGGCAGTGGACGTGCAGGCCCACAGACTCTGAGAGGAGGAGGTCATTGAACCCCCCCCCCCCGTGATGGATGAGGTCTGGAGGGAGGAGGTGGAAGAGGTGAGAAGACAGTTAGCAAAGGATGGAGGGGGTGAGGAATACATAACAAGGGTACATGGAAGGGTGAACACAGAGGAAATAAATGTGGATAGAAGAATAGAGGGAAGAGAAGGAAGGTCAGATTCTGGGTGGAGAGTGGTGTCTCTGAATGCGCGGAGTCTTGGAAACAAGATGGACGATGACCTGCAGGCACTGTTAGTAGACAGGAGGGTGGACATAGCTGCAGTAACCGAGACTTGGGCAACATCACACCATGACTGGGACCTTGCGATCCCTGGATATGAACTATACAGGAGGGACAGGGTAGTCAGGAAGGGAGGGGTGGCAGTTTATATCAGGGAGGAAATAATTTGCACAAGGGAGGAGTCAGAGGCAGGGGAGGTGGCGGCATTATGGGTTCAGTTAAGGTCCAATAGAGGGAGAGAGGTGAGGTTGGGGGTGGTTTACAGACCACCCAGTCAAGATGAGAGGGACAGGATACTGAGCTCACAAAAATTGGATGCTGCGGGGAAAGGAGAGGTGGTAATTATAGGGACATCAAACTGCCCAAGGTGGACTGGAGCATACCCTCCACAACATGTGCTAGGAGTCAGGTGATCCTGGAAGGACTGCAGAGTGGGTTCCTGATGCAGGGTGTCACTGAACCAACAAGAGCTGAGTCAGTTCTTCATCTGGTGCTCACAAATAGGGAGCATGTACAGGAAAGAATGGTCAGGGAGCCACTGGATGGAAGTGACCATTACACAGTGTGGTTCCAGTTGGATATAGGCAGGGAGTGCATCCCAACTAAGACCAAAATGTTGGATTTCAGCAGGCCGGACTTCAGGAAAATGGGTAAAGTGCTAAGGAGCCATCTGGCAGGCATTAGAGCAGATATGGGGGTGGACCAAAGGTGGTCCATCCTTAAGGAAGGAATACTGGTTGCTACAGATGAGTGCATTAGGCTCATGGGGAAGAACACAAGGGCCAAAGCACCAGCTGTTTCAGTTCTGGGATCGCCCGGGCAGTAAGGGAAAAGAGGTTGGCCTATAGAAAATTCAGGAAGTCCAAGAGAGAGGTGGATAGGGGAAATTTATTAAGGTTGGCTAGTGAGGCAAGTAAGGAAGTTTGGCGAGCAAAGGCACAGAAGGAGCTGCAGATAGCTGAAGGAATTAAGAAGAGGGAAAAGGCTTTCTTTCACTATGTAAGTGAGAAAAGGGACAAGAAGGAAGGGATTGTTAGGCTTAAGAAAATGGTGGAGTGGGTGGAGGATAATGGGGAAAAAGCAGAGATACCAAATGAATACATCTGCTCCGTCTTCACCAGGGAGAAGGATGGAATGGTGCCTTCAGGAGGGAAAAGAGGGGGAAGGGAACACAGATGTCATGATAAAGGAGGATAGAGTGATGGAGGGGCTGCTGGTACTGAAGGTGGACAAATCACCAGGCCTGGACAGAGTACATCCAAGGGTACTAAAGGAACTGGCTGAGGAGCTGGCAGGGCCACTGGCAGAACTGTTTAGTAGTTCACTAGAACCAGGCATGGTGCCGCAGAACTGGAGAACAGCACATGTAGTGCCCCTCCACAAAAGCGGTCCCAAGGATGACCCAGGAAATTACAGACCAGTCAGTCTGACCTCCATTGTGGGCAAGCACATGGAGACCATACTAAAGGAAAGGTTGGTGGGATATCTAGAGGAGCATGGTCTCCAGGATGCGAAGCAGTATGGGTTCATGGGGGAGGAGATCATGTCAAACGAATCTGATTGACTTCTTTGACTGTGTCACTAAGACAGTAGACAGAGGCCAAGCGGTAGATATCCTGTGTCTTGATTTCAGCAAGACCTTTGACTCTGTGCTCCACAAAAGGTTGATCAGGAAGTTGGTAGATCTTGTGGTTGGGTAAAAGATGGCCCAATGGGTGGTAAACTGGCTAAGGAACAGAACCCAGAGGGTGGTTGTGGGGGGAGAGTCATCTGGCACCAGAGAGGTAACCAGTGGGATCCCGCAACGCTCGGTGCTAGGGCCGGTGTTGTTCAGTGTCTTCATCAGTGACATTGGGGATGGGATTAAGGGCAAAATGTGCCTATTCGCAGATGACACCAAGCTCTGCAGGAGAGTGAACATAGCTGAAGGAATACAGAACTTAACAGGAAGATTTGGAAAAGCTGGGGAGGTGGTCCAGGATCTGGCAGATTGGCTTCAATGCCAAGAAATGTAAAGGTATGCATACTGGAGCCAAGAATCCAAGGACAGAGTACTACCTGGGTGGAGTCTGAGTATCTGCATCAGAGGAGGAGAAGGACCTGGGATTGATGATCACTAGTGACCTGAAGCACTCCACATAGTGCAAGAAAGCAGCAGCAAAAGCAAACAAGATGCTCGGATGCATATCTAGGGGGAACAGTAGTAGGAGAAGGGAGGTTATACTGCCCTTGTACAGATCACTGGTAAGGCCGCATCTAGAGTATGGAGTTCAGTACTGGTGCTCACACCTCAAAAAGGACATTAACTTTCTGGAGAAGGTCCAGAGGAGGGCTACAAAGATGATAGCGGGTCAGCAGAGTAAGGCATATGAGGAGAGGTTGAGGGCACTGAACATGTACTCCCTGGAAGACGGGAGAGAGAGAGAGACAGAAAAAAAAAAAAAACATAATTGGGACCTTCAAGTACTTGAAAGGGATAAATAAGGTTGATAAGGAGAGTCTCTTTAAGCTGAGTGGCAACCATAACATGAGGGGCAGTCTTAAGCCTGAGGGTGGGATGTTTAGGAGGGAGGTCAAGAAGCACTTCTTCACAGAGAGAGTGGTGCACACTTGGAATGGATTGCCAGAAGTGGTCATCTCATTGAAGACAGTGAGCTGGAATAAACATAGGGGAAAGGTAAGGATCATGGGTAGGGAGGATGGGAGGAGTGTTGAGAGCGGGCAGGGACACTAGCTCAAGCTGTGGACCCTGCAATACTAGCAGACTTGGTAGAACAAATGGCCTTCCTCTGCTGGCTTCTTCATATGTTCTTGTAGGTCTCTGGTTTTGCCCTGATGTTCAGGCCAGCATTTTGGATGCCCCCTTCAGGGGCTTGTTTTTTTTTTTGGGGGTGATATCCAGGACCTCATCTCTAACTTGCAGGAGTCAGGCAAAGCTCTCAAGTTTGTCCATTCGCTGTACCATACCCAGCCTAGAGCAAACAGTCAGCTCCCTTCATCAGTCCTCCCGTAAGCAGACTTGAGGCTAACCTGCCAAGGGCCAACAGTGCTATAAGACCACCACTGCCCCCGCAGAGGCTGCTGCTTGATCCCCATGGGGTTCCACAGTCCCCCTGCCTGCTTCTGCCCCCTCCTTTTGACTCCTTAGTGGACCCTACCCCTCCAACCGAGGGTCTAGAAGAGGCGGTTGGGAGTCAGTTCTTCCTCCACCTGGTGGGGTGGCAAGCAGTGACCACAGACAGCTGGGTGCTCCAGCTCATACCTCAAGGTCACACACTGGAGTTCTGGAGTGGCCACCAAGACCCCTCCTGTTCACTGTACCTAACCTCCTGCACACCCGTCTCTGGTTTTGGAGGAAATTCAGGTGCTTTTGCACAAAAGAACCATAGAGCCCGTCCCTGAGGCTCAGTGGGGAAGGGGCTTTACTCCTACTTTTTCCTCATCCCCAAAAAGACCGGGGATCTTTATCCCATCCTAGACCTGAACAGTCTGAACTTAATCTCTGTATTGAGTACAGACGCTTCAGGATGGTGACCCTTCAGGAGTTGTTGCCTCTACTGCACCAGGGGGACTGGCTCTGTTCACTGGACGTGCAGGATGCTTACCTGCACATCCAGGTATTTCCAGCTCACCGTCTTTTCCTCCGCTTGCATTTTCAGAGTGCCCACTTCCAATTCAGGGCCCTTCCATTTGGCCTTTCTTTGGACTCCCGGGTATTTTCCAAATGCCTGGCTGTGGTGGCAGCGGCATTGAGGAGACAGGGCTTTTATGTCTTTCCCTACCTGGACAACTGGCTGCTAGCATCCCCTTCCAGGGAGCGCTTGGCTCAGACCCTTGAATGCACCTCTCATTTCTTCCAGGAACTGGGGGTCATGGTAAATCTATGGAAGTCCCTGCCTCTCCACTTGCCAGTGCCTCCAATAAATTGGGGTGATCCAGGACACCCGCCAGGCAAAGCCTTTGTGCCCGAGTTCAGAGCAGCCTGTCTGATGGAGCAAGCCTGTCTAGTTTCCATGAGCAGTCAGGTTCCTGCTAGAGTCTTCCTGCATCTCTTGGGCCATCTGGTGGCATCAGTTGCCACAGTTCCCTTAGCACATCTGCATGTGCCTCAGTGGACCCTATGGGTCCAATGGGAACGTATGGATGAGGAACGTATGGATGACCTCGACAAGCTGGTCCTGGTCTCTGACCCAGTACACAGGGTTCTGGCCTGATGGATGGATCCGGCCAATCTGCTGCAGGGGGTCTCTTTCCAGATCTCTACTCTGCGGCTGGTTCTTATGACGGATGCCTCCAGCACGGGTTGGGGTGCCACTCTGACTGACTGACCAACAGACTCGGGGTGCCTGGTCAGACATAGAGCAAGCTCTTCATATCAGTGTCCTAGAATTGTGGGCGATTCTATATGCACTACAGGACTTTCAGCCCATCTCCTCAAGGGCACATTACCGGTTCAGATGGACAACATGTGCGTTGTCTACTACATCAGCAAGCAGGGGGGGAACTCACTCTTACCCCCTGTCAGGAGGCGATGAGAGTCAGTGTAAAACTGCCACTTTTTTGCTCGCTCAATCCTGGGCCTGGAGTTTCCTGGTGAGACACATTGTCCCTGTCTTGTAAGGGAGGTTTCTGTATGCATTCCCTCCCTGCAGAGGGTTCTGCTCAAGCTTCAGTTGGAGGGAGCAGAGATGATTCTCATAACCCTCTGCTGCAACAGCACGCTGTGGAACATCTGGTGCCTTTACCTCTGTGCTCAGGTTTGCTCTCCCAGGAACAGGGCACCCTGGTCCATCCGGACTTCAAGTCCCTGCATCTACATACGTGGCTGCTGCGGACCTAGCTATTTCCCACTTTGGGGTCTTTAAGGGTTGCTGACGTCCTGGTCGCAGCCAGGAAACCCTCAACCAGGGTCACTTAAGCTATGAAATGGAAGCACTTTTCCATTTGTTTCACTGCTTGCCATTTGGATCCCTTTACCTGCCGGGTTAGTCAGGTGTTGGAGTACCTCCATTCCCTTTCAGATTCAGGCCTGGGGTACTCATCTTTTAAGGTGCACCTTGCGTCATCTCTGCGTCCCATGCACATATTGAGGGCAAAGCTGTTGCCCAACTTGAGGTGTCCTGTACATTTCTGCGGGGCATTCTGCACCTGAAACCTCCTATTCAGGACCCGTTCCCCCCATGAGACCTTATTTTTATGTTGGAGAAACTCACTTTACCTCCCTTTAAACAGGTCTTGAGTTGCGAGCTGTGCTTTCGGTCATGGAAGGCACTATTTTTAGTTGCAGTTACTTCATTTGGAGGATTTCCGAGCTACAGGCTCTGATGTGTAAAGAGCCATATTTGGTTTTTCACAAAGGCAGGGTGTCTTTGCGTACTAATCCTAGGTTTTTACCTAAGGTGTTGCCTGACTTTACTTTATTATTAGTTTACTATATTATTAAAAGATTAAGCCAGAGATTATTTATGTAAAATGTGTAAACTAAATAAGGGAAGAGAAAAACATATTGAAAAAAGAGTCTTAAATGTACAAATCCCATTTTCACCACTTATTTTCATATTGGGTGACACCTCCTTGTTACTATTTTTGTCTAAACCTATTCAACTCTGGTTATTAAATTTGGTATTAGCATATTTATTTAGTTTTTGTTGACCGGATAAGTGCAATAGACAAATCCTGCCTATTTTCAGGCACGACCCGGGAAGGGGGATACAGATGAATGCCAACTGACCTTGAACCAGATTAAGCTGTTGGTGGTATTTTTAGTGAACGAGGGAAATTTGGCCAGGACACTGGGGAAATTCCCCTACTCTTTTCGATAAGTGCCACGGGATCTTTAACATCCACCTGAACTGCCACCAATCCAGGCAGATGGGACCTCGATTTAACGTCTCATCTGAAAGACGGCACCTCAGAAGTGCAGCACCCCTCTCATCCTGCACTACAGTGTCAGTACTGAGATATTAACCCAAGTGCCAGATGTGGGAACTGAACCCACAGCCCTCTGATCTCCTGGCTTCAGAGGCGAGTGTGCTACCTACTGAGCCACTGACACTGCACTTCAAAATTGGAAATCTTTTAGAGTCCCGACCTTATGAGAACTATTAGACTCCATAGGGATCATTGCTAATAATGAACACATTAGTAACATTATCTCAAATAAATTAGGTAAATTCAATGAAATATGGAAACCCTTCTTTATCTTCATAAGTGTTCTTCGACTGTTAAAGGAGATTACAGGTTTTTGCTTTTGAGATTTTTAATCTTTATGTACTATTAATTTAGAGTTCAAATTAATATTATCTTTTGACTTAATCTCAAATGTATGATATCATTTTTTAATTTAATTTGATATGTATCTACATGAATATGTTTTTTTCTTATTATTTGTATTTATGGAAAAAAATCAATAAACTTTTTAATTGAAAAGAAAAAATAGAGTCATAATGACATTTACATTTTTTTTTAATCTTGTTGATTTTACTAGCCTATAATAACCGGATACATAACGATATAGCAGCTGTAGCAAATATTGAAGTTGGAGGTTACTAGAGGTTGTTCCGTTAAAGAACAAACAAGCCTTCACTTGTTTAAGTATTTGATTATGTTGGGCTATAAAGGAATTGTTTACTCTGGCTATCTACTGATGAAGTGCTTTAAAGTTGTTTTTGGCTGCATGTTAGTTTTAATTAGTAAACTTATTTGGTTTAAAATGGAAATACAGCCATTTCATCAACCATTGCACATGGCTTCAAACTGCACACCTCTCAACCCCTCAACATTATTTATTTAGCTTTTGTTAACCAGGTAAGTACAGTGGACAAAAAGAGATGCTGATTTTCAGGGACGACCCGGGAGATTACAAGGAATATGGTAACAAATACAGGCAGGGTAAGGATGTACAGAGTTTCATGTTAACAACATACACACATTGCAGGTTATAACAGGGAGTCAAGCAATAGTACAAATCACAAAAAATCAGGTTTTCTGGCATGTTAAAAGATGAACAGTCAGGGCTGAGGAAAGTGAGCAGTCTGAAAAACAATTAAAATGCAGCACTTGTGGGCAAAAAGGGGCCACTGGAGCCTTAAGTACAGTTACAGGTCGAGGACAGCATTAGGTAACCCCAGAGGGAATTTCAAAAACAGGTATGAGAGGTGATGGTTCGAACATGTGCTGGGAAGGCATTCCATAGCCTGAGTGTACATATAGAGAATGCTCGGTTGCCCATTTGCGTACGGGTTTTAGGTACCTGGAGCATTGCTGCACCATTTGACCTTCGTGTATGTGAGGAGTTGGCAGGTTTAAGGAGCTCTGCCAGGTCAGGAGGGGTAGCAGTTCTAATAACATTGTCAATGAAACGGCCTATGACAAAGTTCCGATGGTTGCCTGGTGGGAGCCAGGTTAGTTTGGTGTAGAGGTTACAATGATATGTGAGTCGAGGGGCAGAGAGAATGAAACGGCATATGTTATTGTAGGCCACGTCCCATTTGGACAAGTTGGATTTGCTGGCTTGTGCAAATGGAATGAGACCATAACAGAGCATGGGGAGGAACACACTTATAGCCAGGGCTAGGTGAACATAATACCAGCCTTCAAAATTCAGAGCAGATTGCCAGAATGTGTAGCACTTCATATGTTAGAGAATTGTGTGTCAAAGAATAGTGGGCCCCATATGTTCAGTGTTAAGGAATGTTTCTATCAAGTTAGTTCAATGTTTTAATAGTTTGTGTGTCCAGAAATAACTCTAACATTGAAATGAACATGAGTAAACCCTTTGCAGAGAAAGGGTAAATAATGAGTGTGAAAATCATAGTGCTGTGCAAAATTCATAACAGTTGAGAGGTATTCACCAAAATTCACTTTTATATTTCCCTCTGCTACTCCTCTGAGCTTAGAGAATCCACTGACTCCCACAACCAGCAAATTAACATTCATTTCTGTCCCAGCTACATTTGGTGTTTATATCTGTGCAGTTACCGTCTCAAGTTGTATTTAAAATTAAAGTTGGGGATTGAGATGTGCTGGACCAAACAACAAAAGAAGTGTCGCACTGCCGCTGGCAGATTGAAACATTCAAGTCGAGAAACCTGGGGGAAGTTCAGTCAGGTTTCGAACCTGATTTAAATACATTTTTTTTGTTTGGTCCGGTTTGCCTGCCTGCCTAAGTGAGTAGTGTTATCTAGTGCGCAGTCAGGTTTGCTTTAATGGTATTACGATTTGCACCTATTAGAGTTTCTTCCATTGCTGGTAGTCCAGTATCATCCTTTCGTTACGGTGACACAGATAACTAGGTTATAGTTGCAAGGTTTCTCTCTCATCAAAAAAAACTGTGGTAACTGAAGTGAAACTTATAATTGTCCATATAAATTTATAATTCATAATAATATTACATCCACATAAGTACAGTTTTGTATAAAAACAGATTTTGCTGTTTCACATGTGCGTGTTCTTTGCAGGGTTATGGAGTTTCCTGTGTGCCATCCACTTCCAACGCTTCCAGATCTGTAAAAGAAAACAGCAACGCTGCCATCATTAAACGATTTAACCATCACAGCGCCATGGTACTTGCAGCTGGTCTCAGAAGACAGTATGTTTTACTCTTTTCAAATGAGCATTTCTTACACAATGTTAGAATACCAGGTTTAGTTTAGTTATATTTAAGGGATGGAACACAAGGAGAGTTCACACTGTGGCAGTAACTGTTGTTTGGTTGAGACAACTCACATCATTTAGCTTAACTGAATTACTTTAACATGTTTTTTACATATCCATATACTTTACAAATAAAGCATAAATGAGTAGAACATGTTGATCATTTCAAACAACATGAAGTCTTGCTATATTATGACAATTAACAGTTTGGTCCTCCTCTAGAACTGCCCTGGAGATGAAAGAGTTAACTCCTTACAGGATGGAGTTCTGAGCGCGAGCTCGGTTTTCAAAGCTCTGTCTGGGCAGTTTCAAACTGAAACTGTCAGATTCTTTACTCCGCCTCACTGAACAGTCGCTCCGGAGATTTCTCCTTCAGCTCGGTTCATTTTAAGTATTCTCGGTTAAATTTAACCGAGAACAGTGTTTTATTTTACCGCATTTCGGTTCAAGCTCTATCTGGTAACCGTAAGTACAAGGTTTTAGTCTGTGTGGAAATTGTCATTATCGGTTCGCTTTAAAACTCATTTTAAACATTTTAAAATATATTTAGAGTGCGGTTCCCGGTTCTTATCGGTTCTAAAAGAACCGGATTTCATTACGGTTTTTTCAAATACCCGTGACACGGTTAGGAACCGATAAGGTGTCTTGCCTGGCACTGCCATTAAAAGGGCAAGTTTTTGGTTAGGCTGGCATTATGTCTGAGAAACCCAAAAGAAAAACCGGGCCCACTGTTTCAACATTGTGATGTTTGTGGGAAGCCATTACATGACCCACACACCACATGTGTTTATTGTCTGAGTTTGACCACCTCCAGTCAGACTGCCTATTATAAAATTTCCTGCAGCCACCCTAGAAAAAAGATTGGGCAGGCTCAGGAACGAGAGGCCAAAAAGTCCGCTGACCGGATGGCCAGCCTGGTTCAGTGCCAGCTGAACCAGAGGGAGTGCCTCTGACCAGGGCGTATACTCGCAAAAGAAAAGCTGGTTCTGAGGAACCAGCCCCAGTAAAAAAATCTAGAAAATCAGCAGGTCTGGAGTCCAAATTTCTCTCCAACTGCTGCAGAAATAGCAAAAAGCCATACAAATTGTCCAGTTTCAATTAGGGGCCGTCCGAACCACCACTAGTTGGCAAAAGGTTGGTTCTGTCCGGCCCCAGTGGTTCAGGAATATGATGTTGAGGAATTTTATGAACCACAGGAGGGGAGGAGGATTATGAACAGTATGTATGTGGCTGGAAGGGTCTGATGTGCCCATTGAACCGACATCTCTCCAGACAGACCTTTAGAATCATCCTATGCTGTCTGAGTCCCCATCTCATTTTATGTTTTATAAGAAAGTTGCTGAAACCTCCAGCTTCCCTTAGAAGAGGCTGTGGATGAGCAGGAGGAGCCTGATTATGTTGAAATGATGGATATTCCAGAGTCTAGGAGATTGTCTATTCTTTGCATAAGTCATTTAGGAAGCAAACAATAAAAATTTTGAAAAATCCTAATTCTGTGCCTCCTGTCAATAAGAAGATGGACAGGAGGTATACTCTATCAGGTCCTGATACAGACTTCCTTTCTGAGCAGTGTAGTCATGTAGGAGTAGTGCAGGCTGCAGCCTTAGACAAACTAACATTCTCTGGCTTCACATCCTCCTGACAAGGATTCCAGGAAGATTGATGCCATGGCAAAAAGCAGTATATGGCAGCCTCTTGGGACTCAGGCAGGCAAATTATATGGCTTATGTGGCTAGATATCAGAAATCTAGATGGGATACAGTTATGCAGTTAGCCAAGCAGGCCCATGGCCAGCTGGCTAGTGAATTAGAACAGGTGGCTGCTGATGGCATTGAAGCCTCTAAAGTTCAATTTCATGCTGCTGTGGATGTTAATGATGTTTCCTCAAGGGTCATGGCCACTTCTGTAGCTTTAGGTTGGCATGGCTCAGGTGTACTAATCTGTCACAGGACACTCAGACTAAGGCTATGGATTTTCCTGTGGTGGGGAATTCTCTGTTTGGGGAGCAGACAGAGAACTATATGAAAAAGATGGATGAATACAGAACTACCTACAAAAGTGCCTAAGCCAAGGAGCGGCAAGCCACTCCCCAGAGGCACACACCCAGAGGTAGGGGCAGGCCCTTCCACAGGCCTTTTTATCAATTCCAAGCCTCCTCTGCTTTTGCTCAGAGGGGCTTTTTCAGAGGCAGAGGCAGACGGGGCGCAGGTAAACCGGTCCCCACCCCTCAGCCTAAGGCAACTGCCAAGCAGGCACCCTGATGGGGTGCCCAGGGTCGATTCTCCTGTACCAGTAGGGGGCAGGTTGGCTTACTTCAGTCAGAACTGGGTGTCCCTAACTTCGGACAAATGGGTTCTGGAAGTAGTAAGCCAGGGCCTGGTTCTCAGCTTCAAAAATTCCCAAAGATGAGAGCCAGGCATTTTCCACCTGCAAGCCCCCTCGAGACCCTTGCTCTGGAAGCAGAGGTCTCTACCCTGTTAACCTTCAGAGCAGTAGAAAGGGTTCCTCCCTTACACCAGGGCAAAGGTCTGTATTCCAGATACTTCCTTACCCCAAAAAAGACAGGAGAATGGCAGCCCATCTTAGATCTAAGATATCTGAACAAGCACCTTTTGAAACCAAAGTTCAAAATGCTAACTCTGGCAATGATTTTACCCTCCCTGAGGCCAGGGGACTGGTTAGCCTCCCTGGACCTCAAGGACGCTTATTTTCATGTCCTCATCAGGCCTTCTCACCGAAAGTACCTCAGGTTCAAACTGCCCTCAGGCCACTACCAGTTCAGGGCAATGCCTTGGCCTTACCTCTGCCCCAAGGGTATTCACAAAATGTCTGGCCGTGGCAGTGGCTCATTTAAGGAGGCAAGGATTGCTGTTTTCCCTACCTGGACGACTGGCTCATTGTAGGACAGTCTCCAGAACAGGTGAAATCCCACTTACAAGTCACCCAGCAGCTTCTCACCTCCTGGGATTCCTGCTAAATCTACCAAGTCAGTTCTAGAACCAGTTCAGGTACTCACTTTCATAGGTGCGGAATTGGACACAAAGCTGGCCAGGGCCTTTCTCCCCTTGAAAAGGGTAGAGAAGTTGATTGCCCTGGCCTCCTCTTTCACTCTGCAGGTCTCTCGACCAGCAAGACACTTTTTGCAGCTCCTGGGGCACATGGCTGCCTCCACAGCCGTGGTGCAGGGAGCAAGATTCCAGATGAGAGACATTCAGTTTCACTTGAGAGCCTATTGGTCTCAAAGGAGGGACCCCCTTACCAAATTGATTCCAGTGACCCGAACCCTGATCCTAGCCCTTCAGTGGTGGCAGGATCAGAGCAATTTAAGACTGGGAGTCCCCTTCATTCCTCTCTCCCACTCCCTCACCCTCACTCACGGATGCCTCCTCCTGGGGTGGGAGCACACTTGGCGACCTCTCCACCCAGGGAGTGTGGTCCCCAGGAATCTCTGCTCACATCAATTTGCTGGAACTCAGAGCTGTCTTTTAGCTCTTCAAGCATTTTTGCATCTGTCCAGAACAAAGTAGTCCAGGTCAGAACAGACAATACCACAACAATGTGGTACATCAACAAGGGAGCACTCGGTCAGTCCGGCCTTGTGCACCGAGGCAATGAAGTTGTGGTCTCTGGCCTACTCCTGAACACCTCTCTGATAGCAGTTCACCTGCCAGGGAAAGACAATGTCCTAGCGGATGCCCTCAGCAGGATTTCTCAGGGCCATCACGAATGGTCCCTGAATCTCGAGTGCTGGGGACAGTTTTGCCAGATGGGGCACCCCTCAGATAGACCTCTTCGCAGCCTCAGACAACCACCAACTTCCACTGTTCTGTTGCAGGCCCCCAGTGGTGGGCTCAGTCCCCCTGGACGCCCTTCTCTTGGATTGGGAAGGGAAGTTTCTTTATGCTTTCCCCCCCTTCCCTCTCCTATTCAAGGTGTTAGTAAAAATCAGATCCCAGCCTTGCAAGGTGATTCTGATTGCACCAGACTGGGCCAGGCAACCCTGGTACCCACTCCTTCTATCACTGGCAGTCCACCTTCCCCTGTGTCTTCCCAGGATTCACAACCTGCTGACCTGTGCCCAGGGAGAGTCCGGTATCCGAACCTCCATTCCTCAACCTCAAAGCTTGGCTCTTGAGGAGTTAGAATTTGCTGATTTGCACCTTTCTCAAGGTGTCCTTGACATCCTAAAGGCCTCTAGGAAGCCTTCCACTAGAGCCACTTATAATTCCAAGTGGAAAAGGTTCTCCATCTGGTGTTCTGGGAAGCATATTGCCCCAGAATTTGCTGATTTGCCCATTTTGTTGGACTACATGGTCCATCTTAATTCTTTGGGCCTCAGGCCAGCTACCTTAAGAGTTCATTTAGCAGCTGTGTCTGCTTTTATTTCAGCAGGAAAGCCTTCCTCCCTTTCCGCTCACCCTGTATTTTCAAGTTTTTGAGGGTTACTCCATACCAATCCACCCTTCGTGACCCAGCCCCTGCCTGGGACCTTAATGTTTGCATTGCCCAGTTAATGCAACCTCCCTTGAACCCCTGTCTTCCTAGAGCTTAAGTTTTAACTTGGAAACTGTATTTCTAGTGGCCATCACTTCTGCTAGATGCATAAGTGAGTTACAAGCCCTTTCAGTAGAAAATGATTTTATTTCTTTTCACAGGGATAAGGTAATCCTCAGGACTAACAGAAAGTTTTTACCTAAAGTGGTGTTGGATTTCCATCTTAACCAATCCATCTCCCTTCCAGTATCTTTCACTGAGCATTCTTCCTCTGGTGAGAGGAGATTGCACAGTTTGGATGTTAAGAGGGCATTGAGTTACTATTTAGAACGCATCAAGGGTCACAGGTTCAATCCCATCAACTGTTTCTCACCTATGGTGAGGTTGGCAAAGGAGACCTGCCACTAAGAGGACAATTGCCAGATGGATTGTCTCTTGTATCAATTTGTTACCAGAAACTGGGTAGAGACCCCACTCTGGATTGAGGGCTCATTCTACCAGAGGTACAGCCACGTCTTTAGCTGCTGCTAGAGACATTCCTATTTTGGAAATTTGTCAGGCTGCAACCTGGAAAACGGTACACACCTTCACCAAGCATTACTCCCTGGATATCCAGGCCAGGAGAGATGCTCAATTTGGCACAGCTGTGCTTCAGAGCCTATTCCCTAAGTAGGTTCTGTCCCTCCTCCATGGAGGTACTGCTGTGTAGTCTGCTAATTGTCATAATATAGCAAGACTTCATGTTGTTTGAAGAAAAAATTACTCACCTTAGTAATGTTGTTTCTTCTAATGGAGTCTTGCTATATTATGACCACCCCCCAGCCTGCCCTCTCAGAACTTCTACTTGGTAGGGTGGGCAACCTAGTGCAGGCACTGTTTATGCCATTGCAGGATTTTCTTCCCCTTTTGGGGTTTTTGGGGGAGTGTTGTTTCTATTGTTAAATGGTATTTTTTGCTGGCCCCCTGACTTGAGTCTTTGGGTAGGGTCCAGCAGTGTTGTTGTTATTGTTGCTATTGTTGTTGTTGTTGTTGTTATTAGGTAGCCAGTAGGCTAGTGTAGGTTACAGCTTCCACACAGACCCTTAGTGAGTTCTTGCTTCGTAAAGATCTGACAGTTTCAGTTTGAAACTGCCCAGATAGAGCTTTGAAAACCGAGCTCGCGCTCAGAACTCCATCCTGTATGGAGTTAACTCTTTCATCTCCGGGGCAGTTCTAGAGGAGGACCAAACTGCTAATTGTCATGATATAGCAAGACTCCATTAGAAGAAACAACATTACTAAGGTGAGTAATTTTTTCTTATCTGCCATGTAGTATGTGGACAAGCCAGCTATAAAACTTTTTTCATCCATGACTGTGGAAGAAAATGTCTTAAGTAATAGCCTTAGAGTAGAAGAGTGTTGGAACGTCATAAAAACAAGTGATGACTGGTTTATTCCCAATAGAGTACTATCAAACAATAAAGGCATAATCCCCTTATGGATGGCCAACAGGTTAAAGAAGCAGATAATAAGGAAGAAAAAAAGCCCATAGGGACTACAAAAATAAAAAGAATGAGGATGCTTATTTCAATTACAAAAACAATCTCTAAACAGCTAATCAAGCAAGAAAAATCTAATCTCAAATTCAAAATAGCTAATAATAAAGGGAATCAAAAAGCGTTTTTTTCTTATCAACACTATAAACAAAAGTAATAACTCAATTGGATCACTAAAAGTAAATGGCACAAACATTAATGACCCAGCTAAGATTGCCAACATACTCAACAACTATTTTACTACAGTTTATAATGATAGAGGAATTTATAAACCCACTACCCACATCAACACTCAGATAAATGACTTCTAGGGACATGGATATGTTGCTCATCCACACTGTCTGGCAGGTTCCTTGCCGCTTTAAATCTTGCCGGAAAGTCTTCACGCTGGCTCCTCCCACCCACCCGAGTGGTAAAACTCTCGGCTCCGCCCCATGACGCCAGATCTTCCTTACTGCTTGGAAGCTCAAGTTCTCTCCTTAACGCTCTGCGTATAGACTGGATCCTAATTCTTTGGTTCGCCTGAAACTAATTCTAAAGTTTTCAAGACTTCGGTCTAATTACTCCCTCTCGGCTGCGATGGACAAATTGACTCCCGGATTTCGGCGGTGCCCATGCGGGCAGAAAATGTCCAGGACGGATCCACACTCCACGCAAGCGCCTACTGCCTCGCGCCTAGATCATGACCCGCAGGCCTGCGCAGTTATGTCGCTCGCTTCGCCAATGTCCTGGAAGACCGCGCTGGCCGGCTACAGCTTGGGCACCCCGCGAAGCGCTGCCCGCCAGTGAAGTCCAAGGAGGCCCGTTGGGCGGTGTCCGCGGTGGCTGACTCAGCTGAGCAACTCGAGCAGATGATCGCCCTCGAGGAAGAGGCGGCCCAGGCCGCATATTCATCTTCCTCGGTCGCGGCATTTATCCCGCTCTCTCTGGGATCCTCCTACACAGCTTCTTTTAAGGAGCTTTGCCAATCCCTTTCCACGAAGGGAGAGGGGCCATCGGGACACTCTTCTCTGTCCAAAAAGGAGGACTCGAAAGGTAAGTCCCATTGTCGGCGTTCGTGGGAGCGGGAGAGGTCCCCTTCCCTGGACAGTCAACACTCGACTTCGGTCGAGGTTGCGGCCGCTGGCTTCACGGTGTCCCCATCAGGTCAGCTGGCAGAGACACCTTTCGACGCGGTCGAGATTTTTCTCGACCCCTCGGACGGGCTGTCGACTGGTGAAGCTGACAACCCTTCTTCACCGGTTCTCCCGGTGGAGACCGAGGACTTGCTTGCGTCTTCTGTGCCAGAGTCCCCGGTCAAGGCTCCCGAGCCGAGGGAAGAGCGGGTGTCCCCCGCCCCTTCCCAGACCCACCTTCGGAAACACCGAGGGTCTCGGTCTTGGTGTCGGACCTCGTCTTGGTCCAGCCGATCCCGCCATCGGCGGTCTCGGTCTCAGCACCAAGGTAAGCGGCAGTGCCGCTCGTCTTCGTCTTCCTCCTCGAAAGAGGAGAGGCTTCAGTGCAAATTGCGTCGATGCTACAAGGACTTAATGTGGCAGCAATTGCTTTTGTATGGGAACAAGCTGACGCCGTCGCCTTCCCCGGCCATCAAGTGGCTGTCACCCGAACGGCCGAAACAACCCCTCACTGTAGTCGAGGTGCCCAAGCCTGGGCTGGTTGTTCGACTGAAACCAGCTACCCCACCGATTGTGGTGGAACCTCCGCCTCCACAACCGAAATCGGGGGGGTGCTGATCAAGGACTCTCGGTCGGGTCAGGGTCTGCCCCACAGGTTGTCGGTCACCTTCACTCCTGACCGTTCTCGGCAGGTGGAGGGTGGCTCAGGCCCCAGGCAGCTCTTCACGGACTTCTCTGAGTCTGACGACGACTCCTCCCTGTTTTCCAGGCCCCTTGACCTGGAGTTCTCCGGGGGGCAGTTGGACGAGAGCCCATCATCGTTTATGGGTCTGCTTCGGCTCATCTCGGAGTCCACCAGGATGCAGCTCGAGCCCGTATCCAAGCGGGCCAAGTATCCCCTGACGGAGATATTGGACTGAGGGGATTCACCCACGGAGGCCTTTCCGGTGGCTGATGTCATTGTTGGCCCAGCCTTGAGCCCTCTGCGCCGGCTTCCTGCCCGCGTCTTGGCCAGGATGGCCAGGAAGTATTGGTCCCTACCCGGCTCTGTGTGTCCGTTTTTCGGAGCACCCTCTGCAGAGGGGTTAGTCACCGATAAGGCTTTCTGCTCCAGGAACGCTAGGGATGTGGATAAGCCCCCCGACAAGGAGTCCAAAAAGCTGGACTATGCTGGGCACAAGATGTCCGCTATGCCCTCCCTAGGCCTCCGCCAGGCCAGTCCGGCCGTGCTGATGGCACACTTCTCCCATGCCCTCATGGGCTCCCTGGATGAGGTGATCCCTCATCTCCTGGCTGACCTGCAGACCACGGTCAAGCAGGTGCGGGACCAGGGAAGGGCGGTGGCAAAACAGCAGCTCCAAATGGCTCTGGACATTGGAGACTCCTGTGCCAGCTCAGTTGCGGCCGCAGTGACCATGCGCCGCAGAACATGGCTGAGGATATCCACCTTCACGGCAGATACCCAGCATAAACTGGCGGACGTGCCCCTTCTTGGGGACTGACCTGTTCGGCCCTGGAGTGGAAGGCCACCTCCAGCGGATCGAAAAGTCCAATGCTACCCTGGACTCGGTCACCTCCACCCAGAAGGACAAGGGCCGTCGTCAACAACATAAGTCCTTTCGCCTTTCTGCGCCTGTGGCACATCCAGCCCAACAACACCAGCATCAGGGCCAGCAGGCTCGCGCTTGATATCCCAAAGCCAAGCCTGCGGCTTCCTCCAACAGGAATCAGGGAGGAAAAAGCCCAGGAGGTCTCTCAGCCGGTCCCTCCTCCAAGCCTGCCCAGTGACGGGTTGAGGGGTGTCGCCCCCTGCCTCGTCACTCCCCCCTGGGTTACCTCCCATGGGGGGATGGCTCCGCCACTTCCTTTCCACCTGGTCCGCTATCATCACGGACCGCTGGGTGTTGGAGGTGGTAGGAAACGGCCTGCCCCTGGAGTTTGAGCAGGCTCCGCCCTTCCGAGCCATCGCCCTTCAGAGGGCTATGGGGTCCGCAGCCTCTCTGTCGGCTCACCAAGCCAACATCACCCTGCTCCTCGAAAAAAGAGTTGATCAGGAAGGTGGCGGATCCTCCACCAGACCCGGTGTTTGTGTCCAAGTACTTCCTGGTCCCGAAATGGATGGGGGGCTGGCGCCCCTTTCTAGACCTGCACGACCTGAACAGGTTCCTAAGGTCCCGAACCTTCAGGATGGTCACTGTGGCTCAGATCATTCCATCCTTGGAACGAGGCATGTGGTTCTGTTCTCTGGACCTCCAGGACGCGTTCTTTCACGTCCCAATCCGTCCGTCCCACCAGAGATTCCTCCACTTCAGGGCAGAGGGATCCCTCTACGAGCTCCGGGCCATGCCCTTCGGCCTTTCCCTAGCTCCCAGGGTCTTCACCAAATGCATGGCAGTGGTGACAGCATTCCTGCGGCGTCGAAGGGTCCAGGTGTACCCCTACCTGGACGACTGGCTGATTGCAGCCTCCTCCAGAATGGAGGTGGAGCGGTCCAGAGATCTGGCCCTCCAGGTTTGCTCTCAGGTTGGCCTCCTCATCAACGAGGCCAAGTCGAAACTCGTGCCACAGCAGGTGATACAATTCATCAGGGCAGAGCTTGACTCTCTACGAGCCACAGTACGGCTCCCAGCTGACAGGGCCAAGGTTCTTTCCTCCTTTGCCCAGTCATTTCAGGTTGAGCAATTGCGCCCTGCCCAGGACTTCCTGCGCGTCCTGGGTCTCATGGCGGCCTGCACCAGTGTGGTCCGTTGGGCCCGTTGGTACATGCGTCCCCTTCAATGGGGGCTGGCCAGCCAATGGTCACAGCACTCCGATCCCTTGGATCAGCTAGTGACAGTGACCCAGGGGATGTGGAATGCCCTCCAGTGGTGGACCGTTCCAGCACATCTGCAGGAGGGCATCCCGTTCGTCTGCCCCAAGCCGACGGTCTCTCTATCAACCGATGCCTCTCTAATGGGTTGGGGTGCTCATCTGGGGGAGCACAGGGCACATGGCCTCTGGTCCCCTCGGGAGTCCCTATGCCACATCAACCTGCTGGAGCTTCGAGCGGTTCATCTAGCCCTCGCCGCCTTCGCTTCGTTTCTACAGGGTCAAGTGGTCCAGGTCCAGACGGACAATACCACGACCATGTACTACCTAAACCGCCAGGGCGGGATGCGCTCCATGCCTCTGTGCAGGGAAGCTCTCCGCATTTGGTCACTCGTGCGCAGCCTGGAGGCTGCTCTCCTTGCCATCCATGTGGCAGGAGCCTCCAACATTCTAGCCAATGCCCTAAGCCGGATAGGGGCTGCGTCCCATGAGCGGTCTCTCCTGCAGGAGGTAGTACAAGATCTGTTCTCCCACTGGGGCATGCCTCAGGTGGACTTGTTTGCCTCCAGGGAGAATGCAAAGCTGAGACTGTTTCATGCCCCCCCCCCGCAGGGCTCACTGCAGGGGAATGCCTTCTTGAGGCCATGGACCCCGGGCCTCTTCTATGCCTTTCCCCATTTCCTTGATCCACAAGGTGCTTCTCAAGGCAGGAGGGACAAGGCGCAGGTGATTCTGGTAGCCCCCACTGGCCCCACCAGTTCTGGTATCCAGATCTCCTCAGTCTCAGCTCCAGGTTCCAAGGCGGCTTCCAGCCCGCCCGGACCTGATCTCAGTCAATCAGGGGAAGGTATTCCATCCAGACCTTCAATCCCTGCACCTGACGGCCTGATTCCTGAGCGGCTAGAGTTCCAGGCCTTGGTTCTTTCCGACGAAGTCCTCAACGTTGTTGAGGCGTCCCGTAAGGAGTCGACCAGAAAATGCTATGCCTTCAAATGGAAGAGATTCTCCATTTGGTGTCAGGGCAAGGGCCTGGACCCTTCCTCCTGTTCCTTGGCAAGCATTCTGGACTACCTGTGGTCCTTTTCTCAGCAAGGGCTTCAGTCGATGACCCTTAAGGTGCACCTGGCAGCCATCTCTGCTTACCGGGCGCGGGCGGGGAGCAGTCGGTGGTGCAGGAGAATGTGATCGGGCGCTTTTAATAGGCCTTGATCACATATTCCTCCAGTGGGGAACCTCCTCGTGGGATCTACTGCTGGTATTGGCTAAGCTCATGGGCAAGCCATTCGAACCGATGCACAGGTGTGACATCTCTCACCTGTTGTGGAAGACCGCCTTCTTGGTGGCTATCACGTCAGCCAGAAGGATGGGAGAGCTCCAGGCGCTTTCCATCGAGTCTCCTTATCTGGTCTTCAGCAGGGACAAGGTTGTCCTGCGCCCCCACCCGAAATTCCTTCCAAAGGTAGTGTCGGAGTTTCACCTTAACCAGGTGTTGACTCTGCCGGTGTTCTACCCCAATCACACCTCAGAGGCCGAATATAGGCTCCATACTTTGGACCCTAGAAGAGTGCTCGCTTACTATAAGGAGCGGATGGTTGAAGTTCGAGGAGAGGTTCTCCAGCTGTTTGTCACCTACACTGAAGCCACACCTGGCATACCTGCAGCCAAGCGGATGATAGGCAGGTGGGTCACCTCCTGCATAGATCTCTGCTATAGATTGGCGGGCATGGAGCCTCCCAGAGGGATAAGAGCTCATTCTACCCACCATACTGCTGCATCAGTGGCTGCTTCCAGGGATGTCCCTATCCAGGAAATCTGCAGGGCTGCTACCTGGAAGTCAGCACACACCTTCATCACCCACTACCACATTGACCTTAGGGTAGGGGGTGTGCGCCTTGCCTCCCTCCTCCCGGAGAACTAATAGGAGTCTGCCAGACAGTGTGGATGAACAACATATCCATGTCCCTAGAAATACAAGTTACTCACCTGTAACAGGAGTTCTAGGAATGGTATATGTTGTTCATCCACACGACCCACCCGGCCTCTCTGGCTTCGACGCACAACCTGGCTTCCAGTGGGCTAGATCTGGCGTCATGGGGCGGAGCCGAGAGTTTTACCACCCGGGTGGCTGGGAGGAGCCAGCTTGAAGACCTTCCGGCAAGATTTAAAGCGGCAAAGAACCTGCCAGACAGTGTGGATGAACAACATATACCATTCCTAGAACTCCTGTTACAGGTGAGTAACCTGTATTTTTCAACCAATGAAATACTAATGGGACTTCAGTCACTAAAACCACACTCTTCAGCAGGTATTGATGGTATCCACCCTCATTACTTAAAAAATATGGCTAAAAGTCTAACAAAACCATTTCACATTTTATTCAATAAATCTCTAACGCTTGTCATAGTACCCAGTGAATGGGAATGGGCACTTATAACCCCCATTCACAAAAAAGGTAGCAAAGGTTACCCGGAAAATTATAGGCCTTACCAGTACCATGTAAAGTTATGGAAATATTAATCAAGACAAGATTTGAGGAGGAAGCCACTACCCTAAGCATCCAGAATAACATGCAGCATGGGTTTAGCAGGGGCTGGTCCTGCACTACCAAATTTATTTGCTTTATACGAATTTGTGAGTGCATGTTTGGATGCTGGTAGGCCATGTGACATTGTATACCTTGATTTCAAGAAGGCATTTGATGCTGTCCCCCACTTGGAACTCCTGCAGAAACTAATATCTGTGGGATTTAGCACCTATCTTATTAACTGAGTAAATGCATGGCTAAACAACAGGAGCCAAAGAGTCTGAATCCAAGGTAAAACCTCATCCACAGGAATAGTAATTAGTGGGGTACCCCAGGGCTCAGTTCTGGGTCTGTACTTGTTTAGTAGTTTGTTCATGACCTACATATAGAATTAATTAATAAAATAATAAAAAGTTTGCAGACGATACTAAAACAACAGGAGAAGTTGTCTCTGACATACAACACCAGTCCTTGGTGAACAACATAATAAAAATTGTTGAATGGACAAAAATAAACAAAATGTCCCTAAACTTCGAAAAATGTGCAGTACTGCATTTGGGACAGAATAATCAAATGAGATCATATTTTATAGACATTAAAGCCCTACCAATAGTAAGCACTGAGAAAGATCTTGGAATAATAATTGACCACAATCTCAGTATGCATTCACAAACACAGAAAGCAACACACTTTGCTGACAGATATATAAACATAATAAAAAGGCATTTATTACTAGAGACGAATGATGTATCATGAGTCTGTACAGGAACTGTGTTCGACCATAGTTAAATTATGGGTCACCATTCTGGTTGCCTCACTTGAAACAGGACGTAAGACTATTGGAGAGGGTGCAGAGAAGAACCATCAAACTTATACCAAGGCTGAAACAACTCTCCTATGGGGAGAGACTGGAAGAACTAAATCTGATGTCCCTGGAAGAGAGAAGATCTAGGGGGGACTTACTCTAATTTTTTGAAGTAATCAATAATAGTGACTTAAAAAAAGCTTGTGGTATCACCCCTTTTATATGAAACCAGGAATTCAGATCACATAATAAACAGTTCGAGATCCCACGATCACATGCAAAGAAAAGGGATAACTATGGTTAGAGTTCCACTAAAATGGAATAAATTACCACATCTAGTGAATGTTACCAGTTTTGAGTTTTTTTAAAAAGGAATTGGACAAGTTTTTGTGGTACTGGGTGTACACCGTGATCCACACTAGTGGGAGACAGTCACAATGGGCATCTGCCTGCTTCTGTCTACAGAACACCAAGTTACCAAGTAACTCATTTCAACTTAGACCAGAGTCAACAACAGCAGTAAAGGTTTAGCAAAGAATAAAGTAAAACTATCTTGCTATGCTGAAATTAAGTGAATACTGTATGATGGTCGAATTGGGGTATGAAGGGTTTTAGAAAATGCCAATTTTGGAAGAAAATTTAAATTATTTAAAAAATAGCTGAACAGTATAAAGAAATTTTATAAAAAGATCTAAAGTTCAGAGTTGTAGGGAATCAGCATTTATGTAGGCCTCCTTATCTGCGCTAGTAAATTAGTTTATCGTGACAGCATGCCTCACGGGAGAGAGAGAGCAGGTCGTTTGACTGTGTGGTGGTGAAAAGTGGGCCCTGTTAAAAGTTGCAGGATCATGCTCATATACCGTCCCCTGGAATATGGGCATGAATTTTTGTAGGAAGTTGAGGGCTTCATAGCTGGCTTGGTAGTTGAGTCACCCAGAATTCCTTGTTTTGAGTGACTTTAACACCTGGGTCGATGATGAAATGTCTCCTTTTGGAAATCAGTTCCTCCAGGTGATGTCTTCCCTGGGCTTTGTACAGGCAGCTGCCACTGGTACCTACCAGCATGGCCATGCCTTGGATCTGGTTTTTCTTGTTGAGTCTTGATATTAGCAATGTTAAGGCTGATCCTGTCATTTGGTTGGATCATCATGTCACGCGGTTCTTTTGCAGGGCTCCTCGGTTAACTTCTCCTGTGGAGATGGTCAGTTACCACTCTTTTAGAAATCTGGAGCCTGAGGGTTTCCTGGCAGCACTGAACATTTCGGGCATGGAGACTGCCTGTGCAATAGGAGCTGAGGCCGTGGTGGAGGGCTGCAGTTTGGCTCTTGCTGTAGCTATCAACTCCCTAGCACCTCTCCGTGTCTGCCCCTCGATTTCCCGTTGCAGATTCCTGTGGTTTGATGGTGATTGACGAGAAGGGGACAGTGGTTGGAACATTGTTGGCAGACATCCCACTCAGAGGAGGACAGATTGGTGCTTAGATCTCATTACGATGAATATCAGTGGGCAGTCACTCTGAAAAAGTCAGTATTCCTGTCATGGGTGATTGCTGCTGGAAAGAACCGACTGGCAGAGCTCTTCAACACTTTGTTAAATCCTATCTGTCTGCAGTCCTGTAGAGTGTTTTCCACAGCCAAGTGTGATGAGTTTAATCAGTTCTTTCTGGACAAAATATCCTCTGTCTGGGCTGGGATTTTCTCAGGCGGCCTGTTGTCAGCTGACGGTACCCAGTCTGTCATGTACAGGGGTACTTTGTCTTTATGGGAGGTATTTGAGCTGGTATCGGTGGAAGGTATTCTCCAAGTAGTTTCTGGATTGCAGTCCCGCTACTGCATGTTAGACCTTGGGCCGACCCAGCTTGAGTACTGGGGTTCACTCAGTTCAATTTTTGTGGCGATTGTTAGGTGTTCTCCTAGGGAGGCGGATCTTCCTCTCCACTTTGAAAAGGGAGGTGGTGAAGCCCCTTCTTAAAAAAAATCCAAAAAACACATAACTAGATCCTGACGTTCTCTCAAGATTGCAGGCCTGTCTTGAACCTTCACTTTTTGGGGAAGTTGATTGAAGGTGGTGGCAGTGCAGTTAGAACAACATCTGGAGAAATTTGACATCTATGGGCCATTTCAGTCTGGTTTCTGGCTCCGGCATAGTACATGAACAGCTCTGGTCAGGGTGCACCATGACCATACCTCTCAACTGTACCACATTACGAGGAATGTTCCTCATTTTACTTCACTAAAGCTCCCTGTTCCACATTGTGAGGACTTGTCCCACATTCAGTGTTAACATTTTAAAGCAAAAATCTGTAGTAAATGATGCAAAAAATATATTATTCAATTAACAACAGACTTTCTGAACATAAATGCAAACATTTTAACAGTGTTCTGAGCTTCTTAGGTAAAGATTTGATTAAGTGTTCCACATTTTGCTCATTTGTTCCACATTTTGAGAAGCAGTGTTCCACATTTGAAGGACAAAAGGTTGAGAGGTATGACCATGACCACCTGCTAGCACGAGATAATGGGCACTGTTCCCTCTTTGTTTTTACTTGACCTTTATTCAGTTTATTCAGTTTTCAGTTTCAACACAGTGGACCATGTGGTGCTGGTTGTTCATCTGGGGCAAGGTGTAGGACTTACAAGGATGGTGCTACAGTGGTTTGAGTCCTACTTATCTGGCAGTGTACAGCAGGTGGCACTTGGCTGTTTCATTTGGACAAGTGCTGCACTCTGTTGTGGTGTGCTTCAGGGCTCTATCCTGGCTCCATTGTTGTTCACTGTGTATTCCTTAGGTGGGTACCTGGGGAAGCAACATTTGTTTGTAGTGGCTGCTTGTCTGTGTCTGTAGGTTAGTTTTGTGGATTTACATGGTTTTCTGCTTGGAGTAACTACACCATTCTTGCTGACTACATCCGTGAAAGTCTCCTGAACTGGATTTCTGCAAAACGTCATCACCAGGTATCTGCATTTTTCATTTAAAAATCAACTTTTTGGAAGCTATCCCAAGCAAAACGCAAGTCAAGCAATTAAGTCTGACAAACTCAGTGACTCTAGGTCTGCTTGAATCCACATTTTCGTCTGACCTGCTCCATGATCTGTATGTGGGCTTTTCAACAACCTCTTTGAATGACAAAGAAGCATGCAGACAAAAGGATTTCACATCCTGCATATGCAAGGCACAGTTCATCACCTTCAGGAATTCTAACACATTCTGTGACTCTGGACCTCAGCTGTTGATAATTTGGCTTTTGACTTAACCACCAGGTATCTACAAGATGCTGAAATCCTTTCTCCTACAAATTCTCCTTGTGCTGCTCCTGCTCTCAGGAAATGTTCACCCCAACCCAGGACCACCTGGGCAGCCAGCAGTGGCACCAAACAGAAGGACAGGGACACTTACCATGGCATCCATCAACGCCTGCAGCATCCTCAACAAACTTGATTCCCTCCAAACATGGATCCTACAGCACAACCCTGATGTCCTCTCAGTTGTGGAAACATGGCTAAACCCTAAAATCCCTGATACCTCAGTCTCTATCCCTGGCTACTGCATTTTCAGGCAAGACAGGATTGCTAAATGGGTCGGGGGCTGCGCCATCTATCTTAAGGATACCCTTATGGGTCACATCATCCCATCCCCTAGCCTGAGCAACTCCTCTCAGGTCCTCACAATCAAAATCCTCCTTGGTGCACATAACAAGGAACTCACTGTCATCTCAGTTTACCTACCCCCTAGAGACCAGGCTGCTGGCTTCCATAGCATCATGGAATATCTAAGGGTCCAGCAACATAATTCTGAAACCATAATCATGGGTGATTTTAACATTAACTGGCTCTCCGCTGAGGCCGCTACCTATAAGGATGCAGCCGGCGCATCACCTCACTCAACTGGTCAATGCCCCACTAGTGTAACTATAGGACAGGCTCCTCTACGCTTTTAGACTGGATTCTATCTAACCACCCTGAACGCATCTCCAATGTTTCTGTACTCCGGATACAATAAGTGACCACCGCCTGTTATCTGCTCCTGGTCAACAAATACCACAAGCCCTCCCAAGCTTATCTATGCTAGGGTTATCAAACAAGGCACCTCCAGCTGTTAAATCCCATCTGACCAGGCTGAACTGGGCAGTGCTCGACTCCTCAATGACACCAACAAAGCTCTGGACCTATTTAACAAACGTTTCAATAAGCCTGTGACATCTATGCACCAGTGAAAAAGATGAAGGTCAAAGGACAGACCAACCCCTGGGTTACTACTGACCTTTTAACTCTGCTCAAGCACAGAGACCACCTCTGGCATTGTGCTCGTGCAACTCCGATGCAAGTAAACATACAATTATACAAAGCAGCCAGAAATGATTGCACTTGAAAAATACGGAATGCTAAACACAGCTATTACAAAGAGGCTCTGACCAACTCTTGGGGCCAGGGAAACAAATTTTGGAACAACATGAAAGAACTCACAGGCAAGGATCCTAAAGCACAACCCACTATGCTCAACCTTCATGGCGCCCTACACCGACCTAGGTACCATCACCAGCACTTTTAATAATGCATTTACAAACCTGGACAGTGTCCTTCCACCAAATTTTTTCGACAACCTCCTCCAGCTCCTCCCAAGTTACCCCGAACTGGAACGTTACAACCCCAAAGTTTTTTTTTAGGAGGTCCCACCACAAGTAGCTAGAAAATACATTCAAAAGGCCATTGGCAAACAAGGGTACAGTGGTGACTCCCTTGACCTGAAACTGCTGGCACAAGTCCTCGATGAAATCTTAGAACCACTTACAAAGATCTTTAATCTCTCGCTTGGATTGGGCCATTTCCCCTCTCTCTGGAAGAAAGCCACTGTCACACCGGTTCACAAAAGTGGAGATAGGACACTGCACACCAATTACAGACCTATCTCACTTCTCCCCCCACTATCCAAAGCGCTGGAGCGAAAGTATCGGACCAACTAGTTGAATTCCTGGATAAGTACAATGTACAGTGCCCAGAGCAGCTTGGCTTCAGAAAAGGGCACAGCACCACCACTGCACTACTGGAATTTACAACCTTCATCCATGCCACGCTTGACAAAGGGAATTGTGGAAGGGCAGTATTTATGGACCTTACCAAGGCATTCGACACAGTTAACCACCCCCTACTGCTCAAGCAACTGTCCTCCATTGGGATCTCCAGCGATGCCCTTCCATGGTTCTCCAGCTACCTTGATAATCGGATGCAATGTGTAAGGATTGCAGGGATCTCTTCAGATGAGAAACCAGTCCGCTCCGGAGTCCCCCAGGGGTCTATTCTGGGCCCTCTACTCTTCTCTCTCTTCATCAACAATATCCCCAGTGCCTGCCACCAAAAAATATTACTATACGCAGACGATGCAGTCCTGTTTTCCAGCCACCATGACATTACAGTCCTTGAATCCCAGCTGCAGCTTGACTTCAGGCACGTCGAAGACTGGTTCAGTTCTCATAAACTTGTCCTGAACCACAGCAAGACTAAAGCCATGTCCTTCTGTAACCGACAGAGCAGGCACAACTCTCTGTCCCTCACCATCAAGAACCACGCTGGGAACCCACTCGAACATGTCAAGGAGTTCAAGTACCTTGGTATTACCCTGGATATACCCTCTCCTACACCCAGCATATTGACACTGTTGCCAAGACCGCCAATATACGGATTGGACTACTACACAAACACAAGCACTGTATGCCTGCGGATGCCCTTAAACTAGCCATCTACAGCTCTGTCACCTCTATCATTGACTACGGGCTTGCCATCTATGGCTCTGCCTCAACAAGTGCCCTCCGCAGGATCTCAGTTGCTCTCAACAAAGCCTGTAGACTACTGACGGGTGCAGTCCGACAAACTCACACCTGTGACCTCTATGCACAGGCCAGCTGGCTACCCCTACACAGCAGAATACAATACCAGACCTGCTTACTTACCAAAAAGGTTCTCCTTGGTCTCATGCCACCTGGTGTTAGCTCACTCCTTACTACCTACAGTGGCACTCGACAAACACGTGGTGCCCAATCTCTAAACTTTCAGGTTCCCAGATGTCATACCTCCATGGGTCAGCGGTCCTTTATCTATAGAGCCGCTCAGTGGTTCAATTCCGTCAATAAAGAAGCACTTTCCTCTACTACACTTGGACCCTTCAAAAGGAATCTCAAACTTTACCTCACCTCTACCACTCAATGTGACTGCTCCTCTGAACAGAGATCTCTCTAAACACCTCCCAGCTCACTCATGTCTCACAGCCCACCCTTTCCCAGTGTCATTCCTCTGGCACTGGGCCTTCCTGTGACCCTTTCCTGCTTCACATCTCCACTGGTACAAGACATTTTCCACCACCATCGGACAGTGGCCCATTAGCCTGCCAACTTCCTCTCCCGGTCGCACGCCTGCAATACTAACTGTCTATGGTGCCCTCTATCTCTTATTGTTACCGCAGCCAGCTGCCTACTCAAGCTGCTCATTATATGAATATTATATCAAAGTATGTTATAACTGAGTATCTTTATTTTTTCTTTTAGTTGTTTTGGTTGTTTATTGTGCATTCTTTTACTACCTCTGTATGTATGTTGACCCTCATCCTTTGACGTGGAACCTTTGTAAACGAGCAGTTTCTGCTCAAAGGTATTTGTAATCCGAGAATTTAATAAATAAATAAATAAAAAATAAATATGTTGCCATTGGAAAAGATCATTAGACGTTGTGGCTTAGATTTTCATTGCTATGCTGATGATGCCCAGCTATACATGTGTAGTTCTCCCAATGAAAGGGCGGTTGTCTCAGAAATGAGCGAGTTCCTTGTGGAAATTCAGGACTGGATGGCGGCCAGCTGGCTTTAACTGAACCCTTTGACTACGGAGGTGCTACTGGTGGAACCAGGTTAGTTTGCTTCATCAGTGACGAGTAACAGTACTAGTCTACCTTCCTTAGATGGCTTTGCACTGGAAGCTGCAGATAGGGTGAGGAAACTGAGCTTCATTGTGGACTTCAAGCTGACATTAGAACATCAGGTGTCCAGTGTTGTCTACAGTGGCTTTTTCATCTTTGTGACATCTACCCGATCAAGCCTTTCTGGAACCGACTGACCTGGTAACGCTTGTGCACATCGTAGTTTTGTTGAGACTGGTCTGTTGTAACGCTTTGTACCGTAGGCTCCCGTGAGGTTGTTGCATCGCTTGCAGCTGGCACAGAATCCGGCAGATTGGCTGGTGACTTGGGACCTCTTGGCTCAAGCATATCATGCTAGTTCTCCATCTTCTGCACTGACTGCCAGTGCAGTGGCATATCAGCTTCAGGGTGTGTTTGTTAACTTACAATTTCCTGCATGGATTGGGTCCAAGCTACCTGAAAGACCTCCTGATCCCATATACTCCTGGTCACCACCTTCGGTGAGTGGATGTAGGTCACTTGTCTGTTACTAGAGCTCACTTCAAATCTTCTGGGTATGGAGTATTCTGGGTGGCCACCCTGATCCTCTGGAACACCCTTCCCTTGGAGGTTAGAGGTGCTGCGTCCTTGGCCTTGTTTAAGACATACCTGAAGATACATCTGTTTGAAATGTGCTTTGGATCCAATGCTGCTGTTTGAATTCTGTTGATTGAATTTTATAATTTTTAACCTGTTGTTGCTGTAGTTTAATGTATTATTGTGAGGTGCCCAGAGAATGTGTACCATATAAATAAAATTGCCATGCCTTGCGATCCCTTCCCAATATTTATAGTGGAATTTAATATCCGATATTGAATTTACCAAATCTGATGCCATTTGTCAGTGTCTTTGAGGGTTAAAACAGCTCAGACCTGAGGACAAAAAGGCTTATCAGAGACTTGGTGCTAGCGCAAAATCTTAAGGTGCATATGTCTGCCAGCTCTGCCTTACAGGTGCCTGTTGATGGCCATACGGTGGCCCAACTGTAGGTGTCCCATACATTTCTGAGAGGCATTCTCCATCTGAAGCCTCCTATCTGCAGTGCAGCCCCGCCTTGCGTCTTGCATTTTGTGTTGGGAAAACTTACTTTGGCTCCATTTGAGCTGGCCGCGACATTTGAGCTACGCATTATGTCATGGAAACGTTTATATTTAGTTGCTATTACTTCTGCTCAAAGAATTTCTGAGCTGCAGGTGCTCATGTGCGAGTAGCCTTATTGAGTTTTCCTCAAAGACAGGGTGTCTTTGCGTATTAACCCTAGGTTTCTTCCTAAGTTGGTGTGAGAGTTCACTTTAAACCAATCTATCCAACTTCCAGTTTATTTCCCAGAGCATGCCAATCCAGTGGAAGCATTGCTGCACCCTTTAGATGTGCATAGAATTCTATGCTACTAAACTCACAGTATGAAGGACTATAGGAACTCCTATTTGTTGTTTCTTTCGCCCCTGAGAAAGAGGGCATCCCTGTTTCTAAATGGAGCTTGTCCAAGTGGTTGGCCAACTGTATTACTTATTGCTACAGAAAGTATGGCAAGGGCTTTCCTGTCGTTGTTCGTGGCCAATCCACCAGAAGCATAGCGACTTCAGTTGCCTGTTTTAGGAATGTTTCAGCTGCAGAGATCTGTGGTGCTGGAACTTGGAGTACTGTTCACTGTGATAGGGTGTGAGTGTGGATAACTCAATACAGGCAGAGACGTGACACAGAAATTCAGCTTGTGGCACACAATAACTTCTTACGTGTCATTTATTCAGGATAGCCAAATTAAAACTCAGACAAAAATAAAAATAAATATTTAATTTCATAAGCAAGTACAAAGAAAAACCTAGCTTACCAAGAGCTTGAAACGTTTACTTTCACATAGAGTGGAAATACTACGAAACACATTCCCACTATCTTCTATGTTCACCAGGGGAAAAGGCAGTACTGCTGTCTCCCACCTCTCTCTCTCCCTACTGACCCTAGAACCTCCTTATAAATATGTTAGACTAGGGATAATTAATCATGTGGTCAGTATGATCCGCCTCTAATTCTAGGAACAAAGACATATCTATGCTAATACATACATGAGGGGGATCACACAGCCACAACCTAATGCCTTTATTCATAATATATATTATATTTACACAATAGAAACATTACATTACAGTTTAAAGCAGAAATGTAACTTGCATATCTAATAGTTCATTAAGACCCGATGCTCCGCCTACAGAGGGATGTCATCCTAGTTCATCTGCCTATAAGTATGCTTCTTTCTGGGTCTCCTGTCTCTTTAGTAGAGATTTTCCTCCCTAGCAACAGCTACAGCTACACGGTAAAAACAGTTGGATTCCAGGGATGGGAGGGACAAGGCTTTGTACAGGTCACAGTAGTGAGTGCGAGGGGTTCAGGAAAGTACAAAGCAGCAGAAAGAATTGAAGAGGGTGTCCAGTCTAGTCAGGGCAGTTTTGGGGTGACACTATAGACTATATCTGCATAGTCAAATGTGGGGAGGATCATTTTCTGCACAATTGCACGCCGGGCAGATTGAGGGGTACAGTCCTTGTTTCTGTATAAAGCAGCAAGCTTGGGGTGTAATTTCTTGTGGATTGTATCCACGTGTGCAGAGAAATCCAAGTGGTGGTCTAACCAGACCCTAAGGTATCTAGAAGTAGTAACATTTTCAATACGGGTACCATATAGAGTGTGGAAGGTGGAGGGAGATTTGAGTTTAGACTGCCTCTGTCTAGTGCCGAATGACATGGAGATTGTCTTTTTGGAGATAAGGAACAGCTGGTTGAACTGGAACCATAACTGGACCTTGTTGAAGTCATGTTGCAGTCTAGCCTTAGTATCTGAGGATGATGTGCCAGACGTGTAGAGGATAGTGTCATCTGCATACATGTGGATTTAGGCACTGAAGCAGGCAGAGGGGAGATTATTGAGGAATATGGAGACTAGTATAAAGGCTAGAACTGAGCCCTGGGGACACGATTGGAGATGGGGGCAGCCAAATAATTTTTTTTTTTTTTACTCTTGTTTCCCTCGATCGCGGCTCATGAGAACTCTCTCAGGCATCCCATCCTTATTCCTGCCTGGCTGTGGATCTCTGTCTGTGCCTCCTCTCTCTCCCAGCCAGCACTTCCCAGTTTCACCCGCCTGGGGAGGGTAGCCCATCGTCTCTTTTGGGCTCATTTGTGAGTCAGACTCCGGCTGAAGGTGGAGCCCAGGTGGAGGAATTGGAAGGACAGCTGAGGAGAACCCGGTGGAGGGCATGGGGGATAGGTGCCATCACCAATCCCACTGAGCCAGTGTTTTCCCTGTTCTGCGCATAAGACCTGCTCCCCCCAGCGTGGGCATGCCATGATGCTCTGGCGCACGGCAACCCTGCCTGCATTGGCCACGCTGTTCTCGTGCTGCCTGACTTGCTGCAATGACCCCCAGTCTCCACCGGGGGTCAGTGTCACGCCGGGACGACCCATTCCCTGCTCCCAGGGAGGAGAGCACCACTAGGGCACTCCTTTCCTCAGCCCGCCCCTGCGAACCCACCAGTGCCCAGGCTCACTTCCGAATCCGGGTTGCCAGTGTAGCGCGAGGTGTGGCGTCCAGCACCTCAGCCCTCAGTGCCACCGGGCCGGCTGAGAGGAGCCAGTCTTGACCAGTTGAGTTCTGCCAGACTAGTAGGATTGAAACCACTGTGTGGCTGTGGAGTTTAACCTAGCAACAGAGAGATTTTATAGGAGGAGGGAGTGAGATACTGTGTTGAAGGCTTTTGCCAGATTGACAAAAATGGCAGAGGTAACATGACCCTGATCCATATTGGAGAGTATGGAGTCCATGAGCCGTAGGAGGGATGTGGTGGAGTAGGACTTTCGGAAGCCAGACTGGAAAGGGGTGAAAAATGAGGTAGAGTCAAGAAAGGGGGTAAGCTGTGTGAGGACAATACGTTCTTGAAGCTTAGCTAGGATAGGAAGTAAGGAAATTGGGCAGTGGTTGCCCGGGGAAGTGGGATCCCCACTTTCGGGAAGAGGAATGACAGTGGAATGCTTCCAGGAAGAGGGAACTGAGGCTAGAGTGAAAGAACAGGTTGAGGAGAGAGGCTGGGGGGAAGCTATAGCAGAGGTGTAGAGATAGAGCACACTGGAGTCTAAGCCATCAGGGCTCTCGCCCTTGGAGGGGTTCAAGGCAAGGAGTACCTTTAGTGCTTACTCAGGTGAGATAGGAGAGAATGACGAGGAGTGGGTAGAGGGGTTAGGATTAGGAGGGGGAACAGGGGAGGCAGATGGTGTGCAGGTGGTGGGAGGGTGGAGTGGAGCGAGGAAGCACAGGATGTAAAGAAAGCATTGAAAGTAGCTGCGACAGAAGGAGGGTCAGAAAGTATGACATTATTGTGTAAGAGGGTTGGAATAGAAGGGGAGGAGGGTGGAAAGAAAAGGGATTTGACCACTCTCCAGAACTTAGAGGAGTGGCTTAAGTTGTTGGAAAAGGAAGGAGAGAAATATTCAGACTTTGCATATCTTACGGCCTTGGTGCAGGTATTACTAAGCTGTAGGTATTGTAGAGAAGGAGTGTGTGAGTTTTGGATTTCATATAGGCCTTCCAGGCCTGGTCCCTGGCGTGCATACAGGCCAGCAATTCAGCATTGATCCAAGGGAGGTGGGCGCCCTTGATGTCCAGGCTGCTGTAGAGTAAGGGGGGAGGGGAACAGGAGCAGTCCTGCACCTGCCCACAGCTGCCACTGAGGTCCGACTGTGCTGTGTAGGGCTCCAGAGGAGAGGAGGAGAAGATCTATGGGTGGGTGGGGGCTGTAACTGGAGATAGCGGGGGGGGGGGGGGAGTGGACTAGCTGCCCTGCCCTGCCCTGAGCTAACCTAGATGCAGATTCCTAGGTACTAAAATGTGCTATGCAGCTAGTTGTGAAAGAAACTGAGCTGCTCAGATACAGGCAATGGTAGTGCAAGCACAGCACAGTAGAACTCCATAGCACTGTTAAAAGGTGATACACATGCCCTAAAACATACAGATGCCTTTAAAATCAGGTCCATCATACACGGGGCAAACAGCAGTACTGAGGTGGTAAGCAACCTACTAAGTAACTAAATGGGGCTGTTAAAGCACCCTACGAAAACTGGTACAAAACAGTAGCATTACAGTCCGTATCAGTGCAGATACAACAATCTGTAGAAGTACTCCGACCCTCTTGCCGCCCATGTGGCTGGGGAAACCAAGATGGTGCCTTCCACCCTTTCCAGAAGCACAGAGGAAACAACTGCTGCTGCAAGTACCTGGGTTAGGCTTGTTAATGTCTGTGCTGCTGTAGAGTGGGGGGGGGTCAGGAGCAATCCTGCACCTGCCCATGGTGACCCACCAAGGTCTGACTGCACTGTGATCCCCATTTCTCTGTCGCTGAGAGATCTTCACCACAGATGCCTCTGGGATCGGTTGAGGGGGGCCATCTAGGTGCAGTCAAGGCCCAGTCTGTGTGGTTCCCCTCAGAATAAATCTCTTCACATCAGAATGCTGGAGATGAAGGCTGTTATCCTTGGCCTGTGAGCATTCACCCCTCACATTCAGGGCCATCCTTTGCTAGTTTGGATGGACAACAGTAGTGTCATGTACTACAACAAAAAGGACATTACACACACCTACCACCTCTGCCAAGAAAACCATGTGAGATTGGGCACTGGCATACAATGTATACCTTGTTGCCATGTTTCTTCCCGGCAGTTTGAATGTCCTTGCGGACTCTCTGCTGGCCGGCTGCTAGTGGGAGCTCCTAGACAACGTGGTCAAAGACCACTTCAGCCATTTGGGTTATCCTGAGTTGGACCTTTTAATGTCTCCACACAACCAAAAACTACTCCATTTCTGCTCATTCACTACTGGGCTTGGAGTTTTTTTGGTAAAACTCATTGTCCATCTCCTGAAAGGGGAGGTTTCTGTACACTATTCATTCAAGCCCTCTAATTGAGCGGGGTATTAGTAATGCTTTGTGCTGATGTGGCCACACTGACTCTGGTGGCCTCCTTCTGGCCCAGACAGTTTGGTTCCCTCTGGCCTTGCAGATTACAATGGAACCCCCTGTCCCACTCCCTCTAAAAGTGAGTCTGTTTCACTGGACAAGGGCAGACTGCAGCACCCAGACCTTCAGTCACTCCAATTTCATGCCTGACTCCTTAGGACATAGAACTTTACCGCTTTGTGGTCTTCTGGGCAGGTTTGGATGTTCTACTGGTGGCTTGTAAGTCATCTACACTGAAACTTTTTTCCCTGAAATGGAAAGGTTTCAGTATTTGGTGTGCCTCTGTCCCTAAACTTATTTCTCTTTTTCGGTACAGCCTGTCCTGGACTACCTCCAGTCCCTATTGAACTCTGGCCTCTATGAAGGTGCAGCTACTTCAGCCTTTCATCCCTCATAGGTGGCAAGACCTTGGCCCAATGTGAGGTTTCCAGTAGCTTCCTCAAAGGATTTTGCATCCCCGATCCATAGCCTGTGCTATTGTGGGACCTTAACTTTGTTCTGGAGTCTCTTACACAGGCTTCTTTTGAATCTGCTGCCACTTGTGATCTGCGTTTCCTTTTCTTGCAAAGGTTTTTTTGTGTGGTGATCTCCTCTGCTCATTGGATTTCCAAGCTGCAGGCTTTAGAAACATAGAATTTGACGTCAGATAAGGATCGCTTGGCCCACCTAGTCTGCCCATTTCCTTACCTGATGGATAAGCTGCAGATCCTAGCCAACAAACAGCTTACTTCTTCCTACCCCCCACTAGAATTGCCTTATGTCTGTCTCATGCATTCTTGAATTCTCCCACTGTTCTTGACTCCACAACCTCCTCAGGAAGGCTGTCCCATGCATCCACAACCCTCTCTGTGAAAAAATACTTTCTAACATTACTTCTGAGCCGTCCCCCCTCTATCTTCAAATTGTGCCCCCTTGTTCTTGCACATCTTTTTCTGAAAGATGCTACCCTCTTGGACTTTAATTCCCTTGAGGTACTTGAAAATTTCTATCATGTCCCCCCTCTCCCTCCTTTCCTCGAAGGTATACATATTAAGCTGCTTTAGTCTCTCTTCCTATGTCTTCTGGTGCAGACCCTGCACCATTTTGGTTGCCTTCCTCTGAACAGCCTCCACTCTGTCAATGTCTTTGCGGAGATGGGGTCTCCAGAATTGCATGCAGTACTCCAGATGGGGTCTCACCAACTGTCTGTACAGAAGGATAACAACTTCCCGTTTTTTACTGTTGTTGCCTCTCCGTATGCATTCCAGTATCCCCCAGCCCTCCTTACTGCCTTCTCACATTGCTTGCCCACCTTGAGATCATCTGATATAATTACTCCCAGGTCCCTTTCGATTTTTGTTGTTAGTATCTCACCCCCTATTGTGTACTCTTCCCCTGGGTTTTTGTTTCCCAGGTGCATTACCTTGCACTTCTTAGTATTGAATCTCAGCTGCCATACATTTGACCAATCCTGCAACCTTGCCAAGTCTCTTTTCATCCTTTCTACCCCATGTTGTGTATCAACCCTGTTGCAGATCTCTGTGTCGTCTGCAAATAGACATACTTTTCTTTCCAGGTGCTCTCCAATGTCACTTATAAAGACATTAAAGAGGACCGGTCCCAGTACTGAACCCTGCGGTACTCCGCTAGTTACCTCCTTTCTTCACTGTGGACTCCGTGTACTATTACCCATTGTGTCCTGTTGTCCAGCCAATTTTTTATCCAGGTTACCACCTTGGGACCCACTCCAAGGCTGGTTAACTTGTATATTAATCTTTTGTGTGGGATTGTGTCAAATGCCTTGCTAAAATCTAGGTAGGCCATACCCACAGCCCTTCCCTGGTGTACTACTTTGATCACCCAGGACCCACCCAGTTTGTAAAGTCCCCATACCGTGTGTTTCACCAGAATTGGTTTAATTAGATTTGAGTTAACACTGAACCAGACTATCCACCTTTCTGTTTTTTCCTAACCCTCAGAATGCTGGAGAAGTCATCTGGCATTCTGTAGGTGCACATAGGACTTTATGCATCTGGATTGCATGAAGGACTGCCGAAACTCCTCATAGCTTCTTGCTTCATTCGACCGAAGGTAGTGGGTGATCCTGTTTTGAAGCAGTGCCTTTCAAAATGGTTATTCTACTGTTAGGAGCATAGCGAAGAGCTTCTTGGTTGTTGCAGGACCACATCTCTGGTTTGTTTTCGTTCAGTCTTGGCAGCTGACGTATCCTCTACTGCCACATGGAGTTCTGTACTCATTTTGACTAAACACAACAGTCTGGACATGGTATTCCGTAGACAGGCTGGTGTAGGCTTTGCTGTCCTCCAGGCCCTGCAGTCTTAGGGATCTTAGCCACCGCTCCTGTCTTCTCCCGCTCTACTTTTCTTGTACTGCTGGGAATCATTCCAAAGGTGTGGCTCCATGGAGATGAGATGACCATAAAAAAAAAAAAAAAGACTTGTTACTTACCAATAGCGGTAAATCTCGGGAGAATCTCCTCCACAGAGCCACAGCTCACCCTCCCACCCTACCCACTTTGATATTTCAGGTGGCATACTCTGGAAAATGTATGTGTTTAAACACACTTGGTCTCCTTTTCTGTGCCCTTTCAAATGGCCTTTTTTTTTCAGAACCAACGCCTCTCTTTTTCGCCTGGTTGCAGTTTTGATCTCCCATTCCTGTTTGTATGTTTAACATAGAATTTGATGGCAGATAAGGACCGCTTGGCCCACCTAGTCTGTTCATTTACCTTATCTACTACAGTACTGCAGACCCTACTTGATCTCTGGCTTTACCGGCCCCCCCAAGTCCACTAAGGTTCCCTTATTTATTTATTGAAGTTTTACCAGGAAGAACATACTGAGCAGCAAGTGCTCGTTTCCAGATGCATCCTGGGGGGAGGAGAATAGATGGGATGGCAACAGGCAAAAACAGCTACAGCATTAACAAATAATACAATTTGAAGAAGTTTGAGTGAGCATTGAGGGAACAATAATAACATAAAACAGTGCAGGCATAAGAACACATAAACCTGAATTAAATAACATACTTGTGAATAAAAACAATTAGAATACTGATCTAATCGAATTGGAGTTAAGCTGTTATTTACAGGGCTAGTGCAGGGAGGTGCATGTCTCATGCATGCTTGAAACCCGTAAGGGTTTTTGCCCCTACCACCTCTGCTGGGAGGTTGTTCCAGGCATCCACCACTCTTTCTGTCAAGAAGTACTTCATAACGTTTCCCCTTAACCCCTCCTCCCCAGCTTCGTAGCATGACCCCTTGTTCTTAAGCTTCTACATTTCTGAAAAAATGCTTCTCTCTTGTACCTTATTTATACCCGTGAGTATTTGAAAGTCTCTATCATATCCCCCCTCTGCCTCCTTTCCTACAGGGTGTGCATGTTGTGGTCCTTTATCCTCTCCTCATAGGGCTTGTGATGCAGACCCTGCACCATCTTAGTTGTCCTTCTCTGGACTGCCTGTACTCTGTGTATGTCCTTCCAGAATTGGACACAGTACTTTAGGTGAGGTCTCACTAATGATTTATACAGCAGTATCACCACCTCCCTTTCCTCTGCTGGTGATACCCCTCCCTATGCACCTTGGCATCCCACTAGCTCTCCCCACTGCCTTGTCACGCTGGCCACCTTTAGGTCATCAGATATGATTACCCCAGGTCTCTTTTCTGTGTAGTGGTCATTAGTAACTCTGTTCCCATGGGTTTCAGCGCCCCAAGTGCATGATTTTGTACTTCTTTGAATTTAAACCTAGTTGCCACACTCTTGACCACTCCTTGAGCTGTTTTAGGTCTCTGTTCACCTCCCCCGATTGTCTACCCTACTGCAGATCTTTGTGTCATCTGCAGAGAGGCATACCTTCTCTTCGAGTCTCAGCAATGTTGCTAATAAAGACATTAAAGAGGACTGGTCCCAGTACTGATCCCAGTGGTATCCCCCACTGATCACCCCCCTTCCTCAGAATGAACTTCATTTACCACCACCCTCTGTCTCCTATCCCCCAGCCAATTCCTTACCCAGTTCACCACCTTCGGTCCCACTCCCAGGCTGCCCAGCTTGTTTATGAGTCTCCTATGTGGAACTGTGTCAAAGACCTTACTGAAATCTAGGTAGGCCACATCCACTGCACCTCGTTAATCTAGTTCCCTGGTCACCCAGTCAAAGAAATCTATCAGATTTGTTTGACATGACCTCCCTGCTGTGAATCCATGCTGCCTTGGATCCTGTAAGCCGCTGGATTCAAGGTATTCCGCAATCCTTTCCTTCAGTAGTGATTCCATTAATTTCCTCACCACTGAAGTCAGGCTAACTGGCCTGTAATTGCCTGCCTCCTCCCTGCTACCACTTCTGTGAAGTGGGACTACATCTGCCCTCCTCCAGAACCATCCCCCGTCTCCAGTGATTGGTTGAACAGGCTTGTCAGAGGTGCAGCCAACTTCTCTCTGAGCTCCTTCAGAATCAGGTTTGCAAGTTCCTTCTGGACTTTCTCCTCTGTAAATGGACTAGTGTCCACTTCTCTTCTGCAATACTTGTGTCACTTATCTGTGGTTCCTCGCCTTCCCCTTCTTCTGTGAATACCAAACAAACGCATTTGTTCAGGATGTCTGCTTTCTCCTGGTCCTCCTCCACCCACTCTTCCCCTTCCCTCCTCAGCCTTACGATCCCTCCCTTGGTTTTTCTCCTTTCGCTTACATACCTAAACAAGCATTTGTCAATGCCGAATGTTGCTTGCTTCTATGTGCTGTTTAGGTATTTGGAAGTCATTGGAGTGCAAATATTGAAAATTTGCGAACTTACGAGCGCAGTATGAGAACTGCACAACGACGTCAGAAACAGTACTTTAGAATTTTTTCACCAGATTTTCAACATAGTCATTTTAAGACCTCTGCTCATGAACAGTGTCACTGTGATTTTGTTAATGTGTCCCATACATTGAGTTTGCACACCTGACTGCGCCATTGTGCGCTACATGGGCGGAAACATGTTTGGGCAGGATGTGAAAAATGACAGCTGTACTGCTCATAAGGAGGTGTGGTAAAATGGCAATGTTGAAAATCTGGAGTGAAAATATTGAAAATTTGTGAACTTACGAGCCTGCGTAGGAACTGCGCAACGCAGGCTCGTAAATACAGTCATTTTTTGAGATTTTTTCACCAAATTTTCAACATAGCCATTTTAAGACCTCTGCTCATGAACAGTGTCACTGTGATTTTCTTAATTTGTCCAGTACATTGATTTCGCACACCGACTGCGCCATTCTGCGCTACATGGGCGGAAACGCATTTTGGGTGAGATGTGAAAAATGGCAGCTCTGCTACTCATAAGAAGGTGTGATAAAATGGCAGTGTTGAAAATCTGGAGTGAAAATATTGAAATTTCGTGAACACGAGCCTGCGTAGAAACTGCGCAACGCACGCTGGTAAAACAGTCATTTTTTGGAATTTTTTCACCAAATTTTCAACATGGGGTTTTTGGGACCCCTTCTCATGAGTGATGTCACTGTCATGGCGGTATTCAGGCCCGAGGGGTGATTTCGCTGTCACTGCGCAGTCACTGCACAGAATCACCCTTTGGGCCCGAATAATGCCATGACAGTGACATCATTCATGAGAAGGGGTCCCAAAAACCCCATGTTGAAAATTTGGTGTAAAATTCAAAATGCCTGAGATATGCACAAGTTGAAACCCCTATCTAGCCCATTAATCAGCTTACCGCATTTTCAGTTTGCGGTCAGCTTTGAAGAGTGCAGACGGTTCCCGGTCCACGAAGATTGTTGCGCCCGGAGTCCGAGGTAAGTAGGTGGGGGTGTGGGGAGGCTGGGTGCGCAGTGGGTGGGTGCGGGTTGTGGGAGGGGGTCGGGAGCAGCGCTGGCGAGGACCGCTTTTTGTTTTACAGGGTAGAAAAAAAAGACGTTGTGGGACCGTTTGCCACGCTGGGGTGGGCTCCAGCGTGGCACAAGGACGTTGGGGTGTTCAGCCGATGGGGGATTGGGCATCCCGTCGGCCATGGAAGATTATTGCCATGCTGGGGTGGGCTCTCAGCATGGCACAAGGACGGGTGGGGGCGTTCAGTCGACGGGGATTGGGCACCTCTGTTTACAAAGGACTGTTTGCCACACTGGGTGGGCTTCCAGCGTGGCACCTGCTACGGGTGGGGCTGGGGCCAGCTCAGCCCGATGGGATTGGGCACCCGTCGGCTGCAGTCGTGCGGGGCGCGCCGCGGCGTGTGGGGAGGGGAGCTGCCGTGAGCAGCCGATATCTTATCGGTGCTCACTCAGCGTAGTCCCCTTTCAATCAGAGTACTGCCATTTGGAGCGGCTGGCAGACAGCTCCAAATGCATTGGCTTACAGGGGCCGCGCTTGCCAGCACACTGACTGAGTTGGAGGAGGAGGTGACACACCTCCGAAATCTCCGATGATGGCACTATGTTTCTTGCACATGCATGCAAGCAACATAAAAATGTTTTGTCCTCTTACTTTGCTGTCTGGGCTGTTTTCTCCTCCATTTGTACCTTTGCGTTCCTGAGTGCTTTCCCTGCTTCCTTTTGCTTCTCCTGATACATCGCCCTATCCTCCTGCCTCTGTCTCTTTGTACCTCCTGAATGCTAACTTTTTTACTCTTACTTTCCCTGCCCCCTTTTTGACAACCATAGCATTTTTTTTTCCTTCTTGCTTTTGCTTGTTTGCCTAATGCAGAGGCTTGTTGCCTTCACTATGGCCCCTTTTTGTTTTGCCCACTGTTCCTCCACTCCACCCATGTCCCTTCCCCTCCAGGGCATCTCTGGGCTCTCCCCCAGCTTTGTAAAGTCAGCCCTCCTGAAGTCCAGGACCCTTGCCTTTGTGTGGTTCAATTCTTCCACCATACTAATATTGAACCACACCATATGGTGATCACTGGTCCCCAAGTGGCCACCCACCATGATGTCTGCAGTATTGTCCCTGTTGGTGAGTACAAAGTCCAATATTGCCCCCTCCTGAGTGGGCTCTTTTTCTTTTTTTCAATTGTATTTATCCTCTTCAGCAGGTCGCCCGGTCGTCAGCCAGCCTACTGGACTCGGGGTCATTCAGGGGCTTGTAGCACTTTGCACTCCCAGGCGGAACCCCAGAGCCAGCCCGGGGGCTTCATCCTTGGGTAGCCCCCGATTTTTCCTCTGTTTTCTCCCCTAGATGCCCTACTCCCGAGACCCTGGAAGTGGTGATGCATATGTGTGGAGGCATTCATGCGCACCGCAGCTCCAGTACCAGCTTCTTCTGCCCTCTTTCAGCCTAGCGCCGGCACTCCTTGGAGCGACGCAGCCACTCTGGCCTCCACCAGGGGGTGGCCATGCTCCGAGGAGACAAGATACTTCCTCCCGAGGCAGAGAGCTGCCAGCCAGCAGCCACTCGCATCCTCTCCCCCCTCTCCCTGCAACCCTCCGACGACCCAGGCTCGTTTCTGGACCCGGGTTTCCGGCGTGGTGTGAGGTATGGCCTCCAGTGCCTCAACTCTCTGCGCCACCGTGCCGGCTACCGAGTGGGCTCTCTTACTAGTTGCCTGAGGAACACCCCCTGCAGGGAGTCCAGGAAGTCTCTGCTGCTAGCTAAAACTGCAGCTGGTATGCTCCAGTCCACATCCGGCAGATTGAAGTCCCCCACCAGCAGCACCTCCCCCTTACGTGCCACATTCTGAATGACTTCCACAAGAACTTTATCCATCTCCTTCCCTTGTGCTGGAAGTCTGTAGATCACGCCAGTGTGAATAGTAGACCCATTCCGTCTCTAAGGTGACCCGCAGTACCTCCACCTCTCCCTGCATTCCCTGTATCTCTTGCTTTAATTGTCTCCCTCACATAGAGAGCCACTCCTCCCCCTTTCTTACCCACCGTGTCCTTCCTGAACAGAGCATAGCCTGGTATGGCTACATCCCAGTCATGGATCTTCCCCTTGTCAGTCTTCACCATTCATTACTGTTGGGTGTATGCCGGAGGTGTGCACCCGCTGCAGGAGCTTTTTTTTTTTTTGGGGGGGGGGTTGGCACGGATGGCACTGCCTATGTGGCTGACGCATCAGCGCAGAGCTCACGGGTTGGCCGTTAGGCGCCGCTGACTCCTCCTCCATCCCAGTTCTGTTTCTCCTGTGTCGAGGTCACACCTGCTGCATGAGTCAGAGCTTTAAAATATGCCATTAGACCTTCGCCTTCAGTTGACGCCTTGTTCGTCTTCTGTTGATGCCTGTTTCACCTTCGCTTGACGCCTTCCTTCATCCTGGTTCTCCTCCTGACGCCGTTGGAATCCGGTAAGACCGTTTCTCTCCTTTTTTTTTTTTTGTCAGCGGCACCGGGATCTTTTGCTAAAGTTGTGTTTTATTTCACATAATTTCTGGTTCTGGGGCAAAATGTAAATCCAAAGTGGGCCATGACCCCATGCGTCGGTGCCCCAGTGGCCAGTACTTTTCCGTTTTGGACTGGCATGATGTTTGTCTGCGGTGCCTGGGACCCAACCACGATATGGACCACTGCGACTCCTGCTTTTCCATGGACCACCGAGTTCTGGAAATCTGTGCATTCAAAATCAGCAGGGCCCCGATGACTTCCGGAGGACAACGTCGCTCACTGGTCGTGAAGGCCAGGACTCTTGACCCTTCCTCCGGGTCCTCTCCCAGGTCTATATGGCCCGGCGAGGAGGAGGCCTCCTCTAATTCTAGCCTTACCGAGGAGGAGGCAGCAACACAGTTCCCTGCAGAGCTGTGTTGCTGGCATCGCCTTGGCAGTCACCTCCATGGAGGTGCAGGCTCCCCCAGTGTCTCTGCCCACGGCTGCTGGGCCTGGCACTGGTGGACCCTCAGCGCCACCTTCCAGCACCGTCCAGGATCTAAGCGCCATTCACGGTGCCGGTGATCAGGATAGTGCTGCGGGTGGTGCTGTGTCTCGCTGCCAGGGGCTCCCCCAGGATCACTAGCCTAGAGGTCTGCCTCATCGCCTCCTCTCTGGAGGAGGATGACTTGGAGGCGGACCTGGACTGGCACCCTGACTCGTCGGAGTCTGAGAGCCCTTTGGGACGTAGTACCAGGCGGCCCAACGGCCCTATCCTCGAGTCCCCGGAGCCTGCTGTTCTCAAGAATCCTTCAGCTGGCGGCGGCCATGGATTAGTTGGGAATGGTGGTTTGGGAGCCCGGGGTAGGGTGTCCTCCCGGAAGGCTCAGGCAGCTGCCATCCCTGGTGCTGCCATGGCCCTTGGGAGGGGATGGGGCCCCCCTTTTCTGCTGCATTTTTTGGGGGGTCTGCAGGATTGGGGGACCCAACTACGCTGGGGTTGGGGAAGAGGGCTGCCTCCGAGTCTGAGGGGTTGAGGGGCTGGGGTGAGGTGCGGCTGACCCTTCTGCTACCCTGTGGGGGGTGGGAAGGAGTCGCAGCACTGAACCCTGCCTTTCCCTCAAGGTCTCGGAGATACCCTTAGTTGGCAGCGCAGAGGGTTGCCCATCTGGACACATGCAACCTCAGGCGCGTCACAGGGGAGACTTCCCCTCAGGGCTCTTCCGGAGTTTGCCTTCTCAAGTTCAGCCTTCGCAACTCGGTATGGTCTCAGGACCCCCCAGTTCAGCGGGACCAGTCTCTGGGTCTCAGAGCCCTGGCAGAGGTCGGGCACTCTCAGTTAGGTGCCCATCGCCCATCCCTCTGCAGACACCTCCTCCTCTCCCGGGCCATGTGAGTCCCACTGGGCCCTTAACCTGGGAGACATTCAGAGCTACTGTGGCGACCTTTCCCACTTACATCAGTGCCATGGACGAACGGGTCTTTTGCCTGTCTCCCCCACTGCAGGAGTCCTCTGGACACTCAAGCTCGTCTCCCTCTTCCAAGGGAGAGGAACACTCTGTCCACCTATCCTCCGATGCGGATTTGAATGAATGAATGAAAAATGTATTTTTATACAAGAAGTACAAAATGTAAAATACATCTTGACATTTCATGTCATAAGGGCGTTGGCCCTGTTTACAAGACAGCCCTGTAAAAGGTGTTACAACATACAAAATTACAAAAAAGTCTCTCATAAAATAATACAGTAATGACATAGACTCACAGCAATAAGTATACATTCACAGATTAGCAGTGACATTCTGTGGACAGAGTGGCTTTCAAGTTTGATTTAAATTCTGTGATAGAGAGCATAGTTCACATGTTATATGGTGATATATTCCAGTATTGAGACGCCTGAAAATTTAATCTTTTTTCCCTGAACTTGGTTCTAGCTAATATTGGTGCAACCTTATTTTTCTAGTATAGCCCTAGTGGATTTCCGTTCCTTCTTAGATTGTCTAGTAGTGTAGTTGTGATATAATGTGCTGGATGTTTTACCAAATATTTATGCACAAAATTTAACCAGACTACTCGATTCCTGTCTTCTAGAGTATGCCAACCCAGCTCTCTGAACATTCACAATGGTGTGTATTGAAGCTGCAACCCAATATGAACCTAGCCAATCTGTTATATACTTTGTCCAGTTTAGTTAGAATCTGTTTGTTTGCAGTTCTATAAATGATACTACCATATTCCAAAGCTGGTAATATCATCTGTTCTACCAGTGTCTTTCTGGTTTGTAATTTAACATTTTTTGAAGTTCATCTTAAGGCCCTTAATTTTTTGTTAGTGTTTCTCAACACCTGTGTGACATGTTTAGAGAATTTTAATTTGTTATCAAAGGTAATTCCCATGTATGGATACTCATTTAATAATAATAATCTTATGCTTGACTGTTTCACTTCAAGTGGAATATTATTGATATATACCAGAAATAATAAGGGGCCCAATATGGAGCCTTGCAGTACTCCAAGGTACACCTGCTTCACTGAAGATCAGCGGCTCCTGTCAAGGCTGGTGCAGGAGCTTCGCAGCTCCCATGTTTTGAGGAGCAATACAGAGCAGGAGACGTGCTCATTTCTCAGTGAGTTCAGTGCTCACCACCTGGTGGTGCCCTCCTGGCCCATTCCTTTCCAGGAAGCATCTGTCTGCACCTGGCAGTCTCCAGCCGCCCCTTCTTCAGCCCCAGCAGACTGCAGGAGACTGTATTGTGCCCTCCAGGAGTCTCTAGGGTCCCAACCTCACCCTCCTTCGGGCCTGACGTCCCTAGACACTCCCTCCGGGTCTCAGTGCCAGGCGCACAACTGCCCCCCCGGATCCGGATTTCGCAGAGTTCGACCGGTGGGGACGAAGAGTTTTCTGTTCAGCACATGTATTGATGTGTATAGGTTCTTATCTGGCACACCACGCTACCTATAACGGGCACCTGTTTTCGATGTTAGCTCAGGTGCTAGCCATCTTTTCCTGATTCGGAGCAATCTAGACAGGCCATTGCCCTCTCTGCTCAATGTCTGGAGCTTGCAATGCACCAGGTAAGGGCGTCCTAACGACTCTATTGAGGTGGCATCCAGACTAGCAGGGACAGCGATCTGCATTAGGTGGACAGCGTTGCTTTGTCTATCCAGATTGCACCCATTGCCCGGTGTAGGGTGATTTCCTCTGCCTTCTGGGGGACCTGCCTTTTCTCCCGCAGGGTGAGGAGAGCTCTTCAGGGGCGCCTTCCGTTCCCCCGGCCACGGGGTACATCTCTTCATCCTGAGCAGCCTTAGACCTTCTCAGTCTCACCCGCAGGAGGCTAAGGGATCTGTTCTGTCAGGGCTGTGGGGCTTGGTACTCACCCAACAGTAATGAATGCTGAAGATTGACAAGGGGAAGATAAAATTATCTACACACCCGTAATTCTTGATCTTCTCTTGTATCTTCACCATTCACTACTGGTTCCCACCCTCCATCCCCTCATGGGCCTCAATTCTTGGGCGTCACCTCCACCCTGCTTGCCCTCCTCCTTTTGAGGCCAGTTGTGGTCCGACTCCCACTGGTACCTCAGAGCGCTCTGTTCCTGCTCCAGAAGTCACAGAGCATTCACCCTGGAGGAGGATGAGTAGGGTTTTCGCCTTAAAAATCCCTGAGAGAACTCCTTCGGATTCTCTTCACAATTCTTAGAGTCTCCCCCCACTTCGTCGGGCTGAATAATCCTCTTGCAGGTCCCTTTGGCTGTCATTCTTTCAGTACAGCCCTAAGAGAACCAGTGGGAAATCCCTCTCCCTCTTCTTCCTTGACATGGATGAGCTGTGGTTCTCTTTTCCTAGAGCGAGAACTACGTCAGTCCTTCCATGGGAAAACTCTTTCCAGAAGTTTTTTTCCCTGCACCTAGTCAGGACTCACTCCTCTTCTGTTTAGGCTGTTTTCCCTTCAGGGGACAGTTGGTGAGACCCAGGGCTAGGTTTCTTTAACTTACCAGCTTGAGGAGGGAAGTCTGCCTTCACCAAGCCTCTTAAGACCTTGTCCCTTCATACCTTGGGTCAGTAACCCTTTAACTGGCGGGATCCTTGCTCCCTTGTCTTCAAGCCCCATTTGGACTTTGAAACTGTCAAGCCAGTGGTCTTCCAAATTGTGGTGGCAGTTAGCCTTCTCCTGCCTTTGTCCTTTATCCCCTCACTCCTTCTTTTCTGTCTTTCCTTTCTATCCTTGTCTTCTCCTCTCCTCTCCCTGAGACCGCCCAAGGATTGGGGTCCTATGGCCACTTAGCATAGGGTTCTCTTCTCCTGTCCTCTATCCGGCTTATACCTTTTTCAGTTTATATCCTTTCCTTTACCTATTGCTCGGCTCTCTTGCCTCACTTTCTCTTTTCTGAACCCTGTTTTCTGCCTCTCCGACTCTACAGAAGTGGGATGGAGGAGAAGTCAGTGGTGCCTAACGGCCAACCCGCGTGCTCTACGCTGGTGCGTTAGCCATGTGGGCGGCGCCGTCGACGTCAGCTCCTCCCCCTCCCCCAAAACAAACTCCCATGGTGGGTGTGCGCCTCCAGCTTACACCCAACAGTAATGAATGGTGAAAATACAAGAGAAGATCAAGAATTATGGTAGGTATGTAATTTTCATTTCTAGGGGCGTGGATATGTTGTTCTATCCACACTGTCTGGCAGGTACCTTGCCGCTTTAAGATGGGCCAGAACGTTTTCAAGCTGGCTCCTCCCACCCACCCAGGTGATGAAACTCTTGGCTCCACCCCATGATGTCAGATCTTCCTTACTGCTTGGAAGCATCAGGTTCCCTCCTTAACGCTCTCGCGTTTTGAGGCCGTGGCTCTAAAAACTTCTGATTTATTTTCCTAAACTTACTTTGAAACTCGTTTGAGTTCAGTCTTCACCCTCTTCCCTCTCGGCTGCGATGGAGGACAAGACCATCCCCGGGTTCCGCAGGTGCCCCTGCGGGCAGAAGTTGTTGCGCACTGACCCCCATGCCTCATGCGTTTATTGCTTTGTGTACGACCACGATCTGCAGGCTTGCGAGATATGTCTGTCCTTTTCTTCGTTGGTGCTCGAGGACCGCGCTGCTCGACTCCAGCTGGGGCGACCAGAGAAATGGTACCTGCCGGGCAAATTGAAGAGGCCCGTTGGGTGGTGCCCGGAGCAGAGGGCTCTGCGGAACAACTGGAACAGCTTGAACATCTCACTGCCCTCTAGGAGGAGGCGGCCCAGGCCGCAGCGAGCCCTTCTTCGTCTTCAGCCTTTTTTCCGCTCTAACTGGACTCTTCTTATGCGGCTTCCTTTCGGGAGCTGTGCCAGGCCCTCTCAACTAAAGGAGAGGGTCCTTCTGGGTCTCACACCCCTCTGTCCTGGAAGAAGCACCTGAAAAAAGGTAAGACCCACCATTGACACTTTTGCCAGTGGGAGAGATCTTGTTCTGTGGACCGTCGGCTCTCGACTTCGGTCAGTGTTGCAGCCCGGGCCACTGATTTCACGTGTCCCCGTCAGACCAGCCGACCGAGACGCCTGTTGACACGGCTGAGATTTTTCCCAAGCCCACTGACAGGTTGTCAACTGAGGAAACTGACAACTCTCTCTCTCTCTGACACCGATGCTTCTGGTGCCTTCCGAGGACCTGCCTCAGACCATTGAGCCGAAGTCCCCGGCCCAGGACCCTGAACCGGAGGGGCAGCAGGTTTCCCCTGCTCCTTTCTCGGCCCGCCGCTGGCACTGCCAGTGGTTGAGGTCTCAGTCACGGTCCTCCTCCGCTTTGGGGAAATCCTTCCGATGTCGGTGGTCTCGGTCCCGACATCGCAGAAAGCGGCACCACCGCTCTTCTTCCTCTTCCTCCTCGACTGAGGAAAGGCTCTGGCGCAAGTTACGTCTGCACTATGAGGATCTAATGTGGCAACAGCTCCTTTTGGCCAGCAGCAAGCCGACTCCTACTTCCACACCAGCAGTTAAGTGTCTGTCACCCAAACGGCCGAAGCTGAATTCCGCCACCGGTTCCCCGGTTGAGGACCCAGTCCCGGCGCTGATGGCTCAACTAAAACCGGCTGCCCTGCCCATTGTGGTGGAACCACCGCCTCCCCAGCCAAAGAATGGGGCGCTAACCAAGGATTCTCTGTCGGCTTAAGGCTTGCCCCATTGGTTGTCAGTCACTCTCACCTCAGATCACCCTCGGCGAATGGAGAGTGGCTCAGGTGGTCACCAGCTCTACGTTGACTCTTCGGAGTCTGAAGACTCCTCATTGCATTTCCGTCCAGTCGACCTAGAATCCTTCGGGGGGGTCTTTATTGTGGACGAGAGCCCCACCGCGTTCCTCGGTATCCTTCAACTCATCTTGGAGTCCACTGGGATGCCGCTCGAACCCATGCAGAAACGGGCCAGATATCCCATTATGGAGATTCTGGACAAGGGGGACTCCCCCCAGAGGCCTTCCCATAGCCGAGGCCAGTGTGGGCCCACGTTAGAACTCTGGCAGCGCACCAGGCTCACTCACATGCCCTTTGCCCAGCGCCATCGGCCAGGATGGCCCGCAAGTACACGGTCCCTACTGACTCTCTCTCCAGCTTCTCTGAGCACCCCCCGGCCGAGGGGTTGGTGTTAGATTTTGTCTTCAGGTACTTTGGGCAATACAAGGGATGTGGACAAACCCCCAGATAAGGAGTCCAAGAAATTAGACTACTCGGGGTGAAAGGTGTACGCTGCCACCTCTTTGGGCCTTCGCCAGGCCAGCTCAGCTGTTATGATGGCACACTTCTCTCATGCCCTGTTAGGCTCCCTGGATGAGGTGTCCCCTCATATCCCAGCTGACCTCCAGACCACGGTCAAGCAGGTCCGGGATCAGGGAAGGGCGGTGGCAAAACAGCAGCTCCTGATGGCTCTGGACATTGAAGACTCTTATGCCCGTTCGGTAGTGGCCGCAGTGGCCATGCGCAGCAGGGCTTGGTTGTGGATCTCGACCTTCATAGCAGACACCCAACACAAGCTCGCAGATGTTCCCTTTCTGGGCAACAGCCTGTTCAGGCCCGGTGTGGAGGGCCACCTCCAGCGCATTGAAAAATCTAATGCCACCCTAGATTCGGTCACATCTGCACAGAAGGACAAAGGCCGCCATTAGCAGCGTAAGCCTTTTCGTCCCTCCGCTCCTGCGACAAGACCTGCCCAGCAGCAGGGCCAACAGGCTCAAACTTGGCGCGCTAGAGCCTAGTCCGTCGCTTCCTCAGTCAGGAAGCCTGGGAGGGCCGGCCCGGTGATGCTGAGGGTTGAGACGCTGGACGCCACAACTCGCGCCATGCCGGCGACCCGGGTTCGGGAACAGACTTGGGTCGTCAGTCGGTCGGCAGGGGAGGATCAGTATCGAGCATCTGTAGACTGATCTCCTGATCCTGGGGAGGGTTGGGGAAGCCTGCCACACTGTAGCAGCCCCTGGGGACATTCGGAGGCTCTACATGTTGGTGGATATGTGGGGAGGAGCACGGTGAACGTCAGCACATTGTGCCTGGACTTCATTGCACGTCCGTGCTCCAGTGGACTCAAAATGAGGGTGGAAAATGGCTGGGCATGACTGTGCAGCTTGATGGCCACGCCCTGCCTCGCCGGGAGGTCTCGTGTAGAATCGCACTGGGGTGGGGGCCAGAGCTGGTCCCGACTGGGCAGGGAATGCGAGGGAGGCCTCCAGTGGACTGGCAACGCTGCACCAGATCCCCATCATGTGAGTGAGCCTGGTGCTCTCCCGTCGTGCAGGGCGTCTGGCTGGATGCCCCGCCGGTAGTCCACAACAGTGGGTGAAAAAACAGAGTAATGATTTAAAAAAAAAAAGGAAGCCCAGGAGGAAGGGCCCCGATGGCTCCTCGGCCGGTCCCTCCTGCAGCAAGCCTGCCCAGTGACGGGTTGCGGGGTGCCACCCCCAGCCTTGTCTCACCTCCCCTGGGTCCCCATGTGGGGGGCCGGCTCAGCCACTTCCTTTCTGCCTGGTCCGCTATCACCACGGACCGCTGGGTGCTGGAAGTGGTCGGCAGGGGCCTGCCTCTGGAGTTCGAGCAGGTCCCTCCCTTTTGAGCCCGTGCCCTGCAGGGGACTACCGGGTCCACATCCTCTCAGTCGACTCTCCGAGACGACATCGACCAGCTCCTCCACAAGGGGGTAGTCAGCAAGGTTGCGGATCCTCCTCCGTGCCCAGGGTTTGTTTCCAGGTACTTCCTAGTTCCAAAACGGATGGGGGGCTGGCACCCCCATTCTTGATCTGCACGACCTGAACAAGTTCCTAAGGCTGCGCACTTTTCGGATGGTAACCCTGGCTCACATAATACCATCCCTGGAGCAGGGCATGTGGTTCTGCTCCCTGGACCTTCAGGACGCGGTCTTTCACATCCCAATCCGTCCGTCTCATTAGCGGTTCCTCCACTTTCAGGCAGAGGGAACCCTCTATGAGTTCTGGGCCATGCCCTTCGGCCTCTCATCAGCTCCCAGGGTCTTCACCAAATGCATCGCAATGATGGTGGCATTCCTGCAGCACCAAGGGGTCCAGGTCTGCCTTCACCTGGACAATTGGCTGATAGCAGGTCCCTCCAGGTTGGAGGTGGAGCGATCGAGAGATCTGGCCCTCAAAGCTTGCTCACAGCTTGGCCTCCTCATCAACGAGGTCACATCTGAACTCATGCCCTTGCAGGTGATTCAGTTCATCAGGGCGGAGCTCGACTCCTTTCCTCCTTTGTCCAGTCATTTCTGGTTGGGCAGTTGCGCTCTGCCCAGGACTTTCTGCGCCTTCTGGGTCTCGTGGCAGCTTGCACCAGCATGATCCATTGGGCCTGCTGGCATATGTGCCCCCTGCAGTGGGGGCTGGCCCGCCAGTGGTATCAGTGCTCAGGTCATCTAGACCAGCCAGTCTCTGACACAGGAGATGTGGGACGGCCTGCAGTGGTGGCTCGTCCCCGCTCATCTGTGGGAGGGAATCTCGTTCGTTCGCCCCAAGTCGACGGTCATCCTGATGACCAGCGCCTCTCTGATGGGTTGGGGTGCCCATCTGGGGAGCACAGAGCCCACGGACTCTGGTCCCCCCAGGAATCCTGATGCCACATCAACCTGCTGGAGCTCTGAGTGGTCCGGCTAGCCCTGTTTGTTCGGGGTCAAGTGGTCCAGGTCCAGACGGACAACACCACGACCATGTACTATGTCAACAGACAGGGCGGGACGCACTCCTTGCCTCTGTGCAAGGAAGCTCTTCATATTTGGTCTCTTGCTCAGCCTGGAGGCGGATATCCTAGCCATTCATGTGGCAGGAGCCTCGAACAGTCTAGCCGATGCCCTCAGCTGGATAGGTGATGCATCTCACGAGTGGTCTCTCCTGCCGGATATAGTACAAGACCTGTTCTCCTACTGGGGCACACCTCAGTTGGACCTGTTAGCCTCCAGGGAGAATGCCAAGCTGAGGCTGTACCATGCCCGCCCCCCCTCAGCAGGGCTCACTGCAGGGGAATGCCTTCTCCAGGCCGTGGACCCCAGGCCTCTTCTACGCCTTCCCTCCTCTGCCCTTGATCCACAAGGTGCTTCTCAAGATCAGGAGGGACAAGGCACAGGTGATCCTGGTAGCCCCAGACTTATTGGCCTTGCCAGTTCTGGTATCCAGATCTTCTCAGCCTCAGCTCCAAGCTCCCGAGGTGGCTTCCAGCCCACCCAGACCTGCTGTCCGTCAACGATGGGAAGGTACTCCATCTGGACCTTCAATCCCTCCACCTGACAGCCTGGTTCCTGAGCGGCTAGAGTTCCAGGCCTTGGGTCTTTCTGATGAGGTCCTCAATGTCGTTGAGGCGTCCTGCAAGGAGTCGACCAGAAAATGCTATGCCTTCAAATGGAAGAGATTCTCTGTTTGGTGTCAGGGCAAGGGGTTGAACTCCTCGTCCTGTCCGCTGGCTAGCATTCTGGACGACCTGTGGTCCCTTTCCCAGCAGGGGCTTCGGTCGACGACCCTCAAGGTGCACCTGGCAGCCATCTCTGCTTACCGGGCATGGGCGGGCAAGTAGTCAATGGTGCAGGAGAAGGTGGTCTGGTGCTTCTTCAAGGGCCTAGATCACATATCCCCTCCGGTGTGTGAACCACCACCTCCGTGGGATTTACTGCTGGTATTGGCCAAGCTCATGGGCAAGCCATTCGAACCGATGCACAGGTGTGACATCTCTCACCTGTCATGGAAGACCGCCTTCTTGGTGGCTATCACGTCAGCCAGAAGGATTGGGGAGCTCCAGGTGTTTTCCATCGAAGCTTTCTACCTGGTCTTCCACAGGGTCAAGGTTGTCCTGCGCCCCCACCTGAAATTTCTCCCGAAGGTGGTGTCGGAGTTTCACCTGAACTAGATGTTGACTCTGCTGGTATTCTACCCCAATCATACCTCGGAGGCTGAGTACAGGCTCCATACTTTGGACCTGAGAAGAGCGCTCGCTTATTACAAAGAGCGTAGGGAGGAGGTTCGGGGAGAGGTTCGCCAACTGTTTGTCACCTACACTGAAGCCCCACCTGGCAGACCTGCAGCAAAGCGGATGATTGACAGGTGGATCACTTCCTGCATTGATCTCTGCTATAGGTTGGCGGGTAGCTTGCCTCCCGTAGGGCTTAGGGCTCATTCCACCTGTCATACTGCTGCATTGGTGGCTGCTTCTAGGGACGTCCCTATCCAGGAAATCTGCAGGGCTGCTACCTGGAAGTCAGCACACACCTTCATTTCCCATTACCATATCGACCTTGAGTCACTCCGGGATGCTGGTTTTGGAACCTCGGTTCTCCAGTCCCTGTTCCCTAAGTAGGGGGTGTGCGCCTTGCCTCCCTCCTCCCGGAGAACTGCTAGGGGTCTGCCAGACAGTGTGGATGGAACAACATATCCATGCCCCTAGGAATACAGGTTACTTGCCTGTAACAGGAGTTCTAGGAGTGGTATATATTGTTCATGCACACGAACCCACCCGATCTCCCCAGCTTCGGTGCACAACGTGGTTTCCAGCGGGCTAGATCTGGCATCATGAGGTGGAGCTGAGAGTTTCATCACCTGGGTGGGAGCAGCCACCTTGAAGACTTCCCGGCCCATCTTAAACCGGCAAGGTACCTGTCAGACAATGTGGATGAACAACATATACCACTCCTAGAACTCCTGTTACAGGCGAGTAACCTGTATTTTTCATTGCGCCATGACTTGGTGATGGCAACAATTTTGAACTCTGAGCTTGTTTCCATTGGGAAATTGAGGAGGTGTGGAGCCACCCACATTGTATAGACAGCGCTGATGTACGTCAGTGTTGGCAGCCCTAGCTAGACAAAAGTTTCCAAGTGATTCTGACGCCAATGACTTATGGAAGAAATAGTCTCAAAAGATCTACTGTTGCTGGAAATACTGTATAGCAGTTTATATTCACGCCCATTATATTTAGTGCTTCAAGCACAACCCTACATGTTCACGTCCTCTTATTTTCACTGGTGGAACACTAGTGCTGCTATGTATAGTGATCTACAGTACCTAATAATATTCACTGTCTTTTTATTTTTACTCTAATATGGAACCAGCGAATGTAGTGAAAATAAAAAGACTGAATATTTCCTGTTATACAGTATTTTTAGTTTGGAAGACCTCAGCAGTGTGTTCTGGTAGAGAATTCCACATACCATCCACCCTTTATATGTAGAAATATTTCCTCCAGTCTTCCCTTAATGGTTTACTCTGTAATTGATATGTGGTCCCTGGTTTTCTCATTCTCGCATTTAAAAGTTAAGTTTAAGTTTTTCCTTAGCATATCATTATTCAAGTCAAATCAGATCTCCACATAACATTCTCCTCTCCTGACTTTACTGTCTTAGTTCTTTTAGTCTGTCCTTATATTCTAAATAATCCCCCCTTACAGACGTAGTTCTTTTAGTCTGTCCTCATATTCTGGATTTCCCCATCTTATCATTCTTGGTTCCTTTCTGTAGACCTGCTCCAGTCTGTCAACACCCTCCTCAGAAAAGGGTTCTAGAACTGAGAGCAGTAGTCCATATGCGACTTAATGTGTACTCTATACAACTGAACATTAATTTTCTTTATCTACAAATAAAATTTCTTCTGATAAAACAAAAAGATGTGGTTAGCCTTCCCTGTAACATATTCTCACTGTAATTTTACTTTAAAGTCCTTTGTTGTCAGTACCCCAGGTCCCTTTTCTTGTTTGATCTTCCAAGGATCAGTCATAACCATTCAGTACTGATGGGTTCTGGCTGGAGGTGCAGGACTCTGCGGGAATGTTAAATTTTAGATTTTAGGAGTGGGGAGCCGACATCGGAGATGGTGTCTCCCATGAGGCTGACATATGATGTGGTGCTCGTGGACTGACCAGTAACTGATGCTGGCTCCCTCTCCCCGACGGCCGTCGAGGCTGCATCTGAGTGGTAGCTTCAGTATAGAAGACTACACCATAGTTCTGCTGCTTTGCTCAATGCTGTTTTGCTAGTTCGACACTGGTTACATAGATACATAGATACATAGACAGTGTCGGCAGATAAGGGCCTATGGCCCACCCAGTCTGCCCATTTGAGCTTGTAAGTTCAGTTTGTTTTCCTAGAAGTCTGTTGCCCCTTACCCCTGACCTCTAGAATTCCTTTATGTCTATCCCATGCATTCTTAAATCCCGTGATTGTTTCAGCCCCCACCACTTCCTCTGGCAGGGTGTTCCACTTGTCCACCACCCGTTCTGTGAAGAAATTCTTCTCATGTTTCCTCTGAATCGTCCTCCCTCCAACTTCATCCCATGCCCTCTAGTCCTGGAACATCTTTTGCTTAAAATAGTGTTTCCTGCACCCTGTTCCTCCCTGTAAGATACTTGTATGTCTCTATCATATCCCTCTCTCCCTCCTCTCCTCCAGGGAGTACATGTTCAGTTCCTTCAACCTGTCTTCATAGGACTTGTGATGCAATCCATGCACCATCTTTGTTGCCCTCCTCTGAACCTTCTCTACCCTGTCTATGTCCTTACGTAGGTATGGTCTCCAGAACTGTACACTGTACTCCAGGTGGGGCCTCACTAGTGTCTTGTATAGCGGAATTATGACCTCCTTTTCCTGCTGGTGATGCCCTGCCTATACATCCCAGCATCCTATTTGCTTTACCTGCTGCCTTGTCACACTTTTCCCTACCTTGAGGTCATCAGAGATGACAACCCCAAGATCCCTTTCCTGCTTGGTGCATGCTATATCCTCACCCCCCAACTGATATATTGTGCCAGGGTTTTTGTGCCCCATATGCATTATCTTGCACTTCTTTGCATTGAATGTCAACTGCCAAACCCTTGACCATTCTTCAAGTTTCTGCAGGTCGCTTCTCATTCTGTCTACACCCTCTGGTGTGTCTACTCTGTTACAGAGCTTTGTGTCATCAGCGAACAGTGAAATTCTGCCTTCTAGATCCTGCGCAATGTCACTGATGAAAATGTTGAATAGGACCGGTCCCAGCACTGATCCCGGTGGTTTTGACTCCATTCCCTTTTTTATTTTTATGTAGTACGGCGTAGAGTGCTATTTCTGTAATTTTTGTTTGATTCTGTATTTCATGGTCATGTCCGCTCCAGGGCCTATAAAAGTAATTAAATCTAAGGCAGGGCTTCCCCCAGTGTGTCAGTGCCCCTGTGAGAAGCCTATGACCATTGCCTGACCTGCCTGGGCCTGAATCATGATAAGGACTCATGCGACATGTGTTTTTTTTCATGGACCTCGCACCCTGCTCATCCGCATGTTAAGGTTGGGGGGGGCGTGTTAAGGTTGGAGTGGGACCCCCCCAACCTTCAGAGGATGGTGTCACACCCGAGATACCAGGATCAGGTCCCTGGGCCCCTCCCCAGTACTATATGTACTGAGGAAGGGCAGGTCTCTGTTGTTCCTAGTCTTGCTGAGACAGGAGACCTGCCAAGGGGCCGGTGGGACAGTTGGCCTTTTCCAGGGGGTCAGTTGAGCACCCCTCGCAGTCCGGTACCTTTTGAGGGGCCCAGACACTCCCGGTTGCAACGTCACAATTATACGCTGGGCCTGTGCTGACAGATCCCTCAGCAGCTCGGCCCAGTGCCATCTTGGCTCCTGACACCACTCCGTGCTGGTGAGCGAGGTGGTGTTGGCCATGCGGCTAAGTCCCCTTCTACTGCCATTCACAGCATTGTGAGAGGAAGGGTCCAGGGGGTCGTGAGATTAGAGAGCTCCTTGATCTCTTCCTCCGATTGGGAGGACGATGATTGGGATGATGACAACTGGTGGCCTGACTCTTCTGAGTCGCTGGATCCTTTTGGGCCTGCTTTTAGGCCTTTGTGACCTGCAGAGCCCCAAAGTTCCCTCCTCGGTGCTGACTGTGCTGCCGCCTCCCCTATGTCCCTCAGTGCTGCCTGCAGTGCTATGGACAGTGCCAATTCCACCATTGGAGGTGATGACAGTGTTGGGTCTGGTGCCAGGTTGGGATCCGGTGCTGCCCTCAGCACTGGGTTGGATTCTGGTGCTGCTTCCGGCACCATTTATTATTTTTTTTTTTAGACTTTGATATTTATTATGTTTTAAGGGTACACGTAGAGTAAAATCATCTCTGATTTTCTTTGGACAACATTATGAATTGAAAAATCCTTATACATGTTCAGTAAAACAGTGCAAATACAGTACTTGATTTCCTGCAAATCAGAAAATAAAAAAAAAGAGGTATACAGGTTGGAGGAGAAGAGTCATTACCTCTTTTCAAGACATATCCCAGGATAGATGAGAAATGGACTGCCCCCAGTAAACCTCCCAAGGGCACCAGCTCCAGTCTATACTCTGCGATATAGGTAAACCAAATAAACCATCTGTTCATTAACAAGGGCATTCTATCTTGGAGTCTTGCTTTAAGAATCTCCATTTTGTAAATATCATAAATAGTGTCTCCCCAGTTCTTGAGTGATGGTGGAGTAGACTGAAGCCATAGTCTGGTAATCACCTTTTTAGCTGCAGTCAAGAATATATTTAGAAGGTAGGATTTATTTTTTTGTTTAAAGTGTGTGGGAAAGTGGAGTATGATGGCTGCTTCAGGAGTTAGGGATCCTAAATCCGGGAAGATTTCTCTCAAAGCTGTTTCTACATATTGCCAAAATGGCAGAAGTATAGGGCATGACCAGAAGATATGGGTCGAAACCTCACACCCACAATTCCTCCAATAGGAGGAGTTTCCGTTGGGCACAACCTTGGCCGTAATTTGTGGGGTTCGGAAGAACCTGACAGCCACCTTCCATCCTAACTCCCTCCAACTATAAGAACCCCTGATCTGATGTTGCAGAGACCAGACCTTTAGCCAGTCTGGTGGGATCAAGTTTAGCAGAAGTTCTGACTCCCAATTTGTCTGGACTCCTCCCACTAATACTGTAGGGAGATCAGTCAATGCCTTCTAGAAATGGGAGATCAGATGTTTTGGGGAGGCTTCCAGTTGGATTTGTATTTACAAGGAGAACAGTGGAGGTGGTGTCTGAGAGGTGACGTCCATTCCTAAAGTAGAAGCCAAAAAATGATGTAGCTGCAAGTATCAGAAAAAATCATGTTGAGTGAGAGAGAGTATTCGACTTGTAATTGAGAAGGGTTTTAAGATGTCATTGTGGTAGAAGCAAAAGGCATGTGAGATTCCGGCCGGCACCCAGTTTCGAAACCTGTGATCCTGTCTTGCCAGGGCAAAAGTTGGATTTAAGGCTGGTATTCCAGCCCACTGGGCTCCTGACATGTTTCCAGGTCGTTTCAAGCATGCTACCCAGTTTTTAAGAAGATCCACAGTAAAAAGTGAAGTTTCATGGGGGAGGTCCTCGCTATTTGACTGGAACACCGTAGTATAATCCAGTGGAAGTGAGGAGAGGGACCGTTCTATCTGTACCCACAAAGGGGGATTGTGTGCGGGGGCCTAGCCAATGGATCAAATGATTAAGCATTTCCTCCAGGGCATAATATTGTAGGTCAGGGAAGGACAGTTCACCCCTATTCTTAGGGAGATGACGTTTACTCAAGGCCACCCTAGGCTTCTTCCCCTGCCATAAATATGAAACGATGACTCTATTCCATCTAGTCAGTTCTTTTTTGAGAGGAAGATACGGGATATTTGGCATGAAGAGAAGGAAATGCCAGATGAAATGGATGACAGTTTGTATCCCAGCCTGGTCAGGTGTACTCTGGTCTCCACAACTGACCAGCTGGCAAGATCGTTAGTCCCTGTGTGTACCAGGACGTCGATATAAGACCGATTCCATTTGTATGGGTATTTTTGCGGCAAAAGCGGCGAAGGGGAGCTCTGTATCATCAACACCTCCGTTTTACCGGAATTTATTTTGTAACCGGAAACCCGTTCTATAAGGGATAGATTTTCTTCTAAAGCTGCCAGAGATGTCTCTGGAGCGGTGATATAAAGTAAGAGATCATCCGCATAATAAGCTATTTTATGCAGATGATCATCCAACTGATAGCCCTGGATTTGTTGTGCTTGGCGTACAAATTAAGCTATGGGTTTAACATATAAAGCGAAAAGGTAGGGAGAGCGGACATCCCTATCTAGTACCGCGGGATAGAGTGAATTGGAGGGAGTGAGAAACATTGACTTTGACAGTGGCCTCGGGGTGGTGTATATTACTTTAATAATGTTGAGAAATTCCTGGGGGAAACCAAACTTCAAAAGGATGTGTTGTAAAAATAACCAAGAGACCCTGTCAAAGGCTTTCAGGGTAATCATTAAGGGGGGAATTAGATAGGTGGGTGTGGTTAGTCAAATAAAGTGTTCTCTGTTGTTGGTTGTTGGGATTTTATAAAGCCGGATTGATCAAGGTGCATCAGGAGAGGGAGAATATCATCTAGCTGATGGGCTATGATACTGGTGTGAATCTTATAATCCTGATTTAAGACTGAAATTGGGCGGTAGGAATCACACAAATGGGTTGGCTTGTTAGGTTATAAAATAGCTGAAATTGCAGCTTGTTTCCAAGAAATTGGAAACTGCACTGTGTCCTGGCTCTTTCAGAAGGCCTCCAGTAAAGGATCCTTTATTAGTCCAAGAAATGTTTTATAAAACTGTGCTCCGAAGCCATCGGGGCCGGGGCTCTTCCCTGTCTTGAGATTTTTAATTATAATTAGAAATTCCTGTTCCAAAATAGGGCATAATAACAGGTCAATTTGTTGAGAATTTAAGGTGAGAAGCTTCATGAAAGTGTATGTAGCTTCTGGCTCCAGAGGGAAGGGTTCTGAGTAGAGATCCAAATAAAATTGTCTAAAGATTTCCAGAATTTGGGATGTTGACGTAGAAAACCTACTCATACATGGCTCCCGTATTTTAAAAACCAATGTCATTTTGATTTGTTTACGCAGACGATAAGCGAGGACCCAAAGCACCCAAGCTCCCCCTTCAAAATACTTCTGTCATAACCAAATTAGGGCCTGTTCAGTTCTGGCTGTCATAATTTTTTGAATCTCATGTTGTGTCTGAGAGATCTGTTGCTCCAGGGAATGGTCGCCCTGCATACAGTATGTACACTTTGTAGAAATTTTAATTTCTCCTGTAGTTCCCTGAATTGGGCCTCCCTCTGTTTTTTCTGCCATGCTGCATATACAAGGATGTGGCCATGCATGACTGCCTTTAGTGTATCCCACATTAACTGGGGAAAGTTTGGGGAGAAGAATTATTACGGATTATTTCAGGAATAAGATCTTTTACAGTATATAGTCCAGGAAAACCAGGTCTCGCAATAATGAATTACTGTATTAAGGTGTGTCTTCTTTCCTGAACTATATTTAGTTCCAAACTGATGGAGGCGTGTTGAGAGAGATGAATAGTCTTGATATCCGAACGAAGTATATTATCTCTTTGTTCCCCGCTTACACAAAAGTAGTCTAATCTGGAATAGTGTTATGGGCGTGGGAGTAAAAGGAGAATCGGTGAAAGGAGGGGTGGAGATGACGTCATGCATCCACCAGTCCCATCTCTGTAAAAATGCGATGAAGAGGTTTCTGCCCTGAAGTCTGAGATGGGGGACATCGGGGCAGAAGTATCTAGGGTAGGATTTAATAAACAGTTAAAGTCTCCGCCTGTAATAAAAGTGCTCTGTTTGTGTGTCATTATTGCATCCCTGATCTGTTGAAAAGATGATGCATCACTCCCCAGGGGAATATAGACACTGCATATCGTTAGCTGCTGATCCTGGACAGTGCCAGTCACCCCAGAGCCAGATGGCCCTCCCTATCTGCAAACTGATGGGATATCGAAAAAGGGAATTTTTTAGGTATTAAAAGCCGGCACCATTTCTGACTGTGGATTCGTTTGCAGCACTGAGGCACACTCTGGTGCCATTGGTGGTGCCGGATTTGCTACCCTTCACCCTTCTGGCTCTGCTTTGGCCGTTGGCCCTCTCCGAGGCACAGTAGTTTGTCTGGTGATGCAGGTGTTGGGAGGTCTGGGTCGGCACACCGTTCCACCTCTGGAGCGGCTGTGGACTCTGAGAGGAACCGCAGTGCTGACTTGCGCCTTCCTTCCCCCTAGGGAACTGGTGAACTCTGCAGTAAGTGGGAACAGGGGCCCACCCTGTGGGACATGAATGGCTCTGATCTCACACTGGGGCCCCCCCCCAAGGGCACCACCCTGTTCACCCCTCTACAGTTGGGCGTTCTGCGGTGGGTGGGTTACACAGCTCCCCCCCCCCCAGGAGGGGTCCCCTGTATGCTCCTGAAGCTCTGGTAGAGGACCAGGTCTGGTCTTCCATGACCCTTCTCCTCCTCCTCCTCCTCCTCCTCCTTCTCTGCCTTCTCCTGCTCCTCTTCCAGGTTTCTCTGGTGCGGCTGAGCCCATGACCTGGAAAAATTCAGGGCTATGGCAGGTGCTTTCCCTAAATGCCTGAGGTCCATGGATGAGGTCATATTCCAACCTGAATCCCCAGCACTGCCTTCCTCTGAGGACAGCACTGCTTTGTCCCCATCTTCCTGCTTTGAGGAAGAGGATACATCAGTCCACCACACCTCTGAGGCTGATCACATTAGCTGTCAGCACTTCTTTTCGAGAATGCTAGAAGAGTTGCATATTTTCCCCTTTGTAGCTCAGAATCCTGCTCGTGTGATGCTGTCCTTCCTGGGGGAGTACAGCTCAGATACTACGATTATCCTCCCATGGCCGCGGCCCTTTACAGTGGTGTCACGCAATGTCTGGCTCTGTCCCTCTGCCCCTTCTCCTGCTCCAAGGGACTGTCAGCGCAGGTACTGCACACCCATGGGGTCTCGTGGCACCATGCTCCACCTCTCTTGGGAGTGGAGCTCCTTGATACCCCCTCTGCACATTATTGCCCAAGGCACGACTGCCCTCCTGACTCCGCCTCGCCCAAGTTTAACCATTGGGGTAGAAGGGTGTTCTCGGCGGCGCACCTCGTGTTCTGTCTGCATTGCTCTGCACCAAGCACACCAGGCTACTTGTGCTAAGTACAAACTCCAGAACCGGACTGTGATTACTCTCAAGGGGTTGGTGCAAGACATAGGGCGGCCAGCCCACAGTAACTCAAGTAACCAGGAAGCTTGCACTCATGAACTCATAAAAACACTCCAACAAAGTAATGCAAATAAATGGCTTTAGAAAATGGGCGAGATAATCCCAGCACACTGATTGGTCAAGAAGCCGACCTAGGCGGGCGGGTATTTTTCAGTAGCGCCCGCAATAAAATAAGAGCCAATTTGGGGTGCCCCATTACTCAGTGAATTCTTGGGCACCCCGAATGTTAACACTCACTGACCGCCATTTGTTTTCTCTTCCCCGACACCCGAAAAATTGCTGCTGGGCCGCTCTCCTCCTTCCACTAAATGAATCGTATAAATACAAATTGCCAAACGAAAATGGCATCAGATCTCTTAGAAACCATTCCGGTTTCCAAAAGGCACACTGTGAGCATTTACAAACACCAGTATCTCTGACACACTACTAAGCTGCAGAGCAGCGGTGCTTTCTTAGTTTTCTATACAGCCCAAGGATGTCCATCTGCGGTAAAGAAAACCAAGAAAATACTGCTTCTCTCATGCACTGCAGCAGGAGATACCGCCGCTGTCAGCAAACCAAGGAGCATTCCGGACCATAATAAAGCAATTTGAGAAAAGTAAAGCTCCACAGACTAAACTGCATGTTTGTTCATTTTAAAGAAATACCTGATTCCCCTACCACACTCAGATCTCCACAATGCAGCTTGCTTCCTGAACCGCTACAGCTCTAGTCTGCAATATTTAAAACAAAAATGAAGAGGAGAAACAAAGGGGAAAGAGAACTGCTGGGGGGGGGGGTTCAGACTGAAGATAGAGAAACTACTGTGGGGCACCAACAGCATTCAAGCAACATTTTATGAACTACAGCATCTCAGTTAGACCAAATGTCCTGTATTCCAATACAGGCGGAGGAACTATTTTGTTACAAATCTTACTTGAAATTAAATTTTCATTAACATTTTTCTTATTAAACTTAATTTTTTGACAGTGCCCATTTTCTAAGCGCAATATACCCTCCAGGGTGGGCGGTATTGGACTATACTGGACCTTCCAGGGGCTCATTACACCCCTGGGTGGTCCGGTATAGCCCAATACCGCCACCCTGAAAATAATATGCTCTGTGTCTGTTGAGACAGAGTATGTACAGACAGACCCCACAACAATCAGCCTCAGCGCTTGAGCCAAAACTCTTACGTCAGGGGCATCTGACATTCCCTGATGAAGAGTTTTGGCTTGAAGCATTGGAGCTAAGTGGTGTGTGGTCTGTCTGTACACACTCCATCTTAACAGGCATTAAAGCCATTTATTTGCATTACTTCGTTGGGATGTTTTTATGAGTTCTTGAGTGCAAGCTTCCTGGTTACTTTACCTGTGCTAAGTACCTATTGGCGATGCTAGGGCAGCTCCTGGCATCCATGCCTGACAGTGAGGCAACCAGGCAAGCCATTCATCTTTTCTTGTGTCTGTAGCTGGTGAGACACCAGTCAAGGGCGTCTTACAACACCAATGAAGTAGCCTGCAGATTGGTGGGAAACGGAATCTACATTAGGTGGACGGCATGGCTTAGCCTTTCAAGGTTGTCACCCTTGGCCTGGTGTAGGGTGACTGCCTCATGCTTCTGGGGGACCCAGTTCTTTTCCCCCAGGGTCAGGCATGAGTTAACGGGGTGACTTCCTTCTCCCAGGTCTCAGGACCCTCCACCTGTACCTGACCAGTCTCGGGTCCTACCATATCTGTGAGGGGTCCCACATCTTGTGTCTCCCCTATGAGAGACTGAGGGATTATTTTCCCTCAAGGCTTGGAAACACCACCGGGGGTGGTGGCTTGATATTCACCCACTAGTGCAGAATGGTGAAGATTGATCCTTGCAAGATATGAAAATTACGTACTTGCCCTAATTCTAGATCTTCCAGGATTTATAACATCAGGAATTCTTCAATATGTTTAATTCTTGCAGTCTGCCTCTAGTGTTGAACTGCACGGAGAATGGAACATATGCAAATGATGGAACACTCATTGGCTCGTGCCACCATTCAAACTGCTGCCCTTACCAGCTGCTGTGTTCCGTAATGGTCAGATTTAATTCTCTACCTGCTAGTCAAGATGCTTTGGAGATCTCTTCTCACAAGTTGTGAAATTTGTTGTTTTTTCGGGTGAAAAACAAACTTTTAATTTTATTACATCTGCTGCCGTTACTTACTCTTTTATTAGCGCTAGATTAGTTTGTTGTTTTAGTGTAGTTTTGTGGTTCCTCCTCGATTCTGAAAAACCGTCGGGGAACCGGCATTTCCGTTAGTTTTTATTTACTTCTCTTTTAACTTTATCTATATCTTACTATTGTTTCTGGTGTCTGAACCATTATTTTCATGGTTCCTACTCGGATCGCTGTCTTTTCCTCAGGAAATCAACTAAGTAACAGAGAGTGTGTGTGATAACCACTGTTTAAGTGAAGTTTTCTTTACATAATCACGATTGGTTTTGGTTGAAACCCTACCTTTTTAGTGGGCTTCAAGTATGTCAGATAAATTTAAAAAGAAGACGGGCCTTACCAGTTTCAAAAACTGCTTACAGTGTGGTGAGATATTTGCCAAAGCAGATAAACACAGACTGTGTTTGGTCTGTCTTGGGGAATCTCATTTCACAGCAGAGTGTGATATTTGTAAGACCTTTCCACCTAAAATTGTGGAAAAAAGACTAGAAAGGTTCAAGAAAAGAATGGCATCTCATGCAGTTCTGGAGAATAGGGGCTGTGACCAGCCTACTACCTCTTCTGAGACAGATAAAAGTACTGAAACTGAACTGTCAACTCCAAGTAAAGGAGAGCTATCTAAAGCAAAGTGCACTGGTGACCTGGCTGACAAACCAGAACCGGCAAATAAGAAGCAAAAATCTAAGCACACAGAATCCCCAGCTGGAAAGCCTAAGAGGACTTCTGTTGAAAAAAAAACAGCTATGCCTACAGCTGAGGTGACTGCACAAGCCCTACAGGTTATTCAAGCTTTGCAAGCCACAACTACTCAGGGATTAATACCGGTTCCGGTTCAACAGATACCGGTAAATCCATTGGTTCAGCCCTCAGTTCCTCAACTGATAGCATCGTTGTGGGTCTGGTTCCTGCCACTCAGGAACAATATGAGGAGTATGATGAGGATGAGGATGGGGAACCCACTGAACCAGAGGTCTCCCTCAACCAAGAATTTAAGTCCCCTCCAAGATTACCTGAGGATTTCCCCTTACACTACACATTTGTAAAACAAATGGTAGATGCCCTGGATTTAACTACCAACAAGTTGGTAGAGGATGAGGAGGAGGCAGAGTTTTTGGATCTAATGGGACTAACTCCCACCAAGAAACTATTATTACCAATTAATAAGTTTCTTAAAAAGTACATCCTCAAAATACTAGAAACTCCTAATTCTGTTCCACCTTTGGATAAGAGAGCTGATAAAAAGTATCAGTTGGACAGGTCAGGGGCAGAATTTCTATTCTCTCACCCTGACCATGAGGGGTGGTACAGACTGCAACCTGGGATAGGGCCAGGGTACCTTTGGCCATCACATGCTCTTGATAAAGATTATCAAAAAATAGACAGTATGGCCAAAAAAGGTTATCTGTCACCCTCTTTGGCCACCAAACAGGCAAATTATATGGCTTATACGGCCCAATATCAAACGTCCTTGTGGCAGTCTGTCATGGCCATGGCAGACATGGCCCCCACTGGATTGGCAGCCGACCTGACTGAGACAGGCAGGTTTGGTCTGGATGCTTCTAAGTACGAGGTCCAAATGGCAGTAGATGCTAATGACACTGCTGCCAGGTGGATGGCTCTTATAGTTGCTCTAAGAAGGTTTGCTTGGCTGAGAGCTACTAATTTATCTGACATTATCATACTTTTCTAAACATGGCTTAATAAAAATATAGGTGACCCCTGTCTCTCTGTCTGTCTGTCTCTCTCTCTCTCCATCCCTGGTTACACTATATCCGGCAAGACTGAACCGGTAGGGGTGGAGGAGTGGCAATATATGTCTCATCAGCCATACAATTCACCACCATCCTTTCCACTTCAGTCCCTAAAGCTTACTAGGCACTCATCCTAAAACTGTACCTTCCATTCTGTATTCCTATATATAATGCTGGTGCCTATTGTCACCCGGGTCTCCCCTCTTCTGTTACCACTGAACTCATTCATACCATTGTTTCCCTTACCCCTTCAGGTGAAGTATACATAATGGGTGACTTCAACTTTCAACCTGCCACCCCACGCTCCCCCTTCCCCCAACTCACAGTCCCGTGAGTTTCCCTAACAGTCACCACTAATCCAGGCTGCCTGACCATGACCCCTCACACCCCACCATTTACTTTAGCATGTCTTCTCCACTCAGCCTCCCTTCACCCCACCATTTATTCCTATACTTTATCGCCCTTCTTCCCCCAGCCTTCACCTCCACCGCATTATATACCTCTCTCTCGTACCTCCTTTCTTCACCCCACTGCTAGCTATCCCCATCCCTCTGAACTACTGACAAGGCACTCTGTGGTTGCTTATCCCCCCCAACCCTCATAAAGTGTTTTTCTTGTTATTTTAACTTGTACCTATGTTTTGAGATATTCTGTAAGTTCTGAATCCAAGCTGTATCGTTCATTGTAATGTAACTTTGCTTTCTCCTATTGTTCTTTGTTTTGCAATCTATGACATGGAACCTTTGTAAAATAGCTTGCACTCAAAGGTCTTTTCCGAATCACTAAATAAATAAATAAAATAAACTGGTTATTCCCCTCCCTAAACAAACTACATAACAATATCAATGCACATAACTGATCACAACTTATTCCTGAACCAACCCACGTGAACCATAAAACTGGTAACTATTCCCTAATCAACTGGGCCCTCCCGTCCCGTCCGCATAGGGTTATTAAATCTAGCATACTATCGGATACCCTAAGTGACCACCACATGACCTTTGTGGCACGCAAAATCCACAGGATTAAGGCCCTCTATAAAACCCTACAAACTCATTCATATAAATCTTTGAACCTCACTCCCCTCCAAAACATGGCCCACACTAACTGGGAACCTATTGCCTCGTCTAATTCCATAGACAATGCTTATGACTACTTTCATGATAAATTTCTGGAGATTTGGAACAAACATGCCCCACTGCAGCGCTCCAGCGTTAGGGGAAATCACCTCCTATGGATCTCCCCTGAATTCTTGGCATGTTAAAAAGCCAGAGACCAAGCTTGGAAACTCATAGTCTTTAAGCTCTCTAAAGACTATGGCACCAACCACTTTCTACAAAACTGATGCACAAAAGCTACTTGATTAGCTAAAGCTGACTACTTCTGCTCTACCTTTCAGGCTAAAATTAATAAGCCCTCCAAATTCTGTAAAGTTATTAACTCCCTTTTCTCCCCACCTTCCACACCACCCCTTTTCTTAAAATTAACAACACTCATATTACTGATCACCTTAGCGTTGCTACTGAATTTAATTCCTATTTTACCTCCTGTGCCTCCACTCTCCTATCCTCCTTACCATTCCGCTGCCTGCTGACTTCCACTCCTCTCTAAGTCTACCCTCTCTGCCCAACTCCTTCTCTAAAATTACCCCTTCTGACACCATGGAGGCTTTGTATGCTCTCAGCCCGGACCCTAAACTGCTATATCTATCAGCTCCTGCTATCTCTGTTCCACTATCTGACCTTCTCAACCTTTCCTTCGCAACAGCTACTATCCCATCTGTTTGGAAGCATGCAATTGTTCTTTCTCAGTCTAAGGGCGGTGATCCTACTGCTCCTGCCAACTATCGTTCCATATCGCTCCTTCTTACCCTCGCTAAGCTTCAAGAACATCTGGTTCTCTCACAACTCTCATCCTATCTCTCTGATACAAATATTTTCACTCCGTTCCAATCTGTGTTCCGGAAGAACCACTTTACTACTACCTCCCTGATTAGGCTCACTGACTCTGTCCTCTCAGGGTTGGACAGCGGCCAAATCACGTCCGCTATTTTTATTGACCTAGCAAAGGCTTTTGACATAGTCTCCCATGTCCTTCTAGTAAATACCCTGTCCATGGCAGGCCTAGCTGACTGCCACCAATTGGTTTAGAGCCTACCTGGTAGGCAGGACCCAATCACAATTGCTGACTCCATATCCCCACCCCTCCCCATTAACACTGGCGTCCCACAGGGGTTCATGTTGGGCCCTATCTTATTCTCCATATTTCTAAATGACCTCCCTTCAACCTGCTCATCCACCTCAGTTCACATGTATGCAGATGACACGGTCCTCTTCACCTCAGGCCAGTCCCCTGTTGATGTAGCAACCAGACTTCAGCATGACTTCAATAAAGTTCAGCACTGGTTTAGCTCCCAACAACTCTCCCTTAACACCAAGAAGACAGTCTCAATGACCTTTGGCACTAGGCAGAGGCTTTCTAGGCTCCCCTCACTGCCCTCCTTCTATACCCTTGACGGGACAGTCTTTGAGAACACCTCATCCTTTAGATATCTTGGAGTGTGGCTTGACCGACACCTCAACTTCTCTGGCCATGTGGATGCCATCCTGAAAAAGCTGCGCCCCAAGTTTGGCACACTATACGGGAACCGTAGCTGCCTTCCGCTACCGGCAAGGCGTGAACTAGTCCAGAAGATGATCTTACCTATTTTTGACTTCTGTGATATAGTCTACAGTGTCGCTCCCAAGTCTTCCTTAACCAGATTGGACACTCTCTTTAACTCCTTCTGTTGCTTCGCCCCAGACTCCCCCTCTTTCACTCATCACTGTAATCTCTACCACTCCCTGGCTTTTCCATCATTAGAAAACCGACGCCACCTCCATTGTGCAAAATTTGTGTCTAAATTTTGGTTTGGTATGATCCCACCTTTTCTCACTTCCTCACTGTTCACCCTCCCTTCTTCTGCCCACTCCCTTAGATCATATGACTCTCGTTTAATGGTAGTCCCTCATCGGTCGACTACTGTTGTCCAGGTGGCCTTCTCTCACCACCTCCCCAAACTATGGAATGCACTTCCTCACCAGATTCTCCACTCATCCTCACCCCACTCCATCTCTTGTGCCCTACACAACTTCCTCTCGGTAAATTATACCTGTGGTTAACCCACCCTCCATCTCCATCGTCTCCTAATCTTCACTTATATAATGCTTATATTGATTCTTATTGCTGCTGTTCCTGTCCATCCTTTCTGTATCCCTCCTCTCACACACACACACTTCTATTGCCTTACTATTTTCTTTGTGGTAGCTGCATCAATGCTGTTTTTACCTCACTTCGGATGATGCTCTACGCTAGCATTTAGCACTTATCAGGTTCCCTTGACTGTTAAATGTATATTAGTTCCTATGCTGCATTTATAATGTACATTACTTCTGTAATCGTAAGCACTGTTACACTTTTACTGTATTTTGTGTATTAATGTTTGGCTGTATGTGTGTATTTCCCTGATCCTACCCCCCCACCCCCACACCCGCTGGATGCAGCGTGAGACGAGCAACTTGTTGTTCAGTGTGCCCTTCTTGGTGAAACATTTCAATAAATAAATGTATCCCAAGACACACAAACAAAGGCCATGGATTTCCCCTTTGAGAACAGCTCACTTTCTGGGGATAAGACAAAGGCCTACATGAAGAAGGTGGATGAATACAAGACTTCCTGCAAGAGCAACTCGGCTAAAGAAAAACCTTCAACCTCCTATAGGCCTTATGGAAGGCAAAGTAGAGGTAGGTCCACTTATGACAAACCCTTTTCTTCAGGCCCAAGCTTCTCAGCAGTACCAGCAGTATCCTCAGTAGACAGGATACTTCAGGGGCAGAAGGGGATGTAGGTGGGGGAACCAAGCTAACCCTACTCAACCCCAGCCTAAACAGAACCCCTGACATGGTTGCCGGGGCTGCCTCCCCTGTACCAGTAGGGGACAGGCTGGCTCACTACTTCCAGGCATGGAAGAACATCAGCACAGACAAGTGGGTCCTGGAAGTAGAGAGTCAGGGTTTGTCCATCAGTTTCAAATCCTTCCTAACATTAAGAGCAAGAATCTTCTGGCCAGCTTCCACCTCAGAAAACAAACTATTAAGAGTAGCAAATCTGTTGCTGTCAAAGGCAGTAGAACCAGTCTCTTTGCAACAAAGGTAAAAAGGATTCTACTCAAGGTACTTTTTGACCCAGAAGAAAAATGGAGAGTGGCAACCCATTCTAGACCTAAGATTACTGAACAAGCATTTGCAAAGAAAAAGTTCAGAATGGTAACCTTGGCTGTGATTCTGCCAACCATCCAGAAGGGAGACTGGTTGGCACCTCTGGATCTAAAAGATGCATACTTCCACATCCCCGTAAGGGAGTCTCACAGAAAGTACCTCAGGTTCAGACTCCCATCAGGTCATTACCAGTTCTCAGTGCTGCCATTCGGCCTCACTTTAGCTCCAAGAGTATTCATTCACAAAGTGCCTGGCACTGGTGGTGGCATACCTAAGCAGACAGGGCATCACAGTGTTCCCTTACTTAAATGACTGGTTAGTGGTGGGAAAATCACCACAACAGGTAAGAGAGTCCCTGAAGTCAACCCAGGACCTTCTGGAATCCCTAGGGTTTTTGGTCAGCGTCAAAAAATCTGTACTGCAGCCAGTGCAGCTGCTAAACTTCATAGGAGCAGAGCTGTACACCGTAAAGGGGAGGGCATTCCTACCTCTGAAAAGGGTGAGCAACATTCTGCAGATTGCTGAGACCTTTAGGCTCAACAAGTCAAGGCAAGCAAGGCATTTCCCACAGCTCCTCGGCCATATGGCTGCAGCAACAGGCACAGTCATAGGTTACAGGTTTCAGACGAGGGACATCAAATTCCACCTCAGGGTGCATGGATGTCAAAGAAGGGACCCTCTTTCAAAATTGATACCAGTAACAAAGACATTATTACAAGCCCTTCAGTGGTGGCAGGTCAGGGACAACCTCAGGGCAAGAGTCGCCCTCCATAGTCCTTACAACAGATGCTTCCCTCCTAGGCTGGGGGGGCACACTTGGAGGCACATACCATACATGGCACCTGGTCAAGCACAGTGTTACTCCAGCACAGACATTTACTGGAACTCAGAGCTGTGTTTCTAGCCCTGCAAGCCTTTGCATCTCTGATACAAGGCAAGGTGGTGAAGGTCAGAACAGACAATACCACTACAATGTAGTACATAAACAAGCAGAGAGGAACAAGGTCCAGCCCACTGTGCACAGAAGCAATGAAGGTGTGGAGTCTAGTCTACTCACTTCAAGTTTCATTGGTAGTCATTCATCTGCCAGGGAAGGACAACACCCTAGCAGATGCCCTTTAGCAGAATCAACCAGGACCACCACAAATCATCTCTGAACAGATAAGTGTTGGAGGTGGTGTTCAGAAGATGGGGCACCCCAGAATTGGATCTCTTTGCATCCCACAACAACCACCAGTTGCCAAAATTCTGCTGCATGCCAGCAGCGAACTGCACAGTACCCCCGGACGCCCTAGTGCTGGATTGGTCAGAGAGAAAACTGTATGTGTTTCCCTCTTTTCCATTGCTGCTCAGGGTCCTGATCAAGCTCCGGTCCCAACCAGCCACAGTGATTCTGATAGCTCCAGACTGGGCCTGTCAGCCATGGTACTCACTGCTGCTCTCCCTGTCAGTAGCCTTACCAATGCATCTTCTTCGGAGGCACAATCTCCTGATCTCCTCACAGGGGAGGATTCTGTAACCGAACCTCAGGTTCCTCAGGCTCAAGGCCTGGCTCTTGAAAAGAGTATGCAGGCTTGCACCTCTCAGAGACTGTCCTTAATGTCCTGAGGGGATCAAGGAAGCCCTTGACTAAGAGGACTTATGTTTCCAAATGGAAGAGGTTTTCTATATGGTGTTCTACCAACAATGTAGTACCTTCACAGGCAGGGTTGCCAGCCTTGCTGGACTACCTTATCCATTTACATTCCTTGGGCTTGCAGCCCACTACCCTCAAGGTCCATCTGATTTCAGTATGAGCTTACATTTCAGCTGGCAAAGGTGTCTTTTTTTTTTTTTTTAATTCAGGTTTATTATTATCTTTCAGGTACATTATTTTCTCAGCATTACTTGATTTAACCAGCTGACTCTTCATAAAATAACTTATTTCATTCAATCATTGTTCTATTCACTTGTCTTAATTACAATGTTCTTAAAGCCTTAAAGCAGTAGTGCAATGAAAAAAGTTATTCCAAAAAGCTAATTTTCTGCTGTGGTTACAAAAAATATTGGCAGAACTATTGATTTGGATTTTCTGGATGCTTCCTATGCTATGTACTGTACATCTGCATTTTTTGTCTGAACTCTTATCCTCCTCAGGTCCTCAGTATTATTTCTATGCAAAAATGAGGCGGCCATCTTTTTTTCTTGAGAAATAATTACTTTAAAATTTTCATAAAATTCTTAAATGATAATGAAAACTAAAAATTTCACCACCAAAATAAACTGGAAGACATCTGGCATCAATTAGAAAGAAAATAAGTGGGGTCAAATTTTAACCCATTTTCGTTGTACTGCTGCTTTAAGTGAAGCTTGCCTTAGTTAGCAAAGACCCCTCATCTCTGTAGTCACCCACGACTTCATTTACCCTTCTCTGTTATTATATGTCGGACCACAGCCCATCTGTCAAAGCTCAGTTACAATTACCCCCTCCTCCACTTATCCTCCCTACTGTTAATAGCTCATATTATTCTCGTTCTTTAATTGAGTAGTGGTCATGAGACACTTATTTCTCTGTTCGTTCGCCACATTTCCCATCTTGTCCATCTTCTCAGGTAAGTATGGAGCTTATTGTTAATTTTGTAAGTTAGCTCTGCAATGGAGATGGTTATTTTTATCCATTCAGAAATGGTGGGAGGGTTGGGAGAAAGCCACCGCCTTGATGGGCTTTATGTGCTGCAGTTATCAAGATTGCCCAAGATATATGGAGTCACACCCTCCAACTCTTTTGGTGGGAGACCCAGGATCATTGAGGCCAGTCCAGTATGTCCCGGATCGAAAAGATCTCCCTAATTGCTTTAGTGATATCATTCCAGAAAGTCTGGAGGATCCCACAGGCCCAGAAAACATGCAGGTGATCTCGACACCCATCCCTCTCAACAATGTGTGGGGTCTCGGGAACCTTCTACTGATTAACTCGGAGTTAAGAAATATCGGACTTTAATTGCAAGGAAAATTCCTGCCAATGTGGAGACTGATTACGTTCTTTTAGTAAGGAGGAAAATGCGGTTCCAGGCCGATTCGTCTATTTCTTGAGAGCACCCTCTCCCCATTTTCTTTTTATTCGGCAAGTGGGTCCCCCTTAGTGTCATCAACGCCTTGTAAAGAGAAATCATTCCTTTTTATGTATTAGCTCTCATACTTTGCCGAAAAGCTCGTAGGAACTGTTGGGCCCTAACCCCTTCAGTGTCTCTTTTCCTTAGCTGGAAGATATAACTTCTAGCCTGTAAGTACCTAAAATGGTCTGAGTTTTGGAGGTCATATATAGTTTTGAGAGTCCCAAAGTTCTGAAAGGTCTCTCCTTGCCAGAATTGCGAAATGTATTTTAGGCCCTTCCCCTCCCATGCGAAAAATCTAGTGTCCAGACGTCCCGGGTGGAAATCCGGGTCCCAAGCCAGTCTTCTCATTGGCCAGGTGGAATTTTTAATATTGTATTTCTGCCATATTCTATGGGCCGCTCTGATTGTGTCCCTGAGCGAGGCCAGTTTCGGGGGCGTTTGTCTATTTATGCTGGGAGCTAGGAGCCTGATTTCGAGGGGTTGGGATCTCGGCCCATCCTCCTCCCCCTTCTCCATGGTTTGCCAGGCTGTGGAGGTGGTTGGATTAGACCACAGTAGTGCTATTTTTAACTGAGCTGCCAGGAAATAATCCTCTGGATCAGGAAGGGATTGGCCCCCTCTCTCCTTCTGTGTTTGGAGTATTTTTAAGTTAATTCTAGGTTTCTTAGAGCCCCATATAAATTTAGTTTGCAGTTTATTCCAAGTTTGGAAGAGCGATTTGTGTATATAAGATGGGATACATTGGAACAGATATAAAAATCTAGGGAGTACATTCAATCTTAGAGTGTGTATTTTGGAGTACATTGGGAAATTCAGTAAGGACCATCTTTCCAAGTCTTTTTGTAAGTTATTCACTAGTGGGAGGTAGTTTGCAGCAAACAACTGGGAGTAGTGTTTTGTGATATATACCCCCAGGTATTTCATTCTGCTCGTTGTCCAATTTAATGGGAGCAGTTTTATTATTTCTATGTTAGGTTTGTAAAAGAAGGTAAGGACTTCCGTCTTATTTGTGTTGAGGCAGTACCCTGCATGCCTACCAAATTCCATCAGCATTGTCCATGCGTGCTTTATGGATTGATGAGGTTGTGTAAGAGTCCGGAGTATATCATCCACGTAGAGCGAGATTTTTTTTATGCAAGCCCCCCACCATAACTCCCTTTATTTCTCTGGCCCTCCTTATTTCCTCTGCCATCGGCTCAATGTATAGGGCAAAAAGTAGTGGGGATGGGGGCATCCCTGACGTGTGCCTCTACCCAGACTAAACCTTTCCGAGATACCGCCATTCACTCGAACATAAGCCTGTGGGTTTGAATATATCGCTTTAATGATATTAATAAATGTTTGGGGGAAGCCCCTGTGTTCCAAAACGGAAAATAGGAAGCTCCATGATACTTTATCAAAGGCTTTCTCGGCATCCAGGCTTAATAAGCAAGCTGACACACCAGTTCTTTGGATAGTATCTATTATATTTATCACCGATCTGACGCTATCAGGTGCGTGGCGGCCAGTAACAAAGCCCGTTTGATCCACGTGTATTAGGTTTGGTAGTATTGGGTTTAATCTGGAGGCTATTATTGCCATAAAAATCTTGTAGTCCACATTTAATAGGGATATAGGCGGTAAGTTTCACATCGTGTCAGGTCTTTCCCTTCTTTAGGTATGACTGAAATTGTGGCGTATTGCCAGGAAGGGGGGACCTGTTCCACTCCGGACCAGACCGCTGTGAATACATCCATAAGAGTCGGGGATACCTCTGCCTCAAAAGTCTTATAGAATTCTGCACTAAATCCGTCGGGGCCTGGACATTTGGCTGTTTTTAAGTTTTTTATTGCATGTTTTAATTCTTTCGTAGTAATGGGATTTGTGAGGGTTTGTGCAACCAGATGGGGGAGAGGGGGGAGGGGGATGGAGTCCAGATAAGACCTTTTCTCTTGAATGGAGGTAGCTTCCTGTGAGGAATACAGCTTGGTATAATAAGCCACGAAAGCTTTTGCTATCTGCTCAGCTTGGGTGCATTTCCGTTTGTCATCTGGGGAGATAATTGTGGAAATAGTGGCCCTAGCTATGTTTTGCCTGAGTCTATAGGCTAATATTTTAGTCCCCCTAGGGCCCCCTTCATAATATTTTTGCTTCAAGTAATGTAAGGCCTTCTCTATCTCTGTTTGTTGTAATTTTTGTAATTGTTGTCTACTCTCTTTCAGTTTCTTCTCCCTCTCTGCGTCCCATTTAACTTTCTTTTCCCTCTCCCAAGCTTTAATTTGAAGTGTCAATTCTTGTTGCTTTCGGATTACCTGTTTTTTCTTGTAAGTGGCTATTTGGATCAGTTTACCCCTGATCATTGCCTTCAGGGCATCCCATAGTGTTTGGGGGGAGATTCCCGGAGTGGCATTCTCCTCCAGGGATCTTTCAAAGAATTGCTTAAGTTCCTTGACTATGTCTTTATCCTGAAGAAGTGAGGTATTCAGCCTCCAAAGAGTTTTCTTCTTGGTTAGGCCCAGATTAATCTTTAAAAATAAAGGGCTGTGGTCTGACAGGACAGTAGTACCTACCCACATTGATGAAATAATGGGTAAATCCCTTACAAATGTGAAAAACATATCTAGTCTAGAGTAAATAGCAAACCTAGGGGAGTAGCAGGTGTATTATTTGCTGTTGGGGTATTTTTCTCTCCATAGGTCCACCATCCCTAGCTGCTGTAGGAGAAACTTAAACGTTCTGGCTCTATTGAGATCTGGTCTAGGTATTCGAGATGTAGTATCCATCTCTCTGTTCATTATTATGTTCCAGTCTCCACCCATGACCAGGGCACCCTTTGCTTTCTCCGCTACCAATTGCAGTAGGGCCGAATAGAGAAACGGAGACCCGGTGGGGCGTATACATTGACCAAAGTGACCAATTGGTCTTGTATTGTTCCTGTTACTATCAAGTATCTCGCTCCCGGGTCCTCAATCACCTCCAGTGTCTGAAAAGGCACTGCATTCGAAGGAGAATAGCCAGTCCTCTTTTCCTTCCCCCAAAGGGAGGTAAAACAGATGAGAGCAGCACCCTGCATTTTAATTTCTGGGCTTCGCTGGGGTGAGATCGTCTCCTGTAGGAATGCTATTTCACATTTTTGGTTCGATAGATATCTTTGCAGTCTTTTCCTTTTAATTGGGCTCGTACATCCATTTATGTTAAAGGAGACTACCTGTGATAAGTGGCTAGTCATTTACGTATATCCTTGACCTAGCTGCTAACTACAGAGACAGTGCGTAAATTTCTTGACTTTTATAATCATTGTAAGTACCTTGCCAACATTTATAACAGAGAACTACATAACTTAAACTTATTGTTAACGTCAACAGAACTTGCAATAAACTAGTAAACTTTTGCTTGGGCCTCATCCAGAATCGAGCCTCAAGCTGCGCAAATGAATTAGTGCCCCGAGGCCCAAATACAGTGGACCTAGAAGCTCCGTTCTCTACTAAGATTCTTCCTAGGTGTGTTTGAGTGGTGACCCTCAAGTTACGAGGAGTTGTCCCTATTGGAATTCTAAGGGAGCTCAGGAGTGCAGTGAGATCTCCCTTCGGCCTTGTCAGAGAATCTCTGATGGCCGGCGTCTCTCATGTCACCTGTCGAAGACAGCGCTACGTCCTGCACAGCCCTCCCCCCCCATACATATTTCCTTCCACTCCCCCTGCTCAACTGTGTTGGGAGAGGAGGGGGAAAGTGTCATGTTTCACTCTTTCTATAAATGGTTGAATAAGAGGCGAGAAGAAAGGGGAGAAGAAGAAGAAAAAAAAAAGAAAACCCACCCTCCACAATACCCAGTATTCAGCTCCTTCCAAAAATCATAGGTCCAGTAGTTATCCCCTTCTCATGGGACCGCATTGTTTCACGGGATACTTCCTTGTAATTTGGGTCCTCCGAGCTCCCCATAATAGGATATTCATATACATCCAGTGGAAGCTCCCAGCCCCCTTAATTGTGTATATATAAGATGCTAGGTATTACTCCCTTACCTATCCGGTCTCATGGAAACGGGAAGGGGGGGTTAGACCAAAAGACACAGTCAGTCCTTCTATTGCCCTTATTCTTCACCCTCACGCATTGATTGGTTACCCTGACAATGGACTCCTTAATGTGTGCCCATTGCCCCTCCTGTCCCCCCTTGGCCAACTCCTCTTTACATAGAAACATAGACTTTGACGGCAGAAAAGGACCACTTGGCCCACCCAGTCTGCCCATTTCCCTACCTGCTGGATAAGCTGCAGATTCTAGTTAACCAACAGCCTGCTTCCTGCAACCTCGCACTAAAATTGCTTTGTGTCTGTCCCAAGCATGTTTGAATTCCCCCACTGTTTTAGACCCAACGACCTCCTCAGGAAGGCTGTTCCATGTATCCACCACTCTCTCCGTGAAAAAGAATTTCCTCACATTACCCCTGAGCCGTCCCCCCTCTATCTTTAAACTGTGCCCCCTTGTTCTTACACATCTCTTTTTCTGAAAGATGCTACCCTCCTGGACTTTGTTGATTCCCTTGAGGTACTTGAACGTTTCTATCATGTCCCCCTGTCCCTCCTTTCATTAAGGGTATACATATTAAGCTCTCTCCGTCTCTCTTCATATGGTTTCTGATGTAGACCCTGCACCATTTTAGTTGCCCTCCTCTGGACTGCTTCCATCCTGTCTATGTCCTTGCGTAGATGAGGTCTCCAAAACTGCACACAGTACTCCAGATGGGGTCTCACCAACTGTCTGTATAGAGGGATAATCACTTCCCTTTTTCTACTTGTGATGCCCCTTCCAATGCATCCCAGTATCCCCCTGGCTCTCCTTACTGACTTCTCACATTGCTTACCCATCTTTAGGTCATCTAATATGACTACTCCCAGGTCCCTTTCCATTTTTGTTGTTGTTAGTACCTCCCCTGCTATTGTGTACTCTTCTCCTGGGTTTTTGTTTCCCAGGTGCATTACTTTGCACTTCTTTGCATTGAATTGAAGTTGCCATATGTCTGACCATTCCTCCAACCTTGCCAAGTCCCTTCTCATCTTTTCTACCCCCTCTTGTGTATCAACTCTGTTACAGATCTTTGTGTCATCTGCAAAGAGGCATACCTTTCCCTCCAGACCCTCTGCAATGTCACTTATAAAGATGTTAAAGAGGATTGGACCCAGTACTGAGCCCTGAGGTACTCCACTAGTAACCCCTTTCTTCAGAATGTGTTCCATTCACTATTACCTTCTGTGTCCTGTTGTGTAGCCAGTTTGCTACCCAGGCTACCACCCTGGGACCCACTCCCAGGCTGGCTAACTTGATTATTAATCTTTTGTGCAGGACTGTGTCAAATGCCTTGCTAAAGTCTAGGTAGGCCATATCCATAGCCCCTCCCTGGTCTATTACTTTGGTCACCCAGTCAAAGAAATCAATTAGATTAGTCTGACATGACCTTCCTGCTGTAAATCCATGATGCTTTGGGTCCTGTGCCCTGTAGCTCCAGGTGCTCAACAGTTCTTTCTTTCAAGTGATTCCATCATTTTCCTACCACTGAGGTCAAACTTACAGGTCTGTAGTTTCCTGCTTCTGCCTTGCTCCCACTTTTGTAAGGGAATCACATCTGCCCTCCTCCAGTCCTCAGGTACCACCCCATCCTGCCATGATTTGTTAAAAGTGTGGTCAGTGGTGTCACTAGGTCCCCATTAGTTCTTTTTAGGATTCTGGGTGAATCCGTCAGGCCCCATTGCTTTGTCCACCTTGAGTTTTAGGAGTTCTTTCAGGACTCTTTCTTCTGTGAATGGACTGGTATCAACCCCCTACCCAGAGTGCTTCTATTGTCTGGTTTAGGTAACTGCTCCTCATCTTCTTTTGTGAATACTGAGCAAAATATTCATTCAGTATCTCTTCCTTTCACTGTCTCCTCTGCCCATCTCCTCTCCTTTATTAATCTTCACTATCCCTCCCTTAACCTTTCTATGCTCCCTAATGTACCTATAAAAGGTTTTATCCCCCTTTTTGACCGAGTTGGCTATTTTTTCCTCGGTTTGTGCCTTTGCCATTCTGACTGCCTTTCCTACTTCTTTCTGCTTTAATTGATACAGTTCCCTGTCGTGCTTCCTCTGTGATTCCTTATACTTTTTGAATGCAGCCTTTTTCTCCTTAACCTTCCCTGCCACCTCTTTTGAGAACCATAGTGGTTTTTTACTCCGCTTTGTTTTCTTTATTTGTTTTACACAAAGACTTGTTGCCTCTATGATGGCAGTTTTGATTTTTCTCCATTGTTCTTCCACCCCTCCTATTTGGCCATTTGCTAGTGCATTCTTCAGGTGTTCACCCATTTTGCCAAAGTCAGCCCTTCTAAAGTCCAGTATCCTTGTTTGTATGGCTTATCTCCATGGTTGTGCTCATTGTGAAGCACACTGTGCAGTGGTCGCTTGTTCCCAGATGTCTACTGACTTCTAAATTTGTGATCCTATCTCCATTTGAGAGTACCAGGTCTAGTATTGCTCCCTCCAGTGGGTTCCAGCACTAGCTGTCTAAGGTCTGCCCCCTGCAGGGCATCGAGAATGACCCTGCTCTTGGATGTGGCTGCAGTACATGTCCTCCAGTTAACATCTGTCTTATTCAGGTCCCCCATCAACACTATCTCCCCTTTTTCAGCCATTTTGAGAATGTCCTCTATCATTTTCTTGTCCATTTCTTCCCCTTGAGACGGGGGTCTGTATACAACCCCTGTGCGGATTGCGATGCCATTCCCCATCTCCAGGGTAACCCAGAGTGCCTCTTGTCCTCCCCTTTACTTTTTAGTTCTGTAGCTTTGATCCTTCCCTTATGTATAGAGCTACTCCACCTCCTCTTTGCCTTCCCTGTCCCTTCTGTAGATTGTGTACCCTGGTATGTTGACATCCCATTCATGGTTCTGGTGTACCATGTTTCTGTGACTGCCACAATATCCAATTGTTCATCTTCCATCAAAGCTACTAGCTCAGAGAGCTTGTTTCCCAGACTACGGGCATTAGTAGTCATTGCCCTCCATTTAATGTTGGCTTGATCCATTTTTCCCCCATCCCTGCTCTTATTGCTCTTATCTATTTTACCATTTACCCCCATCCTGCCCTGTGTTGAGCTCTGTACCTCAGTGTTTACCCTACTACCTGCCCTGTTTTGTGGGGGGAGGCTTGACTTTTCCTGCCTTTTATCAGTACCTCCCTCTTTATGTAGTTTAAAAGCTTGCCAAGGAAGCATTTAAACCTGTCACCTAGGAGCTTGGTCCCCTTTGTGGACAAATGCAGACCATCATACCAGTATAGACCTTTATCTCTCCAGGTGGACCCCCAGTCCCCAATGAAGCCAAAGCCTTGTGCTCTGCACCAGTTTTGCAACCATTAATTAAACTGCATGGTGTGCAGTACCCTAGCCTCATTCCTGCCATGGACTGGTAGCACCTCTGAGAAGGTTACTGTGCTTGCTACCGTCTGAGGCCCCTCCCAACTCCACAAATTCATTCTACTGCACTGATCCCATGTCTAGCTAGGTCATTTGTCCCAAGGTGGACAATGATATCTAGTTCTGTCTCCTGTGATGCTGCTTCTACAATTGTGAGGATTGCTTCTTGTCCCTCCAAGCCATGGCACCAGGCAGGCAGCTTACTTCCTTCTCTCCCTTCCCAGTTCTACCCCTAACAATTGGGTCCCTATCAGTAGCTGTTTCCTTCCCTGTGGTGTCCCTTGCCACACTTTGTGGGTCTCCTTGTGGATGTCCTCAGCATTCTTCTGGGTCTCCACTGAGGGTGCCATCATAGAGGAACCTTGCTCTGCCAGAATGGCATCTGATTTGTGTAGAGGTACAACTGGGGGGCTTTGCCTCTGGTCCACCACCCGCACCCTCCCAGAACCCACTGTGGTCCTACTGCTCTTCATACTCCGAAACCTCTGACTCAGTGGTTGTGGCAGTGGTGCTCTTTGGGAGGGGGAGGCCTCCTTAGTCCTTGCTAGTTCAGCCTGGAGGTGGGCAACCTCCTCTCTCAGAGCTGACAGTTGCCTACAAATAGGACAGCAACGCAGTTTCCAGAATGTTTCCCGGAAAACTGCTGCCCCACAGCCAGTGCATTGCACCACTCCCCACATGTCCTGCTCCCTTATTCTATACAATATGTAATTATATATGTATTATTATTTGTTTTGTGTAACTACTCTTTATGCACGTTGCAGGGTTATTAGGAATATGACAGTTCTGCCCCAAGACCTATTGAGGAAGTGATGTCAGAACTGTGGCTATAAAAGTGCAACGCCTAGGGGGGTGGGGTGGGAAAGGGTGGGTGGGTAGTGCACAGCCACTGGTGACTGTTAGAAACAATCAGATACACAACTGCTCCACCACTCTGGTGAGTACTGTCCTTTATCTTAACACCACAATTTACTAGACCACGGCTCCAACACAAACCAAACCACTCTACTGAGTCCAAGGATAAAAATGAACTCACTCCTCAGCCAGCAGGACACTTAAAATGTTACAAAAATATCCTTCAAAATGCTAGGTCTCAACCCCCGCACTCAAGGCAAATTCAGTTGTATCTCACTCTGGTTATAAAATTACTACCCTTTTAAAGGAATCCTGCAATTCTCTGCTTAATGCCAATAAGGAAAAATACAAATAAAACTTTTTGTAGAACATGTATCTCCCTTCTTACCCAGTGCTCTGCAGTATTATGCCTTAATCAGGTTTCCAGGTCCTAAATGGAGTTGCAGTTTGTTCTTTGCAGTAAGTTTGAGCTTCCAACACACACTTTAAAGTCAGTTTAACCCTCCTTCCCACCTCTGCAAAGTCAGCTCCTTTGAAATCTAGGACTTTAGCTTTTGTATATGTGGCCTGTATTCCTGTGTCCAACTTGAACCAAACCATGTGATGGTTGCTGCACCCCAGGTCCCCCGTCATCTGGAGATCCATGATCCTGTCTCCATTGGTGAGCACCAGATCAAGGATATTCCTGTCCCTGGTGGGCTCCTGTACCAATTGTCTTAAGCCTCGAGCTGATGAGCTAGTGAGTGTTCCATCATTTGCATATGTTCCATTCTCCAGGCAGTTCAACACTAGAGGATGACTGCAAGAGTTAAGCATATTGAAGAATACCTTGGCAGAAACAAGATTACTAAGGTGAGTAATTTTTTCATCTTCACCATTTAGCACTGCTACCCACCCATCTTCCCCCTCATGACCAGGCTTCTGGCAGTCTCTCCCCCTCTTGCCTTCCTGCTTTGAAAAAATAAATCTTAAAAAAGGGGGTGCTAGCTGCCAGCAAGCTTTTCCTGAGGGAAATTATTCCTTCTGACCCTCAAAAAAAAAATGTCCCTTCTTCCTGCAGCACTTCTATGTCCCTTGTAATTTTAGTGGGGAAGACAGCTGCTCCTGGGACATTTGCCCCTACTTTTCCTTTTAAAACTTCACTGCTATGAAAAGAAGAGGTTTCTTTACGGTAGCGCCGCTATAGTTAGGGTTGAGTCGGCAGTTTAATGTTAAACCCCAAATGTTGTACTTTAATAACCTTGCAACCATTCAACGGATTTACATGAAGTGTGGTATACACTGTCCCATGGGGTAGATCTCTTGACGTGCCAAGTTTTGTTTCGATCGGATATGCGGTTTTCGTGCAGTGCATAGTGAAAAAAGTGTATTTTTTGCTTTTTTTCTGCCAGTTTTTGCTGATTTTTGTCCATCACATTGTGGCCACACCACTTGGAATTGTGGTCTGAAAGTTTCAGGGTAGGAAGAGGGCACCCAAAAAGAACGAGTCAGCTTTGGTTTGGTAAAAACATAATAATCCATTCTAAAGTTATTACATTTAGAAAATTTGGGTTCTGAGCATACTCAGCTCAGTCTTTTGGGTAGGTGTATAAGTGGCAAACAAGGATTTACCCCACGAACAGGGATTTTGACAGCTCACAAACGGGGATTTATTAAATCCCTGTCTGTATGAAAAAAAAAATCCCTGTTCGTGAGCCACCATCTTGTTTTTTTATTTTGTCCTGAAAAAAGTGTTGTAACTCTGCCCAGGGGCATCTGTGCCAACGTTTTAACTATGATTTATGCTCATTGGGAGTTGATGAGCTCTGCTATGGACTTTGTGGCACGTTTATGCCCTCAGAAATGTTGATTTTTACTTATTTAATTCCTTGTCCGTCACTCGCTAACTTCCATGTCCGTCAGTCTTTGTCCGCCATGATGAACGAGGAAAACGGCTGACAGATAAAGATTCCTGATCTGGCTATCTGGTCATGAAATTCTGACGACCAGATGGCCAGACTGGGAAATCCTTGTCCGTTGGCTGTTTTCGTTGTCCGCTGATTCTGGTTCTATTCATAGTGGTGAAGGTGCCCCAGCAGGTGGTTTGCTCAGCTCCCCCTTTTGTCAGGTTGCTGTCAACCTGCAGATTGATGGGCAAGGTCCTACTTAAGGTCTCAATCCCACTGTGGTCAATTCCATCACCATATGAAGTCATTGTCCAGCTTGTCCTTTTCATTGGGCAGCAGTTTGGCCAACTGTGACACACAGGCAGTGATGATCTTACTTCGAAAGGGTTCCTTCAGTAGGTATTCACATACAGGACTGGTGTCAAGCCGCACAGCAGACTTTTCTAGCAATCCCTGATGGGGGACTGCCCACCTGATGTCACGTGACCGTGAGCATGACTGTATATAGTGGGCGGTCTCCACGCCCGCCCACCAGTTCTTTCCCGCCGTCGCCTCATGTCAGTCGCATTGCAGATTTCCATGTAGCGATCGTCGTGAAAGTGTTTTGCATTGGAATTTCCTTCGCTATAAATTCTCTCCTTTTTCATTCTCTTCATTGATGTCTTCACCAAAGAAGAAGTGCTCGTCCTGTGGAACGCAGATCCCGCTCAAGGACGGTCATCTCAAGTGCATCCTCTGTTTAGGCCCAGACCACCCTGTCTCCTCCTGCCCGGAGTGCCAGACCTTCAACCAAGCTACGAAGAAAAGGAGACAGCAGTCTTTGGAGGCCTATCTCTTGAAAGCCCGCCTGGCTTCTCTAGAAAAGAAGATGGACCGTTTAAGAGAGTCTTCTGCAGGTAAATCTTCTCCATCGAAGAAGCACAAGGAGAAGTCTAGGAAGCGGGAGCGCTCCATGGAGGACACTCGGCCCCTTGACAAGCCAGGCTTAGCCGCCACCCAGAAAATCGGACGGTAAGTCTGGTAAGACTGTAGCGGGTCAGTCGATCATCAGCTCCTCCGACGACCACACCAGCCAATAAGCTGACCCCCGGCACCAGTCGATAGGTCGGCCGGGGCTCCCTCCCCGCCTGGCGCCACAGGCGTGGTTCCCCCGTCCGGCCCTAGCGCCTCACCAGTTGCCCGGTGGAACCAGGAGAAAATGGCTCCATCCCGCCTGTGCCCTCCACTTCAATGGCTGGGTACCTCCGGCAAAAGCGGAGAACCCCTCGAAGTAGTCGACTCCACGGGATCAACTCCACGCTCTCCTCTTGGGGTCAAAGGGAAGGAGGCTTCTCCTCGGCCGGCAGGCCTTACTGTGGAGGCCCCTCCTCCACCTCCGGAATCCCTGTAGCGCCGACTCCGGACAACATCCCACCAGATGACCAGGCAAACCTTGTTCCTATGCTGGGTGTCCCGATGACTGTTGCTGACCCGGGACCTAGCAATTGGCTCCAGCCGTTGGCTCCGACGCCGGACGTCCTGACGACAGTCCCTCAGCCAGGACCTATCGATCGGCCTCAGCCATTGGCCTCGATGCCAGATCCGGTCCTGCCATCATGGCCCCTTCATCTGATTCTGATGCCAGCCCCTCCGATGCTGGACCCTTTTCCGGCACTGGATCGGGTGGTGCCAGTTCCAACATCGGTCCCCCTCACGTGGGCTGTCCCAACGCCGGACCCCCAGCCTATATATACTACGGAGGGTCCTACATTGGTACCCCCCCGCCGCCAGACCTGACAATGGGGATTTACTCCAGACCCCGAACTGTCCCTCACTACCCGCTGGGGTTCCCTGGGGACCACTACTTGGCTGGCCCCCTTCCGGACTGTAGTCACTACAGACAGTTTTACCCTGGGTTCAATCCCTACTTTCTCTGCCAGGGATTCCAGGGCTATCATTACCCACCCCCACTGGTATTGCCCCCTCCTCCCCCCCACAGTCCCAACCTCCTCCTCCTCCATAACCCCCTCCACCTCCTCCGTTTGCACTGGATTTCAAGACCCTGATTCAGTTTTGGTGGCAGGGGTCTCAGTCAGAGTTGGTGTCGGACCTGGAGACAAGACTCGCTCTCCTACGGTTTCCTAGGTCCTTTTCCCCAAGCAGTTTTTCTGTGGCTACTGTGCATGTCTCGAGGAAGATTCGTCAGGATGTCTCACTGCTGGATATCCATCACCGTCCTGACGAAGAGGCAGACGACGACGATGAGGAGGCCAACGATTCTACGGAGGAGGTCCTGGAGGAGCCTGAGGGCCCGTCAGGCAAGGTTTCCCCAAAATCCCCACCAGAGGACCCTGCCTTTTTGGACCGTCTGAGGTCCATGAAGGATCCCTTTGACTGGGAGTCAGAGGATCAGGACCCTGTGAGACAGAGACTTACCGAGCATCTCAACTTAGAGTCTTTGTCTCCGGTCCCCATTCCTCCATGGATTGTACCTCATCAGGACCTCACCTCCACCATCTGGCAGATGCCTCATTCCCTCCCGGCTGTCCTCAAGCGGACGGACAGACTTTACCGGGTGCCAAAAGATGCCCCGTTCTTGAAAACACATACTAAGGCTGACTCTGTTGTCACTCGTGACCGCTCTGCTGCACCCAAGCACGTGAGCACCTCTCCTCCAGACAAAGAGTTGAGGCAGATGGACCAGTTCGGGAGAAGGATTTATTCTTCGGCCACATGCGCCCTTCGGTCCCTTAACTATGTGGCCTATATGGTGTTTCACCAAAAAGCTACCTTGGCCAGGTTAGAGGCTCGGGTCCAGGCCATGGATCCCTCGACCTTAAAGGAGGAGCTTGTCAAGGATCTTCGCCTCTCCAAGTTCTCGTGTAGGCATGCTTTGCGGGCCACATATGACTCTGTCGATTTTGTGGCGCGCACGTCAGCAACTGCCATTGCCCTTAGATGGCACTCCTGGCTTTGCCTTTCTGGACTTGCTAATGAGGTTCAGTCGGCAATTCAAGATGCCCCTTCAGGGCTCGGTACTCTTTGATGGGGACACCAAGGACAGTATCACTGACTTGCAGGACAGAGGTCTTGCCCTCAGGTCGGTGAGGTCCATGTACCGATCGGGCAGCCAACAACAGCAGCCCTTTCGGAAAAGGACCTGGAGGCAGAGAAAGCAAGCCCCGGCATGCCGCCAGGGAAAGCGTAAGGCCATGGGTTCAGCCACCCCTCCTGCCTCCAAGAACCAGAGATGAGCAGGGAGTCTTCACCCTGAACGTCAAGCCACTTCCTGATTTCCCATCCCCACTGCCTCCTCAGTCTCCCGACAAGGAGCAGGTTGGGGGGGAGGTTTGCTCGCCATGCGCAGGCATGGTGGCGATCACCTCCGTTGAATGAGTCCTGCAGCTAGTGTCTGTCGGACACACGATAGAGTTTCTAGACTTTCCTCCAGAAACTACACCAGAAAGATCCTCCTATTCATGGGATCAGGCTCTTCTCATTTGAGAAGTGGTGAACAGTCTCTTGCTCAAGGAAGCAATAGAGCACGTTCCCCTCCGGCAAAGGGGAAAGGGGTTTTACTCTCATTTTTTCCTGATTCCAAAAAAGATTGGGGATTTCAGACCCATACTCGACTTAAGCAACTTTAAACCAGTTTGCAGTGTACAAAAAATTTTGGATGCTGATTCTCCAGAGCCTTCTTCCACTCCTTCTGGAGAACCACTGGTTGTGCGCGCTGGACATGCAGGATGCTTACCTGCATATCCCCATCTTTACCGGCCATCGCCGGTTCCTGCAGTTTCAGTTCCAGGGGGAACACTTCTAGTTCAGTGTGTTCTCCTTTGGCGTGTCCTTGGCACCCCGGGTGTTTACCAGATGCCTGGCAGTGGTTGCGGCCTTCTTACAACACAGGGGCAGTGCGGTTTTCCCTTACCTGGACAACTGGCTGATTTCAGCTCCATCCAGGCACTCTTTACTAGAGGCTCTTTCTTTCACCTTGGACCTATTCAACAGGCTAGGGATTACTGTCAATATTCCCAAGTTCTCTATGACCCCTGCCCAGAAACTTCAGTTCATTGGGGCAGTTTTGGATACGGTCCATTGCAGAGCCTTCCTCCCTCCCTCCAGACAGGGTGGAGACACTGATCTGTCAGGCTTCCAAAGTGGCTTCCTCAAGGAATATCCCGGCCTGGGAGATCCTGCGCCTTCTCGGCCTAATGGCAGCCTCCATCACCACTGTTCTCCTTGCGCGGCTCCACATGAGAGTCACTCAGTGGTCCTTGTGCGTGCAGTGGGATCTACCCGTGGACAACCTGAACCATCCGGTGCTGGTCTCCTCAGCGGTTCAGAAAGAATTGCTTTGGTGGAGGGATCCCTGCAATCTTTCTTTGGGTCTTCCCTTCAGGAACCAAGCTCCCTCAGCATCCCTGACCACGGATGCCTCAAACATGGGATGGGGAGCACATCTAGGGGAGCACCAAGCCCAAGGACTGTGGTCCAGCTTGGAGACTACATTACACATCAATGTTCTGGAGATGAGGACTGTCCTGTACACCTTACAGGCCTTCCAGACCCTCCTTCCCAAGGGATCACTGCTGGTCCAAACGGACAACATGTCGGTAGTTTGGTACATCAACAAACAAGGAGGAACCCGCTTGTATCCCTTGTGCAGGGAAGCGATGCAGGTGTGGAACTGGGCGGTCCAGCACAATCTGGCCCTTGTGGCCGTGCACGTGCCAGGCGTACCAAATGTCCTGGCAGACAGTCTCAGCAGATCTCAGACCCTAGCTCACGAGTGGGAATTACATCAGGAAGTGGCGGAATCCATCTTCCTACATTGGGGGCGTCTGGAAATCAACATTTTTACCTCCAAATTCAACGCAAAACTTCCCAGTTTTTGCTCTCTTGTTCCAGGGCATGGTGCTTTCTGGCACGATGCACTGTCTCTCTCTTGGACAGGGACATTTTTGTACACCTTCCCTCTATTTCCCATTCTCCAGAGGATCCTCCTCAAACTCCAAACAGAGAGATCAAGGATGATTCTCATCGCTCCTCTCTGGCCGAGACAGATCTTGTTTTCGCTGTTGCAACAGCTTTCTAGGGAACCACCGGTTCCACTTCCAGTGACTCACGACCTCCTGGCCCAGGATCAAGGTCGACTGCTACATCCGGGGCTCAGGACTCTGCATCTTCATGCATGGCTCCTGCAGACATAGCGATCTCTCGCTTTGGGGTCTCCTCCCGGGTTGCTCAGGTCCTCATTGAGGCCAGAAAACCCTCTACTCGTTCCACTTGTGCTGTGAAGTTGAAATGGTTTTCCATCTGGGCGACCGCCAAGGGTTGGAACCCCTTCTTATGTTCTGCCCCTCAGATCATGGAATACTTCCTTCACCTCTCTGACTCCGGTCTTTCATATTCGTCATTGAAGGTCCACCTTTCGGCTATTTCTGCGTACCACGAGCTAGTGGATGGTAAACCTGTGGATCAGTTGGAAGTCTCGAAAACCTTTCTGAAAGGGATTCTCCATCTGAAACCCCCATCCGCAGTCCAACTCCTCCTTGGGATTTGAACTTCGTTTTGGAAAAGCTCACCCTTCCTCCTTTTGAGCCGGCTATGAGCTGTGATTTGCACTTCCTTTCCTGGAAGGTGTTGTTCCTGGTTGCCATCACGTCAGCCTGGAGGATTTCAGAGCTCCACTCTCTGATTTGTAAGGAGCCCTATCTGATTTTCCACAGGCACTGGGCAGTCCTAAGAACTAATCCGAAGTTTCTTTCCAAGGTGGTGTCAGAAGCCACGCTGAATCAATCAGTAGAGCTTCCTGTGTACTATCCGTCCCCCTCTAACAGAGGTGAGGCACTCCTCCATACCATGGACGTACATCGGATTCTTCGGTGTTACACACGCACTGGACTAAAGAATTCCGTAGCTGTGATCAGCTTTTTGTTTCCTTTGCCCCCAGATCGAAGGGCAAACCAGTTTCTAAGCAGGGCCTTTCCAAATGGTTAGGTGACTGCATCAGGTATTGTTACCGAAAGTATGAAAAACCTCTGCCGGGTACCATCAGAGGTCATTCTACTAGGGGCATTGCTGCTTCTGCTACCTTTTTGCGAAACGTCTCTGGAGCTGTTATCTTTTCCGCAGCCACTTGAAATTCTGTCCATACCTTCACCAAACACTACAGTCTGGACATTGCTTCTAGGCGGAGGGCTGGTTTCGGCCTAGCTGTGTTACAGGGCCTTCTGTCCTAGACTGGGTCCATTCTGGATTCCAGTTTTTCTGTTGGAGTTATTTTTCCTCCTCCCTAGCTTCTTTCGGTCTCTTTTTGGAGGTTTGGAGGGACTGCTTGGGACTCTGTCCTATAAGTGATGACCTACTGAAGGAACCCTCTCGAAGTAAGATAGTACAGTTACGTAGGAACTTACCATAACAGTAGATCTTCAAGAGAGGTTCCTTCAGTAGGTCATATTTTTCCCTCCCTCCTTCCCTTCATTTTATTTCTTACAGGGACTCCAAATCCTGTTTGTTCCTGCTGTCAGGCCTCTTCCTGGCTCCGGCGGGAGAACTGGAGGGGTGGGCGTGGGGACCGCACACTATATACAGTCATGCTGACGTCAGTCACGTGCCGTCGGGTGGGCGGCCCCCCCAGTCGTGGTTTGCTAGAAAAGTCTGCTGTGCGGCCCAATGCCAGGTGGCACCAGTCCTATAAGTGATGACCTACTGAAGGAACCTCTCTCCAAGATCTACTGTTACAGTAAGTTCCTACATAACTGTACTTTCTGTTCCTCCCACTACATCATCAGAAATGAGACCAAATACCTTGAGGAACCACAATCCTTACAGCCTGAGCAGTGACTTTCATACGTTACCAATCAAAATGCAGGAAACTGTGACATCACTTGTAACCAGGAAGATCCAGTCCCTGCTGCTTCATATGAAAGTGAAACCTGGCAGTGAGAAATGGTTCTCATTGGTTACTTGTGATGTCATAGTTGTGTGGTTTCAGTGTTGATGTAGTGGGAGGAACAGAACTGACTTTTTTCCCCCTCCAGACAGAGTGCTGCTCCACTCATCACCCCAGTATTGCCAGGTGGAAAATCTTCTAATTAGCAAACAGAAAAGAATAAATACTTGAGATATAAGAAGTGATAGCTGACTGCATCTGAAAGTTACAATTAATTGCAGGCAGTTTCCAGGCAGTACGCTAGCTCTTTAGTGACCCATCTTTGGAGGCCGACCGCAGGCTCCATACTTTGGACCTGTGGAGAGCTCCCCTTATAAGGAGAGCACGGCTGGAGTTTGGAGTTTGGTTCACCAGATGTTTGTAACATACTGTGACAGGGTTTGTGGTAAGACCCTGTCTCATTTGTTATGCAGAGAGAGTTAAAAGTAAGGATCTTTCTAGGAGCGTGGATATGTTTGTTGTTCATCCAGACTCATTGGCATGTCCTCTTCCACTAAGATGGACCGGAAGTCTTCAAGCTGGCTCCTTCCACCCACCCAGGTGTTATCTACCTCAGCTCCGCCCCATGACGCAAGATCTTCCTTTCCGCTGGAAGATTCAGGTTGCCTCCCTCGTGCTCATGCATCTTGTAGGCCCTGGCTTTCAAACCTTTGGCTATTCCAAAAATTCGCATTGTTCACGTTAGCGATTGCAAGTTTGCTGCTTCGATTATGGAAGACAAGTATTCCCTCGGTTCGTGATTTTGCCTTGTGGCAGAAAGTGTCGCACCAATCCCCATACTGCGTGCGTCTATTTCCTTGGTGTCGACCATGACACTTCGAAATGCAATGTGTGTCTCGTGTTTCACCCCAACATCCTCGACGACCGTCTCGCACGCCTGAAACTGGGGAGGCCGGAAAAGAGGAACCCTCCGGTGAAATCCAAGGAGGCTCAGTGGGCGGTTTCCGCGGCTGCCGGATCCGCCGAGCAATTGGAATGCATGCAAGCGTTCGAGGAGGAAGCGGCTCGTGCTGCAGAGACTTCTCGGTGCTTCTTCATTTCGCTCAACCTGGGCTCCACCTTCTCGGGTTCCTTCCGAGAGTTGTGCCAGTCTCTCCCGACTAAGGTAGAGGCGCCTGTAGGCTCTCACTCCTCTCTATCCCGTAAGCAGGAGAAGGATCTGGGATCATCTTTGTCTCAACAGAGATATTTTTGGGAGTGGGGGAGAGATCTCGGTCCCAGGAACATGCGATCTCGACTTCAGTCGACAACGCTTCTTCGGCCGCTGGCTTTTCGGCTTTTGTCTGGTCAGTCGACCGAATTATCGATTGACGATGGTGAAATCGTGCTCGATCCGATTTTGCCGACTCTGGTCGACAAATCCCCTGATCGAACCCCTAATCTGGTCTTTCCAGATGACGAGACCCAGCCTGCTGGGACTCCCATCGAAGAAGTGGTCCCTGATCCCGGGAAATCACCAGTCCTGCCGGTGTCTCCAGAGTAACCGATTTGGCCCGTCCGATCTCGATCAAGGTCTCGGACCCCCTCAACCGACAGGCCAAGGAAGGGCCATAAACGCTCTAAAAAGAGGTAATGCCATCGATCGTCCTCATCCTTCTTGGATGAGGAGAGGCTCCGGTGAAAACTCCGGCGCTATAAGGACCTCATGTAGCAGCAGCTAATTTTGACCGGGCACAAGCCGACTCCGGCTTCTACACTGGCCATTACCTGGCTTTCGCCTCCTAGCCTGAAGCCGACTCCTAAGGAGCCAATTAAATTTGGTCCTCAGCCCTCGGAGCTGGCCAACCATCAGTTTGGCCCAAAACGGTCTCTCCACCGATTGTGGTGGAACCACCGCCCAAACAACCTGTGGAAGGGGCTCCTCCCGAGGAAGATAGACCAGACACTGGGTTTCCCCGGCTGCTGTTGGTCACGGTCACCCCAGACTGCCCTCAGTGGGTCAAAGGTGACCTGGGTGGTCGGCCGTTATACCTGGATTCCTCAGATTCGGACGTCACCGGCTTGCATTCTCATCTAGGTGATGATGAATCAACCATTGGCTTAGAGACAGAGGAAGGTCCCTCGTCTTTCCAAGGGATTCTTCACCTCATCTCTGAATCTACAGGGATGCCCCTGGAGCCAATCCTGAAAAAGGCGAAGTACCCTCTTACGGACATCCTTAAGAGAGGGGATACCCCGACTGAGGCCTTTCCTGTGGCTGAGGCTATTGTCGGCCCGGTTCTGGAACTTTGGCAACACCCAGCCTCCTGTCCAGCTCTGTCTGCCCACATGGCCCGCAAGTATGCGGTGCCTATGGGGTCCCTTGCGGGGTTCACAGAGCACCCTTCAGCCAAGAGCATGGTGACCACCTCTGTGTTCAGGCGTACTGGCAGTTCTGCCGACTCTGACCAACCTCCTGACAGAGTCCAAGATTTTGGACCATTCAGCCAGGAAGGTCTATGTGGCTTCCTCCTTGGGTCTTCATCAGGCAAGTTCGGCATTCATCATGGCACACTTCTCTCACACCCTTTTAGGGTCACTGGATGAAGTCTTCCCACATCTCCCCTCGGACATGCAGACCATGGTCAAGCAGGTCCGGAATCAGGGCCGAGCTGTTGCCAAACAGCAGCTTCAAACGGCCCTGGACTTTGGGGACTCTTGTGCCCGCTTGATGGCTGCCGTGGTTGCCTCTCGTCACAGGGCTTGGCTGAGGCTCTCCTCCTTTCCGGCGGATACCCAGCACAAACTAGCTGACATGCCCTTCCTTGGGACCGACTTGTTCGGCCCAGGAGTGGCTGGTCACCTTCAGCGCATTGAGCAGTCCAATGCCACCTTGGACGCTACTTCTGTCAAGGGTTCTTCGGGTAAGAACCAGCAGAAGAAAATGAAGAAGCCTTTTCAACATTCTTCCCTTGCGGCTCAGCAGTCCTCCTTTCAAGGCGGACTGCAGTACTAGCAACAGCAGCAGGCTCAAGATTGGCACCCCCGGCCCAAGCCTGGACCCCAACAGGCCCATAAAGGAAGCCGAGGCTCAGGTCCTGGAGCCTCCTCCAAGCCTACTCAGTGACGGGACGGGGGCTGTCAACTCCTCTCCCATTGCCTCAGCTCTGGGTCCTCCCATGGAGGGCCGGCTCCATCACTTCCTTTCTGCCTGGTCCATTGTCACTTCGGACAGGTGGGTTCTAGAAGTGATCAGTCAGGGACTGCCTCTGGAGTTCAAGCAGTACCCTCCAAGCCAAGCCCACACCCCTCGGGAGGAAAGAGTATCCGCTCAGACCCAGTCCGCTATTCAAGACGACATCACTCAGCTCCTCCTGAAAGAGGCGGTAGCTGTAGTGGCAGATCCTACAGCAGACCCAGGCTTTGTCTCCAGGTACTTCCTGGTGGCCAAGCGGATGGGGGCTGGCGCACCATTCTAGATCTGCACGACCTGAATCAATATCTCAGGCCACGCACCTTTCGGATGGTCAGTCTGCCCCAGATCATACCATCCTTGGAGCGAAACGTGGTTCTGTTCACTGAATCTGTGAGATGCGTTCTTTCACATCCCAATCCATCCATTCCATCAGCGGTTCCTCCACTTCAGGGTCGAAGGGACCCTGTATGAGTTCCGAGCCATGCCGTTCAGCCTGTCATTGCCCCACGAGTCTTCACCAAATGCATTGCAGTGGTGGCGGCCCATCTCAGGTGTCGGGGGAGGAGGGGGGCCATGATTTATTCTTACCCAACAAGAGGTGGAGAGATCCATGGACCTGGCCCTCCAGACCTGCTCCCAACTCGGCCTCCTGATCAACGAGGCCAAGTTGGAGCTCGGGCCGTTTCAGGTGATGGGCTTCATCGGGGCCGAGCTTGACTCTTGTCAAGCCAGAACTCAACTCCTGGCGGACAGGGTGGAGGTTCTTTCCTTCTTTGCCCAATCATTTCTGGTTGGGCAATTGTGCCTTGCCCGGGACTTTCTGCGCCTTCTGGGTTACATGGTGACGTTCTCCTCAGTGGTCTGTTGGGCCCGGTTGCACATGCGTTCCCTCCAGTGGGAGCTGGTTGCCCAGTGGACTCAGCACCAAGGTCATTTCGACCAGCTGATCACTGTAACCCAGAAGATGTGGGACGCTCTTAAAAGGTGGACCACCCCAGACTGGTTGCAGGAAGGGATCCCGTTTGTCCGCCCTGAGCCGATGGTCGTCCTCACGACTGATGCCTCTCTCATGGACTGGGGAGCCTACATGGGGACAAAAGGGCCCACGGACTCTGGACCCCCAAGGAGTCCCGATGCCACATCAGCCTGTTGGACCTCAGAGCAGTCAGACTGGCACTGTCAGCTTTTGCTCCTCAGCTTCATGGTCAAGTGGTTCAAGTCCAGGCAGACAGTACCATGACCATGTACTACCTAAACAAGCAAGGCGGCACACACTCCCGTCTGCTGTGCAGGGTGGTGCTCCGCATCTGGACCCTCGTAAGCTGATTAGAGGCAGATCTCCTAGCCATCCATGTGGCAGGAGCCTCAAACCATGTGGCGGATGTGCTCAGCCGCTTAGGCGAGACATCCCACGAGTGGTCTCTCCATCCAGAGGTAGCTTACAGCCTGTTCCCTCACTGGGGCAAACTAGTGGTGCACCTGTTTGCCTCCAGGGAAACATCAAGCTGAGGCTGTTTCATGCCCTCAGCAGGGCTCGCTGCAGGGGGATGTCATCTCGAGGCCATGGGCCCCAAGCCTCCTCTATGCCTTTCCTCCATTTCCCTTGATCCACAAGGTGCTCCTCAAGGTGAGGAGGGACAAGGCGAAGGTGATCCTGGTAGCCCCAGACTGGCCGTGCCAGTTCTGGTAGCCAGATCTCCTCAGCCTCAGTTGCAGGCATATGGAGCGGCTTCCAGCATGCCCGGACCTGATATCACGCAATCAGAGGAAGGTATTCCATCTGGACCTTCAATCCCTGCACCTCACAGCCTGGTACCTGAGCGGCTAGAGTTCCAGGCTTTGTGTCTTTCCGAAGATGTCTACACCGTGGTGGAGGCATCCAGAAAGGAACAGACCAGGAAATATTATGCCTTCAAATGGAAAAGATTTTCCATTTGGTGTCAGGGCAAGGGCCTAGACCCTTTATCCTGTCTAGTGGCTAACATTTTTGACTACCTTTGGTCTCTCTCCAAAGGGGGTCTACAGTCATCGACCCTTAGGGGGCACCTGGCAGCCATCTCTGCTTACGGGGCGCAGGCTGGCCAGCCGACGTTGGTGCAGGAGACAGTGACTGGTGGCTTTTTTCAAAGGCCTGGATCACATATCTCCTCCGGTGCGTGACCCTCCACCTCCATGGGATCTACTGCTGGTACTAGCAAAGCTCATGGGCAAGCCATTTGAACCAGTGCACAAGTTTGCCCTGTCACACTTGTCATGGAAGATGGCCTTCCTGGTGGCTATCACGTCTGCCAGAAGGACAGGGGAGCTCCAGGCACTTTCGGTGGACTCCCCTTATCTGGTCTTCCACAGGGACAGGGTTGTCCTACGGCCCCACCCGAAATTCCTTCCGAAGGTGGTGTCAGAGTTTCACCTTAACCAGGTGTTAACTGTGCCGGTATACTACCCTAATTACACCTCGGAGGCTGAGTGCAGGCTCCATACCCTGGACCTGAGATGAGCCGTCTCCTATTATACGGAGAGGACAGCGGAAATTTGGGGAGAAGTTCGCCAGCTGTTTGTCACCTATGCTGAAGCCGCTTATGGCAGACCTGCAGCAAAACGGACTATTGCAAGGTGGATTACATCTTGCATAAGTCTGTGTTATGAGTTGGCAGGCATGGAGCCTCCCAGAGCGTTAAGAGCTCATTCTACCTGCCATGCCGCTGCATTGGTGGCTGCTTCCAGGGACATCCCTATCCAGTAAATCTGTCGTGCTGCTACCTGGAAGTCAGCAAACACCTTTATTACCCACTACCACATCGACCTTGAGTCATGCCAGGATGCTGGTTTTGGGGCCTCAGTTCTCCAATCTCTGTTCCCTAAGTAGGGGTGTGCGCCTTGCCTCCCTCCTTCCGGAGAGCTGCTAGGAGTCTGCCATTGAGTATGAATGAACAACATATCCATGCTCCTAGAAAAACAGGTTACTCACCTGTAACAGTAGTTCTAGGAGTGGTATATGTTGTTCATTCACACGGACCCACCCAACCTCCCCGACTGCAGATTCACAACACCTGGCTTCCAGCAAGCTAAGATCTGGCATCATGGGGCGGAGCCGAGGTATATACCACCCGGGTGGGTGCGAGGAGCTAGCTTGAAGAGTTCCGGTCCATCTTAAATTGGAAGGGGACATGCCAATGAGTGTGGATTAACAACATATACCACTCCTAGAACTACTGTTACAGGTGAGTAACCTGTTTTTTCTGTCCTCTCCTATTTCTGCCACTTGTCTGTCTCTTGTCTGTCTGATTGCATAATCAAATTCTCCTTGTGGCACCTAGGAATTGGCCACTCCGATGGTCCCACAATTTCCCCTGTTATCTCTCATCCTTCACTTGCTGTTTCTATTCTTTCTTTCTCCCCTTGCTCCTCTGTGGTTAAAAGTATACACAAGAGTCTTTATGTGAAACTGGGATCCCTGTTTTTCAGATGTACATGTATTGTTGAAATGAATGCAGACAGCTACTTGGGTTTGTTAGAAAAGTTAGCAGTTTGGAACACGGGAGATTGACCTTGAGAAATCTTTGGACCTTTCCCAAGTTTATTACCAGAATTGTCAGTAGGAAATCAGCCCCGGGACAGGATGTCTTAATTAGGTGCACCTATTAAGAAGGCTAATGTACTCTTCAGGCTGGTCACAGAAAAGTCAGTGAAAAAGTCTTGTTGCATTTTGTGACAAACATGAGGTGAAACAAGAACAGGATGCAGAGGTTGAATTGCCAGGCGAAGACATTCCATATAAAGAGAGCAATGTTTTGTTGAGAGCGGGAGAGAGATTAAGATTTCAGAGAGAGACTCAGAGGAAGGATTTCTGTTTGTTCTGCCTTTGTGAAGAGTTACCCTGTACATTTTTATTTTTTATTTTATTGTTACTGATGATAAAACGCTACTTGCGAATTTTATAACTTCTCCTGGTTTGCCTGTTTTCTGACCTATGCTTCTACATCACATTCGCTGAAGCTGCACCTGGCATACTGGCAGCAAAGCGGATGATTGTCAGGTGGATCACATCCTGCATCGACCTCTGCTATAGGTTGTCTGCTAGGAAGCCTCCCAGATGGCTTAGGGCTCATTTCACCAGACATACCACTGACTTGGTGGCTGCCTCCATGGACATCCCCAAACAGGAGATCTGGAGGAAAGCACACACCTTCATCTCCCATTACAGCATTGACATTATGTTACATTAGGCTGTTGGTTTTGGGGCCTTGGTTCTTCAGTCTCTGTTCACCAGATGGGGGGGGGTGCACCGTGCCCCCTCCTTATGGAGAACTGTTAGGAGTCTGCCACTGCCAGAGTGTGGATAGTGAACTGTATCCACACCCTTAGAAAGATGCGTTACTCATCTGTAACCTTATTTCTAGGAGTGATATACATTTCACATCCATGCAACCCACGTGGCCTCCCCTGGCAAGTAGCACATGGATCCCTGCTTCCAGTGTGCAACAATCAGACATTACAGGGCAGAGCCAGAGGATGTACTGCCCAGGTGGTGGGAAGAGCTTAGCTTGAAAAAATCTGACTAATCACACTTTTCACTGAACTGCTGGCGCGTGGATGTGAACTGTGTACCGTTCCTAAAACTAGAGTTAGATGTGAGCAACCTATATGTTTTGCACACAAAGTACAAATTATAACCCATGCCATAGTTTGGTATGGGGATGTTTGTGCTGACTGTGTTCCTGTTTTACTTTCAGTATATCCTATGATCCTCAAGGACCTCCTCAGCGTTATGAGCCATCTGATATTTTCTATCACTTTCACTGTACTTTGTTTCCCATATTGTAAACTAGAAGTTTTAGCATGGAAATTGTGCTGCCTACTTTTCAGCATATTCCTTTTGTTCCTTTTTTTTTTTTCAGAGAGGCACAGAATGATCAGTGCAGTGAAACCAGCAGTACAGATGGGAACTCCAGGGATTCAGACTGCTTCCAACCACCAGTAAAAAAGGTAAGGATGGAAACATAAAGGTGAGGATGAAGCTCGTATGTTGACTGGGATCAGTGCTCTTCTCCAAATATGAATCAGTGTTTGCCTGCTAAATAAGAACTGTAGAAACTGATAGTGAGCGTATCTGCTTTTTTATCTTTAATTGGTATAGTATTTTCATTTTTTGTTAAAACTGTTATCTCCTCTTAAGCCTCAATCTGCCTCTAGTTTAAAAACTCATTTTATCATTGCTCGCCATCTGCAGAATGTGCAGTTCTAGTGGGTAGTTTGATTCTGATGCCCCCCTCTTATATTTAAAAGTGAAAAACAGGCTGCCCATCATCCTGGTGTCACCACACAAGAAACATGTGTGTGTTTACATTCCTTGATCAACTCCCATTGCATTTTTCCCTGGACTTGGGAACACCCCCAACACTTGGACACTCAAAAAGTGTGGGTGGAGAGGAGATTACTGCATCATGAGTGACTGCCGTGTTTTGGCGTGTTCCTAATGTTCAGGAAGTATGCAATAAGGTAACATAGAAACATAGATTTTGACGGCAGATAAGGACCGCTTGGCCCACCCAGTCTGCCCATTTCCCTAACTAATGGATAAGCTGCAGATCCTAGTTAACCAGCAGCCTACTTCTTCCTACCCCCACCCCCTAGAATTGCCTTATGACTGTCCCATGCATGCTTGAATTCCACCACTGTTTTTGACTCTACAACCTCCTCCAGAAGGCCGTTCCATGCATCCACAACCCTCTCTGTGAAAAAATACTTCCCTAAATTACCTCTGAGCCGTCTCCCTTCTATCTTCAAATTGTGCTCCCTTGTTCTTGCACCCCTTTTTTGAAAGATGCTACCCTCTTGGACTTTGTTGATTCCTTGAGATACTTAGAAAGTTTCTATCATGTCCCCCCTTCCTCGAGGCTATACATATTCAGCTCCCTTAAGTCTCTCTTCATATGTCTTCTGTCAGACTCTGCACCATTTTAGTTGCCCTCCTCTGAACAGCCTCCATCCTGTCTATGTCCTTGCGGAGATTGGGTCTCCAGAACTGCACGCAGTACTCCAGATGGGGTCTCACCAACTGTCTGTACAGAGGGATAATAACTTCCTGTTTTCTACTGGTGATGCCTCTCCCTATGCATCCCAGTATCCCCCCAGCCTTCCTTGCTGCCCTCTCACATTGCTTGCCCACCTTTAGGTCATCTGATATGACTACCCCCAGGTCCCTTTCCATTTTTGTTGTTGTTAGTATCTCACCCCCCATTGTGTACTCTTCCCCTGGGTTTTTGTTTCCCAGGTACATTACCTTGCACTTCTTAGCATTGAATCTAAGCTGCCATACATTTGACCATTCCTCTAACCTTGCCAAGTCCCTTCTCATCCTTTCCACCCCACCTTGTGCATCAACTCTGTTGCAGATCTTTGTGTCATCTGCAAAGAGACATACTTTTCCTTCCAGTCCCTCTGCAATACCGTGGCTATAAAGACATTGGCGAGGACCCACCCTAATACTGAACCCTGTGGTACCCCACTAGTAACCCCCCTTTCTTCAGAGTGGACTCCATTTACTATTACACTCTGTGTCCTATTCTCCAGCCAATTCTTTACCCAGGCTGTCATCTTGGGACCCACTCCCAGGCTGGCTAACTTGTATATTAATCTTTTGTGTGGGACTGTGTCAAATGCCTTGCTAAAGTCTAGGTAGACCATGTCCACAGCCCCTTCCTGATCTACTACTTTGGTCACCCAGTCAAAGAAATCTATCAGATTTGTCTGGCATGAGCTTCCCACTGTGAATCCATGCTGCCTTGGGTCCTGAGCCCCTCTGGCCTCTAGATACTCAACAGTTCTTTCCTTTAGAAGTGATTCCATCATTTTCCCTACCACTGAGGTTAAACTAACAGGTCTGTAGTTTCTGCTTCTGCCTTGCTCCCGCTTTTGTGAAGGGGAATCACATCTGCCCTTCTCCAGTTCTCGGTTACCACCCCATCCTCCCATGATTTGTTAAAGAGGGTAGTCAGTGGTGTCACTAGTTCTACCTTAGTTCTTTAGAATTCTGGGATGAATCCCATCAGGCCCCATTGCTTTGTCCACCTTCAGTTTTAAGAGTTCTTTCAGAACCCTTTCTTCTGTAAATGGGCTGGTATCAACTTCTGTATCCAGAGTGTTTCTCCTGTTTGTTTTAGGTACCTCCTGCTTCCTTTGTAAATACTGAGCAAAAATATTTGTTTAGTATCTCTGCCTTTTCACAGTCACCCTCTGCCCACCCTCCCTCCTCTTTATTAAGCCTCACTAGCCCTCCCTTGGTCTTCCTTCGCTCCCTGATGCACCTATAAAAGGTTTTATCCCCCTTCTTAACTGAGTTGGCTATCTTTTCCTCGGTTTGGGCCTTTGCTGTTCTGACTGCCTTCCCAGCTTCCTTTTGCTTTAACCGATACAGTTCTCTGTCCAGCTCCTTCTGTGATTCATTGTACTTCCTGAATGCTTTCTTTTTCTCTTGAACCTTCACTGCCACTTCCTTTGAGAACCATAGTGGTTTCTTACATCGTTTTGTTTTGTTAATTTGCTTCACACAAAGGCTTGTTACCTCTGTGATGGCAGTTTTTATTATTCTTCATTGTTCTTCCACCCCTCCTTCCTGCCCATTTGCTAGTGCATTCCTTAGGCACTCACCCATGTTGGCAAAGTCATCCCTCCTAAAGTCCAGTACTTTTGCCTTTGTATGGCTTGACTCTATTGCTGTGTTTATTGTGAACCATACTGTTCAATGGTCGCTAGTTCCCAGATGGCTACCCACTTCTACATCTGTGATCCTCTTCATCTCCATTTGAGAGAACCAGGTCTAAGATTGCTCCCTCTCGAGTGGGCTCCAATACTAGTTGTCTAAGGCATGCCCCTTGTAGGGCATCTAGAATAACCCCACTCTTTGAAGTGGCTGCTGCAGCTGCACTCCAGTTAACATCTGGCATATTCAGATCACCCATCAGCAATATCTCCCCTTTTCTGCTATTCTGAGTATTCTTTCTATCATTTCCTTGTCCATTTCCTCCCCCTGAGAAGGGGGTCTGTATACAACCCCTGTGCGGATTGTGGTGCCTTTGCCGGTCTCCAAATTTACCCACAGTGCTTCTTCTCTTCCCTGTTTTCCCTTTTGTTCTGTTGCTTTGATTCCTTCCCTTATGTAAAGAGCTACTCCTCCTCCTCTTTTACCCTCCCTGTCCCTCCTGTAGATAGTGTATCCTGGTATGTTTATGTCCCAGTCATGGTTTTGTGTGTACCATGTTTCTGTGACTGCCACGATATCCAGATGTTCCTCATCCATCAAGGCCACTAATTCAGGAAGCTTGTTACTCAGACTACGGGCATTGGTACTCATTGCTCTCCATTTTTTGATGGCTTTACCTTCTTTTGCAGCATCCCCCACTGACCTGTCTACCTCGGTCTTTTTCTCATTTAGTACCCTGTTTTGTAGGGAGAGGCTGGGATTTTCCTGCTGCTTATCAGTGCCTCCCCCTTGACTAGTTGAAAAGCTTTCCAATGAAGCATTTAAACCGACTGCTCAAAAGACTTGTTCCCTTTCTGGACAGATGCAGACCATCCTGCCAGTATAGGCTGGTGTCCCTCCAGGTGGAACCCCAGTCTCCAATGAAGCCAAACCCCTGTGCTCCACACCATTTTTTCAACCATTCATTAAACTGCATGGTACATTGCAACATGGCAATTAATTTTTCTCAGAATACAAGACATTCATTGGTCTAGTGGTTTATTCATCAACAACCAGTACAATACTTAATGGACTTAAAGCTATGTATAATTCAATTTTACGATTCATGTCAAATACTCCTTATCGTACTCACCAGTGTCAGTTATATAAACTTAGAAATAGTTTATCTCTGGCAAATGGAATCTTACGAAAAATGGGAATTTGTTCAAAATGATGAGTAGATTGTCTCCTCCTTCAATAGCTGAATTTTTTCCAAGATCTATTAATCCTTGTGGAACAAGGTCACAGAATAGATTTTCTTTTAAATTACCTTTATTTAAAAAAAGCATTTGGGCAACGGTCACAACTGTAGAGAACACCTCATTTTTATAACAATATTCCAGCTGAAATTATTGACAGCAAATCTGTTCGGTGTTTCTAAACTCGTCTTAAACAATGGTTAATTAATAAAACTGAATGCACTTGCCAACTATAGCAATTGATGTTATTTGTATATTTGTTAATTATGTGTATGTCAGTTTAATTTATATTGTTTATGTTATTATTTTATGTGTTTATGACTTGTCATCTGTGAAAATGGGCAGTTTATGCTCATCAGACTTACAAGAATAAAAATTAAAAATGAAATGAAATCATTGGCCGAAATACCGCATGTGATATACAAACTAGTATGCATTAATTCCCAAGATATGCACGCTTATGTAGTACCCATAACAGCCACATAGCAATCCATTTTGTTTTCCCACCCACCCACCTGGTTGACACTGTTGCTATCGTCACCATATTACTAATGAGAAAATAGAGAATGTTTGTGCCATGTTACAAACACATATAATATCATATCTTGTACCATGTGGATTCTGCCCCCAAGGGAGTTGATTGCTTTAATCTCCCAGATAAGAAGGTGGGGGTGTTGAGTCCAGGGTGCTGGTCAGGTCTTTGTTGTCATGATCACTTTGCAACCAGTTGGAGAGTTCACACCTGGGAGATGCAAGCTATCCAGGGTTACATGTGGAATCACCCGGATCGCCCCTGAAAGTGACTTGAAATTGAGCATTGACTTCTAAGCACTTTCAGAGTGCTAAAAGTCCCTGCTGGCCGCTGCTCCATTTACACCTGGCCTCAAACTCTGACCGATTAAGGACTGGTGTGCAAATCGGACCCCAATGCACTCCCCCAACTGTAAATCCCAAATTATTTAAGAGTCCATGATGAGCTGACCACAATAAGAAATATGTGCGACTTTTTGTTTCCTTTTGTGAATCTCCTTCAGGAAAGATGACTTCCTTTCTCCCTGTCTCAATGGCATGCAGCATCTTGGGAAAGGTCTGGTGTGGGACATTCTCTTTGTTCCCTTGGCATGTCTGCTTCGAGCTCTGTAGCAAAGACGTTTCCTTCTCTGTGTCCCCAAAGTGAGCTGCACAGCTTAATTTGTATACATCGCATCAGACAGAGAAAGACAAGCCGTCATAGGACGATAAGAGTGTAGGTTTCTCTTCTTCTATCCTTTGAAAGTCCCATCTTTTTTAAAACTTATGAAGTCACCGTACTGTGATTCAGTTATGCAGATTTATTATAGATAGCCCAGAAAGTATTGCATGGGTGTGTAAGTAATCTACGAGTGCCATTATATCTTCCACAGTGTTTGTTTCAAAGAATAAGGCATCAGCATAGCAACATGAGACTATAAGTAGTATAACCGCACTGTTTATTAACTAGGAAAATTTGAACAGTCACAATATCAATGCACACCTTGTGTTTTTTTTCGTATTTTGTTATTCTTACACAGCAAAATGAACATAAGAACGTTCGATAATTTCATACAGTTTAGTTGTTTTATTGCCAAACCTCTATATAGCGCTTGCCGTGTTACAAAGACATGAATCCCTCAAAGGAGGTATTTACTTTGGAATTAATGCATGGTTGGGTGGTAGGAGTACTGGGGCACAACCATGCATTAATTCCTAATAAATGCCTCTTTTCTCGGGGATTAATGCTTACATAGATCCCGGACTTAAAACAAAACAAGGCTGGGTATAACTATACTATTAGCGTGCATTTCTGTCCTACTTAGAAAGGAAGCAGATAAAATAACCAGCAATACTACTAAATTTCAGAGATGGTAAGCAATCATAAAATGTTGTTTTTTTAACTAGAAATAATATGATTCAAAAAGAGTTGACAGTGTCCCTTTAAATCATTTTCAGTTTTTTTGAGTTTACCCGATTGGCGCTAAGCTGTCAACTAGACGTGTTTAGAAAATGATCAAGAAAATCCTCAGGCTCTGATTGGCTGATAGCCCTGGTAAGGTGGGTGTCTATCAGGCAACAGAGCTCAGGCATTAAAAGTGCCAATTTGCCACAAACCTCATCACAAAGATCAGTATGCAAATAGAATGTTTTGAAATGCTGCCAATTATTTTTTTTTTGCTGCTTAGCGAGCAAGTTTGCGGCCTCACCCCCCCAAAAAAAATCTCAGGACTGTGTCATGAACCGAACAATAAAGAGAGCGCACAGTACAAAATAGTAAAGGAGCTAAAACCAGCAGTCACAGTGATCGTCTGTACTCATTGTGAAACGCTCCACAGGCATCAGCACACCAACCGCATCTTTGACTCTCACTCCAGAAAGCCAGCATGCCAAACGCGTCTCCCACATAAGGGCTCCCAAATCACAACTGCCACCAGCAGGACAGCATACAGAAAAACAAGAACACTCTGCATGTAGACCTGCCAAATACTGCCATTTTTGCCACAGTTCTCCCGCAGTGAAGAAGAAAAGAAACACTTTCTCTTTGAATTACTATCACTAGCAGGTCACAGCACGTGCTCAGCGCCACTCGAAGATAGCAGTTCTGTAAACTGTGTAAGCAGTCACACCTGCCATACTCACGCTCCGCAAAAGATGTTTTTTTTATTAACAAAATGAAGCCTGCTAACATTTTTAAAATCATTTCCTCTGTACCTTTGGTTTCCCTGCTCAGCTAATCGCAGTGCCATTCTCAGCCTGCTGCCTGCATTCAGAGGGGGGAAAACACAAATCAGCCTGATCAGTAGCTTACACCACAGTCTCACTAACAAAAAAATGAAACGCGAGTGAGTTTTGGGGGGGAGGTGATGGTTCAAGACCAAGAAGGGAACACAACACATACACGCCAGTAAGAAAATTATAAAACTACTGTGAAACCCTGCACTGCCCTCTACTGGTAAATATAGTAACTATACCAGTAGGGGGGCTACTTTTCCAACAAAGCAACTATTACATTTTTACTAATTTTTTACTGTTTATTTTTATTTCTTAAATATTTCACACAAAAACTTTACATATAGCCCATTTTCTAAGTGCAGTAATACCCTCAAGGGTGGGCTGTATGGGCAGTACCGGACCTTCAAGGAGCTATAAGGCCCTCCACCTGCGGCATTGGGTCTCATTACGCCCCTGAGCAATCCGGTATTGCTCAGTACCGCCCACCCTGTTGGGTATTATTGCTTGCTTTGAACACTTGGAGTGATCATACCAGAGAGGCAGTTTGCAGGGAGAGTAGTACATGGGATCTGTGAAAGGATGCCAGGAGAGAAGTATACACATGTTTGGTTTTTGTGCATCTCTCTAAACCATAGATGTACTCTAAAACTTCATTCCCAGTGCAAGGCATCATAGATATGCAAATCTTTGTGCAAGTCCAGCTGACATGGCTGCATCAGAATAGACATCGCTTTTTAAACAGGCTTGTACAACTGATCCATTGTAGGCGGAGAATACATGGTAAAGGCACTGGTCCTCTTGGGAATTCTCAGTGTATTGCAGTCATGCCACCAACTACAGAATATGTGGAATATAAACTGATCCATTGTATACTTTTCTTTTACTGGGAACTGGAGAAGGGCTGCTTAAAAAGAGAAGTAGAATTGACCCAGGTAACTAAAGGCCAGTGAGCCTGCCTTGATTGTTTGAAGGTTACTGGAGCGTGTCATCAGAGATGAGATTTAAAACATAGAAGCAGAAAATGATGGCAGAAAAGGGTCCACTGGCCTAGCCAGTCTGCCCAGTCCTCCTACCTATAGTATGATGCAAATTTTGTAGTGGTCACTCATTCCCCTTCCCATGTCATCCTCTCCTGCTATCCTTCCCAGCTCCACGGTTCTGTCCCACCCTCACTTGGAATCCTCCTCTTATTTGGGGCAGACCAACCCCTCTGGCAGCCTGTTCCACTTTATTTATTTAGTTTTTGTTTACCGGGTAAGGTATCGTAGCCACAAAATATGACTATTTTCAGACACGATCCAGGAGGTTACAATACAAAATTGACAGACAAAACAAATAACAGGTATAGTTCAGAGGTAATCAACCATACAAGGAAAAAATCTACACAATGTTCTGTGATGTAAACAGTATCACTAATATGACAGAGACAATGGCAGGAAAATACACAATAGTACAAAACATAATAAGCATACAGTCATAGTGCAGTAGAGTTTTAACACATAATCCATGCTAAGTGCTGCATATAACAGTAATAAGGGGTCAGAGCAAAATTGAAACATTTTGAGCTGAGGAAGGGGATGTCAAGCACCCTATGGGGGGTTTAAAACATGAATATAGAACATGTTTGATGAGAAGAGTTTGATGCATCTTTTTAAAAGCAATATGACTAGATGCAGAGCGAAAATCAAGAGGTAGGGAATTCCAATATTTTGGAGTCAGACAGGAGAAAGCTGAGGTTACTTTTAGGGTTCTGCACCTAGGGATGTATAGTAGAGAGAATCCAGTAGAGCTGAGGCCATCGGTGGGGGACAGAGGCACCAGCATGCCTGCAAGAGAGATAGGTAGATTAGTTCTAATGATGTTGTCCAGCAGAGTACCTAGGGCAAGGAGTCGATTGGCAGATGTCGAAGACCATCTAAGGTCTGCATATAGCAAGCAATGGTGCTTCAAATGTGGGGAAGCTGAGGCATAACGACTGATACTATTGTACGTTGTATCCCACTTAGTTAGGATGGTTTTCTAAGCATTTATGTAGGTCACAGCACCATACGCAAGGGATGGAAGTAGGATAACCCTTGAAATAGCCAGTCTAGCTTAGGAGGTAAGCATCCAACTAGTCCTGTAAGCTGTTCGAGTTTGGAGTTTAGTGACTTGCAGGTGTCGATGATGTGTTGCTCAAAGCTGAGAGTTTCATCAAGCAGAACACCTAAATACTTGAATGAGGTTACTTTTGTAAGGGGGAGCCATTTGCACAGGAGACATTGAAAAGGCTGCGGTTTGTTCTAAGTTTGATTGCAGATCCGAAGAGCATGCCCTGAGTTTTACTTATGTTTAGGATGAGCCTTTTGTTGTGGATCCATTCTTGCATTATGAGAAATGCAGATGTTAGTCGACTATTTCTTCTGTGTTTGCAGAGGAGGTGTAGAGCACCAGGTCATCTGCATACAAGATTGTTGAGCACCAAAGGGTGTTAGAAGATATATCATTTATAAAAATGGAGAAGAGAAGAGGCCCCAAGATGGAGCCTTGAGGAACACCAACATTGATAGGCGTAGAGTCTGACACCGCAGAGTTAAATTTTACCTGTTGTGTTCTATTGCTTAAGTAGCTCTGGGACCAGTTTGTGGCTTGCTCCGAGAAACCAGTGAAGCTAAGGCAATGAAGCAGAAAGAGGGTGATCTGCAAGATCAAACGCCTTTGAGAGGTCAATGAACACTGCACCAGTCATGAGACCGTGATCCATAGCAGTAAGGGCAGTATTTGTAAATTGTATTAGAGCGGTAGAGGTGCTCCATGCCCTCTGAAAAGAAACACTTTCTGATGTCCTTACTGAATCTCCCACCAGGTTCTTTGAGTTCCTCTTTGTGCCCATGTATCCTGTCATTGTGAACAGTTCCCCGGTGTCTACCTTATTTATCCCATGAAGAAACATGACAGTTTGTCATGTTCCCCCATTTCCTTCCTGTCTTCATTGTACACATGTTAAGGTTCTCAAACATTTCCATGTAGAACTCTTGCTGTCTCTGAATCATTTTTCTTGCCATCCTCTGTACTGCCTTTACCCTATCCCTGTCCTTTTTCTAGTGCAGATTCCAGAACCACATGCAGTACTCCAAATGTGGATTCACCAGGAATTTGTACTTGGCAGGATCACCTCCCTTTCTTCTGCTGATCCGCCTGCCTGTGCACTTCAGCATCCTATTTGCCATCCCTACCACTCTTTTGCACTGTACTGAGTATATTAAATTGTCAGCTGTGAAGTCCCATAGAACGATCTCCTTGTGTAATTTTTCCTACCACTACATCCTCTATTTTTTATTTTTGTTTGGGTTCCTGATCTCTGTGTGCATAAATTTGTGCTTTTATGCATACATTTTAGTTGCCAGACCCTTGACTATTTCTCCAGTCTCTTCAGATTTTCCCCTCAGTATCCTGTCCCCCCCCAAAAAAAAATTACTGTCCATGCTACCACACATTTTTTGTGGCATCTGCAAGTATGCACATCTTTTCTTGAATATATTCTGCCATGGCTAAATTTGGCAGGAACCCATATGAACTCAGTTCTACCAGCTCTTCACAAAATTGTATGAGATGTCCTACACCTCTGTTACCTTCCTTAATATTTGCACTTTAACCATGGTCTTCCCCCTGTATCTCAAATAAAGATGTTGAAAAGTACAGGGCCTATGACTGCTCCCTGGGGAAAAGTACAGGGCCTAAGACGATTCCTGGGGAACCGCACTGGTGACTTCTCTTTAGGATCACTGGTGATCTTACTTCAAGAGTATCTCTTCCATCAAGCCACACCTAAGGAACTATAACTGCCAGGCATTATGAACACAGAAACTTTTATAGTTAGCAGTCAACAAGGGGGCTGTTCATCACGATGTCAGATGCACGACATCCCTCCCATATAAACATGGGGGGCCCCCACCCTCCTCAGTTCTTTTCCCGCTATCATACATCGGACTCCATGGAGACACCGTCAGCTTCCGTCAACTGCTACTTCCCGTTTTTCCCTTTTTCTTACCTTAGTTTTGTATCACTTTAATTTTAGTGATTCTCTACCTTTTGCGTGCCAAAGTCCACTTCAGATAAACCTTTTTGCATTTGCGCCGGTGGGAAGAAGATCCCTGTTACCTAGTGTGGGTTTAGGATAACACAGATTCAGGCAGACCACAAGTTAGGTGCATAAAAAACACATGGTTGCATTTATCATTTTATTTTCATCAAGTAAAATATACAGAAAGCAAAATGGTAAGTCAGACAACTGCTTATTTTCAACAGTTTCTAAGGCTTTTCTTCATCCTGACGGTGTGAAAGCACACACTTACAGGAGGTAATTTACCTTCCTCAGTCAGTATTCAACTGACCTCCCCATCTGTCGTCTCCAAACACTGAGGTAGGGCTTTTTATAAGCTTACTAGAAGTTGGAAAAACAATTTCCCCTGCCCTTTGATAAACAGCAGACATAACATAAAACCAGCCACTAGGGGCCACTGTTGCACCACAGAGAACAATTATTTGGCAGCCACCTGGAGCACAGTGCATAACTTGTTTACAATATTGTTAAAGGTCAGACCTGAGATCAGAACATTCTGTGCTCTTCTAAACTCTCCTGCAGGGTCATATTACCTCATGCTGTCTGCTGCAAAATATATCCAAGAAGAGGGCTGCTAACATCTAAAAAAAAAAAAAATAATAAAAGAAGACACAACCCCTTTATTATTCTTACATTAAGACTGCCCTCTTATTTTGTAACTGTACTCTCAGGATTTTTTATACTGTATATTTATTATACTTTCTCTTTCAAAAACACTAGGACAGTGTTTACATAGTATAAATTAAGACTGCATAAAATCTTTCAATTACATTAGATAAAGGCATAAAGACTGGTAAGGTAAGCTACAAGGCAGGTCATATAATAAGTATTCTATTATGTGCAAGGACCAATAACAAGCTTAAACACATTCCTAGGGTACAAAAGTAGAGTCTAGGGATGAGATATATAGAGTCCATTTCCTCCATTTAAGTTCAAACATAGACCATTTATCCGCGCATCTGGCTATAAGTCTCTCTAAGATATATATTTCTCCCATTATTCCTCGCCAGTTCTGAGCTGTAGGGGGCATCTTCTTTCCCCAGTTCCTAGTAATTGCTTTTTTAGCTGCCAGTATATAGGTAACTAACAATGAGCCTCTGGATATACGGAGATCTTTTGGATGGGACTGAGAGCAATACAAGTTCAGGAGTTAAAACTGCTTCCATATTCACAAGATCTACTAGTGCCTCGGCGATATCACTCCAAAATCTTGTTAATTGCGGGCATGCCCAGAAAATATGGAACTGGTCTGCTGACCCCTCTCCACATTCCCTCCAGCAATGACTTGGTGTTCCCTGTGAGAACTTAGCCATTCTTGCTGGTATGTTAAAAAAAAAAAATCTGTTTCTAGTCTTCCAGGCAAATTCCTGCCAATAGGGAGCTGCTAAGAGTCCCATCGAGAATTTAGTATATTTGTCCCAGTCGCCCCTAGTTACTGGGATTGGGAGTTCTCTGTTCTATGCTGACAGAATTCCCTGAGTCGAATTTGTAGATAATTCTTGTATCCCCTTATATAGTAACCCTATAAAGTGGGGCCAGAGCTGCCCTCTCCCAGTGGTCATAGCTAAGGTTATTAATGGGGGGGGGTCAGGAAGCCTACTATAGGTTAAACCCTTTTGTTCAATATTGTTTCTTATACTTGTATACAATACAAGGTCTTGTTGTGTAATATTATACATCTCTTGAAGTTTACTTAATGGAAGGACTCCCTTAGAATATATTATATGAAATATAAATTTTATACCCTTTTGTCTCCATTGAGCTATAGTGTGCTCTTGTTCTAGAGTTGGGGCATGAATTCCTGAACCCAATAAATTAAAATAATAACCCACTGGTCCCAGCTCTGTTGAGTGAGTAAGTCTCTGCCAGGTTTCCAGCGTATAATTTGTACTATAAATGTATCTAGGTCTCTTTCGGACTGGGAGACTTATGGATTGTAGAAGATCATAGCCTTTATTTATCCCACTTAAGGCAAACTCCAGTTTTTTCCAGGGTATATCATACACTGGATTATTCCAATTCAAAACTCTAGCTATTACTGTACCAAGGGCGTATTTCTGAAAGTCTGGTAAATTTAGGCCTCCCTTATTCTTTGGAAGCATTAGTGTAGACCACTTAATTTGTGTTTTCTTTTTTCCGGCCCATATGAATCTTGCCAAGGATTTATTCCAGGAGGGGAAGTACCTTTGATCTGGCATCACTGGTATGGTCTGAAAAAGATATAACAGCCGTGGAAGAATGTTCATCCTAACAAGGTCGACTCTGGAATATAATGATAAATGGAGCTGGGACCACTGATGCATATGTGACTCAATTTTTTGTGTGAGGGGTTCGTAATTTATCATCGTGAGGTGCAATAGCTGGTTTGGTAAATTTATTCCTAGATATTTTACTTTACTACTATTCCAGCCTAAGGGCAGCCTGACCTTCAGTGATTGCGAAGGGGAGAAATGAAATGGGAGGACCTCTGTTTTAGTGGAATTTATTTTGTACCCAGAGATCTGAGCAAATTGGTCAAGTACTTCCCAAATTGCCAGAACAGATGATCTTACTTCGAGAGGGCTCTTGCAGTAGGTAATTACATATAGGACTGACGCCGGCCGGCGGCAGGACCCCATGGAAAAATTTCTAGCTAGCAGTGCCTGGCGAGGACCGCCCCATCAGGTGACCAGCGTCATATGAACGTCGGTATAAAGGCGGTCCCGGACGCCGCGCCTGCCAGTTCTTTCCGCCGTTAGTCAGGTAGCTCTCGCCGGTAAAGTCCGGTAGCTAGTCAGCTCCGCCAGGTTTTCCTCCTGGTGCCTTTTATTTGTTCCAGACTGCTTGGGATTCAGTCCTATATGTAATTACCTACCAAGACCTCTCAAAGTAGATAGTACAATTCACGTAAGAACTTACCGTAACAGTAGATCTTCGAGAGAGGCTCTTGCAGTAGGTAATACCTTCCCGCCCTCCATCCCCACTAGGCTTTTTCTGCTCTTTTTCCAGGAATGGAAACATCTGTTTCTCTCTCGTCCGGGCCATCCTGGCCTGTGGCGGGAAAGAACTGGAAGGCGGGCATCCGGGACCGCCCCTTATACCGGACGTCGTGATGGCGCCAGTCACCTGACGTGGGGGCAGTCCTCACAGGGACTACTAGCTAGAAATTTTCACGTGGGGTCCTGCCGCCGGCCGGCGTCAGTCCTATATGTAATTACCTACTGCAAGAGCCTCTCTCGAAGATCTACTGTTACGGTAAGTTCTTACGTAACTGTACTTTTCTGGGTCTGCCACTGATAGTAGAATATCATCTGCATATAGGGCTAATTTCCAGGTCTGATTACCCACCTGAATGCCCCGTATCCTCTCCGAGTTTCTAAGCATTATAGCTAAAGGCTCAATATATATGGCAAATAACAGAGGGGACAAGGGTCATCCCTGTCTAGTACCTCTTTGTAACATAATAGGAGGTGTGATACTACCATTAAGTTTTATATATGCCTTTGGGGCAAGGTATAACTGCTCCAACCATTTCAAAAACTCCCCAGGAAAGCCGAAGCATGCTAAAACTCCCCATAAATATCTCCAAGACACCCTTTCAAAAGCTTTATAAGCATCTAAGCTTACCAGTACTGAGAGAGCAGCTGAATTAGCCATATAATCCATTAAATGAATTATTCTTTGTACATTATCTGCTGTCTGGCACATATGGACAAATCCTGCCTGATCAGAGTGTATCAGTGTAGGTAGGATGGTTTCCATCCGGCGTGCCCATATTGCCATGTATAGCTTATAGCCATAATAATGTTCGAAGGGTGTAGCTGTGGTTGAGACCACCACACCTCAGGTGGTTGGGCAAGCGCCCAACAACTGAGGCATGATGTTATCCCAAACGACACACAGCCTGGAGGGCATTATTGCTATTATACAATGGCTCGTTGTTATATATAAAGTAAAAAAATAATTTTAAAGAATGTTTTTATTAATGTGGAAAAATATTTTTGTTTCTTAAGAGGAGATGCAAAAAACAAAGCTGATCTGCCATATGCTCATCCAGCTCATCATCCAAAAGCTCATCTGCAGGTTCACACTGAGGCTGAGACTAGACCTGTGATGATGTACTGGTTTACATCACGGGTCCAGCCCAAGACTGACCAATCAGAGTCCAGGATTTTTTCTTGCCATTGTATAATCATTATTTAATACCGAGATGGGTCTATAAGAATCTAAATTTAACGGGTCTTTTCCTGATTTTAATATAGCTGATATAGCTGCAAAGGACTATGAGGCAGGGGGGGCTCCTCCGTCCTGCACCTCTAAAACAATCTGCTGCAGTGGCTGTTGCAATTTTGGAAGGAATGTTTTATACCATGCGGCCCCAAAACCGCCTGGGCTTTTTAAAGTTTTAGAATGTTTAACTACCCGCTGAATCTCTGTAGTGGAGATAGGGCTCAGTAAAGAAGCTTGCTGAGATTCAGATAACTTAGGGAAATTCAAGGGTGAGAAAAAATCCTGAATAGTCTCTGGAAGGGAGGTGTGTGTGTGGGATCTGAATACAAAGCTGTATAATATTGTTGTAACGCTTTCATAACTGTAGGGGCTTGATTAAGAATATCTCCTGTTTGAGGGTCTCTAATCTTTATAATAGTTGCTGACTGCTTAAATCCCCTAGTACGCCTAGCCAGGTTTCTAGCTCCTCTTCGGCCTCCCTCGTAGTAAAATCTTATAAGATACAGCAGGGACATTTGCGTTTTATAGTCTAAGATAGATTGCAATTCCAACTGAGTCTGTCTAAGTGCCCTTGCTGAAACTTGTTCCCCTCTATCTTTCATTCTTTGTAGTTCTTGCATTTTAATTTGCAAGAACTTATATCTGGATTCTCTTTATTTGTTTTGTCTAGAAGAGTACGAAATAATTTCTCCCCTTATCACTGCCTTCATGGTATTCCAAAGGAGGGTAGCCGGCACAGATGGGTCTGCATTCTCCTCAAGGGTTTGTGTGATACGATCTGTTGTAGCCTTAAAGACTGGGTCCTTCAATAAAGAAAGGTTAAGTCTCCATAGGGTTGTTTTCTGAGATTTGCTTAATCCTACCTTAATTAAAAGGGGTATATGATCTGAGAGGAGGCGAACTTCCAGAGATATATCTTGAACTCTATCTAGACCTTATCTAGAGGTAAAAAAGTAGTCTATCCTGGCTGATGTATGATATCTGGGGAAGGCGAAAGTGTGTCCTTCCAAAGAAGGATAGAAGTGTCGCCAAGTATCTGTAAGACCTAGCTTAGGTATTTGGATTTTAAAAGGTTTTTGAGCGGGAGTAAATCTGTGCTGTTTAGGAGAAGTGGAGTCTTTCTGTGAGGACATTATCAGATTAAAATCTCCCCCTATCAACATTATCCCCCTTTGCAGTTACAGCAGCTTATTAAAGAAGTGTCTCAGTAATGCAGGAGATGCCCCTGGTGACAGATACACACTTGCCAGCTTTACTTCTGTCTCATACATTCACCCTTGTACTATTATAAAATGCCCATTATTGTCTGAATATACCTCCCCCTTAGTAAACGCAGTAGTAGCAGGAATCAGAATTGCCACCCCTCGTCTCTTTCCAGATTTACTGGAAGAGGAGAAAACAGCGTTTCTAGGAGCATGGATATGTTGTTCATCCACACTCTGCTGCTATGGGGAATTTTAAAGCAGAGCAGAGATAAGTGACTGGAGACGCCAGGCAATGTAAATAAGTGGAGGGGATGGTAAATAAAAACAGGTTACTCACCTGTAACAGTAGTTCTAGGAGTGGTATATGTTGCTCATCCACACTTGTGGGCATGTCCCTTTCCCCTTTAAATCTTTCTGGAAGTCTTCAAGCTGGCTCCTCCCACCCACCCGGGTGGTATATACCTCGGCTCTGCCCCATGACGCCAGATCTTCCTTTCCGCTGGAAGATTCATGTTCCCTCGTGCTACTTCTACAAGTACCGTAGGCCCTGGATTCTAATCGGTTTTCGCTGCTTTTGATTTCTTTGAAACTCATAAGAGTTTACGATTCCAATCTGAGTGCATTGGACATGGAGGACAAGTCGTCCCCCGGGTTTCGCCGGTGTCCTTGTGGACAGAAAAAATATCGCACCGATCCCCACCTCTCATGTGTATATTGCTTGGGTGTCGTGCATGACACCACCGCTTGCACCATCTGTCTGGCCTTCCATCCCAACATCCTGGACGACCGCAAGGCGCGCCTACAGCCAGGGAGACTGGAGCTTCGCAGTCCACCAGTGAAATCGAAGGAGGCCAGGTGGGTGGTTTCCGCGGCCGCGGGATCCACTGAGTAGCTCGACTAGATGGCGGCTTTCAGACAGGAAGCTGCCCAAACTTCGGCCAGCTGAAGTTTTTTCATGCCGCTTAACCTGGGCTCCGCCTGCACTGGGTCCTTTCGGGAACTGTGCCAGTCTCTCCCTACCAAGGGTGAGGTGCCCTCGGGCTTGCACTCCTCCCGCCCTAAGAAAAGGGACAAGGACCGAGAGTGGTCCGATTCTCAGGACCTGGCGGTCTCGACCTTGGTCAAGATCGCGTCCTTGACCGCTGGCTTCTCGGACCTTCCATCAGGCCAAGGCACCGAGGCTGAGGATACAGCAGAACCGGCTGAGATTTCTCTCAACCCGATTGAGCCGTTGTCACCGACCCTGATCGACGACTCATCAGAGAGGACACCCATCCTTTCTTTCCGCGATGAGGAGACCTGTCCTTCGGGTATCCTGATTGAGGGACAGGAGCCGGAACCTCTGTTTTCACCAAATCCGGCCTCTCCCGATCGACAGTGCCGACACCGTCGGTCTCGATCGAGGACTAGGACCCTGTCAGTCGAAAAAACGAAAAAGGGTCACAAACACTCCTGGAAGAGGCGCCGCTACCAATCCCTCATCCTCCTTGGATGAGGAGAGACTTCAACGAAAGCTTCGTCGACGTTATGAGGACCTCATGTGGCAACAGCTAATTCTGACCGGTCAAAAGCCGGCTACTCCGTCTACACCGTCCATTACTTGGCCCCAGCCTCTTAGGCCGACACCGACTCCTCCAGTATCGAGGACTCCGGTTCTCCCTCCGGTAGGACCGGCACGCATTCCTGTTCAGCATATTCCGGTCTCCCCACCAATTTTGGTGGAGCCACCGCCTAAGCAGCCTCAGGGAGGGGCCCCCTCTAAGGAGGAGCGGACAGATACGGGCCTTCCCCATCGTCTGTCCATCACTGTTGTCCCTGATCACCCTCGGCGTACTGAAGGGGACGTAGGTGGGAGACCCCTGTATCCTGACTCCTCGGACTCTGATACCACTGGTCTTCAGTCACAACCTGATGATGAGTTGTCAGTAACAGGCCTGGAGGAAGGACCTTCCTCTTTCCAGGGCATCCTTCAACTTATTTATGAGTCTACCAGTATGCCTTTGCAGCCTGTCCAAAAGAAGGCGGAATATCCTCACTGATATCCTTAAGAGGGGGGATACCCCGACGGAGGCCTTCCCAGTGGCCGAAGCCATCATTGGCCCGGCCCTTGTGCTATGGCAGCGCCCTGCCTCTTGCCCGGCTCCATCTGCCTGCATGGCTCGCAAGTACACTGTACCCATGGGGTCCTTGGCGGGCTTCACTGAGCATCCCTCAGCTGAGAGCCTTGTGACTGCCTCAGTGTTTAGGTGCACGGGTAGCTCAGTGGATACTGACCGCCCTTCAGACAAAGAGTCCAAAAATATGGACCATTCTGCCCGGAAGGTATATGTGATCTCATCCTTGGGCCTTCGTCAGGCCAGCTTGGCAGTGATCATGGCACACTTCTTTCACGCCCTCTTGGGGTCGCTAGATGAAGTCCTCTCTCATTTCCCAGCAGACATGCAAACCACGGTTAAGCAAGTCTGTGACCAGAGTCGTGCTGTTGCAAAACAGCAGCTCCAGACGGCTTTGGACATTGGAGATTCCTGTGCCCGTTCACTAGCAGATACAGTGGCCACTCGCCGCAGGGCCTGGCTGAGATTATCCTCTTTTCCGGCGGATACTCAGCACAAGCTAGCTGATGTGCCCTTTCTTGGCACTGACCTTTTTGGTCCGGGAGTGGCAGGTCACCTCCAGCGCGTAGAGCAGCCCAATGCCACCTTGGATGCCACTTCTGCAAAGGGTTCTTCGGGCAAGAACCAGCAGAAGCGCAAGAAGAAGCCTTTTTGCCACTCTTCTCCTGTGGTTAGATAGCCCCCCTTCCAGGGAGGTCAGCAGCATCAGCAGCAACAGCAGGCTCAAGCTTGGCGCTAGCCAGCAGCCCCACAAAGGAAGCCGAGGTGCTGGTCCAGGAGCCTCCTCCTCCTCTAAGCCTGCGCAGTAACGGGTCGGGGTGGCCACCTCTACTCCCGTTACGCCAGTTCTGGGTCCTCCCGTGGGGGCCGGCTCCGCCACTTTCTTTCCGCCTGGTCCGGTATCACTTCAGACAAGTGGGTCCTGGAAGTGGTCAGTCGGGGAATGCCTCTAGAGTTTGAGCAGTACCCTCCTTGCCGAACCAGTGCCCCATCGGAGGAAAGGATCTCAGTTGGTGCTCAGTCGGCTCTTCGGGACGACATTGCTCAGCTCCTCCGCAAGGAGGTGGTAGCTCCAGTGCCGGATCCTCCTACAGACCCAGGCTTCATGTCCAGGTACTTCCTGGTGCCCAAGCAGACGGGGGGGGTTGGCACCCCATCCTAGATCTCCATGACCTGAATCAATATCTCAGGTCTCGCACCTTCCGTATGGTAACTTTGAACCAGATCATGCCATCTCTGGAGTGAAACATGTGGTTCTGTTCACCGGATCTACAAGATGCATTCTTTCACGTCCCAATCTGTCTGTCCCACCAGCGGTTCCTCCGCTTCAGGGTCGAAGGGACCCTGTATGAGTTCCGAGCCATGCCATTTGGTCTGTCATCAGCTCCTCGGGTCTTCACCAAATGCATTGCAGTGGTGGCAGCCTGTTTACAGTGTCAAGGGGTTTGTATATACCCCTACCTCAACGATTGGCTCCTGGCGAGTTCCTCCCTGCAGGAGGTAGAGAGGTCCAGGGACCTGGCCCTCTGAACCTGTTCCCAATTAGGCCTTGTGATCAACAAGGCCAAGTCAGAACTCGTACCCTCTCAGGTGATAGGCTTTATCAGGGCAGAGCTCGACTTTCATCAAGCCATAGCTCGGCTTCCGGCAGACAGGGCGGAGGCTCTTTCCTCCTTTGCCCAGTCATTTCTGGTTGTGCACTTGCACCCTGCCCTGGACTTCCTGCACCTTCTGAGTTTCATGGCGATGTGCACCTCAGTGGTCCATTGGACCTGGCTGCACATGCGTCCCCTCCAGTGGGAGCTGGCCGCTCAGTGGACTCAGCACCAGCTGGTCACTGTCGCCCAGAAGATGTGGGATGCTGTCCAATGGTGGACCGTCCCAAGTCGTCTGCAGGAAGGGATCCCGTTTGTCCGCCCCGAGCAGACAGTCGTCCTCACGACCAATGCCTCTCTCATGGGCTGGGAGCCCACATGGGGGACCACAGAGCCCACGGGTTCTGGACCCCCGAGGAGTCCCGTTGCCACATCAACCTGTTGGAGCTCTGAGCAGTCAGACTGGCACTGTCAGCTTTCGCTCCTCAGCTCCGGGGTCAAGTGGTTCAAGTCCAGACGGACAATACCATGACCATGTACTACCTCAACAAACAGGGCGGCACGCACTCCCATCTACTATGAAAGGAGGCGCTCCAGATCTGGACCTTCATCAGCCAGTTGGAGGCGGATCTCCTTGCCATCCGTGTGGCAGGAGTCTCGAACCAGCTGGCGGATGCTCTCAGCCGCATAGGCCAGACATTCCATGAGTGGTCTCTCCATCCAGAGGTAGCTTACAATCTGTTCTCCCGTTGGGGCAAACCGATGGTGGACCTGTTTGCCTCCAGGGAGAACACCAAGCTGAGGATGTACCATTCCGGCCCCCTCAGCAGGGCTCGCTGCAGGGGGATGCCTTTTTGAGACCATGGACCCCAGGCATTCTCTACGCGTTCCCTCCATTTCCCTTGATCCACAAGGTGTTACTTAAGGTGAGGAGGGACAAGGCGAGGTTGATCCTGGTAGCCTCAGATTGGCCCTGCCAGTTCTGGTATCCCCATCTCCTCAGCCTCAGCTGCAGGGCCCCGGAGTGGCTTTGTACACGCTCGGACCTGATATCATTGAACCAGGGGAAGGTATTCCACCCGGACCTTCAATCCCTGCACCTCACAGCCTGATACCTGAGTGGCTAGAGTTCCAGGCTCTGGGTCTTTCCGAGGATGTCTACATAGTGGTGGAGGCATCTCGTAAGGAATCGACCAGGGAAATGTTATGCCTTCAGATGGAAAAGGTTTTCCATTTGGTGTCAAGGTAAGAGTCTGGACCCCTTATCCTGTTCTGTGGCTAACATTTTAGACTACCTTTGGTCTCTCTCCAAAGGGGGTCTTCGGTCATCGATCCTTAGGGTGCACCTGGCAGCCATCTCTGCTTACTGGGCACGGGCTGGTCAGTCGACATTGGCACAGGAGACAGTGGTCGGGTGCTTTTTCAAAGGCTTGGATCACATGTCCCCTCCGGTGTGTGAACCTCCACCTCCGTGAGATCTTCTGCTGGTTTTGGCAAAGCTCATGGGCAAGCCATTTGAACCCATGCACAAGTGTGAGCTCTGCCTTCCTGCCTTCCTGGTGGCTATCACGTCAGCCAGAAGGACAGAGGAGCTCCAGGCGCTCTCGGTGGACTCCCCTTATCTGATCTTTCACAGGGACAAAGTTGTCCTGTGCCCCACCCGAAATTCCTTCCGAAGGTGGTGTCAGAGTTTCACCTTAACCAGGTGTTGACTCTGCCGGTATACTACCTTAACTACACCTCGGACGCTGAGTACAGGCTCCATACCCTGGACCTTAGATGTGCTCTCTCCTACTACAAGGAGAGGACGGCGGAAATTCAAGGAGAGGTTCGCCAGCTGTTTGTCACCTACGCTGAAGCCGCTTCTGGCAGACCTGCAACCAAACAGACTATTGCAAGGTGGATCACATCATGCATAGGTCTGTGCTATGAGTTGGCGGGTAAGGAGCCTCCCAGAGGGATAAGGGCTCATTCTACCCGTCATACTGCTGCATCGGTGGCTGCTTCCAGGGACATCCCTATGCAGGAACTCTGTCAGGCTGCTACCTGGAAGTCAGCAAACACCTTCATTACCCATTACCACATCGATCTTGAGTCACGTCGGGATGCTGGTTTTGGGGCCTTGGTTCTCCAATCTCTGTTTCCTAAGCAGGGGGTGTGCGCCTTGCCTCCCTCTTCCTGGAGAACTGCTACGAGTCTGCCAAAGAGTGTGGATGAACAACATATCCACGCTCCTAGAAAAACAGGTTACTCACCTGTAACAGTAGTTCTAGGAGTGGTATATGTTGTTCATCCACACACACCCACCCACCCAACCTCCCCGGCTTTAAGTGCATCACCTTGCTTCCAGCGGGCTAAGGTCTGGCGTCATGGGGCAGAGCCGAGGTGTTTACCACCCGGGTGGGTGGGAGGAGCCAGCTTGAAGACTTCCGGCAAGATTTAAAGGGGAAAGGGACATGCCAAAGAGTGTGGATGAACAACATATACCACTCCTAGAACTACTGTTACAGGTGAGTAACCTGTTTATCTGCCACCTGCAGCAAGTTTAGTATGTTCACCCTGAGACAGGTGTGTCTCTTGTAAGTAGATGCAGTCTGCCTTTTGCTTCCGCAAGTATTGTTGTAACCTGGCCCTTATAATAGGGTGATTAATGCCATCGATATTTAATGGCAATATCTTAGTCCCTTCTATTGCCATATTTGGAATTCACTTTGTAAAATATCCCTGACCACTTCCTTTTCTCCGAACAAAGATGTCCCCCCTTCCCCATCGGATGTTCAGAATTGCCTTTTGGTATCCTAATAATAGTTCCTTTAGATGTTTTCCTATTATATTTTTGCTGCCCTGTTACCTGTCTGATCTTTTGCCTTTTAAATAAAATTTCTCTACTGTCCCATAAAACAATAACATATCGTACTACCACCATCAAATCAAAAGATTGGCACCTTAATATCCAGGTGTGAATAGTGTGACCACATATCTGGGTAATAAACTTCCCCGTTGTAATTAGTAATGAGCAATAAACATATTTACATAACAATATGCCTTCTTGTTGTAATCTTAAGACTTCCAAATGTGGGGAGAGAAACAAAAATCTCCAGATTCCCAGTAGACCGTGCTCCTGGAGTATCTAAACTCTCCCTAAAGGTGAAGGGAATCCCTTAACAATTTTGTCAGGGGCCTTTGAGGAAACAGTTAACAGTTCCCCTTTAATTAAGGAAAGATCACTAAGGAGAGGAATAGATAACTCCAAAAAAAGGTTGAGGGTTACCGCCCGACAGCAACATAAAGCTTAGGATCCGTCTTTTTTACCCCTGTCTCCCGAGCTTTCTGAATTTCTACATGTAGCAGTCGCCAAGGGCAGAGAGATAAAATAAAAAGAAAAAGAAAGGCAAGCTGCCTGCCCAATCATTAGCTAAGACTGTAATTCTGGTCTAATAACTGTACACTGGTTAAATTAGCTGATTGTCCAAGCATCTATTTAGTCAGAGTTTCATGTTAAAGAGTGTCTCTTCAGACTGCTATCATCCGACCCAGGCTCAGGGTGGCTCATAATACCAAAGAGCACGCTTCAGGCCCAAGTTCAGGCCGATGCAGCCAGCGATTTCAGTGCCCTGCCGATGCATCGCACCAACTTCTCCTCAATTCTTCTCACTCAGACTGTCATAAACTTTCTGATAAACCAATTTCAGGTATCGTCACTATTCGCCTCTCTCCGATACCATCTCTGATTCCGTTTTTATCTGCTCCCAAGTCTTGTTGCTTCCCCCTTCGTCTGTTCAAGCTATTCTGCCAACCAGCTGGGCATTTTTCCAGGCTTGTGCCCCCCTGACCACGATCGGGAAAGTATAGGCCCATTTTAGTAAGTTCTTCCTTTGCCTCTTGATCTGTGGAAAATTCCCCCTTTCCTCCAGAAAGCAGATGCACTGTTAAGCAGGCTGGGTATGGGGTAGTGAATTTGTGACCCGCTGCTTTAAGTATTGGGAGCAGGGGGGAGATATGCACGTCGCAGTCGTTTAGTTTTTGGTACATAGTCATGATCCAGGTATATGTGCGTTGGGCCATAAAAGACTTTTTGATGCCGCCATGCTGTTAACAGAATGTGTTCTTTTGTTGCACAACTGTTAAAACGAAGACTCACTGACCTTGGGGGAAGGTTGGCCGAAGATGGTTTCGGCGCCAGTGCACGGTGCGCTTTCTCCAACTGTAAATTGAAATCTTCCGGTAACTCTAAAGCTGTGTGTAAAAGAGCTTCAATAAATTCCTTGATATTAGTCCCCTCTGAATCCTCTGATAGGCAGTAGATTCTAATGTTCTTGCAGCGTGCTCTATTTTCAAAATCCTCTTGGCGCTTGATTTGTTCTTGCATTTCTCTAAGCTGCTGAACCGTTTGATCCAGTTCGTCCACCCTGTTCTCAGTGACTGTCCCTGGTCTTTCTTGATCATCCATCCATTGCTCCAGTTGTATCACATCTATCCGTAACTCACTGTACATTTCTTTAATTTCTGCTCAGAAAGTAAGTATCTCTGGGTAGATTAGGTCTAGCTTTGCCTTCTTAGCCCTGACTTTTGGTTGTTTCCTCATGTATTTGGCCGAACCTCACTTAAGCTCTAGGGAGTCGCGGTTATCTGATGTGACTGAGGCCTCCGATTCAGATCCTTTGGCCGTCCCCTCCATCCTGCTGTCTTTCACTGCTCACTTCAGTCTCCTTGGTACTTTACCCTCTCTGCTGGTTCTTTAATGTACTAATTCTGTCAAAAGAAATACTGAAAATTGCAGCTGGAGAGGATTTTTTAGCTCGGGGGAGATGCAGGCTCTATCTCTAAGCTGCCATCACTCGGGGGACGGAACCGGAAGTCCTGTACTCTTAGTTTTGTTATAGCCAGCCAAGCAGCATGTTGGACATCATACAAAATATATAAACTGCTTGGGGAAGGGGTTTCAATCTCAGGGGTGTCCACTATGACAGGGGTCACCCTGTTACAGACCCGAGAAGGACAACCACAAGGCCTGTGTCCGCTGCCTAGGCCCAGACCATGACATGAAGGCCTGCAAGCTCTGCCGCTGCTTCAGCCAGGCTACACGCAAATGATGCCAACAGGCTTTAGAAACCTTCTTGCTCAAACAGCAAGTTGCCCACATGGAGAAGGACCTCCAGGCGAGAAGCTTCTTTGCTTCTCTGGCCCTGTCCTCAGGATCGTGTTCTTCCTTGGCCAGGGACAAATTGGCTTGAAAGAACATACACCCGGGACATGAATCGACCTTGGTAGTGGCCCTTCCTGGCTCACTCGCAGTCGCGTAGTGATGCCCCCCCCCACCCATGCTATGTCTTCCACAGGGCCCATTGTGGCAGCGCCCTCCACCAGTTTGGTTCAGATGGGCAGGAGCACCTCTTCCCCACCAATGGTCCTGCCCCTGCTGTTCAAGCCCCTCTTCTCGGGCCATCAGTTAGGGAGCTTGGCCACCCGGCCCCTGCAGGGGTCAGCACGGCATCTGCGGGGCTCTGCCTCACCTCCCGCTGCCATCCTCAGCCTTTACTATGATCGGCTCTCAGGCCTCAGGATCCTGGCCATCCCCGACATCATCCCAGGCTCCTCTTCAGCCATCTGTTCCTTCCCCATCGACCTCCCAGACAGACGGGCCAAACCCTGGGCTGCAGCTTATTCTGTTGCCCTCTCTGGCCCTGCGACCACCACCTGTCCCACTATTTCCCCAGCCGGCACCGTTTGGGGTCCCAATGCCTATTTTGGTGGACTTTCCAGTGCCACTCTACTCCCTTCATGCAGAGCACCTCACCCCTCCTCTGGGGCCAACACCGCAGGGGCCTCCTCAGCCTAGCCTCATGTCTGCCCACCTTCCAGCACCACAGCCTGCTTGTTCCAGGACCTCGACACCCTCGTATCCCCTCCAGGAGCCTGGTGACAAGGATGAATTTCGCCCAGACCTTCTCCTCCCTGGTGGTGGTGGTGATGATGAGGAGGAGGAGGAGGAGGGCGACATCAGGGATGACAGGGCCACAAGCCCCTTTCACTCTGCCTCGACTGTGTCTTTGGGGGGGTGAGGAATCCCCAGGTATACCCCTCGGTCACTTCTGGTTGACCCTTCTTTCGTCACCGTCATGCGTCAGCTTCAGGCTGCCATGGGAAGAGCAGGACCCTGCCAGGAGACGTCTGACCCACTATTTGGAACTGCTGGACTCCTCCTTTCTTTATCCCTCCTTTGATGGAGCCCTTCGAGGATGCCAATATGGTCACGTGGCATCGGCCCAATATGGTCCATGCCATTCCCAGGAAGGTGGATAAGCTATACCAGGCCCCCGCGGGGAAACCTTCTTTTTGCAGAACAACCACAGGCTGACTCTGTGGTCATAAATGCTGCTCATGACAGGACCAAAAAGCCTAAGCATCTTAGCTCTCTGCACTCGGACAAGGAGTCCATGCAGCTGGACCTTATTGGCAAAAGGACCTTTGTTTCTGCTGTGCTGACCCGTCAGGGTCCTCAACTATATTGCCCACATGGTCAAATTCAAGAACCAGCTTTTGCTATAGGCCAGAGAGGTGGTTCAGGCCCTGCCAGAGGACTCGGTGAGTCAAGACTTGCTTAAAATCCTCCAGTCCAGAGCTGACGTCGGTAAGCATCTTCTGCGATCGTCCTACAATGAGGACGATGCCTCAGGTCAGGCAACTGCTCCAGACATTTGTTTTTGGAGGCTTTCTTGGCTTAAGGTGTCTGGTTTTGCCTGGGACATCCAGCAATCCATCTTGAATGCCTCCTTCAGAGGTTTTTTTTTTTTTTGTTGTTGTTGCTTTTTTGCCCTGGGGTCCTCTGCCAGCTTGCCTTCTGATGTCCCTCTTGCGCCAAACACAGAGTATCAAACCCCCTTTCCTTTCAACCCCCACAACTTAACCATTCGTGGCAGGGGTTGGAGAGACCTCTCGACCCACCAGACTTGATCCAGTTTATCAGGGAGGCGTCTTCCTGGGCGGCAAAACGGGGGGACAATCATCATCCCTCTGTGGCAGAGGACTCCCTTGTTTTTTTCCATTTTCTTCCTTTTTTGGGGGCGGGGAAATGGAGGTGGTCGATCAGAGTCTGCCTCTGAAGTTCGATGCTTACCTGCCTTGCCGAGCCAGTGCCCCACAGGAGGGCATCCCATTAGCCCCTTTGGGATGACATCGCCCAGCTCCTCCTCAAGGAGGTCATGGCTCCTGTCGCAGACCCTCCAGAACACCCAGGGTTTGTCTCCAGGTACTTCCTGGTGCCAAAACGGATGGGGAGCTGGTGCCCCATCTTAGATCTGCACGACCTGAACAAGTTTCTCAGGCCACGCACTTTCAGGATGGTCACTCTGTCTCAGATCATACCATCTCCGGAGCAGAATATGTGATTTTGCTCTCTGGCCCTTCAGGACACGTTCTTCTTTGTCCCAGTCCGTCCATCCTGCTGCCGGGTCCTCCGGGTTGAGGGGATCCTCTACAAGTTCTAGGCCATGCCATTCAGTCTGTCAGTCAGTCTTTATTTTACCAGGAGAAAAAAACCATTGAGAGGACTCATTTACAAGGTGGTCCTGGAGTACACAGATATACAGGATAACAACAATACAAAAAAGGAGGATATCAACAGTCAGACAAAATATAAAGGGTGTGAGGAAGTTACATACTGTAGGAAATTACATAGCAATACAAATATTAACACTATGATTCATCACCCTCGTACTATACAAACAATCAGCAGGATAAGTGCTGGTAAGTGCTATGACACAAGGATAGTTAACAGTTCAGATGAAGTCAACGTGAGTGAAATAAAAGATGGGGATAGGAGGCATGACAAGTACTAGCAAAAGGAGATCACGAGTAAGGAGGTAGATGGGGCGAGAGGGAATGGGAGGCCTGGTGCGAACAGGTGGGAGGGGATAAAAGGGAAGGTCCAGAGAAATGAGGGAGGACGGTGGGCATTTGCTGTGGCGGGTTGTAAGCCCGAGGCTGGTCAGCAGGGGATGCAGGAGCTGTAAAAGCGTATGCAGAGCAAGGTACAGGAGCTGTAAAAGCATGTGCAGAGCAAGGTACAAGAAAGGGCAAGTTAAGAGAAGCAGAAACAAGTTTCATTTTCTTTAAGGGAGTAGCTCAGCATAGCCTTAAAAGTGGACAGCCCTGTTAGCTTCAAGAGTTCAAACAACATGAAGTCTTGCTGTATTCTGACTATATGCAGTTAGCCCCAGCACTTGAACTGCTCCGGAGAGGAAAGATTTAACTCTGTGCCAAGGCATAGAACGTTGAGCTCGAGTTCGGTTTTCAAACCTCTGTCCCTGGTACTCCTCAGTGTAACCATCAGATTCTTTATTCCACCTAACTGTGAAGTCGCTCCGGAGATCTTCTCCTTCGGTTCAGTTCAAGTAAAAATCAGTCGGTTTTTCAACCATTCTCTTATTTTTTCGGTATTCAGATCTGTGTCTACGGTACAGCAAGTGTATTTAGTAGGTAGAGTTTTGTTGGTAGAAATTGTTTGTTCGGTTTCATCCCAGTCAGTCCGGTTGGGAACTGAAGCAAATTCTGTATTGGTTTTTCTTTGTATTTTTTTCTACCTTTTGTACTGTGGTTTCTGGTACCTATCAGATCCTAAAAAAATTACATTTTCTTCGCTTTTTTTTTTTTTTAACCGACCCGTGACACGGTTGGTAGTTGCCTGGCTTAACAGCTGGTAAGGACAACTTATTATTTTATAGGCATGTCTGAAAAACCCCAAAAGAAAACTGGTCCCACTGGGTTTCAGAACTGCACCGAGTGTGGGGAGGCCTTTGCTAAGGCTGATCCCCACCTCGTCTGTGTTTATTGTCTGGGGTTTGACCACCTCAATGAAGACTGCCAGATTTGCAAAAACTTTCCCAAAGCCACTTTAGATAAACATTTAAGTAGGCTGAAGGAAAAGGAGGCCGAGAAGTCCGCTGACCCGGATGGCCAGCCCGGTTTGGTTCCAATCAAACTTGAGGGGGTGCCCACTGACCTGGGCGATACCTCGGGCAAAAGGAGAGCCAATTCTGTGGAATCGTTTCCGTCTAAGAGAAGGCGCAAGTCAGCCAGTTCGGATCCCGGTCCCCATGTTCCGACCACTGAAGAACTAGCTAGTTCGATTACTGTTGTACAATTGCTTTGCCTGGTTCCGACTGATCTGGCACCGACTCAAAGACGATCGGTTCAGTTGGAAGTTTCTGCTTCTGAATATGATCGCTGACGTGGAACCTTTGTAAAAGAGCCTCGGCTCAAAGATATTGTAATCCTAGATTGAAATAAAAAAAAAAAATAAAATAAAAATGATCCTGAAGCATTTTATGAGGGCGATTGGGAAGGAGAAGAAGATTTTGAAGAAGAGGAGGATTATGAAGGCTTAGATGAACCAGTAGAGCCCGACATCTCCCCAGACAGGCCTTCTAATGTGTCTTCTCCCAGACTTTCTGAGTCCCCCTCCCATTTCTTGTTCTACAAGTAAGTGGCTGATACTCTTTAGCTTCCAGCGGAAGAGGACGAACAGGATCAGGAGGAACCTGACTATGTTGAGATGATGGATGTCCCAGAGTCCAAAAGGGTGTCTGTCCCTCTGCATAAATCCCTGGGGAAACGGACACAAAAAAATTCTTCAGTTTTCAATATCCATACCTCCTGTGCATAAAAAGATGGACAGGAGGTATACCTTGTTAGGTCCTGGGACGGAATTCCTCACAAATCATTGCAGCCATGTTGGGGTAGAGCAAGCTGCAGCCTGTGACAAGGCTAACATTCCACTGACATCTCACCCCCCAGATAAGGATTCCAGGAAAGTGGATGCCATGGCAAAGAAACAGTACTTGGCATTCTCTTTAGGGCTCAGGCAAGCTACTGACATGGCATATACAGCCAGATACCAGAAATCTATGTGGGATACGGTTCTAGAGCTGGCTAAGAATGCCCCTCCCCAGCTGGCCAAGGAGCTGGAGCAGGTGGCTGTGGATGGTATTGAGGCATCAAAGGTCCAGGTTCTTTATTTTTTATTTATTTATTTAGTACAAGTCGGGTTTACAACCTTTGAGTCAGGGAATAATTTACAAAGGCACCTTGTCGCAGGGAGGACAGACAACATGACAGTAAGAACAGTGTAGTTTGCAACAGTGGATAACATTACAGGTGCAGTAAGGAACATTTAACATAGAAACATTTAGGTTACAATAAGTTTCATGCTATTGACTCGAATGATGTACATTCCAGGATTATGGCTACATCTGTCTCCCTGAGGAGATTTGCTTGGCTCAGGTGTACCAGTCTATTACAGGATACCCAGACCAAGGCCATGGATTTTTCTGTCATGGGTAATTCTCTGTTTGGGGAGCAAACAGAGGCTTATGTGAAAAAGATGGACGAATACAGGACCACCTACAGGAGTGCTTCAGCCAAGGAAAAGCAGGTCACTCCTCAGTAGCAGCAATCTAGGTCTGGCAGGGGCAGGCCTTTTAGTAGGCCTTTTTACGAAGCCCAGGCCTCCTCCTCTTTCCAGCAAAGGGGGTTCTTTCGGGGGAGAGGCAGAAGGGGGATGACCAGGACTCGATCCTCCACTCAGTCTAAGCCCCCTGCCAAACAGGCACCCTGAGGTGTCAGTCAGGGTCACCTCCTCAGTTCCAGTAGGAGTCAGGCTGGCTCACTATTTCCAGGTCTGAAAATCTATTACTTCAGACAAATGGGTCCTGGAAATAGTGAGCCAGGGACTTGCTCTCAGTTTCAAAAGGTTCCCAAAAATGAGAGTAAAGTCTTTCAGTCCTCCTACCTTGGAGACAAAGGCCTTAGAGGCAGAAGTCTCCTCTCTACTGCTTCTGCAAGCAGTAGTGAAGGTACCTCTTTGTCACAGGGGAAAAGGACTGTATTCCAGATACTTTCTTACCCCAAAAATGACGGGGGAGTGGTAACGAATCCTAGATCTAAGATACCTAAACAAACATATGCTAAAGCCGAAAATTCAAAATGGTTACTCTGGGAATAATTCTTCCTCTCTTGAGACCAGGAGACTGGCTAGCCTCCTTGGATCTCAAGGATGCCTGTTTCCACACACCTATCAGACATTCCCACAGAAAGTACCTCAGGTTCGAGTTGCCCTCAGGTCATTACCAGTTCAGAGCAATGCCTTTCAGCCTAACATCTGCTCCAAGGGTGTTCACCAAGTGTCTGGCAGTAGTGGTGGCCTTTCTCAGGAGACAAGGCATCTTACTGTTCCCTTACCTGGATGACTGGCTAATAGTGGGTCAGTCCTCAGACCAAGTCAGGTCAGCTATAGAGGTCACTCAGAAGCTTCTGGACTCCTTAGGATTCATTCTAAATCTAGACAAGTCTGTTCTGGAACCAGCCCAGCTTTTCACATTTATAGGGGTGGAACTGGACACTGTCCAGGCAAAGGCCTTTCTTCCTCTTTCAAGGGCACAGTCCCTCATCACCCTGGCTTCCTCTTTTCGTCCACTAGTGTCTTGACCAGCCAGGCACTTCTTACAGTTGCGAGGCCACATGGCAGCTTCCACTGCAGTAGTGCAAGGGGCAAGCGTTCAAATGAGAGAGATTCAGTTTCATCTAAAATATTTTTGGTCTCAGAAAAAAACCCTCTCTCCAAGTTAGATCCAGTGTCTCAAACTCTGGTTCAGGCTCTCCAATGGTGGCTGGAGGAGGACAGTCTAAGGCAAGGTTCCCTTTCCTCAGTCAGGTTCCTACAGTGATTCCCACCATGGATGCTTCCCTGCTGGGATGGGGAACCGATCTGGACCAGCTCAGGGAACATGGTCTCATCAGGAGTCTCTCCTGCACATAAATCTTCTTAAACTCAGGGCTGTCTTTCTGGCATTTCAGACATGATCGAACACAATTCAGGGGAAAGTTGTGCAGATCAGGACAGACAACACCACAACCATATGGTACATCAACAAGCAGGGAGCACTCGGTCCTCAGCCTTGTGTACTGAAGCTATGAAAATATGGCCACTAGCTTATTCCCTTCAGGTTTCTCTGATAGCTGTGCATCTCCCAGGGAAGGACAATGTACTGGCAAATGCTCTCAGCAGGATTTCTCAAGGTCACCACAAATGGGCCCTGAATCCCCTAATTCTTCAAGTCATTTTCAGAAGGTGGGACACTCCAGAGATAGACCTCTTTGCAGCACCGGCCAGTCACCAGCTTCCTCTGTTCTGCTACAGACCCCCTCTTTTGGGGTCTGTTCCTCAAGATGCTCTCCTATTGAATTGGACAAGCAAGTTTCTGTATGCTTTTCCTCTGATATTCAGAGTTCTGGTCAAGATCAGATCTCAGCCTTGCACAGTGATCCTAGTGGCTCCAGACTGGGCCAGGCAGCCATGGTACCCCCTACTAATGCTACTATCGTCAATGTCAGTGACAATTTATTTATTTATATTTTTTAGTTGTTTAACCAGTAGTGGCACACTAAGCTGAAAGCTTTTTTACAGGAGCATCCTGGGAGCACAGGGAAGTTAAGTGACTTGCTCAGGGTCACACAGTATGCAAGTGGAAGCTGTGGGATTCAAACCCAGGTCTGGCCTGCTGGATGTCACCACATTTGCAGCTCAGAGGCTTAAACCACTGCACTGTACTGCCTACTAATTCTACTTTGTCTTCCCAGGCAGTACAATCTCCTCACCTGCTTGCAGGGGAGGATACTGTATCCCAACCTTCAGACTCTCAGACTCAAAGCTTGGCTCTTGAGGAGCTAGAATATGCAAGCTTGTATCTTTCCCAATCAGTCTTGGACATTATTAAGGTTAGTAGAAAACCTTCCACTAGAAAAACTTACAATTCCAAATGGAAGAGATTTGTTTTCTGGTGTTCTCAGAGGCATATTCAGCAAGATTCAGCTGACATTGCCACTGCTTTGGACTATTTGGTGCATCTTAACAGTTTAGGCCTCAGGCCTACCACTCTCAAAGTGCATTTGGCAGCCATCTTTGCCTTCCTTTCAGCTGGGAAGGGCTCTTCCTTAGCCTCCCATCCAGTTTTCAAGAAATTTTTCAAAGGTCTGGTTCATATCAATCCTCCCTTTAGGGAGCCTACTCCTGTTTGGGATTTGAATATCTGTATTGTACAGCTTATGCAGCCCCCCTTGAACCATTATCTTCAGCTGAGATAAAATTCTTGACTTGGAAAACTGTTCCTGGTAGCCATTACCTCTGTCAGGAGAATCAGTGAATTGCAGGCTTTGTCAGTGGACCTAATTTCGTTTCATTTCAGAGGGATAAGGTGGTCCTTCGAACGAACAGAAAATTCCTCCCTAAGGTGGTATCAGACTTTCATTTGAACCAGTCTGTGTCATTGTCTGTATTTTTCACTGACCATTCTTCCTCTGGGGAGAGAAGGCAACACAGTCTTGATGTAAAGAGGGCCCTTGGTTATTATATAGAACACACATAGAACACACTAAGGCCCATAGAAATGACTGTTCACAGCTGTTTCTCACTCATGGAGAAGTGGGAAAAGGTAAACCTGCCACTAAGAAAATTTCTGCCAAGTGGATTGTCTCCTGTATCCAGTTCTGCTATTCAAAGTTGGGGAAAGAGCCACCCCCATGCCTGAGGGTTCACTCCACCAGAGTTACAGCTGCGTCGGTTGCAGCCGCTAAAGACATACCCTAGTGGAAATCTATAAAGCAGCCACCTGGAAAACTGTTCACACATTTACCAAATATTATTCTCGACATCCAGTCAAGAAGTGATTCTAGGTTTGGCACAGCAGTGCTGCAGAGTCTGTTCCCAAAATAGGTTCTGTAACTCCCTCTTCCAAGGGGGTACTGCTTGGTAGTCTGCATATAGTCAGAATACAGCAAGACTTCATGTTGTTTGAAGAAAAAATTACTCACCATAGTAATGTTTCTTCTAATGGAGTCTTGCTGTACTCTGACCTCCCTCCCTGCCTCCCCTCCTGGAACCTAGTTGTTTTGGGATGTGGGTTGGCATGCACAGTGCTGCACCCCAGAAGTGTGCCTGGGTTACCTCTTCTTAGAATGAGGTTTTTGTTTTCATTACTTTAAATATATATTATTAGGTTTTACTACCTACATGGATTCTTTTTGGGGTTCTCGACTTGTCTTTTGGACCCTAAAAATCTGTTTATTGCCTTTTGGCACAAAATGTTAAAAACAATTTCTATTTAGTAGTTAGTTAGCATAGTGCTCATAAGAATCTGACGGTTACACTGAGGAGTACCAGGGACCGAGGTATGAAAACCGAGCTGGAGCTCAACATTCTATGCCTTGGCATAGAGTTAACCCTTTCCTCTCCGGAGCAGTTCAAGTGCTGGGGCTAACTGCATATAGTCAGAATACAGCAAGACTCCATTAGAAGAAACAACATTACTATGGTGAGTAATTTTTTTCTTTTAGTGCACTTTGTAAGTTGTTCCAAAATGTGGGAAGGGCATAGCTTATGGAGGCTTCACCATGGCACGTTCTGACTCTGAGTATTTCGAGTAGGAGGTGGGAGTATCTTTGGAGTGAATAGGGATCCTCCGCAAAGGCAAAGAGATCTGTGACATATTTGGGAAGCTTGTTGGTAAGGGCAGTAAACATCCAAAGTGCAGCGTTTTTTAATCTTCTTGTTTTCAGTGATTGGCACTCAATTTGAGCATAGAGAGCATAGTGGTGCGTATTGTAGGGGGAGTTAGTGATGAACTGGATGGCCCTGTGGTACAGGGTATCCAGCTTGGCTAGGGAAGCCCATGAGCAATGACCGTATAAGAAGTCCGCATAGTCTATGAGCGGGAGAAAGGTAGTCTGCACTAATCTTATTTTTGCATCCCAATTTAGGAGCTGCTTGATGCAATAAAAGATGCCCAGCCTTTGCTTTTGTTTTTTGGACAGTTCTTCTAGATGGACAGCAGATGAGAGCTTACAGTCACACCTAAGCTTACAGTCAAGCCAGAAGCCCATATATTTAAACTTATCCACTATTTCAAGTGGCTCCCCCAGCAGAGTCCGGATCTGTAATTTGTGTACTGTGGGGTGGGGGTGGAGGTTGTCACCATCACGGGTGTGGGGAGAAAGAAGCATGACTTTTTCCTTTTTTTGCATTGAGATGCAGTTTCAGGTGAAGGAGGTTGTGTTGAAGAATGTTGAAGTCATGTCATAAGTCCATGCACGCAAGTTTGAGTGAATGATTGGCGACATATAGCACGGTATTATCCGCGAAGAGGTGGACACTGGCTGTGTTGAGTCCTGAGTTAATATCATTAATGTAGATATCAAAAAGTAGTGGCCCCAGAACCGAGCTTTGTGGGACACCTCTTAGCAGGCTTTTTGAAGGGGAGGTGGCACCCTGGGATTTAACTTGTTGCTTGCCAATAAGGAAGGTGTTGAACCATTTTACAGTTGTGTCATCAAGTCCGACGTTGAGTAGCATGGCTAGGAGTATGTCATGATCTACCATGTCAAATGCCTTACTCAAGTCCAGGAATAAGGCACAGGCATGTTTTTAGTCATCCAGTGCTACTTGACAGTCGTTTGTCACTTTTGCCGGTACGGAGGTAGTACTGTGGTTTGGCCTAAAGCTGGATTGGGGTGGGTTAAGGATATTGTGTGACTGGAGAAATTCTTAGCTTGGTATTAACAACTTCTCAAGGAGTTTAGATATGATTGGGAGCAGAGATATGGGCTGATAATTATTGAGGTCATACGGGTCGCCAGATTTGAAAAGAGGAATAACGTGATCTATTTTCCATTGCTGTGGAAGGGCACCTTGGGAGAGGACATGTTAAAGAGGTGGGCGATTGGTGCGGTCAGTAGGCGATAACCCATCTTTAAAAAGAAAGTTTCAGTTTGGTCTGCACCGACACTTTTTTGGTGTGTCTAGGAACAATAGGAGCTCTTTGATCTGCTTGAATGAGACTGGGCTAAAAGAAAATTTGTTCGGACACCTGGTGGCAGAAGGTGTGGAAATGGGAGCTGAGCCGCCCAGTTGCCCAAGTAATTTACAGGTGGGGAGTTGTTGAAGGCTAGCCCAGCAGTAACAAAATGGTTGTTTAGCTGGGCTTGGATATCCTGTTTATTAGAGTGATGTTACCGTGAACAACTTTAGTAGGTAGGGATGAGACGTGACTATGCCCCTCGACATCTTTCAAGATTTGCCAGAACTTGGCAGCATTGTTTTTAGATGACTCCAAGGCTGATTGAAAGTAATTAGCTTTAGCAGATCTTATAAGTTTGGCACAATAATTTCTGGATGCCCTAAAAGACGCCCAGTCAGCTGGCAGTTTAGTTTTGCGTGCCTTTTTCCATAGAGCATTCCTGGTATGGAGCGCTGATTTAAGGGAAGGCTAAACCATGGGCAAGATCTTTACTAGTTCTTCGTTTGACTTGGGGCTGTGCTTGTCAATAACTGTCGGGACAAGATTCTGAAATATAATGCAGGCCTCCAGTACAGAATTGGCAAAGCAGAAATCCTGCCATCTAATCATGGCTAAATCCGATAAGAAGGCTGCAGGGTTGAATTTGCAGAAGCTCCTTTTAAAGGTAAATTTGGGAAGAGGGGTACATTTAGGAGTGGTCCTTATGCATGCCACAGCCCTGTGGTCACTTATATCATTATGGAAGACCCCGGTGTATGCAAATTTATGTGGCTTATTTACTAGGATTAGGTTTAGGAGGAGCTGTTGGCTGTATTTTTTGTATTGGGGCTAGTGGGCTCCTGGATAAGTTGCAAGAGGCCGTAGGTATCACAGAGGTCCCCGAGTGGTTTTGAACATGGAGCCTAATCAATCGAGGTTAGGGTCACCCAGAAAGACCATCTTAGAGTTAGATGCCTCAAGCAATTTACCCATATGGGATAGTATGTCAAGACCCCCTGACAGAGACCTATAGCAGCCTGTGACAAGGATAGACTCATCCAAGGGCAGGGACAGTTTTAGGGTCAGGCTTTTGAAGCCTTTAGGTACTGAGGTGGAGTCTGTGATGGAGACTGAGAATTTGTCCAAAAGATAGAGAGCGATCCACCCCTACTGCCTCTGTCAGATCTATAGACATTATAGGAGGGAATGTTAATGGCATGATCAGGCATAGAGCTTTTAAGCCAGGATTCCGAGATCACAAGGATGTCAGGTTGTGTATGGCAGACCCAAGCCTGGATTAGATCGAGTTTTCAGAATGCTGCATGTGACAAAATGTAGAAAGCTTAGCCTTTTTAGTTGTGAGAGGTCGGAGGGTGCACAGTCAATGGGGGTGAGGTTTAACTCAACATTTCCAGAGCAAAGCAGCAGTAAGAGAAGAAGCTTCTAAGTCCGCTGAAAATGAATTTAAGGACTAGACATCACCCTTTTATAGGGGAGGGATTGAGGAAGTGCTGAACAGAGTAGGGGTTATCAAATAGAAGAGGCGATAGAGCTATCCTGACTGGGATAACTCTGTGCGGAATATATGCTGTTGGAGTGGATTTCAGGTCATGGTCTGCATTCCCAAGGCATCTAAAGGGAGTAGAGGTAACGGTGCTGAGGGGGTATGGTGCTTAAACAGGAAGAGGGATCGCCGTCTTTCAAGGAAGGGAACGATTATAGAAGAAGGGCTCTTAACATGAGGACCCAGTGTGGCCGACTGTTTATCACGCAGCTGGCCACTGATTTTAAGTTTGGAAACTGAAGGTAAATGCATGTGCAGGAATTGAAATGCTGCCACAAGAAAGAAAAGAAAAGTGTGAGTAATGGAGGCCTTGAAGGCAATTGAGTATAGAGGAGAACAAAGCCCTTAAATCCCAGGCTTGAGGAGATGCAGAGGATTGAATATAGGGTCGAGAGAGACACTGAGAGAGAATGTGGAATACGGTCCCCTCTAGTAGCCAATACATAGTAGAGTTGCAAAATTATCAGGTAGTGAATGGGCAGCCAGTAGGAGGGGAGATGGTGAGGATGGGCAGGCTTAAAGTGTATTTAATGAGTGGTGGGGGTGGGCCGGAGAAAATTCAAACTCTGGGGAGTGAGGGAGCTCTGAATGCTCTTGTCCTGCAGAGTTTTTTTTCCATACCTTGGCTTGTGGATGGGGTGGCTGGCAGCTTCAGGGGAAGGCGGGCAGTCTCGGTCTTTGTTCAAACTGCAATGGCGGTTCGACCGATGATCCAGCCTGATCAGGACTTCCGAGAGCCGGGAGGGAAGGGAGGGTGAGCATTAATTAAGGCTTAATCAGGGAGAGGGTTGAACAGACAAAGTGCAGGGCTGGGACAGAGAGCAGCGGGGAGATGAGATAGTTCAGAGTTAGAGAAAAAAGTGGGTTTCAAAGGAGCAGACAGTAAACTTAAAACTGTAATGAAGTTCGGTTAAATGAAAAAAGTAGCAATTTCTAGGCTCTAAGCAGTGAAAAAAACAGCAGGTAAGCTCTAAGCAAAGTAAAACAGCAATTACAGAGCAAGCAATAAAAGGAAGAAATCCTACATAGATACATAGACAGTGTCAGCAGATAAGGGCCTATGGCCCACCCAGTCTGCCCATTTGAGCTTGTAAGTTCAGTTTATGTTTTCCGAGAAGTCTGTTGCCCCTTACCCCGACCTCCAGAATTCCTTTATGTCTATCCCATGCATTCTTAAATCCCATGATTGTTTCAGCCCCCACCACTTCCTCTGGCAGGGTGTTCCACTTGTCCACCACCCGTTCTGTAAAGAAATTCTTCCTCACGTTTCCTCGGAATCATCCTCCCTCCAACTTCATCTCATGCCCTCTAGTCCTGGAACATCTTTTTCACTTAACAATAGTGTATTTCTGCACCCTATTCCTCCCTGTAAGATACTTGTATGTCTCTATCATATCCCCTGTCTCAAATTACAGCTGTAATACAAATAGTATGCTAGAACTCAGCTATGGAAATAATTCAGTGTAGCCAGGGGAGCAATCAACAGGGGGCTAGCTAGTGCCGGAGCCAGTGGGGTGGCCAGAAAATTCAAACTCTAGTGCAGCGCATGATCTCCGGGTGCTCTTGTCCTGCAGAGTTTTTTCCATACCTTGGATTGTGGATTGGGTGGCTGGTGGGTCCAGAGGAAGGCGGTCAGTTTCAGTCTTTGTTCGAACTGTGGTGGCGGTTCAGTCGATGATCCACCCCAATCAGGGGTGGCTGGCGGCTCCAGGGGAAGGTGGACGGTCTCGGTCTTTGTTCGAACTGTGGTGGCGGTTCGACCGATGATCCAACCAATCAGGGCTTGTGGCCCCAGGGTCTTCACCAAATGCATAACAGTGGTGACAGCTTACCTGAGGCACGGAGGAGTCCAGGTATACCTCTACCTGGACAACTGGCTAATTGCAGGTCCCTCCAGGCAAGAGGTGGAGATGTCCAGAGATCTGGCCCTCCAAACTTGCATCTCTCTTGGCCTCCTGGTCAGCGATGACAAATCACTCAATCAATTTTTATTTATAAAAGGCGCTTTTCTTCAATCCAAAGCGCCTGTACAATAACATAAAAGAATAAATAAACAGAGTTTAAAACTATTATAAATCATTAAAAGCTAGACTAAAAAGGTGGGTTTTCAAGGCTCTTTTAAATCAGAACTTATGCCCTCGCGGGTGATTCACTTCATCGGGACAGAGCTCGACTCTTGCACAGCCAGAGCTCGGCTCTCTCCTCCTTTGCCCGATCATTTTGGTTTGGGCAGTTACATCCTGCTTGGGACTTCTTGTGCCTCCTGGGATACATGTCAGCATGCACCAGTGTGGTCTGATAGGCCTGCTGGAGAATGCACTCTCTGCAGTGGGAGCTGGCCCGCTGATGGTCTCAGTGCAAGGGCCACTTCGACCAAACAGCGCTGTAACTCAGCTGATGTGGGATACCCTCCAGTGGTGGTAAATCCCGGAACATCTGCAAGAAGGTGTCCCATTTATCTGTCCAGAGCCGATGGTCACCCTGACAACTGGTGCCTCCCTCATGGGCTGGAGTGCCCAACTGGGGGAACACAGAGTCCATGGGCTCTGGGCCTCTGAGCAGTTGTGGTGCCACATCAACCTGCTGGAGCTCCGAGGAGTTTGGCTGATGCTGACTGCTTATGCTCAGCATATCTGGGGTCAGGTCATTCAGGTCCAGACGAACACTACGACCATGTACTACCTCAACAAACAGGGCAGGATGCACACCTTTCCTTTTTGCAGGGAAGCTCTCCGTGTTTGGACCCTCGTGCGCAGCCTGGAGGCCAGCCTCCTGGCCATCCACATGGCCGGTGTCTCCAACCAGCTGGCGGACACTCTCAGCCATGTGGGCGAGGCGTCTCACGAGTGGTCTCTCCACCCAGAGGTAGTACACAGCCTGTTCTCCCAGTGGGGCACCCCTCTGGCAGACCTGTTTACCTCCAGGGAGAATGCAAAGCTTAGACTGTACTGTGCCCGGCCCCCTTAGCAGGGAATACTTCAGGGGGATGTCTTTTCCAGGCCCTGGACCCCGGGCCTTCTCTATGCCTTCCCTCCATTTCTCTTGATCTACAAAGTGTTGCCCAAGGTGTGGAGGAACAAGACATGGATGATCCTGGTGGCTCTGAACTGGCTTCGCCAGTTCTCGTACCCCAATCTCCTCAGCAGCAGGCTCCTGAGGTGTCTCCCCCTAAGCCCAGACCTGCTCTCGATCCATCAGGGGAAGGTACTCCATCCAGATCTTCAGTCTCTACACCAAATAGGTAAAACAGAGACAAAGATCAAAGCTTATGCAGATGATCTGCTGCTGTTATTACAAAACCCTGATGTCCGCCTTGAAGAATTGAGGGGGATCATCCACAGATTTTCAGTAATAGCAGGATACAAAGTCAATGAAATGACGTCAGACCTGATCTCCTTCAATTGTGATCGACTCGACAGTTTAAAAAAAAATGGTAATGCTTTTCATCAATCAGAAGGCATGAAATATCTTGGTATTATACTACCCAATAATCTGGAGGGTTTCTGTGCCTTAAATCATCAGAAGGTGCTTCCATCTTTAGCGGACAAACTTTTGGGATAGAGCAAAGCTCCACTGTCGTTATGGGGCAAAATACAGATTGTCAAGATGCTGGCAATTCTTTTTGTAGACTTTAGTCTCCCATCTTTTATTACACGCATGCCCCCAATTGGTTCAAAAAAGTTAACACACTTGTACGAAAATGTATATGGAATTACAAACAACCCAGGATCTGTTGGCAGAAACTGTTTACATCCAGAGATCAGGGTGGTGTGGCCTGTAGAGGACATTGAAACTCAGTATTATGCATATATGATAAAATTAGTATTACTGTGGGCTTATTCTGATAATATTAAAATGGAAGTGGAAAATTAAATCTTAAAAGAAACAACTTATGAATAGTTGGATATAAAAAAAATAAAACTGGTGTACCACAAGTAAATTGAATAAGTGTAATAGTACTTTGATTTAAAATCTTTCCGGGATAATTAAGAAATTCACAAGTAAAACTGAATGGCCTACATGTGCCTCTCCCACTAATGATATCTGAAACAATCCTAATTTTAAAATAAATGGGAAGATGCTGTTCAAGAAATCCTGGATAGATAATGCGATTAAGAAGTGGCAAGATCTCTTGGACAGTGGAAGATGTATAAATGCAATTATGCAGAAGGAAGTATAATCTGAATAGTCAACATTTTGTATACTACAATCAGGTATGTAGTCTTTGCAGGAAGGATTACAGGTGCTGGGAAAGAGCTCCAAATGACACAAGGTTGGAAAGGGAATTGCATACAGATTTGACGAGCAAAATGAAAAAAACATTTTTCTTGGGTTATTACACAATTACACGCCCTGGCAAGGAAAATATACAAAGATCCTATTACAGAATGGGAATCAAATTTAAAAGGCTTCTTCACTGTTCAGCAGTGGTCATTATGATGTACTTCGATTCAGGATTATAAATTGGCTAGAGATAGAACCATTCAATTTAAAATGTTTAATAGAGTCTGTCTTTCTTTGTCCAGACTATTTAAAATGAATGTAGGCCCTAATTCAGAGTGCTGACACTGTGGCTGCCCCAACGCCGATGTTTTTCATCTATTCTGAGATCGTTGTGTATGTAAGAAATGGTGGTCTCATTCTTTTCAACTGTTTAAAAAAAATCTTAATTTTGATTTCTCCTTTTGGCAAGTTCCTACTTTTATAATTCTAGAAATGGATTACAAGAACAGGGCTATTTTTACGGCTAACATTATGGCAGTTGAGATTGATTCTAAAATGTTGGAAACACCGAGATTCTATATTATTTTTGCCAATGTTTGAATGGAAAAAGTTGATCTTCTTTGAGGTATCTCTCATCAGCCACACCTGTGGAACTGTAGCAGTCAGGTGCAAGCACCACATAGAAACTTTTTTTTTTTATTGCTAGCAGTCTACTAGGGGCTGCCCACGATGACGTCCTACGTCAGCGTCCTCTCTAAGTATAAATGTGGGCAGCCCCGCACACTTATTAGTTCTTTTACTGCGTCGACCATATTCGCCGGACTCCACGGAGACCCCATCCCTACAGTCGACTGCCAAATCTTCAGTTTTTTCTAAGTTATATTATTTACTCACCCTAGTAGTTACCACTTTATTTTAAAGTGATTGCTGTTGTTGTGTATGTCTACGAAAGATTCTGCTGAACTCTTTAGTTACTGCGAGTGCGGTGGAAAAGTCTACTCCAGTGATGAACACGATGTTGGCATCCACTGTCTTGGAGAGGCCCACAACGTTAAGGCTTGCAGGATGTGCCTGAAGGTTAACCAAGCTACCCTGCGACACCATCAGAAAGCACTGCAGAATTTCCTCCTCAAGCAGCAGGTAGCCAGAATGGGGAGAGAGAGCTTCAGTCGAGGAGCTCCTCTACATTGCTGGTCCCTTCTTCAGGCTCTCACTCCTCCAAGGCCAGAGAGAAGTCTTCAGGAAAGTGCAAGCACCAGGAGAGGGAGTGGAGTAAGAACAAATCCCTCCCATATGTTCCCGATTGCCGCTATGCTTCATACCGCCCGCTGCAGCGTCGCTGACCGCTTCGGTGGTGAGGCCTTGTGCCACCCTGACCTTCGATCCCACAGCGTCTGCTCTGGCAGTGAGTTCTGCTGGACCTCCCGTGGCCGGTGAAGGCCCATTGACGTTGGGGCTGCTGACACCCCTGTCGATGTCGCAAGCTTTGCCACTCAGACCTCAGTACCCTCAAGGTCAGCTGGCAGTGGGCTCCGCTGGATCTGCTTCTGCCGGCGATGGCCCATCAACGTCAGGGTTCCAGTCATCACCATCGATGTCACGAGGCACTCCATCAGTGTCGGGGCTGCATCTACTCCTTTTGATGTTGCAGGGCACTCCGGCTGTGCAGACCACCATTGATGTGCAGATGGTGCTCTCCTCCTTTTCGGAGATAATTCAGCACCTTATACCTCTTCCTTCTACACCAGGCACAGTGATGGTAGGGCCTCTCAGAGCGGCCCCTGCATTGACCCCTACCGCATCGATGCACCCTGCACACTACAGGACATCAGCGTCCTCGCTTCCTTCCTTGCATCCGTCAAAGCATGTTGCAAAGATCAGGAATACAACCATGACCTAATTTTACAAGAGAATGAGAAGGAAGATATGGATGGGAGTCCATCTGATAGGTCTGACTCCACCATTTTCACCAGGCATGAGAACTCTACATTGTATACTCCTAGGTCCCCTCCTGAAGACCCCTCTTTCATCTGTATGATGAAGCAACTCCAAACTGCAGTGGGGTTTAATGCTGAGGAGCAGGATATCACTAGGAGAAACTTGGTAGAGTTCCTAGAACTACCTGATTCTCCACACCTTATCATTCCTCCTCTATTGGCTGCACTAGAGGATGTCACCCTGGCTGCCTGGCACAAACCAGGCTTGATTCCTGCCGTGCCAGAAAGGCAGACAAGGCGGTACCAGGCTCCTCAGGAAAGCCTTTTTTCACAGGCCAACTTCAGGCTGATTTGGTTGTGATAAATGCAGCCCACGATAGGTCTAAGAGGCCTAAGCATCTCAGCCCCCCCCCCCCCAGATAAAGAGTCGAAAAGACTGGACCCCATGGGAAAGAGAACCTTTGCCTCTGCCACACTGGGCCTCACAATACCAAATTGTCAGGCCCAAATGGTTAAATATCAGAATACCCTCTGGAAAAAGGCTAAAGCAGGAGCCCAGTCCTTCCCAGAGAGCTCCCAGAAGCAGGAGAAGCTTAAGACCCTCCAGACTGGGGCTGACGTGGGCAAACACCTTTTAAGGTCTACTTGCAATATTTTGGATGCATCAGCCAGAGCACTTGCATCTGACATCTGCCTAAGGAGACATTCTTTTCTGAGGGTGTCAGGATTCACTACTGATGTCCAGCAATCCATTCTGAATGCCTGTTTCAAAGGATACAGTCTCTTTGGGGCAGATGTGCAGGACGTTATCTCTGACCTGCAAACCTCAGGAAGAACTCTAAGGTAGATCCAGTCCCTCTACCACACACAACCGAAAAGTAAGCAGAAGGTGCCCTTTCGAAGGGCTGCTAATAGACCTAGGTCAGGGGCCAAGCAACAGAGCAAAAATAGAGTAGCTTTGCCAGCCCCATCCTCCTCCACAGGTGTTCACTCCAAAGCCCCTAGAGGAGGTGCAACTGCAGCCACCGGATCTACTTCAGCATGATTCCTTATTAGACACTCACCCTCTGGTGTACATTCAAGAAGAGGTTGCCTCTCCCTCCACATGGACCAGTGGAGACCGGTCACAACAAATGCTTAGGTCCTGCAGTAAGTAGAACAGGGCCACACTCTAGAACTTCTGGAGTTGTCTCCAGACCTTCCTCTGATTCCAACTTATCCTCCAGACCACATACCAATGCTACTAGAGGAAGTACATACTCCACTGCGCAAGAGGGCCATAGAACCAGTTTCTTGGGAGCAACGGAACATAGGTTTTTACTGTCATTTCTTCTTAATCCCAGAACCCACAGGGGACTTAAGGCCCATTCTGTATCTGAGACATCTGAACTTCTGTATTCAGTACAAGAAGTTCCAGATGGTCACTCTGAAACATAGAAACATAAAATTGTCGGCAGATAAGGACCACTAGGCCCATCTAGTCTGCCCGTAAGCCCGTATACTTGATTTCGGCTTCTGACCCTCCCTCTGCTTTACCTCTGTGGTTCACCGTGCCTGTCCCATGCATGTTTAAATCCAACCACAGTGCTTGCTCCAACCACCTCTTGTGGCAGACCATTCCATGTGTCCTCCAACCTCTCTGTGAAGAAAAACGTCCTCACATTCCCTCTTAACCTGTCGCCTTCCAGTTTTATGTCATGCCCTCTCATTCTTGTACTTCTCCTATATTGGAAGATGTCTCCCTCCTGCATCTTGTTTATGCCCTAGAGGTACTTGAATGTTTCTACCATGTCCCCCTTCTCCCTCTTTTCCTTCAGCAAGTATGGAGGTCCCTTAATCTTTCCTTGTAAGTTTTGTGGTGCAAGCCCTGTACCACCTTAGTCACACTTCTGTGGGACCTTCTCCAGCCTGTTAATGTCCTTTCAAAGGTGCGGCCTCCAGAACTGCACACAGTACTCCATATGAGGCCTGACCAGGGTTTTATATAATGGCATCACTTCCTCCTGTCTTCAGCTAGTGATACCCCTGCCTATGCACCCCAGCATGCCACTGACGATCCCTGCTGCCCTTGCACTGTGCTGTGGCATTTTCGTGTCATCTGAAATAACCCCCAGGTCCCTTTCTTCTTTGGTGACTGTAAGCAACTCTCCCCCCCCACCCCATCCTGTAGCTCTCTCCAGGGTTTCTATGCTCCAGGTGCATAATGTTGCACTTCTTTGAATTAAACCTCAGTTGCCACTCCTCGCACCATTTTTTTTTCCAGTTTCATTTCAATTTTTATTTAACCAGGAATGCACCGTTGAGCAAACTCATTTACAGAGTGGTCCTGGGTGGACGTAACACAAATAATACAAGACATCATAACAAGTAATACATCGAACAGAACTAATACGTATTGAGACAGCTTAGAAAACACAATCATACATTGTAATATCAGTGCATAATGAGATAGCAACAAACATACATTTTCAATAACAGGGTGTAATAAAATAGCAACAGGGAGGCATACATGACAATTTTCAAGATCATGGATGCACAGGTTGTGGTATTACAGAGGGGGTGGTACAAGGATGGCACAGTGCAGGGGGGACCGCATAAGAAGTGGTAACTAAGGGACCAGGGAGGGAGCTTGGTTAGGGAATAAGAAAAGAAGGGAAGAGGAGTCGGGGCTGCAAGGGAGGAGGGGAATAAGTGCTGGGTACTGGCAGACAACCAAGGATGAACAAATGATAGAAGTGGTAGGATGAGTTAGGAGAAGCAGTTCCATATATCTGCAAGTGTCTGCCGCAAAAGGGTCTTGAAAAGTTGTGAGCTTTAATGATTTCTGGAGGGAGTTTTAATCCTAGGCGAATCGAGAAGTATGTAAGAGTATTTTCTGAGGTGGTAGACATTGGGGGTGTTGTTGAAAAGGTTAGTGATGTGGGGGGGAGTTTACACGTAATGGCTCTATACACATAGAGGTAGGTGTTTTTAGTCTCCGGTTCTTGAGGGATGGCCATCCTAGCCGGGCATATAAGTGACAATGATGTATGTTGAATGGGGCACCGGTAATGAATTTTAGGGCTCTGTAATACATTGTATCCAGCTTGTCTAGGGTGGTTATAGGGCATTGGATGTAAATGAAGTCGTCGTAATCGATTAGGAGGAGGAACGTGGTCTGCACCAAGTGGGATTTGGCCTCAGATGTGAGTAGCTTTCTAATTTTGAAGAAGAGGCCAAGTCTTTGTCGTAACTTTCAGGAGTTCCTCTGTGTGCACAGAGAAGGTAAGTTTCAAGTCTATCCAGAGGCCCAGATACTTACATTTTTCCACGACCCCTAATGGTTCTTCACTCAGAAAAATGAAGATTTGTGGTTGAATACTTACTGGGTGGGTGTTTGCTGGGTGGGCGTGGGGTTAAAGGAACATCACCTTTCATGGCATTGAGCAGTAGTTTACGGTGCAGGAGATTTAGTTGCAGCAGGTCGAAGTCCTATTGTAACTCTTTACAGGCTAACTCAAGGGTAGGTTTGGCAACATAAAGAACAGTGTCAACTGCAAAAAGATGGATGCTGGCCGTATGTATTTTGGAGTCTATGTCATTGATATAAATCGCGAAGAGTAGGGGCCCCAGGATGGACCCCCATGGAACACTTCGCAAGAGTAGCTTTGGAGTGAAGGTCACCTTGAGCTTTCAGCTGCTGCCTCCTGCCAATGAGATAACAAGAGAACCACCATAGGGCGGTGACATCAAGGCTGATATTGCGCAGCGCAAGTTGAAGTAAATCGTGGTCCACAGTGTTGAATGCCTTACTCAGGTCCAGAAAGAACGCACAGATATGGTTTTTGGAGTCTAGGGCAATTTGCGATCATTCGTCACTTTGGCCAGGTCAGAGACTGTGCTATGGTTGGGTCTGAAACCGAATTGCAGGGGATTAAGCAGATTGGAGGATTCCAGGTGGCCTCTTAGCTGGGAATTAACTATCTTTTCGAGAAGTTTTGATAATGTGTGTAGTAAAGATATAGGTTGATAATTGTTGAGATCCCATGGATTGCCAGTCTTAAAGAGGGGGATAATGTGGGTGGTTTTCCATGCAGGGAGGAATATTCCATGAGTGAGGGAGAGGTTAAAGAGGTGAGTAATGGGTGGAGCCATGTGGTTAAAACCTAATTTTAGGAAGAATGTCTCGATTTGGTTTGACCAGCACTTTTTTACGTCGAGGATCAGCAGTAGGTTTTTGACCTGCTTGAGTGTGACTGGACTGAAGCTAAACTTTGGTGCGTGACTTGCAGTTCTGTGCGAAGAAGAGCATGGAGGGTTACTGGGGGTGTGTACAGTGAGCTTACTTGCAGGGTAAGTGTCAAAGGCCAGTCCTGTAGTAGTTAAATGATTGTTTAGTTGTTCAAGTATACTTTGTTTAGTGGTGTATATGTTATCACTGGAAATAATGTGGGGGGAGGGGCAGAGATGAGGCGTAGCTGTGGTATGGGAAACAAGGGATGGCATGGGAGACCATTTCTCAAGCTTCCCCAGGTCCTTCCTTATTTTCTCCACCCCTTCTGGAGTATCTACCCCGTTACAGAACTTGGTGTTCTCTGCAAAAAAGTAGACCTTTCCTTCAAGCCCCTCTGCTGTGTCACTAATGAAGACATTGAACAGGACTGGCTCAAGGACTGATCCCTGAGGTACCCCGCTGGTCACCACCCTCCCCCAGATTGTACCCCTTTTACCATCACCCGCTGCCTCCTGTCTGTTAGCCAGTTCCTAATCCAGATTACCACCTTGTCTCCCATGCCCAGACTGCCCATCTTGTTAACAAGCCTCTTATGTGGGTTGGTGTTGAAGGCTTTGCTGAAGTTGAGGTAGGCAATGTCCACCCCCAACCCCCTGATTTACTTCCTTTGTCACCCAGTCAAAGAAATCTATCAGATCCTGTCCGACATGACCTACCCACTGTGAAACCATGCTGCCTAGGGTCCTGGGCACTGATAGATTCTAGATGTCCCAATAAACTTTTCTTAAGCAGTGCCTCCATGATCTTCAACACTACTGAGGTGAGGCTGACTGGCCTATAGTTCCCCGCCTCCTCCCTACTGCCAGATTTGTGTCGAGGAACCACATGTGCCCTCCTCTAATCCTCTGGCACTACTCCTGTTTCGAGTGACTCTGTGAACAAGGCTGCCAGAGGTTCTGCTAGCTCTCTTCACAGATCAGGTCCCATTGCTTTGTCCACCATCAATTCAGTGAGCTCCTGCAGGACTCTGTCCCCTGTGAATGGACTATTGTCCACCTGTTCCTCCCCTTGGCACCTGTTGCATGGCTTTGGTTCCCCATCTTCCGTGAATACTGAACAGAAGTATTTATTCAGTATTTCTGCCTCATCCATGTCTCCCTCCTTACACTCTTCTTTGAGTCTAACAATCCCCCTCCTGGTTTTCCTTCTTTTGCTGATGTACCTGTAGAATGTCTTGTCCCCTTTCTTTACTATCTGTGCTAATTCTTCCTTAGTCCATGCCTTTGCTCTCCTTATAGCTCTTCCCACTTCCCTTAAACACTCTAGGTACACTTCCCTGCCCTCCTCTCTTTGGGTCTCCTTATATTTCCTGAATCCTGCCTTTTTAGCCCTTACTTTGTCTGCCACCTCTTTCGAGAACCATAGTAACCTTCTCCATCTCTTGCCTTTGTATACCAATCTGATGCATTGGTTTGTCACTTCCACTATGGCTCATTTCTGCAAGGCATGCTGCCCCTCCTGCAAAAAGGGAACTGGATATGCTCTATGGACATGCAGGATGCCTGTCTGCATAACAGAATTTACCCACCCCACAGGAGGTATCTCAGGTTCCTTTTTCAGGAGGAGCACTACTAGTTCAGGGTATTACCCTTTGTCTTGTCATCTGCGCCACGGGTATTTACCTAATGCTTGGCAGTTGTGGCAGCAGCTCTCAGTAGAGAGGTACTCTGTCTTTCCTTACCGAGATGACTGGTTGCTCAAAACTCAGTCCAAAAAGCAACTGTCTCACACCCTAGTGCATGCCAGACAGCTGTTCAATACCCTAGGGATCATGATCAATCTGCCTAAGTCAGTCTTGACCCCTTGTCAACGATTGCAGTACATAGTGGCAGTACTGGACACTGCTCAGGGCTTAGCTTTCCTGCTCCAGGACAGGGTGGAGTGCCTGAATGCCTTATGGCTCAGGCCCAGTTGCTTTACAACAGCAGCCATGTCAAAGTTAGGACATTCCTGAGACTGTTGTACCTGATGGCAGCAGCCATTGTCATGGTACCACTGGGCAGGCTGCACATGAGGATCCCTCAGTGGACATTGAGTTCAGTGGAATCAGTGCACCAGTTATCTAAAACAGCAGGTTCTAGTAACTTCTTTTGTCAGAAAGGTGATCTAATGATGGACGGAACCCAGCAATTTGCTGAAAGGGATTTCCTTCCTCATTCCCTCCCCTCAGCAGATTCTCACCACAGATGCTTTGGGGATGGGCTATGGGGCACACCTGGGACCTCATCAGACACAAGGAACATGGACCAGAGGGGAGACCTCCCTCCACATAAACGTCCTAGAGATGAGGGCCGTTCTGTATGCTCTGCAAACCTTCCAGAACCATCTGTCCCTGGGGCATCTGCGGTGCAGACAGACAACATCAGTGTTGTTCACTACATAAATAAACAAGGGGGAACTCATTCATACCCCCTGTGCAGGAAAGCAATGAGGGTCTGGTACTGGGCGCTACAGCACAGTCTCGAACTGTTGGCCATCCATGTTCCAGGTGCCCAAAACATCCTGGCAGACAGACTAAGCCAGTCGCAGTCTCGAATGCATGGGTGGAAGCTGCTGACCACAGTAGTAGAAGACCTGTATGACAGATGGGGTCATCCAGAATTGGACCTTATTGCATCCCCACTCAATGCAAAACTGCCACTTTTCTGCTCACTCACTCGCTTCAGGGCCTTGAGTTTCCTGGCGAGACGTGTTGTCCTTCTCTTGGAAAGGGAGGCTACTCTATGCCTTCCCTCCCTTTCCTTTGATTCAGAGGGTGTTAATCAAGCTCCAAATGGAGGGAACTACTATAATTTTGATGACTCCCTTCTGGCCTCATCAAATATGGTTTCCCTTGCTACAGCAGTTAGCAGTGGAACCCCCATACCCATACCCCTACCCCTGTGCAAAGGCTTGCTATCACAGGAACAGGGCACCCTGGTCCATACAGACCTCAAGTCTCTCCATCTCCATGCATGGCTCCTGAAGGCATAACCATTGCGAGATTTGGGGTGTCCCCAAAGGTGGCTGATGTCCTGGTGGCTGCCAGAAGTCCTTCCACCAGGGCCAATTATTCCATGAATTGGAAGCAGTTTCCTTTGTGGCCTTTTTCTCATCACTTAGATCCCTTCACTCGTCCAGTGAATCAGGTTCTAGAATATTTATTGTCCTTGTCAGATGCAGGACTCCAATACTCTTCTGTCAAAGTGCACTTGGCTGCTGTTTCAGCTTTCCATGTGCCTACTGGTGGCCATACGGTGGCACAGCTAGAGGTAGCCCATACGTTCTTGAGAGGCATCCTGCACCTGAAGTCTTCCATCTGCAAGCCAGTCTCCGCTTGGGACTTGAATTTTGTGCCAGAGAAACTTACTTTGGCTCTCTTAGAGCAAGCTACAAATTGCGGCTTATGCTTCCTTTCTTGGAAAGGGTTATTTTTAGTTGCTGTTACTTCTGCTCAAAGGATTTCTAAGCTTCAGACTCCTATGTGCAAGCCTCCTTATTCGATTTGTCTTTGTGTACTAACCCTAAGTTTCTTCCAAAGATGGTGTCTGAGTTTACTTTAAATTAAACCATCCACTTGCCAGTTTATGTTCCTCTTTTTTTTTTCTTTTTTCTTTACAATTTATACTCCTCCTCTTACGTCCAGTCTCCTCTCCTTCAGGAGACATATCGCAGTATCCCCGCTCCACAACCTGCCTGGTCCCCCGCCAAGTCCCCATGGAGCCTTGGCTATACCCCCCAGGCGGGTACGGGGCATGGCAGATACACCCCGAGAAAACAGCTTTCGTCGGACATCCGACAGGTCGCCAGGCAGGTGCGGGCTGTCAGGGTCTCTGCACGGTGCTCCGTCATCTAGGAGACTGGCCGCCGCTTTTCCCTTGTTCTAGGGGGAGTGATACGCACCCTGACGTCATGGCATCACCACGGACGTCACCACTCCCCATCCCCAAGTTATTGCTCTACGCTTGCCATGCCCCTGACTTCTGCCAGAGGCCAGTCAAGCGCCAAGTGTGGACCTCCCCCTCCCTCCCGGGAGAGGAGAGGAGAGCCGTCCATCGGGCGCTCAATCCTCTCCCTCTCCTGCTGACCCACAGCGACCCGGGCTCATTCCCAAACTCAGGTCACCGGTGTGGTGCGAGGTGTGGTGTCCAGCGCTTCAACCCTCAGCGCCACTGGGCCGGCATTGCTCCATATTTTAGATGTAGATAGAATACTCCGATATTACATTCATCGTATGAAGGACTGCAGGAAGTCTTCACAGCTTTCTGTTTCCTTCCCCTGGGAAAGAGAGCATACCAATTTCTAAACATTGCCTGTCCAAAAGGTTAGCCAACTGTATTACTTTTTTATAGGAAGTACGGTAAGGAACTCCCTGGGGTTGGGTGTGGCCATTCAGCCAGAAGCATGGCCACTTCTGTTGCCTTTTTCAGGAATGTGTCAGCTGCAGAAATCCGTGCTGCTGCAACTTAGAGTACTGTCCACATTTTCACTAAACAGTAGTCTGGACATTGCCTCTAGAACAAGGGCAGGCTTCGGCCTGACTGTGCTTCAAAGCCTCCTTTCTTAGGCCTACAGCCTCCAGCCACACAGACTGTTTCTCAGTCAGGACTGATTGGGACTCATTCTATAGGTGTGGCCTGGTGAAAGAGATATCCTCGAAGAAGGTAGTACAGTTACATAAGAACTTCCCATAACAGTAGATCTTTGAGAGAATCTTTTTCATCAGGCCATAGCGTCCCACCCTCTGTCCCCCTTAGACACAAAGATTCTTCACTGCTGTCTTTCTCTCCAGAATGGTCTACCTGCTGTTCTCAACCTTGCCTGGTAGTGGGAACCTTCAGCTCTCTCTCTCTCTGTTCCCAAGGAGGAAGTCCTTTGAGTATGATCTCTGGCGGGGAACTGAGGAGGGCACGACAGCACCCATGTTTATATAGAGAGGACATTGTGTATGGTGTCATCATGGGCGGCCCCTAGTAGACTGCTAGCAAATAAAAAAGTTTCCATGTGATCCTAGAGCCTGGCAACTATAGATCTTACTTCGAGTGGGCTCTTGCAGTAGGTAATTACAAATAGGACTGAAGTCTGCAGGCATCGGGACCCCATGGAAAAATTTCTAGCTAGCAGTATCTGGCGGGGGACCGCCCCCTCGTCAGGTGACCGACGTCAATATAAAGGGGTGGTCCCCCACGCCCACCTTCCAGTTCTTTCCTGCTGTTGGCTCGTGCAGTGCCTCATGGTTAAGTTCACTGCTTTGCAGTCAATCGTCGGTAGTTTTTTACCACCTGTTTTCTAACTTTTTTCGATAATTTGTCGGCCTTACCTACAGTTACCGTGTATGTCGTCCCCGACTCCCTCCGAGCACAAAAACAAGTGCGATTCTTGCGGCGCCCAGCTCCTGCATAAGGACGGACATTCCCAGTGCCTTTTTTGTCTAGGCCTCAATCACCTCGTCGAGAAGTGCCAACTCTGCCAGCAGTTTAATGCGGCCACCCGAAAGCGGAGGCAGCAGTCCCTGGAGGCCCACATTCTTAAATAAAAAAATGACCTCCATGGAAAAGTAACTGAAAAAACTTTGGTGGGCTTCAACTTTTCTGGAGGGCCACCACAAGAAGAAGCACCGGGACCGGGACTCCTCATTGGTCGCCTCGGCTGGGGTCGTGGTGCTGCAGGTAATGCCTCCCGGGAGGCAGCTCAGGCTGGGCCTTTGAGGCTCAAGACGGCGTCAACCCTCCTGTCAGGCTCATGCTCAGGCCCCTCGGGAGCCTCCGGGTCTAAGGAGGCAGCCGCTCCCAGTAAGATCACCGCCGTTTGGTTTGCTGGTTCGAGCGGCCCTGATAAGTCGGACGTATGCTCCTCCGACACCTGCCTGGGCAAGGCCGTTAAGACACCCGACCCTCTGGGGCAGCGCATGGCCTCCAAAGCTCCCGCCAAGTCCGCTTCTCCTTTGCGGCCTTCGGGCACTGGGTCTGATAAGTCGGATGCCGGGTCCTTCGACATCCGCCCGGATCCCGTCGATAAGGCGGACGTCGGTTCCTCCGATCTCCGCTCAGCGCTAGAGCCAACGCCGGACCCTCCGGGCCTATCCGTCGGCCTGAGCTCACTGCAATGCTCATGCACTCCGAGGCGCCAGCGTCTCCTCAGCTGGATCCCGGGGACGGTAATCCTTCTATCCCAGGTGACACGGAGGAGGTGGGTATGCTGCTGTTGGGTCTCCCTCCCGCTGGGCTGGATGACCGATGCCGGATCCTCAGACGCCGGTGCCCGACAATATTCCATTGCCAGACGCCGCCCTTACGCTGGGCCTCCTGTTCCAGGCCTGCACGCTGGGACGCTTTCAGGGCCGCCCCGCAGACCCCCGGGTCCCTGGGTACTCGACCCCCGTCCTATCCGATGCCATCATACCCAGGCCCACAGTATCCGGCACCTCAGTACCCGACGCTGACCTATCCGATACCACAGTTCATGGTGCCTCAGTATGGATACGCGCCTTATGGATACCTTCAGTATCTGTATCCCCCTCCACCGCCCCCTCAGCCACCGGTGGACGTGAAGGAGACTTTGGCTTCCTGGTGGGCTGAGGCCAAGGCTCAGCTCACCAGGGAGGTGGAGAGCTGTCTTCCGACGCCGGTCCTGGTTCCAGACCCCCAACGTCGGAAACGAGAGACCCCCTCCCTACCTCCGGATACCAGAGGTGAGCCCTCCGGTTCCGGGGCAGGGCAGGATATGCTTCCTCGAGGGCTTCCCAAAGGGGGTCCATTCCTTCCCCATGCCGAGAGGAGTTTTCTTCCTCTTCATCCTCCTCGGAGACCTCGGATGACTCCGATGGTCGTTCCGACCCAGACAACGAGCCCCACACTCTGGACAAGCCCAGGTCAAGGACTCTTCCGAAGTATTCTTCCTTTACAGAGTTGCTGCGCAAAATCCAGGCAGTTCATTAGTGGCATTCCTTGGAGCCGGATCCACAGCTTAAGAAACTCGCACACCTGGATCTTCCCGAGACCGCTCCTACCCTGGTGCCACCCTAGACTGAGCCTCATGCCGACCTTGTTTCCACCATTTGGAAGCAACCGTCTGCATTAGCCCCCCCCTTTCTAGGAAGTCGGACAGGCTTTATCAGGCTCCGGAGGGTGTTGACTCTTTAAATTCGCACCCTCGAGCTGATTCGGGCGTGATTAGCGCAGCTCACGGCCAGACGGCTAGCCCCAAGCACTTGAGCTTGTCACGACCCGACAAGGAATCCTGCCTTCTGGACCAGTACGGGAAAAAGGTCCACACTTCTTCCACTCTGGGTATTAGGGCCCTGAATTATGTTTGTCATATGGGAGATTACCATAAGGCAATCCTTAGCGAGGTGGAGGCTAAATTGGACTCCCTTCCTGAGTCTCAGACGAAGCAGGAAGTGGCGGATCTAGTCCGGTCTGCGCATTCAACCAGTCGGCACATGCTTCATGCCCCATATGACGCAGTGAACGCTGCTGTTCGGAGCTTGGCTTTTGACGTGGGTTTGCGGCGTCATGCCTGGCTCCAGGTGTCAGGTTTGGTCCCGGAGGTGCAGTCTGCTATCCAGGATGCACCCTTTAGGGGTTCAGTGCTGTTCGGTGGCGATGTCAAAGACATCATCACCGATCTGCAGGAGAAGGGTACTGCACTTAAGTCGGTTGACTCCATGTACAGACCCCCCTTAGGCTCAGCATCATCCCTTTCGCAGATGTTCTCGGCAAAAGGCGAAACCTCAGTGAAAGCGGGCCAACAAACATCGGGTCGTCCGGCTGCTAAGCTCCCCTACCCAAAAAAGCAGCAGGGACTTCAGCGGCGACGCTGCGTCACACCTCCTGACTCCTTTCCTCTCCCACAGCCTCTGGGCCTTCTGGAGGAACTGGTTGGAGGGAAATTCTCCCTCCATTTACTGGGTTGGGAAAGGATCACTTCAGGCACTTGGGTGCTCCAGCTGATCGTAGAAGGACACTCAATAGAGTTTCTTCAGAAACCTACCCCCGTCATCTTACTCCCCAGAACATCATCTTCTAGTTCAGGAGGAAATATCCTCTCTTCTTCTGAAGGAGGTGATAGAGCCCGTCCCTCTCCATCTTCTGGGGATGGGCTACTACTCCCATTTCTTCCTGTTCCGAAGAAGTCAGTAGATGTGAGGCCGATTCTCGACCTCAGCTCCCTGAACTTGTTCATGGAGTACAAAAGGTTCAGGATGCTCTCTCTGCAGAGTCTTCTGCCCCTTCTTTGGCCGGAACAGTGGCTGTGCACTCTGGATATGCAGGATGCTTACCTGCATATCCCTATCCGCCCTTCCCACCGCAAATACCTGCGTTTTGCGTTCCAGGGGGACCACTACCAGTTCAAGGCCCTCCCATTTGGTCTTTCCTCGGCGCCTCGAGTGTTCACCAAATACCTTTTGGTGGTAGCGGCCTACCTGCATACCCAGGGTGTGCAGGTTTTCCTGTACCTGGACGACTGGCTCCTGGTGGCCTCATCCTGGGAGGAACTCCTGCGCTTCCTTTCCCTTACCCTGCAGGTTTTTACCTGCTTGAGGGTTACCATCAACCAGGCCAAGTCCCACCTGATCCCGCCCCAGATGCTCCAGTTTATCGGGGCGATCCTGGACATGACCTCCAGCATGGCATTCCTGCCACTGGACAGGGCGGCCTCAGTCCAGGCTCAGGTCAGCCTGTTGTCCAGCCGCAGGTGGGTCAGCGCCAGGTCAGTCCTTCGCCTCCTCGGGCTCATGGCAGCTGCTATTCAGACAGTCCCTCGCGCTTGGCTCCACCATGAGAATCTCTCAGTGGGATCAGCTGGTGAACGACCTAGATCAGCTAGGTCTGGTCTTCAATCCTATGGCTCGGGACTTGCAATGGTGGATGGTTCAGGAGAACTTTTGCCAAGGAGTTCCCTTCTGTCTTTCTCCCCCCTCCCAGACGCTGACTATAGATGCCTGGGGCGAGGGTTGTGGAGCCCATCTCGGGCCTCACAGGACCCAGGGCTCCTGGTCCAAGCTCGAAAAATCTATCCACATCAATGTGCTCGAACTTCAGGCCGTGCTTTATACTCTTCAGGCTCTGCATCTTTATCTGCTTCACAGTCATCTGGCTGTACAGACAGACAACTAGTGCGTAGTCTGGTACATCAACAAACGGGGGAACTCGTTCCTGCCCTTTCTGCAGGGAGGAGATGTGGGTTTGGGAATGGGCAGTGCAGTGCAGCACACAATGTTCACCTCACAGTCATTCACGTCCCGGGGGTCGAGAACACGTTGGCAAACCATCTGAGCCGGTCATCTGCTCACGCTCACGAGTGGGAACTAGATCAGGGGGTAGAAGACGATATCTTCCTACGCTGGGGAACACCACAGGTAGACCTGTTTGCGTCTCCTCTCAACGCAGAACTTCCCGCCTTCTGCTTGCTCGCTGCAGGGCGCGGCAATTTTTGGAGAGATGCTCTGTCTCTAGACTGGAAAGGAAGATTTGTCCAGCACAAAGTGAAGGAATTGCCTGTGTGATTTTCTGATTGTGACTTGAAGGTATGCAACCTTCATGTCCAGAGAACAATTCCAATTCCGTTTGTAAAAAGAGAGATCAGAGCTTGCAGGGATATCATTCAAAACTTTTCATATTCGATGTAGAAATTGAGATCCCTGATAGGGCAGTCTTGGACACAGGGAAGGATTGTGCTTTTCCTACCACAAGACAGGGCAGAAAATGTGATTGCCCAAGCACAGTTGGTATACAGGAGTCACTGTCTCTGCAAGAACAATGTGATGTATCCTTGGGCTCATGGCTGTGGCCATTGTAATGGTGCCACTGGCTCAACTACATATGAGAATCTCTCAGTGGATGCCCACAATCCAATGGAATCAGCTGACAGACGAGCTGGACCAAATGGTCCTTGTCGTCACGTCCCCACTTTGCAGAGCATTGCTGTGGTGGATGGCTTGTGAAAACATCTTGAAGGGTGTTGTTTCTTATATCAGCTCTTGTATAGATCTTCACCATGGATGATTTGGGCTCCGGCTGGGGTGCTCACCTTGACTGTATCAGACACAGGGGTCTTGGACCAAAGCTGAGGCTATGTTACACATGAATGTTCTGGAGTTGAGAGCTGTGCTACATAGCCTTCAGACATCCCAGGAGCATCGGTGCTCAGGTCCACTGTTAATACAGATGGACAATGCCTGTTTGATGCATTACATCAACAAACAATGGGGCATGCATTCTTATCCCTTATGCAGGGGAGCAGTGAGTGTATGGAACTGGGCTCTGTCCCATGGCCTACAGGTGTCAGCCATGTATCTCCCTGGTCTCCAAAATGTGTTAGCAGATCCGCCTAAGCAGGTTACAGTCCAAACTGCAGGAACTGGAACTGCTGACCTCCATGGTAGACAACCTCTTCGTGAAATGGGGTCGTTCAGAGTTGAACCTTTTTGCATCTCCACACAGCGCAAAACTGCTGCATTCCTGCCTGCTTGTTCCAAGTCCTGGAGTTTTCTGGCGAGACGCATTGTCCCTCTCTTGGAAAGGCAAATTCCTATATGCATTTCCCCAAATTCCTTGAATGCAGATGCTGCTACTCAGACTGGAGGGAGGGCACCAGTTTTATCCTTATTGCTATGTTACGGTCTCGCCAGATATAGTTCTCACTTCTGCAGTAGATGGTAGTGGAGCCTCCTATCTGTATACGTCTGTGTCAAGGTCTTTTGTCATAGGACAAAGGGATCTCTGGTCCATCCGGACCTGAAATCTCTACCTCTGCATGCATGGCTCCTGAGGACTTAGCCATTACATGTTTGGAGTTACCCCTATGGTAAAAATTACTGCTGTGAGTATGCCAGTCAGGGTGAAGCACTGCTCTATACTTTAGATGTATACAGAATACTCAGATACTATGTGAATTCCATCAAGGACTGCAGAAATTCCCCTCAGCTTTTTGTTTCATTCACCCCTGGGAAACAGGGCACTCTTGTGTTTAAACCGTGCTTGTCAAAATGACCAACATGTTGTATTAGAAACATAGACTTTGACGGCAGATAAGGACCGCTTGACCCACCTAGTCTGCCCATTTCCCTACCTACAGGATAGGCTGCAGATCCTAGTTAACCAACTGCCTATTTCTTCCTACCCCCCCACAAGAATTGCCTTATGTCTGTCCCATGCATTCTTGAATTCTCCCACAGTTTTAGACCACACAACCTCCTCAGGAAGGCTGTTCCATGCATCCACTACCCTCTCTGTGAAAAAATACTTCCTCACATTGCCTCAGAACCACCCCCTCCATCTTTAAATTGTGTCCCCTTGTTCTTGCACGTCTCTTTTTCTGAAAGGTGCTACCCTCTTGGACTTTGTTGATTCCACTGAGGTACTAAAAGTTTCTATCATGTCCCCCCCCTTCTTTCCTCAAGGGTATACATATTAAGCTCCTTTAGTCTCTCCTCATACAGGCTTCTCTTGCAGATCCTGCACATTTTAGTTGCCCTCCTCTGGACTTCCTCTATCCTGTCTATGTCCTTGCAGAGATGGGGTCTCCAGAACTGGGACGCAGTACTCCAGATGGGTCTCACCAACTGTCTGTACAGAGGGATAACAACTTCCTGTTTTCTGCTGGTGATGCCTCTCCCTATGCATCCCAGTATACCCCCAGCCCTCCCTACTGCCTTCTCACATTGCTTGCTAACCTTAAAGTCATCTGTTATGATTACCTCTAAGTTCCTTTCCTTTTTTGTTGTTGTTACTACCTCCCCCCCTCATTGTGTAATCTTCCCCTGGGTTCTTGTTTCCCAGGTGCATTATTTTGCACTTCTTTGCATTGAATCCTAGCTGCCATACTTCTGACCATCCTTCCAACCTTGCCAAGTCCCTTCTCATCTTTTCTACCCACTCTTGTGTATCAACTCTGTTACAAATCTTTGTGTCATCTGGAAAGAGGCATACCTTTCCCTTCAGACCCTCTGCAATGTCACTTATAAAGACATTAAAAAAGGACTGGACCCAGTACTGAACTCTGCAGTACCCCACTAGTAACCCCTCTTTCTTTAGAGTGGACTCCATTTACAGTTACCTTCTGTGTCCTGTTGTCCAGCCAATGTTTTACCCAGGCTACCACCCTGGGACCCACTCCCAGGCTGGTTAATTTGACTATTAATCATTTGTGTGGGACTGTGTCGAATGCCTTGCTAAAGTCTAGGTAGGCCATGTCCACAGCCCCTCCCTGGTCTACTACTTTGGTCACCCAGTCAAAGAAATCTATTATTAAGTTCTGTTATAGGACATACATTAATGCACTTCCTGGTACGGTTCATGGTCTTACTGCCAGGGAAATGGCCACTTATGTTACTTGTTTCGGAAAGGTTTTTGCTGCAGCAACATGGAGCACTGTCCATACCTTCGCTAAACATTACAGTCTTGACATACTTTCTCATGGACATGCTGATTTCAGACTTGCTATACTGCACAACCTGCTATCCTTAATGTATATATGACGGTAACCACTCCCACTTATGTTTGGGACTGCTTGTGAATCATTCCAAAGGTGTGTACTAATGCAGGAAATATCCTCGAAGAAGATAGAACAGTTACATACCTACCATAATGGTAGACCTTCGAGAGAATGTCCTCCATTAGTCCATGTCATCCCGCCCTCTCTCCCTCTTTATCTTCAGGGAGTGTTTCAACAGGTATTGTGCAACTGAACCTGATATATGCTTTATATATCCAGCCCTATGCCTTACCTTGTATGCCTGAGTCGGTCTTACCTCCTGGTTCCCCATGGTTGGAGGTCCTCCAAGTCTAATCTCCAGCCAGGAACTGCTGAGTGATGGGGCCACCCACGTTTATGTGGACACTGATGCATGACATCATCATGGGTGGCCCCCAGCTAGCAAAAGTTTCCATGTGGTCCTAGCGCCCTGGCGGTCAGAGTTCCAAAGGTTTAGACTAATGGAGGAGATTCTAAGATCTACTGTTACGGTAAGCACATAATTGCTCTTTCTGCGCCCTCTACAAGCAGGAATCCTGTCATAGGAGCAGGGTCTCTAGTGCACCGGGATCTGCAATCCCAGCACCTTCATTGTTAGCTCCTGAGGACATTGAACTCTCCTGCTGTGTAGTTTCCCTGTGGTTACAGATATTCTACTGATGGCCTGTAAGCCATCCACAAGGCGCATGCCTACTGTCAGAAATGGAAACATTTTTAGTATGTGGCATGCCTCTCATCCCCTGGACTCTTTTTAGTGTCCAGTGAGAGAGGTTTTGTATTACGTCCTGTACTTGTCAGTCTCTGGCCTCCAATATTCCTCTGTGAGAGTGCACCTAACAGTTGTTTTGGCTTTCATGCCCACATAGATAACAAAATGGTGGCTCAGTTGGAGGTGTCCCACAGATTCCTTAAAGGAATCCTGCATCTGTCTCTGTCTATAAACCAGTTCTGTTGTGGGTCTGCAGCTTGGTTCTGGAAACCCTTAGTAGGGCTCCCTTTGAACCTGCTGTCACTTATGTGCTTCCTTTCCTGGAAGACTTTGTGTTTGGTGACCACTACCTCTGTCTGTAGAGTATCTGAGCTTCAGGCTTCAGTTGCAGATCCTTCATACCCTATTTTTCATCCAAATAGAGTCTCATCATGAACCTTATGTTCTTGTACCTCATGTTCTTCCTAATGTGGTGTCTGATTTCACTTTAAAGCAATATATTTATCTTCCTGTATATTTTTCTTCCCCAACAAATATGAAGTTTCGCTACATTCTTTAGATGTCCATGGAGCCTTGTGTTTCTGTTTGGAATGCACTAAGTATTGTAGAAAGCTATCTTAGCTTTTTGTTTCATTTGCCCCAGGATAGTGGACTGCCCTGCTTCTAAACCATGCCTTTATTTATTTAATTCATTTTTATTTACCACCAAATGGTTGGTAGCCTGTTTTTTTTTTTGTTTGTTTGTTTTTTTATTATTACCTGAAGCATGGTAAGGAGCTTCCTGGTCCCGTCTGTGGCCGCTTCACACATGGTATTGCCACTTTGTGGCTTTTTTGTAATGCAATGGCCGAAGACCTATGTTCGACCACCACTTGGGTTCTGTCCACACTTTCACCACTACAGTTTGGTTCTAGTCTCCTGTAGACAAGTTGGCTTTGATCTTGCAGTCCTTTAAGGGCTTCTGTCTTAGTATCCTATAGGTCAATCCATCAATAACACTCATTCAGTACAATACATATAGTACTCCTCACACTGGAGTATCATGGGGTCCGATAATTCTTTGGTCTGGCCACATAAGATATCCAGTGATGCATCAAGATAGCTGGAGAGCCTCAGAACTTCCCGCTGAGGAGGGACCTTCTAACACAATTCCAGGGCCAGCTGGTGCATCCAAACCTACAATCTGTATCTTCTAGCCTGGCTTTTGACTAAGTAGAGGTTAGCATGTTTTGGGTGTCTCATCAAGTCTTCCAAGTTCTCTTAACAGCTAGAAAACACTCCACTAGAAAAACCTATGGGCAAATTGGATGAGTTTTTCAATCTTGTGCTCTAAACCATCCATGGACCATTTCCATTGCCCTCCAGAGCATGTTTTAGACTATCTTTTGGAGCTGCGTGAGACTGGTCTTCAATACTTTTCCCGTAAAGTCTTTCTGTTTGCTATCTCTTCATACTATGAGTTGGTTGGTAGCCTCCCCATGACCCAGCTTTCCTCCTTCAGAAAATTCCTGAGGGAATTCTACAGTCGAGTCCCCCCAATAAAGAAACCTGTTGCTAATAGGCATCTCTTGCATAAGATCTTTAAACCAGTGGTAACTTGTGAGACGAAGTAGTTGACCTGGAAAATTGTTTTTCTAGTGGTCACCACTTCAGCATGTAGTGTCCAAATTACAGGCCACAGTAACTGATCCTCCAAAAACGGTTTTCCATAAGGGCAGGGTAATTCTTCTACACATCCTACATTTCTGGCTGAGGTTGTGTCAGTGTGCAATCTAAACTAGGCCCTGGTATTTCTAACTTTCTATCCCAAACTGGAGAATTCAGGTGAAGTATTGCTCTGCTCTCTCTGTGTTAGAATTCTCAGCTAGAAACGGTCCTCCTTCTCACTGCCTCTCCCTCCATTCCCCCGTCCTTCTCTATTTGCCTTCCTCCCCCACCCTCCTCACTTCCAGTTCTCACTCTCTCCCATTCCCCCTGGCTTCCTAACTGCTGTCTTCTCCCATCGTCCAACCTCCATCATGTTACTCTTTAGCTCTCTGCTCTCCTGCACCCCCCATTCTCCTTCCATCCCCTGCTTCTATACCCACGTCCATGCAAACGTCCCTATACATCCACTAAGTTCTTCATCTTTCTGCTTTTACTACTTGCAGCTGATATTGAGCCCAGTCCCAGCTCTGCTCACCCCTCCCAAACACCTGCCTCCCCAAAGGACTGAGTGTGGCACATGTCAGTGTCCACAGCCTCCTCCCCGAAATTGGCTTGTTGCAACCCCTCATAATCACCATCTATCCCTGACTCTGCCATCATCCTACCAGGCTACTTCCTTTTCAAACAGGACAGACTATCTAGAAGAGGAGGTGGCTGTGCCATATACCTAAAAGAGTCATTGTTGGCCTATCCACTTTCTGTCCCTGAACAAACTATGGATATTCAGATCCTTGCTGTTAAGGTTATGCTCTGTGCAAACAATAAGGTCATCAACATTGGCTCAGTCTATATTCCCCCAGACCTTGCCGAACAGGGCTTAAAACCCCTAATGAACTGCGTCATGAGTCTAAAACGACACAGAAACCATCCTGTTAGGTGACTTTAATGTCAGCTGGCTCTCATCAGGTGCCAGAAGGCATAGGGATGAGTTAACAGGCCTGAACTTTACCCAGTTAATAACAACTCCAACCAGGATAAACTAAGAGACTGGGACTAGCACACTCCTGGACTGGGTCCTAACGAATCGTCCAACACATATCTCCCATTCTGAAGTATTGCCCGACACTATCAGTGATCACTCTCCTACCAAGTGTTATTGGTCTAACAAATTTATCAAGCCCCCTGCCAGAACAATCACAAGTAGAGTGCTCTTCTGTGGCCACCTGCAGCCACTAAAGTCTCTCCTCCAACAACAAGACTGGTCTTGCATTGAAACCGCACCTGATATTGCCTCAGTTCTACAATACTTCATTGAATGTTTCAATGAAGCCTGTGACATCCATGCCCCTTTTAGGACACATAGGATAAGGGGACTTGATAATTCCTGGATCTCTCTTAGCCTTCTGACTTAAATGAAAGATCATGACCACCTCTGGCATAGGGCCAGGACCTCTGGCAGTCAACCTGACATACAGACCTGTAAGAAGGCAAGGAACATGTGTACTAAGGCTATCCGTGAGCACAAAGAGCATTACTATAAGGACATCCTTGCCAAGACCTGGGCTGATGGGAAAAACATTCTGGGGAAAACCTCTCAGAAATCACTGGGAAAGCATCTAAACAGGCTCCAACTATGTTAAATGTTGATGGGTCTATCACCCATGACCCCGTGTTAATTACCAACACATTTAATTCATCCTTTACAGACCTTAGCCAAACTCTGCCCCCAAATTTCTTTGAACCATCCAGCACAGCTCCTACGTCCACCAAATCAGAACAGGCCTTTACCCACCCATGTTTCTACTTCAAAGCTGTCTCGGAAAGTGAGACCAAGACATAGCTATGTAAAGTTCTTTGAGGAACTAGGACAAGCAGTGATTCCCTCAACCTAAAACTTCTTACCCTAACTCTAGATGAAGTCCTATCCCCCTCACCATGCTTCTCAATCACCCACTCATACTTTCACAGTTCCCCCAGATCTGGAAATCCGCTCTGGTTACACCAGTTTTTAAGAGTGGGGACAGATTACTACTTGGGAATTATAGGTCAGTATCTATTCTTCCCCCTGTTGTCCAAAGCACGTGAAATGAATGTTGCTGACCAGTTTGTGGAGTACCTGGAAGAATACAACCTTCAATGTGTCCAACAACATGGGTTTCGGAAAGGGCACAGCACATCTATGGCCCTACTGGAATTCACAGGTTTCATTCACCATACTCTTGATCAGGGTCAACTTGTTGGTGCAACCTTTATTGACCTGTCTAAAGCATTTGACACGGTCAATCACCATTTGCTGACACAGCAACTTGCTGGGCTTGGTATATCTCCAGAAGCCCTACAGTGGTTCACCAGCTGTCTAGCAAACCGCACACAACAGGTGAGAATAGGGTCTGACCTTTCTGCTAAACTGCCTGTCTGCTCTGGGGTTCCTCAAGGATCGATACTGGGACACCTTTTATTTAGCACCTTCCTCAATAATCTTCTAGCATCCTGTTCCGAACCAGTACTCCTCTGCACCGATGATGCGGCCATTTTCTCAAAGACTGCTGACCCTGCCCTCCTTCAGGCCCAACTTCAGAAAAGTTGTACTGAAGCTGAGTCCTGGTTCATCTCTCATAAGTGGTTGCTTAATTGCAAAAAAATACTAAGGCTATGCTTTTCCATGGTACCCACAGCAAGCACAAAGCCAAACAATTGGTGATTAAAAAGAGTGCAGGTGTTATCCTTGATCAGACTCAATCTTTTAAATACCTTGGAGTTACTCTGGATAGTATGCTGTCCTACTCCAACCATGTTGAAAATGTTGCCAAGACAGTTAACATTTGCCTAGGCCTTCTACACAGGCATAAACACTGCCTTACTACCGAAGCCCTCAGATTGGCTATCCAAAGTTTAATTGTGTCTATTATTGACTATAGTTTAGTCATTTATGGTTCCGCCTCAGATACAACCCTACATCGGCTCACCACAGCTCTGAATAAGGCATGCCGTCTACTAACTGGTGCAGCGTATCGTACTCATACTTGTGACCTTTACAGACAAGCAAACTGGCTTCAACTCCATGCTCACATTGAATATCAAGCCTGCCTTCTGGCAAGGAAGGCAGATCTCTGTCTATTACCACCAGGTTCCCTTCAGCTTTTCAGAACCTTCCGGGGCACTCGGAGCACACGAAGTTCTGTAAGGCAAACTTTTACTGTCGAACCTCGCTCCAACAGTGATCCATTGCAGTCAGAGCTGCTAATTTATTTAATTCCCTTCTTCCTGAGATTGCAACGACTGCAATCTTGGGACCATTTAAGCGGAAGCTGTGTCAATTCCTAGTTTCCAGGGCATCTTGTGACTGCTATACCTAATCTCTGCTGACAGCTAAATGCACTAGGACCTCCCTCTTTTATCATTTGCCCCTGTATAGCCCTATCCTGTTGCTGTGCTATTCCACTCACAGCACTTCCTCCCTTATCCCTTTCCCATACCTGCCTTCTTTTCATCTTGCCTCATCCCCCCTTCCTTTACCCCTCCACTCCCACTCCCCCCTTCCTCTGTTTCCTCACCTTGTTCTCTCCCTCTACCCCTTCGCCCCATGAGTCTTTCCTGCTTAAGCTTCATTGTGGAGTATCCCTCCTTGCTCTTAATTTGCTCCTTCCACCCCCCCCCCCCCAAATTAACCCTGTACTTTCTCTCCTTGTAAGCCCTTTCACCCTTCTTCAGACAAGGCCACTGGCTGCACTTGACACAATATTTATCTTGCCATATTGTTCTGTTTATGTAACTACTTTCCTCATGTTGTACTACTTACTGAAACCAATGTAATTTGCTATTCAAACAACATGAAGTCTTGCTATATTATGACTATTGCAGTTTGTCCCACCATTAGAACTGCTCCGGAGGTGAAAGAGTTAACTCCATTCTAAGAATGGAACTTAGAACTCGAGCTCTATTAGAGAAGCTCTGTCTTGGTTATTTCAAACTCAAACTGTCAGATTCTTTACTCCGCCTCACTGAACAGTCGCTCCGGAGATTTCTCCTACTGCTCGGTTCATTTCTCGGTTTAAACAGTATTTTTCGGTTAAATTCAACCATGAGTATTATTATTTTAACAGCAAACCGATCGGTTCAAGCTCTGTCTGTGGTATTGTAAGTAATAGACAGGTTTTATTTCTGTGTGGAACTTGTAAATGTTTATCGGTTCGGTTCGAACCGATCAGGTTGGTTAAAACTTTAAAGAGTAAGCATTTTAAAGCTTTTAGAGTGCGGTTCCCGGATCTTATCGGTTCTAAAAAAAACGGATTTCATTACGGTTTTTTCCATGACCCGTGACACGGTTGGGAACCGATAAGGGTGTCTTGCCTGGCACTGCCGTTAAAAGGGCAAGTTTCTTGGTTAGGCTGGCATCATGTCTGAGAAACCCAAAAGAAAAAACCGGGCCCACTGGGTTTCAACACTGTAGTGTCTGTGGGGAAGCCTTTGCCAAGGCTGACCCACACACTACATGTGTTTATTGTCTGGGGTTGACCACCTCAATTCAGACTGCCAGATTGGTAAAAATTTCCCTGCAGCCACCCTGGATAAGAGAGTGGGCAGGCTCAGGGAACGAGAGGCCAAAAAGTCCGCTGACCCGGATGACCAGCCCGGTTCGATGCCAACCGAACCGGAGGGAGTGCCTTCTGACCAGGGCGAGACTTCCTCGGGCAAACGTAAAGCTGGCTCTGAGAAGCCAGTTCCAGCTAAGAAAACTAAAAAATCAGCAGGTAGGGAGTCCAGAATTCCTTCCCCAACTGCTGCAGAAATAGCAAAAGCTATACAAATTGTACAGTCACTTTCTCCGGTTCCATCCGAACCGCCTCTGTCTGGTAAAAGGTTGGTTCGGCCGGTTCCACCGGTTCAAGAATATGATATTAGGGATTTTATGAACCAGAGGAGGAGGAGGATTATGAACAGTGTGAATGTGACTTTGAGAGTCTGGATGTGCCCATTGAACCGGACATCTCCCCAGACTGACCCTTAGAATCTCCCCCTATGCTTTCTGAGTCCCCTTCTCATTTTTTGTTTTATAAAAAGGTTGCTGAATCCCTCCAGCTCCCATTGGAGGAAGTTGTGGATGAGCAAGAGGAACCTGATTTTGTAGAAAGGATGGATATTCCAGAGTCTAGGAGATTGTCTATTCCCTTGCATAATTCATTTAGGAAGCAAACAATAAAAAATTTTAAAAGCTCCTAATTCTGTGCCTCCTGTGGACAAAAAGATGGACAGGAGGTACACTTTGTCAGGTCCTGATACAGAATTCCTTTCACAGCATTGCAGTCATGTTGGTGTGGTTCAGGCTGCAGCCTATGATAAAGCTAATAGTCCCTTGGCTTCACATCCTCCTGACAAGGATTCCAGGAGGATTGATGCCATGGCAAAAAAAAAAAAAACAATACATGGCAGCGTCCTTGGGACTCAAGCAAGCAAATTACATGGCTTATGTAGCAAGGTTTCAAAAATCTAGATGGGACACTGTCATGGCTTTGGCCAAACAGGCCTCTGGCCAGCTTGCTAATGAGCTGCAGCAGGTGGCTGCTGATGGCATTGAGGCATCCAGTGCTGCTGTGGATTTTAATGATGTATCCTCTAGAGTCATGGCTACATCTGTAGCTTTTCGCAGGTTGGCCTGGCTCAGGTGTACTAGCTTGTCACAGGATACCCAGACTAAGGCTATGGATTTTCCTGTGGTAGGGAATTCTCTGTTTGGGGAGCAGACAGAGAATTATATGAAGGAAATGGATGAATATAGGACTACCTATAAGAGTGCTCAGGCCAAGGAGCGGCAAGCCACTCCTCAGAGGCAGACCCCCAGGGGTAGGGGTAGGCCTTTTCACAGGCCTTTTAACCAAACCCAGGCCTCCTCTGCTTATGTTCAGAGGGGGTTCTTCAGAGGGAGAGGCAGACGGGGTGTGAGCAGGCCTGCTCCCACCCCTCAGCCTAAAGCACCTGCCAAACAGGCACCCTGTTGGGGTGCCCAGGGCCGATTCTCCTTTACCTGTAGAGGGCAGGTTGGCTTACTTCGTTCGGAACTGGGAGTCTCTAACTTCAGACAAGTGGGTCCTGGAAGTAGTAGGTCAGGGTCTGGTTCTCAGCTTCAAAAATTTCCAAAGATGAGAATCAGATCTTTCCACCTGCAAACCCTTTAGAGACCTTTTCTTTAGAAACAAAGTCTCATCCCTCCTGGCTCTCAGAGCTGCAGAAAGGGTTTCTCCCTACATCAGGGCAAGGGTCTGTACTCCAGATATTTCCTTACCCAAAAAGATAGGAGAATGGCGGCCCATTTTAGACCTGAGATATCTGAACAAGCACCTTTTGAAACCAAAGTTCAAAATGGTAACTCTGGCAATGATTTTACCCTTTCTAGGCCATGGGACTGGCTAGCCTCCTGGACCTCAAGGGTGCCTATTTTCATGTCCTAATCAGAAGCTCCCACCGAAGTACCTCGATTGAACTGCCCTCAGGTCACTACCAGTTCAAGCAATGCCCTTGGCCTCCTGTGCCTCAAGGTATTCACAAAATGTCTGGCAGTAGCAGTTGCTCATTTAAGAAGGCAAAGGATTGCTGTCTTTCCCTACCTGGACGGCTGGCTCATTGTAGGCCAGTCCCCAGAACAGGTCAAATCTCACCTGCAAGTTACCCAGCAGCTGCTCACTCTCTGGGCTAATTGCTCAATCTTCCAAAGTCAGTTCTGGAACCTGTTCAGGTGCTCACCTTCATAGGTGCAGAATTAGACACAAAGCAGGCCAGAGCCTTCCTATCCTTAGAGAGGGTAAGGAACCTGGTGGCTCTGGCCTCCTCCTTCACTCTGCAGGTCTCTCGACCAGCAAGATACTTCTTGCAGCTCCTGGGGCACATGGCTGCGTCCAGCTGTAGTGCAAGGGCAAAATTTCAGATGAGGGACATTCAGTTTCACTTGAGAGCCTTTTGGTCTCAGAGAAGAGACCCCTTTCCAAGTTGGTCCCAGTGACCGAACCCTGATCCAGGCCCTCCAGTGGTGGCAGGATCAGAGCAATTTAAGGCTGGGGTCCCTTTCATTCCTCTGTCTCACTCCTTGACCCTCCTACGGATGCATCCCTCCTGAGGTGGGAGCCCACATGGGCGACCTCTCCACTCAGGGAGTGTGGTCCCCTCAGGAATCTCTGCTCCACATCAATTTGCTGGAGCTCAGAGCTGTCTTTCTAGCACTTCAAGTGTTTTCTGTGTCTGTTCAGAACAAAGTGGTACAAGTCAGAACAGACAACACCACAACAATGTGGTACATCAGCAAGCAAGGGGGCACTCGGTCTTGGTCTTGTGCACCGAGGCAATGAAGTTGTGGTCTCTGGCCTATTCCCTGAACACTTCCGCATAGCAGTTCACCTTCCAGGAAAGGACAATGTCCTGGCAGATGCTCTCAGCAGGATTTCCCAGGGCCATCACGAATGGTCTCTGGATCCTCAAATACTGGGGATAGTTTCTGCCAGATGGGGCACCCCTCAGATAGATCTTTTTGCAGCCCCAGACAATCACCAACTTCCACTGTTCTGTTGCAGGCCCCCAGTGTTGGGCTTAGTCCCCCTGGATGCCTTTCTCCTAGATTGGGAAGGGAAGTTTCTTTACGCCTTTCCCCTTCCCTCTCCTATTCAAGGCGCTAGTCAAAATCAGATCCCAGCCTTGCAGGGTGATTCTGATTGCCCCAGATTGAGCCAGGCAGCCCTGGTACCCACTCCTTCTGTCCCTAGCAGTCCATCTTCCCTGTGTCTCCCCAGGAATCACAACCTGTTAACCTGTGCCCAGGGAGAGTTTGGTATCGAACCTCAAATCCCTCAACCTCAAGGCCCGGCTCTTGAGGAGCTAGAATGCTGACCCACACCTTTCTCAAGGTGTTCTTGAAATCCTAAAGGCTTCTAGGAAGCCTTCCACTAGGGCTACTTATAATTCTAAGTGGAAAAGTTTTTCCATCTGGTGTTCTGGGAAACATATTTCCCCGGAATCTGCTGATTTGCCCATTGTTTTGGACTATATGGTCCATCTTAATTCTTTGGGCCTGAGACCAGCTACCCTGAAAGTACATTTGGCAGCTGTCTCTGTTTTTTGTTTCAGCAGGAAAGCCCTCCTCTCTTTCCGCTCACCCTGTATTTTCCAAGTTTTTTAAAGGATTACTTCATACTAATCCACCTTTTAGGGATCCGGCCCCTGCCTGGATCTTAATGTTTGCTTTGCTCAGTTAATGCAACCCCTTGACCCCTCTGTCTTCTGCAGAGCTTAAGTACTTAACTTGGAAAACTGTTTTCCTAGTGGCTATCACTTCTGCCAGGCGCATAAGTGAGTTACAAGCCTTGTCAGTAGAAACTGACTTTATTTCTTTCCACAAGGATAAGGTAGTCCTCAGGACTAACAGGAAGTTTTGCCTAAGGTGGTTTCAGATTTCCATCTTAACCAATCTATCTCCCTTCCAGTGTTTTTCACTGATCATTTCTCCTCTGGCGAGAAGATTGCACAGTTTAGATGTTAAGAGGCCCTAAGTTACTATATGAGCACTCAAGGGTCACAGGTTCAAATCCCTCCAACTTTTCTCACTTATGGTGAGGTCGGAAAAGGGAGACCTGCCACTAAGAGATCAATTGCCAGGTGGATTGTCTCTTGTATCCAATTTGTTATCAAAAACTGGGAAGGTTCCCCTTCAGGCCTGAGGGCTCCTCTACCAGAGGTACAGCCGGCATCTATAGCTGCTGCTAGAGACATCCTATTTTAGAAATATGTCAAGCAGCTACCTGGAAAGCAGTGACACTTTCACCAAGCATTACTCCTGGATGTCCAGGCCAGGAGAAATGCTCGGTTGCAAACAGCTGTGCTTCAGAGCCTATTCCTAAGTAGGTTCTGTCCCTCCTCCATGGAGGTACTGCTGTAGTCTGCAATATCATAATATAGCAAGACTTCATGTTGTTTGAAGAAAAAATTACTCACCTTAGTAATGTTGTTTCTTCTAATGGAGTCTTGCTATGACCATACTCCCCAGCCTGCCCCTCTCAGAACTTCTACTTGGGTATGGGGTGGGCAGCCTAGTGTGGGCAACTAGTTATGCCCATTATATATTTTCCACCCTTCTTGGGGTTTTGGGGTGTGGTGTTTTATTTTATCTTATATTACTTCTCATATTATTATATTATACTATTACTTTTGGTCCCTTGACTTGAGTCTTTGTGTTGGGACCAGCATTGGGTATTAATATTTAGGTAGCCAGTTGGCTAGTGTAGATTACAGCTTCCACACAGACCTTAGTGAGTTTTGTCAAAAGATCTGACAGTTTGAGTTTGAAATAACCAAGACAGAGCTTCTCTAATAGAGCTCGAGTTCCAAGTTCCATTCTTAGAATGGAGTTAACTCTTTCACCTCCGGAGCAGTTCTAATGGTGGGACAAACTGCAATAGTCATAATATAGCAAGACTCCATTAGAAGAAACAACATTACTAAGGTGAGTAATTTTTTCTTCTTGTGACTTGACATGGAACCTCTGTAAAAGAGCCCTTGGCTCAAAGGTCTTTCCGATTTGTTAAAAATAAATAAATAAAAAAAATTAAATAAAAAAATAAACCTTAAGCTAGACATTTTTGTTATTTCTGAATCCTGGCTTTCCCACAGGATTCCAGACTGTGCCGTCGCCATACCTGGTAACTCCCTTACCCATCAGAATCGAGCTTCTAGGGGTGGCGGGGTGGACATCTATCTCACCTCTGCCTTTCACTTTGTCCCTATACTCACTCTCTCTCTTCCTCCTCTGCCTTCGAACTTCTTATCAAGCTTATCCTCCCTTTCTCTCTCCCCATATTCGTGGCCAGTGTCTGTTCCTGCCCGTCCTGTCCTCCTCTACTATTACAGAACTCCTTTCTACCATTTCCTCTCATGCCTCTACTGGTGAACTCCTCATCCTAGGGAACTTTAACAAAGATTGGCTCTCTCTCCCTCATTATCCAAAGTCTGCAGTAACATCAAGTGCCTCAACCTAACCCAGCTAGTCTCTGACCCTACCCGCCTCAATCATAAATCATAGAAACATAGAAGTTGATGGCAGGTAAGGACCGCCAGGTCCATTCAGTCTGCCCATATTACTTACCTGCGGCATGTGCCATATGACTATTCTTAGTTCTTTGACTGTATACTCCTACTTATCTCTATGATTCCCTTGTGCCTATCCCAAGCCCTTTTGAAGCCCTGTACTGTACTAGCTTCCACAACCTCCTGGGGAAGGCCGTTCCATGTGTCCACCATCCTTTCTATGAAAAATAACTTTCTCACATTTCCCTTTAGGCAGCATCCTTCTATTTTCATGTCGTGACCTCTTGTCCTACTATTTCTTTTGAACTGAAACATGATCGACCCATTCACCTTGTTAATGCCCTTGAGGTATTTGAATGTTTCGATCATGTCACCCCTGCCCCTCCTCTGCTCTAGGGTGTACATATTGAGATCCTTCAATCTGTTCTCAAATCCCAAACTACACCCTGTTGGACTGGGCCCTTACCTCCCATCCACACCATATTATTGTGTCAAGGCACCCTCCCGGATGCCCTCAGAGACCACCACATGGTCTACTGTGTACATAAAGTTCATAGACGCAAAGCCCTGCTCAAACTCCTCCTGATTCGTTCTTTCCGGTCTTTGGACTTTTCCTCCCTCCATGAGGATTTAGCAGCAACTGACTGGTCATCCATCTCCTCTAATCAACAAAAGACACCTGCACTCCAGAGCCAGGAGGTTATTTAGACCTCCAGTGAAGATACTGAAGAAACTGTAAATCATACCAGGCTCCCGTGTTGCTAAAGTGCAAAAAATCTGGTTTATTTTGCCAAATATTACAGGAAAATCTTCAGTATACACATGTTAGTCGCATCAACAGACTCCTCGGCGCTTCGCCAATTAAGGCTGCATCAGGTCTGAATAACCTTCTGGCTCTGGAGTGCAGGTGTCTTTTGTTGATTATACGTTTTCTAGGGCTCGCAGCCCTCACCTGCACCCTGCCCCAGCTCTGCCGCGTGGCATTCTTTTTTGTTGTTAAGTTCATCGATCTCCACTGCCTGCTCCATTGGCTCAGCACTAAATCTCTTCAAGTGCCATTTCCTGGCTATATGGGATCATCATGCCCCTCTCAAGAAAACCAGGGTACGAGGTTCTCATCTCCCTTGGGTCTTTGCTGAACTGCAGGCATGCCTGCGTGCCAGTGATCTGGCATGGAAGGCTCACAAGTCTTCAGGCTCCCCTTCTGACTTTCAAAAATATTGAGCCTTATGCAATGCCTGCACTAAAGCTACTAAACATTCCAAGGCAGAGTACTTTTCCGCCACCTTCCAAAACAATATTAACCACCCATCACAGTTTTGGAAGGTCATCCACTCTCTCTTCTCTCTCCCCTTAACCAGTCCTCTGCCCCAGTCCTCAAAGTGAGGGACACCACCATCTCTAAACCCTCCTCTGTCGCTACTGAATTCAACTGCTTTTCCACCTCCTGTGCCTCTTCCCTTCTCTCCTCACCACCAACCCTTCCCCCTTCCACTTACCCCCTCCAGCCCTCCCCATCTCCCATTGTCTCCTTTTCCCCTGTTACTCTGGCTGCAACTCTCAAGGCCCTCCTGGCTCTAAACCCCCTTAAAGGTAAGAGTCCTGATGGTTTAGATCCTAAAGTACTTCACCTCTCTGCCCCACCATCTGTCTTCCTCTCACCTCCCTTCTTCACCTCTCCTTCTCTCCCCCATCCTTGTTTGTGGGAAACATGCACAGTCATTCTTCTCCTTAAAGGTGATGACTCATCAGCTCCAGGCAACTACAACCGTATCTCCCTACTCCCCACCTTGCTAAACGCTAAGAACACCTCGTTCTCTCTCAACCTTCACCTTTTCTCAACTCATCTTCATTCTTCACCCCTTTCCAGTCTGGCTTTTGCGAGTTCCACTCCTCCTCCCTTCTCAGGCTGATTGGCTCTATTCTCACTGGCGTGGATGAGGGCCTGACCACCTCAGTCGTTGTCGTCCACCTGGCCAGAGCCTTTGACACCGTATCCCACCCCCTTCTACTTGCTAAGCTCTCAGCAGCTAAACCCTCTGCAATGGGGCTTTCCACTCAAGCTACTGATTGGATCCATTCTTACCTTACGAATAGAACTCAATTTAAAATTGGTGACTCCCTGTTCCCCCCCCATCAGCACTGGCGTCCCCCAAGGATCTGTGCTTGGCTCTATTCTTTTCTCAGTTTTCCTAAATAGGCTCCCCTCTGCCTGTAGCTCTGTGTCCATCCATGTGCACGCAGACGATACTGTCTTATATGCCTCTGGTTCCTCCCAGACTGATCTGATGACCAGTCTCCAGCTGGACTTTGACAACACTCAGCTCTGGTTCTGCTCAAATCAATTGTCATTTAATGCAAAGAAGATGGTCTCCATGACCTTCGGAACCAGGCAAAAACTCTCCAGATTTCCTGTCTTCCCCTCCTTCCACACCTTGTACGGGTCCCCCTTGAAGATGTCCCCTCCTTCAAGTACCTCGGGATGTGACTTGACTGGCACATTGATTTCTCTGTACATGACGATGCTATCCCTAAAAAACTGCACCCAAAGCTAAGGGCTTTGTACCATAAGAGTGGATGATTTCCCTTGCTAGCTTGTCGAGCCATTCTGTAGAGAATGATTCTCTCAATTTTCGACGGTGGAGACACTGTTTACGGCGGCACTCCTAAGTCCACCCTGGCCAGACTGGATCCTCTCTTTCACTCCTTCTGTTGTTTTGCTCTTGACAGCCCAACCAGATCTTAGCACTGTGCCCTTTACACCTCACTGTCCCTTCCCTCCCTTGAATCCAGACGCCTTGCACATTGGTCATCCTTTATTGCCAAGTGCTGGCTTAGTTCTCGCCCCCTCTTACCTCTCCTCTCTACTTCCACCCCCTCATTTCTCCTATTCCCTCCGTAGCTCTGGCTTTCACTCCTTTGTATTCCCACCTAGGTCATCTTCTTACAGCCAGGCTGCTTTCTCCTCCCACCTCCCTAAACTCTGGAATTCCCTCCCCCTTTCCATCCGCTCTACCACCTTCCTTCACTCCCTCGCCTCTCTTCTTAGTGATTTCACGACTCCCTTCTGCAACTACACCTAAAGTTCTCCCTTGCTCCTCCACACCTCATCCTTCTCCCTCCCCGTTTCCTCTCCTCCAATAAACTCTGCCACTGCTCCCATTGCTGTCCCCTATTCTACCCCTTTAACAGAGTTGGCTTTTGTATATACTGTAACCATTATGTAAATGACTGTAAATACTGCTCTGTAGATGCTCTGTTATTGTACATACTACCTGTAATGTTCTGTTTATTGTATCTTTATGCGCTGTATATTGTACATACTGTCCTATAATGCTCTATCATTGTCTCCCATTCCCGCTTCCCCCCAGGATGCATCTAGAAACAAGCTGTTATGCAGCTCAGTATGTCTTTCCTGGTGAAACTTTTGAAATAAATAAATAACACATATGACCAAGGCATGTATTTATTGGTTAATCTGCTGGAATGCTGGCCAGTCTCTTAAGTTCTGTCAGTATACAGCTGAGACCTTTCGCCAATGGCTGATTATACTGAAAACCTTTTGTAACCTGGAGGATGAACTACTGCTCCAGGCTATAGCGTATGACTCAAGCTTCCCCACAAACTCTATAGATACAGTGATGCAGCATTGGCATAGGTTAGGGCTCCTGTATGTGTTTCAGTTAATAGGCCTGTAGGGAATCTTGCCGTTCTCAGCCCTACAAGCCACACACCACCATCCCCCCAAACCATTACAGATACCTTCAACTCTGCTCTTTCCTGGTAGGGAAGGGGTCAGCCCTTGCTCACATTCTGGAGAAACCTTCTTTGCTTGTCTTAACTGCTCAAAGCTAGTCTTCTTGGGGAAACCTGGGAAACCTGGGAACACCTCATTAGCAACTCTTACAGATCTCCGCAGGAGGTTTCTCCTGACTACCGACTCTATTGTCCGGTGTTGGAATGCAGAACTTGCAACCTCCCACACCTTGGAGATCTGGCTCAGGTTAGCCATTCTTGTATATAAACTAACAACTGCCACTTACTAGAAGGATTTCTCCTGGAAGTGCTAGTATCGGTACTTTCGTACACTAGCAGTTGTGGCTAAATTTACCAGGACAGGCAAAGGCAAATGCTGAAGAAACTGTGGTCAGCCATGGGCCAACCAAATCCATATTCTCTGGGCATGTTCCCGTTTCCAGTCCTTCTGGCAAGCCATTTTACAGGAGATTGAGGCAATATTTGACTGTCCTGGCCAGATTACTCCCTCACTCATTCTACTCACCATCTCTCCGGAGGGCAGCACACTACATAAAGACGTGTTGATCTTAGTAGCCAGATAAGCCATAACAAGACCATGGCACACGGACAGAGCCCCCACCTATGCTACTTGGAGAGAGATGTTAGAAATCTACACATTAGAACAAATAACAGATAATGGACTGACTACCCTGTTTGATATCCGCTGACGCAAATGGGTCTTATACCAACTAGATAAATACTCTGAGTTTGTACCCTGAAGCAGAGTCCCACTTCCCTTTTCTTTTCCTGCCTAAGCAGCTTGTCGCTGCATCCTTCTGTAACTTTTACCCTTGTAGCCTTTATTTTTCTAAACCTTGCATAGTTAAGACTAGTACATGTAGTAAAATGTTGGCATATTCTGAAGTATGTCTCCTGCTGGATGAGAGGTACCAGCCTATGGACAAAGAGATGTGGACTTGACACAATTCTTGCGCCTCCTTGCAAGATACAATAATGTATTTGCTAGTTTGTGTGAACATTTGTTGCAGCTATGCATCATATACAAAACACAAAGTGTAAAAATGCTCCTTGTGTACGTTTCTTGTACTTTTAGTCTTATCTCCTGTATATAGTTTTGAATAAAGAATAAATTATAAACAAAAACAAAAAAAGAGGATTCTCAGGACAGTTGGGCAGAGCTAGCAGCCCAGGCATCCAGATGATTATTCAGCAGCTCCTACATGGGGAGACTTATATAACTTTAACATAACAGCTTTAAATAATTAGATCCTGGTCTGATGGATCTTTTTCAGGGATATCTCTTTCATCAGGTCACACCTGTGGAACTACCACCATAGGCGCCAGGATCACATTGAAGCTTTTTCTGTAGCAGGCTATTAGGGGCCGCCCACTCTGACGTCATACGCCAGTGTTGCCCTCCTGTATATATACTTGGGTGGCCCCACTTCCGCCTCAGTTCTTTCCCGCTGTCAACCTAACGTGCATGGACTCCACGGAACCTTTGTCATTCAGGCAACTGCTAAAAGCATACTTATCTTTTATTTTCCTCTGCCTTCGAAATCACTTTATTTAAAAGTGATTTCTTTCCTTTTGTATGTTGAGAACGACTGTTTTTTCTGCCCTTTTCCATCACTGCGGATAGAAGATTCATTCAGCAGACAACCATGATCTTTGTGTCTGCTACCTCTGGTCTAGCCACAATGTCTTTTCCTGCGAGTACTGCCTGAAATTCAATCTCACTACCTGGTGACACTGAAAGAAAGCCCTATAGACCTTCCTGATGGAGCAGAAGGCAGCCAGATCAGAGCAGGGATCCTCAGGGGCTCCCCTTCCCAGTCGCCGGCTTCTTCTTTGAGCTCTCAGGCTACCAAGGCCCAGGACCAGTCTTCGGGGAAAAACACTCACCAGGACAATGAATGCTCCAAGACCCCCCGCACGGCGCTCCAGCTCCCTGTTGACTTCCACCTCCTTATCTGGGGTAGCACCATTGCCAGGTTCGGTGACCTCCTCTCCTGCCACCCAGGCCTTCCCCAGGAGTGAGTTCTACCAGCCGGCAGTTGACTATTGAAGGCCCATCAACTTCCAAGTCATCAGTGCCTGCCCCACCGCTGTGACCTCATGCACAGCAAGGTACTGGGTCCCTCAGGCTCTGTGGTGTTAGGCATTGAGTCGACAATGCTGGTCTCCATGCTCCTGCAGCCAGTGATGACAGTGCTTCCTACACCTGTCGTTGATCTAAACGGTACTAACCTCCATTACTATGGCTCATATTCATTAGCTTATTTCACAGCCAGGGCCTTCGTTGCCACTGCCGTCGGGTGCTACCTCGACCCAAGCAGGGTCCCCAACAGGCCCGTAAAGGAGTCAGAAGTTCCGGTCTGGGATCCTCCTCCTCCAAGCCTTCTCAGTGATGGGGCGGGGGCTGCCATCCCCACTCCCATCACGCCCGCTCTGAGTCCTCCCGTTGGGGGCCGGCTCCATCACTTCCTTTCCACCTGGTCCATTATCACCACGGACAGGTGGGTTCTGAGGTGGTTGGTCAGGGACTGCCTTTGGAATTCGAGCAGTACCCTCCAAGCTGAGCCCGCGCCCCTCGGGAGGAACGGGTATCCGCTCAGACTCAGTTGGCTCTCAGAGACGACATCACTCAGCTCCTCCTCGAGGAGGCAGTAGCTCCAGTGGTGGATCCTCCAGCAGACCCAGTCTTTGTCTCCAGGTACTTCCTAGTGCCCAAGCGGATAGGGGACTGGCGCCCCATTCTAGACCTGCATGCCCTGAATCAATATCTCGGGTCACTCATCTTTCAGATGGTCACTCTGTCCCAGATCATACCATATTTGGAGCGAAACATGTGGTTCTGTTCACTGGATCTGCAGGACGCGTTCTTTCACATCCCAATCTGTCCATCCCATCAGCGGTTCCACTGCTTCAGGGTCGAAGGGACCCTGTACGAGTTCTGAGCCATGCCGTTCCGGCCTGTCATCAGGCCCACGGGTCTTCATCAAATGCATTGCAGTGGTGGCGGCCCATCTCCGGCATCGGGGGGGGGTCAGAATTTACCCCTACGTTGATGATTGGCTCCTAGCAGGTTCCACCCAACAGGAGGTGGAGAGGTCCAGGGACCTGGCCCTCCAGACCTGTTCTCAACTCGGCCTCCTAATCAATGAGGGCAAGTCGGAGCTCATGCCTTCTCAGGTGATGTGCTTCATCGGGGCAGAGCTCGACTCTTATCAAGCCAGAGCTCGGCTCCTGGCAGTCAGAGCCGAGGTTCTCTCCTCCTTTGCCCAATAATTTCTGGTTGGGCACTTGCCCAATAATTTCTGGTTGGGCACTTGCGCCCTGCCAGGGACTTTCTGTGCCTTCTGGGTTACATGGTGGCGTGCACCTTAGTGGTCCGTTGGGCCCGGTTCCACATGCGCCCCCTCCAATGGGATCTGGCTGCCCAGTGGACTCAGTGCCATGGTCATTTCAACCACCTGATCACTGTAACCCGGAAGATGTGGGATGCTCTCCAGTGGCGGACCGCCCCAGACTGGTTGCAGGAAGGGATCCCGTTTGTCTGCCCCAAGCTGATGGTCGTCCTCACAACCAGTGCCTCTCTCATGGGCTGGGGAGCCCACATGGGGAACAAAAGGTTCCATGAGCTCTGGACCTCCGATGCCACATCAACTTGTTGGAGCCCAGAGCAGTCAGACTGGCACTGTCAGCTTTCGCTCCTCAGCTCCAGGGTCAAGTAATTCAAGTCCAGTTGGACAATACCACGACCATGTACTACCTCAACAAATGGCGGCACGCACTCCTGTCTGCTGTGCAAGGAGGCACTCCGCTTCCGGACCCTCGTAAGCCGGTTGGGAGGCAGATCTCCTAGCCATCTATGTGGCAGGAACCTCGAACCATCTGGCGGATGCTCTCAGCCGCTTAGACCAGACATCCCATGAGCGGTCCCTCCATCCAGAGGTAGCTTACAGCTTGTTCTCCCGTTGGGGCAAACCGATGGTGGACCGGTTTGCCTCCAGGGAAAACACCAAACTGAAGCTGTTTCATGCCCGCCCCCTCAGCAGGGGGATGCCTTTTCGAGGCCATGGACCCCAGGCCTCCTCTCTGCCTTCCCTCCATTTCCCTTGATCCACAAGGTGCTCCTCAAGGTGAGGAGGGACAAGGCGAAGGTGATCCTGGTAGCCCCAGACTGGCTGCGCCAGTTCTGGTATCCAGATCTCCTCAGCCTCAGCTGCAGGCACCGGGAGCGACTTTGTACACGCCCGGACCTGATAACACTCAATCGGGGGAAGGTCTTCCATCCAGACCTTCAATCCCTGCACCTCACAGCCTGGTACCTGAGTGGCTAGAGTTCCAGGCTTTGTGTCTTTCTGAAGATGTCTACACCGTGGTGGAGGCATCCAGAAAGGAATCGACCAGGAAATGTTATGCCTTCAAATGGAAAAGGTTTTCAATTTGGTGTCAGGATAAGGGCCTGAACCCGCTGTCCTTTCCAGTGGCTAACATTCTTGACTACCTTTGGTCTCTCTCTCCAAAGGGGGTCTACGGTCATCGACCCTTAGGGTGCACCTGGCAGCCATCTCTGCTTACCGGGTGCGGACTGGTCAGCCAACGTTGGTGCAGGAGTGGTCGGGTGCTTTTTCAAGGGCCTCCACCTCCATGGGATCAACTGCTGGTACTGGCAAAGCTCATGGGCAAGCCATTCGAACCAATGCACAAGTGTGAGTTATCACACTTGTCGTGGAAGACTGCCTTCCTGGTGGCTATCACGTCTGCCAGAAGGACAGGGGAGCTCCAGGCGCTTTTGGTGGACTCCACTTATCTGGTCTTCCACAGGGATAAGGTTGTCCTATGCCCCCACTCGAAATTCCTTCCGAAGGTGGTGTCAGAGTTTCACCTTAACCAGGTGTTAACCCTGCCGGTATACTACCCTAATTATACCTCAGAGACTGAGTACAGGCTCCATACTTTGGACATGAGATGTGCTCTCTCCTATTATAAGGAGAGGACGGCGGAAATTCGTGGAGAGGTTCGCCAGCTGTTTGTCACCTACACTAAAGCCGCTTCTGGCAGACCTGCAGCGAAGCAGACTATTGCAAGATGGATTACATCATGCATAGGTCTGTGCTATGAGCTGGCGAGCATGAAGCCTCCCAGAGGGATAAGAGATTTTTGTACCTGCCATACTGCTGCATCGGTGGCTGCTTCCTGGGACATCCCTATCCAGGAAATCTGTCGGGCTGCTACCTGGAAGTCAGCAAACACCTTTATCACCCACTACCACATCGACCTTGAGTCACGCCGGGATGCTGGTTTTGGGGCCTCACTTCTCCAATCTCTGTTCCCTAAGTAGGGGATGTGCGCCTTGCCTCCCTCCTCCTGGAGAACTGCTAGGAGTCTGCCAAAGAGTGTGGATGAACAACATATCCACACTCCTAGAAGAATAGGTTACTCACCTGTAACAGTAGTTCTAGGAGTGGTATATGTTGTTCATCCACACAGACCCACCCGACCTCCCCGGCTGCGGATGCACACAACCTGGCTTCCAGCGGGCTAAGATCTGGCGTCATGGGGCGGAGCCAAGGTATTTACCACCAGAGTCGGTGGGAGGAGCCAGCTTGAAGACTTCCGGTGATCCTTAAAGGGGAAAGGGACATGCCAAAGAGTGTGGATGAACAACATATACCACTCCTAGAACTACTGTTACAGGTGAGTAACCTGTTCTTTCTACTCGCTAGATATTGTGCCTGGCGTTTTCTGGCAAGACACGTTGTCCTTCTCCTGGAAGGGGAGATTCCTTTATGCCTTCCGGCCGTTTCTGCTCCTTCAGAGAGTTCTCCTTAAGGCGCAAACGGAAAGGACATCAATGATCCTGGTGTCTCCTCTATGGCCTCGACAAATCTGGTTCCCACTGTTACAACAGTTAGCAGTGGAGCCTCTGATTGCACGTCCACTGAGCACCTTCTTACTGTCTCAGGACAAGGGGACCTTGGTCCACCCGAACTTGAGGTCTCTACATCTGCATGCATGGCTCCTGAGGACCCTGCCAAACTTCGCTTTGGAGTTTCTGATCGGGTCACTGAAGTCCTTGTGGAGGCTAAGAAACCCTCCACTAGAGCAACATATGCTATGAAGTGGAAGAGATTTTGTCTTTGGGCCATGGCTCGCCACCTGGATCCTCTGGCATGTCCGGTTAATCTGCTGTTAGATTACTGGCTATCCCTTTCAGAGTCAGGATTGGGCTACTCCTCAATTAAGGTGCTTTTGGCTGCCCTTTCTGCCTATCACACCCCTGTCCAAGGCAGAACGGTGGCTCAGCTGGAGGTGACACGCACTTTTCTTAGAGGTGTGCTTCACATAAAACCTCCCATTAGGGATCCTGTTCCCCCTTGGGATCTTCTGTTTGTTATGGAGAAGTTGACCGTACCACCTTTTGAACCTGCCGCGGATTGCGAGCTATGTTTTCTTTCTTGGAAAACGTTATTTTTAGTTGCCGTTACTTCTGCTTGAAGAATTTGCGAGCTTCGGGCCCTGATGTGTAAGGAAATCCAAATTTGAGATAAGTTCTCCCAGGGTTCCTTTTTATTTTTCAAATAGTGGGGGAGTTCTCCACCAGGCCGGTGTCTCTCTCTCTCTAGAAAAACTACTGAATATGTGACGATCTCTACCCCAGAGAAGAAAGACTCCAATATTCTGATATGAGTTCAAAACGTATTGCTTTTCTTTATTCAGAATTTCCAATTTTTCTATTTGCTTCCGTTATAATTTCTTTGTTTATATTTTTCTTTGTTAACGTTTCGGGACCAACTTAGTCCTTTCATCAGAACTGAAATAGGCTGAAAAACATAATCAGAATCATACAATTATTTTTTCTTTGTCATAATTTGAAGTTGCAAAACTGAAAAAGTAATTTTGAACAGTTCATTTGCAGGTGGAACATACCTGCTTACAATCGGCAAATCTCACTAACACTCGCTATATAGACCAATTTTATCTTGATGTAGAGAAAGAAGTTAAATTAATCAGTTGCTGCTTTGTTGCAAAATTGTCATTATTTATGCTTTCTATTTTTTAGCTGCACACTTACAAAGTAAGGCCACTGTAAAGGGAGGTAGTTCGTAGATGTGCATATCAAATGTATATTGTCTAACTTAAAGTTATTATTTTATTGTAGTGGACTTTATTTCTGTGGGTACTCGGGGGAAGGGGTTGTTTGTGAGAGAAACCATTCTCAAAGTTTACCTTAACGGCTATGTTTGTTTTCTCATACATGCCCTTTTGCCCATTAAAATACATACCTAATGTCTACTGTGTAAATATCCTGGTTCTGTTTTCATATATTTGTAGACTTAGTTTCCTATTTAGAATAGAAAGGAAACAGGAATGTTTATTACTAATGTACTAAGATGCCGCAGATCTCCCACTAATGGAGTAGCGCGATTATGTCACACATGATGACGCTTTGCTGTGGCTCGGTCTTATATAAAAACCTCTCAGTGCCTACGAAGAAGCTGAGAGGTCCCTACCCTTGTATATTTTATGTTACAGTGTCTCAAGGATCTTCCAGTATAAGGTCGGGAGAGCCCTGCTAATAGGAAAACAGCCCTGGTGTGCTGGAAATATTCAGAGGCACAGGACTGATGGAATTAAATAATATTTGTTGTTAATTTTTACTTTTCTATAAGAGACAAGCAGGAGGAGGAGGAAGAGAAGCTGATATAATTTGTAGTAACCTATAGTAAGCATTTTTATTTAATTTTTATAAGCTGTCCTAAATATAACCATAATCAGTGATTTACTATATAGATTAAATATGTTACTGTTGCCTCTGTTTGTGAAATAAAAAGAATGCATAATATTATATTGGGCTCAAGGTAGCTAACATTTTGACCTCCTATGTATACCATATGTTACTGTTTCAAGCTTAAAACTATTAGATGTTTTCTGAGGCAGTAGTCTAGAAAACTTTTATCATAATGTTTCTATTGTTCTCTTAAGGAGACAGTGACTGTTACTCTGTATCTTGATGTTCCCCCTATCTAGATACATTTTCTCCAGATAGCTTCAATAACACTCTAAAGATGCTAGTAACAAGAATATTTAATTATTTTGTTATGAGGCTCCAGTTCAGGTTTTCATTCATTCCATATCTGCTTTAAAAAGTTTTTAAAGTAAAAATCCACCAAGCTTCTCTTCTGAGTAACAGAGTTTCCCAGTTCCTTTCTCTTTGTGGTTACTTAACCTTCTGAATACCCACGAACTTCAAGGACGCAACTTGATGTTGGCGAGAGTTGAAATTTCTGGCAACTTTTGACTTTTCATCACCACATCTGATCTTGCTTTTATGCTCTGAGATTCTTAGGGCAAACCACAACGTCGTTAAAACTATGTAATATTTTGTACAGGGACAAATTGTGCAATAAATCACGTGATCTGTGTTACAGGTAATAAAGTCTCGGATTCAAATTCTCTGTCTTGACAAGTGCCTTTTATGGATTTGGATATGAGACCGTTATTACAGTAGGTACAATTTCCACAGTTGTAAAAACCTTTCAAGCCTCTATTCAACCAAGTTGTAATAGGTGGTTCTGGTTTCCAGTGCTGGGTCTTTACTGTAAAGTTTCTAATATTTTCAGTTTTTCTGGCTGTTATCCATGGTTTTTCTTGAAATGTTCTGTTGCCATTTTCTGTTGATTGTAAAATGTTCCAGTTTTGAAGTAAAATTTGTTTAATGTTTGGAAATAATTCTGAAAATGTTGTACTTATTGTTAATTTTCCTGTCTTTTCTTGCTGAGTTTTGTCTTCTAATAGCATTTGTCTGCTATGACCTTGGGTTTTAATTTTTGCTTCATTTAAAGTTTTTATATTATACCCCCTTTCTTGGAATCATGTTGTGAGGTCTGTTATGTTCTTTTCAAAGCATTGTGTCGTACTGCTGTTTCTTTTAAGGCGCAACATTTGACCAAATGGGATGCTCTTTTTTAAACTTGGTGGATGAAAGCTTTGGGCATGTAATATGGTGTTTTTTTTCTGTGGGTTTCCTGTATAAATCTGTTATTAACTTATTTCCCTCTAGCACAATATTGAGGTCCAAGAATTAAATATTGTTGTAACTGTATTCCATTGTAAATTCAAGATAGTGTGTACAGGAATTTAAATATTGATGCAATTCTTGAAGTTTCTCTTCTGAATTGTTCCAAATGATGATTACATCGTCAGTAAATCTTCTATATAAAATAAGAGATGTCCTGTAGATGTTCACCTCATTGTGAATGTATTTTTCAAATTCTCCCGTCAAAATGTTAGCGTAGAAAGGTGCTAGTGTAGCACCCATCACTGTTCCTTTAAGCTGTAAAAAGCTTTTGTCTTCAAACTTGAAATAATTATACTTTAAAACTATTTGTTAGTTTTAGTAAAATCTCTTGGTCTGGTTCATTGGTTTCTCTTTCTTGTAATGAATGTTTTAATGCTGTAAAGCCTTCATTGTGAGGAATACTCGTATACAAATTCTTTACATCACACATTACTAGGATAGTTACTGAGATCCAAGTTTCTAGTGTTGAAATCTTCTAGTATTTGGATACAGTGTTTTGTGTCCTTAATGTATGATGGGAATTCTGTGACCAGTTCCTTAATATAGAAGTCAACATACTGAGACAAAGGTTCTGTGATGGAGCCAGTTCCTGATATAATGGGTCTTCCTGGTGGTTTACTATGATTTTTATGAATCTTAGAAAGGCAATAAAATAGTGGTGTTCTGGGGTGTTGATTTATAAATTCTGGTTCCAACCATTTCTCTATTAGATTTCTAACAATCGCTTGTTCTATTATTGCTTGTATTACCTGTTTTAAGAGTTTTAAAGGTATTGCTGGAATTTGTAGATAGGTGTCACTTTTCAGCTGTCATAAGAATTCTTCCTTATAATCTTCATAATCCAAAATGACTATATTTATTTTTTATTGTAAATCAGTTTACAACCTTTGAGCCAGAGGCTCATTTCCAAAGGTATCTCGTCACATTGAGGACAAACATTACAATTTTAGGTTACAGAATACAAGTAGCTGACACTAGCGTTACACATATTGATTTCATACATTTACAATTCCGTGGTAATTACATTGATAAAGCTGGCACTGGCTGATTATAGCAGAGGTATGGTGCACAGGGGAAGAGGGTGGGGGGTGAGGTGGAGTGCTGCCCAGTGGGCATTGTCAAGTGAGGAGAGATTGAGGCCATATTTAGAGACAGGAGCAGCTGCGAGTGTTAAAGAGGGCGGTTTTGAAGTTGGAGATTGTGGGGGCATTGGAGGTGGGAGCAGGGAGAGAGTTAAATCAGGATGGGGCTCTGTAGCAGAAAGACCTCTGACCATGGGTGGTCCTGGATCTGGGGACCAGTAGACTGGTCCTGTTGGCGATACGGGTTGTGATAGTGGGTAGGGTATGGTGGATGGAGGCAGTCACCCCAGGAGGGGAGAGCCCAAGTAGGGTTTTTTTTGTGAGGTGGCAGGTTTGATAGCGTAGCCGTTCATCCAGGTTAAGTAGTTTAGCCTCATCATAGAGTTGACATGTTTGTGTGAGCCTGGGGGCAGCAGTGATCAGTCTGCAGGCCTTATTTAGGGTGAGGCGAATTTTGTTGAGGGCAGTCATGTCAGCAGCACCATAGACTGGCAGGCCATAGTCTACAAGGGACAGTACTGAAGACGTGACAGCAAGTCGGAGAGCATCGGGGGGGGAGGCAGTTTTTATAGCGGTAGAGGATGCCAAGCCGTGTATTAGTGGCGGATGCAAGGGCATCAATGTGGGTGTGGAATGTGAGGGCTGAGTCGAAAGTAAGCCCAAGGTATTTGTAGGAGCAGACTTGTTCAAGCGGTTGTTTGGTAATAGGGAGGATAGTGAGTGGGTGGTTGCAGGCTCTGTTCTGGGGGTGGGCAAAGAGCATATTTTTTTTTTTTTTATTTTTTAAGATTAATGATGAGTCTGTACTCCTTAAACCAGGCTTCGGCATCATTGTAGGATTGTTTTAGGGAGTCCCGAAGGGGGATGGGATTGCGGTGGGTGGCAAAAATGACAGCATCGTCTGCATACATAAGGATTTTGCCAGAGCATGCACTGGGCAGGGTGTTTAGGTAGAGTGAGAAGAGAAGGGGGCCCAGGATGGAGCCCTGGGGAACCCCTGAGCGGATGGGACAGTTTTCAGAGAGAGAGTGTCCCATTGATTTTTACACACTGTGAGCGAGCGGTTAGATAGCCCGTGCACCATGCAAGGGGATCAGCAGAGAAATCAGTGTGGCAGAGGGCATCCAGCAGAGGAGGGTGGGAGACAGTGTCGAAAGCCTTTGAGAGATCAACGAACACTGCACCAGCTAGGGAGCTGGTGTCCAGGGAGGGGTGTAGGAAATTGGAGAATTCAATTAGTGCAGTGCTGGTACTGTGACCAGCCCGGAAACCATGCTGCTCTGGGCATAGGATGTTGTGCTTTGTCAGATATTAAGTGATTTGAATGGCCACCACTTTTTCTAGGGCTTTTGGGGGGGTGGAGATTGGTCGGTAGTTGCTGGCGAGGGACCTGTCACCCCCTTTATGAATAGGTGTGACTACGGCTATTTTCCATGCTGTGGGAAATTGCCCTAGGCAGAAGAATCGGTTTAGTAGGCTGGTGAGTGGGGCAAGGACTTCATCCAGCACCCGCCTGAGAATACTGGGGTCCAGGGAGTCGCTGCCAGGATTATTGCCTTTTAATGCTTTAATTAGGAGGGGTCTGGCTTCCTGGGCAGATACCTTGCTTAGGTGGAAGCTGGGGCGTTGGAGGATGGGGGGAGTAGGCTGCTGGGGAGGTCAAAGAAATTACTGGGGAGGACAGAGCTAAGGTCAGTAAAGGAGGTGTTAAGGCAGTTGGCTTTGTAGGCAGGATCAGTGGAGGTAGTGCCATCAGTAGTGAGCTGGGAGGGGGGAGGGGAGCGTGATTTCCCATTTAGCTGTTTAATATTGTCCCAGAAAGTCCAGGCAGACCCCCAGGAGGAGGAGGTGAGGGTGGCTTGGTAATGGTCGGCCTTGGCTTTACGGATGGCCCATGAGCACCTATTCCGGGCAGCATTGTAGGCTTGTCTATCAGCCATCCTGCCTGTTTCTGTGGCAAGATGCCAGAGGTTATCCCTATTTCTAAGCATTTGTAGTAAGGCAGGGGTAACCCAGGGTGCATTGTGTTTTTTGGATCGTTTTTTGGCGAGGGGTGCAAAGAGGTCACAGGCCTTGTTAAAGGTTTGTGAGAAAAAGGCAAGGGCAATGTCAATGTCGGGTGCATGATGAATGGGGGACCAATTAATCTGGGCAAGAAACTGTTTAAGGTTTTTCAGCCCACCAGGGCGGAGGCGCCTGCGGAGTGTGGTCTGGGCTTTGGGTTTGGGAGCTGCCCAAAGAAATAGGATGGGGAGTGGTCACTTAGGGAATCCGGGAGGACCTGGATGTTACGGATTTTTTGGGGGTGGTTAGTGATAATTACGTCCAGAACGGTACTGGTTCCTCTCTTTGGGTTTACTCTAGTGGGCTGGGAGATAAGTTGCATCAGGTCTTGGGCAGCGAAGGAGTCTCGGATCATGGAAGAGGAGGCGCTGAGCCAGTTTACGTTAAGGTCCCCCACTAGGATTTGTTCCATCTTGTGGTGGAGGGTGGCCAGATGTTCAATTACAGAAATTAACGCTGGGTTCTGGTTCTTTGGGGGAAAGTAGGCAGTGGTGAGATAGAGAGGGCCCCTAGAGGGGTCAGGAGTGAGTTTGAGGGTAAGGGCCTGGGCCTCATTCACAAGAACGGGGGCAGGGAGCGCTTGTCCAATGATTGTGTCCCTGGTATAGATTGCACACCCTCCCCCGCGTTTGCGTACTCGGTCCTCCCGGTATAGGGTATAGCCTGGGAGGGAGACAAAGGAGTCTGGGGTGGATTTGGACAGCCAGGTTTCAACCAGGGCTATGATGTCTGGTTGATGTACCATGGCCCAGCACTGGAGGGCATCACATTTTTTCAGTAGGCTGCATATGTTCATGGAGGCTATTCGGAATCCAGTGGACCTAGTAGGTGGGCTGGAGGGGGCAGGGCCTGGGTTAAGATGCATGTTACCAGATAGGAGTAGTAGGAAGACCAAGGCTGTGGTCAGGGGGTGGTAGTATGTCAGCTTCCGTGGGATACGCTGGGATGGGGAGGAAACCATAGTAGCTCAGGGAATGGGCAGGGTTCGAAGGGTCAGGAGGGTAATGACAAGTTGCAGCCATGGGGAGCCAGGATAGGCAGTGGGGGGATAGCGAGGGGGTGGGTGCCATGGCCCAGGGTACATGGTCAGTGTAGGGTGGGATTGGACTAAGTCAGGGAGAGTTGGGGGTGCTGGTACAAGTGGCCCCGGGAAGATGTCTGGCTGATGGGATGTGGGTACTAGCAAATAGATGAGGGGGAGACATTTGAGGAGAAGGTGTACAATCATAATGCCTGGCGGTAGCAGCTGGGCAGATGGTCCAAGTATATCGGCTGTCCCTCTGAAAGCGTGTATACCACTCTGGAGTAGCGGTAGGGTCACAGACTCTGGTGGACAGGGTACAAGGTTTGAGACCCTGGTAGGGCAGGTGAAAAAGGACCTGGTTGTGCATGGGGATCCAGATTCTGATTGACTCAGAGCAGGCTGGGTTTGGACCAAATCCAGGGTGGAAATAGCGACTCCTAGTGGTCACTGAGGATTAGTGGCAGGCTGGGTGAGGGTGCAGTAGTAGGGCAGGGGTAGGTACTGTAAGAGGTCTAAACCTCACCTTCAGGTTCTTGGCAATATTGGAGATGCAAATAATCACAGACAAGTTGCATTCGAGTAATAAACAAGTTTATTACTACAGAAAGGGATAAATCACAGTTGCCCTAAGCAGTTCTTACCAGTACAAACTGGGAGCCAGTGCTAAGCGTTCCCTACACCTCGAGGTTTCTCTGTAGTCTCTTGGGATCTCTCGGGTCTCCGAGGTGTAAAGCCTGTGCATAACATTATATACCTGTGATAATTACTATGGTTACTAAAAGATAGAAACATTTCTAGTTACAGAGATGAGCCCTATTGGCTAAATTAGAGGTGGCTCCACGGTCCAAGATAACATTATATAATTCTGTAAAGTCATCAGTTTTAGAACAAAGACGTTCTTATACAAAGTCTTACATAACAAGGTGAAGTGGTGTCCATCACGAAAGATGGCAATGTTGCCTTAACATTATAATTACTTCAAGGACAGGTGTCTTGGCATCTGACAAGTAAGAAATAGATAGAAAATACATGGTATAATGTGTGTGCATTAGCAAGCAAAGTGAGTTACAATAATATGTATTCATATCCTGACATCTACTCTTATACGGTAGATGCCCTTAGCCCTATGTATTAGTATAGCCTATGCCTAAACATTAGCTGTCTACGGTGTACCTCTGAGGGTATCAATTAGGGTGCAGGGGCCTCGTGTAACAGTACCTAGGGCTAGGTAGGAGGCTGGGTGTTTCCTTTCTGTTCTAAATAGGAAACTAAGTCTACAAATATATGAAAACAGAACCATAGATATTTACACAGTAGACATTAGGTATGTATTTCAATGGGGAAAAGAGCATGTATGAGAAAACCATCAAGCTATGTAGTTGGGCATCCCAGTAAGCGACCAAAAGAAATGACCTGTAAGCTAGGTCCTGATTAAAAACATTTATTGTAGTATATAAAAAATGGTAAAAATGCAGCTAGCACTCATACAATGACACGCAGACGTACGTTTCACGTCAGAGAGATGCTTTTTTAATGGGAACTAGCTTACAGGTCATTTCTTTTGGATGCTTACTGAGATGCCCAACTACATAACTTGATGGTTTGTCCTTTTGTTGAGGCTCCAGTGTTGTTCGCCGGTAGCCTTCTTGTGCTTTGTGTTCATGTATGAGAAAACAAACATAACTGTTAAAGTGAACTTTGAGAACAGTTTCTCTCACAAACAACCCCCCCCCCCCCCGAGTACCCATAGAAATAAAGTGCACTACAATAAAATGATAATAACTTTAAGTTAGACAATATAAATTTGATATGCACATCTAGGAACTACCTCCCTTTACAGTGGCCTTATTTTGTAAGTGTGCAGCTAAAAAATAGAAAGCATAAAAAATATGACAATTTTGCAACAAAGCAGCAACTGATTAATTTAACTTCTTTCTCTAGATCAAGGTAAAATTGGTCTGTATAGCAAGTGCTAGTGAGATTTACAGAGTATAAGCAGGTATGTTCCACCTGCAAATGAACTGTTCAAATTACTTTTTCAGTTTTGCAACTTCAAATTATGACAAAGAAAGGATATATGATTTTGATTGTTTTTCAGCCTGTTTCAGTTCTGATGAAGGGACTAAGTTGGTCCCGAAATGTTAACAAAGAAAATATAATGGGAGCAAATAAAAAACTGGAAATTTTGAATAAAGAAAAGCAATACTTAAGCAATAAAACACGACAAGGTGTGTGTTATCGTGTAATAACGTCACTCCTGGGGTGGGTTGAAACACGAGGCAAAGCCGAGTGCTTCCAGCACCGCAGGAGTGACGTTATTACACAATAACACACACCTTGGAGTGCCTTATTGCAATTATACAATGGCTCGATGTTATACAAAATATAAAAATGTTAAAAAAAAGGTTTTAGTAGATTTTTAGTGTGCCAATATATCTTTGTTTCTGAAAAAAATAAATCAATATCATCCAACAAATCCATACAGTGATGTTATTGTGTATTAACATCACTGTCTTAGGCACCAACTGACCAATCAGAGTCCAGGAAATTTTCTTGCCATTGCATAATGTACATTTTGAATTCATATCAGAATATTGGAGTCTTTGTTCTTTGGGGTAGAGATCATCACATATTCAGTATTTTTTCCCTGATGTGTAAGGAGTCTTATTTAGTGTTCCACAATAACAGACTAACTTTTAGGATCAGTCCTAAGTTTCTACCCAAAGTGGTGTCCGAGATTACCTTAAATCAGGATGTTCAGCTGCCTGTTTATTACCCTGAACACTCAAATAGGGGTGAGGCACTTCTCCGTACTCTGGATGTTCATCGCACCTTGCGATATTACTTATCCAGAACCAAGGGGAGCAGGAGCTCTGATCAATTGTTTGTCTCCTTTGCTCCTAGGACTATGGGTAGCCCTGTGTCTAAACAGACCCTCTCTAGATGGCTGGTGCATTTCATCACCTTCTGTTATCAGAACCACGAAAGCCCCCCCCCCCCTGCTGGGACCGGTACAGGGTCACTGTATAAGAGGCATTGCAGCCTCCTTCGCTGCCCTCAAAAATGTTTCCGCTTCGGATATTTGTGCAGCAGCTACATGGCACACAGTCCACACCTTCATTAAACACTACAATCTGGACATTGCCTCAAGATGCAGAGCAGGCTTTGGGCTTGCTGTTCTGCAAGGTCTTATCTCTTAGGGGTCCCCCCCCCTCCTTTTTCCTAATTACTTACCGCCCAAGTGGTTGTCTTAAGTTTATACTGCTTGGGAATCAGTCTTATATGTGTTACCTGCTGCAAGAGCTGACTCTTGAGGTAAGATAGTACAGTTATGTAAGAACTTACCATAACAGTAGATCTTCGAGAGAAGTTCTTGTAGCAGGTATACTTTCCACTCTCCTCCCCCCCCTGGAGGTCTCCCACTGCATGCTTCCACTTCCATATGTTTTACCTGTTGGATTAGGTATTGCCCTGGATCACCTTGATGGATCTCTGTTTATCTGACTGCCGCAGTCTACGATGGTACAAGAACTGGGACACGCTGGGACCGTTGCCTCTCATAACATGTGGGACATCGGGGGCGGACTGGCATCAGAGGGCGGTCTTCACTTGGTACTGCTGGATAGAAGTTTGCCATGGGGTCCTGACACCTGCTGGCATCAGTTCTATATGTGTTAGCTGCTGCAAGAATTTCTCTTGGAGATCTACTGTCACGGTAAGTTCTTGTGCAACTGTACTGTTCTACTCCTGGTTCTTCCTGGTTCTGAAGCACACCAGGGATTTGAGGCCTAGTCTAGACCTCAGTAAGCTAAATTGTTACATCCAGTACAAAAAGTTCCGGATGGTCTCCCTCACTTGAAACAGGGTGATTGGTTATGTTCCCTGGATATGCAGGATGCCTGTCTGCATATCAAGGTCTGTCTCCTGCACAGACTGTTCCTGTTCCACGAAGAACACTACCCGTTCAGAATTTTGCCCTTAGACGTATCCTCTGCATCGTGGGTCTTTACTAAATGCTTAGTGGCAGTAGCTGTGGCCCTCAGACATGATGGCCTATATGTCTTTCCGTGCCCGGATAATTGGCTGCTGAAAGCTTAGTCCCAGGACATGCTCCTGCAGACCCAGGAGTGTACCATTCAGTTGTTCCAGTCCCTAGGGATAACTGGCAACTTGCCCAAGTCCATTTTGGCCCTGTCCCAGTGGCTATAATACATAAGGGCAATTCTGGATTCTGCTCAGGGAAAGGCCTTCCTCCCTCAGGAGAGGGTGGAATGTTTAATGGCTCGGGCCCAATTTGTAGCTAAGAGCCAGTATGTTACAGCCAGGGAATTTCTGAGGCTGTTGGGCCTAATGGCAGCTGCCATTGTGACTGTACCTCTGGCCAGACTGTACATGTGGATTCCCCAGTGGACACTGAGGATCCAGTGGGACCAATGCACCAATGACCTGGATCCACAAGTCCTAGTCTCTTCCCCAGTGCGCAAGGTGCTTCAGTGGTGGAAGGAACCCAGAAACCTCCTAAAAGGGGTTCCCTTCCTTATTCTATCTCCCCAGCAGATCCTCACTACAGATACCTCAGGCCTCGGTTGGAGAGCACACCTGGGTCCTTTTCGGACCCAGAGGACCTGGTCCATGATGGAGACTCACCTCCATATAAATGTTATAGAGATGCGGGTGGTCCTGTATGCCCTTCAGACCTTCCAGAGCCATCTCTCTCTCTGGGTCCACTGCTGATGCAGTCAGACAACTCATTGTGGTCTATTACATCAACAAGCAAGGAGGGACTTGTTTGTACCTCCTATGTCGGGAGATGATGAGAGTCTGGTGCTGGGTTCTATACATGGTCTAAAACAGTCAGCCGTCCATGTTCCAGGTGACAAAAATGCCTTAGAGGACAGCCTCAGCTGAGTGCAGTCCAGAACGCACAAGTGGGAACTGCTGCCCTCTGTCATGGAAGATATGTTCAGCAGATGGGGTCATCCAGAGTTGGACATTTTTGTATCCCTGCTTGATGCAAAACTGCCACGTGTTTGCTTGCTAGATCCAGGGCCTAGAGTTTTCTGGTGAGATACACTGCCCCTCTCCTGGAAAGGGAGTTTTTCTGTGTTTATCTCCCACCCCCACCCCACCCCGATTCAGAGATTGCTTATCAAGCTCCAGATGGAAGGGGCCACTCTGATTCTGGTAGGGCCATTTTGGCCATGTCAGATATGGTTTCCATTACTGCAGCAATTGGCTGTGGCACCCCCAGTTACCTTGCCTCTTTGCTGGGGACCTGTTGACATGGGCGCAGGGAACCCTTCTCCATCCAGACCTCTAGTCCCTCCGATTGCATGCATAGCTTTTGAAGACGTGGCCATTGTCTGGTGTGGGGTCTCCCAGAAGGTGGCGGATGTCCTGGTGGCTGCTAGGAAAGCATCTATCAGGGCCACTTCTCGATGAAATGGAAGAGTTTTGCTATCTGAGCTACTTCCTGTCATCTGGACCCTTTTTCCTGTCCAGTTAACCAGATTCTGGAGTACTGTCTTTGTCAGAGGCAGGTCTCCAGTACTTCTCTGTTAAGGTGCTCCTGTCTGCCATTTTCACTTTCCATGAGCCTTTTCAAGTGCACACCTTGGCCCAGCTGTAGGTGACCCATAGATTTTTGCGAGGCATTCTTCATCTGAAGCCTCCTCTTTGAAACTTAGTCCCAGACTGGGACACGAATTGTGTATGAGAGACATTGACATTGCCTCCTTTTGAGCCTGCCACATCTTGTGAGCTATGCTTTCTGTCATGGAAATAATTGATTTTCTTAGGGGGTGTCTCAGTCATCAGGTCACACCGTAGGAACTTCACCATCAGTGAAGCAGGTTCCACATGGAAGATTTTCAGTCATCCTCAGTTCTTTCCAGCTGTCGACTTCATTGCATGGGTCTCCGCGGAAGCTCCGATGCAGCACTAGTGCCTTTTTTCGCCTACGGCTTTTTGTCTGCAGCTTTTCAGAATGTCTTATTAAAGAGATTCCTTCCTTTTGTTTATGTCGAGAGTTAATCCTTCGACTTCTCTCTTCCATCGCTGCCGCTGCGGAAAGAAAATTGCCTTCACAGATGAACATTCCGTCCTGTGTCTGCTGTCTTGGGCCTGATCACAAAGTTGCTGACTGTGGGCTCTGCCAGAAGTTCAATTAAACTGTCCTCAGGTGATGCAAAAAGGCACTTAAAATGTTTCTGGTGGATCAACAGGTGGCCAGTTCCGGGCAGTGGTCTGCCGGGGTCCCAGCCTCTCAGTCACCAACGGGTCATCAACCTTCCAGGCCTCCAAGGCCTGAGACAAGTCCTCAGGGAAAAGTCATAAAAAAGACTGAGATCACAACCACTCCCCCAGGAGGCAATCTCGCTTCCCAGTGGCCTCTTCTCCTTCATCTGGGGGATCCTTGTCGGCTGTGGCTGCATCGGCACCTGAAGTCGCTGTCCAGGTCTCTGTGCCCTCTAGACCCATACTGACAGTGCACCCGCCCAACTCCCAGGACAGCCGGGTCATCAGTTTCTCTTTTGGCGATGACGGGCTCATCATCAACAGCCCCTGCTGTCAAGGCCTGACCCTTCTCGTTCCAGGGCTACAGGTTCTAGGGGTTCTCTGGGCCCTTCAGGTGGATTGTCGATCTCTGCTACATCAACCTACCCCCCCATCGACACAGCCATCGGTTGTCTACCTTAATGTCATTTTAACTAAATATACTTCGATGATTGTGCAGCAATTGGGCGCATTCAGGCCCACATCGCAGATGGGGACTTCGTCATCGACACCTATTAGTAGGCTGTGGGAGGCTTCCCACAGGTTGGCAGCGGCTCATCCGACATCAGACCTGCATCTAGAAGAGGTCAGTGTTGAGAAGGAGTACCATCCAGACCTCATTCTCCCTGATGATGATGATGAGGAGGAGGAGGAGGAGGAGGAGGAGGAGGAGGAAGACATCCAGGTCTCTGACAGGTCCACAGCTTCCTCTGTCAGTGAGGATTCCTTCACACATACTCCTAGGTCTCCTCCTGAGGATCCCACATTTTTCAATGTGATGAAGCAATTGTCCCCTGCCATGGGCTTCCATACCAAGGAAGAGGGTGTCACCAGGAAGGAGCTAATGGACGTTCTGGAGATACCAGATTTGCCCCCCAAAATCATTCGTCCAATCTCTCCTGCTTTGAGGAATGCATCCACAGCAGCCTGGCATAAGCCAGACATGATGCCAGCTATGCCCCGCAGGGCAGATAAACTTTACCATGCCCCCCAGGAGTTCCCCTGCTATTCTACCCAGCCCGAAACAGACTCAGTGGTCATTAAGGCAGCCCACGACAGGTCTAAGGCACCCAAGCACCTTAGCCCCCGGATAAAGAGTCCAACAGAATTGACTTATGGGGTAAGAGGGTCTATGCCTCCTCCACCCTCTGGTAGAGGATTGCAAATTACCTGTCCCATATGGTTAAGTACCAAAATTCCTGGAAAAAGGACAAGGCCACCGCCAGGCCCTCCCAGATGGCACGCAGAAACAGGAACTTCTTAAATGCCTTCAAACAGCTGAGGACGTTAGCAAGCATCTCCGCAGGGCCCTCTATGATATGGCCAACACTATTGTCAGGGCTGCTGCATTGGGCTTATGCCTCCGTAGACACTCCTGGCTGAGGGGCTCAGGCTTTGCTGCTGATGTCCAGCAGAAGGTGCTTAATGCCCCTTTCAGTGGCACCAAACTGTTTGGTCCTGACGTCCAGGATATTATCAGTGATCTCTAGGCCTTAGGCAGGGCTATCAAGTCTGTTCACTCTCTCTACCATACACAGCAGAGAGGTAGACCGTGACCTCCCTTTCGCAGGACAACCAGTAGACCTGGTGCAGACTCTCGTCCCCAGGGGAAACGCAGAGCCTTGCCTGCCCCCTAAGTGCTGGAGCTGTAGCCAAGCATCCCAGAACTGAGGGATCAGCCCCCACGGCTGGACCCGCCTCTGTTTGAATCCTTGCCAGACCTCGACCAAGAGATGGTGGTTGGAGGTCGGTTCTCCCTTCATCTAAATCAATGGAGAACCATAACTAGATGCCTGGATTCTACAGATCATAGAAAGGGGTCACACCCTCAATCTCATAGAGCAACCTCCAGACACCCTTCCCCCACCCTCCAACTATCCCTAATTCATTTGTCTGTTCTACATGAGGAGAGGCAGTCCCTTCTGCACAAGCAGTCCATTGAGCCAGTACCCAGGCGCCAGAGAAACAAGGGGTTCTAGTCCAGGTTTTTCCTGGTTCCCCAGAGATCTGAGGCCCATTTTAGACCTAAAGGACCTCAATCTATACGTCCAGTACAGAAAGTTTAGAATGGTAACTTTGCCAGGCCTGATGCCTCTTCTCAAGGCAGGCAACTGGCTCTGTTCGCTGGACATGCAGGATGCCTACCTGCATATTTCAGCCTTCCCTCCTCACAGGAGGTTTCTTTGTTTTCTGTTTCAGGGTGAGCACTACCAATTCAAAGTGTTGCCCTTTGGTTTGTCCTCTGTGTCACGGGTCTTTACCAAGTGTTTAGCATCAGTAGCTGCAGCCCTCAGAAGGGACGGACTGTACATCTTCCCTTACCTGGATGATTGGCTCCTAAAGACCGCATCCAGGGAGCAGCTCCTGTGAACTCTGGAGAGAACTCTCCAGTTATTCCTTTTCTTGAGCATTACAGTCAGTCTGCCCAAGTCTTTTCTGGTGCTGTCCCAAAGACTGCAATACTTAGGGGCGGTTCTAGACACGGAGCAGGGGAAGGCTTTCCTACCTCAGAACAGGGCAGAGTGCCTTATAGCCTAGGCTCAAGAAGTGGCCCAGAGCCATTTTATTCCTACCAGGGTGTACCTGAGACTGTTGGGTCTAATGGCAGCTGCCATTCCCACTGTTCCACTGGCCAGACTCCATATGTGTGCCCTCCAGTAGACTCTCCGAGTGCAATGGGACCAACTCACAGATGAGCTAGATCAGTTGTGCTGGTCTCCTTCTCCGTCCGCAGAGTGCTTCAGTGGTGGAAGGATCCCTTGAACCTACAAAAAGGAGTCCCATTCCAGATCTGTTCTCCACAGCAGATCCTCACCATGGATGTTTCCGGGCGAGGCTGGGGAGCTCACCTGGGTCCTTTTTAAACCTACGTTCTAATCTCAGGTCGAAGCCTCCCTGCACATCGATGTCCTGGAAATGCAGGCAGTGCTGTGTGCCGTGCAGGCCTTCCAGAACCACCTTGCTCCAGGTCAGCTGCTGGTGCAGTCAGACAATCTCAGTGTAGTGTACTACATCAGCAAGCAGTGGGGGGAACTCGTTCGTAGCCCTTACGCAGGGAGGCCATGAGCGTGTGGTACTGAGCATTAGATCATGATGTGACATTCTTGGCGGTCCATGTCCCAGGTGTGCTAAACACTCTGGTGGACAGCCTCAGCCGGACTCGGTCCAACATGCACGAGTGGTAGCTCCTCTCATCCATTGCAGAAGAGTTGTTCGACAGATGAGGTCATCCAGAGTGGGACATTTTTGCGTCCTCATTCAACGCAAAACTACCCGATCTTTGCTTGCTCGATCCAGGGCCTGAAGTTTTCTTGTGAGATGTGTTGTCCTCTCTTGGAACGGGAGGTTTCTTTACTCATTTCCTCCATTCCCTCTAATTCAGAGGATCCTCATCAAATTGCAGATGGAGGGGGCCAGCATGATTCTGGGAGCTCCATTCTGGCCCTGCCAGATATGAGTCCCCTGCTGCAGCAGCTGGCAGATGAACCTCCGGTTCCACTCCCCCTTGCAGGAATCTGCTGACCCATGTTCAGGGGACTCTGGTCCACCCCAACCTTGGGTCCCTCCATCTGCATGCTTGGCTCCTGAGGACATAATCATCGCCAGGTTTGGAGTCTCCAACAGAGTGGCGGTTGTTCTGGTGGCCACCCGGAAGTCTTCCACTCGAGCCACGTATGCCATGAAGTGGAAGTGGTTTGCCAAACATAATCTGGACCCTTTCATCTGTCCGGTGAGCCAGGTCCTGGACTGCCTGAACTCTCTGACTCTGATCTCTCTGTCTGACTCGGATCTCCAGTACTCCTCCCTCACGGTGCAGCTTTTTGGCTATTTCGGCCTTTCATGAGCCCATGGGTGACTGCATGATAGCTCTGCTGGATGTCTCCCATACCTTTTTAAGGGGCATCCTGCATCTAAAACCCCGAGTCTGTTATCCTGTCCCGCTTGGGATCTGAATTTTGTTTTAGAGAAGTTGACCCTATCTCCTTTTGAGCCAGCAGCAACTTGCGAGCTACGCTTGCTCTCTTGGAAAGCATTATTTTTAGTTGCTATCACTTCTGCTCAAAGAATTTCAGAGCTTCAGGCCCTCTGGTGTCAGGAGCCTTATTTGTTTTTTCACAAAGACAGGGTATCTTCGTGCACAAATCCTAAGTTTCTTCCTAAGGTGGTCTCGCTGAGTTTACACTCAACCAGTCTATCCACCTTCCTGATTATTTTTCTGAGTGTGCCAATCCAGGGGAAGCACTGCTCCATACGTTAGACATACGCAGAACTTTGAAGTACTACCTTCTTCACACCAAGCAATGTAGAAAGTCGAAGCAGTTGTTTCCTTTGCCCCAGGTAGAGAGGGCATTTCAGTTTCTAAGCAATGTTTATCCAAATGGCTGGCAAACTGCATTTTGTTCTGTTACAACAAGTACAGCAAATAATTGCCTGGAGTTGTCAAAGCTCATTCCACAATAGGCATGGCTACCTCTGTGGCTTGTTTCCGAGGAGTCTCATCCACTGACAAATGTGCAGCTGCCACCTGGAGTACAATCCATACTTTCACCAAGCACCACAGTCTGGGCATTCCTTCAAGAGCCCATGCAAGGTTTGGCAGGGCTGTGCTGCAGGGCCTCCTGTCTTAAGTTTTATGGTTGGCCTCTCCTCCCAGTCTGTTTTGCAGTTGTAACTGCTTGGGACTCGTTCCTACGGTGTGACCTTATGACTGAGATACCCCTGAAGAAGATAGAACAGTTATGCAAGAGCTTATCATAACAGCAGATCTTCAAGGGGATCTCAGTCATCAGGTCTGCTTTCCCTCCCACCATCCCCCTTCTTGGGGCTCTTGTTCTGGAACCTGCTGTCTGGTGCATTCAGCCTTTCATACTGGCCTGGGCACCTCTCTCTCTCCTCGATCCCACATGGCTAGAGCTATGCTCCCTGTGTCTCTGGGGGAAAGAACTGACGAGGGAGTGGGGCTGCCCATACCTTCATAGGGTAGTGATGTTTGCAGGCATCAATGGCGTGGGCAGCCCCAGTTGTACTGCTGAAAATCTTCCATGTGTAACCTGCTTAACCGTCGGTGAAGTTTCTATGGAGTGACCTGATGACTGAGATCCACTCGAAGATCTACTGTTACGGTAAGTTCTTACGTAACTGTTCTTTTTTAGTTACTATTATTTCTGCTCGAAGAATTTCAGAGCTATAGGCTCTCATGCGAACAGCCTGTTTTGATTTTCCACGAAGACAGGGTGTCTGTGTACCAGTGCTAAGTTTCTTCCTATGGTGGTATCTGAGTTTACTTTAAATCAATCTATCCACTTGCCTGTTTATTTTCTGGAGCATGCCAATTCAGGGGAACATTGCTCCATACTTTAGATGTGCTTAGAATTCTCAGGTACTATACACACCGCACAAAGGCCTGCAGGAAGTCCTCTGTTTATTTCTTTTGCCCTGGGGGGGGGGGGCATTCCAGTTTCTAAACAGTGCCTATCTACATGGTGGCCAACTGTATTATTTTTTCTTACAGGAAGTACAGTAAGGAACTTCATGGAGTTCATGGCCATTCAACCAGAATCATGGCCACTTTGGTTGCCTGTTTCAGGAATGTATCAGCCGCAGAAATCTGTGCTGCTGCTACTTGGGAGGACTGTCCACACTTGCACAGAGCACTACAGTCTGGACATTGCCTCTAGAAGGTGGGTGGGATTTGACCTAGCTGTGCTACAAGGCCTTCTTTCTCAGGCTTTTGGCCTCCTGCCACCCAGACTGTCTAGCTGTCAGAGCTGCTTGGGACTCATTTAGTAGGTGTGACCGGATTACAGAGATATCCCTGAAGAAGAAAGAACAGTTGCATAAGAACTTACCGTAACAGTAGATCTCGAGGGAATCTCTTACATCGGGTCATGCCATTCTTCCCTCCATCCCCCTTCTATCTGTGATATATATCTATATATAGAAGCTGGATCAATCGGACAGCCAATCCAGAGACAGAGATAGAAGATGTACAGTATATACTGTATATAGCAGGGAGATGTAGGCGTATGACATCTGCTTGGGCAGCCCCTAATAGACTGCTACAGAAAAAGCTTCCCTGTGATCCTGGTGCCTATCATGGTAGTTCCGTAGATGTGACCTGACTGAAGATCTATTATTACGGTAAGTTCTTATATAACTGTTCTCTTTTCCAGCATTGGTGTTAATTTTGTGACTTTTGGACCTTGGGAAAAGTGAAAACTACAGAGACCTCTATGCAAGACTTCTTTAAAACAAAACCTCCAGCCAGAGATGCAGGAGGGGCCACTGAGGCTTCCTCTGGTGCGGACTCTGACATCTCCATAACCTGCTTGAATGCTGCCATGAAAAAAATGGATAAATCACTGGAACTTTTAAATTCAAAGTTTGATAGCTTCACACAGGGACTTCAGACCTTTGAGCAATGTGTAGGGACCCAGTGCTCAGAGGTCGCTGAGGTGATGAGTGTTGCAGGCAAAGCCCTCACAGCTTTGGCCAGTCCGGTTAAAAGAAAACCTGCTTTTGTGCTCCCAGCTCGAATATTTAGAAAATCTGCTCTGAGAGAGGACTGTTCGAATTAATGGCCTCTCAGAAGGATTCGAGGGAGCAGATCCTAGTCCCACTATCCTCACTTAGTTGTAGGAGGCTTTGGCATTACCAGCAAACACTGCATTTTTGAATCTGGAAAAGTGACTCCCTGTAGCATGATGGACCCTACAAGCCCACAGACCCTTCTGCTAAAATTTACCTCAGTGATACACCGAGACATGGTATTAGAAACAGCCAGATACATGCAGAACTTGAAAGTGGACAGGAGGAAGGTTCAAATATACTCCCATTTGAGCTGCAGTATTAACGAATAGCAGAAGTGCAATAGTGGAGGCAAACAGAAGCTACAGGAATATGATGTCCCATTCAATTCCGTAAACCCAGCCAAACGGGTGCAATACCAGGGACAAACATTTGTATGTAGTGACCCAAAAGAGATAACTTGATCAAAGGACTTGTCATTGAGGGGGGGGATTCAGTTGGACAGTTGCGAGACAAGATTTTACGGGTCTCAGTTAATGTGCTGTGAGTACAGAACTATGGGACTGCGAGACTTGCTTTGTTAGCCATTTTAACTTGGGACTTCTGTTTTCTTTAACAAGTGTTTTAACTGAACTGTTCAGTTGGAGTTTTTAGTTTGCTTATTTTGTGACTACATTGAGTCTAGTTCTAATTTTCTAATTTACAGTGCACCACTCCCTGTACTCAGGATGGCGATGGAGAACTCTTCGCCATACTATGGACTTGACTCTTTCAGTTATACTGTATGCAAATGGAAGAGATTCTTAAAAACTGTTTATTTTAATACTGCTATCTTTTTGAATGGGTATGTTGGATTTCTAGGTACCAGGCATATTTATAACTCCCCCTTAGGATCTGCGACTTCCCTAGACTGGAGCATAGCATGGTTTATTTTGTTAGATGTGTATTGTTTTATGTGGTCTCGCTGTGCATTTATTTATTTTTATTTTTTTATGCCAAATGTCAATATCATTTCTGTAAGTATTCTGCAAGTATTAAAATAAACAGTTTTTAAGAATCTCTGCCATTTGCATACAGTATAACTGAAAGAGTCAAGTTTCAATAAACTTCTACAAATCGCTAAGTTCAGCCAAAATAAAAGACACCTGTAACTGTCATTAAGTCTCTTCCTTCCCCATGTGTGCCATATTTATCCACTGGTAAGGTATAATTGATTTGTCATATTAACCGCTTTCCGTTCCCCTTCTACTCCTGGCTTTATCTTTGCTTACGCTCCACTGCTACTCTATCAAATCTCTCCTCCCTCTCATATCAGTTGTAGACTGTTGTTTGTTCTAGCTGCCAAAATACTGTATATTTGATTTGATTTGATTTGATTAAATCAAATCACACCAGTCATCATGTTTCATTTATCAGTATACGACCTATAAGTCGCTTCCCTGTCTCATATCAATGTTTACCACCTGCGGTCACCCTGTGTGGTACCCTTGTATGTATATCCAGTCTGCATCATGTAACGTGTATTTCATGTATATACTGTTATTACCTATCTGTGTTTGTACTTTAAGTGTTTATGTCACAGGACCTCCTTGTGAATGAGCTTGCTCAATGGAGTTTTCCTGCAATAAACTTGAACTTGAACTTGAAGATGTGCTTGATGAGCAGAGTACATTTTGGCTTGGGGGGGGGACGTTCATGATATTTTTCGTGTTTAAACTGACTAATATAACATGCTGTGGTAGTTTCCCTTTTTTATTTCAGTATTCAAACTCCCTGTTGGAGTAACTCAGCAGTGTTCAGCCACTTTGCTTTTCACCTTTGGGTACGAAATGGATGGACCCGCGGGATCTTAGTTACGTCAGAATGCATAGTTTTCATGTTGAAATGTTATATTTTAAGGATGGATCCTAACCCATTTGCTGCAAGTAGCCATTTGTTATGTATCTGTTGTATTAGTAATGAGATCAACAGTTAATTTGCTGTCTGGATTCCCTTGAGGACATAACAAATGGTTAATGACCATCCAGTCTGTTATAATTGTTTGTATTGAAATCACTATTCTAGGGGCGTGGATATGGTTCACTTACCCACACTCTGACAGTTGCACTGGAATGCGAGGATTGGCAGGAACTTCTTTAAGCTAAACCCCTCTCACTACCTAGGCAGAGATATCCACTGATTCCAGCCTGTGATGTCAGATCTTTCTTTCAGCTGTAAGAACAGGTCATCTCCTTCGCGCTCTGCTTAGGATTTTCTCTGTGCCATTGGCAAACCTTTGTTTTTTATGTTTTCAAAGTACTTCAAGTGCAGTTTTTGTGGTTCTTTTAACTCCATCTCCAGACCAATGATGGAACACAAGAAATCTGGATTTAAATTCTGCCTTCAGTCCCGCCAGAAGATGTCAGTTACTGATCTGCATGACTATTGTGTACTGCCTAGGTGGGCAGTATGACATGGCCAGGTGGGACCTCTGCCTTTCCATGCTTCCTGAGTCCCTCAAGGACAGGAAGCTCTGGCTCGAACTGGATAAGTCTTCAGAGCAGGATCCAAAGAATCGTCCTAAGGGTAGCAAGAAGACCTTGGCTGCAGCCTCATCTGTTGCTCATCTTGTGGCACTTGAGACAGAAGCAGTGGCTGCCACACTGGGTACCTCCTCAGTCTCAGTGCTATTCCTGCCTGGGGCCAGTGTTGCAGGGCCCTTCATGGACCAGTTCCATGATATATGCAAGTCCCTCCTAACCATGGGGGAGAGCCCTGTTCTCCATGGCTCTCAGTCCAAGATCAAAACCAAGAAATCTTCTCGATGTCATTGCTGGTCATGGGACAGAGAGAGATTGCAGTCCTCCCCATCCCTCGACTTGTCTGACCACTCGACGGCTGTCGAGCATCTCTCAACTATGGGGCTGGTCGAGCAGGTTGAAGGCTCTTTGGCTTCACTGTTGAGCCAGATGATCTCAACTTTGGTTGACCAATGCTTCCGGTCCTCACTCAAGAGGACATGGATCGATCAGTGTCCCAGGTTGACCCTTCCAGGGGCCAGCCTCTGCCCAGGGTTGGGTCTTCGACATCCTTGTTGCTGAGTGTGGGTCAACACTTTATCTACAGCCAACTTTAAGACCCCTCTTGCTATTGACTGGGTGGTAGACAGTCAAGGTTGCGATCGAGGCACTCGTGCTTTTGATCCCACTGGATTCCACCGTCAGTGGTTCTCTTCCTCTTCAGGTAACAAGAAGCACCGACGGAAGATGTGCCGGTGCTACTAGAAGTTCCACTGGCAGCAGTGGGCCATCGTGGGGCAGAGCAGGGCTTTACCCAAGGGCATTCGGTCCCCTGGAAGCCACCAGTGGTTGCCCCACCAGTCCAGGTTCCACAGATGACCCCCACACCTGCATTTCTGCTGATGATGGTGGAGTTACCACCCCAACAGCCACCAGTCAGCGCTCCAGCCAAGGAAGATGGCTGTTCAGCTCCTGGCTTGCCAGGCTAATTTGAGGATTCTTGGAAAAGCTGTGCTGAACAATGGTCAAGGGCCGTTTTTGGGGAGTCATTAGATCATTCAAATCAGGAGTCCATGGTCTCCTCTGGGACACAGCTCTTCAACTGTGGCTCAGTCGAAGAGCCTTCCACTGACCATGGGCCCGGTATCCTTCAGTGGGGTGCTTTGACTTATTTCTGAGTCCATGTCTATCCCATTAGAGCCAGTCCAGAAGAGGGCCAAGTACCCTCTCATGGACATTTTGGACTGGGATGAATCTAGGGGGGGTTGCCTTCCCAGTGGCTGAGGCCATCATGGGACTGGCCCTGGAGCTCTGGCAGCATCCTGCCCCGCACCCTCAGCTGCATGGTCCACGAGTACGCGATCCCTATGGGCTCCTTTCAGGGTTTTCCAGCCACCCTTCAGCTGAAGGTCTGGTCATGGATTCAGTGTTCCATAAGTCTGGACACCAGAAGAATGTGGACAAGCCTCTGGACAAGAAGTCCCATAAGAGTAACCATGTCGCAAAAAGGTATATACTGTGGCTATTTTGGGTCTCTGTCAGGCTAATTACACCATCATGATGGCTAGTTATGGTCATTCTTTGATGGGAATCTTTGATGCTACTCTCCTGCACCTCCATCCAAAACAGCGGGTGGCAGTGGAGCTCATCAGAGACCACAGTCAATCACTGGCTAAATACCAGCTCCAGACAGCCTTGGACGTGGGAAACTGTTGTGTCCATGTGGTGGCAGTGGCTGTCTCCATGTGTCACAGGGTTCAGTTGCATTTGTCCACCTTCACAGCGGACACCCTACAGAAGTTGGACGATGTATCCTCCCTTTCCTAGGCACTGACCTCTTTGAGCCTGGGGTGGAAAGGCATCTTCATTCAGATTGAAAGTCCAGCACCACCCTGGACTCTGACCTCCTCTCTGAAGGACCAGAAGATAAAACCTAAGTAGTAGGCTTTTCAGTACTGGTCCTTTCAGTCCCGAACTCCCATGCAGCACCCAAGCAGGGGCAGTTTTGGGCCAGGAGTTTGACGCAGACATCCAGGGCCCAAGGTCTAAAGGGGGGGGCAGGGTTAGCGATGCCCCTCCGGCAGCAACCCAGGTGCTCCCACAAAAGCTGCCCAGTGGGGGGCCGGGGGTGTCATCCCTCCAACATTTCTATTCCTGATTGCTCTCCCCATCAGAGACAAGCTACATCACTTCTTGCCACATTGGTCCACTGGTATGGTGGACAAGTGGTTGTTATACATAGTGGGCAGAGGGCTGCCTCTAGATTTTGAGGTTCTCCTGTCCTACTACCTTCACATACCTCAAAAGTCTGTGGTGTCTCAGGGCACGCAATCCACCCTCAGAGAGGACATTGCTCAGCTCCTTGTGAAATGGGCTATAGCCTTTGTCCTGGACACCCTGGCCAGTCTGGGTTACACATCCAGGTACATTTGGTTCTGATACAGCTGGGGGTGGGTGGGGCTAGCACCCCATACTGGACCTACACAATCTTATCCAGTACATGCAGAAGCGCAAGTTCTGGATGGTCACTCTGAGCCAGTTTATATATACCATCCCTGGGTTTTGCTCTCTGGATCTCTGGGATGTGTTCTCCCACCGCTGGTACCTCTGTTTCCTAGTGGAAGGAGTCCTGTACCAGTTCCTGCTCATGCCATTTGGCCTCTCCTCAGCTCCAGGGGGTCTTCACTAAATGCATGGAAGTGGTAGCAGCCCAGCTGCAGCACCTAGGGGTCAGGGTGTACCTTTACCTGGATGATTGACTGGTAGCCCGTCCATCCAGGAGGCTGTGGCAAGATCCCCACTGGCTATCCAGACCTGCCGAGAGTTGGGCTTGTTGGTCAATCTGGACAAGTCTGAATTGGTACCAAAGCAGATGATGAAGTTCATCAGGACAGAACTAGACTCCCTGCAGGCCAAGGGCCCGCCTCCCAGTGGACTGCGCACAGCTTCTTTGCCCGATCTTTTCAGGTTGGGCTCCGGTGTCCTGCCCGGGATTTCCTGCAGCTGCTGGGATACATGGCATCCTGCACCAGCATGGTCCACTGGGTCCACTGGTGGATGTGCCACCTTAAGTGGGAACAGGGCTGTCAGTTGGACCAGCCAATTACAGTGGCCCAGCCGATGGATGCCATCCAGTGGTGGCTTGTCGTGAAACATCTGGGGAAAGAAATCCTGTTTGTCTGCCCAAAGCCAACTGTCACACTGACAACTGACATGTCTCGGGTAGGGTGAGGAGCACACCTGGGAGACCACTCGGACAATGGGTTCTGGTCCCACAGGGAGTCACATCACCACATAAACCTCCTGGAGCTCCATGCAATGTACTTCGCACTGAGGGCGTCACACACTCCTTTCCTTTGTGTCAGGAAGCACTCCACACCTGGACCCTCCTGAGCAGCTTGGGCACTGATCTCTTGGTGATTTATGTCACAGGGGAAAACAGTCAGCTGGCAGACCCTCTCAGTTAGACAGGAGTGATGTCACACAAGTGGTCCTTGAATCAGGAAGTGGTGATCCACCTGTTCTCCCTGTGGAGCGCACACTCAGTGGACCCGTTTGCCTCATGGGAGAATGCCAAACTGAGGGTGTTTTTTGCCCGCCACCCCACAGTCCATGACACTGATGGGGGATACCGTCACGAGGTCCTGGACCCTGTATGCCTTCCCTCCCATCCCATTGATCCACAAGGTGGTGATGAAGGCACTGAAGGGCAAGGAGTGGATGATTCTAATAACTCCAGACTAGCCACTGCAGTTCTAGTACCAGTCTCTCTTCAGCCTCACCAGCAGACCTTTGTGGTGACTTCCTCTCCATCTGCATATGGGGAGCTGAAAACAGGGGAAGGTCCTGTACCCAGACTTTCGGTCCCTGCACCTCACAGCCTGGTTCCTGAGTGGCTTGAGTTCCAGACCTTGGGTCTTTCCAAGGATGTCTCGTGGAGGCATCCAGAAGGGAGTCAACCCATAGGTGCTGTGCCTTTAAATGGAAGAGATTTTCCATTTGGTGCTAGAGTAAGGAGTTTGATCCCCTTTTCTATCCTGTGGCTAGCATCCTGGACTATCTCTGATCCCTTTCCTAGCTGGGACTGCGAGCGATGACCCTTTAGGTGCACCTGGCAGCCATCTCTGCTTACCAGTTGCAGGCTGATAGGCGGACGGTGGCCCAAGAGAAGGTGGCCAGATGCTTTTTCACATGACTCAACAACTTGTCCTCTCCAGTGAATGATTCACCTCCAGCGTGGGAGTTGCTGCTGGTCCCAGCTGTGCTTATGGGCAAGCTGTTTGAGCCAATGTACAGGTGTGAACTGTCACACGTGTCACAGAAGGCAGCCTTCCTGGTGATGATTATGTCTGCCAAAAGGATTGGGGAGCTCCCAGGCACTCTCGATAGATTCTTCCTGTTTGGTCTTGCATAGGGACAAAGTATCAGAGTTTAACCTTTTTTTTTTTTTTTTTTAATACTCTCTGTTTATCTCCTCCTGTCTACCCTTGGTGCCCACTCCTTCGGACCGCTCATCGCCATCTCTGACCCCTACTCCGAATCTGCCCCCAGAGTGCCTCACCTCTTACTTCCTCCTGCACAGCGGGGTCTGTCCGGAATCGGTGGTCTTGGATGACTTGGAGTGGCCATCATCTAGGACTACCGAGGGGTATTTTCTGGTTTTCCCCTGTCCCAGACCCCTGAGATGCCGACGCAAGGATGCAAGCGTCCAGAGAAGAGTCGAGCTGACACATGTCCCTCTCAAGCACCTACAGACGTCCTGACTCCGTTAAACGGAGCCGCCAACCCCTCAAGAGCTCGGTTTCCACAGGCGCTTTCTCAGGGCGTCGTGTGTGTACTGAACCCCTGGTATCCCACCCCAGAGGGAGGAGAGCATCCGTTGGGATGCTCAATCCTCCCGACCCCCGCCGACCAGAGCTCGTTCCCGAACCCGGGTCGCCGGCTAGCGCGAGGTGTGGCTTCCAGTGAATTTAACCTTAACTAAGTGATCAACTTACCAGTATACTTTATCACCCCTACCAGTATACTTTACCACCCCTACTTCGGAGGCTGATTGCAGGTTCCATACCCTGGACCTGCAGAGAACACTCGTATGTACAGCATACAGCTGTTTGTCACCCATGCTGAAGTCGTGCCTGGCAGACTGGTAGCAAAGTGGACGATTGCAAGGTGGATCACATCTTGCATTGACCTCTCCTATAGATTGGCTGATGGATGCCCCCATTAGGGCTCATTCCACTTGACATACCACGGTCTCAGTGGCTGCTTCCAGGAATATCCCCGTGCAGGAGATCTGTAGTGCTGCTACATGGAGGTCAGCACCCATCTTTATTTCCCACTACTGCATCGAACTCAGGTCACACTGGGATGCATGTTTTGGGACCTCATTTCTCCAGTCTCTTTTCACCAAGTAGTTATGTGTGCCTCGCCACCTCCTTCCACAGAACTGCTAGACGACTGCCAGACAGTGGATGTGAACCATATCCTTGCCCCAAGAAGAATAGGTCACTCACCTGTAACCGTATTTCTAGGAGTAGTATATAGTTCACATACACACAACCCACCTGGCCTCCCCCCTGTCCAGCGGCACCCGATCTTGCATCCAGCACGTGAGATCTGATGTCATGGGGTGGAATTGGGGATATATACGGCAGGGTGGTTGGAGGAGCTTAGCTTAAAGATCTCTGGCCAGTCATCATATTCCAGTCGAACTACCAGAGTGTGAATGCGAACCAGATACCACTCCTAGAACTACGGTTACAGGTGAGTAACCTATTTGTGTCTCACTCACCTGGACAGTGTATTGTGCTGTAATGAGCAAATTCAGAAATAAAAAGTATAAACAAAAAAAATTCTCAGCTTCTGCTTGATAGAACTGTAGGCAGGCTTCCCAGCTCTGTCTTTTTTGACCTCAGTCAGCTGGGAGTTCCCTTTTCACAACAGTGCCTTTCTAACTGGATTGTCAGTTGCATTCAGCACTGCTATACTCTAGCAGGACAGCAGTGGAAACGGTCTGGTAGGGCTCACTCCACTCAGGCAGTGGCCAGCTCACTGGTTTCATTTTGTTCAGTCCCTAGCTCTGAGATATGTAGAGCCGCTACCCAGAGTAGGTGCTCACACCTTCACAAAACAGTATGCCCTGGGCATACACTCCAGGAGGCATGCAGATTTATGGTTAGCTGTACTGCATGGTCTACTGTCCTCGTAAATCTAGTAGTATCTGACCTCCCAAAGTCAGAATTTTTTTACTGCTCGTCATTCGACCAGAGGGTGACTCTGAAGCAAATCGACTCTAGAAAGTTAGGAAACTTACTGTAATTCCTGATCATCTAGAGTATCTTCTCCATAGAGCCACACTCACCCACCCACCCTCCATCCCCTGGGCTCACTGATGTAGTTATTCATATCAGTAGCCTTCTCCCACCACCCCTGCAAGCAGATATATGATGTGGAGATACTTGTTAGCCCTTCTTACAGGGATTGGTGGACTGTCTGATCCCCTTTTTTCTTCTTTATGTTTAGGATTTTTCATGTGTAGCTTTTTTCTCCAACAAAAAAGATACTGAAGCATTTGGGGCCAGCGCTGCTGTTTGCCCTGCGGCATGCATATGACACCATGTGTTGGCAGGGAAATTAAGTTTTGCAGCCACTAGCCAGCAGGGCTAGTGACTGGGAAGATCCACTAGCCCCACAGACTTTCCCACAGGCCCAGCTAGTGTACTTACTGAAATGTTACCTTCACCAGTACAAGTCTTAGCAGAGCTAGTTGAAGGAAAAGCTTACTAGCCCCATACAGAATCTGTCAGCATTTGGCTAGTTGGCTGGTGCCAGTTTTGACTCCTGTGTTGGTACTAAGCATTGGTGCTGTCATCCCCAAAAGTTCTATTTCCTGCAGGGCCCTTCCATGTCCTGATCCAATACCAAAGATTGTGACTCTATGGAGAAGATATTCAAGAAAATCAAGAGTTATGGCAGTTACAATACCTTTCTTTTTTCCAGGGAAATACCATTTTCATATTGGGATAATATAATGCAAGGTTGGAGGAATATACTTAAGCAAGTTGTAATACTGCTGCGGTGTTGATATTTAGTGTACCAGTGTAATTTAGATCTTCTTCAAAGATGTAGCTTTCATCAGGCCACACCTTTGGAACTATACCCGTGTCACCACTGGGGCCGCCCATGACGATGTCATGTGTCAATGTCTACATAAGCATGGACGGTCCCATCTCTTCTCAGTTCTTTTTCCACCGTCGATCATACTCGTCGGAAGTACACACGGATATGTTGACAGCCATCGCCGTCATTTTTCTAGTTTAGAATCACTGTAGTGATTTTTGGGTCTCCTATATGCCGCTGAAGGAGCTCGCAAAATTATTTCAGTATTGCAGGTGTGGAGAGAAGATTTATAAGGACGATACACATTAAATGTGTGTATGCTGTTTGAGTCTCTCTCATAACGTCCAAACCTGTGAGATTCGTAGGGGCTTCAACTCCACTACCAGGCAACACAGAAAAGGGGCGCTGGAAGAGTTCTACTAAAGAAAATGTTGGCAGCGATGGAGAAGCAGTTGGAGGAGAAATCTGCATCGTCCTCCTCATCAGCCGAATCCCGGTTGTCAAAATCCATGGAGAAATCATCGTTGAGAAGCCACAAGCATAAGCATCGAGACAAGGATAAAGTCAAGGGCTCCCCCACATGCTCTAGATTGCTGTTGCAGCCAGCAGGTACGATTTTGAATGTGTCCTTGTCCGTTACACAGCAATGATCACAGCCCCCCACGTCCAGACACCAAGGTCTTGGCTTGGCAGCTTAGGTGCTACCAGGCCTATTACGGGTGATACAATGCCATCATTACCCGGTCTTCACCCACTGTCAGCCATTACAGTCACAACCCCTACTATGGGCATCATCGACGCACTAACAGTGCTGGAATCATTTTCGAAAATGATACAATGCCTATTGCCAGGCTTGCCTGATCAGCCTGTACTTACTGTAACGGGACCTGTCACTTCCCAGCACCTATTGATACAGCTTTCCAGCCAGGGACAGCACTAGATAGGACAAAAAGGGAAAAATTTGCAGACTGCCCAGAAATTACCCACTTTCCACATGACAGTGGGTCCAAAGTGGGGCAACTGTTTGTAATAATAGCCAAAAGATGGAAACTTAAACAACAGAAAAGTATCTTCACATGACAGATTTAAGCTTCTGTACTGGTGAAATGTGCACTTGTGATTAGGTTTTGACCCAGTTGTTTCTCATTTTGACCTACATTTTTACACCAGTGGGTCTAATCTGACCCATGTTTTAAAGCCCCTAGCGCTGTCACTGCTTCCAGCACTGTACCTAAGGGACCTAATCAGTCACTGCCGGCGTTACTGGCAAAGTCATCGATTCTCATTGTCAAAGGGAAGAAGACACGGTGGAGTATAACCCAAACCTCATAATGGAAGAAGATTATGAGGAAGAGGAAGGTTATGCTGAGGACCAGTACTTATCTGGGACCAGCTCCACTTTTTTCCTCCTGCAGTGGAGTTTGTGAATACCCCAAGATTACCACGACACTCCCTAAGGAAGCACTATTAAGTGAAGTGCAGGGCTGAGTAGCCTAGTGAGGCAGACCTGATCATGTCTGATGGCAATTGTTTCTAAAATGAAGCTAATTTTAAAATATTAATTTGCTTCACCATCTACTTCCAGAGGTAGCACTCTGACATACTGGAGTGGTATATCACCACCAGAGGACCTTCTTTCCAGTCAGTGATGCAAAAAATGCAGGCTGCCATGAGATTCACTCTGAAAGAGGAAGACTCCAGAAAGAAAAATTTGTTGGAGAGTCTAGAGGTGCCAGAGTCACCCTCTATAGTCATTCCTCAACTATACCCAGCTTTGGAGGATGCCACTTATGATGCTTATGACTAAGTCACCGTTACGTGGACACAAATGGAAATTAACAGGAGGTAGGTTCAGGAGAGATGTGAGGAAGTACTACTTTATGGAAAGGGTGGTGGAACCATGGAAGTCTGTTGGCTGAAGTGGTGGGTGTGAAAACAGGGGATTCAAGCAGGGCTGGGACATAATGAAGGGAATAGTGATTACCAGGCGTGACATGACCAAAGAGGAGAATAGAGAGCGGGGGAGGGTTAGTACCCTAGAGGAACAGTAGGTTCCAAGGATTATGGGAAATTTGGGCAGACTGGATGTACCTCTGGTCTTTTTCTACCATCATTGTCTGTTTCTATGCTTAGTATAGCCCTAATGCCATCCCAGCTCTTCCTAGAAAGGCTGACGTGATGTACCCTGCTCCATCTGTGGTGATCACTGCTGTCCATGACAGGTCAAAATGCCTAAGTGTGTGAGCACCCTCCCTCCTGATTAGGAATCCAGGAGGTTAGATGTCAAGGGCAAAAGGACTTGTGCCTCTGCTTCATTGGACCTACATATTGCAAACTACCAGGTTCACAAGATCAAATATCAGAACACACTCTGGAGAAGTGCCAAGGTTGCAACACAGGGCTTATCTGAGAGTGCTGCCGAAACTGAGTTAATGAAAATACTCACTGCAGAGTCTGAAGTAGGTAAGCATTTAATCCGCTCAGCCTACGACATCTTGGATGCCTCTGCCAAGGCAGCTGCTTCTGGCATTTTTATGAGGTGGTACTCCTGGCTCAGAGTGGCTGGGTTTGTCAATGATGTGCAACAGGCAGTATTAAATGCACCATTCAGAGGCACTAAACTGTTCAACTAGGATGTGGAAGAGCACTCGGGGGGCGCTTCAGTCATCGAGAATGACCTTAAAGTCAGTCAAGTCCATGTTCCCCACACCAGGCAGGGGTAAGGTTAGGAGTCAGTTTCCTCCACCAGTCGCAAGAGCTGGTAGACAGGAATACAGGCATCAACTGCATCTAACAGGCTCACTGTTAATACAGACAGACAATGCCAGTGTAGTGCATTACGTCAGCAAACAATGGGGAACTCATTCCTATCCACTACGTAGAGAAGCAGTGAGTGTGTGCCAATGGGCTCTGGAACACAGCCTAAAACATACGGCTGTACATCTGCCAGGTGCCAAAAAAAACATGGCAGGCAAGTAAAACAGGTCCCAGTCCAGCATATGCGAATGGGAGCTGCTGACCACAGTAGTGGAAGACCTGTTTGAAAGGTGGGGGTGTGAAAGGGCTCTGGAGAGCTCTGTATTTCTTCCTTATGTTAAAGTCTGTTGCAACAGCACTCTATGCTTTCTCCTTCTTTCCTACTCTAGTTCCTCCCTTTGCTTTCCCCGTTTACAGGCAGGCCACCTGAAGTACGTTCTCTCCTGTGTGCTTTGTTTCTGGTCTCCGGGTGTCTCTGTCACATCGTTTTGCCTGCACGATCGTGCGCACAGTCGGCAGCATGAGCGTGCGCATATTCTTCCTCACGAATGTGCGAGATGGTATGGGCGAGTGTAGCTGAATTGTAGAAATTAAAAGCTACAACAGTGGTCCTCTCTGTATTTGTTTATTTATTAGTTTTCGGAAATACCTTTAAGCCAGAGGCTCATTTACAAAGGTTCCACATCATGATACAAAAGAAAAAATTACTCACCTTAGTAATGTTGTTTCTTCTAATGGAGTCTTGCTATATTATAGACATTAGCAGTTTGATCCAGCTCTAGAACTGCCCCGGAGTGAAATGGTTAAAACCATTCCAAAATAGAATTTTGGCACGAGAACAGCTCTATCTGTGTCATTTCAAACTTGAACTGTCAGATCTTTACGAGCCAAACTCACTAAGGTCTGTGTGGAAGCTGTAACCTACACTAGCCAAATGGCTACCTAAATAATAACAACCATTGATGGTCCCAACACCCAAGACTCAAGTCAGGGGACCAGAAATACTAACACCATTCTAATAATATGAAAATGGAACATAAGTATAATAAAACACACACGCAGCGTACACACACACACCCAAAGTCCCAAAGGGGACAAAATGCTAACAGGACATAAGTAGTGCCACACTAAGTTGCCGCACCCACCAAGTAGAGGTTCTGAGAGGGGCAGGTTGGGGGGGAGGTCTATAATATAGCAAGACTCCATTAGAAGAAACACCATTACTAAGGTGAGTAATTTTTTCTTCAAACAACATGAAGTCTTGCTATATTATAGACATTAGCAGAATACACAGCAGTACCTCCATGGAGGAGGGGCAGAACCTACTTAGGGAATAGGCTCTGAAGAACAGCTGTGCCAAACACGAGCATCTCTCCTGGCCTGGACATCCAGGGAGTAATGCTTGGTAAAAGTGTGTACCGTTTTCCAAGTAGCAGCCTGGCAAATCTCTAATAAAGGGATATCTCTGGCAGCTAGAGACACAGCTGTACCCCTGGTAGAATGAGCCCTCAAACCGGGGGGCTCTGCCCACTTCGATAACAAAATTGGATACAAGAGACAATCCACCTGGCTATTGATCTCTTAGTGGCAGGTTTGCCTTTCCGAACTTCACCATAGGTAAGGAAAAGTTGGAGGGATTCGAGCCTGTGACCTTTGGTACGCTCTATATAATAACTAAGAGCTCTCTTAACATCCAGGCTGTGCAGCCGCCTCTCACGCGAAGAGGAGTGATCAGTGAAAAATACTGGAAGGGAGATGGATTGATTACGATGGAAATCTGAAACCACCTTAGGCAAAAACTTCCTATTAGTCCTAAGGACTACCTTATCCCTGTGGAAAGAAATAAAGTCAGTCTCCACTGACAAGGCTTGCAATTCACTTATGCTTCTGGCAGAAGTGATAGCCACTAGAAAAACAGTTTTCCAAGTTAGGTACTTAAGCTCTGCAGAAGACAGAGGTTAAAAAGGGGGTTGCATTAACTGGGCAATGCAAACATTAAGGTCCCAAGCAGGGACCGGTCTCAAAGGGAGGATTAGTATGGAGTAATCCCTTAAAAACTTGGAAAACACAGGATGAGAGGAAAGAGGGATGACTTTCCTGCTGACACAAAAGCAGACACAGCTGCCAAATGAACTCTCAGGGGTAGCTGGTCTGAGACCCAAGGAATTAAGATGTACCATGTAATCTAACAAAATGGGCAATTCAGCAGATTCTGGGAAATATTTTTCCCAGCACACCAAATGGAAACCTTTTCCATTTAGAACTATAAGTAGCCCTAGTGGAAGGCTTTCTGGAAGCCTTTAGGATCTCAAGAACACCCTGAGAGGTGTAAATCAGCAAACTCTAACTCCTCAAGAGCCAGGCCTTGAGGTTGAGGGATGAGGTCCGGATACAAACCCTTCCCTGGGCACAAGTCAACAGATTGTGATTCCTGGGGAGGCACAGGGAAGATGGACTGTCAGAGACAGAAGGAGTGGGTACCAGGGCTGCCTGGCCCAATCCGGGGCAATCAGAATCACCCTGCAAGGCTGAGATCTGATTTTGACTAGTACTGAATAGGAGAGAAAGGGGAAAGCATGAGGAACTTCCCTCCCAATCCAGAAGAAGGGCATCCAGGGGAACTGAGCCCAGCACTGGAGGCCTGCAACAGAACAGGAAGTTTGTGATTGTCTGGGGCTGCAAAAGATCTATCTGAGGATGCCCCACCTGGCAAAAACTATCCCGGCATGAGGATCCAGGGACCATTCGTGATGGCCCTGGGAAATCCTACTGAGGGCATCCGCTAGGACATTGTCCTTCCCTGGAAGATGAACTGCTATGAGGGAAGTGTTCAGGGAATAGGCCAGAGACCACAGCTTCATTGCCTCGGTGCACAAGGCCGAAGACCGAGTGCCCCTGTTTGTTGATGTACCACATTGTTGTGGTGTTGTCTGTTCTGACTTGTATCACCTTGTCGTGGACAGATGCAGAAAAAGCTTGAAGAGCTAAAAGACAGCTCTGAGTTCCAGCAAATTGATGTGGAGCAGAGATTCCGGGGACCAAACTCCCTGAGTGGAAAGGTCACCCATGAGGCTCCCAACCTAGAAGGAAGCATCTGTAGTGAGAGTCAAGTCGTGAGAAGAGGAAATGAAGGGGACCCCACTCTTAATTGCTCTGATCCTGCCACCACTGGAAAGCTAGGATCAAGGTTCGAGTCACTGGGACCAACTTGGAAGGGGTCTCTTCTCTGAGACCAAAGGTTCTCAAGTGAAACTGAATGTCTCTCATCTGAAATCTGGCTCCCTGCACAACAGCTGTGGATGCAGCCATGTGCCCCAGGAGCTGCAGAAAGTGTCTTGCTGGTCGAGAGACCTGCAGAGTGAAGGAAGAGGCCAGAGCCACTAAATTCCTTACCCTTTCTGGGGAAGAAGGCTCTGGCTAGCTTTGTGTCAATTCTGCCCCTATAAAGGTGAGTACCTGGACTGGTTCCAGAACCGACTTTGGTAGGTTTGTAGAAAACCCAGGGAGGTGAGAAGCTGCTGGGTGACCTGCAGGTGAGATTTTACCTGTTCTGGGGACTGGCCTACAATGAGCCAGTCGTCTAGATAGGGAAAACAGCAATCCTCTGCCTCCTTAAGTGGGCCACTGCCACTGCTAGACACTTTGTGAATACCCTTGGAGCAGAGGTAAGGCCGAAGGGCATTGCTCCTGAACTGGTAATGACCTGAGGGCAGTTCGAATCTGAGGTACTTTCGATAGGATCTTCTGATTAGGACAGGAAATGGCATCCTTGAGGTCCAGGGAGGCTAGCCAGTCCCCTGGCCTTAGGGAAGGTAAAATCATTGCCAGAGTTACCATTTTGAACTTTGGTTTCAAAAGATGCTTGTTCAGATATCTGAGATCTAAAATGGGCCACCATTCTCCTGTCTTTTTTGGGGTAAGGAAGTATCTGGAATACAGACCCCTGCCCTGATGCAGGGGAGGAACCCTTTCTACTGCTCTGAGAGCTAACAGGGATGAGACCTCTGTTTCCAGAGCGAGGGTCTCTGAAGCACTTGCAGGTAGAAAAGTCTGCTTCTCAACTTGGGAAACTTTTGAAGCTGAGAACCAGACCCTGGCTTACTACTTAGAACCCACTTGTCTGAGGTTAAAGAAGCCCAATTCTGACTGAAGTAAGTCAGCCTGCCCCCACTGGTACAGGAGAATCGGCCCTGTTTCGCAGGAGGGTTTAGGCTGGGGTGGGAGCAGGTCTGCCCACCCCTCGTCTGCCCCTGCCTCTGAAGAAGCCCCTCTGAGCATAGGCAGAGGAGGCCTGAGTCTGGTAGAAAGGCCTGTGAAAAGGCCTACCCCTACCCCTGGGGGCATGCCTTTGAGGAGTGGCTTGCCGCTCCTTAGCCTGGGCACTCTTGTAAGTAGTCCTATATTCATCCATCTTCTTCATGTAATTCTCTGTCTGCTCTCCAAACAGAGAATTTCCCACCACAGGAAAATCCATAGCCTTAGTCTGGGTATCCTGTGACAAACTAGTACACCTGAGCCAGGCCAGCCTACGAAAAGCTACAGATGTGGCCATGACCTAGAGGAAACATCATTAACATCCACAGCAGCATGAAACTGAACCTTAGAGGCTTCAATGCCATCAGCAGCCACCTGTTCTAGTTCACTAGCCAGCTGGCCATGGGCCTGCTTGGCCAATTGCATAACAGTATCCCATCTAGATTTCTGATACCTAGCTACATAAGCCATATAATTTGCTTGCCTGAGTCCCAGAGAGGCTGCCATATACTGTTTTGCCATGGCATCAATCTTCCTGGAATCCTTGTCAGGAGGATGTGAAGCCAAGGGAATATTAGCTTTATCACAGGCAGCAGCCTGAACTACTAACATGACTGCATTGCTGAGAAAGGAATTCTGTATCAGGGCCTGACAATGTATAACTTCTGTCCATCTTTTATCTACAGGAGGCACAGAATTAGGAGCTTTTAAAATTTTAATTGTTTGTTTCCTAAAAGACTTATGTAAAGGAATAGACAATCTCCTAGACTCTGAAATATCCATCATTTCTACAAAATCAGGCTCCTCTTGCCCATCCACAGCCTCTTCTAAAGGAAGCTGGAGGTTTCAGCAACTTTTATAAACATAAAATGAGATGGGGACTCAGACAGCATAGGGGAGATTCTAAAGGTCTGTCTGGGGAGATGTCCGGTTCAGTGGGCACACCCAGACCTTCCCACCCGCATTCATACTGTTCATAATCCTCCTCCCCTCCTCTGGTTCATAAAATTCCTCAATATCATAATCCTGAACTACTGGGACGGACGAACCGACCTTTACCAGATAGTGGTGGTTGAGACGGACCCTGAGAGACAGTGACTGGACAATTTGTGTGGCTTTTTCTATCTCCGCAGCAGTTGGAGAAGGAATTTTGGACTCAGACCTGCTGATTTTCTTGTTTTCTTTACTGGAATTGGTGCCTCAGAACCAGCTTTCTTTTGCCGAGAAGTCTGGCCCTGGTCAGAGGCACTCCCTCTGGTTCGGTTGGCACCGAACCGGCTGGCCATCCGGTCAGCGGACTTTTGGCCTCTCGTTCCTGAGCCTGCCCAATCTTTTTCCAGGGTGGCTGCAGGAAATTCTTACATACCTGGCAGTCTGACTGGAGGTGGTCAAACCCCAGACAATAAACACATGTGGTGTGTGGGTCAGCTTGCGAAAGACTTCCCACAAACATCACAGTGTTGAAACAATAGGCCGGTTTTCTTTTGGGTTTCTCAGACATAATGCCAGCCTAACCAAAAACTTGCCCTTTTATCGGCAGTGCCAGGCAAGACACCCTTATCGGTTCCTAACCGTGTCACGGGTATTGGAAAAAACCGTAATAAATCAGTTTTTTTTAGAACCGATAAGAACCGGGAACCGCACTCTAAAATAGTAACTTTTAGTTTTAAATGAGTTTTAAACCCACTGATCGGTTCAAAACCGAACCGATAACTTACAAGTTCCACACAGACAAAACCTTCATTTACTTATGGTTACCACAGATAGAGCTTGAACCGAACGGTTTTGCGGTTAAAATAAAACTATTCTCGGTTAAATCCAACTGAGAAAACACTTTTTAAACCGAGAAATGAACCGAGCAGAAGGAGAAATCTCCGGAGCGACTGTTCACTTAGGCGGAGTAAAGAATCTGACAGTTCAAGTTTGAAATGACACAGATAGAGCTGCTCTCGTGCCAAAATTCTATTTTGGAATGGTTTTAACCATTTCACTCCGGGGCAGTTCTAGAGCTGGATCAAACTGCTAATGTCTATAATATAGCAAGACTTCATGTTGTTTGAAATACAGAACATCAGAAATAGTACATTTAACAACTAGTACAGGAAACAATTTTTCTAATTAAACAGAATATTTACAGGTCTTAAGTACATTTGAAATTCAGGAGCTACATGTTCCTGGAGACAAAGAAATAAAACAAAAGGTTCTAGGGTCAGGAGTCGCACCCACTAGGAGGGAAGGAGAGAAGTTTCTCAGACCAAAATTCAAAGATCTGGCCTAGAGAAAGTTTTAAAACATAAATTTACTTTTTAAAATGTAAATAAACGTTTGGTTTCCTCCTGGTTAAACAAACCAAGGAAACAATGAAAAACTTACCGGAATAACATTAAATCTAGACTAATCTACATGTAAACTCAAGGACAGTGCTTTAAAAATGAACAGAAATCAAATTTTATTTCAAAAACCAAGAAAATATAAAATCTTCAAGAAAGATGAAGGAGGGCTGTCTGAAGGCAAGCGGAGGAGAGAATCGGACGGTTGCAGGACGTATTCAAGGGACAGTGGTCTGAAAACCGAGTTTGAGCCTAACATTCCATGATTATCGTAAGTTTCATTAACCGTTTCAGCTCCTGGGCAGTCTTACAGTGAGACAATACTGCATTTGTCAGAATATAGTAAGATTTCTTGGGGTTTCAAGCAGTTCCGAGTTGTTTTAACTTAGATAATGGGAACATAAGAGATGTACAAAAAGACCAGATGTCCATCTTGTTTATCTTGTGCAATTCAGTAATAACGATTTACTATTGCTGATGTCAAGAGCAGCAAGTTTTAATAATCAGGATCCTGCTAGACAGAGGCATGCTGTCTTGGATCAGTTTTAAGCTTTGGCATTTGTAAGGTTACAAAACGATCCAGTCTACAAGAAAAAGCAATCTTTGATTGCTCTTAAACACAGTAAATTAGTTAGGGGTATAGTATTGGGGTGTTCTTATAAGCGGGCTCCACTGTATTGTAGACTGACAAGGCACAGAAAATTATTACATTTAAAGATTTCCTACTGTTAGAAAAGCCAGAGAATCCTGCTGTCCCAGCCTTGACTGAATGTTGGATATTGCCTCCAGGATGGTACTGATGTTCTGTTTAATGCTCTTCAGGTTTTCCTCCACCTATCTCAGAATCTTTGCTTCATCTCAGAATTTAGAAGTGGACCACTGTGTTTTGGGGTGTAATTCTGTGTTTCTGCAGCAGTCTTAGGGCTAATTAAGGAGTCGCTAGCTGCAGTCTTGCAGACACTCTGTAGTTCGCTCAGTGTAACAAAAAGTAAATGCAGAGCCAATTTCTTAGTTAATTTACAGGAGCTGGCTCTGAAGATAAGTTCTGCTGCTTTTCTATAGCGCTATAAGGGAATTTGTTTAGTTTAGTTATATTTAGCACTTGTATCCTGTTTAGAATTGCAGGAGATAAATGTTGTGAGGCTATATTAGCACACAAAGCAGTTGCAGTGTTATTTTGTTGTTTTGTAAACAGTGCAATATGAATTATGCTACCATGTTATGTACTACTGTTGTTATGTACCTTGTTTGAACCTGTATTTTCATTGTACTCTCCCGGGTCGTACCTGAAAATAGGCATACAGATTGTCTACTGTACCTACCTGGTCAACAAAAGATAAATAAATAAATGAATGAATGTTTAATCCTTTTGTTTTCCTCATTGTATGAAAGTTGACTATGAATTTTAGTTACAGTTTTGAAAGTTGCAAAGAAGTATGCAGTATTTTTTCCAGACTGTTTCATCTGCAAGAGTGGTTTGGGGTATGTCCTTGCTCAGCCCTCTCTGTCTCTGCCTCCTATAGTGCCGGCAGGCCCATTGTCTCCATACTAAATAGGTAGAGGACATAGAGGAGTGGCTTAGGCAGCAGGTTCCTCCCACTCCAGATTTATTTCTTTTATTAAAGTAACAAAATGATGGTTTAGCAACTTTAAACGATTATTAACACTTTAGATATTAGCCTGTTTCAGTTATTAAAAAATGATTTTTATTTCTAAAGTTATGTTTCTAACAGGTATGGGGCAGAGCCTATGTATATCACGTGATCCCTTACCTGTTATATAAAGAAATGCTTTAGCAAGTGTCAATAGAGTGGAAGACTCTGAGCAGTCCAGACCCTAACCTTTTCTAGCAGTTATTTGTTATGAGTTAAGGACTGATTTTCTTAATTGATTTATTTTCCCTCTTTTAGGCTGTGTTCACACTACAGCACGGTAAGGGAAACCATTTTTTAAAATGAATAAATTACCGTGCTGTAGTATCCATGTTCTAGCATCCGCACTGCTGCCAGCATGTTGTAAACCATTATTAAAAACGGTTTACAGCATCCGCACTACTGCCTCTGCACCGAATTACGTGGCAACTGATTTAGATGTGGGGACATCCAGTTTCATTTCGGGAAACCATGCTTGAGCGTCCGCACTGCAGGTAAATCCGAGTTAACTTCTGAAATGTTTTTAAAACCATGTTTAAGCCTTGGTCTTATCAGGGTTTAAACACGGTTTTAAAAAACGGATTCCAATGCTTGTTAAGTGCGAACGCAAACCGTGCTAGGGCACTTTAAAACGGTTTAAGCTGCTTAAACCGTTTTAAATAGCCTAGTCTGAACAAGGCCTTATTGTTTGATCGAACAGTTCTCTGTGAATTAATTTGCGTGCCTTCTTTTATTTTTCATTTTTGCCGAATAAAAGCTATTTTACTTCTATTGGAACTTGGTATCTGACTCCATCTCTACCCACAGCCTACTACAGGGAGTCGTCCAGAGTGGGGCCTTTTTGCATCTCCACACAATGCAAAACTGCTGTGCTGTGCTGTGGTTGCTCGTTCCAGGGCCTAGAGTTTTTTGGCAAGACAAGTTGTTGCTCTGTTGGAAAGGAAGGTTTCTGTATGCCTTCCCTCCCGTTCATCTCCTGTCATACAGGGGGTACTACTCAAGATGAGGATGGAGGGGGGCAACTCGCATCCTCATTGTTCCACTATAGCCTCAGCAGATCTGGTACCCACTGCTACAGCAGCAGGCAGTGGAACCTCCAGTACCTCTGCCGTTGTGCAGGGTGCTGCTGTCACAAGATAAGGGGTTTCTGGTCAATCTGGTCCTGAAGTTCCTGCATCTGCACACGTGGCTCCTAAAGGCATAGCCATGACACACTTTGAGGTATCATGTAAAGTGGCTGATGTTCTGGCGGCTGCCAGAAAACCTTCCACTAGACATAGCTATTCTTTGAAATGGAAGCGGTTTACAATATGGTCTGCTTTCAAACAGCTGTATCCTTTTACTTGTGCAGTCAGTACAGAGTTGGAATACCTGTTATCCCTGTCAGACTCAGGACTGCAGTATTCCTCCCTCAGGGTGCATTTGGCGGCTATATCTGCTTTTCATGAACCTGTTGTTGGTCATCCAGTTGCTCAGCTAGAGGTAACCCATACATATTTGGAGGCATATTAGGAATCTAGTCCTGTTAGGGACTTGAATTTTGTTTTGGAAAAGCTTATTTTGGCTCCTTTTGAGCCAGCTGTGAGTTGTGGCTTAACGCTTTATTTTATGGAAAGTGTTATTTTTAGTTGCCATTACTTCTGCTCAAAGGATTTCAGAGCTACAAGCTGTAACATGTGAGCCTCCTTATTTGATTTTCCATAAAGACAGAGTATCTTTATGCACCAGTCCTAAATTTTTGCTAAATGTGGTGTCTGAATTTATTTCAAATCAAACCATCCACCTTCCAGTGGACTACCAGTATGCCAGTCCAGGGGAAGCATTACTCCGTACTTTGGATGTCCATTGAACATTATGATATTATGTGAGACACACCAGGGACTGCAGAAAGTCCTCTTAGCTTTTTGTTTTATTCGCCCCTGGGAAAGAGGGCACGTCAGTGTCTAAACAGTGCCTTTCCAAATGGTTGGCACCTTGTATTTCATTCTGGCATATGAAGTACAGTAAGGAAATTCCTGGAGCGGTTTGTGGATATTCTACAAGGGGCAAGGCCACTTCTGTTGCTTGTATCCACAGTGTTTCAGCCACTGAAATCTGTGCACCTGCCACATGGAGTACTGTCCACACCTTCAGTAAACATTACAGTCCGGACACTGTCCTGCAGATGAGCAGGTTTTGGCCTTGCTGTCTTACAGGGTCTGCTATCATGATGGGTCTAGTACGTTTTCCCAACTCTTATCTTCCCGTCACACAAGTCCCCAACTCCAGTTTCCCGTTTTGTGTTTGCCCGCCTGTACAATTTTACCATCGATTCAAGTTCCCGAAGTTGCGTTTACCCGTCTGTTTGCCCGTAATGTTTCAGGTTGCTGCTTTACACCCGTAGTTTTTTTAACAGATTTATTTAATAATCATAAATCCTGAGACTTTTGGACATATGTTTGCAACTGTTGGTAGCGCTAACATCAGTATCATAAACAGAAAGTTTACCAGCACTACACACAGGATAACGTTTTATACACCCTGCTCTGAATATAAGACGACAAAAGGAAAGATGCAGACACCTGTTCTCACCCTCAAAACATAATGTATATACTAACAAATCCAGCGAATGGGGTGCATGGTATTATTATTAGATTATTGTCAAAGTAGTCAGAGATGTTCTTCTTCCAGAGCATGGTAATTATTTGAAACACCTTACTTTGTCATGCATTTGTTTTTGTTATCTAAAGCATGATACACTGCAGCTGTCAAGTACCGTTCCTTTTTTTTTTTTTTGCAAATGGTATCGGGCAGTGAATTGTGCACCATTTTTGCAGAATCTCTTGATAACGGGCATTAAAGAACACTACCTTTCTTGAGGAGAATCTGTAAACTCGTACTGCAAGTTCAAATTATTAAAGTTTTAATTTGGCTTCACTTAGCATGAGTATTGGGCAGTGAAATGTCAGGAAATGTGGTGTGTCAGCATACTATATGGCGGGAAATAAAAAGACTGGCAGTAGCGTGTGACGGGAAGCCAGAGTCAGGAATAAGGGTGTCGGGCACTCATGTGTCAGGTGATCGACCGGATCCCTATCATGAACCTGTACTTTTCCATCCGCCCAGACTAACTTTTCGGTACTGCTTGGGACTTGTTCCAAAGGTGTGGCCTGATTAAAGAGATATCGTTGTTTTGTCCTGGCTTGGTTTTGACTCCTGGGCTTGGCTCTCCGGCCCCTCTCCGTGTACATGAGTCAGCTTCCTGCCTCTCATGACTGTCGGGAGAAGATGACCTGTTTAACAGTTCAGTTAGTTTAGGATAAAGTCACAGAGGAGTGCTAATACACAGGGCTGGTAGTTCAAAATGTCCTGAGTTTGCTAGTTCCCCTGCTATTATTATGTCATTATCTAACTTATGTACCAACAATGTCTGTTTTTTGTGGGTGTACAGTTCATATTCATCAAAATCCCCCAGATATACATAGCTATGTATATGAGGAAGTAGGCAGTGTCCCTGACCTATTAGTGCAAATCCTCTTACCATTATACAACCTATATTGTTGCTATGTCTGGGGCACTTGTAAATCTTGGTTATCAGCAGATCCTGGATCTAGATTACATCACCCTAAGTATCTGTGGATGGGAATAGAACAGTTAGGGTCCTGGCAGGCTAGTATATGTTTGTATCCCTCCACAGTTAGTTTGTGTCCCAAGGTGTCGTATGTAACAGTGGTCATATATACCACTATTTTTTTGTATGATAGTCTATTAACTTATTATCAATAATTTTTACCCAGGAGGCAACATCCCTGATTAAGTAATGAGTCTTTATTTATTAACAGTAATTTCACTGAGAGCAACTTATGCAGAGTGGCAAGGCAAGACAAATTTTATTTCTAGGGTGCCCGCCCCACCCATTCCCAGAGGTTCTGGGCGCCTTACAATAAGAACAGTACAAGTAATGAAACAGTAAGAGCAGTAAAACAGTACAAGTAATAAAAGCAAAGCATGCGGATAAATAAATACTACAAGGTATATACACAGCTTTTCATAGACATAAAATTTACTCAAATGGTCGGTGGGAGAGTTATTCCCCATAGGCCAGGCAGAAGAGGTGGGCCTTTAGCCTCCGTATGAACACCCCTAATGAGGGAGCCTCCTAGACAACAGGTGGTAATGTGTTCCACAGGGTCGTCACGGCAACAGTAAAGGTGCGATCGCCCGATGTCTTCAGCCGAAACCTGGAAACGTCCAGGAGGCCCCTCCAAGAGCGGAGGGAGCGGACAGAGATAGCAGGTGTCAGGAGCTTAGATAGGCAGTGAGGGCCCATTCCATTTAGGGCCTTAAAGGTGAGCAAGCCCACCTTGAAAAGGACTCTCCACCTGACAGGCAGCCAGTGCAGAGCACGCAGGACGGGGTCACATGACTGGACCTCGAGAGGCCCGTCAGTAACTGAGCCGCTGCGTTCTGCACCAGCTGCAGTCTTCAGAGGGTCCCTCCCATGACCCCAAAGTACAGAGAATTACAGTAGTTGAGCCCAGAGGTAATAAAAGCATGTACTAATGATGGCAGATCTTTGGGTAGAATAAGGGGCTTGATCCTGGCAATGTTCTGTTAGTGGTAGAAACCGCTTTTGACAACAGAAGACACCTGTTCTTTGAATGTTAATCTGCTGTCCAGGATCACACCAAGATCGGGCAGCCTCAGGAGGCCACCAATGGAGCAGACCCCAGAACAAGTCCTGTGTTGGCTCCAGGTGTCAGCCCATCACGCCTGCGACCCGGCTCGATCACCAGCACCTCTCTTATCTGGGTTCAGTCACAACCAGCTGGAGGACATCCAGTCATTGATTTTAGCCAGATAGGTGTTAGCATGTCTGCAGCATTGGGTGTTCTGGGTGCAAATGACAGATACAGCTGGGTGTCATCTGCATAGCAGTGAGACTCCACGCTGAACTGCCCGAATGATCTCACCCAGGGGCAGCATATACACTGAGAACAACATCGGTGACAAGATAGAGTCCTGGGGCACTCCACATGACAGGGGCATTGGAGAGGAAGAGAAATTCACCATCACCACCCACTGCACTCTATCAGAGAGATAGGACGCAGACTATTTGATGACAACACTGGCGAGTCCACAATACTCACAGAGCCGATCAAGAAGCACGAAGTGATTCACAGTGTCAAAAGCTGAAAAGAGATTGAGGAGAACAAGAATTGACTTGTCACCTCTATATCTAGCCCGAGCAAATCATTATGCACCCTAACTGATTATGTTTCCATGCTGTGTCTGGCCTGAAAACCTGACTGGAATGACTCATAGATATAAAGATCCAAGGTGATCCTTGAGCTGTTGTGCCACCAGTATCTCAACAACCTTGCTCAAAAATGGCAGGTTGGAGATCAGACAGTAATTCGCCAGGATGTCTGCGTCAAGAGATTGTTTCTTCAGGAGGGGTCTCACCAGCGCTTCTTTCAAAGTCACTGGGACAACCCCATCCATTATCGAACACCTGGCAGTCCTGGCGAATGACGGGCCAATAGTCTTGGCACATCTCATTAAGAAACACGTTGGGCTGGGTCCAAGTTCACAATAAGTGTGCTCCAGGTCTGAGATCACCTCAGTGACCTCTGCCACCTCCACTGGTTTAAACTCCTCCCAAATCAAAGTGACTCCATTCCTCCCAGTCAGACTGCTGCAAGGCAACGATTGCCTCACTGACGGATCCCTGCCCAGATAGACACCCTGTCAGAGAAAAACTGAGCAAACTGTTCACATAAAGTGGCTGAAAAGGTCTTTCTCGGCTGTAGACAGGCAGGATGGAGAAGCCTGTCCCCAGTCCAAAAAAAGCTGAGATCTGTTTTTCCCTGCTGTGATTTCCCTGTACAGGAATTCCACCTTCTTACTGGAAATTGCTTGCTGGTACTCATCGTAGTTGGCACGCAGGATCAGTTTGTCAGCTTCCAGACCGTGTCTTCCACCAGCAATACTCTTACAGCTTCCAACACTTGAGCTTCATTACCTTGAGATCCCCATCAAACCAGGGGGATCTCAAGTGAAAGGATCAGGGTCATATACAAACTGGATTGATGACGTCCAGTGCCTTGGATACCACCCTGTGATAGGTGGCCACCGCCTCACTGGTGCCATGCACACAGGCTTCGTCAACTCTAGATAGGTCAGCTAATGCCAATAGTCCCTCTGGGGACAAACCCCTTAAAGGGCGGTAGCTGGCCACCTCCACAGGGGAAGGACTTTCGGGGGGGGGGCCCCAAGCGTGAACTTCACGGTGCAGTGGTCCGACCACAAGACCTGATCAATCTTGAGGCTGTCTACCTCAAGACCCAGCTGGAGCACCAGATCGAGCATGTCACCATGTTGGTGGATTGTTGATGAATTAACAAGCAAAACGATTTGCAGCAGGGAGTAGAAAAACACTCCCCACTATAGATGCAGTCAAATTTAATTAAATATATGTCAAGCTGATACTGTCCCTGCTCTAAAGTCAGGAATTTAAAAGCAGTTCTTACCACCCACAGTCAAAACCACCTGATGCCTCAGTTAATAGGCTCTGGAGTCCCTTTCTGATGCAGCTGATCTGAACTTCAGGAGAAGTAGAAGTAACTCTTACTCTTGAATTGGTAAAGCTGAGTTATATAGTTTTGATGGTGCTTTGCTTGGCGAGTATATTCTATATTCAATTCAATTAAATTTTATTTGTTGGGCAAAATATAAATCTTGTCATTACAAATTTAATACATAAAGTATAAAATTGTTGTTTGTAGTACGAACCAGTTCAAAGACATTCAAATACAGAGGTTCACTCATCCCTAAATTATATTACCTAGTTTATACATTTGAATCTCTGTCGTTTAAAACCATAAATGTACAGAACACAATTACACAACCAAACCCTTATTATACAATGGCAAGAAAAATACTATGACTCTGATTTGGCTACTGACCCAAAGAGACAGTGATGTTATTAGACAATAACATCACTGTATCTAGGGCAGGCACAAACTTGATCACAGCACACTTAAGGATACTCCTCCCTGCTGCACTTCCCAGACGCTAACCCAGCTTCACATTCGCGTGGTAAGTAAAGAGATTTAAAAACTGCTGCTTCCACTATTTAAAAATCAACATGAAAAACCCCATAAGTGTCACAGCCTTTCCACTTTGTTAAAATCATGCTGAACACATGACGCTCCTTATGCGAAGTGCTCCCAGAACTGATTCTGCTGTACCTCGCCCCAACTCACCCATCCCACCACGAACACACACTCCTGCAAATCAAAGTTCTCCTCCATGCCAGTAGTACCGGGAGAACCACAAGCACTTACAAACAACTGCTGCTTGTAAACGGACGGTACGAGTGGCACGAGTGGCGACACTGCTTTGGTTTGAAAATGCCATTCACTGTTGGTGACTGCCTCAGCGTGTGCTCTCTCACTCCTCGGCTCTCCCCCACAGATCACAATTCGGAAAAAAAAAATGACAACAATCTTTGTCCGCAATCAGGGCTGTCACAGAAACCAGTGCAACTAAATGATATAGACACAATAAGTATATGAGTATTGGGGGGGGGCACACATACAAATATAGACACTCAGAGCCTGAGAGGAAGATGGAGGGGACTGGGAGCTTGCAGCACCAGCACCACCTGCTGTGGACTACTTTTCCTCCTTGTTTCAACATGTATGCCTCCCACAGAAAAAAAAAAGAATACAAATGTAATGAAAACACAACTTTTAAAACTGTTTATTATTTCTTCACAGTGAGCCATTGTATAATAGTAGTAAGGCACTCCAGGGTGTGTGTTATTGTGTAATAACGTCACTCCTGGGGTGGTGGAAGCACTCTGCTTCACCTTGTGCTTCAACCCATGCCAGGAGCGACATTATTACACAATAACACACACCCTGTCATGCCTTATTGCTTAATTATATTACCCCCATAAAGCCTAATATATAACCATTATCTTTCCCCTTCTTTTACCTCATCTTAATTCCTTCTTTCTGTTTCTTTTAAAATAACATACTGGACCATATATGTTATTGTACTTCATACTAATTCCATATCATTCTAATTAAATCGTTTTTTATGTCTGTTGCTCTTATTCAGTATTTTGGTCCACTAATCCATATGTCTTTTCTCCTTTTGAATCAATTTGCAGAATTGTACAACCTTTTCCATTATTTCAGGGCTCACCAAGCCCAGAATGGCATTCAGTTGGTATTAAGGTTCCATCAACATTGTGCCTAATAAATCCCACAATAATTTATTCATTTCCTTATTATACAAGGGACATAGAATTAGGAGGTGAAGTTGGCTGTCAGTTCCCTGCTTACATCTGCAAATCTGTGATACTTTATCATAAAAAACCTTATTTTCTGGCTGGTATAAGATCCAAATCTGAATTTGGTTAATATTCTTCTGCTGTATCTATTTGTTTGTTCTACTAAATATGGTGCCATTTTAAAATTGCGTCTGTTAAACGCCAACCAGCTACTTATTTTATTATTTTGTACCATATTCAGTTCTTTGGATATATAAATTTCTTCTATTTTATTCTTAACTTGAATCTATATTTCTTTTAACGGGTATATGATACTTTCTGTTATACAGTTCAACATTCCATATTGTTAAAAAATTCTGTCTATAACCTTTACACTGGGAAAGGAAAACCCCCTTGCTTTGTATTCGATTGCTTCTTCCATACAAACCCTAACCAGTCTATGACTGGGTTTATTCTAGGTTTTCAATAAATACATAGCCTGTCTCTGTTCTGCTTTACAACTTAGGGACAGTTGTCCAAGTTCAGTCCTCACCATGCTCGAGGAAGCACCTGGAGGAAAACCCAGCGTCTTTTTATCATAGGTATTCATAATTGATTATATGGATCCTATCCCCTCCATTCCCCAAATGTCAACCCCATATAAAATCTGTGTACCAGTCTTTGCGTTAGCAACCCTAATACATCCAACAATGGAGGTTCCGCCATATTTGTAAGAAAATCTATCAACAGCTTGGGTGAATCTTTTCATTTTATGTTTAATAATGCTTTTATGGTAGTTCCAATTTAAATTATGTGAAAATGTAATTCCTAATTAACAGAAATGATTTACTCTTTCAATTTGATACCCTAGATTAGTAAATCTTTGATCCTTACCGCCTTTATTTTTATTTACACTACAAATCATGTATTTGGTTTCATCATAGTTTATTTCAAGGGAATTATTAACACATTCTACTTGGAACTTGTTCATTTATCTTTTGATACCAACATAGCTTGTTGATAAAAGGACAACATCATCCACATATGCTAGGTACGAATATCCTTTTTGTCCTATTTTAGGTAAATGAAACTCTGTATCATATAATCCAATTAGTATTTTAGTAAAGAAAAGATTAAATAGAATCGGGGATAAGACGCACCCTTGTCTAAGTCCCACGTTCATCCTAAACTCATTAGTTGTATCTCCTTCTTTATTATACCTCACAGTAGTTGCATTATTACTATATAATACATCTATTATGTTTATCAGTGCTTTGTCCATCCCATATTCTTCAAGGACTACCCACAGGTGATTTCATCTTACTCTATCAAATGCTGCTCGCAAATTGATAAATATACAATACAATTGTTTTTTTTATCCTTATGTACTTTTATATTAAGTGTGCCAGAGTAAAACATTGATCTAATATAGAATACCCAGGCATGAAATCCGCTTGCACCTCATCCATGATTTTCTTCTCTGCAATCCACTCCATAATTCTTGTATGCAGAATACGTGTAAATGTTTTTTGTGAATTATCTAAAAGACTAATTGACCTATAATGAGCCGGGTTTTCTCTATCCTCTTTTTTAAATATGGGGATTATGATATTTTTTGTCCAAGTTTTAACTATCTGTCCAGTCTTAATGACACGATTAAGCATGTTTAACAGACAAGGAGTCCATAGCTCTGGATCTTCCATCAAAATTTCAGCAGGAACTCCATCAGGCCCTGGTGCTTTATGTCTCTTTCCTGTATTTAATACAGCCCTTACTTCCTCTGTTGATGTATTGGGTTGCAATTCCTTCCGTTTTATTTCACTTGTCTCCGGTGTATTTTCTTTTAATATTTGAAATAAATTTATAAAATATTTTTCCCACGTATTTGGAGCTATATAATTTTCAAAGTCATCATTATTGTCCCATCCATTTGCCACTAATTGCCAACATTTGTTGTTATCTCGACTCCTTACCACTCTCTCAAATGCCTTCCAAATCTGATGTCTGTATTACACATCTTGTTAACTATAAGTTTTTTGAAAATTTTCCTCATTTTGTTTAACTCTATTTTAATTGTTCTTGAAGAATCCTTTCTAACCTGTTTTTTTTTTATCTGTTTTTTTTTGTTTGTTTGTTTGTTTGCATTCAGAATCAAACCATCTACTTCCTTTGTAGGGTTTAATAATTTTTACTTCTGACACTATTTCTGCCACCTCATGAAATACCCTTTCTATCTGTTCGGCATTTATTTCTGCTATATTTAAGTTAGCGAGTCCTCTTATTTCACCTTCAGTCCCAAAGTTCTTTAATGATTTCCTTAATTGATGGTTACAAATCATTTGCCAGTTTACCCCTTTTTTTGTTTTTATTATTTCAGTCTTGTTCTTTTTTTTTTCGTTTACTGGCCATACATTCAATGTCACTTCCAAAGGTGCATGCTCACTATCCGCTCTTTGTCCTATTTTCATGTCTCTAAAATAGAGACATAACATATTAAAATTAATCCAACACAAATCTATTATTGTTGAGCCTATGTAATTTATAAATGTAAATTCTCCCTCCTTGTCCCCATTTGTTCTTCCATTCATCAAAATGAGGACTCTATCGGTTAGAGTTGTATATATTTTATCCCCCTTGTTGAAGTCTTTTTTATCTTTTGAATTCCATTCAAGAAGGATACTATTAGCTTTTGTTGAATATAAAAATAATTCCTCTGATAAAACCCAAATAGTTTCCTAGTCGTGCATTGAAATCACCAGTCAACAAAATACATGCATGTGGGTCCTCTTCCCTGTAGAGCTCTAAACATCTATCTAATTTTATAATTTCTTCATCTATAGTTGTTTTTAATTTACTTGGTGACAAGTATATATTTATTATTATGATTGTCTTAAATGTACCTATTATCTTTATAACTAGGATATTATCAGAATTAGTATGTAACTCTTCTGCTTTATAATCCTCTGAAATTTTAACAGCCGTAAGTAACCCTCCCTTCCATCTACCATACTTGCTTGTTCTAATTGCCCCTTTTATAAATATTTTATAACCATCAATAATATGTGTATCTTTCACCCATGTCTCTTGCAAGCAGATTATCATAAATCCTTTCAAGTATTTCATACAGGTCAAATCAGCTAGTTTATCTTTTATCCCTGTTACAGTCCAACTTAGTAGGTTGGCTGATTGATTTACTTTTATAACCTGTCTCCTTTCTGATCTCAGTATCTTATTACTTTGTTGTCAAGCCTCTTCCTCCTGAAGAGTTTTATATCTGTTAGTTGTATGTATTAAATACTCCCAAGTTACTGAATTTATTTTCTTTTCCGTGGTCTCGCTCATATGTTTTATTTCCTCTTCTCCCATTAAATAAATATTTACGTTATCCAACACTAAAGATTTGGAAAGTAGAAACTGATAATCCTTTTCACTTCTTAATTCCAGTAAAATCTGTCCATTATCCTCACAGCTTAATGCTTTGATTATTGCTTTTTGTATGTCTCTTGATTTCAAAAGGTTTTGAAAAAAGTCAGCAACTTTAATCCTCAGATTCGACCTATTTTCATTTAAGAAGTTGTTTAAACCAAATATTATAATCCTTTTTTGCATCCACTCTCTTTGCCCTATCTGTTCTTTTACAAAGTATTTTGGAAACGTAGTTTTTAGACTTACTACTGATTCTGTCTCAAAACCCATGTTCCTTAATTTATTTTTCCAGTTTTCAATCATCTTTAACAAGAAGATTTGATCAGAGATTAAGAAGACCAATTCTAGATTACTTATTGGTTTTATTACACTTAACTAGTTTAACAGTAACTCCTGTTTGTTGTTATTCTAAAACTGTTCAGCGGAATTGCTTCAGATATACATTCAGTATTTCCTCAGTTTCATCTGGAATTATTGGAATGTTGAACAATGGTAGTACAAAGTCAGTCTCTAAAGTTTTTTTTTAACCAGATCTCCATTCTTTTCAGGTCACAATTAGCTTTTTCAGAATCTTCTTTTCCTTTCTTGGGACTAACCTCATCAATTTTCGAGTCCTCTATGGCACCTATGCTAATGTTCATATTGCTTATTACCCCCTTAACATCCTCCTCCTGAATTGATCCGGGGCTAATGTTATTAGTTTCCCCCATTTTGCTCCTAGATTCTTCTTTTATGTTTTTATCTATGGACTTTTCTTGCATTTTCAATCTCTTTTTCCTTTATTTTTTTATGAGGTTTCTTTTGTGTTTTCTTGTTTCCTCTTCCAGAAATTTCTCTCCTTCCTTTGTTGTTTACTTTATTACTTAGATTTCTAACTTCCCCTCCGTTTTTCCCCCTGTAGGTTTATCTTCTTTCTTTTTAACTCCATTTCCCTCTACTTGTTTTGCTGCTGCAAAATACATTATTTCCATCACTTAAATTACCCTCTCTTAATTCCTGTGCTATACTGCTCTCCCTGGCCCAATCTGGGGAAACATGATTAATTTTTCTTCTTTCACTGATATCAATTCGAGGTCAGATGATAGCGATGTATGTCTCTGTAATTTTCATTGTTGCACCTTCTAGAGTTGTAACAGTATTAGTGCTTACTGTTTTACTATATTTTGATGTTTCCCCACTTATAACACATAAACTGTCTCGGATTATTTTTAATTTACCTGTTTCATCCTGGTCTCCTCCAATTTCTGTAGTCTCTTTAATTACATTTTCTGTGTGTAAATTGTCCAAGCAAACTCCCTTTATAAAGGAAAGTTCTTGCTTGATCCACAGCAGTTGCTCATAGATCAAAACCTTCCCCAAATGGGGATCTTTTAGAACATTTATCACATCTTTTGTTATGTTTTCTGTGATCAGGGTATCATATTCTATAGGACTCATTAAGTGTGTATAATCTCCTGATAGCTCTTCTGTATAGCCAGTTCTTTTAATTGGTGTCCATACACATGAGTCTTCTACTTGAATAGAGGTCTTGTCCCCAGGTACCAATTTAAATTCCTTCATCTCTCTGATTTTATCTTCTGTCCTTTTATTATTTTGTATTGTTGCTTTAATTTCTTCTACCGTTCTATTTACCTCTCTGTTAACTAAGAGAAGTACGTCTTCATTAGAAGCTTCATTAACATCCTTACTTTTATCTACACCTCCGTCTGTCCCTTTTTTACTTTCTGAGTCATCCATTTGTAAATTTAAACATTGTGGATTATTTCCTTCATTTTCTTTTTTTTCCAATTTGAAAAAAATATCTCTTATTAGAAGTTGATGCAGTTTAGTCGTATTTACTTTTAGCTGTTCCTTATTCTTTGTTCTTATTATATCACCATTGTTGTAAACATTAAGACTGTCATACATCCTTTGCCTATCTAATTGTGCATCTAAAGTAACAGGTGTTGACGTAACTCCAGTATAATTACACAATGTCTCAAATGAGCAGATTCTCCCAGAAGCAGCTCCCCCTTTGTTCTTAATCTTGTTAATTTTCTTCTTATTGGGTCTTCCTCCAGGTGAATATAGTCCCTCTGATAGTGATTTGTCTTTACTTTCTGTAACTTGTCCCTTTTTTAATACCACTCTGCAGCTTCTTGTTATAACTGGCATTATCCTTTATATTAAATAACCTTTCTGAGTATAAAGGTATATATCCCCTCAGTCCAAGCACAATGTGAGTTTACTCAAGGATAACCCACCAGTAAATGCCCCTCCGGACTTGGTGAGCCCCTAACAATCAGGCAATCAGACAACCAGGCAATTAATATAGATTTTCCAGATAATAATAATACGTATCTATTATTTAATAAATACAATAGATACAAATACAAAAAGAAAAAAAACTCACACACACAGAGTCTCTAAAAGAGTCCAAAAACACCTGCAAGACCTGCTAGCTCATTAAACAGTCCTTTTCAGTTATCCTCTCTTCTCTTCCTCATTTATCTTTCTCCTAGGAATCCAGTTCTCTCCTTTGTCCTAAGGTTCCTGGTCTCCTTGTCTGGTTCTTCTTCCTTCTTGTCCAACCGAGCTTCTACTTTATTTTTGACTGCTTTGACTTTGCAAGTGTTACATGGGTTGGATCCCTTCTTAAGCTTTCTTCTCCGTTGATTTACAGGTGTTACTGGAATTGCTAAAAAACACGATAACCACAACCAATAATCTGGAAGTATAAATTCTAAACTCCTGTCCAGGATCTACAATTATCAAATAACAGTTCACAGTAGTGCAAATAGTGCAAATAAAATACAACGAGCCATATGGCAATCTTTCTGGAATATCTGAGGTTCTCTCTTAAAGAGTGTATGAATCATACAATAGACAGTACAATTTTCAATAGAGTATAAAAAAACTATAAAAACTCTGTTGAAATATTAAATATTATAATTATAAAATTATACAATATACTTCAAAACACTTTGATTATTTTACTTACTTTCTTGCATGGCTCTCTGAGTTTGTTCTGACTGGTTAGGCATTAGCTGCATTAATTGCATTAATCTCAACTTTGAAGTCTCTGAAGTATCTTAGCTCACACTGCTCAGGAGTCAAAAGGATTTTTAGTGCTTCTAATAGCAAATTTCAGTGCTGCTATGCTGCTGTATTCACAAGCAATCTCCCATAAAGGAATATAAGCTCACTGGAGAGACATACACAGGCACTTCGAGTCACTGAAATTAACCAACTTCGTACTAAGAACGGGACTACAGTGTGAGCAAGTAAATAGCAGTAGCTACCAGAATCAAAGAAACCAGCCTTAATGAAGTTGATTCGCTTGTCTCCTGACGACAAACTCAGGCGCCAGCAATCCCAGCAAACTCCTTCCTCTAAGACAGCTAAAGTGCAGTGAATCTGAGGAAGATCATCTGATGGGGCGCCTTGTATGACCTGGTACCATGTGATCATGGGAGTCCAGTCAGGTAATTACTTCCTGGTTTCCAAACCCCTTCTCACTTCCTGATTCTTTTAACTAATAAAAAAGTCTAAATAAACTTCAAACTAAACTAAATACACACAAAAAAAAAAAAGTGCCCAAAACAACTCCCTCAGGTGCCATGCTTCACCACTCCGGATGTGCATCCAACTGCACTCAAAGAGCGAGACGCAAGATGCCACAAAAATCAAACCTGTAAGTGAGCTTAGATATTGTGCAACTAATTATATATTATTTTTTTAAGCTGAATCATGAACAAGCTGGGGTGATATCCAGTGAATGTCTAAGCAGTAGCCCTAAATAGCTGTAGGAATATATGGGAGTGTATAATAAACAACCAATTTCCAAAAAAGAGCTAAAATACTCCGCTTACTCAGCATAAAGTCACTGATTTTAAAATATGTAGTGTATTTCACAAAAGTTAAACTAATAAGCTAATAAATTGAAGATGAACTGGAGAGTAGTTTTGAGAGGTTTGGCATCTTAGGGCTCCCACCCCCCCCCACGGATGTCACTGGAGACTTTCCTTCTGTGGATGCTTCTTCCACCGCCAGAATTCAAACCACACTGGGAGCTCACTCAGAAGGCAGAGGGCCTTGCCCTCACTCATCATCTCACTGTTGAGTGCCCCAAAGATTATCTGGAAAGGCTGGAATTAATTAAAATAACTGAGGCAACGGTGGCATAGCTTTACTAAAATAATATTAAACGTATTCCAGCTCCTGCTACAAGCGCTGTTCTCCTCAACGCTCTAGCATCGGTGTTCAGCAGTCTACCTCCTAAAGCAAATGCAGCAGTCCTGTTACATTATAGAGAGACCTTCATGCTTGGGTGAGTAAGTATGCTGCTAACAAGCAGCAATTTTTATCTATGGTTGAACTGAGACTTCAGGATGTTGGCTTTGTGGTTTGTACTTCAATCTAAGTATGACACTAATCAAGCCTTAAAAGGCTATTTTAACTTAAGCTGAGTACGTAACTAAGCAAGTATAATTAAAAATATACCTAAATGCTGTGTCAATTTCCTCAGTGTAGTAACCAAGCAAGTACAATTAAAAATATACCTAACTACTACATCAATTTCCTCAGCTTAGTAACTAAGCAAGTACAACTAGAAGTATACCTAAATGCTATGTCAATTTCCTCAGTGTAGTAACTAAGCAAGTACAATTAAAAATATACCTAAATGCTACGTCAATTTTCTCAGCGTAGTAACTAAGCAAGTATAATTAAAAACATACCTAAATGCTACGTCAGTTTCCTCTGCTTACTTGCCTAGTAGTAGAAAGGACAAAATATCTTTAACTTGAATTACTGATAAAAATATATATATATATATATATCTTTAGCTAGTTTACAAAGAAACAGAAGTACAAAAATAAAACAAAAATGAATTATACATTAATGTCCTAGCCTATCAACTTGAGCTTTAGGGCTTTTTATGTTTTAATCGATGCACAGTTTTATATTAGCCCCATCAATGTTGCATACGCTTAGTTGGTATACCTTTACTTCTACCAAAATACTCTTAATGCATTGTTTTACTAATAATATTTTCTGATACAGCTCTAGTGCCATTGCATATACTTTGTTGACATCCTGTGGCTTACTCAAAATATTATCTATGCTTTGCTGCAAAGATGGCACACTGTCTGATGAGCTAGAAGGCCATTCCTGGGCCTCAGGTAGTTTGCAGGAACTGCAGGTAACAGTAATTAACTTACTTACCATAACAGTAGATCTTACTTTGAGAGGACTATTGCAGCAGGCAACAGCGGTAGGACTGGAGCCGCCAGGTGCCAGGACCACACGGAAAACTTGTAGCTAGCGGTGTCAGCACACTGATGTGCATCTATCCTATAAAGGAGGTGGTCCCCCAGACTTACCTCAGTTCTTTTCCCGCTATCAACTTATGCACGTTGGACCTCCACTTTTGCCTGCTTCAGTCAACCGCCATTTTGTTCATGTTTACCCGCGATTTATTTCCTTTTTCTCGAATAGTATTGACATTGATTTTCAGTGTTTCTTCCATCTCGTTTATGTCTACTTCTCCAGCCCCATCTTCTGACTGGCCTACGAAGTGTGCCTACAGCAAGCAGATACCCGTCAAAGACAGCCAGTCTTCCTGCCTGCTCTGCTTAGGCTCCAACCACGACACTGAGGTGTGCCAGTACTGCCAGGACTTCAGCCAGGCCACACGGAGACGCTGCTTGAAGATCCTTCAAAGCTACCTGCTACAGCAGATATTGGCTGTGATGGAGAAGGAACTACAGGCTGAAAGCTCTTCCATTTCCCTGGCTCAGTTTTCCGGGGCATTTTATTTTTCTTCTTCTTCATCTTCTTTGTCTTCGTCGTCTTCTTCTTCTTCTTCCCAGAAGAAGAAGTCTAGCAGGAAGCATAATCACCAGTACAAGCACCGCGACTGACCTGGTCAGCCGCTCTTTCATGGTCGCTGCACAGACCAACTTCTGCCTCTGGATCTTCCTCCCGCGGGGGTCGGCCCCACCTTCCTCAGCAGCCCTCACTCCATCCATGCTGCCAGTGGTACAGCCGCCCGCCTCATTTCCATCACGGGCAATGGCTCCTTGGGGCAGCAACTTCATTCCCTGCCTCCCAGCCCTTGGCTCCCATGGGTCTTCAGCCAGGTGGCTTAACCGAGGTTGGAGTCTCCGGTGGTGGGTCTTTCCCCATTGCCCCCATCAAGGCATTGCCTTCGTCGATCTCCGACTCCGGGCATCACCCAGAGCAAGTGCTTGCCTCTTCTTCCATACAGGCGATGCCTCTGCCCCTACCTTGGGAGAATCCCCCCCTCCGCAGGTGCCAGCCTCGCCACTGGGGCCAGTGTTGGCTACTTTGCCCGACCTATGCCATTCTTCACCTGTCAGGCTGGCGCCCGCTATGCTGATGCCTCCACCAATGACTCCTCAGCGGTCCTCGCCACTGCCCCAGCCTGCACCACAACTGATGCCCACTGGCCCAGCCAGCACCTGCTGGACCTACACTAGGGTACTCTATCAGCTCCTTCACCGGTGTACCCGCACCCTCCTCCTCAATATCGTTATCCACCCTACAGTCCTCCTTCACCAGTGGATTATAATGCCCTATTTATGACCCAGTGGACCTTTATGCAGAACAAGAGTGCACCCAGGCTGCCTCCTTCTCCCCGGGACCCTCCTTCTTGGGACCCAGACTGGGCAGGACCTAGCAACCCCCGCACCACAGGGTCTTCTAGGGGTCACAAGGGGACCTCTTAACAGCATATGGATGACCATTGCCCTCAGATGCCAGTCCCTGACAGCGATCAGTCGGGGGGACGATTCCTCCTCTAGCATTCATTCCAGGAACCAAATTTGGTGGGTCAGATGACCCACTGGACACTGAAAAGGTGGGTCATTTCATGAAAAATGTGGGTCATGCATGACATTTCTTAAGAAATCTTTATACAGAATTTTAAATAACGCTGCATGAGATATATTAAAAAATAGCTGTTACTAGCATGTCACAGTAAACAGTATTTATGACAAGCTGATGAACTGTTACAGCAAGGGCAGATCAACAGGTGAGGTGTGACTCAGAAAATATAACAATAAGTATCTGGCATTTTACACGATGTCAGATGTGGATAGCAGTTTACAAAAGCCATGACATCTCTGTCACTGCCTGGCATCAATCAAGATCAGGCCTGAGGCAGCAGCCAGGTGAGGTCTTGTGTCCATCCAGTACTAGTGTCTGTTGGCAATGTGGAAAACTGCGAATTTTTGCCAGCAAAAAAAAGCACTGCCCTTGCACTCAGATATGTGAGAGAGAGAGAGAGAGAGAGAGAGAGGGAGACAGAGATTAATCATTTTGGAAGAATACACAGAGCAGCAGGCATTATAAACAGCCTAGTTAGAGTCCTGATAGCAGTCACAGATCTATGGTCAGGCTGACTACATATTAAGATAATAACCAAATAATTATTTGGTTAATGAGGCATATCATCAGTGGGATAAATTAAAATATCTGAAATTTTTTTTGAGATATTTGTGGTGATGGTATAGTACTAGTAAAGTTGTCAGTACACACTACAGTCCAGTTCAGTGTGCTGAACTTGAAGTCAGTCAGTGCAGTCCACATGCTGGAATAACCTCCTTTGTTTTTTTTCCCCTCCAGATATTAATTGCAGAAAGAAAATCAAATTCAGCCTGGCAAGGTCCCTCAGCTGCAACAGTCAGCAGATCATTGACTCTAGTAGCAGACAGCCTATTTCTCATGCTAGTTTTTACAATGTTCTGGGCACTGAAGCCCCTCTCACAGTCTGCTGTATGGACTGGGGCAGTTAATGCCAGTGCAGCCAGTGTCAAAAGATTTGGGAAGTCTGACTTATGATATTTGTTTATGAATCCCCAAAGAGTTTGCATGTTGTCCCTCGGGTATCCCTCCCTCTCTCACAAGTTGCTTCAGCAGTTCCCATTCTGCTTTGGTGTGGTCTGCATCCACAAGTGGTGGTGCCACTGTCTCAAACTGTTTGTGTCTCTGCTCTTGACCGTAATGCTCAAGCAGCACGTGAATATGTTCATTTCCCCAGGTTTGAAGTTCGTCTCTAGAAAGGCTGCTGACTGGCCTAAGACCCAGTACTCCAAAAGCAGCCAACTTGTTTCTGTCATACCCAGGGAATCTGTCTTTTAAATTTGTAACCAACTGGTCAATTTAATGGTCCTTGATTGAAAGGTTTTTGTCTCGCCCTCCCCTTAGTATGTGATGCCCCTTGAACACCAGCCTTCCCTCCTCATCTTCCTGGATATCCTTCTCCACTTCATGTACTGTAGATACATTTTTTCCTTTGTTCCAGATTTTATTTTTTCTAAATCAGAGAAGCACTTCTCCAGACTGACGTGGACCATCGAGATGTCCAGATCTCTTTTCTGAAACACTACACTAAGCTGGATAATTACAGCAAGTACATTCATTAGCATATAGGTTGTCATTATTATAAAGTCATATTTGGACATTTTTAAGGTGTAACCTTTTGCTCTAGCATCCGTCTCATTGCAGAAAAAGTGAGAGGGAGTCTGGGTGTGATGAACGGTCTCAACCGCTTTGTAAACTGCTATCCACCTCACATCATGGACCTCCATCACTTTTAGAGTTGGTTCCTCCAGCATTTTTTGTATTTGTTTTAGTTTGTCAACTCTTTTGGCTGATTTTTAAAAATGGTAGAAAATACCAGTTAGCACCTCTTGGTATTCTTTTAGGTAAGGGACAGAGTCTGCTGCTTGTGAACTACATAGCGCAACCCTATGAACAACACAGTGTATGTATGGACCCCAGGAAAGCTTCCTAATTTACCACACCTGCAAAATAAGTTCTAGCCTGGACTGCTCTGTCAGTACTGTAACTGTAAATACTGCCTGTCAGTGTTAGTCTTGTACTGTATCTGTTTTCCCTCCACCCCCTGTAACCAACGTGGAGCCTCTGCAAAAAAGTTACTCTGTCAGTACTGAAATTGTAAATACTGCCTGTTCATGTCTGTCTTTTACTGTATTTGTCTACCCTCCACCCCCTGTAACCTGACGTGGAGCCTTTGCAAAAGAATCTGTGACTCAAAGGATTGTAATTCCGATTTGTATTCAATAAATAAATAAATAAAATATTTACTAGCATTGGGTTTTCACATGGCATGTGACTCCCTCATCAGTCCCTGTCATGACTTTTGCTCCGTCACTTCCCAATCCCATCACTTTTTTTATGCTAATTTTTTTGCTGGCTAGGAATTGCTTTAATTCTTTAGCTATCCCTGCTCTAGTGGCATCAGAGATATGTAGGTTCTCTAGAAAATGAGTAGATGGAACAAAACTTTCAGAATTAAGCACTCTTGCATACAATACTAGTTTTTTGGCGACAGTGATGTCTGTGCTCTCATCACAAATGAATGTGGTGTATGGGCTATTTTCTAATTTTTTACTTGTCTCCTGCCTAATTACCAAAGTTATACATTCGAGGATGTCATTGGTTGTAGTTTCTGATGAATACAAGGCATTCTTGGCCACAGATAGTTTGTCAACAAAAGGACAATCTAAACTAGACAAAAATTCCATTAAATTTGTATATTTATGAATTGGCAAGTTTTCTTTGGCCATCCAATAAACACTCTTCATGGCCACTAGAACAGCTTGTTCTTTTTCAGCTATAGCTTTTCTGAAGACATGCTGCAAATCCGCCTGCATATTTTCAGCTGCCATAGCATCTCTGTGATCTGCCGAGTCAGCGTGCCTAGTCGGGGTGCTTGTCCTGAAATTGTCAGTGCCAGAAGTCAGAATATTTTGTTTCTTTCTGCTGATGCACACAGCACAAGTCATCACATTTTTTTCTGAATTATATCTCAACCACCTGTACATTGTGAGCCAGCGGCCCTGAAAATTGCGTTTAATACTGGCCACATGGGACTGGCTGTAGGTAGGTAGTTCACAAGCAGCAGACTCAAAATCAGGTTGTGACTGGTTAGCACTGTCAGGTCCCAATTGTGTGTCTGCCACAGTAACAGACAACGTAGCCATCTCCGACAGAACTGGCACCTCATTGCTCCCATTTGAATTTTTAGAAGACCCCGATCCTGATGCAGCAGTACTCTCTTAGGTGGAGAAGACCTGAAAAATGTTTTAATGTCACTTGTTTTTGTTTTTTTTCCATGACTACTAGACTGTCATTTTTATAAGCAAGCAGCTGCAGTCTTGTTTAATATTCTAGTTCTTATGAGGGGGGTGACTGAGGAAGTAAAACAATTATATAATGACAAATAATGGGCTGTGTGTTTCACTGACAAAACGTTTTATTAAAAAACTATTTATTATGACAAATCTTGTCCTATCTTTTATTTTATTTTTACACTACACAACGAGATATGCAAGTAGAGAGTAGGGAATTCAGAACACACTGAAGTAGTCATTCTCACTAATTTGTTTCAGTCCCACCCACCCTGACCCTGCTTTTCCTAAAATTAAAGTTTCTTTCTTAATCTGCTGCAGTGTCTTCTTTGCTTTTTTTTCCTAATTGCAGAATTTATTTTTTTGAACTGTTCCTTTTATTATTGCAGCTCTATGGCTTTCCCTATCTGACTGCAATGTGAACAACAGGATACTTTAAATATATTGTTTGCCTTTGCCTGCAGCAAACTTATCTAAGACAGAGCCCTGCCCCTTGCTTCTTTAATTCAAGTTCTTTAGTTCTTAATCTATTTCCCTGCCTGCAGCAAACTACTGAGAGATCAGAAGAAAGTTCAAGATTCTACCTACTTGTCCTGCTTGCTGTGATTAAATATTTTTTGATTTTTTTTTCTTTTGCGTTTCCTTCCTGGATGGAATATATGCCCCACACTCTGGCTTAAATCACAATCAGTGGCTGCTATTTATTTATGAATTTGCAGCTTGACTCAGAGCAAACACATACAGATATAATTATTTATTTATGGGATGAAATTCAGGCAGATATTGCTCAATCAAGCTGTGTAATCAGATGGAGACTAGTATCGCAGTGTAATGTGTGAAAAAGACACACCCTGAACCCCTACTCACACACTGACTCCTCTCCTTTATATCCCTGTTTATTTTTCAGTAAGTCTGTGGCTTTTCCCTGCCTGGCTGCCAGTTGTGAACAAACTAGACAGCCCCCACACACACACACTCCACCTCTGCTTCAATTTCTACCTTTCCTGTGCCTTTTTCACCTGCTTTGGCTTTCCCTGCCTGCTCTGCTACCAGCTTAGGTGAGATATAAGAGCAACCCTCTCTCTCCCCCACACACAGATCTGACTGTTGTAACATTTCCACTCTGACTTTATAATTTTTCACTTTCAGTTCTTAAAGCAATTTTTTCTGCCTTAGTAGGTAGATAAGATCAGATGGCACAGGCTCCACAGCTCTGCCTTGCTGTCTCAGCTATCAATCCGTTTTTTAATAAATTCAATCTACAATATTTCCACAAAATAATCCACAGTCTACTCTGATATCAGCTGTAATTTGCCTAGACACTTTGTTTAAATTAGAATCAGCAATTAGAGCGACGCCAAGCTCTTAAGAACTACAAGCAGCTCACTCCACGACGGTGACTCCACAGTAACTGTGCAGCAAGGGGGAAACTGCGTGGTTTTGGTAGCTCTGTTCTGTACCATGTGATGTCTCAGTGCACATCACATGGTTCACAACAGAAGCGCCGGCCCCTTGCATCCAAATCAGCCATTCTGTGGCTGAATACTGCCAGAAACACCCTCCCCCAAATTTGACTGTGTTGCTCAAGCTGTCACTCAAATTGAGTGGAGCACTCGCTCTCCAGATCTTCAGACTTCTTGTTTACCCCCCCCCCCAAAAAAAAGTGTAGTATTTCTTTGCTGCAATTGGAATTAAAGCATTAGTAGTAACAGCTGCTGATCACCAACCTGACGCAGCTCGGAGTGCAGACACAGCAAATTGCTAAGTACTGTATCTCTCGATCAGAAAACACACAGAAAAAGATGTATTTTAAGTACTTATGTCTCTGGGCTATGTCAGCGTGCAACCCCCTATCTTTCTAACTTACATGTCAGGCAGCACTCCAAGGTGGCAACCACACGAATCACAATCTTTCTCCTTAGCAGATTCCCTTTACAAGCTCAGCTCATGCAAAGGCAATTCTGCTAAAAGAGGAAAATTGTGTGGTTACCACTTTGGAGTGCTCGCTGCCTGACATGTAAGCTAGTAGATAAAGGTTACATATTGACATAGCCCAGCAACATAAGTACCCAGAAAATACATATTTTTTTCTGTGTTCCCTTTCGATCGAGAGATAATTAGCGATTTATACTGTACTGTGTTGTGTTTGCACTCCTTACTTCGGCAAAGTGTCCACTGCACTGACTAACTCCTACAGAGCTACAGCCATACCTGACACACCCCTAAGGGGTGTTTTTAAGTCCACAGGCTATTAACTTTCCTTCAGCGGCCACTTCTCGACATGGAGTCTCTCAAACCTGACACGCCCAGGGGCCGGGACTGTTCCTGAGCCAGCAAGCAACCCTTTAGTCCCTCCTCTTCTCCAGCATGAACACACCCTCACTCCCGCTTGTGTCCGTGGATGAAAGTGCACGTGTGCCCCACACATGCGCGCCCAGGATTCTTAAAGCTGCAGGTGCGTCAAAAAACCCAAGCCACAGTATCATGATGGATCGAGCCACATGTCAGACGCTCACGTGCAATCCCGTAGTCTGAAATGATCACTGCTCCTCTTCCTTCTGAAGTGGTCCGAGGATTCCAGTGACCCTCTTGATGGTCAGGAGCCTCCTAAGAAAACCCCCCAAGTCTCCCCCTGATTATCACTCTTTCCTTGATGTGCCACATTTAATCCCTTATGTTATGGGAGACAGAGGAGCTTAACCCAGAACACCATAGTCTGGCTGTTTACCTCCAGAAGAAGGAGAGCCTCCCTTTAGTTGTGCAACCTCTAATTGATTCATTCGATGTCACTAAGACGGCATGGAACCACCCCTCATCCTCCCCCCCCCACCCGGGGCCTTGGCCAAGAAGGCAGATCACCTTTATCATGCACCAATGGGCAAACCTTTCTTTGGCAAACACCCCACAGTGGACCCAGTCATAAATGTGGCCCATGACTGCACTAAGAAATCCAAACATCTTAGCACCCACCCTTCAGACAAGGAATCTCACCAACTGGATCAGTTGGGTAAGCGGGTGAATTCCTCTGCCACACTGGCCCTTAACTACGTGGCCCATATAGAAACATAGAAACTTAGACGGCAGATAAGGACTGCTTGGCCCACCTAGTCTGCCCATTTCCCTACTTACAGGATAGGCTGCAGATCCTAGTTAGCCAACAGCCTATTTCTTCCTACCCCCCACAAGAATTGCCTTATATCTGTCCCATGCATTCTTCAATTCTTCCACAGTTTTAGACCCCACAACCTCCTCAGGAAGGCTGTTCCATGCATCCACTACTACAGTATCAGAATGCCCTCTGGGATCAGGGAAGGGATCTGGTTTAAACCCTCCCTGAAGATTCCACTAAAATGCAGTTAGCCCAACTCTTAAAATCTGGATCAGATGTGGGCAACCATGTGCTGAGGGTAGCATATGACACTAGCTGCTTCCTGGCGTGGGACGGTAGCAGGGATCCACATTCGCTGCCGTTCATGGCTCAGGGTGTCTGGTTTCGCACCTGATGTAGCCAAAATATTGGATGCCCTTTCCGGACCTCTGTCTTGTTTGGGGGAGATGCCCAGGATATCATCTCCTGCCTTCAGGAATTGGACGAGGCCCTGAGGTCGGTGCATTATATGTACCGGTCCCAACTGCAGTCTTCCCAACGTCAGTCCTTTTGCCAGCCTTCCAAGGGCCAGCAGTTGAAAAGACCCTTTAAGCATAAGATAAATACCCAGCCAGCCAGAGTGGCTGCCCCTAGGGCCCACAGCCACTCTGCCCACCCCGGTTCCACGGCCTGATGCCTTGCCGGCCCCCCTCCCCCAGCAGAGGCCTTGGGGGTGGTGGTCGGGGGGGTCAGTTATCCCTATACCTAGATGGGTGGCGTACAGTAACCTCAGATCAGTGGGTAGTCCAGATTACTAAACGGGTCACACCCTCTAGTTTCTGGAGCTTCTGCCGGAAAGCCCTTACTCACTCTCCCATTACCCTCAAGCCCATATCTCCCTCATTCGAGAAGAGATTCAGGCTCTCCTGTGCAAAAAAGGCCATAGAGCTAGTCCCCCTGGCTCAAAGAGGAAAGGGGTTCTGCTTCCACTTCTTCTTCGTCCCCAAGAAAACGGGACCTGAGGCCAATTCTGGACCTCAGCTGCATGAATCTCTACCTAGAGTACAAGGGGTTCAGGATGGTAACTCTTCAGGGGCTGTTGCCCCTCCATCATCAGGAGGACCGGCTCTGTTACACAGAAACATAGACTTTGACAGCAGATAAGGACCGCTTGGCCCACCTAGTCTGCCCATTTCCCTACCTACAAGATAAGCTGCAGATCCTAGTTAACCAACAGCCTATTTCTTCCTACCCCTACAAGAATTACCTTATGTCTGTCCCATGCATTCTTGAATTCTCCCACAGTTTGACCCCACAACCTCCTCAGGAAGGCTGTTTCATGTGTCTGCCACCCTCTCTGTGAAAAAATACTTCCTCACATTGCCCCTGAGCCGTCCCCCCTCTATCTTCAAATTTTGTCCCCTTGTTCTTGCACATCTCTTTTTCTGAAAGATGCTATCCTCTTGGACTTTGTTGATTCCGCTAAGGTACTTAAAAGTTTCTGTCATGTCCCCTCTCTCCCTCCTTTCCTCAAGGGTATACATATTAAGCTCCTTTAGTCTCTCCATGTATGACTTCTCTTGCAGACCCTGTGCCATTTTAGTTGCCCTCCTCTGGACTGCCTCCATCCTGTCTATGTCCTTGCAGAGATGGGGTCTCCAGAACTGGACACAGTACTCCAGATGGGGTCTCACCAACTATCTGTACAGAGGGATAACAACTTCCTGTTTTCTGCTGGTGATGCCTCTCCCTATACATCCCAGTATCCCCCCAGCCCTCCCTACTGCCTTCTCACATTGCTTGCTAACCTTAAGGTCATCTGATATGATTACACCCAGGTCCCTTTCCACTTTTATTGTTGCTACTACCTCCCCCCCATTGTGTAAACTTCCCCTAGGTTTTTGTTTCCCAGGTGCATTATTTTGCACTTCTTTGCACTGAATCCAAGCTGCCATACTTCTGACCATTCCTCCAACCTTGCCAAGTCCCTTCTCATCCTTTCCACGCCTCCTTGTGTATCGACTCTGTGGCAGATCTTTGTGTCATCTGCAAAGAGGCATACTTTTCCTTCCAGTCCCTCTGAAATGTCACTTATAAAAACATTAAAAAGGACTGGACCCAGTACTGAATCCTGCGGTACCCCACTGGTAACCCCTCTTTCTTCAGAGAGGACTCCATTTACAATTATCTTCTGTGTCCTGTTGTCCAGCCAGTGTTTTACCCAGGCTACCACCCTGGGACCCACTCCCAGGCTGGTTAATTTGATTATTAATCTTTTGTATGGGACTGTGTCAAATGCCTTGTTAAAGTCTAGGTAGGCCATGTCCACAGCCCTTCCCTGGTCTACGACTTTGGTCACCCAGTCAAAGAAATCAGTTAGATTCATCTGACATGACCTTCCCGCTGTGAACCCATGCTGCCTTGGGTCCCTGGATATGCAGGATGCCTGTCTCCATATTCAGGTTTTCCTGGCCCACCACCACTTCTTCTGCTTCCAGCAGGACCACTTTCAGTTCCAGGCCCTCTCTTTTGGCCTTTCTTCGGCACCTCAGGTCTTTACTAAGTGCCTAGCAGTGGTAGCAGCAGCTCTGTGGAGATGGGGCTTTTATGTGTTCCCTTACCTGGACAATTGGCTGCTGACAGCCCCCTCCTGTGATCTGTTGCTGCAGACCCTGGAAGACACCTTTCGGCTCTTCTAGGCCCTAAGGTTCACAATCAACCAACTAAAGTCTTGTCTCTCTCTAAACTAATACCACCTGTATATAGGAGCGGTCCTGAACTCATCTCATAGCAGACCTTTTCTACCAGTGGACAGAGCAGAGCAGAGCACTTGATGGCGCAGGCCTGGCTATTATCCTCGGATCATCAGATACCAGCCGGAGCGTTTCTTCATTTGTTGGGACACATGGCAGTGGCTGTAGCCACGGTTCCTCTAGCCCACCTGCATATGAGGGTTCTCCAGTGGTCTCTTCAGGTCCAATGGGACCAATGCACCGATGATCTGTATCAGCTGGTGCTGGTTTCCAACCCAGTAAGGAGGACTTTGGAGTGGTGGCAGAATCCTGCCAATCTCCTGAGAGGGGTTCCCCTCCGGGCCGTGTCCCCACAGCAGATCCTCACTATGGACACCTCCGGCCTAGGGTGCTCACTTGGCCGACCATCAGACCCAGGGGATTTGGTCCGTGTCAGAGCAGCATCTCCACGTCAGTGTGCTGGAGATGCGGGCAGTTCATTATGCTCTGCAGGCTTTCCAGACCCACATTCCTCCCGGCCCGCTATTGGTGCAGGCGGACATCATGGCTGTAGTATACTGCATCAGCAAGCAGGGGGGCACTCATTCCTGCCCCTTTGTTGGGAGGCCATGAGAATCTGGTACTGGGCCTTCAAGCATGACCTGGAACTCGACCATCCACGTTCCAGACCGCCAAAGCACTCTGGTCTTGACATTCTAAGCCATCCAGATCGAGGATGCATGAGTGGGAACTCCTGTCTTCGGTGGTCAAAGACATCTTCGACAGATGGGGCCCTCCAGAGTTGGACCTTTTTGCATCCCCGCTCAACTCAAAACTGCCACTTTTCTGCTCGCTCGATCCAGGGCCTGGAGTTTCCTGGCATGACACGTCCCTCTCGTGGAAAGGGAGGTTCCTGTGTGCCTTCCCACTCCTGCAGAGGGTTCTCCTCAAGCTTCAGGAAGAGGGGGTAGAGATGATTCTCATAGCTTCCTACTGACTGCGTTAGATCTGGTTCCACCTGCTGCAGCAGCTAGCAGAGGAACCTTCAGTACCCATGCCCCTGTGCACCCGCTTGCTCTCCCAAGAACATGGCACCCTGGTCCATCCAGACCTCAAGTCTCTGCATCTCCATGCGTGGTTCCTGCAGACTTGGCTATCACCTACTTTGGGGTTTCTTCCAGGGTTGCTGATGTCCTGGTGGCTGCCCGGAAACCTTCCACGAGAGCCACCTATGCCATGAAGCGGAAGTGCTACTCCCTATGGGCCTCCACTCACCACCTGGATCCCTTCGCCTGCCTGGTGAATCTGATTCTGAAGTACCTCCTTTTCCTTTTGGACTCATGTCAGGGTACTCTTCGCTAAAGGTGTACCTTTCTGCCATCTCTGCATACCATGCACCTATTGAGGGCAAGGCTGTTGCCCAGCTGGAACTCTTACAGCACATTCTTGTGGGTTATACTGCACTTTTTAACTTCCCATTCAGGACCCTGGCCCACTGTGGGATCTTCTTTTCATGCTGGAAAAGCTCACTCTGCCTTCCTTTGAGCCAGCTGCGGATTGCGAGCTACACTTTGTCATGGAAAGTGGTGTCTTTAGTTGCTGTTACTTCTGCTCAGAGGATTTCTGAGCTTTAGGCTCTGATGTGCAAGTAGCCTTACTTAGTTTTTCACAAAGACATGGTGTCTTTGCATACTAGTCCTAAGTTCTTGCCTAAGGTAGTGTCTGAATTTACATTAAATCAATCCATCCTCCTACCTGCTTACTTCCCCAAGTATTCCAATCGGGAGGCCTTACTGCATACTCTGGATGTTCATAGGGTGCTCCACTGTTACACAAATCCCACCCAACTGGTTAAAAAGATTGATCAGTTGTTTGCTTCATTTACCCCTAAGTGAGAGAAGGGGCACCTGTTTCGAAACAGTGTTTGTCAAAATGATTGACAAATTGCATTGTTTACTGTTACCGTAAGTACAACAAGCCCTTGCCTAGGGCAGTTACGGATCACTCTGTCAGAGGTATGGCTGCCTCTGCCTCAGAAATGTGTCTGCTGCGGACATCTGTGCAGCTGCCACTTGGAGCTCTGTTGACATGTTTATCCAGCACTACAGTCTGGACATTGCTTCCAGATGCAGGGCCATTTTCAGACTAGCTGTCCTTCAGGGCCTTCTTTCATGAGCAGCTTGCTGCTGCCTTCTTGACTCCTCCCGGCTGACTTTCAGTCAGTTCAGGTACTGCTTAGGACTCAGTCCTATCAAATGCCTGCTGCAAGAGTCCCCTCGAGTAAGATAGTACAGTTATGTAAGAACTTACCATAACAGTAGATCTTCAAGAGGAGTTCTGCAATAGGCGCTGCTTCTCTCCCTCCTCCTTCCTCCTCTGATTGCTGCTTCTCCTTTGCATTTATTCTGCCCTTCCTTGGCTCTGAGAAACTGCCTTGGTTCTCCGCTTTCTGCACTGGGTCTTGAGCCACGAGCCTGAGGTAGATCTGGGGATCGCGCCCTTTATAGGATAGGCAGACGTCAACGTGCTGACGTTGACGGGGGTAGTCCCCCGTGATAGACTGCTAGCTAAAAGTTTTCCGTGTTGTCCTGGTGCCTGGCGGCTTCATGAGAGAATCTCTTTCATTAGGCTATACCGACCCAGCCTCCTTCCTCCTTCAGGGGTAGGACATTGGATTTCATGCACTGAGTCATTTCATCACTGCCTTTTTTAGCACACATTGTTACCTGGTATGCTGGGTGCAGCCCTTATCTTCTGGTTCCCCAGAGAGAGGTCCTCAAAATATCATCTATGGCAGAAAGCTGAGGAGAGATGGGACCACACACATTTATGCAGACGATAATACCTGGCTTGCAAATGTTCCGGTGTGGTCCTAGCACTGACGTGGGTATAGTCCCAAAGGTGTGGCCTGGTGAGAGATTCTCTCGAAGATCTGCTGTTATGGTAAGTACATAACTTTTTTTTTAGTCTTTCTAAACAACAGTGTATGTAGTTATTCTTGCATCACTAAAGTAAGGCACTCTCTCTTACGGTCCATGCTTGGTGTGCATGCAGTACAGGTCCAGAGGAGCATCCAAAGGCACCCTTCACTGTTTTCCTGAGTCTCATCGGATGTTGGTGTGCATCAGGGGCATGTTAAAGCCAAAAGCAAAATGATGCAGAATTAAAATGAATAAGGAGAAAACGTATAAATGATCTAGCTGAATTTTTTACTTATGTAGAATATTTTATCAATCTTGTGCATTGCTAGGTTAAACTACAGGAAGCCATAGAATATGAAGACTTGGAGAGTAATAACAGCAGGAAAACTGTTGCACTGAATCTGAGAAAATCAGACAGGTGAGTCCTCACCAGATATGTTGATGGCAGATTTGATCAAATCATGCCATATTTGTCACTGCACTAGCAGCTTCTTGGCTGATTGGGACATAGAGTTTAAAGCATTGAGTCTTTTTGGGAGGGTACAAGTCTCCCACCCCCCCGACACAAGCATCTCCTTTTCACTAGTTACAGAGCAACACCTAGTGCTTGGTAGTGGTTGTCGTTGTGGCTATGATTGTGGTGGTGGGAGGCAAAAGAACAGTGCTCCCATGATAGCTCCTGACAGTTGGGCGGGGACAGATTAGGGAGTTAATTAAAAAGGTTATTTTGGTATTTGCTTGTTGCAGTTCATTCGCTGTTTTGGATTGAACAGAAATAATAAGGGCATGAACATAGGGCCCCCCAAAAAAGAAAAATCTGACAGTTGAAAAGCTGTTTATTTCTGATAGCCCATTATTTTGCTGCCTGTAAAATGTTGAGTATTGAGGGGGGAGTGCTGCTTTAAGTTTCTTCTGCATATATATACATATATATATATATATATATCTAAACCACTCTGAGGTGTGCGGTCGCGCTCTGACATACTTACGCCTTTGGTGTGGTATGCATGACGAGGCCACAGGCTATAGGCCAACCACTCAAGGCATGCTGTGATATCGTGAGTGCAACGCACACCTCAGAGTGGTTTATCTATCTTATAAAATCTCAGAATTGTTTTTAAGGGGGGTAAAAGTGCAGGTGTGCGGTCACGCTTTGATATACGCACAGTCACCTGATGGTATTTGTCCAATGCTGTTGCTTTAGATGACCATTATTGTCTCACCCATTTTAGAAAGATAGATAGATAGATAGACACATACATACATAGATAGCTACATAGATAGATAGATATAAATATGTTAAAATCACAGGATAACTAAAAATCTCACTTTTGTCTAAAACTGGCAGCATAATGGCCCTTTTAGTAGGAATCCAGTTGTCACCTTTCAAATTTGAAAGATGTTTGAGTTCCTTAAATGTTTTTATTAGGTTTTAAATATATTCACATATTGTCTTATTTGTAAACGGTGATCTTATTCACTGTAATGTGGCCATGGGCATTCATACTGAGTGACATCATTCAAGTGAGAGTGGTATTGTGGCAGTATCGGACCCATTGAGCACTGCCAAATAATTTTTTTTTTTTTTTGTTGATATTTCTCATCAAGGTCATGAAAATCTGACTTGATTTGTATATATTTTTTTTTTTATCATAGGAAATTTTATTGTTTTCCAAAACTGAAAGGACATCATATGTGAGTTTGCAAAAGATATACAATCCCAAAAAGGCCTTGCAATACTGTCACATTTTGCATCCACATAGAAGAAAACATTCCAGGTATATCAACACTCTAAATGCAGTATTTTTTTAATCTCATCTTTATTTATGCAACTTCCTGTGGAGTGGATCCCTCGCGATCTCCGGCTGCCAACACCCGCACCCCCCGGGCCTGGTCTGGCACTCCCACAGGGCCGGCCTTTAATTGCTCACGCACCCTGTATGCAGGATCCTCTCGGGTACTAGGGGGATGCCGGGCACGGCCATCAGCCGCAGAGATCGCGCTCTGCCATTTTCCGCCTGATTTTTGTGTTCCCCGAGAGCCGGACGTGCAATGGCGTCAAGGCACTACGTGCCAATGCCTGCTACACTCTCCCTCCTTACTTCTGCTTCCCGCTGCTGCGCCACTGGCCTCCACCAGCTGTCACTACAGTGCGCTGCAGTGCCCCAACCCACCCTAGAGAAAGGAGAACAGTCGTGGGACGCTCGATCCTTCCTCTCTCCTGCCAACCCCCAGCGGCCTGAGTTCATTCCCGAACCAGGGTCACTGGCGTGGTGCCCGTCGTAGCGTCCAGCGCCTCAACCCTCAGCGCCACCGGGCCGGCTCCCTAAATGCAGTATTGAAGAATATCCTGTAAGACAGTGTTCTTCAATCAATAATATATCACCATTGTTTACTATTCAGGTCAAACAATCACTTTTTCAAAATTCGACCCGTTACACTATCTCTAATACAATGGCCACTCACATACCTATCCCTGAGAACCGAAGTCTGATCACCAGAGTATGGTGTAAGAGAAAGGAAATAGGGGTGGGAGAGTAGCGGAAGAGAGAAATGAAGAGGAAAAAAAAAGGATATTGGACCTCAGTATAATGGAAGCCATGTGGTCGCAATTATATAGATGCTAGGCTAGATTTTAACTGATCATTCCACAGTGATCATGAGAAGGGTACTTTTGATATTGCAGTTTAGGTAGGGTGGTTCCTAGGTCGGGGAGGTAGAACCCAACATAGTGCCGAATTAAGATAAGCTTCCCATTTGCTGAAATACGTGGGAAGTCTTCCATTATTAGCATAAATTAATCTCTCAAAAGTAGCCAATCTGTCTATGGCCGAGTGCCACAGAGAGATAGAGGGTGGCAGGGGTTGTCTCCAGCACATCAAGAGGAGCCATTTGGCCTCTAGCAAGACCACCAGTATCCAGTTTTGGTATTGTAGTTTAAGGTGTGCCAGAGGAATCCGGTCCCTCAAAAGCAGCATAGGATTGGTCAGGTCAATGGGCTGCCCCAATACTCCAGAGTAACCCATAGCTATAACGGACCAAAAGGGGACTAGAGTTGGGCAGTGCCACAATAGATGGAGTGTGTTGGCCGGACTATGTCTGCATCTCCAGCATTGTGTATGAGAGAGTATCCCCCACTGGTGAAGGACAGCCGGAGTGCGGTACCAGTAGAGAAGGATTTTTAATTGAATCAATTGTCTCTTAGAGTCCCTGTACATGGATTGTGCTAATTGCAGGGGAACGGGACCAAGTGTCCGGTGTAAGTGAGAGCCCCAGGTCTTTGCTCCACTTCTCCCTGCAAATAGCCATACAGTCAGGTTGGGCCTCCCGCATAATGGTGTAAACTCTGCCAGCCAGACCCCGTGAGGTGGGTTTAAGGTGTAGGGAGGACATCCAACTCCATCTGGACTCCACCATGTCGGTCCAGTCTAAAGACTGCACTGCATTGCGAAGCTGCAAAAATTTCCCAAAATCCTGTGATTGCAGTAAGTAGCGGGCTTTAAGCTGTTCGAAGGACATGAGCATTGTGGTGTCAGGCATATATATACAGTAGATCTTGGACATAGTTTATCCCTTTCATCTCCCATGAAGACCAGTGAATGGGTTTATCAGCCACCTTTAAGAGTGGATTGTTCCATAATCTCAGGTATCTGAAAGGAGGAAAAACAGTCTGATTCTTAGTCTTGGTCATTTTCATGATGCAGAGCCATGTTTTCCTGGTCTCAGCCATAACCAGGGAGAGCTGGCACCAGGGGATGCTAGCATTAGTTAGCAGGAGGCTGAGAGGTGTGTTTCTCAAAATTTACCCCTCTAGCTGCACCCATGGCACCAATGGAGAGACAGCAGGCAAGAACCATTTAACAGCCTGAGCTGCGATAAAGGACCAGGGAATACCCAAGCCCCCCCCCACCGAGACCAATGGGCTCGTAGTTTAAGGGTGCCCCATCTTGTTTTTTTCCCTTCCCACAGAAAGGATGAAACTAACCTATCTAGTGAACGAAAGACTTTGTCCAATAGGGCTATCGGTAAATTATTCAGCAAATATGATACCCAAGGCAATAATAACATTCTTATGGTAGCAGCTTTTCCTACATGGGAGAGGTTGAGTCTTTCCATCGAGCTATTTCAGTCACCAGCTGGTCTAACAGGGGTGTGAAGTTCTTGGATTCAATCTGCCCCCAATGAAATGGTATGTGATTACCCAGATAAGATAGATTGTTAGGCTCCCAGGAGAGTCCCAGTCTCTCTCTGCAATTTTTGGTATATGCCGCATTCAGCGGCACACAGGTTTTCTTCTGGTTAACTTGCAGGCCTGATATATGGGCAAAGGTCTGCAGGGTATCGAGAACAGGGCGCAGGGATTCACGCAGGTAGGTGAGTGTAAGAAGTAAGTCGTCTGCATACGAACATGTGAGGTAGGAGTGCTCTCCCACCTGAATACCTTCAATAGCCTGATTGGCCTGAAGAACCCTGGTAAGAGGGTCCAGTGCTATCAAAAATAAGAGTGGGGACAGAGGACATCCATGTCTGGTGCCACGCTGTAGGAAAAATGGGTCAGAAATATCCTTATTTGTGAGAATTCTAGCTGTGGGATTATTGTACAGGACTTGGATCCACTGTCGAAAATATGGGCCAAAACCATGAAACTTAAGGACTTCATGCAGATAAGGCCATTCCACTGAGTCGAATGCCTTTGCAAAGTCGACTGCAGTAGCCGCCATGGGTTTAGGGAAACGGGTGGCCCACCACTTAAGGCTCGGCACAAGACAGATATTGTCCACCACTGCCCTGCCCTTAGTAAAATCAGCCTGAGATGTGTGGACTGTAGAGGGCACTACATCTAGCATTCGATTAGAAAGTATTTTGGCTACAATCTTGGTATCCACTGAAATTAGTGAGATAGAGTGAAAGTTTGCACAATTCAACGGATCATCAGACTTCTTGGGAATGAGGATAATTAGTGACTCTCGCATCGTTGGTGGAAGGGTGCCATTTTAATGGGCCTCCTGCAAGGCTGCAAGCAGTAGGGCACTGACCTCTGAGCTGATCAAATGGTAAAGCTTGGTGGTCATGCCATCAGGCCCTGGGGACTTATCCTTGGCTAGTTGAGAGAGTGCCAAGCTCAGCTCTACTTTAGTAAAGGGCTTATCCAGCGTGGCCCGCCTTACATCAGCTAGTTGAGGGATGCACGCTGCTGAGCAGAAATCCTTTAGGAGGTCACCTATCTGATTCTGTGCCAGGTAAGTATGTGACTGGTACAACTGCTGATAGAATTCCCTCATGCATAGCTTACTCTGTTTGGGGTCTGTAACTGTCTGTCCTTTGGCGTCTCGAAGGGCATGTATGCGTGAGGCGGCTTGCTGTTTTTTCAGCTGGTAAGCCAACAGCTTCCCACCTGTTTCCCCATTTTCCAAGTATGCATGCTTGGCCCTGACCATAAGCCATTCAGCTTGCTGGTTCAGCATTGAGTTAATACGATATTTTAGTCCAACTATGTCTCAAAGTTGTTCCCCATCTGGGCAATTAGATGTGGATGCCTTGTATCTGGCCTCCTTGGTTGCCAGTTCTGCTTGCAACCCAGCAAGTTCTGCCCTTCTCCCCCAGTTTATATGAGCTACATAGGAAATAATTCACCCTCTAAGAACTGCTTTAAAGGCGTCCCAGTCCATGGCTGCAGATGTGTCGACTGGCTTATTGGTGGCAATGTAATCCCGAGACACCTCCTTAACCATGCTTTGAAATGAGGGGTCTTTAATCAGTATAGGATTACATCTCCATCTGGTGCCCATGCTTTCATGCCCTGCGGATGTATATGCAAGATACTGGGGCATGATCCGAAATTAAGATGTTATGTAGTTTGGAGGATACTATGCCTTGAGCCGCAACCACATTAGCAAGCCAAAAGTCTATACGATTGCATGTTGTGTGAGCAGCCAAGAAGAAAGAGTAATCTCTCCCTGTGGGGTGGCCCCTCCGCCAAATGTCCACCAGTCCTCAATCCCTTATCATTTCTTGCAGTATGCCCATCGCCTTAGGGTGTGTTTGTGGGGTGGGTGTGGACTTGTCCAAGAATATGTCAGGGGCAATATTAAAGTCCCCCCCTCCCCATCATGATGGGAATATCATGATGGCCAGCCACCAGAGATTCTATTGCCTGGTTCAAAGCCAAGAGTATTTCAGGTGCGTCTGTATTGGGGCCATACACATTGGCCAGAACTGCCTTACCTCTGGGATGCAAGAATCTAACTACTAACCAACGACCTTGTGTATCGGTGACAGTTTTATCTACCGTCTAGGGACAGGTTTTCTTGACCAGGATTGCCACCCCTCTTGCTTTGTTCGGTGCCGTGCTGGCAGTAACTGTCTCTACCCATGATTTTTTAAGCCACATTACAGTTCTTGCAGTAAGATGCGTCTCTTGAAGGAACACTATATCCGCCTGCAAGGAGTGTAAGTGTTTAAGCACCACCGCCCTTTTAGTGGGGTGATTCAACCCCTTCACATTCCAAGATATAAGTGTTATCCCCATACTAAAACACAGCTCCACTGTACCAGAGATTTTAAAAGGATAGGTACTCACCCTCGAGTCACAGGAAGGATAGGATAGGAATAGTAAACAGTGTATCTGATGTGGTTTTGTTCAGCGGAAGCAGACAAGAGAAGTAGACTAAAGGACAGCAAAGTGAATCAGGCCTATTATTGAAAAAAAGAGAGAACACAAACACAATTTACTACTAGAAATGCAAAACAGTCAGCTCTTAAACTAATAGTTATACCCACTTATTTATAAGTGGAACAAAGTATTTATCAATTCGCTATACAACAACCGTTAATAGAAACTCTGTACAACCTTACAAGCAGTAAGCTATCGATGTTGGTATACGCACGTTGGTGCCAGTCCTGCACGACAAGCGAGGAGAAGCACTCTGCTGTGCTAGCCAAATATTCTAACAGGAGAGGAGGAGTTAAGCCAAGTGACATAAGACCCACTCCCCAGCCTCGTCAGTCATGTAACTTTTGCACCACCTCAATTTAACAGTGAGGTAGGGCATCCAGTTTCGGCATCAATAGGACAAGAGAAAGGGGGGGGATACATTCACGCCTAGCTAACGATTAATTTTCAGCCCCGGGGGTGTGCAATAAACACTATAGGTAACACACATGCCCCCTCTGAGATTCCAAGGTGAAGAGAGGGGGGTTATTTCCCATCAGGGGTCATTCCAACCTCTGTATATATTTAATCGATATAAGAACAACCCATTTGTAACTGCTGGATATCAGGGCTTAAGCTGGGAGTCCCCAACCCTCCCTTTACCCTACCCCAACCCCATTAGACGCCACTAGTGTAGCCAAGGGGAATGAAGAGGAGGGGAGGTAAAATAGATACGAGGACCAATAAGAAGAACACACATGGTGCTCAGTCCAGTGGGTTAGCAGATTCCCTTACAGCAGATGCACCATCCAGATCAGGCAGAAAGGCAGCCGCAAAAGGCAGTAGCCCCGGTTCCACTAGAGGTGCAGTAGAAGTAAGGTGCTCGTTCGGTTCCGGAGAAGAATCCGCCCAGGAATCCAGAGCTACTTCCATTAGTGCCTCATCCGATATTTCTATATGGTCCAGCAGAGCCCTAGGAGTCTCATCCTTAGTTTGTTTAGCCGGAGGTGCGGCATTTGTGGCTGTATCTGCATCAGTATGTGATCGGTGCTGAATCCTGGGTGACTGAGTTGCCCTTTGCAGATCAGGATGGGAGGTAGCGTGGAAACCCCAGCAATTTTGCCTTAGCATCATCATGAGATCGTGCCAGAGCTCATGAAGGGCCAGATTGCCTGGGGGATCTGTGTGGTAGAGGGACAGTCCGACTAAGATGTTGGTCCCTCCGTGAGCTGTCTCTATGCATTTGGTTCCCCCTGCTCTGTTCTTTTGGTCCTGGGTACCAAAGCTTTCTGGGAGATGAAGTCTTCAGGGACAGACTGGGCCAATGTTTTGATGCCCACCTTTCCACTTTGTTGGGGGTTTCCGCCACTATTTCGTTCCCATCTTTGGACACATACAAGTAGGCTAACTGGCGAAAGCTATATTTAAAGTTGTGTTGGGCCAAAAAATTTTTGATTGAATTAAAAGCCGTCCAATGAGCGCCACCTCGGCTGAGAAATCTCTAAAGAAGGAGACCATGACACCTCGCCAAACCAACTTCTCCCAGGTCTCTGGCAGCCCTTAACACCCTCTCCTTGATAGAATATCTGAGGAGATAAGCTATTATCGGTCGTGCAGTGGAGTTCGCTGGCCTCCGGGGATCCGGTGGGCCCTTTCTACATCAATCAGGCCATGCCATCTTTCCCTCAGCATTTTGGGGATTTCTTCATTTAGGAAATGCTCAGTATTGATGCCTTCTAAGCCTTCTTGAATCCCTGTAATTCTAATATTAGTTCTTCTTCCACGATTTTCTTGGTCCTCAGCCCTGTGCCATAGAGTAGCCAGCCTGTTCTCGTGCTCCTGCAGCTTTTGCAGAATTTTAGCTTGGTTCACTTCCAGCCCCTCCGTTTTCCATTCCACAGCGTTCATTTTATCACCAAGGACACGTACCTCGTCGACCGTGCCTGTTAATGTGGACGATATAGAGTCGACCCTGGACAGCAGTGTTTCAAGCAGGGTCATTATGTGGAGGAGCGAGCTGCTTACTTCAGATGGCTGAGAGAAGGGCTCTAAGACCTGTGCCCTCTGGACTCCAGCTTTCGGCGTGGAGGAGGCCATATGGAAGTGATAGCCCATCATAGCTAAGTCTTTTGTGGCCAAAAAAATTAAATGTCCTTGTGTGGGCCAGGTTGCGGATGAATCTAGGGCTATGCACTCATCCTGAATCCCTGCTAAACTCCCCTTCTCATCCGGGAGATTGAAGGCCCAATCCGGTCTCAGTCGAGTCGTGTAGGGGACTGTCGCTATCAGGCAATGGACCACGTCCCGCTCGCAGAGATTACCTCACTGATTTCACTGGAGGGGGCTACGGGGGCACTGTGGAGGAAATTAGAGAAAAATTGCCACTGGATGCACTCGCTGTTTCCTGAATATGCTTGGCTGGGGAACGAACTGCGGGTTCAAGCTGCCATCTTCTTTGATGTGCAAACCACGCCCCCTTGATTTGTATATTAAGAAGAAGTATGTTGCCCAATAAAAAAATCTATTGATCAAATCAGTGTTTGTTTCTGTGTTGAAGTTCAGATCTTTGATGCAGTGATTTGAAGATGTAATCCACTTGTCAATGGCTAGTCTTGTCACCCAACTAAATTCCAAGGCAATTGAAACAGGTGGACTCAGAGATGGCATTTCAGTTGTTTAAATAAATGCATTGGTTTTGTTAGAGGAAACCATCACCTTATCCCTTTACATTTTAGTAGGAAGTCCTGCACAGTCCATCTCTGGACAATACTAGTCTGTTTGCAGTGCAAGGTTAAGTTTAATTACTTTAACTGTATTGTTGTAGGTTACATATCATTTGTATACTGATGATTATGTTCATTTCAGATTGCTAGGGAGTGGATGACACATAAAGGAAAGAGAATAAGGGGGCCAGTATGGAGTCCTAAGGCACTCCAAGAATTAAATTGCCACTATTGGAGGTCACACAGTTTACAACCATAACTTGCATACTGTCTGACAGATGGTTCCCTATTCAAGTATAGGTTTGTGTGGTAAGCCTGTATTCTGCATTTTGGACAGTAGTAGTTTGTAGATGCCTTTAAATATAGCTCCAATAAGATAACCAGTATCAAGGGATTTTTGGAATGCTGTTAAAACATTCAGTAGTGGATGAGTGTTGGGTTCTGAATCCAGATCGCTGTCTTATCTTGGATGAACACAATCATCTATTTACAGACCTGTTTCTTACGTTACATTTTTAGTGATAGCACTAGTACCATCCTGTAGTTGTTTGGGTCACTGTGGACATCGAATGTATGTAGAGAATTTGCCAAAGCTGTCTTCCATATGATAGGAGTAGGGCCTGTATAAAAGAAAGAATAAAAAGGGCTGTTAGAGGCAGATTGGGGAGAGGACTACTAGCTTCAATAGTCTAGGGTTGAGTCAGTCTGTTATGGTAATTTGTAATTCAGTTAATCTGCAAAAAGTATTCCTTACAGTTGGTATTAATACCATGAAAAGAAAATAAAGGAGTATGATTTTTTTGAGTGCACAATTCTGATTTGTTCCTATGGAGATTTTATGCTGTGGCTTAGTTTTGTAATACAGGAGTCTGAGGTGTCCACAGTTTTGTTTTTTTTTTACTTAAAATAAGTAATAGGTTTTGTCATTGCAGATACTTGCTGTCCGTATGTTGGCCTTTATCAAAGTGATTATTATTCCATCCTGTAAAATTATTTGACGCAAATGAATGGGATGCTTTTTAGGCCACGTAGTTGGATTTGGCTGTTCTTCCCTGGTTAATTCATCAGTTTCTGAGGAGACTGTAGGAATTCCAGTCATCAGTACCTGTCCATGTGTATTTTACTGATTGAAAAGGGGGCATTATAGTGCTTTAGCAAGATTGAGCCCTCTATGTGATAGGCACCGTGATGCCATTCAACTTCAAATTGTTTTTTAGATACTTAAGTTTTCACCTTAAAATGTCTGTTACTTAGTATATTCCGTTTACTTCCTCTGTCTTGTTTCTAGGTATTTTCATGGGCCAACACCAGTACAGTCCCAGCACTATGCAAGCAGTCAGGACATCATTAACTCTCTCAATTGTATTAGGCAACAAGCTGCCAACTATGTACCACAACTCACTCAGGTATGAATCTGTTCATTGGAAATCCACAATATGGATACAGTGCATTACTTCGTTGCACATCACTGACCAACCTTTCATTGTAAGATGCTACAGTTTTTTCCCCACTTTTTGTCAATATTTTCTTAATAAGAGAAAAATGAGGTAGGCAAGGACAAACTAGGTTTTGCATTTCCATTTTGTGGTGAATGTTAACAGCAACTGAAGTCCTTTATTTTACCCACATAAAATAGGAACACAAAAGGGAGCACTGTGGCCATGTGTGAGCTGATAAAAGATCAAACCTTGAAGGTATGCTGAAAATATAGAAGCAGTGATCTTCTTTGAGGATGTCTCTCATCAGGCCACACCTATGGACAAAAGCCACTAGGACCACACAGAAATGTTATTTTGTTTTGTAAGCTGTCCACTAGGGGCCACTCACGATGACATCTTACATCAACACCCTGTATATTACGTTAAAGACCAAGATTGGTTGATACGTTAGAAGGTTGCTGTTAATCTCCAGATGGTGTGGCACTGTTGTGGCGGCCAAAATAAGTGTTTTAAAAATTTGGTTAAGCATTTACTTGCTGACTTTTATTTTGTGCGTATGGTGTGCCATGACTGTTCAGTTTCCACCATGTATATAAACGTTGGTGGCCCCTCTCCACTACAGTTCCATACTCGCTTGACTCCATGGAGATGTCGCTGCTGCAGTCGACTGCTTTTTTTCGAATGATTTGTTTCTAGGGACATGGATATGTTGTTCATCCACACTGTCTGGCAGGTTTCTTGCCACTTTAAATCTTGCCGGAAGGTCTTCAAGCTGGCTCCTCCCACCCACCCGGGTGGTAAAACTCTCGGCTCCATCCCATGACACCAGATCTTCCTTACCGCTTGGAAGCTCAGGTTCCCTCCTTAACGCTCTGCATATAGACTGGATCCTAATTCTTCGGTTCGCCTGAAAATAATTCTAATGTTTTCTAGACTTCAGTCTGATTACTCCCTCACAGCTGCGATGGACAAATCGACTCCCGGATTTCGGCGGTGTCCATGCGGGCAGAAAATGTCCAGGACGGACCCGCACTCCACGTGTGTCTACTGCCTCGGCCTAGATCACGACCCACAGGCCTGCGAGTTATGTCGATCGTTTTCGGCCAACGCCCTAGAAGACCATGCTGCCCGGTTACAGCTTGGGCACCCCGAGAAGCGCTACCCACTGGTGAAGTCCAAGGAGGCCCGTTGTGCGGTGTCCGGCAGCTGGCTCAGCTGAGCAACTCGAGCAGATGATCGCCCTCGAGGAGGAGGCGGCGCAGTCTGCATCCTCATCTTCCTCGGTCGTGGCATTTATCCCACTCTCTCTCTGGGATCCTCCTACACAGCTTCTTTTAAGGAGCTTTGCCAATCCCTTTCCACGAAGGGAGGGGCCATCGGGACACTCTTCTCGGTCCAAAGAAGGACTTGAAGGTAAGTCCCACCGTTGGCGTTAGTGAGGAGGGGGAGAGGTCCCTTCCTGGACAGTCAACCGCGAGACTTGGTTGAGGTTGCGGCTTAAGGCCGCTGGCTTCACGGTGTCCCGCAGGTCAGCCGTCCAAGATACCCGCCGACACGGTGTCGAGATTTTTCTTGACCCGCCGGATGGGCTGTCGACTGGTGAAGCCGAGAACCTTCTTCACCGGTTCCCCGTGGAGACCAAGGACTTGCTTGCGTCCCATGCCGGAGTCCTCGGGTCAAGGCTCCCGAGCCGGGGGAAGAGCGGGTGTCCCCGGCCCCTTCCCAGACCCGCCCTCGGTAACACCGGCGAGTGTCTCAGTCTCAGACCTCGTCTCAGTGCAGCTGATCCTGCCGACATCGGCAGTCTCTGCACTGAAGTAAGCGGCGGCGCCGCTCGTCCTCGTCTTCCTCTTCGGAAGAGGAGAGGCTTCGGCGCAAATTTCGTCGATGCTACGAGGACTTAATGTGGCAGCAGTTACTTTTGTCCAGGAACAAGCCGTCGCCTTCCCCGGCCATCAAGTGGCTGTCACCTGAAAGGCCGAAACAACCCCTCGCTGTAGTCAAGGTGCCCAAGCCTGGGCCGGTTGTTTAGCCAAAACTAGCTGCCCCACCGATTGTGGTGGAACCTCCGCCTCCACAACCGAAATCGGGGGCGCCGACCAAGGACTCTCGGTCTGGTCAGGGTCTGCCCCACAGGTTGTCGGTCACCCTCACTCCTGACCATCCTCGGCAGGTGGAGGGTGGCTCAGGCCCCAGGCAGCTCTTCACGGACTCCTCGGAGTCTGACGACGACTCCTCCCTGTTGTCAAGGCCCCTTGACCTGGAGTCCTCCGGGGGCAGTCGATGGACGAGAGCCCATCGTCATTTATGGGTCTGCTTTGGCTCATCTCGGAGTCCACCGGGATGCAGCTCGAGCCCGTATCCAAGCAGGTCAAGTATCCCCTGACGGAGAAACTGGACCGAGGGGATTTGCCCATGGAGGCCTTTCCAGTGGCTGAAGCCATTGTTGGCCCCAGCTGGAGCTCTGGCAGGCGGCTTCCTGCCCTGCGCCTTGGCCAGGATGGCCAGGAAGTATCGCGTCCTTACTGCTCTTTGTCCGTTTTTGGAGCACCCTCTGCAGAGGGTTAGTCACCGATAGCGTTTTCCGGCGTTCTGGGAACGCTAGAGATGTGGATAAGCCCCCCAACAAGGAGTCCAAAAAGCTGGACTATGCCAGGTGCACGGTGTATGCTGCGTCCTCCCTAGGCCTCCGCCAGGCCAGCTCGGCCGTACTGATGGCACATTTCTCCCACACCCTCATGGGCTCCCTGGATGAGGTGATCCCTCATCTCCCGGCTGACCTACAGACCACGGTCAAGCAGGTGCGGGATCAGGGAAGGGCAGTGGCAAAACAGCAGCTCCAAACGGCTGTGGACATTGGAGACTCCTGTGCCAGATCAGTAGCGGCCGCAGTGGCCATGCACCGCAGAGCATGGCTGAGGGTATCCACCTTCACGGCGGATACCCAGCATAAATTGGCGGACGTCCCCTTCTTGGAGACTGACCTGTTTGGCCCTGGAGTGGAAGGCCACCTCCAGCGGATCGAAAAGTCCAATGCTACCCTGGACTTGGTCACCTCCACCCAGAAGGACAAGGGCCGTCGTCAACAACGTAAGTCCTTTCGCCCTTCTGCGCCTGCGGCATGTCCGGCCCAACAACACCAGCATCAGGGCCAGCAGGCTCGCATTTGGCATCCCAAAGCCAAGCCTGTGGCTTCCTCTAACAGGAAGCAGGGAGGAAAAGGCCCAGGAGGTCCCATGGCTGGTCCCTCCTCCAAGCCTGCCCAGTGACGGGTTGAGGGGTGTCGCCCCCAGCCTTGTCACTCCCCCATGGGGGGACGACTCCACCACTTCCTTTCCACCTGGTCCGCTATCACCATGGACTGCTGGGTGTTGGAGGTGGTAGGAAAGGGCCTGCCTCTGGAGTTCGAGCAGGCCCCACCCTTCCGAGCTGTCGCCCCCTTGGGGGGACTATGGGGTCCTCAGCCTCTCTGTGCGGCTCGCTGGGCGACATTGCCTGACTCCTTGAAAAGGGTGATCAGGAAGATGGCGGATCCTCCACCAGACCCGGGGTTTGTGTCCAGGTACTTCCTGGTGCCGAAACGGATGGGGGGCTGGCGCCCCATTCTAGACCTGCACGACCTGAACAGGTTCCTAAGGTCTTGAACCTTCAGGATGGTCACTCTGGCTCAGATCATTCCATCCTTGGAACGAGGCTTGTGGTTCTGTTCTCTGGACTTCCAGGATGCGTTCTTTCACGTCCCAGTCAGTCCGTCCCACCAGAGATTCCTCCGCTTCAGGGCAGAGGGATCCCTCTACGAGTTCCGGGCCATGTCCTTCGGCCTTTCCCTAGCTCCCAGGGTCTTCACCAAATGCATGGCAGTGGCGTCAGCATTTCTGCAGTGCCGAAGGGTCCAGGTGTACCCCTACCTGGACGACTGGCTGATTGCAGCCTCCTCTAGAATGGAGGTGGAGCGGTCCAGAGATCTGGCCCTCCAGGTTTGCTCTCAGGTTGGCCTCCTCATCAACGAGACCAAGTCAGAACTCGTGCCAAAGCAGGTGATACAATTCATTGGGGCAGAGCTCGACTCTCTACGAGCCAGAGCATGGTTCCCGTCGGACAGGGCTGAGGTTCTTTCCTCCTTTGCCCAATCATTTCAGGTTGGGCAATTGCGCCCTGCCTGGGACTTCCTGTGCCTCCTGGGCCTCATGGCGGCCTGCACCAGCGTGGTCCGTTGGTCCCTTTGGTACATGCGTCCCCTTCAATGGTGGCTGGCCAGCCAGTGGTCACAGCACTCCGATCCCTTGGATCAGCTAGTGACAGTGACTCGGGGGATGTGGAACGCACTCCAGTGGTGGACCATTCCAGCACATCTGCAGGAGGGCATCCCATTTGTCCGCCCCGAGCCGACGGTCTCTCTATCGACCGATGCCTCTCTGATGGGTTGGGGTGCCCATCTGGGGGAGCACAGAGCGCACGGCCTCTGGTCCCCTCGGGAGTCCCGATGCCACATCAACCTGCTGGAGCTTCGAGCGTTTCCTCTAGCCCTCACCGCCTTTGCTCCCTTTCTATGGGGTCAAGTGGTTCAGGTCCAGACGGACAATACCATGACCATGTACTACCTAAACCGCCAGGGCGGGACGTGCTCCATGCCTCTGTGCAGGGAAGCTCTCCGCATTTGGTCACTCGTGCACAGCCTGGAGGCGGATCTCCTTGCCATCCATGTGGCAGGAGCCTCCAACATTCTGGCCAATGCCCTAAGCCGGATAGGGGCTGCGTCCCACGAGTGGTCTCTCTTGCCGGAGGTAGTACAAGATCTGTTCTCTCACTGTGGCATGCCTCAAGTGGACCTGTTTGCCTCCATGGAGAATGCGAAGCTGAGACTGTTTCATGCCCGCCCCCCTCAGCAGGGCTCACTCCAGGGGGATGCCTTCTCGTGGCCATGGACCCCAGGCCTCTTCTACGTCTTTCCCCCATTTCTCTTGATCCACAAGGTGCTTCTCAAGGTGAGGAGGGACAAGGCGCAGGTGATTCTGGTAGCCCCAGACTGGCCCCGCCAGTTCTGGTATCCAGATCTCCTCAGCCTCAGCTCCAGGCTCCCGAGGCGGCTTCCAGCCCGCCTGGACCTGATCTCAGTCAATCAGGGGAAGGTATTCCATCCGGACCTTCAATCCCTGCACCTGACGGCCTGGTTCCTGAGCGGCTAGAGTTCCAGGCCTTGGGTCTTTCCAACAAGGTCCTCAGCATTCTTGAGGCATCCCATAAGGAGTCGACCAGGAAATGCTACGCCTTTAAATGGAAGAGATTCTCCATTTGGTGTCAGGGCAAGGGCCTGGACCCTTCCTCCTGTTCCTGGCTAGCATTCTGGACTACCTGTGGTCCCTTTCTCAGCAAGGGCTTCGGTCGACGACCCTCAAGATGCACCTGGCAGCCATCTCTGCTTACCGGGCGCGGGCCGGGAAGCAGTCGGTGGCGCAGGAGAAGGTGGTCGGGTGCTTTTTCAAAGGCCTTGATCACATATCCCTTCCAGTGCGAGAACCTCCACCTTCGTGGGATCTATTGCTGGTATTGGCTAAGCTCGTGGGCAAGCCAATCGAACCGATGCACAGGTGTGACATCTCTCACCTGTTGTTGAAGACCACCTTCTTGGTGGCTATCACATCAGCTAGAAGGAGGGGAGAGCTCCAGGCGCTTTCCATAGAGTCTCCTTATCTGGTCTTCCACAGGGGCAAGGTTGTCCTGCGCCCCCACCCGAAATTCCTTCCGAAGGTGGTGTCGGAGTTTCACCTTAACTAGGTGTTGACTCTGCCGGTGTTCTACCCCAATCACACTTCGGAGGCCGAATATAGGCTCCATACTTTGGACCCTAGAAGAGCGCTTACTTACTACAAGGAGTGGATGGCTGAAATTCGGGGAGAGGTTCGCCAGCTGTTTGTCACCTACACTGAAGTCGCACCTGGCAGACCCACAGCGCTAGCGGACGATAGGTGGTCACCTCCTGCATAGATCTCTGCTATAGGCTGGCGGGCATGGAGCCTCCCAGAGGATAAGAGCTCATTCTACCCGCTATACCGCTGCATCGGTAGCTGCTTCCAGGGATGTCCCTATCCAGGATATCTGCAGGGCTGCTACCTGGAAGTCGGCACATACCTTCATCACCCACTACCACATCGACCTTGAGTCACGCCGGGATGCTGGTTTTTGGGGCCTCGGTTCTCCAGTCTTTATTTCCTAAGTAGGGTGTGATCTTGCCTCCCTCCTCCCAGAGAACTGTTAGAGTCTGCCAGATAGTGTGGATGAACAACATATCCATGTCCTAGAAATACAGGTTACTCACCTGTAGCAGGAGTTCTAGGAATGGTATATGTTGTTCATCCACACAACCCACCTGGCCTCCCGGCCCGATGCAGAACCTGGCTTCCAGCGGGCTAGATCTGGCGTCATGGAGCGGAGCCAAGAGTTTTACCACCCGGGTGGGTGGGAGTAGCCAGCTTGAAGACCTTCCGGCAAGATTTAAAGCGGCAAGGAAGCTGCCAGACAATGTGGATGAACAACATATACCATTCCTAGAACTCCTGTTACAGGTGAGTAACCTGTATTTTTGAACTACCCTCAGTATCTTGCCAGTTTATTCCAGGAAGAGTAAAGCCCCCCATGAGTATAATCCTTTCCGCAGGATCTATATTTTTTATGTGATGTATTAAAAAATGTAATTTTCAGTTGACATTGAAGGAGGCCTATACAGTAGCCCAAGCATTAATACCATTTGAGATATCAACTTTAGCCATATTAACTCTAGATCATCATAGTCTGCAAAACTTTCCTCGCATCTTATGGATTCATCAATGTATACTGCAATACCCCTTCCCCTTCTGTGCGTTCTAGACTTACCGAACAAATTGACCTTTTATGTTTTTATCCCACGTCATCCTTTTCCTATCATGTTTCAGTTATTAATGCAATTTGTATATCCTGTTTAAAATCATCAGATGTTTCATCCATACTCCTTGCATTAAGTAAAACACCATTCCATCCTTGCATATATGTACTATCAGTTACTTTTTTTTTTTTTTGATACCTCAGTTTTTACCATGCCCCCCTCCACCAGTTTAAATGAAAGGAAATCACATCACATCATTCATTCTTTCACCCAGTATTCTGGCTCCTGCTCTGTTTAAATGAAGACCATCCTGTTTGTACAAGGCCGTGTTCCTGAAAGTGGTAGAATTATCCATAAAACAAATGTAGTTTTGCACACAAAAAGACCGTAACCAACTATTTAATTTACATACGTCCCCGTTTTTGTAGTCGTGATGCCCATACACTGGGAGGATGCCAGAAATAACTTCCCTTTCATTAGATCTAATTCTTTTTATAATGTGTCTATAGTCTTCTAGAATGGCTTTCAAACTAGGTGTCTAAGGTCAGTCTATTCCATTTACCACACAAAACCAAGAAGTAGGCAGAGGGTGCCCTTTCAGAGGGTGCCTACAGACTTAGGACATGTCAGACAACAGAGAAAAAGCAGAGCAGGGTCAGCTTTGCTGGCCCCACTCACAGGTGCCCACTCAAAATCCCCTAGAGGTGGAGGTGCAGCTACGACCGCCGGATCTGCTTCAGCATGACTCCTCCTTCGACCCCCCACCCTCCAGTACTATATCTGGAGGTGGTGGTAGAGGGTTGCCTTTCCCTTCAGCTGGACCAGTGGAGGGAGGTTACAACAGATGCTTGGGTCATGCAGTTAATAGAACAGGGACATACTCTAGAATTTCTGGAGCTACCTCCAGACCTCCCACCAGTTCCCTCGACTTATCCTCCAGACCATGTACCGTGCTATTAGAGAAAGTACGTACACTGCTCCAGAAGATGGCCATAGATGCAGATCTCTGGGGTCAAAGGAACAGGGGATTCTGTTCTCATTTCTTTCTAGTCCCTAGAGTGACAGGGCACTTAAGGCTCATTCTGGATCTGAGAAATATGAACTTCTGTATTCAGTACAAGAAGTTCAGGATGGTCAGTCTGCAAGGCCTGCAGCCCCTCCTGCAAATAAGGGACTGGATATGCTGCCTGGACATGCAGGATGCTTACCTGCATATCAAGATTTGTCCCCCTCACAAGAGGTGGCTCAGGTTCCTGTTTCGGGGGCGCACTACTAGTTCAGGGTATTGCCCTTTGGCTTGTCATCTGCACCATGGGTATTTACCAAATGCTTGGCGGTTGTGGCAGCAGCTCTCAGGAGAGAGGGTCTGTATGTCTTCCCCTATCTAGACAACCAGTTGCTCAAAGCTCAGTTCAAGGAGCAACTGTCTCAGACTCAAGCGTGTACCAGACAGCTGTTAAATGCCCTAGGGATCACGGTCAGTGTGCCCAAGTCAGTCTTGACCCACCAACAGCATCTGCAGTACATATGGACAATTCTGGACACTGCTCAAGGCTCAGCCTTCCTGCTACAGGACAGGGCAGAGCGCCTAATGGCACAGGCCCAACTGGTTTGCTGTAACAGGTGTCATGGCTAGGACATTCCTGAGACTGCTGGTCCTGATGCCAGCAGCCATCATTACAGTACCCCTGGTCAGGCTGCACATGAGGATCCTTCAATGGACATTAAGGGTCCAGTGGGATCAGCGCACCGACAATCTAGAACAGCAGGTTCTAGTAACTTCTCCTGTCCAAAAGGTGCTCCAGTGGTGGATGGAACCCAACAATTTTCTGAAAGGGTTCCATTCCTCAACCCCTCTCCTCAGCAGATTCTCACCACAAATACTTTAGGGATGGGCTGAGCGGCACATCTGGGCCCTCACCAGACACAAGGAACATGGATCAGAGTGGAGACTTCCCTCCACATAAACATTCTAGAGATGAGTGCTGTTCTCTGTGGTCTGCAAGCCTTCCAGAACTATCTGTCCCTGGGGCATCTGCTAGTGCAGATGGGCAACATCAGTATAGTACACTACATAAGCAAGGGGGGACTCATTCTCCCTGCAGGGAGGGGATGAGGGTTTGGCACTAGGCTGTAGAACACGGTCCAGAACTATCGGCCATCCGTGGTGTTTTATTTGTTTTGTTTATTTAAAATCTGGAAAGTCCATGAGCCAAAGACCCTTCCCTTTTTTTTCTGTACTTTATGCTCCTTTCCCCCAGTTACCCCCTTCCAACTGACCCCCCCCCCAGCCTCGTCACCTGGCTCCTCTGGAACTTACCCTATGCTGACGTACACTGGTTTCCTGTGCCAGAGAACTTGTGGCATGTGCCTAGCCATGGGGGGGATGTTGGTCTTCATCCTGCCTGGGGTCCATCGATTTTTTTTTTTTTCCCCTCCCTTACTGCTCTGGGGCCTCATCCAACACGGTTGTGCATGTGCATGGAGGCCCACTGAAAACAACCCCGATCTACCCACCCAGCCTAGAGTCAGGCCCCCCCCCACCAGTGCCCGACACTGCCATTGAGCCTCCTCTTAGAGGCAACCAAGAACTGGGGAGGCCTACCTCCCCAATCAAGGAGAGGAGAGCTGCCTGGCAGCCACTTTATCCACTCGCAGCCCTCCCTACCCCAGCAACCCATGCTTGTTCCTGAACACAGGTCACCAGCATGGTGAATGGTAAGGCGTCCAGCGCCTCAGCCCTCTGCACCACTGAGCTGGCCTGAAAAGACCAGTTTTTATGTCCAAAACGTCCTAGCAAACAGGCTAAACAGGTTGCAGTCCAGAATGCATGAGTGGGAGCTGCTGATCTCAGTAGTGGAAGACCTGTTTGACAGGTGGGATCATCCAGAGTTTGACCTTTTTGCATCCCCACTCTATGCAAAACGGCTGCTTTTCTGCTTTCTCGTTCCATGGCCTGGAGTTTTCTGGTGAGACACATTGTCCCTCTCCTGGAAAAGCAGGTTGTTTTATATCTTCCCTCCCTTTCCTCTGATTCAGAGGGTGCTGATCAAGTTTCAGATCGAGGGAGTTACTCTTAAGTCTTGTGGCTCCCTTGTGGCCTCATCCGATATTTTTTCCCTTGCTGCAACAGTTAGCAGTGGAACCCCCAGTATACCTGCCCCTGTGCAAGGGCTTGCTTTAACAGAATAGGGAACCCTGGTCCATCCGGACCTCAAGTCACTCCATCTCCATACCTGGCTCCTGAAGACATAGCCATTGTGAAATTTGGAGTGTCCCCAAAGGTGGCTGATGTCCTGGTGGCTGCCAGAAAACCTTCCACTAGGGCCACTTGCTCCATGAAGTGGAAATGGTTTGCTTTGTGGGCCACTTCGCATCACTTAGATACCATCACTTGTCCACTGATTTAGATTCTAGGTTATCTGTTGTCCTTGTCAGACACACAACGGCTCTGCTGTTCTATCAAAGTGCACTTGACTACTATTTTAGCTTTCTATGTGCCTATTGATGGTCGTACGGTGGCACAGCTAGAGGTGGCCTGTATGTTCTTGAGAGTTATCCTGCACTTGAAGCCTCCCATCCGCAGTCCATTCCTGGCTTAGGACCTGAATTGTGTCCTAGAGAAACACACTTTGGCTCCTTTTGAGCCAGCTGCAACTTGTGGCTTACGCTTCCTTTCTTAGAAAATGTTATTTTTAGTTGCCATTACTTCTGCTTGAAGGATTTCAGAGCTTCAGGCTCTAATGTGTGAGCCTTTTTATTTAATTTTCCACAATGATAACATGTCTTTGCTTACCAACTCTAAGTTTCTACCAAAGGTGGTGTCTGAGTTTACTTTAAATCAAGCCATCCCACTGGTCAGTTTATTTTCCTGAGCATGGCAGTCCAGGGGAAGCATTGCTCCATACCTTAGATGTACATAGAATATTCCAATATTATGTTCACCGTACGAAGGACTGCAGGAAGTCCTTACAGCTTTTAGTTTCCTTTGTCCCTGGGAAGGAGAGCCTACCGGTTTCTAAACAGTGCCTGTCCAGATGGTTGGCCAGCTGTATTATTTTTTGTTATAGGAGGTATGGTAAGGAACTTTCTGGGGTTGTGCTTGGCCATTCAACCAGAGGTATGGTCACTTCCGTTGCCTGTTTCAGGAATGTATCAGCTGCAGAAATTTGTGCTGCTGCAACTTGCGAGTACTGTCCACACTTGCACTGAGCACTACAGTCTGGACATTGCCTCTCAAAGAAGAGCAGGCTTCAGCCTGGACGTGCTTCAAGGCCTCCTTTCTCAGACCTATAGCCTCCAGTCACCCAGACTGTCTGTCGGTACTGCTTGGGACTTGTTCCGTAGGTGTGGCTTGATGAAAGAGATATCCTCGAAGAAGGTAGAATGGTTACATACTTACCATAACAGTAGATCTTCGAGAGAATCTGTTTCATCAGGCTATGCTGTCCTACCCTCCACCTCCCTTAGACTCCGAGCTTCTTTGCGCCTCTCTGTCTGTCCAGGATGTACTACCTGCTGTTTCCAGCCTTGCCTGGTAGCCGGAAACTTCACCTGTCACCCAGTTCCCAAGAAGGAGTCCTCTGAGTATGATCTCCAGCAGGGAACTGAGGGGGAGAGGGTCCACCTATGTTTATATACAGGCGATGTCAACGTAAAACAACGTCATGGGCGGGCCCCTAGTGGTCTGCTGGCAAAAAAGTTTCTCTGTGGTCCTAGCGCCTGGCAGCTGTAGTTCCGTTGGTGTGGCCTGATGAAAGAGATTCTCAAGAAGATCTGCTGTTATGGTAAGTACGTAACTGTTCTGTCGTGTTTGAAGGAACTTCAGGGTAGAGTTGTACTGCTGAAGTGCAACCTGTGCACCACTGTTTATAAGTCCTAAATGAACTATTCTGTGAAGTAGACCCTCTTGCCATGGATAAAGTGAAGAAAGATAAAAAATATACATCAGGCTTGCCATGTCGAGTATATAAGTATTTCATTTTTGTTTCCCCTTTCTTTTTTAAAGGTTCTTTCAAGCAGTGCTGCTAGCAGTGCCATTGCTGCCTTGTCACCTGGGGGGCTACTTATGCAGGGAGGAACACAGCAAGCCATAAATCGTGAGTATTATCACAATCTGTAGCTACCAAGTCCTGTTTATTTTTTTCCATATGGATGTTTATTTAACTTTTAAGTTTTACAGCCTGATTGCCCATAAGTTCAGAAATTGACATTCCCCGAGAACACAGGGATAATGGGGAGAAGCACTGCAATATTCTTACACTTGTGGATGTGTAGTTCAAAACGCCCAGCATATCAGTGTACTTCCCAACCAAGGAGTAAATAACCCCATACATTCAAATATTCTCGGGAGCATTTCAGACCTAGACATGCCTGACAAGTAGGAACTACCCACCCTATATTCCCGGATCCTAGTTCAAAATTAGAAGTGTACAAACTTCAGTAAATTACTGCATTGGCTGCTCTAAAGATATACAGTACTGTGGCGCTGACCTCCAGTCGAGGGAAAATAAAATAAATGTTCCCAACCAGTAACTGAGTTCCCAGAGCATTTGATTTCACCTAATTTTACACAATATTAGAGTACAGTTCAGCCACACTTACAGGTCTCAGGGAGAACTGATATTGCAAAAGTGTGCAATCATCAGATCACCATACTCAAAGACTTACTAAGGATCATGCTAAAAGGAGTAAGGAGCTAGGAGGCTCAGAGGTCCATGAATGCTCCTATATTAATAGTAACTGAAATGATATCTAGATAAAATTAATTTGTCAAGTCGTTGCTTGAACTCAATTTTGGATTTGCTGGCGATGACATCCCATGGCAAACGGTTCCAAGGATTGATAATCCTGACAGAGAAAAAGAATTTACGACTCACATGTTTACATTTTCTACCAGAAAGCTGGAGTGGATGTCCTCTGGTGTTATGGGCATTGCTTTTAAAGGTGTGAAGCCTAATTCGCATAGTAATGAAGGATCCTGTATTATGTCATACATAAGCATGGGGTCTCCTCTTAAACGCCTGGTTTCTAAAGGCAAGAGATTTAGAGCAGAAAGTCAGTTTACGTATGACTTGTGGTACATACCAGTTAGATGTTTAGTGTATCTTCTTTGGACTTTTTCCAACAAAGAGATCTCAGTTTTTTAAAGGGTCACCATAATTGTGACACGTACTCCAGATAAGGTCTTGCGTATGCCCTGAACAAGGGCATCATTACCCTGGGGTCTCTAGATTGTATATTTCTTTTAATGGACCAAATTACCCATTTGTTTTTGTATAGACTCATTAATCTGTTTAGATTGTCTGAAATCATTAGATATTGTAATACCCAGGTCTCTTTCATGGGTAGAAGTTGTTAACGGATAACCTCCGAGTGAGTAGTCCACATGTTTTTTTTTTGTCCCAAGTGCATAACTTTACACTTGTTGATGTTTAGTCTCATTCCCTATTTATTTGCCCACGAAGTGATGTAATCGAGGTCACGTTGGATGGTACAGATGTGATCTTGATCCACACAGGGGCCACCAGCTTAATATTATCTGCGTATTTTATTGAAAGGGACATGCATTCTTGTGTTAGATCAAATAAATAATTGAAATAGACGGGCGTAATACAGACCCCTGTGGAACTCCACTAGCCACTATACCCATGTCAGACAAACCTCCTGTGATTAATACCTGTTGGGACCAGTCACTCAACCAATTCTGGATCCAATTTATGATATTCTTGTTAATAGAAATTTTCTGTAATTTAGCAACAAGAGCCCAGTGTGGCAGGACATCAAAGGCCCTACTGAAGTCTATGTAGATTATGTCATAAGGTATTCGACTATCAAGGTTAAGACTAACTTGTTCATAGAAACAAACAAGATTGTTCAAACAGCCCCGACCCCTTTTGAAACCATGGTGTTCTGGGTCCAGTTCGATCAAGACTGGAGTTATAAGATCCTTGATACAATTTTCAAGTAACTTACAGACCGATGATGTAAGACTAATGGGCCTATAGTTTTCCCAGTTATTTTTTCGGCCTTTTTTGTGGATTGGTATTACATAGGGGCCCAGATATTCAAACTGCGCCAGGCTGTGGCGCAAGCCTGAGTGCAGCGCAACTTGGCTGCGCAGGGGCATTGACTGGGTGATATTCAACGGAGCTGCCCCATGGCACAGCATCGTTGCATATCGCACCCTGGCCACCTGCAGTGTGCATGGCGCAGTGGCCAGAGTGGAGCAGGGGGATGCACTAGCGCAAGTTCCATTGCGCTATGCGCAGCAACCGCGATATTCAAATGTACACATGCAAATGGGGCCATAATGTATGCAAGGCACAAATGGGGCCATTTGCATGTCATTATGGCCCCAGTTGCATGCAGATGCACCGATCCCCGGCGACTTGCGCCTAGCGCCTTACCAGGCAGCAACCGTCAGGGACCGATGCCCCCTGCCCAGCGTGGCAATGTGCCCCACAGCCTGATCACGTGCTTCAGTATACATGAAATTAATCCTATATCCCTGGTGGTCCAGTGGACCGCTGTCAGCCCGATCACGGGCTTCAGTATACATGAAATGATTTTCTATATCCCTGGTGGTCCACTGGACCACTGTCAGCCCGATCGCGGGCTTTTGTAATAAAAAAAGAATTACATCCAATATCCCTGGTGGTCTAGCGGTACCCCCCTCCCCACCTGCCCACTGGGCCCCACCGCCCTGCTCTCCCCTGGTCAGCGGGCGGTGGCAGCACCCCACCTGTCTCGTTACCCGCCGACCGATATCGAGGTGGGGCTGTACTCTATTGTCCACAGCGGAGCTAATGGCGCAGAAGCATAGTCACATTGATACATTCCAGATATGTGAATGGATCTATTCATATATCTGGAATGTGTAGTACGGCACGGGCAGCATGCCCATTGGCTTACGCTGTGGATCAAAGGGCTACAGCCCTACCTATGGTGTCAGTCGGCGGCGGCGGGCAGCAGGTGGGTGGGTGCTGCCACCGCTGACTGGGGAGCGGGCCGGTGTTGTTCTCAGTGGGCGGGTGGGGAGGGAGTACCACTAGACCACCAGGAATATTGGACGAATTCTTTTATTACAAAAGCCCACGATCGGGCTGACAGCATTCCACTGACCACCAGGGATATAGAAAATCATTCTATTTATACTTAAGCCCGCGATCGTGCTGATAGTGGTACACTGGACCACCATGGATATTGGACGTGATTCTTTGAACAGATGCCCGCGATCGGGCATGGAGGGCGCTGCCGCAGAGGTGCAGCCGGAGCTCGGGTGGCCACCCACAGTGGCAGCTGCCATGTTGTGCCCTGCAATGACAGCTCACCTGTGGGTGGCCAGTCGTTATTCTTTTTTCTTTTTGGATCAGCTTTGTCGCGGCGCCGTGGGGTTGGCATGCATTGGACTCAGCACATCCCAGGCTGAATATCGGGATGTGCAGAGTATGCATAGGCACGCCCTCCTACCTGCGCCGCGCATACATTGTATGCTGCGCCTGTGCATCGGATTGTGCCAGGCACAATTCTATTTGAATATCGGGCGGCAAGATTAGTGAGTGCGTGATGGCGCAATACTGTTGCGCCTACACCAACCTTTGAATATCTGGGCTAGGCTGTTTTCCATGAATTGGGAACAAAGTTATTAGCCAAGCAGCCTTCAAAAAGGAGCCTGAGCGGGTGAGCAAGACAGTCATCCAGTAAAAATAAAAGATGGCCAGCAATGCCATCAGGGCCTGAACAATATTTGCTTTTTAGGGTTTTAAGTTTTTGTGATATTAAATCGTCTGAGAAGGTAATATTAGAATCCCCAGATGGTAGTAAGTCAGGAGGAGTGGATTATGAGGGGTTAAAACTATTATAAAAATTGAAATTGAATTTATCCGCCATATCCTTAGGGTCGTGTATCTGAAAGATTGTTTACTAGCGAGGGACCAACTTGAGAATTAGGTTTATGTAAGGAGTTAATGTAGGCATAGAAATACTTACTACTGGTCGTATTAGCAGTGTTAGCTAGATTGAGTTCCCATCTAGATTTTGCTCTCTTGGTTCTAGATTTACATTTTTTCTGAATTTTTGGAAATAGAACCCAGTTATTTGGTGTACGTGCCTTTAAAAAATTAAGAGTATTTTTTATTCTTTGGTTTGATAAGCTTTCTTGATAATTTATCTATGTTTATAATTTGAATTTTTTGATGGAATATGTATGTCTCTTAAATTAAAGTATTTTGTAGAAATTCCCAGTAACTTTGTATTGGCAAAGTGGAAAAGATAGTGTCCCAATTTAAAGGATAATTTGATTTTATTAGTGTCAATTTGTCATACAGGTAGATCTTAGTGGTGCTCGTATTGTAAGTATGAACGTAAATAAGTATAACATAAATACAAGAAAACTATTGAATTATGATTGCTGGTACCTATAGGCATACCAACAGATATATTCCTAATAGCCAGATTATCATTATGAAGAACTAAATCCAATAGTCTGTCACCCCAGACTTGATCAGCATCATGGGGAAGAGGGGAGTATACATCTGACACCCCAGCTCCAGTACCAGTACCATCACGTACGGTGCAGTACACCAAGGAGGGAGGGAGCAGCACCAAAATCACTGCATTCTGAGTACAGAGTACTGGGGGAAGAGGTGTTGCTTCTGGGACCCATCAGGGGAAAGCCCGTTACTGTGGGTATATGCTGATCCCTTTCCTTCAGCAGCATATGCCACCGTTCAGAACCATCTAACTTTGAGGGAAAAGGCATTCTACTCTGTAGCAGCTGAGGGGACTCGTACCTCCCGTGGCACAGGATTATTTGGGTAGTACTACTACGAAAGCAGCAACCCATAGTGTTTGATAGGGAGCACTTCTCAGATCACTCTGTTCCCCCTAGGATTTCAAAATTATTAGCCACCGTGGCTAAACAGACCCCATATTTTTTAGCCACCACAAAAGACCCTTAGCCACACACATCGCTTAATGGTTAAACTTTCTACATAGTTTTTATTTTAGTGCAAATCACATTATTTTAAGTAGTTTTGTGTACAGCACTTTTTTAGTGGTTAAACACAATATATGCACAGATTTGAGCTAAAATTAAATGTTATTGTACGTTATCAGGTAGCTGAGCAAGTCTTGTGCACAGCAATTAACATACAGTTATCAAACTGCAAGTTAACATGGAGAGATGGCCACCCCAACCCAGTTTGGTAAAATAAATGCCTGCATTCCAGTAAGATGATTGTTTGAGGCAAAAAGGAGTCCAAGGGTGCAGTGAAATAATAGCATTTGTTCGTAGGCGTAATAACTGCAGACAGATGCATTCTCAAATACTGTTAATACAACAGTCCGTGGTTTTAAACACAATAATGCACATATTTGTGTTAAATTTGCTTTCTACGTTCAGTTGTGAGGTTATCAGCCAGGTAGCTGAACAAGTCTCTTGCAAAATAAAATATTAAATCTACACTTCAATCCAAGTTATGGTGGCCAGCAGGTGAGCCAGCCCTGCTTTGGGAAAAAAATAAATGCCAGTGCAGTTCAAGCATGAAAGGCATGGTACTGCTAGTAACATTTTCATTAAGGTAAACAAGCAGCACAAAACTAACTGGTTTTGAAATATTTATGAAAAGGTATAATCGTGACTGTCCAAAACATTAATCAAGGTGCCACTCCTCATGCCTACAAAAATCAGTCAACCAACAGCAGTAACTTGTCTCTGTCCACATTACTTGGAAAAAAATGCAAGTGCAGTAATATTAAACCTGAAAGACAAGAAGGAAATAACAAATACATTTCCATTAAGGTAAATGCAGCACAAAACTGTTTTTGAAATATTTTCTTTTGAAAATGATTGTGTTGTTCAAAAACATTAATCAAGGTACCAGTCGTTGGCTAATGATTACAAAAATCAGCCAGCCAACAGCAGTAACATAGAAAATATAGAAACATAGAATTTGACGGCAGATAAGGACCGCTTAGTCCACCTAGTCTGCCCATTTCCCTACCTGATGGATAAGCTGCAGATTCTAGTTAATCAACAGCTTACTTCCTCCTACCCCCCACTAGAATTGCCTTATGGCTGTCCCATGCATTCTTGAATTCTCCCACTGTTCCTGACTCCACAGCCTCCTCAGGAAGGCTGTTCCATGCATCCACAACCCTCTCTGTGCAAAAATACTTTCTAACATTACCTCTGAGCCGTCCCCCCATCTTCAAATTGTGCCCCCTTGTTCTTGTAACTTGTGTGTTCTCTCTGTATGAGCTTGTTTGTGACCACAGAATTTAAGATTCAGGAGGGGCACAGAGTGGAGAGAAAACGCAAATGCAACAAACACATTTTGCAATAGTTAACCAACCCGCAATATATACAGTATTTTAATTAAATAAATAAGAACAGAATTAGCAGGGGGGACAAGACTGATCTAGTTTTCTTTTGCTGTTAGGTCTATGATGCAGTGCTGCACGTCATCTTGAGAACTTGGAGGTGCAGCTTCGGTATTCTTGACAGTTTGAAGGAAACCACACCTGTCCATTCAAACTGTCTTAATGTCATCAGGAGCTTCACCCAGAAGAGTCATGATATAGTTCACATTCCACACTTTAACACTATTCTTTTCTGTAGTCTTAATTGTGTATGCACTAAACCTGCGTTCACACTCCACAAACATTGATGGGGTTGCCAGACATATTAAATATACTTTGGATATGTTAGGCCAAGATTCCTTGTTTGGGACCATCTCTTTGACATTGAATTCTTCAGTAGCACACTGTTTGTGTGCTGAGAATAGTCTACGTAGTAAAGACCATTCAAGTTTGGTTTCATCTGGGTTAACTGGCAGGATGTTAGTAACCTGTGGGACACCTTTTTTAAGGACATTAAGGTTCTCGGTCTCCTGTTCTCCATAGCTATGTTCTCGTTCTCAGATGCATTGCGTGGGTTCGATACTTTCCAGTTGTCCAAAGATGTCTCTTCAGGAAAGTAACTTTCAAGTTGCTCAGTTGTTGACTGTATATAAGAAGTTTGCAGATTCTTGAGCTGTTCACTTTGATCTCATGTATCTTGCAGGGTATGTGTTCTAAATGTAGATTTTCCCTCCTCAGGTGGTTCATTTGGCATCTCAGACAAAAAAAAAAAACGTTAAATGTGGTCCAGGATTTTCAGGTAGTGCCCGAAGTGCATCAGTGGTGCTGACCAGCTGCTGCTTTGCCTCAGAGAAAATGACTGAACGTTTCTTAAAAAGTTTAGAAAGCATTGTAAGAAAATCTGCAGCATCTGCCAGAAAGAAAGTAGTGGCAACAAATGTGAAAGTCCCCATTTTTTTCAGGCATCCCATAGCAAGGTTTGTCTGATAGTTATCCTCTGCCATGTGTGACAGAGCAGAAATAAGTGATGCAGTGCAGGCTTGTAATGCCTGTACAGAACCAGAGAATGAAAGCCATCTAGTGAAGAAAATCTGTTTAAGCTTAACAGCATGTTCCCAGTGTAGCTCTTTGCTCTGATCAAGTATTCGACAGAATTTGGGCGAGTACTTATAAGGTTACCACGCTGGTTTACTGTGGACTTATAACTGACCAGATACTGCTGTTGGTTGGCTGCTTTCTGTGATGCTAAAGCGAGTCTATGTGCGAGGCAGTGAGTGGCAACTAAATATGGATGATCATGTTTGGCTAGAGTGGTCACACCTTTTTTGCATCCTGTCATTATAGAGGCCCCATCAGTTGTGATGGCTATCAGCTCTTTATCTTCTAGATTTTTATCAGAGATCATTTTTCTTCACAGCACTGTATACTGCTTCTGATTTACATTCTGCAAGCTCAGTCACACCCAAAACATTTTTTTTAATTTCTTCAGTTTTTATTGGTAGATTCAAAGTATAATATCTCATCCAAAGTATGACAATTATCATCAATCCAATACAGATCTAATAATCTCTAAGGTAGTGTTTCACAATATTACAAAACATAACAAAGAAATCGAAGTTCTGAGAGGACATAAGACAATGATAAAGGACAGCCTGAAGTTACACACTGCTTTAAGCCCTAGATTTCAATTTGATGGAAACAATTCTGTGCAGTGTTAACTAGATCTCTGTTCCAGTGTCCATTTGGTTAATTGTCTTTCAGCTAACAAAAACTTTTCCAGTAAGTCTTCTGAAACTTAAAGTAACATTATAACTAGAAATAAAATATAAATGCACAGCAGCAGTTTGTCATTCACAGATTGCTTATGGCCTTAAGACATTAGGTGCTTTACCCCAACCTCCCTCCCTCCCTTCTATGTTACCGGACACTGAAGTTTAGGGTGTCCAGCATAAATTCACAGACACCGATATTCCCTTCATCTGTACTAGCAAGGCTTGCAACTATGTTCATTGTTGCGCAGTTTCTCCCCCTCTTGACAGCTCTTCCTCTCCCTTCCAGGACTCCCTCCAGATCTGCTAGGGTCGCCAAAGCTCCAGAAATCTCTCTTTTTCTAAATGTATCATATAGGTAATATTCTCCATACGCTCTAGTTCCTCTACTCTAGAGACCTATTGTGCTAGAGATGGGGGATCCAGGACTTGCCATTTGGTTGTGATACTCTTCAGGGCTGCAACTCTGAGGATTTGGCATAACACTACAGTTTTCCTTTTCTTGGAGGATAGAGTTGGAAGGCCGAGCACCACATCCTGGAAGGTGAAGGGGAGAGTGAAACCTCCCAACTGTTCCATGATTTTATGTATGTGGTGCTAGAACTCCCGCAGTTTACTGCACCCCCAGAATATGTGCTAGTGTATACTGTTTGATGTCCCACACAAGCGCCAGCAAGCTTGTGACGCCTGTGGGTTAAAGTGTTTTGTGACAACAGGAGTTCTGAAAAAATGAATAAGTACCTTCCAGTTGAATTCTCTCCACAGTGTTGCAGACGTAACTTGCCAACCCCTTTTTAGTCTATGAACCTAATCCTTTCTTAATATTACTTCACTAGATTCAGCTTCCCATCTCTCTCTTATTTCTTTCAATACTGGAGCCTCCCCCCGGGAGGTTAGGACAGTATAGAATATGGACAGATGGCTTAGTTTATCTCGAATTTTGATGGAATCCCACCAATATGTTTCTAGGGGTGTCAAATCTGTACTTATCCTTTGAAGATTTTCGCCAGTGTTAATAAAGTGTCGTGTTTGGAGGTATCTCTAGAAATCCTCCCTACGGAGTGAGAAGCGTTCCTTAAGGGTGGCGTAAGGGAAACATCCTGTTCTGTCTATTAGCTGCCTAAAAGTGGTAAGGCCCTTATGTTCCCAATACACATACCCCTGGTCTGATCTAGGAGGAATAAAGCTGTCGCTCATAGCAAACCAAGGAGAGGGGGCCTAAAGAATTTGGGGTGTGTGTTACCTTCCGCAACCGTATGAGGATACGTAGGGAATGTCTGACCCATGGGTTAGATGTAAGGGACCAAATTTGGGGACTAATGGCGCTCGAGGGCAGAGTCCACAATTTGTTTTTTCGAATTGCTCCTTTTTCAATGAAATACCAACCTGAATCTACCTTCTTCTTGGCCCAAGTAGTTAGTTGTGCACCCCGGGCCGCAAGGTAATAATAAAGATGGGGAAGACCCAGGCCCCTTCCCTCGACCTCATTAAGATGTTGAAGGATATCCTGGGACGTTTTCCTGCCCAGATAAATTTTGAAATGTCTTTTTCCAGCTGATTCCAAAAGCGCAGAGGGATATGGATCAGGAGTGTCTGAAAGAACAACAACAATCTTGGGAGTACATTCATCTTTATTATCTGAATTCTTCCATATAAAGTAAGGGGCAGGAGTTTCCATCGGGCAAAGTCCGATTGTAAGGTATTACATAACTTAGTGAGATTGTTCTGGAACAATTTGGTGGTATCTACAGAAATCTGAATCCCTAAATACCTGAAGGTATTCTTCTTAGCCCAAGTGAAAGTGAAATTTTGTTTGAACTGCCTTGGGGGAGTGCCACTCAACACCACTGCCTCCGATTTGGATAGGTTTATTTTATTGCCTGCAAGGGAACCGAATCTCTCTAATGACTCCAACAGGTGGGGCATGGAAGTTTGGGGATCTTTTAAAAAGAACTGGGAGTCATCCGCATAAAATACCACTTTTTGTTCATATCTTCCTGCCTGGACTCCTTTGATATTTGGGTTATTACATATTCATATAGCCAATGGCTCCAGTGTTAGGGCGAAGATCAAGGGGGAGAGGGGGCAGCCCTGCCTAGTGCCCCTTCTTAAAGGTAGGTGGTATGAAAGAAGGCCATTCACCCTAACTCTAGCCTCCGGCCTGTGATATAAGGCCTCTGTGGCTGAGACGAAATGCCCTCCCAACCCACACTTTGACAGGGTGGAGGATGTAAAGTGCCAATCCACCCTGTCAAAGGCCTTTTCAGCATCCATATTGATTGCTAACTGAAGGGAGGTTGAACCCCGCTGAGCAGTAATAATATTTAGCAGCCGACAGATATTATCCTGGAGGAACCTCCCTGAAATGAAGCCTGTTTGATTGTGGTGGATGAGACTAGATATACAGTTCTGAAGTCTATCTGCCAGGATCTCCGTAAAAATTTTAAGATCCACTGGCAACAGTGAGATCGGGCGATATGAGCCACAGGTTTCGGAGTTCTCGCCCTGTTTGAGAATAACTGATATCTGGGCTAAATTCCAAGAGGGTGGTACTGACTCTTGATTTATGAGGATTTCATTACAGGTTTCAACCAGGGGTTCAATGAGGTGTGAGGGGAAACTTTTATAAAACTCGGCTGGGAAGCCATCCAGCCCTGGAGCATTTTCCATTCTTAAAATGTTTGATTATAGTTTGTATTTCTTGAGTGGTAATCGGGAAATTGAGGGCTATTCTGGCCGAGTCCTCCAGGGTAGGAATAGGGAGAGCATCCAGAAAGGACTGCACAGCAGTCTGATGGTCCAGCGGGGTCTCGGCCTTGTATAGGTTGGCATAGAACTTTGCAAATCTTTGCAATATATCTACAAGGGAGGTAGTAGAGGGATCATCTCCTTCTCCCTTCAGGTATATTACCGCTCTACTGGCTGCTTCTTGGTGTAGTTGCCACGCCAACAGTTTCCCTGCTCGGTTTCCTTGTTCAAAGTACTTCTGTCTGGCATACCTCAACTGCCCTTTGATCTGAATATCTAATAATTGGTTTAGCTCATGCTTTGCCTTATCAAGATCCTGTTTAATCTGGGTGTCCTTATTTGCTTGATGGGAGGACTCTAGTTGCGCTATTTTTTGTTCCAGTTTTATCCTGGTACGCATTCACTCTTTTTAAATTTTGGCCGAATATTTGATTATTTCCCCTCTAAGGCAGCATTTCAGGGTGTTCCATTTTATACCCTCCCCTGTTTCTCCCGTGGGATTATCTTGATCAAATTTTTGAATGCTATCAACCAATTCTTTAAAATCTTCTCTGGTGAGAAGGCTCACATTCAGTCTTCAGCATAAGTGTGGGAGAGTCGGAGTAGTAAACAGCTTAAGGGTAACCGGGGCATGATCGCATATGATAATAGATCCTATATCACACCTATTTATCTTTTGAAGCCAGTTGGAGGACACTAAAAAAAAGCCTGTTCTAGAGTACCCTCTGTAGCTGGGGGAGTAGTAGGTGTAATCCCTCTCCGTTGGGTGCATGAACCACCAACTCTCTGTAAGGCCCACTTCCTGGTTCAGTTTTAGAATGAGTTTCCCTGTTCTAGTAGCCCCTCCTTGAATTTTCCCTGAGCGGTCCATCCCGGGGTACACCACCTCATTGAAGTCTCGTCCAATAACTACCAAGCTTTGCCCATCTGTGACAGCATCTTTAATGATTTTCTCCAAAAAGGAAAGCCAGTGGCTTCTTCATTCGGGGCATACACATTCACAAGTGTGCAGTCTTGGCCTCTGTAAGATCCCTGAATCTGAACAAATCTGCCCTCCGGGTCCATCTTTACCCTCGAGACCACCAGGGGGCATACCGTTTAACCAAGATCGCCACCCCTCTGCGGTGTGGACTGGTCTCAAAGTGTGAAGCATATACCCCTCCTGCCCAGGACCTCTTCGACTTAAGGTACTCTGTAGCAGTTAAATGGGTTTCCTATAAGAAGGCGATGGTAGCCCCCCGCCTATGGAGATCTTGTAGTATCTTTGCCCTTTTCACTGTACTATTGATCCCACACACATTAAGCGTGACTATATTAAGGTCTGCCATCTTTGGAAGGGGGGGGGGCAACATAGCCCTCTACAAGGGAAGGGGAGAGGGAAGCACCAAAATACACTGAAGTGTTCTATGTTCCTGTGCATTACAAACAACAGCAAACACATTTTTTTTCAGAAGAAAGAACAATATATAACAACTTTGAACTGGTAAACATTATAACCCAACTAAACATGGTTTTCTTCAAGGTGTAGTCGCCTGTACCCACACTCTACAGTATTCTGCTCTTTGAAGTGTGGCTGGAGGGCCCTGAAACAATGGGCCTTCCATCTGGCTCAGGGTATGAAATAGCCTGACAGCCAGAAGGGCAAGATGTAAGTAGCGCACCAATATTAAAATATTAAAGTGTGACTGGTGCTGGTGTAATAACCAGCCTAAACCAAAAGAGGTCCAACCTCACATTTTATGTTTGCTTGTCGTGTGATAATGAACACTGATGTCTCTCCAGATCATATTGGTGGGGGGGCAACTTACAGAGAAATAAAATCTGGGAGACATTTCCTATGGTTTGACCCCTGGGCCACCTGCGGAGTGTGGGACACCATCCAAATCTCTCCCACCCAGCGTTGACCTCCCTCACCAATCACCCAAGAAGGAGAGGAGGGACCCTCGGGAAATCAAGGACGGCTGCTCCCAGCATGGCGTTCTCCATTAAGGTCAGCTCTTGGTGCCAATAGCTGCATTCTTTGGCCTGGCAGGCAAATCCAAACTGGCAATCTAAGCTTATACGGGGCATATAGGGGCTGTCCTTACCCAGAAACCTCAACATGCAACACCGTCATCCACCCTAGACTTTCATTACCTCCTTCAGGCTTACCTTAAGGCACATGCCATACCCATTCCTACCGTCTCCACCACTGTACCACATTCCCTGACATCCCACTACAAAAAGAAGTGTTCCAGGTACCCCTTCTCAAGAGTCCTCCTTCTCCTCCTCCTCTTTTGTGGGAATATCCATCCTAATCCTGGACCACCAGTTGGCATGATGCCACCCCAACGTACCTTGGGACAGTTGCACATTGCCTCTCTCAATATTTGTAGCATCCTAAAAAAGTGGGACTCCTTCCAGGCCTGGGTACTTCAACATCAACCGGATGTCACTGCAGTGTGTGAAACCTGGCTCACCCCTCGGACCCCGGATTCCTCCGTATCATTGCCCGGGTTCACCCTTTACTGTGCAGATCGTCATGGTATGTGAGGGGGTGGCTGTGCCCTCTACACTAAGGATACCCTACAAGGTCACCTACTCCACTCCCCTCATCTGGGGGCTGGCACACAGGCCCTCACCGTCAAGCTGGCTCTGGGAAGAGCCCAAAACCCATTGTACATTACAATAGTATACATTCCCCCAAGGGACCAAAAATCAGCTTTCCAAGCAGTATTGTCATACGTGGACGCATTACCATCACAGTCGGAACAACTTGTGCTTGGTGATTTTAATATCAATTGGCTAAGTAAGGATGCCATCCCACACATTGATCTCGCCACGGCCCAAGACCTAACTCAATTGGTCACTTCCCCTACCCGTTTGGATCCACGTACTGGATCCTCCTCCCTACTGGACCTCATCTTTTCCAGTCGACCAGGCAAGATTATGAACGTTTCTGTCCTTCCAGACACCCTCAGTGACCATTCTCCAGTTCTCTGCTCCTGCTCCTGATCCTGTAAAATCCCAAGATCCCCTCCCAAAATAATTGTGCAACGTAAACTTGGCCCTGGTAAATTGGCACAATTGAAAGGGCACCTCAGGGTCATGGATTGGTCCTTCATTTTTAATACTGTAAACCTTGACAGTGCCTTGGACTTATTTACCCAGTCCTTCAATAATATCTGTGATCTCTATGCACCATTCACGAAAAGAATGGTTAAAGGCAACCATGTACCTTGGTTCACTGAACGGCTCAAGACTTTAATGTGAACCAGAGACTCGTTATGGTACCTTTCCATTGAGTCCGGCCTCTCCCAAGATAGACAGAATTATAGAACGGCTAGGAATAAGTGCACTTGGGCCATTCGTAGGGCAAAAGCAGATTACTATAAATCCATCTTAACCTTGTCCTGGGGCTCCGGACGCAAGTTTTGGAACAGCATTAAGGAAATATGCGGTAAGGTCCCCAACCTGGTCCCCTCCCAAATCATGTCTAATGGGTCCTTGACCTCTGACCCCACTCACATTGCTGCAGTTTTCAGTGATGCCTTCTCCAATCTTAGCCATGTTCTCCCCCTGAATTTCTATGACCCACCTGCTCCTAGCTCACCCGCCCTGCTCCTTGGTGCCCCCCCTTTTACCTTCGCTACATCTCTCCCAAGTCAGCTAAACCATATCTTACTGCTGCCCTTAGTCACGCCTCCTCCAACGCCAACTCCCTTGACCTCAGAATTCTTCGGCTCTCCCTTAAGGAAGTCCTTGCCCCTCTAACCCACATTTTAAACCTCTCCCTTGGCAAATTCCCTGCCATTTGGAAATCCGCCTATATCACGCCCATATTTAAAGGTGGGGACCGCTCCTCTGTTAACAATTACCGCCCTATCTCCATACTACCCCCCCCTCTCCAAGGCCTTAGAGAGGATAGTTTCGGATCAGCTCACTGACCACCTCAATAAATATGACCTACTCTGCAAACAACAACATGGTTTCCATAAAGGTCACAGCATGACTACTGCCCTGCTTGAACTAACATCTCACATCCACACTGCACTGGATAAAGGCCACATCACAGGTGCGATCTTCATTGACCTCACCAAGGCCTTTGATACCATCCATCATTCACTACTCCAAACCTCTTTGCTCAACCTGGGTCTCTCACAGGAAGCAGTGGGATGGTTCGCTGACTATCTTGCCAACCGGACCCTTCAAGTTAAAATTGGCAATACCCTATCACCTAAATCTCCTGTCCTCTCAGGGGTCCCACAAGGTCCATTTTGGGTCCCCTCCTGTTCAGCCTCTTCCTAAACTCCCTCCCCGCATCCTGAACCTCCAACTTATTACTATATGCAGATGATGCTGTCATATTCTCCTCCAGCCCTGACCCCTCCCTACTCCACCACTCCCTCCAGTCCTCCTTTAATGCGGTTGAAAGTTGGTTCTCCTCACAACACCTTATTATCAACTATAAAAAAACCAAGGGTATGCTATTCGTACATCCGCAGAATTCCAGGACTGGACTCTTCCCACAATTACTATCAACGTCCCAGACTCCCCTTGAATTTGTGCATTCGTTCAAATACCTGGGCATCACTTTGGACACTGGCCTTACCTATCATGAGCATATACATCAATTATCTAAGGCCCTAAATATCAGGCTAGGGCTCCTGCACCGCTATAAACATTGCCTTACCCCAGAGGCCCTTTTTTGCATTGTGACGTATAGATGTTTAAGTCTGACAGAACTGTTCAACAGCTTGATACTGCCTTGGCCTTTGCTCATCGAACACCCCTAGCTGATGGCGCTGTCCGATTCCCCAGAGGCTACCCCCCCCGGGGAATGCTTGGGCAGCGGGATCCAGCGGTCGCCCCCACACTCAGTCTTGTAATCCCCCAGAGAGAACTTTTACTGTATCCACCATCACAATAAATAAAATGCCAAACATGTTTGTTTTACCATATCTTCCCCAACGCGTTAAATTGACCTGCAACTAGAGTAAAGTTCACTTAACTGAGCTTAATCATGCTCTGTAATAGAGTCACTCACTGTCCGATACAGGAAAGACCCATAAATGTCGGGGTAAGCTATTTCAAGTCGGTGGGTCTTCAGCATCATTCTCTCGCTCTGGGGAAGAGGGGCTTTCTCGGTTTGTCTCTGCTGTCTGTGAAATCAAGATGTCACTGGAGTCCTTGCACGTTCGAACTGAGTCCCACAGCCCGGAAAAGTCCTGGCCGTCGTGCATCTCCTTTCTTTTCATTCCGGCCACTTGCCATGCCCTTTCATTGAGCTGGTCTTTCTGGTACTGAGCTGGGTCTTGAGGGATCTCCACATCTAAGGATGACAAAAATTTCTTGGCTGCCAGCAGTCAGGAAACCACCTCAATCTGTTTTCCGTTATTATCTTCAGTCTGGTTGGGTATTCTATAAATGGCTTTGCACCCTTCTGTTGGAGGGAACAAACCACGGCCAGCGCCCTTCATCTCTGTGTCAGCAACTGGGGGGGGGGGTGTAGTCTTGTTCAAAAAAAAAAGTCTGGTATCCCCGAATATTACCTCTTTCTTCGACCAGGCTAACTTTAAAATGTCCTCTTTTATGCGAAAATCAAGAAAAGCAATAACCACAGAACGGGGGCGGGCTTTAGGGTCCTTTGGCTTAGGCACCAAGGAGCGATGTGCTCTAATGATATTCAACGGTTTGTCAGCCGGCCAACCCAGTATTTAATAGAGGAAAGAGTCCATAAAGGCGTGTACAGGACCAGATTCAGTCCCTTCAGGTAATCCGTGGATACGTATATTATTACGTCGGTTACGATTTTCAAGTTCCTCCAACCGGATTTCCAACTGCTGCTCTCTCTCCAGTGGAGGTCTAAAAGAGCCGAGTTTTGCACATCAGAGGTGGTGGAATATTCATGTAGCCCTCTCTCAGGCTGCTCTGTTTTGTTTGAGATAAGCTCGATTTTCCGGTGGTCTTCTGTGACTCTCGTTTCTAGCCTCTCCAAAATTGCACTCATCTTCTGGAGAGTTGCACAGAGCTGCTTTGAGGTTATAATACATTCCGGTTTGTCTGTCTCCTCCGGGGCTGGTATGGGGCATTGTGAGGCCGTGGATGAGCAGGCCGAGGTAGGTTGAGTGTAATCGAACAGCGTTTTGTGGTGTTTAATCTGCTGATTATTAGATTTCTCCCTCGATTTATGTCTGGAGGACATCATAAAGCTGTCTTTTCGTCTTCTGGTAGTTGGATAGGTTGGATAGCTGAGCGATTATGGTGGATTTGATAGCGGCGAGTTAGAGCTTCCAGTTCAGGCTGCCATTGGAATGGTGCACTCACTGGAAATCCACACCTAAAAATGTTGACTGAAGGTTATGCTTGCTATCAATTAATTTGATGTATACCACTATAATACTCTTGTTGGCCACATCTGTTCCCTCATCAGTTTGTAAGGAAAATGTTTTATATGGAGAATTTCTTAATTCCTTTAAAAAAAAAAAAGCATCCTGCACAGTCTTCAAAATTGCTTTGTAAAAGTTATTAATGGATTCAGAATGTGTGTAGATGCCTGTGCCTTGTAGAACTGATTGCTTGATAGGTGCTAGCACAGTGGAATCCTGTGTAGAAAAAGAGGGGAAAAAAAGGAATTAAAGTCACAGTGAGGTACTACGCTGCATCCCCCTCCCATGATGTTTTACGTGAAACGAGAGACAATCTATAACTTTTAACAATTCCATTCTGAAATGACAAGTAAAAACAACTTACATTGTGAACCTGCAGTTCCAGAAGTTTCTGGAGGTTATGATTTGTGGTCGGAGTTTTGCCCATGTAATAAATGCTCCTCATTTCTGCTATGATGGCACTTTTCACAAATGAATAAGCTGTGCTCACTGCCTTTGTCATTCTTTTTTTCCCTCTTTCTGCCTCCATCACAAGCCTCATTTAAAACAGAGAAAATGTGTTTTAAAACTGTGACAATTAACAACATTATTATTATTAGAAGAGTAAGACAACTATGACAAACTGGCTGGCATCTAAGTAAACTCACTTGTGAGCTTTGGACATCTGATATTTATAGAAATCATCAGACTTTGGCTTATTGGTTTGTTTTCTTTTGGTAAAAGTATTCTCTGGCCAGTTTCTTTGCAAATTTTACAATAGAATACTGCTGCTTTTTTGTCATAGATGAGCCATGGGTATGTTTTAAAACAAGAATCTTTGATTTCTCCATGGCTGTCTCTGTCAAAAAGTTGGGGTTTCTAGCTTGCACAGTGGCTCTCCATAGCTACAGGGTAGCTGCCAGGCATTTCTGGACTGTGTTCAAATGGCTCAGTTTCGGCAGGACTTGATGTCCTCGGCCTCTTGAAAATATCTGTTATTTTGCTTTGTTTCACTGTGGCCACCCTTGTGGTGCTCTGTTTAGCTGAAGTAGCATCAGTATTTGCTGCTTCTGACATTTTTATTATAAACAGAGTTGTTTTGCACAAATATGTGACACACACAGAGTTAATTTGTGTAGCTAGGATGAGGCACAAAAGCTTTATCTCAGACTTACTGTAAAACTTCTTGATAAATTAAGTACTTTGAGAGAGTTGTAGTTGGAGACAATTTATACATGTCACTTGCACAAATATATGACATACACTCTAGCATTAATTTTTGTAGATAGGAAGAGGCACAAAGGCTTTTTTATTTGTGACTTACTGTAAAACTTCTTGATAAATGAAGTACGTTGAGAGAGTTTTATTTGGAGACAGTACAGTTTCTTCAGTCTTGCACAAATATGTGACACACACTCTAACGTTAATTTGTGTAGACAGAATGAGAATCACAAATTTTTTTTTATTTGTGTAACTAATAAAGTTCTTGAAAATGACAGTTTGAGTCTCAGAGTTTTATTTTCTGGTACACTAAAGTAGAGTTTCTACACACACAAGCACCTACACACACAAATTTTTCATGGGGGGGAGCATACATCATATGCACAAGAAAGATAGCAGACAATGTGTTGAGTATTCTTCAGCACTTATTTAGTCATTTTCTCACAAGCAAACACAATGTGAGAGTTAATTGTGTTATTTTGACACATCATATGCAGTTGATAACACCCAGTAGCTTGAGGCTACTTATTTGCCCCCCTTCTTGGCTTAAATACTTTATTTCTGACCAGCCCTTGCTTATAGTAAAGGCAGCTCTCCTGTGTTAACTTTATTTTTTCTCTTCTCCTGCTTTCCTGTCTTTTGCTACTTCAAACTGTATTTTTATATGTAAATTGGTAATTCTAGGGATGTGGATATGTTGTTCTTATCCACACTTGTTGGCATGTCTCTTTCCCCTTTAAATCTTGCCAGACAGTCTTCAAGCTGGCTCCTCCCATCAACCCAGGTGGTATAATCCTCGGCTCCACCCCATGATACCAAATCTTCCTTTCCGCTGAAGAATTCAGGTTGCCTCCTCTTTGCTATCGCTTTTTGAAGGCCCTGGCTTCTAACCCTTTGGTTATTCCTAAAATTAAGCTTGTTCGAGCTAGCGACTTTGCTCTTTGCTACTCGTTCATAGAAGACGAATCTTCCCCCGGATTTCGCCAGTGTCCATGCGATAAAACAATTTTGTGCACTGATCCACATACCGCGTGCATATACTGCCTGGGTGTCAGCCATGACACCCAGACTTGTGAGATGTGCCTCGCATTTCATCCAAACATCCTTGACGATCGTCTCGCATGCCTTAAGTTGGGCAGGCCTGAGAAACGGAATCCTCCAGTGAAATCCAGAGAGGCCCAGTGGGCGGTCTCTGCGGCCGCAGTGTCCACCGAGCAGCTGGAACAGATGCAGGGCTTTGAAGAAGAAGTGGCGCGGGCCACAGAATCTTCTTCTCAGTTGATTTTTGTTCTCCTCAACCTGGGCTCCATGTTTTTGGGTTCCTTCTGAGAGCTGTGTCAATCCCTCCCCACTAAAGGTGAGGGACCTGCAAGCTCACATTCCTCTCTGTCCCTTAAGAGTGAAAAGGATCCGAAACCCTCTTCGTCTCGGCAAAGGCGCTCTTGGGATCGTGAGCAATCCCAGGAACCGGCAGTTTCGACTTCGGTCAAAATTGCTTCTTCGGCCTCTGTCTTCTCGACCTTGCTGTCTGGCCAGTCGACAGAGGTCTCGATTGACGGGGTTGAGATTATCCTCGATCCCATCAATCTGTTGTCACCCAGTGAGGCCAACGACTCTTTGACTAGGACTCCGGTCATGCCTCTTCCTGATGAGGAGACCCAGGCAGCTGGGACTCCCATCAAGGAACTGGATCCAGGCAAGTCACCGGTTCCCCCGGTGTCTCCCGAGCGACCGAATCGTCCAGTCCGATCGAGTTTGAGATCTGGGATCCCCTCTACCGACAAGCCAAGGAAGGCACATAAGCGCTCCAAAAAGACGTAATGCCACTGCTAGTTATCCTCGTCCTCTTTAGATGAGGAGAGGCTTCGGTGGAAACTCCGTCAATGCTACGAGGATCTAATGTGGCAGCAGCTGATTCTGTCCAGACAGAAGCCAGCCATGGTTTCTACTCCTGGCCATTACTTGGCTTTCGCCTCTTAGGCCGAAGCCAACTCCCTTGGAACTGGTCAAATCAGTTCCCCCGCACATGGCGCCAGCTAAACCCGCTCCGGTTTGGCTAAAATCGGTCTCTCTGCCGATTATGATGGAGTCGCTGCCTAAACAGCCTTCGGGAGGGGCTTCTATGAAGGGTTCTCTGTCGGTTTTGGAACTCCCACATAGGTTGTCAGTCACCCTTACGCCTGATCGCCCCAGGCGTGTTGAAGGGGACCCTTTACTGGGTACTGATCTCTTCAGCCTAGGTGTGGATGGACACCTTCAGCGAATTGAGCAGTCCATTGCCACCTTGGACTCGGCGACTTCTGCTTAAAGAGCCCCTGGTGCCAAGAAGCAGCAGAAAAGGAAAAAGCCCTTTCAGCACCCTGCTCCTGTGGCCCAGCAGCCCTCCTTTCATGGCGGGCAGCAACAGCAGGCACAAGCTCTGCACCCTCGACCCAAGTCTGGGCCTCCACTGGCCCGTAGACAGGGAGGTTGGGGTTCAGGTCCTGGACCCTCTTCCTCCAAGCCTGCTCAGTGACGGGGATAGGGGTTGCCACCCCTATCCCCATCACCCCAGCTCTGGATCCTCCCGTGTGGGGTCGACTCTGACACTTTCTTTCCGCCTGGTCCACTGTTACCATGGACAGGTGGGTCTTAGAAGTGGTCAGCCAGGTTCTGCCTCAGGAATTCGAGCAGTGCCCTCCCAGCCGAGCCTGTTACCCACAGGAGGAGAGAGTATCCGCCCACACTCAGTCGACTCTGAGAGACGACATAGCCCAGCTCCTCCTCAAGGAGGCAGTGGTTTGAGTGTCAGATCCTCCAGTCAACCCATGGTTCATTTCCAGGTACTTCCTGGTCCAGAAGCAGATGGGGGGGCTGGCGCCCCATTCTAGATCTGCACAACCTGAATCAGTATCTCAGGCCACGCACCTTCAGGATGGTATCTCTATCCCAGATCATACCATCCCTGGAGCAAAACATGTGGTTCTGCTCACTGGATCTCCAGGACACGTTCTTCCACGTTCAAATCTGTCCATCCCACTAGCGGTTCCTCCGCTTCAGAGCAGAGGGAACCCTATATGAGTTCCGAGCCATGCCATTCGGCCTGTCGTTGGCCCCACGGGTCTTCACCAAATGCATAGCAGTGGTGGCAGCCCATCTCAGGCGTCTAGGGGTCAGAGTGTACCCTTACCTCGATGATTGGCTCTTAGCAGGTTCCACCCAGCAAGAAGTGGAGAGGTCCAGGGACCTGATCCTCCAGACCTGCTCTCAACTTGGCCTCCTGATCAACGAGGCCAAGTCTGAGCTCATGCCTTCTCAGGTGATACGCTTAATCAGGGCAGAGTTCAACTCTTGCCGAGCCAGATCACGGCTCCCGGCAGACAGGGCAGAGGTTCTCTCCTCCTTTGCCCAGTCATTTCTGGTTGGGCACTTGCGCACTGCCCAGGACTTTCTGCACCTTCTGGGCTACATGGCAGCATGCACCACCGTGGTCCGTTGGGCCTGGTGGCATATGCACCCCCTTCAATGGGAGCTGGCCGTCCAGTGGACTCAGTGCCTAGGTCATTTCGACCAGCTGATCACTGTAACCCAGAAGATGTGGGAAGCTCTCCAGTGGTGGACCGTCCTAGACCGGTTGCAGGAAGGGATCCCATTTGTCTGCCCTGAGTTGATGGTCGCCCTCACGACTGATGCCTCTCTCATGGGCTGGGGAGCCCACATGGGGAACAACAGGGCCCACAGGTTCTGGACCCCCGAGGAATCCCAATACCATATCAACCTGTTGGAGCTCAGAACAGTCAGACTGGCGTTGTCAGCATTTGCTCAACAGCTTCGGGGTCAAGAGATTCAAGTCCAGATGGACAATACCACAACCATGTACTACCTGAACAAGCAGGGCGGCACGTACTCCCAGCCATTGTACAGGGAAGTGCTCCGCATCTGGACACTCGTGAGCCGTCTGGAGGTGGATCTCCTAGACATCCATGTGGCAGGAGCCTCGAATCAGCTGGTGGATGCTCTCAGCCGCATAGGCAAGACATCCCACGAGTGGTCTCTCCATCCAGAGGTAGCTTACCACAAGTTCTCCCACTGGGGCAAACTGATGATGGACCTGTTTGCCTCCAGAGAAAACACCAAGCTGAGGCTGTTTCATGCCCGCCCCCCTCAGCGGGGATCGCTGCAGGGGGATGCCTTCTTGAGGCCATGGACCCCAGGCCTCTTCTATGCCTTCCCTCCATTTTCCTTGATCCATAGGGTGCTTCTCAAGGTGAGGAGGAACAAGGTGCAGGTGATCATGGTAGCCCCAGACTGGCTCCACCAGTTCTGGTATCCAGATCTCCTCCGCCTCAGCAACAGGCTTCCTGAGGCATCTTCCAGCACACCCGGACCTGATGTCTGTCAATCGGGAAGGTACTCCATCCGGACCTTCAATCCCTGCACCTGACAGCCTGGTACCTGAGCGGCTAGAGTTCCAGGCTTTGGGTCTTTCTGAGGATGTACTCACAGTAGTGGAAGCATCCAGGAGGGAGCTGACCACAAAGTGCTGCACCTTCAAATGGAAAATGTTTTCCATTTGTGGCAAGGGCCTGGACCCTCTGTCCTGTCCTGTGACTAGCATTCTAGACTACCTTTGGTCTCTGTCCAAAGGGGGTCTTCGGTCTTCGACCCTTAAGGTGCACCTGGTGGCCATCTCGGCTTACCGGGCACGGGCAGTTCAGCAGACAGTGGCACAGGAGAAGGTGGTCTGGCGTTTTTTCAAAGGTCTCAATCACATATCCCCTCCAGTGCGTGAACCTCCACCTCCGTGGGATTTACTGCTGGCTTTGGCAAAGCTCATGGGCAAGTCATCCAAACCAATGCACAAGTGTGAGATGTCACACTTGTCATGGAAGATGGCCTTCCTGGTGGCTATCACATCCGCCAGAAGGTCTGGGGAGCTCCAGGCGCTCTCGGTGGAGTCTCCTTATCTGGTCTTCCACAGGGACAATATTGTCCTGTGCCCCCACCCGAAATTCCTCCCGAAGGTGGTGTCAGAGTTTCACCTTAATCAGGTGTTGACTCTGCCTGTTTTCTACCCGAACTACACCTCAGATGCCGAGTACAGGCTCCATACTCTGAACATGAGACGTCCTCTCTCCTACTATAAGGAGAGGACGGCAGAAGTTCGGGGAGAGGTTCGCCATTTGTTTGTCACCTACGCTGAAGCAGCACCTGGCAGACCTGCAACAAAGCAGACGATTGGCAGGTTGATTACACATTGCATTGAACTTTGCTATAGGTTGGCAGGTAGGGAGCCTCCCGTTGGGCTAAGGGATCATTCCACCTGCCATACTGCTGCATCTGTGGCTGCTTTCAGAGACATCCCTATCCAGGAAATCTGCAGGCCTGCTACCTGGAAGACAGCAAACACCTTTATCACCAATTATCACATCGACCTTGAGTCATGCCAGGATGCTGGTTTTGGGGCCTCAGTTCTCCAGTCTAGGGAGTGTGCGCCTTGTCTCCCTCCTCCCGGAGAACTGCTAGGAATCTGCCAACAAGTGTTGATAAAAACAACATATCCACATCCCTAGAAAAACAGGTTACTCAACTGTAGCAGTAGTTCTAGCAGTGATATATGTTCATCCACACTGACCCACCCAACCTCCCCAGCTGCGACGCACAACCTGGCTTCCAGCGGGCTAAGATCTGGCATCATGGGGCGGAGCCAAAGGTTATACCACCCAGGTGGGTGGGAGGAGCCAGCTTGAAGACCTTCGGGCAAGATTTAAAGGGGAATGGGACATGCCAACAAGTGTGGATGAACAACATATACCACTCCTAGAACTACTGTTACAGGTGAGTAACCAGTTTTTCTTCACCATCCCCTCCACTTATTTACCTTGCTTGGCTTCTCCAGTCACTTATCTCTGCTCTGCTTTGAGATTCCCCATAGCAGTTTATTCTGACTGTGTGTTTATCCCCTCTTAGCCTGTCTTCTCTTGCAGCTTTCTCCTTATTTATTTTTTTCCATATTCTATTTATGCTCCTTGACCTCCATGCCCCCTTGAGACCGATCCTCCCACCCCTGACATCCTGGAATTACCGGGGCTTACCTTTCTGCCCAGGAGTGGAGCCTGCAGAGAGTTGGGCTTCATCCTGCGACTGGAGGATTGATTTTCTCCTCCATTTTGTCCGCAATCCTCATTGCTGGGGCACACATGCCAGATGTGCGTGCGTGGAGGCGCAGGCACGTACGCGGAAGTCATGCAGCACCCACCCCTTATGTGCACCCTACAGACCCGCACTTCCCCCAGGCCTCCACTTGGGGGCAGTCATTCGGCTGGAGCACAACCCTTCCCCTTCTGGGAGAGGAGCTCTGTACTCCAGATGCTTGATCCTCTCCCTCCACGCTGATGGCGCGTGGTGTGGCATCCAGTGCCTCAACCCTTAGCACCACCAGGCTGGCTTCTCCTTATTATTTTTGTTTGAAGCATCTAGTTTCTCACTTGTTTTTTGCTTTTTTCTTTCACAATATCAGGTAGTAACTTTACAAAAATGTTGTGCCCTTTTTATCTCCCTGCTGCTCCAGTATTACCTTCTTTTACATAGCGAGTCTCTCGTTTATTTCAGGAGCCTGCTTCTCTAACTTTATTTTTGTATGCACACCGAAGTAATATGGTGCCTCCGATCTGGTACTGCTCAGCTCTCCTCATCTTTCCTTGTTTTGTCTCCTTGAATCAGTTCACTTATTAATATTTGTATAAGTACTTGAACAAGAAATCCTGCCCTTTTACTCCCATTTGTTTTATGTATAGTTGCTTCAGGAGCTTTGATGAATCTCTCGTATTCTGTTGCACAATAAATATGTGCCATTTTTATAATTGTGTTTTATCATCAGTTTCAAGCCTTCTCATCAGGCTTACACATAATGCCTGAAATCCCCTCTCCATGTTTTATCCTGAACTCGATGTGTTATCTTTATACTTTCAAGAGCTGTTAATATTTTTGCAGCTCTGTTGCTCCAAACTGCTTTTTCCAATGTCTGTCCTGCTGTTCTCTGCTCAGACCGTGCCTGCCTTTCCTGTAACATCTAAGTTCATTTATCCCCATTTTCCAGCTGTTCCGATGTTTTTCTCTCCTCTCCTCTCCATGCTTGTTTCCCCTCCCTGCGTACCTTACTATGCATCTACCTAAATTGCACAAGATGTGGTTACATTTTTAAATGTTTCATCGATGCCACTGAAACTGCCCAGAGATCCACTCCCTATCACCGCCGCAGCCTGAGTGACTCGCTTTCCTCTGCATGCCCTCACAAGATCAGAGAACAGTCGGACTGATTGGCCGAAGGAGATGTGTCTATCTAAATGCTCCAGTGAGACACGACTCTCCTCCGCACTGAGACTCTGGTCATGTGGGTACTGGTGATGTGGTCATGCGCATTACGGCACTCCTGGATGTCGTTCTCTGCAGTCTTGCGTGGTTCCGTGAGATCCAATATGGCAGACTCATCCAGTAGTTTTTCAGTCACTCTCCTGGTACTTCTTTGTACCATGGCGAGAGAAGTGTCTAAAAACGTCCATAACAGAATAATTTCGTCTCTGTGGCGAGGTGGTCCCTAAAACATTTAGCCACATGGCTTGTGGCTTCGCCGGTGGCGACGTGGTGAGCAGCCAGCGGGAATGTAGGATCATCTGGGTAGAGTCCTAATAGACCAATTTTAGGATCCTTTACAAGGGAGTGAAACTAGTGACTGAATGCTGTTCCTGAAAGCACAAAATGTTAATATTTTGTTGCCTTTCTTTACAAGAGGAGACAGCTGTGTTCTTTGAGCTCAAGAAACGTCCATACTGAAGTCATTTTCCCTCTTTTTCATTAAATATTATAAGCTTAAAAATCTGTGATTTCAGATGTGGGAATATCAAAATTCTAGTTTTGATATTTGGTCCAAAAAGTCTTGTACGCCACCTCAGGCTAAATACTGTTCTACCCAAGGGTTCAGATCATTTTTAAGACTAGGAAGTGTATAAAGCAAACTTCTTCAACTTGGTATTATTTTCATTTAAATGATAGTAATACCCTCTGCAGATGAGTCCTGGACCTCCCTCCCTCCCCTGCCTCTAAATCCAGTCTCAAACCACTGGGTACCTGTAGCAACCCTACTGCTTCTACTTTGTTAGTGTGTTTTCCTGGGGCTGCTACATGTATATGAACTAGGATGCCCACTGCATGTTATACCAAAAAAACAGGTTACTTTGGAGAAACTCTTCTATGCAGATAAAGTCCAAAATCAAAAATATTGAAGGTTTAACTCCTGTATTCTGTGTAGTTGTTTTTATTTTTATCTTCTACCTAAAACACATGACGTTTCGTGGCTATACCACTTCTTCAAGTAGGTGGTAGTCTGTTAAATAGAAAAAACAAAAACAAAGCGTATTAGATGAAATTGCCTTTTTACTGTCAAAACAAATCCATTGCCAAACCACCTTCAAAATGTTATACATCACAACATTTTTTAAAATTGTCTCGATTAGCTTCTGAAATATCCCTAAATAAATCTATTGTTTGCTCAAAACACTACAAGGTTAGCAGTCTCCAATGGCTGAACAAATTAATGCTAAACCACTGCTAACCACAGTCAGTTTGACCCATAAGTAAGCAATAATACACGACAGGATGTGCATTGAACAGATCTGATCGCACGCCCAGGGTCAAAGTAAGGCACAAGGCTGTAGTTCGAGTGCCTTCAGCCCCTGGAAGTGCGGTCAGATCTGTTAAGTGCACACCCCGGAGTATTTTGTTGCACTTATAAAATGGGCTTTTTTTTTTTTTAAATATATTTGTAAAATTAAATCAATGTTTAATGTGTAAAAATCGGTAGAACTACCTGAATTAACTGTAAAACAGTCATGCCTATTATAAAATGATGTGTTTTTTTCTGTTTGTTGCTTGATGACATGTGTCCTTTTGTGGCATCAGTAGTTGTAGTTTGTGTGAAAGCTGTGAAGGAGCAGCTGCCCCCAAAAAAAAACACACACACACACAGTGCTTTATTACCATGTACTTAATGTGCCATGAACTAGCAGGTCTGTTCCCCACCCCCTGCACTGTACCAGCAAGTTTACTGTATTCCTGTGTCCGCTTAAGTAGAATGTAATGGACAACAGATTGTCAGTTCAGACAATCTGTCTGCTTTGTGTGTTCCTCATCACTAGCCTCTAACTGCAACTCGTGGGAATTCAAGAAAACTGTAAGTGGATTCTGTTTGAAACTATAATGCTTTAACTACTACTGCTGTATTGACTTTTTCGTGGGATTGTTAGACAAGTAGCAGTACAAGACAGATTGGCTGTACTTTAGACCCTTCCCCGACAGTGTGAGCAGCATTACCAAGTGGCTGCATTTCTCACCGCACTCCACCTTGTTTGAGAACTTGTGGGCTAGATTTGAAAATGTAAAAAATTTAAAGAAAGTAAAATAAGGTTTTTTACTTGTTTTAACACATGTGGAGACAGGAGTGCTACTGGAGACGGAGGAATGCGATCAGCAACTCCAGACAACACAGTTTATAAATACATGCTTTTAATTGCATTTCTGTGCACAGTGTTTTATTTAACTCCAAAAATTGATTATCGTTTTGCTCATAAAAGTGCTAAAACATTGTGAAAATGCATAGTACTTGCCTCACTGTGTTTAACAAACATAACACTTCTAGAGAACCTATATAAATACTTTCTGTACAGTTAGCATTGTCCCAAGAAAAAAACTGCTAACCAGTTATTTAAAACCCTGGTGCATGATAACTGTACAGCTAAAATTTCTTATTAAAAAAAGTGGGACAAATGTTTTCTGGAGATCTTTTATTGAAGGATGATGCTTTTATTAAAGGATGATTTCCTTGCTTAGAAAAGGAAACAATGGTGGCATTTGAAAAGCTCAGTGTTCCAATGACACTGTGATTTTTTTTTTGTAGTGCAGTTCTGCTGTTCAGTACTTGTTTTTAACTGTGCATTGAACTGATTCAGTGTACCAGTAACAACCAATAAAGATGCAGACATTTTCCTGCCCATTTTATAATCTGATATATACAACACTTAAAACAACCTTAAGGTGTATGTCACCTTAAAAATATGCTAATATCTTAACCGGTTGTGGCTGCTAACATCACATAGTGCTGACAGTTTTCTGCATGCTCGTCAGTATATTGTAATCAGACAGAAATGAGAGTAAAATGCTTCTTTATTCCTCTTATCTGTTCCCCTGGCTCTGCCACACCTTTACATACATTGTAAATATGTTTTAGAAAAATGATATTAAAATAGGATCCTGGAAGCCAGAAACTGATATTCTATCCCCAAGAGTTTCTCAGCATACCATACCAATCTAAAATTTGTAGGTTTGATGTTTTGTTTTTAAAAATCAAGAAAGTCCTCAGTGTAGAAACTTTTGCCCTGTAAAGAAAAAGTAAAATGTGGGTGGAAACTGTTCCAATAAAAACTTAGAAACATAGAAGTTGTGGGCAGATACAGACCTCTTGGCCCACCTAGTCTGCACTATATGCCCTACATACTGTGCCACCGCAGACCCTACTCGATGTCCAGTCCCCCCCACCTTACTTCTGAAGTCCCTTTGTGTCTACCTCATGCATGTTTGAATCCTATTACCATTTTAGCAGCCACCACCTCTGCTGGGAGGCTATTCCAGGTGTCCACCACCCTCTCTGTGAAGAAGTATTTCCTCACGTGTTCTCTGAGCGCCCCCCACCCCACTTCATAGTGTGACCCTTTGTCCTGGAGCATCTTTCCCTATGGAAAATGCTACCGTCCTGTACCTTATTAATATCTGTGAGGTATCTGAACGTTTCTGTCATATCCCCACTTTCCCTCCTTTCCTCTAGAAAGTACCTATTTAGTTCCTTGTATCTTTCCTCGTAGGGTTTTTGATGCAGGCCCTGCACCATTTTGTTAACCCTCCTTTGTACTGCCTCCACCCAATCTATGTCTTTTTAGAGGTGGGGCCTTCAGAATTGGATGCAGTACTTGAAGTGGGGTCATACCAGTGATCAGTAGTACCACCTACCTATTTTTGCTGGTGATGCCCCTCCCTATGCACCCAAGCATCCTGCTAGCCTTCCCCACTACATGATCACACTACTTGGCTACGTTCAGGTCATCAGAAATGATTACTCCATGTCCCTTTCCTGTTTTGTGGTTGCTAATACCTCCCGGCTCAATTGGTACGATGCCCCTGGGTTTCTGTTCCCCAAGGGCTTGATTTTCCACTTTTTTGCATTGAAACCTAGCTGCCATTCCCTTGATCATTCTTCCAGCTTTCTCAGATCATCCCTCAAAAAGACCTTGGAATCAAAATTATTAAAAGATATGACCCCCTCACCTAACATATATAGGGTGGTTCATCTGAATGGCTATAGCCTACTCTACAGACTGGATGCTCTTTGTCTTTTGGTGCCTTCAACTTAAGCCTGATGTGATTTTCATATCGGAGACATGGCTATCTGTTAAAACCTTGGACAGTGATATCTCCATTCCAGACAGTCATGGGTATAGACAAGACGGGGGCAAGCTTGGGGACTGTGTTGCCATATGTACACTTTCTGGCCTAAATTTTTTTGTTGTTTTAGCCTTGGTTGTTCCCTTGTCTTATGAAATACCTGTTAGTAATGTTGGCAGCTACTGCTGTCTAGGTGTTCCCTAAGGATGCTGTTTTGGATATTATTTTCACCTCTGCCCCTACAGCCTCCTCTGGTGAGCTCCTGCTTTCGGGTGACCTATACTAGGTACTATATTAGGTTGTTAGACAGGACGAGGCATTTGCCCATTGAGCCTGTCTCCTGCCTAGCGTGGCCATCAATCTCCATGATTAAGAAGAAATTTGACAGATCTTTGTTTAATGATTTCTAAAGATCCTGCTGATTGGGAAGTATGTTCCAGAAATTAGATGCCCAACAAGTAAAGTATCTTCTCCTTGTTTTGTTTTTTTTTGTTTTTACAGAATGCTTGATTTGAATTTGTTTGCCTTGGCACCTCAGAAAAATACCTCTAATGTTTATTTTCAGCCCCAGCCTTTCCTTTAATTCCTCATCGTTCACAGTTTTGTACATTGGTAGCACATCTCCCCTCAGTCTTCTCAACTCCAATGTATATAGTCCCATTTTGGTTAATCTAGCCTCATAGGTCATGTCTCTCAACCTGGTAACTATCATGGTTGCTCTGTGTTACACCCTCTCTATATTGTTTATATCTTTCCTCAAGTATGAGCTCCAAACAGTAGTCTAAATGTGGCCTTATGCAAGTCTTATATAATGTGAGGACAAATTACTTATCTCTTGAAACAAAAGCATTCTTAATACATCTCCGTATTGTGTTTGTCTTTTTGATAACTTTGTTGTAATGATCGTTGAAACTAAGATCTTTATCAGTAATCCTAGATCATTTTCTGATTCAGCTGTCTTTAATATCCTACCTATTAAGTTGTAACTGGCGTTGCTGTTATTCTTTCCTAAATGTAAAACAACACATTTGTCCAGATTAAAATTCATGCCATTCTCCTGCCCTCATTTTCTTATGTTTTCACGGTCTTTTCTTAGACTATTTATCTGTTCCTGAGTTTTTACCATCGCTCCCAGTTTAGAATTGTCTGTGAATTTCGCTGTCCAATTCCTAACTTCTTTAACTTGGAAATGAACAGGCTGAACAGAACATGGCCCAACACAGAGCCCTGTGGAACTCCACTTGTCACATCCCCAAATTCTGATAGGTTACCTCTAACTCGTCCTATCCAAGTTCTTTTTTCCAGCCATTGTCGAATCAGATTTATTTTTTTAACCATTCCTAATTTACATAATTTCTGGATAAGTAAATCATGTGGGACCTTATCGAGCGCCTTTCTGAAGTCCAAATAAATGATGTCCACAGGGTCTTTGTCATTTAGGGCTTGGCTCACATTTTCTTAAAAAACTAGCAAGTTGGTAATGCATGACCTGTTCTTTTTAAAACCATGCTGGCTAGTGTCAGATATATTTTTGACTTCCATATCTGTTGCTATCATTTTTTTTTTAATTAATGTTTCTATTATTTTGCATGGTATGGATGCTAAGAATGGATCTATGATGTGAGGGATTAATTTTGTCACCCTTTTTATATATATAGGAACCACGGTAGCTCTTCTCCAGTCCTCCAGGGCCTCTCTGGTCTCTATGGACATATTGAACACGAATGTGAGGAGGGTGGCTATCAATTCTCCTAGTTCCATCAGAAATCTTGGCTGGAGTTCGTCTGGTGCTGCTGATTTTGTAATGTTTAGTTTGTCTAATTGTTCTTTAACCTGCGTTATAGTACTTCCTTTCTCAAATATACTTATTGGTTTGTCTATTGTAGTCTTTCCAGATTTAATATTGTTATGGTGAAAATTATCCTCCTCCTTATAAACTGAGCAGAAAAATTTATTGAAAAGATCTGCCATCTGTTTAGGTTCTGTTACTTCTTATATGCCAATTTTTAATAGGCCCAATGATCTATCAATAGTTCTGTTATTTACATATGCAAAAAATGATTTTCCATTATCTTTGGTATTGGCAATTTTGAATTCTAGCATTCTACTTTCCTTTTCAATTAGTTTTTTACTGTCTCTAAGCTCCTCTTTATACTTCTCCCGATTATAATCATTGTTTTCTTGTTTCATAGCCTTTTGTAACCTTTTCATTTTTTGCAAAGCTGTTTTTTTATTTTCCTGAATACCACTGTGGGACTTTGCCTTTTTTTGTTATAAATTTGTTGTTGTTGTTTGGATCGTACAAATGTTCTAGCAGCAGTAGTTTACTTTTGAAATCTTTCCAAAAATAATTCACATTGTATTTATTGCTTCTCACCCCAGAGGTCCTTTAGCATCAGTAACAATGTGCAGTAAGCTGACTAGGTTGAACTGCCTCGGAGGTAGAGACTATGATAATGAATTAAATTAATTAGCCAATCAGGAGAGAGTTGGAGGGTGTGCTTAGAGGAGTCTGCCCAGAGGGCACCAGAATTTTTTCTCCGCCTGACTGAGAAACACTGCCTCGGGGGTGCTTTCTCTTTTGGCCAAAGAGAAAACTTCTTTTAAAAGTTCGTAGCTATTTTTCTTTATTTTCTTTATTTTTGTGTGCTGAATGGTGTTTAGTACTTTTCATCGTGGCTCCCCTCGGTTCCCGGGAACCACGTTTTTCTATCGGAACCGCAGTTTCCTCTTTTATTTTCTGACTAAAACTTCATTGCGTTAAAGTTTTTCAACGGTTCTGTTTTTTTCTTTTAACTGCAGTTCCCTCTTCTTTGCGGGAACCGTCATTTTTCTTTATTTTTACTTGTTTTTTACTTCAAAAAGTCAAGTTTTTTTCACTGCTAGGGAACCGACTGCATTACAACAAAAGACCCTTCCCCTAAGCATTCAGAAGATTGGTCCTCTTCTCTTTCTAAGCAAAAACCTAAGGCTACTGATGAGGGGCCTTCTAAGAGCAAAGGCTTTAACCAGGGTGCTGATGAAGTACCTTCTAAGTCTAAAAACAACAATAAAGGTACTGATGAAGTACCATCTAAAGGAAAATATGGAAACAAGGGTGCTGGTGAAGTGCCTGTTTAAGCCTAAGACTTCCAAAGGTGCTGATGAAGTGCCACATAGTAAAAGAAAATCAGACCAGGCCACTGATGAAGTGCCTGCTGAGAAGTCTCATAAAGAAAAAACTTGCCACTGCCCCTCCCACATCAAAACAAGGAGAGACAACAGTAAGCAAAAAACATAAAGACAAAACAAAACCTACAGAGCCTCTGGCATAATCTCACAGACATACTGTACAAGGGGATTTACTCTCTGTGGAGGAAATGGCCAAAGCCTTGCATCTTTACCAGACTCTGCAGGGCATGGGAACTAATTTTAATATCCCTGCCACTGGTAGTCAACCCTCAGTTCAGGTCCCTCTGACACAGGCAGCTATCCTGGGGAGGATGAGGATTACTATGGCAATGATCCAGATGATGACTCGGGGTGGGGGGGGGATCCCTTGGAGCCTGATGTTTCCCCTGACCCAAATTTTGGAGGTTCTCCCAATGATCTGGAGGATACTTCCTCAATGTTAACCTTTTTACAGCATATGGTGGACACCCTGTATCTCCACTCACAGGACTCCACGTAGGACAAGGAGGAGTATGAAGACTACAGAGCTATGATGGGTCTTTCCCATCCAAAAAAGGTTGTTCTCCTTACATATAAAGCATTCAGGAAAAATACTATGAAGTTGCTCCAGACACCTATTTTCCTGTCTGGAGTAGACAAGAAAATGGACAAAATGTATCAGCTATCTAAAACTGATACTGATTTCCTGTATGTGCACCCTAGTCATGAAGGAGTAGTACAGCAGGCAGCTTGTAATAAACCTAATGTCCCTCTCTCCTCTCAACCCCCTGAGGAGTCTAGGAGACTTGACTTCATGGCTAAAAAAATCTTATACTTCAGCCTCTCTCCTTCTGCGCCTTTCTTCCTGCCTGGCTTATACTGCCAAATACCAGAAGGCTCAGTGGACCTCTGTCCTGGCTGTTGCTCAGCATAAGCCCGATACCATGGCCCTGGACATAGTAGAGACAGCAAAAGCTGCATTGGAAGCTACCAAGTTTCAGTTCCACATGGCAGCAGACAACAATGATGCAGCCTCCAGGGTTATGGCCCAGGCCATTTCCCTCAGGTTCTTTGCTTGGTTAAGAACAACTAACCTGTTACAGGACACCCAATCTAAAGCTATGGACTTCCCCTGTGACCAAAACTCCCTCTTTGGTGATAGATAGGAGGCTTACATGAAGAAGGTAGACAAATGCAAAACAGCCTACCAGAGTAATACGGCTGGGGGAAGGCTCCTACTCCCCAAAGAGCTCAGAACAAAGGGAACATAGTCATGGGTTACTTCCCTAGACCCTTCTTTCCCTTCCGTATGCCAGTAGACTATACCCAGATGAGAGGATTCTACAGAGGGAGAGGCAGGAGAGGGCAAAGTAGAGGTTCCCCTACCTCTGCTTCTGCCACTCAGTCTAAGCCCTGACTCCAGCATCCAGGTCACCGCCCCTCTACCGGTAGGGGGCAGGTTCTCCCACTGCCTCCAATCCTGGACCCTCATAACTTCAGACAAGTGGGTCCTGGAGATAGTGGAAAACGGCCTACCCCTTCCATTCAAAAAGTTCCCATCTCTCAGGGGTTGCTTCCTGTCAAAACCTCAAACTCCTACAGAAATACATCTTCTGGAGCAGGAAGTAAAGAAGCTAACAGCAAAGGCAATAGAGAGAGAGTACCTTCTTCCCAGAGAGGGAAAGGTCTCTATTCCAGATACTTCCTTTCAGAGAAGAAGAATGGGGAGTGACGACCTATTCTCAACTTCAGACACTTAAACAGGCACTTACTCAAACCAAAATTCAAAAGGGCCACTCACAACAGTGATTCATTCTCTTCAGTGGGGAGACTGGCTAGTCTTCCTGGATCTCAAGGACGCCTATTTTCATATCCCAGTAAGGCAGTCCCACAAGCAATTTCTAAAGTTCAGGCTGCCATCAGGACTCTACCAGTTTGCAGCCATGCCTTTCGACCTCTCTTCAGCCCCAAGAGTATTCACCAAATGCCTAGCTTTAGTGGCAGCTTATCTCAGAAACAGGGCATTTCAGTCTGCCCATACTTGGATGACTGGCTCCTGTTGGGCAAGACTCCTTTGCAAGTCAAAGAGGCTCTCAACCTCACAAAGCAAACTTTGCAGTGCCTGGGCTTTCTTATTAACGAAAAGAAGTTCCATCTGACTCCAACTCAGCTCCTTACTTTTATTGGAGCAGAGCTGGATACACAGCAAAACAAGGCCGTCCTTTCTGCAGACAGGATACAAAATTTACTGTTACTGGAAAACTTGTTTGTTGTGGGCCAGCCCAGGCCAGCCAGACATTTTCTAAAGTCCCTGGGACACATGGCATCCATGACCGCTGTTGTTCCAGGAGTCAGAATCCAGATGAGGGACATACAGTACTACCTACGCGGCTCCCTGTTCCCAAAAAAGGCATTCTCTGTCCAAGCTGGTTCCAGTCACAAAAATCTTACTCCAAGCTTTGGACTGGTGGAAGGATCTTGCCAACCTGTCGGTGGGAATCCCCTTCCAACTGCCTTCTCCCATAAAAGACATTACCATGGATGCCTCCCTTCTGGGATGGGGAGCTCAACTGAACAGTCATTCTGTCTGTGGCACATGGATTCCCAAGGAATCTGCAAGCCACCTAAGTCAGCTGGAGCTCAGAGACATCTACCTTGCCCTGTAGTCCTTTGCCCCATGAGTGAAAGGTCATTCAGTGCAAATCAGAACAGACACCACCACTGCAGTGTTTTACATAAACAAACAGGGCAGCACAAAGTCTACTGTGCTTTGTACAGAGGCAATAAAAATCTGGTCTCTGGCCGACTCCCTCGATGCCAGCCTTTCAGCCATACACCTCCCAGGCAAGGACAACACTCTGGTGGATGCCCTAAGTTGCATCAGCTAGAGGCACAACAAATGGACTCTGAAAAAGCAAGTCCTTGCCACAGTTTTCAGAAGGTGGGGCACACCAGAAATAGATCTGTTTGCCTCTTATAGTCATCAACAGCACTAGGGACTCTTCCAACAGATGCCTTGTCTCTGGACTGGATAGGGAAATTCCTTTATGCCTTCCCTCCCTTCCTTCTAATACACAGAATGCTGCTGAAGCTAAGGTCCCAGCCTGCAACAATGATCCTGGTGGCACCGGATTGGCCACGGCAGTCGTGGTACTCTCTCCTACTAGCCCTGGCCTGCAGCAAGCCTGTCTGGCTTCCTCTCAGTCACGCTCTCCTGACTGTCCCTCAGACAGGGGTGACTTATCCCAATCTGCAGTCTCTTCACCTCAAAGCTTGGCTCTTGAGGAATTGGGAGTACCCGGATTCCCAGTATTCGGAACAGGTCCTTAAAATCCTGAGAATGGCCAAGAAAACTTATGCAGCTAAGGGGAAAAGATTTTCTTTCTGGTGCAAAAGGAAGCGTATAAATCCTCTCAAAGCATCAGTCCCCAATCTTTTAGACTATTTGGTGCACTTGCAGGCCTCAGGCCGAAAGGCCTCATCCATGAAACTGCACCTAGCTGCAATTTCTGCTTACCTGTCCATAGGCAAAGAAAAGTCAATCATTTCATTACCTATTTTCAGAAAATTCTTTAAGGGACTTCTCCACCTTCAGCCCCCAATCAGGGAACATGTTCCCCCTTGGGACCTTAACTTGTGCATTGCCAAGTTTATGGAGCCACCTTTTGAACCCATGGCTACAGCCCATCTAAAATATGTCACTTGGAAGACAGTCTTCCCAGTTGCCATTACCTCTGCCAGAAGGATTTCAGAGTTGCAGGCACTCTGCACACAAACTAACTACTGTACATTATCCCTCACAGGGACAAGGTAGAGCTTAGAACAAGAAATTCCTACCTAAGGTGGTCTCTGAATTCTACCTTAACCAGTCTATCACTCTTCCTGTTTTCTTCACTGAAAAATCCACTCCTGGATAACAGAGACTCCATAGTCTGAATGTGAAGAGGGCCCTATCCTACTGCTTGGAGCACACCAAGCAGTTCAGGGGCTCCACTACCCAGCTTTTCCTCACCTGTGGAGAGGTAGGTAGAGGAAGGCCAGCCACTAAGAGAACTATCTCTCGCTGTATAGCCTACTGCATTCAGTTTTGTTATGACAAGGCTGGTAAACAGGCCCCCCGAGAGCCTCAGGGCTCACTCTACCAGGAGCACTGCTGCCACGGTGGCAGCTGCAAGGGAAATTCTCTTACTTGATGTCTGCAAAGCAGCCACATGGAAATCTATACACACAATCACAATGCATTATTGCCTGGATGTGCAGTCCAGATCTGATGCCAGTTTTGGCAGGGTGGTCTTGCAGAACCTCTTATTTATTTATTATTTTGTTTATTTCAACTTTAGTTTACCGGGTAAGTGCCATGAGCCAAGGCCCTTTTTCAGGCACAACCCAGGACAATTTGTTCAGATGTTATAAATTGCAAAGAAATACAATACAGATTACAAAGAACAATACATAACCGTACATTATTTAACATCCTACTACAATTTCAACAACTGTCACATTAAGTCAATAACATTCACATTGCAGTCAGTAAGATTCACATTGCACTTTACTCATGTAATATTGTTTCAACCTTAATGTAAAAGCAACATGACTAATATCTTCTGAAAAAGTTGGTGGCAAGCAATTCCAATGTTTTGCTGCCATAAATGAAAAATAACTCTCTCCCATTTTAGTTCTCCTTTTTGGAGCCACTAACTTAATAGTTGTAGTTGATCTTAATGGTCTTTCCATGTCCTTAAACTGATAGTACAAAAATAAAGGGGAATTAGTCTTTTGTCTCATAACATTATCCGTAAGACAGTTTAAATTATACATAATACTAAACTTTGGGGGAAGCCAGCCCACTAATTGATACAATAAATAGTGATGCATCTGATAAAGTACTTTGAGTACAAACCTGTATATACTGTGAAATGTTGTTGTCAATAGTGATAGATCTACTTTTGTGAGATTTGAAAAAAGAAATGTCATAATTCAGAATTGCTAATAGAACACTTCTAGCAATAGCTGTTCCAGCCTGCAGCGTCAGGCAATTTTGAGATCTGAAAAGTACACCCAATTTCTGTTTTACCCATTTACAAGATTGTTTAATATATGCGGTAAAAGTTAAATTGGAATCTAATACTATGCCCAGATACCTAAACTGAGTCACTTGTTCTAGTATCTCACCATTCAGATCAGATATAATCAAAGATGGGCTATTTACTAATTTTGGCTTTGAGCCTTAACCAAAGATCCAATTCATAAAAATTGTCTTTCAGACCTTGATTCAGAGACTCAACAGATGCAGAACTACTATATAGGATAATATCATCTGCATACATCAGTGTATTTGTGTTATGAAGAAGTGACGGAAGTTCATCCACAAACAATGAAAACAAAAGAGGCCCCAGGATAGATCCCTGGGCACACCCAACTCCATTTTTTACTACTGGTTAACACTCCCCTATATTTCACACATAGTAATCTATCAGTTAAATAGCTTCTAAACCAGTCTATAGGAAATTCTGTTACACCCAGGTGCTCCAGCCTCCTGAGCAGCAGGGAATGGTTTACGAGGTCAGATGCCTAGGACAGGTCCACAAACACAGCACCAGTGAGCTCACCCCTATCCATTGCTCCACTGATGTGGTCCGTGAACCTGGCCAAGGCATTGCCCGTACCATGATAAATTCGAAATCCGTGTTGCTCGGGCGACTGGAGACCACCCAGTAGTAAATAGTCTGCAAGCTGCTAGTTAACGATTTTCTCCAACATCTTACCCAAGAGAGGCAGCAATGAAATTGGCCTATAATTATCTATCTCACTATAACTAGCCCCCTTATGTATCGGTATAATTACTGTTTCCTTCCAAGCAATAGGAAACTGACCTGTAATTAGTGATAGATTAAACATTTTTGTTAACGGTCTATAGATATACAGCAAAATCATTTTAAGAAATCGTGGCTCCAAAACACAACCTCCTGAGCTTTTTTTAATAGGAATCTGTTTCAATAATTTTATTACTTGAGATGCCTTAATTATATGAAAATAGAAAGGTGGATATTGGACAACATCTTTTTTAACCTGGCAAATGTGACCAGCATCCACAGAATCAAACTTTTTAGTAAATTTATTTTAAGTCTATGAACCTCTTTAAAAAACACTCACCTGTCGTTAAAGGGTCACTTATAGCAACCTCATTGTGATGCATAATATTTTCATTATGGTCAACTACGGGATCCAGCACTGCTTTTATAGACTGCCAAAACATACGTGGATTCCCTAAATTTTTACGTTGTTGTAGTTGACAATACTCAGATTTTTGTTTTCCTAAGTTTAACCATGGTCTCATTTCTCAGTCTTTTATAATTATTTAAATCAGCTTCTCTGTTGGTCAGTTTATAACAGTTCCAGGCGTTGTTGCGTCTATTCATTAAATCAAATAATTCAGGGGTAATCCATTTACTGGCAGAACCTTTTACTCTGCATTTTATTTCCCTAAGTAGGTTCTGTACCTGCCTCCCAACTGCACTGTTTTGTAGTCTACACATTGTTACTGATGCTAAAGGACCCCTGGGGTGAGAAGGAAAAATTATTCGCCATAGTAATCTTGTTTCTTCCAAGGTGTCCTTTAGCATCAGTAAGCTCCCTCCCATCCTCCACTGGTAACCTTACTGAAGAGGACTCTATTTTCTATATGGTTGCCAAATTTATGTCCTGACTTTTTAATTACATTTAAAGCAAAGTTTATATGTTTTTCTGTTGTTTATAGCCCATGCTGTTGCATGATTTTTAAATCCTGTTGATTCACGCCTTACTTGGGCATGTTCCTTCTCTAGCTTCAAAAAAATTCTGGTGCCCTCTGGGCAGGCTCCTCTTAGCAAACCCTCCAACTCTCTCCTGGTGGCTAATTCATTTAATTCATAATCATAGTCTCCACCTCCGAGGCAATTCAACCTAGTCAGCTTACTTCACGTTGTTATTGATGCTAAAGGACACCTTGGAAGAAACAAGATTATTATGGTGAGTAGTTGTGTCTTGTATTCTCCCAATCCCATTCTTTCCGTGCCTAGATAATTGACCTGAAATCAGCCCTATAATAGTTTTTAATTATGGTATTTCCCTTAATAGTTTTAGTATGGGTTACAGTATTGAAAGTAACTATAGCATGATCACTGTTGAACAATGGATCCATAACCTGGGCATCACGCACCTTGTCCGCCATATCTGTAATAGCCAGATCCAATATGGTTTTTAATCTGGTAGGTTTGTTCACTATTTGATGTAGTCCATTTTCAATGATCATGTTTATAAACATCTGTTCGCTCTGGTTCTTCACTGATAGATTATCCCGGTTAATTCCTGGGAAGTTGAAGTCCCCCAGAAGGATGATGTGATTTTTTGGGGCCATATCTGAAATATTCTTCAAAAGGTCCTGATTTTCCTGGTCATTGATGTCGGGGGTGCTGTAAAACACTCCTATATTTAATTTCCGCCTCTTTCCTGATGATCTCCACCCATAATATTTCCAGGGAGTTGTTTTTTTTTTATCTTTATTTGTTGTTTCATTACAGATGATGTTATCCTTTTCATAAACGGCAACACCTCCAGTCCTGCTCTGGGCTTTGTCTTTATGCATCAGTTTATAACCTTGAATGTCCCTTTTCCAACTGTTATTATCGTTCCACCATGTTTCAGCTATTGCTGTGATATCTATATTTTTTTCTTTCAGCAGTATTTCCAATTCAACTTTCTTTATGACATTTAAACTTCTTGCATTAGTTAAAAAGATGTTTAAACTGGTTTTCTTTTCTGCATTTTGAATTTGTTGTTTTGTGCGTTGTTGTATTTTTTTCTCCCATTTCCCCTGCCCTACTAATTTAAAGAATGTTGATTTATATGTTCATAGAAGATGTTACCGAGAAGTTTTGAAGCCTTTCTGCTCAGATGGAGCTCATTCTTTTCTCCCCCCCCAAACTTTATTTCTTCACCTGGTGGTCCGGGGCATCTCTCGGGCTTGCTCGCTCGGCGTTCCCCCTAACCGTGCGCCTGAACCACAATCCCCGACCGAGACATCGGGATCAGGATCCCCTCCTCTCCTGCTGGACCCATACTGGAGGAGGCCGAGGATCCCCAGGGGGTAGGGTCAGGATTGTGGCTGGCGTTGAGTGTGTGGGGGTCGGCCCCCGGAGACCAGCTGTCTCTTCACCCAGCCATCAGGATGTTTTCTTGTTTCTCCCCTTGGAGTACGGCATGCAGTGATGCCTGCGCATGGCTGCCCTGCTGGTGTCTGCCGCACTCCGCCCTTTACATCGGCTGGTGTACCTACAATACCCCCGATCTCCATCAGGGGTCATCAGGACACCGAGCTACCCTGGAGCCCTCCCCAGGTAGAGGAGAGCTGCCCTGTGGACGCCTGATCCTCTCTGTCCCCTGCCGACCCCCGGCAACCCAAGTCTGTCACCGAACCTGGGTCGCTGGCATGACGGGAGGTGTGGCGTCCAGCACCTCAACCCTCAGCTGATAGAGCCTATCCTGGCAAAACAGTTCACTTCTATCATTGAAATGTTCCCATGATGTTATGCATTTAATCCCTACCTCGAGACACCATCTCCTTAGCCAGTTGTTAATTCTCTTCAATCAGTCAATCAAACTTTATTTAGCCAGGTGTACACAACGATGAGCAAGCTCATTTTCAAGGTGGTCCTGGACATTAATACAGATCACAGGCAACAATAGATTGACAAGGGAGAGACATAGTACATATGGAGGAATATTCAGGCCTATACGTATACCTATAAATACATAGCTAACTTAGGTATTACAGTTGCAGGGTCCTAATTAGCAGGCCTGTATATACATGGTTAACATAGGTAAGATAGTTACAAGGTCAAAACTAGTAGACTCGAGAGGTAAAGATTTAATACTTAGGTGGTCATCAAGATAAGGCAGTTATTATCTTATAAGAGGGAATATGTAGGGAAAAGGAGGAGGATGTATATGAAGTGGGAGGGGCGGAGGGAAGGGGGAAGGGGAGAGAGACTAATAAGTACCGGGTGCTCCCTGACAGGGATGAGAAATTGAGTGGGTTGCAGTAATTTCAGCTACGTTGATGAAACTAGGGGCTATGGTTACAAGGTCACTTAAAGCAGCTACAGGTTTCCCTAAGGTATTCAGCTATTAGTTCTTTGAAAGTGAATGGACCTGGAAGGGATACGAATTTAAGTGAGTTTTGCATAGCATTCCATAAGGTCGGGAAGGAGAAGTTGATTGCAGCCATGCCATGGGTTGTTTTTACTCTGGGTATCTGGAAGCAGAGTAGGGAGAAGCATCTCAACCCATAAGACCCCTTGGCATGTTCAAAGAAGCTTAAAATGTAAGCAGGGAGTTTGCCAGACAAGGCTCTGAAGAACCAAAGAAAAGCATTCCTTTTCCTCCTTGTTGAGAGAGAGGACCATCCCATCTCTTGGTACAGTACGCAATGGTGGGTGCGAGAGGGCAGGTTTAGGATGAACCTTATGGCCCGGTGGTAGAGCATGTCAAGTTTGCTGAGCACAGTTGAGGGGCAATGGTTGTAGAGAAAGTCTGCATAGTCCAGTAAAGGTAGGAAGGTAGATTGCACAAGTCTCTTTCTAGCTTCTTTGGTAAGTAGGTGCTTAATGTGGTAGAACACACCCAACCGCTGCCTTAGTTTTTTCGAGACCTCATTTAGATGGCACAGGAAGTTGAGCTTGTTGTCCAGCCAGAACCTTACATATTTGAAGGTATCTACTATTTCAAGGGGTTCACCCATTAGTGTTAGCATCATGTGCTTGTGTGTTGGTCTTGGGGCTGTCTTAGGTGACAGGATCATGGCTTTGGTTTTTTTTTGCATTGAATAGGAGCTTATATTTGATAAGGTTATGTTGGAGGGAGATGAAATCTTGTTGTAGGTCCTCAAGGGCTGAGTCCAAGGATGAGTTTGAGGTGTAGAGGACAGGATCATCTGCAAATAGGTACACGTTAGCTGTATGCAGTTGTGCATTAAGGTTGTTGCTATAAATTGCAAATAAGATAGGACCCAAGATGATGCCTTGGGAGACACCTTGTGGGAGTGATTTTAATGAGGATAAATCACCTAAAGCTTTAACTTGTAATCTGTTGGTAAGATAGCAGGTGAACCATTTAATGGCACTTATCGAGGCCGATAGTGCACAGTGCGTTAAGCATAATATTGTGGTCCACAGTATCGAACGTCTTACTAAGGTCAAGGAAAAGGGCACACACATATTTTTTGGAATCCAGGGCAATTTTCCAGTCGGTGGTTACTTTTGCAAGGGCAGATACTGTGCTGTGTTTGGCTCTAAAGCGGAACTGTGCATGGTTTAGCAGTTTCTGTGACTCCAGGTACTCTCTAATTTGGGTGTTCATGATTTTTTCCAGTAGTTTTGATAGGGTAGATAGTATGGAAATAGGCCTGTAATTGTTCAGGTCGCTCTGATCCCCAGATTTGAACAAGGGAATGATATGTGCAGTTTTCCAAAGCGTAGGTAGCTCACCCAGCTTCAGGGAGGAGTTGAATAAGTGGGTGATGGGGGCCGTTAGGTAGGAATGGCCCAATTTTAGGGAGTAGGGTTCAATATTGTCGGCCCCGGCTCTCTTTTTAGTATCCAATGACAATAGGAGGTCTTCTACTTGTTTAAACGTGACTGTATGGAAGCTGAAGGAGAGGGGACGAGATTGGTTGAGATTGAAGTTAGCATTAGAGACAGCAGTGGGTCCCATGGCGGGCTGATTTTGTTGATAGGCGAGGCATCAAAGGCCAACCCAGCTGTTGCAAAGTGGTCGTTCAGTCGGTCTAATATAGCAGACCTGTCTGTGATAGTAGAACCATTGGACACAATTTTGTGTGGAAGGGAGGCGTCAATAGTATGTCCTTCAGCTTCTTTGAGAATGCTCCAGAATTTGGCGGCATCGTTTTTGTTATCTTCCAGTGCAGCTTGGAATTATTTAGATTTTTCAGATCTAATTAATTTAGTGCAGGCATTCCTAGAGGTACGGAATGCTATCCAGTTGGTCTCCAGTCGGGATTTCCTCGCCTTTTTCCACCAATAGTCTCTATCCTTAAGAGCTTTCTTCAGGATAGGAGAGAACCTGCCAGGAGGTCGTTTTTTAGTCTTGATCAATCTTAGGGGGTTATGTTTGCCTATTAGGTCCTTTAAAAGGCTGCGGAAGATATTAAATGCCGCAATGAATGAGGGGGCTAGGTAGAAGTCCTGCCATTTGATGTTACCCAGGTCTCTCAGGAAGGCATTATGGCAAAACTTTTTCAGACATCTTTTCAGATTGAATTTGGTGGCAAACTTCAATTGGGGCAAATGTCTGATGCAGGCAGTGGCACAGTGATCACTTAGATCATTAAAGAAGACTCCAGTGTGCGAGAAATTATGGGATTTGTTGACTAACATGAGATCTAGTAAAAAGCATCGCTCAGGGTTTTTTCTATTAGGTCTGGTGACTTCAGGTGTTATTTGTGGCAGCCCACTTGTATCACAGAAGTCCCTCGAGTTTCTTAGAGCTCTCGTCATTCCAGTTTTGGTTGAGATCCCCCATTATGATACACTTGATGTTGTATGAGTCGATTAGGCTATTGAGATGCGGTAGGAGGGCAAAGCCGCCAGATGGCGGGCGGTAGCATGCAGCAATAAGGAAAGCCTTTTCATTGGAGAGGGCTAACTCTAGTGCCAGGCACTCAGATTCTTTTGCCTTAGAGGTGCAGTCAACAGTTGAGAATTTACTCTTGACATATATTACAACCTTCCCCCCCAGTTGGTCTGTCACATTGGTAGGTGCTGTAACCCGGTAGATTGATAACTTTGTCAGGGGGTTGATGGCGTAAGCCAAGATTCTGATATCATAAAGAAATCAGGAGATGCGTGTAGAGCCCAGGTCTGAATCAGGTCAAACTTCTTGAGGAGACTACAAACATTCATATGGAGGACGCTGATACCTTTGTATTGTGGGAGGTCTGCAGGAGTGTATAGGGAAGCAGGTAGGCCTGGGTTAAGTTCTACGTTTCCAGAGTAGAGTAAGAGAAGCAGTAATAGCTTCTTGAGATAGTGTCTTAGCCTGCTGAGTAGCCGCTTGTCTCTTCGCCTGGTCTGGGTACGCTTCGTGGAGGGTGCGTGAGGGCTAACAACGTACTTGATTAGGGAGATTGCATAGATAATAGTTCTAGCTGACAGTTTCAGGGGCAGTCTCACGTATTCTCTGGTCAGCGCCTGATGTGAGGATAGGCGGGGCCATAAAGAAGTCGTCCCTTCTGTGTACTGCCATCGTTTATTAGAAGTGGGCAGAGCTTGGTGGTCATCAGCGGATGCACTTTGGCCAGGGTACAAGTTGGCGACCGGGATTCTGACTGGTGCATAGGTTAGAAGGAGGAGGCAGCTCAGCAGAATAGTTCCCATGCGTGGCTTTGTTATTATTGAATTAACGGCTAGTAGAGGTAGCATTGTGCCAGGACAGGTAAGACCAGAGGGATGGTGACTGCTTTAAGGGGCAGAGTTAGCTGGTGATGGAGGCTAGGAGATGGGTGTGGTTAACATTATTCGGTGCAGTAGGAATAAGAGGGGTTGGTCTAGCTCTCGGGGGAAGAGCATTTAATAGAGGCCGGGGTCGGGGTAGGTGGTGTGGGAAGAAAATTCAGAGAGGTAGATTAAAGCAGACAAAGGGAGCAGTTAGTTTGGGCGCAGAGTCTGGTTCCCGAGACAGAAAAGTTTCACAAGAGGCTGCAATCACTTCAGTAGTAGGCAAATATCACAATTTCAACAAGAATTACACTCTTTTTCGGGCATTTGTACAAAAAATCTTAAAATTAGAAGCCAAAGACAGCAGTTTTAGTGGAAAGCAAGAAGGAGGAGGTTTGGACCAATCTGAGCATGCCAGAAAACAGCACTCAAGTTCCGATTGGCTGTCGGCGGAGCCGTACCTTGCTGGATTTCGATCCGGGCTGGACGTCTTGGGCGGCAGCCTGAGAGGTGCCGGCCATCCCAGGGTGCCGCAGCGGAGCTGGGGGAGCCCTGTGGAGGGGGGGGTTCCGGCTGCTGCGAGAGAGAGAGAGAGAGAGAGAGAGAGAGGTTAAATGCTGTCTGAGGGACAAAGGGGCAGACAGCACAGCAGGGGACAGATTAAAGCAGACAAAGGGAGCAGTTTGGGCGCCAAGTCTGGTTCCCGAGACTGAAAAGTTTCACAAGAGGCTGTAATCACTTCAAGAGTAGGCAAATATCACAATTTCAACAAGGATTACACTCTTTTTTGGGCATTTGTATAAAAAATGTTAAAATTAGAAGCCAATGACAGCAGTTGTAGTGGAAAGCAAGAAGGAGAAGGTTTGGACTGATCGGAGCATGCCAGAAAACAGTGCTCACGTTCTGATTGGCTGACAGCAGAGCCATACCTTGCTGGATTTCGATCCAGGCTGGAGGTCTTGGGCGGCGGCCTGAGAGGTGCCGGCTGTCCGGGGGTGCCGCAGCAGAGCTGGGGAGCCCTGTGGAGGGGGGTCCCAGCTGCTTGCTGGATTTTGATCCGGGCTGGAGGTCTCGGGTGGCGGCCTGAGAGGTGCCGGCTGGCCAGGGGTGCCACAGCAGAGCTGAGGGAGCCCTGTGGAGGGTGGTCCCGGCAGCTTGCTGGATTTTGATCTGGGCTGGAGGTCTCAGGCAGTGGCCTGGGAGGTACCAGCCATCTGGGGGTGCCGCAGCGGAGCTGGGGGAGCTCAGTAGAGGGGTGTCCCGGCTTTCTGGATTTCGATCCGTGCTGGAGGTCTCTGGCAGTGGCCTGAGAGGTGCCAGCCGTCCGGGGGTGCCACAGCGGAGCTGGGGGAGCCCTGTGGAGGGGGTTCCCGGCTGCTTGCTGGATTTCGATCTGGGCTGGAGGTCTCAGGCAGTAGCCTGAGAGGTGCCGGCCATCCGGGGGTGCCACAGCGGAGCCCTGTGAAGGGCGGTCCTGGCTCCTTGCTAGATTTTGATCTGGGCTGGAGGTCTCGGGCGGTGGCCTGAGAGGTGCCGTCCATCCGTGGGTGTCGCAGTGGAGCTGGGGGAGCCCTGTGGAGGGGGGGTTCCGGCTGCTTGCTGGATTTCGATCTAGGCTGGAGGTCTCAGGCGGCAGCCTGAGAGGTGCCGGCCGTCTGGTGGTGCCGCAGCGGAGCTGGGGGAGCCTTGTGGAGGAGGGTCCCGGCTGCTTGCTGGATTTCGATCCGGGCTGGAGGTCTCGGGCGGCAGCCTGAGAGGTGGCGGCCGTCTGGGGGTGCAGCAGCGGAGTTGGGGGAGCCCTGTGCAGGGGTGTCCTAGCTGCTTGCCGGATTTCGATCCGGGCTGGAGGTCTCGGGTGGCAGCCTGAGAGGTGCCGGACATCCCGGGGTGCCGCAGCGGAGCTGGTGGAGCCCTATGGAGTGGGGTCCCGGCTGCTGATTGATTGATTGTATCACAAAATGCTGCCCATATAAGTATGGCTCCAGCTTCTTTAGGGCCCACACTATGGCAAGACACTCCTTTTCCACAGTAGAATATGCCTGCTCCCTGGGAAGTAACTTTTTACTCAGGTAAACTACGTGGTGATCTTTCCCTTGGTTGGATATCTTAATTTTTTTATTTCTCCCCACCCTAGCTCTAGGAACTGGGAGTATCTCTGAGAACATAATCTCACTATTATACTCATCAGCTGTGTTTTTAATGTCTTATTATTGTCTATAATTTCTTCTTCTGTTTGTGCTCCCTTATTATTCGTACCTGAGTGGATTACTGCAAGGGGTTTAGTCTTTGCAGGTCTAATTATGTCTTTCACCATATGTTGAACAGCTAGAATTTTTGCACCAGGGAAGTAACTTGATGCAGCGTTTTCTTATTGCCCCTTGTACTATAATGATCAATGTATTTAATCATAGAATCGCCCATGATATAGATCTGTCTGTGTTCCAGTTGTTATATTTGATGTAGGCTGAGGCTTGTTTTCACCTTGCCTTATGTCCATGACTTCATTACTGGAGGCAGTTTCTAACAGTTCCTGAGACTGTTCTTCAGTTTGTGTAATTAGAGCTGCTAACAGAGTATACCTATTCTCTGTAACTAGATGAAAGGCTTCTGCTGTTCTCCCTTTTTTAATCTTTCTTGTATCGTCCTGTACTTTGCTCTGTTCATCCTCGTCTTCATTTGTAAAGTCCCACTGTCTTTTTTTTGTTTTTTTTGTTATTGGTTTCATTCAGTGCCTCACTATCCCTACCTTTCTTGTTTGACTCGATTATTTTACGTAAAGAGGTAAGTTCCAGTTCCATTGTTGACATTTTTGTTTTTAGGTCATTCAGCTCTATGCATTGTTTACATGTATAAATGGAAAAAATAGATATCTGACTCAGTGCTAATTTTGTGGCATATACTGCATCTGACTGACCCCCAGAACACCATCTGCCAGAGTAACAACACTCGTATCCATTGTTTTTTTGCCGTGTATCTCTTGTACTGCTTTAGTTTATTCTACTTTCTTTGAGGATTATCTACTTACTGATACCCCTGAAGACGTTTAACAAGGAGTTGTTTTGATTTGTTGTCCCTAGACTTGTTAATAATTTTTTTTTTGTAAGGGATATGGCCTGCTACCCGCTACTGCCTCTGCTGATGCAGGCAGGCGCTGCTTGCCTCTGCCAGCGTCGCCTCTGCTCGCTGAGACTCTAGTTTTAAACATTTCTAGCCAGAAGTGACAACACTCGGGGGGGGGGTCAAAGGTTACTCAGTTTCTTTCTGCCATAAATGCATTTCGTCCCTTGCTCTCTGTTTCCTTCTCTGAGGAAACACCACTTAGAGCACCTAGTACCTTCCTCCAGGTGCTACAGGTAGATTTTTAGCTGTACCACTGCCTCCACTCGCTGAGGCTCTAGTTTTAAACACTACCAGCCGGAAGTGACATCACAGCAGCCCTTCCTGTCGCCTCTTGTGATTAAAAGTTATAAAAATAGTGCTACATGAGTAAACAGCTTTTAAAAAGGCCATTTAGAGGTGCCATACTGCTCAAAGGGCAGAACAAGCTAAGGCTACTCCTTAGCAGCACAGTCCTTTCGTCCCTCACACTCGTAGGGGGTCAAAGGTTACTTGGTTTCTTTCTTCCACAAATGCTGCTTGTTCCTTGCTCTCTGTTTCCATCTCGGAGGAAACACCACTTAGAGCACCTAGTACCTTCCTCCAGGCACTATAGGAAGATTTTTAGCTGTACTGCCTGAGCACTAAAAGAAACTCACTCCAGACATCCAAGCCCTTCACCACTCACAACTTACCAAGGGGCCTACCCATCTAAACCCTAAATTAGCAAACCATTCATTCATTAATTGCAGGCTTCTCACTTCCCTCCCCATAGAACAGTTGCTGCAAGTGTCTTGCCTGACATTTTTGGTGACCACTGGCCTATATTCTTTGTGAGAAAGATTTATAGGCCTAGGACTCCTCCCAGAATTATCTCTTCCCACTATTTTTCCAATCTTAATCTCCACTCATTACTGAATGACCTCTCCAGTACTAAGTGGCCCCAACTTACAGGCCCCTAGTGTTGATGGTGCTGTGGTGTATTTTTGTAGAAATATCCTCTTGGTCTGGGACTCCAGTGACCCTTTTGTAAATTTAGAGTGAAGGGATTCCATTTCCCTTTTGTCTTAGCTATCCTTCTTGTACTGGGCAAGGAGCGTGATGTAGCCTGGACCTCTTATAAGGTCTCTGGCTCCTCCATGGACTCACCTTCATTATAAGCAACTCTGCAGTGCTTGCCTTAAGCGACTGAGAGCTGCCGAGGACAATTATTTTCAAGCCACCTTCCAGTCAAATCCAAACTGCCCATCCAGAGTCTAGAATGTGGTACACAATCTCTTTGGCTCTTCCTGCACTCTCTGCAGATTGCTGATCCTTTAATAACCTTACCCCAGGAAATGGCTGCTATGTTTAACAAGTACTTTACTAGTTGTGCTAAATCCGTCATCACACAAGCTGTACATATTATCCCCTTCCTTTTCTGTAATATGCCCTGCCACCACCTGTTATGCTTCTTTCTTCCCCGGCTGTCATAACGACATCCTCGAGGCATTGCAAGCTCTGGATCTCATGAACAGCAAAAGCCCAGATGGTCTGGACCAGGTCCTCCTCTCTCATGCTACTCCTGTAATTGTGATCCCAGTCTCTTCACTCCTGAACATCTTAGTCTTCTCTTTCACAGTTCCCCAGGCCTGAGTCAACCCTCTCCACAAGGGGGCGATGTAACCCTAACTGGCAGCTGCAGACGTATCTCCCACCTCCCTCCTGCTTTTGCAGAATGTTCTTTCTATACTTAATGTTTTCTTCTCCTCTGCTTTCCTCAATCCTTTCTAGTCAGGTTTCAGACAGATTACTCCACCATCAACTCCCTGTTAAGGCTGACTGACTACATACTTACTAGGATTTATCAGGGCCACCTCACAGTTGCCATGCTTATTAACCTTTCAGAGTCTTTTGACATGGTGTTCTACCCCTTACTACTAAATAACTTGTCTAGTGCCAGGTTGTCTGCACAAACCATCCCTTGGTTTAACATTTACCTGTCCAACAAGAGTCTAATCTGCCACAGAATTCATTGTTATTGGTCAATTTTTTATTCAGATATAGTTTTTCCATCGTGCCAGCTCCCTTACCCATCTTGTTTATCCTGAAGCTCCTCCTCTGTGCTTCGCATGTGATGTCATCAGTGACAGCGCATCATATTTTAGCCAATGGCAGGACTGCATTCTGCCACAAAAATGAATAAATCATGCCACAGAAATCAGAAAATGCTGCTGCATAAGACTAGGAGCTATGCCACAGAAATCAGAAAGTGCTGCTACAAAGCACTAGGGGCCCTGATTACTGTCCATACATTGACTAAACACTACAGTCTGGACACATCTTCTCTCAGAGATGTGTTGGCTTTTGCTTCAGTGTTTTACAAGGCCTACTTACTCAGGATCATTATGTCCTGCTGTTCTCCCGCTGTACTACTTGGGACTCGTTCCATGATGTGGCTCAGTGGAGGGAGATATTCTTGAAGAAGACAGAACAGTTACCTATTGTAACAGTACCTCTTCCACTGAGTCACAGCTTTCTCTCCTTTCCCCCTTATTAGGTGACGGGTGACAATATTGCCCGCTCTCTCAAGCTGCTTCTCCTATGCTGCATAATACAGCATTTGTACTCTGGTTTCTATATCCTCTCCTGTGTGCCTGGTTTGGTTCTGGTCGCTTCAGTCCTTGCCAGTCCAGTGAGCCTCTGAGCTCATCTCTGGCCGAGAACCGAGGCATGCTGGGGATGCTCACGTTATATATATACTGACGAGGAGCATCAACGTGGGTGGCCCCATCCAGCAAAAATGTTCTGGTGGTCCTGATACCAATGACTTACAGTTCCATGATGTGGCTCAATGGAGGAGACTCTCCCAAAGATCTACTGTTATGGTAGGTAACTATTCTTTCCTGGGGATTTTAATTTAAATTGGGGAGGAAAGGATGTTACTACTTATAAAAACAAATTTGATGATGCTCAGCTTAATCTCCCTAAAACAGCTGAATTCTGTGATTTTTCTCATTTTAATTCGCCTGCTTTTTTCCAGCTGATCGGGAACTGATTGAATGATCTTTTTATAGGCAGTTCCAGAATTTAATGCAGTGTTTGACTTTTTTAGTAAAGAATTTGAGAGTTGTTACAAGTTCACTGATTTAAAAGCAAGTTAGTAATGTATGTACAAAATGGCTCACAAAAGATTTAAGAAAATAGAGTACACATTATGCATGACAATTATATAAAAAATCTACAGTTTCATATATTTTCTATGTACAACATGATATCTTGGCATGTACACAGCAGTGTAATCTACGCAAAATAGATTTTAGGAATACCAAGATATAATACTGTAAGAAGATCCCAGTGGATACATTTGGTAATCCTAGGCAATTTTCGATAGTCTTGGTAAATTACTACATTCTAGGAGTAAGAAAGAACAGTTATTTAAGAACTTACCATAACAGTAGATCTTCAAGGGGATCTCAGTCATCAAGTCACACAGAGAGAACTTCAGCGTCGGTGAAGAAGGATTCACATGGAAGACTTCCAGGAATTCAACTGGGGCCACCCATGCCGACATCACGTGTCGTCATCAACCCTACAAAAGCACGAGTGGCCCCGCTACCTCCTCAGTTCTTGCCCCCGGAGACCCTAAGGAGGGGGATGGTGGGAGAGAAGGCAGACCTGATGACTGAGATCCCCTTGAAGATCTACTGTTATGGTAAGTTCTTTCATAACTGTTCTATCTCCTTCGGGGGTATCTCAGACATCAGGTCACACTGTAGAAAGAAGTCCCAAGCAGTTACAAGCACATCAGGACAGTCTGGGAGGCAGGCAGACTGAGGCCTAGGATGGAAGGCCATGAAGTACAGACTGGCTGAAGCCTGCACAGGCTCCGGAGGCAATGTCCAGGCTGTAGTGCTTGGTGAAAGTATGGACGATATTCCAGATGGCAGCAGCGCAGATGTCAGCTGCTGAGAACCCCTTGAAACAAGCCACAGAGGTAGCCATGCTCCTCATGGAGTGGGCTTTCACTACCCCCGGCAACTCCTTGCCATGTATATTGTAACAAAACACAATAGAACTGGCCAGCCATTTGGACAAATATTATTTGGAAACCTGAACGCCCTCTCTGCCTTGGGCGAAAGAAACAAAAAACTGTTTTGACTTTATGCAGTCTGTAATTCACAGCAGATAATACTTCAGAATTCTACGCACATCTAAAGTATGGAGCAGTGCTTCCCCTGGGTTGGCACGCCCTTGAAAATACGCAGGTAGGTGGATAGATTGGTTCAGGGTAAATTCAGACACCACCTTAGGAGGAAATTTAGGATTTGTGCGCAGAGACACCCTGTCGTTGTGAAAAATCAAATGAGGCTCCTCACACCAGAGAGCCTGAAGCTAGGCAATCCTTCAAGCGTAAGTAATAGCAACCAAAAAACAATGCTTTCCACAAGAGGAAGTGTAGCTCACAAGACGTGGCTGGCTGAAATAGAGACAGGGTCAGTTTTTCCAAAACAAAATTTAAATCCGGATTGGAGACATCTGATGCAGGATGCCCCCAAGAAAAATACAGGTCACGTCTAGCTGGGCCATGGTGTGACCATCCATGTGCTCGTGGAAGGCAGATATAGCCGAAAGGTGCACCTTGAGGGACGTATACTGGAGGCCTGAGTCCAACAGTGATATCAGGTAGTCCAGGATTTGGGTCACCAGACAGGTGAAAGACTCCAGATGATGCTTGGCAGCCCAGATGATAAACCTTTTCCACTTCATGGCATAGGTGGCCCTAGTGGAGGGCTTCCTAGCTACCAGTAGGACGTAAGCTACCTTCTGGGAAACCCCAAACCAGGCAATGGTTAAATCCTCAGGAACCAGGCATGCAGACAAAGGGACTTGAGGTGTGGATGGACCAGGGTCCCCTGAGCCTGCATCAGCAGGTCCCTGCAAAGAAGCAGGGTAATCAGAGGTTCCACTGCTAAATGTTGCAGTAAATGAAACCATATCTGCTGTGGCCAGTAGGGCACGACCAGGATCATATTGGCCCCCTCCATCTGTAGCTTGATTTACACCCTCTGAATCAGAGGAAATGGAGGGAAGGCATAAAGGAACCCCCAGCTTCAAGACAGGGACAACACATCTCGCCAGAAAACTCCAGGCCCTGGATCTAGAGAGCAAAAACTGGGCAGTTTAGCGTTGAGTGGGGACACAAAAAGGTCCAACTCTGGATGATCCTACCAGTTAAACAGGTCTTCTGTGACAGACAACAAAAGCTCCCATTTATGCATTCTGGACTGTGTCTGGCTGAGGCTGTCCACCAGGGTGTTCAGCATGCCTGGGACATGGACTGCCAAGAGGTCCAGACCATGGTCCAGTACCAGACCCTCATTGCTTCCTGGCAAAGGGGATATGAATGCATCCCCCGTTTGTTGCTATAGTAGACCACACTGAGATTGTCTGACTGAATCGACAACTGGCCCGGAGAGTGGTGGTTTTGGAAGGCCTGTATGGCATACAGAACCACCCTCATCTCGAGGACATGTATATGGAGCGGCGTCTCGACCTAGGACCAGGTACCCTGAATCTGGAAGGAACCCAGATGCACCCCCCACCCAAATTGGAGGCATCCGTAGTGAGAATCTGCTGGGGAGACGAGATCACGAATGGAACCCCTTTTAAGAGATTTCGGGGTTCCATCCACCACCAGAGGACTTTGCGGACCGGAGAGGAGACCAGCGCCAGCTGCTCCAGGTCATCGGTGCTTGGTCCTGCTGTCCCCAAAGAGTCCACTGGAGCACCCATATGTGCAGTCTGGCCATGGGGACAGTGGTCACTGCCATGAGGCCCAGGAGCCACAAGTAAACCCTTGCAGAAACATTGAGACTCTGAGCCACCACCTGAGCCTGTGATCTAAGACACTTCGCTCTGTCTGGCAGCAGGAAGGAAGGATCACCCCTATGTACTACAGCCTTTGGGAAGGGATCAGAATGGACTTGGGCAGGTTGACAGTAATGCCCAGGGGGTGGAACAACTGGAGGGTCCTCTCCAGATTTCAGAGAAACTGAGCCCTGCATGGGGCCTTGAGTAGTCAATCGTCCAGGTAGGGGAGGATGGTATAGGTCTTCTCGCCGAAGGGCAGCACCTACCGCTGCTAAGCATTTTGTAAAAACCCACGGCGCAGAGGACAAGCCAAAGGGCAAGACTCTGAATTGGTAGTGTTCGCCTTGAAAGAGGAACCGCCTGTGCAGTGGGCAAACCGAAATATGCAGGTAGATGTCCTGCATATCAAGGAAGCACAGTCTGTTGCCCTGCTTGAGCAGGGGCAGCAGGCCTGGCAAAGTGACCATGCAAAACTTTTTGTACTGGCTGTAGAGGTTGAGGTCCATGAGATCTAGAATAGGCGTCAGTTCTCCGGTTCTTTTGGGAACCAGGAAAAACCTGGAATAAAACCCCCTGTTCTTCTGCCTCCTGGGCACTGGCTCGATTGCCCTTTTGCGCAGAAGGAAGTGCACCTCCTCCCAAAGAACTGCTGCGTGGTCTGGAGGTTAGGTGGAAGGTACCAGAGGAGTCTCTGGGGGCTGTTCTAAAAGCTCCAGAGTGTGACCCCTCTCTTATTATCTGCAGAATCCAAACATCTGAGGTTATGGTTCTCCATTGATTGAGATGGAGGGAGAACCAACCTCCGACCACCACCTAATGGTTGGGGACTGGAAGAGGGGCATCTGGCAAGGAGTCGGGCTGAAGCAGACCCCGCAGCAGGGGCTAGTCCTTTGCCTCTGGGCCATTTTTCGGCAGGACCCAAGGTGGAGGAGGGGGATAGGAAAGGTGAAACTGGCTTTCTGTTTACCTGGGAGTCTAGAGCCTGTTCCATACATTTGGGGCACCGTATGAAAAGGTGGCTTCTGTCTGCTTCGAGGCTGGGCATGGTAGAGCAAGTGGATAGGTTTGAGGGCCCTGCTGGAGGCCTGCAAATCATTGATTATGTCCTGGACATCAGGCCCGAAGAGTTTCAAGCCATTGACTGGGGCATTAAGTACCTTTTGCTGGACATCAGCTGCAAAACCGGATACCCTCAACCAGGCATGCCTACGAAGGCAAATACCCATGCAGCAGCCCTGGCAGCAGTGTCTGACATATCATACAAAGCTCTGATGAGGTGTTTACTGACATCCTTGGTGGCCTGGAGGGACTTAAGGACCTCCTACTTCTGGGAACCCTCTGTGAGGGCCTGAGCAGCCGCCCTGCCTTTTTTCCACGTGGTATTTTGGTACTTGACCTTATGGAACAAGTAATTTGCAATCCGGAGTCCCAGAGTAGAGGAGGCATAAACCCTCTTACCCCAAAGGTCAGTCCTCCTAGATTATCTTTCGGGGGAGTGAGCTAAGATATTTTGGCACCTTCGACCCATCATGCGCCCTTTGATGACCACAGAATCAGTTTCAGGCTGGGCAGCATAATAAGGCAAGCCCTGGGGGCCAAAGTAGAGCTTGTCTGCCCTCCTAGGCATGACAGGGATCATGACTGGGCGGTGCCACGCAGCAGTGGCGGCATTCCTCAGAGCTGGCAAAATGGAAGGAATGACCCATGGCGGAGATTCTGGGATCTCCAGAAAGTCCACCAGGTCCTTTCTGGTGGCATCCTCTTCCTTGGTGTGGAACCCCATTGCAGCAGACAGCTGCTTCATAATGTTGAAGAAGGTGGGGTTTTCAGGAGAAGACCTGAGAGTGTGTTTCAAAGAGTCCTCACTCACTGAAGAGGCTGTAGACCTGTCCAAGGAAAAAACATCCTCCTCTTCCTCATGGAGGATGAGATCAGGATGGTTCTCCTATTCTAAGTTGACCCATTCTAGGGACATGGATATGTTGTTCATCCACACTTATTGGCAGGTTCCTTGCCGCTTTAAATCATGCCGGAAGGTCTTCAAGCTGGCTCCTCCCACCCACCCGGGTGGTAAATTCTCGGCTCCACCCCATGACGCCAGATCTTCCTTACCGCTTGGAAGCTCAGGTTCCCTCCTTAACGCTCTGCATATAAGACTGGTTCCTAACTCTTCGGTTTTTCCGAAATTAATCTCTAAGGTTTTCTAGACTTCAGTCAACTTTTCCTTCGCAGCTGCAATGAACAAATCGACTCCCAGTTTCCGGAGATGCCCATGCGGGCAGAAGATGTCTCGGACGGATCCGCACTCCACGTGCGTCTACTGCTTGGGCCTTGAGCACGACCCGCAGGCTTGCGACCTGTGCTCTTCTTTCTCGGCCTACGTCTTGGAAGACCGTGCTGCCCGTCTGCAACTTGGGCGACCCGAAAAGCGTTACCCTCCAGTAAAGTCGAAAGAGGCCTGGTTGGCGGTTTCTGCGGCAGCGGGCTCGGCGGATCAGCTAGAGCAGATGATCGCCCTCGAAGAGGAGGCGGCGCGGGCCGCATCTTCCTCAGCCGCTGCATTTATCCCGCTCTCTGGGATCCTCATATTCTGCTTCCTTTAAGGAGCTTTGTCTGTCTCTCTCCACTAAGGGAGAGGGACCAACATGTGCTGGACCTTCCTCTCGGTCCAAAAAGGACAAGGGTAAGTCCCTCCGTCGACGCTCTTGGGAGTAGGAGAGGTCCCCCTCCCCGAGTGGTCGACCATCGACTTCGGTCGATCCTTCGGCTTCGGCCACTGCCATGTCACGGTGTCCCGTCAGGTCAGTTGACTGAGACTCCCGTCGACGCAGTCGAGATCTTTCTTGACCCGTTGGATGGGTTGTCGACCGGTGAAGCTGAAAATCCTCTCTCCCCGGTTCCCCCGGTGGTGGTTGAGGATCCCGTGGGCTTGCCAGTGCCTCAGTTCCGGAGCCCTTGGGTGTTCCCTCCGAGCGAGGGAGGGCGGGTTTCCCAGCTCCTTCCCCGCACCCTCCTCGGAAAAGCCGAGGTTCGCGGTCTCAGTCTCAGACTTCTTTGCGGTCCAGCGATCCGCCCACCATAGGCGGTCTCGGTCTTAGCACCGCGCCAACAGCGCCGCCCGCTGCGTCTCGGATGAGGAGAGGCTTCGACGCAAGTTGCGTCGACGATACGAGGACCTCATGTGGCAACAGCTTCTGCTGGCCGGGAACAAGCCGACGACGTCGCCTTCCCCGGCCATTAAGTGGCTGTCACCGGAGCGGCCGAGGCAACCCCTCACTTTAGCCGAGGCGCCTGTTTCCAGGCCTATTGCTCAGCCGAAACCAGCTGCTCCATCGATTATGGTGGAACCTCCGCCTCCACAGCCGTTGTTTGGGGCTCCGACCAAGAACTCTCGGTCGGCTCAGGGGTTACCCCATAGGCTGTCTGTCACCCTCACTCCCGATCGCCCTCGGCAGGTGGAGGGTGGCTCAGGCCCGAGGCAGCTCTTTGCGGACTCTTCTGAGTCTGACGACGATTCCTCCCTTTTCTCCAGGTGAGTGGACTTGGATTCCTCTGGAGGTCAGTCGCTGGACGATAGCCCTTCGTCCTTTCTGGGTTTGCTTAGGCTCATCTCGGAGTCCACCAGGATGTAGCTCGAGCCCGTATCCAAGCGGGCCAAGTATCCCCTCACGGAGATATTGGACCGAGGGGATTCCCCTACGGAGGCCTTTCCTGTGGCCGAGGCGTTGTGGGCCCGGCCTTGGAGCTCTGGCAGCGCCCTGCTTCCTGCCCTGCGCCTTCGGCCAGGATGGCCAGGAAGTATGCGGTCCCTACCGGTTCCCTGTCCGGTTTCGGAACATCCCTCAGACGAGGTTAGTTACCGACAGCGTTTTCCGCGTGCCAGAAGCGCTAGGACGTGGACAAACCTCCTGACAAGGAGTCCAAGAAATTGACCATGCCGGGCTTAAAAGTTCACGCCGCGCCTCCCTGGCCTCGCCAGGCCAGCTCGGCTGTGCTTATGGCACATTCTCCCATGCCCTGTTGGGCTCCCTGGACGAGGTAGTCCTCATCTCCGGCTGACCTGCAGACCACGGTTAGGCAGGTGCGGGACCAGGGCGCAGTGGCCAAGCAGCAACTCAGACTGCTCTGGACATTGGAGACTCATGCGCCAGGTCAGTCGCGGCGCAGTGGCTATCTCGCCGTCGGGCATGGCTGAGGATATCCACCTTCTGGCGGATACCCAGCACAAATTGGCGGATGTCCCTTCCTGGGGACCGACCTCTTCGGCCCTGGGTGGAAGGCCACCTCAGAGGATCGAAAGTCCAATGCCACTTTGGACTCGGTCTCATCCGCTCAGAAGGACAAGGGCCGCAGACCACAACCCAAGCCCTTTCGTCCGTCTGCGCCCGCGGCACGTCCGGCCCAGCAGCATCAGGGCCAGCAGGCTCGCGCTTGGCGTCCCAAACCCAAGCCCTCGGCTTCCTCCTCCAGGAAGCAGGGAGGTAAAGGCCCAGGAGGTCCCTCAGCCAGTCCCTCCTCCAAGCCTGCACAGTGACGGGTCGAGGGGTGTCGTCCCCAACCTCGTCACCTCACCTTAGGTTCCCCCTGTGGGGGGACGGCTCCGGTACTTCCTTTCCGCCTGATCTGCTATTACCACAGACCAGTGGGTGTTGGAAGTGGTAGGAAAGGGCCTGCCTCTGGAGTTCGAGCAGGCCCCGCCCTTCAGAGCCATCGCCCCAAGGGGGGCCTCGGGGTCCGCAGCCTCGCTGTCGGCTCGCCGAGCCGACATCGCTCTGCTCCTCGAGAAAGAGGTGATCAGAGAGGTGGCGGACTCTCCCTCAGACCCAGGGTCTGTGTCCAGGTACTTCCTGGTCCCAAAATGGACGGGGGGCTGGCACCCCATTCTCGACCTACATGACCTAAACAAGTTCCTAAGGTCTCGAACCTTCAGGATGGTCACTCTGGCCCAGATGATACCATCCTTGGAACGCGGCGTGTGGTTCTGCTCTCTGGACCTGCAGGATGCGTTTTTTCACGTCCCTGTCCGTCCGTCACACCAAAGATTCCTTCGCTTTCGAGCGGAAGGATCCCTTGTCGAGTTCCGAGTCATGCCCTTCGGCCTGTCTCCTGCACCCAGGGTCTTCACCAAATGCATAGCAGTGGTGACAGCATTCCTGCGGCGCCGAGGGGTCCGGGTGTACCCTTACCTGGACGATTGGCTGATAGCAGCCCCCTCCAGACAGGAGGTGGAGCGGTCCAGCGATCTGGCCCTCCAGGTTTGCTCTCAGGTCGGCCTCCTCATCAATGAGGCCAAGTCGGAACTCGAACTGAAGCAGGTGATTCTCTTCATCGGGGCAGAGCTCGACTCTCTTCGAGCCAGAGCACGGCTTCCGGTGGACAGGGCCGAGGTTCTTTCCTCCTTTGCCCGATCATTTCTGGTTGGGCAATTGCGCCCTGCCCGGGACTTCCTGTGCCTCCTGGGTCTCTTGGCGGCCTGCACCAGCGTGGTCCGTTGGGCCCGCTGGAACATGCGCCCCCTTCAGTAGGGGCTGGCCAGCCAGTGGTCTCAACGCTGCGATCCATTGGACCAGCTAGTGACGGTGACCCAAGGGATGTGGAACGCTCTCCAGTGGTGGATTGTTCCAGCTCATCTGCAGGAGGGCATCCCGTTTGTCCACCCCGAGCCGACGGTCTATCGACCGACGCCTCTCTGATGGGTTGGGGTGCCCATCTGGGGGAGCACAGAGCGCACGGCCTCTGGTCCCCGCAGGAGTCCCGATGCCATATCAACCTGCTGGAGCTCTGAGCAGTCCGCCTAGCTCTCACCGCCTTCACTCCATTTCTGCGGGGTCAAGTGGTTCGGGTCCAGACGGACAATACCACGACCATGTACTACCTAAACCGCCAGGGCGGGACGTGCTCCATGCCCTTGTGCAAGGAAGCTCTCTGCATTTGGTCACTCGTGCGCAGCCTGGAGGCGGATCTCCTAGCCATTCATGTGGCAGGAGCCTCCAACATCCTGGCCGATGCCCTAAGCCAGATAGGGGCTGTGTCCCACAGTGGTCTCTCCTGCGGAGGTAGTACAGATCTTCTCCCACTGGGGCACACCTCAGGTGGATCTGTTTGCCTCAGGAGAATCTGACTGAGGCTGTTCCATGCCCATCCCCCTCAGCAGGGCTCGCTGCAGGGGGATGCCTTCTCGAGGCCGTGGACCCCGGGCCTCTTCTACGCTTTCCCCCATTTCCCTTGATCCACAAGGTGCTTCTCAAGGTGAGGGGGGACAAGGCGCAGGTGATTCTGGTAGCCCCAGACTGGCCTCGTCAATGCTGATATCCAGATCTCCTCAGCCTCAGCTCCAGGCTCCCGAGGCAGCTTCCAGCTCGCCCGGACCTGCTTTCAGTCAATCAGGGGAAGGTGTTCCATCCGAACCTTCAATCCCTGCACCTGACGGCCTGGTTCCTGAGCGGCTAGAGTTCCAGGCCTTGGGTCTTTCCGACAAGGTCCTCAATGTAGTTGAGCGTCCCGTAAGGAGTCGACCAGGAAATGCTATGCCTTCAAATGGAAAAGGTTTTCCATTTGGTGTCAGGGCAAGGGCCTGGACCCTTCCTCCTGTTCCTTGGCAAGTGTCTTGGACTATTTATGGTCCCTTTCTCAGCAAGGGCTCAGGTCGACGACCCTAAGGGTGCACCTGGCAGCCATCTCTGCTTACCGGGCGCGGGCCGGAAAGCAGTCGGTGGCGCAGGAGAAGGTGGTCTGGCGCTTTTTCAAAGGCCTTGATCACATTTCCCCTCCGGTGCGAGAACCTCCACCTCCGTGGGATCTACTGCTGGTACTGGCAAAGCTCATGGGCAAGCCATTCGAACCAATGCACAGGTGTGATCTCTCTCACTTGTCTTGGAAGACCACCTTCTTGGTGGCTATTACGTCAGCCAGAAGGATGGAACAGCTCCAGGCGCTTTCCATCGAGTCTCCTTACCTGGTCTTCCACAGGGACAAGGTTGTCCTGCGCCCCCACCCGAAATTCCTTCTGAAGGTGCTGTCGGAGTTTCACCTTAACCAAGTGTTGACTCTGCCGGTGTTCTACCCCAATCACACCTCGGAGGCCGAATATAGGCTCCATACTCTGGACCCTAGAAGGGCGCTCGCTTACTATAAGGAGCGCACAGCTGAAATCCGGGGAGAGGTTCGCCAGCTGTTTGTCACCTACGCTGAAGCCGCACCTGGCAGACCTGCAGCCAAGCGGACAATAAGCAGGTGGGTCACCTCCTGCATAGATCTCTGCTATAGGTTGGCGGGAATGGAGCCTCCCAGAGGGATAAGAGCTCATTCTACCCGCCATACCACTGCATCAGTGGCCGCTTCCATGGATGTCCCTATCCAGGAAATCTGCAGGGTTGCTACCTGGAAGTCAGCACATACCTTCATCACCCACTACCACATCGACCTTGAGTCACGCCGGGATGCTGGTTTTGGGGCCTCGGTTCTCCAGTCTCTTTTTCCCAAGTAAGTATCGGGGGTGTGCGCCTTGCCTCCCTCCTCCCAGAGAACTGCTAGGAGTCTGCCAATAAGTGTGGATGAACAACATATCCATGTCCCTAGAAATACAGGTTACTCACCTGTAACAGGAGTTCTAGGAATGGTATATGTTGTTCATCCACACGACCCCATACACTCCCTGGCTTCGACGCACAACCTGAGCTTCCAGCCGGCCAGATGGGGCGGAGCCGAGAGTTTTACCACTCGGGTGGGTGGGAGGAGCCAGCTTGAAGACCTTCCGGCAAGATTTAAAGCGGCAAGGAACCTGCCAATAAGTGTGGATGAACAACATATACCATTCCTAGAACTCCTGTTACAGGTGAGTAATCTGTATTTCTAGCTCAGGGTCCGACAAACAAGGGACTGATGGCTCCTAAAGGGCACAGCCTGAAAAGACTGCACAGGCTTCGATGATGACAGGGCACCTGATGACACTGGAAATACCAATCTGTGAGCACAAAATAGTGCACAAGGGCCATCGTCAAATGAGTTAAAATAGTATTGAGATTGATGGCGGGTGAAGGCTGAATTGAAGACAGAGGTATCTTCGGGTCAGGGCACGACGCATTGTCCGTCGGGTCTTGAGAGTCCAACGGCCCTGGCATCTGAGGACCTAGAGAGGTGTCTGGCCGCGATGGATGGGCCGGAGTTGACAACCCGAGGGTCAATGACTGAGAGGCAGACGACCCAAGGATCGATGGCCAGCCTCCCTGTGAAGAGGGAATAAGGGCTATCGTTAGAGGCCTGGTAGGAGCAGAGGTCTGGACAGCAGAGGTCATCGATGCAGCAGTTGCCAACATAGTACCCCCAGAAGAGGAGGAAGAAGCCACTGGGGAATGGGAGTGCCTCAAGGGGAGTGGTCCCAGTCCTTCTTATGACTTTTCCCTGAGGACTTTTCTCGGGCCTTCGAGGCCTGGGAGCTCAACAAACCCAGTGGCGATTGGGAAGGATGGACCTCGGGGACCCCTGCCCAGAACTGGCTACCTGCTGTTCCATTAGGAATTTCTTCAGAGCCTTTTTCCGACGCCTTTGGATTGTAAGATTGAATTTTTGGCAGAGCATATAGGCAGGAATGTCATGATCAGGCCCAAGACAGCAGATGCAGAGGTCGTGGTCGTCTGAAGAGGCTGTCTTCTTTCCGCAGTGACAGAAGAGAGAACTGGAGGGTGTTACTCGCGACATAAATCAGATAAAAGAATCTTTTCATTAAAAAGAGATTCTAAAACTAAACACTAAAGAAAAAGCATAGGCAAAAAAAGGCACGAACTGCGACGGAGCTTCCATGGAGACCCATGCAAGAGGAGTCGACAGTGCGAAAGAACTGAGGAGGGAGGGGGACTGCTCACACCTTTATTTGGTTGAGGACGTTGGCAGGTGATGTCAGCATAGACGGTCCCATTTGTACTTCTGGAAAAGTCTTCTGTGTGGATCCTGCTTCACCGATGGTGAAGTTCCTACAGAGTGACCTGATAACTGAGATACCCTCGAAGAAGATATAATTACAGTGTTCCCTCTCTATAATGAACCCCCGTTATAACACAATCCCTGATACTACAGACATTCTCGTGGACTCCTGCCCGTCTGCTGTAGCTCTGTTTCTTGTTTACTCAGCTGATCACTTAGTGTGATCATTACTTCTAGTCACCTGTCACTGTCATCAGTTCCTACAGTCTTGTCTGCTTGTTTGGTATTTGTTATATATGAGGGCTGTGAGCAGGTCATTCACTTACCTGCAGCCCTTGCTAACAACTGCTGTACCTGCTGCCTCCCTGCTGTTCTCACTGCCTGCCATCCCTGCTGCCTGCCACTAGTATGAAGTGATTGGAGTACTCTGTTGAAACCAAACTGTCTATCCTTGATCAGCCGAGAGTCGTAACAAGAAGGTGCATTGAGAAACTTTGTCTGTGAGTGCATAGAGTTTCAGGGGCTTAAATTGAAGAAGCTGAGAGTGAAATTGACTGCACAACCCAGCTTCGACTTAGCTAGCAAAAGCCTGATGGCGTGCCTGTGTCCAGCAATATTGTTAAAAGCCGAACATTTCACAAAAGAGACTAATCATTGTAAATCTTCCTCCGGGTGAAAGTGGTGGTTCCAGTGATGACACTGCATAATGAAAGCGTCCATAGCTGGGGAATAGCAGTCATGTGATGACTTAGCTGCTGATGAACTTATACCCAAATTGCAGGACTTCTTAGCCAAGGACGGGGATGCTTGTCAGAACAGGTATATAATGCAGACAAAACATGCCTGGTCTGATGGTGCTTCCCTGATGTTACACTGGTTCCAGAAAATGAAGAAAAAGCAAGCAAGGGATTTAAACTGACCAGTGATGGCCACTGTTTTTTTTTTTTAATACAAAGAGCACAGGCTCTCATAAAGTGACCCCCATATACATCAAACGATTCAGACAGCAATGTTTTCATCATCTGAACAAGTCCAAAATCCCTGTGGTTTCTGACCACAGCAGGAATGCCTGGATGACACTAGACATTTTAAGGAATTGGTTTATTAACGTATTAGTCCCGTCCATGTCTTTACTCCTTAGAAGGCAGTTGCTGCCAAGGAAGGTGATTCTTCTTCTTGATCAGTGTCCAGCACAGCCCCCCAAAGGTGAACTTAAGTCAAGAGATGACCACACTGAACCACTTCTCCATCCCAAAAAACACTATAGAAACATAGAATTTAATGGCAGATAAGGACTGCTTGGCCCACCTTGTCTGCCCGTTTCCCTACCTAACTGATAAGCAGCAGATCCTAGTTAACCAACAGCCTACTTCCTCCTACGCCCCACTAGAATTGCCTTATGTCTGTCCCATGCATTCTTGAATTCCCCCACTGTTTTTGAATCTACGACCTACTCAGGAAGGCCGTTCCATGCATCTACAACCCTCTCTGTGAACAAATACTTCCTCGCGTTACCTCTGAGCCGTCCCCTCTCAATCTTCAAATTTTTCCCCCTTGTTCTTGCACATCTCTTTTTCTGAAAGATGCTGCCCTCTTGGACTTTGTTGATTCCCTTGAGGTACTTGAAAGTTTCTATCATGTCCCCCTCTCCCTCCTTTCCTCAAAGCTATACATCTTAAGCTCCTTAAGTCTTTCTTCATATGTCTTCTGGTGCAGACCCTGCACCATTTTGGTTGCCCTCCTCTGGACAGTCTCCACCCTGTCTATGATTTTGCTGAGATGGGGTTTCCAGAACTGTACACAGTACTCCAGATGTGGTCTTACCAACTGTCTGTACAGAGGGCCAACAACTTCCTGTTTTCTACTGGTGATGCCTCTCCCTATGCATCCCAGTATCCACCCAGCCCTCCTTTCTGCCTTCTCACATTGCTGGCCCACCTTTAGGTCGTCTGATATGACTATCCCCAGGTCCCTTTCCATTTTTGTTGTTGTCAGTATCTCACCCCTATTGTGTACTCTTCCCCTGGGTTTTGTTTCCCAGGTGCATTACTTTCACTTCTTCGCGTTGAATCTAAGCTGCCATACATTTGACCATTTCTCAAACCTTGCCAAGTCCCTTTTCATCCTTTCCATCTCACCTTGTGTATCAACCCTGTTGCAGATCTTTGTGTCATCTGCAAAGGGACATACTTTCCCTTCCAGTCCCTCTGCAGTGACACTTATAAAGACATTAAAAAGGACTGGCCCCAGTACTAAACCCTGCGGTACCCCACTAGTAACCACACCTTTCTTCACTGTGGACTCCATTTACTGTTGCCCGCTGTGTCCTGTTGTCCAGCCAGTGTTTTACCCAGGCTACCACCCTGGGACCCACTCCCAGGCTGGCTAAGTTGTTTATTAATCTTTTGTGCGGGACTGTGTCAGATGCCTTGCTAAAGTCTAGGTAGGCCATGTCCACAGCCCCTCCCTGGTCTACTACTTTGGTCACCCAGTCAAAGAAATCAATTAGATTTGTCTGACATGATGTTCCTGCTGTGAATCCATGCTGTCTTGGGTCCTTGCCCCACTGGCCTCTAGGTACTCAACAGTTCTTTCCTTCAGAAGTGATTCCATAATTTTCCCTACCACTGAGGTCAAACTGACAGGTCTGTAGTTTCCTGCCTCTGTCTTGCTCCCACTTTTGTGAAGGAGAATCACATCCGCCCTCCTCCAGTCTTCAGGTACCACACCATCCTCCCATGATTTATTAAAAAGGGTAGTCAGTGGTGTTACTAGTTCTTCCCTTAGTTCTTTTAGAATTCTGGGGTGAATCCCATCAGGCCCCATTGCTTTATCCACCTTCAGTTTTAAGAGTTCTTTCAGAACACTTTCTTCTGTGAAAGGAGTAATATCAACCCCCCTATCCAGAGTGCTTCTATTGACTGGATTAGGTATCTCCCCCGACTTTTCCATTGTGAATACTGAGCAGAAGTATTCATTCGGTATCCCTGCTTTTTCACTGTCGCTCTGCCCAACCACCTTCCTCTTTATTCAGCATCAGTATCCCTGCCTTAGTCTTTCTTTGCTCCCTAATGTACCTATAAAACGTTTTATCTCCCTTCTTAACCAAGCTGGCTATCTTTTCCTCAGTTTGGGCCTTTGCTGTTCTGACTGCCTTCCCCGCTTCCTTCTGCTTTAACTGGTACAGTTCTCTGTCCTACTCCTTCTATTTCTCCTTGTACTTCCTGAATGCTGTCTTTTTCTCCCTTACCTTCCCTGCCACTTCTTTCAAGAACCATAGTGTTTTTTTTCTTTCATTTTAATTTATTTTCTTCACACAAAGACTTGTTGTTGCCTCTGTGATGGCGTTTTTTATGTTTTCCCATTGTTGCTCCACCCCACCTTCTTCCCTGTTTGCTAGTGCTTTTCTGAGGCACTCTCCCATTTTGACAAAATCAGCCCTCCTGAAGTACAGTACCTTCACTTTTGTGTGGCTGGACTCTACAGCTAAGTTTATGGTGAACCACACTGTTTGGTGGTCGCTTGTTCCCAGATGGCTACCCACTTCAAGATCGGAGATCCTCTCTCCGTCCCCATTTGAGATTACCAGGTCTCAGATTGCTCCCTCCCGAGTGGGTTCCAAAACTAGCTGTCTGAGGCATGCCCTCCTGTAGGGTATCGAGAATGGCCCTGCTTTTGGATGTGGCTGCTCAAAAATACTCCAGTTAACATCTGGCATATTCAGGTCCCCCATCAACAATATCTCCCCTTTCAAGCAACATGAAGTCTTGCTGTATTCTTACATATGCAGTTAGTCCTGCCTTTCAACTGCCCTGGAGAACAAAGAGTTAAACTTTCCATGGCCAGCATGGAATGTTCGTCTCAAGCTTGGTTGAAGCCCCTGTCTGCTGTTGTTTAAACTCCAACCGTCAGATTCTTCACTCCGCTTCACTGAACAGTCGCTCCTGAGATTTCTCCTTTGCTCGGTTCAAAAAAGTTGGTTAAAGTGTCGTTTTTCGGTCGGTTTCTACCGAATTGCTGCTACCGAATCTGTCAGTTTAAGTCTCTGTCTGTGGTACCGTGGGTACTAGATATGTTTTCCATTTAGTTTCTGTGTGGAACTTGTAAATTGTGGATCAGTTCGGCTGAACCGATCAGTTCAGGTAAAAAAGTTTGTGAATTTACTTAGAGTGTTTTAACCGGTCCGTATTGGTTCCAAAAAAAACAGATTTTTATTACATTTTTTTCCAAGATCCGTAACATGGTCAGGAACTGATAAGGGAGTCTTGCCTGGCAGATTGCCGAAAAAAGGGTAAGTTTTGGATGGGATTGGCCATGTCTGAGAAACTCAAGAAAAAAAACAGGCCCACTGGGTTTAACACTGCAGTGTGTGTGGGGAAGTCTTTGTTAAGGCTGATCCCCACACCACCTGTGTTTATTGTCTGGGGTTTGACCACCTCGATTCAGACTGCCAAATTTGTAAGAATTTTCCCAAAGCTACCCTGGAAAAGAGATTAGGCAGACTGAGGGAAAGGGAGGCCGAGAAGTCTGCTGACCTGGATGACCAGCCCGGTTCGGTTCCGACCGAACCAGAAGGAGTGCCCTCTGACCAGGGCGATACTTCTATGGGCAAAAGGAGAGCCGATTCTGAGGAGTCGGTTCCAGTAAAAAGAAAAAGAAAAGATAAATCGTTCGGATCCAGAAATTCATACTCTGACCGCTGATGAGATAGCCAAGGCGATAAGAATAGTGCAATCGCTTACTTCGGTTCTGGCCGAACCGGCACCATCTGGCAGGGGTTCGGTTTGGTCGGTTCCCCCAGTTCTGGATTACACCTTAGAAGAATTTTATGAACCGGATGAGGAGGAGGGAGAGTATGAGGATGATGATGGTGATTATGAAAGTCTGGATGTGCCTATTGACCCGGACATCTCCCCAGACAGACCTTCTGGTGTTTCTCCTCCTAGGCTTTCTGAGTCCCCTTCCCACTTTATGTTTTACAAAAAAGTGGCTGAAACCCTCCAGCTTCCTATGGAAGAAGCAGTAGAGGATCAGGAGGAGCCTGATTTTGTTGAAATGATGGACATCCCAGAGTCCAGGAGACTGTCTGTTTCCCTCCATAAGTTTTTTGGGAAACAGACAAATAAAATTCTTAAGACTCCTAACTCCATACCTCCTGTGGACAGACGAATGGACAAGAGGTATACTCTTTCAGGCTCAGACACGGAGTTCCTTTCTCAGCAATGCAGCCATGTTGATGTGGTGCAGGCTGCTGCATGTGATAAGGCAAATATCCCCTTGGCATCACACCCCACAGATAAGGACTCCAGGAGAATTGATGCCATGGCAAAGAAACACTACATGGCAGCATATTTGGGACTCAGGCAGGCTAACTATATGGCCTACACAGCTAGATACCAGAAGTCCAGATGGGACATTGTGCTGGCTCTGGCTAAACAAGCCCCTGACCAGCTTGCCAAGGAGCTGGAGCAGGTGGCTGCAGATGGGATTGAGGCATCCAAAGTGCAATTTCATGCTGCTGTGGACTCCAGTGATGTTTCATCAAGAGTCATGGCTACATCTGTGGCTCTTCGGAGGATGGCTTGGCTCAGATGTACTAGCCTATCGCAGGATACCCAGGCTAAGGCCATGGATTTCCCTATTATTGGTAATTCTCTGTTTGGGGAGCAGACAGAGAACTACATGAAAAAGATGGACAAGTACAGGACCACTTACAGGAGTGCTCAGGCCAAAGAAAGGCAAGCCACTCCTCAAAGGCAGCAGTCCAGGGGCAGGCCTTTCCACAGGCCATTTTACCAAGTTCAGGCCTCCTCCTCTTATTCTCAGAGTGGGTTCTTCAGAGGGAAAGGCAGACGGGGGATGAGCAGGCCTGCATCCACCCCTCAGCCTAAAACCCCTGCCAAGCAGACACCCTGATGGGTCTGCCTAGGCCGATTCTCCAGTACCAGTAGGGGGCAGACTGGCTTACTTTGTCCAGGACTGGAAGTCTCTGACATCAGACAAGTGGGTCCTGAAAGTAGTAAGCCAGGGACTGGTTCTCAGCTTCAAAAAATTTCCCAAGATGAGAACCAGATCTTTTCCACCTGCAAATCCACCAGAGACCCTTGCCTTAGAGGTAGAGATTTCTTCCCTCCTAGCTCTCAGAGCCATAGAGAGGGTTCCCACCTTACACAAGGGCAAAGGATTGTATTCCAGGTACTTCCTAACCCCCAAAGAGACAGGAGAATGGCAGCCCATCCTGGATCTAAGATATCTGAACAAACACCTTTTAAAACCAAAGTTCAAAATGGTGACTCTGGGAATAATCCTTCCCTCTCTAGGCCAGGGGACTGGCTAGCCTCTCTGGACCTCGAAGATGCCTATTTTCACATTCCCATCAGGTGCTCCCACAGAAAGTACCTCAGGCCACTACCAATTCAGAGCAATGCCCTTTGCCTAACATCAGCCCCAAGGGTTTTCACAAAGTGCCTGGCAGTAGTGGTTGCTTTCCTAAGGAGAAAAAAGATCTCCATCTTCCCATACTTGGACGACTGGCTCATAGTGGGTCAGTCTCCAGACCAAGTCAAGTCTTATTTGCAAATAACTCAGCAAGTGCTCACTTCCTTAGGATTCCTTCTTAACCTTCCAAAGTCAGTTCTCGAGCCAGTACAGCTCCTCACCTTCATAGGGGCAGAGCTGGATACAATAAGGGCAAGAGCCTTCCTTCCCCTGGACAGGGCAAGGACCCTTATGGAACTGGCCTCTTCATTCACCCTACAGGTGTCTCGACCAGCAAGGCATTTCTTTCAGCTTCTGGGCCACGTGGCAGCTTCCACAGCAGCGGTCCAGGGAGCAAGATTCCAGATGAGGGACATTCAGTTCCACTTAAGAGCCTTCTGGTCCTAAAGAAAGGATTCCCTTACCAAACTAGTCCCAGTGACTCGAACTCTGATCCAGGCCTTGCAATGGTGGCAGGATCAGGACAATTTGAGACAAGGAGTTCCTTTTGTCATTCAGTCTCATTCAGTGATATTCACCACAGATGCTTCCCTGCTGGGCTGGGGAGCCCATCTGGGGGATCTTACCACCCAAGGGCTGTGGTCGCCTCAGGAATCTCTGCTTCACATCAATCTCTTGGAACTCAGAGCAGTGTTTCTGGCACTGCAAGCCTTTTCCAAATCTGTATAGAACAAGGTGGTCCAGGTCAGAACAGACACCACCACCACCATGTGGTACATGAACAAGCAAGGAGGCACTCGGTCTATGGCCTTGTGCACAGAAGTAATGAAGTTGTGGTCTCTGGCCTATTCCTTGCAAACCTCTCTGATAGCAGTTCACCTCCCAGGGAAGGACAATGTCCTAGCAGATGCTCTCAGCAGAATATCCCAGGGCCATCACGAATGGACCCTAGATCCCCTAGTTTTGAAAGTGATTCTCTCGAGATGGGGCACTCCACAAATAGATCTTTCTGCAGCCCCAGACAATGACCAACTTCCTCTATTTTGTTGCAGACCCCCAGTCTTGGGCTCAGTACCCCTGGATGCTCTGATCCTGAATTGGGAAGGGACATTTCTGTATGCTTCCCCCGTTCAAAGTGTTAGTCAAGATAAGGTCACAACCATGTAAAGTGATTCTGATTGCTCCAGACTGGGCCAGACAGCCTTGGTACCCCCTGTTGCTGTCCTTAGCAGTCCACCTTCCCCTGTCTCTTTCCAGGAATTACAACCTGTTCACATCCTCTCAGGGGAGGATTTGGTACCCGAACCTCAGGTCTCTCAATCTCAAGGCATGGCTCTTGAAGAGTTAAGAGTTTGCAGATCTGCATCTTTCCCAGAGGGGTTCGGATATCCTTAAGGCTTCTCGAAAGCCTTTCACCAGAAAGACAATTCCAAATGGAAAAGGTTCACTATTTGGTGTTCTAAGAAGAATGTTTCTCCAGAGTCTGCTGGGTTGCCTACGGTTCTGGACTATATGGTCCATCTCAGTGGCCTAGGCCTTAGGAAAGCTACACTTAAAGTGGATTTGGCAGCTGTTTCTGCTTTCCTGTCAGTAGGCAAGCCCTCTCCTCTGTCAGCCCATCCTGTGTTTTGTAAGTTCTTCAAGGGATTGCTGCACACCAGTCCCCCCTTTAGGGACCCTGCTCCTGCTTGGGACCTTAATGTTTGCATTGCTCAGCTTATGCAACCACCCTTTGAGCCTTTGTCCTCTGCAGAGCTTAAGTACTTGACTTGGAAAACTGTGTTTTTGGTAGCCATTGCCTCTGCCAGGCGTATCAGTGAATTGCAAGCCCTGTCAGTGGAACCTGATTTCATCTGTTTCCATAGAGATAAAGTGGTTCTAAGAACTAACAGGAAGTTTTTGCCTAAGGTGGTTTCAGATTTCCACCTTAACCAGTCTATGTCTCTCCCTGTTTTCTTCACTGACCATTCCTCCTCTGGAGAGAGGAGGCTGCACAGCTTGGATGTTAAAAGGGCCCTCAGCTACTACATAGAGTGCACCAAGGATCACAGGTTTGAGTCCCTCCTATTGTTCCTCACATATGGAGAGGTTGGTACGGGCAAACCTGCCACTAAGAGATCTATTGCCAGGTGGGTTGTTTCTTGTATACAATTCTGCTATGAAAAACTGGGTAGAACTCCACCCTCAGGCCTAAGGGCTCACTCTGCTAGAGGTACAGCTGCTTCCCTGGCTGCTGCCAGGGATATTCCTATCTTTGAAATCTGTCAAGCAGCCACCTGGAAAACAGTCCATACATTCACCAAGCATTACTCTCTGGATATCCAGGCTAGGAGTGATGCTCGGTTTAGCACAGCAGAAACAGAGCCTATTCCCAAAGTAGGTTCTGTCCCACCTCCATGGAGGTACTGCTTGGTAGTCTGCAATAGTCAGAATACAGCAAGACTTCATGTTGTTTGAAGAAAAAATTACTCACCTTAGTAATGTTGTTTCTTCTAATGGAGTCTTGCCGTATTCTGACCTCCCCCTCCCCCGCCAGAACCTAGTTTTTGGGATGTGGGTGGGCAGGAGCAGTGTTGGCACCCTAGGGGTGTCCCTTTTTTTTCCATCCTCCTTTATTTTGGGTGAGTGTTGTGTTCTGGGATGTGTTTTGATTTTTGGGTTTCCTGACTTGAGACTTTGCTTTGAAACCAAAAAAAACCCTTTTATATAAATTTAGTTGCCAGTTGGCTAGTTTGAGTTTTACAGTTTCCACACAGAACTTCTAGTGAGTACTGCTCGTAAAGATCTGACGGTTGGAGTTTAAACAGCAGCAGACAGGAACTTCAACCGAGCTCTCAGCGAACATTCCATGCTGGCCATGGAAAATTTAACTCTTTGTTCTCCAGGGCAGTTGAAAGGCAGGACCTAACTGCATATGTCAGAATAAAACAAGACTCCATTAGAAGAAACAACATTACTAAGGTGAGTGATTTTTTCCTTCTCTGCCATCCCAATGATGCCTGCTATCATTTCCTTGTCCATTTCCTCCCCCTGAGACGGGGGTCTGTATGCAACCCATGTGCAGACTGTGGAGCCATTTCCAGTCTCCAGGGTGACCCACAGTGCCTCCTCTCTTCCCTGTTTACCCATTAGTTTTGTTGCTTTGATCCCTTCCCTTACATAGAGAGCTTCTCCTCCTCCTCCTCTTCTTCTTCCCTCCCTGTCCCTCCTGTAGATTGTGTACCCTGGTATGTTGACATCCCAGTCATGGTTCTCTGTGTACCATGTTTCTGTGACTGCCACGATATCCGGGCATGCCTCTTCCATCAAGGCCACCATTTCGGGGAGCTTTTTACCTAGACTACGGGCATTGGTACTCATTACCCTCCATTTTTTCTGGCTTTATTTCTTTTTGCACCGTCCCTGTCCTTACTGCCTTTGTCTTGTTCTCCATTTACCCCTTCTCTTCTCCCTATCGACTGCTCTGTCTTGGTGTTTACCTCACTAACTACCCTGATTTTTTTTTTTGGGGGGGGGACTAGGATTTCCCTTCTCCTTTTCAGTGCCTCCCCCCTTGGCTAGTTTAAATGCTTGCCAATGAAGCATTTAAACCTATCACTTATCATCCTGGTTCCCCTCCTGGATAGATGCAGATCATCGTACCTGTATAGGCCTGCATCCCTCCAGGTGGAGCCCCAGTCCCCAGTGAAGCCAAATCCCTGAGCTCGGCACCAGTTTTTCAACCAGTCATTGAATCCCATGGTGCGGACTACCCTAGCCTCATCCATGCCATAAACAGGTAACACTTCTGAGAAAGTTACCTTGTGTGCTACTTTTCTAAGGCCCTTCCCCAACTCCACAAACTCCTCTTGCACTGCTCTGATCCCATTCTCAGCCAGGTCATTCATCCCTAGGTGGATAATGACATCCAGCTTACTCCCCCTTGCAGCTGCTCCCATGATCCTGAGGATTTGTTTCCTGTCCCTCCAAGCCATAGCACTGGGCTGGCACCTTACCTCCCTTTCCCCTCCCTCCCCCAGTTCTACCCCCCTAACAGTTGGGTCCCCCACCAGGAGTTGTATCCTTCCTCTGTGGGGTCCTGTGCCACCCTCCTGCGGGTCTCCATTGTGGAGGTTCCCAGCATCCTCCGTGGTCTCCACTGTGGGTGCCTCCATAGAGGAACCATGCTCCACCAGAGTGGCAAATGAATTGTGGAGAGGCACAACTGGAGGGATGCACCTCTGTTCCACCACCCTCACCCTCCCTGAGCCCACTGTGGTCCAACCACTCCTCTTTCTTGGCAGCCTCTGAGGTAGTGGCGGTGGCCTGGGTGGTCTCTGGGTGGGGGAGCAGGTTTCCTGAATCCTTACCAAGTCAGCATGGAGACGAACAACCTCCTCCCTCAGACTAGAGAGGTGCCTGCAAAAAGGGCAGCAATGCAGTCTCCAGAATGTCTCCCGGAAGACTGCTGCGCCACAGCCAGTGCACTGCACCACTCCCCACATGTCTGTGTCCCTTCCTGTTACAGATGCTTTTCTTATATTTCTTTTTTTGTTCTTGTTTTAGAGTGTGCAAGCTTGTGAGTGTCTCTACCCCCTATTCAGTGTGCTGTGCCTTTAAGGATATGTACAGGTGTATGTTGTTAGCAGTTTTGGGGAAGTGATGTCAGAACCCCTGCTATAAAGGAACCTATGCCGTCCAGAAACAATACGTAACCCTACCCCATATACAGCCACTTGATTTGAGGCATAATTGTCACGTTCAAAAAGCATTACGAAAAGCAGCTGTTAAGTGACCTAGGGCCCAGTATTCAGAAATAGAAAGAATGGAGTGCAAAGCTTTGCGCTGCACTTGCCCACTGCCCGTGACCCTGCAGATGCCGTATTCAGTTGCATAGTGCACTGGCGCTATCTGACTGAATAAAGTGGCATATCTGCACAGCACTAAGCCGAGTAGTGCTGCTCCAACATGGAAACCCACAGTGCAGAGAACAGAGCCACCAGACCCGGTAGCGCCAGTAGCTCCCTGCACAGTATTCAGACGGCCCCATGCAAATGAGCCCATTAGGCATGCAAGGCTGTAAGGGGCCATTTGCATGCCCAGTATGGGCATATCTGCATGGGAAGCAGCAGCAGGTCTGCGTCCCTGTGACCAACCCTGCCCCCACTTTGAGTGCCTGTCCCCATTAACAAAAAATTAAAAGTCCCTGGTGTGCCAGTGCCCCCCTCACCCCATCCTTCAATTGCCATCGTGTATACTATAGTTCATAGATTCATAGGTTCATAGAGACATTTCGAGTCTGGAGGTTCAAGACCTGTTAGTGACTCGCAACATATCAGTGGTACCTTCGAGTGTATTCTTCACCCATATGAATGTCCAGTGATTTTTTTTTTAACATTTCCATAGTACCACTATTTATCATAGGTATTGGTACTGAATTCCATAAATTTACCACCCTCTGGCTAAACCATCTTCCTCTCCTCGCAGTGTTATAGTTCTCTCCTCTCAATCTGAGTCCATTAGATCTTACATTTCTGTAACTTGTGTTCATTAATAGTCTTGTGCTTTCCCATAACGGCTTATCCTTGAGTGCACTACAAGCAAAGCACAAATCCTTCCCCCCCCCATTCTCCTATACTCCAGAGATGAACATTCCCAACTCCCTCAGTCTCTCACCACAAGTCTTATGTTTTAGATGCTTCATTTTCTTTGTCATCCTTCTCTGCACCCTCTCCACCAGCATTGCATTCCCTTTACCCTGTGGGGCACATAAGGACGCACATTATTTCAAGTGTGGCCTGACCAAGGACGAGAGAAGTGGAACAATCACTCTAGCATCCCTGCTGTTTATATTTTTAAATATGTAACCGAGTAGTCTATTACATTTCTTAACAGTCTCCTTAGTGTGTAGATCAAAGGATAGCTTATTAGTGATAGTTATTCCCAAGTCTTTTTCAGATGTGGCTGCCTGGATTATATGCCCATTCAGTGTATATTCACTCATGACGTTATGACCTAAATTATACAATGGCAAAGGAAAATCTAGTAACCTGATTCACTGGTGACCTCTAGACACAGTGATGTTATTAGACAATAACATCACTGTGTCTAGGGCAGATACAGAAAGACCGCATGACCACGTCATGTATCACTACCCATTTAAACTCTCGATGGAAGCCAGCAGTACGGAACAGTAAAGCCATCACAGTCTCCTCATGCTTCAACCCCCCCCCCCCGGTAGTGATGTTATTACACAATAACACACACCCTGTCGTGCCTTATTGCTTGATTAATCACTTTGCACTTACCCTCGTTGAAACTTAATTTATGTTTTTGGGCCCATTGTTCCAAATAAATTAATTTGCTTTGTAATTTTGTGATAGCCTCATAGTTGTTCACGATTGCACCAATTAACGTGTCATCAGTGTATTTGTACACCCATATACCAGCAGATGTTCTCATGATTGAAATATATATATATTGAAAAATGTGGGTCCCAGAACAGACCCCTGTGGGACCCCACTAGTAACTTTTCCCCATTCAGAGAAATTTCCCCTGATACAAACATCAAAAGGCATGGATTGAATCATGGGTAGTGTCCTGATGGCAGTCTGAATCTCAGGAATTTTCAGTGGGACTGTCTTATGGGTATATGGAAGCAAGCATCCTTTAAATCCAATGATACCAACTAATCCCCTTGTCTTGGGGGGTTGGTACAGACAAATGGATTCTGGAGGTAGTGGGCCAAGGACTGACTCTTAGTTTCAAGCTACAACTAAGGCTGAGAGCAAGAATTTTCAGACTATCTTCCCCCTCAGAAACAAAGTTGTTGGAGGAGGTACTGAATCTGCTATCCTTGGGAGCAACAGAACCAGTTCCTCTGACACAGAGAAGAAAGGGTCTCTATTCAAGGTACTTCCTCACACTGAAAAAAACAAGGGAGTGGCGACCCATATTAGATCTCAGGCATTTAAATAGGCATCTACTGAAGCCAAAGTTCAAAATGGTAACCCTGAGTACTGTCCTCCCAACCCTAAGACAAGGGGATTGGTTGGTATCATTGGATTTATAGGATGCTTACTTCCATATACCCATAAGACAGTCCCACCAAAAATTCCTGAGATTCAGACTGCCATCAGGACACTACCAGTTCAAGGCAATGCTTTTCGGACTTACTTCTGCTCCGAGGGTGTTCACAAAATGTTTGTGAATGTGGCACACCTCAGAAGGCATGGGGTAATAGTGTTTCCTTACCTGGATGACTGGCTAGTCGTAGGGCAGTCTCCACGTCAGGTGAAGCAGTTTCTGGCACTGACACAGGAACTCTTTGTCTTTGGGGTTCCTGGTTAGTCTGAAAAAATCAATACTACAACCAGTGCAGCTCCTAGAATTCATAGGGGCCGAGCTAGATTCAGTGAAGGGAAAGGCTTTTCTCCCACAGTCAAGAGCAAATACCCAGGTTCAGCTGGCAGGTACTTTCAAGGTCCAAAGCCTCAGGCCTGCCAGACACTTTCTACAGCTGCTGGGCCATATGGCAGCTTCAACAGCCACGGTGTCAGGACCGAGATTTCAAATGAGAGATGTCCAGTATCACCTCAGATTGTACTGGCATCAGAAATCAGATCCATTGTCAAAACTGGTTCCAGTCACACAAACCCTCCTGCAAGCACTGCAGTGGTGGCTGGACATAGACAGCCTCAGACAGGGAATTCCTTTTCGTTCAGGAGCTTCATTCCCTGGTGTTAACCACAGATGCTTCCCTACTAGGGTGAGGAGCACACTGTTCACGGTACATGGCTCAAACAGGAATCACTGCTTCACATCAACCTGCTAAAGCTCAGGGCAGTCTTCCTAGAACTTCAGGTATTCACCAGTCTGTTACAAGGACAGGTAGTGCAGGTCAGGACAGACAACGCAACCACAGTGTACTGCATAAACAAACAAGGGGGCACAAAGTCTACACCCCTGTGCACAGAAGCCATGAGAATATGGGGTCTCACCTATTCTCTAGGGGTTGTCTTGTCAGCAGTGCACCTTCCAGGAAAAGATAATGTGTTAGCAGATGCACTGAGCAGGATAAATCAGAACCATCACGAATGGGCCCTAAACAGGCAGGTGCTGCAAGTGGTATTCAAGCGGTGGGGCACTCCAGAGATAGACTTCTTTGCAGCCCCAGACAATCACCAGCTTCCCAAATTCTGTTGCAGACCTCCAGCCTTGAGCTCAGTCCCACTGGTTGCACTCATTCTGGATTAATAGGAAAGTTTCTATTGTTGCGCAAGGGTTATGCCCCCTATCATCCCACATACACCACACATATACCCCACACTGTATTTCTGGTCTGTTGTACTGTGATACTGCTATTTTGCACTTATATATAGATATGAGTGCTAGGAATGTGCTTTGCTGCTAAGATATGCTAATATTGCCATGCATGATATATTATACCTCACTATAATACATTTATCTAGATTAGTTTGTCTTTTATAGATATTCCATATATGATCTACCTAATCACTGATAAGATGACTCAGAGGGATCATCAGTGATAATTGTATACTCATATTCTCATATAATTATATGTAATGTGTATTTTACACTCAGGCAGATATGCCTGTCAGCAGTTCTCTTTGTCTAAGCAAGCTGACACAGAGAGAGACAGCTTTATTATGTCTAATGTTTTATATTGTACATAAGCAAGAAATGTAGTTTGAACTGTCAGCATTTCTTTTGTCCAAGCTATAATGCTAATGGAAGCATATTCTGTCTCATATGATACTCATTAGTAATTCTGTCTCCTAAGTCATTTTCCAATGGAGAATGACTTAGGACCAATGCATATTGTTCCTCATATCTGTAACTATGTTGTAATCTCTGTTGCTTTAGTATTTAGCTGTCTGCAACCCATTGTAGTGCTCTCGAGACACTACTGTAACTTCTCTAGAAGGGCAGAGAGCTGGAGCATGGGGAGAGATAGAATAAGATCTTAGAGAACCTAAGATCTACAATTCTGGAGATTATGTACATTCTTCAGGAGTGGTGAGAAACCCATCTCCCTTGTGATTTTCTTTGTCACATGCTTGGCGTAAGTAGCATAATAAACTTTATTAGTACTCCTTGCTTGTTTTTCGAATGTTTCTTGGCAGACTTTGAGACACAAGAATCTGTATTATTATTTTTATTATTTACCCTACACACGAAGAGTGTTTAGGCAACATAATGGCGACCACGAAATGGAGTCTGAATGTTTTTGCCAAGTTTCATTTTAATTTCCTCTGTAAATTAAAACTCTGGGCGAGAGATCCCCAGTAAAAACAAGCTGAAAGTGTCTAATGTTTAAAATTTTTCGGTCAGTTCCCCAGTGCAGACAAAACAATCTCTTGGCAGATACTCAGTTTCTGTGTAATGAGTTGTTTTATTTTTGATTTTTTTTTCCTATTCTTTCTCTGTGGGAACACAGCTATAAAGGATCCGAAACAGACAGCTTTCTTGTGCATTCAAATCCTGATGGGTATTTACTCATCTGGGTGTCCACATACGCCAAAGGCTGTATGTGTGCTTTCATGAATTTTGGTTGCAAACAAAGTTTTTTGATCCACAGACAGCTAACGGTTTCTTATCTTAAGACATGTCTAAATATATCAGTACTGAGTTGAGGCTGGATGCCTTAACAAGCCAAACTGCTGACAGTAGTTGGCTTGATTTTGTTAAAGTAACAAAATCAATGTTAGTCCTTTAAGGGATATCATAAAAGCCCATTATGGGGAATTGAGAAATGGTACCAATGATCCTGAAGGATTAATTGCAACGTTGTTTAATTGTTTTGATGCTGTTCTAAATAAGATATCTGTTTTGGAATATGAGTATGATGCTTGCAAAATGGAGAATTCTGCCTACAAGCAGGAGATTAGTATGAAAAGGGCTTCTCATACAGAAAAAATAGCTGGACTACTGTCTGAGCTACAATCTGTCCATCTAGAAAATGAGTCTGTCTTTAATGAGAGAAGCAGCCACGACCTACATGCCTTAAAAGATAACACTCAAAAGGCAAAACTTAGAAAAAATGTTTTTCAAACTAATGGTGTTCTGGCTAGTAACACTGATTCCTTATGTTTTGAAAACAAGGAACTTAGAGATAAGTCTGAAGTAATTACTGAAAAAGTTAACGAGCTGGTATTTCAACACCAGACCTTGACGGTACAGCATGATTCGGTATGTTTTAATTACAGCAGACTTAAAATGAAGGTTTTCAATATAAACTATGACACAGTTTCTGTTGGTAAAAAGCAAATTTTACAAGATGTCTTGAATTCTGAAAACAAAGCACTTAATAGCGTGCTAACTCCTGTATGTGAGCAGTTAGAATGTAGGAGTAAAAAGTCAGATATGGTGAACTTGCGCCCTCAGCCAGAGGTATTGGCAGGGTATACTAACTTAATGCCCTAAGACCTTGCCTCTTCTAATGTTGAAGAGTTTGATTTTAAACACTCACAGTATGCTGTGGGGTGGACTAGAGCAAAGGCTAGCCACTTGTTTTTCTGTGATTCACAAAATGGAGAATTGTTAGAGTCTCAAAATGGTGGACACACATGTGATCAGGTTGCATTCCCCATACCATCCCCAAGATTTCCGCTCATGGTCATGTGATGATGGTCATGACACATTAACCCATGATGCCCATGAGGTAATCTAAAATGGCCGACCACCATCTCACAGAGGTTCGATCTTGCAGTCACAGGGACCTGTGATTGCTGCCATAACCAAACAAAACAACCTGGAGTTGTTTGGCATGATTAATAATGTTATCAGTAACACTAGTGTTTCTGGGGGACAGAAGATTCTCATTAAAAATGATGTTGATGTACTTTTGAATAAGGCCGATGTGCAATCTGTCATGAAGTTAGCTGAAGAAACAGCTGATGCTGTTAACAATGTTTGCTTTGTTTGTGGTATTCGAGTGTTCTTGGATAAAGAACACATTGAAGTTAATTACATGAAAAGTTGTTTTCATTTCCTGTGCAATGTAACATCAGCCGAGAAGACTGAATGTACTGCTTTTCCTTTGCAGTGCATTAATACCTTAAGCTGCAACATTAAAAACAATGTTGCTACCATCCAGCAACATTCCGGTGTGGAAACTCACTTTACATTTGATGGGGTAGGGGACTACCCTGATTCTGAAAGCCCCATGGCTGTGATATTTTCAGCATCACAGGCCACGTTGGGGGGTACAGGTTTGATTTCTGAACCTGAGCTGACAGCTGTCTCAGCACTACTTTCTCCACCCCTGATGGCTACTGAACCACAATCCATAGCTGAAGAACTACGTGCAGCTTGCACACCACTTTTCTCCACTGTGCAGGCACCCTTGATAGCGTCAGCACTGCCTGCATGTGATGCAGAACCACCTCCATCAGTGACACCTGGATCATCCCATACTATGGCTGCAATGGCAGACACTACAGGTAAGACAACCAGAGTGTTAGACAACACTATATGCCTTCCCCCATTTCCCTTGCTACTGAGGGTTCTGAACAAGCTCGGATCCCAGCCTGCCACAGTGATCCACATTGCTCCAGACTGGGCCAGATATCCATGGTACCCCCTAGTCCTGGCATTGTCAGTGTCCAGACCAATCAGCCTCCCCAGGAGGCACAGCTTGTTGATTTCTTCCCAGGGCAGGATCCTTTACCCTGGCCTTCAGTTCCTCAGGCTCAAGGCATGGTTCTTGAGGACCTAGAATATGCTGATCTGCACCTTTTAGAAGGGTTATGGAGGTCCTTGGGGTCTCTAGAAAACCCTCCACCAGGAAGATTTACACGTCCAAGTGGAAAAGATTGTCCATTTGCTGTCAAAAGAGAGGTCTGGATCACACTCATGCAGGTTTGCCAGTAGTCCTTGATTACATGACACACCTCCATTCCTTCGGCCTTCTACACTCAAGGTGCATGTGGCTGCTGTATCAGCCTGTCTGTCGGCAGGTAAGGCATCATCACTGGCTTCAAATTCAGTATTTAGAAAATTCTTTAAGGGTTTGCTTCATTTGCACCTCCCACATAGGGCTCCCATCCCAGTGTGGGACCTCAACATATGTATTGCACAGCCACCTTTTGAGCTTATGTCATCAGTTGACCTCAAATACGTAACCTGGAATGCGGTCTTCCTAGTTGCAATTACCTTAGCCAGAAGGATCAATGAGCTTCAGGCCTTGTCCATAGAGACTGATTATATTGCATTTCATAAGGTCAAGCTGGTCCTTTGGACCAGTAGCAAGTTCCTTCCTAAAGTAGTGTCTGATTTTCATGTCAACCAGTTCATTACACTACCAGTCTTTTTCACTGATCATTCTTCTTCAGGTGAACGTAGACTACATAGCCTGGATGTTAAAAGAGCTATCAGCTATTACCTGGAACATACAAAAGGCCACAGAGGGGATAGGACCCAGCGTTTTCTGACTTATGAGGAAGTGGGGAAAGGTAAACCTGCCACAAAGAGGTCCATAGCACGGTGGATTGTGGCATATATCTAGTTTTACTATAGCAAGGTGGGCAAACAGCCCCCTCAGGGTGTTAGGGCCCACTCTACGAGAGGAACAGCTGCATCCATAGCAGCCTCTAGGGATATCCCTTTGTTGGAAATCTGTAAAGCAGCTACCTGGAAGTCAGTTCACACATTCACTAAGCATTACTGCTTCGATACTCAGGCTAGAAGTGATGCCAGGTTTGGCACAGCAGTTCTGCAGAGCCTATTTCCTAAGTAGGTCCTCTGCCTACCTCCAAAGGCACTGCTTGGGTAGTCTGCATTTGTCAGAATACAGTAAGATTTCCTGGGGTTTGAAGAAAACATTATTTACCATAGTAATCTTGTTTCTTCTAAGAGAATCATACTGTATTCTGAGCTCCCACCCTGCTAGGACCTACAAGGCACTGCATACTGTCTGTACAACTAAAGTTGGAAACCTGTGGGCACCTAGTAGTTTATTGGGCATCTGTGGCTTGAATCTTAGTGATGCCACTGTTATTTAAGGGACTTTTATTTCCCCTAACGGGGGTTCTACTAATTGTTAGTGTAGCTGTGTTAGTACCTTTTTAGTTTCTGCTAGAAAAACTGACAATAAATTTCTTCAGTGAAAGTGAAGGGGACTCTCCGGAGATGTCTTAGGCCTCATCCACAGTGCACCGCTCAGACCCCGTAACAGATAGAAACTATTACAACCGGGGAGCGGTGCAGTGTGTCCACACTGCCGCGGTGACTGGTATGAGACCGTTACTGCCAGTCCACACTCGGGACCCGGGCGACCATTACCGCGGCACCCAATCCCACAATGCAGCTCACGCTGCGCTACAGGCCCTGCAGGGGACCGTTACCGCCCGTCCACACTACCGCCGGTAATGTTACCGAGGCGGAACCGGTTTCATAACCTCATATGTGATTTCAACAACGGTTACGAAAATGCCTTCTGTAACGTTACAGGTGTAAACGCAAACCGTTGCAGTAACGGTTTGGGCACTCTGTAACATTACAGAAGTGTAGTGTGGACAGGGCATAACTGAGGCAAGTGGAGTACAGAATCTGACGGTTGCAGGAAGTGCAACCAGGGACAGTGATTTGAAAACCAAGCTCAGGCCTAACATTCCACTATTAGCATAGGTTCTATTAACCATTTCGGCTCCGGGACAGTTCTATGGTGAGACCATACTGCATTTTGTCAGAATAGAGTAAGATTCCCTTAGAATAACCAAAATTACTATGGTAAGTAATGTTTTCTTCCCAGCCTCCTCCCTATCATCACTTTTCAAGAGGGACTGCATCTTTCCTCTTCCAGTCCTCTGGGAACCACACCTGTTTCTAGTGAGCTATGGAAAAAGACAGTCAGGATGTACCCCATCTGGTCCCATTGCTTTGTCTACTTTCAGACTGGAAGTCCATCTAGGACCCTCTCCTCTGAAAATGGACTGGTATGCATATATATATATATAATATGTATATGTGTATGTATATATATATATATATATATATACATGATGGGCAGGAGTGGGATATGGCGGCACTCGTGAGAATACAGAGCTCACTCTGCAGGAGTGAGAATATTTTCCATGTCCCACGATCTGCACATCATGTGTGCGGTTTACACCACTGGGGTGAGAGCTTTAGGAACATTTTTTGTGTTTGTGTGTGTGGGTGTGTGTGTGTGTGTTCTGAATGGACTGGGAGTGAGAAACACAGGTGAGTGTGTTTTGCAAAGCTAACTGGGTGATTCAGAGGCTCACTGAGAAAGACAAACTGCTGCAGGTAGCACTGGGAAACACAAACTGCTTTGTAAAAGTTTCATTTAGAATTCAGGGTGTTTTGAGGCTGAGATCAACACAGTAGTGGGCTAGGAGTGTTAGAAACTCAGTGGGACACAGGTGAGAGTGTTTTGCAAAGCTAATTGAGTAAGTTGCAGCATTAGTGAGAAAGAGAAACAGTTTTCTGAAGCAGTTTCCTTTAGAATGCAATCCGCAGTGCAGATATTCTCACTCCGGTGACATCAGCAGAGCGAGGATAAATGTGATATCCTCACTCCAGTGACATCAGCAGAGTGAGGATAAATGTGATATCCTCACTCTAGTAATGTCATCAGGATTTTTCCTCACTCCAGAGAAAATAACACAGGTTATTCCACTAAGAAAGCTCTCACCCCAGTGGTATAAATAAGGGATATGCAATGGAAGCAAGCGTAATAAATGATTTATCTGCACAAAAGCAGTTTGACCTCAGGTAACCTCACGAGTGGCATAAGCCACGAGTGAGGTGTCCGAGGTCAAACTGCTCAAGTGCAAATAAATTATTTATTACACTTGCTTGCATTACGTATTCCATTTATGCAATTCTTTTGTTTTTGCTTTTGTAGGGGGCATGTGTTAGTCAAAAAAGTGAATACAAATTTAATTTTCTGCCATTTTTTGCTGATTATAGAAAATCTAAAATGAATCTAGACACGAAACAGCTCTCATTTTGTAGATGTTTTTAAGCTGAACAGCTTTTTTGCTCAAAGTACATACTATCATTTTTTTAAGTTATTTGCATTTGTTTGATGAAAAAGTGCACAAAAACGGAATTTTCTGCTGTTTTTCACTAATTCTGAAAAAACTAAAAAGTATCTTTAAATGAAACACCACTCATTTTGTAGATATTTTTGTGCTGAATAAACTTTGTGCTCATAGTACTATGCTATAATTTTTCATTTTAAAGTTGTTTACATTTGTGGACAAAATGAAAAAAAAAAATTGTCTGCTGTGTTTTTGCGAATTATCAAAAAATCTAAAAGGTATCAATAAATAAAACACCACTCACTTTGTAGATATTTCTGTGCTGAACAACTTTCGTACTCACAGTACCATGCTACCATTCTTCGTTTTAGTTATTTGCATTTGAATATGGTTAATACTGCTACTGAGGCCGAACATTCTAAATGACATAAGCACTGTATAGATAAATGGCTGATGACATAAGCACTGTGTGGATAAACGGCTGATGGCATAAGCACTGTATACATAAATGACATTTATGTACACAGTTACTCAGATAAACGGATTTATCACACTCTGTTTATCTCCACCCCATTGCATAAATATATATATATATATATATATATATATATATATATATAAAATTGTATCCAGAATGTTATGTTTTAACATTTGTTGTAAGTAGCTTCAATTCAGCTGTGGCAGTGCTACACTGGTGCCCAGTGTCAGGTTCCCTTATGTCTAGTAGTATCAGCAGTGAAGGACTGTTGAGTATAACCAAGGCATCAATTTGCACTTGCTTGCCTTGTTGCAGTTTACCAGCTGATGGCTAGAACCCACATGTTGAAGGTCTGTGGAGGTACACACATGTTCAGTGCTATTTCTGTATCGCACAATTTGTTGTTACTTTAACAATCTAATAGATGACAATGTATATTTATAGCACACTGAAAAAATGGTGACACCAAGCATTACAGTTGGGTGTAGTTGAGGGCATTATGATGGTTATGATATTAATAGTTAGGATCAAACTTGATGCTGGGCACCACTGTAGTTTCATCATGTAACTTTTTTCAGTTCCCTTTATATGTTTGCAGTACCAACTAATTAGGAGGGTTTCTTCCTATTTTCCTGGAGCATTGACCAATTTTAAAAAAAGTAGTTGCCTGCCTTCGACTTAAGCTTGTTAATAATGACAAAAACTCCACTGTTACCTAGCATCTGGGGTAGACAAGTTTGAACATTCTATCAGTGACCTCACACAACACAGCCATCCCATGGGAAGATAGACAACAGAGGTTGTTTGATATGCTATCTTATCTATCTCCAGCAGCTAGAAACAGAATTGTAGAGCTTGAGAGATCCCAATCTACCAGAGGACAACAGGCCTCTCACTTCTTTTTGTACAGACAGACAGGTATATGTTTACATACAAAGATACTGATTTACTGGTGTTTACTACTACAGTGGACTGAATTCAGTGGGAAAACATTGGCCTAAATCACTGGAATTGCAGAAATCTCTTGGGTTATTGTAATGGATAATGCAAATGACACCAGTAAGTAAATAAATATATTGTAATCCTATGTTTTAAACACGGATTTAGAAATAAAAAAAAAAAATCATAAACCAAACTGTATTCTGAGCTCCCACCCATGTTTTAATTCACATTCCCCATTTACTGGTTAATGCATTTGCTTGTTTTTATGTGTGTATCTTTGAGGTTTATTGTCATTTTTGACCATTTGGTGACATCTCTTATTCCAGAAATGGTGCCAAATGATATTCAGTCTGAACTGAAACACCTTTATGTGGCGGCTGGGGAGCTGCTCAGGCATTTTTGGTCCTGTTTTCCTGTAAACACACCATTTCTAGAGGAAAAGGTAAGGAATAAGACCTCTTAAGGTGTGATATCTTGTCCGTTTTATAATCTGCCTTCAAATATAAATGATTCCAGAAGTCTAAATGAAAGACAGCACCGTATCTTTGAAAAGAAAATAGATATTTGGACAGTCAACATGCACCCATCAAAACTGAAACAGTTCTGCTGTTGTGTAGCGTTATTCCACTCTGTAGACAGTGTTCAGTGCCTACGGCATACTGACAGGATTTGTATACCATTTTGCAAGCCTTTTTAACATTTACTTACCCAAAGCAAGGCAGACATACTGGGAAGAGTTTAAGGGCTTGCCATGCTGTCAGCCACTCTGAGAGCTAGAAAACTGAATCTCCTCCTTCATGATGTCCACTAGTCAATAGGCAGTGTGTGATCATCATCAGGGATATCGCCTCTGTTGGGCCACACCGTTGGAACTGTAAGCCATCAACATCGGGACAACTCAGAAACTTTTCCTAGCCTGAGGCCACCCACAATGACATGCAATGTCTACACCTGTGTAATCATGGGTGGCCCCATTGCTCCTGAGTTTTTTCTTCTGTCGTCAGCTGCTCATCTGATCTGCAGATAAGCAACACCGTCATTTCTTCAACTTTACTATTTTCTAAAACTGGTTAAACTTTATTTTATTTTAACTTACTGGCGTTGTCTTTATATGCCACCATCAAAAGAACATTTATTTAGGTTTTACACTTGCGGTTACAAGATCTACAAGGACAACACTCACACAGTTTGTGTTTTTGCTGTCTGGGCCTGTCCCACAATGCAAGAGACTGCAAGATCTGGCAGGGATTCAACCAAGCCACAAGGAGACACAGAAAGAAGGCTCTAGAAACCTTCATTGCCCTCAAAGCCATGGAAGTTAAAGTCAAGGTATTGGGCTCTAAAGTGGCTTCTCTCTCTTGCTCAACCACCTCTGGGAAGGGTACTTCCTGGCATTCGGCAACACTGTCGCTGCCGTGGTCATTAAGAACTAAAGACAAGGAACAGTCCTCCTCCTGGCCATCACAACAAGCATAAATCATTGATGAGACTGAGGTCTCGACTGAAGGAGGGTAAGTCCTCCCTGTCTGCTCTGTATCTCCAACTACAGGCCCCCGACTGTCGATGAGACAGTAAGGTTGGAGTTTGGCTCCAGTGCTGCAATACCTGCTATGGGCAGTATGCGACGACGCCCCCACCCCAATCATTGTGTACCACTCCTTCAACATTGGTTGTCTCAGGCCCTTTACAGGGTCCAGTTGACTCTCAGGTTGTCCTGGCATCGTTCTATGAACTGTCTAGACACCTGTTGCTATCACTCCTGCTAATGATAGCAGTCGTCCCATTGACTGGGCCTCACCCATCAGCACTGTTGTCTTTGATGGGATCCAGAAACACATCTTTAATTCCTTCATCACAGTCTCCGCCTCCAATGCCGGAATAGTTGATTGCTCCCATCGTCGTTCCAGATGACATTGAATACAGTTCTAATCTCCTTAATATGGAGGAAGATTTGGAGGATGATTAAATTGATAATGATCTTATGAGGGGGGTTTGCTTTCAAGCGCTACCTTCTTCTCATGCAGTGAGAACTTTGTGGTGTATACCCCCCCAGGTCTCCTCCTGAAAATCCCTCTTTTCAGGCTTTACTCAGACAAATCAAAAATGTTATGGGATTTGAAGCAGAGGAGGAGGAGGAGGACTCCAGTAAGAAACATTTAATGGAGGTTTTTGAGATTCCCATTGCACCCTCAATTGTAGATCTTCAAGGCTGTCTCTTGCAGCAGGTAACACCTTAGGAACTATAGCCTCCAGGCACCAGGACCACATGGACATATTTTTGCTAGCAGCCTAACTGGGGCTGCCCACGGTGACAGCATCACATTGACATCCCTCTATATAGCCATGGGTGGCTCCACACCCTCCTCAGTTCTTTTCCCACCGTTGACCATAGCACATCGGACTCCATGGAGCGTTGTCGCTTCAGTCAACCATCAGTTTTTTCTCAAACTTTTGGAATTTTGTTTTTCTCACTTTATTTCGTAATGTGATTCCTCCTTTTCTTTTCGTTTATGTCTGGTTCCGACAACCTCTTCTGTCACTGCAGCTGCAAACAGAAGATCTATGATAAGGACTTTCACGAGGCCTGCATCTGCTGCCTCTGTACCAACCACGAGTCCAGGTCTGTGAGATCTGCGACTTAAACCAGGCTACCTGTCGTCATTGTCAAAAGGAGCTTAAATCCTTCCTCATGGAAAAGAAGGTTGCTGCCTTGGAGAAGGAGCTTCAGGCTCAGGGCTCTTCTGCTTCCCCAGCCTCGTCCTGAGGATCCCACTCTGACAAAGCCTGGGACAAGTTGTCAGGGAAGCATCACCACCGGGCGAAGGACCATTCCTCCTGGGAGCATTCTTGGTAGCCGCACCCAGCGCTGACCGCTTTGGGATCGTCATCCAGACCAGCAGCGACCCCCAATGCCTTCCACACCTTCTCGTCTACAGGGTCGGCCTTGGCAGCTCTCTCTGCCGGCGCTCTTCAGCCTGGCGGTACTTCATTGTCAGCAGGCTTTTCTCTTTTCCCACTGATGATTCCCGCTGCCTTCCTCACCCTATCTGCTACAGGGGGGACTTTGTCAGTGTGATCCGTCTCCGCTGCTGACACTGGCCCCTCATCACCGGGGTTTCCTTCTGTACCCCTGCTGACGTGCCGGCCCCTGTTGAATTGCCCTCCATCTCCTCAGGGGCCGTAGTCAGGGAGCAATGCTGTCCTGATGGTGGCCAGTGACAGTCATGCGTCATCAGGAGTTAGACCTCTTCCATTGATGCCACTTTTGCTGTGGGAGCTGACAGGGCCACTAGTTGATTACTTAATGGGGGTATAAGCTCCTCATTATTCCCAGGCTCCATTTCCTCAATACCCCTGGGCCATTGTTTTGATTGACTTCTTATGCCCTCAACCTGGAGAGGGGGACATAGATCAGATTTGGGGGGGGCGCGATGGCAATATTATAGGAATGATGAAAATCTGTCCCTTCTCTTTTGTCTACAGAGATTTCCTCATGTATATATTGTACCAATTTGGAAGTTTTATCTGTAAAAGTGGGATTAGAAGTAGAAGAAGTAATAGTAAGGTCCTGTGAAAAAATGTAGCCATTCTTATGTTTCTTAGATTTCTTATAAGTCTTAGAAAATTTGCTAATCTGATTGCCCTCCTGCGGCAAGCTGTTCTTATCTCCATTCAGTTCCTTGCCACTTCTGGTGCACATGACTACAGAGGAGTGTGAAGATCTGATAACAGTGAAAATTCAAAGAAGTTCAGATAAATGAAAAACTTAAAAATAGAAAAGTTTAAGAAATACTCAAAGTGACTGAGTAAACCCTCTAAACTACCAGGGCTGTGGAAAAAGTAAATACATACAAAAGGGCAAGCCAGTACTGGCAGCAAAAGCACAAAACTAACCATCGATTGCTTAAATCACTTCATGGATAAGTGAGTGAGTAGATTCACTTAAATCTCCTATTACACCTGGTACATTGCACTTATTGCACTCAGTAAGCAATTATAAAATATTTAATTTGCTGTTAAATAATCTAAAATACATTGGGACCACTCTAAAATAGAAAAAAGGTCTGAGAGGGTTAAAAATGTAGCATCTGCCACTATGTAAAGTGCTTTAAATATAGTCTTAAGTAATATATAAGATCTCAAGTTTAAGACCTTTTAACAGATGTAGCTACAAGCTGAACTAAATATTTTGGTATCAACTAGTATCACATAAAATGTACTCTGTATCCTGAGGAGCAGGTATGTCCCTTTGCTGACACAATTTGCAGTATGCTACAATCACAAAAGCATATGTGCATAGAAAGCATCTACATATGTCTGCATATACATTAAACAGAAAGGGGAGAAAACGTGGATGGTCCATACTCCACGGACTAACAGTTACTTCAGGGGAAACAAATAAATAATAAAAAGGAGTCTTAGAAAGTCCAGGTCACAGTGAAGAATTCAGGTCAGCTGAAGAGGAAAAAATAAATCAAGTCAGCCCAAGCTTTTTTTTTTTTTCGGTTTCTAGCCCAGGCACTAGCTGCACAAGTTCCAACAAATTCCAAGTTTCCCAGCTTCCTTAGGAATAGTGGTTGACCAAAATATTTATGGAACTCATCAGCACCTCACCGGATACCAATTCAATTTTAAAGTGCAGTGCAAAATACTGTGCAGAGTTGGTAGCTAGATAACATAGGGAATAACGCTGTCAAGTATTGTCGAACTCAGCGTTAGCAGCCCCTACGACTGAATGATAAAGTGTAAAGAGATAAAATAATTAAGTGGGGAGTATAGGATACAAACAGTGCCCCAGAAAGTTAGAAATGTACCTTAAACCTGAGAAAATCAGGCACAAGTTTCCGAAGCTCTCCTGACTCTTGCTTCCGGTTCACTCCTGGGTCTTGACTCGTTCAAGGGCACCCTTGCCTCCGCTGGATCAGTTCCTTCAGGTCTTGGGCTGCTCCTTGTGGTGTGGCATCTTATTAACTGAGCATTTCCAGGCACAGGATACAGCCTACTAGAATATGAGCGATCTGAGAATCAAAGTGGACCTGCCGCAAAGGAATCCTCCGATCAACTACACTACAGAGTCACAACTTCAGGATGCCTGGAGCTGTTGAAAAACGTTTCTAATGCTTCAGCAACAGAGCAGAACGACCAGAGAAACTTCCAAGTAGACTAGGACTCTGGTGCTCTGGTACCAAAAAGAGAAAGAGAGGGAGAGGGCTAGGGGCCTGCTGTTACCCACACAATGTGCTGGTTCAACAGGTTGCTACTGTAGAGGTAACAATGGCATACCTTTTCTAAATCTTGTACAATGCCTGTAGCAACCTTTGTGCAGCCGGCTCCTCCAAAGTCCTCCACAGCACTAGGCTCGCTTCAGTGGTGCGTCAGCAGTTATCCCAGTATTCCTCGCCTCCTCACAATGTCAGTGTAGTCCACTACAGCAACAAGCAAGAGGGCACCCATTCTTACCCCTTTGCTGAGAGGCAGTGAGAGTTTGTTACTGGGCCCTGGAACATGGTCTACAGTTATCAGCCATCGATGTTCCAGGTGTCCAGAACTTGCTGGCAGGCATGCTGAGCTGGTTGCAGTCCAGAATGCAAGAATGGGAGCTGCTCACCTCAGTAGTAGAAGACCAGTTCAACAGGTGGGGTTGCCCAGAGTTGGACCTTTTTGCGTCCCCACTCAACATAAAACTGCCACTTTTCTTCTCGCTCAATCCAGGGCCTGGAGTTTTCTGGCGAGATGTATTGTCCCTCTCTTGGAAAGGGAGGTTCCTTTATGCCTTCCCTCCCTTTCCTGTGATTCAGAGAGTGCTAATCAAGTTCCAGATGGAGGGGCATCACCATGATCATGGTGGCTCCCTTTTGGCCTTGGCAGATTTGGTTTCCACTGTTGCAGCAGTTAGCAGTGGAGCCTCTGGTGCCCCTCCCCCTGTGCCCAGGCTTACTGCTACAGGAACGAGGAATCCTTCTTCATCCGAACCTGTGCTGTGCAAACCACTGCGTCCCTAGAACCCACTCCTGGTGTTGGTAAGGCTCATGGGCAAGCAGTTTGCACCAATACACAGGTGTGAGATGTCACATCTGTTGCTGAAGATTGCCTTTTTTGTTGGCCTTCACATCAGCTAGAAGGATCAGCGAGCTGCAGCCACTCTTGGTGGAGTCACCATACCTGGCCTTCCACAAGGACAAAGTCGTCTTTCACTCACATCTGAAGTTCCTCTTGAACGTCGTATTAGAGTTTAACCAGTGATTAACTTACTTTGTATGCTTTACAAGCCAAACCTGGGAGGCTGATCGCAGGCTCAATACCCTGGACCGGTAGACGGTGCTCCTGCATAACACAGTGCTTGGCTGGAGTTCATAGTGAGGCTCACCAGCTATTTGCCATATACACTGAAGCCGTGCCTGGTAGACCAGCAGTGAAGTGGACATTTGTTAGGTGGATAACATCCTGCATCATCCTCTGCTATCAGTTGGCAGGTAGGGAGCAAGCCAAGGGGCTTGGGGCTCATTCCAGCAATTATACTGCTGCTTCAGTGGCTGCTTCAAGGGATATCCCCATTTCGGAGATTTGCAGGCCTACAACCTGGAGTAGAGCACACATCTTCATATCCCATTACAGCATCGACAGCATGAGCCATTGGGATGCTGCTTTTGGGTCCTCAGTCCTCCAGTCTCTGTTCACCAAATAGGGTTGCATTCCTGGCCCCCTCTTCCTGGAGGATCTTTTTGGAGTCTGAAACTGAAGTTACGATCCTAGAAATATAGGTTACTCATGTGTAACTATAGTTCTAGTAGTGGTTTCGTTCCCATCCATACACTCCATCCAGCCTCTCTTGGCAAGTGGCACATGGATCCCTACTTTCAGCCTGCAGAGATCTGATATCACGGGGCAGAGCCAGAAGATATACCACCATGATGGTGGGAGGAGCTTAGCTTGAATAGTTACAGCAACTCTTCTGTCTCCAGAAAGACTGCCAGAGTGTGGATGTGAACTGAATGCCACTACTGGAACTACTGTTGGAGGTGAGTAACCTATATTTACGTAACATAACAGTAGATGTTTGAGAAGATTTCCATTGGGCCACAGCGCATCCACCTTCCTTCTCCCTTACCGATTTATTAGCAGGCAAGGATGTCTGCTGCCTTGTTGGGGTGTTCATAAGTGTCTTATATTTACAGTTCTTTGTTCCAGTCCCCTTCCTCTATAAGTGTGCCTGGTCCTGGTTTGGTCTCATGGTTCTTCCTAGAATGGATACCTTCGAGCTTGTCTTCGGCAGGGAACTGAGAAGTGATGGGGCTTGCCCATGATCATCCTCAAGGATATCTCCTCCATTAGGCCCCACCTTTGGAACTACAGCCTCCAGGTACTAGGTCTACACGAAAACTTGCTAGCTGGGGGCCACCCACGATGATGTCATGCATCGGTGTCTATATAAATGTGGGCAGACCCATGACTCAGTTCTTTTCCTGTCATTGATCACCCTCATCAGACCTGCTGAAGGAAACGTCGTCAACTAGCCATTGTCTGTTATTCTTTTATTAACCATGTATTTCATTGGCTCTGCATGCTGCCAAAGTCAAAAGAGTCTTTATTTCAGTACTGTAAATGCAGAGAGAAAATTTACAGAGCAGACACACACATGGTGTGTGTATGCTGCTTGGGGCTCTCTCACAACATGAGGACTTCTGTGATTTGTCAGAGCTTCAACCGGGCTACAAGGTGCCACTGTAAGAAAGCTCTAGAAAATGCCCTTCTCCTTAACACTTTAAAAGCCATGGAGAAGGAACAGGGCCCAAAAGCTCTAGCTCCCTCACCGTTAGCCGAGAAATGGCTGCCAAAGTTGAAGGACCATGACAGGGAACAGTTGATGTCGTGGTTCTCCTCATCGTTGGGCCACAAGCCCAAGGATAGTAGAATTGTACTGTCCATAGTAGGTACAGCAGATTTACCTTGTCTCAACAGTGACTGGGTGTTCAACAGTGAGGTCCCGGTCGCCATTGAGGCAAGGTAAATATATTGTATCATCGTCTGCTCTACTCCAGCATTGATGACAGCCCGCAACTCTTGTTGAAACACCAAGGTCGGGGCTTGGTTCAGGTGCTGCCATACCTACTAGAGACAGTACAAAACCATCATCATCGGGCCAAGGCCTTTCAACAATCAATCAACTTTATTTAACCAGGCATTAACACCATTGAGCAAAAATCATTTTCAAAGTGGTCCTGGACATTAATACAATACAGTACAATTCATAAGTACAGTTACAAGGGACGACAGTGTAAAGAAAAAAGAAAATACAAATAGAATCTTTTGTAGGTGACAAGCACTATACATGCCGGTCAGCGTAATTAACATGCAATGGTACATCATATTAAATTTATAGGAGTGAGGGTAGATGATAATCCCAGATAGCCTCTGCTAGCTAAGAGCTCATACCTTGCTGATAATAAGTAAGAAGGTATTAATAGAATATGGTAGTAGTGGGGGTGAAGGAATAGACAGCCAAAAATGGGAGGCCAGAAAGAGCTAGTGATGTGAATGGACCGGTGTAATCAGGATTAGGGAGCTAGTCTAGTGGGTGCATGATTTCCGTTGCTTGGGATGTACGGTGGGTGAGATACTCAGGCTTTGGGATTAGGGAGCGGCGCCAGTGGTTTAGGGATTATAGACGTCTAAAACAGCTGCATGGTTCCTTCAGATAATCCGTAATTAGAGCTTTGAATTTGGACAAGCTTGGAAGGGAGGATAGTTTTAATTAGCTTTGCATAGTGTTCCAAAGTGAAGGGAGTGAGGAGTTGATTACTGCAGAGCCATAGTTTGTTTTCACTCTAGGAACCTGGAAGCAAATTATGGAGAAGCGTCTCAGCCATAGGAACCCTTGGCCCATTTGAAGAGGTGCGAGATGTAAGCAGGATGGTTATCAGATAATGCTCTAAGGAACCAGAGTAGAGCATTTCTTTTTCTCCTAGTTGAGAGCGAGGTCCATCCCGACATCTGGTATAGAAGACAGTGATGTGTACCACGGGGTAGATTATGGATAAATCTTAATGCCCGGTGGTAAGGAGTGTCAAGTTTGTTAAGCATCGTTAAGGGGCAGTGACTGTAGAGAAAGTCAGCATAGTCCAGTACAGGGAGGAATGTGGATTGTACTAGTTGCCTTTTAGCTTCTAGTGTAAGTAGATGTTTAATGCGATAGAAGAAACCTAAATGCTGTCTTAGTTTCTTCGAGATTTCATTTATGTGGCACTGAAAGTTGAGTTTATTGTCCAGCCAGAACCCTAGGTATTTGAAGGTGTCTACTACTTCTAGGGGTTCGTCTAAAAGTGTTCGGATCTGTGGGATATGTGTATATCCGAGAGTGGACTTTGGAGAGAGAGAGAATCATAGTTTTAGTCTTTTTAGCATTGAGGAGGAGTTTGAGTGATGAGGTTGTATTGGAGGGTGGTGAAGTCTTGCTGTAAATACTCATGGGCCAATTCCAAAGATTTATCTGTGGTGTATAGTTCAGTATCATCTGCAGATAAGTGCACATTGGCTGAGCACAGCTGCAAGTCCAGATTATTGATGTATATTGCAAAGAGAATAGGGCCCAGGATGGAACCTTGGGGTACTCCTCGTAAGAAGGATTTTTTGTGGGGACAAGTCGCCTATAACTTTGACTTGTTGTAGTCTATTGGTTAGGTAGCTGGTAAACCATTTAATGGCAGAGCTATCAAGTCCGATATTAGTGCAGAAAGCATGAGGGTATGATCCACCATGTCGAACGCCTTACTTAGATCAAGGAAGAGGGCAAATACATGCTTCTTAGACTCCAAGGCCATTTGCCAGTCTGTAGTCACATTTGTAAGAGCCAATACTGTGCTGTGTTTGGCTCTGAAGCTGGATTGAGCTGAGTTTAGCAACTTTTTTTGAATCCAGATGTTCTCTAAGCTGGACGTTGACAATTTTTTCAAGTAATTTAGAGAGGACGGATAGTATAGGGATAGGCCAGTAATTGTTCAGATCACTCTGATCCCCGGACTTGAATAAGGGTAGGATGTGGGCAGTTTTCCACGACACAGGTAACTCGCCCTGAGTCAAGGAAGTATTGAATAAATGGGTAATGGGGGTGGTCAGGTAGGTATGGCCAAGTTTTAGGAAATAAGGTTCAATATTGTCAGCACCGGCACTCTTTTTAGTATCCAGGGAAAGGAGGAGGTCCTCAACTTGTTTGAATGTAATTGTGTGGAAGCTGAAAGGGGAGGGATGTGGTTGGTTATGGTTGTGGTTATCAGTAGTGTCAACAGTGGAGTCTCCTGCTGGGTTAAGTTTGCTAATAGGTGAGGTGTCAAAGGCAAGCCTTGCAGTGGCAAAATGATCATTAAACTTCTCTAGTATATCAGCTTTGTCTGTGTAGGTGGTTCCCGCAGACACTGTTTTGTTTGGAAGGGATGTGACAGTAGACTGGCCTTCAACCTCTTTGAGGATGTTCCAAAATTTGGCCGAATAGTTTTTGTCTTCTAGTTCTTTTTGGAAGTACCTATCTTTTTCTGATCTAATTAGCTTGGTACAAGCATTCCTTGAGATACGAAATGCTAGCCATACAAGCATTCCTTGAGATACGAAATGCTAGCCAATCGGCCTCAAGGTGAGATATCCTTGCCTTTTTCCACCAGTAGTCCCTGTCCCTAAGTGCTTTCTTCAGGGTGGGAGAGAACCATCTGGGAGTTTTATTTTTTTGATTTGATCAACACAAGTAGTCTTGACTCCTTTACAAGATGCCTTTGAATCAGGCTGTACAGGTGCCGTTCTCAGAAATTTTCAGATGTATTCTGCCTGGACTGCCATTACAGGCAGCTATACTGCTGACAGGGCCTCCTGCTATGCAGCCCTCGATAGCTTCCATCAGCATACCGCAGATGCCTGCCTCTCAGCTGCTGCTGGCATCTCTAATTCATTCTCTGATGCCTATCATTGATAGAGATGTCAACGATGAGGTTGAATATAATCCTGACCTCATGTTGTTGGAGGAGGATTTAGAGGAGGAATATGAGGGAGAACAATATATGGCACCACACTGTAGTTCTGCCCTCTCCTCTTGCAGTAAGGACTCGGTGGCGTATACCCCAAGGTCTCCTCTTGAGAATCCTGCTTTTCAAGCCATGATGCTGCAAATGCAAACTGTCATGGGCTTTGCTGTGGAAGAGGAACTTTCCACAGAAAGAAATTTGATGGATATTGTTGGAGGTCCCTTGCACACCTTCCATAATAATTCTACCTGTATATACCCTGCATTAAAGGTTGCTACCTTTGCTGCATGGTACAGACCAAACTCACTCTCTGCAGTACCCAGAAAGGTTGATCATCAGTATCCTGCTCCATCTACTTAGCCTTATTATGCTAACCAGCAGAAACTTGACTCTAGTCATCAAGGCTGCTCATGATAGGTCAAGAGCACCTAAACATAATGAGCACTTTGAATTCTGATAAATAATCTAGGAGAGTGGATGTGATGGGCAAGTGTATGTATGCTTCTGCCTTACTGGGCCTTAGGTTTGCAAACTATCAGGCCCATATGATCAGATATTAAAACGGCTTGTGGAAAGCTGCCAGAACTGCAGCACAGGCTTTGCCTGATGGTTCTGCCAAGAATGAGATACTTAAAACCATAACCTTTGGGACTGAGGTTGTCAAGCATTTGCTACGCTGAGCAAATGTCTCTTGATGCTTCTGCCAGGGCTACTGCTTCTGGCCTTAGTATGAGAAAATATTTTTGAATCAGAATTGCTGGCTTTGTCAGTGATGTGCAACAGGTAGTTTTGAATGCCCCTTTTAGAAGGACAAAACTGTTTGGCTGTGATGCCGAAGAGACCTTAAGAGATCTTCAGAACTCAAAAATGACCCTAAGATCTGTCAAATCCCAGTATCCCATTCCTGCCAGGGGTTGTGGGAGGGGATTCTTTTGTCAGCCAGCTGCCAGAGGTGGCCGTGCCAACCATCAGCAAGGCTGTGGCAGAGAATGTGACCCCTTGCTGGGTCCCTTCCCCCCAGCTGTACATATAAAATCACCCAGAGCAGTAGGTACTGGTGGCACTGCCACCACCGGCTCTGCATGACTGTTTTCCGGAGACACCCCCAGCTCCCCTGTTACTCTCCCTGCATCTCAAACAGTGGTGAGAGATCACAACAGACATATGAAGAAGCCAGCAGAAGAAGGCCTTTGGGCTTATCAAGTCTGCTTGTATTGCAGGGTCCACAGCTTGAGCTAATGTCCCTGCCCTCCCTCCTCCCTATTCCCCATCCTCCCACCTATGATCCTTACCTTCCCTCTATGCCTATCCCAGCCTCTCTTAAAGCTGCCCACTGTCTTCAACGAAATGACCTCTTCCAGCAGCGCATTCCAAGTGTCCACCAACCTCTGTGAAGAAGTGCTTCTTGACCTACCTCCAACCCTCCAGCTTAAGACTGTGCCTACTCATGTTATGGTTGCCATTCAGCTTACAGAGATTCTCCTTATCAGCCTTATTTATCCCTTTCAAGTACTTGAAAGTCCCAATCATGTTCTCTCTCTCTCATCTTCCAGGGAGTACATGTTCAGTGCCCTCAACCTCTCTTCGTATGCCTTACCCTGCTGACCTGCTGTCATCTTTGCAACCCTCCTCTGGATCTTCTCCAGCAGGTTAATGTCTTTTTTGAGGTGTGGGCACCAGTACTGAACTCCATACCCTAGATGCGGCCTTACCAGTGACCTGTACAAGGGCAGTATAACCTCCTCCCTCTCCTACTACTGATCTCTCTAGATATGCATCCCGGCATCTTGTTTGCCTTTGCTGCTGCTTTCTTGCACTGCATGGCGTGCTTCAGGTCACTAGTGCTCATCACTCAGATGAGTGGGTCTTGGAGATAATTGCAAGAAGGCATGCTCTGGAGCTGCTAGAAACTCCTCCAGATCATCCTCTGCCTCCTTCCAATTATTCTCTGGGCCATTTGTCCCTTCTGAAGGAAGAAGTTCAGTCATTATTCCAAAAACATGTTATTGAACTGGTTACATCTCAAGAGACAAACAAAGGGTTCTATTCTAAATATTTCCTGGTCCCAAAGTGGACAGGGTATCTGTGTCCTGTGTTGGATCTCGGGTATCTTAGCATCGACACTGAATACAAGAAGTTTCTAACAGTATCCCTGCAAGCTCTGATTCCCTTTCTGCAAACAGGGGACTGAATTTGTTCACTGGACATGAAAGATGCATACCTTCATTTCAGGATCAGAAAATCACACAGGCAACACCTCTGCTTTGTGCGGAAGGGGGAACATTACCAGTTCAGAGTATTGCCCTTTGTCCTGTCTTCTGCAACACAGATATTTACCAGATGCTTGGCAGTAGTAGCAGCAGCCCTTCGCAGGGAAGGCCTGTATGTTTTCCCCTATCTGGATGACTGGCTGTTGAAGGCCATCTCTTGGGAAGCTTTCCTTCATACCTTGTCTCGGACAGCACAATTGTTCAAGAAATTTGGCATAACAGTAAATTTTCCCTGTACCCATTCCCTGCCAAAGACTGCAGTAAATAAGAGCAGTCTTGGATACAGAGAAGAGTTGTGCTTTCTTGCAACAGGACAGGGCAAAAAACCTGATAGCCAAACACAGTTGATATATAGGAGCCACTGTCTCTGTGAGAACAGTGTTATGTCTCCTGGGTCTGATGGCTGAGGTCGTTGTGATGGTTATATTGGCCTACCTACATATGAGAATCCTTCAGTGGGGACTCAAGGTCCAGTGGGATTAGCTGACAGATGAGCTGGACCAAGTGGTTCTTGTCATGTCCCCACTTTGCAGAGAATTGCTGTGGTGCATGGATTGCAAAAACCTATTAAAGGGCATTCCGTTCTTTGTACCAGCTCCTGTACAGAACTTCACCACAGATGCCTCAGGCTTCTGTTGGGGTGCTTATCCTGGCCTTTGTCAGACACCAGGGTAATGGACCAAGGTGGAGACCAGGTTACACATAAATGTCCTTGAGATGACAACTGTCCTGTACAACCTCCTGGTACTCAAGAGTGTCTGTGCCCCGTCCATTGTTAATACAGACAGACAATGCCTGGGTCCGTAATTAAAAATAAAGGTATATGGTGCCTGGGCAACCAAAAAAATGAGATTGTATCGAGCTATATTTATTTAGGATTGACTATAGATAATAAATGCTCATGGACAGAACATATAAAAATCACAAGGGAGAAAGTTAAAAAAACAGTTAGAGGTCTGGAGAGATTCAACTATAGATTTGGTGGACAAATGGGAAAACCTCTGATCTGTGCACTGAAAAGCTAAATATCAAGCTCAAGTGCTTTATGGGGTAGTGATCTGGGAAGGTACCTCCTTGGATAAATTAACCAGCTCGATGTTCAAGCTGTTAAGGAAAACAGTGGGAGTGGGCTACTCTTGCCCTGCCACTTATATAAGGGCTGAATTGGGAATTGCTAACCTAATGGCTTCAGTACATTTAAAAAAGATTGGATGGTGAATTAGGATATTGAGACTCCCGGCTAACCATTTAACTGTAGAGTGCCTAAAAGAAAAAAAAAGGGGGGGGGTTGAGCTAGGGTACAATAAATAGAGGATAATGTATGGTCCTCTGTCGTTAACCGGTTTGTTAACCATGAAGAGGTTGCCAGGGTGACCATGTTAACCTTGTGAGTGAAGCTCGAGACGTTTACGTCACCATGGCAACCTCGAGACGTTACACAAATCGGTTAACGATAGAGGGACCATACATTATATTTTATAGTGTATGGTCCCCGTAAACTGGCAAAACAAATGAAGGTTTCTTACGTTTGGCAGCACTGCGGACATTCTGGGTCATTTTCTTGCCGCAGCATTAGTTTCGGGAAGGCCGTCGGTGCGCAAGATAAAAGGTACACGCATGCGCAGATGGGCTGCGTTTGTAATCCCATCACTATGACGTACTCGAGAGGTTTATAACAAACTTATGTCATAGCGATGGGATTATCAAGAAATAATTTTGCCACTTTTTACCAGTAATAAGGGCTAACCATACATTATTAATACATTTTGGTACCCAGGGCTTCTGCATCTATTGAAAATATACAAACTAACTTGTTTAAAAGTTTTAACAGAAAAGTGAGCGTTAATAAGTCTAAAATATCGTAAATACATTAATAAACAGATAGCTAATTGGTGCAACCAAGGGGACCTGGAGGTTATTAGGGCCTCACTTTTTTCAAGATGGTATGCATTCAATAATATTGGTTTTGGCTATAAACCATATCTAGATCTATTAACAGATCCTAAGTTAAGGAGAACATTCACCATTTAAAAGTTTGAAAGATTTCAAGGTAACATTCTTTGGGCAAGATATAATAAGCTGTCAAAAGAAAATGAAAATTGCACCTGTGAGGTCGGGGGGTGTTGAAGATCTAGTGTATATATATATTTTTTTATCATTTATTGGGTCTAGGATTACAATTACCTTTGAGTCCAAGGCTCTTTTACAAAGGTTCCACGTCACATGTTACAAAGGATTATACAGGTTGCAAAAAGGAACATTTTGGTTACATATTAGAGAACACAGCAAGTAGGATACATAAGCTGTGAGAGAGAGTGTAGTAGTGGTAGGAGGGGGGTAGGAGGACAAAAAAAGAAAACGAGAAAGGGCAGCAGTAGCAGGAGTTTAGAAAAGGAGCAGGAGGGAGAAAAGAAGGGTTGGGAGGGTGGATAGTGAGGGGGAGGCAAGAGAGAGGTGCCATGCAGCCAAGGCGGCGTTGTCAGTGTCATAAGTGCGGGAGAGAAGGTGGCTGTGGAAGGGCAAGTGCGGTGGGCAGGGCCCAGCACAGGTGAGCACAGGAGGATGGGTGCTGAAAATGAGTAGCCATGGCAGTCGCAGGTGCTGGAGGCAACAAGGGTGTTACAGAGTCTGGATTTGAAGGCACCAAGTCTGCTGGTAGTGGTAGTATCATTGGCAAGACCATTAAATCAGGTGGGTGCTCTGAAGGTGAAAGATCGTTGGCCTTGGGTTGTGCGGCAGTGGGGGATTTGGAACAGTTGTGGCTTTGAACCCCTGGTGATTCTTGAGTTGGTTTTTGTTTGAAGAAAGGTGCAGACTCCTGGGGGGCAAGGCCCAGTTGGATTTTCTTTGCAACTACACAGGTTTGGTACTTAATTCTATTTTCAAGTTGCAGCCAATTTGCTTGTGTATAGAGGTCACACGTGTGCGTGAGCCGTTTAGCACCAGTGATGAGTCGACAAGGCTTGTTTAGGGTGGTGGTTACCCTTCTGAGTGCCATGGCAGTGGCGGCGCCATAGATGACAAGGCCATAGTCAGTCTGGGAGATAATGGAGCTTTGGACAGCAGCAGCAAGGGCCTCTTTAGTTAGGTGTCGCCATAGGCGATAGAGTAGGCCCAGTCTGGAGTTCGCAGATTTGGCAGCATTAGTTATGTGGGTAGCGTAGGACAGATGGGTGTCTAAGGTGATTCCTAGATACTTGAAGGATTGGACCTGCTCCAGGGGGCTGCCCTGGCTGGTGTTTATGGAGAGTTGGTGATGTTTATGCTTGTTATGGCAGCTGGTGAAAGTCATGGTCTTGGTTTTTTCTGGTTAAGAATTAACTTATGATTTTTGAACCAGTTCTCGACCGAGGTGAAACCATGTTGAAGGGTTAGTTGTAGGTGGCTTGGGTCCTGACGGGAGACTAGGAAGACAGCATCATCCATGTAAAGTATAATTTGTTGAGGGCAAGAGTTGGGGAGAGAGTTGAGGAACAAGCCGAAAAGTAGTGGGCCCAGTATGGAGCCCTGGGGAACCTCAGAGTGAACCTCTTTGGTGTCGGAGAGTACATCAACTATTTTCACACATTGGGTTCGGTTACCAAGGTAGCTCTTGAACCATGCCACAGATTCAATGGAGAGGCCAGTGTTCAGTAGTTGACCAAGCAGGAGGCGATGGTGGACGGTGTCTAAGGTCTTTGACAAGTCTGTAAATATAGCTCCAGTTAGGAGACCGTGGTCTAAGGAGTTGTGGGTGGCACCAGTGAACTCAAGAAGTGCAGTAGCAGTGCTGTGACCCTTCCTAAAACCATGCTACTGTTTGCATAGGATGTTGTATTTGCCCAGATAGTCGGTGAGCTGGTCCGCTACTATCTGTTCCAGGGCCTTAGATAGGGAGGAAGGATAGAGATAGGGCAGTAATTCCCGTGAGTGGTCCGATCACTACTTTTATGGATTGGAGTGACTGTTGCTGACTTCCATTTATCAGGGAACTGGCTGAGAGAGAGAGAGAGAGAGAGAGATTAAAAATCCTGGGAAGAGGCCCCAGTACTTCCCCCAGAGTGAGAGACAGAAGCTTGAGATCCAGTGTATCAGTGCTTGCTCTGGTGCTGCCGATGGCTTTGGAGATGTATTTCATGACTGTATTCCTATTTACTGCTTTGACGTGGGGGGGCGGTTTTTGGGTGGAGACTGATGGGTGGGAAGAGGAGTGTCACTACCGTTGAAAAAGTCGGGGGGGGGGGAGGACGCTGCTGAGGTCTGTGAAAGCATTTGAAAGTATTGGCAATCATTTTTTGGTCCAGGGTAGTACTCCCGTTAATCTCGAACGGTCGGGGGTGATTTGGACTTCTTCCCAGTATAGCACACTGGTTTAAGGCTGTAAGCTGCAAATCTGGAGACCTGGGTTTGAATCCCACAGCCCCCACTTGCGTACTGTGTGACCATGAGCAAGTGACTTAACTTCCCTGTGTTCCCAGGTCGCAACTGTAAACAAGCTTTCAGCTTAGTGTGCTACTCCTGTTTAAACAATTACAAAAAAAAAAAATACATACAATTGATATCTTTTATGTTATTCCAGAAAGCTCTTCCATTTCCCCATGAGTCAGTGAGTGCTTTCTTGTAATAGTCAGATTTCTGTTGGCGTATGGATTTGGTACAGTCATTCCTTGCTCTTTTGTATTTTTGGATGTCTGCTTGATTCCCAGTTGATCTTGCCATTTCCAAGAGATGGTCCCTATGTTTTAACTTCTTTAAGAGGGAGCCCGAGAGCCATGGGTTGCAGAGAGATTTAACTTTGCGCTTTTTTAGCAGGGCGAAGGTGTTACAGGCTTCATTTAATATGAGGATGAATTGGTCCAGGGCTGTATTTGTGTCTGTGGCCCAGTCGATGGGAGACCAATTTTGATTAAGTAGGTGTGTTTTTAGGCGGGTTAGCTGTCCACGGGGTAGGACTCTGCTGAGGATGATTTTAGGTTGGGGTTTGCAAAATTTATTTGACCAGGTACAGCTGACGGGAGAGTGATCACTGAGAGAGTTGGGCAGTATGGTGGTTCTTGTGATCCGAGTGGGGTGACTAGTCAGGATCCAATCCAGTAGGGTGCTGGTTCCAGTTCTATAGTTTTTTCTGGTTGGGAGTCCAGCCTCTGTGTGAGGTTTGCCAATATGACTGAGTCCCGGGCAGCCCCTGCTTCTACTCCCAGCCAGTTTATGTTGAAGTTACCGAGTATGATGGTTTTGGAGTCAGGTGGAAGTGCTTTGATGTAATCCAGCACTGCATTGAAGCCCGGTCCCTGTTCTTTAGGAGGGATATACATGGTAATGGCTGAGAGGGCTTTATTCTGTGCACCAAGTAGGATTTTGACGTGCAGTAGTTGGATAGTGGGTGTCGGTAGTTCAGTGTGGATGGGGTACCCCACCAGATTGGCTTCTAGATAGAGTGCGCATCCTCCTCCTATTTTGGATTTACGATCGAGCCTAAAGATATTATAGCCTGTGAGGGAGATTGCTTGCTCAGGCACTGAGGGGGTGAGCCAGGTTTCTACCACTGCCAGAATATCAGGCTGGTGGGTGCTTGCAAAGGCTTGCAGTTGATCAAGTTTAGGTAGTAGGCTGCAGATACTCAGGCAAAGAATTGAGAGAGTGCCAGCGCTCTTGGATTGGGTGGAAATCCTTACGGTCTTCGGTCTATCTTATGGTATTGTTCATGGTACTCTTTGGAGAGGACCTACTGGATGAAAGTCTTTTTGGATCCTAGATATGCTGTTACTCATGAGATGTTAACTATAATATGAATGCACACTGCAGACCCCTAGACAGTAAATAGAATGTACAAGTACTGTGACGTAGTTAATAAGAAAAAAAAAACTTCTGGCACTACATTTTTCATTATGAAATACTGACCAGGGTAAGGAGGGGATATGTATAGTGTTGGATTTTAGTAGAGCTTAATTAATGTGTATTTATTCAACATGTACCATATAAAGGTGTAAGTGACCTTTTTAATTGTAAATGTTCTTCATTGTATACTGCTGTTACCTAAACTCTTTTAGTGTGTAGAATAAATAATAATTACTGGGCTTAAATTTTAACAATAGGCAGAAGTGTTTGCTATTTCTCGTAACAACCCGCAGGTTATTACGGGTTTCATGCGCAGCGTTTGTCAATGACCAGTACAAGCACCCTATCAGTAAAACTGAATCTCGTTCAAAAAAAAAAAAAACAGCAACCAGAAAATTTTGTACTACATGTACCTGTCAGACGAATCTTGCCTTCTCCTCACAGCGCTGTAATCTAATTTCATTTCATGGTCATTTATAGTCTGAAAAAAAAAGGAAAATGGCAAATCTGACAAGCAGGTTCGCTATCTCCCCCCAAACGTCAACAACATGAATTTATTGAAGCCCAGGCTAACACAAACACAAGAAGAAAAACTGAAAGCAACCTAAGACTTTTGAACATACTGTATTTCTGAGTGAGGCTGGTGAAAATGTCAACTTCACAACATTACAGATGAGTAAACCGGATGAGTTAATAGCAAGCTTCATTTACTGTTTAAATAAAAGCGATGGCAGTGAGTACGAACCAGGGTTGGTAAGTTAGTTTGTGGCTTCCATTGACAGGCACCTTGTAAATAGCAACTACCGACACTCAATATAAAGAGGTCTTCAGACAGATTTCATGGAGACAAAAGCCGCAAAGCTCAAACACCTGAAGAAAATGGGGAAGGGTAACAGGCTCTTAAAAGCACAGCCCCTTACAGAAGATGACATAAATTTGCTGTGTTTATCTGGCACCTTGAGCTTAGAAAGTCTCGCAGGTTTACTAAATTTTCTTTTTTTTAATACTGGAATACAGTTTGCTCTATGCACAAAGGAACACTATGACCTGGCTTGGGGTGATATTGTGGAGGGCAGAGACAGCAGTGGGCTCCGATATTTGGAATACAATGAACGGCAAACAAAAACACGCACAGGAGACAACCCTAGGGATGTTAGACCCATAAAACCTAGAATTTACCAAAATCAAGACGGAGACGCGCTTACAGCATATGACATATATAAAAGTAACAGACTGCAAGCCACCTTATTTCCCACAAGCTCCTTTCTATCTGGCACCCAATGTAAATGCAGGAAACGGTTCCCTCTGGTACTGCAGCATGACTGTCGGAATAAACAAACTGAGGTCCATGATGGGCAAGATGAAAGCCAATGCAGGCATAGCCGATGTAAATGAATCACAAACCGTTCAACCCGAAAAACATCAATACAAAGACATTGACTGCCAGATCCCCCCCCAACTGAGGTACAACAAATATCTGGGCACTGTAACCTTCAGAGTATAAATATCTACTCTGTACTATCTGAAGAAAAGCAGCATAAAATTTCTAAAATTCTCCAGTACCTTCCAGATTCAAAGGAAAATGATGCCGAACAACCTTCCACATCCAAATGCCCAGCACCAAACCAGGCCAGCACGCAAATAACCTCGATGGAGACATCTTCAGCATGAAGATCCCTGGGTACCATATTTGGCCCAAACTGCATTATAAATCGGGGAGTGACCATACTAAGAAATGTTTATTATACTTCTTACGCCAAACATGTGACAAAGAAAATCACAAGGGAGATGGGTTTCTCATCACTGTCCTGAAGTATGTACATAATCTCCAGAATTGTAGGATCTCAGGTTCTCCAAGATCTCGATCTGTCTCCCCCCCGTGGAGCTAGGATACAGAATGCTATATACTACAGATAACAGTGTAGCAACACAGATTACCTCATAGTTTCAGATATGAGAAACAATATGTATTGGTCCTAAGTCATTCTCAATTGGATGATGACTTAGGAGACAGAATTACTAATGAGTATCATATGAGACAAATATGCATCGGTTAGCACTATAGCTTGGACAAAAGAAATGCTGACTGGAGTCTATTACACATGGCATTTCTTGCTTATGTATAATATAAGACATGACATAAAGGATTTCTCTCTCTGTCAGCTATCTTGCTTAAACAAAGATAAATGCTGACTGGCCACATCTATATATATCTATATGAGAATATACATAGTGTATAAAGTAATCACTGCTGGTCCCTCAGAGTCATCTTATCAGTGATTAGGTAGATTATATATGGAATATTAGTGATTAGGTAGCTTATATATGGAATATATGTAAAAGACAAACATAATGCATTATAGTGAGGGTATAATAGTCATGCATGATCTAATCCTATGAAGGATGTAAACATTAGCAAATATTAGCAGCAATGCACATTGCTGGCACTCATGCTTATATGATGGATGCCTAAAATCTACATGTTAGTGCAAAATAGCAGTATCACAGTATAACAGACCAGGAATACAGTGTGAGGTATATGTGCGGTGTGTGTGGGACGATAGGGGACATAACCCAGGCGCAACCCTGCGCTGATTGTACATATTTGTGAATGGCTTTTTAAAGCTCAACAATGAAGAGATGATGATGACAGACACTGCCAGTATGATGCATTACATCAACAACCAGTGGGGCACTCCTTCCTGTCCCCTATACAGGGAAGCTATGAAAATGTGGTACTGTGCTCTGTCTCACAGCCTATAGTTGTCAGGCATGCATCTTCCAGGTCTCCAAAACATGTTTGCAGACCGGCTAAGCAGGTCATACCTCAAGATTCATGAGTGGGAACTGCTAAACTCTGTGGTAGAGAACCTGTTTACAAAATGTGGTCATCCAAAGTTGGACCTTTTTGCATCCCCACACAATGCAAAACTGCCGTGTTTCTGCATGCTCGCTCCAGGGCCTGGAGCTTTTTGGCAAGACACATTTTCCCTTTCTTGGCAGAAGAAATTCCTACATGCATTTCCACCAATTCTACTAATGGTTCGCCCACGACGTTGAGCCTGTAAAACTGGTGAGCTTAGTGGAAGGCACGTATTTTTATGCAAAACTGTAAGTAGTCTGTAGTGTTTTTCTTCCTGACACCGGTGAATCAACACCATTTATTTGTTTTCTTGTAAAAGTGGGTTTTCTCTCTTTTGTATTGTCTTTATATAGCCTGTATTTTTAACCTGACTTTTGCAGTAAAAGTCTATGTACATAACACCAGCCGTGCCCCTGGACCCCCCCCTTAAAAAATATATAATCACCTCCACCCCCTGGCATCTTGGGGTGGTGGAGGCAACATAAAGCATGGCACCCAGAACGTCTGAGTGCCCGGATCAGTTTCTCCCTCATTTGCGCCCCATCAACGATATAATTTCCACTAATATGGTGGGTGCTGCTCAAATTACAGATGGAGGGGTGCCACTCTCATCCTCATTGCTCCGTTAATAGCCTCACTAGATATGGTTTCCACTTCTACAGCAGATGTCAGTGGAGCTCCTGTCCTCCTGCCTGTGAGTCGGGGCCTGTTGTCACAGAACAAGGTATCCCTGGTCCATCCAAACCCAAAGTCTTTACATCTGCTCACATGGCTCCTAAAGACATAGCCATTGCATGTTTCTGGAGTATCCCCAAAGTTTTTTGATGCATTGATTGCAGCTAGAAAGCTTTCTACCAGACATACTTTTTTCATGAAATGGAAGCAATTCACATTGTGGGCTGCTTTCCGACACCTGGACCCATTTACTTGTCCTGTAAATGGTGTGTTGGAGGACTTGCTGTCCTTCTCAGACTATGGTCTACAATATTCCTCACTTAAGGTGCATTTGGCTGCTGCATGAGGTTTCCCTGCCCCTATTGAGGGTCGTATGGTAGCCCAGTTAGCAGTGTCCAGTACTTTTCTGAGAGGTATTCTGCATATGAAACTTACTGTCTGCAATCTAGTCCCACTCTGAGACTTGAATTTTCTGCTTGAGAAACTGACGTTGGCTCCTTTTGAGCTAGACATGACTTGTGGCTTACATTTCCTATCATGGAAAACATTTGGTTGCAGTCACTTATGCTCAGAGGATTTCAGAGCTTCAGGCTCTAATGTGTGATCTTCGTTTTGATTTTCCACAAAGACAGAGTTTCTTTGCATACAAATCCTAACTTTTTATCAAAGGTGGTATCTGAATTTACACTGATTCAAATGATACACCTTCCTGTTCACTACCCTTAGCATGCCAGTCAGGGTCAGGCACTGCTCTATACTTTAGACATACACAGAATATTCAGATACTGTGTGAATTGCACCAAGGACTGCAGAAAGTCCTCTCAGCTTTTTCATTCATCTCTAGGAAAGCGGGTGCTTCTGTGTCTAAACAGTGTCTGTCTAAATGGCTGACATATTGTATTATGTTCTTTTACAGGAAGTATAGTAAGGAACTTCCTGGTGTAGTTTGTGGTTACTCCACAAGGGCAATGACCTCTTCTGTTGTGTGTTTCAAAAAGGTTTCTGCTGTGGACATTTGTGCTGCAGTCACATGAAGTACTGTCCACACCGTCACTAAACATTACTGTCTGGACATAGTCTCTTGTAGACATCCTGTTTTCTGGCTTGCTGTACTGCAAGGCCTGCTCTCCTGAGTAAAAATCAGGCTGCAACCGTCTCCCAGTTGATATTTGGAATTGCTTGGGAATCATTCCAACGGTGTGGCCTAATGGAGGAGATATCCTAGAAGATAGAACAGTTACATACTTACCATAACAGTAGCTCTTCGAGAGAATCTCTTCAGTTAGGCAGTGCCATTCCTCCCTTCGTCCCCCTTCTCCTTCAGTGAGGGTTGCATCAGATATTGTGCCTGAACCTAATCCATGCATCCTATGTCCAGCTGCATGCATCTCCTTGTAGGCCTTGCACTGGTATTCTCTCCTGGTTCCCCACAGTTGGAGTTCTCCGAGTCTGTCTCAGACAGGGAACTGAGGAGTGATACAGCTGCCCATATTTATATAGACACTGATGCATGACGTTGTTGTGAGTGGCTGCCTGGCTAGCAAAAGTTTCTGTGTGGTCCTAGTTCCTGGCGGCTATAGTTCCAAAGGTGTGGCCTAATGGAGGAGATTATCTTGAAGATCTACTGTTACAGTAAATACGTAATTGTCCTTTTTATAGGTGTCATTGTTGTATGTCATCATGGGCAGCCCTTGGCTATCAAGTTTTCTAGTGTTCTTTATTCCAATGGCTTACAGTTCCAAAGGTATGGCCCAGTGGAGAAGATTATGTAAAAAATCTGCTTTTACATACAGTAAGTGTTCTTTACTTGCACTCTCCAGCATTGGTGCCTCTCACGATGGTAGCTGCTCTCCTGTGGTTGGCCACAGCATTATGCAGTGCCGCAAGGAAGACTGACCACAGGCCAGGGGATACCAAGCACATCACAGAAAATAGTTGCTCATTTCCCAGCTGGAGGGTACAGATATTACTTAAATGCCCACAGTCAACTGTCCAATGAATACCTTTGATGGCTGTTACAGAGGCAGCCACACAGCTGCCAAGTGAGTGAGAAGACATAAGAGCGACCACAAAGGCAGATAGAGGAAGAATGAGAAGGCCATTGGAATACACCTTACATAAGAAAATATAAAGTTCTGCTGAAGGGGAGACCGTAGAAATAGAGCCAAAATCTAGAGACAGCATGAACAGCTGAGAGAAAAAAAATTTAATTTGTGAATTGTACATGAAATAGGGAGCAACATACAAATTACTTTTTGGCTGCATGTTATAAAGAGACTTAAAAAATGACAAAGAATTTAGAAATTTAATTCGGCAAAATACATTACCTGGCAGTGGTTTAGCCTACAATTACGCAGTGTAGCTGTAGTAAAAACCTAGTCACGACTCACACACCAGCTCTGAAAACCAACATACCTGACATTTTCTTTCTCACTGTATTGAGAGCGGCACATCCTGTGCCTCCCCCTTCCCCTTCCCCCAACCACAGGTGTTTTGGCTTCTTAACAGTAGCACTAGCAGACACTGCATGCCAAACTACTCAATAGCCGTGTTTACACGGCTGACCTCACTCATTCTTTGGAGTGTTGCAGAGCTGCCCCGACCCAAAAGATGCTTGGCTAACGCATCTACACAGCCCCACTCAGTGCCGATGTTTAAGACGCGCTGGAGAGGGACTGGGAGTTGGGGCAGTCAGCTGATGGAAGCACCTGCAAGTGGGAGCGAGTGGTGCAGCCTGTCCACAAGGCCGCTTAAATCGCTCACTCCCAAATGCATCCCCAGACCTTCTGGGACCACCGAGCATCGCAGGGAGTGGCTTACTGTGATTTGGTAAGTGTCCACATGGCAGCATTTATACCGCAGCAACCGGAGTGCTTGGATTGCTGCAGTGCAAATGCCGCTGTGTAAACAAGGCTTTAAAAGAGCCACAGTGTTTAATCTCTTCTGACACTATAAATTCATTCTTCTATAATACTTGTACAACTTTAATTTCCTGTTTTACTACAATTGCTATGTATTAGTTTGCTCACAAGCCTTTCTGGTCATTTTAGCCACACCTGATTGTGTTTTAAAGGTTTGAAATGCACTTCCTAGCAGTGAAAAGACACCTTTGGGTTTGACCTTCCACCCCTGGGACCTGCATCTCAATCCTTATAAACCACTCTGGAGTGGCTTATTACTTACTGTACGTAACAGACATTCTCCATACTGTCCGAGTCTCATGTGGTCTACTTGTGTCAGAACATGATCCATGTAAAGGAGAATAAGTATTTGCCTTCAAAAACTTATTCTACCTGTTTTGTTTTTAAGTACAAATATAGTGCAGCCTGCATTATCTGCCCCTATATAATCCACCACCCTGCTTATCATACAAACATACAAAAATGCCAGCAGAAAGAGGCCATTTTGGTCTGTCTTGTCTGCTCAGGTATCCAGCTCTCAGATGAATTTACTGGAGCTGTCCCCCTCCTCCCTTTTCCACATGGAGTTTACCCCCCTCAATCTTCCCACCTGTTATGACTCTCCCTTTCACCCTGTCCTAACCCCTTTTAAAGCTGTCCACAGTTGTCAGTGATACCACCTCCTCCAGCAGCTTGCTGCACTTCAACACTGCTCTTTCTGTAAAAAAGCACCTTGTCATTTCCCATTTGACCCTTCCCCCACTAATTGTAGACTGTGACCCCTAGTGAACCCCTTCTCCCGGAGATTGAAAATGCCTTCTGTTCTAACCTTGTTCATCCCTTTAATGTACTTGAAGGTTTCAGTCATTTCTCCCCTCTCTCTTCTATCCTCCAATGAATACATATTGAGCTCCTGCAGCCTCTCTTCATAGAGATTGTCCTGCAGGCTCTGGACCGTCTTAGTTGCCCTGCACTCTAACCCCTCCAGTAATTTGATGTCCTTTTTCAGGTATGAGCACCAGAATTGCACACACTACTCCAAGTGAGGTCTCACCAAGGACCTGTACAATGGCAGAATGACTTCCCCCTTTCCTGGATATGATTCCTCTGGCAATGCAGCCCAGCATCCTGTCGGCCTTGGCTGCTGCTTTACGACAATGCACAGATCCTCAGGTCCCTTGTGAAGATCACCCCTAGGTCTTTTTCCCTTCACAGAACTAGATACTTCTACCCCTTCCAACCACTAACTGGCCCCAGGGTTCTTAACTCCAAGGTGCATGACCTTGCACTGCTTGAGATTGCATCTCAGCTGCCATATCAGTCTAGCCAGGTCCTCCCTGATTCCTGTCTCCCCTCCTTTGTGTCCACTCTCCCACAGAGCTTAGTGTCATCTGTGAATAGACAGATTTTACTTTGATTCCATCCGCTGTGTCACCAGTAAGGATATTAAACACTGGTCCAAGTACTGAGCCCTGTGGGATCCCACTGGTAACAGGCCTAGGTATTGATAGCACCCCCCAGCACCCTCTGGTTTCTATCTTGTAGCCAGCTCCTGACCCACCCTGCCAGTTTCTCTCTGACTCCCAGGTCCTTCACCTTACTGATCAGTCTCCCATGTGGCACAGAGTCGAAGGCCTTGCTAAAGTCCAGATACAGGACATCAACTGCGTGGCCCCTGTCCACTGACCCTGTGACCCAATCAAAAAAGTCTTTATCAGCTTGGTCTGGCAGGACCTCCCCAAGACAAAACCCATGTTCTAGGAGCATGGATATGTTGTTCATCCACACTCTTTGGCATGTCCCTTTCCAAGTCTTCAAACTGGCCCCTCCACCCACCGGGTGGTATATACCTCAGCTCCACCCGATGGCCAGATCTTCCTTTCCATTGTAAGAATCAGGTTGCCTTCCTCATGCTCACGCATTTTATAGGCCCTGGTTTCAAACCCGGTTTTACTGAAAATTAAGTATTGTTGGCGTTAGCGTCGCCAAGTTGCTGCTTCAATCATGGAAGACAAGTCTTCCCCCGGATTTCGTCGGTGCCCTTCCGACCAGAAGATGTCACGCACCAATCCTCACACCGCGTGCGTCTGTTGCCTCAGTGTCGACCATGACACCTCAAAATGCAATCTGTGTCTTGCCTTTCACCCCAACGTCCTCGATGACCGTCACGTACGCCTGAAGCTGGGGAGGCTGGAGAAGAGGAACCCTCCAGTGAAATCCAAGGAGGCTCGGTGGGCGGTTTCCACAGCTGCGGGATCCGCCAAGCAGTTGCAGTGCATGCAAGCCTTCGAGGAGGAAGTGGCTTGTGCTGCAGATTCCTCTCAGAGCTTCTTCATTCCTCTCAACCTGGGCTCCACCTTCTCTGGTTCCTTCTGAGAGTTGTGCCAGTCTCTCCCGATCAAGGGAGAGGCACCTGCAGGCTCGCACGCCTCTCGTTCCCGTAAGCGGGAGAAGGATCTGGGATTGTCTTCGTCTCAACTGAGACATTCTTGGGAGCAAGAGAGACCGCAATCCCAGGAGCATGCGGTCTCGACTTTGTTCGAGATCGTGTCTTCAGCTACTGGCTCTTCGGCTCTGCCATCTGGTCAGTCAACCAAATTATCGATCGACGAGGTGGAAATCATGATCGATCCAATTGATCCGATATCACCGACTCCGGTCGACAATTCCCTCAATCGAACCCCTAATCTGGTCTTTCCAGATGATGAGACCCAGTCTGCTGGGACTCCCATCGATGATGTGGTCCCTGATCCCAGGAAATCGCCGGCCCAGCCGGTATCTCCCAAGTGACCAAGTCAGCCCATCCGATCTCGATCGAGGTCTCAGACCCCCTCGACCGACAGGCTGAGGAAGAGCCTAAGAAGAGGTGCTCTAAGAAGAGGCGACACCGTCTGTCTTCCTCGTCCTCTTTGGATCAGGAGAGGCTCCAGCAGAAACTCTGTCGGCGCTACGAGGACCTCATGTGGCAGCAGCTAATTTTGACCGGGCAGAAGCCGACCCCGGCTTCTGCACGGGCCATTACCTGGCTTCGCCTCCTAGGCCAGCGGCTCCTTCGAGAACAATTAAATCTGCCCTCAGCCTAAAGCCGGCAAAAGCACCAGTTCGGCCCAGAAGGGTCTCTCCACCGATTGTGGTGGAGCCACTGCCCAAACAGCCTATGGGAGGGGCTCCTTCCAAGGAAGATAGACCTGACACCGGACTTTCCCAGCGATAGTCGGTCACGGTCACCCCGGACCGCCCTCGGCGGGTCGAAGGTGACCTGGGTGGTTGGCCGTTATACCCAGATTCCTTGGATTAGGACGTCACTGGATTGCATTCTCATCCAGGGGATGATGAACCAACCATTGGCTTAGAGATGGAGGAAGGTCCCTCGTCTTTCAAGGGGATTCTTCGCCTCATCTCTGAATCTACAGGGATGTCCCTGGATCCCATCCAGAAAAAGGCGGAGTGCCCTCTTACGGACATCCTTAAGAGAGGGGATACCCTGACTGAGGCCTTTCCCGTGGCTGAGGCTATTGTCGGCCCGGCTCTAGAACTTTGGCAACACCCTGCCTCCTGTCCAGCTCTGTCTGCCTACATGTCCCGCAAGTATGCGGTGCCCATGGGGTCCCTTGCGGGGTTCACAGAGCACCCTTCAGCCGAGAGCCTGGTGACCGCCTCTGTGTTCAGGCGTACTGGCAGTTCTGCTGACACTGACTGTCCTCCTGATAAAGAGTTCAAGCTCTTGGACCATTCAGCCAGGAAGGTCTATGCGGCTTCCTCCTTGGGCCTTCGTCAGGCAAATTCGGCTGTCATCAAGGCACACTTCTCACACACCCTTTTAGGGTCGCTGAATTAAGTCCTCCCACATCTCCACACGGACATGCAGACCACGGTCAAGCAGGTCTGGGATCAGGGCAGAGCTGTTGCCAGACAGCAGCGTCAGACAGCCCTGGACATCAGGGATTCTTGTGCCCTCTCGATGGCTGCTGTGGTTGCCTCCAGTCGCAGGGCTTGGCCGAGGCTCTCCTACCCAGCACAAACTAACTGACGTGCCCTTCCTCGGGACCGACTTGTTTGGCCCAGGAGTGGCTGGTCACCTTCAGCGCATTAAACAGTCCAGTGCCACCTTGGATGCCACTTCTGCCAAGGGTTCTTCGGGCAAGAACCAGCAGAAGAAAAAGAAGAAGCCTTTTCGGCACTCTTCCCCTGTGGCTCAGCAGTCCTCCTTCCAAGGTGGACAGCAGCACCAGCAGCAGGCTCAGGCTTGGCGCCCCAGGCCCAAGCCCAGACTCCAACAGGCCCACAAAGGAGGCCGAGGTTCAGGTCCTGGAGCCTCCTCCTCCAAGCCTGCTCAGTGATGGGGCGGTGGCTGTCAATCCCTCTCCCATTACCTCAGCTCTGGGTCCTCCTGTGGGGGGCCGGCTCCACCACTTCCTTTCTGCCTGGTCCGTTGTCAAGTCAGACAGGTGGGTTCTCGAAGTGGTCGGTCAAGGACTGCCTCTGGAATTCGAGCAGTACCCTCCAAGCCAAGCCAAGCCCCTTGGGAGGAAAGAGTATCCACTCAGACTCAGTCGGCTCCCCGAAACAACATCGCTCAGCTCCTCCTCAAGGAGGCAGTAGTCCCAGTGGCAGATCCTCCAGCAGACCCAGGCTTTGTCTCCAGGTACTTCCTGGTGCCCAAGCGGACGGGGGGCTGGCACCCCATTCTAGATCTGCACGACCTGAATCAATATCTCGGGTCACACATCTTTCAAAAGGTCACTCTGTCCCAGATCATACCATCCTTGGAGCGAAACATGTGGTTCTGTTCATTGAATCTGCAGGATGCATTCTTTCATGTCCCAATCCATCCGTCCCATCAGTGGTTCCTCCACTTCAGGGTCAAAGGGACCCTGTACGAGTTCCAAGCCATGCTGTTCAGCCTGTCATCAGCCCCACGGGTCTTCACCAAATGCATTGCAGTGGTGGCGCACCCCTCTCAGGCGTCGGGAGGGGGGGGGGTGTCAGGATTTATCCTTACCTCGACTATTGGCTCCTAGCAGGTTCCACCCAACAGGAGGTTGAGAGGTCCAGGGACCTGGCTGTCCAGACCTGCTCCCAACTTAGCCTTCTTATCAACGAGGCCAAGTCAGAACTCGTGTCTTCTCAGGTGTTGGGCTTCATTGGGGTAGAGCTTGACTCTTGTCAAGCCAGAGCTCGGCTCCCAGTGGACAGGGCGGGGGTTCTTTCCTCCTTTGCCCAATCATTTCTGATTGGGCACTTGCACCCTGCCTGAGACTTTCTGCGCCTTCTGGGTTACATGGTGGCGTGCACCTCACTGGTCCATTGGGCCCAGTTGCACTTGCACCCCTTCCAGTGGGAGCTAGCCACCCAGTGGACTCAGTGCCACGGTCATTTCGACCAGCTGATCACTGTAACTCAGAAGATGTGGGATGCTCTCCAATGGTGGACCGCCCCAGACCGGTTGCAGGAAGGGATCCCATTTGTCCACTCTGAGCCGACGGTTGTCCTCGCAACCGACGCCTCTCATGGGCTGGGGAGCCCACATGATGGACAAAAGGGCCCATGTGATCTGGACACCTGAGGAGTCCCGAAACCACATCAACCTGTTGGAGCTCAAAGCAGTCAGACTGGCACTGTCAGCTTTCGCTCCTCCGCTCCGGGGTCAAGTGGTTCAAGTCCAGATGGACAATACTACGAACATGTACTATCACAAAAATAGGGCAGCACACACTCCCATCTGCTGTGCAAGGAGGCACTCTGCATCTGGACCCTCGTGAGTTGATTGGAGGCAGCTCTCCTAGCCATCTATGTGGCAGGAGCCATCTGGTGGACCTGTTTGCCTCCAGGGAAAACACCAAGCTGAGGCTGTTTCATGCCCACCGCCCCTCAGCAGGGTTCGCTGCAGGGGAATGCCTTCTTGAGGCCGTGGACCCCAGGCATTCTGTACGCCTTCCCTCCATTTTCCTTGATCCACAAGGTGCTCCTCAAGGTGAGGAGGGACAAGGCAAAGGTGATTCTGGTAGCCCCAGACTGGCCGCACCAGTTCTGGTATCCAGATCTCCTCAGCCTCAGCCACAGGCCCCCGGAGCAGCTTTGCACATGCCTGGACCTGATATCACTCAGTCAGGGGAAGGTATACCATCCGTACCTTCAGTCCCTGCACCTCACAGCCTGGTACCTGAGCGGCAAGAGTTCCAGGCTGTGGGTCTTTCCGAGGATGTCTACACTGTGGTGGAGGCATCCAGAAAGGAATTGTCCAGGAAATGTTATGCCTTCAAATGGAAAAGGTTTTCCATTTGGTGTCAGGGCAAGGGCCTGGACCCTCTGTCCTCTCCAGTGGCCAACATTCTCGACTGCCTTTAGTCTCTCTCCAAAGGGGGTCTGCAGTCATCAACCCTTAGGGTGCACCTGGCAGCAATCTCTGCTTACCGGGTGTGGGCCCATCAGCCAGCGGTGACACAGGAGACAGTGGTCGGGCGCTTTTTCAAAGGCCTGGATCACATATCCTCTCTGGTGAATGAACCTCCACCTCCATGGGATCTACTGCTGGTACTGGCAAAGCTCATGGGCAAGCCATTCAAACCAATGCACAAGTGTGCCTTGTCACACTTGTGGAAGACTGCCTTTCTGGTGGCTATTACATCTACCAGAAGGACAGGGGAGCTCCAGGCACTTTAGGTGTTCTATGCCCCCACCTGAAATTCCTTCCGAAGGTGGTGTTAGAGTTCCACCTTAACAAGGGGTTGACACTGCCGGTATACTACCCTAGTTACACCTCGGAGGCTGAGTACAGGCTCCATACTTTGGACGTGAGACATGCTCTCTCCTACCATATGGAGAGGATGGCAGAAATTCAGGGAGAGGCTCTCCAGCTGTTTGTCACCTACGCTGAAGCCACTTCTGGCAGACCTGCAGCCAAACAGACTATTGCAAGATGGATCACATCATGCATAGGTCTGTGCTACAAGTTGGCTGGCAAGGAGCCTCCCAGAGGGATAAGAGCTCATTCTACCAGCCATACTGCTGCAGCGGTGGCTGCTTCCAGGGACATCCCTATCCAGGAAATCTGTTGGGCTGCTACCTGGAAGTCAACAAACACCTTCACCCACTACCACATCGACCTTGAGTCACGCTGTGATGCTGGTTTTGGGGCCTCAGTTCTCCAGTCTCTATTCCCTAAGTAGGGGGTGTGCACCTTGCCTTCCTCCTTCTGGAGAACTGCTAGGAGTCTGCCAAAGAGTGTGGATGAACAACATATCCACGCTTCTAGAAAAACAGGTTACTCACCTGTAACAGTAGTTCTAAGTGGTATATTGTTCATCCTGAACTTTCCACCAAACCATGACTGTGGACACACAGAACCTGGCTTCAGCGGGCTAAGATCCTGGCGTCATGGGCGGAGCGGTATACCACCGGCTGGGTGGGAGAGTCAACGAAGACTTCGGTGAGATTTAAAGTGGAAGGGACATGACAAAGAGTGAATGAACAACATATACCACTCCTAGAACTACTGTTGCAGTTGAGTAACCTGTTTTCTAGGGACATGGATATGTTCTTCATCCCTATCTGGCAGGATTCCTTGCCGCTTAAATCTTGCCGGAAGTCTCAAGCTAGCTCCTCCACCTGATCAGGTAAAACTCAGCTCCGCCCGTGATGCGAATCTTCCTGCAACAGGCTCAGGTTCCCACTATAACGCTCTGCGTATAAGACTGGTTCCTATTTCTCCGAATTTCGAAATTAAAAAGTTTTTGCTAAAAGACTTGGTCTTCTCTCCAGCGTGGCTGCGATGGACCGTCGACTCGGTTTCCGGAGATGCCCTGCGGGCAGAAGATGTCTCAGACGGATCTGCACTCCACGTCGTCTACTGCTTGGCCTTGACGCGACCCGCGGGCTGCGACCTGTGCTCTTCCTTTTAAGCCTCGTCCTCGAGACCCGTGCTGCCCATTTACAACTGGGGTGTCGAGAAAATTTCCTCCGGTTAAGTCAAAGAGGCCCGGTCGGCGGTGTCGCGATGGCGGGCTCAGCGGATCAGCTCGAGCAGATGATCGCCCTCGAAGAAAATTAGGCGCGGAGCCACTTCACTACCTCAGCTCGCGGCATTTGTCCGCTATCTCTCGGTGCCTCTTATTCGGCTTCCTTTAAGGAGCTTTCTGACCCTCTAGACAAAAGTGAGGTCCAACTTCTTCTGGACGTTTTCTCGGTCCAAAGAAGACAAGTAAGTCTCACCGTCGATGCTCTTGGGGCGGGAAGATCCCTCCCTAGTAGTCGGCAGTCAACCGGTCGACCTCTCGGCTTCAGCCACTGGTTTCCACGGTGTCCCGTCAGACCAGTTGACGAGACTCCCTGGCGCGTCGAGATTTTCTCGACCCGTTGGACGAGTTGTCGGCTGGAGAAGCTGAGAATCCCTCTCCCGGTTCCCCGGTGGAGTTGAGATCCCATCGGCTCGTCTGTGCCTCCGGTTCCGGGCCTTGGTTGAATCGTCCAAACCCGGTGCCGATTCCCGACACCTCCCGCTTTATCACCGACAGCGAGTTCTTCGATCTCGGGGCGTCTTGGCGGTCAGCCGATCCCACCGTCATGGCGGTCTCGGTCTCGGCACCCGGCAAGGCCGCGCGCTCATCTCTTCCTCCTCCGGACGGGGAAGCAGTGCAAGTTAAGCCGGAGGTATGAGGAACTCATGTGGCAACAACTCCTTCTGACCGAGAATAAGCGGCGCGCGTCATCTTCCCGGCCATTAAGTGACTGTCACGGAGCCCGAAACAACCCCTCATTTTAACCGAGACCTGTTCCCAGGCGGTTGTTGACCAATTCAGCTGCCCCACCGATTCGGTGGAACCTCCCGCCTCCACAGCCGTTAGTTGGGGCTCCGACCAAAAATTCTCGGTCGGCTCAGGGACTGCCCCATAGGCTGTCTGTCACCCTCACTCCCGATAGACCTCGGCAGGTGGAGGTGGCTCAGGCCCGAGCAGCTCTTTGAGGACTCTTCGAGTCCGAGATGATTCCTCCTTTTCCCAAGCAAATGGACTTGGAGTCCTCGGAGGAACAGTCAGTGGACGATAGCCCTTCGTCCTTCCTAGGATTGCTTTGGCTCATCTCGGAGTCCACCGGGATGAAGCTCGAACCCATTTCTAAATGGGCCAGGTATCCCCTCACGGAGATTCTGGACCGAGGGGATTCCCCTACGGAGGCCTTTCTTGTGGCCGAGGCCATAGTGGGTCCGGCCTTGGAGCTGTGGCAGCGCCCTGCTTCCTGTCCTGCGCCTTCGGCCAGGATGGCCAGGAAGTATGCGGTCCCTACCGGTTCCCTGTCCGGTTTTTCAGAACACCTCTCGGCTGAGAGGTTGGTTACCGACAGCGTTTTCCGGCGTGCTGGGAACGCTAGGGATGTGGACAAACCTCCCGACAAGGAATCCAAGAAACTGGACTATGCCGGGCGAAAAGTCTATGCTGCATCCTCTCTCGGCCTTCGCCAGACCAGTTCGGCCATCCTCATGGCACATTTTTCTCATGCCCTGTTGGGCTCCCTGGATGAGGTCGTCCCTCATCTTCCCACGGATCTGCAGTCTACGGTCAGGCAGGTGCAGGACCAGGGCAGGGCAGTGGCCAAACAGCAGCTCAGACTGCTTTAGACATTGGGGACTCATGTGCCAGGTCTGGCGGCCGCAGTGGTCATCGTCATCAGGCTTGGCTGAGGATATCCACCTTTCCCGGATACCCAGCACAAGTTGGCGGATGTTCCCTTTTGGGGACTGACCTCTTGGCCCTGGGTGGAAGGTCACCTGCAGAGGATCGAGAAGTCCAATGCTACCTTGGACTCGGTCTCTTCCGCTCAGAAGGACAAGGCACAAACCACAGCCTAAGCCCTTTCATCCTTCTGCGCCCGCAGTAGCGTCCACGCAACAGCGTCAGGACCAGCAGGCTCGGGCTTGGCATCCCAAACCAAGCCTGGAGCTTCCTCCAACAGGAAGCAGGGAGGTAAGGCAGGAGGTCCCTCGGCGGTCCCTCCTCCAAGCCTGCCCAGTGACGGGCTGAGGGTGTCGCCCCAACCTCACCTCACCCCAGGTTCCCCATTGGGCAGCTCCGGCACTTCCTTTCCGCCTGGTCCGTTATTACCATGGACAGGTGGGTACTGGAGGTGGTGGGAAAAGGCCTGCCTCTATAATTCGAGCAGGCCCCGCCCTTCAGAGCCGTCGCACCTCGGGGGGCCTCGGGGTCCGCAGCCTCACTGTCGGCTCGTCGGGCCAACATCGCTCTCCTCCTTCAAAAGGAGGTGATCAGGGAGGTAGCAGACCCTCCCTCAGACCCGGGGTTTGTGTCCAGGTACTTTCTGGTTCCGAAACGGACGGGGGGCTGGCGCCCCATTCTCGACCTACACGACCTGAACAAGTTCCTAAGGTCTCGAACCTTCAGGATGGTCACTCTGGCTCAGATAGTACCATCCCTGGAACACGGCATGTGGTTCTGTTCTCTGGACCTGCAGGACGCGTTCTTTCACGTCCCTATCCGTCCGTCACATCGGAGATTCCTTCGCTTTCGAGCGGAGGGATCCCTCTTCGAGTTCCGAGCCATGCCCTTCGGCCTGTCTGCAGCTCCCAGGGTCTTCACCATATGCATTGCAGTGGTGACAGCTTTCCTGTGGCGCCGAGGGGTCCGGGTGTACCCTTACCTGGACGATTCGCTGATAGCAGCCCCCTCCAGACAGGAGGTGGAGCGGTCCAGAGATCTGGCCCTCCAGGTTTGCTCTCAGGTCGGCCTTCTCATCAATGAGGCCAAGTCGGAACTCGAGCCGAAGCAGGTGATTCTGTTTATCGGGGCAGAGCTCGACTCTCTTCGAGCCAGAGCACGGCTCCCGGCAGACAGGGCCGAGGTTCTTACCTCCTTTGCCCAATCATTTCTGGTTGGGCAATCGCGCCCTTCCCGGGACTTCCTGCGCCTCCTGGGTCCCATGGCGGCCTGTACCAGCGTAGTCCGTTGGGCACACTGGCACATCTGCCTTCTTCAGTGGGGACTGGCCAGCCAGTGGTCACAATGCTGCGATCCATTGGACCAGCTAGTGACGGTGACCCAGGAGATGTGGGACGCTCTCCGGTGGTGGACCGTTCCATCTCATCTGCAGGAGGCATCCTGTTTGTCTGCCCGAGCCGACAGTCTCTGTCGACCGATGCCTCTCTGATGGGTTGGGGTGCCCATCTGGGGAACACCGAGCATGCGGCCTCTGGTCCCAGCGAGTCGATGCCACATCAACCTGCTGGAGCTCCGGCGGTCCGCCTAGCTCTCACCTCCTTTGCTCCGTTTCTCCGGTCCAAGTGGTCCAGTCAGACGGACAATACCCACGACCATGTACTACCTAAACCGCCAGGGGCGGGGCCGTTCCATGCTTCTATGCAAGGAAGCTCTCCGCATTTAGTCACTCGTGTGCAGCCTGGGCGGATCTCCTAGCCATTCATGTGGCAGGGCCTCCAACACCCTGGCCGATGCCCTGGGCGGATAGGGGCTGCATCTCACAGTGGTCTCTCCTGCGGAGGTAGTACAAGATCTGTTCTCCCACTGGGGCACACCTCAGGTGGACCTGTTTGCCTCCAGGAAGAGCGAGCTGGGCTGTTTCATGCCGCCCCCTCAGCAGGGCTCGCTGCAGGGGATGCCTTCTCGAGCTGTGGACCCCGGGCCTCTTCACGCCTTTCCCATTTCCCTTGATTCACAAGGTGCTTCTCAAAGCAAGGAGGGACAAGGTGCAGGTGATTCTGATAGCCCCAGACTGGCCCGCCAGTTACTGTACCAGATCTCCTCAGCCTCAGCTCCAGGCTCCTGGGGCAGCTTCCAGCTCGCCCGGACCTGCTCTCCAGTCAATCAGGGAAGGTGTTCCACCGGACCTTCAATCCTGCACCTGACTGACCTGGTTCCTGAGTGGCTAGAGTTCCAGGCCTTGGGTCTTTCAGACGAGGTCCTCAATGTTGTTAGGCGTCCCGTGAAGTCGACCAGGAAATGCTATGCCTTGAAATGGAAGAGATTTTCCATTTGGTGTCAGGCAAGGGCTTGGACCCTTCCTCCTGTCCTTTGGCAAGCATTTTGGACTATTATGGTCCTTTCAGTCAGGACTTGGGTCGGCGACCCTAAGGGTGCACCCTGGCAGCCATCTCTGCTTACCGAGGCGCGGGCCGGGGAGCAGTCGGTGGCGCGGAGAGGTGGTCTGGGCGCTTTCAAAGGCCTTGATCACATTCCCTCGGTGCGAGAACCTCCACCTCCGTGGGATTTACTGCTGGTACTGGCAAAGCTCATGGGCAAGCCATTCGAACCAATGCACAGGTGTGAAAACTCTCACCTGTCGTGGAAGACCGCCTTCTTGGTGGCTATCACGTCAGCCAGAAGGATGGGAGAACTCCAGGTGCTCTGCATCGAGTCTCCTTACCTGATTTTCCACAGGGACAAGGTTGTCCTGCGCCCCCACCGAAATTCCTTCGAAGGTGGTGTGCGGAGTTTCACCTTAACCAGGTGTTGACTCTGCGGTGTTTTACCCCATCATCACCTCGGGAGGCGAATACAGGCTCCTGCTTTGGACCCTAGAAGGCGCTCGCTTATTATAAGGCTGCGGCTGAAATCGGAGAGGTTCGCCAGCTGTTTGTCACCTACGCTGAAGCCGCACCTGGCAGACCTGCAGCCAAGCGGACGATAAGCAGGTGGGTCACCTCCTGCATAGATCTCTGCTATAAGTTGGCGGGCATGGAGCCTCCCAGAGGGATAAGAGCTCATTCTACCCGCTATACTGCTGCATCGTGGCTGCTTCCAGGGACATCCCTATCCAGGAAATCTGCAGGGCTGCTACCTGGAAGTCAGCACACACCTTCATTACCCCATCAACCTTGAGTCACGCCGGGATGCTGGTTTTGGGGCCTCGGTTCTTCAGTCTTTATTCCCTAAGTAGGGGGTGTGCGCCTTGCCTCCCTCCTCCCGGAGAACTGCTAGGAGTCTGCCAGACAGTGTGGATGAACAACATATCCATGTCCCTAGAAATACAGGTTACTCACCTGTAACAGGAGTTCTAGGAATGGTATATGTTGTTCATCCACATGACCCACCCGACCTCCCCCGCTTCGACGCACAACCTGAGCTTCCAGCGGGCCAGATCTGGCGTCATGGGGCGGAGCCGAGGGTTTTACCACCCGGGTGGGTGGGAGGAGCCAGCTTGAAGACCTTCCGGCAAGATTTAAAGCGGCAAGGAACCTGCCAGACAGTGTGGATGAACAACATATACCATTCCTAGAACTCCTGTTACAGGTGAGTAATCTGTATTTGCCTTTCATCCTGGAGACCAGAAACCACTCCCACCCACACTACGTCATCAGCTCTGGCCTCCTTCCTGACTTTGTTAGCGACCACCACCTAACCTACTTGGTCCGCAGAATCCATCGAGTTAAATCCCCTCCCAAATTTATATTCCAACAGTCATATAAATCCCTAAACCTCTCCCCTCTCCTGGAAGAGCTAGCTCACTCTAACTGGGACCCAATCCTAAGATGCTCTAACATGGATTCTGCCCTTACCCACTTCCGGAACACCTTCCTTGCCACCTGGGACAAACATGCCCCCCGTGCCGTGCTAGGGTCCGAGGGTCTCATCTTCCCTGGATATCATCCGAGCTGATAGCTTGCCTACAAGCACGTGACAGGGCGTGGCATATTTACAAATCCACGCTCCTCCCAGGCGACAATATCACCTACCGCATGCTCCAAAACAAGTGCACAAAGGCCATCCGCTTAGCTAAGGCTGACTATTTTAACAACACCCTAAACGCAAATCTTGGGAGGCCTTCTAAATTCTGGAAAGTCATCAACTCCCTTTTCTCCCCCCCAACATCAAACCTCCCCTCCTTCTCACCCAAGGGACTCTACTCTCCGACCCCCTGATGGTAGCCTCCGAGTTCAATTTCTACTTCACTACTTGTGCTAAGACCCTCCTGGCCTCCCTTCCTCCTGTAACTCCACCCACTCCCCAGATAGCTACCCCACTACTGCCTGGCCAGAACCCTTTCTCCTTCAGACACATCTCCCCCATCAAAACCTTAGATGCCCTTCGCTCCCTGAATCCCTCCAAAGGTAACTCTCCTGGCAGTCTCAACAACAAACTCCTCTTCCTATCTGCCACTGCCATCGCTACTCCCCTCGCTGCCCTGTTAAATCTTTCATTCACCACTGAGTCACTCCCCACAGAGTGGAAGCATGCCACCGTCCTACCTCTACCAAAAGGAGGTGATCCTACCTCCGCTGCTAACTACCGTCCCATCTCCCTCCTCACCACTCTCGCCAAACTCCAGGAACACCTAGTACTATCTCAACTCTCCCACTTTCTCTCTGAAAGTAACTTCTTCACTCTGTTCCAGTCCGGTTTTAGAAAACACCACTCTACCACCACCTCCCTACTAAGACTCACGGACTCCATCCTCTCTGGGATGGACAAAGGACAAATTACTGCCACTATTTTCATCGACCTAGCCAAAGCATTCGATATGGTATCCCACTCCCTCTTACTGTCCTGCCTATCAGGGGCTGGGCTATCGGCGTCTGCCACAAACTGGTTCAGTGCCTACCTACAAAATAGAACCCAATCTACAAAAATAGCTGACTGCACCCCCCGCTCCCTATTACCACCGGCGTTCCCCAGGGCTCAGTTCTTGGTCCCATTCTCTTCTCCATCCTACTAAATGATCTGCCAAAGGCTTGCTCCACTACCTCAATACACATGTACGCTGATGACACGGTCCTCTTTACTTCCGGCCTTACCTATGAAGAAGTCACCTCTAATCATCAGTCCAACTTCAATAAAGTACAACACTGGTTCAGCTCCAACCAACTCTCCCTAGATGCCAAGAAAACAGTCTCTATGTCTTTCGACACTAGACAGAGACTATCCAGACTTACATCTCCTCTGATCTTCCATACCCTAAATAACACCATCCTTGAAGACGTGCCCTCCTTTAGGTACCTGGGGGTTTGGCTTGATCGCCACCTCTCCTTTTCCACACACATGGACACCATCCTATCAAAACTGTGCCCTAAGCTAGGTGCCGTCTATAGAAACCGCACTAGTCTCACGCTTCCTGTGAGACGTGAAATAGTCCAGAAAATGATTCTAATCTCCTTTGACTACTGCGATGTTGTCTACAGCTCTACCTCTAAGTCCACCTTAGCCAGTCTGGACCCCCTCTTCAGTGCCTTCTGCCACTTCGCCCCTCGATGTCTCTTCTCCCCCCACACCCATCACTGTGAGCTCTTCCATTCACTGGCCCTTCCATCCCTGAACAACCGGCGCCTAGGTCACAGTACTAAATTTGTTTCTAACTTCTGGCTCGGTTCCCTGCCACCCTACCTCGTCTCCTTCCTATCTTCCATGCCTACCCCCGTCCACGCCCTCAGGTCTACTGACTCCAGGCTATTAGTAATCCCTCACTGAAGGACCTCCGCAGGCCAGTCTGCTTTCTGTTACTTCCTCCCCAAGCTCTGGAAGGCCTGCCGGCCCAAATCCGCCATTCTTCCTCCAAACATTCTCTATCCTCTGCCCTCACTAACTTCCTCACACCTAATTGTACCTGCCCCTGATCTCCCCCCTCCCCGACTGATTCTCCCCCCCCCAACCCCCTCCTCCTTACACACCTGACCGGTGGCTCGGCCTCCGCCCAAATGACTGGCTTATATATTGCCCTAAACAACCCATGCACTTACCCTCTCATGACATCTCTGCTATTTTCCTTCTTATTCCTGCCAACGTCTTCCCTAAATCTACCCCCTCATCTTTCCCAGTGATTACTATCCAGACCTGTCACCTCTCCCTGGTCCCAAGCTCAGACCTGCATTTCTCTCTGCCAACTTGGTGCATCATTCTTCAATTCAGTCTCTGATTTAGGCACTTATGTAGTCACGTATAGTTCTAAATGTGTAATCAAATATGCTATGCCACCCTCCTTGTGGCACATGTATGTACTGTCTCCCCTTGTAACAAGTTGTAATTAACCACACTTAACTATGTAACAATTGTTTGTATTGCTCAATTCCAAGTTCAACCTATTGATTGTTGTATGTATACCCTCCTCCCTTGTACCCCCCCCCCCTTCCAGGTTGCACCGTGAGACGAGCATCTTTTTGCTCAGTGTGCCTCTCCTGGTGAAACATTTTCAATAGATAAATAAATAAACCTCCAGAAAGTCCACTAGTCTCTTATTTAGTATGGTCTCCATTAATTTGCTTGCAATGGAGGTAAGTCTTGACTGGTCTGTAATTACCTGTTTCATCCCTAGGTCCACTGTTGTGGATAGGCACCACATGTGCCATTGTCCAGTCCTGAGGCACTCACCCTGTTTCCAGTGAAGTGTTAAACGGGTCCACCTGTGGGCTAGCCTGAAATTCTGCCAATACCATCAGAACTCTAGGGTGCACGCCATCCGATCCAGGAGCCTTGTCCACCCTAAGGCACTTTAGAACCTTGTCTTCCTGGATTGATCCTTTTGTTTCACCCTCCTCCTCTTCCGCACCCCTATTTTTCCCTGTGGCGTAGGCCCTTCCTTTTCCCTAGTGAAAACTGAGCTGAAATACTCTGTTCCTCAGTACTTTCCGCCCATTCCCCCTCTTTGTTTAATCTAACAGTCCCATCCTTGCTGCTCCTTTGCTTCCTTATATACCTAAGGAAGTCCTTTTCCCCTTCCCTTATACCCTGCACCAGCTTTAGTTCCATTGTGGCCTTAGCTGTACTGACTGCTCTGCTTGTCTTCACTGAGTAATCTTTCCATTCTGCATCTCTGAGTACTTTTGTTTTTATGAAAGGCTGCTCTCTGTCCCTCGCTTTTGCTGCCACATTTGCGCCGAACCAGCTCAGTTTTTTGATCCTGGCTTTCTTGCTCTGAGCCTTTGTACACATATTAGTGGCCTCAATCAGACCCAACTCAGTAATGGACCATTTCTGCTTCACTTCCAACTTTGGCCTGATTTTGGCAAGGTGTCCCTCTAGGATTTCACTCATCTTACCAGAGTCTGCCCCCCAATGTCCACTACCCTCGCCTTGGTCTTGGCTGTGACTTTCTCATTATTTAGGTAGAACCACACTGTGCTTTGGTTGCTGCCTGCAAGAGGGTCCTCCATTTCCATTTCCTGGACAAGATTACTGTCCGACAGCACTAGGTCCAGTATGGCGCCATCCCTTGTAGGCTTTATGACTCCCTGCACCAGGAAACTATCCTGGAAAGCCTACAGGAGGAGGTGGTAGCTGGGGTCTTCCAGTCCACTCCAGGTAGGTTGAAATTACCTGTTACGACTATGTTTCCCCTACTACATGGCATTCTAATCTGTTCCCCCAGTGCTTTGTCCAGCTCTTCATCCGGTGAATGTGGTCTGTAAACCACCCCCTTTCTAATCTCCCACTTTACTGTATATATTCCTTCTTTTATCCACCATCATCTAGCCACTGTCCACCATCAATCTTTGACTGTACAGGCTACATTATTTGTATGCTGTTCTACCTCTGTCATCTGCCACAGCTCCATTTAGTTTGTATTTAAACAATACTGAGCCATCACATTGATAAACAGCCATAAAATGCCATTAAATTGCTAACGTTTGACTCCCCTGATCTGATGCAGCGCATTGTGGTCCTTTTTTTTGTTTGGCGGGGGGCCACGATTGGTCCCTAAACCACCTTCTGCTTACTGGATCCAAAAAAGCTATCCACACATTGATTCACTTCCACGAATGTAATGAAATGATTGATGAAAATGATGTTCACATCTATTCACAGCTGGACTCAAAATTATGACAATCAAAACCAAATAGATGTCCATCACTAATTACTTTTACACTGAGTAATAAAAATGGAAAACCACTGTACTAGACATTATTATCCTTTTTGTGTTTTATAACAGAAGCTGTATTTAAATAAACACACTATCAAGTTCATATCCTAAAAGTAGTCCTATGCTAATTTACCCATGCAACATAGTACACCTTCATGATCTACCACACTCTGTTATAAATCCGATCAGTGGAGGCAGACCTCCTCGTCATTCCATGTCTCCGCTTAAAATCATTGGGTGATAGGGTGTTTGGTGTGGCAGCTCCAATCTTTGGAACGCTATTCCCCATGAGGTGAAGGGACTCCTTCACTGACCACTTTCAAAAAGTCTCTAAAAACTCATTTTTTTCAATTTCATAACTATTTGTATTTGATTTAGTAATTGTTCTTCTGCTTTATTGTAAGGTGCTCAGAGCCTTAAGGTTTGAGTGCCATATAAATAAAATTGGCATTGGCATTATCTGCAGAAAAAGTTGGTAGATACTAGAGGGTGCACTGTATTTCCTATTTGCAGTTTTACTCATTTCAGCCTAGTTTTGGAAAACTTGACAAATTACAGTATGTTGTGATGGGGTTAATCCAGAGAACCGGAATTAAATAAGAAAAGGTTGACTTCACTTAGCCTGAAGTTCTTGCACATTTCTGCTGCTGTTGCGGATACTGAGGTTTATGCATATTTCTCTTCTGCTCTTGTTTCAGGTTGTGAAAATGAAGAGTAATCTTGAGAGATTTCAGATAACAAAACTTCACCCTTTCAAAGACAAATTGCAGCGACAGTATTTAGGCACAAATGTGAGTTACCAAGTAACAGTATTACTAATTTTCCTGTGCTGTGCAGTCATTGTGTAGTGCTAATGACCTGTGTTTATTTCACTGCCTCTCCCCTTTTCTTTTCACTCTCCATTTACAGTATCACATTTATTATATCCCTTATCTTTTCCTTTTGGACCCACATCCCCATGGCTCCCTCAGTCAGAATATAATGCCTACTCCTCCCTTCTCCCCACTTCTGCTACCTCCCCTTCTTGCTGTTTATCTGCTGTCCTCCACGGATTTATTGTGTACTCTCACACTTAGCCCTGATCTCTCTTATGAGTCTCCGCATTTTGCTGCTCTGTTTGGATGTTTTGTACTTATTATGTATACTATGTTTTTACTTCTGTGATGTAAACTATGTAAAATGGTGTGTAATATGTGTAAAATGACTGATTCTGTAAAATTATGTTGCTGTTCCCGTTGGATGTATTCTCCCTCTCCCCCTCTTCCCCCAGGTCACACCGTGAGACGAGCAACTTTTTGTTCAGTATGCCTTTCCTGGTGAAACATTTCAGTAAATAAGTAAACAATAATGAAATCTAAACCGAAACAAGTGCTGCCCAAAGAAGTTGGGTGTACATAATAAATATGTAACATAATGCAAAATAGATAAAACTGTGCATTTTCTACCTCAGAAAGATGCCACAGTTGAATCAGAGGCGTTTGATAAAGCATCAGATGATGCAAAATGCAACAGGCAATGGCATCAGTAAGGGTCTTTTTCAATTTTTATATCCAGTCTCGTGCTAATAAAAGTATGCATGTTTGCTCTCGGCTCCTGAACCGTTGGCATCTTTCCGAGGTGGTGAGCTCCCTGTTTTTGTCTATTTTGCTAACAAAATATGTAGCATTGGTGCTATTTTTATTTTCAGACTCGTTTTCTAAATACCATCGTATCCCCAATAGTATTACATTTGTTAGCATTACATGTAAGATAAGATCACATGAAGTCTAAAAATTAGTCCTGGACTGAAAATACTGGACCCTATTACAAGATTTTTACTAAAGACAGAGAGTGGGTACACACTTTGAACGGTCTCCAGTGATCTTTGGGAGTCACCTCTTCTGTTTTTTTTGTTAGCATGATGTGTCATGAGCTTTTAAATTGTTGCACTGGGCAAGGCAGTGGAGTTTCCTTTTCCATTTTTCACACAAACTCTAGGTGTAGGATGATTTAGTTGTCATAATTATCAGATGTAGGCCCAAGGAGTGAAAAATGCTTTGAATGGGAGAAAGCCACTGAGAAACATTTGTCATGGCAGCTAATGGAGCTGAAAGAGCTATTGATGCCACAAGAAGAACTTTAGTATTTAAGCATTACTACACTTACATTATATTCTTTTTATATGTGTATGTTCTATACAGTCAGTTCTTCTTGAATGCAGTTTTGATGTATGCAACTTTCGGGCATATGCACGTTTTTTTTCAGTCCCAAATCATTTTGTGTTCTATGCTGTTTATATTTTTTGGTTGTATGCATTTTTTTTGCCTCTTTTCCAGATCTTCGACCTGGCTGAGGTGATATTTATTCAGATTTGGGATAAAATTAAGTACTAGATGGTAATGTTGTGGAAACATAAAATGAACAAGGAGATCAGTACACTCAGTGTGCAATCCAGAAAACTAACAGAACTGTGCTTTCATTGAGAATGAGGTACAGCTGCTTGATACACCTTCCCTCCCTGGAGTAAAACAAACCAGTTACTGTAATTATTGTACTAAGAAACTTGCTTTCTTGCAGGGTTTTAATGTTTATAGCTCATTTCCTGTATGTATGCACAAATATACATACAGGGGGAATTAACTATATATTAAAGGGGTGTGGTAGTACTCTTATAGTTAGGTTTGAGTAAGCTGTTTAATGTTAAACCTCAGATCTTACTTCGAGTAGGGCTCTTGCAGCAGGCCACACTGGTAGGACTATGCCACCATGTGCCAGGACCACACGGAAAACTTCTAGCTAGCAGTCTACCATGGTGGACCGCCCACTGCTAATGTCAGCCTATCCTATAAAGGCGGGTGGTCCCCAACACCTACCTCAGTTCTTTTTCCCTCTGTCAACCCATGCACGTCAGACCTTAGCAGACACCTCAGCTACAGTCAACCACCACTACCCGCACTTGCCGTGCTTTTTGAATTATTCAACTTAATCGTCAGCCTTTCGTTGGTATATGTCGCCCCTACACCCTCCGAGCACAAAAATAAGTGCGACTCGTGGGGGCCCAACTTCTGCACAAGGATGGCCATTCCCAGTGCCTCTTCTTTCTGGGCCCAGACCATCAGGTGGAGAAGTGCCAGCACTGCCTTAAATTTAATGCCGCCACCAGCAGACTGAGGCAACAGTCCCTGGAGGCCCATATACTCAAGAAGATGTTCTCCATGCAGAAGGAGTTGAAAAAGCTCCAGCAGGCGTCCACTTCCCCCCGAAGGCCATCGTGAGAAGAAGGACAAGGAGAAGCATCGGGACAGGGGCTCCTCTCCCACCGGCTGGAGTCGGTGTGCTCCAGATAATGTCCCCTCCAGGGGACCGCTCCGCGACGACTGTCTTGGAAGTTTCCAAGGCAGCGTCGACCCACCCATCTGGCTCGTGCTTGGGACCTTTGGGCGCCTCTGGGCTGTTGGAGGCCTCCGCTCCCGGTAAAGCCGTCACTGTGCGGCCTACTGGTTGGAGTGGCTCCAGTAAGCTGGACGTCAGCTCCTCTGACGCCCGCACGGAGACGGTCGATAAGTCACTCGACCCTTCGGGGCAGCACACGCACACTTTGCTGCCCGACCAGGCGGCTCCTCCTTCGCAACCTGCCTCGGCGATGGGTCCGCTAAGTCGGATGCTGGCTCCTCTTATGTCCGCCCGGACTCTGCTGATAAGTTGGACGTCGGCTGACCTGACATCCGCGCAGCGGCTGAGCCGACATCGGACCCTCTTACATCCGCCATTCCCGGCTCCCCACAGCCTTCGCTGCCCTCCGGGGACCCTGGGTCTCCTCAGCCTGACCCTGGGGATTTTTCCCCACCATCCCTGGGCGATGCTGAGGTTCCATCAGGCCTCCTCCCGCTGGGCCGGGTGACCTGACGGTTTCCCGGACACCAGCTCCAACACCGGGTGACATCCCTCTCCCAGATGCCGCTCCAACGCTGGGCCCTTCGCCCGCCGGGCCTTCTGCTTCAGGCCCGCCTGCTGGGCTTCTGGCCGGGCCGTGTGCTCTGTCAGACCCCCTGGCTATCTGACTCCGTCTTATCAGGCGCCGTCTTACCCGGCTCTGCAGTATCTGACACCCCAGTACCTGACACCGCAGTACTCAGTGCCTCACTACCTGACACCGAGTTACCCCCCGTTGGGTTACAGATATGCACCCTACGGGTACACTCAGTATCCCCAATCCTCCTCCTCCACCGCCCCCTCAGCCACCGGTGGACTTGAAGGCGACTCTGGCCTCCTGGTGGGCGGAGGCCAAGGCTCAGCTCACCAGAGAGGTAGTGAGTCGTCTCCCGGCAACAGTGCTGGTTCTGGCTCCCGTACGCCCCAGATGACAGACTCCCTCCCCACCTCCGGATACCAGGGGCGAGCCTTCTGGTTCCAGAGTGGGGCAGGACATGCTTCCCCGGGGGCTTCCTAAGGGGTCTGTTCCTTCCCCACGCTGGGAGAGGGAGTCTTCTTCTTCTTCCCCTTCCTCAGATGACTCCGACAGTTGTTCCGACCCGGACAACGAGCCACGCTCTCCAACCAAACCCAGGCCTAGGACTCTTCCTAAGTCTCCTCCAGAGGATCCTTCTTTTTTGGAGTTGCTACGCAAAATTCAGGAAGTTCATAAGTGGCGCTCTTTGGAGCCGGACCCACAGTGTAAGAAACTCGCTGAGCACCTGGATCTGCCCGAGACCGCTCCCACCTTGGTGCCACCCTGGATTGAGCCTCATGCCGACCTTGTTTCCACCATTTGGAAGCAACCATTGGCATTAGCCCCTCTTCCTCAGAAGTCTAATAGGCTATACCAGGCTCCCGAGGGTGTTGACATCCTTGGTTCTCACCCTCGAGCTGACTCGGTAGTGATTAGCACCGCTCATGGCCGGTCAGCTAATCCGAAGCATTTGAGCTCCTCTCCACCTGACCAAGAATCCCGTCTTCTGGACCAGTATGGCAAGAAGATCTATGCTTCTTCCACTCTGGGTATTAGGGCATTGAACTATGTCGGTCACATGGGGGATTACCAGAAGGCAATTCTTAGTGAGGTGGAATCCAGGTTGGACTCCCTTCCTGACTCTCGGGTTAAACAGGAAGTGGCTGACGTTGTCCGTTCTGCTCGTTCGGCCAGTCAGCACATGCTTCGTGCCACGTACGATGCAGTGGACACTGCTGGTAGGAGCTTGGCTTTCTCCGCAGGCTTACGCCATCATGCCTGGCTCCATGTGTCAGGTTTGGTCCCGGAAGTGCAGTCCGCTATTCAAGAAGCGCCCTTCCAGGGTTCGGTACTGTTCGGTGGTGATGTCAAGGACATTATCACTGATCTGCAGGAGAAGGGGACTGTACTGAAGTCTGTGGACTCCATGTACAATCCCTCCAGCACAGTGTCGCCCTTTCGCAGGCGGAATCGCAAAGGCAAACCAACAGGGAAAGCGGCCAATACATCGGGCCCCTCCGCCAAGCCCCACCGCCCAAAAAGCAGCGGAGCTTCAGCCACAACGCTGCCCCACACCACCTGACTCCTTTCCTCTCCCACAGCCTCTGGCGTTTCCAGAGGAACCGGTAGGAGGAAGGTTTTCCCTCCACCTCCCCGGTTGGGAGTGGATAATGTCAGATTCCTGGGTGCTCCAACTTATCGCAGAGGGACACTCAATAGAGTTTCTTTAGAAACCCCCTCGTCAGCCTCCCCCAAGGTTGTCGTACTCGCAGGAGCATCATCTTCTGGTCCAGGAAGAAATTTTCTCCCTTCTCTTGAAGGAGGCAATAGAACCTGTCCCCATTCCTCTTCAGGGAACTGGGTACTATTCCCATTATTTCCTGGTCTCGAAGAAAACGGGACATGAGGCCGATTCTCAACCTCTGCTCCCTGAACTTGTTCGTGGAGTACAAGAGGTTCAGGATGCTCTCGCTGCAGAGCCTTCTGCCTCTTCTCTGGCTGGGACAGTGGCTGTGCGCTTTGGATATGCAGGATGCCTACCTGCATATCCCTATCCACCCTTCCCACCGTAAATACCTGCGTTTTGCGTTCCAGGGGGACCACTACCAGTTCAAGGCCCTCCCATTTGGTCTTTCCTCGACCCCCTGGGTGTTCACCAAATGCCTTCGATTGGTAGCGGCCTACTCACGTACCCAGGGGTTGCAGGTTCCCGTACTTGACGACGATTGCCTGGTCCTGTCCAGGGAGGAACTCTGCATTTCTTTCCCTCACCCAGCAGGTCTTTGCCTGCCTGGGTATTACCATCAATTAGGCCAAGTCCCATCTGAACCCGTCCCAGAGGCTCCAGTTTATCGGAGCAATCCTGGACGCGACCTCTGGCATGGCCTTCCTGCCACCGGACAGGGCAGCCACTCTCCAGATCCAGGTCAGCCTGTTGTCCAGCCGCAGGCGGGTCACCGCCAGGTCAGTCCTTCGCCTCCTCGGGCTAATGGCGACTGTGATTTCGACAGTCCCTCGCGCTCGGTTCCACATGAGAATCTCTCAGTGGACGCTTTGGTCTCAATGGGATCAGCTAGTGGATGACCTAGATCAACTTGTCCTGGTCTTCACTCCCATGGCTCGGGACTTGCAGTGGTGGATGGTTCAGGAGAGCCTCTGCTGGGGAGGTCCCTTCGGTCTCCCTCCCCCCTCGCAGACGTTGTCTACGGACGCCTCTGGGCGAGGGTTGGGGAGCCCATCTCGGTCCTCACAGGACCCAGGGCTCCTGGTCCAAGCTCGAGAAGTCTCTTCACATCAATGTGCTCGAACTAAGGGCAGTACTGTATGCTCTTCAGGCTCTGTGTCTGTATCTGTCTCCTGGTCACCTAGCTGTACAGACGGACAATATGTGTGTAGTCTGGTACATCAACAAACAGGGAGGAACTCGTTCCTACCCCCTTTACAGAGAGGCGATGTGAGTTTGGGATTGGGCAGTGTAGCACAACCTTCACCTCACGGCATCTCACGTCCTGGGGGTCGAGAACACGTTGGCAGACAGGCTCAGCCAGTCATCTGCTCTAGCTCACAAATGGGAACTGGATCAGGGGGTCGTAGATGACATCTTCCTGCACTGGGGAACTCCACAGGTAGACCTGTTGCATCCCCTCAAAACACAAAACTTCCCGTCTTCTGCTCGCTCGCTCCAGGGTGTGGCATTTTTTGGAGAGATGCTCTGTCTCTAGACTGGAAGGGCAGATTCGTCTATACCTTCCCCCCCCAATTCCACTGATTACGAGGGTCTTGCAGAATCTCGGTTTGGAAGGAGTGCAAATGATTCTGATCGCTCCTTTCTGACCAAGGCAAGTTTGGTTCTCTCTTCTGCAACAGTACTCGGAGTAACCTCCTCTTCTTCTGTCACTGTTTTTGCTGACCCAGGATCAGGGAACCCTGGTCCATCCAGGCCTCAAGTCCCTTCAGTTGCATGCATGGCTCCTGCAGACGTAGCTCAAGCCTGATTCTGGTGGAGGCCAGGAAACCCTCAACCAGATCTACTTATGCCATGAAATGGAAGCGGTTCTCTATTTGGGCTGCCTCCAGTGATGTCGAGCCCTTCTCATGCTCTGTCGTCCGACTTATGGATTACCTGCGACACCTCTTCGATCTGGGTCTCAGCCATTCATCCTTAAAGGTTCACATGGCAGCCATTTCGACCTATCATGTCCCCTTTGCAGACAGAATGTTTGCTCAGCTGGAGGTCTCTAAGACCTTTTTGAGAGGGGTCCTTCACTTACGACCCCCTATCTGGGTTCCTGCCCCTCCTTGGGATCTGTATTTCATTTTAGAGAAGCTTACTCTGCCTTCTTTCGAGCCAGCAGCCTCAGCGGACCTAAAGTTCCTTTCTTGGAAGACTCTGTTCCTAGTGGCCATTACTTCTGCTCGACGGATGTCCGAGCTCCAGACCCTGATGTGTAAAATCCTGTATTTGATTTTTCACAAGGAATGTTTGGCTCTGCATACCAACCCTAAGTTTCTCCCTAAGATGGTAGCGGAATCGACACTGAATCAATCCATAGAGTTGCCTACCTTTTTTACGCAGCACTCTAATCATGGAGAGTACCTCCTGCATACTTTGGATGTTGACCAAATTCTGAGATACTACACCATCAGGACGAAGGATCTCAGAAAGACTGATCAACTGTTCGTCTCTTTTGCTCATAAAAGAGAAGGTAATGCTGTTTCTGAGCAATGCCTATCGAAATGGTTGGCTCATTGTATCACTTTCTGTTATGACAAGTACAAGACCCTGACTGGTCAAGTTAGAGGCCACTTCACCAGAGGGGTCGCTGCCTCTGCGGCTTGTTTCAAGAATGTGTCAGCGGCTGACATTTGTGCAGCCGCCACTTGGACTTCTGTCCATACCTTTACGAAATGTTACAGTTTGGACATTGCCTCTCGCCGTAGAGCAGGCTTCGGGCTGGCTGTCTTGCAAGGCCTCCTTTCCTAAGGCCTTCACAACCAGAGGGTCTACTTCTGAGTAGCTTTCCTCCTCCCATTTGCTTCTCCTTGTTCCAGACTGCTTGGAACTCAGTCCTATATGTAATTACCTACTGCAGGAGCCCTCTCGAAGTAAGATAGTACAGTTACTAAGAACTTACCGTAACAGTAGATCTTAGAGAGGCTCTTAGAAGTAGGTAATACCTTCCCTGCCTCCATCCGCTAAGCTTTTCAGATCCTTTTCCAGGAGGGAAATACCCGCCTTCTCTCGTCTTGCCTTTGGCCTTGAGGGAAAGAACTGGAAGATGGGCATGGGGGACCGCCCCTTTATACTGATGCCGCATGATGTCAGTCAACTGACGTGGGAGCGGTCCCCCGCCAGAGACTGCTAGCTAGAAATGTTTCCGTTGGGTCCTGAGCCGGTCAGCATCAGTCCTATGTCAGTCAGTATGTAATTACCTACTGCAAGAGCCTCTCTCGAAGATCTACTATTACGGTAAGTTCTTACGTAACTGTACTTTTCCATTTTCCCGACCACCTTTCCACAGCCTCCAGGTCCTCCCACAAGGCCACTCTCCCCTCCTCCTCCTCCTCCTCATCCACCACTGCACCCAGCTTTGAGTCGTCTGCAAAGAGACTCATCTCACTCCTGATCTCCCTCCTGATGTCCGAGACACAGGCATTGAACTGGAGTGGCCCCAGCACTGACCCCTGGGGAACTCCACTAGTAACCCACCTTGGGATGAGGCTAACCCCCCCAACCACCACCTTCTGAGTACGCTCAGAGAGACAATTTTCTATCCATCTTAACAACTGTCTCCCTACCCCCATTTCCTTCAGCTTAGCCAGCAGGCCACTGTGGGGTACTGAATCAAACACCTTGCTAAAAGTCCAGAAAGAGGATGTCCACTGGCCTACCCTGGTCCAGGGCCCTCGTCACTCAGTCATAGAACTCAACAGGGTTTGTCTGGCAGGAAAGACAAAGCCATGCTGCCTATCGTCCAAGTACCCAGTTTTCTCCAGTAACCCCCCCGGCCTCTCCTTGACAATACCCTCCATCACCTTGCCGACCACCGATGTCAGGCTAATGGGCCTTTAATTTCCCGCCTCCTCTCTTGATGCCCCTTGTGGATCGACACAACATGGACCACCTTCCAGTCTTGGGGCACCCACCCAGTCCTCAGAGAGATGTTGAAAAGCTCCGCTAAAGGGACTGCCAGGACATCTGCCAGTTCCCTCAGCACCGTGGGATGTATCTCATCTGGCCCAGGTGCTTTCTCCGTCCAAAGGGACCTGAGGGATTCCTTTATTCTCTCTATCAGGATTTCAGCCTCCACGTCCTCCCCCTTTTAACCCTGCACTGCTGGACCCCTACCCGTCTGTGGTGGCCACTCCCTTTCCCCAGACCCGTTGGGGCCCCTGGTCTCTAACGGTCCCACCCCTTCCTCCGGTTTGCCCCTGGCAAGACATAGCTCCTCCATCCGCCTGGTAAAAACTGAGGCAAAGTACTCATTTAGGACTTCTGCCTGTTCCCCCACCTCCTATGCCCAACCATCCCCTATCCTTATCTTGCTGATCTGCCCCCTTACTTTCCTCTTTTCTTCTATGTATCTAAAGAACCCCTTGTCCCCCCTCTGGATCTCACTAGCCAAGGACTGCTCCTTTTTAGCCTTAGCTGCTCTCACCACCCTGGTGACTCTCTTGGCTGTCCGCTCATATTCCTCCTGATCCCTTTCACTCCTTGAGCACTTGAAGCACCTATAGGCGGCCTTCTTTTCCCTCACCACCTCCTGTACCTCCCGGGTCCACCAGCAGAGTTTTCTGGCCTTACCAAACTTACGCCTTTCCCTTGCCCAGGATCTGGTAACCTCCTGTATTCTCCCCCCGCCCCCTTTTTTTTTTTTTTTTTTGCGCCTCCCCTTCTTCCTGGCTGCCCACTCCTTCGGGTCTCCATTGCCCCTCCCAACTGCCTGTCCCAACTCCCACACTGGCTACCAACCTCATATGGCGTGCCCCCGGTAACCTGGCATATCCTTCGGCTGGGCAGGTCCTCCTCTGAGGGGAAGGCACGGAGTGGGGATGGCCAGCACGTTACTCATCGGCCTGGGGTACCGCTGAGGTGTGGGTCATGAGATCAGTGGCAGCGAGGACAGAGAGACTGTCATCTGGCCAGCCAGGAAGCGTTGTTTGTGGGAGTGACGCCTGTCACCCCCTGAACACCGCACCCAGCCGCTACTGCTGTGCCTCAAGCCCGCCAGGAGTCAGCATGCACCGTGCATCCCCCGGAGAAGAAGAGCTGTCCCCGGATGCTCCATCCTTCTCCCCCCAGCCAGCCCTCCGGCAACCCAAGTCCATTCCCGAACCCGGGTCACGGGAGTTGCAGACGGAAATCCAACCACTGTGCCGACGGGACGGCTTGTATTCCCCTCTTAATGATCTCCCACCAACTGTCAGCATCCATACCCGGCCTTATCCTGTCCAGATGATCTTTAAGGATCCTTCCCATCTCCCTGAAGTCTGCACCCCTAAAGTTGGTTACTATCGTCCTTGTTTGGCTTTCCTCCCCCCCCAGGTCCAGGCAGAACCAGGCTGTGGTATGATCACTCCCCACCAATGGGTCCCTCACCTTTAGGCCCCATATCTGATAACTGTCCGCCAGGACCACATCCAGTGTCCGGGCCTCCCTAGTTGGCTCACCCACCTGTTGTGTCAGAAACGCATCCTGGAAGACATCCAGCAGCCTCTGTTCTTTGGCCACTGGTGACGTCATAGTCCCCCAGTCTGTTCCTGGCATGTTGAGGTCCCCCATTATCACTACCCTTCCCCAATCCACAGTGTCCCTCAAGATTTGCCACCAGACTTTCTTCCAGGACCTCCGCCAGTGCTGGTGGTCTGTATACCACTCCGACCTTTACTGTCTTACCCCCCACCCGCATCAGCAAGGTGACCCAAATAGCCTCCACATTCCCCTCCTCAATACCCATGCTGCTTTCTGATTAACAGTGCCACACCACCACCCCCTTCCCTCCCTCCTGTCTTTTCTAAACATAGTATAGCCATCCAGATTTAGGTCCCACTCATGCCCTTGAGTGGCCCAGGTCTCAGTGACTGCTGCCACATCTACCTCCCCCTCAACTAGCATCGCCTGGAACTCGGGCATTTTATTTCCTAAGCTCCTGGCATTCATTAGGTCTGGTTCATATCAATCCTCCCTTTAGAGAGCCTACTCCTGTCTGGGATCTGAAAATCTGTGTTACACAGCTTATGTAGCCTTCCTTTGAACCATTATCTTCAGCTCAGCTAAAATACTTGACTTGGAAAACTGTATTTCTGGTAGCCATTACCTCTGCCAGGAGAATTGGCGAATTACAGGCTTTATCAGTGGAACCTGACTTCATTTCATTTCACAAGGATAAGGTGGTCCCTCGAACCAACAGAAAGTTCCTTCCCAAGGTGGTATCAGACTTTAATTTGAATCACTCTGTGTCATTGCCTGTATTTTTTACTGACTATTCTTCCTCTGGGGAGAGAAGACTACACGGTCTTGATGTAAAGAGGGCCCTTAGTTATTAAATAGAACACACTAAGGCCCATAGAAATGACTGTTCACAGCTGTTTCTCACTTATGGAGAAGTGAGAAATGGTAAACCTGCTACTAAGAGAAATATTGCCAGGTGGATTGTCTCCTGTATCCAGTTCTGCTATTCATAGTTGGGGAAAGAGCCACCCTCAGGCCTGAGGGCTCACTCCACCAGAGGTACAGCTACTTCGGTCACAGCAGCTAGAGACGTACCCTTAGTAGAAATCTGTAAAGCAACCACCTGGAAAACGTTTCATTTACCAAGCATTACTCTCTTGACATCCAGTCAAGAAATGATGCTTGGTTTGGCACAGCAGTGCTGCAGAGCTTGTTCCCAAAAAAGGTTCTGTAACTCCCTCCTCCAAGGGGTACTGCTTGGTAGTCTGCATATAATCAGAATACAGCAAAACTTCATGTTGTTTGAAGAAAAAATGACTCACCATAGTAATGTTGTTTCTTCTAATGGAGTCTTGCTGTATTCTAACCTCCCTCCCTGCCTCTCCTCCTGGAACCCAGTTGTTTTGGGATGTGGTTTGGCAGGCACAGTGCTGCACCCCAGAGGTGTACCTTGGTTACCTCTTCTTTAGCTTGAGGTCTTTGTGGTTATTATTTAAGAACATATTGGTTTTGTTTCACTACCGACTTAAAATAGATTCTTTTTGGGCTTCTCAACTTGAGTCTTTTGGACCCTAAAAATATGTTATTGCCCTTTGGCAAAAAATTTTTTAAAAACAATTTCTAAATTGTTTGTTAGTTAGCATAGTGTTTGTAAGAATCTGACGGTTACACTGAGGAGTACCAAGGACAGAGGTTTGAAAACCAAGCTCGAGCTCAACATTCTATGTCTTGGCGTAGAGTTAACCTTTTACTCTCCGGAGCAGTTCAAGTGCTGGGGCTAACTACATATAGTCAGAATACAGCAAGACTCCATTAGAAGAAACAACATTACTATGGTGAGTAATTTTTTTCTTTTGGCCTAGCTGTGCTTCAAGACCTCCTTTCTTAGGCCTGTAGGCTTCAGCCACACAGACTGTTTTATTGTTAGTACTGCTTGGTACTCATTTTGTAGTTGTATCCTGATAAGAGATATCCTTAAAGAAGATAGAACAGTTACATACTTACCATAATAATAGATCTTTGAGATCATCTCTTTCATCAGGCCGTGCCGTCCCACCCTCCTTTCCCCTAAGGATTTAGTACTCTGTAAATCCTGTCTCTTTCTACAAAAAGGTTTACCTGCTGCTTCCTACCTTGCCTGCTAGACAGAACCATCAGTTCTCTCCTGATTCTCTATAGGGAGGTCCTTCAAGCATGCTCTCTGGTAGGGAACTGAGACGGGAAGGGGCCGACCATGTTTATATGGGAAGTGCCAACGTATGACGTTGTCGTGGTTGGCCTTTAGTGGACTGCTTGCAGAAAGCTGCCATGTGGTCCTAGCGCCTGGCGGCTGTAGTTCCATAGGTGTGACCTGATGAGAGGTTCTCTCAAAGCTCTACTGTTACAGTAAGTACGTAACTGTTCTTTAACCAGGAAGTGTTCATTTCCCAGATTTTTGCACTGCCTGGTAGTTTAAAATTTCAGATTTAAATTTTGCTGTTTACTACTGTTTTCAGAGAATTGGTTTCCTTGATTTTATGTACATTTATAATGTTGTGTGGATCCACAGGAAATATGGCAGTCCCCATACCATTTCCTATTTTTCACCCTTTGTTTAAATTGCTTGTTCTATAAACACTCAGCAGGCAAAGAAAGACGTGATGGATTCCAGTTACATCAGATAAAATAACCTATGAGAGAATGGCAGCACCCCATTTCCCTCAGAACCCAGTATGGCACTCCTGGCAAGAGACTGTGCTAAACTGTAAGAAAAAATAAAGAATATGAAGAAAACAAAAATAAAAGCAAAGGATTCAAGTTTTATCAATTGTGGGGCTTGTTTGACGTAACTGTTGTTAAAAGAAAATTTTTATTAAGTAGTACTCTGCTACTTTAAGTTCATACACTGTATGAAGCTCTCAGCTTTCTTACTTGGAAAGTTCCAAGCACCATTGAAGCTGCCAATGCTGCAGTTAGAAAACAGAAGAACTGGCTCTCCCACAGACAGGCATTTACACACTTGGCAAGTGTGAAGTGCCTGCCCTGTCTGTCTATAAACTGGAAATGATTGCTGACCCCCCCCTGTTCTGAGTGCTTTCACTTCACAAGATAAGGATCTCTTTAAATATCACTCCTTCTTTGACATCATGAAGTGACTGAAACGGAGCAGACTGCAGAAAAAAAAAAGAAAAATCACTGTCTGGGACCTGGCTCACTTTTAAAAGTATATAGTCAGTGCAGAGTTAAACATTTGTAAATGTCGAATGTTTGCTTGCTGGCATTGGCAGTGGTAGTGTAGAAGTTACAGAGCTGCATAATAGGAATGGCAGTGAAGTATTGATCTGAAGCCAACCCCACCACCACCCTGCAGACAGGCATTGGGGTGTGCCTTTGGGTTGTCAGGCATAACGGCCACGCCATTTCACCACACCCTACCCTGCAGACACTGACAAGTGTCACTGTGTGCCTTGGGGTCTTTGGCCCTTATGCACACCCCATTCCATCAGGAAATACGGTGAGATGGGTGCGGTATAGGAGAATGGGGTGAACTTTGGGGCCGAAGAGTCCAAGGCATACCTTGATACCTCTCACTGGCTGCAGGGTGTGGAATGGTATGAGCATTACAGGCAAGAATCCCAAGTCACACCCTGATGCCTGTCATTCTCCACAGGGTGGGGTGTTATGGTTGAAAACCCTAATACCTCAGGCATTCGTTGGTATTTTCACTCCAAATTTTCAACATGTTTTTTTTGTGACCCCCACCTCATGAAAAGTGGCAATGTCAGTTTGTTAGCCGAAAGCTGCTTATGCATAGCGACTACAGCATTTAGCACCATAGGTGCAAAAACACATTCCAAACAGGATGTGAAAAATGACAGCTGTACTGTTCATGGGGAGGTGGAAAAAATGGCAATGTTGCAAATCTGCAGTAAAAATATAAAAAAAATGAAGTCATGAGCGTGCATAGAAACTGTGCAACGCACACCCGTAATGTAATTAGTTTGGGGATTTTTTACAGTAGATTGTCAACTCAGGCATTTTGGGAACTCTGATCATGAACAGTGTCACTGTGATTTTCTTTATCTGTCCCGAACAATGATTTCCCACAGTGACCACGCATCTCTACGCTGAAAGTGTGAAAACACATTTCGGCCATGTTGTGAAAAATTACAGCTGTACTGTTCATAAGGAAGTGTGGAAAAATGCCACTGGTGAAAATCTGGACTGAAAATATTACAAAGTAATGAACTTATGCGGTGCATGGAAATCACGCAATGCTGACTCGTAACACAGTCATTTTGTGGACTTCTGTCACCAAATTTTCAACATAGCCATTTTAAGACCTCTGCTCATGAACAGTGTAACTGTGATTTTCTTAATCTGTCCCAAACATTGCTTTCACACACTGACTGCACCATTGTGCGCTACATGTGCGGAAACACATTTTGGGCGACATGTGAAAAATGACAGCTGTACTGCTCATAAGTAAGTGCAATAAAATGGCAGTGTTGAAAATCTGGAGTGAAAATATTGAAAATTCGCAAACTTACGAGCATGCGTAGGAACTGCGCAACACGCGCTCGTAAAACAGTCATTTTTAGGAATTTTTTCACCAAATTTTCAACATAGCCATTTTAAGACCTCTGCTCATTAAAAGTGTGACTGTGATTTTCTTAGTGTGTCCTATACATTGATTTCGCACACCGACTGCGCCATTGTGCGCTACATGGGCGAAAACACGCTTTGGCAAGATGTGAAAATGACAGCTGTACTGCTCATAAGGAGGTGTGGTAAAATGGCAATGTTGAAAATCTGGAGTGAAAATATTGAAAATTAAAATCCCACGAGCGCAGCATAGGAACCGCGAACGCACGCCAGAAACAGTCATTTTTAGAATTTTTCCATCAGGGCTAACATAGGTTTTTGAGACCCACCTTGAATAGTGGCAGTGTCATTTACATTGGTCTCAAAGGTGATTTCGCGCAGTGACCGCTGAATCACCCTTCGGGCCCCACCATGCGCCATGACAGTGCATAATTCATGAGGAGGGATCCCAAAACCCCATGTTGAAAATTTAGGCCAAAATTCCAAAAATGCCTGAGATATACAACAAGTTGAAAACCCTATCTGTCCCATCATACAGCTTACTGGCATTTCCTCAGTTCGCGGTCGGCTTTGAAGAGTGCAGACGTGTTCCCGGTCCACCGAAGATCATCGCGCCGAGCTACGGAGGTAAGTATGGGTTGTGGGGAGGCAGGGTGCGCAGTGGGTGGGTGCAGGTTGTTGGGGGGCAGGGAGAAGAGCCAAGGGACAGTTTTTGAGTTTCAGGTTTTTTGGTTTTTTTTTATGACGATGACGCTGGACGCTTGCCACGCTAGGTGGGCCTCAGCGCGGCAGAAGGACGGCTGGTTGGGGAGGCGTGGAGCTGACGGATTGGGCACCCTCGTCATTATAGCATCTGTTGCTACGCTGGGGTGGAATTCAGCGCACCCTGTACCTGGGGAGCAGTGAGCCGACGGGATTGGGCACCCCATTCGCCATGGCTCGTAGCCATGCTGGGGGTGGCACCCAGCGTGGCAAATGGAACTGTGTTGGGGGGGCGCAGCACAGCCGAAGGGGGATTGGGCACCCCCATCGGCTATACAGTGTGCGTGTGGGGGGGGGGGCAGCACGCAGCATGCATGTGTGTGTAGAGGGAGTGCGCATGAGCAGGCGATATCTGATCGCTGCTCACTGAAGCGTAGCTCTCCCTTTCAACTGTACGCCACTGCATTTTGGAACTGTCATAGACAGCTCAAGCAGGCATTGGAGAACTGCGGCCGCGCCTGCAAATACACTGACTGAATTGGAAGAGGGCTGCCACACCTCCGAAAACTCGGATGATGGCACTATGTTTCTTGCACATGCGTGCAAGCAAACATAAAAATGAAGACAGTAGACATGTATTTGTGTTGTCAGATCCAACGGTAAAAAAACATACTCCTCAGCAAGAAAACCAATGCAAAAGCTTTATGTAGTATTTAAAAATGTACCACCATGCAACTGAGATACAGGCTCATAGCTCTGCTACATCTCGACTGGTTTCGTATGCTAGTATGTCATGGGGATGAGTCTCGGTACATGTTGCAGGTTTAAAATAGGAATACTTAAAGTGACAGTACAGAATCATCCGTATCTCCTAATGCAATAAATTAGAAAGTGCTCAGTGCTACCGTACCAAATACATATAATAGTTTCAAGTGATGCAACCACATATATAGTAAGTAAATACTCAAACCAAAAAACAGTACAACTCATTATTACAACAACTGGACTAGATACATATTTTGGGATCCATAAAATTGTATACCAACTCCAGAGTGCCTAATCATAGCACTTCATATCAGAGGTGGTTGAGGGAGTCCTAAAAAAAGAAATACAGAATTATAAAACCATGATGGATATTAATTTAGGGGAATTTTTAGCTAGAGTAGCAAGTAATCAAATAGCAAAAAAAAAACAACGCAAATCATTGTTATAAATTTATCTCTCATTTGCAAAGTTTACATGTTGGTACCATTACAGTTTCTAATAAATAATAAATGTAGCTAAATAAATAAGAAATTTAACTACACTGGCAACATTTTACTTCTTTTTCTTGATGCATGGTATTAATTCAGTCTGTTCATTCCGTTCTGGTGGCAACAGTGCCCCCAGAGTGAAAATCCATTAAGGTTCCTCTCAAGTAAGTTATCCTCCCAAGTTATCCCCCCTCCCCATCCAGTCTTACTATAGTACTTCTAATACACAGAATTTGAAAATGTGCCTGGTGTGTCTCTGTAATGTCATTCTGCAGTGAGCAGCAAGTGTACTTCTGGCATCATAATTAACATTTATCTCAGATGTTCCCCTGTTCTGAGTTTTAATGCCCATGATATCTTCCCCATATAGAAGGCGCCACACTGACAGGTTGCAAGATAGACAACATGTGTCAGTAAGTGAAGTTTGCTTTTGTTACTTGCAAGAGGTTTTTGTTGAATGCACTATCGTTTACCTGGCAGTGAGAGTTCTGAAGTAAGTCTTTCTACATTTTGGGGAGAATAAACACGACAGCCCATTATTTGCCAGTGAGGGAGTGACACCATTTAATACAACAAAGGGAAATGACACCTTGGGGAGGAGGGGTTTGAGAATGTTCACAGTGGGGAAGCTACATGCTCATTTGCTTCTTGTGTTTTTACAATGGCTGGAGAGGAGAATTTATTTAAAGATACAGTACCAGCAACTAACTCTGATGAAATTGTAATTAGCACAGATACAAGATCTCCACCGGAGGACTTAGACATAAAAGAGGGCTTTCTGGAGTTAGAGCGATCAGTACTAAGAGGTCGCAGACATTATTGGGGGAAGGTGACCCTTGAGGCCTACCTCAGAGTGGGCCGATCACTGCGTGGCCTTATAGTCACAAACAAACCAGGCTACGGTTGGGAGCGAGATGCATTTATTAAGGACTGGCATGAATCATTACAACTGGGTACAGATACCCTGATGAAAACTATTATATGGGACTGTGAAGCTCAGAGGGAAGAAGTGACTCTGGATATAACGAAAAAGGAGGAACTGGTTGCTAGACTTAGGGGGCATCCTGATTTCATTTTCCTTGAAAATAAACTAAAAATAACTATTCAGAGGGAGGAAAACAAGAATAAAAAGACCAAGTTAACAAAATTTGAGAGGGATAAATAAGACTATCTGAATAACCGCATGTGAGATTGGAACAAACGACATAGGCAATCCACTGGTAACCGTAACCGCTCTAAAGGAGGGAATCAGTCGGCTCCTCAACAAAAATCCATTTTAAAGAATAGAAGTACATCCCCCAACTAAAGTGCATCAAATAGTGAGACTGAGCCAGAGGCTCCTTTTTTAGAGGAGGGACACCAGAAACTGGATCTTCGGAGGATGGTTCAGTTCCAGGAACCAGAGCAGGAACATACCATGAGGGGATGTGGCCAGGAACATACAACATAGAGCAGCAAGCCCACCGGAGGAGAGAGGGATGCAAACACAAGAAGCTGGAGCAGGAGAGACAGGCAGTCATAAGAGAGGACAGCATCATGATTAATATCTCTCGCATTGAACTTGGGGAAAGTCAGTTGCGAGTACTACAGAAAGGGTTCTCTTTTATGCCCACTTTGGATACAAAGGCATTTGATCTATACATTGATTTGCACAGGTGCACAAGAAATCTAAATTTGGCAGCATTTTTTCAGAAAAGCAAGATGGGCTGGGATCAGAATGTGGATGTCAGACTTGGAGATGAGACTGCCTCTATGACACCAGAGGTAACTGAGGTAAGACAATTCAAACCACAGTCCACTTTTGTGCCTTCATACAATGATGCAGTAAGGTTTTTGAACAAAGATATGAGAGACAGTTGAAGTTACTCTTGGAATAAGAAAATAGGCCCCCATTTGTTAATATCACTTCTTCAGAAACTGAGGCTTTAAAGAGCCTTGAAAGTAACGCAGAAATAACTATCAAACCTGCGAATAAGGGAGGGTCAGTGGTGGTGATGTCCACATATAAATATATTAATGAGATCAACAGGCAACTGGACGGTGTGGAGTTTTACCAACCACTGACCCTGGACCCAACAGAGAAATTTAAAAGAATTGTGGATGCCTTCTTGTTTGAGTCTGGAAGTGAAGATGTTATTAATCATAATGAATTGCTGTTTCTAGGGACGTGGATATGTTGTTCTATCCACACTATCTGGTAGTTTCCTTTCCCTTTAAGATGTGCCAGAAAGTCTTCAAGCTGGTTCCTCCCACCCACCTGGGTGGTAACTCCCTCGGCTCAACCCCATGACACCAGATCATCCGTTCCGCTGGAAGAAGCAGGTTCCCTCCTTACCGCTCCCATGTTGAGTAGGCCCTAGCGCTTAAATTCTTTGGAATTACTTCCAAACCAACTCTCATGAGTTTTTGTCTTCAACTCGATCTTCGATCGCAACTGCGATGGATGATAAGTCTGCTTTTGGGTTCCGCCAGTGCCCTTGCGGGCAGAAGATGTCCAGGACCAACCCGCACACCACCTGCATCTACTGCCTGGGGCACGACCACGATCCCCAGGCCTGTGACTTTTGCTGCTCGTTTCACCCGACTGTTCTGCAGCATCATTTCACCTGCCTGAAACTGGTCTGCCCGGCGCAACGGAACCCGCTGGTCAAGTCCAGGGATGCCCGTTGGTTGGTCTCCACGGTTGTGGGGTCCACCGTGCAGCTTGCAGCCTTTCGAATAGGAGACAGCCCAGGCCATGGCCCATTCCTCCTCAACTTCTGCCTTTGTGCTGCTTCAGCTGGGCTCAACGTTTATGGGCTCCTTCAAGGAATTGCGCCAGTCTTTGCCGACCTTTGGTCAGGGACCCACCAGCGAATCTAAACCTAAAAAAAGAGTCTAAGAAAGAAAAGACTCATTGCTGATCATGGGATCGGGAACATTCTCAGTCGAGAGCCTCTGATTCCCACGCTTCTCCAAATTTGACTTTGGTCAAATCCTCTGCCTTGGCCACTGGCTCCGCAGTAACCCTGTCGGGCCTGTCTGCCAAAACGCTGATTGAAGTCCCAGCCGAGATTTTTCTCGAGCCAACCAACCAGTTATCAACTGAAGAGGCCAATACTTCCTTGTCTAGGACCCCAGTCATGACACAGATCGTGGGATAGACAGATCAGTACGCTGACCCGCGCCTCGGGTCCCTGACCCTGACTAGGAGGAGCCTCAGCAGTCGTCGACTCCCTCCCAGCCCTCCCGAGCCTCCCATCGGCCAGGACTGTCCGTGGTCTTCATGGGTTGAGGCAGTCCTGCGGCCATCTGCACTCCCGCTCTCGTCACCACGGGAAGTGGTCCCACTGCTATTCTTCATCCTTGTCCTCCTCGGGTGAGGAGTGGCTTCGACGCAAGTTGCGTCGACACTATGAGGACTTGATGTGGCAACAGTTGGTGTTTACTGGTGCCAAACCAACCCCGGTTTCTACACCGGCCATCACCTGGCTTTCTCCCTAACTGCCAATGCACACTCCACTAACAGATCTGATTAAAATGGTCCCGACTCTGCCGATACTGACTTCTCCGCCAATCATGGTGGAACCGCAGTCTAAGGAGTCTCGGCCAGCCAAGGGGCTTCCCCATCTGCTATCGGTCATCGTCACCCATGAGCATCTGCAGAGGGTCAGCAGGGACTCTGGCAGTAGACCGTGTTTTCGCGACTCTTCAGAGTCAGAGGGTTCCTCCTTGCACTCCCATCCGATCGCTATGGAGTCCATGGGGGAACCTCTCGATGGACAAAGGTCCATCCTCTTTCATGAGCCTTCTCCATCTGATCTCTGAGTTGACGGGTATGAAGATGGAGCCCGTCCAGAAATGGGCTCATTACCGCTGATCGAGATCCTTGATCGGAGAGAGACTCTATGGAGGCTTTTCCGGTGGCAGAGGCCATTCTTGGCCCTGCCCTGGAGCTCTGGCAGCACCCTGCTTCCTGTCCTGCGCCTTTAGCCTGGATGGCCCGCAAGTATGTGGTACCCACCGGATCCCTTTCGGGATTCACAGAGCATTCCCTCGACTGAGGGATTGGTGGCAGACTCTGTGTTCCGACCCTCTGGCAATACCGGGGATGTTGACAAGCTGCCTAATAAGGAGTCCAAGAAGTTGGACCATGTGGCTAAGAAGGTCTGTGCTGCCTCCTCGCTTGGCCTCCGCCAGGCGAGCTCAGCCCTCCTCTTAGCCCACTTCTCCCGTGCCCTACTGGGCACCTAAGATGGGGTGCTTCCTCATCTGCCATCTCATCTGCGGACTTTCAGACCACATTGAAACAGATCTGAGACCAGTGCTGGGCTGTGGCCAAGCAACAGCTCCAGACTGCCATGGACATTGGGAACTCCTGTGCCTGCTCCGTGGTGGCCTCAATGGCCATGCGCTGTAGAGCTTGACTGAGAATCTCGACCTTCATGGCAGACACTCAGCAGAAGCTGGCAGGTTTCCCTTACCTGGGCACCGACCTGTTCAGGCCCGGGGTAAGGGGTCACTGTACATGCATCGAGAAGTCCAGTGCCACCTTGGACTCTGTGACATCTGGCCAGAAGGACTCCAAGGGCTCCAAGCAGTCTCAGAAATGGAAGCCTTTCGGTCCACCTCCTCTCCTGCGGCCAAGCCATCCCAGCAACTGGTTGGCCAGCAGGCTCAGGCTTGGCGACCTCAACCCAAGTCAGTGGGCTCGGTTGTCCATAAGCCAGGAGGGAGAGGCTCCAGTGGCCCCTTAGCTGGATCCTTCTCTTCCTCCAAGCCTGCCCAGTGACGGGATGAGGGGTTTCTCCCTTATGCCTGTCACGCCTCCCCAGGGTCCTCCCGTGGGGGGCCGGCTCTGCCACTTCCTTTCTGCCTGGTCTGCTGTCACCATGGATAGGTGGGTTCTAGAAGTGGTGGGCCAGGGTCTGCCTCTGGAGTTCGAGCAGTACCCTCCTTGCCGAGCCTGCACCCCACGGGAGGACTTGGTTTCCACAGACATGCTGTCAGCTCTCAGATGACACAGCCCAGCTTCTCTGCAAGGTGGTCGTGGTTACTATTGCAGATCATCTGGAACACTCAGGGTTTGTCTCCAGGTACTTCCTGGTTCCAAAGTGGATGGGGGGGCTGGCACCCCATTCTAGATCTGCATGACCTGAACCAGTTACTCAGTTCGCGCACCTTCAGGATGGTAACTCTATCTCAGATCATACCATCTCTAGAGCAAAACATGTGGTTTTGCTCACTGGATCTTCAGGACATGTTCTTTCATGTCCTGATCCATTGGTCTCACTGAAGGTTCTTCTGCTTTCAAGCCAAGGCAACCCTGTATGAGTTCCAGGACATGCCCTTCAGCCTCTCCTCAGCCCCAGGGTATTCACCAAGTGCATTGCAGTGGTGGCATCTTGAAGCGCTGAGGGGTCCGGGTTTACTCCTACCTGGATGACTGGCTGATAGCAGGTTCCTCAAGGCAGGAAGTGTAGCAGTCCAGGGACCTGGCCCTCCAGACCTGCGTCAGACTTAGCCTCCTGGTCAACGAGGCCAAGTCATAACTCTTGCCAACTTCATTGGGGCGGAGCTCGACTCGTGCAGAGCCAGAGCCTAGCTCCTGGTGGACAGGGGCAGAGGCTCTCTCCTCCTGTGTCCGATCATTTCGGGTTGGGCAATTGCGTGATGCCTGGGACTTCTGCGCTTGCTGGGCTACATAGTGGCCAGCACCAGCATGGTCTGGTGGGCCCACTGGAGAATGCGCTCCCTGCAGTAGGAGCTGGCCAGCCAGTGGTCTCAGAGCACCGTTCACTTCGACCAGCTGGTCATTGTGACCCAGCAGTTGTGGTTAGTCCCAGCACATCTGCAGGAAGGGATCCCATTTGTCTGCCCAGAGCTGATGGTCATCCTGACAACCAGTGCCTCTCTCATGGACTGGGGTGTCCACCTGGGAGAACACAGAGTCCACGGGCTCTGGTCCCCTGAGGAGTCCCGATGCCACATCAACCTGCTGGAGCTCCGGGCAGTTTGGCTAGCGCTGACTGCATTCGCTCCACACATTCGGGGTCAGGTGGTCCAAGTCCAGGTGTACAACACCATGACCATGTACTACTTCAACAAACAGGGTGAGATGCACTCTCTGCCTTTGTGCAAGGAAGCTGTCTCTGTCTGGTCCCTCATGTGCAGCCTGGAGGTGGATCTCCTTGCCATCCATGTGGCAGGAGCCTTCAGTCAGCTGGCGGATGCCCTCAGCTGGGTGGGCAAGGTGTCTCATGAGTGGTCCCTCCACCCAGGGATTGTACACAGCCCGTTCTTCCAGCGGGGCACCCCTCAGGTGGACCTGTTTGCCTCCAGGGAGAACACAAAGCTGAGACTGTTTTGTGCCTGCCCCTTCTCAGCAGGGAACACTGCAGGGGGATGCCTTCTCGAGGCTCTGGACCCCATGCCTCTTCTATGCCTTCCTTCCATTTTCCTTGATCCACAAGGTGCTGCTCAAGACCAGGAGGGACAAGACACTGGTGATCCTGTTGGCTCCGGACTGGCCACACCAGTACCCCAATCTCCTCAGTCTCAGCAGCAGGCTCCCGAGATGTGTTTTCCTACGCCCGGATCTGCTGTCCATCAGTCAGGGGAAGGTATTCCATCTAGACCTTCAGTCCCTGCACCTGACAGCCTGGTTCCGGAGCAGTTAGAGTTCTAGGCTTTGGGTCTCTCAGAAGCTGTCTTCACCATGGTGGAGGCTTTTCAGAAGGAGCCGAACACGAAGTGATACGCCTTCAAATGGACGAGATTCTTCATTTGGTGTCAGGGCAAGGGGTTGAACCCTTTGTCCTGTCCAGTGGCTAGCATCCTTGACTACCTTTGGTCCCTCTCTCAGTTAGGCCTTCGGTCAGTGACCCTAAGGTGCACCTGGCAGCCATCTCTGCTTATCGGGTGCAGGTTGGTCAGCAGTCAGTGGCACAGGAGAAGGTGTTCTGGTGCTTTTTCAAGGGCCTTGACCACATTTCCCCTCCGGTGCGTGAACCACCACCACCATGGGACTTGTTGATTTTGGCAAAACTCATGGGCAAGTCATTTGAATCGATGCACAGGTGTGACCTCTCACCTGTTATGGAAGACCGCCTTCCTGATGGCTATCATGTCAGCCGGAAGGATCAGTGAGCTCTAGGTGCTTTCGTTGGAGTCTCTTTACCTGGTCTTCCACTGGGACAAGGTTGTCCTGCACTCCAACCCAAAGTTCCTCCCGAAGGTTGTGTCAGAGTTTCACCTTAATCAGGTGATTAATCTCCTGGTGTACGTCACCAGTCACACCTTGGAGGCTGAGCACAGGCTCCATACTTTGGACCTGTGGTGAGCGCTTGCCTAGTGCATGGAGCACATGGCTGGAGTTCAGGGAGAGGTTCTCCAGCTATTTATCACCTACGCTGAAGCCATACCTGGCAGACCGACAGCTAAGTGAACAATTAGTAGGTGGATTGTACCCTGCATCAACCTCTGCTGTAGGTTGGTGGGTAGCTCATTCCAGCTGTCATATCGCTGCCTCGGTGGCTGCTTCCAGAGACATCCCTATCCAGGAAATCTGCAGGGCTGCTACCTGAAGGTCAGCACACGCCTTCCTTCCCCATTACCACATCGCTCTCGAGTCACACTGGGATGCTGGTTTGGGGCCTTAGTTCTCCACTCTCTGTTCTCTAAGTAAGGGGTGTGCACCTTGCCTCCCTCCTCCCAGAAAACTGCTAAGAGTCTGCCAGATAGTGTGGATAGAACAACATATTCACATCCCTGGAAAAACAGGTTCTAGGGACATGGATATGTTGTTCAATCCACATTTATTGGCAAGTTCCTTGCCGCTTTAAATCTTGCCGGAAGGTCTTCAGGCTGGCTCCTCCCACCCACCCGGGTGGTAAAACTCTCGGCTCCGCCCCATGACCCCAGATCTTCCTTACCGCTTGGAAGCTCAGGTTCCCTCCTTAGCGCTCTGCGTTTTAGACTGGATCCTAACTCTTCGATTCGTCCGAAACTAGTTTTGAAGTTTTCTAAACTCAGGTCTTCATCTTCCCTCGCGGCTGCGATGGACAAATCTATTCTCGGCTTTAGGAGGTGCCCTTGCGGGCAGAAAATGTCCAGGACGGATCCGCACTCACGTGCCTCTACTGCCTAGGCCTAGATCACGACCCGCAGGCCTGCCAGTTGTGCCGCTCCTTCTCGGCCAACGTCCTGGACGATCGCGCTACCCGATTGAAGCTCGGCCGCACGAGAAGCTGCCATTCCTGTAAAACCCAAAGAGGCTCATTACGGTGTCCACAAGGGCTGGCTTAGCTGAGCAGCTCGAGCAGATGATCGCCCTCGAGGAGGAGGCGGCCCAGGCCGCATCTTCCTCCTCCTCGGCCGCGGCATTTATCCCGCTCTCACTGTGTTTCTCATACACGGCTTCATTCAAGGAGCTTTGTCAGCCCCTTTCCATGAAGGGAGAGGGGCCTTCAGGACATTCTTCTCGGCCCAAGAAGAAGGAGTCGAAGGGTAAGTCCCACCGTCGGCGTCCGTGGGAGCAGGAGAGGTCTCCTTCCCCGGACAGCCGACCGTCGACTTCAGTCGAAATTGCGGCTCAAGCCACTGGCTTCACGGTGTCCCCATCAGGCCAGCCTGCCGAGACTCCCGTCGACGCAGTCAAGATTTTTCTCGACCCGTCGGACGGGCTGTCGACTGGTGAAACATAGAATTTGACGGCAGATAAGGACTGCTTGGCCCACCCAGTCTGCCCATTTCCCTACCTGATGGATAAGCTGCAGATCCTAGTTAACCAGCAGCCTACTTCTTCCTACCCCGACCCCCCTAGAATTGCCTTATGACTGTCCCATGCATGCTTGAATTCCACTGCTTTTGACTCCATAACCTCCTCTGGAAGGCCATTCCATACATCCACAACCCTCTCTGTGAAAAAATACTTCCTTAAATTACCTCTGAGCTGCCTCCTTCTGTCTTCAAATTGTGCCCCCTTGTTCTTGCACACCTCTTTTTTTGAAAGATGCTACCTTCTTGGACTTTGTTGATTCCCTTGAGGTACTTGAAAGTTTCTATCATGTCCCCCCTCCTCCTTTCTTCGAGGCTATACATATTAAGCGCCTTAAGTCTCTCTTCATATGTCTTCCGTGCAGACCCTGCACCATTTTAGTTGCCCTCCTCTGACAGCTTCCATCCTGTCTGTGTCTTGCAGAGATTGGGTCTCCAGAACTGCACGCAGTACTCCAGATGTGGTCTCACCAGCTGTCTGTACAGAGGGATAATAACTCTTGTTTTCTACTGGTGATGCCTCTCCTATGCATCCCAGTATCCCCCCAGCCCTCCTTGCTGCCCTCTCACATTGCTTGCCCACCTTTAGGTCATCTGATATGACTACCCCCAGGTCCCTTTCCATTTTTGTTGTTGTTAGTGTCTCACCCCCATTGTGTACTCTTCCCCTGGGTTTTTGTTTCCCAGGTGCATTACCTTGCACCCCTTAGCATTGAATCTAAGCTGCCATACATTTGACCATTCCTTTAACCTTGCCAAGTCCCTTCTCATCCTTTCCACCCCACCTTGTGCATCAACTCTGTTGCAGATCTTTGTGTCATCTGCAAAGAGACATACTTTTCCTTCCAGTCCCTCTGCAATGTCGCTTATAAAGACATTGAAGAGGACCGGTCCTACTACTGAACCCTGCGGTACCCCACTACTAACCCCCCTTTTTTCAGAGTGGACTCCATTTACTATTACTCTCTGTGTCCTATTCTCCAGCCAATTCTTTACCCAGGCTGTCATCTTGGGACCCACTCCCAGGCTGGCTAACTTGTATATTAATCTTTTGTGTGGGACTGTGTCAAATGCCTTGCTAAAGTCTAGGTAGGCCATGTCCACAGCCCCTCCCTGATCAACTACTTTGGTCACCCAGTCAAAGAAATCTATCAGATTTGTCTGGCATGACCTTCCTGCTGTGAATCCATGCTGCCTTGGGTCCTGTGCCCCTCTGGCCTCTAGATACTCAACAAGTATTTCCTTCAGAAGTGATTCCATCATTGTCCCTACCACTGAGGTTAAACTAACAGGTCTGTAGTTTCCTGCTTCTGCCTTGCTCCCACTTTTGTGAAGGGGAATCACATCTGCCCTCCTCCAGTCCTCAGGTACCACCCCATCCTCCCATGATTTGTTAAAGAGGGTAGTCAGTGGTGTCACTAGTTCTACCCTTGGTTCTTTTAGAATTCTGGGATGAATCCCATCAGGCCCCATTGCTTTGTCCACCTTCAGTTTTAAGAGCTCTTTCAGAGCCCTTTCTTCTGTAAATGGGCTGGTATCAACTTCTGTATCCAGAGTGTTTCTACTGTTTGTTTTAGGTACCTCCCTCTTCCTTTATAAATACTGAGCAAAAATATTTGTTTAGTATCTCTGCTTTTCACAGTCACCCTCTGCCCACCTCCTCCCCTTTATTAAGCCTCACTATCCCTCCTTGGTCTTCCTTCGCTCCTGATGTACCTATAAAAGGTTTTATCCCCTTCTTAACTGAGTTGGCTATCTTTTCCTCGGTTTGGGCCTTTGCTGTTCTGACTGCCTTTCCAGCTTCCTTTGCTTTAACTGATACAGTTATCTGTCCTGTTCCTTCTGTGATTCCTTGTACTTCCTGAATGCTTTCTTTTCTTGAACCTTTACTGCCACTTCCTTTGAGAACCATATAGTGGTTTCTACCTCGTTCGCTTGTTTATTTGCTTTACACAAAGGCTTGTTACCTCTGTGATGGCAGTTTTATTATTCCCCATTGTTCTTCCACCCTCCTTCCTGCCCATTTGCTAGTGCATTCCTTAGGCACTCACCCATTTTGGTAAAGTCAGCCCTCCTAAAGTCCAGTACCTTTGTCTTTGTATGGCTTGACTCTATTGCTATGTTTATTGTGAACCATACTGTTCGATGGTCGCTAGTTCCAGATGGCTACCCACTTCTACATCTGTGATCCTCTTCATCTCCATTTGAGAGAACAGGTCTAAGATTGCTCTCTCTAGTGGGCTCCAATACTAGTTGTCTAAGGCATGCCCCTGTAGGCATCTAGAATAACCCCACTCTTAGAAGTGGCTGCTGCAACTGCACTCCAGTTAACATCTGGCATATTCAGATCACCCATCAGCAATATCTCCCTTTATCTGCCATTCTAAGTATACTTTCTATCATTTCCTTGTCCATTTCCTCCCTGAGAGGGGGTCTGTATCACAACCCTGAGCGGATTGTGGTGCCATTGCCTGCCTCCAAATTGACTCACAGTGCTTCTTCTCCTCCCTGTTTACCCTTTGTTCTGTTGCTTTGATTTCTTCTCTTATGTAGAGAGCTACCTCCTCCTCTTTACCCTCCTGTCCCTCCTGTAAATAGTGTATCCTGGTATGTTTACGTCCCAGTCATGGTTCTGTGTGTACCATGTTTCTGTGACTGCCACGATATCCAGATCTTCCTCCTCCATCAAGGCCACTAATTCAGGAAGCTTGTTACCCAGACTACGGACATTGGTACTCATTGCTCTCCATTTTTGATGGCTTTGCCTTCTGTAGCTGCATCCCCACTGACCTTTCTACCTTGGTCTTTTTCTCATTTAGTACCCTGTTTTGTAGGGGAGGTGAAGCCGACAATCCTCCTTCACCGGTTCCCCTGGTGGAGACCGAGGATCTGCCTGCACCTTCGGGGCCGCAGTCCCTGGTTAAAGTGCCCGAGCCGAGGGAAGAGCGGGTGTCCCCTGCTCCTTCCAAGACCCACCCTCGGTCTCGGACTTCATCTCGGTCAAGCCATTCCTGCCGACATCGGCGGTCTTGGTACCAAAGTAGGCGGCGACACCGTTCCTCCTCGTCCTCGGATGAGGGGAGGCTTCGACGTAAATTACGTCAACGTTACGAGGAGCTTATGTGGCAGCAGTTACTGTTGTCCGGGACTAAACTGACTCCGGTTCAGCCCCCGGCCATTAAGTGGCTGTCGCCCGAACGACCGAAATAACCGCTCGCCCCAGTCGAGATGCCCGTTCCAGGGCTGGTTGTTCGGCCTAAACCGGCTGCTCCACCGATCTTGGTGGAACCTCCGCCTCCACAACCAAAGTCTGGGACATCGACCGAGGATTCTCGGTCGGGTCACGGCCTGCCCCACAGGTTGTCAGTCACCCTCACTCCTGAACGTCCTCGACAGGTAGAGGGTGGCTCAGGGCCGAGGCAGCTCTTCGCAGACTCTTCAGAATCAGATGACGACTCCTCCCTGTTCTCCAGGCAGGTCGACCTGGAGTCCTCCGGGGGGCCAGTCACTGGACGATAGCCCATCGTCCTTCTTGGGTCTGCTTCGACTCATCTCGGAGTCCACCGGGATGCAGCTTGAGCCTGTGTCCAAACGGGCCAAGTATCCCCTGACGGAGATACTGGACCGAGGGGATTCCCTCACGGAGGCCTTTCTGGTGGCTGAGGCCATTGTCGGCCCAGCCTTGGAGCTTTGGCAGCGGCCTGCTTCCTGTCCTGCGCCGATGGCCAGGAAGTATGCGGTCCCTACCGGCTGTTTGCCCAGTTTCTCGGAGCACCCCTCTGCTGAGGGTTTAGTCATCAACAGCGTCTTCCGGCGTTCCAGTAACGCTCGGGACATGGATAAGCCCCCCAACAAAGAGTCCAAAAAGCTGGACTTTGCCGGGTGCAGGGTGTGCGCTGCGTCCTCCCTCGGCCTCCGATAGGCCAGCTGAGCCGTGCTAATTGCACACTTCTCCCACGCCCTCTTGGGCTCCCTGGATGAGGTTTGCCCTCATCTCCCGGCCGACCCGCAGACCATGGTCCATCAGGTGTGGGACCAGGGTAGGACGGTGGCGAAGCAGCAGCATCAGACTGCTCTGGACATAGGTGATTCCTGTGCCAGGTCAGTAGCGGCCGCAATGGCCATGCACCGGGGGGCGTGGCTGAGGATATCCGCCTTCACGGCGGATACCCAGCACAAGTTGGCGGATGTCCCCTTCTTGGGGACTGACCTCTTTGGCTCTGGAGTGGAGGGTCACCTCCAGCGGATCAAAAAGTCCAATGCCACTCTGGACTCTGTCACCTCCGCCCAGAGGGACAAAGGCCGCCGTCAGCAACAGCATAAGTCCTTTCGTCCTTCAGCCCCTGCAGCTTGACCGGCCCAACAGCACCAGCAACAGGGCCAGCAGGCTCGCGCTTGGCATCCGAGACCCAAGCCGGCAGCTTCCTCCAACAGGAAGCAAGGAGGTAAAGGCCCAGGAGGTCCCTAGGCCAGTTCCTCCTCCAAGCCTGCCCAGTGACGGGTTAAGGGGTGCCGCCCCCAGCCTCGTCACTCCTCCCTGGGTTCCCCTCCTTGGGGGGACGGCTCCGCCACTTCCTTTCCACCTGGTCTGCTATCAGCACGAACCGCTGGGTGTTGGAGGTGGTAGGAAAGGGCCTGCCTCTGGAGTTCGAGTAGTCCCCACCCTTTCGAGCCGTCGCCCTTCGGGGGGCCACGGGGTCCGCAGCCTCGCTGTCAGCCCGCCGAGCCGATATTGCCCTGCTCCTCGACAAAGAGGTGATCAGGAAGGTGGCGGATCCTCCTCCAGACCCGGGGTTTGTGTCCAGGTATTTCCTGGTCCCAAAACGGACGGGGGGCTGGCGCCCCTTCCTCGACCTGCACGACCTGAACAGGTTCCTAAGGTCTCGGACCTTCAGGATGGTCACTCTGGCTCAGATAATACCATCCTTGGAATGAGGCATGTGGTTGTGTTCCCTGGACCTCCAGGACATGTTCTTTCACGTCCCGATCCGTCCGTCTCATCAGAGATTCCTCCCCTTCAGAGCGGAGGGGTCCCTTTACGAAGTTCCAGGCCATGCCCTTCAGCCTCTCTCTAGCTCCCAGGGTCTTCACCAAATGCATGGCAGTGGTGACAGCATTCCTGCGGCGCCGAAGGGTCCGGGTGTACCCCTACCTGGACAACTGGCTGATTGCAGCCCCCTCCAGAGCGGAGGTGGAGCGGTCCAGAGATCTGGCCCTCCAGGTTTGCTCTCAGATTGGCCTCCTCATCAACGAGGCCAAGTCGGAACTCGTGCCAAAGCAGGTGATACTCTTCATCGGGGCAGAGCTCGACTCTCTTCGAGCCAGAGCTCGGCTCCCGGCAGACAAGGCCGAGGTTCTTTCCTCCTTTGCCCAGTCATTTCTGGTTGGGCGATCGCGCCCTGCCCGGGACTCCTGCGCCTCCAGGGCCTCATGGTGGCCTGCACCAGCATGGTCCGCTGGGCCCGTTGGTACATGCATCCCCTTCAATGGAGACTGGCCAGCCAGTGGTCACAACGCTGCGATCCGTTGGACCAGCCCGTGACAGTGACCCAGGAGATGTGGGACGCTCTCCAGTGGTGGACCGTTCCGGCACATCTGCAGGAGGGCATCCTGTCAGTCCGCCTCGAGCTGACGGTCTCTCTATCGACCGATGCATCTCTGATGGGTTGGGGTGCCCATCTGGGGAGCACAGAGCGCACGGCCTCTGGTCCCCTCAGGAGTCCCGATGCCATATCAACCTGCTGGAGCTCCGAGTGGTCCGCCTAGCTCTCATTGCCTTCACTCCGTTTCTACGGGGTCAAGTGGTTCAGGTCTAGATGGACAATACCACGACCATGTACTATCTAAACCGCCAGGGCGGAACGCGCTCCATGTTGTTATGCAAGGAAGCTCTCCACATATGGTCCCTTGTGCGCAGCCTGGGGAGGATCTCCTAGCCATTCACGTGGCAGGAGCCTCCAACACCCTGGCCGATGCCCTAAGCCGGATAGGAGCTGCGTCTCACGAGTGGTCTCTCCTGCCGGAGGTAGTACAAGATCTCTTCTCCCACTGGGGCATGCTTCAGGTGGACCTGTTTGCCTCCAGGGAAAATGTGAAGCTGAGACTGTTCCATGCCCACCCCCCTCAGCAGGGCTCGCTGCAGGGGGATGCCTTCTCGAGGCCGTGGACCCCGGGCCTCACCTACGCCTTCCCCAATTTCTCTTGATCCACAAGGTGCTTCTCAAGGCAAGGAGGGACAAGGCGCAGGTGATTCTGGTAGCCCCAGACTGGCCCCGCCAATTCTGGTATCCAGATCTCCTCAGCCTCAGCTCCAGGCTCCCGAGGTGGCTACCAGCCCGCCCGGACCTGATCTCAGTCAACCAGGGGAAGGTATTCCATCTGGACCTTCAGTCCCTGCACCTGACGGCCCGGTTCCTGAGCGGCTAGAGTTCCAGGCCTTGGGTCTTTCCGACGAGGTCCTCAACATCATTGAGGCGTCCCATAAGGAGTTGACCAGGAAATGCTGTGCCTTCAAATGGAAGAGATTCTCCATTTGGTGTCAGGGGAAGGGCTTGGACCCTTCCGCCTGTCCCTTGGCAAGCATTCTGGACTATTTGTGGTCCCTTTCTCAGCAAGGACTTCGGTCTACGACCCTTAAGGTGCACCTGGCAGCCATCTCTGCTTACCGGGCGCGGGCCGGGAAGCAGTCAGTGGCGCAGGAGAAGGTGGCCGGGCGCTTTTTCAAAGGCCTTGACCACATTTCCCCTCCGGTGCGAGAACCTCCACCTCCGTGGGATCTACTGCTGGTATTGGCCAAGCTCATGGGCAAGCCATTCGAACCGATGCACAGGTGCGATATTTCCCACCTGTCGTGGAAGACCGCCTTCTTGGTGGCTATCGCGTCAGCCAGAAAGATGGGAGAGCTCCAGATGCTTTCCATCGAGTCTCCTTATCTGGTCTTCCACAGGGACAAGGTTGTCCTGCGCCCCCACCCGAAATTCCTTTCGAATGTGGTGTCGGAGTTTCACCTTACCAGGTGCTGACTCTGCCGGTGTTCTACCCCAATCACACCTCGGAGGCCGAATATAGGCTCCATACTTTGGACCCTAGATGAGCTCTCGTTTATTATAAGGAGCGGACAGCTGTAGTTCGGGGAGAGGTTCGCCAGCTGTTTGTCACCTACGCTGAAGCCGCACCTGGCAGACCTGCAGCCAAGCAGACGATAAGCAGGTGGGTCACCTCCTGCATAGATCTCTGCTATAGGTTGGCGGGCATGGAGCCTCCCAGAGGGATAAGAGCTCATTCTACCCGCCATTCCGCTGCATCGGTAGCTGCTTCCAGGGATGTCCCTATCCAGGATATCTGCAGGGCTGCTACCTGGAAGTCGGCACATACCTTTATTACCCACTAGCACATCGACCTTGAGTCATGCCGGGATGCTGGTTTTGGGGCCTTCGGTTCTCCAGTCTCTACTCCCTAAGTAGGGGGTGTGCGCCTTGCCTCCCTCATCCCGGAGAACTGCTAGGAGTCTGCCAGTAAGTGTGGATTGAACAACATATCCATGTCCCTTAAAATACAGGTTACTCACCTGTAACAGGAGTTCTAGGAATGGTATATGTTATTCATCCACACGACCCACGTGACCTCCCCGGCTTCGACGCACAACCTGGCTTCCAACAGGCTAGATCTGGCGTCATGGGCGGGCAGGAGTTTTACCACCTGGGTGGGTGGGAGGAGCCAGCTTGAAGACCTTCGGCAAGACATAAGCGGCAAGGAACCTGCCAATAAGTGTGGATGAACAACATATACCATTCCTAGAACTCCTGTTACAGGTGAGTAACCTGTATTTACTCACCTGTAACAGTAGTTCAGGGTGGTATATGTTATTCATCCACAAGACTCACTCGACCTCTCCTGGCTTTGGCGCTGCGACACTGCTTCCAGCGGGCAAGATCTGGCATCATGGGGCGGAGCTGAGGGAGTTACCACCTGGGTGGGTGGAGGGGCCAGCTTGAAGACTTTCCAGCACATCTTAAAGAGAAAGGACACTGCCAGATGGTGTGGATGAACAACATATACCACTCCTAGAACTACTATTTTTCTCACTGTAGGCTGTCCTGTTTGGGCCACTATACTCGTGCTCCCAAAGGCTCATAAAATTTGCATGATCCCCCAGGACATCCCATTGTGGCTGATATTGGGTCACTAGTTGAGCCACTCTCGAGGTATGTGAATGCCCACATAAAGAACCATCTGATGTCATTACCTTCATATATATACGGGACACCACGCAAATGTTGGGAGGCCCTGGGGGACATGTAAATTGAAGCCTCATGGTATCTGCTGTCTGTGGACATAGTATCCCTCTACACTAATATACCACACGATGGTGGTTTGGAAGCACTCCGCTATTGGTTGAATCAGGATATGTATATTAAGTGTGGGAAGAAAAATGTCCTACTTGATTGTGCTGAACATGTTCTCACGAAAAACAATTTTTTATTCCAAGATCAGTACTACCTGCAACTCATTGGAATGGCAATGGGGGCAACTTTTGCCCCCAGTCACGCTTATCTCTCTTTGGGTCTATGGGAGAAAACAACTGTCTATGATGACCAGAACAATCCTTTTCTTGATAGGATTGATATCTGGTGTCGTTTTATAGACATTTTTATGGTGTGGCGTGGCATGCTGGAAGAATTAGATGCCTTTGTGAAATATCTAGAAACCAGTAATCCAGATTTTCTTTATAGTGGGATTCCTGTGCTGTCTCCTTCCTGGACCTCAACGTTATTAAGAAAGATGATTGTACTCTACGTACTGATTTGTTTAGGAAAGAGATGGACAGGAATTCACCCCCGTTGGCATCCAGCTGACAACCACAACATATGGTCTCAAATATTCCCAAGGCTCAAATGTTCAAAGTACACAGGATTTGCAGCAAAGAGGTTGATTTTGTTACACATGGCTGTGATATGTGTGGAAGATTTCGGAGCAGAGACTATGCTGGTAACATTGTGGATAAGGCCTTTGAAGAGGCCTTCTGCACCGGTAGGGCAGAACTGTTAATGCCAAGGGTAAAAGAAAATGGCCCCAATAGATTGAATTTTGTGACCACATATACCAGGCATGCACTGGTATATTGAATATTCTGAATGCCAGTTGGAACATACTAGAGAGTGAGTGAGCCCCTGTTGGAGGAAGCAACTAAATTTAGGCCGAGAATGGTTTACAAAAGAGGACCTAATATCAAGGGTTGACTCGTCGATAGTTTTTTTACCAGTGGAAAGGGGGGGCCTTCAGCAGTAGACCATTCCTACCAACAATAATGTACCAGTGTGGTAACTGTAAATTCTGTACCTCAGTCCTGAAATATAAAACGTTCTCTAGCTGTAATCGTGTAAGTGATTTTGAAATTCGGGATTTCATTAATTGCACAACACAGAGAATGTTGTCTATCTTGCAAACTTGCCAGTGTGGCGCCTTCTAGGTGGGGAAGATGTCACGGGCATTGAAACTCAGAATAGGGGAACATCTGAGGTCAATTGTTAATGGTGATGCCAGAAGTGCAGTTGCTACTCGCTGCAGAGTGACATTACAGAGCAACATCAGGCACATTTTCAAATTCTGTGTATTAGAAGTACTGTAGTAAGACTGGATGGGGAGGGGGGATAACTTGGAAGGATAAATTACTTGAGAGGGAACCTTACTGGATTTTCACTCTGGGGGCATTGATGCCACCAGAACTGAAGAACAGATTGCATTAATACCATGTATCAAGAAAAAGAAGTAAAATGTTGCCAGTATAGTTACATTTCTTATTTATTTAACTACACTTATTATTTATTCATTTATTAGAAACTGTAATGGTACCAACATGTAAACCCTGCAAATGAGATAAATGTATAACAATGATTTGCATTTAGGCTTTTTTCTACTTGATTACTTGCTACTCTAGCTAGAAAGTCCCCTAAATTAATATACATCATGATATTATAATTCTGTATTTCTTTTTTTAGGACTCCTTGGAAGTCTTGGACCTCCTCCGATGTGGAGTGCTATGATTAGGCACTCTGGAGTTGGTATACAATTTTATGGATCCCAAAATATGTATATATTCCTGTCATCGTAATAATGAGTTGTACAGTTTTTAGGTTTATTTAAGTATTTACTTGTAATATGTGGATAAACAAAATAATAGTACTGAAAACTATTGAAAACAATCCTTGTAATTTATACTACAAAACACTCCACTCCCAATAATACCACACTTCGTTGCAAGAAACGATAGTATTATCACCAAAGTGCCACAGCACATGTGCAACTCTGCCTGGCAAGAAACCCAATTGGCATGGAGTCATATCCCTTCCTGCACGTCCAAAGTCACGCCGTGCATTCTAATTGGTCACTGTTCCTCTGTGGTCGGGCACACTCATTCTGAAAACATGGCGGTTCGTTACTCTCGCTTAGCGAGCCAAATGTGTCCGCTTCGTTTCTTCATTTTTTTTTATTTTTTTTTTTGTAATTGGATTATCTGGTTGATCCTGCATTACCCGAAGGATCAGAAACGAAAAGGTAGGATTTCACAAAATACAGACAGACACCGACAGAGTGGCGGTTAGGAGCAGGAATGTGGGCAAGTGACGCTGTCTCCAGTGTGACGGTCAGCCGACTGCAAACGTGTCTTCAGTGCTGCGACTGGCTTTGCAGCTCACAGACTATAAACAAAAGCCACATCCATATATTACAAAAAATAACAAATAGAAAAGTATCTATTTCATGGCAGTAAGTCCATCTCAAGGTTTGGGGGACTTTGGGAACCTCTCGAGCTTCGCTGTGGAGGTTCCAAGTCCCCAAAACCTCCAGATGGTCTTACTGCCTTGTAATAGATACTTTTCTGTCTATTATTCTATTTATTATATATGTGGTTGTATCACTTGAAACTATTAATTATGTATTTGGAATGTTAGCACTGAGCACTTTGTAATTTATTGCATTAGGAGATACGGATGATTCTGTACTGTCACTTTAAGTATTCCTATTTTAAACCTGCAACATGTACCGAGACTCATCCCCCGCCCCCCGATGACATACTAGCATATGAAACCAGTCTGGGTGTAGCAGAGCTATGAGCTTGTATCCCCAGTTACATGGCAGTACATTTTTAAATACTAAATAAAGCTTTTGCATTGGTTTTCTAGCTGAGGCGTGCATTGTTTTGCCGTTGGATGTGTTAATACTAATACTCGCACCCTCCTGGTGCTGCCGAGCTGTATTGTGACTCTGTATCATGTATTTGTATTATCAATATTTATTTCTTATTCCACAGCAACCTTGAAAAAAATGGAGATAAAAATATTAACATATTAGCAGTTGATCTTTAAAAGACCCCCCTAATATACTATAACTGGGGTGTGTAATAAAGTGAGGAGAGGGGGCTCATAGTGTACCACCACTCTGTCACCAGCCAGGCTGTCAATCTGGGTTTACAAACATAATTTTGGAACACACACACACCCAAATCTGGGGTTCATGGACTAATAAACTGCTACTTTGCAAATGATTCACACGAATACAATTATTTGTCGAAGGGCTTTAGAGCTCACAAAATCCCAGAGTAAGGGAACTAGACATTAGGACTGAAATATTACAGTTTGTACGAGAATTTGATTTGTTAGAGGAGTTCAGTCCATAATTGTAACCCTAATTAACCCACATTTCTAGTTCACATACTTTTGGGGGAGAGGAGGAATCTTATACACTGCCTCAAAGTAGTCTTTGGAAAGAATTTTCATACTTTTTAAAAAGCGGAACTGTAACTCTTTTAAGACATAGGACTGCATATACAATGTCTGTAATATTAAGTTGGTGGAAAGATGCACAAATCAAACCAATCTTGGGAACTAGTAAAGGAGAATACTGTGCGCCGGGGGGTGACAACTATATGTACTTGAATAAGAAACTAGTCAATCAAATTATTAAGAATTTAAATTAAAGGGTTTAAAGGAGGGATAATGGGTATCTAAGGTGTTGGGGCTATCTAGATTATGTTCAGTAAACCGGTTACTGAACATAATCTGGGCTTTCCTATAGTATATCCTCATAAACCTATAGAATATATGCCTGCATGGCATTTTGTGAGCTACAGCCCATCCAATAGTTCAAAGAAGTGCCCGGGACTCTCCTGGACACCATAGATGGAACCAGGAAAAACCTGGCTCTCATTTTCCAGGTAAATTCTTTCCATGTTGGAGAGGAAGTGGTAGACCAAGTTCTGCTCCAAACCTTTGACCAATCTTCTTCACTGAGTGCTGAGGCGAGTTCTGTCTCCCAGCTGAACTTTGTATGTTCTGTGTTATGGCTTAATAAGTGTACTAAGAATTTATATATTATAGAGATGGCTTTCTCTCCTGTCGGGGATCACCATATCTGTATGAAGGGGAAGGGTCGATCCACACCTGTGACCCAGCTGTTTCTTCTCTTAATTGTTTATTAATATAGTCCTCTGTTGGTAATAATGCAATCTATCACTATCCGTCCAGGTAAACACTTTTTGGGCTTCTTCAAAGGATAGCAGTGGGTCTCCCCGGAGGAGCAGCCAGGAGGCCACAAAACCGTGACTGGCCTGAGTTTTGTACCACTTATCTTGTTGTTGAGGGAAAAAATAAGAGTTCGGTATAAACCATTGATACTTCCATCTATGGTGGCTCAGAATTTTATCTTGAGTGCTCCATTGCCAGCCCTCCAGAACCACTGCCGCAACATCCGGTAGGGATTGCTTAGCTTGTTTAAGATGACTCTGGCTAAACATACAGGCCGGGAGTGCGAAGGGGAGAGGCCTGGCTAAATCTATTGCTTTCCAAAAAGCCTGGTATTTTACATGGCGCCACAGTAGGGCTAGTCTCATTTGGGAGGCTGTCCAATATAAAGAGAGTGCTGGTAGTGCTATTCCTCCCTGCATCTTAGGGAGAAACAGTCTTTGCTGCTTAATTCAAGGCTTTCTATAATTCCATAGGAAATTATACGTTTCTACCAGGATAAGAGTTCCTTGACCGATACGGAGCAGGGGACACATTGAAATAAATAAAGTAAGCGGGGGAGGACATTCATCTTTAATGCTAAGTTTTGTGTGTAGAAGGACTAGGAGGATGGACCAGCATCGCATGTCTTGCTTAAGGTCAGAGCTTAAAGGGGCATAGTTTGTATCCTGAAGCTGGGTTAGATCTCGGGGGATTTTAATTCCTAGATATTTAAGGGATGAAAGGTCCTGTTTTATATTAAACAGGTTTCTAATGGGGGGACGTATAATAAAGTGGGAGGTTTTTAGTTTTATTTGTAATTACAGTATATCCCGAGCAGTTAGAGAAGAAAAAATTACTCACCTTAGTAATTATGTTTCTTCTAATGGAGTCTTGCTGTATTCTGACTATTGCAGCACTCAAACTGCTTCGGAGAGTAGAGGGTTAATTTCTATGCAGAGCATAGAACGTTGCACTCGAGCTCAATTCAGACCTCTGTCTGCTGCACTTTAAAGCGCAACTGTCAGATTCTTATGAGCTAATACTAACTACTATGTGGAAATTGTAACATTTTTACTAGCCAAATAGCAACTAAATATTTTGGATCCCCAAAAGACTCAATTCAAGAAATCCAAAATCAAAAACCAGGTAGTGAACAACTTAAGACTGTTAAATTAATAATATAACCAACTCCCCCACTCTAAAAGGAGGGAGTACCCAAATGCACCCCTGGGGTGCAACACTGCACCTGCCAGCCCACTTCCCAAAAACAGGTTCTGAGAGGGGAGGCAAGGAGGGAGGTCAGACTATAGCAAGACTCCATTAGAAGAAACATAATTACTAAGGTGAGTAATTTTTTCTTCAAACAACATGAGGTCTTGCTGTATTCTGACTGTTGCAGACTACCAAGCAGTACCGCCATGGAGGAGGGAATCGAACCTACCTTGGGAATAGGCTCTGCAGTACTGCTGTACCAAACCGAGCATCACTCCTATCCTAGATGTCCAGGGAGTAATGCTTGGTAAATGTATGGACTGTTTTCCAGGTGGCTGCTTTACATATCTCTAGCAAAGGAATATCCCTGGCCGCAGCCAGGGAAGCAGCTCTACCTCTAGTCGAATGAGCCCTCATGCCTGAGGGAGGTATTTTACCTAGCTTCTCATAGCAGAATTGAATACAAGAGACGATCCACCTGGCAGTAGTTCTTAGTGGCAGGTTTGCCCTTCCCCCTTCCCCATAAGTGAGAAACAACTGAAGGGAGTCAAACCTGCGAGCCTTAGTACACTCAATATAGCAACGAAGGGCTCTTTTAACATCAAAACTACGTAAACTTCTTTCTCCTGAAGAAGAATGATAAGTGAAGAACACAGGGAGAGACACAGATTGGTTCAGATGAAAATCTGAAACCACTTTAGGTAAAAACCTCCTATTAGTTATAAGGACCACCTTATCTCTATGGAATGAGATAAAATCAGGCTCCACTGACAGAGCTTGCAATTCACTGATATGCCTGGCAGAGGTAATAACTACCAGGAACACAGTTTTCCAAGTCAAGTACTTAAGCTTTGCTGAAGACCAAGGCTCAAAAAGTGGGTTGCATAAGCTGAGCAATGCAAACATTAAGATCCCAAGCAGGTGTAGGATCCCTAAAGGGGGGATTGGTATGAAGCAATCCCTTGAAAAATTTACAGAATACAGGGTGAGATGACAGTGAGGAAGGCTTTCCCACTGACAGAAAGGCAGAAACAGCTGACAAATGTGCTTGGAGAGTAGCTGGTCTGAGGCCTAGGCCATTAAGATGAACCATACAATCCAGAACTGTAGACAATTCAGCAGTGTCTGGGGATATATGTTTCTTGGAACACCAAATGCTGAATCTTTTCCATTTGGAGTTATAAGTTTTTTTCTGGTGGCAGGCTTTCGAGAGGCTTTGAGAATATCCAGAACCCCTTAGGACAGATGTAAATCTGCATACTCTAACTCTTCAAGAGCCATGCCTTGAAATTGAGAGACTGAAGATTGGGGTACCAAATCCTCCCCTGAGAGGATGTTAACAGGTTGTAATTCCTGGGAAGAGACGGGAAGATGGACTTATAGGGACAGCAACAGTGGATACCAAGGCTGCCTGGCCCAGTTTGGAGCAATCAGAATCACTTTGCAAGGCTGTGACCTTATCTTGACCAGAACCTTGAACAGTAGAGGAAAGACATATAGAAATGTCCCTTCCCAGTTCAAAATCAGAGCATCCAGAGGGATTGAACCCAAGACTGGGGGTCTGCAACAAAACAGAGGAAGTTGGTGATTTTCTGGGGCTGCAAAGAGATCTATGTCTGGAGTGCCCCACCTTGAAAAAATCACTTTCAACACCAGAGGGTCCAGGGACCATTCGTGATGGCCCTGGGAGATCCTGCTCAATACATCTGCTGGCACATTGTCCTTCCCTGGAAGGTGGACTACTATCAGAGAGGTCTGCAGAGAATTAGCTAGGGACCACAATTTCACAGCTTCTGTGCACAAGGCCACGGAACAAGTGCCTCCCTGCTTGTTGATGTACCACGTGGTGGTGGTGTCTGTCCTGACCTGAACCACCCTGTTCTGCACTGACTGAGAGAAAGCTTGCAGAGCCAGAAAGACCACCCTGAGTTCCAAGAGATTGATATGAAGAAGGGATTCCTGAGGGAACCACAGTCCCTGGGCTGTGAGAGCCCCCAGATGGGCTCCCCACCCCAGTAGAGAAGCATCCGTGGTTAGGACCACAGAGTGAGACTGAGTGACAAATGGGACTCCTTGCCTGAGGTTGCCCTGATCCTGCCACCATTGGAGAGCCCAGATCAGAGTCTCAGTCACTGGAACTAGTTTGGTTAGAGAATCTTTCTTCTGAGAGCAAAAGGCCCTCAGATGAAACTGAATGTCCCTCATCTGAAATCTGGCCCCTTGGACCACTCCGGTAGAAGCTGGCGTGTGGCCCAGAAGCTGAAGGAAGTGCCTTGCTGGCCAAGAGACCAGAAGGTGGAATGAAGACGCCAGCTTTACAATAGCCCTTGCCCTTCCCAGGGGAAGAAAAGCTCTTGCTTTGACTGTATCCAACTCTGCAACTATGAAGGTGAGGAGCTGTACAGGCTCGAGAACTGACTTGGGAAGATTGAGAAGGAATCCTAGGGAAGTGAGCATTTGCTGAGTCACTTGCAAGTCTGACTTGACTTGGTCTGGGGACTGACCCACAATAAGCCAGTTGTCCAGGCATGTAAATATGGAAATATTTTTCTTTCTTAAAAAGGCCACTACTACTGCTAGGCATTTTGAGAATACCCTTGGAGCTGATGACAGGCCGAGGAGCATAGTGTTAAACTGATAATGGCCTGAAGGCAATTCAAACCGGAGGACTTTCTGTGGGAGCACCTGATGGGAATGTGAAAGTAGGCATCTTTTAAGTCCAGGGAGGCTGGCCAGTCCCCTGGCCTTCGAGAGGGAAGGATTATTCCCAGAGTCACCATTTTGAATTTTGGTTTTAAAAGATGTTTGTTCAGGTATCTTAAGTCTAGGATGGGTCGCCACTCCCTTGTCTTTTTTGGGGTAAGGAAGTACCTGGAGTACAGACCTTTGCCCCTGTGTAATGTAGGAACTCTCTCTACAGCCTTTAGAGCCAGTAGAGATGAAACCTCTGCCTCTGGGGCAATGGTTTTGGAGATGCTTGTAGGTGGAAAAGATCTGGCCCTCAGCTTTGGAAATTTCTTGAAGCTGAGAACCAGCCCCTGACTTACCACCTCCAGGACCCACTTGTCTGAGGTAACAGACATTCAGTCCTGGACGAAGTAAGCCAGCCTGCCTCCTACAGGAATGGAGGTGTCAACCTGGGCTGATACATCAGGGTGTCTGCTTGGCAAGAGCCTTAGGTTGAGGGATTGATGCAGCCTTGTTCATCCCCCTTCTGCCTCTTCCTCTGAAGAACCCCCTCTGAGGAAAGGGAGAAGAGGCATGTGCTTGGTGAAAAGGCCTGCCCCTGCCCCTAGCTTGCTGCCTTTGAGGAGTTGCCTGCCTTTCCTTGGCCTGTGCACTCCTATAGGTGGTCCTATACTCATCCATCTTTTTCATATAATTCTCTGTTTGCTCCCAAAACAGAGAATTACTCAACACAGGGAAATCCATGGCCTTAGCCTGGGTGTCCTGTGAGAGGCTAGTACATCTGAGCCAAGCCATTCTCCCAAGAGCCACAGATGTAGCCATGACTCTAGATGACACATCATTGGAGTCCACAGCAACATAGAACTATACCTTAGATGCCTCAGTCCCATCAGCAGCCACCCCCTCCAGCTCCGAGGCTAGCTGGGAGGAGGCCTGCTTAGCCAGTGCCAGTACAGTGTCCCACCTGGACTTCTGGTACCTGGCTGCATAGGCCATATAATTAGCCTGCCTGAGTCCCAAGGCAAATGCTATGTACTGTTTCTTTGCCATGGCATCAAGCTTCCTAGAGTCTTTATCTGGGGGGTGTGAAGCCAAGGGTATATTAACCTTATCACAGGCTGCAGCCTGCACAACTCCAACATGGCTGCATTGTTGATACAAGTACTCTGTACCCGAACCTGATAAGGTGTACCTTTTGTCCATCCTTCTGTCGACAGGAGGTACAGAATTTGGAGTTTTTAAAATCTTTTGCGTCTGTTTCCCAAAAGACTTAAGAAGGGGAATAGACAGTCTCGTGGACTCTGGGATGTTCATCATCTCCATATAATCAGGTTCCTCTACAGTTTCTTTCACAGGGAGTTGGAGGGTTTCTGCCACTTTCCTGTAAAACATGTAGTGGGAAGGTGACTCAGAAAGCCTAGGAGGGGAAACACCAGAAGGCCTGTCTGGGGAGATGTCCGGTTCAGTGGGCTCAACCAGACCTTCCACACCATCATCATCTTCATCATCATCATAATCTTCATCCCCCTCCAAATCCAGTTCATAGAAATCTTCAGGGGCATAATCTTGAACTGGAGGAACCGACCGAACCGAGCACCTGCCAGAAGGTGCCGGATCAGACGGAACCGGGCAAAGCGATTCTACAATCCTTATCGCTTTGGCAATCTCTTCGGTGGTCGGAAAATGGGTCTCTGGATCCGAACTGGCCAATTTTTCTTTTCTTTTCCTTTTTGTAGGAACCGATCTATCAGGATCGACTCTCCTCTTGCCCGAAGTATCGCCCTGGTCAGAGGGCACTCCCTCAGGTTCGGTCGGAACTGAACAGGGCTGGCCATCCGGGTCAGCGGACTTCGCGGCCTCCTTATCCCTAAGCTTACCTAATCTTTTTTCCAGGGTAGACTTAGGGAAATTTTTACAGATTTGGCAGTCTGAATCGAGGTGGTCAAACTCCAGACAATAAACACTGGTGGTGTGGGGATCAGCTTTATCAAAGACCTCCCCACACACACACTGCAGTGTTGAAACCCAGTGGGCCCAGTTTTCCTTTTGGGTTTCTCAGACGTAGCCATCCTAACCACAGACTTACCCTTTTTATGGCAAACAACCAGGCAAGAGACCCTTATCGGTTTCTAACTTTGTCATGGGTATTGGAAAAAACTGCAAGAAAATTTGTTTGTTTTTTTAAACCAATAAGGACAGGTAACCACAATAAGTTTAGAAACAAAAACAGAACATAATTCACTAAACGGCCGGTTCAGCTGAACCGGTTGAAAAATCAATTTTTACAATTTCCACAAGTTTACTATGTCTAGTTCACTACCTAGTACTTACTATACCACAGACAGAGATCTGAACCGAAACTTGCGAAAATATAATCGGTACAACTGAGGACTTTAACCGACTTTCGACCCGTGAGCAAAGGAGAACTCTCTGGAGCGACCATTCAGTTAGGCGGAGTAAAGAATCTGACAGTTGCACTTCAAAGTGCAGGAGACAGAGGTTTGAACTGAGCTCGAGCTCAACGTTCTATGCTCTGCATAGAAATGAACCCTCTACTCTCCGGGGCAGTTTGAGTGCTGGGGCTAACTGCAATAGTCAGAATACAGCAAGACTTCATGTTGTTTGAAAATTACTAACTTATCAAATAAAGCTGGCATGGATACAGTAAGGTTGATTAGGTAGCCTAGAATGTCGTCCGCAAAAAGTGACAGCTTATGCTCCGTGCCAGCTGATGAATTCCTTGTATATCTGGGGTTTCATGAATAAGTTGGGCAAGGGGTTCCATATAGAATGCAAATAATAGAGGGGATAAGGGGCATCCCTGACGAGTGCCTCTGTTTAATGGGAAACTCTGGGAGCTATGGCCATTTAATCTAATGAAGCCTTGGGGCAGTGTTCCCATTTACCCCCATCTGTACGTGATTCAAGTACAAATTATGAAATTCAAGTACATTTTTGTGTGAAGGGGTACACTGTACCCCCATAATTCTGTTAGATGTGTATGTACCCCACAAAAATGTTGTACAAGTGATGAAATAACCCTTGTAATTTAATTTGTACTGCTGAAAATTTTGGGAGAGGGTGCAGTGCACCCCCAGATCTGCAGCCTTAATGGGAACACTGCTTGGGGGTCTTTATATATTTTATGGAACAACTCTATAAATAGTCTGGGGAAGCCAAATGTGGCAAGGACCCCATCCAAGAAAGACCAGGAGACCTTGTCAAATGCTTTTTCCACATCGAGGCCTAAGAGAAGTACTGGTCTTGGCTGGTTATGAGTATGTTCGATTACGTAGATAGTTCTACGTATATTATCTTGGGCTCGCCTGCCTGGGATAAAACCATGTTGATCCAGGTATATCAGATTGGAGGCAAACTACATAAGCTTACGTGCCAAAATGGATGAAAAGATTTTATAATCTGTGTTGAGGACCGAAATTGGTCTATAGGAGGAACATAGTGTGGGGTCCTTGCCCGGCTTCGGTATCACCAAAACGATGGCGTAGTTCCAGGAAGGTGGAATTATTCCTTCAGGAGAGTGGATAAAGGAGACTAATCTGTGTAGTAGGGGAGAGGAAGCTTTTAGTGTTTTTTATTTTTTTTAATAATAAAATTTTTTTTATTAGGCACGAGGACATTTATACATTATACAAGACATTTTACATAGATATATTCGTTCAGTTTATATAATTATACATTGGACTTTAAAAAAAAAAATCTCTCATCCAGCATCGGGACTAATTAATCACATGAACTAGACAAGTTTCGTTTTAGCATTTCTCCAGTATTGATTTGATTAGCTTCAGGGAACAAAGTCTGAATAAGTGCTTAACTGATACATAATCTATTTTCTCCATTTTGTATCAGATACCTCCACTCTATCCTGTACTCTGGCCGCCATCCTCTCCATCCTATATATCTCTCTTGTCAAGTTTAGCCACCATCCCTTAGTGGGCAGCCTATTCATTCCCCATAGTCTGGTTATTACCTTTTTTGCTGCCAATATTAGCAATGTAGTTTGCAGGTATACATTTTTCTCTACTTTTAAACCAAATGGGGTAGTAGCTGTCAGTATATACCCAGAGGTAAAAAGACCTGGGTTTCATATTTGCCACCAGCTCCTGCACTACCTCCTCCCAGTAAGGACCCAGCATGCTGCAATTCCAAAATATATGAGTCTGGTCTGCATGTACTGCTCCATATCCCCTCCAACACTTTCCTTCAGGATCACCTGTAAAACTAGCTACCACAGCAGGAGTGCGGGAAAATCTATATCATAATTTCCATGCAGACTCTTTCCAATATGGGGATCCCGAGGCCTTAAGCATAAGTGGGGAGGCCATTTTCCAGTTAGTAACCGGTAGGTCAGTCCCCAGTTCCAAGGACCAGTGGGCTCTAATCGACTCAGTAGAGTCTTCTGGTTTCAAACAACATGAAGTCTTGCTGTATTCTGACTATTGCAGTTAGGTCCTGCCTTTCAACTGCCCGGAGAACAAAGGGTTAACTTTCTGTACCTTGCATAGAGGCGATTCGTCATAAAACTGGGTATGAAGCCCCTGTCTGTTGTTGTTCAAACTGCAACCGTCAGATTCTTTACTCCGCCTCACTGAACAGTCGCTCCGGAGATTTCTCCTGCTGCTCGTTTCAAAAGTCAGTTGAAGTGTCGATTTTCGGTCGGTTTCTACCGAATTGTTGTTTCCGCATAGTCGTTCAAGTCTCTGTCTGTGGTACCATGAGTACTAGATAGGTTTTTGTTCTGTTTTCTGTGTGGAACTTGTAAACTGTGGATCGGTTCGGCCGAACCGATCAATTCGAGTAAAACTTGTGTTTTACTTTAGTGTATGGTTACAGTCCGTGTAGGTTCTAAAAACCCGGTTTTAAGTGCGTTTTTCAAGACCCGTGACACAGTCAGGAACCGATAGGGAGTCTTGCCTGGCGGATTGCCGAAAGAGTACGTTTTGGTTAGTTGGCCATGTCTGAGAAACCCAAGAAAAACGGGCCCACTGGGTTTCAACACTGCAGTGTGTGTGTGGGAGGTCTTTGCTAAGGCTGATCCCCACACCACCTGTGTTATTGTCTGGGGTTTGACCACCTCGATTCAGACTGCCAAATTTGCAAGAATTTTCCCAAATCTACCCTGGAAAAGAGATTAGGTAGACTGAGGGAAGGAGGCCGAGAAGTCCGCTGACCCGGATGGCCAGCCAGTTCAATTATGCCGAACAGAAGGAGTGCCCTCTGACTGGGCGATACTGCCTGGGTAAAGGAGAGCCAATTCCGAGGAATCGGTTCCGAGAAAAAGAAAAGACAAATCGACCGGTTCGGACCCAAAATCTCATACGCCGACCGCCAATGAGATAGCCAAGGCGATTAGGATTGTGCAATCGCTTAGTTCGGTTCCAACCGAACCGGCACCATCTGGCAGGGGCTCGGATCGGTCGGTTCCCCCGGTTCCAGATTATGCTTTGGAAGAATTTTATGTACCGGAGTTTGAGGAGGAGGGAGAGTATGAGTATGATTATGGTGATGGTGAAAGTCTGGATGTGCCTATTGACCCAGACATCTCCCCAGACAGACCTTCAGGTGTTTCTCCTCCTAGGCTATCTGAGTCCCCTTTACACTACATGTTCTACAGAAAGGTGGCTGATACCTTCCAGCTTCCTGTGGAGGAAGCAGTAGAGGATCAGGAAGAGCCGGATTATGTTGAGATGATGGACATCCCAGAGTCCAGGACACTGTCTATTCCCCATCACAAATCTTTTGGGAAACAGACACAAAAAATTCTTAAGTCTCCCTAATTCTATACCTACCGTAGACAGACGAATGGACAAGAGGTACACTCTCTCAGGCTCAGACACGGAGTTCCTTTTTCAGCAATGAGCAATGTTGGGGTTGTACAGGCTGCTGCCTGTGATAAGGCAAACATTTCCTTGGCATCACACCCCCCAGACAAGGAGTCCAGGAAGATTGATGCCATGGCAAAGAAACAATACATGGCAGCATCTTTGGGACTCAGGCAGGCTAACTATATGGCCTGTGCAGCCAGGTACCAGAAGTCCAGGTGGGACACTGTACTGGCACTGGCTAAACAGGCTCCCACCCAGCTTGCCAAGGAGCTGGAGCAGATGACTGCAGATGGGATTGAGCCATCGAAAGAGACAAAGAATTACATAAAGAAAATGGACGAATACAGGGCCACTTACAGGAGTGCCCAGGCCAAAGAAAAGCAAACAACTCCTCAAAGGCAGCAGTCCAGGGGCAGGGGCAGGCCTTTCCAAAGGCCTTTTTACCAAGCTCAGGCCTCCTCTTCTTCCTTTTCGCAGAGGGGGTTCTTTAGAGGGAGAGGCAGAAGGGGGATGAGCAGGCCTGCATCCACCCCTCAGCCTAAAGCCCCTGCCAAGCAGACACCCTGATGGGTCTGCCCGGGTCGATTCTCCTATACCAGTAGGGGGCAGGCTGGCTTACTTTGTCCAGGACTGGATGTCTCTTACATTAGACAAGTGGGTCCTGGAAGTAGTAAGCCAGGGACTGGTTCTCAGCTTCAAAACATTTCCCAAGATGAGAGCCAGATCTTTTCCACCTGCAAATCTCTGAGACCCTCGCCCTAGAGGTAGAGGTAGAGGTTTCTTCTCTCCTAGCTCTCAGAGCTATAGAGAGAGTTCCCACCCTACACTGGGGCAAAGGATTGTACTCCAGGTACTTCCTAACCCCCAAGAAGACAGGAGAGTGGAGACCCATCCTGGACCTAAGATATCTGAACAAACATCTGTTAAAGCCAAAATTCAAAATGGTAACTGGGAATTATCCTTCCCTCTCTAAGGCCAGGGGACTGGCTAGCCTCCCTGGACCTCAAAGATGCCCTACTTTCACATTCCCATCAGGTGCTCCCACAGAAAGTACTCAGGTTCGAGTTGCCCTCAGGCCACTATCAATTCAGAGCAATGCTCTTTGGCTTCTAACATCAGCCCCAAGGGTCTTCACAAGTGCCTGCAGTAGTTGCTCCTTCCTAAGAAGAGGAAAGATTTCCATTTTCCCTTAGTTGGACGACTGGCTCATAGTAGGTCAGTCTCCAGACCAAGACAAGTCACATCTGCAAGTGACCCAGCAAGTGCTCACTTCTTTAGGATTTTTTCTCAACCTACCAAAGTCAGTTCTCGAACCAGTGCAGCTCCTCACCTTCATAGGTGCAGAACTGGATACGGTAAAGGCAAGAGCCTTATGGAATTGGCCTCTTCACTCACTCTTCAGGTGTCTCGACAAGCAAGGCATTTCTTTCAGCTACTGGGCCACATGGCAGCCTCCACAGCAGTGGTCGAGGGAGCAAGATTCCAAGTGAGGGACATTCAGTTCCACTTAAGAGCCTTTTGATCCAAAAGAAAGGATTCCCTTACCAAACTAATCCCAGTGACTCGAACCCTGATCCAAGCCGTACAATGATGGCAGGATCAGGACAGTTTGAGACAAGGGGTTCCGTTTGTCACTCAGTCTCATTCAGTGATGCTCACCACAGTTGCCTCCCTGCTGGACTGGGGAGCCCATTTGCGGGATCTTACCACCCAGGGACTGTGGTCACCTCAGGAATCTCTGCTTCACATCAATCTCTTGGAACTCAGAGCAGTGTTTCTGGCACTGCAAGCTTTTTCCAAATCTGTACAGAACAGGGTGGTTCGGGTCAGAACAGACACCATCACCACCATGTGGTACATCAACAAGCAAGGAGGCACTCGGTCTCCAGCCTTGTGCACAGAAGCAATGAAGTTGTGGTCCCTGGCCTATTCCCTGCAAACCTCTCTGATAGCAGTTCACCTCCCAGGGAAGGACAATGTCCTAGCAGATGCACTGAGCAGAATATCCCAGGGCCATCACGAATGGGCCCTAGATCCTCTGGTTTTGAAAGTGATTTTCTCGAGATGGGGCACTCCAGAGATGGATCTTTTTGCAGCCCCAGACAATCACCAACTTCCTCTCTTTTGTTGCAGACCCCAAGTCTTGGGCTCAGTCCCCCTGGATGCTCTGATTCTGAACTTGGAAGGGAAATTTCTGTATGCTTTTCCCCCCTTTTCTCTCCTGTTCAGGGTATTAGTCAAGATAAGGTCACAACCATGCAAAGTGATTCTGATTGTTCCAGACTGGGCCAGACAGCCATGGTATTCCTTGTTGCTGTCCCTAACAGTCCACCTTCCCCTGTCTCTTCCCAGGAATTACAACCTGTTAACATCCTCTCAGGGGAGGATTTGGTACCCGAATCTTCAGTCTCTCAATCTTAAGGCTTGGCTCTTGAAGAGTTACGAGTTTGCAGATCTGCATCTTTCCCAAGGGGTTCTGATATCCTTAAGACTTCTCGAAAGCCTTCCACCAAAAAGACATACAACACCAAATGGAAAAGATTCAGCATTTGGTGTTCTAAGTAGAATATTTCTCCAGACTCTGCTGAATTGCCTACGGTTCTGGATTATATGGTCCATCTTAATGGCCTAGGCCTCAGACCAGCTACCCTCAAGGTACACTTGGCAGCTGTTTCTGCTTTCCTGTCGGTAGGCAAGTCTTCCTGTCATTCCATCCTGTATTCTGTAAGTTTTTCAAGGGATTGCTTCACACCAATCCCCCCTTTAGGGATCCTGCTCCTGCTTGGGACCTTAATGTTTGCATTGCTCAGCTTATGCAACCCCCCTTTGAGCCTTTTTTCCTCAGCAGAGCTTAAGTACTTGATTTGGAAAACTGTGTTTTTGATAGCCATTACTTCTGCCAGACGTATCAGTGAATTGCAAGCCCTGTCAGTGGACTCTGATTTCATCGCTTTTCACAGAGATAAAGTGGTCCTTAGAACTAACAGAAAGTTCTTACCTAAAGTGGTTTCAGATTTCCACCTCTACCAGTCTATATCTCTCCCTGTTTTCTTCACTGACCATTCCTCCTCAGGAGAGAGGAGGCTACACAGTTTGGATGTTAAATGAGCCCTTAGTTACTACATAGAGCGTACCAAGGGTCACAGGTCTGAATCCCTCCAGTTTTTCGTCACTTATGGAGAAGTTGGTAAAGGCAAACCTGCCACTAAGAGATCTATTGCCAGGTGGATTGTTTCTTATATACAATTCTGCTATGAAAAACTGGGTAGAACTCCACCCTCAGGCCTGAGGGCTCATTCCACAAGAGGTACAGCTGCTTCCCTGGCTGCTGCCAGGTATATTCCTCTCTTAGAAATTTGTCAAGCAGCCACCTGGAAAACAGTCCATACTTTCACCAAGCATTTCTCTCTGGATATCCAGAATAGGAGTGATGCTCGGTTTGGCACAGCAGTACTTCAGAGTCTATTTCCAAAGTAGGTTCTGTCCCTCCTCCATGGAGGTACTGCTTGGTAGTCTGCAATAGTCAGAATACAGCAAGACTTCATGTTGTTTGAAGAAAAAATTACTCACCTTAGTAATTATGTTTCTTCTAGTGGAGTCTTACTGTATTTTGACCTCCCCCCCCCAACCCGCCTCCCCTCTCATAACCTAGTTTTTGGGATGTGGGTGGGCAGGAGCAGTATTGGCACCCTAGGGGTGTCCTTTTTACACCCTCTTTTTTGTTTGGGTGGAATGTTGTGTTTTGGATGTGTTTTTGTTTTTGGGTTTCCTGGCTTGAGTCTTCCTTTGAAACCAAAAACATTATATAATGTATGGTAGAACGTTGTTATAGGTAGAAATCTACCTTTTTATAACAACGTTTTACCATCGATGTGAAGTCACGATGTTGTCCACTGACGGTATGTCACATCGATGGGTTAACAACCGGGAACAGTCAGGGCATGCGCGCAGCTGGATCAGACAGCCTTGTAACGGCCGCAGCGGTGAGGGCAGAGCAGTGGGGACATGAAAAAACAGCAGTAAGGAACTGCTTTCTTTACTAAAAAGAACGAACTGGTACCATACACCATAAAAGCTAATGTATGGTACATCGATGGTTAACCGTTTTGTTAACCAATCCGTTATTGTAGTGACGTAAACCTCTCGGCTTCACCTCGAGGTTTCATGGTCGCCCTGGTAACCTCTCGATGGTTAACAAACCGGTTAACCATCGATGACCATACATTATCCTCTATATATTTGCCAGTTAGCTAGCAAAAATTTTACAGTTTCCACACAGAACACCTAGTGAGTTTTTGCTCGTAAAGATCTGACGGTTGCAGTTTGAACAACAACAGACAGGGGCTTCAACTGAGGTCGTTATGAACGTTCTATGCAAGGCATAGAAAAGTTAACCCTTTGTTCTCTGGGGCAGTTGAAAGGCAGGACCTTACTGCAATAGTCAGAATACAGCAAGGCTCCACTAGAAGAAACATAATTACTAAGGTGAGTAATTTTTTTCTTCTCTCCCAAAGCAAGGTAGGCCAGACTGATACCATGGTCTAAAGTGGTACCTTCTCTCTGTGATGGAGGTAATTTTATTATTAGTGGGGAGTTTTCAGCTACTTCTGCCAGTACTTCCTCCATTGGCCGCAAATAAGATTTTAGCTGCATATGAAAGAAGCCCTGGAATATTTTATACTGAGCCTGAAGCTGGACAAATGAATAAAGGCCCTGTGGGCCTAATAATTGAAAAAAACATATTTGATATTATATTTGTACCACTGGGTTAAGGATCTATCCAAAGAATTGGGTGGAAAGGCACCGTTCACCACAAGGGATCTCAGAAAAAGTGCCTCCATGGACAGTAATCTTTTATTGAGTACAGTCACCCAGTGCTTAAACACCTCTCCAGTATATTGAGGGAATTTAGAGAGAGGTATGCAATCAGGAGGATGTCCAAAGAGACAGTCCATCAGGTCTTCTGTGCCATTCCAAGTCATCTCAAACTGCTTCCAGGGCATAATATAATTGGGGTTCATCCAGGAGAGTAAGATCTTTAATTTAGAAGCTCAGGCATAGTTCAGGAGATTCAGTAAATTTAACCCACCTCTGTCTTTTGATAACTGTAATAGAGAGTACCGAATCCTGGGAGGTTTCCCCTGCCATATAAAGCAAGAGATCAACCTATTCCAAGCTTGAAAATAAGTCGGTTTCGGAAATAATGGGAGTGTCTGCAGACAGAACAAAATCCGGGGAAATATGTTTTAATAATTTCTGTTCAAGGTAGGAAATTCAAAGGCATCTGTGACCATCATGTGAGGTCCTCAGTTATGTTTTGGGTTAGAGGTTCAAAATTTGCAATATCTGCATGTATCTGATTTTTAGTAAGATGGATCCCAAGGTACCGCATCGATTGTTTATACCACTTAAGGGGAAATGCATGTTTTAAAGCAGGGGAAGCGATGTAGTTACACAGTACTACCTCTGTTTTTCGTTGGTTAATTTTATACCCTGAGATTTTACCGTACATCTCCAGTTGTTCCCAGACCCTTGGGATTGATATATCCAGGGAGGACAAAGTGAGAAGGATGTTGTCTGCAAATAGTGAAATTTTATGGTTTGTGCCTCCCATAGGTATGCCCTCAATCTCCGGGTGAGCTCTAACGGTTTGGGCTAATGGCCCAAGATACAGAGCAAATAACAGGGGTGAGAGGGGGCATCCCTGAAGAGTCTGTAGAGGAAAAGGGTCAGAAATAGAGCCATCTAATTTTAAATAAGCCCGAGGGTGTTTATACATATTTTGCAATTGTTGTATGATCTCAAGGGGAAAGCCAAAACTAGACAAGGTAGCCCACAGAAATGACCAGGCCACCTTGTCAAATGCTTTTTAAGTTTTTAGTATTTTGTAAAATTCTCCGGCAGCCCATCAGTTCCTGGGCATTTTCTTGTTTTCAGTTGACCAATGGTCATCTCTGTGTCCCGGATAGAAATAGGGGAGGTCAATGCTGTTTTTGGGGTTCCGAGAGTGTAGGGAGGTGTAATTCAGACAGAAAGGTTGCAATGTCTGTATCCGAAACTTCTTTGGGGGAAGAATATAAGTTAGAATAGTATTCATAAAAAGCCTCTGAAATATTGGGGATAGTATGCTTCATATCCCTGGAGTGGGGGTTTCGGATCTTAACTATAGTGGCCTTGGCTGTCTGAGCCCTTAGTCTCCCTGCTAATAATTTCAAAGATCGCAGACATCCATCATAAAACTTCTGCCTAAGGAAGGTAAGTCTTTTGCTCAACATAGTAGTCCAGCAGGTTATTTAATTCTTTTTTAAACTCATGGAGTTCCCTAGTTCTCTGTTTACAAATTTTAACGCATTGCTGATCCTCCATCTCTTTGATTCGGTAGGAAAGGGAATCTCTACGTGTTTCTCTCTGTCTCTTTCTTCTGGCCGCTATCTCTATTAATTTCCCCCTTACCAAGGCCTTCGCTGTGTCCCATAATATAGCCGGGTTAGTGTCCGGGATATCATTATCCCTTATGGCCTGTTGGATTGTATCATTAATTTGATTGACTGTCTCCTGATCCCTCAGAAGGGACAGATTAAGCCTCAGAAGGTGTTTTACCCTGCCTCCCCGTACCACACTGGAACATTACGAAGACTGGTGCGTGGTCTAATATCAAAATCCCACTCCATGACTTCACAATTGACCCCAGACGCTCTTGTGATGTTAATAAGTAGTCTAGACATGAGTATGACCCATGGGCTTGTGAGAAAAAAGTATGTCTTGGGGCAGTACCATTTAGATGCTTCCATGTGTCTTCAAAGCTTAGTTCCTTTAGTAGTTTATTTAGTTCCCTGGCTGTTCGTTTGGTCTTTCCCTGCATGGCTGTCTGTGGGCCCTCTAGTGGTAAATTTACATTTAGGTCACCTCCGCATATAATCTGGCCTTCGCCCCACTGTGCCAATTGTAGAAAAAAAGTGTGGTAGAAACTCAGATTGGTATTTGGAGGGAAGTAAACTAATGCAATGGTGAGCATTTGGCCATTGAGAATACCATTTGCCATTGCATATCTGCTGTCTTTATCTACTAATTGTTCTTTAATGTTTTTTTTCTGGGGTAAGGATCATTGTACCCCTCCTTCTAACTCTTTTGTACGAGGAGACTATTACATGGGAAAAAACAAATTTTCACATTTTTTGTGTTCCCCTATAGAGAGGTGGGTTTCCTGTAGGAGCAAAATATTCCCCCCTGAGCATCTAAGATATGACAGGAGTTTACTTCTTTTAACCGGGTTTGAAATCCCGTGCACATTATGTGTGCAAACAGTATATGACTGTGCCATAATTAAAAAAGAACTGCAGGGTTAAATAGTGTAATTCTCCAGTCATCTGCCAGAAATTGAATACCTAAATTAGCTTCCTTGTTAACTGTAACCCTTGCTGCTTTTCTGTGTCATCCAGAAAGCTTCATGGCCCTGTTATATTTCTACAAAATAAGGTTGCCAGCATGGCAAAAAACACAAACAAGTTAACACAAGTCATAACTATCGAACTATGCTTCCAAGATAGGAGGCTTGTATAGTGAACAGGCCTCCGTGTCTCTCCTTTACAGGACAGAACGAGGAGGTATACTAGTACTCCCATTCCTGGGAGACTTCCTCTGGAGCCAAGAATAGAAAATGGCTCCTATCAAAAAATAAATGCAGCATTGTGCTTTTATACGCACATCACTCTTAGGAGATCCCTTCATTATCTTTAACCAATTGAAACTATCTTGCTATCAGTACTTTATCACCTTGGGTTTAAAACGGGGATCATCGGGCAAATATCTGTGGAGGAGAAGGGTCCCCCCCTCTCGTAGTATTTACCAAAAATAAAAGGTATTATACCATTAGTTTATGGTGCATTTTCCCCACTAGTAAAGACAGGAAAAGGGTTGCTACTATGGCAGAGCTTAAAAAGAAGGAAAGCATTAACACAGTGATCTAGCCACAAACTGAAGGCATGGGCGATTGCCATCAAAAGTAACCTTATATGCTGGTACAAGATTAAAAGTCCCAAAGTGTCTCAGTTCATAAACGCATAGGGAAGAGAGAAAAAGAAATTAGGTCGCTCCCGAAGGTAGGTTGTTAAGACTCGAAAAAACTTGGCCACCATCCGATAGGTAAGGTACTCGGTTATTAAGGTATTTATAGTCAACGTTTGATTTTATGGGGAGAGGGGCCCATTTTATTCATCTTCTGTAGAAGGCTCTGGACAGACTGGAAGACGTCGACTGGTGCAAGCTGATTACTGCCCTGACGTTTCCTGGACAGCACTTGCTGCCACTGTGGTTCCCTGTGCCTAGATTTTAAGTTCCCAGGCACCACGATCACTGAGACATTGAGGCCCTTCTCCTTAAGCACTGCACAAGCTGTAGAAAAGGACGAATACACTTTCACTCCCACCTCCCAAAACACATGGAGCCTGGCCAGATAGAGGGTATGAAAACAGATAGTTTTCTTTCTCTCAGCAGTTTCTGTAGGGGGGCAAGCTCCATGCGTTGTCGTTGTACCTCAGGGGGAAAGTTGTGGTCAAAGTACAACCTAGCCCCCAGATAAGTAATGTCCTTTTTGGCCCAAGCACGGTGTAGTAGGTCCTCCTTAACTTTGAAAGAGCTGAGCTTAAAAATGATTGATCTTGGGCGTGCTTTCGGATCTGTGGGTTTTGGCACAAGAGAGCGATGGGCACGCTTCACTGAAAATTGGTATGTGGCTGGCAGATCGAAAACATCCTTCAGTAGGCATTCAGTGAAGACATGCATTGGATTGGTTTCTGCTGCTTCTGGCAACCCATACAGTCGCAAGTTTTCTTTACGTAACCTGCTCTCTAGGTCAGTGCATTTTAATTTTATCTCAGCTGTTTGTATCATAAGGAACTCCACCACACGGAATTACTGTGATGCTCTGTCTTCCATTTCCGACACCTGTTCCTCCATCGTATCAGTTCTAGTTTCCAGCTTTGTTAGTTTTTTTGTTGTATTACCTTGAATTCTTTCTCATTCTCTAATCGGGAGGCCTGTATTTCTTTCAATATTGTCTCAAAGCATGAGCGGGTTAGCTGCTGGGACTCTTCCCTCAGTGTCGTGTTCAGTAGCCCACAAACTGGCAGGCGAGGGGCTCCTACTCCGATCTGAGGAATCTTGCCTTAATCTGTTGGCATCTTGCAACTGCTGACGACCTCTTTTGCCCAATTTGATGCCACCAATTTCTCCTTTACTTCCTTTTGACATTTTGCTCATATTGGGTAGAAAATAGGAGTTCAAGGGAGTTTTAAAGATAGATGGTTATAAGCGTGGGTGGGATCATTGTCTAGCCAGTTCGGTGACGTCACCGGAAGTCCTTCTGTCACCTTTCAATAAATAAAACCCTCATTGATCTTTTTTTTTTTATTTCTCCCAGCCCTTACACACACACACGTCCCCGCTGTAGCGCATGTATATGGAGGCACACACGTGCACACCATTCAGGACACCCCTCCCTTCCAGTTGCACCGTTAACTGCCTATGCCGGCATCGAACCGCCATTCGATGACAGCGGGACTTCGGTCGACCCCGCCCCTTACCCAGGAGAGCCAACAATCGATCCTGTTCTCACCCACCCCCCTGTGCCAGCACCCAGCGACCTGAGGTCGTTCCTGCACCTGGGTCGCCAGCATAGCGCAAGGTGTGGTGTCCAGTGCCTCAACCCTCAGTGCCACCAGGCCGGCTCCTTTTTTTTTTTTTTTTTTTAACTTTTAAAAAGTTGCCAATCATTACCCCACCACCCCACACCCCCTCAGTAAGATGTCCCTCCATGCAGATCCACTCTCCCAGATTGGAGAGCTTTTCTTGCTGCTGGAACCAGCGACTGCAATATAAGAGCATAAGGTAAATGCGGTTTAATGTATTTCTATGGGGGTCGAACTTATTTTCATAACTTTCTCATTTTTGAACATTTTGACACCAAATTTTCAGCATGGCATTTTTGGGACCCCAGCTCATGAACAAGGGCAGTGAAATGATGGAAATCCATCCCAAGCGGTGATTTCATGGTTGTTGTGCAAAAATATCCTTTCGGGTGGGATTTGAAAATGTTCTTTGACCTTGTTCATGAGGTGACATCATAAGATGGCTGTGTTGAAAATTTGAGGTAAAAATATTAAACAAAGTTATGAGTGTACATAGAAATTTTGAAATGCATGTTCATAACTGTGGTCGTTTTCACTGTTTCAACCCCAAATTTTCAACATAGCCGTTTTTTCGCACCACACCACATCATGAATGCAACAGCTGTCTTTTTTTCAAATCCTAGCCGAAATGTGTTTCGCACCTGTGCTGTAGAATGATGTTTCGTCTGAGATTTGAAAATTTTCACTTGCCATGTTTATGAGGTGTGTTCCTAACAAGGCTATGTTGAAAATGTGGGGTCTATATTAAAAAAAAAAAAAAAAGTTTTGAAGGTACATTGATAACTTTGGTACATTTTGAGTTCTGTTGCTGCACAGAAGTGCAGGATCAACAGGGCCCTGCACTTCCTTAGGTGTATGGAGTCTTCCCTTGGTGCAGGGCCCAGACAGCACTGCACAATTGCATCTGTTGAGGATACAATTCCACTATCTCAAAAAGAAAGGAAATTCTTTTCAAAAAATGTGTTGATGCACCAGTTAGAGTTCAGCTTGCTGCAACAAAAGAAGGGAAATGGGGCGTTAGAGTTTGCAGCCCAAACTCCCCACCCCCAAGCAGCAGAAGGAAAAAACATTAGGGATTTGGGTCTTCATAATTTTGGCAAATCAGTGGTCGGGTCTTCCTTGGGGTTGGGGTTTCCCTACTTTTGCTGCATTGTTGAACCTTAACTGGTGCATTAAGGCTTTTTAATTTTTTTTGCAAAGAACATATATATTTCATGTATAATACATGACTGGGTCTCATCCCCCATAGAAAAAGCCATCATATATTTCCTCATATATGATGGTAGCCAGTTAGCATATTATGACACCTGTTAGCTAACTGCATTATTAACATAAAGGATAATGGCTGGGGATCAGGTGGTAACCACACTGTAATCACCTCGAGTGGTTGCTAGGGCAACATGGTAAACCTCGAGGCGCGCTGAAGGTTTACCTAGCCTAACAACCACGAGGTGATTTCCAGATGGCTGTCACCCGATCCCCAGCCATCATCTTTATAGTGTATGGTCAAAATCACTGTTTACATTCAGTGTGAGAATTATGGAACTCTGGTGCATTCTTTTTTGTTTTGCCACTGTTTGAAGTTCTGAAGTGTGGTTAACAACTTTTAAAATTCTAAACAGTGCATAACAAAGCTGTGTAACTGCTGATTATGGTGGTTAATAGGCACTTACCATACATTATATCTTAATAATACATACACCAGAGCACTACAATAACACATGCTACAAACTCCTTGAAGGATACCTAAGCCATCTTTTTTTACACATTTTTTTTTGTAAATTACTTAATAGGCTCGTAAAGGAGAGGCTGTTGTTTACATTTGTACCAAAACTGCATTTATTAAAGTAGGATAAATGCAGTTTCATAGCATTTGAAAATTGTAAACACAGCCTCTTCTGATTAAAAATTCCCGTTCTCACAATCCTTAAATGATTTCCGTGATGATGTCATATATGAGAGAAAGATGCCAGCTTTGCAGATGTATCCTAGCTCTACTAACCATATTCAGATGTGAATGACTTTAAAATGAAAAATTATAGCATGGTACTGTGAGCACGAAAGTTGTTCAGCACAAAAATATCTACAAATTGAGTGGTTTCATTTAGAGATATCTTTGTTTTTTTAAAGTTAGCAAAAAAGCAGAACATTCAGTTGTCACTTTTCAACAAACAATTGCAAATAACTGTAAAACAAAAATGTTAGCATGGTACTGTGTGCATGAAACTTGTTCAGCACAAAATTGTCTACAAAATGAGTGGAGTTTCATTTATAAATACCTTTCATTTTTTTTTTAATTAGCAAAAAAGCAGCAAAAAATTCAGTTGTCACTTTTTCAACAAACAAACGCAAAGAACTTTAAAACAAAAACTGATAGCATGGTACTGTGAGCATGGCATTTGTTCAGCACAAAAATATCTACAAAATGAGTGGTGCTTTATTTATATATAATTTTAGTTTTATGATCTGCAAAAAATGGCAGGAAATTCAATTTTTTACACTGTTTTGGAGGTATGGTGTAAATGGAATATGGTACCCCCTACTGGAAGTATTGTTGATATTTTTTTATCTTCCCCAAATCAGTCTTCACCATTCATTACTGATGGGTCCTACCGAAGGTCAGAACCCTGCACTGCCTCTTTAAAGATGTTCATGTTGGGTGGAGCTAATATTGGGACAGTGCTGCCCTCAAGGCCAGTAATCTGCATAGCACTCACGGGTTGGCCAGTAACCGACACCAACTCCTCCCGGCCCTCAGTTCTGTCTTTTCTGCCGCCGAGGAAGTATCCTGCATGGGAATCGGTTTGGCAACTGCGTAACTGCCTAGGCCTCAGTCCCTGTGGTACCATGAGTTCTGGTGTTGCTTGGCACCGAAGGTTTTTTTAATTTTAGTTTAGCTTTAACTCCATGCCGGGTGCCCTTTTCTCCTCAAATTTGTTTGTTTTTAGCAGCGACAATGGTATGGCAGGGTTGGGGCGTTGATCTAAATCAAAATGGTCAGGAGTTGCCCCCATGCGTCGGTGCTCCTGTGGCGACATCATTATGATCACGGACCCCCCACAACCGTTGCTTCTCTTGCCTGGGTCCCTGCCATCTGATGGATGAGTGTAACGCCTGCTTTTCGATGGACCTTTGTACTGTAGTTGTCCATGTGGTGCCATGCGGTAGGGAACCCCCGACTTTTAGCAGGCATCTACGAACTCAGGACACCAAGGCAAGAACCTTGAAGCCACCCCTGAGCCTTCCTGGGTCCTGCTCGACCCAGCAGGCAAGGATCCCCTCTGCTCCTTGCCTTGTTGGGGCAGGGGTCTCGTGAAGGTTGGTGGGAGGTCGTCTTCCTCCGAGAAGGCTGGTCACCCTCATGATCCAGTTCCTCCGTGGAGGACGGATAACCCCAGTGGAGTCAGGGCTATACTCCGGCTGTCCTCAAGAGGTCCCCTCGAGACCGCACACCCCTCTGCCAATGGCTCTCGGTGCCGTCTCTGGTGCTAATGATCAAAGTGGGTAGTGTGTCCAGGCCTCCCCCTGATGCCTGTCTGGGTACAAGGTTTTGGATGTGGCCCAGTTGATGGTTGCCCTACTCTCGTCCCCTGCCTCAGGAGACGACGGGAGCGATCCTGACTGTCTCCCTGGTTCCTCAGATTCTGTTTGGGCATCTCCAGGGCTGTTGGAGTCTCCAGGTTGGGTATCTCGACCGGAGGACGGTGCCATCGTCTGTGTCGCTACATCGGATCCTTCAGGAACCACTGCCGGTTTTCAGGGACCCTTGAGGGTTCCTCTGGGGGGTTTGGAGAGTGACGGCGCATGCCTAGCGTTGTCACCCGGTCTGGTGCCATGGTCGATGCTGCTTCTCTTGGCAGCGCTGATGTCGGTGCTGTCTCATCCTCTGCTAAGACCGGGCCCACCTTGACAGCTGGTTCTACCTCATTGGCGGTACGGACCCATCATGATCTGGATCAAGCCGATGAGGATGAGCCTCAGGGAGACCCTCTAGCCTCCTCTGGGGTGGGGGGGGAGTCTTCTTCTTTGGGGGGGACAAGTCCGCGAGCCCTACATCATGCCTAGGCCTTGTGGGTGTAACTGCCCCTGATGTTGGCTCCTCCCCTCTAAAATATTAAAGCTACAGACTCCCACAGGGTTCTATGCCTCCAGCTGCCACCCACCAATTATGGTGAGTATGTAATTTTCATTTCTAAGAATGGTATATGGTTCACATCCACAAAACCCACCTGGCCTTCCGTGGCAAGTGGCACCTGATTCTGCTTCCAGCGTGCAAGATCTGACATGATGGGGCAGAGTCATGGGATATACCGTCCAGGTGGTGGGAGGATCTTAGCTTAAAGACATTCCGGCCAATAACATTGTTCCAGTGAAACTGCTATAGTTTAGGGGTGAACCATGTACCACTCCTAGAACTACAGTTACAGGTGAGTAATCTGTTCTTTTGTGGCGCTTGTGCTCTATAGACAGAGGTCAGTATGAATTTCTTGTACATCAGTGCAGTTTTTTGCAAAGGATAGATAGACAGACAGAGTGATTGCTCTAGAGATATATAGAGCAAGATACTTTATTAACGAAATATATCTGCAAATGTGATCTTTGTCTCCTGGACTTCATCTGCTGCTGCTGCTGCCACCTGTCCACACATGACAAACATATTCATCTGCTTATGATATAATAATCATTTCCACAGCAGATTGTGATTTCATTTGTAGACAAGCAGCAGAAGCTGAAGAAGCCAAGAGACAAAGATCCTGCTGCCAGGTAGCTGTCCCTCGTAATGAAGAGAAAAGAAATGCTACAATTACATGACATATAATATGTGTTGTCTAAATATTACAAATTCCAACATTTTCCCAGGTGCCTCATTTGCAAATTTAACCCGCACCTACATTTGAGTGACACATCCTGTCTGTTGAACTGCTACAGGCAGGCATTTGGGTGTTGCAGAAGCTGCAGCTGGAAATCAGGAGTAAAACCGTAAGGATTTGCTGGCATACATGGTCCATCAGATTGTTGTGCTGAATGTGGGCAAAGGAAGGGGATTCCATTGGACACCAGGGGGTTCATCTGTCTTGGGGAGTGAATGGGGGGCAGAGAGAGCCTAGTGGGCCCCAGAAATTCACATACTACTGACCCAGAAGTGGGCCTAAAGGTGTGTAGGAGAGCAATTCTGAGTGGCACCACCTTACCCTATGCATCTCGGCATGTTATAGTGCCATGCAGCTGGTTGTATATGCCATACTGAAAAACTGTGGGTGTCTCACACCAACATGTTAGCAGGGGCAAACCCGGTTTGCACCCACCATCGGCCTTTTTAGTTTACATGATGACATGTTTGCAGGATGTACTCCTTCCCTTGCAACTTAGATTTTCTTTTTTGTCTAGTTCCAAAGGATAGTGGTGAAATGGGATGACTCTTGGGTTCCACTTGTCTCATGAGATCTAGAGGCAGTGTTTTATTTTATTTTTTTTTTTTCTCTTTATGCCCCCTTCTCACCGCTGAACTCCCATTTCTTTGGGAGTCTCCAATGGCCTTGTTCGTCTCCGCTCCTGCTAGCTGGTGACCAGTGCAGTCCATCCCCCCACGGAGCCTTGGATATTCCCCCCAGGCGGGTACGGGGTGGGGCCCTTACACCCCGACATGTCTATATTTCATCAGGAGATGCTGGTACTGATGCCAGTAGGGGCATTGGGGATCGTGGCCAGGAGCTCAGTCTACTGGGAGTCCTGCAGGGTATTTCCTGGTTTTCTGGTGTCCTCCCCGAGGACGTAGACACACAAGGAGAGCCAATGAGTGAGGCATGTATTGACATGCAATTTCCTCCCGACTCTTGGTCTGCATCCTCCCCTCCCCACTGACTGTCCCGGCTGCACCGACACCCGTGGTCACCCAGGTGGCAGTAGAGCAGCGGGACAGGCAATCCTCCCCACCCTGGAGAAGGAGAGCGGCCGATGGGCGCTCTATCCTTCTCCCCCCGGCCAGCCCTCCAGCCCCCCCGAGTCCGTTCCCGAACCCGGGTCGCTGGCGTAGCGAGCAGTAAACTTACCGCTGCACCGACAGGCCAGCGAGGCAGTGTTTTTTATTCAGCAGTGCAGCCTATTTGTCTAGCCTGCAATGATTGTACCTTTCTCAAAATACCACTGCTTGATCAATAAAATTGGTTAATCAAGTAAGTCCAGGTCTCTGGCATTGACAGATCATTGATCACAGTTTCTGCAAACACACTGGTAAAAATTTTAATTATTTGTGCTACAATTTAATTGCTTTAAGACTGGACTAGTTAAGTAGAAGAAAGCTATAACAAGGGTTTTCTTGCTTTCTGGTTGTCTTTCAGTTGACGAGTCATATAGAGGAAATGCTACAAACAGCCTATAACAAATTCCACACGTGGCAATCCAGGCGCATGCTGAGGAAAACGTGAAGAGGCACTGATATTCAGGACCTTTTTTAGGAGTGAATCTGGAGAACTTGGGGAGACTGAGCAGAATCTGGCCGACCTGGAGAAATGAGGCAGGACCTTCTGTGTTCATGGAGTTGTGGACCTGACTTATTAAACTTGCACATTTAGGAAGGAGTTTTAAATCAGCTTGAACCAGAAGGCTCCACGTTGTGAAGAACAGACCAAAATCAAAGAGTCAGGTGGTTAAAGACACTGTTTACTGCAGTTACTCAGGAACTGCTTCAGAATTGCATATAGAGCTGCTTTTAAAAAATGAAAAGAGAGTAAAACTTTCTTTAAAAAAAGGATGACTTTGTAGATTCAGACATTTTGTTCATTGTGTAATTTTTTAAGATGAGCTATGGCACAATATAAAAATTAAAAAATTTTTCTGTACCGGATCCTCCTATTTTGTTGGATCTTGTTTGTATTAAAACATGGAAGAGAGCATATTTTAAATAAAGAGTGATAAGAGAAATAATTTGTTTCAGGCCTGATAGGGTTTGCTGTTGGCAATCTGGCTTCTTTCAGACATTTCCCAAATGATCTGGAAGTAGATAACATTGCACTAAAAGCTTTTCTGGGTCTGTAAAGATACATTATGTTGCACTGTATTGGGCAGTCATTTTTTTCTGCGGACAGTTTATTTCCTGTTGAATTTTGGTGCACGTTTTGCTTTGTGATCGCAGGAGTGTGCCGTTGCAGGCTCGAAGGCAGAACATGTTGGGGCTAAGGGGATCAATAACAATCTGTTAAATGTGAACAAAAGGAATTGCGTATGTCAGCATGTAACCAAACAGGGAACAAAAGGCTCATTTTTTTAGTGTTGTTCCTAATCCGAAACCTTTTTTATGTCATTGCATCACTACATAAAACTAGTTGTCTACAAGTGATGGTCACATATGTATGACAGAACGTGCAGAAGGTGTGCTAGTGTATAACAGAAAGTTCAAGCGTAGACCACATTGTTTAAACAGTATGCTGGTTCTGAAAAAAAATGTGCCATACTTGTAAAATATATTCTGTATTCTAGGCATAGAACAGCTCTATGTTTATATGAGACCCTAGCTGTCTTGTAATCTAAATTAAACATATTGACATATCATAATGTAAATGTATTTTGTTTGTACAGGAAAAGGTACTCAAATTACTCATTTGCTCTTAATCAAATACAAAAGCTTCAGCACTTCATGTGCAACTGCTGCTCTGGCTGGTCTACTGTTAAATGAAACAAGAATTAAAATAATGAAGACTAGAATATTTTCTAGGTTAGTACCTGAGAGTATAGTAATAGGCTGGGTGTTTCAGCTGCTCTTCTAAGCTATTAAGAACAGGAGTATGCATTCCCCTGACAAAGCCGTAAAGGACAGCGAAGCACTGGGGCATTTTGCCTGCTGACTATATTTTCATACCTGGCTGCTGGTTATGTATGTATATATATTTTTTCCTTTAAATAAATTTACCTGATTACTTGGCACTCAACATTGTCTGTAGAAGTACCTGTATCCTTTGTGTATGCACTGTTCTGGACTTTCTCATGGGACTGGCTGACTTCTGCAGCAGTCTTTTGGGGGTACCTGCTTTCATTGGAGCACATCCCCCTTTTGCTGTTTCATGACATGAAGAATAGGTATGCCTGGACCTTCTTGCATTGTATCCAGTGAGACTGCATTCAGGAATCACAGTTTCGGATGGTAGTGCAATGGAACAGGTGAAAATTGTCTGTTTTGTATCACCCAAGTGCAGATGGAAATGAGCCTTTCCATTTCGTCTATATCATGTATCAAGCCCCACATCTAATGAGTAGGGCTGCCCCCAGTGAGAAGGCTTAGACTGCAGCATTTTGTTTATTTTACTGCTTCTGAATCTGTAAAAGTATTTGGTTAGTCTTGCTAACCATTTCCCACTTGACATTGTAAAGACTATTATTTGGGGGCACATCCCAGAATTCCCAATGGCTGACATCACTGTGGGCTTCAGCTCCAGGAGATTCACTTGTTTGTATTGTTTGTTGGAACTTTGTAAAGCTCTGTTCTAGGAGTGTGGATATGTTGTTCTATTCTATCTGGTTGGCATGCCCCTTTCCCTTTAAATCTTGCCAGATGGTTTAAAAGTTGACTTCTCCCACCCACCTGGGTGGTATATGCCTCAGCCCCACCCCTACCCCTTGACACCAGATCTTCCTTTCTGCTTGGAAGATTCAGGTTCCCTCCTTACTGTTCCCACGTTGAGTAGGCCCTGGCACTAAATCCTTCAGATAGATTACTGAAAATCAAACTCGTTACCTCTGTGTAAATCCGTGGGCAGAAGATGTCCCATACTGGCTCACACACCACGTGCGTCTACTACCTGGGCCATGCGTATGATACCCAGGCCTGTGATTTTTGTCGTGCCTTTCATCCTGCAGTTCTGGATGATCGCCTTCCACGTTTGCAACTTGGATGACCGGAAAAATGGCACCTGCCTGTCAAGTCTAAAGATGCCCGTCGTGTGGTCTCCAAAGCCGCTGGATCCGCCGACCAACTGGAGCAGATGAAGGCCTTTGAGAAGGAGGTGGTTCATGCAGCCGAGCAATCCTTTTCAGTCTCAGTCTTTGTTCCCCTCAGACTGGTCACTTCCTTCTCTGGATCCTTCAAGGAGATGTGCCAGTCTCTCCCGACAAAAGGAGAGGGCCCGTCCAGTTCGCACACCTCCCAGTCCTACATGAAGGACAAAGGATTGAGAGAATATTCTTTGCATCATCGACGCTCTTGGGACAGAGAGAGATCTCGGTCCCAGGAGTCTTCCCATCTCGACTTCAGTCGAAATTGCAACCTCAGCATCTGGCTTCATGGTACCCCCATCAGGCCAGCCGGTTGAGATGCAGGACAATGAGCAGGTCAAAATAGTAGTCTATCCTGTTGACTCGTTGTCAATTGATGAGGCCGACAATTCTCTATTTAAGACTTCAGTGCTATTGGCCACCGAGGAGGAGACCCAGCTCACTGGTGCTCCACCCATGGTCTCTGTCCGTGACCTGGAGGAGCCACGGTTCTGCCCAACCCCTTCTGAGAGCCCCTGTCGGTCCCCCAGACAATCGAGGTCTTCAATACCCTTGTCCAATAAGCCAAGGAAGTTTCACAAATGGCACTCCAAGAAGCAGCACCTCCGCCATTCATCTTCGTCCTCCTCGGATTAGGAGAGGCTTCGACATGAGCTGCGTCGATGCTACGAACACCTCATGTGGCAACAGCTCATGCTGTCTGGTCCGAAGTTGACCCCGGCTTCCACTCTATCCATCACTTGGCTGTCACCTTCCAGGCCGAAACCAACTCCTCCAGAGCCGGTCGACACCATCCCTCCGCGGAGCCAGTGAAGACCCTCTTGGCTTGACGGAAGCTGGCCTCCCCCAGGGGCTCCTGCCAAGGAGTCTCAGCCTGTTCAGGGCCTCCCACACAGGCTGTCCGTCACCCTTACTTCTGACTGTCTTCGGCGGGTCAAGATTGACTCTGGAGGTCAGCTGCTGTATCCGGACTTGGAGTCTGAGGATTCGGAAGGTCCCATGTCCTTCCTGAGCATCCTTCATCTCCTCTCCGAATCAACAGGGATGACTTTGGAGCCAGTTGAAAAACGGGCCGAATATCCGCTAATTGATATCCTTAGAAAAGGGGATTCTCCATCCGAGGTCTTCCCAGTGGCCGAAGCCATAGATGGCCCGGCCTTGGAGCTTTCGCAGCACTCAGCCCCGTGCCCTGCACCTTCAGCCTGCATGGCCTGCAGGTATGCAGTTCCCATAGGCTCCCCTTCGGGGTTCACACAGCATCCCTCAGCTGAGGGGTTGGTGACCAAGTCTATGTTTTGGCACTCTGGAACTCATGAGACACGGATAAACCTCTGGACAAAGAGTCCAAGAAATTGGACCATTCAGCCAGAATGGTGTATGCTGCCTCCTCGCTTGGTCTCCGACAGGTGAGTTCAGCCGTGATTATAGCACACTTCTCCCATGCCCTCTTGGGCTCTCTGGATGAGGTGCTTCCTCATCTCTCCGCGGACCTTCAGACCACGGTCAAGCAGGTCCGTGACCAGCATCTGGCTGTTGCTAAGTAGCAACTCCAGACAGCTCTGGACATCAGGGATTCTTGCGCCCATTCAGTGGCGGCTGCAGTCGCCATGCACGGCAGGGCCTGACTGAGAGTCTCGACCTTTTTCGGCAGACACCCAGCACAAACTGGCAGATATCCCTTTCCTGTGTATCAACTTGTTCGGTCCAGGAGTCGAAGGTCACCTCCAGCATATCGAGAAATCCAGTGCCACCTTGGACCCCATTACCTTCATCCTGAAGGAACCCCAGGGTTTGAAGAAGCAGAAAAGGAAGCCTTTTCGGTCTTCTGCCCCTGTGGCCAAACAGCCCCAGTACCAATCTGGGTGGGTAGCAGCAGGCTCAGTCTTCATGCCCTGGGCCCAAGTCAGGGGCTTCGGCAGCCTGTTAGCCCAGAGGGAAGGACCCCAGCGGCCCCCCTGCTGGATCCTCCTCCTTCTTCAAGCCTGTACAGTGATGGGATTGGGGTAGCCAACCCCATGCCCATCACGACCACTCTGGGCCCTCCCATGGGGGGGCTAGCTCTTCGACTTCCTTTCCACCTGGTCTGCTGTCACAATGGACAGGTGGTTCTTGGAAGTGGTCAGCCAGAAACTGCATCTGGAATTTGAGCAGTACCCTCCAAGTCAAGCCTGTGCCCCACGGGAGGAGAAGGTATCCGCCCATACTCTTGTCGGCTCTCAGAGACGACATTTTCCAACTCCTCTGCAAGGAGGTAGTGGTCAGAGTCGCAGATCCCCCTGTCAATCCAGGGTTCGTTTCCAGGTACTTCCTGGTCTCGAAATGGATGGGGGGGCTGGTACCCCATTCTAGATCTGCACGACCTGAATCAGTTTCTCAGGTCTCGCACTTTTCGGATGGTAACTCAGCCTCAGATCATACCATCTCTTGAGCAGAACATGTGGTTCTGCAGGACGCATTCTTTTACATCCCGATCCGTCTGTCCCACTGAAGGTTCCTCCACTTTAAAGTGGAGGGAACCCTCTACGAGTTCCAAGCCATGCCGTTCGGTTCGTCTTCGGCCCCCAGGGTCTTCACCAAATGTATTGCAGTTGTGGCGGCCCATCTTCGAAGTCGAGGGGTCAGGGTGTACCGCTATCTCAACGATTGGCTCATAGCTGGTCCCTCCAGACTGGAGGTGGAGAGATATCCAGGGATCTGGCCCTCCAAACCTGCCTCAGCCTTGGCCTCCTGATCAACGAGGCCAGGTCGGAACTCGTGCACTCACAGGTGATTTGCTTCATCAGGGTAGAGCTCAACTCTTGCCAAGCCAGAGCCAGGATCCCTGTGGACAGGGTGGAGGTTCTCTCCTCCTTTGCTCGATCATTTCTGGTTGGGCAATTGCGCTCTGCCCAGGACTTCCTGCGACTTCTGGGTTACATGGTGGCCTGCATGTCCATGGTCCAATAGGCCTAGTGGCATATGCGCCCCCTTCAGTGGGAGCTGGCCAGCCAGTGGTCTCACCAACATGGTCATTTTGACCAGCTGGTCACTGTGACCCAGAAGATGTCGGATGCCATCCAGTGGTGGACCGTCCTGAAACATGTGCAGGAAGGGATCCCGTTGGTCCGTCCCGAGCCAACAGTTGTCCTGATGACCGATGCCTCTCTCATGGGCTGGGGTGCCCACATGGGGAATCACAGAGTCCACGGCCTCTGGACCCCCGAGGAATCCTGATGCCATATCAACCTGCTGGAGCTCCAAGCAGTTCGGCTGGTGCTGGTTGCATTCACTCCGTTCCTTCGGGGTCAAGTGGTTCAGGTCCAGACAGAAACACCACGATCGTGTACTACTTCAACAAACAGGGCAGCATGCACTCCCGGCCACTGTGCAGGGAAGCACTCCACATCTTTACCCTTGTGAGCCGACTGGAGGCAGATCTCCTAGGCATCCATGTTGCAGGAGCCTCGAATCAGTTGGTGGACACCCTCAGAAGTTTGGGCGAGGCATCCCACAAGTGGTCTCTCCACCCAGAGGTAGTCCACAGTCTGTTCTCCCAGTGGGGCACCCCTCAGGTGGATCTGTTCGCCTCCAGGGAGAACACAAAGCTGAGGCTGTTTCATGCCTGCCCCCATCAACATGGCTCACTGCAGGAGGATGCTTTCTTGAGGCTGTGGACACCAGCCCTCTTCTATGCCTTCCCTCCACTTCCCTTGGTCCACGAGGTGCTCTTCAAGGTCAGGAGAGACAAGGCACAGATGATCCTGTATCCAGATCTCCTCAGCCTCAGCACCAGGCTCCCGAGGCGTCTTCCAGCACACCTGGACCTGCTCTCGATCAATCAGGGGAAGGTATTCCATCCAGACTTTCAGTCCCTGCACCTGACAGCCTGGTTCCTGAGTGGCTAGAGTTCCAGGCATTGGATCTCTCCGATGATGTCCTCAATGTAGTTGATGCATCTAAGAAGGAGCCGACCAGGAGGTACTGTGCCTTCAAATGGAAGAGATTCTCCATTTGGTGTCAGGGCAAGGGCCTGGACCCTTCGTCCTGTCTAGTGGCTAGCATCCTCGACTACCTTTGGTCTCTCTTCAAAGGGGATCTTCAGTCTATGACCTTTAAGGTGCACATGGCAGCCAACTCTGCTTACCAGGCGTGGGCCGGTCAGCAGACAGTGGCACAGGAGAAGATGGTCTGGCGTTTCTTTAAAGGCCTCAACCATATTTCCCCTCCAGTGCGTGAACCACCATGGGATCTACTGCTGGTAGTGGCAAAGTTCATGGGCAAGCCATTCGAACTGATGCACAGGTGTGAGATGTCACATCTGTCGTGGAAGACCACCTTCCTCGTGGCTATCACGTCGGCCAGAAGGATTGGAGAGCTCCAGACGCTCTCTGTTGAGTTTCCCTATCTGGTGCTCCACAGGGACAAAGTTGTCCTGCTCCCCAACCCAAAGTTCCTTCCAAAGGTGGTGTCGGAGTTTCATCTGAATCAGGTAATGACTTGCCGGTGTACTACCCCAGTTACACCTGAGAGACCGAGTACAGGCTCCATACTTTGGACCTGAGATGAATGCTCTCTTGTTACAAGGTGTGCACGGCTGAAGTTCAGGGAGATATTTGCCAGATGTTTGTCACCTACGCTGAAGCCGCACCTGGCAGACCTGCAGCAAAGCAACATGGGTTTACTAAACCTAACTTGTGTCAGACAAACACGTTGACATTTTATGAAAAGGTTAGGGCCTTGGATGAGGGTAATGCAGAAGACGTGGCCTTTCTGGACTTCTCCAAGGGCTTTGACAAACTCCCCCACAAGGAATTAGTGATTATTATAAGTAATACTAAAATAGACAAAAACATAACAAATTGGGTGGAGGCATGGTTAGGAGAAAGGAGACATAGGGTTACAATAAACAGAGTATTATCAGACTGGGAGAGGGTGACAAGTGGGGTCCCTCAGGACTCCGTGCAGGGTCTCTGTCTATTCAACATATACGTATCCTCTCTTAAATGTGACCATCCGAGGGTATGGTTGCTGAAGTTTGCAGATGACTGCCGAATTGGGGCTGTAGTAAATAACAAAGATAGTGACAACCTTCAGGAGACCCTAAATAATATACGCTAATGGACAATCAAAACAAGCTAGAATTAAACATGGGGACATGTATAATTATGCATATGGGGAAACATAATCTGAAGCATATGTATAATATTGGGAACAATAACTTACCACAGTCAAATGAGGAAAGGGACCTGGGGGTCAGGGTCACAAATAATTTACAATTCAGCCAGCACTGTAACTTCATTGCCAAAAAAGCAAATCAAACCCTAAATTGTATACTGCGGCACATAAAGAGACGGGACGGCAAAGTACTGCTCCCCTTATACCAAACACTGGTACGGCCCCATCTGTAATACTGTGCACAAGTATGGTCACCATACAAAAAAGGGTACATAAACTTGAAAATATACAACGAAGGGCCACAAGAGTAATGACAGGTCTTGCGGAGGCAACATATTCAGAAAGACTGGATAGTTTGAATCTATATACACTGCACTATAGAAGAACTGTGCATGGTATATAGGGCCCTACAGGATAAGGCATTATGGGAGAACCTAGGCCTAAAATAAAAGAACATGTACGAGCCTAGGGGACATACACTCCAGCTAACCCAAAATAGATGGAACCTTTTAAAAAGAAGATATTGGTTTAGCCAGAGAGTGGTGCCACTGTGGAACAGCCTTCCGATGGAGGTAGTTACTAGTGAAACAATGGATTTATTCAAACAGAAATTAGATAGTTTCTACCACAACAAATATAGACTGGATTAGAAAAGAATGGCAAGCATAATGGACAAAAGTCTGCACAGCTTGTAAATATCTATGATACCTATGAAAGCAGACGATTGGCAGATGGACAACATCATGCATTGATCTCTACTATAGGTTGGTGGGCAAGGAGCCTCCTGTAGGGATAGGAGCTCATTCCACTCGCCATACTGCTGCGTCGGTGGATGCTTCTAGAGATGTCCCTATCCAGGATATCTTCAGGGCTGCTACCTGGAAGCCAGCAACAACCTTCATTTCCCGTTACCACATCGACCTTGAGTCATGCCGGGATGCCGATTTTGGGGCCTCAGTTCTCCAATCTCTGTTCCCTAAGTAGGGGGTGTGCGCCTTGCCTCCTGCCTCCCAGAGAACTGCTAGGAGTCTGCCAACCAGTGTGGATAGAACAACATATCCACGCTCCTAGAAAAACAGGTTTCTCACCTGTAACAGTAGATCTTCCACGGAGTGGTCTCTTGCAGTAGGTAATACTTTTGGGTATCCAGCAGAGGTCACTGTGCTGCATGGCAGCTCTTCTAGCAGTTTTTCATCAGGGACCGCCCACACATGACATCTGCTTCCTGTTTCCTATATAAGTGTGGGCGTTCCCTGGTATCCTCAGTTCATTTTCCCCACTGTCTTCAGCTAGTGCAACTTCAGTGTAGCAGTCATCGACGAGAAATCTGGAACTAGGACGAATGTCTACTGTTTCTTCAACTAAACAAGCTTTATTTCGTTCCTGCCAATGTGGTAGGAAGATATACCGCTTTGACAATCACACACTTTGTGTAAGGTGTCTGTGAAACCACACACGACACCAATTCCTGCAACTTATGTCAGGACTTAAATCCTTCAACTCATCTACGATGGTTGCTTGAAATTCAGACTTTTGATGGAGCAGAAAATGTCTCTCTTGGAGAACCAGGGGGCCCATACCAAAGGCTTCCCCTCTGCTGGTTCTCATTCCAGGCAGAAAAAGGAAGAGAAACCCTCCTCGCACTCCCTGCCTAGACCCGTCAACGGCCACTGTTTCTGGTGTCCCTCCGTCCACAGGATGTCCTTTAAATGCTTCTTCGTTGACAGCGCTTTAAATGCAGTTAAGTCAGTAACTGTTCCGTCGGTGGAGCTTACCCTCTTGTCGAAAGCTTTCCAGCACTTTGCATGCAGCCAAGTATACTGCTGCTCGTTGATGGAGAGCTTCTCTCCCGTCGACACATCTGACATTTTGGTGACAATAACTCCCCCGCGCGAATCATGACAAGACTGTGCATTCCTCAGAAACCTGTGGCCCTATGCTTTATTGACTGCCCATCACCTACTCAGGTGCCTTTTATAGGGGTCAGGTGGACAGGGATCGGGATCCTTGTCTTTATTATCCAGGGGCAAGACCTGCTTATGCTACCTGTCCCATTCCCTCTATCACCCCCCTTGTTTCCCAACATGTTCCCCTTCTCACCCCCCCTCCTTCCCAGGAAAGGGACCTTACCAATGTAGTCCGACACATCTTGCATACCATGCAGCATTCCCAGCCCTCTGAAGAGCTGGGTGATCTTTCCCGATCTCCTCCTCCTCCATTTATAGAGGACGGTTTGTCAAATGATCAAGAATTACTGCCTGATTTCACCAGTGATCTTGAGGATGAAGAGTTTCCAGATTTGGATTTTCCTAATCCTGAATCCCCCTATTCGGAAATCTCTTCCCTGGATGAGGACTTGGCTCTGCCTTCCGCACCCTCTCCCCCAGATGACCTGTCCTTCAGTGACTTGATGGTTCAAATTTAACAGGTCACGGGATTCTCCACTACTGAACATGATAAACAGCATAAGGATATGGCAGAATATCTGGAATTACCTGAGGATCCAGTTTTAGTGGTTCCCCCACTAATACCCACCTACCAGAATGCCATGCTGGCTGCTTGGCATCAGCCTTCAGCTATTACAGCTGTTCCCCACAAAGCAGATCGCCTATATCAGGCTCCCCTGGACCACCCCCTTCTGTCTAGTATTCCAGAGGCAGATTCTGTGGTCATTACTGCTGCTCATGACCGTACTAAAAAACCCAACCACATGAGCTCCTTACCTCCTGATAAGGAATCCTGAAGAATTGACTATCTGTGGGAAAAAGGTATTTTCCTCAGATGCTATAAATATCAGAATTTTGAACTATATGGGTCATATGATCAAATATCAACGTACCCTGGGGTCCTCTGCCATTGAACTCATCAATAAATTCCCTCCCTCACAGGACAGGGATAAATTATTGGCTACAGTGACAACCAGTAATTCTATTTCCCATGACCTTCTCAGGTCGGGATATAATGCCGTAGATACCTCGGGTATTACTTTGCGTCGCCATGCCTGGCTTCATGTTTCAAGCTTTGTACCTGATATACAACATAAAATAGCTAGTGCCCCCTTTAATGTGTCCAAGCTGTTCGAGCCAGGAACCCAAACCTTACTGTAGGCGTAACCGCCCTACAAATGGGAGTTCGCGAAAAGTCTTCCTTGAGCTTGCCTAAATGCTCACTGCCAGGCCAGTGTCCTGTGATTTAGCAGTTTAAATGTTTTGCTAGAGAGTACCTGTATAGCCTCTGTGTACTCTCTAAGAGTTGCCTGCATTGCAGTCATAATTAGCCTGGGAGGGGGCTGAATGTTTCTATGCTCGAGTCCCGCCCGGGCTGCCAAATAATCCCTCCGTTCTGCCATCGCTATTAGTGCAGAGGGAGCTCTGTTCGAAGATGTACTTGTTTGCTGATCATTTATTAGAATAGTAATAATATTGCAGTTTGTCTAACCTGCCTTCTTTGCAGCGTGGACATTTCTGTTTATCTCCACCATCTTGGTCCTGGACTGCTGAAATGGGCCAATCAGTGCCTTTGGGGACTCTAAAATGGAGTCTGTCCCCAGGGGCTTTGTGGGAGCAAAATTCTGTAGGATTTGTAGTTTTGGGTTTTTGGCACCTAACTGAACCTGGAGAGGGAAGCCCTTGTTGTGACTGGCAGACAGATCAGCCAACTGAAACTTTTGGATCATGGGGAAAGTCCAAGACTGCTTGCAGTTTCAGTCAGATCTGAGTTGGGAAGTGAAGGAGTAGCAGCTCGAGATAATCGAGTAGCAATCCTGTGATGTTCGCAGGAGAACTGTGGAAAGGCCTGAGTTTGGCCTGCATGCCTGCCTGCTGTCCTGAGAGGATCCTGTGCCTTTTTTGGACTGAATCGAATTTGGAGAGCAAGTTAAGCCACTGAATTGTGACCAGGCTTCTACCTGAAGAAGACTGAAGATTTGCTGAATGCGATCGGCCTGTCAGGATTTCCAGCCACCTCTGAACTTAGGGATTGTGCAGAGACTCTGTAATTACGACTGGAGAGCCATTTGCCTGGTACAGTGGAATTTCCTTACATGTGAATGTGCGGTGTGCTGCTAGTGGGTCGTGATTTGGTTCCCCACTGTGTCTGAACTGTGTTTTGCTTGCTGGAGGCTGCATCCGGCTCCATGGACTGAATCCGTATTCATCTCCATTTGGCCTGGGCCTTGCCACACTGGCCCAGCCAGAATACCCGCTACACAGAGAAAGTCATCGTCCGAGAGACCTGCCTGGGGATCAGCCCCCTGCTCAACGCTTTGAACAGGAACAATGCCTCGGTTATTTGTGTGGGCCCTGCTTCTCCTGGCACTCCAAATCAACAAGCTGCAGTCTCAATTTCGTCATGCCTGTGTCAGCTATTGGGTATCATGAGTAAACATCAGGGTAGCTCCCTGCAACAACAGCTAAATCTAAAGTGTTGTCATCTGATTGCTTTGTTGTCTTTTCTGTCACGAATTGAGCTCTCTGGCTCTGGATTACAGATAGTGTGTTGTGCATGTTGCTTTCTTCCATCTGGGGCCCCAACCAGCTCTGATGCCCGGCCTGCTCAGACAGCGTTCCTGGCTAGCCAGTCTTCCTACCTGGGTACCCAGAGTGTGCAACTGTGTAGGGACTTTGAAGTGCATGCAAAACTGTCTGATTGATATAGTCTCTAAGCAAATCAACCTGATTACGCCCCTCCCTTGTTCAAGTCCCCTGAATAAATCAGATCTAACTCTTTTTGCATTTAACTGTGGTTCCTTTTTGTGCTAAAAGTACTGTACTGTTGCTATTTGCTGTGCATAACCTTATTTTACAGGGGGTCCCCAGGGTCGAGCTAGAGGCGCCAGCCCTGGTGGTAAGTGCAAACAGTGTGGATAATTGCATGGTGAATAAGGGTCATTGTGAAAGTGACTGTGTATTGTTCAGGCTACTAGAAGGAAAAGAGGGGGGTTACAGTGTCCCAGAGGGCTGTGCCCAGGTTAGCTTGACCACTAACAACCCTGACCTCCAGGTGGAGGCACCCGTTTCAGTACCCAGGCCCTTTAACCTGCAACTAGCCGCACAGGCAGGGGTAGTAGCCCTTGGGATAGTGCCACCTAGGGGTTACATATGACTTACAGGCATCAGGCAGAGCCCTTCATACGGTACATGGCATGTATCACACCCCGGCTACAACCTACCATACTCCACCCCTCTTATTCCAAAACAGGTGGGCGATACAGAGGGTAATAAAAGGCGGCTTCAGAGGTTGTGCTCAATCCACCAGAGGCAACACCTCTACCGCCCAGTGCAAGCTCCCTGTGGGGTGGGCAACGCCCCCATCTCCCAGTGACCCTGGGGCTTTCTCCCACCTCCTCGACCAGGCCTCAGAGGCTGTGGGGACTCATTTTCCCTCCATCTGGAGGCCTGTGGCAATCACTTCTGACAATTAGGTACTTCAGATTATACAGAAGGGTCATACTCTAGAGTTTCTCTCCACCCACATAACCTCATTATCCTCCAAATCATATACCGATCCTACAGGAGGTTGACGTGCCTGACCAAACAGGCCGTTGTGCGATGCCTTCTGGAACATCAAATGGGATTTCCTCCACTTCTTTCTAATACCCAAATGAACAGGAGACCTCAGACCAATATTGGATCTCAGACAGCTGAATCTTTACATTCAATATAAACATGTCCGCATGACCACTCTACCTGCCACCGTGCTGATTCTAAAGCAAGGTGACTGGCTTTGCGCCCTAGACATGAAGGATGCTTACCTTCATATTCTCATCCGTCCTGCCTACCACAGATTTTTGCACTTCCACCTACTGGGTCAAAATTACCAGTTTCGAATACTCCCATTCGGCCTCTCATCAGCCCCAGAGTGTTCACCAAGTGCCTAGTGGTGGTAGCAGCAGCTTTACGGAGAGAAGGGTGCTTCATCTTTCCATATTTAGATGACTGGCTAATAAAAGCAGACTCTAAAATAGATCTGCTTGCCTCTCTAGATGCTACCTTGAAACTGTTCGCAGATCTGAGAATCACTGTGAACTGGCCAAAGTCCAGTCCAAATCCAGCATCCTCTAATCCTACAACTGTCAGTCCAGGACCCCGTCCCATTGCCAATCAGACCAGACCTCTTGACTCAGTGCCAAGGGTCTCTCCTACACCCCAACCTGAAGCCTCTACACCTTCACACTTGGCTCCTGAGGATGCTTTCATAAATTGCTTGCACGTGTCCTCTCCTGTTGCCAGTATCCTCTTGGCCTCTTGTGAGCCAGCACCAAGAGGAACATACAATTCCAAATGGAAACGCTTTTCCATATGGTCAGCCTTTCAATCCTTGGACCCTTACTCTTGTCCACTGACGAAGGTTTTGGACTACCTGGCCTCACTGTCTGAGTCTGGTCTAAGTTATTCTTCCATCAAAGTCCACTTGGCTGCCATCTCCACTTTCCATGAGCCTCTGGATGGCAGGTTACTGTACCAACATCATTTAGCTAAGTTGTTTTGAAGGAATGTTACATATTAAACCTCCTATTAGAAGACCCACTTCTCTCTGGGATCTCAATTTATGATAGAAAAATTGCCACTTGAGCCTTTAGGCCAGCTGCCACTTGTGACCTCCATTTTCTTTCATGGAAAACCCTATTTCTAGTGGCTGTTACTTCCGCTCAACGTGTTTCCGAGCTCCATGCCCTCGTGTAGGGAGCCTTACTTGATTTTCCACAAAGACTAGGTGGTCCTTCGTGCCAACCTTTCCTAAAAGTAGTCTCTGAGCGTACTTTAAATCAATCCTTGAACCGTCTACCATCCTGATTACTCCAGTCAGGGTGAACATCTCCTACATACTTTGGATGTACACCATATACTACGCTACTATACTAATGGACACAGTCGATTAGACAGATGTCTAAACTGTTCATCTTTTTGCCCGGGTGCGAGGCCTCCCGTGTAGCGTGTACTCTTTCATCCTGGTTGCCCCATTGTATTTTCATTTTGTTACAAAAAGTACAAGAAGCCTTTACTTGGACCTGTCCAAGCCCACTCCACTAGAGTTATGGCCACCACTGCGGCTTGCTTTAAGGGGCGTCCATTTCAGGTCTGCAATGCAGCTACCTGGTCCACGATCCATACATTCAAGGCACTACAATCTGGATATTGCCTCACGGCGTGGGATGGCCTTGGCCGTGCAGTCCTAAAGGTCTCTTATCATAACTGTCCTCCCACCTTGGCATTACTGCTTGGGATTCCTTCAAAGTATTACCTGCAAGAGACCACTCCGTGGAAGATAGTACAGTTCGTAAAACTTACCTTAACAGTAGATCTTTGAGGTGTCTCTTCAAGTAGATATTCTACCCTCCATCCCCCTCCTTCTCTAACAGAGCAAGTTCTGGTCCAATGACTAGGGTTGGGACTCCTTTGGTACCTCGACTTCCCCTCGGTTCTCGCCTTGCGAGCTGAATCCGGCGGGGGAACAAAGAATACCAGGGACAGCCCACACTCATATAGGAAACAGGAAGCTGATGTCATGTGTGGGCGGTCCCTGGTGAAAAACTGCTAGAAGAGCTTCCATGCACCACAGCAACCTCTGCTGGATACCCAAAAGTATTACCTACTGCAAGAGACACTCCTCAAAGATCTACTGTTACGGTAAGTTTTTATGTAACTGTACTTTCTAGGAGTAGTATATGTTGTTCATCCACACAAACCCACCCAACCTCCCTGGCTTCGATGCACAACCCTCTGCTTCCAGCAGGCAAGCTCTGGTATCAGGAGGCGGAGCCGAGGCATATACCACCCGGGTCGGTGGGAGAAGCCAGCTTTTAGACCATCTGGTAAGATTTAAAAGGAAAGGGACATGCCAACCAGTGTGGATGAACAACATATACCACCCCTAGAACTACTGTTACAGGTGAGTAACCTGTTTTTTCATCTATCACTGATCCTGTTATACTTTTTGAGGGGAGGAGGTACTGATGCTTCCAGAGCAGCAGTCCATTATGAGTGAGACCACCATATCAACTGGGGTGAGATGGCTGATGGATCTGAATGTAGCAGGGAACATATAGTGGAGTAGTACTGAGGTGTCCATATTAAGAAAGAAAATCAGAAACTTGGGAAAGGAAACATGATGTCAAAATAGGTAAGGAGGTTGGCAGTGACTGGAAAGTAACAGCCTGTAATGACACCAGGTAGAGCACTCTTAGCTAATTAATAGAACACATTTTCCTTATCCTTTTCATACTGTGTAATATATTACTATATACCAATGCAATATGTTATCAACTGTTAAATGTTTCTTCCCTTTCATTGAGGGATTATGGAGTGTTTTTCACTACTTTGAAGATTTGTATTCCAAGCCCTGCCTATTTCCCCAACCTTGACTTAACCATCAGACTTTTTGTTTCATCTCAACTCCCAATCAAGATATTGGTTGACCCCAGGCACACTAAACAGGACCATCCCCACATAAGCACCACAGGAATATCACCTTCCACAACAGGGCCTCAGCCTGGCTCAGGCAGAACCAGCTGAGAAATGCGAATACAGGACTGAGGGATGGGGGTGTTTAGGTGTGTGTAGACCTAGATGATGTGGAGGGGGCATGTCTAGGCTATTATCTGTAGAGCTTACATTTAATTGCCATTTGGCTCATCTGGCACTCACAGAAAATACAAGTCTGACCACCATGCCATCCTGTAGATGAGGAACAGTGACATTACCCAGCCACTAACAATGCCAGTGTTACTCCCAATCTGGCTGTAGGAGGCTCTGATAAAGCAATCAAGATAAATCCTTCCTTCCAGAGTCCTAAAGTGTTTGCATTCATAGTGCTTCCATGACCCCTTCTGCCTATGTCACTGAGTCGGATGTACTGAGCAAACCCAGGCCTCTTACATGATAGTGCAAAGCAGTCCTGCAAGTTCCACTGGGCCAAGTAAATATATTTTTTCATTACTTTAACAGTTATATTCATCTGAGAGTAAAAGTAGCAGTTACCTTAGAATGTTGGATGATATTCATATCTCGAACCATTTCATTGGAGAATTCAGAATTTGCCCCATCTGATCCAGAATTTAAAAGGAAGGTTGCAAAATTTAAAAATGAATTAAATGTAATGCACAAAGTATTTGTGTGATGGTGATTGTAAGACCTGCAGCAGTTAAAAATGGTACAGCCCAAGGTTATAAAGTAGAGAGTGCTTCTGCAACATATTCCAAGAAAGCTTAAACAGTGCATCTGGCCAAAAACAAACTCAAAGGAAACAAGATTTTGGTGGTGCCAACAAGGCTGCTCTTGCTTTTTTGTGTTATCTTTGTAGCAGGTGGTACTGTCTCACCAGTCTTACTGCTGTATTTGTAGTTGTATGAGGACCACATCCAACATAAGTTTTACAGATTCGTTGTATACAGTGCCCACGGGGAGTGCTTTGATGCAATGACACTGCTTTTCAATAATGCTCTATACACTGTAAGACACCAGACAATTGGTGTCATCCCCCGCAGCACCAATAGCCCCCATCATCATCATTTTTTTAATTCTCTAATGGTATAGGTTAGACACTGGACTTGCTTGGTAGTTGGAGAAGACCAGCTTAATTTCATCATCTGATGGACAGGTTGAGCACCAGATCTGTCTTAAAGTTGAAGAAGTGGGCCAGATATTTTTTATTTGTGATGGGCCAGGTTGAGCATCAGACCTGTCAGGTGACCGACCCACTAGGGCTTGGGATTCGTCAAGTTGTTGAGAGAGAGGGATTTTCTTTTTTATTCCTGACTGTCCCATTTTGGCCATGGACGCATCAGTAGTTAGAGGTGGAGGAGGATGGAAGGTTTATTTTAAACTCTAACAGACAATGTTAAGCACTGGACCGGTTAGGATGTTTGTGTATTTGAAAATTGGCAACAGGAAAGGCTCACTGATCCAAGGCTCATTTCCAGGTGCAACCTGGGGGAATGGAACAGGGGAAAACTGAAATACAATTCACAGCAGCAAGATATTGGTATAAAAATTAGGGAAAACTAGGTAATACAATACATTGGCATAAAAACTGGGTTGAGAATTGGGTACAAAAATAAAGTGTAGTCATAGTACAGTATAGAGTACATAAACAAGAGTTAAAGAAAAACAGTATCATGGCATAGAGTACCAAAAGACAATACAGTATCGGATCAGGATGCACAGCATGTGGATGGAAGTGGCTCCAAGCTGGGGAGGCATCAGGAAGGTGAGTGACAAAAGCAGGTGAAAGGGAGGAGTTTCAACTGGTTCCTGAGGGAGCCAGGGGAGTGGAGAAGCAGAGGAGGAAGGGAATAGGTTTCAGAGTGTAGGAAGTTGATAAGAAGGCAGATTGCCTAGTTATGGCATAGGGGTGAGGAGTGGCAAAGTGCGATGATCCCAGGAGTGGAGGGAGCATGTGTTGGGGGATAGGGAGAGGAGAGAGGAAGAGAGAACCAAACCAGAATTTGGATATGAATGGGTACAATGAGACTGGTGATGTGTATGGGGAGGATGGATAGGAAGGAATAGAAGTAACAGTGGTGAATATTGGGGGTTTGTAGCAAAGTGGCAAAATGCATCACAGAGGGTGTCCAGTCTGGCAAGGGAAATGGAGGGCAGTGCCATAGATTACACATGCATAGTCAAAGACAGGAGTATCATTTTGGTAAAAGTTCCTGCAGAGATGAACAGTCCTTCTAGGGACGTGGATATGTTGTTCAATCCACACTTGTTGGCAGGTTCTTTGCCGCTTTAAATGTTGCCGGAAGGTCTTCAAGCTGGCTCCTCCCACCCGCCCGGGTGGTAAAACCCTCGGCTCCACCCTATGATGCCAGATCTTCCTTACCATTTGGAAGCTCAGGATCCCTGCTTTGCACTCTGCATTTTAGGCCTGGATCCACACTCTTCGTAATTTCTGGAACTAATTTTAAAATTTACAAGACTCCAGTCTTCATCTTCCCTCGCGGCTGCGATGGACAAATCGACTCCCGGCTTCTGTCAGTGCCCTCGTGGGCAGAAGATGTCCTGGACCGATCCGCACTCCATGTGCGTCTACTGCCTAGGGCTTGGACACAATTCGCAGGCCTGCAAATTGTGCAGGTCTTTCATGGCTTCAGTCTTGGAGGACTGCGCTGCCAGACTTCTTCTTGGGCTCCCCGGGAAACGGTACCTGCCGGTTAAGTCTAAGGAGGCCCGTTGGATGGTGTTTGGTGGCGGGCTTCGTGGAGCAGATGATCACCCTCGAGGAGGAGGCAGCCCAGGCCACTTCTTCTTCCTCCTCTGCCACGGCATTTATCCCGCTCTCCTTGGGCTCCTCCTACACTGCTTTTTTTTTTTTTTACTCGTCTTTATTCAAGAGTTTGAGTACAATACATATAAAGAACACATAGCTGTGAGCTTATAGCTACAGCATATATATACAAATATCCAGTTTATAACTTCTAAATCATCAAATTGTGTTCTATTTTATAATCAATTGTCTGGGTCCAGACTCCAGGTATCACCAGGGATCTAGTCCCGACTGTATCTGATCTTCTAACACACATACATAGATCAATATAATGTAACTGTTCAACTCATTACAAACTCTATTTTACATCTTAACATCCTTCAATCAGGTAGTAAAGATTAATAACAATAAAAAATACTATCTATTATGCCCAGACAAAAGAAAGGGAACAGGCGAGGGGGATGTATACACTTCAGTAGATTTCATTTATTGTTCTAATCTTTTTTTTAGTTAGCTATGACTCATACTGGGTACATGACTGGGTTTCCTAGAAAGAATATGGAGTCATCAGCGTATAATGCTATTTTGTGTTCTATGGCACCCGTTAAAACCCCCTCTATGTTTTTATTCTGGTGGATCGCTACTGCCAAAGGTTCAAGAAAGATAGCAAATAGCACTGGGAGAACAGGCACCCTGCCTGGTGCCTCTGTGAATGAGGAATTTATCTGAATTAATTCTATTCCCTTTGACTTGTGTCTGAGGGTCTTTATACAGATCTTCAATTATTTGTAAAATTTAGGGCCAAATTGCATTTTTCCATTGTTTTGTAAAGAAATCTCAATTTACTTTTATTTAGGCATGCTTCTGCGTCCATCGATATAAGCCAATTGGAACTTGTTTTGGTTTGCGGGGCGAAATAATATTTAGAAGGCATCTGATACTTCCTGTTATGAAGCCAGTTTGGTTCGGGTGGACTAATTTATGGGCCACCTTCTGCATGCGATCCGCCAGAATCCTCGTAAACAGTTTAAGATCTACATTGAGCAATGAGATTGGGCGATATGAGCCGCACTGCTCCGGGTCCTTACCCTCCTTATGGATCACTGAGATCTGGGAGTATCGCCATGAGTCAGGTACTTCTCCCCCCTCCTGAATATAATGGAAGCAAGCTAATAAAGGGGTAACCAACTCTTCTTTTAAAGATTTGTAAAACTCAGAAGGAAGGCCATCTAAGCCTGGGGATATCCCATTCTTTAGGTCTGAGATTTTCTGCAGTAACTCTTGTCTAGTGATTAGAATTTCCAAGTTCTCCCTTTCTTCTAACTCTAAGCTACTTAAGGGTAAAGACTCTAAGAAACGATCTACTGCTATTGGGTGGTGGTCTCTGACCTCTGACCTATACAGATCCTTGTAAAAATCAGCAAAAGCCTCTGCTATCTTCAGTGGGTCTTCTATCTTCACACTTCCGTTTTCCTACCTTCTAATACTTCATATTGTTCTGTTTACTGTTTTCTCATAGCTGCCATGAGAACCCTACCAGCTGTATTGCCTTCTACATAATATTTTTGGTTAATTCTACGGAGTATGCCTTCTCCTGCCTAGCAAAAGGTTCTTAAGTTCCGATTTCTTCTGTAACCAGTAGTTTTTATCCAGAGGGTCTAATGTAATTTTATGTCTAAACTCCGCTTCCTGTAAATCTTGCTCTAACTTCTTCTGATCTAGTTCTCTCTTCCTTTTCTCCCTGGTGCTATTGGATATAATCTACGCCCTCAGGTAAGCATTAAGGGTGTCCCAGACTACCGATGGGGAGGGGGTTCCACCTGCATTAACTTCCAGGAACATCCCCACCTGCCTCGACATATCCCCTTTGAAATCCTCAGAGTTTTGGAGTCCAATATTCAGTCTCCAGTTTGAATTTTTGACCGTCTGGACCAGTTTTAATATCAGTTGCAAAGGAGCATGGTCCGACCATGTCATGGGTAAAATATTGGAGGCCTGGACATGAGATAGGTGCTCTCCAGATAGTAAGAACATGTCTATATGGGAGTAGCTCTGGTATGGAGAGTAAAAGGTGAAATCTCTCTCCCACGGGTGTCGGTGTCGCCAGGCATCCCTCAACCCCAGCTCATCCATGAGGTGTCTGAGACACTCACCCCCACTCCCCATCTGTGCTTCCTGGCTTCTTCTATCCCATTTGATGGAGACTACCCTGTTGAAATCCCACCCCCCACAACATGCAGGGCTTCCGGTTCATTCAGGATCTTCAATAATTCTTTCCTAAAAAACATTTTATTTTCCCAGGATTCATTCAGAGCATATAGGTTCAGGAGTATACAACGTACCCCATATATTGTTGTTTGCAGTTTAACATAATGACCTGCTGGGTCAGCCTCTACCCCCAGCACTTTAATTGGGGTGTTTCTCCTAAGCAATATTGCCGTACCTCTCCTATGCGGATTTTGAGGCCACGAGGCACTATAAACCTCCCCCACCCACATTCTTGGAAGCTTAGAGTGCTCCAACTCATTAAGATGGGATTCTTGTATAAAAGCCACATCTGTCTGGTATTTACCCAGTTCCTGCAAGACCCTAGTCCTTTTGATTGGGCTGCTAAGTCCCTTAACATTGTATGAAATAAATGTTAGTGCCATCCTATGTTGTTAGGTAAATAGGCTATTTGAACTTTGATTTCTTCCGTCCGGGCCTCTCTACCCATCCGCCCTGTCCCCCCACATCCAAACTGTCTAGGCATTAACTGATAGAAAAAAAAGTTTAACTTTAACAAAACAACGAGGAGAATATTTTGAAAGAAAGACTCTAATGAATTAGATTAACTTGAACACATGATTTCCAAACATGCTTGGAATACCTACCCTTATTGATGCCAAATGGGTAGGATGGTGCAATATCTTCGATCGCACCTAACCCATGCCCAGCTGGGCAAAAGGGATACAAAATCCCGTCAGCACTTGGTTAGACAGAGATATCCCCTCCAGCTCCCCATGTGACGACCCTCCCCATCCACCCCACTTCCATATTCATCTAGATATTTTGAACAAGTCCAACGCATGAACAAACTTTAACTATATTGATGGGCATGGAGCTCACTTAGTGATTGTGAAAAACTAACATTACCACTTTTGTATGCTTTCACCCATATGACCCATAATATTTCCAACCGCCCTTCCGCTAGTTACCTTGATCGGGGAACTAAGGGAGAGAGAGAAAGCAAGCCCCCCCATCCCATTCTGACTCTGCAGATGAGAATGTCTGCTTCATTTGAATTATTTAAGGCCTCTGATGTCCGTGCTCACTTTCAAACCCGTTCATGAATGTCCTATACGTCTGCCATTTTCCTCACATTGTCCCTGCTGGTAGACTCCTCTGCACATCTCTCCTTTTCGCCCCTTTATTTCGTTTTACAGTTCTGCTTGGACGTTGGGGCAAGGAGGTAACCTGTGTAGGGGCCGGATCTCTTGAACCCTCAAGCTGTTTGAGTGGGTAATTGCCTAGGGTATTCCTCGCAGCCAACTGGGCGGTTTTTCCTCTCGGGCCTACCACTGTGTACCAGCGCCTCCCCTCTAGTTCTCTGATCGTCTCCGGATCAAGCAGAGAGATAACTAAGATATCCCACTGCTTTAGGAACTCCGCAACCTCCGAAAGTTTAGGAAAAGAGCGTGTACCTGAATCAGTTGTAATTTTTAGAGTTGCAGGGTAGTCTAAACGTGCTTTGACTCCTTTGGCCCACAGTAGTTTCAAAATTGGGAAAAGCCTCCGTCTGCGGTCCATCATTGCGGGGGCATAGTTGTGCTCAAAGACTAATCGTACGTCGTCAGACATGACTTCCTTTTTCTCCCAGGCCCATTTTAAAACCTCAGATTTGGTGCGATAGTCCCAAAAAAGCTACAATTAGTGATCTTGGGCTGGCTTTTGGATCCACCGGTTTGGCTGTTAATGATCTGTGCACTCTTATAATGTTTAAGGGGAAGTCCTTTTCCAAACCCAAGACCTCACGGAGGAAGTTTTCTGTAAAGAGGGTCATCTCACCAGACTCAGTCCCCTCCGGTATTCCGTGGATTCGGATGTTCACCCTTCACAACCTGTTCTCCAAATCTTCTAGCTTTTGCTGAAGCCAAATCTCCCGATCGTGTAGTTGGAGGATGGCACCATTAGGTAGGTCAGCGGTTTTAGATAGCTCTGTTGCATTCTGCTCCAGGTCATCGATTTGTTTTCTCTGCTCTTTCTGCTCCGATTTCACCTCTGATAGATCTTTCTGAATACGGGTTAGGGCATCTTCCAGATGGTGTAATTCTTTATATAATCTTTTAGAGGTTATTGTGAATGCAGCCTCTTCCTCAGAACTATCATTTGAGACAGGGTTGGAGCTTGAAATACTCGAGCACCGAGGTGATCTGCAGCCTTCATCCCATGCTGCAGAGTCTTTGCTGCCCTGGTCTAATTTCTCACCTTCTGCTACAAATTCTTTCAGTCGCTGTCGAGTTTTAGCCATCATATCGTCAATTTTGTGTTGTTTTCCTCTGGAAGCCAGTGTGGGTCGCAGATGGGGTTAGATTTGGGAGCAGTCCCCGGGAGCCCAGACAGGATCAGTCTGCCATTGATGCCGACATCACGGAAGTCCTACACTGCTTCTTTTAAGGAGCTTTGTCAGTCCCTCTCCACAAAGGGAGAAGGGCCATTGAGACATTCCAATCGGTCCAGAAAGAAGGACTCTAAAGGTAAGTCCCACCGTCGATGTTTGCAGAAGTGGGAGAGATCCCCTTCACCGGACCGACTCTTGACTTCGGTCAGGGTTGCGAATGCGGCTGCTGGCTTCATGGTGTCCCCGTCAGGTCTAAGCCTGCCAAGACATCCGTCGACGCGGTCGAGATTTTTCTCTACCCATCGGAAGGTTTGTCGCCTGGAGATGCCGACAACCCTTCTTCACCGGTTCCCCGGTGATTACCGAGGACTTGCCCGTGCCTCCTGTGCCGAAGTCCCTGGTTAAGGTCCCTGCACCGAAGGAGGGGCAGGCTCCACTGTTCCCTCTTTGACACACCCTCGGAATCCCTGAAGGTTTCGGTCTCGGTCCTCTTCCAGGTCTAGCCGGTCCCGCCGACGTCTCGGTCTCGGCACCATGGAAAGCGGCGTCGCCGCTCGTCCTCTTCGGAGGATAAGCTCCGGCGCATATTGCGTCGGCGCTACCAGGACTTGATGTGGCAGCAACTTTTGCTCACCAGTAACAAGCCAACTCCATCGCCTTCTCCAGCCATTAAGTGGTTGTCACCAGAGCGGATGAAACAACCCCTCATGGTAGTCGAGGAGCCGCCGCTGGTGCAGGTTGTTCGGCTGAAACCGGCTGCTCCACCCATTGTGGTGGAACCTCCGCCTCCACAACCTTAGACTGGGGCCCCGACCAAGGAGTCTCGGTCAGGTCAGGGCTTGCCCCATAGGTTGTCGGTCACCTCACTCCCAATCGACCTCGGCAGGTGGAGGGTGGCTCAAGCGCTCAGCAGCTGTTCAGAGACTCCTCAGAGTCTGATGACGACTCCTCCCTGTTCTCTAGGCCGACTGACCTGTAGTCTGCAGGAGGCCAGTCGGTGGATGAGGCCCATCCTCGTTTCTGGGTATGCTTGACTCATCTGGAGTCTACTGGGATGCAGCTCGAACCCGTCCAAAATGGGCCGTATCCCTTATGGAGATACTGGACGAGGGATTCCCCTACGGTGGCCTTTCCGGTGGCCAAAGCCATTGTTGTCCCGGCCGGGAGTTGTGGCAGCGGCCAGCATCTTATCCCACCTTGTCGGCCAGGATGGCTCAAGCACCAGTCCACCGGTAAACTCTTGGTTTCTCGGAGCACCCCACTGCGGAGGGTAGTGACCGTTAGCGTTTTCCGCGTTCCAGGAACACTCAGGACGTGGACAAACCACCGATAAGAAACAAAAAAAGTTGAATTACTCAGGGTGAAAGGTTTACGCTGCTCCTCCCCAGGCCTTTGTAAGGCTAGCTCGGCCGCTCTGATGGCACATTTCTCCACGCCCTATGGGCTCCCTGGATGAGGTGATTCCTCATCTCTGGCTGTTCTTCAGAGGACGGTCAAGCAGGTGCAGGATCAGGGAAGGGCAGTGGCTAAACAACAGCTCCAAACTTTATTGGACATTGATGACTCTTGTGCCAAGTCAGTAGCGGCCGCGGTGGCCATGCACTGCAGAGCTTGGCTGAGGATCTCCACCTTCATGGCGGACACCCAGCACAAGTTGGCAGACGCCCTTCCTGGGCACCGACTTGTTCGGCCTGAGTGGAAGGCCATCTCCAGAGGATCGAGAGTCCAATGCCACCTTGGACTCGGTCACATCTGCCCAGAAGGACAAAGGCTGCCCGCAGCAGCGTAAGCCCTCTCACCCTTCTGCTCCTGCAGCATGTCCGGCCCAGCAACACCAGCATCAGGACCAGCAGGCTCACACTTGGTGCCCTAACGCTGCTTCCTCTAGTAGGAAGCCTGGAGGCAAGGGTCCAGGAGGTCCCTCAGCGGGCCCTTCCTCCAAGCCTGCCCAGTGACGGGTTGAGGGGTGTCGCCCCCAACCTCGTCATTCCTCCCCAGGTTCCCCCCATGGGGGCACGGCTCCGCCACTTCTTTTCTGCCTGCTCCACTATCACCACGGACCGCTGGGTGCTAGAAGTGGTCAGCAGGGGTCTGCCACTGGAATTCGAGCAGTCCCCCCCATCGAGCCATCGCTCCACGGGGAGCTACGGGTTCTGCAGCCTCTCTGTCGGCTCGTCGAGCCAACATTGCCTTGCTCCTTCAGAAGGAGGTGATCAGTGAGGTGGCGGACCCCCCTCCAGACCCAGGGTTTGTGTCGAGGTACTTTCTGGTCCCAAAACGGATGGGGCTGGTGCCCCATTCTCGACCTGAACAAGTTCCTAAGGCCTCGCACCTTCAGGATGGTCACTCTGGCTCAGATTATTCCATCCTTGGAACCAGGCATGTGATTCTGTTCTCTGGACCTTCAGGACACGTTCTTTCACGTCCCAATCTGTCCATCTCATCAGCGATTCCTCCGCTTCCGAGCAAAGGGATCTCTCTGAGTTCCGGGCCATGCCCTTCGGCCTCTCTCCAGTTCCCAGGGTCTTCACCAAATGCATGGCAGTGGTGACAGCATTCCTGCGGTGCCAAGGGGTCCGGGTGTACCCTTACCTGGATGACTGGCTGATTGCAGCAGCCTCCAGGTTGGAGGTGGAGCGATCCAAGGATCTGGTCCTCCAGGTCTGCTCTCAGATTGGCCTCCTCATCAACGAGGCCAAATCGGAACTCGTGCCATGCTGGTGATTCAGTTAATTGGGGCAGAGCTCGACTCTCTTCGAGCCAGAGCCCGGCTCCCGGCAGACAGGGCCGCGGTCCTTTCATACGAACAAACGAAATTTGCCAGCAGATAAAGGCCTAGAGGTCTATCAAGTCTGCTCGAATGTGCAGCTAGCACACCTTACTCTGCAGCTGCCCCTCCCTTCCACTCTTCCCCTTCATTGACCCTCCCCCTTGTCCTGTCCCATCCCCTTTTGAAGCAGTCCACTGTTCTACTGGATACCACTTCTGTAGGTAACGCATTCCACCCAGCCACCACCCTCTCTGTAAAAAAGTGTCTCCTCATCTCCCTCCTGAACCTTCCTCACTCCCTCCAGTCTCATATCATGGCCCCTGGTGTCCCTCCCCTCCCTTACTTTGAACAGCCCCTCTGTACCTGCTTGTTTATTCCTTTCATGTAATTAAAGGTTTCAGTCATGTCCCCCCGTCTCTCCTCTCCTCCAGTGAGTACATGTTCAACTCCCTCAGCCTCTTCTCATATAATAAGTCCCCCAGTCCCTTAATGATCTTTGTCGCCCTGTGCTGCACTCCCTCCAGTAACTTAATGTCCCTCTTCAGATACAGGCGCCAGTACTGCACGCAGTACTCCAGGTGCGATCTAACTAATGACCTGTACAGTGGCAGAATCACCTCCTCCCTCCTCGAGGATATACCCCTTGCAGTACAACCCAGCATTTTGTTGGCCTTTGCAGCTGCCTTCCTACATTGTGCCGAGTTGTTAATTGACCCTGTAATGAGCATCCCCAGCTCCTTCTCCTCCTCTGTCTGGGCTAGCTGCACTCCCCCCAGCTGGTAACTCCTCCTTGGGTTCTTCATCCCAAAATGCAGCACCTTGCACTTTTTGGCATTAAACCCCAGTTGCCAGGTGTCTGACCAGGTTTCAAGCTTTGCCAGATCATCCTGCAACCCCTGCCATCCCCCTAGATCATCCACCACCACTCCTACCTTGGTATCATCAGAAAACAGACTGATCTTGCTCTTGATGTCCAATGATATGTCTGCAATGAATATCCCAAACAACACTGGTCCCAACACCGAGCCCTGTGGAACACTGCTTGTCACTACCCTTGGATGTGAGGCTCCCACCCACCACCACCCTCTGTGCCTTCCTGAGCCAGTTCCTACCCATCTCACCAGCTTTGCACCTGCCCTGTGCCTACTAACTTACTTCCCAGCCTTCCATGCGGCACCAAGTTGAATGCCTTACTGAAGTCCAGATACAGGACATCCACTGCATGGCCCCTGTCCAGTTGCCTAGTTACCCAGTCATAGAACTCCATCAGGTTGGTTTGGCAGGATCTGCCCCATGTGAAGCCATGCTGTCTGCTGTCCTGTAGTCCTTTGGCCTCTAGGATAGCCTCCATTAGCTTACCCACGATGGATGTGAGGCTCACTGGTCTGTAGTTTCCCGGTTCATCCTTGGAGCCACTCTTGTGGAGGGACACCACATGAGCCATCCTCCAGTCCTGAGGTACACACCCCAAATGTAGTGAGGCATTAAATAGGTCTGCCAAAGGTCCTGCAAGGACCTCTGCCAGCTCCTTCAGTATTCTGGGGTGTATGCCATCTGGGCCTGGCGCCTTATCCACCCTCAGTGCCTTCAAACCCTCCTGAACTCTGCCCTCCATGATTTCCCCATCTGTCACCCCCCCCCCGTTTCTGCATTTCTCCCCCCTTGGGTGTCACTCCTCTCTTCTCTTCAGTAAATACTGAGCAGAAGTACTCATTTAGTGCTTCTGCCTTATCGCACCCTGCTTCCACCCAACCCCCCTCCTTCCTAATCCTTACTATGTGGTCCTTACAGCTCCTTTTCTCCCTGATGTACATAAATAAGTCTTTCTTCCCCTTTTTAATGCCTTGTGCCAGCCTGAGTTCCATAGATGCCTTGGCTCCCCTTACTGCCCTTGTCACCTCCTTTGATTCCATCAAGTACTCCTCCCTGTCCTCCCCTCTCCCTGTTTTCTTGTACTTCCTAAAGGCAGCTCTTTTCCTCCTTACCTTTTCCATGACCTCCTTGCTCAACCAGCTCAGTTTCTTAGCCCTACCTTTCTTGCTCTGGGCCTTGCAGCAGGTTTTGGTTGCCTCCACTATCCCCAGCTTTATGAGCTCCCACCTCTGGTTAGTGTCCATACTAGATTGAATTCTGGCCAGGTACCCTTTACCACTTTCCCCATCCTCCCAAAGTCGACCCTCCTGAAGTCCAGCACTCTTGTGCCAGATTCCACTCCTTCCTTGCCCATATCCAATGTGAGCCATACTGAGTGGTGGTCACTCTCTGACAGTGGTTCCTCCACTGTAATTTCTCTCACAAAGTCCCCATTTGCCAGCACAAGGTCAAGGGTATTCCCTAATCTGGTTGGTTCACTGACCATTTGCAGCAGAAAGCTGACCTGGAAGGCATCCAGCAGTATCTGCTCCCTTCTGATCTTCCCTTGTCAATCTTCACCATTCATTACTTCCTGGGTGTAAGCGGAGGCGGCGCACCCGTCAGAAGCTTTTTTTTTAAACTTTGGCTAGCGGCACGCCTCGAGAGTAGCGTCATCGTCATGGCGGCGGCGTTACTAGCGACCGACTCCTCCTCCAACTCAGTTCTGTTTCTCCCGCCATTGAGCAGCACCTGCTCGGCGTGTGAAGCGTCCTTAACTGCGTGGTAGTGTACCGATTCCTGGTTTTCTTACTTTTCGGCGCGATCCGGTAAGGCTGTTCCTTTTTATCTAACGGCGCAGGTGTGTTTCTACTGTGTTTTAGTCTTGTTAATTTCGGCGTTATGTCGGTTCAGGAGCTAAGCGCTTTTCTAAAGCAGGCGCGCCCTATGCGTCGGTGCTCCTGTGGCGGCATTTCTCCGTCTCGGACCGGCATGGCGTTTGCCTTGCGTTGCCTGGGACCTAACCATGATATAGATTAGATGCGGCGCCTGTTTCTCGATGGACGCCGCATCCTCAAAATCCAGCGTTTAAGCTCGGCAAGGCCCGCCGACCTTGAGGACGGGCGTCGCTCTTGGATTCTCGGGCAAGGTCGTTGAGCTCTTCCCCGGTCCCCCCCGGGCCCTCTGATCCGAGGAGGAGGGCTCCCGTCTATTCTTGCCGAGGAGGAGGCCTCTTCTGCGGTGTTGGGGGAGTGTCGTAGTCCCTCCCGGGGCCGCGACGCGGACACCGCCTCGGCAGTCACCTCTTCGGAGGTGCAGGCTCCCCCCGTGTCGAGGCCCTCGACTTTTGGGCCTGGCCGGGTGGACCCTCAGCCCACCTCCGCGCCCGTTTCAGATCCAGGCGCCGTTCGCGCACTGGTGAGGGCGGCGCCATTGGCGGTGCCACTTGAGCCCTCGGCGCCGTTGGCGCCGATGGACATGTAAGCGGCCGTCGGCGAGTGCCGCCCTCCCCTCCAGCGCCCGGCGGCGCATGGGCCTTGTCCTTCCTCCAGGCGGTGCCGGGCCTGCCGGCGCCGTTGAGAGTGGAATAAGCCTGGCTGCTACCGGCGTGGGGCGGCGGCGACTCCTTGGTACTGGGCCGCTTGAGGCCCCTGGGCCTCGGGACCCTGGGGTGGCCAGCATCAGTCCAGCTGGTCTCGTCCTCCTGCAGGCGTGACTGAGCGTGGATCCATCCTGGCACCCCCACTCTTGGGGTCTGGGTCCCGGTGGCTAGGGGTGCCAGGCAGATGCAGCCCTCCTCTGTCCCCCTACCATCGTCTCCTGAGGTTCCCGGCTGGGGTGGCTGGGAGCCCGGGGGCAGGCGTGGGGGTGATGGAGGGCTCCCCTCTGGAGGCGTGACAGCTACCCCGGGTGCTGTTGCCCTCTAGGGACAGGGGGCTGTGGTGGGAGGAGGGCCTCTCGAGTCCGAGGTTGAGGTGCAGGGGGTCTGCCACTCGGTCTTCTTTGACCACCTCGGGGGGGTGGCCAGGAGCCGTAGTGCAGAGCCTCGCCCCTCCTTCCAGGGTTCTAGGGTGTCCTCCGGCGGCGTTTGTGCGGACTGCCCTTCTGGATCCATGCAGTCCCGGCGTCGTCACAGGGGAGGTTCTCCCCCAGGGCTCTTCCAGGCTCCGCTTCCCCAGAATTCCGTTCTGCGGCCTGGTCTGATATCCGGGATCCCTCCTACTAGGGCTCCTTTCCCGGATTCCAGAGCCCATGAGAGCAGTTGCCTCCTCGGAGGTGCCCTCTCCCATCTCTCTGCCTTCACCACCCCGCTCCCAGGCCATGTCGGTCCCTACGGGTCCGTTATCCTGGGAGCAGTTCAGGGATTCTGGCGGCCTTCCTCATGTTAGATACATGCATGGCGGGTCTTTCGACTCTCCCCCCGCCGCAGGAATCCTCTGGACATTCCAGCTCCCATCATCCTCTCGCCTCCTCTGAGGGAGAGGAACCCCTAGCTCATCTTTCCTCCGATGCTGATTTCACAGAATATCAGCGTTTCCTCTCGAGGATGGTGAGGATCTTGGATTCCTATGTTGGAGAGACAATACCCAGCAGGGAGAGCGAGGAATCTCTTGGTGAATTCAGTGCCCAGCATTTGGTGGTACCTTCCTGGCCTATCCCTTCCAGGAGGCGTCTATCCGGTCCTGGCAGTCCCCAGCCGCTTCTTCTCCAGCCCCGGCTGACTGTCAGCGTAGGTATTGTGCCCCCTCAGAGTCTCTAGGTTCCCTTCCCAACCCGCCCTCTGGTTTGGTTTACCTAGATACTCCTTCTGGGCACCGCTGCCTGGCGCACGACCGCCCACCGGATGCGGACTCTCTCCAGTTCGACCGTTGGGGACGAAGAGTGTTCTCTTCTTCTCGTGCGAGTGCCTGTATTGCATCTCATCAGGCTCACCACGCTGCCTACAACCGGCATTTGTGGTCGATGATGTCCCAGCTGTTGGCATCAATGCCTGACACGGAGCAAACCAGACAAGCCGTTGCCCTCTCCGCGGTAGGCCTGGAGCTGGCAAGACACCAGCAAGGGCATCTTATGGCGCCAGTGACTGGCTTCCAGGCTAGCGGGGACAGCGATCTGCATCAGGCGGACGGCATGGCTTCGTCTTTCCAGGTTGTCACCCCTGGCCCGGCGTAGGGTGATTTGCTCCGCCTTCCGGGGGACCCATCTTTTCTCCTCTAGAGCTAGGAGACTTTTACAGGGGCTCCCTCCGTCTCCTCGTCCTCAGGAGGCACCTCCTAGCTCTTCCCTCACTTAGGCTTTCTGAATAAGCCAGGGTCTTCTCCTTCTGTTTCTCACCAGCAGAAGGCTGGGGGTCTTGTTCCCTCAGGGTATGGCCTCTTTCCCCCCCCTCCGGGGGAAGAGGAGCTTAGTACTCACCAGGAGTAATGAATGGTGAAGATTGACAAGGAAGATATGAAATTACGTACCTACCGTAATTCTTGATCTTCTCTTGTATCTTCACCATTCATTACTACACCCGCCCACCATCCCTCAGTGGCCTCTTTCCTGTGGCTTCTCCACCTCCCTCTCCTCTCTCTCTGCAAAATAAATATAAAAAAAAAACTATAAAAGATAGGAAGAGTTGCTCAATTTTTCCAAAAAAAAAATCTATATCTTGGGGGGGAGGATTCTTATTTCTCCAGAAAAATTATTTACTCTAAGATTCTTGGGCCATCTCATGGATTTGCATTGGCGATCAAACTGCACAACTATATCTTGCCATCCCTCGGGCGAGATACCTCTGGGGTTTTAGCCTGGCTCAGGCTATTCAGTTTTGATCCTGCAATCCCGTGCTCCAGCTGTTGCGCCTAGAATCAAAAACCCTCCTTCTCTAATTCTTGCCTTGCAGAAGCGGAGGAACGGGCACGTCTGTTTTTCTTTTTTTTTTTAAAAAAAAGGGGGGGGGAATGCTGAGGGAACTCTCTTCGACTGCTATAGGCATTCTTGGTATTGGGGTCATGCTCCTAGCCTGCAAATGATTATCTGTAAAAAAAAAAAAAAAAAAGGAAAACAAACAAGAAGTGAGATGAGAGGGCAGACACCTTCTCGTGAGATTTTGATAATTGGTTTTTCCTTTCAAAGTCCTCCTGGACAGTTTTACAGAAGAGCAGTGCTGACCATAACCAATCCCAGCCAGCCTAAGCCTCTGGCCTGCCTTGGCGAGTCCGTCTGAGTCCCACTTCTATGCTTAAAAACGCCTGAAAGGCTTACATTTTCCATTTCTAAACCCCTGAGCAGCGCTCTCATGCTGCCTGGGGTTTATTCTTCCCTCCTCGGGTGTCCTCCGGTTAAAGGCCTTCGCGGCCAGGAGCCCGAAGGGGGTATCAACAACAATGGCATGTTGAAGATGAGGACTATGCCCTCCTGAGTCTGTCTAGCGGGTTTGGTGAACCTTCTCTTCAGCTCTATCTCCGGGGATTCTTGCTTCCCTGTTAGTCGAGCCTTCAGCTATAAGCTAACTATGCTCGTTGGGCATTCTGGTCCCTTCAACATCCCATCTCTCTCTCTTCTTCTTCTTCATCTTTCTCATTTCCTTCCTTTCTCTCCTCCTAGAGTCGCTAGGTAAGGAGGCCCTGCAGTCCCTAAGTTAGGATACTCTTATCTCCTCTGTCCTTCCTCCATCGGCTTATTCCTTTTCAGTTCATTCTTCCTTGCTTTGCTATCCCTTGGCTATCTTGCCTCGCTATCTCTATTCTCTGCTTCGCTTTTGCCTCTCCGGTCACAGAACTGAGTTGGAGGAGGAGTCAGTCACTACTAGCAGCCGCCCCTGGCATGGCAGCATGGCGTCACTCTCGAGGGCGGTGCCGTTAGCCAAAGTTAAAAAAAAAAAAAAAAAGCTCCCGTGACGGGTGCGCGCCTCCGGCTTACACCCAGTAAGTAATGAATGGTGAAGATACAAGAGAAGATCAAGAATTACGGTAGGTACGTAATTTTCATTTCCTGGTTGTTGGGGTACTCCAGTCCACTCCTGACATGTTGAACTCCCCCACAGTCACCACACTACCCTTCTCACAGGTCCTCCTGATCTGTCCCGCTAGTTCCCTGTCTGACTCCTCCGTCTGAGATGGCGGCCTGTACAGCACTCCCATTCTAAGAATCCTATTCTTGCATCCAAATTGATTCTGTACTACCCTCCTCCCCTTCCTCCCTTACACACGTCAGTCCTTCCTTCACATATAGTGCCACACCTCCTCCTTTCCCAATCACCCTATCCCTACGAAATAACCTGTACCCTGGTACAGACAGGTCCCAGTCATTGTATTGGGTGGCCCATGTTTCTGTGATGGCTGAAATGTCCACCTCTCCCTCTGCCATGAACGCCTGTAATTCCACCTTTCCTCCTTTGAGAACACCTTTCCTCCTTTACCCAATCATTTCTGGGTGGGCAATTGCACCCTGCCCAGGACTTCCTGCATCTCCTGGGCCTCATGGCGGCCTGCCCCAGCGTGGTCCATTGGGCCCGCTGGCATATGCATCCCCTGCAATGGGGGCTGGCCAGCCAGTGGTCAAAGTGCTTCAGTCCTCTGGACCAGCTGGTGACAGTGACCCAGGAGATGTGGGATGGCCTGCAGTGGTGGCTTGTCCCAGCTCACCTGCAGGAGGGCATCCCGTTCGTCTGTCCCGAGCCGACGGTCACTCTAATGACTGATGCCTCTCTGATGGTTTGGGGTGCCCATCTGGGGGAGCTCAGAGCCCACGGCCTCTGGTCTCCTCAGGAGTCTCGATGCCACATCAACCTGCTGGAACTTCGAGCAGTTTGACTAGCCCTCACTGCCTTCACTCCATTTGTACGGGGTCAGGTGGTTCAGGTCCAGACAGACAGCACCATGACCATGTACTATCTCAACTGTAAGGGCGGGACACAGTCCTTGCCTCTGTGCAAGGAGGCTGTCCGCATCTGGTCTCTTGTGATCAGCCTGGAGGTGGATCTCCTAGCCATCCATGTGGCAGAAGCCTCCAACAGTCCAGCCGATGCCCTCAGCCGGATAGGTGCTGCTTCTCACGAGTGGTCTCTCCTGCTGGAGGTAGTACAAGACCAGGGGCTACCCTCAGGTGGACCTGTTTGCCTCCAGGGAGAATGCAAAGCTGAGACTGTTTCATGCCCGCCTCCCCTTAACAGGGCTCGCTGCAATGGGACGCCTTCTCGAGGCTGTGACCCTGGGCCTCTTCTACGTCTTCCCTCCATTTCCCTTGATCCACAAGGTGCTTCTCAAGGTGAAGAGGGACAAGGTGCAGGTGATTCTGGTAGCTCCAGACTGGCCCCGCCAGTTCTGGTACCCAGATCTCCTCAGCCTCAGCTGCAGGCTCCCGAGGCGGCTGCCAGCCGCCTGGACCTGCTCTCAGTCGACAGGGAAGGTTCTCACCCAGACCTTCAATCCCTACACCTGACAGCCTGGTTCCTGGAGTAGCTAGAGTTCCAGGCCTTGGGTCTTTCCGGCGAGGTCGTGATCCCGCTCCTCACGACAATTCATGTTATGCCAACTCGCTCCTCTAAGTTTCAAAATACTGTTCTACTGTTCTGCTGAATAAAAAATATGTCGATGCCTGTCTACATCATTTCCACACCATATATTCATTGTAAATTGCTGTACGCTCACTCCTTTCACTTTTAAAAAAAGTATTTTACCAATAGACGTAACTGCTTGCCCCATGTGCAGCAGCATCTCCACACAGTTGCTCCCTCCCGTGCAGTACTGACATATATCTGTGAGCCACAAACGTTGGCTGTGAAACATATTCCCATCCTTCTACAGCTGTTGTGACCCCCAAATGCCATGAACAGTAGCACAGAGTGACACATAGTGAGCAGTCGGCTGGCTCTCTGTCAGTCACTCTGAAAGTGTAGTAATGGCAGGGAATGTGAATTGGGCAAGACAGGACCTCCGCCCCTCTAGCTGCTGGAGGTCTGCCTCTGAACAAGTAAGTGGTCTACTGAGAAATTCTTGTCTCAGAACAGGACAATCAGGAGCTTAAAGGGCACACAGGCAGAAAGTAAGGAGAGAGAGAAAAAACAGAGGAAGAGTAAGGATTGCAAACAGTTAAGGGAACAGAAATAAGACATGATTGGAGTGGTGCAGTGGCTGTGGAGCAGCAGTCTTCCGGGAGATGTTCTGGAGGATGTGGTGTTGTCCCATCTGCAGGCACTTCTCTGGGCTGAGGGAGGAGGTTGCTCATCTCCGGGCTGAGTTGGCCAGGATTTGTGGGACCTCCTCTTCCATCCAGGGACCACCAGTGCCACTGCCGTTGCCTCAGAGGTTGCCAAGAAAGAGGAGTGGTTGGACCACAGTGGGCTCAGGGAGGTGAGGGTGGTGGAACAGAGGCACATCCTCCAGTTGTACCTCTCCACAATTCCTATGCCATTCTGGCAAAGTGTGGTTCCTCTATGGAGGCACCTACAGTGGAGACCAAGGAGGATGTTGGGAACCTCCACAAAGGAGACCCACAGGAGGGTGGCAGGGACCCTGCAGGAAGGAAACAACTCCTGGTGGGGGACTCCATTGTTAGGAAGGTAGAACTGGGCAAGGAAGGGAGAGGGAGGTAAGGTGTCTGCCTGGCGCCATGGCTTGGAGGGACAGGGCTGAATCCTCAGGATTGCGGAGCAGCTGCACAGGTGAGGAGCTGGATGTCATTGTCCACCTAGGGACAAATGACCTGGCTAAGAAAGGAGTTAGAGAAGTGCAGGAAGAGTTTGTGGAATTGGGAGGGGCCTTTAGTCAAGTAGCAAGACGTAGTAACCTTCTCGGAGGTGCTACCCATCTATGGCATAGGAGAGGCTAGGGTGTTCCGTACCATGGGATTCAATCAGTGGTTGAAAAACTGGTATGGAGCTCAGGGTTTGGCTTCATTGGGGACTGGGGGTCCACCTGGAGTGATGCAAGCCTATACTGGCATGATGGGCTGCATCTGTCCGGGAGGGAACCAGGATCCTAGGTGATAGGTTTAAATGCTTCATTGGAAGCTTTAAACTAGCCAAGGGGAGGCACTGGAAAGGAGGAGGAAAATCCTAGCCCCAAACAATCACAGTAGTAAGTGTGGCAAACACCAACGTGGAGGTGGCATAGGAGAAGGGCTGGGGTAAATGGAGAAAGTGACAAAGGCAAGAAGGACAAGGATGGGGCAAAAGGGGGGTAAGGCCATCAGAAAATGGAGGGTAATGAGTACCAATGCCCGTAGTCTGGGCAACAAGCTCCCTGAGCTGGTGGCCTTAATGGAAGAGGGATGCCTGGATATCATAGCAGTCACAGAAACATGGTACACAGAGAACCATGACTGGGATGTTAACATACCAGGGTACATAACCTACAGGAGAGACAGGCAGGGAGAAGAGGGGGAGGAGTAGCTCTCTATGTAAAGGAAGGGATAAAGCAACTGAACAAAAGAGTAAACAGGGAGGAGAGGAGGCACTGTGGGTCACCTTGGAGACTGGAAAGGGCACCACAATCCGCACAGGGGTTATGTACAGACCCCCATGTCAGGGGGAAGGAATGGATAAGGATATGATGGAAGGCATTCTTAGAATGGCAGAGAAAGGGGAGATACTGTTGATGGGAGACCTGAATATGCCAGATGTTAACTGGAGCACATTTGCTGCAGCCACATCCAAGAGCAGGGCCATTCTTGATGCCCTACAGGTGGCAGGCATTAGACAGCTAGTTTCGGAACCCACTCATGAGGGAGCAATCTTAGACCTCGTACTCTCAAACGGGGGCAGTAAGAGGATCTCAGATCTAGAAGTGGGTTGCCATCTGGGGACAAGTGACCATCAAACAGTGTGGTTCACGTTAAACTCAGCTACAGAGTCAAGCCATACAAAAGTGAGGGTACTGGACTTTAGGAGGGCTGACTTTGGCAAGATGGGAGAGTGCCTCAGAAAAGCACTAGCAAACAGGCTAGAAGGAGGTGTGGAGCAACAATGGGGAATTATCAAAACTGCCATCACAGAGGCAACAAGCCTTTGTGTGAAGCAAATAAACAAATCAAAATGAAAGAAAAAGCCACTATGGTTCTCAAGAGGGTGGCTGTGAAAGTCAGGAAGAAAAGATAGCATTCCGGAAGTATAAGGAAACACAGAAGGAGCAGGACAGAGAGCTGTACCAGTTAAGGCAGAAAGAAACAGGAGGAAGTCAGAATAGCAAAGGCCCAAACTGAGGAAAAGATAGCCAACTCAGTTAAGAAGGGGATAAAACCTTTTATAGGTACATCAGCGAGCGTAGAAAGACAAAGGGAGGGATAGTGAGGCTGAATAGAATGAACGGTGGGTGGGCAGAGGGGGACAGTGAAAAAGCAGGAATATCAAACGAATATTTCGCTCAGTATTCACAAAAGAGGAGGGGGAAGTGCCTAATCCAATTAACAGAAGCACTCTTGATAGGGGGTCGATCCCAGTCCTTTCACAGAAGAAAGGGTTCTGCAAGAACTCCTAAAACTGAAGGTGGACAAAGCAATGGGTCCTGATGGAATTCACCCCAGAATTCTAAAAGAATTAAGGAAGGAACTAGTGAAACCACTGGCTACTCTTTTTAATAAATCATGGGAGGATGGTGTGGTACCCGAGGACTGGAGGAAGGCGGATGTGATTCCCCTTCACAAAAGTGGGACCAAGACAGAGGCAGGAAACTACAGACCTGCTCAGTCTGACCTCTGTAGGGGAAAGTGATGGAGTCACTTCTGAAGGAAAGAATAGTTGAGTACCTAGAGGTCAGTGAGCACGGGATCCAAGGCAGCATGGGTTCACAGCGGGAAGGTCATGTCAGACGAATCTAATAGATTTCTTTGACTGGGTGACCAAAATAGTAGACCAGGGAGGGCTGTGGACATGGCCTACCTAGACTTTAGCAAGGCATTTGACACAGTCCCACACAAAAGATTATTAGTCAAATTAACCAGCCTGGGAGTGGGTCCCAGGGTGGTAGCCTAGGTAAACATTGGCTGGACAACAGGACACAGAAGGTAATTGTAAATGGAGTCCACTCTGAAGAAAGAGGCGGTTACTAGTGGGGTACCGCAGGGTTCAGTATTGGGTCCAGTCCTTTTAATGTCTTCATCAGTGACATTGCAGAGGGACTGGAAGGAAAAGTATGCCTTTTGAAGATGACACAAAGATCTGCAACAGGGTTGATACACAAGGAGGCATGGAAAGGATGAAAAGGGACTTGGCAAGGTTGGAGGAATGGTCAGGCGTATGGCAGCTAGATTCAATGCAAAAGTGCAAAATAATGCACTTGGGAAACAAGAACCAGGGGAAGAATGCACAATGGGTGGGAGGTAGTAACAACAACAAAAAGGAAAGGGACCGGGGTAATCATATCAGATGACCTTAAGGTTAGTAAGCAATGCAGAAGGCAGTAGGGAGGGCCGGGTATACTGGGATGTATAGGAGAGGCATCAGCAGCAGAAAACAGGAGTTGTTATCCTCTGTACAGACAGTTGGTGAGACCCATCTGGAATACTGTGTCCAGTTTGGGAGACCCCATCTTGCAAGGACATAGACAGGATAGAGGCAGTCAGAGGAGGGCAACTAAAATGGTGCTGGGTCTGCAAGAGGCCGTGATGAGGAGAGACTAAAGGAGCTTAATATGTATACCCTTGAGGAAAGAAGGAAAGGGGGACATGATAGAAACTTTCAAGTACCTCAAGGAATCAACAAAGTCCAAGAGGGTAGCATCTTTCAGAAAAAGAGACTTGCAAGAACAAGGGGACACAATTTAAAGATAGAAGGAGGAGGGCGGTTCAGGGGCAATGTGAGAAGTATTATTTCACAGAGAGGGTAGTGGATGCATGGAACAGCCTTCCTGAGGAAGTTGTGGGGTCTAAAACTGTGGGAGAATTCAGAAATGCATGGGACAGACATAAGGCAATTCTTGTGAGGGCAGGAAGATATAGGCTGTTGGTTAACTAGGATCTCGGCCTCATCCTGTAGGTAGAAATGGGCAGACTAGATGGGCCTAGGGTCCTTATCTGCCGTCAAAGTCTATGTTTCTTATGTAGTTCTAGGGGAGAGAGAGAGATACAGACTGAACTGTAGCACTGTGCAGCAGAAGTACAGAAGTGTGGTAGTCTGCCGCTCATTGGCATGCTGCATTTTGCCAGTCTTCTACTCCTAAGCCCTGCATGTCCTGGTACTGTCATTCCCTGATGTTGTCCTTGGAGCCAGTGCCTTCCACAAGCACCTGACACACAGTGGAAACATGGCTGAAGGGGAGGTACATGTTAGTCAGCATTGCCTGGTGTGCTGCATTCAAGTATTGATTCCCTGCCCACCCCCACCGCTGACTGAAACGGATTGCATGGCTTTTAAAGTTTTTAAGCTGGCTGGGTAACCATGACTACTTGCTATGGACATCAGACAGGTAACAGACACTGAGACTGGTAAGAGACATTTAAATTTATTTTGGGAGCGAATTGTTGTAGGCAAGTGAATGTCAGAGGAGTGAATTTGCACTGGAGTGAATTGTCTGGAGCGAGTTGACGCAGGTAGAATTGTTGGGAGCGAGTTGTTGTGTTCCCCTGTAAGGAGTCGACCAGAAAATGTTATGCCTTCAAATGGAAGAGATTCTCCATTTGGTGTCAGGACAAGGGGTTGGACCCTTCTTCCTGTTCTCTGGCTAGCATTCTGGACTACCTGTGGTCCCATTCTCAGCTAGGGCTTCGGTCGACGACCCTTAAGGTGCACCTGGCATCCATCTCTGCTTACCAGGCATGGGCAGGCAAGCAGTCTGTGGCACAGGAGAAGATGGTCGGGCACTTTTTCAAAGGCCTAGGCCACATATCCCCTCTGGTGCGAGAACCTCCACCTCCGTGGGATCTACTGCTGGTATTGGCTAAGCTCATGGGCAAGCCATTCGAACCGATGCACAGGTGTGACATCCCTCACCTGTCGTGGAAGACCGCCTTCTTGGTGGCTATCACGTCAGCCAGAAGGATGGGAGAGCTCCAGGCGCTTTCCATTGAGTCTCCTTATCTGGTCTTCCACAGGGACAAAGTTGTTCTGCGCCCCCACCCAAAATGCCTTCTGAAGGTGGTGTCAGAGTTTCACCTTAACCAGATGTTGACTCTGCCAGTGTTCTACCCCAATCACACCTCGGAGGCTGAATATAGGCTCCATACTTTGGACCCTAGGCGCTCTCTTATTATAAGGAAGCGAGCGGCTGGAGATCGGGGAGAGGTTCACCAGCTGTTTGTCACCTACGCTGAAGCCACCCTGGCAGACATGCAGCGAAGCGGACGATAGGCAGGTGGGTCACCTCCTGCATAGATCTCTGCTATAGGTTGGTGGGCATGGAGCCTCCCAAAAGGATAAGAGCTCATTCTACACCATACCGCTGCTTGGTGGCTGCTTCTAGGATGTCCCTATCCAGGAAATGTGCAGGCTGCTACCTTGAAGTCAGCCGACACCTTCATTCCCATTACCACATTGACCTAGAGTCATGCGCGGGATGCTAGTTTGGGACCTCGGTTCTCCAGTCCTTATTCCCTAAGTAGGGGGTGCGCGCCTTGTCTTCCTCCTCCCGGAAAACTGCTAGGAGTCTGCCAACAAGTGTGGATTGAACAACATATCCACGTCCCTAGAAATACTGGTTACTCACCTGTAACAGGAGTTCTAGGAGTGGTATATGTTGCTCATCCACACAACCCACCCGACCTCCCTGGCTTCAACGCTCAACCTGGCTTCCAGTGGGCTAGATCTGGTGTCAAGGGGTGGAGCCGAGGGTTTTACCACCCAGGTGGGTGGGAGGAGCCAGCTTGAAGACCTTCCGGCAACATTTAAAGTGGCAAGGAACCTGCCAACAAGTGTGGATGAACAACATATACCACTCCTAGAACTCCTGTTACAGGTGAGTAACCTGTATATGTTGAGGTACAAAGCACCAAGCTTAGGGTAGAGTTTTGCTTAGATGGCATCAATGTGGGCTGAGAAGTCAAGCTTGCTGTCAAGCTGCACACATCCAATGTGGAGAAAACAGGGAGGGTCCAGATTCTGGCCATTTTCTGGCTGGTACCACAGGTCACCGGACACCAATTTTAGTGTTGACCTGGAGTTGGTTGGGTCAGAATCAGTGCATAAGGTTGTGGAAGTCTTGCTGAAACAGGTCTTCCACAGCTGTAATAGAGGACCAGAGGTGAAGATGACTGTCATCTGCATACATCAAGTATTTGAGTTGACAAAGGCATGGTGAAGTTGGCCTGGATGGGTAGTGACTGTTGATAGCCCATCAGGTAGGAATGAAATCAGTCAGCAGTGGAAGCTGAGAGGCCAGCAGCTATCAACTTGTCAAGGAGGAGTGGATGGGCACTGTGAAGTCCGAGTAACATGACCACTTTTGTTTAAGCTCTGCATCTAGCCTAAAGAAATATTTCTTATTTTAGTACCTTTGCTTGGTTTTCAATGCTGTTTTCACAGCATTTGCAGAGGAATATCGCCTGGATAAATAAAGATTTGATTTGAATATATCCTGCTCATGATGGGGAAGCCTCAGAGAGAGAAAAACAGGCAGAAGGGAGGTCAGAGTCGAGATGATGCAGCACCACTGGCCACACAGGTGACAGCCAGCCTTTCCTTACCAGCCATGCCAGACACTCCTGAAGAAACTTTACAAAGCCTGGGAGTGAAAATTAACTGTCTCATTGCCACAGCAACTGGACTTTCAGACAAGTTTGACACCCTGACTAACTGGGTGATCACCTTAGAGACGAGCATGGACTTGGTTAAACCAGAATCTTCTCAGAAGTGGCTCTGGGGATGGTTGCAACTTTGGTAAATGAAAACACTCACCTTTACTCCCGGCTAGAAACTTTGGAAAATCAGGTCCAGGCTGCAAACCTTCAGATCACTGGCAGGTCGGAGCACAGTGATGGAGACCACTTGCTTTTGTTCCTCCAAGAATGGTTTGAGCAGCTCCTGGGAGGAAATCACAATTGGCCTTTTACTATCCAGAAGGCTTACAGAGTGATTCCTCAAGATCACGGGATACAGATTCCCTCGCACTATTGTTGCTGTCCTAGATGAGAGAGGTTCAAGGAAGAATGGTTTGAGCAGCACCTGGGAGAGGAAATCCTCAATTTACCTTTTACTATTCAGAAGGCCAATAGAATGATGCTTCGAAGTCACCAGGATATGGATTCCCCTCCCACTATTGTTGTTTTCCTGGATGGGGGAGGTTCAAGGGATTTTATACTGGCTCTGGCCTTTCAGAAAAAAAAACTCTTTTACACAATGGCCAGCTAATTAAACTTTTCCCAGACCTTAGTTAGGCCACCTGGCAGAAAAGAAAAAGTTTGAAGTTGTTTGGGCCCTGTTGTGGGAAGGTGAAATATCTCACAATATGGTGTTCCCGGCCCACCTAAGGATCATTCAGGAGGCCAGACCTATCTCTTTTCAGACCCTTTGGAGGCTTGAAGTGGGCCCAGAGGCATGTCCTACCATGCGCCTCAACTCACTCAGACTGGAAAGCAAGCGGACTCTGAGAATTCTGACTGACACTGTCTAATTCCCCATGCCCTCTCCTGCACAGTGTTTCTGAAGACAGCAGACAGCCCTTCATAACTTATAGCCTTACAACTTTCAGGACTCTTATGGACTTTTGTTGCTGTTTCACATAAATGTTATGACACAGGGGTAGGTCCTTAGACTTTTCATTTTGTGGGCTGAAAGTGTTTTAATAATGTATGCTCCTGCAGCTTAATAGTATCCTAATACAAGTCAGGGGCATGCTTGTCTTGTCTTTATTGCTGTATACCCTGTTTAATGTTTATGATGGTATTTGACTTACATAATGTTTAGGCTAGTTTGCCATTCTGACCAAGTTAAACAATTTATAACGGTTTCCATTTTTTCTTCAGTTGGCATTAACACCTTTTGGTGTGAGATTTTGGTATAGCTCCTTTCCTCTTTATTTCCTTATCTACCTTGTTGGAGGGAACTTTGGACATTTATGAACTGTTCTTACTGGAGTGGAAGCGAGCTGCAGATGGACTCCATTTACAGTGGTATATATTCTTTATTGTGACTTTGATTGTTAGTATTGTTTTGTGTTTTCCCCTTCAATCAATCACTCAATCAAATCTTTATTTATTCAGGGAAACATCGTTGAGCACAGCTCATTTGCAAGATGGACCTGGTAAGGTCAAGGTTCAATTTACATAGATAAATAAAAAATATTCAATATCCACACACTCTAGGATACTACATAGAATAGTCAGTATACACACAGTCTAAGGATACATTCTAATCAGACTATACATTAAATTCAGGTGTGGTGGTAAGGGGTGAGGGGAAGGGGAGTGGGAAGTGGTGTGCCTGGCTGGTGGGGGAGGAGGAAGATGGTGGGGGCCTATACTGTGGGCCTTATGAAGAGGACAGGAGGGTGGCACTGGGGGGTTTGTATAATGGGTATAGGGCTGTGATATATGACAAGGGATTAAGGGGAGGCGGATGGAAAGGAGGGGTGCATGCAGTGTGAGGGGTGGTGACTCTTAGTAAGTTGGCTATCTGGGGAGGGAGATGGATAAGATTAGGAATACTCTACTGTTTGTGGAAACAATTACATTTTTCTTTGATAAGCCTCGAATACAGATATTTACAGGATGTAAATGAGATGCATCTGTTCACTTCCAGAGTCTTCTGCATCGTATTCCATAAGGCTGATAAGACATAGTTGATAGCAGATCTACCATATCGAGAATTGAATTTGGGCACTTTAAGCATGATGAAGTTTAGACTTCTTAGGGCATATTTACTTGATGTGATTTGTGTGAAGCAGTCTGAGACATAATTTGGTAGCATCTTTGATATTGCTCTATAAGTTCATAGTGTGGCATTCTTGTCTCTTCTAAATTGGAGCGAGGTCCATCCAACTGCAGCATAAAGTGAGCAGTGGTGAGTGCTGAGAGGAAGATCTGTAATAAACCTCAAGGCTCTATGGTAAAGTGTGTCCAGTTTGCTCAGATATGAGTTGGGGCAATGACCATATAGGAAATCTGCATAATCTAATACTGACAGAAATCTGGCCTGGACCAGCTTCTTTTTAGAATCACTTGTGAGAAAGTGCTTTATTCTGTAATAGAGCCCAAGCCTCTGATGGGGTTTTTAGCAGATCTTCCAGATGATCTAAGTAGTCGAGTGTACTGTCTACCCAGACCCCCAGATATTTGAATTTTGTAACATATTCAAGATTTTCACCAAGGACAGTGGATATGTGGGGGAGATTGTTTGGGAAGGAGTGTCCAGCTTGTGTTTGGGGGGAGAAAAACATTGCCTTTGTTTTTTTTGCATTTAACAGGAGTTTTTTTTCCCAGTAGTTGGTGTTGTAATAGGTTGAATTCTGTTTGTAGCTCTATGCATGCTGTTACAGGAGAGGGGTGACTGACATAGAATACTGTATCATCTGCAAACAGGTGTGCAGTGGCTTTGGTGAGGTTATTGTCGATGCTATTGATATAGATGGCAAATAGGACTGGGCTGAGGATGGATCCTTGGGGAACTCCTCTTTGGAGAGATTTGAGTGGTGATAGGTCTCCTTCAGCCTTCACCTGCTGGGTCCTTCCCATGAGATAGTTATTAAACCATCTAATGGAGGTTCAGTCGAGTCCTATGGATTTCAGGGAGGAGAGCAGCAGTTCGTGGTCGACCGTATCGAATGCCTTACTCAGGTCTAAAAAATACAGCACAGACACAATTTTTTTGTCCAGTTCGAGTTGCCAATCATTGGTTACTTTAGCCGGGCTGTGATGGTGCTGTGGTTGGTTCTAAACCCAGATTGCGCTGGATTTAAAAGATTAGCCTCTTCAAGATATCCTCTTAGTTGGGTGCTTACGATTTTTTCTAGCAGCTTGGATAGCACAGGGAGGATAGAGATTGGCCTGTAGTTGTTGAGTAGCGGGATAACTTGGGCTGTTTTCCAGATCGATGGAATAGATCCTAGTTGTAGTGAGAGGTTAAATAGGTGTGTTATTGGCACTGCTAATACTTGCATGGCAATTTTTAAAAAATAGGGATCAAGGGAGTCTGCACCTGCACTTTTTTTGGTGTCCAGCTGTGATATTAATTCTTCCACCTGCTTCAGGGTGGCCGTTACGAAGGAGAAGGTCGACTCCGTTACCCGTGCTTCAGTATTCTTGATACCTAACTGGGAGCATTTGGTTAGCGGAGGCGTTGAATGCTAGACCAGCGGTTGTAAAGTGATTGTTGAATGATTCCAGGACTTCCAGTTTATCAGAGACGGTTCCCTTGCCATTGTGTATTTTGGCTGGGAGTGTGTTACTTGGATCGTATCCTGTTATGTCTTTTATGGTGTTCCAGAACTTGGCAGGGTTGTGGCAGGAGGAGTCTAGTTCAGACATATAAGCAGCAGCCTTAGCATCTCGTACTTTCCTGGTACAGATATTCCTGGCTTTTTTGAACAGCTCCCAATCAGTTGATGTCCTAGTTTTTTGTGCCTTTTTCCATAACTTGTCTCTGTCAAGGAGGGTGGCTTTAAGGTCAGGAATGAACCAACGGTAGGTTTTATTTTTTATGCGTACCTTAGAAATTGGAGCATGGATATGAAGGGCACCTGTAATAATGTCATTTAGCACCTTGTACGCTATCTCCACTGTGTTTGCTAAGTAAAACTCTTGCCATTGTGTGGAGTGGTTTATTTCTTCCAGATATGCCTCAATGTTGAATTTTTGCTTTGATCTCCTCATTGCGAATTTGGTGGGGGATGACGGCTTGCATGCTGATCTTATTCCTGCAATAAGGCAGTGGTCACTGATGTCATTGAATAGTACTCCAACATGCGAGAAAAGGTGAGGTTTATTCACTAGTATAACATCTAATAGTGTGCTGTTGCTTGTATTCTTTTTGTTGATTCAGGTGGGTTCATTTATGAGCTGTGTAAACCCATGTGTATCTCTTTCAACATAGCATGGTGCATAGTCGGGCATATTAGGAGGAGTGGTACCCTCATTGATTTTTGCAATGTCTTTGAACATGCTATGTTTTGTAATTTATTTTAACTTTCTTTATTTTCTGTTTTTATTTAAATACAAAAAACTCATCACACCACATACAATACAAGAAACTCTTGTAGTAAAGGCAGTAATTGTAAAAACAATTCAACAAAGATATAACATTAAAACAAATACAGCTGCGCAGTCCATTTAGAAATAACATACTGATTGTCAGCAGATTAGGCCTTATGGTCTAGCGAGTCTGCTCGAACCTCAGATCCCTAGTTGGGTACCGAGGCCCTCCCCCCCTTGTGTTTCAGAAACCCCTATCATCCATCCTCACCCCCCTGAGCCAGGCCATCATCTGTGCATCCGCTTTCTGTGTCTGTCCCACCCTCTCTTGAAGCCCTCCACTGTGGATCTCTGAACTAGCTCACCAGGCAGCACGTTCCAAGGATCCACCACCCTCTCAGTGAAAAACCTCCTCCTCTTTTCCCACCTCACTCTTCCACCTTCCAACTTCAAACCATGCCCTCTGGTGATACCTCACTGCTTTAGTCTAAAGATCCCCTCCGTGTTTACCCTATTTATTCCCTTGAGGTACTTGAAGACCTCAATCATGTCCCCCCATCTCTCCTCTCCTGCAGTGAAAACAGGCAGAGCTCCTCAAGTCTGTCCTCGTACATCAAATCCCCTAGTTCTCATATCATCTTAGTTGCCCTCCTCTATACCCTCTCCAGGAGCTGTATGTCCCTCTTCAAGTGTGGTCTCCAGTACTGTACACAGTACTCAAGGTGTGGTCTAACCAGTCCATTGTACAGCGGCAGAATCACTTCCCTGCTCCTAGAGGTGATCCCCCTTACGATGCATCCCAACATCCTGTTTGATTTGCTAGCCGCTCTCCTGCACTGCTCACAGTTATTCATACATGCATCCACCATGACCCCTAGATCTTTTTCCCCTGTTGAGGCCTCCAGTGCCTCCCCTCCCAGGGTGTACTTGTGTTTAGGGTTTCCCCGCCCAAGATATAACACCTTGCACTTTGTGATATTGAAATTTAATTTCCATGTGTGAGCACACCTTTCCAGGGTGTCCAGGTCTCCTTGCAGGGCCAACCTCCCCTTTTCCCCCTCAACTACTGCTCCCATCTTGGAGTCATCAGCGAAGAGAATAAATAAGTCCTTTAGTGTGAATAGAATCCACAGTGAACTTATAAAGTTGTAGCTTCCCATGTATATAGCAAGAGATATTTAAATAATCTGAGTATAGTTTAGATCATGCCATGAGCACCTAAGGGACGAAGTCAGGCCGAAGGGGGGAAAATATATACAACCCATCATCTCCAAATAATTTCAAACTTTTTCTTTCTTTTTGTTGACTAAGGCAAATAGGTGGTGATCATCAGATCCTGCCATTGTGTTAACGTTATTTTGTCAGGTGTGAGCCATTTCTTTGTTATGGCTTTTTGGGCTGCTAATATACAAAATTGAAGTAACTTTCTGGTATTTCCATCTCTGCAGCCCAGAGGTAGCACTGAGAAGAAAAGCAATTCTGAGGAGAGAATAAATGATTGGGTGAAAATTCTCCTCAGACCTTCCTGTACCCTATCCAGAAAGAGTTTTAAATTGGGAGAGGACCACATGACATGAGCCAAAGCAGCAGATTCCTCACCACAACCCCTCTAACATGCTGGTGAGATCCCTGGTTGAAACTTCGCCTGAATTCTGGGTGTCCTGAAGAACCTCAAGGCCAGCTTCCAAGAAAATTCTTTCCAAGCAGGGGCTCCCACCCCTGACTGCAAATATGCAAGATGTTTGTCTCAAACACCCCTAGGGATCTGAATATCTAGGTCCAACTCCCAGGTATGCCTGGTTTTGTCCAGCATATCACCTTGCAGGGAGAGAAGAGCCTTGTAAAGGTACAAAATGATATGGTCTAAATTGGCTTTGCCGTCTATTATGGCTTGTAATATGGGAATTAAGCCAAGGGTAGAGGACAAAACCCAGGAGCCAGGTGACAGGGAGTTAATGAAATTTCTCACCTAAAAATACGAAATCTATCTTGAGGAGTAACCCATATTGTTCCCTAAGTGTTTCAAAGGAAAGTACTTCTCCTTCCCTAACAAAGTAAGCCACGAAGTGTAGCCCTTCTCTCTCCCATTGTCAGAAATTTAAATCCATCCTTGCTGGGGCAAAGGCTTCTGTGTAAGGGATAGAGTAGAAAAGGGGTCTCCAGCTAGCCAGGCTTCTCCTTGTCAGGGTATCTCTCCAAGTCCAGAGAGTAACTCCAGTGTAGGGGTTGGGATTCCCCTCCTGTTCGTGAGGATCAGGTGGAAAGAGAAGGGTCCTCCCTCAACTCCAGGTCTTTCTGTCATGCAGTATAGTTGTTTTGGTACCAATAAACTACCGTTCTCAGCTGAGCAGCTCTAAGGTACTAGAAGAAATCTGGGAGGGCAAGCCCTCCTCGGGATTTGAATAGTTGCAGGACAGAGTATTTGATCCTTGGCTTGTGGTGTTGCCAGAGGAAGGCCGAAATTCTCCTATTTAGGTCCCTAAAAAATTCCTGCAGAATCCGCAAGGGAAGAGTCTGAGCAAGATGGAGAAATCTCAGCAGGAGCACCATCCGGACGGCCTCAACTCGTTGTATAAGAGGGATGGGTACCAGAGCCCAGCTCACCAAATCTCTACCCAGGCTCCCCAGCAGGGGAGTGTGATTACATGAGAACATCTCTGAGTGATTAAGAGTAAGTTTGACCCCTAGATATTTTAAGCTCTGGAGATCCCATCTAAATGGTAAGTCCGCCTTGATCTGTGGGGAGGGTGAGTAATTTAGTTTGAGAACTTCTGTTTTATTACAGTTTCATTTGAATCCTGCCACAGTACCAAATTCCACTAGGGTTTGTCAGAGGGGGCCCAGGGAGCTCTCCAGGTTAGCCAAATATATAAACAAATCATCAGCGTATAAAGCCAATTTATGAGTCTCCCCTCCCCCCCGATCCAGACCCTCTATATTTCTATTTTGTCGTATGGCCTGGGCCAAAGGCTCCAGGTACAAGGCAAATAAAAGTGGGGGACAAGGGGCATCCCTGCCTCATACCTCTATGGAAAGGAAGAGGGGCCGAGAATCTCCCCCCATTAATCTTAATTTATGAAGAAGGGGATGCATAAATACCCTTGATAATTAAGACAAAACTCTGGGTGAATCCTATTTTCTGCAAAATCGCCCGCAAAAAGGGCCATCTCACCCAGTCAAAGGCCTTTTTCGCATCCAAACTCAGCATCAGGAAAGGGGCCCCCAACCAGGCGACATAATGAAGCAGGTGGAGGGATCGTTTTATATTGTTTTGAGTTTGTCTCTCCTGTATAAAGCCTGTTTGGTCTTGAGTGATCAACAAGGATAGTAACGATTTCAGCCTACCAGTCAAAATTGACGCAAACATTTTATAGTCTATGTTCAATATCGAAATTGGGCGGTAGGCTGAACAGTAAGTAATGTCCATTCCCGATTTGGGAATACTGGTAATAGTAGCATAATTTCAGGTCAGTGGTAGTGGATTTCCCTCCAGCACTTCTTTGCAAACATCCAATAATGGACCCTGTAAATGTTTCCTAAAAGTCTTAAAAAAGTCTGTTGTGAATCCATCTGGGCCTGGGTTCTTTCCAGATTTCAAGGCCGATGTAGCTTGATGGAGTTCCTGATTGGTGACGGGCTTATGTAGGTCCTGCTGGAGAGACCTAGAGAGGTTGGTAGTTGAAGGGGCAATATATATGCCCTAATGGACTCAGGGTCTGGTGTCTGTTCTGAGGTATAAAGATCTCTATAGAATTTCAAAAGGCATGCCTGATCTCCCTGAGGTACACAGAAACATAAAGTTGTGACAGATAAGGACCACAAGGCCCATCCAGTCTGCCCATTTCTTTTTCTACCTTGTGAATGTGCCATCGGCCTTTACTCTGTCAATGGCCTATCTATTCATACTTATTTGTATTGCTCCCTTCTGCCTATCCTATGCCTGTTTGAAGCCCTGCACTGTATTCATATCACCAATTCCTGAGGTAGTCCGTTCCATGCATCCACCACCCTTTCTGTGAAAAAGAACTTCCTCACATTACCTCTTAATCGGCCTCCCTCTAATCTCATGCTGTGTCCTTATGTGCTGCTATTTTTCTTATATTGAAACGTTAGATTCTTTCACCTTGTTAATGCCCTTAAGGTGTTTGAATGTTTTGATCATATCACCTCTCCCTCCTTTGCTCTAGGGTATACATATTGAGGTCCATTAATCTGTCCTCATATGTTTTCTGATGCAGTTCCTGCACCATTTTGGTAGCCCGTCTCTGGACTGCCTCAATTTGGTTAATGTCCTTGTGAAGGTGTGGCCTCCAGTACTACACACAGTACTCCAGGTGGGGCCTAACCAGTGACTTGTAAAGAGGGATTCTAACCCCAGGAATCACTCCTTATGATTAAACGAATGCAGTCAGCCTCCTGTGCTGGACTGCCCGGACAGATGGAATTATATGCAAATGATGGAAATCTGAATTGGCTCATGCCACTTTCAAACTGCTGCCCTAGCAACTGTCGCACTCTGAGTGCTTCAGATTCTTTACTCCACCTGCCTAGTGAAGATGTCCCAAAGAGCTCTCCTTCAACTTCTTCAAAAACTTGATTATCTGTTGATAAGTAGTGTTTTCTTTTATTTTCAGATTGCTGCCTTAGTTTTAGTTTGTCAGTTTTGTAATTTTATAATATTTAGCGGTTCCCTCATGGTTCCTTGGAACAGGTTTCCGTTATTTCTTAGTGAGGGTTTTACCTCAAACTGTTACATTTGTTATTTTTGCGGTAGGTTCCTAACCGCATATAATTATTAATATCTTTTAAAGTTTTTTTCCTAGTCTCGGTGTCAGGAACCGAGTAACACTCGGTTCCAGGAATCGTTAGCGGTTGCTTATATCTGTTGTATTCGGTTCTCAGGAACCGATAATTTGTCTTATTTCACTTAACGATTGCTGCTCAATGTCAGAGGATCCTGCTGTTAAGCCAAAACAATGCACAGGATCCACTGGTTTTAAATTGTGTGAGTCTTGTGGTCAGATAATAGCCAGAGCAGACAGACATTCTTTGTGTATTTTTTGTCTAGGTACTAGCCATATATTTGCAAATTGTGACATTTATAAAACTTTCTGCCCTAAAACTCTTAAGAAAAGGTCAAAAATATTAGAAGAGATGGTCTCTGCTTCTACTGTTACTGGAGAAACTAGTTCCTCCACCTCTGGCACAAGAAAGGATGGAGGTAAAGCTAAGGATCCTGACAAAGGATCAGATAAGGTTGAGCAGGGTAAGTCTAAAAGACCAGTGGACTCAGGGACTAAACCTGTGCCAATGAAGAAAAAATGTAAAGAGAAACATGTTGCTGCATCTCCGGCCAAGAAGGCTAAGGAGCTCCCAGCTGGCAAAACTGGTATGCCCTCGGCTGAGGACATTGCCAAGGCCTTACAGGTCTTGCAAGCTGCAGTCAGTTCCAACACCAACTGCCCCGGTTCCTGTAACGGTTCCACCCTCAAGAGCCACTGACTTCTTTTCCTGAGGAGGATGATGATTTTGAGGAGGAACACACAGACCCTGAGGTTTCTCCAGTACAGGAGTTCGGTCCCCTCCCCCAGGGGTCTGGAGGATTATTCCTCACATTATGCTTTTGTTACAAGCATGGTAGAAACACTTATTCTCCCTTTGCAGGAGACAGAGGAGGATGTGGAGGAAGCAGCATTCTTGGATATGATGGGGTTAACCCCAACAAAATGTTTATTATTGCCTATGCATAAGTCCTTAAAAAAGGTAGCAATGCAAGTATTACAAACTCCCAATTCTGTTCTGTACCAGGAGTTGATAAAACAAGATGACAAGAAATATCAGCTTGATAGGGCAACAGCTGATTTTCTGTTCACTCACCCTGATCCTGAAGGGGTTGTACAAGGCTGCTTGCGACAAAGCCAAATTACCTTGTCTACCCATCCCCAGTTAAAGTTCTCAGAAGATGGACACAATGGGAAAGAAAGGGTGTATGGCTGCTTCCCTCATTCTTAGACAGGCCAATTATATGGCCTATGCAGTGCAATACCAGAAGGCACTCTGGGAATGCAGTGTTAGCTCTGGCTGACAAAGTGCCTGGTGAGATGGCAGTGGACTTGAAGGATACAGCAAGGGCCATTTAGATGCCACTAAATATCAGTTTCACATGGATGTGGACACTAATGAGACCACAGCCAGGTTGATGGCACTTTATGTCTCTCTTAGAAGATTTGCCTGGCTCAGGGCCACAAACCTGACCCTTGACACCCAGGTTAAAGCAATGGATTTTCCTTTTCAGAAAAATTATCTGTTTGAAGATAAAACAGATGCATATATGAAGGTAGAGGAATATAAGGCCACCTACAGAAGCAATTCTAAGGATAGGCCATCCTGATAGGTCCCAGACCAGGGGAGGCAGGGGTAGGGGATCCTACTCCAGACCTTTTTTCCAGGCTCAGGCCTCTCAGCTGCAGCAACAGCCTAGAGGATACTTCTGAGGGAGGGGCAGGAGAGCCACAAGAGACCTTCTCCTTCCCCAGTAATTCAGGCACAGCCCACTCAGAACCCCTGATGGGCTAGTACAGGTCACATCCCTGCCAAAAATCCACCAGTGGGTGGCAGACTGGCTCATTTTCTTCAGGACTGGTACTCCATCACCACAGACAAGTGGGTCCTGGAGGTGGTGAACCAGGGTCTGGCAATCAGCTTCAAATCTCTCCCCAAGCTGAGAGCAAGAACATTTGCACCAGACACATCTGCAGACAAGATTCTGCTAGATGCAGAAGTGAAACACCTGCTAGCTATCAAGGCAGTGGAGCCTGTGCCCCTAAGCCAGTGAGGCAAAGGCTTCTACTCTAGATACTTCCTCACAAAGAAGAAAAATGGGTATTGGCAACCTAGCCTGGATTTAAGACTCCTAAACAAACATTCTGAAACCAAAATCCAAAATGGTCACTCTTGCTCTGATCATTCCCATTTTACAAAAGGGAGAATGGCTAGCTTCCCTAGATTTGAAGGACGCTTATTTTCACATCCCCATCAGACCCTATCACAGAAAGTTTCTGAGGTTCAGACTGGTCTCAGGCCATTATCAGTTTGCAGTCCTTCCCCTTAGGTTGACTTCTGCACCAAGGGCATTCACAAAGTGTCCACGGTAGTGAAGTTTCTGAGAAAACAAGGAGTATCAGTCTTTCCCTACCTAGACGACTGGTTAGTGGTGGATCTATCTCTACATCTTACAGAGCAGGCCTTAGCACTAACAAAGTCTACTCTGGAATCCCTGGATTTCCTCATAAACAAGCAGAAGTCACAGCAAGCACCAGTTCAGGTACTCGAGTATATTGGAGCAGAACTGAACACCAGCCTGGGCAGAGCTTTCTTGCCACAGGACAGGGTAAACAGTATTTTAACAATTGCAAACTCATTTGTACCACGAAAACCCAAGCCAGCCAGGGACTTCCTCCGGCTTTTGGGCCACATGGCAGCTGCCACCACAGTGGTACTAGGTTCCTGATTCCAAATGAGAGACATCCAATTTCACCTGAGACAGTACTGGTCACAACGGACAGATCCTCTGTCCAAGTTGGTGCCAGTTACACACACTCTCCTGCAGGCACTGCAGTGGTGGCTGGATGAACAAAACCTTCATGTAGGAGTTCCTTTAACAAAGGAACAACCTTCCCTGGTTCTTACAAGAGATGCATCCCTTCTGGGTTGGGGAGCACACATACTGGATTATACAGCAAGTGGCACATGGTATGCTCAAGAATCCATGCTACACATAAATCTTCTGGAGCTCAGAGCAATGTACTTAGCCCTGCAGGCAGTTGCTCCACATCTGCAAAACAAAATGGTGCAGGTCAGAACAGACACCACCACTAATATGTAGTACATAAACAAACAAGGAGGAACCAGGTCTGCCCCACTGTGCACAGAAGCAGTGAGGCTCTGGTCCCTGGCCTACTCCATGAAAGTATCCCTTTCAGCCATACATCTTCCGGGAAAGGACAATGTACTGGCAGACTCTCTCAGCAGAATAAGTCAGGATCACCACAAGTGGTGTCTGAATCCTCAAATTCTCAGTTCAATTTTCAGGCGTTGGGTCACCCCAGAAATAGATCTCTTCACCTCTGCAGAGAATCACCAGTTGCCAGTTTATTGTTGCAGGCCTCCTCTCAGGGGCACACTACCCCTGGATGCATTGGCACTGGATTGGACAGGGAAGTTTCTGTAGGCCTTTCCTCCTTTCCCACTGATATTCAGGACCCTACTGAAATTGAGGTCCCAATCAGCAACAATGATACTAGTGGCACCAGATTGGGCAAGACAGCACTGGTATTCACTTCTGTTGACTCTATCAGTGGTACCTCCAATCCATCTACCCAGGAAGCACAATCTGCTGACTTCCTCTCAGGGCAGGATACTGTACCCCAGCTGAAATCCGTAGGCTCAAGGCTTGGCTCTTGAGGACTTAGAGTATCGGATCTTAAACTGTCAGAACAACTTTTGACAGCACTTAAGGGTTCCAGGAAACCTTCCACTAAAAAGACATACTCTGCTAAGGGGAAAAGGTTCTCCATATGGTGTGCAGGTAAGAATATCGACCCATCCAGGGCTGATCTTGCCATTCTTCTGGATTACCTAACACACTTGCATTCTTTAGCCCTGAAGCCCTCGACCCTCATGGTTCATTTGGCTTCAGTCTTAGCTTACCTGTCAGTAGGTAAAGAGAAGTCCATGGCCTCTCATCCAGTCTTCAGGAAATATTTTAAGGGCCTTAACCTTTTGTACCCCCCTTTGAGGGAACCAGTTTCAGCCTGGAATCTGAATATCTGCATTGCCAAGCTTATGGATGTCCAATTTGAACCAATGGCAACAGCAGATCTGAAGTATATCACTTGGAAAACTGTGTTTCTGGTTGCTATTACTTCAGCCAGAAGAAACAGTGAGTTACAAGCCCTACGTAATGATGCAGATTACATTTCATTCCACAGGGATAAAGTGGTCCTTAGGACCAATAGAAAATTTCTTCCGAAAGTGGTGTCTGATTTCCATTTAAAGCAGTCCATCACTTTACCTGTTTTTTTCACAGAGAACTCCAGGTCTCCAGAAAGGAGGCTTCACTCCCTTGATGTCAAAGGGCACTTAGCCACTATATTGACAAAACTAAGTCTTACAGACAAGAACAGACACAGCTCTTTCTTACCTATGGAGAAGTAGGTAAAGGTAGACCTGCCACAAAATGTACAATTGCTCGCTGGATAGTAGCATGTATTCAGTTTTGCTATAGTAAAGTGGATAAATGGGCCCCCCTGGGCCTCAGAGCACACTCCACCAGGTGTACAGCTGCTTCAGTGACAGCTTCAAGGATATTCCACTCTTGGAAATCTGCAAAGCAGCAGCTACATGGAAAACAGTACACACTTCACAAAGCATTACAGCCTGGATCTGCAATCCAGAAGTGATGCCAGGTTTGAGTACAACAGTGCTGCAGAACCTGTTTCCTAAATAGGTTTTCTGCCAAACCTCCAAAGGTACTGCTTGGTAGTCTGCATTCGTTTAATCATAATGAGTGATTCCTGGGGTTAGAAGAAAAATTACTCACCATAGTAATCTTGTTTCTTCAAAGGTACTCATTATGATAAAGCTCCCTCCCTGCCTCCCCTACTAAAAAACCTATAATCTCTGCTCTGCATCCCTGTTTTGGGATATTTTTTTTCCATATAGGTTAGGCTAGAGACTCATCTTTTTGTTAACCAGTTGGTTCCTTTGTGGTCTCAAGTTTTTCTTTTAGGTTTATCTATTGGGATGTTTTTTGACCTGAGAGGACAAAAGTATTATTATTATATAAATATTGTCATACTTGATGGGTCTTACACCCAGTTTAGGCTACGTAAGAATCTGAAGCACTCAGAGTGCAACAGTTGAGTTTGAAAGTGGCATGAGCCAATTGAGAGCTCCATCATTTGCATATAATTCCATCTCTCCAGGCAGTCCAACACAGGAGGCTGACTGCATTCATTTAATCATAATGAGTGATCCCTTTGAAGAAACAAGATTAGTATGGTGAGTAATTTTTTCTTATTACCTCCCTCTTCCGACTTGTGATACCCGTACTAATACACCCCAACATCCCCCTAGCCTTACCAACTGCTTTAGTGGTCTGCTTGGAAGATTTCAGGTCATCGGTGATGATGATGCCAAATCTCTTTCTTCCCTTGTGACTGCCAGCAACTCCCTCCCAGCGATAGGTGGCTTCAGGGTTTCTCTTCCCTATGTGCATGATCTTGCACTTCTTTGCATTAAATCCCAGTTGCCACTCTTCTGACCATTTTGCTAGTTTATCCAGATCACTTCTCATTCTGCCCACCCCATCTGGATCATCTACTGTGTTGCAGATCTTGGTGTCATCTGCAAACAGACAAACCTTACTGTCCAGTCCATCTGCAATGAACTAATGAAGATATTGAAGAGGACTGGCCCCAGGACTGATTGCTGAGGTACCCCACTTGTGGCTTGCATCTCTTCTGACTGTATATTGTTTACCACAACTTTCTGTTTTCTACCCATCAACCAGTTTGCCACCCAGTTGACCAACTTCTGACCCACCCGAGCCTACCCAGCTTATTAATCAATCTTCTCTGTGGAACAGTATCGAAAGCTTTGCTGAAGTCAAGGTAGGCGACATTAATTGCTCCCCCTTGGTCCACCACTCTGGTTACCCAGTCAAAGAAATCTATGAGATTAGTTTGACAGGACCTTCCTTTTGTAAACCCATGCTGTCTTGGAGCCTGTGCTCTTATGGATTCCAGGTGTACACTATCCTTTCCTTAAGGAGTGCCTCCATAATCTTGCCCACTACTGAGGTAAGACTGGTCTGTAGTTCCCTGCCTCCTCCCTGCTACCACTCTTGTACAGCGAGATCACATGAGCCCTTCTCCAGTCTTCTGGGACCTCTCCTGTGCTCAGAGACTCACTAAACAGTTTGGATAATGGCTCTGCTAGTTCCACCCTTAGCTCCTTTAGTACCCTGGGAAGTATGCCATCAGGTCCCATTGCCTTGTCCACCCTGAGCTTATCAAGCTCTTGTAGGACCCTTTCTTTTGAAGGGACTAGTACACACTTCCTTCCCCGTGTCCATGGTGCTGAGCTGTGGGCCTGCCTACCTTCTCTTCAGTAAATACTGAGCAGAAATATCTATTTAGGATAGATGCTTTACATGGTCCTCCTCCTCATACACCCCCTTATCGCCTTTGATCTTAGCAATACCCCCTCTGGACTTCCACCTTTCACTAATGTATCTATAGAAAGTCTTGTCACCTTCTTTTACTGTTTGTGCTAATGTTTCCTTGGTTTGGGCCTTTGCCTACCTTATTGCCTTCCCTGCTTCCCTTAGGGAAGTTTGGTATGCCTCCCTGACTTCATCCCGCTGTGTTCCCTTATATTTCCTGAAGGCCAGCCTTTTGGCTCTAACCTTTTCTGCTACTGGTTTTGAGAACCAAAGTTTCCTTCTTCTTTTGCACTTCCTTTTCTCTCTAAGACAATGGGATGTTGCTTTAAGTATTGCATCCTTAATGCTTGCCCACTTTGCCTGTACCCCCTCACCTGTATTTCTTTTTGCCAGGACTTGCTTAACTCTTTTGGCCATCTTATAAAAGTCAACTCCTCTGAAGTCCCATATTTGTGCCTTGGAATGGGATGATTTAGTTCTAGTGGCCAAATTGAACCATCCCATGTGATGGTCACTGGCCCCCAGGTGACCTTCTACCTGGAGATCTGTGATCCTTTCCCTGTTAGTCAGTACTAGATCTAGGATAGCCCTGTCTCTTGTGGGTTGTTGTACCAATTGTTTGAGGCCCTCCCCTGCAGGGAATCCACCATGTGTCTAGTTCTGGCAGATGTTCCTGCTGGTATTGACCAATCTGTATCTGGCATATTTAAGTCTCCCATTATCAGAACCTCCCTTTAGCTGTCATGTTTTGTATGTCTTCCAACAGTAATGTGTCTATGTCCTCCCCTGGTCTGGGGCCAGTAAACAACTCAGTTTGTATGGCTGTCCCATTTCCTGTTTCAGGGTGACCCCAGTTCTTCTGGCTCCTTATGTGTATTCTGAATTTCTGTAGCTTTGATATTTTCATTGACATACAGGGCCACTCCATCCCTTTTGCACCTCAGTCTCTTCTGAACAGTACATAGCCAGGTACTGAAGTCTCCCAAGTGTGATTACTGGTAAACCACTTGCTACTATGTCCAGTTTAGCCTCTGTCATTATTGCCTGCAGGTCTGGGATCATTTGTGTACATGATTTTAAATTGGCCAGATTTCAGTGTGTTAGTTGCTGGGTAAGGTCTGCTGTTTCCCATGTGCATCGTATGGGGAACCGGACCTTTTTCCTTACCTGGTGATGCAAATGAACTGCAAACATGCTGGACTCCTGTTTGACCACTAGCTGAGGGGGGAGGGGTGTTCTTCTTATTCGACGTATGGGGTGCTGCACCCCTCTACCCATATGCTAGTTTAAATATTCTGCAAAGACGTCATACTTCTGCCCCAATGCACTGACTCCCTCCTTAGTCAGATGCAGTCCATCAAATTTAAAGAGTTTTCGTTCCCAAAACTGTTGCCAGTTACCTACTAATTTGTGTCCTTTCTCCTGGCACCAGCCCTTGAGCCACATGTTTAGCTCCCCTATCTCCGACCTTCTGTCCATCTGCTCCCCTCTCCCAGACTGGCAGGATCTCAGAGAAGAAGATACCAGACGAAATGGGTGATAGTTTGTCACCCAGCCTGGTCAGGTGTTCCTTGGTCTCCACAACTGACCGGCTGGAGATCATTAGTCCTATGTGTACCAGGACATCAATGTTTTCTCCTGCTTCCTGAACAATTTTAGCAATACCGGTCAGTGTCTCACGCTGATGTACCTGGGAGACATCTGACAATTACCCTGGCTGGAGATAGATATCAACTCCTCGAATCATGGAGTCTCCTATGATCAGAAGTTTTTTGGATTTCTTTTTTACTTTTTTTGTTTTGGTTCCTGTTTTGGGTGAGTTTTGTTGTGCTAGCTCCTGTGCTGCAGTGTCTTGCTCTGCAGTGTCCTCTGCCCCTTTGTTTGACTTCAGAGATAGTGGCAGATACCTGTTTGTAATTTTTTTTATGGTTTTTGGAGGTAATATGTTGGAGAGCACAGAGTGATGGGGCACCTGATTTGCCCCTCCTAACTACCTGCCAACCTCCCGGACCAACTGCCCTCTGCGGTAGAGGTGCTTCTGTTGGATGTTGGGGAAATGGCGGGTGGTTCTTATAATATATTTCCTCTTGAATATGCAATTTTAGGTGTGCAATCTCTGCCCATGCTGCCTGGAGCTAAGTCCTTAGATCCCCAATGGCCCAGCATGTAGGACAGTGTCCTAAATCCTGTAAAACTGCCCTTCTGAAAAGTGTTCTGCAGTACAAACTACCTGTCTGGATTCTGGGTCCCTGATTTGGTTTATTGTAGAGCAGGCAAGTTTGCACCTTAACCTGTGAGCTAGCAGGCGGGTGGCCCTAGGGCCACCTTCGTAATATTTTTGTTTAAGGTATTGTAAGGCCTGTTCAGTACGAATATCCAACAGATACTGAATCTGTTGCCTTGTAGCCAACAATAGGGGGGCAACACCCTTATCACCCTCCGCATGTTGCTCCTGGAGGGTTTTGAGTTGTTGCTGCAAAACAGCTAACCACTGATTCTGCTTCCTCTGATAGTTCGAGGCAAATTTTATTATATCTCCGCTGAGAACAACTTTGATAGTGTCCCACAGAACAGATCTGTCTCTGTGGAGTTATTTTCTTGTAAAATCTGGGGCAACCTGGTGTTCATCATTTCTTTAACTTCTGATATGTCCAACAAAAAGTCGTTGAACCTCCAGCATTTTGGAGAGTTATCCACTACCCACTGTAGTTCAGTGGTCACGTGAGAGTGGTCAGAAAGAACAGAGGGGGCATGTTTACACTCCATCACCAAATTTAGGTATTCCTTAGAGATGTGGAAGGAGTCTATCCTGGTGTAGACCCCATGGGTGGCTCTCCATACATCTATCCAGTGGACTTCCCTAAAGTACCTGCTGGTTAATTTTTGGGCAGCAGACCTCCTGACCGCTCTGGGATTGGTGGTGTCATCCTTGTTATAAATCTGGTTGTGGTCCTCTCCTATAATTAGGTTCCCTCTCTGCAACTCAGTTATTTTATGACATAGACCCCATATACTGGGGCCCGTAGAGCCTGGAGGAATTTATAGGGAGACAACCGTTATTGGTTTACCCTCTAATTGCCCAACCACTATAGCTAATCAGCCTTCTGGGTCCACATAAGAGGCCTCCTGGTGGAATTGAGTATGCCTTGGGATTAATATGGCTGTTCCCCTGCATTCCCCCCCTCTGAAGGAGGAGGCTGTCACTTCTGTGAACCCAAATTTAGTTAGTTTCTGATGCTCTGTGTCACTCAGATGGGTCTCCTGAAGCATCAGGAATGTTGTTTTTGTTTTTAATTTGAGACAGGATCTGGTATCATTTAACGGATTGTTCAGACCATTTACATTGTGTGAAATACAGGTAATATGGATGTTGTTAACCATTCTTTGATAAAGGAGTAATCAGGTTTCTACCATAACCTCTCCCCAGGGTGCACAGATGCAAAACCACCCCGAGATTGAGAGCCTATGGCTCCTTGCATTGTATATTTCTCCTGGAAGACAAGAATAAAGGTTTAAAGAACTAGCATGGGTGTCATCCCTGCAGAGTATGTCTCTGCTGCAGCTTTTCTGTTACAGTCAAACAAAACATCAACACAGTAACTATGAACAGCCAAACATTCAATCGATAACTATGTACATGGTGGCTTCCAATGGGGGTATGAGACATGACCCCTGTTAGCATGAGTGGGGGAATGCAAGGCAACCAACCCCTGTGTGGGAGGGAGAGTGGACACTTGGAACGTCAGGCCCTCCTGAGCCCAAGTTATGGGATCAAAGGGATCATTGGTACTATCCCCCGGGAATGTCATCCAGCTCAGTAAGAAGTCAACTCTGCCTCAGGAACTTGTATAGATAAAGAAAGAAAAAATCCAGTAATGAAGGCAAGTAAAGAAATTCCCTACCCACATAGACAAGTAAAAAAAAAAGTTTAACAGATTTCTCAGTGCAACTAGTGCTTCCTGTACACGGGGAGGGGGATGGCTTAAGATTTAAAAGAGCACCAAGAAGGGGCATTTTGTTAAAAGGTAATATAAGACCTCTCTTAATAGATTTAACTGCATTTTACATACAAAAAAAAGAAAAATTGTCAAGAAGGGTTTCAGATTAATGCTGTAGAAATATATATTGAGAAATCTCCCTCGGTTTGAAAATTACAGCCCTAACGAGGTGAAAAGACGCTAAGGGCAAATCAAGTCCCAAATGAGTCAGGTTGCAGTCCAAAATTCAGCACAAATAATCCGGAGCATCTCTGCACTTACTTCCCGATATTTGGGATACCCAAAATGCAGTGTTGGGTAAGTCACTTTTTCTATTACTTTTGGAAACTTGTTCCGGAAAGCTCTGTGCAGTCATTAGCAAGGGTAGAGAAATACTGGCAAAAGTAGTACACCTTAAAGTTACAATTACTTATGTCTTTTTATACAAAAGAAATGCATAACTGTAACTGATTACATTTATTTGAAAGTAACTAGTAACTAGCGATTTTAAAATATGATCAATTATAGTTATTATTTTGTATTGTTTTGTATAAAAAGAAATAAGTAACTATAATTGAAGGTGTATTACTTTTTCTAGTACTTTCTCCATCCTTGCTAGTGACTGCACAGAGCTTCCTGGAACAAGTTTCCAAATGTAATAGAAAGTAATAGAAAAGTAACTTACCCAACACTGCCAAAACGTTAGTCTCTCAGTGGAAGGTTAAAATGTCCTCTGCTCCCAAATTCATGACTTTCACGAGGCAACACAAGCTAAATAACAAAGATAGCAACATCAAGCTCAGAGGTCGAACAACAAGGAAAAACAGTTCCCACTTGTGCTCACCAGGTCAAGCAGTCTCCTCATCTGGTGGTTGTGATTCATCTTCAGTAGGCAGGTGTGCGCTAAGCTGCTTGAGGAGCATTTTAATATCCCCTGTTGTTTTAGGAGCGGTCGCTTGAGCTGCACGACGTCGGGCAGAACTTCTGGAAATGCACCACTGCATTTGGGCTGGGTGAACACGTGGTTCCAGGGGTTGATCCGAGTTGGGACACCAACCTCTATTTTTAAATTCCTTCTGAATTTCTGAGGGAGAATTATATATCACTGTGCCTTCTTCCCACATAACCTTCATCTTGGCAGGACAGGGGGTCTGGAATTTGACCCCATGCTCACGTATCATCCTCAGTGTTGGCGAGTACAAGCCTTGTTGCTTAGTGATTTCCACAGGTAGTCGTTATCAAAAAAGAGCCTTAAAGATCTATATTGTACAATTTTCTGTGCCCATGCAGCTCGTAAGATCCTCTCTTTGTCTTGATAGCTAGGGAATTTTAACACTATGGACTGAGGGTGAGCTCGTGGGTTGGTGGGCTTAGGAGATAACGCTTGATGCACTTTCTCTATTTTAAAATGAAAGTCTGCAGGGAGTTTCAGGAGCTCGTGGAGGAGACCCTAGAAGTACTCCTCCATTCTCTCTGATTCAGCCCCCTCAGGGAGGCTGTATATTCTTATATTGTCACTCCTGGATCTGGCTTCCAGGACTGTTAGCTTCTCCTTCAATGCCTCTTGCTGGGATACTATTAGGGCTACCGCTGCACGTAAGCTTTGTGATCCATTCCTAGATCCGAGATTCGTTGCTCAGCAGTCTTGGTTCTCTGTTCCACATCTGTGAAGCGTTTTGGAGGGCTGCAAATTCTTGTTTTGTCTCAGCAAAAAGCTTTGATTTCTCCTAGGAGGATCTTGGTCTCCTGATCAGTATCCATCTCAGCAATTTCAGGGCCTGCAGGTGAGAAGCTCCAGCTCGGCAGGTTAGGAGCATTCAATCTGTCGCCATCCCTCTGCCGGTGCTCTAGTTTACTCCTGGGATTTGCTTGATTTCTGACCTCCCTTGTCTTTGGTCAACATTTTAGTATGTTTTGTATAGATAACAGGTTGTGAGAAGGAGGCTGTTGTTCCCAGGCTGAGAGAGCTCTACAGAGATGCGGCCATTAAGGGGGATGACATCACTGCAAATCGTGTTTTGTAAATTGTAATGGAATGTATTATATACAGTTGTATAAATAAAAGCTTAAAAAAAAAAAAGGAGGAGTGGATGGGAAACCGAATCGAAGGCTTTAGCCAGACTGATGTAGATGGCAGTCGTGATTTTCCCCCCTTGATCAATCCCAGAGAGGATGGAATCAGTGATACACAGCAGGGATGAGGTGGTGGAATGGTGCTTCCAGAAGCCATACTGGAATGGTGAGAGGAAACTGAAAGATGAGAGGTGGTCGGAAAGTCTGGAATGACAAGTTTCTCTTGCAGATTTGAAAGAGAGTAGAGGAGGGATAGAGGAAATGCAGGAGGAGAAGTCACCCCCTTTGTGAAGTATAGTAACTCTGGCAATCTTCCAGGACTGAGGGAAGATGATAGGTTAAGCAGGTGAGTAAGCAGAGATGCGATAGTGGGAACTGAGAGGTGGAGCTTGGGGTCCAGCCCATCAGGGCTATACTTCGGTTGAATGAGGAAGGGGTAAGTAGTGTTTCCTGGATCATGACAAAGTGGAAATGGACACCCAGGAAGGGGTGTGGAGGAGAGGAAGTGGGAACAAAAGCAGACAAAGGGCAGGGAGGGCACAAGTGGTGGTGAGGTAACTGAAGTGAGTAGCAATGGGGGGTCTCAGAAGAACAAATTACTCACCATAGTAATCTTGTTTCTTCAAAGGGATCATTTATTATGATTAAACTGATGCAGTCAGCCTCCTGTCTTGAACTGCCCAGAGAGATGGAATTATATATAAATTATGGAACTCTCAATTGGCTCATGCCACTTTCAAACTGCTGCCCTAGCAACTGCTGCACTCTTGAGTGCTTCAGATTCTTATGGAGCCTAACTGGGTATAAGACCCACTAGCTAAAACTAATAGCATTAAAAATAATATTTTTGTCCTTTCAGGTCAAACATCCTTAATAAACAAACCTAAGAAACTGGAGATCACCTGGACACCAACTGGTTAAACAAAGTGAGCCTCTACCTTAACCTATATAGGGGAAAAAACCTTAATGCAGGGATGCAGAGCAACTTCTAAAGGTTTAGGGGAGGCAGGGAGGGTCTTTAATCATAATGAGTGATCCCTTTGAAGAAACAAGATTATTATGGTAATTTTTTCTTCTAACCCCAGGAATCACTCATTATGATTAAACTGATGCAGACTACCAAGCAGTACCTTTGGAGGTTGGGCAGAGAACCTATTTTGGAAAAAGGCTCTGCAGTACTGCTGTACCAAACCTAGCATCACCTCTGGATTGCAAGTCCAGACTGTAATGCTTTGTGAAGGTGTGCACTGTTTTCCATGTAGCTGCTTTGCAGATTTCCAGTAGTGGAATTTCTCTTGAAGCTGCCACTGAAGCAGCTGTGCCCCTGGTGGAGTGTGCTCTCAGGCCCAGAGGTACCTGTTTACCTACCTTACTATAACAAAACTGTATGCATGCCACTATCCAGCGAGCAATTGTATGTATTGTTGTAGCTCTGCCCTTACCAACTTCACCATAGGTGAGAAAGAGCTGTGTTTGACTTGATCTGTAAGACTTAGTTCTGTCAATATAGTGGCTAAGTGCCCTTTTGACATCAAGGGAATGAAGCCTCCTTTCTGGAGAACTGGAGTTCTCTGTGAAAAAGACAGGTAGAGTGATAGATTGATTTAAGTGAAAGTCAGATACCATTTTGGGAAGGAATTTTCTATTGGTCCTGAGGACCACCTTATCCATGTGGAAGGAGATGTAGTCCACATCTGTGCACAGGGCTTGTAATTCACTGATCCTTCAGGCTGAAGTAACAGCAAGCAGAAAATTTTCCAAGTGATATACTTCAAATCTGCAGTTGCCATAGGTTTGAATGGTGAATCCATGAGCTTAGCAATGCAGATATTTAAATTCCAGGCAGGAGCCGATTCCCTCAGGGGAGGGTGGAAGGTTCAGACCTTTAAAATATTTTCTGAATACTGGATGAGAGGCCATGGATCTCTTTACCAGCTGACAGATAGCAGAGACTGAAGCCAAGTGGACCTTGAGGGTCAAGGCTTCGAGGCCTAAGGAGATATGGTGTGTCTGCGGTAATCCAGAGAATAGCCAAATTAGCCCTGGAGGGTTACACCCTTACCTGTACACCATATGGAGGACCTCTTCCATTTAGAAGAATATGTTTTTCTTAGTAGAAGGCTTCCTGGAACCCCTAAGCACTGTCAGCACCTGCTCTGATAGCTTAAGGTTAGCAAATTCTAAGTTCTCAAGAGCCATGCCTTGAGCCTCAGTGATTTGAGATTGGGATACAGGATCCTGCCCTGAGAGGAGGTTAGCAGGTTGTGCCTTCTGGGCAAATGAATTGGGGGAACTACTGACAGAGTCAGCAGAAGAGAATACCAGTGCTGTCTCGCCCAATCCAGAGCCACCAGATTCATTGTTGCTGGTTGGGACCTCAATTTCAGCAGGGTCCTGAATATCATAGGAAAGGGAGGGAATTCATACAGAAATTTCACTGCCCAATCCAGGGCCATCATATCCAGGGGAACTGTGCCCCTTAGAGGTGGCCTGCAACAGTACATTGGTAGCTAGTGATCTTCTTCGGAGGCAAAGAGATCCACCTCTGGAGTGCCCCATCTCCTGAAAATTGTACTGAGTGTCTGAGTGTTCAGGCACCACTCATGGTGGTTCTGACTTATCCTGCTGAGAGAGTCTGCCAGTACATTGTCCTACTCTGGAAGGTGTATGGCTGACAAGGATACTCCCATGGAGTATACCAGGGACCACAGTCTCATTGCTTCTGTGCACAGTAGGGTTGACTTGGTACCCCCTTGCTTGTTGATGTAATACATGGTTGTGGTGTTGTCTGTTCTGACTTGCACCACCTTGTTTTGAAGGTAAGGAGCAAATGCCTTTAGAGCTAGATAGACAGGCCTGAGCTCCAAAAGATTTATATGCAACAGAGACTCTTGGGGGGAGACCATGTGCCATTTGCTGTGTACTCCAACATGTGTGCCCCCAACCTAGAAGAGAGGCATCTGTTGTGAGAATTACTGAGGGCTGTTCCCTTATAAAAGGTACTCCCATTCAGGTTATGCTCATCCAGCCACCATTGCAATGCCTGGACTAAGCTTCTTGTGACTGGAACCAGTTTGAACAGAGCATCTGTCCTTTGAGACCAGTACTATTTGAGGTGGAACTGAATAGCTCTCATTTGAAACCTGGAACCCATTACCACTGCAGTGGCAGATGCCATGTAGCCCAGTAGCCTGAGAAATTCTCTGGCTGGTTTGGGTCTCTTTTTAGGCAGGGGAAGGGCCCAGCCACCCACCCCCATCCCCAACCACCCCACGCTACACTCCTTTTATAGGGTACCACAGTTGTGACATTTCCTGTGGCAGAGCAGGAAGGGGCGGATCAGTGGGGCCTCCACAAGGTGATCTCATTTACAGGGCACTAGTAATTTAACTTGTTATAACAAGTTAAACAAAGCACAATTAAACCATTACTTGCATTTTTTCCTTCTAATTACTCTGACTAGGTTACAAACCCAGCAACTTATTTGGAATGGATTTCATTAACTGCAGGTACTGTGGAACAATTTTGAAGGACAGTCTTACAGGATTTAGGACACCTCCTACATGCTGGGCCTTTGGAGATCTTAGGTCTCAGCCCAGGCAGCATGGGCAGAGATTGCACGCCTCAAATTTCATATTGAAGAGGAAATACATTATAAGAACCACCCGCCATTTCCCCAGCATCCAACAGAAAAACCTCGACCGCAGAGGGTAGTTGGTCCAGGAGGTTGGCAGGTGGTTAGGAGGAGCAAATCAGGTGCCCCATCACTCTCTCGCTCTCCAACACATTACCTCCAAAACCATATAAACACTACAAACAGGTATCTGCCTATCTCTGAAATCAAATAAAGAGGCAGAAGACACTGCAGAGCAGGACACTGCAGCACAGGAGCTAGCACAACAATACTCACCCAAACCAGGAACCAAACTAAACAAGCACAAATGGAAAAAACTTCTGATCATAGGAGACTCCATGATTCGGGGAGTTGATACCCATCTCCAGCCAGGGTGATGGTCAGATGTCTCCCAGGTACATCAAGCATGGAGAGACACTGACGCATTCTGCAAAATTGTTCACAAAGCAGAGAAAACATTGATGTCCTAGCACATAGGGACTAATCGATCTCGCCAGCCAGTCAGTTGTGGAGACCAAGGAACACCTGACTAGGCTGGGTGACAAACTATCATCTATTTCTGTCCGGCATCTCCTTCTCTGAGATCCTGCCAGTCTGGGAGAAGGGAGCAGATGGACGGAAGGTCAGAGAAGGGGAGATAGGGAGCTAAACACGTGGCTCAAGGACTGGTGCCAGGAAAAGGACACAGATTTGTAGTGGAACTGGCAACAAATTCTGGGAGCGAAAGTTCTTAAATTTGATGGACTGCATCTGACTAAAGAGGGAGTCAGTGCATTGGGGCAGAAGTTTGACGTCTTTGCAGAATATTTAAACTAGCAAATGGGAGAGGGGTGCAGCACCCATATCGTCGAATGGGAAGAACACCCTCCCTCAGCTAGTGGTCAAACAGGAATTCAGTGTGTTTGCTGTTCATTTGCATCACCAGGTAAGAAAAAGGGTTTGTCTCCCCATACGATGCACAGGGTAATGCCAAACTTCACCCAACAACTAACACACCAAAATCTGGCCAATGGAAAATCATGTACACAAATGCTCACAGCCTGGGAAATAAGATCCCAGACCTGCAGGCAATAATGTCAGAGGCTAAACTGGACATAGCAATTAGTGAGACGTGGTTTACCAGTAACTACACTTGGAGACTTCAGTACCTGGCTATATATTGTTCAGAAGAGACCGAGGTGCAAAAGGGGGAGGGGTGGCCTGTATGTTAATGAAAATATCAAAGCTACAGAAATTCAGAATACACATAAGGAGCCAGAAGAACTGTGGGTCACCCTGGAAACAGGAAATGGGACAGCCATAAGAACTGGGGTTGTCTACAGGCCCCCAGACCAGGGAGGACATAGAGACATTACTGTTAGAAGATATACAAAACATGACAGCTAAAGGGGAGGTTCTGATAATGGGAGACTTCAACATGCCAGATACAGATTGGTCAATACCAGCAGGAACATCTGCCAGAACTAGACTCATAGTGGATTCCCTGCAGGGGGAGGGCCTCAAACAACTGGTACAGCAACCCACAAGAGACAGGGCTATCCTAGATCTAGTACTGACTAACAAAGAAGGGATCACAGATCTCCAGGTAGAAGGTCACCTGGAGCCAGTGACCATCACATGGTATGGTTCAATTTGGCTACTACATCTAAACATCCCATTCCAAAGCAAAAATATGGGACTTCAGAGGGCTGACTTTGATAAGATGGCCAACAGAGTTAAGCTAGCCCTGGCAAAAGAAACACAGGTGAGGTACAGGCAAAGTGGGCAAGCATTAAGGATACAATACTTGAAGCAACATCCCATTGTGTTAGACAGAAAAGGAAGTGCAAAGAAGAAGGAAACCACTTTGGTTCTCAATACAGTAGCAGAAAAGGTCAGAGCCAAAGGCTGGCGTTTCAGAAAATATAAGGGAACACAGCGGGATGAAGATAGGGAGGCATACCAAACTGCCCAAGGGAAGCAGGTAAGGCAGCAAGGCAGGCAAAGTCCCAAACTGAGGAAACACTAGCACTAACAGTAAAAGAAGGTGACAAGACTTTCTATAGGATACATTAGTGAAAGGAGAAAGTCCAGAGGGGTATTGCTAAGCTTAATGGGAGAAAGGAGCATGTGAGGAGGAGGACCCTGTAAAGGCATCTATCCTAAATAGATACTTTTCTCAGTATTTACTGAAGAGAAGGTAGGGCAGGCCCACAGCTCAGCATCATGGACACAGGGGAGGGAGGTGAGCACCACCCTCTCTCAAAAGAAAGGGTCCTACAAGAGCTACTAAGCTCAGGGTGGATAAGGCAATGGGACCTGATGGCATACATCCCAGGGTACTTAAGGAGCTAAAGGAGGAACTAGCAGAGCCGTTAGCAGAATTGTTTAGTGAGTCTCTGAGCACAGGAGAGGTCCCAGAAGACTGGAGAAGGGCTCATGTGATCCCACTCACAAGAGTGGTAGCAGGGAGGAGGCGGGGAACTACAGACCGGTCAGTCTTACCTCCAGTAGTGGGCAAGATTATGGAGGCACTCCTTAAGGAAAGGATAGTGCAACACCTGGAATCCATAGGGGCACAGGATCCAAGACAGCATGGGTTTACAAAGGAAGGTCCTGTCAAACTAATCTCATAGATTTTTGACTGGGTACCAGTAGTGGACCAAGGGGAGCAGTTGATGTCGCCTACCTTGACTTCAGCAAAGCTTTTGACACTGTTCCACATAGAAGATTGATAAATAAGCTAGAGTAGGCTCGGGGTGGGCAGAAGTTGGTCAACTGGGTGCAAACTGGTTGACTGGCAGAAAACAGAGAGTGGTGGTAAATGGTATACAGTCAGAAGAGATGCAAGTCACAAGTGGGTACCTCGGGATCAGTCCTGAGGCCAGTCCTATTCAACATCTTCATTAGTGACCTCGCAGATGGACTAGAGGGTGGCTTGTCTGTTTGCAGATGACACCAAGATCTGCAACAGTAGATGATCCAGATGGGTGGGCAGAATGAGAAGAGATCTGGATAAACTAGCAGAATGGTCAGAAGAATGGCAACTGGGATTTAATGCAAAGAAGTGCAAAATCATGCACATAGGGAGAGAAACCCTGAAGCCACTTATAGGCTGGGAGGAGTTGCTAGCAGTCACAAGGAAGAAAGAGACTTGAGCATCATCATCACTGATGACTAAAATCATCAAGCAGACCTCTAAAGCAGTAGGTAAGGCTAGAGTGTTAGGAATTGTATTAGTAGGGGTATCACAAGTCGTAAGAGGAGGCCATCCCTCTGTACAAGTATATTGGTTAGCTCCATCTGGAGTACTGCGTGCAGTATTGGAGAGCCACACCTTCACAAGGACATTAACCAAATTGAGGCAGTCCAGAAGGGCAGCAAAATGGTGCAGGGACTGCATCCAGAAGACATATGAGGACAGATTAATAGACTCAATATGTATACCCTTGAGCAAAAGGAGGGAGAGGTGATATGATCGAGACATTTAAAACACCTTAGGGCATAAACAAGGTGATAGAGTCTAACATGTTTAAATATAAGAAAATAGCAGGACAAGAGGACACAGCATGAGATTAGAGGGAGGCCGAATTAAGGGGAATGTGAAATTCTTTTCACAGAAAGGGTGGTAGATGCATGGAATGGCTTACCACAAAGTGAGTGGCTATGAATACAGTGCAGGGCTTCAAACAGGCATGGATAGGCATGAGGAGCAATACAAATGACTATGAATAGAATAGGTCACTGACAGAGCAAAGGCCGATGGCACATTTATAAGGTAGAAAAAGAAATGGGCAGACTGGATGGGCCTTGCGGTCCTTATCTGCCGTCAACTTCTATGTTTCTATGTTTCTATGTTTCTATGTTTCTATGATGGGAATATGAAAATAAGCATCCCTTAGATCTAGGGAGGCTAGCCAGTCTCCCTTTTGAAATGAAGGAATGATTATAGCAAGATTGACCATTTTGAACCTTGGTTTCAAAATCTGCTTGTTCAGAAGTCTTAGATCCAAAATAGGTCACCAATCCCCATTTTTCTTCCTTATGAGGAAGTACCTGGAATAAAAAACTTCACCCCTTTGTGTTAGAGGCACTGTCTCCAGTGCTTTGATTGCCAACAGATGCTTTACCTCTGCTTCCAACAGAATCCTGTCTGCAGATGTTACTGGGGCAAAGGTTCTTGTTCTCAGCTTTGGGAATGATTTGAAGCTGAGTGCCAGGCCCTGGCTCACTACATCCAATACTCACTTGTCTGTGGTGATGAAATGCCAAGCGTGAAGGTACTGAGCCAGTCTGCCACCCACTGGTGGTTCTACAATAGGGATGCAACCTGAACTAGCCCATCAGGGTTCTGTGTGGGTTGTGTCTGAACTTGTGATGCAGGAGCAGCTCTTATCATGGCTCTCCTGTCCCTTCCTCTGTAGTAACCTCTGGCCTCCTGTTGAGGCTGAGGGGCCTGCACTTGAAAGAAAGGTTTGGGGTAAAAACCCCTACCCCTGCCTCCCCTACTCTGGGGTCTATAAGAGGTGGAAGGCCTATCTTTGGAATTGCTCCAATAGGTGGATTTATATTCTTCCACCTTTTTCATGTATGCTTCAGTCTTATCTCCAAACAATGAGTTGTTCTCAGGGGGAAATGAAAATTACGTACCTACCGTAATTGTTGATCTTCTCTTTATCTTCACCATTCATTACTGCTTGGGTTAGTGCTGGGCGTGCACCCTTCAGCAGTAGTTTTATTTTGGAGTCGGCTCCACGTAGCTGCCCTCTCAGAACAGCACTGCGTCATCGGAGAGGTGGCGTTAGGTGCGAACTCCTCCTCCATCTCAGTTCTGCAGCCGGAGAGGCGAAAACAAAGGATAAGGAAAAAAGGAGAGTGAGGCAAGAGAGCCGAGGGACAGAAAAAGGAAAGGATATAAACTGAAAAAGGAATAAGCCGGTAGAGGACAGACAGAGGAGAGATAATTCCTACCCTAAGGGACCGCAGGGCCTCCTTTCCGGGGCGGCTCTAGGAGAGGAACAGATAGAAACATAGAAACATATAATTTGACGGCAGATAAGGACCGCTTGCCCCACCCAGTCTGCCCATTTCCCTACCTGATGGATAAGTTGCAGATCCTAGTTAACCAGCAGCCTACTTCTTCCTACCCCAACCCCCTAGAATTGCCTTATGACTGTCCCATGCATGCTTGAATTCCACCACTGTTTTTGACTCCACAACCTCCTCTGGAAGGCCGTTCCATACATCCACAACCTCTCGGTGAAAAATACTACCTTAAATTACCTCTGAGCCGCCCCTTCTATCTTCAAATTGTCCCCTTGTTCTTGCACACCCTCTTTTGAAAGATGCTACCCTCTTGGACTTTGTTGATTCCCTTGAGGTACTTGAAAGTTTCTATCATGTCCCCCTCTCCCTCCTTTCTTGAGGCTATACATATTAAGCTCACTTAGTCTCTCTTCATATATGTCTTCGGTGCAGATCCTGCACCATTTTAGTTAACCCTCCTCTGGACAGCTTCCATCCTGTCTATGTCTTTGCGGAGATTGGGTCTCCAGAACTGCCGCGTAGTACTCAGATGTGGTCTCACCAGCTGTCTGTACAGAGGATAATAACTTCTTGTTTTCTACTGGTGATGCCTCTCCTATGCATCCCAGTATTCCCCAGCCCTCCTTGCTGCCCTCTCACATTGCTTGCCCACCTTTGGGTCATCTGATATGACTACCCCAGGTCCCTTTCCATTTTTGTTGTTGTTAGTATCTCCCCCCATTGTGTACTCTTCCCCTGGGTTTTTGTTTCCCAGGTGCATTACCTTGCACTTAGCACTGAATCTAAGCTGCCATACATTTGACCATTCCTCTAACCTTGCCAAGTCCCTTCTCATCCTTTCCACCCCACCTTGTGCATCAACTCTGTTGCAGATCTTTGTGTCATCTGCAAAGAGACATACTTTTCCTCCAGTCCCTCTGCAATGTCAGCTATAAGACATTGAAGAGGACCGGTCCTAATACTGAACCTCTGCGTACCCTACTACTAACCCCTTTTTCAGAGTGGACTCCATTTACTATTACTCTGTGTCCTATTCTCCAGCCAATTTTTTACCCAGGCTGTCATCTTGGACCCACTCCCAGGCTGGCTAACTTGTATATTAATCTTTGTGTGGGACTGTGTCAAATGCCCTTAAAGTCTAGGTAGGCCATGTCCACAGCCCCTCCCTGATCAACTACTTTGGTCACCCAGTCAAAGAAATCTATCAGATTTGTCTGGCATGACCTTCCCGCTGTGAATCCATGCCTTGGGTCCTGTGCCCCTCTAGCCTCTAGATACTCAACAATTCTTTCCTTCAGAAGTGATTCCATCATTTTCCCTACCACTGAGGTTAAACTAACAGGTCTATAGTTTCCTGCTTCTGCCTTGCTCCCACTTTGTGAAGGGAATCACATCTTCCCTCCTCCAGTCCTCAGGTACCACCCCATCCTCCCATGATTTGTTAAAGAGGGTAGTCAGTGGTGTCAATAGTTCTACCCTTAGTTCTTTTAGAATTCTGGGATGAATCCCATCAGGCCCCATTGCTTTGTCCACCTTCAGTTTTAAGAGCTCTTTCAGAACCCTTTCTTCTGTAAATGGGCTGGTATCAACTTCTGTATCCAGAGTGTTTCTACTGTTTGTTTAAGGTGCCCAGAGGTTGCACCCTAGGGGCAGTCAGAAAGAGTTCCCTCAGAATAGGTGAAATACAGACCCTGCTCATTCCTCTTTACCTTGAGGAAAAAAGATCCATTCAATAAGAACGGAAAATAGAAAATTTTGTTGGCTTTTTTTGGCATAAAGGCCAAAGGGAGGGAGAGGAATGAGACGGGAGGGGGAGATGCCACAGTAGGAGGCCACTGAGGGGAAGGTGGGCGGGTATCAGTAATGAATGATGAAGATACAAGAGAAGATCAAGAATTATGGTAGGTCGTAATTTTCATATCTTCCCTTGCCAATCTTCACCATTCATTACTGTGAGTAGTCTAGCTCCCCAAAAAAGGGCGGGTAGAAACCCTGAGGAACAAGACCCCCAGCCTCCTGTTGGTGAGAAACAGAAGGGGAAGACCCTGGGCTAATCAAGAGAGAAGCCTATGGGGGAGAAGAGCTAGGAGGTGCCCCCCGAGGTTGGGGAGATGGAGGAAGCCCCTGTAGAAGTCTCCTAGCTCTGGAGGAAAAGAGACGGGTGCCCCGGAAAGCGGAGCGAATCACCCTACGCCGGGCCAGGTGTGACAACCTTGACAGATGAAGCCATGCCGTCCGTCTAATACAGATCACTATCCCTGCAAGCCTGGAAGCCACCTCATTGGCGTCATAAGATGCCCTTGCTTGGTGTCTTGCCAGCTCCAGACCTATAGCAGAGAGGGTAATAGCTTGTCTGGTTTGCTCCGTATCAGGCATTGATGATAAGATTTGGGAAAGCATCAATCACAAATGCCTACTGTAGGCAGCGTGATGGGCCTGATGAGATGCAATGCAAGACATCACACGAGAGGAAGAGAACACTCTTCGCCCCCACCGGTTGAACTGTAGAGAATCCGAGTCTGGTGGACGGTCGTGCGCTAGGCGGCGGCACCCAGAGGGAGTCTCTAGGTATGCCAAACCTGAGGGTGGGTTGGGGAGAGAGTACCTAGGGATTCTGAAGGGCAGTATACCTCGTTGGCAGTCTGCGGGGGTGGGAGAAAGGCGGCTGGCGACTGCCAGAACAGATAGGCGCCTCCTGGAAGGAATAGGCCAGGATAGTACCACCAAGTGCTGGGCACTGAATTCGCCAAGGAATTCATGCATCTCCCATTCAGTATTGTCTTGCCTAACATAGGAAATTCAAAGATCCCTCACCATCCTCGAAAGGAATCGCTGATATTCAGTGAAATCAGCATCGGAGGAGAGCTGAGCAGTGGGTTCCTCTCCCTCAGAGGAGGGAGACGAGGATGATGGAGAGCTTGAGTGTCCAGAGGACTCTTGCGGCGGTGGGGATAGGCGAAAGACCCGCTCATTCATGCACCTAACATATGAGCGGAAGGCCGCCACAGAACCTCTGAATGCCTCCCAGGATAACGGGCCCGTGAGACCGACATGGCCCAGGAGAGCGGGGGGGGTGGCTGCAGAGGAATGGAAGAAGGGCACCTACGGAGAGGCAACTGTCCTCTGCTAGGGCTCTGGAATCCGGGGAATGGAGCCAGAGCTGGTGGGATCCCGGACAACAGACCAGGTCACAAAACGGAACCCTGGGGATGCGTAGCCTGGAAGAGCCCAGAAGGGGATCCTCCCCTATGGTGAACCTGGGACTGCATGGATCCAGAAGGGCAGCCCACAGCAACACCACCAGAGGGGTCCCCGGGGTCCAAAAGGGAAAGACGGGGCCCAGCGCTACGGCTGCGAGCCACATCCCAAGGGGTGGCAAGCAGAGACCAAGATGCCTGAACCCTGCCCCTCGACCCCTCAGACTCTGAGAGAATGCTCCTCCTCGACCCCAGTGACCTCCCACCCAGAGGTGCAGCAGCACCAGGGTCAGTAGCTGCATGAGCCCCCAGGAGGAGAGCCTCCCTCCACCCCCGGCTCCATCACCCCAGGGACCCCAGACCACCCTCGGCCTGGGGGCCTCAGGAAGGGCGCCAGGGGACAGAGGAATAGGCACGCTGAGTGCTGAGCACCCCTCATGCCACCGGGGACCCTAACTCGAAGAGTCAGGTTGACAGGACGGGTCCACGTCTGAATTAGCCTCGAAGAGGAAGAGATCAGCTGGGCCACAATACTAGCAACCCCAGGGTCCCCGGTGGAATGGTGCGGTGCGGGCGGCGGCGACCTTGAACCCCAGCGACACCCTAAGCCCGGCCCCGCTCTCAGGCACCAGCCAGATCCATAGCACCTATCGGCACCTGGGACCCCCACTCCAGCTTGCCAGAAGAGTGAGCAGTCCCAGGCGCCAAAGGCCAAAACAAGCGCCCTTCTCGGTGCAATCTCGATCACCGGTGCCATGAGCAGTGCTGGGTTCCGAAAGTGGTGCGGAAAGCGCCATTGAGGGTCCACCAATGCCGGGCCCAGCAGGCATGGGCCTCGACACTGGGGAGCCTGCACCTCCGAGGAGGTGAATGCCGAGGGTGTCCCGTCGCGGCCCCGGGAGGGACCTCGACGTTCTCCAACACCGCAAAAGAAGCTTCCTCTTCAGCAAGAGAAGATGAGGAAGCCTTCTCCTCTACAGACCATATAGGCCCGAGAGGGACCCGGAGGAAGGGCCTAGAGACCTTACCTGGGAACCCTGGAGCGACGCCCGTCCCGAAAGCGCCAGGGCCTTGCCGATCTTGAACACGTGGACTTCAGGACATGATGGTCCATGGGAGAAACAGGCGCCGCACGCATCCATATCGTGGTTGGGTCCCAGGCAACGAAGACAAACATCATGCCGATCCGTGACGGAAAAATGCCGCCACAGGAGCACCGGACGATAGGGCGCGGCCCGCCGACTTGTCGTTTGCCCCGAACATGACATGATGTGAAAAAAATTAGACTAAAAACAGCAAAAGCTCTCAGCGCCGTCGAAAGAAGAAATAAACAGAATGGTCTTACCGGCTGACGGCATCGAGAGAAGTATAAGAAGTACGAGAAGGAGTCTGGCTTGTATGACGCAGAAGGCCTAACTTCAACTATCCGCGCAGCAGGTGCATCCTCGATGGTGGGAGAAACAGAACTGAGATGGAGGAGGAGGAGTCTGCTGCACCTAATGGCCACCCCTTGCGCATGACGCAGTGCGTTGCTCTCGAGGCGGCGTGTTGGAGCCACCCAAAAAAAAACTCCTAGAAGTGGTGCGCATCGTACCAACCCAAGCAGTAATGAATGGTGAAGACTGACAAGGAAGATACTCCATTGCTTTGGCCTGGGTGTCTAAAGCCAGGTTAGTGGCGCTAAGCCATACAAAACCTCCTAAGCAAAACAGACAAAGCCATTAATCTGGATGCAGTATCATTGGCATCCACTGCCATATGAAATTGGTAATGCGGTAGCATCATCGTGCAGCCCTTGTTGCATGCTGTAAATCTACAGCCACTTCACCTGGCACCTTATCAGCCAGAGCTAGAGCAGTGTTCCAGACAGCCTTCTGGTACTGTACTGCATATACCATGTAATTGGCCTGCAATAATAGTGAGGCAGCCATGTACCCTTTCTTTCCCATGGCATCCATTTTCCTTGAGTCTTGTCTGGTGGATGGGCAGCCAAGGGATCCTGGCCTTGTCACAGGCAGCAGTGAGGACTACTCCTTCAGGATCAGGATAAGTAAACAGAAAGTCAGCTGTATTTCTATCCAGCTGGTATTTCTTGTCAGCTTTCTTATCCACACCAGGGATAGCAGTTGGATTTTTAAAAACCTGTAATGTAGCCGTTTTTAAGGACTTATGCATGGGTAGAAGCAGACATTTTGTGGGGGTTAGCCCCATCATATCCAAAAATTCTGCCTCCTCCGCATCCTCTTCTGTTTCTTGAAGAGGAAGGTTAAGGGTTTCCACCATGCTCTTAACAAAGGCATAGTGGGAAGAATATTCCTCAGGACCCCGGAGGAGACCCGAACTCTTGCTCTGGGAGACTCATGGGCAAGCCATTCGAACCGATGCACAGGTGCGATATTTCCCACCTGTCGTGGAAGACCGCCTTCTTGGTGGCTATCGCGTCAGCCAGAAAGATGGGAGAGCTCCAGATGCTTTCCATCGAGTCTCCTTATCTGGTCTTCCACAGGGACAAGGTTGTCCTGCGCCCCCACCCGAAATTCCTTTCGAATGTGGTGTCGGAGTTTCACCTTACCAGGTGCTGACTCTGCCGGTGTTCTACCCCAATCACACCTCGGAGGCCGAATATAGGCTCCATACTTTGGACCCTAGATGAGCTCTCGTTTATTATAAGGAGCGGACAGCTGTAGTTCGGGGAGAGGTTCGCCAGCTGTTTGTCACCTACGCTGAAGCCGCACCTGGCAGACCTGCAGCCAAGCAGACGATAAGCAGGTGGGTCACCTCCTGCATAGATCTCTGCTATAGGTTGGCGGGCATGGAGCCTCCCAGAGGGATAAGAGCTCATTCTACCCGCCATTCCGCTGCATCGGTAGCTGCTTCCAGGGATGTCCCTATCCAGGATATCTGCAGGGCTGCTACCTGGAAGTCGGCACATACCTTTATTACCCACTAGCACATCGACCTTGAGTCATGCCGGGATGCTGGTTTTGGGGCCTTCGGTTCTCCAGTCTCTACTCCCTAAGTAGGGGGTGTGCGCCTTGCCTCCCTCATCCCGGAGAACTGCTAGGAGTCTGCCAGTAAGTGTGGATTGAACAACATATCCATGTCCCTTAAAATACAGGTTACTCACCTGTAACAGGAGTTCTAGGAATGGTATATGTTATTCATCCACACGACCCACGTGACCTCCCCGGCTTCGACGCACAACCTGGCTTCCAACAGGCTAGATCTGGCGTCATGGGGCGGAGCAGAGAGTTTTACCACCTGGGTGGGTGGGAGGAGCCAGCTTGAAGACCTTCCGGCAAGACATAAAGCGGCAAGGAACCTGCCAATAAGTGTGGATGAACAACATATACCATTCCTAGAACTCCTGTTACAGGTGAGTAACCTGTATTTACTCACCTGTAACAGTAGTTCAGGGTGGTATATGTTATTCATCCACAAGACTCACTCGACCTCTCCTGGCTTTGGCGCTGCGACACTGCTTCCAGCGGGCAAGATCTGGCATCATGGGGCGGAGCTGAGGGAGTTACCACCTGGGTGGGTGGAGGGGCCAGCTTGAAGACTTTCCAGCACATCTTAAAGAGAAAGGACACTGCCAGATGGTGTGGATGAACAACATATACCACTCCTAGAACTACTATTTTTCTCACTGTAGGCTGTCCTGTTTGGGCCACTATATACGTGCTCCCAAAGGCTCATAAAAATTTGCATGATCCCCCAGGACATCCCATTGTGGCTGATATTGGGTCACTAGTTGAGCCACTCTCGAGGTATGTGAATGCCCACATAAAGAACCATCTGATGTCATTACCTTCATATATATACGGGACACCACGCAAATGTTGGGAGGCCCTGGGGGACATGTAAATTGAAGCCTCATGGTATCTGCTGTCTGTGGACATAGTATCCCTCTACACTAATATACCACACGATGGTGGTTTGGAAGCACTCCGCTATTGGTTGAATCAGGATATGTATATTAAGTGTGGGAAGAAAAATGTCCTACTTGATTGTGCTGAACATGTTCTCACGAAAAACAATTTTTTATTCCAAGATCAGTACTACCTGCAACTCATTGGAATGGCAATGGGGGCAACTTTTGCCCCCAGTCACGCTTATCTCTCTTTGGGTCTATGGGAGAAAACAACTGTCTATGATGACCAGAACAATCCTTTTCTTGATAGGATTGATATCTGGTGTCGTTTTATAGACATTTTTATGGTGTGGCGTGGCATGCTGGAAGAATTAGATGCCTTTGTGAAATATCTAGAAACCAGTAATCCAGATTTTCTTTATAGTGGGATTCCTGTGCTGTCTCCTTCCTGGACCTCAACGTTATTAAGAAAGATGATTGTACTCTACGTACTGATTTGTTTAGGAAAGAGATGGACAGGAATTCACCCCCGTTGGCATCCAGCTGACAACCACAACATATGGTCTCAAATATTCCCAAGGCTCAAATGTTCAAAGTACACAGGATTTGCAGCAAAGAGGTTGATTTTGTTACACATGGCTGTGATATGTGTGGAAGATTTGGAGCAGAGACTATGCTGGTAACATTGTGGATAAGGCCTTGAAGGGCCTTCTGCACCGGTAGGGCAGAACTGTTAATGCCAAGGGTAAAAGAAAATGGCCCCAATAGATTGAATTTTGTGACCACATATACCAGGCATGCACTGGTATATTGAATATTCTGAATGCCAGTTGGAACATACTAGAGAGTGAGTGAGCCCCTGTTGGAGGAAGCAACTAAATTTAGGCCGAGAATGGTTTACAAAAGAGGACCTAATATCAAGGGTTGACTCGTCGATAGTTTTTTTACCAGTGGAAAGGGGGGGCCTTCAGCAGTAGACCATTCCTACCAACAATAATGTACCAGTGTGGTAACTGTAAATTCTGTACCTCAGTCCTGAAATATAAAACGTTCTCTAGCTGTAATCGTGTAAGTGATTTTGAAATTCGGGATTTCATTAATTGCACAACACAGAGAATGTTGTCTATCTTGCAAACTTGCCAGTGTGGCGCCTTCTAGGTGGGGAAGATGTCACGGGCATTGAAACTCAGAATAGGGGAACATCTGAGGTCAATTGTTAATGGTGATGCCAGAAGTGCAGTTGCTACTCGCTGCAGAGTGACATTACAGAGCAACATCAGGCACATTTTCAAATTCTGTGTATTAGAAGTACTGTAGTAAGACTGGATGGGGAGGGGGGATAACTTGGAAGGATAAATTACTTGAGAGGGAACCTTACTGGATTTTCACTCTGGGGGCATTGATGCCACCAGAACTGAAGAACAGATTGCATTAATACCATGTATCAAGAAAAAGAAGTAAAATGTTGCCAGTATAGTTACATTTCTTATTTATTTAACTACACTTATTATTTATTCATTTATTAGAAACTGTAATGGTACCAACATGTAAACCCTGCAAATGAGATAAATGTATAACAATGATTTGCATTTAGGCTTTTTTCTACTTGATTACTTGCTACTCTAGCTAGAAAGTCCCCTAAATTAATATACATCATGATATTATAATTCTGTATTTCTTTTTTTAGGACTCCTTGGAAGTCTTGGACCTCCTCCGATGTGGAGTGCTATGATTAGGCACTCTGGAGTTGGTATACAATTTTATGGATCCCAAAATATGTATATATTCCTGTCATCGTAATAATGAGTTGTACAGTTTTTAGGTTTATTTAAGTATTTACTTGTAATATGTGGATAAACAAAATAATAGTACTGAAAACTATTGAAAACAATCCTTGTAATTTATACTACAAAACACTCCACTCCCAATAATACCACACTTCGTTGCAAGAAACGATAGTATTATCACCAAAGTGCCACAGCACATGTGCAACTCTGCCTGGCAAGAAACCCAATTGGCATGGAGTCATATCCCTTCCTGCACGTCCAAAGTCACGCCGTGCATTCTAATTGGTCACTGTTCCTCTGTGGTCGGGCACACTCATTCTGAAAACATGGCGGTTCGTTACTCTCGCTTAGCGAGCCAAATGTGTCCGCTTCGTTTCTTCATTTTTTTTTATTTTTTTTTTTGTAATTGGATTATCTGGTTGATCCTGCATTACCCGAAGGATCAGAAACGAAAAGGTAGGATTTCACAAAATACAGACAGACACCGACAGAGTGGCGGTTAGGAGCAGGAATGTGGGCAAGTGACGCTGTCTCCAGTGTGACGGTCAGCCGACTGCAAACGTGTCTTCAGTGCTGCGACTGGCTTTGCAGCTCACAGACTATAAACAAAAGCCACATCCATATATTACAAAAAATAACAAATAGAAAAGTATCTATTTCATGGCAGTAAGTCCATCTCAAGGTTTGGGGGACTTTGGGAACCTCTCGAGCTTCGCTGTGGAGGTTCCAAGTCCCCAAAACCTCCAGATGGTCTTACTGCCTTGTAATAGATACTTTTCTGTCTATTATTCTATTTATTATATATGTGGTTGTATCACTTGAAACTATTAATTATGTATTTGGAATGTTAGCACTGAGCACTTTGTAATTTATTGCATTAGGAGATACGGATGATTCTGTACTGTCACTTTAAGTATTCCTATTTTAAACCTGCAACATGTACCGAGACTCATCCCCCGCCCCCCGATGACATACTAGCATATGAAACCAGTCTGGGTGTAGCAGAGCTATGAGCTTGTATCCCCAGTTACATGGCAGTACATTTTTAAATACTAAATAAAGCTTTTGCATTGGTTTTCTAGCTGAGGCGTGCATTGTTTTGCCGTTGGATGTGTTAATACTAATACTCGCACCCTCCTGGTGCTGCCGAGCTGTATTGTGACTCTGTATCATGTATTTGTATTATCAATATTTATTTCTTATTCCACAGCAACCTTGAAAAAAATGGAGATAAAAATATTAACATATTAGCAGTTGATCTTTAAAAGACCCCCCTAATATACTATAACTGGGGTGTGTAATAAAGTGAGGAGAGGGGGCTCATAGTGTACCACCACTCTGTCACCAGCCAGGCTGTCAATCTGGGTTTACAAACATAATTTTGGAACACACACACACCCAAATCTGGGGTTCATGGACTAATAAACTGCTACTTTGCAAATGATTCACACGAATACAATTATTTGTCGAAGGGCTTTAGAGCTCACAAAATCCCAGAGTAAGGGAACTAGACATTAGGACTGAAATATTACAGTTTGTACGAGAATTTGATTTGTTAGAGGAGTTCAGTCCATAATTGTAACCCTAATTAACCCACATTTCTAGTTCACATACTTTTGGGGGAGAGGAGGAATCTTATACACTGCCTCAAAGTAGTCTTTGGAAAGAATTTTCATACTTTTTAAAAAGCGGAACTGTAACTCTTTTAAGACATAGGACTGCATATACAATGTCTGTAATATTAAGTTGGTGGAAAGATGCACAAATCAAACCAATCTTGGGAACTAGTAAAGGAGAATACTGTGCGCCGGGGGGTGACAACTATATGTACTTGAATAAGAAACTAGTCAATCAAATTATTAAGAATTTAAATTAAAGGGTTTAAAGGAGGGATAATGGGTATCTAAGGTGTTGGGGCTATCTAGATTATGTTCAGTAAACCGGTTACTGAACATAATCTGGGCTTTCCTATAGTATATCCTCATAAACCTATAGAATATATGCCTGCATGGCATTTTGTGAGCTACAGCCCATCCAATAGTTCAAAGAAGTGCCGGACTCTCCTGGACACCATAGATGGAACCAGGAAAAACCTGGCTCTCATTTTCCAGGTAAATTCTTTCCATGTTGGAGAGGAAGTGGTAGACCAAGTTCTGCTCCAAACCTTTGACCAATCTTCTTCACTGAGTGCTGAGGCGAGTTCTGTCTCCCAGCTGAACTTTGTATGTTCTGTGTTATGGCTTAATAAGTGTACTAAGAATTTATATATTATAGAGATGGCTTTCTCTCCTGTCGGGGATCACCATATCTGTATGAAGGGGAAGGGTCGATCCACACCTGTGACCCAGCTGTTTCTTCTCTTAATTGTTTATTAATATAGTCCTCTGTTGGTAATAATGCAATCTATCACTATCCGTCCAGGTAAACACTTTTTGGGCTTCTTCAAAGGATAGCAGTGGGTCTCCCCGGAGGAGCAGCCAGGAGGCCACAAAACCGTGACTGGCCTGAGTTTTGTACCACTTATCTTGTTGTTGAGGGAAAAAATAAGAGTTCGGTATAAACCATTGATACTTCCATCTATGGTGGCTCAGAATTTTATCTTGAGTGCTCCATTGCCAGCCCTCCAGAACCACTGCCGCAACATCCGGTAGGGATTGCTTAGCTTGTTTAAGATGACTCTGGCTAAACATACAGGCCGGGAGTGCGAAGGGGAGAGGCCTGGCTAAATCTATTGCTTTCCAAAAAGCCTGGTATTTTACATGGCGCCACAGTAGGGCTAGTCTCATTTGGGAGGCTGTCCAATATAAAGAGAGTGCTGGTAGTGCTATTCCTCCCTGCATCTTAGGGAGAAACAGTCTTTGCTGCTTAATTCAAGGCTTTCTATAATTCCATAGGAAATTATACGTTTCTACCAGGATAAGAGTTCCTTGACCGATACGGAGCAGGGGACACATTGAAATAAATAAAGTAAGCGGGGGAGGACATTCATCTTTAATGCTAAGTTTTGTGTGTAGAAGGACTAGGAGGATGGACCAGCATCGCATGTCTTGCTTAAGGTCAGAGCTTAAAGGGGCATAGTTTGTATCCTGAAGCTGGGTTAGATCTCGGGGGATTTTAATTCCTAGATATTTAAGGGATGAAAGGTCCTGTTTTATATTAAACAGGTTTCTAATGGGGGGACGTATAATAAAGTGGGAGGTTTTTAGTTTTATTTGTAATTACAGTATATCCCGAGCAGTTAGAGAAGAAAAAATTACTCACCTTAGTAATTATGTTTCTTCTAATGGAGTCTTGCTGTATTCTGACTATTGCAGCACTCAAACTGCTTCGGAGAGTAGAGGGTTAATTTCTATGCAGAGCATAGAACGTTGCACTCGAGCTCAATTCAGACCTCTGTCTGCTGCACTTTAAAGCGCAACTGTCAGATTCTTATGAGCTAATACTAACTACTATGTGGAAATTGTAACATTTTTACTAGCCAAATAGCAACTAAATATTTTGGATCCCCAAAAGACTCAATTCAAGAAATCCAAAATCAAAAACCAGGTAGTGAACAACTTAAGACTGTTAAATTAATAATATAACCAACTCCCCCACTCTAAAAGGAGGGAGTACCCAAATGCACCCCTGGGGTGCAACACTGCACCTGCCAGCCCACTTCCCAAAAACAGGTTCTGAGAGGGGAGGCAAGGAGGGAGGTCAGACTATAGCAAGACTCCATTAGAAGAAACATAATTACTAAGGTGAGTAATTTTTTCTTCAAACAACATGAGGTCTTGCTGTATTCTGACTGTTGCAGACTACCAAGCAGTACCGCCATGGAGGAGGGAATCGAACCTACCTTGGGAATAGGCTCTGCAGTACTGCTGTACCAAACCGAGCATCACTCCTATCCTAGATGTCCAGGGAGTAATGCTTGGTAAATGTATGGACTGTTTTCCAGGTGGCTGCTTTACATATCTCTAGCAAGGAATATCCCTGGCGCAGCCAGGAAGCAGCTCACCTCTAGTCGAATGAGCCCCTCATGCCTGAGGGAGGTATTTTACCTAGCTTCTCATAGCAGAATTGAATACAAGAGACGATCCACCTGGCAGTAGTTCTTAGTGGCAGGTTTGCCCTTCCCCCTTCCCCATAAGTGAGAAACAACTGAAGGGAGTCAAACCTGCGAGCCTTAGTACACTCAATATAGCAACGAAGGGCTCTTTTAACATCAAAACTACGTAAACTTCTTTCTCCTGAAGAAGAATGATAAGTGAAGAACACAGGGAGAGACACAGATTGGTTCAGATGAAAATCTGAAACCACTTTAGGTAAAAACCTCCTATTAGTTATAAGGACCACCTTATCTCTATGGAATGAGATAAAATCAGGCTCCACTGACAGAGCTTGCAATTCACTGATATGCCTGGCAGAGGTAATAACTACCAGGAACACAGTTTTCCAAGTCAAGTACTTAAGCTTTGCTGAAGACCAAGGCTCAAAAGTGGGTTGCATAAGCTGAGCAATGCAAACATTAAGATCCCAAGCAGGTGTAGGATCCCTAAAGGGGGGATTGGTATGAAGCAATCCCTTGAAAAATTTACAGAATACAGGGTGAGATGACAGTGAGGAAGGCTTTCCCACTGACAGAAAGGCAGAAACAGCTGACAAATGTGCTTGGAGAGTAGCTGGTCTGAGGCCTAGGCCATTAAGATGAACCATACAATCCAGAACTGTAGACAATTCAGCAGTGTCTGGGGATATATGTTTCTTGGAACACCAAATGCTGAATCTTTTCCATTTGGAGTTATAAGTTTTTTTCTGGTGGCAGGCTTTCGAGAGGCTTTGAGAATATCCAGAACCCCTTAGGACAGATGTAAATCTGCATACTCTAACTCTTCAAGAGCCATGCCTTGAAATTGAGAGACTGAAGATTGGGGTACCAAATCCTCCCCTGAGAGGATGTTAACAGGTTGTAATTCCTGGGAAGAGACGGGAAGATGGACTTATAGGGACAGCAACAGTGGATACCAAGGCTGCCTGGCCCAGTTTGGAGCAATCAGAATCACTTTGCAAGGCTGTGACCTTATCTTGACCAGAACCTTGAACAGTAGAGGAAAGACATATAGAAATGTCCCTTCCCAGTTCAAAATCAGAGCATCCAGAGGGATTGAACCCAAGACTGGGGGTCTGCAACAAAACAGAGGAAGTTGGTGATTTTCTGGGGCTGCAAAGAGATCTATGTCTGGAGTGCCCCACCTTGAAAAAATCACTTTCAACACCAGAGGGTCCAGGGACCATTCGTGATGGCCCTGGGAGATCCTGCTCAATACATCTGCTGGCACATTGTCCTTCCCTGGAAGGTGGACTACTATCAGAGAGGTCTGCAGAGAATTAGCTAGGGACCACAATTTCACAGCTTCTGTGCACAAGGCCACGGAACAAGTGCCTCCCTGCTTGTTGATGTACCACGTGGTGGTGGTGTCTGTCCTGACCTGAACCACCCTGTTCTGCACTGACTGAGAGAAAGCTTGCAGAGCCAGAAAGACCACCCTGAGTTCCAAGAGATTGATATGAAGAAGGGATTCCTGAGGGAACCACAGTCCCTGGGCTGTGAGAGCCCCCAGATGGGCTCCCCACCCCAGTAGAGAAGCATCCGTGGTTAGGACCACAGAGTGAGACTGAGTGACAAATGGGACTCCTTGCCTGAGGTTGCCCTGATCCTGCCACCATTGGAGAGCCCAGATCAGAGTCTCAGTCACTGGAACTAGTTTGGTTAGAGAATCTTTCTTCTGAGAGCAAAAGGCCCTCAGATGAAACTGAATGTCCCTCATCTGAAATCTGGCCCCTTGGACCACTCCGGTAGAAGCTGGCGTGTGGCCCAGAAGCTGAAGGAAGTGCCTTGCTGGCCAAGAGACCAGAAGGTGGAATGAAGACGCCAGCTTTACAATAGCCCTTGCCCTTCCCAGGGGAAGAAAAGCTCTTGCTTTGACTGTATCCAACTCTGCAACTATGAAGGTGAGGAGCTGTACAGGCTCGAGAACTGACTTGGGAAGATTGAGAAGGAATCCTAGGGAAGTGAGCATTTGCTGAGTCACTTGCAAGTCTGACTTGACTTGGTCTGGGGACTGACCCACAATAAGCCAGTTGTCCAGGCATGTAAATATGGAAATATTTTTCTTTCTTAAAAAGGCCACTACTACTGCTAGGCATTTTGAGAATACCCTTGGAGCTGATGACAGGCCGAGGAGCATAGTGTTAAACTGATAATGGCCTGAAGGCAATTCAAACCGGAGGACTTTCTGTGGGAGCACCTGATGGGAATGTGAAAGTAGGCATCTTTTAAGTCCAGGGAGGCTGGCCAGTCCCCTGGCCTTCGAGAGGGAAGGATTATTCCCAGAGTCACCATTTTGAATTTTGGTTTTAAAAGATGTTTGTTCAGGTATCTTAAGTCTAGGATGGGTCGCCACTCCCTTGTCTTTTTGGGGTAAGGAAGTACCTGGAGTACAGACCTTTGCCCTGTGTGCTAGGAACTCTCTCTACAGCCTTTAGAGCCAGTAGAGATGAAACCTCTGCCTCTGGGGCAATGGTTTTGGAGATGCTTGTAGGTGGAAAAGATCTGGCCCTCAGCTTTGGAAATTTCTTGAAGCTGAGAACCAGCCCCTGACTTACCACCTCCAGGACCCACTTGTCTGAGGTAACAGACATTCAGTCCTGGACGAAGTAAGCCAGCCTGCCTCCTACAGGAATGGAGGTGTCAACCTGGGCTGATACATCAGGGTGTCTGCTTGGCAAGAGCCTTAGGTTGAGGGATTGATGCAGCCTTGTTCATCCCCCTTCTGCCTCTTCCTCTGAAGAACCCCCTCTGAGGAAAGGGAGAAGAGGCATGTGCTTGGTGAAAAGGCCTGCCCCTGCCCCTAGCTTGCTGCCTTTGAGGAGTTGCCTGCCTTTCCTTGGCCTGTGCACTCCTATAGGTGGTCCTATACTCATCCATCTTTTTCATATAATTCTCTGTTTGCTCCCAAAACAGAGAATTACTCAACACAGGGAAATCCATGGCCTTAGCCTGGGTGTCCTGTGAGAGGCTAGTACATCTGAGCCAAGCCATTCTCCCAAGAGCCACAGATGTAGCCATGACTCTAGATGACACATCATTGGAGTCCACAGCAACATAGAACTATACCTTAGATGCCTCAGTCCCATCAGCAGCCACCCCCTCCAGCTCCGAGGCTAGCTGGGAGGAGGCCTGCTTAGCCAGTGCCAGTACAGTGTCCCACCTGGACTTCTGGTACCTGGCTGCATAGGCCATATAATTAGCCTGCCTGAGTCCCAAGGCAAATGCTATGTACTGTTTCTTTGCCATGGCATCAAGCTTCCTAGAGTCTTTATCTGGGGGGTGTGAAGCCAAGGGTATATTAACCTTATCACAGGCTGCAGCCTGCACAACTCCAACATGGCTGCATTGTTGATACAAGTACTCTGTACCCGAACCTGATAAGGTGTACCTTTTGTCCATCCTTCTGTCGACAGGAGGTACAGAATTTGGAGTTTTTAAAATCTTTTGCGTCTGTTTCCCAAAAGACTTAAGAAGGGGAATAGACAGTCTCGTGGACTCTGGGATGTTCATCATCTCCATATAATCAGGTTCCTCTACAGTTTCTTTCACAGGGAGTTGGAGGGTTTCTGCCACTTTCCTGTAAAACATGTAGTGGGAAGGTGACTCAGAAAGCCTAGGAGGGGAAACACCAGAAGGCCTGTCTGGGGAGATGTCCGGTTCAGTGGGCTCAACCAGACCTTCCACACCATCATCATCTTCATCATCATCATAATCTTCATCCCCCTCCAAATCCAGTTCATAGAAATCTTCAGGGGCATAATCTTGAACTGGAGGAACCGACCGAACCGAGCACCTGCCAGAAGGTGCCGGATCAGACGGAACCGAGAAAGCGATTCTACAATCCTTATCGCTTTGGCAATCTCTTCGGTGGTCGGAAAATGGGTCTCTGGATCCGAACTGGCCAATTTTTCTTTTCTTTTCCTTTTTGTAGGAACCGATCTATCAGGATCGACTCTCCTCTTGCCCGAAGTATCGCCCTGGTCAGAGGGCACTCCCTCAGGTTCGGTCGGAACTGAACAGGGCTGGCCATCCGGGTCAGCGGACTTCGCGGCCTCCTTATCCCTAAGCTTACCTAATCTTTTTTCCAGGGTAGACTTAGGGAAATTTTTACAGATTTGGCAGTCTGAATCGAGGTGGTCAAACTCCAGACAATAAACACTGGTGGTGTGGGGATCAGCTTTATAAAGACCTCCCCACACACACACTGCAGTGTTGAAACCCAGTGGGCCCAGTTTTCCTTTTGGGTTTCTCAGACGTAGCCATCCTAACCACAGACTTACCCTTTTTATGGCAAACAACCAGGCAAGAGACCCTTATCGGTTTCTAACTTTGTCATGGGTATTGGAAAAAACTGCAAGAAAATTTGTTTGTTTTTTTAAACCAATAAGGACAGGTAACCACAATAAGTTTAGAAACAAAAACAGAACATAATTCACTAAACGGCCGGTTCAGCTGAACCGGTTGAAAAATCAATTTTTACAATTTCCACAAGTTTACTATGTCTAGTTCACTACCTAGTACTTACTATACCACAGACAGAGATCTGAACCGAAACTTGCGAAAATATAATCGGTACAACTGAGGACTTTAACCGACTTTCGACCCGTGAGCAAAGGAGAACTCTCTGGAGCGACCATTCAGTTAGGCGGAGTAAAGAATCTGACAGTTGCACTTCAAAGTGCAGGAGACAGAGGTTTGAACTGAGCTCGAGCTCAACGTTCTATGCTCTGCATAGAAATGAACCCTCTACTCTCCGGGGCAGTTTGAGTGCTGGGGCTAACTGCAATAGTCAGAATACAGCAAGACTTCATGTTGTTTGAAAATTACTAACTTATCAAATAAAGCTGGCATGGATACAGTAAGGTTGATTAGGTAGCCTAGAATGTCGTCCGCAAAAAGTGACAGCTTATGCTCCGTGCCAGCTGATGAATTCCTTGTATATCTGGGGTTTCATGAATAAGTTGGGCAAGGGGTTCCATATAGAATGCAAATAATAGAGGGGATAAGGGGCATCCCTGACGAGTGCCTCTGTTTAATGGGAAACTCTGGGAGCTATGGCCATTTAATCTAATGAAGCCTTGGGGCAGTGTTCCCATTTACCCCCATCTGTACGTGATTCAAGTACAAATTATGAAATTCAAGTACATTTTTGTGTGAAGGGGTACACTGTACCCCCATAATTCTGTTAGATGTGTATGTACCCCACAAAAATGTTGTACAAGTGATGAAATAACCCTTGTAATTTAATTTGTACTGCTGAAAATTTTGGGAGAGGGTGCAGTGCACCCCCAGATCTGCAGCCTTAATGGGAACACTGCTTGGGGGTCTTTATATATTTTATGGAACAACTCTATAAATAGTCTGGGGAAGCCAAATGTGGCAAGGACCCCATCCAAGAAAGACCAGGAGACCTTGTCAAATGCTTTTTCCACATCGAGGCCTAAGAGAAGTACTGGTCTTGGCTGGTTATGAGTATGTTCGATTACGTAGATAGTTCTACGTATATTATCTTGGGCTCGCCTGCCTGGGATAAAACCATGTTGATCCAGGTATATCAGATTGGAGGCAAACTACATAAGCTTACGTGCCAAAATGGATGAAAAGATTTTATAATCTGTGTTGAGGACCGAAATTGGTCTATAGGAGGAACATAGTGTGGGGTCCTTGCCCGGCTTCGGTATCACCAAAACGATGGCGTAGTTCCAGGAAGGTGGAATTATTCCTTCAGGAGAGTGGATAAAGGAGACTAATCTGTGTAGTAGGGGAGAGGAAGCTTTTAGTGTTTTTTATTTTTTTTAATAATAAAATTTTTTTTATTAGGCACGAGGACATTTATACATTATACAAGACATTTTACATAGATATATTCGTTCAGTTTATATAATTATACATTGGACTTTAAAAAAAAAAATCTCTCATCCAGCATCGGGACTAATTAATCACATGAACTAGACAAGTTTCGTTTTAGCATTTCTCCAGTATTGATTTGATTAGCTTCAGGGAACAAAGTCTGAATAAGTGCTTAACTGATACATAATCTATTTTCTCCATTTTGTATCAGATACCTCCACTCTATCCTGTACTCTGGCCGCCATCCTCTCCATCCTATATATCTCTCTTGTCAAGTTTAGCCACCATCCCTTAGTGGGCAGCCTATTCATTCCCCATAGTCTGGTTATTACCTTTTTTGCTGCCAATATTAGCAATGTAGTTTGCAGGTATACATTTTTCTCTACTTTTAAACCAAATGGGGTAGTAGCTGTCAGTATATACCCAGAGGTAAAAAGACCTGGGTTTCATATTTGCCACCAGCTCCTGCACTACCTCCTCCCAGTAAGGACCCAGCATGCTGCAATTCCAAAATATATGAGTCTGGTCTGCATGTACTGCTCCATATCCCCTCCAACACTTTCCTTCAGGATCACCTGTAAAACTAGCTACCACAGCAGGAGTGCGGGAAAATCTATATCATAATTTCCATGCAGACTCTTTCCAATATGGGGATCCCGAGGCCTTAAGCATAAGTGGGGAGGCCATTTTCCAGTTAGTAACCGGTAGGTCAGTCCCCAGTTCCAAGGACCAGTGGGCTCTAATCGACTCAGTAGAGTCTTCTGGTTTCAAACAACATGAAGTCTTGCTGTATTCTGACTATTGCAGTTAGGTCCTGCCTTTCAACTGCCCCGGAGAACAAAGGGTTAACTTTTCTGTACCTTGCATAGAACGTTCGTCATGAGCTGGGTTGAAGCCCCTGTCTGTTGTTGTTCAAACTGCAACCGTCAGGTTCTTTACTCCGCCTCACTGAACAGTCGCTCCGGAGATTTCTCCTGCTGCTCGTTTCAAAAGTCAGTTGAAGTGTCGATTTTCGGTCGGTTTCTACCGAATTGTTGTTTCCGCATAGTCGTTCAAGTCTCTGTCTGTGGTACCATGAGTACTAGATAGGTTTTTGTTCTGTTTTCTGTGTGGAACTTGTAAACTGTGGATCGGTTCGGCCGAACCGATCAATTTGAGTTAAAAAACTTGTGTTTTACTTTAGTGTATGGTTACCGGTCCGTGTAGGTTCTAAAAACCCGGTTTTAAGTGCGTTTTTCAAGACCCGTGACACAGTCAGGAACCGATAGGGAGTCTTGCCTGGCGGATTGCCGAAAGAGTACGTTTTGGTTAGTTGGCCATGTCTGAGAAACCCAAGAAAAACGGGCCCACTGGGTTTCAACACTGCAGTGTGTGTGGGGAGGTCTTTGCTAAGGCTGATCCCCACACCACCTGTGTTTATTGTCTGAGGTTTGACCACCTCGATTCAGACTGCCAAATTTGCAAGAATTTTCCCAAATCTACCCTGGAAAAGAGATTAGGTAGACTGAGGGAAAGGGAGGCCGAGAAGTCCGCTGACCCGGATGGCCAGCCCGGTTCAATTATGACCGAACCAGAAGGAGTGCCCTCTGACTAGGGCGATACTTCTTCGGGTAAAAGGAGAGCCAATTCCGAGGAATCGGTTCCGAGAAAAAGAAAAGACAAATCGACCGGTTCGGACCCAAAATCTCATACGCCGACCGCCAATGAGATAGCCAAGGCGATTAGGATTGTGTAATCGCTTAGTTCGGTTCCAACCGAACCGGCACCATCTGGCAGGGGCTCGGATCGGTCGGTTCCCCCGGTTCCAGATTATGCTTTGGAAGAATTTTATGTACCGGAGTTTGAGGAGGAGGGAGAGTATGAGTATGATTATGGTGATGGTGAAAGTCTGGATGTGCCTATTGACCCAGACATCTCCCCAGACAGACCTTCAGGTGTTTCTCCTCCTAGGCTATCTGAGTCCCCTTTACACTACATGTTCTACAGAAAGGTGGCTGATACCTTCCAGCTTCCTGTGGAGGAAGCAGTAGAGGATCAGGAAGAGCCGGATTATGTTGAGATGATGGACATCCCAGAGTCCAGGACACTGTCTATTCCCCATCACAAATCTTTTGGGAAACAGACACAAAAAATTCTTAAGTCTCCCTAATTCTATACCTACCGTAGACAGACGAATGGACAAGAGGTACACTCTCTCAGGCTCAGACACGGAGTTCCTTTTTCAGCAATGAGCAATGTTGGGGTTGTACAGGCTGCTGCCTGTGATAAGGCAAACATTTCCTTGGCATCACACCCCCCAGACAAGGAGTCCAGGAAGATTGATGCCATGGCAAAGAAACAATACATGGCAGCATCTTTGGGACTCAGGCAGGCTAACTATATGGCCTGTGCAGCCAGGTACCAGAAGTCCAGGTGGGACACTGTACTGGCACTGGCTAAACAGGCTCCCACCCAGCTTGCCAAGGAGCTGGAGCAGATGACTGCAGATGGGATTGAGCCATCGAAAAGAGACAAAGAATTACATAAAGAAAATGGACGAATACAGGGCCACTTACAGGAGTGCCCAGGCCAAAGAAAAGCAAACAACTCCTCAAAGGCAGCAGTCCAGGGGCAGGGGCAGGCCTTTCCAAAGGCCTTTTTACCAAGCTCAGGCCTCCTCTTCTTCCTTTTCGCAGAGGGGGTTCTTTAGAGGGAGAGGCAGAAGGGGGATGAGCAGGCCTGCATCCACCCCTCAGCCTAAAGCCCCTGCCAAGCAGACACCCTGATGGGTCTGCCCGGGTCGATTCTCCTATACCAGTAGGGGGGCAGGCTGGCTTACTTTGTCCAGGACTGGATGTCTCTTACATTAGACAAGTGGGTCCTGGAAGTAGTAAGCCAGGGACTGGTTCTCAGCTTCAAAACATTTCCCAAGATGAGAGCCAGATCTTTTCCACCTGCAAATCTCTGAGACCCTCGCCCTAGAGGTAGAGGTAGAGGTTTCTTCTCTCCTAGCTCTCAGAGCTATAGAGAGAGTTCCCACCCTACACTGGGGCAAAGGATTGTACTCCAGGTACTTCCTAACCCCCAAGAAGACAGGAGAGTGGAGACCCATCCTGGACCTAAGATATCTGAACAAACATCTGTTAAAGCCAAAATTCAAAATGGTAACTGGGAATTATCCTTCCCTCTCTAAGGCCAGGGGACTGGCTAGCCTCCCTGGACCTCAAAGATGCCCTACTTTCACATTCCCATCAGGTGCTCCCACAGAAAGTACTCAGGTTCGAGTTGCCCTCAGGCCACTATCAATTCAGAGCAATGCTCTTTGGCTTCTAACATCAGCCCCAAGGGTCTTCACAAGTGCCTGCAGTAGTTGCTCCTTCCTAAGAAGAGGAAAGATTTCCATTTTCCTTAGTTGGACGACTGGCTCATAGTAGGTCAGTCTCCAGACCAAGTCAAGTCACATCTGCAAGTGACCCAGCAAGTGCTCACTTCTTTAGGATTTTTTCTCAACCTACCAAAGTCAGTTCTCGAACCAGTGCAGCTCCTCACCTTCATAGGTGCAGAACTGGATACGGTAAAGGCAAGAGCCTTATGGAATTGGCCTCTTCACTCACTCTTCAGGTGTCTCGACAAGCAAGGCATTTCTTTCAGCTACTGGGCCACATGGCAGCCTCCACAGCAGTGGTCGAGGGAGCAAGATTCCAAGTGAGGGACATTCAGTTCCACTTAAGAGCCTTTTGATCCAAAAGAAAGGATTCCCTTACCAAACTAATCCCAGTGACTCGAACCCTGATCCAAGCCGTACAATGATGGCAGGATCAGGACAGTTTGAGACAAGGGGTTCCGTTTGTCACTCAGTCTCATTCAGTGATGCTCACCACAGTTGCCTCCCTGCTGGACTGGGGAGCCCATTTGCGGGATCTTACCACCCAGGGACTGTGGTCACCTCAGGAATCTCTGCTTCACATCAATCTCTTGGAACTCAGAGCAGTGTTTCTGGCACTGCAAGCTTTTTCCAAATCTGTACAGAACAGGGTGGTTCGGGTCAGAACAGACACCATCACCACCATGTGGTACATCAACAAGCAAGGAGGCACTCGGTCTCCAGCCTTGTGCACAGAAGCAATGAAGTTGTGGTCCCTGGCCTATTCCCTGCAAACCTCTCTGATAGCAGTTCACCTCCCAGGGAAGGACAATGTCCTAGCAGATGCACTGAGCAGAATATCCCAGGGCCATCACGAATGGGCCCTAGATCCTCTGGTTTTGAAAGTGATTTTCTCGAGATGGGGCACTCCAGAGATGGATCTTTTTGCAGCCCCAGACAATCACCAACTTCCTCTCTTTTGTTGCAGACCCCAAGTCTTGGGCTCAGTCCCCCTGGATGCTCTGATTCTGAACTTGGAAGGGAAATTTCTGTATGCTTTTCCCCCCTTTTCTCTCCTGTTCAGGGTATTAGTCAAGATAAGGTCACAACCATGCAAAGTGATTCTGATTGTTCCAGACTGGGCCAGACAGCCATGGTATTCCTTGTTGCTGTCCCTAACAGTCCACCTTCCCCTGTCTCTTCCCAGGAATTACAACCTGTTAACATCCTCTCAGGGGAGGATTTGGTACCCGAATCTTCAGTCTCTCAATCTTAAGGCTTGGCTCTTGAAGAGTTACGAGTTTGCAGATCTGCATCTTTCCCAAGGGGTTCTGATATCCTTAAGACTTCTCGAAAGCCTTCCACCAAAAAGACATACAACACCAAATGGAAAAGATTCAGCATTTGGTGTTCTAAGTAGAATATTTCTCCAGACTCTGCTGAATTGCCTACGGTTCTGGATTATATGGTCCATCTTAATGGCCTAGGCCTCAGACCAGCTACCCTCAAGGTACACTTGGCAGCTGTTTCTGCTTTCCTGTCGGTAGGCAAGTCTTCCTGTCATTCCATCCTGTATTCTGTAAGTTTTTCAAGGGATTGCTTCACACCAATCCCCCCTTTAGGGATCCTGCTCCTGCTTGGGACCTTAATGTTTGCATTGCTCAGCTTATGCAACCCCCCTTTGAGCCTTTTTTCCTCAGCAGAGCTTAAGTACTTGATTTGGAAAACTGTGTTTTTGATAGCCATTACTTCTGCCAGACGTATCAGTGAATTGCAAGCCCTGTCAGTGGACTCTGATTTCATCGCTTTTCACAGAGATAAAGTGGTCCTTAGAACTAACAGAAAGTTCTTACCTAAAGTGGTTTCAGATTTCCACCTCTACCAGTCTATATCTCTCCCTGTTTTCTTCACTGACCATTCCTCCTCAGGAGAGAGGAGGCTACACAGTTTGGATGTTAAATGAGCCCTTAGTTACTACATAGAGCGTACCAAGGGTCACAGGTCTGAATCCCTCCAGTTTTTCGTCACTTATGGAGAAGTTGGTAAAGGCAAACCTGCCACTAAGAGATCTATTGCCAGGTGGATTGTTTCTTATATACAATTCTGCTATGAAAAACTGGGTAGAACTCCACCCTCAGGCCTGAGGGCTCATTCCACAAGAGGTACAGCTGCTTCCCTGGCTGCTGCCAGGTATATTCCTCTCTTAGAAATTTGTCAAGCAGCCACCTGGAAAACAGTCCATACTTTCACCAAGCATTTCTCTCTGGATATCCAGAATAGGAGTGATGCGTCTGCCTACAGCAGTACTTCAGAGTCTATTTCAAAGTAGGTTCTGTCCCTCCTCCATGGAGGTACTGCTTGGTAGTCTGCAATAGTCAGAATACAGCAAGACTTCATGTTGTTTGAAGAAAAAATTACTCACCTTAGTAATTATGTTTCTTCTAGTGGAGTCTTACTGTATTTTGACCTCCCCCAACCCGCCTCCCTCTCATAACCTAGTTTTTGGGATGTGGGTGGGCAGGAGCAGTATTGGCACCCTAGGGGTGTCCTTTTTACACCCTCTTTTTTGTTTGGGTGGAATGTTGTGTTTTGGATGTGTTTTTGTTTTTGGGTTTCCTGGCTTGAGTCTTCCTTTGAAACCAAAAACATTATATAATGTATGGTAGAACGTTGTTATAGGTAGAAATCTACCTTTTTATAACAACGTTTTACCATCGATGTGAAGTCACGATGTTGTCCACTGACGGTATGTCACATCGATGGGTTAACAACCGGGAACAGTCAGGGCATGCGCGCAGCTGGATCAGACAGCCTTGTAACGGCCGCAGCGGTGAGGGCAGAGCAGTGGGGACATGAAAAAACAGCAGTAAGGAACTGCTTTCTTTACTAAAAAGAACGAACTGGTACCATACACCATAAAAGCTAATGTATGGTACATCGATGGTTAACCGTTTTGTTAACCAATCCGTTATTGTAGTGACGTAAACCTCTCGGCTTCACCTCGAGGTTTCATGGTCGCCTCAGGAATCTCTCGGCGGTTAACAAACCGGTTAACCATCGATGACCATACATTATCCTCTATATATTTGCCAGTTAGCTAGCAAAAATTTTACAGTTTCCACACAGAACACCTAGTGAGTTTTTGCTCGTAAAGATCTGACGGTTGCAGTTTGAACAACAACAGACAGGGGCTTCAACTGAGGTCGTTATGAACGTTCTATGCAAGGCATAGAAAAGTTAACCCTTTGTTCTCTGGGGCAGTTGAAAGGCAGGACCTTACTGCAATAGTCAGAATACAGCAAGGCTCCACTAGAAGAAACATAATTACTAAGGTGAGTAATTTTTTTCTTCTCTCCCAAAGCAAGGTAGGCCAGACTGATACCATGGTCTAAAGTGGTACCTTCTCTCTGTGATGGAGGTAATTTTATTATTAGTGGGGAGTTTTCAGCTACTTCTGCCAGTACTTCCTCCATTGGCCGCAAATAAGATTTTAGCTGCATATGAAAGAAGCCCTGGAATATTTTATACTGAGCCTGAAGCTGGACAAATGAATAAAGGCCCTGTGGGCCTAATAATTGAAAAAAACATATTTGATATTATATTTGTACCACTGGGTTAAGGATCTATCCAAAGAATTGGGTGGAAAGGCACCGTTCACCACAAGGGATCTCAGAAAAAGTGCCTCCATGGACAGTAATCTTTTATTGAGTACAGTCACCCAGTGCTTAAACACCTCTCCAGTATATTGAGGGAATTTAGAGAGAGGTATGCAATCAGGAGGATGTCCAAAGAGACAGTCCATCAGGTCTTCTGTGCCATTCCAAGTCATCTCAAACTGCTTCCAGGGCATAATATAATTGGGGTTCATCCAGGAGAGTAAGATCTTTAATTTAGAAGCTCAGGCATAGTTCAGGAGATTCAGTAAATTTAACCCACCTCTGTCTTTTGATAACTGTAATAGAGAGTACCGAATCCTGGGAGGTTTCCCCTGCCATATAAAGCAAGAGATCAACCTATTCCAAGCTTGAAAATAAGTCGGTTTCGGAAATAATGGGAGTGTCTGCAGACAGAACAAAATCCGGGGAAATATGTTTTAATAATTTCTGTTCAAGGTAGGAAATTCAAAGGCATCTGTGACCATCATGTGAGGTCCTCAGTTATGTTTTGGGTTAGAGGTTCAAAATTTGCAATATCTGCATGTATCTGATTTTTAGTAAGATGGATCCCAAGGTACCGCATCGATTGTTTATACCACTTAAGGGGAAATGCATGTTTTAAAGCAGGGGAAGCGATGTAGTTACACAGTACTACCTCTGTTTTTCGTTGGTTAATTTTATACCCTGAGATTTTACCGTACATCTCCAGTTGTTCCCAGACCCTTGGGATTGATATATCCAGGGAGGACAAAGTGAGAAGGATGTTGTCTGCAAATAGTGAAATTTTATGGTTTGTGCCTCCCATAGGTATGCCCTCAATCTCCGGGTGAGCTCTAACGGTTTGGGCTAATGGCCCAAGATACAGAGCAAATAACAGGGGTGAGAGGGGGCATCCCTGAAGAGTCTGTAGAGGAAAAGGGTCAGAAATAGAGCCATCTAATTTTAAATAAGCCCGAGGGTGTTTATACATATTTTGCAATTGTTGTATGATCTCAAGGGGAAAGCCAAAACTAGACAAGGTAGCCCACAGAAATGACCAGGCCACCTTGTCAAATGCTTTTTAAGTTTTTAGTATTTTGTAAAATTCTCCGGCAGCCCATCAGTTCCTGGGCATTTTCTTGTTTTCAGTTGACCAATGGTCATCTCTGTGTCCCGGATAGAAATAGGGGAGGTCAATGCTGTTTTTGGGGTTCCGAGAGTGTAGGGAGGTGTAATTCAGACAGAAAGGTTGCAATGTCTGTATCCGAAACTTCTTTGGGGGAAGAATATAAGTTAGAATAGTATTCATAAAAAGCCTCTGAAATATTGGGGATAGTATGCTTCATATCCCTGGAGTGGGGGTTTCGGATCTTAACTATAGTGGCCTTGGCTGTCTGAGCCCTTAGTCTCCCTGCTAATAATTTCAAAGATCGCAGACATCCATCATAAAACTTCTGCCTAAGGAAGGTAAGTCTTTTGCTCAACATAGTAGTCCAGCAGGTTATTTAATTCTTTTTTAAACTCATGGAGTTCCCTAGTTCTCTGTTTACAAATTTTAACGCATTGCTGATCCTCCATCTCTTTGATTCGGTAGGAAAGGGAATCTCTACGTGTTTCTCTCTGTCTCTTTCTTCTGGCCGCTATCTCTATTAATTTCCCCCTTACCAAGGCCTTCGCTGTGTCCCATAATATAGCCGGGTTAGTGTCCGGGATATCATTATCCCTTATGGCCTGTTGGATTGTATCATTAATTTGATTGACTGTCTCCTGATCCCTCAGAAGGGACAGATTAAGCCTCCAGAAGGTGTTTTTACCCTGCCTCCCCGTACCACACTGGAACATTACGAAGACTGGTGCGTGGTCTAATATCACGAAATCCCCACTCCATGACTTCACAATTGACCCCAGACGCTCTTGTGATGTTAATAAGTAGTCTAGACATGAGTATGACCCATGGGCTTGTGAGAAAAAAGTATGTCTTGGGGCAGTACCATTTAGATGCTTCCATGTGTCTTCAAAGCTTAGTTCCTTTAGTAGTTTATTTAGTTCCCTGGCTGTTCGTTTGGTCTTTCCCTGCATGGCTGTCTGTGGGCCCTCTAGTGGTAAATTTACATTTAGGTCACCTCCGCATATAATCTGGCCTTCGCCCCACTGTGCCAATTGTAGAAAAAAAGTGTGGTAGAAACTCAGATTGGTATTTGGAGGGAAGTAAACTAATGCAATGGTGAGCATTTGGCCATTGAGAATACCATTTGCCATTGCATATCTGCTGTCTTTATCTACTAATTGTTCTTTAATGTTTTTTTTCTGGGGTAAGGATCATTGTACCCCTCCTTCTAACTCTTTTGTACGAGGAGACTATTACATGGGAAAAAACAAATTTTCACATTTTTTGTGTTCCCCTATAGAGAGGTGGGTTTCCTGTAGGAGCAAAATATTCCCCCCTGAGCATCTAAGATATGACAGGAGTTTACTTCTTTTAACCGGGTTTGAAATCCCGTGCACATTATGTGTGCAAACAGTATATGACTGTGCCATAATTAAAAAAGAACTGCAGGGTTAAATAGTGTAATTCTCCAGTCATCTGCCAGAAATTGAATACCTAAATTAGCTTCCTTGTTAACTGTAACCCTTGCTGCTTTTCTGTGTCATCCAGAAAGCTTCATGGCCCTGTTATATTTCTACAAAATAAGGTTGCCAGCATGGCAAAAAACACAAACAAGTTAACACAAGTCATAACTATCGAACTATGCTTCCAAGATAGGAGGCTTGTATAGTGAACAGGCCTCCGTGTCTCTCCTTTACAGGACAGAACGAGGAGGTATACTAGTACTCCCATTCCTGGGAGACTTCCTCTGGAGCCAAGAATAGAAAATGGCTCCTATCAAAAAATAAATGCAGCATTGTGCTTTTATACGCACATCACTCTTAGGAGATCCCTTCATTATCTTTAACCAATTGAAACTATCTTGCTATCAGTACTTTATCACCTTGGGTTTAAAACGGGGATCATCGGGCAAATATCTGTGGAGGAGAAGGGTCCCCCCCTCTCGTAGTATTTACCAAAAATAAAAGGTATTATACCATTAGTTTATGGTGCATTTTCCCCACTAGTAAAGACAGGAAAAGGGTTGCTACTATGGCAGAGCTTAAAAAGAAGGAAAGCATTAACACAGTGATCTAGCCACAAACTGAAGGCATGGGCGATTGCCATCAAAAGTAACCTTATATGCTGGTACAAGATTAAAAGTCCCAAAGTGTCTCAGTTCATAAACGCATAGGGAAGAGAGAAAAAGAAATTAGGTCGCTCCCGAAGGTAGGTTGTTAAGACTCGAAAAAACTTGGCCACCATCCGATAGGTAAGGTACTCGGTTATTAAGGTATTTATAGTCAACGTTTGATTTTATGGGGAGAGGGGCCCATTTTATTCATCTTCTGTAGAAGGCTCTGGACAGACTGGAAGACGTCGACTGGTGCAAGCTGATTACTGCCCTGACGTTTCCTGGACAGCACTTGCTGCCACTGTGGTTCCCTGTGCCTAGATTTTAAGTTCCCAGGCACCACGATCACTGAGACATTGAGGCCCTTCTCCTTAAGCACTGCACAAGCTGTAGAAAAGGACGAATACACTTTCACTCCCACCTCCCAAAACACATGGAGCCTGGCCAGATAGAGGGTATGAAAACAGATAGTTTTCTTTCTCTCAGCAGTTTCTGTAGGGGGGCAAGCTCCATGCGTTGTCGTTGTACCTCAGGGGGAAAGTTGTGGTCAAAGTACAACCTAGCCCCCAGATAAGTAATGTCCTTTTTGGCCCAAGCACGGTGTAGTAGGTCCTCCTTAACTTTGAAAGAGCTGAGCTTAAAAATGATTGATCTTGGGCGTGCTTTCGGATCTGTGGGTTTTGGCACAAGAGAGCGATGGGCACGCTTCACTGAAAATTGGTATGTGGCTGGCAGATCGAAAACATCCTTCAGTAGGCATTCAGTGAAGACATGCATTGGATTGGTTTCTGCTGCTTCTGGCAACCCATACAGTCGCAAGTTTTCTTTACGTAACCTGCTCTCTAGGTCAGTGCATTTTAATTTTATCTCAGCTGTTTGTATCATAAGGAACTCCACCACACGGAATTACTGTGATGCTCTGTCTTCCATTTCCGACACCTGTTCCTCCATCGTATCAGTTCTAGTTTCCAGCTTTGTTAGTTTTTTTGTTGTATTACCTTGAATTCTTTCTCATTCTCTAATCGGGAGGCCTGTATTTCTTTCAATATTGTCTCAAAGCATGAGCGGGTTAGCTGCTGGGACTCTTCCCTCAGTGTCGTGTTCAGTAGCCCACAAACTGGCAGGCGAGGGGCTCCTACTCCGATCTGAGGAATCTTGCCTTAATCTGTTGGCATCTTGCAACTGCTGACGACCTCTTTTGCCCAATTTGATGCCACCAATTTCTCCTTTACTTCCTTTTGACATTTTGCTCATATTGGGTAGAAAATAGGAGTTCAAGGGAGTTTTAAAGATAGATGGTTATAAGCGTGGGTGGGATCATTGTCTAGCCAGTTCGGTGACGTCACCGGAAGTCCTTCTGTCACCTTTCAATAAATAAAACCCTCATTGATCTTTTTTTTTTTTTTATTTCTCCCAGCCCTTACACACACACACGTCCCCGCTGTAGCGCATGTATATGGAGGCACACACGTGCACACCATTCAGGACACCCCTCCCTTCCAGTTGCACCGTTAACTGCCTATGCCGGCATCGAACCGCCATTCGATGACAGCGGGACTTCGGTCGACCCCGCCCCTTACAGGAGAGCCAACAATCGATCCTGTTCTCACCCACCCCTGTGCCAGCACCCAGCGACCTGAGGTCGTTCCTGCACCTGGGTCGCCAGCATAGCGCAAGGTGTGGTGTCCAGTGCCTCAACCCTCAGTGCCACCAGGCCGGCTCCTTTTTTTTTTTTTTTTTTTAACTTTTAAAAAAAGTTGCCAATCATTACCCCACCACCCCACACCCCCTCAGTAAGATGTCCCTCCATGCAGATCCACTCTCCCAGATTGGAGAGCTTTTCTTGCTGCTGGAACCAGCGACTGCAATATAAGAGCATAAGGTAAATGCGGTTTAATGTATTTCTATGGGGGTCGAACTTATTTTCATAACTTTCTCATTTTTGAACATTTTGACACCAAATTTTCAGCATGGCATTTTTGGGACCCCAGCTCATGAACAAGGGCAGTGAAATGATGGAAATCCATCCCAAGCGGTGATTTCATGGTTGTTGTGCAAAAATATCCTTTCGGGTGGGATTTGAAAATGTTCTTTGACCTTGTTCATGAGGTGACATCATAAGATGGCTGTGTTGAAAATTTGAGGTAAAAATATTAAACAAAGTTATGAGTGTACATAGAAATTTTGAAATGCATGTTCATAACTGTGGTCGTTTTCACTGTTTCAACCCCAAATTTTCAACATAGCCGTTTTTTCGCACCACACCACATCATGAATGCAACAGCTGTCTTTTTTTCAAATCCTAGCCGAAATGTGTTTCGCACCTGTGCTGTAGAATGATGTTTCGTCTGAGATTTGAAAATTTTCACTTGCCATGTTTATGAGGTGTGTTCCTAACAAGGCTATGTTGAAAATGTGGGGTCTATATTAAAAAAAAAAAAAAAAGTTTTGAAGGTACATTGATAACTTTGGTACATTTTGAGTTCTGTTGCTGCACAGAAGTGCAGGATCAACAGGGCCCTGCACTTCCTTAGGTGTATGGAGTCTTCCCTTGGTGCAGGGCCCAGACAGCACTGCACAATTGCATCTGTTGAGGATACAATTCCACTATCTCAAAAAGAAAGGAAATTCTTTTCAAAAAATGTGTTGATGCACCAGTTAGAGTTCAGCTTGCTGCAACAAAAGAAGGGAAATGGGGCGTTAGAGTTTGCAGCCCAAACTCCCCACCCCCAAGCAGCAGAAGGAAAAAACATTAGGGATTTGGGTCTTCATAATTTTGGCAAATCAGTGGTCGGGTCTTCCTTGGGGTTGGGGTTTCCCTACTTTTGCTGCATTGTTGAACCTTAACTGGTGCATTAAGGCTTTTTAATTTTTTTTGCAAAGAACATATATATTTCATGTATAATACATGACTGGGTCTCATCCCCCATAGAAAAAGCCATCATATATTTCCTCATATATGATGGTAGCCAGTTAGCATATTATGACACCTGTTAGCTAACTGCATTATTAACATAAGGATAATGGCTGGGGATCAGGTGGTAACCACACTGTAATCACCTCGAGTGGTTGCTAGGGCAACATGGTAAACCTCGAGGCGCGCTGAAGGTTTACCTAGCCTAACAACCACGAGGTGATTTCCAGATGGCTGTCACCCGATCCCCAGCCATCATCTTTATAGTGTATGGTCAAAATCACTGTTTACATTCAGTGTGAGAATTATGGAACTCTGGTGCATTCTTTTTTGTTTTGCCACTGTTTGGAAGTTCTGAAGTGTGGTTAACAACTTTTAAAATTCTAAACAGTGCATAACAAAGCTGTGTAACTGCTGATTATGGTGGTTAATAGGCACTTACCATACATTATATCTTAATAATACATACACCAGAGCACTACAATAACACATGCTACAAACTCCTTGAAGGATACCTAAGCCATCTTTTTTTACACATTTTTTTTTGTAAATTACTTAATAGGCTCGTAAAGGAGAGGCTGTTGTTTACATTTGTACCAAAACTGCATTTATTAAAGTAGGATAAATGCAGTTTCATAGCATTTGAAAATTGTAAACACAGCCTCTTCTGATTAAAAATTCCCGTTCTCACAATCCTTAAATGATTTCCGTGATGATGTCATATATGAGAGAAAGATGCCAGCTTTGCAGATGTATCCTAGCTCTACTAACCATATTCAGATGTGAATGACTTTAAAATGAAAAATTATAGCATGGTACTGTGAGCACGAAAGTTGTTCAGCACAAAAATATCTACAAATTGAGTGGTTTCATTTAGAGATATCTTTGTTTTTTTAAAGTTAGCAAAAAAGCAGAACATTCAGTTGTCACTTTTCAACAAACAATTGCAAATAACTGTAAAACAAAAATGTTAGCATGGTACTGTGTGCATGAAACTTGTTCAGCACAAAATTGTCTACAAAATGAGTGGAGTTTCATTTATAAATACCTTTCATTTTTTTTTTAATTAGCAAAAAAGCAGCAAAAAATTCAGTTGTCACTTTTTCAACAAACAAACGCAAAGAACTTTAAAACAAAAACTGATAGCATGGTACTGTGAGCATGGCATTTGTTCAGCACAAAAATATCTACAAAATGAGTGGTGCTTTATTTATATATAATTTTAGTTTTATGATCTGCAAAAAATGGCAGGAAATTCAATTTTTTACACTGTTTTGGAGGTATGGTGTAAATGGAATATGGTACCCCCTACTGGAAGTATTGTTGATATTTTTTTATCTTCCCCAAATCAGTCTTCACCATTCATTACTGATGGGTCCTACCGAAGGTCAGAACCCTGCACTGCCTCTTTAAAGATGTTCATGTTGGGTGGAGCTAATATTGGGACAGTGCTGCCCTCAAGGCCAGTAATCTGCATAGCACTCACGGGTTGGCCAGTAACCGACACCAACTCCTCCCGGCCCTCAGTTCTGTCTTTTCTGCCGCCGAGGAAGTATCCTGCATGGGAATCGGTTTGGCAACTGCGTAACTGCCTAGGCCTCAGTCCCTGTGGTACCATGAGTTCTGGTGTTGCTTGGCACCGAAGGTTTTTTAATTTTAGTTTAGCTTTAACTCCATGCCGGGTGCCCTTTTCTCCTCAAATTTGTTTGTTTTTAGCAGCGACAATGGTATGGCAGGGTTGGGGCGTTGATCTAAATCAAAATGGTCAGGAGTTGCCCCCATGCGTCGGTGCTCCTGTGGCGACATCATTATGATCACGGACCCCCCACAACCGTTGCTTCTCTTGCCTGGGTCCCTGCCATCTGATGGATGAGTGTAACGCCTGCTTTTCGATGGACCTTTGTACTGTAGTTGTCCATGTGGTGCCATGCGGTAGGGAACCCCCGACTTTTAGCAGGCATCTACGAACTCAGGACACCAAGGCAAGAACCTTGGGCTTCACCCCTGAGCCTTCCTGGGTCCTGCTCGACCCAGCAGGCAAGGATCCCCTCTGCTCCTTGCCTTGTTGGGGCAGGGGTCTCGTGAAGGTTGGTGGGAGGTCGTCTTCCTCCGAGAAGGCTGGTCACCCTCATGATCCAGTTCCTCCGTGGAGGACGGATAACCCCAGTGGAGTCAGGGCTATACTCGGCTGTCCTCAAGAGGTCCCTCGAGACCACACCCCTCTGCCAATGGCTCTCGGTGCCGTCTCTGGTGCTAATGATCAAAGTGGGTAGTGTGTCCAGGCCTCCCCCTGATGCCTGTCTGGGTACAAGGTTTTGGATGTGGCCCAGTTGATGGTTGCCCTACTCTCGTCCCCTGCCTCAGGAGACGACGGGAGCGATCCTGACTGTCTCCCTGGTTCCTCAGATTCTGTTTGGGCATCTCCAGGGCTGTTGGAGTCTCCAGGTTGGGTATCTCGACCGGAGGACGGTGCCATCGTCTGTGTCGCTACATCGGATCCTTCAGGAACCACTGCCGGTTTTCAGGGACCCTTGAGGGTTCCTCTGGGGGGTTTGGAGAGTGACGGCGCATGCCTAGCGTTGTCACCCGGTCTGGTGCCATGGTCGATGCTGCTTCTCTTGGCAGCGCTGATGTCGGTGCTGTCTCATCCTCTGCTAAGACCGGGCCCACCTTGACAGCTGGTTCTACCTCATTGGCGGTACGGACCCATCATGATCTGGATCAAGCCGATGAGGATGAGCCTCAGGGAGACCCTCTAGCCTCCTCTGGGGTGGGGAGTCTTCTTCTTTGGGGGGGACAAGTCCGCGAGCCCTACATCATGCCTAGGCCTTGTGGGTGTAACTGCCCCTGATGTTGGCTCCTCCCCTCTAAAATATTAAAGCTACAGACTCCCACAGGGTTCTATGCCTCCAGCTGCCACCCACCAATTATGGTGAGTATGTAATTTTCATTTCTAAGAATGGTATATGGTTCACATCCACAAAACCCACCTGGCCTTCCGTGGCAAGTGGCACCTGATTCTGCTTCCAGCGTGCAAGATCTGACATGATGGGGCAGAGTCATGGGATATACCGTCCAGGTGGTGGGAGGATCTTAGCTTAAAGACATTCCGGCCAATAACATTGTTCCAGTGAAACTGCTATAGTTTAGGGGTGAACCATGTACCACTCCTAGAACTACAGTTACAGGTGAGTAATCTGTTCTTTTGTGGCGCTTGTGCTCTATAGACAGAGGTCAGTATGAATTTCTTGTACATCAGTGCAGTTTTTTGCAAAGGATAGATAGACAGACAGAGTGATTGCTCTAGAGATATATAGAGCAAGATACTTTATTAACGAAATATATCTGCAAATGTGATCTTTGTCTCCTGGACTTCATCTGCTGCTGCTGCTGCCACCTGTCCACACATGACAAACATATTCATCTGCTTATGATATAATAATCATTTCCACAGCAGATTGTGATTTCATTTGTAGACAAGCAGCAGAAGCTGAAGAAGCCAAGAGACAAAGATCCTGCTGCCAGGTAGCTGTCCCTCGTAATGAAGAGAAAAGAAATGCTACAATTACATGACATATAATATGTGTTGTCTAAATATTACAAATTCCAACATTTTCCCAGGTGCCTCATTTGCAAATTTAACCCGCACCTACATTTGAGTGACACATCCTGTCTGTTGAACTGCTACAGGCAGGCATTTGGGTGTTGCAGAAGCTGCAGCTGGAAATCAGGAGTAAAACCGTAAGGATTTGCTGGCATACATGGTCCATCAGATTGTTGTGCTGAATGTGGGCAAAGGAAGGGGATTCCATTGGACACCAGGGGGTTCATCTGTCTTGGGGAGTGAATGGGGGGCAGAGAGAGCCTAGTGGGCCCCAGAAATTCACATACTACTGACCCAGAAGTGGGCCTAAAGGTGTGTAGGAGAGCAATTCTGAGTGGCACCACCTTACCCTATGCATCTCGGCATGTTATAGTGCCATGCAGCTGGTTGTATGCCATACTGAAAAACTGTGGGTGTCTCACACCAACATGTTAGCAGGGGCAAACCCGGTTTGCACCCACCATCGGCCTTTTTAGTTTACATGATGACATGTTTGCAGGATGTACTCCTTCCCTTGCAACTTAGATTTTCTTTTTTGTCTAGTTCCAAAGGATAGTGGTGAAATGGGATGACTCTTGGGTTCCACTTGTCTCATGAGATCTAGAGGCAGTGTTTTATTTTATTTTTTTTTTTTCTCTTTATGCCCCCTTCTCACCGCTGAACTCCCATTTCTTTGGGAGTCTCCAATGGCCTTGTTCGTCTCCGCTCCTGCTAGCTGGTGACCAGTGCAGTCCATCCCCCCACGGAGCCTTGGATATTCCCCCCAGGCGGGTACGGGGTGGGGCCCTTACACCCCGACATGTCTATATTTCATCAGGAGATGCTGGTACTGATGCCAGTAGGGGCATTGGGGATCGTGGCCAGGAGCTCAGTCTACTGGGAGTCCTGCAGGGTATTTCCTGGTTTTCTGGTGTCCTCCCCCCCCCCGAGGGCGTAGACACACAAGGAGAGCCAATGAGTGAGGCATGTATTGACATGCAATTTCCTCCCGACTCTTGGTCTGCATCCTCCCCTCCCCACTGACTGTCCCGGCTGCACCGACACCCGTGGTCACCCAGGTGGCAGTAGAGCAGCGGGACAGGCAATCCTCCCCACCCTGGAGAAGGAGAGCGGCCGATGGGCGCTCTATCCTTCTCCCCCCGGCCAGCCCTCCAGCCCCCCCGAGTCCGTTCCCGAACCCGGGTCGCTGGCGTAGCGAGCAGTAAACTTACCGCTGCACCGACAGGCCAGCGAGGCAGTGTTTTTTATTCAGCAGTGCAGCCTATTTGTCTAGCCTGCAATGATTGTACCTTTCTCAAAATACCACTGCTTGATCAATAAAATTGGTTAATCAAGTAAGTCCAGGTCTCTGGCATTGACAGATCATTGATCACAGTTTCTGCAAACACACTGGTAAAAATTTTAATTATTTGTGCTACAATTTAATTGCTTTAAGACTGGACTAGTTAAGTAGAAGAAAGCTATAACAAGGGTTTTCTTGCTTTCTGGTTGTCTTTCAGTTGACGAGTCATATAGAGGAAATGCTACAAACAGCCTATAACAAATTCCACACGTGGCAATCCAGGCGCATGCTGAGGAAAACGTGAAGAGGCACTGATATTCAGGACCTTTTTTAGGAGTGAATCTGGAGAACTTGGGGAGACTGAGCAGAATCTGGCCGACCTGGAGAAATGAGGCAGGACCTTCTGTGTTCATGGAGTTGTGGACCTGACTTATTAAACTTGCACATTTAGGAAGGAGTTTTAAATCAGCTTGAACCAGAAGGCTCCACGTTGTGAAGAACAGACCAAAATCAAAGAGTCAGGTGGTTAAAGACACTGTTTACTGCAGTTACTCAGGAACTGCTTCAGAATTGCATATAGAGCTGCTTTTAAAAAATGAAAAGAGAGTAAAACTTTCTTTAAAAAAAGGATGACTTTGTAGATTCAGACATTTTGTTCATTGTGTAATTTTTTAAGATGAGCTATGGCACAATATAAAAATTAAAAAATTTTTCTGTACCGGATCCTCCTATTTTGTTGGATCTTGTTTGTATTAAAACATGGAAGAGAGCATATTTTAAATAAAGAGTGATAAGAGAAATAATTTGTTTCAGGCCTGATAGGGTTTGCTGTTGGCAATCTGGCTTCTTTCAGACATTTCCCAAATGATCTGGAAGTAGATAACATTGCACTAAAAGCTTTTCTGGGTCTGTAAAGATACATTATGTTGCACTGTATTGGGCAGTCATTTTTTTCTGCGGACAGTTTATTTCCTGTTGAATTTTGGTGCACGTTTTGCTTTGTGATCGCAGGAGTGTGCCGTTGCAGGCTCGAAGGCAGAACATGTTGGGGCTAAGGGGATCAATAACAATCTGTTAAATGTGAACAAAAGGAATTGCGTATGTCAGCATGTAACCAAACAGGGAACAAAAGGCTCATTTTTTTAGTGTTGTTCCTAATCCGAAACCTTTTTTATGTCATTGCATCACTACATAAAACTAGTTGTCTACAAGTGATGGTCACATATGTATGACAGAACGTGCAGAAGGTGTGCTAGTGTATAACAGAAAGTTCAAGCGTAGACCACATTGTTTAAACAGTATGCTGGTTCTGAAAAAAAATGTGCCATACTTGTAAAATATATTCTGTATTCTAGGCATAGAACAGCTCTATGTTTATATGAGACCCTAGCTGTCTTGTAATCTAAATTAAACATATTGACATATCATAATGTAAATGTATTTTGTTTGTACAGGAAAAAGGTACTCAAATTACTCATTTGCTCTTAATCAAATACAAAAGCTTCAGCACTTCATGTGCAACTGCTGCTCTGGCTGGTCTACTGTTAAATGAAACAAGAATTAAAATAATGAAGACTAGAATATTTTCTAGGTTAGTACCTGAGAGTATAGTAATAGGCTGGGTGTTTCAGCTGCTCTTCTAAGCTATTAAGAACAGGAGTATGCATTCCCCTGACAAAGCCGTAAAGGACAGCGAAGCACTGGGGCATTTTGCCTGCTGACTATATTTTCATACCTGGCTGCTGGTTATGTATGTATATATATTTTTTTCCTTTAAATAAATTTACCTGATTACTTGGCACTCAACATTGTCTGTAGAAGTACCTGTATCCTTTGTGTATGCACTGTTCTGGACTTTCTCATGGGACTGGCTGACTTCTGCAGCAGTCTTTTGGGGGTACCTGCTTTCATTGGAGCACATCCCCCCTTTTTGCTGTTTCATGACATGAAGAATAGGTATGCCTGGACCTTCTTGCATTGTATCCAGTGAGACTGCATTCAGGAATCACAGTTTCGGATGGTAGTGCAATGGAACAGGTGAAAATTGTCTGTTTTGTATCACCCAAGTGCAGATGGAAATGAGCCTTTCCATTTCGTCTATATCATGTATCAAGCCCCACATCTAATGAGTAGGGCTGCCCCCAGTGAGAAGGCTTAGACTGCAGCATTTTGTTTATTTTACTGCTTCTGAATCTGTAAAAGTATTTGGTTAGTCTTGCTAACCATTTCCCACTTGACATTGTAAAGACTATTATTTGGGGGCACATCCCAGAATTCCCAATGGCTGACATCACTGTGGGCTTCAGCTCCAGGAGATTCACTTGTTTGTATTGTTTGTTGGAACTTTGTAAAGCTCTGTTCTAGGAGTGTGGATATGTTGTTCTATTCTATCTGGTTGGCATGCCCCTTTCCCTTTAAATCTTGCCAGATGGTTTAAAAGTTGACTTCTCCCACCCACCTGGGTGGTATATGCCTCAGCCCCACCCCTACCCCTTGACACCAGATCTTCCTTTCTGCTTGGAAGATTCAGGTTCCCTCCTTACTGTTCCCACGTTGAGTAGGCCCTGGCACTAAATCCTTCAGATAGATTACTGAAAATCAAACTCGTTACCTCTGTGTAAATCCGTGGGCAGAAGATGTCCCATACTGGCTCACACACCACGTGCGTCTACTACCTGGGCCATGCGTATGATACCCAGGCCTGTGATTTTTGTCGTGCCTTTCATCCTGCAGTTCTGGATGATCGCCTTCCACGTTTGCAACTTGGATGACCGGAAAAATGGCACCTGCCTGTCAAGTCTAAAGATGCCCGTCGTGTGGTCTCCAAAGCCGCTGGATCCGCCGACCAACTGGAGCAGATGAAGGCCTTTGAGAAGGAGGTGGTTCATGCAGCCGAGCAATCCTTTTCAGTCTCAGTCTTTGTTCCCCTCAGACTGGTCACTTCCTTCTCTGGATCCTTCAAGGAGATGTGCCAGTCTCTCCCGACAAAAGGAGAGGGCCCGTCCAGTTCGCACACCTCCCAGTCCTACATGAAGGACAAAGGATTGAGAGAATATTCTTTGCATCATCGACGCTCTTGGGACAGAGAGAGATCTCGGTCCCAGGAGTCTTCCCATCTCGACTTCAGTCGAAATTGCAACCTCAGCATCTGGCTTCATGGTACCCCCATCAGGCCAGCCGGTTGAGATGCAGGACAATGAGCAGGTCAAAATAGTAGTCTATCCTGTTGACTCGTTGTCAATTGATGAGGCCGACAATTCTCTATTTAAGACTTCAGTGCTATTGGCCACCGAGGAGGAGACCCAGCTCACTGGTGCTCCACCCATGGTCTCTGTCCGTGACCTGGAGGAGCCACGGTTCTGCCCAACCCCTTCTGAGAGCCCCTGTCGGTCCCCCAGACAATCGAGGTCTTCAATACCCTTGTCCAATAAGCCAAGGAAGTTTCACAAATGGCACTCCAAGAAGCAGCACCTCCGCCATTCATCTTCGTCCTCCTCGGATTAGGAGAGGCTTCGACATGAGCTGCGTCGATGCTACGAACACCTCATGTGGCAACAGCTCATGCTGTCTGGTCCGAAGTTGACCCCGGCTTCCACTCTATCCATCACTTGGCTGTCACCTTCCAGGCCGAAACCAACTCCTCCAGAGCCGGTCGACACCATCCCTCCGCGGAGCCAGTGAAGACCCTCTTGGCTTGACGGAAGCTGGCCTCCCCCAGGGGCTCCTGCCAAGGAGTCTCAGCCTGTTCAGGGCCTCCCACACAGGCTGTCCGTCACCCTTACTTCTGACTGTCTTCGGCGGGTCAAGATTGACTCTGGAGGTCAGCTGCTGTATCCGGACTTGGAGTCTGAGGATTCGGAAGGTCCCATGTCCTTCCTGAGCATCCTTCATCTCCTCTCCGAATCAACAGGGATGACTTTGGAGCCAGTTGAAAAACGGGCCGAATATCCGCTAATTGATATCCTTAGAAAAGGGGATTCTCCATCCGAGGTCTTCCCAGTGGCCGAAGCCATAGATGGCCCGGCCTTGGAGCTTTCGCAGCACTCAGCCCCGTGCCCTGCACCTTCAGCCTGCATGGCCTGCAGGTATGCAGTTCCCATAGGCTCCCCTTCGGGGTTCACACAGCATCCCTCAGCTGAGGGGTTGGTGACCAAGTCTATGTTTTGGCACTCTGGAACTCATGAGACACGGATAAACCTCTGGACAAAGAGTCCAAGAAATTGGACCATTCAGCCAGAATGGTGTATGCTGCCTCCTCGCTTGGTCTCCGACAGGTGAGTTCAGCCGTGATTATAGCACACTTCTCCCATGCCCTCTTGGGCTCTCTGGATGAGGTGCTTCCTCATCTCTCCGCGGACCTTCAGACCACGGTCAAGCAGGTCCGTGACCAGCATCTGGCTGTTGCTAAGTAGCAACTCCAGACAGCTCTGGACATCAGGGATTCTTGCGCCCATTCAGTGGCGGCTGCAGTCGCCATGCACGGCAGGGCCTGACTGAGAGTCTCGACCTTTTTCGGCAGACACCCAGCACAAACTGGCAGATATCCCTTTCCTGTGTATCAACTTGTTCGGTCCAGGAGTCGAAGGTCACCTCCAGCATATCGAGAAATCCAGTGCCACCTTGGACCCCATTACCTTCATCCTGAAGGAACCCCAGGGTTTGAAGAAGCAGAAAAGGAAGCCTTTTCGGTCTTCTGCCCCTGTGGCCAAACAGCCCCAGTACCAATCTGGGTGGGTAGCAGCAGGCTCAGTCTTCATGCCCTGGGCCCAAGTCAGGGGCTTCGGCAGCCTGTTAGCCCAGAGGGAAGGACCCCAGCGGCCCCCCTGCTGGATCCTCCTCCTTCTTCAAGCCTGTACAGTGATGGGATTGGGGTAGCCAACCCCATGCCCATCACGACCACTCTGGGCCCTCCCATGGGGGGGCTAGCTCTTCGACTTCCTTTCCACCTGGTCTGCTGTCACAATGGACAGGTGGTTCTTGGAAGTGGTCAGCCAGAAACTGCATCTGGAATTTGAGCAGTACCCTCCAAGTCAAGCCTGTGCCCCACGGGAGGAGAAGGTATCCGCCCATACTCTTGTCGGCTCTCAGAGACGACATTTTCCAACTCCTCTGCAAGGAGGTAGTGGTCAGAGTCGCAGATCCCCCTGTCAATCCAGGGTTCGTTTCCAGGTACTTCCTGGTCTCGAAATGGATGGGGGGGCTGGTACCCCATTCTAGATCTGCACGACCTGAATCAGTTTCTCAGGTCTCGCACTTTTCGGATGGTAACTCAGCCTCAGATCATACCATCTCTTGAGCAGAACATGTGGTTCTGCAGGACGCATTCTTTTACATCCCGATCCGTCTGTCCCACTGAAGGTTCCTCCACTTTAAAGTGGAGGGAACCCTCTACGAGTTCCAAGCCATGCCGTTCGGTTCGTCATCGGCCCCCAGGGTCTTCACCAAATGTATTGCAGTTGTGGCGGCCCATCTTCGAAGTCGAGGGGTCAGGGTGTACCGCTATCTCAACGATTGGCTCATAGCTGGTCCCTCCAGACTGGAGGTGGAGAGATATCCAGGGATCTGGCCCTCCAAACCTGCCTCAGCCTTGGCCTCCTGATCAACGAGGCCAGGTCGGAACTCGTGCACTCACAGGTGATTTGCTTCATCAGGGTAGAGCTCAACTCTTGCCAAGCCAGAGCCAGGATCCCTGTGGACAGGGTGGAGGTTCTCTCCTCCTTTGCTCGATCATTTCTGGTTGGGCAATTGCGCTCTGCCCAGGACTTCCTGCGACTTCTGGGTTACATGGTGGCCTGCATGTCCATGGTCCAATAGGCCTAGTGGCATATGCGCCCCCTTCAGTGGGAGCTGGCCAGCCAGTGGTCTCACCAACATGGTCATTTTGACCAGCTGGTCACTGTGACCCAGAAGATGTCGGATGCCATCCAGTGGTGGACCGTCCTGAAACATGTGCAGGAAGGGATCCCGTTGGTCCGTCCCGAGCCAACAGTTGTCCTGATGACCGATGCCTCTCTCATGGGCTGGGGTGCCCACATGGGGAATCACAGAGTCCACGGCCTCTGGACCCCCGAGGAATCCTGATGCCATATCAACCTGCTGGAGCTCCAAGCAGTTCGGCTGGTGCTGGTTGCATTCACTCCGTTCCTTCGGGGTCAAGTGGTTCAGGTCCAGACAGAAACACCACGATCGTGTACTACTTCAACAAACAGGGCAGCATGCACTCCCGGCCACTGTGCAGGGAAGCACTCCACATCTTTACCCTTGTGAGCCGACTGGAGGCAGATCTCCTAGGCATCCATGTTGCAGGAGCCTCGAATCAGTTGGTGGACACCCTCAGAAGTTTGGGCGAGGCATCCCACAAGTGGTCTCTCCACCCAGAGGTAGTCCACAGTCTGTTCTCCCAGTGGGGCACCCCTCAGGTGGATCTGTTCGCCTCCAGGGAGAACACAAAGCTGAGGCTGTTTCATGCCTGCCCCCATCAACATGGCTCACTGCAGGAGGATGCTTTCTTGAGGCTGTGGACACCAGCCCTCTTCTATGCCTTCCCTCCACTTCCCTTGGTCCACGAGGTGCTCTTCAAGGTCAGGAGAGACAAGGCACAGATGATCCTGTATCCAGATCTCCTCAGCCTCAGCACCAGGCTCCCGAGGCGTCTTCCAGCACACCTGGACCTGCTCTCGATCAATCAGGGGAAGGTATTCCATCCAGACTTTCAGTCCCTGCACCTGACAGCCTGGTTCCTGAGTGGCTAGAGTTCCAGGCATTGGATCTCTCCGATGATGTCCTCAATGTAGTTGATGCATCTAAGAAGGAGCCGACCAGGAGGTACTGTGCCTTCAAATGGAAGAGATTCTCCATTTGGTGTCAGGGCAAGGGCCTGGACCCTTCGTCCTGTCTAGTGGCTAGCATCCTCGACTACCTTTGGTCTCTCTTCAAAGGGGATCTTCAGTCTATGACCTTTAAGGTGCACATGGCAGCCAACTCTGCTTACCAGGCGTGGGCCGGTCAGCAGACAGTGGCACAGGAGAAGATGGTCTGGCGTTTCTTTAAAGGCCTCAACCATATTTCCCCTCCAGTGCGTGAACCACCATGGGATCTACTGCTGGTAGTGGCAAAGTTCATGGGCAAGCCATTCGAACTGATGCACAGGTGTGAGATGTCACATCTGTCGTGGAAGACCACCTTCCTCGTGGCTATCACGTCGGCCAGAAGGATTGGAGAGCTCCAGACGCTCTCTGTTGAGTTTCCCTATCTGGTGCTCCACAGGGACAAAGTTGTCCTGCTCCCCAACCCAAAGTTCCTTCCAAAGGTGGTGTCGGAGTTTCATCTGAATCAGGTAATGACTTGCCGGTGTACTACCCCAGTTACACCTGAGAGACCGAGTACAGGCTCCATACTTTGGACCTGAGATGAATGCTCTCTTGTTACAAGGTGTGCACGGCTGAAGTTCAGGGAGATATTTGCCAGATGTTTGTCACCTACGCTGAAGCCGCACCTGGCAGACCTGCAGCAAAGCAACATGGGTTTACTAAACCTAACTTGTGTCAGACAAACACGTTGACATTTTATGAAAAGGTTAGGGCCTTGGATGAGGGTAATGCAGAAGACGTGGCCTTTCTGGACTTCTCCAAGGGCTTTGACAAACTCCCCCACAAGGAATTAGTGATTATTATAAGTAATACTAAAATAGACAAAAACATAACAAATTGGGTGGAGGCATGGTTAGGAGAAAGGAGACATAGGGTTACAATAAACAGAAGTATTATCAGACTGGGAGAGGGTGACAAGTGGGGTCCCTCAGGACTCCGTGCAGGGTCTCTGTCTATTCAACATATACGTATCCTCTCTTAAATGTGACCATCCGAGGGTATGGTTGCTGAAGTTTGCAGATGACTGCCGAATTGGGGCTGTAGTAAATAACAAAGATAGTGACAACCTTCAGGAGACCCTAAATAATATACGCTAATGGACAATCAAAACAAGCTAGAATTAAACATGGGGACATGTATAATTATGCATATGGGGAAACATAATCTGAAGCATATGTATAATATTGGGAACAATAACTTACCACAGTCAAATGAGGAAAGGGACCTGGGGGTCAGGGTCACAAATAATTTACAATTCAGCCAGCACTGTAACTTCATTGCCAAAAAAGCAAATCAAACCCTAAATTGTATACTGCGGCACATAAAGAGACGGGACGGCAAAGTACTGCTCCCCTTATACCAAACACTGGTACGGCCCCATCTGTAATACTGTGCACAAGTATGGTCACCATACAAAAAAGGGTACATAAACTTGAAAATATACAACGAAGGGCCACAAGAGTAATGACAGGTCTTGCGGAGAGGCAACATATTCAGAAAGACTGGATAGTTTGAATCTATATACACTGCACTATAGAAGAACTGTGCATGGTATATAGGGCCCTACAGGATAAGGCATTATGGGAGAACCTAGGCCTAAAATAAAAGAACATGTACGAGCCTAGGGGACATACACTCCAGCTAACCCAAAATAGATGGAACCTTTTAAAAAGAAGATATTGGTTTAGCCAGAGAGTGGTGCCACTGTGGAACAGCCTTCCGATGGAGGTAGTTACTAGTGAAACAATGGATTTATTCAAACAGAAATTAGATAGTTTCTACCACAACAAATATAGACTGGATTAGAAAAGAATGGCAAGCATAATGGACAAAAGTCTGCACAGCTTGTAAATATCTATGATACCTATGAAAGCAGACGATTGGCAGATGGACAACATCATGCATTGATCTCTACTATAGGTTGGTGGGCAAGGAGCCTCCTGTAGGGATAGGAGCTCATTCCACTCGCCATACTGCTGCGTCGGTGGATGCTTCTAGAGATGTCCCTATCCAGGATATCTTCAGGGCTGCTACCTGGAAGCCAGCAACAACCTTCATTTCCCGTTACCACATCGACCTTGAGTCATGCCGGGATGCCGATTTTGGGGCCTCAGTTCTCCAATCTCTGTTCCCTAAGTAGGGGGTGTGCGCCTTGCCTCCTGCCTCCCAGAGAACTGCTAGGAGTCTGCCAACCAGTGTGGATAGAACAACATATCCACGCTCCTAGAAAAACAGGTTTCTCACCTGTAACAGTAGATCTTCCACGGAGTGGTCTCTTGCAGTAGGTAATACTTTTGGGTATCCAGCAGAGGTCACTGTGCTGCATGGCAGCTCTTCTAGCAGTTTTTCATCAGGGACCGCCCACACATGACATCTGCTTCCTGTTTCCTATATAAGTGTGGGCGTTCCCTGGTATCCTCAGTTCATTTTCCCCACTGTCTTCAGCTAGTGCAACTTCAGTGTAGCAGTCATCGACGAGAAATCTGGAACTAGGACGAATGTCTACTGTTTCTTCAACTAAACAAGCTTTATTTCGTTCCTGCCAATGTGGTAGGAAGATATACCGCTTTGACAATCACACACTTTGTGTAAGGTGTCTGTGAAACCACACACGACACCAATTCCTGCAACTTATGTCAGGACTTAAATCCTTCAACTCATCTACGATGGTTGCTTGAAATTCAGACTTTTGATGGAGCAGAAAATGTCTCTCTTGGAGAACCAGGGGGCCCATACCAAAGGCTTCCCCTCTGCTGGTTCTCATTCCAGGCAGAAAAAGGAAGAGAAACCCTCCTCGCACTCCCTGCCTAGACCCGTCAACGGCCACTGTTTCTGGTGTCCCTCCGTCCACAGGATGTCCTTTAAATGCTTCTTCGTTGACAGCGCTTTAAATGCAGTTAAGTCAGTAACTGTTCCGTCGGTGGAGGCTTATACCCTCTTGTCGAAGAAGCTTTCCAGCACTTTGCATGCAGCCAAGTATACTGCTGCTCGTTGATGGAGGCTTCTCTCCCGTCGACACATCTGACATTTTGGTGACAATAACTCCCCCGCGCGAATCATGACAAGACTGTGCATTCCTCAGAAACCTGTGGCCCTATGCTTTATTGACTGCCCATCACCTACTCAGGTGCCTTTTATAGGGTCAGGTGGACAGGGATCGGGATCCTTGTCTTTATTATCCAGGGCAAGACCTGCTTATGCTACCTGTCCCATTCCTCTATCACCCCTTGTTTCCAACATGTTCCCCTTCTCACCCCCCTCCTTCCCAGGAAAGGGACCTTACCAATGTAGTCCGACACATCTTGCATACCATGCAGCATTCCCAGCCCTCTGAAGAGCTGGGTGATCTTTCCCGATCTCCTCCTCCTCCATTTATAGAGGACGGTTTGTCAAATGATCAAGAATTACTGCCTGATTTCACCAGTGATCTTGAGGATGAAGAGTTTCCAGATTTGGATTTTCCTAATCCTGAATCCCCCTATTCGGAAATCTCTTCCCTGGATGAGGACTTGGCTCTGCCTTCCGCACCCTCTCCCCCAGATGACCTGTCCTTCAGTGACTTGATGGTTCAAATTTAACAGGTCACGGGATTCTCCACTACTGAACATGATAAACAGCATAAGGATATGGCAGAATATCTGGAATTACCTGAGGATCCAGTTTTAGTGGTTCCCCCACTAATACCCACCTACCAGAATGCCATGCTGGCTGCTTGGCATCAGCCTTCAGCTATTACAGCTGTTCCCCACAAAGCAGATCGCCTATATCAGGCTCCCCTGGACCACCCCCTTCTGTCTAGTATTCCAGAGGCAGATTCTGTGGTCATTACTGCTGCTCATGACCGTACTAAAAAACCCAACCACATGAGCTCCTTACCTCCTGATAAGGAATCCTGAAGAATTGACTATCTGTGGGAAAAAGGTATTTTCCTCAGATGCTATAAATATCAGAATTTTGAACTATATGGGTCATATGATCAAATATCAACGTACCCTGGGGTCCTCTGCCATTGAACTCATCAATAAATTCCCTCCCTCACAGGACAGGGATAAATTATTGGCTACAGTGACAACCAGTAATTCTATTTCCCATGACCTTCTCAGGTCGGGATATAATGCCGTAGATACCTCGGGTATTACTTTGCGTCGCCATGCCTGGCTTCATGTTTCAAGCTTTGTACCTGATATACAACATAAAATAGCTAGTGCCCCCTTTAATGTGTCCAAGCTGTTCGAGCCAGGAACCCAAACCTTACTGTAGGCGTAACCGCCCTACAAATGGGAGTTCGCGAAAAGTCTTCCTTGAGCTTGCCTAAATGCTCACTGCCAGGCCAGTGTCCTGTGATTTAGCAGTTTAAATGTTTTGCTAGAGAGTACCTGTATAGCCTCTGTGTACTCTCTAAGAGTTGCCTGCATTGCAGTCATAATTAGCCTGGGAGGGGGCTGAATGTTTCTATGCTCGAGTCCCGCCCGGGCTGCCAAATAATCCCTCCGTTCTGCCATCGCTATTAGTGCAGAGGGAGCTCTGTTCGAAGATGTACTTGTTTGCTGATCATTTATTAGAATAGTAATAATATTGCAGTTTGTCTAACCTGCCTTCTTTGCAGCGTGGACATTTCTGTTTATCTCCACCATCTTGGTCCTGGACTGCTGAAATGGGCCAATCAGTGCCTTTGGGGACTCTAAAATGGAGTCTGTCCCCAGGGGCTTTGTGGGAGCAAAATTCTGTAGGATTTGTAGTTTTGGGTTTTTGGCACCTAACTGAACCTGGAGAGGGAAGCCCTTGTTGTGACTGGCAGACAGATCAGCCAACTGAAACTTTTGGATCATGGGGAAAGTCCAAGACTGCTTGCAGTTTCAGTCAGATCTGAGTTGGGAAGTGAAGGAGTAGCAGCTCGAGATAATCGAGTAGCAATCCTGTGTGGATTTGCACGGGAGAACTGTGGAAAGGCCTGAGTTTGGCCTGCATGCCTGCCTGCTGTCCCTGAGAGGGATCCTGTGCCTTTTTTTGGACTGAATCCGAATTTGGAGAGCAAGTTAAGCCACTGAATTGTGACCAGGCTTCTACCTGAAGAAGACTGAAGATTTGCTGAATGCGATCGGCCTGTCAGGATTTCCAGCCACCTCTGAACTTAGGGATTGTGCAGAGACTCTGTAATTACGACTGGAGAGCCATTTGCCTGGTACAGTGGAATTTCCTTACATGTGAATGTGCGGTGTGCTGCTAGTGGGTCGTGATTTGGTTCCCCACTGTGTCTGAACTGTGTTTTGCTTGCTGGAGGCTGCATCCGGCTCCATGGACTGAATCCGTATTCATCTCCATTTGGCCTGGGCCTTGCCACACTGGCCCAGCCAGAATACCCGCTACACAGAGAAAGTCATCGTCCGAGAGACCTGCCTGGGGATCAGCCCCCTGCTCAACGCTTTGAACAGGAACAATGCCTCGGTTATTTGTGTGGGCCCTGCTTCTCCTGGCACTCCAAATCAACAAGCTGCAGTCTCAATTTCGTCATGCCTGTGTCAGCTATTGGGTATCATGAGTAAACATCAGGGTAGCTCCCTGCAACAACAGCTAAATCTAAAGTGTTGTCATCTGATTGCTTTGTTGTCTTTTCTGTCACGAATTGAGCTCTCTGGCTCTGGATTACAGATAGTGTGTTGTGCATGTTGCTTTCTTCCATCACAGGGCCCCAACCAGCTACGATGCCGGCCTACTCCGAGCAACGTTCCTGGCTAGCCCACCGTCTTCCTACCTGGGTACCCAGAGTGTGCAACTGTGTAGGGACTTTGAAGTGCATGCAAAACTGTCTGATTGATATAGTCTCTAAGCAAATCAACCTGATTACGCCCCTCCCTTGTTCAAGTCCCCTGAATAAATCAGATCTAACTCTTTTTGCATTTAACTGTGGTTCCTTTTTGTGCTAAAAGTACTGTACTGTTGCTATTTGCTGTGCATAACCTTATTTTACAGGGGTCCCAGGGTCGAGCTAGGCCAGCCCTGGTGGTAAGTGCAAACAGTGTGGATAATTGCATGGTGAATAAGGGTCATTGTGAAAGTGACTGTGTATTGTTCAGGCTACTAGAAGGAAAAGAGGGGGTTACAGTGCTCCCCAGAGGGCTGTGCCCAGGTGCTTGACCACTAACAACCCTGACCTCCAGGTGGAGGCACCCGTTTCAGTACCCAGGCCCTTTAACCTGCAACTAGCCGCACAGGCAGGGGTAGTAGCCCTTGGGATAGTGCCACCTAGGGGTTACATATGACTTACAGGCATCAGGCAGAGCCCTTCATACGGTACATGGCATGTATCACACCCCGGCTACAACCTACCATACTCCACACCCCTCTTATTCCAAAACAGGTGGACGATACAGAGGTAATAAAGGCGGCTTCAGAGGTTGTGCTCAATCCACCAGAGGCAACACCTCTACCGCCCAGGGTGCAAGCTCCCTGTAGGTGGAGCCGCGCCCCCCCCATCTCCCAGTGACCCACTGGGGCTTTCTCCCCACCTCCTCGACCAGGCCTCAGAGGCTGTGGGGACTCATTTTGCCCTCCATCTGGAGGCCTGGCAAACGATCACTTCTGACAATTAGGTACTTCAGATTATACAGAAGGGTCATACTCTAGAGTTTCTCTCCACCCCACGCAACACTCATTATCCTCCAAATCATATACCGATCCTACAGGAGGAGTTGACAGCCCTTTTGACCAAACAGGCCGTTGTGCCGATGCCCCTTCTGGAACATCAAATGGGATTTCACTCCCACTTCTTTCTAATACCCAAATGAACAGGAGACCTCAGACCAATATTGGATCTCAGACAGCTGAATCTTTACATTCAATATAAACATGTCCGCATGACCACTCTACCTGCCACCGTGCTGATTCTAAAGCAAAGGTGACTGGCTTCGCCCTAGACATGAAGGATGCTTACCTTCATATTCTCATCCGTCCTGCCTACCACAGATTTTGCACTTCCACCTACTGGGTCAAAATTACCAGTTTTCGAATACTCCCATTCGGCCTCTCATCAGCCCAGGTGTTCACCAAGTGCCTAGTGGTGGTAGCAGCAGCTTTACGGAGAGAAGGGTGCTTCATCTTTCCATATTTAGATGACTGGCTAATAAAAGCAGACTCTAAAATAGATCTGCTTGCCTCTCTAGATGCTACCTTGAAACTGTTCGCAGATCTGAGAATCACTGTGAACTGGCCAAAGTCCAGTCCAAATCCAGCATCCTCTAATCCTACAACTGTCAGTCCAGGACCCCGTCCCATTGCCAATCAGACCAGACCTCTTGACTCAGTGCCAAGGGTCTCTCCTACACCCCAACCTGAAGCCTCTACACCTTCACACTTGGCTCCTGAGGATGCTTTCATAAATTGCTTGCACGTGTCCTCTCCTGTTGCCAGTATCCTCTTGGCCTCTTGTGAGCCAGCACCAAGAGGAACATACAATTCCAAATGGAAGCAGCTTTTCCATATGGTCAGCCTTTCAATCCTTGGACCCTTACTCTTGTCCACTGACGAAGGTTTTGGACTACCTGGCCTCACTGTCTGAGTCTGGTCTAAGTTATTCTTCCATCAAAGTCCACTTGGCTGCCATCTCCACTTTCCATGAGCCTCTGGATGGCAGGTTACTGTACCAACATCATTTAGCTAAGTTGTTTTTGAAAGGAATGTTACATATTAAACCTCCTATTAGAAGACCCACTTCTCTCTGGGATCTCAATTTATGATAGAAAAATTGCCACTTGAGCCTTTTGAGCCAGCTGCCACTTGTGACCTCCATTTTCTTTCATGGAAAACCCTATTTCTAGTGGCTGTTACTTCCGCTCAACGTATTTCCGAGCTCCATGCCCTCGTGTAGGGAGCCTTACTTGATTTTCCACAAAGACTAGGTGGTCCTTCGTACCAACCTTTCCTAAAGTAGTCTCTGAACGTACTTTAAATCAATCCTTGGAGCTTCGTCTACCATCCTGATTACTCCAGTCAGGGTGAACATCTCCTACATACTTTGGATGTACACCATATACTACGCTACTATACTAATCGGACACAGTCGATTAGACAGATGTCTAAACTGTTCATCTTTTTTGCCCCGGGTCGCGAGGGCCTCCCGGTGGCAACGTGTACTCTTTCATCCTGGTTGCCCCCATTGTATTTCATTTTGTTACAAAAAGTACAAGAAGCCTTTACTTGGACCTGTCCAAGCCCACTCCACTAGAGTTATGGCCACCACTGCGGCTTGCTTTAAGGGAGCGTCCATTTCAGGTATCTGCAATGCAGCTACCTGGTCCACGATCCATACATTCAAGGCACTACAATCTGGATATTGCCTCACGACGTAGGATGGCCTTCGGCCGTGCAGTCCTACAAGGTCTCTTATCATAACTGTCCTCCCACCTTGGCATTACTGCTTGGGATTCCTTCCAAAAGTATTACCTACTGCAAGAGACCACTCCGTGGAAGATAGTACAGTTACGTAAAAACTTACCTTAACAGTAGATCTTTGAGGAGTGTCTCTTGCAGTAGGTTTGTTCTGCCCTCCATCCCCCTCCTTCTCTAACAGAGCAAGTTCTGGTCCAATGACTAGGGTTGGGACTCCTTTGGTACCTCGACTTCCCCTCGGTTCTCGCCTTGCGAGCTGAATCCGCCGGGGGAACAAAGAATACCAGGGACAGCCCACACTCATATAGGAAACAGGAAGCTGATGTCATGTGGGGGTCCCTGGTGAAAACTGCTAGAAGAGCTTCCATGCACCACAGCAACCTCTGCTGGATACCCAAAAGTATTACCTACTGCAAGAGACACTCCTCAAAGATCTACTGTTACGGTGGTTTTTATGTAACTGTACTTTCTAGGAGTAGTATATGTTGTTCATACAAACCACCCAACCTCCTGGCCCCGATGCACAACCCTCTGCTTCCAGCAGGCAGCTCTGGTATCAGGAGGCGGGCGAGGCATATACCACCGGGTGGTGGGAGAAGCCAGCTTTTAGACCATCTGGTAAGATTTAAAAGGAAAGGGACATGCCAACCAGTGTGGATGAACAACATATACCACCCCTAGAACTACTGTTACAGGTGAGTAACCTGTTTTTTCATCTATCACTGATCCTGTTATACTTTTTGAGGGGAGGAGGTACTGATGCTTCCAGAGCAGCAGTCCATTATGAGGTGAGACCACCATATCAACTGGGGTGAGATGGCTGATGGATCTGAATGTAGCAGGGAACATATAGTGGAGTAGTACTGAGGTGTCCATATTAAGAAAGAAAATCAGAAACTTGGGAAAGGAAACATGATGTCAAAATAGGTAAGGAGGTTGGCAGTGACTGGAAAGTAACAGCCTGTAATGACACCAGGTAAGAGCACTCTTAGCTAATTAATAGAACACATTTTTCCTTATCCTTTTCATACTGTGTAATATATTACTATATACCAATGCAATATGTTATCAACTGTTAAATGTTTCTTCCCTTTCATTGAGGGATTATGGGGTGTTTTTTCACTACTTTGAAGATTTGTATTCCACAGCCCTGCCCTATTTCCCCCAACCTTGACTTAACCATCAGACTTTTTTGTTTCATCTCAACTCCCAATCAAGATATTGGTTGACCCCAGGCACACTAAACAGGACCATCCCCACATAAGCACCACAGGAATATCACCTTCCACAACAGGGCCTCAGCCTGGCTCAGGCAGAACCAGCTGAGAAATGCGAATACAGGACTGAGGGATGGGGGTGTTTAGGTGTGTGTAGACCTAGATGATGTGGAGGGGGCATGTCTAGGCTATTATCTGTAGAGCTTACATTTAATTGCCATTTGGCTCATCTGGCACTCACAGAAAATACAAGTCTGACCACCATGCCATCCTGTAGATGAGGAACAGTGACATTACCCAGCCACTAACAATGCCAGTGTTACTCCCAATCTGGCTGTAGGAGGCTCTGATAAAGCAATCAAGATAAATCCTTCCTTCCAGAGTCCTAAAGTGTTTGCATTCATAGTGCTTCCATGACCCCTTCTGCCTATGTCACTGAGTCGGATGTACTGAGCAAACCCAGGCCTCTTACATGATAGTGCAAAGCAGTCCTGCAAGTTCCACTGGGCCAAGTAAATATATTTTTTCATTACTTTAACAGTTATATTCATCTGAGAGTAAAAGTAGCAGTTACCTTAGAATGTTGGATGATATTCATATCTCGAACCATTTCATTGGAGAATTCAGAATTTGCCCCATCTGATCCAGAATTTAAAAGGAAGGTTGCAAAATTTAAAAATGAATTAAATGTAATGCACAAAGTATTTGTGTGATGGTGATTGTAAGACCTGCAGCAGTTTAAAATGGTACAGCCCAAGGTTATAAAGTAGAGAGTGCTTCTGCAACATATTCCAAGAAAGCTTAAACAGTGCATCTGGCCAAAAACAAACTCAAAGGAAACAAGATTTTGGTGGTGCCAACAAGGCTGCTCTTGCTTTTTGTGTTATCTTTGTAGCAGGTGGTACTGTCTCACCAGTCTTACTGCTGTATTTGTAGTTGTATGAGGACCACATCCAACATAAGTTTTACAGATTCATTGTATACAGTGCCCACGGGAGTGCTTTGATGCAATGACACTGCTTTTCAATAATGCTCTATACACTGTAAGACACCAGACAATTGGTGTCATCCCCGCAGCACCAATAGCCCCCATCATCATCATTTTTTTAATTCTCTAATGGTATAGGTTAGACACTGGACTTGCTTGGTAGTTGGAGAAGACCAGCTTAATTTCATCATCTGATGGACAGGTTGAGCACCAGATCTGTCTTAAAGTTGAAGAAGTGGGCCAGATATTTTTTTATTTCGTGATGGGCCAGGTTGAGCATCAGACCTGTCAGGTGACCGACCCACTAGGGCTTGGGATTCGTCAAGTTGTTGAGAGGAGAGGGATTTTCTTTTTTTATTCCTGACTGTCCCATTTTGGCCATGGACGCATCAGGTAGTTAGGCGGTGGAGGAGGATGGAAGGTTTATTTTAAACTCTAACAGACAATGTTAAGCACTGGACCGGTTAGGATGTTTGTGTATTTGAAAATTGGCAACAGGAAAGGCTCACTGATCCAAGGCTCATTTCCAGGTGCAACCTGGGGGAATGGAACAGGGGAAAACTGAAATACAATTCACAGCAGCAAGATATTGGTATAAAAATTAGGGAAAACTAGGTAATACAATACATTGGCATAAAAACTGGGTTGAGAATTGGGTACAAAAATAAAGTGTAGTCATAGTACAGTATAGAGTACATAAACAAGAGTTAAAGAAAAACAGTATCATGGCATAGAGTACCAAAAGACAATACAGTATCGGATCAGGATGCACAGCATGTGGATGGAAGTGGCTCCAAGCTGGGGAGGCATCAGGAAGGTGAGTGACAAAAGCAGGTGAAAGGGAGGAGTTTCAACTGGTTCCTGAGGGAGCCAGGGGAGGTGGAGAAGCAGAGGGAGGAAGGGAATAGGTTTCAGAGTGTAGGAAGTTGATAAGAGAAGGCAGATTGCCTAGTTATGGCATAGGGGTGAGGAGTGGCAAAAGTGCGATGATCCCAGGAGTGGAGGGAGCATGTGTTGGGGGGATAGGGGAGAGGAGTGAGGAGAGGGAAGAGAACCAAACCAGAATTTGGATATGAATGGGGTACAATGAGACTGGTGATGTGTATGGGGGAGGATGGATAGGAAGGAATAGAAGTAACAGTGGTGAATATTGGGGGGGGGGGGTTTGTAGCAAAGTGGCAAAATGCATCACAGAGGGTGTCCAGTCTGGCAAGGGAAATGGAGGGGGCAGTGCCATAGATTACACATGCATAGTCAAAGACAGGGAGTATCATTTTGGTAAAAAGTTCCCTGCAGAGATGAACAGTCCTTCTAGGGACGTGGATATGTTGTTCAATCCACACTTGTTGGCAGGTTCTTTGCCGCTTTAAATGTTGCCGGAAGGTCTTCAAGCTGGCTCCTCCCACCCGCCCGGGTGGTAAAACCCTCGGCTCCACCCTATGATGCCAGATCTTCCTTACCATTTGGAAGCTCAGGATCCCTGCTTTGCACTCTGCATTTTAGGCCTGGATCCACACTCTTCGTAATTTCTGGAACTAATTTTAAAATTTACAAGACTCCAGTCTTCATCTTCCCTCGCGGCCATGATGGACAAATCGACTGCTTCTGTCAGTGCCCTCGTGGGCAGAAGATGTCCCTGGACCGATCCGCGACTCCATGTGCTCACTGCCTAGGGCTTGGACACACTCGCAGGCCTGCAAATTGTGCAGGTCTTTCATGGCTTCAGTCTTGGAGGACTGCGCTGCCAGACTTCTTCTTGGGCTCCCCGAGCGGTACCTGCCGTTAAGTCTAAGGAGGCCCGCTGGATGGTGTTCGTGGCGGGCTTCGTGGAGCAGATGATCACCCTCGAGGAGGAGGCAGCCCAGGCCACTTCTTCTTCCTCCTCGGCCACGGCATTTATCCCGCTCTCCTTGGGCTCCTCCTACACTGCTTTTTTTTTTTTTTTTTACTCGTCTTTATTCAAGAGTTTGAGTACAATACATATAAAGAACACATAGCTGTGAGCTTATAGCTACAGCATATATATACAAATATCCAGTTTATAACTTCTAAATCATCAAATTGTGTTCTATTTTATAATCAATTGTCTGGGTCCAGACTCCAGGTATCACCAGGATCTAGTCCGACTGTATCTGATCTTCTAACACACATACATAGATCAATATAATGTAACTGTTCAACTCATTACAAACTCTATTTTACATCTTAACATCCTTCAATCAGTTAGTAAAGATTAATAACAATAAAAAATACTATCTATTATGCCCAGACAAAAGAAAGGGAACAGGCGAGGGGGATGTATACACTTCAGTAGATTTCATTTATTGTTCTAATCTTTTTTTTAGTTAGCTATGACTCATACTGGGTACATGACTGGGTTTCCTAGAAAGAATATGGAGTCATCAGCGTATAATGCTATTTTGTGTTCTATGGCACCCGTTAAAACCCCCTCTATGTTTTTATTCTGGTGGATCGCTACTGCCAAAGGTTCAAGAAAGATAGCAAATAGCACTGGGGAGAACAGGCACCCCTGCCTGGTGCCTCTGTGAATGAGGAATTTATCTGAATTAATTCTATTCCCTTTGACTTGTGTCTGAGGGTCTTTATACAGATCTTCAATTATTTGTAAGAATTTAGGGCCAAATTGCATTTTTTCCATTGTTTTGTAAAGAAATCTCCAATTTACTTTGTTGAACGCCTTTTCTGCGTCCATCGATATGGCCAATTGGAACTTGTTTTGGTTTGCCGGGGCCGAAATAATATTTAGAAGGCATCTGATACTTCCTGTTATGAAGCCAGTTTGGTTCGGGTGGACTAATTTATGGGCCACCTTCTGCATGCGATCCGTCAGAATCCTCGTAAACAGTTTAAGATCTACATTGAGCAATGAGATTGGGCGATATGAGCCGCACTGCTCCGGGTCCTTACCCTCCTTATGGATCACTGAGATCTGGGAGTATCGCCATGAGTCAGGTACTTCTCCCTCCTGAATATAATGGAAGCAAGCTAATAAAGGGTAACCAACTCTTCTTTTAAAGATTTGTAAAACTCAGAAGGAAGGCCATCTAAGCCTGGGGATATCCCATTCTTTAGGTCTGAGATTTTCTGCAGTAACTCTTGTCTAGTGATTAGAATTTCCAAGTTCTCCTTTCTTCTAACTCTAAGCTACTTAAGGGTAAAGACTCTAAGAAACGATCTACTGCTATTGGGTGGTGGTCTCTGACCTCTGACCTATACAGATCCTTGTAAAAATCAGCAAAAGCCTCTGCTATCTTCAGTGGGTCTTCTATCTTCACACTTCCGTTTTCCTACCTTCTAATACTTCATATTGTTCTGTTTACTGTTTTCTCATAGCTGCCGCCAGAACCCTACCCGCTGTATTGCCTTCTACATAATATTTTTGGTTAATTCTGCGGAGTATGCCTTCTCCCTGCCTAGCCAAAAGGTTCTTAAGTTCCGATTTCTTCTGTAACCAGTAGTTTTTATCCAGAGGGTCTAATGTAATTTTATGTCTAAACTCCGCTTCCTGTAAATCTTGCTCTAACTTCTTCTGATCTAGTTCTCTCTTCCTTTTCTCCCTGGTGCTATTGGATATAATCGACGCCCTCAGGTAAGCATTAAGGGTGTCCCAGACTACCGATGGGGAGGGGGTTCCACCTGCATTAACTTCCAGGAACATCCCCACCTGCCTCGACATATCCCCTTTGAAATCCTCAGAGTTTTGGAGTCCAATATTCAGTCTCCAGTTTGAATTTTTGACCGTCTGGACCAGTTTTAATATCAGTTGCAAAGGAGCATGGTCCGACCATGTCATGGGTAAAATATTGGAGGCCTGGACATGAGATAGGTGCTCTCCAGATAGTAAGAACATGTCTATATGGGAGTAGCTCTGGTATGGAGAGTAAAAGGTGAAATCTCTCTCCCCCGGGTGTCGGTGTCGCCAGGCATCCCTCAACCCCAGCTCATCCATGAGGTGTCTGAGACACTCACCCCCACTCCCCATCTGTGCTTCCTGGCTTCTTCTATCCCATTTGATGGAGACTACCCTGTTGAAATCCCACCCCCCACAACATGCAGGGCTTCCGGTTCATTCAGGATCTTCAATAATTCTTTCCTAAAAACATTTTATTTTCCCAGGATTCATTCAGAGCATATAGGTTCAGGAGTATACAACGTACCCCATATATTGTTGTTTGCAGTTTAACATAATGACCTGCTGGGTCAGCCTCTACCCCCAGCACTTTAATTGGGGTGTTTCTCCTAAGCAATATTGCCGTACCTCTCCTATGCGGATTTTGAGGCCACGAGGCACTATAAACCTCCCCACCCACATTCTTCGAAGCTTAGAGTGCTCCAACTCATGAAGATGGGATTCTTGTATAAAAGCCACATCTGTCTGGTATTTACCCAGTTCCTGCAAGACCCTAGTCCTTTGATTGGGCTCATAAGTCCCTTAACATTGTATGAAATAAATGTTAGTGCCATCCTATGTTGTTAGGTAAATAGGCTATTTGAACTTTGATTTCTTCCGTCCGGCCTCTCTACCCATCCGCCCTGTCCCCCACATCCAAACTGTCTAGGCATTAACTGATAGAAAAAAGTTTAACTTTAACAAAACAACGAGGAGAATATTTGAAAGAAAGACTCTAATGAATTAGATTAACTTGAACACATGATTTCCAAACATGCTTGGAATACCTACCCTTATTGATGCCAAATGGGTAGGATGGTGCAATATCTTCGATCGCGCCTAACCCATGCCCAGCTGGGCAAAGGGATACAAAATCCGTCAGCACTTGGTTAGACAGAGATATCCCTCCAGCTCCCCATGTGACGACCCTCCCCATCCACCCCACTTCCATATTCATCTAGATATTTTGAACAAGTCCAACGCATGAACAAACTTTAACTATCTTGATGGGCATGGAGCTCACTAGTGATTGTGAAAAACTAACATTACCACTTTTGTATGCTTTCACCCATATGACCCATAATATTTCCAACCGCCCTTCCGCTAGTTACCTTGATCGGGGAACTAAGGGAGAGAGAGAAAGCAAGCCCCCCCATCCCATTCTGACTCTGCAGATGAGAATGTCTGCTTCATTTGAATTATTTAAGGCCTCTGATGTCCGTGCTCACTTTCAAACCCGTTCATGAATGTCCTATACGTCTGCCATTTTCCTCACATTGTCCCTGCTGGTAGACTCCTCTGCACATCTCTCCTTTTCGCCTTTATTTCGTTTTACAGTTCTGCTTGGAGCGTTGGGGCAGGGGAGGTAACCTGTGTAGGGCGGATCTCTTGAACCCTCAAGCTGTTTGAGTGGGTAATTGCCTAGGGTATTCCTCGCAGCCAACTGGGCGGTTTTTCCTCTCGGCCTACCACTGTGTACCAGCGCCCCCCTCTAGTTCTCTGATCGTCTCCGGATCAAGCAGAGAGATAACTAAGATATCCCACTGCTTTAGGAACTCCGCAACCTCCGAAAGTTTAGGAAAAGAGCGTGTACCTGAATCAGTTGTAATTTTAGAGTTGCAGGGTAGTCTAAACATGCTTTGACTCCTTTGGCCCACAGTAGTTTCAAAATTGGGAAAAGCCTCCGTCTAGGGTCCATCATTGCGGGGCATGGTTGTGCTCAAAAGACTAATCGTCGTCGTCAAACATGACTTCCTTTTCTCCCAGGCCACTTTAAAACCTCCAGATTTGGTGCGATAGTCCCAAAAGCTACAATTAGTGATCTTGGGCTGGCTTTTGGATCCACGGTTTGGCTGTTAATGATCTGTGCACTCTTATAATGTTTAAGAAGTCCTTTTTCAAACCCAAGACCTCACGGAGGAAGTTTTCTGTAAAGAGGGTCATCTCACCAGACTCAGTCCCTCCGGTATTCCGTGGATTCGGATGTTCACCCTTCACAACCTGTTCTCCAAATCTTCTAGCTTTTGCTGAAGCCAAATCTCCCATCGTGTAGTTGGAGGATGGCACCATTAGGTAGGTCAGCGGTTTTAGATAGCTCTGTTGCATTCTGCTCCAGGTCATCGATTTGTTTTCTGCTCTTTCTGCTCCGATTTCACCTCTGATAGATCTTTCTGAATACGGGTTAGGGCATCTTCCAGATGGTGTAATTCTTTATATAATCTTTTAGAGGTTATTGTGAATGCAGCCTCTTCCTCAGAACTATCATTTGAGGCAGGGTTGGAGCTTGAAATACTCGAGCACCGAGGTGATCTGCAGCCTTCATCCCATGCTGCAGAGTCTTTGCTGCCCTGGTCTAATTTCTCACCTTCTGCTACAAATTCTTTCAGTCGCTGTCGAGTTTTAGCCATCATATCGTCAATTTTGTGTTGTTTTCCTCTGGAAGCCAGTGTGGGTCGCAGATGGGGTTAGATTTGGGAGCAGTCCCCGGGGAGCCCAGACAGGATCAGTCTGCCATTGATGCCGACATCACCGGAAGTCCTACACTGCTTCTTTTAAGGAGCTTTGTCAGTCCCTCTCCACAAAGGGAGAAGGGCCATTGAGACATTCCAATCGGTCCAGAAAGAAGGACTCTAAAGGTAAGTCCCACCGTCGATGTTTGCAGAAGTGGGAGAGATCCCCTTCACCGGACCGACTCTTGACTTCGGTCAGGGTTGCGAATGCGGCTGCTGGCTTCATGGTGTCCCGTCAGGTCTAAGCCTGCCAAGACATCCGCGTCGTGGTCGAGATTTTTCTCTACCCATCGGAAGGTTTGTCGCCTGGAGATGCCGACAACCCTTCTTCACCGGTTCCCCGGTGATTACCGAGGACTTGCCCGTGCCTCCTGTGCCGAAGTCCCTGGTTAAGGTCCCTGCACCGAAGGAGGGGCAGGCTCCACTGTTCCCTCTTTGACACACCCTCGGAATCCCTGAAGGTTTCGGTCTCGGTCCTCTTCCAGGTCTAGCCGGTCCCGCCGACGTCTCGGTCTCGGCACCATGGAAAGCGGCGTCGCCGCTCGTCCTCTTCGAGGATAAGCTCCGCGCATATTAAGCCGGCGCTACCAGGACTTGATGTGGCAGCAACTTTGCTCACCAGTAACAAGCCAACTCCATCGCCTTCTCCAGCCATTAAGTGGTTGTCACCAGAGCGGATGAAACAACCCCTCATGGTAGTCGAGGAGCCGCGGTGCAGGTTGTTCGGCTGAAACCGGCTGCTCCACCCATTGTGGTGGAACCTCCGCCTCCACAACCTTAGACTGGGGCCCCGACCAAGGAGTCTCGGTCAGGTCAGGGCTTGCCCCATAGGTTGTCGGTCACCCTCACTCCCAATCGACCTCGGCAGGTGGAGGGTGGCTCAAGCGCTCAGCAGCTGTTCAGAGACTCCTCAGAGTCTGATGACGACTCCTCCCTGTTCTCTAGGCCGACTGACCTGTAGTCTGCAGGAGGCCAGTCGGTGGATGAGAGCCCATCCTCGTTTCTGGGTATGCTTCGACTCATCTCGGAGTCTACTGGGATGCAGCTCGAACCCGTCCAAAATGGGCCAAGTATCCCCTTATGGAGATACTGGACCGAGGGGATTCCCCTACGGTGGCCTTTCCGGTGGCCAAAGCCATTGTTGTCCCGGCCCGGGAGTTGTGGCAGCGGCCAGCATCTTATCCCGCACCTTCGGCCAGGATGGCTCGAAATTACGCAGTCCCCACCGGTAAACTCTTCGGTTTCTCGGAGCACCCCACTGCGGAGGGGGTAGTGACCGTTAGCGTTTTCCGGCGTTCCAGGAACACTCAGGACGTGGACAAACCACCCGATAAGAAATCCAAAAAGTTGAATTACTCAGGGTGAAAGGTTTACGCTGCTTCCTCCCTAGGCCTTTGTAAGGCTAGCTCGGCCGTTCTGATGGCACATTTCTCACACGCCCTTATGGGCTCCCTGGATGAGGTGATTCCTCATCTCCTGGCTGTTCTTCAGAGGACGGTCAAGCAGGTGCAGGATCAGGGAAGGGCAGTGGCTAAACAACAGCTCCAAACTTTATTGGACATTGATGACTCTTGTGCCAAGTCAGTAGCGGCCGCAGTGGCCATGCACTGCAGAGCTTGGCTGAGGATCTCCACCTTCATGGCGGACACCCAGCACAAGTTGGCAGACGTTCCCTTCCTGGGCACCGACTTGTTCGGGCCTGGAGTGGAAGGCCATCTCCAGAGGATCGAGAAGTCCAATGCCACCTTGGACTCGGTCACATCTGCCCAGAAGGACAAAGGCTGCCCGCAGCAGCGTAAGCCCTCTCACCCTTCTGCTCCTGCAGCATGTCCGGCCCAGCAACACCAGCATCAGGGCCAGCAGGCTCACACTTGGTGCCCTAACGCTGCTTCCTCTAGTAGGAAGCCTGGAGGCAAGGGTCCAGGAGGTCCCTCAGCGGGCCCTTCCTCCAAGCCTGCCCAGTGGACGGGTTGAGGCGTCGCCCCAACCTCGCATTCCTCCCAGGTTCCCCATGGAGGCAGCTCCGCCACTTCTTTTCTGCCTGCTCCACTATCACCCACGGACCGCTGGGTGCTAGAGTGGTCAGCAGGGGTCTGCCACTGGAATCGGCAGTCCCCCCCATCGAGCCATCGCCCCACGGGAGCTGTGGTTCTGCAGCCTCTGCTCGGCTCGTCGAGCCAGCATGCCTTCTCCTTCAGAAGGAGGTGATCAGTGGTGGCGGACCCCTCCAGACCAGGGTTTGTGTCGGTACTTTCTGGTCCCAAAGCGGATGGGGGCTGGTGCCCCATTCTCGACCTGAACAAGTTCCTAAGGCCTGCACCTTCAGGATGGTCACTCTGGCTCAGATTATTCCATCCTTGGAACCAGGCATGTGATTCTGTTCTCTGGACCTTCAGGAGCACGTTCTTTCACGTCCCAATCTGTCCATCTCATCAGCGATTCCCTCCGCTTCCGAGCAAAGGGATCTCTCAGGTTCGGGCCATGCCTTGGCCTCTCTCCAGTTCCCAGGTGCTTCACCAAATGCATGGCAGTGGTGACAGCATTCCCTGCGGTGCCAAGGGTCGGGTGTACCCCTTACCTGGATGACTGGCTGATTGCAGCAGCCTCCAGGTTGGAGGTGGGCGATCAAGAGTCTGGTCTCAGGTCTGCTCTCAGATTGGCCTCCTCATCAACGAGGCCAAATCGGAACTCGTGCCATGCTGGTGATTCAGTTAATTGGGGCAGAGCTCGACTCTCTTCGAGGCAGAGCCCGGCTCGAGCAGACAGGGCATGGTCGCTCATCTGAACATCTGAGAATTTGCCAGCAGATAAAGGCCCTGAGGTCTATCAAGTCTGCTCGAATGTGCAGCTAGCCACACACTTACTCTGCAGCTGCCCCTCCCTTCCACTCTTCCCCTTCATTGACCCTCCTTGTCCTGTCCCATCCCTTTGGAAACAGTCCACTGTTCTACTGGATACCACTTCTGTAGGTAACGCATCCACCCAGCCACCACCCTCTCTAAAAAGTGTCTCCTCATCCCTCCTGAACCTTCCTCACTCCTCCAGTCTCATATCATGGCCCTGGTGTCCCTCCCCCTTACTTTGAACAGCCCCTCTGTACCTGCTTGTTTATTCCTTTCATGTAATTAAAGGTTTCAGTCATGTCCCCCCGTCTCTCCTCTCCTCCAGTGAGTACATGTTCAACTCCCTCAGCCTCTTCTCATATAATAAGTCCCCCAGTCCCTTAATGATCTTTGTCGCCCTGTGCTGCACTCCCTCCAGTAACTTAATGTCCCTCTTCAGATACAGGCGCCAGTACTGCACGCAGTACTCCAGGTGCGATCTAACTAATGACCTGTACAGTGGCAGAATCACCTCCTCCTCCTCGAGGATATACCCCTTGCAGTACAACCCAGCATTTTGTTGGCCTTGCAGCTGCCTTCCTACATTGTGCCGAGTTGTTAAGTTGACCCTGTAATGAGCATCCCCAGCTCCTTCTCCTCCTCTGTCTGGGCTAGCTGCACCCCCAGCTGGTAACTCCTCCTTGGGTTCTTCATCCCAAAATGCAGCACTACTTTTGGCATTAAACCCCAGTTGCCAGGTGTCTGACCAGGTTTCAAGCTTTGCCAGATCATCCTGCAACCCCTGCTATCCCCCTAGATCATCCACCACCACTCCTACCTTGGTATCATCAGAAAACAGACTGATCTTGCTCTTGATGTCCAATGATATGTCTGCAATGAATATCCCAAACAACACTGGTCCCAACACCGAGCCCTGTGGAACACTGCTTGTCACTACCCTTGGATGTGAGAGCTCCCCACCCACCACCACCCTCTGTGCCTTCCCTGAAGCCAGTTCCCTACCCATCTCACCAGCTTTGCACCTGCCCCTGTGTCTACTAACTTACTTCCCAGCCTTCCATGCGGCACCAAGTTGAATGCCTACAAGTCCAGATACAGGACATCCACTGAATGGCCCCTGTCCAGTTGCCTAGTTACCCAGTCATAGAACTCCATCAGGTTGGTTTGGCAGGATCTGCCCCATGTGAAGCCATGCTGTCTGCTGTCCTGTAGTCCTTTGGCCTCTAGGATAGCCTCCATTAAGCTCACCCACGATGGATGTGAGGCTCACTGGTCTGTAGTTTCCCGGTTCATCCTTGAGCCACTCTTGTGGAGGGACACCACATGAGCCATCCTCCAGTCCTGAGGTACACACCCAAATGTAGTGAGGGCATTAAGCCAAATGTCTGCCAAAGGTCCTGCAAGGACCTCTGCCAACTCCTTCAGTATTCTGGGTGTATGCCATCTGGGCCTGGCGCCTTATCCACCCTCAGTGCCTTCAAACCCTCCTGAACTCTGCCCTCCATGATTTCCCCATCTGTCACCCCCCGCTTCTGCCATTCTCCCCTTGGGTGCTCATCTCTTCTATACAGTAAATACTGAGCAGAAGTACTCATTTAGTGCCTCCGCCTTATCGCACCTCTGCTTCCACCCAACCCCTCCTCTTCCTAATCCTTACTATGTGGTCCTTACAGCTCTTTTCTCCTGATGTACATAAATAAGTCTTTCTTCCCTTTTAATGCCTTGTGCCAGCCTGAGTTCCATAGATGCCTTGGCTCCCCTTACTGCCCTTGTCACCTCCTTTGATTCCATCAAGTACTCCTCCCTGTCCTCCCCTCTCCCTGTTTTCTTGTACTTCCTAAAGGCAGCTCTTTTCCTCCTTACCTTTTCCATGACCTCCTTGCTCAACCAGCTCAGTTTCTTAGCCCTACCTTTCTTGCTCTGGGCCTTGCAGCAGGTTTTGGTTGCCTCCACTATCCCCAGCTTTATGAGCTCCCACCTCTGGTTAGTGTCCATACTAGATTGAATTCTGGCCAGGTACCCTTTACCACTTTCCCCATCCTCCCAAAGTCGACCCTCCTGAAGTCCAGCACTCTTGTGCCAGATTCCACTCCTTCCTTGCCCATATCCAATGTGAGCCATACTGAGTGGTGGTCACTCTCCGACAGTGGTTCCTCCTGTAATTTCTCTAATAAGTCCCATTTGCCAGCACAAGGTCAAGGGTATTCCCTAATCTGGTTGGTTCACTGACCATTTGCAGAAGCTGACCTGGAAGGCATCCAGCAGTATCTGCTCCTTCTGATCTTCCCTTGTCAATCTTCACCATTCGTTACTTCCTAGGTGTAAGCCGGAGGCGCGCACCCGTCAGAAGCTTTTTTTTTAAACTTTGGCTAGCGGCACCGCTTTCGAGAGTAGCGTCATCGTCATCGGGCGGCGCGTTACTAGCGACCACTCCTCCTCCAACTCAGTTCTGTTTCTCCCGCCATTGAGGCACCTGCTCGGCGTGTGAAGCGTCCTTAACTGCGTGGTAGTGTACCGATTCCTGGTTTTCTTACTTTTCGGACGCTGATCAGAAGGATGGCTGTTTTCTATCTAACGGCGCAGGTGTGTTTCCTTGTTTTAGTCTTGTTAATTTCGCGTTATGTCCGGTTCAGGAGCTAAGCGCTTTTCTAAAACAGAGCGCGCCCTACGCGTCGGTGCTCTCCTGTGGCGGCATTTCTCCGTCTCGGACCGGCATAGCGTTGCCTTCGCTTGCCTGGGACCTAACCATGATATAGATTAGATGCGGCGCCTGTTTCTCGATGGACGCCGCATCCTCAAAATCCGCAGCGTTTAAGCAGGCAAGGCCCGCCGACCTTGAGACGGCGTAAACTCTTGGGATTCTCGGGCAAGGTCGCTGGCGCCTTCCCAGGTCCCTCCCGGGCCTATACGGTCCGAGGAGGAGGGTCCCTCGCTCATTCTTGCCGAGGAGGAGGCCTCTTCTGCGTGTTGGGGAGTGTCGAGTCCCTCCCGGCCGCTGGCGCGGACACCGCCTCGGCTAGTCACCTCTTCGGTGCAGGCTCCCCGTGTCGAGGCCCTCGACTTTTGGGCCTGGCCGGGTGGACCCTCACGCACACCTCGGGCGCCTGCTTCAGATCCCGCGCCGCTCGCGGGCACTGGTGATCGAGGCGGCGCCATTGGCGGTGCCACTTTAGCCCTCGGCGCCGTCATGGGCGCTGATGGACATGGCGGCGCTGGCTAGCAGTGCCGCCTCGCCCCAGCCGGGCGGCGCCATGGGCCTTGTCCTTCCTCCAGGCGGTGCCGGCCCGCCGCGCCTCTGGGAGTGTGGAATAAGCCTGGCTGCTACCGGGCGGGGCGAAAGCGGCGCTACCTTGGTACTGGGCCGCTTATGCCCCTGCGGGCCTCGGGACCCCTGGGTGGCCAGCATCGGGTCCAGCTGGTCTCGCCTCCTCGGAGGCGATGACTGATCGTGACTCCATCCTGGCACCCCCACTCTTCGGGGTCTGGGTCCCCGTGGCTAGGGGTGCCAGGCAGCGCAGCTGGCCCTCCTCTGTCCCCTACCATCGCCTCCTGAGGTTCCCCGCTGGGGTGGCTGGGAGCCCGGGGCAGGCGTGGGGTGATGGAGGGGGCTCCTCTCGGAGGCCAGTGACAGCTACCCGGGTGCTGTTGCCCCTCTAGGGACAGGGGGCTGTGGTCGAGGAGGAGGGCCCTCTCGAGTCCGAGGTTGAGAGTGCAGGGGTCTGCCACTCGGTCTTCTTTGACCACCTCGGGGTGGCCAGGAGCCGTAGTGCAGACCTCGCCCTCCTCAGGGTTCTAGGTGTCCTCCGGCGGCGTTTGTGCGGACTGCCTTCTGGATCCATGCAGTCCAGAGCGTCGTCAGGAGAGTTCTCCCAGGGCTCTTCCAGGCTCCGCTTCCCCAGAAGTTCCGTTCTGCGGCCTGGTCTGATATCCGGGATCCCTCCTACTAGGCTCCTTTCCCGGATTCCAGAGCCCTCATGAGAGCAGTTGCCTCCTGGAGGTGCCCTCTCCCATCTCTCTGCCTTCACCACCCCGCTCCCAGGCCATGTCGGTCCCTCGGGTCCGTTATCCTGGGAGCAGTTCAGGGATTCTAGCGGCCTTCCTCATGTTAGATACATGCATGAGCGGGTCTTTCGACTCTCCCCGCGCAGGAATCCTCTGGACATTCCAGCTCCCATCATCCCTCGCTCCCTCCTCTGAGGGAGAGGAACCCCCTGCTCATCTTTCCTCCGATGCTGATTTCACAGAATATCAGCGTTTCCTCTCGAGGATGGTGAGGGATCTTCGGATTTCCTATGTTCGGAGAGACAATACCCAACGGGAGACGCGAGAATTCCTTGGTGAATTCAGTGCCCAGCATTTGGTGGTACCTTCCTGGCCTATCCCTTCCAGGAGGTGTCTATCCGGTCCTGGCAGTCCCAGCCGCTTCTCCAGCCCCGGCTGACTGTCAGAGTAGGTATTGTGCCCCCTCAGAGTCTCTAGGTTCCCTTCCCAACCCGCCCTCTGGTTTGGTTTACCTAGATACTCCTTCTGGGCACCGCTGCCTGGCGCACGACCGCCCACCGGATCTGGACTCTCTCCAGTTCGACCGTTGGGTGAAGAGTGTTCTCTTCTTCTCGTGCGAGTGCCTGTATTGCATCTCATCAGGCTCACCACGCTGCCTACAACCGGCATTTGTGGTCGATGATGTCCCAGCTGTTGGCATCAATGCCTGACACGGAGCAAACCAGACAAGCCATTGCCCTCTCCGCGGTAGGCCTGGAGCTGGCAAGACACCAAGCAAGGGCATCTTATGACGCCAGTGACGTGGCTTCCAGGCTAGCGGGGACAGCGATCTGCATCAGGCGGACGGCATGGCTTCGTCTTTCCAGGTTGTCACCCCTGGCCCGGCGTAGGGTGATTTGCTCCGCCTTCCGGGGGACCCATCTTTTCTCCTCAGAGCTAGGAGACTTTACAGGGCTCCCTCCGTCTCCTCGTCCTCAGGAGGCACCTCCTAGCTCTTCCCTCACTTAGGCTTTCTGAATAAGCCAGGGTCTTCTCCTTCTGTTTCTCACCAGCAGAAGGCTGGGGTCTTGTTCCCTCAGGGTATGGCCTCTTTCCCCTCCGGGGAAGAGGAGCTTAGTGATCTCACCAGGAGTAATGAATGGTGAAGATTGACAAGGAAGATATGAAATTACGTACCTACCGTAATTCTTGATCTTCTCTTGTATCTTCACCATTCATTACTTACACCCGCCCACCATCCCCTCAGTGGCCTCTTCCTGTGGCTTCTCCACCTCCCGTCTCCTTCCTCTCTCTGCAAAATAAATATAAAAAAAAAACTATAAAAGATAGGAAGAGTTGCTCAATTTTTCCAAAAAAAAAAATCTATATCTTGGGGGGGAGGGTTCTTATTTCTCCAGAAAAATTATTTACTCTAAGATTCTTGGGCCATCTCATGGATTTGCATTGGCGATCAAACTGCACAACTATATCTTGCCATCCCTCGGGCGAGATACCTCTGGGGTTTTAGCCTGGCTCAGGCTATTCAGTTTTGATCCTGCAATCCCGTGCTCAACTGTTGCGCCTAGAATAAAACCCCTCCTTCTCTAATTCTTGCCTTGCAGAAGCGGAGGAGCGAGCACGTCTGTTTTTCTTTTTTTTTTTCAAAAAAAAGGGGAATGCTGAGGAACTCTCTTGACTGCTATAGGCATTCTTGGTATTGGGGTCATGCTCCTAGCCTGCAAATGATTATCTGTAAAAAAAAAAGGAAAACAAACAAGAAGTGAGATGAGAGGGCAGGCAACCCTTCTCGTGAGATTTTGATGATTGGTTTTTCCTTTCAAGTGTCCTCCTGGACAGTTTTACAGAAGAGCAGTGCTGACCATAACCAATCCCAGCCAGCCTAAGCCTCTGGCCTGCCTTGGCGAGTCCGTCTGAGTCCCACTTCTATGCTTAAAAACGCCTGAAAGGCTTACATTTTCCATTTCTAAACCCCTGAGCAGCGCTCTCATGCTGCCTGGGGTTTATTCTTCCCTCCTCGGGTGTCCTCCGGTTAAAGGCCTTCGCGGCCAGGAGCCCGAAGGGGGTATCAACAACAATGGCATGTTGAAGATGAGGACTATGCCCTCCTGAGTCTGTCTAGCGGGTTTGGTGAACCTTCTCTTCAGCTCTATCTCCGGGGATTCTTGCTTCCCTGTTAGTCGAGCCTTCAGCTATAAGCTAACTATGCTCGTTGGGCATTCTGGTCCCTTCAACATCCCATCTCTCTTCTTCTTCTTCTTCATCATTTCCTTCCTTTTCTCTCCTCCTAGAGTCGCCCAGGTAAGGAGGCCCTGCAGTCCCTAAGTTAGGGATACTCTTATCTCCTCTGTCCTTCCTCCATCGGCTTATTCCTTTTCAGTTCATTCTTCCTTGCTTTGCTATCCCTTGGCTATCTTGCCTCGCTATCTCTATTCTCTGCTTTCGCTTTTGCCTCTCCGGCTCACAGAACTGAGTTGGAGGAGGAGTCAGTCACTACTAGCAGCCGCCCCTGGCATGGCGCATGACGTCACTCTCGAGGGTGGTGCCGTTAGCCAAAGTTTAAAAAAAAAAAAAAAAAAGCTCCCGTGACGGGTGCGCGCCTCCGGCTTACACCCAGTAAGTAATGAATGGTGAAGATACAAGAGAAGATCAAGAATTACGGTAGGTACGTAATTTTCATTTCCTGGTTGTTGGGGTACTCCAGTCCACTCCTGACATGTTGAACTCCCCCACAGTCACCACACTACCCTTCTCACAGGTCCTCCTGATCTGTCCCGCTAGTTCCCTGTCTGACTCCTCCGTCTGAGATGGCGGCCTGTACAGCACTCCCATTCTAAGAATCCTATTCTTGGAATCCTGGATTTGCATCCAAATTGATTCTGTACTACCCTCCTCCCCTTCCTCCCTTACACACGTCAGTCCTTCCTTCACATATAGTGCCACACCTCCTCCTTTCCCAATCACCCTATCCCTACGAAATAACCTGTACCCTGGTACAGACAGGTCCCAGTCATTGTATTGGGTGGCCCATGTTTCTGTGATGGCTGAAATGTCCACCTCTCCCTCTGCCATGAGCGCCTGTAATTCCACCTTTCCTCCTTTGAGAACACCTTTCCTCCTTTACCCAATCATTTCTGGGTGGGCAATTGCACCCTGCCCAGGACTTCCTGCATCTCCTGGGCCTCATGGCGGCCTGCCCCAGCGTGGTCCATTGGGCCCGCTGGCATATGCATCCCCTGCAATGGGGGCTGGCCAGCCAGTGGTCAAAGTGCTTCAGTCCTCTGGACCAGCTGGTGACAGTGACCCAGGAGATGTGGGATGGCCTGCAGTGGTGGCTTGTCCCAGCTCACCTGCAGGAGGGCATCCCGTTAGTCTGTCCGAGCCGTCCTCTAATGACTGATGCCTCTCTGATGGTTTGGGGTGCCCATCTGGGGAGCTCAGAGCCCACGGCCTCTGGTCTCCTCAGGAGTCTCGATGCCACATCAACCTGCTGGAACTTCGAGCAGTTTGACTAGCCCTCACTGCCTTCACTCCATTTATGCAGGGTCAGGTGGTTCAGGTCCAGACAGACAGCACCATGACCATGTACTATCTCAACTGTAGGTGGGACACAGTCCTTGCCTCTGTGCAAGGAGGCTGTCGCATCGGTCTCTTGTGATCAGCCTGGAGGTGGATCTCCTAGCCATCCATGTGGCAGAAGCCTCCAACAGTCCAGCCGATGCCCTCAGCCGGATAGGTGCTGCTTCTCACGAGTGGTCTCTCCTGCTGGAGGTAGTACAAGACCAGGGCTACCTCAGGTGGACCTGTTTGCCTCCAGGGAGAATGCAAAGCTGAGACTGTTTCATGCCCGCCTCCCCTTAACAGGGCTCGCTGCAATGGGACGCCTTCTCGAGGCTGTGACCCTGGGCCTCTTCTACGTCTTCCCTCCATTTCCCTTGATCCACAAGGTGCTTCTCAAGGTGAAGAGGGACAAGGTGCAGGTGATTCTGGTAGCTCCAGACTGGCCCCGCCAGTTCTGGTACCCAGATCTCCTCAGCCTCAGCTGCAGGCTCCCGAGGCGGCTGCCAGCCCGCCTGGACCTGCTCTCAGTCGACAAGGGGAAGGTTCTCCACCCAGACCTTCAATCCCTACACCTGACAGCCTGGTTCCTGAGTAGCTAGAGTTCCAGGCCTTGGGTCTTTCCGACGAGGTCGTGATCCCGCTCCTACGACAATTCATGTTATGCCAACTCGCTCCCTCTAAGTTTCAAAATACTGTTCTACTGTTCTGCTGAATAAAAAATATGTCGATGCCTGTCTACATCATTTCCACACCATATATTCATTGTAAATTGCTGTACGCTCACTCCTTTCACTTTTAAAAAAAGTATTTTACCAATAGACGTAACTGCTTGCCCCATGTGCAGCAGCATCTCCACACAGTTGCTCCCTCCCGTGCAGTACTGACATATATCTGTGAGCCACAAACGTTGGCTGTGAAACATATTCCCATCCTTCTACAGCTGTTGTGACCCCCAAATGCCATGAACAGTAGCACAGAGTGACACATAGTGAGCAGTCGGCTGGCTCTCTGTCAGTCACTCTGAAAGTGTAGTAATGGCAGGGAATGTGGAATTGGGCAAGACAGGTAGCTCTCCGGCCCCCTCTAGCTGCTGGAGGTCTGCCTCTGAACAAGTAAGTGGTCTACTGAGAAATTCTTGTCTCAGAACAGGACAATCAGGAGCTTAAAGGGCACACAGGCAGAAAGTAAGGAGAGAGAGAAAAAAAAACAGAGGAAAGAGTAAGGATTGCAAACAGTTAAGGGAACAGAAATAAGACATGATTGGAGTGGTGCAGTGGCTGTGGAGCAGCAGTCTTCCGGGAGATGTTCTGGAGGATGTGGTGTTGTCCCATCTGCAGGCACCTCTCTGGGCTGAGGGAGGAGGTTGCTCATCTCCGGGCTGAGTTGGCCAGGATTTGTGGGACCTCCTCTTCCATCCAGGGACCACCAGTGCCACTGCCGTTGCCTCAGAGGTTGCCAAGAAAGAGGAGTGGTTGGACCACAGTGGGCTCAGGGAGGGTGAGGGTGGTGGAACAGAGGCACATCCTCCAGTTGTACCTCTCCACAATTCCTATGCCATTCTGGCAAAGTGTGGTTCTCTATGGAGGCACCTACAGTGGAGACCAAGGAGGATGTTGGGAACCTCCACAAAGGAGACCCACAGGAGGGTGGCAGGGGACCCTGCAGGAAGAAACAACTCCTGGTGGGGGACTCCATTGTTAGGAAGGTAGAACTGGGCAAGGAAGGGAGGGAGTAAGGTGTCTGCCTGGCGCCATGGCTTGGAGGGACAGGGAGCTGAATCCTCAGGATTGCGAGCAGCTGCACAGGTGAGGAGCTGGATGTCATTGTCCACCTAGGGACAAATGACCTGGCTAAGAAAGGGATTAGAGAAGTGCAGGAAGAGTTTGTGGAATTGGGGAGGGGCCTTAGTCAAGTAGCACGCACGGTAACCTTCTCGGAGGTGCTACCCATCTATGGCATAGGAGAGGCTAGGGTGTTCCGTACCATGGGATTCAATCAGTGGTTGAAAAACTGGTATGGAGCTCAGGGATTTGGCTTCATTGGGGACTGGGGGTCCACCTGGAGTGATGCAAGCCTATACTGGCATGATGGGCTGCATCTGTCCGGGAGGGGAACCAGGATCCTAGGTGATAGGTTTAAATGCTTCATTGGCAAGCTTTTAAACTAGCCAAGGGGGGAGGCACTGGAAAGGAGGAGGAAAATCCTAGCCCCCCCAAACAATCACAGTAGTAAGTGTGGCAAACACCAACGTGGAGGTGGCGATAGGGAGAAGGGCTGGGGTAAATGGAGAAAGTGACAAAGGCAAGAAGGACAAGGATGGGGCAAAAGGGGGGTAAGGCCATCAGAAAATGGAGGGTAATGAGTACCAATGCCCGTAGTCTGGGCAACAAGCTCCCTGAGCTGGTGGCCTTAATGGAAGAGGGATGCCTGGATATCATAGCAGTCACAGAAACATGGTACACAGAGAACCATGACTGGGATGTTAACATACCAGGGTACATAACCTACAGGAGAGACAGGCAGGGAGAAGAGGGGAGGTAGCTCTCTATGTAAAGGAAGGGATAAAGCAACTGAACAAAAGAGTAAACAGGGAGGAGAGGAGGCACTGTGGGTCACCTGGAGACTGGAAAGGCACCAATCCGCACAGGGTTATGTACAGACCCCCATGTCAGGGGAAGGAATGGACAAGGATATGATGGAAGGCATTCTTAGAATGGCAGAGAAAGGGGAGATACTGTTGATGGGAGACCTGAATATGCCAGATGTTAACTGGAGCACATTTGCTGCAGCCACATCCAAGAGCAGGGCCATTCTTGATGCCCTACAGGTGGCAGGCATTAGACAGCTAGTTTCGGAACCCACTCATGAGGGAGCAATCTTAGACCTCGTACTCTCAAACGGGGGCAGTAAGAGGATCTCAGATCTAGAAGTGGGTTGCCATCTGGGGACAAGTGACCATCAAACAGTGTGGTTCACGTTAAACTCAGCTACAGAGTCAAGCCATACAAAAGTGAGGGTACTGGACTTTAGGAGGGCTGACTTTGGCAAGATGGGAGAGTGCCTCAGAAAAGCACTAGCAAACAGGCTAGAAGGAGGTGTGGAGCAACAATGGGAATTATCAAAACTGCCATCACAGAGGCAACAAGCCTTTGTGTGAAGCAAATAAACAAATCAAAATGAAAGAAAAGCCACTATGGTTCTCAAGAGAGGTGGCTGTGAAAGTCAGGAAGAAAAGATAGCATTCCGGAAGTATAAGGAAACACAGAAGGAGCAGGACAGAGAGCTGTACCAGTTAAGGCAGAAAGAAACAGGAGGAAGTCAGAATAGCAAAGGCCCAAACTGAGGAAAGATAGCCAACTCAGTTAAGAAGGGGATAAAACCTTTTATAGGTACATCAGCGAGGCGTGAAAGACAAAGGGAGGGATAGTGAGGCTGAATAGAATGAACGGTGGGTGGCAGAGGGGACAGTGAAAGCAGGAATATCAAACGAATATTTCTCTCAGTATTCACAAAAGAGGAGGGGGAAGTGCCTAATCCAATTAACAGAAGCACTCTTGATAGGGGGGTCGATCCCAGTCCTTTCACAGAAGAAAGGGTTCTGCAAGAACTCCTAAAACTGAAGGTGGACAAAGCAATGGGTCCTGATGGAATTCACCCCAGAATTCTAAAAGAATTAAGGAAGGAACTAGTGAAACCACTGGCTACTCTTTTTAATAAATCATGGGAGGATGGTGTGGTACCCGAGGACTGGAGGAAGGCGGATGTGATTCCCCTTCACAAAAGTGGGACCAAGACAGAGGCAGGAAACTACAGACCTGTCAGTCTGACCTCTGTGGTAGGGAAAGTGATGGAGTCACTTCTGAAGGAAAGAATAGTTGAGTACCTAGAGGTCAGTGAGCACGGATCCAAGGCAGCATGGGTTCCAGCGGGAAGGTCATGTCAGGCAGAATCTAATAGATTTCTTTGACTGGGTGACCAAAATAGTAGACCAGGGAGGCTGTGGACATGGCCTACCTAGACTTTAGCAAGGCATTTGACACAGTCCCACACAAAAGATTATTAGTCAAATTAACCAGCCTGGGAGTGGGTCCCAGGGTGGTAGCCTAGGTAAAACATTGGCTGGACAACAGGACACAGAAGGTAATTGTAAATGGAGTCCACTCTGAAGAAAGGGCGGTTACTAGTGGGGTACCGCAGGGTTCAGTATTGGGTCCAGTCCTTTTTAATGTCTTCATCAGTGACATTGCAGAGGGACTGGAAGGAAAAGTATGCCTTTTTGAAGATGACACAAAGATCTGCAACAGGGTTGATACACAAGGAGGCATGGAAAGGATGAAAAGGGACTTGGCAAGGTTGGAGGAATGGTCAGACGTATGGCAGCTAGGATTCAATGCAAAAGTGCAAAATAATGCACTTGGGAAACAAGAACCAGGGAAGAATGCACAATGGGTGGGAGGTAGTAACAACAACAAAAAGGAAAGGGACCGGGGTAATCATATCAGATGACCTTAAGGTTAGTAAGCAATGCGAGAAGGCAGTAGGGAGGGCGGGGTATACTGGGATGTATAGGAGAGGCATCAGCAGCAGAAAACAGGAGTTGTTATCCCTCTGTACAGACAGTTGGTGAGACCCCATCTGGAATACTGTGTCCAGTTTGGGAGACCCCATCTTCGCAAGGACATAGACAGGATAGAGGCAGTCCAGAGGAGGGCAACTAAAATGGTGCTGGGTCTGCAAGAGAGGCCGTATGAGGAGAGACTAAAGGAGCTTAATATGTATACCCTTGAGGAAAGAAGGGAAAGGGGGGACATGATAGAAACTTTCAAGTACCTCAAGGGAATCAACAAAGTCCAAGAGGGTAGCATCTTTCAGAAAAAGAGACTTGCAAGAACAAGGGGACACAATTTAAAGATAGAAGGAGGAGGGCGGTTCAGGGGCAATGTGAGAAGTATTATTTCACAGAGAGGGTAGTGGATGCATGGAACACCTTCCTGAGGAAGTTGTGGGGTCTAAAACTGTGGGAGAATTCAGAAATGCATGGGACAGACATAAGGCAATTCTCTTGTGAGGCAAGGAAGATATAGGCTGTTGGTTAACTAGGATCTGCGGCCTATCCTGTAGGTAGGGAAATGGGCAGACTAGATGGGCCTAGCGGTCCTTATCTGCCGTCAAAGTCTATGTTTCTATGTAGTTCTAGGGGGCAGCGAGAGAGAGATACAGACTGAACTGTAGCACTGTGCAGCAGAAGTACAGAAGTGTGGTAGTCTGCCGCTCATTGGCATGCTGCATTTTGCCAGTCTTCTACTCCTAAGCCCTGCATGTCCTGGTACTGTCATTCCCTGATGTTGTCCTTGGAGCCAGTGCCTTCCACAAGCACCTGACACACAGTGGAAACATGGCTGAAGGAGGTACATGATAGTCAGCATTGCCTGGTGTGCTGCATTCAGTATTGATTCCCTGCCCACCCACCGCTGACTGAAACGGATTGCATGGCTTTTAAAGTTTTTAAGCTGGCTGGGTAACCATGACTACTTGCTATGGACATCAGACAGGTAACAGACACTGAGACTGGTAGAGACATTTAAATTTATTTTGGGAGGCGAATTGTTGTAGGCAAGATGAATGTCAGAGGTGAATTTGCACTGGAGTGAATTGTCTGGAGCGAGTTGGACTGAGGTAGAATTGTTGGGAGGCGAGTTGTTGTGTTCCCCTGTAAGTCGACCAGAAAATGTTATGCCTTCAAATGGAAGAGATTCTCCATTTGGTGTCAGGACAAGGGTTGGACCCTTCTTCCTGTTCTCTGGCTAGCATTCTGGACTACCTGTGGTCCATTCTCAGCTAGGGCTTGATCGGCGACCCTTAAGGTGCACCTGGCATCCATCTCTGCTTACCAGGCATGGGCAGGCAAGCAGTCTGTGGCACAGGAGAAGATGGTCGGGCACTTTTTCAAAGGCCTAGACCACATATCCCCTCTGGTGCGAGAACCTCCACCTCCGTGGATCTACTGCTGGTATTGGCTAAGCTCATGGGCAAGCCATTCGAACCGATGCACAGGTGTGACATCCCTCACCTGTCGTGGAAGACCGCCTTCTTGGTGGCTATCACGTCAGCCAGAAGGATGGGAGAGCTCCAGGCGCTTTCCATCGAGTCTCCTTATCTGGTCTTCCACAGGGACAAGGTTGTCCTTCGCCCCCACCCAAAATGCCTTCTGAAGGTGGTGTCAGAGTTTCACCTTAACCAGATGTTGACTCTGCCAGTGTTCTACCCCAATCACACCTCGGAGGCTGAATATAGGCTCCATACTTTGGACCCTAGAAGAGCGCTCTCTTATTATAAGGAGCGAACGGCTGAAGTTCGGGGAGAGGTTCACCAGCTGTTTGTCACCTACGCTGAAGCCACACCTGGCAGACATGCAGCGAAGCGGACGATAGGCAGGTGGGTCACCTCCTGCATAGATCTCTGCTATAGGTTGGTGGGCATGGAGCCTCCCAAAAGGATAAGAGCTCATTCTACTCACCATACCGCTGCTTCGGTGGCTGCTTCTAGGGATGTCCCTATCCAGGAAATGTGCAGGGCTGCTACCTTGAAGTCAGCCGACACCTTCATTTCCCATTACCACATTGACCTAGAGTCATGCGGGGATGCTAGTTTTGGGACCTCGGTTCTCCAGTCCTTATTCCTAAGTAGGTGTGCGCTTTGTCTTCCTCCTCCCGAAAACTGCTAGAGTCTGTTAACAAGTGTGTGGATTGAACAACATATCCACGTCCTAGAAATACTGTTACTCACCTGTAACAGGAGTTCTAGGAGTGGTATATGTTGCTCATCACACAACCACCCGACCTCCCTGGCTTCAACGCTAACCTGGCTTCCAGTGGGCTAGATCTGGTGTCAAGGGGTGGAGCCGAGGGTTTTACCACCCAGGTGGGTGGGAGGAGCCAGCTTGAAGACCTTCCGGCAACATTTAAAGTGGCAAGGAACCTGCCAACAAGTGTGGATGAACAACATATACCACTCCTAGAACTCCTGTTACAGGTGAGTAACCTGTATATGTTGAGGTACAAAGCACCAAGCTTAGGGTAGAGTTTTGCTTAGATGGCATCAATGTGGGCTGAGAAGTCAAGCTTGCTGTCAAGCTGCACACATCCAATGTGGAGAAAACAGGGAGGGTCCAGATTCTGGCCATTTTCTGGCTGGTACCACAGGTCACGGACACCAATTTTAGTGTTGACCTGGAGTTGGTTGGGTCAGAATCAGTGCATAAGGTTGTGGAAGTCTTGCTGAAGCAGGTCTTCCACAGCTGTAGTAGAGGGACCAGAGGTGAAGATGACTGTCATCTGCATACATGCGAGTATTTGAGTTGACAAAGGCATAGGTGAAGTTGGCCTGGATGGGTAGTGACTGTTGATAGCCCATCAGGTAGGAATGAAATCAGTCAGCAGTGGAAGCTGAGAGGCCAGCAGCTATCAACTTGTCAAGGAGGAGTGGATGGGCACTGTGAAGTCCGAGTAACATGACCACTTTTGTTTAAGCTCTGCATCTAGCCTAAAGAAATATTTCTTATTTTAGTACCTTTGCTTGGTTTTCAATGCTGTTTTCACAGCATTTGCAGAGAATATCGCCTGGATAAATAAAGATTTGATTTGAATATATCCTGCTCATGATGGGAAGCCTCAGAGAGAAAAACAGGCAGAAGGGAGGTCAGAGTCGAGATGATGCAGCACCACTGGCCACACAGGTGACAGCCAGCCTTTCCTTACCAGCCATGCCAGACACTCCTGAAGAAACTTTACAAAGCCTGGGAGTGAAAATTAACTGTCTCATTGCCACAGCAACTGGACTTTCAGACAAGTTTGACACCCTGACTAACTGGGTGATCACCTTAGAGGCGAGCATGGACTTGGTTAAACCAGAATCTTCTCAGAAGTGGCTCTGGGGATGGTTGCAACTTTGGTAAATGAAAACACTCACCTTTACTCCCGGCTAGAAACTTTGGAAAATCAGGTCCAGGCTGCAAACCTTCAGATCACTGGCAGGTCGGAGCACAGTGATGGAGACCACTTGCTTTTGTTCCTCCAAGAATGGTTTGAGCAGCTCCTGGGGAGGAAATCCACAATTGGCCTTTTACTATCCAGAAGGCTTACAGAGTGATTCCTCAAGATCACCGGGATACAGATTCCCCTCGCACTATTGTTGCTGTCCTAGATGAGAGAGGTTCAAGGAAGAATGGTTTGAGCAGCACCTGGGAGAGGAAATCCTCAATTTACCTTTTACTATTCAGAAGGCCAATAGAATGATGCTTCGAAGTCACCAGGATATGGATTCCCTTCCCACTATTGTTGTTTTCCTGGATGGGGGAGGTTCAAGGGATTTTATACTGGCTCTGGCCTTTCAGAAAAAAAAACTCTTTTACACAATGGCCAGCTAATTAAACTTTTCCCAGACCTTAGTTAGGCCACCTGGCAGAAAAGAAAAAGTTTGAAGTTGTTTGGGCCCTGTTGTGGGAAGGTGAAATATCTCACAATATGGTGTTCCCGGCCCACCTAAGGATCATTCAAGGAGGCCAGACCTATCTCTTTTCAGACCCTTTGGAGGCTTGAAGTGGGCCCAGAGGCATGTCCTACCATGCGCCTCAACTCACTCAGACTGGAAAGCAAGCGGACTCTGAGAATTCTGACTGACACTGTCTAATTCCCCATGCCCTCTCCTGCACAGTGTTTCTGAAGACAGCAGACAGCCCTTCATAACTTATAGCCTTACAACTTTCAGGACTCTTATGGACTTTTGTTGCTGTTTCACATAAATGTTATGACACAGGGGTAGGTCCTTAGACTTTTCATTTTGTGGGCTGAAAGTGTTTTAATAATGTATGCTCCTGCAGCTTAATAGTATCCTAATACAAGTACGGGGGGCATGCTTGTCTTGTCTTTATTGCTGTATACCCTGTTTAATGTTTATGATGGTATTTGACTTACATAATGTTTAGGCTAGTTTGCCATTCTGACCAAGTTAAACAATTTATAACGGTTTCCATTTTTTCTTCAGTTGGCATTAACACCTTTTGGTGTGAGATTTTGGTATAGCTCCTTTCCTCTTTATTTCCTTATCTACCTTGTTGGAGGGAACTTTGGACATTTATGAACTGTTCTTACTGGAGTGGAAGCGAGCTGCAGATGGCATCCATTTACAGTGGTATATATTCTTTATTGTGACTTTGATTGTTAGTATTGTTTTGTGTTTTCCCCTTCAATCAATCACTCAATCAAATCTTTATTTATTCAGGGAAACATCGTTGAGCACAGCTCATTTGCAAGATGGACCTGGTAAGGTCAAGGTTCAATTTACATAGATACATAAAAAATATTCAATATACACACACTCTAGGATACTACATAGAATAGTCAGTATACACACAGTCTAAGGATACATTCTAATCAGACTATACATTAAATTCAGGTGTGGTGGTAAGGGGTGAGGGAAGGGGTGGAAGTGGTGTGCCTGGCTGGTGGGGAGGAGGAAGATGGTGGGGCCTATACTGTGGGCCTTATGAGAGGACAGGAGGGTGGCACTGGGGGTTTGTATAATGGGTATAGGGCTGTGATATATGACAAGGGATTAAGGGGAGGCGGATGGAAAGGAGGGTGCATGCAGTGTGGGGTGGTGACTCTTAGTAAGTTGGCTATCTGGGGAGGGAGATGGATAAGATTAGGAATACTCTACTGTTTGTGGAAACAATTACATTTTCTTTGATAACCTCGAATACAGATATTTACAGGATGTAAATGAGATGCATCTGTTCACTTCCAGAGTCTTCTGCATCGTATTCCATAAGGCTGATAAGACATAGTTGATAGCAGATCTACCATATCGAGAATTGAATTTGGGCACTTTAAGCATGATGAAGTTTAGACTTCTTAGGGCATATTTACTTGATGTGATTTGTGTGAAGCAGTCTGAGACATAATTTGGTAGCATCTTTGATATTGCTCTATAAGTTCATAGTGTTGGCATTCTTGTCTCTTCTAAATTGGAGCGAGGTCCATCCAACTGCAGCATAAAGTGAGCAGTGGTGAGTGCTGAGAGGAAGATCTGTAATAAACCTCAAGGCTCTATGGTAAAGTGTGTCCAGTTTGCTCAGATATGAGTTGGGGCAATGACCATATAGAAATCTGCATAATCTAATACTGACAGAAATCTGGCCTGGACCAGCTTCTTTTAGAATCACTTGTGAGAAAGTGCTTTATTCTGTAATAGAGCCCAAGCCTCTGATGGGTTTTTTTTAGCAGATCTTCCAGATGATCTAAGTAGTCGAGTGTACTGTACCCAGACCCCAGATATTTGAATTTTGTAACATATTCAGATTTTCCCAAGGACAGTGGATATGTGGGGAGATTGTTTGGGAAGGAGTGTCCAGCTTGTGTTTGGGGGAGAAAAACATTGCCTTTGTTTTTTTTGCATTTAACAGGAGTTTTTTTTCCCAGTAGTTGGTGTTGTAATAGGTTGAATTCTGTTTGTAGCTCTATGCATGCTGTTACAGGAGAGGGGTGACTGACATAGAATACTGTATCATCTGCAAACAGGTGTGCAGTGGCTTTGGTGAGGTTATTGTCGATGCTATTGATATAGATGGCAAATAGGACTGGGCTGAGGATGGATCCTTGGGGAACTCCTCTTTGGAGAGATTTGAGTGGTGATAGGTCTCCTTCAGCCTTCACCTGCTGGGTCCTTCCATGAGATAGTTATTAAACCATCTAATGGAGGTTCAGTCGAGTCCTATGGATTTCAGGGAGGAGAGCAGCAGTTCGTGGTCGACCGTGTCGAATGCCTTACTCAGGTCTAAAATACAGCACAGACACAATTTTTTTGTCCAGTTTGAGTTGCCAATCATTGGTTACTTTAGCCGGGCTGTGATGGTGCTGTGGTTGGTTCTAAACCCAGATTGCGCTGGATTTAAAAGATTAGCCTCTTCAAGATATCCTCTTAGTTGGGTGCTTACGATTTTTCTAGCAGCTTGGATAGCACAGGGAGGATAGAGATTGGCCTGTAGTTGTTGAGTGCGGGATAACTTGGGCTGTTTTCCAGATCGATGGAATAGATCCTAGTTGTAGTGAGAGGTTAAATAGGTGTGTTATTGGCACTGCTAATACTTGCATGGCAATTTTAAAAATAAGGATCAGGGAGTCTGCACTGCACTTTTTGGTGTCCAGCTGTGATATTAATTCTTCCACCTGCTTCAGGGTGGCGTACGAGAAGGTGCGACTCCGTTACCCGTGCTTCAGTATTCTTGATACCTAACTGGGAGCATTTGGTTAGCGGAGGCGTTGAATGCTAGACCAGCGGTTGTAAAGTGATTGTTGAATGATTCCAGAACTTCCAGTTTATCAGAGACGGTTCCCTTGCCATTGTGTATTTTGGCTGGAGTGTGTTACTGGATCGTATCCTGTTATGTCTTTTATGGTGTTCCAGAACTTGTGGGGTTGTGGCAGGAGGAGTCTAGTTCAGACATATAAGCAGCAGCCTTAGCATCTCGTGACTTTCCTGGTACAGATATTCCTGGCTTTTGAACAGCTCCCAATCAGTTGATGTCCTAGTTTTTGTGCCTTTTCCATAACTTGTCTCTGTCAAGGAGGGTGGCTTTAAGGTCAGGAGTGAACCAACGGTAGGTTTTATTTTTTATGCGTACCTTAGAAATTGGAGCATGGATATGAAGGGCACCTGTAATAATGTCATTTAGCACCTTGTACGCTATCTCCACTGTGTTTGCTAAGTAAAACTCTTGCCATTGTGTGGAGTGGTTTATTTCTTCCAGATATGCCTCAATGTTGAATTTTTGCTTTGATCTCCTCATTGTGAATTTGGTGGGGGATGACGGCTTGCATGCTGATCTTATTCCTGCAATAAGGCAGTGGTCACTGATGTCATTGAATAGTACTCCAACATGCGAGAAAAGGTGAGGTTTATTCACTAGTATAACATCTAATAGTGTGCTGTTGCTTGTATTCTTTTTGTTGATTCAGGTGGGTTCATTTATGAGCTGTGTAAACCCATGTGTATCTCTTTCAACATAGCATGGTGCATAGTCGGGCATATTAGGAGGAGTGGTACCCTCATTGATTTTTGCAATGTCTTTGAACATGCTATGTTTTGTAATTTTTTTTAACTTTATTTTCTGTTTTTATTTAAATACAAAACTCATCACACCACATACAATACAAAAACTCTTGTAGTAAAGGCAGTAATTGTAAAAACAATTCAACAAAGATATAACATTAAACAAATACAGCTGCAGTCCATTTAGAAATAACATACTGATTGTCAGCAGATTAGGCCTTATGGTCTAGCGAGTCTGCTCGAACCTCAGATCCCTAGTTGGGTACCGAGGCCCTCCCCTTGTGTTTCAGAAACCCTATCATCCATCCTCCCCTGAGCCAGGCCATCATCTGTGCATCCGCTTTCTGTGTCTGTCCCACCCTCTCTTGAAGCCCTCCACTGTGGATCTCTGAACTAGCTCACCAGGCAGCATGTTCCAAGGATCCACCACCCTCTCAGTGAAAAACCTCCTCCTCTTTTCCCACCTCACTCTTCCACCTTCCAACTTCAAACCATGCCCTCTGGTGATACCTCACTGCTTTAGTCTAAAGATCCCCTCCGTGTTTACCCTATTTATTCCCTTGAGGTACTTGAAGACCTCAATCATGTCCCCCCATCTCTCCTCTCCTGCAGTGAAAACAGGCAGAGCTCCTCAAGTCTGTCCTCGTACATCAAATCCCCTAGTTCTCATATCATCTTAGTTGCCCTCCTCTATACCCTCTCCAGGAGCTGTGTCCCTCTTCAAGTGTGGTCTCCAGTACTGTACACAGTACTCAAGGTGTGGTCTAACCAGTCCATTGTACAGCGCAGAATCACTTCCCTGCTCCTAGAGGTGATCCCCTTACGATGCATCCCATCCTGTTTGATTTGCTAGCGCTCTCCTGCACTGCTCACAGTTATTCATACATGCATCCACCATGACCCCTAGATCTTTTTCCCTGTTGAGGCCTCCAGTGCCTCCCTCCCAGGTGTACTTGTGTTTAGGTTTCCCCCAAGATATAACACCTTGCACTTTGTGATATTGAAATTTAATTTCCATGTGTGAGCCACCTTTCCAGGGTGTCCAGGTCTCCTTGCAGGGCCAACCTCCCTTTTCCCCTCAACTACTGCTCCCATCTTGGAGTCATCAGCGAAGAGAATAAATAAGTCCTTTAGTGGAATAGAATCCACAGTGAACTGATAAAGTTGTAGCTTCCCATGTATATAGCAGAGATATTTAAATAATCTGAGTATAGTTTAGATCATGCCATGAGCACCTAAAGGACGAAGTCAGGCGAAGGGAAAATAAATACAACCCATCATCTCCAAATAATTTCAAACTTTTCTTTCTTTTTGTTGACTAAGGCAAATAGGTGGTGATCATCAGATCCTGCCATTGTGTTAACGTTATTTTGTCAGGTGTGAGCCATTTCTTTGTTATGGCTTTTGGGCTGCTAATATACAAAATTGAAGTAACTTTCTGGTATTTCCATCTCTGCAGCCCAGAGGTAGCATGAGAAGAAAAGCAATTCTGAGGAGAGAATAAATGATTGGGTGAAATTCTCCTCAGACCTTCCTGTACCCTATCCAGAAAGAGTTTTAAATTGGGAGAGGACCACTGACATGAGCCAAAGCAGCAGATTCCTCACACAACCCCTCTAACATGCTGGTGAGATCCCTGGTTGAAACTTCGCCTGAATTCTGGGTGTCCTGAAGAACCTCAAGGCCAGCTTCCAAGAAAATTCTTTCAAGCAGGGGCTCCCACCCTGACTGCAAATATGCAAGATGTTTGTCTCAAACACCCTAGGGATCTGAATATCTAGGTCCAACTCCAGGTATGCCTGGTTTTGTCCAACATATCACCTTGCAGGGAGAAAGAGCCTTGTAAAGGTACAAAATGATATGGTCTAAATTGGCTTTGCGTCTATTATGGCTTGTAATATGGGAATTAAGCCAAGGGTAGAGGACGAAACCCAGGAGCCAGGTGACAGGGAGTTAATGAAATTTCTCACCTAAAAATACCGAAATCTATCTTGAGGGAGTAACCCATATTGTTCCCTAAGTGTTTCAAAGGAAAGTACTTCTCCTTCCCTAACAAAGTAAGCCACGAAGTGTAGCCCTTCTCTCTCCCATTGTCAGAAATTTAAATCCATCCTTGCTGGGGCAAAGGCTTCTGTATAAGGGATAAGTAGAGAAGGGTCTCCAGCTATGCCAGGCTTCTCCTTGTCAGGGTATCTCTCCAAGTCAGAGAGTAACTCCAGTGTAGGGGTTGGGATTCCCCTCCTGTTCGTGAGGATCAGGTGGAAAGAGAAGGGTCCTCCCTCAACTCCAGGTCTTTCTGTCATGCAGTATAGTTGTTTTGGTACCAATAAACTACGTTCTCAGCTGAGCAGCTCTAAGGTACTAGAAGAAATCTGGGAGGGCAAGCCCTCCTCGGGATTTGAATAGTTGCAGGACAGAGTATTTGATCCTTGGCTTGTGGTGTTGCCAGAGGAAGGCCGAAATTCTCCTATTTAGGTCCCTAAAAAATTCCTGCAGGAATCCGCAAGGGAAGAGTCTGAGCAAGATGGAGAAATCTCAGCAGGAGCACCATCCGGACGGCCTCAACTCGTTGTATAAGAGGGATGGGTACCAGAGCCCAGCTCACCAAATCTCTACCCAGGCTCCCCAGCAGGGTGTGATTACATGAGAACATCTCTGAGTGATTAAGAGTAAGTTTGACCCCTAGATATTTTAAGCTCTGGAGATCCCATCTAAATGGTAAGTCCGCTTTGATCTGTGGGGAGGGTGAGTAATTTAGTTTGAGAACTTCTGTTTATTACAGTTTCATTTGAATCCTGCCACAGTACCAAATTCCACTAGGGTTTGTCAGAGGGGGCCCAGGGAGCTCTCCAGGTTAGCCAAATATATAAACAAATCATCAGCGTATAAAGCCAATTTATGAGTCTCCCCTCCCCCCCGATCCAGACCCTCTATATTTCTATTTTGTCGTATGGCCTGGGCCAAAGGCTCCAGGTACAAGGCAAATAAAAGTGGGGGACAAGGGGCATCCCTGCCTCATACCTCTATGGAAAGGAAGAGGCCGAGAATCCCCCATTAATCTTAATTTATGAAGAAGGGATGCATAAATACCCTTGATAATTAAGACAAAACTCTGGGTGAATCCTATTTTCTGCAAAATCGCCCATAAAGGGCCATCTCACCCAGTCAAAGGCCTTTTCGCATCCAAACTCAGCATCAGGAAAGGGGCCCCAACAGGCGACATAATGAAGCAGGTGGAGGATCGTTTTATATTGTTTTGAGTTTGTCTCTCCTGTATAAAGCCTGTTTGGTCTTGAGTGATCAACAAGGATAGTAACTGATTTCAGCCTACCAGTCAAAATTAGCGTCAAACATTTTATAGTCTATGTTCAATATAGAAATTGGGCGTAGGCTGAACAGTAATAATGTCCATTCCGATTTGGGAATACTGGTAATAGTAGCATAATTTCAGGTCAGTGGTAGTGGATTTCCCTCCAGCACTTCTTTGCAAACATCCAATAATGGACCCTGTAAATGTTTCCTAAAAGTCTTAAAAAAGTCTGTTGTGAATCCATCTGGGCCTGGGTTCTTTCCAGATTTCAAGGCCGATGTAGCTTGATGGAGTTCCTGATTGGTGACGGGCTTATGTAGGTCCTGCTGGAGAGACCTAGAGAGGGTTGGTAGTTGAAGGGGCAATATATATGCCCTAATGGACTCAGGGTCTGGTGTCTGTTCTGAGGTATAAAGATCTCTATAGAATTTCAAAAAGGCATGCCTGATCTCCCCTGAGGTACACAGAAACATAGAAGTTGACGGCAGATAAGGACCACAAGGCCCATCCAGTCTGCCCATTTCTTTTTCTACCTTGTGAATGTGCCATCGGCCTTTACTCTGTCAATGGCCTATCTATTCATACTTATTTGTATTGCTCCCTTCTGCCTATCCTATGCCTGTTTGAAGCCCTGCACTGTATTCATATCACCAATTCCTGAGGTAGTCCGTTCCATGCATCCACCACCCTTTCTGTGAAAAAGAACTTCCTCACATTACCTCTTAATCGGCCTCCCTCTAATCTCATGCTGTGTCCTCATGTGCTGCTATTTTTCTTATATTGAAACGTTAGATTCTTTCACCTTGTTAATGCCCTTAAGGTGTTTGAATGTTTTGATCATATCACCTCTCTCCCTCCTTTGCTCTAGGGTATACATATTGAGGTCCATTAATCTGTCCTCATATGTTTTCTGATGCAGTTCCTGCACCATTTTGGTAGCCCGTCTCTGGACTGCCTCAATTTGGTTAATGTCCTTGTGAAGGTGTGGCCTCCAGTACTACACACAGTACTCCAGGTGGGGCCTAACCAGTGACTTGTAAAGAGGGATTCTAACCCCAGGAATCACTCCTTATGATTAAACGAATGCAGTCAGCCTCCTGTGCTGGACTGCCCGGACAGATGGAATTATATGCAAATGATGGAAATCTGAATTGGCTCATGCCACTTTCAAACTGCTGCCCTAGCAACTGTCGCACTCTGAGTGCTTCAGATTCTTTACTCCACCTGCCTAGTGAAGATGTCCCAAAGAGCTCTCCTTCAACTTCTTCAAAAACTTGATTATCTGTTGATAAGTAGTGTTTTCTTTTAATTTTTCAGATTGCTGCCTTAGTTTTAGTTTGTCAGTTTTTGTAATTTTTATAATATTTAGCGGTTCCCTCATGGTTCCTTGGAACCGAGGTTTCCGTTATTTCTTAGTGAGGGTTTTACCTCAAACTGTTACATTTGTTATTTTTGCGGTAGATTCCTAACCGCATATAATTATTAATATCTTTTAAAGTTTTTTTCCTAGTCTCGGTGTCAGGAACGAGTAACACTCGTTCCAGGAATCGATGCGAGTTGCTTATATCTGTTGTATTCGGTTCTCAGGAACCGATAATTTATCTTATTTCACTTAACGATTGCTGCTCAATGTCAGAGGATCCTGCTGTTAAGCCAAAACAATGCACAGGATCCACTGGTTTTAAATTGTGTGAGTCTTGTGGTCAGATAATAGCCAGAGCAGACAGACATTCTTTGTGTATTTTTTGTCTAGGTACTAGCCATATATTTGCAAATTGTGACATTTATAAAACTTTCTGCCCTAAAACTCTTAAGAAAAGGTCAAAAATATTAGAAGAGATGGTCTCTGCTTCTACTGTTACTGGAGAAACTAGTTCCTCCACCTCTGGCACAAGAAAGGATGGAGGTAAAGCTAAGGATCCTGACAAAGGATCAGATAAGGTTGAGCAGGGTAAGTCTAAAAGACCAGTGGACTCAGGGACTAAACCTGTGCCAATGAAGAAAAAATGTAAAGAGAAACATGTTGCTGCATCTCCGGCCAAGAAGGCTAAGGAGCTCCCAGCTGGCAAAACTGGTATGCCCTCGGCTGAGGACATTGCCAAGGCCTTACAGGTCTTGCAAGCTGCAGTCCCGGTTCCAACACCAACTGCCCCGGTTCCTGTAACGGTTCCACCCCCTCAAGAGCCACTGACTTCTTTTCCTGAGGAGGATGATGATTTTGAGGAGGAACACACAGACCCTGAGGTTTCTCCAGTACAGGAGTTCGGTCCCCTCCCCCAGGGGTCTGGAGGATTATTCCTCACATTATGCTTTTGTTACAAGCATGGTAGAAACACTTATTCTCCTTTGCAGGAGACAGAGGAGGATGTGGAGGAAGCAGCATTCTTGGATATGATGGGGTTAACCCCAACAAAATGTTTATTATTGCCTATGCATAAGTCCTTAAAAAAGGTAGCAATGCAAGTATTACAAACTCCCAATTCTGTTCTGTACCAGGAGTTGATAAAACAAGATGACAAGAAATATCAGCTTGATAGGGCAACAGCTGATTTTCTGTTCACTCACCCTGATCCTGAAGGGGTTGTACAAGCTGCTGCTTGCGACAAAGCCAGAATTACCTTGTCTACCCATCCCCCAGTTAAGGATTCTCAGAAGATGGACACAATGGGAAAGAAAGGGTGTATGGCTGCTTCCCTCATTCTTAGACAGGCCAATTATATGGCCTATGCAGTGCAATACCAGAAGGCACTCTGGAATGCAGTGTTAGCTCTGGCTGACAAAGTGCCTGGTGAGATGGCAGTGGACTTGAAGGATACAGCAAGGGCCATTTAGATGCCACTAAATATCAGTTTCACATGGATGTGGACACTAATGAGACCACAGCCAGGTTGATGGCACTTTATGTCTCTCTTAGAAGATTTGCCTGGCTCAGGGCCACAAACCTGACCCTTGACACCCAGGTTAAAGCAATGGATTTTCCTTTTCAGAAAAATTATCTGTTTGAAGATAAAACAGATGCATATATGAAGTAGAGGAATATAAGGCCACCTACAGAAGCAATTCTAAGGATAGGCCATCCTGATAGGTCCCAGACCAGGGGAGGCAGGGGTAGGGGATCCTACTCCAGACCTTTTTTTCCAGGCTCAGGCCTCTCAGCTGCAGCAACAGCCTAGAGGATACTTCTGAGGGAGGGGCAGGAGAGCCACGAGAAGGCCTTCTCCTTCCCCAGTAATTCAGGCACAGCCCACTCAGAACCCCTGATGGGCTAGTACAGGTCACATCCCCTGCCAAAAATCCACCAGTGGGTGGCAGACTGGCTCATTTTCTTCAGGACTGGTACTCCATCACCACAGACAAGTGGGTCCTGGAGGTGGTGAACCAGGGTCTGGCAATCAGCTTCAAATCTCTCCCCAAGCTGAGAGCAAGAACATTTGCACCAGACACATCTGCAGACAAGATTCTGCTAGATGCAGAAGTGAAACACCTGCTAGCTATCAAGGCAGTGGAGCCTGTGCCCCTAAGCCAGTGAGGCAAAGGCTTCTACTCCAGATACTTCCTCACAAAGAAGAAAATGGGTATTGGCAACCTAGCCTGGATTTAAGACTCCTAAACAAACATTCTGAAACCAAAATCCAAAATGGTCACTCTTGCTCTGATCATTCCCATTTTACAAAAGGGAGAATGGCTAGCTTCCTAGATTTGAAGGGAGCTTATTTTCACATCCCCATCAGACCCTATCACAGAAAGTTTCTGAGGTTCAGACTGGTCTCAGGCCATTATCAGTTTGCAGTCCTTCCCCTTAGGTTGACTTCTGCACCAAGGGCATTCACAAAGTGTCCACGGTAGTGAAGTTTCTGAGAAAACAAGGAGTATCAGTCTTTCCCTACCTAGACGACTGGTTAGTGGTGGATCTATCTCTACATCTTACAGAGCAGGCCTTAGCACTAACAAAGTCTACTCTGGAATCCCTGGATTTCCTCATAAACAAGCAGAAGTCACAGCAAGCACCAGTTCAGGTACTCGAGTATATTGGAGCAGAACTGAACACCAGCCTGGGCAGAGCTTTCTTGCCACAGGACAGGGTAAACAGTATTTTAACAATTGCAAACTCATTTGTACCACAAAACCCAAGCCAGCCAGGGACTTCCTCGGCTTTTGGGCCACATGGCAGCTGCCACCACAGTGGTACTAGGTTCCTGATTCCAAATGAGAGACATCCAATTTCACCTGAGACAGTACTGGTCAAACGGACAGATCCTCTGTCCAAGTTGGTGCCAGTTACACACACTCTCCTGCAGGCACTGCAGTGGTGGCTGGATGAACAAAACCTTCATGTAGGAGTTCCTTTAACAAGGAACAACCTTCCCTAGTTCTTACAAGAGATGCATCCCTTCTGGGTTGGGAGCACACATACTGGATTATACAGCAAGTGGCACATGGTATGCTCAAGAATCCATGCTACACATAAATCTTCTGGAGCTCAGAGCAATGTACTTAGCCCTGCAGGCAGTTGCTCACATCTGCAAAACAAAATGGTGCAGGTCAGAACAGACACCACCACTAATATGTAGTACATAAACAAACAAGGAGGAACCAGGTCTGCCCACTGTGCACAGAAGCAGTGAGGCTCTGGTCCCTGGCCTACTCCAAAGTATCCCTTTCAGCCATACATCTTCCGGGAAAGGACAATGTACTGGCAGACTCTCTCAGCAGAATAAGTCAGGATCACCACAAGTGGTGTCTGAATCCTCAAATTCTCAGTTCAATTTTCAGGCGTTGGGTCACCCCAGAAATAGATCTCTTCACCTCTGCAGAGAATCACCAGTTGCCAGTTTATTGTTGCAGGCCTCCTCTCAGGGGCACACTACCCCTGGATGCATTGGCACTGGATTGGACAGGGAAGTTTTTGTAGGCCTTTCCTCCTTTCCCACTGATATTCAGGACCCTACTGAAATTGAGGTCCCAATCAGCAACAATGATACTAGTGGCACCAGATTGGGCAAGACAGCACTGGTATTCACTTCTGTTGACTCTATCAGTGGTACCTCCAATCCATCTACCCAGGAAGCACAATCTGCTGACTTCCTCTCAGGGCAGGATACTGTACCCCAGCCTGAAATCCGTAAGGCTCAAGGCTTGGCTCTTGAGGACTTAGAGTATGCGGATCTTAAACTGTCAGAACAACTTTTGACAGCACTTAAGGGTTCCAGGAAACCTTCCACTAAAAAGACATACTCTGCTAAGGGGAAAAGGTTCTCCATATGGTGTGCAGGTAAGAATATCGACCCATCCAGGGCTGATCTTGCCATTCTTCTGGATTACCTAACACACTTGCATTCTTTAGCCCTGAAGCCCTCGACCCTCATGGTTCATTTGGCTTCAGTCTTAGCTTACCTGTCAGTAGGTAAAGAGAAGTCCATGGCCTCTCATCCAGTCTTCAGGAAATATTTTAAGGGCCTTAACCTTTTGTACCCCCCTTTGAGGAGACCAGTTTCAGCCTGGAATCTGAATATCTGCATTGCCAAGCTTATGGATGTCCAATTTGAACCAATGGCAACAGCAGATCTGAAGTATATCACTTGGAAAACTGTGTTTCTGGTTGCAATTACTTCGGCCAGAAGAAACAGTGAGTTACAAGCCCTACGTAATGATGCAGATTACATTTCATTCCACAGGGATAAAGTGGTCCTTAGGACCAATAGAAAATTTCTTCCGAAAGTGGTGTCTGATTTCCATTTAAAGCAGTCCATCACTTTACCTGTTTTTTTCACAGAGAACTCCAGGTCTCCAGAAAGGAGGCTTCACTCCCTTGATGTCCAAAGGGCACTTAGCCACTATATTGACAAAACTAAGTCTTACAGACAAGAACAGACACAGCTCTTTCTTACCTATGGAGAAGTAGGTAAAGGTAGACCTGCCACAAAATGTACAATTGCTCGCTGGATAGTAGCATGTATTCAGTTTTGCTATAGTAAAGTGGGTAAATGGGCCCCCCTGGGCCTCAGAGCACACTCCACCAGGTGTACAGCTGCTTCAGTGACAGCTTCAAGGGATATTCCACTCTTGGAAATCTGCAAAGCAGCTACATGGAAAACAGTACACACCTTCACAAAGCATTACAGCCTGGATCTGCAATTCAGAAGTGATGCCAGGTTTGGTACAGCAGTGCTGCAGAACCTGTTTCCTAAATAGGTTTTCTGCCAAACCTCCAAAGGTACTGCTTGGTAGTCTGCATTCGTTTAATCATAATGAGTGATTCCTGGGGTTAGAAGAAAAAATTACTCACCATAGTAATCTTGTTTCTTCAAAGGGATCACTCATTATGATAAAGCTCCCTCCCTGCCTCCCCTACTAAAAAACCTATAATCTCTGCTCTGCATCCCTGTTTTGGGATATTTTTTTTCCATATAGGTTAGGCTAGAGACTCATCTTTTTGTTAACCAGTTGGTTCCTTTGTGGTCTCAAGTTTTTTCTTTTTAGGTTTATCTATTGGGATGTTTTTTTGACCTGAGAGGACAAAAAAGTATTATTATTTATATAAATATTGTCATACTTGATGGGTCTTACACCCAGTTTAGGCTACGTAAGAATCTGAAGCACTCAGAGTGCAACAGTTGAGTTTGAAAGTGGCATGAGCCAATTGAGAGCTCCATCATTTGCATATAATTCCATCTCTCCAGGCAGTCCAACACAGGAGGCTGACTGCATTCATTAATCATAATGAGTGATCCTTTGAAGAAACAAGATTAGTATGGTGGTAATTTTTATTACCTCCCTCTTCCGACTTGTGATACCAGTACTAATACCCCCAACATCCCCTAGCCTTACCAACTGCTTTGTGGTCTGCTTGGAAGATTTCAGGTCATCGTGGTGATGATGATCCCAAGTCTCTTTCTTCCCTTGTGACTGCCAGCAACTCCCTCCCAGCGATAGGTGGCTTCAGGGTTTCTCTTCCTTGTGCATGATCTTGCACTTCTTTGCATTAAATCCCAGTTGCCACTCTTCCGACCATTTTGCTAGTTTATCCAGATCACTTCTCATTCTGCCCACCCCATCTGGATCATCTACTGTGTTGCAGATCTTGGTGTCATCTGCAAACAGACAAACCTTACCGTCCAGTCCATCTGCAATGAACTAATGAAGATATTGAAGAGACTGGCCCCAGGACTGATTGCTGAGTACCCCACTTGTGGCTTGCATCTCTTCTGACTGTATATTGTTTACCACAACTTTCTGTTTTCTACCCATCAACCAGTTTGCCACCCAGTTGACCAACTTCTGACCCACCGAGCCTACCCAGCTTATTAATCAATCTTCTCTGTGGAACAGTATCAAAGCTTTGCTGAAGTCAAGGTAGGCGACATTAATTGCTCCCCTTGGTCCACCACTCTGGTTACCCAGTCAAAGAAATCTATGAGATTAGTTTGACAGGACCTTCCTTTTGTAAACCCATGCTGTCTTGGAGCCTGTGCTCTTATGGATTCCAGGTGTTGCACTATCCTTTCCTTAAGGAGTGCCTCCATAATCTTGCCCACTACTGAGGTAAGACTGGTCTGTAGTTCCCTGCCTCCTCCCTGCTACCACTCTTGTACAGCGAGATCACATGAGCCCTTCTCCAGTCTTCTGGGACCTCTCCTGTGCTCAGAGACTCACTAAACAGTTTGGATAATGGCTCTGCTAGTTCCACCCTTAGCTCCTTTAGTACCCTGGGAAGTATGCCATCAGGTCCCATTGCCTTGTCCACCCTGAGCTTATCAAGCTCTTGTAAGACCCTTTCTTTTTTGAAGGGACTAGTACACACTTCCTTCCCCCGTGTCCATGGTGCTGAGCTGTGGGCCCTGCCCTACCTTCTCTTCAGTAAATACTGAGCAGAAATATCTATTTAGGATAGATGCTTTTACATGGTCCTCCTCCTCATACACCCCCTTATCGCCTTTGATCTTAGCAATACCCCCTCTGGACTTCCACCTTTCACTAATGTATCTATAGAAAGTCTTGTCACCTTCTTTTACTGTTTGTGCTAATGTTTCCTTGGTTTGGGCCTTTGCCTACCTTATTGCCTTCCCTGCTTCCCTTAGGGAAGTTTGGTATGCCTCCCTGACTTCATCCCGCTGTGTTCCCTTATATTTCCTGAAGGCCAGCCTTTTGGCTCTAACCTTTTCTGCTACTGGTTTTGAGAACCAAAGTTTCCTTCTTCTTTTGCACTTCCTTTTCTCTCTAAGACAATGGGATGTTGCTTTAAGTATTGCATCCTTAATGCTTGCCCACTTTGCCTGTACCCCCTCACCTGTATTTCTTTTTGCCAGGACTTGCTTAACTCTTTTGGCCATCTTATAAAAGTCAACTCCTCTGAAGTCCCATATTTGTGCCTTGGAATGGGATGATTTAGTTCTAGTGGCCAAATTGAACCATCCCATGTGATGGTCACTGGCCCCCAGGTGACCTTCTACCTGGAGATCTGTGATCCTTTCCCTGTTAGTCAGTACTAGATCTAGGATAGCCCTGTCTCTTGTGGGTTGTTGTACCAATTGTTTGAGGCCCTCCCCCTGCAGGGAATCCACCATGTGTCTAGTTCTGGCAGATGTTCCTGCTGGTATTGACCAATCTGTATCTGGCATGTTGAAGTCTCCCATTATCAGAACCTCCCCTTTAGCTGTCATGTTTTGTATGTCTTCCAACAGTAATGTGTCTATGTCCTCCCCCTGGTCTGGGGGCCAGTAAACAACTCCAGTTTGTATGGCTGTCCCATTTCCTGTTTCCAGGGTGACCCACAGTTCTTCTGGCTCCTTATGTGTATTCTGAATTTCTGTAGCTTTGATATTTTCATTGACATACAGGGCCACTCCATCCCCCTTTTTGCACCTCAGTCTCTTCTGAACAGTACATAGCCAGGTACTGAAGTCTCCCAAGTGTGATTACTGGTAAACCACTTGCTACTATGTCCAGTTTAGCCTCTGTCATTATTGCCTGCAGGTCTGGGATCATTTGTGTACATGATTTTAAATTGGCCAGATTTCAGTGTGTTAGTTGCTGGGTGAGGTCTGGTGTTTCCCATGTGCATCGTATGGGGAACCGGACCTTTTTCCTTACCTGGTGATGCAAATGAACTGCAAACATGCTGGACTCCTGTTTGACCACTAGCTGAGGGGGGAGGGGTGTTCTTCTTATTCGACGTATGGGGTGCTGCACCCCTCTACCCATATGCTAGTTTAAATATTCTGCAAAGACGTCATACTTCTGCCCCAATGCACTGACTCCCTCCTTAGTCAGATGCAGTCCATCAAATTTAAAGAGTTTTCGTTCCCAAAACTCTTGCCAGTTACCTACTAATTTGTGTCCTTTCTCCTGGCACCAGCCCTTGAGCCACATGTTTAGCTCCCCTATCTCCGACCTTCTGTCCATCTTCTCCCCTCTCCCAGACTGGCAGGATCTCAGAGAAGAAGATACCAGATGAAATGGGTGATAGTTTATCACCCAGCCTGGTCAGGTGTTCCTTGGTCTCCACAACTGACCGGCTGGAGAGATCATTAGTCCCTATGTGTACCAGGACATCAATGTTTTCTCCTGCTTCCTGAACAATTTTAGCAATACGGTCAGTGTCTCTCCACGCTGATGTACCTGGGAGACATCTGACAATTACCCCTGGCTGGAGATAGATATCAACTCCTCGAATCATGGAGTCTCCTATGATCAGAAGTTTTTTGGATTTCTTTTTTACTTTTTTTGTTTTGGTTCCTGTTTTGGGTGAGTTTTGTTGTGCTAGCTCCTGTGCTGCAGTGTCTTGCTCTGCAGTGTCCTCTGCCCTTTGTTTGACTTCAGAGATAGTGGCAGATACCTGTTTGTATTTTTTTTATGGTTTTGGAGGTAATATTTTGGAAGCACAGAGTGATGGGGCACCTGATTTGCCCCTCCTAACTACCTGCCAACCTCCCGGACCAACTGCCCTCTGCGGTAGAGGTGCTTCTGTTGGATGTTGGGGAAATGGCGGGTGGTTCTTATAATATATTTCCTCTTGAATATGCAATTTTAGGTGTGCAATCTCTGCCCATGCTGCCTGGAGCTAAGTCCTTAGATCCCCAATGGCCCAGCATGTAGGACAGTGTCCTAAATCCTGTAAAACTGCCCTTCTGAAAAGTGTTCTGCAGTACAAACTACCTGTCTGGATTCTGGGTCCCTGATTTGGTTTATTGTAGAGCAGGCAAGTTTACCTTAACCTGTGAGCTAGCAGAGGCGGTGGCCCTAGGGCCACCTTTAATATTTTTGTTTAAGGTATTGTAAGGCCTGTTCAGTACGAATATCCAACAGATACTGAATCTGTTGCCTTGTAGCCAACAATAGGGGGGCAACACCCTTATCACCCTCCGCATGTTGCTCCTGGAGGGTTTTGAGTTGTTGCTGCAAAACAGCTAACCACTGATTCTGCTTCCTCTGATAGTTCGAGGCAAATTTTATTATATCTCCGCTGAGAACAACTTTGATAGTGTCCCACAGAACAGATCTGTCTCTGTGGAGTTATTTTCTTGTAAAATCTGGGGCAACCTGGTGTTCATCATTTCTTTAACTTCTGATATGTCCAACAAAAGTCGTTGAACCTCCAGCATTTTGGAGTTATCCACTACCCACTGTAGTTCAGTGGTCACGTGAGAGTGGTCAGAAAGAACAGAGGGGCATGTTTACACTCCATCACCAAATTTAGGTATTTCTTAGAGATGTGGAAGGTCTATCTTGGTGTAGACCCATGGGTGGCTCTCCATACATCTATCCAGTGGACTTCCCTAAAGTACCTGCTGGTTAATTTTTGGGCAGCAGACCTCCTGACCGCTCTGGGATTGGTGGTGTCATCCTTGTTATAAATCTGGTTGTGGTCCTCTCCTATAATTAGGTTCCCTCTCTGCAACTCAGTTATTTTATGATATAGACCCCATATACTGGGGCCCGTAGAGCCTGGAGGAATTTATAGGGAGACAACCGTTATTGGTTTACCCTCTAATTGCCCAACCACTATAGCTAATCAGCCTTCTGGGTCCACATAAGAGGCCTCCTGGTGGAATTGAGTATGCCTTGGGATTAATATGGCTGTTCCCCTGCATTCCCCCCCTCTGAAGGAGGAGGCTGTCACTTCTGTGAACCCAAATTTAGTTAGTTTCTGATGCTCTGTGTCACTCAGATGGGTCTCCTGAAGCATCAGGAATGTTGTTTTTTGTTTTTTAATTTGAGACAGGATCTGGTATCATTTAACGGGATTGTTCAGACCATTTACATTGTGTGAAATACAGGTAATATGGATGTTGTTAACCATTCTTTGATAAAGGAGTAATCAGGTTTCTACCATAACCTCTCCCCAGGGTGCACAGATGCAAAACCACCCCTGAGATTGAGAGCCTATGGCTCCCTTGCATTGTATATTTCTCCTGGAAGACAAGAATAAAGGTTTAAAGAACTAGCATGGGTGTCATCCCCTGCAGAGTATGTCTCTGCTGCAGCTTTTCTGTTACAGTCAAACAAAACATCAACACAGTAACTATGAACAGCCAAACATTCAATCGATAACTATGTACATGGTGGCTTCCAATGGGGGGGGGTATGAGACATGACCCCTGTTAGCATGAGTGGGGGGAATGTGCAAGGCAACCAACCCCTGTGTGGGAGGGAGAGTGGACACTTGGAACGTCAGGCCCTCCTGAGCCCAAGTTATGGGATCAAAGGGATCATTGGTACTATCCCCTGGGAATGTCATCCAGCTCAGTAAGAAGTCAACTCTGCCTCAGGAACTTGTATAGATAAAGAAAGAAAAAATCCAGTAATGAAGGCAAGTAAAGAAATTCTACCCACATAGACAAGTAAAAAAAAAAGTTTAACAGATTTCTCAGTGCAACTAGTGCTTCCTGTACACGGGAAGGGGGATGGCTTAAGATTTAAAAGAGCACCAAGAAGGGGCATTTTGTTAAAAGGTAATATAAGACCTCTCTTAATAGATTTAACTGCATTTTACATACAAAAAAAAGAAAAATTGTCAAGAAGGGTTTCAGATTAATGCTGTAGAAATATATATTGAGAAATCTCCCTCGGTTTGAAAAATTACAGCCCTAACGAGGTGAAAAGACGCTAAGGGCAAATCAAGTCCCAAATGAGTCAGGTTGCAGTCCAAAATTCAGCACAAATAATCCGGACATCTCTGCACTTACTTCCCGATATTTGGGATACCCAAAATGCAGTGTTGGGTAAGTCACTTTTTCTATTACTTTTGGAAACTTGTTCTGGAAAGCTCTGTGCAGTCATTAGCAAGGGTAGAGAAATACTGGCAAAAGTAGTACACCTTAAAGTTACAATTACTTATGTCTTTTTATACAAAAGAAATGCATAACTGTAACTGATTACATTTATTTGAAAGTAACTAGTAACTAGCCGATTTTAAAAAATATGATCAATTATAGTTATTATTTTGTATTGTTTTTGTATAAAAAGAAATAAGTAACTATAATTGAAGGTGTATTACTTTTTCTAGTACTTCTCCATCCTTGCTAGTGACTGCACAGAGCTTCCTGGAACAAGTTTCCAAATGTAATAGAAAGTAATAGAAAAAGTAACTTACCCAACACTGCCAAAACGTTAGTCTCTCAGTGGGAAGGTTAAAAATGTCCCTCTGCTCCCAAATTCACGACTTTCACGAGGCAACACAAGCTAAATAACAAAGATAGCAACATCAAGCTCAGAGGTCGAACAACAAGGAAAAACAGTTCCCACTTGTGCTCACCAGGTCAAGCAGTCTCCTCATCTGGTGGTTGTGATTCATCTTCAGTAGGCAGGTGTGCGCTAAGCTGCTTGAGGAGCATTTTAATATCCCCTGTTGTTTTAGGAGCGGTCGCTTGAGCTGCCTGACGTCGGGCAGAACTTCTGGAAATGCACCACTGCATTTGGGCTGGGTGAACACGTGGTTCCAGGGGTTGATCAGAGTTGGGACACCAACCTCTATTTTTAAATTCCTTCTGAATTTCTGAGGGAGAATTATATATCACTGTGCCTTCTTCCCACATAACCTTCATCTTGGCAGGACAGGGGGTCTGGAATTTGACCCCATGCTCACGTATCATCCTCAGTGTTGGCGAGTACAAGCCTTGTTGCTTAGTGGTTTCCACAGGTAGTCGTTATCAAAAAAGAGCCTTAAAGATCTATATTGTACAATTTTCTGTGCCCATGCAGCTCGTAAGATCCTCTCTTTGTCTTGATAGCTAGGGAATTTTAACACTATGGACTGAGGGTGAGCTCGTGGGTTGGTGGGCTTAGGAGATAACGCTTGATGCACTTTTCTATTTTAAAATGAAAGTCTGTAGGAGTTTCAGAGAGCTCGTGAGGAGACCCTAGAAGTACTCCTCCATTCTCTCTGATTCAGCCCCCTCAGGGAGGCTGTATATTCTTATATTGTCACTCCTGGATCTGGCTTCCAGGACTGTTAGCTTCTCCTTCAATGCCTCTTGCTGGGATACTATTAGGGCTACCGCTGCACGTAGGCTTTGTGATCCATTCTCGAGATCCGAGATTCGTTGCTCAGCAGTCTTGGTTCTCTGTTCCACATCTGTGAAGCGTTTTTGGAGGGCTGCAAATTCTTGTTTTGTCTCAGCAAAAAGCTTTGATTTCTCCTAGGAGGATCTTGGTCTCCTGATCAGTATCCATCTCAGCAATTTCAGGGCCTGCAGGTGAGAAGCTCCAGCTCGGCAGGTTAGGATCATTCAATCTGTCGCCATCCCTCTGCCGGTGCTCTAGTTTACTCCTGGATTTTCTTGATTTCTGACCTCCCTTGTCTTTGGTCAACATTTTAGTATGTTTTGTATAGATAACAGGTTGTGAGAAGGAGGCTGTTGTTCCCCCAGGCTGAGAGAGCTCTACAGAGATGTGCGGCCATTAAGGGGGATGACATCACTGCAAATCGTGTTTTGTAAATTGTAATGGAATGTATTATATACAGTTGTATAAATAAAAGCTTAAAAAAAAAAGGAGGAGTGGATGGGAAACCGAATCGAAGGCTTTGGCCAGACTGATGAAGATGGCAGTCGTGATTTTCCCCTTGATCAATCCCAGAGAGGATGGAATCAGTGATACACAGCAGGGATGAGGTGGTGGAATGGTGCTTCCAGAAGCCATACTGGAATGGTGAGAGGAAACTGAAAGATGAGAGGTAGTCGGAAAGTCTGGAATAGACAAGTTTCTCTTGCAGATTTGAAAGAGAGTAGAGGAGGGACATAGAGTGGAAAATGGCAGGGGAGGAGAAGTCACCCCCTTTGTGAAGTATAGTAACTCTGGCAATCTTCCAGGACTGAGGGAAGATGATAGGTTAAGCAGGTGAGTAAGCAGAGATGCGATAGTGGGAACTGAGAGGTGGAGCTTGGGGTCCAGCCCATCAGGGCTATACTTCGGTTGAATGAGGAAGGGGTAAGTAGTGTTTCCTGGATCATGACAAAGTGGAAATGGACACCCAGGAAGGGGTGTGGAGGAGGAAGTGGAACAAAAGCAGACAAAGGGCAGGGAGGGCACAAGTGGTGGTGAGGTAACTGAAGTGAGTAGCAATGGGGGGTCTCAGAAGAACAAATTACTCACCATAGTAATCTTGTTTCTTCAAAGGGATCACTCATTATGATTAAACTGATGCAGTCAGCCTCCTGTCTTGAACTGCCCAGAGAGATGGAATTATATATAAATTGTGGAACTCTCAATTGGCTCATGCCACTTTCAAACTGCTGCCCTAAGAACTGCTGCACTCTTGAGTGCTTCAGAGTCTTATGGAGCCTAACTGGGTATAAGACCCACTAGCTAAAACTAATAGCATTAAAAATAATATTTTTGTCCTTTCAGGTCAAACATCCTTAATAAACAAACCTAAGAAACTGGAGATCACCTGGACACCAACTGGTTAAACAAAGTGAGCCTCTACCTTAACCTATATAGGGGAAAAAACCTTAATGCAGGGATGCAGAGCAACTTCTAAAGGTTTAGGGGAGGCAGGGAGGGTCTTTAATCATAATGAGTGATCCCTTTGAAGAAACAAGATTATTATGGTAATTTTTTCTTCTAACCCCAGGAATCACTCATTATGATTAAACTGATGCTGAACTACCAAGCAGTACCTTTGGAGGTTGGGCAGAGAACCTATTTGGAAAAGGCTCTGCAGTACTGCTGTACCAAACCTAGCATCACCTCTGGATTGAAAGTCCAGACTGTAATGCTTTGTGAAGGTGTGCACTGTTTTCCATGTAGCTGCTTTGCAGATTTCCAGTAGTGGAATTTCTCTTGAAGCTGCCACTGAAGCAGCTGTGCCCCTGGTGGAGTGTGCTCTCAGGCCCAGAGGTACCTGTTTACCTACCTTACTATAACAAAACTGTATGCATGCCACTATCCAGCGAGCAATTGTATGTATTGTTGTAGCTCTGCCCTTACCAACTTCACCATAGGTGAGAAAGAGCTGTGTTTGACTTGATCCTGTAAGACTTAGTTCTGTCAATATAGTGGCTAAGTGCCCTTTTGACATCAAGGGAATGAAGCCTCCTTTCTGGAGAACTGGAGTTCTCTGTGAAAAAGACAGGTAGAGTGATAGACTGATTTAAGTGAAAGTCAGATACCATTTTGGGAAGGAATTTTCTATTGGTCCTGAGGACCACCTTATCCATGTGGAAGGAGATGTAGTCCACATCTGTGCACAGGGCTTGTAATTCACTGATCCTTCAGGCTGAAGTAACAGCAAGCAGAAAATTTTCCAAGTGATATACTTCAAATCTGCAGTTGCCATAGGTTTGAATGGTGAATCCATGAGCTTAGCAATGCAGATATTTAAATTCCAGGCCAGGACCGATTCCCTCAGGGGAGGGTGCAGAAGGTTCAGGCCTTTAAAATATTTTCTGAATACTGGATGAGAGGCCATGGATCTCTCTTTACCAGCTGACAGATAAGCAGAGACTGAAGCCAAGTGGACCTTGAGGGTCAAAGGCTTCAGGCCTAAGGAATGTAAGTGTGTACGGTAATCCAGGAGAATAGCCAAATTAGCCCTGGAGGGGTTCACACCCTTACCTGTACACCATATGGAGGACCTCTTCCATTTAGAAGAATATGTTTTTCTTAGTAGAAGGCTTCCTGGAACCCCTAAGCACTGTCAGCACCTGCTCTGATAGCTTAAGGTTAGCAAATTCTAAGTTCTCAAGAGCCATGCCTTGAGCCTCAGTGATTTGAGATTGGGATACAGGATCCTGCCCTGAGAGGAGGTTAGCAGGTTGTGCCTTCTGGGCAAATGTGGGGAACTACTGACAGAGTCAGCGAAGAATACCAGTGCTGTCTCCGCCCAATCCAGAGCCACCAGATTCATTGTTGCTGGTTGGGACCTCAATTTCAGCAGGGTCCTGAATATCATAGGAAAGGGAGGGAATTCATACAGAAATTTCACTGCCCAATCCAGGGCCATCATATCCAGGGGAACTGTGCCCCTTAGAGGTGGCCTGCAACAGTACATTGGTAGCTAGTGATCTTCTTCGGAGGCAAAGAGATCCACCTCTGGAGTGCCCCATCTCCTGAAAATTGTACTGAGTGTCTGAGTGTTCAGGCACCACTCATGGTGGTTCTGACTTATCCTGCTGAGAGAGTCTGCCAGTACATTGTCCTACTCTGGAAGGTGTATGGCTGACAAGGATACTCCCATGGAGTATACCAGGGACCACAGTCTCATTGCTTCTGTGCACAGTAGGGTTGGACTTGGTACCCCTTGCTTGTTGATGTAATACATGGTTGTGGTGTTGTCTGTTCTGACTTGCACCACCTTGTTTTGAAGGTAGGAGCAAATGCCTTTAAAGCTAGATAGACAGGCCTGAGCTCCAAAGATTTATATGCAACAGAGACTCTTGGGGAGAACATGTGCCATTTGCTGTGTACTCCAACATGTGTGTCCCCCAACCTAGAAGAGAGGCATCTGTTGTGAGAATTACTGAGGGCTGTTCCCTTATAAAGGTACTCCCATTCAGGTTATGCTCATCCAGCCACCATTGCAGTGCCTGGACTAAGCTTCTTGTGACTGGAACCAGTTTGAACAGAGCATCTGTCCTTTGAGACCAGTACTATTTGAGGTGGAACTGAATAGCTCTCATTTGAAACCTGGAACCCATTACCACTGCAGTGGCAGATGCCATGTAGCCCAGTAGCCTGAGAAATTCTCTGGCTGGTTTGGGTCTCCCTGACATGAAGGATCTTACAATCTGCAGAATGCTTGTCACCCTGTCCTGTGGCAGGAAGGCTCTGCCCTGTCTGGTGTTTAGTTCTGCTCCAATAAACTCCAGCACCTGAAGTGGCACCTACTGAGATTTCTCTTCGTTTATAAGAAATCCCAGGGACTCCAGTGTAGATTTTGTTAGTGCCAGTGATTGTACTGCATGCTGCAGAGACTGTCCTACTACTAACCAGTCGTCTAGGTAGGGGAAGACTGTTGCACCTTGTTTTCTCAAAAACTCTACCACCACTGATGGGCACTTCGTCGTAAAAACCCTTGGTACCGAAGTTAGTCTAAAAGGGAGTACTGCAAATTGATAATGGCCTAAAGCCAGCCTGAATCTCAAGAATTTTCTGTGAGATGGTCTGATGGGAATATGAAAATAAGCATCCCTTAGATCTAGGCAGGCTAGCCAGTCTCCCTTTTGAAATGAAGGAATGATTATAGCAAGATTGACCATTTTGAACCTTGGTTTCAAAATCTGCTTGTTCAGAAGTCTTAGATCCAAAATAGGTCACCAATCCCAATTTTTCTTCCTTATGAGGAAGTACCTGGAATAAAAAACTTCACCCCTTTGTGTTAGAGGCACTGTCTCCAGTGCTTTGATTGCCAACAGATGCTTTACCTCTGCTTCCAACAGAATCCTGTCTGCAGATGTTACTGGGGCAAAGGTTCTTGTTCTCAGCTTTGGGAATGATTTGAAGCTGAGTGCCAGGCCCTGGCTCACTACATCCAATACCCACTTGTCTGTGGTGATGAAATGCCAAGCGTGAAGGTACTGAGCCAGTCTGCCACCCACTGGTGGTTCTACAATAGGGGATGCAACCTGAACTAGCCCATCAGGGGTTCTGTCTGGAACTTGTGATGCAGGAGCAGCTCTTCTCATGGCTCTCCTGTCCCTTCCTCTGTAGTAACCTCTGGCCTCCTGTTGAGGCTGAGGGGCCTGCACTTGAAAGAAAGGTTTGGGGTAAAAACCCCTACCCCTGCCTCCCCTACTCTGGGGTCTATAAGAGGTGGAAGGCCTATCTTTGGAATTGCTCCAATAGGTGGATTTATATTCTTTCACCTTTTTCATGTATGCTTCAGTCTTATCTCCAAACAATGAGTTGTTCTCAGGGAAATGAAAATTACGTACCTACCGTAATTGTTGATCTTCTCTTGTATCTTCACCATTCATTACTGCTTGGGTTAGTGCTGGGCGTGCACCCTTCATGCAGTAGTTTGTTTTGGAGTCAGCTCCACTGGCTGCCCTCAGAGCAACGCACTCGTCATGCGTGAGAGGTGGCGTTAGGTGCGCAGACTCCTCCTCCATCTCAGTTCCTGCAGCGGAGGCGAAAACAAAGGATAAGGAAAAAAGGAGAGGAGGCAAGAGAGCCGAGGGACAGAAAAAGGAAAGGATATAAACTGAAAAAGGAATAAGCCGGTAGAGGACAGACAGAGGAGAGATAATTCCTACCCTAAGGGACCGCAGGGCCTCCTTTCAAGGGCGGCTCTAGGAGAGGAACAGATAGAAACATAGAAACATAGAATTTGACGGCAGATAAGGACCGCTTGCCCCACCCAGTCTGCCCATTTCCCTACCTGATGGATAAGTTGCAGATCCTAGTTAACCAGCAGCCTACTCCTTCCTACCCCAACCCCCTAGAATTGCCTTATGACTGTCCCATGCATGCTTGAATTCCACCACTGTTTTTGACTCCACAACCTCCTCTGGAAGGCCGTTCCATACATCCACAACCCTCTCGGTGAAAAAATACTACCTTAAATTACCTCTGAGCCGCCCCTTCTATCTTCAAATTGTGCCCCCTTGTTCTTGCACACCTCTTTTTTTGAAAGATGCTACCCTCTTGGACTTTGTTGATTCCCTTGAGGTACTTGAAAGTTTCTATCATGTCCCCCCTCTCCCTCCTTTCTTCGAGGCTATACATATTAAGCTCCTTAAGTCTCTCTTCATATGTCTTCGGTGCAGACCCTGCACCATTTTAGTTGCCCTCCTCTGGACAGCTTCCATCCTGTCTATGTCTTTCGGAGATTGGGTCTCCAGAACTGCCGCGTAGTACTCCAGATGTGGTCTCACCAGCTGTCTGTACAGAGGGATAATAACTTCTTGTTTTCTACTGGTGATGCCTCTCCCTATGCATCCCAGTATTCCCCAACCCTCCTTGCTGCCCTCTCACATTGCTTGCCCACCTTTGGGTCATCTGATATGACTACCCCCAGGTCCCTTTCCATTTTTGTTGTTGTTAGTATCTCACCCCCGTGTACTCTTCCACTGGGTTTTGTTTCCCAGGTGCATTACCTTGCACTTTAGCACTGAATCTAAGCTGCCATACATTTGACCATTCCTCTAACCTTGCCAAGTCCCTTCTCATCCTTTCCACCCACCTTGTGCATCAACTCTGTTGCAGATCTTTGTGTCATCTGCAAAGACACATACTTTCCCTCCAGTCCCTCTGCAATGTAAACTATAAAGACATTGAAGAGGACCCGGTCTAATACTGAACCCTCTCGGTGCCCACTACTAACCCCCTTTTTTCAGAGTGGACTCCATTTACTATTACTCTCTGTGTCCTATTCTCCAGCCAATTCTTTACCCAGGCTGTCATCTTGGACCCACTCCCAGGCTGGCTAACTTGTATATTAATCTTTTGTGTGGGACTGTGTCAAATGCCTTGCTAAAGTCTAGGTAGGCCATGTCCACAGCCCTTCCCTGATCAACTACTTTGGTCACCCAGTCAAAGAAATCTATCAGATTTGTCTGGCATGACCTTCCCGCTGTGAATCCATACTGCCTTGGGTCCTGTGCCCCTCTAGCCTCTAGATACTCAACAATTCTTTCCTTCAGAAGTGATTCCATCATTTTCCCTACCACTGAGGTTAAACTAACAGGTCTATAGTTTCCTGCTTCTGCCTTGCTCCCACTTTGTGAAGGGGAATCACATCTTCCCTCCTCCAGTCCTCAGGTACCACCCATCCTCCCATGATTTGTTAAAGAGGGTAGTCAGTGGTGTCAATGGTTCTACCTTAGTTCTTTTAGAATTCTGGGATGAATCCCATCAGGCCCCATTGCTTTGTCCACCTTCAGTTTTAAGAGCTCTTTCAGAACCCTTTCTTCTGTAAATGGGCTGGTATCAACTTCTGTATCCAGAGTGTTTCTACTGTTTGTTTAAGGTGCCCAGAGTTGCACCCTAGGGGCAGTCAGAAAGTGTTCCCTCAGAATAGGTGAAATACAGACCCTGCTCATTCTCTTTACCTTGAGGAAAAAGATCCATTCAATAAGAACGGAAAATAGAAAATTTTGTTGTTTTTTTGGCATAAAGGCCAAGGGAGGAGGAATGAGGACGGGAGGGAGATGCCACAGTAGGAGGCCACTGAGGGAAGGTGGGCGAGTATCAGTAATGAATGATGAAGATACAAGAAGATCAAAAGAATTATGGTGAGTCGTAATTTTCATATCTTCCCTTGCCAATCTTCACCATTCATTACTGTGAGTAGTCTAGCTCCCCAAAAAGGCGGGTAGAAACCCTGAGGGAACAAGACCCCCAGCCTCCTGTTGGTGAGAAACAGAAGGGGAAGACCCTGGGCTAATCAAGAGAGAAGCCTATGGGGGAGAAGAGCTAGGAGGTGCCCCCTGAGGTTGGGGAGATGGAGGAAGCCCCTGTAGAAGTCTCCTAGCTCTGGAGGAAAAGGGACGGGTGCCCTGGAAAGCGGAGCGAATCACCCTACGCCGGGCCAGGTGTGACAACCTTGACAGATGAAGCCATGCCGTCCGTCTAATACAGATCACTATCCCTGCAAGCCTGGAAGCCACCTCATTGGCGTCATAAGATGCCCTTGCTTGGTGTCTTGCCAGCTCCAGACCTATAGCAGAGAGGGTAATAGCTTGTCTGGTTTGCTCCGTATCAGGCATTGATGATAAGATTTGGGAAAGCATCAATCACAAATGCCTACTGTAGGCAGCGTGATGGGCCTGATGAGATGCAATGCAAGACACCCTGCGAGAGGAAGAGAACACTCTTCCCCCCACGGTTGAACTGTAGAAATCCGAGTCTGGTGGACGGTGCGTCGCCAGGCGGCGCCCAGAGGAGTCTCTAGGTATGCCAAACCCGAGGGTGGGTTGGGGAGAGAGTACCTAGGGATCCTGAAGGGCTGTGCACCTACGTTGGCAGTCTGCGGGGGTGGGAGAAAGGCGGCTGGCGACTGCCAGGAACAGATAGGCGCCTCCTGGAAGGGAATAGGCCAGGATAGTACCACCAAGTTGGGCACTGAATTCGCCAAAGGAATTCATGCATCTCCCATTCAGTATTGTCTTGCCTAACATAGGAAATTCAAAGATCCTCACCATCCTCGAAAGAATGCTGATATTCAGTGAAATCAGCATCGGAGGAGAGTGAGCAGTGGGTTCCTCTCCCTCAGAGGAGGGAGGCGAGGATGATGGAGAGCTTGAGTGTCCAGAGGACTCTTGCGTGGTGGGGATAGGAAAAGACCCTCATTCATGCACCTAACATATGAGCGGAAGGCACGCAAAGAACCTCTGAATGCCTCCCAGGATAACGGGCCCGTGGGACCGACATGGCCCAGGAGGCGGGGGTGGCTGCAGAGGAATGGAAGAAGGGCACCTACGAGAGGCAACTGTCCTCTGCTGGGGCTCTGGAATCCAGGGAATGGAGCCAGAGCTGGTGGGATCCCGGACAACAGACCAGGTCACAAAATGGAACCCTGGGGATGCGTAGCCTGGAAGAGCCCAGAAGGGGATCCTCCCCTATGGTGAACCTGGGACTGCATGGATCCAGAAGGGCAGCCCACAGCAACACCACCAGAGGGGTCCCCGGGGTCCAAAAGGGAAAGACGGGGCCCAGCGCTACGGCTGCGAGCCACATCCCAAGGGGTGGCAAGCAGAGACCAAGATGCCTGAACCCTGCCCCTCGACCCCTCAGACTCTGAGAACGCCTTCCTCCTCGACCCCAGTGACCTCCCACCCAGAGGGGGTGCAGCAGCACCAGGGTCAGTAGCTGCCATGAGCCCCCCAGGAGGGAGAGCCCCTCCCTCCACCCCCGCTCCATCACCCCCCAGGGACCCCAGACCACCCTCGGCCTGGGGGGCCTCAGGAGAGGACGCCAGCGGGGACAGAGGAATAGGCACGCTGGGCCGCTTAGCACCTCATGCCACCGGGGACCCTAACTCCGAAGAGTCAGGTTGCCAGGACGGGTCCACGTCTGAATTAGCCTCTGAAGAGGAAGAGATCAGCTGGGCCACAATACTAGCAACCCCAGGGGTCCCCGGTGGAATGGTGCCGGTGCCGGAGGGGGCGCCGGACGACCTCGGACCCCCCGTGACACCTAAGCCCGGCCCCGGCTCTCAGGGCACCAGCCAGATCCATAGCACATATCCGGCACCTGGGACCCCCACTCCAGCTTGCCAGAAGAGTGAGCAGTCCCAGGCGCCAAAGGCCAAAACAAGCGCACTTCTCGGTTGCAATCTCGATCACCGGTGCATGAGCAGTGCTGGTTCAAGAACAGTGCGGAAAGCGCCATTGAGGTCCACCAATGCCGGGCCCAGCAGGCGTGGGCCTCGACACTGGGGAGCCTGCACTCCGAGGAGGTGAATGCCGAGCGGTGTCCCGTCGCGGCCCGGGAGGGACCTCGACGTTCCTCCAACACCGCAAAAGAAGCTTCCTCTTCAGCAAGAGAAGATGAGGAAGCCTTCTCCTCTACAGACCATATAGGCCCGAGAGGGGACCCGGAGGAAGGGCCTAGAGACCTTACCTGGGAACCCTGGAGCGACGCCGTCCCCCGAAAGTCGGCGGGGCCTTGCCGATCTTGAACACGTGGACTTCTAGGACATGATGGTCCATGGAGAAACAGGCGTCGCACGCATCCATATCGTGGTTGGGTCCCAGGCAACGAAGACAAACATCATGCCGATCCGTGACGGAAAAATGCCGGCCACAGGAGCACCGACGCATAGGGGCACGGCCCGCCTTCGACTTATGTTTGCCCCGAACATGACATGATGTGAAAAAATTAGACTAAAACAGCAAAAGCTCTCAGCGCCACAAAGAAGAAATAAACAGAATATGGTCTTACCGCTGACGCATCGAGAGAAGTATGAAGTATCAGAAGGAGTCTGGCTTGTATGACGCAGAAGGCCTATCTCAACTATCCGCGCAGCAGGTGCATCCCTCATGGTGGGAGAAACAGAACTGAGATGGAGGAGAGTCTGCTGCACCTAATGGCCACCCTGCGCATGGCGCAGCGCGCTGCTCTCGAGGCTGCAGTGTTGGAGCCACCCAAAAAAAAACTCCTGTAGCGGGTGCGCACCTCCGGCACTAACCCAAGCAGTAATGAATGGTGAAGACTGACAAGGGAAGATACTCCATTGCTTTGGCCTGGGTGTCTAAAGCCAGGTTAGTGGCGCTAAGCCACACAAACCTCCTAAGCAAAACAGACAAAGCCATTAATCTGGATGCAGTATCATTGGCATCCACTGCCATATGAAATTGGTACATGGTAGCATCAAGTGCAGCCCTTGTTGCATGCTGTAAATCTACAGCCACTTCACCTGGCACCTTATCAGCCAGAGCTAGAGCAGTGTTCCAGACAGCCTTCTGGTACTGTACTGCATATACCATGTAATTGGCCTGCCTAATAGTGAGGCAGCCATGTACCCTTTCTTTCCCATGGCATCCATTTTCCTTGAGTCTTTGTCTGGTGGATGGGTAGCCAAGGGGATCCTGGCCTTGTCACAGGCAGCAGTGAGGACTACTCCTTCAGGATCAGGATAAGTAAACAGAAAGTCAGCTGTATTTCTATCCAGCTGGTATTTCTTGTCAGCTTTCTTATCCACACCAGGGATAGCAGTTGGATTTTTAAAAACCTGTAATGTAGCCGTTTTTAAGGACTTATGCATGGGTAGAAGCAGACATTTTGTGGGGGTTAGCCCCATCATATCCAAAAATTCTGCCTCCTCCGCATCCTCTTCTGTTTCTTGAAGAGGAAGGTTAAGGGTTTCCACCATGCTCTTAACAAAGGCATAGTGGGAAGAATATTCCTCAGGACCCCTAGGAGGAGACCCGAACTCTTGCTCTGGGGAGACTTCTGGATCCATAGGTACCCCTTCGAAGTCATCCTCATCCTCCTCATCATACACTTCTAGCAATTCCTGCCTTGCAGTGGCAGGAGGAGGAACCAGGGCAACCAGTGTAGGAACAAGGATTGCACCCTGTAGGGCTTGTAAAACCTTTAAGGCTTTAGCAATGTCCTCAGCAGAGGGCATACTCTGCTTGTCTACTGGGAGCTCCTTAGCCTTCTTGGCTGGAGGCTCAGCGACATGTTTTTCTTTACACTTTTTCTTTAATGGAACAGGTTCATAGCCTGTTTCCACAGCCCTTTTTGTTTTACCTTATTCAGATTTTTCTGACCTCCTGTCAGGATCCTTGCCTTTACCTCCATCCTTTTTATGGGAAGAGGAAGAAGCAGAATTATCCATACTAGAAGCAGAAGCCATCTCTTCTAAAATCTTAAGACCTTTTCTTTAATGTTTTAGGACAAAAGGACTTAAAAATATCACAACTGGCAAAGATATGACTTGTACCCAAACAAGAAATAAACAGAGAGGGCTGGATATTCAAACAAAGCGGGCAGGGAGGTTGAGGGAAAGTTCCGGAGGTGGTAGTCAGTATTACTGCTACACTGATTAAAAATATTGAAATGAATGCAATGGAGGGTTGCTGTGTTAAAAGTAAAGAGCGGAGATGTTACTCTGTTAGATGATTAAAATTGGGATGCCATACGAATATAGGAAACAGGGGCAGGGGTGGGGAACTGGGCGTCTGCAATACATGACGAGGGCCATTCTAGGAGTTGAATAGCAAGGAAGCAATTAGTCTTTAGGTATAGCAAACGGGGTAGGGGGAATTATCTTTTGGGGGGTATAGAGGGAGGAGGGAGGGGGGCACGTGGGGAAAGGGGTTTACTAATGTTAAGTTTTTATATTTGTGTTACAAGATCAAAATGTCTCTCATCTATATTAATAGTAAAGTGTGTAATGTATAGAAATGACTAAATAAATGTTTGCCATCCTGGGTGGTGGGGAAAAGGGATTAAAGTGACTGCTGCAAAGAGGATGAAGGGAAAAATGGCCTGGTCAAATGGTTAAGCAAAAAACACTAGGAGTCACTTCGTGGAATGTGAAGGGATCTCGTCTCGGTAAAGCAGGGTAGTATATTGACGGCTCTGTGCCGACAGGGCACCCTGGTAGCCCATTACAAGAAACGCACCTGACTAGTCAAAACATCGGAAACTGGAAAGAGGGTGGGTAGGTAAATGTTATCGTCACTTTATAGCTCGCATAAAGAGGAGTAGCGGTGTTGATAGGTAAGGCAACTCCATTCACTTGCACAAGGGTAGTCAGGATCGAGGGAGGGAGGTATATTTTTGTGGAAGGGATGTTGGTGGAGGAGAAGGTTACTTTCGGGAGTGTGTACGCTCCCTCAGTTTTTAACCCAGCCTTCTACCAGGAGGTTCTGGATGTCTTGATCAGGGAGCAATTCGAGGGGCTAATCATGGGTGGGGACTTTAATGTAGTCATGCAGGGGGAGTTAGACCACTCAGAGGGGAGGTGTAGGCATGGAGGGAGGCTGAAACACTGGCAGGAGGGAGTGTTAGACTTAGATATAATTGATTGTTGGCAGGCATTGCACTCAGCAGAGAAGGAATTCACGTTTTATTCAAACCCGCACAAAACCTGGTCTAGGATAGACTATATGTATATACCCCGACCCAGGCTGAGCAGAGTGTATAAAATTGATCATAGTCCCATTCTCCTCTCGGACCATGCTATGGTCCAGATGGTACTGGAACTAAAGGAACAGAAAGAGGGACCTCCACCTTGGAAGTTCCCAAGGTATCTGTTGGAGAAAAAAGAATTTATAGAATACCTTAAGCAACAGTGGCAGTTCTATAAAGAGACTAACGAGGACTCGGTGGAATCCCCATGTATATATTGGGAAGCTGGGAAAGCCTTTATAAGGGGCTATTATTAGATTAGGTTGCTTCGATATAAAAAAAGAAAGAATCCACACAAGTGAAATTAGAGGAAGAAGTTAAAAGGTGGGAAAGGGCAGTTGTAGAAAGGTTAACAGAGGAGAAAGCTCAGAACTTGAAGGATGCAAGGGAGGCATTGAATGCTTAACTCCTGGGGAAGCAAGAATGGCAGGGATGCTAGCCAGAAGCCGCCTGTTTGAGTGGGGAACAGATCTGGCCGCTCATGGTCCGGTTAATAAAAGGTAGGCGTGTATATACAAGCATTGCAGGAATTAAGGACAAGGATGGGAAATTATTGAGGGATAAGGATTCAGTAAGGAACAGATTTGAACAATTGTATCAGCAGCTTTATCGGGCGGAATGTGCGGGCACAGAAGACATAATAAAACAATTCCTGGATGGAGTCAAAATTCCTCTTGTAACAGAACAGCAACGAAGGCTGCTGGGGAGAGATCACCCAACTGGAAATCAGGCAGGCAATACAATGTTTGAAACAGGGAAGGCCAGTGGACGGATGGGTTTCCCATAGAATTTTATAAAACATTAAAGGGCAGGTAGTGGATCCCTGTGCGGGTGTTCTCTGAGGCCAGGGAAGGGGTCCTTCGATCTCATTCAGAGAGACAGTCATTTGCTTGGTCCCAAAGCCAGGGAAGGATGGACAGGAGTGCTCGTCATACCATCTGATTTCCCTGTTAAATTGTGATGCCAAGATTTTGGCTAAGGTTCTAGCCAGGACAATGGACCGAGTCCTCTCAGAATTGGTGCACCGGACCAGGCAGGTTTTGTCACGGTAGAAGCTCATACCATAATATGAGAAAACTTCTTAATGTGGTGTGGAAAGCTTCTTACGATCAAAAGAATATAATGGTCTTAACAATGGATGCCGAGAAGGCGTTTGACCGTATAGAATGGGAATACCTGTTTGAAGTTCTCCGAGGGTATGGGCTTGGGAGGGATTTATAGGGTGGGTTGAAAATTTGTACAAAGCCCCAGGCGCAAGAGTGTTAGTAAATGGAAGTCTAACTAGAAATTCATCCTTCACAGGGGCACGAGACAGGGTTGTCCCTATTGCCGCTTTTATTTGCGTTGGCCATAGAACCATTGGCAATAGCAATTAGGAGTCTGGCTGAAATTAAAGGAGTGGTGGGAGGTCAGGAGAGAACATAAGGTCACATTATATGCAGGCGACATGTTGCTATATGTTCGAGACCTGCTAGATCTGTTCCCCATTACTGGCAATTGTAAAGCAATTTGCGGCATTCTCTGGGTACAAGATAAATATTCATAAGTCAGAAATAATGTTGTGGGGAGAAACTGAAAAAGAATTTGGAGATACGGCCTGGGGCCTTAAGAAGGTAAAGACAGAATTTACATATCTGGGGATCCGAATTGGCCATGAGTTAGGTCAGTTATATAAATTAAATTTTGGCCCTATGGTACAGAATATAGAAGAGGAGCTGAGGTGGTGGAGAGATCTACCTATATCATGGTTGGGGTGCATAAACTTGATAAAAATGAATACCCTACCTCGGATCTTGTATGTAATGCAAATGCTGCCAATGGGCTTAAATAGGAGAGATCTGAAGAGAGTGGATAAGGCCTTTGCTGGCTTTATATGGAGAGGGAAACGGCCGAGAGCTAGTCTCTGCAGACTGCGGGCAGATGGAGACAAGGGAGGTCTAAATATGCCCACTCTAAGGAACTATGCCTTAGCCATGCACTATAGAATTCTGGGGGATTGGGTGAATAGGCCACCGGAAGCAGGATGGTTAGATTTAGAGGAAGGAGGGGGAAGGGTGAGGATCTCGGCATTCCTAAGAAGAGGAGGGAAGAAAGCGCATAATAGACAGGTGAAACCAAACCCACTGGTAGTCTCAGTACTGGAGGGTTGGAGCAGTTGCTGAAATGGGTGGAGTGTGAAACCGGGAGAGAGCGCTACTACTCCCACTGAGGGAAATCCGGGGTTTGTGGCAGGTCTGGAGGATGCAGGTTTTCTACTTTGGAGAGGAAGGCGTTAAATGTGTAAAAGATCTATGGAAACAAGAGAAATTGAGTCGGGAGAAGAGATAGGTGAATGTATGGGATCAGGTATGTTTAGAATTTTTCAGGTGAGAAATTATGCTAAAACAATTGGTAAAAGCCGAATAGTGGACTCTCCCTTAGAACAGTTTGAGCATATGGTGCTCAGTACACGGGGGAGGAGAGGGGTATAATAGGAAGAGCAGCAAGAATGGGGCGGCAGCACCTGCCTGATTTTTACCTGCAGCACCAGGAGATTGTGGAGCAGGGACTTAAAGAGGGAGATACCAGACCAGGGATGGGAGTCATTGTTACAAATGCACAAGGGGTTACTGGTCTGTAATAAGTACCAGGAATCTTATTATAAGTTTCTACATAGACTTTACTGCCCACCAAGTATGGTGCACAGGTTCCGCCAAGATCTCCTCCCTTTGTGGAAAGTGTAGAAAGGAGGTACATACATACATTGCTTCTGGGGTGTGTCTGTCCCTGAGACAGTTCTGGATGGGGTGGCAGAGAAGTAGACAGGGTGTGGGGAAGGCAGGTGGAGAGAAGTCCAGTTGTGATGCTGTTTGGGGTGGATGATTCAGAGGAGGAGGATTGGAGACCACTCCCTCGGTGGGTGCGGATTCTGGTTGTTTTGGCCAGACACTGCATCTTAAACACATTGGCCCAGATATTCAAACTGCGCCAGGCTGTGGCGCAAGCTTGGGCTCAGCTCAACTTGGCTGCGCAGGGGAGTGGCCTGGGCAATATTCAAAGGAGCTGTGCCATGGCTCAGCAGCTTTGAATATCGCACCCTGGCCACCCCCACTGTGCATGGCGCAGTGTCACTGTGCCAGCGCAAGTGGCCAGAGTGGAGCATGGCGATGCGCTAGCGCAAGTGCCATTGCCCCATTCACAGCACCCACGATATTCTAAAGGCGACATGCAAATGGGGCCATAATTTATGCAAGGCGCACATGGGGCCATTTGCATGTCATTATGGCCCCATTTGCATTCCATTTGCATGCAGGTGCGCTGATCCCCGACGATTACGCCTGGCGCCCTGCCAGGCAGCAGCCGTTGGGGACTGACGCCCCCTGCAGCCCGGATCGCGAGCATCTGTGTAAAAGTAGAAAACCGTCCTATATCCCTGGTGGTCCAGTGGACCGCTATGTGCCCGATCGCGGGCATCTGTGTTAATAAGAAAACCCGTCCAATATCCCTGGTGGTCCAGTGGACGCTTTCTGCCGATCGCGGGCATCTGTTTTAATAAAGGAAAACCCCGTCCTATATCCCTGGTGGTCAGTGGACTGTACTCTGCCGATCACAGGCATCTGTTGTGAAAAGACACCCCCAAGATCCGCTGTCTGCCCGATCGCGGGCATCTGTTAAGAAAAGACCTCCCCTCAAGATCCCGCTGTCTGCCCGATTGCGGGCATCTGTGTAGGAAAGACACACCCCAAGATCCGCTGTCTGCCCGATCGCGGGCATCTGTTGTATGAAAGAACACCCCCCATCCAATATCCTTGGTGGTCTAGTGGTACCCCACCCGCCACTGGGCCCCACCCCCGCCCCTCCGGTCAGCGGCGGGGCAGAACCTACCCGCCTGCGCCCGCCGGACTGACAGCTCAATAAGGCTGCCGCCCAGTGGTTTACAGCATGAGCCAATGGGCGTGCAGCTCCCAACTATCAGTTGGCGGGCGGCAGACGCGGTGGGCTGCCCACCGCTGACCGGGGGGGGTGGTGGGAGCCTAGTGGGTGGGTGGGAGGGGGTACCACTAGACCACCAAGGATATGGACGGGGTGTCTCTTCTTACAACAGATGCCCGCGATCGAGCAGACAGCGGATCTAAGGGTGTCTTTCCTACAACAGATGCCACGATCGAGCAGATGCTGGATCTTGAGGGGTGTCTTTTCTACAACAGATGCCCACGACCGGGCAGACAGTGGCATCTTGGGGGTGTCTTTCTACAACAGATGCCCGCGATCTGGCAGAGTGGTCCACTGGACCACCAGGGATATAGGGCGGGGTTTTCCTTATTAAAACAGATGCCCGCGTCAGGGAAATCGGTCCACTGGACCACCAGAGATATAGGGCGTTTTTATTTTCGAATGCCCGCGATCAGGCATGGGGGTGCAGCCAGAACTCGGGTGGCCACCCACAGGTGGCAGCTGCCGCGTTGCCCTGCAGTGCGGCAGCTCACCTGTGGGGTGGCCATCAGTGTTCCTTTTTTTGGCTTAACTTTGTGGCTGGGCGCAAGTAGGGTTCGCGCATGCATGGCTCTGCACATCCGGGCTGAATATCGGGTTGTGCAGGTTATGCGGGCCCACCTGTGCCTGCATACATTACTTATGCGGCGCACTTTCCCTTTTGAATATGCTTGCAGCGCATCAGTGGGTTAATCGATGTATGAATACTGTTGCGCCATGCGCAACCCTTTTGAATATCTGGGCCATAGGTTACAAAATGAGATCCCAATCTATACAGCAGTGGAAAACCTGTGTCTGCAAGCCCTAGGTCTGGAAAAGTTATATTATGTGGCTAAAAATAGGGAAGACCAGTTCTGGAGAGTCTGGGGAGTGTTTATGTCCACGTTACCTCCAGTAGAGATGGAAATGATGGGGAAAGGGCTGCAAGGATGAAACGGGATGGATGAGGAAGGTGGGAGAGGAGGGGACTGGGCCGGGATGGCAAGAGAGAGCGCACTAGGAAGGGTAGGGTAGAGGGAGATTAAGTGAGAGGCAAACTGTTTTCTTTTCCTTTTTTTATGTATTGTTAGTCTGTATAATTAGATGGGGGTTTTTTTTTGCCTTTTTTTTGTTTGGAGGGGGGTTTGGCATTATTGGGAGTAGAGTCTGGGGGGAAAGAGGGCAACTTAATAAATTGATATGAGAAGGAGATGCTAGAGGGGTGTAGATGTAATGATGTATTAAGGCTGTTACTGTTTTTAAGTATAAGTATGTTTTTACTTTTGTTACTGTTGGAAAACTCAATAAACATATGATGCAAAAAAAAAAGCCTGAGCTATGTCCTGGTATCATGTTAGTTTAGCGCCTGAGTGGGGGTGCATGACTGCTGTTGTGGTCGCCAGTTTTCTTTGCCTGCAGAGTTGGTACACCAACAGATAAGAAGATCTGACACCTATTTAATAATAGCCTTGTCATAAAAAAGTGAGAGCTAGTTATTTTTTTGTAATTAAAACTTTTATTAAACAGCTTAATCTGGTTCAAAGTCAGTTGGAATTCATCTGTATCCCCCTCCCCCGGGTCGTGCCTGAAAATAGGTAGGATTTGTCTAGTGCACTTACCCGGTCAACAAAAACTAAAATAAAAAAAATAAAAATAAAAGTTTAAATAATACATAAATAGCATATGGATGAAACAAATCAGTAATATACATTAATTCAAATGAGATTATACAACTGTATGAAAAAGCTAAAACGTGAATTAAACTATAGGACATATCAAATAATACAGATGACTGGCAATAACCAAAACTTTTAACTTAGTATTTTTTTTTTACAAAAACAGAGTGCAGAAAAGGGTTCCAAATGTCTAAATTATCACTACAAACAAAAGCTAATCTTTTATAGCTTGATCTGGGTGATATCGTCCAGCCATTCAGACAGAGTGGGAGGGTAGTTTGTTGCCATTGTCTAAGAGCTACATTTTTGGCTGAGAGCTGTTTTAATTTGCTGTAGGGCCAGTTTGTCGAGGTCTGTTTTTTTTTTTAAATCCAGCTTTTTGACCCCTGCTGCCACCTCCCACCTTACTTGGTGACGGGGTACATGGTGGAGCTGGACAGGTGGCTCCCACCCCCTCGAGGTTTAGTCTCAGGACCTCCCATGTTTCCCGCCCGCCTTCCCGGCAATCCCCGCAGGTCCCCCACCCTGGCAGGGCCGGGGTGGGCGCCAACTTCCCTCCCCAAGAGACCAACATCTAGAGTCAACTCCGAGGGCCGGTGCAGGTGTTATGGGCTAACATAGAGCCTGCTGGCTCCATTTATCAGTTTTCTCCCTTGCCACGGTTGCCCACATGCATGCAGCAAACCATGGCACCCTCCCCACTCTGGTCGCTCCCGACTGCACTACTTCCAGTACACCACCACAGGGCAGCCTTGCAGGCGTGGCTGGGTCCCCACCCAGGAGGGAGAGCTGCCTACGGCTGCTCAAACCATTCTCCCACCACCACCCTCACGACCCGGCTCGCCTCGAACCCAGGTCGCTGGGCGGTGCGAGGTGGTGTCCAGCGCCTCAACCCCAGTGCCATCGGGCCGGCTTGTTGAGGTCTGTTTTAATCTCAGAGAGCTGCACAAGGACTGAGTTGTCCCTTGTTGATAGACATGTTGCAGATAATGCAGCGTGTCCTTTAGGGTTTGTTTATATTCTTGGCATTGTGTTTTAAGTCGGGAGGCGTATTGTATTAGATGTCTCCTAAGCACAGTTTTAACAGTATCCCAGTGTATTGCTGCCGAGGTGTCAGCTGGGGGGTTGTTAGACACGATCTCTACAAGTTTTTCCTTAATAAAGGTACAGAATGGTGGGGACTTTAAAAGATAGGGGTTCAGGCACCATCTTGTGGACGTTCTTTCTATTCCCATCTCCCAAAAGGTACTCACTGGAGCATGATCTGAAAGATATATATCCCTGATTATGCTATTGGTGACCTAGCTGAGGTTTTCAATTTTGGTGAAGCAATAGTTTGTTCTGGAGTAACTACAATGAACTGCCGAGTAGTGTGTGTATCAGTGCATTCTGGGGTTCAGGGAGCGCCATACATCAACCAAACCCACCTCTTTAGCGCAAGTTTTAAATTATTTATGGGAGGTTGTTTGTTGTGTCTGCTGGGATTTAGACAAGTCAACTAGGGGGTTGAGTGTCGTATTGAAATTACCAGCCAGTAGTAGAATGCCTTTTGTGTTGGTAATGACAGTGTCCATGAGGGATTTAATATCTGGGGTGTTGATGCCCGGGGGGGCATAGATGTTAGCCAGAGTGACCTCCAGGCCCTGTACTTTGCCCTAAACTAAGACCAGACAACCTTCCGGGTCAGCCATGTCTTGTGTTTCTCAAAGTTAGTGTGCCTAGGTATCAAAATGGACACACTGCGTCTCCTGCCCAATGTGGATGAGGAGGAGTATTCAGCCTTAAAACCAGATTTCCTTAATTTAACGTGCTCTGCCCAATTCAAATGGATTTCTTGGAGATATACCAGGTCAGGCTTCAATTTCTTAATTCGGCTTAAAGTCGTTGCCCTTTTTACTGGATTGGTGGGACCATTCACATTCCATGAGCAGAGGTAGATACTAGGAGGACCCATTTAAGCTACATGGATGTCTTTTGAACCCATACCTTTCCTCCCCAGTTCCCAACAAGCCACTTCTTGTCTTATCAATTGTGTGAGGTGACGATGCAAACCTAATTTATACCTGGGGTCAAAGGGAAACCGATAACTAAAGAAAATGATAACTACTCTAAGTTTAGGAACAGCGTTCTTTCCTAAGATTCACAGCATAGAATCGGGAATCACTAAGGGTACCTTCCTGGCAGTATGACCAGGAATGCCTCAACTTGTGGTCCAACTGGGACCTAGGGCAACTGCTTCAAGGTGGGGCCCAGTCGAGCCCTAGTGCAAAATCAATTTGCACAGAGGTTAGACCTCCTTTATGGGTGGGGCCTTCAGGCGTGAGGCTAAGGGGTAATGGGTGGGGTTGGTGGGGGTAGGTTGGGCTATGTGCTCTATGGATTGGTAGTTAGTGAAGATCTTTGAGAAGCATGAGTATGGTGGGGTGGAATGGGTCATGGTGCGAGCCAGATCTGCCTCCCTCCTCCAGAATCTAACATCTGAAGATTATGTGTCCATTGGCCAAAAATTCAGGGAAATCGGTTTCTCGCTGTTTAAGCAATCAGTTCATGGTTAATGTTTCCTACTTCCCACCATTATTTTCATTTTGTAGTATGAGTCACTTGTACTGAGCTCAACACCCTTTGGCAAAGAGCTATGTAGAGCATTGTGTGGGTGTAGTAGAGTAAGGGGCACCTTAATAGGGTCATGTTGCATGCATTTCCGCTGCATGGGTTGGGGTCGCCCAGAAGCAACGCCTGCAGTATTCCTTCAGTTGCTTAGACAGGAGGGTCTAGAGGGGGTAGTTCGGAGAGGGGGAGACCCCTGCCCTGATGTAAACTTCCCTCACGGTCCCTGCCATGCAATAGGTTGTTGTTAGAGCAAGATATAAATCTGAGTTTTCCCCTGATGCACCCTGCCCTTAACTTGTATCCACTGTAAGAAACTGGATTAACATATTTAATCTAATTTAATGGAGGCCTCTCCTCAGTCAGGATCTAGAGACAGCTCCACTCTCTAGCGGGGTAAGCTGTAGATTGCTACAAGGCAGGAATCTGCTTTGCAGAGTGTGGCCCTGAAACCGATCAGGACAGCAGAAATCATTCTAGTATTTGTACTAGTTGCTATGAAGGTGACCATGAGCCAGGGCCACCCAACTCCAACTAGCAATTCACTTTACAGAGCTTTCATGTTTACTCCAGGCTGAGCGGGAAGCGAGGTAACCATGTCCCTCACCCCCAACATCCAAATTGTAAGCCAGTAGGGCCCTCCAGCAGGTTATTAAATGGCAACTCTCCAGTACCCAACAGCTTCCCTGACATCACGGCTATCCCTGGATGCCTCATTGTTAGCTATTACTGTGTCCATAGTTCTCGGTACCCTAACCATTTGTCAACCAATAACAGAACTCTCCTAACACTGTTTGGGAACCTCATCTTCTGAATCCCAAACAAGGACATATATTATGTTAGAAACATAGACTTTGATGGCAGATAAGGACCGCTTGGCCCACCCAGTCTGCCCATTTCCCTACCTATTGGATAAGCTGTAGATCCTAGTTAATCAACAGTCTACTTCTTCCTACCCCCCACCAGAATTGCCGTATGAAACAAACATCTGATAATATGGCATCCCCCCCCCACAAAACCAAGGCACACAACCCAAAATCTCATCAAACAATTCGACAGGGCACTCCCAGCATCAGTAAGGCAGTCCCCTTAAGTCAGGTGCCTCGTGTGTCAGCAACCAGGAGCACTGTGTTGGGAACCATTATGTTTTGAGTTCAAGGAAGACAGTCACATTATTCTCTCGTCCCCTACCAACTGGACTCTGCTTCAGTACTGTCTGTAGGTGTCAACAACCACGCTTTCCCTATCAGCTACAGCAGCCCCCTATCCCCATAATGAAGCATAATCATCGCTGGTCCATGGTGCTCTGTCCCCAGGTGACATGTTAATGTCTCACCCTGCTCCATTCCTCATAGTGCCTCCCCGAGTAAGGTGGTAATATCAGAGTTGTGGACCCCATAGGCCATACCATAATTCAAGCGAGACACACCACACCACGTGGTCATCCATATTAGACCTTCCGAAGAAATTAACAACACTTTAGATTGTAAGAATCAGATGACGGCCCCAGTGAAATTTACAAGTGGAATTGGCAGCTTTGGGAAGATTCCAATTTATTTGCACAAACAACATAACTGTTATTTCCGCTGAAACCTTGAAGTTGTGCAAATATTAGACACAGTTAGCAGCAAATTTCCTAATTTACAACACGGCCGTCATGACAGGACCAGCTCTGAGATAGCTGATTACCCTCCGGCTAGAAGTCCAGGGTACCATATCACAGTCGGGGAAGCATTTTTATTAGGATATCAGGTTAACTTAACCCCACAACAGATTTATCTCTTGGGGGGACAGACACCAAGAACAAGCAAGACATCCAGCCCAAATCGGGAGAGTAAAACCACGAGGGACCCAGAGAGCAACTCCAGCCTAACTAGGGGAAATTATTCCAATATTGGGGCCATTTTCCTCACCTGCACAGACATACCTGAATTAATGTTTTCCTGGTTCCAAAGTCACTTCTGGGGGTTCCGATGTTTGGAGTTAGCATCAGGATTAGATTGTGCAGCCCTGAAGTGCCAACGGATGCCCTGGATAGCCTTGGTCAATTGCTGGTGGTGGGCTGCAGCAGTTTTGTGTGTACCTGTTCTGTCCATGCCTTCCTGGAAAGCTTGACTGTGAGTGAGTTGGAGGTGGCAGCCCAGGGGGTAGTATCTAACTTTATTCCCTGCTTTGGAAGGTCTTCAATTGCCTCCTTGGCTGTATTATAAGTTTTAGTGCCATTTTCCAAAAATAGCACCAGCTGAGCAGGGTACAGTGTACAGAAGTGTATACTCTGCCTTGTCAAATTTCTGAGCACAGGTATGTAGGCTCTTCTGTGTGTAGTAATTGCAAGAGAATAATCGTTGTCAAGAAACACCCTCACACTCTTGTATTTTACAGTTTTTTGCTGCCAAGCCAAATGTAGGATCTTTTCTTTATTCGTGTAGTGCAGGAATCTGACTACAATAGGTTGGGGCCGACTGTCTGGTGCAGGCTTGGGACTCAAGGCTCAGTGTGCCCTGTCAATTTCTAAGCAGGCATCTTGGGGCAAGGTGAGTGCTGATTTTAAAAAGTTCTCAATGAAGGCTGCCGTGTCCGAGCCCTTTGTTCCGTCCCGAATATTGTATAGCCACAGGTTGTTTCTCCTGGCTTTGCATTTGGTGTCCTCCACTCTGTCTTGTAGGTTTTGATTCGTGCCATGCAGCTGAAGGATGGCCCTGTCCGTGGTGTCTAGCCACGAGTCCTGTTTTGCCACCTGGGTGTCCATCAAGTCAATTTTATTCTCAGTTTTGCTAATGTCCATTCGTAGGGCTGCCGTGGTACTCTTCATTTCCTGTTGGAAACTCTGAATTTCTTTCAGTAATATATCCATTTGCTTTTGCATGTGACAATTAGTGGTCGATGCAACACCTCTCTGCGAGGACCTCATGGCTCAGGATGTAACAGATTCCTCGCTGTCTGACTCTTCATGCCCATACCCACCACCATCCAATGATTCTTCAGGTGAGGAATTCTTTTCCGATTTCTGCATTTTATCTTTGTCACCTTCCTCTCATTCATATTGGCAATTTATGACAGGTAGGAGTAATTAAGAGGTGAATTTTGAAGGTGATCCCATGGAGCCGATGTGTTTGGTTGTTCACAGATGCATGATGTCACCGCAAGTTCCCACTTTTATACTGTTCTAATTGAAATATGAAATGTATGCATGGACTATAAGTGAGAGCAGTTTTGAACAGTTCACTCACAACATGGAATTATATTATGAAGTGTAAAAAAATATATATATATATATATATACACATATATATGATATGTGAGTGCACGGGGAGAGACATTGTGGTTTTAACTGTGCAATATTTATTAACTGTGTAATTATTTTATTGTTGTAAATTGAGTTTTGCACTATTTGTTTCACTATGCACATTTATTAGAAGTCACAATGTCTCAGTAGTACTGGTTTAAATAATTGACGTCCCTATGACGTCATATAGCATTAGCACTACTTAAGGAGAGCAACACAGTATACATGCACCTTTGTAAAGGATTCCTTAGAATCCCAAATACATCAGGCAGATTACTAGCAGTGTCTTGATTTTACAGCACCTTCAAATAAAGAATGCACTGAGCACGTTGCAGCTTTTGATTAGAGTAGAATTTTCATTTAGGAGGTGGTGAGTGCCCAGTTTTCTACTGCTGTTTGTACTCTCTGTATACATTCGGTGGTAAATGGCAGTTTATAGGACTTTTTCTCCGTCCCAAGCTCTCAGTTTGTTTATTATAATTTCCCTTTTGCTTTCTTTTATAGTGCGATTTTTCACCACAGTTAAATAGTAAGGATTCAAAAGTGTCAAGGGATCAAAATATGAGTTAGAAGTGTAAGTATTCCCACAGTTAGTGAAGGAAGACTCTGTACTGGTCAACTAAAAGACAGAACATTAGTGCAAACATAGCACCATCTTTTCTTAAAAGCAACACTGTTTATTCAGCACTCATTCTCAGGTCCCACATTTTGCCCATGGTGAGACTGGCAGCTGTTAGCTACGGGGGGGGGGGTTGCCTAGGAACCAAGCTGACATGTGTGGTGACATCATCCACACTGCCATGCTCTTACAGCCGCAAGTACAAGAGGAACAGCCATATGGAGGCTCAGCGCTGCCAGTTCGCACAGTGAAATGGACCTCAAGAACACCTACAGTGAGTATTGCCTGTCCTTAGCTGGCCTTGCACATTATGTGAACACTTGTAAAAGCCTTCTGTGATGGTGCTACTGTAGCAAAGCTTGCAGCTTGGCATAATAGGTGTTCTGGATAAGAATTAAAGTTTCCAAGTCTAAGTTTACTCTTAATAACAACAGGAAATCAATATGTGGCATGTTTAATGAAAAAAAAAAGTTTTCGCTGAAAATATATAATGTGGAGTGAGACCGTGAACTGCAGATACCAGAGGTCAGTTAACAAGAAATAAGAATGTATTTCAGAATGTGCATATGAATGTACTGTGTTAAATAATTCACAATACTAACTCTCTTTCATCAGGCCACACCTTTAGAACTACATCTATGTCACCACTAGGACCACATGGAAACGTGTGCAAGCAGTCAGCCTGGGGCTGCCCTCAATGACATCAGATGTCAGCATCTACATAAACATGGGGGAACCCTCCTCAATTCCCCACTGGAGATCATGCTCGGAGGATCTCCCTCTAGGGAACTAGGAGAGACCCCAGCACTCCACATCCCAGATGAAATTGAGTGCTGGAATAGCAGTGGAGACAGTAGTACAGAGATCCTTTGTCGCAAGCCAAAAGGGGGAAGGAGGGTGGAATGGCATGACCTGATGAAAGAAATTCTCTTGACGATATGCTGTTATGGTAAATTCTTATGTAACTGATCTAGCTTCACCTGCTGCACTTAGATGCACCTCTTGACCCAGGGGGCACCTCCCAACCTCAGCACTTCACTGGTCCCCACCCTGCCCCTGCCTACCTCCATCTCATGGCACACCCCTCCCTCCCCCCTTTCTCCCTCCGTTCCTCCACTATGTCACCTTTGTCTGTTACCTTCTCTGTCTCTATCTTCTCCAGGGTGTTTGAACTCACGGACGCAGGCATACGTTGTACAATGCCTCAGCAGTGCCTACTTGTGTGAACCTTTCTGTAACTTACTGTACCATCTCTGTAAATGTATAAATTGTTCTCTGGTATTTTCTGTTCAACTGATGTGGAACCTACAAAAGAGCATCCGCTCCCAGGTATTATCCAAGAACTCAATAAATAAATAAATCTTCTTCAAAGATATCTCTTTCATCAAGCCACACCTTTGGAATGAGTCCCAAGCAGTACCAAAAATTTACTGTGTGGGCGTCTGGAACCTATAGGCTTATGTTAACAGGCCTTGTAGCACAGCTAGGCCAAACCTAGCCTGTCTGTGAGAAACAGTGGCCAGACTGTAGTGTTTAGTGAAGGTGTGGACAGTACTCCATGTGGCAGCTGCACAGATCTCTGCAGCAGAAACATTCTGAAAACAAGCTGCAGAAGTGGCCATGCCTCTGCTGGAATGACCATGAATCACTCCAGGAAGTTCCTTAAAGTACTTCCTGTACCAGAACATAATACAATGTGCTAGCCATTTGGACAGGCACTGTTTATAAACTGGGTTGCCCTCATTACCAGGGGCGAATGAAACAAGAATCTGCGAGGACTTTCTGCAGTCCTTTGTACGGTGTGTATAGTACCTGAGTATTCTATTCACATCTGAAGTATGGAGCAGTGCTCCCCCTGGATTGGCATGCTCTGGATAATACACTGGTGGGTGGATGGTTTGCTTTAAAGTAAACTCAGGCACTACCTTTGGTAGCAACTTAGGATTAGTAAGCAAAGACACTGTGAAAAATCAAATAAGGAGGCTTACACATTAGAGCCTGTGGCTCTGAAATCCTTCGAGCAGAAGTGATGGCAACTACAAATAACACTTTCCAAGAGAGAAAGCATAGGTCACAACTCACGACTGACTTAAAAGGAGCCAAAGTCAGCTTTTCCAATATAAAATTCAGATCCCAAGCCAGGACTCTATTTCAGATGGGAGGCTTTATATTTGAAATGCCTCTCAAGAATGTATGGGCTGCCTTCAATTGAGCAGCCCATATGGCCATCCACAGGCACGTGGAATGCTGATATAGCAGCCAAGTGTGCTTTGATTGAGGAATACTGCAGGCCTGAATTTGATAAGGATAGCAGGTACTCTAGAACCTGACTGACGACAGGAAAATGGATCCAGGTTATGTGAAGCAGCCCATGAAGCAAACCGCTTCTATTTCGTAGAGTGTGTCTGGCAGACAGGTTTCTAGCAGCCACCAGAACATCCACTACTTTCTGCAATACCCCAAAACAAACTATGACTATATCGATGGCTGCACTGCCACTCCACTCCTCACCACACTACTGGAATGCACTGAGACAGCCTTTTCTTGTAACAGCAGCTTGCTTAATTTTATATATATATTGTTGCTGTTTTTTCTGCCTACCAACTTACCAAGTTATAAATATGTGCACCTTGATTTTTTTAAAGTAAAAGTCGGGCAGCTGTCGGACTGCTATCTTTGTGTGCAGTCCAGCTGATGATTTTGGTGTCTTTTTGATGTATCTAAATGTAAATGTATACAACCAGAATGTGGTCCGTGGAGAGCGAGAACTGGTGACAAAAACATGGAAAATTATGGAACGAGAGAGGAACTGTAAAGGGAATGAAAAACAAAGTTTGAAGCCCGAAGCCTGATCCACTCTTGGAAGATGGAAGAAAATTCCCCTTGGAAAAAGCACATTCGGACATGCATTATATTCAGCTACTACAGGTATGCTGTTGTTGCCTGGGGGAGAGGGGGCTATCACCTATTTTTAAATAAAAGATGCTATGCTCAGGTGAGTGATATTTTTTTTTTGTCTCTACAGAAACCTGTCGATGAGTAGGGAATCTAACGCACTGGCCCACAGTCTTCTGCAATGAGATGGGTCTTGCTTTAGTTCGGACCCGAGACAGGGACCTAGAAGTTTGTGGAAAACTCCCCTTTCATCTGCTTTTGTAAGATGTGGATGGGAGTTACGAGACGTGACAACCTACAGTCACACTTTACTTCTTAACTTATGGCTTTGCTGAAGAGAAACATTTATAGTGTATGGTGGAACATTGTTCTCACCTGAAATCCAGCCTTACAAAAACGCTGTTGATCCACACACACTTAAATGAATGGAATGCTGTTCCGACCATACGTGCAGAATAGCATTCCATTCAGTTAGAATTGATAGCTCGAGCCAGGGTTTAAAAGCATACACAGAAAACCGCAAGTGTGTCAGCATTACTTACGGGTACACGTTCATTGCGGCAGCGGTTTTCTGAAAGGGGAACAGATCATTTGCCATTACGCAGACTGGAGGATCAACCAGATATGAAACAGTAACTTAGGTTTATGCCACGGTGTCTGTTTCTGCTCTCGCTTAGTGAGAGGTTCTGCCACCATGTTTTTTTTTGTAAATCCCGCCTACAGCAGAGCGCCAACCAGTGGGCATATGCGCTGCAACGTTAGGGAAGCCCAGTCCCTAGCAACCACCCAACTCTGTCTCGTAGGGAGGGGAGACAACAGTTTCTTTATCCATAATGTAAATACACGTTGGAAGCCTAAAAAATGTTTTTAAAAAATAATTTGTGGGCACCATACACTATAAAAAATACAGGATGGGTTAGTCTAGTGTAGAACAGTGTGTTCTGTTACTTTGGGGTCTGATTTCAAGGACCTCTCAAGCTTCGCTTCCTCGAGGTCACAAGGAATCAGACCCCTCTGTGGCGGAACACACTGGTTCTGCATGGTTACCCATCCTGTATTCTGTATGTAGACGGTATACTATGGCCCAGAGGTCCAGTTTATATTTTGTATCTTCTCTAAACTTTGGTGAGTCTAAGCTTTCCTAGTGCTGTGGGGGATGATTTGAGAATCAATGCAACTGACTGCTACAGCCCATTGAAAATGTTTTTTTTTTTTTTCTGGTGGACACTTTTATGTGCAAATATATAATTACTTTAAATGTTTGTATGATTTTCATGTTTGTAAGGCATTTAAGAAATTTGAGCCAAGCTGTGTTGTGCTGCTATTGACCCTTCAGTGGTACCAAGGTTAAATGGATTGTCAGAACTATTTGAAACATTACAGAGAACTGGTGACATGTTCAGGAGAACTTTAACAAAATGTAATATTTAGACAGTCCAGCTTGTATTTCCTATTAGTGCTGTATTCCTCCTCCCCATTGTTTACTTCTGAGGTCATCTTTATGAAATCAGGATCTTTGCTTCTGAAGAGCTTGTCTATTCCTACTGCTGTCTCCCTACCTGAAGTCACAGAGCACTGCTTGTGACATCACAGTTACATGGCAACAGACTGTGATGTCACAACAGAGAATTATGACTTGAAGTAGGGAGAAACTCTAAAGAATAAAGATCATATATTCATACAAATTTCTATAGTAATACATAATGGGGAGGAGAAATATATAAAATATGAATGGAATGCAGGCAGAATTGTACCTAATTATTATGATTTTTAAAGTTTTCTTTGTAGCTCTTTAAGGGCAGCTAATTTAACTTCATAAACTGACCTCTGCTTAAAAACTCCTCCAAATGCATTTAACATACTAAGGATTAATTTACTAAGGATGTTTAACAAAATAAAATATGACTCCAGAACCCTCATGGAGGACCTTGTTGGGTCTTCAGCTGGAACAGAGGAAAATGTAATATGTTACTGTCTCCGTCTGTGAATGGAAATCTCTCCCTGTCAATGTATATAGAGACATTAGTTTAGCAATTGAGGGAGGTCATTCAAATGGTGCTCTTTGGCCCTCATTTGCCACTGTTTATAAATTGATGGGCTTCTGACTATAAACGGAGCCTTCTTGCCCCACATATTAAACTGTGGACTCTTGAGCCAATGGCGCCTTGCACGCCTGATTTAAAAATGAATGGATTCCTGAGTGCAACAGAGCCACAGCTTTGCTCAGCAGAATTTTAGTTTTGATAGTTATGTGAAACGTTGCTCGAATGGCTTAAAATATTTATGCCTTGGGTTTGTTCAACAATTTTTAAACGTTTGTGCATTTTGCTCATTTTTTAGTGTTTTAATTATTACTTGTCTTTACAGGATAAAGGAGTTTGGTTTATTAATCCCTTATCTGAAGCAGTTTAAAACAGTTTAATAAGTGCACCCTTAATGGTAATCCAAACTTAATTACCGAGATTGTTAAGATTAAGTGAACTACTACGTGGCAGCCTTGTTATAGTTTTAATGTGATGCTTGCTAGCCTTGGAATGGGATTAGGAAAATTTTCAGGACAAGGTGTAATTCTGTTAATATTATAAAGCTCTTAAATATTCACTATACAGACTATTTTTTCATATGTTGGCTATATTATATAACTGAGTCTGGTACATGAGTATTACAGGAGGAGAATGATATGGTCAGTTTTATTAATATTATATGATCCTTCATGCTTTGGGTTACATAATCAATGAAAGGTTAGGAAGGTTATGCTGCCTAATTCATTTTAGGTACTTTTAAATATGGCTATAATTTCTGGATTGGTATACATATTTTTCTAACATATTGATATAATGGATACTTGGAATTATTTAAAGATGACATTTTTCCTCTTGAAAATATATGTTTTATTTTCTGTGTGTTTTTGTGTCAAATTGTAATGGCTTAAACAGACAAACAATAAACTAAAATCTGAATCTGTGGCTATATTTTCAGGAGCCATGTGTGCAGATGAAAGGACGTCACATCTGGGTGGACAAGGGTTCCATGTTCCTGTGACAGTAGACCCATGCACAGGGGCAGAGGAACTGGGGGTTCCACTGCCAGCTGTTGCAGTAGGGGGTACCATATCTGCTGAGGCCATAAGGGAGCAATGAGTATTAGAGTTGCTCCTTCCATCTTCAGCTTGAGAAGTACTCTTTGAATTAGCAGGAAGGGAGGGACTGTACACAGAAACCTCCCTTTCCCATAGAGGGATAACGTGTCTTGAGCAAAAACGCAGCAGTACTGCATTGTGTGGGGACACAAAAAGGTCCAACTCTGGACCACCCCATCTTTCGAATTGGTCGTTGACCACTGAGGTCAGCAGTTCCCACTTGTGCATCCTGGATTGTGACCTGCTTAGTTTGTCTGCCAACACATTTTGGGCGCCTGGAACATGTACTGCAGATAGTTCTAGACTGTGTCCCAGAGCCCAATACCAAACTCTCATTGCTTCCTGCACAAAGGGTAAGAATGAATTCTCTCTTGTTTGTTGATGCAATGCATCATACTGATGTTGTCTGTCTGTATTAGAGGACCAGGGGACAAGTGGTTCTGGGGCCTGGAGTCCATACAGAACTGCTCTCATTTACAGAATATTTATGTGCAAAGCACACTTCACCTGGTCCCATGTGCCTTTTGTCTGAAGAGGTCCAAGGCAGACTCCCCATCCTAATCCTGACGCAACCGTGGTGAGGATCTGATGTGGGGTAGGAATGAAGAATGGGATGCCCTTGAGCAGGTTGTTGTGTTCTATGCACCACTTGAGCGTTTTGCGCAAGGAAGATGTGACTGGAACCATCTGTTCTAGATTGTCCATCAGCTGGTCCTACTGGACACTCAGGGTCCACTGTGGGATCAATATCTACAGCCTGGGTAGTGGCTCTGTCATAATAGCAGCTGCCATGAGTCCCAGGAGGCATAGAAATGTCCTTGCTGAGACATAACAGCTGTCATGTACTAACTGTGCTTGGGCAATGAAATGGTCTGTCCTGTCTAGAAGTAGAAATGCATAACCCTGGGCCATATCCAGAACTGCCCCTATGTACTGCGGTTGTTGGCAGGATGTCAGTACAGACTTTGGTATGTTGACTGTCACCCCCAAAGCATCAGACATCTGTCTGGTTCAAGCTAAGATATGCAGCAGTTGGTCCCTGGAATGTGTCTCTAATAGCCAGTTGTCAAGGCAAGGAAAAACCTAAGGCCTTCCCTGTGAAGGGCTGCTGCCACCACAACCAAGCATTTGGTAAACACTTGTGGTACAGAAGATAACCCAGAGGGCAACACTCTGACTTGGTAGTGCTCCCTCTGAAACAGGAACCTCAGATATTTCCTGTGAGGTTTCCTGATGCTGATATGGAGGTATGCACCCTCCATATCCATGGAACAAATCCAATCTCCTGTTTGCAACAGGGGAAGAAGATCCTGTAAAGAAACCATCTGAAACTTCTTGTATTGTATGAAGAAGTTCAGATCCCTTAGATCCAGAATAGGTTTCAGATCCCCAATCCACTTTGGGACGAAGAAGTATCTGGAGTAAAAACCTGTGTCCCTCTGTTCTAGTGGGACAGGTTCTATGGCCTGTTTTTGAAGCAAGGGCTGTACTTCCTCTTGGAAGAGGGACATGTTCCCTGGTGGATATGCTGTCACAACTGGTGAATGATCTGGAGGGTCGTCCAGAAACTCCAGAACATGACCCTTCTTCATAATCTCCAGAACCCATTCGTCTATAGTTACCACCTTCCCCTGATGCAAGTGGAGGGACAGGTGACACCCTACAACCACCCCTGGAAGTAAAGGTGGTTGAGTGGTGTTTGTATAAGGAGCCATGCTGAGCTGGTGGGGAGCAGAGCCACTGGCTCTACTACCTCTAGGTGCTTTTGTATGGGCATTTGGGGTTGTGATGGGGACTGACAAGGCCCCTGCACCTTTGCCTCTTCCCTGCTGTCTGTAGACCTGGCGGTGTCCTCTGACAGCAGATGGGTGAACATTACCCCTGGTCCTACCCCTACTTTGGGTGTGGTACATGGATTCAACTGACTTCAGAGTCTTGCCAGATGATTGAAGTTTTTCAAAGCTTCTTCATCATGGCCAAACAGTTTCGGATGTCTGAATGGGGCATCAAGAACTGCTTGCTGCACATTAGTAGCAAAATCTGCTACTCTGAGCCTGAGACAGATGCCAGAGGCTACAGCCCTGATAGAGGCATCAGAAAAAGCATATGCTGTGTGGATTAAATTTTTCCCCACATCAGCAGCAGCATTAAAGTTGTTATTAACTCCTGTTTAACAGAATCCTTAGGCAAGGCCTGTGCAGCACCCTTAGACTTATTCCATTGGAAGTTCTGATGTTTTATCATATGGCACTGGCAATTAACAAAACATAGGTCCAACGGAACAGAGGCATATGTACACTTGCCTAGGACATCCATCCTCCTTGATTCTGTATCAGGAGGAAGAAGCGCAGATGCCTAGGTGCCCTGGCCCTATCATGGGCAGCTGTGATCACCAGTGAATCAGTTTCAGGCCAGCATAAAAGGGCTTTCCAGAAGGTGTAGACTACATTTTGTCTGCCTTTCTGGGCACAGCTGGCATATTATTTGGCCTATACCAAGCTGCATAAATGGCATCATCTAAGGCCGGAAACAAGGGTGGAACCACAGCGGAGGGAGATTGTGGCACCTCCAGCAGGTTATTTTAGGTACAGCCCTGCTGCTCTAAGGTGAAGCCCGTAGCAGCTTTCATTTGCTGCATCATGTTAAAAAATGAGGATCCTCTGGAAGTGATCTTGGTATATTCACAACAGTCCTAACTACGAGAGGAGACTGTGGAGCTGGTGCCATGTCCACAGTGGCTCTCAGCATAGTCTTCCTCCTCCTCCACTTCCATTATGAGGTAAGGATTATATTCATATTTGTTGACTCTGTCATCAGCGGAAATGAATGACCGCGCTGGCGATGTTGGCGGTGGTAGTGGATGTCTGTTCTGCAAGGTATTAGCTTGTGACTTTAATAGGGTAATTGTAGGAGTCCTCTTCGACAGGCCCCATGCAGCACACCATGTTATATCTGAAAATGACAGGAGTACTGCCTGTGTATCAGTGCCACTTTTGGTAGTAGGTGCAATTGCAGTAGTCAACACTGAAGGTTGGTTCTCCATCAACAGAGGTGATGTACTGGCTGTAACAGGCCTTGTAGTGCCTATGCCAGGCTGACCTTGATGTCCGGCTGATGGTCAGGGTGTGGTCGGCACTGCCGCCAGAGCAGACGAGTTGAAGTAGGGGGTTATACCTGTCGTCCACAGGGGCAACCCTAGTGCTTCTGTTGGTGGCTCCCCTATGAAGATTTTTCCTGGGACTTCAACTGTGATTCAGTCGATGGGGATGGCGATGTGGATTTACCCTGAAGCTGCTTCTCCACTGCTTCAGTGGTCTTCTGGAGGAGGAATTTCCCCAAAGTCCACTTCATATGTCACCTGGTAGCAGAGCTGAACCCCTGGCAAATCTCACTATGCAGCTGACACATGTCATGGGTGTCACCAATGTTGATCTTCTCTCTGCACTGAGAGTACTGGAAAAGTTTAGGCGTTACTTCAGTGGCATACAGTTTGCCAAAAATCACTGTAATAGTGATTACTTTAGTACAAAGAAAAATAAAACGATGGCTTTCAGCAGCAACATTTCTGTGTCAGGTATGATGAGTCTGATTGATGGTGGGAAAGGAACTGAGGAGAAGAGGGGCCACCCATGTTTAGATAGACATGTCATCGTGTGCGGCCCATGGCTGACTGCTTTTTATAAGTTTTCTTGTGGTCGTAGTACTGACATGAGTATAGTTCCAAAGGTGTGGCCTGATGAAAGAGGTATCTTTGAGGAAAATCTGGAGATCTCAAAAAGATTTTTTGAAAGTGGATATAAATATGAGGTGGTAAAACAAGCAACTGCCAGAACAGACAGTATACCAGGGAGCAGGCTATAAGGGTAAAACAAAAGAGCCAACAGACTTAGAGAGGATTATGTTCTTGACTATGCATTGCCAAGAAATGCCAAGTTTAAGGAAGATCCTTAATAAGCATTGGAAATTCTGCATAAACACCCTACATGAGTACAATCTTTAGCAAAAAAAAACATCAAATCTAAAAGGGTTCCAAATATTAAGTCAAGATTGGTCCATATGGACCATCTGCCGCAGGAAACAGAAATACCTTGTGTCTCATGGGCAGGTCCATGAATTCCCTTCTCCCTATTTAAGTGCCATATTATATGTGGCCCTCCATGCTAAGGACCGAGTGCATAGAACGTCACCCTGTGGAGTCAGCCTGGGTCAGCCGTTGGCCAGTCATGCTGCTCCACATACAGTAAATTCCAACTGTCTGGTTAACCGACTCCTGCTGCTTGGGTCCCTCTAAAATCTCTTGACTGTTGTCACTCCCTAGCTGATTCACTGTTGCTGCACTGCCTCCTCAAAGTCCGCAGCAACTGTACCTTTCTGAACTGCCTTGCCTTAGGTTGCCTAGCTTGCTCCCCTGGTCTCTAATACTTACTGATGTTTACCCTCTGACTGGGTCACTGCTACTTATTTTAGTTACATTGCCCAGCTAGTCACTGCTCTGTCTAATTCTGAACACTACTCTGCCATACCATTCAGTTATTAGTTACTTCTTCAGTATGGTTGCTCCATATCTAGGTGTCATGTTAAAATGTTTTTTTGTTTTGCCATCTGCTGTTGCACGTGTTGCTAGAGTAGTTATACTTTGCACTGCCTAGCCTTGCCAATTGCTGCACAGCCTTACCATCCAGTATATATATTTGTTCACTGTGTTTGCTCCTTATCTGGGTCTCCTCAGTAAACTGTTTTTTGCATCACCACCTGCTGTCATTATTTTGCTACAGTAGCTATATATCTGCACTGTCTAGCCTACACTGCATAGCCTAACCATTCATCTATATTTCAGCTATGTCCTGTCTTGGTCACCTTTGCTTACTATTCACCGATCAGTAGCTTAGTTTACCTATGTTCCATACTGCTTAGCTATTTACTAAACATTTGTTGCTGATTTTTTTTTTTGCTTCCTACCTCCTAACTGCTATGTTCTTGGTACTCCTCTGCTTCTCCATTCCCCCTTCTTCTCTTACCACCTCCACTCCCTGTCCCATTCAACTCTTCTACTCTCCCCTCTACCCATCCCTACCTCCCCTCCTCCCTCCCTATCCATCCTGGTCTCCTCCCCTCTCCCTCCCTTAATCTGGAGTTTCCCCACTGTGCTGTCCTCTACCTCCACTGCTCCACCTGCCTGCTCTCCCACATGCTCCAAGGGTAGGAAGCTCCACTCCATCTTTCTCCTCATTTCCTGCCCTTCTCCTGTCTGGTGACACCGAAACCAGCCTTTCGCTCTTTCCCCTCCTCCTCCCTCTCTGCTACTGCCAAGGGTCTTAACATGTTCCATCTAAATGCTAGGAGCCTTCTCCCTAAGCTTGACCTCCTGTTCATCTGGCTTCACTACACTCTCCTGATGTCCTCTGTATTTCACAATCCTGGCCCTCTTCCAGGACCCTGGACTCAAGTCAGTCCCTTCCCGACTACCATCATTTCAGGTAGGACAGGGGAAAACATGAAGGGGGTGTCGCTATCTATGTCCGCCACAGCCTCTCATGTACTGTAGCCATCAGGGAGGTGATTCCCTCCTTCCACAAATCTCTCCTAGCCAGGCTCTCTTTTTCTTCTTCTACACCCATTTTCATTGGGGAGTTTTACACCTCTCCTAAAATCTCTCACTTCTCCATGGTCGACTCGCTCTTCACCATCTCCTCTCATTCCTACACAGGTGAACTCATTCTGCTTGGAGATTTCAACATAAATTGACTCTTCCCATCCTCCAAATCTACCATCCACAGGACTGAGTCCTTTAATCTTTCCCAAGTCATTTCAGAAAGCACTCAGCTCAATCTTCACTGCTCCAACCACACCCTGTTTGTTGTGTTCTGACCTCTCACCCTCATTGTATTGTTCCAGTGGGTATACTGTCGTTCATTTAGTGACCACTGCATGTTGTTCTGCATCAGAAAAATCCAGCATCCCCTTCATCTCCAAAATGCTTCTGGTCTAAGTTTCTCCAGTCACTAAACATCAAAGCTCTACTGAGCAACCTCATCACAATAGATTGGTAATTCTTCCTCTCTGCCTCTGATATTGACGTGGCCCTCCCCTTATTTCACTCCAAATTCTCCTCCGTCTGGGACAAGCACACCCCCCCAAAGAAGTCCAGAGTCAGAACTTCCCACCACTCTCGGATTACCTCAGAAATCATTGATCTCTGCAAGTCCTGTGATTTTGCCTCGGACTGCTACAAACTGTCATACCCCTCGTGACCTTACCTCCTACATGGCGTGAGGAATATCTGTATGGAGGGTGTCCGGCTGTAAAACTGCATTATTTCAAGGCCAACCTCGCTGAATAATATTAGCACCTCAGCTAAATTCGGAAGGTTATTCACTCCCTTTTCCAACCCCCCCGCCCAGTCTGCTGACCACGATCCTCATGGTAAATGGTTCACTTCTGACCCTCCCTCTGTTGCTTCTCACTTCAAGGAGTTCTTCATTACCTGTGCCCTTCCTTCTTCTATCTCTCCTAGCTCCTTTCCTTCCCCCTCCCTGCACTCCATTCCCTCCCCAGGTTTTCACTTCTCCCCCAGCACCACCCAGGAAAACCTGCTTGCCCTCTCCTCCCTCAACCTGTCAAACTCCAGCCCCAGTGTTCTGAACCCTTGCTCCTCCACCACCCTAAGCTTCTCCACTCTCAGCTCCTGCCATTGCAGCTCCCCTTACCCATGTGCTCAATCTGTCTGTCTCATTATGTGCTGTTCTTCAGTCCTGAAAGTTGTATCGAAATGATTCCACTCCATAAGGAGGTGATGTTATAGACAGAAACAAGCTCCGGGATAGTAAACAACACAGTTTTGCGGTGGCAAGGTCTTGTCAGACTAACCTGCTTTTTTTCTCTGACAGGCTGACCAAGGAAGTAGACAAGGGCCACACTGTGGATCTGCTGTACTTTGACTTCAGCAAGGTTTTTGATTAGGTACCGCACAAAAGGTTGCTCAAAAACTGGAAGATCTGGGTGCAGCTAAAACCGTAGTGAACTGGGTGGGTAGTGGGCTAGAAAGGAGGCAGCAGAGGGTGGTGGTCTGTGGGGTTAAATCAGAGGACATGGAAGTTATGAGGAGGATTCCACTGGGATATGTCCTGGGTCAGTCCTCTTAAACATGTTTATTAGTGACATTGGTGAGGGAATCAAGGGCAGGCTGTATCTCTTTGGAGATGTCACAAACTGTGTGGGAGGTGGATAGTAATGAGGGAATAAGGGGTATGCAGAGGGAATTACAAAAACTGGAGTGGTGGTCAAAGTTATGGCAGTTAAAATTCAATGACAAGGTAATGCACCCAGGGAAACAGAACCCCAAGACAGAGTACCGGATGGGTGGGCTGAGACTTAGCACTACAGAAGAGGAACGGGATCTAGGAGTTATCATTACTAACTCCCTTAAACAAAAACGCCAGTTCAACAAGCCCTACAGCAAAGCTAGCAAGATGCTGGGATGTATTGGGAGGGGTACTGATAGCGGAAGAAAAGAGATAATACTTCCCCTATATAGATCCATGGTGAGGCCTCACTTGGAGTACTGCCTCCAGTTCTGGAGCCATCGCCTCAGAAAGGACAGGGATAAGCTGGAAACAGTGCAGCACAGAGTAACAAAAATGATTCAGGGCCAGCAGGGCAGATCCTATGAGGGGTAGCTTCACTGGAACAGAAGGGAAAGGAGAGACACGAAAGAGACCTTCGAGTTCCTTAAAGGAAGTAAGGTAAACTGCTGGTAATTATTTACCCTAAATACCAACTCAAGTTCACATGGTCAAGTGGAAATCAACAGGAGGGAGGTTCGGGACGGACGTGAGGATGTACTTCTTTACGGAAAGGATGGTGGAACCTTGGAACAGTCTGTCAGCTGCTGGGGTTGGTGCAAACACACTCAGGGGATTTGAGTAGGCATGGGATAGAATGAAGGGAGTCATGGTCACCCCGAGCGACAAGAGCAAGGAGGAGAATAGGGATAGGACAGGGAGGGTTAGTACCCTGGAGGAACAGTAGGTTCCAGGAAGGGTTTCAGGGATTTTAAGGAATATGGGCAAACTGGATGGACCTCTGGTCTTTTTCAGCCATCATCGTCTATGTTTCTATGTGGCCCCTCCTCCTCCTCAAAACTACAAGATAGACTGGTTCATTCTAGAGTGCTCGACTACCACTTATCTTCTAATTTCACAGTTGGAGTGTTTTACATTCACACTCCATAACCAAATTAATCATCCCTCTTAAATTCTGGAAGGTTATCCGCACCTTGTTCTCTGTCCCCTGACCCATCTTCCTCTCTCCTGTTCTCAGGATTGGCAACTCCCTCATCTCGACCTCTATTGTTGCCTTTTCCTTTAACTCCTACTTTACTGCTTGTGCCCTCTCTCATCACTTCTCCATCCCCTGCACGCAATGTTGCCTGAGGAGGAGGAACAGAAGCAGGAGCTGTGTTATGCTTTCTGAAAGACTTTTAATAGGTATGCAACCGTTGCCACATCAATTCTGAACACAGCTCTTTCCAGTCTTACTTGTGTGGCTATTTTGGTTAGTTGTTCTGCCCCAGTGTAGGTGCTGATGGAGTCCTAACGGTGGAGGAGCCGACGCTCCAGTCGGGAGGCAGAGAGTCTTGCAGAAGACTGAAGCAGAGGTGGACCAATGAAGATTTAGGAGAGAACGCAGAGAAAGTGGGAAATGAAGAGAAGAATTGTAATAGTGTAGTGGCACAAAGTTTCAGTAAATAAATAAGCCATGCAAAGTGTTCCAGGCATATTGCAGAAAGGAGTGGTGCTCCTAAGAACAAAAAAATAAAAGTCATAAACAAGTGGCTATGTAAATGGACACTCAAACAGAAAATTAGTTGTCTCACGCACTGAGAGGAATTCTACTTCCATGAAAAACTCTTCTGCTGGGATTGTATTCATTTAAGCAGAAGGGGAAGCTCACTCCTGGGGAAACACATTTCAACCTTTATAAATAAATCTTTAAACTAATACCTTTTGGGGGAGGGCAGGCTAGGACTGTCCCTCCTGAAGTAAACCATTAGCAACAACAGAATGAGCACTGTACATCCCAAGACATAAATACTCTAGGGAGCATTACCTAGCAATAATGATAAAAATGACAAGAATATTTAAATCTCGTTAGTCAGTGCCCGCAGTTTATCTAATAAAATGGATGAACTAAAAAAAAACTATAAGAATGGAAAATATAACAATTTGTGGGGTGACTGAGACATGGTTCCAGGACCACGACTGGAACACAGAGATTCCAGGTTACTCAAAAATAGAACAGAAAGATGGGGCAGAGGAGTAACACTATGCATATCAGACAAGTATCCAACCCACAGTATAACCCCCATAGAAATCACCAGCAGCCACGTAGAAATAATCTGGGCACAAATCATACTACCCACTGAAACATTATTTGTGGGGCTGGAATACAGACCTTCACATTTAAGCCTAGAGGAAAAATCAGCAATAGACAATATGAAAATATCTCACAATTACATTTTGATGGGAGACTTCAAACTCCCAAAAATGAACTGACCCACATTAGAAGGAAATGGACATATTGAAAATAAATGTATTGAATCAATAACAAATCAAAATTTAGAACAATTGGTAACTGAAGGAACCAGAGAAGATAATATACTTGGTATCACCCTGACAAACATGGAAGACAGAACATCAACTCCTGTAGTAATTGAAGTGCTTGGTGACAGTGGCCATAACATGGTGACAGTAAAGGTCGACATAAACAGCAAGTGTGTCAAGGGAATTACTACTGTCAAAGACTATTCAAAAGCTAATTATAAACTAATTACTGATTATCTAGTCTCCTGGGATTGGAAAACTGACCTTCATAGTCTCAAACTTCATCAAATATGGGACGCCATCTGGATTAAGATAAAGCATTGTTAAGATACTTGGGCACCTACTAGATCTAAATATAATAGTGGACACAGAATCTCACTGTGGTGGAACAAAAGCATACATATGAAAAAAAGAAACTGTAAAAAATTCAAGAAAAATCCAACACCAGATAACTGGAATTCATATAAGAAAAAAGCAAACAAGGTTAGATTTACAATAAGAAAGGCAAAGAATGACTTTGAACTTAAAATGGCAACTGATACTTTGGACAATAAAAATAAATTCTATAATTACATAGGTTCACTTAGAGGCAGTCATTCAGCTGTAGGGCCAATAGATACTACTAGGGAACACAGAGTGACGAGACTATCATAGCAACTGAGTTTAACAACTATTTCCTTAGTGTTTTACACCCAAAGACAGTCCAATTGAAGTAACACTAAATGCACAGGTACCACCACCCTCTCCATTTACCGTAGAGGAAATGCGGTGTGCTCTCCTAAATTTAAAAGTTCACGCATCAGCAGGGCCCAATGGAGTCCACCGAGATTCCTCAAAAATAACAAATGTCATATACGGTCCTCAACTATATTGTTTAATGTCTCATTAAAAAGGGAAACAATTCCAGCATGGAATGAGGTATTAATTACCCTGATCTACAAAGCAGGAATTAAGAGATGTATCAAACTACAGACCTATCAGTCTAACATCAGTTGTAGGTTAACTGCTAGAGAGACTACTGCTAACTCAGACAGAAGCCCACGTTTCCCAAAATAATTTACTGGACATAACACGACATGGCTTCTTCCCTGGAAGATCATTCATAACCAATCTCTTAAATTTTTTTGAAAATGTCAGTGGATCACTCAATGCAGGCCTACCCGTGGATATTATCTTTCTCAATTTTTCTAAAGCTTTTGATAAGGTCTCTCACCAAGTTCTAATAGATCAAATGAATAAATTAAATTACCATCCAGATGTTATTAATTGGGTTATATCATGGTTGCACAACAGATGCCAACGAGTTGTAATCAGGGGATATGGCTCACAATGGGGACAAGTCTCAAACAGGGTCCCACAGGGCTCTGTTCTAGTCAATATTTTGATTTCATCTATGCAAACATCCACCAACATCTGAATGTCAAAATATGCAGAAGACTGCAAGCTGGGTTGCATAGTCAACAATAAACAAACCGCACAGGCCTTCAAAAAAGAACTAAATTTACTTGATACATGGACATTCAACAATAAGATGTTTTGTAATGAACGTTAAATGTAAGGTCATGCACCTAGGGCACAACAACCAAAAGCATGTTTATAAATTTAATCATGTACAACTACAAGTAACCACAAATGAAAGAGACTTGGGAATTGCAGTAAACAACAAACTTACCTCTGACACCCATACACTAACAAAGGTTAAAAAATGCCAGTGCATTGTTGGTTGTATTCTAAAACATATAAGAGTAGAGAACCAATGGTCATAATCCCATTATATACTAGCTTAGTTTGACCTCATCTGGATTATTCTTCTCCCCTTTGTGCACCAACGACTATAAGGGAAAAATTAATAGAGGGGTTCAAAGAAATCACTAAAAATTAGAAATATGAATAATGTAGAATATGAGAAAGGCTCATACAACTTGACCTTTACTCCATGGAATACAGACAACTTTGTGGAGATCTATGCCTCACATGTAAGGCCATACACAACCCATTGCTTATGGAAACCCTGGGATTAGTGAAGAGTAGTTTTATTGTGCATACAAGAACATATAATCTCAAGTTAAAGGGAGACACCTGCGAACCCATAAGAGAAGCCAGTGATTCACCCAACATGTGGTATCCCCATGGAATGCACTCCCAACATCAGTCATAGAAAGTAAGACTATGGATGCATTTAAAAAACAATCAGAGAAGTTTATGGGTAATAAGAAAACAACTTACCACTAAATTCAATTACAAATCCACCTATTTGGGTGGTGAGCTCTCAAAAGGCATATGCCTCCTGAGCCTGTAATAACTCAATGAAACTCTGTGAAACATAGTGAAATATAAGTCCCTCCCAAATGACTGGAATGTAGGGGTCATAGTGCCCCTCCAAAAAAAGGGATCGACTATGTTACCAGAAAATTACAGACCTATAACATTGAATATAAATCAAAAAATGTTCTCTAGAATAATTTTGAATAGGATACTGTTTTGGATAGATAGAGGATAATAGGATACTCTGCAAAGTACAAGTGGGTTTATGTAAAGTGTTTTCCACAATAGATCAGCGGTGGGAAATTCAAAAGGGTTGCACATGGCGTAACAGGGTTAGCCATACTCTTCCACCAATCTTGGTAATATTCAAAAAGGGGCAAGTTGTGGTATACGGGCGCAAGTGTGGGGGCATGCCCATGTGATAGCGCAGCACATCCCGACTTAGCACGGGATGTGCGGCGTGATGCTTTCACAACACCGCCTTGTGCCACTCGGGGTGCAGAGTTGTGCCTGGTAAACCAGGAACAAGTCCTGGCCACCCACAGGTGAGCTGCTGTATTGCAGGGCGTAACACGGCAGCCGCCATCTGTGGGTGGCCACCCGCCCACTCAGAACACAGTCTACATGCCCCCGCCCAGGGACCGTTTTGCTCCCCCACCCGTTCGCGGGCATAGGTATAGTACATCCCTGGTGGTCCAGTGGACTGGTCCCCATCGCCTGAACCTGAGCATCTGTTGATAAAATCTCTGGTGGTCCAGTGGACCAGTCCCCGTCGCCTGATTGCGGGCATCTGTTGATAAAATCCCTGGTGGTCCAGTGGACTAGTCCCCATCGCTCAATCCCAGGCATCTGTTGATAAAATCTCTGGTGGTCCAGTGGACCTTTCCCCATTGCACGATCCCGGGCATCTGTTGATAAAATCCCTGGTGGTCCAGTGAACCGGTCCCCATCACCCGATCACAGGCTTAGGTGAAATATATCCCTGGTGGTCCAGTGGAACCCCCTCCAGTGCCCAAATGTGGCCAGAATCACCGAAAGACACCCTGGTGGTCCAGTGGCACCCCCTCCCCACTCGCCCACTAAGGCATCTGCCACCCAGTACCCCTGCCAGTCAGCGGCGGGCGGCAACACCCCACATGCCGCCCAGTCGCCTGCCAACTGACAGCATACAGGAGGGTCTGTATGCCTATTGGTCCCTCGTGGGCCAATGGGCGTGCAGACCATACTGTACTCCGCAGGCCCGATAGTAGCCAGATGAGCGTTCATTTCGCCGAACTGTACATCAGTACAATATCGATCTGCAGCTCGATGTAACTCGCAGTGGTGTTTATGAACCCTCTCTTTATTGAGTCATGAGCGGCATGCGGGTACTGCTGCCAGCCGCTGACTGGGGGGTGGCAGGGGCCCCAGTGGATGGGTGGGAGGGGTACCACTGGACCACCAGGTGTCATTCTGTGATTCTGGCCACGATCAGGCACTGGGGGTTCCACTGGACCACCAGGGATATATTCACCTAAGCCACGATCGACATGGACAGCGGTCCACTGGACCACCAGGGATTTTGTTACAGATGCCTGTGATGGGGCAATGGGGAATGGTCCACTGGACCACCAGGGATGTTTTAGACATATGCCTGCGATCGGGCGTACGGGAGTGGGGTCCGCCAAGGGACTGCAGTGTATTGGTACCTGACAGCTGCAGTCTGACAGGGTGCCAGGCTCAAGTCACCAGGGATCAGCACACCGCATGCAAATGGGGCTATAATGACATGCAAATGGCCCCATTTGTGCCTTGCATGCATAATGGACTCTTTGCATACCCAGTGGTGAATATCGCAGTTGATGTGCCTAGCGCAACCGCACTTGCGCTGGCGCATCCCCCTGCTCCCTTTCTGTCACTTGCGCTGGTGCAGTGCACGCACCATCAGTGCCATATTCAGCGGTGGTGAGCCATGGCGCAGCACCGTTGAATATTGCCTGGTCCATGCCCTGGTGCAGCCCAGTTGCAATGCACCCAGGCTTGTGCCCCTGCCTGGTGAAGTCTGAATATCCCACCCCAGATGTTTATTCTAGTATGTAGTTGTGAAAAAAATGAAGATTTACACAGCGTTTCTGGTATTAAATCAGTTTTTTGATTCGGTGAAGTGAGCCATATTATGGGAAATTCTAAAAGATAAGGGTATGGAAGAGAATTTATTAAGTATTATTAAATAGTTGCATGCAGATACCAAATTAGTAGTAAGGTATAATAAAGATGGTGATATGACAGATGCAATAACAGCCACATCTGGAGTGAAACAGGGATGCTCTTTGTTTAATTTGTATATAGATAAGATTGTGGATGACTTGACCAAAGTAGACACCTTTTCCCCAAAAGTGAATGAGATCGAAATTCAGGTTCTGTTATGCACAGATGATGTGCTTCTAATATCATAAATGCTGCTGGGTCTTAAAAGAGCCATTAGATCTACAATAGAAAGTAAAAAAAAATTAGATATGACTTTAAACAACAAAAAAATGTGTTTGGAAGTAAAACCACAAATCATCAAACATGGAAAGTAAACAAAGTAAATATAGAGGAAGTGAATGAGTTTTGCTATCTTGGTGTTGTATTTAGTAATAACTTAAAATGGAACAGACACATTGAAAAAATTAATAAGAATGCTGTTAAGACCGTAAATGGTATTAGACGTTTTGCACATTCTACTGTGGAAATTCCTTTTTAGCGCAATATAGATGTCTCAAGGTCAAGGTAAATTCTCAGTACTATACGGGGCTGAGGTATGGGGCTTGACAAGTAACCTGAAAGAAACAGAAATAATTCAAACCTGATAACTTGAAAAACCTTTTGGGGGTACCAAACATAACTTTTGGTGCAGGAATCTGGGTAGAAACTGTGACATTGTCAGTTTATGCTACGATTGTAAAAAGATGTATCAACACAAATACAACACATCTTTTTTGCAAATGCAACACTGTTTACTATGCACACATTCTCAGGTCCTACAGTGTGCCTGCAGTGAAACTGGCAGCTGTTAACTACCCATGGAGTTGCCTAGCAACCACACTAATGCATGTGTGGTGACATCATCCATATCGCCATGTCCCTACAGCTAGGGGTACAACAGGAGCTGCTGTATACAGGATCAGTGCTGCTAGTCCACAGCAGAAACGGACCTCAGGAACACCTACAGTGAGTATTGCCTTTTCTTAGCTGGCCTTGCACCTTACGTGAACATTGGTAAAGCCTTCTATGATGGTGCTCCTTAGCAAAGCTTGTAGCTTGGCATAATAGGTATTTTGAATAAGAATGAAAGCTTCCATGTCTAAATTTAAGATTAATTGTAATAACAACAGGAAACCAATATGTGGCATGTTTAGTGAAACAGAAAATGTTTTTAATGAAAATATATAATATGGAGTGAGACTATAAACTGCAGGCACCAGAGATCAGTTAGCAAGAAATAAGAATGTATTTCAAATGTGCATATGAATGTACTGGGTTAAATGGTTCACAGTACTAACAAAAATGTTGCAGCAATACATTTCTTCCATAACTAACGATACGAGTTAATTTTACAATATAAAAGGCTAACATATCCAAAGAGTTTGAGTAGAACTGGCACTCACCACCTATACTGTATGTAGGTCACATTAAATAAGGTGAAGCATTTTTTAAGGACTGTATCACCACAGCTGAGAATGACTTATATTACATACAGTACATGAAATGTACCATATGACATTATGGAAGACACATAATAGAAGGCAACAAGTTTCAGATTATTACTCTCCCATCAAGCGGAAACAAATTCTCAACTATTTATGCAAACAGAAAAGTGAGACGGCACTACTGCAGGAGATGCACTTTATTTATTTAGTTTTTGTTTACCAGGTAAGGTGTCGTAGCCACAAAATATGACTATTTTCAGACACGACCCAGGAGGTTACAATACAAAACTGGCAGACAAAACAAATAACAGGTATAGTTCAGGGGTAATCAACTATACAAGGAAATATCTACCCGATGTTTTGTGTAAGTAAACAGTATTGCTAATATGACAGAGACAATGGCAGAAAAATACACAATAGTACAAAACATAAGCATACAATCATAGTGCAGTAGAGTTTTAACATATAATAATAATAATAAATTTTATTTCTCACAAGCGCCTTTCAGCCATCAAGGCGCTTTACAAAAAGATATAGGATCATGATAAAACTCAAAACAAACAGTAAAATGGTCAGAGGATCCAAAGTTTAAACGGTGCCACCAAAAGCATGGCACCATAAATAGGTTTTCAGCACCTGTTTAAACCCCCCCACAGTCGTGCACTCCCGAACCTGACAGTAGAGAATCCCAGAGGGTCGGGGCCGTATGCATGAATGCATGGGCCCCTGAAGATTTCAAGGACACCCTTGGAATCTCTAGCAACCCTTCGTCAGCCGAACACAATTGCCGCACTGAGCAGTAAGGCACAAGGAGCTCTTTCAAGTAGTCAGGGCCTAGTCCATGTAGAGCTTTATAAGTCAGTAAACTGAATTTAAAGGTGATCCGCCACCTAATCAGCAGCTAGTGCAGATCGCGCACACAGGTGTAATATGAGAGGACTGGGAGTCTCTCAACAATTGTGCTGCCGCATTCTGCACGAGCTGCAGGCGGCAGATATCAACCCAGGCAACCCTAAGTACAGGGAATGGCAATAATCTTGGCGCGAGGTCACAAAAGCATGGAACAAAGTAGGCAAGTCACCGGATGGAACCAGGTGCTTAATCCAGGAGATATTCCTAAAATGATAAAAGGAAGTCTTGACGATGGCTGACACCTGAGCTCGTGAAGTCAGCCGTCATCAAGCACTTCCCAGATTTCGCACCTGTTCAGAGGACAGGATCAACCCCCAAGAAAAGGTCCAGAGGCTGATCAGCCCACGGCGCCTTATCAGCGACACAGGTCCACTACCATCACCTCTGTCTTTCCGGAGTTCAACTTTAACCAGTTCAAATTCATCCATGGTAAGTGCTACATATAACAGTAACAAGGGGTCAGAGCAAAACTGAAACACTTGTCCCCACACAAAACACAAAAACTGAAAAGGGAGTGGGTGGGACATGTAGCTGGCTGTTCAGGAACTACCAAGACAAGAAGGTGGCCATTCTTCTCCACAAACATCTGCCCATCCCAGTTTTGGAAGTTTAGACCAGCAAGGAAGGTTGTTAGGTACTTGTTCACTGTCTGATTAATACACAAGCCTGGGTTGTAGGAAATATATATGGGACTAACGAGGACTCTACAACCTTCTTACCAGAGGCTGCACGAGCCCTGATGGACCGGCAACACCCAGGAGACAAATCTATACTTGGAGGGGACTGTAACGAGGTTTGAGACCCAGACATAGACAAACTACAAAGCTCCTCTCTTCTCCCACTTAAGTCCAGAAGGGCTCTTGTGCAGTTGGCACAGGAGTTTTCCCCTAGATGACACCTGAAGGGCTTTGGACCCCACCGGATGGGATTTTACCTTTCATTCAGCAACACATAATGCAAGCAGCATGTTGAGACTTCTTTCTCCTGGAAGTGGCATCCCTGTCTGAAACCCTGACACCTGATATTGGACCCACTGTTATCTCGCACCATGCCATGGTCTCTCTGGTGTTATCCTTGGGCCACATCTTCCCCAGATGGTGCTTTAATGCCCCCCCTGTTGCAGGACCCAAAATTTATGTTATGGCTGGAAGCAGAAATTGATTACGTACTCTGCTACCAACTCTTACCCAAGATGTTTCTCTGGCTACCCTGTGGATTGTTTTTAAGGCCAACATTTGGGGGCAAATTATCAGTTATTCTGCACATGCCAACTGATGACTGCAGTGACTAACGCAGCTGGAAGCCAATCTCAAGGAATATGAGAGGAAATATAACTCATCTAACACCTCCCTGTTGCTTCACCTTGTTTGGCAGCTTTTAAACCTACAGTGCTGTACCAAATTAACACCTTTGACTCACACAGCCACCAGGAGAGTTGTCCAATGCACGTCCCACAAATACTGGGAATCTGGTGAATGGCCCAGTAAGCTGTTCACATACCAGACTAAGATGCAGCAAACCTCTGGGAAAATCCCTGGAATAGGGACACCTCGCACATAAACACTGTTTTTCATAAATTCTTTACAACCTAGTACTCATCACAATCAGGCCAGTCCCCTCCCTCCCTCCTTATTAGATTGTTTAGGTGCCTGCCCACTTCCAAGTTTAACAGAGGACCAGGCAGAGACCTTGGAACTGCCACTCCGTCTTCCAGAAATTAGAAAAGCTGTCAAATCTCTTCCCAAGAAAAGCCAGGCCCAGATGGCTTGTGGGCAGAATTCTACCATGCCTTTCTTGGGCAGACTGAGGAAATATAGTTGATTTGCAGATGGGGACCGCAAGGCCCATCCAGTCTGGCCCATATCTTTTTCTACCTTATGAATGTGCCATCGGCCTTGCTCTGTCAATGGCCTATCTATTCATACTCATCTGTATTGCTCCCTTATGCCTATCCCATGCCTGTTTGAAGCCCTGCACTGTATTCATATCTACCACTTCCAGAGGTAGGCCGTTCCATGCATCCACCACCCTTTCTGTAAAAAGGACTTCCTTATTACCCTAATCGGTCTCCTCTAATCTCATGCTGTGTCCTCTTGTCCTGCTATTTTTCTTATATTGAAACATGTTAGACTCTTTCACCTTGTTATTGCCCATAAGGTGTTTGAATGTTTCAATCATATCACTCTCTCTCTCTCTCTCCTTTGCTCTAGGGTATACATATTGAGCTCGTTAATCTGTCCTCATATGTTTCTGATGCAGCCCCTGCATCATTTTAGTTATCCTTCTCTGGACTGCCTCAGTTTGGTTAATGTCCTTGTGAAGGTGTGGCCTCCAGTACTGCACACAGTACTCCAGATGGGGCCTAACCAGTGTCTTGTAAAGAGGGATTATTACCTCCCTCTTCCAACTTGTGATACCCCTACTAATACACATCAACATCCCCTTAGCCTTACCTACTGCTTTAGTGGTCTGCTTGGATGATTTCAGGCCATCTGTGATGATGATGCCCAAGTCTCTTTCTTCCCTTGTGACTGACAGCAACTCCCCTCCCATCCTATAGGTGGCTTCAGGGTTTCTCTTCCTATGTGTGGAGAATACACTCCAGGAGGTACATAACTGCAAAAAGCAAATCTCTCTGCCTCTATCAGTGTCAGAAGCTCTTATTACCTTTATCCACAAACCTGGTAGGGATGACTAGCAGGTAGTAAATTATCAGCCCATCCCCCTGATAAATGTTGGTGCAAAAATCCTGGCCAAACTGCTTGCCCTTAGACTGCAGCATGTCATACCACACGTCACTGATCACCATCAGACCGGCTTTGTGACAGGTTGTGTGGCATATGATAATTTCAGGGTGCTGCTAATGGCTATATGGAAAGGTATTAAACACACTTCAGCAACTTGCCTCATGAGTATAAACACCAAAAAGGCCACTCACTTGGCCGAGTACACCAGGCCATAAGGACTGTGGGGAGAGGACCCTCTTATCTCATTTGGGTGAAGCTACTGTAAGCTTGTCCATCTGCCTGGGTCCTCATCAATGGCCTGATCTCACAACCTTTTCACCTAGCCCAAAGTACTAGTCAGGGGTGTTCAATATTGCCACTTCTGTATCTCATAGCCATGGAACCCTTACTTATGAAGATCCAGTATGCGCTTTCCATCAAAGGGATAAAAATTGGTGCTGCCACCCTCAAAAGTTTGGCATATGCGGATGACCTCCTTCTCTCCCTCACAGATCCACTTACCACTTTGCCTCATATCCTGTCCACCCTAGGGGCATTTAAATTTGTCTCGGGCCTCAAAGTCAGTTGGGATAAGACTGAAATCCTTCTCCTTAACTCATTATGTCAAGGACACCAACTATCTCCTTTCCATTTAAAATGGTCTCCACAACAGATAATCTATTTGGATATGATCATTACAGCAAATGTACGGTGGCTTCCCACCATCAACCTGACCTCACTTACTAAATAACTCAAGACTGACCTCGCAGATGGATCAAGCTAAACCTCACATTTGGAGGGGAAGATTGTGGCCTATAAGATGATGGCCTTCCCCAAACTCCTCTTCTGTCTGAACAATCTTCCACTGCACATCCCTCAGATTATGCTCCAAAGGCTAGACAAGCTGTTTCTCTCCTTATATGGTGGGACCAGGCCACACTTCTCCTTGGCCAAACTATGCTCACTGGGGAACAAAGGGGGAAGGGGACTGCTGTAGTTGTGGGGGACCACAGGGTAGCTGTTATTAAGGTGACACTATGTTGATTCATGCCTCCTACCCCCTTGGTGTCTTTATGGCTTCACCTGGAGCTTGCCTCTGCAGCACTCCTGCCTTGGTCACTGATGCCAAGGGTAATGGCCAGTGGGGCAAACGACACGTCCCCCATGCTGAAGCTTATAAGGGAATCATGGAGGTATGTCACAAAAAGCACAGTTGGACACAACACCACCTGGGCTACTGGGAACCCTTGTGGGTGAATCCACACCTTACTGTGGATGGTAAGCCAATCCACAACTTGCATTGGTCCTTGAAAGGCATAACAGTGGTTGGGCACCTTATGACCCCTTACGGACATGATCTTGACTCTTTCTGGATCTTGTAAGACAAGTACTTCCTCCTCAAGCAGGATTTTTGGAAATATTTGCAAATAATAAGGCATGCTGTTGCATGTAGGCACAGCACTGGTGTTCAAGACCCACCTAGAGACCTCACCATACCCTTTGCCAGTTGAATGAAGAGTTCATCAGGGTTGGGGGGGAATATATGCTTACCTCCTCCTTCAGTCATACCCATCCCAGCTAAAACAGAAAGAAGCTTGGGAGAAAGACCTTCAAGCTACCATACCAGATGTCACCTGCAACACATTGTTGCTGCAATCGCCATAGGGGTTTCAGGGAAATAAGGGTTATACCGTTATGTGGGTGGAGCAAATTGAACGACTCAAATATGAGTGACTCAATTTGCGTGCCCGTATAAACAGCTACTGTGAGGTTATAGTGCAGGGAAGGAATAGTGAGAATTAGGCACAGAACGGCGATAGGCTAGCCAATGACAGGGGATTTAAATGATGTAATGGATTAAGTAGTGGAGTGCAGCCTGCTGCTGCTGAGCTGGCCGCCTGGCATGGCGGATGCAGATGCTACCTATGTTGGCAAAGGTCCCGGGTTTGGGACTGCCTGCATGCAGGTGTGTTTTTGCTAGTTTTATAGGTGTTAGATTTTTTTTTTTTGTGGCCATCCTGTGGTCCGTTACCCCAGCTGCAGTATCCTGTTTACTGTGCCACCCCCCATGCATTCTCATGTCCCCCCCAAGAGATAATTATATAAATATGGGGGTGTGGGGGTTTTGACCACTGCAAAGGGGGTGTGGGGGTGTAGCCCTCCTACATTAAATGGTAATTTTAATGTGCCACTGTTTAATTGTAGTGGCATCACATTATTGATGTTTGCTTAGCTTGGCATAGTGGTGAAATTGTATTCAGCAAAATGTACTCGCTGAGTTGCAAGTCAACAAATATTTTTCACTATTATGACATGGAAATGAAATAAGGCATCAAGTCATACAAAAGAAGATACTACACAAATGGTATAGAACCCCTGCTATACTACAAAAAGTGGGCCCCTTAGCTCTAACTTATGCTGGAGATGTCAACAAGCGGAGTAGCCTTGCCCACATTCTCTGGTACTGCCCAACTCTGCAAGCCTACTGGTTGCAAATCCAGGAACACTGTTGCAGCATGCTAAAGGGTTATATACCACCTGACCCCCAGTTATGGCTACTAAGTGACATTTCAGTGCTTAATATGCCCCTTGGCCTCTGCAGGTAGTGCCTCCTTCCAGCAGCCCTGGAAGCCAAGCAACTCCCCCTTCTAGCAGTGTGTGGCTTCAAGCTCTTTTGTAAGTTGCAAGAGTATGAAAAACCTTTACAAGCCTCACAGTGTAACCTAGTAGGAGTTTTATAAAGTGTGAACCCCCTTCTTGCAATATGTGGATGGCCTGGGAACAGAAGAAGGCATACTATCCTTTAAAGCTCCACACTGTCCTACCAAATTTCTGGGTCCCTCTTATATGCACCCTTTTTTGTTTTGCCTCTGGACATATTATCCTCACCCATCACTTAATATATATTGATACCCTTTGGTAGGTAACAACTGACCCCTGCTAGCGTCTGGGATACACTTATACCGTACCATTTTTTGTTAGTGTTTTCATGAGACTAGTATGGTTACCTATGTTTACAGATATGGAACTCTTCTACTACCTTTTCACATATGTTAAAGAATTCTTTGGCTTGTTGTAAATGCCTATATAATGTCTTGTGATACAACAGTCTGCATTTAATTGTATGTGTTATGCAGAAAGTTTAAGAAAAACTCTGCATAAAAAATGGGACAGGGTCTTACCCAACCCTGTCACAAGGTTGAGTTCATCTGTGGAGGAATGAGAGGAGGTAGTGGAAATAGAGTCAACCAGGGAAGAATGGGTGAGGCATAGAAGAATAATACAAATCCCAGTGGGTAATTACTTATGTGCTGAGTTCTCCTGTGGAGCCAGCCCATACCTGACTGTATTACGTCACAAAGGGTGGTGGGCACTCTTGGCCAGAAAAAAATATACACTGAATAAGTCTTAAATTTTTTTGTATTTTCTGCTATGCCCCAATGTTTTACCACCTCTTATGTGGCTTCTTCAAGGGGAAGTATTATGATTTAATGAAACATAAAATAAATATTTTGAGAATCCTACAAATCATACTTGTGCTCAAGAACACAACAGCATGATAACATATCAGCTATATTCCGATACATTGGAGAGTCCTCTTCTTGGGAAAATACACTTACTGATTTCTTATAAAGGGTGAAACATAAAATATTAATCTACATTAATACCACCTCTTATTCTGTAATTCATATTGCTATATGCACCACACCTCTGGTGCAACCACATGCTACCTTAAAAATGTGCACTCAACACTCATGCTAGCATCACCTACTGACTCACCTTACAAGCCTGGCTGCAGTCCTCCAGCACTTACTAGGAATAGCTGTTAATTAAATCAAAGTGAGTAAAATGCACTCAATAATTTAAGTCACATACAGTAATTCCTTACATTTACTTGTCTGCAAATTAAATTATCTAGTCTCTCCTCTAAAAGTGATGCTTTTGCCTCATCTAATCCTCTTTTAGGTTCTTTTTAAGAAATGCAACATATATACAGTGAGCATGCTGGGGCTCCTCAGTTTATGAAAATGTTACAGGTTACACTTGCATAAACTCTTCATGGTAACAGGTGGTCATTAACAGTCTTTAATACTGTAAACACTTTATTTCATAAAAGGGGGTTTATGAAAGCATTACTGTGCAGTCGTAGTTTTCATCATCATAGAATCTGATGGCAGATAAGGACCAATTGGCCACCCAGTCTGCTCATTTCCGTTCCTGTTGGATAAGTTGCAGATCCTAGTTAACCAACAGCCTACTTCTTCTTACCCCACCAGAATTGCCTTATGTCTGTTCCATGCATTCTTGAATTCCGCTACTGTTTTGACCCATGACCTCCTCAGGAAGGCCATTCCATGCATCCACCACCCTCTCTGTGAAAAATACTTTACATTTGCCCATGAGCAGTCCCTCCCTTCTATCTTCAAATTATGCCCCAATGTTCTTGCACATCTCTTTTTCTGAAAGATGCTACCCTCTTGGACTATGTTGATTCCGTTGAGGTACTTGAAAGTTTATATCATGTCCCGCCTCTCCGTCCTTTCCTCGAGGGTATACATATTAAGCTCCTTTAGTCTCTCTTCATATGGCTTCTGGCACAAACCCTGCACCATTTTAGTTGCCCTCCTCTGGACTCCCTCCATCCTGTCTATTTCCTTGCGGAGATGGGGTCTCCAGAACTGCACGCAGTACTCCAGATGGGGTCTCACCAACTGTCTGTATAGAGGGATAACAACTTCCTGTTTTCTACTGATGATGCCTCTCCCTATGCATCCCAATATTCCCCCAGCCCTCCTTACTGCCTTGTCACATTGGTTGTCTACCTTTAGGTCATCTGAGATGACTACACCCAGGTCCTTTTCCATTTTTGTTGTTGTTAGTAACTCCGCACCATTGTGTACTCTTCCCCTGAGTTTTTGTTTCCCCGGTGCATTACTTTGCACTTCTTTGCCAGTTACACATAATATAATCCCTATTTTTAGATACCTAAAATGTACATTTCACAATTTAAACTTACTTTTAATAGCGCTGAGGTTGAGGCGCTGGATGCCACCTCATGGCCAACAACCTGGAGTACGGGTGGACTCGGGTTGTCGGGGTTAGCAGTGGAGAGGAAGAAGAGCATCCCATGACAGCTCTCCTCCCCTCTAGGGTGGGTAGGGGGTCTGTATCGTTCTGCAGTGGCAACTGGCGGAGGTCAGGAGCACTGCAGGTGGCGGTGCACAGCTAAGGGTTGGAGCGCGGCAGGTAGTGCTCTGATGCCATTGCACATCTGACTCCAAAGGGGAAGAAAATACTGGCAGAAAATTGTGGGACGGTTTTGGTGGCTCATGGCCGTGTGCTGCACCCTGGACCTGAGAGGTGTGCCCCCAGGTATCAGGATTCAGGTCCCCATGTGGAGGGACTCTGTATGCCGACCTGTGTGGAGGAGAGCATGTCACTGGCCAGACGGGTCCAGGGTGTGGGTCCTGGTGGCCAGATGACCTGTCAGCCAGCTCTGCAGTGAAGGTGAAAAAAAGATTTATAAAATAAAATAATAGTGTTGAAATCCATTAATCTCCTTTGACCATACAGATCTGCAATTTCCTTTATGCCTTTTGCACCAGATTTTAAAACCCATATCCATCTGAGATGGTGGAAAGAGCCATTCATGTATATAGGGGAGTACAGTGGTATTTTTTTAGCAGTATTTGTGAGCTGCATTACTGTATCCCCAATATGACGTGATTTTAGTAGATGTACATAACTGTGTTGGGCTTTTTCAGTTGGGTCCTGCAAACAAAAGGTGTCTTGTTTTTTCATAGTTTGCTGCATTTATTTCTGTCTGTGTTGACAGTATATTTTGGTCAAGATAAAGTCATCCATGTGTGTAATAGCGAGGTTTGCTGCCCAGTAGCACCAGTGAAGATTAGGGAGAGGCAATCCCCCGCTCTGTCGATATATATAATGTATCGAGTTTTAGCCTAAGCTTCTTCCCTTTCCACAAAAAATGTCTAATGATGGTTTCAATTGTTTTAAAAAAAATTATTATTAAGTACAGTGGGGACATTTTGAAATAGAAAAAGGTATTTTGGTAAGGTATTCATCTTGCTAACATTGGTGCAGCCAGTCAGGGTTAATGTAAGAGTTTCCCACTTGTTAAGTTCAATTTTGTCTTTTGTAATATGGTATTCGAAGTTATTATATAGGTGTGAATTGTCTTGGTCTAGATATATACCTAAATATTTAATGCATTTACATTTTTAATATTGAAAGTATGTGTATTTACGAAAGGGTCAGTTTGTGACTTAGACTCCATCATTTCCAACTTGGCCCAGTTTATCTTGTACCCCAAGACTTTGTTGAATATCTTTAATGTTTTTTTTTTAATTAATTACATATTTGGTTTAAACTGTTAGTATATATCAGTGCATCATCCGTGTAGAGACTAATTTTGTGTTCTTTATTTTTTATTTGTAATCCTTTTTTTGTTGTTATTTTTAATGAAGATAGTTGGTTCAATGGCCAATGCAAAAATTATAGGAGACAATGGGCATCCTTGACGGGTTTCTCTGTGTAGATGTATTATTTGGGATATTTGTTTGTTGGCTTTAATCCTGGCTGTTGGACAGGAATATACTGTTCGCAACCATTTTCTAAATTGTGAGCCGAAGTTCATATGTTCCAGTAGTCTTGTGATATATGCCCACTGTACACAATCAAATGCTTTTTCAGCATCTAGAGAAAGAATGGAGTAGATTGTGGTTTTGAAAGTATCTATAAGATTTAGAGTTCTTCAGATATTTTCTTTAATTTGCCGACCTTTAATAAAGCCATTTTGATCTGGATAAATTATGGATGGTAAAATATTATCAAGTCTTTTAGTCAGGATTTTTGTTAACATTTTATTGTCTGTGTTTATTAAAGAGACGGGTCTGTATGAAATAGGGTATAGAGGGTCTTTTTTTTTAACAGTAGTATTGTCGCATCTAAGGGTGAATTTGTTATGTATAACTATATTATCAAATAATATTTTTAAGTGAGGAACCAATTGTTTGGAAAACGTTTTGTAAAATTCGATGGGGATGCCATCAGGTCCAGGTACTTTGCCATCTGTTAATATATCCATTGCTGTTTCAATTTCAGTTGTTGAGATATCTTTATCAAGGGGGTTATTTTGGATAGAATCAAGTTTTAGAACCAGTATTGTTTCTAAAAATGAAATTATGTCTTTATCATCTGTGTCTTTTTTGGGTGTATGTAACTGAGTGTAATATTCTGCAAAACTGTTATTAATTTCTGTTGGGTCCATTGTGATTTCCCCATTTGACTTTGTGATTTGTGTTATTAAATTAGATTCTTGTTAGTTGTGTAGCTGCCATGACAAAATTTTGTCTGGTTTATCACCTGTTGCATAGTATTTTGATCTGGTCATTAATAATTGCTTTTCTGCATAATATGTAGAGTGTCTGTTATATTGGTTTCTTGCAGTTAATAATTGTTGTTACATCTGTGGGTTTTTATTTAAGTTATATATCTGCCTATTTGTGGATGACACCAAGATCTGCAACAGGGTGGATACTCCAGAAGGGGTTCAAAAAAATGAAGAGGGCCTGGAAAAGCTTAAAAGATGGTCAGAGACGTGGCAACTGAGGTTCAATGCTAAAGTGCAAAATAATGCACCTGGGTAGAGAGAGCTACAGGATGGTGGGCTGACTGTCACTAAAGCAGAAAAGGACCTAGGGGTTATCATCTCTGATGACCTCAAGGTATCAAAACAATGCACAAAGGCTGCAGGGAGGGCCAGTGACTTGCTGGGGTGCATAGGCAGGGTATCACTAGCAGTAGGAGGAGGTGGTGATGTCATTGTATAAAACATTGGTAAGGCCTCACCTGGAGTACTCGTGCAGTTCTGGAAGCCACACCTGCACAAGGACATAAACAAGGTGGAGGCTATCCAGAGAAGGCGACAAAGATGGTGCAGGGCTTGCTACACAAACATATGAGGAGAGACTAGGGGACCTCAAGATGTACTCACTGGAAGAGAGGAGAAGCGGGTTGATATGATAGAAACTTTCAAATACCTCAAGGGTATAAACAAGGTGCAGGTGGGGACCTTTCCAGAGTAGAAAAACTACTAGAACAAGAGGACACAATATAGGAATGGAGGGGTAGATTAAGGGATTATGTGAGAAGTTTTTCTACACAGAGAGGATAGTCAATGCTTGGAATAGCCTGCCACAAGAGTGTAGTGGGGCAAGCACAGTGGAGGGTTTAAGCATGCCTGGGACAGGCACAGGGGAACCTTGAGAGGGAAGGGAGTGATGAAAAGCCATTGATCTCATATGGTCAGTGGTCACATACACTGTATAGGGGTTTACAGGCAGACTGGATGGGCCTAAGGTCCTTATCTGCCAGCAGTTTCTAGGTTTCTATAAGTTAGTGCCCTGCACATTCCAGGAGACAAACTTAATTTACAAGGAGGGTGTAGCCATCACTGTATAAGAAAACCTTGGTTACATTCCTATAGAGCACTAGCCCCTTGGTGAGAGCTAGTAACCAATGGTAGGTTTAAAGCATTAAGCCGCTGTTCAAAATTATCTAGGGAGCTGAGGCTGAATATAAATGTAACAGTGATAGAAACTCTGTCGAATTCGAATTACACTGTAGAGGGACACTAAAGAGCAAGGTAATAAAACATTTAGAAAAGCAATACGTCCATTACCATCCGTGTGTGTGAGATCAGTGCACATCTGTTCACTATATCCAAAAAAATCATAGTTGACATGGTTAACAGTGACAAATGTACATAGAACCACAACTACCAATGAATGAATGAATTAGCTAGAGCAGTAACAACACTATAAAGCATTACCAGAACCCAAACTGGTGGAGGAAGGTGACAGTAAAATACCAGAGAGAGAGAGAGAGAGAGAAAAGCACTCCCTAAGAACATGTCACTTACTCCTTGAAACTTCCTAGAGATCTTGTTCCTTTTCCCGTCGGGCCGGGCTTAGGATGTGTACTTGTTCTTCCTTCACTTTTTATAGCCAACAAAACCTCTGGAGCTTTTAAGGAGAACAACAAGGTAAAGGGTATAACACTGGGCACTATTCTGGGTGGGAGAGCTGCAGATATGTGCCACAAGGAGGAAAGAGGGGAGGCAGGGTTGAACCCATGTTGGCCTTGCCTGTGAATAGTGAAGAAATAGTACCTGTGGCCCCACAGCATGAAAAGCAGAGAGAAAGTAGGAAGAATAGATAGTAGGGAGTGAAAGTATGTGGCATGTCAGCAGCTTAATACTGTATTCCTTAATATTCTGGAGAGAGGTTTCAGTTCTCTCTCTCACACACACACACCATATTAGGGAAAACATATATCTGAAATCTTAGGGCAGCAACAGTAAGTGTGCATTCTGGGCTTTCTTTGTCCAAAATTCATGGTGCTCTGAGGCTTGTAGATAGGTCAGTTCACTTCTCCCTCGCCTCCCGGGGAGGAGCTTCCTGTCAGCTTGAGGATTCATTAAACTAGCTGACTTAGCCCTGAGCCATAAATGACAGGGTCAGCTGAGACAGAAGGGTGCAGTCATGTATCAGCTATAGCTGCTGTGTGAAGTGAAGGGTTCTAGAGATGCAGTATGGGTTTTCCAGGTCATTTCCCTGGTAACTTAAGCCACATGCTGTCTCTTCGCTACGTGCAATGGTTCCCATGTGGAGTTACCAGTAAACCTCTCGAGCTGCAGAGATTTCAGCTGCAGTGGCCAGGTTGGAGAGGAAGAGGCTGCAGGAGCTAATGGAAAAAGAAGCAAAGGGGGGAAGGGCAGTGGGAAGTTTGAGAAGGAAGGAGGGCAGCATGAGTTTAAAAGGGAGGAGCAAGCTCTGGCAAAGGGAGGGTGAAAGTTGGAGGCCCAGATACGCACACACTCTACGAATCGGGCAGTGGCAGTAAAGGGAGCATCAAGTACTGGCTGTCTAGGGTTTCACTGTCTGCCCACTGTGCAGAAATAGAGCTTCCTGCATGCAGCTATATAAGTGTGAATGCTGTGTAAGGGTACCTGTCCATGTACTGCTTGTGCTGGTTGATCTGCTGAGGGACTGTACAGGCTATGATTCTCATCCATAGAGGCCCCCAAGAAAGAGCAGTAGCCTCCAATGGTGGGACTGCAAATGTAATGGGCTTTGTCCAGGTGAAATAAATACTTTTTGGGAGTATGGATCGAACTCTTGTCATTGTGCCTGAAGTTGACATTTCATGCTGCAGTGGTAGACAAGCAATCTCTCTGTGCAGCTGCAAAGGAAGAGTTGCTATGCCAGAAGGCTCACCCGTATAATTTATGTGTGAGTCATTTGAATTACGCTGTCCCAGCTACCCTTACCCACCCAAAGGGACTTTAGATTACAAAAAAAAAAACCCTAGCACTGCTTTAGGCAACTAAAATTAGTAGCTGGAGGCACATGGAGCAACAAATTGGCAAAACGCACTTGAATGCTGCTCTCATCTATCTACTTAATTCGATAAATTTCACAATTTCCTGTGGAGAAAGTTAATTTTAATTGCAGCAGTGAACAGATCAGGTTGTCCGGTGTCGAGGTATGTTAAATGGTCATGGGTCGCAATCAAAAAACCACAACTAGCGGACCTAAACATGTGGTGGGAATGACTGAGCAGGCCGCAAACTCCCCAGTGACTATTGCTGGTGGAGAGCCCCCATGGAGAGCATTACAAACCTCCATGCAAGCGATCGACTCTCAAATAGAGTCGATCATTCAATGTTTCACTGAACAAGATGCAAAATTGGAGGCAGTTACCCAAATGGCAACATCAGCAGAGAAAATGGTGATACAAGCTTTAACAACAACAACTCACAACTCCGTTACAGACTAGAAGCACTGGAGAATTCTCACAGGGCATCGCATATATGCCTAATCGGTCACCCGGTGGGCAGCGAGGAGGAAGATCTCCTTACTTTTCTTTATTCATGGCTACCAGCTGCTCTTAAACTCCCCCAGGGAACTTTGGAAGGTCAGCTTCTCAAAGCATTTCGGATTATACCTAGGGCCATTGGGCCACGTGGTGAGGCTTCACCAGTGATTCTACTGGTGACTATGAGCTCTAACATCAGAGATCAGCTACTACAGGCAGCAAGGTCTTCAGGAGGGTTAGCCTTTAATGGATCTACTGTCCATCTGTTTCCAGATCTCTCTTTTGCTACCCGTTCGAGATAGAAGAAATTTGATGCAGTAAGAGCTCGACTTCGTGGGTTAGGAGTGTCACACTCTCTCCTGATGCTGTCCTGACTGAGCATCCACTATGGTGGTAAGACATTTCAATATCCTGATCCCCTAGAAGCGGAGAAAAAGGTGGAATTAATAGCCCGGGAGTTTCAATCCTCTGGGGGCTGCAATATTAGTGACTCAGACTCTGATCAAGAAACCTGACTGTTTGCAGTAATAATATGTTGTAACTTCTCTTAATTGTACCAGTTTTTGTGCTTATTGTTCTAATTTTCCAACATATGGAAATAATTCAGCTGGCTTTCCCTGTAGCTTAACAAAGTACTGACATGATGTGTGGAACTGTATGTTTAGTGCTACTCATTTTAGATGCACCTTTTCTTTTAAGGAATGGGGTCATATCAGCACTGGATGTTGAGTCAAAATCTCTGGACTATGAACATTTTGGACTTGCCCCAAAGGCCTTAGTTAGCTGTGGCTTATTTAGCTGTATTATCTGAATAACTAATGTATTCATTTCCCCTTATCCTGACTCTAAACTGTTTAGGCTCTGTTTTTTGTAATGTACATTGGATGTATCTGCTACAATCAGATTGATACCTGACAGATGAGTGTACAGTATGCAAATGTTTATTGTTAAAGCAACAAAATAAAGTTAAAAAAAAATAAATTAGTAGCTGATCAACTTTACGTACCTGCCATGGGAGGTTAACAATGGGGAAGGGGCACTCTGGTTAGTACGTTGCCTGTAACAAAGTTCACGTACCTGGAAAGGTGCAACACTAAAAGCACTGAAGGAAGAGAGTCCATATGCCATGGCGTGTTAAGATCACCACATTGAGTATAGTAACTGACAGTCATTTATTAGGTTGCTAATTTGGTTGGCGATGCCACCACAAAAACACAATTAGCTTTAGAGAGGGGGGAAACCATGCAGATCTGGCATGCTGTGTGGAGGAGACCATATTGCCTCTGCCCAGGATGTTTCCCTTGATTGTTCCCCTCTGTCCTTTGTGCATTGTTGTCTTGTTGGAATGTCTGTAGGGAATCCTTCTTGTAGTTGTAGAAATGAACAGCAGTCTGGTGGCAAGGTTTCTGACAAGCTACCTTTTTGCACGAAGGCTCTGGATCCTCTGCTTCTGCTCTGGTGCTGTTGCTGTTGGGGAGGCAGCGGAGTCTTCACATTCGGGCCCGACTTCCTATTTCTTGAAGGCTAACATGCCATTGCTGTGGAGTGCTGCACTAGTGGAGGGGGAGTACAGGGCAGTGTCCATTTGGTTAGAGCTGGTCCAGGAAAGGAGCAGCCTGCGTCACCTGCTGTGTTGTGAAGTCCCTGGTGCCATTCACAGAGGGAGCTGGATCCAAGCCCCACAAGCATTTGACAAAGTCCAAGGCTTCCATCACATCCACAAATTCATGAAACACACCAGTGCATTCTATTTTAAACTTAGAGTATGACATACACTAGTGAATCCCAGCCTTTTGCAGGGCATGTCAAACACCAGAGAATGCTGCTCTATGCTGGTTAAGCTTAACAGAGTAGTCCTGAAATAATGAAATTCTATGCCCAAGCTATATTTTTAATTTTTTATTTTAGCTTTTGTTGACCGGGTAAGTACACTAGACAAGTAATATGCCTATTTTCAGGAACGACCCGGGAGAGTACAACATAGAGATACAGACATTGTTTACAGTAGCGAGTGAGTACAGCTTAACAACATGTGGGAGATAGTAACATTGTCCCAGTGGTATGGATGGTCATAATACAACTTATAACTGCTGAGGTTAACGAACCCCCAGGAAGAGTGGGTCACATACAGATTTACAACAGGAAGCAAATACACATTTCACGTAAGAGGCAATTTAGAGAGGCAATGTCCAGGGAACCATGGCAGGGCAATATACCCTGGGTCAGGTGCACTGGTGTAGTGGAAGAGTCAAGGAGTGCAGCAGGAGTTATCGGGTAGTATCAGAGGGAGGCAAGCTTTGAGCAGGAGAGCAACCAGTATATGCGACACTCTGGGGCTTAGGACAGTCACACGCAGGTGCAAGTTTCAGGAAACCCCGGAGGAGTTACGGAAGTGCAGGTGGAGGAGGACAACGGGTCAGTTCAGGAAGAGAGTTCCAGAGCCTGGGTGCAACGCGTAACGTCCCGCCTCCCATGAGGGTGCGGGTGGAGGGGACCTGAGCATCCCCCGGCCTGGGACCTAAGGTGGTAGGTAGTGGTGTCAGTTGGCGGCAGGAGCAGGGCCAGCTCAGGGGGTGCCAGTTCTGACCACTTTGTTGGTAAGGCAGCCCACCCTAAAGTCCAGGTACCTTGCTGGGGAGGCCATCCAGGATTTATCATTATAACTCACAGCGATGGGTGAGGCGAGACAGCAAGGACAAACGACAGATGTTGTTGTATGGGTGCCACCGTGTGAGGTGAGTCTGGGGGAGTGAGTAATAGGTGCAGCCCATAGCTAGAGAGAGGGAAGAAGCACATCTTTCATGTAGGGCTAGTCTCAGCCGCAGGTGTGAGGTTGAACTTGGCCCTGTAGGCTAGGCTGGCCAAGCTTGCAGTTTACTGCCCTGCAGATGTTTAGGGAGGTGACTACCCATGTTTGAGTTGGGGTCAAGGTGAACCCTAGGTATTTGCAGTAGAGTTCACTACAGGGAGGGGGGGTCCGTCGCGACAGGAAATCTTTAACACGGCCTGTAGGTTTTGAGTTTGGCTGTGGAGCCAAAGAGCATGGCCTGAGTTTTTCAGATTCAGGACCAGTTTATTCTCGGTGATCCAGGTTTGAACTTTGCAGCCATCGGACAAGGCCTTGTTGAGAGTCGCAGCTCTCCGGGCGTGAGCCAGGATCACCAAGTCATCAGCATAGAGGGGTGGTACAGCAGGTGGAGGTCACCCTGGTAGCTGGTTGATAAAGAGGAAAAGAGGAGAGGGCCCAACACCGAGCCCTGAGGACACCGGAGGTCACGGAAGGGACTCAGAGAGGACTTTATTGAAACTGGTCCACTGTGTTCTGCCATGGTGGTAGCCTGTTAGCCAATTCATGGCGAGTGGGAGAAAGACTGAGACCACAGTTGTAAGCGAAGCAACTATGGTGGTCAATGGGTCAAAGGCTTGGACAGGTCAATAAATATGGCTCGGAGAGATTGCCCTGATCCATGGCTGATCTTATTCTAGATGTGACCGAGATTAGGGCAGTGGTGGTGCTGTGACCCTTGCGAAACCTGTGCTGGGCCGGGGACAACAGCTCCTGGGACTGGATGTACTCCGAGATCTGCTCGGCCACCACCTTTTCTAGGAGCTTACTGAGGGATGAAAGGATGGCAATCAGGCGATAGTTATCCGGTAGTTTGGGATTGCCTTGTTTCAGTACTGGGACAATCCTGACCTCTTTCCATATATCGGGGAAGGTACCACTCTAGGGATAGATTGAAGATGTGGGCTACTGGTGGGCAAGATGAACAGCGCCAAGCTTGAGGAGCTTAGATTCAAGGTTATCTGGGCCAGGACTGGAGTGCTGGGAGAGCCGGCCAGGAGCCTCTGGGTGTCCAGTGCAGTCACTTCCCTGAGGTTAAACGTCGCCGCAGGAGACCCTCCCACCAAGCCGAGGGGAAGGAGGGCCAGTTCTGTTAGACGAGAGGAGCCGTGATGGAAGAGAGATCTGTGAAATGGGTATTTAGGGAGTTGGCAATGGTATGGGGGTCGTGCAGGAGACCCTGCTGATGAGCATGTCGGATACTCCTGATTGGGAGGGTCCAATAACAAGAGATTTTAAGTTCTTCCAGAAACTCCTGGGATTGTTGGCAGAGCAGAGTAGAGCGGACTTGCAGAAGTCACTTTTGCAGCCCTGATGGCCTTTTGCAGGTGTTTCTCAGGGTCTGTATGTTTGGAGAGAGATGGGATCACTGGATCTTTGAAGTGAGCCCAGCACTTGTCTCTCTCCGCATTTGGGACAGGAGATTCGCATGTAGCCAGTGGATGGCGGACCCCTCACCCCGCGGGTGACCTTGGGGGCATGCTTATCTTGCAGGAACCCAAGATGGTGATGAAGGAGGAGGTAGCCACTGAGGGGTCAGTGGCCCAGTACACTTCGGACCAGTCAGTAAGCCGAAGGTCTTCCAGGAACTCCCAGGGGTTAAACCTGGAGTAGTTCCTGACGTGTAGGATTTTGTGGGGGATCTTGGGGGATTTTCCAAACACAGTAGACCGGTGAGTGGTCAGAGATAGAATCTGGCAGTGTACCTGCTGAGGAGATTCTATCCGGACGGTTGGACATGATCCAGTCCAGTAGGGTACCGGGGATCCATTCGCTGACTGCCTGGTTGTATCCTGATAAGTTGGGTCTGATTAGAGTTAGCAAGTAGGGCCTCATATTGCTTCGCATCACCTCCAACCCAGTTGAGGTTGACGTCCCCAGGATGAGGAGTTCACTGTCCCCAACACTGGGACCAACGGAGTTCAGGAGGTGGGTCAACCGGGAGCCCACCCTTGGGTGGGTTATGCGTGCACACCAGGTGCAGTTTCTTTGTTCCCAAGTAGGAGTAGCACGTGAGTTCCTCGCACTGGGACTCAGGGGTTGGTGGGCGACAAGGGAGACATTGAGATGACACTTGTGGTAAATCAATGTGCCTTCCCCTTCCCCGCCTGTCCAGATTTAGGTAAACTCGACTCCAGGTAGGGTACAGGCAGAGTCGGGATTGAGGGTTTTAACCAGGTCTGGTCAGCCCGAGGATATCGGGTTTGTAGAAGGACATCCACGCCGACCAGTTCATCTCGGTTGTGTAGCAGGCTCCAATGTTAAGGTGTGCTACTTTTAAGCCTTTGCCTACGCCTCTATACAGAGGGGTGTTCTGAGGTTGTATGGACCTGGGATTGTTTCATGTCACCCGCCAGTAGCAGTGTTGAGAGAAGGACCCATTGGCGGTACCACTTCGTGGTAGTTAGACTGGCTGGGAACTCTTGGCCTGGGAGCATGGAGTCTTGGCTGAGAGCGTGGGACTCAGGAGGACTGGGCAGCATTTGGGACAGCAATGAGGCATCGAGGTCCAAGGGGAGATTTGGGGGGAGATACCAATTATCTCACAGGAGGAGGACCACCCCCAGTATCCCCCATGTGATGTAAGGGGGGAAGTGGCTGTATGGAACAGGGAGCGCCCTGGAGCAGGACCGGCTGGGGCTGGCATCCTGTAGGGGGCAGACATCACACCCGTGAGCAATGTCGAGGGGACAACAGAAACAAGCAAGCAGGGCAGGAAAAAGAAGATCAGCAAAGACCAGACAGTGGGGAACAATTTATACAATGGTACATGACAAGAAATTGGGTAGTGCACAAGCAGTGGCGATATCACAAGCAAAAGTCCAATAAATCAGCACAGTCAGGAGAGTTGATCAAAAGTCCAATAAATCAGCACAGTCAGGAGAGTTGATCATAGAAAGAGGCTGCTCGGTGGGAAAAGTCCATTAGTCAGCACGGGCTAGAGGGCTAAACGTATGAGGAATTGCACAGAGGGAGGATGCATCAGACCCACCAGGAATGCCAGGTTGGACCGCCCCCACAGGCTGATTGGGGAGAAGTTCCTCCCGGGAGGCAGGGCCAAAACTGGCATATAAGAACGCCTTCAACCAGGGGTGGGGGGGTCACACAAAACCTCTGCTTCGATCGAGCTGCCGAGGTGAGGCCCGCCGAGCTGCAAAGCCCACGGCACTCAAACTCGCTAAGCGGCAGTTAGAGCAGCACGGGGGACCCCAGCACCAGGTCACCCACGCCCCACCAGTGTGAAACGGGGTGAACAAGTCTTGACTGAGTTAGTTAGCAAGCTCGCCCTCATCGTAGAGGGCAGGTGGAGAGCATCACAACAGCTAGGGGCCAATAGGGTGCTGCGGTGGGTTCAGCGCCAGAAATTCAAACCGGAGCAGAGACAAGGTCCGTTGGTGAGCAGAAGATGGCAGTGGGGTCCCCGGTTTCACTTGGTTCTGAGGCGGCTCCATGGCGAGGAAAGGCTGAGCAAGTGCTGCAGCTGGAGTGCAGACGAGGTCGTAGGAGCTGGAATTGGCTGTAGGCAGGTCTCTCACAGTCGGCGGCGGAGTCCGGTCCACACAAAACCTCTCGCTTGGCGATCGAGCTGCCAAGGAGGCCCGCCGGAGCTGCAAAGCCCACGGCACCTCAAACTCGGCTAAGCGGCAGTTAGGAGCACGGGAGGGGGACCTTCCAGCACCAGGTCACCCACGCCTCCCCACCAGCGCGAAATGGCGAACAAGGGCCTCTCTCCCTGGCCAGTCAGAACAGCATCTCCTTCACAGAATATCTGAGGCAGTCAATTAAAATAGGTCTGGGCCATTCTCCTGGCTTAGGCTTTGGAGCTAGGGTTCTGTGGGCTTGCAGAATTTCAGCAGCCCAGAAAGAATGTTTGTGATAAAGTCAGTCATATTTTTGCCTTCCCTGCCATCTGGGACTCCTGTTATTTTAATATTGTTTTGACGGTCCCTATTTTCCAAGTCATCTATGTGTTCCCAGAGGACTGTCTCTTTATTTTTAGTAAGTGTATGTCTGTGTCCCAGAAGTGCACTTTTCTGTCAGTTTGGCCCAGGGTGTTTACATCAGATACCCTAACAGGCATCTGATCCATGCGGTCTTGTAAGGAGTCAATGTGAGCCTTTACTCCAGTGACCTCTTCCAATATTTTTGAACATTTGAGTGATAACCGCCAGGTCAAGAGTTTTTTGACAGCCACAGTAGTATCTGACATTGTGAGGAGCATGATTTTCCTTCGATGATTCTGACCAGAAAAAAAGTTTCATCAGAAAAACAGCTAGTTTTGTTAGAAGACAATGAAATCTGATAAAAAAAAGTTCCCGTTGAGTAGTTTTGAAAAATTATTATTTAAGAGGTTTTAGCCCATGGGGAGGAGTGGGTTTAAAATATGTGGCCATCTTCTTCAAGCTCTAAACCAGCAATCTGGTATGCAGAGAATTAAAAGCAATGATCTGGGGGTGTGTGGCCAGCAGCTGAATTGAATGGATGTCTGAAAGAACAGCTCCCTGAAATATATCTGGCTTAGTATCTGACCATTCTGCAGTCTTATGGATTATATTGATAACATTCTACAAGTTTGAACATTACCTTATCAGCGAACCTTTTCTTGAGCCCCAGAGTGCTACCATTCTGAAGTGGTAACCAACCTATCGTGCTTTATCCACGGAGGGCCCTCAAGCTCACCCGAGTCTCCAAGATGGAGCCCAGCACAGGAGACCGATCTGAAAGAAATAGAGTTTGGTCATCAAAATCCTTTTAAAAATTAACAATATGGAGCTCACACGTAAACATTCTGAGGCTATTATAGATCTCACACAAAAGGCTGGTATAACTGAACATAGGCTATTGGAGTTAGAGGACAGCTGACACAAGGCAGACTCCCAGTGGTGGGACCAAGACCGCATGATCCAACTTTTGTGGGCCAGAGTTGAAGACTGAGAAAACTGCAACCACTGGAATAATCTCCGACTGATGGGTTTCCAGAAGGTCTGAGGACAAAGACACAATTGCATTTCTTCAGAGAGAGCTCCCAACAATGTTGGACTTGGCAAGGGAGACCCATTAGAAACTGATCAGGCACACAGGTCCCTAGCTCCCCAACCAGCGCTGTGTAGCTGCCTCGCACAATACTCACCTGATTCCTGCACTTCCAAGATCATGAAATGATCTTGCAGCTGGCAAGGCAAAAAAAAAAGAATCTGGAGAGGGCACAAAATACAAATATTTGCTGACTATTCCCAGGAGGTTTGCGCGAGAAGGCGAGCCTTCATGATGGCACGGAAGGCCTGTGCAAATGCCAGGTTGGAGTATTCTTTGTGATATCCAGCCACCCCCCCGGATAATCATTAATGGGATTCCCAAATCTTTTGACACCCCAGACACTGCTGGAGCCTTCCTTGCGGCATATGTCCCCAAACAGAGATGGGGCAGAGAGGTAAAGGACCCGACAGGTTGCCCTATCCTCAGGAGAATAGCACTCCCATGGAATACTACCATGAGGACCTCCTACAGTATGAACGATCCCTCTTAGGGCAGTACCTGACCACCGCTATTCCGCCAAAGACAAGTCTGAGTTTGCCCCCCAGAAAAAGAAACAGAAATGCAACAGGAAATTACTCTAGAGTGGATGGGGCACACATTGATAAGACCCCCCCAGCCCTGCTCGAGAAGTCACAGTGTCAGCTCCAAATCAGAGGCCTCCCCATGCCTGCAGGTCTCCTAAAAATGAACAGATATGCGCCTTTGAAAGCCCTACCAGCTGATGGTCAGCTGCAACGTCCACCACTTCCGCCCAGATGATCCGCTGGAGTCTTGAACCAGATGCAGGAGACACAGGCCCATTCTTGGGCTGCCGAGGCAGAACAAGCTGCATCAGAGGGCTCATTGCAGGCCTGCAATCATGAGACACTGCCCCTAGCAGACGCCAGCCTGCCGCAAGCACCTGAGCGAGAACAAGAGGGCTGATGCACAAGGACTGGGTGCTGCATTTCCTTTTTTTTTGTATGCCCCATGTTTTGCGGGTTATATACCTGCATATTATGGGCATAGCCCTGTAGCTGTAACCCCTATAATCAGGATGAAGTTTTTATAAGCTCCTCAGTGGGCTAGATAGAATGCAGCAGAAGGCACAAGCTTACAAGCATAATGCTGATTAGATAGATGCCCCCATATTGCAGGGTGTATAGCCCTGCCTGAAGCTGACGCACGAGTGTCATTGATAATGTTTAAATGATATAGAATTTAGATTTATGACCGCTTCGCTCAACTGCTTACTACTTTTGTGCTGCTGTTTGCAGTCATTGTTCCATTTTCACAGAGATGCAGGCTTAGACTTGGGGCATGATTAACGTTTGAATGCCTGTTTCAGCACATTTCCAGAAGTGCTTGAGCTTGTAGGCTGCTGTTCGCCCTATGGGGACAAGCACACATAGACCAGGCCATGGCCCAACATAAATATTAATGTGACATTACATCTCCTAGAAAATGGGGTGATATGTTGGTGCCCTAGACAGGGTTAACCTCCACTGTACCAGCCATGAGGTGACTTGGGGGGGGCTGTACTGCAGGAGTCCCCCCTTCCCCATACTCAGCCAAGGAGAGCCAGATTAATAGTAACAAAGAGGAGGCCAAGGGATCCTTGACCTTGCAGAACCTGAAGGTAAACTGCAGAATGGACATGCATTTCAGGGGAAGAGCTGTCTGTAGAGGGTATGCCAGTAAGCATAGGCTTTGGTAGCTCACCTAGGAGGGGCATCCCCAGCGACCCCTGCAGTAATCTGGGCTGCAGGTCAGCTGATCATGAAATGGGAGCTGGTCAGAGGATGTGGTACAATGGAGGGTGGGTGGTTTTTTTTTGCTTCTCTTTTTTTCTCTGGAACTCAGTAAGATAAAATACATACTGTTTTTGAATGTGATGTTTCAAGTGTGGGTACTTCATATTTATGTACATAGTTTGACACAGTTTACAGGCAATCTAATGTGGGAGGGAAAGGGGGATAGGTTTCAAGGTTACAGAGGTCTGGAGGATATGAGAGAGAGGTCCTCAAGCCCCAAATTGCCAGGTTGGAGGAATAGACAGGCATCCGCCCTGATCATGACTAAATATATACCTAATTGGTATCATGGAATGTTAGGGGGCTCAATTCATCAATCAAACGAAAGAAGGTTCTTATACATTTAAAGAAATTGAGCCCCCATATAGTGTTCCTTTAAGAGACCAAACTCTCCACCAGGAAAGCAAAAAAACTTTGCCAGAGCTGGGTAGGGGAAGAGATCCATAGTGCTGCCTCATCCCACAAAAGAGGAATCTTTGTTTTACTCCACAAAAATCTAGGGTGGCAAAAGGTAAGGCAGACTGGGGACAAGGAAGGGAGGTGAATTATGGCCAAGATCAATACTTCGGAGGGGCCACTTATTCTAGTTAACTTGTACGCCCCCAATCAGGACTCGCAGCAATTTTTTTATGGTCTAAATCAGTTGCTTACCGATTTTAACGTTAACAGAGCCCCAGTGATAATGGGGGAGATTTTAATCTCACTCTAGATTATACCATAGATAGGAGTAACGGTAGCCCAGAAATCCCATAGGCAGGCAGTGAAGGCTGTCCACAGAATGATGCACGAACAAGCACTAGTAGATGCCTGGAGAACCCCAAATCTGGGGTACATGACTACACCTGCTTTTCTCAGTCTCATGGGACTCCAGTAGGATTGACCTGTGGCTGCTGTTCAGCACCATATTAGCGGTCACTAAGAAACAATTACTCGCCAAAGTAATATTACTTCTTCCAGGGATTCTTTAGTATTATTGACAGATGCAGTATGCCAGCTGGGTTCAGCTCCCCGGAGAGGAGGAGTCAATGCAAATGAGGAAGGCATTGGCCAATCAGCATACAAATAGAGTAGAGTGCTGCCTGCAGTCAGCCTGGGGGACCTCAGAATGAATTTCGGAGCTGAAAAAAGAGCAAAAACCGGCAAAACACTGTTAACAATACACAAACTATTCTAAACCACTATTGTGAAAAACCGTTTATCACACAGATCAATAACAGTTAGCAAGTTTGGCTAAATCCCCTAACAGAGCCTTTAGACAAGGTTTCCAGGGGATGAAGGGTGGGAGTGTCAATAATGCTAAAGAATCCCCTGGAAGAAGTAATATTACTTCAGTGAGTAATTGTTTCTTCTCACCCCAGGAATTCTTTAGCATCTATTGACAGATGCAGACTTCAAAGCAGTGTAGTTGGGGGAAGGGCACAGAAACCTATTTAGGAAAAAGTCTTTGTAGCACCGCCCTGCCGAACTTCGCATCCGATCGGGACTGCACATCCAAGCAATAATGCTTGGTGAAAGTATGGACCGATTTCCAAGTGACTACTCTACACACTTCCAGCAATGGGATATCCCTGGAAGCTGCCACTGAAGCAGCTCTTCCCCTGGTAGAATGAGCTCTGAGCCCAAGAGGGGTCTGTCTGTCCACCGTGTTGTAACAGAACTGAATACAAGAAACAGTCCAATGGGAAATGGATCTCTCGGTCGCCAGTTTTCCCCTGCCCACATTACCAAAGGTGAGAAAAAGCTGGAATTGTCCGTCTCTGAACTGCTTAGTTCAGTCTAAGCAGAAAGAAAGGGTGCTCTTCACGTCCAAGCTGTGCAGCTTGCATTCACCTGGGGAGGACTTATCTGAGAACAGCACCGGCAGAGAGATAGACTGATTAAGGTGGAACTCCGAAACCACCTTGGGAAGGAACTTCCTATTCATCCTCAAGACAAACTTGTCCTTATGAGGAATGATGTAGTTAGGATCTGTACAAAGGGCCTGCAACTCTGAAATCCATCTGGCAGAGGTAATGGCCAGTAGGAAGACACTCTTCCAGGTAATGAATTTCAAGTCAGCCGTAGCCATAGGTTCAAAAGGAGGATCCATAAGCTTGGCTATACAGAGGTTAAGGTCCCATGGGGGAACAGGTTCTTTACAGAGGATGAAGGTGAAGAAGTCCCTTGAAAATTTCTTAAATGGGTTGAGAAATAACCGATTCTCTTTACCTGTGGAAGGTAGGTCAAATGGCCACTAAATGAACTCTTAGGAAGATGCCTTTAGGTCTTCCACCTGAAGATGAACCAAATAATCCAACAAGGAAGGGAAGAGGCCTGTAAAGGATCTATGACCTTGTCCTTGCACCAGAAAGAAAAATGTCTCCACTTGAGGCTAAGTTTTCCAAGGTGCTAGGTTTCTGGCCATCCGTAGATTTTCAGTACTTGCTCTGAATACAGAGAGTCTGGGAATTCTAACTCTTCAAGTACCAAGCTTTGAGGTAAAGAGACTGGATGTTGGAGAACACCACTCTGGTCTGAGGAAGAGTCAGAAAGCTGAGGCACGAAAGCAGTCTGATGGGTTTCCTGACCGACCGGGAGAGGAGCAGAGAATACCATGGTTGTCTCGCCCAATCAGGAGACACCAGTATCATGGCGGATGGTTGTTCCCTTAACTTGAGAAGTACTCTGTACAGAACAGGAAAGGGAGGGAATGCATAAAGGAACCTCTCTGTCCAATTACTCTGTACAGAACAGGAAAGGGAAGGAATGCATAAAGGAACCTCTCTGTCTAATCTAGGATCAACGCTGTTCAGCAGGATTGGTCCCCAGAACTGGGGCCTGCAACAGTACAGGGGTAACTGATGGTTCAGACTGGATGCAAACAGATCCAGGTCTGGGACACCCCATCTCCTGAACACCGTTTGAAGGACTTGCTTGTTGAGGGTCCACTTGTGGTGGCCCTGAGTGATGCGGCTTAGGGCATCCGGGAAAATGTTGTCTTTGCCCGGGAGATGGATGGCTGACCATGACATGTCCAGGAAATAGGCAAGGGACCAAATCTTCATGCCTTCCGTGCAGAATTTGGTTGATCGAGTTCCTCCCTGTTTGTTGATGTAGAACATGGCAGTCATGTTGTCTGTCCTTACTTGCACAGACTGACCCCTGAGCTGAGAAGCGAAGGCCTTGATGGCAAGGAGTACAGCTGTGAGTTTCAGAAGATTAATGTGAATGGAGGACTCCTTTCATGTCCAAGTCCCACTAATGGACAAGCCTCCCAGATGGGCACCTAGGAGGGAAGCATCGGTAGTCAAAATTTGAGAAGATTGGGGAGTTAAAAAGGATATCCCGACCCTGAGATTGTCTGTGTCTTTCCACCAATCCAGGGTTCATAGAAACATCTCTGTGACTGGAACAAGCTTTGTAAAGGGATTTCTTCTCTGGGACCAATGAGACCTGAGGTAAAACTGAATGTCCCTTATCTGGAATCTGGCCCCTGGCACTAACGCGGTCACTGAGGCCTTCTGACCGAGAAGTTTGAGGAAATGTTTGGCTGGTCTTGGTTGGCCTGCACTGAATGAGTTTAGCAGAGAAAGGAAAAGGTCGACCCTGTCTGAGAGGAGGAAGGCCTTTCCCTACAGGGTGTTGAGCTCTGCTCCTATGAACTGTAGAATTCGGGCAGGCTGAAAATGCAACTTTGTTCATTGATAAGGAAGCCCAGGGACTCCAGGATACCCTTGTCCGGATCAAGGCCTCTAAAACAGACTGGGATGAGTTGGCCACAATCAGCTAATTGTCCGGTAGGGATAGACAAAGTCCTTATCTTCTGAGATGAGCTGCTACCACTGCCAGGCACTTGATGAATACCCTGGGAGCAGAAGTGAGCCCGAAAGGCATGGCTGTAAACTGATAATGGCCGGAGGGCAGACGGAATCTGTGGGATTGCCTTATTGGTACATGAAAATAGGCGTCCTTCAGATCCAGGGAGACTAGCCAGTCCCCTTGCTTTAGTGAGTGGATGACCTGAGTCAAGGTTACCATTTTGAACTTTTGTTTTGTCAGATGCTTGTTCAGGTACCGTAGGTCCAGAATAGGTCACCATTCCTCTGTTTTCTTTAAGGTCAGAAAATATCTGGAATAACGACCCTTTCCCCACTGGGGAAGCATCACTCATTCCATGACCTTGGCCCTCATGAGATTCTTGACCTCTACCTCCAGCAGCAATCATTCTACAGGGGAGGAAGGTTTTGGCTGTAAAGGCCTGTGGAGAAGGGGAAATTTTTCGAACTGAAGGGATATGCCCTGCTTCACTACCTCCAGAACTCACTTGTCTGAAGTGACCTGATGCCAACAATGGAGGTAGTGTGAGAGCCTGCCCTCCATGGGGAGAGGGGAGGCGACCAGCAAGGGAGTCAGGAAGACTGCTGACTAGACTGAGTAGAAGCAACAGGAGTGGGGTTAGCCCTTCTTTGGCCCCTCCTGCCTCTACCCCTGAAAAAAAACTCTTACCTGAGAGAAATCTATGTTATATGACATAGGGAAGAATGTCCTAGGGAAATAACCCCTGCCCCTACCCCCCCAATGGTGAGTGCTCTAAGAGGGAAGGAGCTTTTCTTTCACTGAATTACTCTTGTAAGTGTGTTTGAACTCATCCATTCTTTTCCTATAGGCTTCAGTATAGTCCCCGAAGAGAGAGTTATTCTCAAAGGGAGAATCTAACACCTGGGTTTGGACATCCTGGGTAAGACTAGTAGTTCTCAACCAAGCAAAACGTCTGAGGGAAATAGCCTGAGCCATGACCCTCTAGGCTGTGTCGTTATTATCTACGGCTATGTGAAACTGGTACTTTGTGGCTTCCACGGCCCGTTTAACAGTTTCGAAAACATCCCTAGGCATAGTGTCCCCCCCATGTTGCACCATGGCCAGTATAGTTTTTAATAGAGCCCTCTGATATCTAGCTGTATATGCCATTAAAGAAGACATGCACAGCAAGAGACAGGTGGTAGGAACAGGTTACTCACCTGTAACAGTAGTTCTAGGAGTGGTATATGTTGTTTATCCGCACTCTTTGGCATGTTTCTTTCCACTTTAAAACCAACCAGAAGTCTTCAAGCTGGCTCCTCCCATCCACCCAGGTGGTATATACCTTGTTTAGCCCGCTGGAAGCCAGGTTGTGTGCGTCCGCAGCCAGGGAGGTCAGGTGGGTCCGTGTGGATGAACAACATATACCACTCCTAGAACTGCTGTTACAGGTGAGTAACCTGTTCTTCTGGGAGTGTGGATATGTTGTTCATCCACACTCTTTGGCAGACTCCTAGCAGTTCTCCGGGAGGAGGGAGGCAAAGCACATAACCCCTGCTTAGGAAACAGAGATTGGAGAACTGAGGTCCCAAAATCAGCATCCTGGCATGACTCAAGATCAGTGTGGTAGTGGGTGATGAAGGTGTTTGCTGACTTCCAGGTAGCAGCCCAACAGATTTCCTGGATAGGGATGTCCTGGGAAGCAGCCACCGATGCAACAGTATGGCAGGTAGAATGAGCTCTTATCCCTCTGGGAGGCTTCTTGCCTGCCAACTCATAGCACAGACCTATGCATGATGTGATCCATCTTGCAGTAGTCCATTTGGCTGCAGGTCTGCCAGAAGCGGTTTCAGTGTAGGTGACAAACAACTGGCGAACCTCTCCCCGAATTTCCGCCATCTTCTCCTTGTAATAGGAGAGAGCACGTCTCAGGTCCAAAGTATGGAGCCTGTACTCGGCCTCCAAGGTGAAATTAGGGTTAGCACCTGGTTAAGATGAAACTCTGACACCACCTTCAGAAGGAATTTCGGGTGGAGGAATAGGACAGCCTTGTCCATGTGGTAGACCAGATAAGGGGAGTCCACCAAAAGTGCCTGGAGCTCCTCTGTCCTTCTGGCAGATGTGATAACCACCAGGAAGGCCGTCTTCCACGACAAGTGTGACAACTCACACTTGTGCATTGGTTCAAATGGCTTTCCCATGAGCTTTGCCAGTAGCAGCAGCAGTAGATCCCACGGAGGTGGAGGTTCACGCAACGGAGAGGATATGTGATCCAGGCCTTTGAAAAAAGTGCCCAACCACTGTCTCCTGCACCACCGTCAGCTGACTTGCCTGCGCCTGATAAGCGGAGATGGCTGCCGACTGGAGACCCCCTTTGGAGAGAGATTAAAGGTAGTCAAGAATGTTAGCCACTGAACAGGATAAAGGGTCCAGGTCCTTACCCTGACACCAAATGGAAAACCTTTTCCATTTGAAGGCATAACATTTCCTGGTCGATTCCTTTCTGGATTCCTCCACCATGGTGTAGACATCTTCGGAAAGACCCAAAGCCTGGAACTCTAGCCACTCAGGTACCAGGCTGTGAGGCGCCGGGACTGAAGGTCCGGATGGAATACCTGCCCTGATTAAGTGATATCAGGTCCGGCCATGTAGAAAGCCACTCCAGGTGCCTGCAGCTGAGGCTGAGGAGATCTGGATACCAGAACTGGCGCGGCCAGTCTGGGACTACCAGGATCACCATCGCCTTGTCTCTACTCACCTTGAAGAGCACCTTATGGATCAAGGGAAATGGAGGGAAGGCGTAGAGGAGGCCTGGGGTCCACGGCCTTGAGAAGGCATCCCCCTGCAGTGAGCCCTGCTGAGGGGGGCGGGCACGAAACAGTCTCAGCTTGGTGTTTTCCCTGGAGGCAAACAGGTCCGCCATCGGCTTGCCCCAATGGGAGAACAGGCTGTACACTACCTGTGGATGGAGAGACCACGCGTGGGATGTCTGGCCTAAGCGGCTGAGAGCATCCGCCAGATGGTTTGAGGCTCCTGTCACATGGATGGCTAGGATATCTGCCTCCAGCCGGCTCATGAGGGTCCAGATACGGAACGCCTCCTTGCACAGCAAACGGGAGTGCATGCTGCCCTGTTTGTTGAGGCAGTACATGGTCATGGTATTGTCCGTCTGGACTTGAACTCCGGAGCCGAGGAGCGAAAGCTGACAATGCCAGTCTGACTGCTCTGAGCTCCAACAGCTTGACATGGCATCGGGACTCCTCGTGGGTCCAGAGCCTATGGGCCCTTTCATACCCCATGTGGGCTCCCAGCCCATGAGAGAGGCATCGGTCATGAGAATGACCGTCAGCACAGGTCGGACATACGGGATCCCTTCCTGCAACTCGTCTGGGGAGGTCCACTATTGGAGTGTCCCACATCTTCAGGGTTACAGTGACCAGCTGGATGAAATGACTGAGGTGCTGGGTCCACTGGGCAGCCAGCTCCCATTGGAGTGGCTGCATCTGCAGCTGGTCCCAATGGACCACTTAGGTGCACGCCACCATGTAACCCAGAAGGTGCAGAAAGTCCCGGGCAGGGTGCAAATGCCCAACCAGAAATGATTGGGCAAAGGAGGAGGCAAAGGCCCTGTCCACCAGGAGCCGAGCTCTGGCTTGACAAGAGTCGAGCTGTGCCCCAATGAAGCCCATCACCTTAAGACGGCATGAGTTCTGACTTGGCCTCATTGATCAGGAGGCTGAGTTGGAAGCAGGTCTGTAGGGCCAGGTCCCTGGACCTCTCCACCCCCTGTCGGGTGGATCCTGCTAGGAGCCAGTCATCGAGGTAAGGATAAATCCTGATCCCCCGACACCTGAGATGGGCCACCACCACTGCAATGCATTTGGTGAAGACCACAGGGCTGTGACAGGCCGAACGGCATGGCTTGGAACTCATACAGGGTCCCTTCGATCCTGAAGCAGAGGAACCGCTGATGCAACGGATGGATTGGGATGTGAAAGAACACGCCCTGCAGATCCAGTGAACAGAACCACATGTTTCTCCAAGGTTGGTATGATCTGGTACAGAGTGACCATCAGAAAGGTGTTTGACCTGAGATATTTATTCAGGTCATGCAGATCTAGAATGGGGCCAGCCACCCCCATCCACTTGGGCAGCAGGAAGTACCTGGAGAATCCGCCACTGAAGCTACTGCCTCCTTGAGAGGAGCTGAGCAATGTCTCTGAGAGCCGAATGGGTCTGAGCGGATACTTGTTCCTCCCGAGGGGCACGGGCTTGGCTTGGAGGGTACTGCTCGAATTCCAGAGGCAGTCCCTGACTGACCACTTCCAGAGCCCACCTGTCCATGGTATTAACAAACCAGGAAGAAAGAAAGCGGTGGAGCCAGCCCCCCACGGGAAGACCCAGAGCTGGTGTGATGGGAGCGGGGTTGGCACCCCGCGCCTCGTCATTAAGCAGGCTTGGAGGAAGAGGATCCAGGACCAGAACCTCGGCCTCCTTTATGGGCTTGCTGTGAGCCCTTGCTTGGGCGAGAGCACCAAGCTTGAGCCTGCTGGTGCTGCTGTCTGCCTTGAAATGCCGAAAAGGCTTTTTCTTTTTCCTCTGCTGGTTCTTGCTCAAGAACTCTTGGCAGAGGTAGCTCAGGTGGCATTGACTGCTCGATCGCGCCACTCCTGGGCTGAACAAGTCAGTCCCAAGGAAGGTCACATCAGCTAATTTATGCTGGGTATCCGCCAGGAAGGAGGAGAGCCTCAGCCAAGCCCTGCAGCGAGAGGCAACTGCGGCAGCCATCAAACGGGCACAAGAGTCCCTGAGATCCAGGGCCCTCTGGAGCTGCTGCTTAGCAACAGCTCAGCCCTGATCCCGGACCTGCCTAACCATGGTCTGCATGTCCAAGGAGTGATGTGGGAGGACTTCGTCCAGCGACCCCAGAAGGGCATGACAGAGGTGTGCCATGATGATGGCTGAACTTGCCTGACGAAGGCCCAAAGAGGAAGCCGCATAGACTTTCCTGGCTGAATGGTCCAAAAGTTTGGACTCTTTATCAGGAGGGTGGTCAGTGTCGGCAGAACTGCCAGTACACCTGAACACAGAGCGCCACCAGGCTCTTGGTCAAGGGTGCTCTGTGAACCCCACTAGGACCCCATGGGCACCGTGATATTTGCATGCCATGCGGCAGAAGGAGCTGGGCAAGAGGCATGACATTGCCAAAGTTTTAAAGCCAACCCAACAATGGCCTCAGCCACAGAAAAGGCCTTCGTCAGTGTATCCCCTCTCTTAAGGATATCCGTAAGAGGGTGCTCTGCCTTTTTCTGGACTGGCTCCAGGGGGCATCCCTGTAGACTTAGAGATGAGGCGGAGGATTCCTTGCAAGGACAAGGGACCTTCCTCTGTCTCTAGGCCAGCGGTCAATTCATCATCCCCTGGATGTGAATGTAGACTGCTGACATCGGAATCCGGATACAATGGCCTACCGCCCATGTCACATTTGACTCACCGGGGGGTGGTCTGGGGTGACCGTGACTGAAAAATGCCGGGGAAGCCAGCTTCAGCCTGGGAGGCGAGAGCCAAGTAATGGCCAGGTAGGAAGCTGTGGTAGGCTTGTGCATGGACAGAATTAGCTGTTGCCACATGAGGTCCTCATAGCGCCGACGGAGTTTCCATTGGAGCCTCTCCTCATTCGAGGAGGACGAAGACGACCGATGGCATCGTCTCTTCTTAGAGGGCTTATGGCTCTTTCTCAGCCTGTCAGTCGAGGGGGTCCTTGACCGAGATCAAGCAGGCCAACTTGATCGGTCAGGAGACACCGACGGGGCCGGTGACTTCCCGGAGTCCAGGACCGGTTCCTCGATGGGGACTCCAGCAGACTGGGTCTCCTCATCGGGAAAAACAAGGACCGGAGTCCTCTCTAAGGAGTCATCAACAGAGGGTCGAGGACGATTTCCACGTCGACCAAACCCTCGGTCGGTTGGCTGGACGGCAAGTCTGAGAAGCCAACGGCCGAGGTAGAGATCTTGACCAAAGTCGAGACCGCATGCTCCTGGGACTGAGACCGCTCTCGGTCCCAGGACCGTTTTCGCCAGGACGAAGATGCACTCAGATCCTTCTCCCACCAACGAGATCAAGAGGAGTGCGAGCCCACAGGCGCCTCTCCCTTGGTAGGGAGAGACTGGCACAACTCCCTGAAGGAACCCAAGAAGGTGGAGCCCAGGTTGAGTGGAACAAAAAAGCTCTCAAGACTCTGCGGCACGAGCTGCATGCTCCTTGAATGCTTGCATGCATTCCAACTGCTCGGCGGAACCAGCAGCCATGGAAACTGCCCACCTGGCCTCCCTGGATTTCACTGGAGGGTTCCTCTTCTCCAGTCTCCCCAGTTTCAGGCATGCGAGACGGTCGTCGAGAATGTTAGAATGAAAGGTCAAGCAGATATTGCATGACGAGGTGTCATGGCTGACGCCAAGGCAATACACGCAAGCAGTGTGGGGATCAGGACGCGATATCTTCTGGCTGCCCAGGCACCTGTGAAATCCAGGGGAAGATTTATTTTCCATGATCGAAGTGACAAACTTGCGATCGTTAATACGCACAATGCGTATTTTCGGCAAAAAAGGTTTGAGAGCCAGGGTCTACAGAATGCGAGAGCACAAGGGAGGCAACCTGAATCTTCGGGCGAAAGGAAGATCTGGCATCATTGGGCAGAGCCAAGGTATATACCACCCAGGTGGGTGGGAGGAGCCAGCTTGAAGACTTCTGGTTGGATTTAAAGTGGAAAGGGACATGCCAAAGAGTGTGGATGAACAACATATCCACGCTCCTAAAACATAAGATTTCTTACCCATAAGATCTATTTTTCTAGAGTATTTTTCTGGTGGCAGCACAGATAGTGGCACATTAGCTTTGTCACAGGCTGCTGTCTGAACTACCCCTCTGTGATCTGGATATGTGTAAAGAAAATCAGCAGTAGACTTACTGAGCTGGTATTTCTTCTCAATTCTTCTGTCCACCCTGGTAAAAGTTGAGGGGGTTTCCAGAATCTTAAAAGTACTTCTCTTCAAAGTGTTGTGAATAGGAAGGATGAGCCTCTTAGGAGGGGAAATGCCCATCATCTCCACATAGTCGTCTTCCATCTCCTGATCGATGTCATCCTAGAGAGGCAAGTCCAGGGTGTCCACCATCTGTTTTAAAAATATAAAGAAGAGACTTCTTCATTTGTATCAGTATCATCATTTATACCAGCCCCAGGGTGGACATCAGGATTAAGAGGGTCCCCATGAGGCATCCATCACCATGATCCTCTTCATCAAAATAAAAACCCAGGGCGTAGGTGTCCTCAAGAAGGGGATTATTCGGTCCAGCAGGAGCTGAGAAAATATCGCCCATAGATTGTAAAGTCTGACATAAATGCCAAGCTTTAGCTAAATCGTCTGCAGAGGGCACATTTTTATCAGCTACTGTTATCTCTGAATGCGGACAAGGGACAGTAGTATTATCTTTCTTAGTCTTTTTAGTAGGGGCAGGATCAGAAACCTGCTCCATAGTTCTTTTAGAGGCTTGGCTAGAATTTTTACTTTTACCAGGCTTAGTTTCACTCTAGTCCCTAGAGGACTTGTCATTAATTCTGTGTTGACTTGAGGCACCCTCCTCAGTGCTTTTAGAGGAGGAGGAGGAGGAGGTAAACTGAGAGACCATGATAAAGGGATAGGCCAAAACCTAACCAAATCAAAATTAACCTTAATAGAGGTAATAAGATTTATATAGTTCTCGTTTTGTTTTGTTTTGTTCCACAACAGAGGAAAATAGCAGAACCCACCTCCACACCTCTTGCCAACAGAAGCCCACTGCAAAGTCAAACAAAGGGTGTCGGGTGTCTCCCCAGAAAATGAGGGGATTACTCTTCAAATAGAGTAAAACTTAGAACAGAGAAAAAAGTGTTCCAGAAATTCACGTGGTTAAAGAACGGAAATTAGCACACGAGCTTGAAAAACAATTCAATGATTCGTAAAAACAATCGAATATACTCGAAAACTAACAACACAATTTATCGCACGCATGACTTTACCTCAGAAAACACAGAAGCTGGAAAACACGACTGCGCGGAACCCAGTGCAGATGCGGTCAAAATAGATAAAATGAGGAAACTATACAAAATACCTTGAAAGCAGCACTCGAAAGGAAATGGCACAGGAAGATCTCTGAAGAGGAGAGCTCCAGGGCAGTGTTGCCAGTTCAGCGGAGAAAAAGTTCTGTGGTCCCTCAGGCTGACTGCAGGCAGCACCCTATTCTGTCTGTATCCTGATTGGCCAGTGCCTTCCTCATTTGCATTGACTTCTCCTCTCCAGGGCAGCTGAACCCAGCTGGCATACTACATCTGTCAATAGATGCTAAAGAATTCCTGAGGTGAGAAGGTGCAGACACATTCCATAGTCGTTTCAGACCACGCCCCATTAGAGCTCATAATAAACATGGGATCAGATATACCCCCAAATCCATTCTGGAGACTAGATACCCTCTTACTTGAGGACACAGAATTTCAGGAATGACTAGGACCAGAAGTGGTGGACTACTGGCAGAATGATAACAATGGGGAGGTCTCCGATTCCACACTGTGGGAGGCTTTTAAAGCCATGCTGAGAGGCAGAATAATTGCCTTTGCCACAATGAGAAGGAGACGTAGACAGACCGAGCAGAGGGCCTTGAGACACAGCTAACTGCGCTGGAAGCTCACTATAAAAGCCTGACCACTAGAGACCCCTTGAAGTTGCTGGCACAGCTTTCCAGCACTAGGCTGTTGCTCAGCTCCCATGTCATCCACCAGGCTGAGCTGAATTTAAGACATATGCATCATTCCTACTGGGAAGGAGGAGAGAAGGGCAGTAAGTTGCTTGCTTACAGGCTTAGAAACAGACAGGCAATGAGGGCAATCCATGCCCCATCTGATAAAGCAGGCACAAAGTGTTATGCAGAAGGGGATAAATGCTAATTTGGCTCAATTTTATGAGCATCTGTATGCCTCCCCCTTCCCTCAGATCCCACTGTCATAGAACAATTCCTAGCCTTACGGTGACTATTATGGAGGCCAAGACCCTTGACGCCCCACTGACTGAAACAGAGGTGGAGGAGGCGATACATGCCATGAACCCACACAAGGCACCTGGAAAGGACGGCCTATCTATCGACTTATACCAGGTGAAAGGGTTAAACTAGCCAGATATTTGATTAGGGCATATGGAGATTCCCTAGCCAAAGGGGTACTCCCCCCCCCCAATGAGAGAGACAACCATTATGATAATTCCGAAAAAGATAAAAATCCCTTAGTCCCAGGGAATTATCACCCCATGTCCCTCATTAACATCAATGCCAAAATTTTAGCAAAGGTGTTACCTGGCAAACTTGAACAATGTCTACCAGGCCTTATACACCCCGCTCAAGCAGGCTTTGTTAAGGGCAGATTGGGACCAGACCACCATAGAACCCTCCTCACCCTAATGCATGAGGTTAGACATTCCAATACCCCCACAGCTGGCCTTTGCAATAGATTCTGAAAAGGCCTTTGATTCAGTCGAGTGGCCCTTTCGATGCAAGTCCTTGCGAAGGTGGGCATAGGCCCAGGATTTGTAGCATGGATCAAGCTCCTCTATGCCTCCCCCACAGCCTCAGTACTCACCAACCGCCCGTTATCCCCCCACTTTGGCTTACAGAAGGGCACTATACATGACAATGCTCACTGAGCGGCTCCCACCACCCCCTTACTAATCCTCCTCCCTCCTTCCTCTACCTGCACCCCCAACCACCTGTGCACCCTAGGCTATTGTGTGCATGGGTTATGAGTTCTACTGTAACAAAAGTGTAACTGAATTGTATCTTCTTTGTGTAATTGCTGTTGTCCCTTGTTCTATTGTTCTTATGTCCTCTGTGTGACGAGGTACTTTTGTAAATGAGCCTCTGGCTCAAAGGTTTCTAAACTGATGTTTAAATAAATAAATAAATACATGGGTTCCTTTGTCACCACTACTTTTTGTACTAGCAACAGAACTCGCCATAAGCCCTTAGGGAATCTAAGGGGATCCCGGGCATGCAAATAGGGGGGAACCACCTTTAAAACTTTATTGTATGCTGATAACCTACTTGTCACCAGAGTACAACCCACAGGTGGTCCACACAGTTCTGGAAATACTAACAATGTTTTCACATGTGTTGGGCCTCACGAGTGAACCAGGCCAAGACCGAGGTCATTCTCCGAACTTAGTAGGGTCGGATCAACCCTTCACGGCTCCAGGCCTTAAATGGTCCCCGGTGGGTATTAAGTACCTTGGCATTATTATGCAGCCCAATCTCACCAAAATGCTAATGGCCAACTTCACTAGCCTACTAGATTCAATCAAGAACGACATAAATAGATGGAAAACGCTGTGGCTTTCTCTAGCTGGTAAGATAGATTCCATCAAAATGATGACATCCCCCAGACTGCTATACCTGCAGGCACACTTACCAGTACAAATCCTTCAGAAATGGTTTCAGAAAATTGACTCACTGGTGGGCGTTTTTTTCTGGGAAGGGAAACTGCCACGACTTAGCAGACTGAAGCTGAGACAGCACTGGAGCAAAGGAGTATGGGGACTCCCCTGGTTCCAAGGGTATCATATGGCCTTTATATTGGCACAAGTAGTATGGTGGTTTGCACCTACTGGTCACCAAGCTCCAACCTGGCTATCCCTCGAGGCAACTTTGGTAAAGGCTTCCTGTCCAGCTACAGTACTATATAGGGCAAAGCAAAATCTCCAGCTCCTACCACCATCTATGATAGTGTCAGTTAAATACTGGAAGAAGGTACACTCTTTGCCAAAACATAACCCTGCACCATGGGAATATGCACCGCTCTGGGAAAACCAGGCTCTTAAGGTGAGGAAAGAAACTGTTCACTGGAGGTTATGGGAAGCACAGGGCATCACCCAGATCTGAGACCTGTTGATACCAGGTACGAACATAATTGACTACTGACTCACTCAGAGCCAAATACCACCTACCCACCACCCACTTCTGGAGGTACCTGCAAATAAGGGATGCTATCACCCATGTCTCTAATGCCCCCAGAGGAAAGGAATCCTCCCCCTGGACCCACCCTTCATAGGCTTGGCTGTCCTTGCCCAAGAACAGGGCCAGCAGAATCTACGCCCTGCTCTGAGACACCCACCCAGACCCAACTCAGTCATCCAGAACCCAGTGGGTGCAGGAGCTTAATTCTCCGATCTCAGACCAACAGTGGTCACATAGCTGGTCGAGAATCCACTCATCATGCAGAGATGGGTGTACTCATCTCATCATGAACAAGATCCTGCTACAATGGTATCACACCCCTGCCAAGCTCAAACACCTGGGACTCAACTCAGACGATCGGTGCTGGAGATGTGGGCAAACAGAAGCCCCTGTATCGATCCTCTGGGAATGCCCACTGCTACATAATTGCTGGGCAGACATACAATCCATGTGCCAAGAAATCTATCCCAGTAACCCCAGAACCCCTCGCTGCTGCTGGGATGCGAGAGGACAGGTCTCCCAAAAGCAGCCTTGGTGCGGTGGGCTATGGTAGTGGGAGCATCTGCCAAGAGACTGATTCTGAGGAGATGGCTGCATCACAGAATGCCCAATTCTCTCAGAACTTCTTCAATGCCTGGTGCAGGTGGCCACGTCATTTAAAGACTCTTGAGTTTCACAGCAGACACCACGTCCAAATACATAGCTTGCTGGCAGCCCTTCTTAAACTCCAGGTTCTGTCACAAAACTCAGTCTAATCCAAGATGAAGAACCCCCTTGCCCTCTGGAGATCACACCCTCCAGAACTCCTCGTATCCCTTGAGCTACTTTACATTCATCACCCAAGCTGTTAGTAGTATCCCACATAGTACTGTATTGCCAAATTGTACATAGTTGGGTTTTAGATCCCTTGTAGGATAAGGTTGCACACCAAAACAGGCATATCCTGCCTCAGTGCTAGACCTGCATCTGATTAAGAAATAGGCCAAGATGAACGTTGCCGCATGTCCCCCCAACACACACCGCAACATACTCCTGAGCTCGAAGGAGCACTGGTGGAAGAACACCGAGGCGCCATGGCTTGCAGGGACAGGAAGCGAATCCTCCAGGATTGCCGGAGCAGCTGCACAGGAGGAGCTGGATGTCATTGTCCACCTAGGGACAAATGACCTGGCTAAGAAAGGGATTAGAGAAGTGCAGGAAGAGTTTGTGGAATTGGGGAGGGCCTTAATCAAGTAGCCGCATACGGTAACCTTCTCGGAGGTGCTACCCATCTATGGAATAGGAGAGGCTAGGTGTTCCGCACCATGGGATTCAATCAGTGGTTGAAAACTGGTGTGGAGCTCAGGATTTGGCTTCATTGGGGACTGGGGTCCACCTGGAGTGATGCAAGCCTATACTGGCATGATGGGCTGCATCTATCCGGGAGGGAACCAGGATCCTAGGTGATAGGTTTAAATGCTTCATTGGGAAGCTTTTAAACTAGCCAAGGGGAGGCACTGGAAAGGAGCAGGAAAATCTAGCCCCCACCCAAATAATCACGGTAGGTGCGGCAAACACCAACATAGAGGTGTCGATAGGGAGAAGGGCAGGGTAAATGGAGAAAGTGACAAAGGCAAGAAGGACAGGGATGGGACAAAGGGAGTAAGGCCATCAGGAAATGGAGGGTAATGAGTACCAATGCCCGTAGTCTGGGCAACAAGCTCCTGAACTGATGGCCTTAATGGAAGAGGGATGCCTGGATATCATAGCAGTCACAGAAACATGGTACAGAGAACCATGACTGGGATGTTAACATACCAGGGTACATAACCTACAGGAGAGACAGGCAGGAGAAGAGGGGAGGAGAAGCTTTATGTAAAGGAAGGGATAAAAGCAACTGAACAAAAGAGTAAACAGGGAGGAGAGGAGGCACTGTGGGTCACCTTGGAGACTGGAAAGGGCACCACAATCTGCACAGGGTTGGTACAGACCCCATGTCAGGGGAAGGAATGGACAAGGATATTATAGAAGGCATTCTTAGAATGGCAGAGAAAGGGGAGATACTGTTGATGGGAGACCTGAATATGCCAGATGTTAACTGGAGCACATTTTCTGCAGCCACATCCAAGAGCAGGGTCATTCTTGATGCCTTACAGGTGGCAGGCATTAGACAGCTAGTTTCGGAACCCACTCATGAGGGAGCAATCTTAGACCTCGTACTCTCAAATGGGGGCAGTGAGAGGATCTCAGATCTAGAAGTAGGTTGCCATCTGGGGGACAAGTGACCATCAAACAGTGTGGTTCACGTTAAACTCAGCTACAGAGTCAAGCCATACAAAAGTGAGGGTACTGGACTTTAGGAGGGCTGACTTTGGCAAGATGGGAGAGTGCCTCAGAAAAGCACTAGCAAACAGGCTAGAAGGAGGTGTGGAGCAACAATGGGGAATTATCAAAACTGCCATCACAGAGGCAGCAAGCCTTTGTGTGAAGCAAATAAACAAATCAAAACGAAAGAAAAAGCCACTATGGTTCTCAAAAGAGGTGGCTGTGAAAGTCAGGAAGAAAAAGATAGCATTTCAGAAGTATAAGGAAACACAGAAGGAGCAGGACAGAGAGCTGTACCAGTTAAGGCAGAAGGAAGCAGGGAGGGAAGTCAGAATAGCAAAGGCCCAAACTGAGGAAAAGATAGCCAACTCAGTTAAGAAGGGAGATAAAACCTTTTATAGGTACATCAGCGAGCGTAGAAAGACAAAGGGAGGGATAGTGAGGCTGAATAGAATGAACAGTGGGTGGGCAGAGGGGGACAGTGAAAAAGCAGGAATACTGAATGAATATTTCTGCTCAGTATTCACAAAAGAGGAGGGGGAAGTGCCTAATCCAATTAACAGAAGCACTCTTGATAGGGGGGTCGATCCCAGTCCTTTCACAGAAGAAAGGGTTCTGCAAGAACCCTAATACTGAAGGTGGACAAAGCAATGGGTCCTGATGGAATTCACCCAGAATTCTAAAAGAATTAAGGGAGGAACTAGTGAAACCACTGACTACTCTTTTTAATAAATCATGGGAGGATGGTGTGGTACCCAGGACTGGAGGAAGGCGGATGTGATTCCCTTCACAAAAGTGGGTCCAAGACAGAGGCAGGAAACTACAGACCTGTCAGTCTGACCTCTGTGGTAGGGAAAGTGATAGAGTCACTTCTGAAGGAAAGAATAGTCGAGTACCTAGAGGCCAATGGAGCACAGGACCCAAGGCAGCATGGGTTCACAGCGAAGGTCATGTCAGACGAATCTAATAGATTTCTTTGACTGGGTGACCAAAGTAGTAGACCAGGGAGGGGCTGTGGACATGGCCCACCTAGACTTTTAGCAAGGCATTTGACACAGTCCCACACAAAAAGATTAATAGTCAAATTAACCAGCCTGGGAGTGGGACTCAGGGTGGTAGCCTGGGTAAAACATTGGCTGGACAACAGGACACAGAAGGTAATTGTAAATGGAGTCCACTCTAAGAAAGGGGGTTACTAGTGATACCGCAGGGTTCATATTGGGTCCAGTCCTTTTAATGTCTTCATCAGTGACATTGTAGAGGGACTGGAAGGAAAAGTATGCCTTTTGCAGATGACACAAAGATCTGCAACAGGGTTGATACACAAGGAGGCATGGAAAGGATGAAAAGGGACTTGGCAAGGTTGAAGGAATGGTCAGAAGTATGGCAGCTAGATTCAATGCAAAGAAGTGCAAATAATGCACCTGGGAAACAAGAACCCAGGAAGAATACACAATGGTGGGAGGTAGTAACAACAACAAAAAGGAAAGGGACCTGGGGTAATCATATCAGATGACCTTAAGGTTAGCAAGCAATGTGAGAAGGCAGTAGGGAGGGCTGGGGGTATACTGGGATGTATAGGAGAGGCATCATCAGCAGAAAGCAGGAAGTTGTTATCCTCTGTACAGACAGTTGGTGAGACCTCATCTGGAGTACTGTGTCCAGTTCTGGAGACCCCATCTCTGCAAGGACATAGACAGGATAGAGGCAGTCCAGAGGAGGGCAACTAAAATGGTGCAGGGTCTGCAAGAGAAGCCGTATGAGGAGAGACTAAAGGAGCTTAATATGTATACCCTTGAGGAAAGAAGGGAGAGGGGGGACATGATAGAAACTTTTAAGTACCTCAGTGGGATCAACAAAGTCCAAGAGGGTAGCATCTTTCAGAAAAAGAGACGTGCAAGAACAAGGGGACACAATTTAAAGATAGAAGGAGGCGGTTCAGGGCAATGTGAGGAAGTATTATTTCACAGAGTGGTAGTGGATGCATGGAACAGCCTTCCTGAGGAGGTTGTGGGGTCTAAAACTGTGGGAGAATTCAAAGAATGCATGGGACAGACATAAGGCAATTCTTGTGGGGGTAGGAAGAAATGGGCTGTTGATTAACTAGGATCTGTGGCCTATCCTGTAGGTAGGGAAATGGGCAGACTAGATGGGCCTAGCGGTCCTTATCTGCCATCAAAGTCTATGTTTCTATGATATTACACTGTTGCATGGTTCCACCTGTCAGTCTGCATAAATACCACTTGTACAGGTCTGAGAAATTATTGTTGCACTGTATCCCTGTGGACACCAAATGCTGCGGTGTACCGCAGGGTATCTATATGGTGTTGGTCTGCTGTAATAATAAAAATCTTTAACAATAAAAAAAGCAATGATCTATTCCGTCCTCTCCCTTTTCTGCCACTTGTCTGTCTCTTGCCTGTCTGCGCAAATGGTCTTGAGGCACTTAGGAATTGGCCACTCTGATGGTCCCACAATTCCCCCCATTTCTCTTTCTTCCTTTGCTTGCTGGTTCTGTTCTTTCTCCCTTTGCTTCTCTGTGGTTAAAAACATATATTTGAATCTTTATGTGAAACTGGGATCCCCTGGTTAGCAAATGTATAGCATTATATTGTTGAAATGATTGCAGAAAGCTATTTGGGTTTCTTAAGAAAATAATAATCTTTAATACAAGGGGTTGACCTTGAGATGTATTCTGACCTTCACAAGCTCATTTACAGACTTGTCAACAGGAGACAAGCTACGGGACAAAATGTTTTATTTTGTTGCACCTGTTAAGACTAAATGTGCTTTTCAGGCTGGCCTCGGGAAAGAAACTGACACCGTTCTAATACATTTTGTGAAAAATAGGATATATGTAGTTGCCAGCAGATTAGACCAAATGGTCTATCATGTCTGCCCAAATGCAGCTCACTGATAAAGTGTAGTAGCTGTTCCACCTCACTTCTTTAACCCATCATCCCCACTCACCTGCTCCTGCTGTTCTCCTTAACGCCAGCCTTCACCAAGCCCTTGTATCTGTCTCATTCTGTCTTGAACCTGGCTAAGGTATCCAGTTTTATCAGTTCATCAGATAGTGCACTCCAGGATTCCACCACTGTCTCCGTGAAATAATTTGCCTCGCACTCCCTCTTTACTGCCCTACCAGCTTTAGACTGTGTCCTCTCATAGCTCCCCTTCAGTTTTAACAGTCCCTCCGCTGCCACCCTGTTGACTCCCTTCAGCTATTTGAAGGTCTCTATCATGTTCCCCCGTCCCTCCTGTCTTCCAGGGAAAACATGTTCAACTCCCTCAGTCTGTTTTCATATGCCAAGTCCCCCAAGCCACAGATCATCTTTGTCACCCTTCTTTGTACCTTCTTCTGCAATGCAATGTCCCTCTTTAGGCGAGGATGCCAGAACTGCATACAATACTCCGTGTGCAGCCTAACCAATGAGTTGTATAGGGGAAGAATAACCTCCCTGCTCTTGGATGATATACCCCTAGATATACACCCAGCATCTTATTCATCTTAGCTGCTGCCCTCCTGCACTGCTCAGAACTGTTCCATTTGGCATCAGTCATTACCCCCAGATCTTTCTTCATCATAGAGACTGCCAACTGAACTCCCAACTGGTAGCTATACCCAAGGTTTCTAATATCCAGGTGCATAATGCTGCATTTACTCACATTAAACCTCAATTGCCATGTGCATGCCTGTTCTTCCAACCTCTTTAAGTTGTCCTGTAATGCCCTCCTACCTCTTTTGGGGATTTCAAAATAACTACCCGCCTCTGCCCCCACTTTGACATCATCAGCGAACAGGCTCATCTTACTCCCAATTTCCTCCTTTTTGTCTACAATGAACAATTTGAAGAGGATAGGTCCCAGCACTGAACCCTGCTGGATCCCACTGATGACCCTTCTATGAGTCGGGGCCGCACCCTCCCACTATCACCTTTTGCTGTCTATGCTCATGCCAGTTAGCCACCCGCCTTACCAAATTTTCATCATCCTAGGTTTCTCAATTTCCAGATCAGCTTCCCGTGTGGGACAGAGTTGAAGGCCTTGCTGAAATCCAAATACAGAACATCAACAGGCTTTCTGCTATCCAGGGACCTTGTCACCCAGTTGAAAAATTCAACCAGGTTTGTTTGACACAACCACCACTGGACAAACCCATGTTGGTTGTCATCCTGAACACCTGAGTCTCAGGAACTCTACCATCCTTTCTTTTAAGACAGTCTCCATCACTTTCCCCACCACAGAGGTCAGGCTGACTGGTCTGTAGTTTCCCGGCTCTTCCCTAGGTCCACTTTTGTGGAGGGGTACTACATGTGTCATCCTCCAATCCTGTGGAACGCAACCTGATTGGAGGAAGGAATTGAATAAATCCACCAACAGAGGTGTTGGGACATCCACCAGTTTACGTAGAACCCTGGGGTGGATGCAGTCTGGACCAGGGGCTTTTTCTGTCCTCAATATCTTTAGTGCCTTCATCACCCTCTCAATCTTTATCTCCCCATCTGTGAATGCTTCCCCACCGTGCCCCCAACCCTACTCCCTCCCTGGTACGTAACTTAGAAACAATCAGGATGTGAAGTTTAAATTGCCAGGAAAAACATCTTATAAAAAGAGAGCAATGTTTTGTTTAGAAAAATATATAGAGATTGAAATTTAAATTGAGAGAAAGACTCAGATGAAGGATTTTGTTTGTACTCCCTTTAGAAAGAGCTGTCATATACAATTTTATTTATTTTTTTCTATTTTATTGTTATTGACAATAATAAACTGCTACTTGCGAATTTTATAACTTCTCCTGGCCTGCTTACGCTTCCTGACATATGCCTCTAGCACAGTCCTCTTTGGGGATTTCAAAATAAATTGTCTCTCCCTGTCTTCCAAACCATTTTTCTTTTTTGCTTTAGTTTATTGTAGAGACATGTCATACAGGATTACATTTATATGATCATAGTATTAATACATCCAAAATAAAACCAATATTTAAGAATTCGTCAGTATACATAACATGTCTCATCTCTGTTATAGTATGTCAGACTAGTGTTAACCACTAACTAGCTGCAAATGAAAAGAAAGCTTTTAAAAACATTTTTTGAAACATGTAAATTAATTTGAATGCATGGTGGTTAGCGGTCAGCCCTATTAGTCATATAGCATTTGTTCCAATATTGGTATCTGCTCTATCTCTTCAATTAGATGTGCATAAGGCAGCCACCTAGAGTTAAATAGTTCTGTGTTAAGATGGAGCCTGGCTGACATCTCTTCCATCATTTTTATCTTTTTGCAGTTCTGGATCGACGCTTCTCTATCAGGTGGGTCTGCCCGCAACCATTTTTGGGTGATTGCCTTTAGAGCTGCAGCTATTAGAATGCTGAACAAGTATCTTTTGGCCCTACCTCTTAGATCCGTTGGATATAGGCCTCCAATCAAATGGAATCCCTTCAACCTTGGTTGAATTTCAAAAATCTTGCAGATCCAGTCCTGTACTTCTCCCTAGTATCCCTGTAACACCTTACAATTACAGTATATGTGTGTGGGGGCGCCCTCTTCACCACAGCCTTTCCAACAGGGGTCAGAAACATTTGTGTGCATATATTTTGATCTGCCATGTGTTCGGAAACACTGACTCATTGCTTTCCACCTAAACTCCCTCCAGCTTCCTGAGAGTGTATTTCTATGAGTGGCCTCCCATATTTGTGCTCATTCTTTTGGAAGCAGGTTCTGAGACATTTCCCCTTCCCACTGTGTCTGCATTTTTTCAGTTTCCTTAATGACCATGTCCCTATTCATTGAGGAGTATAACCCCATAATAATGTGCTTGGCATTTTGTTGTTGGGATAGCAGACGTATCTGCAGCACCAGTGGGTGCTGGATTGACCACAAGGACTTCTTTTTTTAAATCATTTTCTATTTATTTCACCCCTGCAGAGCAGACCCTTAGCAATCTCCAGCTGCCAGCACCTGCACCCATGGACCAGGTCTGGCGCTTGGATTATATGCCCATACACACAGGGCTAGCCTTTCATCGCTCCACACCCTGGTGAAGGTGCCTCTCGTGACCCGGGACACAGGGCAGCTGTCATCAGCCACGAGATCGCCCCACTATTTCCGCATTACTCTTCTTCCCGAGAGTCGGACACGCCAATGGCATCAGAGCATGTCTGTGCTGGCGCCTGCCACGTTGCTTGCTATGCGCGGCTGCTTGAGTAGGCTGGCCTCTGCCAGTCACTGCTGCAATGCGATCGTTGCGCTCCCAGGGAAGGAGGCAGTTGTGGGGCGCTCAATTCTTCTTCTCCCCTGCTACCAAGCCTGAGCCGAGTCCGTTCCCAAACCCCGGTCACCGGCGTGGCACAAGGTGTTGCGTCCAGCGCCTCAACCCTAAGCGCCACAGGCCGGAGACCACAAGGACTTCTGAATCTGTGATTGTTGTAGATAGGTTCTTACTTGAAGAAATCTAAAGAAATCTGTACGGGTAGTTGAAATTCTCTCTGTATCTGCTGAAAGGATTTTAAAGTTCTGTCATTATAGAACGGGAGATGAATAGTAGCCTCTACTGTCCCATCTTTTGAAAGTAGGATCCTGGGTTGCTGGTGTGAAATTCTTCTGTTTCCATAATGGAACCCAGTGAGTCTGTGATTCTGCAATCTGCAATTTATTTTTTATTAATAGCCAGGTCCTAAGGGTATATCTTATCCATTTGTTACTTAACAATTTCAGTTCCTGCATGGATTCAATTTCCCATCCTATCTCCTCTAAGTGTATCCCCATATTTGTTCCCTGTTTTATCGACTTCAGGCTGTAGTCTTGTGATTGTTACATATATCTATCAAGTCACCCAGTTGAGATGCCAAGTAATATTCTTTTAAATTGGGCAGGCTATAACCTCCTGTTTTTTGTGTCTCCTCAGGATTACCCATCTGACCCTTGGTCTCTTGCCTTGCCACACAAATTTCTTGAGGATTCCCGATATTTCTTTCAAGTCTTTACTAGGGACCTGAAAAGGGAGATTTTGAAAGAGGAGTAGAAACCTTGGGAGAACATTAGATGTTACCACGTCTATTCTATGCGTAAAAGAGAGTGGAAGTACCGGCCAACTTTTAATATCTGCAAAAACCTCTTGTTTCAGCCTGCCATAATTGGCTCCATATAGGTTACTTACATTTCTGGGTATCTATTCCCAGATAGCTGACTGTCTCAGCATTCCAAGTACCTGGGAATAAAGTTTTGATTTCTCCACTATTTTTCCCACTGACTGTTATAATTTTAGTCTTTGACATATCAACTTGAACCCTGATATTGACCCATATCTGTCCAGATTTATCAATTCTGGGATAGTGGCCTTAGGATCCCTCAGGTATATTACTGTCTCATCTGCATAGAGAGACACCTTGCTTTCATGCCCCCCCTACACAAATTCCCCCAAGCTGCCTGTCACTCCTTATTGCCTCAGCTAACGGCTCCATGCTGAGAGCAAAGAGTAGGGGTGAGAATGGGCATCCTTGTCTGGTGCCTCTCTGTAGTTTAAAGCCATTGGAAAAAGTGCATTTTACTTTTGTTTTGGCTGTGGTGTTAGTGTACAATGCTTTCATTATTTTTAAAAAACCTTCCCTGAAGCCCATTTTTCCAGTTAACTGTAGGAATTCCCAGTTAGGCTGATCAAAGGTCTTCTCTGCATCTTTCAGAATCACAGTCTGAGGGTCCTTTGATTTACTGTATCTCCTTCTTCTAAAATATTAAGCACGAGTCTTATGTTGTCCTTAAGGTGTCTCCCTGGGATGAATCCTGTTTGGCCAAGGTGTACCATGTCTGTCACTACATGTTGTAGTCTGTTCGCTAATATTTTCATACAAATTTTAAATTCTTGGTTTAACAGGGAAATGGACTGGTATGATTTGCATAAGGTTGGGTCTTTTCCAGGTTTAGGCAGCACTGTGATGACTGCTTGCCAGAGTTTGGTATAACTTCCTTGGACTAGCAGTATCTGAACAGTGCACCAGGTATGGTTAACTACGCTCTGAATGTTTGTAGAAGTCCAAACTAAAGCCATCAGACCCTGGAGCCTTGTTTGAGGGGAGATCTTTGATAATGTTATTTACCTCTGCATCTGTGATAGGTCTCACTAGCTGGGTTACTTGTGTCTCTGAGAGTTTTGGTATATTGAGGGTTTCCAGGAATTGTAAAGTTTTTTGGGCTATCTGGTCTTTTGTTTTATCCTCTTCGTATAGTGTCTGGTAAAAGGTGGTGAATTGCTTAACTATTTTGTCTGGTTGTGTTTCTGTTTGTCTCTCCTCCCCCTGCCTCTTTACTTTCTTTCTGCCTTCCTTTCTTAGTCTATAGGCTAATAGAGGCTAGCCTACCTCCACTTCATAATATCTATGGGCTGTGTATCTTATTTGCCCCTCTTTTTGCTCAAAATGTCTTGTAGCTCAGACTTAACCTTGTTCATTTCTTTAAGGTCTACGGTATTAAGGTTTTATTTTTTTGTGGCTCTGCTCTAATTCTTTTAATTTTTTTTTCTAGGTCTGCTTGCATGGCCAGCTGCTGTTTTTTTTTTTTGACGACTATACTATGATGTGCCCTCTTAGAACTGCCTTCATGGCATCCCACATGACAGGTTCCTGAACTTCATCTCCTGCACTGAATTGTCTATATTCTTTTATGTCTGCTTCTAATGTATTTTTAAACACCTTTTCATTTAATAAAGAAGTGTTGAGTCTCCACTGTGTGACTTTCTTTATCTGACCGTGTTGTATTTTTATAGAGATGGGGGCATCATTAGAAATTATTAGTGGATGGATTTCACTATGTGTAATCTTGCTAAGGTAAGAAAAGTACAGTTACATAAGAACTTAATGTAACGGTAGCTCAAGAAGAGCTCTTGTAGCAGGTAATAACTGTTAGGACTATGCCGCCAGGCACTAGGACTCTTTGAAAACTTCTAGCTAGCAGTCCAAGATGGGGGACCACCCCCGACATCATCTTCAGTATATAGGAGGCGGTCCCCCAGCACCACCCCAGTTCACCTGCTGGAGACATGGCTAGCATGAAAGATACGACAAACTCAATAGAGACATACATGAAGAAGCACTGGGGAAGGAGGGAGCAAAAATATACCTGCTGCAAGAGCTCTTCTATAAGATCCACTGTTAAGGTAAGTTTTTATGTAACTGTACTATCTCACTTTGAGATAGAGCTCTTGCAGCAGGTAATAACAGGACTGAGTCCCAAGCAGTACTGAGATAACACCAGGTCAGAAGGATAGTGGCTATATAGGTACTCCTGTGCTCCTACGATAGTAACCCTTGGAGGACTGCCAGGCCGAAATCTGCCCTCTTCTGGAAGCAATGTCCAGACTATAGTGCCTGACAAAGGTTTGTACTGAACTCCAGGTGACTGCGGCACTGAGGTCTGCTGCTGACACATTTCTGAGAAATGCGAAAGAAGTCGCTATCCCTCTAGTTGAATGACCCATAACCGGGCCCAGCAAGGGTTTGCCATACTTTTCGTGGCTGAATACAATGCAGTTGACTAGCCACTTGGACATAGTCTGTTTTGTAATCGTGCCCCAAGCATTTGTTGGGCAAAGGAGACAAACCATTGCTCCGACTTCCTTACGGACCGAGTACAGTCAGCATAATATCTGAGGACCTGTGAACATCCAGAGTATATAACAATGCCTCCCTTTGTTGGAATATTCAGGTAGTAAACAGGCAGGTGAATATCTTGGTAGAGGGTAAACCCAACACCGCCTTTGGAAGAAACTTAGGATTGGTGCAGGGACACCTTGTCCTTGTGAAAAACAATATGGCTCCTCACACATGAGAGCCTGGTGCCCGGAAATCCTCCAGTCCAAAGTAACAGCAACTAAAACAACGCTTCCACTTAAGCTCACAAACCATGGGTGGCTCAAAGGGCAATGTTAATTCTTCTAATACAATAGTTCTCAGACTTTGTCACTGTGAGCCTCCCCAAATTAATGGAAAAGATTTTGAGCCTCCCCCAAAAATTGAAATAATCTTGGGAGTCCCCAAAGAAAAATAACGTACTGTACTTTGTGCAGTACACCATGAATAAATTGAAACCCCTTCGAGTTCTGGGTTCACATTCAGTTCTTTGTCTTATACTGACTTGGAACTTTTGAAAAAGAGCTCATGTGCTCAAAGGTGTTATCTGAATAACAAATAAATAAAATAAATATTATTATTCAGCTTATTATACCCCCCCACAGGCCAACCTACTTGCTCTGCTATTTTCATTCTTGAACCATTGTTACCACTTGTTGCAGTACCTTCATGGGTCAGACTACTTCCTCTGTTTCCTCTCTATATTAAATAACCTTCCTACATACTTTGCCTCTCCCTCTGCTTCTCTGCTCCCAAGCAACATTTTGGGGATTACTTTGCTCCTTCCTGCTATTGCTCTTAGCACTTCTATGCTCAACCCTTGTATCTGGACTGTTCTGCCATCAGTTTACAAATTGATCAATTACCACCACTCATTACCACCCCCCTTCCCTGAGGAGACCGGAGGTCGTGAGGGCCTGCCCTGAAGCCCTCCCTCCCCACAGAAGCCCTGAACCCGAGACACACCAGAGACCACCCCCTCCCGAGGAGACCGGAGATTGTGAGGGCCTGCCCTGAAGCCCTCCCTGCCCACAGAAGCCCCGAACCCGAGACACACCAGAGAACACCTCCCTCCACCGAGGAGGCCAGAGGTCGCGAGGGCCTGCCCTGAAGCCCTCCCTGCCCGCAGAAGCCCTGAACCCGAGACACACCAGAGACCACCCCTCCCCCGGGGACCGGAGGTTGCAGGGGCCTGCCTGAAGCCCTCCTTGCCCGCAGAAGCCCGAACCGAGACACACCAGAGACCATCCTCCCCCCGAGGAGACCGGGAGACGGGCCTGCCCTGAAGCCCTCCCTGCCCGCAGAAGCCCCAACCCGAGACACACAGAGACCATCCTCCCCGAGGAGACCGGAGGTCGCGAAGGGCCTGCCCTGAAGCCCTCCCTGCCCGCAGAAGCCCCGAACCCGAGACACACCAGAGACCACCCTCCCCGAGGAGACCGGAGGTCGCGAGGGCCTGCCCTGAAGCCCTCCTGCCCGCAGAAGCCCCGAACCCGAGACACACAACAGAACCACCCCTCCTGAGGGGAGACTGGAGGTCGCGAGGGCCTGCCCTGAACTCCCCTGCCCACAGAAGCCCCAAACCCGAGACACACCAGAGACCACCCCCCCCCCTGAGGAGACTGGAGGTCACGAGAGCCTGCCCTGAAGCCCTCTCTGCCCGCAGAAGCCCCGAACCCAAGACACACCAGAGACCACCCCCTCCCCAGAGGAGACCGGAGGTCATGAGGGCCTGCCCTGAAGCCCTCCCTGCCCGCAGAAGCCCGAACCCGAGACACACCAGAGACCACCCTCCCTAGGAGACTGAGGTCGTGAGGGCCTGCCCTGGCTTCCTCCATGCCCGCAGAAGCCACGAACCCGAGACACACCAGAGACCACCTCCCTCCCTGAGGAGAACGGAGGTCGAGGGCCTGCCCTGAAGCTCTCCTGCCCACAGAAGCCCTGAACCCGAGACACACCAGAGACCAGCCCTCCCTGAGGAGACTGGAGGTCGAGAGGGCTGCACCCTCTGCCCACAGAAGCCCAACCCAAGACACACCAGAGACCACCTCTCCGAGGAGACTGGAGGTCGTGGAGGGCCTGCCCTGAAGCCCTCCCCTGCCCGCAGAAGCCCTGAACCCAGACACACCAGAGACCACCCCTCCCGAGGAGACCGGAGGTCGAGGGCCTGGCCTCAGCCCCCATGCCCGCAGTAGCCACGAACCACCGAGACACACCAGAGACCACCTCCCTGAGGAGACCGGAGGTCGCGAGGGCCTGCCCTGAAGCTCTCCCTGCCCGCAGAAGCCCCTTAACCCGAGACACCAGAGACCACTCCTCCCCGAGGAGACTGGAGACTCCAGGGCCTGTCCTGAAGCCTCCTGCCCCACAGAGCCCCAAACCCAGACACACCAGAGACCACTCCCTCCCCGAGGAGACTGGAGGTCACGAGGCCTGCCTGAAGCTCCTCCCCTGCCTGCAGAAGCCCAACCCGAGACACACCAGAGACCATCCTCCCCGAGGGAGACTGAGGTCACGAGGCCTGCCCTGAAGTCCTCCCTGCCCACAGAAGCCCCGAACCCGAGACACACCAGAGACCACCCCCTTCCCCGAGGAGACCGGAGGTCGCGAGGGCCGGCCCTGAAGCCCTCCCTGCCCGCAGAAGCCCTGAAACCGAGACACACCAGAGACCATCCCCCTTCCCCGAGGAGACCGGAGGTCACGAGGGCCTGCCCAAGCCCCTCTGCCCGCAGGAAGCCCAACCTGAGACACACAGAGACCACCCCTCCCCCAAGAGACCGGAGGTCGCGAGGGCCTGCCTTGAAGCCCTCCCTGCCCGCAGAAGCCCTGAACCCGAGACACACCAGAGACCATCCCCCTTCCCCAAGGAGACCGGAGGTCGCGAGGGCCTGCCCTGAAGCTCTCCCTGCCCACAGAAGCCCTGAACCCGAGACACACCAGAGACCACCTCCCTCCGCCGAGGAGACCGGAGGTCGCGAGGGCCTGCCCTGAAGCACTGTCTGCCAGCAGAAGCCCCGAACCCAAGACACACCAAAGACCACCCACCTCCCCCGAGGAGACCGGAGGTCGGGAGGGCCTGCCCTGAAGCTCTCCCTGCCCACAGAAGCCCCGAACCCGAGACACCAGAGACCACCCTCAGGAGACCAGAGGTCCTGAGGGCCTGCCCCTGAAGCACTCTCTGCCCGCAGGCTCCCAAACCCAAGACACACCAGAGACCACCCCCTCCCTTCAGGAGACTGGAGCTCGCGAGGGCCTGCCCTGAAACCCTCCCTGCCCGCAGAAGCCCCAAACCTGAGACACACCAGAGACCATCCCCCTCTCCCGAGGAGACCGGAGGTCGCGAGGGCCTGCCCTGAAGCCCTCCCTGCCCGCAGAAGCCCTGGACCTGAGACACACCAGAGACCATCCCCCTCCCCCGAGGAGACCGGAGGTCACGAGGGCCTGCCCTGAAGCACTCTCTGCCCACAGAAGCCCCGAACCCGAGACACACAGAGACCACCTCCCTCCCCTGAGGAGAACGGAGGTCGCGAGGGCCTGCCCTGAAGCTCTCCCTGCCCACAGAAACCCTGAACCCGAGACACACCAGAGACCAGCCCCCTCCCCCGAGGAGACTGGAGGTCGTGAGGGGAAGCACTCTCTGCCCACAGAAGCCCCGAACCCAAGACACACCAGAGACCACCACCTCCCCCGAGGAGACCGGAGGTCACGAGGGCCTGCCCTGAAGCCCTCCCTGCCCGCAGAAGCCCTGAACCCAAGACACACCAGAGACAACCCCCTTCCCCGAGGAGACCGGAGGTCGCGAGGGCCTGCCCTGAAGTCCTCCCTGCCCGCAGAAGCCCAACCTGAGACACACCAGAGACCACCTCCTCGAGAGAGGTTGAGGGCCTGCCCTGAAGCCTCCCTGCCCGCAGAAGCCTCGAACCCCGAGACACACCAGAGACCACTCCTCCCGAGGAGACTGGAGATCGCGAGGCCTGTCCTGAAGCCTCCCTGCCCGCAGTAGCCCCAAACCCAGACACACCAGAGACCACTCCTCCCGAGGAGACCGAGGTCACGAGGGCCTGCCCTGAAGCCCTCCCCGCCTGCAGAAGCCCCGAACCCGAGACACACCAGAGACCACCCTCCCCGAGGAGACTGGAGGTCATGAGGGCCTGTCCTGAAGCCCTCTCTGCCCAAGGTAGCCCCCGAACCCGAGACACACCAGAGACCACCTCCCCGAGGGAGACCGAGGTCGCGAGGGCCGGCCTTGAAGCCCTCCCTGCCCGCAGAAGCCCTGAAACCGAGACACACCAGAGACCATCCCTCCCCGAGGGAGACCGGAGGCCCGAGGGCCTGCCCTGAAGCCCTCTCTGCCCGCAGAAGCCCCGAACCTGAGACACACCAGAGACCACCCCCTCCCCCGAGGAGACCGGAGGTCGCGAGGGCCTGCCCTGAAGCCCTCCCTGCCCGCAGAAGCCCTGAACCCGAGACACACCAGAGACCACCCCCTCCCCCAAGGAGACTGGAGGTCGCGAGGGCCTGCCCCTGCATTTTCCTCCCCTGCCTACAGAAGTCCTTGAACCCGAGACACACCAGAGACCACCTCCGCCGAGGAGACTGGAGGTCATGCAGGGCCTGCCCTGAAGCACTGTCTGCCAGCAGAAGCCCCGAACCCAAGACACACCAAAGACCACCCACCTCCCCCGATGAGACCGGAGGTCGGGAGGGCCTGCCCTGAAGCTCTCCCTGCCCACAGAAGCCCCGAACCCGAGACACACCAGAGACCACCCCCCGAGGAGACCAGAGGTCCTGAGGGCCTGCCCTGAAGCACTCTCTGCCCGCAGAAGCCCCGAACCCAAGACACACCAGAGACCACCCCCCTCAGGAGACTGGAGCTCGCGAGGGCCTGCCCTGAAACCCTCCCTGCCCGCAGAAGCCCCAAACCTGAGACACACCAGAGACCATCCTCCCCGAGGAGACTGAGGTCGCGAGGGCCTGCCCTGAAGCCCTCCTGCCTGCAGAAGCCCTGGACCTGAGACACACTTAGAGACCATCCCTCCCCGAGGAGACTGAGGTCACGAGGGCCTGCCCTGCAGCACTTCTCGCCCACAGTAGCCCTTAACCCGAGACACACCACGAGACCACCCTCCCCAGCGAGGAGACCGGGAGGTCGTGAGGGCCTGCCCTTGAAGCCTCCCTGCCCAGAAGACCCTCAACCCGAGACACCAGAGACCACCCCTCCCCAAGGAGACCGGAGGTCGCGAGGGCCTGTCCTGAAGCCTCCCTCGCCCTGCAGAAGCCCCAAACCCCAGACACACCAGAGACCACTCTCTCCCGAGGAGACTGGAGGTCACGATGCCTGCCCTGAAGCCCTCCCTGCCCGCAGGCCTCAACCCGAAAGACACACCAGAGACCACCCTCCCCGAGGAGACCGAGGTCGTGAGGGCCTGCCCAAGCCCTCCCTGCCCACAGCCCCAACCTCGAGACACACCAGAGACCACCTCCTCCCTGAGGAGACCGGAGGTCACGAGGGCCTGCCCTGAACCTCTCCGCCCACAGAAGCCCCAACCCGAGACACACCCAGAGACCACGCACCTCCCTGAGGAGACCGAGGTCGCGAGGGCCTGCCCTGAAGCTTCCTGCCTGCAGAAGCCTCAACCCGAGACACACCAGAGACCACCCCTCCCCGAGAGGAGATCGGAGGCTTGAGGCCTGCCCTGGCTCCTCTCTGCCCGCAGAAGCCCAACCCAGACACACCAGAGACCACTCCTCCCCGAGGGGAGACCGGGAGGTCGCGAGGGCCTGCCCTGAAGCCCTCCCTGTCCGCAGTAGCTCCCAACCCGAGACACACAGAGACCACCTCGGGAGACTGAGGTCACGAGGGCCTGCCCGCAGAAGCCCCAACCCAGACACACCAGAGACCATCCCTCCCCAGAGGGAGACTAGGGTCATGAGGGCCTGCCCTGAAGCCCTCCCCTGCACGCAGAAGCCCCGAACCCGAGACACACCAGAGACCACCCTCCCCGAGGAGGACCGGAGGTCGAGCCTGCCCTGAAGCTCCTCCCTGCCCGCAGAAGCTAGCGAACCCAGACACACCAGAGACCACCCTCCCCGAGAGAGACCGGAGGTCCTGAGGGCCTGCCCTGGAGCCCTCCCTGCCCGCAGAAGCCCCAACCCGAGACACACCAGAGACCACCCCTCCCCTGAGGAGATCGGAGGTTGCGCAGGGCTTGCCCTGAAGCCTCCTCCCTGCCCGAGAAGCTATGAACCCAGAGACACACCAGAGACCACCCTCCCCATGGAGACTGGAGGTCGCGAGGGCCTGTCCTGAAGCCTCCCTGCCCGCAGGCTCCCAACCCGAGACACACCAGAGACCACTCCTCCCCCTGAGGAGACCGGAGGCTCGAGGGCCTGCCCCAAGCACTCTTCTGCCCACAGAAGCCTCAACTCAGACACAACAGAGACCACCCCTCCCCGAGGGAGACCGGAGGCTGCTTGGGCCTGCCCCAAGCCCTCCCTGCCCGCAGAAGCCTTGAACCCCAGACACACCAGACCACCCCTCCCCCAAGGAGACCGGGAGGTCGAGGGCCTGTCCTGAAGCCTCCTGCCCGCAGAAGCCCCAAACCCGAGACACCAGAGACCACTCCTCCCGAGGAGACCGGAGGTCACGAGGGCCTGCCTCCCAAGCCCTCCCCGCCTGCAGAAGCCCCAACCCGAGACACACCAGAGACCACCCTCTCCCGAGGAGACTCGGAGGTCATGAGGCCTGTCCGAAGCCCTCTCTGCCCACAGAAGCCTCAACCCAGACACAGCACGAGCACCCTCCCCGAGGAGACCGGAGGCCATAGGGCCGCCCTGAAGCCCTCCCTGCCCGCAGAAGCCCTGAAACCCCGAGACACACCAGAGACCATCCTCCCCGAGGAGATCGGAGGTCACGAGGGCTCTGCCCTGAAGCCCCTCTGCCCGCAGCCCCTACCTGAGACACACCAGAGACCACCTCTCCCCAGAGGACCGGAGGTCGCGAGGGTCTGCCCTGAAGCCTCCTGCCCGCGGAAGCCCCTGAACCCGGGAGACACACCAGAGACCATCCCCTTCCCAAGGGAGACCGGAGGTCGCGAGGGCTCGCCCCAGCTTCCTCGCCCACAGTAGTTCTGGAACCCGGGAGACACACTAGACCACCTCCTCCTCACGAGGAGGACCTGGAGGTCGCGAGGGCTGCACCTGGAAGCACTGTCTGCCAGCAGAAGCCCCGAACCCAAGACACACTCCAAGACCACCCACCTCCCCGAGGAGGACTGGAGGTCGGGAGGGCCTGCCCTGGAAGCTCTCCCTGCCCAGAAGCCCTCGAACCCCAGACACACCAGAGACTACCCTCCAGGAGACCACCAGAGGCCCTGAGGGCCTAGTTCTGAAGCACTCTTCTGCCCGCAGTTTTCCCCAACCCAAGACACCAGAGACCACCCTCCCTCAGGAGACTGGAGCTCATGAGGGCCTGCCCTGAAACCCTCCCTGCCCGCAGGTAGCCCCAAACCTGAGACACACCAGAGACCATCCTCCCCCGAGGGAGACCGGAGGTCGCGAGGGCCTGCCCTGAAGCCCTCCTGCCCGCAGAAGCCCTGGACCTGAGACACACCAGACCATCCCTCCCCCGAGGAGACCGAGGTCACGTAGGGCCTGCCCTGAAGTACTCTCTGCCCACAGAAGCTGCCAACCCGAGACACACCAGAGACCACCCTCCCGAGGAGACCTGAGGTCGCGAGGGCCTGCCCTGAAGCCCTCCCTGCCCGCAGAAGAACCAACCCCGAGACACACCAGAGACCACCCTCCCCTAAGGAGACCGGAGGTCGCAGGGTCTGTCCTGAAGCCCTCCTGCCCGCAGAAGCCCCAAACCCGAGACACACCAGGAGACCACCTCTCCCCCAGGAGATCTGAGGTCACGAGCCTGCCCTGAAGCCCTTCCTGCCCGCAGAAGCCTCAACCCGGACACACCAGAGACCACCCTCCCCAGGAGACTGGAGGTCGTGAGGGCCTGCCCTGGAAGCCCTCCCTGCCCACAGAAGCCCCTAACCCGAGACACACCAGAGACCACCTCCCCCTGAGGAGACCGAGGTCACGAGGGCCTGCCTTGAACCTCTCCCTGCCCACATGAAGCCTCAACCCGAGACACCAGACACCACGCACCTCCTGAGGAGACCTGAGGTCGCGAGGGCCTGCCCTGAAGCTCTCCTGCCCGCAGAAGTCTCGAACCCGAGACAACACCAGAGACCACCCTCCCCGAGGAGACCGGAGGCGTGAGGGTCCCTGAAGCCCTCCCCTGCCCGCAGAAGCCCGAACCCGAGTATACCAGAGACCACCCTCCTCGAGGGAGACCGGAGGTCGCGAGGGCCTCAAGCCCTGGCTGCCTCCCTGCCTCGCAGAAGCCCTCCGAACCCCGAGACACTCGAGAGACTACCCTCCCCGAGGAGACTGGGAGGTCACTTGGGCTTGCTCATAGAAGCCCCACACCCAGACACACTCAGAGACCATCCCTCCCCGAGGAGCATTCCCGGAGGTCGCGAGGGCCTGCCCTGAAGCCCTCCCTGCACGCAGAAGCCTCAACCCGAGTATACACCAGAGACCACTCCTCCCCGAGGAGACCGGAGGTCGCGAGCCTGCCCTGAAGCTCCTCCTTGCCCGCAGAAGCTCTTTAACCCGAGACACACCAGAGACCACCCTCCTGAGGAGACCGGAGGTCGCAGGGCCTCGCCTGAAGCCCTCCCCTGCACCCGCAGGAAGCCCCAACCCGAGACACACCAGAGACCACCCTCCCCAGGGGAGACCGGAGGTTGCGAGGGCCTGCCCTAGGCCTCCCCTGCCCGCAGAAGCCCCGAACCCGAGACACACCAGAGACCATCCCTCCCCGGGGAGACCTGGAGGTCGCGAGGGCCTGCCCTGAAGCCCTCCCTGCACGTGAAGCCCCGAACCCGAGACACACCAGAGACCACCCTCCCGAGGAGACCGGGAGGTCGCGAGGGCCTGCCCTGAAGCCCTCCCTGCCCATAGAAGCCCCAACCCGAGACACACCAGAGACCACTCCTCCCGAGGGAGAACCGGAGGTTGAGAGCCTGCCCTGAAGCCCTCCCTGCCTGCAGAAGCCCCAACCCGAGACACACCAGAGACCACCCCTCCCTAAGGAGACCAGAGGTCAGGAGACCTGCCCTGAAGCCCTCTCTGCCCGCAGAAGCCCCAACCCAGACACACCAGAGACCACCTCCCTCGAGGAGACTGAGGTCGCGAGGCTCGCCCTGAAGCCCTCCCTTGCTCGCAGAAGCTCAACCCGAGACACACCAGAGTACCATCCTCCCCCGAGGAGACTGGAGGTCAGCAGGGCCTGCCCTGAAGCCCTCCCTGCCTGAGAGAGCCCCAACCCCGAGACACACCAGAGACCACCCTCCCCGAGGAGACTGGAGGTCGTGAGGGCCTGCCCTGAAGCCCTCCCTGCCCGCAGAAGCCCTGAACCCGAGACACACCAGAGACCATCCTCCCCGAGGAGACCGGAGGTCGCGAGGGCCTGCCCCGAAGCCCTCCCTGCCCGCAGAAGCCCCAAACCTGAGACACAGCAGAGACCATCCCCCTTCCCCGAGGAGACTGGAGGTCGCGAGGGCTGCCCTGAAGCCCTCCCTGCCCGCAGAAGCCCCGAACCCGAGACACACCAGAGACCATCCCTCCCCGAGGAGACAGGAGGTTACGAGGGCCTGCCCTGAAGCCCTCCCTGCCCGCAGGAAGCCCCAACCGAGACACACAGAGACCACCCCTCCCGAGGAGACCAGAGGTCGCGAGGCCTGCCCTGAAGCCCTCCCCTGCCTGCAGAAGCCCCAACCCGAGACACAGCAGAGACCATCCCTCCCCGAGGAGACCGGAGGTCGCAGGGCCTGCCTGAAGCCCTTCCTGCCGCAGAAGCCCCAAACCCGAGACACACCAGAGACCATCCCTCCCCGAGGAGACCGGAGGTCGCGAGGGCCTGCCCTGAAGCCCTCCCTGCCCGTAGAAGCCCCAAACCCGAGACACACCAGAGACCATCCCCTCTCCTGAGGAGACCGAGGTCGCGAGGGCCTGCCCTGAAGTCCTCCCATCCCACAGAAGCTCCCAAACCCGAGACACACACAGAGACCACCCTCCCGAGGAGACCGGAGGTCGCTACGGCCTGCCCTGAAGCCCTCCCTGCCCGCAGAAGCCCTGAACCCAGACACACCAGAGACCACCCTCCCCGAGGAGACTGAGGTCGATGGGGCCTGCCCTGAAGCCTCCCTGCCCACAGAAGCCCCAACCCGAGACACACCAGAGACCACCCCCGAGGAGACCGGGAGGTCGCTAGGGCCTGCCCCAGCCCTCCCTGCCCGCAGAAGCCTCCAACTCGAGACACACCAGAGACCACCCTCCCCGAGGAGACCGGAGGTTCTGAGGGCCTGCCCGCAGAAGCCCCAACCCGAGAACACACCAGAGACCACCCTCCCGAGGAGGCCGGAGGTCACGAGGGCTTGCCCTGAAGCCTCCCTGCCTGCAAGCTCCGAACCTGAGACACACACCAGAGAGCACCCCTCCCGAGGAGACCGGAGGTCACGAGGGCCTGCCCTGAAGCCCTCCCTGCCTGCAGAAGCCCCGAACCCGAGACACACCAGGTAATTTCTACCTTGATCCAAGCTGCTGCCACGACCGTTGGCCATCTGGCACCTTTTCTGAAATGGCCATAGCTCCCCTGCTCAGCGCATGAATCCTGAGCCAGAGTAGCACCTCAAGTTGCTGCCCAGGCTCAAACGGAGCAGAACTGTTACTTTGTGCTCTGATTTTGAAACTTTTAAAACGAACCAGCTAAAACTATTTGTATTTGTCTGTAACTGTATTTTAAAAGCTTAGAGTCACTGCACCCAAGACACACCAGGTAATTTCTATCTTGATCTTTTTTTTTGTTTGTTTTTTTTGTTTTTTAACACCCAACTTCTCCATTAGCTCCTTATATTGTTTTGCCACTAGAGGGAGCCTGATTAAGTTCGAGCAATTTGCTCCCAATACATCACTTGTCACATTTTACTGCTCTCTAGTAGCTGTTTTCACTTGGTGATTTATATTAAAGGAGCCCTCTGCTGTCTCTTTCTCTCTACCTCACTCCCTTTCTCTAGTCAAAAATGTCCCTCCTCCTCCTAGCACTCCTCATGGAATAACCTTGCCCCCGGCCACCACTCTCCCTAAAACCGATGGACTAACTTTCGCCCACCTGAATGCTAGGAGCCTTATGGCCAACCTCCCTGACCTCCAGGCTTGGATCTATACTAACGTCCCGGACGTCCTCGCCATCACAGAAACCTGGCTTAAGCCCACAGTGCCTGACTCTCAGTGCCACTTTCTGGATACAACATGCTTAATCAACCGTCCTGGCGTTAAAAGGGAGGTGGCCTTGCCTCTACTTCAAAACTCACCTAAACATTACCCTTCTGCAAGACCCCCTCCTACCAAACTGTGAAATCCTACACTCCCTACTGCTTCTTGGGGGTGTAAAGAAACTCCATATTTTTTGTACTTATATCCCCCCCCAAAAATGCTACACAAGGCATCACTGAGCTCCTAGGGTTTCTGCCTTCAGTTACAGGCAAGAATGACATTATCTGCCTTGGTGATTTTAACCTTGACTGGTCCGGAGAAAACTCAGCTAACCTATCCTCCTTAGCTAGCAAGGCAAATCTATCCCAGCTCATACATGAACCCACAAGGGTCTCACGTGGGGGCAACTGTGCCACCCTCCTTGACTGGATACTGACTGGATACTTACTAACAGGACGGAATATGTTGCCTCAGCCGGTGTGCTACCTGACACAATTAGTGACCACTATCCCATCTACTGTGTCTGGAACACTGTCATTCCTCCCCTCCCTGCTAAAACTGTAACCTTTCCTAATCTCTCCCGCCTAAGTCATGAGGACTTCTTAACTGACCTTAACCAGGTTGACTGGTCCCCTCTCTACCAAACAGAGGACATTAACATAGCCACAAAATATTTCAACTCCGTCCTCCTCTCTTCAAAACCTTCACATCCTGGTCACACACGTAGGATGGCAGGGAAAGTAACCAAGTGGCTAACCGCCCCTGCTTCAACTTCTCAAATCTAGGACAAACTTTGGTCCAGGTGGAAGATCTCCCACCTCCATGCAGACTTTGAAGACTATCGTGCATTACGTAACAACTGCAAAGACAAATCGTGTTGCCAAAGCACCTACTATAGGAACCTACTAATAACATCCTCTACAAATCCAGCAGAGTACTGGTCCAAAATTAAGGACATTCTCGCAGCGACAAGCAACAGAATCCAGCTGACATGAACATTCAAGGTGTTCACTGCACCAACCATGACACCATTGCCAATGCTTTCAATGCCCTTTTTCTTCTCCACCAGTCACTACTCTAACTAGCCCACAACCTGACTGTCCTCTTCCTCTCCTCCTCGCCCCCCCCCTCCCTTTCGTTCTGGCACCAACCACATACCTTGAAGTTCGCAAGCTACTTAACTCCCTTCCGGCACGCGGGGGTCAAGGGCCTGAGGGCATCCATCCTTGCATACTTAAGCAGTATGCACCTTGGCTGACCAGACCTATCACCTGGCTTTTTAACCTCTCGATTCGTACGTCTACTGTCCCATCCACCTGGAAAACTGCCAGAACCATCCCTATACACAAAAAGGGCGATGTCAAACTCATGTCCAACTACCGCCCTATATCTCTTCTGCCCACTCTCAGTAAGCTGCTTGAAAAAATAGTCCACCGCCAGCTTGCTGCTCACCTTGACATGTTTAATCTTCAAACCCTGTGCCAACATGGTTTCCGGCCCGGTCACAGTACCACCTCTGCACTTACACAACTTACAAATGACATCAGAAATAATATGGACCATGGCCTACTCACTGGGGCCGTCTTTATCGACCTGTCTAAAGCCTTGACATGGTACACCATCCTCTCATGCTAAAGAACTCCAATCCATTGGAGCACCTGGCCAAGCCTCTCTCTGGTTCCTTAGCTATCTTGACAATCGGACTGAGGCGGTAGCATTTCACAGGCCCTTTCCTCCCCTAAACATCTCCCATTGGAGTTCCTCAGGATCCACTCTTGGACCTCTACTCTTCTCCCTCTTCCTAAATGATATTCCCACCATGTCCGGCATAGCTGCACTCTTATATGCGCAGATGACCTTGTTCTCTACTCTGGGTCAAAATCGGTTGCTGCCATCAACTCCACTCTCACTAATGACTTCCAATTCCTGCAGACCTGGCTCTCTAGCAACCACCAAGTCCTGAACCTAGAAAAAACCTGTGCTATGCTATTCGGATCCTCTAAGAAACTGTCTGCCCCTGCGAACAGGCTCCGGGTTCAATGCCTTGATGGCTCCCTCATCTCAAACACTGAGTCCTTCAGGTACCTTGGGGTCACTTTGGACCCCACACTTGACCTGTCTCAACATGTCAATATAGTGTGCCGTGCCGTCAATGCTAAAATTGGCGGAGCTTATCACATGCACCACTCCCTCACTCCTTCCGCTAGACTTTCTGTTGCGAGAGGTATCTCTTACCCCAGCTCCAATATGCTCTGCCCCTCCTCTTTGCTGCAAACTCTGCTACACTCCACAAATGGGACACTGTCTACAACAACATCTGTAGATTATTAACTGCCCCACGTCTTACCCATCTCATTGTCTCCTTTATGCTGGCCCAAATTATGGCTGTCACCTAAGGATATTGGAGCCTACTCCTGGGCTGCTTTATTGACTCCCTGTCTAGACCTTTCTGCCCTGTCTATCTTGCTAACCTCCTGACTCCTGCCTCACACACCCGTACCCTCAGGTCTTTCTCTGTCCCCATGCTCTCCACTAGACCTTGCATGACAAAAATGGGTGAACAGGCATTTGCCCATTTGCTCCCAAATTCTGGAACTCACTCCCCCTTATGGTGAAAACTTCAGCCTCCCATCGAGAATTCAAAAACTCGCTGTTCACCCACCTCCTAGCCTCTGGCCAATGCAAATGCTCTTAATTTGCTTTGTCCCACTGCAGACTGTCGGGTCTGACCCTGAGTACTACACTAATGTTCTCCCATGCAATATGTTTTAGGTGGCTATGAACCTTCATGTCTTTACTGTCCTCAGCTGTCTTATGGTTACCCTAATTGCTTTATTTTACATCCTTATTATGATCTATGCCTAAAATGTACCCTTATGTAACTATTACTGTGCTACCCAATGTATATCTTGTTTTGCTCCTGTAGACCTATATTATGTCTGTCATTTCTGCATATTGTAACTAATGTCTGTGCTCTCCCGGTGTGCCTGAAAATAGGCAGGTCTGTTGCCTAAGCGCTTACCTGTAACTAAAAGCTAATAAATAAATAAATAATTAATTAATTTATTGTTCATATTTATTTGCACTATTGCTTATTGTATATTTCTTGATTGTTTTGCAGTTACCTTTTGAAATTTATTCACTCCCTACCCTTCCCCGGGTATACCTGAAATGAGCCTTGGCTCATTTACCATCCCTTGTCACCTATTAGTAAATAAATACATAAAATTTCACCTACTATTATTATCCTCTTTCAGTTTGCTTCATCTCTTCAAACAAAATATATAAAACCCAAAATTTAAATACAGTACTTTTTCAGACTTGCTTGAGCCTCCCCTTGAACAGGTTGGGGCCTCCCCAAGGAGGCTGGCCTCACCATTTGAGAACCCCTGTTCTAATATAAACAAAACATCCCATGGGGGAACTGGGTCCCGAATGGGAGGTTTGATATTAAAGGACACTTTGTGGGAAGGTGCATGACAGATCCAGCTGCCAGGTCCTACCATTCACCGGTACGTGATGGGCTGAGACAGCTGAAAGCTGTACCTTTATGGAGAGTAGCTAATACTTAAATCAGACAGGGATAAGAGATGCTCCAGGACCAGTTCACCTCACAGGTGAATGGAATTTTATGTTCTGAGCGGCAGCCAAGGAGGCTGAATCGCTTTCACTTCATGGCATATGTGGCCATAACACCTCGGCTACCCTCTCGGACACCCCGTACCTGCTCCTGGCTAAGTCTGCAGGAGTCATGCATGGAGATGCAGAGACTTGAGGCTGGAGTGAATTAGAGAGCCCTGCTCTTGGGATAACAACTGGAGGACAGAGAAGTGGGTGGAACTAGGGTTCTACCACCAGTTACTGTAGAAGTGGGAACCAAATCTGGGCCAGAATGGTGGTATCAGAATCATGGCTGCTGGTTCCAACTGTAGCTTGAGAAGGCCTCACTGCAGGAGTGGGAATGGTGGGCAGGCAGAGAAACCTCCTAGTCCAGAGAGGGACAAGTCTCATCAAAACACCAGGCCCTGGCTCCAGTGAGCAGAATTGGGCAGTTTGGCATTAAGTGGGGACGTGATGAGGTCTAGCTCTGGAGCCCTCCATCTTTCAAAGGTTGTCTACTACCTCTTGAAGTAGTTCCCATTCATGAGCTTGGGATTGTGAGGTGACTGAGGCTGTCTGATGAGGTGTTTTGAAGACCTGGAACTTGTACCGTGAACAGTTCCAGGCTGTAATCTACTGCCCAGTACTAGATTCTCATGGCTTCTCTGCATAGGGGATATGAATGCATTTCCCTCTTCTTGTTGAGATAGAAAACCATGGGCATGTTGTCTGTCTGGACTAGAACTGGGCTTGGATGGAGGTTGTCCTGGAATGTCTGGTCTGATTGCTCCTGAAGTGGGCACTCTGTCCTGTGCCTGATGCATCCATGGTGATAACTTGTTGAGGGGAGGGGTTCCTGAAGGGGGCCCCTATCATCAAGCAGGAGGGATTCAGCTACCATACTAAGGTTTGGTGTACTGCCTTGGAGATTCTGACCTTCTGGTTGAGATAGTCGCTTCGCTGGACCCACTGCACCCTGAGATTCCATTGCAGAATTCTCATGTGCAGACTAGTGAGAGACACAATCACTATGGCAGCGGTCATATGACCCAGGAGTTGTAGTACCATTCTGGCTAAAGCCTGGTCTACGGAGATTAATTTCTGAGCCAGGGCCAGAAGTGATCTGCCCTGTCTAAAGGGAGAAAGGCTCTCCCTCTCCCCTGAACCATATCCAAGATGGCTCCTATGAATTGGAGTCTCTGGGATGGCCAAGGGGCTGACTTTTGGAGATTTAGAGTTATCCCAAGGTCCTGGAACATCTTGAAGGTGCACTCCAGGGTCTGACATAGCTGTTTTCTGGATGGGGCCAATAGCCAGTCATCAAGGTAGGGTTAGATGTAGTGACTCTGCCTCCTGAGAGCTGTTGCTACTACTACCACCAGGCACTGGTGAATACCCGAGGTGCTGAGGACAGGCCAAAAGGAAGGGCCCTGAACTGGTAGTGTTCTCCTTCAAATGTAATTCAGAGATACTTCCTGTGGGATGGCAGGATCTTTATATGCATGTATGCATCCTGTATGTTCTGGGAGCAGAGACCATCTCCTTGGCATAGCATGGGAAGCAACCCCTGGAGTGTCACCATCCTGAACCTTTTGTACTTAATAAAGATGTTCAGTTGATTGAGGTCCAGGATGGGATGAAGGTCCCTGTCTTCTTCAGAACAGGAAGAAGCGAGAGTAGTAATCTTTGCCCCGCTGGCACTCTGGTGCTACTTGAATCACTCACTTTGGCAGGAGGGCCTGTATCCCCACCCGAATGAGACCGGCATGGGATGGAGAGCAGAATATGTGGGCTTGTGGATTGTCCAGTGGTAGTTGAGAAAACTCCAGGATGTAGCCCGTCTCTGCAAGTTGCAGCACCCATTGGTCTGTCATGATGTTCTCCAAGCCTGCGAGGTAAAGGGAGAACCACCCTCCCACTGCCTTCCCTATTGATTCTGTTGGAGGAGGGGCTGGGCAAGAAGTCAGGCGGAGACAGATGGGGTGGGAAAAGAGCTCTGGACTGCTTAGCTGTTTGCAGTCCCTGAGTTCCCTGTGTCTGAGGGGTGCTTTTCTCTGAGACCCTCATTGCTGTCTCTTTGCTTGCTGTCCCTGGTGCCTCCAAAGGGCTGGGCGCCTAGGGGATATGGTTCCGACCTGTACATCTTGAGTACTTCAGAGACAGCCGTACTAGAGTCCTGTAGGCCAGTACTGATTTTCTCAGCCTCTTGGCCAAAGAGCACATGGCCCTGGACAGCAGATCTAGGATAGTGTCCTGCCGGTCCTTCCTGAACCCGGACACTCAAAGCCACAAGTGTCGCTTGAGGCATACTCCTGAGGCTGCGGCTCTGGCTGAGGTACACCTAAAAAAGAACATTAACCTGCTGGAGAGGGTCCAGAGGAGAGCTACAAAGATAATAGTGGGTCAGCAGGCTAGCCATATGAGGAGAGGTTGAGGGCTCTAAACATACTCCCTGGAAGGCAAGAGAGAGAGAGAGAAGGGACATGATTGGGAGCTTCAAGTACTTGAAAGGGATTAATAAGGTTGATAAGATCCAGAAGCAAATGATTTAATACCTTTTAATGGACTAACATAGATGTAACAACAAGAACAGAGTGCTCTAGCTTTCGACCAACAAGTCCTTCGTTAGAAGCATAATGACAGTTATTGAGAAAAAACAATACTTTTAACAACTAGATCATGCAGAAAAAAACAGAAAAAAATTCCCATTGGTTTAAAATACTCATTAAAAAAAAAACAGAAGATGATGTCAGAGAAGCTTAACAGTACCATGTTACCTTAAGCTGGGAGGATCCCAGGGTCAAAGGTGCTTGGTGCAAAACACATACAAAGAATTCTACTGCACATAAATTCAATTGACATGAGATAACACTACTTGAGCAGATGGCTCTTAAATCAAGCTATAAGTGTCACAATGTGTATAACAATGCAATTACTGAAAAACAACCCCCACCTGGATTGAAGACATGCTAAGATTGTCTTAGGACTCCAAGAAGTTTCAATGTATGTATTACAGACAAGAAATTACCAGTAAAGCTGTCTTAAAAAGATCAGTACACATTGTATGATGTGTAAAACTTAGCTGGACCCATTACCCAGCTATACTCTCCAGCTAGATAGTATGCCCCATAAACTTCAAAAGCCTCTAGTGTAGTAATGGGACTTTATAAATGATAATATAATTATAAATTGACAGTATTAGTGTCAAACAAAAACTCTTGTCAAGGACCATCAAGGAATTAAGACCATGCAGCCTGATATGTACTGATGTCAATAAATTCTCAGTGTATAACAACTTGATGTATTGAAAGTGTCTAAGGAATCTGAGTAAGAGATGCAAATTAAGTTCTCTCCTCCTCTCCATACACACAACACACCCTACCCCACCCCACATCCCCATAATGCGGGGGAGGGGAGATAAAGTACAGTTACGTAAGAACTTACCGTAACAGTAGATCTTCGAGAACAGCTATTGCAGCATGTTACACCATTAGGACTGAAGCCGGCAGGTGCCAGGACCCCACGGAAATTTTCTAGGTAGCAGTATTCAGCGGGGACCGCCTCTGATGTCGGTCCCGCCCCCGACGTCAGGTGTAGTACATATGGAGGCAGTCCCCCATAATCCTTAGTTCTCCCGACGGAGACTCCTGGCCACTGGATGACATCAGAGAGGCTGTAAATGCCTTATCCTAGGAGAAGGATGTTGTGACTACAACCTACCTCCATCGGGGATGGTGGGAGGGAAAGTACCTGCTGCAAGAGCTGTTCTCGAAGATCTACTGTTACGGTGAGTTCTTATGTAACTGTACTATCTTACTTCGAGAAACAGCTCTTGCAGCAGGTTACACCATTAGGACTGATTCCCAAGCAATAATGGAAATCACACACCATCGGGAGGAGGAAAGGTAAAAATCCTCAAATTACATCGAGCCTAGGACAAAAGTCCCTGAAGGACTGCTAGACCGAACCCTGCTCTTCGCCTCGATGCAATGTCCAGGCTGTAATGCCTGATGAAAGTGTGTACGGAGCTCCAAGTAGCTGCAGCACAAACAGCTGAGGTGGACACATTCCTTAAAGCCACAAAAGAAGAAGCCACCCCTCTGGTGGAATGACCCTTAACCGCCGGTAAGGGTTTGTTCATGCTTGGTAACAGAACGTAATGCACTGAATGAGCCACCTGGACAGCTTACTGTTTTGAAACAGGAACTCCCATCATCCTATGGGCAAAGGAGATGAAAATTTGGTCCAATTTTCGGTGGTGTTTGGTTCTGGTCAGGTAGTACCTGAGACACCTATGCATATCAAGAGTGTGCAGAAGGGCTTCTCCTCGATTAGAGTATTTTGGGAAATACACTGGTAGATTGATGTCCTGATTAAGGGTGAGAGCTGAGACCACCTTAGGCAGAAATTTAGGATAAGTCCTTGGGGATACCCTGTCTTGGTGAAAAACCAAATAAGGTTCTTTGCACATAAGTGCATGCATTTCAGAAATTCTTCAGGCCGGAGTAACGGCAACTAAAAATAACATTTTCCAGGAGAGAAAACGAAGCTCGCAATCTGCGGCTGGTTCAAAAGGTGGCAGTGTGAGCTGCTCCAAGACGAAGGGTAGATTCCATGGTGGGATCAGATCCTTAATCGGGGGCCTAAGGTGGAGGACACCCCTCAGGAAGGCACGTGTCATGTCCAGTTGAGCTATAGTGCGTTGGCCTATAGGGACGTGGTAGGCTGAAATGGCACAGAGGTGTACCTTAATCGAGGAGTAAGCCAAACGGAGTAGGGAAAGGGACAGCAGGTAATCCAATACCAGCTTCTCTGGACAGTCCAAAGGCTTAAAGTGCAGCTTGAACCCTATAAGCAAAACCTGCACCACTTCATGGCGTGAGGGTCGCTTGGGTAGCTGGTTTCCTGGTGGCAGTGAGAACGTCTGCCACCTCTTGTGAGACCCCATGTCGCATCATGGCTATGTCTCTAGGAGCTAAGCATGCAGGTTCAGGGAACGTAGGTCCGGATGGACTAAGGAACCCACCGCCTGAGACAGCAAATGGGAGCTGATTGGTAAAGGCACTGGAGGTTCCCAAGATAGCTGATGCAAGAGAGGGAACCAGATCTGTCTGGGCCAAAAGGGCATGATCAGTATAAGCGTCGCTTGCTCCCTGCAAAGTTTTAGAAGAACTCTCTGGATCAATGGAAAAGGGGGAAGGTGTAGAGGAATCTGCCCGCCCAGGAGAGGGACAACGTGTCTCACCAGAAAACACCAGGCCTTGGATCTAGCGAGCAAAAATTGGGCAGTTTTGCGTTGGATGGGGACGCGAAAAGGTCTAGCTCTGGAGTACCCCATCTGTGAAACAGATCCTCTGCCACCTCCTGCAGTAGTTCCCATTCATGGACTCTGGCCTGAGAGCGGCTCAGGCCATCTGCGATGACGTTGTTCACTCCTGGAACATGAACGGCAATAAGGTTTGCACCGTGTTGTAAGACCTAATCCCACACTCTCATGGCCTCCCTGCAAAGCGGGTAGGAATGGGTGTCTCCTTGTTTATTGAGGTATTACATCACTGTGGAATTGTCTGTTTGTAACAGAAGTGTACCCGGTGGAACCTCTGACTGGAAGGCCTGCAGGGTGTAAAGAATTGCCCTCATTTCCAGGATGTTTATGTGGAGATGAGACTCTTGGTCTGTCCACAGGCCCGAGACTGGACACCGTCGAGGTGTGCTCCCCAACCAAGCCCTGAGGCATCTGTGGAGAGTGTCACAGTCGGGACGGCGCTATGAAGGGGACTCCCGCCGAGAGATTCCTCGAATCTAGCCACCATTGCCAATCTTGAAATATGGCCTTCGTGATCTGGATTGGATGCTGCAGATGGTCTTGCCTTTGGTCCCATTGTACCCGTAACATCCACTGGGTTACCTGCATGTGGAGATGGGCTAGCGGGACTGTTGCAATGGCTGCAGCCATGTGTCTGAGCAGGCAAAGGACCAGTCTGGCAGGAACGGTCTTCTTTGCCGAAATGTCCCTGATGAGGGATCTGATGTGTTCCGCTCTGTCCTGGGGGGAGGAAAGCTTTCCCTTGGATGGTGCCCAGAACTGCTCCTATGAATTGCAGAGTCCAGGACAGAACCAGGCGTGACTTCTCATAACTGATGATAATGCCCAATGTCTCAAACAGAGACTGAGTGCAGTGAATGGCAGACATCAGGGCCTCCCGGGAGGGCGCCATGAGAAGCCAATCATCCAGGTAGGAGAACACGTAGTGGCCCTGTCTCCTCAGAGATGCGGCTACGACCACCATGCACTTCGTGAACACCCAAGGTGCCGATGAGAGCCCGAAGGGAAGAGCTTGGAACTGATAATGGCGACCCTGAAACTCGAAGCGCAGGAACATCCTGTGTGCCTGAGCAATAGGAATATGCAGGTAAGCATTCTGCATGTCTAGGGACACTAGAAAAGTGCCCTGCTTCAGCATGGGAATCAGACCCAGAAGGGTCACCATGCGGAAGCGCTTGTACAAGACCGAGACGTTGAGGTTGCTGAGGTCCAGTATTGGATGGAGGTCCCCTGTTTTCTTTGGAACCAGAAAGAAGTGAGAATAATATCCTAGTCCCCTCTGGTTCCTTGGTACGTGCTCTATAGCTTCTTTTTCCAGAAGTGTGAGCATCTCCTGCTGTATGAGCAGGGCATGCTGACCTGAGTAACGGAGAGCAGGGAGGTCTTGTAGGTGGGTCGCCTAGAAACTCTATGCAATGGCCTTTCTTGACCAACTGGAGAACCCACCTGTGGGTGGTGATCGACTGCCACCCTAAAAGTGGCGAGCAATGCAACCCCCGACTTTCCTTGCCCGTTGATCCAGAGGAGGAGGGGGCCGGGAAGGAGTCATGCTGTGGCAGCATTAATCCCTGTGGGCTGGGCTGACTTCATGTAATGTTGGCTTCTGCCTGGGGATGACTTGGCCTGGGCCTTGCGCAAAAAAGTGCCCCTTTGCTGCTGGCCGGAACGTTGCTGCTGCCTTTGTTGCTGACCATGGAAACGGCTCTGGTTCCTACGAAAGGAACTAGGCCTGGATCTGTACATGGCCTGTACAGATCGGACTGCCTTCCCGCGCGCCCTGGAGTTTGATGATGACCTTCTCCGAAGATTCACCAAAGAGTACCTCGCCATTGTACGGATGTCTAGAGTATTCTTCTGTACAGTCGGGGTGAAGCGCCGGAGACAACGCCTGAAGCTTCAGCTCTGGCGAAGAGTCCATGGAATATTATCGGCTCTAAGCACTTGGGCCCCACATCTGACCCGGTGCGGAGAAGGTTGAGGAGCTCCGCTTTCTGGTCGCCATTGGGAAGCTTTTTGACCAGGTCCTGGCCCTGTTCCCACAGGGTGTTCTGGAACTGTACCATATGGGTAAGGTAGTTCAGAGACCTGATGGCGCATGTAGCAGCCACATACATGCGCCTCCCCAGGGCATCCAGTTGCTTGGATTCCTGGTCCGGTGGCTGAGTGCTCATATGCTGGGGCCTTTGAGACCGGTCATGTGAGGCCATGATGACCAGGGAATCTGCCAGAGGTTGCTTCACCAAGTACTGGTCTTCTCTCGGAGCCTTGTACAGGCGGTCAGCCTTCCTCTGCACCACGGGAGTAGAGTGCGGATGCTTTCCACACAGCCTTGGTGACGTCGGCAAAGGTGTCCACCAAGGATGGCACTACCACAGGCTTTGGGTCTTTCTGCTGAAGGTAGCGGGCAAGGCATTGTCGTTTGAGGTCGAGGTCTTCAGCATCCCACCCCATGTTGTCCTGGATGTGCCTCATGATCTCAGCGAAAGAGGGATCATCCGGTGGAGACCTGGGGAGGTCATGTGGGTCAGGAGAGGAGATGCTCAGCGGAGAAGGAGATCTGGAGTATTCCAAAGTGTCTGACCTTGATTCCTCCCCCGACGGAGTATACCTGCATCATCTGGGTCATTTGGGGCTGGGCACCCTGATGGAGATCTGGAGGAGGCCTTCTCCTGTCTGTAGATCTGCCCCTAGGAGGTGGAGTCTGTTCCTTGTGGGTTGGTGATCATCCTACTGGCCCTTAGGTGGAGGAGGGACATAGGAGGTGAAGGTAGGAGGAGGAGGAGGAGGAGTAAGAATAGTAGGAGGAGAACGGGCGGGACCACATCCTTCCTGATGGTGTCCCACCAGAAAGTAAAGAGCTTCACTTTCATGATATTCATGCCCGATGACAGGCCTGGCACCGGTGGTCTGTCGCTGGGGTTGGGCGTTGAGTCCCCGGGTGTCTCCCGGTCCCGGGGAGGGTTCCCATGGGAGCCTGGCATCCTCTGTGTCGCCCTCCTGGTCTTCGGGCTGTGGGGTGTCCTCTTCTGTTGATTCCCTATGACCGGCATCCGCCAGTGACGGGGGTGAGCACCGAGCCGATTTGGAATGTTTGGCCAACATCGGTTGGTGAGCCGACATCGGGTCCGATGCCTGTTTCGGGGATGTCAGGTCCTTGTTCTTTCTGGGTGCAGGATCAGGACCTCTGGGTGGTTGGGAGACCGACCTGGCGTCGGTGTCCCGACGTCGGGTGGAAGAAGATGACTTATGGCACTCAGAAGACTTTGAAGAGGCCTTGGATGGGGTTGAGGAAGCCAAGGGCCTCAATGTCTTAATCGCTGGAGCCAGGAAGAACCGCTCTTGAAGACCTGACCTTAACTGAGGAGTTGCGATCGAGCCCTGGAGGGAGAGCGGTCCGATCTGGAGCCAGAGCTGCGACAGTCCGAGGCCCGAGTTGGGGACCTAGACCTCACCTTCTCCTGGTGCTCGTTGCGGTGTTTGATGGGATTTTGAAGAAGATTCTCCCCTGAAGGAAGGTTCTTGGTCCATCCTGTTTAGTTTCTCTTCGAGGAGATATGCCTGAAGTGCCTTCTGACTGTGGATCCTGGTGCGGCTATTGAAACCCTGGCAAAAGGTGCAGGCCTTGGTGTTGTGGTCCGGGCATAGGTAACGCACACAGGAAGAGTGAGGATCCTTGAAAGGGATCTGTTTTCCGCAGGCACACTTTGAAAGGTGACCCTTAAGTGATGGAGTTGGAGAGGACATCAGTTGTGCGGAGAAAAAAATTCACCGAAAGTTCTGTAGTCGTCGTGCGCTAGAAAGAGACTGAGAGGCCGATGCTGGTGAGTTGATGGGAAAAGAACTGAGGATTATGGGGAACCGCCTCCATATGTACTATGCCTGATGTCGGGGGCGGGGCCGACGTCGGAGGCGGTCCCCACTGAATACTGCTAGCTAGAAAATTTCCATGGGGTCCTGGTGCCTGCTGGCTTCAGTCCTAATGGTGTAACCTGCTGCAAGAGCTGTTTCTCAAAGTAAAATCTAGTTTTAAGGAGATATATACACACACACGCACACACACTCACTCCTAACTCACCTTCATTCACATCAATCACTTGGTTGATAAGGTTGATAAAGAGGGCCTCTTTAAGCTGAGTGGCAACCATAACACTAGGGGGCACAGTCTTAAGCTGGAGGGTGGAAGGTTTAGGAGGAGATCAGGAAACGCTTTCACAGAGAGGGTGGTGGACACTTGGAATGCACTGCTGGAAGAGGTCATCTCATTGAAGACAGTGGGCAGCTTTAAGAGAGGCTGGGATAGGCATATGGGGAAAAGTAAGAATCATGGGTAGGAAGGATGGGAGGGAAGGCAGGAACATTAGCTCAAGCTGTGGACCCTGCAATACGAGCAGACTTGATAGACCAAATGGCCTTCTTCTGCTGGCTTGTTCATTTGTATCTGCCACATCAGACGAGCATCTGAGGACATGTTTGCCCACATCTGCCCCAGATTACAGGACTGCCAAAAGCTCTGACTTGTTGGGAGAATCTGACTAGGTCTTAGGTAGGTCCATAGTCTTCTGCCACAGGCATTTCTGGTACATGACCATATGTGCTAAGAAATTCAGAGACCTGATAGTACAAGTGGAAGAAGTGTACACCTTCAGCCCAAACTAGTCAATCTTTTTTGATTCCTTATCTGGTGGCTGGGAGCTGGTATGTTTAGGCTGTTATGGCCTGCCATGAGCCACTGTAAGAACTATGGAGTCCACCTTGGGCTGTTCACCAAGGTGGGCTTGTTTCTGGGGTCCTGTATAGGTGGTCAGCCTTTTGGACACCACAGAAGTAGTTGAAGGATGCTTCCATGCCAGCTTTGTTACATCCTGAAATGGTAACACCAACGGGAAATGACTAGAGGTTTTGGGTCAGTAGCTCCCAAAAACTTAGCCAAGCGCTCTCCTTTCCAGGTCCAGTTCTTCTGTTTCCCACTGGTTAAGGAATTGGATATGCCTCATAACGTTGAGGAAGGTGGGATAATCAAGTGGAGACCCGGTGAATCCTTTCTGGATCCAGTGAAGGCAGAGGAAGATAGTCTTTGGATGAGTTGTAAGACGAGGAGGAACCGCTGTAGTCACCCGGATGGTTGGAGTGACAGTTGGTGGACCTACTCCAACATCAAGAGCGATGTCCGCTGACCTGCCTGTCTTCAGGAGCGACAGTTGCTAGACCTACTCTGCCCGTGGGAGGAAGACCTTGAGGACAGGTGATGTCTGTGTCTCCAACGTCCATCAGAGCCATGATCCGGCCACCTGGAATCGGGCAGTCTGGCATCAGGGTGGTGATGGAGTCCTATGGGAGATGTCAGCTGTGGCTGAGGAACAACAGTCACTGCTCTCATGGGTTCAGGCTTAGGTAGTAGGTTACTCTTAATGGTGTTCCACTAGCTGGAAAAGAGTGCTCTTACTTCTGCTAAGGGACCACCTGAGCCTGACGGCTGGTCTGACATGGGTTAGCTGGCCCCAAAGGGTTTGGTGCCAGGCCTGGTGTCTGAGAGGTTAGCAGTGTCTGACCACTGATGGACAAATTTCCTGATGTCTGGTCCTCCGTCTAAGTGTCAGATGCTTTGGACTTGGCTGAAGACTGAGTGTCAAGCCCTGTGGTCGTAGACTTGTGGGGCTGGATATCAGGTCAGCGGTTGACGGGTCCTCTGGCAGAGGCCCATTCCACTCTAGCGAGGCTGATGATGGCTTGCAGACAAACATGTGGTTTGACTCCAGAGGGGTGGAGACAGATGACACCAGAGGCAGTTGACGGTCCAAAGGGACAGCTGACGACAGTTTAGGTGTGGAGGGCACTTCCTTGATGTGCTTGTGATCCTGGCACCTGTCGTGGTCATCAGCCTTGGCTGATGAACCAGAGGATGAGGCCTTAATGATGGCAAGGCCCGTACACATGCTTGTCAAAGTGGAAGTAGAAGAGGCCAAGTCCTCGGGCCTAGACCCTAGTGATTGCTTGTGGGGTCTGATGGCCAAAGACACTGAAGAAAAAGCCTGGGAAGGCCCTTGCTCTGAACCTCACCTGATGCCTCGGTAGAGGTGGACAGTTTAGCAGTCGAAATCCCTGGGAGGGCTAGCGATCTTGGGGAGGTAGAATCTGATCTCCAGCCAGAGTTGGAAATCATGGAGCTGTTGTGCGGTGAACGGGACTGTGACAGAAATGGGAAGGATGGAGTTAATGGTGGATTCTGTAGGTGCCTTATCTTTTTAGCAGTCTGAAAAAAAACATTCATGCAAGCTGAGAAGTTCTACAAGTTGGAATTCTCAGTCCTCCCTAGCTGCTAGATAAGAGCTGGGTCATAAATCTTGAGTGGACATTTCCACACACACAGGCCAGTTTGATGGGATTGGTTCACTCAAATATAAACTTAAGGGTAAAAGGGAATATAATTGGTCACTGATAGGTGTTCAGTCTGATTGGGACAATTAAATACATACATGTTAGATGGTTGGTGCATTCAGAGGGAGAACAGGAATGACCTATTCTCAAGAGAGTATATAACATTCTGAAAGACAGAGAAGTGTGTTCTTACTTTTGAAGCTGGAGGGAAAATCTAAGTTGGGTGCCTACCCTTCTAGCTATGTCCGTGGGAGCTGGCAGTTAGCATAGGGCACAGTGGTCTCTTGAAAGGACAGGGAAGGGTAAGTTTAGTACTAGCATATTACAGTAATAGCCTTTTTCTTTTGCCATCTGTTATTTAAAAACATTTGTTTACTTTTCCTGTATTAGTTTCATTCTCTTGTGTTGTAAATATATATTCTGTAAATGCTCATTGCACTTTCTGTTAAGTAAAAAGCTATTTATTTGCTCAACAGTTGTGACTGTGATGTCATTTTTCTAAGGTAATATTTGGTTTCCACTGGCTGAGGTAAACTATGTGTAGCATCTGCCACCTGAGAGAGACACATTACCAGACTTTAACTTGTGCAATTGCACGTTTAATTATTCAAGTTTGTAAACTTGAAGGAGGTGCTGGAAGACAGTCCAGCTGGTGGCAGCGAATACTTGAGGACAGACACCTCTCTAAAAGCTGTTTCAGCCCAGAGGGAGAGGTGGGTTGTTACAATTGGTGGCAGAGGTGGGATGATGATAGTGGACTGTGTAGCACACTGAGATACAGAGTTTGCCAGTGGAACAGTTACCTTAGCGTTGCAAAACAGGATATATAAGGGAATACACTTGTACAACAGTTTTGTTTCTAGTTAGCACAGTGTAGAGTAAGAAGAGAATGAGCTCTACAGAGTATGACTCACTTACTGTGCAACAGCTTTGTGAAAGGTGCCAGGAAAAGGGGATTCAGCTTGAAGGTCTAAAACACAAGAAAAGGGCAGACTTCATAGTTGTCCTCATGGCACATGACCAGAAGCAGACAGTCTCTGGGGGTTAGTCAGGAACTGAGGCATCAGACCCCCAAACCAGCTTGATGTTTCTGCGACTGCAGCTGTTGCTGCAAGACAAGGCACTGGAGTTGAAAAGACTGGATGCTGAAGCTGAAGCAAGAAGGTTGGATGCAGAAACAAGAAGGTTAGAAGCAGTGGAAGAAAAGAGACTGACGGACAGAGAGAAAGAACGTGAAGAAAGAGAAAAAGAACACCTAGACAAAGAGAAGGAACGTGAAGAAAGAGAAAGAGAGCATGCACTCCAGAGACAGCAGCATGAGAAGGAGATGATGACCCTGCACAGCCAGCAAACCATGAGTAATGGTGGAGTAAGTTTATGTCATGAAGCCAAAATTAATTCTAAATTGTTCCCTCAGTTTAAAGAGGGAGATGACCTTGATTTATTTTTAAAGTCATTTGAGAGAGTCTGTCAGCAATTCCAATTGGCTAAGGCTTCGTGGTCAACTTATCTCACACCCTTACTTATGGGGAGGGCTTTGCATACATTTTCTAAAATGAGTAATGAAGACTATGCTGATTATGATAAAGTTAAAACAGTGTTATTGAAATGTTTTGAATAAACTCCTGAGGCTTATAGAAGAAAATTTAGGGAGGTAAAGAAAAGCCCAGAAGACAGTTATGCAGAACTGCAGGTTCAACTGTGTACTTGCCTTGATGGGTGGAGGGGGCTAAAGCAAACACTGTAGAACTAATTAAAGATGTGTTGGTGAGAGAACAATTTCTTAAAATTGTACCTGAGGATATGTGTGTATGGCTCCTAGACAGGGCGTGCACTTCCTCAAAAGAGGTGGCAGAAAGCGCTGACATGTATCTGTCTAGCCAGCCATACGCACAGCATAAGTCTTATGGTGGGGGGGCAGCACATGGTTATAAGAGATCCCATGGGGGCAGCCCAAAGGAAACCAGCCTGCACCTGAGCCCAAAGCAGAATCCTTTGGTTCTAAAGGGACTCAAGAGACGGGACCCAAGAAATGTCATATTTGCAATCAAGCAGGGCACTTGAGATATAACTGCCCTCAGAAACTGGTTAAGGGGCAGAGGCATGGGGGAGGGGGTGATCAAAAGAGCACTGGTGTGTTTGTGGAGTGTGTCCAGCCTGAAGAACCACTCTCCTCTGATGAAAATATGCATCCCATTGTAGTTAATGGGACAGTAACACAGGGACTGAGGGACTCAGGTGCTTACATCTCCCTGGTGAGGCAGGATCTCATCCGGGCAGAGCAGATGGTGCCTGGGAAATACTCCAGGGTCCAGGCAATAACAGGGCCAGCAGTCCAAATACCAATGGCTAGAGTCTTCCTGAGCTGGGAGGGTGGCCATGGAGAAAAGGAAGTGGGGGTCATAAAGGACCTCCCTGTAAATGTGATTGTGGGGAATGATTTTGACCACAGGAAAAACTGGTGTGTGTTGTTACTCGTAGTCAGGCAAAAGGGCAAGCTTCTGAAGGTGAAGAGGGGTGACTATAGGTGGTCCAGCCCCTCCCTCAGCAGCAGAGGAAGTGGCTAGCACAGGGGAGGGGCTGGCTAGAAGCAGCAGTCCTGAACCCCAGACACAAATAGAGGAGCCCACAGGACTTCCTTCTGAAGGGGCACTGGGAAGGGTCAGACGAGGGCAGCTGAGTGCTGCACAGCAAACTGACCCTACCTTTGCAAAAACTGAGGGAAATAGCTCATAGGGCTGAGCTTCCTCAGGTGGGTAAAGAGTCCATTTACTGGGACAATGGGCTGTTGTACAGAGAATGTACAACAGAGGAAGGGCTAGATGGTGAGGTACTCCAGCAGCTGGTAGTCCCTAAGGTTCACCATCAGCAGCTTTTGGCCCTTGCCCATGATATCCCTTTTTCAGGGCTCTTGGGGGTGAGGTGAACGAAAAAGCATCTAAACCAACAATTTCTTCTGGCCTGGTATTGGCAAGGATGTGGCAAATTATTGCAGGACTTGTCCACAGTGAGCCAGCGGGTGGGAAAATGGGGACAAGGCCAAGGCAGCATTATTGATGAACCCTTCAAGAGGGTAGCTGTGGACATAATGGGGCCACTGAGCACCCCAAGTTGCACTGGCAGGTGATATATCGGGGTAGTTGACCACGCCACAAGATACCCACAAGCAGTGGCCTTAACATCCTCTGAGGCAGAACCAGTGGTAGATGCACTGTTGGGAATATTTAGCCGGGTGGGCTTCCCCAGGAGATACTGTCAGATCAGGGTGCTGGTTTCATGTCAGGATTAATGAGTAGTTTGTGGGTGAAGTGTGGGGTAAAGAAGCTGAAAACCCACCCATACCATCCCCAAGCTAATGGTCTGGTGGAGCGATTTAATTCAATCCTTAAGACCATACTAAGGACTTTTGCTGACCAGTATAAGAGGGACTGGGACAAATATTTGCCTCATCTTCTATTTGCATACATGAAAATCCCACAGGAGTTCACAGAGTTCTCACCTTTCGAGATCCTATTTGGTCATAGGGTGCGGGGGCCCCTAGATTTAATTCAGGATGAATGGGAGGGTGACCATGCCTCCTAAGGGGAGTCTGTTGTGGAGTACATTCTGAACTTCAGTACTCACCTTAAGGAGCTCATGGGGTTTGCTCAGGAGCACCTGGCCACTGCACAACAGTGGCAGAAAGTTTGGTATGACCGGGGACCCGAGTCAGAGAATATATGGTGAGACAGTGAGTGATGGCACTCATTCCTGTCCGACAGAACAAATTACAGGCAGCATGGGAGGGCCCATTCTCCATTGTCCAAAAGGTTAGTGATGTCAATTACATGATAGAGCTACCGGACAGGAGATGCAGACGAAAGGTGTATCATGTTAACATGCTGAAGCCCTACCATGACAGGGAGGAAATGATCCTCACTGTATGCAGTGCCCCAGAGGAGGAAACTGAGATGGATCCACTGGTGGACTTGCTTGGGGAGGCCCGGGTTGCATCCTCTGTGAATAACCTTACCCTCTCTGAACAGCTGACACCAGCCCAGGTGCAAGAAATTAGGGGTGTGCTGAGAGAATTTGAGGACACGTTCACAGGGAAACCGGGGTACACCACTATGGCAGAGCACCATTTGGCTACAGGGACCCAAGTTACCTTGAAACAGTCCCCATACAGGGCACTTGAGCATGTTAAGCAGACTGTGAAAAGAGAAGCTCAAGGAGATTCTGGAACTTGAGTAATCCAGAATCTAGTAGCCCCTAGGCATCACCTATGGTATTGACCCCAAAAGGGATGGCACCACATGATTCTGCATTGACTACCGGAAGCTTAATAGCTGCACAGAGTCTGACGCCTATCACATGCCCAGAACAGATGAGACCCTGGAGCGACTAGGGAGCCAAGTATTTGACCACAATAGACCTAACAAAGGGCTATTGGCTAGTACCTCTGACCCCTGCAGCCAGGGAGAATCAGCTTTTGTCACTCCATTTGGTTTATACGAATCAAGGTAATGCCATTTTGAATGAAGAATGCACCTGCAACCTTTCAACGACTTGTGGATTGTATTCAGTCTGGGGCAGGTGAGTTTGCATTGGTATATATGGATGATATAGCCATATACAGCAGACCTGGGATGAGCACATCAAGAATGTAAGGGTTGTTCCACAGGCTGAAGAATGCAGGTATGACTGTTAAGGTGGAAAAGTGCCAGATAGGTATGGCAGAAGTGTCTACCTTGGGCACCGGGTGGGTAGTGGATACATCTGCCCGGGCCTGCCAAGGTTGATGCCATCCTGGCCTGGCCTACTCCTACCACTGAGAAACAGGTATGGGCATTTCTAGGGACAGCAGGGTATAAACTAAAGGTTTGTTCCTCACTGTAGCGATCTGGCTAAGCCCTTGACAGACCTAACCATGAAGGGAAAGCCAATACAATGAAGTGGTCAGAAGGCTGTGAGGTCACTTCTCCAGGAACTAAGAAGGCCTTAAGTGGCCCAGCTGCTTGGCCAGCCCCAATTATAGTCTAAAGTTTATGGTCCATGTGGATGCCTCTGATCATGGCTGGGGCTGTGTTAGGAGTGAAGTTACCCAGCAGGGGAGGAGCAGCGATTTGTGTCCTCAGTCGGAGGCTTTTGCCCAGACAGAAGGCATACATACAATCGAGAAGAAATGCTCGGAATAATGTTGGCCCTTCAGAAGCTGCAGCCTTACCTATATGGGAGAGAATTTACTGTGGTCACAGATCATAATCCCCTGATATGGCTCCATAGGTCAAGCAGACAAAATGGAAAACCACTATGTTGAAGTTTGGTACTGCAGGCATACAACATGACCATCCAGCATTGCAGTGGCAAACAAAATGCAAATGCGGTTGGGCTCTCTAGACAGGGCTAATGACATGACCAGATACTTTGGGCACTTCCCAGTAGTTGCATGAATGGCTGTGTCACTTGAGGTGGCCCAAGGGACACGCCTTCATCATCTGGGGGGGGATATGACAGAAATGGGAAGGAAGGAGTTAATGGTGGATTCTGTAGGTGCCTTATTTTCTTAGCAGTCTGAAAAAAAACACTTATGCAAGCTGAGAAGTTCCACAAGCTGGAATTCTCAGTCCTCCCTAGCTGTTAGGTAAGAGCTGGGTCATAAATCTCGAGTGGACATCTCCACACACACAGGTCAGTTTGATGGGATTGGTTCAGTCAAATACAAACTTAAAGGTAAAGGGGAATATAATTGGTCACTGATAGGTGTTCAGTCTGATTGGGACAATACAATACATACGTTAGATGGTTGGTGCATTCAAAGGGAGAATAGGAATTACCTATTCTCAAGAGAGTATATAACATTCTAAAAGACAGAGACGTGTGTTCTTCTCACTTTTGAAGCTGGAGGGAGAACCTAAGTTGGGTGCCTATCCTTCTAGCTATATCCGTGGGAGCTGGCAGTTGGCATAGGGCACAGTGGTCTCTTGAAAGGACAGGGAAGGGAAAGTTTAGTACTAGCATACTGCAGTAATGGCCTTTTTCTTTTGCCATCTGTTATTTAAAAACATTTGTTTACTTTTCCTGTATTAGTGTTATTCTCTTGTGTTGTAAATATATATCCTGTAAATGCTCACTGCACTTTCTGTTAAGTAAAAAGCTATTTATTTGCTCAACAGCTTTGACTGTGATGTCATTTTTCTAAGGTGATAATTGGTTTCCACTGACTGAGGTAAACTCTGTGTAGCATCCGCCACCCAAGAGAGACACACTACCAGACTTTTACTTGTGCAATTGCACGTTTAATTATTCAAGTTTGTAATAAACTTGAAGGAGGTGCTGGAAGACAGTCCAGCTGGTGGCAGTGAATACCTGAGGACAGACACCTCTCTAAAAGCTGTTTCAGCCCAGAGGGAGAGGTGGTTTGTCACAGGGACCATGAATCTGACCTGGGCCTGTCCTTCTTCTTCCTGTGATGTTTTTCTGAGTGCTTCTTCTCCTTGGGGGAGATGTCATGGGTGGAGAACAAAGAAGAGCTGTGCTCAGAGTGCAATTTTTGCATTGCAACCACTTGTTGTTCCAGCAGGTGAGCTTTGAGCATCTTCAGGCAGTGAATGCGGGTGTGCTTGTTAAAACTGAGGCAGTGCGTGCAGTCATCTGACTTGTGCTGCGGTCCCAAGCACAGGAGGCAAGTGAATGGCCGTCTTTGGCCGGAATTTGTTTGCCGCATGCACACTTTGCCTTATACCACTGAGTAGAAGTGGTAGACTCAGCAGACATTAAGAGGCGATTGGAAAACCTCGCAAAAATGAACTGTGTTGAGCGTCAAAGAAAAATGGCAGTTGACGGTTAGCAGGAGGTGTCCATGGAGCCAAAAGGCAGGGTCGATGACAGCAAAAGAACTGGGATGGCACCAGGGGGACCACCTCCAATATACTGAGGATGACGTCAGAAGTGGTCTCCTATCTTGGACTGCTAGCTGGAAGTTTTCCGTGGGATCCTAGTGCCTGGCGGCATACTCCTAATTGTTATTACCTGCTGCAAAAGCTCTATCTCGAAGTGAGATCAGATCAGTTCTGGAGTACTCCTTATGTGGATTTAAGAAGAATGTGTAGTCCTTTTCCTTTTTATGGTACTCTCTCCACACATCCACCAAGCCCTGCTCCTCCATACAGCTTCGCAAAACCTGGCTGGACCACTTGTTTGTATTCTGATTACTTGAAGTTCTGTCAACTGCAGGTTTAACACAGTTAAAATCTCCTCGTACAACTACCACCCCACCTGAAGTCCAGCAGTCGTACCAAAGAGATCCCGATAAAAGGGGGCAGCATTTGTATTGGGTGAATATACATTAACCAGGTGCATTTCTGTGCCCATACAAGTCCCCAAAACTTTTGCCCACCTTCCTTCCTCATCTATGCAAGTGCTATGGACTTCCAGGCTGAGCCCCTTCCTGATCAGGATACCCCCCTGGCTGATGGATGTGAGAAGGCCACCACTTGAGCTACCCATGTTCTTTTCAGCTTGGCATGTTCTGCATCTGACAGATGCATTTCTTGCAGAAATGCCACATCACATTTGAGCCTTCATAGACCCATCAGTATTTTTGTTCTTTTCACAACTGAGTTGCTATCCTTCACATTATGTAAAATAATATTAAGTGTACCCATCTTGACACCTTCTAAGTTTACCATTTGTAGTTTACTGCTCTTTTTTTAATGCATTTAATAAATTGTATTACAGTGTTCACCATGCATTTACAACAACTCAAAACCCATAACATGTAACTAGAAACACAAGTTACTCACCTGTAACAGTAGTTCTAGGAGTGGTATATGATGTTCCTCCACAATGTCTGGCAGATGCCTTTCCCTTTATTTCCTGTCAGAACATCCTCAAGCTGGCTCCTCCCACCTACTAACTGGGTGGTAAAACCCTCGGCTCCATCCCTAGGCACCAGATCTTAGCCCGCTGGAAGCAAGGTTGTGTGCCTGAGCCTGGGAAGGTCGGCTGGGTTCGTGTGGATGAACATCATATACCACTCCTAGAACTACTGTTACAGGTGAGTAACCTGTGTTTCTAGGGATGTGGATATGATGCTCTATCCACACTGTCTGGCAGACTCCTAGCAGTTCTCTGGGAGGAGGGAGGGAGGCAAGGCACACATCCCCTACTCTGGGGAAAAGAGATTGAAGAACTGAGGCCCCAAAACCAGTATAACGGCATGACTCGGAGGTCAGTGTGGTAATGGGAAATGAAGGAGTTTGCTGGACTTCCAGGTACCAGCCCTGCAGATTTCCTGGATAGGGACATCCCTAGAAGCAGCCACCGATGCAGCGGTATGGTGGGTGTAATGAATCCTTAGCCCTACAGGAGGCTCCCTACCCGCCAACCTATAGCAGAGATGAATGCAGAAAGTGATCCACCTGCCAATCATCTGCTTGGCTGCAGGTGTGACTTTAGCGTAGGTGACAAACAGCTGGTGAACCTCTCCCCAAACTTCAGCCGTGTGTTCTTTATAGTGGGCGAACGTTCATCTCAGGTCCAAAGTATAGAGCCTGTACTTGGCCTTCGAGGTGTAACTGGGGTAGTACACTGGCAGAGTCAACACCTGGTTAGGGTGAAACTCAGACACCACCTTTGGAAGGAATTTCGGGTGGGCACAGGACAACCTTGTCCCTGTGAAAGACCAGGTAAGGGGACTCCTCTGAAAGTGCCTGGAGCTCCCCAATCCTTCTGCTGATGTGATAGCCACCAAGAAGTCAGTCTTCCACTACAGGTGGGAGATGTCACACCTGTGCATTGGTTTGAATGGCTTGCTCATGAGCTTTGCCAAAACCAGCAGCAGATCCCAGGGAGGTGATATGTGATCTAGGCCCTTGAAAAAGTGCTAGACCACCTTCTCCTGTGCCACTGACTGCTGACCAGCCTGCATCTAGTAAGCAGAGATGGCTGTCAGGTGCACCTTAAGGGTCGTTGACCGAAGTCCTCTTTGGGAGAGGGACCACAGGTAGTCCAAAATGCTAGCCATCTGACAGACTGAAGAGTCCAACTCTTCGCACTGACACCAAATGGAGAATCTCTTCCACTTGAAGGCGTAGCATTTTCTGGTCGATTCCTTATGGGATTCCTTAACAACTGTGAGGGCCTTATCAGAGAGACCCAAAGTCTGGAACTCTAGCCGCTCAGGAACCAAGCTGTCAGGTGCAGGAATTGAAGGTTCAGATGGAGGACCTTCCCCTAACTGATGGACAGAAGGTCCAGGCATGCTGGAAGATGCCTTTGGAGCATGTTGCTGAGGCTAAGGAGATTGGGGTACCAAAACTGGCAGGGCCAGTCCAGAGTTAGGATCACCTGTACCTTGTTCCTCTTGACCTTGAGAAGCACCTTGTGAATCAAGAGAAGTGGAGGGAGGGCATAGAAGAGGCCGGGGGTCCACAGCCTCGAGAAGTGAGCCCTGCTGAGGGGTGTGGGCACAAAACAGCCTCAGTTTTGTGTTCTCCCTGGAGGCTAATAGGTCCACCTGAAGGGTGCCCCACTGGGAGAACAGATCGTGTACTACCTCCGGATGGAGAGACTTGTGACATGCCTTGCCCACTTGGCTGAGGGCATCTGCCAGCTGATTTGAGGCTCCTGCCACATGGATGGCAAGGAGATATACCTCCAGGCTGTGCACATGGGTTCAGATGTGGAGAGCTTCCTTGCACAGAGGCAAGGAGTGCATTCTTCCCTGCTTGTTGAGATAGTACATGGTCGTGGTATTGTCCATCTGGACCTGGACCACTTGACCCTGAATGGATGGAGTGAATGCAGTCAGGGCTAGCTGAACTGCTCAGAGCTCCAGCAGGTTGATGTGACATCAGGACTCCTGAGGGAACCAGAGCCCATGTGCTCCCCCAGGTGGGCACCCCAGCCCATCAGAGAGGTGTTAGTCATCAAGATGACTGTCAGCTTGGGGTGGACAAATGGGATCCCTTCATGCAGATGTGCTGGGATGAGCCACCACTGGAGGACATCCCACATCCTCTGGGTCACAGAGACCAGCTGGTCAAAATGACCTTTGTGCTGAGACCACTGGCTGGCCAGCTCCCATTGGAGAGAGGAGCATATGCCAGCGAGCCCATCAGGCCACGCTGGTGCAGGCCACCATATAACCCAGAAGGTGCAGGAAGTCCCGGGCAGGGTGTGGTTGCCCAACCAGAAATGATTGGGCAAAGGAGGAGAGAACCTCTGCCCTGTCCGCCAGGAGCTGGGCTCTGGCTCGGCAACAGTTGAGCTCTGCCCTGATTAAATGGATCACCTGCGAAGGCACAAGTTCCAACTTGGCCTCGTTGACAAGGAGGCCAAGCTCAAAGCAAGTCTAGAGGGCCAGGTCTCTAGACCACTCCACCTCATTCCTAGAGGGACCTGCTATGAGCCAGTCATCCAGGTAGGGGTACACCTGGACCCCATGGCACCTCAGGTAAGCTGCCACCACTGCAATGCATTTGGTGAAGACCCTGAGGGCTGAAGGGCATGGCTTGGAACTCGTAGAGGATTCCCTCCATCCAAAAATGGAGGAATCTTCGATGGGATGCACAGATCGGAACGTGAAAGAACGCATCCTGAAGATCCAGGGAGCAAAATCACATGCCTTGCTCCAAAGATGGTATGATCTGTGCCAGAGTTACCATCCTGAAGGTGTGAGACCTGATTAGGTTGTGCAGATCTAGAAGGGACACCAGCTCCCCCCCACCCCCTTGTCCATTCTGGTACCAGGAAATACCTGGAGACAAACCCTGGGTGTTCTGGAGGATCTGCAACTCTGACCATGACCTCCCTGCGGAGGAGGTGGGCAGTGTTGTCTCAAAGAGCCGACTGAGTGACTGCGGAAACCAGGTCCTCCCATGGGGCGTGGGCTCAGCTTGGAAGGTACTGCTTGAACTCCTGAGGCAGAGCCCCTGGCCGACCATTTCCAGAACCCACTTGCCTGTGGTGACAACGGACCAGGTGGAAAGAAAATGACAGAGCCAGCCGAACACGGGAGAACCCAGGAGAGGCATAACATGTTTGAGGGTGACTTGGAGGAGGAGAAGCCAGCCAAGGGGCTACCGGGTCTCTTCCTTCTGGGCTTTCTGACCGATGAGGCCACTGGCTTGGCCCATGGTCACCAAGATTGAGCCTGCTGTTGCTGGGCTAGTTTTGCCACAGGAGTGAAGGACTGAAAGGGCTTGTGCTTCTGGTGCTTAGGGCCCTTGTCCTTCTGGGCGGATGTCACAGAGTCCAGGATGGCACTGGACTTTCAATGCATTGGAGGTGATGCTCCACACCAGGCCCGAACAGGTCGGTGCCCAAAAATTGGACATCCGCCAATTTGTGTTGGGTATCCACCATGAAGGTCAAGATCCTCAATGAAGCCCTACGGTGCATGGCAACTGTGGCTGCGACTGAGCGGCAGCAAGAGTTGCCAATATCCAGAGCCATTTGGAGTTGCTGCTTCGCCATTGACCTTCCCTGGTCTCAGACCTGCTTGACCATAGTCTGGAGGTCCGCTAGGAGGTGAGGAATCACCTCATCCAGGGAGCCCAAAAGGGCATGAGAGAAGTGTGCCATCAGCACGGCTGAACTAGTCTGGTGAAGGATGAGCAAAGAGGCAGCATAGATTTTAGCCGAATGGTCCAGCTTCTTGAACTCTTTGTCCTGAGGTCTATCAACCTCCCCTGTATTGCCCGAGTGCCAGAAAACTGAGTCAGCCACCAATTCCTCAGCCGAGGGATGCTCTGAAAACCCTGAAAGGGAGCCCGTTGGTACCGCATACTTGCGGGCCATCCGGGCCGAGGGCACCAGGCAAGAGGCAGGATGCTGTCAAAGCTCCAGGGCTGGACTGACAATAGCCTCAGCTACCAGGAAGGCCTCCGTGGGAGAATCCCCTTTGTTCAGAACCTCTGTGAGGGGATACCGAGCCTGTTTCTAGACAGGCTCAAGCTCCATCCCCGTGGACTCGGAGATGAGCTGAAGAATGCCCATGAACGAGGAAGGACTTTCGTCCATGTAGATGCTTCCCAATGACTCAGTGTTGATGTGACATGAGTGCAGGGAGGAATCCTTGGACTCTTAGGAGTCCGCATAAAGCGGGCGTCCACCAGCGTCATCCTCAACCCACCTAGGATGGTCGGGAGTGAGGGTGACCAACAACCGAAGGGAAGTCCCTTGGACAGCTGAGCCTCCTTAGTCAGAGCCCCAGTCATCAGCTGTTTAGGTGGCAGCTTCACCACAATGGGCAGAGACGCCTGCTTTGGCCAAGCTGATGTGGTCTGTACCAGTTCCGCTGAGGGAGGGACAGTGGTGACCAACCCGGATGGGGGAGTCGACATCGGCTGTTCAGGTGACAGCCACTTAATGACTGGGGTAGAAACCAGTGTCAGTTTCAGTCTAATCAAGACCAGCTGCTGCCATATTAAATCTTCGTAGCATCGATGCAATTTGTGCCAAAGCCTCTCCTCATCCGAGGAAGATGAAGAAGATTAGCGGCAGCGCCGCTTTCCATGATGCTGAGAACGAGATCACTGTTAATGGCAAGACCTGCCTGCCTCGGAAGAGGAAGACTGAAACCTTGATCTTGACCATCGGTGGTGCCAATGGGGAGCCTCAGAGGGAGTCGGGGAACCCCGCGGCTCCTTCTGGCCAGGGTCTGGGACTGGCGGGTTCAACTCAGCAGGCTGGGCTGACCCGTGAGTGGTCACCAGGGGGACCGGAGTCCTAAAAAGATAATTATTGGCCTCTTCAGTGACAACTGGTGAACTGGGTCGGAGCATTCTCGGCCAACTGGACTGGCGGGGTCACCGTGAAACTAGTGGCCATGGCTGCGATTTTGATCTAAGTTGAAACCAAAGTCTGCTGAGAACGGGTACATTCCCGATCCCAGGAATGTTGACGATGAGTCTTCTCCTTGTCTTTCTTTGACTCCTTCTTGCAAGAGTGTGAACTGTGCAATCCCGAAGGACCCACTCCTTTAATTGAGAGGGATTGGCACAGCTTCTTGAAGGAAGCCAAGTAAATTGAGCCCAACTGGAGCGGAACAAAGGCCGAAGCCAAAGAGGTTTGAGCCGCAGCCTGCGCCGCCTCCTCCTCGAAGGCCTTGAGCTGTTCAAGCTGCTCAGCAGACCCCACAGCTGTGGAGACCACCCAATGGGCGTCCTCGAACTCGACTGGCAGGTAACGCTTTTCTCGTCGCCCCAGCTGGAGTTGGGCGTGCGGTCGTCCAGCACATTCGGGCGGAAGGACCGACAGAAAGTGTAGGCCTATGGATCGTGATGGTGGCCTAAGCAGTACATGCACACGGCGTGAGGGTTGGTCTGCGACATCTTCTGCTTGCAGGGGCACTGGCGAAGCCCGGAAGCAGTCTTGTCTTCCATCACAGGAACAATTGAAGAAAAGGTTGAAGTTTGAACTTGTACAAGTTTTAAGGTAAGTTTAGGAAGCAAATCCGAAGATTAGAGCGCCAGGGCCTACTACACACAGGAGCGGTAAGCAGGGAACCTGAACCTTTCAAGCGGAAAGGAAGATCTAGCATACAGGGGTGAAACTGAGTGTTTTACCACCCAGGTGGGTAGGAGGAGCCAGCTTGAAGATGTTCTGGCAGGAAATAAAGGGAAAGACACCTGCCAGACAGTGTGGATAGAACATCATAGCCACATCCCTAGAACTATGTACGTCATGCCATTCCTCTCAGGCATCTCTCCTCTCCTGAATCATCTTATTTTGTTCAAGTATTTGTCAGGTACTTGAAAGTGACTTAAAGGTGTTTTCAGAGATGCTACCACCACCTGGTACAGCTAGTCTCTAAAATCCCAGTGCTACACTGGTAGCCTGGGCAATGTCTCACGATTTCTCTGTGAGTTTGACTCTATACTATGTATATAGAGCGCAAGTCCCTTCTCATGAGAAACTTTGCTGACATGGAGTCCTTCTGCAGAACCAATAGAAACCATTTCCTATGTTGTCCCCCTCTGATCTGACCCCCCAGGCCATCTTGTCAGCGTTATGTTTATTAAGTAGGTCCCCGTCTTTATTTTTTTTTATCTCTAGGTGTATTCACTGCCAGTGTCTTCCCTTCCCTTCCTCCCCCAGTTACCATTTCTTATCTTCATCCCTTCCCCTGATCGATCAAAAGGAGGAGCCTTCCATTTCAATTCCGTCACTGCTCTTCCCTACTCCCCATCTTTTTTTCCCCCAGCTGTACAGACTGGTAGCTTTTATTACAGCTCCGGTTCCTCCGTGCTAATTTAAATATCCTCCCTGTTAACTACTTTTCTTCCCACCTTAGAAACAGAAATATAGAAGCTGACGGCAGATAAGGACCACAAGGCCCATCCAGTCTGCTCATTTCTTTTTCTACCTTATGAATGTGCCATCGGCCTTTGCTCTGTCAATGGCCTATCTTTTCATACTCATCTGTATTGCTCCCTTATGCCTATCCCATGCCTGTTTGAAGCCCTGCACTGTATTCATATACTCCACTTCCTGAGGTAGGCCATTCCATGCATCCACCACTCTTTCTGTGAAAAAGAACTTCCTCACATTTCCCCTTAATCGGCCTTCCTCTAATCTCATGCTGTGTCCTCTTGTCCTGCTATTTTTCTTATATTGAAACATGTTAGACTCTTTCACCTTGTTAATGCCCTTAAGGTGTTTGAATGTTTCGATCATAGCACCTCTCTCCCTCCTTTGCTCTAGGGTATACATATTGAGCTCTGTTAATCTGTCCTCATATGTTTTGTGATGCAGTCCCTGCACCATTTTGGTTGCCCTTCTCTGGACTGTCTCAATTTGGTTAATGTCCTTGTGAAGGTGTGGCCTCCAGTACTGCACACAGTACTCCCGATGGGGCCTAACCAGTGTCTTGTAAAGAGGGATTATTCCGACTTGTGATACTCCTACTAATACACCCCAACATCCCTCTAGCCTTACCTACTGCTTTAGAGGTCTGCTTGGATGATTTCAGGTCATCGGTGATGACACCGAAGTCTCTTTCTTCCCTTGTGACTGCCAGCAACTCTCCTCCCAGCCTATAGGTGGCTTCAGGGTTTCTCTTCCCTATGTGCATGATCTTGTCTATCTTTCCTAATTTAATCATTGATCTAATGTCAGGGAATATTTACTTTGGGATGTCCTCCTCCGGTCCTTGCCATTTATTCCTGTGCCCTGCGGCTTGCCATGCCGTGCATTGTAGCTCAGCCTCGAGTTCCTCAGCCCGGGCGTCTGGCCAATCTATCCCCCATTTTTTAAGGTTACCACCTGTCCCAATTTTTGCAGGACTGCCCTGATTTGGGCAGCTGTGTCCTGCAAAACAAATTAAAAATACTACTTGTCCTGACATTATAATAGAAAATATATTTCCTGACTTTCCTCTAAATGTTGCAAAAAACTATAATACCTTTACTAAAATACCTTAAAATGATAAGAAACACTAGAAACAACTGAAAAACTACAACACTTAGTCTTAATTCTGATTATATACTGAAAACAAGTCTGTTACATTGGTCAAGGTTACATATTGTTCGTGAAAAATCATGTTTCAATAAGAAATGTCCCACTTTGGGCTTCTTAAAAGGTAGTAACCCTACCATTTCTTGAGCTGTGATATTTTCAAACATTTGTTGGCCCTTGTCAGTAGTAATTCTAAGGTGGGCGGGGAATAAAACCTGTGTCTTGATGTTTTTCTCTTTCAATTGTCTGATGGGCTGCTTGGCATTTAGACTACAGTGCTGAAGAAAAGTCTTGATCAAATAAAATCTGTTGGCCATCCAGGCATACCTTCTGCTGCTTCCACGCTGCTGAGAGGATTGCTTCTTTCATTTGAAAGTGAAGCATTCAGATTATTATCGATCTAGGTCTGGCTGTCATTTCCTTTGGCTTGGGTCCCAAGGAGCGATGAGCTCTTTCGATGACATGGGGAAGATCTTTGAGTAGCTGGAGAATGTATCCCACCGGGTGAGTCCAAACGAGTCCTCTGCTCCCTCTCTAATTGCATGAATGTGAAAATTATCTCTTCATACTCTGTTTTTGGCATCTTCCAATCTGGCAGAGATCTCTCTGTCTTGCTGGACAAGGTACAGGAGTAAGCGGTCATGGGTCCCATGTCTATCAGTTAATTCACTCACTTGTTTTTGGGTGTTTACTTTTTTATCAATAAATTTTAAATGAATTTTTAAATTAGCGAGTGTTGTTTCAGTAGTATTCACTGTGGTGATGACTCTTGATAGTTCCATCTGAAGATGACGTCCCCTCTCCTTCGTCCTTATAATGAATGTCAGGGTCAATCGAGGAAACTGAAGCCGAGATTGCGAACGCGACATCTTGGGCCTTTGTGGCTTCCTGCCCATTTGTCCATCAATCAACATTTGCTTTAGTTTTCCTGCGGGAGTTGCCAAATTTCACTGTTCTGTTGGCTGGACATTCTGACTGCCTGATATGCCACAAAAATGTTTTTGCTGTTTTAAAGGATTTCTTCAATTTTGTTTGGGTGTCGAGGTTGGGGCTGTCAGAACTCCGTCTACCTTCCAGTGACATCACCGGAAGTCCCAAACTGACTATTCTTAGCACTGAGTCCTTAAATCTTTCCCAGATTATTTCTGAACCAACCGGACTCAATCTCCACTCCCCCAACCATACCCTTCTGGATTGGGTTCTCTCCTCCAAGCCCCCACTGCATTGTTGCAACAGGCATATTACCAAATGAATTCAGTGACACTGCATGATGTTCTGCATCAGAAAGAGCCTGCATCCTCCCACTTCCCAAAATACACCTGATCCATGTCCCTCCAATTGCTTGACATCAGTGCTCTGCTAAGTGACCTTGCTGCAACAAATTTGTCACCTGTCCTCTCTGCCTCTGATACTGATGTGGCTGTCGCCCTTTTTCACTGCAAATTACCCTCGGTCTGAGACAAGCACACCCTCCCTCAGGAAATCCAGGGTAAAAATTTCCCACCACCCATGCATTACCTCCAGAATCATTGACCTGTGCAAATCCCATGATCTCACCTGGGCCTATTATCCCACTCCTTCACTGACCACCTCTCTTACAGGGCTCTGAGGTACAATTGTACTAAAGCTGTCCGGACTGTGAAATTGCACTATTTCAAGACCAACCTCCAGAATAACCTTAAAGGAAAACTACACCCAAAACTTGAAAAAATATATGCTGTGCAGAGTGTTTTAGTTTGTATGTGAAGTTCTAGTGTTTCCTTCCCTCTGACTGGTATTAGGAGTTTCTCCTAAATTAGCCTGCTAGCTTTAGGGTAGTTTTATGACCCCTGGAGATCTCCATATCAAATAGCTTTATTGCATTTCTTTCTCCTACAATGTACCTTGTTTCATGTGATGGTGATGTAGCAGAGCCCATAAATCCAGCAGAAAGCATTGCATTACAATCAGTTCACAACAATAGAGATGGCTATATTTTAGAATCTGTAGACTTCAGCTTGGTGACCACCCTCATCCTAAAGGTTTTACTCTCCTGAAAAACTTTGCTGCTCGTAATTTTTGTGTAGCTTGTAAAGCTTCAAAGATATTTAGTTTGTTTGGCATGTGTGTGCTGAATGTTGGGTCTCTCTTACATCACAGTCACATGAGACAAGATGCACTGTGGGAACAAGAAATACAATTACACTATCAGGTATGAAGATCCCCAGGGGTTGTAAAACTAGCATAAAGCTAGCAGACTAATTTGGGAAAAACTCCTAATACCAGTCAGAGGGAAGGAAACACTAGAACTTCACATACAAATTAAAACACTCTGCACAACATATATTTTTTCAAGTTTTGGGTGCTGTTTTCCTTTAATGCACCAGCTAAATTCTGGAAAGTTATTAACTCCCTTTTTGATCCCCCCTACGCAGTCCATTCCACCATGCCTCATGGTTATTGGCTCACCTGCTTCTAGCCCCAGGAATCACTCATTATGATTAAACTGATGCAGTCAGCCTCCTGTGTTGAACTGCCTGGAGAGATGGAATTATATGCAAATTATGGAACTCTCAATTGGCTCATGCCACTTTCAAACTGCTGCCCTAGCAACTACTACACTCTGAATGCTTCAGATTATTTACTCTACCTGCCTAGTAAGGATGTTCCGGAGAGCTCTCCTTGAACTGTCTTTCTGTTGATAAGTACTCATTTTTAGTTTAAGTTTAAATTGCTGCCTTAGAACATTGTTTAGTGTAGTTTATTTAGTGTTATAGTAGTTTTTATTTCTATTCACGGTTCCCTCACAGTTCCTTGGAACTGAGGGTTCTGTGTCTAATTATGAGGTTTTTCCTCAGTTTTCTTTATAAATTACATATTTAGCTGTCGGTTCCTTGAACCGCTTTAGTTTTGTTTAAATTTAGTGTAATTCTTGGTTCCCTTTTCTTTCAGGAACCGAATTGCGCTCGGTTCCAGGAACTGTTAGTGGTCGTTATTTAAAAAGAAACCTCCGGTTCTGAGGTTTTTTGAATAACAGTTTTAGAAAGTGATCTTTTTGTTTAGCTTCAATGTCAGAGGTCCATTTGGATAAACCTAACAAATGCACAGGAACCACTGGTTTTAAATGTCGTGAGTCTTGTGGGCAACTTACAGCAAAAGCAGATAGACATTCTGGGCCAGATATTCAAAAGGGTTGTGCCATGCGCAATAGGGTTGCGCCTTCCCAAGTCCAAACTTGCTCCATTCTGCGATATTCAGCAGGAGGCAGTTGCGCCACAGAAAACATGTTGAGCAACAGCGCAATGCAAATGAATGCATGCTGAACTGGAGGGAGGAACTATACATAAACTGCACAGCCCAATATTCATGGTCCCTCAAAGTGAGAGCTGGAATTATAGTCTTGCCTCTCCAAAACATGTATACATTTTGTGAACCATTTTGCACTTACTCTAAAACCCATGGTGACCAGAACTGGGAGCAGCAGACTATGTATGTATGGTCCTGCCAATAATCTATATAATGGCAGGATAATATCCCTATGCCTGCTGTTGAAATTTTCCTTTTGATATCACCTAGTATTTTGAAAACCTTTGTGCTACTGTTACATAGAAACACAGAAGTTGACGGCAGATAAGGACCGCATGGCCCATCCAGTCTGCCCATTTCTTTTTCTACCTTATAAATGTGCCATCGGCCTTTGCTCTGTCAGTGGCCTATCTATTCATACTCATTTGTATTGCTCCCTTATGCCTATCCCATGCCTGTTTGAAGCCCTGCACTGTATTCATAGCCACCACTTCTTGAGGTAGGCCATTCCATGCATCCACCACCCTTTCTGTGAAAAAGAATTTCCTCACATTACCCCTTAATCGGCCCCACTCTAATCTCATGCTGTGTCCTCTTGTCCTGCTATTTTTCTTATATTTAAACATGTTAGACTCTTTCACCTTGTTAATGCCCTTAAGGTGTTTGAATGCCTCTATCATATCACCTCTCTCCCTCCTTTGCTCAAGGGTATACATATTGAGCTCTGTTAATCTGTCCTCATATGTCTTCTGATGCAGTCCCTGCACCATTTTGGTTGCCCTTCTCTGGACTCCTCAATTTGGTTAATGTCCTTGTGAAGGTGTGGCCCAATACTGCATGCAGTGCTCCAGATGGGGCTCAACCAGTGTCTTGTAAAGAGGGATTATTACCTCTACGACTTGTGATACCCCTACTAATACACCCTAACAAACCCTAGCCTTACCTACTGTTTTAGAGGTCTGCTTTGATGATTTCAGGTCATCAGTGATGATGATGCCCAAGTCTCTTTCTTCCTTTGTGACTGCTAGCAACCTCCCAGCCTATAGGTGGCTTCAGGGTTTCTCTTCCCATGTGCATGATCTTGCACTTCTTGCATTAAATCCCAGTTGCCACTCTTCTGACCATTTTGCTAGTTTATCCAGATCTCTTCTCATTCTGCCCACCCCATCTGGATCATCTACTCTGTTGCAGATCTTGATGTCATCTGCAAACAGACAAGCCTTACCCTCTAGTCCATCTGCAAGGTCACTAATGAAGATGTTGAAGAGGACTGGCCCCAGGACTGATCCCGAGGTACCCACTTGTGACTTGCATCTCTTCTGACTGTATACCATTTACCACCACTCTCTGTTTTCTGCCTGTCAACCAGTTTGCCACCCAGTTGACCAACTTCTGACCCACCCAAGCCTACCCAGCTTATTTATCAATCTTCTATGTGGAACAGTGTCAAAAGCTTTGCTGAAGTCAAGGTAGGTGACATCAACTGCTCCCCTGGTCCACCACTCTGGTTACCCAGTCAAAGAAATCTATGAGATTAGTTTGACAGGACCTTCCTTTGTAAACCCATGCTGTCTTGGATCCTGTGCCCTATGGACTCCAGGCGTTGCACTATCCTTTCCTTAAGGAGTGCCTCCATAATCTTGCCCACTACTGAGGTAAGACTGACTGGTCTGTAGTTCCCTGCCTCCTCCCTGCTACCACTCTTGTGGAGCGGGATCACATGAGCCCTTCTCCAGTCTTCTGGGACCTCTCCTGTGCTCAGAGACTCACTAAACAGTTCTGCTAATGGCTCTGCTAGTTCCACCTTTAGCTCAAGTACCCTGGGATGTATGCCATCAGGTCCCATTGCCTTATCCACCCTGAGCTTAGCAAGCTCTTGTAGGACCCTTTCTTTTGTGAAGGGAGTAGTGCTCACCTCCTCCCCCCTGTGTCCATGGTGCTGAGCTGTGGGCCCTGCCCTACCTTCTCTTCAGTAAATACTGAGCAAAAGTATCTATTTAGGATAGATGCCTTACAGGGTCCTCCTCCTCACATGCTCCCTTTCTCCATTAAGCTTAGCAATACCCTCTGGACTTTCTCCTTTCACTAATGTATCTATAGAAAGTCTTGTCACCTTCTTTACTGTTCGTGCTAGTGTTTCCTCAGTTTGGGACTTTGCCTGCCTTACTGCCTTCCCTGCTTCCCTTAGGGCAGTTTGGTATGCCTCCATCTCTTCATCCCACTGTGTTCCCTTATATTTCCTGAAGGCCAGCCTTTTGGCTCTGACCTTTTCTGCTACTGTATTTGAGAACCAAAGTGGTTTCCTTCTTCTTTTGCACTTCCTTTTCTGTCTAACACAATGGATGTTGCTTCAAGTATTGCATCCTTAATGCTTGCCCACTCTGCCTGTACCCTCACCTGTGTATCTTTGCCAGGGCTAGCTCAACTCTGTTGGCCATCTTATCAAAGTCAGCTCCTCTGAAGTCCCATATTTTTGCCTTGGAATGGGATGATTTAGATGTAGTAACCAAATTGAACCATACCATGTGATGGTCACTGGCCCCCAGGTGACCTTCTACCTGGAGATCTGTGATCCCTTCCCTGTTAGTCAGTACTAGATCTAGGATAGCCCTGTCTCTTGTGGGTTGTTGTACCAGTTGTTTGAGGCCCTCCCCCTGCAGAGAATCCACTATGTGTCTAGTTCTGGCAGATGTTCCTGCTGGTATTGACCAATCTTTGACCAACTGAGCAATCAGGCTCTGAGCTGCAAATCTGGTGACATCCAGCAGACCAGACCTGGGTTTGAATCCCACAGCTTCCACTTGCATACTGTGTGACCCTGAGCAAGTCACTTAAACTCCTTGTGCTCCCAGGTCGCTCCTGTAAAAAAGCTTTCAGCTTAGTGTGCTATACCTGGTTAAAAAAACAACTTAAAAAAAAAAAAAAATCTGTATCCGGCATGTTGAAGTCTCCCATTATCAGAACCTCCCCTTTAGCTGTCATGTTTTGTATATCCTCTAACAGTAATGTGTCTATGTCCTCCCCCTGGTCTGGGGGCCTGTAGACAACCCCAGTTCTTATGGCTGTCCCATTTCCTGTTTCCAGGGTGACCCACAGTTCTTCTGGCTCCTTATGTGTATTCTGAATTTCTGTAGCTTTGATATTTTCATTGACATACAGGGCCACTCCTCCCCCCCTTTTTGCACCTCGGTCTCTTCTGAACAATACATAGCCAGGTACTGAAGTCTCCCAAGTGTGGTTACTGGTAAACCACGTCTCACTAATTGCTACTATGTCCAGTTTGCCCTCTGACATTATTGCCTGCAGGTCTGGGATCTTATTTCCCAGGCTGTGAGCATTTGTGTACATGATTTTCCATTGGGCAGATTTTGGTGAGGTTTGGCATTATCCCTGTGCGTCGTATGGGAGACAAACCTTTTTCTTACTGGTGATGCAAATGAACTGCAAACATGCTGAATCCCTGTTTGACCACTAGCTGAGGGGGGAAGGGTGTTCTTCCACTCGACGTGATGGGGGGTGCTGCACCCCTCTCCCCATTTGCTAGTTTAAATATTCTGTAAAGACGTCAAACTTCTGCCCCAATGCACTGACTCTCTCCTTAGTCAGATGCAGTCCATCAAATTTAAAGAACTTTCGCTCCCAGAACTGTTGCCAGTTCCCTACAAATCTGTGTCCTTTTTCCTGGCACCAGCCCTTGAGCCACGTGTTTAGCTCCCCTATCTCCCCTTCTCTGACCTTCCGTCCATCTGCCCCCCTCTCCCAGACTGGCAGGATCTCAGAGAAGGAGATGCCGGACGAAATGGATGATAGTTTGTCACCTAGCCTGGTCAGGTGTTCCTTGGTCTCCACAACTGACCGGCTGGCGAGATCATTAGTCCCTATGTGTACTAGGACATCAATGTTTTCTCCTGCTTTGTGAACAATTTTAGCAATGCAGTCAGTGTCTCTCCATGCTGATGTACCTGGGAGACATCTGACCATTACCCCTGGCTGGAGATGGGTAACAACTCCCCGAATCATGGAGTCTCCTGTGATCAGAAGTTTTTTGGATTTCCTTTTTGGCTTTTATTGTTTTGGTTCCTGATTTGGGTGAGTTTTGTTGTGCTAGCTCCTGTGCCACAGTGTCCTGCTTGCAGTGTCTTCTGCCTCTTTGTTTGATTTCAGAGATAGAGGCAGATACCTGTTTGTAATGTTTATATGGTTTTTGGAGGTAATATATTGGAGAGCAGAGAGTGATGGGGCACCCGATTTGCCCCTCCTAACCACCTGCCAACCTCCTAGTCCAACTACCCTCTGCGGTCGAGGTTTTCCTGTTGGATGCTGGGGAAATGGCGGGTGGTTCTTATAATGTATTTCCTCTTGAATATGAAATTTGAGGCGTGCAATCTCTGCCCATGCTGCCCGGAGCTGAGCCCTAAGATCTCCAATGGCCCAGCATGTAGGACAGTGTCCTATGACTGTCCTTCTGAAAATTGTTCCACAGTACCTGCAGTTAATGATATCCATTCCAGATGAGTTGCTGGGTTTATAACCCAGTCAGAGTAATTAGAAGGAAAAAAAATGCAAGTAATGGTTTGATTGTGTTTTGGTTTTGTTTAACTTGTTATAACAAGTTAAATTACTAGTGCCCCTGTAAATGAGCTCACCTTGTGGATGCCCCACTGATCTGCCCTTCCTGCTCTGCCACAGGAAATGTCACAACTGTGGTACCCTATAAAAGGAGTGTAGTGTGGGGTGGTTGGGGATGGGGTGGGTGGCTGGGCCCCTCCCCTGCCGAAAAAGAAGAACCACGGACGAAAGAACAAAGAGGTAAGAGCAGAAACAATCAGTCAACAACAAATGCAGTAACCCTGAAAGCTTATCCTAATGTTAGATAAAACTGTAAAACCTGTAAAGCACCACCTGTAATAATTTCAGAGAAGATATACGCTGTAAGAAACTTTGCTACAGAGAAAAATAAAGCAATGAAATGTTAGCAACAAACAGTAGCTACTGTTTAAAATATTAGCTCAGACTGGATAATCACACCCAAATCCCTTTCTTCTTCCACACTAGAGTTTGTGTGGCCCACGAAGATAATACTGCTTTCTTATATTTTGTTTTCCAAAGTGCATCACTGCGCATTTTTCTGTACTGAAATCCATACCCATAGATTCGCCCACTTCTAAACTGCATCCAAACCTCCCTGTAACTGGTTCATATCTGATACTCTTAGTGCAGGCTCCCCTATTTTCATATTATCTGTATATCTGATTATCTTGTTTGTAATTTTTTGATGCATGTCTGATATATAAACTATGAATAAGAGGTGCTGCTTCAATGCTTCTTCCTACCAAAGGCTGATCAGGCTGAGGCACACTGTGTTTATACTGGTGAAAATGGAGGTCACTGTGACGTCACTTCTGATTTTGTGCATGTATCACTCGGGACTATAAAACCACTCCAGTAGCTTTAATATGCTGCTAAAATCCCTAAAATCCAGCCAGAATTTGCTGCTGCATCTGTACAGCTAGTAAAAATGCCTTATACTCGGGCAGCAAGTGATTAGAGTTTGCGAACACTGCTGAATCCTCCAAAGTCCCAGAGTGCTGCATTGTGAACCAGTGAAACTCAAGAACGTACCCCGTGTGTTAACTCTTTGTGTCCAAGCTGCTGCCTGGAGTCGTCAGATCGATTTCCTTAGTGTCTCCGAGGACGACTCCAGACATCAGCTGAATGGTCCCTGTGTACCTTTGCGACGTCTGGAGACGTCGGTAAAATATTTTAATATTACTTGCCAGCCAATCCAGACATGGCTTATAAACCCTCTTTAGATGATACTTTACATGTTAAGCCTCTTGGGATTGGCTGGCAAGTGTAGAGGTCCTATTTGAAAATCTCAAGAAAACCCTGTTTGTATTGCTGGCGTCCTCACTTTCCTACTGGCATTGCGCTACTGCAGTATTCGGTGTTTGAACTGGCGGTCTTTGAATAGCTGTGCGTACCCGATTTCACCCAACAGTCAGTGTCAGGTTTGTGATATTTTTAAATCTTTTATTTAGTTGCTGTGCAGTGTTATTCTATGCTTTTAGGTGTTTATTTGAGCCGCGTCACCGAGAATCTGGAAAAGCATAACCGAGAAGCTGGCAAAGATTTATGGCTTCTCAGTCTCCCGTTTTTTGTTTTGTTTAGGCTGCCCAGTGTATGGGCATAGTGTTCTTTTTTGTGGCATTCTGCCGAGAACACTAGTACCCCAAGCACGAATACCCTGAGAGCCATGTTAGTTAGAAGCCGAAAACATGGCTCCCATTCTTGCCTCCCCGTTATTTTTTTCATTCCTGTCTGCCTGGTGTTTGTTTGCCTCCTGTAACTAAAGAAGGTAGTGTTATATTTGTGCTTTCAATTGCGTGTAAGCTGGAAAAAACACTGAACTGAGAAGCTGGAAAAGCTGAATTACGGCTTCTCGGTCACTTCAGTGTTTATTTGTTTTTGTTCCATGCCAGTTGTCTGTAACTAATTTCAAAACGAGGAGCGATTCTATCTTCTGCCAGATTCTTGCTGCCTTGCTGTGTACTGCAGATATGTATGGGCCCCAGTCAAACTCCCTGTTATTTTTTGGTTATTTTGAGCTAAAGGGGGTTGTCTTTGTGGCTATCCTGGCTGTCCTGGTATGGATGTCATCTGCAGGTAAGGGTATTTGTGGGTCATTGCCGTGTGTGTCCTTCCTTTTGGATCGGTGTTGGTTTTGAATTACAGGTGGTTGCAAGCTGAAAAAGTGGTGTCTCGGAGAGTGTAGGGAGGAGAACACCAGGGAAGATTTTTCTTGTATTGTGCAACCCATTTCGTGGTATGGCACTGTGTGTTTGCTGGTCTGATGGGAGAGGTGGTGGAAGCCCCGACAACAGGCACCATCACACAAAATGGAGTCTCATGGTCTCCGACCTGCAGCTACCACAGGCCACCAGGGAATCTCCCTCAGGGAATCAGGGAATCCATTTTGTGGGATGGCGCCATATGTTTGACGGTTGGATGGAGGACCCTGACAGCATAGTAACCATTTTGTGTGCTGGCGTCAGGTCTCGGGGGGGCACCCAGACAACAGGCATTGCTGTTTGTGGGATGGTGGCGGGTGACGCAAGGCCTCGCACCATCCAACAAAGAGCAGTACCTGTTTTCTGGTGACACCCCCCCAAGACCTGACGCCAGCACACAAAATGGTTGCTATGCTGTTAGGGTGCTCCATCCCACCTTCAAACACCAGGCACCATCACACAAAATGGATTCCTGGAGTCGTGGTCTCCGACCTGCGGCTAGCTGTTTGCAAAAGAAATGTGATGTAAACCGAATGCCATTTTGCGTTGTTGCCGGGCACTGGGGGTGGGGAGGTACCACTACACACCATTCAGAATGCTGTCTGATTTATTAGTGGATACCATAGCTGTGGAGACCACAGGCACCAGGGAATCCATTTTGTGGGATGGCACCATATGTTTGGCGTTTGGATGGGGGACCCTGATGGCATATTAACCATTTTGTGTGCTGGTGTCAGGTCTCGGGGGCACCCAGACACAACAGGCATTGCTGTTTGTGAGATGGTGGAGGGTGGCGCAGGGCCGGCATCATCCAACAAAGAGCAGTACCTGTTTTTGGTGACACCCCCGAGACCTGACGCCAGCACACAAAATGGTTGCTGTGTTGTTAGGTGCTCCATCCCACCTTCAAACACCAGGCACCATCACACAAAATGGATTCCCTGGAGCCTCGTGGTCTCCGACCTGCGGTTAGCTGTTTGCAAAAGAGATGTGATGTAAAGCGAATGCCATTTTGTGTTGTTGCCGGGCATTGGGAGGTGGGGGAGGTACCACTACACACCGTTGAGAATGCTGTCTGATTTGTTGGTGTATACGTGGGAATCCTTTTCTTGTGATGGCGCTCTGTGTTTGCTAGTTGGAGGGAGGTCCCCGACACCAGGGAATGCATTGCACAGGATGGATTCCCTGGTGTGAGTGTCCTGACCTCCACCTTCAAACACACAGCTGCATTACATAACATGGATTCCATGGCTTGTGGGCCACCCCCCAAAATGTTAAACACCCTGCGGTTTGTCTTTTATTGTACCGGGTAACGGAGCATAGTAGGCGGAACATATGTTGGATGCAGCAAGTTTGTGTGGCTCGCAGTGCAAAGATATAGCTTTATTTTTCTATTGTAGAGACTGTGCGTGACTGCCAGAGATCGTTGCAACCGCCGGAGATCGTTAGAACCTCGATCATTATAACCTCCAGAAAGACCATCCCAAGACAGTCTCAGAACCTTGTAAAGAGCGCAGAGCAATCAAAGTGGAGAATATGGAGAATGTGTACAATAACGACCTGCTGTGCTTGTTTGATAGTGCTAGTGAAAATGAGGCAGATGACTTTCCAGGTTTTGGCAGTTCTGATGATTCCGACATCCAGGTGGACTTGATGCGCATGACGCCTTTGAGTACACCAGACAGTGAATTCAGTGAAGATGATCTTCCCCTGGCCACGTCGCACCGGAAGATGCACTCCTCGGAGAGCGAAGAGGATGATGTTCCACTAGCCAAGCTACGGCGGCAGAGCGACTAAATGGACAGAGAAGATGATCTCCTTTTGGCTAGACTGCAGCGTGCATGTAGCCCTGTTAAAGTGGATGCTGCTGAAGAACATGAGCAACTTTCAACACATCTTGATGCAGCTCGCAATGATGGTTGGACGCGTCTGCTCCAGCCAGTGCATGTTGAAGACTTCAAGGAGCCTGTGGGTCCGGCCACTGTGATGGGAGCAGAGAAGACTGCCATGAATTTCATGAACCTTACATTTCCACCGATACTCTACGAACTGATAGCTGAGGAGACAAACAGTGCCCGTAAGCAGGCAGAAGCAAATAAAGTGGACACCTGATGGACTCTGGTGACGGCGTGCGACATAAAATGTTTTTTTGGAATACAGCTATACATGTCTATTATGAAGGCACCACACTACTGTATGTACTGGGGGAAGCACTGTCTCTATGGACGTTGTCCGATTTCAAAGGTGATGACCCGTGAGCGTTATGAGAAGATTACATAGTATCTACATGCCAACGATAGCACACTAAATCCACCCAGAGGATCGGAAAATCACGACAAACTTCATCATGTGCGTCCCATCCTGGAGCAGCGTTCGGATGGCCTGCAAGATGGAGTACCACCTACACCGAGAAGTGTCAATCGATGAGGCCATGGTAGGATTCAGAGGACGGCTCTCATTCAAGCAGTACATGCGAAGCAAGCCACAACGGTATGGAATAAAGGTGTGGGTTCTTGCAGATCCTCACAATGGTTATGTGTCAGACTTCCAAGTCTACACAGGAAAGGTTGCTGGCACTGTGGAAGTGGGTCTTGGAGAGAGGGTGGTGACAGACCTGACTAAAGATCTGCGTGGCAAAAGACACCATGTGTATTATGATAATTTTTTCTCATCGGTTCACCTGGCAAAAGAACTTTTGAATGTTGGCTTGTATGCATGTGGCACAATGCGTACCAACAGGGTGGGATGGCCTGCAGAACTTAAAGTAGCAATGAAGAAGAAAGTCCGTGGTCATTGTGAACAGCTACAGGATGGATCACTCGTTGCCACAGCTTGGAAAGACAACAATCCTGTTTTCCTTCTCTCAACTCAGCATGACCTGACCTGACCAGGCGACAAAGAAATGGCACTAAAGTATCTGTTCCCTGTCCTGAAGTGCTGAAGCAGTATAACATGCACATGAATGGCGTGGATGTCGCTGACCAGCTTCGGGGCCAGTACCACAGTGGCAGAAAATCTAAGAAGTGGTGGATATACCTTTTCTGGTTTTTGTGGGACATGGCATTGGCAAATGCTTTTACTTTGTTTCGAGAGAGTGTGCATCATGTTCAACGATCCAAGTCGGGGAGGGTGAACAAGCATAGGCAGCTAAATTTTCGCATTGCACTCTCTGAGCATCTGCTGGAAGGGTACACCAATAGGAGACAAAGTACCCCAGTTGCTGTAACTGAGCAGGACCCTACTTCGGCTGGACCACACTACCCGGTGAAAGTGAAGAAGGGTAGGTGCAGAAATTGTTCACTGAAAAAGAAGTGCGCTGAACCATCATATATATGCCGCACATGCAATGTACACCTCTGTGTTGATTGCTTTCCAGAGTATCACAACTACAGATAACGAGGATCACACTAGAGACACAAAAGACTTGCCCCAATAGTCCCTCTGCAGCTTCTCTGAGTGTACATGATGAGGAGCTGCAGGGGAAGCAGACAATGGTACCAGGAAGAGTTTGCGAGACAGACTGGCGAGCGAGAGAGAGAGACTGTCGACCGAGAGAGAGAGACCGTCGACTGAGAGAGAGAGAGACCATCGACCAAGAGAGAGAGAGACCGTCGACCGAGAGAGAGAGAGACCGTCGACCGAGAGAGAGAGACCGTCGACCGAGAGAGAGAGAGACCGTCGACCGGGAGAGAGAGAGACCAACCGAGAGAGAGAGAGAGAGAGAGAGAGAGACCGTCGACCGAGAGAGACAGTCGACCGAGAGAGAGAGAGACCGGCTAATTGAGAGAGAGACCGTCGACCGAGAGAGACAGTTGACCGAGAGAGAGAGAGAGAGACCGGCGACTGAGAGAGACAGTCACGACCGAGAGAGAGACCGCTGACCAAGAGAGAGAGACCATCGACCGAGAGAGACAGCCGACCGAGAGAGAGAGAGACCATCGACCGAGAGAGACCACACCGAGAGACAGAGAGAGAGACCTCGACCGAGAGAGAGAGAGAGACCGATCGACCGAGAGAGAGAGAGAGAGAGACTGTCAACCAAGAGAGAGAGAGAGAGAGACCGCTACCAAGAGAGAGAGAGACCAATACCAAGAGAGAGAGAGAGAGAGACCGCACCAAGAGAGAGAGAGAGAGAGAGAGAGGGAGACCTCGACCGAGAGAGAGAGACCATCGACGAGAGAGACCGTCGACTGGAGAGAGAGAGAGAGAGAGAGAAACCGCCGAACGAGAGAGAGAGACCGAGACCGTCGACCGAGAGAGAGAGAGAGAGACCGTCGACCGAGAGAGAGAGAGAGAGAGAGACCTCGACCGAGAGAGAGAGAGAGAGAGAGAGACCGTTGACCGAGAAAGAGAGAGAGACCATCGACCAAGAGAGAGAGAGACCGTCGACCGAGAGAGAGAGAGAGAGACCGTCGAGATAGAGAAAGTAGGTTAGGCCCAATGGTGTTTCACTCGGAATGCAGTGACATGCCAGTCATTGAATGGGCTACGCCAAATGAAAATGAAAAAGACTGAGCTAAAAGAGGTCTGGTGAGTGAAAGTAAAGGGGAAAAGTGATGGAAATGTTACTTTGGAGTTGACGGTTGGTGAGAAAAGTGGTGTGTTCAGAAAGAGTTATGAGTGTGGCTTCACACAGCGGATGACAGTGTGAGGATTATTTCACCACCAGACCAAGGCCAACTGAAAGTGCTAGTGGAGGGCTGAAACTTGCATTCCTTTGGGAGTCAGCCATCACCTCGTTATAACTGAAGTACTTTCTTTTCCTTTTGTTCAGACTGGAACTGCTGTCACCTGCCGTTATGTGTGATGAGCATAGCAGCTCTGCCTGACTGCTTACATATCTGTAATGGCCACCACCACATCATCTGTTAGTGTACTGACAGTGTTTTCATTGAGATCGCAATGATGATGTGGTGGTGTGTGCCATAGGGGTTGATGTGTCGGTTGGCAGACAGAGAATTGTTCTGACCGAAAGGATCAAAAGGAATACAAAACAAAACTTCAGAAATAAGAGTGACGAGTGACTATGCCAGTGTGCCTGTTTGTCTCCAGTACCACTTTCAGTATAATTTATGTGGAGTGGAGGTTTTAGCTCAGTATTTTTCATTTTCATTTGGCTGCCACATTGGCTGTTCTGTGTTTCGCGCTGTCCATTGTGACACCAAGAGGTGTCGGTGTGTCTGAGTTGGTAGCTCATGCACCTCTGGGCCAGAGTGTCGTGGGTTCTCGTCCCACACCGGGATTGGACTTGCACTTAAAAACGATCATTCTTCGAGTGCAGTATTGGGGGGGTGGGGCGCAGTGCTGCTGAGGTGTGCCATCGTTCAGATGAGATGTTAAACCGAGGTCCCTTCTACCCATCATGGTGGGTGTCCAGGTGGAAGTAAAAGAACCCAGGGCACTCTTCGCAAAGAGTAGGGAACATTCCCGGTGTCATGGCCAACAGTCCCCTTCCCATAAAACTGGTTCATGCAATTGTCCAGGCAGTGGATGGGTAAGGTGCCATATGGCCATCACTACACATTCAGTCACTTCACTACCAGTCTAACATTGCTTGTAAAGCGCTTTGGTATACACTGTGTCCGAAGAGCACTATATAAATGCTGATTCTTCTCTCTTTGTGCGTGGCGCTGAATATGTGGTTGACGCAAAGTCCTGCCCAGGAAGGATGAAAACCGGAAGACACCAAATAGACCATGTTCCCAATCACCTATGGCTACAGCAGCTGCCATGGATGGAGTGGAGATGCACACAGAGGTGGTGGTCGGTGCATAGTGGAGCATGACAGGGAAACAGCGGAGGAGAAAGAGCACTGGACTTGATGGACACCTTGGCACATTGGCTGTTCTGTGTTTTGCGCTGTCCTTTGCACTGCACATTGGTTGAAACAAAGTCCTACCCTACCCAGGAAGAAAGAAGAATGGAAGAAAATACGGACATGCAAGATGGAGCATCACCTTCAGCTACAGCTGCTGCAGTGCATGGAGTGGAGAGACATGCAGAGGTGGTGGTCCGCATTTATGTGAAGGTGGCAGTTGAGTGGAACACAGAGTGAACAGCAGAGGACCACAGAAGATGACAAATTTGCCACAGAGGACTACAGAGGAGCACAGCTAGAGGACTTTGTAAAGGCAAATATCTGACACAGACTACAGACAATTGGTTGTAACTAACTTTTTATTTTCTCATCGCAGGATGGCAAAGACAGCAGGGTAGAGATAGGACATTTTTTTCCTTTTCCTTTTATAAAAATGACACAGACAACAGTGGAGAGGATGAAAATACTTTATTTACAGAAGGATGACACAGACGAGGGGAAGGAACTACTTTATTTATAGAAAGATGACAGACAACAGAGGAGAGGTTGGAATGACACCAGCTGAGGATGTTGAAAGCGCTTCAGTGCAGTGACATCATCATGGGACGCCATCTGAAAAGGTAAGAAAAATGAAATTGTGGTGATTGTAATAATTTTGTCGACATAACATTTGTTGCCGTTCTGTTTTCTGTGTTGTGACTTGTGGGCATTGTACCGAATAACATGGGTGCCGCCGTGCACATGCTTGTATGTGTTGTGATGTGCTCATTCTTACATGTGGGTGTATGAAAGAGTGTGCCGCCATGCACCTTCTGATATTTGGGACTAAACTGTGTTGAATGTCATTGCATATATTGGTGCAATAGACAGACATGAAAGATTGGTCTTTTGTACCAAAGGACTAAAGGGGTACATGATGGCTAGGGCTGTGATGCAGAATATATCTGAATGCTTGGCAAGTGAGCTGGTGGAATAGCATGAACGAATGATGGAGCGTAGCGATGACACGAATGAGTTGCCTGAGTTCACTTGCAACGAGTTCAGATCTAGTCTGTATCATACACCTGGCCATTACAGTGCTTTCATACAACAGGAGTGTTTTGTATTGGGTTTTGGTAGTAATCAGTAATATATGGAGAATTACAGTGTGATATGTGGAGATATCTGGAGACATTGCCACATCTGGAGTTTTCATACTGCAGTGAGAAGGAAAAATTACTCACCTTAGTAATGTTGTTTCTTCTAATGGAGTCTTGCTATATTATGACATATGCAGTATAACCCCAGGTTAGAACTGCTCTGGAGGTGAAAGAGTTAACTTACATGCAGGGCATGGAGTCTTGAGCGCGAGCTCGGTTGAACACTCTGTCTGTTGAAGCTCAAACTTAAACTGTCAGATCTTTACGAGCAAAACTCACTAAGGTTCTGTGTGGTGCCGTAAACCACACTAGCCACTGGCTACTAACTACAAAAACCCCTTTTGTTCTTGATCCCAAAACAAAGACTCAAGTCGGGGGATTCAAGAAGGAAAATGTAAGCATAACACCTGAGCACCCTAGAAGGGTGAAATAAAGTGGGCATCAAAGAAGTGCCAACATTGCACTGCCCACCAATATCCCAAAAACAGAGTTTCTGAGAGGGGCAGGCTGGGGGGGAGGTCATAATATAGCAAGACTCCATTAGAAGAAACAACATTACTAAGGTGAGTAATTTTTTCTTCAAACAACATGAAGTCTTGCTATATTATGACATATGCAGACTACACAGCAGTACCTCCATGGAGGAGGGCCAGAACCTACTTGGGAAATAGGCTCTGAAGCACAGCTGTGTTGATCGAGCATCACTCCTAGCCTGGATATCCAAGGAGTAATGCTTAGTAAAAGTGTGAACTGTTTTCCAGGTAGCTGCTTGACATATCTCTAGGATAGGAATGTCCCTGGCAGCAGCCAGAGGCAGCTGTACCTCTGGTAGAGTGAGCTCTGAGGCCTGAGGAGGAACCTTACCCAGGTTTTTAGTAACAGAATTGGATACAAGAGACAATCCACCTGGCAATGGATCTTTTAGTGGCAGGTTTCTTACCAACCTCACCATAAATGAGGAACAATTGGAGGATTCGAACCTGTGACCCTTGGTACGCTCTATATAGTAACTAAGGGCTCTTTTGACATCTAAACTGTGCAATCTCCTCTCACCAGGGAGGAATGGTCAGTAAAGTACAAAGGAAGAGACATGGATTGATTAAGGTGAAAGTCTGAAACCACCTTAGGCAAAAACTTCCTGTTAGTCCTGAGGACTACCTTATCTCTATGAAAGGAGATAAAATCAGGCTCTACTGACAAGGCTCGTAGCTCACTTATGCGCCTGGCAGAGGTGATGGCTACCAGAAACACAGTTTTCCAAGTCAAGTACTTCAGCTCCGCTGAAGACAATGGCTCAAAAGGGGTTGCATAAGCTGAGCGATGCAAATATTAAGATCCCAAGCAGGGGAGGATCCTGAACGGGGTTGTGTGAAGCAACCTTTAAGAAACTTGGAGAACACAGGGTGAGCTGATAAAGAAGAGGGCTTACCTGCTGACAAGAAGACAGACACAGCTGCCAAGTGCACTTTTAGGGTAGCTGGTCTCAGCCCCAAGGAATTCAAATGCACCAAATAATCCAGGATCTGGGCACACCAGCAGATTCTGGGGAAATATATTACCAGCACACCATATGGAAAATCTCTTCCATTTTGAATTATAGGTAGCCCTGGTGGAAGGCTTCCTAGAGGCCTTCAAGATATCCAATACACCTTGAGAAAGGTGTAGGTCAGCAAACTCTAACTCTTCAAGAGCCAAGCCTTGAGATTGAGAGATCTGAGGTTCGGATACCAAACTCTCCCATGGGTACAGGTTAACAGGTTGTGATTTCTGGGAAGACATAGGGGAGGGTGGACTGCTAAGGACATGAGGAGTGGGTACCAGGGCTGCCTGGCCCAATCTGGAGCAATCAGGATCATCTTGCAGGATTGAGATCTGATTCTGACTAGCACTTTGAAAAGAAGGGGGAAGGGGGAAAGCATAGAGAAACTTCTTCCCAACTGAGAAGGAAGGCATCCAGAGGACTGAGCCAGCACTGGGGGCCTGCAGCAAAAGGAGTTGGTGATTGTCTGGGGCTGCAAAGAGATCTATTTGCGGAGTGCCCCAACTGGCAAATATTACCTCCAGTACTAGGGGATCCAGTGCCCATTCGTGATGGCCCTGGGAAATCCTGCTGAGAGCATCCGCTAGGACATTGTCCTTGCCTGGGAGGTGAACTGCCATAAGGGAGGCGTTCAGAGAATAAGCCAGAGACCACAACTTCATCGCTTCGGTGCACAAGGCCGTAGACCGAGTGCCCACTTGCTTGTTGATGTACCACATTGTAGTGGTATTGTCTGTTCTGACCTGAACTACCTTGTTCTGGACAGATGTGGAAAAAACCTGGAATGCTAGAAAAACTGCTCTGAGCTCCAGCAAATTGATGTGGAGCAGAGATTCCTGAGGGGACCACAGCCCTTGGGTGGAAAGGTCGCCCATGTGAGCTCCCCACCCCAAGAGGGATGCATCTGTGGTAAGGGTCAAGGAATGAGACTGGGGAGTGAAGGGAACCCCTGTCTCAGATTGTTCTGATCCTGCCACCACTGAAGGGCCTGGATCAGGGTTCGAGTCACTGGAATCAATTTGGTTAGGATCCGCCCTTTGAGACCAAAAGGCTCTCAAATGGAACTGAATGTCCCTCATCTGAAATCTCGCCTCCTGCACCACTGCTTTAGAAGCAGCCATGTGCCACAGGAGCTTGTAGAAAATGCCTTGCTGGTCGAGAGACCTGCAGGGTGAAAGAGGAGGCCAGAGACACCAGGGTCCTTGCTCTTTCCAGAGGAAGGAAGGCTCTGGCTTCTTTTGTGTTCAGTTCTGCTCCTATAAAGGTGAGAAGCTGGACAGGCTCCAGAACTGACTTTGGAAGATTGAGAAGGAAACCTAGAGATGTAAGCAGCTGCTGGGTTGTTTGTAAATGCAGTTTGACCTGTTCTGGAGACTGGCCTACAATGAGCCAGTCTCAGATAAGAAAAGATGGCAATCTTTTGCCTTCTTAAATGAGCAACTGCAACTGCAGGCATTTTGTGAACACCCTTGGAGCCGAGGAGAGGTCAAGGGCATTGCTTGAACTGGTAATGGCCTGAGGGCAGTTCGAATCTGAGGTACTTTCGATGGGAGCTTCTGATGAGAACATGGAAGTAGGCATCCTTGAGGTCCAGGAGGCTAGCCAGTCCCCTGGCCTTAGAGAGGGTAAAATAATCCCCAGGGTCACCATTTTGAACTTTGGTTTTAAAAGGTGCTTGTTTAGATACCTGAGATCCAGAATGGGCCGCCATTCTCCTGTCTTTTTTGGGGTAAGGAAGTACCTGGAGTACAACCCTTTGCCCTGGTGTATGGTAGAACCTTTCCACGGCTCTGAGAGCCAGGAGGGAAGAAACTTCTGCTTCAGGGCAAGTGCCTCTGATGGGTTTGCAGGTGGAAAAGACCTGGCTCTCATCTTGAAATTTTTGAAGCTGAGAACCAGTCCCTGGCTTACTACTTCCAGGACCCACTTGTCTGATGTTAAAGACTTCCAGTCCTGGACAAAGTAAGCCAGCCTGCTCCCCGGTAGTGGAGAATCGGCCCTGGCTACCCCATCAGGGAGCCTGTTTTGCAGGGGCTTTGGGTTGAGGGTAGAAGCAGGCTTACTAGAGCCCTTCTGTCCCTTCCTCTAAAGAACCCCTCTGGGCATAAGCAGAAGAGGAGGCCTGGTTGGTAAACGGCCTATGAAAAGGCCTCCCCTGCCCCTGACATGCTGCCTTTGAGGAGTGACTTGCCTTTCTTTGGCCTGTGCATTCCTATAGGTGGTCCTATACTCATCCATTTCTTCATATAATTCTCTGTCTGCTCCCAAACAGAGAATTTCCCACAACAGGAAAATCCATAGCCTTAGACTGGGTATCCTGTGACAGGGCAGTACATCTGAGCCAGGCCATTCTTGAAGAGACACAGATGTAGCCATAACTCTAGATGAAACATCATTAGAGTCTACAGCAGCATGAAATTGCACCTTGGATGCCTCAATACCATCCGCAGCCACCTGCTCCAGCTCCCTGGCAAGCTGTTCAGGGCCTGTTTTGCTAGGGCCAGGACAGTATCCCACCTGGATTTCTGGTACCTAGCTCGTAAGCTATATAATTTGCCTGTCTGAGTTCCAAAGATGCTGCCATGTACTGCTTTTTTGCCATGGCATCCATCCATCCTCCTGGAATCCTTTTCAGGAGGGTGAGAGGCTAGAGGAACATTAGCCTTGTCACAGGCTGCAGCCTGCACTACCCCCACATGGCTGCACTGCTGGGATAGGAACTCCGTATCAGAGCCTGATAAAGCATACCTCTTGTCCATCCTTTTATCCACAGGGAGGATAGAATGAGGAGTTTTCAGAATTTTTACTGTCTGTTTCCTAAAAGATTTATGAAGGAAATAGACAGTCTCCTAGACTCTGGAATATCCATCATTTCCACAAAATCAGGCTCTTCTTGATCATCAACAGCTTCCTCAACAGGGAGTTGCAGAGTATCAGCAACTTTCTTGTAAAACAAAAAATGAGAAGGGGACTCAGATAGCCTGGGAGGGGATACTCCTGAGGGTCTGTCTGGAGAGATGTCCGGTTCAATGGGCACATCCAGACTGTCAAAATCACACTCACTCTCCTCGTACCCCTCCTCCCCTTCCCCTGGTTCATAAAAATCTTCAAAATCATAATCTTGAACCGAGGGAACCGACCGAACCGGGCGCTTGCCCAATGGTGCCGGTTCGGACGGAACTGGGGAAAGAGACTGGACAATTTGAATAGCTTTGGCTATTTCCTCAGCGGTTGGAGAAAGAACTTTTGGCCCCAAACTAGCTGACCTTCTAGCCCTTTTAGTTGGAACTGGCTCCTCAGAGCTGGCTCTTCGTTTGCCCGAGGAAGCATCGCCTGGTCAGAGAGGCACTTCTCAGGTTCGGTTGAACCGAACCGGGCTGGCCATCCGGTCAGCGGACTTTTGGCCTCCCTTTCCTGAGCCTACCAACTCTTTTTTCCACGGTGGCAGCAGGAAAATTCTTACAAATCTGGCAGTCTGCATTGAGGTGGTCAAACCCAGACAATATACACAAATGGTGTGTGGGTCAGCCTTGGCAAGGCTTCCCCACAGAGCCTGATGCTGAAACCCAGTGGGTCGGTTTTCTTTTGGGTTTCTCAGACATAGTGCCAGCCTAACCAAAACTTGCCCGTTAATGGCAATCCACCAAGCAAGACAAGGTCTCTTATCGGTTCCCAACACGTGTCACGAATTAGTGGAAAAACACAATAAAATCCGTTTGTTTTTTTAGAACCGATAAGAACCGGGAACTGCACTCTAAAGGGCTAGAAAGTAATTTTAAAACTCCTCTGATCGGTTCAAACCGAACCGAAAAAGACGTTTATAAGTTCCACACAGAAGGAAAAATAATAAATAAGCCTATCTATTACTTACAATACCACAGACAGAGCCTGAACCGACGATTGCGGTTAAATTTCAGTAAAATAAACCGAGAATTACACTTTAAAACCGACAAACAAACCGAGCAGCAGGAGGAATCTCCGGAGCGACTGTTCAGTGAGGCGGAGTAAAGAATCTGACAGTTTAAGTTTGAGCTTCAACAGAGTGTTCAACCGAGCTCGCGCTCAAGATTCCATGCCCTGCATGGAAGTTAACTCTTTCACCTCCGGAGCAGTTCTAACCTGGGGTTATACTGCATATGTCATAATATAGCAAGACTTCATGTTGTCTGAATACTTTTTCTGCTCACTCCTATTGTATAATAACTGCTTTTAGTTTCAGAAAACTGAATTTGTTTTTCCGGTAGTACAAAAAAAATTGATTATAACTGAATGCTTGGACCCGTTAGCAAGGTTATTTGTGCTGAAGAAGTTATCTGATGCTTTCTCTTTCGCATATACATGAAAAGTTATGCACATTTGTTTGAGGTGCTGTGTGTGTGCGCGCGTGCGCGAGAGTGTGTGTGTGTGCATGCATGTGTGTGTGTGTCTGACAGTTGTCTGTCAAGAGTCACCTAAGCAGCTTGAATAAAATGCACTTTTTTGCCACTTCAGCGGGTATAAAAAAATAAAACATATATATTACAATTGATTGCGTAGTACCGTTGGAAAGGCAATTTAGTGCTAAACAACTTCCGTGCTGATACTTTGTGTGTACCATGTATACTTTAGGAGCTATTTACATTTGTTTATGGTATGGTGTGAATGGCTAACATTTTTTCCATCAAGACTCACCTAAGCAGCTTTAAATAAAATGCACATTTTTGACACTTCAGCAGGCATAAAAAAAGTACCGTATTGATTACAATTGATCACATAGCATCGTTGGAAAGGCAATTTTGTGCTGATCATCTTTCGTGCTGATACTTTGTGTGTATCATGTATACTTCTGGAGTCATGTGCATTTGTTTATGATATGGTGTGTGTGGTTGAGATTCATCCCTCAAATCTAACCAAACCACCTTGACAAAAATGGGGAAAAATTATGTTTCATAGTAAAAAGATATCTTTGTTTTAACAAACATAATAGTAAAACACCATGCAATGTATGCATGCTTATTTTTGTGTTGATATTTGACATATTTTCCAATAAAAAATGGCTTATGTTGCCTTTTTTTAGTGAAAATTGTTTGTTTTTTTTTGACGGTTTCGACCAGCATAGAAAAAAAGTAAATTACTTATTATTACACATATACCACCATTGGAAAGGCAATCTTGTGCTGAATAACTCTGCCACTCATACTTTGTGTCTAGCATGTACGGTTATTGAGCTATTAGCATTTGTTTGCGACATGCTAACTATGGCTTGATTTGCTTAGAAAGGCCCAGGATTCACTGTTAAAAGTATACAGGAGATTCAGGAGACAAGTGGTGTAATCTGAGAGTGAGCCTGTGGAGGCAATAAGTTAACAAATCACAGTTCCCTATACTGCATGCACAGTTCAATCAATCAATCAAGTCTTTATTTAACCAGGCATTCATCGTTGAGCAGAAGCTCATTTGCAAGATGGACCTGGGTGGAGCATGAACAATTGTATATACAGGTCAACACAGGTATTTACAAGGCAATACAGATAATACTCTTTACAGAGAGGAAGAAAAAGAAGTTCATATGTACATAGAATTATACAGATATTGTACAGATTACACGGTATTTACATACATAGAAGTGTCTATAGGACGATAAAGCAGGTTATCTAAGGTTGCAGGAGGAAGTAACGGAGAAAAAAAAAATAAAATAAAATATACACCAGATAGAGGTGAAGGTGGGGGAAGGGATGGAGGTAGGGGAGAAAGGCTAGGAGGGCACGGTGCACAGAGAGGAGTTGGTAAACGGGATGTAGAGAAGGTGGATGGAGAAAAGGAGTATGTGAGCCCGGGATTGAATGCTATAGCACGGGCATGGTAGGATGTCACAACCCAGGGTAGTGAGCTCCTATCCGAGGTTGGGAAAGGAAGAATAAGGGGATGGATGGGTCTAGTGTTGATAAGACAGGGGGATAAGAGAGAGAACAATTAGGCTGGTGAGGAGCAAGCTGGGGGGTCAGTACTTAAGATTGGGTCTAGGCGTGGCTATATACCAGTACAGACACCGGCACAGTTCCCCGGTACAATATCAGGGACTGAAATGCTGCAGAGTAAGGTCCTCAGAACTGTGGGAGAGGTGCTGTGTCAGTATTTCTCACTACCCTAGGCACCAACTGTTCAGGCTGAGGCTCGGTCTGTTTATACTGGCGAAACCAAAGTCACCGTGATGCCACTTTCAGTTTCACAAGTGTATCACTCAGGGGCTACCAAACCATTCTTGGGACTTAAATATGCTGCTAAAAGCCCTAAAATGCAGCCATAATTTGCTGCTGTGTAAAACCAGTAAAAATACCCTATACTCGGGCTGCAAATGATCAGAGTTTGAGGACCCTGCTGAGTCCTCCAATGTCCCAGAGTGCTTCACTGTGAGCCAGTGACACTCAAAAAGGTACAGTTCACTATACAACATGCACAGTTTCCCAGTACAATATCAGGGATTGAAATGCTGCAGAGTTAGGTCCACAGGACTGAGTGAGAAGTTATGCGTCAGTATTTCTTGTTACCCTCCCCTCATGAATCCATGCCATCTTTGGTCTTGTAACGCCCCTGGATTCAAGATATTCCACTAGCCTTTCTTTTAACAGGTTTTCCATTAATTTACCCACCACAGATGTGAGACTGACCAGTGTACAGTTGCTAGCCTCCTCCCTACTGCCACTTTCATGGAGCAGAACATCATCAGCTCTCCTCCAGTCCCCTGGAACCTCTCCTGTTTGCAGTCATATGTTGAATAAGGATGCCAGTGGTACAGCAAGCTGCTCCTGGAGTTCCCTTAGCATTCTTGGCTGTATCCCGTCTGGTCCTATGGCCCTGTCCACTTTCAGGTTTGCAAGTCCCTTCAAGACCATGCACTCCTGGCGGTCTCTCGTCTGGTCTTATGGCCCTGTCCACTTTCAGGTTTGCAAGTCCCTGCAAGACCATGCTTTAAATTAGCCAGAAGTCCTTAGCGCCTGTTGTGATGCTTCACCTCCAGACGTACAGCAAGGGACATGGCGATACCTACCCTCCTGATATCTACCACATCTGCCATAGGATAAACCCAATAAAGTAAAACTGCCCACATGCTCGAAGGTACAGATACATGTGCAAAACACCTCCTGGATGCTCTCCGTCAAGGACAACACAAAATGACATGTCTCATCTGTTAGATGACTCAGCCATTCTTTCATGGAAAATCTTTGGAGCCAGCACAAGTACTGGTGGGCCAAATTAACTTAGAGATGTGACTACTTTACAAAACCAGAAACACGTACGCACTTGGACTCGTTGTGAAGGCTTACATAAAATAAAACAAAAAACTGCGCTGTGCTCCAAAAAAACAGTTACATAAAGACTTACCATAACAGTAGATCTTCAAAGGAAATTCTGTCATCAGGTCACACCTACGGAACATAGCTGTGAGGTGTCAGGATCACACAGAAGCTTCTTCTGCAGCAGTCTATTGGGGACCGCCTGCACCGACGTCAGGCTCTTACGTCACATGCCCTATATAAGTGTGGGTGGCCCCGCTCCCTCCTCAGTTCTTTCCCTAGCCAGAGGCCATGAGAGATAAGAGTCCCACCAGGGAACCGAGGAGAGAGAGAGAGAAGGTGCCCAGCTAGCAGAAAGGCTGGAGCAACAGGACAGCTGAGCTGGAGAGAGAGAGAGTAAGGGGGATGGAAGGAAGGGCATCATGACCTGATGACAGAGATTCCCTCAAAGATCTACTGTTACAGTAAGTTCTTACATAACTGTTCTATCTTCTTCAGGGACACCTCTGTCATCAAGTCACACATATGGAACGAGGCCCAAGCAGTGCTGAGAGCAAGGACAGTGTAGGTGGCAGCAGGCCAGATGCCTAAGAAAGAAGGCCCTGAAGCACAGCTAGGCTAAAGCCTGCCCTTCTTCTGGAGGCAACGTCCAGACTGTAGTGCTTGGTGAAAGTGTGGACAGTGCTCCAGATGGCAGCAGCGCAAATCTCGGCTGCAGACAATCCCCGAAACAGGTAACTGAAGGGGCCATACCCCTGGTGGAATGACCCTTAAGAGCCCCAGGAAGTTCATCACCGTACTTCATGTAACAAAAAACAATACAGCTGGTCAACCATTTGGACAAGCATTGTTTCAAAACTGGAGCACCCTCTCTGCCAGGGGTGAAAGAAACAAACAACAGAGGGCTTCCTGCAGTCCTTCACACGGTGTGTATAGTAATGCAGAATTCTATGCACATCTAAAGTATGGAGCAATGCTTCCCCTGGATTGGCATGCTCTGGAAAATAAACAGGCAGGTGGATGGACTGATTATGGGTAAATTCAGACACCATCCTAGGAAGAAACTTAGAGTTAGTATGCAAAAAGACCCTGTCTTTGTGGAAAATCAAATAAGGCTGCTCACACATGAGAGCCCGTAGCTCTGAAATTCTTTGAGCAGAAGTAATAGCAACTAAAAAAATAATGCTTTCCATGACAGAAAGCTTAGCTTGCAAGACACAGATGGCTCAAAACGAGGCAAGGTCAGGTTCTCAAGCATAAAATTGAGGTCCTAAACAGGGACCATACTACGGATAGGAGGCTTCAAGTGGAGAATGCCACCATACGTCCCCCAATAGGCACATGAAAGGCTGAAATAACTGACAGGTGCACCTTGATGGAGGAATATTTGAGTCCTGCATCCAATAAGGACTAGAGGTACTCTAGAATTTGGTTGACTGGACAAGTGAAAGGGTCTAGGTGATGGGAAGCGGCCCATATGGCAAAGTGCTTCCACTTCATCGAGCAAGTGGCCGTGGTGGAAGGTTTCCTTGCAGCCACCAGGACAGCAGCCACACTTTGAGAAACCCCGATCCAGGAAATGGGTACGTCCTCATGAGTCATGCATATAGATAGAGGGACTTGAGGTCTGGATGGACCAGGGTCCCCTGAGCATGTGTCAACAGATTCTACCAAAGGAGTACAGGAACTGGAGGTTCCACAGCCAACTGTGCAGTAAGGGAAATCATATCCGATGAGGCTAAAACAAAGCCACCTGAATTAAGGTGGCACCCTCCATCAGTAGCTTGATGAGCACCCCCTGAATCAGGAGAAAGGGAGGGAAGGCATAAAGAAACCTCCCTTTCCAGGAGAGGGACAATGTGTCTCACCAAAAAACTCCAGGCTGTGGATCTAGCGAGCAGAAGCATGGCAGTTTTGCATTGAGTGGGTATGCAAAAAGGTCCAACTCTAGACAACCCCACCTGTTGAACAGGTCTTCTGCAACCAAGGACAGCAGCTCCCACTCATGCATTTTGGACTGTGACCTGCTGAGGCTGTCTGCCAAGGCATTTTGGGCACCTGGCACATGGACAACTGACAGTTCTAGACCGTGACCGCTTCCCGGCACAGGAGGTGGGAATGAGTCCCCCCTTGCTTGTTGATGTAATATACAACACAGAGGTTGTCCAACTGCACCAGCAGAGGGCCTGGGGAGAGATGGTTCTGTAAGGCCTGTAAGGCACACAGAACTGCCCTCATTTCTAAACATTTATGTGGAGGCGAGCCTCCCACTAGGACCAAAGGCCCTGGATCTGATAAGGACCGAGGTGGGCTCCCCAACCCAGACCCAAAGCATCTGTGGTGAGGATTTGTTGAGGAGTGGGGGTAAGGAAGGACACCCCTTTTAGGAGATTGGCCGGATCCAACCACCACTGAGGCACTCTGTGGACTGAAGAGGAGACAAGGACCAGCTGATCTAGATCGTCTGAGCACTGATCCCACTTGACCCTGAGGGTCCACTGCAGGATCCTCATGTGCATCCTGGCCAATGGGACCTAAACGATGGCTGCAGCCATTAGGCCTAGAAGCCTCAGTAATGTCCTGGCTGGGACATACCAGCTATGAGCCACCTACTGGGCCTGGGCAATATGGCGGTCTGCTCTGTCTTGGGGGAGGAAGACCCTGCCCTGAGTAGAATCCAGAGCCGCTCTTATGTACTGGAACAGCTAGGATGGAGTCAGCACAGACTTGGGCCGATTGACAGTAATGCCCAAGGACAGGAATAACTGCAGGGTGCTCTCCAGGGTTAACAATAGGAGCTCTCTGGACTGGGCCTTCAGTAACCAGTCATCCAGATATGGGAACAAATACAGTCCCTCATGTCAAAGGGCTGCTGCTACAGCTGCTAAGCACTTGGTAAATACACGAGTCTATGGACGCAATTTTCCTTACGTCTCCATTTACCTTAAAAATACAAGAATACTTGTCGATCTGGGGACCCTGTTGGAGTCATTACTGAATGTGGCGGGTAAGCACATGGGATGAAATGGTGCAGGGCTCTAAGATCTAAAGGGATCCCTGTGCTTTACAGGCATATTTATAGTAGCAGTCTAGAGAAACTTGTTCCTAGACCTAGACTTGTATTGGTTACCTGGGAAAACAAAATATTTCAGGAAAATTGTCCCACAGTTTTAGGCAAGGAAATGTTAAACTGATATTGAAATCCAGGTGGTGTGATCTGAACAGGTGGTTATGGACTATTTATTTGAATTCTGATGACGGGGTAAGCCCGCAGAGACCACAGGTCCCTTTTACAGGGGCAACCTGGCCAGAGGTGGGTGAAGAATTCAGTGGAGTGTGTGTGTGTGTGACTAAGTGGATGCGTATCTCTGGGATTCAATGTATAGCAGAGACTGGGTGGGTACATTTTCAGCGCTTGAAGGCATCAGTAACACACACACACATGCGCACACAAACCAAGGTGTCACACTGTCATGCACTCAGATGTCAATAACATGTAGGAAACAGGCAACAAAATTATTATAGTATATGGTTTAGCCTTATTCTGAATGGAATTAAGCCACCTCAAAAACACTGTTGTGTGTGCATGTTATGTGGCACTGCGGCCAACAATTTGCCAACTGGATCCAGGCCCAGCTCAACTACTAGTGAGCTGTGTCGGGCAACTGGGCCCGGTGTCTGCTGGGATTATCCAGTGTTCCTTGTCAGATGGGAGTTTCCTGACTGCATTGAAAAGTGCACTGGTGAAGCCCCCTCTGAAAAGCCATCTTTGGACTCAGACATCCTGGCAAATTACCGTACTGTGTCTAACCTACCCTTTTTGGTCAAGGTTATTGAGAAGGTTGTTGCACTGCAGCTCGAGGCAGACCTCACTGCCTTTGACAGCAATGGGCCTCTCCAGTCTGGTTTTAGTTTTAGGCATAGCACAGAGACCATGCTGCTCCAGGTGCATAGTGACCTTCTCAGGGCAAGGGATGGAGAGCAGTCAGTTCTTGTTCTCCATGCTCTCTCACCAGCGGTTGACACTGTGGACAGTGGGTTGTTGCTGGATCAGCTCAGGGAGTACGTAGGACTCACCAGCAGAGTCATTTGCTGGTTTGAATTCTGCCTCCCTGGCAGGATGCAAAAGGTTGTGATAAGAAATTTTTCCTCACTACTAATGGCCCTCCCTTGCGGGGTACATCAGGGCTTGATCCTGTCGCCTACGTTAGTCGTGGTGTACATGATGCCCCTGGGAGGGATCATCTGATGGTACGGGGTTGGGTTTCATTGGTGTGCAGATGGTGCCTAGCTCTATCTGTCTTTTGCACATGGGACACCTAGCATGGTCAATGTGTTTAATAAATTCCAGAGTGAGATCCAAGACTGGATACCAGTGAGCTGGTTGCGACTCAACCCTGACAAAACTGAAGTACTGGTGGTTGAATCAGGTCGCAGAGGGAGAGTAGTGCTGCAGAAAAAGAGACAGGGCTTTGGCTTGGCTCTTCTGGGCTTGTGGCTGCTGCTTAAGGTAAGAAATTTGGGAGTCATTCTGGACAAGGGACTGACATTTGAGGCTCGGGTGTCCGTGGTCTTCCAAAATGGTTTCTGCCATCTAAGGAATATCTCCTAGATTAAATTCCTTATTCTCCCCAATCACTTGGCCACACTGATGCACGCTTTGGTGACCTCAACGTTCAACTACTGTAATGCTCTGTACCTTGTGGTCAGTAGAGGTATGCTGTGGCACTTCAGTTAGTGCAGAACCCAGATACTAAGCTGCTGACAGGCCCTCTGAGGTCTAACCATGCCTCCCCAGCACTGCGTGAACTGCACTGGCTGCCAGTTAAGTGGCATGTCTCCTTTAAAGCTGTACTGCTAACTTACAAGGCCCTACACAGGCTGGGCCCAGGTTACCTGTCCGATCTTCTGCATCCTTACACATCCTCATGCCCTCTCTGCTCCACTGAGGAGGGCCACCTGGTTATTCTCAGGGCAAGGTTAAAGACCTTGGGGGTGTACTTTGGAACTCTCTTCTGAGGACCGTGAGGAAGGCCCCCCTCAGTCAAGGCCTTTAAAAAGGGTCTTAAAACATATCTTTTTGACCAAACATATGGGGAGTGAGGGTCCCCGCAGTTAGCTGCACCAGAACTGCCCTTTAGTTTAAAGTAGTTATTTATTGTAAATTATTTTACTATATTAGTTTTTTAGTGTATGATTCATTCTGCTGCTATTATTGTAATGGCACCCTGAACCTGTGGAGAAGTATGGGCAAGTATACACAACGAGCTTGTGTATCCATTGAGGGGTTGAGATACCAGCGTATGGACCTTGAGAGCAGCTCAAGAGGTCCATGCTGGTATCTTCAACCCCGAGATGGAAACAAGGCGAGTTGTGTATACTCGGCCATACTTTATTTTTTTTTTCATAGTACTGTATATGGTTTCCGAGTTTAAGAAAAAAAGTTATGTTTCTGGACATTTTTGTTTTACAAGGTTTCACTTTTATACCTTGTGTTTGGTGCTCCCGCTTGTTGCTGGCAGCTGAATCCGTTGGTGTGTTGCTGCGATCCATTTTTTTACTGAATTGTGACTGTTGTCTGCCACAGTCTCATTCTAGTGTGATAGCAAGCGCTCCAAAGTTTCAGGCAGGGCTTAGTTGGTTAAAAAAAAAAAAGTTAAAACTGTTATGGTCTGGAAACACTGAGACTAGTAGGACAGTCCATGTCCAGACCATCTCAGTAAGCAGTGCTGCCATGTTTTTTTTTTTTGTTTGTTAAGACGTCTGTTTCCACCAATAAGGTGGCAAGGATAGACCGGCTCATATATATTCATTACAGAGCGTGCACAATAACTTTTAGAACATGCACAACAATGTTTAGAACATGCACAACAACTTTTGGAATGTGCACAACATTGGAGCAGCCACCAAATTCTATACACAATAAGCCATAACCAGGTACTATAAAGAAATAAATTCAACTAGTACTGAAAATGATGTTGTGCACATTCAATCATCAGTCCACCTGCATTTCTCGGTTGTGCAGACTCCCTTTCACTTTCTCAATGGCACATTGCTCACTCATATAGTGCTAAACGTGGTCAGACACCACGGCAGTGATAAGAGGCATGGATACAGCAGAGCCAGCAGGGAAGTTTGATTGGTCGTGCCAGCAGACCACCCACCAAAACAGCCATCCCAGCAGCTGGAGAAAATAACAGTTGGGGTGATGAGTAGCCACCAGATAGTTGTGGGAAAAAATATTTTCTGATTGATGGGCAGCAGCCAGCACCTGAGGCTGCAGGGATAAGCCGGCCACACTAAGGACTTTTGATCTAGGTCATTAAAACCATAAAAAAAAAAAAGCTATGGGGGCTTAATGAGCAGCTAACCGCTCGACGAACCTCCAGAGCTACATTTACAGCACAATAAAATACGATTTTTAAGAGCTATAGGAATCAAAATTTACTCTAAGGGCTAGTTAATGCTTCAAGGATAATGGAGGAGTACTTAAAGGAAAACTCCATGTTAAAATCAGAAAAAGATATGTAGTAGTCTTTTTTTCTGTGTTCTAACCAGTTCCCAGCATTTTCTTTTCCTCTGGCTGTGAGAGATGTTTTTTCTAACTTTCCCTAACTGTTTTATTGCCCTTGGAGGTTGCCATTCTGGTTTCTTTTATGGCCTCTAGTCTTCCCAGAGTGCCCTTTGGTGTGATGTCTAATTGCCCCTGCAGTAAGCCAGTGTCTTGTTACAGGGTCTGTCACAGCTCAGCCACAGAGAAAATACTTCTTCCAGAGAAGACAAACTGCTAGATTTTGGGTGAGTGTAATCATTATTATTTTTTGATATCAGTACCTTGTCCTGCTCTGCTCTGCTGTGTGTGTGTGTGTGTGTGTACTAAGTAGCAAAAATTGAACATCACCCTATCGGTTGTAACATAGCAGGACAAGGTACTAATATTAAAAAATAATGATTACACTCACCCAAAATGTAGCAATGTGACGACTTCTCTGAAAGAAGTATTATCTTTGTGGCTGAGCTGTGACAGACCCTGCTAAATCTAGGGGCATAGCTACATCACTGTCACATGAACCAGGCTGCATCATAGGAGAAAGAAAGCCAATAAACCTATTTGTGATGGAGATCCCCAGGGGTCGTAAAACTACCATACAGCTAGCAGGCTAATTTAGGAAAAACTCCTAATAGCAGACAGAGGGAAGGGCACACTAGGACTTAACATACATATCAAAACACTCTACATAGCATATGTTTTTGCACATTCTGGGTGGACTTCTCCTTTAACTTTGGCTAACAATACCAGAAATGCAGGGAAATCAGTGCCCAAAAACACTGCGTTGTCTTACACAGCAACAGGCATAGGCCCTGGGCCTATCGCACTATCCGTGGCAGAGATTGCCCTGATCAGCCAAACAGTATGGGAACAAATACTGTAAAATCTTAATCCAAGGCTGGATACTTTTGAAGAAAAGATTACCTCGCTCACCTCTACAATGCGTCAGCATACTAAACAGATCGCTGAATTAGAACAGGGAGTCTCGGATATTGAAAATGCCATGAGAAGAATTCCAGATAGGGTGGAGGAGTTGGAAAAAGAGCTGGAGACCCTGCATGATATAGTTGATTACCAAGAGAATTATAACCAGCGAAGCACTTTGCCTCTGAGGGGCCTTCCAGAAGGAAAAGAGGGGAAAAGCGTATATGAGTTTTGCTCGGTGATGCTGCCCAAATTGCTCAACATGAAAATGAAGAATGGATGAATTAAAATTGAGCAGGTGCACAAAGCTTTGGCCCTGCACCCAGGAACGGATCAGCCACTGAGGCAAAACATATTCCGACTTCACAATTTCGGAGATAAGACAAGCGCTGATGGCAGCCTACAGAGCACAGCAGGAAGTAGTTTTTGAAGGAACCCGCCTCACCATTCATCAAGACTTCTTGCAATGAGTGCTGAAAGAGAGACAGGCATTCAATACCACACTGGATCTGCTGAGGAAGTGCGGAATCGAATTCAGCACGGCTTATCCGGCGGTGGTCAGAGTGCGACTAGAAGGAGCATCTTACTCCTTTTGGGAGCCTGAGCAGCTGAAGAGCTTTCTGGTGGACTGGGATAAAAAAACGGGAAGAAATGAGGACTTTATGAGTTAACCTAATTTCTCTTTTTGAGACTTGAAGTGCTGAGCTTACCCGTGACGTCCCTAGTCCATGTGCCGCCAGAGTTATCGACTTTGGCGCTTGGGCCTCAGGGCAACCCAAGGAAACACTTTAGACAGACGTTTCCTCAGTGAAATAAGATCTTGGGGGCATAACAAGACCCACAGAAGAATGTATTCTAGTACAAGGTGTCAGCCATAGGTAAACTTAACAGCCAGAGACTGACATAAACTGTGCGGTTGTGACGGTCTGACCCACCTTCCCCCAATTGGATAAGAGACTGTGCAGACAAGGGGACAACATGAAGCACCAGGCTCAACAGGCTGCGAAGAAGAGATATATGAATTAATTCAGGAGTCCTTCGACAGATCTCACAGGTCAGTGGGGTGGGGAGGGGGGCCAAGGTGATAATGAAGGGTGCGGGTCTCTCTCTTCCTCAGTTTCCTGGCCTTCTGGGGGCAGGGATTAATGGGGGGATGGCACAGTGAAACTAACACTATAAGGAGGGACAGAAAAGAATGCAGGGTAACGCCAGACAATAGAAGGATGGGAGAGGAACAAATAAAATTGTGGCTACATGCTGCTAACCATGGATCCTGGTTTCATTAGGGGAAAGAGTCTGTCTGAGTGGGGTAATGAGAGAAGACTGAGGATCGACCCGGGGATGTGAGGGGGCACTGAATATGGGCCTCTGGCGGGGCATATTTCCCAGTACTGGAGGAGCTCACGCGTGAGCCCCTACACTCTGGTATGAAAGAGAATATTGGCACCTACTGTTAAGAAATAAGCAAAGGCTTAAATGCTCAAAGTGCATGTTATGCAGAGCGGGGGGGCGTATGTGGGATAAATGGACTGGAACTGCGAGAATAGTGCATTTGCTTGTTCCTTGGAGGGGAGTTTACAGGGGGTTCAAGTAGACAGTTTCTGGGAGATAGGGAAGCAGTTGGGGGGACTTGGGAGGTTTAATGAAAAATCAGAGGTACGCTTGGGACACATCCCTCGAAGTTGGTTGTTCTGCTTATTAGTTTGTCTGAGCACACGTTTTCTGCATAATGGGGGGAAAGCAAAGAAGCACAGAGATCCACAAGTTGTGGGTGTCGGAGCAGGGAAGGGGGGTTGTTGGGTAAAGTTTAATGCTGGATTTTTTACTGTTTAATACTGTACATTCCATATTTTGTTCTTAGTGACTGTTATGCAAAACCTTTTTTGACAGTATATGTATGCCACTCCAGAATATCGAGACCCTGTAAGAATACCACTAGGCAGATGGATTTCAGAGCAACTTATAACAGTCAATATGGCTGGTAAACATGGTACGGAGGTATTTGTATCATGGAACGTAAAGGGTATCAATTCCCCGACAAAAAGGACTAAAATCTTAGCCCTTAAAAGGCGACACACACAGATTGCCACGCTGCAAGAAATACATTTGACCCCAAAGGAGCATGGAAAGCTGGTGGGAGGATGAGTAGGGTCATGTTATGTAGCCTCTTACTCCTCCCACAAGAGGGGAGTTGCCATTTTAGTGAACAAAAACTTCCCATTGGAGATAACCAAAGTGGTCAGAGATAACAAGGATGGTACATACATTTTCATAGTTGGAAAGGTAAGGGGCCAAGATATTACTATTGGAAGTGTGTATGCACCAGCAGTTCATGACCCCCTATTTTTTCAGACCTTAGCAGACTTATTAAACAAAGAACAGTTTCCACGGTTCATTATGGGGGGAGACTTTAACTGTGTCATGGACTGGCAGGGTGTGATACAGGAGGCCAGAAAAGCCTTTATGAGGGGTGCCATAATTAGCTATACAGCAAAAATTAAAAGGGAGCAAAGGGAAGGCTCACAGCTTGGAAGAGGAAATTAAAAACCTAGAGCAGAAAGTACTAAGAGAAAATAAAGATGAGCCTAGAAGGCTATTACAGCAAGCCAGGGAGACTCTTAATGAGACGCTTGTGGGGAGGTGAGGAAAAAGTTATATTTCACAAGACAAAGAATATACGAATGGGGTAACAAACCGGGGCTGTTACTGTTAAATTAATGAAGGGAGAGAGGGTGACTGGTAGAACTGTGGCAATTAAGAATAAAACTGGCAGAGTCACTAATAATGAAGATGAAATCAGGGAGGTCTTTAAAGAATTTTATGCAAAATTATATACAGAGGAATGTGCTGGCACTGAAAAAGAGGCAGAACAGTTCTTAAAGGATGAGACACAAGCTAATATCCTGGGGGCAACTATCACGGAGGGTGAAGTAAGAACAGCAATATCAAGCCTAAAAATCAGGAAAGGTGGGGGGTCTGGACGGATTCAGAGCAGAGTACTATAAAATTCTGAAAAATAGCCTAGCAGATCCACTGTGTAGCCTAACTGAGGAAGCCAGAGGGGAGGAGGGCTTGCCCAGGTCTTGTGCTGCAGCCAACATCTGTGTCTTATTAAAATCAGGAAAAGACAGCACGGAATGCTTATCATATAGACCTATTTCCTTCCTAAATTATGACTGCAAAATTATAGCGAAGGTCCTAGCCACACGACTTGAAAGTTTACTCTCACAGATTATCCACCTGGATCAAACTGGCTTTGTGCAGCGTAGGATATCTTATCACAATATGAGAAGACTTCTGAATGTAATTTGGTGGAGCACTAAAAACCCTGGGAGAGCGTGTGTAATATCTATGGACGCAGAAAAAGCCTTTGATAGAACTGAATGGCCATATTTGTTTGCAGTCCTGAATCCATTTGGGGTGGGACATGTGTTTATTAATTTAGTTAAAATGCTATACCGAGAACCTTGGGCGAGGGTGTTGCTTAACGGGATACCGTCGTGGGAGCTTAGGTTGCACCAGGGAACACGACAGGGGTGCGCCCTCTCCCCCTGTTTGCCATGGCAATAGAGCTTCTTGCGGCTAAGATTAGAGAAAGTCGGGAGGTTTCCAGAATAGTGGGCTCAGGAGATAAACAACACAAGATAACATTATATGCTGATGACCTCCTCCTGTATCTGACACACCCTGAACAGTCTATGCCAGCATTACTGGAGATAGTACAGAATTTCACAGGCTTCTCTGGCTATAAGCTGAATTTACAGAAGTCGGAAATTATGTTTCTAGGTGGACACAAGGGGGGAAAATAAACCTTGGGGGCTGCACAGGGTGGAGCAATACTTTACTTACCTAGGAATTAAAATAGGACAGGATCTCAGAAATCTTGGCTAGCTGAATTACACTCCCCTAATCAAAACTATACTGTCAGACCTTAGCAGATGGAAGGAGCTACCTATTTCCTGGCTTGGGAGAATCAATCTGCTAAAAATGAACCTGCTCCCCAGAGTCTTGTATGCTATGCAGATGCTACCATTCGGGCCCACTAGGCAGGAGTTCAAGCAGTTAGACAAAAGGTTTAGCAATTTTTATGGAGGGGTAAGAAACCAAGAATAGCCCTGAAAAAACTTAAAGCCACAAAGGAAAGTGGGGGGTGGGGTGGACTTCGGACATGAAGGGATACCATTTAGCAATTCAGTATAGATACATCCACAATTAGGTTAATAGAGGGGAAGCTGCTCTATGGCTAGATTTCAAGCAGGGAGACAGTCCGGGTAGGCTAACAGCGTACTTGTCACCAGAGGGGGTTAAAGCATACAGAAACACCAAAGCTCCGAATCCAATGGTTGAGGCGGTTTTAGAGGCCTGGAAGTGTATCAAGAGGAGAAGTGGGGCACTGAAGGACAATATTGTTTTGGTCCCAGTAGCAAAAAACCCAGAATTCCTATCAGAATTAGAGGACCCGGGATTTGTGGAATGGGAGGCTTGGGGAGTCGGATGCCTGGGGATCATATGTGGGTACACAAACATGCACTCCTTCTATACAATACAAAGAAGTCTGAGGATACCAAACTCCCACTTATACTGGTATATGCAGGTGAGGTACTTTGGAATGAACATGCTCAAGGACCCTTTAAGGGGCAGTGAGATACCACAAATTGAGAAAGAAATCTAAGGAGCAAAGCTGAATGAGAAGGGTTTGATTGGTAGAGCAGCCAAATTAGATACGGATAATTTTAAGGGGGAAAACAGAAAAAGTAAGGAAGAGATAGGAAATTGAATTGGATACAACAATTACGGATGACACATGGATACAGCTAATTACCTCCCACATGGGCCTCTTACAATGTAACAAGTCCAAAGAGGCACAATTTAAATTTCTGCATCGCCTATTTTACCCCCCAGAGGTGGTACATAGGTTTCATCCAGAATCATCCCCCATGTGTGTGAGGTGCCTGGTGGAAAGAGGTACATATTTCCATTATTTTTGGAAATGTGACAAAGTGAGAAAGCACTGGAGACAGATTTCCATCAAAATAAAGAATATATGAGGCAGAGAGATTGCGATGTCCCCTGCCTACATGCTGACGTATATGGAGAGAGAAGACATGGAGGAGTGGGTCCTTTATCCCAGATGGGTGAGGGTTATGCAGGGTTTTGCTACACAAATATTACCGAACACATGGGTCACATGCATACAACCCACCACCCAGATATGGCACAATTTACTGCTAGCAACCTTGGCTACGGAGAGGCTCACCTTTGCAATGAAAGGTAGAGAAGAACTGTTTAACAGGGAATGGGCACAATTTATGACCTTGCTCTCACCAGTGGAGGCTCTGATTCTCAGCATGGGATCAATCTGAATATACATGATGTGGATAAGTATACAGGATAAGCCTCTTTATACAACAAGGGGTGTGACGCAATACAATAAATATTAATCAGCAGGAATTACAGTAATATAATGTGGATGCACGTGTATAGATGGCAAAATCACTGCGAATCACAGTCACCTAGTTTATATTTTATTTTAATTATAGTTGGTGTTATTAATTAACTTGTTTGTCTATCTCTGTCGTCCACCTTTTGTACTAACAGATAAGGTTTACAATATATAAATTAAAGGCTGCTGAATATATGTGCAGAAGCTACATTACACATCGAACGAGTAGAGTATTGGAAAAAGGAGTAAAGACAAGGTTGTAACATGATTGGCTAAGTACTAGCATAAGCTAGAAAGATAAGACTTAGGAGTGGAAATGATGTAAAATGTATTTGTAGCAACCTGTAATCTGTATTGTTTTTCTTATCTGAAAATACTACTAAAGCAAAAAAACAAAACAAAAAAAAACTATGGATTACCATACACAACTTATCCTATGTTTCTATCTTGCGGCTAAAGAGCATGGACCTCTCGAGGTCCATATGCTGTTATGTCATCCTGAAGATAGAAACACCAGCTTGTTGTCTATGGTATATGACCCATACGTTAGTCTTTATATTGCACATGAATTACTAAGAATATTTATTATTACAAGCAGGTAATTGTTTATAAACTAGTAAATTAAAAAGTAGGTTGGTATCAGCACAGCCACAATCAGAAGGAGCACATATTTAAGGCTACTGTTTAGAGTTTCTGTGCTAGTCTGTTTTGGAGGAGCACACAATGCTAAATCCTTAATGACACCCCTAACCTGGGATGCCGGGCACAAAAACATGTCCAGATCTCTTGTAGGGCCCAAACAGAGAAACGTTTCCACTTCATGGCGTAGGTAGCCCTGGTGGACGGCTTTCTAGCCTCCACCAGAACTTGAACTACCTGGTAGAAACACCAAAGCTAGAAGCACCTATGTAGTGAGGAGCCACATGTGAAGATGAAGAGACTTCAATCCAGGATGAACCAGCATGCCCAGCTCCTGAGTGAGTAGATCGTAAGATAGAGGAAGGGGAAACGGAGGTTCCACTGCTAGACAGCGTAGCACTGGGAACCAAATCTGTCAAGGCCATAATGGAGCGATCAGGATCATGTAAGACCCTTCACTCTGAAGCTTGGGCAGTACTCTCTGTAACAAAGGAAAGAGAGGAAAAGCATACAGAAACCTCCCTGTCCAAGAGAGAGGCCGCGCAGCTAGCCAGAAAACACCAGGCCCAGGAATGAGAGAGCAAAACTTGGGAAGTTTTGCGTTTGAGGGAGAGGTGAAAAGATCCATCTCTGGCTGACCCCACAGGTCGAAGATGTGATCTAGAACATTCTGCTTTAGCTCCCACTCATGAACCCTGACCTGGGTCCGGCTTAGAGTGTCTGCGAGAATGTTTTGCACTCCTGGGACATGAACTGCTCTCAGGCAGATGTCATGCAAAACTGCCCAATTCCAGACTCGCATCACCTCCCTGCAAAGGGGATACGATCGAGTGCACCCCCATTTGTTGATGTACCACATCACACACGTTGTCCGTCTGAACTAACGACAGCTGGGAGAAGGATGTGATGAAAAGCTTGAAGAGTGTAAAGCACTGCCCGCAACTCCAGCACACTGATGTGCAGATGTTGTTCCACAGGGACCACAGACCCTGGGTTCTGTGGTGTCCCAGATGAGCACCCCAACCCCTCGCCAATGCGACTGTTGTGAGGATCTGTGAGTGAGGAGAACTCTGGAAAGGAGTCCCTCGCAAAAGATTGCCAGGATCCTGCCACCACAACAAGTCTCTTTGCACTGGAGTGGATACCAGAATAGGGCAATCCAGATCATCTGCGGTCTGATCCCATTGAGAATTGAGTGTCCATTGTGTCACACATATATGCACCCTGGCCAATGGAACCATGGAAATAGCTGCTGCCATGAGGCCTAGGAGGCGGAGAACTGCCCTGGCCAAAATGTGATGACTGGAAGAAACCAGCCTGGCCTGATCCATCAGGGTATCTGCCCTGTCCAGGGGGAGAAAGGCCATGCCCTGCACCATGTCCAACACCGCCCCAATAAACTGAAGGCGCTGGGACGGGACCAACTGGGATTTGGGATAACTGACCAAAATACCCAGGGTGCAAAAAAGATGCAGGGTAGCAGAAAGGGAAGCCTCCAGTTCTTCCCTCGAGGGGGCTGACAGAAGCCAGTCATCGAGATATGGAAAAACTGAATGCCCCTGGAACCCCAAGGCTCCTGCCACTACTGCTAAGCACTTGGTAAAGACCCGTGGAGTGGAAGACAGGCCAAAGGAGAGCGCTTTGAACTGGTGGTGTTCCCCTTGGAAACAAAACCTGAAGAACCTCCTGTGAGGGCCGAAAATAGGGATGTGCAGATACGCATCCTTCATGTCCAGAGCGCACAGCCACTGGCCCTGGGAAAGAAGAGGCAGCAGACTTGGAAAGGACAGCATTCTGAATCTCTTGTACTCTATGTACAGGTTCAGAGGGCTGAGATCCAGAATGGGAAGGAAATCCCCCATCTTTTTGGGTACCAGAAAGAAATGGAAGTAAAACTCTTTTCCTATCTGGGCAGCTGGTGCAGACTCTATTACTCCTTTTCCAAGAAGAGTCTGAACTTCCTCCCTTAGCAGGGGGATGTGCGCCCAAGGGTAATGAGAAGACCCTGGCGGATTTTCTGGAGGTCTTAATCAAAACTCTAATACGTGACAAAGTCTGATGAACTGGAGCACCCAAGCGTCTGTTGTGATGGAGTCCCAGCTCCCCAGAAACTTGTGAACCTGCCGCCCACCTTCTCCTCCAAAAGAGGAGGAGGATGGACGATCATCAAGTCAGGATTGGGAGGCGGGGTTAGGGACAGCCACTCCCCCAGCTCTATGTGATTTGGCCTGGGGGCCAGCATAGGCAGAGGGAGCCCGACATTTGAACTTACGTTTGGGTGCTTGCTGAGGTTTCGCCTGGCATCTATTTTGCCAGAGAAAAGGACACCGTTGTCGTTGTTTTGGAAGGTACACTGTGTGAATTGACTGAAGGGCTATGCCTTTATCCTGCAGGCTAGTTATAATGTCCTGGGCATCACCACCAAACAGGTCAGGCCCCTGAAAGGGAGCATCCTGGATGGCCGACTGAACATCAGGGGCCAATCCAGATACTCTCAAGCAGGAGTATCTCCTAAGGCTAACAGCCGTGGCAACACCCTGAGTGGAGGAATCCACCACATCGTAGGCAGTCCATAAAGAATGGCGTCCAGACACCTTGGCCATAAGTAAAGTAGTGGCTAGTGCTGTCACTGATTCAGAGTCCGGTAGGGCCTCGACATCTGTTTTGAGCTGGCGGAACAAAGTCTTCTGAAATTCTAGTATGTGCAAGACATGATTTAACGCTTGAATAGCCAGAGTTGAAGACAAATAAAATTTCCTCCCGAACTGGTCCATTTGTTTAGACTCCTTGTTGGGAGGAGAGGTGTTGAAATGTTGTGGCTTAGCAGATCTATCATGGTCCGCTGTGATGACCACTGAGTCTGCCTTAGGATGGACTCTCAGCAGGTCTTTTCCTTCAGGGGTACAGTATACCTGGTCAGCTTGTTTTGTTGTAGCCGGAATAGAAGAGGGTCTCTGCCAAATAGGAGAGGCTAAGTCCTCATGGGGTTACAGCCAGGGTGGAGTTAATACTGGACTCGTGTCAGGGAAGTCAAGATGCTCTGCCAAGCTGGCCCAGTGGCGCTGAGGGTTAAGGCACTAGATGCCTCACCTCGCGCCACGCCGTGACCAAGTTCAGGGACAGAGCCTGGGAGTCGGGGTCGGCGGGGTGGGGAGGATGAAGCGCCCATGAGACAACTCTCATTGCCCACGGGGATGTGAGGGATGGCGTCACTCTGAGCGACCCCTGGCATGGCCGGGGTAGCCAGGAATTGCTACAGCTGGAATGGATAGGGGCGACACTGTCTGCCATTACACGCACCGAGCCCGCAGGGGTGGGACAGAACAAGTGAAAACTCGGAGCACCTGATAGGCGAAGACAGGTCCAGTGGTCGGTCCCCAAATCCAATGCCGGGCCTCCCAGCTCCACAGGGCCACTCCCTGGTTGCCCCACTAAACTGTAGATAGAGCACCAGAGAAGTCAGCGGTCCTGCCCCATGGGGACTCAGAGCCGGGGGGGGGTTTGGCAGCCAGGTGGTGCGGTAGGGGAGGTGGAGTCTGGGGGCTTCAGGCGGATGTGAAAAAAAACGAATCGAGTGTCCTGACGGAGAGAGTTCAGGCCTCCGGTGTAGGAGGAATAAAGAAAGTTAAAAAAAAAAAAAGATGCTCTGCCAGCCTGCGTGGAGGTGGAACATAAGCAGAGGCACCCTGCCCACCAAAATAATGAGGGTAACCTGGTGAAGGATAGGAACCAGGTAAGCCGTGAAAAGCAACTTCAGGCATCGAAGCTGACAGATGATACCCCGACGTGTAACATGCTGATGAAGGAAATCCAGACGTCAGGCCTGGTAGAGGATGAGAGGCCTGGCCTGATGAAGGGAAACCAGACGACAGCCCTGACAGAGGAAAGGCAGAATAATAACCGGAAAAATGCCTTGTCCATAAAAAAACAGATGACTGCCCTTGCAAAAGGAACTCTGATGTCAGCCCTGGCGGAGGGGTACCAGACGTCGTCTCCGTTGGGTAGTACTGCAGTGGCCTATCCGAAGGAGGGAGACCAGCTGGGCCTGTCATAGTCCGGGAAGGACTGGACAACCCTGACAAAGGGGCTTCCGTGAGGTGCGGCGGGACAAAAATCTGAGGAGCACCTGACGAAAAAAGACCTGATGGTGGACCCGATGGAGGCAAGGACACCTGTGGGTGCTGAGGAGCTGGATTGGGCATCGTCAAAGGCAGCACAGGAGCTACCGGCAGACCTGAAGGTCAGCTATCGTTGGGAGCCCCCAGCGAAATAGGGACCGATGCCAGAGCTTGTGGATTAGACAAAGGCTCAGCAAGTTCCGACGGGTCCTGCGACTGACCCAAATCAGCAGCCGGGACTGAATAGTCATCCATCAGTGCCACGTCAGAACCTGACGGACGCAAAGATGTCAGGCGATCGTCAGAGGAGCCGATGGTCGACTTATTGACATGGGCAGGGTGGGTGATGGAGAAGCCGTCCCCCAACTTATCAACCCCAGCTGGGCGAACATCAGAGGGGCTAACGACTGACTTATCGGACGCGCCTGCCGACTTAGGACCCGTGCTTGTAATGGGCCTAAGCTCAGCAGTGGCCTCGGAAGAACCCCAGGGTCCCACCGTCACCGAAAAAAAGTGGCTGCAGGGGGCCCACAGCCTGCTCAGAAGGCGGGAGCGCAGGAGTGGTCTCAGCACTTACCTTATGGCCAGAAGGGGGCAGGTCCTCCAAAGAAGGGCCTGCTGGCGTCTTCGAGGGAGGGTAGGAATGCTCGGTGCTTCTCTTTGTCCCGTTTTTTCTGTTTATGAGGATCAGATGTCAAGGAGGATACATCCTTGAGTTTCTGTAACTCTTGCTCCATAGAAGCTCCTTTTCTTTCAAAATGTGAGCCTCGAGAACTTGCTGGTGGCATTTCTGCTTGGCCTGACTGAAGTGGGCCAGGCCTCACAATCCTCGACCCTGTGACTAGGCCAGAGACAAAAGAGACACAACGAATGTTGATCTTTGTGCAGTAGTTGAACCCCGCATGAATTGCACTTGTTTTTATGCGAATCCGGAGAGGACGACATACAACCAGCAGAAAAAACTAATAATTCAGGTAAGAAATACTTATCCGAAGGGCGTTCCACTATGACGATGACAAGCATTAGGTGGAACGTGATGTGCATGTCGACGACAGGAAAGAACTGGAGGGCGGATGTGGGGACCGCCCACTATATAGGGTCACAGTGACATCAGTCCCATGACGACTGGTGAGTGGTCCCCCATCAGAGTATGCTGGCAAAAGCTTCTGAGCGGTCCTGACGCCAGGGGTCACAGTCCTATTTCATCATTACCTACAGCAAGAACCCTCTCGAAGTAAGATCCACAGACACCACCGGTGAGGGGGGGCAAACCAAGATATGCAGGTAGGCATCTTGCATATCAAGACGGCATAGCCAGTCGCCCTGCTTGAGCAGAGAAAGAAGGCCAGGCAAAGTGACCATCCCAAACTTTTTGTACTGGATAAAAAGGTTCATCTCTTTGAGGTCTAGAATGGGCCTCAAGTCCCCTGTCCTTTTGAGAACCAGGAAAAACCTAGAGTAGAACCCCTTGTTCCTTTGCCACCTGGGTACTGGTTCTATGGCCTGTTTGCATAGCAAGGTGAGGACATCTTCTGTAAGCACCTCTCTGTGATTGGAGGGTAAAATGTGGGGACTGGGGGAACATCTGGAGGCTGCTCTAGAAGCTCTAAAGCATGGCCCTGTTTGATTATCTGCAGGATCCAAACATCTGCTGTGATGGTTCTCCAGTGGGACAGATGGAGGGAGAAACAACCTCCGACTGCCACCTCCTGGCTTGGGAAATGATGAGAGGTCTATCAAGGAGTCAGGCGGAGGCTGAACCAGCGGCCAAGGCTGCACCTCCTCCTCTGGATTGCTTGGCAGAAGGACGAGAGGTGGAGGAGAAGCAGGCAAGGCAGTGCTGGCTCTGCATTTACCCTGAAGCTTGGCTCCGGGACCCGACTTGTGAGAGACCTTACGATAAGAGGACCTCAGTCTACTCCTAGGTTGGGTATGGTACAGGGAGTGAACAGACTGAATAGCCCTGCCAGAGGCCTGTAATTCATTGATAATATCCTGCACATCGGGTCCAAAATGCTTGTGACTCACAAAAGGGACATTGAGCACCTTTTGTTGGACATCATTTGCCAAGTCACAGACCTAAGCCAGGAGTGTCTAATGAGGCAAATGTCAGAGGCAGCTGCCCTGGCTGCAGAACCAGCCATACTGTAGGTGGCTCGGAGGAGATGCTTACTGACATCTTCCGAGGCCTGGAGCACCATAAGAAGCTCCTGTCTCTGGGAACCCTCAGGGAGGGCCAGTGTAGCCACCTTGCCCTTCTGCCAAAGGGTATTTTGGTACTTGATCAGATGAGCTAAATAACTGGCAATCCGAAGGCCGAGGGTGGAAGAAGCAAAAAGTCCTCTTGCCCCAGAGGTCCAGTCTCCTGGACTCCTGGTCTGGGGCAGGGAACTAAAGTGCTTAGGGGTCTTAGTTCTGTCGTGAGCGGCCTTAATAACCACCAAGTTGGTTTCGGGCTGGTCTGCATAAAAGGGCAATCCCTGAGGTGTCTGATAGCGCTTGTCAGCCTTTCTGAGCATGGCTGATACCATGTTGGGCCTGCACCAGGCCGCAGTGACAGTAACATTCAAGACTGGCAGCAGAGGAGTAATACCTTTAGATGGAAACTCTGGGATTTCCAGGAAATCCACCTAATTCCTCCTAGTTTCATCTTCTTCCTCAGTCTGAAATCCCATAGTAGAGGAGAGCTGCTTCATAATGTTGAAAAAGGAGGGATCATCAAGGTAGGTCCTGGGAGTGTGCTTGACAGACTCCTCACTCCTGGAGGAGATAGTGGGCCTATCAGAGGACTCCACATCAATGTCCTCCTCCTCCTCTTCCTCAGGGAGGATGAGATCAGGATGGTATTCCTCTTCGATACTGGCCTGCTGTGAAGCAGGGACTGATGAACGGAGTACCAACAGCTCTCTGGAAGGTGCAAGGTGAGTGGATGGACTGGCATCGACACCAAAGCAGCACTGCCGTGGAACTAGCTGTTGAATGAGAGACATGGTAATAGAGGTAAGTATAGTATTAAGGTCAACAGCAGTAAGAGGAATCATCGTCGACACAGGCGTTGACAAAGGGGGCACATAGCCCTGGTCAGGCGATGAACCACTAACTGCAGTAGTAGCACATAAGCCTAGCCCCTGTGGACCTCGAGGCTCAGGAGGTCTCAACAGAAGGGTGGGGGCCGACAACCCAGAGGCTGATGGCCCCTCCACAGCCCTAAGATGGCTGGGAGACGAATCCACCATGGGGAGCCTGGCTGGAGCACAGGTCTGCATGGGGCGAGGTGCTGACATCGAAGCAGTGGATGGGGTGACCCCTGGAGAAGAAGAATATAGCGGGGACCAGAATCGCTGACGGGGGAGTGGTCCTTAGGCTGCTCCTTGTCCTCGTCAAGAGCGTTTCCCAAAGGATTTGTCCCAGGCCTTGGTGGCCTCAGAGTCCAAAGAAGATGCTGGTGATGGGACGGGGGGGGGGCTGCGGAGGACCCCTGCCTACCACTGGCTGCCTGTTGCTCCATGAGGAACTTCTGCAGTGCTTTCTTGCATCAGCACCAGGTGGTGAGGTTAAACTTCAGGCAGGACTCTCAGGTGAGGATGTTGTGGCTGGGCCCCAGACAACAGACAGAGAGTTCTTGTTCATCGGTTGAAAAGATCTTTCCGCAGTGACGAAAAAGAGTTGATGCAGGTATAGTTCTCAACATACAAAGGACAAAAGAATCACTTTAAACTAAAAAGTGATTCAAAGGTAAGTAAAAGAAAAAAGTTAAGTAAATTTGGCAGTCAAACTGAGCGCCAAAGCTTCTGCTGAGTCTGCACAAATGGTTGACAGTGGGAAGGAACAGAGGAGGGAGCAAGGCTGCCCATGTTTATAGATGGTGTGTGATGTCTAAGCCTGTCATCGGCATGGGTGGCCCTAACAGACTGCTGCAGGAAAAGCTTCTGTGATATCCTGACGCCTGACAGCTGAGTTCCACAGGTGTGACCTGATGACAGAGATATCACCGAAGAAGATCTGGCTGAATTCTTGGCTGGGTTATTCAATAGCTTACTACATTCATGGCTGGTTTTGAGAGATTGGAAGATAGCAGACATGGTGCAGCTCAAAAAGGGAGGGGACAAAGAGGAACTGGGAAAGTGCAGACCGGTCAGTCTTACCTCCATGAGGGGTAAACTGGAGACACTAGTTGTAGATGACCTAATAGAATATCAGGGAGGTCTTGTCAGACCAACATGATTGTATTCTTTGACTGGGTAACAAGGGTAGTGGATAGGGGACAAGCAGTAGATACAATTAAGCTTGACTTGGTGACACACAGAAGGCTACTGAACAAATTAGAGGATCTGGGAGCAGCAGCAAAGGACCTAGTTAAATGGGAAGATGGGGGAGACAGCAGAGGCTGGTAGTTAATAGGGTCAAAATGGGGGAAGGGAGGTCACGAACAGGGTAACGCAGGGGTCAGTCTTGGAACCAGTCCTTTTTTTTCTTTTTACTATACTTTCTATATTAAATAATTTTTCCTGATCTTCACAACCATTTCACATTTTACACTGACAGTTTCTCAAGCCAAGGATACAGCAAGATAAACTAATCATCTATAAGCAGACCAACTACCATAAACAAAGTCCAAATAAACAATAAATTTAACAACAAGTAAGAAGACAAGGCCAGTTACTGTGACAGTTTCACATTTTAGAAACAGCGTACATATGAATCCCTGAGTAGATGGACAGGTGTCCTGAGATGTTGAGTGCAAGACTACAGATTATCCCTACCCTTAAAACTTATAGCTACCTTATCCTATCTGCTATCTTGACATTGCCCCCCTTGCCCCATCTGTCTCTGTGTCTATGCTATCTCCTGACCATTTGATACGCCAACTACTCTCCTCTGCTTCTTGTGACGTGTCACTATCCAGGGCAAAGCTTCACCTCACATAGGCATTGAGATGATCTTGTAGCTGGAATGTTCCATGTCTGCAATTTCTCTATTATGGCAGACCATTTGGCTATAGTTGGCGGATCTACCTGCAATCATATTCTGGTAATATCCTTCCCTGTCGCCGCTATACAAAGTGTGCAAATTGACATTTGCCATTGTGCATCTCCAGACCTCCTGTATCTACAATCTGTTGAGAGCTGTAAAATATGCTAATCCCAGTCCTTAATTGTTACTCCTGTTTTTTTACAATGTAGTACTTAATTCTGTATTATCCTGTATTCCATTTCATGCTCGTATATGATTGTTAGCAATGCAATTACCCGTATTTCTTTGCTTGTTGACCCTCCTCCTCCTCTCCCAGGAAACAAGCAACTCTGCTCAGTATGCCTTTCCTGGTGAATTTTTTTAAATGAATAAAAATATATAGTGTGTCCTTTCCTTCCATCCCTGTGGAGGGTAGACCACAAACCAGATTCTGAACTGCAACGTGGACTGAATAAGGAACAAGTGCTGCAGTTTCCTCTCAACAACCCCCCAAAAGGTTTCCAAAGCCCTCCAGGTTCCAAATATATGTGTGAGTGGTGTGGGATTTGAGGAACCCGTTCTTCACAGTCCTCTCATAGACCTGCTTCGTAATGTACTGTGCTGCCATGCAGGAGACTGGGGTTCAACAGAGCCCTCGGGTTTCTCACTCTCTGGCCAGACATAGATGGGCATTTTGGGGAGCTGATACACTCGTTCTCCACAGAGGAAGGGTAATAGCACATTGATGTACAGCACCCTTTGGGGATGAGCAACAAGTGGAACTCAGCAAAGCCTTTCCTGAACCTGTGATGTGCACTTTTTATGTTTGTAGTTCCATCCTAAGATTTAATCAAAATTGGTTCACAAAGAGAAACACACTTTTAACAACCCTCCACCCCCTTCTACAGTAGCTTGATACCAGACATTCGCTTAGCAACAAGCTGTACATACCCACTGATGTCCTGATATCAGGAAGCATCTGGAAACAAGCTACTACAGTTCAGCTTGCCTTCAAGGTCAAAGAGTGTTAAATAAAGAAATAAATGTAATGATTTATATACAGTAATAATTCAAAACCTGTGTAGAACAATAGTGACTGCAACATCAGCTTCAGCCAGTCCGATGGTATTTGGAAAGCACTAGTAGAAAGTATAGCCTCAGACAAGAAGCACACATTTACTGCCATCTGTTTTTCCTATTCTCTCAACCTCAGTGTGTCCAAACAGGGACCTTTTTCTCTAAGAGAGTTTCTGATTTCCAGCAAAACATTCACAGTTAACATTAGAAGAACTCAGGTGCACAAAATGTCCCCAAAGTTATATTTTTCGGCATTCCATTTTTATTCATTATTGAAGACATTTTGCATGAAGACAAGCTCTCAGTCTTTTAGACTTTATCCGTCCCTGCTGCGGTTTCTTCCCTGAAATCGCAATCCTCTGCTTGTGACATCAGAACAGGGGTGTAGCCAGAAATTTCCATTTTGTACACACACTCTCTGACTGCTGCCCCCCATTTAAAAAATGTACACATCGTCTCTAAATGCTGCCCCCATAACAAATATATCAGATTGTTGTCAGATGACTCATCCAATCTCTAAATGGGTGGCACACATATATATCTCCTAACCAATTAAAAGTTAAACAGAGGCATTGCTCAGTGGCCTATGTCACACTTGGACAGCTGGTTCTGATCCCTGTATAATTTTTTTTGTAAATATAAAAAAATGTGATATGAACTATCTGTCAGAAGGAAATGCTGGCTTGCTGAAATTGACACATCCAAACCCCGAGGGATAAGTTCAAAGGACAGGAGGTAGTTTAAACTGCAGATTTTTAAAATACAATTACCTTGTCAATTTGCTTTGATCCCAGGAAATAAAATTAGCCATTCATGACGTCCTCAGGGAAATCCTTTGATCTGCACTAGGTGTCATAAAGGAAAGAGCATGCCTGTGTTTTGGGTGTCTCCCAAAGACAGCCAGTAACTACATCAAAGTGTCTTTGATGTCTGGGCCAAGCAGGACCCAAACTAATTTGGAAGGTTCGATAACCATTCCAAGGAAGCCTTTGAATTACATCAAAGAGACTTCTGATGTGTGTGTGAAGCAAGAGCACAGACCGGTTTTGACCAGTCAACATGAGAAGAGGAAATTCATTGATGTCACTTATTATTTTTTCAAATATCTTGTTTAGACATCCTGTGTTATGGAATATAAAGTTTAATACTCCAAGGCGGAGTTAGGTGAGCTCAGAGAGAAGGACGGCTCAAGACTGTTTTTAATGTACTGAGCAAACCTTAGAACACACACTTTTTAATTTTCTGACTGAGAAGGAAGAACATCACAGCACTGAAAGATTAAGTAAGCATACATTAGATGAGACCAGTCTGAGTGTTATTATTTGTAGGAATGTGCACTTTTAAACCTGTTTGTTTTAAGGATGTATGTGTTGGGATATTCTGTTCTGTAATTTTACTGTTTTCCTATTTTATCTATTTTAAAGTAAAGATATATATTTTAAAAACAGAAACTGCCTGGTGTGCCTTGAAATTTCTTTTCATAAGTGAAGCTTTGACGGTTATAGTTGACACTGTGTATGAGCTTATTGTGATACCAAACTGGGAAACGGACAGAGTTCTCTAAAGTCTTGCATAGAGTTCTAAGGGTTCATTTTGCAATACCTGGTTAGGTGCCCATAGGCAAAGATATCTGGCCCCTTGAAGACAGAATTATCTGAGCCTGATAATTGGGTATGCTAACAATAGGTTATCAGTTTGAATCCCTCCAGAACTTGAGACTAAGGTGACTCGAACCCACAAAACAGACAAGACGGTTACCTTGTACTGTTCGCTGTTCACAATTCCACGCTCAGAGGTTGGCACTTTGGGAGTAGAGGGCTGACCTGCTGAGGGAATTGGTGACAGCCTACACTAACTTAAATAGTACTGATTAGAATGATAATGTTAACAAAAAGGCGTATGATTTGGGATAGGCACTCAGCAAAACTGTACACAAATGTGTGCAGTGAGTATGCCTGCATACACCCATGCATCAGAATCATACTTGGAGCAACAGGTTGTAATGTCACAACAGAGGCTTATGACTTCAAATAGATGAGCAGCAGGGATGGATGAAGACAAAGTGGTAAACAACATGTATTTCCACAAATGCATTTCGAAAAAAAGAATGAAATATCCTAAAAGTCTGTGTTTTTAGGAAACCTATGAGATTGGAGACCTGTTCATGCCAACAGTCAGCAGTTTGCATCAAATGAGAAAATCATGAAGTTAACACAACACTGACTACACTTTGGCAAGCTACTTCAGACTGTCAACCGGCATAAAGAGAACAGATTTTAAGTAAATGGAACTAATACCATATTTCTGTTATGACAAATGTCAATCAGATGTACATAAATCCCACACGTGCATTTCTGTTAAGAACTATCTTTAAGATATTTTTTAAAACATTATCTCTTTGAAGAAGAGGGAATAGTACATTCAGTATAAAACACTACAACTCTCCTCCACACTTCCCCCTTAAAAATGTCAACTGATGCTTACCCAAGATCTGCGTGTTTACTGACCGACAAGCAGGTCTCTTGAAAACATGCCATATTACCCAGAATTCCTACACAGATTTCCTGCAAAAAAAAAAAAGAGAAAGCAGTTGTGGCTAACTGGGTTATACTAGTAGTTTAAATTAGGTCAGTGTTAGTGAGAAAGCAGCAGCATAAACATACTGAATGCCTACAGATGAGCAAAGTTTACAGACAGTCACAAATAATTAAGTTGTTGATTCCTGCCGATATTTGTACATCCACGGCCATCTTTGAAAATGGACTTCTGGAATCTGAGACAAGGAGCTTGATTTTCAAAGGTCAACACAGGGCTTGCGTCAAGATCTGCATCAACCCCGTTCTTTGGTACAGCTGCGCCAAACAACTCTGGCGTAACTTCTCCTGATTTTAGTACATCGGGCACAATTGCGACACTTTCCACTCTTTACGTCGGCTTGCACCAAATATTTGGCACAAGCCCTGTAAAAAAGTTCTGCTGCATGCCGCATGTTATACCAGGGGGGGGCAGGTCTAACTTGCACTATTTGGTGCACGGGAGTGAAAATTCCGATTGGCGCCATGAGAATGCTGCAAGCCCCATGCGCCATACGTTCAGTGCAACAGGGGCTTGCAGCATTCTTGGGCTTTTCAAACTGAGACCATTCTGTCACTACTGAGGCACATATACTCAATAAAATGACAAAAATCGGTTCGGATGTTTAAAATTTGCAACTTTGCAGAAATTAATTTTCAGATCATTCTATACTCTTTGGACTTACGAACATGAACTTGAGCACCCCCCCACCCCCAAAAAAAAAACAAATCTGAATCAGTCCTAGGCAGAGTTCCTACACCGCAAGATAGGGTCCTAAACCAGGAAGGAGTTAAGTGTATGACATCTCCAGAATGCTACTCTTCAATAAATTGTTTGAGCACCAGCAGCCCATTTACTAAGGCTGAAAAAAAAAAAAGAAACTTCTACATACAATAAAGTTTACACATACTACTGTAGCCATGGCAGACACTGGCAGCAGGAATCTTAATGCAGGTGTAATAGTATTGCCACAGTCAGTATCTGATTGTCAATACAAAGGACAGCTTAAGCGTGGGACTCATAGAGCAGAGACAGTTTGGGCATACAAAGCTGCTGTCTGCCCCATCGACCCTTATAAACAAAGCATTGCACTTAAATGAAACTATACTTGTTTTAAACTGTCTATATCTACTGTGAACTTGTACTTTTCATACCTGTGTGTTTTGCCTATGGTTGGGTTAAATAAAAATGATACTATACTGATGTGGAAAATGTTTAAACTAGAAAAAGGGCAAGGGTCTCCTTTACTGTAAACGCCTATCATCTTGTGAAGCCATGGGCTTTCACAATATGTTAAGTACAATCAATGTAACTAGTTTTTTTAATTTTATTGGTTTGAGTACATAAACATCCCACAACACATATACAAATATATAAAGTCTGGGAACTTATAAAAAAATGACAAAGACATTGCTTTTCATAGGTGCACCTGCTTGGTTAGCATTCAGAGAGACAGGAGGCAGGATTAGGAGATCATAACTCCCAGGCCACCCACAGTTTTATGGAATAAATATGATGCTTTTGAACATGATATATCTCTCTCTACTATCTAGCTATCTATCCATCATACTCTGAGTGAGGCCACTGTGTGTCCAATTTATACAATGTATTTTAAAGAGCACCTTTCCCCTGATTTTTTAAATTCCCTGCAAACACATCAGTAGGCTCCCTTACCTGAATGGGAGTTCCTGCATAGTAGTTGTAGTTTTTTTTCTTGAGCCCCCAAAGGAAGGGAAGGGATTGTACTTTGCCCCCGAGGGGGCTAGCCGCCTGATCCCTTCTACTGCCTGACTGCCGATGCTGTCACCGCGCTTCCTTGTTCTGTGATGTAATTACAGGACTAGCACGGAGATGTGCTCTTTTCAAGCCTATGGAGCATGGTTTTGAAGGTTATTTTTTCCAATGTTAACCCAACGGAGTACAAATCAGAGCCAGTATTCAAATAACAAGGCTCTTGTCACTTGAATACTGGCTCCGATTTGTACTACAATTCGGGTTAACATCGAAACAATAACTTTTAAAACCACGCTCCATAGGCTTGAATGGAGCACATCCTCGCGCTAGTCCTATAATTACATCACAGAACAAGAAGTGTGGGGATGGTGTTGACGATCAGGAAGGGAAAAATTACTCACCTTAGTAATGCTGTTTCTTCTAATGGAGTCTTGCTGTATTCTGACATATGCAGTTAGGTCCTGCCTTTCAATTGCCCCGAAGAACAAAGAGTTAAACTTTCCATGGCCAGCATGGAATGTTCACCACGAGCTTGGTTGAAGCCCCTGTCTGCTGTTGTTTAAACTGCAACCGTCAGATCTTTATGAGCAAAGACTCACTAGATGTTGTGTGTGGAAACTATAAAATTCTTACTAGCCAACGGGCAAATATATCTATATAAAAAGTTTTTTGGTTTCAAAAGGAAGACTCAAGTCAGGAAACCCAAAAACAAAACACAACCTCTCACCCAAACCAAAAGAGGGTGAAAAAAGGACACCCCTAGGGTGCGAACACTGCTCCTGCCCACCCACATCCCAAAATCTAGGTTCTGAGAGGGAGGGGAGAGTTAGAATACAGCAAGACTCCATTAGAAGAAACAACATTACTAAGGAGAGTAATTTTTCTTCAAACAACATGAAGTCTTGCTGTATTCTGACATATGCAGACTACTAGCAGTACCTCCATGGAGGAGGGACAGAACTTACTTGTGAAACAGGCTCTGAAGTACTGCTGTACCAAACCGAGCATCACTTCTAGCCTGGCTATCCAGAGAGTGATGCTTGGTGAAAGTATGGACTGTTTTCCAGGTGGCTGTACCTCTAGTGGAATGAGCCCTCAGGCCTGAGGGTGGAGTTCTACCCAGTTTTTCATAGCAGAATTGTATACAAGAAACAATCCACCTGGCAATAGATCTTTTAGTGGCAGGTTTGCCCTTACCAACTTCTCCATAAGTAAGGAATAACTGGAGGGATTCAAACCTGTGACCCTTGGTACGTTCTATGTAGTAGCTAAGGGCTCTTTTAACATCCAAGCTATGTAGCCTCCTCTCTCCCGAGGAGGAATGGTCAGTGAAGAAAACAGGGAGAGATATAGACTGGTTGAGGTGGAAATCTGAAACCACTTCAGGTAAGAACTTTCTGTTAGTTCTAAGGACCACTTTATCTCTATGGAAAGAGATGAAATCAGATTCCACTGACAGGGCTTGCAATTCACTGATACGCCTGGCAGAAGTAATGGCTACCAAAAAACACAGTTTTCCAAGTCAAGTACTTAAGCTTTGCTGAGGGCAAAGGCTCAAAGGGAGGTTGCATAAGATGAGCAATGCAAACATTAAGGTCCCAAGCAGGAGCAGGATCCCTAAAGGGGGGGACTGGTGTGAAGCAACCCTTGAAAAACTTAACAAAATACAGGATGGGATGATAGAGAGGAAGGCTTGCCTACTGACAAGAAAGCAGAAACAGCTGCCAAGTGTACTTTAAGGGTAGCTGGTCTGAGGCCTAGGCTATTAAGATGGACAATATAGTCCAGAACCGTAGGCAATTCAGCAGAGTCTGGAGAAATATCCTTCTTAGAACACCAAATGCTGAATCTTTTCCATTTGGAGTTGTAAGTCTTCCTGGTGGAAGGCTTTCGAGAAGCCTTAAGGATATCCAGAACCCCTTGGGAAAGATGCAGATCTGCAAACTCTAACTCTTCAAGAGCTATGCCTTGAGACTGAGAGACTGAAGATCTGGGTACCAAATCCTCCTCTGAGAGGATGTCAACAGGTTGTAATTCCTGGGAAGAGACAGGGGAAGGTGGACTGCTAGGGACAGCAACAAGGGATACCACGGCTGCCTGGCCCAGTCTGGAGCAATCAGAATCACTCTGCATGGTTGTGACCTTATCTTGACTAACACTTTGAACAGGAGAGGGAAGGGGAAAAGCATACAGAAATGTCCCTTCCCAGTTCAGAATCAGAGCATCCAAGGGGACTGAGCCCAAGACTGGGGGTCTGCAACAAAAGAGAGGAAGTTGGTGATTGTCTGGGGCTGCAAAAAGATCTATCTCTGGTGTGCCCCATCTCGAAAAAATCACTTTCAAAACTAGAGGATCTAGGGCCCATTCGTGATGACCCTGGGATATTCTGCTCAGTGCATCTGCTAGGACATTGTCATTCCCTGGGAGGTGAACTGCTATCAGAGAGGTTTGCAGGGAATAGGCCAGGGACCACATCTTCATTGCTTCTGTGCACAAGGCCGCAGACCGAGTGCCTCCTTGCTTGTTGACGTACCACATGGTGGTAGTGTTGTCTGTTCTGACCTGAACCACCTTGTTCTGTACAGATTTGGAAAAAGCTTGCAGTGCCAGAAACACTGCTCTGAGTTCCAAGAGATTGATGTGAAGCAGAGATTCCTGAGGTAACCACAGTCCTTGGGTGGTAAGATCCCCCAAATGGGCTCCCCAGCCCAACAGGGAAGCATCTGTGGTGAGTATCACTGAATGAGACTGAGTGACAAATGGAACTCCTTGTCTCAAATTGTCCTGATCCTGCCACCATTGCAAGGCTTGGATCAGGGTTTGAGTCACTGGGATTAACTTGGTAAAGGAATCCTTTCTTTGGGACCAGAAGGCTCTTAAGTGGAACTGAATGTCCTTCATCTGGAATCTTGCCCCTTGGACCACTGCTGTGGAAGCTGCCATGTGGCCCAGAAGCTGAAGGAAATGCCTTGCTGGTCGAGACACCTGAAGGGTGAATGAAGAGGCCAGTTCCATAAGGTTCCTTGCCCTTTCCAGGGGAAGAAGACTCTTGCCTTTACTGTATCTAGTTCTGCACCTATGAAGGTGAGGAGCTGTACTGTTCGAGAACTGACTCGGAAGGTTGAGAAGGAATTCTAAGGAAGTGAGCACTTGCTGGGTCACTTGCAGATGTGACTTGACTTGGTCTGGAGACTGACCTACTATGAGCCAGTCATTCAAGTATGGGAAGATGGAGATCTTTTTTCTTCTTAAGAAAGCAACTACTACTGCCAGGCACTTTGTGAAAACCCTTGGGGCTGATGTTAGGCCAAAGGGCACTGCTCTGAACTGATAGTGGCCTGAGGGCAACTCGAACCTGAGGTACTTTCTATGGGAGCACCTGATGGGAATGTGAAAGTAGGCATCTCTGAGGTCCAGGGAGGCTAGCCAGTCCCCTGGCCTTAGAGAGGGAAGGATAATTCCCAGAGTTACCATTTTGAACTTTGGCTTCAAAAGGTGTTTGTTCAGATATCTTAGGTCCAGGATGGGCCGCCATTCTCCTGTCTTTTTGAGGGTTAGGAAGTACCTGGAGTACAATCCTTTGTCCTTGTGTAAGGTGGGAACCCTCTCTATAGCTCTGAGAGCTAGGAGACAAGAAACCTCTGCCTCTAGGGCAAGGGTCTCTGAGAGATTTGCAGGTGGAAAGGATCTGGTTCTCAACTTGCGGGAATTTTTGAAGCTGAGAACCAGTCCCTGGCTTACTACTTCCAGGACCCACTTGTCTGATGTAAGAGACTTCCAGTCCTGGACAAAGTAAGCCAGCCTGCCCCTACTGGTATGGGAGAATCAGCCGGGCAGACCCATCAAGGTGTCTGCTTGGCAGGGGCTTTAGGCTGAGGGGTGGATGCAGGCCTGCTCATCCCCTTCTGCCTTTCCCTCTAAGAACCCCCTCTGTGAAAAGGAAGAAGAGGAGGCCTGAGCTTGGTTAAAAGGCCTTTGGAAAGGCCTGCCCCTGCCCCTGGACTACTGCCTTTGAGGAGTTGCTTGCCTTTCTTTGGCCTGAGCACTCCTGTAAGTGGTCCTGTTCTCATCCATCTTTTTCATGTAGTTCTCTGTCTGCTCCACAAACAGAGAATTACCAATTACAGGAAAATCCATGGCCTTAGCCTAGGTATCCTGTGAGAGGCTAGTACATCTGAGCCAAGCCATGCTCCAAAGAGCCACAGATGCAGCCATGACTCTTGATGAAACATCACTGGAGTCCACAGCAGCATGAAACTGTACTTTCGATGCCTCAATTCCATCTGCAGCCACCTGGTCCAGCTCCATGGCAAGCTGGTCAGGGGCCTGTTTAGCCAGAGCCAGCACAGTGTCCCACCTGGACTTCTGGTATCTGGCTGTATAGGCCATATAGTTAGCCTACCTGAGTCCCAAAGATGCTGCCATGTATAGTTTCTTTGCCATGGCATCAATCATTCTGGAATCCTTGTCTGGGGGTGTGATGCCAAGGGAATATTTGCCTTATCACAGGCAGCAGCCTGCACGACCCCAACATGGCTGCATTGCTGGAAAAGGAACTCCATGTCTGAGCCTGAGAGAGTGTACCTCTTGTCCATTCATCTGTCCACAGGAGGTATAGAATTAGGAGACTTAAGAATTTTATGTCTGTTTCCCAAAGGATTTGTGGAGGGGAATAGACAGTCTCCTGGACTCTGGGATGTCCATCATCTCAACATAATCAGGCTCTTCCTGATCTTCTACTGCTTCCTCCACAGGAAGCTGGAGGGTCTCAGCCACTTTTTTGTAAAACATATAGTGTGTAGGGGACTCAGAAAGCCTAGAAGGTCTGTCTGGGGAGATGTCCGGGTCAATAGGCACATCCAGACTTTCATAATCACCATAATCATCCTCATACTCTCCCTCCTCCTCCTCCGGTTCATAAAATTCTTCCAAAATATAATCTGGAACCAGGGGAACCGACCGAACCGAGCCCCTGCCAGATGGTGCCGGTTCGGTCGGAACCGAACTAAGCGACTGCACAATCCTTATCGCCTCGGCTATCTCATCGGCAGTCGGAGTATGAATTTCTGGGTCCGAACCGGACGATTTATCTTTTCTCTTTCTTTTCACCAGAACCAACTCCTCAGAATCAGCTCTCCTTTTGCCCGAAGAAGTATCGCACTGGTCAGAGGGCACTCCTTCTGGTTCGGTTGGAACCGAACCGGGCTGGCCATCTGGATCCGCGGACGTCTCAGACTTCCTTTCCCTCAGTCTACCTAATCTCTTTTCCAGGGTAGATTTGGGAAAATTCTTGCAAATTTGGCAGTCTGAATCGAGGTGGTCAAACCCCAGACAATAAACACAGGTGGTGTGGGGATCAGCCTTGGCAAAGACTTCCCCACACATACTGCGGTGTTGAAACCCAGTGGTCCCGGTTTTTTCCTTAGGTTTCTCAGACATGGCCAATCCTATCCAAAAATGTACCCTTTTTTCGGCAATCCACCAGGCAAGACTCCCCTATCGGTTCCTGACCGTGTCACTGGTCTTGGAAAAAAACGTAATTAAATCCGTTTCTTTTTTTTAGAACCGATATGGACCGGTTACCACACTCTGAAGTAAGCATAAGCTTTTTTACCTCAAACTGATCGGTTCAGCCAAACCGATCCACAATTTACAAGTTCCACACAGAAACAAAACAAAACACCTATGTAGTACTCACGGTACCACAGACAGAGACTTGAACCGACTAAGCGGTAACATCAATTCGGTAGAAACCGACCGAAAACCGACACTTCAACTGACTTTGTGAACCGAGCAGCAGGAGAACTCTCTGGAGCGACAGTTCAGTGAGGTGGAGTGAAGAATCTGACGGTTACAGTTTAAACAACAGCAGACAGGGGCTTCAACCGAGCTCGTGGCGAACATTCCATGCTGGCTATGGAAAGTTTAACTCTTTGTTCTCCGGGGCAGTTGAAAGGCAGGACCTAACTGCATATGTCAGAATACAGCAAGACTTCATGTTGTTTGAAGTGGCAGGGATCAAGTGGCTAGCCCCCTCGGGAGCAAAATACGAGTCCTTCCCTTCCTTCGAGGACTCAAGAAAAAAATTTACAACTACTATGGAGGAAATCCCATTCAGGTAAGAGAGCCTCCTGACGTGTTTGCACTGCACCGAAAAAGGTCCTCTTTAAATTGTCGAGCTTTCTGATTAGTTCAATTAATGAAGAATAAACTGTTTAATTTCATTGCTCTGTTTTGAGTGCAGCAGAGGTCACTGTGATGTCATCAGGCATTGCTCAAGCTGCTCCTCGGTTGGCTAAGAGCTCCTTTGTGATCAACCTAAAGTGAGGATAAATGGTGATGGTCCACTTACAATGATGATGATTAATAATTTATCATTATTTTAGATCTTCAGGTCTTAGAAATAAATCATTTATCTGTGAGATTTCATTCTCACATACATTGTATAAATCTACATATCTATCTATCCAGCTAGATAGCTATACAACAGGTGTGAGTTCACTTTTCCCAAGATAAAACTATCTCATGATCCACTAGCAAGAGAGTAGTACTATCCTGCAAGTTGGATATGTCAGAGCTACTATCTTAGTGTAACCCCCCTGCAAATGGGGGTTCCCAAAAGACTTCCAGGAGCTTGCTTGAATGCTCCAAGCCTGAATGGTGTTTGGCATTTAAGCCATTTATCAGTGAGTGTTTTTAGAGCCTCTGGTACTGTCTCTTTAAGAGCTGCCTGCTTGCAGACATAATTAGTTTGTATGGGGGGACTGTGTGCTTCTCTGAGTACCACTCGAGCTGCTGCCAATTCACTTCATTTTTGCAGTCACTAGGAGTGCAAAGGAACCTATCTGAAAGATGTAACTGTTTGCCAGAAATTATTTAGAGTAATAATGAAATTACAGTTTGTCTAACCTGCTTTCTTTGTAGTCAGAACTGTGTCTGCTAGTTCCCATTCTAGTTTTGAACTGCTGAACTGGACCAATCAGTGTGGGTAAGCTAGCTCTAAAATGGTGCCTTGGACGAATCAGAACTTGACTCATAATCTGAGCCAGCCACAAGAGGATTGTATGGGCAGTGACTCTGGGAGATGTAGTTTAGACTTCAGTGCCTTTTTGGACCAACAGCAGCAGTCTATTGTGAGTGACAGCCAATCCAGTCAAGAACTGGGAGGAACTCAAAGGAAGTGCCGGTTTTGTCGGTTGGAGTTTCAGTTGAGCTTTGGCAGTGAAGAAGGAAGGAGCCCTGTGCTTTTCAGTGTGCAGTTTTAGTCAAAACGTGTGTAAGGCCCAGAGTTCCGGTCTGCAGCTTGTGTAACAGCTTGTTAGGACTGAATCCGTCCTGTGAAAAGAATCAAAGGATCTCTGAAGAGTAGAAACCAGGCTCACCTTGTAGAAGACTGGAGGAATTGCTGAAAATTGCACCGGTCTGTCAGGAACTGAATCTGCTGTGTGTTCTCCCGGTATTGTGCAGTAATTGCGATCGGGATACAGATGCAGCCTGCCTGGTATAGTGCTTTCTTTTATATGGATGTGTGAAGAGGTTTGTGTACCTCAAGTGAGCCCTGCTGACATTGAAGGACCCTATCTTATTTGGAGGTCGTGAGTACTAATTCAGGGTCGCTCCTGTTGAATTGCCACATTAAATCCAAATGGAATTACTGTACTGCTGACTGTTTAATTCTCCTTTCTCTGGTGAAAGGGCCCCTACCAGCTGCCATGGTTTGGACTAGCCACTAGGGCTTGGGTACCCAGGGACAGTAACTGATAGGGATAGGCCTGTGCACAGAGCCATAGGTAGATTATTAGAGTGATAAGCTAATTAACCTGATTTCCTGTCCTTGTTATATCCCCTAAATAAATCAGAGCTGCTTGTTTCAGCAAAGTTATACTGCCTGAGGTATTTGTCTATGTTAAAGTACTGTACTGTGATTGTTGCACTGTATCTCATTTCACAGGAGGTCCCAGTGCCAGAACCAGACCTGGGGGTAAGTGTATACTGTGAAGGTAATTCTGATATATTGTGTGGGCCACTAGTGGGAAGAAAGGGGGGTTGCAGTGTCCCAGAGGGCTGTGACCAAGTTAGTTTAACTATTGCAAACCCTGACCTCTGGGTGGAGGCACCCGCCATTGGATCCAGGCCCCTCAACCTGTTAGTGGCAAATCAGGCAGGGGTAGTAGCCCCTGGGATAGCGCCATCTAGGGGTTACATTAGCAAGCTGGGTACATCACAATAGAGGCACATGGTCTCAGTACAGAGTTAGTGCACCTTAGCAGCTGCTCCGTGCACTGCTGAACATTCTTTTAACCTCAGTTAAACAAACAAAAAAAACTGTCAGCCCAAAGCTGGACTGCTCTATCGGTGCGGCATGCAGCAATGGTAAAGTAAGCCACCTGTAAAATTAACCTGCTACATCATAGTTTCTAATTTGTTACAATTGGCCCCAAAAAAAGTGTTGACAAAAAAAAAAAAAAAAACCCTGACTTACCGTGCCCTTGCTTTTAAAATCCATGCAAACCAGTGTGAAGTACAGGCATGAGCTTTGAGATGGAAGCAGAGCTACAGTTTATGCTAGAGGGAAAACAGCTGAATCCCTGAGAATGTGTCCGCCCCAACAAGCACTGTAAGCTGCTGAACCTGACACTATCCTATCAGCAAATAAAGGGAAGGACAGCATTACAGATCAAGATACGTACAAATGAAGATACCTTAGAAAGAGGCTAATGAAAATAAGAACATTAATAGAAAAACAGTTTGACATGGCTATGCCTCACCTTTTTTTTTTGTTTTGTTTGTTACTGACAATAACAGTGAAGCATGGGAGATATGTAAAATAGAGCCAGGAAAGCTAAACAGTCTCCTAGCAAACTTCTTTGTCCTAAGGCCACAGAATTTAACTTTGTAAGGAAGGTGCTAAGTGCAAAGGAGAAAAACCTACAATCACTAGGAAAAGAGGGAAAACTTAATGCATCAGATGAATTAGCCGATGAGATAATATAAAAACTCTTATCAACTCACACAATGGTCCGGGGCAGAGTTACAGAAGTAAAAACAAAAAAAAAAAACAGGCAAAGTTCTCAGTTTTCAACTTTGTTTTGCTCACCTGCCTGTAACTCAAGAGTCTGGCCCCATTTCAGATACTTCACTATTTTTGGGCTCCTAGGTTGAGCCATTTTTTTAAATATTTAAAAATACTATTCCATTTTTCTAAACATGCTCAGTAGGTTTTTTCAGATAACTGGATTTTTCAGAAAACTAACTGTGAGGGTTTCATTTGTCGAGACCATCACTATAAGCTTTCATACATTCTGGCAGCAAGGTAGGCTAAAGCTTTTGTTTAGCACACAACACTACCATTCCCAGGGGGTGAGGCAGCGTCAGCACGTCTGTGAGTACTGACGCTTCCCAGCTTCCCTGACTGCTGCTGCTACTACTGCAGTGGCCATTATGGCCCGCCAGCACTTGCAGACCACCTTCCTACTACAAAATGTCGGTGGGTTGTCACTCTATTCCACTGCCAGAATAAGTGCTACTGTTCTGTGTCCATTTTTTTTTTTTAATATAGGTTTTTATCCTCCTACATCAGAGGGGTGGCTACATCAGCCTAATCCCCAGTCCCTCCAGGATGGCTATCCGCCACTCCCAGTAAGTGCCTTGTCGGACATCTCCCCACGAGTTCCCCTCTCATAGCAGGGTCAAGGAAGGAGGCCCCTCCAAGTACATCAAGTCTGAGGTGGACAAGGTTGCTCACTGAGTGCCGGTGACAGTACTAGAGTTAAGCTGCCCTGAATTACCGAATGACATTGTGATACCCAACCCAGGTGCCACTCCTATTTTTTGGCTGTCCCCCAACACCAGTCCATCAGTACTGCCCCCCATCCATCGTATCACAACAGGTTGTCCACCACCAGTCCTGCCTAACAAGTCAGCAACATTGGGTGCCTAATCCCCAGTGTCGGTACCTGTAAAAACTGTTCAATAATGTCTTTGTCACCTGGCCCCCTCTCCAACCCCAGTCCACGCACCCACTCAACACCCACCCACCCCACCCCATAAACCTTACTCAACTAAGAAGCTCCACTGAAGTTCCTCTCCCAATCACTAAACATTCTGTTGCTCTGAAGCCTGACTGGCAAGTGACTGAATACAATGATAGTCAGTATTTTCAATGCGTTTTCAACTTTTGCTCATCATTTTTATGTTGTCTTGTGCGCACAGCGCAAGCAACATTTTGTGACAGCTTGCTGGAGTATCAGGTTGTGGAGGTGCAGCGAAGTTGTGGTCAATGGTGCCACTGCTTTTTTGGGCTGGTCTCTGTGGCACCAGTGAATGAGCACACAGTCTATGACAGCAGTTCAGAAGCGTACCACCAACTTGAAAGAAATCCACTGCTGCAATGAGAAACAGGCTCGTCACTGCATCGGCAGATCTCAAATGTCTCCATTACATGCCCCTGGCAAAACATTTCGATAAACATGGCGGTAGCTCCCGCCGTCCACCTCTCACAGTCCCTACAAAGCCGACATCGGGGGTGCCCAGTCCCACTGTCGGCATGCCCCCTCCCCAGTTCGTTTGCTGACAGGCGAGCCCAATCCCCATTGGCATAATGTCCCCCTTGATTTGTCTGTCGAGGGGGGTGCACAATCCCCTCAGCATCATGCCCCCCCAAACACAGACACGCTTTCTTTGCCAATGGGGGGCCCCAATCCCTGTCAGCTTCAGTCTTCTCTCCCCAAAAAACACAGGTGGCACACTGAGAGCCCACCCCAGTGTGCCCAAAGCAAACCTGTAAATAAAAAAAACCTTCCCACAACATCCTTTTATTTTGTTGTTCTCTGTAAAACAGAAAACGGTCCCTCATGGTCATGACGCCCCAACCAGCACCCACCTCTGCTCATCCCACTCTCCCCGCACTCCCCACCCTATACTTACCCTCCGGAGCCCGCGCGACGCATCTTCGGTGGAGTAGAGACGCCTGAACTCTTCACAGCCAATTCACGAACTGAAGAAAATCACGGTACGCTGTATAATGGCATCAATGGGGTGGGTTTTCAACTTGGGGAATATCGCGGCCATTTTTGCAACTTTTGGCTTCAAATTTTCAACATGGGGTTCTTGGGACCCCACCTCATGAACTCAGTCACTGTCATTTCCGTTATTCCGTCCTGAAAGATGATTTCGTGGTCTTGCGAGGAATCACCTTCGGGACCGATAATGAAAATGACAGTGCCACATTCATAAGGTGGGCTCTAAAAACCCTATGCTGCAAATCCGGTGAAAAACTTCCCAAAAATTACTGCGTTACGAGTGCGTGTTGCGCGCACAATTTCCACACACGCTCGTAACTTTGAGAATTTTTAACATTTTCACTCCAGATTTTCAACATTTCCAGTTTTTCACACCTCCTTATGAACAGCACAGCTGTCATTTTTCACATCCTGCCCAAAATGTGTTTTTACACAATAGCGCTGTCGCTGCGGGAAATCAATGTTTGGGGCAGAATAAGAAAATCACAGTGACACTATGCCTATGTTGAAAAGCTGGTGAACAAATTCCACAAAATGACTGTGTTACAAGTGTGCGTTGCACAGTTTCCACGCACACTTGTAACTGCAAGAATTTTTAATATTTTCACTCCAGATTTTCAACATTGCCATTTCTTCACACCTCCTTATGAATGGTACAGCTGTTATTTTTCACATCCTGCCCAAAATGTGTTTCGCACATCTGGAGCAGAATGGCGCAGTCGCTGTGGGAAATCAACATTCGGGACAGATTAACAAAATCACAGTGTCACTGTTCATGAGCAGAGGTCCCAAATGCTTCCATGAGGTGGGGTCACAGAAAGCCCATGTTGAAAATTTGGAGTGCAAATACCAACAAATACCCGGAGTGTTAGGGTTTCTAACCATAACGTCCCACCCTGTAGAGACCGACAGGCGTCAGAGGGATGTGACTTTGGATTGTCGGCTGTAATGATCACGCCATTCCAACCCCACCCTGCAGCCAGTGACAGGCATCAAGGTGTGCCTTGGACTCTTCGGCCCCAAAGTTCACCCCGTTCTCCTATACTGCACCCATCTCAACGTATTTCCTTATGGAATGGGGTGAGCATAAGGCCCGATGACCCCAAGACACAACACGACACTTGTCGGAGTCTCCAGGGTAGAGTGAGGTGAAATGGCATGTGCGTTATGGCTGATGACGGAAGGCACACCTCAATGCCTATCAGTCTCTGTAGGGTGGGGTTGGGTTGCCTTTATTTGACCCCACCTCATAAATAAGGTTGGTGAAATTTTTCAAATAAGGGATGAAAGGTAATTTGGCAGTTGCTAGCAAAATTACCTTTTGGTCAGGATTTGAACAATTTCACCTACCAGGTTCATGAAGTGGGGTCTTAAAATGAGTATGTTGAAAATGTGGTGAAAATATATGTTAAAATGAACAAGTTATGAGTAAAAGTTGACATTTTTCAACATTCACTCATAACTAGCTATTTTTCAATATTTTGACCCATAATTTTCAACATGGCCTTTAATGGACACATCATCATGAACAAGGGAGGTGAAATATTTCAGATCTGGCTCTAAAGCAGATTTTGCAGCCACTCTACGGAATCACCTTTCAGCCCAGATTCGAAAGATGTCACCTACCAGGTTCATTACGTGGGGTCATAGAAAGACTGTTGAAAATGTAGGGCTAAAATACTAAAACACAAAAAGTTATGAAGGAACATTGAATTTTTTCAGCGTTCACTCATAACTTTGCTATCTGTCAACGTTTGATAGGTGCTGTTTTTGAAATCCTGCCCAAATCCTGCCCTGTATTTTAGCACTTGTGGCCATGAAATGAAATTTTGCCACTGTTTTATAAATGACACCCAGCATGATCACAAAAAAGGATCATAAAAAGCATATGTTGAGAATTAAGGGTCAAAATGTTAAAAAAAAAAAAATTGTGAAGAAACGTGTGCAGGACTTGCAGTTGCCCCACTGGGTAGTGTGTTACGATGCCATGCGGGTGAGCTGATTTTGGGGGTGACCTCAGAGAACCAGCTAGATGGAATGAGGCTGGGGGTACAACGCTGCCCTGTGGCACCACTCGCAGCCTTGGGAGTGATGGTACAGCGTTGTGCCATGTGGTCAATAACTAACCAAACTGCATCCACAGCCAATGGGTGATTGGCACTACGTATCCCCATCTATAACCACATGGAAGCACAGGGCCCTCTACTTCCGCATCCCCATTGATTTTTTGGGGGGCAGACTTTTCTTTGGTGCAGGGTCCAGAGGTCTTTTCTGGACCTGCGTGAATGAGGACATAATTCACCTATCACAAAAAGAAAAGAAATTCAATGCAAAAATACTGTGGTAATGCAGACATTAGGGTTGACGAACACTAAACACACAAAGAAAGGAAATGAAAAACATTAGGGTCTGGAGTCTTAGTGAGTCGGTGGCATGGTGTTACTTGGAGGTTAATAACCCTAATGCCCACTCCTTCCCATGAACAAACAAGGTTATACACATCATCTCTTGGTTCACGCAGAGCCCACAGGGTGTTACGTGAAGAAAGTTATGTCTGATTCTGTTGCCCATATGAGGTGAGACAATTCTGTACCTCCAGTGAGTACATGCCTATGAGGCACTGGCTTGGATCTGCACCTTGTGCTTGTGCTTCAGACAACAGGCTATGGGGCTGGAGGGGAGAGGGAGAGCGTTATTTTATTTATTTATTTTAAGAGTTTTACCAGGAGAGACATAGTGAACTGGTAGAAGCTCACTTCCAGATGCTTCTTGCAGGGAAGGGGGAAGGAAGTAAACAATACATGATGTGCAAGTGAAGTAACAGGTATAGTAGATACATAAAGAAAATGCAATACAATAAGAAAATATTACCATTGTAATAATGTTTCTTCCACGGGATCCCTCACTATGCTTACTGCTGCAATCAGCCTGCAGGTCTGAGCTGCCCCAGAGAGTGGAATTTTATGCAAATTAGTGAACGATGGAAAGAAATTCAAATCTATGCTGCATGGTCATGCTCCACTCTGCCCTCTAACATCAGATTTATTTTGATAGCTAGGGGAGCAGTGATCACTAAACTAGCTAGACTCAAAGAAATTAGAGAACCCTGAAAATGACTGCCCCACCCCCACCACTGGAAGAAATTAGGGCAGACTAAAGTTATGCATCAAAAACAGCCAAAAACGAACTGTAGGCAATGCAAAAGTAATGCTTAAGCAAAACTGAAGACTAAAACAATAACTGATTCTTGGACAACCTTTTCCAGGTTTTGGAAGGGGAGGTAGGGTGGGAGTGTTAAGCATAGTGAGGGAGTCTTTGAAAGAAACAATATTACTACAGTAAGTAATTTTTTCTTCAAACCCCAGGAATCCCTCACTGCTGCAGACTATAAAGCAGTACCTTGGGAGGCTGGGTACAGAAACTATTTATGAAAAAGGTTCTGCATGACAGCAGTGCCAAACCCAGCATCCCTTTGGGACTGCACATCCAGGCAATAGTGTTTTGTAATGGTGTGTACTGTTTTCCAGGTAGCTGCTTTACAAATTTCTAGCAAGGGAACATCCCTTTCAGCTGCCATACAGGCAGAGGTGCCGTGCGTGGAATGTGCTCTGAGGCCTTTTAGTGGTAGTTTGCCAGTTTTGCTGTAACAGAACTAAATGCAGGAGACTATCCAGTGAGCAATAGTTTTCTTGGAGGCTGGGCTAATCTTGCCCACTTCACCATATGTAAGGAACAGTTATGAGTGGGAAGACCTAGAAACTAAGTGCCCTCTTAACATTCAGGCTGTGGAGCCTCAGCTCTCTAGAGCCGAATTTTGCTGTAAAGAACACTGGAAGGGTGGTGGACTTGTTCAGGTGAAACTCTGGCACCACCTTAGGGAGACATTTTCTGTTCGTCCTTAGGACTACCTAGTCTCTGTGAAAGATGATGTAATTCGGATCTGTGCAGAGGACCTACAGCTCACACACCCTTCTAGCAGAAGCTACAGCAACCAGGAACATGGTTTTCCAAGTGACATACTTTAAATCGGCAGCAGCCATGGCCTCAAAATGGGAATCCATAAGCTTCGCTATGCATAGGTTCAGATCCCAAGGGGGGGACTGGGTCCCTAACCAGAGGAGGAGGATGCAGGTGCAGAAGCCCTTTAAAGAACCTCCTGAAAATAGGATGTGAAGCCACTGTTTTCTCCTTACCTGCTGAGACATAAGTAGATACAGCAGCCAAGAGCACCTTAAGGGTTGAAGGCCTGAGGCCCAAGGACTGAAGGTGGTCTGAGTGGTCTAGGATTGCAGACAGATTTGCCTGTAAAGGGCTGAGCTGCTTAGGGGCACACCACAGAGATAATCTTTTTCATCTGGAAGCACAGGTTGACCTAGCTGCTGGTTTTCTGAAGACCCAGAGATATTTCAGTACTAGCTCTTCAAGAACCATGCCTTGAGACGCAGTGACCTGAGGTTCGGGATGGTGAGTCTTCCCTCGGATATAGTCAACAAGTTGTGCCTCAGTGGGAAGAGGAGGATGGGCTGCTTGACAGAGAAGGTCAGGAGAACAAAATACCAGACCTGCCTGGCCCAGTCTGGAGCTATCTGTATAATGGTCACAGACTGGCTCTTCAGTTTCAATAACACTCCCAAGAAGAGACAGAAGGCATACAGGAACCTGGACCAAATGAGTGCGCACTGGGAAGTGGTGCACAGAAATCACTGGAGATAGTAGAAAAAAGTTTCCAGCACACACAAACCTCATTAGTGGGACGCAAAAAGCACTAGTAGACAAGAGTCTTCAATCAATCCATTTATTGTACTCCCAAGAACCACATCCAGAGACTGACTACTAGTGCTTTTTGTGCCCCACTGATGAGATTTGTCTGTGCTGGAAATTTTTTTTTTTTTAAATACTGTATACAGGAACCTCCCTGACCAATCTACAGTCAGGGCATCCAATGGGATGGAGCTCATTGCTGGAGACCTGGAAAAAAAAAAAGAAAATAAATGGGGAGCTGGTGATTCTCCCAGGAAGCAAATAGGTTTATCTCTGGCGTGCACAACCTCCTGAACACTGTGGCCAAGACCTACTTGTTCAGGGTCCATTCATGATGTTTCTGGCTGATCCTGCTAAGGGAATCTGCCAAGACATTGTCTTTTCCTGGTAGGTGAACTGCTGAAAGATGCATCTCCAGGGAGTAAGCCAGATTCCAGATTTTCATTGCTTCTGTACATAGTTTTGAGGACCTAGTGCCCCCTTGTTTGTTGATGCAGTACATAGTAGTGGTGTTGTCTGCCTGTCCTGTACTGGCTGCCCCCTGATGTGAGGAGGAAAAGACTAGAGCCAGGAAAACTGCCCCGAGTTCCAGCAGGTTTATGTGCTCTTGGGATTCCTGGGGGGACTACACGCCACTTACTGTCAGGTTGGCTAGGTGAGCCCACCTAGCCTAGGAGGGAAGCATCTGTTGTTCAAACTACTGTAGGTGACTGCAGAAGGAAGGACATGCCCTCCCTGAGGTTGCCCTTTCCATTCCACCAGTGCAGTGCTCTTTAGAGAGACTTTGTCACAGGCACTAACCTTAAGAGGGGGTCTCATTTTTGGGCCCAGCAGGTCCTTAGGTGGTACTGGATGTCCCTTACCTGGAACCTGGTCCCTGCCACTACTGCTGTGGATGAGGCCATATGGCCTAATAGATGGAGGAAGTCTCTTGCTGACCAGGGCTCCCCAAGCATGAAAGACTTTGCCAGGTTGATGAGATTTTTCACCCTGTCTTGAGGGAGGAAGGCCCTGCCTCGAAGGGCATCCAGTTCTGCTCCTATGAACTTAAGCACTTGAACTGGCTCTATCTGAGACTTTTGAGTGTTCATGAGAAACCCCAAATCTTACAGGGTACTCTGAGTGAGGAGAAGAGAGACCTTGACCTCCTGGTGTGAGTTTCCTACGACCAGCCAGTCGTGTAGGTAAGGAAAAACCTGTACTCCGACTCCTGTAGTGTGTGCCTGCTACCACAGCTAAGCACTCTGTGAATACCCTGGGGGCTGAGAAGAGTCCAACAGAGAGGGCTGCAAACTGGTAGTGACCAGTCCCTACCCTGAATCTTAAATATTTTCTGTGGCCGGGCCTGACTGGAATATGGAAGTAGGACTCTTTTAGGTCCAGAGACCCTAGCCAGTCCCCTTGCTACAGGGATGGGATCACTGCAGCCAAAGTTACCACCTTGAATTTCTCCTTTCTGAGGTGTTTGTTCAGTTATCGGAGATGCAAAATGGGTCACAACTCCCCATTTTTCTTGTGGGTGAGGAGGTACCTTGAGTAAACGCCCTTTCCCCACTGAGATGGGGGGACTTGTTCTGCTGCTTTTGCGTTCAGCAACGTTTTGACCTCTAACCCCATCAGGATCTTTTGCATTGTGGTGGAAGGAGTAAAGTTTCTGCAAACCAGCAACCTGGGGAATTTTCTGAACTGCAGGGTGAGCCCCTGGCTCACTACTTCAAGGACCCTCTTGTCTTTGGTGATGTTCTTCCATTCCTGAAAAAAGTGAGCCAGCCTCCACCCCACTGGCAATGGATGGGCGACCTGGACTGATTTGTCAGGGGTTCTGCTTGGGCTGACGCTTGGGTGCTGGGGTTGGGTCAGCATGTTTGGTGCCTCTCTGGCCCCTGCCTCTGAAGAAGCCTCTCAGCTTTGAGAAATCATAAGGCAGAAAACCACAGGGAAAATAACCCCTACCCCTACCTCCCCCCCTTCCATGAGGCCTATAGGAAATGGAGGCTTTTTTCCTTCTCTGTGCTTTTATAGATGGCTTTATACTCCACTGCATTTTTCATGTATGCTTCTGTCATATCACCAAACAGGGAATTTTTTTCACAGAGAAAATCCATGGCCTCTGCTCGAGTATCTTGGGACAGGTTTGTAGTCCTGAGCCAAGCAAACCTTCTTAAGGATACTGCATGGGCAATGACCCTGGAGGCAGTGTCATTAGTATCCACTGCCATATGAAACTGGTACTTAGTAGCACCCAGGGCTGATTTTTCAGTGTCTCTGAATCCTGCACCAAACCCTAGAAGCCTTTTCACTCATAGCCAGGAAGGAGCTCCACAGAGCTTTCTGATATTGGGCAGTACAAGTCGTATCGGCCACCTGCCTTAGCAGCGGGGAAGCAGAAGTAAGGAATTTCTTCCCCATACTATTTGGCTACCTGGAATCCTTGTCTGGAGGCTGGGTAGAGAAGAAAAAATTATTCACCTTAGTAATTATCTTTCTTCTAGTGGAGTCTTGCTGTATTCTGACAAGTGCAGTTAGAGGTGTAAGGTGGGTGCCAACATTGCCTGCCCCCACATCCCAAAAAGTCCAGGTTCTGAGAGGGAGGCGGGAGGTCAGAATACAGAAGAATCCACTAGAAGAAACATAATTACTAAGGTGAGTAATTTTTTCTTCAAACAACATGAAGTCTTGCTGTATTCTGACAAGTGCAGACTACCAAGCAGTACCTCCATGGAGGAGGGACAGAACCTACTTTGGGAATAGGCTCTGAAGTACTGCTATGCCAAACTAAGCATCACTCCTAGCCTGGATAGCCAGACAGTAATGCTTGGTAAAGGTATGGACTGTTTTCCAGGTGGCTGCTTGACAAATTCCTAAGAGAAGAATATCCCTGGCAGCAGCCAGGGAAGCAGCTATACCTCTTGTGGAATGAGCCCACAGGCCTGAGGGTGGAGTTTTTCCCAGTTTTTCATAGCAGAATTGTATACAAGATACAATCCACCTGGCAAATAGATCTCTAGGTGGCAGGTTTGCCCTTTCCATCTTCTCCATAAGTGAGGAACAACAGGAGGGAGTCAAATCTGTGACCCTTGGTACGCTCTATGTAGTAGCTAAGGGCTCTTTTAACATCCAAACTGTGTACCTTCCTCTCTCCTGAGGAAGAATGATCAGTGAAGAAAACAGGGAGAAACATAGACTGATTCAGGTGGAAATCTGAAACCACTTTAGGCAAGAACTTTCTGTTAGTTTTAAGGACCACTTTATCTCTGTGAAAAGAGATGAAATCAAGTTCCACTGACAGGGCCTGCAATTCACTGATACGTCTAGAACAATGGTTCTTAGACTTTGTCACAGTGAGCCTCCCCAAATCCATGGAAAAGATGTTGAGCCTCCCCCAAAAACTGAAATAATCTTGGGCCTCCCCAAAGAAAAATAACATACTGCACTTTGCGCAATACACCATGAATAAACTGAAACCCCTTTGAGTACTTGGCTCACATTCATTTCTTTGTCTTACACTAACATGGAACCTTTGAAAAATAGCTCCTGTGCTCAAAGGTGTTATCTGATTAACAAATAAATAAAATAAACAAATATTATTCAGCTTATTGTAACCCCACAGGCCAGCCTACTTGCTGCACTATTTTCATTCTTGAACCATTGTTACCCCTTGTTGCAGTACCTTCATGGATCAGACTACTTTCACTGTTTCCTCTCTATATGACATAACCTTCCTACAGTACATACTTTGCCTCTCCCTTCTTCCCTGCTCCTAAGCAACTTCTCTGGGATTACTTTGCTCCTTCCTGCTATTGCTCTAGCACTTCTATGCTCAACCCTTGTATTTGGCTGTTCTACCATCAGTCTACAAATTGATCAATTATCACTACTCATTATTAGTTTATTTTTCATATTTGTCTGCACTATTGTTCATTGTGTATTTCTTGATTGTTTTGCAGTTACCTTTTGAAATGTATTCACTCCCAACCCTTCCCTTGGTACACCTGAAATGAGCCTTGGCTCATTCACCTTCCCTTGTCACCTATTAGTAAATAAATACATAAAATTCACCTACTATTATCCTCTTTCAGTTTGCTTCATCTCTTCACACAAAATATATAAAACTCAAAATTTAAATACAGTACTTTTTCAGACTTGCTTGAGCCTCCCCTTGAACAGGTTGGGGCCTCCCCAAGGAGGCTGGCCTCACCATTTGAGAACCCCTGGTCTAGAAGTAATGGCTACCAAAAACACAGTTTTCCAAGTCAAGTACTTAAGCTCTGCTGAGGACAAAGGCTCAAAAGGGGGTTGCATAAGCTGAGCAATGCAAACATTTAAGATCCCAAGCAGGAGCAGGATTCCTAAAGGGGGGGATTGGTGTGAAGCAATCCCTTGAAAAACTTACAGAATACAGGGTGGGATGACAGTGAGGAAGACTTGCCTACTGACAGGAAAGCAGAAACAGCAGACAAGTGTACCCTGAGAGTAGCTGTTCTGAGGCCCAGGCTATTAAGATGGACCATATAATCCAGAACCGTAAGCAATTCAGCAGTATCTGGGGAGATATGCCTCTTGGAACACCAAATGCTGAAACTCTTCCATTTGGAGTTATAAGTCTTTCTGGTGGAAGGCTTTCGACAAGCTTTGAGAATATCCAGAACTCCCTGAGACAGATGCAAATCTGCAAACTCTTAACTCTTCAAGAGCCATGCCTTGAGATTGAGAGACTGAAGATTGGGGTACCAAATCCTCCCCTGAGAGGAGGTTAACAGGTTGTAATTCCTGGGAAGAGACAGGGGGAAGATGGACTGCTAGGGACAGCAACAAGGGGTACCATGGCTGCCTGGCCCAGTCTGGAGCAATCAGAATCACTTTGCAAGGTTGTGACCTTATCTTGACTAGAAGTTTGAACTGGAGAGGGAAGGGGGGGGCATACAGAAATTTCTCTTCCCAGTTCAGAATCAGAGCATCCAGGGGGACTGAGCCCAAAACTGGGGATCTGCAACAAAAGAGAGGAAGTTGGTGATTGTCTGGGGCTGCAAAAAGATCCATCTCTGGAGTGTCCCATCTTGAAAAAATCACCTTCAACACTAGAGGATCTAGGGCCGAATCGTGATGGCCCTGAGATATTCTGCTCAGTGCATCTGCTAGGACATTGTCCTTCCCTGGGAGGTGAACTGCTATCAGAGAGGTTTGCAGGGAATAAGCCAGGGACTACAGCTTCATTGCTTCTGTGCACAAGGCCATAGACCGGAGTGCCTCCTTGCTTTTTGATGTACCACATGGTGGTGGTGTTGTCTGTTCTGACCTGAACCACCTTGTTCTGTACTGATTGGAAAAAAGCTTGCAGTGCCAGAAAAACTGCTCTGAGTTCCAAGAGATTGATATGTAGAAGAGATTCCTGAGGCGACCACAGTCCCTGGGTGGTGAAGTCCCCCAAATGGGATCCCCAGCCCAGCAGGGAAGCATCTGTGGTAAGGACCACTGAATGAGACTGAGTGGCAAATGGAACCCCTTGCCTCAAACTGTCCTGATCCTGCCACCATTGCAGGGCTTGGATCAGAGTTCGAGTCACTGGAATTAGTTTGGTAAGGGAATCCTTTCTCTGGGACCGAAAAGCTCTTAAGTGGAACTGAATGTCCCTCATCTGGAATCTTGCGCCTTGGACCACTGCTGTAGAAGCTGCCATGTGGCCCAAGAGCTGAAGGAAATGCCTTGCTGATCGAGACACCCGAAGGCTGAATGAAGAAGCCAGCTCCATGAGAGCTCTTGCCCTTTCCAGGGGAAGGAAGGCTCTTGCTTTTACCGTATCCAGCTCTGCCCCATGAAGGTGAGGAGCTGCACTGGTTCGAGAACTGACTTTGGTAGGTTGAGAAGGAATCCTAAAGAAGTGAGCACTTGCTGAGTTACTTGCATGTGTGACTTGACTTGGTCTGGAGACTGACCTACTACGAGCCAGTCGTCCAAGTATGGGAAAATGGAAATCTTTTGTCTTCTTACGAAGGCAACAGCTACTGCCAGGCACTTTGTGAAGACCCTTGGGGCTGATGTTAGGCCAAAGGGCATTGCTCTGAACTGATAGTGGCCTGAGGGCAACTTGAACCTGAGGTACTTTCTGTGGGAGCACCTGATGGGAATGTGAAAGTAGGAATCTTTGAGGTCCAGGGAGGCTAGCCAGTCCCCTGGCCTTAGAGAGGGAAGGATAATACCCAGAGTTACCATTTTGAACTTTGGCTTTAAAAGATGTTTGTTCAGACATCTCAGGTCCAGGATGGGTCACCACTCTCCTGTCTTTTTGGGGGTCAGGAAGTACCTGGAATACAGTCCTTTGCCCCAGTGTAGGGTAGGTACTCTCTCTCTATAGCTCTTAAAGCTAGGAGAGAAGAAACCTCTGCCTCTAGGGCAAGGGTTTCCGAAAGATTTGCAGGTGGAAAAGATCTGGCTCTCATCTTTGGAAATTTTCTGAAGCTGAGAACCAGTCCCTGGCTTACTACTTCCAGGACCCGCTTGTCTGATATAATAGACATCCAGTCCCGGACAAAGTAAGCCAGCCCGCCCCCTACTGGGATAGGAGAGTCGACCCGGGCAGACACATCGGGGTGTCTGCTTGGCAGGGGCTTTAGGCTGAGGGGTGGATGCAGGCCTGCTCATCCCCCTTCTGCCTCTCCCTCTGAAGAATGCCCTCTGCGAAAAGGAAGAGGAGGCCTGTGCTTGGTAAAAAGACCTTTGAAAAGGCCTGCCCCTGCCCCTAGACTGCTGCCTTTGAGGAGTTGCCTGCCTTTCCTTGGACTGAGCACTCCTGTAAGTGGTCCTGTACTCGTCCCTTTTCTTCATGTAATTCTCTGTCTGCTCCCCAGAGAATTACCCACTACAGGAAAATCCATGGCCTTAGCCTGGGTATCCTGTGAGAGGCTAGTACATCTGAGCCAAGCCATTCTCCGAAGAGCCACACATGTAGCCATGACTCTTGATGACACATCATTGGAGTCCACAGCAGCATGAAACTGAACTTTTGATGCCTCAATCCCATCTGCAGCCACCTCCTCCAGCTCCTTGGCAAGCTGGGGGGAAGCCTGTTTAGCCAGTGCCAGTACAGTGTCCCACCTGGACTTCTGTTATCTGGCTGTAGAGGCCATATAATTCTCCTGCCTGAGTCCCAAGGAAGATGCCATGTACTGCTTTTTTGCCATGGCATCAATCTTCCTGGAGTCCTTGTCTGGGGGGTGTGATGCCAAGGGAATGTTTGCCTTATCGCAGGCAGCAGCCGGTACAACCACAACATGGCTACACTGCTGATAAAGGAACACCGTATCTGAGCCTGAAAGTGTATACCTCTTGCCCATTCTTCTATCCATAGAGGTATAGAATTGGGAGACTTCAGAATTTTTTGTGTCCGTTTCCCAAAAGATTTGTGGAGGGGAATAGACAGTCTCCTGGACTCTGGGATGTCCATCATCTCTACATAATCAGGCTCCTCCTGATCCTCCACTGCCTCCTCCACAGGAAGCTGGAGGGTCACAGCCACCTTTCTGTAAAACATAAAGTGGGAAGGGGACTCAGAAAGCCTAGGAGGAGAAACACCTGAAGGTCTGTCTGGTGAGATGTCTGGGTCAATAGGCACATCCAGACTTTCACCATCACCATATTCATCTTCCAACTCTCCTTCCTCCTCAAACTCCGGTTCATAAAATTCTTTCAGGGTATAATCGTGAACTGGGGGAACCGACCGAACCGAGCCCCTGTCAAAAGATGCCGGATCAGTCGGAACCGGGCGAAGCAATTCCACAATATGAATCGCTTTGGCTATTTCTTCGGCGGTCGGAGTATGAGATTCTGGATCCGAACTGGACGATTTTTCTTTGCGTTTCTTTTTTGCCGGAACCGACCCCTCGGGATCGGATCTCCTTCTGTCCGACGAAGTATCACCCTGGTCAGAGGGCACTCCTTCTGGTTCGGTTGAAACCGAACCGGGCTGGCCATCCGGGTCAGCGGACTTCTCGGCCTCCCTTTCCCTCAGTCTACCTAATCTCTTTTCCAGGGCAGATTTGGGAAAATTTTACAAATCCGGCAGTTTGAATCGAGGTGGCCAAACCCCAGACAATAAACACAGGTGGTGTGGGGATCGGCCTTCGCAAAGACCTCCCCACACTCACTGCAGTGTTGAATCCCAGTGGGCCCATTTTTTTTCTTGGGTTTCTCAGATATGGCCAACCTAACCAAACTTACCCTTTTGACATATCAAAGCAAGACTCCTAATGGTTCCTGACCATTATCCGCGTGTCTTGGAAAAAGCGTACAAAACCGTTTTTTTTAGAACCGAGCACGGACCGTAACTACACACTAAAGTAAGAAACCAAATTATTTGAACGATCGTTCAGCCAAACCGATCCACACTTTTTACAAGTTCCACACAGAAAACAGAACAAAAACCTATCTAGTACTCACGGTACCACAGACAGAGACTTGAACCGACCATGCGGAAAATAAATTTTGGTAGAAAATGAACCGAAAACCGACACTTCAACCGACTTCGAACCGAGCTGCAGGAGAAATCTCCAGAGCCGACTGTTCGGTGAGGCAGAGTAAAGAATCTGACGGCTACAGTTCAAAATACAACAGGCAGAGACATCAACCGAGCTCGAGATCAACATTCTATGCCCTGCATAGAAAAGTTAACCCATTGTTCTCCGGGGCAGTTTAAAGGCTGGGGCTAACTGCACTTGTCAGAATACAGCAAGACTTCATGTTGTTTGAACAGAACATTTGCCTCATCACAGGCCACAGCCTGTACTACCTCTTCATGGTCATAATGGTAACAGAAGTACTCAGCATCTTGTTTATCGAGCTGATACTTCTTTTCAATCTTTTTGTTAATGTCAGGGAGTCTGTAACAGAATACAGGTTGCTTTCTTAAGTGGCTTATGCACTGAAAGAAGCAACGTCTTGGTTGGGTTTAAGCCATCATGTCCAAAAACTCTACCTCATTCTCATCCTCCACAGTCTCCTGGGTACAAAGGTTGAGGGTATTCATCATCTGCCTCACAAAAGCATAATGTGAGAAAAAATCATCCTGGCCCTGAGAAGGAGAACCAAACTCCTGCTCAGGAGAACCATCAGGCTGTATTGTCTCTCCTTCCTCCTCCTCCTCATCATCATAACAGAATTCAGCTCCCTGATCCTCTGGAACCAGTGAGGGAACAGGAACCGGAGGGGGAATGGGCATGCCCGTAAGTGACCCCATGGCCTGAAATGCCTGGAAAAGTTGCCATGCCTTAGCCATTCTCCATAGGGGACATTTTATTTCTGTCCATTGATGACTCTCTTCCTTTTTCAGGTGGAAGGGGCACTGACATGCTTTTCTGTTTATTCTTAGCAGGTACCATCTCCAGAACCTGTTCTGAGTGTCTTTTATGTTTACTTAACTCAGGATTTCCCCATTCAGAAACCATGTGCTCTGAGGTATCTTTAGCAGGCTTTTCCTTCTGTTTCCTATGAAAGCATGGGCCCTCATCAGTGTGCTTAGGCAACATACAGGCAGACTGAGAAACCATTATTTCTTCCAGTTGTGCGGCCCTTTCCGTAAAGGTTTTAGGGCAGAACTTAATACAGAGCTCACAATCAGATAAAGATGGTCTGGACCCAGGCACCCTAAACACAACTTGTAGCAGTCTGCCTTAGCCAGGAGACTAAAGCACTTTACACAATTTTCAAAGCCTACAGGTCCTGTTTTCTTTTTGGGCCTGTCAGACATGCCAATCGTGATGCAACCCACCAAAAATCAGTTCCCAAACACAAAAAGAAAGGCTACAGTTTTGTTTCTAAAAAACACAAACCGCTAACCAAAATATTTTTTGTTTGTTTAAATATGAAGTAAAAGTACTGAATAAAAGGAAACTCACCAAATGCGCTTCAGTTCCTGGGGACCAAGGAACCGAAGTGATAACCATAAACTGGCTATAAGGATATATTTAAATAAATATTATTTAAGACAAAATATCACCTCTTACAGCAGTTGAAAATGAGAAAACCACAAGGAAAAGGATTTTTCTCTGGTTCCTGGGAACCACTGCTAAAAACACTAAAACTAAACCTAACTAAAGCAGAGATCTGAAAGGAAAATAAAACCACTATGTGAAAACAAAGAAAAGATGCAAAAAAACATGTTAAACTGGAAGTTAGTTGAAGAGAGCTCTTCCGGGCAACTTCTTCCCCAGGCCGAGAAATAAATCTGACGTTAGAAGGCAGAGTGGAGCATGACCATGCAGCAGAGATTTGAATTTCATGCCATCGTTTCCTAATTTGCATAAAATTCCACTCTCCGGGGCAGCTCGGACCTGCAGGCTGATGCAACAGTAAGAATAGTGTGGGATTCCTTTAAGTTGAAAAAAATACATTACAAAAAATAAAAGTAATAAATACAATACAGTCGTGCAGTCACGATATATAGGCAAGTATTTAGGGCAAACAAAATACAAGGTCAAAAGTGTAAATTATTGTATAAGTGCAATATAGTACTGGGAGCAGCGCCAGAGAAAGAGAGAAAACTAATACTCATATTGCAAAGATGTAGTGGATTATCAATGCTAGTGCAGTAAGGTAGGTACAGGAGCAAAACATTTCCAGATGCAACAACTAATTAGAAGCAGATAAACTCCCTCTCCTCAGCTTTTCAAGTAGGGGGAGGGTGAGGTGTGTGTGTGTGTGCAGGGGCACCAACAAAACAGGGAAAGGGGATACACAAGGATATGGAACAGCTGCAAGAGGGGGTAAAGAAGATACAAAGAAGTGACTTGAGAAGGACGATACTGAGCAGATAGACAAGATAAGAGGACCAGAGCTTTGGAAAAAGATACAAGAAGGAAACTTCAACAAAAACAAACACCAAGAATGGGGCCAAAAAAACAAGTGGATACTCACACAAGCAGACGGATAGGTTCAGGTCCCTGTCACTGTTTCCTATAATCGATAAAATCCAGTCCAGATGTAGTAGAATAAAAGCATCACTTTATTCAAAGGTTAGCAACCAGCAGCAAACTATACAGGTGCCCCTCCCCAAGACCCCTAGTAGACCCACAATGTCTATGGAGTGATGGACGTCTGGCACTTGCCGTAATGTCAGTGGCATTTCGCTCCTCGGGAGAAAACGGGAAAATGATGCCAGGGCCGATCGGGTGATGGCCTCCCCGCATCTCCAGCTCTGGGCTCCTGGACCTCCATCTGCCACCTCAGCAGCACCCAGGGTCGTGAAGTATGGCCGGAAGGCTCATCCCTCATGTAAGTAAGGGACCCACCCGATGAAGGGATACATCAGGGATACCTGGGTAGGCTGCAAAGTGGGCGGTGGGGTCGGGAGACTGCCAGGCTGGAAAGATCCTCTGAGGGTCCCAAACAGTGGTCATCTCTGGCAGCAGGGCGCGTGGAAAACAAAAATGCAAAAAAAAAAAAGTCTGATAGATCATCTGGACTCCTCACTCCCAGATATTTATTCATTTAAAATGTTTTACCAGGTAGACATTTATTTATTTATTGAAATGTTTCACCAAGAAGGCACACTGAGCAACAAGTTGCTTGTCTCCTGGTGCGACCTGGGGGGAAGGTGTACAACTGGAATGAGACATTAAACATTCAAGTTACAAGAGCAACATCAACATACAGTTGTAAGGCAGGTGCTACAACAAAGTTGCGCACAACATGTAAAAAGAGTGGAAAATAGTAAGTGCCGGGTTATTAAGTAAACAAGTGCTTATGTGAAAGAAAAGGGGGAAGGGGGAGGTGGAAGAGTCATATCCCTGGAGACCCCTTCGGGATGCGAGGAACCCTGCAAGGGGACTGGGGTGACAAGAGACAAGGAGATACGGCAGTGTCCCAGAGAGACCCCTTTAAGATGGTGGGGGAAGGGAACAGATGAGAGATCCAAGCACCTTGGGGATAGAAGAGGGGCCCATGAACATACAGACATAAAGATATATAAACACAATCTTATTTACAGATGTGGCGTGGGAGAAGGAAAGAGGAAAAAGCAAGCAGCAAAAAAACAAAATATACATTATTTCAATCTATACAGGTTATAATATTCATATTAACCTGTATAGTTTACAATATTCAGAGCCATGAACCAGCAAGGGAGGACAGGTAAACTTATGTACAGTCTCAGTTAAAGTAGTAAATGTCTTTAATGTAACTTGGGATATTATAATTAAAATGTAGTACATTGCTTTTGCTCTTGTTAATTTTATATCCAGCTGGATTCTGTAATCTTCCAATAATTGTCATGGTCTGGGTAAGGAGGAAGTGGAGTCTGCAAAATACTGCAACAAATAAATCATTGGCATGGAAAGCCAATTTAGAAGTATGTTGAGCTTTGACTACCATATGGCTTGTGACAAAGGTTTGAAATATATGGCAAACAGTAAGGGGAAAAAGTGGGCACCCCTGCTTGGTGCCCTAGAGAAACCACTGTAAATGTAACTATGTTTTAAAGGTGTCTTTTTTAAATTCTGATTATTAAATTTTAAGAGAGGAAACACAAGTAAATCAAACATTTATTACATTTAAAGAGAATAAACATAAGTGCATTACATATTAAATACATGTGCTTGAACATTGGCTGACAAGGAGATTTTGGCAGATTAAATCAAAATTACTCTCATAGTAGTAACCCCCCTTCCCCGACACTACTTAATAGCATATGCAGGGCATTAAACATTAACACATACACATCAAACTTCAACTAGACAAAGTTGCTAAAATTGCAATTTGTAGTAAGTATCTGGTACCCTGATATTGTATATTACAGTTAGACATCTGCACCATTTAATCTTGGGATCAAATCCCCCACGCGCCATAGTTAACCATGTACATGTGACTCACCCTCCCAGTCTAATCATAGCTGCATCAATCGGGTTGAGTGAGTCAATAAAGGCACCTCACTGTCTCTCAAATGTATCACCCCATCCTTAGAGTTCATAGGTTAAATGGTCTAGAGGCGGTACTCCAAGGAGGAGCTCCTGTCACATCCATAGTGTGGGTGTTGCACATGAAACCCAAGTATTTTGAATACATTTCTGTGCTATTACTAGCATGACTCTCGTACCCTGTAGTACAAGTCCCAGGCATCATCTTCTCAGGATTCCAAGACAAACAGAAGAGACAGGGGTTCATCTGGGATTGGCACCTTTGCAGTCTGAGTTATCTTCTGGGATACGCTTGCCCAGAAGGGACTGAGGGTAGGGCACACCCAAAAGTTATGATAATATGTGCCTCTGAGATGCCCTTGTTAAATGCGTTCACTGTGTCTGGAGGCATATATAACCAGTGGAGAAATTTATATTGGGCTTTTATGTACTGATTATACACTAGCAATCCAATATGGGATTCACACAGCATCTCCCATGGCCTCTGTGGGATTTGGCACTGTAGGGCCTAGTTTCAGTGTTACTTAATTTTGATAGGTTGGGGAAGCATTCTTTCAAGATCTGGTATGTCCTAGCCAAAGTTACCCCATGAGGTTAATTTGGGCTTACAGGATGCATTGTTCCATACAATGATCTTTAATGTCTAAAGGTCTGGTCTACCCACCCTCTGAGTCCAATTTCTGACTTAGAAGTACCTGAATCTGTACACAACAGGGGTTTCCAGTTTTTCCGTAATATGTCCAAAAGACTTAAAGAGCCACTGACATCTCAAGAAGAACTTTGAAAAAACATACTATCTGGACACAAAGCAGCATATATTTCGTGTTAGCTCTGTATTTCTTATCTCCATTATTTATTACTGATGTTATATGCATGAAAACAGGAGAGTTGTTCCTTGAGGGTTCATCAGCTCCTACTGCTTCTTCCCCACCTGATGTCATAATACTCTGCTTGTGACATCACAGTTATTTCCATAGCAACAGACTGTGATGCCACAACAGACCATTATGATTTCAAGCAGTGAACAAGCTTTAGAGGCAGATGTGCTCTGAAGTATCAAGATCTTGTTTTGGTGGGAATTTCTTCAGTTATGAATAATGAAGAGGTGAAATCTATAGACGATATTTTAAATACAAGCTTAACTGTGTCTATTATGTTTTCCAAAGTTTTCCTAAAGGCATCAGCTGCTCTTTAAAGCCCTGCGCATCATACAGGACACCTAAACATTTGGCCTCCCATAGCTGAAATACCAAGCCCTCCAGCCCTAGCAGAATTTGGGATTGATATATACTGGGGCTAGAATTGTGTGAGCCTTCCCATCTCCCAAGTGTTTCTTCATCTGCCCCAGACTTCAGTCAGCTGTACTTCCAAATGGTTATTTCCTCCCATGGCTCTGAATGTTCACAAGCCTCCAGGGTTCAGATGTGCAGTCAGTGGATTGGGGGCTCTCATTTCTCTAGGGAGACCAAGCTGGCACCCTCATGCCCTTAACCAGTTCTGGAAGTAGTCTTGCCTGCATGGCCAAATGGAACAGGGCAAAGTCGGGGAATCACAGACCTCCCTTTGTTGTAGGACATTTTAATATTAATAGGCTAACCTTGGGGTGCCTATTAATAATCCAAATAAATTCGGCACAGTTCTTTCTAATACTTGTCAGTCCTTCTTTGTAAAATCCATGGATAATATCTGTTTGGGGTGGAGAACTCTCGAGAGCATGTTCATGTTAACAAGATTAACTGTTCCAATCCAGAAAATGGGTAGCTCTTGCCATCTTTGGAGATTCCCCCTGATAATATTTAAAAGTAGCTTATAATTCAAATCATATAGTTTGGCTAGGGATTTAACAACCTTGATCCCCAGGTACTTACTATGAGAGTTCACCTCCTTAAACAGGACATCCCCCATGCCCTTGAGGTTAATAATGCCCAGTTCCATCAGGCTGTACTTTTTGAAATTAATTTTCTAGCCCCAGGATCTGTTGAAGGTCATAATGATGTCAATTAGGGGGTTAACCCTGAGGTGCAACACTAGCTCATTTGCAGAGCTGTCAACAGGAGATTAGTTTTAGGAAATTATGTTCTACAACTACGTGTATATACTCTGTAATCTCTTCTCTGCATGTACTGCTCCAAATAATGTCTCTCAGGGTCGCCCCTGAAAAAGGGACCTCTGGGACTCAGTGGGCCTACCCGGTCATCAAAATTTAATAAATAAATAAAATAAAAAATTATTGCTGATAAGGACCTCCTAGACTGGGTAAGGAAGAGTAGGACATCGCCAGCATAAAGTGATATCCTAGGCTGCCTAACCCATGCTCCTTCAACACCCATTACTTCCACACTGTTCCTTATAGTCTCTGTGAAGGGTTCAATGGCCATCCCTACCCTCCTTTGAATAACTGTGATCGTGGCCTTGTTACAGCCTTCTGGGAGATGCCCCACCTCCAGCACCTCCTTAAATATGCTTTCCATGTGTTTTCACCCTGTATTCCCTACGGCTCTGTAAAATTCAATGGGGGAGACTGTCAGGCCCAGCAGCCTTCCCTCTAACAAAGCTTGCTGCAGCTTCCCTGACCTCCCCAAGTGAGACAGGCTCACACAGTGTCTTCAGCTGTTCCTCTGTAAGCTGGGGGAGATTCAATTTCTCCAGTAAGAGATGTGCCTCTTCCTCCCTCGCCATGTTTTTTTTTTTTTTTAAAGCTTCCGGTAGGATTCCACAAAACATTTATGAATCTCCTGGGTCTGATTAGTGAGAGCTCCATCCCCTTTTTCAATAGGTGAATGACATTTGACCCCTTTCTCCCTTTAGCCAGTCATGCCAAAACTGAACTAGACTTATTTCCACACTCATAAAAATGCTGATTCGCATAAAAGAGGGAGACCGTAACCTCTCAACTACAGCTTCCCTAGCAGCTTTTAGCAGTCTCCCAGTTTCTTCTGTAGATCTCTATACACTTTTAGCTCCAACTCTTAAACCTTTTTTTCCAAGGTCTGGAAATAACTCTTCCTTTTTCTTATATTTGGCTGCCATACAGGCCACCACTGCCCCTCGTATGAAAGCATTACCCGCCTCCTAAAAGACAGCTTTCAAGGGTGCTGAGGCTGCAGTAGATGACACGTACAGCTGCCACTGTTCCCCCTAGTGTTCTCTGATATTCGCATTCTGGAGCATATTCTGTAGGTAGGAAACTGCCAGCTTCTCACCTGTTGTTGTGGTCGCCTAGCTTTGAAGGTCACCGTTGCTCTCACATGGTCTGAAACCATGATAAGGCTCATCTGAGTAGTCTGTACCCTCTGGTACCATGCTCTGGGGATCATGAGGTAGTTGATGCGTGACAATGATACATGGGGATTAGAAAAAAAAAAAGTAAATTTTTTAGTGCCAGGGTTCGCCCCACCACCATACATTTAGTAGATCTAATTCCACCAGATCTTTACTCGAATTGCTCTTTCTGTATGAGGCTTAAAGGGGAACAGTCAGCACAAAGGGCTCCCACACTCTAGTGTGGGGCTTGTCCCAATGTGCACTTTGTGTGCAAAAACATTTTGGTTTACTTACTGTTCACTAATTTAGCTTAGTTCTAGGCTAACATCTTCTGTTACTACAGATCCCAGAATCTCTTGCAGCTAACATCTGAGCAATAGGCAGCAGTGGAAGGTTCAATAGCCTATCGTGTATGTTAGAGCTTTTATAATCTCTGACCAGATGTTTCCCAGGTCTACTTTTCTCCAGGGGCTAAATACAGTCTTCTGTGACTGTACTTAGCCCAGCGAGGACAGCAGGGCCAGCAAACAAAAGATCAGAGTTTATATAAACTCTAACATGCACTGCAAGCTATTGAATCTTCCACTGCTGCCTATTGCTCTGATGTCAGCTGCAGGGCATTAGGGGATTTGTAGCAACAGAAGATGTCAGCCTAGAGCTAAGCAAAATTAGTCTGATACAATCTACTACACTACAGTAAACAGTAAGTAAACCAAAATGTTTTTTCATACAAAGTACACACTGGGACCAACCTCACACTTGAGTGTGAGGCCCTTGGCACGGACTGTTCCCCTTTAGCATCTGGTCATAAATAACTGGGTCATGGGCTGCAGAGGTGTAAATGTTGCACAGTGGGACCCTTGCCCTACAGAGCATGCCCTGCACAAAAATATACCTCCCAGTGGAGGGATCAGCAACCAGCCTTTCTTTGTAAAGCATAGATTCCTATGCAAAAAGACTGCCACAGCTCTTTTGTTGTGGCCATTACAAAAAGAGGCAGCATAGCACTGTCCAATCCACTCTCTAACCAGTATGGGGTGGTGCTCTGTATCCGTAAAATGCATTTCTTGAAGCATGGCCACTCTCATGTTCGGTTTCTTAATTACAGTATATTTAAAGTTTTTGTTTCCCTCTTCAATGGGATAGAAACACCCCCGACATTTCAGGAGCATACTGCTAGTACCTAGCAGTTTTGGAGAGAGGTCAAGCCCTACCAAACAGATGTAAAACTGTTAACATCTCAGTGTTCCTCCCCCTACACCAGTCACCTGGATGCAGGACTATGAGTTATACCTTAATACCCCAATTATTATTCTGTGGTAACCAGGTAAGACCCACTAGGCACAAGTGTCTGTTTTCAGGGACAACCCGGGAGCACTGGGGCGGTTGACTGACTTGCTTAGAGTCACACAATATGCAAGTGGAGGTTGTGGGAATCAAACTCAGGTCTGCTGGATGTACCAAGCCCATTCACAACTCATTACTTTAACCTCTAGGCTATACTGTTAACCCATAACTGTGTCAGCAAACATGTAACAAACATTTAACAATAAACAATAATAAATTAACATCAATTGAGGCTGAGGTGCAGGTTCTCCACTATGCCCCCACCCCAACCAAAAGACCATGTCCCTCCACAGATCTGGCGGATCTGATTAAAAAGCAAACAGAGCAAGACCCTTTTTGTTTCCCCAGCCCCTCCACCATTTCAACTTTTCACAACTTAATAGAAGCATCTTTACTAGTCTTTCCTGCATGATATCTTAATGCATATGTGTTATAACCGGCACTCGGGGAGCCCCCTGTTCTGGTAAGTTGTCCCAAACCTCTGGGTCCTAATCACCTCTCCTCCCACAACCACCCCAGCAGCACACATTCCTTCATGCATTTGCTGTAGGAAAAGTTCCATTTATATGTTGTTTTCCCTCTCCCCTTCCTTTTTACATACCCCTTACCATGTGCCAGTGCAGTTTATAAGAATCCCCACCACCGTATACATTAGAGGGGCGAAACACATCACTGTGCCCTTTCCCTATAACTCAGAGTGCCTCGCTTTCCTGCCCTGCTGCAAGGTAAGTCTTACAATAACCCACATATGCATAGTGTCAGTCTTCCCCTCTTCCCCCACACCAAGCTCTGTGGGGATACACGTCAAACCTCATTCTGCTGTCAAAGAGTATCCCACACATGCCATTAGTCTCTCAGTCCCTCAGTCTTTGTTGGAAAAAAAATGCATACTTCTAATCCCCCATACAAGCACTTACTTCTGATAAGGCCTCCTCCCCCTCCTCAGCAGGTCCTCCTTCTAGTCAGCTGCAGTGTGGACTGCGCCATCTTGAGTGCCACGTGTGCTGACCACATGAGCATCCCAACATCAAAGGTCAAAAATTATCAGGGCCCCCCACCCCATTTCGCAGAGAGGAGCTGCTCAGCAAATCAACAGTAGGGGATTAAATGAATGTTCAAATTTATATGCAGGGCATGTCCCGGTAGTCTTCATTCTAGATGTGGGAGACAGTCAGAGGGTAGTAATGACAGAGTGTTGCCCCAGCAGGCAAAAAAGTTCAGCATCATTTACCAAGAGTCAAAGAAATAATTAAGTTTATCCTGGCAAACAATGGTTCATATATTCATAATTTTTTTTTCTCTTCACAGAAGCACCAGGCTTTTGTATCTCATAAAAGGAAATGACTGGCCTTCCAGCTTGATTGTGAGCACTGCAGGGTATGCATGGTGGAGCCCTCTAGCCGGACCAGGTCCTTCGGAAGCCAATATCCAGCTGTCTGGGATTTTGCCCAGGTCAGCGAGTGTGGGGCCTACAGGTGCAGCAGGGCTGTCATGCTGCATGGAGAGGATCTTCCTTCTTCTGTTTCTCCATGCCCTCAGGATGTAGACGACAGGCATGCGCATGCATGCAAGTGTGCACAGCGTGGCACCAGCCTGCATTTTCCCTCCCCTACAGCGGCTCCACTGCACTGCCACCTGTGGTCGACCAGGTGGCAGTATAACTGTGAAGTAGGCTGCCTTCTTTCTCAAAGAAGGAAAGCATTCTCTGAGATGTTCAACTTCGAGGTACCCCTAATGACCCATGCTCATTCCTGAAACGCGGGCACCAGTGTCGTGAGCAGTACAGTTAATGCTGCACCAATGGGCCAGCCTCTTAAAAGCATTTTAGTCACATTTATTAAATCTTACATCTTAGTTCTGGAATACTTATGGAATGCCGACACTAGGAATCCCGGCACCCAGGATCCCAAACCCGACATCCTGACATTGCGTTTACCGGATGGATTGCTATCCTGATGGTGGAAAGCCCAACACTGCAATTATGGCATTTTCATAGGTGGGCAGAGGGTGTCTGCCTCCCGCACACTCCTAAAATAATGTAATCAACGCCATGTCATTGCAAGTTCAAGAGTCGGGCTTTCATCCGTGGGATGGCAATCCATCGGGCAAACACAATGTCAGGATGTCGTGCTCCAGATTCTGGGTGTCAGGATTCTGAGTTTCGGTGTTTCACAATACTCCCCTTAACTCTACATTCAAAACAAGTGTTACATATCATCAGGGGCTGGTACACACTTTGAGGATATACATAGCAGTCTGTTTTAGTCAACGGAGGAAAATTTCTCAGCTGCATGGCACTATACCATGGACAGATGCTGAGGACAAAGAAATACCACACTGGTCATTCTTTCACCCTCCCAAACTGTACCGTTTGGTTCACCTCTGTGCTGCAGTGTCCATGTATGTCATGGATCTCTCTTGGACCTCCTAGTGATCCAGTGCCCCCTCCAAGATCTAGGGCCACATACAGATCTCAATATCCAGTGGAACACCCTTCTCTAGTCTTGTTCCCCCCCTTCCCCGAGCTGTTTCCAATGCTCTGGACTCCTTACAAATCTCCTCACCCTAAGGCTCCAGGGTTCCTGGTTGCACTTAAATTGATATACCTATCACCTGCCTGGAACAGATGTAAAACTGGGGGATGCTAGTAAAATTGTGATCATAAAATAGGGGTTTGCCATGCCTTAAGAATTTGCATGGTGATCCCCACCACCTTCCTCAAGAATTGCACAACAAGAGGAGGTTGCCCACCAGCTGCAGTTGCGTACAGTTAAACCAATGCAATGAGAACCAAGAGAACCTCACAGCTCTTCCCTCTGTAGGTATAACATGGAGTGCAGACCACTGAGTGCATAAAAAGGTATATCTTTATTATACTTTAATATCAAGCACACTTGAGAGACAAATATCAAAAGATGCCACCCCTGCTGAAAAAACCCTAGCTGATCCCTAGTCCCAGCATGTTTTTCTGAAGTTTAAAACAACTTCCAAAGAATGTATGGCATTTTAAAAGAGAACTCCATTGTACCAACTCCCCCTCAAAGCTTCCCCCCCATTAGACTTTTCGCAATAGTCCGCCGTCAGGCAACATGGGGAGTCCTGCATGGTGCCATCTTGTGTTACAGTGTGACACCGCACTGCCTGCTTGTATGTTTCTCAATACAAGCAAGCAGTGCAGTGCCGTGCTGTAACACAAGATGGCACCGTGCAGCACCTGCCATGTTGCCTGATGACAGACTTCAAAAAAATACGATAAAGGGCAGGCACTTAATTTTTTTTTTTAATTCATTGCAAAAAGCCTAACCGGGGGGGTGAGGCTTTGGGTGATGGGGAATTTCAGTACACTGGTGTTCTCCTTCAAGAAAAATCAATGTATATAAATATAAGAAATATAACAAAAACACCATACAAGAGCAACTCTGACGTATCACAACATGTACCAATGGATGAAAAAGTAAAAAAAATTTAACAGTGATGTTTGCCACAATGGCTTGCTTGCCAAATAATATATTTGGCCAAATGTTTTATACTATCAGAAAAGACAACTAATTAGCTTTAAAGAGCCACTGACACCTTGAGAAGAACTTTGAAAGACAAAATCTTTGGCCACAAAACAGCTGATGTTTCTCATAAGCGCTGTATTTCTTATCACCATTATTTATTACTAAGGTCACATGCAAGAAAGCAGGGTAGTTGTTCATTGAGGGTTCATCAGAGCCTATTGCTTCTTCCCAGTCTGATGCCACAATACTCTGCTGGCATCATCACAATTATTCCCGTGGCAACAGACTGTGATGTTTCAACATAGTATTATAATTTCACGTAGGGAGTGAGCTATAGAACCAGATGAGCTCTAATGGATATAAACCTTGTTTTTGTGGGAATTTCTTCCAAAATAAATAATGAAGAAGAGAAATCTATAGAAAGTATATGAAATACAAGCTGAATTGTGTCTAAATATTATGCTTTCCAAAGTTTTCTGAAAGGTGTCAGCTGTTCTTTAAAAATGTAGGTGTTAAGGGGTCCATCATTTAGGGTCTAGGAGATAAGGCAAGGCAATTTTATTTTTAAAGTCCTCTATCCTGGAGGGCTCAGAGCGCTTCACCGTACACACAACCACATACGACAGTCACAAAAATAAATAAAAAATGACTTTGTAACACTAAATGCTAAACACATAAGAGGTAGATTATTAAAACATATCACAGTGAACACGATTAATGCTAAAATACCAAGATTTCACAAAAAGCCTGCTGAAAAAGATAGGTTTTGCCCCATTTTAAATGCCTCCATCAAGGGAGCTGATCAAAGGACAGACAAAAGTGTGTTCAAATCAATGGCAGAGCCACTGAAGAAGCCCTATCATCTGACTGCTTAAGTCTAGATCTAGGAATGGCCATCAAACCTCCCCTGTGAAGCAGAGAGGCAGTCGGGAAAGAAGGAAGCCAAGAGGGGGCCAAAGGGGACTTGGACAGGACCCAAAATGGAAATAATGGGTTGCAGTGACAAGATAAGAGACCTTAAAAGTGTTAAACACCATGGCCCAGATATTCAAAAGAGTTGAGCCATGCGCAACCCATTGATGTGCCCCAGTGCAACATTCAAATGGGAAAAGTGCGCGACACAAATCCCGATGCATCGGAGTGCATCAGTAATGTATGCAGGCGCAGGTGAGGGGGAAGTGTGCCCATGCATACATATATTCAGCCCAGGATGTGCAGAGCCATGCATGAGCAACCCCTATCTGCACCAGCACAAAGCTGAACCCAAAAAAAAAAAAGGAACAACGGATGGCCACCCACAGGTGAGCAGCCGCACTGCAGGCGCAACACGGCAGCAGCCACCTGTGGGTGACCACCCAAGCTCCGGCTGCACCTCCATGGTGGCGCCCATGCCCGATTGCAGGTATCAGTAAAAGGATTTATCCAAAATCCCTGGTGGTCCAGTCACGACCTGCCGCCCGATCACGGGGCTAAGTAAATAAATAATATCCCTATCATACGTACTACATTCCAGATAGTGAATATGTGATCTGTGGACCAATGGGCGTACAGCCCTACCGGCAGTGTCGTCGGCGGGTGGCGGGCGAGGCAGGTGGGTGCTGCTGCCCGCCGCTGACCATGGGGAGGCGGGGCGGTGGGATTCAGTGGGCGGGTGGGGGATCCACTAGATCACCAGGGAGATTGATTATTCTTATTTATGTACTTAGTCCGTGATCGGGCAGGCAGGTCCACTGGACCAACCAGGGATACTGATGATTCTCATTCATGTACTTAGCCCATGATCGGGCGGGCAGGTCCACTGGACCACCAGGGATATTGATGATTTTATATATTTACTTAGCCCGCGATCGGGCGGGCAGCAGTCCACTGGATCACCAGGGATTTCCGATTTTCCTTTTTTTACTGCAGCCCGTGATCGTGCTGTGGAGCACATTGCCGGCTGCAGGGGGCATTGGTTCCCAACGGCTGCTGCCTGGCAGGGCGCCAGGCGCAAGTCGCCGGGGATCGGTGCATCTGCATGCAAATGGGGCCTTAATGACATGCAAATGGCCCCATTTGTGCCTTGAATACATTATGGCTCCATTTGCATGTGCACTTTTGAAATATCACGGTTGCTGCACATATCGCAATGGAACTTGCACTAGCGCATCCCCCTGCTCCACTCTGGCCACTTGCACTGGCACAGTGCCACTGTGCCATGCACACTGCGGGTGGCCAGAGTGCGATATTCAACGATGCTGTGCCATGGCGCAGCTCCGTTGAATATCGCCCAGTCCACACCCCTGCGCAGCCAAGTTGTGCTGCGCCCAAACTTGCACCACAGCCTGGCACAGTTTGAATATCTGGGCCCATATCTGCTGCACCAACATGATTAAGGGCTGAAGAGCTCTAATGGGCCCTACTTCGAACTGAAGTCACTTTCATCAAGGAGTTACCTAGGGGACCGGGGGCTCTAAATCTAAAAATTAGAATGAAACTGAAATTGTCTTACTTTTGCTGCAATAAACACTCCCCCCCCCAAAACACACACACAAAGGGGAAATATTTTTGACAAATGTAATATATTGTCAGAAAAGGCAGCTGATATGCTTCAAATTAAGGTAGGAGTGGAGGAAACCATATATAAAATCTGGGCAATAAGGGGGCACATGGAGGAATAGAACAGTGCCCAGAATGGGAATTATTAGTCACACAGTTGAGATACAGGGCCTTGATTGTGCCAAATGCTAGGTTCCACCTACAGGAAAGGGGACACAAACAGGATTTCTCAAAGTTGCCCTCATTTACTGCATAGTTTTCATGGCATCTCAAAATATCTAATCTGCAAACTTTTGGATAACAAGTACCGTTAATTGACTGTACAGTCTCCAGTGATTAAAATTACATGTATGTGCGTTCAAACTGACAATAATGTGTAATGTACGTAGGCGTCACAACACAATTCTCTAAAGTGCTTAGGCATTTAGGCACATCCTATTGAAGAATGCTTACATTTCCAAAACAGTTTAACAACAGCTTTTATATACCATTGTTTAATGCTGGTTCTATGTCAAACAATTTAACAAACATATAGCACACTTTTACCTTATATCTATAACTGCACTATGGACAAATTTCTCCCTCAACCAGCATCTTGTGTTGTACGTTAATAAAATTATAAAGCAAACGAGTGAAAAAACAACACAGTAACTTAATATTCTCTATCCCTTGATAAATACATGGTTGGTGCTGGTGTATGATTTGTATGACACTGGGGAAAACATGCTAGCAAGCAGACAAACTGAAGAGCTATCTAAGTCTTAGCAACACTTCCTGTAGTGTTTTGGTCCTAATCTATGACTTTCCTACTGCTTACCGTAAGTCGAGGGCATCGTGATTTGGCGATTACACCCAGAACAATTTCAGGGGCATTGAACTCTTGAAGAAACAAAGCAACTTCCTAAAACAAGATCAGATAATTAAAATAAAAAAGGCATTCTGGTAAAAAGTATATAGCAGATCACAACTGAGAAGACCTCACGTTATCTGGACCTATGGTAATTGTTAGTAAACAAAGACACGTTTTTTTTTTTTTACCAATTATTTTACCAGGTGAGACACACTAAGCTGACAGCTTGTTTGCAGGTGCAACCTGGGAGCACAAGGAAGTTAAGTGACTTGCTCAGGGTCACACAGTATGCAAGTGGGGGCTGTGGGATTCAAACCCAAGTCTCCAGCTCAGAGCCTTAAACCACTGCGCCATACTGCCACCTTAAATGAACATCGAGTTGTTTTAAAACAATATTTCAATTCCTTGCAAATAAAATGGGCAGCAGCATTCAAATCTCATCACCACCAAAACAAACAAAAAAATTAAAAATAAAAAGGAATTGCAGGACATTACAGGTTTTATTACTCCTTTATATGAAAATGGGCTCTTTGCCCACAGACTTCATCTGTTCTGCTGCCTTTCCTGCCCTTAAGTCATAATCATCTCCTTGTAGCATCATAATTATGTTTTACGGCAACACATTATGATTTCATTAACAAAGAATTATGATTTAAGGACAGGTATAGGTAAACAACAAGACATGACAGGGTGTTGGGTACTGGAGGATACTCACATGGCCAAGGGCATGATGACGTTGGGCCTTACAGCCTGGAGAAAACCAGTTATATCGACCAATACCCCACACCCTGAAGGGTCTTCTTGTGCTTAGAAAACGGGTTGGACAAATTAAAAAAAATGTTTCTATATGATACCCAAAAATAATCAAATATTGCATAGAAAATGTCAAATAGACCTTCCACAAACAGTTCCTACCCGAGTCATCTGTCTTTGTATACATTCAACAGAAGGTGTGTTTGTTTAGCATGGACTATAAGAATTCAACACTCTTCAGTATTCCACTAGTAGAATGCACCCCCCCAAAAAAAAAATACACACAAACACTGTATGTTAACATGAAATGCCTGAAATTGAAGTCCTGCGCTATTCACAGGCACACGCTCACACAGGCCACATACAAAGTCAAAGCCTCAGTTTTATCTGTGGCAGGGTAAGCAGCAGAGATTTCCATGTCAAGCTGATCTGGATGGGAGGGGAGTCATGGTCAAAGAAATGCCAGAAATGAAAACTCTTAACAGTGCTTGATTTTTAAATTTATGTGCGTAGGAAGGGAATCATGACTGGAAAGAACATTCAATTTTATTTTTCATTTAAGGGATTTTTGTTTTAAGTGTCTAGCTGAACGTTTTTATGTAATAGTAAAGGTGACAGCCACGGCTGTGACGTAAATCAGGAATGAGTGATATTACTGTGCTAAAAAGCTTAAAGATCAAATGAAAAAGTTTTACAGATTGTCAATAAAAATGTGAGGTCAAGTCCCTGTGTCATGACTAGCGTTTCCTGAAAATATCATGCTGCTTGGTTTTGTGGTTTTCTTTAAATCGGCATCTGTTAATGTGCTCTGCAGTAACTGAAAACAGTGAAACCCTGACTGTGAGACAGAGTACATGTGGTGCAGCAGCCCTGCGCACTTAGGGCAGTGGAAGTAGGTAGCATGGTGCAGCAAAATCCCCACATTTTGGTGACCAGGGGCAGCATGGTGCAGCAGCCCCAACTGTGGAGGCAGAGGCCGTGGGACTCCAGGGCTTAGCAGAGCACAAAAGTCCTATCTGTGGAGACTGGAACAGGGGGCATTGGTTGTGCCTTGGGGGGGGCAGAGGGAAGCAGGGTGCAGCAGCCTCAACTAAGGGGCAGGAGACAGAGGCATCAAGATGACATACAGTATTTCTAGTTACACACTCACATGATGTATTTTCACACAGAATCCTGCAGAGAGCTGAATTTTGTGAGTTCATATAGTACATGTTCCTGAAATAGCAGAGTGTGGCAGACATGTGTTTGTCAACCTGACATAACAACAATATTGTCTCACATGAACATATTCATGGAGGCTGCATCAAAGACACACTACTTCTATGACTTAAACTTTTGATTTATTTTATATCCATTGAACAATCCTGTGTTGTATTGCCAGACAACAATGCAGAGTTTTGATGTGATAGTACTAACTACTGTGATATAGACACGTGATTTCTCACACACAGTCATTTATACCACTTCAGTGCACCACTGAAACACAAATGACCAACTCGTTATGAGAACATAATGATAGCTTGTAAACTAATTGATCTAAACACAAACCAGATGGGTTAGTAACACACTTGGAGTAAAGACAATTAGCCCTACAGATTGCTTTGACTGGAAAGTGCAACAGCTTCTTTAGGCATTAGGGACTTAATTGCAACAGCAACAGGCAGGACAAGTATGATGTCATTGCTCACTGACAGGGACAGAAACATCTTCACTGTTTCTTCACTGTTTTCAGTTACTGCAGAGCACATTAACAGATGCTGATTTAAAGAAACCCACAAAACCAAACAGCATGATATTTTCAGAAAACGCTAGTCACGACACAGGGACCTGACCTTAAGTTTTTATTGACAGTCTGTAAAACCTTTTCATTTGATCTTTGAACCCTCTAGATTTACACTAATTAAGATTTAACTTTGTTTTCTAGTGGTTTCATTTACTGTTCCCTGTTGCTTGTCTAATAAATATTGCAGATAAGGCAATACTTAGTTCACAGAGTCTTTCCAAAATGTATATGACTCTCCCCTGCTCACCTCACAATTGCTGTTTGTGACATCACAGTCTGTTGTCACACTGAGCACTATGATGTCATAAAGATACTGTGAGGTTAACAGGGAGAGGTAAATGTTTTTTATGAAGACTGTTTAGAAAGACTACCACGATATGCCATAAATATTGGGAATGTACATTGAAAATGAAGAAAAAATATTCTCCAGCAAACTGTAATAGCTGAAAAATCTTACTTATGAAAGTACATGCTGAAGTGCAGAGCTGCTCTTGAAGTGGCTCATGGGTTTTGTATGTGATCTGACCAAATTCCAGATCACATGGTTGGAACTTTTCCTTTACAGGGTGGTGGTGTCACATAAGCATATGCCAATAGCATGGCAACAGCCCATCAGAGTACAGTATTTCACTTGGCCATTTTGTAAGGAACTTGAAGAAATGAAGTCTACAGAAAAAAGATACTGTTTAAAGAGCAGCCGATGCCTTCAAAAGAATGTACTATCTAGACACAGTTCAGCTTGTATTTCACATTAATTCTGTATATCTCTTCCCTTATATTTATTACTGAGGTCATCTGCATTAAAACATGATCTTTACTTCTGAATAATCTGTTCCTGTAGCTTCTTCCCCTACCTGAGGTTATAACGCACTGCTTGTGACATCACACAGTTACTCCCATGGCAACAGATTGTGATTTTTTTTTGGTGATGTCACAACAGAGAATTATGACTTGAAGTAGGGAGTAATCTATGCAAGCAATAATGCCCGACAGGGTGGGCGGTATTGGGCAATACCGGACTGACCAGAGAGTAATGAGGAGCTAACACTGCATGGCGGAGGGCCTTATAGCCCCTGGCGGTCCGGTATTGCCCAATACCGCCCACCCTGGAGGGTATTATTGCTTAGAAATGGGTTAACTGTGTCATTTTTATAGGATTACAAAGAAAAAATGAAGTAATTCTATAAAAATGACTACAGTTCCATTTGTTATTGTTTAAAGGTAAAGTAGTCCCTAATGTGCACCTCAGGATTTTGTCCTTGCTATGGCATCCATATAGCTGTAGTTTCTCTACTGTGGTTGTCATGCAACCCCCCACACACACACACAGGTTAGAAAACAAGTTTTGAAGATTAGTGGAGTGATGGAAGTCCTTCCCTGTACCTGCAGTTTTTAAACTGCATTTTGTGTGACTGGCCGAAGTAAATGTCAGTTCCTGATGGTGCTGACCAGGCGGTAGTCAAATTCCATCCTTAAGCAAGCGTCCCTTACCAATGTCAACAACAGCATTTACGTTAGTAAAACATTTTCAAGTATCGTGAGATTGGTCCTCACACAGGGTGCTGCACAGGTATTGACTTGAGGTACCAGTGAGGAAACGACTGAAAGTTGCGAGCGGGAAGTAGATGTACTACTGTGCATGGCAGCACTTCTTTTGTGTATGGAGTGCCAGATCGCAGATTCCGGTAAATTGCATAGAGAGCGATAGAGCAAGTAACTGTATAATTCTGGTAGGGTCAGCAAATTTAAGAATAAAGGCCAGATGGTGGCTGCAGGGGTCTCCGGACACAGACAAAGAGGAAGAAAAACAAAGTTGCGAGTGGGAAGAAGACTGTACTGTGCACGAGAGGACCAGTATTTTGTTGAGTTTCTGTACCGCAGATGGATGTCCAACTGCGGTATGGAAACTCAAGAAAATACCTGTCCTCTCATACTCGCTGAGGTGCAACAGATAACGGTGCTGACAGCTCTCACTGTGTCTTAGTTTGGCAAAGCAAGGTATGGTGGCAGTTAAAGTGATTGAGAAGTGCTGGTGAGGAACCGTTGGAGTGGGAGTCATTTGAAGTGACTCCCACAGTTAAAGAGTTGAGCTGCCGGTTCGCGGCGGTTGTGAGAGCGGGGGTAAACTAAAGGCTTGGAGTTCTTTCAGTGAGTCGAGTGTGGTTTTCAATCAGGGAAAAAAATAAGATCAGCTTTTGAAGTTGGGCACTGTTTTTATATTTCTGTACACTACTTGAAGGAGTGGTGTGGGGCTTCTCGCTTAGTGAGAGGGAAAAAATGGCGGTAGTTTCAAATTGTGTGTCCAGTGCTTCAACCAATGAGAAAGCAGGCTGGGCACAAGGATATGGGCATCAGGCAGGTTTGGGTGGCACTTTTTATTTGCTGGGCATCTACTGAAAGTTAATGTACCCCCTTGGCAGAGGTACTAGCCAATCAGAACCCAGCAAATAAAAAGCCCATTTTCTAAAGAGGCAGAGGAACTGAAAGGGATAAAAAGCATGTATTCATGCAAATTTCCTTATTAATAAACTACTGGTGGAATAAATTTATAGAACAGATATGGAACACATGCTGAGTTTTCTTTGACGCATCAGCTGCTCTTTAAGTGAAAATGTTTTCACTAATATTGGATGAATTTTGTGTAGCTAAGTTCTGCTGATGCCAGCTATGAAGTGCCCAGAGTTCTAAACCTATTGCAAAAGAAAAGCAACTCCCAATGAATACCAGATTGGATAAGGTGCTAGATACTCAATCATGGGCAAAAGCGGAGTGCAAAGTTTTGTGTTGTGCTTGTCCTTGCCCCCGATCCAGAGACTGCTATATTTAGTAAGACAGCGCACTGGTGATGCCTTTCATAAACACTGGGCTTTGATTTTTGTTCCTACATTTTGTTTTAATGTTTGTGTAATGGCTTCACCATAACATTATGCCTGGTTAAATAAAGTTGATTGATTGTTCACCATACTCTGTAATATTTGCATATTTTGGTGATGTTTTTGCTTTGCTTTTTCCTCTTTGTAATCTCTTGGGTTGCACCTGAAAATAGGCATACATTTGTCTACTGTGTTTACCTGGTCAATAAAAACTAATTCAATAAATAGATAAAAAACAGAGCAAAGACTTTTTTCCCTGAAATATGAATTTTCCAATCCTACAACCCAAAGAGATGAAAGCAGCAACAAATACAGACTTCAGACCATGAATCTTAAAAGTCTAGATGCTACTTCTGAAATGTAAGTATTCCTCTTAGACCCTGTCCACAGTGGCATTCTTTTAATGTTACAATCTATCTGTAATATTATAATGCCAAACACATTTCGCATCCACATTGGTAATGTTTTAAATCCATGTTTCAAAATCAAGTTTAAACCCTTAAGAACAGAGTGTGTTAGCTTAGTTTTGAAAATGTTTTAACCTATTATGGTAAAATTACCCATGTGGACATGAGCTGCCACCGTGCTTCCTCTTCACTGTCCTCCTATATGGCCCACAATACAGTTCACAGCTATCCCATGATACTGTGACTGCAGCTGCGAATAGGTGGAGAGCACTGAGAGACAAAGCAGGAAGTGTTTAGAAAGCCCACAGTTTTACCTGCAGTCAGGAAGGGGTGAGTGGGTGGGGTGGGCCAGAGAATGGAAAGTCAGTCTGTCAGTTTGTCTTGCATGATGCTGCTTTAAATCCCATTTTCTCATGCTGACAGATACGGTTTTTATACCAGGGTTCGGTATGACAAAGAAGCACTGTATTACAGCTGAAAGTGGGCACTGTGGGACTGGAGCAAGTAAGGAGTGCAGCACGGCGTTTCAACATCACAAATGCAGTAATGTGGGTATGCCGCTACCATGTTAGAACACAGGTCAGAGCAGTCTGGATGTGCGGACACAGTAAGGGTTGTAATGGTTTTAAAACCATTTTTATTTTCATACTGTCAGTATGGACAGGGCCTTAGTCAAAGAATCTTTTTAGCATGGTAATACGTGGGAGTTGCATAATGGCTACTGCTCTTATTATTAAAAAGGGGTTTCACTCAGCAATATTTAAAGGAAAACACTGGAAAAGACTTTCCTCAGACATTACAAAAACTCTCAATTAGTGCTTTTAGACAGTAGCGACTTTTTTCAAAATGATTTAAACAGCTACCCACAACTTCCACTTTCTATTGTTGGCAGCCACCATCCTATGAGCAGCAATGAGCTTCCGTAGCTCACTTTATGCTAATGTGTCCATCCGACCTCTGCTATTGGTTGGCAGGATGTATGAGCATTAAGTGAGCTAAGGAAGCTCCCAGCTGCTCATGAGATGGTGGCTGCCAGCAATAGAAAGTGGAAGTTCAGAGTCACTGTTTAAACATTAAAAAAAGCATTTAGAGGTAATTAAAAAACGTGTTACTGTCTGAAAGCACTAATCAGGAATTTTTGTAGTGACTGGGGGAAAGTTGTGACTGTTCCAGTATTTTCCTTTAAAAGAGTATCTATACCTCAAAGATAAGGAAATAAGTGTTCGCAACCAAAAGAAATGTTTTACTATTTAACATTGTTTACAACAGTTCCCATTTTTGTTGCTGATGTGTACTGATGTTACCCAGTTTACCATGCAGTTTTAGAGTCACTGAAAGTGCAAATTACATGATATTTTAAATAAAACTGATTTTATACCACTTCTTGGTAAAAAACACAATACGTCATTCATGTTAGACCCTTTTACTATACTGTAGACTAAGGAAATAGCGAAGGCATAATAGTAAAAATACTTTTCAAGTAATTTTCTTAGAACTCCTTATCAGTCAATAGTGAGAACCTCCAGTCTATTTCTGGCGTTGTTACTGTATTCTTGAAGTTTGACTGTTACAAACCTATGTTGGTATTGTTTTTCATTTGTGTTGTTATTCGACTGTATTTCAATAAAAATGTTATTATAATAAGAAGGTTCCAGTCTAGAGTTACAACACCACTCTCAGTGGGGGGAAAAACAAGAAGGGGTACCTGAGGTTTCTTCCTCATAGGCTGGGTAGGTAAGTGTGGACAATCCTGGGGAACTGAAGGGGTAGATGGCTCCACAGCTCCTGCACCACCAGAGTGAAGAAAAGGGATTCCCCCAAAGGGGCATTAAGACTTTGTGCAGAAGACCAAAACTAGATGGGCTAGGCAGAGTCAAAACATTGGTCTAAGGCAAACGTCAGGTGCTACCAAGCAGTAGTCCACCTCAGAAGTGTTGAAAGAGGCCCTCTTCTAAGGCCTACTGACTCCATACCTTACCAGCTATGCCAGAACTAACCCATACCTGCTAGCATGCAAGCTATTTGGAATGAGAAGTGCACACCTGAGATACAGACAATGCTAAACTGCCCATGATACGTAACAATCTGCAACACAAACAGCTACCATACCAGGCAGGGTCAAGGACAGGATACCCCCTCAGGAAACAGAAGGACAAGGAAAGCCATCCCCATATTAGAAGGACTTGAGCCCTGTAATGTTCCTGAAGTGGAGGGCAGACAGGCAGAAGAGGCTTGGCAGAACTCTCTGAAAGGGGTCTAGGTGCACCTGGGGTGAGGATTTTCCCAAAGGGTAATCCTTCTTAAATCTTTCCCCAAAGGATAAAGGCCTTATGCTACAGCATAACAGAGGCCCGAGGCAAAAAAGCAATCAGCCAAAAGGTGACGGGGAACCTTAACCAGAGAGAGGAATACCTGCCCCTGGAGGCTGGCTTCCACCAAAGAGTGCAGGATAAAAACAGTGGACATAAAACCTTTGACAATTCTCATAGCACCACAAATGAATGAGGATGAGGGCACCAAACCAACAGATTACCCCACGTCATGTGACCGGGGCCAGAAAATAACCACCAAAATTTGCAGGGCAATCCCCCAGATGACTCACACCCCCAGGTGAAGAGACTTCATAGTCAGCAGTATACCAGTGGCAAAAGTGCATGATGCAGCAAATAGGAATGAAAAAAAATTACACAAGTTTATGCAAAAAAAAAAAGTGTAAACTGCATGAAAATTACTGAAGATTGCTTGAGAAAGTATGCAAGTTTGCAAGAAAATAACCATAAATTCCATTTAAAATAAATGTAAGATAGCCGGCCCAGGTGTGCAGAGGGCTGAGGCACTGTAGGCGCATTACCTCATCCCACACCGCCGATCTGGGTTTGGGAATGGATGCGGGTCACTCGGGGATAGGCCAGAAGAGGGAGGATTGAGTGTCCATAGGACTACTCTCCTCCCTTGGGAAGGGGGATGGGGAATCTTGTGCCTCACCACTTGACTGCCATCTGGAGGAATCCAGATGGAGTGTGTGAGCCACAATGGGGGAAGGGCGCACATTCAGAGTACTGGGGACGTGTCCACCTAGGAGGAGCTCGCATAACATGCTCGCTGCACATCTGTGACACCCAAAGGAGAAAACAGGAGGAAAAATAGGGAGAAGGAGGAGTTTTTTGAAGCCCTGCCCATCAGGCCGGTGGCCTGCGTCTCTCTGGTCGGGGTGGCCTGCTTGGTCTCTCCAGTCAGGGGATGAATCTGGACTGTGTGTTCCAGGTGGAGGAGGACAGTCCTCTCTTCCCAGACCCACTGCAGGGGGCAATCTATGGGGGGATAGGGCCCCCCCCCCGATACTGGAGGAAACTCAGGATGGCCGCGGCTGATGGGGACAAGGCTCAGCAGCCGCCTATACCTGCCAAGGCAGATAAAAACCTATATAAAACAATAAATAAGACATCAGAAAGACATATTTGTGTGAAGTTACTTGTGCAAAAGATTCAGACTTGTGTGTAAAATAATGCAAGATGCATGAGAATAACAAATTTAGTTTAAAAAAAAAGGCACCAATCATATAACATAAGGTGTAAACAAATAAAGCAGGCTTATGTGCAAAATAGCATAGGACGAGTTAGAAATGCACACTGCATGAAAAACTCAGATTGCGTGAATAAGCAAGCTTGCACAAAAAAGGTCATTACAAAGAGTGAAAATGGCACAAGAGAAAAAACACCAATGAAAAGAAAATATGCAGACTTGAGAGAAAATCACTCAAGACAAATGAAAAAGATTTAAGATAAGTGAAAATGTGCCAATTAAGTGAAAAAACATCAACTGTTTGCAGTATATAGACACTGCATGAAAATAACTCAAGATAAGTGAGAAAGATGCACCTTGTGTCCAAAAAATATAAAGCATGAACTGCATGAAAAACAGTTGCATGAAAATAGTGCTTGGGAAGGCTCAGCACCACAGCTACACTGGCATCTGGACCCCTGTGACATCAGTACCGAGGCCAGCATTGCAGCTATGTCAACACTGAGGCCAGTCATGACGTCAGCACAAAGGCAACCTTGACAATGACACTGAGGCTGGCTGCGACATTAGCACCAGGACCTGAACTTAACACCAGCACTTAGAAGACCCACCAAGAAGTCTTTACTGGAGGAAAACCCTGCAGAAGACAGGTTTGTCAGATGAGTCTCACTCGGTATGAGATGGTACCAAGGGATTTCACCACAGACTAGGAAAAACAAGCCTCCATGTCCGCCAGAGAAACGAGACAAAATTGTCCATGAATGGAACCTAGGTGGCAGATGACTGAAGGGACCCGATGCGATAGTTCATAGTCCAAACTGCTCCTCTAAAACATCCCAATAGGCAGTGGGGATGTTGGATAGTAAGGTGCCATCACCGCTGCCTGATGAAGAATGGTACTGGGCTATCCCGCAAGTGGAGTTGAAGGAGGGGGCATCGGCACCAGCTCTACTTGGCTTCAAGGCAGAGTGGCAAGAAGTAGGCTGGGACCTGTTTCTTGCATCAGGACAAGGTTGAGCAGCCCCAGAAATGTGACGCAGAGTGCAAGTGGGTCCTATACTGTTATTTTTTAAGATTCTGGGAAGACAGCCCATCTTCTTGGGCATAAGCCTGTCTGGCACCAAGACACTCGCCCAGAGAGGAGTGGTGGTTAAGTAACAAATTCACTGCTGAAGCAACCTTAGTTTCTATAAAAATGTGGCACACACCCCTGATACTTGCTCACAGAAATCAGTTAAACAGCTTACCTTACCAGCAAAAGCTTTATTTGTCACTGTACAAAGTGCAAGCATTAATAAAACGCTGCTAGTGCAAAGTGCTAGACAGTGGCAGTACTAAGAGCAAATCATTTTAAAACAATACCATGCCAACACTCAACTGAGTGCAAACTTTCGGTGAACAATCCACATGGCCTGCAGACAGTGTGCATGCACATGGGTGCACACACAATGTGCTGGCATTTCAGCTACACACCTTCCTCTGTGCCAACCAGCTCTGAGGAAGGCACGTAGCTAAAATGTGAATGATCTGCTCCCAGTACTGCCACTGTGTACCAGCACTATGCACACTAGCAACATTTTATTAGAACTTCCCTCTGTACACTGATGAATAAAGCGTTTGCCGGTAAAGTAAGGCAAGGCAAATTTAGTTGTAGGGTGCCCAATCCCAGAGGCTCTGGGCACCTAACAAGAATTATAACAAGGCACAATAAGAACATCATAAATAGATAAAACAATAGCAATGAATGAATATAGATGAAACAATCTGAAATAACTTAAAAGGCTTTCAGACAGTCACCGAGGGGACCAGAGCAGAATGTACTCAGAAATCTGGAAAAGCCAGGACAAAGAGGTGGGCGTTCAGCCTCCGCTTGAACGATTTCTGTGAGCAAGTATCTGGGGAGTGTACCATATTTTTGTAGAAACTAAGGCATCTCAGCTCTATTTTGACTCAGCCCTCTACTTTTGTGTGCAACAGGCAGGGTGTTCACTGTATCAAGTGATGAGCCCCTTACCGACATTACCTTTTGTAGGGTGCCTGTAAAGACCTGTTGCCTCAGCACTGAATCTGTTTCTTACTACCACTCCTCTCTGGGTGAGTGTCATGATACCAGACAGACTCATGCCCAGGAAGATGGGTGAGGTAAGCCATTTGATTGACTTCTATGAGCAAGTATCAGGAGTGTGTGCCACCTTTTGTAGAGACTAAAGTCTCTCAGCTCTATTTGTCTTTACAAACACCCTACCTGACAAAATAGCCAGTGAACTGGTTAAGTGAGGTAGGGCTGAGAGAGACTTGCAGATCTGCAACAAAAATTTTGATGATGCTGAGATCAGTTAACCAAAGGCCCCAGTTGTACTGGAATAACCTAGTTACCATTGCCTAATGTAACACACTGCTTTAGTTATAACTCAGTTACTCAATGTAAATGAAAGGTTTAAGTTAAGATGGCTGCCACAATTACTTCTCCCTGACTGAGCTAACTCAGTCACATGCCATGGCACTATATACTCAAAAATGCAGTGCTGCATTTTCTAGTTCCATACTTTCTATAACAGGCCATTTTATAAGTCCAATAATACACTCCAGGATGCTGGGTTTGTTACAAGAGACAGTCATTCCTCGGTGTGTGCCGAGAAGCAAACTGGCCTCGGCATATACTGGAAGAGTGCATATATCACCCAACAAACATACCTGGTCATGTATTTCTGCCTGGTACTGTAATTCCTGGTTGGAGGAATAAAAAATGTCTAACAACATTTTTAGGACTTCTCCTGGAGTATCGGCAGATGTGTTTAATAGGTTTGTTTACCGCCCCAATACGTAATCTTATCTGGTTAAATGTCACATGGGGTTTGGAAAATAAACTGCCCATGCACATTCTGACTACAGAACAGGAATCTGCATGGTGTCTACCTCATTCATGGACATGTCCCACACTTTACAAATTTCATTTTCCATCTCTTCATCCAGATCTTCAAGGACCTCATTATCTTCTGTGTTATCCGATTCATTTTTCTGAGGAGCAACAACCTGGCAGAGAAACAGCAAGTGAACATAAGAACATGAAACTGTGGTATATAAGAGTATTTCTAGAATATTAGTTGCAAATGAGAAAGTAAAAAAAAAAAAAGCAATTTTGTTCTAAGTGAACTAGCAACACAATATATCAATACCATCATGATATTTCATATACACACACACACATATAAATATTTGCAAAAAAATGTCTTTAATGCACTAGTTAGGGTTAAAGTGACAAAAGCAGGGAAATATGTAACACCTCACCCCCACCCCGCAGGCAGCAACAGGCATAGGGTGTGTCTTGGTGCTGTCAACCCTAACACTCACCCCAGTCCATGAGTAAATAAGCTGAGATTGGTACAGTATATAAGAATGGGGTGTGCATTAGGGCTGACTACCCCAAGGCACACCCCACACCTGTTGGTTCCTGCAGGGTGGGAGCAGGGTGTTAGGGTTGGAAACCCTAACAGCGCATTTCCCTACTTTTGTCGCTTTAACCCTAACTAGTGGATTAATGAAGCTTTTGCAACAAATTTCCTTACTTTTTTTTTTTTTTTAACTTTCTTTATTGATTTTTCAATAATACAAGCTATACAGCTAAGTCCGTCTGTAAATATAACAAATGTTAGCACCAGGATGATTTTAGATTTACAGAAATGGTACAACATTAATTTCCTTACTTTCTGAGCTAGTATAATCACATCCTCATTTACTTTGTGGGAGCGCAGGGCCCGCTCATATCCATCCATACTTTTAGAGACAGTGCAATTATATTCTTATTTGCCTGTGGGAGCACAGGGCCCTCCGATCCCTCCACAGATGCATATATGTATATTGCTGTGGAAGCGCTGGGCCCTCAGGAGTCAAAATATTTAAAATTACCAGAGTTACGAGTGAGTGTAGCAAAATTTAAATGCATGCACATAACTTTGCCTTTTTTTTACATATTTTGACCCCAGATTTTCAACACAGTCTTCTTATGACCCCACATCACGAACAAGGGCAGTGACATTTTTCAAATCCCACCCAAAAGGTAATTTCGCCTAGCGAACACAAAATTGCCCTTCGGGCGGGTTTGTGTTATTCCACTGACACTGTTCATGAGGTGGGGTCCCAAAAAGGCCATGTTGAAAATCTGGTGTCAAAATATGCAAAAATGGCTAAGTTATGAATCAAAGTTGAAAACCCCATTGAAATACATTGAACCACATTTACCTTTGTTTTTCATACTGCAGTCGCTGGTTCCAGCAGCAAGATGTGCCTTCAATGGGAGAGTGGATTTTCATCCTGGGACCTGTTCAGGTAAGTGAGGGTGTGTGGGGTGTGAGGTGTGTGTGTGTGTGTGTGTGTGGGGGGCAGATAATCCAGGAACCATTTTCTTGTTCACAGGTTAAAAAAAAAAAAAACAATGAGGGACCATTTTCTTCATTACATTCAAGACTGCCATCAGGGGTGGGGGTGCCACTAGACATCAGGGATACAATAAAAAAATAATATGGAGATGGCGATCGGAGGGGTGGGTGGTGCCACTAGACACCAGGGAAACAATGAAAAATATGAGGGGCAGGCATGGGACGGTGCAAAGAATCACTAGTCACCAGGGAGAAACATAAAATATAAATATTAACAAAAATACAGGGAGGGCAATTGGAGTGTGGGGGAGCACCATTAGACACCAGGGAAAAATCCTGTTACTACAGAGATGGAGACCGGAGTGTGAGGATGCCATTAGACACCAGGGAAAACATGCCTGCAAGCCAGAAATGATTTTCCCTCATGAAAAAGGATCTTTTTTCATCATTCACAATACGAAAAAAGAATTTTTTTCGTATCACGAGTGATGACAAAAAGATTAATAATCTTAAAAAAACAACACTGCAAGGGCATTTCTCCAACAATTAAGTGCAGAATCCAGGCTAAGGCTGTCCCGATAAGCAGGGTACATGTGTTGGTTGCTCACCAGAATTAAATTTTTGTGGTTTTCTAAATTTGAATTCTTAGGGAAAAATGTACAACAAGATGGCGGCATACGAAAAAGCTCACAAAAAAAGAGTTCCCATATGAAACATTATTTAGCTGTTTTGAAGTGCTGACTGAGCATGCTCAGAACCCAAATTTGTTAACTTTAACAACTTTGGAACGGATTAATATTTTTTCACCAAACCCATGAAAGGCACTTCTATGGGCTAAGCCCTTTCTACCTTTAAGATTTCAGACCAAAATTCCAAACTGTCTGGGGGTGCTACGCGATGGTTAAAAAGATGGTGATTTTTCTGTTTTCTCACTATCCACATCTCAGAATCCGCACATCCGACTGAAATGACACTTGATATGTCAAAAGGTCTACCCCATGAGACTGTGCCTGGCAAAATTTCATCCAACTCCATTTAATGGTTGCAAAGTTATTAAAGTGCAATGAGCAGAGCCAGCACCAGCAATAAGTCTCATGGTCGTGGTGGTTCACATACTGGAGGGGACAGATGATCCAGGCCTTTGAAAAAGTGCCCAGCCACCTTCTCATGTGCCACTGTTGGCTTATCAGCCCATACCCAGCAGGCAGAGATGGCTGCTAGGTACAGCTTAAGGAATTAAGCAAATATCAGGTAAAGATGAAGGAGACCAAGAAGGCAGTCAGGGACGCAAAAGCAGACACAGCGCTGTGTACTGCGGATGGTGTCATGGGAAGGTGAAAACAGTTCTTTATGTACATCAGGGAAAAATAGAAGATGACAGGGTAAATTGTTAGGGTGATGAGGGAGGGCAGGGTAGTAGAGGAGGGAGAGTCGAAGGCAACCATTCTACAGGACTACTGCTCAGTATTCACAGAGGAAGATTTTTTTTTTCCAATTTTTTAACAAGGAGTAGCACACTGAGGTGAAAGCTTGTTTACAGGTGTGACCTAGGAGCACAGGGAAGTTAAGTGACTTGCTCAGGGTCACACAGTAGGATAGTGGGCCTGTGCAGGAAAGTGGCATAAAGGGTACTGCAAGGGGGATCTTATAAACGGGAGAGGTGGTCATTACAGAAGAAAGGGGCTTGCAGCTCTGAAAATAGACAACTCCAGGGCCAGATAGGATGTGCCTGACAGTGCTCAGGGAATTGACAGCAGAACTGGATAAACCCCTGGCAGAGCTATTCAATAGCTCACTACAGTCAGGGGTGGTTCCAAGAGGTTGGAGGATAGTGCATGTAGTGCTGCTCCACAAGGGAGGGGACTAGGAGGAACCTGGAAATTATAGGCCTGTCAGTCTTACCTCCATTGCAGGTAAACTGATGGAGATGCTAGTCAAAGGAGGACTTAGTGGACTACCTAGAAAAAATGGGCTCCAGGATAATAAGCAGCATGGGTCTTAGCAGGGAGGTCTTGTCAAACTAACCTGATAGCATTCTTTGATTGAGAAACAAGGGTGGTGGATAAAGGACAAGCAATAAATTCACTGTATTTTGACTTCAGCAAGGCATTGACTCAGAGAAGGCTGTTGAAGAAATTAGGGGATCTGAAGCAGCAAAGAACCTAGTTAAATGGGTGGGCAGATGATGTGGGAGGGGAGACGGCAGAGTGTTGGTAAATGAGGTCAAACTGGGGGAAGGGAGGTCACAAGTGAGTGCCGCACAAGTCAGTCCTGGGACCAGTCCTTTTTAATATGTTCATAAGTGACACAGGAGAAGGAATACAGGCAAGACATGTCTCTTCACATACGACATTAACTACTGTGGCAGGGCAGACAGCAAGGAAAAGTGTAAGGGAGTTACTGAGTTGCTGAGGGACCCGCAAACATTAGAGAGGTGGTCCAAGGTCCAGCTGTTGAAATTCAACACCAAAAAGTGCAAGGTGATGTATATAGGAAACAAGAACCCCAGGAAGGAACACTAGATGGGAGGGGTTAAGCTGGCCACTGCTTCAGAGGAAAGGGACACGGGGCTCATAATAAGTGACTCCCTAAAACAAACTAACCACTGTAACAAGGCCTACAGCAAGGCAAACAGAATACTGGGATGTACTGGAAGGGGTTTCGATAGCACGAGAAAAGAGGTAATACTACCTCTCTATAGATCACTGGTGAGATCCATTTGGTATACTGTGCACAGATACACAGAAGGTGATGGTAGATAAGGACCGCGTGGCCCACCTTGTCTGCCCCTTTTCCCTACCTAATGGATTACCACAGACCCTAGTTGATCTACGGCTTACCTTCTCTTCCCTATTACTGGAGGACTCGTATGTCTATCCCAAGCATTCTTGAATTCCCCTACTGTTTTTGCCCTCACCACCTCCGCAGTGAGACTGTTCTAAGCATCCACTACTCTTTCTGTGAAAAAGTACTTCCTCATGTTGCCCCCGAGCCTACCTCCCACTAGCCTCATATCATGCCCCCTTGTTCTTGTACACCTTCTTTTCTGAAAGATGCTACCCTCCTGTACCTTGTTTGTACCCCTGATGTACTTGAATGCCTCTATCATATCCTCCCTCTCTGCTCTCCTCTCCTCCAGGGAATACATGTTGAGGTCCTCTAGTCTTTCCTCATATGACTTTTGGTGTGATCCTTGCACCATTTTTGCTGCCCTTCTCTGGATTGCCTCTATTTTGTCTATATCCTTCCAGAGATGTGGCCTCCAGAATTGGACAGAGTACTCAAGATAAGGTCTCACTAGTGATCTGTACAGTGGCATAACCACCTTTTTTCTACTGGTGATACCTCTCCCTATGCACCCCGGTATCCCACTGGCTCCTGCCACTGCCTTCTCACACTGTTTGTTTACATTTAGGTAATCAGATATGATTACCCCCAGGTCCCTTTCTTGACTGGTGTCTGTCAGCACCCCCCCCCCATCTTGTACTCCTCCCTTGGATTTCTGTTCCCCAAGTGCATGATTTTACACTTCTTTGCACTGAATGTTAGCTGCCACACTCTAGACCACTCCTCAAGCATGTTTAGGTCCTTTCACATTTTGTTCCACCCCCCCGGAGTGTTGAACCTGTTGCAGATCTTAGTGTCATCTGCAAAGAAGCATACCTTCCCCTCCAGCCCTTCTGCAATGTCGCTTATGAAGACATTAAAGAGGAATGGCCCCAGCATGGATCCCTGACCTATTCTGCAGGAATGGAGGGTCACAAACAAGGAGACATGAATGTAAGCTGGTGGGAGGAGGGAGGAAGGAAGAGAGATTCAGGAGGGATGTGAGAAAGTTTTACTTTACTGAGAGAGTGGTTGAGCTGTGGAACAGCCTTCCAGCTGACTGCTCAAAAACCATTAATGGGTTCAAGCATGGGTGGGTCAGAGTAAAGGGCCTAATAGTTACTGGGGGAAGGGGGTATCAGTAACGCAGAGAGCGAAAGGGGGAGGGCGAAAACCCTGTCTGGACAATAGATCATGGGGTAGAGTAGGGTAAAACTGGACAGACTGGATTTTACTGAGAGCGTGGTTAAGCTGTGGAACAGCCTTCCAGCAGAGGGTGCAAAAACCATTAATGGGTTCAAGCACAGCTGGGACAGAGTAAAGGGCTTAATACAGAGCCTTTATACTCTGGCTGGCTGGCTTCAGAATCCGGTATCAAACCTGACTATTAGCCAAAAAAGTCTTCTTAAATCTTCTTCCATCTGGGGTTCAGAACCTGCTGTCCCTCCTTCTAAGGACCAGACTTACCAGAACATCCACCTCTCAAGTTTCCATGTACCCAGATGACGCACTGCCATGGCACGATGTGCATTCCCACACCATGCAGCCCTCTGGATAAACGCACTGCCTCCTGACATCTTGGGTGCACTAACGATTGGATTTTTTAAATTCAGACTGCGCCAGCACCTCTTTGATTCGAGTAACTGTATGTGCCCCAGCTAAACTGCTGTTAGCAGCAATTTCACCACTAGCACTTTCCCCATTTGTCTGTTCTGATCGCCTCACCTCAGCACTTTCTCTACCTCACCACCCCTTATCCTTCCGGCTTCTCACCCTGTCCTACATGCCTGCCTCCGCAGCCCTCCCTCCCCCCTCTGAATCCACTCCCCTCTTTATCTGTCTCTTATCTTGACGCAGGCATATATTGTACAATGCCTCAGCATACTTTTCCCATTGCCTTTGTTTCAATTTGTTTTGTACGTCATATGCATAATGTCCATAATCTTTGTATTCTGCTGTCTTATGTAACTGATGTGGAGCCTTAAAAGAGCATCCGCTCACAGGTGTTTTCCAAGATCTCAATAAATAAATAAATAAATAAAAATAGAGCCAGACTGGCTCACCAGGATACCTGGACATTTTCTAGTGCCCCCCCCCCCCCGAGGTACCTGCCCACTTCCTAAACTCTGAAAATCTTTGCATTTATCATTTTTTTTCTAATTCAGTGGGGTATTTGGGGCACTGCAGATAAATCTAAACTACAAGTACAAAGCCAGCGTATCAGATTTAAGTGGAATACTAATATGAATGTGTCATCTTGGGCCCTCCTACTGATTTCCAGGTGGCCCTCTGTACCCCAGTCCAACCCTGGCTTAACAGTCACTCAGGGAGGTATCACAGAGTGGGGGCAGTGCGAAAACCCTGTCTGGGCAACAGGTCATGGGTTACGGTAGGGTATAACTGGGCAGACTGGATAGACCAATGGTTCTTTTCTGCCAACACTATCAATGTTTCTGTGTTTCCATATACTACATACTGGTTATGCTATTTTTAACTAGCAATGGTCACTGTCCCCCAACTACTGAATATATACATAAGCAATGGTGGCAGTGTATATGGAGAACAGCATAAGGGGCTCGGGATAAACCAAACTGGGGAGGGAGTCACTCAAGTCACTATGACTCCAGTTGGTAGATAGCCGGTAGAAAAATGTTAAAATGGAGTAATCTACAGGCCACCAAATCAGGGAGCCAACAGGGACAAAGAGACAAAACAGAAAGTAGGACAGCAGCTAGCCAGGCAAAACAGTACCGGGGTGGGGGGTTGGGGGGGATTCAACCTCCCAGCCATAGACTGGAACACTATGACAGCAGTAAACCAAAAATGATAACTTCCTCACACAACAGGTGGGCAAACCCACTAGAAGGGAAGCAATTTTGGACCTGGTACTCTTCAACCAGGAAATGATAAGGAATATCATTATCGAGAAGTTAATCAGCCAGAGTGACCACAACTCCACTAAGTAAGGGATAACACATGACAGGCTGTGCAGCTTCAGAGGACTAAAGAATGCCTCAGGTGGCTGTAATTATTCCCTTATGACCACACACCCTGGACTGTGTTCTTCCACTTATAAAATTGACTTTTTATTTATTTAAAAAAAAAATATATATGTAGTTTGGGCCAGGTGTGCAGTTGTCAGAAAATAATGAAAAGTCATGAGGTTACAGGATTTTCATGGCCCATTTTACTAAATTCAACACTGAGCTGGGGCGGAGTAACTTAAAATCCAGTATAGTGGCCCCTGACTCTAGGAAAGTCAAATGTGTATAAAATTTGTGTACAAGACTAAGAAGCAGAGGAACTCACTTTGGCTTAACAAGCAAGTGAAGCAGTACAGGACAAAACAAAGGTTTTTTTAAGTACACAAGAGGGACCAAAATGAGTCCAAGAGGGTTGTATACGATGATGAATCAGCAAGAAGTAAGATCATCATGAGATTAAAGTGAACACAAAACTAAGGATTACTGACGAATGTAAAAAAATATGACAAAAACTTTCTATAGGAACATAAGGGGAAAAAACAAAGGATACCAGATAGAAGAAAAAAATTACTCACCGTAGTAATATTGTTTTGTTTCTTCTTAAGGGATTCATCAGTACTATTCACAAGGTGAAATCAGTCCACAGGGATGAGCTGCCCTCGAGGTGAAACTTAGATAATGATGGAACTTCGATCTGGAACGAAGTTCAAACTTCGTTCTGTGGTCGTGCTCCACCCTGCCTCCTAACATCAGATTTATTTCTAAAGCTAGGGGGAGCTGTGACCACTAAACTAGCTAAATGGCTGACAAAATAAAAAAAACATTTACAACATTTTAAAAATAGTAATAGACAGGTAGAACAACAATATAGGCAGACAGAAATGTTTGCAATTAGACCACTTGGCAACAACTGTAAAGGCACTATAACAAGTAATGCTCAAGCCAAAAGAAAAAAAAAATGATTCTTACGTGAACCTATTTCCAGGTTCTGGAAGGGGAGGCAGGGTAAGGGGTTGGAATACTACTGATGGATCCCTTAAGAAGAAACATTACTACGGCGAGTATTTTTTTTCTTGTAACGCCAGGAATCCATCAGTATGTATTCACAAAGTGCAGACTAAATAGCAGTACCTTAGGAGACTGAGTCTGGAACCTATTTAGGGAAAATGTTCTACAAGACAGCAGTGCCAAATCTGGCATCTCTTCTGGGCTGTGTGTTCAGACAGTAATGCTTTGTGAAGATGTGTACTGTTTTCCAGGTAGCTGCTTTGCAAAATTCTCGCAGGAGTACATCCCTTGATGCTGCCACCGAGGCAGCGGAGATCTTGTATAGTGTGCCCTAAGGCCTCTGTGGGGCAATTTATCAGTGTTCTTATAGCAGAACTGTATGCAGGAAATTATCCAGCAAGAAATGGTTCTCCTGGATCCTGGTTTGCCTGTCCCTCCGTCACCATAAGTGAAAAAACAGCTGAGTAGTACTGGACCCGACCTTCTTTGTGTGCTTCAGGTAATAACTTAGTGTCCTCTTGACATCCAGGTAGTTGAGTTTTTGTTCCCCGTTGCTGGATTTTTCAGTAAAATAAAAAATATAGGAAGGGCAACTGACTGATTAGGTGGAATTCAGGTACTACCCATGGGAGGAATTTTATGTTCGTCCTCAGGACAACCGTGGCTCTGTGAAAAATGATGTAGTTTGGATATGTGTGAAGAGGGTTTGGAGCTCGCTCACCCTTCCAGCAGATGTCATGGCCACTAGGAATACTGTCTTTCAAGGGATTTACTTCAGTGCAGCAGTGGCCATAGACTCGAAAAGACTTTCCATCACAGGTCCCTCACAGGGGACACAGGTGATGAAGGTCTTTAAAAAACTTTCTGATGATTGTTTGGGAGGCCAAGGACTTATCTTTGTCAGCTGATGTGTAAGCTGAAACTGCTGCCAAATACACATTCTGGGTCAAGGGCCGCAGACCCAGAGACTGGATGTGGACCAAGTAGTCCACAAAGCAGCCAGGCCTGCCTATATAGGATTTATCTGTCTGGGGGCACACCAGGAAAAAAAAAACGAAGCCATTTTGAATCGTATGTTTTCCTTGTTGTTGGTCTCCTACAAAACTTCAACACATTCATTATTTCTTCTGATAAGTTTAGTCCAGAAAACTAGCTCTTCAAGAACCATGCCTTGAGGTGTAGGGTTCGAAGGTCTGGAAGTATTATCCTGCCCTGAGACAATGTCAGCATTATCATATCTCAGAGGCAAGTTGATTAAAGGTTTGTTGGAAGAGGGCCAGGAGCATGGAGTACCAGGTCTGCTTGGCCCAGTCTGGTGCTATGAGGATCATTATTACCAACTCCCTCCTGAGCTATACGAGCACTCTCAGTAAAAGTGGAATTGGAGGGAAGGTTTATAGGAACTTCCCAGTTCAGTCTAGGACCAGTGCATCCTCTGGTACTGACCCCATTACAGTGGATCTGCAACAAAAGAGTGGGAGCTGGCTGATCTGCCATAGAATACCCCAATACCTGGATACTGCTGCCAGCACCTGCTGGTTCAGATCCATTCATGGATCCTCTGGTTGATTCTGCTCTGAGAGTCTGCCGGGACATTGTCTTTCCCTGGCACGTGTAATGCAGATGGCTCTAACCCTAAGGAATAGGCTTGATTCCAGATCTTCATGGCTTCTGTACAGAGCCTTGAGGATCTTGTTCCTTCCTGGTTGTTCATGTAATACACTGTTGTGGTGTTGTCTGTTCAGATCTGGACAGACTGATTTTAGATCTGGGAAGGAAAGACTTGCACTCCTAGGAACACTGCACTGAGCTCCAGGAGGCCGATATGCTCCAGAGTCTCCTGTGTGCTCCAGATCTCACTCACTGTGAAATCCTTCAGGTGGGCCTCAACAGGGAGGCATCAGTTGTGAGGCTAGTTGTAGATGATTGCGGGAGGAAGAAAATTCCATCTCTGAGGTTGTCTTCCTCTTTCCAATACTCTAGTGCCCTTAGCAAAGTTTTTGTGACAGGCATTAGCTTGGACAGAGGATCTGATCTCTGAGACCAGTGATCTCTTAAAACGACAGAGCATGGGCACAGACTGCATGCCTCAAATCACATATTCAGGAGGAACTATAAGAGACGTCCGCCATTTCCACAAAATCCAACAGAAGCACCTCGACTGCAGAGGGTAGCTGGTCTAGGAGGTTGGCAGGTGGTTAGGTGGTTAGGAGGGGAAAATCGGGTGCCCCATCACTTGGTGCTCTCCAACATATCACCTCCACTAACCACATAAATACTACAAACAGGTATCTGCCTCTATTTCCGAAATCAAACAAAAGAGGCAGAGGACACTGCAGCACAGAAGCTAGCACAACAAAACTCGCCCAAAACAGGAACCAAAACAAAAAAAGCAAAAAGGAAATCCAAAACACTTCTGATCATAGGAGATTCCATGATTCGGTGAGTTGATACCTATCTCCAGCTAGGGGTAATGGTCAGACGTCTCCCAGGTACATCAGCATGGAGAGACATGGACCACATTGCTAAAATTGTACAGGAAACAGGAGAAAACATTGATGTCCTGGTACACATAGGGACTAACGATCTCGCCAGCTGGTCAGTTGTGGAGACCACGGAACACCTGACCAGGCTGGGTGACAAACTATTATCCATTTTGTCCGGTATCTCCTTCTCTGAGATCCTGCCAGTCTGGGAAAGGGGGGCAGATGGATAGAAGGTCAAAGAAGGGGAGATAGGGGAGCTAAATATGTGGCTCAAGGGCTGGTGCCAGGAAAAAGGACACAAATTTGTAGGTAACTGGCAACAGCTTTGGGAGTGAAAGATCTTTAAATTCGATGGACTGCATCTGATTAAGGAGGGAGTCAGTGCATTGGGGCAGAATTTTGATGTCTTTGCAGAATATTTAAACTAGCAAATGGGGAGAGGGGTGCAGCACCCAATACGTCGAATGGGCAGAACACCCCTCCCCCCTCTGCTAGTGATCAAACAGGAGTTCCACATGTTTGTAGTTCATTTGCATCACCAGGTAAGGAAAAAGGTCAGGCTCCCCACACAATGCACAGGGGAAACACCAGACCTCGCCCAAAAACTAGCACACCGAAATCTGGCCAATGGAAAATCATGTACACAAATGCTCGCAGTCTGGGAAACAAGATCCCAGACCTGCAGGAAATAATGACAGAGGCTAAACTGGACATAGTAGCCATTAGCGAGACATGGTTCACCAGTAACCATACTTGAGAGACTTCAGTACCCAGCTATGTACTGTTCAGAAGAGACCGAGGTGCAAAAAGGGGGGTTGTATAGTGGCCCTTTATGTCAATGAAAATATCAAAGCTACAGAAATTCAGAATACACATAAGGAGCCAGAAGAACTGTGGGTCACCCTGGAAACAGGAAATGGGACAGCCAAACGAACTAGGGTTGTCTACATACCTCCAGACCAGGGGGAGGACACAGACACATTACTGTTAGAAGATATACAAAACATGACAGCTAAAGGGGAGGTTCTGATAATGGGAGACTTCAACACGCCAGATACAGATTGGTCAATACCAGCATGAACATCTGTCAGAACTAGACACACAGTGGATTCCCTGCAGGGGGAAGGCCTCGAACAACTGGTACAACAACCCAAAAGAGACAGGGCTATCCTAGATCTAGTACTGACTAACAGGGAAAGGATCGCAGATCTCCAGGTAGACAGTCTCCTGGGGGCCAGTGACCATCACATGGTATGGGTCAATTTGGCCACTAGAACTAAATCATCCCATTCCAAGACAAAAATATGGGACTTCAGAGGAGCTGACTTTAATAAGATGGCCAACAGAGTTAAGCTAGCCCTGGCAAGAAGAAATACAGGTGAGGGGGTACAGGCAAAGTGGGCAAGCATTAAGGATGCAATACTTAAAGCAACATCCCATTGTGTTAGACAGAAAAGGAAGTGCAAAAGAAGAAGGAAAACACTTTGGGTCTCAAAAACAGTAGCAGAAAAGGTCAGAGCCAAAAGACTGGCCTTCAGAAAATACAAGGGAATGCAGCGGGATGAAGACAGGGAGGCATACCAAACTTCTCTAAGGGAAGCAGGAAAGGCAGTAAGGCAGGCAAAGGCCCAAACTGAGGAAACACTAGCACAAACAGTAAAAGAAGGTGACAAGACTTTCTATAGATACATTAGTGAAAGGAGAAAGTCCAGAGGAGGTATTGCCAAGATCAAAAGGGATAAGGAGCGTGTGAGGAGGAGGACTATGTAAAAGCATATATCCTAAATAGATACTTCTGCTCAGTATTTACTGAGGAGAAGGTAGGCAGGGCCCACAGCTCAGCACCATGGACACGGGGGAAGGAGGTGTGCACTAGTACCTTCACAAAAGAAAGGGTCCTACAAGAGCTCAATAAGCTCAGGGTGGAGAAGGCGATGGGACCGGATGGCACACATCCCAGGGTACTAAAGGAGCTAAGGGTGGAACTAGCAGAGCTATTAGTAGAACTGTTTAGTGAGTCTCCGAGCACAGGAGAAGTTCCAGAACACTGGAGATGGGCTCATGTGATCCTGCTCCACAAGAGTGGTAGCAGGGAGGAGGCAGGGAACTACAGACCAGTCAGTCTTATCTCAGTAGTGGGCAAGACTATGGAGGCACTCCTTAAGGAAAGAATAGTACAACACCTGGAATCCACAGGAGCACAGGATCCAAGACAGCTTGGGTTTACAACAGGAAGGTCCTGTCAAACTAATCTCATAGATTTCTTTGACTGGGTAACCAGAGTGGTGGACCAAGGGGGCACAGTTGATGTCACCTACCTTGACTTCAGGAAAGCTTTTGATGCTGTTCCACATAGAAGATTGATTAATAAGCTGGGTAAGCTTGGGGTGGGTCAGAAGTTGGTCAACTAGGTGGCAAACTGGTTGACGGGCAGAAAGAAAAAATTACTCACCTTAGTAATGTTGTTTCTTCTAATGGAGTCTTGCTATATTATGACAATTGCAGTATGACCGCAGGTTAGAACTGCTCCGGAGGTGAAATAGTTAACTTTCCATGCAGGCATGGAACTTAGAGCGCAAGCTCGGTTGAAAACTCTGTCTGTTGTGCTTCAAACGCAAACTGTCAGATCTTTACAAGCTAAAACTCACTAAGGTTCTGTGTGGAAGCTGTAAACCTACACTAGCCAACTGGCTACTAACATAAACACTCATTTTTGGCCTAAAACAAAGACTCAAGTCAGGAGACCCAAAAATGCAGAAACACAACACCAAGTCACCCAAAAAGGTAGGTGAAAAACAACAAGGTGGGTATCAAAAAAAGTGCCAACCCTGTACTGCCCACCCACATCCCCAAAACAGAGGTTCTGAGAGGGGCAGGCAGGGAGGGTGTAATATAGCAAGACTCATTAGAAGAAACAACATTACTAAGGTGGGTAATTTTTCTTCAAACAACAAAAAGTCTTGCTATATTATGACAATTGCAGACTACAAGCAGTACCCCATGGAGGAGGGACATAATCTACCTAGGAAATAGGCTCTGAAGCACGGTTGTGCAAACCGAAGCATCACTCCCTAGCCTGGATGTCCAGGGAGTAATGCTTGGTAAAAGTGTGAACTGTTTTCCAGGTAGCTGCTTGACATATTTCTAGAATAGGAATGTCTCTGGCAGCAGCCAGAGAAGTAGCTGTACCTCTGGTAGAGTGAGCCCTCAGGCCTGAGGGGGAACTTACCCAACTTCTCATAGCAGAATTGGATACAAGAGACAATCCACCTGGCAATGGCTCTTTTGGTGGCTGGCTTCCCTTTACCAACTTCGCCATAGGTGAGGAACAGTTGGAGGGAGTCAAACCTATGACCCTTGGTACACTCTATGTAGTAACTAAGGGCTCTCTTCACATCTAGGCTGTGCAGCATCCTCTCCCCAGAGGAGAAGTGGTCAGTGAAGTACACTGCAAGTGAAATAGATTGATTAAGGTGGAAATCTGAAACCACCTTAGGCAGGAACTTTCTGTTAGTCCGAAGGACCACCTTATCTCTGTGAAAAGAGATAAACTCCTGCTCCACTGACAACGCTTGTAATTCACGTGTCGTCTGGCAGAGGTGATGGCTACCAAAAACACAGTTTTCCAAGTCAAGTACTTGAGCTCAGCTGAAGACAAGGGCTCAAAGGGGGGTTGCATAAGCTGAACAATGCAAACATAAAGATCCCAGGCAGGGGCAGGATCCCTGAATGGAGGGTTGGTGTGAAACAACCCCTTAAAAAACTTGGAAAATACAGGATGAGCTGAAAGGGAAGAGGATTTACCTGCTGAAGTAAAAGCAGACACAGCTGCCAAGTGCACCTTCAGGGTAGCTGGTCTCAGCCCCAAAGATTCAGGTGGACCATATAATCCAGGACTGTGGGTAGATCAGCAGAGACTGGGAAATATGCTTTTCCGGCACCATATGGAAAACCTTCTCCATTTGGAATTGTAAGTAGCCCTGGTGGAAGGCTTCCTGCGGCCTTCAATATATCCATTACACCTTGGGAAAGGTGTAAATCAACAAACTCTAACTCTTCAAGAACCAAGCCTTGAGATTGAGAGATTTGAGATTCGGGTACCAGACCCTTCCTGGGCACAGGTTAACAGATTGTGATTCCTGGGAAGGGACTGGGGAGGATGGACTGCTAAGGACAGCAGGAGTGGATACCAGGGCTGTCTGGCCCAATCCGGAGCTATCAGAATGACTCTGCATGATTGGGATCTGATTTTGACTAGCATTTTGAACAGGAGAAGAAAGGGAGGGAAGGCATAGAGAAACTTCCCCTTCCAACTCAGGGCTAAGGCATCCAGGGGGAGTGAGCCCAACACTGGGGGCCTGCAGCAAAAAAGAGGAAGTTGGTGATTGACTGGGGCTGCAAAAAGATCTATCTGCGGGGTGCCCCATCTGGCATATACTACTCCCAAGACCAGGGGATCCAGTGACCATTCGTGGTGGCCCTGGGAAATCCTGCTGAGAGCATCTGCCAGGACATTATCCTTGCCTGGGAGGTGAACTGCCGTAAGGGAGGTGTTCAGGGAGTAAGCCAGAGACCACAACTTCATCACTTCGGTGCACAAGGCCGTAGAGCCGAGTGCCCTTGCTGTTGATGTACCACATTGTAGTGGTGTTGTCTGTTCTGACCTGAACACTCTTGTTCTGAACAGATTTGAAAAAAGCTTGAAGTGCTAGAAAAACTGCTCTGAGCTCAAACAGGTTGATGTGGAGCAGAGATTCCTGGGGAGACCACAGACCCTGGGTGGTGAGGTCGCCCATGTGAGCTCCCCAGCCCAAGAGGGACGCATCTGTAGTAAGGATTAGATAATGAGACTGAGTGACAAAAGGAACCCCTTGTCTCAGATTGCTCTGATCCTGCCACCACTGTAGGGCTTGGATCAGGGTTCGAGTTACTGGGATCAGCTTGGTAAGAGGATCCTTTCTTTGAGACCAAAAAGCTCTCAAATGGAACTGGATGTCCCTCATCTGAAATCTTGCTCCTTGCACAACTGCTGTGAAGCAGCCATGTGTCCTAGGAGCTGCAGAAAATCGTTGCTGGCCGGGAGACCTGCAGGGTAAATGAGGAGGCCAGGAGACTAGGGTCTTTGCCCTGTCCAGGAGGAGGAAGGCCCTGGCTTCCTGAGTGTTCAGTTCTGCGCCTATGAAGGTAAGAAGCTGGACCGGCTCTAGAACTGACTTTGAGAGATTCAGAAGGAAACCTAGAGAGGTAAGCAGTTGCTGCATTATCTGAAGGTGTAAACTGACCTGGTCTGGGGACTGGCCTACTAAGAGCCAATCGTCCAGGTAAGGAAAGACGGCAATCTTTTGCCTTCTTAGGTAGGCAACTGCTACAGCCAGGCATTTGGTGAATACCCTTGGGGCAGAAGTGAGGCCAAAGGGCATTGCTCTGAACTGGTAGTGGCCTGAGGGCAGCTCGAACCTGAGGTACTTTCGATGGGAGTTTCTGATGGGAATATGGAAGTAGGCATCCTTGAGGTCCAGGGAAGCTAGCCAGTCCCCTGGCCTTAGAGAGGGTAGGATAATTCCCAGAGTCACCATTTTGAACTTTGGCTTTAAAAGGTGCTTGTTTAAATATCTGAGATCTAGGATGGGCAGCCATTCTCCTGTCTTTTTGGGGTAAGGAAGTACCTGGAGTACAAACCTTTGCCCTGGTGTGGGAGGAACCCTTTCCACAGCTCTGAGAGCCAGGAGGTGAGACCTCTGCCTCTAAGGTGAGTGCCTCTGATGGAGTTGCAGGTGGAAAAGATCTGGTTCTCAGCTTTGGAAATTTTTTGAAGCTGAGAACCAGTCCCTGGCATACTACTTCCAGGACCCACTTGTCTGATGTTAAAGACTTCCAGTCCTGGACAAAGTAAGCCAACCTGCCCCCTACAGGTAGAGGAGAATCGCCCTGGCAATCCCATCAGGGTGCCTGCTTGGCAGGGGCTTTGGGTTAAGGGGTGGAAGCAGACCTGCTTGTACCCTGTCTGCCTCTCCCTCTAAAGAACCCCCTCTGAGCATAGGCGGAGGAGGAAGCTTGGGCTTGGTAAAAAGGCCTATGAAAAGGCCTGCCCCTGCCTCTAAGAAGCTGCTTTTGAGGGTGGCCTGCCTTTCCTTGGCCTGTGCACTCCTATAGGTGGTCCTATATTCATCCATTTTCTTCATGTAATTCTCTGTTTGCTCCCCAAATAGAGAATTTCCCTAACAGGAAAATCCATGGCCTTAGACTGGGTATCCTGAGACAGGGTAGTACATCTGAGCCAAGCCATTCTGCGAAGTGCCACAGATGTAGCCATGACTCTTGATGAAACATCATTAGAGTCCACTGCAGCATGAAATTGCACCTGGATGCCTCAATACCATCCACAGCCACCTGTTCCAGCTCCCTGGCAAGCTGGTCAGGGACTTGTTTCGCTAGGGCCAGCACAGTATCCCATCTGGATTTCTGGTACCTAACAGCATAAGCCATATAATTTGCTTGTCTGAGCCCAAAGATGCTGCCATGTACTGTTTCTTTCCATAGCATCAATCTTCCTGGAGTCCTTCTCAGGGGTGTGAAGCTAGGGAATATTAGCCTTGTCACAGGCTGCAGCCTGCACTACCCCACATGGCTGCATTGTTGAGTGAGGAAATCAGTGTCGGAACCTGATAAGGTATACCTCTTGTCCATCCTTTTATCCACAGGAGGTATAGTATGAGGAGTTTTAAAACTTTTACTGTCTGTTTCCGAAAAGATTTATGCAAAGGAAGAAAAAATTACTCACCTTAGTAATGTTGTTTCTTCTAATGGAGTCTTGCTATATTATGACTATTGCAGTTTGCCCCAGCCTTAGAACTGCTCCGGAGGTGAAAGAATTAACTTCCATGCAGAGCATGGAGTTTAGAGCGCGAGCTCGGTTCAGAAGCTCTGTTTGGCTGGTTTCAAACCGAAACCGTCAGATCTTTATAAGCAAAAACTCACTAAGGTTCTGTGTGGAAGCTGTAACCTACACTAGCCAACTGGCTACTAATATATTAACACATTTTTGCTGGTCCCAACACAAAGACTCAAGTCAGTGGACCAGAAAATTAAGATAAAGTAACTAAATAAACACAACACCCAAACAAGAAAGAGGGCATCAATAAATGCCAACAGAGGACTACCCACCCCATACCCCAAAGTAGGAGTTCTGAGAGGGGCAGGCTGGGAGGGAGGTCATAATATAGCAATACTCCATTAGAAGAAACATTACTAAGGTGAGTAATTTTTTCTTCAAACAACATGAAGTCTTGCTATATTATGACTGTTGCAGACTACATAGCAGTACCTCCATGGAGGAGGGACAGAACCTACTTAAGGAATAGGCTCTGAAGCACGGCTGTGCCAAACCGAGCATCCCTCCTGGACTGAATATCCAGGGAGTAATGCTTGGTGAAAGTGTGTTCTGTCTTCCAAGTAGCTGCCTGACATATCTCCAAGATAGGGATGTCTCTAGCAGCAGCTAGAGATGCAGCTGTACCTCTGGTAGAGTGAGCCCTCAGGCCTGAGGGGGGAACCTTACCCAGCTTTTGAAAGCAAAATTGATACAAGAAACGATCCACCTGGCAATGGATCTTTTAGTGGCAGGTCTCCCTTTCCCAACCTCACCATAAGTGAGAAACAGTTGGAGGGAGTCAAACCTGTGACCCTTGGTACGCTCTATGTAGTAACTTAGGGCCCTCTTAACATCTAAGCTGTGCAGCCTCCTCTCACCAGAGGAGGAATGGTCAGTGAAGAACACTGGAAGTGAAATAGATTGGTTAAGGTGGAAATCTGAAACCACCTTAGGCAAAAACTTCCTGTTAGTCCTGAGGACCACTTTATCCCTGTGAAAGGAAATAAAGTCAGTTTCTACTGATAAAGCCTGTAACTTACTTATACGCCTGGCAGAAGTGATGGCTACCAGAAATACAGTTTTCCAAGTCAAATACTTAAGCTCTGCCGAAGACAGAGGCTCAAAGGGGGGTTGCATTAGCTGAGCAATGCATACATTAAGATCCCAAGCCGGGGCAGGGTCCCTGAATGGAGGATTGGTGTGAAGCAATCCTTTAAAAAACTTGGAAAATACAGGATGAGCAGAAAGAGAAGAGGGCTTCCCTGCTGAAATGAAGGCAGAGACAGCAGCCAAGTGAACTTTCAGGGTGGCCGGTCTCAGTCCCAAAGAATTAAGATGGACCATGTAGTCCTATACAGTGGGTAGATCAGCAGATTCTGGGGAAACATGCTTCCCAGAACACCATATGGAAAACCTTTTCCACTTGGAGTTATAGGTAGCCCTGGTGGAAGGCTTCCTAGCAGCCTTCAGGATTTCGAGAACACTTTGAGAAAGTTGCAAATCAGCAAACTCTAACCGCTCAAGAGCCAAGCCTTGAGGTTGAGGGATTTGAGATTCGGATACCAAACTCTCCCCTGAGCACAGGTTAACAGATTGTGGTTCCTGGGGAGACACAGGGGAAGATGGACTGCTAAGGACAGAAGGAGTGGGTACCAGGGCTGTCTGGCCCAGTCTGGAGCAATCAGGATAATTTTGCAGGGCTGAGACCTGATTTTGACTAGTACTTTGAACAGGAGAGGGAAGGGTGGAAAGGCATAAAGAAACTTCCCTTCCCAATCGAGGAGAAAGGCATCCAGGGGAACTGAGCCCAACACTGGGGGCCTTCAACAAAACAGTGGAAGTTGATAATTGTCTGGGGCTGCGAAAAGATCTATCTGAGGAGTGCCCCATCTGGCAAACACTATCCCCCAGTACTAGGGGATCCAGTGACCATTCGTGATGGCCCTGGGAAATCCTGCAGAGGGCATCTGCCAGGACATTGTCCTTGCCTGGGAGGTGAACTGCTATGAGGGAAGCGTTCAGGGTGTAAGCCAGAGACCACAACTTCATCGCCTCGGTGCACAAGGCCGAAGACTGAGTGCCCCCCTGTTTGTTGATGTACCACATTGTAGTGGTGTTGTCTGTTCTGACCTGTACCACCTTGTTCTGAATAGATGCAGAGAAAACCTGAAGTGCTAGAAAAACAGCTCTGAGTTCCAACAGATTGATGTGGAGCAGAGATTCCTGCGGGGACCATAATCCCTGGGTGGAGAGGTCGCCCATGTGAGCTCCCCATCCCAAGAGGGATGCATCTGTAGTAAGGGTCCAGGAATGGGACAGAGGGATGAAAGGCACCCCCTGTCTCAGATTGCTCTGATCCTGCCACCACTGAAGGGCCTGGATCAGGGCTCGAGTCACTGGGATTAACTTGGATAGAGGATCTCTTCTTTGAGACCAGAAAGCTCTCAAATGGAACTGAATGTCCCTCATCTGAAATCTTGCTCCTTGCACCAGCTGTGGAGGCAGCCATGTGCCCTAGGAGCTGCAGGAAATGCTTGCTGGTCGAGAGACCTGCAGAGTGAAGGAGGCGGCCAGGGCCACTAAGGTCCTTACCCTTTCCAAGGGAAGGAAGGCTCTGGCCTACTTGGTATCCAGTTCTGCGACTATAAAGGTGAGTACCTGGACAGGTTCCAAAACTGACTTTGGAAGATTGAGAAGAAATCCCAGAGAGGTAAGCAGCTGCTGGGTAACTAGCAGGTGTGATTTGACCTGGTCTGGAGACGACCCACAATAAGCCAGTCGTCCAGGTAGGGAAAAATAGCAATCCTTGCCTTCTTAGGTGACGACTGCTACTGCCAGACACTTTGTGAACACCCTTGGGGCAGAAGTGAGGCCGAAGGGCATTGCTCTGAACTGATAATGGCCTGAGGGCAGTTCGAATCTGAGGTACTTTCGATGGGAGCTTCTGATAAGAACATGGAAGTAGGCATCTTTGAGGTCCAGGGAGGCTAGCCAGTCCCTGGCCTTAGGGAGGTAAAATCATTCCCAGTGTCACCATTTTGAACTTTGGCTTTAAAGGTGCTTGTTTAGAATATCTTAGATCCAGGATAGACCGCCACTCTCCTGTCTTTTTTGGGGTAAGGAAGTACCTGGAGTACAGACCCTTGCCCTGGTGAAGGGGAGAAACCTTTTCTACAGCTCTGAGAGCCAGGAGGATTGAGACTTCTGTTTCCAAAGCAAGAGTCTCTAAAGGGTTTGCAGGTGGAAAAGATCTGGCTCTCATCTTTGGAAATTTCTTGAAGCTAAGAACCAGACCCTGGCTCACTACTTCCAGGACCCACCTGTCTGAAGTTAAAGACTGCCAGTCCTGGACGAAGTGAGCCAACCTGCCCCCTACAGGTAGTGGAGCGCCAACCCTGGGCATCCCATCAGGGTGCCTGTTTGGCAGGGGCTTTAGGCTGAGGGGTGGGAGCAGGCCTGCTCGAACCCCGCCTGCCTCTCCCTCTGAAGAACCCCTCTGTACATAGGCTGAAGAGGAGGGAGCCTGAGTCTGGTAAAAAGGCCTGTGAAAAGGCCTACCCCTACCCCTGGGGCTGCCTCTGAGGAGTGGCTTGCCGTTCCTTGGCTTGTGCACTCCTGTAAGTGGTTCTACATTCATCCATTTTCTTCATATAATTCTCTGTCTGCTCCCCAAACAGAGAATTTCCCACCACAGGAAAATCCATAGCCTTAGACTGGGTATCCTGTGACAAGTAGTACACCTGAGCCAGGCCAATGCGAAAAGCCACAGGTGTAGCCATGACTCTAGAGGATACATCGTTAGAATCCACTGCAGCATGGAATTGCACCTTAGATGCCTCAATACCATCAAGAGCCACCTGCTCCAGCTCCTTTGTAGCTGGCCAGGGACCTGTTTGGCTAAGGCCATGAAGTATCCCATCTAGATTTCTGGTATCTTGCAACATAAGCCATATAGTTAGCTTGTCTGAGTCCCAAGGATGCTGCCATGTATTGTTTTGGCCATGGCATCAATCTTCCTGGAATCCTTGTCAGGAGGATGTGAAGCCAGTGGAATATTAGCTTTATCACAGGCTGCAGCCTGAACTACCCCAACATGACTGCATTGCTGTGAAAGAAAGTCTGTATCAGGACCTGACAAAGTGTACCTCCTGTCCATCTTTTTATCCACAGGAGGCATAGAATTAGGAGCTTTTAAAATTTTTATTATTTGTTTTCTAAAAGATTTATGTAAAGGGATGGACAACCTCCTGGACTCTGGGATATCCATCATCTCCACATAGTCAGGCTCCTCTTTCTCATCCAAAGCCTCCTCTAAGGGAAGCTGGAGGGTCTCAGCAACTTTTTTATAAAACAAAAAATGAGAAGGGGACTCAGAAAGCCTAGGGGGAGACTCACCTGAAGGTCTGTTTGGAGAGATGTCCGGTTCAATGGGCACATCCAGACTTTCAAAGTCACATTCACACTGATCATAATCCTCATCCCCTCCTCTGGTTCATAGAACTCTTCTATATCATAATCCTGAACCACTGGAACCAACCGAACCGACCTTTTGCCAGACAGTGGCGGTTGGAGGAGACACGGGACAGGGACTGGACAATTTGTATTGCCCTGGCTATCTCAGCAGCAGTTGGAGAAGGAATTTTGGACTCCAAACCTGCTGATTTTTAGATTTCTTTGCTGGAACTGGCTCCTCAGAGCCAGCATCCGTTGCCGAGAAGTCTCGCCTGGTCAGAGGGCACTCCCGGTTCGGTTGGCACCGAACCGGGCTGGCCATCCGGGTCAGCGGACTTTTGGCCTCTCGCTCCTGAGCCTGCCCACTCTCTGTCCAGGGTGGCTGCAGGAAATTTTACAAATCTGGCAGTCTGAATTGAGGTGGTCAAACCCCAGACAATAGACACATAGTGTGTGGGTCAGCCTTGGCAAAGGCTTCCCCACAGACACTACAGTGTTGAAACCAGTGGGCCCGGTTTTTCTTTTGGGTTTCTCAGACATGATGCCAGCCTAACCAACCAACTTGCCCTTTTGATGGCAGTGCCAGGCAAGACGCCCTTATCGGTTCCAAACCCTGTCACGGGTCGTGGAAAAAACCGTAATGAAATCCGTTTTTTTTAGAACCGATAAGAACCGGGAACTGCACTCTAAAAAGCCTTAAAAGGCTTTAAACTTATATTTAAATACAACTCGATCGGTTCAACCGAACCGATAATATTTTACAAGTTCCACACAGAAAAAACCCTATCTATTACTTACGATTACCATAGACAGAGCCTGAACTGATTGGTTTTGCGGTTAAAATAATGAAATCGCGGTTAAATTAAACTGAGAAATAGCGCTTTAAACCAAAGAAATGAACCAAGCAACAGGAGGAATCTCCGGAGTGACTGTTCAGTGAGGCGGAGTAAAGAATCTGACGGTTTCGGTTTGAAACCAGCCAAACAGAGCTTCTGAACCGAGCTCGCACTCTAAACTCCATGCTCTGCATGGAAGTTAACTCTTTCACCTCCGGAGCAGTTCTAAGGCTGGGGCAAACTGCAATAGTCATAATATAGTAAGACTTCATGTTGTTTGAATAGACAGTCTCCTAGACTCTGGAATATCCATCATTTCTACATAGTCTGGCTCCTCTTGGTCATCAACAGCTTCCTCAACAGGGAGCTGGAGAGTTTCAGCAACTTTTTTATAAAACATGAAATGAGAAGGGGACTCAGAAAGCCTTGGAGGAGAAACCCCTAGGGTCTATCTGGAAAGATGTCGGATCAATGGGCACATCAGATCTTCAAAACCATATTCACTCTCCCTCATATTCCTCTTCCCCTCCCGGTTCATAAAATCCTCAAAATCATAATCTTGAACGGTGGAACCCGTAAACCGAGCAACACCTGAAGGTGTCGGTTCTGGTCGGAACCGGAGAGAGAGACTGGACAATTTGAATTACTTTAGCTATTTCCTCAGCAGCTGGGGAGAGAACTTTTGGCTCTACACTAGCTGACTTTCTAGTCCTTTTTGCTGGAACCGGCTCCTCAGAACCGGCTCTTCGTTTGCCCGAGGAAGTATCGCCCTGGTCAGAAGGCACTCCCTCCGGTTCGGCTGGCACCGAATCGGGCTGGCCATCCGGGTCAGCGGACTTTTTGGCCTCCCTTTCCCTGTGCCTACCAACTCTCTTATCTATGGTGGCAGCAGGGAAATTGTGACAAATCTGGCAGTCTGAATTGAGGTGGTCAAACCCCAGACAATAGACATATGTGGTGTGTGGGTCAGCCTTAGCAAAAGCTTCCCCACTAACACTACAGTGTTGAAACCCAGTGGGTCCGTTTTTTCTTTTGGGTTTCTCAGACATAATGCCAGCCTAACCAACTTGCCCGTTTATGGCAATCCACCAAGCAAGACACCCTTATCAGTTCCCAACCGTGTCACGGGTCATGGAAAAAACCGTAATGAAATCCGTTTTTTAGAACCGATAAGAACCGGGAACCGCACTCTAAAAAAGGACTAGTAGATTTTAAACACAACCTGATCGGTTCAAACCGAACCGATAAAGAATTACAAGTTCCACGCAGAAAAAATAAATGTAAAACCTATCTATTACTTACATTACCACAGGCAGAGCTTGAACCGACCGGTTGCGGTTTAATTTGGGCTAAAAAACGAAAAATAATACTTTTAAACCGACAAAATGAACCGAGCAGAAGGACAACTCTCCGGAGCGACTGTTCAGTGAGGCGGAGTAAAGAATCTGACAGTTTGCGTTTGAAGCACAACAGACAGAGTTTTCAACCGAGCTCGCACTCTAAGTTCCATGCCTGCATGGAAAGTTAACTATTTCACCTCCGGAGCAGTTCTAACCTGCGGTCATACTGCAGTTGTCATACTATAGCAAGACTTCATGTTGTTTGAAACAGAGAGTGGTGGTAAACGGTATACAGTCAGAAGAGATGCAAGTCACAAGTGGGGTACTCAGGGATCAGTCCTGGGGCCAGTCCTTTTCAATGACATTGCAGATGGACTGGAGGGTAAGGTTTGTCTGTTTGCAGATGACAACAAGATCTGCAACACAGTAGATGATCCAGATGGGGTGGGCAGAATGAGAAGAGACTTGGATAAACTGACAAAATGGTCAGAAGAGTGGCAACTGGGGTTTAATGCAAGGAAGTGCAAGATCATGCACATAGGGAAGAGAAACCCTGAAACCACCTATAGGTTGGGAAGGGAGTTGCTGGCAGTCACAAGGGAAGAAAGAGACTTGGGCATCATTATCACCGATGACCTGAAATCATCCAAGCAGACCACTAAAGCAGTAGGTAAGGTTAGGGGGATGCTGGGATGTATTAGTAGGGGTATCACAAGTTGTAAGAGGGAGGTAATAATCCCTCTTTACAAGACACTGGTTAGGCCCCATCTGGAGTACTGCATGTAGTACTGAAGGCCACACCTTCACAAGGACATCAACCAAATTGAGACAGTCCAGAGAAGGGCAACCAAAATGGTGCAGGGACTACATCAGAAAACATATCAGGACAGATTAATGGAGCTCAATATGTATACCCTAGAGCAAAGGACGGCGAGAGGTGATATGATCAAAACATTCAAACACCTTGAGGGCATTAACAAGGTAAAAGAGTCTAACATGTTTCAATATAAGAAAAATAGCAGGACAAGAGGACACAGCATGAGATTAGAGGGAGGCCGATTAAGGGGAAATGTGAGGAAGTTCTTTTACACAGAAAGGGCAGTGGATACATGGAATGGCTTACCTCAGGAAGTGGAGGATATGAATACAGTGCAGGGCTTCAAACAGGCATGGGATAGGCATAAGGAAGCAATACAGAAGAGAATGAATAGATAGGCCATTGACAGAGCAAAGACTGAAGGCACATTCATAAGGTAGAAAAAGAAGTGGGCAGACTGGATGGGCCTTGCGGTCCTCATCTGCCATCAACTTCTATGTCTATGTTTCTATACTGGATATCTGTCATCTGGAACCTGGTCCCCTAGTACAACTGCAGTGGACAAGGCTGTGTGTCCCAAAAACTGTAGAAAATCCTTTGCAGGATTTTGCAGTCAAAATCAAATTTGCTACCCTTGCTTGTGGAAGAAAGGCCTTCCCTTGCAGACTATTCAGCTCTGTGCCCACGAAGTCCAATACTTGGTCTGTCTTTATGTGTGACTTTTCTAGGTTTATCAGAAAGCCTAGACCCCCTAAGGTGCTTTTTACCACCTGTATGGAGCATATTGCCTCCTGCTGTGTTCTTCCTGAGACAAACCAGTTATGTAGGAAGGGAAAAAACACCACACCTTGCCTTCTCAGATGTGCTGCCATGACAACTAGGCACTTTGTGAAAACACTTGTTGCTGAAGCAAGACCGAAGGGCAGGGATGTGAACTGGTATTGGCAGTGCCCTAGCTTGAACCCGAGGTACTTTCTGTGAGTGGGTCTGACTGGTATGTAGAAGTAGGCATCCTTCATATCTAGTGATACCAGCCAGTCTTCCACTTGCAAAGATGGCATCACTGAAGTCAGTGTGGCCATTCTGAATCCCTCCCTTTGACTTGTTTGTTCAGGTAGTCTCAGGTCTAAAATGGATTGCCACTCATCATTTTTCTTGTGGGTCATGAAGTATCTGGAGAAAAGACCCATGTCCTATTGTATGTCAGATACTTTCTTCACTGCTCAAGCTTGCAGTAGTTTCTTTACCTCCAACTCCAGCACCATTTTCTCTGTTGGTGTGTGAGGTTCAAAAATGTTTGGATTCTGCAGTTTAGAGAACTTTCTGAACTACAGGGACAAACCTTGGCCCACTACTTCCAGGACCCACTTGCTTGTAGACATTTCTGACCATTCATGAAGTAGTCTGCCAACCTCCCCACCCCCAAGAGATGGGTGACCTGAGCAGAGTTGTTAGTGGTTTTGTTTCTCCTGGGGCTTAGAAGCTAGTGTTGCAGCTGCATGCCTAGTGCCCCTTTTGCCCCTGCCCCTACAGTAGCCTCTTTGTGGTGGATACTCATAGGGAGCATAAATCTTGGGTAGTAATCCTTACCCCTGCATTCTCTTCCATAAGGCCTGCAGGAAGTGGAGGCCTTGTCTTTCTCAGTATTGGAAGACACCCCCCCCTTCCCGAAGGGAGGAAGGTCAGGTCGTGAGGGCCTACACAGGGAGCCCTCCTTAAGCTGGAACCCAGGCCACCAAGGACGCCACAGACACCCCACAGGAAGGTCAGATCGTGAGTGCCTACACAGGGAGCCCTCCCTAAGCTGGAACCCAGGCCACCGGGCGCCTCAGACACCCCAAGGGAGGAAAGGTCAGGTTGTGAGGGCCTCACAGGGAGCCCTCCTAAGCTGGAACCCAGGCCACCAAGGATGCCAGACACCTCCGAAGGGAGGAAGGTCAGGTCGTGAGGGCTCACACAGGAGCCTCCCTAAGCTGGAACCCAGGCCACCGAGAACGCCGCAGACACCCTCCCCGAAGGGATGAAGGTCAGGTCTCGTGAGGGCCTCACAGGAGCCTCCTAAGCTGGAACCCAGGCCACCGAGGACGCCGCAGACATCCCCCCTCCAAAGGGAGGAAGGTCAGGTCGTGAGGGCCTACACAGGGAGCCCTCCCTAAGCTGGAACCCAGGTACGGAGAAACGCCATGGCCACGCGGTGCAAACAGAGGCTGCTGTCCTGAATGCCGGTAGCAGCTGGAGTTGGTGCCAATTGCAGGATTCAAACGCTATACTTAAATAAGTGAATTACTGTCCCCACACGAGTGCAGATAGTTTTTTTTTATTGATATTTTGACTCCGATAGTGCAGAAAACTGGGACAGATGTAGGACGCCTTAATTGCTTTTAGGAACACTAGACAGTTAACTGTATCTAGGAAGGGTGCCTTAAATGCTAATGGATATTTATCAGTATGTACGGTGAATGCTTTAATTGACTGTTCAAAACCTGCAACAGTATGCTGTAAGGCACCTTAAACCTAAAGGCCACAGATATCTTAGCGACTTGCTTGCCCTAAACTGTAACAGCCTGCTGTAAGGCACCTTAAACTTAATCACAGACCTCATAGCGATGTGCTTGCTCTAAACTGCAACAGTTTTTTTTATTGATATGTTGACACCGATAGCGCAGAAAACTGGGACAGATGTAGGACACCTTAATTGCTTTTAGGAACAGTAGATAGTTAACTGTATCTTGGAAGGGTGCCTTAAATGCTAATGGATATTTATCAGTATGTACGGTGAATGCTTTAATTGCCTGTTCAAAACCTGCAACAGTATGCTGTAAGGCACCTTAAACCTAAAGGCCACAGATATCTTAACGATCTGCTTGCTTTACACTGCTACTGCCTGCTGTAAGGCACCTTAAACTTAAAGGCCAGAGATATCTTAGCGACTTGCTTGTCCTAAACTGCAACAGCCTGCTGTAAGGCACCTTAAATGTAAACCATAGACTGCAGCAGTTAGCGACTATCAGGACTTTGGCCCTCCCTCCTGTACTCACCCCCTCCCACTGCTGAGAAACAAAGGAGCTCACCTTATTTAACCCCGCTTCTCTCTTGTGCTCCTCCACAGGCCACCGATGACGCCTCAGACACTCCCCCCCCCCGAGAAGGGAGGAAGGTCAGATCGTGAGGGCCTACACAGGGAGCCCTCCTTAAGCTGGAACCCAGGTATGGAGAAATGCCACAGCCACGCGGTGCAAACACAGGCTGCTGTCCTGAACACCGGTAGGCCCCGCTGACGCAGTGCATCAGCTCTCCACCGCCCCCACCACCACCACCACCCTTGGTGGACTCGGGCTTATACTGCGAATACCACTTGGCTGCATGAGCCTATCAGCTCATTTTCCGTTTGCAGCTTCTCATCTGCTGCCACTACAGGCCGCCTAAGCTGGGCTGCCTATCTTATCCTACCATTGCTGCCTTCTCAATAGACTAAAATTTCTCCCAGCCTGGTACTTGAGCCTGTTGTTCAGCACAACAACTAGTCATCTCAATACAGGAAATAACAGGAGGGTGGGGCTGAAGCCAGTGCCAAGGCAGTATAGCGCAGTGGTCTAAGGCTCTGAGCTGCAAATCTGGTGACATCCAGCAGACTAGACCTGGGGTTTGAATCCCACAGCTTCCACTTGCATACTGTGTGACCCTGAGCAAGTCACTTAACCTTCTTGTGCTCCCAGGTCGCTCCTGTAAAAAAGCTTTCAGCTTAGTGTGCTATACCTGGTTAAACAACTAAATAAAGGACCATACCAGCAAATATAAGATATAACCTGGTAGGCAGACACACCTAATAAGGACGACAGAACTGCTCAGACATAGGGAACCCTGCTCCCTCAGCACCACTGCTTGGGCGTGGAGGAATAGGCTCCGCAACAAAGTAGCCCAACCACTCTACCAGCAGCGTTGGTGCTTGCAGCTGAACCTGATCCCTGCTAACATTAGGATACTGGCGGTGTTACTCCTGTATGTAGCTGCACTAGGATGGGTTAATGCTAAAATAAGTGGCTACCAAGACCCTAACTTGCACTGGGGGGCACAGGACCATCACCTACCACACCTCACATACTGCCCTAGTCCCTGAATCCTGCACTCACTAGTTATCAAGCATGGATTTGCTCACAAGGGAGCCTGCTACCTCATCTTCTCTGGTGTGCCAGGTGACCGACAAAAACGATATTCCCTTACTCGGCAGGGGGTCCTCCGCCTCATCCTACTAATTTTGATAATGTGGGCTGGTGACATCCACCACAACCCTGGGCCCCCACCCGCTAACTCCATCCTGGGGTCCTCTGGGGACCCCACATAGTGCCACACCAAGGGACTGAGGGTGGCCCACATGAACATCTGCAGCCTACGACCTAAGATGCCGGAGGTGCAATCATGGGTAGATACATATAGGCCTGATGTGCTAGCCATATCCGAAACATGGCTGAAGCCTCACATACTCCCTCATGAAGTGGAACTAGACCACTACAACTCCTTCCGAAAGGATAGAGAAGGGAAAAAAGGAGGGGGGTGTCCTTATCTACATGACTTCCTCCTTGGCAGCTTCCTTGTTCCCTGTCGAAACGCCAAGCACAACAGGATTAGAATCAATATTCATCCAAATTGTACTGGGCAGTGCTAAGCGTCTAACCATAGGATGTATCTACAACCCTCCCACTGGTGGTACTGCAGCACTCCAGAGCCTTGTCAGCTCAATAGTGGGGGCACGACTCACGGAGCTGCTGGTCCTTGGGGACTTCAACTCAAAGTGGGAACCCATCACCGAGCAAAAATACAAGACCACACTTCTCGACGCTAACCTGACCCAGGTCATCACTGAGGTCACAAGGCATAACCTGAAAACAGGGAACCACTCTATCCTTGACTGGATCCTTACCTCCAAACCCACCAACATACAACTGACTGGCGTGATGTCGGACGCCCTAAGCGATCACTCACCCACCTTCTGCATCTGGAAAAATCGGCCTCCTAGGATCCCGCCCAAGCTCATCGTGGCCAGGGATTTCTCTGGATTCTCGGCTGAGGCTTTCCAGAGCTCCCTAAGAAACACAGACTGGTCACCGGTGAGACACCTAAGGAGCGTGGACCAGGCAGCACAGTATTTCCAGCGCACGTTCTCTGCGGTGGCCAACATGCATGCCCCAATTACGACCAGACGAGCCAAGGGCCTTTGCCACAAATAGATTTCACGTGAGCTGAAATCACTGATGATAGCCCGAGACAAGGCCTGGAAAAAGGCAAGGAGCTCTGCTATCCCTGCTGACTTCTCTGCCTATAGATCACTACGGAATCAGTGCCAAAGAAGCTCCAAGACTGCCAAAAGGGACTACATAAAATCCCTCCAGAGGCAAACACTATCTGACCCAAAGTTCTTCTGGACAAGCATCAACTCCCTGATAAAAGGTACAAAAATGCCCCAGCAGGGTAACATAATCTGTAGCGACACTACACTCATGGACAGAGAGGAGGTCGCAACAGCCTTCAATCACTTCTTCACTGACTTGGGAGCGCTCAGACCCAACCCCACACACAGCTCACAGAGCCCTTTGGTCACCAAATCCCAGGACTCTCCGATCACCCATTTCCATCTGCGGACAGTGCGAACCAAAGACCTACTACCTCTCCTACAATCCTTAAAACCCAGCGGATCACCAGGGCCCGATGGACTGGACCCTAGGCTGCTAAGGGCTGCTGCCCCAGCCATTGCACTGCCTGTAACACTGTTAATAAGCAGATCCCTGCAGGAAGGTACAGTCCCACTAACATGGAAACAGACCCATGTAGTCCCAATCCACAAGGGCGGAGCAAGGGAACCTATAGGCCACTATAGGCCCATCTCCATCCTATGTCACCTGGCTAAGATTCAGGAGTGGCTAGTTTACAGCCAACTCAGAAACTACCTGGAAGCCAATAGGTTACTGGCCCCTACACAACATGGCTTTAGACTGAAGCATGGGACCGATACTGCCCTCATCAAATTTACCTCCGATGTCCTGGCAGCTTGGGACAAGGGTACCCCCACTGGGGCCGTGTTTGTGGACCTCTCTAAGGCCTTCGACCTGGTGGATCACTCACTCCTGCTAACCAAGCTTAGCCAACTGGGACTGGATCAGCACTCCCTCAACTGGTTCTGTAATTACCTCACTGACCACACTCAACAGGTCAAGTGGAAAGGGGTCACCTCTGAACCCCTACCTTTAACTGAGGGGGTCCCACAGGGCTCAATCTTAGGCCCGCTTATGTTCTCCCTATTCACAAATGACCTCTATGGACATTGTGGGGGCAGCTCCATAGTACAGTATGCTGACGATGCAGTGCTGTACAGAACGGGGGATCGCCCATCCGATCTAGGACCCCGGCTCCAAGATGACTTCACCAAGGCAGAGACTTGGCTAATTGAGAACCGCCTAGTCCTCAACCCCACCAAGACTAAGGCTATGCTGTTCAGGCCAAAATCACTGGGTCTCTCCAGGGACCACCTTCTGCCACTCACTACCTTATCTGGCTCCAAAATAGAGGTGTAGAATCAGTCAAATACCTTGGCCTCACACTAGATCAGGGGCTCACACTGAAGCCCCATGTGGACGCTGTAACAAAAAACATCCACCAAAAACTGGGCCTTCTCTATCGCCTAAGCCACAACACGATACCAGAGACTAGACTGGCAATCTCACAAAGCATCCTTCTCCCAACCTTAACTTATGCCGCCCCTATCGTACTTGGCATCGCTAAAATGGACCACAGTAGACTAATGACCCTATACCACAAAATAGCTCGCTTTGCTTCCAAATCATACCCTAGGACCCACCACTGTGATGCTCTCACAGCCCTCAACTGGCCATCCCTGTACAATAGGCTCCAGTATCCCTTACTAAGCTGGACCTACAAGCTCCTTGATGCCCAACCCCCGGCAGGTCTGATCAGACTACTTGCCCCAAAGCAGAACCGACGACCACTCCGCTCCTCGAACAAAAAATTCCTGGAAATTCCCCTGACCTGCACTGTCACTGGGAGTAAATCCTTTACTCACCTAGCCCCGGAATCATGGAACAATCTTCCCAGCCATCTTCAGGAGGCACCGACCTTAGCCATCTTTCAAAAGGGACTGCGTGCTCACCTTATCAAACCAAGTCCCTGCCACTGCCCCAATGGCTAAGACAACCACACCTCGTGTCAATTTGTACCGACTCGACACTGCTCCCCTACAAGGGCTACGACTAATGACTGCACAAGCGGGTACTCTAACCCATATGGAACTTCCCGTATGCACTCAAAGCACTTATCACCCTCACCCCTATCTGCCGTCACTGCTGTACTCTACATTGTAATGTATTTGCTGCCCTCTTCTACAGAAACTGTATACTGTCCTTATAACCCCGTGTTATATGTACTACTCTACCATGCTGTACTCATCAGTGTAATATACCTCCGGCATTAGATGTACTGTACCGTACTGCGGTATTAGATATACTACTGTATTAGATGCACTGCACTGTACTACTACTGTATTAACCAATATCATGTACCTCTTGCCCTCTTACACAAAAACTGTAAAACTGTATACTGTCGTAGTAACCCTGTACGATAAGTCTGACACTCTGATACCTCACTGAATGTTCAAACCATATGTAACAAACTCCGGGTCACCCCTGAAAAAGGGACCCTCGAGGCCCAGTGGGCTTACCCGGTTAACAAAATTTAATAAATAAATATTGCTCTTGTTTTATACTCATCCATTGTTTTCATATAAGCCTCTGTTTTGTCACTAAACAGGGAGTGTCCCTCAAAGGGGAAATCTATAGCTTTTGTTTGTGTATCCTGGGATGGGGTGGTGGTCCTAAGCCAGGCAAACCTCCTTAGGGATACTGCATGGGCCAGAACCCTTGATGCAGTGTCATTACTGTCCACTGCCATCTGGAACTGGTACTTTTTGTAGCATCCATGGCTGATCCGGCTGTGTCAGCCATGTCCTGTGCTAAGTCATCAGCTGCTTTCTCGCTCAGTGCTAGCATGGAGTTCCAGAGTGGCTGCCTGCCTGAGGAGTAAGGATGCCAATGTATAAATTTTTTTTTGCCACACTATTCAGTTTCCTCGAGTCCTTCTCAGGAGGCTGGGAAGACAAAGGCAATTTGGCCTTGTCACATGCCACAGCCTGAACCACCCCCTTGTGATAAGGAAGAGAATATACAGGTACTCAACATCCTGTCTGGCCACCTGATACTTTCTTTCAATTTTCCTGTCAATGCTAGCAGCTGAGGCGGGTGCTGACATGACCCTGTCAGTGGCCTTCTTGAGGGATTTGTGAATGGGAATTAGTAACCTCCCTGTGGGAGCCAATCTCATCTTATTCATAGACTCCATCTCCTCTTCATCCTCCTCAGTCTCATTGGAGGAGATGTTCAGGGTGCTTACGATCTTCCTTGCAAAGGAATAATGAGATGTGTAGTCCTCTGAAGGCCTACAAGGAGAGCCAGACTCTTTTTTTTTTTTTTTTGCCAATTCTGTTTTATCGTCCGGACGACAGGTGGGGAATAAACCCCCTGTTCAGTACCCGGACCGCCTTCCTGACATCCCTCTCCCCGTTGCCCCGGCTGGATGGCCCATAGCTTGCCCCCTAAGACAGGGCTACCCCAGGGGGCTGGGGTAGAAACCGAAATCCATCAGAGGCCCCAGCAGAGGCTAGCACTTGGGACATCATTCAGGAGGCAGTCCAGATGCTTCATGGAGCTCCATGACCAGGTGTTTTTCCTTGGTTTTCCCCAGGAGCGTGGCCATGCATTGATGTCAGCGCAGGATGAGTGTGCTACCATCCCACAGACATCCTCCGATGACTCTGCAGTGCCAGGTGGTCCCAGCTGCTGGATACCCAGTCTCCACTGGGTATCACTAGTATGCCGAAAACTACAACCCTCTCCCCGAAGGTAGAGAGCTGTCCCTGGGATGCTCATCCAACCTCCCCCTCAAACCCTCTGATGCACCACGCTTGCTTCTGAATATGGGTTGTCAGCACTGCAGGCAGCAGAGAGCCAAACTCTTACTCTGGGGAACCACCTGGTTTCAGAGGTTCCCCTTCCTCCTCAACCTTTTTTTTTTTTTTATTTTAGTTTTTGTTGACCGGGTAAGTGCACTAGACAAATCCTGCCTATTTTCAGGCACGACCCGGGGGAGGGGGATAAAGATGAATGCCAACTGACCTTGAACCAGATTAAGCTGTTCGTGGTATTTTTAGTGAATGAGGGAAATTTGGCCAGGACTCCGGGGAAATTCCCCTACTCTTTTTGATAAGTGCCATGGGATCTTTAACATCCACCTGAACAACCACCAATACAGGCAGATGGGATCTCGGTTTTTAACGTCTCATCCGAAAGACGGCACCTCAGAAGTGCAGTACCCCTCTCATGCTGCACTACAGTGACAGTACTGGGATATTAACCCAAGTGCCAGATATGGGAACTGAGCCCACAGCCCTCTGATCTCCCGGCCTCAGAGGAGAGTGTGCTACCTACTGAGCCACTGACACTTAATAGGACATTTGTTCCTCCTCCTCAGGAATTTGGTATGGTACTGGAGCCCGGGGAGCGGGGGAAGCATATTCATAAAATTTCCCATAGCCTGGGAAAACTGCCATGCCTTTGTCATGCCCTCTGTTGAGAGCATTTGCTTTGAGTCAGCTGTCTTATCCTGAAGAAAGGAAAGGAGCAGTGATACAGACAGTTTTCTCTTTTTGTTTTTTTTTCTTAGCAGACACAGCTTCCAGTGGCTGCTCTGAGACTCTCTTGTTTTTACTGGACTCAGGATTCCCCCTTTCAGATACCCTAGCCTCCGAACCATCTTATGCAGCTTTATCTTTTTTCTTGGTCTCATCTGACAGGGACTGCTGCTTACTGTGAGCGGCAGGACCCTCATCTAAGTGCCTGGGTGACATGAAGGCAGACTGAGAAACCATGAGGTCTTCCCTTTTCTTAGCCCTTTTCTTTTGTGTTTTAGGGCAAAACGTTTTACAGAGATCACAATTTATAAAAACATGGTAAGGACCTAGGCACCTGAGACAAAGCTTGTGGCAGTTTGCCTTTGCCCAGAAGCTGAAAACAGCTAGTACAATTTTTAAATCGTGTAGGTCCCGTTTTCTTTTTAGGTCTGTCAGTCATGCCAAACACTGAAGACCCCAGAAAAAAAGTCTTATCAGTTCCCAACTGGAAAAAAGAAATTGAAAGATAATTTAAACAAGCCCAAATAAGTGAAAAGGATGCTTTTTTGCACAAATCGTGGTTCGGTTCCTTTAAAAAGTGAATCGTTAATGTTTTGCCACCTAAGGATATAGTTTTTCATGAGGTAATAAAATCTGAAGAAAAAGCAGCTTGGTTCCCTCTTAAAACAAAACCAAGTGTTAAATAAATCAAAAACCACTAAAAGGCTGCTATAAACCAAGTTTTTTATAGTAAAAAAATACACAAATGTTAGCGGTTCCTTAAGGGTGGGAACCAGGCTGACTAGCAGCCTTCTCTGGCTCCTGGGAATCAATCAGGGACCAGAGAAACCACTCAATTTAACAATAATTTACAAATCTACACCCTATCTAAGGCAGAGTACTGAGAAATAATTGAAGAAGTAAACTTAATAAAATAACCATAGGCCAGCCGAAGAATTGAGCTGTACTCTGGGGTGACTGCTCTCTTCAGCGGGGAAATAAATCTGACAATAGGAGGCAGGGTGGGGCATGACCACAGAGTAGAGTTTTAACTTGGTTCTAATTTGAAGTTGCATAATTTGCATAAGCAGATCTGGGGCAGCTCATTCCTGTGGACTGACTGCACTCTGAATGCATACCAATGGATTCCTGGGGTTAGAATAAAGAGGGCTGGAATAAGGGTACTAGAGGATAGAAAAAGGCAAACATAAATACTTCATACCATACCAGTAGAAGGGGTCTAGAGGGTGGAGGTGGAGGGGAAAAGAAGGGGCTAGCAGCAGGGGGTTGGGGAGTGCAAGAATAGAGGAGAAAAGAGACAGACAGAAGGGAGGGGAGGGAAGGGAAGGAGGCTCAGATTCTAGGTAGAAAGTAGTGTTCCTGAAGACGCAAAGTCTTGTAAACAAGACGGATGATCTGCAGGCATTACTAGCAGAGGGGGGTGTGGACATCGCAGCAGTAACTGAGACTTGGGCCACACCAAACCATGACTAGGACCTCTCGATCCCTGTGTATACATTATACAGGAGGGACAGAGTGGAAAGAAAAAGGGGGAGTTGGTGGTTTACATCAAGGAGGGTATGACATGTATGAGGAAGGAGTTGGAGAATGGGAGGGTGGAAGCAATGTGGATTCAGTTACTGTCTAACAGAGGGAGGAAGATGAAGTTGGGGTTTGGTTTACATATCACCCAACCAGGAGGAAGAAAGAGACAGGTAACTGAACTTGCAAATACTGAATGCAGTAGGGAAGGGAGAGGTGGTAATAGTGGGAGACTTCAATCTGCCCAAAGTACACTGGAGTGTACCGGCCACAACCTGTACCAGGAGTCAAACAAGTGAGCAAAAGCAAGAGGAAAAAGAGAGTGCTATGATTCTTGAAAGAGGCGTCTGAAAAGGTAAAGACTAAAAGGGTAGCATTCAGAACGTATAAGGAGACAATGAGGGAGGAGGATGGGGGGGTGTATCAGGGGAAACAGAGAGAAGCTGGGAAAGCAGTAAGGTGCACTCTGAAGAGAGAATAGCCCAGGAGGTAATGAAGGGAACAAGACATTTTTTAGGTATGTAAGTGAAAAGAGGAAGAGCAGGGGTGTGATTGTAAGGTTTAAAAGGGAAGTGGGGGACTGTGCAGAGGGGGACAAGGAAAATACAGACATCCTGAACAAATACTTTTGTTCATTGTTCACAGAGGAAGAAGAAGGGGAGGGGCCACAAAAAAGTAACAGAAGCTTTGGAGGGAGGGAGGTGGATACTAGTCCTTTTGCTAGAGGCGAAAGTCCTAAAGGGACTTACTAATCTGAAGATGGACAAAGCAATGGGGCCAGATGGGGTGCATTCAAGGGTATTGAGGGACCTCAGGCTGCACCTCTGACAGTTCTATTTAACAGTTCACTGGAAACAGGAGTGGTTCCAAAGGACTGAAGGATGGTGGATGTAGTCCCACTACACAACAGTGGTAGCAGGGAGGATGCTGGCAATTATAGGCCAGTCTGCCTGACATCTGTGGTTGTAAAGTTAATTGAATCATAGCTAAAGGAAAGGATTGTGAAATATCTTGAATCCAGTGGGTTTCAAGACCCAAGGGAGCATGGTTTCACAGATGAGAAGTCATGTCAAACAAATCAGACAAGATTTCTTTAACTGGGTAACAAAGGATTTAGATCAGGGTGGAGTGGTGGATGTAGCCTACCTAGATTTCAGTAAGGTTTCTTACACATTCCACAAAGGAGACTAGTAAGCAAGCTGAGTAGCTTAGCTGTGGGTCCAAAGGTGGTACACTGGATAAGAAATTGGTTAGGGGATAGGTGACAGAGGGTGGTGGTAAACAAGAGTTCACGCAGAGGAAGAGAGGTGACCAGCAGGGTGCCTCATGGATCAGTGCTGGAACCAGTCCTCTTTAATGTTTTCATATGTAACACTGCAGAGGAGTTGGAAGACAAGGTCTGCCTCTTTGCAGATGACACCAAATTCTGCAATAGGGTGAACACTTTGCATGTGTGTGTGTAAAGGATGAGCAGAGACCTGAGAAAACTAGGGGAGTAGTCAAGGGTATGGCAACTGGGTTTCAATGTGAAAAAGTACAAAATAATGGACTCAGGACACAGAAACCCAGGGGCAGAGTACAAAATGGGTGGGGTGGTACTGACAACCGTCAAGCAGGAAAAAGACCTGGACATAATCATATCGGATGACCTAAAGGTGGTCAGGCAGTGCAACATGGCAGTCGGGAGGGCTTGTGGGATGCTGGGGTACACAGGGAGAGGTAATCACCAGCAGAATGAGAGAGGTGTTGTTGCCTCTGTACAGATTGCTGGTAAGATCCCACCTAGAGTACTGTGTCCTGTTCTGGAGACCACATCTCTAAAAGGACATAGAGTCGAGGCGGTCCAGAGGAGGGCAACTAAAATGGTACAAGGTCTGCATCAAAAGCCCTATGAGGGGAGTTAAAGGACCTCAATGTGTACACCCTGGAATAGAGTAGGGAGAGGGGGGATATGATGGAGATATTTAAATACCTCACAGGAGTAAATAAGGGACAGCAGGGTAGTATTTTTCAGAAGAAAAGCTGCTCGAGGACATGCTATGAAGCTGGAGCAGGGTAGATTCAGGAGAGATGTGAGGAAGTACTTCTTTACAGAAACGGTGGTGGATTCCTGGAACAGCCTTCCAGCGGTGGTGGTGGGAGCAAAAACAGTGGTAGGGTTCAAGAATGTATGGGATAAGCACAAAGGGAATCACACAGCATAGGAAGCGGGAAGGGAGAAGAGCTGTAGATCGGGTACGGTCTGTGGCAATCGTGTAGGTAGGGAGGAATGGGCAGACTGGATGGGTTAAGCAGTCTTTATCTGCTGTCAAATTCTATGTTTCTATGTTTCAGGTGATCCTAGGTGCATTGCAGAGTGGGTTCCTGACTCAGGGCATCACAGAACCCACCAAGGAGGGGGCAATCCTTGACCTGGTGCTAACGAATGGGGAGCACATACGGTACATAACGGTTGAGGAGCCCTGGGTGGAAGTAACCATCACACAGAGTGGTTCTGGTAGGATACTGGCAGGGAAAAAGTCACCACTAAGGCTAAAATCCTGGATTTTAGGAGGGTGGACTTCATGAAGATGGGCAAGTTGCTAAGGAGTCACCTGGCAAGCATCAGGGTGGATGTGGGAGCGGACCAAAGGTGGTCCATCATTAAGAAGGAAATAATGGTCACCAAAGAGGAGTGCATAAGGCTCAAAGGGAAGAATTCAAGAGTCAAATCACACAGCTAGTTTAGTACTGAGGTCGCCCAGGCAGTAAGGGACAAGAGGTTAGCCTACAGGAAATTCTGGAGGACCAAGAGAGGAGGAGGAGGAGGAGGAGGACAGGGAGGATTACCTGAAGATGGCTAGCGAAGCAGGTAAGGTAGTCTGTCAGGCTAAGGCCAAGATGGAACTGCAGACAGCTGAGGGAATTAAGAAGGGGCAGAAGGCCTTTTTTGCCATTTTCGATATGTAAGTGATAAAACGGACAAAAAAGATAGAATTGTTAGGCTCAGGAAAGGAGGAGGGTGGGTGAAGAATGGGCAAAAAGTGGAGGTACTAAATGAGTACTTCTGTTCCATCTTCACCTGGGAAAAAGACGGACTGGTGCCAATACAGGGAAGACGAGGAGCAGGGGGGCAGACAGCAGAGATGTAGTGACACAGGTACATAGGGTGAGGACAGAGCTGCTAGCATTGAAGGTGAACAAATCAAGTCAAGTCAGACTTTATTTTTACAGCACCTTCCTAAACCAAGGCGCTGTACACAGACCAATACAGCAGTATAAATAAAATAATTAAACAATAAAACAAGTTACCCGTATATTGGGAAGGCTAAGTCAAACAGGTAAGTTTTTAACAAAGTTTTAAACCTATCAATGGTCAGGCAATCTCGCAACAGACGAGGCAGAGAATTCCACAGAATTGGAGCTGAGAGAGAAAAAGCTTGAAAACCAGATGTCTTCAGTCGTACCCTGGGACTCTCCAGCAATCCCTCGTCAGCGGAACGGAGAGGGCGGAGGGGGCGGTAGGGTACAAAGAGATCTTGCAGGTAGCCAGGTCCCTCATCATGTAGGGCTTAAGGTTAGCAAACCAACCTTAAAGGTGATCCACCACTGAACAGGCAGCCAGTGCAGTTCGCGGAGCACAGGTGTAATATGACTGGTCCTAGAAGTCCCAATCAAAAGCCTGGCTGCCGTGTTCTGCACCAGCTGCAAGCGGCGGACATCAACTCCTGATAGCCCTAGGTAAAGGGAGTTGCAGTAGTCAAGACGGGTAGTGACAAAGGCATGGACTAATGTTGGAAGATCATCCAGAGGAACCAGGTGTTTCACCCAGGTGATATTCCTAAGATGTTAAAAGATGATTTGACTGCTGAAACCTGAGGCTTTAGAATCAAACCATCATCAAAAATAATGCCCAGGTTTTGCACGTGGTCTGAGGTAGTGAGCTGTAAACCACCAGACAACAAGCCTGATGGTTGTCCAGCCCCCAAACACGCCCCCGGATGACCTGGGTCCACTACCAGCACTTCAGTCTTATCTTTATTTAGTCTTAATCAACTGGAACTCATCCAAGCTCTGATCTCAGCAAGGCAGTTATTTAGCACGAAGAGTGCATCATTCTGTCTGGGCAGAAAGGACATATACAGTTGAGTATCATTTGCATAGCAGTGAAAACTCAGACTGTATCACCTGATGATATCTCCCAATGGCAGCATGTACACTGCAAACAACATGGGGGCCAAAAATGGAGCCCTGCGGTACCCCACAGAGCAGGGAGTGATAACCAGAGGAATAAATTCCAGTGGTATCTCTCTGAAACCTGCCCGTGAGGAACAAAATTACCAAGAGGAACGAATCACCAGGTCGAGAGAGCAAACATCCAAGGCTGCTGAGGAAACTGGTAGAGGAACTTGCAGAGCTATTGGCTGGCCTGTTCAGTGGTTCACTGGAGTCAGGCATGGTACCGCAGGACAGGAGAACAGCACATGTAGTGCCCCTCCATAAGCGTGGTCCTAAGGATGACCCAGGGAATTACATACTGGTCAGTCTGGCATCAGTCATGTGCAGGCTCATGGAGACCATATTTAACGAAAGGTTAGTAGAGTATCTAGAGGAGCCTGATCTCCAGGATGCAGGGAAGTACAAGTTCACTGGGGGGAGGTTATGTTAAAAGAATCAGATTGACTTCTTTGACAGGGTCACTAAATAGTAGACAGAGGCCAAACAGTGGACAAGCAGTGGGTAACCTTTATCTGGACTTCAGCAAGCCTTTGGCTCTGTATCGAATAAAATGTTGATCAGGAAGCTGGCAGATCTAATGGTTGAAGAGAAGTTGACCAGATGGGTGGAAAACTAGCTGAGAAGCAGGACCCAGAGAGTGGTGGTGAGGGGAAGCTATCTAGCAGCAGGGAGGTCCCCAGTGGAGTCCTGCAGGGCTCGGTGCCATGGCTGGTTTTGTTCAATGTCTTCATCAGTGACACTGGGGATGGCAAAATGGAGCTATTCTGAGATAACACCAAGCTCTGTGGGAAGGTGGATATAGCAGAAGTGATACAAGACATAAAGGAGGATCTGGAAAAACTAGAGAGGTGGTTTGGGATTTGGCAGCTTGGCTTCAATGCAAAGAAATGTAAAGTCATGCATACTGGAGCCAAGAACCCCAGGACTGAGTACAGCCTAGAAGGGGTCCAGGTATCTGCTTCAGTGGAGGAAAAGGATCTGGGAGTGATGATCACTAGCGACTTCAAGCACACCACGTAGTGTAGGAAAGCAGCAGCAAGGGCAAATAAAATGTGCTACATTACCAGGGGGATCAGCAGCAGGCAAGAGAAGGTAATACTGCCCTTGTTCAGGTCATTGGTGAGGCTGCATCTAGAGTATGGTGTACAGTACTGGTGCCCATATCTTAAGAAGGAGAGTAACATTATGGAGACTGTCCAAAAGAGGGCAAAGAAGATTATCATGGGCCTGCAGGGTAAAACATGAGGAGAGGCTGGGGGCCCTGAACATGTACTCCCTGGAGGAAGGAAGAGGGGATATGACTGAGACCTTCAAGTATCTGAAAGGGATAGAGAGAATAAGGAGGGTCTAAAAGCTATGGCAACTGAAACATGATGGGACATAGTCTTAAGTTTGGGGTGGGGTTAAGAGGGATGCTAGGAAGCATTTCTTCACAGAGTGGGTGGTGGCCTGTGGGAATGCACTGCTGGAAGAGGTGGTCTCGTTCGAGATGGTGGGCAGATTCAAGAGAGGCTGGGATGGAGTCAAGGGGAAAATAAGGGTCAAGGAAGAGGTGGATGGAAAGGATGGGAGGTTTTGGTGGGCAAGATCAGTAGCTTAAACAGAGGACACTGCAATACGAGCAGACTACATAGATCATTTGGCCTTGTTGGCTTCTTCATATGTTTGTATGTTCAGTTCTGTGTTTACAATGGTAAGTACTAGGTCACTTCCCAACAGCAAAAATAGATTCCAGGGTAGTGATAGTAACAGGTTGGAAACTGGGTCCACCAGCCTATGGAGACAGTCTAGATTAGTGGTTAGAGCATCAGCTTGGGAACCAGGAGATCACAGGTTCAAAACCCCAACAGATCCAAATACTCACTGTGAGACTCTGGGCAAGTCTTTTAACCTCTCAGTGCTCCAGGCCACGCAGCTGGTGAAAATGGGCAGAAGCAAGACACAACTGGAAACAAGACATTGAAGCTCGGGGGTAACTAAACTGTAAAATAAAAAAGGGGTATTCCCACATTTCTACCAAGTTCCCAGGACCAGATGGGCTGCACTTGAGGGTACTTAAGGAGTCAGTTAACAGCAGCCCCAATGGCACACCTATTTAGTAAATCTCTGACTAGGTACTGGATGGTGGCAAATGTGGTTGCCCTTGCACCAAGGTGGGGATAAGGAAACCCCAGGTAGCTACAGACCAATAAGCCTGATACTGATAGTGGGGTAGGGTGCTACTGATAGTGGGGTACGGTGCTACTGATAGTGGGGTAGGGTGCTGGAATCAATCATAAAGACACAGACAGTAAACTTACTGGAAGAAAATAGTCCTATTTCATGAGAAGGTCATGTGAAAAACAAAACAAAAAAAAACAAAAAACTTGATGGACTTCAAGTGATTTTCAGAGCTTAGGGGGTAACTTACATCAAATCGTAGCTGATGCTGGTGATAGTCCCTTTTCTGTAAACGCTGAAATCGTTTCTACAGCTGTTACTTAACTGGAAGGAATCATGCATGTTTTGGCCCCAACAAGTTGGTCAGCCAATTCCTTTCACATCCCTATTTTTTTTTGTATTATCTGTTTTTCCACCTTCTCTGGCCCCCCAGCCTGCCACTCCTTCAGGCTGCACACGCTCCTGATGTCTGCCAGTCTCACCCCCACTGCCAGCTCCTGCCACCTGGCTCACACATTATCTGTGTCCGAAGGGTTACGGCCTATCCCTGTCAGCCCCCGAGTGGGAGGGAACAGGGGAGAGGAATAGCGGACTCTGACCCCTCTGGAACTATAAGAAAAGGGGATTGGAGTGGCACCTTGGGGGGGGGGGATGCGGCATGGTAGGACAGGCAGTCGTGATTCGACTGGCTAGGTCGGACATTCTCCATTTCTGGCCCGCCCCACCTCCCAGTGACGCGCTTGGCCAAAGCGGCACCCCGAGGAGGGAACATCCAGCAGTGTGTGGTCACTCACACCACCAAGGACATCTCCACAAGCCCCCACCAGAAACCACTGTAGTAGCGGTGTGGTGCAACCCAACCCCCCCAAGGAGGGAAGTATCCAAAGGATGCTCTGAACTGGCCTCCGCTCCTGACATCTGGGCTTGGGGTCCGAACCCAGATTGCCAGCATGCCACAGCGATGCAACATCACTCGGCACCACGGAGCCTGCTCCACTTCCCTATTAATGAACACACCCCACACTCAGGTATGTCAGTATGTGCAGCAAGAGAGAGCGCGGGGGCACACCCCACTGAAATGAATGGGAGTGTTTTTTGTTTTTTTTATACATCACAATGGAAAGTTGAAGATTAATGAAGGCTATGGCTCGAATAATAAGGCCCTTGTTAGTCGAGTGGTGGCCTTCATTAATCTCCCGCTTACCATCATAATGTATAAAATAATAATGATAAAAAAAAATACTCCCATTCATTTCAGTGGTGTGCGCCCCACCCCAATGTCATAACATGTGTGAGCATGGGGGCTTGTACATCAGTGGAGAAGTGGAAGGGATCAGCTGGCCACCTTGTTGGGCCAAACAATGATCCCTTCCAGTTAAGTAACGGCTGCACAAAAAAATGTAAATGTTTGCAGAAACAGACTATTACCAGCACCAGCTACAATTTGATGCAAGTGTACATTTAATTCTGAAGGTACAAAACCAATCTCGGCTAAGTAACACATATGGTGGATAGAAGTGAGACAGCCGACATTATGTGGGGGTTGCCTGGGGTTGGGATGTAGCACATTCAGTGAATCCCAGTTTCAACTGAACAAAAGTACATGCACACTCAGTCAACATTCAGTGCATAGATTTCAGCAAAGCTTCTGATTTGGTGCCTAATAAGAGGCTTGTCCAGAGGTGGGGAAAGCAGGACTACAGAGAAGACCAACTAAGCGGACTGACAATTAGTTATCAGACACAGCCCAGAGAGTGGCCCAAAACAGTAAATTCTCTGAGATCAGGAAGGTCACAAGTGGCGTGCCCCAAGGGTCGGCCCTGGGAATGGTATTCTTCAATATTTTTTTTTTTAATTTAGTTGTTTAACCAGGTATAGCAAACTAAGTTGAAAGCTTTTTTACAGGAGTGACCTGGGAGCACAAGGAGGTTAAGTGACTTGCTCAGGGTCACACGGTATGCAAGTGGAAGCTGTGGGATTCAAACCCAGGTCTGTTCTGCTGGATGTCACCAAATTTGCAGCTCAGAGCCTTAGACCACTGCGCTATACTGCCTCCCTTATCTTATTTAGCATGCTTTTTGGTTGCCTCTTGATAGTAACATTAGGGTGTGATTACATTAAGTCTGTTCAAAGATGACATAAAACTCTGAAGGAGAGTAAACATTGATGAGGGGATCAACAGTATGAAAAGAGATGTTGAAAAGCTGAATCAGTGGTCCAGAATAGAGCAGTTAAAATTTAACGCCAAAACATGTAATATGATGCACATTTGCAGCAAAAATCCACAGAGTATAGCACTGATAGAGTCGTGGTAGAACATTCAAAAGAGGAAAAGGACATAGAAGTCATAATAAATAGCAGTTTAAAACTGTCTTCTCAGTGCAGGACAGCATACATTACAGATTGTAGGAGCGTCCCCAACCAATCACAGTGCTTCCTTCAGTTGCACGTGAGGTACTCATTACCGTAACAGTATCTCATGCACTGAGACACTGTAACGGGCTTCTTGCTGACTGATCGCCTCATCACCATTTTAAGATGATTAATAAAAAAATTAAAAAAAAAAGATTTTTTCATTTAAAAAAAAAGTGTCACCTCCTGCGTCCTTAGAACCACAAAACTGCTCATCTTCGGCTCACAGTCCACTGGTCCTAAGAACATGCAAGGCGACACTCATATCCTAAGAGACCCTCCCATCGGATCATTAAACATATAGTATAGGAAAACTAATAGGATGCTGGGATGTATCGGGCGAGGTTTCACTAATCAAAAATCAAAGAGGTAATGCTACACCACAACTGCCAACCACCCGGTGACTTTTTAAATAATAAACAAAGGCTCCTGTTCACACACTGGAAACCACAGGCAGGATTACCACGTGGACAAAGGGCAGAGGTTCCACCACAGAATCACGCTAGAGCAGCTGCAAGGCTTAAAACACAAATGCAGGAACCTCTTTCTTTTCTATTTTATTGTGAGCAACTGCCCATCTAAATGCCTCCCCCTTTGTGCCACAGCTTTAATCTGGGTGGTACTTGACAAGTGCCTGACACTTGAATCTTAGGTGTCAGCTGTTTTCATTTTTTTTTTACTTTCTATTTTTCCGCCTTCCCCTGCCCTCTGCACTCCACTTCTTCGGAAGCGCCTGGCATCTGCCCCAGTTCCTTCTGTACCTGGAGCCTCGCAGCAGTCCCCCCACGTAGCCTTGAATTTCCCCCCCAGGCGGGGACAAGGTGGGGCCCTAGCACCCCGAACTAACGTCACTTCATCGGGGCTGCCACGTGGGACAGGCAGGGGAATAATGAGGTCTGTGCTGGCGCTCCATCTACCCAGAGTGAAGAAGGTGTTTTTCCCTGTTTTTCCTGGGCGTGCCATGCGCCCTGATGTCAAGGCGGAGTTCTGCCGAAGTCTGGCATGCCTGACCCTCCTGGAATGGTCAAGCACTTGCTGTACCCCAGGCCTCCGCCAGGGGTCAGTCAAGCACCGAACCTTGTCTCCCCCCCCGGAGAAGGCGAGTAGTCCACAGACACTCAACCTTCTTCCCCCAGCCGACCCTCCAGCTCCCCAGGCTCATTCCTGAACCGAGGTCACCAGCGTCGCAAGCGGTAGTGCTACCGCTACACCGATGGGCCAGCCCAGGTGTCAGCTGTTTTCAAAACCAGTTTCTACCACCTCAGAAACATTGCCAGGCTGCATCCCTTGCTCTACCCTCTGGATCTGAGGATGTTCCTGCAAACCTTCATGGCATCTCATCTGGATTACAGTAATATACTCTAAAAGTGCATACCCTGTAGTCAAATGCACTGCCTTCAGCTGGTTTAGACAGTCAGGTCACTGACCTAAGTTTGGAGGTCAGAGCATGTTGTACTTTCGCTGCGTGCTCTGGACTGGCTGCCTGTTACGTAGTGGATGGATTTCAAGACACTTTGTTTAACCTTTCAAACCCTCAATGACCGAGGACCCTCTTACCTCCATGAGCCTCTGTTCTCCCTCAGGCTGCTAGAACTAGAGTTTCAAGAAGTGGCCTGCTCAGGGTCCCAGTAGCCCACCTGCAATCAGTTCGGGATTGGGATTCGCTGTTTGTGCTCCAATCTCGTGGAATGCTCTTCCATAAGAGATCAGGAGCACCCCATTTGTTGCTGTGTTTTACAGCAGACTCTGCAGGCCTCTCTGGCTTCAGGCTTTTTCAGACAGAGCCAGTCGAAATCAAGCTCCTTCAACCATCTAGTTCCTAAAATGCATTTGTCTGCTTCAATACGTTCTTCATGCTGTTCCTATTGTGGTTTTTCCTTCTTTTTATGTTCACAGTGCACAGGCAAAACATCTTGGTATGATATACAGGGTATCGAGAGGTGTGTCACAGTGGTCCAATGCAGGAGATTCTACAAGGGGCTGGACCCTGTCACACCAATCATCAGCTTCGCTGATCATGACACTGTTTTGGCATGCTGTCCTGTACTTCAAAACTATTAGCCAATCCAATCCAATCATGGGTCCCTCTGATACACCCAGCAAGCTGATCTGTCAGCTTGCTGAAGAATATAAACATCCCACTGGGGCCCCACATCAGCTGAGCAGTCAGTGAAGCAGACACAGAAGGGCAGTTTGTAAAGCCATAGCTCAAGTTAAACTGCAGAATTTATCACAAGTTTGAGAAGACAAGATTTCCCACAGTACAGAGTTGGAACACTTCAGTTTTGCAAAGTGTCTAAATGGTAGTAAATTACATTGCTTTCTAGACACTTTACCTTTGCTGTCCCATGTGGAACCTCCACAAAACAGCACTGTCCGGTGCAGCGCGAGAGACAGAGGGAGAGAGGGAGGGTGGAGGGAGGTGGAGAAAGAGAAAAAGGAAGGGAGGGGAGGAGAGTGAGAGTTTTGAAGTTAGTGGCATAACTTGGCCATTTCTGAATATTTTTGCCCCAAATTTTCAAAGTGTATTTTTGGGACCCCACCTCATGAACAACTGCAGTGAAATTAGGCAAATATGTCACAGCATCTAAAACCCCAGAGCTTCTGGGGGCCGCTCATAACACTGACACTGGGGATGCCAATGTCCCAGTGTCTCCACCTGAAATAAAGAAAATTCTCCATCGATGTCATTTGTTGTCCCACCATAACTGCTGCCCCCAGCCCAACCCTTAGTCTTCCGGCACAAGGATCTGTACCTAGATATGCACCTAGAACTGGTACAACAGTAATACCAGCAGCGACCATCCAGCACTGACAAATGCTTTTTTACTTCTTGTCTTTTGTTGCATTATTTGCTTATTGTAAAGCACTCTTAGCCCTCGACAGGGGCTATAAAAATATAAAAATCTAGTACTACTACAACTAGCTTTTCCCCAAGGGCAAAAGAGACAGGAGATACTGGATGGAGCTCCATGTACTGGGTCATCACACTAGCAGAGATGGGGACAAGGCAAGCACCTCAAATAGGGTGAGGAGAATGAAAGACTCAGGACCCAAAAACTGCAGCAGCTCAGTGACTTTGCAATTTGGTAGGAATATGTGCGCATTTGACCAGGTAGCAGCCCAACACATTTCAGTGACAGGGATGTACCTGGCAGCAGCAAAAGAGGCAGCAGTATGTCTGGTGGTGTGAGCCTTAAGTGTCATAGGTGGCTCCTCTCCTATCGACTGATAACATAAACAATGCAGGATGTGATCCACCTGTCAATTGTCTGCTTTATTGCCAGTCTGCCTAGGATGGCCTTCTCTAATTAGGTAACAAACAGCTGACAAGCCTCACCACAAAAGGAGAAATTCCAGCCATACTTCACTTACTGTAATGTCCTTTTCTGTTGACAATGCAGAAAAGGTATTTAGTACATATGGGTAATGTGCTCCCCTACGGCGGATGGTGGCACAGCACAAAGCTGTGGCCTAAGAATGCAGCCCTGGGACATGAACATTCCAAAGAAAAATAGAAACATAGAAATTGTCGGCAGACAAGGACCGCCAGGCCCATCCAGTCTGCCCGTAGGCCCGACACATTGTATGTTTCCAATTACCCGATGTGATCAAGAAGGGATTAACCCACAACAGGGTATGGGTTTACTGAGCATTAATCCATGTCTGGGGGGGGGTTGGAGTCACGAGGCAAAGCCAAGTGACTTCAACCACCCAGGCGTGGATTAATGCTCAGTAAACCCATACCCTGGAGTGGGCTAATCCTCTTATAACATGGGCAATGTTATGTTAGAGGTTTACCTAAAGAAACAGTAGCTTAAAGCCCTGTGAACATGCAACCAACTGTCGGTATATCAGGGATCAATGGTCAGTTGACCTGTTTGGACAAATTTTACGAACCCATGTTATAATGGCTTTTCATCACTCCCTCCCCTCTCAAGTTTCCCTTGTGCCTGTCCCAGGCATACTTAAACCTCTCCACTGTGCTTGCCCCCACTACCTCCTGTGGCAGACTGTTCCAAGCATCAACTACCCTTCCTGTGTAGAAAAATTTCCTTATATTACCTCTTAATCTACCCCCCCAATTTCATATCGTGCCACCTTGTTCTAGTACTTCTTCTACATTGAAAAAGGTCCCCCACCTGCCCCTTGTTTATGCCCTTAAGGTACTTGAAAGTTTCAATCATGTCCCCCGCTCTCTCCTCTCCTCCAGTGAGTACATAGAGGTCCCTTAGCCTCTCCTCATATGTTTTGTGGTGCAAGCCCTGTACCATCTTTGTCGCCCTTCTCTGGATAGTGTCTCCTTTATGTCCTTGTGCAGGTGTGGCTTCCAGAACTGCAAGCAGTACTCCAGGCAAGGCCTTACCAGTGTTTTATACAATTGCATCACCACCTCCTGCTAGTGATACCCCTGCTTATGCACCCCAGCATGCCACTAGCCCTTCCAGCCATCTTTACGCACTGCTTTGATACCTTAAGGTCAACAGAGATGATAAGCCCTAGGTCCCTTTCCTCCTTGGTGACAGTTAGCTCCTCCCCAACCTGTAGTTCTCCCCAGGGTTCCCTCTACTCAGGTGCATTATTTTGCACTTTTTTGCACTGAACCTCAGTTGCCACATCTCCGACCATCTTTCAAGCTTTTACAGGTCCCTCTTCATTTTCTGCACCCCTTCTGGAGTATCCACCCTGTTGTGTACCCTGCTGGTCACCCCCCCTCTCCCCAGACTGTACCCCATTTACCACCACCCTCTGAGTCCTGTCCCTTAGCCCCCTGTCTATTAACCAGTTCCTAACCCAGTTCACCAACTTGTCTTCCATGCCCAGACTACCCACCTTGTAAACCAACCTTCTATGTGGGACGGTGTCGAAGGCTTTGCTGATATCAAGGTAGGCAACGTCTACTGCCCTTTCCCCGATTTACTTCCCTAATCACCCAATCAAAAACATCTATTAGATTCATTTGAAATGACCTTCCTGCAGTGAATCTGTGTTGCCTCAGATCCTAGGCACCCCAGATTCCAGGTGTGCCACTATCCTTTCTTTCAGCAGTGTCTCCATGATCTTTCCCACCACTGAGGTGAGGCTGACTGGCCTGTAGTTCACCGCCTCCTCCCTACTGCCGCTTTTGTGCAGTGGGACTACCTGCGCCCTCCTCCAGTCCTTTGGAATCACACCAGTGTTAAGTGACTCTGTGAACAGGGCTGCCAGAGATGCTGCTAGTTCCCTTCGCAGCTCCCTTAATATCCTCGGGTAGACACCGTTTGGCCTAATGGCCTTATCCACCTTCAGCTTTGTGAGTGCTTCCAGAACTCTCTCCACTGTGAATGGCCTGGTGTACATCCCCCAACTGCCTCTGCTACCCATCTGTGGCCCTTGACCCTTCCCTTCCCTAGCAAATACTGAGCAGATGTATTTGTTCAGTATTTCTGCCTTGTCCAGTTCCCCCTCCTTACACTCTCCCTCCTCTCCTTTGAGATTCACAATCCTCTCCCCGTGTTTTCTTCTTTCGCTGATGTACCTATAAAACGCCTTGACCCCTTTTTTCACAGACCGTGCTAAACCCTCCTCTGTCTGCACCTTAGCTCTCCTAACAGCCTTCCCTGCTTCCCTTAGACATTCAAGGTATACCTCCCTATCCTCCTCCCTTTGGGTCCTCTTAAAATTTCCTGAAACTCAGTCTTTTAGCCCTGACTTTGTCCCCCACCTCCTTAGAGAACCATAGTGGTTTCCTTCTTCGTTTCCCTTTGGCCACTATCCTAATGCATTGGTTTCTTATCCCCACTATGGCTCCTTTCAGTTTCTCCCATTGTTCCTCCACCCCCTCTATTACCTCTCCCTTCCCCAGGACAGCTTGTATACATCTACCCATTTCAGTGAAATCTGCCCCCCTAACATTTAATACTTTTGCCCTTTTGTGGCATACTTGAGTCCATGCTGCCATGCTGAACCATACCATGCGATGGTCACTGGACCCCAGCTGCCCTTCAATCTGTATTTCTTCGACTCTGTTCCCATTGGTCCATACCAGATCCAGAATCAGCCTGTCCCTGGTTGGTTCATGTACCAACTGTGCGAGTCCAACCCCATGCAGAGATTCTAGGATGGCTGTGCTTCTGGCTGAAGCATCCACCTGGGTGGTCCAATCAATGTCCGGCATATTGAAATCCCACAGTAGCAGGATTTTGTCTTTAGCTGCCATGTTATGTATATCCTCCACTAGTTCCCTGTCAGCTTCCTCCCTCTGTGTCGGAGGTTGCAGTTACTCCAGTTCACAGATGTCCACACAGTTCCTAAAGTCACTATTAGACCATCAATGTCCATGTACCTAGGTGAGTCCCAACAAACAATATGTAGCCACAGAGATAGATAAGAAAGAACACAGGACTACATTATCTTTGACGACAATCTCACAATGCACACCTTTTGATCCTCAGTTCTTCTAGACGCCTGTGCCCAAAAATTTCTTAAGTGAAAGTAATGTGTAAGATTTTGTTACAACAACCACACTTGGACTCTAACAATGAGTGGAGGTGAACCCATACAGGTTCCCCAAATAATTATAACCTTAGAAGTCTCAGCAGTACAGCGTAACGGCAAAGTGGCACACGCAGTGCCTGATCTGTAAGTGATGACATGAATGCAGGGCTTTTCTTGCCAGTCATACAGCCTCTGATAGCCAGATCTAACGGATGAATCCCTAATACCCGAAACCACAGCAGACATCTATCAAATGAAACAATGTGAATAGATATAGAGGTGTACATTATCTATCCATCCATCCATCTACAGAACAATATTCTCCAGAGGAGTCGGCAGCTCCAGATTGAGGCTCCATTCACCTTTCTGTATCACTCCACATTGCTAATACAGAAAAGGTATTTAGTACATATGGGTGATGAGTATTAAAATCAAAAAATGGAAACCTTAAAAGAAAGAATATAAGGCAGGACCGACAAAATGTGGTTCAAGTGGTGGTTTGCACATGGCACGCAACACTAAGTTTAAGTTCTAAAGCAGAGTCAGAGACCAAATAAAACAGACAAGCCTGACTGACCACTCTAAGGAAATTAATGACATCCATGTTGGACCCCAATGAAGCATCTACGGCTGACCTAGCACCACACCTACTTCTCTTGGCACTGAAGAGTCTGAAAAAAATCCACACCTTTTCTTCTTGGAGCAGCCAACCACATCCTCTCAAGGCCACACTTGACATTTGCTGCTGTCAAGACACCAACTGCTCCTTCTTGTCCTGAATATCTGTCAATTTTCATCCAGATCGGCATCAATCTATCAAATCTTCATCAGCTATCAAATCTCCATAGTGGGCATATTGCACAATTTTTGTCTTTGATGCCTGACTTTCTGCACGCTGGTGAAGTCATATCGCTCACCCTGTCGTCACTTTAGAGAAATCTGTGAGCGTCACAATATGCAAACTGCCTACAGGCACATATTCCATGGAAAGGAATCCATTAAAAAATGTTGCAGAATAATTCTCCCTCTCAAACTCATTTGGCAGAAACTTTCACAGGGCAGTCACCCACAAACATAAGGCCCTTGCAATAATGAGAAAAATAAACATTGTTCTTATATTGGTGCCATTCAATGCAAATGGCTCATCGAGTCCTCCTCTGACATGATTGTTTGATAAGTTCGCCAGACCTTCAAAGGTGTGACGATGCATCTTGCCACACTGCATACGGTCTTCTGTGACAAAGGAGGAATTTCCCACTTCTTGAAAATCTCTTCCTGAACAAAGTAGTAACATCTCACCCTAGGTCTAGGTAGCTTCCATCACTTGTCTGCTCCATCCACTGAGAAACATAGACAATAATGACAGAAAAAAAACACAGGTCTATCAAGTCTGCCTGGAGATACCTATCTGCCCCAGGACCTACTGTCCAAGCACAGTTTTATATCTCCCATTCCACCCCATGTTCACTTCCCTACTGCTACCACCTGAGCTACCAACAAACCCCACACTCTGTCTTAGCCAAGCTTGAAACCATGTATGGTCTTGGCGCCCATCACTTCCACTGGTAGACTGTTCCACAGCTCCACCACCCTTTCCATAAAATACAACTTCCTTAAATCCCTCTTAAATCTTCCCCCCACCACTTTCTACTCATGACCTCGGGTTCTGGATTCCATTCTGAGCTTATTTTGTCAAAATGGGAGAGTGCCTCAGAAAAGCACTAGCAAACAGGTAAGAAGGTGGGGTGGAGCAACAATGGGGAAACATCAAAACTGCCATCACAGAGGCAACAAGTCTTTATGTGAAGCAAATAAAAAAACACTATGGTTCTCAAAAGAAGTGGCGGGGAAGGTAAGGGAAAAAAAGATAGCATTCAGGAAGTATAAGGAAACACAGAAGGAGCAGGACAGAGAACTGTACCAGTTAAAGCAGAAGGAAGCAGGTAAGGCAGTCAGAATAGCAAAGGCCCAAACCGAGGAAAAGATGGCCAACTCGGTTAAGAAGGGGGATAAAACCTTTTATAGGTACATTAGGGAGCAAAGAAAGACTAAGGCAGGGATACTGAGGCTGAACAAAGAGGAAGGTGGTTGGGCACAGAGCGACAATGAAAAAGCAGGGATACTGAACGAATACTTCTGCTCAGTATTCACAATGGAAAAGCAAGGGGAAATACCTAATCCAGTCAATAGAAGCACTCTGGATAGGGGGGTTGATATTAGTCCTTTCACAGAAGAAAGGGTTCTGAAAGAACTCTTAAAACTGAAGGTGGATAAAGCAATGGGGCCCTGATGGGATTCACCCCTGAATTTAAAAAAAACTAAGGGAAGAACTAGTAACACCACTGACTACCCTTTTTAATAAATCATGGGAGGATGGGGTGGTACCTGAGGACTGGAATAGGGAGGAAGTGTTTCCCCTTCACAAAAGTGGGAGCAAGATAGAGGCAGGAAACTATAGACCTGTCAGTTTGACATCAGTGGTAGGGAAAATGATGGAATCACTTCTGAAGGAAAGAACTGTTGAGTACCTAGAGGCCAGTGGGGCACAGCACCCAAGGCAGCATGGATTCACAGCGGAAAGGTCATGTCAGACAAATCTAATTGATTTCTTTGACTGGGTGACCAAAGTAGTAGACCAGCGAGGGGCTGTGGACATGGCCTACCTAGACTTTAACAAGGCATTTGACACAGTCCCGCACAAAAGATTAATAAACAAATTAGCTAGCCTGGGAGTGGGTCCTAGGGTGGTAGCCTGGGTAAAACAGGTTGGACAACAGAACACAGCAGGTAATAGTAAATAAGTCCACAGTGAAGAAAGGAGGGTTACTAGTGGGGTACCCATGAGGTTCAGTACTGGGCGCGGTCCTTTTTAATGTCTTTATAAGTGACATTGCAGAGGGACTGGAAGGAAAGTATGTCTCTTTGCAGATGACACAAAGATCTGCAACAGGGTTGATACACAAGGTGGGTGGAAAGGATGAAAAGGGACATGGCAAGGTTGGAGGAATGGTCAAATGTATGGCAGCTTAGATTCAATGCAAAGAAGTGCAAAGTAATGCACCTGGGAAACAAAAACCCAGGGAAGAGTACACAATGGGAGGTGAGATACTGACAACAACAAAAATGGAAAGGGACCTGGGGGTAGTCATATCAGATGACCTAAAGGTGGGCCAGCAATGTGAGAAGGCAGTAAGGAGGGCTGGGGATACTGGGATGCATAGGGAGAGGCATCACCAATAGAAAACAAGAAGTTGTTGGCCCTCTGTACAGACAGTTGGTAAGACCACATCTGGAGTACTGTGTACTGTTCTGGAGACTCCATCTCCGCAAAGACACAGACAGGGTGGAGGCTGTCCAGAGGAAGGCAACCGAAATGATCAGGGTCTGCATCAGAAGACATACGAAGAAAGACTAAAGGAACTAAAGATATATAGCCTTGAGGAAAGGAGGGAGAGTGGGACATGATAGAAACTTTCAAATACCTCAAGGGAATCAACAAAGTCCAAGAGGGTAGCATCTTTCATAAAAGAGATGTGCAAAAACAAGGGCACAATTTGAAGATAGAGGGGGACGGCTCAGAGGTAATGTGAAGTATTTCTTCACAGAGGGTTGTGGATACATGGAACAGCCTTCCTGAGGAGGTCGTAGAGTCAAAAACAGTAGGCAAATTCAAGAATGCATGGAACAGACATAAGGCAATTCTAATGGGGGGTAGGAGGAAGTAGGCTGTTGGTTAACTAGGATCTGCAGCTTATTTGTTAGGTAGGGAAATGGGCAGACTAGATGGGCCAAGCGGTCCTCATCTGCCGTCAAATTCTACGTTTCTATGTTTCTAAATAGTTCCCCACAGTTCACCTTGTTTATTACCTTCAAAAACTTTAAGGTCTTTTTCATACTCCACCCCCACCTGGTCTCCAATGAGTACATGTTTAGTGTCTTGAGACAATCTCAATAAATCTGCCCTGATGGCCTTTAATCATCTTGTTCACTCTACACTGCACCATCTCCAGCCTGCCCCTGTCCTTCCTTAGGTAAGGACTCCACAACTGAACACAGTATTACAGGTGCGGACTCTTCAGTGGCCTATAAAGAGGCAGTAGTACCTCCTTTTTCCTGCTGTCAACGTTCCTGTTCTGCAATTTGGTCACAGTGACAGGAGATCAGAGAAACACTTTGGAGCAGAAACTGAAACAGACAGAATGGGGTTCACTTCTAAAGTTCCTGTGTCCTAAACGCCCTTAAGCTGCATTATCCTGCAAACCTTCAGTATCAGAAAGGACAACACCTATGAGGCCAATCGGGAGGAATCAAAGACTTCTACATAGGTTCCATCCACCTCTCTCCTCCTCAGAGGGACAATTTTTTTCAACCAATGGTACTGGTTTCACTTGTGCAGGAGTCTCTTCATTTACCCATTCATTCTGATTTGGGTTTTCCATTCTGTGAGAATCGGGGGATGCCTGCTACTCTGGGTGAGCAGGATGTCCATGCTCTAGTCACCTGGACAGGATCAGGGGATGCCTGAAAATCTGGGTGAGTAGGATCTTCATGCTCTGGTGCACCTGGAGATGCCCATATGGACCCCTTTCCTGAGGGCACTGCCTCTGGTTCAGGTGTCCTCTAAGGCAAAACCTGTGGATCCTCTACGGGTACCACTTTAATTAAGAGAAGCAAGATAAACTGTTGTGCAACTTGGCTTACCATGACCAGCTGGTAAAAGAGGTGCAAACCCCAATCCGGCAGTCCAGCTGTTCATGCTCTGGCTTTGAGCACCATGCAAAGTGTGATGACATCACGTGCAAGCGTGTGACATCACTGGGTAGGTTGGCACCATGGATGTGATTGCACATGCCCCCTGGGCTGAAGTTAGCGGTGAAGAAAAAACATGAACAGCATGCAAAGCGCAGCAACTGCAAAGACACTGGCTTGAGGCCAAAAAGTACAGTAAGTGCAGGGCTGAACAAGAGGTGTCAGGTGTCGCACAATGACAAATCGCCTAGGTGGCCTGCACAAAAAAGGAAAAAAAAAAACAAGCAGGCAAGAAGCACGAGTCACGACTGCCTAAAACACAGTAGGAGGCAAACCAGATGCCATCAGGGGCCCAAGAGGGAAAAATATCAAACATCACAAAGCATTAACATAGAGCAGGCAAGTCCCAACTGCTTGTCAAAAACCAAAAGTCCCCCCTTGCTTTGTGCTTTCTTGATGCTGAAAAAAGAGATTATAACAAGCATTTGTCAATGCCGAATGTCTGCTTGCAGTGTAACAGGTCTTTAAGAAACCCCTGATGTTGTTGGGACAACTCTGAAAAACATAATATCTAGACACAATTTAGCTTATACCGCACCCTTTTTTGTAATTGTGGCCCTTATCTGTTTATTACTATGGACATCTGCATGAAAACAGGATCTCTGCCCTATTTGCTCTGTCTGCTTGTTTACTTCTGCAGTCACAATTGTGTTTATGATAGCCCAATCTGTTACTGTGGAGATTATGATGTCATGAACAGGGAATTATGATGTCACGTATAGACAAGTAGCCAAAGTTAATGAAGTCCAGGGACAATAATCTTGTTTTTATGTCACTTCCCTCAGTAATAAAGAAAAAGGGAAAGGACTGCTTAAATATAATTCTGGCTAAATGGTACAGAGGGTAAAAGCACAGAACTGTAAAACAGCAGGTTGTAGGTTCAGTCCCCCTCAGGGCAACAAACAATGCTGTCTAAAGAAATCTGAGCTACAGTAAACCTGTACCTGGGCCAATGGCACTGGACGCCTCACCTCCCGCCACACTGGCGACCTGGGTTCACAAATGGACCAAGGTGGCTCGGGGGCTAGCAAGGGGGAAGTTGGATTTAGTGTCCATCGATAGCTCTACTCCTCCAAGCTGGGGGGAAAGTGTGTGCTGCTGCTTGGCTGTCACTTGGTGGAGGGTGAATGGTGGATGGTACAGCAGCGGTCATAAGAACTGAAAGTCAGAGGCGGGCACTGAAAGCATGCACTGTCTTCGCAGTCTCCGTATGTAACAATACACGCTGCTGGCTCTGACTCAAGGGGAGTAATGTGTGAAAAAGAACCAGTCTGCAGAATGACGATGCGACCCTGAAGGCACCACACCACCATCATCCATGACACCCACTCACACAACGAGGTAAGAACACACACACACACACACACACACACACACACACACACACACACACAGTGTGAGGCTTGATGTTTATCTTCAAAGCCTGATGATGCTAGCTGGCTAGTGGCGGAAAACCAATATGATTACTCTGGCTTTATTCTTTGAACTACAAGAAGTTTACACACATCAGCCAGCTGAACACCATCATTGTCAGCGTCTCAACATTGGCTTTTGAGAGGCAAGCCTCCTGCTTTTCTGCAACCATTGGCTTATACTGTACACACCTACAGAGCCCCTATACTACAGTACCAATATGTTCACTTTGTGTATGCACACAAGCAAACGTAAAAACACACTCGTATAAGTGGAATACACCATGCTTCCTGACCCTGTGGGAGAGGAGAGGACATTCAGGCAAGAAAGAAAATCCTGACTAAAAACTCCTACCAACAAGAAAAGAAGGAAGCCCCTTGCTACAAACAGGATATGAAAATCTCAAAAACTTCCAGAGTGCTCTCTCTATGCTGTTATCCCTTTGAGTGGCAAAACAAAACTAGAGTAACTAATGCCTTTGGAATGTTCCTGTCTCAGGGTTCAATGCTGAGGTCACAGCTTTCGACTGTACCATTACCCTTAGTGAGGAGTACATTACCCACATGTATTAAATACCTTTTAGCTATTGACAACGTGGAGTGATTAAGAAATTCCACTGTATGATCCTGGTAAAAGAGCAGAGCCCTGCAAACATCAAACCTGTGTAACATTTCCTAGATTTCAAAGTGTAAGACTTTTGAAGAAAATGGTCAAAATCAAGACCTGGTTCACATAAAACTTAGCTACTACCTTTGTCAGGAATTTTGCACTTGGGCATGGCATAACCCTGCTATGTAGAAAACTAGATGTGGTGACTCCACACAGATCACTCAACAACCTAGTCAACATGGTGGTGAACAAAAATATGGTTTTCCACAAATGTGACAAGTGACATTTGTCCATAGGCTTAAATAGTTTACTAATCAACCACGACAGCACCAGTGGTAGATTTGATGGTGGAGGTGGTTCATGCAGTGCAGGAGACAGGTGATCTAACTCCTTAAAAAAACAATGGACCCCTTTCTCCTCTGCCACTGTTGGCATATCGGCCTTGGCATGGTATGCCAAAATGGCAGACAGGTGAACCTTGAGGGGCTTAGTTCCCAGCTCTGCTTGTATCAGTAAGCAAAAGTAGCTTAGAATGTGCTTCACCAGCAGGAGAACCTCTTCTACTTACAACTGTGTACAAGTGTAAGTTTTATGAGTCAACTCCTTTCGCAACACCTCCACAACTTGGAAAATGTCACTGGAAAGCAAGGGTCTGGAATCTAACCACTTATGAGCTAGGCCAACAACTGCAGTGACTGAAGATATGGGTGCCTGACCATCCTCTCGGACCTCATAGAAAGGTTGAGCAAAAGTAGAAGCAGCTATGGTAGCCTGCTGCCAAGATTGAGGAGATCCTGGTACCAAAACTGGCATGGCCAGTCGGGCACAATCAGTGTCATGGACTTCCAATTTCTTTGTGCCTTGAAAACTACCCTGAAGACCAGAGAAAACTCAGGGAAGGCATACAGAAGGCCCTGAGCCCAGGACTGAGTGAACACCTTCGCTAAAAAGTGTACCCTTCTGCGGGGGGCAGATGCAGCTTCCTATTTTCCTAGTTAGGAAACAGATCTGATAATGGTGTTCCTCAGGCAAAGAACATCTAGGACACCACCCACGTGTACAGCGACCAGTCCCCTACACAAATGAGACAATCAGAAAGCTGTTTGTTGTTCCCTGCAACATGGACTACCACAAGGTCCATCTGCTAAATGCAGTACAGAGACCATGTTCACAACACCTCCAGACAGAGAGACAAGGAGTGTGCCACACTGTTTGTTCAGGTAGAAAATGGAGGTTATTTTGTCAGTGTCGACTAACTTAGCCGATGGCAGGCAAATTAACCAGTGTTCCAGCAGGTTAATGTGCATTCATGCAATACGAGCAGACTTGATAGACCAAATGGCCTTCTTCTGCTGGCTTGTTCGTATGTTCGTATTCAAGTTTTGTACAGTACAGAAGCAAGGCAAATGAGAACTGGTCCAAAAAGAATCTGTCAGTTGATTGGCTGCCATCCCCTAGATGTGGTGTTGATGGAACATAACATGCTTCTGAGTCAGAATCTGGATACAGTAAGGATGACCCTCCATGCTGGGGTAATCACTACTGATAGGGAGATGTGGAAATCCAGACTCTGGCTTAAAGTCTTTAGTTGAGATGCCTACCAGCAGTTGCACTGGGCGGGGGGATCCACCAGTAGAGGTCACTGCGGCAAAGCCACAAAGGCCGGAAGGGGTTCCACGGAGTGCATAACTGGAAGTTATGCCAGGATCAACAGCCATGGCTAAGTCGGGTCCACAGCCACTACTGAACTACCTCAACCCTCGGAAAAGACTCCATAAGTCCTTTTTCGCCATGCTGCGTGTTCCTATCTGTGACAGGTTCAATGTTAACAGGGAGAGCCAGATGATGAGGAAGAGTTCCAATGATGATATTGATGGCGATGTAGAGGATAAGAACACAACCTCGACCATCAACCCACTGGCCGACATCGCGCAAGTAGTGCTGGGTCCAATTATTCCCATTCCCACCAGCACCAGGTGATCTGGCAACTGCAATAGAGTCAGGCTGGCAAAGGCGGAATTGACGGGGGGGGCCAGGAGATTGGTCAACCCGACCCACCCAAATGGGGCTCAGCTGCCATCAACACTGCTATCTGGGAAGGAGGACTCTTCCTCCTTGACGGATTCATTCCAGAGGCTATGTTGGTTATCTGATGGGTGTACCAGAAATGAGGCCTCCAACTGTCTAGATGGAAGTCTTGTGGACTGAATAACTGGTTCAATGGGCAATCTGATCTGGTGAAAGGGTGACAGATCTTGAAGTCCACCTGGAAGGAGAGAGCATGAATGGCCCATCAGCTAATAGCATTCCAACTGTCATTGACGCTTTTTATTTTTTTTATTTTTCTATTTTGTTACAGTAATGTCTTGGTGGAGACTCAACTCAAGGAGGTGGACAGACAGAATGAAACCACAAAATCTTTTAGCCTCATGAGGTGCAGGAAGATTCATTGCAAACTCCTCTCCCATTGTCAGGACATTCACAACTGGCACAACATTGCCAGACTGAGAGATCACCTCTTGGGCCTATAACTGCGCTGCCACCCCCAACGGCAATACTCCATGTTGCAGGCAATGCCCAGGCAATAAAATAAAGATATCACAGCCAGCGACTGACATGCTTTACCTGCAGACCACACATTGGCATCCTTAGCTGTTCCATAGTGAACCTCAACTGAGCAGTGACAGAGAGATGGAATGCATACAGTATGTTGAGAAAGAATTTGAGAAAAAAAATTGCAAAACAAGCCTGAATACAATGCAGAATCCTAATTCACTACCAGGAGCTGTGTAGGAGACCAGGTCCTTCCAGCAGAAGAAAAGGTCCAAGTGCACTGTATGCTGAGGTGGAGGACCACATGGTTGTGTGGTTGGAGGAGGCCAGCTTGTACTGTTCCAGTAACCAAGCGTGCTAAGTGAAAGACTGCCTAAGCGTTGCTTGGAAACTGAATCTAGGTCATTCAAATGGATGTTTCCTCATGTTTAAAAAAGATTCAGGAAAATTCTGCGCTTCACTTCTGCAACACAATGGCTCCACCTTCTTATAATCATGCTCCCTGTAGATCTAGCTAATTTTCTGCACACAAAGAATTTTGTACTTTTACTTAGGAGACATTTATGTGACATTTCTAAGGAGAACTCACACCATGTTAAAATAAACTAACTTTAAACTAGCTAAGGAAACAATGAAAACTTAAGTCTGGCCTTTGAAGGGGAAAAAAAACAAACATTAAAGTTATTTGGTTTCAAAAAGTTGCCATCTGCCACAACTCAAGCTATGCATCTTATGAGTTTCAAGAGAGTTAAAAACTGGTATAGAAGGGCCGTCCCAGTGGCACTAAGGGTTAAGGCGCTGGGCACCACACCTCGCTCCAGGCTGGCGACCCAGGTTTGGGAATGGACTCAGGTAGCCTGGGGCCAGCAGGGGTGGAGAGGGATCGAGTGTCCGTGGACTGCTCTCCCTCTCCAGTGGAGGGGGGCCAACAGTTGTCGGCGCACTACCAACCTCTGGCAGAGGCTGGGGGGGGCGGTGCACTGGCACTGTATGGAAGGGAGTGAGCTTGGGGCATGGTGCCAGGAGGGAGCATGTGCAGATGTGTGCGTGCTCCCTCCACTGGCGTCATTGCACGCCTAAGCCCACACCAGTCAGGAAAAGCAGAAAACATGGCACTTGGTCTGGCCCGGCGATGGCGTCTGAGGGCTGCCTGTGCCATGAGGACCATCACCCAATACTGGATCCTGTGTCGGTGGGGAGTAAGGGTGACTCCCTGCCACCCCACCGCGGGGGTAGATGGCGATGGGGGCTTCACTGGGGGCCGGGCAGGACCAGATGGCGGCCGGAGGTGGACGGATGCTGGGGCGTGAACAGCAGACCAGAGCACCATACAGGTAAAAAATGATTAAGAAAAAAAAAACTTGTATAGAAAACAAGAAAATATAGAAACACAACATTTATCGCAATGGTCACAGTTAATGGGAATATTGTTCAATGCTTCACTTAAATTTTCCAGCATCCCATGGATCCAACAAGGGTAATACAGTACAACAAGCAAATGTAGGATCCCCACATCTTCAGATGTTTTTCAGTACCTCTATAAGTTTGCTCAGTGTGCTAAAAAACCAATGTTTGCTGTAGATTGTGCTTCCAATAGCATCACCACCAGCATCATCTTCATCACTAGGGGGAGGAGATGGGTTTCGGTCCATTCCCAAAGAATATGAGACTTTATCCAAGCTAGAACTTTTACAGAGTTCTCAGGATCCTCCTAATACATTGCTCTGAAAAAATACAGAACTACTGTTAAAGATTCAAATTAAAGAAATTTTTGTACCAACTAAACGTTTTTCAGTGTTAATTTAGATTTAACTAGAAAACCACAGAGGGGGAAAAAACAGATGAGGAGGATAGAGGCAGGTGTCATTCTGAAGAGAAAAGAACAGGTGGAAGGTTTACACCACTCCCTTATCAAAAAAAAATTACAACTTGTCAGACAGTTGCTATGAAAGGAGCAAATCTTTATTAGGGAACAAAACTGAACAAGGACATGGAAATGCCCACACATTTCAAAGCACAATGACTCTTCCTCAGGGCATAGAGTCATGCTATGACCTGGCAACCTTTTATACTATTTCTTTGAGGGACATATCCCCAAAGGAAAGTTCAAAATAAAAAAAAATTATAAAAAATGTATAAAAACAGCGTGCAACCAAATGGTGAACAATCAGACAATAAAACAAAAAAGTTGCTCTCTAAAAAGGATTACATGTCAGACAACCGTCAAAAAAAGATGGGGGGGCCAAAACAAGGCTCAAACGTATGCCAGGACAGACATGGTACATCACATCTCTTTATACAATTAGGTTAAACACCTTAGAAAATGCAGAGCAGTTGCAAATCCATAGCAGAATATTTTTTATAATACAACAAAATTAAGCAATGATGAATATGATAAACATGGGAGGAAAGGAGGGACAGAGAGAGAAGGGAAGTGCTGACAATACTTACCCACAACTACAGGAGATTTAGATCACCATCTGACATGGAGTGGGAGTTTATGAAAATGCTTAGGCAGACAGGTGGAATCTAGAAGGAAAGGAGTGAGGTTACAAGGAGGCGAGATAATATTCAGGCTTAGTCAGTTTCTTTCATGGCCACTTTTGATAATATCCTTCCTTCCTCTCTCCCTCCCTCCCTTTCACAGGGAGGGGGGAGCTGCGTTGAAGTTGTTAGCCAAAGCTGATAAAAAAAAAAAAAAGAGGCACAACAACTGACAGAAACCACCAATAAACAAATATACACCTGTCCACAGAGTACATTATTATGAATTACATAATTAGGTAGAGAGAGTTATTTAGTCCTGGGGGTACAATTAGTTGTTCGTTTACAGCAGCCACTATCACAAAAAGAGTTTGAAATCCAATATTTAAAATTAATACAAGGAGGTGGAGCATTATGAGCATATACTATAAATCCACATGGACTCTTTCTGCAATAAAATTCTAATGTCATCCCCGTCCCCACACACACACACACACACAAGTGGTGTTGGTGGGGGCATGGTTACATCCATGAATTTCACAGAGTTAGCCACAGGTCAGATGAAAATGGATCCTACTGTGCTTTCTATTTAAATGTTTTGGATGTTTCTTATGTAAGCAATAAGGCATGATGGGTTGTGCGTGGAACACATTTTACCGCATGGCCAGGGGCGTAATAAGGCACGAGGCTGAAGGCCGAGTGACTTCAGCCACTGGCCATGCGGTAAAATTTGTTCCATGCACATTCCAGAGTGCCTTATTGTGCTTATAAAATGGGCTCCTTTTTTAAAAACTTTTTACAGTTGGGAAAAGCATGTTTATATGTAGAAATAATAGATTTACTTGTGTGTATTTATGATCAAACAGTACTTCCGCCCCCCACTACAAATGATGTAACTGTTGATGTCACTGTATTGTTGCCTGCTTTCTTCCTGTTTGTTTTTTTCCCTCTCTGTTTTCCCCACATTCAAGTTATGGAATGTTTGTCATGGAATACATGGATTCAAAATTCTGCTCAGTTCCACTCCTAGAATGTTACTCTCCTAACATACTATACACACACACACGCACACACACACACACATACAAACAACAAAGGCCTCTGTTACAGCCAGAGACTCAATTATCTCACTGTCAAGGGAAGGAGAAGAGATTTCACTGATGAGCAGGCAAATATAGAAGGGTGATTTGTCACTGTCAGTAAAGAAACAGTTGTAATGAAAACTATAAACAATACTTAATGTTTCTAGTTTGTTTATGTGTGTAAGGAGAGTGTGATGATCAGAGAAACATTTGATTAATCTGTTTTATTTTGTATTTAGGGTAGTTTTATTTTTAGGGCCCAGTGCAAGTAAATGTGATGCTTACAGTTACAGGGCAAAAAACAATGACTGCCAGTTGAATTCTTAACATTCTACTGGAAACATAGAAACATAGAATTTGACGGCAGATAAGGACCGCTTGGCCCACCTAGTCTGCCCATTTTCCTACCTAACAGATAAGCTGCAGATCCTAGTTAACAAACAGTTTACTTCCTCCTACCCCCCACTAGGACTGCCTTATGCCTGTCCCATGCATTCTTGAATTCCCCCACTGTTCTTGACTCCAGGACCTTCTCAGGGAGGCTGTTCCATGCATCCACAACCCTCTCTGTGAAAAAATACTTCCTTACATTACCTCTGAGCCGTCCCCCCTCTATCTTCAAATTGTGCCCCCTTGTTCTTGCACATATCTTCTTCTGAAAGATGCTACCCTCTTGGACTTTGTTGATTCCCTTGAGGTACTTGAAAGTTTATATCATGTCCCTCTCTCCTTCTTTCCTCAAGGGTATACATATTAAGCTCCTTTAGTCTTTCTTAAGTATGTCTTCTAGTGCAGACCCTGCACCATTTTGAGTTGCCTCCTTGGACAGCCTCCACTCTGTCTATGTCTTTGCGGAGATGGGTCTCCAGAACTGCACACAGTACTCCAGATGGGGTCTCACCAACTGTCTGTACAGAGAGATAACAACTTCCTGTTTTCTACTATTGATGCCTCTTCCTATGCATCCCAGTATCTCCCAGCCTTCCCTGCCTTCTCACATTGCTTGCCCACCTTTAGGTCATCTGATATAATTACCCCAGGTCCCTTTCCATTTTCTTGTTGTCAGTATCTCACCCCCATTGTGTATTCTTCCCTTGGGTTTTTGTTTCCCAGGTGCATTACCTTGCACTTCTTTGCATTGAATCTGAGCTGCCATACATTTGACCATTCCTCCAACCTTGCCAAGTCCCTTCTCATCCTTTCCACTCCATCTTGTGTATCAACCCTGTTGCAGATCTTTGTGTGTCTGCAAAGAGACATACTTTTCCTTCCAGTTCCTCTGCAATGTCACTTATAAAGACATTACAAAGGACCGGTCCCAGTACTGAACCCTGCGGTACCCCGCTAGTAACCCTCCTTTCTTCACTGTGCACTCCATTTACTACTACCCTTTGCGTCCTGTTGTCTAGCCAATTTTTATCCAGGCTACCACCTTGGGGCCCACCCAAGGCTGGCTAACTTGCGACATTAATCCTTCTGTGGACTGTATCAAATGCCTTGCTAAAATCTAGGTAGGCCATGTCCACAGCCCTCCCTGGTCTACTGCTTTGGTCACCCAGTCAAAGAAATCTATTAGATTGGTCTGACCGACCTTCCCATCATGAATCCATGCTGCCTTGGGTCCTGTGCCCACTGGCCTCTAGGTACTCAACAATTCTTTCCTTCAGAAGTGATTCCATCATTTTCCCTACCACTGAGGTCAAACTAACTGGTCTGTAGTTTCCTAGCTCTGTCCTGTCCCCACTTTTGTGAAGAGGAATCACATCTGCCCTCCTCCAGTCCTCAGGTACCAACCCATCCTCCCATGATTTGTTAAAGAGAGTAGTCAGCGGTGTCACTAGTTCTACCCTTAGTTCTTTTAGAATTCTTGGTGAATCCCATCAGGCCCCATTGCTTTATCCACCTTCAATTTTATTAGTTCTTTCAGAACCCTTTCTTCTGTAAATGGACTGGTATCGACCCCCATCTTCAGAGTGTTTCTCTTGTTTGGTTTGAGTACCTCCCCTCCTCTTCCTTTGTGAATACTGAGCAGAAATATTACGTTCAGTATCCCTGCTTTTCACTGTCCCCTCTATCACATTCCTCCCTTTATTAAGCCTCAGTATCCCTCCTTTGGTCTTTCTTTGCTCCTAATGTACCTATAAAGGTCTTATCCCTTCTTAACAGAACTGGCTATCCTTTCCTCGGTTTGGGTCTTTGCTATTCTGACTGCCTTCCCAGCCTCTTTCTGCTTTAACTGATAAAGTTCTCTGTCCTGCTCCTTCTGTGTTTCCTTATATTTCCTGATTCCAGTGGTGATCAGTGCACATTTGGCAGCACTTTTTATTTTCCATGCGTGGAACATAATTGCTTCATGAACAACAGCCAATCAGATTTCAGGATTTTCTCTTACCATTTTATAAGTAAGCAATAAGACACGACAGGGTGTGCATGGAACAGATTTTACCGCACAGCCAGGGGCGTAATAAGGCACGAGGCCTTGGCCCGATTTGTGCTATAAGCGGGAGAAGGTGCTTTTAGCGAGGAAACGACAATGGCAGCATTTTTAAATGCCAACGTTCTAAGGCTTAGTAATTTTAGCCTTTTTACTGCCGTCTTTTTTTTTACCCATGCATGGAACATATTTCATGCATGGGTAAGTAGCCAATCACATTGCTGGATTTAACCCATCCATTTTATAAATAAGCAATAAGAGGCACAAGGGGTGTGCAAACCATATTTTACAACACTTGACCAGAGGCGTAATAAGGCACGAGGGCACGAAAGTGACTGCAGCTTCTTTCGCCGTGCTGTAAAATATGGTTTACACACACTCATGTGTGCCTTATTGCGCTTATAAAATTGACTCCTCTTTTTTTATTTTTTGACTATTGGGAAAAGCATGTTTATATGTAGGAAAATAGATTTACTTTGTGCATTTGTGATACAATAATCCTTCCGCCCACTACAAGTAATGTCACTGATGATGTCATTGTATTATTGCCTACTTTCTTCTTCCTGTTTTTTTTTTTTTTCTCTGTTGCTCCCCACATTCAAGATATGGAATGTTTGTCATGGAATGTTTGCCACAGAATATATGGATTCAAAATTCTGCTTATTTCCACTGGCAGAATGTTTATCTCCCAACACACTATAAACAGAGACAACAAAGGCCTTTGTTACAGCCAGAGACTCAGTTATCTCACTGTCAGGGCGTGAAGAAGAGAGTTCCCTGATAAGCAGTTAAAGATAGAAGGGGGATTTTTGACTGTCAGCAAAGAAACAGTTGTAGTGAAAACTGTTAACAATACTTATTAGAAATGTGTTTATGTATGTAAGGAGAGTGTGATAATCAGAGAAACAGCATTTAATTCATTTACTTTATTTTTAATTTAAGGTAGTTTTATTTTTTGGGGCCCAGTTGAAATTTGTTTACACTGTAAAGGTAGCAGCCATGTTTTCGGTGGAAGATCAGCTCTGGCAGTACAGGGTTAACTGAAATGCCTGTGTTCCAAATGGCCATTGATCTGTGTTGTAGACTCTTCACTGCTGAGCAGTCCTTTTTCTACCCATGTGTAAACCATATTTTACACATAAATAAGAGCCAATCAGATTACATGATTTTACCCTGCCATTTTATAAGTATTATTGGACCCTGGTTTTCAAGAGGCATGTGATCCTGCTAATGCATATTTTACAAGGGTACTTCATAATATACAAATTTAAAAGTGATATATAGAATATTCAATGACACTAATAACATAAATGTATTTTACAATATACACTTATGAGGACTGGAGGCATTCCACTATTTACATTTTTATTTACCAAATGGTAAATATTGATTACGTATTATCTATCGTCATTTCATTTTACAAAGAAAAAAGTACATTTTCAGTTTCATTTCCTTATTCTAACAGATCCAACTAACCAAGGAAAAACTGAATCGGTGGAAGGACATGAAATGACCACCATCCACCATACAGGTAACCCTGGGGGCACCCACAACCATGTACCATACAGGTTCCTCTGGGGCCCCCTACAACCATCTGTTATACAGGTAGCCCTGGGGGCACCCACAACCATGTACCATACAGGTTCCCCTGGGGCCCCCCCACAAACACCATTCACCACACAGATATCCCTAGGTCCCTACAACCATCATTTACCATACAGGTACCCTTGGTGCCTCCTACAACCACCAGCTGTCATACAGGTAGCCCTTGGGGCACCCACAACCATGTACCATACAGGTTCCCGTGGCCCCCCCCCACAAACACCATTCACCACACAGATATCCCTGGGTCCCTACAACCATCATTTACCATACAGGTATCCCTGGGTCTCCCAACAACCACTATTTATTTTGTATTACTTCTGCGTCTTACATTATGTAGTTTTACACAGGATCACCAACTGTATGTACCCTGATGAAGCTGGTTTTGCCACTGAAACACTGGTTCTCACTAACATAGAGTGGTGAATACATTTGGAAACTCACGAGTGCTGGCCCTTTTTTAATTTTTGGAGTTACTGTGAAGCAGAACACTTTATTGATTGAAAGCCTAGGGGGAGGAAACTGTACACTGGGGAAAAGTCAGACTCTTCACATGACTACCCATTTGGCTGCTCAGTGCTTACAAAATGTTGGGAGCAGATCACTATGTTGAAAACAAGGGAGCTCAAATATATATATCTGACCCCATATCAAGCATGTTTGGTGGTGCAGTATCAGTCAGCGCAAAAAATATGAGTCTGTAGAACAGGCCTTGGCAGATGATGGAGCACGGCGTATTGCTCCCAAGATCTGCCAAGTCCTGCTGGCAGATGTTACTGGCACCACACCACACTCTGGAACTTGGCTAATCATTCTCAAGGTGAGAGCTTCAGGCCAGTTTGGTAGCAGAATCAGGGATGACGTACTTCATGACAGACCTCAACTAACAAGCGGATCCAGCAGCTGCAGTCTTTCAGACGTCTCCATGAACTTTGCTACTGTACCTGCAACCACCAAAGCTGATGAGGTACTGGGCTCTATGAGATAGGATATTGCTGCTGTGTTCCATTGTCTCAAGTTGGGGGGGGGGGGCGTCTAAGCTGGCAGCAACTGGTTTCTAGTCTTATTTCTCCTTTTTCTGTAGTGGGGCAACTTCTCTCATAAGAGCAATGGTTAAGATATTGTTTAACACGTTTAGCAGGTTACAACAGAAATGCATGAAAGTGTGCCCCCCCCCCCCATACCCTGCCATCTGCTATAGTAGTTACTTTTTTTTTAGAGCTGCAGTGCACTCTGGTATCTTTCTATTTTCCAGGACTGACAGGGAGACGCCAAACAAGCAATGGCATTTGGCATAATGGTTTTCTGTGAAGCAAGATGCCTAGGTCGGGGTTGGCACTGGGAACAGGCTCCTCCTGCTCCCATGGCCTGATGCCACCAATGACAGCTGCTGACTGTCTCCTATCTGGATGCTGGTAGAACATGACAAGTTTTCTCTCACGCTGAATCTTACTTCGGATGCCTGAATTTGAGGCAATCACCAACTACATATGAAGATACAAGGTTTTCCTGAATGCATCTCATTTCTGGTACACGAGTCCCTTGGCTGCCTGTTCCCCTGAACACCCCCTTCTGGCTGGGAAATCACAGAGTTGGCGCCTCCTTTGTCTGGTCTATGCCCCTTCCTCCATACAGCTGATTCTTCTGCTTGGGCTTACTTGCTTAGGCAGACTGGAATTATTGGTCCAAGTTATATTTGGAGCTGAAACATAGACTTAGCACCAGATCAAGAACTGCTTCTGTGACGCCCTTAATCAGGAACCCATTTTGCAGTCCTTCCAGGATCACCTGACTCCTAATACATATTGTGGATGGTATGCTCCACTCCACCTTGGAAAGGTTGAAGTCCTCCACAATTACCACCTCTCCTTACCCCGCATCTTCCAATATTTGCAAGCTCAGTTCCCTGTCCCCCTCCTCATCGTGACTGGATGGTCTGCAAACCACCCCAAACCTCACCTTTCTCCCTCTACTGGACTGTAACTGAACCCATAATGCCTCCACCTTCCCTTCCTCTGACTCCTCCCTCATGCAAGTTATTCTCTCCCTGATGTAAACTACCACCCTCTCCCCTTTCCTCATGTATAGTTTGTATCCAGGGATCATAGGATGGTGCGGTGTTGCCAAAGTCTCGGTCATTGCCACTATGTCCACCCTCCTGTCTACTAATATTGCCTGCAGGTCGTCCATCTTGTTTCCAAGGCTCCATGCATTCAGACACCACCCTCCACCAAGAATCTGTCCTTCTTTCCCTTTCCTCTATTCTTCTCTTCACATTTCTCTCCTCTGTGTGCAACTCCCCCCACCCTTGTTATGTGTCCCTCACCCCCTCCATCCTTTGCTGTTTTCTCACCCCTTCCACCTCCTCCATCCAGACCTCTTCCATCACTGTGGGGGGAGGTTCATTTACCTCCCACTCTCTGAGTCTTTGAGCCTGCACACCCACTGCCCCCCCCCTTTAGTAGTTTAAATTAAGTGTAGTTGCTATGTATTCCCCCAGTTATTGTTGATGAAAGTGAATGTTAACCAAATAACACGGAACCTCTGTAAATCAGCTTGTAGTTCAAAGGTGTTTTAATCTGATAATAAAATAAATAAAATCTCCCTGTTTTTCCATCTCCCACTCTGCCCCTTCTTTTCTGACTATCTGTATCTGCTTCCACTTTTCCCTCTTCCTTTCCTTTTCTCTCCCCCCCAACCCAATTCTCCACTCTGTTTTACCTGCCTCCTCTTCCCTGCCCACCTTGTCTAATTCCCTGTCACCTCCCCTGTACTCCTACTCTCAGCTCTGGCTCAACCCAACCTCCTACTTCACCTCCTGCTGCCCCCTCCCTCCTTCCAGACAGTGATCCAAATCCATTTAATAAAGGCATCCCTTCAGAAGTTTCCACCCCAATGCTACCCTCATGTTCCCACCCTTTCCCATTTGCCACTCCTTCACCCTGGGCTCCCTGGCCCTCTGAAGAAGAGATTCCCCTATATACTGGGTGTTCCTCCTTGCTCCCATCTGCTGCCCGGATGCCCTTGCTCCCCTGGACACCACCCCTCTGCCTTTCCCTCCACTGTTCTGCTCCTCTGACTTACCACACCATTCTCCCCAGCTCCCATCTCAGCAGCCTTATTTCAGCCCTTAGCTGCTCAAGGCTCTTACACATTGGACAGCCCCTTTACTCAACATCACCCCCAAAAAGACTGCTGCCCACAACTATTGCAGTATACTGTATGGTGAAGCGTCGTTCTCCACCGAAATCCATCGTTGTGAAACCTGGTAGTCACACTAGTGGCGTTCGCGGTGCAGAACGATTTTCCACTGCACTGCGAACACTGCCACCGTGTCCTCGAGCAGCATTTGAAAGTTAGGGCTCACTCCATAGACAGGACACACAGCGAAAGCAGCAATGTCGGCGGCAGTACTAATGTTTAGCATTAAAACGTTCAAAATGTAAAGTCCTTAAACAGTTAAAATGTCAATCGTGAAAACGTTCAAAATGTAAAGTTCTTTTTTCCTTCTAGTAACCCAGTAAAAATGTTTTGAAGCAGAAACATGCTGTAGTGATTTTCCCCCCCCAAAAAAACGACGTTCCACCATACACTATAAAGAAAAGTGCATAGGGAACAGTTAACAACAGGGCTAATCTTTCACCTCGTTGGCACTATGACAACGGATTACCTTGAGAGCGCACCATCCTATGTTTACCACTCTCATGCTTCCCATACAAGTACCTATTCCCCCACATCCTCCCAGACCAGCTTCTCCTAGCCCCCAGTTACACATAACTATAAAATATATAAATTTCTATTTCACTTTTACCAGCTAAATGTAACAGCAGATCTCAATATTCTAGAACTCAGTGGACTGCTACTTCAGATGTTCTATCAGAATTAGAATACCGTGCTAGGAAAGTTGGTTCTTAGCAACAGCCTGATTCTAGCTCAAAAAATATTTTCAAGAAATGCCTTTTTTACAACAAGAAAAAAAAATCATGGGCCCAGAAAGCCCATCAAACAGTGACAAAGTCACAGTATCTCACAATCAACAGACCACCACACAGCAAGATGCCAGCTAATCCTGGTGACAAGGATACCTCCTCAAAAATCACACACTGCCTAACTAACATACTATTTGCCAGCAGATTAGGCCTTACGGTCTATCGAGTCTGCTCGAACCTCAGATCCCTAGTTGGGTGCCGAGGCCCTCCCCCCCTTGTGTTCCAGAAACTCCTATCATCCATCCCCACCCCCCTGGGACAGGCCATCATCTGATACATCCACTTTCTGTGTCTGTCCCACCCTCTCTTGAAGCCCTCCACAGTGGATCTTTGAACCAGCTCGCCAGGCAGTGCATCCAAGAGTCCACCACCCTCTCAGTGAAAAACCTCCTCCTCTTTTCCCCCCTCACCCTTCCACCTTCCAACTTCAAACCATGCCCTTTGGTGATACCTCCCTGCTTTAGTCTAAAGATCCCTTCCATGTTTACCCTATTTATTCCCTTGAGATACTTGAAGACCTCAATCATGTCCCCCCTGTCTCTCCTCTCCTCCAATGAAAACAGGCAGAGCTCCTCAAGTCTGTCCTCATACGTCAAAACCCCTAGCCCTCGTATCATCTTAGCTGCCCGCCTCTGTACCCTCTCCAGGAGCTGTATGTCCTTCTTCAAGTGTGGTCTCCAGTACTGTACACAGTACTCAAGGTGTGGTCTAACCACCCATTGTACAGCAGCAGAATCACTCTTGCTCCTAGAGGTGATCCCCTCACGATGCATCCCAACATCCTGTTTGCCTTGCTAGCCTCTCCTGCACTGCTCAGTTATTCTATACATGCATCCACCATGACCCCTAGGTCTTTTTCCCAATTGAGCCTCCAGCCTCCCTCCCAGGGTGTACCTGTGTTTAGGGTTTCCACCCAAGATGTAACACCTTGCACTTGGTGATATTGAAATTAAATTTCCATGTGTGAGCCCAGCTTTCCAGGGTGTCCAGGTCCCCTTGCAGGGCCAACCTCCCCTCTTCTCCCTCAACTACTGCTCCCATCTTGGAGTCATCAGTGAAGAGACTCATTTCACACCCTATACCCTCCCTGATGTCCGATATGTATGCATTAAACAGGATTGGACCCAGGACCGAGCCCTCATGGGTACCCCAATACCAACCTCTCTAGGGTTCAAGAGCTCCCACAGACCACCACTCTCTGAAAAGGCCCAGCTAGCCAGCTTTTCAATCCATCTGACCATCAAAGGCCTACTCCCAACCCCATCAGTTTCTCCACCAGACCATTGTTGGGGACAGAGTCAAACGCCTTGCTGAAGTCCAAGAATAATACATCCACAGGCTTTCCCTGTCCAGTTCTGATGTTACCCATTCGTGAACTCCACAAGATTGGTTTGACATGATCTACCTGGCACAAACCCATGTTGCCGACTATCCAGACCTCCCACCTCCTCCAAGTACACCCCCAATCGTTCCTTTAGTATACTCTACATTAATTTTCCCACCACAGAGGTCAAACTGATGGGTCTATAGTTACCTGGTACGTCCCTCGAACCCCCTTTATGGATTGGCACCACATGTGATCTGTGTGCTAGAGACAGACTACATCTCAATTTGGAGGGGAAGGGAATCCTTAAGTTGAAAATAGAGGGGTTCATTGGTGAAAAGTGGGGTTTAAACTTGTGAAGGGGGGTGGGATGGGAGAAAAGGCTGTCAAGGGGGTGCCGATAAAGGAGGGACTCTGTCTCCACCCCCCTGGAGACCAGGAGGATTGCAGGAAAAGGCCAACTGGCAAAGTGCAGACCAGGGGAAAACAGAATCCCCATGGGAACACGAGCAGGGGAAATGGAACTATAGGGAAAGGGTGGAAGGTAGTCCTGCTAAATGCCAGGAGCTTGGGCAATAAAATGCCTGAGCTCCAGGCGATGCTAACTGAGGGAGCAGTGGATGTGGCAGCGGGCACTGAGACTTGGGCCACTGCAAGAAATGACTGGGACCTGAACCTGGAGGGATACACTATGTTCAGGAAGGACAGGGGGGAGGGAAGGGGAGGAGGGGTAGCAATGATAGTCAAAAACTGCATTGGCATAGGGGGAGTAGAGGAGGCGGAGGGAACTGTGGAGGCGATTTGGGTCACCTTGATAACAAGGGGGGGCAAGAGAGTAAAAATAGGAGTGGTGTATAGACCCCCTGCCCTGGCGGAGGAGCTGGAGGACAGTCTGGTGGCAGATGGGAGACACTGCAGACTGGGCAGAGGAACAGTGGTGGTGTTGGGGGACTTAAACATGCCAGGAACAGACTGGGAGACTATGACATCCTCTGTGACCAGGGAACAGAGGTTGTTGGATGTCTTTCAAGACGCGTTCCTAACTCAGCAGGTGAGGAACCGACCAGGGAGGCATGGGTACTGGATGTGGTCCTGGCAGACAGTGACCAGATTGGGGGCCTGGAGGTAAGGGACCCATTGGCGGGGAGTGACCATGCCCGCGGTCTGGTTCTGCTGGACCTAGGAGGGTGAAGGCTGCACAAAGACGGAAGTAACCAACTCAGGGGGGCGGATTTTAAGGAAATGGGAAGGATCCTAGGGAGCATTTGATGGGATTGGGTCAGACATGGACGCTGATAGTAGGTGGAAATCACAGGAGGGGTGCAGGATGCTACCAGCACCTGTGCAAGAGTAAGACGAAAATGTGGTAGGGCCCAAAAACCCTGTTGGTGGACCAGGGAGGTCCAGGAGGTGGTGCGGGGAAAGAAAGCAGCCTATAAGCAATTCAAGTGCTCAAGGAGTGAAAGGGATCGAGGGGAGTACGAGCTGATGGCTAGAAGGACCACTAGAGTGGTGAGGGCGGCTAAGGCAAGGAAGGAGCAGAACCTGGCCAGGGAAATTAGGAGAGGGAACAAGGGGTTCTTTAGATACATTGGGGAAAAACGAAGGGTGAAGGGGCAGATTAGCAGGATTAAATCAGGGGAGAGATGGGCACAAGACCCGGGGGAGCAGGCTGAGGTACTAAATGAGTACTTCACCTCAGTTTTCACTAGGAAAATGGGGTGCTGCATCATACATGGGAGGAGACAGAGATACTGAGGAGGGGGGACCTTACCGCGGCAGGTCTGGGGAGGGGAGGCATCACTGGCAGGTGGGGGAGGGCTAAGCAGGGAAGGGGTACGGAAGTGGAAATCACAGCAGAGAGAGTGAGGAAGCCCTCAGCTCCCTTAAGACAGAGAAAGCACCGGGCCGGATAAATTACATCCCAGAGTGCTGAAGGAACTTGCAGATGTCCTGGCAAAACCCTGGCAGAGCTTTTCACCATCTCTCTGAGGACAGGGTGGGTGCCCCAAGACTGGAAGGTGGCGCATATAGTGCCTATCCACAAGGGGATCAAGGGAGGTGGCAGGGAACTACAGGCCTGTCAGCCTGACATCGGTGGTGGGCAAGGTGATGGAGGCATTGTCAAGGAGAGGCTGGGGGGACCTGGATAAGTCAGGTGCCTGGACGATAGACAGCATGGATTCATCCCGGGGAAATCGTGTCAGACAAACCTGGTGGAGTTTTATGACTGGGTGACAAGTGCCTTGGACCTGGGTAGACCAGTGGATGTCCTCTTTCTAGACTTCAGCAAGGCATTTGACTCTGTTCCTCACGTGGGTCTGTTGGACAAGCTGGGAGAAATGGGGTGGGGAACCAGATGATCAGATGGATAGGAAATTGGCTCCAGGACCGACCCAGAGGGTCGTGAGTTGGTGGGATAGTCTCATCCCCAAGGAGGGTCATTAGTGGGGTCCCACAGGGATCAGTCCTTGGCCCTTCTGTTCAACGCCACGTATCTGACATAAGGACAGGAATCAGGAGTGAGATGAGTCTCTTTGCAGATGACTTGGAAACTGGGGGCGTGTGGTGGATGGGGAGGAGGGAGGGTGGCCCTACAGGGGACCTGAGGCTCTGGAAAGATGGTCTAGAAAGTGGGAAGCTGAGTTCAATGCAGGGAATGCAAGGTACTCCACCTGGGGCCAGAACCCAGGCCAATGTACACCGGGGGAATGCTACGTCTCGATGGCTGAGAGGGACCTGGGGTGGTGGTGGATGTCAAGATGAACAACTCGGAGACTTGTGGGAGGGCAGCAGCCAAGGCCAACAGGATGCTAGGATGCATCGCTAGGGGATCACCTCCAGAAGGAGGGAAGTGATACTCCTCTGTATAACTGCTTGGTGAGGCCGCACCTTGAGTACTGTGTGCAGTTTTGAGGCCACACTTAAAGCGGACATTAACCTCCTGGAGAGGGTCCAGAGGAGGGCAACCAAAATGATTTGGGGCTTGGGGGACAGGACCTATGAGGAGAGGCTCAAGAGCTAAATATGTACACATTGGAAGAGAGAAGGGACCGGGGGACATGATAGAGTCTTTAGGTACATGAAGAGGATAAATAGGGGAGGAAGAGGGTGTTTCAAGGAAGGAGGAAGGGGCACTAGAGGGCATGGGTGGAAGCTGGAGGGGAAGATTCAGGGGAGAAAGGAGGAGGTGCTATCACTGAGAGGGTGGTGGAGCCATGGAATGCACTGCCTAGGGGGCTAGTGGAGGCAGAGACAGTGGAGGGTTCAAGAGGGTGGGACAGGTACAGGGGAAGGGTTCTGGAAGCAAAATCCAATGCAGCAAGAGTATCCGGAACTGGGAAGGGAGAAGCCAGAGAAGGCGAGAGGGACAGCAAGGTCAGCACCCAGGCCGGGGACTGACCAAACGAGCAGACACGAAAGACCGTTAGGCCTATTCTGCTGGCATTTTAGTATGTTAGTATGTGCCTCTCGCAAGTCCCTAGGTACCCTCCCTGTCTCAAGTGACCTGTTGAAGAGCTCCACCAGGGGTGCAGCCAGTATGTCCACCAATTCCCATAGTACTCTCGGATGAATGCCATCCGGCCCAGGAGATTTGTCTTTCTTTGGGACCTTGAGGGCTAACCACACCCTTTTGGAGGAGATAGCATCATCCGTCCCCTCCACCTTACTGGCCTTTTTATCCTTATCCTGATGCGACACCCCTGGGATACCTTTCCCTTCCTCCCTCTTGCTCCATTTCTGTTGCTCCCCTGATCCCACTCACTGCCGCTTCTATCCCCATTGTGCCTTGCTTGTAGATATCCCATCCCCTCCTAGTGAACACAGAGGCAAAGTACTAAGTAAATACTCTGCCTGGTCCTCGCCTCTTCCATCCACCCTCCTTCTGATCTTAATCTGCTGAGATGGCCCTTAGTTTTTCTCCGCTCCCCGGTGTACCGGAAGAACCCCTTTTCCCCTCCATGTATCCCCTGTGCCAGCCGCTGCTCTTTACTGGACTTTGCCCCCCTCACCATCCACGTGACTTTTCTAGATGCAAGATGGTACATTTCCTTATCCCTATCCCCTCTTATTGTTTTATATTTTTTGTAGGCCGCCTTCTTTTCTCTGACCGCTACCTGAACCTCATTGGACCACCAGCATGGTTTATGTGACCTTGCTCCCTTACGTTTCACCTTAGCGCAGGTCCTGACTGCCTCATGAAGTCCCTGTTTTATGACCTCCCATCTCCTTTCCACATTTTCATTGATATAATCCCTTTAAATGATCCTTGAGAATATTTCCCATGCCACAAAGTCTGCCCCTGAAGTCCACTGCCAGTGTCCTAGATCTCCCCTCCCCCATGCTTATTTGAAACCAGACAGTATTGTGGTGGCTCCCAGTCAGGATCCTCTACAACCAGGTCCCTTACCAGATCCCCATCTGCCAGAACCACGTCCAAGACATGCCCCTCCCTTGTGGGCTCCATCACATGCTGTGTTAAGAACACATCCTGGAAGCCGTCCCAGCAGCCTCTGCTCCTGGCCACCTTAGGAGGACATGGTTCCCTCAGTTGTACCTGGCATATTAAGGTCCCCATCAACACCACTCCTTTCCCTTTTGGTCCACACTGGGCAATGATGTTGTCCAGCAAACCATCCTGCAGAACATCACCCATCCCAGGGGACCTATATACTACACCCAACTTGACCTTATCACCTGCTGGGGATCGTAAGGTGACCCATAAGGCCTCCACGTTTCCCTCTGCCTCTTCTACCCTAGCAATTTCTATGTCATCTCTAATGAACATAGCCACTCCACCCCCTCTGCCCTCCTTTCTATCCTTCCTAAGCATAGTGTACCCCTGCACGTTTAGGTCCCAGTCATGGTTTTTATTGGCCCACATCTCCATGACTGCCACATCCACCACCCCGAACAGCATGGCCTGGAACTCTGGCAACTTGTTTCCCAAGCTCCTGGCATTAACTAACACCAACCCCACCCCTTATCCCTGATCCCTTTGTCGAACCCCACCCAGGTTCCTTATACTTCCATCCTCCCTCTGCTCCTCCTGAAACCTCCACCCCAGTCTGTCCCCTTGGGTTTGAAGGCTACTCCCTCATCTGGAGGAGAGGGCTTCTGGTCAGCCCCTCCCTTATCCCTTCCCCCCTCACAAGTTTAAACCCCATCTTTCTTGAATGTAGTCAGCCATCCCCTGTTTAAGGACTTCCTTCCCTAATGGGGCAAGATGAAGCCTGTCCTTGGCATACAGTCCCTTATCCTCCCAAACTCCTTTCCAGTTCCCTAACACCCCCAACCCACTCTCTTCACATTACTTCCTGAGCCAGTCATTAACCTCTGTGATCTTCATTTTTTTTCTCTACTGAGGCCTTTAGTACTGGCAATATCTCCGAAAAGGAAATGTTGCATCCATTATCCCGACAGACGCTGGCAAGTTCTTGGAACCTTGCTTGGATTTCCAAAACGCCATTTCCCTCTAGATCATTAGTTCCTAAATGCACCAGGAAATCCAGTTTCCCTCCACAATCCCTAACCAGTTCATACAGCATGAACTTTGCTCTGTGCACTGTCAGCCCAGAAATACTCACTACCTTCACCTGGCTATGGCATCCACCCCCGTCCCTCCCACTGGATACCCCTAATCATTGAGTCTCCCAATAACAGAACCTTAACACCGCCATCATCCTTATGGTTACCTCCACTATGCCCTCTCAGCCCCATCCCCCTTTATTCGTGATCTCAATTCCTTGGAGTCTTCCTGCCTTATTAGAGACCCCCTTGTCACCCTTCCCTTTCTGCCTCCCTTGTTATTTTGTCCACTTAACTCAGACCCCCTCTTAATAGGTGTCCCCTTTAACCCTCTCTTATCCGAACCATTTATCCTGGCCCTGATGGTTTCTCCTTCCCCCACACCGCCATCCTCTCCCTTGTAATAGTAGCCCTATCTCCAGAGGCTCTCTGTGGGTCCCCTTTAGCTAGGGCCCCATCCTTGGTACCGACCCCCCTGCTGAAGGGGGGCTCCTTCCCCACCTCCTTGTCTCCCAGTTTCTCTCCAGTCATGCTCTCCTCCCTCATGTCTGCAATATGTTGCATCTCCCCCATCTGCTTAACATTTATGTTTCCCCTCTGGGACTATTTCTATCCTTTCCATTGTTGGTCTTGTGATGCCCTTATGGTATCCGACCTCCCCCCGGCCTCTGTATCAGTTTCCTCATTTCCACCAACCCCTTCCTCCCCCTCTAGGTTGCTTAGTAGCTCAAATTTATTGTGACACTCTATGTCAGCCTCCATCAAGTAACCCAAGTTTCCCCTGACTGCACCTCTAAACTGCCCCTCTTCCTCCCCTCTTGCTCTGTTCTCCTTAGGAGCTCCCTTCCCACAGTCTGCTGTTTTAGGCTTCCCCACAACAGCCCCTCCCTTCTCAATGTCTGCTCTACTAGGCTTCCCCACAACAGCCCCTCCTGGCTCTTCCCCCTCCACTCTCTTTGTATTCGGAATGTTCATCCCGTACGCTTTCCCCTTAGCGTCAACATCCCATCTAAGGTCCTCTGTCCCCACATCCCTCCTCCTGCTTGCTGTAACATAACATCCTGTACTTCAGAGCTGCCCCAGCCTCCCTCAGCTCCACCCTTCTGCTGCCCATATCCACACCTCTTATCCTTGACACCCCCCAAACTTACTCCTTAACCAATATACTTCACTCCTGATACAAGATAGCTGTCTACAGAGTGGGCAGCCTCCCTCTCCAGGCCCAATTGAGAATTATTGCCATCCCACAGCCTGTGCAGCCTACAACCCTTCCGAAGATGCCTGCCATGGTGGAAATATGGCCACCCTGTTTGTCCCCTCTGTTTATAATGGCACACACCCTTTTCTCAGTCCTTCCCCTGGAATACAGTTACTCTCTATACTGACTGCAGTTATTTACAAACCCAATTTCAACCCCACCAATAAAGTTCCCAAGTCTCACAAACACATACAGTCCAGTGTGTGTCCAGTCCCACTAACAATGTGTGTATGCAGACATCAGGTACCATATGATGTCACAGGCCCACCAGTTCCTGTTGCTTCAAATTTCAGTCCCAAACTACTATATATGATTAAACTAAACCTACACAAGATGTGATTCGCCACATAACAAACATGCTGACTATCCTGTTCCCAAACAACATGAAACACACAAATCCCACACATATGAAGGCCAATAAGGTATGCGTGGATGAGATAAGTGGCCTAGGGTTGCATAATTTTACACTTTTCCTCCTACTGAGTAAATTATTCCAAATGGAATCCTCTCAATGAATATGAAGGGATGAACCATCTAATCAAGTGGTGCTGGGTACTGGCACACTGTATATTGCGGACCAACCTGGCTCTGCTTCAGGAGATCCACCTAACCGACCTGGAACACTCCAAACTAAAATGGGACTGGGTGGCATATGGTTGTTTTTTTTGGGGGGGTTGCTTTATGTCACATGCTAGGGGGTGGCAATTCTTTTGCGTAAAAATTTCCCATTTTCGGCCTCATCTTACAGTATTGGTAGACACAGATCACGGACCTGGTATGGCTCTCCTATCCATAGTTGTCAACTTTAATCTCCCAATGATGATCCATTATTTATTTGGTGTATATTTTTTCTCCTCCTAGACACGGTCGGCAAGTAATCCCAACCAACACCCCAGCCCCCAAACCCATGATCAGACCACCTCCTCATATCTCCCACGGATTACCCCCTGTGGCGGGGCAGCGAGGCACTATCCACAGCTCAACTCACCCAGAACGGATCCAACTGTGGAGGCACCATTCGAGTCGAGCTGCGGAGGTCAGAAGATCATGTTGCTTGACCTGTGCCAGTTTTTCCCTCTGTTTTTTTCTCCCTGCGGAGTGTGGGTGTGCAATGATGTCTGGGCACAGTGTGCCGATGTCTGCTTCACTCTGCCCCACTTACGGCACCGCTCTAGTAGTGCCCCGGTCATTCGCCAGGGCTGCTACAGAAGCGGTGGCTCCTGATCCCCAAGGATAGGGAGAGCAGTTCTCTGTGATGCTCAATCCTATCCCACTCCTGCCAACCCCTGGCAGCCCGGGCTCACGTCCAAACCCAGGTCGCCGGCGTGGCGTGAGGTGTGGAGTCCAGCACCTCAACCCTCAGCGCCACCATGCCGGCTGATGATCCATCATTTAAAAGTGTTTTGCTATTGCTATTGGGCCTCAGAGGTGATACCGTATGGGGTAGGACATTTTTACCTGATCTCAGGTCCTGTATTGGACACATCTGCCAACTCGCCAAACTCTCTTCCTAAATCCTCTAACATCAAACACACAGTGCACGGACCATACAGTAGGTTTCTTAGATGTGTGGTGAATTCTCCATCCCCTCGGCAAGGATTTTCCTTCTTGTCTCAGGTGCATCACACTTACTCTAGAACAGATAAGCTTTATGTCCCTTCTTATTTACTTTCTTAGGTCATAGCAGCAAAGTATTCTCCAATTTTAATTTCAGATCATTCCCATTTAAATCTTTTGATAGGCAGCTTGGTAGAGCCCCAACTGCAGTGTATTTAGCAGCTGTATCCAATAACCTGAACTGGGTTGTAAGTAAGCTGGGTTTCCAAAACAGTATTTCAGCACAGATCAAATAACGATTATGCACTCTCACTGCTGGTAGCTGTGACTGGAACTGAACTGAAAGTAAACGGAGATTGGGGAGGAGGTTCCACATTTTTGCGTCATGATGTCATGAGTACATGCTATCCCTGGATGAAGGTCACCACTGTCTCAGAAGAAAAAAATACTCACTGGAATGATGATGTTTCTTCTACAGGGTGTAGTTGTGAGTACTATAAATAGCACTATCTCAGCCTTAAGGAGTTGCCCTTGTGGTAGAACTTTAGAATGTTAAAATTCAGCCTCTGCTGCGTGGTCATGATGCTCATCCTGACATTCCAACCACAGATGTATAGCTGAACAGCAGAAGACAGCAGTGACCATTCGCCCAACCAATGCTATTTATTTTATTTATTTTTATTTTATTAATGTCTCGAAATTACAATACCGTTGAGCAAAAATCTCTTTTACAAATGTTCCACATCAGAGAACTAAGCAAAGATAACAAAAGACAACATGCATGGTAGAAAATACAGTAACTAGACAATGGTGACTAAGCAAGCAGAGAGCAATACATATATGTGAAATGAACCAACAATTGTATAAAGTGCACCAGGGTGATCAGTATTTACAACAAAAGAAAAAATTACTCACCTTAGTAATGTTGTTTCTTCTACTGGAGTCTTGCTATATTATGACATATGCAGTATAACCCCAGGTTAGAACTGCTTCGGAGGTGAAAGAGTTAACTTCCATGCAGGGCATGGAATCTTGAGCGCGAGCTCGGTTGAACACTCTGTCTGTTGAAGCTCAAACTTAAACTGTCAGATCTTTACGAGCAAAAACTCACTAAGGTTCTGTGTGGAAGCCGTAAACCTACACTAGCCACTGGCTACTAATTACAAAAACACCTTTTGTTCTTGATCCCAAAACAAAGACTCAAGTCGGGGGATTCAAGAAGGAAAATTTAAGCATAACACCTAAGCACCCTAGAAGGGTGAAATAAAGTGGGCATCAAAGAAGTGCCAACATTGCACTGCCCACCCACATCCCAAAAACAGAGGTTCTGAGAGGGAGGTCATAATATAGCAAGACTCCATTAGAAGAAACAACATTACTAGGGTGGTAATTTTTCTTCAAACAACATAAAGTCTTGCTATATTATAACATATGCAGACTACACAGCAGTACCTCCATGGAGGAGGGACAGAACCTACTTCCGGAATAGGCTCTGAAGCACAGCTGTGCCAAATCGAGCATCACTCCTAGCCTGGATATCCAAGGAGTAATGCTTAGTAAAAGTGTGAATTGTTTTCCAGGTAGCAGCTTGACATATCTCTAGGATAGGAATGTCCCTGGCAACAGCCAGAGACGCAGCTGTACCCCTGGTAGGGTGAGCCCTCAGGCCTGAGGGAGGAACCTTACCCAGTTTTCAGAACAGAATTGGATACAAGAGACAATCCACCTGGCAATGGATCTTTAGTGGCAGGTTTCTTTACCAACCTCACCATAAGTGAGGAACAATTGGAGGGATTGAACCTGTGACCCTTAGTGCGTTCTATATAGTAACTAAGGACTCTTTTGACATCTAAACTGTGCAATCTCTCTCACCAGAGGAGGAATGGTCAGTGAAGTACACAGGGAGAGACACAGATTGATTAAGGTGGAAGTCGGAAACCACCTTAGGCAAAAAACTTCCTGTTAGTCCTGAGGACTACCTTATCTCTATGAAAGGAGATAAAATCAGGCTCCACTGACAAGGCTTGTTGCTCACTTATGCGCCTGGTAGAGGCGATGGCTACCAGAAACACAGTTTTCTAAGTCAAGTATTTAAGCTCTGCTGAAGACAATGGCTCAAAAGGGGGTTGCATAAGCTGAGCGATGCAAATATTAAGATCCCAAGCAGGGGCAGGATCCCTGAACGGGGGGTTGGTGTGAAGCAACCCTTTAAAAAACTTGGAGAACACAGGGTGAGCTGATAAAGAAGAGGGTTTACCTGCTGACAAGAAAGACAGACACAGCTGCCAAGTGCACTTTTAGGGTAGCTGGTCTCTGCCCCAAGTAATTCAAATGCACCAAATAATCCAGGATCGTGGGCACACCAGCAGATTCTGGGGAAATATGTTTACCAGCACACCATATGGAAAATCTCTTCCATTTTGAATTATAGGTAGCCCTGGTGGAAGGCTTCCTAGAGGCCTTCAAGATACCCAATACACCTTGAGAAAGGTGTAGGTCAGCAAACTCTAACTCTTCAAGAGCCAAGCCTTGAGATTGAGAGATTTGAGGTTGATTCCAAACTCTCCCTGGGCACAGGTTAACAGGTTGTGATTTTGGGAAGACATAGGGGAGGGTGGACTGCTAGGACATGAGGAGTGGGTACCAGGGCTGCCTGGCCCAATCTGGAGCAATCAGGATCATCTTGCAGGATTGAGATCTGATTCTGACTAGCACTTTGAAAAGAAGGGGGAACGGGGGAAAGCATAGAGAAACTTCCCTTCCCAACTGAGAATGAAGGCATCCAGAGGGATATGAGCCCAACACTGGGGGCCTGCAGCAAAAAAGGGGAAGTTGGGGATTGTCTGGGGCTGCAAAGAGATCTATTTACGGGGTGCCCCATCTGGTAAATATTACCTCCAATACTAGGGGATCCAGTGCCCATTCGTGATGGCCCTGGGAAATCCTGCCGAGAGCATCCGCTTAGACATTGTCCTTGCCTGGGAGGTGAACTCGTGAAGGAAGGCTGCTCAGAGAATAAGCCAGAGACCACAACTTCATCGCTTGCGCAAGGCCGTGAGACCTGAGTGCCCCCTTGTTTGTTGATGTACCACATTGTAGTGGTATTGTCTGTTCTGACCTGAACTACCTTGTTCTGGACAGATGTGGAAAAAACCTGGAGTGCTAGAAAAACTGCTCTGAGCTACAGCAAATTGATGTGGAGCAGAGATTCCTGAGGGGCCACAGCCCTTGGGTGGAAAGGTCGCCCATGTGAGCCCCCACCCAAGAGGGATGCATCTGTAGTAGGGTCAAGGAATGAGACTGGGGAGTGAAGGGAACCCCTGTCTCAGATTGTTCTGATCCTGCCACCACTGAAGGGCCTGGATCAGGGTTGAGTCACTGGAATCAATTTGGTTGGGGATCCGTCCTTTGAGACCAAAAGGCTCTCAAATGGAACTGGATGTCCCTCATCTGAAATCTCGCCTCCCTGCACCACTGCTGTAGAAGCAGCCATGTGCCCCAGGAGCTGTAGATAATGCCTTGCTGGTCGAGACCTGCAGGGTGAAAGAGGAGGCCAGAGACACCAGGGTCCTTGCTCTTTCCAGAGGAAGGAAGGCTCTGGCTTCTTTTGTGTTCAGTTCTGCGTCTATAAAGGTGAGAAGATGGACAGCTCCAGAACTGACTTTGGAAGATTGAGAAGGAAACCTATAGATGTAAGCAGCTGCTGGGTTACTTGTAAATGCAGTTTGACCTGTTCTGGAGACTGGCCTACAATGAGCCAGTCGTCCAGATAAGGAAAGATGGCAATCTTTGCCTTCTTAAATGAGCAACTGCTACTGCCAGACATTTTGTGAACACCCTTGGAGCCGAGGAGAGGCCAAGGGCATTGCTCTGAACTGGTAATGGCCTGAGGGTAGTTCAATCTGAGGTACTTTCATGGGAGCTTCTGATAAGAACATGGAAGTAGGCATCCTTGAGGTCCAGGGAGGCTAGCCAGTCCCTGGCCTTAGAGAGGGTAAAATAATCCCAGGGTCACCATTTTGAACTTTGGTTTTAAAATGTGCTTGTTTAGATACCTGAGATCCAGAATGGGCCGCCATTCTCCTGTCTTTTTTGGGGTAAGGAAGTACCTGGAGTACAACCCTTTGCCCTGGTGTATGGGTAGAACCCTTTCTATGGCTCTGAGAGCCAGGAGGGAAGAAACTTCTGCTTCCAGGGCAAGTGCTTCTGATGGGTTTGCAGGTGGAAAAGACCTGGCTCTCATCTTCGGAAATTTTTTGACGCTGAGAACCAGTCCCTGGCTTACTACTTCCAAGACCCACTTGTCTGATGTTAAAGACTTCCAGTCCAGGACAAAGTAAGCCAGCCTGCCCCCTACCGGTAGTGGAGAATCGGTCCTGGCTACCCCATCAGGGAGCCTGTTTTGCAGGGGCTTTGGGTTGAGGGGTAGAAGCAGGCTTACTAGAGCCCCTTCTGCCCCTTCCTCTAAAGAACCCCCTCTGGGCATAAGCAGAAGAGGAGGCCTGGGCTTGGTAAAACGGCCTATGAAAAGGTCTGCCCCTGCCCCTGACTTGCTGCCTTTGAGGAGTGACTTGCCTTTCTTTGGCCTGTGCACTCCTATAGGTGGTCCTATGCTCATCCATTTTCTTCATATGATTCTCTGTCTGCTCCCCAAACAGACAATTTCCCACAACAGGAAAATCCATAGCCTTAGAATGAGTATCCTGTGACAGGGCAGTACATCTGAGCCAGGCCATTCTGCGAAGAGACACAGGTGTAGCCATGACTCTTGATGAAACATCATTAGAGTCTACAGCAGCATGAAATTGCACCTTGGATGCCTCAATACCATCCGCAGCCACCTGCTCCAGCTCCCTGGCAAGCTGTTCAGGGGCCTGTTTTGCTAGGGCCAGGACAGTATCCCACCTGGATTTCTGGTACCTAGCTGCGAAGCTTTATAATTTGCCTGTCTGAGTCCCAAATATGCTGCCATGTACTGCTTTTTGCCACGGCATCCATCCTCCTGGAATCCTTTTCAGGAGGGTGAGAGGCTAGAGGAATATTAGCCTTGTCACAGGCTGCAGTCTGCACTACCCCACATGGCCGCACTTGGATAGGAACTCCGTATCAGAGCCTGATAAAGCATACCTCTTGTCCATCCTTTTATCCACAGGAGGACAGAATGAGGAGTTTTAGAATTTTTACTGTCTGTTTCCTAAAAGATTTATGCAAGGAATAGACAGTCTCCTAGACTCTGGAATATCCATCATTTCCACAAAATCAGGCTCTTCTGATCATCAACAGCTTCCTCAACAGGGAGTTGCAGAGTGTCAGCAACTTTCTTGTAAAACAAAAATGAGAGAGGACTCAGATAGCCTGGGAGGGGATACTCCTGAGGGTCTGTCTGGAGAGATGTCCGGTTCAATGGGCACACCCAGACTGTCAAAATCACACTCACTCTCCTCGTACCCCTCCTCCCCTTCCTCTGGTTCATAAAAATCTTCAAAATCATAATCTTGAACCGAGGGAACTGACCGAACCGGGCGCTTGCCCAATGGTGCCGGTTCGGACGGAACTGGGGAAAGAGACTGGACAATTTGAATAGCTTTGGCTATTTCCTCAGCGGTTGGAGAAAGAACTTTTGGCCCCAAACTAGCTGACCTTCTAGCCCTTTTAGTTGGAACCAGCTCCTCAGAGCTGGCTCTTCATTTGCCCGAGGAAGCATCGCCCTGGTCAGAGGGCACTCCCTCAGGTTCGGTTGGAACCGAACCGGGCTGGCCATCCGGGTCAGCTGACTTTTTGGCCTCCCTTTCCCTGAGCCTACCAACTCTTTTTTCCACGGTGGCAGCAGGAAAATTCTTACAAATCTGGCAGTCTGCATTGAGGTGGTCAAACCCCAGACAATATACACAAATGGTGTGTGGGTCAGCCTTGGCAAAGGCTTCCCACAGAGGCACAGTGCTGAAACCCAGTGGGTCCGGTTTTCTTTTGGGTTTCTCAGACATAGTGCCAGCCTAACCAAAACTTGCCTGTTAATGGCAATCCACCAAGCAAGACTCTCTTATCGGTTCCCAACCATGTCACGGGTCATGGAAAAAACCGTAATAAAATCCTGTTTTTAGAACCGATAAGAACCGGGAACCGCACTCTAAAGGGCTAGAAAGTAATTTTAAAACCCCTCTGATCGGTTCAAACCGAACCGAAAAAGACGTTTACAAGTTCCACACAGAAGAAAAAATAATAAATAAGCCTATCTATTACTTACAATACCACAGACAGAGCTTGAACTGACAATTGCGTTAAATTTCCGTAAAATAAACCGAGAATTACACTTTAAAACCAACAAACAAACCGATCAGCAGGAGGAATCGTCGGAGCGACTGTTCAGTGAGGCAGAGTAAAGAATCTGACAGTTTAAGTTTGAGCTACAACAAGTTCTAGTTCAAGTTCAAGTTTATTGCAGGAAAACTCCATTGAGCAAGCTCATTCACAAGGAAGTCCTGTGACATAAACACTTAAAGTACAAACACAGATAGGTAATAACAGTATATACATGAAATACACGTTACATGATACAGGCTGGATATACATACAAGGGTACCACATAGGGTGACCGCAGGTGGTAAACATTGATATGAGATAGGAAGCGACTTATAGGTCGTATACTGATAAATGAAACATGATGACTGGTGTGATTTGACTTAATCAAATCAAATCAAATCAAATATACAGTATTTTGGCAGCTAGAACAAACAACAGTCTACAACTGATATGGGAGGGAGGAGAGATTTGATAGAGTAGCAGTGGAGCGAAGCAAAGATAAAGCCAGGAGTAGAAGGGAAGGGAAAGCAGTTAATATGACAAATCAATTATACCTCACCAGTGGATAAATATGGCACACATGGGAAGGAAGAGACTTAATGACAGTTACAGGTGTCTTTTATTTTGGCTGAACTTAGCGATTTGTAGAAGTTTATTGAAGCTGTGTAGTTAGTTTCAGTACGGTTTGTAATTGGTTCCAAATGGAGGGAAGGGCATATGCAATAGCACGTTTACAAAGGAAGTCCGCGTCCTTGGTATGTCAAGCATAATAAAGTCAGATTTTCTTAACGAGTATGCACTATGTAGATACTAATAAGGGAAGAGAGATAGCTTGGCAATTTCTGCAGGAGCAGTTTAAGAGTCCATAGCCCAGCATGGAGCAGGCGCCTAGTAGTAAGGGATGTCCAACCAACAGCTGCATATAGTCACAGTGGTGCGAATGGTAAGGAGTTGGTAATGAACCGTACGCACGGTGATAAAGGATGTCCAGTTTACTTAGATTTGCAAGAGTGGTGGAGGAATAGATTACATCGCCATAGTCGAGTAGGGGGAGAAAAGTGGCCTGTACAAGCTTGTTTCGAGTTTCAAGGGGGAAAAGGGGCCTACTTCTGTAGAAGAAACCTAACCTTGCTTTTAACCTTCTAGAGACATCTTCGATGTGGTCACTGAAAGATAATTTATTGTCAATCCAGATACCTAGATATTGAAATTTGGTTACAACTTCCAGAGGCTCGTTTAGCGTGGTGACAATTAAGTCTTGGGCAAGAGTATTGGGGGGGCCTGAGACAGCACTGAGGGAGAATATCATCGCTTTAGTCTTCTTGGCATTGAGCAGAAGCTTTGCCTTTATTAAATTATGCTCATGTTGTGCGAAGTCCGCTTGAAGCACTCCCTTGACTTCAGATAACGATGAGCCAGAAGTATACAACACAGTATCATCTGCAAAAGTGCAGATTGGACGAGATATGTTAGCATCTAAGTCATTGATGTACAGAGAAACAAGATAGGCCTAAGATGGATCCTTGGGGACTCCTCTTGCAACTGGCAAGGCAGCAGAAAAAAGCCTTCCCTTTACTTTTGGAATCTTCCAGTTAGATAGCTAGAGAACCACCGGTGGTATGGTATGTGGCACCCAGCTTTGCAAGGCAATTGACTAATAGTTTGTGATCAACAGTATCAAAAGCTTTGCTGAGGTCCAAAAGACTGCACCAGTTACCTTCTTAGCATCTATAGCAGAGATCCAATCATTGGTTACTTTTGCTAGTGCAGTGATTGTGCTATGATTAGCCCGGAAGCCAGATTGAGCTGGGTTAATGAGAGAGAAGGTTTCCAAGTGAGATTTTAACTGAATATGGATCAGTTTTTCGAGAACTTTAGAAAGGATAGACAATATGGAGATAGGCCTATAGTTGTTTACATCGCATGGGTCACCAAATTTAAAAAGAGGGAGGATATGTGCTGATTTCCAGCAGGACGGCACAGCAGCAGATGTAATGGAAAGATTGAAGATGTGGAGAATTGGGGCAGTGAGATGGGCATAGCCTGACCTTAGGAAAAAGGGTTCCAAGCCATCGCCCCCGCGCTTTTTTGTGTCTAAGTTAAGAAGAGAATCTTCTACTTTATAAGTTATCTCGGACAGTTGGAAGGGACTGTGCAGGACTAGATGTGGCGGAGGGGTATGCTGGCTCACCGCAGCACCAGCATAAGGTGACGAAGTCAAAGCTAATCCAGCTGTGGCAAAGTGGGAGTTAAGTTCCTCCAGGATTAGGGACTTGTTTTCCACAATCTTGCCACTTGCGACTATCTTTGTTGGGACAGAGGGGCCATGGCCGTCCTTCTATAGCTTTGATAGTCTTCCATATTTTATGAGGTTACCTTTAGCTTGTTCGAGAGTAGAAATATAATAGTTAGCTTTTGCAGAGCAAGGTTTTTCACACAGTTATTCCTGGCTGTTCTAAAGGCCTGCCAATCCGAAGATTCTTTGAATGTCTAGCTTTAGCCCAGAGCTTACTCTCGAGCTATAAGGGCTGCCTTGAGATCCGAGGTGAACCAGGGATTGAATTGTTCCGCACTTTACTTTAATGAAAGGGGCATGCTTATTTATTATTGCAGTGAGTTTGTCATTAGGATGCAAGCTGTCTTGTTGACATCTTTGGCTAGGTAAAGATCTTGCCATCTGATCATGCTCAGGTCAGATAGGAAGTTTACTGCACTGAATTTGCGAAAGGATCTTTTGTTATAAAGATGGGCTTGCGGCGGCCTTAATTTGAGATCTTATGCAAGCAACAATTCCATGATCGCTCATGTGCTTGTGAAACACTGCCAAATGAGATATTTTTGTGGATGGGTGGTTAGTACCACATCTAGAATGGAACTGTTGGCAGTATTTAGAGTGTTGTTCCTAGCAGGTTCTCCGACTAATTGCCCAAGACCTAGCTCGTCACAAAGGGATTTGAGGCCATGTGATTTAGGTGACAGCCAGTCCATATTTAGATCTCCTAGAAATATTGTTTCAGTTTTTGCATCTACGAACATGGATTTCAAAAGATTAAGGACTTCATCACCACCAGACGGGGGTCTGTAGCCACCTAGGATAGTGATACATTCCGAGGAGGGGAGATGAAGGCTCAGCGAAACTAACTCAAATTCCTTGGCTAGAGATTTGCAACTAATATTGGTGACCAAGTACTTAGATTTGGCATAGATAACCACACCCCCGCTTCTAGACTCTCTATCTGCTCTAAATAAATTGTAGCCCTGCAGTGATATTTGTTGATCAGTGTTCGTCTTTTTTAACCACGACTCAGTAATTATGATAAGGTCTGGGTTAACGTGTGCAGCCCAGGCTTGCAGCTGTACAAGTTTTTTAGGCAGGCTTAAAATGTTGACCATCATCATTTTGAGACCTGTGGCCTCACCAAATCGATAGGCGAGGTAAGTTGTGGGGGCCAGGGTTGAGCTCCAAATTTCCTGAGCAGAGAGAAGAAGCAGAAGTATAACTTTCTTTAAGGAGCTTATAAGAATGGAGACTGCTTTTTATTTCTTTGCGTAACCCATATCGTGCTACGTAAGAGCGGCGCCACTGTAATGACAGTTGATTGTGATCAATGTAGTGCTTGGATAGACATAGGTGAGGACAGTATAAAGGGTGTAGGCTAACCGGGGAATAGGCTAAAGGGAGAGGAGAATGACAGAGTGTCTGCACGGTAGACTGTTATAACATTAGGTATTGATAAGGTACATTGGAGAATTGAATTGCATTGAGGTACTTCCAATTGCACTGTATTGCTGAAAACTCTGCACCTTAGGAGCAATAAAAAGACAATAAGGAGAGCCATGGTCCCAGATTGAGTGGTCTCGTGATTTGTATTAGTGCAATATTTTCTAGACAAGAAATGTGCCCACCTAGGTACCCATTTAAAACCTAGATGAGAAAATACAGCAGAAAGGGGGACAAGGAGAACAGGAGCAGCTTAGTTAGTGGCCATCCACCCTTCAGACACAAGCCCCTTGTAGCAGAACCGGAAAAGAAGTAGAATGATAATGCAGGCCATATTGCCCACAAAAGAATACGGTGATTTATGTAGAAGACCAAGAATCCCTCTAGTGGCAGGTCTGTATAACCTGCTAATGGAAAACTAGCCACTTAAAAAAAAAGGTAGTTAAGACTTATCGGAGCCAAGGCAGAGTGCTTGGATTTGGGGGCGCTGCAGGAATAGCAGTCAAACAGAAGAGGTGTAAGCAATTTAAAACAGTAGTAGAAATTACAATCCAGCTAATACAGTAGAAAAACTCCTAATAACACAGTAGAAATGTGCTTAGTTCTATGGAAAGTCTAACAAAGTGCCAGGTGTCTACAGCAGGGGAAAACTCCTGCCAATCAGAGTGGGTTTGCTGGAAGCACCCGTGTTCCGATTGGCTGCGCTGTCCCATACCTTCCAAGGAGCTGCAGGCGGGTGTCCTGGTCTTGGTCAGTGGCTGGCTGGGTGCCGGCCGACCCGTGGTGAGCTGGAACAGCCCTGTTCAGAGACAAGCAGCTTCCAAGAAGCTGCAGGCGGGTGTCCTGGTCTTGGTCGGTGGCTGGCTGGGTGCCGGCCAACCGTGGGTGAGCTGGAACAGCCCTGTTCAGGGACAAGCAGCTTCCAAGGAGCTGCAGGCGGGTGTCCTGGTCTTGGCCGGTGGCTGGCTGGGTGCCGCCGACCGTGGGTGAGCTGGAACAGCCCTGTTCAGGGACAAGCAGCTTCCAAGGAGCTGCAGGCGGGTGTCCTGGTCTTGGTCGGTGGCTGGCTGGGTGCCGGCCGACCGTGGGTGAGCTGGAACAGCCCTGTTCAGGGACAAGCAGCTTCCAAGGAGCTGCAGGCAGGTGTCCTGGTCTTGGTCGGTGGCTGGCTGGGTGCCGGCCGACCGTGGGTGAGCTGGAACAGCCCTGTTCAGGGACAAGCAGCTTCCCAGGAGCTGCAGGCGGGTGTCCTGGTCTTGGTCGGTGGCTGGCTGGGTGCCGGCCGACCGTGGGTGAGCTGGAATAGCCCTGTTCAGGGACAAGCAGCTTCCAAGGAGCTGCAGGCGGGTGTCCTGGTCTTGGTCGGTGGCTGGCTGGGTGCCGGCCGACCGTGGGTGAGCTGGAACAGCCCTGTTCAGGGACAAGCAGCTTCCAAGGAGCTGCAGGCGGGTGTCCTGGTCTTGGTCGGTGGCTGGCTGGGTGTCAACAGACAACAGACAGAGTGTTCAACCGAGCTCGCGCTCAAGATTCTATGCCCTGCATGGAAGTTAACTCTTTCACCTCCGGAGCAGTTCTAACCTGGGGTTATACTGCATACGTCATAATATAGCAAGACTTCATGTTGTTTGAAGGACAGATTATGAAAAACAGCCTAAGGAGGCCTTGTCAAGACTGTTTTAAGGCTAAAGGACGTCAAGTGCAGGAGAAGGGGGATGGGAGAAAGAGTAATGTTGGAGGCAGAAAAGATTGGGTAGTGCTGGGAAGAGGGGGAGTGGGAGGTAGAGTTGGTAAAAAGGCGGGGGAGAACAGTTAAAGTGCTTGATAGTCACAGGATGGGGTAGCAAAGAAGGCTAAGGGAAGCAGTCACAACTACTGTTTGCTGCGAGGTATTGACGAAGCTTATATTTGAATGGGCCCAGTTTGGCTTCAGTTGAGATGTGTCTGTGCAGCGAGTTGATCCAGAATGAGGCTCTGTAGGCAAACGATCTTTGCCCTTGAGTGGTACAGCAATGTGGGACTGTGAAGAGCTGGTTTTCCATTCCTCGTGTACGGCGTGGGTTACAGAACAGGTTTAGTAGAGACTGAACCCCTAGAGGTGTGAGACCAATACTTGTTTTTTTTAGCAAGTAGGCAGGTTTGGTATTTAATCCGACCTTTTAACTGCAGCCAGCAAGTCTGGGCATAAAGGTCACATGTATGTGTGAGACGAGCCGCTCCTGTGATGAGTCTACAGGCTTTGTTAAGCGCTAAGGCAATCTGTCAGAGGGCCCTGTCTGAGCCATAGCTGATCAGCCCATAATCTACGACAGAGATGACTGAGCTGTGGATTGCCAGTCTTAATGCTTCTGGAGTCAGACTGCACTTGTGCCTGTGTGGTAGTCCAATGCGTATGTTTACTGTTTTGGCAATGTTTTCAATATGTAGTGTGTATGAGAGAGTGCTATCTAAAGTTACCCCAAGGTATCTGAAGTGTTGGACTTGTTCCAGGGCTGTGCCCAAGTAGTTTTTAATGATCAGTGGGTGGGATTTATGCTGGTTATGGGGGTTACTGAAAAGCATAACTTTGTTTTTTTTATAGTTGAGTATCCGCTTGTGTCAACTAAACCACTCCTCCACATTTGCAAAGCTATGCTGAAGTCGGTTTTCAAGGAGTTTAGGATCATGGACCCGCATATTCAAACTGTGCCAGGCTGTGGCGCAAGCCTGGGCGCAGCTCAACTTTGTTGCGCCAGGGTGTGGCCTGGGCGATATTCAACAGAGCTGCACTATGGCACAGCAGCTTTGAATAGCACACCCTGGCCACCCCTACTGTGCATGGCGCAGTGGCACTGCGCCAGCGCAAGTGGCCAGAGTGGAACATGGAGATGCGCTAGCGCAAGTGCCATTGCGCCATGCACAGCACCTGCGATATTCAAAAGGGGATATGCAAATGGGGCCATAATTTATGCAAGGCGCACAGGGGGCCATTTGCATCTCATTACGGCCCCATTTGTATGCCATTAGCATGCAGGTGCGCCAATCCCCGACGACTTGCGCCCTGCCAGGCAGCAGCCGTCAGGGACCAACACCCCCTGCAGCCCGATTGCGGGCATTCGTGTAAACCCCCCCCCGCGTCCTATATCCCTGGTGGTCCAGTGGACGCACACAGCCAATCGCAGGCATCAGTAATAGAACCCCTCCCCAAGTCCAATATCCCTGGTGGTCCAGTGGACCGCACTCAACCTGATCGCTGGCATCAGTAATAGAACCCCCAGTCCAATATCCCTGGTGGTCCAGTGGACCGATCGCTGCCCATCGCAGGCATCTGTAAGTCATACTGGTAATGCGGTATGGGCTGCGCCCATTGCTCACGCTGTGAACCAATGGGCGTTCAGCATACTGAGCTGTCAGTCGGCGGGCGGCAGGCGGGTGGGGTACTGCCGCCCGCTGGCTGGACGGGAGGGGAGCAGGGTGGTGGGGCTCAGTGGGCGGGTGGCGTGGGGGGTGCACTAGACTCACCAAGGTAGTAGGGGTATTTGATGACTTACATGCCGGCGATCAGTCCACTGGACCACCAGGGATATTGGACTGGGGGGGGGGGGTTCTATTACTGATGCCCGCAATCGGGCTGAGTGCGGTCCACAGGGGGGATTTCGCTACACGGATGCCCGCAATGGGGCATGGGGGCGCTGCCAGGTGCGGCAGGAACTTGGGTGGTGGCTGCTGCTGTGTTGCGCCCTGCAATGTGGCAGCTCACCTGTGGATGGCCATCACTTGTTCCTTTTTTTTTGGCTTAACTTTGTGCAGGTGCAGGTAGGGGTTGAGCATGCATGACTCTGCACATCCCGGGCTGAATATCGGGCTGTGCAGGTTATGCATGGGTACGCCCCCCCACCTGTGCCTGCATACATTACCGATGCGCTCCGGCGCATCAGGATTCGTGCGGCGCACTTTTCCCTTTTGAATATCGTGCCGGGGCGCATCAGTGGGTTGTGCATGGCGCAATACTGTTGCGCCATGTGCAACCCTTTTGAATATCTGGGCCATGGTGTCTTGTGAAGATGACAGCATGATCCGCATAAAGCAGGATCTGTTCTTAACAAGAGCTTGGGAGGTTACTCAGGAAGAGACTGAACAGGAGGGGGCCCGGTATGGATCCTTGTGGGACACCTAAGCGACTGGCTGCCTTTCAAAAAGTACATTTGATATTTTCACCTGTTGTGTATGGTTAACCAGATAGCTTTTGAACCAAGCAGTGGTTTCGTTACAGAGTCCTGTGCCGGACAGCTGCTCAAGTAATAAGATGTGGTGTACCTTATTAAAGGCTTTAGTCAAATCTATAAAGCCTGCTCCCACCATCTGACCTTGAGCTAGAGAGTTGTGTATTCTTTTTTTTTTATAAACTCTTTATTTACGTATTTTTTCCAGTAATGTAAAATCATACAACACTATATTAAAAACATCTATCAATCACAACAGACATAAAAATTAAGAAAATTAATAAGTACAGGGTCAATTGATGGCTATAGCTTCAGTACGATTCTTCAACATTGATGTTATAAGAAAGTTAACATTTCATCCCACATCCTGATATGGTATAGATATTCATTACGATGCAACATATAAAGAAAGAAAGGGAATGCCACCAGTCCTTATGCATAATTATTTGACAATTTATCTTTATGAGATATCATATTCTCCTCCCCAGCACCCTCCCCACCCCAGAATATTCCATTAAGTGTCATATTCCGTTTCTCCCAGTGTATTTTGATCTTTCCTTTATATTTCAGATCCCCTCACAGAACAAATTCTGGCCTAAATTTCATAATATAAAGGACCGATCTCCTCCATAATTTCTCAAAATTATCCTTTGCATGTCTAACTAATGCTGTCAGCTTCCCCATATAGTACCCTTCTATCACTGTATCCTGCCAGTCTGTGGTAGTGGGTGTTGTCAACGAGAGCCATTGGCATGTGATGGCTTTTTTTAGCTGCAAGCAATGAGGTATTTAGTAAGGCCCTGTTTGCCTTATCCCAAAGCTCCGGTGGGAACAGGGAGAAAAGAAAAAGGTCTACAGTAATCTGTATTGGGGAAACTAACATGTCTGAAAGTTCCAGCTACAGAGCAACCAGAAAAGGCTTCAAATTAGGGCAGCCCATAAAAATATGACCATGGGTAGCAGGGGAGGTCCCACAACCCCTCCAGCACCCTGCTCCCAGATCCAGCATATATTTAGCCTGTATAGCTGGTGTTTTAAAAAAATCTTATGGTGACCTTCCAACTGAACTCTCTCCATCTGTGGAAGGTTGTTCCAGAATGCATCCCATTAACATGGCGTTCCTGTCCTGTGTCTTACATCTGTACCTCCAAGTCCTCCTCCCACCTCCGTTTTATGCTGTACAGGGAGTCGTTCCGTAATAGCAATAGCGCCTTATTTAAGCAAGATGGCTCACGGGTGCGCGGCACTCCAGTGCTCTTCTGATATCTACTATTGGGGCTTTATATCCCTGTATTAGAGAGTCCTGAGACGAGAGATTTAACAAAATTAATAACTTGCAGGTATTGAAACTTGTCCTGAGACTGCAGTCCATACATAGCCCTCAACTCTTCAAATGGACAGGGGATTCCATCCTTAAGAACATGCCATATTGTGATTATCCTGTCTTTCCCACCATCTAAAACCCATATCCATTACGGCAGGTCAGAAAAGGTGGTAATGAGAGAGAAATTAGCTAAGGCTTTATTTGTTTAAACCCCTTAGATTCCAAAAGTGAATTCCAACATCTCAGTGTGCATCTGATATATGGATTATTTGTAATGTTTCATATCTGGGGTCTCGGGTATGTCAATAGAATCTAAAATAAATTGCCTAAATCTTCTGCTTTGATTTCTAATTCCCTCTATTTCACAAAATAAGAATCATGTAACCATAGGAGGACCGTCCTTCATTGAGCTGCCAAATGATAGGTTGCAAAGTCAGGTAAAGCCAACTCCCCCCCACCGTCTTTTGGGTAGCTGTAGAGTAGTATATTTGACTGTAGGTTGGTTCAAGTCCCAGCTGTACCTGGATATTTTTTTGTTAACTTCCATAAAGAATTTTTGTGGAGAAGTAATAGGGAGTGTTTGTGCCAGATATAAAACTCTCAGGAGAAGGTTCATTCTTAACTCTTCCACCTTTTGTATGAGTGGAAGGGGGAGGAACCTCAATCTCTCCATGTCCCCACTAAGGCCACATAAAAGAGGTTCATAATTAAATACATCTGGTCTGGATTAGCCAATAACTTTTCCCCTAAATACTTTAAACTAGGTAAATTCCACCAGAAAGGGTACTGTCTTTGAATGGTCGGTGATGGTATGTAATTCACCTGTAAAACTTCAGTTTTAGCCAAGTTCACTCGGTATCCTGCTAGTTCACCAAACCCGTCTAATAGTTTCCACAGTGGGTGGAGTGAGGACTCCGGGTTTGACAGATACACCAATAAATCATCAGCGTATAATGCTAGTTTAAGAGTTTCTGCCTCCACCATCAGCCCCTTCATGTCATCTACCTGCCTTACTGCTTGTGCCAATGGCTCTAAATAGAGCGCAAACAATAGTGGGCTCACGGGGCAACCTTGTCTCGTTACTCTAAGTAAGGGAACTGGGGGAAGGACATCGCCCCATTAGCTTTCACATAGGCCACTGGGTTACCATACAGGAACATGACAGTCCTCCGAAAGGTCTCCGGAAAGGCCAGGGCCTCCATCACTGCCATCAGAAAAGGCTACGCTACCCGGTCAAAGGCCTTCTCTGCATCTAAACTCATAAGTAAGAATGGGGCCCTTGACCATGCAGTGTGGTATAACACATGCAGAGTTCTTTTGATATTGTCCTGCATCTGTCTAGGAGGCACAAACCACACTGATCAAAATCGATGAGTTGAGGCAGTATCCCCTCCAAGTATGAAGCCATAATCTTAGTAAAGATTTTGTAATCAAGATTCAAGATCGATATAAGTCTATATGAGAAACAATATGATGAATCTTTCCCTGGATTAGGGATACTTGATATAATGGCATATCTCCAGGAGACCGAGATCCGCTCCCTCCCCCCCAATGTACTTCACTGCAGGCCTCCAGCAAGGGAAAAAGTAAAAGATCTTGAAACGTCTTGTAGAATTCACCAGTATACCCATCTGGGCCTAGACTTTTGCCAGATTTAAGGCTACGAATGGTGGAATCTATCTCTGATGGGGCCTTGAGCTGGGTTATATGCGAGTCAGCTAATCTGGGTAGCCGCAGGCAGGTCAGAAAGGCCTGGATGCCTGGTAGGTCACATCCCCCTCTGGTGTATATAGTTTTGTGTAGAAAACTTAGAATGCCTCCCTAATCTCTGCTGGAACACTGGTTCATTTACCTAGCATTGGGAAGTGGATGTGTGTTATGGTGGTGTGTGCCACTTTGTGCCGAAGCCTATATGCCAACAGACGTGTGGCGCAGGGCCCCCTCCCCCCATAGTATCTTTGTCTAATAAACTGGAGTGTCTGTTCTGTTTTATAATTCAGTATATGTTGTATTCATTGCTTTGTGTCTTCAAGTAACAGCCGTAGCCCTTCATCTCCCCCCCGCATGCTGGTCCTGTAAGTCCCTCAGTTGTAACTGAAGGTTTTCCCGAACTGCAGCTTGTGCTTTTTTATAGTGTGCAGCATATTTTATTATTTCACCTCTCAGGATTGCTTTTAGAGTGTCCCAGAAAGGCCCTGAGCTAACCTCTTGCCCCCTATTTTCTTCCAGGATATGTGGAATAAGCTCTTAAATTTTTTCTTGCAACTCGGGCAAGTTTCGGAAAACATTATTAAACCGCCAAAAAGTGGACCTATTATCCTTCTGCCAGTTTACATTTAGTATCAGAGGGGAATGGTCTGATGGCGTAAAAGGCATCATCTCGCAGCATATGCACATGCTCACCAGAGACATGAAAGTAATCAATTCTCATATAAATTTTATGTACTGCAGAGATATGAGTAAATTTCTGCTGGGTAGGATTTAAATATCTCCATGCATCTGCCCACCCTGCAAGTTTCATATGTACACTGGCTGTTTTCTGAGTACTTGTTCGATAGGGGGCCTGGTGTTGGTGATGTCCCTGTTCTCGTAAATCATATTGTGATCACCCCCCAACTATTAATGTCCGAGTGTGATAAGAGGTGCTCTTTGAAATAAAGAGCTCACCACCTGGGGTGAAGAGCCTGATGGAATATACATACTTGCCAAAGTGATAGGGGCTCCCTCCAGATCTCCAGTGCCAAACGGCCCTCAGGGTCGGAGTAGGAGGAAACTATGCGGAAGTGAGTGGAGCGGGTCACCAGGACAGATGTGCCTCTTACCATTCCTATATGAGGAGGAAATCACCTGTGTATATCCAAATTTTGCCAATTTCTGATGTTCCTCCCTACATAGGTGTGCTTCCTGAAGGAGAATGAAGGAGGGTCATTGTTTTTGGAGGAGCGATAATGTCTTGTACCTCTTGACCGGGTTGTTTAGTCGGTTCACATTTAGTGAACAGACCTTAAATGTCCTCACTGACGTCATAATTGTAATTTTAAAATTTCCTGTAAAGATAGTAACCCCCCTCTCTCAGTATTCCAAGATCCAGGCAGGTACCCTGGATCCATACTCCACCAGGCTGCAACTGGTACTCCACCCCACTCACCACTGTTTAAGACAGAGTTAGAACCATCCCACTGTGTTCTTAAAGTTGTCAGGATAGGACAGTTATATACTGTAGGCTCTGACCATTTATCAAGTAAATATAACAATAAACAAACAACTGTAACCTTAACCATCTTTAACCATTTGTAACTATAATACAAATATGTACTCCCAATGGAGAGGGGCATTGTTTGTTGCCCTTTCAGAAGCTGAGCAAGGCCGCATGAAACGGGAGGGCCCAGCTAGGAGGCTGAGAAGAGTAGTCCTGCCTAACACCTCCTGGGTCGGCAAATGCGTGAACCCTTGCAATGGCTAGGTGAAGCACATACCAGAAAACGTGTATCCAAGTCCCCAGCATGTTCTGCTGGAGGTGTTTTCTGTGTGTTTCCAGGAGAGGTAATGTCCCTCAACCCCACTGCTAGTGTTCGTGAAGAAGAAGAAAAAAAAAAAAAAAAAAAAGAACCAGTTAAATGTGATCCCACTCCATAACTAGTAATTCTGTGGGATCTTATAACATATCTTTCCTATAAGTAACTGCTTCTAATTCCAGCATTTCAAAGATACTACATTCAGTGGAGCATGTGTATATTGCTAGCTCCATCTAGTGGTCTAAACCATTAGTGACCACTCAATCAGTTTAACTAGCCTATCTGGACCTTTTCAGATTACATATTTAAAACATACCCGCTTCTGGGTTCATACAACTCATGTCCATTTATGTTTTGCGAGTTCTCTGTCCTCAAAGGAAATGATGCATGGAAGAGAAAAAATTAAACCTACAATTCATGCATTGCAGGAGCTCATGTTAACCTGATAAGGAGTCAGTTTTCATGTTAAATAAATGTATGCATCTTCTCACCTAAAAATTAAAACAGTTCACCTTTCTGGTCCTGAGGGAAAGGGTTTTACCAAGGTATTCTAATCCCAGCTAAGAGGGGGCACATCTCGGGCCCCAGCATGCTGCACTTCTGGTCCGCATTTGACCATAGTCCCTGATAGGGAGATTTCCCAAACTGAACAACAGTACTTACAATGTAGAAGTCCAATCGTGTTTTCTCCTCTGCTGCTCAGTTTGGACTGCTGGCTGATTCTGAGGAAGCCAGATTCTTCAGCAATCATTTAATATCCTGGAGTGTGGCCGGGGCTGAGCGTTTTCCTGCTGCTCTTGAGTTGTGTCACCCTGCCTGGAGCCACTGCAACCTCTGTGGCTTCGCTTGTTGAGATCCATCTTCTTTGTTTGTCCAGTCCCCATCCTCTGTTCTCCATAGCCCGGATCGTGTCCTCTGAGGTACAGTACAGCTCAGTGCCAGGGTTCCAAAAGACCCTCAGCTTGGCAGGGTATGGTGTTTGAAAACGGATCCCCTTCGATCTGAGCAGGTGGAGCACCGGCATGTAGGATAGTCTCCACTGCAGAATTACTGGAGAATAGTCCTGATCGAAAAATAAATGAGTGCCATTATATGCCACAGATTTCTGTTGCCAGACTGGTTTCAGAATTTATTTTTTATCTCTGTAACTTGAGAATTTTGCAATTACTGACCAGGGTCTTGCCTTCGGGTCTGCTGGCTTTTGCGTCAATGCCCTGTGCGCCCACTCGATACTGTAGTTAAATGAGGGAGGAAGATCTAGAATATGCTGCAAAAGGTTGGAAATAAAGTCCGCCATCTCTCCGGTCTCCGATACTTCCGGCAGGCCATATATCCATAGATTTTCTCGGCGAGATCGTGCTTCCAAATCAAGGCATTTTGACTCCAACTGTTCCTGTTGGTCTACTAGGTAATCAATGGCTCGAGATAATTGATGAAAGCCATCTTCTGTGCTGGCGACCCGCTCCTCCACAGTTTGCATTCTGTTCTTTAACATGGTCAGTTTAGAGTTTAATGTGTTGAACTCTTATTTATTTTCAGAGTGGAAATTTTTACTTTTTGAAAGCAAGGTCTCAAAATGGGACCGTGACAACTTTTCCTGCTCCCTTTCTGCATCTGAGTCTGTACCCACCACGCCTGTTGGGGAGTTACTCCGGCTCACTGTGGAACTTGTCAGGCTCAACCCTTAGCCATCCTTTGTTAGCTGCAGTTGTTTAGTGTGGGATCTGTCTGGTTTGTGCCTTCACCTGTTCTTAGATGCCATTTCTAGTATTTTTTTTATAGATCTAACGATGTGTGGAAGGGTTTCTCTTCTTTTGTAGTGGAGGAGCTCAACTAACCTGTCATCTAGGTGGTGACGTCACCGGAAGTCCGAATCCAGTAAATTCAAGTAGCATAGAGGTGGTACTGTGCCCTTTTCTGAACCCATGCTGTTGGGGGCATTGGAAATTATTTTTCCAAATACTCAACCAGCTGCTCAGCAACTATACACTCAAGCGCTTTGGATAGTGGGGGGAGAACAGAGATAGGTCAATATTTCCTGTTTTGCGACGTCTCACCGCTTTTGTAAACTGGAGTTACCATGGCGGATTTCCACTTTTGGGGGTATTGGGCTAGCCTTAGTGATAGATTCAATATTTTGGTTAAAGGTGCAAGTGTTTCTTCAAGGGTGAGGGGCAAGTAACTTAAGATCTAAGGAGTCACCGCTGTATCTTGATTTTTCAAGTACCTTCAGTATATATTTTCTGGCCTCACGCTGAGAGACCTCTCTGAAACAGAAAGTGGGTGGGCTTGAGACAGGACCTTATTCCCTACATTGTAAGTTGGGGTTGCAGCCTCAAAAAAAATCATGAGGGAGGGTGCCACTGAGGTCCGTAAGGGCATTATTGAACGTATTGGCAATGATTACTGGATCAAGTGCCGGGGTGTAATCAATGTCTAACAGAGATGGTGCAAGTTTGGGGGCTTTTCCTGTGACATCCTTGATGTAGTTCCAGCCTGTCATCACCCCCTGAGTTAGTAAGCACTTCCCTGAAGTATTCGCTTTTTCTTTTCGTGATGGATAGCCCTGGTACATTCGTTACGTGCTATTTGTATAGTTTTGGATGTCTGCTTGTTTGCCAGTGGCATGCACTCGATGCCAAAGATGATCTCTGTCATCCAACCAATAAGTTCAGATGAGATCCATGGATTACAAGTGCCCTTGAATTTCCGTTTTTTTTAATGGTGCATGGGTGTCACAGGCAGCACTGAAACAACTGATGAAGTATTTTAGTGCTGAAATGTCCAATTTTCTGGCCTTTAAGGAGGAGGGTTATTCAAGACCAGAACTTCCAAGGATAAGCAAGGCTGTCATTTTACAGTTTCTCAAGAAATTTGTTTTTTGAAGCTCAGTTTTACAAATGTTCCTCAGTTGCCTATAAGCAAGTCAATCACAGTGCAGTCCAGAGAGTTTAAAACTGCACCATGATTTGTCTTTTTGTTTTATTACATTACACACAGGTCCTTTGTCAGCCATTTTGAAGTGTCACCTTTGATACTTTGAAAATGAGGCACAGGAACTCCCACACCACCAGCATTCTGTGCTGCTAGGTTCTGCTCCTAAAGAGTTGCCGATGCCTCCAAGAGAACTTTACCAAGCATAATACTTAGACTCAATTCAGTTTATATTTTACATTAGCTCTGCATTTCTTCTTGCCATTATTTATTACTTAGGTCATTTTTCAGAAAACAAGATCTTTGCTCCTTAACAGCTTATCTGCTCTTGTTAATTATTTCCCTCCTGAGGTCATGATACACTGCTTATGATATCAGAGTTACTCCAATAGCAACAAATCATGATGTCATGACAGAGAATTAGGACATCAAGTACAAAATAAGCTATAGAGGCAGATGAACTGTAAGTAATTACAGTCCTGTTTTCTTACACCTTTTCTCAGTAGTAACGAACGGAGAGAACTTTGTCAATATATGGTATATGGTTAGCCCCTATTGTGTATGGATTTCCAAATAGGCAATTTTCTTGTTTTGGTACAGTTCAAAGGTCATGAAAAGTTGTTTTGGCATTGCTCTGACATCATAACGATACAACTTTTTGGTTCTGAACTACCCACCTGACGCACCTCCTTAGCGCAGCTGTGAGATACTATGCTGCCCGAGATACGGACAGAGCTGCTTAGTAAAGCAAACAGCAGTGGTTTCACAATAAGCAGCAGTTTAGGTAAGCCAAGTTAAAATAAATAAATAAAGTAAAAAGAAACCTGTTTTAAGTTTAAACTATTTTGTACATGTAACCACTCAGTCCCCTTGGGTTACTAGAATCCTATCAGTATTATTGTTAGGAAGGTAGCAGGCAGCTGGTAGGGAGCTCATTAGGGGCTCCTTACATAATGACATCATTGTTTACTCAGCAAGCCTGAGGGAAGAATGATTAGGTCATTAGAACGCTCACAACAGCAGAAGCCACACTCTGTGGATAGCTGCTCTAGGGAGCTTAGAATGCTCAGGTTTGAGTGAGGAGGTGAGAGTGACAGAAGGACTGCCAGTGCGCTCTGAGGAGAGGGCCCAAGATTTCTCACCTTAGTGGAGCATCATTTCCAGCTTCTGGTGAAGTGGTGGAGACGAGGGCTATAGCAGGATTTCTCGATTTCTACTCCCTGTGAAGTGGAAGGATCTGCTTGTTTTCCGTGGACTCAAGGAGCAATCCACTGAATGTTCTGTGGTGTTTTTAGCTGACTTGGATAGGGCCTGAAAGAAGCTGTTTTGATCGGCTACCCTGGAGAGTGCCTTTCTGTGTTCTTTTCGTTGTTCCATGCCCTGTGGATGGGACAATTTCTGTTACTACTGTTCTAGGAGACTAGATCGTCACATTTTCTTAGGGGATTCGATAGTCTGGGGTGCGTGTGCCCATAGATAAGGCTGGATCGCACCTGACAGTGCCCCTAGTTTCACCTAAGCGAGTGAAGTACTGTTAAACTGTGTACCCAAGTGAGTGCAGTTTATCTTTTGGTCACCCCAGTGCGTGACAAGTTAAAGTGTGGGATCTCTAGCATTTCAGTGGGGAATGGGGGTTTCAAATGGTGCAACCCTGAAGAATGGCAGAGACTTTCAGTCGGGGCCAAGGGTGGGAGGAACGCCATCTAAATACTTACAAGGCAGGGTTTCCTGGTTTGTAAAGGGCACCAGTATTTTTACCTGTGCAAGTGGCCAAGCTGCAGGTTAAGGTGTAAGTCTGAGTTTCACTAAAATGCACCTGATGTGCGAAGAAGAGTTCTGAGTGTGTGGCTTAGATTCACTGATTAACACTCATGGGGAGAAAATGTTCTTGTGCATGGCCAGGTGTCCACGAATGCACCTTTTGGGAATTTGGGAAGAAGATGTTCTGTTGTTGATCACGAACTGTAATGCATGCAAGGAGAGTTCATGAATTGTACCAGTTTAGCCTGAACCGACCCTTGGGGGTCCACTTCTGCTTTTACTTTCCATCCATTAAATAAAGCCATACTGCATAATCCCAGTCACCGTTACTGACATTCCGATTATTGCTTCTGACTGTGTGGATTTACTGGGGACCCCTCAGCAGGTTAGATCTGGTATATGCCTAGCAGCCTCCACCCAGGATCTGGGTTGTGTTACTTACACAAGGTTTATGTTGTTTTGTTTCTGTACCCCCACCCCTTTCTTCCTCTAGAAAATGAGCCAGTTATACATCCTAATGCCAAGGGTGGTACCTGTTTGTAAACTGAGTGGCATGCCAGTATATGGGCAACAGTGTTTCCAGAGGTCAGTGTTAGTGGCTCAGCAGGTAGCACACTCATCTCTGAGGCCGGGAGATCAGAAGGTTGTGGGTTCTATCCCCACACCAGGCACTTGGGTTGATATCCCAATACTGACACTGTAGTGCAGCATGAGAGGGGTGCTGCATTCCGGAGGTGCCATCTTTCGGATGAGACGTTAAACCGAGGTCCCATCTACCTGGATTGGTGGTAGTTCAGGTGGATGTTAAAGACCCCATGGTACTTCTTGAAAAGAGTAGTGAAATTTCCCCGGTGCTCTGGCCAAATTTCCCCCATTCACTAAAAATACCACCAACAGCTTAATCTGGTTCACGGTCAGCTGGCATTCATCTGTATCCCCCTCCCCTGGGTCGTGCCTGAAAATAGGTAGAATTTGTCTAGTGCACTTACCCGGTCAACAAAAACTAAATAAATATTTAACGGGGGTGTGCAACACTAGTTAAAAAGTGGCCTGGGGGTTACAAAATATGGGGGCTCATCCTGGGATTTTTAATTTGGGGTGAGAGGCATGCTAGGGTATGTCCAGGATCTTCCTGTCTGGTGGTGGTGGTGCCCCAAACAGAAGATCATTTTAAACAGAAAGAAAAGTTGCACCAAGTAAAAAGCCACCTGAAAGTCTTTTGCTCTCTGAGTTATGCGGAAAAGAAAGAGGAAGAATTTACTGCTTATGTATTTACTTTGAAACTGTGGACTGAGAAATAATTGCCCTTGCCTTGTGGTAAAAACACTTGAAAAACTGTTTAAAAGTTGCAAATTTCCAGAAAAAAGTAGCTGTGGACTTAAAGGACAGTGTTTTCTAAGTGCTCAGAAAGTCTGAAGTGTGTACAGTGAAATTTGAGGGAGTCACTAAGGAAAATGCACCAAGTATGGAGTGAAAATGTCTTAAAATGCTAGCACCGCTAAAATTTTGAGCCAAGGAAAAAAGTGGCAGTTTGAGGTTTAAATTTTGCCTTCTCGACGATCGCCATGCAGGACTGTGGCAGAGAGAGAGAGAGAGAGAGAGAGACAGCGAGACAAAGCATTTGCATGGCATCATGTGATTGGTCCCCATGCACCTAAGCCCCACCCTTGCTGGAGTCTCTGCTTATGGAACATTCGTGGAGGAGTAGCCTGCAGTGTGCGAGCAGCTTGTAGTTTGTGCGGCAGGAAGGAGGAATTGCTTGTAGCAAAAGCGCTTCTGCAGCAGCAGTTTTTCTGTCTTTTTTCATAAATAACCCAGGCTTAACCCGGATTCCGACCAATTGGAGAGTGATCGAAGCAATCGTATCATCGATCGGCGGGAGCACCAACCCGTTTCATCCTGGAAGCCTTCTTCAAGTCAGCAGCCGGCCGCATTCCATCAATGGTGCAAACCATCTACTGCCTGTAAGTACCCTTTGCCAAAGAAATGGACTGTGGTGCTAAGGTCAGAAAACTGAATAAGAACTTGAGCAAATGTAGCAAAAGTACTGAAGGAGAGGGAGGGAGAGAGGGGGAGAGAGAGTTTTGTGAACTGTTAAATCTTGGACTTTGTGTGTGAAAGTGCTGTTTTTAAAGAAATTGAACTTTAAAACAAACGATAGAGTCAAGCCATACAAAGGCAAAAGTACTGGACTTTAGGAGGGCTGACTTTGCCAAAATAGCTGAGAGCCTAAGGAATGCACTAGCAAATGGGCAGGAAGGAGGAGTGGAAGAACAATGGGGAATAATAAAAACTGCCATCACAGAAGTAACAAGCCTTTGTGTGAAGCAAATAAACAAAACAAAACGATGTAAGAAACCACTATGGTTCTCAAAGGAAGTGACAGTGAAGGTTCAAGAGAAAAAGAAAGCATACATGAAGTACAAGGAATCACAGAAGGAGCAGGACAGAGAACTGTATCAGTTAAAGCAAAAGGAAGCTGGAAAGGCAGTCAGAACAGCAAAGGCCCAAACCGAGGAAAAGATCGCCAACTCAGTTAAGAAGGGGGATAAAACCTTTTATAGGTACATCAGGGAGCGAAGGAAGACCAAGGGAGGGATAGTGAGGCTTAATAAAGGAGAGGGAGGGTGGGCAGAGGGTGACTGTGAAAAGGCAGAGATACTAAACAAGGAAGAGGGGTAGGTACCTAAAACAAACAGTAGAAACACTCTGGATACAGAAGTTGATACCAGCCCATTTACAGAAGAAAGGGTTCTGAAAGAACTCTTAAAACTGAAGGTGGACAAAGCAATGGGGCCTGATGGGATTCATCCCAGAATTCTAAAAGAACTAAGGGTAGAACTAGTGACACACTGACTACCCTCTTTAACAAATCGTGGGAGGATGTGGTGGTACCCGAGGACTGGAGGAGGGCAGATGTGATTCCCCTTCACAAAAGTGGGAGCAAGGCAGAAGCAGGAAACTACAGACCTGTTAGTTTAACCTCAGTGGTAGAGAAAATGATGGAATCACTTCTGAAGGAAAGAACTGTCGAGTATCTAGAGGCCAGAGGACCCAAGGCAGCATGGATTCACAGCGGGAAGGTCATGCCAGACAAATCTGATAGATTTCTTTGACTGGGTGACCAAAGTAGTAGATCAGGAGGGGCTGTGGACATGGCCTACCTAGACTTTAGCAAGGCATTTGACACAGTCCCACACAAAAGATTAATATACAAGTTAGCCAGCCTGGGAGTGGGTCCCAAGATGACAGCCTGGGTAAAGAGTTGGCTGGAGAATAGGACACAAGAGTAATAATGAAATGAAGTCACTCTGAAGAAAGGTAGAGTTACTAGTGGGGTACCGCGGGGTTCAGTATTAGGACGGTCCTCTTCAATGTCTTTATAAAGCACATTGCAGAGGGACTGGAAGGAAAAGTATGTCTCTTTGCAGATGACACAAAGATCTGCAACAGAGTTGATGCACAAGGTGGGTGGAAAGGATGAGAAGGGACTTGGCAAGGTTAGAGGAATGGTCAAATGTATGGCAGCTTAGATTCAATGCTAAGAAGTGCAAGGTAATGCACCTAGGAAACAAAAACCAGGGAAAGAGTACACAATGAGGGTGAGATACTAACAACAACAAAATGGAAAGGGACCTGGGGTAGTCTGTATCAGATGAGCTAAAGGTGGGAGCAAATGTGAGAGGGCAGCAGGGGGCTGGGGGATACTGGGATGGACAGGGAGAGGCATCACCAGTAGAAAATAGGAAGTTATTATCCCTCTGTACAGACAGCTGGTGAGACCCCATCTGAGTACTGCGTGCAGTTCTGGAGACCCAATCTCCCCAAAGACATAGACAGGATGGAAGCTGTCCAGAGGAGGGCACTAAACGGGTGCAGGGTCTGCACTGGAAGACATATGAAGAGAGACCTAAGGAGCTAATATGTATAGTCTCGAGGAAAGAAGGGAGAGGGGGGACATGATAGAAACGCTCAAGTACCTCAAGGAATCAACAAAGTCCAAGAGGGTATCATCTTTCAAAAAAATAGGTGTGCAAGAACAAGGGGGCACAATTTGAAGATAGAGGGGCGGCTCAGAGGTAATTTAAGGAAGTAGTTTTCACAGAGAGGGTTGTGGATGCATGGAAAAGCCTTCCGGAGGAGGTTGTGGAGTCAAAAACAGTGGTGGAATTCAAGCATGCATGGGACAGTCATAAGGCAATTCTAGGGGGTGGGGGTAGGAAGAAGTAGGCTGCTGGTTAACTAGGATCTGCAGCTTATCCATTAGGTAGGGAAATGGACAGACTGGGTGGGCCAAGCGGTCCTTATCTGCCGTCAAATTCTATGTTTCTATGTTTCTATGATCCCTCTGGTCCAAGTGCTTATAAAGTAATGGATTGAGAAACAGTAAAATGAACTTGTGCTTGAGAATATCAGTTGAAATGCGAAGATCCAGGCAGAATCCTAGCTATTTTTAACTGAGTGTGATGCAAAGTTACAGTCGCCATGTTGGGGTGTCACCAGCAATGTAAACAAAGCAGCGCCATTTTAGAACAGAGTTTTCAAAACCAAAACAAAGTTTAAAATGGTTTCTTGCTAAGTTGTGGAATACAATTGTAGCAGCCAGGCAGCCTGTTTGTGAACTTTTTCCAGTGTGTTAAAACCAAACCTCAGAGTGTTTGCAAACAATAGTAATTTTGGCACTTGCGTGTTTGACTTTCATAACATGACACAGCAAACCCCTCACTACCTGCTCCATGCCAAGGCATGGGTAGCCCAACAAGAACAAGAACTAGCCCATTCTGAGCAACTGTATGACTGTTCAACAGCACCTGCTGAGGTGGCTTTCCTGAACTGTCCAGTAAATGTGTGCATAGTATGCCTAAAACCAGGAAGAGATGTTCTGTCCATTCCCCATTGCACAAACTATAGAATGCTATTTAGGATGAGCATGGCAGGTGGCACAAGGGTAGCTAAAGTGAAACACATCTGTTTAGCTCCAGCTTGGACACAGACAGGGGACCCTGTAGAATCGGAACAGCGACAGGCTGGTTGCAGTAAAAGTGACCCCACAGAGTTTGTAAAGGAGTTTCTGGACACTGTCTGTGCCGATGCTTTACAAGGCCCAGAAGAAGTGGTGTTCCACACTGCAGAGGGTGGAACTGGATGCTGCCAGTGCAGGTTCAGTAGATCCGTGGGTGGAAGGCCCAAGTCCAAGCCTCATGGGAGAGTCCGAGGTGGAGGAAGCATGTCATTGGGAGGGCAGTGCCTCCGACGACAGTGGAGAATGGACAATTGCGGGGGTTTGTGCAACCACCAGCTCCTGGGTAGAATGTGTGGAAGAGGAGGAAGTAGCAATGGTTTCAATGGGACCTCATAAGTCGCCATTGGCCTGGGCTTCCATGGAGCCTTCCGGTGTGGAGGAAGGCTCAAGAAGTGTTTCCCGGAGTGCAGAGGTGGACTGCTCTTGCTCTGCACTAAGTGTTCGTGACTGGCTCAACCAGGACTGGCCACCCCCAAGCCGTGCTTCTGGTTGTGAGTTAGTTAAAAGCAGCAAAGAGGAGAGAACTATATGTAGACGAGCTGAGGCAAAGTATGGACAGTCATACCTTTTCTATGCTAGAAAAATATGGGAAGACAGAAAAAGACAGGCATGCCTGGTTGTGGGAGGAAGCCTGTACCAACCTGCACCCTAGAGTAAACAAGTGGGTCCAAATTAAGGTGTGTAATGAGAGACTGCAATTCTGGAGGCATGGCAGGACCTTGTTTATCAACTCTGTGAGATTAGTGGACAAAGTTGGCCAAGAGACATTCTATAATGTTCGCCCAGAAGGGGTGACTGTCTATGCCCCAGATCCAGAATGGTACTACCCCAGAACATTGTGCCATTCTTGAAAAATGTGCCTGCTTGCCAAAAGTGAATGCAGCCATTGCCAGCTCAGCCATCTGCCACCGAAGGAGCAGCAACCGAGGATGGAGGTGCCTTTCTTCTGGTGATCCAGGTTCATCTGCAGCAGCATCCAGGTTCGGCTCCAGCAGCATCCAGGTTTGTCTGTGGTAACATCCAGGTTCATCAGCCCAGCAGGTTCGGAGAAGATTTCCAGTCCGGGTCCAGTAGGAGGTTGTTGAAGCATCTGATCTGAAGATTTCGTCTACCCAGCAGCCGAAGATCATCAGGCTGCAGCTCCAGAGAGCTGATGCTGACATCCTTTTGTCACCAAGAACTGGTAAGAGACCTTTTTCATTTTTAATTTGACTGTTTCCTGCAAGTTTGAAGATTCCTTGGAAATATAATCTCTGATAGACTTTCCATCTAGACTGCAATGCTTGCAGGCCTTGTGCTTGTTCCAGAACTGTGCTTCAGCAGCCCCCATCCTAGGAGAGACTCTTGTTGTAGCGCTTCGGCACTCGGGACTCCTCCTTAGTTTCAGACTTTGTAGGGATCCCTCTCCCAAATGTTTTGCAAATGTTTTTATGTTTTCTATTTTAGTACTTTTATAGAAAATCCTTTTAAAAATACTTTTTGTGCTTGTGCAGTATGCAGTGGGAGGGTTTTGGGTCACTGTTTTTGGCGTTAATGGATGTAAATTGTGTGCAGAAATGTTTCTGCAGTATTTTTGCAGATGTTCCTGGAAGAAAACTAGAAGACCTGAAAAGGATTGGTGGGACTCATCGGAGTCCTCTTTGTGTAGCTTTGTTAGGCTTATGTAACTGTGTAGTACAATGTCTAACCTTATTTTGTTTTACAGGTGTAACCCCCTTGATACCCGGGGTTACTAGAATCCCAGTAAGACCTAGTGGTAGGCAGGGAAGGCAGCTTGTGAAACTCCAGTTAAATGGGTTTCACACTGTCTCACTCTGTTCTCAGTCACAGCTGAGACTTGAGAGATGACATCACCATAGAACTGTCGCAGCTGCATAAGCCACATTGGAATCTGCAGCTCAGGGAGTGGGTTTAGAACTTTAGAGTTTTCAAAGCAGTTGTCTGTTTACCTCCCAGCAGAAAGGAGTGTTTCTGTTTACCTTTTGAAAGTGTTGGAGACCACTGTCCAGGTCTCAGTGCCCCCTTCCTCCGGGGGGGGGTGGAAGAAAAGTCCCTCATGTGGATTCCAGGCGCAATCCCCTATTTCCACTATGGAAGAAAGCTGCCTGTTTTCAGTTCTGTTCTTGTATAACAGTAAAAGGATGTGGTACTTCACCTGTAGGGCACCTGCAACGAATGGGTGAGTGTTTTGCCCCATTTGAAGGGGCAAACCAATTGTGTCATTAGTTTGGAAATATAAAGGAAGTTGGAATGTGGACTGCTATTTGGGAGGACTATTTCAACTAGGACCAACAAATGGAGCAGTCAAAAAGTCTAACGTTTTAATGGATTTCAAATAATGCTGTAGAGGGGGTGCTTCAGGTCATCCACCGTTTAATCTACATTTTCACAGTTTAAGTTTGTAGAGGGGGTGCTTCAAGTCATCCACCGTTTAATCTACATGTCAAAGTTTGAAGTTTACGTTTGTCCAGAGAAATGGCCGGGTATGGGCTGTGGGAGCTGGAGGTGGGAACACCCCCCATCTTTACTGACCAGGTCTACCTCTACGGATTTCTTCTGTGATTTGCTACTTGCCTCATGCACCTGGCCAGTGATGAGGTGGGTATTCAGACGTGGGTCGCAACTTGAAAATCTCTCTAGGAGTCGCAGACTCTATGTGGTGTGGGGAGCCACAGGATGGGAAATATTCTCCTTGTTTGATGGGAGTTCATGGAAGTAAGAAAACAAATCTCTCTAGGAGTCGCAGACTCTAAGTGGTGTGGGGAGCCACAGCTTGGGAAAATATACTCCTTGTGTGATGGGAGTCTGTCCAAGTAAAGTTTGGGTTCATTCTCAAATGGACCGTCAGTCAAGTGGCCAGCAGGGGAGCCGGGCCAGTCGGGCCGTGTATCCAATGCGCATGCAAAATCCGGGCTGAGTGCCTGGTGGGTCCGGAGCCAGACAACTGTAAAATGTGTTCATTCTCAAATGGACCGCCTTTAGTCTCTATCTGCATATACAGTGAACGTAGCCCCTTGGGGGACCATACAATGCTTTGTCATGTGTCAACTAGATTTGAATAAAGCCACACTGAAAAATCCCAATCCTGGTTCTGGACATTACAGTTGTTGCTTCCTTTAGTTGGATTTACTTGGGTGCCCCTGTGCAGAGTAGCCAAACCTAGGTCCCTTGTGCCAGGTAACCTCGTCCTCCCCGAACCCAGGTCCCCACCAAGTATTGCTGCCAACGCCAACAGCACGCCACCTGTCGTTTTAGTAAAAAGGCAGGGGTGAGGGGTTACACAGGTGTGAGGTGTAAAATGGTTTTTGGGTTTGGGCACCTGGTAGGTAGCATAGGTCAGACATTTTCCCCTAGAGTGTTAGGGGGGAAAGGCAGGTTGGTGGTCCTGATTCTAGATAGGGGGTCACCAATGCTGTCTGATAGGACATGCTGCAGGCAGTTTCTTGGAGCTACTGAGGATCCATAGATAGTACAGTAGTGGGATAGGAACTGAAGTTTCTTCAGTGGGCCTCTGTCCTTTGGTATTACCTGCCTGTGCCTGGCACATGGTAAGGGAGGACTTTATCAACCCTCCCCATGGGGGGGGCATCATAGGTAGGATGGCCTGGTGCCGGGTGAAAGAATAACTTCGGACAGTCATTTACCTGGCAAAAGGGGAGTGTAACCACCCAGTTTCCTAGGGTTACTAGAATCCTATCAGTATTACTGCTAGGAAGGCAGCAGGCAGCTGGTAGGGAGCTCATTAGGGGCTCCTTACATAATGACATCATTGTTTACTCAACTAGCCTGAGAGAAGAATGATTAGGTCATTTAGAACTCTCGTAGCAGCATAAGCCACACTCTGTGGATAGCTGCTCTGGGAAGCTTAGAATGCTCAGTCTTGAATGAGTGAGCTTGAGTGAGGAGGTGAGAGTGGCAGAAGGACTGCCAGTGAGCTCTGAGGAGAAGGCCCAGGACTTCTCACCCTAGTGGAGTGTCATTTCCAGCTTCCGGTGAAGTGGTGGAGACAAGGGCTACAGCAGGATTTCCTGATTTCTACTCCCTGTGAAGTGGAAGGATCTGCTTATTTTCAGTGGACTCAAGGGGCAATCCCCCAAATGTTCTGTGGTGTTTTCGGCTGCCTTGGATAGGACCTGAAAGAAACTGTTTTGATCGGCTACCCAGGAGAGTGCCTTTCTGTGTTCTTTTTGTTGTTCCATGCCCTGTGGACAGGACAACTTCTGCGAGTACTGTTCTAGGAGACTAGATCGCCATATTTTCTTAGGGGATTCGATACTCTGGGGTGTGTGTGCCCATAGATAGGACTGGATCGCACCTGTCAGTGCCCCTAGTCTCACCCAAGTGACTGAAGTACTGTTAAACTGTGTACCCAAGTGAGTGCAGTTTATCTTCTGGTCACCCCAGTGAATGACAAGTTAAAAGCGTGGGCCCTCTAGCATTTCAGCGGGGAATGGAGGTTTCAAATGGTATAACCCTGAAGAATGTCAGAGACTGTCATTTGGGGTCAAGGGTGTGAGGAACGCCATCTAAGTGCTTACAAGGCAGGGCTTCCTGGTTTGTAAAGGGCACCAGTATTTTTACCTGAGCAACTGGCCAAGCTGCAGGTTAACATGTGTGACCGAGTTTCACTAAAATGTGGTCTAATGTACCAAAAAGAGTTCCGAGCATGTGGCTTAGATTCACTAATTAACACTCATGGGGAGGAAATGTTCATGTGGGTGGCCAGGTGTCCACTAATGCACCTTTTGGAAACTGGAAGGAAAATGTTCATTTGCGTGGCAGGTGTCCACGAATGCACCTTTTGGGAATTTGGGAAGAAGATGTTCTGTTGTTATTCATGAACTGTACTGCATGCAAGGAGAGTTCATAAATTGTACCTATCCAGCATGGACCGACCCTTGGGGGTCCACTTCTGCCTTTACTTTCCATCCATTTAATAAAGCCATACTACACAATCCCAGCCACTGTTACGGCTATTCCGATTATTGCTTCTGGTCATGTGGATTTACTGGGGACCTCTCAGCAGGTTAGATCTGGCATATGCCTAGCAGCCTCCACCCAGGACCTGGGTTGTGTTATTTACACAAGGTTCATGTTGTTTTGTTTCTTTATTTTATTTTTTTTTTAAGCTTGAATTAAATTTTATTGATAGTTCAGTATACAATTACATATATCGTAGACATACATTAAATGACAACTTTCAGAAGCAGTTAATTACAGCCATGCACTTACAATTCTTACGTCTTCTCTGTTACACATATACAGTATCTTCTTCCTGTTGTGTGCAGTTTTAGTTTCCGCTATCTGAAGTACACTGTACATCCTGCTTCTCCTCCCCACTTGTCATTTCTTCCCAAGGAGACCTATATCCATCCTTTCTGAAGTCTTCTTCTATTAGTTACACCTTTTACATGTTTGGAACTATAGTGCTATCATATTGCTATCTCCTTAGAATTAAATATAACAATACATATTAAAACTTCGTAGAAACTGTTCGAAAAACATCTAAAATAAACCATAAACTGATCAATGTGGGTTTAGTGCCTTCAATTCATTGTTCACCCAACTGTTCAAATATATGGGGTTTGGTACTTCAGCTTTTCAAAATATGCCAACTATCCTTCCTTTCATCCTAGCTCTGTTTCAGTTACTATTTGCTTTCCCTGATAGGGGTCTTTTCACTTAATGGTTGTTTAAGGTCTTCTGAGAATCAGGGTAGGAGGTATTGTTCTAGGACTGGGGAACCTTCTATACTTTCAATATAGTCATAATACGGTAGCCATTTGGCATTATATTGCTCTGTGCTTAGTCTCAAACGAGTTGTAATCGCTTCCAACCCCTTAATGGAATGTACATTGGCCCTCCACATACCATAGGATAACACGCATGGCTGTAACCAGTGTTGTGTAAACACCTTTACTGCTGCTATTATCAGAATATAATATAAATATGTTTGACTATTGGATCTGATTTCCTCTGGTGGCAAGGCCAATAATACATTTACCCCTGTAAGGGCACACTGCAGTTGGAAAATAGTCTGCAGTGCCTGAATAACCCTTTACCAATAAGTGGTGATCTGTGAGCATTCCCAAAAAATATGGGTGTCTGTACCCCTACCTCCACATCCACGCCAACTCTTGTCTGTTGGTGGGTTGGTATAATGAGTCGAAATCACCAGGGTAATAAAGTACCTCGATGTTACCTTCCACCTATACTCTCTCCATACGGGTGAGATTGTGGTATGGGATATCCCAGCCCAAATCTTTTCCCATTCCTCCTCTGTTACAGTAGTCTTTAGTTCTGTCTGTCAGTCTCCTACTTTTTGAACGAGTAATTTCCCCACATCCTCTTGGAGGGTTTTGTACATTTATGATATGTAACCCTTAGAGTCTGCCATATGGCTTCTGTGATATGTGGCAGTTATGGGTGGAGGTGGGTTGGGTGCAAGGGCCGAGGCCCCAATTTTAGTGATTATGTAGTGCCGGCACTGCAGGAATTTAAAGAAATCTATCTTGGGTAAATCAAATTCTTGTTACAACTCTGTAAAAGATTTTATAGTGTCCTTTTGCATAAACTGTGCGAGTGTAGTCAGACCCTTGCTCCGCCATTATTGGAAACAAGTGTCCCCAAGATTAGTTGGAAATCTCGGAAGACATTTCAGGGGAAATATACCTCCACACCGGAGTGGGGATCTTCCACTACTGTCTGAAACCAATCCACTCCCTGACAGAATGTTGGGTCCATCTGTTCTCAATCAACTTTAGGTCAGGATGTAAAGCAGCCCAGGGCAGTACTTTGAGTGGGGTTGTCGGGTGCGCCTCTTTTTCCATCAGGTACCAACTACTTCTATATTCTGGGTTCAGCATTTTTAGGATTGGCAATATCTGAGCAGCTTTATAGTAATTATAAAAGTTCAGGACCCCCCTTCCTCCTCTGTCCTTGGTCTCTGTGAGAAGACTCCACCTTTCTCGGGGCCTTCTCCCTGCCCAAATAAATCTGGAAAGTTTCTGTCTAAGCTTCCTCCAATCCTTCCGTGGGTAGGGCAATGGGAGATTCGTGAACAAGAAAAGATATCTGGGGAGTATATTCATCTTAACCGTGTCTATCTGGTTCGTGAAAGTAAGAGGGAGCACTTGACATCTATTTATATCTGCAAAAACTCTTTTTTGGAGTGTCCCATAGTTCAGCTGATGTAATTGGGATATCCTGATCGGGATCTGTATCCCCAGGTATTTGATTTTTCCCTTCACCCATTTGAACAGAATTTGTCTACATGTTACCATGGAGATACTGCCTTTTAATAGCAGGACCTCAGATTTGTCCATGTTAATTTTAAAACCTGAGATCCTTCCAAATCAAGTCAAGATATCTAACAGGAGAGGGGTCGACGCCACAGGGTCACTCATGAAAATCAGAGTGTCATCCACATAGAGGGAGATCTTATTCAGTGCACCCTTTATTTGAATTCCCCAGACTTTCTCCTCTGATCTAATCACCTGAGCCAAAGATTCCATCGCTAGAGTGAAAAGCAGGGGTGACAATGGGCACCCCTACCTGGTGCCTCTTTTTATTGTGAATGTGTCAGAGATTGTGCCATTTGCTCGAACCCTGGCTGTGGGTTTCTGATAGGCTGCCATTACCCACTGTGAAAAGGATCCACTGAAACTCATATGAACCAGGGCTTCGTGCAAATAACTCCAATTTAGCCGGTCAAAGGCTTTCTCCGCATCTAAAAAAATTGCAATTTGGGGGGCCAAGGAGTTGCCTTTACTAGTAATTATGCTGAACAATCATCTGATGTTAGAAGACATATGTCTATGGGATATGAAACCCGTTTGATCCGGGTATATTAGGGTTTCAATATATTTCTGTAGGCGGTTAGCCAAAATCTTGGTTAAAATTTTTAAATCTTGATTTGGGAGGGATATGGTTCTATACGATTCACAATACATCCGGGGTTTACCAGGTTTGAAAATTACTGTAATTAGGGCTTCCTGCCATGATTTGGGGAGTTTTTTCTTCTAAGATGCCATTCATGACAATGGCTAAGTTAGGGGCAATTGCCTTTTTAAATTTTTTATAAAATTCAGACGGAAGACCACCAAGTGATTTGCCAGATGGAAGTGCTGCAATTTCTGTTTGTATCTCCTTGTCTGTTATGGGGGCTGATAACTCCTTCTGCATCTCTGGGGCTAATTTAGGAAGCTGTATAGTTTCCAAAAAAGTAATAGTTTGGTTCTCCACCTCTTGTGGGTCTCCTCCCTCAGTATATATGTCCTCACAGAACTTTTTAAAGGCCGATGCTATTTCTCCGGGTCTCTCCCACCTCTCATTCTGGTTGTTTTTGTCCTGTATGTTGGGACATACCTATTAGCTTGTTCTTTTCCTAATCTACGTGCTAACAATTTGAGTGCTTTCCCTTCCCTTCGTAGTATTTCTGGTTTGTGAACTGCAGGATTCTCTCTGCTTTTTCAGTTTCCAGAGCACTAAGCTTGTCTGTCTTTTTTGTTAATTCTTTTAAAATTCCCCCCCTCCCTTTAACTCTACTTTTGTGTTCCCTTTCCAGCATTTTAATATCCTTTTGCAAATTATAAGCTTATTTCTGTTTTTCTTTTTGGCTGATGCCATACTTATTATTTGACCTTGTACCACAGCCTTCATGGTATCCCACCATAGCACTGGTGAACAATCCGCCATGGGGGAGTCCAACGCTAGTTTTTTTATAGTGTGATTAATCTGTTGTACCAAGTTCTTGTCATTTAACAGGGAGATGTTTAATCTCCAGTTCGTACATCTGGGCTCTGGACTTCAGCTAATTTTAGTGGATATGGGTGCATGTTCAGACAATGTTAGGGAGTGGATTCGGAGGCTGTAAATTGGTGAAGATTTGTTTTGTGAGTCATGAAAAGGTCTATTCGTGAGTACGAATCTTGGGCAGCAGAATAAAATGTATAGTCCCTTTCTTTTTTGTGGTGTGATCTCCATATGTCTACCATTCCCACCTCCTCCATCAAGGCTTTTAGTTTTTTATTAGCTGTCCTAGAAGTGGCTGTTTGACCTGATGAGCAATCCACTGCCTGGCACAAGGTTGCATTAAAGTCACCCCCAAGAATTAAAATGCCTCTAGGAAGCTCCACTATTTTCTGAAAGAGTTCAACATAGAACTTGTCCGCCCCCCCATTTGGGGCGTAAATATTTACTAAGTGCACTGGTTTGTCCAGTACTGTGCCTGAGACCCTGATAAATCTACCCTGAAAAGTTCTATCCACCTCCTGTATCTCAAAGGGACAATCTCTTTTCATTAGCACCGCCACCCCAACCTTTTTTGTCACCTCATGTAACGCTGTTTCCACTCTCCCCACCCAGTGGCGTCTGAGCTTAGAGTGCTCCGAGTCCGAAAGATGGGTCTCTTGGAGGAGGGCAACATCACAATCCAATCTCTTTAATTCCACTAGAATTTTTATTCTTTTAACTGGGGAATTAATTCCAATAACACTGTAAGAAATAATGTTCAACTGAGCCTTGTTTTACTAATTTTTTTGCCTCTTTTCATCAGCCCTCTGATTCAAGCGATGTCATTCCTCCTCCAGAGCTCCCCAGAGCCCCTGTCCCACTTCCATATTGCAGCAATCCACATCGAGAAAACTTGTAAACAGTCATAAAAACATAATACAATACATTAAAGATAAAAGTCAACCAGTTCAGGTTCGTTAACATTTAAATTCAACACTCTGAATGTAACTTTGACTTCCTAGGGAAATCTTGCGGTAAAGAAACCGCAAGGAGTCACTAGTGTGACTTTTCTGTACCCTCTATGATGTTACAATCAGGGGCATTGTGGCTGTTACTCAAGTAGTTGTAACCTGTTCACCACTTCAATTTAATCAATGCCACTTACGTGAGAGAACTTACAAACCCCATGCGTTCCCCAACCACCACCCACCTCCCCCCCAGCATCTGTTTTTAAACGAAAAAAAGCTTTTCCTCGGTAACTCATCTGCGTATATCTACCTCCCCCCATTGGTGCTCTATGTCCCTGAAGCCAACGGAATTATATGGGATTCCCTTGCACCCTTGTAACCCTCAGGTGCATGCCTTTTTTGTTTAGGTGTCTCCCCAGGATGCCTCATGGCAGTAGGCCTCCTTCAGTAATCAAAGGTAAGCTCCCTTACAATGATGCCCAAAGCCTTTAATCAGCACTAGTGTAACCCCAACAATATCTAAGTTTAAAGGTCTTGAAACCATCTTTTGGGGATTAGAGCTGCAATTAATTCTTACCTCTGCGATCACAGGGGAAAAAGAGGAGCCCCCCATCTCCGAGTGTCACCCGAGGGACCTGCCACCATGACAGCAGTCAGATGTGCCTCTTCATAGTTTCTCTCTGAAGGGATGATTCAAAATGCTTTTTCCCCCCCACCTCCTCCTAGGTGTCTGCTGTCAGTATCAGAAGTTCCTGTTTTACAAGTGCCACAGTACCTCAGGGGTTGTGAGTCAGTCCTTTGAAGGAGATGAAGCCGCCTTGGCGTGGGTCCAGGCCTGTTCTTTCCGATCTGTGCGCTGCATCAACTTGGCGATATCTCCTAATGCTGACCTCAAGATGGAGCCTGGGATCCCTCGATTTGTCGTCCCCTGATTAACCACACTCCACGCACCTGCTTTTAATTTCTTCTCGAGCATTTCTAGCTCAAGGTCTGGGGTCAGTATGCCTAAGTTCTTCAGCGTAGGGACTGCCTCCATGAGGGAAGGGAAAAAACTTTTGTGCCTGCATCTAGGTATATTTTCAGTCTTGCTAGGAAGAGTAGCTGCGCTTTAATTTCTCTTGTTTTGAGCTCCTTTATTATCCCTCGAGCTCTCTGCCGTTCCACTTGCAGGGCCGATGAGAAGTCTTAGTCAAAGTAAATTATGGCCTCCTGATATTTCAAATCCCGATGTCTCCATGCTTCGTGCAGTATCCACTCCTTACTTTGGAAGTGCAGCATTCGTATAATAAAGGAGCGGGGCCTGGCCGACGAGTCTGTTGGCTTGGGGACAGGGATCGATGCGCTTGGTCAATTTCAAGGTTTAGAACCACTGGAATTTCAAGTGTGGCCCGCAGGAGTTGTCGGATGAAATCATCGGTCGTCGCAAAGCCCTCCTTCGCTCCCTCAGGAATCCTGTGGATCCTGAAATTGTTGTGGCGAGACTAATTCTTCAAATTCTCCATTCTTGCTTGCGTTTCTCGATCTTTTTGGAGTAGATAAAGGAGTAAATGCTCAGTGCCTTCCTGGGCCTCTGTCAGTTCGGTAAGTCAGGAATCGGTTGCCGAAACGTTATCTAGTGTGCGCACATCTTGCCGGTGATCAGCCATAGCAGAGTCTATTCTGTTAACCGTTAAGATTTGCTGCGAGGTCTGCACTGTATCTACCGGGAATTCTGCTCCCTCCAGGTCCAGATCAAGAGAGGACTCTGAGGGGTAGCGCCTACGCAAGGGTAGGGCTGAGAGGCCTTCCTGCAACCTGACCAGAAGCATTTGCCACATTTTGCCCGTAGACGCTGGATTTTTCTGTCCTTTAGTCTTCTGGGATTTCCCTGCCATTGATCCTGTCTAGGACAACGGTGGAGCGTGATCAAAAGTAATTTGTTACCTTAGATTCTACTAGAGTAAAGAGGGGGTGATTGTACAGCTCTCGGTCTCAACCTCCCACCATTACGGTGACGTTACCGGAAGTCTGTTTTGTTTCTTTATCCCCACCCCTCTCTTCCTCTAGAAAATGAGCCAGGTATACATTCTAACGCCAAGGGTGGTACCTATCTTTTTGTAAAGTGAATGTGGTATGCCAGTATATGGGCACCAGTGTTTCCAGATATTTAAAGGGGGTGTGTGCACATTAGTTAAAAAGTGGCCTGGGGAGTTACATATGGATCGAGTGGGCGGAGGGGAGGGAAGCCTCTGGCAGGGCATGTGCTGCTCTAACAAAACGATCGCTCCAGCAACAAACAACTATTTTAAACCATATACTATATAAAATAATGTATGGTCAACAAAGACTGTATTCCCATCCTGGGGCTGAGTTGCCACTGGGACCTCTCGAGCCCATGATGTCATCTCAGCCTCTCAATGGAAACACAGCTTTGTTGTGTATGGTTGCCCATACATTATTTGTGTTTTCAAAAGTTCATGGCAGTTCAGTCAGACCACTGGGAGAGTGACTGTGTATCAAGGTGTGGGCCGGTGTGCCACAGTCTGTGTAGGCCTTGTCTGCCTGGCAGACTTCAAGGGTTTGGGATTCCAAAGTAAAGTGTGTGTGAGAAGAAAATAAGTAGTTTTCAATAAAACTACTGTGTTAAAGACAAAGTCCAGAACCCCTTAGGAAGGCCACACCCTTGGTCGAAGTGGTGGGGAGTAAGTTTGATTGTGGGCACATCTCACTGTAGGAGCAGCACACACTGTTTAACTTTTCTGTTAAAATAAAATAAATATCTTTGGATTATACTGAAAGTGGTTGTTTGATTCAATTGCACTAGGAGTGCAGGACTACCTTGGAACTTGTGTTAAAGACTAGACGGAGCTTGGGTTTTCCTGCCCCTCCACAGACTTTCCCCTCAGTGTAATCAGCTCCTACAGTGTGTCTCCAGTCCAAGAAGGCACCTGCCTTCATCCAGATCCTGAGCCTCAGCAAGAGAGAAGTGAAGCAGAGAAAAGCCACCAGCCAGTGTCCCACCCAGGAGCACTGCATCCAGTCCACCTGTTCCAGCAACCTGTACCACATGCAGTATTTGAGGCACCAAAACCGTGGTCTGTGAGTAAACCAATGGTTCAACCCTGCAACTGGGGGGAGTGAGAGTTATTGTGCCAGGAACTGAGGGAGACGCCCTGGCAGGGCTGAGCCAGTGAGAGAAGCTCAGGCAGAAGACTGGTTGAGGTCAGCTTGCCACCAAATCCCATTTGAATTACAAACAGGGGCCCCTTTTCCAATTGTTGTCCCAGTTTAAAGTTTGTGTTCAGCTACCATGTGTTTTAAAATAAAAGTATTTCACCATCAGCAGTATAAAGTGCACCACCAAGCTCCACCCTGCTAGCAGCATCAGTGTCCTCAGTGCGGTACCCACTACAAACATAGAGGTCGACGGCAGATAAGGACCGCAAGACCCATCCCAGGGTTTTAAATAACTGATTAGCATTTTTTTGGGGGGGGACTATACTAACTGTACAGAAAGTATTTATATAGATGTTCTAGAAGCGCTGTGATTGTTAAACACAGTGAGGCAAGAGCTATGCATTTTTACAAAGATTTAACACTTTTATGAGCAAAACGCTAATCAATTTTTAGAGTTAAATAAATCCCTGCCATCCAGTCTGCCCATTTTTTCTACCTTATGAATGTGCCACACACCTTTACACTGTCAATGCCCTATCTATCCATATTCGTCTGTATTGCTCCCTTATGCCTATCCCATGCCTGTTTGAAGACCTACACTGTATTCATAGCCACCACTTCCTGAGGTAGGCTGTTCCATGCATCCACCACTCTTTCTGTGAAAAATAATTTCTTCACATTCCCTCTTAATCGGCCTCCCTCTATTCTCATGCTGTGTCCTCTTGTCCTGCTATTTTTCTTATATTTAAACATTTTAGACTCTTTCACGTTGTTAATGCCCTTAAGGTGTTTGAATGTTTCAATCATACCACCTCTCTCCCTCCTTTGCTCAAGGGTATACATATTGAGCTCCGTTAATCTGTCCTCATATTTCTTCTGATGCAGTCCATGCACCATTTTGGTTGCCCTTCTCTGGACTGCCTCAATTTGGTTAATGTCCTTGTGAAGGTGTGGCCTCCAGTACTGCACACAGTACTCCAGATAAGGCGTTACCAGTGTTCATAGGTTCATAGGTTCATAGGTTATTTTCAAGCCAGGGATAGAAAATACTAACCAAATAGGCTTGCCTTCCATATTTAAAAATTAACAAAGAATTTGCTATTTCCATAATGATCATCTATTACCTTTTTAAATGTATTCATACTAGAACTATTTAATATCTGTTTAGGTAAACTATTCCATGCCCCGACCACTCTTAAACTAAACCAATGTTTCCTAAAATTATGCACCCAAATTTGTTGATAGAGTTGTTTAGTGTGCTTTCTTTTGCTAATTCTTCCATGATTGAACATAATTCCCACATCGTTCAACAAATCAACATCCTCAATATTTTTATATAGAAAACATAGATCACCCCTCAATCTACGGTAATATAGTGAATAGAGGTTCAAATTCACTAGTCTTTCCCAATATACTTTGCCTGTCTGACCCTTAATTTGTTTCGTCAGTCTTTTTTGAACTTTCTCAATGGAAAGTATATCTTCCCTATTGTAGAGCCCAAACCCTCGCTTTAATATTCCAAATGCGGTCTAACCAAGGCTACATACAAGGAATCAAAACCTCCCTCCTTCTACTTGCAATATATTTTAGAATACAATTTAGAATCTGAATAGCTTTCTTTAATTGTTTTCGACAATGTACCCTAAATTTTAAATCATTTGTAATTATGACACGAGGTCTTTCTCTTCAGCAACCACTCCCAAATTAGTATTATTTAAGTGGTAAACTGCTTTGTTGTTTTCTACCCAGGTGCATAACCTTGCATTTGGATAGATTTAATTCCAATTTATTCAGGTTTGTCCATTTATTAATTAAATCTAACGCTTGTTGTGGCATAACTATTTGCTCATCATTTGATGGAACACACCCAGTCTACAATCATCGACAAATTTGTACATCCATACATTTATATTATTAATTTGTAATGAGGCAATGTACAAATTAAACAAGAATGGCCCCAACACGAACCCTCGGCACGCCGCTAGTAACAGGGGCCCATTGAGTATTCTCCATTTACAACCACCCTCTGCTTTCTATCCACAGCCAATCTGAAATCCATCTGCAGATATTACTAAGCAACCTAGGATATCCACTACCAATAATAATTCTTTATGGGGTATTTTATCAAAAGCCTTGGAAAAGTCCAGGAATACCACATCCACAGGGTTCCCAGCATCCATCTCTCTATTCACCTTTTCATAAAAGGACAACAAATTTGTTTGACAGGATCTGTTCCGTACAAAACCATGCTGGACTGGATCAACCAGGTCATATTGCTCAATATGTTCCACAAGAATATCCTTGATTATTCTCTCCAAGAGTTTCCCTAGTATCGAGGTCAAGCTAATAGGCCTAAAATTACCTGGGTCTGTGCTTGGTCCTTTCTTTAAAATAGGCACTACATTAGCCAATTTCCAATCTTGGATAACAGTACCAGAATTTATTGATTGTTGGAAAATATATGTTATGGGATGTACCAGCATATCCGCCAGTTCTCTCAGTATCCTGGGATGTATACCATCAGGGCCAGGGGATTTATTAATGTTTAAATCAATTATCCCTTTATAAATATTTACTGGATTCAAAACAATTGTCCCAGGTTCAAAGGGTCTACTTGTACAGTGGGTATATGGATCTTTATGTTGATATACAGAACAAAAATAATGTTTTGTAAAGAGGGATTATTACCTCCCTCTTATGACTTGTGATACCCCTACTAATACACCCTAACATCCCCCTAGCCTTACCTACTGCTTTAGAGGTCCGCTTGGATGATTTCAGGTCATCGGTGATGATGATGCCCAAGTCTCTTTCTTCCTTTGTGACTGCCAGCAACTCCCCTCCCAGCCTATAGGTGGCTTCAGGGTTTCTCTTCCCTAGGTACATGATCTTGCACTTCTTTGCATTAAATCCCAGTTGCCACTCTTCTGACCATTTTGCTAGTTTATCCAGATCTCTTCTCATTCTGCCCACAACTATCAGAGAGATCTCATAATATGGTCTCGGGGGATTAAGATGGGTGCACCCACATTTGGGATTGAGGACTGCTACAGTGTGGGCAAAGAATTGAATTATTTATTGCCTTGACGTCTGAGGCACTGCTACTCCTGCTGCTTCCATTTTACCCTTGCTCCCCCTTCTTTCCATACCCGCTTAAATAAATTATTCATTTGAATTGCAGTTTATGGTTTGCAGACTGTCACTGTTTACTGTGTCACTTGCTTTGGGGGAGGGACTGTGTGGGAAGTTTATGTATTGTTTCCTGATGTGTTAGCCTAGTGTTTCAGCAGCCAGGAAGCCCGTATTACCACCCTAGTGGAGCCACCATGCCATGTTAGGCCGATGTAGCACACAGTCAGGGAACCCAGGCCAGCCTCCTTGGGAGGAGTGGAGAGGTGAACCCCGAGGGCCCCAGTGTGACGACCACTTACCAGCAGAATGTATAACTATATCTGCTTCTACATACAATAATCATAACAACTAAACCAAAAAAAAAAGTTGTGTGCATCATGATGCAACGTGACTTTTTACGTAAGTAGCGCTACGAATTTACTGTAGCCGATTAAGGTGTCCGATATTCTACACAATCCCCCTTTCCTGTATGAATAAAGAAAATCAGTGTTTCTGTATTTTTTTGTGTTTCTGTACTTTGCTGCCTCAAGACCCCTGTATTCCTCCCAATGTGCACCCCCCCCCCCAAAAAAAAAACACCACAACCGTAAACAAGCCTTTTCTGGGCTCTGCTTAACTGGTAAAATGTGTTTATATAAATCAAATATTACTGAAATAAATATTTAGGGTTGCTAATTTATTTTGGGCAGAATTCCAATGTCTTCCACAGGGCCAAATCTGAAATTCATTCCAGTTTTTAGAAAACAAAATACTTCCCCATGTCCAACATTTTTTAAGTCAATCAAGAGACTACTTTATGGTAGAAATATTACTGAGAAACTTGCCATTTTTCTTTTGTCTAATACTTCATCTCTTCATGCAGGACATTGTACACCTTATTTTTTACAAGTTAGCTGAAGTACTGTACTCGTGAATATGATGGAAATCCAGTCAGCACCTGAGACTGATGTGCTGATCTATCCTTGCCCAAACTACCCAGCTCTCCAATCCAGAACGAGTTACTATCTGTAAATAATGAAACACAAACTGTTCCTGAAACACCACTGCAGCCTGAACTTGATGCTTCACTGAGGCCTAAACAACAACCACTGCTACCGACAAGCGCTAAGCTGGATCCTTGCGGACCGTCAGAAGTAGAAGAGACCTGAATCTACCAACACAGAATTAGCCATGGTACTTCCTTTTCCCCCTTCAGTTTAAATGAAGCAGAGGTCACTCTTTCTGATGACTATTGGGTAAGTTAGTGGCAGTGTAAAAACAGAGCAACCGTAAGCATTTAGCCTAATTTCCCACCTTGGCACTGTTTTTATCATCAGGGTAAAGTTGTAACGGCAGCTCTGCTCTTTCACATTGGGCACTTCATCTTTCCACCCCTATGAAGGTATCACATGATAGCTAGTCATCGACAATATTCTGAAAAGACTATGCATGAAAATTTAAGTAAGATTGGACTCGTAAGATTTTGTTAAAATGTTAGAATGTCCATTAAACTCAGTTGTGGGGTTGCGCAATCCTAGCGCCATCCATGACAATTCCTGCACAAACTGACAAGGGTAATTCTCCACAAACACAAGTTATGTAACTGTACAAAAATATTTGTTGACTAAAACCAATTGTGTTTTTTTTTTTCTGATTATGTTTTGTTGCAATTCAGAAAGCGACCGGAGAGATGAGATGTTTTGATGGCTCCCACTCACCTCGTGGCAGTTGCACTTTGTACACATGACTGATTCCACAATGGCTGCCACAAGGTGACACTCCATTGTCTTACTCGATGATAAGATTTTATGCTGAAGGGGGCACTCCATCTGGTTTTTAAGGTTCAAAAAAGAGGTTTCAGCAATACTTGCTACTGTGAAATGGTTCTAATGGGATGTGCTCCTTTTTTTTGTTTTTAAACACCAGAAACAAACACTGTGGGCTCGCAATTAGGCTGCAACGGAGGCTAAATGAGCAAATTTACATATCTGTTTTGCTTGGCTACTTCACAACGATTTTAGTGCACCAAACCTTACCAGGACATGGGTCTATTTGCACTCAAAATAAAGGACAGTTTAAATGATAACAAAGGTTAACAGACATATGATATATGGCATATGCACATTTTGCCCTAAGTAAGGGTAACCACGCATTGTTTGGTCTTGCCTACTGCCCTATACTACAATGTCTCTAAAGCATAAAGCACTATCACTCTGGTATAGTTATACTGTTGTTCTGTTGTACTACTGTACGCTACAGAGACAAGATGCTTATGTGGGTAATACTGAAGTGTCCAGTAAAGCTGTTGCAGCTTTTTAGGCAGGTCAATATCTTAGCTCCTGGACTAGATAGCCAGTCTCATTCAGCCTTCTTATTAGGGATGATTTCTGATATAACAGGGCCATTAAGGACCATTAAAGGTTTTAAAATTCAATCTGACTATACTACAATTAAAGAACAATAAAATATAGAATATATATAAGAAATATAATTTCACGTTACATTAACTAACCTCATAAATGGCTGTCCAGCCCATTAATGGGACTGTGCTAGATTGCTAGACTGCTAAATGGTGAAGATGTTTCTCAAGCTTGACAGAATGACAGTTTACTTAGAGTATAACAACCCTGCAATTGTTTGATGTTATAATTCTCCTTTACTATCTTACTCTAACCCGTCTTTCAGATGAGACGTTAAACCGAGGTCCCATCTGCCTGGATTGGTGGTAGTTCAGGTGGATGTTAAAGATCCCATGGCACTTATCGAAAAGAGTAGGGGAATTTTTTATTGAAAAAACACATAACATCAGATGTAAAACATGAAAATAAGAAAAATAATATATAGAACACACACTTAATACATTCAAAGCATGTAATATAAGGCAATACTTCTCAAAAACTATAGGAAAAGGAAAAAAAAATCAACTTTGAAATGAAAATTTATATATCAAAGAAAATTAAAGAGTAATACCAGTCCAATAGGATGCAAATTGGGCAGGAGATAGTTGTGTTAATTCCGAACTCTGGAGGTTCACTAGTGTGGATTCAATATATTGTGCAATGACTAGTGGACATGTTGGAATTTGCTGCAAGACATATTTACTTCTAGCTTGCCACATGTAATATTTACATGCTGCAAAAAATACTCTAAGGGTACTGGGGTGGTATGAATCCCAAACTCTAGGAAAAATGCCTAACACTAGGGCAGGATATGTGATTCTGCTTAAAAAAGGCCATTTCCACTTATTGGCTAGTGTTTTCCACAATAAAAGGGCGTCTGCACACGTGAAGAAAAAATGATCCATAGATTCTTCAATGTTAATACAAGATGGTTTTGGACAAAATCTATCTTGTGCTGATTTGTGCTTTAAGTTACCACAAACTTGTAACTTCCCATGGCAGCATAGCCAGGAAATGTCCCACATATGAGCTGGTATTCTTTTATCTTTGAGGACTTTAAGTGTAGTCGTTACATAGGATGGAGGACATTGTGGAAAACTTAAGATTGGAACATCGAGATGTAATAAATAAACATACAGTTGTTTCCTAGTTAGACCTAAAATAGAAGCTTTGGTTACTTTCCAGAAGCGAAGAATTCGAAAACAGTTTATAATATAGGATGGGGCAGAAGGAATACGGGAGGCTATGGGTGGTAGATCAGTCCATGTTGACATCACAGCATCTGTCATATGTGATACCCATGAGTCACACCAAGTTAACGTATAATTATGACTTTGTAAAATATGATGTAGAAAAAAGAATAGAGGGTTTACCATTCCCAAACCACCTTGAGAAGGGGATAAGTATGTGATTTGTCTCTTCACAGGATTTAATCTACTACCCCATATCATTTGAAAAAAAAGACTAAACAGTTTAGTTTCTAAATGTTTTGGGGGACAGAAAACATGGCTTAAATACAAAAAAAATCGGGGATAAAAATTTTTTTGCTACCATTACTCGTTTCTTTTTACTTAGTTTCCATGATTTCCAAATACGTATCTTATTTTCTCCTACAGCTAATTGCTTATCCCAGTTATAAGCGGAGTCATCTGAAGTATTAAACCATATCCCTAAGATTTTCTGAGGCGCAGCGCTGACTCTAATCCCATGTATTATTTGAGTATCATTTTGATGTGGTATAAGGGAATACATACACTTTTTTCCAAATTTAGTTTACTTCCAGAAAGTGGAGTAAAGGACTGAAATGTCGAAATAGCTTTAGCACTTGAGGAAAGGTCTGACCATAATAAAACAACATCATCTGCATAAGCAGATATTTTAATGGAGGGTAAACTGGGGTGAAGGGTAATACCTCTAATGTCTGGGCTCTGCTGTAATTGTCGAATGATGGGGTCTAGTGCGAAAACGTACAATAATGGGGTCAAAGGACAACCTTGCCGTAGGAGTAGGGGCCCAATTCGTTGTATAAGAGTTGGTCCACGAAAACCATTTATTATAGGAAAAAAAAATGCCGATGACAACATGTATGAAATCCAAGATATGAACTGGTTAGGAATGCCATACAATGATAATACATGTAGTAAAAAGTTGTGATATACTGAATCAAACGCTTTTGCTTGATCTAAAACGAAGAGGTAGCCGGATATTTTATCCTGTGTTTTTTTCTCAAAAATTTCACGTAATAGGAAAAGGTTCTTGTGGATGGTTCTACCAGGAATAGCACATGTTTGAGCGATATCGATTAGCTCTGGTGCAACTAGCCGCAATCGGGAACAAATAATTTTGGAAAAAATCTTATAAATCAGTATTCAGGAGATGTAGAGGTCTCCAATTTGTTAGAGAAGTTGCATCTCCTTTTTTATATAAAAAATTTAAGGCAGATAGGCCAAAATTTGTTGTTTCATCCCTTGTATTAAGAAGGTAATTAAAAACTTGTGTTAGGATTTCTGAGAGGTGTGTTTGAAACATTTTGTAAAATTCATGTGTCAAGCCATCTGGACCTGGGGAAACTTTCAGCTGCAAACAAGAGATAGCATCAGCAACTTCTTCCTGTGATATCCGGCTGACTAGCTTAGAGATATACTGCTGTGGAAGTTGTGGGAATTGGGTAAACAAATTTGGAAATGTAACAGCAGAAATATCAGGAACAGTACCAAAATGGGTTTGTAAATATTCCGACGTAATTGATATCATATCAGGGATAGAAGTTAATACAATGCCACGAGTATCTTTCAAGCCATTCATAATCGTGGAATGAAGTCTGTTTTTAAAAGCGAGAAAAGGATCAATATCTGGAGTAATGGTAGTGCCCGTTCTCATAATAAAATCCAGTGATCGGGCTCTATCATATTGATAGGAGAGCACATTGGCTTTTATTTTGGAAATTTGTAGTGAATAATCTATCTTGGATGTTGACTGGAGAGACATCAATTTATATAATTGATTACGATACATTAGGTATGTTAAGTAATTTTCTCGGGCGTTGGTTTTACCTAAAGCCTTGAAATAGTAAGTCAACTCAGTCTTTGTGTCCACCCACCATTCCCACAGAGAATCATAACAGATCATAACTGAAAGACGTGCTTGAAAAAGACTGTATACTTGAGTTTGGATAGTTTGTGATGAAAATAAAGTATTATTTAATTTCCATAAAGGACAGTGTAATATGGGTGAAATAGGTGAGCTAATAGAGAAAAGACCAATCAGGAGGCAGTGATCTGAAATCTCATTCGGAACTACTGAAATGGAAAGTGGGGTACAATGACGAGAAATAAAAAGATAATCTATCCTAGTATGAAAAACTGACCTGTAGTATGTATATCCTGCATCTGAGTGTAAAGATCGATATGCATCAATTAATCCAGCATTTTTTACTAAAGTACAGAGGACTGTGGAGTCACAATATACCTTTTTCCCTGAGGTTATTCTGCTTTGTGAATCAATAGAACAATTAAAATCTCCACCCCAGAAAATATGTTTGCGTGTACATAAGAAGGGCTTAATTAAGTCTAGTAATGCTATTCGAGCTGCTTTGGTTTGTGGACTATAAATCACGACTACTCTAAAAGGTAAAGTATGTTTAATAAAATCTATGATGAGTGCTCTTCCTGGGAATGTCTCAATTATGCGGGTTATGGAAAATTGAGGGGAATAAAACAGAACACCGATACCATCGGCTGAATCAACTCCAAATGTCCAATAGGAAGGACCCTTATACCATTCACGCTTTAATTGTTGAATATCCCAGATGCTGGAAATATGTGTTTCTTGTACTAATAAAATATCCAATGCTAGGTGGTTTGCATACTGCAAAAAAAGTAATCTCTTTTTATAGCCTTTGAGGCTGCATACATTTAGAGAAGCAATACGAAAAGCCATGGACAGATGCTATATTAGCCACTTCCATCTGCAATTGTCATGTTTTTCCGCTTTTTCCCACCTTTTTTAGTTTTCATTAATTTCTTTCTAGTAACATCAGGAGGTTTAATAGTGGGGGCATCCACATCAGAGGGTACTATGGACATATCTGACTCTCCATCTGAAACTTCTTTATCGCCCTTTAAGCACTCAAAGGTATTAGATATGGGAATATCTGAAGGTTTAAGCGATTTTCGAGCAGTAGCTCTAGTCATTCGCTTAGCAGTCTGAAAGCCTTCTTTATCAATAGTCAAGGAGGAAGAAGGTATGACAGGTAAAGGTTAGAGGTTACTGGATGCCGTAACTTGGGGAATCTGATCCTGTTGTGATAGGGGGGTTAGTTGTTCCAGTGAAACAGAGATACTTTGTTCAGGGGGGAGGGAGGAGCAGAGGTAGTAGGTATAGAAATAGTATGCTCTTGTACTTTGTCCTGTGCTTTTTGTACTAGGGTGTCAGTATTCCACCCTTCTGATCTATTTCTACTTGCCCACGGGCATTGATGGTAAGCATGCCCTGATTCATTACATAGATTGCATTTAAATACATTCATACATGACATGCTCGGATGTCCATATCCCCCGCAGAAACTGCATTTAAGTAGATCACAGGTACTACTTAAATGAGTAGTGGCACCGCATTTATAGCAGGCCCTGGGTTGGCCACCATAAAAACACACCCCCCCTATCTTTGCCAAGAAAAAAAACTATTTGGTAAGTGTATAACATCTGAATTAACCTGGAACAGTTTTACTTTAAATCTCCAGCCACCAGTCCATAGACCATCATCATTTAGGATAGCTTCAGGAGGGGAGAGGACGTTACAGTGGTTTTGTAACCGATGATAAATATCACTAACGCTAACCCCTTCATTTCTAAACATAATAGTCACAGTTCGAATTGTGGGTTTAGATAAAGGTATAACCGAGAAGGGGGTCCAAATGGGGTCATTTTTTTGTAAAGTATATAAATGCCAAAAACGGTCTAGCCCTGCAGAGGTCTTAAAGCTGATATCAAAAGTTTCCTCTCCAGAAATGTGTATTAGTGCATAAATATCAGAAGCTGCAAAATGTAATGTGCTCTTCAGAAGTGTTCTAGCTACGTAGTATCGATCTGGGAATTCGGAGAGCCCCCCTCTATATCTGAGACGAACAGCATTTCTGCGAGAGGCTGGTTCAAGTTTATTTTTAAAAAGGTCTGAAAGAATTGGAGACCGGCCAGATGACTGAGTGGGGGGGGTTATCTTTATTTGGGTTTAATATGATAGTTGTACCTGGTTCAGAGTTATCTACTGAAAGTGTGTCATTTGGTCCGGAATCCAATAATGTGAATGAGGGGGGGACAATAGCTTCTTTGATCTCAGGGGTGGGGGGACGTGGGGGTTACTGATGATGTGTTCAGAGATATTAAAGTCATATCAGAGTTATCTTGTATGGTTTGACTGACCCCCATATCCACGGTATCCATTATATCCCCCCAGGAATGGGTAGATATAAGGGATTCATGTTGTAAGATCTTACAGTCTTTTACAGTCTTTTTAGTAATATGAGGTACCTCGTTGGAGCTCTTAGTCATCGTAGGCCTGTTGGATGATGGTAAGATTCCCTGCATAGATTCGTTCCACGTTGGGTCCAGTATCCATGTCCCTGTCGGTGATGTAGTCCATCCTGCATTCATTAATGTGTTTGTAATAGACCAGGAAGCCTCCGAGTCCGATTTCGCCTGTTGTACACTGAAGCGAATGTGTTAAATCCTGAGGAGTTGGAGATCTTAAAACCGCAGCAGTTATCTGGTTGGATTTAGCAATGTGCAGGAACCACACTTTCTCTGTGAGTTGGTAGAAGTCTGATTATGCATTCTCCGACACCATGAGGGAGAACGGAAGTGTTAGGGGAAGGAGCGTTGTTACACCCGGCGCATCCTGAACAGTTTGGTCCGGCAATCGAAGAGGGGTAGAGCAAGTGGGAGCTGGGTTGCCCGTTTCATAACATACAGGATCCATCGGAGAAACTTTGGGTTGCAAAGTATTCTGTGTCAGCGCTGGAATTTTAGATCGGTTAGTAATATTTTCCACGTCTTTAGAAGTAGCTGCATTGAAGGTCGTTGGCACTAACGAAATTAGGGAGTCGGTAACACAGGTAGTCAGAGCTCTACCTGACTCCTCCATGTCGTCAGAGAATGGAAACTCCACCCTACAGAGTAGGGGAATTTCCCCGGTGTACTGGCCAAGTTTCCCTCATTCACTAAAAATACCTCTAACAGTTTCATCTGGTTCAAGGTTAGTTGGCATTCATCTGTATCCCCCCTCCCCCGGGTCATGCCTGAAAATAGGCAGGATTTGTCTAGTGCACTTACCCGGTCAGCAAAAACTAAATAAAAATAAAATAAATAAAACTTTTGTATTTACTAATTATATGTAAACCTCCAGGTTGTAGTGGATAGTTATACTCCAAGGATTGGGGGAGGGGGAGAGAGAGCCAACCACCACATCAAGGCTTAGCTAATCAGAGAGTTAAAGTTAACAGGACCTATAAGACAAGAAAGACTAATAAAGTCTTATACACAACATACATCTCTTTTGTCTCACCTATCAAGTTTAGAATTTAAAATAGACAACAGGCTGTGCGGGTTCTCACAGAGGGCTTTGGATGAGGGCTCTCATCCCGCCTGTACTCTGAAGATTCCAATAAGGAAACAAATGTGTCTGGCAAATCCAAGCTATACCCAAGAAGAAGCTATACAACAAGAGGGGACGAATTACAGAGCTCAGTACCTAATAATAAAACAAATATAAAGATAAAAGTAAGCTCTGTTATGCAAGTGGTTAAAGGTGACTGTGAAACCCAAAATTTAGAGGCACGAGCTGAGACAGCAATTACTTTTGGTGATGGTTGGGGAGGTCAGATCAAAGTCAGAACCTGCTACGTTAGACTTATTGAAATACACCAATTCAATAGTTTCACCTTAAAAAAATTAAAATGACAGATTTGAAACTCCATAGCTGGAATGCAAGGGGGTTGAACTCTCCAATCAAGCATAAGCAGGTACTGACTCATCTCAAAAAACTACACTTGCAGGTAGCACTACTGCAGGAGACAAAACTATCTGATGATGAATCCAACAAGCTAGCTAGAGAATGGGTAGGCCTAGAAGTTCATAGTCCGGCTGAAGCCAAAAGGGGGGGGGGATTGATTCTTATTCATAAATCATTAACATGAAACCTAACAAAATCTAAACATGGATGGGTTTTAGCCCTCTTCCAAACACCACAGGGTGCCCTCGTGATTGGAAATCTGTATGCTCCAAACACAGACTCCCCCCAATTCTTTTACAACCTGGCAGCTCAAACGGCCACTTTCAATGATAAGAATGACCCGATGTTGTTAGGGGGAGATTTCAATTTGTTTCTGCAGGCAGATACAGACGGAAGTAGAGGTACCACAGAACTGCATACTAGGACCGTTAGAGCAGTTAAACTATGGATGTCTGGTGCAGCACTGACAGATGCTTGGAGAGTATTGAACCCCAGAGTTAGAAATTACACAAGCCATTCAGGTAGACACGGAACTTATAGCAGAACTGATATGTGGTTTACATCACCAAAAATCACTAGCATGGTAACAGCAGCATCTAACAAACCGCTCGTCATATCGGACTATTCTCCAATCCAATTAGATATTCTACTTGGCTCTATAAACCACAGATCAACTAACTGGAAGATGGACCCCCTATTATTTTTAGACCCTGAATTTAGCCCATGGCTCAACAGATCAGCCAAGGACTTTTTCAAAATAAATGACACCGGGGATGTCTTGACAGCCACCTTATGGGAAGCCTTCAAGGCTACCATACAGGGAAACATTTCCTATGCTGCTTTTAGGTGCAAGAAGAGAGAAAGGTAACTCAAAGATATAGAAGATAAGCTAATAACTCTTGAGTTACAATATAAATCAAACCCCAAGGCATCATCAAAGTCCTTTCTCTACAAAGAAATACTAAAAACAAGGAATGGAATTAACTCCCTAACAGGTAGGAAAGCGGAACTGGCGATCATTCGTCTTAAACACAAATACTGGGAAGGAGGGGAGAAATGTGGGAAGCTATTGGCCTACAGACTGAAAAAACAGCAGGCCAAGAGACACAAAAATGCCCTCAGGGATGCAAACGGTAAAATATATACATCAGAAAAAGGTATAAATGACCTAATGAGACATTTTTATGCCCAACTGTATACCTCGTCTACGAACAATAACACAGAGGAACTTGCAGCATTCCTAGGAAAGCTAAAACTACCAAAAATAACAACAGCACAGGCCATAGCCCTAGACAAGAATATAAGAAGTGAAGAAATAAAAAATGCCATCCTATCACTAAAAAAAAAAAAAAAAAGAAGAAACTCCAGGGTGGGGGGAGGGGGAGGAGGGTTACTAACAGAGTTTTACCAAGCTTTGACCCAAGTCGTATCACCAATCATGCAAAGGCTGTTCTCAGAAGTGCAAACAAGCATTTGTCAATGCCGAACATTCGCTTGCAGGTGTTTGGCATGTATGGTGCTTTACCCTAATGCCCTGTGCGATTGCTGGTATTTGCACAATAAATTGTCAGCATGACCTTTTTGTTACCCCCATTGTGCGCTACATAAGTGGAAACACGTTTTGGGCAGGATGTGAAAAATGACAGCTGTACTGCTCATAAGGAAGTGTGGTAAAATGGCAATGTTGAAAATCTGGAGTGGAAATACTGAAAATTTGCAAACCTAGGAGCGTGCATGGGAACTATGCAATGCACGCTGGTAAAACAGTGATTGTTAGGAATTTTTTCACCAAATTGTCAACACTGGCAGTTTAAAACCTCTGCTAATGAACAGTGACACTGTGACTTTCTTAATGTGTCCCATACACTGAGTTCGCACACCGACTGTGCCATTGTGTGCTACATGGGCAGAAACACGTTTTGGGCAAGATGTGAAAAATGACAGCTGCAGTGCTCATAAGGAGGTGTGGTAAAATGGCAATGTTGAAAATCTGGAGTGAAAATATTGAAAATTCGCAAACTTATGAGCGTGCGTAGGAACTGCGCAACGCAGACTCATAAAACAGTCATATTTAGGAATTTTTTCACCAAATTTTCAGCACAGCCATTTTAAGACCCCTGCTCATGATCAGTGTCACTGTGATTTTCTTAATGTGTCCCATACACTGAGTTCGCACACCAACTGCACCATTGTGCACTACATGGGCAAAAACACATTTTGGGCAGGATGTGACAAATGACAGCTGTACTGCTCATGAGGAGGTGTGGTAAAATGGCAATGTTGAAAATCTGGAGTGCAAATATTGAAAATTCGCAAACATACGGCGTCGTGCGTAGGAACTGTACTAGCATGCGCTAATAAAACAGTCATTTTGAATTTTTTCACCAAATTTTCAACATAGCCATTTTAAGACCTCTGCTCATGAACAGTGTCACTGTGATTTTCTTAATGTGTTCCATACATTGATTTTGCACGACTGCGCCATTGTGCGCTACATGAATGACTTATGTTTTGGGTGAGATGTGAAAAATGACAGCTGTACAGCTCATAAGAAGGTGTGATAAAATGGCAATGTTGAAAATCTGGAGTGAAAATATTGAAAATTCGCGAACTTACCAGCCTGCGTAGGAACTGCGCAACACACGCGCGTAAAACAGTCATTTTTTGCATTTTTGCAGCAAATTTTCAACATGGGGTGTTTGGGATCCCTTTTCATGAATGATGTCACTGTCATGGTGTTATTCGAGGCTGAAGGGTGATTTCGCGCAGTGACTGTGCAGTGCCTGTGAAATCACCCTTCGGGCCCGAATAACACCATGACAGTGACATCATTCATGAGAAGGGGTCCCAAAAACCCCATGTTGAAAATTTGGTGCAAAAATTCCAAGAAATGACTGAGATATGCAATAAAGTTGAAACCCCCCTATCTAGCCCATTATACAGCTTACCGGCATTTCCTCAGTTCGCGGTCACCTTTGAAAGAGTGCAGAGCGTGTTCTCAGTCCACGAAGATCGTCGCGCGAATGCGGAGGTAAGTATGGGGTAAGGGGTGTGGGGAGGCTGAGTGCGCAGTGGGTGGGTGCAGGTTGTGGGAGGGGTTGGGAGGCAGCGCCGCGGGACAGTTTTTGCTTTACAGGTTTGAAAAAATAAAAAGGCGGCGTGGGACATTTGCCACGCTGGGTGGAAGTCCAGCGTGGCAGAGGATAGACGGGGGCCGGAGCCGAGCGGGGGTTGGGCACCCCGCTCGGCAAACTACGCTTGGGCGCCGAGGCCGACGGGGATTGGGCACCCTGTCGCAAGTAAAGCAAAGCGTTGCCATGCTGGGGTGGGCTCCCAGCATGGCAGCAGTAACTTGGGGGCGTGGAGCCGATGGGGATTGGGCACCCCCATCGGCAAACAATGTTGCCACGCTGGGTGGGCTCCCAGCGTGCACAGCTTTGGGGGTGGGCGTGATGGACGTGCGGGGGGAGAGTAGCATGGCGTGAGGGGCGGCGCCAGTATGGCGCGTGTTTTCTTTGAAGCAGGAACACCGCTGTCATACTGAAGCTGCTCCCTCCGTGGTGCAGAGACCGCCATGCCTGCTCAAGGGAGCAGTGCATTGGGTGGGAGAGGCGCACCTCTAAGTGTGCTACTCTCCTAAAACGTTCCTTGCGCATGCGCGCAAACGAACGTAAAAATGGGCACCTTCCTTCCTACAATGTGTGAGACAATAACAATGCTCCCCAAACCAGGGAAAGACAAAGAAATTCCTACTAGTTATAGACCAATTTCACCATAACAGTGGACAGCAAAATCTATACTAAGATCTCTCCCAGGTGGGCTTCATCAAAGGAAGATATAGCTCTGATCACATGAGAACACTACTAGACATGATGCAGTTATCAATCTCTTCTCCCACTCTGGCTGCTGCACTGGCTATCGACTTCAAAAAAGCCTTTGATTCAGTAGAATGGCAATACTTGTATTCCCTACTGCAAAAAATGGGTCTCAATGATGCTTTCGTCAGCATGATCACAGCTATATATGCTAGCCCTAAGGTGCAAATCTTAATGAACAATACTCTGTCATCACCTTTCACCTTGGGGAGAAGGACGCATCAGGGCTGTCCACTCTCACCACTCCTTTTTATCCTCGCCACAGAACCCCTGGCAGAGGCCATCAGGGAGCATCACGGCATACTGGAGGTAAAGACAAGGGATATAGAGATCAAATCACTAATGTACGCTGATGATCTCTTGGTAATTCAGTGAGATGCACACAACTCAATGCGGCCACTTCTTTAGTTATTAAATGCTTTCACTAACTTGTCAGGACTAAAAATAAATCAGAGTAAAACCGAAGTTTTACCTTTGAACAAATTTTGCCCATAAACACAATTTACGGCGCTAAATCTTAGGTGGGCAAGGGACCACATTACATACCTAGGAATTAAAATCACAGCTAAATTATCGAGGATTATAAACAGAAACCTGGAACCACTTATTACTGAGATAAAAACATGCCTAGAAACATGGAAACCCCTTACTTTATCACTAGTGGGGAAAAAATAGAGGCATTAAAAATGATCATCGCTCCAAAGATCTTATATCTGATCTTACATACACCCTTGACTATCCTGGACTCCTGGTTCACTAAAATAGACAAAATCCTAGGAAACGATATTTGGGAAGAGAAACAACCTAGATTCAGCAGGAATAAACTAAGAACACATTGGACCAAAGGGGGATGGGGACTTCCTTGGATAAAAGGCTACTACTTGGCTTATAGAGCTACTCAAACATTAAGACAGTTTGAGACACTTGAAGCTTCAACCCCACTGTGGTCCACAATCGAATCATGCCTGTTAAAGGGCTTTCGGCCTACCTTATACATTTATGGGAACCTTAACAACCCCCCAACCCCACTACCTACAATAGCATCTTCCATATCAACCTGGAAAAACTAGGAAAGTTAATTAAATCAGACCTAGTTCACCCCAAATATAACCCACTATGGGGTGCCAACAATATTAAGATACAGGGGAAACCAATACATTGAAAAACATGGGAGGGGGAAGGTATTAATACAATACAGGACCTACTAATACTAGGATTACCAGTTATGGAATCCTTTCAAGAACTACGAAAAAGATATGACTTACCTAAACAAGACTTTTGGCATTTTTTGCAGATCAGAAATACCATGGCTTCCCTGATCAGGAAGGTTAAACAATTACAAACCTCACCTAACCAACAACACCCCCTTCATATCTTATTAACAAAAACCAAAGATAGAACTAGCATTATATACTCAATTATATAGGACAACATTCCTGACCAAACTAAAAAGGCAAAAGGAAAATGGGAACAAGCACTAGGTAGGGAAATACCTGAAACTGAATGGGACTCCCACTAGGAAGTGGCACGTAAACCTATTTGAGACATCTGCAGCAGACTTATCCAAAATAAAATACTCCACTGGTAGTACAGAACATCAGCAGCTTTGCTCTCAGCTAACCTACTAAATTCAGATGAATGCTGGAGATGTGGTAATACACATGGAGATCTTTTCCATATACTGTGGTCGTGCCCCAAGATTAGAGATTTGTGGAAACTAGCCCACAACTTACTTCAGCAAATATTAGATACTAGACTACCGCTAGCAGCAGACTTATACCTACTGAAAAAGAGATGTGCAAAAACAAGGGGGCACAATTTGAAGATAGAGGCTCACAGGTAATGTGAGGAAGTATTTCTTCACAGAGAGGGTTATGGATAAATGGAAAAGCCTTCCTGAGGTCCTAGAGTCAAAAACAGTGGAAGAATTCAAGAATGCATGGGACAGATATAAAGCAATTCTAGTGGGGGGTAGGAGGAAGTAGGCTGTTGGTTAACTAGGATCTGCAGCTTATCTGTTAGGTAGGGAAATGGGCAGACTAGTTGGGCCAAGCGGTACTTATCTGCCGTCAAATTCTATGTTTCTACTGGGCTCGGAGGCATAACAAACATACACCTCTCGAAAAATCAGTGGGACCTCCTGATCCTTTTTAGTATACAAGTCAAATGACTCATAGTCTGTAAATGGAGATCCACAACAATCCCAACTCTTAAAGAACTATTAGATAACATTATTATGCTAGTGAAGTATGAAAGGCTGTCCCACATCTCCTTCGACTCCCTAACAAAATGTGACACGACTTGGGCACCATACCTCCAGTATATACAATCTGACACCTCGTCAGTCCCTGTACTCAAAGATTCAATGGCCAAGCACACAAAATTGAGCACAGGCTGAGCACAAGAAACATAAGAAACTTATGAGATACTCTGTACTCTGCAGGTGACAAAGTGTAAGATACAAGAGTACCCCATAGGCACCCCAATATATCTATACCACAACCATAGTACAATACCTCTACAGGCTTCACAAGCAACAAAGTTTATAACAGTCACCAAATAAAGGGGCTTAGCTTCTCTAATAACCACTTGCATCCACTGTATACAGTTTATACTGCTCAACAGATTAGTATGTAGTATTTTGGATGACTGACAGGTGCCATTTATGGTACATATCATGACTACCTATAAGACTAAGAGGGTACGCCACACAAGTTCACTCAAATACAGGGTAAAGTGGTATAAAGTACAAGACACATCCAAATAGCCAGTATCCTGACCCTTCTCACGCAGGAATAAGAGGACACTTACAACCGTAATCTTTAAAGGAAACATTGTCAACGTTAGTTAGGACTCAGGGTGACGTGTCAGGATTCCTTTATTGTTTTTAATAAAAATAACACCACAATAAGACTAGCACAACATACAAACATACGAGGTAGTCTCATGGGTTTAAAGTCAGAATATGTAATCCAGTTTACAAACTCTTACGTTGTCGTCCTGTGTCATCTGTTATCTACATTGGTAAGAATTACACTGTGTGATGAAATAAAATGTAAAGTAACTAACAAAACAGCATGCTGGCTGCCTCCGTCCAACTTTTTATATATATATATGCAACGTTGTTTTCACGGTTTAATCCATACCTGGTTAACTGTATGGCTATTCTACCAATTTTATCAATATTCAAAGGATATATGTAATGTATGTACATATGTATGTACCTCTTTTAGTCAAACAATAAAAAATAATTAACTTCAAAGTACTGTACTCGATCACGACAAATGGTCAGCATCCTTATGTACACCAGATGTAACGTAAATCCTAATACTGGCACGTGCCAACCATAATAACGTGAAGAACTACTGACCGAATTCAAATTGGAAAAAAACAATGGTACGCTACTGCAGTGTGAAATAAGAAAAGAAAGTGTCGGAAACCAAATCCACGGAATATGAAGCCCGTTTCCATCACGTAACAGAGGACAGCCAAGAGAGAGGCAGACACCACTAAATACGGAAGCAAAAGGCAACGTTACGGCGGTAGACTCAAGAAATATGAGACATTTTCTAGAACAGACAATTCAATGTGCTTACCTTCGCAAACACAGGGGAACACTAGCAGCCCCGCCAGCTACAACTAGGACCCCAAGTTTACCGCGATCAGTTCCTCCGTGCCGAGAACAGACTTGCACTAAGACCATAAGTGATCTCATTTCCGCTTGTGCAGCAGTGAATAACTATCACACAAAACATCGAGGAAGTAAGAGGCTCTGTTATTCGTGTGCATACGTCTCGCCTCGTAAATCAGGGACAAGGCTTAAAAAAATTCAGGGACAAAGACCCAAAATCAGGGACATATCTTAATTATTGGTAATATTCACTCAGAAAGTTGATAGAATAAGGGGGATTAGTGTAAGATGCATTTTCTGATGAAGAAGAAGTGTGTAACTTTAATGTTGACATTATTTTGTGCTTACAATTCCCACTGTTTAGTCACAAAAACACTAATTTTAGAGGGACAGAGGAAAATTCTGAGCCAAAATCAGGGACGTCCCTGATAAACAGGGACAGTTGAGAGATATGTTCCTGTGATATGTACGGCAAAAGTAACGATAGAGTAAGAAAGGCACACTCCATCTAGTTATGTGGCACCTACATTGTTCAGGGACGCATACTCAAGTTCCCAGTTTTGAGCACATGAATAAGAAGAACTACTCTGAGGTGTGCGATTTTTAGGACAAGGCTCAGCAGAACTGCCATTGTTATGTCGCACAACACGATCATCTGATCGGTTCTCCATCCCACAACACGGCTGAGCCACTTTGTACTTACAATTGTTGAGAGTGGAATGTAGTGGTATGCATATTTCTATGGGACTCGTGGCAGCCGCAGGAGGGGTTACCGCAAGCACCATGATGCAGATGAGGAAGGGGAGCATTTGCCCTAGGAAAGTAATTCTGAGTGGGCTTTCCGGCGGTCAGAACCTGAAAGAAACTTCGTGGACTACAAGGCGGTACTCGATCACACAAGTACTGTAATTAAAAGCCTGACATTTTTTACATTAAGTTTAATATGCCCAACCTGAATGGTGGATGCTGGGACTTTGGCCCACTAGTCGGGTTGACCTGAACTTATTTTTGCCCTATTCAACGGGACGAGTTAATTAAAATTGCACTATTCTGGCCCAGAAGCACAAGGGCAGGGCTACTGCTTAATTTTTTATTTTTTTTTAACTATATGTTTATTGATTTTTCATAGACCGACACCGGTGTCCCAGGTTTGGAAATGTGCATCAGGCCAGCCAGGAGAGGAGGATTGTCCGAGTGTCCCAGAGGATATGCTGCTCTGTGGAGGGAAGGTAGTGAGCTCTACTGCAGTCCCACCACTTTGATGACTGACCATAGAAACAGACATTGATGGCAGATATGGACCACTTGGCCCACCTAGTCTGCCTATTTTCCCTACCTACTATAACACCACAGACCCAACTTGATCTCTGGCTTTACCCCCCCCTCCCCTTTTTCCTACCTCTATGTCTTCATTTTTGTCCCTGCCACCTCTGCTGGGAAGTTGTTCCAGGCATCCACCACTCTTTCTGTGAGAAGTACTTCCTTACATTTCCCTGAGCCCCCCAGCGTCATAGCATATCTCCTTGTTCAAAAATGCTTCCCTCTTAAACAATATAATAGGGGAGTTGCTGGCAGTCACAAAGGAAGAGAGAGACTTGGGCATCATCATCACTGATGACCTGAAATCATCCTAGCAGACCTCTAAAGCAGTAGGTAAGGCTAGGGGGATGTTAGGGTGTATTAGTAGGGGAATCATAAGTCGTAAGAGGGAGGTAATAATCCCTCTTTACAAGACACTGGTTAGGCCCCATGTGGAGTACTGCGTGCAGTTCTGTAGGCCACACCTTCACAAGGACATTAACCAAATTGAGGCAGTCCAGAGAAGGGCAACCAAAATGGTGCAGGGACTGCATCAGAAGACATATGAGGACAGATTAACGGAGCTCAATATGTATACCCTTGAGCAAAGGAGGGAGAGAGGTAATATGATCGAGACATTCAAACACCTTAAAGGCATTAACAAGGTGAGAGAGTCTAACATGTTTAAATATAAGAAAAATAGGACAAGAGGACACAGCATAAGATTAGAGGGAGGCCGATTAAGAGGGAATGTGAGGAAATTCTTTTTCACAGAAAGGGTGGTGGATGCATGGAATGGCCTACCTCAGGAAGTGGCTATGAATACAGTGCAGGGCTTCAGACAGGCATGGGATAGGCATAAGGGAGCAATACAGATGAGTATGAATAGATAGGCCACTGACAGAGCACAGGCCAATGGCACATTTATAAGGTAGAAAAAGAAATGGGCAGACTGGATGGGCCTTGCGGTCCTTATCTGCCGTCAACTTCTATGTTTCTATAATATTTATATCCTTAATGTATCTGAAAGTTTCTATCAAATCCCCCCCCCCCTTCCTCCAGGGTGTACATATTGAGGTCCTTCAGTCTCTCCTTATAGGACTTGTGATGCAGACCCTGCACTATTTTAGTTGCCCTCCTGTGGACCACCTCTACCCTGTCTCTGTCCTTCCAGAGAAGTGATCTCCAGAACTGAACACAGTACCCTAGGTGAGGTCTCACCAGTGATCTGTACAGTGATAACACCCCCTCTTTCTGCTGGTGATGCCCCTCCATATGCACCCTAGCACCCCACTAGCTCTCCACACTGCCTTGTCACACTGTCTGGCCACCTTTAGGTTATCAGATATGATTACTCCCAGATCCCTTTCCTGCTTGCTAGGGGTTAATACTACCTCCCCCCCACCCCACACACACACAGTTTGTACTCTGCCCCTGGGTTTCTGTGCCCAAAGTGCATGATTTTGCACTTCTTCGCATTGAAACCTAGCTGCCACATCCTTGACCACTCCTCTAACTTTACTAGATCACTTTTCATTTTTTCCACACACTCCTGGAGTGTCTACCATATTGCAGATTTTAGCATCATGTGCAAAGAGGCATACCTTCCTTTCTAGCCCCTCTGCAATGTCGCTAATAAAGACATTAAAGCGGACTGGTCCAGTACTGATCCCTGTAGCACCCTGCTTGTCATCCTCTCTTACTCAAATTGAATTCTGTTTACCACTACCTTCTGTCTCCTGTCCCCCAACCAATTCCTCACCCAGTTTACCACCTTGGGGTCCACTAGGCTTCCCTGTTAGTTTGCGAGTCTTCTGTGTGGAATGGTGTCAAATGCCTTACTGAAATCTACATAGGCCACATCCACCGGTTCACCCTGCTCCAATTCCCTGCTCACCCAGTCAAAGAATGTATCAGATTTGTTTGACATGCTCCCCCCCCCCCCGAGAATCCATGCTGCCTCTGATCCTGAAGGCCACTGGATTCCAGATACTTCACACTCCGCTCCTTCAGTAATGATTATATTACTTTCCCCACCACCAAAGTCAGGCTGACTGGCCTGTTGTTGCCAGCTTCCTCTTTTGTGAAGTGGCACTACATCTGCCCTCCTCTAGTTCTTCCGGAACCACTCCCGTCTCCAGTGAGTTGTTGAACAGGGCTGTTAAAGGTGTCGCCAGCACCTCCCTGAGCTCCCTCAATATCCTAGGATGCACCCCTTCTGGCCCTACTGTCTTGTCCACTTTCAGATTTGCAAGTTCCTTCAGAACCCTCTCCTCTGTAAATGGACTAGTGTCTACCTGCCTTCCTTCCTTCTGTGCTTATGGCCCTTATCTGTGGTCCCTCTCCTTCCCCCTCCTCTGTGAACACCGAATAAAAGTGCTTGTTCATTATATCCGCTTTTTCTTGGTCCCACTCTACACACTCCCCTCCCTCCCTCCTTCTTTCTCCTTACCATCCCTCCCTTGGTCCTTCGCTTTCATTTACGTACCTGAAAAATATCTTGTCCCCTTTCTTCACTGCCTGGGCTATTTTCTCCTCCGTCTGCACTTTTGCACTCCCAATTGCTTTCCCTGCCTCCGTTTCCCCTGATACACTTCTCTGTCTTCCTCTCTCTGTGTCTCCTTGTACCTGCTGAATGCTAATTGTTTTGGCCTTACCTTCCTGGCCACCTCTTTTGTGAACTATAGTGGCCCCCCACCCCCTCAAAAAAAAGGGCATCCCTGAGGCATTTCCCTATCTTTTTAAAATTGGCTGTCCTGAAGTCCAGGATCCTTGCCACCGTACTTACATTGAACCACACTGTACGGTGATCATTGGTCCAGGTGACCACCCACTGTGATGCTGCAACACTGTCCCCGTGGGTGAGTACAAGGTCCAGTACTGTCCCCTTACAAGTGGGCTCCTTTACTAGTTGCCTGAGGAATTCCCCCTGCAAGGAGCTCACAGTGTCCCTGCTCCTAGCTGAAGCTGCAGCTGGGATGCCCCAGTCTACATCCAGCAGGTTAAAGTCCCCACCAGCAGCCCCTCTTCCTTGTTTGCCATCTTTTGGATGGCTTCCACTAGAATCTTGTCCAACTCCCCCATGTTGGAGGTCTGTAGATCACGCTAGTGTGAATTGTGGCTCCTTTCCCTGTTTCTAGGGTGACCCACTGTACCGCCACCCCTTCCTGATTTCCCTGTCTCTCGGTAGCCTTTATGCTATCCCTCACATAGACAGCCACTCCCGCACCCCCTTCTTTTCCACCCTGTCCTTTCTGAACAGAGTGTAGCCTGATATGGCTATATTCTAGTCATGGTTCTCACTGTATCATAACTCGGTAACAGTGACAATGTCCAGGTCAGCCTCTGCCATCATGGCCTCTAGGTATGGGATTTTGTTTCCCAAACTTTGAGCATTTGCACACATGACCTTCTAGAATGTGCTACCACCCTGTTTGCTATCATCCCCTGTCCCCTTTTGCCATCTCTCCTCTCCCCCTCTGCTTTCAGTCCCATCTTTTTTCACTTCTACCACTTTGCTTTTTTGTTGGGTACCCTTGGGGATTTCTTATCCTTAGGTCTCTCCCTACTGCCTACTTCAGTTTGGGGAGGGGGGCAGTTTATGTCTCCCTGTTTTCTTCAGCCATCTCCCTCGGCTAGTTTATATGCCCATCAGCGTAACATTTAAATTGTTCATTGAGGACTGTGGTTCCCTCCCAGATGGATGCAGGCTATCTCCCCTGTATAGGCCTCTATCCCTTCAGGTAGAAGCCCAATCCCCAATGTAGTGAAACCCTTCCTCTCTGCACCATTCTTTCAACCATATGTTGAAGCTCCTGGTATGGAGTACCCTATCCTTCCCCCTGCTGTAGACAGGTAGCACCTCAGAAAAGGCCACTGAGCATGCTACCTGCCGAAGACCCCTCCCCAACTCCCTGAACTCTTCCTGTACTATCCTTGCATCATCCCTAGCCAGGTCATTGGTCCCAATGTGGACCATGACATCCAGCTCTCCCTCCAGTCCTGCATACCTAGCGATCCTTGGGATCCACGCCACATCTTTCTGAGCAGTGGCACTGGGTAGGCACCTAACCTTCCTTCCTGTCCCCAAATCCCCATTAACAGTTGATTCCTCCACTAGGAGTTGCTTTCTCCTCCTCTGGGGTCCTCTACCACCCAACTTGGGGTCTCCACTGCAAAGGGGCCCCACATCCTCCTTGGTCACTAGTGTGAGTGCCTCCATGGGACAGTCCCACCCTTCCAGAGCGGTGTAGGAATTTTGTAGTGGTACCATGTGGGGAATGTGTGTCTGACCCACCACCCTCACCCTTCCTGAACCCACCGTAGTCCAGCCACTCCTCGTCCCTGGCATCCTTTGAGGCCACAGCGGCAACTTGGCAGTCCCTGGGTGGAGACAGAGGCACCCTAAATCCTAGCCAACTCAGCCTAGAGTATGGCAACCTCCCTCCTCAGCTCAGAGAGGTGCATGCAGATGAGGCAGCACTGTGGTCTCCAGAAAGTCTCCCTGAAGACTGCAACTCCACAACTCCCAGCATAACTATGTCCTACCTTGCCTGCTTTTCTGCCTTGCCTTCTTTAGACCCCTTTTACCCCTTGCCCAAACTATTGCTTGACCCTAACTCGCTTCTACCCTGCCTGTTTTTGTTTTGCTCTCTTGAAACCCTTATTTACTCCTACCCTAGATAGGGTTTTTCACTTATACCCATACTATTGCTAGACCCTAACTTGCCACTACCCATTTTTTTCTTACTCCTACCTGTACCCTTCTTATTTTGTGTCCCTGACCCTCCTTATTCCCTTGCAATGTGTGTGCAGTTACAGGAGCTTAAACAGGAAGCTTACCTCAGGTGTAGGGCAAACCATCCTGATAATCGCACTTCCTCCTGTCTTACTCCTTCTTTGCTCCCCTGCTGGCTTGTTGAGCTGCAGAGTGTCTGGCCACTGGCTGCCTCATTGGGCTGACTTTGGTGGGAAGACTCCTCTGTGCTGTCCTTGTCTCAGGGGTCCTTTGTGCAGGGGGCTGCTTGGTGGTACTCTCCTTATGAAGCACCAGGAAGTGGGCCAAGCACCTTGGATTGGCTACTGAGGAGGCATGGGGCGTGGCTTTGTTTTCCAATTGGCTCTGGATGGAGCCCTGTTTCAGACGCTAGGCTCCTCTCTGCTGTCTGCTGGTCACTGCAGGAGGTAGGGCTCCCTTTGCTGAAAACTGGAAACCCTTCCTGCCCTGATTACTGCTTCTTGATTGGTGCTGTCCGCTTTGTGTGGGGTTTTAAATCCACAGCTCACTCCTTTCTCAGTACCAGGAAGTGGGCTAAGCACCCTGGATTGGCTGCTGAGGAGACAGGGGGCACAGCTTTATTTTGTGATTGGCTGTGACTGGAGCCCTGCTTCTGCCGCTAATCTCCTCTCTGCTGTCTGCTCGTCTGTGCAGTGGGGGAAGGTTCCCTTTGCTGAAAATGGGAGACCCTCACTGCCCTGATCGCTGCTTCTTGATTGCCACCCTCTGCTTTGTGCGTGGTTTTAAATCTGCGGCTCACTCCTCTCTCAGCACCAGAAAGTGGGCTAAGTGACCAGGACTGGCTACTGAGGAGGCAGGGGGTACAGCTTTGTTTTCCGATTGGCTCCAGCTGGAGCCCTGTTTCAGCAGCTAAGCTCCTCTCTGCTGTCTACTTATTGGTGCATGGGGGAGGGCTCCCTTTGCTGAAAATGGGAGACCCTCACTGCCCTGATCATTGCTTCTTGATTGCCGCTTTATGCAGGGTTTTAAATCCATGGCTCACCCTCTCCCAGAACCAGGAAGTGGGCTAAGCATTCTGGATTGGCTGCTGAGTAGGCAGGGGGCGTGGCTTTGTTTTTCGATTGGCTCTGGCTAGAGCCCTGTTTCAGCCGCTAAGCTCCTCTTTGCAGTCTGCTCATCAGTGTAAGGGGGAGGCTTCTTTTGCTGAAATGGGAGATCCTCACTGCCCTGATCACTGCTTCTTGATTGAGCAGTCCACATATGAAAGTGTAGCAGGAACCACTGGTTGGGAGGAAGAATTCCCCCGCACACTCAGACAACATAAAGCTGTCACAGTCTGGCCTTACATTGCAACCCTACTGCCCAGCGCTGTCCCACACATGACGGGCCTTCATGGAATTGTCTCACTTCCTAAAGGAATCAAACACAGGGAGAAAGATGTACGCATTGGACTCCATTTGGATGGTATGAAAGTACACAGAAGGGATAGATGGGACTGGGAGGTAGCTAAATTGAGGTGGGCAGCACAAGTGATAGAAGGACAAAGAAAATATTCAAAAATTACACCTGCACACAGTAGCTTGCACTGGTCTGCAGTTGCAACCAACTGTGGATTTCAAGTGACAGTAAATAAAGACAGATGCAGCAAGCTGGCCCATTGGGGGATCAAGCTTCACAGATGATGCTCTCCAGGAAGGGAGGGCAACTGTGCCACATGGTTGATGTTAGGTGACGGTGCATCTGGAGGAGCTTAGCGGAGGGAGGATGCCAGCTGGTGCCACACTTTGCACTCTTGCATGCATGCGCACACTAGTCAGTGGCATCCTGAGGGAAGGGAAGAAGAAAAGTGGAAAACTACAGCCAGGATGACAGTCCGGCCTCTCACAGGCCATACACCAACCACGTGGCACATTAAGCTGGATCCTGAATTGTGGGAGTTGATGCTCCCACCACGTGGGGCAAGCCACAGAGGTACAGAGTAGACATGAGTTCCTGAGAAACTGGGTGATGGGCTGGGTAGACCTGATTAAAATGGGCATAAACTGAGAAACAAAAAAAAAAAAGACAAATGCAGGCATAAATTAAGAAAATAAGTGTAATAAAATACTCACATTTTTAGGGCTGGTCTGCCTTACAGACCAGTTCCTGTTGTGCTCACACAGTGGAGTAGGTGGTAACCATTTCACATAGCCAAAGCACTTTGTGGTGGGACCTGTGGAAGTTGTATAACCCAAAACATGTGAGTGCTGTATGATTTCATTTGCTAGTTGTCCTGTCTGTAACAGTAGCAGAAATATTTATTGGTTGGTGGAGAAACTAGCAATCCTCTTTAGAACTACAGGGCAAGCAGTTAGGGACATAATTCAGAATATTTAGCTGTATAGGAACACACATACACTATATGGTGAAATACATACATATAGTGAAGTATTTACTGTACATAATATAGTGAAATGCATACACAATGTAGTGAACCACATACACTATCTACTGAAATATATACATCATAAAGGGAAATATATACTGTATACTGAAATGCATATATCATATAGTGAAACACATAAATTATATAGTGAAACACTTACATTACATAGTGAAATACATACACTATTTACTGAAATACATATACTGAGTACTGTGGATTCATTTTTATATGAGTCAGAATGTGAAGGTTTGATAACCCATGATGAAATGCTGTTTCTCACTGTTGATCACCCAGTTAGGGCAGTCATTTACGTGTTGCCCAAAATACATAAAAATCTGCATGATCCCTCAATTGTGTCTGGTATAGGGTCACTAGTTGAGCCCTTGTCCATATATGTGGATGCGCATACTGGACATTATGTAACCAGTCTCTCTTATATAAGAGACACCACACACATTTTGGACGTCCTAGGGGACATGCAGATAGAACTACCCTGGCTTTTGCTTTCCACAGTTATCGCATCCCTCTACACTAATATAGCACACAAGGGGGGACTTGGAGCCCTGAGATATTGGTTTTGCCAGGATGCCAGCCTCTCTCATGGGAAGAGTGAATTTCTGATACAGTGTGCTGAACATGTTTTAACTAAGAACTATTTTTTGTTTCAGGAACAGTTCTTTCTACAGCTTAAAGGTACAGCTATGGGTGCGATATTTGCACCCAATTATGTGAATTTGTACTACGGCTTATGGGAAAAAATAACTGTCTATGACACACAGAACAATCCTTATTATGATAGGATTGATATCTGGTGTCATTTTATAGATGACATTGTTATGGTGTGGCATGGCACACTTGAAGAACTAGGAGAATTTGTGAAATACCTTGAGATCAGTAATGAAAATCTTAAATTTTCTGTACAGAGTAGTCTAGATTCAGTCTCATTTTTGGATTTAAAAATGACAAAGAAACCAGATGGAACCTTGGGTACAAATCTGTTTAGAAAGGAGACTGATAGAAATTCGTTGCTACATGCCTCTATCTGCCACCCACACCATATGATTTCTAATAGTCCCAAAGCCCAGCTGTTGCAAGTACTTAGAAACTGTAGTGAAGAGAATGACTACAAAGAGAATAGTATTGACATGTGCAATAGATTTCTCAGTAGGGGTATTCAGGTACTACAGTTGATCGAGCTCGGAGAAGAGGTTGATGCCCGGGACAGGACAACCTTGTTCAATCATAGGAACAGGGATAATGATCCCTGTAGATTGAATTTTGTTACCACCTATACCAGACACTCCAGAGACATACAAAATATTGTGTACCATAATTGGAGTGTACTGGAGGGCAAGCCAGCCTTTGAGGGGGTGACACAACAAATGCCTAGGATAGTATACAAGAGGGGACCAAACATTAGGGACCGCTTGGTCCACAACTATCAGAAAGGTACAACTTGTGATATACAGAGAAGACCATTACCTGACTGCATGTATAAATGTGGGGTGTGAAAATTTTGCGTGTCTGTTCTGGAATGTAAGACGTTCACGAGTTGTAACTGTGAACAAAGTTTTCCCATCAAGGGCTTTATTAATTGCATCTCTGAAAATGTTTATTTGGCCACATGCCAATGCGGGGCCTTTTATGTGGGCAAGACCACAAGATCATTGAAGCTTAGGATGGGAGAGCATTTGCGGTCAATAAACAATGATGCAGGAAGTGCTCTTGCAATTCATTGCAGAACCACGAAAAATACAGATGTAAAACACAGGTTTAAGTTCTGCGGATTGGAAAAGATAAAATTGGGGCCAAGAGGGGGAGATGTAGTAACAAGTTACGTATTAGGAAAACCTATTGGATCTACACTTTGGGGGCCTTTCGTTCTCCAGGGCTTAATAACTGTATTAATTTGTTGCCTTGTATTCAGGACAGAAAGAAAAAGAAATAATTAATAATAATATAGAGAATAAAGTATGGGTCTGGGTGTGTAACGAGAATTTACACACACCCGAGGGGTTTGAGGCTACATAAACCCCAAGAGCGAAGCTCGAGGGGTAAGCATCAAACCTCGAGGGTGTGCGTAATCCTCGGAATTTTCACACACCTAGACTCATATTTTATTGTATATAATTGTTGGGTTTCTCTTTTGCCCCCTCAGCAATTATATAAAATAAAAAAGGCTGCTGTGCTGCCGCAGTCCGATCACATCATGGTGCCCAGTCAGCTTTCACTTTTATTTTAAACATTTTTCAGAATATTGTGAGGGTGGTTGAGCCAGTAAAAATGAGGTACATCAAAGTTTATTTGAAATCTTACTGCCGAGTGTCCATGGCAGTTTCTTTCCAAGTTGGGTATGTGGTTGGGAAGGAGACGGCGATCGAGAATTGAGGAGCGCGAGGAGACATATGCGCAGAGTGGGGGAAACAGTGCACGTGTTTGCCATTATAAACGCTCCTTTATAATGGCAAATTACACCACGCTTTCCCTATGGGAAAAAGAGGAAGCCATTAATTATAATATGCTTGGAGTGTAGGAAGGATAGATGGTGCTGTATTTTTCAATGCATTATACCCTGAAGTTTTGTTGCTCCTTATTGTTTATTTCTATTATTTATACTGATTGATATCTGTGTCTTTTTTTACAGAAACAACATTCAATAAGTGCAGCCTATTTTGTAACAATAGCCTCCCCCAATTAAGGCAACCCATTGAAAGGGGACATTTGGAGCTGGTATTTATATGAATGAATAAGAAATACTGCTGTGTCTATGAATATGGTTGTTTTAAGGAATGTTTTAAATGTTAGATTCTGTGGTTGTACACATTGTTTTTGTGTTTCCTATATAGAGATTCTAAATATTTTTGTATGTTTAGTGTTTAATAAGTACATGGTTGTCAGTAAGTTTGATATACGTAATCAAATTTTAGTAGTGACACTAAGAATATAGCTTAAATTATATACTGCACCTTTAAGAGAACCAGTATTTAAGATATAGAATGATCTTAGAAACATACCCTCCTTATGACGTACCATTAGTATGAAACCGGTCGAGGTGTAGAGCTGGGAAGCAGAGCTTCTTTGTTATGTTGCCATCCGTATTTATTGTTAAACCATATTTTGTACTCCAGGACTGAGGTTGTGCGGTTCTTTGCTATTTGGAGTGAACCACATACACTATCGACTGAAATATATACACATATAGTGAAATACATATACGGTATACTGAAATGCATATATCATATAGTGAATCACATACATTAGATAGTGAAACGCTTACATTATATATTGAAATACATACACTGTATACTGAAATACACATACCGAGTACTGAAAATCCACATACACTATATACTGAAACAAATGTACTATGCACTGAAACATATACATTGCCTATTGAGATACATACACTACATACTGAAAAAGCCACATAAACTATGTACTGAAACAGATACTCTATACGTTCACATACACTATATGTTGAAAAAGTCTGCATACACTATATACTGAAACAAACACACTGCATAAAAGCACTAGCAAACAGTCTAGAAGGCGGTGTGGAGCAACAATGGGGAATCATCAAAACTGCCATCACAGAGGCAATAAGCCTTTGTGTGAAGCAAATAAACAAATCAAAACAAAAGAAAAAGCCACTATGGTTCTCAAAAGAGGTGGCTGTGAAAGTCAGGAAGAAAAAGATAGCATTCCGGAAGTATAAGGAAACACAGAAGGAGCAGGATGGAGAACTGTACCAGTTAAGGCAGAAGGAAGCAGGGAGGGAAGTCAGAATAGCAAAGGCCCAAACTGAGGAAAAGATAGCCAACTCAGTTAAGAAGAGGGATAAAACCTTTTATGGGTACATCAGTGAGCATAGAAAGACAAAGGGAGGGATAGTGAGGCTGAATAGAATGAACAGTGGGTGGGCAGAGGAGGACAGTGAAAAAGCAGGGATACTGAATGAATATTTCTGCTCAGTATTCACAAAAGAGGAGGGGGAAGTGCCTAATCCAGTTAATAGAAGCACTCTTGATAGGGGGGTCGGTCCCAGTCCTTTCACAGAAGAAAGGGTTCTGCAAGAACTCCTAAAACTGAAGGTGGACAAAGCAATGGGGCCTAATGGAATTCACCCCAGAATTCTAAAAGAATTAAGGGGGGAACTAGTGAAACCACTGGCTACTCTTTTTAATAAATCATGGGAGGATGGTGTGGTACCCAAGGACTGGAGGAAGGCAGATGTAATTCCCTTTCACAAAAGTGGGACCAAGACAGAGGCAGGAAACTACAGACCTATCAGTTCGGCCTCTATGGTAGGGAAAGTGATGGAGTCACTTCTGAAGGAAAGAATAGTTGAGTACCTAGAGGCCAGTGGGGCACAGGACCTAAGGCAGCATGGGTTCACAGCGGGAAGGTCATGTCAGACGAATCTAATAGATTTCTTTGACTGGGTGACCAAAGTAGTAGTCCAGGGAGGGGCTGTTGACATGGCCCACCTAGACTTTAACAAGGCATTTGACACAGTCCCACACAAAAGATTAATAGTCAAATTAACTAGCCTAGGAGTGGGTCCCAGGGTGGTAGCCTGGGTAAAACATTGGCTGGACAACAGGACACAGAAGGTAATTGTAAATGGAGTCCATTCTGAAGAAGGAGGGGTTACTAGTGGGGTACTGCAGGGTTCAGTATTGGGTCCAGTCCTTTTTAATGTCTTCATAAGTGACATTGCAGAGGGACTGGAAGGAAAAGTATGCCTCTTTGCAGATGACACAAAGATCTGCAACAGGGTTGATACACAAGGAGGCATGGAAAGGATGAGAAGGGACTTGGCAAGGTTGGAGGAATGGTCAGAAGCATATGGCAGCTAGGACTCAATGCAAAGAAGTGCAAAATAATGCACCTGGGAAACGAGAACGCGGGGAAGAATACACAATGGGGGTGGAGGTAGTAATAACAACAAAAAAGGAAAGGGACCTGGGTGTAATCATATCAGATGACCTGAAGGTTAGCAAGCAATGTGAGAAGGCAGTAGGGAGGGCTGGGGGTATACTCGGTTGCATAGGGAGAGGCATCAGCAGCAGAAAACAGGAAGTTGTTATCCCTCTGTACAGACAGTTGGTGAGACCCCATCTGGAGTACTGCATCCAGTTCTGGAGACCCCATCTCCGCAAGGACATAGACAGGATAGAGTCAGTCCAGAGGAGGGCAACTAAAATGGTGCAGGGTCTGCAAGAGAAGCCGCATGAGGAGAGACTAAAGGAGCTTAATATGTATACCCTTGAGGAAAGAAGGGAGAGGGGGGACATGATAGAAACTTTTAAGTACCTCAGTGGAATCAACAAAGTCCAAGAGGGTAGCATCTTTCAGAAAAAGAGACGTGCAAGAACAAGGGGACACAATTTAAAGATGGGGGGCGTTCAGGGGCAATGTGAGGAAGTATTATTTCACAGAGAGGGTAGTGGATGCATGGAACAGCCTTCCTGAGGAGGTTGTGGGATCTAAAACTGTGGGAGAATTCAAGAATGCATGGGACAGACATAAGGCAATTCTTGTGGGGGGTAGGAAGAAATAGGCTGTTGGTTAACTAGGATCTGTGGCCTATCCTGTAGGTAGGGAAATGGGCAGACTAGATGGGCCAAGTGGTCCTTATCTGCCGTCAAAGTCTATGTTTCTGTGTTTCATATTGAAATACATACACTATCTATTGAAATACATACACTACACATTGAAAAATCCCCATACACTGTCTACTGAAACAAATACACTATATATTGAAACATCTACACTTTGTATCGAAATACATACACTATCTATTGAAATAAATACACTATGCATTCACAAACCTGAATACACTATATAATGAAATAAATACACTATGCATTCACAAACCTGAATACACTATATAATGAAATGAATACACTATATATTAAAACATTTACCCTATCTATTTAAACAATTTGCATACTCTGTATCCTGAAATAAATATATTACATATTGAAATACATACACAGTCTATTAAAAAAATCTGCATCTACTATATGCTGAAACAAATACACAACATGGTGAAACACATACACCATGTATTGAAACACATACACTATAGACTGAAAAATCCCATACACTATATACTGAAACAAATACACTATAAACTGAAATGGACTACATTCTGAAACTACCCACCCTCCCAACCCCTCCCCTTGAATGGTCTTCCACTGTACTCATTTCCTGTTGCATTCAGTAAGCTGCTGGATTGATGAGAGAATGTCTAAAACTGCAGAGCAGAAAGTAAACAAAACAGGGCTATCTGTTATTCTAATTCTTTATGGGGGTTTCCATCTTGTTTTGTTTACACACCTTTAATCAAATTTCAGAACATTGTGATGTGACAAGAGACTTTTAGAACTAATTTGAAATGCTGTAGTTTATTCTTTTAAATAAATACTGCCCTCATTTACTGTTAAAACACATTTATATGGGAAGCTAATACTTAGGATATTCCTAACGTAAACATAGGGGACTGCATGCATTTTACCAAGTTACATTTTTTATCAGATTTATGTGTAATTAATTACTGTGTTAGTCCAGCCATTTATCTGTGCTCAATGCTTGGAAAGCACTGCAGAAACGGTGGTAGTGCAAGCCAAAAGCTTTAGTAGTTTGTACTCTATGGACTATGTTTCGATTTAGTTTTTGTTTAATAAAACTTTATTGGTTAAGAAACAAAAAAATATATTTTTGCTGCAATCCCTCAGTGCCCAGTTCTCATCAGGAGCTTAGCTGGAATATGCATATAATTTGCATGCTTCTATGCAAAATTACTTTACTGTGATGCCTCACTGGAGGTATTCGCAGTCTGTTTTGGGGTTTGAGCTTCTCAGACCATGAACAGAGCTTTGCCAGGCACTTGGTTTTGTAATTTGGGTAATACATCTTACCTAATTGCAGGTTCTTGTCTGGATTGCCAAAGCAGAGAAACAACAAACACGTGGTTTCCAAAGTCTGATAATGATTTATTTCTGGTATATAAAACAGACTTACAACCAATCAGTGATAAAAATAAAAATAATTACTACCTGCAATACCAGTCTTCCTTATTTCTCACCTAGGTAGAATCAGCTTTCTTCTCTAAGGATTCTAAGCTAAAACAGTCACTCTTGTACTCTGATTATTGCTATAGAAACCAGCAAAAGAAATAGAATAAACATATATAATTGGATGAAGAAATATGATGTGATTTGTACTAGCCTGGGAATATGCACCGAAGTAGCAAAGACACTGATAAGGGGAAATACACCATCTTTGTATGCAATCAGGTCATGATGACCCTTACCTAATAATTACTTTGCACTAAACCTAAGATGACAGCATTGCACAACTAATGATTGTAAGTATACAAGTATCCAAAACAGCAGTATTTTCTCAGTACATTAGTACATAATGATTTTCAGTAAAACACAAAAAATTTGTAGAATATTGGTAATAACAGTATATATTTTAGATAAAGCACTGTAATACATATATAAAGTATTGTGATTATATAGCAAGAATACAGTCATATGCATTGTAATCAATGGCAGCAATGATAATAGAACAGTAGAACCCAGATCCTGACACTCATGCTTATATGATAAGTGCCTGTGCCCTAAATATTACTGTCTGCGACACAGGGCCCCAATCAGGGGTGGTGGTCAATGGATAACATTCCCCCCCCCCCGATGCCTCAGAAGGAGCATCAATCCCAAGTAAGTATGTAGGGATGAAGCTTAAAAGTCGTCTACAAGCCAGACACGTGAGCCTTGTAAGGGAACTTGAGTTGTTCACGATGTTGTTTGAGGGTACATCGCAGGCAGCAAAGATGTAAACTCAGAAAAACAATCAAAAAGGCTTGAATAATAACAAAAATCTTAAAAGATAATGCAACCCAGTAATTACCTACAGCTAAGCTTAAATCACTATCATGAATAAGATCATTGAGAATATTATTCGCTTTAGATACATTGTTACTAATGTAGATTAAATGATCATCCTTTCTAGCTAAAAGAGATCTCAAAGTGATTGTTAAGGGATCAATGTGCACATTAAAAATAGGCAAATATTGAGTCAAGGCAAGCCAATATTGGGGATCAGTATCTATAACATCAAGTTCAGGGAGAGGAACAGGCATAATAACAGTGTGACCAATAACCGTTTTCTGCTGTGGAGTGAGACAAAAGTTAGTTTTATCAATATTGCAAGTGCGTAGACCATAAGAAAACATTTTGTAATTTGTAACAATTCAGTACTGCCCTTCGGCAGTATAAGTGACTCTGAGGTTGGGAACTCTGCAACGTTGCAGGCGGACTGGACAAGACAACGTAGAGTTGGTGAGCCGGGTAGTGAAGCGATGTATCTCTTCAAGATAGCTTTGAGATTCTGCTGTTTCAGTGTCGAATGCTAAAGATGCAGCAGGAGGGATGTTGTCATCTGGATTAACAACAGTAAGGTTACTCAGCAGATCATCACCCAAGGTCAAGGCCCAGTCAAGATGTTCCGGAGAGTAGCTACATATGGGTTTTACAATGTCAAAGACATCACAGTGGCACAAGAAGTAATATCCTTTCTTGGCGCAACAGTTCATGTGAGGAGAAGTCCAAGCTTAAAGCACAGGATGAAAAACCAACATAACTGGAAGTTCAGTTCTTTCACAAAAAATGTCATTTTCATGATGTCCAAGAGAATGTATGTTTGCAATTTTATGAAAGACATGTAGCTGGATCAAAACGTGGATGTGACACTGTAAAGGTGATGAACATGTTCTCCCTGATAGAACATATCTGGGTTTTGTAGCAAGAGGCTTGGTTGGGAAACCTGGAAACATAACCAATGTTATGGACAGTTGACATGGAAATATTGAGAGTATTTTTCAAACACATAGAAATACAACCTGTACCCGTACAGTGGGGGCAATACCATTTACCCAATCTGAGATCATGAATAAGATCTGGAATTTTGCCTGATTCCAAGTCCCTGAAGAGACTGTTAACAGTAGAAATAACATAAGAGCCATAAGCAGAACATAAAATTTCACGCCCAATAAAGTGCTTGTCCGCCTCACTGTCATTCTGAAAAATAAGATCACTACGTTTTTTCCTTGTTTCACTGAACCCTTGAGCAATTTTTTGCATATTGTATATAGTATATCTTTCTTCCTCACTTACAGTATTGACACCTTGCAAGATAGGGGTCATAACATCATTGCCAAGTGTTTGTTGAAATTTTAGTGTTTGTGCTTTAATGGGAGCAATATAAGCTCTATTCCAAATAGACATTCCTGAACCAAAAAGGTCAGTAACAGTGCCGGCAACTCCAGTAATACCAGAGACAGTACCAGCAGCACCAGCTGAGGCTGCATCTCTCTGGCTGCGTGTTTGTCTAGGTTTGTGGCATTTACGGGCAGGTCTGAAAACACCTACATGATCCATGGTGTGGGGCCCACCAATGGGATCATTAGTGCATGTTTGGTATGCAGCAGCAATATCAGTAAGCATCATACTATGAAACTTAGAAGTATTAGTATCTTGACATAAACCAAATTCACCCATATTCCAATGGGATAAATTGAAAATAACTGGGACATGCATAAATTGTACATTGTTGATAAGGGCACCTGGGAGTGACATGGCGATCAGACCACTAGGAGGTCTCTCATCAAGATGAGGGCAGGCAAGAAGTTCTTCCTGGCTGGGAGGAATGACAGATAGAGAGATGAAGAAGCTGCATAGTTTTGAGAACAAAAATCTCTTGCCACTGATGAATGGAGTTGTTCGCAGAAGGCAGGGTCAATAAGTGCGGTAAGGTTATATTGACCAGTGTGTCTTGGGGGAACCTATCTAATAGAGAGAGTACCATTCTGTAACATGTCAGTGTTAGGCCAGCCATGGAATGTGCCCTTGGCTAGGCCTCCTACAGGAATTTTGTAGCCCATTGCATCGGTATCCCATTGGATAGTAAGGGAGGATTTATCTGGAGCAACAGCAGCAGCATCTAATAAAGCATCTTTTCCTTGAGTAACTTTAACATTTTTGTTAGGAACTGTAATTTTAACACCCATGTCAGATTTTCCAAGCAATTGTGCCAGAACATCCGGTTGTTTTGGTAGAAGTGGGGGAGCAAAAACTGTTAGAGGTAGAAGTCCACCCAGCAGGAGAAGGATGTGCAAGATAGCCATCTTGCCTATATCTGAAAGAAACAGAAAGGGTTAATTAGCTGAAAGTACTATTCCACCCTATGGGGTTAGGAAAAGTAAGTTTAGTCACCTTTATACAGTTTGAGTTGGTTAGCATGGAACCACTTGTCAGCAGTCTTTTTCTGCTTTTGCTGTTGTACTCTAACTTGATGCACAGTAGGGCTGAGCTTGTTTGCAATGGGATAAGGAACTTCCCATTTACTGGCAAATGAGTGAGGGGGGTTTTCTGTATCGAAGAAGCATGACTTGATCTCCAACTTGCCAGTCGACTTCTTTAACATGTTTGTCAAAGTGGGCTTGTGCTTGCTGTTGGGCTTTGCCAGTTTGCATTGCAGCAAACAAATGTGTTTTCATGATGTCATCATGAAGCTTTCCATGTACTTGTCTACAGATACTTTATCTGCAGTGGGGGGTGTGCAGATCAACCAACAGGTGTTCAGGTAGTCTCATAGCTCTACCAGTCATAGCCTCATAAGGGGTACACTGAGTATTGGCTGCAGGTGTGGCCCCAATTGCCATGAGGAGTAGTGGCAAAAGGGAATACCAATCTTTGGCATTATCATCAATGTATTTAGATAACATCTGTTTGATGCGTCTGTTTGCTCTTTCTATCTGGCCTGAGGATTGAGGATGGTAGGGGATGTGGAATTTTTGATCAATTCCAAGAAGTTGGAGTGTTTGTTACATCAGTTCAGCTGTAAAGCTGGAAACCTGAACTGAGTCTACCTTGAGGGGTAAACCCCACCTGGAGAATAGCTGAGCCACCAGGATTTTGGCAGTGGTCTTTGCAGTGTTGTTCTTAGTGGGAAATGCTTCTACCCACTTAGAGAACAAGTCTGTGACAACAAGGGCATACTTGTTCCTACTTGAATTAGTAAGAGGGCCAGTGAAATCAATTTGAATTGCATTCCATGGTCCAGATTGCCTTTGGGGTAGCAATCTTACATTTTTCTTTGCAGGAATGGGATTGTTCTGGGTGCACACTCTGCAGTTTTTAACATAATGTTCCACGTCTTTGGCCATGCCAGGCCACCAGATGACTGTTTTGAGTCTCTGGAGGGTGTTGTCCATCCCCTGGTGTCCACCAGTGAGAGTGTCATGAACCATATGAATAAATTCAGTTCGCAGTGAGTGTGGAGCCACCCACAGTTTGTCACCTGTATCTTCTTTGTGATACCAGATGAGCCTTTGATCACCAGGCAAGTGAAAATTGTCTGAGTGTCTCTTGTATGGACTGCCTACAGGCAGTGCCTGTTCAGTTCTTTTGTCCAGGAATTTGAACACAACTCTGATCTCTGCATCTGCTGCTTTCTGAGCAGAAGAAGATCCAGTGGGAGTTCTGGTACTGGTTTCTTGGCTGCAACAATTATAGATGTTACAATAGCTGATATACCCTGTGGGTGAGTCATTTCCCATGTCTCCCTCCCTCGAGCACCTGCTTTGGTTAGCAGGTCTGCTCGCTCGTTGTACTCATGGTAAGGATCGGATTTACAGTGAGCCTTAACGTTTTGTATGTACAGCTTGTGTGTGAACATTTGGGTGAGGGTGCGTATGTACACAAACAGTTCCCTATATTTGACAGGGGTACCATCGGATGAGGTAAAATTATTCTTTTGCCAGAACAGAAAGAATTCAGTTAGGGATGAGCATACCCAACTGGAGTCTGTAAAGATGATTGCATCTGTGTCACCATGGGGTATAATCTCTAAGGCACAGGCCATAGCTGCGAGTTCTGCATACTGTGAGGAGAGAACAGTGCCTTTCCTAGAAATGCGTCTGTAATCACCCTCATGATCCAGTATGAGCACTTCAGGGCCTGCTACCTGTTCTCCATCCAGATAGGATGCAGAGCCATCTGTAAAGATGCGGAACATTGTTTTGTCCTCTAGGACCTCAGGTGTTGCTTGCAGAAAGGGCCCTGGGTCAGGTAGGTCAGGTGGTTGGAGGGCACAATCATGAGGTTTACCTGTGTATAGTAGGCCATGGGCCAAGATGGATGGAATTTTGGCAGGCAGTACTTTGATGTCTCTAACCTGCAAAAGCAAAGACCAATGAGTGAGTCTGGTGTTGGAAACTGATCCATCTTTTACTTTATCTGAAAGCAAGAAATTGGTTAGGGTGTGGTAGGTATGCAAAATGATGGGAGCATACTCAGTGATGTACAGAAAATGTTTGACAGCCCAAAAGGTTGCCAACAGTGTCCTTTCCCAAATACTATATTTTCTTTCTACAGGAGATAGCATCAGTGATGCATAGACAATGGGCCTGAAGTACCTATTGTACTTTTGTCCCAGCACTGCAGATGTGGCCACCTCAGAGGTGGCAGTTTCCAAATAGAAAGGCAATTTTGGATTTGGATTGACCAGTGCTGGGGCTGAAGCTAGGGCCTGTTTGAGCTGGGCCACAGCTTCAGTGTGTGTGGGGGGCCCCATGTCCATGGGATGTCCTTTTTTAGCAATTCATACAGGGGAGCAGCCTTCAAGGCAAAGTCAGGGATGAAATCCCTGGAGTAGTTTACCATACCAAAAAAGCACCTGAGTGTTGCCACGCTTGTAGGAAATGGTAGATCTTGAAAACCCTGGATCTTCTTAGTTGCCGGGCTTCTGCCTTAGTCTGTAATGCATAGGCCAAGGAACATGACCTCCTTTTGACACAGTTGTGCCTTAGAGAGGTTGCACTTGAGGCCTGCTCTCCTGAGGAGAGTCAGTAGTTCATTCTAAAGGGTTAGGTGGTGTTCTTTGGTGGAAGTTGCTAAAGGTGAATCATCCACATACTGCAGGAGACTGTCAAGTGTAGAGAACCCCGGCAGGGCATTCATCATGTGCAGATGGAAGAGGGAGGGGCTGTTATGGAGTCCCTGGGGTAAGCATGTCCAGGTGTACTGGTGGCCTTCAGAGGTGAAAGCAAACTTGTATTGGCTTTTCTGGGCTAATGGGAGTGACCAAAACCCATTAGAAATGTCAAGAGCTGAAAACCACTTTTTGTCAGGCGTCAACAGCTTGAGCACATCAGGGGCTGATGCCACAGTTGGGGCACAGCTGGGGGTGACATGATTAAGCTTCTTGTAATCAATTGTAAGCCTCCAAGCTCCATTTGGCTTTTTAACGGGCCAAATGGGTGAATTGACAGTGGAGACACAAGGCCTAATCACTCCTTGTTGCAGCAGTGACCGGATGGTCTCTCTCAATGATGGCAAGGCTTCAGCTGGAAATGGGTACTGCTTCTGCCTCACAGGGTTAGGCCCTGTGATCTCAGTGGTGGTGTGCATTCTACCACAATCGTGCTTGTTGGTAGCAAACACACCAGTGTGTTTTTGCAACAAAGGTGCTAATTCAGAAAACAGGTCATGACTGTTGAACAAAGCCATGGCATCATACTCCTTGCTGTTAAGTTTGATGGCTGCCACCGCATGTGAGTCTGGAATGGTGACAGCATGGCATTGGCCCTGGATCTGTAGCAATAGCCTGTTAGCTAGGTCCACTACACAGCCATGCTGTGCAAGGAAATCAGTTCCCAATATGCTGGGGTGGTGACGTAATACCATGAGTTCAAAAAACAAATTTAGTTTTTAGGTGGCCTACCTGCACAGGTAGTGCTACAGATGGAAAAGTTTGTAATTTGGTACCATCTACACCTTGTGTACTAGTCTGTCAGCTGGTGGACCATGCACAAGTGGCTGGGTTCTCACTATGGAGAACCGACATGGCTGCTCCTATGTCTAGGAGCATGTCAAGTTGGCGGCCCCCGACCATGGCCCTTACACAGGGCCGTCCATTTGTGTCAACAAGCAAATCACTCACAATCCAGACTGGGGCCTGTAATTGTCAATCTTAACAGTTCTCTGATTCTTCTTTATCTTTCTGTCCCTGGGCCTTACGGCCCGTAGGGGCCTGTTGGGCCCCTCTCCCTTGGGGCATCACAGAACGGGAATACTGTACCTGTGACATCAGAGGTGCAATTTTTACTTGTTCAGTGGGCAGTTCCTCAATCACTGCACCGGTCTGGCAAGTACTCAGTGCTGCGAAGGGGTTTGTTCCTCAGCCACTTGACCCTGCCGAGGCTGAAGACTTGAAAGGGTTTGTATTGCTGAATGGTGACAGGGCTGCAACAGAATGGCCTGCAGTGCCATCTGTTGCGGCAAGGTCCTCCTCCAGTTGTTTACGAGGGTCTCATTTTGATCCTTTAATTCCCTATAAGTAGGCCCATTACGGTACTTATTATTGGAATTTGTGTTTTGGCCATTTCGGTTGCTGTTATTGCGATTGTTTTTGTAATTGCAGTTGCCCCCCGTGGGTCTGAGCCTGACGGTCATCAGAAGGGCATCCTGCTTGCTATTGCCACTTTCCACAGTGTAGTGAGTGGGGGCTGAGCCAACTACGGCAACTTGTGCCTGGTCCGTCTGGGCCATCAAGCTGATGGTGGCGGCAGTCTTATTCTTGCCAGAAGTGAGATTACGGAGGTAAACCTGAAAGGCACACTCCGTCTTGGTAAGGATCTATTGAAAAGTGTCAGTCTGTGGGTAAACGTTGAGTTCAACTTTTTCCCGGAGACCCAGAGTCATGTTTCGGATGTACAAGGCCTTGTACTCAATTTGGTCTCTAGTGGCGGTCTCTCTCCCACTAGGCCTTTGCTGGCCTGGTAGGCGAGCCACAACCGTTGATGATAAGTCGCTGGGCTTTCTTTTACATTTTGCTTAACCTAGTAGGCCAAGCGGGCTCCAACGATACCTGGGGAATTGGCCAACAGAACGGCCTGCGAGATATCATTGAAATCAAGCATGTCGCAGTTGCAAATGTCCTCTGAGAGCTTGGCCCAGAGGGTTGGCTCTATAGTTTGTCTCAAAACTTGAACCTGATACTCGGGTTGGAGAGAAAGTTTCTCACAAAGGGAGTGTACCTTCTCTAAATGACAGCTAAGGTTGTCATTGGGGCCCATTTGTCCAATGCTTTGGGTAATTTGTTGAACAGAATGAGCCACTTGTAGTGAGTTTGGATGTCGGGCCTCGTGGAGAGCCAAAATTGAAAGCACCATGAAGGGCGGCGTCCACCACCACAGTAGCGACTGCATGGAATGTAGTATCCTGGCTGACAGCATGCTCAGCCATGCATTTAACTTGACCATACACGGTCGGGGCATCAGGGTTTGACACAGCACCGGGGTTTGTAACTAGGTTAGTAATTACATCCTTCACAATGCCGCTCACCTCCGAACTGTCCCCCCTGGTGAGGGGAGCCAGTGGGAGCGCGTGGCATGGTGGTGGTGGCTGGCCTTCCGTATTATGGGGGCTGCCATTTTGGTTGTCATGGGGGGCTGACATGTTTGTTGTTGTCATGGGGCGGCCATTTTGGTTGTCACATGGCAACATGGGCAATGTGCCAAAATGGTGGCCATCTTGTGGATGGTTAGTGAATGCCACCACCCTGTGGGGTGGGGGTTTGGATGTGACGAGGCGGCCAGTGTCCTCGTAATCCGAATCATCATCGCCTGATGATGTAATATCAATGGGTGTGTATTGAAAACCATTTATGGCTTTAACATGGCCAACGAGAATGTCTCGCTGATGGCGCAGTTTCGCCATCTTTGCCTTATATTTTTTATGACAAGCTTTGCAGTGCCCTGCTCAATACCTTTCTCAACCTCACGCTGCATAACTCGATACACGGCGCCCAATTCAACATTTTCCCTTAGCTCTTTGTCTAGCTCATTCATCAGCCTTTCATTCTCCTCTTTCAGTTGCACATTATCATCATGCAAACTTGCATTTGTGTCACTCAAAATATCATTTAAAAAAGACAACTATTTTTGATCACATTTTAACCTATCATAATGTATGGTAGACCGTTGTTATGTGGTGATTTTCATCTTTTCCCCATGTGTTTATGCTATCAATGTGACGTAATTAAGCTGTTAACCCATCGATGGTATGTCACATCGATGGCATAACAAAATAGAATGCTGCCGAGATAAACATACCAGCGCATCACAGTCTTTCACAGTACCGGTAGCATTCAAACAAAAACGGCAGTTCCTCACTTGTTTGCTTAGTTCTTCTTTTACTTTTCTCGTCAGGTACCTGGTGATTGAGAAGAGTACCCTCAAAGTGTTTCCTTCTGGAAAGGGCCTTTTCCTGTGTCTCTTCCGGATGGCACACTGTTGACGCTGACCTGTTTTGACCCCTCCTAATAAACTTCCTAGTCGCATGGGACAGCGATGTTTTTTTTTTATCGTGTAGCGTGTTTAGTGCATTTCTTATTTTAAAACCTGTTACCAATGGTATTTCTGAAAAGTAAAAAAGTACATCAGTGAATGTGTTTTGATTAAATGTGTTTTGGCAACTTTGACACCACCGTGTCCACGTCTTCACTCAGGTAAACATTTAATTTGTTTTACTTTCCTATTTTTGTCAGCTATGTGCCTGGACTGCTTCCCCATACACTATAAAAGACAACGTATGGGGAGCAGTTAACAACCTCATTAAATTCTCATCTTGAGGTTACCATGGTTACTGAAAATCTCTCAAGCTGCGCTCTCGAGGTTTACAGACGATGGTAACCTCTCAATGCGAATACAACGTGGTTGTTAACTGCTCCCCATACATTATCCTCTATATTATTCTCTTTTAACATGCAATTTTCACGTTCTGTTTCTTGATCAGTACATGCAACAGCCTGTTATTGTGTTCATGGAGTGACTGTGTCTCCTCCATTAATTTCTGTTCCCTTTTCAGAAACTCTTGCACTTGCAACCCACCCTCCTTTTTCAAAGAGGCAATTTGCAGCTCAAGAGAAGTACAACGGGTAAGCAAGGTATTAACAGCTGTGTTAAGAGCAGCTAATAATCATCCCTTGCAGAAATATTTTTTTGCCTTTTGCTTGGACTCAAGATATGGGTTTGAGATGGCAAGCAAGGGGTCTTGAGCTGATTTTGCATCCAGCGCAAAATCAGTCCATCCTCCATGGGAAGTGAGGTAGTTAGAGACATCCAGTCTCAGTTCTGTGCACAGTTGAGACATTGGACACACAAGGGTTAATATACAGAACACAACAAAAAAGAAAGAGAAAGAGAAAAAAAAGTGGAAGACTGGTTTTAAAATCCTGGGCTCTTACTTCAGACAGGTTTCCGGACTCCTGCTAGAAGTAATTAAGCTAAGGCAGTACGCTGTAACTCACAAAGGAGTTTACCAGAGGTCTTGGGGAGGCGGGCTGCCCCTCTCTAGACCAAAGCAAAAGAGGTTTGCAAAGTGAAAACCATGGTATGTTCAGACAGGTCCAAGTGGCAACTAAATTGTACCACACTGATGAATATCTGAGATCAAAGAACTGAGATATGAATCTCACTCTGATACTCCTGTCCTGCTGCGGTCACCAGTGTAATTTGGGTAATAAATTTTACCCTATTGCAGGTTCTTGTCTGGAATGCCAAAGTAGAGAAACAACAAACACATGGTTTCCAGAGTCTGATAATGATTTATTTCTGGTATATAAAACAGACTTGCAACCAATCAGTGATAAAAATAAAAATAATTACCACTAACAATATCAGTCTTCTTTATTTCTCACCTAGGTAGAATCAGCTTTCTTCTCTAAGGATTCTAAGCTAAAACAGTCACTCTTATACTTTGGTTATTGCTATAGAAACCAGCAAAAGACATAGAATAAACATACTGTATATAATTGGATGAAGAAATATGATGTGATTTGTACTAGCCTGGGAATATGCACCAAAGTAGCAAAGACACTGATAAGGGGAAATACACCATCTTTGTATGCAATCAGGTCATGATGACCCTTACCTAATAATTACTTTGCACTAAACCTAAAGATGGCAGCATTGCACAACTAATGATTGTAAGTATACAAGCATCCAAAACAGCAGTATCTTCTCAGTGCATTAGTACATAATGATTTTCAGTAAAACACAATAATTTGTAGAATATTGGTAATAACAGTATATAATTGTATATAAGGCACTGTAATACATATATAAAGTATTGCGATTATATAGCAAGGATACAGTCATAAGCATTGTAATCAATGGCAGCAATGATAATAGAACAGTAGAACCCAGATCCTGACACTCATGCTTATATGATAAGTGCCTGTGCCCTAAATATTACTGTCTGCGACATAGAGCCCCAATCAGAGGTGGTGATCCATGGATAACAGTTTCCACTAATAAACCTGCCCTGGTCTAGCCACATAGTGCATAGTTACACTGTTTATATGATATGACTGTATTATTGAGGTTGAGATTTCTAAACTGTGTTTTATTGATTTTTTATGGAGATGTTTGTCTTCTAGGTCACCCACTGACCCCCATGCACACTGACCTGTCCATCTCCATCACCCAAAATCACCAGGACTTCCTGCTCTGAGATCTCCCATGGCCTCCCCATCACCCCTGTGGTGGAGCCAGGAGGGAGAAGACCATTTACTCTCCCTCCTGGCCACGCTGGGCCAGCCGTTATGAACCTACCTTGTTTGCTGTTCTTATTTTATTTTTTGCGTATTAAATTGTGTTTATTTTGCTGGGTTTTACCCTTGCAGGACTGAATCCTCATCGGTTTATCACTCATATGTTGAGTGTTTTGCTGGTGTCCATTTTAGTCTTGTCCGGGACCAGGACCCGACTCATGTGTTTGCATCTATAGTCTTCCTCTTAGGGATTGATGCATCCGACGTGGGGGTGGAACCAGTTGCCTGGTCAGACCACTACACCATGGGGTTCAATTTTTGCACCCCCGTCTGAGAAGGCCTTCCCCTGTGGAGATGGTCAGGTACCGCCCATTACGGAATATTACTTCCCAAGGCCTTGCGGCAGTCCTTGACCTATCATCCCCCGTGTTGGCAAGCAGTAATCCAGAGACACTGGTGCTGGCCTATAATGTGGCCATTATGGTGGCCCTGGATCTTATTGCTCCTGTTCGTGAGTGCTCTTTATCCCTTCACCCCAGGTCCCATTGGTTTGATGGGACATTGAGGGAGATGCGGAGACAGGGGGCGAAGGTTAGAGCGATGTTGGCGCAAGTTCACCCTTGAAGTCAACCACCTTAGATTGATGGAACATTATTCTATCAATCTGCAATCACCCATAAGAAGGCAGAATTCCTGTCCAGGGAGATTGCAGTTGCTTGGAATCGACCAGCACAGCTGTTTCGGACTGTAGACAGACTGTGCAACCCAGCCTGTCTGCAAGTTTGAAAAGCTTTTTCGCAATTAGACTGCGAGGAGCTCAGTCATTACTTTGCAGCTAAAGTGGCCGACATCAGGGCAGACTTGTGCCCGGCAATCTTTAAGGGTGATGCCATAGAACAGTGTGAGTTCACAGTACCCCAGTTCTCTTGGAGTTCCTTTGGGCGACCTGATTTCATGGATATTAAGAGGATCATCCATAGTGTGCATCCCTACAAGCTGTAGTTTGGATCCTGGACCGACTTCCCTAATTTTGGGTTGTACTGATATCATCGGTCCAGTTCTGGTGCAAATAGTCTGGTGATCCCTGGAGTCAGGTGAGTTTCCTAGCTCCCTGAAAGAGGCGGTGGTGACACCTCTCTTGAAGAAAGCTACCTTGGACCCAGACTGTTTCTCAAACTACAGACCTATCTCTAACCTTCCCTTTATTGGGAAGGTTATTGAGAAGGTAGTGGCAGCCCAATTGGAAGACCGTTTAACCACCCATGACATCTATGAATCCTTCCAATCCGGTTTTCATAAAAGACATAGCACCAAGACTGTGCTGGTTCAGGTGCTTAATGATCTTCCGTGGGTGAGAGATCAGAAGAGACTTTCCATTCTGGTTCTCCTTGATCTCTCGTCAGCTTTTGACACTGTAGATCACCTGGTGTTGATAGCATGCCTGAGGCAAATTTGTGGAATGCTGGAAATTGTTCTACAATGGTTCACCTCATTCCTCACTGGGAGATCACAAAGAGTTGTGTCGGGAGTCTTTTCCTCTGGCCCAACTCCTTTGTTGTGTGGGGCGCCTCAGGGTTCTGTGCTATCACCCATGTTATTTAGCGTACATGCTGCCCCTCGGAGACATTGTAAGATGGTATGGGCTGAGGTTTCACTGCTATGCAGATGAAACCCAACTATACCTGTCTTTTGCACCCGACCAGGATGGAGCTCTCACGGTGTTTAACAACTGTCTGGAAGAAATCCAGGATTGGATGGATTCTGGTTGGTAAAAGTTGAACTCAGAGAAGACAGAGGTCCTGGCTGTGGACCCAGGTTGTCAGACAGGTCGTGTGACGGCACGCCCTCTGGAATGTTTCTTGGTGGTGTGTCACTCCTGACCTCTGAATGGGTGCATAGCCTTGGGATTGTCTTAGACGACAGGCTGACCTTACAGTCTCAAGTGTCGGCCGTTGTCAGGACTTCCTTTTACCATCTTAGGAATATCGCCAGGGTTAGGCACCTTGTTCCGTCTGACTCTCTTTGCCAACGCTGGTCCACGCCTTGTGTCCTCACGCTTGACTACTGCAACGCTTATACCTTGGGCTTCTGGGGTTGAAACTGCTGCTCATAGCTGGTGCAGCACGCAGTAGCCCGGGTTTTGACTGGGACAAGTAGGTCCTGTCATATTGCTCAGGTGCTGCGCGAACTGCACTGGCTTCCTATACGGTGGCGGATCACCTTTAAAGTCATTTTACTGACTTTTAAAGCCCTTCACGATCATGGTCCGGCCTATTTGAAAGAACTCCTGGTGCCTCACTACCCCGGATGATCGCTCCGCTCGGCCGACGGGTTGCTGGAGATTCCAAGAGTGAGTTTAAAATCTTCTGGCAGCAGAGCATTTTATTATGCTGCACCCACTCTTTGGAATTCTCTACCATGCCGATTATGGGAGTGCACCTCCATGGAGGAATTCAAGAATAACTTGAAAACTTATCTCTGGCGAATGGCCTTCTTGGATGGTTATTCATAGTGTAATTGTTACTGTGTTGAGATCTTATTTGATATTTTATTAACTGATTTTAATGTTTGATGTTATTATGCTATGATCTTATTTATATGTATTATTGGATTTGTATTTGATGCTGTTGTTTTAATGTGTTCAGCGCCTTGGTAAGTTGAAAGGCGTTTTATAAATAAATGTATTATTATTATTATTATTCACAAGGAGACACCTATTCAGACAAGAACAGAGCCTGGTTAGTAGTACAAAGCCTATGGCAGGTTGCTGGATTTTTCTGCCATTGCAGGTTTTCTACCTTTGGTTTATTCCCTGGGCAGCCAAGCATGCAATGATGCCAATCCAATTAACAGCAACTACTGCTTTGTGCCTGCCAAAGCCCTGCCCCTTATGCCACTCTGATGCCCTGCCAGCCTTCCTCATCTAGGTGGCTGTTAAAAAGCGGGGTGGTCAGACTCCCCCTCCCTGAGAGGAGAGCAGTCCCCAAGATGCTTAATCATCTCTCCCGCTAGCTAACCCCTATTTGACCCAGGTCCTTCCCCTAAACCGAGCCACTCACATGGGAGGCAGTACAACTACCACCAAGCTGCTAAGCCAGCCCGCCAGACTGTACTTTTATAAGTAAATCAAAACAGCACTCAGATGAAAGAAGAAATTGTAGTTTAGCTACAGTTGCTATAAATGTTTTAAGACACATCACAATGTTTTGAAATTGGATGAAAGTTTCCAAGGAAAATAACATTAAAAAATACATAAAGATACAGAATAAGATAATCCATTTTTGTTTACTTTCTGCATTTTAAGAGGTATCGGCAGGGAATCTTTAGTCAATTAGGGCCCCATTTTCAGAAGGTTAGCAGAGTGCTAAACATCTGAGTGCCGTGCCATGTGGGAGAACAGCATGACTGAACAGGTGCCACATTTTAGCAGCCCCCGATGCTAACCTAATCATGTACATGTGTGTATGTACTACTGTGGCCATGCAAATGAGGGATCCCCTACTACATACAGAGCACAGTGTTATATATAAAAGGTTTTGAAAGTTCTTAACAATTGAAATTGCAATACTGTTTACTGCCTCCACAAATCCTGCCCTCATTTGAGCACACAGTGGTGCATATTCTCACCCTACCCCTGGTCACCACACTGATGCCCCCAAATAGTATAACAGAATGATTCTTGGCATCTAAAGATTCCACACCCCTGATCGCAGTTTAAATGGATCCAGTTATTATAGTAAAACGATTCTTGGTGTCTAGTGCCCCCCCAAAAAATTGCCATTCAGATGACCTGAGTATTATAATAATATGGGTGTAGAATTTATTTATTTACTTAATTATGTACTTAAAACTTTCACCAGGAAAGGCATACTAAGCTAGGAGCTCATTTCCAGATGCATCCTGGATGAAGGGGAACTTGTACAGGTGGGGTTTAGGTAGCAAGACAGTTCAAAAATACATTACATGCATGTTGGAAAACCATCGACAGAGGAGAGTGGCAAGCAATTGCAAATTACATTGGAAATAATAATGCAAGATGTGAGAACTTCAGTGACAAGCAAACAATCAACAATTCATATACAGTGCAGTCAGGAGCCATAGACATATGCTGGCGATCAAATACAGAGCAGTTTAAATCAACACTAGCTGTAAACATTTGTGTATAATGCCTAGAGTGGGCACATAAGTGCCTAAATTATAGCTGTATATAAATTGGAAACAAGTCATAGGAGAGTAGGAGGGAAAATTTATTAGCAAGTACAGGAGGGAGAGGTGACACCTCTGAAGTGGTTTGAAAGGATCCAGGGGAGGGAGATTGGTGAATGGCTGTGGTGAGGGAGTTCCATATTTTAGGGAAGCATTGGCTGAATGCGGCTTTGCCGATGGTCATGGAGACTGAAGGGACTGCTAGGGTTTGAACATTAGAGCTTCTGAGGGTATGGCTGGGGGGGGGGAGAGGTAGGAGGATAGGGAAACAAACCAGAATTTGCCCACAAAGCTGGCACAGTGGGCATGTTGTCTGTCCACAAGAGAAGAAAAGGAGATAAATTTATACATAGAACAGTGATGAGTCCTAGGAGGATAGTCAAGAATGTAATGGCAGAAATAGTTGAAGAGTGTGTCCAGTCTGGCAAGGGTAATGACTGGGGCTGCGCTGTAGACCATATCGCCATAATCAGAGATTGGGAGGATCATTCTCTGGATAATAGCACGGTATGCTGGAGGTGGTATACAGTCACAGTTCCTGTAAAGTGCACCAAATTGGGGTGCAGCTTTTTGACTACAGCATCCACTTGTTCAGAAAAGTTTAGGTGCTGGTCTAGCCAGATACCAAGATACCTAAAGGTAGTAACATCCTCCACAGGGGGAGCCATCCAGGGTGTGAAAAGTAAGAAGGGGAGGGAGCCTAGACAGTCTGTGCCTTATGCCAAAGGACATGGAGACAATCTTCTTGGCATTAAGGAAAAGCAGATTTGTGTGCAGCCAGGGCAGAACTTGATCGAAGTCCAGCTGGAGTCTGTGGGCCTGCTATGAAAAAGACCATGTCATCCGTGTACATGTAAATGGATACAAACAAGCATACAGACGGGAGATCATTAAAGAAAATGGAAAAATGTAGAGGGCCTAACACAGATCCTTATGGGACTCCAGTGGATACAGGCATGGAGGAAAGAGGGAGTCACCAATTTCGACTCCCTGAGACCTATCCATGTAGCAGGAGTGAAACAGCCAATGGCTGAGTCAGAGTGGTCTGCAGCCTGGAGTCTGGCTAAAAATTGGGGTGGCAGACAGTGTTGAACACTTTGGTTAGATCAACAAAGACAGCAGAGGTGAATAGGCTGTGATCCATACCATTGCGGATGGATTTGGTGAGCCTGAGTAGGGAGATGGTGGAGTCGTTCTTGCAGAAACTAAGCCAGACTTGTAGTGGGTGAAGAAGGAAGAGCAGTCCAGAAAGGGAGAGAGTTTTGACAAGAAAATTTGTTCCTGTTCTTTGGAGGGAAGAGAGAAATGGGTCAGTAGCTGTTAGCAGCAGATGGGTCACCACCTTTTGGACGAGGAGTAACAGTGGCAGTCTTCCAGTCAGCAGGGATGGAGGAACAGTAGAAAGAGTGGTTAGGAAGGTCAGCCAATAGGGAGGAGATTGCAGAAGCAGAGAAATGGAGGAGCTTGCTATCCAGGCCATCTGGGCTCCTACCCTTGGAAGGGTTAAGGGCAGGAAAGATGTCAGTGATAGAGGATTGAGTTACTGGAGAGAAGAAAAATAGGGGGAAGGAAGGAGATGGCTGTCATGTAGGCTGGTGGGGTGAGAGGGAGGCAAGAAAGGGGAGAGGGAGGAGAGGAGAGAGGAGGTGCAAGTGATAAAAAAAGGAATTAAACCTCTATGGTGATGAAGGAGGGGTTAGAGATAGAAATGTCACCCACTTGGAGGACAGGCAAAGGGGACTGAGTGGAAGGGAGAAGAGATTGTGGCAACCTTCCAAAATTTAGACAGGTGACCAATATTGGCACTGAAGGTGGATGTAAAATACTTGCCTTTGGCAAGCCTTATTGCCCTGGTACAGGTGTTGCAGAGGTGATGATCCCTCTGGAGGCCATGGGGGATGGGTTACATTTATTTTCTGTCCAGGCCAAATTGTGCACTTGCAAGCAAGCTATGAGTTCGGCTGTGATCTAGGGCAGGTGGGGTACCTTTTCTCATGTCCTGCATTGGGGGGGCATGGCAGTCCCATATTTCAAGGAATTTCATTTTGAAATGTTAGCATGCAGTCAATGGAGGAGGCCAGTGAGACAGGGGACCAATCAGAGCGGCTTAGGTCACAGTGCAAGGGAGTGAGGTCCAGAGATTTGAAAGAAAATATATGCAGTGTTTTGGTGGGGTTGGGGGGGCTTTAGTTGAAAGAGAGGCAGCAGAGGGTCATGACTACGGTACCAAATCAGAAGAGAGGGAGGTCATGAGTAGAATGCCACAGGGATCCATCCTGAGTCTTGTCCTCTTCAGTATGCTCATCAACAACATTTGAGAATGAATCAGGGACTGTGTCTCTTTGAAGATGTACAAGCTCATGGGAGGGTATATAGTGATGGGGGAAGTAGGAAACTGCCGAGTGACATGCAAAGAGCAGAGAGGTGGCCTAAGGTTTGGCAGTTGAAATTCAGTGCCAAAAAGTGTAAGGTGATTCACTTAGGGAACAAGAACCCCAGGACAGAGTACTGGATAGAAGGGGTAAAGCTGAGCACTACAGATGAGGAAATCATTAGTGACTCCCTTAAAGAATCAAGCTAGTACAGCAAGGCCTCTAGTAAGGCAAATAGAATGCTAGGATGTACCAGAAGGGGTTCTGATAGTAGAAGAAATAGGTTTACTGCCTCTTCATAGATCGTTGGTGAGGTTGCACCTGGTGTACTGTGCCCAGTTCTGATGGCCTCACCTCGGGAAAAATAAGAACAGGCTGAAGACTGTGTAACAAAGGGTGATCAGGATGGCTCAGAGCTGAGAGGACAGGTCTTATGAGGATCTGCTCAAGGCACTGACTATGTCTTCACTGGAGACCAGACAAGAGAGCAGTGGTATGATAAAGACTTTTAAGTTCCTGTTATGAATAAACAAGGTGAATGGAGAAGAACTACTTAGCATGAGTAACAGTTCAAGGACACAGGGACACAAGTAGAAACTGATGGGGGAGGTCCAAGAGGGATATTGGAAAGTTTTAGTTTCCAGAAATGGTGGTGGAAATGTGGAATAGTCTGCAAACCAAGATGGCAGGCACCAAAATCATAAATGGTTTCGAGCATGGCTGTGACAAAGTGAAGGGTACAATGGCTATTCAGGCTGATAGTAGTAGGGTGGGGAACAGTGGAGTGGATAATGAAGGCTTGTACTCTGCACGGACAGTTAAGTACCAAGGTTTAATAGAGAACAAGGGGCAGACTGGATGTACCAATGTTTTGTTTTTTTCTGCCAACATTGTCTGATTCTGTGTTTCTATTTTTCCATGATCCCTGACATCTAGTAGTTCCACCCCCAATTGCAAATCTGAGCACCCTCCCAAAGCCGTCCAACCAGGTCTCTCCACCCCTCCCCATTGTCCTCCCATTTACCCAAGATTGCAGCCACCTCCCTGTGACAGTGATCAGTACAGCCTCTCAGCTCATTACTTGGCTGGCCACTGTCTTGAGTGAAAGGGAGTGAGTGCGCACCTACTGTACAACATCTGTTGTTATAGTACAGTAGGTGTGTGCTCACTCCCTGTCATTCAGAAAGTGGCCAGCCGAGGTGGTGAGCAGAGGGGCTGGGTCTGTCACTGTCGCAGTGGGAGGGACTGGCAGCTGAGGTAATTTATGGGCCACCATGGGGAGAGTGGTGGAAGGACCTTAATGGGTGGAATTGAGAGGTGGCTCAGACTTGCAATAAGGATGAGCTAGATGCCAGGGATCTTCTTAATATACTAATCAGGAGCATCTGAATAGTGATTAGGAGTGGGGAAATACTACATGCCAGGGATCATTTTACTAACTGGGGTAATCTGAATGTGACTGGCAAGAAACTATTAGATGCCAGGGATCATTTTATTATAATCCAGTGTCATCTGAATGATGATCAGAAGGTGGGGATTGGCAATGCTCTGTACATTTCCTCCATGCAGTCATGCACAGCGGCATTGTGCATAGATGTTAGTTAGCACATATGGACTGGCAAATGCCCCATTAGCACTTTTCCTGGCCTATGGACGTGGAATGCTAAGAGCTGAAAATGACTCATAGGGTAAAGGTGCCATCCTATTTGGGACATACTGTCCCCCTTTGCTCCTCTGAATCCCTGTCCTATTGGATGCTGTAACAGTGCCTAGTCATGTCACAGTGGGCTATCCAATGGAAACCAGCGATCACTGTACAGTGTGGTTCAACATTAAGAAGGGTGCAGAGGTAAGCCACAAAAAGGCAAGGGTCCTGGACTTTAGTAGGTTAGATTTTAAAGAAATGGGAGACTGCTTCAGAAGGAGCCCAGCAGGGGAGGATTGTCAGAGATAGGTAAAGGAACAGTGAAGAAAATTAAGTAAAAGCACAGGGAGGGCAGCCCACATCTGCATGAATTAAGTGAGCAAAAACAAGAGAAAACAAGCATTCATCAATGCTGAATGTTGTCTTATTGGCATTGGTAGTGCAGGAGTTAGAGAGATGCACAATAGGAATGGCAGTGAAGTATTGAACTGATGCCAACCCCACCCCCACCCTGCAGAGACTGACAGGCATTGGGGTGTGCATTTGAGACATCGGTCATAATGCTCACACATTTCACCTCACCCTACCCTGCAGACACCGACAAGTGTTGCGTGGCTTGGGTCCTCAGGCGTATGCTCACCCCATTCCATTAGGAAATAGACTGAGATGGGTGCAGTATAGGAAAATGGGGTGAACTTTGGGGCTGAAGACTCCACAGCATACCTCGATGCCTGTCACTGGCTGTAGGATGGGGGTGGGATGGTGTAAGCATTACAGCCAATGATCCCAAGTCACACACCTGATGCCTGTCAGTCTCTACAGGGTGGAGCGTTACAGTTGGAAACCCTAATGCACCAGGCGTTTGTTGGTATTTTCACTCCAAGGTTTCAACATAGGCTTTTCGATCCCATCTCATGAACAGTGGCACTATCAGTTCATTAGCCAAAGGGTGATTTTGCACAACGACTGCGCCATTTGGCACCACAGGTGCAAAAACACATTTCGGGCAGGCTGTGAAAAATAACAGCTGTACTGTTCATAAGGAGGTGTAAAAACAAAATGGCACTGTTGAAAATCTGGAATGAAAAAATGAAAAATTGGTAGTCATGAGCATGCATAGAAACTGAGCAACGCACACCCATAACGCAATTATTTTGGGGATTTTTTTGGTCAGATTTTCACCATAAGCATTTTGGGACCTCCACTCATGAAGAGTGGCATTGCAATTTTGTTAATCTTTCCAGAAAGTTGATTTCCCACAGCGACAGCACCATTGTGTGCCGGATATGTGAAAACACATTTTGGGCAGGATGTGTGACACCTGTACTGTTCATAAGGATGTGTGAAAAGTGGCAATGTTGAAAATGTGGAGTGAAACTATAAAAAATTGTCGAAGTTATGAGAAAACTGCACAACACACACTTGTTAGCACAGTCATTTTTTGGAATTTTTTCACCAACTTTACAGCATAGGCTTTTTGGGAAGCCACCTCATGAACAGTGGCACTGTCGTTTTGTTAATGGGTCCTGAAAGGTGATTCTGCGCAGAGACCGTGAAATCACCTTTTTAAGACAGAATAACGAGATGACAGAGCATGTGTTCGTGAGGTGGGATCCCAAGAATCCCATGTTGAAAATGTGGAGCCAAAATTCAAAACAATGGCTGAGATGTCCACCTAAGTTGAACCCCCCTTCCCCACTGATGCCATTATATAGCTTACTGGCTTTTCTTCATTTTGCAGTTCGGTTTTGAACAGCCCAGACGCAGCTGCTCCACAGAAGATCGCAGCGCCGGACCTCCGGAGGTAAGTATTGGGTGAGGGGGTGTGCAGGGAAGTGGGGTGCATAGAGGGTGGTGCAGGCTGGGGGGCACCGGTGACTATGAAGGACAGTTTTCTTTTTTACAGGGAAAAACAAAAACTGGACATCGAGGGATAGTTTTCATTCTTTACAGGTGAACTAAAAAAATGTTGGGCACCCTGGGGTGGGCTCCCAGTGTGCCCCATGAGTTTGGGGGGCTGATGCCAATGGGGATTAGGCCCTGTCAGCAAAGAAAGTAAGTGTGTGTGTGTGTGTGTGTGTGTGTGTGTGTGTGTGTGTGTGGCGACTGATGCTTATGGGGATTGGGCCACATCGGCAAAGAAAGTGTGTGGGGTTGGGGAACATGCAGACATAGCGGATTGACCACCCCCAATATTGGTATGGGAATTGTGTGTGACAAACGGCAGGAGCCGCCATGTTTATTAGAAAGTTTCACCATGAAAGGCACATTGGGGAGTCGTATCATCTGCCGCTGCATGACAAGCTTGTCTCTGATGGCAGCAGCAGATTTCTTTCAACTTGGTGACACTTTCGATATTTTCTGCACCTGCACCAGTGCTAGCATGCTCACTAATTGGGGGGTGAGGGATGCTCCTACTAAAGCGTGCCCTGCATTCGCCAACACTGAAACACCTCTTAATGTGGTACTACTGCAAGATGTTGCTTGTGCCTGCATGCAAGACAACATAAAAAGGACCATTATGGTACTGTAGGGAAGTGGCTATGAAGGTGTTGGAAGCACATCCCCAATCGGTCGGGTTAAGCAACTCCTACGCTGTTTCTCAGGAGCAAGACAGATCCACAATGGTACCCACAGCTGAGACCAAGGACGACAGGTGGATCCTCCAGGAAGCAGCACTAGGAAGGGGGAAGAGAACTCCAGGAGGAGGAGGAAGTTTCTCCTTATGGGGGACCTAGTTGTCTGAGGAGTGAATTAAGGGGAACCTAGCAGGAAGGGCAGGGAGGTAAAGTGCATTTCAGAAAGCACTGCATGGCGGGATGAGAAGTGGATCAATAGGATTGCAAGGGTAATGGCAAAAAGAGAGGAAGTGGATGTTATCGTCCACCTGGGGGTGAATGATCTGGCAGGAGACAAAGTGGAAGTAGCTAGAATCCAAAAGGATTTCAGGATGTTGGGGGGGAGCCTGAAGCAAGTAGAACACTCCGTCTCCTTCTTGAAGGTGCTATCTGTCCATGGCAGAGGAGAGGCTAGGGGCATTCCACATCCAGAAATTCAACTCCTGGTTGAAGGAATGGCATGGAAGGGAGGGTTTTGGCTCATGAGGGACTGGGGACCCACCTAGATGGATGCGAGCCTGTATAAAGATAATGGCTTGCATCCGTCAGGGAAGGGGGCCAGTGTAAGATGTTTGAATGGTTCAGTGACAGTCCTTTAAAATGGCCACAGGGGAGGAGTCAGAAAGGTCAGGTGGCTTAGTATCACCACCCCAGGGCACATGCAGGAAAACAAATTGAAGTCTGGGACATTGAGAGAGCAGAAGGAGAGTGGGATGCAGTGAATTCTAGGCCACATGAGAAAGATAACTGGGGGGGGGTGAAGCAGAGGATGGGGAGGGGAAGGGGAGAAAGAAGCAGTGGTGCAGCAGCATAGGAAGGAGAAGGATAGGATACAAAACATGGAATGGAGGTAACAAATGCTCGCATCCTGGGAAATAAAATCCCAGACCTGGAGGCACTGATAGTAGAGGCAGATCTGGACATAGTAGCAATAACTGAGACATGGTACATTGTTCATCTTGGGACACTGATGTACTGGGTTATGCTCTGTTCAGGATGGATGCGGGATAAAAAAAACAGGTTACTCACCTGTAACAGTAGTTCTAGGAGTGGTATATGTTGTTCATCCACACTTAATGGCAGATCTCCTTTCCCTTTAAGGGTTTCCGGAACATCTTCAAACTGGCTCCTCCTACCCGGGTGGTATAACCCTCAGTTCTACCCCATGACGCCAGATCTTGCCCACTGGAAGCAGAGCTGTGTATCGAGGCCAGGGAGGTCAAGTGAGTCAGTGTGGATGAACAACATATACCACTCCTAGAACTACTGTTGCAGATGAGTAACCTGTTTTTCTAGGATCATGGATATGTTGTTCTAGCTACACTTTCTGGCAGACTCCTAGCAGTTCTCCAAGAGGAGGGAGGCAAGGCGCACACCCCCTACATAGGAAACAGAGATTGGAGAACTGAGGCCCCAAAACCAGCATCCTGGTGTGACTTGAGGTCATTGTGGTAAACGAAAGTATGTGTTGACTTCCAGCTAGCAGCCCTGCAGATTTCCTGGATAGGGACATCCATAGAAGCAGCCACTGGCGCAGCGTTATGGCAGGTGGAATGAGCCTGTAGCCCTACGGGAGGCTCCCAACCCACCGCCCTTTAGCAGAGATCAATGCAGGAAGTGATCCACTTGCCAATCGTCTGCTCAGCTGCAGGTCTGCCAGGTGCAGCTTCAGTGTAGGTGACAAACAGCTGTCAAACGTCTCCCCAAACTTCCGCTGTACATGCTCTATAGTAGGCGAGCGCTTGTCTCAGGTCCAAAGTATGGAGCCTGTACTCGGCCTCCGAGGTGTGATTGGGGTAGAACACCAGCAGAGTCAACACTTGACTAAGGTGAAACTCCAATATCACCTTCGGAAGGAATTTCGGGTGGGGACACAGGACAGCCTTCTCCCTGTCAAAGAAAAGATAAGGAGACTCCACCAAGAACACTTGCATCTCCCCAGTCCTTCTGGCTGATGTAGTGGCCACCAAGAACATGGTCTTCCATGACAGGTGGGAGATATCACACCTGTGCATCGGTTCAGATAGCTTGCCTATGAGCTTGGCCAAAACCAGTCATAGATCTCATGGAGGTTGAGATTCACGCACTGGAGGGGATATGTGATCTAGGCCTTTCAAAAGGCACCAAACCACCTTCTCCTGCACCACCAACTGCTTACTGGCCCATGCCCAGTAAGCAGAGATGGCTGCCAAGTGCACCTTAAGGGTCATTGACTGAAGTCCCCGCTGGGAGAGGGACCACAGGTAGTCCAAAATGCTAGCCATTGGAAAGGATGAGGGGTTCAACCCTTTGCCCAGACACCAAATGGAAAAGCTCTTCCATTTGAAGGCATAGCATTTACTGGTTGATGCCTCAACAACTGTGAGGACCTCGTCGGAAAGACCCAAAGCCTGGAACTCTAGCTGCTCAGGAACCAGGCTATCAGGTGCAGGGACTGAAGGTCCGGATGGAGTACCTTCCCCTGACTGATGGAGAGCAGATCCGGGTGTGCTGGAAGATGCCTCGGGAGCCTGGAGCTGAGACTGAGGAGATCTGGGTACTAGAACTGGTGTGGCCAGTCTTGGGCTACCAGGATCACCTGCACCTTGTCCCTACTGGCCTTAAGGTGCACCTTGTGGATCAAGGAAAGTGGAGGGAAGGCATAGAAGAGGCCTGGGATCCACAGCCTTGAGAAGGCATCCACCTGCAGCGAGCGCTGTGGAGGGGGGCATGAAACAGCCTCAGCTTTGCGATCTCCCTGGAGGCAAGCAGGTTCACTGGAGGGGTGCCCCAGTGGGAGAACAGATCTTGTACTACTTCCAGATGGAGGGACCACTCTTGAGATGCCTCGCCCATCCAGCTGAGAGCATCAGTCAGCTGATTTGAGGCTCCTGCCACATGAATGGCTAGGATATCTGCCTCTAAGCTGTAAATTGACCTTCAAACCTTTTGAGCCAGCAGCCACCTGTGATCTCCGTTTCTTTTTATGGAAAACATTGTTTCTAGTGGCTATTACTTCAGCTTGCCTTATTTCCAAGCTTCATGGCCCCACGTGTAGGGAATCTTACTTGATTTTCCACAAGGACAGGGCGGTCCTTCTTACCAACCCAACTTTCCTTCCTAAAGTAGTCTCCGAACATACTCTAAATCAGTCTTTGGAGCTTCTGGTATACAACCCAGAACACTCCAATCCCGGTGAACATCTATTACATACCTTAGATGTCCATCATATCTTATGCTACTACACTAATTGTACCCAGTTGATTAGAAAACTGTCTCAATTGTTCTTCACCTTTGCCTCTGGCAGAAAAGGGCTCCTTATTGCTAAATGAACCCTGTCTTCATGGTTGGCGAATTGTACTACCTTTTGTAACAAAAAGTACAAGATGACTTTACCTGGACCTGTCCAAGCCCATTACACTAGAGTTATGGCCACTATTGCGGCTTGCTTTAAAGGAGCCTCCATTTCAGATATCTGCAGTGTGGCTACTTGGTCCACAATCCATACCTTCACAAGGTATTACAGTCTTGATATTGCCTCACGATGTAGAATGGCCTTTGGCTGTGCAGTCCTACAAGGTCTCCTATCATAATCATCCTCCCATATGGACATAACTGCTGGGGATTCTCCCAAAAGTAATTATCCCTCTGCAAGAGACCATCCCGTGGAAGATAGTGCAGTTACGTAAAGTCTTACCGTAACAGTAGATCTTCAAGGAGTGTCTTTTGCAGTAGGTGTAATCCTGCCCTTCGTCCCCCTCCTTCTCTAACAGCAAATTCTGGTCTAGTGACTTAGGGTTGTGACTCCTTGGTACCTCAGCTTCCCCTCGGTCCTCGCTTTTGCAAGCTGAATCCGGAGGGGAAACCGAGGATACCAGGGACCGCACACACTTATACAGGCAGCAGGAAGATGATGTCATGTGTGGGTGGTGCCTGGTGAAAACTGCTGGAAAAGCTGCCATGTGATAGCGTCCTCTGCTGGAAACTCCCAGAAGTGATTACCTACTGCAAGAGATATTTCTTGAAGATCTACTGTTACAGTAAGACTTTACGTAACTGCACTATGTTCCAGAATATTCTCTCCATAGAGTACAACTCCTTGGGTCTTAGGGCCAGAGGCACTGGGACCTCATGAGAGCAAATCTTTTTAGCCAGGGTGGCAGCACTGGCTACTGCTCTCAATGCATGCATGGTACAGTTGGTGTCCGTGCATGCATGGTACAAGGTGGCGCGTCCTTACCTATAACCCTTAGTGACACCCTGATCTACCACAGTTCTGTAGCTAGCAGAAAAAGAGCAGTGGGCTGCAAGCATATTGCTTGTTTTGGTATGTGGAAAGATGGAAAGAATAGAAAAGGATATATGAAGTGAAAATGAATTGAATATAAAATGGCAACCAGACAGACAAGTGAGCTGTTCTGTTACTCAGGGATGCCCTCATGATGGGAAGGTGACAGTCAACTAAAAAAGAAAAACTTGAGCCAAAGCTGATAAGTCTACCCCTTCCCCTTGCAATGATAACACTCTGCTAGTAACCATAGGGGAAAAGAACTCTAGGAAGCCGCCCATAGAGTAACATTAGTGTATGCTTTGTGCCAGGTCAAGGACTGAGTCCTAGTGTGAAAAGATTGCATATTTCTAACACAGCAAGGTATCCTGAAACACAGGGAGTCTTCTTAAGCAGAAAAAAGTAGAATTAGGAGTATAAGTTATTCTCACTGTCCTCCCCTCTTGAACAAGAGGTAGGAGGAAAGTTTGCCTACTTTGAAAAGTTGAACACCTTAGGAAAATAGACACCATCAGGAGACACAATGACTGAAGCTATTCCTCCCAAAAAGGGAAAAAGTGACAGGGTATACCTGTTAAAACATGAATCTGGTGGCCCAGAAGGTATACAATACATAGGGAAGTTGCCACGGTGAAGTTTGAAAAATCTGTTACAAGTAGCACATAGTGCACAGTTTAAAAAGCTCAAAACATTTATATATCTGTCCCCTGTAAACAGATTCAGGGTTTTAAGAAGAGGAATTTACACTGGTGCAGTAAATCTGAAAAAGGCAGACAGCCCTGACATTAGCAACAGCAACTTCCAGTTGAACAGAATGCAAGTCCATAGACTTGCCCACACTGATAGGGCCCCTGTTAGGTGGAAGTAGGTTGCCATGTCAGGAAATACCCACATAGGGCAGTGTTGCATGTAGCAGCTAGTAGGGATATACCCTACAAACATATGAAATTTGCCAGCAGATAAAGGTCTAGAGGTTGGTCAAGTCTGCTCGAATGTGCAGCTAGCACCCCTTATTCTGCAGATGCCCCTTCCTTCCACCCTTCCCCTTCATTAACCCTCCCCCTTGTCCTGTCCCATCCTCATTTGAAGCAGTCCACTGTTCTACTGCATACCACTTCAGCAGGTAACTCATTCCACCCAGCCACCACCCTCTCTGTAAAAAAGTGTCTCCTCATCTCCCTCCTGAACCTTCCTCATTCCAGTCTCATATCATGGCCCTGGTGCCCTCCTTGATGGACCCTTGCCCCGGGCAGAAATGTCAAGCAGGCGTTATGCAAGTTTTTGTTTTTTGCCTTGAGTCTTTTTTTGGATATTCCTTTTTTAGAGGCCAAAGGGCCAATAGTCCCAAATGGGGCAACAGAGAAAAAGGGAACAAACAGCTGCCAGCACTGCTACTTCTTGATTTGGGGTGAGTCACCGGGCAATAGCCGTGGATCATTAAAAGAGAGGGATGGTGGGTGAGTGGTACACTATTGGGAAGATACAGTATTCTGGAAAATCTACTACTACAGTAAGTAACTTCTCCATCTCCCAAGAATCAGTCTTCACTATAGAGTCCCATTCCTTGGTAAGAGTAATAAGCTGCTCTACACAAAGGAGGAGCCTGCTCACCCCTGAGACTCAAAGAGCCTCAACCTTCAGTATGAGGGAGAAGCACATAAGGGGAGAGGGTATTCTTGGTCAAGGACAACCAAGGGATGCTTAGGGTCAGATTGGGGCTGCTGAGGCTCAGGATTAAGTGGGTTCCACAAATGTTCCTGCCTGACTCTCAGGGAGAAAAAGTGACCTCCCTGGAACTGAGAATTGAAAACCTTATGGAAATCAAAGGGCACTATCCAGGACAGGTGAAGCAAAGACATCAGTCTAATACAGCTGACTGATCCTGGAGACCACTTATTCGGCATCTTATAATGCCCTTAAATGGTGCCAGGCTGCCTCCAGGCTCCTGATGAAAATGGCCAGCTTTATGGACATGCTAGGAGATATCATGAATAGCAAGCTGAGCACCACGGGTGGCACCTATATGTCACCATGTGGGCCTGATGTGAGGTTGTGGAGAGGACTGACAACCAAGGTAAAAACCTTTCTGCCAAGCACATTGAATTCACTGGAATCTATGCTAGGAGGATACTCCCCAGTCAAAGACTGACAGCCTGTCTGGCTCACCTTAAGTCCAGAAATTGGCTGAGGTGAGTCTCCTGTTGACCTACGTTACCTTAGTAGGAGGTTCCTAAGGCTGGGAAGGTTGGTATATGGGTGCCTCAAAACTGCACTTGTCTCCTTCATGGCCTTCTGATGAGAGGAATGACCATGGAATTATTGCTGGCAATGCCAGTGAGCCCCATGGACAGGGCAGTGCAACTGTGGTCTAAAGTAACAAGGGGTACCTAATGTTTTCATCATCTCCTCCATGAACTGCTGGTACAAAATATACTCAGCAGCATAGGGCATGTGAAGGGATGCGCTGTCTTTTGAGGGACGAGAAGCTGGGAAAACCACTTGGATGTTGAACAAGAGTATACCCAGAAATGGGCCTGGTCTGCCTCCTTATACCATACTGCTACTGTCTCCGACAAGATGCAGTTCTTGTCCTGCCACAAAGGGCTTGGAGGTCTGAGGTTAGCAGCCATCCTATCAAACCAAACTGAAGCACCAGAGGGGGGGAGACACAGAGGAGGAAGACCAGACCTGGGATGCCACTGCATCAGTGCATTGGGCTGGGGCCTTGAAAATCTGACTGCTTCCTTTTCCTAAGGAAGAAGCAAGAAGAGTCTCCCATGTCTTAAACTCCTACCTCTGAGAAGGTTGCAGAACTTGGGTTGAGGGGTGATCCCCAGAGTAGGTGGCCAGTTGCCCCGACTGACTACGCTATATGTGAGGCCTAGTTTCAGTCTGGCATTGACGCCTATGCCAGGACCAAAGGAGGAACCAACAATGCGCCCTTCCCCAGTGTGACACCACTAGTGGTGAGGACACCAAGGGTGGAGATGTCAGAATCCCCCCAGCATTGATGTCAGCATGGATCCCAGCCCTGATATCGGCAGCAACAATGATGTCAACCTCTTCCTTGGTGCTGCTTGTGCCATAAAGTTCAAGGCTGATTTCCCTGCTGACACTCATATCACGCTGACCTTGACAGCACCTCCACACCAGCACTGCAATCAGTGTCTGTGCTAGAGCTGGGGCTGATGTTGGTGTTGCTCTCTGAGCCATCACTGCAAATGATAACAGTCAAAGTGACACCAATGGTCGGCATTGACTTCACCAGAGAAGTGACCAAGATCAGAGGTATGGGTCCCAACTCCGGAGTGGCCCACTGCTCATGGCAAGCCGGCCATGGTGGGTTCTCCACTGACTGCCCAGAAGGAGTCACTGGTCTGCCCAACACCACCAGAGACTCTGTCATGACTCCAGTACAAAGGGGAAAGGAGAGCCAAGTGCCTCAGCTGACTCTGAAGAGAGGTGACAAGACCCCGGGAATGGTCCAGAAACTTGCCTTGGGACCTCTTGGTCTGAGGCATGCTACTGAAGGTGAGCACAGGGTGATCCAACTTCAAGCACCGAGTCTTGGGTGTCCAGCTATCAAATAAGAGGTTGGCATCACAGGAGTCCCTGTTGTGGTCCTTCCCAAGACAGGTCAGGCACATGGAATGCCAGTATGTAGTGGCTATAAATATATTTGCCAAAGGAACAACAATGAAAGGGAAGGCCAGACTTCTTGCCATTCTTAGAAATGGACATTCCAATAGAAAATAAATAAAATGAACTGGCAGGCAGATGAACTGTGGTAAGGTGGACTGCTCCCACGGTTAGCACTCGGTAGTGGGTTTGGGCAATACCCAGTGCTAGTACCCTAGCTAAAAAAGATGTGTTTCTGCAAGGTCCCAGACTTTAAGACCAAAGAGTGGGATTCTATGGAGATTAATTCTTGGAAGACTCTCATACTCCAAGTGTTCATACCAGTTTAGTCCTTTTGAAAATTAATAAAGTGACAAAACCACATCAACTTGAATAAACTCTGTAGGGATTCTTCAAATCAAGTATCCAAACACTCCAGCACCACCCGACGCATGAAACCACAACCACACTATAAGGCTCAAATAAAGTGGAGTTTAATTCATCAGGTGGTGTGTGGACCTCTTACCACAAACAAGGGTGACACCAGCAGGACCCCACCAACTCCAACACACAGGTTAACTCCACTTTTAAATTACACTTTTGAAGTGACACCATTTTAACCACTAGTGAATATGTGAATAAAAAATATGAGTGTACTAACTTGATGCATACCCTTTTGTTAATAAAGGACCTAACCACAATGTAAAGAATAATGAATAGGTAAGTGTGTGTTATGAATTTTTTTCACACACCCGAGGTGTGTGATGACCCAGAAATCTCGAGAGCAAAGCAAGAGAGGTTTATGTGGTCATTACACACCGAGGGTGTGTGAAAAAAATCCATAACAGCAAACTTACCTATCTTTTATTTTTTATAATTGCTGGTGTGGAGGTTTAGACTCTATTTCTAGCAGCTTAAAAGAAAAATATGTTTTTTAATTAGAGTAGTTTTATTTTTGAAGAAATTTAACTGAACATGAATAAAACACAGTTGAAAATACTGCAGTTGAAATACATTTTGTGAAACAATGGAAGGCAACAGTTTCTTTGGGGAATGTCATATCAGCTGGATTTCAGGTTATTATGATGTGTCATATCAACCAGATTTCAGGTTATTATTGCCTTTGGAGCATAATAACCCGGAATCTGGTTGATATGCATTTTTAACAAAACAGTAATCCAGTTGATTTTTATGGTCACCAGTAATTATACATCAGTAATATGCAAGGATAACAATATGATAAAGAATACAGCTGTTAATATGTTTCAGAGTGGCTGTCCCAGCTATTTTGGTGTTTTTGAGACATTATTTTGAGTATACCTTACTGGTGCACATTTATGCTTCAGGGGAGAATTCTGTTAACACCATATAGCTGTGGGCAACTTGATGTACAGGGATCTTTGTACCATTGGGATACACTGATTTCTGTGACATATTTCTTCTGTATTACCATCCTGACCAGTATCTGGGTAAAGTCCTATGTCTTTACATTGAGTGAAATATTCTATATACAAGAAATGTTGTGAAGCTTATGTAAACATTAATTTTATTAGTTTATTACTATTATTCTTTTTCTTGTTAAACACTTCTTCATTTTGGGTTATGTTTCTTTTTCGTTATTTATAACATTAGAGTCTGTTCTTACTTATACAGCACCTGACTAGGGATCTGAGGTTCGAGCAGACTCGATAGACCATAAGGCCTAATCTGCTGGCAATTAGTACGTTAGTACATTATAAGTTTTAAAATACCTTAACATTCATATCTATTATGGGAACATATGCAGTACAGCTGCATTCTTTATCAGAGCTGCATCTAGAGTATGGAGTTCAGTACTGGTGCCCACACCTCAAAAAGGACATTAACCTAGTAGAGAAGATCCAGAGGAGGACTACAAAGATGATAGCGGGTCAGCAGAGTAAGGCATATGAGGAGAGGGTGAGGGCACTGAACATGTACTCCCTGGAAATCAAGAGAGAGAGAGGGGACATGATTGGGACCTTCAAGTACTTGAAAGGGATAAATAAGGTTGATAAGGAGAGTCTCTTTAAGCTGAGTGGCAACCATAACACAAAGGGGCACAGTCTTAAGCTGGAGGGTGGAAGGTCAGAAAGCTCTTCTTCACAGAGAGGGTGGTGGACAATTGGAATGCCCTGCCAGAAGTGGTCATCTCATTGAAGATCGTAGGCAGCTTTAAGATAGGCTGGGATAGGTACGGGGGAAGGTAAGAATCATGGATGGGAGGAGTGAGGAGGGAGGGCAGGGACAGTAGCTCAAGCTGTGGACGCTGCAATATGAGCAGACTTGATAAACCAAATGGCCTTCTTCTGCTGGCTTCTTCATATGCCAGTATATTGTTAGCCCTGCATATTAGTGATGTATTGTGGTTAGGTCCTTAACACACAAGGTATGCATCAAGTTTGTACACCTTCATAATTTTTATCATTCACATATTCACTAGTGGTTAAAAATGGTGTTGTCACTTTAAGAGTGTAATTTAAAAGTGGAGTTAACTTGTATGTTAAGACATTCCCTGAGGACGCAGTAGCGAAATCGGTAGGAGGAGGTGGTCGGGTCCTGCTGATGTCTTCCTTGTTTGTGGTAAGAGGTCCACACACCACCTGATGAATTAAACTCTGCTTTATTTGAGCCTGATAGTGTGGTTGTGGTGTTTTTTCATGTGGTGGGTGGTGCTGGAGGGTTTGGATTTTTATTTATTTAGTTTTTGTTGACCGGGTAAGTGCACTAGACAAATCCTGCCTATTTTCAGGCACGACCTGGGGGAGGGAGATACAGCTGAATGCCAACTGACCTTGAACCAGATTAAGCTGTTGGTGGTATTTTTAGTGAATGAGAGAAATTTGGCCAGGAGACTGGGGAAATTCCCCTACTCTGTAGGCAGGTGGCGCTGTCCATCTGTCTGCAGGGATGGAGAACTTCAGTTCGAAGGAGGTTGTGGAAGAGAAAGGATGTTCATTTGAAGCTCCTGAGCTCTTGGTGGAACCTTCTATGTCTGAAAGAGAAGGTCAGTCAGGAATGGGCTGTGACCAAGTATTGGCTTTGGAACTGACTGTTATTACATCAGTGGAAGAAGTAGAGATGTCTACTGAACAACAGTTACAGTGTGAGTTGGATAAGAAAAAATCTCAACTATTAGATGTAATAAATATGACTGAACAGGATTTTCATACCTGTAGACAAAAATTAGAAGCAGAACGAAATAAAAGAAAACATTCTATGGCTAGTCCTCCTCAAGATGCAAGTAAGAGATTACCTTTGGTTCAATCTACAGCTCAAAGTGATGAAATTCAGCCTTTAATTACAGAACAAACCCCTATGCTTGTAAATGACTCAGGACAACACTGTTTTCAACCGACTGGTCTCCTGGAGAAGCTTTACAGCAAGCAGGTTGGCTATGGGAGGCTGGACATTGGATTCCAGATCCACAAATCCCTTTGCCTGGCTCTCCTGCCTCTAAGAGTTTGTTTGGGCTTGACACTGACGCTGACAATTTGATTTGTCCCGCTGTTGAGTTTCTTGTTCGTGATTCACCTTTGCAAAGCTCCACTGTGACTGCACGTCTTCATGGGCAAGTGAGCGTTTTGGGATTACAGCTCGGCGTCTCTGGCCGAGACCTACAGCTAAACGAGCATGTCCTTTTGGGTTCAGATTTGGATGTACAACCAATTGTTTGTCCTTTGGAAAGTCTACCCAGTAAATATGAGCCTGAAGAAGTCCAACCGGCTACTGTTCCTACAGAACATAATACTGGTGAGAAACAAACTGATGGGGATCTCCCTGCTAATTCAGACTCTAGGCCTAAATTTTATGCAGGATTGTTTTGGAAACCAGCAGAGGCAGCTAAATGCTGTTTTTTAGTAAGATTACGCTACAGAGGGAAGGCCCCAGTAGTCCCCGACAGGATTTGGGTAGGGGAAACTTTTTGATGGATTCCCTAGGCTTTATGCCTTCTGAAGTATATGCCTTTATTCACCCCGGAGAACGAAGAACATTCTTATAACATTAGCTCTATTACTGTAAATCTCTGAATAAACTTTGGAGGAAATATTATGAGGATAAGGAGTTTGAAGTTTGGAAGGACTTTTTGACAATCCCTATTACCAAGCCCACCATTAAGACAGTGACTATTTTATTCCATAATGAGGGAGTAAATGTGGCAAACATTATATTCTGGCTAGAAAAGAGGTGTTCTATATATGATCAACCTAAACCCATTATTGATGAAAATGGCTTTTGGGCTGTGGGGTGGACTGTGAGAGTGCAATTAAATCAAACAGAAGAAGGTATTCAACACCTCCCGAGTTCTTTTTTTCTAGGTTGAGATAGGGGCATAGCTTTTTATGCAGGAGAGCCAAAAAGCTGTTATAGGTGTGGATCATTAAAACATTTGAATACTTCCTGTGACCAAATTAAGTGCTTTCAATGTGGGATGCTGGGACACACTGCAGCCCAGTGTGTCACCCCTTTGCCATTTATGTGGAGATGAAGGCCATTCTTATGTTTGATGTCCATGGGCTACCCATGATTCAGATGCCTCTTCTGACCAAGAGTATTTTTTATACCAAGCCAGAAAACCTTTTAATTCCTCTGGATTTGAACCTGAAAATACAGATAGAGGTAGATGTCGAGGTAGAGGCAGGGGAGGAGGGATAGGAGGAGAGAGAACATTTACAAAACCCCGGGTAGTTAGCCCACTAGCTGAATCTAGTATTACTTTCCCTGTGAACATAGATATTTCCCCTCAGGATACGGTTGGTGTTATTGAAAGAGAACCCCCTTTTGTGACCCCACTCGGTTCCCCATTATGGGATTCTAGAGGGTTACTGTCCCCTTCCGTAACAGAGCTATGTTGTAATGAACAAGTTTCTGTATCTCACACCGACAAACTGATGCAGTTGTCAGCTGTGCAGAAGCAAAGTAAAAATCTTTTATCTCTTGGTTTGAAAGGAACGGGTTGAGGTGCAAAATTTACCCTTATCCCCTTTGCCATTAACTAACCGTTTTACTTTACTCTCCACATGGGGAGAGCAAATGGAAAATGAAAGTCCCTTACCTGACATTGAGGTGAGTCAAGAGAGAAGTGAGGTTCAAATTTCTGGGGTGCAATTACCTCCAAGGAATGCTCAGGGTTTAGAAAAAAATAAACATGTCACCAGATCAAGTGGGACAATTATAAAAGAAAACCTCCCTGATCCAAATACTTTGCGTATTGCAAGTCTAAATGTTAATAGCATAAAATCTTCAGTTAAGTGACTCACAACTTTTGGTGTCTTGTCTAATTTAAATTTTGATGTTTATCTGTTACTGGATATTAGGTTGCACACATTAGGTGAAGTAGCCCAAGCAACTAAAGATTGGCCGTGGGGTTGTTCCTGTTGGTCTATGGGAGAGGATGTTTGTAGTGGGATTGGGGTCTGTTTTTGAACAACTGATATTCAGGTTTTACGATTGGTAGATGTAGAACCAGGGAGACTTTTTTGTTGGATGTAGTACTCCACGGTTTACAATGTAGACTTATTTCTCTTTAGGGCCCACAGACAAAGGCGTTAAGAATTGCATTATTAACAAAAATACAACCGTATTTGTATACAAGTCATCAAATATTTTTCTGTGGGGATTTTAATATTAACTTACATCAGAGAATGGAAATGGGTAAACAATATTGTGATAAAGTAGTCTTAAAGTTAGTTATCAACCAAGCAAATTTGAAGGATGCACATGTTAAAAATGGTTTAAAAACAAATCGACTTTCTCAAAAGGAATTTTAAATTCACTAATAGATTTTATTTTTATACATAAATCTTTATGGATTCATAAAGTATTCAATATTCCAATAGAAACATCTGATCACTCCCTGATAGTAGTTAATATAGAGAATCTCCCCCAGATGGAAAAAAAGGACCTGGAATATGGTGCCTTAATTCCTCATTATTGTCAGTACAAGGTACTGAATCTGACTTGGAAAATATAATACAAGATAAATTAACAACCTTGGTCTTATATGATAATATAACTGAATGGTGGGGAGATTTTAAATCTTGTTTAACAGGATATTTTCAAGCTTTGGGTCAAAAATGTGCTAAAACCAAAAGGGAGGAATATAATGAGTATAGATCCTTATTATGTTCATTATTATCCAGACAAGAAGAAGGGATAGGAGGTCAGACAGAGGAGATTACGAGGGTTAAGCAGCTAATGAGCGAATATCAATATAATAGATATTCATCTTTACACAAAGAGCAGTTTTTTTGAACACAAGGGAAAACTACATTTGCTAACCCTTTTATTGCATGTAAAGACCATATGGAAAAATGTATCTTTGAATATTTAGATACTTCTTCTAATGAACGAGTTTATGATAATAGGAATATAATGAAAAATCTTGATGAATATGTTGAACAAAAATGTGGGATACAAGCTGAAGATTCAAAATCTGTATCACATTTGTTATGAGCTGCAACACTCCCACAGCTTTCACCGAGTTGGCAAAAAGTTATGATTGAGAAATTCACATTAACAGAATTAGAGTAATATTATCTTTAAAAACGAATGCATCACCTGGGTCAGACGGGCTGCCCAGTGAACTATATAAACTTTTGTGGCGTTTAATGCCAACCACCTTATTAACATTATATAATTTTTTTTAGAAGATTTTTTTGCCTTCCCAGATGTATGAAGGTTTATTAGTTTTTCTTTATAAATCTGGAGATAGAGCTGATGTTAATAATTGGCGGCCTCTCACACTACTAAATGTGGACTTTAAGATATTTTCCAAGCTGTTGGGAAACAGGTTATCTTTAGTCATGCCAGATTTAATTAGCAAGGATCAATATTGTTCCGTTGCAGGAAGTTGTATTTCAAATGCAATATTTGTTCTTAGGGAGTTATTAGAAACCCAAGATAAAAATAAAGAAGAAGACCAGAATTTGGGATATATAGTTAGTTTAGATCAAGCCAAAGCTTTTGATGAGGTCTCCGATATATATTTATGGCGCTGTTTATTAGCTTATGGGATTCCAGGAAATTTTGTTCAGTGGATTAGACTGTGTTATAATTTAGCTAATGTGAAAATATACGATAATGGGTGGCTTGGGGTTTGTCACCAGATTCTGAAATGTGTTCATCAAGGATGTCCTCTTAGTCCCCTCTTATACATGTTTGCATTGGATCTTTTATTAAGAATACTGATTAGATCTCCCAGAATTAGGGAAATTGAAGGATTTTGGTATATTTTCTAAATTATTGGCATATGCAGACAATCTTTGTCTAATTTTAAAAGATGGTGAGTCTATTATTGCAGCTTGTGATTTAATACAGGAATGGGTAAAATAACAGGAGCTCGAATTAATTTAAATAAAACTCACTGTTTAAGGATAGGTAGTTTTCCTATCAAAAATAAAAAAGTTGGGGGTTTGACAGTAGACATGGTACCTTGTCGGATATTAGGAATTTATTTTGAGGAGGCGGAACACGGCAGAATATAATTGGCAATGGGCTTTAGATAAAGGTCAAAAACTAGTGGCGAGTTGGAATAGATGGAAGTTATCAAAATGGAAACGGATATATTTGATCAAAACTTTTTTGATTCCTGTTTTTTTATTTTTAAGCTCTGCTTATTTAGTGCCACATACCTTGGAAACACAGTTAATGGGTTGTTTTTTTAGTAGCTTTTGGGGGAGCAGATTAAATCCATTTAAACTGAATATTTTATATTTATCAAAAAAAGCTGGCAGAGTTGATATGGTTCATCCGGTTTTGTTTTTTTCATGATTTTTTTATTCAGCAATATAGTACCAATAATTAAGGGAAGTACTAATAAATGGTGTGGTTCTTTCTTACATAAAAATAAGAGATGTCTAAGATTGACAACCAGATGGGAAGCAGTCTTTGATAAAATTAAGAGTTGGCAAATAAGTAGGAATTTAGCAGTGACAGTTGCACGGAAGACTCTTTATACTGAAATTCTCCATAGGTGTTTTTTTGAATCTCCTTTTTCTGGATTTTCATTGTTTCATCAATAAGAAATTTCTGATTATATTACTGATCCAAGAATACCTTTACATATCTGGGATACAGTCTGGTTGGGTCTCCATAACAAAGTAAATGTCCATAGTAACCAAAAACAATAAAGTCTTCAAGAGCGATATTGCTCAAGGGAAAGTTGCGTTGAAATTTTAGAAACCATGTCACATCTCTATTTTAATTGCCCTTATGCATTACAATTTTGGGATGTGGTAAAAAAAATCGTTGGAAGAATAAGATTCTAGCCCCTCCTACAATGGAATTACTATTTTCAAACAACATGAAGTCTTGCTGTATTCAGACATAATGCAGTTAGCCCAGCACTTGAACTGCCCCGGAGAGGAAAGAGTTAACTGTATGCAAAAGCATAGAACGTTATGCTCGAGCTCGATTTTCAAACCTCTGTCTGTGGTACTTCCCAGTGTAACCGTCAGATTCTTTACTCCACCTAACAGTGAAGTTGCTCTGGAGATTTCCTCTGCTTGGTTCGGTAAAAATAAAAGCGTTCAGTTTTAACCGCATTTGTTTATTATTTTCGGATTTCCAGCCTCTGTCTACAGTACAGGTAGTATGTAGATAGGTAGTGACTGTGTTTTATTTTGCTAAAGAGTGGAAATTGTCTTCGGTCTTTTTTTCCGGTCGGTCTGGTTCGGAACCGACTTTGTTAAATTTTTTCTCTCTTTCTGGGATTAGTGTGGTGTTCCGGTACCGATCAGTTTCAAAAGAACCAGACTTTTGCTGGTTCTTTTAAAAAGCCCATGACACGTTTTGTAACCGATCGATTGCTCATTACTTGGCTTGAAAGCTGCTATAGGGTAATTGTTAGGTTGGCCATGTCTGAGAAACCCAAGAAGAAAACCGGTCCCACTGGGTTTCAACATTGTCCTGAGTGTGGGGAGGCCTTTGCTAAGGCCGACCCCCACCTCATCTGTGTTTATTGTCTGGGGTTTGACCACCTCAGGTCAGACTGCCAAATCTGTAAGAACTTTCCTAAAACCACTCTAGATAAAAGGCTTGAGTAGGTTGAAGGAAAGGGAGGCCAAGAAGTCCATAGATCCAGAAGGCCAGCCCGGTTCAGTTGCGGCCGAACCTGAGGAGGTGCCTACTGACCTAGGTGATACCTCCTCGGGCAAAAGGAGAGTCGACCCTGAGGGGTCGGTTCCAACAAAGAAGAAGCGCAAGTCTGCCGGTTCAGATCCTGTATCCCACTCTCCAACAGCAGATGAAATAGCCAAAGTGATTGGTATTGTCCAATCCCTTAGACCGGTTCCATCTGAACCGACACCGCTGGTTCGGTTGGATGTGTCTCCACTGGATTATGACCCAGATGTTTATTACAAGGAGTGGGAGGGAGACGAAGACTATCCCAGTGATGATGTTGACAATGAAGGGGGTCTGGATGTGCCTATTGAACCGGACATCTCCCCAGACAGGCCCTCAGGTGTCTCTCCTTCCAGGCTCTCTGAGTCCCCTTCACACTTTTTGTTCTACAAAAAGGTGACACAAACCCTGCAGCTTCCCTTGGTTGAAGCAGCAGAGGAGAAGGAAGAGCCTGATTTTGTGGAGATGATGGACATCCCAGAGTCCAAAAAGCTGTCTATCCCTCTTCATAAATCTTTGGAGAAACAGACACACAAAATTTTACAAACCCCTAATTCAGTACCTCCTGTGGACAAGAGAATGGACAGGAGGTATTCGATATCAGGCTCAGCTGCGGAGTTCCTTAATAGTCATTGCAGCCATGTTGGGGTAGTGCAGGCTGAAGCCTGTGACAGGGCTAACATTCCTTTGGCTTCACACCCCCCAGATAAGGACTCTAGGAAAGTGGATTCCATGGCCAAAAAACAGTATCTGGCATCCTCTTTGGGACTCAGGCAGGCTACTTATATGGCCTACACAGCCAGGTACCAGAAATCCAGATGGGACAAAGTTCTGGAACTGGCTAAACAAGCCTCTCCCCAGCTAGCCAAGGAGCTGGAGGAGGTGGCTGCTGATGGAATTGAGGCATCCAAAATGCAATTTCATGCTGCTGTGGACTCCAGTGATGTGGCATCTAGAGTCATGGCTACATCTGCATCTCTTAGGAGACATGATTGGCTCAGATGTACTAGCCTTTCGTAGAATACCCAGACTAAGGCTATGGATTTTCCTGTAGTAGGTAACTCTCTGTTTGGGGAGCAGACAGAGGCTTACCTGAAGAAAATGGATGAATACAGGACCACGTACAGGCGTGCACAGGCCAAGGAAAGGCAAGCCACTCCGCACAAGCAGCAGTCTAGGGGCAGGGGCAGGCCCTTTCAAAGGCCTTTTTACCAAGCCCAGGCATCTTCTCCCTTCCCACAGAGGGGGTTCTTCAGAGGGAGGGGTAGGAGGGGGATGAGCAGGGCTGCTCCCTCCTCCTCAATCCAAGGCTCCTGCCAAGCAGACACCCTGATGTGTCAGCCTGGGTCGACTCCCCATTTCCAGTAGGAGGTGGACTGGCTTACTACTTCCAGGCCTGGAAATCTGTGACCTCAGATAAGTGGGTCCTAGAAGTAGTAAGCCAGGGACTGGCCCTCAGCTTCAAATAATTTCCAAAAAAGAAGGCCAAGTCTTTTCCACCTGCATCAATCTCAGAAACCCTTGCCCTAGAGGCAGAGGTTTCCTCTCTTCTAGCTCTCAGAGCTCTAGAGAAGGTTCCTACTCAACTCAAGGGAAAAGGACTGTACTCCAGGTACTTCCTTACCCCAAAGAAAACAGGGGAGTGGCGACCCATTCTAGACCTAAGATATTTGAACAAACACATTGTAAAGCCAAAATTCAAAATGGTAACTCTGGGAATAATCCTTCCCTCTCTAAGGCCAGGGGATTGGCTAGCATCTCTGGACCTCAAGGATGCCTACTTCCATATTCCTATCAGGTGCTCCCACAGAAAATACCTCAGGTTCGAGTTGCCTTCAGGTCATTACCAATTCAGAGCCATGCCATTCGGTCTAACATCAGCTCCAAGGGTGTTCACAAAGTGCCTTGCAGTAGTGATGGCTTACCTCAGAAGACCGGGTATCACCGTTTTTCCATATCTAGATGACTGGCTGTTAATGGGTCAGTCTCCTTTACAGGTCAAAGCAGCTCTTCAAACTACCCAGGATCTACTCAGCTCCTTGGGCTTTCTTCTCAATCTTCCAAAGTCTGTGCTCGAACCAGTTCAACTTCTCACCTTTATAGGCATAGAGTTGGACACTGTACAGGCAAAAGCCTTCCTTCCCCTGGCAAGGGGAAAGGCCCTAATGGATCTCACTTCCTCCTTTTGACCTCTGGTCTCCCACCCAGCAAGACAGTTCCTCCAGCTCCTGGACCACATGGCAGCTTCCACAGCTTTGGTGCAGGGAGTAAGGTTCTAGATGAGGGACATTCAGTTTTCACCTGAGGTCTTTTTGGTCTCAGAAGAAGGATTCATTTACCAAACTGATTCCAGTGACTCAGACTCTGGTCCAAGCTCTCCAGTGGTGGCTGGACCAGGACAACCTCAGATAAGGGGTTCCATTTCTCCCTCAAGTCCCATCAGTAGTTTTAACTATGGATGCTTCCCTCCTAGGGTGGGGAGCCCACCTGGGAGCCCTGACAGCTCAAGGACTCTGGTCTCCACAGGAGTCTCTCCTTCATATCAATCTCCTAGAACTCAGGGCAGGTTTCCTAGCCCTGCAGAGCTTCTCAGATTCAGTCAAGGGCAAGGTGGTCCAAGTCAGAACGGACAACACCACCACAATGTGGTACATCAACAAGCAGGGAGGCACTCGTTCCTCGGCCTTGTGCACAGAGGCCATGAAGCTGTGGTCTCTGGCCTATTCTCTTCAGACTTCTCTGGTAGCAGTTCATCTTCCAGGGAAGGACAGCTTACTAGCAGATGCTCTGAGCAGAATTTCTCAGGGTCACCACGAAGGGTCCCTGGATCCTCACATACTGGAGGTCATCTTCTCCAGGTGGGGCACTCCAGAGACAGATCTCTTTGCAGCACCAGACAACCATCAACTTCCACTGTTTTGTTGCAGACCTCCAGTCCTGGGGACGGTCCCCCAGAATGCTCTCCTTTTGGACTGGAAGGACAGGTTTCTTTATGCCTTCCCTCCGCTGTTCAGAGTTCTGATCAAGATCAGGACTCAACTCTGCACAGTGATATTGGTGTCTCCAAACTGGGCCAGACAGCCTTGGCATCCTCTACTGCTGTCCTTGTCAGTGTCACGTCCCCTGTCTCTGCCCAGGACATACAATCTCCTGTCCTTCTCCCAGGGGTGGATCTGGAACCCCAATCTCCAGTCTCTCCATCTCAAGGCCTGGCTCTTGAAGAGTTAGAATATGCAGCTCTACATCTTTCTCAGGTAATTCTGGATATTCTGAAGGTCTCTAGGAAACCTCCCACTAGAAAAACTTCCAACTCCAAATGGAAAAGGTTCAGTATTTGATGCTCTCAGAAAGGCATCCTGCCCAATTCTGCAGACATTTCCACAACCTTAGACTATCTAGTTCATCTCAATGGTTTAGGCCTTATGCCTGCCACTCTGAAGATTCATCTGGCAGCTGTCTCTGCATTCCTCTCAGCAGGTAAGGGCTCTTCCCTGGCATCTCATCCTGTTTTCAGAAAGTTTTTCAAAGGTCTGGTTCACATTAACCCTCCCTTTAGGGAGCCCACTCCACCTTGGGATCTTAATGTCTGCATAGCTCTGCTAATGCAGCCACCTTTTGAACCTCTGGCTTCAGCCGAATTGAAGTACTTGACCTGGAAAACTGTGTTCCTGGTAGCTATTACTTCTGCCACGTAGATTAGTGAGCTACAGGCCCTGTCAGTGGAACCTGACTTCATCTCCTTCCATAGGGACAAAGTAGTTCTCAGAACCAATAGGAGGTTCTTGCCCAAAGTGGTTTCAGATTTTCATCTGAACCAGTCTATATCTCTCCCTGTGTTTTTCACTGACCATTCTTCTTCAGATGAAAGAAGGTTACACAGTCTGGATGTTAAGAGGGCCCTTAGCTACTACACTGAGCATACTAAGGCACATAGAAATGACTGTCTTCAATTGTTTCTCACTTTTGGTGAAGTGGGAAAGGGTAAGCCTGCCACTAAGAGAACTATTGCCAGGTGGATTGTTTCTTGTATACAATTTTGTTATGGCTAATTGGGTAGGACGTCCCCTCCAGGCCTGAGGGCTCATTCGACCAGGGGTACAGCTGCTTCTCTAGCTGCAGCCAGAGATATACCTGTTAGAAATCTATAAAGCAGCCACCTGGAAAACAGTACATACTGTCACCAAGCATTACTCCCTGGACATCCAGGCTAGGAGTGATGCTAGGTTTGGTACAGCAGTACCGCAGAGCCTCTTCCCAAAGTAGGTTCTGCATTCCCTCCTCCATAGGGAACTGCTTGGTAGTCTGCATTATGTCTGAATACAGCAAGATTTCATGTTGTTTGAAGAAAAAATTGCTCACCATAGTAATGTTGTTTCTTCTAATGGAGTCTTGCTGTATTCAGACCTTCCCCCCTGCCTCCCCTCTCAGAACCTGGTTTTGGGAAGTGGGCTGGCAGGTACAGTGTTGCACTTCAGGGGTGTACCTTGTACCCTCCCTCTTGGGTGGGGTAGATATTATTATTATTTTTCTGGTGTTTTACTAAATATTGTGTCTACCTTTCTTGGGTTCTCAACTTGAGTCTTTTGGGGCCCAAGAAGATATAGTTTGCCCTTTGGCTATATTTGAACAATTTCCATACTTTAGTTACTAGTTAGTTAGCTCATAAGAATTTGACGGTTACACTGGGAAGTACCACAGACAGAGGTTTGAAAACTGAGCTCGAGCTCAACATTCTATGCTTTTGCATAGAGTTAACTCTTTCCTCTCCGGTGCAGTTCAAGTGCTGGGGCTAACTGCATTATGTCTGAATACAGCAAGGCTCCATTAGCAGAAACAACATTACTATGGTGAGTAATTTTTTCTTATGGTATTTCAAATATGTCAGTGACTAAGGAAAAGTTAAGTACTTTAAGAATAATACATGGTCATTTTTTATACTGGTTATGGATCAGTAGATGTAGATTGTTGTTACAACAACAAATGATTTCTCCTGAAGAATTATTTTTTATGATAAAAACTGATTTACAATGTTTACAACAGATAGAAGCTTTGCAGTTAAATATTAGTTGTAGGATTAAATTATGGACAGGATATGATTTTCTTTCTAGATAATGCATTTCTGTTCTGAAGGAAAAAAAAAGAGAGGAGGTTTGAAGTTCAATCACAATGTTCTAAAGTCTATTATAGTATGTGGTGATACTTACTTTCATGTACAAAACTCAAAAAAAGATTTCCCTAGTTTTATAAGTGGGGAAGGGATGAGTTACAATGGGTTTTCTTATATTATAAGATAATCGTTCAAATTACTATGTAAATTTATTTTGTATCTTTTTTTGTACGACTTGCATGATGGAATATTGAATCATTTATATGTTATCTTGATATTTGTTTTAACTTAAATAACATTTCCCCTTTTCTTACAGTAGAGAGGGGAAAGGGGTGGGCTACAATGTTTTTCTTAAGTATAAGAGCTATTGTATGAATGAATACTTATTTTTGTTTCTGGTAATATTTTATTGTATGACTTTGTATATTGAATTATTGATTTGAATAATTTTTCATTTTTCTAATTTGTTTTATTTAAAAAAAAAATCCCTACTCTTTTAGTAGGGATGGGATGGGTTATGTACAAATATGGATTATTTATGTATGCTGTAATATTTATTTATGTATTTGATTTCTTTTATTATGATTTTGTATGAAGCAATACAATTTTGTATATTTTGTTTTAAGTTTTGAATAAAAATTCCCCTACTCTTTTCAATAAGTGCCATGGGATCTTTAACATCCACCTGAACTACCACCAATCCATGCAGATGGGACCTCGGTTTAACGCCTCATCCAAAAGCCAGCACCTCAGAAGTGCAGTACCCCTCTTATGCTGCACTACAGTGTTAGTATTGAGATATTAACCCAAGTGCCAGATGTGGGAACTGAACTCACAGCCGTCTGATCTCCTGGTCTCAGAGGCAAGTGTGCTACCTACTGAGCCACTGACGCTGATATTCACATGGGCCCAGATATTCAAAAGGGTTGCGCTTGATGCACCCCGGCACGATATTCAAAAGGGAAAGGTACGTGGCACAAATCCCGATGCGCCGGAGCGCATCAGTAATGTATGCAGGCGCAGGTGGGGGGGCGTGCCCATGCATACCCTGCATAGCCCGATATTCAGCCTGGGATGTGCAGAGCCATACATGCACAACCTATACCTGTGCCAGCACAAAGCTGATCCAAAAAAAAAAAAGGAACAATGGATGGCCACCCACAGGTGAGCTCCCACATTGCAGGGTGCAACACGGCAGCTGCCACCTGTGGGTGGCCACCTGAGCTCCGGCTGCACCTGGCGGCGCCCCCCCATGCCCGATCGTGGGCATTAGTAATAAATCAAAAAAAAATGTCCAAACTCCCTGGTGGTCCAGTGGACCGCTGTGTGCCTGATCGCAGGCATTAGTAATAAATAAAAATATCCCCGAACTCCCTGGTGGTCCAGTGGACCGCCATCTGCCCGATTGCGGGCATTAGTAATAAATAATATCTCCAAACTCCCTGGTGGTCCAGTGGACCGCTATCTGCCTGATCGCGGGCATTAGTAATAAATAAAAATATCCTCAAACTCCCTGGTGGTCCAGTGGACCGCTATGTGCCTGATCATGGGCATTAGTAATAAATAATAATATGTCCAATATCCCTGGTGGTCCAGTGGACCGCTGTGTGCTCAATCGAGGGCATTTGTAATAAATAATAATATGTCCAATATCCCTGGTGGTCCAGTGGACCGCTATGTGCCCGATCACGGGCATTTGTAATAAAAATAATATGTCCAATATCCCTGGTGGTCTTGTAGTACCCCCTTCCCACCCACTGAGCCTCACCACCCCACTCCCCCCCAGTCAGCCGGCGGGCGGCAGCACCTACCGCCTGCCGCCACTGCCGACTGACACCATCGGTAGGGCTGTCGCCCATTGGTCCACAGTGTTAGCTAATGGGCGTGCAGCCCATACTCATCTTACATTCAGATATGGGCGGCGGGGTGGCAGGCGGGTGGAGGTTGCCGCCCGCCAGCTGACCGGGGAGTGGGCGTGGTGGGGCTCCAGTGGGCGGGCTGGGAGGGGTGCTGCTGGACCTCGGGGATGTGGACACTATTCCAGCCAATACAAATGCGCGATGCGTCACTGAACCCCTCGGGATGAGCATGTGTGTTGTGCAAATATGACAGGCTGGCCAATCACTGGTTCCTGGCTGACAGACGTGTGTGTACAAATGCCTGTGTTCAGGCCCTGGCGGTACTGGACCATCAGGGCTATTAGTCATGTTATTATTTTTTTACAAATGCTCGCGATCAGGCACATAGCAGTCCACTGGACCACCAGGGATATTGGACATATAATTATTTATTACAAATGCCCGCGATTGGGCACAAAGCGGTCCACTGGACCACCAAGGAGTATGGACATATTTTTCTTTATTACTAATGCCCGCGATCGGGCAGATAGCGGTCCACTGGACCACCAGGGAGTTTGGACATGGTTCTATTTTTTAATACAAATGTCCACGATTGGGCTGTGGAGCACATTACTGGCAGCAGGGGGCATCGGTCCCCGACAGCTGCTGCCTGGCAGGGTGCCAGGCACAAGTCATCGGGGATCGGCGCACCTGCATGCAAATTGGGCCATAATGACATGCAAATGACCCCATTTGCGCCTTGCATACATTATGGCCCCATTTGCATGTCAAGTTTTGAATATCACGGTTGCTGTGTATAGCGGAATGGAACTTGCGCTAGCGCATCCCCACGCTCCACTCTGACCACTGCGCCATGCACACTGCGGGTGGCCAGGGTGCTATATTCAACGATGCTGAGCCATGGCGCAGCTCCATTGAATATTGCCCAGTCCACACCCCTGCACAGCCAAGTTCAGCTGCACCCAAGCTTGCACCACAGCCTGGCGCAGTTTGAATATCTGGGCCATGGTGTACAAATCTGCCAGCAGAGACAGGTCACATGGTGTATCAAATCTGCCCGAATATGCAGCTATTATTCTTACTGTGCAGCTGCCCCACCCCCCAAAACCCTCACCCTGTCCCATCCCCTTTTAAAACTACCCTCTGTCTTAGAGGATACCGCCTCCTCTGGCAGAGTGTTCCATTTAGACACAGCCCTCTTCATGAAAAAGTGTCTCCTCATTTCTCTCCTATATCTTCCCCCCTTCAATCTAAGCCCATGTCCCTCCCCCTCCTTAACTTAACTACCCCTTCAGTACCTGTCTTGTTAATCCCCTATACGTACTCAAAGGTCTCAGCCATATCCTACCTATCCCTCCTCTCCTCCAGGAAGTACATATTCAGCTCACTCAGCCTCTCCTTATATGGTTTGTCTTCCAATCCTTGGAGCATCTTTGTCACTCTGTGCTGTGCCCCTTCCAGTAATCTGATATCTCTCTTTAGATATGGGCATCAGTACTGCATGCAGTACTCCAGATGTGGCCTGACCAGTGACCTGTAGAGAGACAGGATCACCTCCCTGCTCCTGGAAGAGATTCCTCTCACAATACATCCCAGCATTCTGTTGGACTTTGCTGCCACCTTCCTGCATTGCTCCGAGTAAGCAATAAGACACAACAGGGTGTGTGTTGAACAGATATTACCACACGCCCAGGGGCATAGCAAGGCACGAAGCCCTGCCAAGTGCCTTCAGCCCCTGGAAGTGTGATAATATCTGTTCAACACACCCTGGAGGGTTTTATTGCGCTTATAAAATGGGAAATTTTTTTTTATTTAATTTTTGCCCCTATAAAATAGCACATCTGTAGGCAGCAAAAGGCATTTTTTTATCAGCACTTCTGATAAAATAGTCCTTCCACCAGCAAGAAAAGGACATCATGGTTTTGGCAGGCTGCCAGGCTGAACCCCCCATGCCAAGACGAACACATACACTCACTCTCTCCAGTTTCCACATGGCTAAAACACCCTTTCCTACATCTCATGCAACAATTTCATGACAGCGCCAGTAGTCTCTTGCATAGCTTGTCCTATTTAAAAATTTTATTTACTGGATGATCGCAGTGCTGAAATTGGCCGAACCTGCCCTTTTCTTGACACCAGATCACTAAATGATGATCGACTCTCAGATACATTTCATTACTGATAGTCGCGTCCGTTACCTGCAGCTTGATACGTTATGCTCTTTATGTTGTTTTAAGTCACACAGGACTGCAGGACCGAGCGCTCCCTTCTGTTTGCTCGTATGGCTCTCACTAAGCATGAAAACAAGATGGCTAACTTCAAATTTAAGAACGTTCCATTTTTTTTGTCAACATTCTATTTAGGGGCATTGATTTGTTTGCCTGTCCTTTTTTTTCTATGTGTAATACATATATGGCACCGATTTTCTAGCCAATCATTACTCTTCTTTTGCTATGCCTATGTTATAAGTTGTTCATATTCCCTGTTATAACCAACCCTAGATCCTTTTCCTCCTCGGTGGTACCTATCTGAACGCCTCCCAACTGATAACTTCTCCCTAGGTTTTTTGGTCCAAAGTGCAGTACTTTGCACATTTATGCAATGAACTCCAACTGCCATGTTTTTGACCACTCCTCTAGTCAGGTCATCCTGTAGCCCCTGCCACCCTACTATGTCATCTACCACCATCCCCAACTTGGTATCATCAGTGAACAGACTGATCTTATTCCTGATGCCATGCAAGATGTCTGCTATGAATATTACAAACAGTACCGAGCCCTGTGGAACCCCGCTTGTCACAGCCCTTGGTGATGAGAGTTAACCCACCCACCTTCTGCTGCCTCTCTTAGAGCCAGTTCTCGATCCAGTTCACCATCTTAGTCCCCCGCCCCGCACGTATTTACTTGCATATTTTTCTCAGTTAGCACATCCAGCCATAGGACGGTGTTGGTCACTTGCATTTTTCAAGTCAAGCCTACTTTTCTCCCATCATACTGTATAATGTCACCCAAAACTGAAGTGTCATGTAATATCAAATACTAGTAGTAGTACCCTTGTCCCCTATCTCAATAGAACTAGCTTTGTCCCCTTGAACCCGCCGCTGGTATCCTACCTACTAGCTGCATTTTCAGTTTATAAGGTCTATACCATGTAATGTATGACAGTGGCATAGTGAACATAAAGAACACTACATTCTGAAGCCTACTATAGTCATTTGAAACAAAAATACAAGATTGAATTGCTTGCTAATGATTCTCTGTTTATAACAGTTGCTAGACTATTACTAAACTTTTTAATTTCAAGTTTAAATTCTGGTTCTGCTGGTGGAATGGTATAGCACCAGTACCTCACGTGTGGATCTTGATGAACCAGGCAAGACAGCTGGCTCTCAAAGCTGAAGATTATGTTATGAAGAAACTTAGATATATAATTTGTTTTACAACCCCTCCCCCCAATTTTTCACTTACATTGTTTTCCTAAACTGCCTCCAAAATCCACTTGCTAAAATTCTTGTCTGCTGTGTGTACATACACTTGTGCCAGAAGAAAAAATTACTCACCTTAGTAATATTGTTTCTTCCAGTGTATTCTTCTATATTCATAACTGTATACAGGCTACCTCCTAAGTAGAACTGCCTGGAGAGAACTGGAACTATATGCAAACGATAGAACCTATCATTGCTCAAGACACATATTCAAACTGCTGCCCTCATCTACTGCAATGTTCCATTAATGACTCAGATTTCGATAGCCTACAAGGCAAATGAACTATGTACCTACCTAAAGCTACCTATGAATACATAAAGGAATTAACTCCTATAAACCAAATATGAACCCTAGTGGCTATTTAACTTATTTATACATTTATTTATTTATTTATTTATTAATTACTAAGATTACAAATACCTTTAAACCAAGGCTTCTTTTACAGAGGTTCCGCATCAGCAATGGGTGCAAGAAAAACAGTGGTAAGATACAATACAAGATCAGGAGGTTAACATAGAAGTAAGCAGAGGTAAGATACAATACAGGTCAGGAGGTTAACTTAGTAGCAAAAGACAGTACATGTGTATAGACTGACACAGTAGCAAACAGTCAGTGGCAAACAATGCACAATTAACAATACGGGTGTATATATAGCAAGACACAGATACAAATGAAAACCATCCTGGGGTGACATAAATGGAGCGAGGGGGGGAGGGGTGGGGAAAAGGATATGACATTGTCGTAAGTGCAAGAACAGAAAGATAAGTGCTAGGTAGTCTGGGTGGAGCAACAAGAGACAGTGTGATAGGGAGGGGGAGACAGGAGGAGAGGAGTGGGAGAGGGGTGGAATGGTAGGTGAGGGGGTAGAGTGGTAGGTGGGGTGGGAGAGAGACAGGGAGTAGCAGGGGATGGAGGAGTGGAGAGAAGTGGGGAGGGTAGCAAGAGAGAAGAGAAGAGGAGGGAGAGGTGAAACAAAGCCGCAAGCCTAGGCAGAGCAGTCAACAACTGCTGAGGTCAGTGAGTTGCTGGTGGAGTTTACATTTGAATGGGCCAAGCTTGTTTTCAGCTGCAATTTCAGAGGGAAGGTTGTTTAGCAGCAGAGGGACCTGGTGTGGAAAGCACGTTGAGCCTGGTTGGTATGGCAGAATGGAACGATAAATGTTGGTTTGAGGGAACTGCACGTGAAATGTGCAGTGGCTGCGGGCAACATTAAGGCATGAGTTGCAGGGGATGTGAGGTTAAGACAAATTTTCTTAGCCAGTAGGCAGGTCTGATAGGCAAGTCTACTATTTAGATTGAGCCAGTTGGACTGCTTGTAGAGATCACAGGTATGCATATGCTTCTCTGCGCCAATGAGAAGGCTACAGCATTTGTTAAGGGTTGTCTTGACCCATTTTAGGGTGGTATCAATGGCAGCCCCATAGAAGACAAGCCCATAATCAATGATGGGTAGGACTGAGGCAGTTATGGCTGCGTGCATAGCTTCTTTGGTAAGACAGCGACGGTGGCGGTAGAGGACCCCAATTCTTGAGTTGACTGATTTTGAGATGTGTTGAACATGCGAGCTGAAAGACATTGTGCAATCAAGGGTATTACTAAGGTATTTAAACTCCTGGACTTGCTCAAGTGGCTGTTCAAGTTCATTATGTATAGTGAAGTTTATGGATCTGTATTTGCTGTGAGAGCTATGGAACAGCATGGACTTTGTTTTTTTGCAATTCATCAACAGCTTATATTGGAGAAGCTAGGTTTCATCTAGGCTGAAGTTCATCTGTAGCACCTTGGAGAGCTAGACGGGGTCAGTATGGGAGGAAAAGAGACCTGCATCATCGGCATAGAGTATTACGTTATTATTGCAAGCTGCAGAAAGAGTATTGATGAAAAGGCTGAAAAGTAGAGGGCCAAGGATGGAACCCTGGGGTACACCAGAGCAGACAGGAAGGGCACTTGAGAGAGAGAGTCAACAATTTTGTCTTTTTGGCTCCTTGCCGAGAGGTAGCTCTCAAACCATTTGGTTACAGCATTAGATAATCCAAGGGAGGAGAGTGAGTGAAGCAGGAGCTGGTGGTTCATGGTGTCAGATGCCTTGGTCAAATCAATGAACACCACACCCAGTAGGTGGCCAGTGTCAATCGCCTTATGAATATGGCTGGTGAAGTCAAGCAGGGCAGTGTTAGTACTATGGGCTTTTCTAAAGCCATGTTGTTGTGGGCAGAGTAAGTTATATTTGTTGAGGTTTTCAGACAACTGGTCAGCTGCAGTTTGTTCCATTGCCTTGGAGAGTGGTGGGAGGGTAGAAATAGGGTGGTAGTTAGAGAGAGGAGACCTGTCACCACTTTTATGAATGGTGTGACCACTGCTGATTTCCAGAGCTGGGGGAATTATGAGTCAGAAGTTTAGTGAGAGGTTGCAGGACAACGTAAGAGAGAGAGGAGTTTGAGGTCAAGGGTATCGCTGCTGAAACTGGCTTTGCTTAGCACGTTGTTAAGATATCTTTTAGCTTCAGACATGGATACCCTCAAAGTAGAATTGGGGGGGGGTTACTGTGGAGATTGATTTTATTATTGAGGCAGTGCCAGGCAGAGTTGTCAAAGAAGTTGTGGGGGGGGAGCACACTGCTTAAGATCAGTGAATGCGAGATTAAAGGAGTCCGCTATTTCTTTGGGGTCCTGTAAAGTGGAGCCGTTAACCTCAATCATAGTGGGGGAGGATTTGTTTGGTTTACCCATGAGGCTCTTGATGTTATCCCAGAAGGGTTTGCTATTTCTCCAGGAGTTAGTAAGTTCCTGGTTGTGGAAGACTTTCTTGACTCTGCGTATAGCTATTGTGCACTGGTTCATAGCCACCTTATAGAGCTACATATCGTGTGGTTTCCCCTGAGTCCACAGCTCGGTGCCAGAGGTTATCTCAGTTTTGCATCATGGAGATGAGTTCGGAGTTAATCCAGTGATTAGTGGCAGATTGAGTTTTGCACTTATGTAGGTGGGCAAAACTGTTACAAACTTTGTTAAACTGGGCAATGAAGAAGTCAAGTGCTTGGTCGACACTGCTGAAGGAATATCCAGTCAACCGTTGACAGGGCAGCAAGGAATTGTGGAAGCTTTCCATTTGTTAAGATTCTTTTATAGGAGAAAGAGGACTTAGGTTTAGGTGCCTTGTTTGACCAGTGACAAATAACTTGGGAGTGATTACTGAGGGCATCAGGGAGAACTTCCATGTTAGTGATTCTGCTGGGATAAGAGGTGAGGATCAGGTCAAGTAAGGAGCTACTACCAGACATAATTAAACCTAGTGGGAGAGGCAACCATTTGAGTAATGTCTAGGGCAGCAATGGCATCCTTATATGGGTCAGGCTTCTGGAGCTAGCCAGTTAACATTTAGGTCACCCATTACAATTGTCTCGCCACAGGAGGTGCTGTCATCTCATGAAGTCTGTGATCATTTGGAAGCCTGTAACATGTTCACGCAGGGGAATGTATACCGATGCAACTGTGAAGGATTTTCCCTGCTGGCCCAGGATTATTTTAACTGCTAGGATTTGAGAGTTGCTTACAGAGGGAGGTAATGACTAGCCCTTTAAGAGTTTCCCTTAAATAAATGGCACAGCCACCCCATCTCTTGGCAATTCTGTCGAGTTGGAACAGGGCATAGCCTGGAATGGATAGATAATTGTCTTGGGGCCTTAGGGGGGAGAGAGAGAGCCAATTTCCATTAACTACAATCCAAAAACAGATAAGTTTTATCCTGGAAACACAGGTAACCAAAGAATAAGTTATGATACCACCAACATTAAGATGTACTTCAATAGTGTGTACATACTTATGGAAATCCAAGATAAAATCAGTAGGCATGCTGAGGCTCTGGTTCTAATAGGGGAGGCAGGGTGGGAGAGGCATGAATATAGAAGAATACACTGGAAGAAACAATATTACTAAGGTAAGTAATTTTTTCTTCTAATCCCATGAATTCTTCTATATTCATAACTGTATGCAGACTTCAAAGCAATACCTTTGGAGGTGGGCAGAGAACTTACTTAGAAAACAAGCTCTGCAGAACTGCTGTTCCAAATCTGGCATCACTTCTGGACAGTATGTCCAGGCAGTAATGTTTAGTAAAAGTATGTACTGTCCTCCACGTGGCAGCTTTGCATATGTCCAGTAGGGGGACATCCCTTGAAACTGCTATGGAAGCAGCTGTTCCCCTAGTTGAGTGGGCCCTAAGTTGCAATGGGACCTGTCTGCCTGCTTTTTGATAGCACTGTATGCAACTGACTATCCAGCAAGAGACTGACCTCTTGGTAGCTTGTGAACCTTTTTCACATCTCCATAGGTAAGGAATAACTGTTGTTCATCCTCCCTGTGATCTTTAGCATAAGATATGTAATAGCTCAGCACTCTCTTTACATCAAGACTGTGGAGTCTACGCTCACCTAAGGTAGAATGCTCAGTGAAAAACACTGGCAGTGTAATAGATTGATTCAAATGAAAATCTGACACCACCATGGGGAGGAATTTTCTATTTGTCCTGAGTACCACTTTATCATTGTGAAAAGACAAATAGTCCTTTTCTACACATACAGCCTGAAGCTCACTTATTCTTCTAGCAGAAGTTATAGCCGCTTAAAATACAGTTTTCCATGTAACATACTGGAGGTGAGCTGAAGACAGGGTTCAGCAAGGTGGCCCATAAGGTTAAGCGATACAATGTTTAGTCCCACCTAGGGACAGGTTCCCTAATGGGTGGGTATGTGCGACACAGACCTTTGAAAAACTTCTTAAAAATAGGATCTGCTGCTATAGAGGTGGTTCTACCGACCAAAATGTGAGCAGAGATAGATGCCAAGTGAACTCTTAGAGAAGTGTGCTTAAGGCCCTGATCATGCAAGAAAGTAAGATACTCAAGGAGAGTCGAAATGCCTGCTGAAGCAGGTTCAATACTGTGCATGTTGCACCAAGAGAGAAACCTTTTCCATTCAGCTGAATAGGTTTTCTTAGTGGAAGGTTTTCTATACCCCTTAAGTATGTGCAAAACTACTTGGGATAGATTCAGTTTTGCAAATTCTATGTCTTCAAGAACCAAGCTTTGAGACAGAGGGAGCTGAGGCTGGGATACCCTATTTTCCCTTGGTGGGAGGTCAACAGGTTGTGCCTCTGAGGAAGATATATTGGTCTGGATGCCGACATGGATAATAGGAGATGGTACCAATGCTGTCTGGGCCAGTCTGGGGTGATAAGGATCACTGAAGCAGACTGGGACCTGAGCTTGATCAGGACACTGAGAATGAGAGGGAAGGGAGGAAAAGCATACAGGCTTTTTCCTGACCACTCCAGTACCATAGCATCCACTGGGATTGTACCCCTGGCTGGAGGCCTACAACAATACAGTGGTAGTTTGTGGTTCTCTTGAGAGGCAAAGAGGTCCTCTTCTGGGGGTACCCCATCTTCTGAATACTGAATTTACCACTTGTCTGTCCAGGGACCACTTGTGGTGGCCCTGACTGATTCTGCTGAGGGCATCTGCCAGAATGTTGCCCTTCCCTAGGACATGGACAGCTTGCAGAGTTGCTTTTAAAGAGTTGCCAGATCCCACAGTTTCATGGCCTCCGAACACAGAGGATCTGATCTTGTACCTCCCTGCTTGTTTATATAGTACATAGGTGTGGTATTGTCTGTCCTGACTTGTACCACCTTGCCTTGCACCAAATGAGCAAAGGCCTCTAGAACTAGAAGTACAGCTCGGAGCTCTAGGGGATTTATGTGAAGAAGGGATTCTGCTCCGGACCAAGTCCCATGGGTGGTGTGTTCCCCCATGTGGGCACCCCATCCCAATAGAGAAGCATCTGTTGTAAGAATAAAGGAAAGGTTCTCCTTTTGGAAAGGGACCCCTTGCCTTAAGTTGTCCAAATTTTTCCACCACTGTAAGGCTTGAATAACAGCCTCTGTTACTGGGGTGAGTTTTGACATTCTGTCCCTTCTCTGTGACCAATGAGACCGGAGGTGAGACTGCAAGTCTCTCATTCTGTATCTTGCCCCTGAAACAGTACCTGTTGCTGCAGCTATATGACCCAGAATCTGCAGATAGTGTCTTGCTGGGCATGACTGGTTTAGTTTGAAAGAAGCAGCCAGGTCAAAAATACTTTTCACCCTGTCCTGAGGGAGGAAAGCTGTTCCCTGAATTGTATCCAGCTCTGCTCCTATGAATTGAAGCACTTGAACAGGGGTAAGAAGTGCAGTTACGTAAGAACTTACAGTAACAGTAGATCTTCGAGAGAGGTTTTTGCAGTAGGTATTTACATATTGGACTGACCCGCCACATGTCAGGACCCCACGGAAAAATTTCTAGCTGGCAGCCTCTGGTGGGGGACCACCCCCATGTCAGGTGACCGACGTCATGTGACATCACTATAAAGGGGCGGTCCCCCACCCCCGCCTTCCAGTTCTTTCCTGCCAAGGGCCAAAATAGGCAAGACGAGAGAGTAGAGGATATTTCCCCTCATGGAAAAGGAGCCAAAAAAGCTTAGGGGGATGGAGGGCAGGAAGGCAATACCTTCTGCAAGAGCCTCACTCGAAGATCTACTGTTACGATAAGTTCTTGTGTAACTGTACTGTCTTACCTCGAGAGGGCTCTTGCAGTAGGTATTTACATTATAGGACTGAGTCCCAAGCAGTCTGGAAAAAGGAAGAGCACTTAGGAGGAGGAAAACTATCCATGGAATGGAACCTCTGGCTGAACGGGTCTTATGAAAGAAGACCTTGAAGCACAGCCAACCCGAAGCCTGCTCTACGGCGAGAGGCAATGTCCAAACTGTAGTGTTTTGTAAAGGTATGGACAGAAGTCCAAGTTATGGCTGCGCAGACGTCTGCCGCTGACACATTCTTGAAACAAGCCACAGAGGCAGCTACTCCTCTGGTGGAGTGACCTCTGACTTGACCCAGCAGGGTCTTGTTGTACTTGTAACAGAAAGTGATACAATGAGCCAACCATTTAGATAGGCATTGCTTAGAAACAGCATTGCCTTTTCTTTTGCGAGCAAAAGACACAAAAAGCTGATCAGATTTCCAGAGATCCTTAGTCCGAGCAGTGTAGTATCTCAGTATTCTGTGAACATCCAAAGTATGCAAGAGGTACTCCGCTTGATTGGAGTGTTGTGTAAAGAAAGTGGGTAGCTCAGTGGATTGATTCAGTGTAGATTCAGCCACCACCTTAGGGAGAAACTTAGGGTTGGTGTGCAGAGCCACATGTTCCTTGTGAAAAATCAGTTACGGGATTTTACAAATTAAGGCCTGAAGCTCAGAAATTCGTGGAGCTGAAGTAATGGCCACTAGGAAGAGAGTCTTCCAAGAGAGGAACTTTAAATCTGCTGAGGCTGCCGGCTTGAAGGGAGGCAGCGTAAGCTTCTCAAGAATAAAATTCAAGTCCCAAGGAGGAGCAGGAATGAGGATGGGGTCTCAAATGGAGGACCCCTCTGAGGAATGTCTTGAAACTTCCAGCTGAGCAAAAGTCCTGTCTCTGAAGGGGACATGGTAGGCTGAAATCGCTGCCATGTGGACCTTTAAAGAGGAATGGCTGAGGCCCAAATCGAAGAGATGATGCATGCAGTCCAGGACTTTGTTGGCTGGGCAAGAGAAAGGTTCGAAGTCCTTTGATGTGGTCCAAATAGAAAACCATTTCCACTTCATGGCGTAGGTGGACCTGGTGGAAGGCTTTCTGGCCTCTACCAAAATGTCTGCTACGAGCAGGGAAACCCCGCAGTGGGCTTTAGCTATGTCTGCAGGAGCCACGCCTGCAAATGAAGGGATTTGAGACCTAGATGAACAAGGGTCCCCTGATCCTAGGTCAACAAGTGTTGCAATAGAGGAAGAGGAAGCAGAAGTTCCTCTGAAAAGTGTTGCAGAAGAGAGAGCCAAACTTACCTGGGCCAGAATGGACCGATGAGGATCATTCATGCCCCCTCTGATCTGAGCTTGTTCAGGACCCTCGGAATTAAGGGAATAGGAGGGAAGGCAAAGACGAATCCATCTCTCCAATCGAGAGACAGAGAGTCCCGGCAAAAAATGCCTCGCCCTGGAGTGAGCAAGCAGAAGGCAGGAAGTTCTGCATTTTGAGGAGACGTGAATAGGTCTACCGGAGGGGTTCCCCATTGCAGAAAAATGTCATCTACGACCTCTTGATCCAGTTCCCATTCATGGGCCCTGGCTGAGGACCGACTGAGGTGGTCTGCCAGTGTGTTTTCCACTCTCAGAACATGAATGGCCATCAGATGAAGGTTGTGTTAGATAGCCCAGACCCACACTCTCATTGCTTCCCTACATAGAGGGTAGGAATGTGTTTCTCCCTGCTTGTTGAGATAGCAGACTATGCACATTTTGTCTGTCTGTATGAGGAGATGACCGGGAAGGATGGAGGAGTGCAGGGCCCGGAGGACATAAAGGACTGCTCTGAGTTCAAGCACATTTATATGCAGATTTTGTTCGAACCAGGACCAGCTGCCTTGAGTCCTGTGAGACCCGAGATGGGCTCCCCAGCCCTCTCATACTAACATACTAAAATGCCAGCAGAATAGGCCTAATGGTCTTTCATGTCTGCTGCTTGGTCAGCCCCACCCTGGGAGCTGACCACGCCCCCTCACTTCTCTGACTTCTCTCTTCCTGGTTCCCATATTCTCACTGCACTGGATTTTGCTTCCAGAACCCTTCCCCTGTACCTGTCCCACCCTCTCTGAACCCCTCCACTGTCTCTGCCTCCACCAGCCCCTGGCAGTGCATTCCGTGGCTCCACCACCCTCTCAGTGAAGTAGCACCTCCTCCTTTCTCCTGAATCTTCCCTCCAGCTTCCACCCATGCCCTCTAGTTGCCCCTCCTCCTTCCTTCAAAGCACCGGACTGCTCCTCCCTATTTACCCTCTTCACGTACCTGAAGACCTCTATCATGTCTCCCGGTCCTTCTCTCTTCCAATGTGTACTTATTTAGCTCTTTGAGCCTCTCCCCCCAAGCCCCAAATCATTTTGGTTTCCTCCTCTGGACCCTCTCCAGGGTTTAATGTCCCTCTTTAAGTGTGGCCTCCCAAACTGCACACAGTACTCAAGGTGTGGCCTCACCAAGCAGTTATACAGAGAGGGTATCACTTCCTCCTTCTGGAGGTGATCCCCTGCGATGCATCCCAGCATCCTGTTGGCCTTGGCTGCTGCCCTCCTACAAGTCTCCAAGTTGTTCATCTTGACATCCACCACCACCACCCCCAGGTCCCTCTCAGCCATCGAGACTTGTAGCATTCCCCCTCCCCCACAGGGTGTACACTTGGCTCGGGTTTCTGGCCCCCAGGTGCAGTACCTTGCATTTCCCTGCATTGAACCTCAGCTTCCACTTTCTAGACCATCTTTCCAATGCCTCCAGGTCCCCCTGTAGGGCCACCCTCCCCTCCGCCCCATCCACCACCACCCCCAGTTTTGAGTCATCTGCAAAGAGACTCATTTCACTCCTGATACCTGTCCTTATGTCAGAGACGTAGGCATTGAACAGGAGGGGCCCATGGACTGATCCCTGTGGGACCCCACTAATGACCCTCCTTGGGGATGAGACTATGCTGCCAACTATGTCCGGTCCTGGAACCAATTGTCTATCCATCTGATCATCTGGTTCCCCACCCCCATTTCTCCTAACTTATCCAACAGGACCTCATGAGGAAGAGTCAAATGCATTGCTGAAGTCTAGAAAGAGAATATCCACTGGTCTACCCAGGTCCAAGGCACTCGTCACCCAGTCATAGAACTCCACAAGGTTTGTCTGACATGATTTCCCTGGAACAAACCCATGCTGTCTATCGTCCAGGTACCCTGACTTTTCCAGGTCCCCCCCCAGCCTCTCCTTGACAATGCCCTCCACCTTGCTCACCACTGATGTCAGGCCTGTAGTTCCCTGCCACCTCCCTTGATCCCCCCGTGTGGATAGGCACTATATGCACCACCTTCCAGTCCTGGGGCACCTACCCTGTCCTCAGAGAGATGATGAAAAGTTTCACCAGGACATCCGCAAGTTCCTTCAGCACTCTGGGATGTAATTTATTTGGCCCCAGTGCTTTCTCTGTTTTAAGGGACCTGAGGGCTTCCCTCACTCACTCTGCTGTGATTTCCACCTCCGCTACCCCTTCTCCCTGCTTAGTCTTCCCCCCCTCCTGCCAGTGATGCCTCCCCCTCTCCCCAGACCCGCCGATCGGTAAGGGTCCCCTCCCTCAGTACCACTGTCTCCTCCCATGTATGATGCAGCACCCCCATTTTCCTTGGTGAAAACTGAGGTGAAGTACTCATTTAGTACCTCAGCCTGCTCCCCAGGTCTCGTGCCCATCTCTCCTGTTTTAATCCTGCTAATCTGCCCTTCACCCTTCATTTTTCCCAATGTATCTAAAGAATCCCTTGTTCCTCTCCCACTTCCCTGGCCAGGTTCTGCTCCTTCCTTGCCTTACGCCTCACCACCCTAGTGGCCCTTCTAGCCATCAGTCGTGCTCTCCTCGATCCCCTTCACTCCTTGGAGCACTTGAATTGCCTATAGGCTGCCTCTTTCCCCAAGACCACCTCCTGGACCTCCCGGTCCACCAGCAGGGTTTTCAGGCCCTACCACATTTTCATCTTACTCTTGCACAGGTGCTGGTAGCATCCTGCACCCCTCTCCTGATTATTTCCCACTTTCTGTCAGTGTCCATATCTGGCCCAATCACATCCAAATGCTCCGTAAGGATCCTTCCCATTTCTTTAAAATCCGCCCCACTGAAGTCAGTTACCTCTGTCTTTGTGCAGCCTTCTACCCCTCCTAGGTCCAGGCAGAACAAGATCGTGGCATGGTCACTCCCTGCCAATGGGTCCCTTACCTCCAGGCCCCCAGTCTGCTCACTGTCTGCCAGGACCACATCCAGTACCCACGCCTCCCTGGTCAGTTCCCCCACCTGCTGAGTTAGGAACACGTCTTGAAAGACATCCAACAACCTCTGTTCCCTGGCCACCAAGGATGTCATAGTCTCTCAGTCTGTTCCTAGCATATTTAAGTCCCCAACACCACCACCCTTCCCCTGCCAAATCTGCAGTGTCTCCCAACATCTGCCACCAGACTCTCCTCCAGCTCCTCCGCCAGCACAGGGGTCTATACACCGCTCTATTTTTACTCCTTGCCCCCCTTGTTATCAAGGTGACCCAGCATTTTGTTCTAATGGGCCAGGCTTCCCCCTTCCTATCCCATTTGATACCCCGATCATAGAATCCCCCAACAGGAGCACTCTGACCGCTCCTTTTTCTCCATTCCCCCCTTTCCATGTCCCTCATCCTTTCTACTGGCCCCTCCACCCAGCCGGCTCCTTGTTCCTCCCCCTATCTGGCATCTGTCATCAATGTCTGGAAGGGAGGTTCGATGTTGAAGTGAACTCCCCGGCAAAGGTTCTCTTGTACCATCCACCATTGCAAGTCCCTGATCATGGGATCAGAAACTAGTACCTCTTGGTCTAGGTCGTCCAGTGTTTGGTCCCGTTGAGATCAAAGCATCCATTGAGAAATCCTCATATGGAGCTGAGCGCATGTGACTGTTGGAATGACAGCCATCATTAGCCCAAGGAGGTGGAGGACTGACCTGGCTCAGACCCTTCTGTGACTGGACAGGAGGCATGCTTGAGTCTGAAGGGTGTCCGCCCTGTCCTGCAGCAAAAAGGCTTTGCTGATGGTCATGTCTAGAATCGCCCCTATGAATTGGAGGCGTTGACAAATGACCAAATGGGACTTTGCCTGGTTAATGGTAATACCCAGGCTGGTGAAAACCTGTTGGGTAAGGGACAGAGAGTGTAGGAGTTTCTTCCTGGACAGGGCCACCAGGAGCCAGGTACGGGAATACCTGAAATCCCTGGGTACTCAGGTGAGCTGCCACCACAGACAGGCATTTGGTAAATACTCGGGGGGGGGGTGCTGAGGAAAGACCAAATGGGAGGGCCTTGAATTGGTAGTGGTCCCCCGAAAGCAAAATCGAAGGAATTTGGGGTGGGAAGGGCATATGGTGATATGTAGGTAAGCATCCTGCATGTCAAAAGCGCACAGCCACAATCCCTGCTGAAGAAGAGGCAGAAGGCCCTGCAGGGAGAGCATTCTGAAGCATTTGTACTCCACGAACATGTTCAGGGAACTGAGGTCCAAAATAGGTCTTATGTCTCCCATTTCCTTTGGAACTAGAAAGAAAGGGGAATAGTAACCTGTCCCCCAAAGGTGGTTGGGAATTGGTTCTATCGCTGCCTTCAAGAGAAGGGAGTGAATTTCTTCTAGGACCAGAGGAAGATGTTACAGGGAGTAATATGACTTGGGGGGGTGGTTTCTGTAGAAACTCTATTGAGTGTCCTGCTGCAATCAACTGGAGCACCCAAGCATCTGACATTATCCTCTCTCAGCCCGGTAGATGGAAGGAGACTCTCCCTCCTACCGGTTCCTCTGGGACCTCCAGAGGCAGTGGGAGAGGTGAGGAATCAGGAGTTCTGGGGCAGCGCAGCAGCTGAGGCTCCCACGGCTTTTTTGGTAGGGGGAGTCTTGGTTGCTGGAGGGGCCCAACACTTGTTGGCCCGTTTGCCCTATGGTTTTTGTTTTTGTTGGTTACGTCTACGAAAGGGATGCCGCTGCCCCTGAGGGTGTCTGTACAAAGAGTCCACAGACTTGAGTGCAGTGTCCTTCTCTTGCAGGTCGGTAATGATGTCCTTGACATCACTGCCAAACAGCACTGAACCCCTGAAGAGAACATCCTGAACAGCGGATTGCACTTCAGGGACCAAACCTGACACGGAGCCAGGCATGACACCAAGGCCTGCGGTGAAAGCTGAGCTCAGTCCAGCTGTGTCAACTGCATTGTAAGTGGCACTAAGCATGTGCCGACTGGCCGAACGAGCAGAACGGACAAGATCCGCCACTTCCTGTTTTGTGTGGGACTCAGGAAGGAGTCTAACTTTGATTCCACCTGACTAAGGATGGATTCTGGTAATCCCCCATGTGCTACATAATTCAGGGCCCTAATACCCAGGGCAGAAGATGCGTAGATGATCTTCCCAGATTGGTCCAGAGCCGAGACTCCTTGTCAGGCGGAGACAAGCTGAGATGTTTAGGATTAGCGGAGTAGCTGTGAGCGGTGCTAATCACGACCGAGTCCGCTTTGGGGTGTAGGTTCAAGAAAACTACTCCCTCGGGAGCCTGACATAGCCGATCTGCCTTCCTTGGAAGGGGCTTGACTAAAGTTGTTTCCAAATAGTAGTAACAAGATCCGCTTTGAGGCTTTATCCAGGGTGGAATCAATGTAGGAGCAGTCTTGGGCAGATTCAAATAGGCAGCGAGCTTTTTACGCTGTGGATCTGGTTCCAGAGATTGCCACTGATGAACTTCCTGGATCTTTCTTGGTAGCTCCAGAAAAGAAGGATCCTCCGGAGGAGACTTCAGAGGGGTCCTTGGCCTAGGTCGGTCAGGAGTATGAGGCTCATCGTCCAGGTCAGAGTGTCCTCCTGAGTCCGAGTCGGAGGTCTCCGACGAAGAAGAGGAAGATTCCTCCCTACACAGGGGAGGGACGGTCCCTTTGGGAAGCTCTCTGGGACATTTATCCTCCCCATCCCTGGCACCTGAGGGTTCACCTCTGGTGTCAGATAAGGGGGAGAGAGTCTCCCATCTCCGACGTAGGGGATCCTGTGAAGGGTCCAGCATCGGTAGATGACTCTCTACCTCTCTGGTGAGTTGAGCCTTGGCCTCAGCCCACCAGGAGGCTAGAGTCTCCTTCAAATCTACCGGTGGCTGGGGCGTGGGCAGTGGAGGAGGGAGATATGGATACTGAGGATATCCATACATTGAGTATCCATAACCCAACTGCAGGAAGCCCGGTGTCGGGTATTGAGATGCGGGTACTGTGGTGTCAGGTACTGTGGTGTCGGATACTGTGGCGCTGGGTAAGATGGCACTGGGTATTGAGGTGTCAGACATCTGGGGCCAGGGGCTGTGGTGGAGCAGAGGGACCTGGCAGAGCCCAGCTGGCAGGCCAAGCTAAGGAAATGCTGGCCTTCAGGCTTCAGTCCCGTCGGGCGTCCAGCAGGGGGACCTATCTGGCATCGGGTAAGCCAACATCGAGCTGGCATCTGAAGGCCCGCCATCTGGATGTCTGGTCCAGAAGGAGGGGGCCCTGATGGCAACGTTTCCAAGTCCTCCATGATGACTGGGGAGGGAAGGAGGGTTGGAATCCCTGGGGGTCAGTAGAGAAGACGCAGGGACCTCAGAGGGCAACACCAAGTGCTGCAGGGAGCCTGGGGCATTGGACTGGTTGAGGGGGTCCGATGCAGGCTCCTTGGCCGGGCGGGCGTTGGAGGGCCGATGTATGGCTTATCAGCCGGATCCGGGCGGGCATCAGAGGAGCCAATGTCTGACTTATCAGATCCCTTGCTCGATAAAGGCTGTGCTGGTGATTCAGAATTGTCGGGCGAAAGAGCGACTGTGCACTCTCCCAAAGGAGCGAGCAGCTTACCAGCCTTGTCCAGGCTGACGTCGGAGGTACCGGCGTCTGACTTAGTGGACCTGCTCCAACCTGAGGGCTGTATGGCTGCAGCCTTCCCGGGAGTGGAGACCTCCTTTACCCTGGAGGTACCCGAGGGGCCTGAGCATGAGCCCGACAGGAGGGGCGACACCTTCTTGGGCACTGCCAAGACCGTTGTCGTGGAGTGGTCTGGAATTGCGACTCCAGTAGGAGTCGTGGAGGCCGTGGAAGTCTAATCCCGCTTTCGGTGCTTCTCCTTCTTTTTATGACCTTTGGGGGAAATGAACACCTGCCTAAGCTTTTTCAACTCCTTCTCCATGGATGCCATTTTTTTCATTAAACTTAGGGCCTCCAGGGACTGCTGCCTCCATTTTCGGGTAGCCGAATTAAATTGCTGGCAGTGCTGGCACTTCTCCGAAGGGTGATCTGGGCCTAGGCAGAAGAGGCACAGGGAATGGCAATCCTTATGCGGCAGCTGGGACACGCACGATTCGCACTTGTGTTTATGAGATTCAGAAGGCGTCAGGAACGACATACACAGCGTAAAAAGCTACAATATAGATATCGGAAAAACTGGTAGAAAAGTTTTAAAACTGAACCGACTAATGACTGCCGAGTGTTGAACTCTACCGTGAGGAACTTTCACATGTCGACGGTGGGAAAGAACTGGATGGCGGGCGTGGGGGACCGCCCCTTTATACAGACGTTGCATGATGTCGTTCACCTGATGTGGGGGCAGTCCCCCGCCACAGACTGCTAGCTAGAAATTTTTCTGTGGGGTCCTGACACCTGGCAGGTCAGTCCTATATGTAAATACCTACTACAAGAGCCCTCTCAAAGTAAGATCAGACTTTTCCTGATTTATCGGAAATCCAGGGGATTGCAGGACATGCACTACTGACTGCAAGTGCTCAGAGACCTGTTGTGGGGACTTTCCCACAACCAGCCAATCATCCAGATAAGGGAAGACTAGAATACCAGTCCTTCTTAGATGTGCCACTACTACAGCTAGGCACTTTGTGAATACCCTGGGGGCTGAGGTCAGATCAAAGGGAAGTGAACTGGTAATGGCGTGAAAGGAGTCTGAACCCGAGATACTTTCTGTGAGACTGCCTTATTGGGATGTGAAAATAGGCATCCTTTAAATCCAAGGCTGCCAACCAATCCCCCTGCTGGATAACTGGTGGTATGGACGACAGGGTGACCATCTTGAACCTTGGTTTCACTAAAAATTTGTTGAGAGATCTGAGATCCAGAATGGGTCACCACTGTCCATTTTTCTTTTTGGTCAGAAAGTAATGGGATTAGAAACTCCTTCCCCTGAGGTGCACTGGTACAGGTCCCACTGCTTTCATGTGGAGCAAGTTCTTCACCTCCTTTTGCAAAAGTTTTTCCTCCATGAGGGAAGCTGGCTTGAAGATTCTTGATTTTAGAGAAGGAACGGATTTGAAGCATAGGGACAAACCCTGACTTACCACCTCCAGAACCTACCTGTCTGTTGTGATGGAAACCCAATTCTGGAGAAAGTAAGTCAGCTGGGGAGGCGACCTGGTTGTTTTGGGAATGCCTGAGCTTGGATAGATTGAAAGCCCCTTCTGGAACCCCTCCTGCCTCTAGATCTGAAGTACCCAGTCTGCTGTGGGTAGGGCTGTTGCTGAAAAGCAGCTTGGCCCTGATAAAAAGGCTTCCCATAAGGGGACCTTCCCTGCCTCCCCTTCTATAAGGCCTACAGGAAGGGTAGGTCTGGTCCTGGAGGAGTTACTTTTGTAGGTGGCCTTGTTTTCATCCACCTTTTTCATGTAATCCTCAGTGTGCTTACCAAACAGGGAGTTGTTCTCCACAGGACAATCCATGGCCTTGTCCTGGGTATCCTGGGTGAGATTAGTGGCCCTAGGCCATGCCAGTCTTCATAGAGCCACTGGCAGAGCCAGCCACCTGGCAGCATTGTGATTAGCATCAGCTGCCAACTGGAACTGATATTTAGCAGCTTCCAGACCAAATCTAGCTCTCTCTGCCAGGTCGTCAGAGAGGGCCAAGGGGGACTTCTCTGACATAGCCAATACTGATTGTCACAGTATTTTCTGATACTGTGCTGCATATGCATGGTAATTAGCCTGCCTCACACCAAAGGAGGTAGCTAAATACCCCTTTTTAGACATACCATCTATTTTTCTGGAATCCTTCTCAGGAAGGTGGGAACAGAGAGGGACTCTCACCTTTTCACAAGCTGCCTGTTGGACTATCCCTTGATGGTCAGGGTGGGAGTATAAGAACTCTGCTCCTTCCCTGCCCAACTGGTATTTCTTATCAGACTTCCTATCTACAGGGGGGACAGAATTAGGAGTCTGTAAAATCTTTAACAAGTCTTTTTTAAAGAACTTGTTAATTGGCAGGAATACCTTTTTTGTGGGTGTTAAACCCATCATCTCTAAATATTTGGCCTCCTCCTCATCATCAACCATTTCAGTGGTAGCCAAATACAAGGCATCCACTATTTTTCTCGCAAAAGAAAATTAGAGATGAAAAATCCTCAGGTCGAGAACCAAACTCCTGCTCAGGTGAGATTTCAGGCTCTATGGGCTCATCCTGTTCAGGATCCATCTCACCATAATCTTCACACTCAGGCTGCTGTGGTTCAGGAACAGGAGCTGGGGCAGGAGCCCTAGGAGGCAGGTTGACCAGGCAAGATACCCTGTAAAGCCTGTAAAACTTTCATAGCCTGAGCTATCTCCTCTGCAGATGGCAGGCTGTGAGACACAGTAGAAACCCCTAGAGGTGCAGAAGCCTGGGCTTCTAAGTGTTTGATTTTCTTGGTGGGGGCCAGAGAGTCGGCCGGACTACTTCCCCTTTTCAAAGGGCCAGAAACACCCTTATCTGGGGTGGTAATGGTAGGCAAAACAGTTTCACCCGCATTTTTTGATGGCTGATAGAGCCTAATGGACCACTGTCCACTTTTTTTCTCAGCCTTTCCATTCTTTTCTCAATAGTCTTTTGAGGAAAGGACTTACATATGGTACAGTCTGCTGAAAAATGTTCAGATCCTAAGCAGACTAAACATAAATTGTGTCTGTCAGCTTTGGCAAACACATCCCCATACTTAATACAATTTTTTTTTTTTGCATTATTTGTTTATCCCTCCTATTTGCCCTAGAGCTGCCTCTCCCTCAGGCTGTCATGGTCCCAGACTATCCCCTACTAACCCCTTCGCCACCACTTACCTCATCTGCAGCCTATCAATGGGGTAGTCCGCTGTAAGCCTTGCACTGGATGGGTCCCCACTCCTCCGAGGGGGAAGGCACCGGCATCAGGAACCAGCACACTTATCTCTTGGTCCTGGGAGCTGCTGAGGTATTCCGTGGCTCTCAGGGAGTCTTTGTGGATGCCTGGGGCTGGCAGCCATCATCCAGCTAACTTCTGGAGCATTTTTTTCTTGTTCCCCCTTTGCGTCGCTTCATGTAGTGTCTCCAATCTCTACTGGGGACTGCTGCATGAGTGAAGGCAAACCCTAGCCCACCCCAGGATAGGACAGCAGTCAATCGGATGCTCGATCCTATCCTCCCCTGCCGACCCCAATGACCAGAGTCTGTTCCTGCCTGGAATCCGGCCGCCGCAGGGTCAAGGTAAGGAGCCAGCGTCAACCTCTACGCCACCGGCCGGCCTTAATACAATTTTAAACCTGAGTACCAGTCTTTTCTTTGTTTTCCTTGTAATTCCATTTCCAGGAGAAAAACAATAACCGCTTATTAGTGTTCAAACTAGCGGGGTTTTTTTTGTTTGTTTTTTGTCAGCTCAGGAACTGGTTAAGGATCCGAGAAAGAACCGATAACTTCAAACCGAACCAGGTCAGCGGTTCACAGAAAAACGGAGGCTCGGTTCCAAAATACTAGTAATAAACACAAAAACAAATCATAGAATATAAGATAAAATAACACTAAACTATGGTGAAAAACACCAGAATTAGCTAAGAAAACCCCGGTTCCTCAGTGGTTATCCCGAACCGTGAGGAACTGAAAAAATAAATACAATTTTACAGTTAATTTAAAATAAAATAAAAGATAGCTAGAACTAAATTAAACAATAAATGAAGGCAGCAGATTAAATATACTTATTTTAACCGGAATAAGCACGAACAGTCGAGAGGAAGATCTCCAGGTGTCTGACTTGTCAGGTGGACTGAAAAATCTGAGACGTTAATGGAACGTTGCAGCAGAAGAGGGCAACAGTTTGAATATAAGCCAGGCTGAATATTTTAACAACACCTAAATGCAAATCTTGGGAGACCTTCTAAATTCTGTAAAGTCATGAACTCCTTTTTCTCCCCCCAACAGCAAGCCCCCACCTCCTCCTCGCCCAGGACTCTCCTCTCCGACCCCTGAAGGTAGCCTCCGAATTTAATTCCTATTTCACTACTTGTGCCCGGCCCTCCTCGATTCCCTACCTCCTGCATCCACCCATCCCCAGTCATCTATCCCCCTACCATCTGGTAGGTACCTCTTTTCCTTTAAACCCATCTCCCCCACCGAAACCCTAGATGCCCTCCTCTCCCTCGACCCCTCCAAAGGCAAATCCCTTCATGGTCTCGATAAACTCTTCTTCTTATCTGCCCCCACCATCGCTATTCCCCTCATGACCCTACTAAATCTTTCTTTCACCATCGAGTCACTCCCCTCCGAATGGAAGCATGCCACTGTCCTACCCCTTCCAAAAGGTGGTGATCCCACCTCCACTACAAACTACTGTCCCATCTCCCTCCTCCCCACCCTTGCCAAACTCCAGGAACACCTAGTGCTATCCCAACTCTCCCACTTTCTCTCAGAAACTAACTTTTCACCCCATTTCAGAAAACACCACTCTACCACCTCCTCCCTACTAAGACTCACGGACTCCATCCTCACTGGGATGGATAAAGACTAATCACTGCCATTATTTTTCATTGACCTAGCAAAAGCCTTCACACGGTATCCCATTCCCTCCTCCTATCCTGCCTAACTGGGGCTGGTTAGCAGTGTCCGCCACAAACTGGTTCAGTGCCTACCTACTAAATAGAACCCAATCCACTAAAATAGCTGACCACAGCTCCCCCCCTCCCTATCACTACCAGCATTTCCCCAAGGCTCAGTTCTTGGCCCCATCCTCTTCTCCATCCTTCTAAATGATTTGCCTAACTCTTGCTCCACTACCGCAATCCACATGTATGCAGACGACACGGTCCTCTTTACATCCGGCCGGACCCACGAAGAACTCACCTCCAAACTTCAAACCGATTTCAATAAAATCCAACATTGGTTCAATACCAACCAACTCTCCCTAAATGCCAAGAAAACTGTCTCCTGATTTATAGCGTTAAATTCGCTTCCAACTTCTGGCTCAGCTCCCTCCCGCCCTACATCGAATCCTCCCTATCTTCCCCACCCACGCTCTCAGGTCTACTGACTCTAGTCATCCCCCAACGAAGGACCACCGCCGGCCAATCGGCCTTCTCTTACCTCGGCCCAGATCCGCCTTTCTTCATCCAAACACTCCCTATCCTCTGCCCTCACTAACTTCCTTGCTCCAAATTGCAACTGCCCCTGACTCCCTCGTCCCCCCCCTTAGCGCCTGACCAGTGGCTCAGCCTTGTCCTACTTGTCTGGCTTATACACTGCCCTACGCATTTACACTCTCACTCTCTAATAATTCTTTTCACTCGTAATATCTCGCTTCCCTCCCTCTTTCCTACATAACCTACTCTCTTCAGCCTTACTCACAGCTACTAACTCCCCTCTCCTTCCCCCCACCCTACCTAAACCACCCCCTAACACCCAGGGTCTATTAGTCCACTCCTCCCCTTCCCTCTATCTTCACTCTCCAACTCCTACTGTCAACTTGGTGCATCTCGCTCAGCTCAAGTTCTGCTACTGGCACTTAAGTAATCAAGTATTACGATCATTGTCTACCCATGAAATGTATACCTTGTCCTTGAAGATCATGTACTGTACTGTTCTCCCTATGTAACAAGTTCAAATGTATGCAACAAAATTCAAATGTAATCCCACCCAAATATGTACATTATCTGTGTTGTTCTACTTCTAAATTTAACTTTTGTATGCATACCTGCCTCCTCTATAACCCTCCCCAGATCGTACCATGAGAAGAGCATCTTTTTGCTCAGTGTGCCTTTCCTGGTGAAACATTTTCAATAAATAAATATGTGTCTCGAGCAATGATAGGTTCTATCATTTGCATAAAGTTCCATTTCTCTCCAGGCTGTTCTACTTAGGAGGCAGACTGCATACAGTTATGAATATAGAAGAATACATGGGGTTAGAAATGTCATCCAGAAGTATTGGAAATGTTCGCTGTTCTCTGTCTGGAAATGGCCTGCATGCTGGGGTTTCCGTATACAGCATCTGCCTTAAATTGAAGTTGAACTCACACATTCAATTATACAGGGTCAGATTACAGTTAAATATGGAGGAGGGTTATAACATAGCAAACAAAACAAGGAAGAAAGCTGGGGGCTGACATATGTAACTTTGGAAGCAAATAAATTGGATCCTTAAAAAAAACAAACCAAAAATGATTCACAGCCCATTAAGAACAGCTGCAGCAATGACAAGTAGCATGACAAAACAGTCATAAATTGTTTTCAATTTTTCAAGTAAACTGTTCTTGAGGTACAGCTCAGGAAGCATAGGCAAACCAGAAGTTATAAAATTTGCAAGTAGCAGTTTATTATTATCAATAAAAAAAATAAATGAAAATTGTGCAGGTTAGCTCTAATACAGGCTGTTCAAACCAAGTCGTTCATCTGAGGGTATCTCTAAGTATCAATCTCTAAACAAACCTTGCTCTCTTTTATAAGATGTTTCCACCTAGCAATTAAATTCTGAATCCTGTCCTCATAAGGCTATAGCTCCTGTTTTCACACAATGTACCAAACTTGGCAATTTCTTTCCTGTGACCAGTACATCAAGTCTTCTCAACAGGTGCTGCAGCAAATTAAGATATTCTGGCCAGAGATGGTTTTCCTGCTGATAGCTCTGCTAACAAGCTTGCGGAGGTCAAAATGCTCCATGTTAACCACCTGTGTTCCAGATAAATCCAAACAGCTTTCTGCATTCATTTCAACAGTATAATTATATGCAATTGCAAACCAAGAGATCTCAGTATCACATACATGTTTTAATCACAAAGAAGCAAGGGGATAAAGAAAGAACAGAAACAGCAAATAAATAAAGGGAGATTACAGGGGGAAATTCTGAGACCATCAAAGTTGCCAGTTCCAAGGTTCCACAAGACAATTTGATTGCACAATCAGACAGAAAGAGACAGACAAGCTGGCCTTCTGGCACAGTGGTTGGATTTCCACTCGTGACGCCGATGCTTCAGGTTCAGGAACGGACTCGAGTCGGAGTGCTGCCTGGGGTGAGGAGATCTAGTATCCCACGGACTGCTCTCCGGGGGGGGGGATGAGTGATCAGCACTTGTTTGATGCCTGGTAGAGGTCAGAGGGCTGCAACCAATGCTGTGTTGTTGGGGGGGGGGGAGTGTGCCGGACATCTGCATCTTGGCACTTCCTTGTCATTGCACGTGCCTCCCAGGATCACAACCTTGAAACTGTTTGTTCTGTTCATGATGCCCCACTCCTTCGGCTCCATGCTGCCACCGCGATGCTTGATCAGTAACTTAGCGAGTAGTCTCTGTTGGTACGGTTTGGTCCTGTGGCCGCACCCCGGGGGGTAAGCCAGAGAGGCCCTCCCAGTGGTAATCCCACCGGGATCCTCATTCAGGCATCTGTGGGGACCATATCCGTCTGACTGCCCCACCCAGAGGAGGCAAGCCTGGTTGGATCACTGCTTCAGGTACATTTTGGTGGTGAGCAGTCATCAGGAGTGGTGGATGCTGAGATTTCCGGAGGTCTGGCAACCCCCCCCCCACAAAAAAAAGAAAAAGCTAGACAAGTGACAAAATAGGAGAGGAGAAAAATGAAAATTATATACCTACCGTAATTCTTGCTCCTCCCTTGTATCTTCACCATTCATTACTGCTTGGAGTAAGCAGGGAGGAGTCAGTACGATCAACACCGCCCACAAGGACAACGCACTGTGTGGCGCACGAGGGTTGGTCGTTTGGTGCCATAGACTCCTCCTCCACCCCAGTTCTGTTCTGCTGGAGAGGATGAAAAAGGGGGATAGAGAAATCCGAAGAAGAGGCAAGAGAGCCAAAGGATAGGAAAAGGAAAGGATATAAACTGAAAAAGGAATAAGTCGACCAGAGGACATAGGGAATAGAACTTCTCGAATTGGCCTTAGGGCCCCAGCCCCTGGGCGACAGCACAGAAAAGAGAGAGTGAAAGGTAGGAGAAAGATATAATTTACATATATGAAAAAGTGGAGACCTCTGCTGTGCTAAGCTGGAAGACCATTGACTTATTTTTAGCCTCAGAAACCTGAGAGGTATGAAGACACAGGTGCAAGGATCCCATCAACTTCAGGGACCACTGGACCTAGGTCCAGAAAGTGAATTTGAGATGGTCTTGGATAATATAAAGCATGGCGGAGTCTGATTTCCCCCTCCCAACCCACATTCGGGATGCAAGTCCTGTAGCATGGCCCTCTCTTGCTTACAACCTGAGGGCATAGCCAAAATTGGGGAAAAAAAACCTTAAATAGGAGAGGACTCTGTCCAGAATAACCCCTATAAGTAAGGGGACAGTGAGAAAGAAGAAAAAGGGGGGGTCCCTAAGGGTCCTCCCACGGGATACACTGACGAAGTCCCCAACCTTAAACAAGTTGACAACGGACCAACAGATCCATGCCAACACATGGATGGACCCCACAGTGTACCCCACTGAGAATCCCAGGGAGTTCCCTCCAAAGCCAGGGCAAAGACCCTACTCGCAGGCCTCCTAGGTTGGGTGCTCTGTGACTTGAGAAGGAAACAGAGCACCCTGAGGTACCAGGGGGACTCTGCCCCCAACTGGCCTCGAAGAGGGGAGGGCAAGCAGGGTGGAGGTCCAAGAGGGGAAGGTGGGCAGGAATCAGTAATGAATGGTGAAGATACAAGAGAAGATCAAGAATTATGGTAGGTACATAATTTTCATAGCTTCCCTTGTCAATCTTCACCATTTATTACTGCTGGGCGAGTACCAAGCCCCCCAGAGGGAACCTACCACTGCCCTGAGGGAGCAGAATCCCTTAGCCTCCTGCGAGGGAGACGCAGTAGGGGGAGACCCTATGGTTACCCTAGACCAACATGGCCTAAGGCTGGTCAGGATGAGGAGGTGTCCCCCATGGCCAGGAGGGATGGAAGACATCCCTGTAAATTCCTCCTCACCCTGCGGGAGAAAAGGTTAGTTCCCCAAAAGGTGGAGGAAATCACCCTACCCTGGGCAATGGGTGACAATCTAGACAGGCGAAGCCATGCCGTCCACCTGATGCAGATTGCTGTCCCTGCCAGTCTGGAAGCCACCTCATGGGTGTCATATGATGCCCTTGCTTAGTGCCTTGCAAGCTCCAGACCCTGTGCAGAGAGGGCAATGGCTTGCCTAGATTCCTCCGAATCAGGCAATGATGCTAACACTTGTGCCAGCATCGACCACAGGTGCCTGTTGTAGTCAGTGTGGTGAGCCTGATGTGAGTTGATGCAGAGCAGCACACGAGCTGAAGAGAAAACTCTTCTTCCCCACTGATCGAATTTATTGGAATCCGTATCCGGTGGTCGGTCATGCGCCGGGTGTTGAAGCCTGGAAGGAGTATCTAAAACCGTCAGCCCTGAGGGTGGGTAAGGCAGAGAACCAAGAGACTCCTTGGGAGCGCAATACCACCTCCCGCAGTCCACTGGGACTAGGGATGAGGTGGCTGGTGACTGTCAGGTGCAGATTGAAGCTGGAAGAAAGGCACCACCAGGTGGTTTGCACTGAACTCGCTCAAAAAGGAGCGCATCTCCTGCTCGGTATTGCGTCTTACCGCATGAGAAATATGGAGCTCCTGAACCAACCTGGAAAGGAACTGCTGATATTCAGTGAAATCAGCACTGGAGGAAAGGTGGACAGAACGTTCCTCTTCCTCAGATGAGGAAGCCGAGGAAATAGAGGAGCTTGGATGCTCAGACTCCTCCTGCGGCAGTGGAGACAGGCGAAAGACCTGTTCGTCCACGGCTCTAACATACCTATGGAAGGCCGCCACAGTGGCTCTGAACATCTCCCAGGATAAGGGTCCCATAGAGCCCATGTGGCCTGGGAGAGGAGGAGGTGTCTGCAGAGGGATTGGAGAAGGGCACCTAATCGAAAGTTCCCGGCCTCTGCCGGGGCTCTGAGACCTCACAGGTCTTCTCACACGGGGGGATCTGGGGGTCGATCCAGTTAGCGTACGCTGCAAATGTGAAAACAAACCCTGGCTGAGCCCTGAGGGGGAATCTCCTCTGTGGTGTGACTGAGGTTGCATGGATTCGGAAGGGCAATACTCTGTGCCACCCACTAAGGGCACTTCTGAAGTCTCAGAGGAGGAGAAGCGGGGCTCGGCACTGCAACTCTTCCCCACTCCTGCAAGGTGGTGGAAGAGGTGCCCCGTGCTTCACCCCAGCCTCTCAACCCCTTGGACTCCCAGGCCACCCTTTTCCTCGAACCCGGTGCCCCCCTGAGGGAGGTCGCAGAAGAGGGGGAACCCATCCCAACTGTGGTAGCCAAGGCAGCACCAGACATGGCAGCAGTCCCATCACCCTAGGCACCCTGGACCTGCTATCCACTGTGAGGCCACCCCCAACATCGGGGTCGACTTTGGGGCCTGCAGAGACCGTGGAATCCGGAGTGTGTGGGAGACGAGAACTGTGACACCTGGTGCCAAGTCCAAGAGGGCTCCCTGACTCCAAGGAGTCGGGATGCCAGTCCGAATCGGCCAGGGAATCATCCCCCTCCAAAGAGGAGGAGGGGACCACACATACCACCAGACTAGTGACCCCGGAAGCTCCCCTAACAATGGTGCCACCGCGGGACATGACACCTCAATCGCTGGCACCGGCAGATGGCACTGAGGGTTCACAACACTGGGGGAGCCTGCACCTCCAAGGGGGTGGCTGCCATGGCGGTGCTCCCGACCCGGCCCCACAGGAAACCGAGCTGTTCCTCCGGCACCGCAGAATAAATCTCCCCTATGGCAAGGCTACAATCAGAAGAGGAAGTTTGCTAGTCACCGGGCCGGATAGACCTGGGAGGGGGCCAGGAGGCAGGGTCAAGTGTTGCCATGGCATCCCTAGAACGACGCCATCCTCTGAAAGTCAGTGGGGCCCTGCCAACTTTAAATGCTCGGATCTCAAGAACGCAGTGGTCCATGGAGAAACAGGTGTTGCAGTTATCCATATCATGGTTGGGACCCAGGCAAACATCATGCCGGTCCATTACAGAATAATGCCAGCGACAGGGGCACCAACACATGGGACATGGCCTGCTTTGGATTTTTTCCTAGACCCTGAACCAGACATGACACCGAAAAGCAATTAACCAAAACTACAGAAAACAGACCCGGCATCATCGGTAAGAAAATAAAAGGAACAAGCTTACCGGGATCGATGGCATCGGGTGGGCTCTCAGAACCGGGATGGAGGAAATGAACTTGTGGCAGGAACACGTCATCGAAATCAGGCAAAGCTTAGTGATGCAGGAGAATTCTGAAAAACTCGTGCAGCAGGTGCACTTTGACAGCAGAGGAAAACAGAACTGGGGTGGAGGAGGAGGAGTCTGGGGTGTCTAACAGCCAACCCTCATGCGTTACATAGTGAATCGGCTTCGTGGGTGGTGCCGTCGGCACAGACTCTCCCCCTTCCCCAAAGAAAGCTCCCATGCAAGTGCGTGACTCTGGCTTACACCCAGCAGTAATGAATGGTGAAGATTGACAAGGGAAGCTATAGATCCTTGCTTTTAACTCTCCCTGCATAACAAATGGGATAGGGTCTTATCCCAGCCCTGTCACACACCCCTCCTTAAGAGGGAACCGTTTCTTTCTTTTAAAAGAAAGTTTCCAAACCTTTTTCTTTTTTAACATTGCCTTTGAATATTTACAGTTATTTGCATATGCAGTATTCCTTTTTTGTAAGGCCTTTTACAGCAAACATTTCTGTTAAGCAGACACTTTTTTTTAGCCTTCTGAATTCTCAATTCCTGAATCGTATGACAGAAAACCAGCATGGACTTTCTTTTTTCCGGGTTTATGCATCATTTTGAATTTAAATGGCTGCAGAGCCAGGTACCAACCACCTTGTGATCCTGGGATTTTTTTATCCTTCATCTGATTAAGCCAATAAAGGAGATTGTGATCTGCTGTAAGTATAAAGTCAGCTCCTAACAGATAAAACACAAGGGACTCCATTGCCCAATTCACAGCAACACATTCTTTCTCAATAGTGGAGTGCTTTTTCTCTCTATTATGTTGTTTCCTACTGATATACAGAATGGGATGTTCCTTCCCATCTATGTTCTGACTCAGGACTGCACCTAGACCTACCTCTGATGCATATGCCTGTAATAGAAGTTGTTTCTCAAAGTCTGGACTTCTTAAAACAGGGGCTGAACATAATACAGCCTTGATGGCCTGAAAAGCTTCATCACACTCTGGGTAACATTTCACATTATTCAGCTGCACTTTTTTTGTGAAATCAGGGAAGGAAGTATTTAACTTGGCTAAGTTGAGAACAAATCTCTAAAAGTAACCAGCCAGACCTAAAAATGACTGAAATGCTTTGTTTTACAGACAGAACTGTTAGCTACAGTTTTTATCTTGTAAATTTCTGGCTTTACATCTCTATTTACCAAAATATAACCCAATTAATATCTGGTTTCCTGCATGCCCAATGCATACCTGGTAGGATTAATGGTCAAACCTGCTTTTTTGATAGACTGAATAAAGAACAGATACGTAAGAACTTACTGTAACAGTAGATCTTCGAGGGGATCTCAGTCATCAGGTCACACATATGGAACTTCACCATCGGTGAAGCAGGATCCACACAGATTTTCAGCAGTACTACTGGGGCCACCCACGCCAATGTCACCAACCCTATAAAGGTGTGAGCAACCCCGCTCCCTCCTTGGTTCTTTCTCCTAGAGACTAAGGGAGCAAACCCGTGTCATGAGGGACCAAGGAGAGAGAGAGGGGTGCCCAGGCCAAAATAAACGGCCGGATACACCAGTAAGCCAGTTCTACAAAGAGAACCCCATAAGAGGGGGATGGTGGGAGGGAAGGCAGACCTGATGACTGAGAGCCCCTCCAAGATCTACTGTTATGGGAAGTTCTTGCGTAACTGTTCTATCTTCATCAGGGGTATCTCAGTCATCAGGTCACACATATGGAACGAGTCCCAAGCAGTAACAGACTGAACAGAACAATCTAGGCGAAAGGTCAGCCAAAGCTTAGAGCATGAGGCCCTGCAGAATAGCGCTGCCAAAACCTGCATGGGCTCTAGAAGCAATGTCCAGACTGTAGTGCTTGGTGAAAGTATGGACAGCACTCCAGGTGGCAGCAGTGCAAATGTCAGTGGAAGAGACCCCTTTGAAACAGGCCACAGTGGTAATCATGCCCCTTGTTGAATGGGCTTTCACTACCCCGGCAACTCTTTGCCGTGCTTGTTCTAGCAGAACACGGTACACTGTGCCAACCTTTTGGACAAACACTGTTAAGAAACCTGAACGCCCTCTCTACCTGGGGTGAAAGAAACAAAAAAGCTGCTTCGACTTTCTGCATTCCTTAGTTCGGAGCAGAATTCTGTGCATGTCTAACATATGGAGCAGTGCTTCCCCTGGATGGGCACACTCAAGAAAATAAGCAGGTAGGTGGATAGACTGGTTCAGGGTAAACTCAGACACCACCTTAGGGAGGAATTTGGGACTCGTGCACAGACACTCTGTGAAAAATCAAATAAGGCTCCTTGCACCAAAGGGCCTGAAGCTCAGATATCCTTCGAGGAGAAGTAAGAACAACCAAAAATAATGCTTTCCAAGACAGGAATCTTAGCTCGCAAGTCGCAGCTGGCTCAAAAGGAGGAAGGGTCAACTTCTCCAAAACAAAATTTATATCCCAAGCCAGGACAGGAGAATGGACTGGAGGTTTCAGGTGCAGGATGCCCCTGAGAAAAGTACAGGATACATCCAACTGAGCCATGTAGCGGCTGCCCACAGGCTCATGAAAGACAGAGACAGCCAAAACGTGCATCTTGAGGAGGAGCACTGAAAACCTGAGTAGTCCAGAATCTGTCTCACTGGACAAGTGAAAGGTTTCAGAAAATGCTTGGCAGCCCACTCTAGCAGAAGGCTTCTGAGCTGCCATGAGGATGCCTGCTACCCTCTGGGACACCCCAAACCAGGCAACGGCTGTCCTCAGTAGCCAGGCATGCAGACGAAGGGACACGAGATTGGGATGGACCAAGGTCCCCATAGCCTGCATCAGCACATACCTGCAGAGGGACCGGAGGCTCCTCTGCTAATTGTTGCAGTAATGGAAAACATACCTGCCATGGCTAGAATGGTGCGATCAGGATCATGCTGTCCTCCTCCATCTGCGGTTTAACACCCTCTGAATCAGGGGAAATGGAGTTAAGGCATAAAGGAACCTCCCTTTCCAGGAAAGGGACAATGCCTCTCACCAAAAAACTCCAGGCCCTGGATCTAGCGAGCAAAAACTGGGCAGTTTTGCATTGAGTGGGGACACAAAAAGATCTAACGCTGGTTGACCCAATCTGCCGAACAGATATTCTACGATGGATGAGAGAATGGCATTCTGGTATTTGACCATATGAGAGAGGTAGTTAGCAATCCTCAGCCCCAAGGTAGAGGAGGCATATATCCTCTTACCCCAAAGGTCAGTCCTCCAGGATTCCCTTGTGGGAGGGAACTGAGGTGCTTAGGCACCTTAGACCCATCATGAGCTGCCTTGATGACCACTAAATCAGTCTCAGGTTGGGCAGCATAGTAAGGAAGGCCCTGGGGGGCAGGATATAACTTGTCTGCCCTGTGGGGCATGGCCGGGAGCATGTCAAGTCCATGCCAGGTGACAGTAGTGGCATTCCTCAATGTTGGGAGGACAGGAGGAATGACTTTAGGAGGAGATTCTGGGATTTCCAGAAACTCCACCAGCTCTCATCTGGTGGCATTCTCTTTCTCAGTATGGAAGCCCATGGCTGTGGACAGCTGCTTCATAACATTGAAGAAAGTAGGGTCCTCAGAAAGAGATCTAGGAGTGTGCTTGACAGAGTCCTCATTCACTGAGGTGGCAGTGGACCTGTCAGAGGCAAGAGGTTCCTCCTGTTCCTCAGGTAGGATGAGGTCAGGGTGGTACTCTTTCTTGATGTTGATCTGCTCCAGCTCAAGGTCGAAATGAGGGACCGATTATGGCCCATGGGGAACAGCTCAAGAAGGCTGAAGTGGCGTAAATGACACTGCTGTCTGGTACAAGGGACCCAGGCCTATAAGCGCCCAGTTGGTGTACCAAGACTGTAGTAATCTTTATCAAGATGTCATTAAGGTTGACGACAATGGACTGCTGTATCGATGGAGATGGGGTAGATGGCACAGGGTGCCACGACCCATCTGTCAGGCCTGGAGAAGCGTCAGGCCTTGATGGAAGGGCTGTCATCGACGAGCCAGGTATCGACGACCCAAGGGTTGACAACTGGCCACCCTGAGAGGCAGCACTGTTGTTATGGGTCTGGTAGGAACAGAGACCTGGACAGCAACAGACATCAGCGCAGCCACAGCCGATGGAGTACCCCTGGCAGATGAAGAAGCCACTGGGGAGCAGTAACACTACCAAGGGAAGTGGTCCTGATCGTGGTCATTCTTGTGATATTTCCCTGAGGACTTATCTCAGGCCTTAGCGGCCTGGGAGCTTGACAAATCCACCAGCAACTGGGAAGAAGGGACCCCTACCCAGAACCGGCTACTTGTTGATCCATCAGGAATTTTTTGAGAGCCTTCTTTTATTGCCTGAGGATGGTTTGATTAAATTTATGACAGAGCTCACAGTCTGAGGCATTGTGGTCAGGCCCAAGACAGCAGAAACAGAGAGTGTGCTTGTCTGAAGAGGCAATCTTCTTACTGCAGTGGCAGCAATGGAAGAGAGAAGTGGAAGGATTAACTGTCGACATAAACAAGGTAAAGGAATCTCTTATTAAAAAGATTCTAAAACCTAAATAAAATAAAAGTCGTAGGTGAAAATGATGCACAACTGCATCAGAGCCTTCACGGAGACCCATGTGAACACAGTCGATGGTGGGAAAGAACTGAGGAGGGAGCGGGTCGCTCACCCTTTTATAGGGTTGGTGATGTCCCCAGCAGTACTGCTGAAAATCTTCCATGTGGATCCTGCTTTACCAATTGTGAAGTTCCATATGTGTGACCTGATGACTGAGATACCCCAGTTGATATCTGCTAGTAGGTGTTCCAGGTGGCTTTTCCAGTCTGGACTGTACACCACAACATCATCCAGGTAAGCAGCACAATAACCAGTGTGAGGTGCTAGAATTACATCCATCTACCGCTGGAATGTAGCTGGTGCACCATGTAAACCAAATGGCATGGTTGTGAACTCATAGAAGCCAACCGGCATGGAAAATGCAATTTTGTCTCTGGATACTTTAGCTAGGGGAATTTGCCAGTAACCCTTGGTAAGATCGAGGGTACTAATGTACTTGGCACTTCCCAGTCTGTTCGCCAAATCATCTAACCTGTGGACAGGATAGCTGTCAAATACAAACACTTGAAATAAATGTCCTGAAGTCAAGGCAGATTCTTGCATCCCCTTCTTTTTATTTATAAACACCACTAGTGATGGCCAAACACTTCTCGATTCTTCAATGATACCCAACTCTTTCATTTTTTTGTATTTCTTTAACCACATCTGCTCTTAACTGCTCTGGTAATCTGTATATCTTTTTTTTTTTTAATACATTCTTTTTATCCCCTGTTCTGGTCAGCCCACATTCTTGCCAGTCCCCCGACCTCGGAGAGCCAACTCCTTTCCCCCCCATGGCTTACCCTCCATGGCAGGGTGGCGGGGATCCATCAACCAGACAAGTAAGGATCAATTCGGGGAGAGCTCACATGTGTCAGTGAAGAGCCTGTGAGGGTTGGCAGTCATCTGACTTGACCCGGACCTTTTTCTCCTCCAAGTTTGTGCCTGTTCCAGAGTGCAGCTGCAGCAGTGTGCAATTACAATGACTGAACTGCACATTCTTCCACACGCCAGCCATCTGCTCTGTCTCCACCCCTCTCTCTAAGGTGCCCATCGTGCCAGCATCCGATCCCACCCCTCTCCGGGAGGAGAGCTGTCCTTCAGAAGCTCAATCCTCTCCCTCCCTAGGCAACCCTCTCGCACCGAGAACATGGGTCACCGGCATGGCAGGAGGTAAGGCATCAATGCCTCAGCCCTTCACACCACTGGTCCAGCTGTCTGTCTGTCTTTTGTCTAACAGGGTGAATATTCTCTGTCAGTATTACAAGCTCAACCCCTTTTGCTCACTCTGGCAGTGTGGTAAAAGTACTTTGAAATGTCTTTATCAAGTTACGAATTTCTGTGTGGGCAAGGAAACATTTACCTTACAGCATCAGAAGTTAGTTTATTCCAGTCTGTCATATCTTCTTCAGCAGTTTCTGGCAAGACTAACAAAGCAACCTTTAGTGCTTTTTTCAACCCATTTATTCAGCGGTTAGTATGGTACATCTTCGTAGGATTTTTCCTATCAGGCTCTCGATCTCATGGTTAACTGTACCAGTACGTCTAACCACTTTATAAGGCCCTTGCCACTTCATTAACAGTTTGTTTTCTGTAGTGAGTAACAACAACAAAACTTCATCTGACTCAAAAACTTTTTCTTTTACTCCATGGTCATAATACACCTTCTGCTGTTTTGGGGCTTCTTCCTGGTTACTGTGGGCAATTTCTAGTTTATTTTTCAGGGCACACATATAAGATGTAATAGATTCTTTCTGAGCAGGGTTATCTTTCCATGTTTCTTTTATTACATCTAGTGGGCCTCTAGGCTGTCTACCATACAGCATTTCAAATGGTGAAAAACCTGTTGGTGCTTATGGCACTTTCCTGTAATAAAAAAGCAGGAAAGGTAAATGTTGGTCCCAGTCTTTCCCTTTCACAAACCTTTTTAACATGAATTTTAGGATTTGATTAAAACACTCAGCAAGATCATCTGAGGGTGACAAGGGGAGGTTCTTATGACAGTGATACCTACTAGTCCGTAGAGCTCCTTCAGTAATGCAGCACCAAAATTACTACCCTGATCAGTAATCATCTCTTTAGCTAAGCCTGTCCTGCTGAAAATTTTGGCAAGCTCTGCTGCCACTTTTAGGGCTGTAACAGTACGCATTGGAGTTGCTTCTGGGTATCAAGTAGCATAGTCACATACTACCAAGATGAATTGATTACCCTTTTTAATTTTGTCTAAGGGGCCAACAACATCCACTGCAATTCTCTCAAAAGGCACATCTATCAACGGTAGGGACACCAGGGGCAACTTGTCTGTTTTAGTCATTGGGGCTACTTTCTGATATTCAGCACAAGAATGGCAATAGGTAGTAACATCCTCATGTATCCCAGGCCAGTAAAATCTGTACAACAGTCTGGGAAGGATGCAGTCCCTCCCCGAGGCCGCAGGACTATCCTGTGCTACTTGTAACAACTCAGTTCTATACTTCTTTGGTATGACCAATCGTTCTATCTATTCCTGTGCCGGAGGATTAACCTAAACTCTGTACAGTAGCCCATTACATTTTTTTTAAACATTGGTTCACCTTGTTTTTGTTTTACCCCTAGCTGCTTAAAATAACCTTGGAGAGAAACATTGTTAGTTTGTTCCGAAACAAAATCACAATCTGTTATCAGTTTAGTTTCAGCATTTTCATACATCAGCCCTGATGTCCATTAGTCTTTTGTCACCACTATATTTTCAGGCATCTTCTTTCTTTTTTGGTCTGAATTTAAAGGTACCAAAAGGAAAAGCGTCCCCAACTCTGAGATATTCTTCACCTGTGCTCGTTATCACAGCTACTGACATAGCAGGATTAACTTTGCAAATCCTGGAAAGTGATTTCCAATAATCACAGGTACAGGTAACTTGGTTACTAACCCTCACTTTCATTTGGTGTGACACCCCATTAATGTTCAGAGTCACTTGGGTGGTCGGATAGTATCGAGTGTCCCCGTGGATGCATATGACCCCAGTACCTGGTCTTTTTACAGTCTTTTCTCCTAACTTCAGCACACACTAGGGTCTGTTGGCTTCCTGAATCTGCAAGTCCCTTCACAGTCTTATCTCCCACCTTGACATCTGTTAAATACTTGCCCCAGTTTGCTAAGGCCAAATTTGCTCCAGTTTCATCCTCATTTTTATGGCAGTTTCCTGCAGTATGGCCTGGCTTATTACAGTTATAGCAAGTAAAGTCTTCGGGTGTAGATTTGTTACCCTCATTAGAGTTCTTATCTGACCTGGAGTAAATTGGGGAAAAAAGAGGGTCTTACTATTACTTGGCTATTACTTCACTGCTGTGGTGTCTATATGACCATCTGACAGTTCTCAGCCAAAGAAAACAGCTTTTTTTTCCCCACTTTCTAGTCGGTGTTCTACTACCCAAAGCTGCACACCTGTGGGACGGATGTTGAATTGCTCCATTGCAAATATGTCGAACTGTGGGATGATTTTATCCTATGGATGGAGCCATTTAATGAGTTCTCTGAGTCAGGTGAAGGTTTCTTGAGGATTGTCGGCTGAATTATACTTCAGGGACCGAATCTCTACTTGTAAGTCTTTCCAAAGATGTCAAAACTTGGTGTTCTTTTTTCACTAGGTCATAGTTTTCTGACTTTGTGGTGTCCATATTGCTGAAGGCAAGTTGGGCTATACCTGTCAAGTAAGGTACCAGCCTGATTGCCCATTGCTGTTTTGGTCACTGGCAGGCTCCAACGACCCTTTCAGAAGTTGTCAGGTATACTTCAGTATCATCCGAGGGGCACACCTTTATATGTTTAACGTCTTTTAAGTTGTTCGTGTTTTGTTTTTTTGATCTGCTGGACCTGTACCAGATCCTCCAGCTTTGATAGCTTGCATGACATCCAGCCATTCCTGCATCGCATCTTTTCTCTGCTTCTCTTTGTTGTTCAGACCACCATTTGAAGAAGTCAGACATGCTTTCAAGTTCTGTCCCTACCTGTTCATCTTCTTTCATCACTGGTTCCAGCTGTACAATCTTTGTTAGGACGTTTGTTTCTACTAGATTGGCTGACATTCTTCTGGTAATAACTCCTGGGCTTGCTGATGCAGGATCCATACCTTTTTTCTATGCTTCCTTGGTACCAAGTCTAGTACCCATGCACAAAACTCCTGGCTTAGAGTATGCATGGTGTAAACCCCACTGAGGCACAGGTCAAAAAGCATAGTCAAACCAGGAGAAGTCATAAAATTCACCAGCTGCGCATTACCATCAATAACAATAAAATAAAAAAATAAAATTGTGCAGGGTAGCTCTTATACAGGCAGTTCAAACAAAACAAAGTCCCTCACCTACGGGTATCTCTAAATCTAAATCTCAGTCTCTCTCTCTCTCTTTAAAAAAACACTGCTCTTCCTGGCAATTACATGTTGCATCCTTTTCTCATTAAGCTATATCTCTTATTTTCATACAAGGTATCAAACTTTGTTAATTACTTTACCGTGACCAGTACATCAAGTCTTCTCAACAGGTGCAGTCAATCAAGACATTCTGGCCAGAGCTGGTTTTCCTGCTGACAGCTGTACAAACAAACTTGTGGAAGTCAAAATACACCTCAAGGCTAACCCACTGTATTCCAGATTAACCCAAATAGCTTTCTGCATTCATTCCAACAGTATAATTATAAACATGCAAAACAAGAGATCTCAGTACCACATACATTTTGTAACCACAGAGAAGCAAGGGGAGAAAGAAAGAACGAACAGAAACTGCATGTAAATAAAGGGAGATAGCAGGGGCAATTTGTGGGACCATCAGACTGGCCAGTTCTCAGGTTCCAAAAGGAAAATTTGATTGCGCAATCAGACAGACAAGTGAGAGGATAGGAGAGGAGAATAATAGATCTTTGCTTTTAACTCTCTCTCTGCATACAAAATGGGACAGGGTCTTATCCCAACCCTGTCGCACAAACACTGCTGTTTTAAAAGCAGACGAAGTATCTGGAAATGAAAAAAATAAAATAAAGAAAGAAGGTAATTACTCAGCAGTAAGGAGCTGGCAAATGCTACTTCAGCTGTACATAGAGCCAAATGGGAGAACCAAAATAATTATTCAGCTCTAATTATCTGATCATGTTTTAGGAAGTAGTTTTTCTTTTCCTTCAATAATTAAGTGTGTCCCTGAAAGTTCTGTGTAACAGCCAAAACAAGATGCCAGCATCTTGTGGGAAGTACTGAGAAATTCAGGGACTAGAACACAGAAAAACAATGGGAAATGTTGATAAGATCATCTCAGTCTGTTGGGCAACATACAGTAACTGATTCCACACCATCATGCATATTGTTTTACCCAGCATCTATGGTGCACACAGGGCAAATAGGACATCTGCTCTAAAGTACACCATGCATTTTGATTAATCTTAAAGCAGCAGAAAAATCTGTAACTGTCAAAGATCCTTGGCAAAGTTAGTTAAATCAGTGTATTGGCATTTCACACATTATATGAGTTAAGGCACATGCCTTTAGAACAGCACTGTAATCTTTTATTGATATTTCCACATTTTAACATGATGGCACTTATTACAAATTGCCACAGATGTATAGTAATATATATCTGGTTAACAATTATCAGTGTTTTATGATTCCATGTTAAGAGATCCTATGCCGCAATATAACCAAAATAACACTACTCTGCATCATAAAAAGTACATTCATACAGAAATCATGTTCAGTTGCTCCATGATACAGATAAATTATTTTGATGGCAATGTATAAACAAATCAACAGAAACAAGCAAAAAAATTATGTGATTCTGAAATGTAACATGAGTTCCACAGAACATGGCAAGTTTTTTGGGTGGTCATTAAAGTTCAGTTCTTTATTTACATATTGTAAGTAGAGGTGCAAAAGTATCAGTTGTTGAGACAGTTTCTATTCATATGGTCCCCCGGGGGGGGGGGGTACAGAAACAACATCCTGTGCGACAGGGAAAAGGAGTTGCTAAAATCAGTTCAGCTGTCTCTCCTGGGTACTGTATGTGCATTAATAGACCAAGGCACTGTACTGTACACCTCCACCAATCTAGCTGTAGGAGGTCTAACCCATAATCGATTGCTGTTTCAAAAAGGACATTTTTACCCTCGGATATTTGGTTCACGTTTGACTAACCCTTTAAACACATACCTCTCAACTTTCTGTCCCCCCAAATGTGGAACACTGCCTGTCAAAATGTGGAACACATAATCAAATCTTTACCCAAGAAGCTCAAAACACTGTTAAAATGTTGCATTTATATTCAGAAAGTCTGTTATTAATTGAATAATTTATGTTTTCCATCATTTACTACAGATTTTTGCTTTAAAATGCTGACTTTGAATGTGGAACAAGTCCTCACAATGTGGAACAGGGAGCTTTTTTGACGTAAAATGAGGAACAGTCCTCGTAATGTGGTACAGTTGAAAGGTATGCTTTAGTAGTCCTCGGGTTTGCAATGAGGCATTCTGGAAGAAACAGAACACCAAATGTTACAAGTAAACATGAAGTGAAACTGCAAGCTCAGTAACGGTCAGGTGAAATTTTCCTGACAGGACTTTTAAGTCCCTGTCAGGATTCTACATCACAAGCGATGCAAAAGCTTAAAGGGGAGTGCTCAGCTCACCTGACTTAACACTGTGGGACCTAGAGGCCCTGCTTAAGCAAACTGCATGAAGAAATATTTTTTTTTACATTGTGGTTAGATTTCCTACTTTTTATCTAGTTGATCCTGCATCCCATGCTGCTAAACTAACTCTCCCCCTCGGTCAGCCCTGTGATGACGTGAGCAATGGGCTAAGTGGCAGTGGATGTCTGTGTGCCGGCAATGAATAAAGTAAATACTCTGCAACAGCATATTTTTGTGCTTTATCTACTGGTACCAATCAGGCTGAGTCTGCATGATTGGTACTGGCAAAGTAAGCATGAAAATGTGCTGTTGCAGAGTATCAAGTAAGGATTAACCCACGACAGAGCGTGGGTCTCTCAGGGATCAATGTATCACTGGGGGAGGGGGGTGAGTGGTTCCAACCACCTAGCCATACATTGATCCCTAAGAGACCCATGCTCTGGAGTGGGTTAATCCCATTGTAACATGGGAAAGAGAAAGAGTTTGGCACTCTTTTTATGTTTCTCTTCCTGTTACAGTTGCGTAAAAGTAATTTTAAAATGCAAAATTACAAACGTTCTGGGAGAATATTAAGGTTCCTACCATGGGGAAGAGAAAGGGAGTTGCACTTGACTGGAGAAACTACATGCTGAACTTCTTTATATTGTGACTGCAATGGTGAACAGTTACTGATTACTTGCAGATGTGATCAACATTTCAGAATATGTGCTCATTTTGACTGACAGTTTTGTAAACTGTGGAATCATCTCCATTTTTCTGCTATATTTGATGTTTGGCTGATATGCATTATGGGAAATCCATATATTTAAATGCAGAGGAGATTTCAGATCTGGTAGTTGTTACTGTAATTCCCTTTGTCGACCAACAGATGCTAGTACACTGAGGTGTACATCTTTTATCTGTGAATTTTACAGTCAACATTGCACATTAATAACTTCGCCCCCTTTCAACTGATTTTCATGAAATTTAGAAAGCACAGCCTCTGCATCAGGAACTCTTGCTCCTGTAAATTCCATGTAGATTGGTTCATGGGAAGCAACGATACAGAGGTGCAAAAAAATGCAACAGCCTCAGTTTTTGAAAATAAGCCTTTTTTTGCCACCCGATAACTAAAAAAAACGTTGAAACCTGAAACTTTCAGATTTGATTGAGATTGGTTCAATGTGTGTGCTTTTGTGGTCCCACTGTTTAAGTAGTTTTTTAAAATATTTAAAAAAGACATGGAGGAAATCTGGAAAATCATATGTGGCATACATTACTGTGTAGTTACTAAAAGGGTATGCGTTTCTGAGCCAATAGACCAAGTAAAAAAAAAAAAAACCACATTACATAGTCATATAGATGTTTTCAAGCTTGTTTTTAAGCTACTTATGAAGGAACTACCAGAAATTTCACTTAAGCATATCTATTCTTGTTTGACAGCCATCTGTTGGCCAGCCATGAATTGCAAGCTAAGACTGAATGGTACTACTGCATCTGTAACAGGTTCTTGTGAGAGGGGGGGAAGACAATGTCGGCAGACACAACCATATATTAACTGAGGATTAATGTATGGTCAGCTGATGCAAGTTGACCAGTCCTGTGCAACCCTTTCTCTTCCCCATGTTACAACTAACTTTATGCAGTGCTGGCACACAGACGTCCCCCCCAGCTTAGCCCTTCACTCATGTCATCCCAGGGCTGGCTGCAGGGGACAGTGGGAGAGTTAGCTCATCAGCATCCCCCTCCTCACCCCCCACCGTTCTTCTACTGCTCTGTCTACTTGTCTTGCCCTCTCATCTCCTCCTCTTTTTCTCTCCCCCACTGTCTTCCTTGCTTTTCGTCCCTTACTATCCTAGCTGCTACTTGACAATGCCGCCTGGTTGCTCTCCCCTTCCTAGATCTGGCTCCCCTCCTAATTCCCTCCTCTTCTCACTCCCTGCCTTGAATCACGTGCTAAACTAATGTGTATTTATTTGCTGTTCTCTTATTCTGTATTTTGTAATACAAATTGCTTAATTGTTTGTGAAACCAGTCTGTTTTCCATTATGGATCTGTACCTCCCCCCCACCATTGACGTGGGATCTTTGTAAATGAGCTGCCTGGCGCTCAAAGGTACTTGTAATCCTAGATTGAATAAAGCATGGTGGGCAGAGGGACACAGGATCAACCAGATAAAAAGTAAGAAATGTAACAGGTCAGAATAAAAAAAAAAAAAAAAAATTCTTTATGTGGTTTGCTTAATCGGGACCTACAGGTCCTGCAGTAATAACACAGGGGAGCGGAAGGATCCCCTTTAAGTTGTCCTTACAGGAAATAGTGCATGAGTGAAAGTAGCTGATGGGAACTGGGGCCAAGGTTTTAGCTGCCAATTTCAAATAAGGCACAGCTGCAAGGGACGCTCATGGCAGTTGTACTGTACATGGAACATGCAATTAAAAAGATAGCGACCAATTTTCTACCATATACAACACTTTTCAAAGTGGGCTGACTCATCATGATTCAGACAATTCCATCAAAACTACCTCCACATGAGGAACGTTTGATTGGGGGCAGAAAACACCCACAAAAATTTCCCCTTTAGGTTCAGCCTGTATGACTTTAGTAGGCTTTTGAAAATATTGCCCTGGCAGCTTTGAACAGAAAACAAGTGGCTGCATCAAAAGTGTTCATTGTTTATGACTACTATGGAGGAGGGGCATTATAGTGGTATACCACCTTGAGCCACTATTTTTTACATAACCGTTTTTATTTAAATACCAGATATGTCTTTATTTTAAACAGTCCACCTAACTATAAATCCAGTGTGGGGTGTTAGAAAATAATATGCAATGTATCAATAAAACTATTATACATTTCTAAAATTATTCTCATGTTAGTAAGACCAACTGTAAAATATAAATTCACAGATAATACACATTTCAGTTTTGTATGAACCATAGTGATAGTTATGTGAACAGCAGAATATCAGAGAGGCTGGTATCAAGCAAACTGACTGAAGCAAACATTTAGTAACTCAACAGTAGTATACAAGAGAGGCAGCAGAATGAACAGCAAGCAGGATCCTTCAAAAAGATAGAACCAATGTCCAAATTGTTTGCTTCCTGTGTCTCGCTCCCAACCACAAACACTGATGATACATTTCAAATTCTTGTACCATGTTCTCTCCCCAAAGGCTAGATTATGATTTAAAAAAGAAAATCCCCTAGTTCAAACCAGAGAAGGTAAGGGGGCTTACTACCCAGTAGCCAAGATACACTGGAGGCACACTTAAAAAGCTGAGTCCAGTATTCCTAGTGCCACTAATACTTATTGGTAAGATACACAGAGTAAATGATAAGCTACAGAGTGAGTTATCAGATCTTTACCGTAATTTTGACAGAATTGCTTTTTCTAAATTGCATAACTATTTCAATCAAGTGCTGTACATGGATTATTGCACACTGTCAGTCGTCATTTTTCCTTTCATTACTAACCATCATGTACAAGAATGATAGCCTGATGATTACGTTTATTTGCAGGAGGTTAAAGAAATGACCAAGAAGTCGTTTTTTTGTTAGTATGACTTCTCTTAGTCTCAAGATTATTTACATTAACAATTCTTTATTGATTTTTGGAAGTACTTATGCATTCAAGATTATTCTTTGGAAGCTTGTATGATATTCAGATAGGCTTTTAGTTGATCAAATTGTTAGTATTTTAGGACAGGTAATGTAGGTTATTCTAAATCTTGGGTATTTATTGTTCTACATCTGTCCATTATTGAAAACATAAAAATACTGATGGGATATGAGCTATTGTACGACCTCAAATTAAAGCATTGCTGCCCAGTAAATCAACGTACAAGATGGTATGTCTTTGAAAGGAATGCCTAAGTATAATGTATATATGTTTATTAGAAAGCAAGTTTTTTGGTCAGATTTTATACCTCTTTTCATTTTAAAATACATTTTATGATAATTACATGATATAAATAATTCTTTACAGAATTTGGCAAGGCTACTGAACCCTGTTCTCTGAATACAAAGTAATTTTATTTTTCTAAACGCATAAACTCCTAATTTTGAAGAATATAATTCTGAGTATCAGTACAGTACAGTATGTTATTTGTTCAGACTTTTGCTCCAGTGCCTTTCAGACCGCTGTTTAACATTTGTAATAAAACTTGTACTAAGCTTGTTGAGACCACAGAAACCGATCACACTTTTCCAACATAGACTGGATCAGGGCTCTGTAACACAAAGAAGCAAAATGAAATTAAAACATAGATGTAATCTCCACGATGACCCGCAAGAATATTGGCATATTACATTAATAGAGAACACAAACAGGCATGCTGGCTATTGCAGACCTCTGCACCTGATCACTGCCAGATGGGAGTATTTTACTAATCCCAGGCTGCTTTGTATGTTAATCATAATTTTTATTGAGAATTTTCCAGTGAACCTATAGGACGATGCTAAAAATGTGCATATAATAAAAGTACATGCATCTCATAAGCACAATTACTAAACAAAAAAAAAAGTTTTGAGCTAAACATCCACAATAAAAATCTGCATGTAAACAATATGATATGTTCGTTTAACTATAAGCAGATCTGAAGACAAAGTGAATTACATATAACATATCTAAATGGATATAAAAGAATGCTATGATTCTCATATAAAATATAGGGATGCCAGCTCTGTGGCACCAAGGGATGGGAGAATCGCACTGACACAATGACGTTACAGGTCTGTGCTCCAACCCCAGGACATCAGGTGCAGAGGATGGCGGGGGGGTTCAGGGCAATCCAGGATGCTCTTCTCCTGGGGTAGAAGCATTATTGTCAAATCTTCTTGCAGTGGCTCCTGATGGTGGCATGGTGGAGGCGCCTTAGATGGCGTGGGTTAATGAGCATCGTCAGGCACCCCAGCCAGCCACAATTTGTGAAAGCTTATAGGAAGGGCAGGGGAGAAAAAGTGGGGTCTAGGAAGACATTCCCCCACAATGACCAGGGAGAGGGGACAAATCAGTTTCAAGGTGCAGTGGCTGCAGTCTGGTTTGGTCTCCAGAGATGGCAGTCAGGGGTGTGTCTGGTGGGTAGCTAGGAGGCATAAGAGGCCCACAGTAATGGGGTGCTGATAGGCACAGACTGGAGGATAAACACATCAGGCAAAAAAAAAAAAAATTATGGAGGATTGATGCTAGCAACTGTGGTGAGGTAATTAAGTCAACCAGTTTCAGGTCCAAAAATTGGAACCAAACAGAATAAGAACATCATGTTTGTCCAAAACAATGTAACTAATTTTTCACTAGCTGCCATTATTCTTTTAATTATATGGTGATGTACTGTTTCTAACCAATCAGTGAGGAGAACAGCTGTACATCTTATTCCACATAACAGCCATTTTCTCACATTAAGCATTTGACATGCTCATCCCCAACTTCGTGGTCATTTATAGCTTCCACACCAGTACCAATGAGCAAAAACAGAAATAAACCATGTAACCCCCAAATCACATAAAAAATACAGGTTACTCACCTGTAACAGGAGTTCTAGGAATGGTATATGTTGTTCATCACACTGTCTGGCAGGTTCCTTGCGCTTTAAATCTTGCGGAAGGTCTTCAAGCTGGCTCCTCCACCCACTTGGGTGGTAAACTCTCGGCTCCGCCCCATGATGCCAGATCTAGCCTGCTAGAAAGGCAGGTTGTGCATCGAAGCCGGGGAGGTTGGGTGGGTCGTGTGGATGAACAACATATACCATTCCTAGAACCCCTGTTACAGGTGAGTAACCTGTATTTCTAGGGACACGGATATGTTGTTTATCCACACTGTCTGGCAGACTCCTAGCAGTTCTCCTGGAGGAGGAAGGCAAGGTGCACACCCCCGATACTTACTTGGGAAATAAAGACTGGAGAACCAAGGCCCCAAAACCAGCATCCCGGCGTGACTCAAGGTCGATGTGGTAGTGGGTGATGAAGGTATGTGCTGACTTCCAGGTAGCAGCCCTGCAGATTTCCTGGATAGGGACGTCCCTGGAAGCAGCTACCGATGCAGCGGTATAGCAGGTAGAATGAGCTCTTATCCCTCTGGGAGGCTCCATGCCCGCCAACCTATAGCACAGATCTGTTCAGGAGGTGACTCAACTGCCTATCGTCTGCTTGGCTGCAGGTCTGCCAGGTGCGGCTTCAGCGTAGGTGACAAACAGCTGGCGAACCTCTCCCCGAACTTCAGCCATCCGCTCCTTATAATAAGCGAGCACTCTTCTAGGGTCCAAAGTATGGAGCCTATATTCGGCCTTCAAGGTGTGATTGGGGTAGAACACCGGCAGAGTCAACACCTGGTTAAGGTGAAACTCCGACACCACCTTCGGAAGGAATTTCGGGTTGGGGCGCAGGACAACCTTGTCCCTGTGGAAGACCAGATAAGGAGACTCGATGGAAAGCACCTGGAGCTCTCCCATCCTTCTGGCTGACATGATAGCCACCAAGAAGGTGGTCTTCCACGACAGGTGGGAGATATCGCACCTGTGCATTGGTTCGAATAGCCTGCCCATGAGCTTAGCCAATACCAGCAGTAGGTCCCACGGAGGTGGAGGTTCTCGCACTGGAGGGGATATGTGATCAAGGCCTTTGAAAAAGCGCCCCGACCACCTTCTCCTTACCACCGACTGCTTCCTGCCCGCGCCTCGTATAAGCAGAGATGGCTGCCAGGTGCACCTTAAGGGTCGTCAACCGGAAGCCCTTGCTGAGAAAGGGACCACAGGTAGTCCAGAATGCTTTCCAAGAACAGGAGAAAGGGTCCAGGCCCTTGCCCTGACACCAAATGGAAAATATCTTCCATTTGAAGCAGCATTTTCTGGTCGACTCCTTACGGGATGCCTCAACGACATTGAGGACCTCGTCGGAAAGACCCAAGGCCTGGAACTCTAGCCACTCAGGAACCAGGCCATCAGGTGCAGGGATTGAAGGTCCGGATGGAATACCTTCCCCTGATTGACTGAGATCAGGTCCGGGCGGGCTGGAAGCCGCATCGGGAGCCTGGAGCTGAGACTGAGGAGATCTGGATACCAGAACTGACGGGGCCAGTCTGGGGCTACCAGAATCACCTGTGCCTTGTCCCTCCTCGCCTTGAGAAGCACCTTGTGGATCAAGGGAAATGGGGGAAAGGTGTAGAAGAGGCCCGAGGTCCACGGCCTTGAGAAGGCATCCACCTGCAGCGAGCCCTGCTGAGGGGGGCGGGCATGAAACTGTCTCAGCTTCGCATTCTCCCTGGAGGTAAACGGGTTCACCTGAGGCGTGCCCCAGTGGGAGAAGAGATCTTGTACTACCTCCGGCAGGAGAGACCACTTGTGAGACGCAGCCCCTATCCGGCTTAGGGCATCGGCCAGGGTGTTGGAGGCTCCTGCCACATGAATGGCAAGGAGATCCGCCTCCAGGCTGCGCACGAGTGACCAAATGCAGAGAGCTTCCCTGCACAGAGGCATGGAGCGCATCCCGCCCTGGCGGTTTAGATAGTACATGGACGTGGTATTGTCCGTCTGGACCTGAACCACTTGACCCCGTAGAAACGGAGCGAAGGCGGCGAGGGCTAGACAATCCACTCAAAGCTCCAGCAGGTTGATGTGGCATCGGGACTCCTGAGGGGACCAGAGGCCATGCGCTCTGTGCTCCCCCAGATGGGCACCCCAACCCATCAGAGAGGCATTGGTCGATAGAGAGACCGTCAGCTCGGGGCGGACAAATGGGATGCCCTCCTGCAGATGTGCCGGAACGGTCCACAACTGGAGAGCGTTCCACATCCCCTGGGTCACTGTCACCAGCTGATCCAATGGATCGAAGTGCTGTGACCACTGGCTGGCCAGTCCCCATTAAAGGGGACGCATGTACCAGCAGGCCCAATGGACCACGCTGTTGCAGGCCGCCATGAGTCCCAGGAAGCGCAGGAAGTCCCGGGCAGGGCACAACTGCCCAACCAGAAATGACTGGGCAAAGAAGGAAAGAACCTCGGCCCTGTCTGCCAGGAGCCGTGCTCTGGCTCGAAGAGAGTCGAGCTCTGCCCCGATGAAATGTATCACCTGCTTTGGCACAAGTTCCGATTTGGCCTTGTTGATGAGGAGGCCAATTTGAGAGCAAACCTGGAGGGTCAGATCTCTGGACCGCTCCACCTCCGCTTTGGAGGGGGCTGCAATCAGCCAGTCGTCCAGGTAGGGGTACAACCAGACCCTTCAGCGCCGCAGGAATGCTGTCACCACTGCCATGCATTTGGTGAAGACCCTGGGAGCTAGGGAGAGGCCGAAGGGCATGGCCCGGAACTCGTAAAGGGATCCCTCCACTCTGAAGTGGAGGAATCTCTGATAAGACGGACGGATTGGGACGTGAAAGAATGCGTCCTGGAGGTCCAGGGAGCAGAATCACATGCCTCGTTCCAAGGATGGTATTAACTGAGCCAGAGTGACCATCCTGAAGTTCCAAGACCTTAGGAACCTGTTCAGGTCGTGCAAGTCAAGAATGGGGCGCCAGCCCCCCGTCCGTCTTGGGACCAGAAAATACCTGGACACAAACCCTGGGTCTGAAGGAGGATCCGCCACCTTCCTGATCACCTTTTTTTGAGGAGCAGGGCAATATCGGCTCAGCGGGCCGACAGAGAGGCTGCGGACCCCGTGGCCCCCCCGAGGGGCGATGGCTCGAAAGGGTGGGGTCTGCTCAAACTCCAGAGGCAGGCCCTGTCCTATCACCTCCAACACCCAGTGGTCTGTGGTGATAGCGGACCAGGTGGAATGGAAGTGGCGGAGCCGTCCCCCCACGGGGGGCACCCGGGGGGGAGTGACCGGGCTGGCGGTGACACCCCTCAATCTGTCACTGGGCAGGCTTGGAGGAGGGACTGACCGAGGGACCTCCTGGGCCTTTACCTCCCTGCTTCCTGTTGGAGGAATCCGCGGGCTTGGGTTTGGGATGCCAAGCACAAGCCTGCTGGCCCTGATGCTGGTGCTGTTGGGCCGGATGTGCCGCAGGTGCAGGACGACGAAAGGACTTGTGCTGCTGCTGACGGTGGCCTTTGTCCTTCTGGGTGGAGGTGACCGAGTCCAGGGTGGCACTGGACTTTTCGATACGCTGGAGGTGACCTTCCACTCCAGGGCCGAAGAGGTCGGCCCCCAGGAAGGGGACATCCACCAACTTGTGCTGGGTATCTGCCGTAAAGGTGGATATCCTCAGCCATGTCCTGTGGTGCATGGCCACTGCGGCCGCCACTGATCTGGCACAGGAGTCCCTTATTTCCAGAGCTGTCTGGAGCTGCTGCTTCGCCACTGCCCTACCCTGGTCCTGGACCTGCCGGACCATGGTCTGGAGGTCGGCCGGGAGATGAGGGATCACCTCATCCAGGGAGCCCATGAGGGCGTGGGAGAAGTGTGCCATCAGCATGGACGAGCTGGCCTGGCAGAGGCCAAGGGAGGATGCAGTGTACACCTTGCGCCCGGCGTAGTCCAGCTTTTTGGACTGCTTGTCGGGGGGCTTGTCCATGTCCCTGGCGTTCCCAGAATGCCGGAAAACGCTGTCGGTGACCAACCCCTTGGCAGAGGGGTGCTCCAAAAACCCGGGCAGAGAGCCGGTAGGGACCACATACTTCCTGGCCATCCTAGCCGAGGCACAGGACAGGAAGTAGGCATGCCAAGCTCCAAGGCTGGGCCGACAATGGCCTCAGCCACAGGAAAACCTCCGTGGGTGAATCCCCTCGGTCAGTATCTCCGTCAGGGGATACTTGGCCCGTTGGATAGGGCTCGAGCTGCATCCCGTGGACTGGAAGGTAAACCCATGAAGGACGCATGGGCTTCGTCCAATGTCTGGCCCCTGGAGGACTCCAGGTCAACCGGCCTGGAGAACAGGGAGGAGTCGTCGGACTCTGAGGAGTCCGCAAAAAGCTGCCTAGGGCCTGAGTCACCCTCCACCTGCCGAGGACAGTCGGGAGTGAGGGTGACCGACAACCTGTGGGGCAGGCCTTGACCCGACCGAGAGTCCTTGGTCGGTGCCCCCAAGTTCGGTTGTAGAGGCGGAGGTTCCACCACAATCGGTGGGGCAGCAGTTTTCGGCCGAACAACAGGCCCAGGCTTGGGCATCTCACCTGTGGCAAGGGGTTGTTTCATCCACTCGGGTGACAGCCACTTGATGGCCGGGGAAGGCGTCTGCGTCGACTTGCTCCCGGACAGAAGTAACTGCTGCCACATCAGGTCCTCATAGCGTCGACGCAATTTGCGCTGAAGCCTCTCCTCTTCCAAGGAGGAAGACGAGGACGAGCGGCGGTGCCGCTTACCTTGGTGCCGAGACCAAGACCGCCAATGTCGGCGGGATCGGCTGGACTGAGAAGAAGTCCGAGACCGAGATCCTCGGTGTTTCCGAGGATGGGTCTGTGAAGGAGGGAGGGACACCCGCTCTTCCCTCGGCTCGTACACCTTAACCGGGGACTGCTGCACTGGGGGCGCAGGCAGATCCTCGGTCTCCACCGGGGGAACTGGCAAAGAAGGGTTGTCAGCTTCACCAGTCGACAACCCGTCAGATTGGTCGAGAAAAATCTCGACCGCATCGACGGGAGTCTCGGCTGGCTGGCCTGATGGGGATGCCGTGAAGCCAGCGGCCTTAGCCGCAACCTTGACCGAAGTCTACAGTTGGCTGTCCGGGGAAGGAGACCTCTCCCGCTCCCATGAACACCGACGATGGGACTTACCCTTAGAATCCTTTTTTTGGACCAAGAGGAATGTCCCAATGGCCCCTCTCCCTTCGTGGAAAGGGACTGGCAAAGCTCCTTGAATGAAGCTGAATACAAGGTACCCAAAGAGAGCGGGATAAATGCCATGACCGAGGAAGAGGAAGATGCGGCCTGGGCCGCCTTCTCCTCGAGGGCAATCATCTGCTCGAGCTGCTCAGCCGAGCCAGCCACCGCTGTAACTGCCTAACGGGCCTTTTTCGACTTAACCGGCGGGTAGCTCTTCTCGGGGCGCCCTAGCTTTAACTGGGCAGCACGGTCCTCCAGGACGTTGGCAGAGAACGAACAGCATGACTCGCAGGCCTGCAGGTTGTGTTCTAGGCCGAGGCAGTAGACGCACATGGAGTGCGGGTCCATCGGGTCTGTCCTGGACATCTTCTGCCCACAAGGGCACCGCCGAAAACCGGGAGTCGATTTGTCCATTGCAGCCACGAAGGAGAAAGATGACCGAAGTCTTGAAAATTTTAAAATGAGGTTCGGGCGAACCGAAGAATTAGGATCCAGTCTATCATGCAGAGCATTAAGGAGGGAACCTGAGCTTCCAAGCGGTAAGGAAGATCTGGAGTCATGGGGCGGAGCAGAGAGTTTTACCACTCGGGTGGGTGGGAGGAGCCAGCTTGAAGACCTTCCGGCAAGATTTCAAGCAGCAAGGAACCTGCCAGACAGTGTCGATGAACAACATATCCATGTCCCTAGAAACAGTATTATGCAATAAAAATGGCATCCCTGTTGACGGGAGAGGAGCCCCCATCGATGGAGCACCGAATGAACCCATCAAAGGTTCATCATAGACTGCCCTCAATGCGCTGGAAAGTGACGTCGATGAGAGGGTAGCATGTAAAGGCATCATCGACTGTGGAGCACCTGTCACAGTGGCCGTCGATGAGCGGTGAAGCAGAGGTTGAGGAGGTCTTCTCCTGCTCAGTGCAGTCAATGGAACCCAGAAAGGGTTATTCATTAACTACCGTGGCAGCGCTTAAAGGCACCATCAATGAGAGACTGTAACCTCCTGTCGATGAGAAGGCAGAATATGAATGTATCACTGACGGTGGTGGCCGGACAAGTGAGTTAGGCACAGAGGTTGAGGAGCTGCTCTCCTTCTCTTTGATGTGCCGTTGATGGAACCCACAAAGGGTTTATCACAGAGTGCCTCGAAGTGCTGGAAGGCACCATCGACGAGAGTGTGTGAACTCCCGTTGATCATAAGGCAGAATGTGAATGCATCATCGACGGTGGTGGCCGTCGATGAGTGAGTTAGGTACAGAGGTTGAGGAGGGGCTCTCCTTCTCTTTTTTGTGCCAGTGATGAGAATCAGTGGACGGGGAGCTCTTGGGACGAACCCCCCCCCCGATCCTCCATGAGAGATGATTTCTTGCTTGTAGATTCTTCGATGTTGCTTCTTGTCGATGACTGCTGTTTCAGAAGTTGCTCTAGCTGTTGCGTGCGAGCTGAAGACGGCGGGAAAATGAACTGAGGATACCAGGGACCACCCACACTTATATAGGAAACAGGAAGCTGATGTCATGTGTTGGTGGCCCCTGGAAAAGACTGCTATAAGAGCTGCCGTGTGCCACAGCAACCTCTGGCGAAGACCCAAGTGTATTACCTACTGCAAAAGACCACTCTGTGGAAGATCTATGGTTACGTCAATGATAAGCGCAAAGAGCAGGTGATAAGCCTGTCATAGTACCCGAACAAGTGGGACTTGGCAGAGTCAACAACAGTACTGCCAGCAATGTGAATCATAAAGGGACCAAAGGTCTAGGAAGCTCTGACATGGCAACAACACTGACAACAGGTGCAGTGCTGACTTCGGAAAATCAATGATGGCAAGGGCCAAAAAGCAACCTCCAAAATGGTAAGAGAAAAGACAGTGTGTTGGCACTGTTAACCAAATCCCAGGCTGGCAGACAGGTATGGCATGGACAGTCAAAGCAGACCACAACCCAGGAAACCCTAGGCCAACCCAATCCAGAATGGCCAGTGGCTACCAGTGGAAGGCAAGTGCCATGAAACAACATAGGTGTGTAGCCAACAACAAGAACATCAATAGCAAACTGGCCACAGACCCAGGAGTAACACCAAGAAGAGCCAAGAAAGCAACAAGAATGGCTGTGTAGGGAAGCCAGAAGATGACCAGTGACAAAAAGCAGCTGGATAGTATAAAGGCCCTAGTCAGTCGGCAACTGACAGAGACATCAACTGGACAAACAGAGCAGTGTGAATGTGGTTGACAATGAGACTGCAGACCTGCTACTCCAGCTGACGGTGTGAATGGCAACAACCTCTGAAGTAAAACAGAGAACAGGAGTCAAAGCAGTGGCAGGAACAATGTTGAGTCAAAGCAATTAATCACCAGAGAGCAACAGGACAGCATAAGGACCTCAGCACAAAGCTAGCAACTGACCACAGTGCCATGAAGACAGGAGAAGTGTCTGGAACCAATTACAGGAATGTCAATGCCGGCCCAGTGGCACTGAGGGCTGAGGCATCAGCCTTACCTCGTGCCACGTCGGCAACCCTGGTTCTTGAATGAGCCCAGGGAGCCAGGAGTCGGTCGGGGAGGAGAGGACTGAGCATCCAATGGACTGCTCTCCTCTCCTGGGAGGGAGGGGGGTCTACGTCCCGTGATGCTAGTGGCGCCCAGTGAAGACTGGGTGCACTGCAGTTGGGACCTTGAGAAGGGGCGATGTCAGGCGGCCATCCCGCGACAGGGGCGAAGTGCACACGCGCCACGCCATTGGCGCTGCACATCCTGCATCTGGGGGCACAAAACATGGAAACCCCAGCTGCTGGGGAGGCGTGGGGAACCCCAGTGGCCAAACCTGCATAGCCAGTGCCGGCCCCGACCTAACTCTCCATGGTCCCCACCTCCTCCCGTAAGGGCTGGTGGGAGAGGGGGGACCCAGCACCCAATTCCTCGGTCAGGGAAAGGGTTCAGGCAGGCAGCAGAGGCCAGGTCGAGCGGGTCCACCCACAAGATGCCTCGGCCAGCCGGAGACCGGAAAGGACAAAAAGTTGAAAAAAAATAAGAAAGCATGTCAACGCCAAAGAAGGCAACAATCTCTAGAGTAAGAAAAGAGTCAAAGACAGCAGCAGGAATGCTGATATGGCAAAGCCAAGCAGCAACAAGCAACCACAGGCCAAGCAACAGAACCAAAGCACAGAAACAGACTATAGTGCGATAATGGTAGTCAGGGCAGTAAGAGCCAATGATGAAAATGTCAACCACAATTAAGGCAAGTTTCCAAAGTAAAATCCCAGAGCCCAAAGAGAGCAGCAGGAACCTCTGCGAGACAGAGCTTGCTAAAAACCAGCAGGCAGAGAGCCACAGGCATGTACCAGGACCTGAGCATAGAGCTAGCAACTGACCTTGGTACCATAATTGCAAATGGAGCTTCTTGAGCCAAGAACATCAGTGGCTAAAGGGTAACCATCTCTGAAGCAAAACAGACAGAGCCAAAGACAGCAGCAGAAATGTTGAAGAGGCAGAGCCATGTGACAATCAACAAGTAGAGAGCCATGGACCAGCATCAGGACCCGAACACAGAACCAGCAACTGATCATAATGGCAGCTACAGCATCTACAGTTGACAATCAGGGCATCAAAAAAGGCACCAGTCCCTGAAGTGAAACAGAGAATGGAGCCAAAGGCAGCAGCAGGAACTTTGACGAGGCAGAGCCAGGTGAAAACCAACATATAAAGAGCAGTGGGCCAGCATAAGACTACAGCCCAGCACCATCAACCAACTTTAGTGTCACAAAGAGTAGCAGTGGAGGCAGAGGACATGGCCAAGACATACCCAAAGGAAGAATCCAACAGTGTAGCACTGGGGCAGAGGAAAATCAGCATCAACAACAGACAGTCTGGCTAGATGACAGCAGAGCTGGAAAAGAAAGGCACAACCCAGAGGCAGCAGCGCTGTTCCAAAAGAGGGAGACCAGTGCAGAGAGAGCTGAATCTGAACAGCAGCAGGGGAGCCTAGTACAGAAGCAGGCATAGGGCCTCATGGTCTTTTAAGAAACAAACGAGCCACACAGAAGAGCAGCAAGCGGCACCAGAGCACAGATGAAAAAGAAGAAATTAACTTCATACTTACTGTAATTTCCTTTTAAGTTAGCTGCAACATTGTCAATGGGTAATACTTACAACTGGGTACAGTGTACCCCTACCGGGGAATGGCACAACCCAAAATTTAGAGTGCTGGGCACCTGAGGATTCCATGCACTAACAGCAACTCCCCAGTTACTACTTAGCAGTGCCATGAGAGCTACACATATATACAATCAAAAAATGTTTACAATAATAAAAAAATGTCTTACCTTCCTATCCAATATTCGGAAAGGGGATGCATTTCATGGACCCAAAAAGGATGCCTGAAGTATTCAGATCTTGTTGTAGTGAAAAAACATGTAGTGATAAGGTGCTTCACAGGCACGTCTCACAGGAGTCACCCATTTGTGAACCGAAGTTAATATACAGTACAATGAGACATGTGCTCTGTCATTTTTTTTTTTTTTAAAGCAGAGAACTAAACTGCAACAGGAAATACACCTTAATTAACTAATGAAACCTGTTAACCTGCGGTCGCAGATAATTGATAAATCAGCATATAAATATAGCTATCAGAGTACAGTGCAGCAGAATAGAAAGAGATCCACTCAGGGGATATTACTAAAAAATAGACCTCTATCCTAGCATGCAGAATAAGATTCTCCCTCAGGAGCCATGCTCATGGGCTTGTCCCATTGACAGTGTTGGAGCTGAAAGAAAGGGAAATTATAGTAAGTATGAAGTTAATTTCTTCTTTCTGTAGCACTCCACAGTCAATGGGTAATGCTTACAACTGGGTTCTAAGAAGCAGTACCCAGACCAAAAATCGGGAAGGGGGAGAATGATATCCCATATGCTTTAGAATTACTTGTGAACTGCTGCCTACAAGACTCTGTGACCAAAAGATGCATCAGCAGAACTCTGAACATCCAATTTCGTGAATGTGTGGACTGAGGTCCACATAGCTGCCTTGCATAGTTCTGAAACTGTGGCCTCTCCCCTCTCCACCCAGGAAGTTGACAGTGCCCTGGTGGAGTGAGCCGTGATAAGAGCCAGAGGCCTCTTCTTTTTCGCCACATAGGCCTTAACAACACAGGCCCATACCCACCTAGCTAGTGTGGGTTTAGAGGTCTTTTGTCCTTGCTTGGCTGCCCCAAAAAGCACAGACTATCTGACTTACAAAATTCAGACATATGTTTAAGATGGATCCTAACTGCCTTCCTTAGGTCCAGTTTATGCAACTCCAGGTGAGAAGGATGCGGACAGAAGGATGGAAGGCAAATCTCTTGGTTCACATGAAAAGCCATGGGCACTTTAGGGATGAAGGACGGAACAGTCCTAAGTACCACCTTGTCCTTATGCATGATAAGGTAATGCTCCTAATGAGACAAGATCTGGAGGTCGCCCACTCTCCTGGCTGAACACATGACCACTAAAGAAACAGACCTTGTAGGACAACACATCCAGTGGCATAGATGACAACGGTATGAAAGGATCAACACAGAGAGCATTCAGAACCAAGTTAAGACCCCATGGGAGAACCAGGGAGCAAAGCAGCGGTCAGTTCCTGCCAACCGCAAGCAGAAAATGAACAACCTCTCTATTTTTTCCTAGGGAGAACGCCAAGAAAGCTCCGAGAGCGGAAACCTGACCTCTCAGCGTGCTCCATGCCAGCCCTTTATCTACACCATCCTGAAGAAACTCCAGGACTTGAGCAATGGAGGCTTTCAAAGGTTTCATTTCTTTCTTTCTGACCCGAGAAGAAACTATGGCCCAGACTTGGGTGTAAACAGCAGAAGTAGAGGTTTTTCTTGCTGCCATCAAGGTTTCAACTACCCTCGGGGAGCTAATTTTAGGAGTCTCCTCCTTTCAGAAGCCAGGCTGCGAGCTGCACTGCGCCTGGGTTCGGGTGGAGAATCGGTCCTTACGGCAGGAGGTCCCTTTGTACCGGAAGGTGGAAGGGAGCTTGCTGGGCTAGGTTTACTAGATCCGAGAACCACAGACTTTTTGGCCACTCCGGGGCTATCAGAAGAAACTTTCCACTTGAGTGTCTTATTTTTCTTAAGACTTTCTGGAGGAGAGGCAGTGGAGGACATGCATGTGCTCTGTGGAAGGACCACAAGTGAATCAGAGCATCCACTACCTCTGCGTGAGCACACCTATATCACCTGAAGAACCTGTGGGTCTGGGCATTGTGGCTTGAAGCAAACAGATCTATCTGCGGTTGCCCGAACTAATTGCTTAGTAGTGCGAACACCTCTAGGTTCAACTGCCACTCTCCAAGGTGAACATCTTCGCGACTTAACCAGTCTGCCTGAAAGTTCAATTCCCTTGCCAGATGTACTGCCAACAGAAAGAGAAGATTCTCCTCTGCCCAGCTCAGTAGTTTGGAGACCTCCCGAAGTATTGTCCTCCTTTTTGTGCCTCCTTGGTTATGTATGCCACTGTGATGGCATTGTCCGACTGAACCTTTACTGCGGTGTTCCTCAGTCTGGACTTAAACTGAAGCAGAGTTAAGTAAATTGCCCACATATCCAGGACTTTTATGTGGAGACACTGTTCTTGTACTGACCAACTCTCCTGAGTGGGAAGTTGGTCCAGGACTACCCCCCACCCATGCAGGCTTGCATCTGTTGTGAGAATCACTTCTGGCAGTAGTTCCAATGGAACCCCCTTGTTGAGATTCTGCACATTAAGCCACCAACTCAGGGAGTGATGTAGCTGAAGGATGAGAAGGATCCTGGCTTGACAGTCCTCTGATGATGGGTCCCAGGCCGTCAGCAGCACCATCTGGAGAGGCTGCATGTGGAAGTGGGCCCAAGGAACTAAGTCCATTGCTGCCGTCATGAGACCCAGAATCTGCAGCAGAGTATGGGCAGATGCTGAGGATTGAATCCTGAGCCACTGTATCTCTGACAGCAACATCTCCTCCTCAGAGGGTTATAGGAACACCCTCCCTACTTTTGTGTTGAAGATTGTTCCAAGGACTGCGATGGCTCTAAGGAGCTCTTCTCCCAGTTCACCATCCAGCTATTTGATTCCAGGGTCCTGGACACCGATCTCTTTGCAAGAAACATTGTCGGTGTTCAAATGAGCAGGCCGTCCAGATAAGGGTAGACATGATGACCCTCCTGTTGTAGTTGAGCCACCAGAACAATTAATACCTTTGAGAAAACTTGAGTGGCTGTTGCAAGGCCAAACGGCAGTGCCCTGTACTGGAAATGCTGGCCCAGAATTGAGAACCTGAGGTACCGCTGGTGGGACTGAAAGATGGGGATGTGAAGGTAAGCATCCATCAAATCTATTGAGGCTAAGAAGTCCCACAGTTGAACAACCTGGATTATCAACCTCAGAGACTCCATCTTGAATGTCTTGTGGTGCACAAACTTGTTCAGATGCTTCAGATCCAAAATAGGCCAGAACCCCCCAGTCTTCTTGGGAACTACGAAGCAGAGGAAGTAGAACCCTTGACCCTGCTCATTTGGAGGAACCAGAGCTATGGCCCCAATTTGAATGAGATGGGTCAGAGTGTCTGACACCACCAGGCGTTTTGCCTCTTGCTTTGAAACCGGGGATGGCAGAAAGCACCCCCTTGAGGGAACCGTTAAGAATTCTATGGCATAGCCTAGGTGAAAGTGTTCCAGAACCCAGATGTCTGATGTTGTCTGGGCCCATCTTGCAAGAAACTTCTGTAGTCTTCCACCAAGGGGAAGGGGGCAGGGATAGGCCGAGTACCATCACTGTGAGGTACCAGGCTTTTGTGCTGGTCCTCCTCTACGGCACCTGGGAAAGGAGTCTCTGCTGCCATATCCTCTATTGCCTGAATAGGCACCTCTGCTTCTTTGGGTACTGAAGTTCTGAAAGGAATAATACCCTACTGGGGCATGTCTGCACCAACCAGTGCCCTGGCCTCATTGAGGATCTGTGGCCTTGCGTTACTGTTTTGACACTGGGAGATGGCCCTTCTTACCCTGCAAATCCTGCAAGACAGCATTCAGACCAGAACCAAACAATAAATTTTCTTCAAAAGGAAGGCTAAACAGTTTTGTCTTTGAAGACTGATCAGCAGACCAGTGTCTGATCACACAACCCTCATGGCAGACGCAGTGTGGCGGGCCAAGCAGGCTGACAAGTATAAATTGTCCACTGTGGAATCCCCGAGGAAGGAGGATGCCATGGCCACCAATTGAAAAATACTCACACCCTCTGAATCAGGAGGGTTGTAGTTGGTCAGCATAGTGACCCAGAGGTTTAAGGCTCTGGCAACAATAAATAAAGCATAGGAGGTATGAATGTTTGCGCCTGAAGCAGCAAAAGCCTTTCTGCATGAGGTATCCATCCGCTTGGCATGTGAATCTAGATAGTGCCAGAGCCCCCTCCATTGGAATGGTGGTGTGTTTTACAGAATTATAAACAGCTGTAGCCGGCCCATTGGCACAGTGATTGGATTTCTGTTCATGACACTGGCGACCTGGGTTCAGGAACAGACCCGGGGCACTGAAGGGCCAGCTAGGGAGAGAAGGCTCGAGCATCACACGACTGCTCACCTTCTTTCAGGAAGAGGGTGGGCGGTAACCTGGTACTTGCCAACTCCTGGCAGAGGCTGGGGATACAACAATGCACTGGTTCCTGATGACTAAAGGGGGAGAAAAAGGGAGAAAGAGCTCCATGGCTGACCAGATGACTGTCGCCAGCTCCTGCTGCTGTGGAGCCCTGGGCAGTTCCATGACCACCTCAACGGCACCAGGGCCAAATAGACAGTGCGCTGGCCTGTCTCCACCGGCGCCTTCTCCCTCAGAGGAAGGGGTCCTATCCAGGAAATGGTTATGCCGGGTTACCCGGGGGGCTGCGATGTGGAGTGGCAGTGGCTGCAACCGGGGTAGGGTGGCAGCGAGGGGCATAGGTGGCCCAAAGGAGAGGCCGGCCAGGAGCCGTGGGTAGCAAAAAAAAAAAAAAAAAAAAAAATTATGAACAGCCTTGTCTGCTGAGGGGGCCCACTTGAGAGACCTTTCCCCTATAAAAGGATAATTCCTAGTTTTTGGTTTTAGGAGATTTCTTCTCTTACCCACACCTGCCCATTCCTGTTCAATAATTTGGTCACAGTGGAGAAAACCTGGGAAACATTTTGGAGCAGAGAAGGATGTTGACAGAATTGGATTAACATTCAGTGCCTCCAGGGATGGGTCCTCCTTGAGCTGTAAAGATCTACATGCCTCAGCTATCAAAATGGACAAGGAATTATCAGAAAGGGGCAGAATCAGTATCATGGTCTTGGGTTCTGTCCACTCTCCTTCTTCTTCTACCTCCTCCTCCGAGGGGACGTTCTCCTCATCTGAGAGTAATTTTTTTAAGGTCAGACATTTCCTGAATATCCCCGTAATCATCCTGGCCTTCCAGTGGGTGTGGGTCAGGGTCGGGATCTGCCTGAATATCTGATTCCACAGCACGCTCCTGCTGCATCGCACCTGGACGTGCCTGCATGCCCCCCCCCCCAACTTGAGGGGCCTGGTTTGGGGTCAGGTGTATCTGCTGGGATGCCCTGCGGGACATCGGGGCCCAAAAGCTCACTGAGGAGCAATCATAGACTTTTACGCAATTTTGCTTTGCCACTGCCAAGTGACAGACTAGGTGCCCCCTCCCCCCCAGCTCGGAGGAACCATGAGAGAAATAGAAATATTATGCTAGGCAACACAATGAGTACCCATGGGAGATGGCCTCATCACCCTTCTGCAGGTCTTACATTGTTTCATAATATATGGTCTCCTAAAAGCCATGGTGCCAAAAATAGAAAAACCTTAGATTTGAAACTGTCTTTAAGATAGTTGCTCCACAGCTGAAAAGCTGTGACAGGAAAAAAAAAACATGGGTTTTTAAAACTGTATTGTGAAGATCCACAATTGCCAGTCAACTATAAAACCATTCTAGCAGCTTGAGAAGCTGTAACTGAGTGTGCACTCATCCCGTAGGCTTGTGAGGACATGAGCATGCGTGTGTGAGCATGCGCGTACCTGAGAAACACATGCACGCACTGCGTTCCCCTGCCTGACAGGAAACTGTACTGTTGAATAAGCACATGCCCAGCCCTAATGGCAGCCGCGCAACTGTAAAAATGGAGGTTACGGCGGGAATTCGCCCGTCCTCCTTACATGTTGGCAATCACAAAATCTTTTGTCAAAAACACAGTAAGCCCACAAAAACTCAAGCTCGGGGCAGTTGGGCAAGGGAACCAATGCTAATGATGATGGAAAGTAGGCAAATTTTATTTAAAAGACTTCCATCCCAGAGGCTCTGGGCACCGAATAATTAGAATCGCATACAAATAACACCAACAATATGAAAATATATAAAATGACATTACAATATAAAATCTAATAATAAACATTCTACACTAAAACTCACTATTATAAAATTTTCTAAATAATGTGCTCAGCAACAGATAAACTAAATATACAGCCAGGGACAGACAATCATGAAAGTCAGGCATCAGATAAAAATTATAAATCAAAGTCCGAGAAGGTCTGATTATACAGGAAGGCCTTGAGGTGGGCTTTGAAAACTTCATCAGAAGGGGCCTCTTTTACAGCTGGAGACAGCAAATTCCACAGGACGGGGGCAGCGACACTAAATGCTCTGTCGCCTGCCGTTTTTAACCTCATCCTGGGAATTGCAAGGAGGAACAGAGGAAGTGGACCGATACAGCAGGTGTGAGAAGGCCCTTCAGGTAACCAGGGCCCAGGCCGTGTAGGGCCTTAAAGGTAAGCAAGCCCACCTTAAAGAGGACACTCCCAAGAAATAAATCTACACCTACCTGAGGCACCTTCTTTAAAAATTGTGACAGGAGAACACAGAAAACACCCTAGCAAGGCAGAAATTGCTCCCAGTCCACACAGGGAGTGAGAAAACAGACAGGTTTGTCATCAAGGTACAAGTCAGGAAGCATAGGAAAACCAGGAGCAGTTTCAAAATTTGCAAATAGCGATTTATTTTTCTCAATAACAGCAAAATAAAATATTCAGTATAACTATCTACAAAGGTAGTGCAGACAGAGAAAACTAAGTCCTCCTTCTTAGGGTATCTCTTAATTCCAAGTTTCAGTCGCTCACTCTCCTAGTCTCTCTAGCAAAAGCATTGCTGCTCTTTTTATGTCTTTGTCTGGGAACTCGTTAAGAGAGCCTGCTTCTCACAAGCTGTTCTTATAAGTTTACAGAATGTTCTTGTCTGTTTTGAAGCAGGTGCAGAAAAAAGAACATAGTGACCCAGAACTGACCTCTTATTTACAGCTCTGCAAAAGGCTTAAAACTGCATCTCAATTTAACCCCTTAAGTTCCAAATAGCTTTTTGCAATCATTTCAATAGTATAACTATATACAGTTTGAACAAAGGTATCCCAGTATCAGTGACACTTCCACATAAAGATTCACATATATTTTTATATCCGCAGATATGCAAGGGGGAAGAAAAGACAGAACAGCAAGTGAAGGCAGAGAGAGATAGCGAGAGGTGGAGAACTGCGAAACTGTCAGAGTGATCAATTCCTAGGTCACACAAGAAAATTTGGTTGCGCAACCAGACAAAGAAGAGACAGAAAAGAAGAAGATAGAACAGACCCATGCATTTAAACTCTTTCTACATAACAAATGGGGCAGGGCCTTATTCAACCCTGTCACAAGGTTATTAAATTTTAAAGCTACAGCTTAACAGGCATGACTGAAATTTAGGGGTGCTCCCAGTAAACAGGCAGCCCCAAGCTTCAGAGCAGAACTCCAGCCTGAAACTGAAGTCTTAAAGCTTAAAAAGTATAGTTACGTAAGAACTTACTGTAACAGCAGATCTGCGAGAGAGGCTCTTGCAGTAGGTACTAACCATTAGTACTAAGCTGTCAGGTGCCAAGACCAGAAGGAAAACTTTAGCTAGCAGTGTCTGCCGGGAGACTGGCCACCCAACATCAGCTTGACGCTATATAGTGAGCAGTTCCCATGCCAGCCCTCCAGCTCTCCCACTGGAGACCTAGAAAGGTGCGGCAGGAGAGGGAAGTGGGGTCCTGGAGCTATAGAAGCTATATAAGGAGAAGTAGCAGAAGAAACACAGGGGGAAGACTGTCAGACTACGAAACAATATCAGGTTTTAAGATTAATAAGGAAAAATCTAAAGTACTGTTGTTGGGAGGTGCGGTTTCATCCGAATCAAATTGCAATCACGGTTACCTTTTAAATGGGCTAAAAATAAAGTACCTAGGTATATGGATGCCTAAAGATTACAAAAATGTATACTTGTATAATTGCCCCCCTTTGTGTACCCAGATATTCACAGATTTAAATAGATGGGGCGCTCTTCCCCTGTCCTTATCCAACAAAGTAGACACAATAAAACAAAATGTACTACCTAGATGCCTTTTCCTCTTTACTGCTTTACCAATACCCAACCCAGCAAAAGAATGGAGCAATCTTTGGAAGAAAATTTCAAAATTTCTGTGGGAAGGTCATAAACCCTGGATTAAATGGGCCACACTGCAGGCCTTGAAAGAAGGAGGAGGATGGGGTCTTCCCCATCTGCCTTCATACTACATGGCAGCCCAAATGCTTCCCATGATAGGAATGTTAGCAGGATCATTAGGATCAGGTTGGTGTACTCTGTAACGAGACACGCACCCAACAATCCCACTTAAAATCCTGCCTTGGGTGATTATGGAAGGCTTAAGGGTTAACAAAGGACACTCCAGAGACGAAATGTAATCTTTACTTTTTATTTGCAGGAATCAGATGAACACTTCTTCGTAGAATAACAAAAATAAATCGAACTGTACGTTTAAACAAAATAAACTGCCAGAGAATTCAAGCAGAAATAAATATTAAGGCAGTAGAAAATCCTACTATCACCTCCGAGGTACTCACACTTCAGCACCCAAATCCCATCTGATCTCATATTCAGAAACTCTGGCATATAAAGGGTATAAAAGGCCAGGATTGGTCCTGGCAACACTCAATCAACAGAAGATTCTCTATTTTCGCAAAGTATTTCTTTATTATACCTTGATTTCATCTCACATTATCCCCAAATTAATATAATAGACAGTCTGCTGCATAGTTCAACAAAAGGATACATTTTAATAAAGTTTGAACCCTGCTTTGGAACGCCGTCAGGAACCGCCCCATCTCTCCTGTATAACAGAATGATGAAAGAGGCCGGCCGGCTCTTAGAAAAACAGAAGAGATACAGGTAGCTGCGGCGTTTCAAAGCACAAGAGCAAACCATGATATAACTCGAAAATAACATTTCCTAAAGACAGGTACCCTGCAAGTTCCCGAATTAAGGTATGCACATGTCCTATATTCATTTGACAGTATAAGCAAGTGGCTGCCCAGTTTGAGTTTGTTTAAGTATTTGAAACAGGAGAAACAGCGGCACGAATGTACGCACATTCATGAAGGAACAGCAGTCGGGAAAATGTAAATGTCTAGTGAGTAAAAAAAAAAAAACGTTATTCCCTTCTTATGTATGCGCAGTTTACTCCCCAGAGATCTTTGAGAAACTTTCAGAAAAAAGAGGGCTCTAGCGTTTTGAGAGCCTACATGCCATTCTTTTTACTGTACCGCAAATGGCTCAATCGTGCTTCCAGTAACATGCTCATTCAATAGTCGAAAAACTGATACACTCAATGCTTCTGTCTTCAATACGAACACTTATTTTATGACCTAGTACGGATACTCTAATATCTGTGCATCGTTCATTAAATGCATTCCTAATACGTGGGGGTTGTCTTTTAATACATGAACTTTGAACATGACTTAACCTTTTTATAAGTATCTTGGAATGGTTTAAACTGTATACAGGTTCTCTTTTCTCCCCTCTTGACATAAACATATGGTTTAATTTAGGATAGTGGGTAATAGATGGCCAGTCTATTCACCACTATACATTCAAACATACAAGACAAAACAGAAGGACAGCATTCACTCCACAGGACAACATAAAACTTAACACAATATAGCTGGGGGGGGGGTTTAATGCCCCTTCCACATACTCCTCCCCCCTTTTGATCCAAACCCTACTGCTTGTCATAGGGGTTCTTCAAACATCGCAAGAAGGGAGTAGAACCACAGCCCGCCCTCTCCATGGTTCCACCCCGGGGTCCCTCATATCTATTCTCTCTAACATGTAACTGGAAGATTAGTATCCTCCATATCTTTTGTCTTCATTACCCCGGGGTTTCTGTCAATGGGATCATCCATCCCATATCTGGATAGGAAATCTGCATTTCCATTTAATACCCCCTTTCGATGTTTTATTGAAAATCGATATGGCTGTAGTGAAAGGTACCACCTCATAATTCGGTGATTTTTATCTTTCATATGTTGCAGCCAGCATAATGGATTATGGTCCGTCCAAATTCCAAATTCAACACCCCATAAATAAAAACGTAAAGCTTCAATAGCCCACTTAATAGCTAAATTTCTCAATAGTGGCATATTTAATCTCACGTTTGTGTAATTTACTACTAATATACATAACCGGGTGTTCTTCACCATCAGTGTTTTGTGTCAATACTGCACCAATACCTCGATTAGAGGCATCAGTGGGTAGTACGAAAGGATAAGAAAAGTTGGGAATATGGAGTACTGGTGAAGAGCACAGTTGAGCCTTTATGGAACAAAAAGCTTCTTCACATTTGGGATTCCATATTACCTTATCTGGCTGTCGTTTTTTTGTTAAGTCAGTTAGTGGTCCGGTTATATTTGAAAAAGCTGGGATAAAACGTCTATAGTATCCAGCCAGGCCCAAAAAAGCTCAAACATCTTTCTTAGTTCTTGGTATTGGGCATGAGACTATCGCATCAATTTTAGTAATTTCTGGCTTTATACACCCTCGCCCTATTAGGAAACCTAAATATTTAGTTTCTTGCATTCCCATGGTGCATTTTCCAGGATTTATGGTAAGACCTGAGTTGGAAATAGCCGCAAGAACTTTTGATAAATGTTGTAGGTAATCTTCCCAAGTAGGACTAAATATCACCACGTCATCAAGGTAAGCTGCACTATATGTAGCGTGAGGGGCTAGGATCATATCCATAACTCTTTGGAAGGTGGCAGGGGCACCATGTAGTCCAAAGGGCATCACATTAAATTGAAAAAGTCCAATGGGTGTACTGAAGGCTGTTTTGTCTTTGGCTTCATTATCTAAAGGTATTTGCCAATATCCCTTGGTAAGGTCAATGGTTGAAAAATACTGTGAATTACCAAGACGATCTGGTATATCATCTATACGGGGCATGGGATAACTATCAAATTTAGAAATGGCGTTTAGGCATCTGAAATCTAAACACAGATGTATTCCCCCTTCTTTCTTCTGTACAACCACTAAAGGAAAGCTCCACTCACTGTAGGAGGGTTCTATAATTCCTATTTCCTGCATTTTCCTTAGTTCTTGAATCACAGCCTCCCTTACCTTTTCGGGGAAACGATAAGGTTTTTGACTAATCGGACTATTATGACATAGTATAATGTTATGTTTTTCCCCTTCAATTCTTCCTGGTGTTTCTCTAAAAGTTTTTTCATGTAATTGTATTACAGCTAATAGTTCAGCAGTTTGCTGAGGTGTTAATTCCGGGTTTATATTAATTTCTTTGATGTCCCCTTCCATTTCTAGTCTTTGATATGCAATGTCTAGCTCGCTACTTCTGGTTTCAGGGTAAACTTAACTGTGTAGGTTGGGTACCCTCTCTACCCAAGGTTTTAAAAGATTAACATGGTAAATACATTTTTTATTGGTTTTATCATGCATGTATATTTTGTACGTGACAGGCTCCATTCTCCGAATTACTTTATAAGGGCCCTGCCACTTCATTAATAATTTATTTTCAGATGATGGTAAAAATAATAGTACTCGGTCTCCCTTGGAAAATTCCTTAACCCTTGCGCCTTGATCACACAATTTCTTTTGTATGGCTTGTTATTTGATTATTTGCATGGGCTTGCTGAGTATATGTCTTTATCCGATCTCTTAAATGCTGTAAATATTCAAGGGAGCATTTCTTCTGTGTACCTTTACTATCCTCCCACCATTCTTTTACAATATCTAAAGGTCCTCTCGGATTTTTCCCATACAATAGTTCAAATGGGGAGAAACCAGTAGAGGCATGTGGCACCTCTTGGTAAGCGAACATTAAATAAGGCAGGTATAGGTCCCATTGTCTACTTTCATCTTGTACAAATTTCTGAATAATTTTTTTCATGGTTTGATTGAAGTGCTCCACCAGCCCGTCAGTTTGTAGATGGTACGGAGTAGTTCGGATTGCTGCAATACTTAAGGTCTGGTAGAGACGCTTCAAAACCTGAGAGCAGAAATTCGTACACCTGTCGGTTAGTATTTCTTGAGGAATGCCTACTCTACTGAAGATTTTCCCTAATTCTTCAGCAATTCTAGAGGCGGTGATAGTTCGGAGAGGTACTGCCTCCGGATATTTGGTGGCATAATGACACACCACCAGAATATACTGGTTACCTTTTGTGCTTTTCTGGACTGGGCCCACTATATCCATTGCAATTCTTTGGAATGGGGTACAAAATAAAGGCACAGGTTGCATTGGGACTTTATCTTTCTCTACCACTTTTGCCACTTGTTGACATTCTGGACAGCTCCTACAATAATCTGCAACTTACTCATGTATTCCAGGCCAGAAATATCTAGTTAATAGTCTACTCAGAGTACGATCCCTCCCTAAATGTCCGGGCCATCGGAATATCATGAGCAAGTTTCAGCAGCAACGTATGATATTTCTCAGGAACCAGTAACTGTTCAATCCTTTCTTGTGTTCTAGGATTATCACACAGTCTATACTGTACATCAACCCATTTCTCCAGTTATATTTCTTTTCAACTCCCGGAGTTTTCTCCTGGGAGGTGAAAAGTAATTTTAAGGACTCATCATGCCTTTGTAATTCTGCAAAACTATCCTTTTCCCCTTTTGTTATATTCCACACAGTTTTATTTTCAAAATCAGTCTGATGTTTGATAGTCCACTCTTTATCTTTTCGCCCTTTGTCTTCTGGTTTTTCTGTCTTTCCCCATGTTCACCAAAGATGTCCTTATCAAAAGGAAAATGTTGTTCTAAAGTATACGGTGCCGGAGTTTTCTGTGATCTAGTTACCATGGCACTTAAATTATTAGACATCAGGGTCTGGAAAGAAGGGCAGTCATGTCCAATAACTACTGGAATGGGGAGGTTAGGTACCACACCTACTTGCATGGTCTGTGTCTGACCCTGTATTCTTAATTCTATGTTACTTAGAGGATAACAATGGGTGTCCCCATGAATACATGTCACTTTAGTAGTCGGACTATTCAAAGCAGAGGGTATACTTAATAGTTGGGGATGTATCAGGGTTTGCTTACTCCCCGAGTCTAGCAGTCCGGTAACCGTATGCTGCCCTATTTGTACTGGCATCATAAATTGTCCCCAGTTAGCCAAGGCAAGGTGTATTTGTTCAGTTTTCTGTTTAGGACAAAATCTGGCTATGTGTCCTTTAGTTTTACACTCATGACACACAATGTCCGGGTTATTCCCCTTTCCTGTTCTGCTGGTGCTATGTGCAGTGACATCAGTAGTATTTCCCCCAGTGGTACTATGAGGTTTTACTGAATGTACCTGTGGCTGCGATAGTGAGTGGTAGCCTCTCTGTCTCTGAGGTCGGGCAGCAATATAGTCCTCAGCCAACCGTATAGCAGTATCTGAGACCTCTGGCCGGTGCTCCTTTACCCATAGTTGAACATCGGGGGGAATGACCCGCACAAATTGTTCTAGCACTATTGTTTCAATAATTTGGTCTACAGTCAGAGTAGTAGGTTGCAACCATTTGACACATAGATCTTTTAGTTGAGTAAAAGTGTCCTGTGGATTATCAACAGTAGTGTATCGAAATGATCTAAATCGCTGTCTATAAGTCTCGGTATTAATATCATACCTCTTTAATATGGCTTGTTTGACTCGTTCATAGTTATTAATGTCCACCATCTCCACTCAACTATAGGCGATCTGTGCCTTCCCAGTTAAATAGGGCGCCAGACAAATTACCCACTGGTCTCTGGGCCAATTACAGGCCGTTGCTACCCTTTCAAAAATTAACAGATACGCCTCAAGATCATCACTGTCAGACAACTTAGCCAGTTTGATGTCTTTCTGTCCACCTCTAGGGACGGCTGCAGGCCCTCCAGTCCCCATTGATTGGAAGGCTCGTAGTGTCTCATTCCATCTAGCCTCGTACTCCCTTTGATCCCGGTCTCTCTGTCTCTCCATTTCTAATTGTCGGGAGCAGAGCCATCTCAACAAATCTTGTGGTTCCTCGGGAAGGCGTTCTTCTTCACCAACTCCGCTCGCTTGGGCCAACCCTTCCTCCTTTAGGTCCGCCATCTGGTGTGTGAGTGGAACCTTTCTTCTGGTCACAGGCTCTATACTGGGGAGTAAAGGCACCTGATATTTGGCTGTCACCGTTCTGGTTTGTATTCTCCACTCAAGCTGTCGTTCCATCTGCTCAACGTCCTCTTGATCCTGGAACATCAGAAATCCAATTGGCCTTGGTACAGGTCCTCCAGTTGGTCAACCCCAACTAGCCTTTATCCCACTTCCGACACCAATTGTGGAAGGCTTAAGGGTTAACAAAGGACGCTCCAGAGACGAAATGTAATCTTTACTTTTTATTTGCAGAAATCAGACGAACACTTCTTTGTAGAATAACAAAAATAAATCGAACTGTACGTTTAAACAAAATAAATTGCCAGAGAATTCAAGCAGAAATAAATATTAAGGCAGTAGAAAATTCTACTATCACCTCCGAGGTGCTTACACTTCAGCACCCAAATCCCATCTGATCTCAAATTCAAAAACTTTGGCATATAAAGGGTGTAAAAGGCCAGGATTGGTCCTGGCAACACTCAATCAACAGAAGATTCTCTATTTTCGAAAAGTATTTCTTTATATACCTTGATTTCATCTCACATTATCCCCAAATTAATATAACAGACAGTCTGCTGCATATTTCAACAAAAGGATACATTTTAATAAAGTCTGAACCCTGCTTTGGAACGCCGTTAGGAACTGCCCCATCTCCCCTGTATAACAGAATGACGAAAGAGGCCGGCTGGCTCTTAGAAAAACAGAAGAGATACAGGTAGCTGCAGCGTTTCAAAGCACAAGAGCACACCATGATATAACTCGAAAATAACATTTCCTAAAGACAGGTACCCTGCAAGTTCCCGAATTAAGGTATGCACATGTCCTATATTCATTTGACAGTATAAGCAAGTGGCTGCCCAGTTCGAGTTTAAGTATTTGAAACGGGAGAAACAGCGGCACGAATGTACGCACATTCGTGAAGGAACAGCGGTCAGTAAAATGTAAATGGCTAGCGAGTAAAAAAAAAAAAAAAAATGTTATGCCCTTATGTATGCGCCGTTTACTCTCCAGAGATCTTCTAGAAACTTTCGGAAAAAAGAGGGCTCTAGCGTTTTGAAAGCCTACATGCTGTTCTTTTATTGTACCGCGAATGGCTCAGTCGTGCTTCCAGTAACATGCTCATTCAATAGTCGTAAAACTGATACACTCCAATGCTTCTGTCTTCAATACTAAACACTTATTTTGTGACCTAGTACGGATACTCTAATATCTGTACATCGCTCATTAAATGCATTCCTAATACGGGGTTGTCTTTAATACATGAACTTTGAACATGAATTAACCTTTTATAAGTATCTTGGAACGTTTAAACTGTATACAGGTTCTCTTTTCTCCCCTCTTGACATAAACATATGGTTTAATTTAGGATAGTGGGTAATAGATGGCCAGTCTATTCACCACTATACATTCAGACATACAAGACAAAACAGAAGGACAGCATTCACTCCACAGGACAACATAAAACTTAACAACACAATATAGCTTGGGGGGGGGGGGTTAATGCCCCTTCCACAGTGATAGTGCCAAAAACTTTGAAGGAGATAAATAATACTTGGACTAAGCATACAATGAAAATATCGTTAAACGTTAGACAGAATTGGGAATTCATAACACCAGTATAGCAATACATCCCACTCAAATACATTTTGGGGTTGCCAATGGGTGCATCAGATCCTGGTTTAAACAGATGGAAGCAACAGGGACTAAAAAATCTGTTGCAACTGATACAGGAAGGGGGGAACAGTCCTAGATTTTCATACCCTTCAAGTAACCTTTGGGATACCCAAGCAGGACTTCTGTAAGTTCCTGCAATGCAGACATTTTATATACTCGGGGGCCTGGGTGGAAGCTTTGCAAGGTGACCTGGTTCCAGGGGTCGCCCTAATCTATAGAAGAGCTATCATGCTAGACACTATTTATTTATTTTATTTAGCTTTTGTTGACCGGGTAAGTGCACTAGACAAATCCTGCCTATTTTCAGGCACGACCCGGGGGAAGGGATACAGATGAATGCCAACTGACCTTGAACCAGATTAAGTTGTTGGGTGGTATTTTTAGTGAATGAGGGAAATTTGGCCAGGACACCGGGGAAATTCCCCTACTCTTTTCGATAAGTGCCATGGGATCTTTAACATCCACCTGAACTACCACCAATCCAGGCAGATGGGACCTCGGTTTAACGTCTCATCCGAAAGACGGCACCTCAGAAATGCAGCACCCCTCTCATGCTGCATTACAGTGTCAGTACTGGGATATTAACCCAAGTGCCAGATGTGGGAACTGAACCCACAGCCCTCTGATCTCCCGGCCTCAGAGGCGAGTGTGCTACCTACTGGGCCACTGACACTGCTAAGAAAGTTACTAGAAAGAAACTAGAAAGTTAATTACCCAAATTTACAAACTCTTACAGGAAAACAGGAATATACTGGGACTCCAGCAGATACAAGATAGATGGGAACAAGAAATGGGTACCACTCTAGAGATTAAACAATGGGAGGATATTTGGAAAGGTATTCATGGAACAACAACGGCCAACTGGAGGGAGTTCCAATGGAAAGTGTGTACAAGATACTTCAGAACACCGGTAATAGCCAAACATCTGGGTACCATAAATTCTGATCGCTGCTGGTGCAACTACACCAATACTAGCTCCCATTATCATATTTTTTGGAGCTGTGGGGTACTGTGCCCATTCTGGGACTCGGTGTGTAATATAACTAAACGCATCCTGGGGATTCAACAAGATTTAACATTCAGCAATATGGTGTTGGGACTCCCCAGCCCAGTCCCAAAACATCTGTCATTATGGTCTGGGTGGAAAGAGGAGGCTGGAATAGAAAACCTTTGTGGAGGTTGTCCAGGTTCTGCCACGATAGTAGGTCTCGAGCCATTAAGTTGGAGACCGGGATCATGTGATCTAGGTTGTCTGATCTTCAGTCCCATCCCACTGTACTCTGAGAGTCCATTACGTGACCCGCATATGGAGTATGGCCAGATGTACAGTCGGGATGGCTGCTGCCATAAGACCTAGGAGGTGTAGGACCGACCTTGCAGAGGTCCGTCTCTGAGAAGCTACCAGCTGAGCTTGTCTTTGTAAAGTCTCCGCTCTGTCTGGCAGGAGGAAGGCTCTCCCCTGGACCATATCCAACCCTGCCCTCAATGAATTGCAGTCATTGTGATGGGATGAGGTGGGATTTGGGAATGGGTAGTGGATAAGGATGTTAGTAGGCTGCCCCTCAACGGCACCATAAGGCGCTAGTCGTCGATGCAAGGGAACACATGGATGCCCTGTCTGCATAATGATGCAGCTACCACCGGCTAGGCACTTTGTAAACACCCTGGGTGCCCCGCCAAAAGGGACAGCTTTGAACTGGGAATGTCCTCCCTGAAAATAGAATGTGAGGAACTGGCGGTGAGATGGAAAAATGGGATACACAGGTATGCATCTTGCATATCCAGAGCACAGAGCCAGGGTCCCTGATGCAGAAGAAGGCCCAGGCGGGACAGCACACGGAACCTCTTGTATTCTACAGAGGTTCAGATTGCTGAGATTCAAGACTGGTCTGAGATCGCCTGTCTTTTTGGGGACAAGGAAGAAATGGGAATAATATCCCCTTCCTGTCTGGTTCTGAGGGATGGGTTTTATGGCTGCCTTTTGCAGTAGAGACTTGATTTCCTCTCTGACCAAGGGAATGTGTCCCAGAGGGTAATAAGAGGGGCCTACAGGATTTTCTGGTGGTCTCTCTAAAAACTCGGTTGTTTGCCCTTGAGCTACGAGCTGAAGCACCCATGAGTCTGCTGCGATTGCCTCCCAACCCGGTAGACTGTTTGCAAACCTGCCTCCTATTGGTTCCCCCGATCTTACTTCAGGGTGGGAGGGGCCAGCACAAGTCAGGAGGTGGAGGGGAGGATGGTGGATGCGGCTGCCGAGGCTCTATGAGACTTGGCCGAAGGAGCCATACCTGCCGATTGGGCCCGTTTTTTCTGGCGTCCGGGCTGCTGTTCTTTTTGTGGTCGCCACTGCTGCCATCAAAAAGGCTGCTTACACTTGTAAGGGGGTTTGTACATAAACTGAACAGAACGTAATGCTTTGCTCTTGTCTTGTAGGTTAGTAATGATTGTCACAAACCCACCTAGCAGGTCAGGCCCTCTACTCCCAAAGTGCCAACCTCTGAGCGCAGTCTTGTGAACAGTGTAACAGACAAGGTAACCCTCTTGTCTGTTTTTGTGAGTTCAGATCAACCTTTGGTCTCAAGTTCTGGAGGGATTCAAACTGTGAACCTCTTGCTAGCATACCCAACGCACAGGCTCAGATATTTCTGTCCTCGGGGAGCCAGACATCTTTGCCTATGGGCACCTAACCTGGTATACAGAGATGAACCCTTAAAAACTTTAATAAAGACCTCAGATTTAAAACGCTTCCCTTTCCAGTTTGGTACCACCATTCAAGCTTATGTTTAGTATCTGCAATAATCATATACTTTTCTTACAACTAAAAAGAAGTCGAAGACAGACCAAGTAAGTTCTAAAAAGAATTTTACTAAACTAGCTAAAAATATGTTAAATGCAAAATACAGAACTCATATCCCAAGACATACACATCTTTTAAAAAGAACAAGGTTTAAACAGTGCAAATTCCTACTTACAGTACTTAGATTTGAAATCTTTCTAAATACTTGTTCACAAGTGCTCAAAAGATGTTTTCTCAGTCAGAGTCTAGGTAAAATTGTGTAAGTAAAACAGAGTATTCCTTAAACAACTGTATGGGACAACCCATTTTTTTGTGTGAGGTCAGCTAGCTCCTCCTCTGTCAGATTATGTACAGAAAAATATATATCTTATACAAAAGTATTACATTCTGCAACTTCAGCATAATTCATGTCCTTCAAATGACACTTCTTTTGATCTCATAATAAGCTTCCTCCTCCCAGGACATGACAGCATCTTTATGATTTTCGCACTTCTATGTAATAACCTGGGTTTTCCTTCCAACGTCATAAAATGGATATGTTACAGCAACTATGGTTGTAATTAACTCAAACAGACAGGATCCTTAATTAAGGCCTTACTTGTAACGCATGGTCTCTAAAAACTGAGTGTGTGTGAACTCTCATGCTGTCAGCATTTTTCTTATGGCTTTCACCTTTTAGCTAAAATCCGGGGGTTAGTGAGGTCATTCTAAGAGTACCAGATTTTTTCAGCAGAGACAGTCAGTAATACATTTTATATTAAAAAAAAATGATACAGCACTCAGAGCTGGCTGTCTATGTCACACTCCTCCCAACCTAGACTGAATTTGGGGGATCTATCCCCTACATGGGATGAGCTTCCCAAATCAGCTCACTCCCCATAGACCCTAGACAACCCATCTGAGTTCTGGTTCTTCGCTCCAGCCCTATGTACGATTTTTAGATCATATCCTTGTAAAGCAAGACTCCATCTTAGTAATCTGCCATTGTTCTTTCCCATCTGCATCAGCCAAACCAGAGGGTTGTGGTCAGTCTGCACCACAAAATGCTGCCCATACAAGTATGGCTCTAATTTCTTTAGGGCCCACATTATGGCAAGACACTCCTCTTCCACCGTGGAGTATGCTTGCTCCCTGGGAAGCAGCTTCCTGCTCAGGTACACTACTGGGTGATCTGTCCCTTGGCTGGACGTCTGGCTCAGTACTGACCCAATACCCACATCTGAGGCATCCGTTTGGACTATAAAGGTTTTGCTATAGTCACGGCTTGTCAAAACAGGAGCACTGCACAGTGCCTCCTTTAGTCTGGTAAAGGCTTCTTCACAGGCTGGGCCCCAGGTAATTTTCTTTGGCATCCTTTTCTTTGTCAGGTCAGATAGGGGAGCAGCCAGGGCACTGTAATTGGGTACAAATTTCCTGAAGTACCCTGCTGTCCCTAGAAAGCTCCTGACCTGCTTCTGGATTTCTGGTCTGGGCCATGCCTGGATCATCTCTATCTTTATTTGGTTATGACGGAGCTGTCCCTGGCCTACCACATGCCCGAGGTATGGCACTTCTCCCATGGCCACCTGGCACATCTCGGCTTTGACAGTGAGCCCGGCCTTCTGTATCCTGCCCAGCGCTTCCCTAAGATGGGACAGGTGTTCCTCCCAGCTGGTACTAAAGATGGCAATGTCATCCAGGTACACCACGGCGCACTCCTCAGCACCATTTAACACCTGGTTCATCAACCTTTGGAAAGTGGCCGGGGCATTCTTCATTCCGAAAGGCATTACTTTAAACTCAAATAAGCCTATCGGAGTGATGAAGGCCGACCTCTCCCTAGCTCTGTCTGTCAATTCTAGCTGCCAATACCCCTTGGTCAGGTCAATAGTCATAAGGTAGGTTGCCCCTCCCAACTTGACCAGGAGTTAGTTCGTCCATCCAGGGTATCGGGTTGTCGTCGGACTTTGTTACGGCATTCAGTCTACGACAGTCCACACAGAAACGAGTTGAGCCATCTGGCTTGGGCACAAGGACTACAGGTAAGGCCCGGGGGCTCTGGGATCTCTGGATTACACCTAAATCCAGCACATGGTCATCTGTGTCCCTGTCTCTACATCGTGTGTCGCTAAGGGGGTTAGTCCAGGTTTGGCGCTAAACAAGGGGGCAAAGTCTGCTAAAACCTCCCTTACTTTCTGGACCTGGTCCGGGTTCAGCTGGGGAGACAATTTTACTGCCTCCACAGAGGACTCCTGCTTACTCTCTTCCAGCAAGTCCAGAAGGGGGTCTCCTTAGTCCACCCTTTTTGCAGATGACAAAAAATCTGCAACAGGGTTGATACACAAGGAGGCGTGGAAAGGATGAAAAGGGACTTGACAAGGTTGGAGGAATGGTCAGAAGTATGGCAGCTAGGATTCAATGCAAAGAAGTGCAAAATAATGCACCTGGGAAACAAGAACCCAGGTGAAGATTACACAATGGGAGGGGAGGTAGTAACAACAACAAAAAAGGAAAGGGACCTGGGGGTAATCGTATCAGATGACCTTAAGGTTAGCAAGCAATGTGAAGGCAGTAGGGAGGGCTGGGGGTATACTGGGATGTATAGGGAGAGGCATCAGCAGCAGAAAACAGGAAGTTGTTATCCCTCTGTACAGACAGTTGGTGAGACCCCATCTGGAGTACTGTGTCCAGTTCTGGAGACCCCATCTCCACAAGGACATAGACAGGATAGAGGCAGTCCAGAGGAGGGCAATTAAAATGTTGCAAGGTCTGCAAGAGAAGCCGTATGAGGAGAGACTAAAGGAGCTTAATATGTATACCCTTGAAGAAAGAAGGGAGAGGGGGGACATGATAGAAACTTTTAAGTACCTCAGTGGAATCAACAAAGTCCAAGAAGGTAGCATTTTTCAGAAAAAGAGACTTGCAAGAACAAGGGGACACAATTTAAAGATAGAAGGAGGGGTTCAGGGCAATGTGAGGAAGTATTATTTCACAGAGAGGGTAGTGGATGCATGGAACAGCCTTCTTGAGGAGGTTGTGGGGTCTAAAACTGTGGGAGAATTCAAGAATGCATGGGACAGACATAAGGCAATTCTTGTGGGGGGTAGGAAGAAATAGGCTGTTGGTTAACTAGGATCTGCGGCCTATCCTGTAGGCAGGGAAATGGGAAGACTAGATGGGCCTAGCGGTCCTTATCTGCCGTCAAAGTCTATGTTTCTATGTTTCTATCCCCTCTCCACGACTACACATTGCAAGCACCATGTCGGCCCTATTTGCACATGGCTTCATCATGTTGACATGGTACATCCTTTCAATCTGTCTTCTATCAGGTAACTCCACAATGTAATTCACATCATTTACCTTCCTAGCCACTTTGTATGGTCCTGCCCACTCAGCTTGCAGCTTGTCTTTCCAGACCGGAATAAGGACCATGACTTCCTGACCCACCACGTACGATCAAGCTCTGGCTCTGCGGTCATACCACACCTTTTGTTTCTGTTGGGCAACTGCCACCTTGCTCTGGGCTGTCCCCATAAGCTCCTTCAGTCTTTCTCTAAACCTAAGGGCATAATCCACAATGGAAGTTCCCTGGGTGGCGTGCTTGCCTTCCCAGACCTCCCAGATCTAGTCAAGGGGCCCACGTATCCAGCGTCCATATAACAGTTCGAAGGGGGAAAATCCTGTCGACTCTTGGGGCACCTCCCTGTATGCAAGCAACAGGTGGGGAAGGTATTTCTCCCAGTCCCTCCCATGCTGTTCAGCAAACGCCCGGAGCATTGACTTTAGGGTACCACTGAATCGTTCCACAAGTCCACTGGTTTGTGGGTGATACGGTGTCGTGCATCTCTGCACCACCCCACACTTCTCCCATAAACATTTCATCAGGTCCGACATTAAGGAACCCCCTCGATCGATGATTACCTCCTGCGGAAACCCAACACAGGAGAAAATCCCAGGTAAGACATCTGCCACTTTGTCCGTCCTGAGTGAGGATAGGGCAACTGCCTCTGGGTACCGAGTGGCATAATCCACTACAGTCAGGATGAATCTCTTCCCTGAGGAGCTGGAGGTATTTAAAGACCCCACAATATCTATTCCCGCCCTCTGGAATGGCTCCACTATGGGCAATGGAATCAGGGCTGCTTGGGTTTTCTTGCCCGCTTTCCCTATTTCTTGGCACTGGTGACAAGACCCACAATACTCCTTCACCTGCTGGGTGAAGTTAGGCCAGCAGAAATTCTGGGCCAACCGCTACGTCATGCGTGTGATTCCCAGATGACCAGACAAGGGAATATCATGTGCAATCTTGAGCAACTGCTCACAATACCCCTGGGGAACGACAAGCTGCCTGCCTAGCATCCCTCCCTCTGTCTGTACTGCCCGAATATAGATAAGTCAATTTTCCCAATAAACCTTATGTCGGCCGTCACCTCCCTGTACTCCGTCAGAGTCTGCCGAAGCCCTCAGCTTCTCTAAACTAGGGTCACCCTCTGAGCAGCTGCAAACCCCTCACACATTCCCAAGGCATGGGACAAGTCCCTTTCAGTCACTAAACTAGGGTCCCTAGCACTAGTGTCAGGGCCCTCAGGATCACTGTCAATTCCAACTATCAGACAATGGGTCACCCCTCCCTCTTCGGAGTAACCCTCCGTAGCTGTGTGGTTACTTGCTACCGGGGAAATTTCTACCCCCTTTTTATCAGCCTCCCCATCTGGAGACACAGGCTGGGGAACCAGCCTCTCAGTGATCTCCACACTGGTTTCTGTGGGGTTCAGGGAGCTACAATTTTCCCTTGCCGCTTGGCTATGGGTAACTGCACATATCATCCCGTTGGGGATTGTTACCCAGGATCACATCCACTGCTAATGTTTTGGCTACAGCCACATGTTGCACAGTTCCCCCTGTTTCATCCCAGTCTAAGAGAACACTAGTGAGGGGCAATGTTTTCTCTTCACTAGTGAACCCTTGGACAGTAACATATTTATTGGGTATAAGCTGACCAGGTTGTACCTGATCCCCTTTCACCAAGGTCAGGGATGCCCCTGTGTCCCTTAACCCCTGCGTCTGTACACCATTCACCATGACTGGGTGCATGTGTTACCTCATGTTCACTGGCATGTTTCCAGGGACACATAAACGACCCACTTATTTTCTAGCACCCTGTTGTGTATCATTGCTCGTCTTTTTGGGACACTGTCTGGCAATATGCCCAGTTTCTTTACACAGCCAACAGGTATTTCTTACTTCAGAGAAATCTTTTCTTTGAAACCTAGGGCTAACTGGTTTCGGTGGAGGCAGTGAGGGTTTTAGCTGCCTTGAAGGCGTGCTTTTCCCTTTCTGTGCTGCCACGCCCACCCCACTCACTCTCAGAGCAGGTCTGCTCTTGGCATAGCAGTCAGAGAGTTCAGCAGCCTCTTGCACTGTTTTTGGATCTCTGTCCTCCAGCCAGGTTTTTAGCTCTGCTGGGCATGCCCAATAAAAGTGTTCTAATAAAATCACATTTTCAATTTTATCAACAGAGTTTGCCTCAATTCCTTCCCACCAAAGTTTTAAAAACTGACGTTGTTTCGTGGCTAGCTCCTCGTAGCTCCTATCAGGGCTTCTCCTGAGCTTACTGAATTTAGCTCTGTATGATTCAGCAGTTAAGTCAAACTTTTTTAACAGTGCAGCTTTTAGCTTGCTGAAATCATTGTTGTCCTCATTGTCCATTTGACCCAATGCATCACGAGCTTTCCCAGTAAGTAGCGGGGATAGCTGGAAGTTCCAGGACTCTCTAGGAATTTTAGCCTGAATACAAACTTTTTCAAAAGAATTTAAAAAGGCATCCATGTCCTCCCCTTCCTTAAACTCAGCTATTAATTTGGAGTTCAATTTGTAACCCAGTCCTGCAGTCCCAGTTAAACCTAAGCCACTTACCTGCTCTGGTGCCGCTGGTCAGAGTCGTATCTTCTCCAGTTCGTGTTGCCTCTGGTGCTCCTTCTCCTCACGGTCTGCATCTCGGCATTCTCATTCTCTTTTCTCCTCGGCAGCTTGCTGGTGCTCACGCTCCTCATGGTCTGCCTCCCTCTGTTGTCACTCTGCCTTTCGATCCGTCTCTCTCTGTTCGCGCTCTGCCTCCAGTTCCATCCTGCGCAACTCAATTTGCCGTTTGAGTACCTCTGGATTCAGGATACTGGTGACCATCCCCTGCTGCTGTGGCCCTTCACTGACACTGGCCCTGCTGTCCTTTTCAGTCACGGTCGGTGATTCGCTGCTCTGGGTACCTGCTACCATCAGGGCCTCTATGAGGTTCTGCTTTTTGGCTGTCACCTCGAACCGGACTCCCCTGTCCCCGCACAACTGCTTCAAGTAATCTACAGTGTGCCTGCTGTAGTCGGAAGCCATCTTCTTCTTCACTCACTATGGCTACTCTGACTTGCACTTTAGAGAAAAAAAAAAAATGGGTAGGAACGGAACTGTATGCCAAGTGATATATAGTTCCGTTTCCTTTTTAAAATAAAACTCTGCCTTTTTTTTTCTTTCTTTGCAAGAGAGCTTATGATCTCAGCTGACACAGAACAATACAAGCTTGTGATACCAAAATTATGCCACCGCTGCCAACCAATCTGTCAAAAACCCACTCAGCAGGTTAGGCCCTCTACTCCCAAAGTGCCAACCTCTGAGCGCAGTCTTGTGAACAGTGTAACAGACGAGGTAATCCTCTTGTCTGTTTTTGTGAGTTCGGATCAACCTTTGGTCTCAAGTTCTGGAGGGATTCAAACTGTGAACCTCTTGCTAGTGTACCGAATGCACAGGCTCAGATATTTCTGTCTTCGGGGCAGATATCTTTGCCTATGGGGACCTAACCAGGTATACAGAGATGAACCCTTAAAAATTTTAATAAAGACCTCAGACTTAAAACGCTTCTCTTTCCAGTTTGGTACCACCATTCAAGCTTATGTTTAGTATCTGCAATAACCATATGCTTTTCTTACAACTAAAAAAAAGTCAAAGACAAACCAAGTAAGTTCTAAAAATAATTTTACTAAACTAGTTAAAAATATGTAAAACGCAAAATACAGAACTCTTATATCCCAAGACATGCACATCTTTTAAAAGAACAAGGTTTAAAAAGTGCAAATTCCTACTTACAGTACTTAGATTTGAAATCTTTCTAAATACTGGTTTACAAGTGCTCCAAAGATCTTTCTTCAGTCAGAGTCTAGGTAAAAATGTGTAAGTGAAACAGAGTATTCCTTAAACAACTGTATGGGACAACCCATTTTTGTGTGAGGTCAGCTAGCTCCTCCTCTGTCAGATTATGTACAAAAAAATATATATCTTATACCAAAGTATCTTCTTTTGATCTCATAATAAGCTTCCTCCTTCCAGGACATGACAGCATCTTTATGATTTTCACACTTCTATGTAATAACCTGGGTTTTCCTTCCAACATCATAAAATGGATATGTTATAGCAAGTATGGCTGTAATTAATTCAGACAGACAGGATCCTTAATTAAGGCCTTACATGTAACACATGGTCTCTAAAAACTGAGTGTGTGTGAACTCACATGCTGTCCGCATTTTTCTTATGGTTTTCATCTTTAGCTAAAATCTGGGGTGATGAGTGAGGTCATTCTAAGAGCACCAGATTTTTTCAGCAGAGACAGTCAGTAATACATTTTCTATTAAAAAAAAATGATACAGCACTCAGAGCTGGCTGTCTACGTCACAATGATGTCTTTGACATCTCCGCCAAACAGGACAGGACCCCAGAAGGGGGCATCTTGAATTGCCGATTGAACCTCTGGTGCCAGGCCGGAGATCCTCGGCCATGAGTGCCTTCATAAGCTTATGACAGTTGCCATTCATCTTGCGGAAGTATCTACTGCATTGTAAGTAGCTCTCAGGGTGCGACAGCTGGCAGATCTGGTCGATCCTTGGGTGGTCTCAAGAAGAGGAGAAAGCAAAAGATAGAAAGAAGATATAGAGGTAAGGGATAAGGAAGGGGGTGGGGGAAGGGCTCTCCGCCAAGATAACTTAGAAGACCACTGGCTTGAAATAGACTCAAAAGCCCCGTGGGGAGGACAAGGGAGAAGGATCCCGCCAGTTGCAGGGGTTATTGAACCAAGGTCTGAATGATTTTAGAAGGCCTTGCAAGGCTTGGCGGGGACAGATCTCTCTTCCCGCCCATTATCCGTATCTGATTTGAACATCTTGAAGCCTAGGTCTCAAAGACTGTCCCTTGGAGGGCAGGCAGTCCTGCTCAGAAGAGGAGTGAGCCTAGCCTGAGATATAGGGAAAAAGTAGTGGGAAAATAAAACAGCTAATAGTTTTCCCAAGGGAGTACTGGCGTAGTCCCCACTTCAGGAGAAGAGAACTATGGGACATCCGTGTCATAAGAGAAAGAGAGGGAGGAAAAATCCCACAGACTCTCCTAGGAATGCAAGTCTGGACGTCACCTCATTGGCGTTGTAAGATGCCCGTGCCTGATGCCTTGCAAGCACCAGACACTGTGCAGAGAGGGCGATGGCCTGTCTAGATTGCTCCGAATCAGGCAAGGATGCTAATACTTGTGTTAGCATCGACCACAGGTGCCTGCTATAGGCAGCGTGGTGAACCTGATGAGAATCTATACAAAGTAACACACGAGCTGAAGAGAACACCCTTCTACCCCACCAGTCGAATTCTGCAGAATCCGAATCCAGGGGTCAGTCATGCATCAGGCGCTGAATCCCAGAAGGAGTATCTAAGGATGTTGGCTTTGAAGGCGGGTGAGGTAGTAAACCTAGAGACTCCTAGTGAGCACAATTCCGTGTCCTGCAGTCCGCTGGGGGGGGGGGGAGAGAGGCAGCTGGAGACTACCAGATGCGGACTGATGCTTCCCGGAAGGGAACAGGCCAGAAGGGTACCACCAGGTGGTAAGCACTGAATTCGCTCAAGAATGAAAGCATCTCCCGCTTGGTACTGCTTCTGATAATGTGAGATATGCAGAACTCCTGAACCAGCCTTGAGAGGAACCGCTGATATTCAGTGAAATCAGCAGTGGATGACAGGTGGACAGAATGTTCCTCTCCTTCAGAGGAGGGAGACGAGGAGGAGGAAAAGGAGCTTGAATGTTCAGGGTCCTCCTGCAGCGGGGGAGACAGGTGGAAGACCTGTTCGTCCATGGCTCTCACGTAGCTGGGGAAGGCTGCCGCAGTGGCCCTGAACATCTCCCAGGTTAAGGGACCCATAGGACCACATGGCCTGGGGGAGGTGTGTCTGCAGAGGGAGGGGAGAAGGGCACCTAAGTGACAGTGCCTGGCCTCTGCCAGGGCTCTGAGACCCAGCCACTGGCCCTGCCCCATAGGGGGATCTGGGGGTCGACCAGAGTAGCGAAGACTGTAAAGCTGAAAACAAACCCCGGATGAGCCCTAGGGAGACTCTCCCCTGTGGCATGACTGGGGTTGCATTAGCCCAGGAGGGCAATCCTCCGCACTGCCAACTAAGGGCGTCTCAGAGACCTCATGGGAAAGGCAGGGTTCAGCACTCCGACTCCTCCCTACTCCCGAAGGGTAGTGGACGGGGGGCCGACGCACCCCACCGTCCCCTCAACCCTTTGGACTCCAAAGCTTCCCTTTTCCTCGTCCCCAGCAAGGGAGGCCACAGAAGAGGGGGTCCCGGTCCCCACCTGGAGGGTCATGGCAGCACCAGGAATAGCAGCTGCCACGTCCACCCCAGGAGAGGACACCTCACCTGGCACCCCCAAGCCGCTGTCCCAAACGGGCCCCCCATGGCCAACTGTGACAGAGGGGGCAGTCTGGACTACAGGCTCTGGGAGGGGAATGCTGGGTCGCCTGGTGCCATGCCCCAGAGGGCTCTCAGACTCCAAGGAGTTGGGGTGCCAGTCCGGGTTGGTATGCGAGTCATCATCCCCTGAAGAGGAGGAGACCAGGAAGACCTCTAGACTAGTGACCCCGGAAAGGCCCTTGGCGACAGGACACGGCACCGCCCCAATCACCGGTGCCACGGACAGTACCGGGATCTGAGGCAGTGCTGAGGGTCCACCAGTGCCAGACCCAGCAGCCGTGGGCCGCGACACTAGGGGAGCCTACACCTCCGTGGAGGTGACTACCAGGGCGGTGCCAGCAGCCCAGCTCCGCAGGGAACCGAGTCACCCCTCCAGCACTGCAGAAAAGGCCTCCCCCTCAGCAAGGCTAGAATCAGAGGAGGCTTCCTCCTCATAGGGTCGTATAGACCCAGTAGGGGACCCGGAGGAAGGGTCAAGAGTTCTTGCCTTGGTGAACTGCGAGCGATGCTGTCCTCTGAAAGTCAGCAGAGCCCTGCCCACTTTAAATGCATGGACTTCCAAAAACACAGCAGTCCATGGAGAAGCAAGTGTTGCAATTGTCCCAGTCATGCTTGGGTCCTAGGCAGCGCAGGCAAACGTCATGTCGGTCCGTAATGGAAAAATGCCGGGCATGGGGGCACGGCCCGCTTTGGATTTCTTACTAGGCCTTGAACCTGACATGACGCAAAATAAACAGGAAAACTATAACAAAAGACTCAGCACCATTTATTGAAAAACAAGGAAAGATCTTACCAGGTAAAAACGTGGCCAAGAACCTGGATGGAGATCAACAGAGAACTAGGCCCGATGTCGAAGATAAACTCAAGACTCACACAGCAGGTACTACCGCGATGGTGGGAGAAAACAGAACTGGGATGGAGGAGGAGGCATAACGGCCAACCCTCGTGCGCCACACAGTGCGTTGGCCACGTGGGCGGTGCCGTTGGTGCAGACTCCTCCCTCCATAAAAAAAATCCCGTAGCGGGTGTGCACCTCTGGCTTTACGCAGCAGTAATGAGTGGTGAAGACTGACAAGGGAAGATCTGGAGGGTGGGTGTGGGTACCGCTCACTATATAGCGTAACGCTGATGTCGGTCACATGACATTGGGTGGGCGGTCCCCCGCCAGACAGTGCTAGCTAAAGTTTTCTGTGTGTTCCTAGCGCCTGGTGGCTTAGTCCTCATGGTTAGTACCTACTGCAAGAGCCCTCTCGAAGTAAGATCTTGAAATTCTTCAGAGAAGAGAACGTAGTTCTGTCCCCTTTGAATGGCACAGCATAACTGGGGAGTTGCTGCTAGTGCATGGAATCCTCAGGTGCCCAACATTCTAAATCTTGGGCTGTGACATTCCCCCTGGTAGAGGTGCACCATACCCAGTTGCAGGGATTACCCATTGACAATGTGGAGTACTACAGAAAGTGATGGTATTGATGGCATCAGTGATTACAAGAGTGAAAGTAAATTTATTAAACATAAAACGCACTGAGAAAAAAAGCAGGTAAACATTAGTGATGGAATCCAATGAAGGTATTTTTATGGTCTGATGTGAAACTGAAGGTGGGAAAAATAAAACTGAGGAGGTATGTAGCTGCCCACATTATACAGGTGCTAATGATGTGCGTATTCATGTGCAGCCGCAGCTAGACAAAAGTTTCTGAGTGGTTCTGACACTGTTGGCTTACAGTTCCCAAGGGGTGGCTCAATGTAGGGAGATGTCCTTTAAAATATGTTCAATTTTAAGGAAACTGCTACAAATAAATAAATTCTTCTATTTGGCTTTGGTATCAGCGTATTATTAATCTCTGCACTTTATAGTCCTATTAGCATTACATTCCTCAAATAAACAAAGAGAACTTTATCTTACCTTTGTCTTTTTTCAGCGATTCTTAAGATATTGCACACGGAGAGTGAATCTTTCAGACAGCTCTGTTGTTAGGCCGCAGTCCTGCATCAGCGTCAATGCATGGTCTGGGCCAAACATCTTAGCCAACAGGAGAGCTAGGTTCTCCACAGAAATGCAGTTTGACCAATCAGAGCTGCCATTAACAACACCACTTCCATTTTGTACGCCATGGTGGTGTGACTCAGTGCTACAGTGATGGGCAAGTTGCAGAAGAAACTTCCATTCATCTAGCGTCTCAGGAATTAAACCTAAAATCAAAAGAAAACTCCAAATTGAACTCTAAGAGCCATTACTGATACCACAGTTACAAGTATTTCACATATTTTATAGTTGCATTATTAGTTGTTATTGAATTTACATTTGTCCTCTGCAGTGCAATGCACTCAGTGAACATTTCAGGTTGTTGAGGGTTTAACATAGCTGACTGTTAATCTGCCAAAAACCATCAACTATGAGAGCATTATTGGTAAGACAAGTAGCTTATTTTCTGATGCAGAGTCTGAATGAACTGTGGCTATGTTTAATTTACTGAGTAATTCTAGGCTTGTTTTTTTCACCTATAGTAGAACAGCCCGCTGAAACATAACATCACCTTTTCAGTGGGGTTCTGCTTCTACCCATTTCTGTAGCTGGGTGGACTGGAACGCTAAGAGGTTAACTGACTAGCTGAAAGTCACAAAAATGAGAGTTACTCACCTGTAACCATAGTTCCAGGAGTGGTATATGGTGCACATCCACACTTTGGCAGTCTTCCTTCCCCTTTAATTTCAGCCAGAATGTTTTCAAGCTAAGCTCCTCCCACCCACTCAGGTGATATCCTCCTAAGCTCCACCCCGTGATGTTAAATCATGCACACTGGAAGCAGGGATCTGTGTGCCACTTGCAAGGGGAGGTCGGGTGGGTCGTGTGGATGTACATCATACCACTCCTAGAACTGTGGTTACAGGTAAGTAAGAAAAAATTACTCACCTTAGTAATTGCTTTTCTTCTCATGGAGTCTTGCTATATTATGACATATAGCAGTTAGCCACAGCACTTGAACTGCCCCAGAGAGGAAGGAGTTAACGCCAGGCTGACTGGAGTTCCAAGCGCGAGCGCCTTGCTGAAAGCCCTATCTGGCTAGTTTCAAATTGAAACTGTCAGATCTTTATGGAGCCAACACTAAGCAAAAGTCTGTGTGGAAAAAACTCTACACTAGCCAAATGGCTACCTACTAGTAGAAATAACAATAACAGAAACAACAACAACAACAACAATATCACCCTGACAAGCACTATTAGGCCCCCCTCCCCAAAAGACTCAAGTCCAGGAGGGGGGCCAAACCTACAAGTAAAACAGAAATACCTAGTTTTCCTAATCCTAAAGAAAAGGGAAAAAAGGAAAAAAGAGCTATAATGGCATGACACAGTGCTTGCACCAATTTGCCAACCCCTTACCCAAGTAGAAGTTCTGAGAGGGCAGGTTAGGTATAATATATAGCAAGACTCCATGAGAAGAAAAGCAATTACTAAGGTGAGTAATTTTTTCTTCAAACACTATGAAGTCTTGCTATATTATGACATATAGCAGATTACACAGCAGTACTCTCCATGGAGGAGGGCCAGAACCTACTTAGGAAATAGGCTCTGAAGCATCGGCTGTGCTAAACTGAGCATCTCTCCTGACTGACATCCAGGGAGTAATGCTTGGTAAAGGTGTGAACTGTTTTCCAGGTAGCAGCTTGACAGATTTCCAGAATGGAATATCTCAGCAGCCGCTAGAGATGCAGCTGTACCCCTGGTGGAATGGGCCCTCAGTCCTGAGGGGGTTCTCACCTAGTTTTGGTAGCAAAATTGGATACAAGAGACAATCCACCTGGCAAATGTCCTCTTAGTGGCAGGTTTCCTTGCCAACCCTCGCCATAGGTAAGGAGAAGAGTTGGAGGATTCAACCTGTGACCCTTGGTGCTGCTCCAAATAGTAGCTTAAAGCTCTTTAACGCCCAACTGTGCAATCTCCTCTCACCCGAGGAAGAATGCTCAGTGAAAAATACTGAAGGGAGATGGATTGGTTAAGATGGAAATCTGAAACCACTTTAGGTAAAAACTTTCTGTTAGTCCTGAGGACTACCTTATCTCTGTGAAAAGAAATAAAATCCTTTTCCACTGACAGGGCTTGTAACTCACTTATGCGTCTGGCAGAAGTGATGGCCACTAGGAAAACAGTTTTCCAAGTTAGGAACTTAAGGTCTGCTGAAGACAGAGGTTCAAAGGGGTTGCATTAACTGAGCAATGTAACATTAAGGTCCCAGGCAGGGCTGGGTCCCAAAAGGAGGGTTAGTGTGAAGTAACCCTTAAAAACTTGGAAAACACAGGGTGAGAAGAAAGGGAGGCAGGCTTTCCTGCTGATACAAAAGCAGAGACAGCTGCCAGATGAACCTTTAAGGTAGCTGGCCTGAGGCCTAAGGAATTAAGATGGACCAAGTAGTCCAGCAAAATGGGCAAATCAGCAGATTCTGGAACAATTTGCTTCCCAGAACACCAGATGGAGAACCTCTTCCATTTGGAATTATAAGTGGCCCTAGTAGAAGGCTTTCTAGAGGCCTTTAAAATATCAAGGACACCGTGAGAAAGGTGTCATTCAGCAAATTCTAACTCCTCAAGAGCCAAGCCTTGAGGTGGAGGGATTTGAGGTCCGGATACCAAACTCTCTCCTGGGCACAAGTCAGCAGGTTGTGGACCCTGGGAAGGCCCAGGGGAGGGTGGACTGACAGGGACAGAAGCAGTGGGTACCAGGTTTGCCTGGCCAAGTCTGGTGCAATCAGAATCACTTTGCAGGGCTGGGATCTGATTTTTACTAACACCCTGAAGAGAAGGGGAAGGGGGAAAGGCATACAGGAACTTCCTTCCAATCTAACAAAAAGGCCCAGGGGACTGAGCCCATTACTGGAGGCCTGCAACAGAACAGAGGAAGTTGGTGGTTGTCTGGGGCTGCAAAAGATCTATCTGAGGAGTGCCCCATCTGGCAAAAACTGACCCCAGCACTAGGGATTCAAAGACCATCTCGTGATGACCCTGAGAAATCCTGCTGAGGGCATCCGCTAGGACATTGTCCTTCCCTGGAAGGTGAACTGCTACTAGGGAGGTGTTCAGGAGTAAGCCAGAGACCACAACTTCATTGCTTCGGTGCACAAGGCTGATGACCGAGTGCCCCCCTGCTTGTTGATGTACCACATTGTTGTGGTATTGTCTGTCCTGACCTGAACTGCTTTGTTCTGGACAGATGCTGAGAAAACCTGAAGAGCTAAAAAGACAGCTCTGAGTTCCAACAGGTTGATGTGGAGCAGAGATTCCTGGGGGGACCACACTCCCTGAGTGGAAAGGTCGCCCAAGTGCGCTCCCCACCCCAGCAAGGAGGCATCCGTGGTGAGGGTGAGGGAATGAGAAATGGGAATGAAGGGGACCCCTAGTCTTAGATTGCTCTGATCCTGCCACCACTGAAGAGCAAGAATCAGAGTTTGGGTCACTGGGACCAATTTGGTAAGGGGGTCCCTCCTTTGGGACCAATAGGCCCTCAAATGAAACTGAATGTCTCTCATCTGGAATCTTGCTCCTTGCACTACAGCTGTGGAGGCAGCCATGTGCCCTAGAAGTTGCAGAGTGCCTTGCTGGTCGAGAGACCCAAGAGGGTGAAAGAGGATGCCAGGGCAATCAGCTTCTACCCCTTCCGAGGGGAGAAATGCCCCTGGCCAACTTTGTGTCCAATTCCGCACCTATGAAAGTTAGTACCTGAACTGGTTCTAGAACTGACTTTGTAAATTCAGCAGGAATCCAAGGAAGTGAGAAGCTGCTGGGTGACTTGCAAGTGGATTTTACCTGATCTGGGACTGACCCACAATGAGCCAGTCGTCCAGGTAGGGAAACACAGCAACCCCTTGCCTTCTTAAATGAGCCACTACCACAGCTAGACATTTTGTGAATACCCTTGGAGCAGAGGTGAGACCGAAAGGCATTGCTCTGAACTGGTAGTGATCTGAGGGCAGTTCGAACCTGAGGTATTTTCGTGAGAAGGCCTGATCAGGACATGAAAATAGGCATCCTTGAGGTCCAGGGAGGCTAGCCAGTCCCCTGGCCTGAGGGAGGGCAAAATCATTGCCAGAGTTAACATTTTGAACTTTGGTTTCAAAAGATGTTTGTTCAGGTACCTTAAGTCTAGAATGGGCCGCCATTTTCCTGTCTTTTTTGGGGTAAGGAAGTATCTGGAGTACAGCCCCTTGCCCTGGTGACAAGGAGGAACCCTTTCCACTGCTTTGCAGTCTAGGAGGGAAGAGACCTCTGCTTCCAAAGCAAGGGCCTCTAAAGGGCTTGCAGGTGGAAAATGTCTGGTTCTCATCTTTGGAAACTGTTTGAAGCTGAGAACCAGACCCTGGCTTACTACCTCCAGAACCCATTTGTCCAAAGTTAGGGACACCCAGTTCTGGCTGAAATAAGCCAACCTGCCTCCAACTGGTACAGGAGAATCGGCCCTGGGCATCCCATCAGGGTGCCTGCTTGGCAGTAGCCTTAGGCTGAGGGGTGGGGGACGGTTTACCTGCGCCCCGTCTACCTCTGCCTCTGAAAAAACCCCTCTGTGCAAAAGCAGAGGCTTGGGATTGATAAAAAGGCCTGTGGAAAGGCCTGCCCCTACCTCTGGGGTGTGCCTCTGTGAGTGGCATGCCTCCCTTGCCTGGGCACTTTGTAGGTAGTTCTGTATTCATCCATCTTTTTCATATAATTTTCCGCTTGCTCTCCAAACAGAGAATTTCCCACCACAGGAAAATCCATAGCCTTGACTGAGTATCCTGTGACAGATTAGTGCACCTGAGCCATGCCAACCCACGGAAAGCTACAGAAGTGGCCATGACCCTAGAGGAAACATCATTAACATCTACAGCAGTATGAAATTGAACTTTAGAGGCTTCAATGCCATCAGCAGCCACCTGTTCCATTCACTAGCCAGCTGGCCATGGGCTGCTTGGCTAACTGCAACACTGTATCCCATCTAGATTTCTGATATCTAGCCACATAAGCTATATAATTTGCCTGCCTGAGTCCCAAAGAAGCTGCCATATACTGTTTTTTGCCATGGCATCAATCTTCCTGGAATCCTTATCAGGAGGATGTGAGGCCAGGGGATGTTAGCCTTGTCACAGGCTGCAGCTTGTACCACACCTACATGACTACACTGCTCAGTGAGGAAGTCTGTATCAGGGCCTGATAAAGCATACCTTCTGTCCATTTTTATCTACAGGAGGGACAGAATGAGGATTTTTAAAATTTTTGTTGTTTGCTTCCTAAATGACTTATGCAAAGGAATAGACAACCTCCTAGACTCTGGGATATCCATCATCTCAACATAATCAGGCTCCTCTTGCTCATCCACAGCCTCTTCCAAGGGAAGCTGGAGGTTTCTGCAACCTTTTGTAAAACATAAAATGAGAAGGGACTCAGACAGCATAGGGGAGATTCTAATGGTCTGTCTGGAGAAATGTCCAGTTCAATGGGCACGCCCAGACCCTCCCAGCCACATACATAATGATCAAAATCTTCCTCCCCTCCTGTGGTTCATAAAATTCTCAACATCATACTCTTGAACCACTGGAACCGAACGAACCAACTTTTGCCAGCTGTTGGTGGTTCGCCGTCCCTGAGACAGTGACTGGACAATCTGTATGGCTTTAGTTATCTCTGCAGCAGTTGGAGAGGCAATCTTGCACTCCAGACCTGCTGATTTCTTAGATTTTTTACTGGGACCGTTCCTCAGAACCAGCCTTCCTTTGCCCGAGGAAGTCTCGCCTCTGTCAGAGGGCACTCTCTGGTCCAGTGGGTGCTGGACCGGCTGGCCATCCGGGTCAGCGGACTTTTGGCCTCTCGCCCCTGAGCTGGCCCAATCTTTTCTCCAGGGTGGCTGCAGGGAAATTCTTACACACCTGGCAGTCTGACAGGAGGTGGTCAGCCCCCAGACAATAAACACATGTGGTGTGTGGGTCAGCCTTGGCAAAGGCTTCCCCACAAACATCACAGTGTTGAAACCCAGTGGGCCCGGTTTTTCTTTTGGGTTTCTCAGACATAATGCCAGCCTATCCAAAAACTTGCCCTTTTTATGGCAGTGCCAGGCAAGACACCCTTATCGGTTCCTAACCGTGTCACGGGTATTTGAAAAAACCCAATTTAAAAGTTAGGTTTTTTTTAGAACCGATAAGAACCGGGAACCGCACTCTAAAAGCCCAAATTATTGTTTAAAATTAGTATTTTTGAAAACCGATCGGTTCAAAACCGAACCGATAATGAATTTCCACACAGACTTTAAAATCCTGTACTTACGGTTTACCAGATAGAGCTTTGAACCGAAATGCGGTAAAATAATTACTTTTGCCGGTTAAAATGAACCGAGAAACACTCGTTTGAACCGAGAAATGAACCAAGCTGAAGGAGAGATCTCCGGAGCGACTGTTCAGTGAAGCGGAGTAAAGAATCTGACAGTTTCAATTTGAAACTAGCCAGATAGAGCTTTCAGCAAGGCGCTCGCGCTTGGAACTCCAGTCAGCCTGGAGTTAACTCCTTCCTCTCCGGGGCAGTTCAAGTGCTGTGGCTAACTGCTATATGTCATAATATAGCAAGACTTCATGGTGTTTGAAACCTTATTTCTAGGGGCATGGATATGGTGCACTATCCACACTTTGGCAGACTCCTAGCAGTTCTCCGGGAGAAGGGGCAAGGCACTGTAGTAGGGAGTATTCCTGGAACATCATATCTGTTAGTTAAAAAGTCTGTTGCAACAGCATGTCCCTATCCTTTACTATCCCTTTTCTTCTTTCTGTGTTTTTCCCCCCATCTTACAGGCAGGCCACCTCTCAGATGGCTCTCTTGCTCTTTACTGCCTCTGCTTTTCTAGGCTATTCCAGGAATCCCCCATTGCAATCCTTCCCCAAAGTAATTTATGTTCCTGCACGAATGTGCGAATTAGAGCGAGCGAGTCGCACTCACTAAAATAATATAAGGGCTAAGGAACAGGGTAAAAGCCAGGGATTTAGCTTCTAGACTGCCTCTTTAGGTTTTTCTGTGTGTTAGTGACACAGGTTAGGTAGGGTTTGTAAAATAATGAGACGTCCCTTGTGGTAACTTGCAATAAGCAAACAGGCTGCTGTTTAAACACAACTGAGCAAAGCATCACTATCTGCCTGACTAGGAAAGACCTTTCTGTGTTTTGGGCAGCACAGGTTACGCAGGGGTTTTAGTAAAGAAAAGTTCAGCATTGCAGCTAGTGCATTCAGGCAATGAAATACTGAATAAATTACTACTGACTGCAGTCCAATGGAGGAATAGTTTTCTGGTTACTAAGACATGAATCCAGCAAAGAAAGCAATTCAAAACATAAATGTTTTATCAGGAAAGGTTTACCTTGGGCTGGTGTTTAGGTTATAGCTCATTTTAAACATTGTTGTTTAACCCTGCTATATATCTGACTTGGAAACAAACAATATGTCTGAATTTAAAATGCTTAGAAAGAAAATGTAGTAAGGTATTAATGTTTAGAAAGAAAGAAATGTCAAAATAAAGTACATGTGGTGTTTTTAGTATTTTTTACTTAGGCATTTCCTGGTAGTTGCAGTTTGGGGAGTGGCCCTGTTGCTGCCTGATCCTCTCCTGTCCAAGCCTTCTATAGAGCCGGCCGGCCTCTGTGTTTCCATCTATACTGGGTTGAAGACATGTGGGAGGAACCAAGACAGCAGGGAGCCACCCTCAACAAACATATTATGCCACAGAATGATTTAAATATGGTTCTAGCACTGAAAAATGAAAGATGTTTGAATTCAACTGCATATAGGATGCTTGGTAGTAAATAATAAAGTGTATTTAACAAAATAAAGTTTAACTTTCCAAAAGGGGGTGGAGCTTCATAACACCACCTGACCCATCCATGTATATAGAGGGCTCAGTTGAGCTTTGGTAGTGAAGGAGTAGGGAGCAGATCTTATAGCTCAGCAGATGGTCTGACTCCTCCTTGGACCCTAGTTCCTCCTAGTGGTTGAATGCAATAATTTTGTTTGTTACTGCATATTTCAGTTATCTCTCTTTATTTTTATTTGGTCGCTGTACAGTTCGATTCTTTATTTTCATCGAGTTCTGTTTGCTGAATAAAAGCTATTTTGAGTTCATTTTATGGGTGTCTGCCTCCATCTATCCCCCCACGTCTACACTGGTGTTAGAAGTGGGATAGTTGAGGCACCCCTGTTCGGTGGATCAATTGGAGTATCGTCCCAGATACCCAGATGGAGGAACAGCAGAAGCCAGTTGTGACCCTTCAACCCAGTTTAAGTAGGGTCCAGACCCGCCACATGACGGAAATATCAGGAGAACCCCTACTGCCTGGATTAGAGGATGTGAGGAGGAAGACGGCGACCAAAAGAGAGGGTGAGGTACAGGAATCAGAAGGTGCCACGGCTGCAGAGACAGAAAAGGTACCCGAAGAACAACCTCCAGAGAATATACAGGACCTATTGAAATGGTTATGTATCCGGCAACTAGACATGTAAAAAGACAGAGCGAGGCAAGATGGAATGACACCCTTCGTGCCATCCTTGCATCCAGACCTAATGTTCATCGGGATACGGATAGTCCTAAAGACATTAAGATTTCTAAACTAACTGAAGAGGATGACATCGAAGCATACATCACTACCTTTGAGAGGGTGGCAGAAGCCTGTCAGTGGCCCAAAGATCAGTAGGTAGTACGCTTAGCTCCTTATCTCTCAGGTAAGGCACAGCTGTCCTACAGTCATATTGATGCCAGACATATTAATGATTATGACTTTGTGCGTCAAGCAATACTTAAAAGATATGACATTAATACAGACACTTATCGTCAAAGATTTCGGACATTTCAGTTTAATACAAATGACTCTCCTCAAGAAACATATACCCGATTACAAGACTTATGTTATAAGTGGTTACAACCAGTGACTAGATCTGTAGAACAAGTCATGGAATCGGTTATACTAGAACAATTTATTAAGATACTACCTCAGGACGTTCAAACATGGGTAAGAGAACACCGTCCCGAAACATCTAAGAAAGCTATAGAACTGGCCGAAGACCATCTGGCAGCACGTCCGTCAAGAACAAGAACACAAACTGGCCCACGAGGACCCTTACCCATGGTAAGAAAATACAGGTTACTCACCTGTAACAGGAGTTCTAGGAATGGTATATGTTGTTCATCCACACTTATTGGCAGGTTCCTTGCCGCTTTAAATCTTGCCGGAAGGTCTTCAAGCTAGCTCCTCCCACCCACCCGGGTGGTAAAACTCCTGCCCGCCCCCATGACGCCAGATCTGGGCCGGCTGGAAGCTCAGGTTGTGCGTCAAGCCGGGATAGGTCGGAGATTATAGGATGAACAACATATACCATTCCTAGAACTCCTGTTACAGGTGAGTAACCTGTATTTCTAGGGACATGGATATGTTGTTCATCCACACTTATTGGCAGACTCAAGCAGTTCTCCGGGGGAGGGAGGCAGACACCCTCTAATATTTACTTGGGGAACAAAGATTGGAGAACCGAGGCCCCAAAACCAGCATCCCGGCGTGACTCAAGGTCGTGTGGTAGTGGGAAATAAAGGTGTGTGCTGACTTCCAGGTAGCAGCCCTGCAGATCTCCTGGATAGGGACATCCCTGGAAGCAGCCACCGATGCAGCAGTATGGCGGGTAGAATGAGCTCTTATCCCTCTGGGAGGCTCCATGCCCGCTAACTCATAGCAGAGATTTATGCAGGAGGTGACCCATCTGCCTATCGTCCGCTTGGCTGCAGGTCTGCCAGGTGCGGCTTCAGCGTGGTGACAACAGCTGGCTAACCTCTCCCCGATTTCAGCCGTACGCCCTTATAATAGCGAGCCCTTCAGGGTCCAGAGAATGGAGCCTATATTCGCCTCCGAGGTGTGATTGGGGTAGAACACCTACAGAGTCAATAGCTGATTAAGGTGAAACACACACCACCTTCGGAAGGAATTTCGGTGGGAGGGACAACCTTGTCCCTGTGGAAGACCAGGTAAGGAGACTGATGCTTAGCGCCTGAGTTCTCCCATCCTTCTGGCTGACGGATAGCCACCAAGAAGGCGGTTTTCACCACAGGTGGGGGAGACCACACCTGCATTGGTCTCAATGGCTTGCCCATGAGCTTTGCCAGTACCAGCAGTAAATCCCACGGAGGTGGGGGTTCCCGCACTGGAGGAAATGTGATCACGCCTTTGAAAAAGCGCCCACCACTTTTTCCTGCGCCACTGACTGCTGACCGCCCGCTCGGTAAGCAGAATACTGCCAGGTGCACCTTAAGGTCGCCGACCTAAGCCCTTGACTAGATAGGGACCATAGATAGTCCAAAATGCTCACCACAGGACATGAGAAGGGTCCAACCTTTTCCTCGACACCAAATGGAGAACCTCTTCCATTTGAAGGCATAGCATTTTCTGGTCGACTTACGGGACGCCTAACGACGCTTGAGGACCTCGTCGGAAAGACCCAAGGCCTGGAACTCTAGCCGATCAGGAACCAGGCCGTCAGGTGCAGGGATTGAAGGTCCGGATGGAACACCTTCCCCTGATTGACTGAGAGCAGGTCCGGGCGAGCTGGAAGCTGCCGCGGAGTCCTGGAGCTGAGACTGAGGAGATCTGGGTACCAGAACTGGCGAGGCCAGTCTGGGGCTATCAGAATCACCTGCGCTTTGTCCCTCCTCGCTTTCAGCAGGACCCTTGAATCAGGGAACGGGGAGGCGTGAAAGAGGTCCGGGGTCCACGGCCCTCGGGAGGCATCCCCTGCAGCGAGCCCTGCTGAGGGGGCGGGCATGAACAGCCCAGCTCTGCTCTCCTGGAGGCAAACAGATCCACCAGAGGTGTCCCAGCGGGAGAACAGGTCTTGTACTATCTCCGCAGGAGAGACCACTCGTGCGATGCAGCCCCTATCCGCCCAGGGCATCGGCCAGGGTGTGGAGGCTCCTGCCACATGAATGGCCAGGAGATCCGCCTCCAGGCTGCGACTAGTGACCAGATGCGGAGAGTCCTTGCATAGAGGCAAGGAGCGCGTCCCGCCCTGGCGGTTTAGATAGTACATGGTCGTGGTATTGTCCGTCTGGACTCGGACCACTTGACCCCGGAGAAACGGAGCAAAGGCGGTGAGAGCTAGGCGGACCGCACAGAGCTCCAGCAGGTTGATATGGCATCGGGACTCCCGCGGGGACCAGAGGCCGTGCGCTCGGTGTTCCCCCAGATGGGCACCCCAACCCATCAAAGAGGCGTCGGTCGATAGAGAGACCGTCGGCTCGGGGTGGACAAATGGGATACCCTCCTGCAGATGGGATGGAACGGTCCACCACTGGAGAGCGTTCCACATCTCCTGGGTCGCCCACAGCTGGTCCAGAGGGTCGCAACGCTTGTGACCACTGGCCGGCCAGACCCACTGGAGGGGGCGATGTGCCAGCATGCCCAACGGACTACGCTGGTACAGGCCGCCATAAGACCCAGGAGTCGCGGAAGTCCCGGCAGGGCGCGATTGCCCAACCAGAAATGACTGGGGAAAGGAGGTAAGAACCTCGTCCCTGTCCGCCGGGAGCCGTGCTCTGGCTCGAAGAGAGTCGAGCTCTGCCCCGATGAAGGATATCACCTGCTTCGGCTCGAGTTCCGACTTGGCCTCGTTGACCAGGAGGCCCAGTTGAGAGCAAACCCAGAGGCCAGATTTCTGGACCGCTCCACCTCCAACCTGGAGGGGCTGCTATCAGCCAATCGGCCCAGGTAAGGGTACACCGGACCCTCAAGGCCAAGAGGAAAGCTGTCACCGCTGCAATGCATTTGGTGAAGACCCTGGGAGCTGAAGAAAGCCTCAAGGGCATGGCCTGGAACTTAGAGGGATCCCTCCGCCTAAAGCGGAGGAATTTCTGATGAGGACGGACGGATAGGGACGTGAAAGAACGCTGCCTGAAGTCCAGAGAACAGAACCACACGCCGTGTTCCAGAGATGGTATTATCTGAGCCAGAGTGACCATTCTGAAGGTTCGAGACCTTAGGAACTTGTTCAGGTCGTGTAGGTCTAAGATGGGGCGCCAGCCCCCCGTCCGTTTCGGGACCAGGAAGTACCTGGACACGAACCCTGGTTCTGGTGAAGGGTCCTCTATCTCTTTTATCACCCTTTCTGAAGGAGGAGGGCGATGTCGGCTCGACGAGCCTGTAGAGATTCTGGGGACCTGTAAAGCTCGCGGCTGACGGCTCTGAAGGGTGGAGCTTGCTCGATCCCAGAGGCAGGCCTCTTTCCACCACCTCCAAAACCCACCTGTCCGTGGTAACAGCGGACCAGGCGGAAAGGAAGTGTCGGAGCTCCTCCACGGGGGAACCAGGGCGAGTGAGGGGATGGGGTGACACCTCAGCCCGTCCTTAGCAGGCTTGGAGGAAGGACCGCCTGGGGACCACCAGGGCCTTTTCCTCCTTGCTTCCTATTAGAGGAAGCCGATGGCTTGGGCTTGGAATACAAGGTCTAGCCTGCTGGCCCTGCCGCTGTTGTTGGGTCAGGCGGCGGGAGTAGAGGGACGAAAGGGCTTAGACTGGGGCTTATGACCCTTGTCCCTCTGGACGGACAGACCGAATCCAAGGTGGCATTGGATTTTCGATCCTCTGAGGTGGCCTTCCACTCCAGGGCGAACAGGTCTGTTCCCAGGAAAGGAACGTCCGCCAGCTTGTGCTGGGTATCCGCGTGTAAAGGTGGATATTGCAGCCACGCTCACGACGCATGGCCACAGCGGCCGCCACTGACCGGCACATGAGTCTCCTATATCCAGAGCAGTCTGAGCTGTTGTTTGGCTACTGCTCCTGCCCTGATCCCGCACCTGCTTGACCGTAGTCTGCAGGTCAGCGGGAAGATGATGGACCGCCTCATCCAGGGAACCCAACAGGGCATGGGAGAAATGTGCCATGAGGACGGCCGAACTGGCCTGGACGAGGTGCCGAAGAAGAGGCAGCATACTTTCCTCTCGAGTAGTCCAATTTCTTGGACTCTTTGTCGGGCGGTTTGTCCACGCCCTGGCATTACCGGCACGCCGAAAACACTGTCCGTGACCAGCCCTTCAGCCGAGGGGTTCAGAAAACCGGACAGAGAGCCAGTAGGGACAGCATATTTCCTGCCATCCTGGCAAGGCGCAGGACAGGAGCCGGACGCTGCCAAAGTTCCAGGGCGCCCGACAATGGCTTCGGCCACTGGAAAGGCCGTGGAGAACCTCGGTCCAGAATCTCGTGAGAGGATATCTGGCCCTTGGATACGGGTTCAAGCTTCATCCCAGTGGATTCTGAGATGAGCCTAAGAAGCACGAAGGGCTATCGCTCCACTGACTGCCCTCAGAGGACTCCAAGTCAAACGCTTGGAGAACAGGAGGAGTCATCCGACTCCGACGAGTTGTCGAATAGCTGCCTGGAGCCTGAGCCACCTCCACTTGCCGAGGCTTGTCAGGCGTGAGAGTGACCGACAGCTCACGGGAAGGCCTTGGGCCAACCGCGATTCTTTCGTCGGAGCCCCAGCTGTCGGTTGAGGTGGAGGCGGTTCCACCACAATTGGTGGGGCAGCCGGAATAGGTCGGACAACTGGCCTGGAAACAGGCTCCTCGACCACTACCTGGTCCGGTGGCAACCACTTAATGGCCGGAGAAGAGGCCTGAGCCGGCTTATTGGCCAGAAGAAATTGTTGCCACATGAGGTCCTCGTATTTTCGGCGTAGCATACGCCGAAGCCTTCCCTCCTCGGCCGAGGAGGAAGAAGAGGAAGAGCGGCGCCGCCGCTTGCCGCGGTGCCGTGACCGAGACCGTCTGTGTCGACGGGAACGGCTGGACTGCAAAGATGTCCGAGACCGAGACCGAGAATCTCGGCTAGGCCGAGGTCGGTGAGGCGGGGAGCCGAGGATCGGCGATCCCCTTGGTTCGGTCGGCAAAACCGACGGCTCCTGATTCACCGGAACGGGAGAGCCGACGATATCCTCAGCCCTCACCGGGGGAACCGGGGAGGAGGGAATCTCGGCTTCTCCAGCCGACAACCCGTCTAACGGGTCGAGAAAAATCTCAACCTCGTCGGCGGGAGTCTCAGTCACCTGGCCTGACGGGGGCACCGTGAAGCCAGTGGCCGAAGGCGAGTCGACCGAAGTGGACTGTCGACGAGGGAGGGGATCTTTCCCGCTCCCAAGAGCGTCGGCGATGAGACTTCTTTTAGACTTCTTCGACCGATGAAACGGACTCAAGAAGTAGGACCTCGCTTTTAGTTGAGAGGGTTAAGCAAAGCTCTTAAAGGAAGCTGAATATGAGGTCCCGAATAGAGGGACAAAGGCGTCGAAGAGGAAGCACGGCCTGAGCCGCCTGCTCTTCAAGGCGACCAACCTCTCTAGTTGTTCGTGCGGATCCGCGGCCGTGAAACCGCCAGTCGGGCCTCTTTGGATTTGACCGGAGGAAATCTTCTTTCGGGACGCCCCAGAAGTAAGCGGGCAGCGCGGTCCTCGAGGACGTAGACCGAGAAGGAGGAACACAGGTCGCAAGCCTGCGGGTCGTGCTCCTGGCCAAGGCAATAAACGCACGTGGAGTGCGGGTCCGTCCGAGACATCTTCTGCCCACAGGGACATCTCCGAAATCCGGGAGTCGATTTGTCCATCGCAGCCGCGAAGGAAGAAGACCGAGAAAGTTATAAAAGGTTTTTTCTCTCTTTTTTAAACCGAAGGATTTTAGGCCCAAAACTTAATCGCAGAGCGTTAAGGAGGGAACCTGAGCTTCCAAGCGGTAAGGAAGATCTGGCGTCATGGGGCGGAGCCGAGAGTTTTACCACCCGGGTGGGTTGGAGGAGCTAGCTTGAAGACCTTCCGGCAAGATTTAAAGCGGCAAGGAACCTGCCAATAAGTGTGGATGAACAACATATCCATGTCCCTAGAACAATAACTTCTCTAGTGCGAACAGTAAACCTGCTAATATATCATCTGCAGTAGCTAAGACTGGAAGACAATTACACACAGACACTGTCTGCCATGGCTGCCAGGAAAAGGGACATACTGTTAGGTATTGCCCAAAGAGAAGGAAAGAGACAGCACCTATATCTCTAGCAAGCTGGAGACATTATATGACTAGTGCAAAGATAGAAGGAAAAGAAGTTGCAGCTTTATTAGATTCAGGCAGCCGACACACCTTGGTACCAAAGTCTTTGGTTCCCCAAACAGATACAGGAGGCAGTATGGGTGTTACTCGTATCCATGGGGATATTCACTAGTACCCCACAGAAAACATTACTTTAACCGTACAGGATGTAGAACAGTACATGATGGTGGGTCTAGTACCAAATTTGCCTGTACCACTAGTCATTGGACGGGACTTTCCTGGGTTTGATATGCTTATGGAAATGTCTTCTAGTCTGAGTGCTGTCACCACCAGGGCCCAGGCTCAATATCTTCAAACAGAGACTCCCCAACAAATGTTTCCTTTTGATGAAGAGATATACGAACCACCGGGGAAAGACAGAAAAACTAGAAGCAGACGAAGACAAGATAAAAAGGACTGGAATGTGAATAAAATGGTTGGGACAGATTCAGTCGAACAATATATCAATACTGTACAATTCCAGAAAGAGCAAAGTAGTGATCAAACACTCGTGCCTTTTTTTTCACAGGTTGTCAGTACTGACAGTGAAACTGCCTATCCTAGGTTTATTATACATGATAATTTATTGTATAGAGAATGTAGGAAAGTGGATACTGGGGTTACGATTGAACAACTGATGGTACCTACTTCATATAGAGAACAATTGATATATATGGCCCATGACATACCCATGGCTGGTCACTTAGGGAGGGATTGGACTCTTAGTCTGCTACTTCATCGCTTTTATTGGCCTGGCATCCATGAGCAAGTACCTGCCTATTATAAGAGCTGTGAGGACTGTCAGAAAGTAGCTACCATCACTAAAAAGGACAAAGTACCATTACAATCTCTCCCACTAGTTGGAACACCATTTGAAAGGATAGCTATGGATATTGTAGGTCTTTTACCCAAAAGTATTAAAGGAAATAGATTCATTTTGGTTTTATGTGATTATACAACCAAATATCCAGAAGCTATACCTTTAAGAACACTAACTGCTCCTAAGATAGCAGAGGAGCTTTTAAAGGTGTTTGGCAGGATGGGGGTGCCCAAGGAAATACTGACGGATAGGGGCAGTAATTTTAGGTCAGCCTTGTTAGCCCGCTTATATCAGGCTTTAGGTATAGGGGTCCTGTACACTTCTCCTTACTATCCCCAGACGGATGGATTAGTAGAACGATTTAATAAAAGATTAAAGAGAATGTTACAGAAATATGTACAGGATGAAGGGAAGACCTGGGATGTATACTTACCCCTGTTGATGTCTGCATATAGGGAAGTACCCCAGGCCTCTACTGGATATTCCCCCTTTAAACCACTGTTTGGTAAAAACCCTAGGAGACCCCTAGGTATAATAAAAGAAAGTTGGGAAGGAAAAAAAGGAACAGAAGGTACTCCAGCGCTAACATATATTACCAAACTCAGGAAAATGTTAGCACAATATGTACAGTGGGCCCACCTGACAAATCAAGCAAAACAAAAGATACAGAAGGAATATTATGATAGGGGTGTACGTCAAAAATTATTTTCCCCTGGAGAAAAAGTAATATTGTTATTGCCCTCTACTGAGAGTAAGCTAACAATGAAATGGCAGGGTCCTTATTTAGTACAAAGACAAGTAGGGCCAGTTAATTATGAATTCATAAGGCCAGAAAAACAAAAGAAATGCCAGGTTTATCATGCAGACCTGTTAAAAAAATGGGTTGATCGCATCCCTCCCTTACCTGCTCTTTTTGTGCACCCAGAAAACTCAATTTCAGAATTAGAACATACTTACCAAAGGTTAGAAAGTTCAGGGGGATACAAAGATGTTGATATTAATCCTGACTTGAATCCAACTCAAAAGGAAGCCTTGGACCAACTGCTAGGACAGTTTCAGAAGACTTTCACCAGTATTCCAGGGAAGGCAAAAGGGGTTGAACACACAATTCAAGTCAACCAGGTAAGACCCATTAGACAAAAGCCCTATCAATTACCAGAGAAAGAAAGAAATTAAGTCATCCAAGAAGTCCAAAAGATGCAGAGATTAGGGGTAATAGAACCATCCAACAGCGACTGGGGATTTCCTCTAGTTATTGTTAACAAAAAAGAGGGTAGTATTAGGCTATGCCTTGATTTTCGCCGCCTTAATACAATATCTAAATTTGACGCTTACCCTATGCCCAGGATAGACGATATTATTGATCGACTGGGACAGGCCCAATACATTAGTACCCTCGATCTAACAAAAGGGTACTGGCAGATCCCTCTAAAGCTGCAAGACAGAGAAAAGGCTGCATACAGCACACCTTTAGGTCTGTTCCACTTCACCACTAAGCCTTTCGGGCTACATGGGGCACCAGCCACTTTCCAGAGGTATATGGACCAAATTCTCAGAGACCATATAAACTATAGCGCAGTTTACCTGGATGACGTCATAGTTTACAGTCCTACCTGGGATACTCATTTATAACATTTGAAACAGATTTTATTGGTTATATCCCAAGCAGGACTAACAATAAACCCCCAAAAGTATTCACTGGCAAAAAGAGAAAAAAAAAATCTGGATTTCTGGATTGGCCAAGGGCAAGTGAAGCCAGATATTGGGAAAATTGATGCTGTAGCCAACAGCCCCCGCCCTCTTACAAAGAAACATGTATGATTCTTTTTAGGGTTAGCAGGATACTACAGACAATTTATCCCTCAATTTGCCACTATAGCCACGCCCCTTACTGATTTAACAAAGAAAGCTAACCCCACAATGATAAAATGGACACCCAAGTGTGAAGAGGCATTCTGTACTATAAAAGCCTTGTTATGTACTTCTCCTGTACTTAGAAGCCCTGATTTTAACCGTCTTTTCATAGTCCAGACAGATGCCTCCAACACAGGGATTGGAGCTGTATTATCCCAGAATTTTGAAGGAACAGAACATCCCATTACATTCATCAGTCGAAAATTACATGAGAAAGAAACAAGGTATTCGATGATAGAAAAAGAGTGTTTGGCTCTCAAATGGGCAGTAGAGGTTTTAAAATTTTACTTATGGGGTGTTAATTTTGAAGTATGGACTGATCGTAACCCTTTATGTTGGTTACAAGTTATGAAAGATAAGAACCCCCGCATCATGCGGTGGTATCTATCTTTACAACCATACAAATTTACTATTAAATACATGATCTGGACGAACCAATCTAAATGCTGATTTCATGTCCCGTTATGGGGCTGAACCAAATACAAGAACAGAACCAGACCTCAGGGTGAAAGTTAAGTTAAAACATCAGAGATTAGTCTCTGATTCTTCGTTATTTATCCTTGTTGTTTATTGTTGCTAGGGACTCCGAGGTGGAGCTTCAGAGAGTGGGAGGGCCGGAGCTCCATCTTTTCTTGCGGGAGGGATCTGGTTATTACTGTTTGATAATGGTACTTGTTCCCTAGCTATGGGGAAAACCGAGGGGTTTTCCTCTTGAGTGGGGAGGAATATGTAGTAGGGAGTATTCCTGGAACATCCTATCTGTTAGTTAAAAAGTCTGTTGCAACAGCATGCCCCTATCCTTTACTATCCCTTTTCTTCTTTCTGTGTTTTTCCCCCATCTTACAGGCAGGCCACCTGTCAGATGGTTCTCTTGCTCTTTACTGCCTCTGCTTTTCTAGGCTATTCCAGGAATCCCCCATTGCAATCCTTCCCCGAAATAATTTATGTTCCTGCATGAATGTGCAAATTAGAGCGAGCGAGTCGCACTCACTAAAATAATACAAGGGCTAAGAAACAGGGTAAAAGCCAGGGATTTAGCTTCTAGACTGCCTCTTTAGGTTTTTTTGTGTGTTAGTGACACAGGTTAGGCAGGGTTTGTAAAATAATGAGACGTCCCTTGTGGTAACTTGCAATAAGCAAACAGGCTGCTGTTTAAACACAACTGAGGAAAGCATTACTATCTGCCTGACTAGGAAAGACTTTTCTGTGTTTTGGGCAGCATAGGTTAGGCACGGCTTTTAGTAAAGAAAAGTTCAGCATTCCAGCTAGTGCATTCAGGCAATGCAATACTGAATAAATTACTACTGACTGCAGTCCAATGGAGGAATAGTTTTCTGGTTACTAAGACACGAATCCAGCAAAGAAAGCAATTCAGAACATAAATGTTTTATCAGGAAAGGTTTACCTTGGGCTGGTGTTTAGGTTATAGATCATTTTAAACATTGTTGTTTAACCCTGCAGTATATCTGACTTGGAAACAAACAATATGTCTGAATTTAAAAATGCTTAGAGAGAAAATGTAGTAAGGTATTAATGTTTAGAAAGAAAAAAAATGTTGAAATAAAGTACCTGTGGTGTTTTTAGTATTTTTACTTAGGCATTTCCTGGTAGTTGCAGTTTGGGAAGTGGCCCTGTTGCTGCCCGATCCTCTCCTGTCCCAGCCTTCTATAGAGCTGGCCGGCCTCTGTGTTTCCATCTATATTGGGTTGAAGACATGTGGGGAGGAACCAAGACAGCAGGGAGCCACCCTCAAACAAACATATTATGCCACAGAATTATTTAAATATGGTTCTAGCACTGAAAAATGAAAGATGTTTAAATTCAACTGCATATAGGATGCTTGGTAGTAAATAATAAAGTGTATTTAACAAAATGAAGTTTAACTTTTCAAAAGGGGGTGGAGCTTCATAACACCACCTGACCCATCCATGTATATAGAGGGCTCAGTTGAGCTTTGGTAGTGAAGGAGTAGGGAGCAGATCTTATAGCTCAGCAGATGGTCTGACTCCTCCTCGGACCCTAGCTCCTCCTAGTGGTCGAATGCTATAATTTTGTTTGTTACTGCATATTTGTTATCTCTATTTTTTTTGGTCGCTGTACAGTTCGATCATTTTCATTGAGTTCTGTTTGCTGAATAAAAGCTATTTTGAGTTCATTTTATGGGTGTCTACCTCCATCTATCCCCCCATGTCTACAGGCACACACCCCTATTTGGGGAAAAAAGGGATTGGAGAACTGAGGCCCAAAAACCAGCATCCCAGTATGACTTAAGGTCAATGAAAGTGTGTGCGGACTTCCAGGTAGCAGCCCTGCAGATCTCCTAGATAGGGATGTCCCTGGAAGCAGCACAAGAGGCAGTAGTATATCTGGTAGAATGAGCCCTAAGCCCTACAAGAGGCTCCCTACCAGCCAGTCTATAGCATAGGTCAATGCAAGAGACAGTCCACCTGCCAGTCATCCACTTAGCTGCTGGCCTGCCAGGTGTGGCTTCAGCGCAGGTGACAAACAGCTGGCAAGCCTCTCCCTGAACTCCAGCCATGCACTCCATGTAGTAAGTAACCTCATAACACTGCCCAGTTGAGGAGTCCGTAACAGGGGGACTGCAGAAAGCCTTAAGAGGTAAAGCCTCCTTCCTTCCAGCCTACTTGTGGAGAGCTCTTACCCAGTCAGCTCTCCATTCATTGCTGCTTACCACTCCTTATTTTTGTGTCAACTTTTCCATTTGCAGCTTTTACTCTCTGACCACTAAGGGCTGCTGATGTGCCCCACCCCCACTCTGTTCACTTTCCTCATCTCCACTCCCTATTTGTTACTACTAGTTTCCGGCCACTAGGAGTCACTATAGCACCCCCTTAACTCCTGCTTTCCCTGCCCTGCATCCTTCCTAATCTTTACTCCTCACCTTATCAGCCACTGTCTCCTGTCGGTCTCAAACCCTGTACCACTGACCCCAAAGTCAACAACTCTACCACCAAGCCAACGAGTCAGGCCATTTACTCCCTTGGTTTCACAGCTCTCTTAAAGCTTCTTACTCCATAGTCAGCTATAAAACAGTTTTTCTACTCTCCCTTTGCAGGTTTCAAACCCTGTACACTTGACACCAAAGTCAGCAGCTCTACCTCCAGGCCACCATGCCAAGATATATTTTCTCTTGGTTTCTAAAGCTCTTATAGCCTTTTTGGTCCCATAATCGGCTAAAAATACTTTCTGCTGTGCTATCACAGGTCTCAAAACCTGTACCATTGGCACCAAAGTCAGCAGCTCTACCTCTAGGCCAGCAAGCCAAGATACATTTCCCTAGGTTTTTTAAGCTCTTAAAGCTTCTTGGTCACACAGTCAACAAAAAATACACCCTGCTGTCCCACCACACGTCTCAAACCATGTACCCTTGTGAGCAACCTTATCACCAAGCCAATATAATTTCCTCTTGCCCCCCCCCCACTCTGCTTCCAAGGCTACTTGGCACCATGACTGCTCACCTCCACCTTGTGTGTCTCATGTTCATAAACATCCTGAGACTCACCTCCTATCAGCAAAACCTTACCCCCTGCCCTCAGTCGACTGCACCCACATACCTCACCACTGTAACCCACTCAACCTCAACTATGTCAATGCACCCTGGGCCCCTGCATCCACCCCCTAGCTGCCCCCCCCAACTCCGCTCCCCACACAGGTTCCCCTTGGCTCCACCACCTTTGTGTCTTCCTGACCCTCCAAACTCTGCCCACCCCTTGCTCCCCCACTGCATGCCCTGTCTCTCAAAGCACTCCCAAAAAGTTAAACTGCCACCCCAGGGCTAGAACCTTGGTCATGCTATTACTCCTCTCTGGTAATATCCACCCCAACCCAGGCCCTGCCACCACCAGTCCACCAACCAGGTCCAATGGACTCCGTATTGCATCTATGAACATCTGCGGCCTGCTGAAAAAATTTGCTGCCATTCAGGGCTGGGTCATTCTACACCAACCAGACATCATAGCCCTAGTAGAAACCTGGCTAACTAGGTCCACCCCAGACTCCTTTGTCTCCCTTCCAGGCTACACCCTATATCGTGAGGATCGAACAGGTAAACGTGGCAGTGGTTGTGCATTTTATGCTCGCGACACCATCATTTGCCACGCCCTCCCTTCCCCCAAGTTAGTAGACGATGCCAAGGGCCTTCCCCTCAAACCTACCCCAGACCCATCCAAGAGCCCGCTCAATCTCACAGTCTCCTACATACCCCCAAAGAACCAGACCCCAGCTATATCGTCTCTCACTGAATATCTCTCCTCCCTCCCCAGTAAAGCACAAGTCCTAGTCGGAAACCTAAACATGAACTGGCACAGTACCTCTGCCTCACCAATAAAAGACACCTTCGCTGCATTAGACCTGACCCAAACCGTCTCTCAACCCACTAGACGTAACCAAGCTACTGGGACCTGCACCCTCCTAGACATCATTATCTCCAACCGCCCCCAAAAGATACAGGATATGCAAGTCCTCCAGGACTCCTTAAGCGACCACTCCCCTCTCCTTTTCCTCTGGTCTGCCCCCACCCCCAAGCTTGTAGTCCAAGCCTCCCACCGCAGGCATCTCCGACCAGGCGGACCGAAGAAACTCAAACAGTTCCTCGCAGACATTGATTGGTCTCCCATCCACCATGCAACCAACACTGATGCTGCCCTCAACCTCGTCTCACAAGCCTTTAACATGGCCTGTGATCTGTTTGCTCCCTTCACCATGATCTGGTCCAAAAGGCAAAATGCACCTTGGGTCACCCCTGCCCTACTCCAACTGCTCAGGGACAGGGATAACCTATGGCATATAGCCACTGAGACTGGCCGGATGGCAGACAGACAAGCATATAATGCCTCACGTAACAGGTGCATGTGGGCCATTCGAAAAGCCAAGGCAGACCACTACCAGGCCACCCTCACCTCCTCATTGGGGTGTGCCCGGAACTTCTGGGACAATATAAAATAAATAAATCGGAAATCACACTCCACCCCCCCAGCCCAACTTACGGTCAATGGCTTCACCTTTACTGACCACAGTGACACTGCCAACTGCCTTAACTCCTCATTTACAGATTTTAGCCCTGTCCTGCCAAGTAACTTTTTTGACTCAACCCCGACCCACCACCCTCAGATACACAATGCCCCTGGTTCTACCTATGCAAAATATCCGTCTGGGAAGCCAGACCATTCCTGCTTAAAGTGCTAAACAGCAACAGTCCTAGCAGCAACTCTCTGGATCCAAAAATACTCCGGCTGGTCCTGGATGATGTCCTGGTCCCACTCACTGACCTACTAAACCAGTCCCTCTGCCTGGGGCAATTCTCCACAGCATGGAAAAGAGCTATAGTCACACCTATCCACAAAGGAGGTGACAGGTCCACCCCCTCCCAGCAATTATCATCCAATCTCCATCCTTCCCACCCTTTCCAAAGCCTTAGAAAAAGTGGTGGCTACTCAATTCATCGAATATCTAGCAACATACGACATTCTTTGCCCACAACAGCATGGCTTCTGTGCTGGTCACAGCACAAGTACAGCGTTAATGGAATTCTCAAACTCCCTGGACTCTGGTTCCCTAGCTGGAGCAGTGTTCATTGACCTCTCTAAGGCCTTTGGCACTGTCTCCCACCCCCTCCTACTAAATGCCCTCAACCACACAGGGTTCTCTGATGGCCCCCTTGCCTGGTGCGCGAGTTACCTGTCAGCCCACTCCCAGCGTGTCAAAACTAATGGGATACTTTCAGAAACCCATCCCATCCGCTCAGGGGTTTCCCAGGGCCTTTCTTGGGCCCACTACTCTTTAGCCTCTACCTAAACACCCTGCCTAGTGCCTGCTCTGGCAATATTCTCCTGTACGCCGATGATGTCATTATTTATTTTGCCAACAGAAATCCAACCCTCCAAGACTCCCTCCAACGCCCCTTCAATAATGCTGAAAACTGATTTAAGGCGAGTAAGACTAGTCATTAACCTCAAAAAAATGAAGGCAATGCTCTTTGCCCACCACAAGAACAAAGATAGCAACAACCCCCTCCAAATCCTCCCTAGCACTCATCAACCACTTGAACAAGTTAACACCTAAAATACCTTGGGATCACTTTTGACTCAGCCTCACCTTTCATACCCACATTACAGCCCTCGCTTCTGCTGCTAATGCTCGTCTTGGCATACTCTACCGTCACAAGGACTGCCTCCCACCTGATGCCCTCAGACTTGTTGTAACATCCTCAGTAATGTCCCTTGTCGATTACGGCCTTCCAGTTTATGGTGCTGCTGACTCCACAGCCCTCAACAAAGTTCGACTCACCTTAAACAAGGCTTGCAGACTAGTGATCAGTGCCCCTAGGCTCACCCACACATGTCAGCTCTATGACAAGGCCAAACTCCTTAGCCTCGATGAACGCCTCCGCTACCAAACTTGCTTATTAACTAAGATTCTACTCAGGCTCTCGCCCCCGGGGTCTCTGCTTCCATCCAACTAAAACCGTCCAGAGTCACTACCCAAACCACTGACAAGGTCACGCTACTGGTACCCAGAACTAGGACCACCCAGACACAGAGGTCATTCAGCTACAGAGCCTCATCCTGGTTCAACTCGCTCCCTGCAGCCATTTCCAACACCACCAAAATTGCCCCTTTAAAACTGCCCTACAGAACCAATTGTTCAACACCCGCTGCTGCACCTGTCGCTAAGAGAGGCTCTGCTGCTCTCTATCACTATTGACATAGCACTCTGGGCCGAACAACCCATCCCCACCCTCCCCCATGGGCTCCGTCTCCTCTGCCAGTACCTGCTGGTACCAACCTGTCACGTCTGAAATATTTTTTAGTTACTCATTATGTTCATGCAACTATGAAACTGTGTTACTGTATGACTGTATTCTGTACTTATGTTGACTCTGTATGTCCTCACTATGATGAGGTACCTTTGTAAATGAGCCTCTGGCTTAAAGGTTGTAAATCCGATTTATATAATAAATAAATAAATAAGTGATTAATCGCCTCAGGTCCAGTGTACGAGCCTGTGCTCGACCTCCAAGATCGGACTGATGAAATGCACTGGGAGATTGATCACGTGGTTAAGGTGAAACTCAAACAACATTCAGAAGGAACTTTGGGTTGAGGTGGAGGACATCCTTGTCCCTGTGGGACACCAAGTACAAAGACTCCACCGACAGCGCCTGGAGCTCACCGATCCTTCTGGTGGAGGTGATGGTCACCAAGAAGCCAGTTTCCACAACAGGAGAGAGATGTCACACCTGTGCTTTCATTCAAATGACTTGCCCTTGAGCACTGCCAAAAACCAGCAACAAGTTCCATGGGTGGTGATTCATGTATTGGCAGGGACAGGTGGTCAGTCCCTTAAAGAAGCATTGACTACCTTTTCCTGCATCACCTTCCGCATACCAGCCTATACCCATTATGCCAAAATGGCTGTCACTAGCACCTTGAGGATCGTTGACCTTATGCACGACTAAGAGAGGGACCACAGGTAGTCCAGATGCTAGCCGGGGCGGGGGGGATCTATCTCCATGCCCTGGCACCAAATGTAAAAGCACTTCCATTTGAAGGCATAGCACTGGCAGGTTGACCCCTTCTGGGAGGCTTTCACAATCTGTAGAACCTCTTCGGAGAGACCCAAAGCCCGGAACTCCAGCCACTCAGGAACCCGGCTGATAGGTGCAGGGACTGCAGGTCCAGTGTAAGACCTTCCCTCTGTGACAGGAGAGCAGATCTGGGCATAGAGGTAAGAGCCACAGAGGTCTGCTGCTGAGTCTAAGGAGATCTGGGTACCAGAACATGCATAGCCAGTGGGGGCAACCAGAATCACCTGCATCTTGTCCCCCCACCACATCTTGACCAGCACCTGGTGGATCAGGGGAAAGGGAAGGACGGCGTAAAAGAGGTCTTGGGTCCAGGGCCTCATAAAGGCATCCTCCAACAGTGTCCTGCACTGAGGGGGGGGCAGGCACAGAAGAGCCTCAGCTTTGTGTTCTCCCAGAAGGTGAACAGGTCAACAAGGGGAGTGCCCCACTGGGAGAACAGGTTGTTCACCACCTCCTGGTGAAGAAACCACTTGTGAAATGCCTCGTCCACCCTGCTGAGGGTGTTCACCAGCTGACTGGAGGCTGCAGCCACGTGAATTGCCAAAAGATTGTCATCTAAGCTGTGCACAATGGTCTAGGTGTGGAGGGCTTCCCAACATAGCTGGAGGGAATGCGTTCTTCCCTGCCTGTTGAGGCTGTACATGGCTGTGGTACTGTCCATCTGAACCTGCATGACCTGACCCTGAACCAATGAAGCAAATGCTGTGAGACACACTGCAGAGTTCCAGCAGGTTGATGCAGCATCTGTACTCCTTGGGGGGTCCAAAGCGCCTGGGCCCTGCATTCCTCCAAGTGGGCTCACCAACCCATCAGAGACACGTCAGTTATCAGAAAGACTGTCAAGCTCTAGGTAGACAAACTGAACTACTTCCTGCAGGTGTTTCAGGATAAGCCACCAGATGATGGCATCCCACATTGTCTGTGTCACCATGACAGACTAGTTCAGGTGACAGAGGCGCTGAGACCACTGAAGGGGCCAGCTCCCACTGCAGGGGATGCATCTGTGAGCAGGCATACCGGACTATCCGGATGCTATGTACGCCAGCAGCCGCAGGAACTTTCGGCAAGTGGCGACTGCCCAACCTGAAATGAGTGGGCAAAGGAGATAAGGTCTGCTGCCCAGTCCACAGGGAGTCGAGCCTTGGCCTGGAGGGGAGTCAAGCTCTACCCTGAAGAAATGAATGATCTGTGAGGAATTGAGTTTCAACTCGGTCAGGTTGATAAGCAGATCCAAGGCCAAGCAAATCTAGAGGGCCAGATCCCTGGATTGCTCCACCGCCTCCCAGGTTGGACCTGCAGTCAGCCAGTTGTCCAAGTACGGATAGACCTTGATCCTGCAGTGCCTCAGAAATGCTGCCACCATTGAGATGCATTTTGTGAAGACCCTAGGGGCCGAGAAGAAGCCAAAATGCATGACCCAGAACTCATGCAGAACCCCATCTGTGCAGAACCGGAGACACCACCAGTGGGACGGATGGATTGACTGGGATGTGAACTTCACATTGTGAAGAAGGTGTCCTTAAAGTCTAGAAAGCAGAATCACATGCCCTGCTCCAGAGGTGGAATTATCCAATTCAGAGTGACCATCCAGAACTTGTGCTTCCTCAAGAACTGGTTCAGATCGTGCTGATCCAATATTGTTACCTGATTCAGAGTGACCATTCAGAACTGATGCCTCCTCAAGAACTGGCTCACATCATGCAGATCCAATACTGGGTGCCAACCCCCCATCATGTTGGGAACCAAGAAGTACATGGACACAAAACCATGGCTAGCTGTGGTGTCCAGGTCACAGATCACAGCACATTTCTCAAGGAGCTGGGTTATGTTCTCCTTGAGGATGGACAGCATGTATGGGGAAGCCAAGGACTCCTGTGGGGCATGGTCCTAGCAGGGCAGGCAAGCCTCAAAGTCGAGAGGCAAACCTTGACCCACCAATTCAAAAACCCATTTGTCCATAGTGATAGCAGACCAGGCATGCCAGAAATGGAAACGCCAACTACCCACAGGAAAATGAGGCAGGGACATGACAGCTGGGATGCAGATGTTCCCAAACCATCACTGGGCAGCCTTAGAGGAGGAGGACCTGGCATTGACCACAGGGGGAGCACCACTGCTCCGGTCTCCAGGTTTCTTGGAGCCCTTGTTAGCCAGCTTAGATTTAGGCTGCCAGACCTGGGACTGCTGCAGCTTAGGCTGCTGTGGCTGAAAGGGCTGAAACAAAAAAGGACTTCTTTTTCAGCATCTGACCCTTGGTGTCCTTTTGCGAGGATATGATGGAATCTATGGTGGTGCTCAACTTCTCAGTTCTTGTTAAGTGTCCCTCCACCCTGGGCCCAAAGAGATCAATGCTCATGAAGGGGACATCCGCCAGTTTATATTTGGTATCTGCTGTAAAAGTAAAGATCCTAAGCCAGGCTCTGCGGCACAGTGCCACCACAGACCAGGCGCAAGAGTCACCTATGTCCAAGGCTGTCTGGAGCTGGTGTGCTTGGCAACAGCATGGCCCTTGTCTCGGACCATTTTAACTGCTGACTGCAAATCTGCAGAAAGGTGGGGAATGACGTGGTGCAGGACCCCCATAACAGCACGGCCGAGGTTGGCCATCATAATGGCGGAGCTCACCTGCCTGAGATCCAGGGAGGACTGAGTCATAACTTTTTTTGCTGCATATTTTAGCTTCTTAGGTTCCTTGTCAGAGGGCTTGTACACATACCCGACATTGCCAGTCCTACGGAAGACAGAATCCACCACTAATCCTTCGGCTGAAGGGTGATCTGAGAAACACAAGAAAGACACGGTCGGGACCAAATACTTGTGGACCATACGGGCAGAAGGCACAGGAAAATAAGCTGGATGCTGCTACAACTCCAAGGCAAGGCCCAGGCTATGTTCCACCACCAGAAAGGCCATCCCTGAGAAATCATTCCAGTCAATGATTTCCCTCAGGGGATACTTGTCCCACTTCTGGACCGGCTCTAGAGGAATCTCCATGGACTTGAAGATGAGACAGAATAAGGCTCCAAAAGAGACAGGACTGTGGTCGGAAGCACGCTCCTCAGAGGACTCCTGGTTGAAGCCTAGGGTCCTACAGGAAGGTATGGAGGAGCCGTGAGTGTCCGACTTAAACACTGCCCCCAGCCCTCTGTCTCCATGGACCACTCTGGATTAATTGGAGAGGGTCATCTGGATAGAGAGATGGCCGGGGAGGCCAGTAGTTGGGCAAGCAGCCTTGGACAGAGCTCCACGCAAGGGTTGCTTGGGTGGAAGCTCTGCCAGGATCAGTGGAGAGGCTGAGGTAGGCTCTAGAAGATGGGGTAGAACCAGAATGGGCCTCAATAGAGGAGACCACAGGAGTGTTGGGGCCTGCGGGAAAGACAGACCTTGCCAGAGGACCCACTGCTGCCACGAGTCGCTCGTAACACTGCCGCAACTTGCGGCGGATCCTCTCATCATCCAAGGACAAGAAGGATCATCAACGGCACTTCCTGGAAGGTCAGGAGCAAGAATGTCCAGAGTCCTGAGACCGGGTCCTTGACCTGAACCTCGATCGGCGACAAGTGTGCTGATGTCTAGGAGATGCAGGAGGAGAAGCCATGTATTCCACACAGACCAGGTCCTGCCGTGGGACCCCTGAAGGATTAATCTCCTGGGAGGCGACAGCCTGGCTGGATGACTTTTCTTGTCTCTCCTGGGAGAGGGCCTAGAGGACTGAAGTCTGTAGAGCAAGTCATGCCTCCCCCCAACTCATTCGAAAATGGTTTGACTGAGTCGAGAAAAATCTCGGTCAATTGGTTGGCCCACATCTCTGCCGATGGGGTCAACATGGAGCTAGCCACCTGCTCTTCAGCCCTGAGAGGATCAGCTGAAACCAAAAGCTCGACAGCTGTTGAGTGATTAAAGGAGTTGTGAGAGTGGGAAGAGTGTGCCCGTTCCTGGTTCCACAACCTGCGACGGTTCTTTCTTATTTTCATAGCTCTGTCCCCTTGGGAAGGGCCCTCCCCAGGGATCTGTAGGGACTGACACATGTCCCAGAGTGACCCTGAAAAGGAAGTCTTTGCACTGGTGCCTGTCACAAACTCGCTCAGCTGGTCAGCCTTCTACTCCCAAAGTGCCAACCTCTGAGCGTATGACTTGTGGACAGTGAACAGAACAAGGTAACCCTCTTGTCTGTTTTGTGGGTTCGAGTCACCTTAGTCTCAAGTTCTGGAGGGATTCAAACTGATAACCTCTTGTTAGCGTACCCAACTATCAGGCTCAGATAATTCTGTCTTCGGGGGGCCAGATATCTTTGCCTACAGGCACCCAACCAGGTCTATGAAGTGAACCCTTAGAACACTATGCAAGACTTTAGAGAACTCTATCTGTTTCCCAGTTTAGTATATCAATAAGCCCATACACAATGTTAACTGTAACCTTTAAAAGCTCCACTTAAATAAAAAGAAATGTCAAGGCACTCCAGGCAGTTCCGTTGTAAAATATATCTTTACTTTAAAATATCAAAACAGAACAATAAATACAGAACAAATATCCCAAACACATACAATCTTAAAAACAAAACAGGTTTTTAAAGTACAAAGTAAGCTCTCTTATCCGCATAATACTTATCTCCTACAGTGCTGATGTTGTCCTTCTCTCAGTCAGAAATAAAATCAAATGTGTCTCTCTAAGGCTTGCTCAGTTGGATAAAAGCAGTCCTGAGCCGGCCTCCTCTCTGAGGTCATTAAACTCCACCTTGGAGTATTAGAAGTTTTATTTTACCGCACAGGATGTCCCAACAAGATTTAAAAAAATGATAAGTGACATACTCAATTTCCTCTCCTCAGGTTAACTGGTCAGAACTGGTTTTAGTTCTGACGCGCACACACACACGTGCACAAAGTTTCTGTGATGTCCTTCCAAAGCATCCTGGGAAAGTGTATTGGACCTTCCATATTTGTCTGGATCCTTGTTATCTACACATCAGAGGTCTTTCTGATGTAATTCAAGGGCTCCCTGCGACACCCTTCCCAACAAAGGTTCTTCCTGGCAACTATTGCAAGTCAAAGGATCTCCCTGAGGACATTATAAAGAGGATACTTTGGTTCCTGCCTTCAAAGAAAAGTTAACAAAGGATTTGCTTTTTTTTTTTTCTATTTATTATTTTTCCTCCCCAAGCTGCCTGCCACCCAGTACTTTCAGCCCGGTCACGGGCCACGGACTTCCACTCCTCAAAATCGGCCGCGGGCCCTCTGATACCCCGTGGCTTACCCCCCACGGCGGGACTGCGGCACTCCCCGGCATGCCGCAGTCTTCGGGATAGGTCGGAGGGCTGGCCTGAGGAGCTAATGAAGCTATGAGGCTTCATTGAAGCGGCTGGCAGCTATCTATTTTCCATTTTCTGGGGGGAGGCGGGTAGTGCAATGGCCTGGCATCCGCCCCGCCTCCCTATGCGTGCTAGTGCCGGTGGCTGTGTGACTCCTGGCCTCTGCCAGGGTCATTGATCTCAGGCACTTCCCCACCTCCCCGGAGAAGGAGAGCAGTCCTTGGGGCGTTCATCTTTCTCCCCGGCGGCCCTCCAGCGACCGGTCCGCCCTCACCTGGTCACCAAGGCCGCATGGAAATCCAACCGCTCCGCCGACGGGCCGGCATAGGATTTGCATTTTAAATAGCTGCAGATTTAGCTATGTCCTGTTCTTTGAACTTATCCCTGGGTTTTTTTGGATGTGTCAGTTCAGTAAGACTGTGGGTCGTCTAACTGCCCTTCCCTTACATAAATTATATGTAATACAAAAAAAAATTGATACATGGATCAGAATCAGTGGTCTAAGTGTGACAGCGCCCACCCTGAACAGCACTGCAGCCAAACAAGAGACAGGCTCTTCAAAAGCAGCAGGCTGACAGGCCAAACCCACCACTGCTGAAATGGCCTTGTGGGCTTCCTTGGACCCGACTGGAGGGTCCCATACATCTGGGCAGCCTAGGAGGAGGCATGCATACGGGTCCTCGAGAGAGGAGGCGAGCAGAGGCTGCAAGCCTGCAGGTCATGCTCTGCCCCTAGGCAATGCATGCACGAGGCATATGGGTTGGTACGTGACATCTTTTGGTTGCATGCAACGTACCACTTAAACTTGGGGGCAGGCTCTGGATTTGTCACACTGCAGTAAAACTGGAAACTGAAAAAAGAAAATGTGTCTGAAAGCGCAATATGAAAAGGATGGGCCTACACGTGCTCAGAGAGCTGCAAAGGAGGAGACCAGACTTTTCCAGTGGAAAGGAAGATCTGACATCATGGGGTAGAGCCGAGGAGGATACCACCTGGGTGGGTGGGAGGAGCTTAGCTTGAAGATGTTCTGGCTGGAATTAAAGGGGAAGGAAGACTGCCGAAGTGTGAATAGTGCACCAGTTCCATGCCCCTAGAATAAGTATGTGGCCATGGTGAGGTTTAAACCTGTGGACTACTTGTTGCCAAGCTGGTGCTCTAACCAATACACCACACTGCCTCCTAATTAACTAGTAAGGAAGACCAGTGAAAGACTAGGAATGCCACTTTTTCCCCAACTGTTACTGAGAATAAATGCGCCAATGGTAAAGTATTTGAGACAGAAATATTCTTTGGTGAGTTACACAAAAATACACTTAGAAAAAATAATTCCTGTACTGCTGTTAATAAACTATAACCCACAAACCTTTCTGCTCATTTAGAAGGTTCATGTCGTCCAAGTAAACAATTGTAGTAAAAGCTTCTTCCCTTCGTTCTAGTTCTAAACAGAGAGACAGGTAACCCAACCAGAAGCTGCAACAGAAAGATGAAGGGATTACTTATCAGTAACTGTTCTCCTAGCGGTAATCATCCACAAAACCACATGACTGCAGTACTTGTCACTCAAGCATGCACCTTCAGAATGTTTAACTATTCAAATTCTATATCATGCACATGACCCTAAGTCTCATTCTTTCTCCCTCTGACTGTCTGAAGCATATGTGCTTTTTATACTTCTCTTGAATTTTTTTTTTGCACAAACTAAAGTAAATTAATACATGTGCTGTTTGTTAGTATTTCTTTTATTTTATGACCATGTACTAGTGCTTTGTAACACATGAAAAGCAACTAATAAATGTTTTAATGAAATAAATTCATGAATAAATAAAACAATAAATAAATAAAGCCCCATTATAGTGGCTCTAAGCCAGTCTTCTTCCGTGCTTCCACCTGAAACGCCACTGAAGAGGCATAGGTAGCCACTTCCATTGCCGGCCGTGGGGACTGGGGAAACTGTGTTCCTAATTTATGAAATGTATTCATGAAGAAAACTATGGTGGTTTTTACAGGGTTGTAACAACTGGAGCTAGTCTTCTAGCTTTTTAAGAGTAGTTTGGGAGGAACAGAAAGGAATGAGGTACTCCATGTACGTATGCATGTATATAAGCTACATAATGGACTGCAATGAGATAAAAGATACTCATCATATCTCTTGAACACTGTGAGTATTTTCTTCAAAGAGCCACATTCATTGGTCTTACAGTCAGACATGCTAAGGCCCCGCAGAAGAAAAACTTTTGGAATAAGTGATGCAAACACACAATGCTATGACACAGTATATATGAAGTTGTTACCCACTCCAGTGGCCTCGGTTTCTTTTTTTATATATATATTTTTTTACCAAATTTCCCTCCTTTAAATAAAAAAAATCACTAGCAGAAAAGCAGTGGGGAGTCTCACCCAAATGATGCTTGACAGGCGATAGTGTAAGAGAATGTCAGGAAATAAAAAAATGTAAGAAGTTATAAAACATGAAATAATGTTATCAGAATGATTTTAACAGACAAACAGAGACTGCAGCCCTGGAAAAACGAGGCAAAATTAAACATATACAAAAGAAATGGATCCCTCTTGCAACAAGCAGAGTGAGATGCAGCAAGAAGCTGTTACATCACAGTTTAGCTGATGTGGGCACTGAAGCGCACAACACACACTGCCATGTAAGTAAGCAATAACCTCTGTCAGGCCGTGCATTTCTAGAAAAGCACTGCATGCCCTGGGTGAACTGGAAGACATGAGACAAATGGCCGGGTGCCTTTCAACGTACCAAGTAAGTGCATTAATTCTCAAGAAATACACATCCTGAAGAGGGTTATTGTGCTGATAAAATGGAAAACTTTTTTAAAAAGGAGGTTTTATTTTTGTGTAGTTAGGCTGTTGCTAGGTAGATTTAGACTGGTGACATACCATGCATGTAATGGGAATTAATGAACGATTGCATGCTGTGTTTCGACCAATGAAATTGCTGGGGTTACGGAGAATTCTGAAGTCCATTTTATTTTTTGTAATCATTTTCTCTCCTTAGGTAGTTGGCCTGCCCCCAACTGGTCCAGCCCCATTACTCTGCTTCTCTGGGTCTTACCTAATTTTAGTGATCGTCTGCTACAGGATCAAGGTCGGGGTGCCCAGTTGCCAGTGTGGGGCCTGTAGGGGTTTGGTCTGTCACTGCGCAGCAGCTGAGGGTTTTGCATCACTGTCTCCCAGAGGGATTCCCACCATGTGCAATGACACTTTGTGTGAGCTCTGCCTCTGAGAAGATGCCCCTCGGTCGAGGCTGCTGACGGGAGCCGTTATCCCTGGTGCCCTGCATGCTGACACCTAGATTCCTGTATGCAGCAGATACTAAGTGGGACTATGCTATGGATGCCAGATCCTTTCTCCCCAAGCCAGCCCGAGCAAACTGTGTCCTTTTCTGAACCTGAGTCACCGGCATGACAGGAGGAGAGATGCCCAGCGTCTTAGCTTTTCATGCCACAGGGCCAGGAACTGAAGTCCATTTTGTAAAAAAAAAAATAAGTTCACTGGGTAATACTGACACTGGGTGACCCTGCTATCTGAAGGGGGACAGGAGTGTGGGTCAAGTTTGGCTCTACAAAGAAGATACCCATGATCAAGAGTTATAGTAAATAACTTTCCTATTATCTTACAGTAAATCTTCACAGAGCCACACTCTGGTTGAGTCTCAAGCAATAACCCCAACTCCTGGGTGCAGAAAAAAGGGTACCACTGAAAACCCCAGAAACAGCTCTGACCAGACCTGCTGCAACAGAAACTGGATCCAAATTAAGATGCCATGACACAGAGTTCTGGAAAGGAGATAGGAGATTCAGGCACCCTGCGAGAGGCAGCATGAGCAGTGTGTCTGACTTTTGCGGGATGACAGCTAACACGAGGCACACCATCTTGAGAAAGGGGGCCCGAAGAACATCCAAGGGAAGATGCAGGAGGCGCAGAGGCCAGAAAATATGAAACAATGCATTGTGAGTGAGGATGCGAACGAGTCAGCTGTAACCCAGGTGTGGCACTGAATGCACACTACTGTAGTTGCCAAACAAGCAGCGACCTCTGTCATATCACAAAAAGACCTAACCTGATGCCTACTGGCTCTGGCAACTCTTACTGCCACGTTCAGTAGGTTGTGCTGAGCACTGCTTGGATGAAGAATGAGAAGTTGAACATATAGCTGCTCCTAAAGATGCAGGTGATAAGCTAGCATACAAGTCTGATATGAAGCAATGAGAAGCACCAACTAACGGGAAAATTGGGAAGAAAAAGAGAATGGAAACATTCTGTAATTTAACAAACTCTATAATACTCTGGAACTTACCCATGGCATTTACAGATGTTTGCCATAGTCTCCTTTGTTGCAAAATCTCCTGGCAGTTTAATCAGCAAAGAAATCAGATGACCATATCCCCAAGTAAACAAATGTGAATGTGCTCTGAAATACATACAAATTGTATTTTTAAATAGCACCTCCTCAGATGTGACACAGAGCCCCTGCAAGACAATCTATTGTTTCTGCCAAGTCTATGGTCACTACTGTCTTGATAGCCAAAGGATAAATACACACAACAGTAAAAATCTACTGCGCACAAGACAAATGTGTTAGACATTGGGAAGTCCTGGATACGATGACAAAGGAAACTTGGGAAACACAATTGCCACAAAAGAAATCACAAGTTTCCAAACTGGTTTAGTGGTACACAAACCTGGATGCCCCCAACTCCCGCGACCGCACCTTTCAACAACTTAGCATTAAAATAGCACTTGTCTTTAAAATACAGACAAAATGGCTAGAATGCACAGCACATATTAAGTTTGAAGAATAATACGTTTAGAACAGTAGGCACCATATGTTTAGTGTTAAGTACTGTTTTTATATGTCAGTTTAAATGTTTAATAGTTTGTATGTCTGGAATTAGCCTTGACAACGAGGAACATCAGCTAATCGTCACAGAGCGAGGGTACATTTAGGTGTAAAAAGAACTAATTATATCAGACTTACCCTAATTCCTTTATCTGTTTGTTCCAACTTTGTCAATGGGAATTACTACAACATGGGTGATATGCAATCCAACTAGGGGTTCACTGGTACAGCTATAGCTTTACAGTTACAATATTTTTATTAAATTTAAATGCATAAACACAGTTATTCAGACAACACACACAACAATACAAGAGTTCAATCCGAAGCAATCATAACCAAGCAGCACAGAATGCTGGTGTTGTGAGTATTCCAATGCCTCGATCCAAAGAAATTACTACACAGTGCTGTATAGACATCAAGAATGTGTTCAACTACTAACGTAACTGTTAAAATAATACCATAAATGAGAAAAAATATTTTCCAAGTACCTTTCTCAAAGAAGTCACACTCCATGTTCCCTGTAAATGTGGAGATGCTGGTTAGGATAATTTGTTGTTGCCAACAGAGATGAGAAAGTATGGGGCTGAAATGTCATCAGGAGACAGCAGTGCGAGTCAGACAACTGGAATGGGAATTGCATGATTCTGCACAGCACTAAATAATGATTAATCAAGTGCCTGTTATAAGCCAGTGAATAAATCAGAACACTGAAGTATTGGTAGGCCAATTCACTAAAATGTAAGTAATACATATAATCTATTATAGGGGCATGGTGGTGCCCCTATATTTAGGGTTGAGCAGGGGTTTCTATATTAAACCTCAAATTTGGAATTTTAATATCTTCACAACCATTCAACGGATTTGCAGAAAACTACATGTGCTGCCTTGTGGGATAGATCTCTAAGTGTCAATTTTCATTCCAGTTAGATGTGCAGATTTCGAGATGCAGATAGCACAAAAAGGTAAAAATTTGCTGTTTTTTGTCATCGCCTTGTGTCCACACAGTTTGAAAGTTTGGTTTGAAAATTTCAGGATAGAAAGGGATTGGCTCACATCACATACATGTGCCTTTTGCTTGTTTGGTGAAAAAATATTAATCCCATCCAAAGTTATTAAATTTTAAAATGCTGGTTTCTGAGCATGCCAGTACAGTCCTTCGGATACATTTTTGGAACGAAAAAATTATTTGGTTCATAAGAAATAGGATCCTTTCTCGTTTGGGGCCAGTCCATTCTCATGAGGTAAAAATCCTTTTTCATAGGCCGGCCCAGCGGCGATGAGGGTAGAGGCGCTGGACGCCATACCTCATGCCACACTGGTGAACCGGGTACGGAACAAACTCAGGCTGCCGGGAGTCGGCAGGGGGAGGGAAGGGATTGAGAGCCCAGAGGATTGCTCTCCCTTCACCAGGTGGGATCTAGGACTCGTGCCGCTCCCTAGCGGCCCCTGATGGAGATCGGGGCTTAGCAGGGAACAAGCGGTGCCGCAACTAGGGGGTGGAGCATTGGCAGGTCTGTGCCCGTCGTCACTGCACTGCCACGCTCCAGGGGGAAACCATAACTGAAAATACCCCGGAGGTTCAGGGAGGTGACAAGGGCTCCAGGGGCCTAGTCCACATTTCCAACACCGGACCATCCCTGCAACAGCTCTCCCAAGCCTCTCTATCAGAACTTGACCCTCCAATGAGAGAAAGGCCGCCAGGTAGGTGGGGCCGCGCCCCCCCCCGGGGTTGATCTGGGGGGCTGGAAGGTCCTTGGTAGGAGGTGCTCAGCAATCATGTTCGCAGAAGAGGGTGGTCTCAGGCGGGGAGTAGAGGCGACAGCTGAGTGTGCACCTCTGAGAGATGCCCTGGTCCACCCGAGCCCATAAACAGAATCAATAAAAAAAAAAAAATCCTTTTTCATTTGCCACTATCTTGTTTTCCATCCAACAAACAAAAAAACCCTCAAAACCCACAAAAATTACATCCTGTAGAGAGAGAAACTAAGACATGTATCTTGCTCTTCGGGACCCCAATACGTAGATTCTGCAGTTAATCATTGGAAAATTGACCCGGAAATGTGTTTTTATTTTCTTTGCAAATCCTTTTTCATGACTCACTTCCACTTTTTCCGTAAAGGCTTTTTCATTCAAAAGAAAAAGGATCCGATTTTGGATTTAGGTTTTGTTTAGTTTTTTTTCATTTGAAGAAAAAAGGATCCCTTGATACAAGAAAAGATTTTGGACTTAATTTTTTTTCCACTCTTTCCGTATGACCTTTTTCGTTCAAACAAAAAAGGATCTGTTCATATGGAAAAACATTTTGGACTTTTTTTTTTTTTTTTGAACAAATCCTTTTTCGTTTGGCACAGAAAAGGATTCCAGCAAACCAAAAAAGGATTTTACAAGCCATCGCCGTAATTATGTGAATTTTCCCTGGTGTCTAGTGGCACCCCATCCTCTGATCACCATCCCTGTAATTGTTTACTTTTTTCCTGGTGTCTAGTGGTGTTCCCCACCCTCAGATTGCCGTCCCCGTAATTTTTTAATGTTTCTCTGGTGTGTAGTGCCCCCCCTCCCGATTGCCATCCCTGTATTTTTTTAATTTTGCCCTGGTGTCTAGTGGTGCTCCCATCCTCCTATCGCCATTCCTGTAATTCTTTCAGTTTATCTTGGTGTCTAGGGCTGCACCCCGACCATTCAACCGCCGTCCCCATAATTATTATATTTTTTCTGCTGTCTAGTAGCATGCCCCAGTCTCCGGTCGCTGTCCCCATAATTATTACATTTTCCCTGGTGTCCAGTGGCACCCCCACCCTCTGACTGCTATCCCCGTTATTATTAAATACTTTCCTCAGCTGGCTCCATGGTGCCGAGCGAAGGGGGTTCGCTTGGCACAGTGGCAACCCGGGTTCGCACCCGAGCCTGGGTATCAGGAGTGGAGACCGGCAGGGAGGGGGTCTATAAGGATCCATTGGACGCTTCCCTCCTGGGGGAGGGGGGTTCTGTGGGCGGATTGGTGGTGTGCTTGGGGGATGTGGTGCCTCGACACGCCCCCCCCGTACACCCCTGCCCCAGGATGCCCCCGCACTCATGAAAGGCCATGAACTGCAGTGGGCAGGGCAAAGAAAACAGGAAAAATGCCTCTGATCAACCGGATGATGAGCGCCCTAGCTCCCTGCCACCTGGGTATCAGGAGTGGATACCGGCAGGAGGGGTCTATAAGGATCCATTGGATGCTTCTCCCCGGGGTTCTGCCTGGGATCTGCGGCTGGACTGGTGGTGCTTGGGGATGTGGTGTCTCGACATGCCCCCATACATCCTCAGCCCCAGGACGCCCGCACTCATGAAAGGCCAAGAACTGCAGTGGCAGGGCAAAGAAAAGAGGAAAAATGCCTCTGATCAACCGGATGACGAGCGCCCTAGCTCCCTGCCACCTGACGTCCTGCAGCCAGCCCTGATCCAGCCCCGCAACGCCTGAGGTGCATAGCTGGCCACTGAGGCCATTTCCTCCCAGAAGAGAGGGACCCTCCCGGCAGAGGGATATGCAGAGCTACTCAAGGTAGGCTGCAATGGGGAGCTGGGTGAGGTGGTAGGAGGTCAGATGGTTGTGGGACGGCACTGGTGCTCCGAAGGAGTTGCCGGTCAGAGGGTATGTGGAAGGTGCATAAACAAATAATACAAAAAAAATATATACTTCCCCTCATGTCTAGTGGCACCTGCCACCCTCCAATCACCAGTTCCCAACTGAAATAAAGAAAACAGTCCCTCAATGTCTTTTTTTTCTTTTTTTACTTGTAAAAAGAAAATGGTCCCCCACTGATTCCACCCCCAACCCGACCTCCCACTCAGCACCCACTATTCTGCACCCCCCACATCCTCACTCACCTAAACAGGTCCCAGGGTGAAGATCCACTCTGCTGTGGAAGACGCATCTTGCTGCTGGTACTGCCGAATGCAACATGAAAAACTAAGGTAAATGTGGTTCAAAGTATTTCAATGGGGTTTTCAACTTTGATGCATAACTTTGCCATTTTTGCATACCTGTACATACAATTTTCAACATGGCCTTCTTGAGACACTACCTCTTTAGCCTGAACCCTAAATGTTGCATTAACACAGTTTTATACAAATAATACATTTATATACAGTAGGAGTTATCTAAAAGTTGACTACCTCGAGGTCATAGATAAATGTATTCTTTGCAAAAAACTGCGTTAATACAACATTTAGGGTTAAGGCTAAAGAGAAGAAAGTAGGGAAATGTAGTTTTAGGGTTTTCAACCCTAAAACCTCAACCCTATCCCTAAAACAAATCGGGGTGCAGTCTTCCTTGTGGTTGTCAACCCTAAAGCTTACCCATTCCATACATTCCAGAAACACACACCTAATGGGTGAATTTTAGGGTTAACAACCCCAAGAAAGACTGCACCACTGATTAGTTTTAGGGTTGGAAATTCTAAAACCACATTTCCCTACTTTTCCATTACTTTTTTTTAGCTTTAGCCTGAACCATAAATGTTGCATTCACACATTTTTTTGGTTTTTGCAGAGAATGTCCTTACTTTGTGAGACAGTGTAATCGTATCCTTATTTGCCTGTGGGAGTGCAGGGTCCGGAGGGCCTTGTGCTCCCGTCCCTCCATAGATGCATATATGTATGTTGCTCTGGAAGCGCAGAGCCCTCTGGGTCCTGCGCTTCCATTTCTAGGACAACAGCAACCAAACTGTCAGCATAGCCTTCTTATTACCCTACCTTATGTACCCGGTACTGAAAATGTTCAAATCCCCACCAAAATGTGATACTGTGCCACCTCAACGTCATTCCATGCCACAGGTGTGAAAACACTGCTTGGCCAGAATTTGAAAAATGACAGCTGTCATGTTCATGCAGTGGTAAAAATGGCTATGTTGAAAATTTGGAGTCATAATATTTAAAATTACCAAAGTTACGAGCGAGCATAGCAAAATTTCAACAGATGTGCATAACTCTGCCATTTTTACTTATTTTGACCCCAGATTTGCAACTTAGCTTTCTTATTACCCCACCTCATGAACAAGAGTGGTGAAAATGTTCAATTTCCACCCAAAAGGTGATTTTGCCAAGCGACCACAAAATCATCTTTCAGGCCGGATCTGCGTAATTCCTTGTCACTGTTCATGAGGTGGGGTCTCAGAAAGGTCATGTTGAAAATATGGTGTCAAAATATGCAAAAATGCAAAGCTATACATTAAAGCTGAAAATCCCATTGAAATACACTGAACCACACTTACCTTAGTTTCTCATATTGCAGTTGACAGTTCCAGTAGCAAGACATGTCTACGATCGAAGAGCAGATCTTCACCCCGGGACCTGTTCAGGTGAGTGAGGGTGTGCGGGGTGCTCAATGGGAGGTCAGGGTAGAGGGGGGGATTGGATCGGCGAAGGACAGTTTTCTTTTTTACTGTTAAAAAAAAAAAAAGACATTGACAGGCTGTTTTCTTTATTTGACACAGGATGGCGATTGGAGAGTGGGGGTACCACTAGACACCAGAATAAGACAAAATGTTACTAAGGATGGTGATTGGAGCGTGGGGGGTACCACTAGACATCAGGGAAAGGCAAAACTAAATGGAAACGGCGATCGGAGGGTGTGCGGCACCACTAGACACCAGGGAATAATAAAATAAAAATGGGGACAGTGATTGGAGGGTGGTTGGCACCACCAGAAACTAGGAAATAATAAACTAATAATGGGAATGATAATCGGAGGGTTGAGGGCACTGCTATACGCCAGGGAATAATAAAATAATAACAGGGAGGGCAATCGGAGGGTGGGGGGTGGCTCTAGACACCAGGGAATAATAAAATAATAATGAGGACTGCGACTGGAGGCTGGGAGACACCACCAGACACCAGGGAATAATAAAATAATACCAAGGATGGTGATCGGAGGGTGGGGGTTGGGGGTGCCATTAAATACCAAGGAATAATACAATAATAACAAGGATGGAGATAGCAGGATTTTTTTTTGGGGGGGGTTGCCACAAGACACTAGGGAATAATAAAATAATAAGGGAGATGGCAATGAACCAAAAAGCCGTTACGAAAAAAGCGGAAGCGAGTCACGAAAATGGATGGAAACATAAAATGCATTTGATGGGTAATGTTTCCACCAGTGAAGTGCAGAAGCCACCTAAAAGAGTCATGGAGCAAGATACATATGTTCGTCTCTGTGCAGGCTGTCATTTTTGGGGGAGTTCTGAATAAAAAGAACAATGGAAAGCAAGATGGTGGCAAATGAAAAAAAGATTTTTCCTTCATCAGAAAGGATTGGTCCCATACGAAAAAGGATTCCTTTTTTATTTCATACAGCTACTGTACATTGAAGTGCTCAGAACCAAAATTTTAAAAATGAATAACTCTGGAATGGATTAATATTTTTTCGTCAAACTGCGAAAGACACATCTGTGGGCCAAGCCCTTTCTACCCTGAAACTTTCAGACCAAACTTCCTAACCGTCTGGGCACAAGGCGATGATGAAAAAAACCCAGCAAAAAATACAGGTTACTCACCTGTAACAGGAGTTCTAGGAATGGTATATGTTGTTCATCCACACTGTCTGGCAGGTTCCTTGCCGCTTTAAATCTTGCCGGAAGGTCTTCGCTGGCTCCTCCCACCCATCCGGGTGGCAGAACTCTGCTCCGCCCCATGATGCCAGATCTAGCTCCGCTGAAGCCAGGTTGTGTCAAGCCTGGGAGGTTGGTATCGTAGGATAAACAACATATACCATTCCTAAAACTCCTGTTACAGGTGAGTAACCTGCATTTCTAGGGACATGGATATGTTGTTCATCCACACTGTCTGGCAGACTCCTAGCAGTTCTCTGGGCGGAGGGAGGCAAGGTGCACACCCCCTACTTGGGAAATAAAGACTGGAGAACCGAGGCCCCAAAACCAGCATCCCGGCATGACTCAAGGTCGATGTGGTAGTGGGTGATGAAGGTGTGTGCCGACTTCCAGGTAGCAGCCCTGCAGATTTCCTGGATAGGGACGTCCCTGGAAGCAGCCACCGATGCAGCGGTATGGCGGGTAGAATGAGCTCTTATTACTCTGGGATGCTCCATGCCCGCCAACCTATAGCAGAGATCTATGCAGGAGGTGACCCTCTGCCTATCGTCCGCTTGGCTGCACAGAGGCATGGAGTGCGTCCCACCCTGGCGGTTTAGGTAGTACATGGTCGTGGTATTGTCCATCTGGACCTGAACCACTTGACCCCGTAGAAATGGAGCGAAGGCGGTGAGGGCTAGACGAACCGCTCGAAGCTCCAGCAGGTTGATGTGGCATCGGGACTCCCGAGGGGACTAGAGGCCCTGTGCTCTGTGCTCCCCCAGATGGGCACCCCAACCAAGCAGAGAGGCATGGGTCGATAGAGAGCCCATCGGCTCAGGGCACACAAATGGGAAGCCCTCCTGCAGATGTGCTGGAACGGTCCACCACTGGAGAGCGTTCCACATCCCCTGGGTCACTGTCACTAGCTGATCCAGAGGATCGAAGTGCTGTGACCATTGGCTGGCCAATCCCCATTGAAGGGGATGCATGTACCAGCAGGCCCAACAGACCACGCTGGTGCAGGCCGCCATGAGGCCCAGGAGGCGCAGGAAGTCCCAGGCAGGGCGCGATTGCCCAACCTGAAATGACTGGGCAAAGGAGGAAAGAACCTCGGCCCTGTCCGCCGGGAGCCGTGCTCTGGGTCGTAGAGAGTCGAGCTCTGCCCCAATGAATTGGATCACCTGTTTGGCATGAGTTCCGACTTGGCCTCATTGATGAGGAGGCCAACCTGAGAGCAAACCTGGAGGGCCAGATCTCTGGACCGCTCCACCTCTGCTCTGGAGGGGCCTGCAATCAGCCAGTCGTCCAGGTAGGGATACACCTGGACCCTTCGGCGCCGCAGGAATGCTGTCACAACTGCCATGCATTTGGTGAAGACCCTGAGAGCTAGGGAAAGGCCGAAGGGCATGGCCCGGATCTTGTAGCGGGATCCCTCCGCCCTGAAGTGGAGGAATCTCTGGTGGGACAGACGGATTGGGATGTGAAAGAACGCGTCCTGAAGGTCCAGAGAACAGAACCATATGCCCCGTTCCAAGGATGGATTATCTGAGCCAGAGTGACCATCCTGAAGGTCTGGGACCTTAGGGACCTGTTCGGGTTGTGCAGGTCGAGAATAGGGCGCCAGCCCCCTGTCCGTTTTGGGACCAGGAAGTACCTGGACACAAACCCTGGGTCTGGAGGAGGATCTGCCACCTTCCTGATCACCTCTTTTTCAAGAAGCAGGGCGATATCAGCTCAGCGAGCCGACAAAGAGGCTGCAGACCCAGTAGCCCCCCGAGGGGCGATGGCTTGGAAGGGCGGGGCCTGCTCGAACTCCAGGGCAGGCCCTTTCCTACCATCTCCAACACCCAACGGTCCGTGGTGATAACAGACCAAGCGGAAAGGAAGTAGCGAAGCCGTCTCCCTACGGGGAGTGACATGGCTGGGGGCGACACCCCTCAACCCGTCACTGGGCAGGCTTAGAGGAGAGACCAGGAGAGGGACCTCCTGGGCCTTTACCTCCACGCTTCCTATTGGAGGAAACCGCGGACTTGGGTTTGGGATGCCAAGCGTGAGCCTGCTGGCCCTGGTGCTGGTGCTGTTGGGCCGGACGTGCCGCAGGCGCAGAAGGACGAAAGGACTTGTGCTGCTGCTGCTGTTGGCGGCTTTTGTCCTTCTGGGTGGAGATGACCGAGTCCAGAGTGGCATTGGACTTTTCGATCCGCTGGAGGTGACCTTCCACTCCAGGGCCGAAGAGGTCGGTCCCCAGGAAGGGGACATCTGCCAGTTTGTGCTGGGTATCCGCCGTGAAGGTGGATATCCTCAGCCATGCTCTGCAGCGCATGGCCACCGCGGCCGCAACTGATCTGGCACAGGAGTCTCCAATGTCCAGAGCCGTTTGGAGCTGCTGTTTAGCCACTGCCCTACCTTGGTCCCATACCTGCCGGACCGTGGTCTGCAGGTCGGCCGGGAGATGAGGGATCACCTCATCCAGGAAGCCCATGAGGGCATGGGAGAAGTGTGCCATCAGCACAGCCGAGCTGGCCTGGCGGAGGCCAAGGGAGGACGCAGCGTACACCTTGCGCCCGGCATAGTCCAGCTTTTTGGACTGCTTGTCGGGGGGCTTGTCCACATCCCTAGCGTTCCCGAACGCCGGAAAACGCTGTCGGTGACCAACCCTTCGGCGGAGGGGTGTTACGAAAAACCCGGCAAAGAGCCGGTAAGGACCGCATACTTCCTGCCCATCCTGACCGAAGGCGCAGGACAGGAAGCAGGCCGCTGCCAGAGCTCCAAGGCTGGGCCAACAATGGCTTCAGCCACCGGAAAAGGCCTCCATGGATGAATCCCCTCGGTCCAGTATCTCCGTCAGGGGATACCTGGCCCGCCTGGATACGGGCTCAAGCTGCATCCCAGTGGACTCCGAGATGAGCCGAGGCAAACCCATGAAGGACGACAGGCTTTCGTCCATCGACTGGCCCCGGAGGACTCCAGGTCAATGGGCCTGGAGAACAGGGAGGAGTCGTCATCGGACTCCGAGGAGTCTGCAAAGAGCTGCCTAGGGCCTGAGCCACCCTCCACCTGCCGAGGACGGTCGGGAGTGAGGGTGACTGACAACCTGTGGGGCAGGCCCTGACCCGACCGAGAGTCCTTGGTTGGTGCCCCCAATTTCGGTTGGGAGGCGGAGGTTCCACCATAATTGGTGGAGCTGCTGGTTTTGGCCGAACAACCGGTCCAGGGTTGGCCACCTTGGCTACAGCAAGGGGCTGTTTCGTCCGCTTGGGTGACAGCCACTTGATGGCCAGGGAAGGCGACGGTGTCGGCTTGTTCCCGGACCGAAGCCTCTCCTCTTCCGAGGAGGAAGATGAGGATGAGCGACGACACCACTTACTTCGGTGCCGAGACTGAGACCACCGATGACGGCAGGATCAGCTGGACCGAGACGATGTCCGAGACCGAGATCCTCGGCGTTTCTGAGGACGGGTCTGGGAAGGGGCCGGGGACACCCGCTCTTCCCTCGGCTCGGAAGCCTTAACTGGGGACTGGTGCACCGGGGGTGCAGGCAAGTCCTCGGTCTCCACCAGGGGAACCGGTGAAGAAGGTTTGTCGGCTTCACCAGTCGACAACCCATCCGACGGGTCGAGAAAAATCTCAATCACGTCGACGGGTGTCTCGGCCAGCTGACCTGATGGGGATGCCATGAAACCAGCGGCCTTAGCCGCAACCTCGACCGAAGTCGAGTGTCGACTGTCCAGGGAAGGGGACCTCTCCCGCTCCCACGAACGCAGATGATGGGACTTACTTTTTGAGTCCTTCTTTTTGGACCGAGCAAAATGTCCCGATGGCCCCTCTCCCTTCATGGAAAGGGACTGGCAAAGCTCCTTGAAAGAAGCTGAATATGAGGTACCCAGAGAGAGCGGGATAAATGCCGCGACCGAGGAAGAGGAATATGCGGCCTGTGCCGCCTCCTCCTCGAGGGTGATCATCTGCTTGAGTTGCTTAGCCGAGCCAGCCGCCGCGGTAACCACCCAACGGGCCTCCTTCGACTTCACCAGCGGGTAGCGCTTCTCCGGGTGCCCCAGCTGTAACCGGGCAGCGCGGTCTTCCAGGACGTTGGCCGAAAACGAACGGCATAACTCGCTGGCCTGTGTGTCATGTTCTAGGCCGAGGCAGTAGATGCACGTGGAGTATGGGTCCGTCCTGGACATTTTCTGCCCACAAGGGCACCACCGAAATCTGGGAGTCTATTTATCCATCGCAGCTGCAAGGGAGAAACTTGACCGAAATCTTGAAAATTTTAAAATAAGTTTCGGGCAAACCGAAGAATTAGGATCCAGTCTACACGCAGAGCATTAAGGAGGGAACCCGAGCTTCCAAGCGGTAAGGAAAATCTGACGTCATGGGGTGGAGCTGAGAGTTTTACCACCCGGGTGGGTGGGAGGAGCCAGCTGGAAGACCTCCCGGCAAGATTTAAAGTGGCAAGGAACCTGCCAGACAGTGTGGATGAACAACATATCCGTGTCCCTAGAACAGTGATTTTTTCATGTTTTTTAGCCATCTGCATCTCGGAGTCCTGCACATTCCCTGTCCTGGTCATTTGACTTTGACGGCAGTTTTTTGGTTGACAGCAAGGTTGCAACAGATTTCGGGCCTTGTTCCTTCTCCATGGCCATTAAAGTTTTAAGGAGAAGGTAATTTTCTAGAGCTTTCTTGGGCAGCCTGGTTGAAGCGTTGGCATATCTCACAAGTCCTCATGTTGTGAGAGAGGCCCAAGCAGCACACACAAACTGTGTGCATGTCTTCCTGTAAATTAACTCTCTGCACTTACAAAACTGAAACAAAGGGGCTGCATGCAGAGACAACAAAATACAATTATCATAAAAGTAAAAGAATAAACGGCAAGGGCTAGTTGACAATGTTTCCTTCAGCAGATCCAATGCGGAAGACAGATGGGGAATAAACTGAGGAGTGACAGGGCCACCCATGTTTTTTTTTTTTTTGTGTCAATTCTCTTTATACTCCTGCATTGGTCCCACAGGATTCTCTCAGACAGGACACTTGGCACTGACCCTGTAACCGCTCACCTGAGACCTCCGCACCTCGTCTATGTCCCGGGTCATTCCTCCTCTGCATCCCTGGCTCTGAACCCCCCCCCCCAAGGTGGGGCCAACTCCTGACCGGCATTCCATCTATAATCTAGTGTGCAGTCAGAGTGCAGGGAAGAACCAGAGGCTGGCTAGGTAGGTCTGGTGTGTGCGTGTTGGGTCCTCTGTTGTCATCCCCCCCACCCCGGGTACCAGGGTGTTTCCGTTTCCTTGGTCCTGGAGACTCGGACATGCACAGACATCCAGCGTGCAATGGGCATGTTCCTGCACCCACCTGCAGGACATCCGCCATCACCTCCCTGCCCCTCAGTAGGTCCCCGCATGATGGGATACCTCCTGTCTCCACTGGGGGGCCACTAGAGTGGTTGATGACACAACCCTCCCTCCCCAGGAGAGGAGACACGCACGGATGTGCAATCCTCTCCTTCCCTGCCACCCTCACAACCCAAGCCTGCTCTAATCCCAGGTCGCCGACACGCAGCACAAGGTGTGGCATCCAAAGCCTCAACCCTCAGCGTTACTGGGCCGGTTTGGGCCACCCATATTTATATAGATGCCGATGCATGACATCATTGTGGGCCATCCCCAGCTAGCAAAAGTTTCCATGTGGTCCTTGTGCCTGCTGTCTATAGTTTCAAAGGTGTGGACTGATGGAGGAGATATCCTCAAAGAAGATCAGTGTTACAGCATGGCTACTAGCAAACATTTGCAGTAGCTCGCTAGCCACAGGGGTAGTTCCTAGGGACTGAAGGACAGCGTATGTGGTTCCGCTACAGAACACTGGGAAGAGGGATGAGCCAGTGAACTACAGGCCAGTCAGTTTTAAGCCTGTAGTGGAGAAAATCATGGAGTCCCTACTGAGGGAAGACCTGATGGACTTCATAGAAGGGAACAGGCTGCAGGACCCCAGACAGCATTGGTTCACAAGTGAAAGGTACTGCCTGATGAATCTGGTCACGTTTTTCAACTAGGTTACTACAGTAGCAGACAAGGGGCAGGCAACTGATATAGTATACCTTGACTTCAGCAAGGACTTTGACTCAGTCCCCCTCAGGAGGCTGCTCAAAAAGATTGGAGAACTTGGGGTAGAGTAAAAGTTGGCAAACTGCATAGAGAGCTGGATGAGGGGTAGAACACAGAGGGTGGTAGTCAAAAACAAGTTTTCAGAGATGAGGGAATGACCAGTGGGGTGCCTCAGGGGGTTGCTAGTAGGACTAGTCATCTTCAATATTTTCATCTGTGACATAGGTGAAGATATCAAGACCAAGAGCTGCCTCTTTGCAGATGACATAAACATCTGTGCAGGTAGACAGAGGATTTGGGCAGGTTGGAGAACTGGTGAAAGATTGGCAGCTGAACTTTGACACTAAAAAATGTTATTGCATATTGGAAAAAGGAACGCAAGGGTGCAGTATGAAATTGGAAGAGTGGTTCTGGAAAGCACTCAGTTATAAAAGACTGAAGCCCCTAAAAATGTCTGCACATTGCAACAGGGCAGTGAGCAAAGCAAACAGAATGCTGGGATGCATAGGGAAGGGGATAAGCAGTAGAAGATGGGAGGTGATCCTCCACCTGTACAGGTCACTGGTATGACCATACCCGGAATACTGCGCTAGGCACTGGAGTTCACACCTAAAGAAAGACTGGAACAAGGTGGAGGCAGTACTGCATGGGGCAGCATAATGCAAGGATGGGACAGGCAGGTGGGTTTAATATGAAAAAGGGGTGGCAGTAAAAAAGGGGTAGATTACCACTAGAGCAAGGCAGAATAGTTGGGTAGGGCAGGCAGACTAGGTGGGCCAAGAACTATTTTCTGCCGTAAATGTCTATGTATTTATGTCTATGTCTTCGGGGGCGAATAAAATCTTGTTAAACACACCACCCAATGAAGTCGTTCAATAAAGTGCAGTCTTGGTTCTGTCAAAAGCAACTAAAACTAAACTCCAAAAAGACAGTTTCTATGTTCTTTGGCTTGAGGCAAAAACGGCCCAAATCTCTAAACCCCTACCATTACCACCCTTGACGGCTCACCCCTCCAGTCAGTAAACTCTTTCAAATACCTTGGAGTCTGGCTGATTGCAGTCTTGACTTCTCAACCCACATAGATTCCATTTGCTCCAAACTTTGCCCCAAACTCGGTGCCCTTTACCAGCACAAAGATTGCCTCCCAATGTCTACTCGGCGTGACTTAGTCACCAAAACCATTCTCCCTATTATAGACTATGCCGACATTGTCTATTGCTCTGCTCCTGCAACGTCACTCAGGGCTTGCATTAGCACTAGTAATGTGGGAGTCAGTTTGACCCTCTGCTTCAAATGTTGGGGGTCAGACCAGAAAGTCTTGGAGTCAGAAATGTCTGGAGTGGCTTTGTACATCATCTGATACTTTTTCTGCTAAGGACATTTGTTCAAACCTTTCAGTATACTGGGCTGAAGCACTGCTTTTATTTTTGTGCTTCAAAATCCTCAAAAATCCCATTTGGGGACTTCAGTAGGGGGTTAACACAAGCCGTGGTCACTAGCCAGACTGGATACCGTACTAAATTCTTTTTGCCTTTTCGCCACCTCCTTCCCTCTCACTCACCACTGTACCCTCTACGCCACGCTCTCTCTCTCTCTCTCTCCCTTACACCCCTACCCACAAGGTACCAGTTGCATAGCTACTCCCTTTATTAGCAAATTCTGGTTCGGGACTCGCCCCTCCTACCTCCGCGCCAGTCTTTCTCCAGTTAGCCCCGCTGAGTACTCCCTTTGTTCTAGAGATGCTCAAATGTTCTCCCTCCCACCCCCTCACTCACTCATGCTCGGGCCAGGCAGCATTCTCTTACTGATTTCCTCACCTCTGAAATCAACTCACATGGGTCACCCACCATGCCTCTACCTTCTCTGCCCTCAAACCCCTGCTCTGTGCCACTCCCACAGCTCCAATGCATTTGTCCCTCCTCTCATTCCTCTCATCCCCCACCCTCCCAACCCTTCCTCCTCACCTCCCAAAAGCTCAGCATCCTTATCTACCTAGGGGGCCCCAGTTCCTTTGTTCTGGCATCCTTTCTCTTGTTTGATTTTGCTATATACATCTGTGACTCCCCTATCACTGTTGAGGTTTGAGTCGCAATTCCTTACCATTGTTATGTACAGTACATATTCAATTCTTTGTAACTACTGCATTTCACAATGTAACTATTTGCTTCACTTTGTACATATTTGATGCTACAGTATATACCTTGTACTTTTTACATTAGCAATCTGTTTACTTGTAATTAACTGTGTATTCTTTTTGAGATGTGCCTGTTGTGCTCTTCCCTGTATGTGTATTAAACCTTGGAGTCACACCTGGAAACAAGCCTAGGCTCAGTGTGCCTTTCCCGGTTATCAGCTTTTATATAAAAATAAAATAAAAAAAATGTATTTATGACTCTTCTGTCTTGATCAAGCCATTCACCCAGTGTGCTGCGGAACTAGTAGGTCTCCATCTCTGTCTCCAATGCCAGTGGGGAGAGGGAGCTGTGTGCGCACCGGAATGACACACATTCATTTCTCTCTGTGTAAAGAAGAGCCTAATCTGCTTTTCCTTGAAGTCCTCTGGAGATGCTCTCTAGATTTAACTGAAGCTCAAGTAATAGTCTCGTAGCTCTTTTCTTCCAGCCCAAAACTACTTTATTGCCCTCTTCTGTACCCTCTTGATTATATGAATGTCCTTCTTATAGTATGGTGGCCAAAACAGACAGCAGACAAAAAACATTTATTTACATTTCAGTTTACAGAGGTATGAAGTATATGAAAAAATGACTGATAACACAAAATAATTTCCCTCACCTTGGGTTCCCTTTAGTGTCTACACAGTTTTCCTTCTGTGGTGCATCATGGGAAACAACCAGCTGTAGCCACTCCAGTTTTAAAGACTCAGGTTGAAGAAGAGAACTAAGCAAAGGCAATCTGAGAAAGAAGACCAGAAGTACTTGAAAATGAAAGATTTTTTTTTTTCGAAATATCAATAGCAAGGTATCAGAAATTATGCTACACAAAATAACAGTACATGCAAAATTCAGCATAAACAATAGATGTCAACTGAATGCACTATTTTTTCATTTTACGAGGACAGGAAAGGTAAAAGATGTCTGTACTTCTAACCATCAAACTTTTATATCTTTGGTTTTAAGTTTTTATAGTGTCAGCGTGAGGGTTCATGTTTAAAAAGTAGGTCTAAAACTATCTGTAAGTATACTTTTAAACATGAACCCTCACACTGACGCTATAAAAATATATTAATATTATAAATATATTAATACTTTAATATTAATACTATAGTTTTAATTTAAATATTGTTGCAACACTGTAAACATGATGCTGTCTATATACCTGTATTGTATTGTATTCTGCTTTCTTAATTTCATGTATCCTACTGCTTTTTTTTCTGTAATGTTCCACTTGTGTCTCTCACCCCTGTATTTGTCTCTCCCCTTGGTCGCACCTGGAAACGAGCTGAGGCTCAGCGTGCCTTTCCCAGTTATCAAAGTTTAAATAAATAAATAAAAACTTAAAACTAATGCCCGCTCCCTGCTGTGTTCAGAACAGCAATAGCAGGATCTATGTCACTAAAAAAAGGGACGTTTTTCCATAATTCTTAGTGCCGCTTGATCGGGCTTCTCAGGGAGCCACCTCTGCTTCCGCGTTTACCGTAACTCTGCAAACTAAAAATAGAAATGAAGGTCTTAACAAAAAACTACAACTGTTACCAGCATGAAGACCTCAGCTGGCAGGGTTAAGTGATACAGGGACAGACCTCTACTACATATCTTTGCCTGTTACCTTTAACATGGGGTGTAAATCGGAAACACTCACTGAGGTTACTGATATGCCCGTATAGCTAGAACAATAATATAACTGGAACCAGTATTTAAAATAGCTTCTACTGGGAAAAATTACTTTCAGGATCAGCACAGTTCTGCTTTAATAAATGCAAGACTGCACAAACAACTAAGGTCCTGTCCACACTACAGAACTGTTTTTGAAAAACATTTTTAAAATCAATTTAGCTAAACCGGTTCAGTGCGTCCACACTATGCAGTAGCCATTACTGATAATGGTTTAGTGTCTACCCTGCTCGTGCTAACCCGTTCCCCCGTAACCATTTTCTATTAATTCCAGCACAAAGAACTGTACTTGCCTGCAAGTAGAACAGCTTTAAACCATTACAACTGTTATAACCACTGTTAAACTGGTGTATAAATTTAAGATAATGGAAGTGACCAAATTGAACAATTTCACTGGTTAAAACAAAGCATAAAACCGTTTTCAGAAGAAAAAAAAAAACACAGCACATACTGACAACAAAACTGAGCTTTAAACTGCAAAAAACAAACAAACCACTTAGCAGTCTTGTTTCATGGCACCATTCATATTGCCATGTTCAGTGCAATGAACTACATCACATCCTGCTTTCAATTCAACTTAAAAAAAAAGAAAGACAACAAAACAGACGTTTTTGCAGAGAGATTGCACTTCCAACAGCACCCGTGTTTACAGCATAGTACAGAAATGGCGCACTGGATCCAGAGCGTTCAAATACCCCAAAATATTCCCATATCCAGCGTCATCCACAGCATATGTATGGACTGTACTGGAACAGCCAGAAGCATCCACACAGCACAAAACAGTCTACCTCTGTACGATGTAAGACACAAGCAACTGCCAGCAGCTTATCTCATCAGTGATAGCAGAAGACTTGGTTTGCTGGCCAAAGCACCTAGCTTCACCTGAGCTCTTTCCTTCTAGATTGCTTGAAAGGACAGAGAAGAGAACCTTACCAGAGCAAGGGAAAGGATTAAAACTTCTTTTGGCTAAGCAGATTTACTGTGTTGTTATTTTTATTTTGTACTCACAGGGACTGCTACTGTTTGTTGCTAACATTTCATTGCTTTATTTTTCTCTGATTCAAATCGTTGTTGCTGGTATAACTTCTTCTGCATTATTACAAGGTGTGTGCTAACAGATTACTGCTGTAATCTTCTGATTCAAATTGTCTTTTGCAAGGTATATCTTCTGTTACTGCTTTATTTTTCTCTGTAGCAAAGTGTTTCTTACAGGGTATATCTTCTCTGAAATTATAACAAGTGGTGCTTTACAGGTTTTACAGTTTTATCTAACTTTAGGATAAGCTTTCGCGGTTACTGCATTTGTTGTTGACTGACTGTTTCTGCTCTTACCTCCTTGGCTCTTCTTTTTGGCAGGAAGGGCCCAGCCACCCACCCCACCCCCACTCCCAACCCCCCACACTACACTCCTTTTATAGGGTACCACAGTCGTGCCATTTCCTGTGGCAAAGCAGGAAGGGGCGGATCAGTGGGGCATCCACAAGGTGAGCTCATTTACAGGGGCACTAGTAATTTAACTTGCTATAACAAGTTATACGAAAACAAAACACAAAATCAAACCATTACTTGCATCTTCTTCCTTCTAATTACTCTGACCAGGTTATAAACCCAGCAACTTATCTGGAATGGATATCATTAACTGCAGGTACTGTGGAACACTTTTCAGAAGGACAATCTTACAGGATTTAGGACACTGTCTACATGCTGGGCCATTGGAGATCTTAGGGCTCAGCTCCAGGCAGCATGGGCAGAGATTGCACACCTCAGATTTCATATTCAAGAGGAAATACATTATAAGAACCACCCGCCACTTCCCCAACATCCAACATAAGAACTCGACCGCAGAGGGTAGTTGGTCTGGGAGGCTGGCAGGAGGTTAGGAGGGGCAAATCGGGTGCCCCATCACTCAGTGCTCTCCAACATATTACCTCCAAAAACCATATAAACACTACAAAAAGGTATCTGCCTCTATCTCCGAAATCAAACAAAGGGGCAGAGGACACTGCGGAGCAGGACACTGCAGCACAGGCGCTAGCACAACAAAACTCGCGCAAATCAGGAACCAAAACAAAAAAAGCAAAAAGGAAATCCCAAAAAACTTCTAATCATAGGAGACTATGATTCCGGGAGTTGATAACCATCTCCAGCCAGGGGTAATAGTCAGATGTCTTCCAGGTACATCAGCGTGGAGAGACACTGACCGCATTGCTAAAACTGTTCAAGAAGCAGGAGAAAACATTGACGTCCTGGTACACATAGGGACTAATGATCTTGCCAGCCAGTCAGTTGTGGAGACCAAGGAACACCTGACCAGGCTGGGTGACAAACTATCATTCATTTCGTCCGGCATCTCCTTCTCTGAGATCCTGCCAGTCTGGGAGAGGGGGGCAGATGGACGGAAGGTCAGAGAAGGGGAGATAGGGGAGCTAAACATGTGGCTCAAGGGCTGGTGCCAGGAAAAAGGACACAGATTTGTAGGGAACTGGCAACAGTTTTGGGAGCGAAAGTTCTTTAAATTTGATGGACTGCATCTGACTAAGGAGGGAGTCAGTGCATTGGGGCAGAAGTTTGACATCTTTGCAGAATATTTAAACTAGCAAATGGGGAGAGGGGTGCAGCACCCCATACATCAAATGGGAAGAACACCCCTCCCCCCTCAGCTAGTGGTCAAACAGGGATTCAGCATGTTTGCAGATCGTTTGCATTACCAGGTAAGAAAAAAGGTCAGTCTCCTCATACGATGCACAGGGGAAATGCCAGACCTCACCCAACAACTAACACACCGAAATCTGGCCAATGGAAAATCATGTACACAAATGCTCACAGCCTGGGTAATAAGATCTCAGACCTGCAGGCAATAATGACAGAGGCTAAACTGCACATAGTAGCAATTAGTGAGACGTGGTTTACCAGTAACCACACTTGAGAGACTTCAGTACCTGGCTATGTACTGTTCAGAAGAGACCGAGGTTCAAAAAGGGGGAGTGGAGTGGCCCTGTATGTCAATGAAAATATCAAAGCTACAGAAATTCAGAATACACATAAGGAGCCAGAACTATGGGTCACCCTGGAAACAGGAAATGGGACAGCCATAAGAACTGGGGTTGTCTACAGGCCCCCAGACCAAGGAGAGGACATGGACACATTACTGTTAGAAGATATACGAAACATGACAGCTAAAGGGGAGGTTCTGATAATGGGAGACTTCAACATGCCGGATACATACTGGTCAATACCAGCAGGAACATCTGCCAGAACTAGACACATGGTGGATTCCCCTGCAGGGGGGGAGGGCCTCAAACAACTGGTACAACAACCCACAAGAGACAGGGTTATCCTAGATCTAGTACTGACTAACAGGGAAGGGATCACAGATCTCCAGGTAGGTCACCTGGGGGCCAGTGACCATCACATGGTATGGTTCAATTTGGCCACTACAACTAAATCATCCCATTCCAAGGCAAAAATATGGGACTTCAGAGGAGCTGACTTTGATAAGATGGCCAACAGAGTTAAGCTAGCCCTGGCAAAAAGAAACACAGGTGAGGGGGTACAGACAAAGTGGGCAAGTATTCAGGATGCAATACTTGAAGCAACATCCCATTGTGTTAGACAGAAAAGGAAGTGCAAAAGAAGAAGGAAACCACTTTGGTTCTCAAATATAGTAGCAGAAAAGGTCAGAGCCAAAAGGCTGGCCTTCAGGAAATATAAGAGAACACAGCGGGATGAAGATAGGGAGGCATACCAAACTGCCCTAAGGGAAACAGGGAAGGCAGTAAGGTAGGCAAAGCCCCAAACTGAGGAAACACTAGCATGAACAGTAAAAGAAGGTGACAAGACTTTCTGTAGATACATTAGTGAAAGGAGAAAGTCCACAGGGGGTATTGCTAAGCTCAAAGGAGAAAAGGGGGCGTGTGAGGAGGAGGAGGACCCTGTAAAAGCATTTATCCTAAACAGATACTTTTGCTCAGTATTTACTGAAGAGAAGGTAGGGCAGGGCCCACAGCTCAGCACCATGGACACGGGGGGCGGGGGGGGAGATGAGCACTACTCCCTTCACAAAAGAAAGGGTCCTACAAGAGCTTGCTAAGCTCAGGGTGGACAAGGCAATGGGACCAGATGGCATACATCCCAGGGTACTAAAGAAGGAAAGGGTGGAACTAGCAGAGCCATTAGCAGAACTGTTTAGTGAGTCTCTGAGCACAGGAGAGGTCCCAGAAGACTGGAGAAGGGCTCATGTTATCCCAATCCACAAGAGTGGTAGCAGGGAGGAGGCAGGGAACTACAGACCAGTCAGCCTTACCTCAGCAGTGGGCAAGATTATGGAAGCACTCCTTAAGGAAAGGATAGTGCAACACCTGGAATCCATAGGGGCACAGGATCCAAGACAGCATGGGTTTACAAAAGGAAGGTCCTGTCAAACTAATCTCATAGATTTCTTTGACTGGGTAACCAGAGTGGTATACCAAGAGGAAGCAGTTGATGTTGCCTATCTTGACTTCAGCAAAGCTTTCGACACTGTTCCACATAGAAGATTGATAAACAAGCTGGGTAGGCTCGGGGTGGGTCAGAAGTTGGTCAACTGGGTGGCAAACTGGTTGACGGGCAGAAAACAGAGGGTGGTGGTAAATGGTATGCAGTCAAAAGAGATGCAAGTCACAAGTGGGGTACCTCAGGGATCAGTCCTGGGGCCAGTCCTCTTCAATACCTTCATCAGTGACACTGCAGATGGACTAGAGGGTAAGGCTTGTCTGTTTGCAGATGACACCAAGATCTGCAACAGAGTAGATGATCCAGATGGGGTGGGCAGAATGAGAAGAGATCTGGATAAACTAACAAAATGGTCAGAAGAGTGGCAACTGGGATTTAATGCAAAGAAATGCAAGATCATGCACATAGAGAAGAGAAACCCTAAAGCCACCTATAGGCTGGGAGGGGAGTTGCTGGCAGTCACAAAGGAAGAAAGAGACTTGGGCATCATCATCACCGATGACCTGAAATCATCCAAGCAGACCTCTAAAGCAGTAGGTAAGGCTAGGGGATGTTAGGGTGTATTAGTAGGGGTATCACAAGTTGTAAGAGGGAGGTAATAATCCCTCTTTACAAGACACTGGTTAGGCCCCATCTGGAGTACTGCGTGCAGTACTGGAGGCCACACCTTCACAAGGACATTAACCAAATTGAGGCTGTCCAGAGAAGGGCAACCAAAATGGTGCAGGGACTGCATCAGAAGACACGTGAGAACAGATTAACAGAGCACAATATGTATACCCTAGAGCAAAGGAGGGAGAGAGGTGATATGATCGAAACATTCAAACACCTTAACGGCATTAACAAGGTGAAAGAGTCTAACATGTTTCAATATAAGAAAAATAGCAGGTCAAGAGGACACATCATGAGATTAGAGGGAGGCCGATTAAGGGTTAATATGAGGAAGTTCTCTTTCACAGAAAGGGTGGTGGATGCATGGAACGGCCTACCTCAGGAAGTGGTGGATATGAATACAGTGCAGGGCTTCAAATAGGCATGCGATAGGCATAAGGGAGTAATACAGATGAGTATGAATAGATAGACTACTGACAGCAAAGGACGATGGCACATTTATAAGGTAGAAAAAGAAATGGGTAGACTGGATGGGCCTTGCAGTCCTTATCTGCCGTCAACTGACTGGTTGAGGGTCAATTCCGAGACCACTTTAGGATAGGAACTTAGAATTCGTTCTTAGGGAAACCCTTTCCCATGAAAAATTAAATACGGCTCTTTACACATCAGAGCCTGGAGCTTGGGAACTCTTCGAGCTGAAGTAATGGCAACTAAAAAACAAACCTTCCAGGAAAGATAACGCAGCTCACAGTCAGCTGCAGGTTCAAATGGAGGAAGAGTAAGCTTCTCCAACACAAACAGGAGGTCCCAGGGAGGGATAGGATCCCGAATTGGAGGTCTCATGTGTAAAATCCCCACTGTAAAAAGGTGTGGGCCACATCCAATTGGGCTAAGGTTCTGTCTCCCAAAAGGGTGCGATAAGCAGAAATGGCCCACATGTGCACCTTTATGGAGGAGTAGCTCAAGCCTTGTTGGTATAAGGAGAGGAGATACTGCAATGCTGAGTTCAACGGACAGGTAAGGGGGTCCAGACGGTGAGATGCCGCCCATAAGCAGAAACACTTCCACTTCATAGCATAAGTGGAGCGAGTAGAGGGCTTCCTCGTTGAACAGAGTACGTCTGCCACCTCTTGGGGTACCCCATACCTGCAATTTGCTACGTCCGAAGGGGCCAAGCATGAAGGTGTAAAGACTGGAGATCGGGATGGACCAGCGAGCCCTGATCCTGGGACAGCAACTGCGAGCATACTGGCAGCGGGACTGGAGGTTCCATGGACAACCGCTGAAGTAGTGGGAACCAAATCGGCCGAAGGCCACAGAGGGGCGATTAGAATCATCTGAGCCCATTTGGCCTGTAACCTCAAGAGAACTCTCTGGATGAGAGGAAAGGGAGGGAAGGTGTAAAGAAACCTCCCTGCCCAACAAAGGGACAACGCGTCTGGCCAGAATACACCAGGCACGGGCTCTCCCGAGCAGAAAACTGGCAGTTTGGCATTGTGTGGTAACGCAAAGAGGTCCAGCTCTGGACGACCCCATGTGTCAAAGAGCTGGTCCGCTACTGATTGCAGTAGCTCCCACTCGTGCGCCTTGGACTGAGACCTGCTTAGGCTGTCGGCCAAGTCGTTTAGGACACCTGGAACATGTACTGCGGACAGAGAGATATGTGCCACTCCAGTGCCCAGTACCAGACTCTCATCGCCTCCCTGCACAGGGGGTAAGAGTGAGAGCCCCCTTGCTTGTTGATATAGAAGACAACTGCCAGGTTGTCCATCTGAACAAGAAGAGAGCCTGGAACAAGGTCCTCTTAAAAGGCATGTAGCGCATTGAGGACTGCTCGCATCTCCAAGACATTGATGTGGAGTTCGCGTTCCATGGGAGTCCAGGTACCCTGCGTTTGGTGGTCCCCCAGGTGCGCCCCTCAACCCAAATCCGAGGCATCCATTGTTAGAGTCTGATTCAGGGGCTCCGGATGGAAAAGGACCCCTTTTTCCAAATTTGTCGGGTCCAACCACCAAAGAATGTCCTTTTTACTGGCTCTGTGACTCTGACCATGTGGTCTAGGTCATCCAAGCTATGATCCCACTGCACCCTGAGCATCCATTGTGGGATTCTGATGTGGAGGTGGGCCAGAGAAGTGATGGGAATGGCTGCTGCCATGTGCCCCAGAAGCCTAAGGAAGATCCTGGCCTGGACCTGAGGGGTTATTAGAACTGCTTCAGCAATCTCCCGCAAGTGATCGCCCCTCTCTGGGGGTAGAAAGACCATGCCCTGGACCGAATCCAGGACAGTTCCTATAAAGATGAGCCTTTGGCTGGGCTCTGGGGAAGACTTTGGAAGGTTCAGGGTGATCCCCAGGTCTCGGAATAGAATACAGGTATCGCCGAGAGCTTGAAGAAGGCGTGACCTTGACGGGGCCACAAGCAGCCAATCATCCAGGTAAGGGAAGACATAATGTCCCTGACACCTTAGAGCCGCAGCCACTACTGCCAAGCATTTTGTGAAGACTTGAGGAGAGGCCGAATGGGAGAACCCAAAACTGATAATGCCCCCCCTGGAAGTGGAACCTCAGGTACTTCCTGTGAGGGGGAAAGACCCCTATGTGCATGCACACATCTTGCATGTCTAGGGAGCAGAGCCAGTCCCCCTGATGCAGCACAGGAAGTAGTCCTGGAAGAGTCACCATCCAGAACCTTCTGTACTCTATATAATAGTTTAAAGAGCTGAGGTCCAGAATGGGACTAAGGTCTTGTGTCTTTTTTGGAACCAGGAAGAAATGGAAGTAATACCTTTTCCCCCATTGCTGCAGAGGGACTGCCTCTATTGCCCTTTTCTGCAAGAGGGCCTGGATCTCTCCTTCTATGAGCGGAATGTGAGAAGGAGGATATCTCGAAGACTTTGGTGGGGTGTCTGGAGGAATCTCTTAACTCTAGCATATGTCCCCTCCTTATGATATCGAGGACCCACTGGTCTGCAGTAATAGAGCTCCACACCTTCAGATGAAGGGAGAAGCGACCCCCTACTGCCTCCACTGAAACCTCCGCCGGAGGAGGGAGGGTCAGGAGGTAGTCACTGGGCAGAGCCAGGAGTGGGCAGAGAGGCCTGGAAGGACTTGGGCCCACGGGAAGGAGCGCCCCCAGGCTGCTGGTTGCCAGCTCTCCTACGAAAGCCACCTCTCTGGCCCTGCTGGTTGCCATGGGCTTGGGCACCTGAGGGCTTACGAAATGGTCACTTTCTTGGTCTCCTCTGTACATCTGACGGACAGACCAGATGGATTTCCCCCGATTCCTGGAGATGAGCGACTCAGTCTCCTGCCCAAACAAAACAGTACCCTGAAATGGTAGGTCCCGGATCCCAGACTGCAGATCCTGGTGAAAGCCTGAGACCATCAACCAAGCATGGCGCCGGAGACAGACCCCCTGACACTGCCGCTCTGGCCACCGTATCTGCAGTGTCGTACGAGGCATGTAAAACATGCGTGCCTATGTCTGAGCCTGACTTAAGGACATCCAGAATCTCTGTCTTCTTTTCGGAGTCTGGCAAGGCATTCACTAGCTCTTGTCCCCACTCCCACAGTGTAGTCTGGTACTGAACCATATGCATCAGGAAATTAAGGGACCTAATGGAGCAGGTGGAGGCAGAATAGACTTTCTTGCCCACCTGGTCCAAATAGCGAGATTCAGGGTCAGGAGGTTGTAAGCTAAGGTGCTTCGGCTGCTTTGACTTATCGTGGGCAGCCGTAATCATGTGAAAGTCTGCCTGAGGGTGCTCAGCCAGGAAAGGTTCATCCATCGGGGCTCTGTACAGCCTATCCGACTTCTTAGGAACCACCGGGACCGAAGCTGGACGCTTCCAGGTAATCCTGGTAAGATCCTGGAAGGTGTCCACTAAAGGAGGCACCACAAGAGGTTTGGGCTCCTTTTGCCTCAGGTACTAGGCCAGTCGACAGCATTCCCTATCCAGGCCCTCTGTGTCCCATTCATTAGAGGCCGGGATGTGCCTCATGATGCCCATGAAGGTTGGATCATCAGGAGGCGAACGGGGCTGGTCCTTTTCTCCCGGAGAACCCACGATTCCCGAGATGGAAGAGGAAAAGGAAGAGGGCGACCGACTACTAGGTGACGAGTAGCTGGACCTGTCTCTATGACTAGCCCCACTCAAACGTCGGTGGCTCACTGACCGACGACGGAGCGGCGACTGATGTCTGTCCGAGGTCAGACGTCGGGAGCGGGCCTGCCTATCAGAACAGGAATGGCTCCTGATGTGAGACCTGACCCGGCGTCGGCTACCTGACCTTGGTGAGTGCTGGTGTCTGTCTGCGGACCAAAATTGGGAACGAGCCTTGGAGGGTGGGCAAGGTAGTGGCCTCTCGGGGGTCTTCTGCGGTGATGGAACACCCACCGGCTGGGGTTCACCCGATGGGTCCGGTACTGGTGATGGGGCTGGCTTCGGGGGCGGAGTCTGCTTTTGGACCTGGCCCCACCAAAAGGAAAAGAGATCCTGTAGCTCGCCCTTTGTAAACACAGAGGACGCTGTCCCTGGAAAAGGGACCTTAGAAGTATCCGGCCTTGAAGGGGAGCCACCTGGAGAGCCCCGAGGGGAGGAGGACTTGGGGGGTAGAGACACTGTCCTTCGCTGGCAGCATCAGGATCCTTCACCTCTTCTACCAGCGTCAGTACCAGGACCAGTGATGGCTTCATGCGGGGGTACTGGAGTGTCCTTGGACTCGTGGGGGCGTGCCCTTATTGGGCAACGCCGGGACCTTGGCAGGCAGGGCCGTGGCTTGTGCCTCCGAGGTTTTAGTGGTGACTGTTGGCGGAGTCACCTTTGGCTTAGCTGGTTTCTCCCCCGATGGATCTGCTTTAGCCTGTACCTTTTTTGAGAATTTAGAGTGCTCACCAGAGCCCGGTGAAGAGCGGGCTTTCCTGGGGGAGGGCCGCGAGCAGGAGCAGGACCTGGACCGGTGGCGGGACCGACTGGATTTCTCCTTGCTTGGATGTTTGGCCTTCTCCCCGGAGGTAGATAGATCCATCTTCTGTTCAAGCAGGAATGCCTTGAGAGCTTTTAGGTGGCGGATCCTGGTCCTACTTATGAAGCCCTGGCAGGTGGAACAGGCTGCGGTGTTGTGGTTAGGCCCCAGTCAGAATACACACTTGGTGTGGCCATCCTTAGCTAGAATTTTATGGACGCAGCTGCACTTATTGTGATGGAGTCCCGATGAAGACACCGAGGACGGGGATGACATGCGTCGGTACTGGGAAAAAAAAGTCAAAGAATATGAGAAAGAAGTGAAAAACTGAGTTTTTTACTGGTGGCTGGCAAGCCAAGAACTTTTCAATGTGTGCAGGTCGTGGCGGGAAAAGAACTGGGGTGGAGCTGGGTCCGCCCCCTTTTGTACCAGGCCTGACATCGGGTGGAGCTGATGTCGGGAGGGTGGTCCCTGCTGGGTACTGCTGGCTGAGAAGTTTTCCGGTGGGTCCTAATGCCTGCGGCGTTAGTCCTAATTGTAATACCCTGCTGCAAGAACTCCCACTCGAAGTAAGATCTGTTCGTATCCACTCCTCAGCTGCGGTGGTGTCATTTTCTGCTTTTTCACCATGTATGCACCGATAGCAGATGTTTCTCTCTTTCCACCTTGACAGCCATCCTGCTGTCGGCTCAAATTGAACGCCATGGGATTGTGAGAGGCTACGGGCTTTCTCCATTAACAGGTTCTCTGACAGGGGTACACCACAGTCACGGGAGGCAGAAAACCATCGTAACAGAGCTTCCTCAACTAGAGGGGCCTTTCCCTCTCTCTCTTTCTGCTAGTGTCGCCACTTGTGCTTCACTCTTGAAGGATCTGGTCACAGTTTCTGAGGAATCTCCTGACACGGGAGATATCCACTCCATATTCGGCCGCTAATTCTTTCCTGGACACACCAGGGGCAGCAGACTTCTCTATGAGCTCAGCTTTTTGGACCAGAGAGAGAACATTATGCTTACTTCTCTCCATGCAGAGTGCTGTTAAATGAAACAAGGTGCTAGGAACATCTGAAGCAAGTTGTCTGCGCTGCTATTTAACCACTTATCGCGTCCGCGTAAGAGCAATTAACACCTCGTTAAGTAAGCTAGTTCACCCTGAAAACCACTTTACTACCCTGAATGGGCAAAAAAAAAAATGGGCATACAACTGAAAATACAGAGGCATTTAAACAGAACAAATAACATTACAGGCATGCCAGAAGCATCGGGACCACAGCAAATTAGCATATATCCGAAAAAGACATATATCCAAATGGAATAAAAGTGGAATTGACTGTACTTAATTAGAATTACTTTCTGTCATGCTATTAACTAAATAAATGCAAAACTGCACTGACAATGTAATTAATGTTCTGTAGCTACAGATCAAATTGCTACTATTATTAGCTTTTACTGACCAGGTGAGTACACGGGACACCAAGTGAGCCTAGTTTTATCTATGATCTTGGTGTTACTTGCAAAGAAATACGATACAATCCTACAAATAAAATCTCTGTAATACAATTTTAATGCTGCAGATCTGCCCTTACCTTTTGCCACGAATGTGTTGGAATGAAACTTGAGACAGATCAAATCTTGTACTGAGGTTTGCTATTCAATAGCAAGTAAAGTCCCCAGAGGGAATAAGAGCACACTCCACTACAGGAACAACTGCATCGAAAGCAGCCATGAGGTATATACAACTATTGGACATTTATTTATAAAGCTGCTACTCGGACATCAGTACACACGTCTACTGTCACATAATTGCCTGGACATTCAGGCAAGAAAAGATGCTAGGATCAGTCCTTCAGATCTTAGTTCTTAAACAGATACCATAACTTTCCTCCCACGTACTGCTCTGGAGTCTGCAGAGGTTTAATTGTGACATAATCCATAACATACATGTTGTTAGGAGAAAGGGATGCCACAACTGTGTTTCTTCTAATGAATGTGACGCAATTTATCTGCCAGATGGTTAATTTCATTGTAATAACTGGGGAGCTTTTTCTCCCACATGGAAACCCAGTTATAATTCACTGTTATAATCCGCAGGTTATAACGGCAAACACACGCTATGTTTCCTTGTTTCACATGTCGCCCATACTGCTCTCCCCCTACACAGTGCAGGAAAGCTGGCTGCCTCGCTAGACGTGGTGATAAGCCAAGGATTAAAAAAAAATGCCTCAGCAGTTCCGTTTATTAGACAAACCATCGTAAAACTTAAAAAAAAATAAAAAAGGTTTCAGCAGCTGCCTGGCAGTATAGGCTGCAGACAGCGCTTCATTCCAATGACTGGACTGTGGCTGTTTTATTTTGTATAATTGCTGTGGCAAGAAAAGGCTCCCCAGCAATTATATAAAATAAAACATGGGGTGGTGTGTTTAACTCAAAATTTTACACACCCTCTTGGTGTCGGATGCTTAAAATAAACCAGAGTTTTGCTCTCGGGGTTTATGTAGCATCAGACACCTCGGGGGTGAATAAAATCTCGTTAAACACACCACCCCATGTATTCTTCTATATTTATCAGCTGCACTTTATGCTTACTTCCACCATAGCTAATGTAATGTATTGCACCTCTTTAATACCATATTTTTAGTATTATATTGTGATATTACTCATTTCAAACCCCAGGAATCCCTCACTCATGTTAAACAAATACAATCATTCCACTGGAATAAGCAGCCCCGGAGCTTTAAACATTTTATGGAATTTGGAATGAAATTCAAACTACTGTGTGGTCATGTTCACCCTTGCACTCTATCATCAGATTTATTTCTCTGCCTGAAGAAAGCAGTCGCCCCAAAGTCTTCTCTACAACTTCAAACTGGTTTTCGATTTATTATTTTAAAAAAATATTATAGTATTTAGTGTTTAGTTAATTTATCGATACTCTGCATTAGTTAGGTTATTTTGTTACATATATTTATAAGTATTCTCTAGTCCCACATCGTTTCCCAGGAAGGCTGTTTTGTCATGGTTCCTCCTTTTAGGAAACTGCTTTAATTTCCCTGGTTTCACTAAAAAAAAAAAGCTTTAAAATGTAACCGCTTTGTGTTTTTTATTCACTATTATTCTCAGTTCCTCATAATTTGGGAACCAAGTTGATTTTCGAGTTTATCCCAGCAAAATATTTTGTTAGGCTGTTTTTACTTGCAGTTTCAATTTAAAGGGAACTGAACCGCATTTCAGACTATTTTAAACCCTTTTTAACCTGTGAAGGACGTTTCATCATTTAAAATCTTTCTTTCTGGAACTGCTATATCTTCCCAGGGTTGGCAGTGTTTGGCATGACTGACAAACCCAAAAAGACAACAGGACCAACAAGCTTTAAAAATTGTAGAGTTTGTTTTTACTCCTGGCAAAAGCAGATTGCCACGAGTTGTGTTTAAACTGCCTGGGTTCAGATCACGATTTTACCTGCTGTGAGCGTTGTGTTAAGTTTTGCCCTAAAACACAAACAAAAAGGGCTAAAAAACTGAAAGACCTTATGGCTTCTCAGTTTGCCTCCATGTCACCTAAATACAGTAGTAGCCACAGACACTGCCAGCTATTTCCCGAAATTTCTGTGATATTTCCAGAAATATCTAGTGCATTTTGCATTTAAACAGTAGGGGCAGCAGAGAGAAACTCTTCAGAAATTTAGAGAAATATCTGGAAATAGCTGGCAATGTCTGTGGCTACCACTGTACTCAGAGGAGGGCCATGCCCCTCAAAATAATCAGCAGTCCCTGTCAAAGAGGACAGTATTGAAAGATAAAGTGGCAAAAGACGGATCAGAACTCAAGATGTCCAAACGGGGGTCGGGGGAACAAAAATAAAATGCCCTCAGTAGAAGACATGACAAAGACATGGATGGCAATTCTTCCAGGTATTCCAGGCTATCGTGAATTTCATTTATATGCCTGCTCCCAACCCCAGGCTCTGGTTCCATTCTCAGTGCCTGTGAAAGAGGGAGCAGAAGCATATTATGTAGAAGAGGAGGGAGAACCCACAGAACCAGAAGGTTCTCCTGATCAAGCAGCTAGCTCACCTCCCAGACCTTCAGACAACTATACATACCACTCACTATACCTTTGTTGAGGCATATAGTCAATACCCTCAGCATTTCCTCACAGGAAGCTAATGATGCTGAAGAGGAGGCTGAATTCATGGATATGATGTGCTTAGCTTCCACTAAGAGGTTGATACTGCCCATCCATAAATCCCTCAGGAAAGCAGCTTTTAAAATCATGTCAGCACCCACCTTAACCACTGGGATAGATAAGAGAACTGAGAAAAAAATATCAGGTGAACAAATGGTGCTTCAAGTACCTGTAATTTCCACCCTGATCATTATACCTCTCAACAGTCACTGATTTGTCAGAGATGTAACTGATTTTGCCTCAACATTTTTCTCTGTCCTTCATAAAATTTGTGTTTTTGTGACTCAGCAGTTGGGAATGTAAGCACAAAATAATGCGAAACATGAAATTTACAGACATGTTCTTCTTCAGAAAATGCATGTTACACTAATCCCCTTATTCCATCAGCTTTCTGAGTATTACCAATGTTTAAAATGTGTCCCTGATATGGAGTCTTTGTCCTTTAAGCCTTGTCCCTGATTTGTGAGGCAAGAGGTTGAGAGGTATGCTGAACATGAGGGAGTGGTCCAGACTGCCACCTGTGACAAGGCCAAACTGCCTCTTTCCTCCCAACCTCCTGAGAAAGAATCCATGAAACTGAATACCTTGGGCAAAAAAGTTCACACTTCAGTTTCCCTGCTCCTAAGGTAGGCAGTTTACCTGGCCTATATGGCACAGTACCAGAGTGCCTTATAGAACGTCATACTGGCATTGAGCGAAAGGGCTACTGGAGACTTGGCACAGGATATGGCTAACACAGCAAGATTAACCACAGATGCCACAAAGTACCAGTTTCATGTGGTAGTAGATGCTAATAACACCACACCTAGGGTTGCAGCCCATGCAGTGTTCGTTAGAAGGTTTGCCTGCTTTAAGACTACAAATTGTCCCAGAACACTCGGGCAAAAGCTATGGATCTCCCTTTTGAGGGAAATTCCCTGTCTGGTGACAAGACAGAGGCTTACACGAAAAAGGTGGATGAGTGTAAAACCACTTACAAGAGCAATACTGAAAAGGAAAAGGACTCCACTTCCTACAGGCCTTAGGGAAGGGAAGGGGAGGTAAGGGTAGGGGATACTACCCTCGCATTTATGCCCCCTATGATTACCCTCCATAAAGAGGTTATTATAGAGGCAGAGGCAGAAGGGGATATATGCATGCTTCTGCAACACCAGCACCCAAAACCCAGACAAAGCAGAACTCCTGACAAGCCAGCCCAGGTTGACCACCTATTGACAGTGGGAGGAACACTGGCTCACTACTTCCAGGAGTGGACAAAAATTACCACAGACGATGGAGTCCTAGAAATAGTGAATCAGGGTTTGCCTCTGCTGTTCAGAGCATTTTCAAAACTACAGTACTCATAGAAGATCGCTTAACAAATTGTGGAATCTGGGTGTGGGCTCTAAAGTGGTAAAATGGGTTAGTAACTGGCTAAAAGGCAGGACTCAGAGGGTGGTAGTAAATGGCATAAAATCAGAAGAGGGGGAGGTGACCAGTGGGGTTCCACGGGGATTGGTGCTGGGTCCAGTTCTATTCAATGTCTTCATAAGCGACATTACAGAGGGACTGAGGGGGAAAGTATGCCTGTTCACAGATGACACCAAGATCTGTAACAGAGTTGACACACAGGAGGGGCTAGATAAAATGAGAAATGACCTAAGACTGCTTGAGGAATAGTCAAGGGTTTGGTAGTTGGGTTTCAACGCTAAGAAGTGCAAGATAATGCACCTGGGACACAGAAACCCAATAGGGGAATACAGGACTTGGGGGCAGGTTCTGGCCACAAGTCAGGACAGAGACCTGGGGTTATCATATCCGATGCCCTAAAGTCAGCCAAACAATGCAAAAAAAACAGCGGTGAAGGCAAACAGAATGCTGGGGTGCACAGGAAGGGGCATAACCAGTAGGAAGAGTGAAGTGGTGATGCCACTGTATGGATCACTGGTGAGGCCTCATCTGGAATACTGTGTCCAATTCTGAAGACTGCATCTCAGGAAGGACATAGACAGAATGGAAGCAGTCCAGAGAAGAGCAACAAAAATGATACATGGACTGCACCACAAGCCTTATGAGGAAAGACTCAAGGAACTAAACATCTATTCACTGGAAGATAGAAAGGAGAGAGGGGGTATGATAGAGACTTTCAAATACCTTAGAGGAATAAACAGGGTACAGGAGGGGGCCATATTTCAGAGATGAGAGTGCACAAAGACAAGGGGACATAACATGAGGCTGGAGGGAGGGAGGCTTAAGGGGAATGCTAGGAAGTATTTTTTCACAGAGAGGGTGGTGGATCTGTGGAGCAACCTACCAGTGAAGGTGGTGAAAGCCAAAACAGTACAGGGATTCAAAAGTGCATGGGATAAGCATAAAGGCACCCTGCTGTACAGCAGAGCAGGGGAAAGACAGTCCAGATAAGAGTAGGGATTGCCAAACCAAGTAGGGAAATGGACAGACTAGGTGGGCTGTATGGTCCTTATCTGCCGACAGACTATATTTCTATGTTACAGTACTCAAACATTTTTCAGCCTCACGCACCAGCAGAAAAAATCCTGCTGGATTTGGAGGGGAAGACATTGCTTCAAACACATGCAGTGGAAAAAGTACTTGCAGCACAAAAAGGCAAGGGACTTTACTCCAGATACTTCCTTACCCTCAGGAAAAATGGGGAGTGGCGACCCAATTTAGACCTGAGATACCTGACTAAACACGTAAAGAAAGAAAAATTCAGGATGGTAACACTATTTCATTTCTGCAAGTTGGGAGACTGGCTGGGATCTCTGGATCTGAAAGACACCTACTTCCACATACCAGTCAGTCTAAGTCACAGAAGATACCTCAGATTCAGGTTAGGGAACTGCTACTACCAGTTCACAGCCCTTATCTTTGGCCTCTCCTCAGCTCCAAGATATTCAAAAAATGCCTATCTGTGGTGGCAACACACTTGAGAAGGAAAGGGGTGGTGTTTTTTTCCTTACCTGGGTGACTGGCTGATCTCAGGAAAAACACAGCAGGAAACAAACTCTTCCATGCTGCTAACTCAAAACACTTTGAAGGACCTGGGCTTCCTCATAAACCTTAAAAAGTCTCACATAGAACCAGCTGAAGTTCTGGACTTTATTGATGTAGAGCTGGATATTAGGAAGGGAAGGCACTCCTTCCTCTAGCAAGTGTGGTAAATCTGATTTCAACTGTAGGCTCTTTCAAAGCAAGTCGGCCAATACAAGGTGACTGGGACACATGGCGTCCTCCACAGCAGTGGTACCAGGGCCCAGATTCCAGATGAGATATTCAATACCACCTACGGGACCGTTGGTCTCAGAGGTAGACTACTCTAGCCAAATGGGTGCCTGTCACAAAATACTTGCTAAGAGAGCACTAAACTAGTGGAAGGAGGAATGCCACCTCAGAGAGTGGATTCCCCTCCTCAAACAATTCCTTACTGTCATTCTCACAACAGATGCCTCCCTCATAGGTTGGGGTGCCCACCTGGAGGATCTCACTGTGAGTGGCACATGGGGTGCACAGGAGACTCAAGAAAATAAAAATCTCCTGGAACTCAGGGCAGTATACCTGACAATACAGGCTTTTTCCTCACAGATCAGTGGTCAATCTGTCCAGATCAGAACAGACAACACCACAGCTATGTACTACATACACAAGCAGGGAGGAACAAGATCTTCAAAGCTGTACAAAGAAGTCATAAAGATCTGGAATCTAGCCTACTCCCTGGAAGTGCAACTATCCACGGTACACCTACCAGGGAAAAACAATATGCTAGCTGACTCCCTGAGCAGGATCGGCCAAGGAAATCATGAATGGACCCTGAACAAGCAGGTGGCACTAGTGTTCAGACAGTGGGGTACACCAGAAATAGATCTGTTTGCCTCCTGGGAAAACAACTTGATCTCACTTTTTGTTGCAGAACCCCAGCACTGGGTTCAGTCTCAGAGGATGCTCTAGTCCACAGCTCATCTGGGAAGTTTCTCTACGCCTTCCCTCTTTTCCCACTTTTACTGAGAATACTGATAAGGGAATCAGCAATAATGATTCTAATTGCTCCACACTGGGCCAGACAAACCTGGTACTCCATGCTGCTGTCTGTCTCCAGCAAATAGCCTATCAACCTGGCCCTGAGATACAACCTGTTAATACTATCCCAGGACAGGACAGCATTCCCAGATTTGAGAACGCTACAGTTCAGAGCATGGTTCTTGAGAAGCTAGAGTTATCTGGACTAAATCTTTCAGAAAAAGTAATGGAGGTGCTGAAAAAGTTTCCAGAAAAAAAACTGCAACAAGGAAAACTTATGCTTCAAAAAGGAAAAGAGTTTCCCTCTGGTGTACTCCTAGACAGATTAATCCAATCCAGGCCGGTCTGTCTACAATCCTGAACTACCTAGTCCACCTCCAATCCTTGAGCCTAAGGCCTTCAACTCTGAAGGTGCATTTGGCAGCACTTTCTGCTCATACATCATTTGGCAAAGACAGGTCAGCGGCCTTACAATACATTTTCAGAAAGTTTTTTAATGGCCTTCATCACCTGCATCCTCCAGTGAGTGAGGCTGTCCCTCTCTGGGATTTACTATAATGCACTGCCCAGCTGATGAAGGCTCCATTTGAGCCCATGGCAACTGCTACTCTGAAGTATGTCACCAGGAAATCAGTTTTCCTGGTGGCAGTGATATCTATCAGAAGGGTGGGCAAGCTACAAGCCCTCTGCACAAATCCTAACTACATAATGTTCCATAGGGACAAGGCAGACCTAAGAACAAACAAGAAATTCCTCCCAAAAGTGATGTCTGAATTCCATCTGAATCAAGCAATTGCCCTTCCAGTTTTCCTTACAGAAAAAAAACAGCACAGGTACACAAAAGTTCTACAGTCAGGTTGTGAAAAGTGCACAGAGTTACTATTTGGACCACACTAAGGATGTCGGGTACACTAGTACTTGTCACACTTGGGACAGCTGGTTCTGATCCCTGTATCATATTTTTTTGTACATATAAAAATGGATTATGGACTGTCTGTCCTGAGAGATGCTGAAACAGCATGTGGAACTGACACATCAAAGCCCCCCCCCCCAGGGATAAGTTCAAAGGACAGGATATAGCTAAACTGCAGATATCTGGGGTGCAATTATCTTGTCAATTTGCTTTGATCCCAGGAAATAAAATTAGCCATTAATGACGTCCTCAGGGAAATCCTTTGATCTGCACTAGATGTCCTGAGAAAAGGGACACTGGCCAGTGTTATGAATAACCTCCCAGGAAGCCAGCTCATTTCATCAAGGAGACCTTTGATGTGTAGATACCAAGGCCCAGACGGAATTAAGGAGTCAAATACACTTTTGCTTTGAATATACAGTGACTTATATCAAAGAGACTTTTGATATCTAGGGGAAAGCAGATCACAGACTGGTTTCGACTAGTTACATAAAGAGGAGATTTATTATGTCATCTCTTATTTTTTTTAAATAACTTAGTAGGCCATCATGTGTTATAAAATATCGATTTTGTTACACCAAGGTGGAGTTTGGTGACCTCAGAGAGAAAGCTGGCTTAGGACTGTTTTTTTAAACCTGCTAAGCAAACCTTGAGACACACACACTTTCATATTGCTGACAGAGTGGAGGAACATCAAAGCTCTGAAAGATTAAGAAGTAAGGACCTTAGGCAAGACTAGTCTGAGAGTTATTATTTGTAGAAATCTGCACTTTTAAACATGTTTGTTTTAAGACCGTATGTGTGGGGATATTTTGTTCTGTAATAGTTTCTACTTTCCTATTTTAAAGTAAAGATATATATTTTAAACCGGAAACTGCCTGGAGTGCCTTGAAATTTCTTTTTATATAAGTGGAGCTTTTAAAGGTTATAGTTAACACTGTGTATGAGCTTACTGTTATTCCAAACTGGGAAACGGATAGAGTTCTCTAAGGTCTTGCACAGAGTTCTAAGGGTTCATTTTGTAGACTTGGTTAGGTGCCCGTACGCAAAGATATCTGCCCCCGAAGACAGAATTATCTGAGCCTGATAATTGGGTACACTAACAAGAGGTTATCAGTTTGAATCCCTCCAGAACTTGAGACTAAGGTGACTTGAACCCACAAAACAGACAAGAGCGTTACCTTGTACTGTTCACTGTCCACAAATCATACGCTCAGAGGTTGGCACTTTGGGAGCAGAGGGCTGACCGGCTGAGCGAATTTGTGACAGATTGGTTGGCAGCGGTGGCATAAAAAAGTTTGGTGCTATAAGCTTCATTGTTCAGTGTGTCAGCTTGAGACTGTTCAGCTCACTTGAAAAAAAGAAAGACAGTGTTTTATTTCAAAAGGAAACAGAACTATATCCCTTGGCTTACAGTCAAGTTCCCACCCATTTTATTTTTTTTTCTCTAGTGTCAGTCAGATTAGCAGTAGTCAGGAAAGATGGTGTCCAACTACAGCAGGCACACTGTAGAACACTTAAAACAGTTGTGCAAGAACAGAGGAGTCCTGTTCGAGGTGACAGCCAAAAAGCGGAACCTCAAAGAGGCCCTGATGGTAGCAGACACCCAGAGCAGGGAGTCACAGACCGTGACTGAAAGAGACCAGACCTCGAGTGTGGCAGGACTAGCGGCCAGTGAGGGGTCCCGAGCCGATGGGGAGGACAGCAGGGCCACTGTCAGTGAAGGGCCACAGCAGCAGGGAAAGGTCACCAGTATCCTGAATCCAGAGGTACTCAGGCTGCAAATTGAGTTGCGCAAGATGGAACTGGGGGCAGAGCGAGAACAGAGGGAGGTGGACTGTGAGGAGCGTGAGCACCAGGGAGCTGCTGAAGAGAAGAGAGAGCAAGCAGAAACGCAGAGAGGCAGAGGAGAGGAGCGCCAGTGGCAACACGAACTGGAGACGCTACGACTCCGACCAGCGGCACCAGAGCAGGTAAGTGGCTTGGGTTTAACTGGGACTGCAGGACTGGGTTACAAATTGAACTCCAAATTAATAGCCAAGTTTAAAGAGGGGGAGGACATGGATGCCTTTTTAAATTCTTTTGAAAAAGTTTGTATTCAGGCTAAAATTCCTAGAGAGTCCTGGAGCTTCCAGCTATCCCCACTACTTACCTGGAAAGCTCGGGATGCACTGGGTCAAATGAACAATGAGGACAGTGACGATTACAGCAAGTTAAAAGCTGCACTGTTAAAAAAGTTTGACTTACCTGCTGAATCATACAGAGCTAAATTCCGTAAGCTCAGGAGAAGCCCTGATATGAGCTACGAGGAGCTAGCCACAAAACAACGTCAGTTTTTAAAACGTTGGTGGGAAGGAATTAAGGCAACCTCTGTTGATAAAACTGAAAATGTGATTTTATTAGAACAGTTTTATTGGGCATGCCCAGTAGAGCTAAAAACCTGGCTAGAGGACCGAGATCCAAAAACAATGCAAGAGGCTGCTGAACTCTCGGACCGCTATGCCAAGCGCAGACCTGCTCTGAGAATGAATGGGGCAGGCGTGGCAGCACAGAAAGGGGAAAGTGCGCCTTCAGGGCAGCTAAAACCCTCACTGCATCCACCAAAACCAGTTAGCCCCAGATTTCAATGAAAAGATTTATCTGAAGCAAGAAATGCATGTTGGCTGTGTAAGGAAACTGGGCATATTGCCAGACAGTGCCCCAAGAAGGCGAGCCATAATACACAACAGGGTGCTAGGAAAGAAGTGGGCTGTTTGTGTGTCCGTGAGAGCATGCCAGTGAAAATGAGGGAACACATGCACCCAGTCATAGTAAATGGTTTACAGACGCAGGGGTTAAGGGACACAGGCCATCCCTGACATTGGTAAAGGGGGATCTGGTACAGCCTGGTCAGCTTATACCCAATAAATACGTAACTGTACAAGGGTTTACTGGTGAAAAGAAAACATTGCCACTCGCTAGTGTTCTCCTGGACTGGGGTGAAACCGGGAGAACTGTGCAACAGGCGGCTGTAGCCAGCACATTAGCAGTGGATGTGATCCTGGGTAACAATCTCCAGCAGGGGGTGGTATGTGCAGTTACCTGTAGCCAAGCGGCAAGGAAAAACAGTAGTTCCCTGAACCCCACTGAAACCAGTGTGAAAACCGCTGACAGACTGGTTTCCCAGCCTGTGTCTCCAGAGGGGGAGACTGATAACAAGGGGGTAGAAATTTCCCCAGTAGCAAGTAACCACACAGCTACAGAGGGTTACTCTGAAGAGGGAGGGGTGACCCCTTGTCAGAGGGTTGGAATTGACAGTGATCCTGAGGGCCCCGACGCTTGTGCTAGGGACTCTAGTTTAGTGACTGAAGGGGACCTGTCCCATGCCTTGGGACTGTGTGAGGGGTTTGCAGCTGCTCAGAGGAGTGACCCTAGTTTAGAGAAGCTGAGGGCTTGGGCAGACTCGGAGGGCACAGAGGGAGGTGACGGCAGACATAAGGTTTATTGGGAAAATGGACTTGTGTATACACAGGCAGTACAGACAGAGGGAGGGATGCTAGGCAGGCAGCTTGTCATTCCCCAGGGGTATCATGAACAGTTGCTCAAAACTGCACATGACATTCCCTTGTCTGGTCATCTGGGAATCACGCACACCACGCAGTGGTTGGCCCAGAATTTCTACTGGCCTAACTTCACCCAGCAGGTGAAGGAGTATTGCAGGTCTTGTCACCAGTGCCAAGAAATAGGGAAGGCGGGCAAGAAAACCCAAGCTGCCCTGATTCCATTGACCATTGTGGAGGAGCCATTCCAGAGGGTGGGAATAGATATTGTGGGGTCTTTAAATACCCCCAGCTCCTCAGGGAAGAGAGTCATCCTGACTGTGGTGGATTATGCCACCCGGTACCCACAGGTAGTTGCCCTATCCTCACTGAGGACAGATAAAGTGGCAGATGCCTTACTTGGGATTTTCTCCCATGTTGGGTTTCCGCAGGAGGTAATCACCAATTGAGGGGGTTCCTTCACATCGGACCTGATGAAATGTTTATGGGAGAAGTGTGGGGTGGTGCAGAGATGCATGACACCGTATCACCCACAAGCCAATGGACTTGTGGAAAGATTCAATGGTACCCTAAAATCAATGCTCCAGGCGTTTCCTGAACAGCATGGGCGGGACTGGGAGAAATACCTTCCCCACCTGTTGTTTGCATACAGGGAGGTGCCCTAAGAGCCAACAGGATTTTCCCCATTCAAACTCTTGTATGGACGCCAGGTACGTGGGCCCCTAGATTTGATCTGGGAGGATTGGGAAGGCAAGCACACCACCCAGGGAAGTCCCATTGTGGATTATGCCCTTAGGTTTAGGGAAAGGCTGAAGGAGCTTATGGGGACAGCCCAGAGCAACCTGGCAGCTGCCCAACAGAAACAAAAGGTATGGTACGACCGCAGAGCCAGAGCTCTCCCATAAATGATGGGTCAGGAAGTCATGGTCCTTATTCTGGTCCGGAAGGACAAGCTGCAAGCTGAGTGGGCAGGACCATACAGAGTGGTTAGGAGGGTAAATGACATGAACTACACTGTGGAGTTACCCGACCGTAGACAGACAGAAAGGATGTACCATGTCAACATGATGAAGCCATATGCAAATAGGGCTGACATGGTGTTCACAGTGTGTAGTCATGGGGAAGGGACAGACGAAGGAGACCCCCTTCTGGACTTGCTGGAAGAGAGTAAGAAGTCCTCTGTGGAGGCAGTAAAATTGTCTCCCCAGCTGATCCTGGACCAGATCCAGAAAGTAAGGGAGGTTTTAGCAGACTTTACCACCTTGTTTAGCACCAAGCCTGGACTAACCCCCTTAGCGACACACGATGTGGAGACAGGGACACAGACGCCCATAAGGCGGACAGCATATCGGGTGTCAGAGGCTGTCCAAAAGGACATTAGGAGGGAAGTGGAGGAGATGCTGGATTTAGGGGAATTCCAGAGATCCCACAGTCCCTGGGCCTCACCCGTAGTCCTTGTATCCAAGCCAGATGGCTCAACTTGTTTCTGTGGAGACTATTGTGGACTGAATGCAGTCACGAAGTCAGACGCCCACCCGATGCCCCGGACGGACGAACTCCTGGACAAGTTGGGAGGGGCGACCTACCTTATGACCACTGACCTGACAAAGAGGTATTGGCAAGTAGGGTTGACAGAGCTAAGGAGAGGTCAGCCTTCATCACTCAGATAGGCTTATTTGAGTTCAAAGTAATACCTTTTGGAATGAAGAACGCCCCGGCCACTTTCCAAAGGTTGGTGAACCAGGTGTTAAATGGTGCTGAGGAGTACACCGTGGCATACCTGGATGACACTGACATCTTTAGTACCAGCTGGGAGGAACACCTTTCACACCTTAGAGACGTGCTGGACAGGATACAGAGGGCCGAGCTCACTGTCAAAGCCGAGAAGTGGCACACTCCGGGTATGTGGTAGACCAATCAGAACTCAGATGGGTTGTCCAGTGTGTATGAGGGGTGAACTGATTTGGGAAGCTCATCCTATGTAGGGGATAGACCCCCCAAATTCAGTCTAGGTGGGGAGGAATTGTCACACTTGGACAGCTGGTTCTCATCCTAAGTATCATATTTTTTTGTAAATACAAAAATGGGTTATGGACCTTCTGTCCTGAGAGATGCTGAAACAGCATGTGGAACTGACACATCAAAACCCCCCAGGGGTAAGTTCAAAGGACAGGATATAGCTAAACTGCAGATATCTGGGGTGCAATTATCTTGTCAATTTGCTTTGATCCCAGGAAATAAAATTAGCCATTCATGACATCCTCAGGGAAATCCTTTGATCTGCACTAGATGTCCTGAGAAAAGGGACACTGGCCAGTGTTATGAATAACCTCCCAGGAAGCCAGCTGATTTCATCAAATAGATCTTTGATGTGTAGATACCAAGGCCCAGACGGAATTAAGGAGTCAAATACACTTTTGCTTTGAATATACAGTGACTTATTTCACAGAGACTTTTGATGTCTAGGGGAAAGCAGATCACAGACTGGTTTCGACTAGTTACATAAACAGGAGATTTATTATGTCATCTCTTATTTTTTTTAAATAACTCAGTAGGCCATCATGCGTTATAAAATATCGATTTTGTTACACCAAGGTGGAGTTTGGTGACCTCAGAGAGAAGGCCGGCTCAGGACTGTTTTTTTAAACCTGCTGAGCAAACCTTGAGACACACACACACTTTCATATTACTGACTGAGAGTGGAGGAACATCAAAGCACTGAAAGATTAAGAAGTAAGGACCTTAGGCAAGACTAGTCTGAGTGTTGTTATTTGTAGAAATCTGCACTTTTAAACATGTTTGTTTTAAGACTGTATGTGTGGGAATATTTTGTTCTGTAATGTTTTCCGTTTTCCTATTTTAAAGTAAAGATATATATTTTAAACTGGAAACTGCCTGGAGTGCCTTGAAATTTCTTTTTATATAAGTGGAGCTTTTAAAGGTTATAGTTAACACTGTGTATGAGCTTACTGTTATACCAAACTGAGAAACAGATAAAGTTCTCTAAGGTCTTGCACAGAGTTCTAAGGGTTCATTTTGTAGACCTGGTTAGGTGCCCATAGGAAGATATCTGGCCTCCCGAAGACAGAATTATCTGAGCCTGATAATTGGGTATGCTAACACGACGTTATCAGTTTGAATCCCTCCAGAACTTGAGACTAAGGTGACTCAAACCCACAAAACAGACAAGAGGGTTACCTTGTACTGTTCACTGTCCACAAATCATACACTCAGAGGTTGGCACTTTGGGAGTAGAGGGATGACCGGCAGAGCGAATTTGTGACAGTACTCAGCTGTTTATTACCTGTGGTGAAGTGGGAGAAGGCAAACCAGCATCCAAGAGAATGATTTCTCACTGGATAGTATCTTGCATATACTTCTGTTATGACAAAGCTGGCAAACTGCCTCCAAGCAGGCTCAGGGCACACTCTACAAGAGGCATCTCTGCCCCGTGGCAGCATCAAGGGGCACCCCCCTGCAAGATATTTATAAAACAGCTACCTGGAAACAATGCACATTTTCATAGAGCATTACGGCCTGGACATCCAGTCCAGAAGGCATGCCAGTTTTGGCACTGCTGCCTTGCAAAACCCTTTCATTAAATAGGTTCTGTACCCATCCTCTCAAGGTACTGCTATGGAATCTGCACTTGTTAACTTAAGTGAGGGATTCCTGGGGTTTGAAAAAAAAATACTCATTATAGTACTATTGCTTCTTACAAAGGGATCCCTCCATAAGTTTAACAATTTGTAACCCTTGCCTCCCCTTCCAGAACCCAGAAAAAGTTACCTGCAATAATCAGCTCCTTTTCAACTTGCTTGAACATTACTTGTTGCAGTGCTTCAACTGTTGCTAAATAGTCTAAGTAACTTCAGTTTTTTTCATAACACATTTAATTGTTCTGCCTTGTTTTAACACGTTTTAAAACATTTTTTGGATAAAAAAAATGTGGCTGCCATTTAGCTAGTTTCAGTGGTCACTGCTCACCCTAGTTTTAGAAATAAATCTGCAACCAGCCCCCGACCCGAGTTCGGGAATGAGCTTGAGTCACTGGAGGTCAGCCGGGGGCAGAAGGACTGAGCGTCCCAGAGGACGCTCTCCTCTGCTGGTGTGGGAGGATGCTGTCCTTTGCCGCAATACTGCCACCTGGGAAACCACAGGTGGCAGTGGAGCTGGAGGGGAAGTGGGAGAGAAGAGACATTGCAGACACTGGTGAACAGACCCATGCACAGCATTGGTGGGATTCCCTTGCTATCCATGTAGGTGACACCACCTGGGGGCAGGTACTAAAACACATAAAAATGGCCCCGGCACCTCCACGATGATGGCCCGCAACAGCTCACCGGGCCTCCTCCTCTCCAGATTGCAGTGCCTGCCTGACGAAATGTGCAATTTCGGGGGAGCCTTCCCACCCTGACCTGGGGGTGAAGCCAAAGCTCCGTGGAGGTAGTTGACCATGACTGGGGAGGCTTGGGGGTTGCTTGCAGGGTCTGAGGGATTTGGAGGAGCCAGAGAGAAGGGGGCATAAATTGAAATTAAAAAAAAAAAAAAAGAAAAAAGAAATCTAACGTTAAGAGTGCAGGGGTGAGCATGACCACACAGCAGAGTTTGAATTTCATTCTAAATTCCATAATTTGCATAACAACTTTTAAAGTTCTGGGGCTGCTCATTCTAGGAGAATGACTGCACATTTTAAGGGTCCAAATTATGGTCTCACCTCCCGTTACCTTTTGCCTAAAAGATCTAACATTAGAAGGCAGGGGAGCATGTGATCAGCACAGAGCAGAGGAAGTCATCTGAACACTTTTTTTGTTAATCAGTACCTTGTTCCCCTGCTTGCAGTACCTGACACCCGGTTCCTTCAGGAGCTCCAAGGTACCCCCAAGAACCTACACTCAAACTTACCTGACACCACTAGCCCTCCACTGAGCCATGGTGTGGCCCCCCAAGGTGGCATCAGGTGGGGATATACCCCCCCCAACAGCGGTTACTTGCTAGAAGGGGAGGAGTGATGCACTGGGGTCTACCTTCTATGGATGTCAAGGCCATTTTTCATGGTTTCTGCCTTCCCTCGGGAAGCAGACTATCAAGTTGCCATGCTCAAGTGTGCAACCTGAGTGTACTGCAGTACAGTATCAGCCAACATCTCTCCTCCCAAAGGCACACCTACCTGCAGTTGCCCAGGTGGCTTCACTATGGTGGTACACTCTCCCTCCGCTGGACAAGGACAGCATCCTCTGGAACACTCAATCCTTCTCCCAATGGCTTGCCTCTGATGACTCAAGCGCATTCCTAAACCTGGGGTCGCTAGGTTCAGAAGCAGTAGCTCTATCACTGTGCCAACAGGCCTGGTTTACATCATTTCAATACAGAAAATTCTGGATATACTGCATGTGCAGAATGGATGCCCCCAGATCTAGGTCACCATTACGGCATCATGATGCCCCTCTGTTCCTGATTTTGTAAGTCTACTCCTGAATGTGCATAAAGGAGCAGAGAGATGCAACAGCCTGATTCTGAAGTGCTAAAGTGCTGGAGATTAAAAGTGACAGATACCGCTGTGAAAACTACTGCTATAACTCTTCATAAAAAAACCTTTCTAACCTTCCTTCAGAGCCTCATCTTTCACTTTAACTTTCAAATTATATAAAACCAACAACACGACACTTTATGCAGATAAATGTTAGCAAAATATTCGGTGTGTGGTAGTTAAAAGTTTCCCATAGTTGGTATTCGTTGGCTCTATCATTCAGGAATTGTTTCAGTATACTGAGCAACAGTTGCAATGACATTTCTCAGCCACTACCCATCAGGGCTAGCAACTGGGAAAATCCACAGGCCCCACAGACTTTTCCACATGTCCAACTGATACATTGATTTAAATATTACAGTGTCTGCTACAGGTTAGCAGGGCTTGTTGAAGGAAAATTTTAAGAGCCAAATACAAAATCTACCAGCATCTGTCTAGAGGGTCAGTGCCGATTACAAGTAGTGTAACTGCATTTATCAGTTTAAATAAATTCCTGGTCAATCTGCAGTGCATATTCAGAAAAGTCACCATCAAAAACGGAAGAGTATTGTAATACATACAGCAGCAAGACTATAGTATTATATGTTAAAGGCAATTTCAATTTTGAACAACAACCTGTAGATCATGATTATTTCCACAGGCACTAACCTTTCATCCTCAGGCTTTGACTTAATTAGACTGTCTATGTAGGCCACAAAAATGAGTTGGGCTTTCTCTTACAGAGCTGCCTAATATCAGAAGGGACGATGGAAGGGTAGAACTGGACAGTAGATCTCAGGGCAGTTTCTCCATACTTCTCATAAAATCTATATAAAAGACATTCATTTGTCAATAAAAAGAGATTAATAAAAACACTTTAGCAAGGATCAGCAAACATGCTCAGCTTAATATGAAATCACAGTTGCACTACGCTTTCCATGAACACCAAGTGCCAAGAAGCATGATGACAGAAACCTCCCTTCAGATGTTTCTCACTACAGAGCTCAGACATAGACGGTGTAATTATTACATCCTGGAATAATTACTGTACATGTCATGTACAGTATGTGGCAGAGCAGTGTATGCGTTTTGTATCTGGCAGCAATCAGCTTAAATATTTATGACTAAAAACAGTACTATATTCCCTGAGACCGATGCCCTCGTTCTTTCCTATACAATAGTAGCTATTGGCTGAATTCACCAACACTGTACTTGCCAATTATAGGCTTAAAATGTTGCTGTACAAGTCCCTCGGGTGTTGACAGAAGAAATATAAACTTGGCTTTTTTGAGATTAAAAGGTTTACTGAAGTATTTATGTACTAAGCAATCAAGATAAATGGCCTCTCATTCAACCCATAAACCTGGGTGCATATAGAACAGAACAGAAAAACAGGTTAGTCACCTGTAACAGTAGTTCTAGAAGTGGTATATGTTGTTCATCCACACTTATTGGCATGTTCTTTCCCTTTAAGAATCTTGCCTGAAGGTCTAAAAGCTGGCTCCTCCCACACACCCAGGAGGTATATCCCTTGACTCCGCCCCTTGACTCCAGATCTTGCCCGCTGGAAGCAGAGGTTGTGCGTCGAAGCCAGGAAGGTCGGGTGGGTCCATGTGGATGAACAAAATATACCACTCCTAGAACTACTGTTACAGGTAAGTAACCTGTTTTTCTAGGATCATGGATACGTTGTTCTATCCACACTTGTTGACAGACTCCTAGCAGTTCTCCAGGAGAAGTGGGGCAAGGCGTACACACCCTACTTAGGGAACAGAGATTGGAGAATTGAGGCCCCAAAACCAACATCCCAGTGTGACTCTAGGTCGATGTGGTAGAGAGAAATTAAGGTGTTTGCTGACTTCCAGGTAGAAGCCCTGCAGATTTCCTGGATAGAGATGTCCCTGGAAGCAGCCCCCAATGCAGCAATATGGCAGGTGGAATGAGCCCTTAGCCTTACGGGAGGCTCCCGACCCGCCAACCTATAGCGGAGATCAATGCATGATGAAATCCACCTGCCAATCGTCCAGTTTGCTGCAGGTCTGCCAGGTGCAGCTTCAGCGTAGGTGACAAACAGCTGGAGAACCTCTCCCTGAATTTCAGCCATCCACTCTTTATAATAAGAGAGCGCTCGACTCAGGTCCATATGGAGCCTGTACTCAGCATCCGAGGTGTAATTAGGGTAGTACACTGGCAGAGTCCACACCTGGCTGAGGTGAAACTTCAACACCACCTTCGGAAGGAATTTCGAGTGGGGGCACAGGACAACCTTATCCCTGTGGAAGACCAGGTAAGGAGACTCGACAGAGCGCGCCTATAGCCCCCCAGTCTTTCTGGCTGATGTGATAGCCACCAAGAAGGTGGTCTTCCACGACAGATGTGACACCTCACACCTGTGCATCGGTTCAAATGGCTTGTCCAAGAGCTTTGCCAGTGTCAGCAGTAGATCCCATGATGGTGGTGGTGGTGGTTCACGCACCAGAGGGAAAATATGGTCGAGGCCTTTAAAGAAGCGCCAGACCACCTTCTCCTGTGCTACGGTCTGCTGACCGGCCAGCGCCCTGTAAGCTGAGATGGCTGCCAGATGCACCTTAAGGGTCGTAGACTGAAGACCCCCTTTAGAAAGAGACCAAAGGTAGTCGAAGATGCTAGCTACCAAATAGGACAAAGGGTCCAGGCCCTTGCCCTGACACCAAATGGAAAATCTTTTCCATTTGAAGGCATAACACCTCCTGGTCGACTCCTTCCTAGATGCCTCCACAACAGTAAGTACATCTTCGGAAAGACCCAAGGCCTGGAACTCTAGCTGCTCAGGAACCAGGCTGTCAGGTGCAGGGATTGAAGGTCCGGATGGAACACCTTCCCCTGACTGAGATCAAGTCTGGGTGTGCTGGAAGACGCCATGGTGGCCTGGAGCTGAGCCTGAGGAGATCTGGATACCAGAACTGGCAAGGACAGTCTGGGGCTACCAGGATCACCTGTGCCTTGTCTCTTCTGACCTTGAGGATCACCTTGTGAACCAAAGGAAGTGGAGGGAAGGCATAGAAGAGGCCTGGGGTCCACGGCTTCAAGAAAGCATCCCCCCTGCAGTGAAGGGGGTGGGCATGAAACAGCCTCAGCTTCACATTCTCCCTGGAGGCGAACAGATCCACCTGAGGTTTGCCCCAGTGGAAGAACAGGCTGTGTACTACCTCTGGATGGAGAGACCACTCGTGGGACGCCTCGCCCACATGGCTGAGAGTGTCCGCCAACTGATTTGAGGATCCTGCCACATGAATGGCTAGGAGATCTGCCTCCAGTCGGCTCACAAGGGTCCAGATGCAGGGCGCTTCCCTGCACAGTGGCCGGGAGTGCATGCCGCCCTGCTTGTTGAGATAGTACATGGTCGTGGTATTGTCCATCTGGACCTGCACCACCTGACCCCAAAGGAGCGAATGCAGACACCACCAGCCGAACTGCTTGGAGCTCCAGCAGGTTGATATAACATCAGGATTCCTCGGGGGTCCACAGCCCGTGGACTCTGTGATTTCCCCATGTGGGCATCCCAGCCCATGAGAGAGGCATCGGTCATCAGAACGACCGTTGGCTCGGGACAGACAAATGGGATCCCTTCCTGCAGGTGTTCTAGAACAGTCCACCACTGCAGAGCATCCCACAACATCTGAGTCACAGTGACCAGCTGGTCGAAGTGACCGTGTCACTGAGTCCACTGGCTGGTCAGCTCCCACTGAAGGGGGAGCATATGCCACCGGGCCCATTAGACCATAGTGATGCAGACCGATATGTACCCCAGAAGGAATAGGAAGTCCCGGGAAGGAGACACAAGTGCCAAACTAGAAATGACTGGGCAAAGGAAAGAACCTCCGCCCTGTCCATCGGGAGCCTGGCCCTGGCTCGGCAAGAGTCAAGCTCTGCCCCAATGAAGCAGATCACCTGCGAAGGTACGACTTCAGACTTGGTCTCGTTGACCAGGAGACCAAGTTCGATGCAGGTCTGGAGGGCCAGATGCCTGGACTTCTCCACCTTCTGTCTGGAGGAACCCGCTATGAGCCAGATGTTAAGATAGGGGTACACTCTGACCCCGACGCCGAAGATGGACTGCCACCACTGCAATGCATTTGGTGAAGACCCAGGGGGCCAATGACAGGCCAAATGGCATAGCTGGGAACTCAAAGAGGGCTCCCTCTGCTTGAAAATGAAGGAACCTTCGGTGAGAAAGATGGATCGGGACGTGAAAGAATGCATCCTGGAGATCCGGTGAGCAAAACCACATGTTCTGCTTGAGAGATGGTATGATCTAAAACAGAGTTGCCATCCTGAACGTGCAGGACCTGAGAAATTGGTTCAGGTCGGCAGACCTAGAATGGGGCATCAGCCCCCCATCTGTTTTGAGACCAGGAAGTACCTGGAAACAGACCCTGGGTTGACAGGGGGTCCGTAACTCTGACCACCACCTCCTTGTGAAGAAGTTGGGCGATGTCAATTCTGAGAGCCAACTGAGTGTGTACGGGCACCATTTCCTCCTGTGGGGCGCGGGCTCAGCTTGGTGGGTACTACTCGAATTCCAGAGGCAGTCCCTGGCTGACCACTTCCAAAATCCACCTATCAGCTGAAATAGTGGACCAGGTGGAAAGTGGCACAGCTGACCCCCCCCCCCCATGGGAGGACCCAGAGCTGGTGTGATGGGTATGGGGTTGGCAACCCCCACCCCATCATTGAGCAGGCTTGGAGGAAGAGGATCCAGTTTCGGGACCACCGGAACCCTTTCCTCTGGGTTTACAAGCCAGCAGGGGCCCAGACTTGAGCTGAGGGTGCCAAGGTTGAGACTGCTTCTGTTGTTTCCCCGAATGGACATTGGGCTGCTTGGCCGCAGGGGCAGAAGGCCAAAAAGCTTTCTTTTCTGCTTTTTGGAACCCTGGGATTCCTTCTGAGCAGAAGTCACAGAGTCCAAAGTAGCAATGGACTTCTCTATGCACTGGAGGTGATCACCCACTCCTGGGCCAAAAAGATCAGTACCCAAGAAAGGGATGTCCGTCAATTTGTGCCAAGTGTCCGCCATGAGGGTGAAGACCCTCAGCCAGACCCTGCGGTGCATGGCAACCGCAGTCACCACCGAGTGGGTGCAGGAGTCCCCAATGTCCAGAACTGTCTGGAGTTGCTGCTTCTCAACCGCCTAGCCATGGTCGTGGACCTGCTTGACCATGGTCTGGAGGTCTGTGGGGAGGTGAGGAAGAACCTCATTTAGAGAGCCCAGAAGGGCGTGGAAAAAATGCGCCATGATGACAGCTAAGCTTGCCTGACAAAGGCCATGCGAAGAGGCGGCACAGACTTTTCAGGTCGAATGGTCCAGTTTGTTGGGACTCTTTGTCCGGGGGTCTCTCAAATTACCCACGTATCTGAACACATATTCGGTCACCAGTCCCTTGACAGAGGGGTGCTCAGTGAATCCCAAAAGGGAGCCGATAGGGACTGCATACTTGCGGGCCATTCGGGCTGAGGGAGCGGGGCAGGGGGCACGGTGCTGCCACAGCTTCAAAGCTGGACCAACAATGGCCTTGGCCATTGGGAAGGCCTCAGTTGGCATATCCCCTCATTTGAGGATATCCATGACGGGGTATTTGGCGCATTTCTGAATGGGTTCCAAGGGCATCCCTGAGGATTCGGAGAGGAGACGGAGGATACCCATGAAGGAACTGGGGCCTTTCTCCACTGAAAGACTCCCTACGGATTCGTTGTCGAAGGGACGGGAATGCAGGTCAGAGTCTGAATAGATCAGCCGGCCACTAGAGTCGCCTCCCACCCAGCTAGGATGGTCACGAGTGAGGGTGACGGACAGCCTGAGCGGAAGGCCTGTAACAAGCTGCAATTCCTTGGCAGGAGCCCTGGAGGTGGGCTGTTTAGCTGGCAGTTCCAACCAAATAGGTGGAGAGGCCGATTTTGGCCAAGCTGGGAGGGTCTTGACAAGCTCCGCAGGCAGAGGGACGGTGTGGACCGATTCCTGAAGAGTCTGCGTCGGACAAGAGGGCGACAGTCAAATAGTAGCCAGAGAAGAAGCCAGAGACAACTTCTGGCTAGACATAATCGACTGCCGCTGCATCAAATCCTCATAGCGTCGACGCAGCTTGCACTGAATCCTCTCCTCACTTCGAGGAAGAATGGCGGCAGTGCCGCTTTTTGGAGCTCTTATGCGACTTCTTCAGTCTGTCAGTTGAAGGGATCCAAGACCTTGATTTGGACCATGGGGGGACTGACGGCGTCGTTCTGAAGGAGCCAGGGAAACCCGCGGCTCGTCCGGGTCAGTTACTGAGACCATGAAGAGGTTCCCAGCAGGCTGGGTCTCCTCCTCAGTGGGTCCAGGCAGGACCAGGGTTCTGAATAAGGAGTTGTCGGCCTCATCCAACGATGACGGGTCAATGGGGTCGAGAATAATCTCGACCAGGTCGTCGTCCCATGTCTTAGCTGCTAGCCTGATGGGGGTACCATGAAGCCAGCAGCCAAGGCCACAACCTCAACTGAAGTCAAGACAGAAGATTCCTGGGACCGAGATCTCTCATGATCCCAAGAACGTCATCGGTGAGATGAACGTTCCTTTTGTTCCTTATCCTTCTTTCAGGAAGGAGAGACGTATGCGCCCGAGGGACCCTCTCCCTTGGTAGGGAGGGACTGGCATATCTCGCTAAAGGAGCCTGAGAAGGTGGAGCCCAGATTGAGCGGGATGAAGATCAACATAGAAGAGGACTGATCAGCGGCCTGTGCCACCTCCTCCTCGAAGGCCTTCATCTGCTCCAGCTGCTCAGCAGACCCTGCAGCCATGGAGACTGCCTAACGGGCTTCCTTGGATTTGACCGGCGGGTTCAGTTTTTCCAGTCTGCCCAACTGCAGTCGTGCGAGACGATCATGCAAAATATTGGGATGGAATACACAACACATTTCGCATGCCAGGGTGCCATGGCCATGACCCAGGCAATAAATGCACGAGGCATGCGGGTCGGTCCAAGACATCTTTTGCATGCACGGGCAGCGGCGGAAACCAGGCGAGAACTTGTCCTCCCATCACAGTCGAAATCACAAAGTGATTAGGAGAAACTCAAATGAGTTTTAGTTTAGGTAAATCCATAGATTTATTCACCAGGGCCTACAGTAACATGTGAACGATAAGGAGGGAACCTGAATCTTACAGTGGAAAGGAAGATCTGGCATCAAGGAGTGGAGCAGAGGGATGTACCACTCGGGTGGGTGGGCGGTTCCAGTTTTTAGACCTTCCGGCAAGATTCTTCAAGGGAAAGGACATGCCAACAAGTGTGGCTAGAACATATCCACGATCCTAGAATTGGATTTTACAGAAAGAACAGTTACATAAGAATTTACCGTAACAGTAGATCTTCAAAAGGATCTCAGTCATCAAGTCACACTGTAGGAACTTCAATGTTGGTGAAGTAGGATCCACACGGAATATCTCCAGCAGTACAACTGGGGCCTCCCATGCTGAAGTCACCTGCCAACGTCACCAATCCCATAAAGGCATGAGTGGCCCCGCTCCCTCCTCAGTTCTTCCCCCAGAGACCAAGGGAGCAAACATGTGCCATGGGGAACCGAGAGGAGAGAGAGAGAGAGAGAGAGAGAGAGAGAGAGAGAGAGAGGTACCCAGGCCAGAATAAAAGGCTAGCTATACCAGTTAGCCAGTTCTGAGAAAAAGGGCCTCTAAGAAGGGGGTCCTCCCCTCTCTCTGGGGCCACGGAGGGGAGGACTCGGTCCCCGATTCCTTGCCGGGAAGGGGATTCAGGGAGGGCGGTAGCAGCAACTCGAGTGGGTCTTGCCCGATGGGGCCCTGGTAGCCTGACGACAAAAAAAAAAAAAAAAAAGTTAAAAAAAAGAAGAAGGGGATGGTGGGAGAGAAGGCTGACCTGATGACTGATATCCCCAGGAAGATCTACTGTTATGGTAAGTTCTTACATAACTGTTCTGTCTTCTTCAGGGGTATCTCAGTCATCAGGTCACACCGTAGGACCCATGCAGTTACCGATACATCAGGACAGTTGAGGAGGTAGGTGAGCCAAGGCCTACGACAAAAGGCCCTGAAGAACAGCCCGGCTGAAGCCTGCACAGCCCTAGAAGCAATGTCCATACTGTACAGCTTGGTGAAAGTATGGACTCAACTCCAGGTGGCAGCAGCACAAATGTCAGCTGCTAAGACCCCTTTGAAACAAGCAAAGGAGGAAGCCATGGCCCTCGTGGAGTGGTCTTTAACCACCCTCAGCAACTCTGTGTCATGCTTGTTATAGCAGAATACAATACAATTGGCCAACCATTTGGGCAAACATTGTTTGGAAACCTGAACGCCTTCCTTCCTTGGGCAAAAGAAAGAAAAAGCTGCTTAGATTTTCTGCAGTCCTTGGTTCACAGCAGATAATACTTCAAAGTTCTGAGCACATCTAAAGTATGGAGTAGTACAGTACTTCTGGATTAGCACGTTCTGGAAAATATACAAGGAGATGGATAGACTGGATCAGGGTAAACTCAGACACCACCTTTGGAAGAAACTTAGGATTTGTGCAAAAAGATACCCTGTCTTTGTGAAAAATCAAATAAGGCTCCTCACACCAGAGGGCCTGAAGCTCAGAAGTCCTTTGAGCAGAAGTAATAGCAACTAAAAACAACACTTTCCATGAAAGAAAGTGTAGCTCGAAAGTCATGGCTGGCTCAAATGTAGACAGGGTCTCCTTCTCCAAAACAAAATGTAAATCCCAAGCCAGGACAGGGGTACAGATTGGAGGTTTCAGGTGCAATGTGCCCCTAAGAAGGGTATGGGTCACATCTAGCTGGACCACAGTACAACCATCCACGGGCTCATGAAAGGCAGAGATATCCGAAAGGTACACCTTGAGGGAGGAATACTGGAGGCCTGAGTCCGACAGGGATATGAGGTAGTCCAGAATCTGACTTGGTGTACAGGTGAAAGAGTCTAGATGGTGCTTGGCAGGCCAGATGGAAAACCTCTTCCACTTCATGGCACAGGTGACCCTAGTTGTGGTCTTCCGAATCACCACAAGGATGTCAGCTACCTTCTGGGAGACTCCAAATCACTCAGTGGCTATGTCCTCAGGAACCAGGCAAAGGGACTTGAAGTGTGGATAAATCAGAGACCCCTGAGCCTGTGTCCGCAAATCCTTGCAGTGAGGCAGAGGAACCAGAGGCTCTGCTGCTGTTACAATAATGGAAACTATATCTGCCTTGGCCAGAAAGGTGCAACCAGGATCAAGCTGGCCCCCTCCATCTGAAGCTTGACTAGCACCTTCTGAATCAGAGGAAATGGAGGAAAGATGAAAACGAACCTCCTGCTCCAGGAGAGGGACAACGCATCTTGCCAAAAAACTTCAGGCCCTGGATCTAGAGAGCAGAAATTGGGCAGTTTAGCGTTGAGTGGGGATGCAAAAAGGTCCAACTCTGGACAACCCCATCTGTCAAACAGATCTTCTACGACAGACAACAGGAGCTCCCACTGGTGCATCCTGGACTAAGTCCGACTGAGACTGTCTGCCAGAGTGTTCAGAATGCCCAGGACATGGACTGCCGAGAGTTCCAGGCTGTGGTCTAGTGCCCAGTACCAAACCCTCATTGCTTCCCTGCAGAGTGGGTAAGAATGAGTGCCCACCTGTTTGTTGATGTACTAAACCACACTGAGACGATCAGACTGGATCAGCATCTGGCTCGGAGAGAGATGGTTCTGAAAGGCCTGCACAGCATGCAGAACTGCCCACATCTCGAGAATGTTTATATGGAGGGATGTCTCGATCTGGAACAAAGTACCCTGGGTGCAGAAGGGACCCAGGTGTGCCCCCCAGCCTAGGCTGGAGGCATCCGTAGTGAGAATATGCTGGGGAGATGAGATCAGGAATGGTACTCTCTAAAGAGATTTTGGGGAGCCAGTCATCACTGGAGCACCCTGAGGACCGGAGAAGAGACCAGCACTAGTTGTTCCAGGTCATCTGTGCGATGGTCCCACTGCACTCAGAGGGTCCACTGGAGCACTCGTATGTGTAATCTGGCCAGAGGGACAGTGGTAACTGCTGCAGCCATGAGGCCCAGGAGCCTCAAGTAAATCCTTGCAGAAACACAGCAGCTCTGAGCCACCACCTGAGCCTGTGATATAAGGCACTCCACTCTGTCTGGAGGCAGGAAGGCCTTGCCCTGCATTGAATCCAGGACCACCCTTATACACTGCAGTCTCTGGGACAGGATTAACAAGGACTTGAGACAGGCTGACAGTGATGCCAGGGAGTGGAACAACTGGAGGGTCCTCTCCAGAGTTCGGAGGATCAGATCCCTGGACAGGGCTTTGAGAAGCCAGTCATCCAGGCAGTTCTGCATGCCATGCAGTTTAGGTACATCAGGGAGAAAAGGAACTGTAAGGACCACATAGTAAGGATTAGGAAGGAGGGGGGTTGGGTGGAAGCAGGGGGCGATAAGGCAGAAGCACTAAACAATTACTTCTGCTCGGTATTTACTAAGGAGAATAGGGGGTGATACCCGGGGAGGGGGGAAGGGATGGCAGAAACGAGGGGGGTGACAGATGGGGAAATCATGGAGGGCACAGTTCTGGAGGGTTGGAGGGCACTGAGGGTGGACAAGGCCCATATGGCATCCACCCCAGGGTACTGAAGGAGCTGGCAGACGTCCTTGCAGGAACTTTGGCAGACCTTTTTAATGCCTCACTACACTTGGGGTGTGTACCTCAGGATTGGAAGATGGCTCATGTGGTGCCCCTCCACAAGAGTGGCCTCAAGGATGAAGCAGGTAACTACAGACCAGTGAGCCTCACATCCATCGTGGGTAAGCTGATGGAGACTATCCTGAAGGAGAGGCTGGTGGCCCTCCTGGAGGCCAAAGGACAACAGAACAGCAGACAGCATGGCTTCATATGTGGCAGATACTGCCAAACCAACCTAGTGGAGTTCTATGACTGGGTAGCTAGGCAACTGGACAACGGCCATGCAGTGGATGTCCTGTATCTGGAGTTCAGTGAGGCATTCGACTCGGTGCCACATGGGAGACTGGGAAGTAGGTTAGAAGGCACAGGGGCAAATGTAAAGCTGGTGAGATGGGTAGGTAACTGGCTTCAGGGAAAGCAATAGAGGGTGGTGGTGGGTAGGGCTGTCTCATCACCAAGCGTAGTGACGAGCGGTGTTCCACAGGGCTTGGTGTTGGGACCAGTGTTGTTTGGGATATTCATTGCAGACATATCACTGGACTTCAGGAGCAAGATCAGTCTGTTTGCTGACGACACTAAGATGGGAGCGGTGGTGGACAACCTGGGGGATGGCAGAGGTTGCAGGATGATCTGGAAACCTGGTCAGACACCTGGCATCTGGGGTTTAATGCCAAAAAGTGCAAGGTGCTGCATTTTGGGGTGAAGAACCCAAGGAGGAATTACCAGCTGGGAGGAGTGCAGCTAGCCAAGACAAAGGAGGAGAGGGATCTGGGGGTGCTCAATACATGGTCAATGAACAACTCTGCACAATGTAGGAAGGGAGCTGCAAAGGCCAACAAAATGCTGGGTTGCACTGCAAGGGGTATCTCCTTGGGGGGAGGGAGGTGATTCTGCCACTGTATAGGTCATTAGTTAGACTGCATCTGAAGTACTGTGTGCAGTACTGGCACCCGTATCTGAAGAGGGGACATTAAGTTACTGGAGAGAGTGCAGCGCAGGGCGACAAAGATGATCAAGGGGCTGGGGGACTTGCCATATGAGAGGAAGCTCAGGGAGCTGAACATGCTCTGTTCCCGCTTGCTGCTCGCCACATCACCACCGGCGAAGCCGCAACCCATGTGGCGACAGTTTTCAATCCCCCTAGCACCACGGAGGCGAAAAGCAGCCGCCACAGTCAGTTTTCGCCACTCTCTCACCACAGAGTCCTAAACTACTGAGAGAGTGGCAGAAACATTGCGAGAGTTCATGCAGTGACCTCCGGCAGTGCTTAACTGTGCATATCACAGTCACTGACACCCACATGACCACAGTAAGTTGGAGACTGGCACCCACATGATCGGAGTCTTGGCGCGGAGGAGAGTTGTGCCTGATTGGTGCAGTTACACAGACATCTCTCCTCCCAACAATCGGAAGGGCTGCTCGCAGGACTTGGGAGGGCTCACAGTGGAAAACGACTCACTCGGGCAGTGGCGGTGATAGGGAACAGACACACTGTAGCTCTGCTCTCTCCCTGGCAACCACTGGAAAAAAAAAATGTTTCTGTAAGGCAGCCAGACAGTAGAGCAGTGTTTATGGTAGGCAGGGAATGCAGAAAACATTGAGGATTTTTTTTTTTTTTTTAACGGGAGGACGGCTGTGGGCACAGAGCTATAGGGAAAAGCATGATTATTTCATAATCACGACGGCAGGCAGGCTGATGATTTAAACAGAACGGAGACTCAGAGGGGTAGTGCTTAATGCAAAACAAGATATAAAAGCTGGAAAAGAAAATAAATGAGAGAAGGCAACAGAATTAGCCTGATGAAGCTTAAAGACAGGGAATACTTTAGAAAAGAATGAAAAATAAAACGTGCTACAGAGTCAATATAACATAAGTAAAAGGCAGAACAAGCAAAGTACCTGAATATAGAGGGAATATAAAGGGACAAGACAGATTATAGTCAGAGAAAAGTAATCAGTGTGGTTTTATAACAAAGCAAGCAAGCTAGGCATCGAGAAACCTGAAATAAGGGATATAAGGCAAGGGGAGATAATATTGGGTAGTGCTTAATGCGAAACAACAAGATAGAATACAAATGAGAGAAGCTGAAGGCAACAGAATTTACAGATAGAAGCCTGATAGTCAGTGAAGCTGCCTGTGAGAGAAAAGAACAAGCAAAGCTAGCTCCTGAATTATAAAGGGAGACAAGACAGATTTATAGTCATAGAAACATAGCATTTGACGGCAGATAAGGACCGCTTGGCCCACCCAGTCTGCCCATTTCCCTACCTACTGGATAAGCTGCAGATCCTAGTTAACCAGCAGCCTACTTCTTCCTACCCCCACCCCCTAGAATTGCCTTATGACTGTCCCATGCATGCTTGAATTCCACCACTGATTTTGACTCCACAACCTCCTCCGGAAGGCCGTTCCATGCTTCCACAACCCTCTCTGTGAAAAAATACTTCCTTAAATTACCTCTGAGCCGCCCCCCCCTCTATCTTCAAATTGTGCCCTCTTGTTCTTGCACACCTCTTTTTTTGAAAGATGCTACCCTCTTGGACTTTGTTGATTCTATTGAGGTACTTGAACGTTTCTATCATGTCCCCCCTCTCCCTCGAGGCTATACATATTAAGCTCCTTTCGTCTCTCTTCATGTGTCTTCCGGTGCAGACCCTGCACCATTTTAGTTGCCCTCCTCTGGACAGCTTCCATCCTGTCTATGTCTTTGCGGAGATTGGGTCTCCAGAACTGCACACAGTACTCCAGATGGGGTCTCACCAGCTGTCTGTACAGAGGATAATAACTTCCTGTTTTCTACTGGTGATGCCTCTCCTATGCATCCCAGTATCCCCCAGCCCTCCTTGCCCTCTCATTGCTTGCCCACCTTTAGGTCATCTGATATGACTACCCCCAGGTCCCTTTCCATTTTTGTTGTTGTTAGTATCTCACCCCCCATTGTGTACTCTTCCCCTGGGTTTTTGTTTCCCAGGTGCATTACCTTGCACTTCTTAGCATTGAATCTAAGCTGCCATACATTTGACCATTCCTCTAATCTTGCCAAGTCCCTTCTCATCCTTTCCACCCCACCCTGTGCATCAACTCTGTTGCAGATCTTTGTGTCATCTGCAAAGAGACATACTTTTCCTTCCAGTCCTTCTGCAATGTCGCTTATAAAGACATTGAAGAGGACCAGTCCTAATACTGAACCCTGTGGTACCCCACTAGTAACCCTCCTTTCTTCTGAGTGGACTCCATTTATTATTACTCTCTGTGTCCTATTCTCCAGCCAATTCTTTACCCAGGCTGTCATCTTGGGACCCACTCCCAGGCTGGCTAACTTGTATATTAATCTTTTGTGTGGGACTGTGTCAAATGCCTTGCTAAAGTCTAGGTAGGCCATGTCACAGCCCCTCCTGATCTACTACTTTGGTCACCCAGTCAAAGAAATCTATCAGATTCGTCTGGCATGACCTTCCCGCTGTGAATCCATGCTGCCTTGGGTCCTGTGCCCCTCTGGCCTCTAGATACTCGACAATTCTTTCCTTCAGAAGTGATTCCATCATTTTCCCTATCACTGAGGTTAAACTAACAGGTCTGTAGTTTCCTGCTTCTGCCTTACTCCCACTTTTGTGAAGGGGAATCATATCTGCCCGCCTCCAGTCCTCGGGTACCACCCCACCCTCCCATGATTTGTTAAAAAGGGTAGTCAGTGGTGTCACTAGTTCTACCCTTAGTTCTTTTAGAATTCTGGGATGAATTCCATCTGGCCCCATTGCTTTATCCATCTTCAGTTTTAGGAGTTCTTTCAGAACCCTTTCTTCTGTAAATGGGCTGGTATCAACTTCTGTATCCAAAGTGTTTCTACTGTTTGTTTTATGTACCTCCTCTTCATTTGTAAATACTGAGCAAAATATTTGTTTAGTATCTCTGCCTTTTCACAGTCTCCCTCTGCCCACCCTCCTCCCTCCCTTTATTAAGCCTCACTATCCCTCCCTTGGTCTTCCTTCGCCCTGATGTACCTATGAAGGTTTATCCCCTTCTTAACTGAGTTGGCTATCTTTTCCTCGGTTTGGGCCTTTGCTGTTCTGACTGCCTTCCCAGCCTCCTTTTGCTTTAACTGATACAGTTCTCTGTCCTGCTCCTTCTGCGATTCCTTGTACTTCCTGAATGCTTTCTTTTTCTCTTGAACCTTCACTGCCACTTCCTTTGAGAACCATAGTGGTTTCTTAAATCGTTTTGTTTTTGTTTATTTGCTTCACACAAAGGCTCGTTACCTCTGTGATGGCAGTTTTATTATTCTCCATTGTTCTTCCACCCTCCTTCCTGCCCATTTGCTACTGCATTCCTTAGGCACTCACCATTTTGGCAAAGTCAGCCTCCTAAAGTCCAGTACTTTTGTCTTTGTATGGCTTGACTCTATTGCTGTGTTTATTGTGAACCATACTGTTCGATGGTCGCTAGTTCCCAGATGGCTACCCACTTCATCTGTGATCCTCTCTCCATCTCCATTTGAGAGAATCAAGTCTAATATTGCTCCCTCTCGGTGGGCTCCAGTACTAGTTGTCTAAGGCATGCCCCCTGTAGGGCATCTAGAATAACTCCACTCTTCGGAGTGGCAGCTGCAACTGCACGCCAGTTAACATCCGGCATATTCAGATCACCCATCAGCAATATCTCCCCTTTCTCTGCCATTCTAAGTATACTTTCTATCATTTCCTTGTCCATTTCCTCCCCCTGAGAAGGGGGTCTGTATACAACCCCTGTGCGGATTGTGGTGCCATTGCCTGTCTCCAAATTTACCCACAGTGCTTCTTCTCCTCCTCCCTGTTTACCCTTTTGTTCTGTTGCTTTTATTCCTTCCCTTATGTAATGAGCTACTCCTCCTCCTCCTCTTTTACCCTCCCTGTCCCTCCTGTAGATAGTATATCCTGGTATGTTTACGTCCCAGTCATGGTTTTGTGTGTACCATGTTTCTGTGACTGCCACAAAATCCAGATGTTCCTCCTCCATCAAGGCCACTAATTCAGGAAGCTTGTTACCCAGACTACGGGCATTGGTACTCATTGCTCTCCATTTTTGATGGCTTTACCTTCTGTTGCAGCATCCCCATTGACCGTTCTACCTCGGTCATTTTCTCATTAGTACCCTGTTTTGTAGGAGGCTGGGATTTTCCTGCTGCTTGTCAGTGCCTCCCCTTTGATTGGTTTAAAAGCTTGCCAATGAAGCATTTAAACCGATTGCTCAAAAGACTTGTTCCTTCCTGGACAGATGCAGACCATCCTGCCAGTATAGGCTGGTGTCCCTCCAGGTGGAACCCCAGTCCCCAATGAAGCCAAACCCTGTGCTCCGCACCATTTTTTCAACCATTCATTAAACTGCATGGTGCTAATTACCTCGCCTCCCCATGCCTTTGACAGGCAGCACCTCTGAGAAGGATACCGTGTGTGCTACTTGTCTTAGGCCCCTCCCAACTCTGCAATGTCCTCCTGCACTGCTCTAATCTCATGATGAGCCAAGTCATTTGTCCCTAGGTGGACAATTACATCCAGTTCAGACTCCCTTGCAGCTGTTCTCATGATCCTGAGGATGCGCTTCCTGTCCCTCCAAGCCATGGCACCAGGCAGGCACCTTACTTCAGTTTTCCCAGCTCCCCCCAGTTCTATACTCCTAATAATTGAGTCCCCCACCAGGAGCTGCTTCCTTTCCCTGTGATGTCCTCTGCCTCCTTCCTGTGGGCCTCCCTTGTTGTCATCAGTCTTCTCTGCAGGTGCATCCATAGGGGAGCTATGCTCCCCCAGAATGGTGTATGGATTGTGGAGTGGAACAATTGACTGGGTGTGCCTCTGTTCCACCATCCTCACCCTCCCTGAGCCCACTGTGGTCCAACTGCTGTGCTTTCTTCACAACCTCTGAGGTAGTGGTGGTGGCGCTAGTGCTCCCTGGATGGGGAGGTTCCCTTCCTACTGTCCAGTGTGGCATGGGGGAAGGTTTCCTTACTACTGTCCAGTGCGGCCTGAAGACGGGCAATTCCTCCCTCAGGGCAGATAGCTGTCTGCAAATAGGGCAGCATCTCAGCCTCCAGAAAGACTCCTGTAGACTGTTGCCCCACAGCCATTACATTGCACTACTCCCACGCTTATCTACTTTTTTTTGTTTGTTTGTATGTGTGTGTGTGTGTGTGTGTGTGTGTGTGTGTGATTGGTTATATAGAAATATATATATTATACAATGTGTATGCTTATATTGTCAGTGCAGTGTGCTAGAGAGGATATGACAGTGATATGCACCTTGCACTCTTGAGGAAATTATGTCAGAACCTCGGGTATAAAGGAACTATTTCCAGGGGTGGGTGGGGTGAGGGGTGGGAAGAGGTTGGGCCTAAACAGTGCCCTCACAAAACAATCAGCTAAAAGCTCTCACCCACCGCTGCGATGAGTGCCTTCCTGTCAGCAAGATACCCTACACAACAATTTGACAGAGAAAGTACCCTGCTAATCAAACAGAGAAAAATCCAGACATCCAAGTCAGACACAGGTAAACCTCTCCAGCCCAAAACAGCCTGGTGGTTTGTTAGCCACAAAGGAAAATCAAATATGCAGTTATTTCAGCCCTTCTGAAGATGCTGACAAGATAAGCAGTTTTGAAAACCCCCTTCCTGAATTAAAAACTAAAATAATTAAACACAAAGCAATACCACTGTAAAAGTGAGGAAAACTTCTCTCAGATGTAAGCAAGAGAGAGAGATTAGTTACAGATATCTAGTCAGTGTGGTTTTATTACAAAGCAAGCAGGCTGGGCTGGGCATATGAGCTGCATTGAGAAAACCTGAGAAATAAAGGAAGACAAATCAACTCAGTACATGTTGCAAGTAATAGGAGATATAAAACAAGGGGAGATCATATTAAGGCAACAACATGAGGCATAGCATTTGAAAAGTAAAGCAAGAATAAAGCAAAGAAGTCTTGAGTAACTGAGATATAAAACAAGTAATAAGAGCTATAAGACATGTAATAAGAGATATAAGACAAGGGGAGATCATATTAAGGCAGCAACGTGATGCATAGCATTTGAAAAGTAAAGCAGAATAAAGCAAAGAAGTCTTGAGTGAACTAGAAAGCATTGAGAAAAGTAAAGCACTGAACCAAAGAAGTCTTGAGTGACCTAGAAAACAAGAAGTGAAGTTTTATGCAACACACAGCCCCTGAAATAAAGGGGAGGGAGTGAAGTAAAAGCCAGGATAGAAGCATGACGTCAGAAGTATTATAGGAGACAGGGCACTCTAGAATCAAGCCTAAGATTGTGAACACAAGACAGAAGACAGAAAAGGTAAATAAGCAGAGCAGACAAAGGAGACAGGGAAGCAGGTGTTTTATGCAACACACAGCCCCTGAAATATAGGGGGAAGGAGACGTGAAGTAAAAGCCAGGATAGAAGTCTGGAAGTATAGGAGACAAGGCACTGTAGAAGCAAGCCTGAGATTGTGAATTCAAGACAGGAGAAAGCAAACTAAGGAGCAGACAAAGAAAAGGAGACAAGAGACAGGGAAGCAGGTGGAGATATATAAAAAGACATGAGCATCCAAGTTAAATGTGTGAGCCTGTGTAAAACAAGAAAACCCAGTGTGACTGCTGACAGCAAAAAACTGCATTTACTGAAATCTTGTGTGAAACAAGTGTAAATGGTGCTAAGCATACTCCACAACCTTGTGCCATAATAAAATGTGCCCCCCACACACACACACAAAGAAACAGATAGACCCTGAAATTTGTGTGTCATTTAATTTACTTCTGTCATATAAAATAAAACTCGCAGACACGGTCATGCAGTTTCAACTTGAACTTTATTAATGTGTGCATCTCAGACATCCCAATATGTACACAATACTTTAATGCGTAACTGAAATGTTCCTGTCCCCAATATTTATTGCTGTCTGAAACTTGTGTATTTAATTGTCAAGAACTTATATTCACCCAAATAAGCAAAGGTGTGCACAGCGTACAGAAATCATGTTGTAGTACATCTTGTAATTGTCTCTGCAATTTTGAGTTACTATTTCAAGAGCTTTTATTCACAAAAAAGTAAGAAAGTGCATCTCCTTAAATTTACACTGTAAAGTAACGCTACAGTGAATTGTGATTTATTAGTACAAAACGGCATAAAAATGTCAGAAACAGCAAATATTGCCACTGATATACAGAGTGACAGCAGGATGGCCACAGTAAAACAAAGAAAAATAACAGATATTTTCAAAAGAGCCAGATCATCAAGCACCGCTGAAACTGAACAATCTGTACACACTAATCCAGAAATGTGTAGCGCCTCCAGCACCTCTGTAGCTATGGAAAGCCAGTCTCAAACTGCAATCAAGAAAGCCAGAATTTATGACAGAGACAGCCACAGAGAAATAAAGGATTCCTGGTTTAAAACATACACATGGCTCATCCATGACAAAGCAGCAGCAGTATTCCATTGCAGAATTTGCAAAGCAACTGGCCGGAGAAATATTTTCACTGAAGGAAAATCAAGCAGGAAGCCAAAGGCTGATGACGTCAATAAACATCAGATGTCCAAAGATCACAAGCGAGTTTATTAATTATGCCCCCGGCAGCCAAGCTTCTGTCATTTTTTGTCTTCTGACTTCAATTTATCATGATAATTTTTTTTTTGTATTTTAAAACTATTTCTCTCTTTTTTTGTGAGGCTTACAATGGAGGCAGAAAGAGGGAAAAAAGGAATGATGAAGGCAGTGAGCACAGCTTATTCATCTGTGAAAAGTGCTATTATAGCAGAAATTAGAAGTGTTTACTACATAGGAAAAACTGACTGCCACTCATAACCTCCAGAAACTTTTGGAACTGCAAGTTCACAACGTAAGTATTTTTGACTTGCAATTTCCATCAAGAATTATAAATTGTAAAGATTGTAAAAAAAAAAAAGTACTGACAGCACCTGCTTCCATGCCTCTCATTTGGTCATGTTTCTGACTTGCGTGGGGGTGGGGACAGCATACTCTTGCTGTCACTTCAAAATTTCTTTTTTCTCTTTTTCCACACAGGATTGCACTGAGCTAGCACCTACCAAGCAATCCGTTCTCCAAAACATAGGCATCTATACGCATTCTGAATCAATTAATGACTTTTACAAAGTAATATCTAAGACTGTGCAGGATGCTTTTTTAAAGGAATTGGAGAATGCTCCATATAAATTATTTTCCTTACAAACTGATGAGGGAACAGATGTGGCTCACAAGAGTACACTAATGGTTTACATCAGATTCATTGACAGCAAGGGTATCGTTCAGTCAAAATTTTTAGGTGCGACTGAGCTTGCAGAATGTAAATCAGAAGCAGTATATATTTCTGTCACGAACATGATCTTTGATCAAAATCTAGGACATTTACAGCTTATAGGACTTGCGACAGATGGGGCCTCTATAATGACAGGAAGCAAAAAGGGTGTGACCACTCCAGCCAAAATAGATCACCCATATTTAGTTGCCACTCACTGTCTTGCACATAGACTCGCTTTAGCATCAGATAAAGCAGCCAATCAACAGAAGTATCTGGTCAGTTTTATGTCAACAGTAAATCAGCTTGGGAAACTGATAAAGTACTCGCCCAAATTCTGTCAAATACTTGATCAGAGCAAAGAGCTACACTGGGAACATGCTGTGAAGCTTAAACAGATTTTCTTCACTAGATGGCTTTCATTCTCTGATTCTGTACAGGCATTACAAGCCTGCACTGCATCACTTATGTCTGCTTTGACACAAATGGCAGATGATAACTATCAGACAAACCTTGCTATGGGATGCCTTAAAAAAATGGGGACGTTCAAATTTGTTGCCACTGTTTTCTTTCTGGCAGATGCTGTAGGTCTTCTTGCAATTCTTTCTAAACTTTTCCAGAAACGTGCGGTCATATTCTCTGAGGCAAGGCAGCAGCTGATCAGCACCACTGATGCACTCCGTGCACTCCATGAAAATCCAGGACCACATTTCAAAGGTTTTCTATCTGAGATGCCAAGTGAACCACCAGAGGAGGGTAAATCTATATTTAGATCACATACACTGAAAGATACATGGGATCAAAGAGAAGAGTTTAAGAATCTACAAATTTCTTACATACACTCTACAGCTGAGCAATTAGAAAGTTACTTTCCAGAAGGGACATTGTTGGACAACTGGAAAGTTTTAGACCCACGCAATGCACTTGAGGATGAGAACATTGTTAGCTACGGAGAAGAGGAGATTGAGAACATACTTATCCACTATGGTGTCCCTAAAGAAGCCAGTGTCCCTCAAGTTACTAACATCCTGCCAGCTAACCCAGATGAAACCAGACTTGAATGGTCTTTAATACGTAGACTATTCTCAGTGCACAAGCAGTGCACTATTGAAGAATTCAATGTCAAAGTTGTGGTCCCAAACAAGGAATCATGGCCAAACATGTCCAAACTATATTCAATATGTCTGGCAACCCCATCAACTTCAGTGGAGTGTGAACGTGGGTTTAGTGCATACAACGATATTAAAACTGCCGAGAGGAATCGTCTTAAAGTGTGGAATGTGAACTATCTAATGACTCTTTTGGTCGAGGCTCCAGATGACATTGGAAACTCTGATTTTGAAAGTGCATTCCAGATTTTGGCATCCGAGAAGGACAGGCGTGGTTTCCTACAAACTGTCAAGGCAACTGATGCACCTCCAAGTTCCTCTGAAGATGATCTGCAGCACTGCATAAACCCAACAGAAAAAGACAAAGAATCTCAGACAGACACTGGGCTGGTTGCTTGTTCTATGATACATTAACAGTCACTAGTATTTGAATCATTGGGATTCAAAGTTACTGGGTTTGCTGATTTCTGAAATAGGCTCGTTGCCATGTTGTTTTCAATACTTGCAGAGCTGCAATAATGTCATAAAAAAACAGTGACTTACTGCTTTCCTTATGATTTAATAGCCGGAATCAATGAGTTGGTGCCTAATGTTTTTCAAACAACCGGGGTTTACAATATAAAAACACTTTTTCTGCTTTTAATAATTGTTTAAAACTGTTGCTTAATTTCTTATGTGAAAATTATTTCTGACTGCCTTACTAGCACCTTGAATTTCAGCCTTACACATCACCCTGTGTGTGCTATGGCAGCTTGGGGGGGTATTAAAACACTTATGGCACTACTGGCCTTGTCGTTTCACACAGAAATTACTTAAAACTTTTATAGAGTCTAATGCTCATTTTCCTGCTTTAAAAATATGTGGTGCCTTGCCTTTTACCGATGTCTCGACATTGTCTCGTCAGACTCACTGTTTGCCTGAACTGACCACAAATTAAAGTTTTTTTTTTTTCAAAATGGGCTGGGCTGCTGTGTGGCCACTGGCACTTCTCAATCTTAATGACCAGTATGCATTTATTTTGTATGCTTTTCTTATTATACATTACAGTTCAGTCTGAACCTGATAATAAAGATTTTATTTCAAATTTAGGCTCATTAATTGTATTTAACCACTACAAAAGTGCTGTAAACATGTTTAAGTATTTAAAGGATGTGATCTGCAGTTAATACAAGTCCGTATACATTTTTACCATTACTTGTCATGTGTGGCTAAGGGTCTCATGCAGTGGCTAAAAAATATTGGGTCTGATTAGCCACAGTGGCTAATAATTTTGAAACACTAGGGGGAATGGAGACATGTACTTGCTAGAGGAGAGGAGGAACAGGGGGGACATGAGTGAAACCTTTAAGTACATGAAAGGAATAAACAAGAAAGGTAAAGAGAGGCTGTTCAAAGTAAGGGAGGGGAGGGACACCCGGGGCCATGATATGAGGCTGGAGGGAGGAAGGTAGGAAGGTTCAGGAGGGAGACGAGGAGACACTTTTTTTTTTACAGAGAGGGTGGTAGCTGGGTGGAATGAGTTACCAGCAGAAGTGGTATCCAGTAGAACACTGGACTGCTTCAAAAGGGGCTAGGACAGGGCAAAGGGGAAGGTCAATGGAGAGGAAGAGTGGGAGGGAGGAGCTGCTGCAAAATAAGGGGCGATAGCTGCATATTCGAGCAGACTTGATAGACGTCTAGTCCTTTATCTGCTGGCAAATTTTGTATGTTCGTATGTACAGGCCTTGTCACCAAAGGGCTGCCGCTACTGCTGCTAAGCACTTTGTAAAAACCTGCAGGGCAGAGGATAAGCCAAAGGGCAAGACTCTGAATTGGTACTGTTCACCCTGAAAAAGAAACTGGAGAAACCGCCAGTGTGGTGGACACACTAAAATATGCAGGTATGCGTCCTGCATATCGAGGGAGCACAGTCAGTTGCCCTGTTTGAGCAGAGGCAACAGACCTGGGAGAATGACTATGCAGAACTTTTTGTATTGAATGTAGAGATGGCGGTCTTTGAGATCTAGAATAGGCCTGAGGTCTCCATTTCTTTTGGGGACCAGGAAGAACCTAGAATAGAACCCTTTGTTCTTCTGCCTCCTGAGCACTGGTTCGATCACCTTTTTCTGCAGAAGGGAGTATAACGCCTCCTGAGGGACCGCTGTGTGGTCTGTGGGGTAGGTGGAGGATGCAGGAGCCATCTCTGTTTTTTTTTTTCCCCCCAAAAGCTCCAGAGTGTGACCCCTGTCTATAATCTGAAGAATCCAAATGTCTAAAGTTATGGTTGTCCATTGATTGAGATGGAGGGAGAAATGACCTCCAATCATCACCTCTTGGCCGAGGACTGGAAGAGGGGGGTCTGCCAAGGAGTCAGGCAGAGGCGGATCCGGCCACTGGGGCTGATCCGTCACCCCTGGGCCATTCTGCAGCAGGATTAGAAGAGGATGAGTGGGTAGGCAAGGCAGAACTGGCCCGCCATGTACCCTGGTGGCGGGAGTCCACACCAGCCTTGTGGGACACCCTGCAAAAGGATGGCCACTGTTTGCTCCTGGGCTGGGTATGGTAGAGCACATGGACAGATTTAACAGCCCTACCAGAGGGCCTATAACTCATTAGTGATGTCCTGGACATCAGCCCAAAAAGCTTAGAGCGACTGAATGGGGCATTAAGCACATTTTACTGGACATCTGCCGCAAAACCAGATATCCTCAGTCAGGCATGCCTACGAAGGCAAATGCCTGTGGCAACAGCCCTGTCACCAGTGTCAGACATGTTATACAAGGTCCTGAGGAGGTGTTTACTACTATCCTTGGTGGCCTGGAAGGACTTAAGGACCTCCTGTTTCTAAGAACATTCTGGGAGGACCTGAGCAGCCACCCTGCCCTTCCTCCATATGGTGTTCTGGTACTTGACCATATGGGATAAATAATTAGCAATCTGGAGTGCCAGAGTAGAGAAGGCATAAACCCTCTTACCCCAAAAGTCGATCTTTCTGGATTCCTTGTCATGGGGGAGTGAGCTAAGGTCTCCGAGGTCCCCTCCTGGTCATGAGAGCTTCTCTAGCCGCTCTCCCCCAACCCCCAAGATGCTAAAAAACCAAGGGACGCCGCAAGGACTCCGAGGTCCCCTCCTGGTCGTGAGAGCTTCTCTAGCCGCTCTCCCCCAACCCCGAGACGCTAAAAAAACAAGGTAATTTCCTCCAAACATTTGGCCTGCCTGCCTGGACTTTTGTGCTCCTATCTCCTGCCATAATCGTATACAATTTAATCTTTGGGGATCGGAGTGCCTTACCGGAGCCTTTGAGTGCATAGATGCCGGCGTTGCGTGTTGCCATGCGGTGTAAGCTCCCTGGTTCTTCTTCGGCTGCTTCTGTGAAGGACTAGCCCCGCCGGCTTCGCCGGCTGCCCCACCGCCCCCACCACCACCCTTGGTGGTCACGGAGCTTTATAGCTGTAATCACGTGGGCTGATTTATCCTATCAGCCCAGTCTGCAGTTTGCAGGTTATACCCAGTCGCCACTAGAGGGCTCATCTTCACCTTTTTCTTACTTTCTCATTGTGGAACCTTGCTTGGGCTGCTCCCTGTCACTCCTCCTTTGTTCATTTTAACAGGACTTTCTGAGCTCTTTTACGGTCCCATTTCATACCAGGGTACCAGTTGCCCTTTTTGATCTAGACACAGCCCAGTCAGGAGCCCCACCTCAGACACCTCACAGTTATTGCACCTGCCCCTGGGGCTCTCTGTTAGGCTCTCACCCTCTGTTTCTCTGGACTCTGTATCCTACATCCTGGGTCTCCTCGCTGCCTGTTAAGTCTGGGGCATGGCTCCTCTCCTACAGGCAGTCATCTCTTCCTTCGGTCCAGGTCCCTCAATTACCCACCACCCTCATAAGCCCCCAACGGCTTGGTCAGCTAAAAAAGGCCTGAAAATAGCCCATCTAAACATCCGCAGTATTCCACACAACCACACGGAACTGACTGCCTGGGCTGCCCTTCATGAGCCGGATATCTTAGGGATCACGGAAACCTGGCTGAAGCCTTGTATACCTGACTCTGCATGTGCCATTCCGGGCTACAGCCTTATTAGGTGGGATAGGGATGGTAGCAAACGTGGAGGAGGTGTACTTCTGTACTTCAGGGGCCACCTAAACGTATCTACAGTGTCCCTGTCTCCTCCCGACCCCTCCGGTTGTGAATTCATTCACTCCCTCCCTCCTACTGCTCAGGAACTCTAAAAAGGTGCACCTGGTCTGCACCAACAATCCCCCTAAGGGAGGCCTGCCAGGACTCTCCTTCCTTCTTGACCACCTAAAAGGCAAGGTTGGTTTAAATGAGGTGCTCATCATGGGGGACTTCAACCTCAACTGGCTGGGGCCTAATATCAAACTATATGAGCCACTTCTCTCTGGCCTCGCCCTCCATCAGACCATCACTGATACTACTAGGACCACCCCCCGGGGTGCCAAGGGCTCCCTTATTGACTGGCTCCTGAGCAACAGATTAGACAAAATCATCCAGTCTGGTACACTTCTGGATGCGATCTCTGATCACTCTCATATATACTGCATATGGGGATCCTCCGTCCCCAAAATTCCCAGTAGAGTGATTCAGATGAGACACTACTCCAAGTTTATCCTCAACGACTTCTTGGACGACCTCTGCCGCGTCAACTGGTCCAGGGTACTTAGCTCTAATGACCCATCTTTAGCTCTGAACCACTTCCTGGCAATTCTCATCCCTCTGCAAAACCGACACGCTCCCCTCACGAAAAGGAGGGTGCGGGGGTACGGTTACTAAGTGGCTCCATGGAGGCCTACTAGCTCTCATGAAGCAGAGGGACAAGAGCTGGCTCAATTACAAAATTTCCGGAGACAACCACGACCTCCTTGAATATTGTCGGCTCAGAAACTCCTGCAAGGCCGCCATCCGGGTCGCCAAGAGTGAGTTCTGCAAAACTGCCATGCTCAACTCGGCCCACAACCCCCGGCGCTTCTGGCAAAACATTAAAAACACGGTCGGGGGGTCCGCCTCAAATTCAGGCACCGACATGACTGTTGAAGGGACTAACTGTAATAACCCCCAGACTATAGCCTCTGCTTTAACAACCTGTTCTCCTTTTGCCTGCCACCCCACTCCTCCCACCTTCCTCCCCTGTACCTCCACGCACTTCCCGCCCCCTTTTACTTAAAGCAAATCTCTGTTAGGGAGACTCAAGCCCTGCTTGCTGGTCTCTCTCACCACACCGGGGCGGGTCATGATAATCTAGAGCCTAAGCTCCTCAGTCTGGGGGCCCTCCTCCTCGCCCTGCCGATTACTCACATTTTCAACTCTTCCCTCACCTTAGGGATCTTACCTGACGTGTGGAAGGTGGCCAAGATTGTCCCCGTGCTTAAGCACGGCAACCCTAAGGAGATGAACAACTACCGCCCCATTGCGATTCTCTCTGCCACCAGCAAGCTACTCGAAAAGGCCATAGCTGCACAAATCTCCCATTTCCTTCAGGAGTATGCGGTTCTCTCCCCTGCTCAGCATGGGTTCAGGAAGGGGCACAGTTCGGCCACTGCTATCGCTGTTGTCACCTCAGAGATCAGATCTGCTACCGACCTTGGCAGACTGACTGGAGCCATCTTTGTCGACCTTTCCAAGGCCTTCGATCAGGTTGACCACAGCCTCCTTCAATCCACTCTGCTCTCGCAGGGCTTCTCCCCCCGAGCCCTTGCTTGGTTCACCAGCTACCTTGAGGGTAGACTACAATACACCTGTTTCAACCGTGCCACATTGGACCTCTCCCCAGTCAGATGCGGCGTCCCCCAAGGGTCTGTCCTTGGTCCTTTACTCTTCTCTCTCTCTACATCAACGAACTCCCCAACGTGGCTACCTCCGGGTCCACCACACTCTTATGCGGATGACCTGGTACTACTGTCTAGCTCCCAGGACATCTCTACCATTAACGCTCAACTCAACTCTGACTTTGGGCGTATCCAAAATTGACTCGTGGGTCACTAGCTCTTGGTTAACCTAAACAAGACCCATGCCATGTTATTCGGGTCGGTGGCTAAAACCACATCATGCTCCTCCCCCCTTGCCATCCTTGGGGGGAATGGCTCCCTCCTGCCTGTCCTAAATTCCGCCAGGTACCTAGGGGTGACCCTTGATCCTCAGCTTGATCTTGCTGAGCACCTCTGAAACATCTGCAAAGCGTCTAACAGCAAGCTTGGCTTAGCTTACAGGGCTAAGGACTGCCTCACTCCAGCCGCCCGGCTTGCCATAGCTAGGGGGATCCTCCTACCCACGCTCTGCTATGGGTTGGTTGCCTTTGCGCCAGTCCCGTGTGCCCGTCTTGCGAAATGGGACACGGCCTATAACAACATATGTCGCTTCGCCCTCTCTGCGCCTCACCTTTTGCATCAGTGTGACCTCTATGCCCAACTGGGGTGGCTTCCCCCTGAAAAACACTGTGCCTTTGTCCTCGGCAACATGGTCGATAATATTGTCCATACTGCCTGCCCCTCTGCTCTTGCCCTTCCCTTCAAACACTGCACCCCAGCCTATCAACTTAGGTCCAGCTCGACCCATGTCTGTTTGATCCCAAGGACCCACTCTCTTACTGGCGATCGGGCCTTCTCCGCCTTCGCCCCGAGACTTTGGAACTCCCTTCCCGCCCAAGTCCAGGCTGCCCCCTCCCACCCCAGCTTCAAAACGTCCCTGTGGAAGTTCCTCAAGGCTGCCTCCACCTGTCTGTACCACCTAGTTGCTGGGAGACTCCCCCCCTCCCCTACACCTCTCCCACAAACTGATTTATCCTTAGCTCTCTCCCCTGTAGCACTTAGTCTAACCCACTACCCCCACCCTCCTCTGCAGGGCGTCCCCTCTCCCTTATTGCCTATTGCTCCCTCCCTTGTAGCACTTGACGTACCTCCATCTTTCTTGCCCCGCCTTCTGGGGCTCGCAACTGTAGGGCTACTCTCAGCCTGCAGGCCTAGCCAGGCCAGTCGTGGTGGTCCTCATGTTCTCTCCTACCCCTCTCTGCACCCACTAGCTCCCTGCTGGCCTACTTCCCTGCCTTCTCTCCCCTTCACCTACTTACCTGACCTTCTCCTGGACGGTCCCCTGCCCACCCCCGGTTCCTGTTTAGCCCCCTTGCTCCTCACCTAAGGATTACCACCTCTCCAGGTGTATTGACTAGATGGTGGTGGTTTATGTGTTTGCTTTCTTGCTTATACTGTTGGTATTTTGTACCCCGGCCCCTCCCTGTATGTGGGTCCGCAAGCCTTCTTGACTATGTACCCTGTTCTCTGTATTGATATTTCTCCGGCCCACCTGTACTATGGGCGGTTTGCAACCATGACTATGTACCATGTTTTCTGTATTGTGCTTGTATGCTACCGCGACTATGTACCATGTTTTTCTGTATTGTGACCTCCCGGGTCGCACCTGAAGACAGGTATTTGTTGTCTAGTGTGCCTACCTGGTTAACAAAAACAAATAAACAAATAAGGTGTTTAGACACCTGGGACCTGTCATGCACCACTCTGATGACCACCGAGTTGATCTCAGGTTGGGCAGCATAAAGTACAGTTACATAAGAACTTACCGTAACAGTAGATCTTTGAGAGGAGCTTGCAGCAGGCTGTAACACTCGGGACTATGCCGCAGGCACTAGGACCCTCCGGAAAAAAGTCTCAGCCAGCAGTACCAAGCAGGGACTGCCCCCGACATCGGCCCTGCCCAGTCAGCCCTGGTACAAAAGGAAGCGGACCCAGCTCAACCTAAGTTCCCTTGCCAAGGCCAGCGAACAAGCCCGACAAAAGAAGATGAAGCACTAGATGAAGATCTGCACACCTCGAGGGGGAAGGCGGGTAGGAAAGCAATGCCTGCTGCAAGAGCTCCTCTCGAAGATCTATCGTTACGGTAAGTTCTTACGTAACTGCACTATCTCACTTCGAGTGGGAGCTCTTGCAGCAGGCTATAACACTCAGGACTGAATACCAAGCAGTCCCATGCCAAAGATGTAGTCGACCCCGGGAGGTGGAAATTACCGACTCCAGAGGACTAGGACAAAAGTCCCTGCAAAACAGCCAGACCAAAACTGGCATGGCGTCTGAAGACTATATCCAAGCTGTAATGCTTGACAAAGGTATGCACCGAGTTCCAGGTAGCGGCCACACATATGTCCCTTATGGAGCCATTCCTCAGGGCGGCAAAAGATGCAGACACTCCCCTAGTGAAGGGACCCCTGACCGGACCTGGCAGGGGTTTGTTGTGCTTTTCATAGCAGAAGGATAAGCAGTGGATGATCCACTTCGAAATTGTCTGCTTGGTCACTGGTTTGCCCAAGCATTGTGGTGCAAAGGCCACAAAGAGTTGCTCCATCTGATGGTGCGCAGCCGTCCATTTGAGGTAATACCTCAGTGTCCTGTGGACGTCCAATGTGTGAAGAAAGCTTCCCCTCTATTAGAAGGGGAAGGGACATAGACTAGAAGGTCAACAGATTGGCTGAGGGTCAACTCTGAAACCACTTTTGGAAGAAACTTAGGATTTGTTCTATGGGAAACCCTTTCCCTGTGAAAAAATTAATACGGCTCTTTACACATCAGAGCCTGAAGCTCAGAGACTCTTCGAGCTGAGGTAATAGCAATCAAAAAACAAACCTTCCAGGAAAGGAAACGCAGCTCACAATCCACTGCCGGTTCAAAAGGAGGGAGGGTAAGCTTCTCCAACATAAATAGGAGGTCCCAGGGTGGGCTAGGATCCCTAATGGGAGGTCTCATATGCAAAATCCCTCTCAGAAAGGTGCGGGCTACATCTAACTGTGCTAAAGCCCCGGCTCCAATCAGAGCATGATAGGCGGAGACAGACCACATGTGCACCTTAATGGAGGAGTAACTCAGGCCATGTTGATACAAGGAGAGGAGGTACTGTAACGCTGAGTTCAGTGGACAGGTGATGGGGTCCAAATGCTGTGACAAAGCCCATAAACAAAACCGCTTCCATTTCATAGCATAGGTGGAGCGGGTGGAGGGCTTCCTCGCCAACACTAGGACTGCCGCTACCTCCGGGGAGACCCCGTATCTCTGCTGGGCTATATCTGAAGGAGCCAAGCATGCAGATGTAAGGAATGGAGGTCCAGACGGACCAGCGATCCCTGCTCCTGGGATAGCAACTGCGAGCATATGGGCAGTGGAGTTGGAGGTTCCCTGGACAACCGCTGCAGAAGTGGGAACCAAATCTGCCAAGGCCACCAGGGGGCTACTAGAATTATTCGAGCCCCTTCTGACTGCAACTTCAGCAAGACTCTCTGAATGAGAGGGAAGGGCAGGAAAGCGCACAGAAACCTCCCTGCCCAGCAAAGGGATAACGCGTCTTGGCCAGAAAACTCCAGGCGCGTGCTCTCGCAAGAAAAAAAGTGGCCGTTTGGCGTTGCATGGTGATGCTCTGGACGACCCCACTTGTTGAAGAGCTGATCTGCTATGGACTGCAACAGCTCCCAATGAGTGCTCTGGATCGAGACCTGCTTAAGCTGTCGGCCAGATTGTTTAGGATGCCTGGAACGTGCACCGCTGACATCAGAATGTGTTGTTCCAGTTACCAGTACCAGACTCTCATCGCCTCCCTGCAAAGGGGATACGAATGAGTGCCTCCTTGCTTGTTGATGTAAAAGATGACCGCCATATTGTCTGTTTGAATTAGGAGACAGCCCGGCACTAGGTCCTCTTGAAATGCCTGTAAGGCATAGAGGACCACTCGTATCTCCAATACACTGATATGGAGAGATCGCTCCTCAGGTGTCCAAACCCCTTGCATTTGACGAGTACCCAGGTATGCTCCCCATCCCGGATCTGATGCATCCGTCCTAAGGGTCTGACCTGATGGCTCTAGACAAAACCGGAACCCTTTCTCCAAATTCTGGGGGTCCATCCACCACAGCAAAGTTCTCCTGACTGGCTCGGTGATCCTGACTAGAACGCCTAGATTGTCAGAGCCCTGGTCCCACTGCACCCTGACCATCCACTGTGGGACCCGCATGTGGAGGTGGGCCAGAGGAGTGACCGGAATGGCCGCCGCCATGTGCCCCAGCAGCCTGAGGAGTTACTGAGATCCCTTCAGCACTCTCCCGCAGGCGATCGCCCTTGTCCTGGGGTAGAAAGGCCATGCCCTGGACAGAATCCAGGATCGCTCCAATGAAGACGAGTCTTTGACTGGGCTCGGGGGATGATTTCTGAAGGTTCAGGGTGATCCTCAGCTCTCGGAAACAGAGTATAGGTGTCTCCGAGAGCTTGAATCAGGCTTGACCTGGACGGGGCCATAAGTAGCCAATCATGGAGGTAGGGGAAGATGTAGTGTCCCTGAAGCCTTAGAGCCACAGCCACCACTGCCAAGCACTTTGTGAAGACTCGAGGAGTGGAGGAGAGGCCGAATGGAAGAACTCGGAATTGATAGTGCTCTCCTTGGAAGTGGAACCTTAGAAACTTTAGGTGGGGAGGGAAGACCCTGATATGCATATATGCATCCTGCGTGTCTAGGGAGCACAGCCAGTTTCCTTGGTGCAGCAGGGGAAGTAGACCTGGAAGGGTCACCATCCTGAACCTTTTGTACTCTATAAAGAGATTGAGAGAGCTGAGGTCCAGAATGGGTCGAAGATCCTGCGTCTTTTTTGGGACCAGGAAGAAGTGGGAATGAAACCCCTTTCCCCACTGATGCAAGGGGGACTACCTCTATTGCCTTTTTCTGCAAGAGGGTCTGAATTTCTCCTTCTATAAGTGGGATGTGAGAAGGAGGATATTGGGAGTACTTTGGTGGAGTATTTGGAGGGAACTCCGTGAACTCTAGCGTATGTCCTCTCCTGATAATATCCAGGACCCACTGGTCCGCAGTTATCGAGCTCCACCCTTCGAGATGAAGGGAGAAGCGGCCCCCGACTGTCTCCCTGGAGTTTTCCTTTGGAGGAGGGGGGCTGGAAGGGAGTAATTGGGCTGAGCAGGGGGTAGGCATAGAGGCCTGGGAGGACCTGGGCCCATGGTTAGGAGTGCCTCCAGACTGCTGGTTACCGGCTCTCCTACAGAAGCCACCTCTCTGACTCTGCTGGTTACCACGGGCTTGTCCACCTGAGGGCTTGCAAAAAGGCCATTTCCGCTGCAGTCGCTGGTCGACGCGGTACATTTGGCGGACTGACCAGATGGACTTGCCCGACTCCTGGAGACATGAAATAAGAAATTCCACCTCCTGCCCAAACAACATGGTACCTTGGAATGGCAGATCCTTGATACCGGACTGCAGATCCTGGTGAAAGCCCGAAACTCTTAACCAGGCATGGCGCCGGAGGCAGACCCCTGACACGGCCGCCCGGGCTGCCGTATCTGCAGTGTTGTACGAGGCCCTCAGGACATGACAGCCCACATCGGAGCCCAATTTAAGTATGTCCAGAAGTTCCGTCTTCTGCTCGGAATCTGGCATGGCTCTCAGTAGCTCTTGTCCCCTCTCCCACAGAGCATTCTGGTACTGGACCATATGCGTCAGGAAGTTGAGGGAACGGATGGAGCAGATGGAGGCAGAGTAAACATTCCTGCCCGCCTGGTCTAAATACCGAGACTCCAGATCGGGAGGCTGCGAGCTAAGGTGTTTCGGCTGCTTGGACTTGTCATGAGCAGCCGTAATGACCAAAGAGTCCACCTGAGAGTTTTCTGCTAAAAAGGTTTCTGCCCTCGGGGCCTTATACAGCCTGTCCGATTTCTTGGGAACAGCCAGGATGGAGGCTGGATACTTCCAGGTAGTCCGGGTCAGGTCCTGGAAAGTATCTACCAAAGGAGGCACCACCAATGGTTTTGGCTGCTTTTGCCTCAGGTATCTGGCCAACCTTCAGCATTCCGGTTCCAGGTCCTCCGTTTCCCAATCATTGGAGGCCCGGATATGCCTCACGACGGCCATAAAGGTCAGATCATATGGAGGTGAGCAAGACTGGTCCTTCTCTCCCGGGGATCCCCCGATCCCAAGAGAGGAAGAGGAAGAGGAAGAGGATGCCGATGAAGAAGAGGAGGACTGACTACTAGGTCTGGAATAGTCTGATCTCTCCTTGAGACCAGTCTCCCTCTGTCGTCGGTAGCTGGGGGACAGACGTCAGTCCGAAGACCGTCTCCGGTCCAGAGACCGGCGACAGAGCATAGACCGACGTCTGTCAGAGAACCGACGTCGGGAGTGCTGTCATCCAGAAGAAGGAGTAGGGCTGCGAGTGCAAGACCGGGTCCGGCGACTGTCTCCAGAGTCCTTGGAGCGTCGGCGGTGGTCTTTGGACCAGGAGCAGGAACAAGCCCTGGGTAGAGGTGTAGGTGGCCACTCAGGGGACTTCCTCGGGGAAGGCTCACCTCCAGGCTGTGGTTCGCCCGCCAGGTCTGGTATCAGTGACTGGGCCAGCTTCGGGGGGGAGGAGCTTCTGGACCTGCCCCCACCAAAAGGAGAACAACTCCTGCAGCTCGTCCTTCATGAAAATTTTGGCCGCTCGGCCCAGAAAGGGAGTATCCGGGACATCAGCCCTTGAAAGGGAGCCTTCCTGGAAGCCTGGGGGGGACTTGGGAGACAGGGATGCCGGCTCTTCCGTGGCCACGCCCAAACCCTTCTCCCCTTCAACCAGTATCGGTGGTGGGACCGACGATGGGTGCCGCTGGGGGGTGCCGGAGAGTCCTTCAGCTCCGGAGGCGCACCTTTAGCAGGCAGCGCCGGTACCTTGGGAGGTGGGGCCAAGCCACCTCAAGGTTTTGGTGGAGACCCCTCAGCGGGTCGCCTTGGCCTGACCGGCTTTTCCTCCCCCGATGGGCCAGCCTTATCCTGGGATGACTTCCAGACGCTCACCTGGGCCTGGGGAAACATGGGCCTTCTTGGGAGAGGTCTGCGAGCGAGAATGGGACCATGACCGGACCTACTACGGTCTTTCCCATGGTACTTGGTCTTCTCCTTGTGCTTCCTTTTCCGAAGTGTGCAGATCCATCTTTTTTTCTAACAAAAATGCCTTCAGGGCCTTGAGACATCGGATCCGGGTCCAGCTGGTGAACGCTTGGCAGGCTGAGCAGGCTGCTGTATCGTGGTCTGGCCCGAGGCAAAAGACGCAGCGCTTATGCCCATCTTTGTAAGGGATCTGCCGTCCGCAGTCACACTTATTCTGGTGTAGCTCCGAAGAAACCAACGACGGTGAAGACATCTGATCGAGAAGTACTGAAAAAAATCACTGAAAAATAATGCTTTGGCTCTTCCTGGCAAGCTGAGTAGCATAGGCTTCCTCTCACGTGCACAGGACGCGGCCGGAAAAGAACTGAGATGGAGCTGGGTCTGCCCCCTTTTGTACCAGGGCTGACGTCAGGGTGGGGCAGATGTCGGGGGCTGTCCCTGCTTGGTACTGCTGGCTGAGAAGTTCTTCCGGAGGGTCCTATTGCCTGTGGCATAGTACTGAGTGTTATAGCCTGTTGCAAGAGCTCCCACTCAAAGTAAGATCAAGGCAGACCATGGGGAGGGTGATAGAGGTTATCCGCCCTCCTGGCATGACAGGAACCATGTCAGGGTGATGCCATGCCACAGTGGTGGCGTTCCTAGGAGCTGGCAAAATAGGAGGAATGACCCTAGCAGGAGATTCAGGGATCTCCAAAAAGTCCACTGGGTCATTTCTGGGGACATCCTCTTCCTCAGTATGGTAGCCCATGGCAGAAGATAGCTGCTTCATAATGTTAAAGAAGGTAGGGTCTACAGGAGGGGACCTGGGAGTATGCTTAACAGAGTCCTCACTTACAGAAGAAGCAGTACATCTGAAGTAAAAGGTTCCTCCCCCTCCTCTTCCTCAGGGAGGGTAGGGTTGGGGTAGTACTCCTTCTCAATGTCGACCCCTTCCAGCTCAGGGTCAGATGAACGAGGGACTGACAGCGCCTTGAAGGGCACACGCTGATTAGGTGAAATAGCATTGATGACAACGGAGCAGACGACAGTGCCAGGGACAGCAATATAGGGGCACCTAACTAGTGACCAAAGTAATAGACCAGGAAGGGGCTGTAGATATGGCCTACCTAGACTTTAGCAAGGCATTTGACACAGTACCGCACAAAAGACTAATAATCAAGTTAGCCAGCCTGGGAGTGGGTTCCAGGGTCGTAGCCTGGGTAGCAAACTGGCTGAACAGGACTCAGAAGGTAATAGTGAATGGAACACATTCCGAAGAAAGGGGGGTTACTAGTGGAGTACCTCAGGGCTCAGTACTGGGTCCAGTCCTCTTTAACATCTTTATAGGTGACATTGCAGAGGGTCTGGAAGGAAAGGTATGCCTCTTTGCAGATGACACAAAGATCTGTAACAGAGTTGATTCACAAGGGGGGGTAGAAAGGATGAGAAGGGACTTGGCAAGGTTGGAGGAATGGTCAGACATACAGTATGGCAACTTAGATTCAATGCAAAGAAGTGCAAAGTAATGCACCTGGGAAACAAAAACCCAGGAGAAGAGTACACAATAGCAGGGGAGGTACTAACAACAACAAAAATGGAAAGGGACTTGGGGATAGTCATATCAGATGACCTAAAGTTGGGTAAGCAATGTGAGAAGTCAATAAGGAGAGCCAAGGGGATACTGGGATGCATAGGACGGGGTATCACAAGTAGAAAAAGGGAAGTGGTTATCCCTCTGTACAAACAATTGGTGAGACCCCATCTGGAATACTGTGTGCAGTTTTGGAGACCCCATCTACGCAAGGACATAGACAGGATGGAAGCAGTCCAGAGGAGGGCAACTAAAATGGTGCAGGGTCTGCATCAGAAACCATATGAAGAGAGACAGAGAGCTTAATATGTATACCCTTGATGAAAGGAGGGACGGGGGACATGATAGAAACTTTAAGTACCTCAAGGGAATCAACAAAGTCCAGGAGGGTAGCATCTTTCAGAAAAAGAGATGTGTAAGAACAAGGGGGCACAATTTAAAGATAGAGGGGGGACGGCTCAGGGGTAATGTGAGGAAATTTTTTTTCACAGAGAGTGGTGGATGCATGGAACCGCCTTCCTGGGAGGTTGTTGGGTCTAAAACAGTGGGGGAATTCAATCATGCATGGGACAGACATAAGGCAATTGTAGTGGGGGGTTGCAGGAAGTAGGCTGTTGGTTAACTAGAATCTGCAGCTTATCCAATAGGAAGGGAAATGGGCAGACTGGGTGGGCCAAGTGGTCCTTATCTGCCGTCAAAGTCTATGTTTCTATGTAGTGCACCGAAGCCGTGGTCAGAGTCAAAATTGTATTAAGGTCGGCAGCAGGTAAGATCTGCATAGATGACAGAGGAGTCATTGGGATAGGGTGCAATGAACCATCTGTTAGGTCTTGAAAGCCCAACAGCCCTGGCATCTGAGGGCCTGGGAGAGGCATCAGGCCTCGACAGAGGGTCTGGAGTCAATGACCTAGGGGTCGACGACTGAGGGGCCTATCATCCGAGGGTCGACGGCCAACCTCCCTGAGCAGCAGGAGGAGGAACTGTTGGTATGGGCCTGATAGGAGCAGAAACCTGGATAGCCAAGATGTCGGTGCAGCCGCAGCCTGAGTACCCCCGGAGGACGGGGTAGAAGCCATCGGGGAATGGGAGCACTGCCGAGGGGAGTGGTCCCAGTCATGTTCTTTCTTGTGACTTTCCCCGCAGACTTGTCTCGGGCCTTTGAGGCCTAGAAGCTTGATGAACCCACCGGTGACCGCGGGAAGGAGGGACCCCGGAGGCCCCTGCCCTTAACTGGCTACCTGTTGTTCCATGAGGAATTTCTTCAAAGCATTTTTGCATTGTCTTGAGAGTTGTGAGATTGAATTTTTGGCAGAGTTCACAGTCTGTGACATCGTGGAGAGACCCAAGACAGCAGACACAGAGGTTGTGTTCGTCTGAAGAAGCAATCTTCTCTCTGCAGCAGCAGCGATGGAAGAGAGATGTGGAAGGAGTAACTCTCAACATAAATGAGGTGAAACAATCTCTTTCCTAAAAGAGATTCCAAAAGGTAAAAACTAAAAAGCGTAGGCAAAAATGGCACAAACTGCGACTGAGCTTCCGTGGAAACCCATTCAAGAGGAGTCAACGGCGGGAAAAAACTGAGGAGGGAGCGGGGCTGCTCATGCCTTTATAGGGTTGGTGACATCGGCAAGGGATGTTGACGTGCGTGGCCCCAGCTGCACTGCTGGAAAATCTTCCATGTAGATCCTGCTTCACCGGTAAAGTTCCTACGGTGTGACCTGATGAAAGAGATACCCCTGAAGATGATCACCATTCATACACATTATAACTCAAAATGATTTACAAAAAATTAGTTAAAAATTGGTAGTGCAGTGATTGTATGACAGTAAAGAGACCTTCATTTACATGAGTAAGAACATTCCTCGCATGGTCACAGACAACTATATTAGGGCTTCAATTGTAGAAATGAAAGGAAAAGTGTGACTCCTACCAGTACTGAAACCCAGGGAACATGGTATTCCATTAGGGCTTGTTATTTTTTTTTTTTTTGTTAAGACACACGAGTGTTGGCCAGGTTCCCAGGGTAAGCCTGTACTCAAAATGCCAGGGAAATTTTAATTTCAGTCTGGGCAACAAGCAGAGGCATGCATGGAGGACCTTCTTATTGCAAAGATGCGTCTCCTGACTGTCAGTGAAGAATCCATTTCCAGACTCAGGGATGAGGATTAGCCCATGTTCCTGGTGAGGGACTTGAATTTATTACCTTGTGGCCCAGAGGCAAAGGAGCTGCATGCTATCATTGACACCGATTAGCATAAATTTGAACAAGGGGCAGAACAGAGATTTATTCTACTTACAAACAAAAAAAAAAAAGAAACTGGAAGAAAAAGTAGTGAATCTGCGTATAATTCAGAGGACTTGCAGTCAGTGCCCAAAAACACAGAGGCATAATTTTACCACTAGTATTCAGTTGAATCCCACACTTACGACAGTCTTCCATTGAGCATGCTCAGTCACCAAAACAGTGGCCAGCTTGCCGACGCAGCGGTAGCACTACCACTTGTGGCGCTGACAACCCATGTTTGGGTGCGTGAATGGGATGTCAGAGGGTCGGCCGGGGGAGATAAGATTAGCATCCCATGGACAGCTCTCTTCCTCTTGGGGGGAGGGTCGTGGCTTCCCCGGCATCTAGCAACACCCAGTGGAGGTTAGATGTGCAGCAGCCGAGGCCACTCAGCAGCTGGGAGGCAACAGCGGACATCTGTAGGATGGGTGTGGAAGCACACCCACCCCGTGCTGACGTCACTGCACATCCGCACCTCTGGGGGACACGTAAGGGAAAACTCTCTGGGCCAAGCATAGTGATGCCCCCGGACCTCCACCTGAATGACGCCCCAGGCTGTAGCCAAGGGTAGGTTTTCCAGTGGATCTTGGTCTCAACCCTACATCCTGCCACGGTGTGGGGGGGGGGGACCTGCTCCAGGGTGCAAACTGCGGACCTCCCCAAACTGTGGCAGGCCTGGTGATGGATGCCAACTGTGGGGTCCAGGCACAGGAAGGGGTACATCCCCACGAACTTGGGTGAAAAGAAAGTAGGGCCTAGTTGAAGGCTTTTAGTGAGTAAAGGTGGCTGCCATATTTGTGATGTATGGTTAGTACTGATTTTAGTGTGAAGTGGCTGCTGAATCTTTATCCAGTGCTGTTGTGCTGAGATAACAACACTACTAAAGATGGCCCTCAGCCAATCAGGTTTCATGATTTTTAAAACCCATTTTATAATACATTTTTGCTAACTAGTACTGCTGCTTTAATTCCCTAACAAAATGTAGGGGTATGCAATGGGATAGTCTTTTGTGCACTTTAGAGATAAAGGAACACTGGGAGTTTATAGATAAATGCATCAAAAAGGAAAGTATTTCATAAAAATTCAAAAAAAGTATATCCATCTGACAAATAATCACTACAAGAATATCCTCTATTCCAGTTAGAGAATACGTGGGATATGCAAATGTATAAAATGAACAATGATGTTGGGTAGGCAGACAGCTTGATGCTACTGTTTGCACTTTGCATCCTACATGTACGCCCCCTCATTCCCCCTCCCCCATGTCCCCTAATCAACCTCCTCCACCCCGATCCCAGAATAAGTCCTCTTTTCAATCACCGTGGGCCTCTACTTCAACTACCCACGAGGACTCAGCTGTAGTATTACCTTGTATCTTACCAGCATATGATTGTAACTGCTGTAAACAACGGTTTATCATAATAAGCAAAACTACTGTTCACTGTATTGTACTGTATATACACTGTTGTCCTGGTATCAATCCCCTTCCCTCTGCCCCCCAGGACACGTCTGGAAACAAGCTAATTCAAAGCTCAGTACGTCTTTCCTGGTGAAACGCTTTAATAAATTATACATCGTTCTACCTCTTCATCCAGAGGTTTTTGACGCCTTACTACTCAGACTACTGTAATTCCCATTACCCTCTCCCCCGGGTCACACCTGGAAATGAGCTTTGGCTCAGTGTGCGTTTCCCGGTTATCAAATTTTAAATAAATACACAAATGTACCAAGGAACCCCCATGAAAACAAGATACTGTATCTTATGGGGTCATGCCACCATAAATAACTAGTTAACTAACTACTGGCATGAAAAAGGTTCTCTTACCTTACAACATGAGCAAGAAACAGGGGACTGTCCCAGGACTGCATCTCTTTTAGTACCTTCAGCACTTTCAGTAGCTCTCCGTCCCTTATTACTGAAGTTACTGGGCTGGACAGGGTCAGCTCTGAATTTCAAACATAGATTCAAAAGCTTTTATTATTTCCAAAACATGGGTCTCTGCATTGCCTACCTTTCAATAGCATTATTTATTATTTATTTAGTTTTCAGAAACACCACTGACTGACAGCTCATTTACAAGGGTTCTGCGTCAAAAATTGTACAGTGCTATAGACAGTGTTCAGACAAATCAACAGATCATTGTGTTACAGCAGTAGTATAGGAAGTGTTGCAAGTGAGGACTGTTGAGTTTTTTCAGACTCAAGTTGGATTAGTTCTTCGTAGAGAACAACGCTTCTGGATATATGATTTAAATTTGCTGGAGAAGGGAGTGTCACGAACATCATTCCTCGCAGCAGAATTTGTATGCCTCTGAGGAATCAGTGGTTCACTTGGCCTCAGGTTCCAGAGGTTTCCACCACTGATGGTTTTTCTCTCTACAGTTCCAAAGTCATTATACTGTACTGGTAGTGTATCCCATTACAAATGGCTACAGGAAAGTTCCATGATACTGTATGTTGCAGCTGCTTGGATAGCAGAAGACAAATACTGTATAATAGATCTATAGTCTTTGTCTCACATTTCCTATGAAAATACAGTTTGCTGCAACAGCTAAGAGACATGGGACAAATAAACATTGTCAAAAAGAATTTAAGAACTTAAAATACTGGCAAAAATACCATTTTAGATTACTTTTTGCAAGCACCGGGTGCGGGGTGAAAAGACACCAACTAGCAGTATAATGAAAATATTGGATGACAAATCTTTAGCAACTCCCTTGCCCCGCCCCCCAACCCCACCCTCAGTCTGTGCTATCTGTGCACTAGCAACATTTTTTGGTACATTTGTTTTCTTGATACATCAAGAATGCTTTCTAGTACAGGTGCAAGCAATACAGAGAAAAGAAATGTTGAGCAAGTGAATGTTTACTCATAAAATAGGCAACATCTAGCCAGAGCTGATATGGCTGTGGCGAGCTGCCAAATGACCAAAGTTACACGTGTGCGTAGAAAACTGAACGACCAGGTGTAACTCGGCCATTTTTTGGAGTTGTTTTACCAAATTTTAAACATGGCCTTTTTGGGACCCCACCTCATGAAGAGTGCCACTGTCATTTCATTCACTTGTCCTGAAAGGTGATTTCAAACAGTGACCGCACTGTTCTGTGCCACAGGTGAGAAAACATGTTCCGGGCAGGAGGTAAAACTTGACAGCTATACTGTTAATAAGGTGATGTGCAAAAATGGCAATGTTGAAAATATTAAAAACCGGCGAAGTTAGGAGCATGCGTAGAAACTGCACAACACACGATTGTAACGCAGTTGTTTTTTGGAATTTTTTCACCAAATTTGCAACATGGGCTTTTTGGGACCTCACCTCATGAACAGTGGCAATGTCGTTTCGTTAATTGGTCTTGAAAGGTGATTTTGCACAATGACAGCGAAATCACCTTTCAGGACAGAGTAACGAAATGACAGTGACAGTGTTCATGAGGTGGGGTCCCAAGAACCCCATGCTGAAAATCTGGGGCCAAAATTCCTAAATGAGTTGGGTGGGTTACATGATGTCGACACAGGGAATGGGCACCCTGATGTCGGCGCGGGGACAGGAAACAGAAGGAGCGGGGATGACAGCAGCAGTGGGAGGGAGTGGGAAGGTTTTATTACCCGGCGGTGCTGGGCGGGAATGGAGGGAGCAGGGTGGACAGGAGCAGTGGGAAGGGGCAGGAAGAGTGCCATCCGTAAGATGGCAGGGGCGACAACTGCGCATGTATGGCATTTACGCATGCGTAGTTGCGGTGAATGGCATTCTGCCATTCACAAGATGGCAGCGCCAGCAGAACTGCACATGTGTGTGAGGCGCGCACGCGCAGTTCTTGTCTAGGCATCCAGAAGTAACAGCCAAAATAGTGCGGCTGTTGCTCCATAGCGGCCGATCGTGGCAGAATGTTACAAGCTCTGTTGGACTTTCGGAAGGATACTTCCAAAAATCCAACGGGAAGGTGCCACGATCGGCTGTTTTAGGAGCAACAGATCTATCCCAAACCAGCTATAGGCTCCACCCACAGCCATAAAAATAACTTCATAGCCTAGTTAGACACTGTCCACATGCTTGTATTTAGGAACAGGAAACTGTTTATGTACACTGTGATTTGCAGACAGACAAAATTTCTGTACAGTATATATCTAAAATGCAGTAAGAAAATGTTCCTTACTAATATAGTCTAGGTTTACAAACTGAGCTCTGCTCTTATATATATTTTTGATATGGACTACAACGATTAGTCTGCTCACCTATGCAATGGTCTCGTCTAAGTATTATGCTCCAAGCATACAAGCAGTTACTTTGGTTTTTTTAGTTAATTTCAAAGTTATACAGTATAGTTTTTACATTTTTTTGTTCTGAGACGAGCTACATCTTGATTTGTATTGAAATTATTAATCAGCTCTGTGGGATGAGTGTAGTTATTCCACAGGCAGGGGTTAAAAATATTAACTGTTAATGACATATTATAATGTCCCCCACACATCTCAAGCTAGGACCACTGTTTATGGGAGATATTTTTTTAGTTGTCTCTGTTTACTTGTTTATTTGGATTTTAATATTATGAAAATGCTAAAAAGAATATTTAAATAAAAACAGGGTAGTAGGCTAATCAAAGCAGTCTATAACATGCATTAAAAAAAACTGAGGGAGTGAAAGGAAAACCTATGAATTTCCTTTTTTTTTTTTTAACTTACTATTTCTGCTCCTCTCTCACCATGTCTACGTCCTTCCTCGGGGTCCCCAATGCGCCACACAGCTACACTGGTAGGACTGAGAGGACACTATCTCCCATGAGTGCCTCTTCTCCCAAGTGACACATGATGCCCGGATTACCCCCGGGTGGGGCGGAGGAGACCTCCCCTTACCTCCTCCAGAACCTCAGGGGAAGCGCACAACTGGAACTGCATCCTTTGGCCCCCCGGTTGCCCGTGCGGGGTCCATCTCCTGGTGTGGACATGGGACTTTTTCCTTGTTTTCTGGTCCCCTACCTCCTGCAGACGTTAGCACTCAAGGAGGACCAATGAGTTGGAGGTGCGCAAACACACCTCCACTCTGGTCCTCGGCCAATGTCTGCCCCTCCCTAGAGTTCCGCCTCCAATGCTGCATCAGCACCAGCCGTGGTCACCCAGGTGGTGGCGATATTGCGGTGAGGAGAGTTGCCCAACCCTCCCGGAAAAGGAAAGCAGCCCATCGGGCACCTGATCGTTCTCCCCTTGGCCGGCCCTCTGACAACCTGGGCTCGCTACTGAACCCAGCCGCCAGCGTCGCAAGCGATAGCACTACTGCTGCGTCGGTGGCCTGGCAAACCTATGCATTTCCAATACAAAACTTTTGATGGAAAAGAAAAGGAAATGCAATATAATGGATATTCCTTTATAAGATTACATTTTCCCAGTCAACACCAGCAGTGATACTGGTAACATCATATGCGTTTGTGTTCACAATTTACCCTTTTTTCTTCACTAAAGCTTTTTGCAGGGCAGTTATTCTGTTCAGTGTTTTTTTTTAATGTAATAACTTTTGTCTTCTTAAAACAAATGTACTTAATGGACACCCTTCATTTTAGTTGTCCACATCTGGGTTTGTCTATGATTATATATAAAAGCAATAAATACGAGTGAATTAGTGCAATTTATGGGCATATTATCTCACTAAAAGAAAACAAAATTCAAATTATGCATTACCTTTCAATCCTTGAATATATGTCTCCCAGACGTTTGGGTAGTCAGGATAACAAAAAAACAATACATTGCTTTATTCTCTTCAAGTCCAACAAGAAAAAGAAGTCTTGCATGAACCGACAAGCCAGAGTACTTATAGTTTCCACTGGCAAGAAATGTTCGGTGCCTTCACCATCGTTCTCTTCTCTACTAACAAACACTTTTAACTCAAAACACAGAGTGGTTAAATCCATTATATCTTTTACAATATCTGCTGGTATAGGGTAGGGAGGGTAAACGTGGAAGCCATGCTCTGTAACCCCCTCTGTGTTGGTGTTCTGGCCGGACAACAGTTCATCACCTTCTGCTCCCACGTCTATGTCACCAGCTATTTCCTTTTCATTATTTTCTTCTGAAGTTTCTTCCAGTTCCTCATTCTCTTTGGGATGATCAGGCTGAGTCCTCAAGGATCTGCTTGTTACGTTTAAACTGGGATTATGCCTCTTGACTGTGAATGTTGACTCCAAATTTGGACGCCATTTTTGCAGAACCTTCTTCAGAGAGTCCACTTCAAACAGAACATGAGAGTCTTGCAGCTGGGTTCTGTGGATACAAAAAGAGACAGGAATTCTAACTGCAATTATTTCTAATAAAAAAAATCTATGAAACTGGACCTGAACATTTTTCATAAAACACAGGACATGCAGTGCTACTTAAGAGCCCTTGACAACAGGCAGAACTTTTTGAAACTATTTTTACAGCCATTTCAGCTTAAATTTATAAATGTTCTTTGTTTAGGTTTCCCTTTTTTTACTGCAACTATCAATACTGACTTGAAAGCAGGACCACTGTTTATTTATATCCCTTATTATGTCTATTCCCTCCTCCCAGCACTCGAGACCCTCGCACATTCTCCCTTCCCCATCTACACTCCTTGGCTAGGAAATCTTTCTCATACCGCCTTCCCCTCCCTTTGGAACCATCTGTCCTCCTCCATCTGTTTCTCCTCCTCCCCCCTTCCCTCCAGTAGACACCAACTAAAAGTCCTCCCCCTCCATTCTTGATAACCCTCTTTCTGAACCTTTCCTTACCCCTGCCTGACTTTTGACCACTCCTTACCTCCCCCTCCCTCTTACAACTCACAGTTCCAGCAACCTCATTGAAGTTTATCAACCTGTTTTGACTCCTACTTTCAGCACCAGCTCAGCCTCTGTACATGTTGTAATGTTTTTAAAAATTATCTTTTTTCAGAGTCTCCCTGGGATGTTATGGACTCTATAAAGAGCAGCTGACACTGTCTGTATTTTTGGGAGGGCCAGTAACTCCCATGCAGTACATGCCCCCTTGATCTAAACAAAGATTAAATATTTTTTTGAGACAATTTATAATATTTACCTTTATCTCACCCGTTCTGCTGTGAAATCCTGCACTGCTCTGTTGTCTCCCCTGCATCCCCCGAACCAAAATGCCTGTTAATGACATGAAGTGGGGAACAGGGCTACAGGCTTTTTTCCATTATGTGAAAGGCAGAATCTATGGAGACTTTAAACAAAGCTGATCTAACTTAGTCCAGATGGGAACAATGCAGGCAGTACAACCTGATCCCTAGCATTTCCTGCCAGTGATGTCATGTAAATATGCTTACGGAAAACTTATCTAGTGCATTGGTCATTGCCGCATCACCAGACTAGAAGAGCAGGAAGAAATTACAAACAAAAAAAAAAAAACTGCACATACCACCACAGACTCAGATAAAAATATAATTACTTTATTGTAGCCACAGGGATGCTCAGCACCCCAATGTAGCACCGATAAAGATTTCATCAGGTGGCAGTGTTGAGGTTAAAACACTTCCATTAAATTCAGCATTTGATAACCATTTATGAAGTTCCACGTGAAAAGTACAAGGTGAGTACCCAAAAACGGAAAGCCATATTAACAACGATGCAGAGATATTTTACAAAGATAATTACACATACTACCATAAATATAAACTATCACTACAATAATCAAACAGCACATAACTTCAATAAATGATGCCGGAGATTTACAAGACTATTGCATTATCACAAGCAGCACTCCCCTATTACAACTGCTCATTAATTCACTAACAGAAATCCAAAGCAGGGGGTACAAGCTAATCCCCCCAAAAAACACAGCAATAAAGTCTTGTAATAGCTAAGGCAAATAAACCAGGCCTTGTGTAAGAAAGTGCCATAATAATTCACACCTAAAAATTGCTCACCATCATCATGGTAGTAACACATACTGTGCCACTGATATAGAGGACCTTCACATTATTACCAACTGTGCACCACCAATTATTATCTATAAATCCAATAATATACATTAAAAATGGGGTGAAAACTAATCAAAAATAATTATTATAAATCACTGTATTTAGACAGTCCTGCAATAGCTGAAGCATTTACTGAAGATAGAAAAATACGCCAACCATTTTCTACATCAATTACATACCAACATGACAGTGACACTAAATATTATTAACCACTACTATGTAATACTGACTAAAATTTACCTAATACAACTTTAAGTACAACTCCAGAGAAAAGCTAGCAACTTCATCAATAATTGTGACCTGCTCATAAAACAATTAAGAAATGGTTTTAAATCTATCACTGGTCGGTATGTGCTTGGACCCTTTTTCTTTTTAGAAGAGCAGGAAGCCAGCCTAAGGGAGCAGAAGTAGGTTTAGCACTCACGACATCAGTGACCTGGGTCCAAGAATCAGCCTCAGTTGCTGGAAAGCCAGCTGGGGGAAAGGAGCTTGAGCATCCCAGAGGATGCTCACTATCTCGGGGTCTGCTCATTGTACAAATACCCTCTGTGGAAGCAAAGGAGGTGCAGTTTCACATGGGCAGTAGGGGAGGGGAGGGGGGAGTCGGTCACTAATGGTCTGGATGCAGGATTACTCCAGTGTCTCACAGGTTCTACACCTGCCAACCAGGCACGGCTTGGACTGCGGATCCCGTCACTACTGTGACCTGGTCCCATCCCGGCAGCTTCATTGTGTGGTAGTACCATGGGGCATGATAGAGCAAAGTTAAGTCCTGAGGATGGTGGGGTGACAGGGCTGGGGATGTCATGGGATGGGGCAGACAGAGTTGGGGGGGGGACAGTAAATAAAAGACTAGAACAGTTGGGCTTATTACCAACTGTCTAGCAGGCTAGAGGGCCAACCGGGGCCATGCCCCAAGGGAAGGGATGGGGGCTATATGGGAGAAAATCTTTGAAAGGTAGTTAGATGAAGTCTGCCCTACCCCCACAGTCAACAAAGGTCAGCAAGATATCACCACACCTACATTCAGCTCCTTCCTCAGCCTACTATCACTGTTCCAGAACTCAACTGCTCCCTTGGTGCCCTGTTGTGGGGAGGGGTTCAAGCTGTAGATGAACCATGCTGCAGAAGACCATAAGAAAGAAGTAAAAGAGCAAGGGCAGTTTGTATGACTGGAACTAGGGACTCATCAGGCAGGACTGGTTTGGGTTCAAGGTGGAAGGAGTAATTACCCTTGGCCAGAGAGGAAAATAGACAATATTTTAACAAGAATGTCATAAGACGTAATGTATGTGAATATAAAATGTTGCCAAAGCTCCCTTCGCTTTGTGAGATTTAACTGGACATGAACTGAAAATATTCTAGTCACTGCCCTTCAGGAGGGAAGGGGTCCTAGTTTGGCGCCCCCAGGAGAAGGCCAGCAACCCATGTGCCCATAAAATCAGTGACGTCTAAGCAGAGCAGCAGGGATGCTCTTTTCATATTTACTTTTCTTTATAAAATTGGTAAGGGATTTTGGCTATTCTGACTGGTCATTAGCCTGTGTTAGAAATGTCTAACGCACAGTTAAAACTAGAAACCCCATGTAGAATACACAGTCCCATTTTATAAGCACAATAAGCCACTCCAGGGTGTGCGTCAAACAGTTCTAACACATAGCTAGGGGTCTGGACACACTCAGGCTATGGCCTTGTGCCTCACTATGCTCCTCAAGCCATGCATCAGAACTGTCTGACGCACACACCATCGTGTCTTATTGCTACATATGCCACTATCAGCTAACACTGCCTTATTAGTTGTACTGTGGCTTTGATTTATACCAAACAATAGTTTAACATGTAAAAAGATATAAATAAAATCAGCTCTATTCACTTTAACAAAGCATGCATCTGCGCTCTCTCTGATTAGAAGTAATGCATAGGACAGAGCTGGCACACCAGGATGGGGAAAGGATCGGCTGGCCACCTCCACAGGTAAAGTATGACCCCCTTCCCTCCCAAAGGGCAGTGACTACAAAAGTTTAAATGTATAGCCTAGTGGTAAGAGCACACAGCTGTAAACTTTGAGACCCATCAGATCAGGTTTTGAATCTCGCAACAGCCACTTGCATACTGTGTGACCCTGAGCAAGTCACAACTTCCCTGTGCTCCCAGGATGAACCTGCTAACAAGCTTCAACTCTGTGCTTTTTCCCGGCAGAAAATTCTAAAACTAGGGCATGCTTACTCCAATGGATATACGTCCTATGCACGAACGTACTGTGAGCTTTTTATCTTTCAATACTTTTGCAGGCGTAAAAGCATAGCAAGACTTAGGGTTAGCAAGGAGTGTAAAGACTTCTGGCAGTATAATAAGATACCACTTTGGAAATACGTTATTATGCCTAAATTAATTCTTGCACTATTTGTTATGCACATGAATCAAAAAATCTGAAAAAGTTGATAATGTATTTTTAAAACCATCTATTAGACCTTTATATCAATGTACTGTAATGACACATCAATGTACAGAGTATATTCACATAATGTATTTACAGCAGTGTAGCATTACAGGCCTGTGCCTCTGCAACTGTACGTGCTAGAAGCTACTACTATATTCTGCTGAAAAGGTAAGGGTGAGACCTTTCCAATGATGCATGAGTTTTTAGCATGTAAAGTACAAAATACTGTGTATTGGTTTGTAAAGTTGCACTGTTAATTACTGATATAAAGACAGTACATCAATGTAACAATTAGTGTACCAAAAATTCTATTGAGCTTCCCTTGGGTGATCATATTGTTACAGCTGAAACAGATATTCTTGATAAATTAAGAAATTTAAAACGTAAAATTATTCCAGGACATTTATTATATCTCTTAGCAGACAGTTTGGCCACCCCCTTGAAACTTCTATTTGAACATTGTTTAAACCTTGGTTTTGTGCCGAAAATTTGGAAAACCGCTTAAGTAATACCCATCTACAAAAAAGGCCCCAAAAATATATGGGAAAATTACAGACCAATAAAAGCTTGACGTCCTCTACGGGTAAGATTTTAGAAAGTATTATTACGGATTTGTTAACACTAACCTTTGAAAATATTGATACTGAACATGGGTTTAGGAAAGGGAGAAGCTGTTTAACTAACTCGCTGTATTTTTATGAGGATTTAAGTCTACAGCTAGATAATAGGTGCCCATATGATGTAGTGTATATTGATTTTAGCAAAGCCTTTGATTATCTCCCCCATTGGGCATTAATAAAAAATTACATCTTTTAAATGTTAACCCAAATTTAATAAGATGGACATCAAATTGGTTGGAAGGCCGTTCACAAAAAGTAATGATTAATGGTCAGTTTTCATGTAGGGGTTTAGTCACTAGTGGGGTTCCGCAAGGATCGGTGCTGGGCCCTACCCTTTTTCAATTTTTCATAGCAGACATAACAAAAGAAAATTGTTTAAATACTGTAAAATATGCAGACGACATAAAAATCAGAGGGCCATGTGCTTATCCAGATCAGATATCATCTATTCAAAAAGACCTGGACTTAGTTACCAAATGGATTGCTACATGGGGGATGAAGCTTAACTTCTCTAAGTGTAAAGTAATGCATTTTGGGATGAACAATAAGAAACACATTTACACATTGGATAATAGGTTAATGACAAGTACATCCTTTGAAAAGGATTTGGGTGTTTTAATATCAGAAAATTTCCTTCCGACCGCTCATATAAATGAGGTTATTTTAAAAGTTAATCATATTATTTGGTCTATTTAATGTAACATTGTTTCAAGGGACAAAAGGGTATTGATTCCATTGTTCAAAGCTTTTGTTATTCCCCATTTGGACTACTCATCTCAACTATGGTGTCCATATTGGCAACAGGATATCATGGTACTGGAAAGAGTACAGAGGAGGTACACCAAAATGGTGAGAGATTTAAAAGATATGCCATATGAGAGTAGATTAAACTCCTTACACCTAATGCCTCTATCAATAAGATGCATAAGGGGCCATTTCCTCCTTATGTACGATATTATAAATGATCCTCATCTTATTGTTAATTTGGGCTTTCACTTTAAGGATGTGTCTCATAATCTAAGGGGATATCCTTTACAGTTACAACTAAAGAAATTTAACTTTCTTCCAAGGAAATTATTTTTCTCAGTATGGGTTGTTAAGTTATGGAATGCATTGCCCTTAGAGGTGATAATTAGTAATTCCAAATATACTTATAAAACACACCTGGATAAACTTATCCTTGCAGGTTCAAATTTTTAGTTATTATTAACATATAGGAGCAATTCATGGGCCTTTTTGGCTCTCTAACTCCTATTCAAAACTTAGTATGAAACATCAACGCTGTATCGACATGCCACGACCATGCTGACATGATACCAAGTTTTCATTTTAAAAATCAAATTCTAAACGTAATGGCACCAAAGTTAGCTCATTCTGAAGATAATTTCTTTAGAAAGGATAACTTTGGAACCATTACAAGATCACATGGACTCCAGCTCAAGGGAGACTTGTTTAATACAAAAAGGAGAGGTATGTGGCTCTCTCAAAGGGTGGTGTCCATTTGGAATAACGTATCACTAAATGTGGTGAATGGCAATAGTATGGAGACCTTCAAGACTCAACTTGATAAATACTGTATTAGAACATAAAGGGATACAACCTTTGAGAAAAGGCAAGCTACAAAGGGCAACTTGCCTATTATGTTTGTATTTCAACCTACGTAATCTGGCCTAGGGACTTCATTTATACTTAAATAAAAGTTTGGTGTGAAGTCAACATGGCCCTTTCATGTTGATACAGTTCCATGTGTCAGTGCACATCAAATCAGGTATCAAACTGTAAAATGAAGGTGAACAATGCTTGATACGAAATTGTCTGCTGCATCTTAAGATACCAGTGGTATTCCATCAAGGAGAATCATGTCCTTTTTAAGGCTGCCTGACGTAGTCAGGACAAACTTCTTGAGGCTACTATAATGAGTTTTTAGAATGTGGAAGAGGTACAGTATATTACCCAATGTTACCACCACATTTACTGTGTGAAGCCCTCATCAGGGTAAATGCAGAAGTAACATGCAGCAGTATTTCATCTCCGCTGTTTTCGACAGTTTATCGAAACACACTGGGCTAGTGAACTATTCCACAGCACAACGCTATTCTTAAACAGAAAATAGGACCAGAAACAAACAACCATTAAAAAAAAATATTCAAGCTCTGGACTCAAACCGCCGCTCAAGGTAATGTTTAGTATCAAGCAAAGTTGTAAACTAAAAACAATAATTATTACCTCTACGGTCAAACTGCAAAGCTGTAAACTAAAATAAACTATCTCTCCGCTCAAACCGCAGCTCGACATGCGGTTCACAGCTCCGCCAGGTTACCCATTTAAGAAGTTTTTTTTTTTATTTTCTCGACGGCTTTGAACATTGACCCCATGAAAATGACCCTTTTTATCATTCTGAAAACCTGCAAATCCAAATATCACAGCAAAAACACTGCAGTTCTTACCTGGAGCTCCACAGTCAGCATACGCCATGCATTCCCAGTCATTTTCAGCAACTTCTGCAATATTATAGTGGCGCAGTAGCACCACTGTCATTACGGTTAAGTATGCCATTTAATGTTAAAACCCTAAGTTTGCACTGTAATAGCTTTGCCCCATTCAACAGAATTGCTCGAAGTTTTGCATGTGCAGTCTGGGAGGCAAGGTCTCTTGATTTGCCAAGTTTTGTTCCACTCAGATGTGAGGATTCCAAGATCCAGATAGTGCATTTTCAGAAAAAAAATAATAAGTAGTTGGTGAATTTTGCTGTTTTTTTTTTTTGTTTTTTTTTTACATTGCTTACAGCTCAAGCGGTTTGGAATTTTGGCCTGAAATTTTCATGGTAGAAACGTATTGCCCCAGAATGGTGCACCTCATTGTTTTGGTGAAAAAATATTAATCCATTCCCAAGTTATAAGGATTTGAAATTTAAGTTCTGAGCATGCCCAATAGGGTCTTTTGGATAGATGCTTTGTTTTGCTCTTGGGGTTTATGGATTATCACACACCTTGGGTGTATGAAAAATCCTCATAACACACATCTGCACGGCATTATTCTCTATCTATTTACTCATTTTCAAATGGAATGGAAGAAGTTTTTCTTGGTTGAATAGCCATTACAATCTTGAAGTAGCTTGCTAATAAGTTTGAAACTTTAAAATTTTATTTTATTTATTGAGAATATCGGATTATAACCTTTGAGTCAGGGACTCATTTCCAAAGGCTCCACATCAGGGTACAAAACATAACAATAACATAACAAAGCAGTAATTTATACAATATTACAGTGGGGATAGGGAAAGAGAATAACCACAAGGTAAACAATATGTATCAAATAGTAGGCAGTATACAATATTAAAGCGAGAGCAGGAGACATGGTAACAGCAGGGTATGTAGAAAAGCTGCTAGTCCTATACAGTTGGGTAGCTATACAAGTCCTGAGGGGAGCTTGTGAACATCTGAGAACAGTATAATCAGAATATGGTATGGCCTATGCGCTAGCAGGAGGTGTGAGCAGTCGGATTACCAACATTGTCATTAACACATAGTAGCAGCAGTGGGATAAGTGTATCTTTAACCCAATACCTCGCTGCCCGCAGACAGATTTTTTTTCTTCATGAGAACAATGGCAGTGGCGGGTGGAGATTATATGGTTTTTGAGGGTTGTTTTGAAGGGGCCTAGTTTGGAGATAGAGGTGATGTGCTGGGGGAGATAGTTGTACCAGGATGGTGCTCTATAGGAAAAGGATTGTTATGCAAGGGTGGTTGTGACCCTGGGAACAGCCCACATTAATTTATCTGCCGCACAGGTGTTTGCAGAGGTATGTGCAGCGCGGAGGAAGGCCGAGACTCCAGTTGGAGTGAGGCCTAGTTGGATTTTCTTAGCAAGCAGACATGTTTGGTAACGTATTCTTTCGTCCAGGGTGAGGATTTTTATTAGGGCATACAGGGTGCAACTGTGGGTATGCTTATCCACTCCAGCAAGGAGCCTACAGGTGTTATTAACGGATAGATGGATTTTAGTTAGTGCAGTGCGGTCAGAGGCTGAGTAGACGGTTAGTCTACAGTCTACAAGGGAGAGAACAGAGGATGTAATTGCAATGTTTAGGGCCTCTGGATGCAGGCAGGCTTTGCGCCGAAACAGTAGTCCAGTGCGTATATTTATGGCAGTGGAAAGATTACTAATATGTGGGTGGAATGACAGATTAGGATCGAAGGTACTGCCCAGATATTGATAGGTGTAGACCTGCTCCAGCAGGAGGAAGGCTTTGGAAAAGATTGTTAGTTGTGCATTGTGGTCCTTACTCTGACGGTGGGAAAAGAGCATAGATTTAGTCTTTTAAATGCACTAAATTTGTCTGCTAACTTTTGAACTTTGACCAATGACTGTATCCGGCTTTCAATTACAAATGCTACAGTGTTTCTTCATACGGTCATTTGGATACATACAAGCTACAAGATCTACAAATCTCTGCATTTAAATATTAATAGAAAGAGCCATTGGAATTAATGATACTGCTTCTTGCAGTCAGTACCTGTGTTCTGGACGTTTGCACAAGTAGCATTTAGAAATAAAGAGAGAGAGAATGCCTTTTAAATCAATTCAATAAAAAGTTTTACATCTTGAAATCCCAGGTGTTAGCCCTTTTGCAGAAGTGCTGGCAGGAAGTTCCTGTTTGCAGTTATCACTAAACATGGTTTCCGGCCCGGTCACAGTACCACCTCTGCACTTACACAACTTACAAATGACATCAGAAATAATATGGACCGTGGCCTACTCACTGGGCCGTCTTTATCGACCTGTCTAAATCCTTCGACATGGTACACCATCCTCTCATGCTAAAGAAACTCCAATCCATTGGAGCATCTGACCAAGCCCTCTCCTGGTTCCATAGCTATCTTGACAATCGGACTCAGGCAGTAGCATTTCACAAGGCCCTTTCCTCCCCCCTAAACATCTCCCGTGGAGTTCCCCAGGGATCCACTCTTGGACCTCTACTCTTCTCCCTCTTCCTAAATGATATTCCCACCATGTCCTGGCATAGCTGCACTCTTATGTACGCAGATGACCTTGTTCTCTACTCTGGGTCAAAATCGGTTGCTGCCATCAACTCCACTCTCACTAATGACTTCCAATTCCTGCAGACCTGGCTCTCTAGCAACCACCAAGTCCTGAACCTAGAAAACCTGTGCTATGCTATTCGGATCCTCTAAGAAACTGTCTGCCCCTGCGAACAGGCTCCGGGTTCAATGCCTTGATGGCTCCCTCATCTTAAACACTGAGTCCTTCAAGTACCTTGGGGTCACTTTGGATCCCACACTTAACCTGTCTCAACATGTCAATATGGTATGCCGTGCTGCCAATGCTAAAATTGGCAGAACTTATCGTGTGCGCTACTCCTTCCGCTAGACTTTCTGTTGCGAGAGGTATTCTCTTACCCCAGCTCCAATATGCTCTGCCCCTCCTCTTTGCTGCAAACTCTGCTACACTCCACAAATGGGACACTGTCTACAACAACATATGTAGATTCGCCTTAACTGCCCCACGTCTTACCCATCATTGTCTCCTTTACGCTGGCTTAAATTGGCTGTCACCTAAGGATATTCGAGCCTACTCCTGGGCTGCTTTATCGACTCCTGTCTAGACCTCCCTGCCCTGTCTATCTTGCCAACCTCCTGACTCCTGCCTCACACACCTGCCCTCAGGTCTTCCTCTGTCCCCATGCTCTCCACTAGACCTTGCATGACAAAATGGGTGAACAGGCATTTGCCCATTTTGCTCCCAAATTCTGGAACTCACTCCCCCTTATGGTGAAAACTTCAGCCTCCCATCGAGAATTCAAAAACTCGCTGTTCACCCACCTTCTAGCCTCTGGCCAATGCAAATGCTCTTAATCTGCTTTGTCCCACTGCAGGCTGTCGGGTCTGACCCAGAGTACTACACTAATGTTCTCCCATGCAATATGCTTGTCTAGGTGGCTATGAACCTTGATGTCTTTACTGTCCTCAGCTGACTTATGGTTACCCTAATTGCTTTATTTTACATCCTTATTATGATCTATGCCTAAAATGTACCCTTATGTAACTATTACTGTGCTACCCAATGTATATCTTGTTTTGCTCCTGTACACCTATATTATGTCTGTGCATTTCTGCATATTGTAACCGATGTCCTGTGCTCTCCCGGGTCGTGCCTGAAAATAGGCACTTACCCGGTTACCAAAAGCTAATAAATGTATTCAGTGCATGTAAATGCTGGTATAGATGCTCCAGGAACTGAATGTAATCTGATTGAAGCGCATCAGTAAAAGTGCACTGATCCCCTACTTTTCGGTAGTTGGTAACCTGTAAATGGGATCAGTGCACTGTATTGTTCTTTTAAGCACACAAAACTGAAGAATTTTAGTTTGCACATTTCCTTTTGCACATTGTGCCCTGTCTGCATGCATTAGGTAACTTGATTACTGAGTATTTGATCCCTCAGTAATCAAGTTCTGTAGTGCCTAGAAACATAATCAGATTACAATCCGAAACCTGAGATCAACTGCCAGGTAACTGAGTTCGTGTAGACGTAGACATAACAACTGGACATAGGGCCCTGTGAGGGGGAGGGAGACAGGAGGGGTTCCATGCACTGCTACCCTCCCACCCACCTCCTGACACATCCCCCAGCCAGCACACATTCCCAACCACTGCTGCACTCCATCCTATCTCACAGGATACCGCCCCCACACCAAAAAAAATGTCATCTGCTGCTGCTTTCCCACCCGCCTCCGGACACATCCCTAGGACATCGCATTCCCACCCTCTGCTGCACCCCTCCCCTCTCCCATCAGAAACATCCACTGGCCAGCATACATTCTTCTGCACTGTCACCCACCTCTCAACACATCCCACCCACCAGCATGCATTTCCACCCTCTTCTATGTTCCAACCTGCCTCATGAGATACCAACACACATTCTCACCCATTGCTGTCCTCCCACCTGCCTCTTAAGACATTCCTGTCTAGCACATTTCCACCCACTGCCGCGCTTCCATTCACCTCCCAGTGCACTCCCTGGACAGCACACAACCATTTGCTGCTGCACCCCACCCATCTTTCGCTACATTCCTCATCCAGTACAGTCCCAAACGCTGTTCTGGGATTTGAGAGAGGCAGGGAACTGAAGTCACTGGTAAGTCTTCATGGGATAGTGGAGCATGAGAGAATGAAAGCAGTCACAGAGCACAATAAACATATTCCTGCACTTTGCACACACACCGTTTCCTCATCATTCCTTGAATAAGGAGAAAAGGGGTAATGAGAAAAAAAAGCTCACTTAGTGACTGTTTATCTGTCACTATAACGATTACAGAGACACATAGATTGTCACTAAGAGAGCTCTTTTAATTTTTTTTTTTATAATATTGCCACTGAATCTGACTGTAGGGTAGGGGCAAATACAAATTACTCCAGGCAGACAGGCTGAGGCAGTGAATATGTTATGTGTCCCAGTGGCACCATCCTGTATCTGGTCACTCGGTTTAACCTAGCCACTGGGGTTGGCTCTTCACCATGCCCCGGGGCATACAGAATGTTTATACTTATGTTTGAGTGTCAGGTGGGCAGTCCCTAATAACTGTTCAGCAGTTTTAGTGAAGAACCTCCTCCTTGGCCAGACTCGGCATGCCCACTGCCAACCTGGGGGTGACAGGAAAGGTAGGCAACCTTGTGTGCTGAGGTTGTCTCCAGTCTAGGGGGTCATATGGCAGCAGGTGTGTTCACATGGAGCAAGCCATCTGCTTCTGCCCAGCCTCAAGTTTTCTCCCACGGCCTAAGCTTTTCTCTTTTCTGCTTTAAGAAAACACAGTCATGCATTAAAAAAGGTGGAGGAAAAGAAGAAAGAGAGGAGCACGAGGTAGATGATTCTGTTCTTTATGTCTTCTCCACATGCTTTATCAATTACAACTTCATACATCAAGATAATCAAAGGCAGCTGTTGTTGGCTCTAGACAGCTCTTGTTTGTTAATATTACTTCCCCAGCCCTTAGGAGCAGTGCTTTGATTAAACTGCCAGTAATAGCCAATGTAGAGCTTGTTAAACTTACCCATAACACATACACTCCCGTTCAATTTTTGTTTCAAAGTCTGAGAACAGAAGATATTTTAGAAAGGCTTTGTATTTCCAGTATCAAGTCTATAAATGGTGTTATGGTAACACTGCTAAACACCGATAGGTTTTTCATTTTTATCACAGTTCAGATCCTTCTCATGCCTGTGACTAGACAAATTCTGGCAGCATCTACCACTTTTTTATCGCCGAACTTACACTGCAACTGCTGTTGCCACTCTCAGTTCCTGTATCTGGTTCCCTTCTGCGGGTCTTGTATCACTATCTGTTCTGCAGAGACAAAAACAATCAACAGATTCTCAGTACAGCATATAGTACCTAAATTCATTAAGTCACTTTAGCTGCTTAAAGGGCACCAAGAAAAAAGTTGCATACTAGGACCACATTACACTTGAAACCACAGGAAAATAAATCAACATCCATCAGAGTTTCAACTGAAATCCTAAGTCCTTTATCCACATAGCCGTTGCTGTAAATCTACAAATGTTACAGTTTGATAGACCATTAAGTGGGCATTCTAAAACCCCACAACATTACTCATTGTGTATGTGTGTCTACGTGTATCTATCATGACGTGTGCAACCCTCTCAAAAATTATTTGTCTCATGATCATCTACAAAATCTGTAAAATTGGTAGATTTACACAAGGTATGTGAAGACAAAATCTTTTGATTTCAAGTGTAACCCTAGTGGTTATCTTCATACTTTAACAATGATGACCTTGACTGTTGGGTGGTCCATTTCCCTAGAATGCATCTTTCTTCTATCATATTCACTTAACCCCCACCACATATGAATAAGTGATGCACAGATTTGTGGCACATTTCCCTTTAATGCAATGAATGGTATCTTGTTTCTTAAAAAAGGTATCTAAACATGGCCTAAGAATCCCATCCCGACCCAAATTACTTCAACAACAAAAGCCAATGTTCCAGTCATTTCTGGAATCTTAAAGATGAGCAGGTAGAGGTGAAACTGATACATCAGAGGAAGCTTTAAAAAAGCTACCTGCCATTCAGCTTATATTTAATTTATTACTGTAGTCCTCCTTTTTTCTCTATTACTAAGGATGTGTGTGCAACCTGTATCCTGGCCAAGAGCAGCGTCTTGAAACCAGGACCCCCCTAAACTTGTACCCAGACAAGGCAACAAACCACAACCTGGCATACAATAGGCATCACCTCTGGCACTGGAGCAAATACCTGGCTCGGCGTCTAAGAGAGCAGGGGGTTAGGATGAAAAACGACATTTATACTTACTCCCCACAAAAAAATCTAAGTTTTACTACCATTTCCATGGCATTTATGTAGCGTCGGTGTTTTTCATGGTGCTAACTTTGTTTTCGTGGTTTTGACTGCGCGGATGTTGACCGCGCTGTTTGTGGTTGCAGCATATTGACCCCATACCAAAGCAGGTTAGGTGCCTATATGGTGCCACAGCCCCGAGGGGTGGGAAGCAAATTCTGAGGACTGCTAGGGCAGCAGGACAGGAGGGAGAGCTGGATGTAATTGTCCACTTGGGGACTAATGACCTGGCTAGGGACTGGGCTAGAATAGTGCAGGGGGAGTCTAAAGAGCTGGGGAAGGGTCTTGGGTAGCTCACTTAGTGGCTTTCACGAAGGTGCTGCCTGTCTACGACTGAGGACATGAGAGGTAACTCTGCACCAGGAGCTTCAACTCATGGCTGAAGGAATAGTGCAGAGAGGAAAGGTTTGGCTACATTGGGGACTGGGGACTCACCTGGGAGGATAAGGGTTTATAAAAGGGTGATGGCTTGAATCTATCCAGGGGGGAACCGTAGTCCTCAGTGGACGGTTTAAATGTTACTTCAATGAACACTTAAACTAGCCAAGGGGGGTGGCAGAAGGAATCGAGAGTCAGAAACAAACTTCCCCCACGGGCTGAAGTAGAGTGTAAGAAGAACCCCAGGGGACAGGAATCCCCTGGGGTGCAAATTAATAAAGGGAGCAGGGTGGTAGAGATAAAGTGGGGAAAGGAACAGGAGCATTAAAAAAATAGGTGGGAAGGACAGAGGGTAAAAAGGAAAAAAGGCTGGCAACAAGCGGAGTGGAAACAAAATCTGGAAGGCCATGTGTGTGAATGCTAGAAGTCTAGGAAATAAGATTCCGAACCTAGAGGCCATCATGGCAGAGGCTGATCTGGATATTGTGCCATTACTGACTCATGGTGCACTGAAAACCATGACTGGGACATGGTCAGACCGGGCTATACTCTGTTCAGGAAGGACCGGGTGGGAAGGAAAGGAGAAGGTGTGGTGCTTTATGTGGGGGAAAGTATAACACCCATGGAGATACAGGGAACCCAGGAGGAGACAGCGGTACTGCAAGTCACACTGGAGATGGGAAATGGAGCCACTATTCACACTGGCATGATCCACAGACCTCCAGCACAGAAGGAGGAATTAAAGAAGGCACTAGTGCAAGCCACTATCAACCTGGCAGAAAAAGGGGAGGTGCTTCTGGTGAGGGATTGCTTCAACCTTTCAGACATGGACTGTAGCCTCCCAGCAGTGGCTTCAGACAGAAGCAGGGACTTCCTGGACACTCTGCAGAGGGTATTCCTCAAGCAACTAGTCAGTGAACCCACTTGTGATGGGGCAGTACTGAACCTGGTACTTACTAACTGGGATAGTGTTGCAGACATCCAGGTGGAAGGCTACCTGTGGACCAGTGATCACCGTATGGTGTGGTTCAGTATAAGAACAGCTGCAGAATTAAACCACACAAGGACGAGGGTCCTGAACTTCAGGAGAGCACATTTTAAAAAGATGGGTGAATGCTTCGGGGATGACCTAGCAAGGGTGAGTGATCTGGGTGGCGTGGAGGAACAGTGGTTGAAGATAAAAGTAAGCATAGTAAAGGCAACAAACCTCTGCATCAAACAAGTGAGCAAAAGCAAGACAAAAAAGAGACCACTATGGTTCTTTAAAAGAGGTGGCTGAAAAGGTAAAAGTCTGCAAAGGTCCGACGTGTGCAGGTCGATGGCAGGAAAAGAAATGAGGTAGGTATAGGGGATCGCCCACTTACAGTATAGGCTAGGCTAACGTCAGCTTACTGATGTTGGCAGTGGACGGTCCTCCTGATAGCCTGCTAGCTAGAAGTTTTCTGTGTGGTCCTAGCACCTGGCGGCCTAGTCCTACCAGTGTAGTCTGCTGCAAGAGCCTTCCTCAAAGTAAGATTGGTATTTTCAGTTGCCTTTTGAGGGTATTAAAGATGTTAACACAAGAAGGTCTTGTCTGCGTCCTTTTTTCTTGAATTTGATGAGATCTGAGCTTATCAGGCTGGCAGTCTGAGAAGACTGAGTTTGTCTGTAAAACAGGAGCTCCGTGTTTTTTCTCTCTGTCTGAGCTGCATGTTTGCAGAACTGTCATGAAATCAGTCCATAGTCAGGCTGTGTTGCAGTCCATTACAGACATATTAAATTCAGATTACATGACAGATTAGGTAGGTTGTGTTAATTTCACCTTGGAAGGTGCCTTTTTACATAAAAAAAAAATTGAAATCTGTACAAGCTGTATGTTGGGTAGTAGCTCATTTCTTAAAAAACAGTTACGGATAGTCTGTACTTAGTCTAGCAACACTTTGATTGTGTTCAGTTCAGAATGTCAGTTACACACTGAATGCAGAAAAAGGGAACTTGCAATGTCTTCTTTCATGTTATGCATGTTTGCTGTGTTTGAATGAAATGGCGCTAACTGCCTCTAGCGCACCTATCACAGCAAACCGAAAGGGGGAGAAAAGAAACAGCAGTTGCTCACTCCCACTCACATGCAGTCTTTCAGTAAGTGGTTCACATTTACAAAGTGTCAAGTTTAAAATTTAGATGATACATTCAAAACTCCATTTCATTCAAATATAGCAAACATTTTAAGGAACACCATAATTAGTTTTTTATACACATTGTTAAGACAGGTAGGTAAAACTGAACTCATGATTTTAGTCCCGTCCCACTGTCACTGATGAGACAGCAGAGCTACTGTAGCTATGGCTAAGACATGGGGTAAATAATTGTACTGACCTTGCCAGTGACTTCAACAAATGTGTTGATGTACACTGTGAATAGCATAACAAATGTTTGCTACATTGGAATTAAATGGAGTATTGAATGTATCACCTAAATTTTAAACTGATATTTTGTAAATGTGAACCACTGACTGAAAGACTGCGTGTGAGTGCGAGTGTACTGCTGTTTCTTTTTTTTCTCCCTTTTGGTTTGATGTGATTGGTAAGATAGAGGCATTTAGCTCTGTTTCAAATACAGCAAACATGCATAACACAAGAGAAAACATTTCAAGTTCCCTTTTCTGCATTCAGTGTAACTGACATTCTGATCTGAACAGTGTTGCTACACAAAGTACAGACTGTTCATGACTGTTTTTTTTTTTTTTTTTTTTTAGAAACGAGCTATCTAACGTACAACTCGTACAGACTTTGGTATTTTTTTTTATGTAAAAAGGCACATTCCAAGGTGAAATTAACACAACCTAATCTGTCATGTAATCTGAATTTAATAAATCTGTAATGGGCCACAACACAGCCTGACTATGGACTGAGTTAGGAGTCTGTGACATCAGGACAGTTCTGCAAACACGTGGCTCAGATATAGAAAGAAAAAAGGGAGCTCACATTTGATGGACCAGCTCAATCTCTCAAACTATCAGTGTGATCAGCTTAGACCCCATCAAATTCAAGAAAAAAGGGACACAGACAAGATCATAGAAACACAGACTTTGACGGCAGATAAGGATCGCTTGGCCCACCCAGTCTGCCCATTTCCCTACCTATTGGATAAGCTGCAGATCCTATCCCTCTATCTTCAAATTGTGCCCCCTTGTTCTTGCACATCTCTTTTTCTGAAAGATGCAACCCTCTTGGACTTTACTGATTCCCCTGAGGTACTTAAATGTTTCTATCATGTCCCCCCTCTCCCTCCTTTCCTCAAGGGTATACATATTAAGCTCCTTTTGTCTCTCTTCATATGGCTTCTGGTGCAGACCCTGCACCGTTTTAGTTGCCCTCCTCTGGACTGCCTCCATCCTGTCTAAGTCCTTGCAGAGATGAGGTATCCAGAACTGCACACAGTATTCCAGATGGGGACTCACCAACTGTCTGTACAAAGGGATAAGAACTTCCTGTTTTCTACTGGTGATGCCTCTCCCTATACATCCCAGTATCCCCCAGACCTCCTTACTGCCTTCTCACATTGCTTGCCTACTTTAAGTAATCTGATGTGACTACCCCCAGGTCCCTTTCCATTTTTGTTGTTGTTGGTACCTCTCCCCACATTGTGTACTCTTCCCCTGGGTTTTTGTTTCCCAGGTGCATTACTTTGCACTTCCTTGCATTGAATCTAAGCTGCCATACTTCTGACCATTCCTCTAACATTGCCAAATCCCTTCTCATCCTTTCCACCCCCTCTTGTGTATCAACCCTGTTGCAGATCTTTGTGTCGTCTGCAACGAGACATACTTTCCCTTCCAGTCCCTCTGCAATGTCACCTATGAAGACATTAAAGAGGACAGATCCCCATACTGAACCCGGCAGTACCCCACTAGTAACCCCCCTTTCTTCGGAGTGGACTCCATTTACTATTACCCTCCGCATCCTGTTGCCCAGCCAATGTTTTACCCAGGCTACCAGCCTGGGACCCACTCCAAGGCTGGCTAACTTGTTTATTGATCTTTTGTGTGGGACTATGTCAAATGCCTTGCTAAAGTCTAGGGTAAGCCATGTCCACAGCCCCTCCCTGGTCTACTACTTTGGTCACCCAGTCAAAGAAATCAATTAGATTCATCTGACATGACCTTCCCACTGTAAATCCATGCTGCCTTGGATCCTGTGCCCCGCTGGCCTCTAGGTACTCAACAGTTCTTTCTTTCAGAAGTGAATCCATCATTTTCCCTACCACTGAGGTCAAGCTAACAGGTCTGTAGTTTCCTGTCTCTGCTTTGCTCCCACTTCTGTGAAGGGGAATCACATCCGCCCTCCTCCAGTCCTCAGGTACCACACCACCCTCCCATGATTTGTTAAAAAGGGTAGTCAGTGGTGTCACCAGTTCTCCCCTTAGTTCTTTTAGAATTCTGGGGCGAATCCCAACCTTCTTGTGTTAACATCTCTGATACACTCAAAAGACATCTGGATATACAGTTTCCTATCTCCCTTAAAATAGAAGTTTATGCAATTCAGAAGAGACTGTCAAACCTTCTCCATTCTAAGGTAATGGACAGTCTGCAAAGCACTGAAGCAGACGGGAATTTGTCGGTGACCACTCTATTGTTTCTTGAGCCTTGGTAGGATTAGCTCAACTCAATCATCTCCCCTAGAGAGCAGGGCCAGGTAGTGCCGGCTGGCGGGTGGAGAATGCTGGTTAGTTGACACAAAGCTAGAGGCTAAAGTGAGCATGCAAGGGCCCTCTCTCCCTTGGCTCCACACCCCTGTCTAAAATTCCCCAACCGCCACCCTCGTAAAAACAGGACTTAGGGTTGGCCAGGATAGCATAGGAAGCCTTGTCACTCCAGTAATGGGGAATCACCTTAGGGATCAGAGAATAATTTTCCAGGGGGTTTCCCCCCCAAAGGGTTTTCCTGGGTTTTTCACCATCTCCTCCATAGGGTACATTTTTAGACAAATATACACAGCAATATTACTATCACAGTCATTGTAACCATGTCGTGGATGGGAGTCTAACAAGGAGTTGTGCAAGGGGAAAAGTGTGCGTGTGTGTGGGGGTTCATTTCCTTTCTAGACAGGTTCTCCCTAGGCTGGCATGAGGTGAGGGCCCAGATGACCAGGTGCCAGGTTCATGTAGGTGAAGTGATAAACTCATTGGGCTCCTGCCACGGTGAAACTCCCTCCAGATAGGGGACAGGTATTGGCTTCCCGGCCACAGCACCCCCCTCCCCTTTCTCGTGGCTACTATCCCTCCGAGATCCTCAGAGATAGTACTTGTATTTACCTAGGTCCACTTGGAGGGTCCCTTTGTGGAGGAAGGGACCAATCGGCAGGAGACCTGCAGGGACCTTGGTGGGACTCCCAAGCTGCATATATCACACAACAACTCTGTATGTTGTACAGGTTTTCTAATAAACATATGACTGCGACCATTTCTCCAAGATAGTTGGGTACTGTATTTTATTCAGGAGAAAAGGTGAGTGATGGTGCCTACAAGACATCTTTTACACCCTTCCGTTAATCTTCCACTGCAAAGCAGTAAACATCATACTTACTCAACATCCTGCTCCTCTGGATAAGCTGACATACCAGAAGCAACTTCATACTGTTGGTCTTCATCTTTCACTTCTGGTTCCTGTCTGAGATCAGAGGCCAAGTGAAGAGTGCCAATCTTTTCTGTGGTTTTGCGCACAAATTTGGAAACACTGAAAATCAAAACACAAACACTGTTGGTGGTAGTGAAAACTTTACCTCACTTTACTTCAAATCCAGTTATTCGCAACAGTAACACTGCACAGAACTCCTGAGCATTCTGAAACTCAGTGAGAAACTGTGAGGGTCTTAACGTCACTCAGAGTGCAAGAAATCCTGCCCCTCTGTCTGGATCTTTTAATAAATATCCCAATATTCAAGATCCACTCATGTTAAGTAAAAACACTCGTGCCAGTTTTCTATGTCAATATTTTACAATTCTACACTGTATTCCAACACTCTGCAACACTTTCAGTATTTACAGCTTAATTTTAAATTTTTTTCACACTAGAAATTCTGTTTTTAGGCCAGATATTTACATAAAAACAAACAATGAAATAGAATAGCACTGGAGTAACTCTAAATAACACAAGAGCATTCTGATCTCCTCACAGTATTGAGCTTCTGTGCCTTCTCCTTGCTGTACTGGACTCTTCTGCTACTTTTCTACTGTTTCAGCATCCTAAAAGCTTATTTTGGATGAATTCTGCACCAATGAGAGACTACTGATGTGAGTGTAAAATGTTACCAAAATTTAATTATGTTGACAATACATCTTTTATAATGAATTAGTCTGTTAAGTAAATGTCTAAAAATATTACTATTTATTGTGGCATGCTTAAAAATAGTTATGTCAGTGCTGGACGGGAAGAACAGTGGCTAAGGAGCCACTTACCATGCCAGTGATCTGACTTTACACCACAGGGCAAAAAAGCAGTTACTGGATGACAGGAGAATAACTGAGCATCCCATAGGTACAGAGGCTCTCCTCTTGTGGATGGGGCCAACGGAAGCCAGCATTCCAGCTCTGCCTCACTGACCCAGTGTGAAGCTGGCAGAACAGTAGTGTCCAGAAGGCTGTGGATGAGCTGGGTGTGGGATTATTACAAGTCAACTATGAAGATATTCATTGGACAGCTACAAAGAATAGACAACACATTTTGGGAAAAAAGAATTATACAGAGAATGTCAAGATTTGAAACTTAAATGAGCATTTGTCAATGCCAAACAAGTTTGCCTGTTTGCTGTTACAAGTTAGAGCAACAGTATCTTGAGACTGTAGTCAACCTTTCTTCCCTCAGTAGCCACTGTCTCATGGATTTTGGGTCCTATTGGACTAAGGGTACAGAGCTGAAAAAATGGTGAACAGAATAAAGAAAGTACAGTTACGTAAGAAATTACCGTAACAGTAGATCTTCAAGAGAGGCTCTTGCAGTAGGTAATTACATATAGGACTGAAGCCGGCAGGCGTCAGGACCCTACAGAAAAAGTTCTAGCTAGCAGTCTCTGGTGGGGGACCGCCCCCACGTCAGGTGACCGACGTCAAGCGATGTCAGTATAAAGGGGCGGTCCCCCACGCCTGCTTTCCAGTTCTTTCCCACCAAGGGCCAAAAGGCGAGATGAGAGAAGCGGATATTTCCCACCCTGGAAAACGAGCTGAAAAAGCTTAGGGAGATGGAGGGCGGGAAGGTATTACCTCCTGCAAGAGCCTCTCTCGAAGATCTACTGTTACGGTAAGTTCTTACGGAACTGTAGTATCTTATTTCGAGAGGGCTCTTGCAGTAGGTAATTACATATAGGACTGAGTCCCAAGCAGTCTGGAACAAAGAGAAGCTCATGGGAGGAGGAGACTACTCATACACAGATCCTCCGGCTGTGAAGGTCTTATGAAAGAAGACCCTGCAGAACAGCCAACCCGAAGCCAGCTCTACAGCGAGAGGCAATGTCCAAACCGTAGTGTTTCATAAAGGTATGGACAGAAGTCCAAGTTGCAGCTGCACAAATGTCAGCCGCTAACACATTCCTGAAACAAGCAGCAGAGGCAGCTACACCCCTAGTGGAGTGACCTCTGACTTGACCTGGCAAGGTCTTGTGGTACTTGTCATAACAGGAAGTGATACAATGAGCCAACCATTTCGAAAGGCATTGCTTCGAGACAGCATTGCCCTCTTTTTTGTGAGCAAAAGAGAAACAGTTGATTGGTCTTTCTGAGATCCTTTGTCCTGTTGGTGTAGTATCTCAGAATCCAGTGCACATCCAGAGTATGCAGGAGGTGCTCCCCTTGATTGGAATGTTGCGTAAAAAACACAGGTAGTTCCATGGACTGATTCAGCGTAGATTCCGCTACCACCTTTGGGAGAAACTTAGGGTTGGTATGCAAAGCCACACGTCCCTTGTGGAAAATCAAGTATGGGATTTTGCACATAAAGGCCTGAAGCTCGGAAATACGTCGAGCAGAGGTGATGGCCACCAAGAAGAGAGCCTTCCAGGAAATAAACTTGAGGTCCGCTGATGCTGCTGGCTCAAAGAGAGGCAGAGTAAGCTTCTTAAGAATGAAATTCAAGTCCCAAGGAGGGGCAGCTGCGCATATGGGGGATCTCAAATGGAGGACCCCTCTAAGGAAATTCTTAGCGACTTCCAACTGCGCAAAAGACCTGTCCCCAAAAGGAACATGGTATGTGGAAATGGCAGCCACGTGAACCTTCACGGAGGAGTGACTGAGACCCAGATCGAAGAGGTGACGCAAGTAATCCAGAAGCCTCCCGATAGGACATGAGAATGGCTTAGAATGCTCGGTGAGAGGCCCAAATGGAGAACCTTTTCCATTTCACGGTGTAAGTAGAACGAGTGGAGGGCTTTCTGGCCTCCACTAAAATCTCCGTCAACTGCGATGAAACCCCGAAATGGGACTGAATCACGTCTGCAGGAGCCAAGCATGCAGCTGAAGGGATTTGAGTCCTAGATGGACCAGGGTCCCCTGATCCTGGGTCAATAGGAGATGTGACAGAGGAAGAGGAAGAGGAGGCTCCTCTGAGTACTGTTGCAGAAGAGGGAACCAAACTTGCCTGGGCCAGAATGGAGCGATGAGGATCATGTGAGCTCCTTCTGAACTAAGTTTGTGTAGGACCCTTGGGATCAACGGGATCGGGGGGAAAGCATAGACGAATCTGCCCTTCCAGTCTAGAGACAGAGTGTCTCTCCAAAAAACTATGTGCCCTGGAGTGAGCAAGCAAGCGAGCAGAAGGCAGGAAGCTTTGCGTTGAGAGGCAAACAGGTCTACCTGAGGGGTTCCCCAGCGTAGGAAGACATCTTCTACTACCCCCTGATCCAGTTCCCGTTTGTGTGCTTAGGTGGACAACTGACTGAGGTGGTCTGCCAAGGTGTTCTCGACCCCTGGAACATGAACCGCCATGAGGTGAAGGTTGTGAAGTATCGACCAAACCCAAACCCACATCGCTTCCCTGCAAAGAGGGTAGGAACGAGTTCCTCCCTGTTTGTTGATGTACCACACTATGCACATGTTGTCGGTCTGAACGGTCAGATGACTGGGAAGCAGATACAGATGCAGAGCTTGTAAGGTGTACAGGATGGCCCTCAGCTCGAGTACGTTAATGTGAAGAGTCCGCTCGAGCCCGGACCAAGAGCCCTGGGTCCGCTGAGATCCCAGGTGGGCTCCCCAACATTCGCCTGAGGCGTCCGTCATCAAGATTTGGGAGGGGGGAGAAAGACAGAAGGGAACTCCCCAGCAAAGGTTCTCCTGAACCATCCACCACTGCAAGTCCCGAACCATCAGGGAGGAGATCAGGATCTCGTGATCCAAGTCGTCCACCAATTGATCCCACTGAGACCGAAGCATCCACTGAGAAATTCTCATGTGGAGCCGAGCATGAGGCACTGTCGGAATGGCAGCTGCCATTATCCCGAGGAGGCGAAGGACCGACCTGGCAGGGACCCACCTACGGGTGGACAAAAGGTTAGCCTGAGCCTGAAGAGTGGCCACCCTGTCTGGAGGCAGGAAGCCCATGCCAGAAGTGGTATCCAGGATCGCCCCGGAAAACTGAAGTCTTTGAGAAGGGATCAAGTGGGACTTGGCTTGGTTGATGGTAATACCCAGGCTGGTGAATACCTGCAGGGTAAGGGAGAGGGAGCACAAGAGATCCTCCCTGGACGGGGCCGCCAGGAGCCAATCGTCCAGGTAAGGAAACACCTGAACCCCTTGGGTACGCAGGAAGGCCGCCACTACAGAAAGGCACTTGGTAAAAACTTGGGGGGCCCTGAACTGGTAGTGGTGCCCCTGGAAAGAAAACCGAAGGTACTTGCAGTGGGACGGGCGGATAGGGATATGCAGGTAGGTATTCTGCATGCCCAGGGCACACAGCCACTGTCCCAGCCAAAGGAGAGGCAGAAGACTCTGCAAGGAGAGCATTCGGAACCTCTTGTACCCCATGAACAGGTTCAGGGAGCTGAGGTCCAAGACTGGCCTCACATCACCTGACTTCTTCGGAACCAGAAAGAAATGGGAATAGTAACCCATCCCTCCGAGATGAAGGGGGACAGGTTCTATCGCCGCCTTCCGAGGAAAGGTGGAGATCTCTTCCTGAACAAGAAGATGGAGCTCCGGGGAGTAGAGGGGGTTTTCTGGGAGGTTTCTGAAGAAACTCTATGGAGTGTCCTTCCGCTATAAGCTGGAGCACCCAAACGTCTGACGTGATCCTCTCCCAACCCGGTAGATGCAGGGAAAACGTCCCCCCTACCGGTTCCTCTGGAAGAACCAGAGGCTGTGGGAGAGGAAAGGAGTCAAGTGGTGCGGGGCAGTGCCGCAGCTGAAGCTCCCGCTGCCCGTTTGGGCGGGGGGGCTTCGCAGCCTGAGGGGCCCGATGTTTATTGGCCTGCTTCCCTTGTGGTTTCACCTTGGCTTGTACCCGCTTGCGAAAGGGACGGTGCTGCAGTTGAGGGGCTCAGTACAAGTCATCGACTTCCTTGAGAGCAGTGCCCTTCTCTTGCAGTCCGGTAATGATATCTTTGACATCACCACCGAACAGCACCGAACCCCTGAAGGGCACGTCCTGGATAGCGGACTGCACTTCATGGACCAAACCTGACACTCGGAGCCAGGCGTGCCACCACAAACCTACAGTGAATGCTGAGCACCTACCAGCAGCGTCCACTGCATCATATGAAGCATGAAGCATGTGTCTACTGCCCGAACAAGCAGATCAGACCAGGTCTGCCACTTCCTGTTTAGTCTGTGACTCAGGAAGGGAGTCCAGTTTAGCTTCCACCTCGCTAAAGACAGCCTTCTGGTAATCCCCCACATGGGCAATGTAGTTCAGGGCCCTAACACCCAGAGTGGAAGAAGCGAAAACCTTCTTCCCATACTGGTCCAGAAGGCGGGATTCCTTATCAGGGGGAGACGAGCTCAAATGCTTTGGATTGGCTGTCCTGCCATGGGCGGCGCTGATCACGACCGAGTCAGCCTTGGGGTGAGAGGTAAGAAACTCAACACCCTCCGGAGCCTGATATAACCTATCCACCTTCCACGGAAGGGGGGCTATAGCGGAGGGTTGCTTCCAGATAGTGGTAACAAGGTCCACATGAGGCTCGATCCAGGGTGGAACCAAGGTAGGAGCGACCTCAGGCAGATCCAGATGGGCAGCTAACTTCTGCCTCTGTGGATCTGGCTCAAAAGAGTGCCACTGATGGATGGCCTGGATTTTAGGCAGCAACTCCGTGAAGGAAGGAGACTTCCGAGGAGTCCTCGGCCTGGGCTTATCCCTAGAGCGTGGCTCGTCATCGAAACTGGAGCGTCCCTCGGAATCATTCGAGGTCTCTGAGGAGGAAGAAGAAGACAAAAGCTCTACCTCCTGATGCGGGGAAGGAACAGATCCCTTGGGAGGCCCTCGGGGAAGTGTATCCAACCCCGCTCTGGAATCGGAGGGCTCACCTCTGGTATCCGGAGTGGGAGAGGGAGTCTCCCGTCTCCGACGCAGGGGGTCCGGAACCAGGACCAGCATCGGAAGATGTCTCTCCACCTCCTTGGTGAGCTGAGCCTTGATCTCAGCCCACCAGGAAGCCAGTGTCTCCTTCAAATCCACCGGCGGCTGAGGGGGTGGTGACGGAGGAGGAGGAGGGGGGATATGGATACTGAGGATATCCGTAGGGCACGTATCCGTACCCCGGCAGCGGGTAGCCTGGCGTCGGGTACTGAGGCACCGTGTACTGCAGCGTCGGATAAGCTGGCGTCGGGTACTGGGGTGTCAGATACTGCAGACCCAGGTATGACGGAGCCGGATAAGACGGCGTTGGATACCTGGGAACCGGGGAGTCTGCCGGAGCAGAAGGTCCAAGCAGTGGCCCAGCAGGTGGACCCAGCACGGGTGGCCCGGCAGCACCGGCGTAGGGACGGCATCCAGAAGAGGGATGTTGCCCAACGTTGGCAAAACTGGCGTCGGCATCTGAGGAACCGACGTCAGGTCATCCGGCCCAGCAGGAGGGAGACCAGACGGGAGCATGCCCACCCCCTTTGCATCCCCCGGGGAGGGGGGATGAAAATCCCTGGGGTCAGACTGGGAAGACACTGGCTCTTTGGAGGGCAGCAAAGGCTGTGGGGAGTCTGGGACAGCGGACCGAACTTCAGGGTCCAGCGTCGGCTCCAGCGCCGTGCGGCCGTCGGAAAGCTCGATGGGTGCCTTACCGGCACGGTCCGTGCGGACGACGGAGGAGCCGTCGTCCGCTTAGTGGACCCATCGTCCCGAGGCAGGCCGCGCGGCAGGAGCAGTCTGGTTGGGCGGAGGCTGGGCGCGCTTACCCCGGGCGGTCGAGCGACTTAGCAGCCTCTCCCGGCGGACATCAGAGGGGCCGACGCCAGACTTACTGGAGCAATTCGAACTGGAAGGCTGAGGCCGCGTTTTACCAGGAGTGGAAGCCTCCTTTGACCCGGAGGCACCCAAAGGGCCCGTGAGCCAAACGGGTGGGTCGACGCCGGCTTGGAAGCCTCCGAGACAGCCGAAGAGTGATCCCACGGTGGGGATGTTACCTTGAGCACGGTGACTCCAGCGGAAGTCGCGGTGACCGAGGAAGAGGAGTCTCGGTCCCGGTGCTTCTCCTTGTCCTTCTTTTTGTGGTGTCCTTCGGGTGAAGTGGAGGCCTGATGAAGCTTCTTCAGCTCCTTTTCCATGGAGGTCATTTTCTTTTTTAGTATATGGGCTTCCAGGGACTGCTGCCTCCTTCTGCGGATGGCGGCGTTGAATTTCAGGTAATGCTGGCATTTCTCCAAGGGTGATCCGGGCCTAGACAGAAGAGGCACTGGTAGTGACCGTCCTTGTGCGGGAGTTGGGCCCCGCACGAGTTGCACTTATTTTTGTGCTCGGAGGGTGTAGGGGATGACATACACCGCCGCGATGACTGACGTGAATTTTAAAGAAACTCGAAGTAAATCGAAGAAAAAACGACAGTAAAACTACCGATGACGGACTGAAGAGCAGGTGAATTTAACCGCGAGGCGCTATCACAAGCTAACGGCGGGAAAGAACTAGAAGGGGGGCATAGGGGACCATCCCTTTATACTGACGTGGGGGCAGTCCCCTGCCAGAGACAGCTAGCTAGAAATCTTTCTGTGTGCTCCTGACGCCTGCCGGCTTCAGTCCTATATGTAATTACCTACTGCAAGAGCCCTCTCGAATTAAGATCATCTTTATAATTTCACTGTTTCTTCACAACTTTGTTTTTTGGTTTTTTAATATTCTGACCACTAATGTCCAACGCTGTCATTATGACCACACGTTATGATCAAGAGAGGGGGAATTTTTAAAATACTATCTGAAAGGTCATATGTGCATAGACTACAAGAAGAGGTTACTCACATGTACCAGTAGTTCTAGTAGTGGTATATGTTGTTCATCCACACTTATTGGCATGCCCCTTTCCCTTCTAAGAATCGTCGTAGGTCTTCAGGCTGGCTCCTCCCACCCATCAGGGTGGTATATACCTTGGCTCTGCCCCATGACGCCAGATCTTAGCCCGCTGGAAGCCAGGTGTGTGTGTCCGCAGCCAGGGAGGTCGGGTGGGTCCATGTGGATGAACATCATATACCACTCCTAGAACTACTGTTACAGGTGAGTAACCTGTTCTTCTAGGATTGTGGATATGTTATTCATCCACATGTATTGGCAGACTCTTAGCAGCTCTCCGGGAGGAGGGAGGCTAGACGCACAGCCCCTACTTAGGGAACAGAGACTAGAGAACTGAGGCCCAAAAACCAGCATCCTGGCGTGACTCAAGGTCAATGTGGTAGTGGGTGATAAAGGTGTTTGCTGACTTCCAGGTAGCATCTCGACAGACTTCCTGGATAGGGATGTCCCAGGAAGCAGCCACTGATGCAGCAGTATGGCGGGTAGAATAAGCTCTTATCCCCCTGGGAGGCTCCTTGCCCGCCAACTCATAGCACAGACCTATGCATGATGTGAACCATCTTGCAATAGTCTGCTTCGCTGTAGGTCTGCCAAAAGCGGCTTCAGCATAGGTGACAAACAGCTGGTGAACTTCTCCCTGAATTTCCGACGTCCTCTCCTTATAATAGGAGAGAGCACGTCTCAGGTCCAAAGTATGGAGCCTGTATTTGGCCTCAGAGGTGTAATTAGGGTAGTATACCGGCAGAGTCAACATCTGGTTAAGGTGAAACTCTGACACTACCTTCGGAAGGAATTTCGGGTGCGGGCACAGGACAACTTTGTCCCTGTGGAAGACCAGATAAGGGAGTCCATCGAAAGCACCTGAGCTCCCCTGTCCCTCTAGCTGACGTGATAGCCACCAGGAAGGTTGTCATACACACAAGTGTGACAACTCACACTTGTGCATGGGTTCGAATGGCTTGCCCATGACCTTGCCAGTACCAGCAGTAAATCCCATGGAGGTGGAGGTTCATGCACTGGAGGGATATGTGATCCAGGCCTTTGAAAAGCACCGACCACTATCTCCTGCACCAACGCCAGCTGACCAGCCCGTGTCCGTAGCAGAGATGGCTGCCAGGTGCACCCTAAGGGTCGATGACCAGAGACCCCTTGGAGAGAGACCAAAGGTAGTCGAGAATGTTAGCCACGGGACAGACAGGGGTCCAGGCCTTGTCCTGACACCAAATGGAAACTGCTTCCATTTGAAGGCATAACACTTCCTGGTCGATTCTTTCTAGATGCCTCACCACAGTGTAGACATCTTCGGAAGACCCAAAGCCTGGAACTCTAGCCGCCAGGTACCAGGCTGTGAGGTGCAGGGATTGAAGGTCCAGATGGTATACCTTCCCTGATTGAGTGATATCAGGTCCGGGTGTGTACAAAGCTGCTCTGGGGGCCTGCAGCTGAGGCTGAGGAGATCTGGATAACAGAACTGGCGCGGCCAGTCTGGGGCTACCAGGATCACCTTTGTCTTGTCCCTCCTCACCTTGAGGAGCACCTTGTGGATCAAGGGAAATGGAGGGAAGGCAGAGAGGAGGCCTGGGGTCCACGGCCTTGAGAAGGCATCCCCCTGCAGTGAACCCTGCTGATGGGGGTGGGCATGAAACAGCTTCAGCTTGGTGTTTTCCCTGGAGGCAAACTGGTCCACCATCGGTTTACCCCAATGGGAAAACAGGCTGTACGCTACCTCTGGATGAAGAGACCACTCATGGGATGTCTGGCCTAGACAGCTGGGAGCATCTGCCAGATGGTTCGAGGCTCCTGCCACATGGATGGCTAGGAGATCCGCCTCCAATCGGACCACGAGGGTCCTGATGCGGAGAGCCTCCTTGCACAGCACACGGGAGTGCGTGCCGCCCTGTTTGTTGTGGTAGTACATGGTTGTGGTATTGTTCTTCTGGACTTGAACCACTTGACCCTGGAGCTGAGGAGTGAAAGCTGACAGTGCCAGTCTGACTGCTCTGAGCTCCAACAGGTTGATGTGGCATCGGGACTCCTCGGGGGTCCAGAGCCTGTGGGCCCTTTTGTCCCCCATATGGGCTCCCCAGCCCATGAGAGAGGCACTGGTCATGAGAACGATCGTCGGCTCGGGGCGGACAAATGGGATCCCTTCCTGCAACCGGTCTGGGGGCGGTCCACCATTGGAGAGCGTCCCACATCTTCTGGGTTACAGTGACCAACTGGTCGAATTGACCGTAACGCTAAGTCCACTGGGCGGCCAGCTCCCACTGAAGGGGGTGCATGTGCCACTGGGCCCAATGGACCACCGAAGTGCACGCTGCCATGTAACGCACAAGGCGGGACAGCCCTGCCCAACCAGAAATGATTGGGCAAGGGAGGAAAGAACCTTCGCCCTGTCCGCCAGGAGCAGAGCTCTGGCTTGACAAGAGTCGAGCTCCGCCCCAATGAAGCCCATCACCTGAGAAGGCACGAGTTCCGACTTGGCCTCATTGATTAGGAGACCGAGTTGGAAGCAGGTCTGGAGGGCCAGATTCCTGGATCTCTCCACCTCCTGTAGGGAGTGACCTGCTAGAAGCCAGTCGTCGAGGTAGGAGTAAATTCTGCCCTCCCCCCAACGCCGTAGATGGGCCACCATCACTGCAATACATTTGGTGAAGACCCGTGGGGCAGATGACAGGACGAACGGCATGGCTCGGAACTCATAAAGGGTCCCCTCGACCCTGATGCGGAGGAACCGCTGATGGGACGGACGGATTGGGACATGAAAGAACACGTCTTGCAGATCCAGTGAACAAAAGCACAAGTTTCGCTCCAACGATGGAATGATCTGGGACAGAGTGACCACGCAAAAGGTGCGAGACCTGAGATATTGATCCAGGTCATGGAGATCTATAATGGGGTGCCAGCACCCCCGTCTGCTTGGGCACCAGGAAGTACATGGAGACAAAGCCTGAGACTGCTGGAGGATCCGCCATGGGATCTATTGCCTCCTTGAGGAGGAGCTGCGCAATGTTGTCTTAAACAGCCGACTGGGTGTGAGCGGATATCCGTTCCTCCCGAGGGGCGCGGGCTCGGCTGGGAGGGTACTGCTCGAACTCTAGAGCAGACCCTAACCGACCACTTCGAGAACCCACCTGTCCAAAGTGACAGCGGACCACACGGAAAGGAAGTGGCAGAGCCAGCCCCCCACGGGAGGACCCAGGGCTATCGCGACGGGAGAAGGGGTGGCAGCCCCCAACCCGTCACTGAGCAGGCTTGGAGGAGGAGCAGGAGGCTCCAGGACCTGAGCATCGGCCTCCTTTACAGGCCTGTTGGGGTCCAGGCTTGGGCTGAGGGCACCAAGCTTCCGTCTGCTGCTGATGCTGCTGTCCCTCTTGGAAGAAGGACTGCTGGGCCACAGGGGAAGAGTGCTGAAAGAGCTTCTTCTTCTTCTTCTTCTGCTGGTTCTTGCCCGAAGAACCCTTGACAGAAGTGGTGTCCAAGGTGGCACTGGACTGCTCTATGTGCTGAAGATGACTGGCCACTCCTAGGCTGAACAAGTCGGTCCCAAGGAAGGGCACATCAGCTACTTTGTGCTGAGTATCCGCCAGGAAGGAGAAGAGCCTCAGCCAAGCCCTGCAGTGAGAGGCAACTGTGGCAGCCATCGAGCGGGCACAGGAGTCCCCAATGTCCAGGGACGTCTGGAGCTGCTGTTTGGCAACAGCTCGGCCCTGGTCTCGGACCTGCTTGACCATGGTCTGCATGTCCGCGGGGAGATGTGGGAGGACTTAATCTAATGACCCGAGGAGGGCATGAGAGAAATGTGCCAAGATGACAGCCGAACTTGCCTGATGAAGGCCCAAGGAGGAAGCCGCATAGACCTTCCTCACCGAATGGTCCAAGAGCTTGGACTCTTTGTCGGGAGGTTGGTCAGTGTTGGCAGAACTGCCAGTACGCCTGAACACAGAGGCAGTCACCAGGCTCTCGGATGAAAGGTACTCTGTGAACCCTACAAGGGACCCCATGGGAACCACGTACTTGCGGGCAGACAGTGCTGGACAAGAGGCAGGACGCTGCCAGAGTTTGAGTGCCGGACCAACAATGGCCTCGGCCACAGGAAAGGCCTCCATTGGGGTTTCCCCCTTTTTAAGAATGTCCGTAAGAGGGTACTACGCCATTTTCTGGATGGGTTCCAGGGGCATCCCTGTAGACTCAGAGATGAGGTGAAGGATCCCTTGGAAGGAGGAAGGACCTTCCTCCATCCCTAGGCCAACAGCAACTCATCCCAGGATGAGAGTGAAGCCCGATGACATCCGAATCTGAGGAGTTGGGATACAGCGGCCTGCCGCCCAAATCACCCTCGACACGCTGAGGGCGGTCAGGGGTGACCGTGACCGATAAACGCCGGGGGAGCCCGGTGTCCAGTCTGTCTTCTTTCGAAGGAGCCCCTCCCATGGGCTGCTTAGGTGGTGGTTCCACCACGATGGGTGGAGAGGCCGGTTTAGGCCAAAGAGGTGGGTTTGCCGGCCCCATGGGCGGGGGAACCGAAGATTTTGGCTCCAGAGGGGTCAGCTTCGGCCTAGGAGGCGAAACCCAAGTAATGGCTGGGGAAGGAGCCAGAGTCAACTTGTGCCCGGACAAGATCAGCTGTTGCCACATGAGGTCCTCGTAGCGCAGAGTTTTCGCTGGAGCCTCTCCTCATCCGACGAGGACAACCGATGGCATCGCCTCTTCTTACAGTGCTTATGGCTCTTCCTTGGCCTTTTGGTCAAGGAGGTTCTAGACCTCAACCAAGATCGGGCAGGCTGACTGTCGCTCCGGAGACACCAGCAGGACCGGTGACTTCTGGGGGTCCGGAACCGGATCCTCAATGGGAACACCAGCGGGCTGGGCTTCCTCATTGGGGAAGACAAGGACTGGCATCCTTTCTAAGAAGTCATCAGCCGGAGCCGGCGACAGTGGGTCAATGGGGTCGATGACAATCTCGACCTCATCAACTGCATCTTCAGTCATCTGGCCCGACAGAAGATCTGAAAAGCCAGCAGCCGAAGAAGCAATCTCGACCGAAGTCGAGACCGCATGCTCTTGGAATTGAGACCTCTCTCGGTCCCAAGAGCGCCTTCACCGAGACGAAGGTTTATTTGGTTCTTTCTCCCACTTACGGGATCGGGAGGAGTGGATGCCCGCAGGCGCCTCTACCCGGGTGGGAAGAGACTGGCACAACTCCTGGAAGGAGCCCGAAAAAGTAGAGCCTAGGTCAAGAGAAACGAAGAAGCTCCGAGTGTCGGCGGCACGAGCCACTTCTTCCTCGAACGCTGTCATGCGTTCCAATTGTTCAGCGGAGCCCGCGGCCGAGGCAGCCACCCACCTAGCCTCCTTGGACTTCACTGAAGGGTTCCTTTTCTCTGATCTCCCCAACTTTAAGCGTGCCAGGCGGTCTTCCAGAAAGTTGGGATGGAAGGCCAAGCAAAAGCTGCAGGACGAGGTGTCATGGCCGACACCTAGGCAGTAGACACACGTGAGATGGGGACTGGTGCACGACATCTTCTAGCCGCAAGGACACCGGCAAAATCTGGGGGAAGATTTTTCTTCCATGATCGAAGACGCAAGGCGCGATTGCTAACTCGAACGAGTTTTAATTTCAGTAAATCCAAAGTTTTAAAAGCCAGGGCCTACAAAATGCCTGAATCTTCCAGCGGAAAGGAAGATCTGGTGTCACAGGGCGGAGCCGAGATATATACCACCCGGGTGGGTGGGAGGAGCCAGCTTGAAGAAAGGGGAAAGGGACATGCCAATAAGTGTGGATGAACAACATATCCACGATCCTAGAAAAATATATTTCAGAGGGCATTTGAAAAATGACACCTGTCATGTCGATGAGGTGAGGTAATAAAATGGCTATGTTGAAAATTTAGGTCCAAAATCCAGAAAAACACTTCAACCTTTTTTCATAACTTAGTTGCTTTTCCACATTTTGACCCAAATGTTCAACATAGTCTTTTGAGGACCCCAACTTATGATCAAAAGAGGTGGATTTTTTTAAAAATGCTCTCTCTGTCTTATCGTCTCCCCTCCCCATCCTCGCTGGGTTCCCCCAGCACTCCATCCTGGGCCCCATCCTGTTCTCCTCTCTTCATCAACGACCTCCCCTCAGTCTGCTTGCATGCACAAATCCACATGTATGCTGATGATATGGTCATCTACACTTCTGGTCCCTCTACCACTGACGTGGAGGCCCCTCTTCAGCGAGATTTTAACAATGTGCTAAATTGGTTCCAAGCATGCCATCTGAGAGTAAATACAAAGAAAACAGTCTCTATGACCTTTGTTTCAAGACAAAAACTCTCAACTCTCTCATCCCCCCCTGTATTCACCACTCCTGATGGTTCCCCCTTGAAATTGTCTCCACCTTTAAATACATCGGGGTCTGGCTAGATAACAAGTGAGACTTCTCAACCTATATAGACTCCTTGCACTCAAAACTCTACCCAAAACTTGGAGTCATGTACTGCAACAAAGAATGCCTCTCTCCTCACGAGCATCGGGAGCTGTTCACTAAAATTATCCTCCTCATGCTCGGCTATGTGGACATCATATATGGCACTTCTCCCACCTCATCCCTAACAAACTAGACACCCTCCTAAATGCTTTCAGCCACTTCGCCACACACTTCCCTTTCTGGACTCACCATTGCTTCCTTTACTCCTCCCTATCCATCCTTCCCCTCTCCCACTGCCGTCAGGCCCATTCCCTACCTTTATTGCTAAATTCTGGTTCGGACTTCTTCCCTCCTATCTCACCTCACTCGTCTTCCCAGCAAGTACCTCCTCCTACCCACTCTGCTCCAGGGTGTCCCGATACTTCTTCCTCCCCCAACCTCACTCTGTATCTGGTCAGTCTGCTTTCTCCTTCCACCTACTGTCCCTCTGGAATCAACTCTCATCCAACTGCTGGCAAGCCACCTCACTCCCAGCATTCAAACGCCTGCTCAGACTTGCTCCTACCACTCCTTGCCTCTGCCCTTAGCAATTCCCATAACTTGCTCTTATTTGTGTCCAGATTTTGTATTTTAAATGTTCATAAAAATGAAATATATTATAGTGTGTTTGTAAAATTCTGCACTATATGCTCTGAAAATTACTGCAATTTTTGCTGTTCCTCACTCCAATGTCATGTGTTCTCTTGTATACGTTTCTAACCCCAGGAATTCTTCAATATTCCTAACTCTTGCAGTCGGCATTCTGAGTAGAACTGCCCAGAGAATGGAACGTATGTAAATGATGGAACCCATCACTGTCTCGTGTCACTGTTCAAATGCAGCCCTTACTAACTGCTGCATTCTGTAATGCCTCAGATTTCATTCTCCGCCTGCGAAGTCAAGACACCTTGGAGATCTCTCCTCTTAGTCGTGACTCTTCTCAAGTCTTACTTCAAAAATAAAAATATTTTTAACTTTATTTTTCATCTGCTGCCTTTATTATCTGTTTTTATAGTTAGCAGAGGCAGAAGGGGGTCAAAGCGTGGGTCTCAGACTAGTCTGGCCCAGCCCCAATCTAAGCAGAACGCCTGATTTAATTGCCAAGGCCACCTCTCACATACCAGTAGGGGGCAGACTGGCTCACTACTTCCAGGCATGAAAAAACATTACCACAGACAAGTGGGTCCTGGAGGTGTAGAGTCAGGGTTTGTCCCTCAGTTTCAAATCCTTCCCAACATGAAGAACAAGAGTGTTCAGACCAGCTTCAAACTCAGAAAGAAAACTGCTAGAAGAGGAAGTGGCAAATCTGCTATTGCTAAATGTAGTGGAACCTGCCCCCCACAACAAAAAGGGAAAGGTTTCTATTCAAGATACTTCCTCACCACATAGAAAAATGGGGAATGGTGGCCTATTCTAGACCCAAGGTTACTAAACAGGCACCTGGCAAAGCCAAAGTTCAAAATGGTAACCTTGGCAATGATTCTGTTAACCCTCCAAGAAGGAGACTGGTTGGCATCACCGGACCTAAAAGATGCTTACTTCCACATCCCCATAAGGGAGTCTCATAGAAAGTACCTCGGGTTCAGACTCCCATCAGGTCACTACCAGTTCTTAGTAATGACATTCGGCCTCAGTTCAGCCCCAAGGGCATTCACAAAGTACTGTATCTGGCAGTGGTAGTGGCTCATCTAAGAAGGCAGGGGGTAACCGTCTTCCCTTACTTAGACGACTGACTGGTAGTGGGAAAATCCCAAGTGACACAGTCTCTAAAGATGACCCAGAACTTGCTGGAATCCCTAGGGTTCCTATTAAATTTAAAGAAATCAGTCCTAAAACCAATACAAGTATTGCACTTCATAGGAGCAGAGTTGGACACACTGAAGGGAAGGGCATTCTTCCCTGGGACAGGGTAAGCAACCTCCTTCAAGTTGCAGGGTCCTTCAAACCAAACAAATCAAGTCCAGCAAAGCAGTTACTGCAGCTCCTAGGCCACCTGGCAGCAGCAACAGGAGTTATCTTAGGAGCAAGGTTCCAAATGAGGGACATTCAGTTCCATCTCAGGGCACACTGGTGCCAAAGAAGGGACTCTCTTGCAAAGTTGGTGCCAGTAACAAAAACTTTCCTACAGGCGTTCCAATGGTTGTAGGCAAAGGATAACTTCAGAGAGGGAGTTCCTTTTGCGAGAGCTACCATCAGTAACTATCACCACAGATGCTTCCCTCCTAGGTTGGGGAGCACATCTGGGGTCTTACAAAATACACAGCACTTGGTCAAGTGCAGAGTCACTCCAGCACACAAATCTGCTGGAACTCAGAGCAGTGTTTCTGGCCCTGCAGGCCTTTGCATCCATGATACAGGGCAAGGTGGTACAGGTCAGAACAGACAATACCACCACCATGTACTGCACAAACAAACAAGGAGGAACAAGGTCCAGCCATTTATGCACAGAGGCAATGAAGGTTTGGTCTCTGGTCTACTCACTTCAGGCCTACCTAATCGCTATCCATCTGCCAGGCGGTTTTACTACAGCGCTGATGCCGACATCCCTGACAGTGACAGACACAATGGCGTGTCAGCATTGTACTGTCGGGGATGCCAGTGTGTCTTCTTCGGGGGGGCTGTGCCCTAGAACCCCCGGTCTCTAGATATACAACTCTGACTCAGAGTTGTCTCGGGGAGGGGGCACAACACCGAGAGATGCATCTCCGGTGTCTGCAGGGACCAGCACAGCGACCTGACGATTTCGGGTGAAATCTGTCACTGTGCTGGTCTTCATGGTCGTGGTATCGACCTCCGGTCGGCATACCCTGCCAGGCAAGGATAACCCCCCTGGCAGATGCCCTGAGTCGAATCAACCAGGACCATCATGAGTGGTCCCTCAACAGGCAAGTGCTGGAGGTAGTATTCAGGAGATGGGGCACTTCAGAGATAGATCTCTTTGCGTCCCAGGACAACCACCAATTGCCAAAGTTTTGTTGCAGACCACCAGTGGTGGGCACTGTTCCACTGGATGCCCTGGCACTGGATTGGTCGGGAATGAAGCTTTATGTATTCCCTCCTTTTCCTCTGTTGCTCAGGGTATTGATCAAACTCTGCTCCCAATTAGCATCAATGATCTGGATATCTCCAGACTGGGCCAGGCAGCCATGGTACTCTTTACTGCTCTACATGAATGTGGCCCCTTCAATTCACCTCCCAAGGAGCCACAATCTGCTGACATCCTCTCAAGGGAGGATCCTGTACCCGAACCTCAAATCCCTCAGACTCAAGGCTTGGCTCTTGAGTACTTATTTATTTATTTTTAGTTGTTTAACAAGGTTTAGCACACTAAGCTGAAAGCTTTTTTTTACAGGAGCGACCTGGGAGCACAGGGAAGTTAAGTGACTTGCTCAGGGTCACACAGTACGCAAGTATGCATACTTAAGAGTATGTAGGCTTGCATGTGTCTGAAAGTGTTTTAAAAAGTGTCGAGAGGGTACAGGAAGCCCTTCACTAAGACCACCTATGGCTCCAAGTGGAAGAGATTTTCTTTATGGTGTTCATCTAATAATGTAGTCCCCTCACAGGCAGGGGTGCCAGCCATGCTGGACTACCTCACCCATTTGCACTCCCTGGGTTTGCAGCCCACTACACTAAAGGTGCATTTGGCTTCTGTTTCAGCATATACTGTATCTCAGCTGGTAAGAATGTATCTTTGGCTTCCAATCCTATCTTTAAGAAGTTCTTTAAAGGTTTGTCCCATCTGCACCGACCTCATAGGGAACCAGTACCTGCATGGAACCTTAATGTGTGTATTGCTAAGCTCATGGGACCACCATTCGAACCAATGGTTTCACCCCATCTGAAATATGTTACATGGAAAACAGTGTTCTTGGTGGCTATCACTTCAGCCAGATGGATTAGTGAGCTTCAGGCCTTGTGTGTTGAACGGATTACATTTCCTACCAGTGATCAGAACAAACAGGAAGTTCTTACCTAAGGTGGTGTCTGATTTCCACCTTAACCAGTCCATTACTCTACCTGTATTCTTTACTGAACATTCTAGTTCAGGTGAACGCAGACTTCATAGTCTAGATGTCAAGAGAGCTTTGAGCTACTACATGACTCATATAAGGACCACAGAACAGACAGCAACTGATCCTAACCTAAATAAAGGAAAAACAGCATCTAAAAGAACCATCTCTCGGATAGGTCAATGTATCCAATTCTGTTACTCAAAAGCTGGAAAGAAGCCTCCAGTAGGATTAAGGGCCCATTCCACAAGGGGCACAGCTGCTACCATAGCAGCAGCTAGGGATGTCCCACTGCTAGAATTCTGCAAAGCAGCTACATGGAGGACAGTATATACTTTCATAAAGCACTACTGTTTGGACACCCAGTCCAGGAGTGATGCTAGGTTTGGCACAGCAGTTCTGCAGAGTCCATTCCCAAAGTAGGTTCTGTGCCTGCCTCCAAAGGTACTGCTTAGTAGTCTGCAAGAGTTATGAATATTGAAGAATTCCTGGGGTTAGAAGAAAAAATTACTCACCATAGTAATCTTGTTTCTTCCAAGGTATTCTTCAATATTCATAACTCTCCCACCCTGCCGCCCCTTCCAGAACCTGTGGCCTCTGCATCTCATGTTGAATAATTATAGGTATTAAGGCTATACACTGGCCTGGTCACACGTTTTTCAGCCCAGCTGAGTATTGTTTTTCCTTTTCAGGTTATTCTGACATTCTGGAGAGTTTTTCTCCTCTTTTGAGAGGCTGATTAATATGGGTGCTATAGTTACAATTGTTACTATTACTATTTTATTATTAGGGATTATAGGACCATAGGTACCTAGTTATTAAGATAGTCTACGTAGGGCCTTTCCTTGCAGATTATCCATGAAATCTGAGGCATTATAGAATGTAGCGGTTAGTAAGAGCAGCATTTGAATAGTGGCACGAAACAATGATGGGTTCTATCATTTACATACATTCCATTCTCCGGGCAATTCTACTCAGAAGGCTGACAGCAAGAGTTATGAATATTGAATACCGTGGAAGAAACAAGCTTACTATGGTGAGTAATTTTTTCTTTCTACTTACCCAAACTCCCCTTGGTCGCTCCTGGAAATGAGCCCTGGCTAAGTGTGCCTTTCACGTTACCAGAGTTTCAATAAATAAATAAATTGTGTGGAGCGACTGCAAAAACATGTTTCAGAGGGGATTTGAAAAATTACACCTGTCATGTTCATGAGTTGGGGTACCATAAGGGCTATGTTGAATACTTGGGAACACATTCTGCAAAAGTCACAAAGTTATTGAGTTAATGCTGAAAAAATTCAACATTTTTTCATAGCTTTTTTTTTATTAAAATGCCAACTTTTTAATTAAAAACAGGTATTTTCTTTTGTTACAAGTAACTAGTAAAAAGTAGACCTTCCCTACCTGTCAATCAACTGTCTTTCCACACATTCAATAGATGGAATGTTTATCATGTAATACAGGAATTTAAACTTCTGCAGAAAAACTGTGGCTGAAAGCTCAACCCCTCACACACAATAGATGGCATTATATGGAGCAAAGGTCTAAATATATGGCAGGATGAGCAGCAGAGACTGCCCTGACAAGCTGGTAAGGATAGGAGGGGGACTTTCATTGTAACCAAAGAAACACCAGGGACGGAAACTGTGACTAGAGCTTCATTTTTTAAAATTTGTTTATATGTGTAAGGCAAGGATCATGAGAGGAAAATTTTATTATATTTTTACAAAAATAATGGTTATTTTTATGGCCTTGTTGAAGGTTTTCAGTGAGTAAAGGTGGCAGCCATGTTTGTGATGGCAATCAGGGATGAGTGAAGAGAGTCATGAATTCTGTACGGGATTTGCCCACATTCAAATACCACTGCCTGAACTTGTTCCAAGCTGTGCATTTCTGTGGAATTTACATACAAGTCTTAGAAATGCGAGTTACTTATCAGTAAGAGTAGATCTGAGAGAATTTCCACCACAGAGCCACACCTTGGAAATGTAAGCCGTCGGTGTCAGGACCACGCTGAAATTTATGCCTAGCTGGGGCCACCCACATTAATGCACATTGGTGCTACCTATAAGACATGGGAGGCCACATCACTTTTCAGTTTCCTGCCAGAGACAAACTCAGAACAAAATCACAATGACAGGAACTAGGTCAGAACCTTAACCAGGCACATAGGAGAGGTGAAGACAACGGACAATTGAGAAGCCCATCCAGGGCACAGAACAGGAAAAGACACACTGTGCAGCAGCTGGTAGGTCTGCAACAGTATGCCACCTGTAATACAGAACGAGGCAGGGTGAGAGGGTGAGTTGTGGCTCAGTGGAGGACGTTCTCTTGAAGATTTAGTGCTACTGATAAGTAATGCAACTATCTTCATTGAGGAACTCTCTTCCACAAAGCCAATCCTTGGGAACGATTCCCAAGCAGTACATAAAGTAAAATGGAAGGAAGGCCCCACAGTAGGGACCTATAGGACCCCAAGACAGAAGGCTTTGGAGGATGACATGGTCGAAGGCAGCACATCTATGGGTCACCAGGTCCAGGATGTAATGTTTAGTGAAAGTGCGGACAGAATTCCATGTGGTAGCAGCACATATGCTAGCAGCCTAGATGTTAGGGAAACAAGACAGAGGCAGCAATTCCACACTCCTTAGCCTGCTTCTGGTAACAAAAGAAAATACAAGATGCCAACCATTTGGAAAGGCACTGCTTCCAAATGGGGGTGGCCACAATTGGTGGGGAGGGGAACTGAAAGAAAGATTGTGAGGACTTCTTATTGCCCTTCGTACAGTCCAAATAGAAGAAAAGCGCCCTGTGGATGTCCAGAAGATATAGAACTTCCCCACTATTTCAGAGGGAAAGGAAAAAAAAAAAAACAGGAACTCAGGAAGGTGAATAGTTTGATACAAAATGAAGCCAGAATAAAAATGAAAAACTGTAGATGGGTGTATAGAGACAGTCGATCTGGGGCCTGGGGGAGAGGACCTATGAGGAGAGGCTCAGGGAGCTCGACATGTACACCCTGGAGGGGAGGAGGGATGGGGGGACATGATAGAGGTCTTTACAATAAGTACATGAAAGGGATCAATAAAGGAGGCCCAGTCAGGGTGCTCCAAAGGAAGAAGGGTGGGGCAACGAGAGGTCATGGGTGTAAGCTGGAAGGGGGCAGACTCAGAGGGGAGAGTAGGAGATGTTATTTCACCGAAAGGGTGGTGGAGCCATGGAATGCACTGCCCAGGGAGCTGGTAGAGGTGGAGATTGTGGATGGGTTTAAATGGGGATGGGACAGGTACAAGGGAGGTAAATCTGACCAGGCCCAGTACAGGTGGAACATCTGGGACTGGGGACAGTATAACCGGAGAGCACAAAATGAGCCTCATTGCAGGTGCTGAAAATCGAGCAGACTCAAGAGACCATTAGGCCTATTCGCTGGCATTTTAGTATGTTAGTATGTTAAAAAGTGAGGTAAGGAGGCTCTGCCACCAAAGTCTGAAACTTGAACACTAATTGAGGTGAAGTAATGGCTACAAGGAACAGTATTTTCCTGGAAAGGAAACACATTTCACAAGTGGCAGTCACTTCAAAGGTAACCTCTGTAAGGCATTCCAAAACCAAGTTAAGATCAAACAGAGGAACTAGTTTATGGACCAAATGACTTATTTGCACAAGCCCCTATGGAACCTGCAGGACACCTCTAGCTGGGCTACTATCTTGCCCCTTATGAGGACATGAATGGCCGAAATGGCCAAAATATGCACCTTCATGGAAGGATACTGGAGGCCAGAATAAGACAGGGATAGTAGGTAATCCAAGACATGCTGCATAGGACATGAGGAAGGGTCCATTGAGCGAGAAGCACACCAAACACTGTAATGTTTCTACTTTATGGAGTATGTGTGCCTCATCAGACAGCTTAGGAGCCACAAACGAAACATCTAAAACCGCACAAGAGACCCCAAAAGTGGGCGAGTACTATGTCCTCAGGAGCCAGGCATGAAAGTGTAGTGACAAACTCCTGCTACAAGAGTCCCATTTGCAGAGGAAGAGGGACCAGGGGTTCCACCAATAACTGCCAGAGCAGAGGGAACCAAATCTTCTTTCTGGGCCAAGGGGGCCACCAGTATTAGTGTCACCCCCTACACCCATAATTTGACCAATACCTGCTTGATTAGAGATAGTGGAGGGAAAAAAGCATACAGAAAGTTCCACTTCAAGGACAGGGACAACGTTTCTCGATGGTCATCTGAAACACAGCTGTTCTGTGTTGTGTGGGGATGTAAAACGACCCAACTCAGGATGAGACTGAGCCACCATCTGGCAGGGACAGTCTACCAGGACAATTAGAGACCCATGCAGGAACACAGCCATGATGAATATGTGTTGTGCCACAGCACACTCCCAGACCCGTATGGCTTCTCTGCAGAGGGAGTAAGAGTGGGTACTTTTTTGTATGCTGGAATACTGTATGACATAAACATCCACACGGACTATGAGCAGACTACCCTGAATGTGAGAGTCGAAAGCCAGGGGGCCAGAAAGAACAGCCCTCATCTACATAATGCCATGCGGGGAGAGAGAGAGAGAGAGTAAACAATGGGGGACCAGGCAACCTGTGCACAAAGGTCTGCCAAATGTGCCCCTTATCCATTCTCATTGAATCTGTGGTGAGGACAGTCAAGAGGGGTCACTCAAAAGAACAAGGCCACTTTAAGGAGATGAGAGCAATCCCACCACCAGCAAAGGGCTCTGCATAATCGGTGCACCCCTTTTCGACACCCCGATGGCAAAATAGGAAAAAAAGACCATTACGGCAACATTCGTGGTACTGGTCCTCTTTCCGTGTTTCACCTTACCCTAGTGTTCTGCCCCTCCCCAGACCAACTCTGACCTGGAGTTAGAATCCTAAAGTCTGGGGGGGGGGGTGTGTGAGGGGGAACAGCCCCCCACAGAAAACACCCATAGAACAGGCAGCACAATACCTGCGTCAGTACTGTGCCATCGCCGTGGGGGAAGTCGACATTGTTGCTGTCGACAAAACTTGGTGCTTCCCTGCATAATGGTCCCATGATCAGAATGGGATGATCCACTGGGCCCACTGAGCAGAAATTATCCGCTGAGAGATGCACATATGAAAGGGCCATGGGAGCTGTCACAAAGACAGCTGCCATGAGGCCTAGGAGCTGTAGCATAAATCTGGCAGAGACCCAGGAGCATGAAAGAAGCATCAAAGAAGGAATACTGGCTGCCACAGTGTAGTGTGTTAGGCTCAACGGGAAGAACTCAGGGGCCAAAGCACTCAGCTGGTTCAGCTCTGAGGTTGCCCAAGCAGTAAGGGACAAGAGGTCAGCCTACAAGAGATACAGAAAGACGAAAGGTGGACAGGGAAAACTACCTAAGGTTGGCCAAGGTGGCAAGCAAGGTAATGCAGCAGGCTAAGGTGCAAAAAGAACTGCAGATAGCCAAGGGAATCAAAAAGGAGAAGGCTTCTTTCAGTACATAAGTGAAAAAAGGAACAAGAAGGACGAGACCGTTACACTTAGGAAAGAGGATTAATGGGTAGAGGAGATGGGGGGAAAAGCTGAGGTACTGAATGAATACTTCTGCTCTGTCTTCACAAAAAGACAGAAAGATGGGGGGGGGTGAAGGAGCATGGATGTGGTGACACAGGAGGAGAGAGTGAAGAAAGGGCTGCTAGCACTTCATTTTTTATTTACTGAGTTCCTGGATTACACCTATGAGCGGCTGCTCGTTTATGGGTTCCACGTCAGTTACAAGGACAAAGATGTAGGGCAGTGTCAGTTGTGGATCCATAGATAGCCAGTCCATAATCGACAAGGGAGACGACTGAGCTGTTCATAGATTCAACAGTGCTTTTGGTGGTAAAAAATCCCTATTCTTGTATTGATAGCCTTTACAGTGTTATCAATGTGTTGGACATATGACAGAGTGGAGTCTATTGTGATACCCAGGTATTTGGAAAAACTGGACGTGCTCCAGGGTGTCACTGCTTTCATTTCTGATTGCAAGGGGTAATGCTTTGAACTTACTTTGGCTGCTGGAGTGTAACACTGTGTTTGTTTTTTCACAGTTCATGATCAGTCTATGGTCATAAAACCATTTCTCTGTGGATGAGAATCCCCTTTGGAATTCTGCTGTTAGTTGTTCTGGATGGGGGTCTCTGGTGAAGATTACCTCATTGTCTCTGTAAAGCAGCATCTGGGTCGGAAAGGAGGCCAGCAGTTGGTTTAGGAAAAGACTAAATAGTAGGGGCCCCAGAATTGACCCCTGTGGGACCCCAGAGCAGACAGGTCTGCTAACAGAGGTGGTGTCTTCTAGCCTGACCTTTTGCGATCGGTTGTGAAGGTAGCTGTTGAACCATGAAACGGATTCTGGAGAGAATCCCGATAGCAGAAAACTGATTCAGAAGGAGCTCATGGTGCATCGTCTCAAAAGCTTTTGATAAGTCAGTAAATGTTGCTCCTACCAGAAGGCCTTGGTCTAGGGAGTGGTGGATGTAACCTGTGAATTCCAGTAATGCTGCGATGGTACTGTGACCTGGTCAAAAGCCATGTTGTTCAGGACAAAGGAGATGGTGCTGGTTCAGATACTCAACATGCTGATCTGCTGCAATCTGCTCTACAGCTTTTTTTTGAGGGGGTAGTATGGAGATAGGTCTGTAGTTGTTGTGTAGAGTCTGATCACCTCCTTTGAGGAGATGCTTACTGATATATTCAGAGTCCTGGAGAACTTAGTTAGTATAGCTCAAAAATCGCCAAACTCAATCGTGCAAGAGTTCAGCGAGATCAGCACTGTTGGGGACACGTGGGAAGAAATTAACCAGACCAGATAACATTGGACCCTTTGTGCTATAAATTTGGGATCAGACACACTTCTTTAATCAGAAAGTATGCATGTAATGAAAACTACATCTCAGTGAGCCTAGCAAGGTTGCAGGCACAATAAAAAAAAAAAGGGACACTGAAAACAGTAAACCGGCTGACAGTGTCCCTTTAAACCAGTTTTATCATGTCTCCCTGTAGAACTGAATTCTGAAACTAGAGGATGGGGAGTGCTTAGCCCTCACTAGCCAATGTCAAATGTTAAATGTGTATCAGTAACAGGAGTGTCACAATATACAGGTTACTCACCTGTAACAGGAGTTCTAGGAATGGTATATGTTGTTCATCCACACTTATTGGCAGGTTCCTTGCCGCTTTAAATCTTGCCGGAAGGTCTTCAAGCTGGCTCCTCCCACCTACCCAGGAGGTAAAACTCTCGGCTCCACCCCATGACACCAGATCTAGCCCGCTGGAAGCCAGATTGAGCGTCGTGTGGATGAACAACATATACCATTCCTAGAACTCCTGTTACAGGTGAGTAACCTGTATTTCTAGGGACATGGATATGTTGTTCATCCACACTTACTGGCAGACTCTAGCAGTTCTCCAGGAGGAGGGAGGCAAGGCGCACACCCCTACTTAGGGAATAGAGACTGAGAACCGAGGCCCCAAAACCAGCATCCCCGCCGTGACTCAAGGACGACATGTAGTGGGTAATGAAGGTATGTGCCGACTTCCAGGTAGCAGCCCTGCAGATATCCTGGATAGGGACATCCCTGGAAGCAGCCACCGATGCAGCAGTATGGCGGGTAGAATGAGCTCTTATCCCTCTGGGAGGCTCCATGCCCGCCAGCCTATAGCAGAGATCTATGCAGGAGGTGACCCACCTGCTTATCGTCCGCTTGGCTGCAGGTCTGCCAGGTGCAGCTTCAGCGTGGGTGACAAACAGCTGGCGAACCTCTCCCCGAACTTCAGCCGTCTGCTCCTTATAATGAGTGAGCGCTCTTCTAGGGTCCAAAGTATGGAGCCTATATTCGGCCTCCGAGGTGTGATTGGGGTAGAACACCGGCAGAGTCAACACCTGGTTAAGGTGAAACTCCGACACCACCTTCGGAAGGAACTTCAGGTGGGGGCGCAGGGCAACCTTGTCCCTGTGGAAGACCAGATTAGGAGACTCGATGGAAAGCGCCTGGAGCTCTCCCATCCTTCTGGCTGACGTGATAGCCACGAAGAAGGTGGTCTTCCACGACAGGTGGGAGATATCGTACCTGTGCATTGGTTTGAATGGCTTGCCCATGAGCTTGGCCAATACCAGCAGTAGATCCCATGGAGGTGGAGGTTCTCGCACCGGAGGGGAAATGTGATTGAGGCCTTTGAAAAAGCACCAGACCACCTTCTCCTGTGCCACCGACTGCTTCCCGGCCCGCGCCCAGTAAGCAGAGATGGCTGCCAGGTGCACCTTAAGGGTAGTCGACCTATGCTCTTGCTGAGAAAGGGACCACAGGTAGTCCAGAATGCTTGCCAAGGGACAGGCGGAAGGGTCCAAGCCCTTCCCCTGACACCAAATGGAGAATCTCTTCCATTTGAAGGCATAGCATTTCCTGGTTGACTCCTTACAGGACGCCTCAACGACGTTGAGGACCTCGTCGGAAAGACCCAAGGCCTGGAACTCTAGCCGCTCAGGAACCAGGCCGTCAGGTGCAGGGATTGAAGGTCCGGATGGAATACCTTCCCCTGGTTGACTGAGATCAGGTCCGGGCGGGCTGAAATCCGCCTCGGGAGCCTGGAGCTGAGACTGAGGAGATCTGGATACCAGAACTGGCGGGGCCAGTCTGGGGCTACCAGAATCACCTGTGCCTTGTCCCTCCTCGCCTTGAGAAGCACCTTGTGGATCAAGAGAAATGGGGGAAAAGGCATAGAAGAGGCCCGGGATCCATGGCCTCGAGAAGGCATCCCCCTGCAGCGAGCCCTGCTGAGGGGGGCGGGCATGGAACAGTCTCAGCTTCGCATTCTCCCTGGAGGCAAACAGGTCCACCTGAGGCGTGCCCCAGCGGGAGAACAGATCTTGTACTACCTCCAGCAGGAGAGACCACTCGTGAGGCTGAGACCCTATTCGGCTTAGGGCATCGGCCAGGGTGTTGGAGGCTCCTGCCATCGAATAGCTAGGAGATCCGCCTCCAGGCTGTGACAAGGACCATATGAGAGCCTCTGCATAACAGCAATGGAGCGCGTCCCGCCCTGGAGGTTTAGGTAGTACATGGTCGTGGTATTGTCCGTCTGGACCTGAACCACTTGACCCCGTAGAAATGGAGCGAAGGTGGTGAGAGCTAGGCGGACCGCTCGGAGCTCCAGCAGGTTGATATGGCATCGGGACTCCCAAGGGGACCAAAGGCCGTGCACTCTGTGCTCCCCTAGATGGGCACCCTAACCCATCAGAGATGCATAAGTCGACAGAGAGACCGTCAGCTCGGGGCGGACGAACGGGATGCCCTCCTGCAGATGTGCCGGAACGGTCCACCACTGGAGAGCGTTCCACATCTCCTGGGTCACTGTCACGGGCTGGTCCAACGGATCGCAGCGTTGTGACCACTGGCTGGCCAGTCCCCACTGAAGGGGACGCATGTACCAACGGGCCCAATGGACCACGCTGGTGCAGGCCGCCATGAGGCCCAGGAGGCGCAGGAAGTCCCGGGCAGGGTGCGATTGCCCAACCAGAAATGATTGGGCCGGGAGCCGAGCTTGGGCTCAAAGAGAGTCAAGCTCTGCCTCGATGACGAGTATCACCTACTTCGGCACAAGTTCCGACTTGGCCTCATTGATGAGGAGGCCAATCTGAGAGCAAACCTGGAGGGCCAGATCTCTGGACCGCTCCACCTCCGCTCTGGAGGGGGCTGCAATCAGCCAGTCATCCAGGTAGGGGTACACCCGGACCCTTCGGCGCCGTAGGAATGCTGTCACCACTGCCATGCATTTGGTGAAGACCCTGGGAGCTACAGAGGCCGAAGGGCATGGCCCGGAACTCATAAAGGGATCCCTCCGCTCTGAAGTGGAGGAATCTCTGATGAGACGGACGGATCGGGACGTGAAAGAACACGTCCTGGAGGTCCAGGGAACAGAACCACATGCCTCGTTCCAAGGATGGGATTATCTGAGCCAGAGTGACCATCCTGAAGGTCCGAGACCTTAGGAACCTGTTCAGGTTGTGCAGGTCAAGGATGGGGCGCCAGCCCCCCATCCATTTTGGGACCAGGAAATACCTGGACACAAACTCCGGGTCTGGAGGAGGATCCGCCACCTTCCTGATCACCTCTTTTTCGAGGAGCAGGGAAATATCGGCTCAGCGGGCCGACAGCAAGACTGCACACCCCGTGGCCCCCCGAGGGTGGCGCCTGCTTGAACTCCAGAGGCAGACCCTTTCCTACCACCTCCAACACCCAGCGGTCCATGGTGATAGCGGACCAGGCAGAAATGAAGTGGCAGAGCCGTCCCCCCACGAGGGGAACCCAGGGGGAAGTGACGAGGCTGGGGGCGGCACACCTCAACCCGTCACTGGGCAGGCTTGGAGGAGGAACCGGCCGAGGGACCTCCTAGGCCTTTACCTCCTTGCTTCCTGTTGGAGGAAGCCACCAGCTTGGGTTTGGGACGCCAAGCGCGAGCCTTTTGCTGGTGCTGTTGGGCCGGATGTGCTGCAGGGGCCGAGGGACGAAAGGACTTTTGCTGTGGTTGATGGCGGCCTTTGTCCCTCTGGGCGGAAGTGACAGAGTCCAGAGTGGCATTGGACTTTTTGATCCGCTGGAGGTGTCCCTCCACTCCAGGGCCGAAGAGGTCAGTCCCCAAGAAGGGGACGTCCACCAACTTGTGCTGGGTATCCGCCGTGAAGGTGGATATCCTCAGCCATGCCCTGCGGCGCATGGCCACCGTGGCCGCTACTGACCTAGCACAGGAATCACCTATGTCCAGAGCAGTCTGAAGCTGCTGCTTCGCCACCGCCCTACCCTGGTCCCGCACCTGATGGACCGTGGTCTGCAGGTCGGCCGGGAGATGAGGGACAACCTCATCCAGGGAGCCCATGAGGGCGTGGGAGAAATGTGCCATTAGCACGGCCGAGCTTGCCTGTCGGAGGCCGAGGGAGGATGCAGCGTACACCTTGCACCAGGCAAAGTCCAGCTTTTTGGACTCTGTCGGGGGCTTATCCATGTGCTGAGCATTTCCGGAATGCCAGAAGATGCTGTCTGTGACTAACCCCTCAGCAGAGGGGTGCTGCGAGATACCGGGCAAAGAGCCGGTGGGGACCGCATACTTCCTGGCCATCCTGGCCGAGGGCACAGGACAGGAAGCAGGCCGCTGCCAAAGCGCCAAGGCTGGGCCGACAATAGCCTCAGCCACGGGGAAGGCCTCCGTGGGTGAATCCCCTCGGTCCAGTATCTCCATCAGGGGATACTTGGCCCGTTTGGACACGGGCTCCAGCTGCATCCCAGTGGACTCCGAGATGAGTCGAAGCAGACCCAAGAAGGACGATGGGCTATCGTCCAATAACTGGCCCCCGGAGGACTCCAGGTCGACCTGCCTGGAGAACAGGGAGGAGTCGTCATTGGACTCCAAAGAGTCTGTGAAGAGCTGCCTTGGCCCTGAGCCACCCTCCACCTGCCGAGGACGGTCGGGAGTGAGGGTGACCGACAACCTGTGGGGCAGGCCGTGACCCGACCGAGAATCCTTGGTCGGTGCCCCAGACTTCGGTTGTGGAGGCGGAGGTTCCACCACAATCGGTGGAGCAGCCAGTTTCGGCCAAATAACCGGCCCAGGAATGGGCATCTCGACTGAGGCGAGTGGTTGCTTTGGTCGTTCGGGCGACAGCCACTTGATGGCCAGGGGCTGAATCGGAGTCGATTTAGTCCCGGACAACAGTAACTGCTGCCACATAAGCTCCTCGTAACGTCGACGTAATTTACGTCAAAGCCTCTCCTCATCCGAGCAGGAGGACGAGGGGGAATGGTGTTGCCACTTGCTTCGGTACCGAGACCGCGACTGCCCATGTCGGTGGGAACAGCTTGACCGAGATGAAGTCCGAGACCGAGACCCTCGGAGTGACCGAGGGCGGGCCTGGGAAGGGGCCGGGGACACCCGCTCTTCCCTCGGCTCGGGCACTTTATCCGGGGTCTGCCACCGAAGGTGCAGGCAGATCCTCGGTCTCCACCAGGGGAACCGGCGAAGGTGGGTTGTCGGCTTCACCAGTTGACAACCCGTCCGACGGGTCGAGAAATATCTCGATTGCATTGACGGGTGTCTCAGCAGGCTGGCCTGATGGGGACGCCATGAAGCCAGAGGCCTTAGCCGCAACCTTGACCGAAGTCGACGGTCGGCTGTCCGGGGAAGGAGACCTCTCCCGCTCCCACAAATGCCGACGGTGGGACTTACCCTTCAACTTCTTCTTCTTGGGCCAAGAGGAAAGTCCAGATGGCCCCTCTCCCTTCGTGGAAAGGGACTGACAAAGCTCCTTGAACAAAGCCAAGTAAGAGGAACTCAGAGAGAGCGGGATAAATGCCGTGGACGAGGAGGAGGAAGATGCGGCCTGGGCCGCCTCCTCCTCGAGGGCGATCATATGCTCGAGCTGCTCAGCCGAGCCGGCTGCCGCGGACACCGCCCAATGAGCCTCTTTGGATTTGCCAGCGAGTAGCAGCTTCTCGGGGCACCAGAGCTCAATCGGGCAACCACGATCCTCCAGGACGGTGGCGAAAAAGTGGCACAAATCGCGGGCCTGTGGGTCGTGATCTAGGCCTAGGCAGTGAGACTTACGTGGAGTGCGGATCCATCCTGGACATTTTCTGCCCGCCAAGGGGCACCTCCAGCCGGGAATCGATTTGTCCGCCGCGCGAGGATGATGAAGACCGAAGTTTAGAAAACTTCAAAACTAGTTTCGGATGAACCGAAGAGTTAGGATCCAGTCTAAAATGCAGAGCGCTAAGGAGGAAACCTGAGCTTCCAAGCGGTAAGGAAGATCTGGCATCATGGGGCGGAGCCGAGAGTTTTACTACCCAGGTGGGTGGGAGAAGCCAGCTTGAAGACCTTCCGGCAAGATTTAAAGCGACAAGGAACCTGCCAATAAGTGTGGATGAACAACATATCCATGTCCCTAGAAATCAAAATTATAGTTTGATGTTTTTCTGTGTCACGACAGTCACATATAATGTTTATCATAGTAATCAGCATTTATCTAAAAAAAATAGTAAAAATCTGATTGGAAGAAGGTTAAGAATCAGTAATCATGGCTGCATCTGGAGAAAGGCATGCTGCTAAGCAGCAAGTTAACATGGTTTACCATGGTACGCCGTGCTGCATGATAATCACAATATTCTTTTTACAATGATAAATTATCACTAAGCTGTCCCAGTGGCACTGAGGGCTGAGGCGCTGGACGCCTTACCTTGCGCAATGCCGGCAACCCGTGTTCGGGAATGAGCACGGGCCGCTGGGGTTCAGCAGGGGAGGAGAAGGATTGAGCATCCAAGGGACTGCTCTCCTTCTCCAGGGAGGGGTGTGCCAGTGGTCAGCGTATGACTGGCCCCTACCAGAGGCTGGGGGGCAGTGCGCTGATGCTGCAGAAGTGGGTGGAGGTGGAGCAGATGCCTGGAGGAACGCATGTGGGTGCGTGCGCGCTCCCTCCGCCAGCGTCACTGCACGCCCCATCTCCAAGGGACAAAAATGGAGGAGAAAATACGTTGCCGCGGTGCATGATGGAGGGCGCCTCGCAGGTCCCGCTCCCAGCTAGCCATGGTGCTGGCCACACTTGATCCAGTCTCCGGCAGGGGTCGGGGAACCCTGCCAGCCCTGCCGTGAGGGGGGGGGCTAAAAGCCCTGGGAGTAAGGATCAGCGCTGGCCGGTGGATGCCTGGGGACGGGGCTGGGGGCTCCCTCCAGACGTAGGGGCTGCAGCAACAGGAGCAGATATTAATAGCTAAAAACAAATTATCACCAGTGGGAATTATCATGCTATATCTCGTCAGGAGGTTTGTTTGGACTCCTGAGTTCTTCTCTCGGATACCCAGGGGCTTTTGCAAGTCCCAGTATCAAGATTGAAATCTGCTGGTGATGGAGCATTTTCTGTGGCAGCACCTAATAATATTCCACTTCCTATCCGTTCTGCCCCATTAGTGGGAAGTTTCAAATCTCAGTTAAAGACCTGGCTGTTTAGGCAGGCATTTGTAAGAGACAAATAAGCTCCATTACTCTAATGGATGTTTATTATACCTTACTTATTAGTTTAGATCTACTGCCGCTGTGATGTATTAACTGTAATACAGTCATCTTACTGTTAAGCGCTTTGAGCTCTGATCCTAGCCTATATGATCATATCGCGTTATCGTAACATCCCTTTTCAGTAAGCCAACTAAAAGGGGTCTGAAGTTTATGCAGATAGGAGGATTTTTCTTAATCCCCACCCCCCTCAACAAACAGCCTCAGCAGATATCTTTTGGCGAGTTCAGAACTTAGAAGTACAGAGTGCCTTCAAGAAGCTCAGTACCTGAAATGAAGAGACTGCAGTCAGGGTCCAGAAGTATAAACAAAACTCATGCATAAGCAACTGCATAGTGTCCATGAAGAATAAGACATCGTAGCATGGCAAGAGCATTCAACACAGAGCCAGATGACAACATGTGGTGTCAGCAGGTCGGATCGTCTTCCTAGGCAGAGGCATATGGTGACTAACAACAATATAATATATGGATGGCATAATACTGGATGTTTCTGCATTTTACCTTTCTTTGACAGCTTGGAGAGAGACTCGTGGTGATGTGGGACGGAATGGCAATGAGATATGGAATGGCAGAAGAGTCTCATTCCGGTCACCGTCGGCATTCACTGAAGCATGAGACATGTTATCTGACACATGGAGATGGAAAAAAATACAAGCAAGATGGGAAACTAAAAACTGAACCACAAACAACAGTACAGTACAGCACAGGACAACACCCAACAGGAACAAATGGCATCATTTTAATTTTCTTCCATGCAAAACTCCCAGTACTTGACATCTTCCCACTAAAGCTGATTAATTCTTAAAGGTGATACAAAACTGTTTTTTTTTTTACACCTCTAGATGCACTCCTGTTTTCTGTTTGGTGTCTATTCAAAATAATGTGTTCTGACATTTTTTGTTTAATAATCTATTTTTTGCCTTGTAATTGCTCCGAAACAATCCCTCTTCAGCAATTGCTACTTTCTTTTTTCTTACTGCCTGAATATTCTATGACATCAGTAACACCATTCCAGGCCACTCAGATGAATAGCATGGAATGGTGCAACAAAGGTCATGAAATGTCTTCGAAATCTGAAAGAAAACAGCAATAGCTGGTGAGGAGAGGAGAGTGGAACTTACGTAGATCTGAAAGCACCCAAAACTAGATTAGATTATTTCTTAAAAAACTAGTCAAAGTGCATCTGAATACACAACTGGCATGAAAGGAAAAATGTGAGGGCAGTTAACTATGTAAAAATAAATTCTATCACTTTTAGTAACGCTTGGATTTACCTTCTACCCCTACATAAACATCCCCCACTGCGACATTACATGGGCTCATCAGAGAAGAAAAAACACTCCAGGTAGAAAACAAAAGAAAAGAACAGTTACGTAAGAACTTACCATAACAGTAGCTATTCAAAGGAATCTCTGTCATCAGCTCACACCTATGGAACTTAGCCATCAGGTGCTAGGATCACATGGAAGCTTCTCTACAGCAATCTAGCAGGGGCTGCCCAAGCCAATGTCAGTTTCCAACATCACAGCCCTATATAAGCATGGGCAGCCCCACTCCCTCCTCAGTTCTTTCTCTAGCCAGAGGCCATAGCAGACAGGAGTCCCACCATGGAACTGTGGCGAGAGAGAAGGTACCCAACTAGCAAAAAGGTTGGAACAACAGGACAGCTGAGCTGGAGAGCGAGAGAGAGAGAAAAAGGGGATGGAGGGCGGGAGGGACAGCATGACCTGGTGTCAGAGATTCCCTCGAAGTAACTTCTTGTGTAACAGTTCTATCTTCTTGGGGGAAATTTATTTATTTAGTTTTTATTTACTGGGTAAGTGCCCTAGACAAAGTCTGCCTATTTTCAGGCATGACCCGGGGGAGGGGGATATAGATGAATGCCAACTGACCTTTAACCAGATTAAGCAGTTGGTGGCATTTTTAGTGAATGGGTCACTTGAAGAAGGGACCTGTGTGGCCCCGAAAGCTTGTGTATAATTCCATCTTTGTACAAGACACTTGTTGGTCCAATAAAAAGTATCAAACCTTCCATCTTCTCCTGTTACTGAATGGGGGAAATTTGGCCAGGGCACCGAGGAAATTCCCCTACTCTTTTCAAGAAGTGCCATGGAATCTTTAACATCCACCTGAACTACCACCAGAAGAGACAGATGGGACCTCAGTTTATTATTTATTTACTTGTTTGTTTTTGTTAACCAGGTAGGCACACTAGACAACAAGTGCCTATTTTCAGGTGCGACCCGGGAGGTTACAATACGGAAGAGAAAAAAATTACGATACAGCAAATTACGAAACAGCAAACATGGTACATAGTCATGGTAACATACGGGCCCACGTAACATGTGTAGCCAGAGTACAATATGGAAACATGATACAGAATCAGAGATAGAAACGTGATACAAATTCAACTTGCACTAAATGGTAGAGAAGACAATGGTATCTTGCAAGATACAGTAAGGAGGACAAATCGAACACAAGGTTCCATGGAAGTATGGGGAGGCAGGAGGTTAGGGTATTGGGGGGGCACCCTCGACAGAGACAGGGCTCCGGCTGGGGGACGAGAACTGCCCCCAATGGTTGCATCCTAGAGGGCAAGACAAGGTAATGTGGGGTTGTCTAAGTGCTTACTAAGAAGGGAGCTAGTGGGTAAGGAGGTAAGTGCTGTAGTGGAGAGTGGTGGAGGCCAATTTCAGCCTCGGGGAGAGGTGTCATGGTGAGGGATGGACTCCCCTGCATCTAGTGGGCACAAAGGCAAGTGGAGGCAGCTTTGAGGAACTTCCATAGGGAAGTTTTAAAGCCGGAGTGTGAGGGGGCGGCACGGACTGGGGCGGGGAGGGAGTTCCAAAGTCTCGGAGCGTAGACGGAGAAGGCCCAGTCACCAGTGAGGGAGCGGGTCCTCGGGACTGTGCAGACCTGGGTTGAGCAAGATCTGAGGCAGTAGGCTGGGGTGTAGTGTTTGAAGGGAAATGCAACAGCAGAGGGGCATGAGGTACGGACTATGCCGTCTCATCCGAAAGATGGATATCTCTGTCATCAGGTCATACCTATTGAATGAGTACCAAGCAGTGCAGAGCGCAAGACAGTCTTTGTGACAGGCAGTCCGAGACCCAAGAAAGAAGGCCCTGAAGCACAGCTAGGTCAAAGCCTGCCCTTCTTCTGGAGAAAATATCCAGACTATAGTGCTTGGTGAAAGTGTGGACAGTACTCCAAGTGGCAGCAGCACAAATTTTCACAACTGACATGTTCCTGAAACAGGCACTAGAAGTGGCCATGCCTCTGGTTGACGTCCATAAACCACACCAGGAAGTTGTTTACCGTACTTCCTATAACAAAAGTAATACAGTTGGACGGATATTTTGACAAGCACTGTTTAGGTACTGGAGTGCCCTCTTTGCCAGGGGCGAAAGAAACAAACAAACAAAAAGACTTTCTGCAGTCCTTTGTATGGTATGTATAGTACCTGAGAATTCTACGTAAATCCAAAATATGGAGCAATGCTTCCCCTGGATTGGCATGCTATGGGAAATAATCAAGCAGGTTGATAGATTGATTTAAAGTAACCTCAGACACCACTTTAGGAAGAAACTTAGGGTTGGTACGCAATGACACCGTGTCATTGTGAAAAATCAAATAAGGCTGCTCACACATGACTGCCTGTAGCTTTGAAATCCTTCGAGCAGAAGTAATAGCAACTAAAAATAATGCTTCCCACAGCAGAAAGCATAGCTCACAAGACGCAGCTGACTCAAAAGGAAGCAAAGTCAGTTTCTCTAGAACAAAATTCAGGTCCCAAGCCGGGACTGGATTCTGGACAGGAAGCTTCAAGTGTCGAATGCCTCTTAGTTCGAGTGGGAGCTCTTGTAGCAGGCTATAACCATTAGGACTGAATCTCAAGCAGTCCTGCACCAAGGAGGTGCCTTACCCCGGGTAGTGGAAGATGGTATGATGCTGGAACAGCAAGTCAAGACAGAAGTCCCTGAAGGACTGCCAGGCCGAAGCCAGCATGGCGTCTGGATGCAATGTCCAGGCTATAGTGCTTCACAAAGGTGTGCATAGAGTTCCAGGTAGCAGCCGCACAAGTCTCTGATGGAGACATTCCGAAGGGTGGCAAAGGAAGCAGAGACTCCTCTGGTGGAGTGACCCCTGACCAGTCCCAGAAGGGGTTTGTTGTGCTTCTCATAGCAAAATACAATGCAGTTGACAAGCCACTTAGAAATCGTCTGCTTGGACACCGGCTTATCCAAGTGCTGTGGCGTGAAGGCCACAAACAGTTGCTCTGATTTACGATGTGCAGCTGTGCACTCAAGGTAGTACCTCAGCACCCTGTGAACATCCAGAGTGTGAAGGAGAGCTTCTCCCCTATTAGAGGGAGAAGAAAAATAAACTGGAAGGTCAACTGACTGGTTGAGGGTCAATTCTGAGACCACTTTAGGAAGAAACTTAGGATTTGTTCTGAGGGAAACCCTTTCCCTGTGGAAAATTAAATACGGCTCTTTATACATCAGAGCCTGGAGCTCGGAAACTCTTCGAGCTGAAGTAACAGCAACTAAAAAACAAACCTTCCAGGAAAGACATTGCAGCTCAAAGTTGGCTGCGGGTTCAGAAGGTGGGACAGTAAGCTTCTCCAACACAAACCGGAAGTCCCGGGGGGGATAGGATCCCTAATGGGAGGTCTCATGTGTAAAATCGCCCTTAAAAAGGTGCGGGCCACATCCAATTGGGCTAAGGTTTTTTCCCACAAAAGGGTGTGATATGCAGAAACAGCTCACATGTGCACCGTTTTGGAGGAGCAGCTCAAGCCTTGTTGGTATAAGGAGAGGAGATACTGCAATGCTGAGTTCACCGGACAGGTAAGGGGGGTTCAGATGGTGAGACAACGCCCATCCTTGAAACACCTCCACTTCATAGCGCAAGTGGAAGTAGGAAGACTTCTCGCCGATACGGACATCCACCACCTCTTGGGAGACCCCGTGACCTGGACTTTGTTCGTCCGAAGGCCAAAGCATGAAGGTGCAAAGACGGAGATTGGGATGGACAGCGAGCCTGATCCTGGGACAGCAACTTCGAGCATATTGGCAGCGGGATTGGAGGTTCCGTGGACAACTGCTGAAGTAGTGGGAACCAAATCTGCCAAGCCATAGAGGGGCGATTAGAATCAGAGGGTCCAACCACCAAAGAAGTGCCCTCTTTACTGGCTCTGTGATCCTGACCATGTGGTCTAGGTCGTCTGAGCATTGATCCCACTGTACCCTGAGCATCCACTGTGGGATTCTCATATGGAGGCGAGCCAGAGGAGTGACAGGAATGGCCGCCGCCATGTGTCCCAGAAGTCTGAAGAAGGTCCTGGCCTGGACCTGACGGGTTACAAGGACCGACTCGGCAATCTCCCACAAGCGATTGCCCCTCTCTGGGGGTTAAAAAGCCATGCCCTGGACCGAATCCAGGACCGCCCCATGAAGACGAGTCTTTGGCTGGGCTCTGGGGAAGACTTTGGAAGATTTAGGGTGATCCCCAGCTCTCGGAATAGAGTATAGGTGTCTCCAAGAGCCTGAAGAAGGCGTGTCTTTGATGGGGCCGCAAGCAGCCAATCATCTAGGTAAGGGAATACATAATGTCCCTGGCACCTTAGAGCCACAGTTACTACCGCCAAGCATTTTGTGAAGACTCAAGGAGCGAAGGAGAGGCTGAACAGGAGAATCTGAAACTGATAATGCGTCCCCTGGAAGTGGAACCTCGGGTACTTTCTGTGGGGGGGAAGACAATGTCTCCCTTAAACCTTCCTTTCGGGTAGTAGGAAAAGGGGAAGGGAGTGAGTCGCACTGCATTGTGAAGGATGGGTTGCTATACAGGAGATGTAAACACCCCACCACAGGTGAACAGATCGATCAATTGTTGGTACCCACCAAATACAGGGAAAAACTCTTACATCTGGCCCATGATATACCTTTAGCAGGTCATCTGAGTAGAGATCGTTCCTTGCAGAGGTTATTGGTAAGGTTTTACTGGGCAGGTATTCATGCCCAGGTGGCTGAATTCAGTTGGAGCTGTCAGGAGTGCCAGAAGGTAGCCTCTGTAAAAAGAAAAGATATGGTCCCCCTCCAGCCTTTATCTCTCATCACAACTCCCTTTAGTAGGATTGCGATGGATGTGGTGGGACCATTACAAAAGAGAACAAAGGGGAACAGATTCATTCTCGTCATCTGTGACTACTGCACGAAGTATCTGGAGGCTATCCCACTCAGAACCATCACTGCTGAAAAGATAGTAGATGAGCTGATCAAACTGTTTAGTCGAGTTGGGATATCGAAGGAAATACTCACAGATTGCAGCAATAATTTCTGCTCCAGAATGCTGGCACACCTGTATGCAACCTTAGGAGGAGAAGCAATTCACACTACACCCCATCATCCCCAAACTGATGGGCTGGTTGAATGATTCAACCAGACCCTGAAGAAAATGCTCAGGAAATATGTGGAAGATGAGGGCAAGTCATGAGATGTTTACCTCCCTCTACTGTTATTTGCATACAGAGAGGTTCCACAAGCCTCAACGGGGTTTGCCCCTTTCGAATTACTCTATGGGAGGAATCCAACGGGGCCCCTGGATATAGTCAAAGACGAATGGGAAGAGGAAAGAGGGGAAAGTCTTAACACCACCCTTGATTATACGACTGCCTTATGAATAAGACTAATAAAATATACCCAGATGGTCCATCAACATAATCTGGACAAACAAGGTATACAGAAAGTGTACTTCTATGATCAAGGGGTGGGGCTAAATCTTTTCAGGAAGGGGACAGGGTTTTATTGTTACTCCCCTCTACCACAGATAAGCTACTGATGTAATGGCAAGGCCCCTATACCATCCTCCGACAGACAGGTTCAGTGATCTATGAAATTGAGCTGCCTGATAGACATCAGAAAAAGGGGATATATCATGTAAACCTTCTTAAAAAATGGTTTGAGAGACCAAATCCCAGTTGTTATATCTGCCCTGAAAATAATACCAGTGAAATGGAAGTAACATATGATCGACTAGAGAAACAGGGAGAAATGAGCGACTTCACTGTTAATCCCTCAATGGATTTGCAGCAGAGATCTGAGTTGGATACACTACTACGTAAGTACCAACAGACCTTTACATCCGTTCCTGGTATGGTGCATGGTATTAAACACCATATAGAGGTTACTACAGATAGCCCCATCAGACCAAAACCATATCATCTACAGTACCTTAAAAGGTTAGAGAAGATGTAATACAAGAAATGCTTTAGGAGTAATAGAACCCTCAAATAGTGAATGGGCATTCCTCACCATAGTGGTGGAAAAGAAGGAAGGTGGTCTACGTCTTTGCCTGGACTTCAGGCAGCTCAATGCTGTTTCTAAATCTGATGCCTATCCCATGCCCAGGATAGATGATATCATAGACAGATTGGGCAATGCCAAATTCATCACCACGTTCGATCTCACCAAAGGATATTGGCAGATCCCTTTGGATGACACCTCTACAGAAAAAACAGCCTTTAGTACTCCAATTGGACTGTACCACTATGTTACCATGCCCGTTGGGCTGCACGGTGCCCTGGCCACGTTCCAGCATTTTATGGATCAGACTCTAAAACAACATGTCTCCTATTGCGCTGCATATTTGGATGACATGGTGAAACATAGAAACATAGACTTTGATGGCAGATAAGAACCACTTGGCCCACCCAGTCTGCCCATTTCCCTACCTACTGGATAAGCTGCAGATTCTAGTTAACCAACAGCCTACTTCCTGCAACCCCCCACTACAATTGCCTTGTGTCTGTCCCATGCATGTTTGAATTCCCCCACTGTTTTAGACCCAACAACCTCCTCAGGAAGGATGTTCCATATATCCACCACTCTCTCCGTGAAAAAAAATTTCCTCATATTACCCCTGAGCCGTCCCCCCTCTCTCTTTAAATTGTGCCCCCTTGTTCTTACACATCTCTTTTTCTGAAAGATGCTACCCTCCTGGACTTCGTTGATTCCCTTGAGGTACTTGAACGTTTCTATCATGTCCCCCTGCCCCTCCTTTCATCAAGAGTATACATATTAAGTTCTCTCAGTCTCTCTTCATATGGTTTCTGCTGCAGACCCTGCACCATTTTAGTTGCCCTCCTCTGGACTGCTTCCATCCTGTTTATGTCCTTGCGTAGATGAGGTCTCCAAAACTGCACACAGTACTCCAGATGGGGTCTCACCAACTGTCTGTATAGAGGGATAACCACTTCCCTTTTTCTACTTGTGATGCCCCTTCCTATGCATCCCAGTATCCCCCTGGCTCTCCTTACCGACTTCTTCACATTGCTTACCCACCTTTAGGTCATCTGATATGACTACCCCCAGGTCCCTTTCCAGTTTTGTTGTTGTTAGTACCTCCCCTGCTATTGTGCACTCTTCTCCTGGGTTTTTATTTCCCAGGTGCATTACTTTGCACTTCTTTGCACTGAATCTAAGTTGCACATGTCTGACCATTCCTCCAACCTTGCCAAGTCTCTTCTCATCTTTTCTACCCCCTCTTGTGTATCAACTCTGTTACAGATCTTTGTGTCATCTGCAAAGAGGCATACCTTTCCCTCCAGACCCTCTGCAATGTCACCTATGAAGATGTTAAAGAGGACTGGACCCAGTACTGAGCCCTGAGGTACTCCACTAGTAACCCCCTTTCTTCGGAATGTGTTCCATTCACTATTACCTTCTGTGTCCTGTTGTGCAGCCAGTTTGCTACAAGCTACCACCCTGGGACCCACTCCCAGGCTGGCTAACTTGATTATTAATCTTGTGCGGGACTGTGTCAAATGCCTCGCTAAAGTCTAGGTAGGCCATATCCACAGCCCCTCCTGGTCTATTACTTTGGTCACCCAGTCAAAGAAATCAATTAGATTCGTCTGACATGACCTTCCTGCTGTAAATCCATGCTGCTTTGGGTCCTGTGCCCCGCTGGCCTCTAGGTACTCAACAATTCTTTCTTTCTTTCAGAAGTGATTCCATCATTTTCCCTACCACTGAGGTCAAACTTCCAGGTCTGTAGTTTCCTGCTTCTGCCTTGCTCCTACTTTTGTAAAGGGGAATCACATCTGCCCTCCTCCAGTCCTCTGGTACTGCCCCATCCTGCCATGATTTGTTAAAAAGCGTGGTCAGTGGTGTCACTAGGTCCTCCCTTAGTTCTTTTAGGATTCTGGGGTGAGTCCCGTCAGGCCCCATTGCTTTGTCCACCTTGAGTTTTAGGAGTTCTTTCAGGATTCTTTCTTCTGTGAATGGACTGGTGTCAACCCCCCTACCCAGAGTGCTTCTATTGTCTGGTTTAGGTAACTCCTCCTCATCTTCTTTTGTGAATACTGAGCAAATGTATTCATTCAGTATCTCTGCCTTTTCACCGTCTCCCTCTGCCCACCTCCCCTCTCCTTTATTAATCTTCACTATCCCTCCTTTAACTTTTCTATGCTCCCTAATGTACCTATAAAAGGTTTTATCCCCCTTCTTAACTGAGTTGGCTATTTTTTCCTCGGTTTTGGCCTTTGCTAGTCTGACTACCTTCCCCACTTCTTTCTGCTTTAATTGATACAGTTCCCTGTCATGCTCCTTCTGTGATTCCTTATACTTTTTGAATGCAGCCTTTTTCTCCTTAACCTTTCCAGCCACCTCTTTTGAGAACCATAGTGGTTTTTTACTCCACTTTGTTTTCTTTATTTGTTTCACACAAAGGCTTGTTGCCCCTATGATGGCAGTTTTGATTTTTCTCCATTGTTCTTCTACCCCTCCTTTTTGGTCATTTGCTAGTGCATTCTTCAGGTATTCACCCATTTTGCCAAAGTCAGCCCTTCTAAAGTCCAGTATCCTTGTTTTTGTATGACTTATTTCCATGGTTGTGCTCATTGTGAAGCACACTGTGCAGTGGTCGCTTGCTCCCAGATGTCTACTGACTTCTAAATTTGTGATCCTCTCTTCATTTGAGAGTACCAGGTCTAGTATTGCTCCCTCCCGAGTGGGTTCCAACACTAGCTGTCCAAGGCCTGCCCCCTGCAGGGCATCGAGAATGACCCTGCTCTTGGATGTGGCTGCAGTACATGTTATCCAGTTAACATCTGGCATATTCAGGTCCCCCATCAACAGTATCTCCCCTTTCCAGCCATTTTGATAATGTCCTCTATCATTTTGTTGTCCATTTCCTCCCCTTGAGACGGGGGGGGGGGTGTATACAACCCTTGTGCAGTGGTGATTTACAGTCCTACCTGGGATGCTCATATGGAATATCTGGCTGCAGCCTTAGAAGCCCTGACCAAGGCAGGTCTCACTATAAATCCCACTAAATGTGCCACTGCCATGCAGGAAACAAGCTATCTGGGATTTATCATAGGTAATGGTCACGTTAAACCCGAGATAGGTAAGACTGATGCAGTAGCCCAATGCCCACGACCAGTGTCGAAAAGACATGCAAGATCTTTTCTAGGTCTAGCAGGGTACTACCGCAGGTACGTGCCAAACTTTGTCACGATAGCCACCCCTCTTACTGACCTCACAATAAAACATAATTCTACCAAAATGAAATAGACCCCCGAGTATGAGAAGGCCTTCTGTACCATCAAGGCACACCTCTGTCCAGCTCCTGTACTGAGAAGTCCTGATTTTTCCCAGCCTTTTATGGTACAGACAGACGCCTCGGACTCTGGCATAGGGGCCGTTTTATCACAGGTGATAGAAGGAGAAGAACATCCAATAATTTATTTGAGCCGTAAGCTTCATGAAAGAGAGACACACTATTCAGCCATAGAAAAGGAATGTCTTGCGGTCAAGTGGGCCATTGAAGCCCTTAAATTTTACTTGTGGGGATCTGAATTTTAAGTCATAACTGATCATAACCCCCTCTGCTGGCTTCATGTAATGAAAGATAAAAAAACAGACTAATGAGGTAGTATCTGGCTTTGCAGCCCTATAGATTTACAGTATACCACCAACCTGGTACTGCAAACAAGAACACAGACATCATGTCTCGTTATGGAGCAGACCTAAATGTTCATGCACAGTAAGACCTAGGGGAATTTATAAGTAGTGAGAAAGGTTAGGATTAACCTTTTGTATCTATTGTTTTTTTTTTTTTTAGGGTCCCCAAGGTGGAGCTTTGAGAGAGGGTGGGCTAAAGCTCCATCTCTCCCTCCTTAGAGAGAGAGCGAGAGATCTGACAATTGTGCATGTTGTCTCTCTGCCTGAATGTTAGGAAACTACAGTAGGTAGACAGAATGATGTTTCTCCGATAGTCTCCTCTTAAGCGGGGAGGAGATGTGAAAGAGTGCTTTACAACCCCTCCAAAATCCTGCCTATTTCTAATGTTACCAGCCTACTGCAGTAGCACCCCTGACACTCTCACTATCCTTTCCTGTCGTAATCCTTTCTTTATTGCCCCTTTTCCAGGCACGCCACCTGGGAGATAGACCTCTGCTATCCCTTTTTGTATTTCTATCCATGGGCAAGCACTTGGCGCTTCAGTACTCAACACTCTCCCCTTAGTGAGGATACTATAAAAGAAATAAAATGTAACTCCAGAGAAACCAGAAACTCTGACTAAGTCTGCTTGTGTTGTGCAAATGTATGGTCTGTATAAAGAAAGCGGGCACAAGAAAAACACCGGCTGCAGTGCTAATCGAGCATTACTTGTTTAAATGCCTGCCTGACGCTCCATGTTGCGAGCACTCTTTCTGATGCAGGTTTGTGCTGCTAATGTTCCCCTTGCACTAACGAGAGGTAGAAAACTCGCATTGTACGTAAATAAAAGGCTACACAAGTTTTTGCAAGTCTTTACAGAAGCATAAAAGTAGAAAAACATTATAGAAATTGTTTCCCAATCCTGGAATGCCTTACTAAGAGCCTGGGAAATAGAAACACTCCCAGATATTGTGTTTGGTAAAAATTCAATTTGTTTTCCAACAAAATGCCCTTTCAGCCCCAAAGAGTTGTGGCAATTGTGTTTTACATTTGTTTTTGTGTTCCTTCGCAGTAGCACAGATGATTTGCATGCAGTAATTAGTGTTCAGTGCATCTGTGCTACACGATGGCTGGCTATGTATAACCCGAGAGCTGAAAATCAGGAAATTCTCAATTAAAACGCCTGAGGAACTTCTGGACCAAGTGTACAAAATTCTAAAATTTCTACAAGTCACAGAAGTTCCATATAGCGTTTGTTGTTATTCCTTTGTTTAGGTAAAATGGGAAAAGTCTGAAACGTTTGAAAGTAAAGGCATACCTTAACTGTTCCCCAGTCTTTAAAATGCTCTGCGGTGCTTAGTGTTCCTGCTGCTCCATCTGTGTCTTTAGGAGGCAGCTGGCCACTGTTCACCATAGAAATACTGTGGACAGGTAGAGGGAGGGGCTAACCCATGCATTATGCTGTTTTTTTGTGTAGACAGCAGGATAGGTTTCATTTCAGGGACATGCATGTATATTAATAAAGAAATATAGACTTTCCATGCATTTAGAATTAAATAAATGTGTGCTATAAAGGTTTTTCTTAATCAAGCTATTTAGGGGTGGAGTTTAAGGTGGTCACCTGATGGTTCCCTGGCATAAAAGGGAGCTCATTTTGGTAATCCCTTCAGATTTCGTTGTGGGATCAGCCTGCTACTGACCCAAAGTGGAAAGATCTGCAGCTTTACAGACTTGGACTCTATTTGCTTCCAGGGCAACTTCAGCTATTATTGCCTATGGAAACAAGAGTTTAAGTGTATTTTTGTGCATTTTTGATTTATTTTCTCATTCTAAGTCCGCTGTAAATTTGCTAGCATTATTTTGATTTTTTTGAATAAATTCTTGGTTTGGCAGTTTTAAGCCTTGCCTCCTCAACATCTCTGTGTCTGTGTCCATCAATTCACCCACAGCCTATGACAATAGATAAGTTAAGTACTCTTGCAACCACAGCTGCAACGACAGTGGCAACAGCTTTAAGGAATTTAGGCAATAGGCCATCAGGCCCCAGAGAACCATGTTCAGGAATGGTTCTCATAAGCCATAACACATCAGCAGTCGAGACTGTTTTAATACTAAACTGGGTAGAATGAGATTCGATAGGTTTTACGATTTCTTCAGAGTGTAGAACAGAGTTACCCAGGTAATCTGACAGATCAGAGAAATGAACATTAAGCGCGGTAGCAAATTGTGCTTTGTTTGTTGCAGTTAGCACCATTTATAGTCATTTCTATCAAAGGCGGAGAGGAGCCCTTCCCTAAAAAGCTTTGAACATGGTTCCAGAAACCCCCGGCATCACCAGAAAACTGTTGAAGAAGCGTGTCACAGTAAGCTGTTTTTGCTGCTCGGATGTATTTCTTACTTGTTTTTTTCATGGATCTGTGCTTAGCCCAGTCATCAGGTAGGTTAGACTTTTTGGCAGCAACCCATGCTTTATCTCTACTCCTCATAGAGGAGAGGAGATTGCTATGCAACCATCTAGTTTTAGAGACCCTAATTCTCCTTCCTTTGAGAGGCATGTACTTATCTTGGAGGGGGAGGAGTTTAGATAATAAGTAATCAAGAGCTTTATCAACACTGGTTGTCTGATATATCTGGGACCAGTCAATACATCTTACTTCCCAAAAAAGTGCTGCAATATTTAATTTTGAAAAATCACAGAACTGTATAACCTTAGGAGGTGGCTTTGGACAGCGAGCATTCCAAACACAGAAAGTGGGCAAGTGGGCACTAACTGAGTCCGGAAAAGTGCCAACATCTAGAATTCTACTGATCTGATTAATAACAATCCAGTCTAATGTGGATTGATGAGTACTGCTAGAAGAAATACGGGTAGGTATCGTAATTAGCTGGGAGAGGTGAAGCTTTGCAAGACTGTTGTGGTGTACATCACAGTTGCTACTAGACCAGTCAAGGTTAAAATTGCCTAGTAAGATGATTTCTTTCTTCCCCTTTAGCGAAGACAGATGGTCAATGATTCCATCCGGACCAGTTAGCGCCCCCTTCGGAAGATTATAAACACAGACTAGGTTTAATTTCTTTTCCCCACTCGGAATCAATTCCACATGAAGTAATTTACAGGAACTGTGTATCTCTTAAAACAGAACTGAAACATGAAGGTGATCTCTGAAGAAAAAAGCAACCCCACCACCCCTTCGAGAGCAGGGGTGTCAAATCTAACTAGGTTGTATCCCATAAGCTTATGCATAGAGTCTGGAGTCTTCGACTTAAGCCATGTTTCAGAGAGTCCTAGGATATCCGGGGAATAAAGTTTAACCCATGCTTCAAGTTCAGAGAAATTAGAAGAAAGACTTCTAATATTCATGTGAGCAATTTTCAGGCCCCTAGATAGGAACCACTGAGGGAAAATGACAGGATTTTCCACATTAGAAGGACCATTGACTGGGCTCAATGTCACCAGATAAGGATAAGCAAAGTTTGTTAATCCAAGTTTCAAGGAACAACTGGATGAGATACCTGCTCTTATTTTGATCAGGAAGAGTGACAGAGCATATGTAGGGATGGAGGGAGCTAGGGAGAAAACTTGAAAAACTCACTACCGTTTCAATGACGACTCACAGAGCCTGAAAAGGATATATCACGAATTACAGGGTATATCCCAGATAAAACACAGGGCAGGGAAAAACAACAGATTAAAAAAAAATAATAATAATACTGAACCTTCCATTGGGTAGACCAATTATGTTGAACAGCTGTCGAGCTCTTCAAACCAACTCCCCCCTCCAAAAAATGGCACTATTAATATTCTACCCTGCATTTATCATTTAACCAGACCTTCAGCTTTTTCTAAAACTTAAAAAGTAACATTTACAGCTAGTTCCTTTGATAAATTAGCCCCCATACTTTTTAAAAAATGGACCTAAACTTTAAAGACAGAAAATGGCCACTGGGGGTCGGTAGGGGGGGAGGGAGGACTGAGCATCCAGAGGACTGCTTTCCTCCTCCGGGGAAGGGAGACTAGTCGTCCCGGCCACTGTCTGCCCTCTAGCGGTGGCTGGAGGGCAATATGGGTTGGGAGGCTCGGAAGCTGATGTGCTTATGTTGGAGGGGAGGGAAGAAAATGGAAAACGGCCAGGGCTCCACGGACCCGTGATGGCCCAACCGCTCCGACAAAGTCTCCCCCCCACCAGATTTGACGTACCGAGTGCGAAGGGACTGCTGGTACCTCTGCACCTGGCCCTGCCATGGAGGGGGAATCCACGGGGGAACCTCGGGGCAGATGAGCTAGGGGTAAGGCTGAGGAAGTACTCACTGGGGTCATAGCTATGGAGCCTGCAGCAAGGAGTAAAATAGCAATTAAAAAATACAGGTTACTCACCTGTAACAGGAGTTCTAGGAGTGGTATATGTTGTTCATCCACACTGTCTGGCAGGTTCCTTACCGCTTTAATTCTTGCCGGAAGGTCTTCAAGCTGGCTCCTACCACCCACCCGGGTGGTAACACCCTCAGCTCCACCCCATGACGCCAGATCTAGCCCACTGGAAGCCAGGTTGCGTGTCGAAGCCGGGGAGGTCGGGTGGGTCGTGTGGATGAACAACATATACCACTCCTAGAACTCCTATTACAGGTGAGTAACCTGTATTTCTAAGGACATGGATATGTTGTTCAATCCACACTGTCTGGCAGACTCCTAGCAGTTCTCCGGGAGCAGGGAGGCAAGGCGCGCAACCCCTATACTTACTTGGGGAATAAGGACTAGAGAACCAAGGTCACAAAACCAGCATCCTGGCGTGACTCTAGGTCAATGTGGTAGTGGGAAATAAAGGTGTGTGCTGACTTCCAGGTAGCAGCCTGCAGATTTTCTGGATAGGGATGGCCCTAGAAGCAGCCACCGAAGCAGCAGTAGGGTGGGTAGAATGAGTTCTTATCCCTTTGGGTGGCTCCAGGCCCACCAACCTATAGCAGAGATCTATGCAGGAGGTGACCCACCTGCTTATCGTCTGCTTGGCTGCAGGTCTGCCAGGTGCGGCTTCAGCGTAGGTGACAAACAGCTGGCGAACCTCTCCCTGAACTTCAGCCGTTTGCTCCTTATAATAAGCGAGCGATCTTCTGGGGTCCAAAGTATGGAGCCTATATTCGGCCTCCGAGGTGTGACTGGGGTAGAACGCCGGCAGAGCCAACACCTAGTTAGGGTGAAACTCTGACACCACCTTCGGAAGGAATTTCAGGTGGGGGCGAAGGACAACCTTGTCCCTGTGAAAGACCAGATAAGGAGACTCTATGGAAAGTGCCTGGAGCTCTCCCATCCTTCTGGCTGATGTTATAGCCACCAAGAAGGCGGTCTTCCATGACAGGTGGGAGACATCGCACCTGTGCATCGGTTCGAATGACTTGCCCATGAGCTTAGCCAATACCAGCAGTAGATCCCACAGAGGTGGAGGTTCTCGCACTGGAGGGGATATGTGATCAAGGCCTTTGAAAAAGCAGCCTACCACCTTCTCCTGCACCACAGACTGCTTGCCGGCCCGCGCCTGGTAAGCAGAGATGGCTGCCAGGTGCACCCTGAGGGCCGTCGACCGAAGCCCTAGCTGAGAAATGGACTACAGGTAGTCCAAAATACTAGCCAAGGGGCAGGAAGAGGGGTCCAACCCCTTGTCCTAACACCAAATGGAGAATCTCTTCATTTTGAAGGCGCAGCATTTTCTGGTCGACTCCTTACGGGACGCCCCAACGACGCTGAAGACCTCGTCGGAAAGACCCAAGGCCTGGAACTCTAGCCGCTCAGGAACCAGGCCGTCAGATGCAGGGATTGAAGGTCTGGATGGAGAACCTTCCCCTTGTCTACCGAGATCAGGTCTGGGCAGGCTGGAAGCCACCTTGGGAGCCTGGAGCTGAGGCTGAGGAGATCTGGGTACCAGAACTAGCGAGGCCAGTCTGGGGCTACCAGAATCACCTGCGCCTTGTCCCTCTTCACCCTGAGAAGCACCTTGTGGATCAAGGGAAATGGAGGGAAGGCGCAGAAGCCTGGGGTCCATGGCCTCAAGAAGGCATCCCCCTATAGCGAGCCCTGCTGAGGGGGGCGGGTGTGAAACAGCCTCAGCTTCGCATTCTCCCTGGAGGCAAACAGGTCCACCTGAGGGGTGCCACAATGGGAGAACAGTTCTTGCACTACCTCTGGCAGGAGTGACCACTCGTGAGATGCAGCGCCTATCCAGCTGAGGGCATCAGCCAGACTGTTGGAGGCTCCTGCCAGATGGATGGCTAGGAGATCCGCCTCCAGGCTGATCACAAGAGACCAGATGTGGAGAGCCTCCTTGCACAGAGGCAAGGAGTGCGTCCCGCCCTGACGGTTGAGGTAGTACATGGTCATGGTGTGTCCGTCTGGACCTGAACCACCTGACCCCGTACAAACGGAGCGAAGGCGGTGAGGGCTAGTCGAACCGCTCGAAGCTCCAGCAGATTGATGTGGCATTGAGACTCCTGAGGGGTCCAGAGGCCGTGGGCCAGGAGATCCCCCAGATGGGCACCCCAACCCATCAGAGAGGCGTCGGTTGTTAGTGTGACCATCGGCTCGGGGCGGACAAACGGGATACCCTCCTGCAGATGAGCTGGGATGAGCCACCACTGCAGGCTGTCCCACATCTCCTGGGTCACTGTCACCGGCTGGTCCAGAGGACTGGAGCGCTGTGACTACTGGCTGGCCAGCCCCCATTGCAGGGGGGCGCATATGCCAGCGGGCCCAACGGACCACACTGGTGCAGGCCGCCATGAGCCCCAGAAGGTGCAGGAAGTCCTGGGCAGGGCGCAATTGGCCAACCAGAAATGATTGGGCAAAGGAGGAAAGGACCTCGGCCCTGTCCGCTGGGAGCCGAGCTCTGGCTCGAAGGGAGTCGAGCTCTGCCCTGATGAACTGAATCACCTACGATGGCACGAGTTCCGATTTGGCCTTGTTGAAGAGGAGGCCAATCTAAGAGTATACCTGGAGGACCAGATCCCTGGACCGTTCCACCTCCAACCTGGAGGGGGCTGCTATCAGCCAGTCGTCCAGGTAAGGGCACACCTGGACCCCTCGGCGCCGCAGGAATGCTGTCATCACTGCCATGCATTTGGTGAAGACCCTGGGGGCTGGAGAAAGGCCGAAGGGCATGGCCCAGAACTTGTAAAGAGATCCCTCTGCTCTGAAGCGGAGGGACTGCTGACGAGACGGATGGATTGGGATGTGAAAGAACGCGTCCTGAAGATCCAGAGAGCAAAACCACACGCCTAGTTCCAAGGATGGAATGATCTGAGCTAGAGTGACCATCCTGAAGGTGCGCGGCCTTAGGAACTTGTTCAGGTCATGCAGATTGAGAATGGGGCGCCAGTCCCCCATCCGTTTTGGGACCAGGAAGTACCTGGACACAAACCCTGGGTCTGGAGGAGGGTCTGCCACCTCCTGATCACCTCCCCTTTGAGATGCAGGGCAATGTGGAAGCAGCCCGAGGAGCGACAGAGGCTCGCGAAACCCTATTGCCCCCGTGGGGCGATGGCTTGATAGGGAGGGACCGCGTGAACCCAGAGGCAGATCCCGCCGACCACTCTACACCCAGAGGTCCGTGGGTGATAGCGGACCAGGCGGAAAGGAGGTGGCGGAGCCGTCCCCCCACGGGGGGGGGTACCCGGGGAGGAGTGACGAGGCTTGCGGCGACACCCCTCAACCTGTCACTGGGCAAGCTTGGGGGAAGGACTGGCCAAGGGGCCTCCTGGGCCTTTCCCTCCAGGCTTCCTATTGGAGGAAGCGGCAGACTTGGCCTTAGGGCACCAAGTGTGAGCCTGCTAGCGCAGTTGCTAGTACTGCTGGACCGGACAAGCCGCAGGAGAGGAAGGGCGAAAGGGCTTATGCTGCTGCTGGCGACCTTTGTCCTTCTGGGTAGACGTGACCGAGTCCAAGGTGGCACTGGACTTCTCGATCCTCTGGAGATGGCCTTCCACCCCTGGCCCGAACAAGTCAGTGCCCAGGAAGGGAACATCTACCTGCTTGTGCTGGGTGTCCGCCGTGAAGGTGGAGATCCGCAGCCAAGCTCTGCGGCGCATAGCTACTGCAGCTGCTACTGACCAGGTACAAGAGTCACCGATGTCCAAAGAGGTTTGGAGCTGCTGTTTAGCCACTGCCCCTCCCTGATCCCGAACTTGCTTGACCGTCGTCTGAAGGTCAGCCGGGAGATGGGGAATCACCCCATCCAGGGAACCCATAAGGGCATGTGAGAAATGTGCCATCAGTCCAGCCAAGCTAGCCTGTCGAAGGCCTAGGGAGGAAGTAGCATAAACCTTCCGCCCCAAGTAATCCAGCTTCTTGGACTCCTTACTGGGCGGTTTGTCCACATTCCTAGCGTTCCCGGAAAGCCGGAAAACACTGTCGGTCACCAGCCCCTCCGTAGAGGGGTGCTCCAAGAAACCGGCGAGTGAACCAGTGGGGACTGCGTACTTGCGGGCCATCCTGGCCGAAGGTGTGGGACAAGAAGCAGGCCGCTACCACAACTCCAGGGCAGGTCCAACAATGGCTTCAGCCAATGGGAAGGCCTCCATAGGAGAATCTCCTCGGTCCAGTATCTCCGTGAGGGGATACCTGACCCGTTTCTGGATGGGTTCGAGCTGCATCCCAGTAGACTCTGAGATGAGTTGAAGAATACCCAGGAACAAGGATGGGCTCTCGTCCACCGACTGACCCCCAGTGGATTCCAGGTCAATGGGCCTGGAGAACAGGGAGAACTCGTTGTCAGACTCCGAGGAGTCTGCAAACAGCTGCCAAGCGCCTGAGCCACCCTCCAACTGCAGAGGTAGATTGGGAGTGACGGTGACCGACAACCTGTGGGGCAAGCCCTGACCCAACCGAGAATCCTTGGTCTGGGCCCCAGTCTTTGGTTGAGGAGGTGGTGGTTCCACCACAATGGGTGGAGCAGCCAGTTTCAGCCGAACAACTGGCACCGGGGTTGGCTCCTCGATGACTATGAGGGGTTGCTTCGGTTGCTCTGGTGACAGCCACTTAATTGCCGGAGAAGGTGACGGAGCCGGCTTACTACTGGTCAATAAAAGTTGCTGCCACATCATGTCCTCATAGCGCTGACATAACTTACGTCGGAGCCTATCCTCCGAAGAGGACGAGGAGCGGCAGCGCCGCTTTCCATGGTGTCGAGACAGAGACCGCCGACGTCGGCGGGATCTACTCGACTTGGAAGAGGACCGAGACCTTCAGGGTCGCCGAGGGTGGGTCAAAGAGGGGGTTGGGGAAACCCACTCATCCCTTGGTTCAGGGTCCTTTACTGGGGACTTGGGCACAGGAGGCATGGGCAAGTCCTCGGTTACCACCGGGGGAAAAGGTGAAGAAGGGTTGTCGGCTTCTCCAGTTGACAAACTGTCTAACGAGTGGAGAAAAATCTCGACCGCATCAACTGGTGTCTCGGCCGGGTGACCTGACGGGGACACCATGAAGCCAGTGGCTTTAGCCGCAACCGCGACCGAAGTCGAGAGCCGACGGTCTGGTGAAGGGGATCTCTCCCGCTCCCATGAACATCGAGAGTGGGACTTACCTTTTGGTTCTTTATTCTTAGACCGACTGGAATGTCCCGATGGCCCTTCTCCTTTGGTGGAGAGGGACTGGCAAAGCTCTTTAAAGGAAGCAGTATAGGAGGAGCCCAAGGAGAGCGGGATAAACGCCGCAACTGAGGAGGAAGATGAAGCGGCCTGGGCCACCTCCTCCTCGAGGGCGATCAACTTCTCCAGCTGCTCCGCGGAGTCCGCAGCCGCAGACACCGCCCTACAGGCCTCCTTTGACTTCACCGGCGGGTACCATTTCTCAGGACGCCCAAGTTGCAGTCTGGCAGCACGGTCCTCAAGAACCGAGGCTGAGAAGGACTTGCACAGATCGCAGGCCTGCAGATCATGAGCAAGACCCAGGCAGTAAACGCACGTGGAGCGTGGAGAAGTCCGGGACATCTTCTGCCCGCAAGGGCACCGACGGAAACCAGGAGTGGATTTGTCTGGTCGAGTCAGCGAGGGAAGAAGAAGACTGAAGTCTTGTAAATTTTAAAACAATTTTCGGCAAACCCGAAGAGGTAGGATCCAGGCCTAAAATGCAGAGCGCTAAGGAGGGAACCTGAGCTTCCAAGCAGTAAGGAAGATCTGGCGTCATGGGGTGGAGCCGAGGGTTTTACCACCTGGGTGGGTGAGAGGAGCCAGCTTGAAGACCTTCCGGCAAGAATTAAAGTGGCAAGGAACCTGCCAGACAGTGTGAATTGAACAACGTATCCACGTCCCTAGAAAAAAAATTCCAGCTTGTTTTTCTCTCGTACTAGCTTACTTCGAGGAAGACTCTTTCAGCAGGCCAACACCGGTGAGACTGAGTCCTAAGCAGTTCCAGGCACAACCAGAAGAACAGCAACGGGAGGGGGACACATCAGCAGCCAAGAGCTCAGGAGAGAAGGCCCTGAAGTACTGCTAGGCCGGAACTGGCCCTGCACCTAGAGGCGATGTCCAGAGTGTAATGCTTGGTGAAGGTGTGGACAGAACTCCAGGTGCCAGCTGCATAGATGTCTGCAGCAGACACATTTCTGAAGCAAGCCATGGAGGCAGCCATACCCCTGATGGAATGGCCCTTGACCACCCCCGGAAGGATTGTGTTGTACTTGTGGTAGCAATAAACAATGCAACCTGCTAACCACTTAGACAAACCCGGTTTGGAAACTGGAGCACTCTCTCTCTTAGGGGCAAACGAAACAAACAATTGATCAGTTTTCCTTAAAGAGTCACTGACAACATTAGCAAAACAACTGAAAAAAGTAGGTTTCATATTCAGCTCTATCCTATATTCTTTAGTACTTCACATATTTTCAGTAATTAATTCCCTGTTTTCTTTAATTACTTAAAACAGTTGCATGAAAACAAGATCCCTGTTCCTTAGACTCTATCTACTCTGGCTGCTTCTCTACACATGACATCACAATCTCCTGTTTATGACATCATAATCATCTCCACAGCAACATATTTTGATGTCATAAACAGAATTATGATGTCAGGTGTACGCAGGCAGCCACAGCTCAAACAGCAGAGATACTGTATTGATGCAAATACCCCTAGAAAAAGGAAATAAGGGTGAGAATGACAGAATAAAATACAAAATATAAGCTACAGTTATGTCTGAATATTACATTTTTTCAGTGTTGTCTCAACTGTGTCAGGAGCTCTTTAAAGAATTGGTGCGGTTCGTGTAATTCTGTGAACATCCAAAGTATGAAGCAAGGCCTCCCCCGATTAGAATACTCAGGAAAATAAACTGGCAGGTGAATGGATTGATATAAAGTAAACTCAGACACCACCTTAGGTAAAAACTTAGGATTAGTATGCAGACGCACCCTGTCATTGAGAAAAAACAAATAAGGCTCTTTACACATAAGAGCCTGTAGCTTGGAAATCCTTAGAGCAGAAGTAACAACAACTAAAAAGAGCGCTTTCCACGACAGAAAGTGCAACTCATGACCAGTTCAAAGGGAGATAAAGTGAGTTTCTCCAACATAAAGCTGAGGTCCCATGCAGGGACCGGGTCCCAAATGGGAGGTTTCAAATGCAAAATACCCCACAGGAATGTGCCGGACAACTCAAGCTGGGCGACAGCTTTGCCCTCAATAGGTGCATAGTATGCAGAAGTGGCGGAAAGGTGCACCTTAAGGGAGGAGTACCCCAGGCCTGAATCCAAAAGGGAAAGGAGGTACTCCAACACCTGATTCACCGGGTGGTGAAAGGATCCAAATGGCACACAGCAGCCCAAAGTGAGAAGCATTTCCATTTCATAGCATAATTGGAGCTGGTGGAGGGTTTCCTGGCCACCACCAGGATGTCAGTGACCCTAGAGGAGACCCCAAAGCGGACAATAGCTAGGTCTGCAGGAGCCACACATGGAGATACAGGGACTTGAGGTCCGGATGGACCAGGGTGCCTTGATCCTGAGAGAGCAAGTCGGTGCACAGGGGCAAGGGTGCTGGAGGTTTCACTGCTACCTGTTGTAGACAAGGAAACCAGATTTGGTGAGGCCAGAAGGGAGCTATGAGAATCATCTCTGTTCCATCCAACTGGAGCTTGATCAGAACCCTCTGCAGGAGCAGGAAAGTGTACAGAACCTCCCCTTCCAAGACAGGAACAATGCAACTTGCCAGAAAACTCCAGGCCCAGGATCAAGCTAGCAAAAAAGCAGCAGTTTTACGTTGAGTGGAGATGCAAACAGGTCCAACTCTGGACGTTCCCACCTGTCAAAGAGATCTTTGACCACAGAAGCTAGAATTTCCCACTCGTGAGCCCGTGACCTGGAGCTGCCGAGACTGTCAGCCAAGACATTCTGAGCACCTGGAACATGCACGGCCGAGAGCTCTAGACTGTGCTTGAGGGCCCAGAACTAAACTCTCATCGCCTTGCAACACAGGGGGTAAGAATGGGCCCCCCCGATTGTTGATGTAATACACCAAAACATGTTGTCCGTCTGCACCAGCAGCAGGCCGGAAGAAGATGAGTCTGAAAGGCCAGGGCATAAATAACCACCCGCATCTCCAGGATGTTGATGAAGACCCTGCTCCACTTCTGTCCAGATACCCTTTGGTCTGACGACTGGCCAGATGGGCACCCCAGCCCAGTCCAGATGCATCTGTCACGAGAACCTGTCATGGGGTCTGGAGACTCCCAGAAGGAGGCTGGCTGAGTCCAGCCACCACGACAGAGTCCTCCGGACCAGGTCGGAGACCAGGACCAACTGTTTCAGGTCGTCAGTGTGCTGGTCCCATTGGACCCTCAATGTCCACTGAGGAACCTGCATATGCAGACGGGCCAAGGGAACCATGGCAACTGCCACCGTCATGTGGCCCAGGAGGCATAGGAAGACCCTGGCTGGACCAGCTGACTGGAAACAAAAAAAGATGGGTCTGTGCCATCATTTGCTCGGCCCTGTCCTCAGGCAAAAAGGCCTTGCCCTGACTGGTGTCCAGGACCACCCCTATGTACTGGAGATGCTGGCAAGGAGAGAGGCAGTACTTCAGCATTCCCTGGAGGGGTCTGCAAGCAGCCAGTCATCCAGGTAGGGGAACACACAGAAGCCCTGTCTCCTCAGTGCAGCAGCCACCACTGCCAGGCATTCAGTAAATACCTGGGGGGGGGGGGGCTGAGGAAAGGCCAAAAGGGATGGCCCAAAACTGATAAAGGGCTCCCTGAAAGTGGAAGTGGAGAAAGCGACAATGGGCAGGAAGAAAAAATTACTCACCTTAGTAATGTTGTTTTTTCTAATGGAGTCTTGCTGTATTCTGACTACTGTAGTTAGGTCCTGCCTTTCAACTGCCCCGGAGAACAAAGAGTTAACTTTCCATGGCCAGCATGGAACATTCAGCGCAAGCTCGGTTGAAGCCTCTGTCTGCTGTTGTTTAAACTCCAACCATCAGATCTTTACGAGCAATACTCACTAGAAGTTCTGTGTGGAAACTGTAAGACTCACACTAGCCAACTGGCAACTAAATTTATTAAAAAGGTTTTTTGGTTTCAAAGCAAAGACTCAAGTCAGGAAACCCAAAAAACAAACACAACACACACACCCAAAATAAAGGAGGGTGAAAAAGGGGCACCTCTAGGGTGCCAACACTGCTCCTGCCCACCCACATCCCAAAAACCAGGTTCTGAGAGGGTAGGCAGGGGAGGAGGTCAGAATACAGCAACACTCCATTAAAATAAACAACATTACTAAGGTGAGTAATTTTTCTTCAAACATGAAGTCTTGCTGTATTCTGACTACTGCAGACTACCAAGCAGTACCTCCATGGAGGAGGGACAGAACCTACTTTGGGAATAGGCTCTGAAGTACTGCTGTGCCAAACCGAGCATCACTCCTAGCCTGGATATCCAGAGAGTAATGCTTGGTGAACGTATGGACTGTTTTCCAGGTGGCTGCTTGACAAATTTCTAACATAGGAATATCCCTGGCAGCAGCCAGGGAAGCAACTGTACCTCTAGTACAGTGATCCCTCAGGCCTAAGGGTGGTGTTCACCCAGTTTTCAGCAGAATTGTATACAAGAGACAATCCACCTGGCAATAGATGTTTTAGTGGCAGGTTTGCCCTTACTGACCTCTCCATACGTGAGGAACAACTGGAGGGACTCAAACCTGTGACCCTTGGTGCACTCTATGTAGTAGCTGAGGGCCCTTTGAACATTCAAGCTGTGCAACCTCCTCTCTCCAGAGGAGGAATGGTCAGTGAAGAAAACGGGGAGAGACAGACTGATTAAGGTGGAAATCTGAAACCACCTTAGGCAAAAACTTTCTGTTAGTTCTTAGGACCACTTTATCTCTATGGAAAGAGATGAAATCAGGCTCCACTGACAGGGCTTGCAATTCACTGATACGCCTGGCAGAGGTAATGACTACCAAAACACAGTTTTCCAAGTCAGGTACTTAAGCTCTGCAGAGGACAAAGGCTCAAAGTGGGGTTGCATAAGCTGAGCAATGCAGACATTAAGGTCCCAAGCAGGAGCAGGGTCCCTAAAGCAGGGATTGGTGTGCAGCAATCCCTTGAAGAACTTACAAAACACAGGATGGGCTGACAGAGGAGAGGGCTTGCCTACTGACAAGCAGGCACAAACAGCTGCCAGATGCACTTTAAGTGTAGCTGGCCTAAGTCCCAAGCCATTAAGATGCACCATATAGTCAAGGACTGTAGGCAACCCCGCAGATTCTGGAGAAATATGCTTATTAGAGCACCAAATAGTGAACATTTTCCATTTGGAGTTATAAGTCTTTTTGGTGGAATGCTTTCGAAAAGCCTTAAGGATATCCAGAACCCCTTGAGAAAGGTGTAGATCAGCAAACTCCAACTCTTCAAGAGCCATGCCTTGAGATTGAGAGATTTGAGGTTCGGATACCAAATCCTCCCCTGAGAGGATGTCAACAGGTTGTAATTCCTGGGAAGAGACAGAGGAAGGTGGACTGTTAAGGACAGCAACAGTGGGTACCAAGGCTGTCTGGCCCAGTCTGGAGCAATCAGAATCACTTTGCATGGTTGAGACCTGATCTTGACTAGCACTTTGAACAGGAGAGGGAAGGGGAAAAGCATACAGGAACTTCCCTTCCCAATTTAGAATCAGAGCATCCAGGGGAACTGAGCCCAAGACTGGGGGTCTGCAACAAAAGAGAGGAAGTTGGTGATTGTCTGGGGCTGCAAAAAGATCTATCTGTGGAGTGCCCCATCTTGAGAAAATCACCTCCAAAACTAGGGGATCTAGGGTCCATTCGTGATGGCCCTGGGATATCCTTCTGAGAGCATCTGCTAGGACATTGTCCTCCCCTGGGAGGTGAACTGCTATCAGAGAGGTCTGCAGGGAATAGGCCAGAGACCACAACTTCATTGCTTCTGTGCGCAAGGCCGTAGACTGAGTGCCTCCTTGCTTGTTGATGTACCACATTGTGGTGGTATTGTCTGTTCTGATCTGGACCACCTTGTTCTGTACAGATTTGGAAAAGGCTTGCAGTGCCAGAAACACTACTCTGAGCTCCAAGAGATTGATGTGAAGCAGAGATTCTTGAGGTGACCACAGCCCTTGGGTGGTAAGATCCCCCAAGTGGGCTCCCCAGCCCGGCAGGGAGGCATCTGTGGTGAGTATCACTGAATGAGACTGAGTGACAAAAGGAACTCCCCATCTCAAATTGTCCTGATCCTGCCACCATTGCAAAGCCTGGATCAGGGTTCGAGTCACTGGGACTAGTTTGGTAGGGGAATCCTTTCTTTGGGACCAGAAGGCTCTTAAGTGGAACTGAATGTCTCTCATCTGGAATCTTGCCCCCTGGACCACTGCTGTAGAGGCTGCCATGTGGCCCAGGAGCTGCAAGAAATGCCTTGCTGGTCGAGACACCTGAAGGGTGAATGAAGAGGCCAGTTCTATAAGGGTCCTTGCCCTGTCCAGGGGAAGGAAGGCTGTTGCTCTTATTGTATCCAGCTCTGCCCCTATAAAGGTGAGGAGCTGTACTGGCTCGAGAACTGACTTTGGAAGGTTGAGGAGGAATCCTAAGGAAGTGAGCACTTGCTGAGTTATTTGCAGATGTGACTTGACTTGGTCTGAAGACTGGCCCACTATGAGCCAGTCGTCCAAGTATGGAAAGATGGAGATCTTTTTTCTCCTTAGGAAAGCAACCACTACTGCGAGGCACTTTGTGAACACCCTCGGGGCTGATGTTAGGCCAAAGGGCATTGCTGTGAATTGATAGTGGCCTGAGGGCAACTTGAACCTGAGGTACTTTCTGTGGGAGCACCTGATGGGAATGTCAAAATAGGCATCTTTGAGGTCCAGGGAGGCTAGCCAGTCCCCTGGCCTTAGAGAGGGCAGAATTATTCCCAGAGTCACCATTCTGAATTTTGGTTTTAAAAGGTGCTTGTTCAGATATCTTAGATCCAGGATGGGCTGCCATTCTCCTGTCTTTTTGGGGGTTAGGAAGTACCTGGAGTACAATCCTTTGCCCCTGTGCAGGGTAGGAACCCTTTCTATGGCTCTGAGAGCCAGGAGGGAAGAAACCTCTGCCTCTAGGGCAAGGGTCTCTGATGGATTTACAGGTGGAAAGGATCTGGTTCTCATCTTGGGAAATTTTTTGAAGCTGAGAACCAGTCCCTGGCTTACTACTTCCAGGACCCACTTGTCTGATGTCAAAGACTTCCAGTCCTGGACAAAGTAAGCCAGCCTGCCCCCTACAGGTATTGGAGAATCGGAATGGGCAGACCCATCAGGGTGTCTGCTCGGCAGGGGCTTTAGGCTGAGGGGTGGAAGCAGGCCTGCTCATTCCCAGTCTGCCTCTCCCTCTGAAGAACCCCCTCTGAGCATAAGCCGAAGAGGAGGCCTGGGCTTGGTAAAAAGGCCTTTGAAAGGGCCTGTCCCTGCCCCTGGAATGCTGTCTCTGAGGAGTGGCTTGCCTTTCTTTGGCCTGAGTACTCCTGTAGGTGGTCCTGTACTCATCCATCTTCTTCATGTAGTTCTCTGTCTGCTCTCCAAACAGAGAATTACCAATGACAGGGAAATCCATGGCCTTAGCCTGGGTATCCTGTGATAGGCTAGTACATCTGAGCCAAGCCATCCTCCGAAGGGCCACAGATGTAGCCATGACTCTAGATGAAACATCACTGGAGTCCACAGCAGCATGAAATTGCACCTTGGAATGGATGCCTCAATCCCGTCCGCAGCCACCTGCTCCAGCTCCTTGGCAAGCTGGTCAGGGGACTGTTTAGCCAGAGCCAGCACAGTGTCCCACCTGGACTTCTGGTATCTAGCTGTGTAGGCCATATAGTTAGCCTGCCTAAGTCCCAAAGATGCTGCCATGTACTGCTTTTTTGCCATGGCATCAATCCTCCTGGAGTCCTTATCTGGGGGGTGTGAAGCCAAGGGAATATTTGCCTTATCACAGGCAGCAGCCTGCACTACCCCAACATGGCTGCATTGCTGGGAAAGGAACGCCGTGTCCGAGCCTGAAAGGGTACACCTCTTGTCCATTCTTCTGTCCACAGGAGGTATGGAATTAGGAGTCTTTAGAATTTTAAATGTCTGTTTCCCAAAAGATTTATGGAGGGGAATAGACAATCTCCTGGACTCTGGGATGTCCATCATCTCAACAAAATCAGGCTCCTCCTGATCCTCTACTGCTTCTTCCATTGGAAGCTGGAAGGTTTCAGCCACTTTCTTGTAAAACATAAAGTGGGACGGGGAATCAGAAAGCCTAGGAGGAGAAACACCTGAAGGTCTGTCTGGGGAGATGTCCAGGACAATAGGCACATCCAGACTTTCATAATCACCATCATCATCATTATCCTCATACTCTCCCTCCTCCTCCTCCGGTTCATAAAATTCTTCTAAAGTATAATCCGGAACTGGGGGAACCAACCGAACCGATCCCCTGACAGATGGTGCCAGTTCGGCCGGAACCGAAGTTAGTGACTGAACTATCCTTATCGCTTTGGCTGTTTCATCAGCAGTCGGAGAAAGAATTTGTGGATCTGAACTGGATGATTTTTCCCTTCTTTTTCTTTTAACCAGAACTGACTCCTCAGAATCGTCTCTCCTTTTACCCGAAGAAGTTTCGCCCTGGTCAGAGGGCACTCCTTCTGGTTCGGTCAGAACCGAACCGGGCTGGCCATCTGGGTCAGCGGACTTCTCGGCCTCCCTTTCCCTCAGTCTACCTACTCTCTTATCCAGGGTAGCTTTGGGAAAACTTTTACAAATTTGGCAGTCTCAATTGAGGTGGTCAAACCCCAGACAATAAATACAGGTGGTGTGGGGGATCAGCCTTAGCAAAGGCTTCCCCACACACACACTACAGTGTTGAAACCCAGTGGGCCCTGTTTTTTTCTTGGATTTCTCAGACATGGCCAATCCTATCCAAAACGTACCCTTTTTTCGGCAATCCGCCAGGCAAGACACCCCTATCGGTTCCTGAACGTGTTATGGGTCTTGGAAAAAAATGTAATTAAATCAGTTTTTTTAGAACTGATACGGACCGGTTACCACACTCTAATAAATTCAAAAGTTTTTTAAAACTAATCTGATCGGTTCAAACCGAACCGATCCAATGTTTACAAGTTCCACACAGAAATTAAATGCAAAATCTATCTAGTACTCATGGTACCACAGACAGAGACTTAAACAGACATGTTCAGTAGCAGAAATTCGGTAGAAACCGAGTGAAAAAAATGACACTTTAACTGACTTTTTTGAACCGAGCAAAGGAGAAATCTCCAGAGTGACTGTTCAGTGAGGCTGAGTAAAGAATCTGACGGTTGGAGTTTAAACAACAGCAGACAGAGGCTTCAACCGAGCTCGCGTTGAACGTTCCATGCTGGCCATGGAAAGTTAACTCTTTGTTCTCCGAGGCAGTTGAAAGGCAGGACCTAACTGCAATAGTCAGAATACAGCAAGACTTCATGTTGTTTGAAAGACCCGGATGTGCAGGTAGGCATCCTACATGTCCAGTGAACAGAGTCAGTCCCCCAGTGCAGAAGGGTAACAGTCCCTGAAGGGTGACCATCCTGAAGTACCTGTACTCGATATGCAGATTCAGATGACTCAGGTCCAGGATGGGCCAAAGATCCCAGTTTTTCTGGAGGGATGAGGAAGACGTTGAGTAAAACACCCTTCCCATTGAGACAGAGGTACGGGTTCTATGGCTCTTTTTTAAAGAAGAGCCTGAATTTATTCCCAAATCAAAGATAGGTGTGCAAGGGGTATGTGGAGGGAACTGGAGGGTTTTTTGGTGGCCACCAAAAACTCCAGAGAGTGACCATGTTCTATGATCTGGAGCAACCAATTGTCTGTGGTGACTCCCTGCCACTACTCATGGTGGAGGGAGAACCAACCCCCAACCGCCTCCTTCAGATTCTCGGTCTGAGGGGGGTTGGCTAAGGAGTAAGGAGGTGGGGCGGGCATGGACAGGGAGGCCGCTGGGGCCCTGGAGGCTCTGGCAGTGGCAGCAACAGAGACTGCTGGGGCCTTATGCTTGTGCTGACCCTTGGCAGGCTGGGTCCAAGACTGCTTGTGGGAGGACCTGCGAAAGGGCTGATGTTGGCTTGCTCTAGGTTGGGTGTGATAGTGTGAGTGGACCGACTTGAGGGCCCACCCAGACTCCTGCAGGGTAGAGATGTCCTGGACATCTCATCCAAAAAGAACGACCCCCTGAAGGGGGCATCCAAGATGCTGGCTTGCACTTCCGAGGCAAAGCTGGAAACCCGAGCCAAGCATGGCACTGGAGACAAACCCCAGCAGCTGCCCTGTGCCCTGAGGCATCCACTGCATCATAAGCGGCACAACAGGATGTGGCTACCAACATCTGAGCCTAATTTCATCAGCTAGGCAAGCTGTATCTTGGTGCAGTCCTCGGGCAGGGTTTGCACTAGATCTCTTGCTTGAGCCCAAAGCACATTTTGATACTGGACCATGTGGGGCAGATAATTTATGGCCCGAATAGCCAGGGTGGTAGAGGCAAAAACCATTAGCCGAGGTGGTCCAACTGCTTAGACTCACGGTCTGGGGGTGAAGAGTACTAAGATGTTTGGTCTTCTTAGTACGGTTGTGCACCACATGAATAATCACAGAATCCACCTTAGGATGAGTCCCCAGAAATGGCTTGCCCGCCGGGGCACAGTAAAGACGGTCTGCCTTTTTGGGCAAAAGAGGGGTGGTTCAAGGGTGGTTCCTGGCCATCCTGGTATCATAGGATTCGATCAAGGGAGGCACCACCATGGGAAGGGCATCATGCTGCCAGAAGTACTGTGCCAAATAGCGTCTCTCCGGGTCCTGCTCCTCAGTCTCCCAGCCCATAATGGACCAGATGTGGTGCATAACATTCATAAAGGAAGGATCGTCTTGGGGGAGGGGACTTGGGCACCTCTTTAGGCTGGTCCTCCCCTTAGGCTGGTCCTCCCCTTCAGAAGAGTCACCAGGAGAGGAGGAAGACCCTGAAGAATCAGAATCATCCTTTATAGTATCAGAGTCTGGGACCGACGCAGGCTGCCAGCGTTCATCCAGATTAGAACTCGAACCAATGTCAGGTTGAGCCCCTGAAGACCCCAACGTGCAGGGATTACCAGGACCATCCCTGTCTGAATCCTGGGACTGAGGGTCCAGGAGAGGGTGGTGGGGAGAAGCCGGTGGCAGCCCTTGAGGGGAAGGGGTCTGGCACTGCATAAAGAACCACAAGGCTGAAAAAAAGGGCACTGTAATCCACCTGAGGTGCAATATTATACACCAGCAGGAAACATAAAGAGGATAATGACTGCTGAGAAGCCAGCGAAGGCTGCCACCCGGCACCGGATGAGGATCTGGCGTCAGCCTGACAGGCATCTGCTGTGATGAAGGCAGTGGCAGGGGTGATGATGCAGTTGGGCCCACAGGCTAGGGCTGTGGCAGCATCGGTAGCAGCCTAACAGGCGACAGCCTGGAGTGTTTGAGAGATTGAGCCCCTGATGCTGGTCCAGCTGGAGAAGCTGGCACCTTTGGGGATGGAGACCCCTGTGGCAAAGGTGACAATGGTGTGGAGGAGAAAGCGAGCACCTGTTGCGTGCATTCCCTAACAGGGCTAACATTGCTCCCATTAGTGGAAGCCGACGAAGGCATAGCTGTGGCTGGGGGTGATTGGTGTAGAAATGACAACCGAGGCACCAACATTAGTCAAGCCACCTGGTTGAGAGTCCATTGAGGATATGGGCCTGAGCTTCAGGGGCAGGGGGGCAGGAGATGAAGTCCGCTGCACCGAAGAGCCGCCGCCCGATATAGAGGTGGAGCCACCAGGAGCCCGGAGGAAGAGAGGGCTAGCGGGGCTAAGGAGGTCGACCCATTGTGGGAGGACGACCCAGACGCGGCCTAAGAGGTGACTATGAATGGGAAGCTGACCAGTCCCAGTCCCGTTGTTTGTGCTGGTGCTTGTGATTCCCCAACTTCTCCTTGTGGGAAGAAGAGGAGGCCCTGGAGGACTATGCCAGCAAGGCCGAGGAGCTCCAGGCCTGCAGCTCCTTCTCCACTGCGACCAACTTCTGATTTAAAAGATGTCTCTCCAGTGGTTTTAAATGATGTTTTCGAGTGGCCTGGTTAAATTTCTGGCAATGCTGACAGGCTTATCGTGGCTGAGGCACAGACAGAGGAGACACGCAGAGAGGCCATCCTTTCCAGTGAACTGTTTGCCACAGGCACACTTTGTGGAGTGGTTGGAAGATGAGGCTGGTAGAGACGACAAACTCAAAGAAAACACCGAAATTTCGATGTTTAAGTGAAACAGAATTGAAAGGAATCAAAAAATACAAAAGCACAGCAAGCGCAGGTAATGGCAGTCGACTGTAACTGCAGCGTCCACTAAGCTCCGACATACCCAGGACGACTGTGGGAAAATAACTGAAGTAGGTGTGGTGGACCGCCCACCTATATAGGCTAGGGCGGCTGACATCGGCGGTGGGCAATTCCCCCATGGTAGACTGCTAGCTAGAAGTTTTCCTTGTGGTCCTGGCACCTGGCAGCTTAGTCCTATCGGTGTGGCCTGCTGTAAGAGCCTTCCTCGAAGTAAGATCCAGTAATTTATAAGGCATCAGGAAATGTAAACTTTTGTATAAATATGTTGCAAAAGTGAGTTATTAAACATTTAAGAAAAACTTTAACTTTGGTGCATTTGTGGTTGGGAAGAAGATATACAGCTAGCTTGCACTGCACTTATTGAGAACAATGAAGTTGATGTTTCAATGCCTTGATGTCAAATTATAAGCAAAATATTGTTGGTACACAAAATCTGAATATCCCATCATGTTGATGTCTTGCTACCCTCTCTTTGTGCCAAAGATCAGAGACAGTTGAGTTTATTTTACCATTTACACAGCAAACATTTGCTAACTTGTAGCAAACCAGTAGTCATTTTTTTGTACCTTTTCTAACATTTTATAATTGCACCATCTGATACTGAGTATTATTACACGATACTAACCACTTTTTGGCACTGTAAATTCCTACAAGTTTGTAATTATTGTACCTTGTGCCATCAAATATTCTGTATTTTATATGGTATTGTACGTTGCATTTGTGGCATTATGTGTACTATGTTTCTTACCACCTTGTAACAACCCCCACCCCACCCCCACCCCGGATACGGGCTCGGCTCAGTATCTCTCTCCAGGTTAACACATTTTAAATAAGTAACAATATCTCTGTGAATACATCCTGATGCTCCCTTAACAGCTGGAATTTGTCAAGATGCTCCATAAACCGATTCTTTTTTTATTTAACTTTTGGATTATCACCTTTGAGCCAGTGGCTCATTTACATAGGTTCCACAACGAGAACAAACACAGGCAATATACAGTACAAGTAAACAATAAAGCAATATATAGTGCAAGTAAGCAAGCACCGGCAATATACAGTACAAGTAAACAAACACAGGCACTATACAGTACAAGTAAAAAGCACAGGCAATACACAGTACAAGTAAACAAACACGCAATATACAGTACAAGTAAAAAAGCACAGGCGATATACAGTACAAGTAAACAAACACAGGCAATATACAGTACAAGTGAACAATAAGGCAATATACAGTGCAAGTAAACAAGCACAGGCAATATACAGTTCAAGTAAACAATAAGGCAATATAAAGTGCAAGTAAACAATAGTAAGTGATTGTTATATACAACACTGAGGCAAGGGAAGTCAAAATTAACTCAATACGGCAAACATCTCATATATTTACAGACAGGTGTGGCAGAATGAGCAAATGGGTGCAAGGTTAGTGAGAGGTAGATATTAGTAAAGGTATAGCCATTGGGGGGGGGGGTGCAGCCAGAAGGCCTTGTCAACAGAAGAGGGTGACGGGAGGATGAGGTATGAAGCCTCAACTGAAGGTAAGTGCCAGGGCCAGTACAAGCCAGCAAGGGGGAAGAGTGCTTAGCCAGGAAGGCTTAGAAGGGTTTGCAAGGGGTAAGTTACAATACAAATTAACAGAGGATTTGCAGGTGTAATTAGAAAACAAGTTACTGTAGCAAAGGGTAGTTAGGGTATGCGAGAGGGGAGGAGGAGGTGAGCAAAGATAGCTTTTGGCTAAACTGTAGTAGGGGGAAAAGGGTTTTATCAGGGTGGTGAGGGGAGGTGGGTAGGAAGAAGGAAATGGTAGGAGAAGAAGAGACAGAGGAATGAGTATGGCTGGAGGGGAAGGGTATGAGGCAATGGGAAGCGGGTTATTGAAAGTGGCCTGGTGGTGGGAGAGGTGATCTGATTAGGTGAAACAGTCGCAGGAGGCAAGGGCAACAAGGTAGTCACAAAGCTTCTGTTTAAAAGGGCCAAGGGTGGTTCTTGATAGTCATTCTTCCACAACTGAGGTAAGGCTCACTAGCCTACTGTTAATTCGGACACTGCTACTTTCCTTTTTAAACCAAGAAGTCACATTTACCTTCCTCCAGTTCCCAAGCTCCTTACCAGTTTCCCATGACTTTGATAAAATTATTGCCAGAGTACCAGCTACTAAGTACTCTTGGATGTTTACCATCTGGTCCTTGAGATTTATTTATATTCAATTTACTATACAACAATTCAGCTATTAATATTATTGTGCTTCAAGCACCTTCTGCAGATCCCATGAGTGTCTCATTCAGATGTGGCGGTCTCCCAACACTTCTACACTAAATACAGAAATAAATGAAATCACTTTGTCACGTCTGTTGATCATGGCTACGGAGTACTGTATTTTACTGCCTTTAATCCCTGCTCTGTGTAGCCTGGCATTGTTTCGTCCCCTGTATTTTACAGTCTTGTAACTAATACTCTGGTTATTGTATCCCTGTATCCTAATATTATATTTATGTAAGTAATTCTGGGTCAGGGTCACCCCTGAAAAAGGGGCATCCTGTCCCAGTAGGCTTCCTTGGTCATCAAAACCAAATAAAATCAATAAATGTAGCCTTTTTGCAGCTTAGGCATCATCTGATATTTCTCCTTCCCCAGATCATGTGCTTAGTGTCCCAATTCTGTGCTTAAAATTTTCTCTTTCCTCTAATATAACTGAAGAAAGTGTTATGATTTTCGTAAATGTCTCATGCCATGCCACTCTCATTTCTTTTCTGCCACCCTGATATACTTTTCACATCTTTCAGTGCTTCTTTACATCTGGCCCTATTTCCCATGTTGCAGTTTTCCCTCTGTGCTTTAAAGAGCTAGTGTACTGCCCCAAACTAACAGTACATTTTAAAAACAGTCAGCCCCCATTACATTTTATATCTGAAGTACTTTTTTCTTCTCCTTTTGGTTAATTAGAAGATTGTTTACCTGATGTTAGTAGGGGTGAGGTGTAGAAGGACACCCTGCCCGGTAGCTGACATACAGCATCTAGCTCTATTCCTCCCATTACATCAACAGCATTGTGATCTCACTGACTGTGTCATCACTGCTGCTTAGGAACAGCTACTCAGTATATGCCAGGTCAGTAGTCACCTGTAATATCACTGCCAGCGAGATCACAATGCTGTTGATATAGTGGGAGGAATAAAGATGGACATGTCAGCTGCAAGGCTGAGAGCTACTCCACATATACAGTACAATATTATCACACACAAAACCTTCCAATGAGCAAAAGGAAAAATACTGGTACTTCAGAAATAAAAAGCTGCAACTGACTACTACTTAAAATTTGCAATCTTTTTCCTGTCTGCCAGTTGTGGTTCCACTAAATACCTTTTTCGTCCTTGTTCTGCAGTGTCCCATCAACCCAAAATGGACCCTGCTGCCCTGTTTTTAACCCCGTACTCCTTGTGGGCATATAGTGATCTGTCACATTTTTATTATCCCCTTGAAGGAGGTCCTCATCTCCTTCACCCCTTCTTTGTCCATTGTATACTGGTTATCTTAAACATATCCCTCAATCGAGTTTCTGTTTTAACGTTCCCTCTAGCCTCAATTATTTTCCACGTTAACATATGGATGTTGGACTCCACATGCTCAGCCAGCACCACAGAAGAAAAGAATGGTTACTCACCTGTAACCATAGTTCTAGGAGTGGTATTGGTCCATATCCACACTCTGGCAGTTCCACTGGAATGCGAAGATTGGCTGGACGTCTGTAAGCTAAGCTCTTCCCACCACCAGAGTGGATATATCCCCTGACTCTGCCCCATGATGTCAGATCTCGCACGCTGGAAGCAGGATCAGGTGTCACTTGCTGGGGGAGGTTGTGTAGATGTAAATTATATAACACTCCTAGAACTATGATTACAGACGAGTAATCTATTCTTCTAGGGGCGTGGATATGGTTAACTTATCCACACTCTGGCAGACTCCTAGCGGTTCTCCAAGAGGAGGGGGCAAGGCAAGCACCCCAACTTGGTGAACAGAGATTTGAGAACCGAGTGAGGTCTCAAAACAATCATTCTGGTATGACTCAAGGTCGATGCAGTAGTGGGAAATGAAAGTGAGTGCAGACCTCCAGGTAGCCCCCCCTACATATCTCCTATATGGGCAGATCCCTGGAGGCAACCACCAAGGCAGCTGTATGTCTGGCGGAATGAGCATTGATCCCAATGGGAGGATCTGGTCCAGCCAACCTACAGCAGAGATCGATGCAAGATAGAATCTACCTTTCAATTATCTGCTCTGTTACCAGTCTGCCAGACATTACTTCAGCATAGGTGACATACAGCTGGTGAGCCTTCCCCCAAATTCCAACTGTTGTTTATTTTTTAATTTAAATTTTGGTGACAGGGTAGGCCCACTGAGACCGAACCAGTCCCATTTTCAGGGGCGACCCGGAATTAATTACACCCATCTATAAACATAACAAAATACATACATGTAATTTTACAATTAACAGTCAATACTGACATACTGATCCAGTCAAGGATACAGTGGCAGGTTAATTACAATCAACATCAACAGGAGAAGTAGTACTATTATACATGAGACAGTCACAGTCAGATTGATGTCCCAATAAGGTTAGACCGGCAGCAGGGAGTCATCTGACTCAGCGGTAGCAGTTGCAGAGGCTCAGTTCCAACAGGTGGACTTTAAGACACTTCGTGAAGCCCCCAAGGGAGGTACATTCCTGAAGACTGCTAGAGAGACCATTCCAGATGGGAGGGATGAAGGCAGCATAGGACTGGAGTCCTAGGTAAGTCCTAACACTGGGGACTTGGAGAAGCTGGCGGCCAGAGGATCTTAGTGTTCTCCCATTCTTTTTGGGAGCCAATGTGTTAATTAGGCTGGGGGGGCGTCATTCTGCTGGAGCTTAAAAGCAAGGCACAGTGAGGGATATGATAATCTTCTGTCTAGAGAAGGCCATCTTAGACATAATAGTACCTTGCAGTGATGCTCTCATGGTGGCTCCCCTGCAGGGAAGCGCCCTATCTTGTGATGCAGTATTTTGAGCCTTTGCATTTCAGAGCTACTTAAAGAAAAAAAGTAAAGGGGCCCCATATAGCAAGCTTGGAAGGAGTGTACCAGTGGAAACCTTGAGTTTGGATTCACGAGTGAGGAAAGGGCTCAGACAATATAATAGACCTAACTTTTGGTTGAATTTCTTGGTCAAATGGTCAATGTGGCCCTTAAAGGAGCAATCCTGGTCTAAGTATACACCTAGGTATTCGATACAATCACTCACTTCAATTTTTGAGCCACTGGAAAGAGCTGGGGACAATAAATGGGAATGGGTTGGGCCCAGGCTTTTAGGCCCAAATAGCATGGCTTTGGTCTTTTTACCATTTAGAGCTAATTTATTAGTAAGACACCAATTCTCAAATAGACCAAGGTCTTGACCAAGAAGGTTGTTTAGCTGGACAGTGTCCCGGGAGGACCTATAAAGCATGGCATCACCTGCATATAAGGTCACCTTGGTCCCTCCACAATGTTGAGGCAAATCACTAATAAATAGGGAAAACAGGAGAGGACCCAATATCGAACCCTGGGGGATGCCGTCCGTGATAGGGCATCTGTCGGACTTCGCTCTATGCCATCTGACAATTTGTGATCTGCTATCAAGGTCATCCGTGAACCACTGAGTAGACAGACAATCAAGATCGAGAGATGTTAGTTAAGTGATAAGCTGCTGATGATTCACCAAAGTCAAATGCCTTGGTGAGGTCTATAAAGATTGCATCAGTTAGAAGGCCATCATCTAGAGCTGTGAAGATATCCCCAGTAAGGCTAATCAGGGCTGTGTTGGTACCATGATTTTTTCTAAAACCACGTTGTCATTCAGTTAGCGAATTGTTTCATTCAACATATTCCTGGACCTGCTGGTATACAATTCTTTCTAACACTTAACTTATGAGTGCAGAGGATGGATATCAGTCTGTAATTCTCAACAAGCTCAATATCCCCACCTTTAGGGATAGGAGTGACTAAGGCAACTTTCCACACGGGGGGACTTTGCCTTCAAGTAACAATCTGTTTACGAGCCAACTGACTGGAAAGGCAATGACGTGGGCTGCGATTCTGAAGAATCTGGGCTCCAGCTTATCAAACCCAGCAGAGCCAGAGGATTTGATTCTTTTTAGTAATTTCTAGACCTCAGATTTAGTTGCAAGTTTGAAGTGAAAATTAGGGTAAGGGGTTTCCTCTTGCAAATGAATCTGGGGGGGAAGGGGGTAACCAGAGGGATTATTTTTAAACTTGTCCAGGTCAGTGAGGAATGTGTTTAGTGCAATAGCAGCATTTTGCCGGTTGGTATAGCGGACACCATTTGCTACTATGTCACTTTTCTCATGGGTGGTGTTCTCCTTTAGGAGAGCGTTAAGATTTTTAGTTTGTAGGTTCTGGTGGTATTGTCTTTCAGCTGATTTTAGTTCCTTTTTACCCTTGTTTCTCAATTTTCTACATTCCACCCAATCTTTAGTTAGATTTTGTAGATTTGAATTTTTCCCAGGTTTTGTCTCTCACGCTCATTTGTTTTTTTAAGGTCTCTGGACTGCCACTTTGAGCGTTTTTCCCTTGACTCTGATTTGTTTCAGGGGGGCATGCTTATTGGTGGCTGGGAGAAAGTTATTGATAAAGAAATCAAGGGCTGAGTCCAGATTGGGGGCTATCTTGATTTGAGTCCAATCCACCACTGCTAGGGTTTCAAGAAAGGAGCAGGTGTCGAAATTGGAATAATCCTGAGCCTAAAAAATTCTGGGTGGAGGGTTGGGATGGTCGTCTATCCAGATGCCGAATATAGGGGCATGGTCACATATGGACTCTGCAAATGTCCCAGCCAGTTTGAAACTACTGGGGTTGGAAGCGAGAATACAGTCTAATGTGGTGTGGTTTCCTGACTAAATGTTCAACCTAGTGGGTCCTTGGATCAACTGGGTCAAGTTGGCCTCTAGCAAGCTGGATTTTACATCACTAATGGTGTACTGACCCCAGTGGAGGTTAAAGTCGCCAAGGATTATTTTCTCCCACTGAGGTAGCCCTAGCAGAGCCAGAAGGCTCTTTAAGGCATCTTTTGCAGTCTTAGGCAGGTTGTAGATACAGCCTATTAGCAGGGGGTTTGTCCTGCCAAGCGGTATTTTGATGAACACCCCTCATCACCTGATTGGGTATGGTCTGGCATTGCCACCAGGGAAGCATTTAGGGAGTTTTTTATGTAGATGATAACTCCACCACCCTTCCTACCACATCCATCATGTCTAAAGGACTTAAACCCGTGGAGTTCACCCTCATACATTAGGATGCTGGGCTTGAGCCAGGTTTCGGAAATGGCAATTATGTCTGGGGAGTGCATATTTACCCATGCCTCGAGTTCATGCATTTTAGGTCTGAGGCTGTTAATATTCATGTAGACTAGTTTCAGACCTTTGGCATTAGCCCAGACAGCCATAGAAGGTGACCCAGTTGGAACATTAAGACATGGAGGGCCAGGGTTAGATTCAATATCCCCGGCGAGTAACAACTTATTGGTCAGCAGGAATTTCAGGAGTAACCCAAGAGGGGGAAGGAAGATCTGATGTTTGTAGACTCAGATATTCCATAACCATATAGCAGTTTCCCCTTTTTCTAAGCCTGTATCTGGTGATAAAGGTAGGGTTACGGTTGGCTTGTGGGTACATACATGAGACATGAGAAATTGGAGTACAGAGGGTTTGTGGGCTGCCCCGTGTCCTGCCCGAGAGTAAGCAGCAACTGGTGTGTGCCCAGGATTACAAGTATATAAGTACAAGCCAGTATAATCCCCAGCACGATATTAAAGCTTAAAGATTGGTCAACTAAGAGGAGGAAGTTTAGATTAACCCCCAAGATATATGACAGAAGCAGGTTAGGGAAAAGCTTGGAGTAGAAAAATGTGGGAGGAGAGTATCTAGGTGGAACTATTGAAAAAGTGTGAGGTAGGATAATGTGGGTGGCTAGGGTCACCTCCACTAAAACAAGAGGCTGCAGCGTCCTCCACTCCGAGCCAAAGCACACCGAACCTGAGCAAGAGCAATGCAAACGAATGTCAGGGGACTACTCAGTGTGTGAAGGAGAAGGAAACTGCCTCTCTTTGGAGGCCAAGCACCTGCTCCATATCCTGGACCTGTGGTGAGCTGTACGCTCAACATAACAGCAGAGCATTCTCCGCAGGTCCAGGGTATGGAGTATGCGGTCAGCCTACAAAGAGAGGCTGGTAAAGTATACTGGTAAGTTAATCACCTGGTTAAGATGAAACTCTAATATGACCTTTGGGAGGAAAAAAAACAGGTTACTCACCTGTAAAGTACAGTTACGTAAGAACTTACCGTAACAGTAGATCTGCGAGAACAGCTCTTGCAGCAGGTTACACCATTAGGACTGAAGCCGCCAGGCGTCAGGACCCCACGGAAATCTTCTAGCTAGCAGTCTTCAGCGGGGACCGCCTCCGACGTCGGTCCTGCCCCCGACGTCAGGCGTAGTTCATAAGGAGGCGGTCCCGCCAGAATCCCCAGTTCTCCCGCTGGAAACTTCCGGCCACTAGATGACATCAGAAGAGGAGATCGGGGACCCACCATCAGATGGCCAAGACTAAAGACAGACCTTTCCATTCCGAAGGATGGGTGTTAGATTAGAACCTACTTCCTCCAAGGGGGAATGGTGGGTGGGAAGGTACCTGCTGCAAGAGCTGTTCTCGAAGATCTTCTGTTACGGTAAGTTCTTATGTAACTGTACTACCTTCTTCGAGATACAGCTCTTGCAGTAGGTTACACCATTAGGACTGATTCCCAAGCAATGGCGACAATGTAAAGCCATCGGGAGGAAGAAAGACAGAGATTAAGACCTCTTCTAAGCCTAAAACAGAAGTCCCTGGAGGACGGCTAGGCCGAAACCAGCCCTTCGCCTTGAAGCGATGTCCAGGCTATAATGCCTGATAAAAGTATGCACCGAGCTCCAGGTGGCTGCAGCACAGATAGCTGAAGTGGACACATTCTTCAGTGCTGCGAAGGAAGTAGCCACTCCTCTGGTGGAATGGCCCTTGACCGCTCCTGGCAAGGGTTTTCTGCATTTGTCATAACAGAAAGAGATACACTGAATGAGCCAGCGTGAAAGGGTCTGCTTAGAAACGGGGGCCCCTTTCATCCTCTCAGCAAAGGATACGAACAGCTGCTCCGCTTTCCGGTGCTGGTTGGTTCTGGTCAGATAATATCCGAGACACCTGTGAACATCCAGGGTGTGAAGCAGTGCTTCTCCTTGATTGGTGTACTTGGGAAAGTACACTGGTAAATCGATGTCCTGATTAAGGGTAAGGGTTGAAACCACCTTAGGCAGGAACTTAGGATTTGTCCTCAGGGATACCCAATCCTGGTGGAAAGTTAAATAAGGCTCCTTGCACATGAGAGCATGTAATTCGGAGATTCTTCTCGCCGAAGTTACAGCAACTAAAAACAATGTTTTCCACGACAGAAAATGTAGCTCGCAATCCGCGGCTGGTTCAAAGAGTGGCAGTGTAAGCTGCTCCAGAACGAAGGGCAAGTCCCAAGGAGGGACGGGATCCTTAATGGGTGGCCTAAGGTGGAGGACCCCCCCTTAGAAAGGCATGAGTAGCATCTAACTGGGCCACCATGCGATGGCCTATGGGGGCATGATAAGCTGAGATTGCACAAAGATGCACTTTGATCGAGGTGTAAGCTAGCCCGGATTGAAAAAGGGAAAGCAGGTACTCCAGAACCAGCTTCTCAGGATAGTCTAAGGGCGAGAAACCGCGTGTTTGAGTCCACAGGCAAAACCTGCGCTACTTCATGGCGTATGTTGCGTGTGTTGCCGGTTTTCTGGCGGCAGAAAGCACGTCTGCCACCTCTAGCGAGACCCCGTGTCGCATCATGGCTATGTCTCTAGGAGCCAGGCATGTAGGTTCAATGAATGAAAGTCCAGGTGGACTAGTGAACCCTCCTCCTGAGACAACAGATGGGAGCTGATTGGCAAGGGAAGCGGAGGTTCTCGGGACAACTGATTCAGCAGCGGGAACCAAATTTGCCTGGGCCAAAAAGGCGCTATCAAAATAAGCATCGCGTGCTCCTTGCGAAGTTTGAGAAGGACTCTCTGGATCAATGGGAAAGGAGGGAAGGCATAGAGGAATCTGCCCACCCAGGAGAGGGACAACGCGTCTCGCCAGAAAACACCAGGCCCTGGATCTAGCGAGCAAAAATTGGGCAGTTTTGTGTTGGATGGGGACGCGAATAAATCCAATTCTGGAGTGCCTCATCTGTGAAACAGATCCTCTGCCACCTCCTGTAGAATTCCCACTCATGGACTCTGGCCTGGGAATGACTCAGGCTGTCTGCGACAGTGTTGTCCACCCCGGGAACGTGAACTGCAATGAGGTTTGCTCCGTGTCGTATTACCCATTCCCACATCCTCATGGCCTCCCTGCAAAGGGGGTAGGAATGTGTGCCTCCCTGTTTGTTGAGGTAATACATCACCACAGTATTGTCTGTTTGTAACAGGAGAGTACTTGGTGGAATCTCTGACTGGAAGGCTTGCAGGGCATAAAGGACCGCCCTCATCTCCAATATGTTGATATGGAGATGAGATTCCTGGGTAGTCCATGTTACCTGAGACCTCACCCCGTTCAAGTGCGCTCCCCACCCCAGCCCTGAGGCATCTGTGGAGAGTGTTATCACCAGGGACGGCACTGTGAAGGGAACCCCCACAGAGAGGGTTCCCGGATCTAGTCATCATAGCCAGTCCCGAACCACGGCCTTCGTGATTCTGACTGGATGCTGCAGATGGTCTTGCCTTTGGTCCCATAGCAGTCAACATCCACTGGGTTACCCGCATGTGGAGTCTTGCCATCGGGACTGTAGGAATGGCTGCAGCCATGTGTCCGAGCGGACGAAGGACCAATCGGGCTGGGACGGTCTTCTTCGCCAATAGGTCCCTTATGAGGGATCGGATGCGTTCCACTCTGTCTTCGGGAAGAAAAGCTTTCCCCTTGACGGTGTCCAGAACTGCACCTATGAACTGCAGTTTCTGGGACGGTACCAGGAGAGACTTCTCGTAGGTGATTAGGATGCCCAGAGACTGAAAGAGGGCCTGAGTATGCTGAATGGCCATCAGCAATGCCTCCTTGGAGGAGGCCATGAGAAGCCAGTCGTCCAGGTACGGGAACACATAGTGGCCCTGTCTCCTCAGAGACGCTGCCACGACTGCCATGCACTTGGTGAATACCCTGGGTGCTGATGACAGCCCGAAAGGAAGCGCTCGGAACTGATAATGGCGGCCGGAAACTCGAAGTGCAGGAACCTCCTGTGCGCTTGAGCAATAGGGATGTGCAAGTTAGCGTCCTGCATGTCCAAGGACACCAAGAAAGCGTCCTTCTTCAGCATGGGGATTAGTCCCAGAAGGGTCACCATGTGGAAGCACTTGTAAATGACCGACATATTGAGGTCGCTGAGGTCCAAGATTGGACAGAGGTCCCCTGTTTTCTTTGGAATCAGGAAGAAGTGTGAATAGTATCCTGCTCCTCTCTGGTTCAATGGAACGTGCTCAAAAACTTCTTTCTGTAGAAGGGTGAGCACTTCCTGCCGTATGAGCAGGGCGTGCTGACCCGAAAAACGGGAGAGTAGAGGAGGCCTTGTGGGAGGGTTGTCTACAAATTCTATATAATGGCCTTTTTCGACCAACTGTAGCACCCACCTGTCGGTGGTGATCGACCGCCACCCTGGCAGGTGGTCCGTGATGCGACCCCCAACCTTCATTTCCCGTTGATCCTGAGGAGGGGCGGGGGCCGGGAAGGAGTCATGCTATGGCAGCATTGGATCCTGCAGGTTGGGCCGACTTGGTGGCTCGTTGGCCTCTGCCTGAGGATGTCTTAGCCTGGGCTTTCCGAGAGAAGGAGCCCCTCTGTTGCTGGCCAGAACGAGGTTGTTGCCTTTGGGTCCGGCTGCGAAAGCGACTCTGGTTCCTACGAAAGGAACTAAGTTTAGATCTGTACGTGGCATGGACAGATCTAATAGCTTCCCGGCTTCCTGCAATTTGGTGATCACCTTTTCCGAGGCTTCACCAAACAGAACTTCGCCATAGTAAGGAGCGTCCATGATATTTTTCTGGACGTCCGGGTAAACCCGGAGACACAAAGCCATGAGTGTCTCCGGAGACACACGCCTGAGGCTGCCACTCTGGCCGAACAGTCCGCAGAGTCGTATGCAGCTCTGAACACCTGGGTCCCCACGTCTGAACCCGTACGGAGGAGTTGCAGGAGTTCCTCCTTCTGGCCACCATCTGGCAGTTTCTCCGCCAGGTCCTGTCCCTGTTCCCAAAACGCATTCTGGAACTGAACCATGTGGGTGAGGTAATTCAATGATCTAATGGCGCAAGTCGCAGCCGTGCACGTGCGCCTGCCCAGCACGTCCAACTGCTTGGACTCCAGATCCAGTGACTGCGTGCTCAAATGTTGCGGTTTCTGAGACCGGTCATGAGAAGCTGTAATGACCAGGGAGTCGGCCAGAGGATGGTTAGCCAGGTACTGGTCCTCCCTTGGGGCCTTGTACAGGCGGTCAGCCTTCTTCGGCATTGCCGGTGTCGAATGTGGACGCTTCCACGCTGCCTTGGTGACGTCCACAAAGGTGTCCACCAAGGGTGGCACTACCACAGGCTTGGGGTCTTTTTGCCGAAGGTAGCGGGCAAGGCGTAGTCTTTCGGGGTCGAGCTCCTCGGCATCCCATCCCATGTTCTCCTGAATATGCCCCATTATTTCAGAGAACGAGGGGTCATCCGGAGGAGACCTAGGGAGGTCGCGTGGGTCCGGAGAGGGGATGCTGATTGGTGAAGGAGACCAGGAGCATTCAGAGATGTGAGATCTGGAACCCTCCGTGGATGGTGAATACCGACGTCTTCTGGATCTCTTGGGGCTGGGTGACCCTGAAGAGGATCTTGACGGAGGCCTTTCTTCCAAAGATCTACCCCTAGGAGGTGCTGCTGGCTCCTGGGGAAGGTGCTCGTCCTGCTGACCCCCTGGGTGAAGGAGGAGGCAGGCGTCGGGGGTGCTGCGGGCGCGGGAGGAGGCTGCATGGTGACCACATCCTTTTGATGGTGTCCCACTAGAAGGTGAAGAGCTCCTTCACTTCTGAGAAGTTTAGGCCCGACGACAGACCGGGCGCCGGTGGCCTGTCATCAGGGCTGGGCGTCAGCTGCCCCGGGGTCTCTGGTTCTGGAGAGGGTTCCCGTGGGAGTTCGACGGGTCCGGGATCGCCCGCCTGGTCTTCGGGCTGGGTGGACTCCTCCTCCGACAGCGTCGACCGACCGACGTCGGTAGGCGGTGGTGTGGTCCTCCTGACTGCGGTATCTGACGCCAGTCCCCTCGGCGGCATCCTGGGGGGCGAATGCCTGACCGGTGACAGGTGACGAACGGTCGCCAGTTCCCTGGAGTGCTTGTGTACCTTGGCCGACGTCGGGTCCGACGTCCGCTTAAGGGAGGTCAGCTCCTTGGTCTTGCGCTGGGGTGGCAGTGGTAGGGAGACTAACCAGACATCAGGGGCCGAATGCCGGGAGGATGACTTGTGGGACTCCTCAGACCTGGACGAGGCCTTAGCCGAGGAAGTGGGCCTGGAGGTCTTAGCAGGCCGCAGAGTAGAGGAACCACTGACCGATTTGACCACAACCGGGGGAGGCTGAGAGCGGGTCCTCAACAGAGAGCGGTCCGACCTGGAGCTGGAGCTGCGGGAGTCCGAGGCCCTGGAAGGGGATCTGGGTCTCACCTTCTCCCGGTGCTTCTCATGGTGCCTGTGTGACATCCCTAAAGATTCCCCTCTGGAGGAAGGTTCCATGGCCTTAAGTTTTTCTTCGAGGAGGAAAGCCTGGAGGGCCTTCTGTCGGCGGATTCTCGTACGACAGTTACAGCCCTGACAGAAGAAGCAAGCCTGGGTGTCGTGGTCTGGGCCCAGGCAGCGAACACAGGCTGAATGAGAGTCTTTGAAAGGAATCTGCTTTCCACAGGCACACTTTGAAGAATGGCCCTCCACTGAAGTTGGAGAGGACATCAGATGAAAAAACGACTGAAGAGAGTAGATTTCGTAAAGTTTGAAAGTTTTCCTGGTCGTCGCGCACTAGAACTAACCGAGAGGTCGAGACTTGCAAAGTCGACGGCGGGAAAGAACTGGGGATTCTGACGGGACCGCCTCCTTATGTACTACGCCTGACGTTTGGGGGCGGGACCAACGTCTGAAGTGGTCCCTGCTGAAGACTGCTAGCTAGAAGATTTCGATAGGGTCCTGACGCCTGGCGGCTTCCGTCCTAATGGTGTAACCTGCTGCAAGAGCTATATCTCAAAGAAGATCAGCAGTTCTAGGAGTGGTATATGTTGTTCTTCTTGGCATGTCCCTTTCCCCTTTAATTCTTGCCAGAAGGTCTTCAAGCTGGCTCCTCCCACCCACCCGAGCGGTGACGACCCCTGGCTCTGCCCCATGATGCCAGATCTTAGCCTGCTGGAAGCCAGGTTTGTGCGTCGCAGCCGGGAAGGTCGAGTGGGTCAGTGTGGATGAACAACATATACCACTCCTAGAACTACTGTTACAGGTGAGTAACCAGTTTTTCTAGGGATGTGGATATGTTGTTCATCCACACTTCTTGGCAGACTCCTAGCAGTAATCCGGGAGGAGGGAGGCAAGGCGCACACCCCCTACTTAGGGAACAGAGACTGGAGAACTGAGGCCCCAAAACTAGCTCCCCAATCTTTCTGGCTGACGTGATAGTCACCAGGAAGGCCATCTTCCACGACAAGTGTGATAGCTCACACTTGTGCAATGATTTGAATGGCTTGCCCATGAGTTTAGCCAAGATCAGCAGCAAATCCCACGGTGGTGGAGGTTCACGTACCGGAGGGGAAATGTGATCTAGGCCCTTGAAAAAGCGCCAAACCACCTTCTCCTGTGCCACCGTCTGCTGACCGGCCCGCGCCCGTTAAGTAGAGATGGCTGCTGGTACACCTTAAGGGTCGAAGACCGAAGACCCTCTTTGGACAGAGACCAAAGGTAGTCTAAAATGCTAGCCACAGGACAGAGGGTCCAGACCCTTACCCTGACACACAATGGAAAATATTTTCCATTTGAAGGCACAGCACTTTCTGGTCGACTCCTTCCTGGATGCTTCCACTACTGTGAGTACATCCTCAGAGAGACCCAAGGCCGCTCAGGTACCAGGCTGTCAGGTGCAGGGATTGAAGGTCCAGATGGAATACTTTCCCCTAACTGACATACAGTCGTGGCCAAAAATATTGGCGCCCTTGCAGTTTTTTCTAATAATGCACCATTCCTTCCAGAAAATTGTTGGAAATTAAAAAATATTTTGGTATCCACATATGTATTTCTTTGGTTTGCAGTGGAATAAAACACAAAAAGCACAAAAATTTATTAACTCTTAGCTTATTCCACACAGAAATCCTTTAATGGCCCAGACAAAATTATTGGCACCTTTTAGAAGTAGCTAGAAACAATTAGATTTCAAGCAGGTGATTCTCCTTCACTTTGGAATTGAACTCACCTGTGGTGAATTGCAGGTGCCTGCAATATAAAAATTACTCATTCAACCAGTTTGAATAGAGAAAAGGACTCATTCTCCTGTTTTGTGTCACCGTGTGTACTGCAATGAGCATGGAGAAAAGAAAGAAAGCCAGAGAACTGTCTGAGGAGGTCAGACAGAAGATTGTAGCCAAGCATGGACAATCTCAAGGCTACATATCAATCTCCAGAGACCTTGATGTTCCTGTTTCCACAGTACGTAATGTTATCAGGAAGTTTAAGGCCCATGGCACTGTAGCCAACCTTCTGGACGTGGACGCAAGAGAAAACTTGATTGAAGATTGCAGCGCAGGATTGTTCGAATGGTGGAGAAAGCACCTCGATCAACTGCCAAACAGATTCAAGCTGACCTTCAGACACAAGGTATGACAGTTTCAACTTGCACCATCCATTGCCAACTCAATGAAAGGGGGTTATATGGTAGGAGGCCCAGGAGGACCCCACTGTTGAGAGAGAGAGAGACACATAAGAAAGCCCGACTGGAGTTTGCCAAAACACACCTGAACAAGCCAAAATCCTTCTGGAAGAATGTCCTGTGGACAGATGAGACCAAATTAGAGCTTTTTGGTAAAGCACATCATCTCTATGTTTACAGAAAACAAAATGAAGCCTTGAAAGAAAAGAACACCTTCCCTACAGTCAAACATGGAGGAGGTTCAGTGATGTTTTGGGGTTGCTGTGCTGTCTCTAGCACTGGGTGCCTTGAACGTGTGCATGGCATCATGAAATCTGGAGATTACCAGGCCATTTTTGAGCGCAATGTTGAACCCAGTGTCAGAAAGCTGGGTCTCCGTCGAAGGTCATGGGTCTTCCAGCAGGACAATGACCCCAAACACACTTCAAAAAGCACCCAGGAATGGTTCAAGACAAGACGCTGGACTGTTCTGAAGTGGCCAGCAATGAGTCCAGATCTAAATCCATTGAAAACCTGTGGAGAGATCTGAAAACAGCAGTTGGGAGAAGGCACCCTTCAAATCTGGGAGAACTGGAGCAGTTTGCACAAGAAGAGTGGGCCAAACTGCCAGTAGAGAGGTGCAGGAAACTCATCCATGGCTATAGGAAGCGGTTGATTGCAGTTGTTTTGACCAAAGGCTGTGCTACCAAATATTAAGTCTAGAGTGTCAATAAATAATTTTGTCAATGCCATTTCTTTTTATTTTCTGATTTAAAAGGATATACTAAATTCTGAATCAAAAACAATGGTTCTGTAATATTAACAGAGAAATAAAGAATTTTGGAGACCAAATACTGTTGTTAATTTCAACTTATGTTTAGAGGAAATTGTGAGTTATTTGACAAAAGTGCAAGGGCACCAATATTTTTGGCCATGACTGTATATCAGGTCCGGGCATGCTGGAAGATGCTTCAGGAGCCTGTTGCTGAGGCTGAGGAGATCTGGATACCAGAACTGGCAGGGCCAATCTGGGGCTACCAGGAACACCTGCGCCTTGTCCCTCCTCATCTTGAGAAGCACCTTGTGGATCAAGGGAAATGGAGGGAAGGCGTAGAAAATGCCTAGGGTTCACAGCCTCGAGAAGGCATCCCCTGCAGCGATCCCCGCTGAGCGGGCGGGCATGAAACAGCCTCAGCTTGGTGTTTTCCCTTGAGGCAAACAGGTCCACCATTGGTTTGCCCCAGTTGGAGAATAGGCTATGAGCTACCTCTGGATGGAGAGACCACTCATGGGATGTCTCGCCTACGCGGCTGAGAGCGTCCACCAGTTGATTCGAGGCTCCTGCCACAAGGGTGGCTAGGAGATCTACAGTCGGCTCATGAGTGTCCAGATATGGAGCAGCTGGGAATGCGCGCCACACTGCTTGTTGAGGTAGTACATGGTCGTGGTATTGTCTGTCTGGACTTGAACCACTTGACCCCAAAGCTGCTGAGCGAATGCTGACAACGCCAGTCTGACTACTCTGAGCTCCAACAGGTTGATATGGTATCAGGATTCCTCGAGGAGCCAGAACCTGTGGGTCCTGTTGTTCCCCATGTGGCTCCCCAGCCCGTGAGAGTGACCGTCTGCTCGGGCCGGACAAACGGGATCCCTTCCTGCAGATGGTCTAGGACGGTCCACCACTGGAAAGCGTCCCACATCTTCTGGGTTACAGTGATCAGCTGGTCAAAATGACCTAGGCACTGAGTCCACTGGGCGGCCAGCTCCCATTGAAGGAAGTGCATATGCCAACAGACCACGGTGGTGCAGGTTGCCATGTAACCCAAAAAGGTGCAGAAAGTCCCAGGCAGGGCGCAAGTGCCCAACCAGAAATGATTGGGCAAAGGAGGAGAGAACCTCTGCCCTGTCTGCCAGGAGCCATGCTCTGGCTCAGCAACAGTCGAGCTCTGCCCCGATGAAGCATATCACCTGAGATGGCACAAGCCCTGACTTAGCCTTGTTGATCTGATCAGGCGGCCAAGTTGAGAGCAGGTCTAGAGGGCCAGGTCCCTGGACCTCACCACCTCTTGCTGGGTGAAACCTGCTAAGAGCCAGTCATCGAGGTATGGGTACACTCTGACCCCTCGATGCCTGAGATGGGCTGCCAGCACTGCAGTGCATTTGGTGAAGACCCGTGGGACTGATGACAGGCCGAATGACATGGCTTGGAACTTGTATAGCGTCCCCTCTGTTCTGAAGTAGAGGAACCGCTGGTGGGACGGATGGATTGAGACATGAAAGAACGCATCCTGCAGATACAGTGAGCAGAACCATATGTTTTGCTTCAGGGATGGTATGATCTGGGATAGAGTTACCATCCTGAAGGTACGTGGCCTGAGATACTGATTCAGGTCGTGCAGATCTAGAATGGGGTGCCAGCCCCCCTTCAAATTCGGGACCAGGAAGTACCTGGAAATGAACCCTGGGTTGACTGGAGGATCTGCCACTCAAACCACTACCTCCTTTAGGAGGAGTTGGGCTAAGTCATCTCTCAGAGCCGACTGAGTGTGGGCTGATACTCTCTCCTCTTGTGGGGTTTGGCTTGGCTGGGAGGGTACTGCTCGAACTCTAGAGGCAGACCCTGGACGACCCCTTCTAAGACCCACCTGCCCGTGGTAACACTGGACCAGGCGGAAGGAAGTGACTGAGCCAACCTCCCACAGGAGGGCCCAGAGCTGGCATGATGGGGATAGGGGTGGCAGCCCCTATCCCGTCACTGGGCAGGCTTGGAGGAAGAGGTTCCAGATTGGTAACCACCTGAACCCTGACCTCCTGGTCTGCAGGCCGGTGGAGGCCCAGACTTGGGCTGAGGGTGCCAAGTCTGTACCTGCTGTTGCTGCCTACACTGAAAAGAGGGCTGTTTGGCCGCAGGAGCAGGATGCCGAAAAGGCTTCTTCTTCTTCTGATGCTTTTTAGAGCCAGGGGCATCTTTTGGGGCAGAAGTAGCAGAGTCCAAGGTGGCACTGGACTACTCGATTCACTGAAGGTGACCATCCACACCTGGGCCGAAGAGATCGGTAACCAGGTAAGGAACATCAGTGAGTTTATGCTGGGTATCTGCCATAAAGGTGGAAAGCCTTAGCCATGCCCTGCGGTGCATGGCAACCGTGGCTGCCACCAAACAGGCGTAAGAGTCCCAGAGATCCAAAGCCATCTGACATTGCTGCTTGGCAACGGCTCGGCCCTGGTCCCGGACCTGCTTGATTGTAGGCTGAAAGTACGCAGGCAAGTGTGTGAGAACTTCGTCCAAGGAGCCCAGGGGGGCATGGAAGAAATGCGCCTTGATGATGGCCGAGCTTGCCTGATGGAGGCCTAGATAGGAGACTGCATAGACCTTCCTGGCAGTGTGATCCAGTTTTTTGGACTCCTTGTCCCGAGGTCCATCAGTGTCAGCAGAGTTGCCTGTGCATCTGAACACTGAAGCGGTCACTAACCCCTCTGCCGAAGGGTGTTCCGTGAACCCCGAGAGGGACCCAATGGGCACTGTATACTTGCAGGCCATCCGGGCAGACAGCGCTGGGCAAGAGGCAGGTTGCTGCCATAGCTGCAAAGCCAGGCCAACAATGGCCTCGGCCACTGGGAAGGCTTCTGTGGGGGTATCCCCTCTCTTAAGAATATTTGTGAGAGGGTATTGCACCATTTTCTGGATGGATTCCAGGGCATACTTGTAGATTCAGAGATGAGGCAGAGAATCCCCAAAAATGACAAAGGGCCCTCCTCCGTCGACATACTACCAACAGACTCATCATCCAGTGGATGACAGTGGAGGTCAGTGTCATCCGAATCCGAAGAATCTGGATAAATTGGTTGGCCACGAAAGTCCCCCTCTACACGCCTGGGGAGGTCAGGCGTAAGGGTGACTTGATAGCCTACGTCGAAGAGCCAGAACCATCTGAGCATCCTTCATAGGAGCCCCTCCCGAAGGCTGTTAAGGTGGCGGCTCTAACACAATCGGTGGAGACAGATTTTGGCCGAACCAGGGCAGGTATAGCCGGCTCCATGGGTGGGGGAACCGATTTTACCAGTTCTAGTGCAGTCAGCTTTGGCCTAGGAGGCGAAAGCCAAGTAATGGCCGTGGTGGAAACCGAAGCAGGCTTCTGCCCAAACATAATCAGCTATTGCCACACTAAATCCTTGTAGCATTGACGGAGTTTCCGTCAAAGCCTCTCCTCATCTGAGGAGAACAAGGATGAACGGTGGTGTCACCTCTTTTGGGCGTGTTTATGTGCATTCCTCAGCCTGTCAGACGAGGGGGTCCTAGATCTCAACCTCAATCGGACTGGCAGTCAGTCATGCAGGAGACACCAGGGGAACCAGTGATTTTCTCGGATCAGGGACCAGTACCTAGATGGGATTCCCAGCTGGCTGGGTCTCCTCATGAAGAAGAGGCAGGACCGGGCCCCTAATCAAAGAGTTGTCGGCCTCGTTGGGTGACAGCAGATCGACAGGATCAAGAGTGATCTCAACCACATCGTCAATCGAGGCCTTGGCCGACTGACCAGATGGCAAAGCCGAGAAGCCAGCAGCCGAGGAAGCAATTTCAACTGAAGTCAAGACTGCAGTTTCCTGGGACTGAGATCGCTCACAATGCCAAGAACGTCTCTGCCAAGACAAAGAATCTCTCGGTTCCTTGTCTTTTTTACAGGACCGGGAGATATGAGAGTCCGAAGGTCCCTCACCCTTAGTGGGGAGAGATTGGCACAACTCCCGAAAGGAACCTGAGAATGTTGAGAGGAACGAAAATTGTCTCAGAGGAGAATTCCGTGGCCGTGCCACTTCTTCCTTGAAGGCCTGCATTTGTTCTAACTGCTCGGCGGACCCCGCAGCTGCGGAGACCGCCCAGCGGGCTTCTTTAGATTTCACTGGAGGATTATGTTTCTTGGGTCTGCCCAACTTGAGGAATGGGAGACGATCACTGAGGATATTCGGATGGAAAGCAAGACATATCTCACAAGCCTGGGTGCCATGGCTGACACCCAAGCAGTATACGCACGTGGTATGAGGACCAGTGCATGACATTTTCTGGCCGCACGGGCACCAGCGAAAACTGGGGGAATATTTATCTTCCATGATCAAATAGCACAAATTGCAATTGCTAGCTCGAATGAACTGAATCTTCAGAGGATCCAAAGAAACTGAAGCCAGGGCCTACAAAATGCAGTAGCGGAAAAGGAGGCAATCTGTATCTTCCAGCAGAAAGGAAGATCTGGCGTCATGGGGTGGAGCCGAGGGTTATACCACCCGGGTGGGAGGAGCCAGCTTGAAGACCTTCCAGCAAGAATCAAAGGGAAAAGGGACATGCCAAGAAGTGTGGATGAACAACCTATCCACGTCCCTAAAAGTACAGTTGCATAAGAATTTACCGTAAAAGTAGATCTTCGAGAGAGGCTCTTGCAGTAGGTACTCACATATAGGACTACGCCGCCAAGTGCTACGACCACATGGAAAACTTCTAACTAGCAGTGTCTGGCTGGGGACCGCCCCCGACATCACGCGATATATAGGGAGTGGTCCCTGCACCCACACTCCAGTTCTCCTGCCGGAGACCTAGAAAGGTGCAACAGGAGATAAGGAGTGGGCTCCTGGAGCTAAAATCTAATACAGGAGAAAGAGTAGAAGAAACCCAGGGGGTAAGTGGGAGGGAAAGGAGTGCCTACTGCAAGAGCCTCTCTCGAAGATCTACTGTTATGGTAAGTTCTTACGTAACTGTACTATCTTTCTTTGACAGGGCTCTTGCAGTAGGTACTCACATATATGACTGAGTCCCAAGCAGTGACCTGAGACAAGTCTTAAGACATGGGAGTTAGGAACAGGTTTGCAGTAAGCAGGAACCTAAGATAAGTGGCCCTTCAGGACAGCTAGGCCAAAGCCCACTCTGCACCTCGAAGCAATGTCCAAACTGTAGTGTTTGGTGAAAGTATGGACGGAACTCCAAGTCGCAGCCACACATATGTCGGCGGCTGAGACGTTCCCAAAATAAGCAGCAGAACCAGCCATGCCTCTGGTTGAATGTTCATTGACCTTCCCTTGAAGGGGTTTGTTGTACTTCTGGTAACAGAAGGTAATGCAGTTTGCCAACCATTTGAACAAATACTGTTCTGAAACTGTGGCGCCCTCTCTTTTGGGTGCGAAGGACACAAATAACTGGTCAGTTTTACAGACAGGCTTTGTCCTGTTTGTGTAGTACCGAAGAATTCTATGTACATCCAGAGTGTGCAGAATTGCTTCACCCCAGCTGGAGTGCTCAGGGTGGTACACTGGTAACTCACATGACTGATTCAAGGTGGACTCTGAGACCACCTTAGGCAATAACTTTGGATTAATTTGCAGAGCCACCCGGTCTCTGTGAAAAATCAAGTAAGGCACCTTATACATTAGGGCCTGAAGCTCAGAAATCCTTTGTGCTGAAGTGATAGCCACCAGGAAGAGCACTTTCCAAGGAAAGTAGCACGTCAGAATACGCTGTCAGTTCAAAGGGAGGCAGTGTGAGTTTTTCCAGGATGAAATTCAAGTCCCAGGGTGAAGCAGGGCTCTGTACTGTGGTTCTAAATGTAGGATCTTCTTGAAGAAGGTTTTGGATACCTCCAGCGGAGCCAAAATCTTGCTTCCCAGAGGGACGTGGTAGGCAGGAATGGCAGATAAATGGACTTTTAAAGTCCAGTAACTAAGACCCAGGTCATAGAGATGCAGCATGTAATCTAAGACCTATGTGACTGAACATGAGAAGGGTTCTAGCCCCTTAACGTCTGCCCATACAGAAAACCTTTTCCATTTCATAGCATACGTGACTCTAGTGGATGGCTTTCTGGCCTCCAATAGAATCTGTGCTACCCTCGGGGAAACCCCAAAACGTCCGGCAGCTATGTCAATAGGTGCCACACATGTAGATGAAGGGACCCGAGACCTTAATGTACCAGGGTTCCCTGTTCCTGTGTCAAGAGATCTTTAGAGACTGGCAGTGGAATTGGAGGGTCCACTGACAGTTGTTGCAGGAGAGTGAATCATATTTGTCTCGGCCAGAAGGGAGCGATGAGTATCATTTGTGCTCCTTCTGCTGGGAGCTTCATTAGTATTCTCTGAATCAATGGAAGTGGAGGGAAGGTGTACACGAACCTCCCCTTCCAACACAGAGATAGCACATCTCGCCAGAAAACACCATGCCTTGGAGCATGCAAGCAGAAAGCTGGTAGTTTTGTGTTGAGTAGGGAGGCGAACAGGTCTAGTTGTGGTCTTCCCCACCTTTCGAAGATGTCTTCTACCACTGACTGTCTGAGTTCCTACTTATGTGCACTGGCTTGTGTGCGACTGAGTGTGTCTGCCAGGACGTTTTGAATGCCTGGCACATGGACTGCTGTCAAATGCAGGTTGTGATTGGCTGCCCAGTACTACACTCTCATTGCCTCCTGACAGAGGGGATAAGAAAAAATTACTCACCTTAGTAATGTTGTTTCTTCTAATGGAGTCTTGCTATATTATGACTATTGCAGTTTGCCCCAGCCTTAGAACTGCTCCGGAGGTGAAATTAACTTCCATGCAGAGCATGGAGCTTAGAGCGCGAGCTCGGTTCAGAAGCTCTGTTTGGCTGGTTTCAAACCGAAACTGTCAGATCTTTACGAGCAAAAACTCACTAAGGTTCTGTGTGGAAGCTGTAACCTACACTAGCCAACTGGCCACTAATATATTAACACATTTTTGCTGGTCCCAACACAAAGACTCAAGTCAGTGGACCACAAAAGTAAGATAGAATAACTAAATAAACACAACACCCAAACATGAAAGAGGGCATCAATAAATGCCAGCAGAGGACTACCCACCCCATACCCCAAAGTAGGAGTTCTGAGAGGGGCAGGCTGGGGGGGAGGTCATAACATAGCAAGACTCCATTAGAAGAAACAACATTACTAAGGTGAGTAATTTTTTCTTCAAACAACATGAAGTCTTGCTATGTTATGACTATTGCAGACTACACAGCAGTACCTCCATGGAGGAGGGACAGAACCTACTTAGGGAATAGGCTCTGAAGCACGGCTATGCCAAACCGAGCATCCTCCTGGCCTGAATATCCAGGGAGTAATGCTTGGTGAGATGTGTGCACTGTCTTCCAAGTAGCTGCCTGACATATCTCCAAGATAGGGATGTCTCTAGCAGCAGCTAGAGATGCAGCTGTACCTCTGGAAGAGTGAGCCCTCAGGCCTGAGGGGAACCTTACCCAGCTTTTGATAGCAAAATTGATACAAGAAACCATCCACCTGGCAATGGATCTCTTAGTGGCAGGTCTCCTTTCCCAACCTCACCATAAGTGAGAAACAGTTGGAGGGAGTCAAACCTGTGGACCCTGGTATGCTCTGTGAGGTAACTTAGGGCCCTTAACATCTGTTGTGCAGCCTCCTCTCACCAGAGGAGGAATGGTCAGTGAAGAACACTGGAAGTGAAATAGTTAGGCTAAGGTGGAAATCTGAAACCACCTTAGGCAAAAACTTCCTGTTAGTCCTGAGGACCACTTTATCCCTGTGAAAGGAAATAAAGTCAGTTTCTACTGATAAAGCCTGTAACTCACTTATATGCCTGGCAGAAGTGATGGTCTACCAGAAATACAGTTTTCCAAGTCAATACTTAAGCTCTGCCAAGACAGAGGCTCAAGGGGGTTGCATTAGCTGAGCAATGCATACATTAAGATCCCAAGCCGGGACAGGGTCCCTGAATGGAGGATTGGTGTGAAGCAATCCTTTTAAAAACTTGAAAATACAGGATGAGCAGAAAGAGAAGAGGGCTTCCTGTTGAAATGAAGGCAGAGAGCAGCCAAGTGCACTTTCAGGGTGGCTGGTCTCAGTCCTAAAGAATTAAGATGGACCATGTAGTCCAACAAGTGGGTAGATCAGCAGATTCTGGGGAAATATGCTTCCCAGAACACCTATGGAAAACCTTTTCCACTTGGAGTTATAGGTAGTTCTGGTGGAAGGCTTCCAGCAGCCTTCAGGATTTCGGAACACTTAGAGAAAGTTGCAAATCAGCAACCTAACTGCTCAAGAGCCAAGCCTTGAGGTTGAGGGATTTGAGATTCGATACAAAACCTCCCCTGAGCACAGGTTAACAGATTGTGGTTCCTGAGGAGACACAGGGAAGATGGACTGCTAAGGACAGAAGGAGTGGGTACCAGGGTTGCCTGGCCTAGTCTGAGCAATCAGGATCATTTTGCAAGGCTGAGACCTGATTTTGACTAGTACTTTGAACAGGAGAGGGAAGGGAAAGGCATAAAGAAACTTCCTTCCCAATCGAGGAGAAAGGCATCCAGGGACTGAGCCCAACACTGGGGCCTGCAACAAAACAGTGAAGTTGATAATTGTCTTGGGCTGCGAAAAGATCTATCTAAGGAGTGTCCTATCATGGCAAACACTATCCCCAGTACTATGGGATCCAGTGACCATTCTGTGATGGCCTGGGAAATCCTGCTGAGGGTATCTGCCAGGACATTGTCCTTGCCTGGGAGGTGAACTGCTGGTGAGGGAAGTGTTCAGGAGTAAGTTAGAGACCACAACTCATTGCCTTGGTGCACAAGGTCAAGACCGAGTGCCCCTTGTTTGTTGATGTACCACATTGTAGTGGTGTTGTCTGTTCTGACCTGTACCACCTTGTTCTGAAACAGATGCAGAGAAAACCTGAAGTGCTAGAAAACAGCTCTGAGTTCAAACAGATTGATGTGGATAGAGATTCCTGAGGGACCATAATCCCATGGAGAGGTCGCCCATGTGACCCTCCCCATCCCAAGAGGGATGCATCTGTAGTAAGGGTCAAGGAATAGGACAGAGGGATGAAAGGCACCCCCTGTCTCAGATTGCTCTGATCCTGCCACCACTGAAGGGCCTGGATCAGGGTTCGAGTTACTGGGATCAATTTGGTTAGGGGATCTCTCCTTTGAGACCAGAAGGCTGTCAAATGGAACTGAATGTCCCTCATCTGAAATCTTGCTCCTTGCACCACAGCTGTGGAGGCAGCAATGTACCCTAGGAGCTGCAGGAAATGCCTTGCTGGTCGAGAGACCTGCAGAGTGAAGGAGGTGGCCAGGGCCACTAAGGTCCTTATCCTTTCCAAGGGAAGGAAGGCTCTCGCTTTGTATCCAGTTCTGTGCCTATAAAGGCGAGGTACTGGACAGGTTCCAAAACTGACTTTGGAAGACTGAGAAGAAATCCCAGAGAGTAAGCAGCTGCTGGGTAACTAGCAGTATGATTTGACTCTGGTCTGGAGACTGACCACAATGAGCCAGTCGTTCAGGTAGGAAAAATGGCAATCTTTTGTTCTTAGGTGAGCGACTGCTACTGCCAGACACTTTAGAACACCCTTGGGGTAGAAGTGAGGTCAAGGGCATTGCTCTGAACTGATAATGGCCTGAGGGCAGTTCGAATCTGAGGTACTTTCATGGGGAGCTCTGATAAGAACATGGAAGTAGGCATCTTTGAGGTCCAGGGAGGCTAGCCAGTCCCTGGCCTTAGGGAGGGTAAAATCATTCCCAGTGTCACCATTTTGAACTTTGGCTTTAAAAGGTGCTTATTTAGATATCTTAGATCCAGGATAGGCTGCCACGCTCCTGTCTTTTTTGGGGTAAGGAAGTACCTGGAGTACAGACCCTTGCCCTGGTGAAGGGGAGAAACCCTTTCTACAGCTCTGAGAGCCAGGAGGGTTGAGACTTCTGTTTCCAAAGCAAGAGTCTCTAAAGGGTTTGTAGGTGGAAAAGATCTGGCTCTCATCCTTGGAAATTTCTTGAAGTCGAGAACCAGACCCTGGCTCACTACTTCCAGGACCCACCTGTCTGAAGTTAAAGACTGCCAGTCCTGGACGAGGTGAGCCAACCTGCCCCCTACAGGTAGTGGAGAGCGGACCCTGGGCATCCCATCAGGGTGCCTGTTTGGCAGGGGCTTTAGGCTGAGGGGTGGGAGCAGGCCTGCTCGAACACCGTCTGCCTCTCCCTCTGAAGAACCCCCTCTGTACATAGGCTGAAGAGGAGGGGGCCAGAGTCTGGTAAAAAGGCCTGTGAAAAGGCCTACCCCTACCCCTGGGGGGCTGCCTCTGAGGAGAGCTTGCTGCCCTTGGCTTGTGCACTCCTGTAAGTGGTTCTATATTCATCCATTTTCTTCATATAATTCTCTGTCTGCTCCCAAACAGAGAATTTCCCACCACAGGAAAATCCATAGCCTTAGACTGGGTATCCTGTGACAAAGTAGTACACCTGAGCCAGGCCAATCTCCGAAAAGCCACAGATGTAGCCATGACTCTAGAGGATACATCGTTAGAATCCACTGCAGCATGGAATTGCACCTTAGATGCCTCAATACCATCAAGAGCCACCTGCTCCAGCTCCTCATGAGCTGGCCAGGGACCTGTTTGGCTAAGGCCATGACAGTATCCCATCTAGATTTCTGTATCTTGCAACATAAGCCATATAGTTAGCTTGTCTGAGTCCCAAGGATGCTGCCATGTATTGTTTTTGGCCATGGCATCAATCTTCCTGGAATCCTTGTCAGGAGGATGAAGCCAGTGGAATATTAGCTTTATCACAGGCTGCAGCCTGAACTACTCCAACATGACTGCATTGCTGTGAAAGAAAATCTGTATCAGGACTCTGACAAGTGTACCTCCTGTCCATCTTTTTATCCACAGGAGGCACAGAATTAGGAGCTTTTAAATTTTTATTGTTTGTTTTCTAAAAGATTTATGTAAAGGGATGGACAACCTCCTGGACTTGGGATATCCATCATCTCCACATAGTCAGGCTCCTCTTGCTCATCCAAAGCCTCTAAGGGAAGATGGAGGGTCTCAGCAACTTTTTTATAAAACAAAAAATGAGAAGGGGACTCAGAAAGCCTAGGGGGAGACTCACCTGAAGGTCTGTCTGGGGAGATGTCCGGTTCAATGGGCACATTCAGACTTTCAAAGTCACATTCACACTGATCATAATCCTCATCCCCCTCCTCTGGTTCATAGAACTCTTCTATATCATAATCCTGAACCACTGGAACTGACCGAACCGACCTTATGCCAGACAGTGGCGGTTCGGAGGGAACTGGGGACAGGGACTGGACAATCTGTATTGCCCTGGCTATCTCAGCAGCAGTTGGAGAAGGAATTCTGGACTCCAAACCTGCTGATTTTTTAGATTTCTTTGCTGTAAGTGGCTCCTGAGAGCCAGCTTTTCGTTTGCCCGAGGAAGTCTCGCCCTGGTCAGAGGGCACTCCCTCCGGTTCGGTTGGCACCAAACCGGGCTGGCCATCCGGTCAGCGGACTTTTGGCCTCTCGTTCCTGAGCCTGCCCACTCTCTTGTCCAGGGTGGCTGCAGGGAATTTTTACAAATCTGGCAGTCTGAATTGGGGTGGTCAAACCCCAGACAATAGACACATGTAGTGTGGGTCAGCCTTGCAAGGCTTCCCACAGACACTACAGTGTTGAAACCCAGTGGGCCCGGTTTTTCTTTGGGTTTCTCACATGATGCCAGCCTAACCAACCAACTTGCCCTTTGATGGCAGTGCCAGGCAAGACACCCTTATCGGTTCCAAACCGTGTCATTGGTCCTGGAAAACGTAATGAAATCTGCTTTTTAGAACCGATAAGAACTGGAACCAAGATTTAAAAAGCCTTAAAAGGCTTTAAACTTATATTTAACATAACTCGATCGGTTCAACCGAACCGATAATACTTTACAAGTTCCACACAGAAAAACCCTACCTATTACTTACGTTATTACCATAGACAGAGCCTGAACCAATCGGTTTTGTGGTTAAAATAATGAAATCGCGGTTAAATTAAACCGAGAAATAGCGTTTAAATCGAAGAATTGAACCGAGCAACAGGAGGAATCTCCGGAGCGACTGTTCAGTGAGGCGGAGTAAAGAATCTTACGGTTTCGGTTTGAAACCAGCCAAACAGAGCTTCTGAACCGAGCTCGCGCTCTAAGCTCCATGCTCTGCATGGAAGTTAACTCATTCACCTCCGGAGCAGTTCTAAGGCTGGGGCAAACTGCAAAAGTCATAATATAGCAAGACTTCATGTTGTTTGAAGAGCAGGTTTCACCTTGTTTGTTTGTGTACCAGACTACACACATGTCTGTCTGAATCATGAGCTGTCCCAGTTGGATGAGGTGTTGGAAAGCTTTCAGGGCATTCAACACTGCCCTCATCTCCAGCACATTGATATGAAAGGACAGTTCATTGTGGGACCAAGGACCCTGTGTCCTGTGGCTTCCCAGGTGTGCTCCCCACCCCAGGCCCAAGGTATCTGTTGTCAGGGTCTGGGAGGGAATGTCTGTTCAGAATGGAACACCTCTGGAGAGGTTGTCTTGGTTCTGCCACCACAAAAGGTCCCACGCCATCGGGTCTGAAACCAGGATCTCGTAGTCCAGATCGTCGGATCTCTGGTCCCACCGTACTCTGAGGGTTCACTGGGTGACTCTCATAAGCAATCTGGCTAAAGGGGCAGAAGGGATGGCTGCAGCCATGAGACCAAGCAGCAGAAGGATTGACCTGGCTGGTAACCTTATCTGCGAGGCCACCAGGTGTGCCTGCTGCTGCAATGTTGCCATCCTGTCCGGTGGCCGGAAGGCCTTGCCCTGGACAGTGCCCAACACTGCTCCAATAAATTGGAGCTGTTGGGTAGGGAAAAGGTGGGATTTGGCATGACTGACTGTGATACCCACCCACTGAAAAATATCCAGGGTAAGGGCCAAAGAACTGACCAGAGTGTCTCTCAACGGAGCTGAAATCAGCCAATCGTCAAGGTATGGGAATACTTGTACCCCCTGTCTGCGTAGAAAAGCTGCCACCAACACTAGGCACTTGGTGAACACTCTGGGTGCCGATGAAAGGCCAAAGGGAAGAGCTCTGACTGAAAATGCTCCCCCTCAAAAAAAAAAAAAAAAAAGGAGGAATTTGCGGCATGGTAAAAAAAAAAAAAAAAATTCGGGATATGCAGGTAGGCATCCTGCATGTCCACAGCGCAGAGCCAGTGACCCTTCTGTAACAGAGGAAGTAGGCTGGGAAGAGACAACATTCTGAGCCTCTTGTACTCCATGAAGAGGTTCAGAGAGCTCAGATCGAGAATGGGTCTGAGATCGCCTGTCTTCTTGGGTACCAGGAAGAAGTGCGAGTAGTACCCTGTCCCATGATGTTGTTTTGGAACTGGCTCTATTGCTGCCTTTGCAGGGAGTTTATTTCCTGTCTTACCAAGGATATGTGGTGAGGTGGGTAGAATGAGTGACTTTGAGGATTTTTTGGTGGTCTCTCTGAATTCTACTGTGGCCTTTTGCCACCAATTGTAGTACCCATGAGTTTGTTGTGATCTTCTCCCACTCCGGTAGGTGGTGGGAGAATCTTCCCCCTACCGGTTCCTCTGGAATGCAATCCAGTGGAGTTGGGAGGGTTAGAGAGTCAGGAGGTGGTGGGCAGGGAGGAGACTGCAGTGCCAGATGCCTTTTGGGATTTGGCCAGGACGGCTCTACCAGCCGAAGGCACCCGACGTTTGTTCTGACGTCAGTTTTGAGGCTGTCTTTGTTGACAATGTTGTTGTCTCTGAAATGGCTGCTTTTGTTTTTGGGGTGGCTTGTACATGAATTGGACAGAGTGCAAGGCTTTGTTCTTGTCCTGCAAGTCAGTAATGATGTCCTTGACATATCCCCCAAACAGAATTGAACCCCTGAAAGAGGCATCCTATATGGCTATCTGGACTTCAGGCGCCAATCCTGGGATCCTAAGCCATGCATAACATCTGAGGCTAACAGCTGATGCTGAGCCTGCACCAGCAGCATCTACTGCATCATAGGTAGCTTATAACATATGTCTGCATGCAGATCTAGCAGACCTGACTAGCTCTGCCATTTCTCCTTTCAGGGTTGAATCTTGGAGAGAGTCTACTTTGGACTCCAGCTGTCCCAAGACTGATTTTTGGTAGTCCCTATGTGGGTGACATAATTTAATTTTCTAATTCCCACGGTGGAAGAAGAGTAGATCTTTTTCCCATACTTGTCAAGAACCTTAGACTCCTTGTTGGGAGGAGAAGCACTAAGGTGTTTCAGTTTTATGGACCTATCATGGACCACACTGATGACCACTGAATCAGCCTTCAGATGGAGGCTAAGGTGGTCCTTGCCTCTGGAGTCTGGTAAGTCTGAGCCTGTCTGCCTTCCTGGCCACTGGAGCCAGGGAGGAAGGTTGCTTCCAAATTGCTGTGACCAAATCCTCATGTAGCTCTATGCAGGGTGGAATGAGGGTTGGAGAGGTATCTGACAAATCCAGGTGTGTAGCCAATTCATGTCTCTGCAGATCCTGGGCGACCGTACGCCAGTTGTAGGTCCCTTGAAATATAGAAACATATAATTTGACAGCAGATAAGGACCGCTTGGTCCACCTAATCTACCCATTTTCATACCTAACTCATTGTCTCCTAGCTGACGCCTGTAGTCGTCAGTAAAATACACTGGTGTGTCCTGAGGACACCTGCAGAAGTCATGAGCAGCCATGATTACTATAGAGTCAGTTTCTGTCTGGCTAGCATAATAAGGTTTGGCAGATGGAGCAGGATACTACTTATCAGACTTTCTGGGAACTGCAGGCAATGAGTTTGGTCTGTACCATGCAGCAAAGGTAGCGTCCTCTAATGCAGGATGTATAGGTGGAGCTATAATGGCGGGTGTGCCAGGGACCTCTAAAAATTCCATCAGATTTCTTTTTGTGGAATCTTCCTCTTCCACTGTAATGCCCATGGCAGTTTGCATTTGCTGCATCATTGCTTGAAAAGTTGGATCCTCAGGAGGAGACCTTGGGGTATACGCCACTGAGTACTCACTGCTGGATGACAGGGTGGAACTAGACTGAGGTGCAACATATTGTTCTCCCCTCATACTCCTCCTCTAAATTCTCATCTAAAACTACAATGTCAAGATTATATTATATGTCATCATCAATATCTCTAGCAATGATGGAAGCTGCAGAAGGCACCTGCAACACCGGTGGTGGCTTAGAGGAAAGAATCTGCATCATGCTAGCAGAAGGCATCGATTAGTGCTGTGTGCCAAGAAGCCCCTGTCAATGGAATAACTGCCTGCATAGGTAACTCAGGCAGAATGCATATCACTTCATTTTGGAAAATGATGCCAGCACATCCTGAGAGATGACAGCGCTCTGTGCAGGGTCTGAGACTACTTGCGTCAATGGGCCCTGTCCCATCATCCACAGCAGGTACAGCAGTGCCTAAGCCAAGCCCCAACCTTGGTATCCCATCGACAGTAAGGTGGGATACTGTCAACACCGCCAGAGCAGGCGATGATGCAGTAGATTTACCTTATCTCAACAGCGACCAGGACCATGCTGGCGAAGCAGAGCTCTCTCTTTTCTATATGTCTGTGCTTGTGGCCTGACGATGATGATGGCCATGATGACAACCACTCCCTGTCTTGGTCCTTCGACTTCGGCAGCAGAGAGGAAGCCATTTCTCAGCCAACAGTGTAGAAAACACAGATATGGGGCCCTCTTAGAGCAATAGGGTCTCCTACAAGGAGAGGCTGAGAGCACTAAACATGTACTCACTGGAGGCCAGAAGAGAAGGTTATGATTTAAATGTTTAAGTTCCTGAAGGGCATAAACAGAGTGCCCTTACACAGAGCTATTCATTAGAGCACCAGCTCGTTGGACACATGCAAAATGGAAATTGCAAGGGGGGGCTTCAGAAGGGATGTGAGGAAGTACTACTTTACTGAAAGGGTGGTTGAGCCATGGAACAATCTATCTGCTGAGGTGGTGGGTCCAATGACCGTGGAGGGTTTCAAACATGGATGGGACACAGTAAGGGCACAAAAAGCGAGCTACGCTCCCAGTACAGGGTTGGGGGGGGGTTATGAGCTGAAGGGGAGAGCGTAGGTCCCTGGATCGACACTAGGTCCCACGAAACTTTCTGACTAGACTCAATGGACCTCTAATCTTTTTCTGCCCTCATATTCAATGTTTCTCTTCCTTCTCTGTGGCTTTTAAAGTTTTAAGGAGAAGGACATTTTCTAGAGATTTCTTGTGACATCGTCTTGCAGACTGACAAATCTCACAAGTCCTCATGTTGTGAGACAGGCCCAAGCAGCACACAGAGACTGCATCATGTGTGTCTTCTTTGCAAATTTTCTCTTTGCACTTACAGTACTGAAATAAAGGCTCTTTTGGCTTCGGCTGCATGCAAAGATGATGAAATTAACTGTTAAATAAAGCAGAAGAATGAACAGCAACAGCTAGTTTACGACGTTTCCTTCCACAGGTCCGACGAGGGTGCTCGATGGTGGTAAAAGAACTGAGGTGTGGGGCCACCCATGTTTATATAGGCGCAGATGTGGGACGTCGTTGTGGGTGGCCCCTCGGCTAGCAAAAGCTTCTGTGTGGTCCTAGTGCCTAATAGCTATTGTTCCTAAGGTATGGCCTAATGGAGGAGATATCCTCGAAGAAGGTACTGCATTTCACATGCCAGCACTGACACTGCCCCAGCTGGGGATGCTGCTGAGGTTACCGTGGCTTAAAGGATCAAAACTTGAAAGGCCATTTTCTTAGGCTTGGGGGTTTTCGAGTCCTAGGACAAAGCCACAGAATCAAGTGTGGCACAGGACTTCTCAATACGAGTGAGATGTCCTTCCAACTCAGGGCTAAAGAAGTTGGTTCCCAGAATGGGACATTAGCCTGCTTATGCCAAGTGTCTGCCGTGAAGGTGGACAACCTCAGCTAGGCTTTGCAATGCACGGCATCGGCTGTAACCAAGACACAGACAAAAGAATTGCCCATGTCCAGTGCCATCTAAAGTTGTTTAGCCAGCAACTGACACTGGTCTCCGATCATCTGGACTGCCAAATGCCCATCAGCTGGGAGTTCAGAGAAGGGGAAGAGGTGCCCCACAATCCCAAAGAGGGAGTGACCAAAATCCACTATCAAGACCAAATAGCTGGCCTGACAGAGACTCAGTGAAGTGGCCATGTACACCTTTTTGGGCTCATATTCAATCTTTTTGGACTCCATGCCTGAAAGTTTGTCCATGTCCCCTTGGCCTTTCGACTTGCAGAAGACCAATCTGCCAGCAGGCCCTCTGCAAATGGGTGGTCAAGAACCCCTAAAGGGTACCCGTGGGACCTGCATACTTGCAATCATACAGGCGGAGAGCACTATGCAGGGTGCTGCTACAGCTCCAAGCCTAGTCCCAAAATGGCTTCAGCAAGGTAAAGGCAAACCCTGGGGATTGGTCCCTATCCAGGACAACAGTAAAGGGGACTGGTTCCAAGGGCACTTTCATGGGCTTCAACATTAGCTGGAGCAAAGCCCCAAATAGATTCACTAAGATAGGGCTGAAGAAGCAGAGAGCTATAGCCCATGTAAAGTTCCTATCTATCACTCTTAAAAAAAAAAAAAAAAAAAATTTCAAAGACCCTCTTGTTGACATGTTTACATCCAATCTATTTTTGAAAATTTCTTTTGATTCACTAATAACTATTGTAGTTGGTAGTGAGTTCCATGGTTTTATTATTCTTTGTGAAAAAAAGTTGGCTTGTCTTTTTGTTTGGAATGTATTTATACATAATTGTAATGGATGACCTCTAGTACTGATGTTTGTTTAAAATCTAGACCTATATTTTCCATAAGGTACTGATCATGCATTATCTCCCTTGTCAACATAAGATCTCCTCTCAACCTTCTAGTCTATAATGGCATAAGATCGAATAAGTTTAATCTTTCATTATAGGAGAGTCCTTTTGCTCCTTGTATGTACTTGGTTATTTTCTTTGTATTTTCTCAACATGTATGATGTCTTTTTCTTTTGTATGGACTCTACAATGGTGTTGCGTAATCCAATAATGGGAATATGTAGGCCCTGTATAGAGGAAGTATAACTTCTTTTTCTTTTGATTTGATGTTTCTTCTAATGGACCACCAAACCGTATTGTCTTTTTTTACATTTTCTGTTATTTGTTAGTCAAAGTCAAAATTATTGGATAGTAACACTCCTAGGTCTTTCTCAGTATGTACTTTGTTTAGCTGGTGTCCATTCAGGAGATAATTATGTTCCAGATTTTTCAATCCAAAATGCATGATGCTACATTTGCTAATACTGAAGTGAAGATCACACTTATTGTACCATGCTGTTAATTCACCTGGATCTTTTTGACTCAAGTTTATCTCTATGATATTATTACATGTACCACCAAGTTTACAGTCATCTGCATATTTTATAATCCAGCTATCTATATTATTGGACGGATCAGATATAAAAATCTGAAATATCAATGGGGCCAATACAGATCCCTGGGGGACTCCACTAGACACTGTTCTCCAATCTGATGTATGCCCATCTATTATAACTCTCTGTAGACGATTTGTTAAACAGTTTTGTATCCAATGGATATAACTTGGTGTAATATTTTTGGTTTGTAATTTTTGTAATAAAGCTCAATGAGGCACTGAATTAAAGGCTTTTTTAAAGTCTAAGAATATAATGTCACTAGATACTTACGCTGAAACTAACCCCTGACCCTTTAAAGGGACCCCTTTATCTGACTACTGCATACGTGCCCCCCAGGGACCAAACGCAGGCCACTGCCTCTCTTACAGAATACCTTACCTCTCTACCTCCTTCCGCTGATTAAATTCTGGTGGTGGGTGACTTAAATGTCAACTGGCTCAGCCCTCCTCCTCCTCTGCAAGACTCCTTTTCTGCAATAGACCTAGCATACTAGTTACCCACCCTACCAGGACTAACCCCAAGAGAGGCTCAGTACCCTGCTTGATGTGGTACTCACCAACCCACTCTAATCGATCCCCAATGTACAAGTCCTCCCAGACTCTCTCAGCGATCACTCCCCATTCTATTCCACTGGTCAACCTCAGTCCCCAAACCCATAGCACAGTCCACATGCAGGGCGTCTAATACCTGGTGGACTGATAAAACTCAAGGAACTTCTGTCCCAAATTGACTGGTCTCCTATACAGGCAACTCCTGACATCGACACAGCTCTCTCCTTCTTTACCCAAACTTTTAATAATGCCTGTGATATCTTTGCCCCAGTGTTGACCCGCCGTTCTAAAAGGAAGAATGCCCCTAGATTTTAGCTTTGATCCACCAGCTCAAACATAGGGACAACCTATGGCACCGTGCCATTGAGACTGGCGGCCCAATGACAGGCGGTTATATGCTGCCGCCGAAACAAGTGCACTTTCGGCCATCAGAAAGGCTAAGTCTGAGCACCATCGGTCCTCACTCACCACTGCCTCATGGGGAATCCCAGAACCTTCTGGGATAACATTAAACAGTTAAATGGGAGTGCACTCCCCCCACCCACCCAGATCAACATTAATGGTGTGATCTCCTCAGACCCAGCCCTCATAGCCAACCACCTCAACACCTCATTCACTGACCTTAGCCCTATCCTCCCTACAAATTTTTTGACCCTCCTCCCCAGCACCTGCCGTAAATCTTTCTCACCCTTATTGTCTCCTCCGCCGTGTTTCTGCCCAAGAACTTAGGCCGCACCTTGTCACTGCCCTCAAGAGTAATAGTACAGGCAGTGACACCCTGGATCCGTGTATCCTACGGCTGGTCTTAGACACAGTCCTTACCCCGATCACATGCCTCATCAACCACTCTCTTTGCCTGGGGAAGGTTCTGGGGAAGGTTCTAACTGCCTGGAAAGTCGCCACTGTCACACCTATCTTTAGAGGTGGTGATAGGACTGTGACTGGAAACTATCGACCGATCTCCATTCTCTCTCCTCTCTCCAAGGCCTTGGAAAAAGTGGTGGCCTCTCAAATCTCTGACTACCTCTCCACCTACAATGTCCTTTGTCCTGAGCAGCATGGCTTCCACAGTACCAACACAGCCCTCCTAGAGTTCTCCAACTTTCTCCACTCCTCCTTAGACACTGGTTCTCTGGCTGGTGCTGTCTTCATTGACCTCTCGAAAGCTTTCGACACTGTCTCCCACCCCCTCCTTCTTGATGCCCTTAGTCTGTCTGGTTTTGCTGCTGGGCCTATCTCCTGGTGCACCAGTTATCTGTCTGACCGCTCACAGCGTGTAAAAATTAATGGGACCTACTCAGACATCTGTCCCATCTTTTCTGGGGTTCCCCAGGGCTCCATTCTGGGCCCCTTACTATTCTCCCTTTACCTAAACACCCTTCCACGCTCTTGCTCGGGGAACATTCTATTGTACGCTGGTGATGCAGTCATCTTTGCCTCAAGTCGTAACCCTACTGCCCTCCAGGACTCGCTGCAGAAGTCCTTCACTGAAGCCGAGGGCTGGTTCAAGGAACATAGATTGGTGATAAATCTTAAAAAAACAAAAACCATGTTCTTCACTCATCCCCAAAACAAGTCCTAACTTCAAACTCCTCATTCACTCTGGGTCCTCATTCCCACTCGAACAAGTTTGCTCCTATAAATACCTAGGGATCCATTTTGACCCTCCCTCTCCTTCCATGGACACATCGCTGCCCTAGCCACTGCCACTAATATCCGATTGGGCATCTTACATGGTATAAACACTGCCTCCCGGAGTCTTGACTCATGATCACCTCCTCTATCCTGTCCCTAGTGGACTATGGACTGCGGTGTATGGTGCTGCTGATCAGACCGCACTCCATAAAATCCTTTTCTACTCTGAATAAGGCCTGCAGGTTAATTACTGGAGCACCTAGGATGACACACACCTGTCTACTGTATGCTAAAGCGCTGGTACTTGATCTCGGCGAGCGCCTCAAATATCTTACCTGTACCCTTACAAAAAAGACCCTTCTTGGGCTTTCCCCACCAGGATTGACCACCACCATACCGCTCTGTCCCACTAGTTCATACTCGGACCTCTGGGAAAACCTCTCTTGTTATCCCTAGAGCTAGGACCTCTCACGGCCAAAGAGCATTCAGCTTTAGGGCCCCCTCCTGGTTCAACACACTGCCCCCCTCCATCTCCGAAGCTCCAACTATATCGTGCTTCAAAACTTCCTTACGTAACCACCTTATTAACACCCGATGCTGTATGCCACTAGTCAAAGCCGTACTCAATACTTATGACAAAGCTTATTACTAAGCTGCTGAGGGCGACCATAACTCTGGTATTGTTTGCATCCATCCTACCTGTACCAGCTTGTTTGTATCTATGTCTTAATTTTACTGTTATACTTATGTGTTGTACTGCTATACTGTGTATTTTGGTTTGTCTTACTGTGACAAGGTACCTTTGTAAATGAGCCTATGGCTCAAAGGTTTTCCAAACTGCTGTTTAAATAAAATAAAATAAATAAATAAAAATATATAGGCTTTTACTTATGTGTTCGTAGAAACAGAGGAGATTTGTAGTACAGGACCTGTTTTTACAGAATACATATTGATTTTCATCTAGCATTCCTATCCGGGATATTATTCTGTCTTCGATGATTCCTTCTATCATCGAACACAGTACAGGAGTCAGACTAATTTGTCTGTAATTATCCATATTGCTTTCCCCCCTTTTTAAATAAGGGTGTCACATTAGCCTGAAGCCACTCAGTTGGTATGTTTCCTGTTTGTATGCTTTAGTTAAAAACCTGTTTTATAGGGAGAATAATATGTTTTTGCATTATTTTAATCATTATTTGTTGTTATTCTGTCTGGGTCTGGAGAGGTGTTGAGTTTTAAATATTTTATTTTGTTTACAATTTCTTCAGAATGAAATGTAATATTTTATTTTTCTGGTTCAATATTTTGTTGTGGTATGTTTTGGCTCGTACTGAAGACCTTACAAAAGTGCTCATTCAATTTGTTGGCCATATCTGATGGGTTATTTGTGGTACCAGAATCTATTTCTAATGGGCCAACTTGACATTTGTGGTTTGAGAATTTATCTAACTATAGAATATTTTATTATTACCTTTTGCAGCCTGGCATGCTAGATTTTGTTCTATTGATTTTTTTTTTTTTAAATCTCATATTTACATTTATTTTGAGTTCTTCTGAACTTTTCCCAGTGGAATAAAGTTCTGTTAGAAAGATATTTTTTGTATAATTTATTTTTTTGGTGATTAATATGGTTATTTTTTGATTAAGCCATTTAGGTTTTATATTGATGTTTTGTATTTTGTTTTCTGTGGTATACATAGATTTGCAATGTCTAAAAGATGTTGGCTTGTGAGCTGTAGGGAACTATTTGACCAACTGCTGGTCAAGGCCATCAATGGCTCAGCTTCCAAGTCTGTAGATTCTTCAAAAATGGCCCTCCAAGATTCACCACCATGGACCACGCTGGCATCCTCCTCCTGGGTGATCTCCACGGACAACCAGCCTGGCAAGCCGACAGCTAGATAGAAGTCCTTAGCTGGAGCTCCAAACAACGGCTGTGGAGGAGGTAAAGCAGATGGAGTGGTCTGCTGGGACTAGTGGACTGGTTGACAAACAGCTGGAGGAGGCCATAGGACTGCCGGTCCTGAGGTCAGAACTCTACCCCTCCCAGAAATGTTCCACTGCTGCCAGAGGTGCTCCTCGTAGCGTTGATGCCTACTTCATTGATGTCTCTTCTCATCAGATTATGAGGTGGTTGAGAAGCACTGACAGCGCCACCTCCAGGTACAGTGAGATGGAGAGCATGAGTGGTGCCTCAACCTTGACAGCAACTGCTGGCCCAAAGGGTTTAAGTCAACAGGTGTTCTCAGGAGGGTTGGTCACAGGAGACCAAGGAACAGCCGGTCCAGAGGGCAGAGCCCTACCCCTCCCTGAAATGTTCCACTGCTGCCAGAGGAGATCCTTGCAGCACAGACCCATAGAGCATCAATGACTTTTCTCACCCAATTTTGAGGAGGTTGAGAAGCCTCAATGGCACAACCTCCATGTTGAGCGAGACTGAGAGAAAGCTCAAGAGTGTGAGTGGTGCCTCAAGTTTGAACTGTCAGCTCAATGGGCCGACATCAATGGGTGTCCGGAGGGTCAGCATAGGACACCAACTTAGGTAAGAGAGATCAAAAGAGGCTCTGGAGGCACAACTGCCAGTGGAGGCAGCTCCCAAGGCAACTCGGTCAGTGGATGCAACCAGGCCTTGTCCTCCTGTATGAGGACAGGGAGCACCAGGGACAGAGAGATCAACTCTTTATCTATCTCATCCGACAGCCATCGACTGCCTGTTAAAGGAAAACAGACCTGATGGGGTTATTGTGATGCCCTCAACCGAACCCTCGATGGAATGAAACTCGTCCAAGGCTGAGCAGTCGAAGCAGTGGGAAGAATATGATCATTCCTGGTCCTACAACATGTGGTGTTAGTGATTCTTAGGCTTCTTGCTGCAGAGAAGGGCTGTCCCCAAAAGTTTGAGGGGCCATTCAAATTTCCCTGAAATCAGAGAAGGACCCTCCAATGCTGGCTCTAGCCAATACAAATAAGAAACTACAGTAACTGCAGCCACCACCTCTTCTTCTACAGCCCCAAGTTGTGCAGCTGACCCAGTAACCGCCAAGGCCAATTTGTGGTCCCAAGGTATATCTAAGCCCAGCCTAGGCTTCCGTTTGGCAGTGGATGCCAGCAGAATGGCCTGGTACTTGCTGCAGTTCTTGATGTCATGCTGATCACCCAGGCAGCAGACACACGTGAAGTGCAGATCTGTGCCTAACATCTTCTGCCTACACTGGGTGCAGAACCTGAACCTCGATCTCCTACCTTTCACGGTCGATCATGGAGCAACGTTGGAAGACTCAGGAGCAAGCAACTATAATATCGAACAGACTGAAATGTTGAAGATTCACCAAAGTAAAGGATTTGGAAAACTGAAAACCTTCTATGCATGAAGAGCTGCAAAGGAAAAGAAGACCTGCTCCTTCCAGCAAAGAAAGATCTAAAGCCACACAGAGTAAGACATTCCGATGACTAAGCTTTCATTGTGTGGATGGTGAACTGTATCCATGCATTCAGAACCAGACTATCCCCTTTGCTCAGAACTAGACCCAATATATTTACCCTTCTAGTTCTCTACTTCATATATTGTGATAGAAAGCAGCCCTGCAGCTGGCTCACCATCCCAGAAGTAGCACTACTGCTCGCAATGTGGGCTACCCAGGTAAAGGAACAAGCCTGGGCTGTCAGAGGGCGGCCAGGGTGGGATGGTGGGATGCTCACCTCCTCTGGGAGAGGGAGGGATCCTGGTCTCTACTACAGTACCACCACCACTTGGGTGACCCCAGGTGGCAGTGCAAGTTGAACCCACAATGGGAGGGATGTCACCATTCTGATGCACACTGCATGCTGTGTGTGCGTCCTGTGCATCGGTTGAGGCCCTATGCATCATCCAAGGGTTGTGGAAAAAGTCCAAGGAAAAAAGCGGCCATGTAAGATGCCATCCATCACCATCACCGCCAAAGGCTTCGCACTGCCAACCAGGCTCCCAATGTGATGCAATCTTCAACTCTGCTACAAGAGTTGGGCCGGCTTCTGTTAGCTGCTACAGGGGTGGGGGTCATCTAAGTGAGGAGCATAGAGCAGAAGATAAATCTCAGGGTTGGCAAGAGACGGGGCTGGGTGGAGCAGCAGGACATATGGAGGGCTGGGCACAACAAGGGAGCAGAAAGCATACTAAATGAAAAAAATTTTAAAAAAGAAAGCAGTCTGTTACATTTCAGAATCCCTGTCCTACCTTCCTATTGGCAGAATCACTATCCCAATACAGCGAGGTGGCTGTGTTGCCAGGTGGTTACAAGTGCAAGCTTGGAAACCAGGAAATCATTTACTCAAACCCTGCCATGGCCAATTATTCAATGTGTCTTTGAGCAGATCACGTAACCTCTCAGTGTTGCCCTACACGCTGCTATGAGATTAGGTAGAAGCAATACCCTATTGAAAATGAGAAACTGCATCTCAGCTTGGCTATCTAGGGTAAATATGTTGTAAAAAGAAATAACATTTCAGGTTAAAATTAAAATCTCCCATAATGATTATGAAACCATTAGAGACTGCCATTTTGATTTCATCCCATAATCTGTTATCATGGTCCAGTCTGGTCGGAGATCTATACTCCCAGTAATGTTTTACTTATATTTCCCTCATTTAACTCCACCTATAAGAATTCAGTTTCCCCTCTAGACTTTTAACATCCTTCCTTAGTATTATCCTATTATTACTATCCTAGCGATCTCATGACTTACTGTAAGCTTCGAAATGCCTGTGCCAGGGCCACAAGGCTAGCAAAGTCTGAATACTTTTAACACTACCTTCCTCACAAACGTAAATTCACCTTCCAAGTTCTGGAAGGTGGTTCATGCCCTCTTTTCTCCCACATCCCGCTAACCCCCCAGTGCTTAAAATAAATGACACCCCTGTGGCTGACCCGGGTGCCATAGTTGCTGAATTTAACTCCTACTATATCACCTGTGCCACTGAGCTACTGAAATCCCTCCCTTCCTACCCTCACACCTCTCCTCTCTCCAGTGGTATCTCTCTTCCCCCTCCTCCTTCGATACAGTCTCCCCAAATGACACGCTACAAGCCCTCCTCACTATCAACCCCTCAAAAGGCTCCTCCCCAGATGGCCCAGACCCCAAACTCCTCTCTCTCTCTGCCTCGACCATTGCCTACCCTCTTTCTCTAATTTTAAACCTCTCATTTTCTACTGCCTCGGTTCCTACCCTATGGAAACATGCTGTAGTCCTCCCTCTTCCCAAAGGCGGTGACCCATCTTCCCTTGGAAATCACTGCCCTATCTCTCTCCTCCTTACCCTAGCTAAATTACAAGAACACCTTGTCTTCTCCCAGCTTACCTCATTTCTAACTGACACCTCTTACTTCACCCCTTTCCAATCTGTCTTCAGAAAAAAAAAAAAAAAAATCACTCCACCGCTACCTCCCTACTTCAGATCACTGACTCTATCCTTACCAGGATGGACAATGGCCAAATCACCGCAGCCATCTTTGTCGACCTCGCGAAGGCTTCTGACACTGTTTCTCAGTCCCTCCTCACTGACTCCCTCAACAACTAGCCTATCTCCCTTTTCCTTCAGTCACTAGCTGGTTCAAGGCCCACCTCACTGGTAGAACCCAATCAGTCAGGATCTCTGATGTAATTTCCCCTCCCCTCCCCTCCTGATTAATACTGGAGTCCCTCAGGGCTCAGTGTCAGGGCCCCCATTATTTTCCATCTTCCTAAATGACCTTCCATCTGTCTGCTCCTCTGTCACTGCCATACACATGTATGCCAATGATATGGTCCTGTACGCATCTGGCTCTTGCCCAGCTGAGGTTACATCCAACATGCAGAAGGACTTCGACAAGGTTCAGCTCTGGTTTGCCAACCATCAACTTTTTCTCAACGCCAAAAAGACCGTCTCCATGACCTTTGGCACAAGGCAGAGACTCTCTAGGCTTCCCTTCCTGCCCACTTTCCACACCCTTGATGGGACTTTACTCGAAGACACATCCTCCTTCAGGTACCTAGGAGTTTGGCTGGATCAACACCTAAAGCTCACCAAACATATTGACTCCATCCAAAAGAAACTGCGCCCCAAGCTTGCTGCCCTGTTCAGGAACCGTAGTTGCATCCCCTCTACGGTTAGGCACGAACTTGTTCAGAAGATGATCCTGCCCATCTTTGCCTACTGTGATGTAGTCTATGGTGCTGCTCCCAAGTCCTCCCTGGCTAGACTGGATACCCTCTTCAATTCCTTCTGCTGTTTTGCCTTTGATGCTCCCTCTCGCACTCACCACTGTGATCTCTATCGTGCCCTATCCTTCCCCTCTCTTACAAACAGATGACTCTCCCACCAGGGTTTTAAATAATTGATTAGCAGTTTTTTCCTTGGGTCAATACTAACTGTACAGAAAGTATTTATATAGATTTTCTAGAAGTGCTATGTTTGTTAAACACAGTGAGGCAAGAGCTATGCATTTTCACAAAGTTTTAGCACTTTTATGAGCAAAACGCTAATCAATTTTTAGAGTTAAATAAAACCCTGCCCACTGTGCTAAATTCTCCTCCAAGCACTGGCTGGGTGAACTCCCTACCTACCTCTCCCCATCATTTATAACATCCCCCACTCCCTCTCACTGCCTTAGATCATCCAACTCCCGTACTCTGGCAGTCCCCCGAAGAGTCACCCTCATCAGCCAATCGAGTTACTCTCCCTGCCTCCCAAAACTGTGGAATTCCCTCCCCCCTCAAATTCATCACTCATCCTCCTACTACTCCATCAGCTCTGCCTGTAAAAACTTCCTTGCACCTAGCTGTTCTTGCTACAACCCTCCTTAACTCTCTCCTCTAAGCCCCTGACAAACCCTACCCCCTTCAGTGCCCATGCAATGCCCCTGCTGCAGCTCCAACCCCACCCACCTAAAAACCAGCATTCTTTCCCTTCCCCCAATTCCTTCCTTTGAGACCTTCCATTGTTCTCTTACTGTGATTTCTTAATCATCCAGAGTTGTACCAAGGGCCAGTCCCTACCCTATCCTTACACCATTAATCCAACTCTTCCCTTCACTTCTCCACATCCTGAATGGCTGGGATTTGTCCTCTTTTCTCTCTTGCCTTCACCCTCTCTTCTGTTCTTCCAAAGCCTATTCCCCCTCGCTGCCTACAACCTGCTTCCCTCCCATCGTACACTACCTCTCGCTGCCACAACCTGCTCCCTTCCTGTCGTGCTTGACCCCTGCCTTGTGCAGGCAGGGTCCTCAGCATACTGGAGGGGTCAGGCCCTAGCAGACCTTTCTCCTCCCACCTTTCCCTTCGCCTCCTCATTCCACCCTCTTCCACCACCCTCCCCGGCTTCTCTGCCTACCAACATATCTACCTCTCTCTCTCACCTTCCCTTCTCACCCTTATGAAGCCCTAGCTATGGCTGACCCCTAATATCTAATACACTTGTAGTTAACTCGCACTTCTGTTACGGCTTACCCCTAATCTCTACTGCACTTGTAGTAAACTTGCACTTCTGTTATACCTTAGCTAACCTGTTCTGCCTGTGTTTACCCCTCACTAACTTCCCTAGATCAAACTACAACAATTCTATTCAGCCATTTTCTAGCTACACAGTTATGTGTCATTTAGTGTATGCCTAAATGTTATTTTGTGTTATTGTAGCTATCTAGTCCAAAAGTGTTGGCGTAGTATCTATCTAGTTCAAAACTGTTAGCGCCCCACTATTCCATTACTCCTGTACAGTCTGCTCAAATTATTTTAATGTAATAGACTGTAAATTTATATTGTGTATCAAATCTTTGTAAACTATCCTCATGTTCCCCTACCCCCCCCAGGTCACACTGGGAGACGAGCATCTTGTTGCTCAGCGTGCCTTCCTGGTGAAACATTTCAATAAATAAATAAATATTATTACTTTAGACTAAAGATGGGATTGAAAATAATATACAGGCCACTGTACTGTGTACATGTGACAGGAGTTCCCCAAAAAACAGTGAGTGAGAATAAAAATGGGGGAGAAGGAATAAAGAGACTCTAGATACAGTGGGCTGGATATTCAAACTGCACCATTCTGTGGCGCAAGCCCTTGCGCTGCTCAAAAAAGTTGCGCTGGGGTGTGGCCGGGGCGATAGTCAATGGAGTTGCGCTATTGAGCAACTCCTTTGAATATCGCCCCCTGGCCACAGCCACTGTGCATGGCGCAGTGGAACTTGCGCCACCGCAAGTGGTCAGAGTCGAGCATTCAAGATGCGGTGGCGCAAGTCCCATTGCGCCATGCGCAAATTTCCGATATTCAAAAGGTGACATGCAAATGGGGCCATAATTCATGCAAGGGCAGCGGGGGGCATTTACTTCTTAGCCCCATTTGCATGCCGGTAGCATTGCAATCGCCGATCCCGGCGACTTGCACCTGGCGCCCTGCCAAGCAGCAGCCGTTAGGGACCGGCGCCCTGCAGCCGATCATAGGCAATACAGAACGAACCCCCGACTGGCTCAATCGTGGAGCATAACATTAGTAATCCCCCCAACTGGCCCGATCGCGGGCATAACATTAATAACCCCAGACTGGCGATTGCGGGCAAAACAGAACAACCCCACCCCCACTAGCCCGATCGCGGGCAGAACAGAAGTTCAACCCCTCCAAGACCAATATCCCTGGTGGTCAGTGGACCGTGAAGCCCGATCATGGGCATTGAGTCGCCCCAGGGTCCAAGTACCCTGGTGATCTAGTGGCCCCACCCCAGCCACCACGGCGCCCCCACCAGACAGCGGGCGGCGGCATCCCACCCGCCTGCGCGACTGACTGCTGGTAGGGCTGCGCCCATTGGTTCAAACAAGAGCCAATGGGCGCGCCTATACTGCTACAAAGGCAGTCAGATATGTGAATGAATGATTGATTCACATATCTGGACTGCACTGCTCTGTTATAAACTGCATGCCATTGGCTCTTGCTCTGAACCAATGGGCATGCAGCCTACGACAGTCAGTCGGCGAGCGGCGCAGAGTGCTGCTGCCCGCCGCAGCGAGGAGGCGGAGTAGTGAGGCTCCGTGGTGGAGTGGGGTGGGGGCCACTAGATCACCAGGGTACTTGGACCGGGGTTGACTCTAATGCCCGATCGACCGGCGGTCCACTGGACCACCAGGGATATTGGTCTTTGGGGGTTGAACTCTGTTCTGCCCGCGATCGGCCAGTCGGGGTGGGGGTTACTAATGTTATGCCCGTGATCGGGCCAGTCGAGGGGTTACTAATGTTATGCCCACGATCGAGCCAGTCGGGGTTATTAATGTTGTGCCCGCGATCGGCAGGTGGGGGTTCATTTCTATTTTGCCCATGATCGGGCCAGTGGGGGTTGTTCAGTTATGTTCTGCCCGCGGTCGGGCTACGGGGTTACTATTATGCCTGCGATCAGGCTGCAGGGGGGGCACAGGGAAGAAGTGGAGGGCCACCCACAGGTGGCAGCTGCTGTGTTGCGCCCTGCAATGCAGCAGCTCACCTGTGGGTGGCCCTGGACTTACTCCTTTTTTTTTTGGCTCAAAGTTGTGCAGGCGCAGGCTGGGGGTTGTGCCTGCAAAACTCTGCACAGCCCGGCTGAATATCGGGCTGTGCAGTTTATGCATGGTTCCTCTCCCTTCGGTTGAGCATGCCTTCATTAGCATTGCACTGTTACTCAGCATGACTTGGGGGGTGCAACTGCCTCCTGCTGAATATCGCAGAATGGCGCAATTTCGACTTGCGCATGGTGCAACCCTTTTGAATATCCAGCCCAGTATATATAAATCAGAACTTTAAAGAAATCAATAACTTAGGATGCTAAGTTATTGAACAAAAACAGAATATACGCATTAAGTATAAAATTGCTAGAACTAAATATGGACTTATTTTAATTCATGCCAAGTTGCCAACAGTTATCAATATGAAACAATACTGACATGGTCTGCCAGGCTCCTGACATTTCTAGTGACTTGCATATAACCATCTCACATACCTGGTTCTGCCTGCTCCTCTTCCTGGGCCAAGGAAAATTCCTTCAGTCTTTCATCTTCTGACAGTGTCTGACTATGCAGTGAAGATGTGTCCTCATCTGACTGACTGCCCCTCCGACTAATAACCCGGTAAATGCCACAGTCTAAAATATTAAAACTTTCCTGCAACAGAATAAAAAAGTTACAAAGTAATGAATATTAGCCACAAACTTCTCGATTTGCAGAACTGTACACAATGGTTGCCTATGGCAAATGCTTAAAATCCTCAACTTTTTACAAAAGTAACCAACTGCAGGTAACTGTTTGTTAGACAAAGATTACAATGTAGCACTTTTCTATAGTATTTGCTCTCATGGCAAACAATTCTCTGCCTCCATTACACTGCAGTGAAGATAGGTTTGAGATCAAAGCCCAGCTCGTTTAAGACAGAAACCCAGCATACTTTTCAGTGAATAAATGAAACATGAACTAAGCAAGTGACAACTTAGCCAGATGTCACGCGACATCCCTGGGGACCAAAGAAAGTTATTTCAATTGATGTATAATTTAGATCACACCATGAAAACAACCTGCAAAAATGCCACATAATGAAACCTTAACACGCAGAACAGAAACTGAATTTTTTTTTGTCTCCTAATTTGTTTGTAATTGTTTTTTCTCAAAAACTTATAAGCACTAATGTTTCAGTCTGTTTCACAAACAGTCATAATGTAACAAAATTCTACTTTCATATGTAAGCAATAAAACATGACAGGGTGGTGCATGAGACAGTTCTGATGCACAGCCAGGACCACAGTAAGGCATGAGGACACAGGCATCGTGTGCCTTACTACGCCCCTGGCCATGCATTTGAACTGCCTAATGCACATCCTTGTAGTGTCTTACTGCGCTTATAAAATGTGGCTTCTTAACTTACATGGGGGAAAAAATTAAAATATGTTCGGTTTCAATAATAAAAAACTGATTGTATTTTGACATCAATTAGTTCCTCTGCCTGTATTAGCTTTCATTTTCTGACCTGTTAGGACCACCATAGCTGAGCCAGTATGTGGGTGCTTTGCCCCAAACACACACACAATACTACTGTTATAAGTAAACATTGTTTTAAAAAGTAAATGTTTAAAAATGGTACTGACAATTTTGGGCTAATTGCAGAATGCTTATCTCTTATCTGCACGTATCAAATTTGTAAGTCGTGAGTGAGCATGTGGCTGGCTGGCCGGCCGGGCTGGAGGAAAGTCATGGCTCTGCTGATGAAACAACACTGCACTGACTATAAAACTGAGCATTTATATGCTACTGCCATGTGTTGAACAGAGTAACGCTCTCCAGTGTACTAGCAGGCAGAGTGGGGGAAGAGATGCCACTAATGTTTGCAGGAAACAGGTGAGTGGATGGAGCAGTCGATATAAGGAGGTCAGGTCGCAAGGGCAGGAGTCCCAAGCCCTCCCCACAGCCCACACAAGCCTGAAGGACAGGACCCCCCAGAGCAAGCCGGAAGACTCAGCGTAGAATCCGGAGGTCGGGTCGCGAGGCAGGAGGTCCCCAAGCCCTCCTCCACAGCCCACACACAAGCCTTGAAGGACAGGACCCTCCCCCCCAAAGAGCAAGCCGAAGACTCAACGCGCAGGTAGCCGGTGTTTTTTTCTGCTCTGCAGCTGCTTCCCTGTTCGGAGGAAAAGCTCTAGCACACCTCAGTTTAAATTTGGCACTTTTTTTTAACCTCTGTACTGCCATAGACCCTAAGTGCTGGACTATAACCTATTGCCACAGTATAATCATATGTATTTTAAGGGAGTGTTCTGCCTCCAATCCTTTACTTCTGTATTATTAATATTGCCTAATCGCAGGGGTGAGTTACTGTAGACAGGGGAATTGTTTTAAACAGTATAAACCCACAGCTGCCCAGGGGAAGTAACTGCTTGTGGGTGTTGTAGCTGGCGCTGTACCTGGGGGATCTGCAGAACTGCCCAGCATCTGCAGCCTGCTGCTAGCAAGGGGCTTCCCTCGATTTGAATTTTTTTTTTCTTTTTGTTTAAACCTGATCCCCGACTTGCATTTTCCACTGCGCCTACTCTCCTTGCAAACGGGAGGCTGACTTGTTATATTATCCCCAGGCATTTGATTGTTTCACAAATAGGACGCTCCGCCCTCTAGCCACTTACCTTACTTAAACCTCTTCTTTTTTCTGCAGAATCCGGAGGTCGGGTAGCAAGGGCAGGAGTCCCAAGCCCTCCCCATAGCCCACACACAAGCCTGAAGGACAGGACCCCCCCCCCCCCAAGAGCAAGCCGAAGACTCAGCAGCACTTGGGTAGCAGGTGTTTTTCTGCTCTGCAGCTGCTTCCCAGTTCGGAGAAAACAGCCCGCCTGTGCATGCGCAGGCTCCTGTTCGGCTCTGCCCCACCACCCTTGCTGGCTTTTCTTTATATAGTGTGGTGTTGTCATACCTCATAGCTCGTGAATCAATCAGCCCACTTCCCACTAGTCCCTTATATTTCCCAACCACTAGTGGCCACCGTTGAGCATCCTGTCATCTCCCTTCCTCTACTCCCAAGAATAAAAAAATTAAAAATGCAGTTCCTCACTGCAAGTTTCATTATGCTTTGCATAGCCTCATCCTCCCTCCCCCCTCAGTAAACCCTACCCTACTTGACCCCCTGTCACCTCTCACCCCAACTCCCAAGCCCACACCCCATTCCTCCTCAGCTCCAGCAAGTCACCTCCTCCACCAGGGCTGCAACTGGCCTCTGGGGGCCTCTAACCCCTCCCCTCCACACACCACAACACCCCTATTTCTCCATCTCACTCTGCCCTAAGACTAACTCCACTCCAGCATATCGCCCACCAAGGCGCATTCATTAAGCTCATGTGCCTATTAAGACACGCCCTGGTTTTCCTACTGCTCTTAGCAGGGACGTTGAACAGAACACTGGCCCACAGGCACCCACAGCTGCCCAACCAACGGCGCCTCCCACACACCCCCTAAAGGCCTCAAAATCGTGCATGTCAATATCTGTAGCATCCTAAATAAATAGCCGCCCCTCCAAACATCTGTCCTGCCTTCACCCAGACATCGTAATCATCACGAGTCTTGGCTGAGCCCCATCACGGGACAAGGAATTCTCAATACCCGGCTTCTCACTAATCCGCCAAGGCAGGCAGGGAGGAAGAAGGCAGTGCACTGCTATGTATGTTGCCTCAAACCTCCAGTATTCTGTAATTACCTCACTAATACCCTTAAACACTGGTCCCTCCTGATCAAAATCACCCTACCCACTCTGTCCCTATTTACATATCTGGGTCATATTGCCCACCAAACACACCGCTAACCAACATCCTCGAACACCGTGGCAACTGAGGGCCCTCAACGAGGGCGGTGAACTCCACATCCTCGGTGATTTCAATCTGAACTGGCTGGAAGTGCAGCTTCAAAACACGCAGCCAAGTAAACGCCTAAACTTGCATCAGCAAATAGGGAACCCACCGCCTAAACCACAAATCAAACAATCACTCACTACTGGACTGGGCACTCACTACCCACCCACATAGGATACTCAATGCAGGCCTCCTACCAGACTCTCTTAGCGACCACCATATGATCTATATAGTCGTAAAATCTTCCATCCCCTGGCTCCCCACCCCATCTGCTGCACTGCAGGGCATACAAATCCCTTGATCTCCCGCTGCTCTGTTAAGCCCTCACCACCACTGACTGGTCTCCCATCCCATATGCCACTACCATGGACGAGGCCCTGAGCTACTTCTCTTCAAACTTCCTTGCTATCTGGGACCTATATGCCCCATTATGGAGATCCAGAGTAAGAGGCTCACACTTGCCCTGGGTAACCTCTGAACTCATGGAACAGCTCCGTGCCAGGGACCGAGCATGGAAATCCTTCAAGGCCACCGGTTCTCAACCAGCCAAAGAGCATTACCGGGCTCTCCGAAATGCCTGCACAAGACTCATCCGGCAGTCCAAATCAATCTACTTCAAAACGGCTTTTAATAAAAACCACACCCACCCTTCGCAATTCTGGAAATCCATAAAATCCCTCCTCAGCCCCCCAACCAAACCTCCCACCCCCACCCTCAACCTCGCAGGCAAAACCATAAATGACCCTTCTCTGGTTGCCACCGAGTTTAATGCCCTTTTCTCCGCTGCCACTGCCTCCCTACTCTCCTCCCACCCCCATCCTCACTCTCCACCCCTGCTCTCCCAAGGTCCCCGTGACCTCCCCAACGATCTCCCCCGGGCCCCCTTCTCGCTCCGCCCGGTCACCCTGACCAGGTGTTGAAAACTCTTCACTCACTAAACGCATCCAAAGGAAAATGCCCACCGAGGCTAGATTCAACAATGCTACAGCTCTCTGCCCGGCCACTGCCTGCCCCCTAGCTATGCCTATAACCTGTCTTTTAAGTTATGCACCGATACAAATTGGAAACAGGCCACTATTTTCCCCCTCCCCAACGGTGGGGACCTTTCCTCCCCAACGAACTACCGGCCTATATCTCTGCTCCCAATCCTAGGCAAAATTCAAGAGCGCCTTGTCCTCTCCCCTTTGCACACCTATCTAGATACAATCTCCCTTTTCACCCCTTTTCAGGCCGGGTTCAGAAAAAAACACTCCACCACCACATCCCTCCTTCGCCTCACCAACTCCATCCTCACAGGCATTGACAAAGGTGACATAACCGCAGCTATTTTTATTGACCTGGCAAAAGCTTTCGACACGGTCTCACACCGCCTACTATTATCCAAACTTGCCCAAACTGGCCTGTCAACATCTGCCCTCAGTTGGTTCCACTCTTACCTAACTGGCCGATCCCAAGCAGTCCGCATCGGTACGGCTCTATCCCCCACCCTCCCTGTCACTAGTGGCGTACCTCAAGAGTCTGTACTTGGCCCTGCTCTTCTCAATTTTCTTAAGCGATCTCCTGTCTGCACAAAATCCGGCATCCACATATGCAGCAGACTGATCAGTGCTTCGCCTCTGGCCCATCTGGTACAACACGTATCAGCTTACCTCCAGAAGGATTTCGACTCCGTCCAACGCTGGCTTCTGGAGAATGTAACTCTTCCTCAACTCAAAAAACTGTCTCCTCACATTGGCTCCCGAGCCAAATTATCCTGGCTTACCTATGTGCCCACATTCTATACCTGGATAGGTCTCCACTTGAGGCATGCTCCACATATCGTTACCTCTCGGCATCTGGCTAGATCAGCACCTGGACTTCTCTGCACATGTAGGCACTGCAAAAACTACATCTCATGCTGGGAGCTCTCCAACACAACAAACATTGCATCCCCTACCAACCAGGCAAGAAATGGTGCAAAATGATCCTCCCAATTTTTGACTACGGCGGCGTCATTCTGGCGCACTTCATCCTTAGCCAGATTAAACCCCATTTTCAACTCCTTCTGCTGGTTAGCCTTGGACCTCCCTCCCAATACCCATCACTGCGGCCTCTACCGGTCCCTCGACCTCCCGTCACTCCAAAATCGGCGTTTGCTGCACGGTGTTAGAATCACTGCTAAATTCTGGTCTCACGCTGCCCTCCTATCTATCAACATCTCTAACCACCGCCCCCACCTACCTACGACCTCAGGAACACTGACGCCAGGCTCCTTCACATTCCTCACAGATCCACCCGATCAGGTCAGGTAGCTTTTAGTTTCAGACTGCCCAAACTATGGAACTCACTGGCAGCTGACATCAGACTCTCTACAAGTACTCCCCAACGTAATGCCCTCCTCAAAGAGCATTTTGCTACCAACTGCACATGCTTTCCCCATCGCTAAAATTCCCTGCATGTCTCTTAACAGCTTCAAGCCCATTCTCTACTCAGCACCTTTTTGCCACTGACTCCTCTCAACTGCTGCTATACGCCTGCCTACCCAAATAGTATTGTATTTCTAACCACACGATGTAAATGTGAATTTTTTGTTTGTCCATGCTAATACAACACTGCCTATTATACTCCTCACCCGTTTTCATTGTACCTTCCATATGCATCTCAGCTTCTGCATCCACCCTTCTGGACCACCTGATGCTAGCTGCAAATTACTCATGTGCTGAATTTTGGCCACTGTTGTTACCTGCTTATTTTTGCATGTACTGATTATTGTATTTTTGTACTGTACTCCTGTAATCCCCTTACCCCAGGGCGCATCTGGAATCGAGCGGTACTCTGCTCAGCAAGCCTTCCTGGTAAATCTTTTAAATAAATAAATAAAAAATAACAGCTCCTTATTTTTTTTTTCTTTTTTAAGTTTATTAAGGAGCGAGGGAGAGATAGCAAGTGGGCGGCCAGAATGATAGATAGTGATGCTGCATCAGTGAATAATGATGTCCGTTTCCTTTAATTTACAACCTGTGTGCCGGTAAGGAAAAGAGGTGGAGCAAGTCTGGCAACAGGCTGGAGCAAGTAGGCTGGAGTAAGCAGCGGGCAATGGATCACAGCAGATGTAAAAAAAAAAAAATTGTGAAATGTGTTTAAATGTAATTTCATTTTTTTGTGTTCTTTGATTAGGCACACAGAAAGAAGTAGCTTCTATATGGCATGCAATTAGGCTGTGTGCTAAGTGAGGGGAAAAAATGGTGGCTTTTATTTTTTTAACATTCTAAGTGGCTCAATAATTTCTTTTGATGTCCTGCGTCCTGGTTGACGGTCCTTGTTTTTTAGCCATGCATTAGACACTTCTAATACATGGCTAATGACCAATCAGGACAAAGGATTTTCCCTTCCCATTCTAATTTTTAATTGTATGTGATAATATATTTGTAAGATGAACCATACTGACCACATTGTCCTACAATCTAGCTGCAATACAGAGAATTCTGTTCAGACAGTCTAAAAGAGTCTTACATTTAAGGAAAAACATTATTTTAGACCCATTTGAGATTATATTTCAAATAGTTTCTGTATTCTGCTTCCACTTGTTTTGCCCTTTAACATGAAAACAGGATAGCTGTCCACTGGACTTCACGTGCTGAGGCTGCTCGTCTATACTCTGCATACAAATTTGTTTTCTGGTCTATCAAAAAGCATTAGTTAAAAAAGTTATAGTCAGTAATATATTTTGCTGCTCATGTAGTTATAGGAACTTCAAGCTCTGAACATATTAGGCCCATTCTAATAAGGCTCCATCAACTTCAGATGTTTTTTCATTGTTTAAGTTTTTGTTTTAAAAGACTCTAAATGGGGCCATCCAATCGCTCAACAGTAAAGTCACATGCTTACCCTACCGGAGAGCCAGGATCATGTTCCTAATCCAAACAGCTACACAACAGGTGGCAGAGGTATCACTTGGCATCTGCTCTGGATGCCTTCTGCCTTGAGATGAATGGGAGTCAGGAGAACCCTGCTCCATGCAAACTGTTCTGTCAAAGTATCTAAAATGTACATCTTCTGGTGATTTTCAGCAATTTTGCAGATGTTATAGGTGGTCTCCTTTTTACTGCTGCTCATTTGAAATTCTACTGACTAAGCATTTGATGGACTGGTCCAGCTTTTTTTCAAAATATGAAAGAGCTTGCATCTGTTTCTGGTACATTGCATAGATTTGGTCAAGGTTAATCAGTTTCAGCACACCAACAGCGTCAGGAGCTGGGATATCAGTCAGCATGGCCTAGGAAGAGACCACTCCTACAGCAACCGCTGCAGGTGATGCCACTGCCCCAGTGCCAGTATTTGGCAGCACAAAACAGCAGATCATCCCTTTTGTTAGAGTACCAATCTCTTTACAAGATGATCCTGATACCAACGCCAATATTTTGCTTGTTGCTGGAGTTTTTGAGAGGCTTTTCACACGATTTTCAAGAATTCTTAAAGGGCTGAAACAGAAGCTCTTGCAGAATGCTGTTAGTCCACAGCAGCCAATTTGGATCTCTCAAGAACCAACATGTGTAATATTTTAAGTAGCTAATAAACACAGGTTACTTACCTGTAACTGGAGTCCTACTAGTGGTATACAGTTCACAGCCACACACTGGCAGTCTTCCTGGAGATGGTTGAGTCATGGGAAGCCTTCTAGCTAAGCTCCTCTCACCACCCGGGTGGTATATTCTCCGGCTGCACCTTGTGATGTCTGATCTTTGCATGCAGGAAGCAGGGATCTGGATGCCACCTGCAATGGGAGGTCGGGTGGACTGTGTGGATGTGAACTGTGTACCAGCAGTAGAACTGCGTTACAGGTGAGTAGCAGTGATACCTCAAAAGTGGCTAGATGTAGAAAGCCTCATGGGAAAGGCCTAAGTATAATTTCGAATCGAAGCCCCAAAAAAGGTCTCCAAGGCCTAGAAGAGGAGACCAGGTCATAGTCTGAAGTTTTTTAATGAGAGGAAGAGGCACCCGGCCATCCTGAGGGGGGCCATGGGTCGGTTTAGATGCATTTCTCGTCATTCCTTCTTTGCCTCTGAGGTTTCCTCTTTGGTTATAGTAATTTTCAGTTTTATATGAATAATTATACTGAGGATGTGGATTGTGGTACATATATTGTACTGTTTTTAGCTGTCTGCCTGAGGCTTGCAGGTTATCCAATACCATTTGTGCCCCTGGTCCAAATAGATGGTCGCCAGAAAAAGGAGCATTAGCCACTTTATGTTGAATATCAGGTGCTAGCCCTAAGAGTTGGAGCCATGCCTGATGGCGTATAAGAATACAGACTGCAGAGGCTCTAGCCGAAGCATCAGCAATGTCATATCCTGATCTTAATAAATGTTGAGAGAGGGAAGTAAGTGTGTTTATTATTGATGTGAGTTGCTCTTTTTCAGGAGATGTAGGTAGTTTACTTATAATGGCTCTAGCAGAGGTGCTCACCATGCGCTGGAATTTCAGCTTATGTCCCATGTAGTTAAGTATGCTAATATTTAATGTGTTTAGAGCAAACACTTTCTTCCCCATATAATCAAAACATTTATAGAGTCTTTTTCGGCAGGTACTGTACTTGTATGTTTAGGTTTGCCAGTGCGGTTGTGAGCGGCTGCAATAACTACAGAATCTGCAGTGGGAATATTTGTTAAATACAGCTAATCAAGAGGAGCCTGACAAAGCCCATGTGCTTTTCTAGGTAGCTCCTGCAGCTATGGATTGACACCATGCTTCAGTAATCGCATTTCTGAACGCTAGTATAAAACGAGGGACTGCCCAGATAGGTTCTTCCGGGATGTCAAGATATTCAACCATATCTTTACTTAATTTATCTTGTTCTGTTGTGGTAAACCCCATTGTTTTTTTGTATTTGTAACATCATTTCTGGGAATGAGGGGTGATCTGGTAGGGAAATGACCTTTAGTGGTTGTAATATTTCTTCATCCCAGTATGATGGTATAGAATATGGGAACTCAAACCCTCTTCTGGTAGGAGAACCATCATAATTTGTGCCTTCGGAAGGTTCCGAAATTATATGAGAATCTGATAAATATTCCTCACAATATTCATGAGGAGGTAGAAATGGCGAGCGTTCTGGCTCTGTGCGTGCCTGTTTTGATGGAGGCGGAGATGCGGAGTGTGATTTAGGGTTTTTTTAATGGAGTGGGTGTATAATAAAAACTTATAGAATTCAACACTTTATTTACAATTTTTTCTATATCTGGCATTTGTGAAGATGGAAATGCCATGTAAGCGGGTTCTGAGCCCTGTGTACTTGGAAGTTGGAGGATCAATTTGTGCCTCCTGATAATGTGATCCAGCACGTCTTTGAGAGTTTTGTTTATCATGGACTGGTTTCTGAGCACCATGCATGAGTGCAAAGGAGGCTGGTTTGCTTCTGCATTCCACAGTATATGATCCTTTATTTTGTGGTGATGCAGCCCCTTAAGTATCTTGTGATATGTTTTATAAAATATTTCATGGTTTTTCATGGTTAAATTGTTACAAGGATACTCCATAAATGTATTATATGCTGGTAAAGGTGCTGTTCTATGATGTAGGGGCTGCTCCGTCGACAGTGGGATCAGTCTCGTAGATGGAAGAGGAATAGAAGCATGCCCCGTCGATGTTGTAATGTGTCTCATTGATGATGGATAAGTGAATGCATGCTCCATCGATGGTGGAATACTCCTCGTTGACGATGGGGAAGTCAATGCATGCTCCATCGATGCTGGGATGCTCGTCGACGGTGGAACAATAGGGACATGCTCTGTTGACGATGGAAAGTGAGTCGTCGACGTTGAGAAGGCAACGGCATGCTCCGTCGACAGTGGCATACTTCTGGTCGACAATGGAGGTTTAGAAGCATGCCCCGCTCAACGGTGAAGCAAGTAGAGTGTGCTTCGACGACGGAGGAGGTGTTCTCGTTGAGGATGTCTTGTGGAGTCCTCTCGTTGATGGGGAAGTGTGCCTCATCAACGATGAATGTAGCAGGACCTCCGTCATCAATGGTGCATGTGATTTCGTGGATGGGCGAGCTGAGGAATGACGTCCCATCGACAAGCAACATTCCTTTCTATGTGAAGTTGAACTTCTGTGTTCTTTTGATGAAGAAGTACCTGCCATCAACAAGGGGATATTGCCCGTCGACAGAGAATGTTTTCTTGATAATACGTTTAGGAAATATGACCATTGAAGGGCGGTCAGGCAGGACTTTAGGTGAAGGTATTTCCTTCCCTATTTTGCTTCTTGAAGAGGACTCAGAGGTTTTAGAGCCCTCTGATCGAACACCCAGAGTCTGTTATAGGGAAATATCCATTGTAAAGCTCTTGGTCGAGCACAGGAACATGGTGCAGTGTATGAAATCCAGGCATCCCAAGCTATGGGTTCAATCCATGTCGTAGACTGCTGGCAGAACAGTAAGCTGCTGTCAGAGCTGGAAACAGCAGGAAAATGAACGGAAACTACCAGGGACCACCCACTTTTATAGGCACAGCCCAGGAAGTGAGGTTGTGTGGGTGGTCCCTGGTATGGAGACTGCTAGAAGAGACTGCCGTGCTAGAGCGCCACCTATCAGGAACTCCTAGAAGTAATGACTTCCTATATGAGACCATTCCGTGGAAGATCTACAGTTACAGGTCAGTAACCTATATTTCTAAGGGTGTGGATACAGTTCACTATCCATACTTTGGCAGACTGCTAGCAGTTCTCTGGGAGGAGAGCACAAGGTGTGCACCCCTAGTTGACTAGCAGAGACTGGAGAACTGAAGCCCAAATCAGCATCCCGTGAGGCTACAAAAGCAGCATTCTGACATCACATGATGTTGATGCTATAATGAGATATAAGTAAGTCCTTTACACCAGGTGGCAGCCCTACAAATCTCTTGTATCAGGATGTCTCTGGAAGCAGCCACCAAGTCAGCAGTATGTCTGGTGGAATATGCCCTAAGCCCTTTGGGAGGTCCCTTATCAACTAACCTATTGCAAATGTCAATGCAGGATGTTATCCCACCTGCCAATCATCTGCTTTGGTGCCAGTCTGCAAGGCGTGCCTTTAACATATGTTACAAATAGCTGTCAAGCCTCACCTCAAACTCCAGCCATGCGCTCCTTATGACTGCGTGCCCTCCACAGGTCCACAGTATGGAACCTATCATTGGCCTCCAAAGATAGGCTGTTAAAGTATACCAGAAGGTTAATAAGCTGGTAAAGGTGAAACTCCAATACAATCTTTGGGAGGAACTTGGGGGTGGGGGGGCACGAAGTACGATTTTCTCCTTGCGGGAAATCAGAGAAGGAGACTCCACCAGAGTGCCTGGAGCACATTAATCTTTCTGGCCGATGTGATAGCCACCAAGAAAGCTGTCTTCCATGGCAGGTGTGACATCTCACACCTATGTATAGGTTCAAAGGACTTGCCCATGAGCACAGCCAGCTCTGGCAACAAGTCCCAAGGTGGTGGTGGTTCATGCACTGGTGAGGACATGTGGTCAAGGCTTTTATAAAAGCACCTAACCCCCTTCTCCTGAGCCACTGTTGGCTTACCAGCACATACCCAGTAAGCAGAGATGGCTGTCAGGTGCACCTGCAAGGTTGTCGTTTGCAGGCCCAAGTGAGAGAGTGACCAAAGGTACTTAAGGATGCTTACCATAGGGCAGGCAAGGGGATCAAGCTCCTTGCACTGGCACCAGCTAGAGAACTCTTCCATTTAAATGCATAGCATTTGTGAGTCGACTCCTTTTGAGAGACCTCCACAACGTGGAGCATATCCTCTGAAAGACCCAAAGCCTGCAACTCTAGCTGCCCAAGAACCACAGTGTGAAGTGCAGGACCTGCCCCCATTGTCTGGTCAGCAGGTCTGGGAATAGAGACAACCACTACAGAGACCTGCTGCTAAGACTGAAGAGATCCAGGTAACAGAAGTGTCTGGTCCAATCTGAAGCCATCGGGATTAACTGTGCCTTGTCCTTCCAGGCCTTGACCACAATCTCGTGGACTAAGGAGAAGGGAGGGAAGACATACAGGAGGCCTGGGGTCCAGGACCTCACAAAGGCACCTGCCAAAACTGTTCCAGACTGAGGGAGGTGGGCACAAAACAGTCTCAGCTTTTTTTTCTCCCATGATGAAAACCGGTTAACCAGAGGGGTTCCCCACAAAGAGAACAGTTAGTCTACCACCTCCTCATGCAGGGACCATTTGCGTAACATCTCTCCAACCTGGCTGAGAGCTTCTGCTAGCTGACTGTTCTCTCCTGCAACATGGACTGCAAAGAGATCTGAACCCGGACTATGCATGAGTGTCCCGGTGCAGAGAGCCTCCCAACACAATGGAAAGGAGTGTGTTTTGCCCTGCCTGTTCAGGTAGAACATGGTCGTCATGTTGTCCATCTGGAGCTGCTCCTCAGACTGGGTGAGCTCCACCAAGAGCCAGTCTGCAAGCCGGCCGCAGCACAGATTCCTTGGTTGGATCCCCAAACAGGGGCTGTGTAGGAAGTGACTCCACCTGAAGGGGTAGAGAAGCAGACAAGAGGGAATGCTGAGAAGCATGGACCAACATGGGAATGACCGGCATAGACCAATGGACCAAAGGTCCAGGATGCAGAGCCCTACCAATCCCAGTAAAGGTTCACTGTTGCCAGAGGAGCTCATCATAGCATAGCATAGAATAGGGTGCATAGGGAGAGGTATTACCAGCAGAAAAAAAGAGGACATAATGCCACTTTACAGATCACTGGTGAGAACCCATTTGGAATACTGCGCCCAGTTTTGGAGGCCACATCTCAGGAAGGACATAGACATGGTGGAGACAGTTCAAAGAAGGGCAACTAAAATGGTGCAGGGTATGCACCACAGGTCATACAAGGAGAGATTGGAAGAACTCAATATGTACACCCTGGAGGAGAGGAGGGAGAGGGGAGACATGGTAGAAACCTTCAAGTATCTCAAGGGGATTAATAAGGTACAGGAGGGCAGTATCTTTCAGAAGAGAAGCAGCTGTAAAACTACAAGAGGGCATGACATGAGACTGAAAGGGGAAGACTAAGAGGCAACAAGACAAAGTACTTTTCCATGGAAAGGGTGGTGGATCCTTGGAATGGCCTGCCCCAGGCACTGGTGGGGGCAAGCACAGTGGGGGGATTTAAACAGGCATGGGACAGATACAGTCATGGCCAAAAATACTGGCGCCCTTGCACTTTTTCAAATAACTCACAATTCCTCCAAAAATAAGTTGAAATTAACAACAGTACAGTATTTGGTCTCCACATTTCTTTATTTCGCTGTTAATATTACAGAACCTTTGTTTTTGATGCAGAATTTAATATATCTGTCTAAATCAGAAAATTAAAAGAAATGGCACTGACAAAATTACTGATACCCTAGACTTAATATTTGGTAGCACAGCCTTTGGTCAAAATAACTACAATCAACCACATCCTATAGCCATGGATGAGCTTCCTGCACCTCTCTACTGGCAGTTTGCCCCACTCTTCTTGTGCAAACTGATCCAGTTCTCCCCGATTTGAAGGGTGCCTTCTCCCAACTGCTGTTTTCAGATCTCTCCACAGGTTTTCAATGGGATTTAGATCTGGACTCATTGCTGGCCACTTCAGAACAGTCCAGCGTCTTGTCTTGAACCATTCCTGGATGCTTTTGAAGTGTGTTTGGGGTCATTGTCCTGCTGGAAGACCCATGACCTTGACGGAGACCCAGCTTCCGACACTGGGTTCAACATTGCGCTCCAAAATGGCCTGGTAATCTCCAGATTTCATGATGCCATGCACACGTTCAAGGCACCCAGTGCCAGAGGCAGCACAGCAACCCCAAAACATCACTGAACCTCCTCCATGTTTGACTGTAGGGAAGGTGTTCTTTTCTTTGAAGGCTTCATTTTGTTTTCTGTAAACATAGAGATGATGCGCTTTACCAAAAAGCTCTAATTTGGTCTCATCTGTCCACAGGACATTCTCCCAGAAGGATTTTGGCTTGTTCAGGTGTGTTTTGGCAAACCCCAGTCGGGCTTTCTTATGTCTCTCTCTCAGCAGTGGGGTCCTCCTGGGCCTCCTACCATATAACCCCATTTCACTGAGTTGGCGACAGATGGTGCGAGTTGAAACTGTTGTACCTTGTGTCTGAAGGTCAGCTTGAATTGTTTGGCGTTGACCGAGGTGCTTTCTCCACCATTTGAACAATCCTCGATCAAGTTTTCTCTTGAGGCCACGTCCAGGGAGGCTGGCTACAGTGCCATGGGCCTTAAACATCCTGATAACATTATGTATGTTGGAAACAGGAACATCAAGGTCTCTGGAGATTGATCTGTAGCCTTGAGATTGTTCATGCTTGGCTACAATCTTCTGTCTGACCTCCTCAGACAAGTCTCTGGCTGTCTTTCTTTTCTCCATGCTCACTGCGGTACACACAGTGACACAAAACAGGAGAATGAGTCCTTATCTCTATTCAAACTGGTTGAATTAGTGATTTTTATATTGCAGGCACCTACAACTCACCACAGATGAGTTCAATTCCAAAGTGAAGGAGAATCACCTGCTTGAAATCTAATTATTTCTAACTACTTCTAAAAGGTGCCAATAATTTTGTCTGGGCCATTTAAGGATTTCTGTGTGGAATAAGCTAAGACTTACTAAATTTTTCTTCTTTTTGTGTTTTATTCCACTGCAAACCAAAGAAATACATATGTGGATACCAAAATATTTTTTAATTTCAACAATTTTCTGGAAGGAATGGTGCATTATTAGAAAAAACTGCAAGGGCGCCAATATTTTTGGCCTCGGCTATATAGGAGAATCCAGGGACAAAGTAGGGTCAGTGGCAGCTAAGTAAAGTTAGGGTATGGGCAGACTGAATGGGCCTGGAGATCTTTATCTGCCATCAATTTCTGTGTTTCTATGTTTCTATGATATATGTTTCAGTGATGCCTCTCCTCACCATAGGACAAGAAGTGCTGATGGAGATGCCTCCTGGTTGAGCAGGATCAAGAGCATGAGCGGTGCCTCCACCTCGGCCACCGACCCAAGGGTCACTGTAAACAGGTGACCCCTGTGGAGGCTGGTATAATCCACATGCCTCAGCAGATTACGCTGTACAGCTCCCCACATGACCCAGACTAGGCAATCGGCTGGGCTATGTCCTCCTGAGTGAGGACCTGGAAAACAAGGGTCTGGGAGACAGACTCCTTGTCGATCTCCTCTGACAACCAGTAAACAGGCTCAATGAAGACCCCTTGACCACCTACTCAACCAGAGTGGAGGTCAGCAGACCCGACGTGGTTACCCTGGAGCCCTTGACCTTCCCCTCGACCATAAGAAGCTCAACCAAGGCCAAGCACTTGGGGGAGTTGAAGGAGCAGGAAGAGTGCGAACGTTACTGATCCCACGATCTGTGACCACATTTTTTGTGTTTTCTGCTGCAGTGAGAAGTGCTCTCCCTGAAGATCTGGTGGGCCAGGCACATTTTCCCGGAACTCATCAGAGAATGACTCTCCAGTGCTGACCCCAGCTGGGAACAGCACCAAGACCGAAGAAGAACTCACTGTAGCTGTCACCGCCTCTTCTCCCATGACTGCAAGCTGATCAGTCAACTCTGCATTGATGCCTACTTGTAGTCTTTCAGCTGTTGAAGGACCAATTGAGCCTTCTGGTCTTTGATGGACGCTGGCAGCATGGCCCTGCACAAACTGCATCCCTCAATGTTGTGTTGATCAACTAGGCAGTACAGGCACATGCTGTGCAGATCCATGGGTGACATTTTTTACTTCCACCGGATGCAGAACTTAAACTCTGTTTTTTGCTCTCCATCGTCAATCACAATTGCAAAGTGGAACGAGAAGACTTGCGAAGCAACTTTTAGTGGAAATACTGACTTGAGAAATCGAAAATTCACCAAAAAAAGTATTTGCACAATTTGACATCCTTCAGCGCTGCAAAGCTGCAAAGGAGGAGATCTATCCCTTCTAGAAGAAAGAAAGATCTAACGTCACAGTGCCAAACTGGAGGATATACTACTCGGGTGGTTGGAGGAGATTAACTTGAAGACTTCCAATGACTCAGTCGTCTCTCGGAAGACAGCCAGCATGTGCACAGTGAACACTGTTAGAAATATATGTTACTCACCTGAAACCATAGCTCTAGGAGTGGTATACAGTTCACAGCCACACACTGGCAGTCTTCCCAGGTAAGTTAAGATCCTCATACCACCCAAGTGATGCATCATTCGGCTCTGCCCCTTGATGTCAGATCTTTGCAGGCTAAAAACAAGAATCCAGGTGCCATACTGCCAGGGGAGGTTGGGTGGGTGGTATGGATATGAACTGTACACCACTCCTAGAAATGAAAATTATGTACCTACCGTAATTCTTGATCTTCTTCGACAACTCTTCACTGTTTAGTCATACTTCTGGGTTTAAGTCGAGGCGCTAAGACCATGGGAGCCAAAATCTTCAGGAGGACCGGCGCTCTGGTAGGACCACGCATGCGCGGCACCATGAGATTAACTCGCGCCTATGTAGGCTATCTTGATGTCAACCTTCCAACTGCCTCAGTTCCTTTTTTTTACCGCGGAGGTGCAGTATAAATAAAACTAGATAAACACCTATTCTAACAAGGGCATAAGATAGCCCTCTTTGACCCATATAAGAAGGGTAAATTTAAGTCGGCCCAGTGGCGCTGAGGGTTGAGGCACTGGATGCCACACCTCACACCACGCCGGCGACCCAGGTTCGGGAATGAGCCCGGGCCACCGGGGGTCGGCAGGGGAGGGAGAGGATTGAGCATCCAGAGGACTGCTCTCCTTTCTCTGGGGAGGGTTCTGGGGTTGCTCGGTGTCCTAGCAACCCACAATGGAGATCAGGGGCAGCACAGGCATGCCAGCCAGAACGAGAGGGGGCGGGAGTGCGGCAGACGTCAGTAGGTGAGGTGCACGGACGTCATTATCGCTGCACTCCCGAAGGGGAAACAACAAAAACATGGAAAATCCTCGCCTGGGACTGTGGAGCTGATGGGGGCACCAGAGGCAGGACGCATATCCCACTGCCGGCCCGACCTCTGATGGACTCCTGGCTGACCCGGCAACTGCGGTAAGCCCTAATTTCAGATAGGCCACTGAGGGTGAGTGGACCCGGCCCGGTGGGTGAACCATTACGCCAGGGTTGCCCGGTTGTTGGGGGAGTCCCAGTCGGAATTGCAGGATTCAGGCAGGGAGTAGTAGTCCTCGCCGCGTTTGCACCTCCGAAGGATGCCCAGCCTAGGAGAAGCATAAATAAATGATTAAAAAGAAAAAAAAGAATGGTAAATTTAAAACCATGTCTTCACAGCCCAACCAAACGAGGGAGTGAAGACCAGGAATAGAAAGAGTGAGCCCGGGGGATGATGGGTGGGCATATGAATAAACTGTGAAGACTTGTCCAAGAATATCAAGAATGAAGGTAGATACATCATTTTCATACCTTCCTGGACTTAAAGTCTTCACTGTTTATTCATTCTTAGTACCAAGCTAGATCAATCCCCCGAGCAGGGCGTCAGGAGAGAGCTCACTCAGTACAGAATTCCATTAAGGACTGTTCTGCCAAAGGAAGCATGCTGTCTGGCATGGACATCTAAAATGCAGTGCTTCACAAAAGTGTGCACTGAGCTCCAAGTAGCCACTTTGCAAATATCAGCAATGGGAACAGAATGTATCTCTTCCAGGGACGCAGCTACTGCTCTAGTCGAGTGAGTGCATACCTGGCCTTCCAAATCGACCTGCGCCATAGAAGAGCAATGCAAAAGGCATGCCACTATCCAAGCAGAGATGCATCTGGTGGATACCTGCTGACCCAGCCAGGCTGCATTGAAAGACAAAAAGAGCTGCTTCACTTGGCGGATGTCCCCAGTCCTATCAATGTAGAATCGTAGATCTCTCTTTAAATCCATGGAATGAAGGGTGCGTTCACAGTCATTTTGGAAATGAGCGAAATAGGTGGGGAAAATCAACGGTTGGTTGAGGCGGAATTCCGAAACCACTTTGGGAAGGAATTTAGGGTGAGTACGGAGAACCACCTTATCTCTATGAAAGACAGTATATGGAGGGTCTGTGACCAAGGGATGTATTTCAGAGACCCTGCGAGCAGAAGTGATGGCCACCAGAAAGGCAGTCTTCCAGGTCAGAAACTTCAAAATCACACGTGGTTAGAGGATGAAAGGGTTTACGAGTGAGCATATCTAGCACAAAATTAATATTCCAGGTGGCAACCAGCTTCCTGAGGGCCTTGTGTGCAGAATGACTTTGAGGACTCTCTTGAACAAATGCAGCTGAGCCAGAGAAATATTCTGGACTGGCTCACGAAAAGCAGAAAGCACGAAGAGATGTACCTTTACCATCGAATACTGCAGACCTGCATCCAAAAGGTCTAACAGGTACTCCCAACACTTTATTTGGTGGGCACTGGAATGGATCCAAAGAGAGATCTTAGCACACCATAGTGAGAAACGCTTCCATTTAGTGGTGTAAGTCTTCCTGTTGGAGGGCTTATGTGCTGCTAAGAGAACCTGTGAGAAACTTTCAACCTGCCCACTTCTATCTCCTCAGGAGCCAAGCACAGAGATGAAGGGAGTGCAGGTTGGGATGGATCAGGGGTCCCTGTGTTAGGAGGTCCATTCGCAGATGCAGCTGTCTCGGAGGACCTTCTGACAACATACTGATCAATGGAAACCAAATCTGCTGAGGCCAGTACGGTGCAGTCAGAATCATCTTTCCCCCCGTACCTCTAATCTGAGCAGCATCCTCTGAATTAGTGGTAGAGGAGGAAATGAGTACAGAAAATGTCTTGTCCACCACAGTCTGAATGTATCGTGACAGAAAACGCCAGGTTCTGGATTTCTGGAGCAGAGAAGAGGCAGTTGGAGGCAGCATAGCGCAGTGGTTTAAGGCTCTGAGCTGCAAATCTGGCGACATCCAGCAGACCAGACCTGGATTTGAATCCCACAGCTTCCACTTGCATACCGTGTGACCCTGAGCAAGACACTTAACTTCCCTGTGCTCCCAGATCGCACCTGTAAAAAAGCTTTCAGCTTAGTGTGCTAGTCCTGGTTAAACAACTAACAAAAAAAAAAAAAAGTTTTGCGTTGAGTGGGGATGCAGAAAGGTCCACGTCTGGACTGCCCCAGTCATTGAAGAGTGATTGCACAATGTCTAGGGCAAGCAACCATTCGTGAGGGTTCACCTCTGTCCTGCTGAGGTGATCTGCCAGATTGTTCTGAGTTCCTGGCACACAGACTGCCTGAATCAGTGCATTGTGTTCAAGGCATCATTCCCATACCCTCATGGCTTCTCTGCACAAGGGGTAGGAGTGCACCCCACCTGATTTGTTGATGTAGTACATCACAGCCTTGTTGTCTATCTGAAGAAGAATGACTGTGTGACAGAGGACTTCTAGGGCTCGAACAGCATACAGGACCGCTCTCATCTTTAGAACACTGATGTATAGATGAGACTCCTCCTGGGTCCACACTCCTTGAGTGTGGAAATCTTGGCAGTGAGCCCCCCAGCTGAGAAGAGATGCATCCCTGGTGTTGGTAATCTGAGACTCTGGTGGGGCAAAGGGGAGATCTTGAAGAAGGTTGTCCTCCTGAATCCAACATGCAAGTGACCTCCTCAGAGGCTCTGTCACCTTGATGCGGTAAGACTGTGGATGTGCAACTGGAGACCACTGTGTGTTGAGAATCCACTGGGTGGTTCTCATTTGTAGCCGAGATAGAGGTACCATGAATACGGACAAGACCATGAGGCCTAACATTCCTTGCATCGAATGAGCTCATATCGAAGTGTTCTCCCTGATGCAGTGAACAATCTGGAGAATGTCATTCCTCCTGTACTCCAGGAGAAAAGCCCTTGCCTTGGAGGTGTCTAGAAGGGCTTCAATGAAGAGCAGCTGCTGAGAGGCTTGAAGCTGTGACTTCTCCAGGTTCAGCAGAACCCCATGGAGGTGAGGAACTGAGACGATGTGGAGACTGCCTCCTGAATCTCGCCTTGACGGGCTTGCCAAAAGCCAATGGTCTAGATAGGGAAGGTGTGCAGCGAGAACTGCAAAACATTTTGTAAGGACTCGAGATGCCAAGGAGAGCCCAAAGGGCAGGACTCTGAACTGGTAATGCTGACCCAAGACCACAAAGCGGAGGTACTTGCAGTGACATGGGTGTATCGGAACGTGTTGGTAGGCGTCCTGCATATCCAAGGATGCCAGACAGTCATGCTGTTGGAAAAGTGGTAGGAGTGTCTCCAAGAAGAACATCTTGAACTTCTCCAAGAACAAAAACTTGTTCAGCTTTCTGAGGTCGAGAATGGGGTGCATGCCGCCAGTCTCCTTTGGAACCAGAAAGTAATGGGAGTAGAATATCGTGTTCCATTCCTCCCAGGGACATACTTCCACTGCCCTGTTTCGAAGAAGGCCCTGAATCGCTGAAGCGAGAAGTTCTGACTCTTCTGTGGCGGGACCATGCTGCCGCTTGGGTGGACAATCGGGGGGAATCTCCGAAAGATTGAGAAAGTATCCTTCTTGAATTATCCAGAGGACTCATTTGTCTGTTGTGATAAGACTGCCACTGGGTACAGAACTGGGTCAGATGACCACCCACCGCTGAGGAGAGGTCCACCTCGGGCACCTGAAGTGAGACCTGGGCCAACATCTCAGAGGGTGGTGCTGGGCGCTTATGGCCCTTGTGCCTTCTGCTGCGTTTTCTTTTGTGGCTGAGGAGGCTGGTGTCTGTCTTCTTTGGCCTCTTCCTCGAAAGGACTGCCTATTGCAAAAAGGCTGACAGTTCCTGCCCCCTTGGGGAGCTGAAGGAGCTGGTCTGGCTGTTTTAATAGCAGTCCTAGTTTTCTGAACGGCCTCTAGTGCTTGCTCTGCCTGAGGGTCAAACAGATAAGTATCATCAAAAGGTCATTCATGACCTGTTGCTGAGCATCAGAAGAGAATCCTGATGTTCTAAGTCAGGAGAGCCGTCTGATACAGATTCCAGTGGCAGCTGATCAGGAGGCAGTGTCGTAGGGATCCATAGCAGCTTTAAGCTCATAGCTATTGGATTCTACACCACAGGTGATAGTCTGCAGATGCTCCATTTTGGAATCGGACTCTGGGAGGTTCTCTACTACAGATAAGAGAGAGTTCCAAAGGGCATACTCATATTGGGAGAAATTACCCTGATGATTGGAAATACGCATGCCCAGGGTCACAGCTGTAAATGCTGGTTTCCCCAAGGCATCAATTTTATGAGACTCCTTACTGATAGGATGCGCCGAAGTCTTCTGAGGAAGAAAAGACTTGTCATTCTCAGCAAGGACAACCAAAGCATCTGCGATGGGTTGTGATGCTAACAAAGGTCTTTCCTTGGGTGGGACATACTGTATTTCCTGCTATGGATTTGGCCATAGAAGGAATAAGAGCAGCCCTCTCCCACACTGCTTGCGACAAAGTCTCAAAGGAAGGTGGAAACAGGAGGTGTAAGGTTCTTTGGAACATTGGAAATATGAAGGAAATCACGGCGTAAAAGCCTTCCTGGATCCACAGAAGTCTGCAGAGCCAGGGTTGCTACCATGTTCCTAAGAAGAGACTGAAAGGAAAGGTCTTCAACCAGGGGTTCAGCTGGGAATGAGGGTCTCTCATCCAAGCTGTAGAACAAGTCATCGTTGCCATTTTCTGAAATAATAAAATCAGAATTGGATTCGTCCTGTTCCATACCTGCCTCAGATAAATCAGGAGTAACCCCTGCCAGGCTGCATCCCGGCCTAGGCAATGGATAGACAGACGACACCAGGACAGACAATGGACCCGGCACAGAAGGTCCGTCCTGTACGTGCGCAAAGTACATTGTGCCGATCCGTGCACTAAAGACCATGCTGCACGTGGCACTGAAGATCCTGGTGCCATAAGCAGCACCGAAGAGCCTGACGCCACACGCAGCACCGAGGATCCTAACACTGCATACAGCACTGAGGATTCCAGTAATGGCACTCAGAAAAGCCTGCCAGACCTGGTAAAAGAGGGGGAAGGGAGTGGTACCTGTGCCGGCCTTGTGTGGAAACAGAGTGAGGGGGAAGGCATGTGGAACCAGTGTCGGTGGTGCCGGAGAGGGAAGAGTTTCAGTTGCTGACGCCAAGCACACATCCTGCCCCGAAGGCCCTGGATCACTGACTCCAAGACCCGAGGGCCCTGGAATCAGGTTAGCTGGGAAGGGCAAATGAGACGGACGCTGTACTTTCTGTTCCATAAGAGTGGCCCATTGATGAAACTGCCCACCAGAAACTCACAAGAGAACAGAGAAGGGCTCAGGTGTTGAGAGTCCAGACTGTCAAGAACGGAGGCCACCTGGGAGCCAGGAAGGGTTGGGGTGGACCTTCTGCTCTCGACTACCAAAGACTCCTTAGAAGACATACCAGAGGGTGACCTCAAGTGGTACTGCCTCTTCTTCTTCCTCCAGGAAGAGGAAGGACTCTAAGTCGAGCGGAGTTGGGTCCTCGACCTGAATCAGGAATGGGCCGATTTCTTCTTGTGCCTATGGGAGGACTGTACTTCCACCCGGAGACTCTGGACTGCCCTTGGTAGGATCACCCCTTTAGAGAGGGTGGCGAACCGGACATAGCCCCGTTGCCAGAGCGGCTTTCCAAAGAAGAATCCCTACCATCACAGATACCACCCATGGTTGACTCCGTTGATGGGCAGGGTTAAGAGAAAAAAAAACAGGTTAGCAGATAGTAGTAGAAGATTTTATTTGTTTGGGGGGGGCCTTCCCCAAAGACTCAGGGCATTCTTACAATAGCCACCTGTAACAGTAGTTCTAGGAGTGGTATATGATGTTCATCCACACATTCTGACAGTCGCCTTTCCCCTTTAAGATTGGCCAGAACATCTTCAAGTTGGCTCCTCCCACCCACTGGGCTGGTAACTTCCTCGACTCCCCCCCACGATGCCAGATCTTGCCCGCTGGAAACAGTGGTGTGCGCCACAGAGAGCGGAGATTGAGTGGGTTCATGTGGATGAACATCATATAACACTCCTAGAATAGAATTACTGTTACAGGTGAGTAATCTGTTTTTCTAGGGACGTGGATATGATGTTCTGTCCACACTTTCTGGCAGACTCCCAGCTGTTCTCCGGGAGGAGGGGGCAAGGCACACACTCCCTACTTAGAGAATGGAGATTGGTGAACTGGGGCCCCAAAACCAGCAACCCAGCATGACTCAAGGTTGATGTGATAATGGGAAATGAAGGTGTGTGCTGACCTCCATGTAGCAGCCCTGCAGATTTCCTGGATAGGGATGTCCCTAGAAGTAGCCACCAAGGCAGAGGTATGATGGGTGGATTGAGCCCTTAGCCCTACCCACCAACTTATAGCAGAGATCGATGCAGGAAACAATCCACCAGCCAATCGTCCACTTAGCTGCCAGTCTGCCAGGTGCAGCTTCAGCATAGGTGACAAACAGCTGGCAAACCTCTCCCCGAACTCCAGCTGTGAACTCCTTGTAATAAGCCAGTGCTCGCCTCAGGTCCTGAGTATCAAGCCCGTGCTTGGCCTCCGAGGTGTGGTTGGTAAAGTACACAGGGAGATTAATCATCTGGTTAAGGTGAAAGTCTGACACAACCTACAGGAGGAACTTTGGGTTGGGGCGAAGGACAGCCTTGTCCTTGTGGAACACCAGGTATGGAGGCTCCACTGAAAGCACCTGGAGCTCACTGATCCTTCTGGCTGACATGATAGCCACCAGGAAGGTGGTCTTCCATGACAGGCTAGACAACTCACATCTGTGAATCAGTTCAAATGGCTTGCCCATGAGCTTTGCCAGTACCAGCAACAAGTCCCAAGGTGGTTCACGCACCAGAGAGGAAATGTGGTTGAGGCTTTTAAAGATGCACCAGACCACCTCCTGCACCACCAACTGCTGACTGTCCCGCAGAGATGGCTGCCAGATGCACCTCGAGGGTCATCCAATGAAGGTCCAACACAGAGGGACCACAGATAATCAAGTATGCCAGCCACTGGAAAGGATAGAGGGTCCAACTCTTTGCCCCGACACCAAATGGAGAATCTCTTCCATTTGAAGGTGTAGCATTTCCTGGTCGACTCCTTCCAAGATGCTTCCACCACAGTGAAGATATCTTCAGAGACCCCCAAAGCCTGGAACTCTAGCCGCTCAGGAAATATAGGTTACTCACCTGTAACAGGAGTTCTAGGAATGGTATATGTTGTTCATCCACACTTTCTGGCAGGTATCCTTGCCGCTTTAATTCTTGCCGGAAGGTCTTCAAGCTGGCTCCTCCCACCCACCCGGGTGGTAAAACTCTCGGCTCTGCCCCATGATGCCAGATCTGGCCCGCTGGAAGCTCAGGTTGTCCGTCAAAGCCGGGGAGGTCGGGTGGGTCGTGTGGATGAACAACATATACCATTCCTAGAACTCCTGTTACAGGTGAGTAACCTGTATTTCTAGGGACATGGATATGCTGTTCATCCACACTTTCTGGCAGACTCCTAGCAGTTCTCCGGGAGGAGGGAGGCAAGGCACACACCTCCAATACTTACTTGGGAAAGAGAGACTGGAGAACTGAGGTCCCAAAACCAGCATCCCGGCGTGACTCGAGGTCGATGTGGTAGTGGGTAATAAAGGTATGTGCCGACTTCCAGGTAGCAGCCCTGCAGATATCCTAGATAGGGACATCCCTGGAAGCAGCTACCGATGCAGTGGTATGGTGGGTAGAATGAGATCTTATCCCTCTGGGAGGCTCCATGCCCGCCAACCTGTAGCAGAGCTCTATGCAGGAGGTGATCCATCTGCCTATCGTCCGCTTTGCTGCAGGTCTGCCAGGTGCGGCTTCAGCAAGGTGACAAACAGCGGGCGAACCTCTCCCTGAACTTCAGCCATCCACTCCTTATAATAAGCGAGCGCTCGTCTAGTGTCCAAAGTATGGAGCCTATACTCGGCCTCCGAGGTGTGACTGGGGTAGAACAGCGGCAGAGTCAGCACCTGGTTAAGGTGAAACTCCGACACCACCTTCAGAAGGAATTTCAGGTGGGGGCGCAAAACATCCTTGTCCCTGTGGAAGACCAGATAGGGAGGCTCGATGGAAAGTGCCTGGAGCTTTTCCATCCTTCTGGCTGACGTGATAGCCACCAAGAAGGCAGTCTTCCACGACAGGTGTGAAAGATCACACCTGTGCATTGGTTCGAATGGCTTGCCCATGAGCTTGGCCAATACCAGCAGTAGATCCCACGGAGGTGGAGGTTCTCACACTGGAGGGCAAATGTGGTCAAGGCCTTTGAAAAAGCGCCCGACCACCTTCTCCTGTGCCACCGACTGCTTGCTGGCCCGCGCCTGGTAAGCAGAGATGGCTGCCAGGTGCACCTTAAGGATCGTCGACCGAAGCCCTTACTGAGAAAGGGACCACAGGTAGTCCAGAATGCTTGCCAAGGGGCAGTCGGAAGGGTCCAAGCCCTTCCCCTGACACCAAATGGAAAACCTTCCATTTGAAGGCATAGCATTTCCTGGTCGACTCCTACGGGATGCCGTAACGATGTTGAGGACCTCGCGGAAAGACCCAGAGCCTGGAACTCTAGCCACTCAGAAACCAGGCCGCAGGTGCAGGGATTGAAGGTCCGGATGAAATACCTTCCCTGATTGACTGAGATCAGGTCCGGCGGGCTGGAAGCCGCCTCGGAGCCTGGAGCTGAGGCTGAGGAGATCTGGATACCAGAACTGGCGGGGTCTGGGCAGCTACCAAATCACCTGCGCTTGTCCCTCCTCACCTTGGAGAAGCACCTGTAGGATCAAGGGAAATGGGAAGGCGAGAAGAGGCCCGGGTCCACGGCCTCAAGAAGGCATCCCCTGCAGCGAGCCCTGCTGAGGGGGGCGGGCATGGAACAGACTCAGCTTCGCAATCTCCCTGGAGGCAAACAGGTCCACCTGAGGCATGCCCCAGTGGGAGAAGAGATCTTGTACTACCTCTGGCAGGAGACACCACTCGTGAGATGCAGCCCCTATCTGGCTTAGGGCACTGGCCAGGGTGTTGGAGGCTCCTGCCACGTGAATGGCTAGGAGATCCGCCTTAGGCTGCGCACTAGGGACCAAATGCGGAGAGCTTCTCTGCATAACAGCAAGGAGCGTCCGCACCCTGGCGGTTCAGATAGTACATGGTCGTGGTGTTGTCCGTCTGGACCTGAACCACTTGACCCCGGAGAAACGGAGCGAAGACGGTGAGAGCTAGATGGACCGCTTGGAGCTCCAGCAGGTTGATGTGGCATCGGGACTCCCGAGGGGACCAGAGGCCATGCGCTCGGTGTTCCCCCAGATGGGCACCCCAACCCATCAGAGATGCGTCGAGAGAGAGAGAGAGAGAGAGAGAGAGTCAGCTTGGGGTGGATGAACAGGATACTCTCCTGCAGATGTACTGGAACGATCCACCATCGGAGAGCGTTCCACATCTCCTGGGTCACTGTCACGGGCCGGTCCAACGGATCGTGGCGTTGAGACCATTGGCTGGCCAGTCCCCACTGAAGGGGACGCATGTACTAATGGGCCCAATGGACCACGCTGGTGCTGGCCGCCATTAGGCCCAGGATGCGCAGGAAGTCCAGGGCAGGGCGCAATTGCCCAACCAGAAATGATTGGGCAAAGGAGGAAAGAACCTCGGCCCTATCCGCCGGGAGCCGTGCTCTGGCTCACAGAGAGTCAAGCTCTGCCCCGATGAACAGAATCACCTGCTTTGGCACGAGTTCTGACTTGGCCTCATTGATGAGGAGGCCAACCTGAGAGCAAACCTGGAGGGCCAGATCTCTGGACCGCCTCCGCCTCCAGTCTGAGGGGCTGCTATCAGCCAATCGCCCAGGTAAGGGTACACCTGGACCCCTTGGCACCGAGGAATGCTGTCACCACTGCCATACATTTGGTGAAGACCCTGGGAGCTAGGAGAGGCCAAGGCATGGCCTGAACTTGTAGGGATCCCTCCGCCTGAAGCGGAGGAACCTCCTGATGGGACGGACGGATTGGGACGTGAAAGAATGCATCCTGGAGGTCCAGGGAGCAGAACCACACGCCTTGTTCCAAGGATGGGATTATCTGGGCCAGAGTGACTATCCTGAAGGTCCGAGACCTTAGGAACTTGTTCAGGTCGTGTAGGTTGAGAATGAAGCGCCAGCCCCCTGTCTGTTTTGGGACCAGGAAGTACCTGGACACAAACCCCGGGTCTGGGGGAGGATCCGCCACCTTCCTGATTACCTCTTTTTTGAGGAGCAGGGCAATATCGGCCAGGCGGGCCGACAGCGAGGCTGTGGACCCCGAGGCCCCCCGAGGGGCGACAGCTCGAAAAGGCAGAACCTGCTCGAACTCCAGAGGCAGGCCTTTTCCTACCACCTCCAACACCCAGCGGTCCATGGAGATAGCGGACCAGGCAGAAAGGAAGTGGTGGAGCCGCCTCCACGGGGAACCCAGGGGAGTGACGAGATTGGGGTGATGCCCTCAACCCGTCATGGGCACAGACTTGAGGAAGAACCGTCGAGGGACCTCCCGGGCCCTTACCTCCTTGCTTTCTGTTGGAGGAAGCAGTCGGCTTGGGCTTGGGACGCCAAGCGCGAGCCTGCTGGCCCTGTTGCTGGTGCTGCTGGGCCGGTCGAGGAGCAGGGACCGAAGGACGAAAGTACTTCTGCTGCTGACGGCGGCCTTTGTCCCTCTGGGCAGAGGTGACAGAGTCCAGAGTGACATTGGACTTTTCAATCCGCTGGAGGTGTCCCTCCACTCCAGGGCCGAAGAGGTCAGTCCCCAAGAAGGGGACGTCCGCCAACTTGTGCTGGGTATCGGCCATGAAGGTGGATATCCTCAGCCACGCCCTGCGTCGCATGGCCATCGTGGCAGCTACTGACCTGGCACAGGAATCACCTATGTCCAGAGTAGTCTGAAGCTGCTGCTTCGCCACCGCCCTACCCTGGTCCCGCACCTGGCGGACCGTGGTCTGCAGGTCAGGCGGGAGATGAGGAACAACCTCATCCAGGGAGCCCATGAGGGTGTGGGAGAAGTGTGCCATCAGCACGGCCGAGCTGGCCTGTCGGAGGTCGAGGGAGACGCAGTACGTCCTTTGGCGCCCGACAAAGTCCAGCTTTTGGACTCTTTGTCGGGGGGCTTGTCCACATCCCGAGCATTACCGGAACGCCGGAAAACGCTGTCGGTGACTAACCCCTCAGCAGAGGGGTGTTCTGAGAAACCCGGCAAAGAGCCAGTAGGGACCGCATACTTCCTGGCCATCCTGGCCGAGGGCGCAGGACAGTAAGCAGGCCACTGCCAAAGCTCCAAGGCTGGGCCGACAATGGCCTCAGCCACTGGAAAGGCCTCCGTGGGAGAATCCCCTCAGTCCAGGTTCTCCGTCAGGGGATACTTGGCCTGTTTAGACATGGGCTCGAGCTGCATCCCGGTAGACTCCAAGATGAGTCGAAGCAGACCCAAGAAGGACGATGGGCTATCGTCCACTGACTGGCCCCCGGAGGACTCCAGATCACACTGCCTGGAGAACAGGAAGGAATCGTCGGATTCAAGAGTCTGCGAAGAGCTGCTCGGCCTCTGAGCCACCTCCACCTGCCGAGGACGGCTCGGAGTGAGGGTGACCGACAACCTGTGGGCAGGCCATGACCGACCGAGAATTCTTGGTCGGTGCCCCGACTTTGGTTGTGGAGACGGAGGTTCCACCACAATCGTAGACCAGCTGGTTTGCTTAGCAACCGCCCCATGGCAACTCGACTGGAACGTAGTGGTTGCTTCGCCGGCTCAGGCGACAGCCACTTAATGGCCGGGGTTTTGGCCAGGGTCGGCTTAGGCCTGGATAACAGCAACTGCTGCAACATAAGATCCTCGTAGCGCCGGCGCAACTTGCGCCATAGCCTCTCCTCACCCGAGGAGGAGGACGAGGAAGAATGGTGTCGCTGCTTACTTCAGTAACGAGACCGAGAACGCCGATGTTGGCGGGAACGGCTGGACCGAGAAGAGGTCTGAGACCGAGACAGAGACCCCCGGGGGGGACCGAGAGTGGGTCTGGGAAGGGCGGATACTCGCTCTTCCCTCGCTCGAACTTTAACCGGGACTGCGTCCCAGGCGAGCAGGCAGATCCTCGGTATCCACCAGGGGAGCCGGTAGTAGGGTTGTCTGCTTCTCCAGTCGACAGCCCATCTGACGGATCGGAAAATCTCGACTGCCGACGGGAGTCTCGGCAGGCAGGCCTGACGGGGGCACCGTGAAGCCAGCGGCCTCAGCCGCAACCTCGACCGAAGTCGACGGTCGGCTGCCCGGGGAGGGGGACCTCTCCCGCTCCCACAAACGCCGACGATGGGACTTACCTTTCGATTCCCTTTTCTTGGGCAGAGAAGAATGTCCCGAAGGCCCCTCTCCTTTCGTGGAAAGGGACTGGCAAGGCTCCTTGAACGAGGCTGTATATGAGGAACTCAGAGAGAGTGGGATAAATGCCGCGGCCGAGGAGGAAGAAGATGCGGCCTGGGCTGCCTCCTCCTCGAGGGCGATCAACTGCTTGAGCTGCTCAGCCGAGCCAGCCGGCGGACACCGCCCAACGAGCCTCTTTGGATATTACCGGCGGAAAACGTTTCTCGGGGCGCCCGAGCTTCAAACGGGCAGCGCGATCATCCAGAACATTGGCCGAAAAAGAACGGTAATAACTCGCATGCCTGCGGGTCATGATCTAGGCCTAAGCAGTAGACGCACGTGGAGTGCGGATCTGTCCTGGACATTTTCTGCCCGCAAGGGCACCTCCGAAAGCTGGGAACAGATTTGTCCATCGCAGCCGCAAGGGAAGATGAAGACCAAAGTTTAGAAAACTTCAAAATCAATTTCGGACGAACCGAAGAATTAGGATCTAGTCTAAAACGCAGAGCGCTAAGGAGGGAACCTGAGCTTCCAAGCGGTAAGGAAGATCTGACGTCATGGGGCAGAGCCGAGAGTTTTACCACCCAGGTGGGTGGGAGGAGCCAGCTTGAAGACCTTCCTGCAAGAATTAAAGCGGCAAAGATACCTGCCAGAAAGTGTGGATGAACAACATACCCATGTCCCTAGAACCAGGCTTTCAGGTGCAGAGATTGAAGGTCAAGATGGAGTACCTTCCTCTGATTGATGGAGAGCAGGTCCAGGCAGAGAGGAAGACGCCGTGGGAGCCTGCTGCTGAGGCTGAGGAGACTGGGGTCCCAAAACTGGCATGGCCAGTCCAGAGCCACCAAGATCACTTGTGACTTGTCCCTCCTGGCATTGAGAGGCACTTGTGGATCACGAGAAATGGAGGGGAAGGCATAGAAGAGGCCTGGGGTCCAGGGCCGCTCGAGAAGGCATCCCCCCTGCAGCGTTCCCTGCTAAGGGCTGTGAGCACAAAACAACCTCAGCTTTGCATTCTCCCTGGAAGCAAACAGGTCCACCTGAGGGGTGCACCACTGAGAGAACAGACTGTGCACTACCTCAGGGTGGAGAAACCACTCATGAGACGTGTCACCCACACGGCTGAGAGCGTCCGCCAGCTGGTTGGAGACCCGGCCACATGGATGATCTGGAGATCGGACCCCAAGCTGAGTACAAGGGTCCACACATGGAGAGCTTCTTCTTTGCACAGAGGCAGGGAGTGCATTCTGCCCTGCTTGTTGAGGTAGTACATGGTCACTGTGTTGCCTATCTGGACCTAAACTACCTGACCCTGAATGTGAGAAGCAAAGACAGTCAGTGCAAACCAAATTGCTCAGAACTCCAGTAGGTTGATTTGGCATTGGGACTCCTTGAGGTCTAGAGCCCGTGGACTCTGCTTTCCCCCAGGTGGGCACCCCAGCCCATGAGAAAGGCATTGGTCATCAGGATGACCGCCAGCTTTGGGCAGACAAACGGGATCCCTTCACGTAGATGTTCTGGGATTAACCACCACCACATCTGCGGAGTCACAGTGACCAGCTGGTCAAAGTGACCCCTGCATTGAAACTACTAGCTGGCCAGCTCCCACTGCAGGAAGCGCATTCCCCAGAGAGCCCAATGGATCATGCTGGTGCAGGCCGTCATGTAATCTAACAGACACAGGAAGTCCCTGGCAGGGCACAGTTGCCCAACCAAAAATGATCGGGCAAAGGAAGAGAAAGCCTCCGCCCTGTCTGCAGGAGCCGGATTCTGGCTCTGTAACAGTCGAGCTCCACCCCGATGAAGCTGATCACCTGCGAAGGTATGAGTTCTGACTTGGCCTTGTTGACCAGGAGGCCAAGGGAGATTCAGGTCTGGAGAACAGGTCCCTGGATCACTCCACCTCCTGTATGGAGGAACCTGCCATCAGCCAGTCATCCAGGTAGGGGTAAACCTGGACCTCTCGACACCTCAGGCAAGCTGCTACCACTGCAATGCACTTGGTGAAGACCCTGGGGGCCCCAAGGACAGGCCAAATGGCATGGCTTGGAACTCGTAGAGTGCTCCCTCTGCTCAGAAGTGGAGGAATCTTCTGTGAGATGGACGGATCGGGACATGAAAGAACACGTCCTGTAGATACAGGGAGCAGAACTGCATGTTTTGCTACAGAGATGGTATGATCTGAGAGAGAGAGTGACCATCCTGAAGGTGCGCGACATGAGAAACTTGTTCAGGTCATACAGATTGTGGTGCACAACTCTGGGAAAGAGAATGTCATTGCTGATTTTTTGTCAAGATATGGATCAGGAATTGAGAATTCTGAAGGATGAAAAAATGTGAGTTGAAACTTCTCTGTTTGCTATGCTGCATGTGCACTGAACTGTAAAAGTCATAAGCTAATGCTAGAAGATAATTAAAATAAAGTTTTGGAAACCTGTTTTTGTAAAACAGGTTCCCACTTAAAGAGGGGGTATGTGACAGGACTGAATATGGCCCTGCCCTATTTGTTATGCAAAAAGAGTTTAAACACAAGGGTCTGTTCTTTCCTCTCCTTCTCGGTCTCTTCTCTGTCTGGCTGCGCAGCCAAATTTTCTTGTTAGGCCTAGGAACTGATCACTCCCGACAGTCTCGTGATTCTCTGCCTCTCGCTATCTCTCTGCCTTCACTTGCTGTTCTGTCTTTTCTTCCCCCTTGCATATCCTGCGGGTATAGCAATATATGTGAATCTTTATGTGGCAATGTCACTGATACTGGGATCCCTTTGTTTGAAACTGTACATAGTTATACTGTTGAAATGATTGCAAAGCTATTTGGAACTGAAGGGGTTAACCTGAGATGCAGCTTTAAGTCTTTTGTAGAGCTGTAAAGAAGAAGTCAGTTATGGGTCACTATGTTTTTTGCTGCAGCTGCATCGAAATTGACAAGAACCTTCTGTAAACTTACAAGAACATTATGTGAGAAGCAGGCTCTCTCAACAAGTTCCCAGAAAAAAAGACTTATAAAAAGAGCAGCAATGTTTTTGCTAGAGAAACAAGGAGAGTGAGAGACTGAAACTTGGAATTAGACATACCTCAGATGAAGGACTTTGTTTTCTCTGTACTGCCTTGTAAATAGTTATACCAAATATGTTGTATTTTTATTTTGCTGTCATTGAGAAAAATAAAACGCTATTTATAAATTTTGAAACTGCTCCTGGTTTTCCTATGCTTCCTGACCTGTACCTTGATGACAGATGGTTCTAGAAGTGGGATCTCCGCTGTGCATGCTCTAAGTCAGGAGTTTTGTGCGCTGGTACTGGACCTGGTGCCAGGGAAGCATAGAGGAAAGGTATGGACTCTGCAGCAGCAAGTCCAGGAGTGATTACCAGAAGAATGGCAGCCAAACTAGAAGCAGAAACAAAAGTCCAAACTGAGACTATATAGGCAGCAGCAGTTATGGAAAAAAAGAGCAGGCAGTGACAGAACCTGAAAGCCTGACTGCCTTTTTCAAATGGTGGGCTATACAACAAGAGATGGAGAAACAGAGCAAAGAAGATATGTAGTGACAGGAGCATCAGAGAAAAGAAGAGATGCAGTGACTTGGGCAGTGATGGCTGGATTCCTTGGCAAGCTATCAAAGCTGGAGTTCTGGCACAGGTCCAGCAGAGCAACAAAACACCCACGACTTAATATACCTTAAACTTACAAAGTTGTGTCTCTCGGATGATACTGAAGCATTCCTGACAACTTCTGAAAGAGTTGCCGCAGTCTGCTAGTGGCCTAAGCTGCAACGGACAATCAGACTGGTACCTTACCTGACATGGAAAGCCCAACTTGCCTACAGCAATATGGACACTGCACAGTCAGAAAACTAAGACCCGGTGAAAAGTGAGGTCCTTAAAAAGATACGACATCTCAGGAGAGACCTACAGGCAGAGATTTTGGTCTCTGAAGCACAACTCAGTTGACAATCCTCGAGAAGCTTTCACCCAACTCAGAGAACTACTTATGAAATGGCTCCAATCAGAGGGCAAAACACTCATACAGATCATCGAAACACTTCTAATGGAGCAGTTCACAGTACTTTACCCATGGACGTACAGCTTTGGGTAAAAGAACACTGACCAGAAAGTGGGGAAAAGGCTATTTCTTTGGCTGAAGACTACCAAATGGCCAGACAGACACCACAGCAGCAAGGTAACAGCCAAGCACCAATAAGACACTCTTTTTTCCCATTTAAACTCAAAGTCTGATAAGAACTCTAGTGGGGGTAACAAATATACACCCAAAGACTTGACTTGCTACAACTATAATAAGCTAGGCCATATTGCAAGAAACTGCCGTAGTAAGAAGAGTGACACTACAGCAGATTTGTCCTTAGCAAATTGGGGCAAGTACTTAAATGTCAAGGTGGGAGATAAGACTGTGAAAGGACTTCTTAATTCGGGAAGCAGATAGACCCAAGTGCATAGTGAAGTGCTGGGAAAACAATGTCCAAAAGGACCAGGTGCTGGTGTCACCTGCATTCACGAGGGACACTCAATACTATCCCACCAGTCAAGTGACTCTATTAATGGAGTGTTGCATCAAATGAAAGTGGGGTTAGTACCCAAGTTACCTGTACCAGTGATTATTGGAAATGACTTTCCAAGATTTACTGAGTTAAACAAAGAGGGAATAAATCCCGATGTTTCAGCAGCTGTGGCGACAAGAGCTCAGGTGAAGAAAATCTCAGACGGTGGGGACTCTTTTCCTTTTGCTAATTTTGATTTGGACTTGTTTGAGCATAACTCTAAGATCCAGATGTTCAGGAAAGAAAGATGACGCCTGAAGAAAGAGTGGCAACAAAAGATTGATGGACAGAATGGGTTGACATACGAAAATGCTGACACTAGCCAGCCTGCCAGCACAGCAGAAGTGCTACCGCTCACGACGCCAGCGACCCGGGTTCAGGAATGAGTCCATGGAGTCTGAGGGCCGGCCAGGGTAAGATGCTGGGCGTCCCAAGGACTGCTCACCTTCCCTGGCGATGGAGGGGGATTGAGGCTCGGCACGTGACTGGCCCCAGGTGGAAGCTTGGGGTACAACAAGCACCCAGCCATGTACAAAGACGGGGGAGGAGTGACGGACATCAGCAGCCACACCTTGATGTCTTGACGTCAGGACGCACGTCACACCCACAGAATAAGGAAAAATGGCTCCCTGCACTCCCAGAGAAGGGAGTACCCGGAGAAGGAGCACGCAGGTGCAGATCCAAGCTTCCCTGCCTGTCCCAGATCAGTACTCCGACGAAAGAAAGATGTTTGGGGTGTATGGTCCCCACCTCGTCTCCGCCTGGGGCAAACCAAGGCTACATGGAGGTGACTATCGAAGGCTCCAGGTAAGAGGGGGAAGGAATAGATGCCATAGGTGACTCCCGAGGAAGTGGAGTGCAGGGGGCGGGGGAGGAGGAGCATGAACATAAAAAAAAAAAAAAAAAAGAAAGAAAATGGCTGAAACTATATCGATCACTTATTGTGATTTTCTTTCAGAACAAGCCAACAATGTTTCTCTCCAGGGTTATTTTAAGCAGCTGGGGGTGAAACCAAAACAGGGTAAACCTATGTTTTAAAAAAATGTAATGGGCTACTGTACAGAGTTTGGGTTAAACCTCAGACAAAGGACCAGATAGAACAACTGGTTATACCACAAAAGTACAGACATGAGTTGTTACATATAGCACATGATAGTCCTATGGCTAGTCACTTGGGGAGGAATCGCATCCTTGCTAGATTGCTGTACAGATTTTACTGGCCGGGAATTCATGAAGATGTTGCTACCTATTGCAGTTATTGTGCTGAGTGTCAGAAAGTATCCCCAGTGACTAAAAAAACACAAGATGCCCCTACCCTTGATAGATGTGCCTGCCCCCATAGACAAAAGTAAAAAGGTAATCGATTCATTTTGGTAGTATGCGACCATACTGCTCGATACCCAGAGGCAGTTCCAATGCGTACTGTCACAACCCCAAAAGTGGCAGCAGAGCTTGCCAAATTTTTCAGCAGGGTCAGCATACATAAAGAGATTATTACTGATCAGGGTAGTAATTTTGGTGATGCATTACTAAAGGAGCTGCACTGACTACTAAGTATCACTGCCATAAGAACCTCCCCTTATCACTCTCAGACAGACGGTCTTGTTGAGCGTTGTAATCAAATCCTAAAACACATGTTAAAAAGGGAAGGGAAAGACTGGGACCAATACTTACCTTGCCTGCTTTTTGCTTACAAAGAAGTGCCACAGGCATCAACAGGTTTTTCACCATTTAAAATGCTATATGGTAGACAACCTAGAGGGCCACTAGATGTAGTACAAGAAACATGGGAAGATAACCTCCATCAGAAACCATCTATTACATCTTATATGTGTGCCCTGAGAAAGAAGCTGGCAAAGTACGTTGAACTCGCCCATAGTAATCAGGAAGTGGCCCAAAACCAGCAGAAGGAATATTATGACCATAGGGTAAAAGAAAAAGTTTTTGAGCCAGGTGAAAAAGTCTTGCTACTGTTAATAAAGTGGCAAGGGCCTTATAAAGTGCTTAGATGTTCTGGTACAGTTAACTATGAGATTGAGACCCCCACAGTACCAGACCAAGCAAAAGGGGGTCGAGCATGTAATAGTGACAAGGAATGATTGCCCTATTAGACAAAAGACATACATATTACCAGAGCAATTAAGAGCAGACGTGGTTAAAGAAATAGAAAAAAATGAAAGAACTGGGTATCATAGAAGAGTCAAGAAGTGCTTGGTCACCAGTGGTGACTGTAAATTAAAAAAAAAAGAGGGGGGTAAGAATCTGCCTTGATGTTAAGAAACTTAATCAAGTGTCAGAATTTGAGTTATCCTATGCCCAGAATAGATTTGGTGAACAGATTGAGAATTGGCAAGCATATCAGTACCCTCGAGCTTACCAAGGGTTACTAGCAAATTCTCCTAGCAAAAGAATGCAGAGAAAAAAAACTGCATCTGCCACTCCTATAGGATTCTATCAGTTCACCACCATGCCGTTTGGTTTACATGGAGCACCCGCAACATTCCAGCGATACATGGATGTCATTTTATCCCCCCCCACACTGGTTATTGTGCTGCATACCTAGATGCTGTCATGGTGTACAGTCCAGACTGGAAAAGCCACCTGACACACCTACGAGCAGTTATCCAATCGATCAAAAAGGCAGGTCTGACAAATAATTTTACCAAGTGTGCATTGGACATGCACAAAACCAGATATTTGGGCTATGTTTTGGGAAATGGAGGAGTCAAGCCAGAGGTTTCCAAGCTAGAAACTGTAGCTGACAGCCCTGTCCTCAAAACTAAGACACGTCAGGTAATTTTTAATGCTGGCTGGTTATTATCGGAGATTTGTTCCCAGCTTTACCGAGTTAGCTACTCCCCTCACAGAACTCACAAAGAAATAGTTCCTGAATACTGTGAAATGGATCCCTGGGTGTGACAAGGCTTTTTGGGCCATTAAGGCTGCATTATGTTCAGCCCTTTTTAAGAAGCCCGGACTTTGAGAAACAATTTCTGTTACAGACTGATGCATCAGAGGTAGGCCTAGGTACAGTCTTGAGTCAGCATATAGATGGGAAAGAACATCCTGTTTTATACATAAGTAGAAAATTGCACGGCAGAGAGAAAAGGTACTCCACCATTGAAAAGGAATGCCTTGCAGCAAAGTGGGCCATGGAGTCTCTTCAGTTTTACTTTTTAGGAGTTGGCTTTATACTTCTAACAGATCACAATCCTCTCTGTTGGCTTAACCAAATGAAGGATAAAAATTCCAGACTCATACAGTGGTACCTGGCACTACAACCATTTAAATTTAAAGTGGTGCACAACTCTGGGAAAGAGAATGTCATTGCTGATTTTTTGTCAAAATATGGATCAGGAATCGAGAATGCGGAAGGATGAAAAAATGTGAGTTGAAACTTCTCTGTTTACTATGCTGCATATGCGCTGAACTATAAAAGTTATAAGCTAATGCTAGAAGATAATTAAAATAAAGTTTTGGAAACCTGTTTTTGTAAAACAGGTTCCCTCTTAAAGAGGGGGTATGTGACAGGATTGAATATGGCCCTGCCCAATTTGTTTTATGCAGAAAGAGTTTAAACGCAAGGGTCTGTTCTATCCTCTCCTTTTCTGTCTCTTCTCTGTCTGGCTGTGCAACCAAATTTTCTTGCAAGATCTAGGTACTGATCACTCTGACAGTCTTGCGATTCTCCACTTTTCGCTATCTCTCTGCCTTCACTTGCTGTTCTGTCTTTTCTTCCCCCTTGCGTATATGCAGTTATAAAAATATATGTGAATCTTTATGTGGAAATGTCACTGATACTGGGATCCCTTTGTTTGAAACTGTATCCCTTTGTTTAAAACTGTATATAGTTATACTGTTGAAATGATTGCAAAGCTATTTGGAACACAAGGGGTTAACCTGAGATGTAGTTTTTAAGTATTTTGCAGAGCTATAAAGAAGAGGTCAGTTCTGGGTCACTATGTTCTTTTTGCTGCACCTGCATCAAAACTGACAAGAACATTCTGTAAACTTACAAGAACATTCTGTGAGAAGCAGGCTCTCTTGATGAGTTCCCAGAAAAAGACACTTATTAAAAAAAAAAAAAAAAAAAAGCAGCAATGTTTTTGCTAGAGAGACAAGGAGAGTGAGAGACGGAGAGACTGAAACTTGGAATTAGAGATACCTTAGATGAAGGACTTTCTTTTCTCTGTTTGCACTGCCTTATAAATACTGTAGTTATACTGAATATTTTTTTATTTTACTGTTATTGAGAAAAATAAAATGCTATTTGCGAATTTTGAAACTGTTCCTGGTTTTCCTGACCTGTGCCTCAATGACACAGATCTAGAATGGGGTGCAAGCCCCCTGTCCGTTTTGGCACTAGGAAGTACCTGGAAACAAACCTTGGATGTTCCAGATGATACACAACAGGAACCACAACTTCCGTGCGAAGGGGCTGGGCAATGTCATCCCGAAGGGCCGACTGAATGTCTGCAGATACCAAGTCCTCCCATGGGGCGTGGGCTCAGCAAGGAGGGTACTGCTCAAACCACATTGACAACCCATCTGTCTGTGGTGACAGCGGCCAAATGGAAAGAAAGTGGTGGAGCCACCTCCCCACGGGAGGACTTGGGGTGGGGTGATGGGCATGAGGGAGGCACCCCTGATCCAGTCATTGGGCAGGCTTGGAGGCGGAGGAGGGCACAGTTGAGGAACCACCAGGGCCTCTCCCTCCGTGACTGTGGATGGCCAAGGTCGTCCAGCCTCAGCCTGCTGCCCAGCTCAGGGTTGGGTTGGTTTGGCAGCAGGAGTGGAAGTGGACCAAATGGGCTTCTTTTTCTGTTGCTTGGAGCCCTTGGGGTCCCTCTGAACTGATGTAACCGAGTCCAAAGTGGCATTGGACTTTTCAAGATGGGTGATGTGGCCCTCGATCCTAGGCCCTAACAGGTTGGTGCCCAGGAACGGGACATTCACCAGCTTGTGCTGGGTATCTGCTGTGAAGGCTGAGATCCACAGCAAAGCCCTGCAGCGCATGGCCACTGCGGCCGCCACAGAGCGGCACAGGAGTCCCCAATGTCAGTGGCTGTCTGGAGCTATTGCTTAGCCATAGCCTGGCCCTTGTCCCGGATCTGCTTGACCATGGTCTGGAGGTCCGCCTGTAGAAGAGGGAGCACCTCATTCAAGGTGCCCAACAAGGCGTGGGAGAAGTGGGCCATCAGGAGGGCCGAGCTCGCCTGGCGAAGGCCAAGTGAAGAGGCAGCATAGACTTTCTTGGCCGCATGGTCCAACTTATTGAACTCCTCATCAGGTGGCTTGTTGATGTCCCCCACATTGCCAGAATGCTGGAACACAGAATCAGCCATCAAGCCCTCAGCTGAGGGGTGTTCTGTGAAACCCGAAAGGGAGCCAGTAGGGACCGCATACTTGCGGGCCATCCGGGCCGACGGTACTGGGCAAGAAGCGGGGCACTGCCAAAGCTCCAAGGCAGGACCAAGGATGGCCTCTGCCACTGGGAAGGCTTCTGTAGGGGAGTCTCCCCTAGGATCTTGGTCAGAGGGTACCTCTCGTCAAGGCACAGGTCAGGAAGCATAGAGAAAACCCAGGAGCAGTTGTAAAATTCCACAAAAGCGTTTATTTATAGTTGCAGCAACACAAAATAAAAAAAAATCTGTTCAGAATAACTATGTACAGAAGCAAAATAAAATCTCTTGTAATCCCTCAAGTTGCAGCTCAGCTCAGCTGTTTTATAAGGCTTTACAACCACCATCCTTTGCAAGCATCCTGTTCTTTGAAAATTTCAGGAGCACATTGAGAACTTCCTGAGGTCCCCACAGCAATTGCAAAAGGCTCGAGCATTTGCACCCAAGTAATCTCTAGCTTTTTAGTTATCTCAAATTATAAATATATACATTTCAACAGTAACACAATTTTCTAAACAAAAATGATCACAATATCAGCTACATTTCCATACATTGATTCTCATATATTTTATATTGGCTGATATAGATATGCAAGGGAGGAAAACAGACAGCAAGAGAAAACAGAGAGTGAGAGGCAAAGAATTGCGAGACTGTTTGGGTCTCACAGGAAAATTTGGTTGTGTAACCACACAGAAGACAGAAAAGGAAAGAATACAGATCCTTGCATTTAAACACTTTCTCTAAAACAAATGGTACAGGGTCCTATTCTACCCTGTCACAGTACCAAACATGTTTCTGAACAGGCTCCATCTTAAGACCGGTGGATTCCGAGATCAGGTGGAGGAGACCCGTGAAGGAGGTAGGGCTTTCATCTGTCGAGAAACCCTCAACCGACTCTGTGTCCACCTGATGGGAGTGTAAGGAGGAACCCTCCAACTCCGAGGAGTTGTTGAAGAGTGGTCGACCACCAGAATCCCCACTGACCCTCCGCAGACAGTCAGGAATGATGGTAACCTACAGCCAGTGGGGAAGACCCAGGGCCAGCCAAGACTCTCCTTGGTCAGAGCTCCAGTTTTCGGCTGTTTAGGCGGCAGCTCAACTGGAATCAGTGGAGACACCAGAGTCAGCCAAACCAGGACCGGTCTGCTCAGCTCCTGAGGTGAAGAAGGTTCCGGCTTTGAGGCGAAAGTCAGGTGATGGCCGGGGTAGAAGCCGGGACAGGCTTCATACCAGAAAACACCAGTTGTTGCCAAATGAGATCCTCATAGTGTCGACACGACTTGTGCCGAAGCCTCTCCTCACCAGAGGAAGAGGAGGAGGAGGAGGATGAAGAATAGTGGCAGCGCCACTTCCCAGAATGTCGAGGGCAGGAACACCAATGCCGGTGGGTGCCGCTCGACTTCCGGGAATAAGACTGGGACCTCGACTGCCAGGGGGACCGGCGGCAGGCCTCGGAGGGTGTTGGTGAATGCTAAGGCACCTCCGGTTCCTGGTCAATGACAAGAGGCGGTGGGTCAGCAGACTGATCTGTCCCTCACACGATCTGGGTCAGGACCGGGAGTCTTGGATAAGGAAGTGTCGGCCTCCTCAGTCGACAACTGGTTGACCAGCTCAAGAAAAATCTCGGCCGGAGATCAACCAATGTCTCAGCTAACTGGAGCAACAGGGTTACCATGGAGCTGGCGGCCTGGGCTTAAAATTCGACAGAAGTCAGATCTGGAGAAGCATGGGAATCGGAAGCCCTGGACCGAGAGTGTTCCCGATCCCACGAACAACGGCAAAACCGTTTTTAGGTCTCTTTTTTAAAAAATTTAGATTTGTGCGCCAGTGAGGGACTCCAACCAAGGGTCGGTAGAGCCTGGCACAAATCCTTGCATGCGCCCGTGAAGGATACGCCCAGAGAAAGTGGCACAAAGGCTGAAGCAAAGGAGATGTGAGCTGCTGCCTGGGCTGCTGTCTCCTCAAAAGCAGCTAACTGTTCCGTGGACCCCGCAGCTGTGCAGACCACCCAACCGGTGTCCTTCAATTTTACCGGTGGGTTCCGTTTGTTCGGGCAACTTAAGGTAAGGTGGTAATGATAGTCCTCGAGAACAGAGGGGTGAAATGTGTGACAGATGTCACAAGCCTGGGGATTGTGCTCATGGCTGAGGCAGCAGACGCAGGTGGTGTGAGGATCCATTCAAGACATCTTCTGCCCATAGAGGAAACTCGGAGAGGACTTGTCATCATCCATCACGGTCCGAAGGAAAAAACCTGAGGACTAGGTTTCAATTAGTTTGGAAGGAAATCCGAAGATTTAGTAGCAAAGGGCCTACTCAGCACAACAGCGATAAGGAGGGAACCTGCTTCTTCCAGTGGAAAGGAAGATCTGGCGTCATAGGGTGGAGCCGAGGGAGTTACCACCCGAGTGGGTGGGAGGAGTCAGCTTGAAGACGTTCTGGCCAGTCTTGAAGGGGAAAGGTGACTGCCAGAAAGTGTGGCTAGAACATAATATCCACATCCCTAGAACAGCTTTTTTTTTTTTTTTTTTAATAAAGAGTGAAATGCTAAAACGATCTGAATGATTAAAACTGCTGTTGTACATGATGTGAAGTTCTGACTCCCGGCGGACGAGCATCATCCAGCACTGAAGCGTACTTGGCGGTGGGGAAAAAAGAAACTGAAGCAGATGGAGGGTCGATGCTGAGGTAGCCTACTCAGGTGCGAGCTAATTTCACAGTGCTGTGCATGCGCAGTCCTACCACAGCGCAAGCCCTCCTGAAGATTTTCGGCTCTTGCAGGGTCCTAGCACCTCTGGCTTTAAACCCAGTAATATGAATAAACGGTAAAGACTTAAGCCCAGGAAGATCTATGGTTACAGGTGAGTAACCAATATGCAGGCGCCGGTAGGGCTACTGCTCACGACACCGGTGACCCAGCTCCAGGAACAAGCCTCATGTATGGGGGCCCAGCTTGGGGGAATCAAGCATTCAGTGAATGCTCTCCTCCTCACGATAGGAGGAGGGCTGTATCCTACATTACTGCCACCTGTAGACATACAGGTGGCAGAGCGTTTAGGAGGGATGCTGTGCTGTGTTTAGTATGAGTGTGTTGATGCATGCTCACATTGGGGACTTTGTCCCAAAAGTGTCCCTGCAAGGTCTGGGGTCCAAAAAGAAACGGGAAACTAATAAAAATGGAGCCTGCAATTAGTTTCTGAGGTGAGCTCAGTAAAACATAGTAGACAGTTCATCATCTGGTTAAGGAAAAACTCCATTAGGACCTTCCATAGGAACTTTGGGTGAGGGCACAGGATGATCTTGTTCTCATGGAAGACCAGAAATGGAGACTCCATCAAGAGTGCCTGAAGCTCACCGATCCTTCTGGCTGATGTTGTGACCATCAATAAGGCAGTCTTCCTTGACAAATGTCACATCTCACATTTGTGCACAGGCTCAAATGGTTTAACCAGGAGCACTGCCAACATCAGCAGTAGGTCCCATAGAAGCAGAGGTTCATCCATCAGAGGGACAAATGATCAAGGCCTTTTAAAAAGTGCCTTACTACCATCTCCTAGGCCACCGCTGCTGTATCAGCCCGCACCTGGTATGCAGCGACTGTGACAAAGAACAGGTGTGCTCAATGGAGCGGAGCCTGGTGCTTTGCAGAGGGCTGATAACCCCCAAAAATCCATGAAGTTCAAGTTAACAAAGCACTCACCAATCTTCTGCATATAATAAATAAAGGAGTCCATGTGTAAGTACAAAGCTTTCTCCTCTTTTATTGCTGGAATTTTACAGACGCAGGTGTGGCTTCACCACCACACCAAAACCCTAGTGCTTCAACAGAAGTGTTCCTGAGGGAGTCTTTCTCCTGTTGTCTGGTCTGCAGGCTAGGGCAGAGAGGCAACCACCATGGATGCCCGTTGCTTTAGCTAAGGAGATCCATGTACCAGAACTGCTTGGGTCAGTTTAGCCATCAGGGTCATCTGCGTGTTGTCCTTCCGGGCCTTGATCACAACCTTGTGAACAAAGGGGAAGGGAGGGAAGGCATAAAAGAGGCCCTGGGTCCAGATCCTTGAGAATGCATCCCACAGCAGTGTCCCAGAGCGTGTGTGTGTGTGTTTTTTTGGGGGGGTTTGCAGGACAGCCAGTTTTCTATTCTCCCACAAGGCATAATGCTCCACCAGCAGTACAGCTGTCCTATGTGATAACTTTGGCAAAGTGGAATGCAAACTCGGGTTGGATGGACTTGGAGACAGATCCGGAACTCTCCATTCCCTGGTTTACCTTGATACATATCTGCCTTACTCTGACTTTGCTGGCGTCCAACAACCCCACCCCCCACCCGATATGGCATACCTCTTCAACTACTTCTTAAAATCAGATCTGTCACACATATGTCCAATGAGGTAGGGCCACAAACAATAATTACTGGCAACCCAGAAGTTCTTCCCACTAGGGAGGATAGAGGATATTGGCACTGGAATCACAGATCTCTTACAAGGTTTAAACAATTTATACAAAATGGGACATGCCTCTCTTTTACAGAACGACACCAAAAGTTAAACCTGTTATAGCAAGTCTTTTACCACGTCTTGCAAGTCTGCCACTACCTGCAAACAGGTGGGAGACACATCCTCATTAATTGGGACCTTACAATGCTTGAGGATTTTCTTTACTGGGCCACAATGCTGGTCGGTAGGCGAAGCAACATAGCATTAGCATATAAAATGCTGCAGGACTCTAGGCATCTGGAGTTCAAAGCAGTCAGGGAGGCCTGGGAGCATGAGGCCCAGGTCCCGATGTGCGAGGAGGACTGGAAGTCTATATGGAACACAAGCTGGCATATCACGCACTCCCCCATATGGAGGGAATTTCTATGGAAGTGCTTTGTGTGTCCCCCCACACACTCCATCAATAAGTAAACACTTTGTAGCAGGGGCCTCAGATCTGTGTTGGCAAGAGTGTGGGGAGGTGGGCACACATCACCATATCTTTTGGAGCTGACCCCGATACAGCCTTTTTGGTCCCAGATTCCTGCAACCCTCGAAGGTGTCTGGGGATTTAGTATTCCAGGGTTTTAAATAATTGATTAGCAGTTTTTTTCTTGGGACTGTACTAACGGTACAGAAAGTATTTATATAGATTTTCTAGAAGTGCTGTGTTTGTTAAACACAGTGAGGCAAGAGCTATGCATTTTCACAAAGATGTAGCACTTTTATGTGCAAAACGCTAATCAATTTTTAGAGTTAAATAAATCCCTGTATTCCTCTAAGCATCTATTTCTAGGTAAAAAAAAAATGCTGGTACTGGCAGTCGACCACAGCAGATGCTTTTTAGGACCTTCTGCCTGGTTGCAGTGAAAGGAATTGTGCTACATTAGCGTACGAACACTATGCAGACAACTGAGGCATGGAGGTCGAAAGGGAGAGAGTGCCAAACAATGGAGCGCATCACTGTGACACTATGGTTCCTCCAGGAAAAGCATACAGAGTTATGGTACAGATGGGACGCCTATGACTCACTGGGGGGGAGCAAAGCAACACCTCTGGCGGGGAGTGAGTCCCGCCTCGACTCGGTACCCAGTGAATCTCCTTGACTGATGGGGGTTATCTCTGGGTTCTGACCGGCGGAGATGCATCACCACAGTGGGTGGGGGATGGGGGGGTTCGGCTTAGGAAGTGAAAGAGTCTTTTTATTACTTTCCTACATTATTGTCTATGTAAGTAATTTCAAGTGACGGGGAGGATGGACAGCCACACCTCTTAATAAGCTGATGCTGTTGTACTGAATTTGATGCACAGTTACCCAACTATCAGCAGTTCCAATGATTTTACATAACCATTTTGGCTTCCCTCAGACTGGAAGAGGACACGATGGTTGAACTGTAACAGCATGGACTTTAGCGCTATGAACCCGGTCAGTGCTATGTGATTTCTACCATGTGTCTGAATGCTGTATTTATCTGGAACTTGTCAATAAAGTGGAGTTAAAACAAAAACATCAAAAATGATCCATCAGAGGAGGTGTCCCAATGGGAGAACAAGTGGTCTACCACATCCTGATTCAGGAACCTTCGTGCAACGTCTGTCTGAACTGACTGAGAGTGTCTGCCAGCTGGTTGTTTTTTCCTGCGACATGAATAAGGAGAGCTGCTTCCAGGCTGCACACGAGTGCCCAGCTGTGAACAGCCTCCAGACACAATGAAAAGGAGTGCATCCCACCCTGCCTGTTCAGGTAGAACATGGTGGTCATGTTGACCCTGGACCTTAATGATCTGACCCTGAATCAAGGGAGCAAATTCTGTAAAAGCCAGATGCGCTGCATGGGGCTCCAACAGCCTGATGGGGTATTGGGACTGCAGGGATAAAAAGAACCCTCTGGCTCCGTGGGCTCCGAGATGTGCTCCCTGTCACAAACCCACTCAGCAGATCAGCCCTCTACTCCCAAAGTGCCAACCTCTGAGCACAGTCTTGTGAACAGTTAACAGAACAAGGTAACCCTCTTGTTTGCTTTTGTGGATTCGAATCAACCTTTGGTCTCTAGTTCTGGAGGGATTCAAACTGTGAACCTCTTGTTATCGTACCCAATGTCAGGCGCAGATAATTCTGTCGTCGGGGGGCCAGATAGCTTTGCCTATGGGCACCTAACCAGGTGTGCAGAAATGTACAAAAACTGTAATAAAAGACCTCAGATTAAAAACGCTTACCTTTTTCCACTTTAGTATCACCATTCAAGCTTATGTACCGTGTCTGCTTTAACCATATATACTCTACTTGTAAAGGAAAGAAATCAAAGACAGACCAAATAAGCTCTAAAAATAGAGTTTTACTAAAATAGATAAAAAAATATGTAACTCAGAAATACAGAACTATTATATCACAAGACATACAAATCTCTTAAACAAAACAGGTTTTAACAGTACAATTCCTACTACAGTAATTAGATTTGTCTCTCTCTCTAAATGCCTGCTTAAAGTGTTCACAGATGTTTCTTTGTCAGAGTCTAGATAGAACTGTCTCTCAAGGAAAACAGAATAATGTTTAAAAACTGGTTTTCCACACCTATATGCATGCGGTCACCTAGCTCCTCCCTGTCAGAATATATAAAAAATATATATTTATATAAAAACAGGATGTCTTTTCCAAGTATTAAATTCTGCAACCTCAGCATAACTCATGTTCAAATGACATTTCTTTGATCGGTGAGCAGTATCCCCTCTCACACAGACACCAAAGCATTTATGATTTCGCACCAGTGTACTAAACCTGGTTTCCCCCTGTGAACTGTCAGAAAAGGGATACTGATTTCCCTCTTAGCAGCTAAAGCTATAATTAACTTAGAAAAGTCTGTAATTAGCTTCTGGCCTTCCAGCTAACACCTTGTATCTAAAACCTGTGTGTGTGTGTGTGTGTGATCTCACATGCTGTTTTAGCATTTCTCATGGCAGATAGTCCATCACACATTTTTATATTACAAACAAATGATACAGGGATCAGAACCAGCTGTCCAAGTGTCACACTCCCCACCAGAGACATGGCTATCATAAGCATGACAGATGGTTCTGGGTGGACAAACTGGATGCCCTGTTCCAGATGTTGTGGCAACAGCCACCACTGAATGGCAATCCACATCAGCTGGGTCAGCAGGACTGGCTGGTCCAGGTGACCCAGGCGCTGGGACCACTGCCAATCCAACTCACACTGCTGGGGAGGTGCATTCTCCAGCAGGCCCATCTAACCACACTGATGGATGTTGCCATCAGCCCCCAGCAGCCATAGTAAGTCCCATGCAGGGTGCAAGCTCCCAACATAAAATGACTGGGCAAAGGAAGATCCAAAACCTGACCCACAGGGAGTCTAGTTCTGCCCTGATGAACTTTATCACTTGCAAAGGGACAACCTTTGACTTGGCCAGGTTGACTAGAAGGCCCAAGTCTAGACAGGTCCAGAGAGACAGATACTTGGACAGCTCTACAGTCTCAGACAGCCTGGCTAGCAGCCAGTCATACAGGCAGGTATACACCCCAAACTCCTTGCACCTCAGGAAGGCCACTACTACTACCATACACTTGATGAAGATCCTGTACATGGAAAAGAGGCAGAAAGGCGTGACCTGGAACTGGTACAGGATCCCTTCTGCATGGAACTGAAGGTACCAGCAATGGCATGGATGGACTGGGATGTGGAAGAACGCATCCTGGATGTTTAAGAAGTAGAATCACATTCCTTGCTCCAGAAGTAGAGTTAACTGAATCAGAGTGACTATCTGTAACTTGGGCTTCCGCATGAACATGTTCAGATCATGCAAGTCCAGTATGGGGTGACAGTCCCCCATCCATTTCAGAACCAGGAAGTACCTGACACATATCGTTGACTGGCCAGTGCAGCTGGAATGTGGGTATCACCCTGCCCTCTAGGAGCAGTGCAGTGTCGACTCGTGGTGGACATGTCCTGTGACACCCTGGACTCCCAAGGAGCTTGGTGACAGTACGATGGGAGAGCCTCGAAATCCAAAGGCAACCCTTTGCCCACCAGTTCCCGAACCCACTTGTCTGAGATAATGATGGACCACTGTGGCGAGAAGTGGAGCATCTGCTTCCTGACCAGCAGCTAGAACAGTAATTGGAAAGGAAGAGGGGATGATGCCCTGCAACCCATCATGGCCTAACCTTGGAAGGGACTATGGCCACAGGGGTCCAGAAGACACCGTCACATGTGCCCCATCCTCTTTTTCACACATGGCCACTGAACTTGGTTTGTGGACACCAGCGCTTAAATTGTCCCTGCTGGGGCTGCTGCAGTGGTTGCAGTAAAAAGACTGCAACTGAAAGAACTTCTTTTAAGGCTTGTGGGCCTTTTGGTTCTTCCAGGAGGAAGCAACAGAATCTACAGTGACAATGGACTTCTCAATATGTATGAAATGTCTTTCCACACCAGGGCTGAAGAGGTTGTTGCCTAAGAAGGGGACATCAAGCAACTTATGCTGAGTATCCACTGTAAAGGCGGAAAACCTCAGTCAGGTGGCCCTGTTACGTATGGCGACAGCCAAAGCCATGGTATAGGCACAGGAGTCATCTATGTCCAAAGCCGCCTGAATCTGGTGCTTAGCTAACAACTGACTCTGGTCTCTGATGCACCCCTAATCCCCTGAAAAAGGACTGGGCAGAATCTGCCATCATGACCGAATTACTTACCTGATGAAGATCCAGTGATGCAGTATTGAACATCTTTTTAGCTGCGTGGTCAGTGTTCTTGGACTCCTTGACCAGAGGTCTGTCCACAACTCCCTTGCCTGCCGATTTATGGAAGGCAGAATCCATAACTAGAGCCTCTGCACAGGGGTGGATCAGAAACCCAGAAAGGGTGATTGTGGGGACTGCGTACTTGTAGACCATATGGGCAGTGGGTGTCTGGCAGGATGCTGGATGCTGCCAGAGCTCCAGAGTCGGTCACAAGACAGATTCCATCAAGGGAAAGGCAATGCTCGGAGATTTGTCCCTATCCAGAATATTAGTAAATTAGTATTTATCCCTATTTTGGATGGGTTCTAATGGAACTTTCATGGACTCAGACATGAGTCAGACTAGGATTCCAGAAAGATATTGGCCCGTGAGCCGTAGTCAGCTCTTCAATCGATTCCTGGTCGAAAGTGTAAGTCTTGGCTGAGGCCATTGATGACACTGTTTCCAAGTCTTAAGATTCTTCAGAGAGGACCCTCGACCATTTAGCACCACGAACCACCCTGGCATCCTCATCCCACATGACTTGCAAAGATAGCCAACCTAGAAAGCCGGTGGCAGGGTCATTCTTTGGTCAGAGCTCTGAACAGTGAGAGAAGGAGGTGGCTCCACTTAAAAGTGTAGGTGAAGCAGACGGGGGGACAGATGAGTCTGGTGGGCCAGTGTTAAAACAACCAGTGAAGGCAAAGGAAAGTACAGTTACGTAAGAACTTACCGTAACAGTAGATCTTCGAGAACAGCTCTTGCAGCAGATTACACCATTAGGATTGAAGCTGGCAGGCACCAGGATCCCACGGAAAAATTCTAGCTAGCAGTATCCAGCGGTGGACCGCCCCCGATGTCAGACATCATATAAAAGGGGGCGGTCCCCCAACATCTCCAGTTCTCCCGCCGGAGACTCCCGACCCAAGAATTACATCTGAAGGGATGACCGAGGATCCATTTCCAAAGGAAGGTTTGCAGAAGGCAACGAAAGACACTGTAGCCTAGAAACTAGGTCAGAAGACTCAACCTCCAGAGGGGAAGGTGGGAGGGAAACTGCCTGCTGCAAGGGCTGTACTCAAAGATCTACTGTTACGGTAAGTTCTTACGTAACTGTACTATCTTACTTCAAGAAACCGCTCTTGCAGAAGTCCCTAAAGGACCGCCAAGCCGAAACCAGCTCTGCGCCTAGAGGCAATATCCAAACTGCAGTGCCTGATGAATGTGTATGCAGTGCTCCCGGTCGCTGCTGCATAGATGGCTGAAGTGGAGACATTCTTAAGCGCAGCGAGGGAGGTAGCCACCTCCCTAGTAGAATGACCCTTCAATGGTCACGGTAAGGGTTTATTGCACTTCTGATAACAAAACATAATGCACTTTACCAGCCATCTAGAAAGCGACTGTTTAGAAACAGGAGCACCAATCATCCTCTGTGCGTAGGAAACAAAGAGCTGGTTCGATGTACGATAGGCTTTGGTTCTGGTCAGATAATAGCTGAGGCACCTGTGCACATCCAAAGTGTGCAACAGGCTTTTCCCCTGTTACCGTGATTCGGGTAATACACTGGTAGGTCTGTATCCTGGTTGAGTGCGACAGCTGAGACCACCTTGGGAAGGAACTTAGGATTTGTTCTTAAGGACACCCTGTTCTTGTGAAAAACCAAATAAGAATCCTTGCACATGAGTGCATGAAGCTCAGAAACTCTTCTGGCAGAAGTAATAGCAACTAAAAGGAGGGTCTTCCAAGCGAGGAGACACAGCTTGCAATCCGCAGCTGGTTCAAAAGGAAGCAGCGTAAGCTGCTCCAGAACAAAAGGAAGATCCCAAGGTGGAACTGGGTCTTTGATGTGAGGTCTCAAGTGCAGGATGCTTCGCAAAAAGGCGCTAGAAGCCTCTAGCTGAACTAGAGACCTGTAACCTATTGGAGAATGGTATGCTGAAATAGCGCATAGATGGACCTTAATGGAGGACTAGGCAAGTCCTGCCTCATAGAGATAGGAGGTAGTCTAAAACAGACCTTACAGAACACTCTAATGGGGTCAATGCTCGAGCCTGAGCCCAAATACAAAATTTACGCCACTTCATGGCGTAAGTAGCGCGAGTAGAGGGTTTTCCGGCTGCCACCAGAACGTCCACAACTTCCTGAGAGACCTCATATCTCAGGACTGCTATGTCCTTAGGAGCCAGGCATGCAGGTTCAGAGACCGAAGATCCAGATGGACCAAGAAGCCTGTCTCCTGGGATAGAAGGTGACAGCAAACTGGAAGAGGTACCGGAGGTTCCTGGGCCAGCTGATGTAAGATACGGAACCAAATCTGCCTGGGCCAAAAGGGTGCTACTAGAATAAGGCACACTTGCTCTTGACGGAGCTTCAATAGAACCCTCTGGATCAAAGGAAAGGGTGGGAAAGCATAGAGGAACCTGCTCGTCCAAGAGCGGGACAACGCGTCTCACCAGAAAACACCAGGCCCTGGATCTAGCGAGCAGAAATTGGGCAGTTTTGCATTGAATGGGGACGTAAAGAGGTCTAATTCTGGTGTTCCACCATCTGTGGAACAGGTTCTCTGCGACTTCCTGAAGCAGTTCCCATTCGTGGACCTTGGCCTGTGATTGGCTTAGGCTGTCCACGATAGTGTTGTCCACACTGGAAACATGTACTGCAATAATGTGCGCACCGTGTTGCAATAACCAATTCCATACTCTCTGAGCCTCCCTGCAAAGGGGGTAGGAATGAGTGCCTCCTTGTTTGAGATAGTACATCACTGCGGTATTGTCTGTTTGAACCAGAAGAGTACCCGGCGGAATCTCTGTCTGGAATGCCTGTAGGATATATAAAACGGCTTTCATCTCCAGAATATTTATGTGCAGATGGGACTCTGGAGCCATCCAGAAGTCTTGAGTCCTACCCAGTTGATAGGTGATCTCCCCATCCAGACCCCGAGGCATCCGTGGAGAGAGTCACTGAAGGAGGTGGCGCAGTGAAGGGGACTCCCATCGAGAGATAGTCTGGGACGAGCCACCAATGCCAGTCTCTGATGAATGCGTTCATGATCTGGACTGGATGCTGCAGATGATCCTGCTTTTGGTCCCATTGTGCTCTCAGCATCCACTGGGTAACCCGCACATGGAGTCAAGCTAGGGGAACCGTCACAATGGCAGCCACCATGTGTCCGAGCAGGCAAAGGACGGTGCAGGCTGGTACCATCTTCTTTTCCTTTATGTCCCTTATGAGGGATCTGATGCGTTCCGCACTGTCCTGGGGAAGGAATGCCCTTCCCTGAATTGTGTCCAGACCCGCTCCTATAAAGTGCAAGTTCTGAGACGAACAAGGCACGACTTCTCCTGATTGATGGTGATGCTCAACGATAGGAAGAGGGAACAGGTATCCTGTATTGTGGACATCAGGGCCTCCCGTGACGGTGCCATGAGGAGCCAGTTATCTAGGTATGGAAACACGTAGTGGCCCCCTCTCTTGAGAGCTGCTGCCATGACTGCCATACACTTCGTGAACACCCAAGGTGCCAAAGACAGTCTGAAGGGGAGGACTCGGAACTGGTAGTGGCGTCCCACAAACTCGAAGCACAGAAATCTGCGGTGCGAACGAGAGATGTAGGTTAGCGTCCTGCATATCCAGCGAAGCCAGCCATGCATCCTCTTTGAGCATGGGAATGAGACCTGGCAGGGTCACCATACAGAAATGCTTGTACAGCACAAAGTCGTTGAGATCGCTGAGATCCAAAGTCGGGCGCAAATCCCCTGATTTCTTTGGAACCAGGAAGACGTGGGAATAGTAACAGTTTCCTCTCTGGCTCAGTGGAACATGTTCTATGGCCTCCTTGTATAGGAGGGTCAAGATCTTTTGCTGAATAAGCAGAGCATGCTGACCCGAGTAACGGGAGAGCAGGGGAGGTCTGGATGGTGGGTGATCGAGGAACTCTATAGAGTGACCTTGTTGGACCAACTGCAACACCCACCGGTCGGAGGTGATCTTCTGCCATCATGAAAGGTGATGAGAGATGCGACCCCCAACCTTCTCAACCCTTTGATCCAGAGGAGGTGCGGAGGAAGGGAAGGAGCCATGCTGTGGTGGTGTTGGCTCCTGCGGCCTGGGCTGCTTTCGAATGCTTCAAGGGGAACCTGGCTTGATTCTTACGGCCAAAATTGTCCCCGAGTTGCTGGCCGGAACGTGGCTGTTGCCTTTGTTGGCAGCCGCGTAAACGATTCTGGTTCCTACGAAAGGAACCAGATTTTGGTCTGTACATGGCTTGTACAGTCCTGACTGCCTTCCCAGCATCCTGCAATTTGGTGATGACCTTCTCGGACTCCTCACCAAAGAGGACCACTCCATTATAAGGGATGTCCAGGAGATTCTTCTGGACATCCGGGGTAAATCTGGAGACAAATGCCTGTGGCTGCTCCCCTGGCTGCCGAGTACACTGAGTTGTAAGCGGCTTGGAGAACCTGGGTCCCCACGTCAGACCCAGTTTGTAGGAGGTTTAGCAGCGCCTCCTTTTTGCCATCCGGTAGATCTTTAAGAAGGTCTTGGCCCTGATCCCAGAGAGCATTCTGAAATTGCACCATGTGCTTCAGACAGTTCAAAGACCTAATACAGCTTGTAGCAGCCACATACACGCGTCTTCCCATGGAATCTAACTGCTTAGATTCCTGGTCCAGAGGCTGGGTGCTCAAATGTTGAGGTCGCTGGAACCTGTTATGAGATGTAGTAATGACCAGGGTGTCGGCCAGGGGTTGTTGCGCCAAATTCTGGTCCTCCGCAGGAGCCCTGTAAAGGCGGTCAGCCTTTTTTGGAACAGCCAGTGTGGAATGCGAATGTTTCCAAGCTGCCTTGGTGACATCCATGAAGGTGTCCACCAACGGTGGGACCACCACAGGCTCTGGGTCTTTCTGCCTGAGGTAACGGGCAAGGTGTTGTCTTTCCGGGTCTAGCTCTCCACTCTCCCATTACACACTGTCCTGGATGTGCCTCATGATTTCCGAAAAGGAGGGATCATCCGGAGGTGACCTTGGAAGGTCCCGTGGGTCTGGTGATGGGGGACTGAAAGGAGACAGAGACCTGGAGATGTCAGACGTATCCGGTCTGGAGTCATCTCCCGATGATCGACGTCTGCTCCTGGGTCGCTTCGGGCTCAGGGACCCTGAGAGGGAGCGTGATGGGCGTCTCCTGTCTCTCGATCGGCCCTGAGGAGGCGCAGTAGACTCCTTTGGTGGTCGGGGGTCTGTCACCTTCGGCGCCCCTAGGAGGAGGTGGAGGAGGCTGAGGCTTAGGAGGAACCACATCCTTCTTGATGGTTTCCCACCAGAAGGTGAACAAATCCTTCATCTCCTGGATGTTCATACCTGACGACAGACCCAGCGTCGGGTCCCGGGGAAGCACTGGATCTGGCTCCCTGGGCAAGCCGGCATCCTCTGTGTTGCCCATCTGGTCATCTGGTGGCGCAGTAGCCTCTTCGCCTGAGGACTCCTGATGTCTGGTGTCCACCGGCGTTGGTGCAGTAGTTGGTTGTTTGTCGGGTGCTGGGTCGGATGCCTTCTTGGACTCCGTCGTCCGCTTAAGGGATGTCAGCTTGGAAGTCTTCCTTTCAAGTGCTTTAGGAGGTTGGGAGACAGACCAGAAGTTGGTGTCCCGGCGTCGGTCAGACGCATCTTGAAGGAAGACTTTTTGTGCCTGTCCGAAGGAGCAGACTTAGAGGCAGCTGACGCCGAGAGGTCTTGAGTGGGTGCAGGGAGGCAGAGGAGCCCCCTGAAGACCTTACCTTTACCGGGGGAGGCTGGGAGCGAGCCCGGGAAGGAGATCTATCAGACCGGGCAGAGCTGGAGCTGGTCCTGGACTCTGAGGCCCTGCTTGGGGATTTCACCCTGTCCGAGTCCCGATGCTCGTCCCTGTGCTTCTCAGATTTATGAGAAGATTCTCCTTTAGAGGAAGGTCTTTTCTCTACCTTTTTTAATTTCTCCTCGAGGAGAAATCCCTGAAGGGCCTTTTGGCAGCGGATCCAGGTCCTGCTATTAAACTGTTGGCAAATTGAGCAGGCCTGGGTGTCGTGCTCTGGGCCCAGGAACCTGACACAGGCAGAATGATGGTCTGCAAAGGGTATCTGCTTGCCGCAGGCGCACTTAGAGGGATGTCTGTCGGGAGAAGGAGTAGAAGAAGCAGACATGGAGTAAAGTTTTACTTAAATTGAAGATTTCACGCGTCGTAAGAGTAGAGCAGCTTCTGTGAGGCCGATGCTGGCGTGTTGACAACGGGAAAAGAACTGGGGATGCTGAGGGACTGCCCCCTTTTATGTGATGCCTGATGTCAGAGAAGGGCCGACGTCAGGGGCGGTCCTCCGCTGGATACTGCTAGCTAGAATTTTTCCGTGGGGTCCTGGCGCCTGCCGGCTTCAGTCCTAATGGTGTAACCTGCTGCAAGAGCTGTTTCTCGAAGTAAGATCTGAAGATCTGAAGGTCCAGGGGGCAGAGTCCTACCCCTCCAGCAATGATCCATTGCTGTCAAACAAGCTCCACTAAGTGGAGATACATCCTGTGTCGATGCCTTTCCTCACCCAAAGACGAGGAGGTCAAGGAGCGACGAAGCAGCATCCTGGTCGAGCGGGATCGAGAGCACAAACAGCGCCTCATCATCAACCTCGACCAGGACTGTTGACCCGAAGGCAGACATCAAAGGGAGTCCTCTGGAGGATTGGTATAGATCACCTGCTTCAGCAGGGTAACCACGATGTGTTTCGGAGGCATGACAACCAGTGTAGGCAGCTCCCGAGGTAACTCAATTGGTGGTTCCGACTGGTTCTCTTCCTCCTTTGTCAGGACAGGGAGCACCAAGGTCTAGTAGACTGACTCCTCATTGATCTCCTACAACTGGTCGACTGGCTCAAGAAATATCTTGACCACTTGAGTCACGTGATGCAGCTCACTGATTAGGATGACCAACTTGCTTTTTCAAGTTTTATCTACAATTTTAACAAAATCCAGTTGCAAATTGATATAATATACTAACAGTCTATCTGATCTTTAAAACAAGTTCACTGCTCAAGAATGGAAACAGAGATGCAACAGGCAGCTCCTCGACATACACCACTCACTTTAGAACATTTTCTATTGGAATTCCAACCCTTTAAAGAGGAAATTCATTCTTTAGTCACTGATGTAAAGGCAATCTCGGAGGCCTTAGAAGACGCCAACAGGCGTATCTCAGACGAGGCCCGTATTATCTCCGTTGAGAAATGGATAGATAAAATGGAATCACTTGGCAATACTAATCGTTAGACCATTAAACGACTGGAGAATAAAATCGAGGATTTAGAGGGCAGAAGTGACTGCAATAATGTGGTGGTGACTGGTATACCAGAAAAGGAAGAAGGTCTGGACACCATCTTATTTACCCAAAAGCTACTGAACAAAATAGCTGGACCTTCCCCCTTTGGGCCTGCATATACCCTCGAGAGAGCACATCGAGCGCTCAGACCCATGCCTCCACCGAGTGCTCAGCCCAGACCTCTGCTTTGCCATTTTCCTAATTTTCAAGAGAAGCAGCATGTACTACAAAAGTTGAAAGAAAGAAATAACAGGAAGTATTATGGGAGGGACAAAAGATCCGAGTTACCCAAGACCTTCCAGTGACTGTCCGCCAGTGCCGAGCACAATTTCATCCAATTGTGTCCAAATGTATAGCCGTCGGAATAAAATTCCGTATGACACATTCTGCAAAGTTGCAAGTATAACTAGATGGAGCATGGTCTTCTTTTGAAGACGTAGATCCAGCACTGGAGTTCTGTAAACAGAAGCGGACAGCCTTATTTACCGACCACTGAGAGCCCTCAGATGGGTAATGGTTTTATTTGTGGGTGAAGTATTACGATTTTTCAAGATTTATTGAACACAAGAGTCAACATTTCAACTGATATTATTATCCACTTTGTTTTTTCATTTTACACGGCCCCATGAGGTAGAATGTTATTAACATCTTAATACTACAGGGGAAATGAAGGTTGCTCAAGATGAATGATCCGGGCTATGCACAGTTCCGAGTGGGCTGCTGGTATTTAATTCCCCAGCAAGCGTGATCTCAAACTTTTCCTTGATAGGCCCCAAATCCTTCTACCTCCGCCTAACATTATTGTTCTGACATTCTGCCTTCTGCCGTGTTGTTAACATTGTCTGGCATGCTATGTTGTTTGTTTTGGTGGCCTGGGCACTACGTGCTATTTATAAGAGACTAGGATTTCTGTCATTGTCGATCTGGGGCAACTCGCCATTAAAAGGCATTGGCCTGTCACCAGCTTCACATAGCTTGAGAGAACCTCATGGTCAGTGTGACAGATTATTTTAGTGCCTTCACGGAGATTGACTGCTTATATAACATGATTTCGGCCACATCCTTTATACTGTTGGACTTGTCTAGCTTTTATGTGAGGATTGTTGTTTCATTTAAGATTTTGGTGTTTAAAATAATTAAACAGTAATTAGGTTAGGACTCGTGGGAGATAATGTTTACAGGGGATGTAAATGTGTTCAATGACATACTCTTAACGGTCTCTTAGGGGATATATTTTTGAATAGTTCCAGTTGTTACTAAGATAGAGAGATACTATTCATGCTACGATTTATTTCTCTACAATGCTTCGCATATTATATACTGCATTGCAGACGGGTGAGCGGGGGGAGAGTCTTCAGTTCGCTGATCACCACAGGCCAGTGCTTGGGGGTGGGCGGGTAATTCTTACCTTGATATTAAAGGATTAAGGCTGCATTTTACAATTTTAGGTAAGAACAGAAATTTAGATACCAAATCTTTTCTGGTTGTGTTAATTTTTTCGATGGGGGAAATTTAGGGAAATTAGAGGGATTTAATGGTCGTGTGGGAGGAGGGGGGTTTCCTTGTTATTACTGCGTATATTTGTCTGAAAATGGGGGGGTATGGTGCCAAAGTAGAAATTCAATGTAGAATACTAGTGGGCTATTCTCTTATTTTGGATTGCAGGTCTTAGTTTCACAACTTGTAATTAATGTACACGGTGCAATCTTTTAAATTTTGCACATGGAATATAAAAGGGGGGAGACACCCTCTTGAACGAATGAAATTGCTAAAACATTTGGGTAACATACATTATGATGCGATAATATTACAAGAGACCCACCTCTTAGAAGTTGAAGAGGCCTTACTGAGGAGACAGCAGGTGGGCCAAGTATTTGCTGCAGGGGACACTAGAAATAGCAAAGAGGTGGCAGTTTTATTTAACAGGGCGTTTCCCTTCACCTGTTACTAGCCTTTCTTGTAAAGCAGAAAGCAGCTAACTAAAAGAAGCTACATTTTCTTATTAATTTAAAACTTATATCTCAGCAGGAGTCAGTGTCTGTTGAGATTAAGTAGACAGATACTTTATTAGAAGTAGAAGGGTCTTATTTACGGTTAAAAAAAGAAAGGAAAGAAAAGAAAGTCAGTGTGTGTTCTGTGCTCGAAGGGTACTGTATCAGCAGACTTTGCTAAACCAGTAGGAGGAAGAGAGCTTAATTGGGGGTGTGGCTTAGACACTATAAAAGCAGGTGACTCAAATTACAACTTCCTGTTGATAGCCTTTTTCTTACTGATTGCCCTCCATCCCACCCACCCTAAGCCAGTTCTACTTTTATAGCCACTGGATTTGACTGTCAACAGGAACTTCCTGTTTGGCAGTAGGAAGGGGAGGATCATAGAGAAACACTGGTTTTGTCAACCCTAAAGGAAAAAAGTAGCTCACTCCCCCCTCCACCCCCAGCTGCTGGTGGTCTGACATTAAGCAAAGAAGAAGGAGGCTACTGAAGAAGATAGGAAGTTGCTGTCCCTGAACAGGAAGGGTGAGAGTTGTAAGGAGAGGAGAGAGTAAGCATACAGAGAAACAGTAGAGGGGACACAATACAAGACATGATAGGAGTGGTGCAGTGCAATGGCTGTGGGGCGGCAGTGTTCTGGGAGACATTCTGGAGGCTACGATGCTGCCCTGTTTGCAGACACCTCTCTGGTCTGAGAGAGGAGGTTGCCCGTCTCCAGGCTGACCTGGCTAGGATTCGTGAAACCTCCTTCCCACCCAGGGACCACCAGGGCCAATGCCACTACCTCAGAGGTTGCCAAGAAAGAGGAGAGGCTGGACCAGGGTGGGCTCAGGAAGGGAGAGGGTGGTGGAACAGAGTTGCATCCCTCCAGCTATACCTCTCCACAATTCATTCGCTCTTCTGGTGGATAGTGGTTCTTCTATGGAGGCACGTGCAGTGGAGACCAAGGAGGATGCTGGGAACCTTCACAAAGGAGACCCACAGGAGGGTGGCATGGGACCCCACAGGGGAAGGAAACAACTTCTGGTGGGGGTCTCAATCATTAGAGGGGTAGAAATGGGGGAGGAAGGGGAGAGGGAGGTAAAGTGCCTTCCTGGCACCACGGCTTGGAGGGACAGGAAGCGAATCCTCAGGATCGTGGGAGGAGTTGCACGGGGGAAGGAGCTGGATGTCATTGTCCACCTAGGGACAAATGACCTGGCTAGGAATCGGATCAGAGCAGTGCAAGATGAGTTTGTAGAGTTGGGGAGGGGCCTTAGACAAGTAGCGCATATGGTAACCTTCTCGGAGGTGCTGCCTGTCTACGGCAAGGGAGATGCTAGGGCACTTCTCACCAGGGAATTCAATGAGTGGTTGAAAAACTGGTGTGGAGCTCAGGGTTTTGGCTTCATTGGGGACTGGGGAGCCACCTGGAGGGATGCAGACCTATACTGGTGCGATGGTCTGCATCTGTCCGGGGGACCAGGATCCTAGGTGAGAGGTTTAAATGCTTCATTGGCAAGCATTTAAACTAGCCAAGGGAGGAGGCACTGAAAAGGAGCAGGGAAATCCCAGCCCCCCCCGAAAACATGGTGATTAGTGAGGTAAACACCAAGGTAGAGAAGTTATTAGGGAGCAGAACAGAGGTAAATGTAAAAAAAGGCAAAGGCAGTAAGGACAGGAATGGGGCTAAAAGGGGTAAGGCTATCAAAAAGTGGATGGTGATGAGTACCAATGCCCGTAGTCTGTGTAACAAGCTCCCTGAACTAGTGGCCTTGATGGAAGAGGGTTGCCTAGATATTGTGGCAGTCACAGAAACATGGTACACAGAGAACCATGACTGGGATGTCAACATACCAGGATACACAATCTACAGGAGGGACAGGGAGGGTAAAAGAGGAGGAGGAGCAGCTCTCTATGTAAAGGAAGGGATCAAAGCAACAGAACTAAAGAGTAAACAGGGAGCAGATGAGGTACTCTGGGTCACCCTGGAGACAGGAAATGGCACCACAATCTGCATGGGGGTTGTACACAGACCCCCATCTCAGGGAGAGGGAATGGACAGGGAAATGATAGAAGGCTTTCTTAGAATGGCAGAAAAAGGGGAGATATTGTTGATGGGGACCTGAATAGTTGAGATGTTAACTGGAGCACCTTTGCTGCAAGCACATCCAAGAGCAGGGTCATTCGTGATGCCCTACAGGAGGCATGCCTCAGACAGCTAGCATTGGAACCCACTCAGGAGGGAGCAATCTTAGACCTGATACTCTCAAATGAAGACGGAGAAAGAATCTCTGATTTAGAAGTGGGTAGCCATCTGAGAACAAGCGACCACCAAACAGTGTGGTTCACGATAAACACAGCCATACAAACAAACCATACAAAAGCAAGAGTATTGGACTTTAGGAGGGCTGACTTTGGAAAAATGAGAGAGTGCCTCAGAAAAGCACTAGCAAACAGGCAAGGAGGAGGGGTGGAGGAACAATGGGGAGTAATCAAAACAGCCCTCACAGAGGCAACAAGCCTTTGTGTAAAGCAAATCAATAAAACACAATGAAGGAAAAAACCACTGTGGTTCTCAAAAGAGGTGGCAGGGAAGGTTAAGGAGAAAAGGATAGCATTCAGGAAATATAAGGAAACACAGATGGAGCAGGACAGAGAACTTTATCAGTTAAAGCAGAAAGAGGCTGGAAGGCAGTCAGTATAGCAAAGGCCCAAACCGAGGAAAGGATAGCCAATTCTGCTAAGAAGGGGGAGAAGACCTTTTATAGGTACATTAGGGAACGAAGAAAGACCAAAGGAGGGATACAAAGGCTTAATAAAGGGGAGGGAATGTGGGTAGAAGGTGACAGTGAAAAAGCAGGGATACTGAACAAATATTTCTGCTCAGTATTCACAAAGGAAGAGGAAGGGGAGGTACCTAAACCAAACAAGAGAAACACTCTGAAGACGGGGGGTCGATACCAGACCATTTACAGAAGAAAGGGTTCTGAAAGAACTAATAAAATTGAAGGTGGACAAAGCAATGGGGCCTGATGGGATTCACCCAAGAGTTCTAAAAGAACCAAGGGTAGAACTAGTGACACCGCTGACTACTCTCTTTAACAAATGGGGTGGTACCCGAGGACTGGAGGAGCGCAGATGCAATTCCTCTTCACAAAAGTCGGAGCAGGACAGAGGCAGGAAACTACAGACCAATTAGTTTGACCTCAGTGGTAGGGAAAATGATGGAATCACTTCTGAAGGAAAGAACTGTAGAGTACCTAGAGGCCAGTGGGGCACAGGACCCAAGGCAGCATGGATTCACAATGGGAAGGTCATGTCAGACGAATCTAATAGATTTCTTTGACTGGGTGACCAAAGTAGTAGACCAGGGAGGGGCTGCGGACATGGCCTACCTAGATTTTAGCAAGGTATTTGATAAAGTCCCACACAAAAGATTAATATACAAGTTAGCTAGCCTTGGAGTGGGTCCCAAGGTGGTAGCCTGGATAAAAAATTGGCTAGACAACAGGACGCAAAGGGTAGTAGTAAATAGAGTACACAGTGAAGAAAGGAGGGTTACTAGCGGGGTACCGCAGGATTCAGTACTGGGACCGGTCCTTTTTAATGTCTTTATAAGTGACATTGCAGAGGAACTGGAAGGAAAAGTATGTCTCTTTGCAGACGACACAAAGATCTGCAACAGGGTTGATAAACAAGATGGAGTGGAAAGGATGAGAAGGGACTTGGCAAGGTTGGAGGAATGGACAAATGTATGGCAGCTCAGATTCAATGCAAAGAAGTGGAAGGTAATGCACATGGGAAACAAAAACCCAGGGGAAGCGTACACAATGGGGGGTGAGATACTGACAACAGTAAAAATGGAAAGGGACCTGGGGGTAATTATATCAGATGAACTAAAGGTGGGCAAGCAATGTGAGAGGGCAGTAAGGAAGGCTGGGGGGATACTGGGATGCATAGGAAGAGGCATCAATAGTAGAAACAGGAAGTTGTTATCCCTCTGTACAGCCAGTTGGTGAGACCCCATCTGGAGTACTGTGTGCAGTTCCGGAGACCCCATCTCCGCAAAGACATAGACAGAGTGGAGGCAGTCAAAAGGAGGGTGACTAAAATGCTGCAGGGTCTGCACCAGAAGACGTACGAAGAAAGACTAAAGGAGCTTAATATGTATACCCTTGAGGAAAGAAGGGAGAGAGGGGACATGACAGAAACTTTTAAGTACCTCAAGGGAATCAACAAAGTCCAAGAGGGTTGCATCTTTCAGAAAAAGAGATGTGCAAGAACAAGGGCACAATTTGAAGAAAGAGGGGGGATGGCTCAGAGGTAATGTGAGGAATTATTTTTTCACAGAGAGGGTTGTGGATGCATGGAACAGCCTCCTGAGGTGGTCATGGAGTCAAGAACAGTGGGGGAATTCAAGAATGCATGGGACAGGCATAAGGCAGTCCTAGTGGGGGGGGTAGGAGGAAGTAAGCTGTTGGTTAACTAGGATCTGCAGCTTATCTGTTAGGTAGGAAAATGAGCAGACTAGGTGGACCAAGTGGTCCTTATCTGCCATCAAATTCTATGTTTCTATGTCTACTTGTGAACAGTGTATAAGGGATAAACAAGGCAGGACTGTCTTAGTTAAAGGTAAAATCCACTCATCTAATATCCCGATAGGAAGCATCTATGGTCCCAATGTGGACTCCCCCTTCCTTCTTTATGGCTCTCTTTTCAGCATTAATACCCTTTTCAGGTACTCCAATGCTTTTAGGGGGAGACTGGAACATCCCGTTTGACTCTCTTTTAGACAAATCCACAGACACTAGGTCCGGAGGTCTTTCTCCTGCTCAAAGAGCCATTTGAGATTTAGTTGACCATATGGGTCTTTGTGACCCATGGAGAATACTACACCCTTCAGAGAGGGAGTTCACGTTCCGATCTGCTGTCCATGGTTCTGCGTCTCGACTTGATTATTTCTGGATGGGTAAATCTCTTTTACAAGGACTAATGGACAGCAGAACGGAACCAGGGACGGGCTCAGATCACTTAATTGTGACCTGCCTTATCTCTCTATCTCTTACCTGGGGATCAGACAGACACTGGAGATTAAATAATCAAGTACTGAAGAATACCAGGGTTACAGATAATATTTTAACTTCCCTGGCAGCTTTTAAAAATCACCAACTGGGGCTCCACTCAATCGCCATCCACAGAATGGGAAGCATTAAAATGCTTCTTTCGGGGGGAAATTTATAAAATTATCAGCCTTTAAAAAATTAAGAGAATCTCAGGAGATTAAATCACTTCTAGAGCAAATTAGAAATAAAGAGAAAAACTTATCCACTAGGACTACAGACCCTGAAAAAAGAAGCATTAATAAAGCTTCAAGACAAATACTCTGAATTACTCAGAGAAAAGGCCAAGTGGACAATTCTAAAATCAAAAGCCACCTACACTGAACACGGAGATAAAGTTGGGCGACTTTTGGCCCTTCGACTTAAAAAATTGGAATCTTCAAGATGTATAGCTGCCATACATAGTGACCCCCAGGGTCCTCTTTGTACCCAGGCTAAAGATATAGCCAATGTATTTGAACAATATTGCAGGAAGCTGTATGCCCAAATGCCCAACCGTCCATCACAGGAAACTGTGGATCACTATTTAAAGGATCTCCCACTTTCCACTCTTACTCCTACACAAGCGGAAGGTCTTATAGCACCTTTCACGGAAGAGGATGTTCTCCGGGTTATTAAAGATTTACTCTCAGATAAAGCCCTGGGGCCAGACGGTTATTCACTTAATTTTTATAAAATGTTTGTCCCCCATTTGGTACCGTTGTTATTAGTGGTTTATCAACATATGCTTAATGAGGAGGGACTCGACCCAAGGATGCTAAAGGCAACGATTGTTATTCTCTCTAAACTGGGAAAGAACCCATCACAAGTCTCTAATTATCGGCTCATATCACTCCTCAACTGTGACCTCAAAATTCTCACCAAATTATTCGCTCACAGATTAGAACAAGTACTCCCCTCCCTTATTAGCCCCGATCAAGTCAGTTTTATGAAGGGCAGGTCCTCAGTAGACCATCTTCATCGCCTATCTCACATCTTCTCCGCATGCCTGGATGCCCCTCAAGCCATGGTCCTGGTTTCCCTGGACATAGAGAAGGCCTTTGATGGAGTAGACTGGCAGTTTTTGTTCAGGACCCTCCACAGATTTTGCTTTCCCTCTAAATTTATCTCATGGTTGCAAGTCCTTTACTCTGTCCCCACCGCAGGGGTTTTTTGTAATGGGATTTTTTTCTTCTACTTTTCCATTAGCGGCAGGAACCAGACAAGGATGCCCTCTTTCCCCATTGCTTTTTAACCTATATTTAGAGCCTCTCATAGTTTCCATACAAAATTCTCCTGGGGTACAAGGAATCACTCTAGGCACAACTGTGGAAAAGATAGCAGTATATGCGGATGATATACTGCTACATATTACCCAAATTAAACCTTCCCTTCAGAACCTTTCCCAGTTAATACATTCATATGGCTCCTTCTCCAATTATAACACTAATTTGCAGAAAACCTCAGTTTTTCCACTCAACTCAAGGGTGTTCAAACAAGAAGTCAAGGAATTGGGTTTTAACTGGGCTCTGAAATATATCATATATTTAGGTTTACATCTCTCAACTAGTGATAGTCAGCTTCGTAAACTGAACCTTGAGGCCTTGCTTAAAACGATTCAACAAGACTTAAAACACTGGCAAGCTCTTACCCTAACCCTTTGGGGCGGGTGAACATCATTAAGATGAATGTTCTCCCACGCCTTTTTTTCCCTTGAACCTTTTTAATTTATGGCTTTCTAAAGCTTGGTTTAAATCCATTCATTCATGTCTTTCTGAATTTCTTTGGAAAGGCAAACCCCCAAGATGAGCATTTCACAAGTTGGCTGCCCCCAAATCTCTAGAAGGACTTAAGTTGCTGTATTTTGGCCTGTATCACTGGGCAAGTCATTTAAGTAAATATATTTGCTGGGCAACACCTCTTGATCCTTTGGATTTGACAAACTATGTCCCTTCATGGTTAAGAATAGGAAAAAGACTTCATAATTTCAGTTGGACTTAATTCCATAGCCCTTCTTTTCCTGAAGCCCCAAAAACTACCTCCTATTCTCTGTCATGGCCCAACAGGACATTCTGTTCATATACACACCCAGTTATGCAACACTCTAAAGTATGACCACACACATGACCTCTCTCGGCCTCTCTCACAAAACTCCAATTTTCGGCTAGGTAGGAAATTAATCCCTCACAACTGGATTCCACAAATACAGCACTGGGTGGCAAGAGACTTCTACAGTTATAGCCAGGAATGGTTAACCACACCGGAACTTCTTACTAAATTTGGTTTGGAAAATAAATGGGCTTTTCAGATTTACCAGATACATAATCTCCTACTCTGGAAATGTTGTCACCTCAGATAGTCCCAATGAATGGATTCCTGCAGGTAGATTTCTGGCCTCAGCCCCACATGCTGACTCCTCACTATACTCCATCCTTTACCCATTAGTTTTTCCCGAAGTGGATGGCATTCCCAAATATTGGAACACTTTATACCAATTCCTCCTCTAGATGGCCCAAAATCTGGGAAACCTGCCATAAAATTATTACGCAGGACAGATTACGATTAATGCAAATCCTAAATGATATGTGTCTGACCCCTTATAAATTGCATAAAATGGGAAGGGCCAAAACCCCTTTATGTAACAAATGTAATGAGAGTACGGGTATCCTGTTCCATTTGTTTTGGGAATGTTCTAGCATCTCTCTCCACTATTGAATCTCATTAAAAATAAGGTGGATCCCTTACTTGGTTTACAAGAATGTTTCACTCCAGAGGCGTGTCTGTTAGGGGACTTTACAGGATTTCCATCAACGGTCAGAAATGATCACATCACGATGATCGCTATGTTGGTCAAGAAGGTAGTGTTAAAACACTGGAAGAACTCTATACAACCCTCGTATATGGAATGGTTGCAAGAACTCCTTCATAAACTGAGGATTAAAAAATGATAGCTAGTCTATTCAATCGTTTAGGAGTTTATAGAAAGAGGTGGGAAAGTTTACATGTCTTGTATATCCTATAGCATTATTGAATATGTATAATCTAGCTACATATGATATGTTGATATAATCCTGCTTAACCTTTTGAAATTATTCTCATTGGCACTGGGGGGGAGGGAGGATGGGGGAGAGTTTTGTTTTATTTTATTTTTTATTCCCTGTCAGTGTAGAACACCTGTGATATCTATGTCAGTAAATAAAATCAATAAACTTTAATTATATATATATATATATCTTGACCACTTGCTCGACATAAGTAAAGAACGACTGCCCCAATGGGGTTACTGTGGAGCCCTCAACCATCCCATCAATAAGAGGAAGCTTGGCAAAGGAGGAGTTGAAGGAGCAAGAAGTGCAATATCTTTCCTGATCCCACAAGCTGTGACGACACTGATTCTTGTGCTTCTTGCTATGGTGAGAAGTGCTTTACCCATAGCCCTGGAGGGCCACACACATTTCCCTGAAGTTATCAGTCGCTAGCCCCAGTCAGGAACAGCACAGAGACTGACAAGGAACTCACCACAGCTGACTCTTGTTCCATGACCGCAAGCTGTGCAGCCAACCTGCCTGCCACTGAGGCTGATTTGCGCTCTTTGGGCCTTCCCAAGGCCAGTCTACCCTTCTGTTCTTCAATGAACACTAGCGACATGGCCTGGCACTTACTGCATTGCAACACATCATGCTGATCATCCAAGCAGTGAACGGAAGTGTCGAGAGGGTCCATGACCAACACTTTCTGCCTCTACCGGGAGCAGAATTTAAACCCAGGTTTCCTGCATTACATCGTGGATCATGAAAAGGGGACGGAAGATGAAGGAGTAACTTCAATTATTAATATCGACTGAAAAAATTGAAGATTCGTCTAAATAAAGCACTACAAAACTCAAATCCTTCAGCACTGCACATCTGCAAATGTTGCGATCTGTCCCTTCTGGTTGAAATAAAATCTGATCTCACTGGATGGAGTCAGTGGATATACTACCCAGGTGATGGGAGGAGTTTAGACTGAAGACATTCCGTCGACTCAGCTGTCTCCAGGAAGACTGCTAGTGTGTGAACAGTGAACTGATAGTAAGCAGTCACACTTGTATATTAGGGATGAGTGAATGAGGATACAATTCCACTATCACAAAAAGAAAGTAAATTCTTTACAAAAAAAACCCAAAAACTATGTTAATGTAGACATCAGGGTTGAAAACGTAAAGTGGACAAAGTAAGGACATTAAAAACACTAGCATTTGGAGTCTTGGTGTCTTGGCGAATCAATGGAGTGGTGCTCCTTGGGGTTATCAATCCAAATGTCCACCATCTCCCATGAGCAAACATGATCTCTTGCTTCACTCAGGGCCCACAGAGCCCTGTCTAAAGAAAATTATGACAGACTCTGTTGGTGACAAGGGGTGTGATGTACTTCTCTACCTCCAGAGAGTATATGCCTATGAGGCACTGGCTTGGAGCTGTACCTTGTGCTTCAGACAGGAGGCTAAGGGCTTGGGGAGGGTGTTGGAAATAGGGTTGACACCACCAAGGAATGTTTTTCCATTTCCTTACTTTGTCCACTTTGTATTCTTCAACCCTAAGGTCTGCATTAAATACAGGTTACTCACCTGTAACAGGAGTTCTAGGAATGGTATATGTTGTTCATCCACACTGTCTGGCAGGTTCCTTGCCACTTTAAATCTTGCCGGAAGGTCTTCAAGCTGGCTCCTCCCACCCACCCGGGTGGTAAAACTCTCGGCTCCACCCCATGACGCCAGATCTGCCCGCTGGAAGCTCAGGTTGTGCATCGGCCGGGAGGTTAGGTCGTGGTGGATGAACAATATATACCATTCCTAGAACTCCTGTTACAGAGTAACCTGTATTTCTAGGACATGGATATGTTGTTCATCCACACTGTCTGGCAGACTCTAGCAGTTCTCTGGGAGGAGGGAGGCAAGCGACACACCCTATTTAGGAATAAAGACTGAGAACCGAGGCCCCAAAACCAGCATCCATGTGACTCAAGGTCGATGTGGTAATGGGTAATAAAGGTGTGTGCTGACTTCCAGGTAGCAGCCCTGCAGATTTCCTGGATAGGGACGCCCTGGAAGCAGCCACCGATGCAGCAGTATGACGGTAGAATAAGCTCTTATCCCTCTGGGAGGCTCCATGCCCGCCAACTTGTAGCAGAGATCTATGCAGGAGGTGACCCACCTGCTTATCGTCCCGCTTGGCTGCAGGTCTGCCAGGTGCGGCTTCAGCGAGGTGACAAACAGCTGGCTAACCTCTCCCAAATTTCAGCCATGCGCCCTTATAATAAGCGAGCCTTCTAGGGTCCAAAGTATGGAGCCTGTATTCGCCTCCGAGGTGTGATTGGGGTAGAACACCGGCAGAGTCAACACCTGGTTAAGGTGAAACTCCGACACCACCTTCGGAAGGAATTTCGGGTGGGGGCGCAGGACAACCTTGTCCCTGTGGAAGACCAGGTAAGGAGACTCGATGCAGAGCACCTGGAGATCTCCCATCCTTCTGGCTGACGTGATAGCCACCAAGAAGGCGGTCTTCCACGACAGGTGAAAGAGTTCACACCTGTGCAGTGGTTCGAATGGCTTGCCCATGAGCTTTGCCAGTACCAGCAGTAAATCTCACGGAGGTGGAGGTTCCCGCACCGGAGGGGAAATGTGATCAAGGCCTTGAAAAAGCGCCAGGCCACCTTCTCCTCGCACCTGTAAGCAGAGATGGCTGCCAGGTGCATCCTTAGGTCACAACCCAAGCCCTTGACTAGAAAGGGACCATAAATAGTCCAAGATGCTTGCCAAAGGACAGGAGGAAGGGTCCAAGCCCTTGCCCTGACACCAAATGGAAAATCTCTTCCATTTGAAGGCATAGCATTTCCTGGTCGACTCCTTACAGGACGCCTCAACAACATTGAGGACCTCGTCGGAAAGACCCAAGGCCTGGAACTCTAGCCACTCAGGAACCAGGCCGTCAGGTGCAGGGATTGAAGGTCCGGATGGAACACCTTCCCCTGATTGACTGAGAGCAGGTCCGGGCGAGCTGGAAGCTGCCTCGGGAGCCTGGAGCTGAGGCTGAGGAGATCTGGGTACCAGAACTGGCAGGGCCAGTCTGGGGCTATCAGAATCACCTGCGCCTTGTCCCTCCTTGCCTTGAGAAGCACCTTGTGAATCAAGGGAAATGGGGGAAAGGCGTAGAAGAGGCCCGGAGTCCACAGCCTTGAGAAGGCATCCCCCTGCAGTGAGCCCTGCTGAGGGGGGCCGGCATGAAACAGCCTCAGCTTTGCATTCTCCCTTGAGGCAAACAGGTCCACCTGAGGTGTGCTCCAGTGGGAGAACAGATCTTGTACTACCTCCGACAGGAGAGACCACTGTGAGATGCAGCCCTATCCGCCCAGGGCATCGGCCAGGGTGTTGGAGGCTCCTGCCACATGAATGGCTAGGAGATCCGCCTCCAGGCTGCGCATGAGTGACCAAATGCGGAGAGCTTCCTTGCATAGAAGCATGGAACGGTCCGCCTCTGGCGGTTTAGGTAGTACATGGTCGTGGTATTGTCCGCCTGGACCTGGACCACTTGACCCCGGAGAAACGGAGCAAAGGCGGTGAGAGCTAGGTGGACCGCCGGAGCTCCAGCAGGTTGATGGCATCGGGACTCCCGCGGGACCAGAGGCCATGCCGGTGTTCCCCAGATGGGCACCCCAACCCATCAGAGAGGCATCGGTCGATAGAGAGACCGTCGGCTCGGGGCGGACAAACGGGATGCCCTCCTGCAGATGAGATGGAACGGTCCACCACCGGAGAGCGTTCCACATCTCCTGGGTCACCATCACTAGCTGGTCCAATGGATCGCAGCGTTGTGACCACTGGCTGGCCAGTCCCCACTGAAGGGGGCGCATGTGCCAACGTGCCCAATGGACCACGCTGGTACAGGCCGCCATGAGGGCCAGGAGGCGCAGGAAGTCCCGGGCATGGCGCAATTGCCCAACCAGAAATGATTGGGCAAAGGAGGTAAGAACCTCGGCCCTGTCCGCCGGGAGCTGTGCTCTGGCTCGAAGAGAGTCGAGCTCTGCCCCGATAAACAGAATCACTTGCTTCAGCTCGAGTTCCGACTTGGCCTCATTGATGAGAAGGCCGACTTGAGAGCAAACCTGAGGGCCAGATCTCTGGACCGCTCCACCTACTGTCTGGAGGGGCTGCTATCAGCCAATCGTCAGGTAAGGGTACACCGACCTCGGCGCCTTGAAAAGCTGTCACCACTGCAAAGCATTTGGTGAAGACCCTGGGAGCTGGAGACAGGCCGAAGGGCATGGCTCGAAAAGGGATCCCTCCGCTCGAAAGCGAAGGAATCTCCGATGTGACGGACGGATAGGGACGTGAAAGAACGCGTCCTGCAGGTTCAGAGAGCAGAACCACACGCCGTGTTCCAGGGATGGTATTATCTGAGCCAGAGTGACCATCCTGAAGGTTCGAGACCTTAGGAACTTGTTCAGGTCGTGTAGGTCGAGAATGGGGCACCAGCCCCCCATCCGTTCTGAACCAGGAAGTACCTGGACACAAACCCCGGGTCTGAGGGAGGGTCCGCCACCTCCCTGATCACCTCCTTTGGAGGAGAGGCGATGTCGGCCTGACAGCCGACAGTGAGGCTGCTGACCCGAGGCCCCCGAGGTGCGACGGCTTTGAAGGGCGGGGCCTGCTCGACTCTAGAGGCAGGCCTTTTCCCACCACCTCCAGTACCCACCTGTCCGTGGTAATAACGGGCCAGGCGGAAAGGAAGTGCCAGAGCCGTCCCCCCACGGGGGGAAACCTGGGGTGAGGTGACGGGGTTGGGGGCGACACCCCTCAGCCCGTCACTGGGCAGGCTTGGAGGAGGGACAGGCCGAGGGACCTCCTGGGCCCTTACCTCCCTGCTTCCTGTTGGAGGAAGCTCTGGGCTTGGGTTTGGGATGCCAAGCCCGAGCCTGCTGGCCCTGACGTTGCTGGGCCGGGCTGCACCGGGGGCGCAGAAGGACGAAAGGGCTTAGGGTGTGGTTTGCGGCCTTTGTCCTTCTGAGCAGAAGGGACCAAATCCAAGGTAGCATTGGACTTCTCGATCCTCTGCAGGTGAACTTCCACCCCAGGGCCGAAGAGGTCAGTCCCCAAAAAGGGAACATCCGCCAACTTGTGCTGGGTATCCGAAGTAAAGGTGGATATCCTCAGCCAAGCCCAGGCGACGCATGGCCACTCGTGCCACCACAGACCTAGGCACATGAGTCCCCAATGTCTAAAGCAGTCTGAGCTGTTGTTTGGCCACTGCCCTGCCCTGGTCCCGCACCTGCCTGACCGTAGTCTGCAGATCCACCGGAAGATGAGGGACAACCTCATCCAGGGAGCCCAACAGGGCATGAGAAAATGTGCCATGAGGACGGCCGAACTGGCCTGACGGCGTCGAGAGAGGACGCATAGACTTTTCGCCCGGCATAATCCACTTCTTGGATTCCTTGTCGGAGGTTTGTCCAATCCCTAGCGCTCTCGCACGCCGGAAAACGCTGTCGTCACCAACCCTCAGCAGAGGGGTGTTCCAAAAACGGACAGAGAACCGTAGGGACCGCATACTTCCTGGCCATCCTGGCCGAAGCGCACAGGGCAGGAAGCAGGGTGCTGCCAGAGCTCCAAGCCAGAGCCACTATGGCCTCGGCCACTGGAAAGGCCTCCGTAGGGGAATCCCCTCGGTCCAGAATCTCCGCAGGATACCTGGCCCGCTTAGAAACGGGTTCGAAGCTTCATCCCAGTGGACTCCGAGATGAGCCAAGCAATCCTAGGAAGGATGAAGGGCTATCGTCCACCGACTGTCCTCCTGAGGACTCCAAGTCCATTCGCTTGGAGAAAAGGGAGGAATCATCCTCGGACTCGGAAGAGTCCTCAAAGAGCTGCCTCGGGCCTGAGCCACCCTCCACCTGCCGAGGTCTATCGGGAGTGAGGGTGACAGACAGCCTATGGGGCAGTCCCTGAGCCGACCGAGAATTTTTGGTCGGAGCCCCAAATAACGGCTGTGGAGGCGGAGGTTCCACCAGAATCGGTGGGGCAGCTGGAATTGGCCGAACAACCAGCCTGGGAACAGGCTCCTCGGCTAAAACGAGGGGTTGTTTCGGCCGCTCCGGTGACAGCCACTTAATGGCCGGGGAAGACGACGGTGTCGGCTTATTCCCGGTCAGAAGGAGCTGTTGCCACATGAGTTCCTCATACCTCCAACGCAACTTGCGCCAAAGTCTCCCCTCATCAGAGGAAGAGGATGAGCGGCGGCGCCGCTTGGCACGGTGCCGAGACCGAGACCGCCTATGATGGCGGGATCAGCTGGACCGCGAAGACGTCTGAGACCCTCGGCTAGGCCGAGGACGGTGCGAGGAGGTGTCGCAGGGAATCGGCACTCCTCGCCTCGGACGATTCCACCAAGGCTCTGAACCGAGGCACAGACGAGCCGACAGGATCCTCAACTCCACCGAGAGGGGATTCTCGGCTTCTCCAGTCGACAACTCATTCAACGGGTCGAGAAAAATCTCGACTGGCCGACGGGAGTCTCGGTCAACTGGCCTGACGGGACACCGTGAAGCCAGTGGTCGGCAGAGGGGTCGATCAAGTCGACTGTCGACAACAGGAGAGGGGATCTTTCCCGCCTCCAAGAGCGCCGACGGTGAGACTTACTTTGTCTCTTTTGGACCGAGAAAGGTCCAGAAGAAGTTGCACCCTCACCTTCGCCGAGAGGGTCAGACAAAGCTCCTTAAAAGAAGCCAACACGAGGCACCGAGAGAAAGCGGACAAATGCCGCAGCCGAGGTAGAAGCGCCCGCGCTCACTCTCCTCTTCGAGGGCGATCATCTGCTCGAGCTGATCCGGCCGAGCCACAAGGACACACGCCGACCGGGCCTCTTTTGACTTAACCGGAGGAAATCTTTCTCGGACGCCCCAGCTGTAAACAGGCAGCACGGTTCTCGAGGACGAGGGCAAAAAGAAGAGCACAGGTCGCAAGCCGGCGGGTCGCTCAAGGCCTAAGTAGACGACGCGGAGTGTGGATCCGTCCGAGACATCTTCTTATTCGCAAGGGCATCTCCGGAAACCAGGAGTCGATTTGTCCATCGCAGCTGCGAGGGAGAGAAGACCGAAGTCTTTTTAGCAAAAAACATTTAATTTCGAAAATTCGAAGAATTAGGAACCAGTCTTATACACAGAGCGTTAAGGAGGGAACCTGAGCTTCCAAGCGGTAAGGAAGATCTGGCGTCATGGGGCGGAGCCAAGAGTTTTACCACCCAGGTGGGTGGGAGGAGCCAGCTTGAAGACCTTCCGGCAAGGTTTAAAGCGGCAAGGAACCTGCCAGACAGTGTGGATGAACAACATATCCATGTCCCTAGAACATAGTTTTTGCAATGAATATTACATGCACATTTTGTGAATAATAAAAAAAATCCTAACTGATCAACTTGCCATGAAGACAGCAAGACTGAGTGAAATGTTCAACCTGCAGTCTTGTTCTTTATGGTTACATTTTCTGTCCCCAATCTGATGATATTACACTGACAGGTATTTCTTAATGTTTAACTATCATCAAATCTAATATTATATTTTTCAGTGAAGCCACTAAAATACAAAAGACTCAATATTTTGCTTCTAGACAAAGAACTGACACCCCCTAATGCAGAGGTAAACTTAGTCATGTGGGAGCCAGAATCAAGTTTAACAACACTTGTTCATGTTCTTATAGAAACAATACTGTGGAAAACGGCCTCACTGTCCCAGTGGCAAAGTAATCCCTTGCCAAGCTGACAACTCCGGTTCTCACTGAATCTGAGACATTATAAATCAGTAGGTAGAAAGAGCAGCTCAGGGCTTCTTTTGCCAATAATGGTAGGACATGTAACACATGATGCAAAGACACTGTGTGACCAGTCCTTCGTTGCTATCATGCAGAGAGGTTGGTCCTTCAGGTAAGCAAGCATTGCTAAGCCCACTCTCCCTGGATTGGGCTTCCACTGCAGGCCGTGCCATGGGATAAGGACTGGTAATCAAGCAAAAGGAGGGTTACAAGCAGATGAAGCTCTGTCTCCATGTCACACTGTACTCTCTGAACTCCATCTCCCTCCTTGACTCCAACCCCGATCAGCTGCCCTTCAAAGAAAGTTAACTTTCCTCTGGTTTGGGCCAGGGGACTGGAGTCTGGGTAAGCTGCAGTCAGACAGCAAGCTGGGCGGCAGGGTGACCTGGGGGTAAGTATGGGAACAGGCAAGCTCCTCCATTGGGAGTTACTTGGCACACTTAGAAAAACGGGTTGAAAGGGCTCTAACAAAAATAAAGAGGAAAAGAATAATGGACAAAAAGTAAACAAAAAAAAAATTTTTACAGAACGATCTCTGGACATTAAAATGACAAATTTGTCATTTTTTTTTTACCTAACTTTATCCAAGACATTCAAGCCCAGCTTGATGGAATCCTACACCAAGTCCTATGCCAGCAAAAGACAGTCTGTGTACTGGTGATGGGTCTGGTCCTGGAGGTCTCCCATCTTGGGCAATTTTCTAAAGGGAAGAAATGAAACAGACAAATGTTGCTGGTGCTCAGACAGACTGTGCTGCCACACTCTCCTTGCCCGGCTATCAGGCAGGAACCTCGGCGTCACCCACCTCCTGAAGCAGGTGGGGGGAGTAAATATGGAACAGATAGGATTAGTAGTGGGTGGCTGGCAGAGTCAGAAGGCATGGGATTGAGGACTTGTGGATGGGCTGAAGGATAGTCTGAGGCATAAAGTTCGAGGAGAAAATCAGTAAAACAATCTTAAGAAAACTCCTGGCAGCTCTCCTCCCACTATTTTATCAGTGTTGTATAATAAACTTGCTGACTAGTTGATAACAGCAAAAAAGTAAACTATACAGGCGAGTGAAGCAAGTCCAGTCATGTGCCATTATCACAAGCTAATTTAAAACAAGTTTCACTCTCTACATAAACTCACATGAGAAGAAATGCTGCTCCTTCTACTGCTACATGCGGAGTCTAAGGGCTCCAGTTTTAAGATCATGTCTTCAAGCTGGCTTATCAGATCCCTCTGAGTGGTGGTGTCCAGTTGCATTTTTAAGTGCTCCAGTTTGTCAATGGGCAAAACCTTTCGAGCCTTAGAGAAATACAAGCATAACAATAATACAAATCAAAATAATGAAACATCAGATTGTGAAGTTAGACCTTGATATGATGAGGTATGCAAGTACTGGTACATTTCTAAAGGCTGATGGGATACAAATAAATGTAACTGAATGGTATGAATTACTTTGAGTAATACTTGGGATTTTAGACTAACCCTGCATTTTTAAAGTAAAAAATTAGCTGTACATATACTTTTATACTTTATAATTTAGACCACACATCCTGATTAAGCAATCTTTGTAGTACAGACAAATGTTGATAAAAGTATCTGATCAATGGGTTCTTTTTTGATCCATAAAATAAAGATTTGGACAATTTTATCTTGGTGAGTGGCTCCAGTTTTGCGTTCAAATCCTGAGGTTCTAAAACGTCAATCAAAGATAATACCATTCTATGTTAATATGCACACCGTGGCTGCCTCGAATAACAAGAGGTACCTGTGGTCAGAAGAAACATCTGGAGGGCTGAGTTTGCCATCTTGGTGGCTCTGTACTGAGACTTAAAGAGAGTGTTGGATACAAGAAAGTGCAGAGTGTATGGGAGGCTGTTCCAAAGGCAAGGAGCAGCAAAAGAAAAAGCCATTTAACCCATACCAGAAGAGAAGCAGACCCGAAGTCATAGGGCAAAGTAGGGTATTAGGAGATCATTTAAGAAGGAATAATATTTTTTCCACAAGGACTTGTCAATCAGGCAGCTGGAGAGGCAATCACGGTCTGTTTAGTGTGGGGTAAACCAGGTAAGACCCACTAGGCACAAGTGCCTATTTTCAGGGGTGACCCAGGAGCACTGGGGTGGTTAAGTGACGTACTCAGAGTCGCTCAGCATGCAAGTTGAGGTTGTTGGAATCAAACCCAGATCTGCTGGATATACCAAGCTCATTCACAGCTCGTTACTCTAACCTCTAGGCTATATTGCCAGCCAGAATAATGAGATCTGTTCCAATGGTAATGTTATTATAGTTATGAAAGGCTTTTATAATAGAGATTTTGCTGAATTTCCAATTAGATGCATACAACCAAGGAGGTAAGTGAAGGTCTGTGCCCGGAACCACTGGGGAAGGGGCAGCAACTAAACACCAGGGTGTAGTTTCAGAATTTTTTAGGTCAGGGGAGAAAACATTATTCACCACAGTAATGTTGTTTCTTTCAAAGTGATCCCTCGCTATGCTGAACAGCAGCAATCATTCCCCTTGAATATGCAGCCATGGAGCTTTAAGAATTTTATGCACATTAAGGAATCTGAAACGAAATTCAAACTCTGCTATGTAGTTACGCTTATTTCTGCACTCTAACATTAGATTTATTTCTAAAGCTAGGGTGAGCAGTGACCACTAAAACTAGCTAAATGGCTATACAAATGTTTTAAATTATACCAAAAATTTGGAAAAAAGAATAACCTAAACAAGGCAGAAAGTACAGTTATGTAAGAACTTACCGTAACAGTAGATTGTCAAGAGAAGCTTTTGCAGTAGGCCACACTGGTATAACTAGGACGCCAGGTGCCAGGACCACACGAAAAACTTCTAGCTAGCAGTTTACCACGGGAGGCTGCCCACTGCCAACGTCAGCTGCTGACATCAGCCTATCCTATTAAGGCAAGCAGTCCCCCACACTTCCCTCAGTTCTCCCGCCAGAGACCCCAGCAGGCAGTGAATGGAGAACCGAGGAGGCTCCCGAGAGCCAAAAAGAAAGGCAGAAGCAGTGTGAGAGAAAAAAAAAAGAACAGCAGGGGGAAGGAGGGAGGGAAAGCAGGGCCTGCTGCAAGAGCTTCTCTCAAAGATCTACTATTACTTCGAGGAAGGTTCTTGCACTGGTAGGACTGAGTCCCAAGCTGTACTGGATATGACCAGGGAGGAGGAGGACAAATCAGCAACCAAGAGCTCAGGAGAGAAGGCCCTGAAGAACTGCTAGGCCGAAATTGGCCCTGCGCCTAGAGGCGATGTCCAGACTGTAATGCTTGGTGACAGTGTGGACAGAACTCCAGGTGGCAGCTGCACAAATGTCCGCAACAGACACTTTTCTGAAAAAAGCCATGGAGGTAGCCATACCCCTGGTGGAGTGGCCCTTAACCACTCCTGGAAGGGCCTTGTTGTACTTGTGGTAGCAATAAAAAATGCAATTCACTAACCATTTAGACATACACTAACTGGAAACAGAAGTCCCCTCTCTCAAGGGCAAATGAAATAGACTGGTCAAATTTCCTTAAAGTTTGGTGCGGTTCGTATAGTACCGCAAAATCCTATGTATATCCAAAGTATGGAGCAAATCCTCCCCCTGATTAGAGTACTCAGGAAAAGAAACTGGAAGGTGGATAGATTGGCTCAAAGTAAACTCCAACACCAACTTGGGCAGAAACTTAGGATCGGTACGCAAAGACACCTTGTCTTTGTGAAAAAAACAAATAGGGCTCCTTACACATAAGAGCCTGAAGCTCGGAAATCCTTTGAGCAGAAGTGACAGCAACTAAAAAGAGGACTTGCCACGACAGAAAGTGCAGCTTGCAACTCACGGCCGGTTCAAAGGGAGGTAAAGTGAGTTTCTCCAACATAAAATTTAGGTCCCATGGAGGGACCGGGTCCCGAATGGGAGGTTTCAGAATGTAAAATGCCCGACAGGAAGGTGTGGTACACTTCAAGCTGGGCAACAGTTTTGTCCTCGATAGGTGCATGGTATGCAGAGATGGCAGAAAAATGCACCATGAGTGAGAAGTACTCCAAGCTGGAGTCTGAAAGGGAAAGAAGGTACTCCAACACCTGATTCACTGTCCACGTGAAGGGATCCAAATGGTGAGCAGCAGCCCAAAGGATGAAACAGTTCCATTTCATAGTGTAAGTGGCCCTGATGGAGGGTTTTCTAGCAGCCACCAGGATGTTTGCGACTGTAGGGAACACTCCGAAGTGGGCAATAGCTAGGTCCGGAGGAGCCATGCATGGAGATGCATGGACTTAAGATCCGAAAGGACTAGGGTGCTCTGGTCCTGGAAGAGCAAACCAGCGCACAGGGGCAAGGGCACCAGAGGGTCCACTGCCAGCTGCTGCAGCAAGGGAACCAAATTGGGTGTAGCCAGAAGGGAGCTATAAGAATCATCTCCACCCCTTCCAACTGGAGCTTGACCAGAACCTTATGTAGGAGCAGGAAGGGAGGAAACTTGTACAGAAACCTCCCATTCCAGGAAAGGCACAATGCGTCTCGCCAGAAGACTCCAGGCCTTGGATTGAGTGAGCAGAAAAGTGGCAGTTTTGCATTGAGTGGGGAAGCAAACAGGTCCAGCTCTGGATGAACCCACCGTTCGAAGAGATTTTCGACCATCGAGGTTAGAAGCTCCCTCTCATGAGCCTGCAACCTGGAGCGGCTGAGACTGCTGGCCAAGATGTTTTTGACACCTGAAACATGTACGGCCAAGAGCTTCAGCCCATGCTCGATGGCCCAATACCTGACTCTCATTACTTCCCAACATGGGGTAAGAGCAAGTCCCTCCCAGTTTGCTGATACAGTATAATACACCAAGTACATGTTGTCCATCTGCACCAGCAGCAGACCAGGGAGGAGATGAGTCTGAAAGGCCTGCAGAGCATAAAGGATGACTTCCATCTCCAGGACGTTGATATGGAGGACCCTGTTCCAAGTCTGTCCAGGTACCCTGGGTCTGGTGGTTGGCCAGATGAGCATCCCATCCCAGGCCGGATGCATCCGTTGTGAGAATCTGATTTTGGGGGGGGGGGTCGACAGCTGAAAGAGAAGCCCCCCCCCCACCGAAGGACATTGGCAGCTCCACCCACCATAACAGGACTCTCCAGACTGGATTGAAGACTATGACCCACTGGTCCAGGTCGTCCATGTGTTGGTCCCACTGAACCCTCAAGGTCCACTGAGGAACCCACATATGCAGTCGAGTCAGGGGAACCGTGGCAATGGCTGCCTCCATGTGGCCCATGAGGCACAGGAAATCCCTGGCAGGGACCTGAGGAAACTAGACGTGCTTGCTCCATCAGTTGCTCCGCCCTGTCCATGGGTAAAAAGGCCTTGCCCTGGCTGGTGTCCAGCATCGCCCCTATGTATTGAAGGCACTGGCAAGGACTTTGGCAGATTGACAATGATTCCCAAGGCGAAACAGACAGATAGTGCAGTCCAGAGTCTAAATCAGGCGGTCCCTGGAGGGAGCTGCTAGCAGTCAATCATCCAAGGTGGGAAACATGTAGAACCCTGCCTCCTCAAAGCAGCTACCACCAATGCCAGGCACTTGGTAAAGACTGGTGGGGGGGGGGGGCCGAAGAAAGGCTAAAACAGAGGGCCCAGAATTGAAAATAGGCTCCCTGAAAGTGGAAGCGGAGTAGGCGACGATGGGCAGAAAAGATCTGTATGTGCAGGTAAGCATCCTACAAATATCACAATTGGTAAATATATGACTTGTACCCAAACAAGAAATACACACAGTGTCTATCTACTTTTGCTATAAGTTGTCCACAAGATTCACAACATTTAAAACCCGTGGGTCCTGTGCGTTTTTTAGGTTTATCTAAATGGACCTCTGACACTGATAGACAAAAATACAAAAATATTACTTAACAATAAACCACTATTTAAAGCACCTCGGAACCGGAGGATCTTTAAATAACAACCGCTAGTGGTTCCTGGAACCGATCACTATTCGGTTCCTGAATAAAAGGGAACTGATAAATACAGTAATTTAAACAAAAATAAAGCGGTTCAGGGAACTGATCGCTAAAAATAAAGAAAAATTGAGGTAAAAACCTCTCAAATAGAGGCAGCAATTTGAAATTAAACTAAGAATGAATACTTATCCACAGATAAACTTTATTCTAAAGGCAGTTCAAGGAGAGTTCTCCGGGACGTCCTTACTAGGCAGGCGGAGTAAAGAATCTGAAGCACTCAGGGTGCAGCAGTTGCTAGGGCAGCAGTTTGAAAGTGGCATGAGCCAATTGAGAATTCCATAATTTGCATAAAATTCAATTTCTCCGGGCAGTTCAACACAGGAGGCTGACTGCATTAAGTTTAATCATAATGAGTGATTCCTGGGGTTAGGAGACACGCAGAGTAGCCATCATTTTCAGGAATCTGTTTGTGCAGGCACACTTTGTGGAGTGGATGTAAGACGAGGCTGGTAAAGAAGACATAAACACTGAAAAATCGATGTTTAACACTTAAGAAAAAGGAAAATAAAAAAGTGCAGCAAGCGCGAGTAATGGCGGTCGACTGTAGTTGTTGGGTCCATGGGTTGATGGTGGGAAAAGAACTGAGACAGGTATGGGGGACCATCCACCTTTATAAGTGGCTGACATCCGCGATGGGGGGGTCCCCTGTGGTAGACTGCTAGCTAGAAGTCTTCCATGTGGTCCTGGTGCCTGACAGCTTAGTCTCACTGGTGTGGCCTGCTGCAAGAGCCTTCCTCGAAGTAAGATCGGACTTATTTGTTAGGAAAAATAAGATCACTCAGGCCACTGAGCTACATCTGTAAAGGCACTGTAACAAGTAATGCTCAAGTAAAAAGAAACCAATTCTTGTTTGAACTTTTTACCATGTTCTGGAAGGGGATTAGGGATTGTAAAAATATAGCGAGGGATCCCTTTGGAAGAAACAACATAACTAGGGAGAGTTGATTTTTTTCTTCAGATCCCAAGAATCTTGACTTTTTCTTGACGGCAGCAGACTCTATAGCAGTACCTTGGGAGGCTGGATACAGAACCTATTTAGGCAAAAAGGTTCTGCAAGACAGCAGTGCAAAAGCTGGCATCTCTTCTAGACTGTATGTCCAGACAGCAGTGCTTTGTGAAAGCTTGTACTGTTTTCTAGGCAGCTGCTTTACATATTTCCCGTAGGGGAATACCCCTCGATGCTGCCACAGAGACAGAGGTGCCCCCTGTAGAGTGGGCCCTCAGGCAGTTACGTGGCAATTTACCAGCTCTGTTTTAACAGAATTGTATGCAGGACACTATCCAACCAGAAATTGTTCTCTTACATGCTGGTTCGTCTTTTCCCACTTTACTACAAGTGTCAAAACTGAGTGGTAGTGGATCAGACCTCCTTTATGTGGTACAAGTGGCAGCTCAGTGTCATCTTCACATTCAGACTGTGGAGCTTTCACTCTCCTAAGCTGGATTTTGCTGTGAAGAAAACTGGAAGGGCAATTGATTCAGATGGAATTCAGACACCACTTCTGGGAGGAATTTTCTGGTTTTCCTTAGGACTACCTTGTCCATATGGAAGATTACATAGCTAAGATCTGTGCAGAGGGCTTGTTGCTCCCTCACTCTTCTGTCAGATGTCACTGCCAGCAGAAAAACTGTTTCCAAAGTGACATACTTCAGTGCAGCATTAGCCACGGACTCGAAAGGAGCCTCCATCAGCTAGGCAATGCACACATTCAAGTCCGGGGGGCAGAATCCCTTATTGGAAGAAACAGGTGAGTAAGGACTTTGAAAAACCTTTTGAAAATGTGTTGTGAGGCCACTGACCTGTCTGACAGCTAATAGGTAAGTTGATAATTCTGCCAAATGAACCTTCAGGTTTGAGGGCTTTAAGCCCAAAGACTGGAGATGGGCTTGGTAGTCCAGGATTGTAGACATGCCTGCCTGGAGGGCACTGTCATGTCTAGCAGACCACCAAAAGGAAAATATTTTCCATTTTGAAGCAGAACTTTTCCTTTTTGCTGGTTTCTTAGAAACATTCAGTGCAGCCGGCACGGTGGCGCAGAGGGCCGAGACACTGGATGCTTTACCTCGCGTTATGCTGGGGACCCATGTTCGGGAACAAGCATGGGCCACCGGAGGTCAACAGGGGAGGAGAAGGATTGAGCGTCCGATGGACTGCTCTCCAGTGATCGGCATCCTACTGCCCCTAGTGACACCTGGGGGACAGTGCGCCAATGCTACAGTAAAGGGAGGAGAGAGGGCAGATGCTTGGAGGACCACGGGCATCACTACACACCTCACCTCAGGAAGAAAACGAAACAGGTCCTGGCCACGCAGCATGACACTGTCCCCTGTGGACGCCACCCCCGAGAAGGCACCTCCCTGGCTGGATCCGTTTTGGGTGGGCTGAGATGCTCCCCACCACCCTGTCATGAAGGGTTAAGTCGTGGGAGAATAAGGGGGTGGAGGGCCTGACCCTTGGGGGACGGCATCAGGGGGATGACAGTTAATGGTATTTGGAGTGCCAGCCAGGACAGGGAAGAAATACCATACTAAAAATTAAAAAAAAAGAAACATTCAGTACTTCTATTACTTTCTTAGAGAGGTTTAATCTATTTACACTGGCCGACAGAACGCGGCTTAGATGTGCATCGTGTCGGTCTAGCTGCACTGCTGGGTCCAACGTTCACTCCATTAAGTGTAATTTATACTTAAATAGGTGATACAGGACAGGCAGGAGTGGAATACACAAGACACATGAATGAGTGGAGAGTGACCTAGGGTTACCTGATGAGTGATGGTTCCGGAGGTCACTCTCTGTGAGTTCAGATATCTTGCGTATTCCACTCCTGCCCATCATGTATGTGATTTCTACAATAGGGCTTCTTGTGTCCTGTGGGGTTGTTTTATGCTTGGGTTTGTTGTTTTTATGTTAGTTTTCTTTGTGTGTTTTTTTTTGTGTTTGTTTTTTTGCTGTTCGGTATTGTTCTGCAAGTCTGCTGTGCTGTTATGGATAGGCTGGTGTGTGGTGTTCTGGATGGCTGCTTTTATTTCTGAATGGGCTTTTTTTTTGTGTTTCTGTTGGTTGGTGTGGGGTAGTTTATGGGTTTTATGTTGCAGTTTGATTGGCTGTGTTTGCTGTTTTTCACTAGGCTGTAATTTGGCTGGAGTGCTGTTCTGGGTAAGTTTGTGTAATGGTGGCATATGTGAATGGAGTCCGCCTTTGCCATTCTGAGTGGACTCTGGATTATTTTGTGGAGTTCTTATTTCATGCTGGATATTTACTGTACATGTGGAGGTGAATATATGTCTGTTATATATATATATATATATATATATATATATACACACATACACACACACACACACACACACACACACACACACACACCCTGTTACAATTTTATTATATGTGCATGTGACACTGTTTTTGGGGGGGGTTATGTTTATGTTGTGTTCTCTGGTTTATTTCACTGAAAGTACTTTGTTATTTACGTTTATTTTTGTTTTGGCTTTTGTCACGGTTTATTTCTCCGTATTTTTATTATATTTAATTTTATTTTCCTGTGTTTCCCAGTTTATTTCAATGACGAGGTTGTTTTGTTTCTTTAGTGTCCATGTGTCTTCAGGAGTTTCTTTATTCTGGTTGTGTGGGTTTTATGCTTGCAATATTCTTATTTTAACTTTCTATATTCCTCTGTGAAGTTTCAAGTTCTTAACTTCTCCAGTAGTTTGTTTTTTTTGGTTTGTTTATTCTGATTCTGTGCCAAATTTGATTACTCTTGCTCATTTTTTCCCTTTTGTTTCATACAGGGTCTCAATCTCTGGTCCATATGCGCATTGCTGTGTAGGAGGAATGCCGAAAGCGTGAGGAGTACTAGGTTTTCATTTAGTTTGTGAATTACATGCAGGTGTGTTCATTTTTAAAAATGTTGTCTTGGAAGTACTCTGGGGGAGGGGGCTTGTTGGGGTAACACTGTTGAAAGTGGCCAATGGCCAAGGTTTTAGTGACCAATGACAAAACTTTTATCAACAATATATAGTAGGCTAACCAAAAGGCTGAGGAAATAGAAAGGTGCAAAATGGCTAGTGTAGATTGATAAAGGGATAGTAAAAAGTGAAGGTGGCTAGTAGATGACTAAATAATGCCAACATGTGAATTGGCATATGAGTAGCAATGGCTGCAAGTGGCCAAGTAAATGAATGATACCACCATGTCAGTTAATGTGCATGCATGTGTAAGACTTTAAAATGTTAATGGTTGAAATGAAGAAAATGAAATAATTCAAGAAGCACAGAGCAGAGGTCTAGCTTGGAATTGCCCTATTCAGCAGAAAAACACTGCGTATCAAAACATGTCTTTTTAAAAGGTTATGGATAAGATAAGAATGCAGCTGCTAGTAACCACGGCTGGCCTTAATGATCGAGTTCCCCAATTTGGCCACTGTCTGGTTTTTTATCTGTAAACCGAGTATTTTTAAAACAGTCACATCCCCTTGCACGTTTTCTGTATCCTGAAGTAAGTAGTTTTGATAAATAAAAAAACCCTGATTACTTGTTTTTCCATTTAAGAATGACTGTATGTCTCTGGCAAAGTGTCAAAAGTATCTTATGGCCAATGTATTTTCGAACCCAAGTCTTATGACTTGTTGAATGACATATTGTTTGTGTTTTAAACTGCTGAGGTATTTTTTGGGAAATTCCAGCCTTGCATTTTTTTCTAAGCTTGCTACACATAAATATGGGACCTATGGTTATGTCCAGCATCCCTTCAAGAAGATGCAGTCTCGGACAATCTGCAGTCTGAGACTATCCATAAATTGCTCGGGGGATCCAGAGATATATGGTTTCATGTGACTCTGAAATTCTGTAGCCCTGTAATGCAAATATTAGTAGCTGTCTAGACTGTATGTTAGAAACACCCCAATGGACTGTTTCATTGGCTGTAAGATTAAATTGTATCAGGTACACTCGGGTAGTAGCAGGCTACCTGATGCCTACAAATGACAGACTATCTCAATAAATTACAACTAATTTGGCAAAGAAATAGTGTGGTGGCTTTATTGAATTACTGAGAATTACCAAACAGGAACCTGTATAATTAAACCCGTTTTACTACGTAGGCACTGTGGGTTTACTTGACCTGTGAAGTTTTCACTAGAGGTATATTTGGTATTTATTTCCACTGTGAACACATCATGTTCCGTTTATTTCATGGTAGTGGAAATACATGGATTTACTGCATCCGACATGCACTCCACCCCTATTGTATAAATGTTTCCATATTATTGCTGTATAATTAATGGGCTTCCCTTTTTCCCATAGGGAAACCATGGCACAATTTGCCGTAATTAAGGAGTGTTTATTAAGGTAAACACGCGCACAGTTTCCCTCACTCTGCGCATGTCCATCCTGCAGTTCCTCGGTCTGCAACCACTCGCCTTGGCTCGCCTTCTCCTTCCAAATGAAACCGACAGACAAGCAGAACTAGGCGGTATTTTTTTTATTTTAAACTCAGTGGGGGAAAAGAAAGCACTTCTTCAACTGAGTTTTTTAAAATTCAGACGGGACTGATGTGTACAGTGGCAGAAAACAGAACCGGAGCATGAGTGCACCAAAAGGGCTAGTATTTTATATAGATGCTGTGATGAAAAAGGGAAACCCAGCAATTACATAAAATAAAAAATGGGGTGGTGTGTGGAAAGAAAAAATTACTCACCTTAGTAATTGCTTTTCTTCTCATGGAGTCTTGCTATATTATGACAATTAGCAGTTAGCCACAGCACTTGAACTGCCCCGGAGAGGAAGGAGTTAACTCCAGGCTGACTGGAGTTCCAAGCGCAAGCGCTTTGCTGAAAGCTCTATCTGGCTAGTTTCAAACTGAAACTGTCAGATCTTTACGGAGCCAACACTAAGCAAAAGTCTGTGTGGAAAAAACCCTACACTAGCCAAATGGCTACCTACTAGTAGAATAACAATAACAGAAACAACAACAACAATATCACCCCTAACAAGCACTATTAGGCCCCCCCTCCCCAAAAGACAGAAGTCCAGGAGGGGGGCCAAACATACAACCAAAAACAGAAATACCTAGTTTTCCTAATCCTAAAGAAAAGGGGAAAAGGGAAAAAGAGCTATAACGGCATGACACAGTGCTTGCACTAATTTGCCAACCCCTTACCCAAGTAGAAGTTCTGAGAGGGGCAGGTTGGAGGGGTGGTCATAATATAGCAAGACTCCATGAGAAGAAAAGCAATTACTAAGGTGAGTAATTTTTTCTTCAAACACCATGAAGTCTTGCTATATTATGACAATTAGCAGATTACACAGCAGTACCTCCATGGAGGAGGGCCAGAACCTACTTAGAAAATAGGCTCTGAAGCACGGTTGTGCTAAACTGAGCATCTCTCCTGACTGGACATCCAGGGAGTAATGCTTGGTAAAGGTGTGAACTGTTTTCCAGGTAGCAGTGACAGATTTCCAGAATGGAATATCTCTAGCAGCCGCTAGAGATGCAGCTGTACCCTGGGGAATGGGCCCTCAGTCCTGAGGGGGTTCTCTACCTAGTTTTTGTAGCAAAATTGATACAAGAGACAATCCACCTGGCAATTGTCCTCTTAGTGGCAGGTTTCCCTTGCCAACCTCACCATAGGTAAGGAAGAGTTGGAGGATTCAACCTGTGACCCTTGGTGCGCTCCAAATAGTAGCTTAAAGCTCTTTTGATTGATCAACTGTGCAATCTCCTCTCACCCAAGGAAGAATGCTCAGTGAAAAATACTGAAGGAGATGGATTGTTAAGATGGAAATCTGAAACCACTTTAGGTAAAACTTTCTGTTAGTCCTGAGGACTACCTTTATCTCTGTGAAAAGAAATAAAACTTTTCCACTGACAGGGCTTGTAACTCACTTATGAGTCTGGCAGAAGTGATGGCCACTAGGAAAACAGTTTTCCAAGTTAGGAACTTAGGTCTGCTGAGACAGAGGTTCAAAGGGGGTTGCATTAACTGAGCAATGCACACATTAAGGTCCCAGGCAGGGCTGGTCCCGAAAAGGAGGGTTAGTGTGAAGTAACCCTTAAAAAACTTGGAAAACACAGGGTGAGAAGAAGGAGGCAGGCTTTCCTGCTGATATAAAAGCAGAGACAGCTGCCAGATGAACCTTTAAGGTAGCTGGCCTGAGGCCATGGGAATTAGGATGGACCAAGTAGTCCAGCAAAATGGGCAAATCAGCAGATTCTGGGACAATTTGCTTCCCAGAACACCAGATGGAGAACCTCTTCCATTTGGAATTATAAGTGGCCCTAGTGGAAGGCTTCCTAGAGGCCTTTAAAATATCAAGGACACCTTGAGAAAGGTGTAAATCAGCAAATTCTAACTCCTCAAGAGCCAAGCCTTGAGGTGGAGGGATTTGAGGTCCGGATACCAAACTCTCCCCTGGGCACAAGTCAGCAGGTTGTGGACCCTGGGAAGGTCCAGGGGAGGGTGGACTGTCAGGGACAGAAGCAGTGGGTACCAGGGTTGCCTGGCCCAGTCTGGTGCAATCAGAATCACTTTGCAGGGCTGGGATCTGATTTTTACTAACACCCTGAAGAGAAGGGGAAGGGGGAAAGGCATACAGGAACTTCCCTTCCCAATCCAACAGAAAGGCGTCCAGGGGGACTGAGCCCATTACTGGAGGCCTGCAACAGAACAGAGGAAGTTGGTGGTTATCTGGGGCTGCGAAAAGATCTATCTGAGGAGTGCCCCATCTGGCAAAGACTGACCCCAGCACTAGGGATTCAAAGACCATTCATGATGACCCTGAGAAATCCTGCTGAGGGCATCCGCTAGGACATTGTCCTTCCTGGAAGGTGAACTGCTATTAGGGAGGTGTTCAGGAGTAAGCCAGAGACCACAACTTCATTGCTTCGGTGCACAAGGCTGATGACCGAAGTGCCCCCTGCTTGTTGATGTACCACATTGTTGTGGTATTGTCTGTCCTGACCTGAACTACTTTGTTCTGGACAGATGATGAGAAACCTGAAGAGCTAAAAGACAGCTCTGAGTTCCAATAGGTTGATGTGGAGCAGAGATTCCTGGGGACCACACTCCCTGAGTGAAAGGTCGCCCAGTGCGCCCCACCCCAGCAAGGGAGGCATCCGTGGTGAGGGTGAGGGAATGAGAAATGGGAATGAAGGGGACCCCTTGTCTTAGATTGCTCTGATCCTGCCACCACTGAAGAGCCAGAATCAGAGTTGGGGTCACTGGGACCAATTTGGTAAGGGGTCCCTCCTTTGGGACCAATAGGCCTCAAATGAAACTGAATGTCTCATCTGGAATCTTGCTCCTTGCACTACAGCTGTGGAGGCAGCCATGTGCCCTAGAAGTTGCAGAAAGTGCCTTGCTGGTCGAGAGACCACGTAGGGTGAAAGAGGATGCCAGGGCAATCAGCTTCTCTACACTTTCCAGGGAGAAATGCCTGGCCAACTTTGTGTCCAATTCCGCACCTATGAAAGTTAGTACCTGAACTGGTTCTAGAACTGACTTTGGCAATTCAGCAGGAATCCCAGGAAGTGAGAAGCTGCTGGGTGACTTGCAAGTGGGATTTTACCTGATCTGGGGACTGACCCACAATGAGCCAGTCGTCCAGGTAGGGAAACACAGCAACCCCTTGCCTTCTTAAATGAGCCACTACCACAGCTAGACATTTGTGAATACCCTTGGAGCAGAGGTAAGACCAAGGGCATTGCTCTGAACTGGTAGTGACCTGAGGGCAGTTCGAACCTGAGGTATTTTCGGTGAGAAGGCCTGATCAGGACATGAAAATAGGCATCCTTGAGGTCCAGGGAGGCTAGCCAGTCCCCTGGCCTGAGGGAGGGCAAAATCATTGCCAGAGTTAACATTTTGAACTTTGGTTTCAAAAGATGCTTGTTCAGGTACCTTAAGTCTAGAATGGGCCGCCATTCTCCTGTCTTTTTTGGGGTAAGAAAGTATCTGGAGTACAGCCCCTTGCCCTGGTGACAAGGAGGAACCCCTTCCACTGCTTTGCAGTCTAGGAAGGAAGAGACCTCTGCTTCCAAAGCAAGGGCCTCTAAAGGGCTTGCAGGTGGAAAATGTCTGGTTCTCATCTTTGGAAACTGTTTGAAGCTGAGAACCAGACCCCGTTACTACCTCCAGAACCCATTTGTCCGAGTTAGGGACACCCAGTTCTGGCTGAAATAAGCCAACCTGCCTCCAACTGGTACAGGAGAATCGGCCCTGGGCACCCCATCTGGGTGCCTGCTTGGCAGAAGCTTAGGCTGAGGGGTGGGGACGGTTTACCTCGCCCCACCTACTTCTGCCTCTGAAAACCTCTGTGCAAAAGCAGAGGAGGCTTGGGATTGATAAAAGGCCTGTGGAAGGCCTGCCCCTACCTCTGGGAGTGCGCCTCTGTGGAGTGGCATGCCGCTCCTTGGCCTGGGCACTTTTGTAGTAGTTCTGTATTCATCCATCTTTTTCATATAATTTTCCGTTTGCTCTCCAAACAGAGAATTTCCCACCACAGGAAAATCCATAGCCTTTGACTGAGTATCCTGTGACAGATTAGTGCACCTGAGCCATGCCAACCTACGGAAAGCTACAGAAGTGGCCATGACCCTAGAGGAAACATCATTAACGTCTACAGCAGTATGAAATTGAACTTTAGAGGCTTCAATGCCATCAGCAGCCACCTGTTCAATTCACTAGCCAGCTGGCCATGGGCCTGCTTGGCTAACTGCAACACTGTATCCCATCTAGATTTCTGATATCTAGCCACATAAGCCATATAATTTGCCTGCCTGAGTCCCAAAGAAGCTGCCATATACTGTTTTTCGCCATTGCATCAATCTTCCTGGAATCCTTATCAGGAGGATGTGAGGCCAGGGGGATATTAGCCTTGTCACAGGCTGCAGCTTGTACCACCCCTACATGACTACACTGCTCAGTGAGGAAGTCTGTATCAGGGCATGATAAAGTATACCTTCTGTCCATTTTTTTATCTACAGGAGGGACAGAATGAGAATTTTTTAAAATTTTTGTTGTTTGCTTCCTAAATGACTTATGCAAAGGAATAGACAACCTCCTAGACTCTGGGATATCCATCATCTCAACATAATCAGGCTCCTCTTGCTCATCCACAGCCTCTTCCAAGGGAAGCTGGAGGGTTTCTGCAACCTTTTTGTAAAACATAAAATGAGAAGGGGACTCAGACAGCATAGGGGAGATTCTAATGGTCTGTCTGGAGAAATGTCCGGTTCAATGGGCACCAGACCCTCCCAGCCACATACATAATGATCAAAATCTTCCTCCCCTCCTGTGGTTCATAAAATTCCTCAACATCATACTCTTGAACCACTGGAACCGAACAACCAACCTTTGCCAGCTGTTGGTGGTTCGGCCGGTCCCTGAGACAGTGACTGGACAATCTGTATGGCTTTAGTTATCTCTGCAGCAGTTGGAGAGGCAATCTTGCACTCCAGACCTGCTGATTTCTTAGATTTTTACTGGGACTGGTTCCTCAGAACCAGCCTTCCTTTGCCCGAGGAAGTCACGCCTGGTCAGGAGGCACCCCTCTGGTCAGTGGGTGCTGGACCGGGCTGGCCATCCGGGTCAGCGGACTTTTTGGCCTCTCGTTCCCTGAGCCGGCCCAATCTTTTCTCCAGGGTGGCTGCAGGGAAATTCTTACACACCTGGCAGTCTGACAGGAGGTGGTCAGCCCCCAGACAATAAACACATGTGGTGTGTGGGTCAGCCTTGGCAAAGGCTTCCCCACAAACATCACAGTGTTGAAACCCAGTGGGCCCGGTTTTTCTTTTGGGTTTCTCAGACATAATGCCAGCCTATCCAAAAACTTGCCCTTTTTATTGCAGTGCCAGGCAAGACACCCTTATCGGTTCCTAACCGTGTCACGGGTATTTGAAAAAACCCAATTTAAGAGATGGGTTTTTTTAGAACCGATAAGAACCGGGAACCGCACTCTAAAAGCCCAAGCTATTATTTAAAATTGTTTTTTTTAGCAAACCGATCGGTTCAAAACCGAACCGATAATTAATTTCCACACAGACTTTAAAATCCTGTACTTACGGTTTACCAGATAGAGCTTTGAACCGAAATGCGGTAAAATAAATAGTTATTGCGGTTAAAATGAACCGAAAACTCTCGTTTGAACCGAAATGAACCGAGCTGAAGGAGCAGATCTCCGGGAGCGACTGTTCAATGAAGCGGAGTAAAAAGAATCTGACAGTTTCAGTTTGAAACTAGCCAGATGAAACTTTCAACTTAAGCGGCAGCGCTTGGAACTCCAGTCAGCCTGGAGTTAACTCCATCTCTCCGGGGCAGTTCAAGTGCTGTGGCTAACTGCTAATTGTCATAATATAGCAAGACTTCATGGTGTTTGAACTCAAAGTTTACACATCCACGAAGTGTTAGATGCTGTAATAAACCCCTCAAGCTTCACGCTCAGGGTTTATGCATCATCTAATACCTCGTGGGTGTGTAAATTTCACACACACCACCCCATACTTTATTCTATTTGTATTATATCTTCTGGTAGAGTATTACACAGCCTTCCCACACATTGGGAGAAGGTGTTTAATCTCCCATTTCTCTTAATGTGTTCTAATTTAATTTGTAGTGTGTGCGATCTAAGGCTAAGGGGTTTCATCTGAATCTTGAATCCCATTTCCTTCACCGGTTCTTCATCATTCATTATTCTGATCATTTGGAGATTTCCTCTCACCCTCCTATGTTCAAGGTAACACATCCCTAGGCTTTCCAGTCTATCTTCTTATGTCATGTGGTGTAATCCAGAGACCAACTTGGAGTTCTACGCTGGGCCCTCTCTACATCCTTCCTTATATACAGACTCCAATGTTGTGTACAGTAATCTAAGTATGGCAGTATAGCACAGTGGTTTAAGGCTCTGAGCTGCAAATCTGGTAACATCCAGCAAACCAGACCTGGGTTTGAATCCCACAGCTTCCACTTGCGTACTGTGTGACCCTGAGCAAGTCACTTAACTTCCCTGTGCTCCCAGGTCGATCCTGTAAAAAAGCTTTCAACTTAGTGTGCTACACCTGGTTAAACAACTGAAAAAAAGGTGAGGTCTGACAAATGCTCTATACAGTGGCATAATACATTGTCTACTTCTACTCATAAAAGCATTTTTTATGCAAATAACTATAAGGTTTGATTTCTGAACCAACCTGATACAATAGTTGCTGAATTTCAGCTATTTAATCGATTACAATACCAAAGTCCCTTTCGGTTTCTATTTTTTTAAATAACTTTTGCATTTGTGTGACGCTCCTGATGTGTTATTTTTTCGCAGGTGTAGAATGGAACATTTTTCTATGTTGAACAACATATTATTGCTTAGGGCCCATTGTTCTACTTTGTATAGGTCATCACCGAGTTTACTCCTCTCTTGGACAATGTTCACAGGGCCCCCATAACTTCATATCATCAGTGAATTTCTCAACCCAACCGTTTATGTTAGTATGAAGGTCACTGACAAATACAGAAAAAAAGTACGGGACTCAACACGGAGCCCTGTGGCACTCCACTTGTGATACCACCATCACTAGATAGAACTCCATTTATTCTTACTTTCTGTGACCTATCACTCAGCCAATTCTGCACCCAATTAATAATTCTACTACCTAATTCTAACTTCTTTAATTTTCCTAATAAGATGGAATATGGGACTTTGTCAAAGGCCTGTTGGAAATCCAAAAAGACAATGTCAACGGTCAGACTTTCATTTATGGTTTTATTCACCTTTTCGTAGACGCAAAATAGACTGGTGCTGCATGCCATGTTCTTTCTAAAGCCACGTTGTGTGCTAGCATTAAAAAAGTTACTCACCTGTAACTGTAGTTACAGGAGTGGTATATGGTGTACATCCACACTGTAGCAGTATTCCTTTCCCTTTAAAATGTCCGGAAGGTCTTCAAGCTGGCTCCTCCCACCCCAGTGGTGTCCTCCTTGGCACCATCCCATGATGTCAGATCTTGCATGCTGGAAGCAAAATAGGTGTGCCACTTGCCAGGGGAGTTTGGGTGGGTCGTGTGGATCTACACCATATACCACTCCTAGAAAGTACAGTTGCGTAAGAACTTACCGTAACAGTAGATCTCCGAGAGAGGCTCTTGCAGTAGGTAATTACAAACAGGACTGAAGCCAGCAGGCATCAGGACCCCACGGAAAAATTTCTAGCTAGCACTCTCTGGCGGGGGACCGCCCCATGTCAGCTGACCGACGTCATGTGACATCAGTATAAAGGGGCGGTCCTCCACGCCCGCCTTCCAGCTCTTTCCTGCCAAAGGCCAAAAAGGCAAGATGAGAGAGAAGCGGATGTTTCCTTCCCTAGAAAGGGAGCTGAAAAAGCTTAGGGGGATGGAGGGTGGGAAGGTATTACCTACTGCAAGAGCCTCTCTGGAAGATTTACTGTTACGGTAAGTTCCTACGTAACTGTACTATCTTACTTCAAGAGGGCTCCTGCAGTAGGTAATTACAAATAAGACCGAGTCCCAAGCAGTTTGGAACAAGAAGAAGCAAATGGGAGGTGGAGGAAACTACCCAAATGTAGACCCTCTGGCTATGAAGGTCTTAGGAAAGAAGACCTTGTAGCACAGCCAACCCGAAGCCAGCTCTACGGCGAGAGGCAATGTCCAAACTGTAATTTATCTTAAAGGTATGGACAGAAGTCCAAGTTGTGGCTGCACAGATGTCTGCCGCTGACACATTCTTGAAACAAGCAGCAGAGGCAGCGACCCCCCTGATGGAATGGCCTCTGACTTGACCCAGCAGGGTCTTGTGGTACTTGTCATAACAGAAAGTGATACAATGAGCCAACCATTTAGACAGGCATTGTTTGGAGACACCAGTGCCTTCTCTTTTATGAGCAAAAGAGACAAACAGTTGATCAGTCTTTCTGAGATCCTTCGTCCTGTTGGTGTAGTATCTCAGAATTCGGTGAACATCCAAAGTATGCAAGAGGTACTCCTCTTGATTGGAGTGCTGCGCAAAGAAAGCAGGCAGCTCAATGGATTGATTCAGCGTAGATTCCACTACCACCTTAGGGAGAAACTTAAGGTTGGTACGCAGAGCCACACGTTCCTTGTGAAAAATCAAATATGGGATTTTGCACAACAGGGCCTGGAGCTCGGAAATACTTCGAGCAGAAGTAATGGCCACTAGGAAGAGAGTCTTCCAGGAAAGGAACTTTAGGTCTGCTGAGACTGCCGGCTCGAAAGGTGGCAGGGTAAGCTTCTCAAGAATAAAATTCAAATCCCAGGGACGGGCAGGAGTGTGAACAGGGGGTCTCAAGTGGAGAACCCCTCTAAGAAAAGTCTTAGAGGCTTCCAACTGCGCAAAAGTTCTTTCCCCCAAAAGGAACATGGTAAGCGGACATGGCCGCCATGTGACCCTTCAGAGAGGAATGACTGGGACCCAGATAAAAGAGATGTCACATGTAGTCCAAAAGCCTCCCAAAAGAGCAAGAGAAAGGCTTGAAATCTTTGGAAGAGGCCCAAATAGAGAACCGTTTCCATTTCATTGCATAGGGAGATCTAGTGGAGGGCTTTCTGGCCTCCACCAGAATCTCAGCCACCAGCGGGGAAATCCCGAATCGGGCTTGAGCTATGTCTGCAGGAGCCACGCATGCAACTGAAGGGACTTGAGGCCTGAATGGACCAGGGTCCCCTGATCCTGGGTCAGCAGAGGTTGCGAAAGTGGAAGAAGAAGAGGAGGTTCCTCTGAATACTGTTGCAGAAGAGAGAACCAAACTTGCCTGGGCCAGAAAGGAGTGATTAGGATCATGCGAGTTCCTTCTGAGCCAAGTTTCTGTAAGACTCAAGGAATCTAGGGAATCAGGGGGAAGGCATAGACGAATCTGCCCTTCCAGTCTACAGACAGAGCATCTCTCTAAAAAGCGCTGCACCCCGGAGCGAGCGAGCAGAAGGCGGGAAGTTTTGCATTGAAAGGAGACGTAAACAGGTCTACCTGGGGTGTTCTACAATGTTGAAAGACATCGTCCACTACCCCTTGATCCAGTTCCCACTTGTGAGTGTGCGCAGATGACCGAATGAGGTGGTCTGCCAACGTGTTCTCGACCCCTGGGACGTGAATTACCGTGACGTGAAGGTTGTGCTGCACTGCCCAATCCCAAACTCACATCGCCTCCCTTCAGAGAGGGTAGGAATGGGTTCCTCCCTATTTGTTGATGTACCAGACTACACACATGTTGTCCATCTGGACAGCCAGATGCCCCGGGAGCAGATACAGATCTTGTAAAGCATACAGCACAGCCCAGAGCACGAGCACATTTATGTGAAGTGTCTGTCTGAGCCTGGACCAGGAGCCCTGGGTCCTGTGAGACCCCAGGTGGGCTCCCCAACCCTCGCCTGAGGCATCTGTTGTCAGCGTCGGGGGGGAGCAGAAAGGAACTCCCCAGGAAAGGTTCTCCTGAACCATCCACCACTGCAAGTCCCGAACCACAGGGCTGGAGACCAGAACCTGTAGATCTAGGTCGTCCACCAGCTGATCCCACCGAGACTGAAGTATCCACTGAGAGATTCTCATGTGGAGCTGAGAGCGAGGGACTGTTGGAATAGCAGCCGCCATAAGCCCGAGGAGGCGAAGGACTGACCTGGTGCTGACCTGCCTGTGGCTGGACAACAGGCTGACCCGAGCCTAGAGAGTGGCCACCCTGTCCAGTGGCAGGAATGCCATGCCGGAGGTTGTGTCCAGAATCGCCCCGATAAACTGAAGCCTCTGGGACGGGATCAGATAAGACTTGGCCTGGTTGGTGGTAATACCCAGGCTGGTGAAAACCTGCAGGGTAAGGGAAAGGAAGCACAGGAGTTCCTCCCTGTATGGGGCCACCAGGAACCAGTCGTTCAGGTACGGGAAAACCTGAACCCCCTAGGTATGCAGGTAGGCCGCTACCACCAAAAGGCATTTGGTGAACACTCGGGGCACCGAGGAAAGACCAAATGGGAGGGCCTTGAATTGGGTAGTGGTCTCCCTGGAATGTAAAACAAAGGTATTTGCGGTGGGAAGGGCCAATAGGGATATGCAGGTAGGAATCCTGCATATCCAAAGCGCACAGCGACTGTCCCGGCCGAAGGAGGGGCAGAAGACTCTGCAGAAAGAGCATTCTGAACCTTTTGTACTCCATGAACAAGTACAGGGAGCCAAGGTCTAGAATTGGCCTCATGTCTCCTGACTTCTTCGGAACCAGGAAGAAATGAGAAGTAACCCGTTCCCCGAAGGTGGGATGGGATGGGCTCTATCGACGCCTTCAGAAGAAGGGAGGATATTTCTTCCCTAACTAGAAGGAGGTGTTCTGGGGAGTAAGATGACCTGGGGGCAGGGTTTGTGGTGGTTTCTGAAGAAACTCTATTGAGTGTCCTTCTGCTATCAGCTGGAGCTCCCAAGTGTTTGAAGTGATCCTCTCCCAACCCAGTAGATGGAAGGAGAATCTCCCTCCTACCGGTTCCTCTGGGGAGAGGAGAGGAGTCAGGAGGAGTGGGGTAGCGTCGCGGCTGAAGCTCCCACCGCTTTTTTGGGCAGGGGGCTTGGCAGCCGGAGGGGCCTGACGTTTGTTGGCCCGCTTTCCCTGAGGTTTTGCTTTGGGCAGAGACCGTCTGCAAAAGGGACGACGCTGAGCCTGAGGGGGCCTGTACAAGGAGTCAACAGCCTTAAGTGCAGTACCCTTCTTCTGCAGATCGGCGATGATGTCCTTGACATTGCCACCGAACAGCACTGAACCCCTGAAGGGCACGTCCTGGATAGCAGACTGCACCTCCGGGACCAAACCTGACACCCGGAGCCAGGCATGATGCCGCAAACCCATGGCGAAAGCCGAGCTCCGACCAGCAGTGTCCACTGCGTCATACGTGGCACGGAGCATTTGCCGACTGGCCGAAGGCGCAGACCAAACTAGGTCAGCCACTTCCTGCTTTGTCTGAGACTCAGGAAGGGATTCCAATTTAGTTTCCTCCTCGCTAAGGATCATCTTCTGGTAATCCCCCATGTAAGCAACATAGTTCAGGGCCCTGTTTCCCAGAGTGGAAGAAGCATAGACCTTCCTCCCATACTGGTCCAGAAGGCGGGACTCCTTGTCAGGTAGAGACAAGCTCAAGTGCTTGGGGTTAGCCAAACGGCCATGAGCGGTGCTAATCACGATCGAATAAGCTCTGGGGTGTGAATTCAAGGAATCAACACCCTCCGGAGCCTGATACAGCCTGTCCGACTTCCTCAGAAGTGGGGCTAATGTCGATGGTTGTTTCCAAATAGTGGACACAAGGTCGGCATGAGGCTCGATCCAGGGTGGAACCAGAATAGGAGCAGCCTCAGGCAGATCCAGGTGCACAACAAGTTTTTTACACTGTGTATCTGGCTCCAAGGATTGCCACTGATGAACAGCCTGGATTTTACGCAGCAACTCCAGGAAAAAAGGATCCTCCGGAAGGGACTTCGGAGGAGTCCTTGGCCTGGGCTTGTCTGGAGTGCGTGTCTTGTCATCTAGATTGGAGCGACAATCGGAGTCATCTGAGGTCTCTGAGGAAGATGAAGAAGAGGAGGACTCCTCCTGGTGCGGGGGAGGAACGGACCCCTTGGGAAACCCACGGTTAAGCATATCCTCCCCTGCCTGGAACCGGAGGGCTCACCTCTGGTGTCAGGAGGGGGGTACGGAGTCTCTCGCCTCCGGCATCAGTGGGCCAGAACCGGGTCTGGCATCAAACGATGGCTTTCTACTTCCCTGGTGAGCTAAGCCTTGGCCTCAGCCCACCAGGAAGCCAGAGTCTCCTTCAGATCCATCGGCAGCTTAGGGGGTGGTGGAGGAGGAAGGGGGTATGGATACTGGGGATATCCGTACGGCATGTATCCGTAGTCAGACGGCAGGAAGCCTGGCATCAAGTACTGGGGCACCGTGTACTGTGGCATCGGGTACTGGGGTGCCGGATACTGTGGACCTGGGTATGATGGCGTCGGATATGACGGAATCAGATATCCAGGCACCAGGGGCTCTGAAGGAGCAGAAGGCCCTGGGAACGGCCCAGTGGGCGGGCCCAGAACGGGAGGCCCGGAGGGCCTGGTGTTCGGCAAGGGGATGTAGCTGGGCATCGGGTAGGCCGGCGTCAGAGGATCCAACGTCTGGTCCTCCGGCCCAGTGGGAGGGAGATGCAACGGCAGCTTGCCAACATCCTCAGTGTTGCCCGGGGAAGAGGGGATACATCCCCATGGTCCAGCAAGGGAGATGCTGGAGCCTTGGAATGCAATGAACGTTGCGGCGAGCTGGGGATGACGGAGAGACCTGAAGGGTCTGGCGTCTGCTCTATCGCCAAGCGGCCGTCGGAGGGGCCAGTGTCCGGCAGGATCCTGGCAGACATCGGAGGAGCCGCGTCCGACTTATCGGACTCTACGCTCGATGAAGGCCGCCAGAGGTCGGTGGGGACCTCGCTCAAGGGTGTCGGGCGCCTTATCAGTCTTACCCGGGCGGGCATCAAAGGAGCCAACGTACAGCTTACCGGGGCCATTTGAACCAGAAGGCCACATGGTGGTGGGCTTACTGGGAGTGATTGCCTCCTTTGACCAGGAGGTTCCCTATGGGGCTCTGGCGCGAGCCCGACGGGAGGGTAGACGCCGCCTTGGAAGCCTCCAAGACAGCCATTGCAGAACGGTGCCTCGGAGGGGACGTTACCTGCAGCACCGTCACCCCAGCCAAGGTCGCGGCTACTGTAGTAGAGGAGTCCCGATCCCGGTGCTGCTTCTTACGATGGCCCTCCAGAGAAGTAGAGGCCCGCCTGAGTTTTTTCGGCTCCTTTTCCATGGAGGTCATTTTAAGTTTGAGAATGTGGGCCTCCTGAGACTGCTGCCTCAGCTTTCGGGTGGCCGCGTTAAACTGCTGGCAGAGCTGGCACTTCTCCACGGGGTGGTCGGGGCCTAGGCAGAAAAGGTACTGGGAGTGTCCGTCCTTGTGTGGGAGCTGGGCGCCACAGGAATCGCACTTGTTTTTGTGCTCAGCGGGAGTCGGTGACGACATACACGGCAGCTGCGGTAACTGCTGACGAAAATCTGAAGAAACAGTGAAAACAGACGGTAAAACTACCAACGACAGACTGGCGAAGCAGTGAACTTAACCGCGAGGCGCTACACGTGCTAATGGCAGGAAATGAAAAAATTACTCACCTTAGTAATGTTGTTTCTTCTAATGGAGTCTTGCTATATTATGACATATACAGTTTGTCCCAGCCTTAGAACTGCTCCGGAGGTGAAAGAGTTAACTTCCATGCCAGGCATGGAATCTTGAGCGCGAGCTCGGTTGAAAAAACTCTGTCTGTTGATCTTCAAACTGAAACTGTCAGATCTTTATGAGCAAAACTCACTAAGGTTCTGTGTGGAAGCTGTAAACCTACACTAGCCAACTGGCTACTAAAATATTAACACATTTTTCTGGTCCCAAAACCAAGACTCAAGTCAGGGGACCCAGAAATAAAATAAAATACAACACCCAAACACCCCAGAAAGGAGGGGTGAAAAACACAAGGTGGGCATCTGCCAACATGCACTGCCCACCCACATCCCAAGAGCAGAGGTTCTGAGAGGAGCAGGCGGGGAGTTACATATAGCAAGACTCCATTAGAAGAAACAACATTACTAAGGTGAGTAATTTTTCTTCAAACAACATGAAGTCTTGCTATATTATGACATATGCAGACTACACAGCAGTACCTCCATGGAGGAGGACAGAACCTACTTATGAAATAGGCTCTGAAGCACAGCTGTGCTAAACCGAGCATCCCTCCTAGCCTGGATGTCCAGGGAGTAATGCTTGGTGAAAGTGTGTACTGTTTTCCAGGTAGCTGCTTGACATATCTCTAAGATAGGATGTCCCTGGCCGCAGCAAGGGACGAAGCTATTCCTCTGGTAGAGTGGAGCCCTCAGTCCTGAAGGGGACCTTACCCAGTTTTGATAGCAAATTGGATACAAGAGACAATCCACCTGGCAATGGATCTTTAGTGGCAGGTTTCCTTTCCCAACCTCACCATAAGTGAGGAACAGTTGGGGAGTCAAACCTGTGACCCTTGGTACGCCTCCATGTAGTAACTAAGGGCTCTCTTTACATCTAACTGTGCAGCCTCCTCTCCAGAGGAGGAATGGTCAGTGAAGTACACTGGAAGAGATATAGATTGATTAAGGTGGAAATCTGAAACCACCTTAGGCAAGAACTTCCTGTTAGTCCTGAGGACTACCTTATCTCTGTGAAAGGAGATAAAATCAGGTTCCACTGACAAAGCTTGTAATTCACTTATGCGCCTGGCAGAAGTGATGGCTACTAGAAACAGTTTTCCAAGTCAAGTACTTAAGCTCTGCTGAAGACAAAGGTTCAAGGGGTGCATCAGCTGAGCAATGCAAACATTAAGATCCCAGGCAGGAGCAGGGTCCCTGAATGGAGGGTTGGTGTGAAGCAATCCCTTGAAAAACTTGGAGAATACAGGGTGAGCAGAAAGAGAAGAGGGCTTTCCTGCTGAAATAAAAGCAGAGACAGCTGCCAAATGCACTTTCAGGGTAGCTGGCCTCAGCCCCAAAGTATTTAGATGGACCATATAGTCCAAGACTGTGGGCAATCAGCAGATTCTGGGGAAATATGCTTCCAGAGCACCATATGGAAAACCTTTTCCATTTAGAATTATAAGTAGCCCTGGTGGAAGGCTTCCTAGAAGCTTTCAAGATTTCGAGTACACCTTGAGAAAGATGTAGGTCAGCAAATTCTAATTCCTCAAGAGCCAGGCCTTGAGGTTGAGGGATTTGAGATTCGGATACCAAACTCTCCCCTGGGCACAGGTTAACAGATTGTGATTCCTGGGGAGACACAGGGGAAGATGGACTGCTAAGGACAGAAGGAGTGGATACCAGGGCTGTCTGGCCCAATCTGGAGCAATCAGAATCATCTTGCAAGGTTGAGATCTGATTTTGACTAGCACCTTGAACAAGAGAGGGAAAGGGGGAAAGGCATAGAGGAACTTCCCTTCCCAATCGAGAAGGAAGGCATCCAGAGGGACTGAGCCTAACACTGGGGGCCTGCAACAAAAAAGCAGAGACGATTGTCTGGGGCTGCAAAAAGATCTATCTGAGGGGTGCCCCACCTGGCAAATACTAACCCCAGTACTAGGGGATCCAGTGACCATTCGTGATGGCCCTGGGAAATCCTGCTGAGAGCATCTGCCAGGACATTGTCCTTGCCTGGGAGGTGAACTGCTATGAGGGAGGTGTTCAGGGAATAAGCTAGAGACCACAACTTCATTGCCTCGGTGCACAAGGCCAAAGACAGAGTGCCCCCTTGCTTGTTGATGTACCACATTGTAGTGGTGTTATCTATTCTGACCTGTACCACTTTGTTCTGAACAGATGCAGAAAAAACCTGAAGTGCTCGAAAAACAGCTCTGAGATCCAACAGATTGATGTAGAGCAGAGATTCCTGAGAGGACCACAATCCCTGGGTGGTGAGGTCGCCCATGTGAGCTCCCCATCCCAAGAGGGACGTATCTGTAGTAAGGGTCAAGGAGTGAGATTAAGGGATGAAAGGAACCCCCTGTCTCAGATTGCGCTGATCCTGCCACCACTGCAGGGCCTGGATCAGGGTTCGAGTTACTGGGATCAATTTGGTTAGGGGATCTCTCCTTTGAGACCAGAAGGCTCTCAAATGGAACTGAATGTCCCTCATCTGAAATCTTGCTCCCTGCACTACAGCTGTGGAAGCAGCCATGTGTCCTAGGAGATGTAGAAAGTGCCTTGCTGGTCGAGAGACCTGCAGAGTGAAGGAAGAGGCCAGAGCCACCAGGGTCTTTACTCTTTCTAGAGGAGGAAAGCTCTGGCCTGCTTTGTGTCCAGTTCTGCGCCTATGAAGGTGAGTAGCTGAACAGGCTCTAGAACTGACTTTGGGAGATTGAGAAGAAAACCTAGAGATGTAAGCAGCTGATGGGTAACCTGAAGGTGTGATTTGACTTGGTCTGGAGACTGACCCACTATGAGCCAGTCGTCCAGGTAAGGAAAGATGGCAATCTTTTGCCTTCTTAAGTGAGCAACTGCTACTGCCACGCATTTTGTGAATACCCTTGGGGCAGAGGTGAGGCGAAGGGCATTGCTCTGAACTGGTGAATAGCCTGAGGGCAGTTCGAATCTGAGGTACTTTAGGTTGGAGCTTCTGATGAGAACACATGGAAGTAGGCATCCTTGAGGTCCAGGGACGCTAGCCAGTCCCCTGGCCTTAGGGAGGGTAAAATAATTCCCAGAGTCACCATTTTGAATTTTGGTTTTAAAAGGTGCTTTTTTAGGTATCTTAGATCCAGGATGGGCTGCCATTCTTCTGTCTTTTTTGGTGTAAGGAAGTACCCGGAGTACAGTCCTTTGCCCTGGTGTAGGGGAGGAACCCTTTCCACAGCTCTGAGAGTCAGGAGGTTGAGACTTCTGTTTCCAAGCAAGAGCCTCTAATGGATTTGCAGGGGAAAAGATCTGGTTCTCATCTTTGGAAATTTTTTGAAGCTGAGAACCAGTCCCTGAGCTACTACTTCCAGGACCCACTTGTCTGATGTTAAAGACTCCCAGTCCTGGATGAAGTAAGCCAGCCTGCCCCCTACAGGTAATGGAGAATCGGCCCTGGGCATCCCATCAGGGTGCCTGTTTGGCAGGGGCTTTAGGGTGAGGGGTGGGAGCAGGCCTGCTCGTACCCCATCTGCCTCTCCCTCTGAAGAACCCCCTCTGGGCATAAGCCGAAGAGGAGGCCTGGGCTTGGTGAAAAGGCCTGCTCCTGCCCCTGGAAGGCTGCCTCTGAGGAGTGGCTTGCCTCTCCTTGGCCTGTGCACTCCTATAAGTGGTCCTATACTCATCCATTTTCTTCATGTAATTCTCTGTCTGCTCCCCAAACAGAGAATTACCCACAACAGGAAAATCCATGGCCTTAGCCTGGGTATCCTGTGACAGGCTAGTACACTCTGAGCCAAGCTATTCTACTTAAAAGCCACAGATGTAGCCATGACTCTTGAAGATACATCATTAGAGTCCACTGCAGCATGGAATTGCACCTTGGATGCCTCAATACCATCAGCAGCCACCTGTTCCAGCTCCTTGGCATGCTGGCCAGGGACCTGTTTCGCTAAAGCCATAACAGTATCCCATCTGGATTTCTGGTATCTTGCAACATAGGCCATATAATTTGCCTGTCTGAGTCCCAAGGATGCTGCCATGTATTGTCTCTTTGCCATGGCATCAATCCTCCTGGAGTCCTTGTCGGGGGGGGCGGTGAAGCCAAGGAAATATTTGCCTTATCACAGGCTGCAGCCTGCACTACCCCAACATGGCTGCATTGCTGTGAAAGGAACTCTGTATCAGGTCCTGACAATGTGTACCTCCTGTCAATCTTTTTATCCACAGGAGGTAAAGAATTAGGAGCTTTTAAAATTTTTATTGTCTGTTTCCTAAAAGATTTATGTAAAGGAATAGACAATCTCCTGAACTCTGGGATATCCATCATTTCCACATAGTCAGGCTCCTCTTGTTCATCCACAGCTTCTTCCAAAGGGAGCTAGAGGGTTTCAGCAACTTTTTTATAAACAGAAAATGAGAAGGGGCCTCAGAAAGCCTAGGGGGAGACACTCCTGAAGGTCTGTCTGGGGAGATGTCCGGTTCAATGGGCACATCCAGACTTTCAAAATCACATTCACACACTTCATAAACCTCCTCCCCCTCCTCCGGTTCATAAAATTCCTCTATATCATATTCTTGAATCGGTTGAACAGACCATTTACCTGATGGTGGCGGTTCGGACGGAACCGGGGAAAGCGACTGGACAATTTGGATCGCTTTGGCTATCTCTGCAGCGGTTGGAGAAGGAAATTTTGGCTCCACACCTGCTGATTTTCTAGTCCTGTTTGCTGGAACTGGCTCCTTTAGTCAGCTCTTCGTTTGCCCGAGGAAGTCTCGCCCTGGTCAGAGGGCACTCCCTCCGGTTCGGTTGGCACCGAACCGGGCTGGCCATCCGGGTCAGCAGACTTTTTGACCTCTCGTTCCCTGAGCCTACCAACTCTCTTATCCAGGGTAGCTGCAGGGAAATTCTTGCAAATCTGGCAGTCTGCATTGAGGTGGTCAAACCCCAGACAATAAACACATGTGGTGTGTGGGTCAGCCTTGGCAAAGGCTTCCCCACAGACACTACAGTGCTGAAACCCAGTGTGCCCGGTTTTTCTTTTGGGTTTCTCAGACATAATGCCAGCATAACCAAAAACTTGCCCTTTTCCGGCAAATCGCCAAGCAAGACACCCTTATCGGTTCCCAACTGTGTCACAGGTCGTGGAAAAAAAACATAATGAAATCCGTTTTTTTTAGAACCGATAAGAACCGGGAACCGCACTCTAAATGTAATTTAATAGTTTTAACAACAACCTGATCGGTTCAAACCGAACCGATAACAACGTTTGCAAGTTCTACACAGAGAAAGTAAAACCTATCTATTACTTATGATACCACAGACAGAGCTTGAACCGACTGGTTGCGGTTAAAACAAATATAATTGCAGTTTAAAAAAAAAAATGAGAAATAACACTTTTTAACCGAGAAATGAACCGAGTAGTAGGAGGAATCTCTGGAGCGACTGTTCAGTGAGGCGGAGTAAAGAATCTGACAGTTTCAGTTTGAAGATCAACAGAGTTTTTTTCAACCGAGCTCGCGCTCAAGATTCCATGCCTGGCATGGAAGTTAACTCTTTCACCTCTGGAGCAGTTCTAAGGCTGGGACAAACTGCATATGTCATAATATAGCAAGACTTCATGTTGTTTGAAGAACTGGAAGGCCAGCGTTGGGAACTACCCCTTTATACTGACGTTGCATGACATTGGTCACCTGACGTGAGGCAGTCACTCGCCAGAGACTACTAGCTAGAAACTTTTCCGTGGGGTCCTGACGCCTGCCGGCTTCATTCCTATTTGTAATTATCTACTGCAAGAGCCCTCTCAAAGTTAGATCTACAGTTACAGGTGATTAACTTGTTTTTCTAGGGGCGTGGATATGGTGTACTTATCCACACTGTAGAAGACTCTTAGCAGTTCTCCTGATAAGAGGGGGCAATGTGCACACTCCCTACTTGGGGAAAAAGAGATTGAAGCATCCCAGCATGACTCAAGGTCAGTGTGGTAGTGGGACCTGTAGATCTCCTGGATAGGAACGTCCCTGGAAGTAGCCACAGAGGCAGTGATATGTCTGGTGGAATGAGCCTTAAGCCCTAAGGGGTGCTCCTTACCAGCCAACCTATAGCAGAGGTTGATGCAGGAGACAATCCACCTGCCAACTGTCCACTTTGCTGCCAGTTTGCCAGGTGCGGCTTTAGCGCAGGTGACAAACAGCTGGGGAATCGCTCACCGAACGCCAGCCATGCGCTCCTTGTAGTAGGCAAGCACACGCCGCAGGTCCAGAGTATGGAGCCTGTGCTCAGCCTCCGAGGTGCGATTGGTGAAGTACACCGGGAGACTGATCACCTGGTTAAGGTGAAATTCCTAAACAACCTTTGGGAGGAACTTCAGGCTGGGGCCGAAGACAACCTTGTCCTGGTGGAAGACCACGTAAGGAGGCTCCTCAGAAAGCACCTGGAGCTTATTGATCATTCTAGCAGAGATGACAGTCACTAGGAAGGGGGCCTTCCATGGCAGGTGACACATCTCACACCTGTGCATGGGTTCAAATGTCCTGCCCATGAGCATAGCCAAGACCAGCAACAGGTCCCAAAGTGGTGGAGGTTCATGCACTGGTGGAGACAAGTGGTCCAGACCTTTGAAAAAAAAGCACCCAACCACCTATTCCTGTGCCACCATCGGCATACTGGCCTGTGGCTGGTATACAGAGATGGTGGTTAGGTGCACCTTAATGGTCGTCAATCAGAGGCCCAGCTGAGAGAAGGACGATAGGTACTGCAGGATGCTCACCACCAGGCAGGAAAAGGAGTCAAGCTCCTTGCCCTGGCACCAAACAGAAAACCTTTTCCACTTGAAGGCACAGCACTTTCAAGTTGACTCCTATGAGACCTCAGCAATGTGTAGGACCATGTCAGAGAGACCCAGACCCTGGAACTCTACTCACTCAGGAACCAGGCTGTCAGGTGCAGGGATTGAATGTCTGGATGGAGAACCTTCCCCTGGGAGCATAAAATCAGTTTTGAGTGGAGAGGAAGATGCCATGGAGACCTGCTGCTGAGGCTGAGGAGATCAGGGTACCAGAACTGGTGTGGCCAGTCTGGAGCCACCAGGATCACCTATGCCTCATCCCTCCACGCCTTTAGCGGTACCCTGTGAATCAGGAGAAAGGGAGGAAGGTATACAGGCAGGCACAAAATAGCCTCAGCTTCGCGTTCTCCCTGGAGACAAAGAGGTCAATCTGAGGAGTGCCCCACCAGGCAGAGAGACAGTCTACTAACTCGTGATGAAGAAACCTCTTGTGTGACACCTTACCCACTGAGCTGAGGGTGTCCGCTAGCTGGTTGAACATGCCGGCCACACGAATTGCCAGAAGGTTGGTGTCCAAGCTGAGCACGAGGGTCCAGATGTGGAGAGCTTCCTGACAGAGGGGAAGGGAGTGCATCCCACTCTGTTTGTTGAGATAGTACATGGTCGTTGTGTTGTCCATCTGAATCTAGACAACCTGACCTTGAACATGGGGAGTGAATACTGTCAGTGCCAGACGCACCGCCCCAGAGCTCCAGCACGCTGATGTGGCAGTAAGACTCTGCAGGGTTCCAGAGCCCATGGACTCAATGGACCCCAGGTGGGCACCTCACCCCACAAGGGAGGCATCAGCTGTTAGGGTGACCATTGGCCCTGGACGGATGAAGGGGACTCGTCCCTGGAGATGGTCTGGGCCTAGCCACCACAGGATGGCTTCCCACATCCTCAGTGTCACAGAGACCAACTGATGGAGGTGACTGTGGCACTAAGACTACTGCCTGGCCAGCCCACACTGCAGGGAGCACATTCTCCAGTGGACCCAATGGACCACACTGGTGCACGCCACCATGAGGCCCAGGAGGCGCAGGAAGACCCAGGCAGGATGCAATTGCCCAACCCGAAATGAGTGGGCAAAGGAGGTAAGATCCTCTGCCCAGTCCTCCAGCAACCAGGCCGTAGCCCGGCAGGAGTCAAGCACCGCTCCGATGAACTGAATCAATCGAGATGGAACGAGTTCTGATTTGGTAGACCAAGGGGCTGAGAGCCGAGCAGGTCTGAAGGGTCAGATCCTTGATCCTCTCCACCTCCAACCTCGAGGATCCCATGATCAGCCAGTTGTCCAGGTAGGGGGTACAACAGGACCTCCCAACGGCCACCATTGAAATGCACTTGGGGAAAACCCTGGGTGCCGAGGACAGGCCAAACAGCATGGCCTGAAACTCATACAGAGCCCTTTCCAAGCAGAACCAGAGGAACCGATGGTGGGATGGGTGGATAGGGACATGGAGGAAGGTGTACTGGAGGTCCAGAGAGCAAAGCCACATGTTCTGATTAAGGGACGGAATGATCTGGTACAGACTGGCCATACGGAACATGTGTGGATGCAGGAACCAATTGCGGTCATGCAGATCTAGAATGGGGCACCGATTCCCTGAACCCCGGGCTGGGCACGATGTCCTGGACATGTACTACCGCCTCGAGGAGGAGGAGGAGGTGAATGTCCCCCTGAAAGGTGGACACCAGCTCGGCTTGGCAGAGGAGCCTCAAATTCAAGAGGCAGACCGCTGCCGACCACCTCGAAGATCCACCTGCCAGTCATAATGACAGACCATGCAAAAGCTGGCAGAGCTGACCCACCACAGGAGGGCTCGGGCAGGAAGGACAGCTGGATGAAAGGCCACCCCAACCCATCAATTCAAAGGCCAGGAGGCAGAGGAGGGACCAGCCGAGGAAGTCACCAGTCCTTCTCCTCCAGACTGTCTGGCAGCCAAGTAAGAAGATCTCACCGAGGCCGCCAGGTCTGCTGCTGCTGCTGTTACAACCTGGGGCAGCATGGGATGGCTTGCAGGGGACACAGGATGGCTGAAACTGAAAGGGCTTCTTCTTCTGTTTTGTCCCTTTGTCCTTCTGGGCAGAGGTGATGGGAGCCCAGAGTAGCACTGGACTTCTCAGAGTGAGATGGCCATCTACTCCAGGCCCAAACATGTTGATACCCAAGAAAGGTCCGTCCACCAACTATACTACATATCCGCAGTAAAGTTCAAGCTCCACAGTCAAGCCCCATGACGCACAGCAGCGGTCACTGACCGGGTGCAAGAATCGCTAATGCCAAGAGCTGTTTGGAGCTGTTACTTGGCAACTCCATGGCCGTGGTCCTGCACCAACATGACCAGAGATTAAAGGTTGACTGGCAACCATGGGATAACCTGATCCAGGGTGCCCAACAAGCTGTGGGTGAAGTTGGCCATGTGTAGAACTGCACTCGCCTGATGAAGGCCCAAAGATGAGGCCGCATAGACCTTTTTAACCATGTCGTCCTGCTTCTTAGACTCTGTCAGGAGGCTTGTTCACATCACCGATGTTGCCCGAATGTTGAAAGACTGAGTCAGTGACCAAACTTTCTGCAAAATGATGCTTGGTGAAACTGGACAATGACCCGGGAGGGATTGTATACCTTCGATCCATACGAGCCAACAGAGTAGAACAGGTGGCAGGACATTACCAAAGCTCCAGAGTGGGGCCGAGGATGGCCTCCACTATAGGAAAGGTGACCCCAGGGCAGTCGTCTTTGTCGAGGATCTCTGTGAGTGGATAGTGAGTCCACTTCTGGACTGGCTCCAAAAGGGTCTCCAAGTAATTTCAGAGATCATGGGGAGAAGGGCCTCAAAAGAAGTAGGCCCTTGATCCACCAAGGATTCCTTACTGGAGTACTGGTCAAAAGCCAGGAGTCTGACATGAAAGCATCAAAGAAGTCTCAGATTCCGAGGACTCTTCAAACACTGGGTGAGCCCCCCCCCCCAAGGCTCCAAGGACTCGACAAGATTTTTCAGTCTGAGATACAGTGACTGACAGACAATGGGGCAAACCTGAGGCTGGCAGAGCCAAACTGGAAGGAACCCCTTCCTTGGGCTGAATGGGTGGGGGCTCCACCCGGTTTGGCAGGGAACCCAGCATTGGCCAAGCTGGAGGCATCGGCGCAAGCCAGGGTGGCGGTGATCAAGGGAGTGCCATAGGGGCTGGGCACCACCAGGGTCCTTTTTTTATTCTATCTGCACCTCCTGTACGGTGGGAGGTGGTACCTGCCCCCATCGGCCCTGCACGTGACCCCCAACACTCCCGGTCTGGCCTCCACGGCTGCTAGATGGGGAGGATCGTGGCTTGCCCCGGAGGAAAAAAGAGGGGCGACCAAGATCACCCCTGAGCCCCAGCCCAGGCTTAGGCCAGGCTTTGTTTGGGTCGGGAAAGAGGGCGTCCATTGGGGGCATCCTACTGCACGCATACAGAGAGGAGTTCCATCTATGAATCCCCTGGGGGCACAGAAATGCAATGATGTCCATCCAGTAGCAACTGTTGCCAGACGAACTCCTCACAGCAGTGCCACATCTTGCGGCAGAGCCAATCCTCCACCGAAGAGGAGGAAAAGGACGAACATCAACATCGTCTCTTGCCTGAGCACCAAGAGCAGGATTGGTGATGCCAGGAACTGCTTCACTTCGAACTGTGGGAACGAGACCTGGACCTTGACCATCGTGGAGACCGATGGCGAAGAGAAGCCGGGGTTGGCAAAACCTGCTGAGGAAGCTGTTGACGGTCTGGTTTCAGAAGGATGGGGAGCAGATCAGCACACTGGTCTGACCCTCCCTGGGAGACGATCGGCAAGACCGGAGTCCTGGAGAGGGAATCATTACCCTTGTCCTGTGACAACGGGTTGACCTCTTTGAGAAAAGTCACGACTGCCTGGTCGAACCATGTCTCAGCCAATGGGTCCGACAGGGAACCACAGGGGCAGCAGCTGGGACAGAAGTATCATCCGAAGCTGAAAGCTCGATGAGCATCAAGCTAGGAGAAGCTCGGGAACCCAGGGCCCAACAGTGCTCATGGTCCCATGACTGATGACAGAATATTTTAGGATTAGAGTCACACTCAAGAGGATTTGGAGGGCTTGGACCCAAGATAAGGGCCCTCCCCAAGGGTAGACAGGGACTGGCAAAGATCCCTGAATGCCCCTGAGAATGAGGTGCTAATGCCCACTGAAACAGTGGCTGCAGACAATGCTCCTGCAGCGGCCTGAGCCGTGGATTCTTCGAGGGTAGTGAGTTGCTTGGCTGAGTCCACCGCAGCGGAGGAGGAAGACACCAAATGACAGACCTCCTTAGAACGAACCGGCAGGTCGCATTCATCCAGACGACCAAGCAGGAGGTGAGCATAGCAGTCTTCTAAGGTGGAGAGATGATGAGTGCGACATAGGCTGCAAGCCTGAGGATTGTGATCCATCCCCAGACAGTAGACACATGATGTGTGCAGATCAGTTCTAGACATCTTCTGGCCGCAATGACACTTCCTGAAGCTGAGGCCTGATTTAGAATCACCAAATTCCATGACCGATTGAGGAAAAAATAGCTCAAAGACAGAAATAACGCACTAAAAGTTTTAGGGCCTACATCAAGCACAGAGCCGCGATGGAGGGAACCTGATGCTTCCAGCGGAAAGGAAGATCTGATGTCACGGTGTGATGCCGAGGAGGATACCAACAGATGGGTGGGAGGAGGAGCCAGCTTAAAGGCCTTCTGGTAATTCTTAAAGAGAAAGGAATATTGCTAAAGTGTGGATAAGTACACCATATCCACACCACTAGAATATTTTTTTTGTAAGATCTTGCTCCACTTTCCTTTTTATCAGGCTCTCATCGATTTTACACAATATTGCAGCCAAACTAATGGGTCTACTGATCTGTGTCCTTTTTTTTGTGTATGGGTATTACTATTGCTCCTTTTCAGTTTTTAGGTACTTGTCCTGTGTTAAATGATAATATTGTACAGATGAGTTAAGGGGTCCACAATGATTTCCCCACGTTCTCTCAACAATTTTGGGTGCAGCATGTCTGGTCCCAGGGATTTATCTGACTTTAGCTGAGATAACCGTTTTAGTATCTCCGATGAGTTAAACATTTCATGAGCAAAGGGGCCATCTATGTGTTGAGTTATCTTATTTACTGATGTGACCTTATTGAATACTGTACAGAAGTATTCATTAAAAGTATTTAGCGCTTGACCCATTGGGCATGGCCGGTTGGTTTCCGCTTGCGATGGCAACCAGGTTGGGAATGGACTTGGGATTCTGAGGGCCAGCCAGGAGAAGGAAAGGAGCTGCCCAGGACGGCTTGCCTCTGGGGAGGATGGGGATGCACCTCGGTGCATGCTGGCCCCTGGTGGAGACCGGGGACACAGCACAGATGCCCGAGATGGAAGCACTAGGGGTGTGGCGGACGTCTGCACGCACCTTGAGGTCAGTGGCACGCCACTCCCCAAGGAGAAAATCAGGAAACTGCCCTGGTCGACCAGATGACGGTCTCTCCGGTCCCCTGACTGCTGCCAGGCCTCCTAACTGGCACCGCCGCCTCAGTGACACCCGGGCCAATACAGATCGCTGGTCCACCCCACAGTGCCTTCCCCCTCAGAGGAGAAGGACCCGTCCGGCAAAGGGATACGCCGGGTTACGAAGGGGTCACGATTTGAGGTGAGTGGTAGCCGGGGATGAGGGAGAGCGCACAAGCCGGGACATTGAGAAACCCGAAGGAGTGACCGGCCAGGGGTGGCAGGAGGAAGGGGGAAAAAAAGTATTTGCCATTTCTAGCAGTTGTTTCATTTCTTCCCCATTTATGTTTATCAGTCCTATGGACGTATCAGAACATCTCATGTTGTTTATGTAAGCACAGAAACTCTTGCCATTATCTTTTGTATGTCAGCTGCGGAATTCTAGTTTCCACCATTGTATCTGAATTAACTATTTTATTTTTTTTTTTTAGTTCAGATTTGTAACTAGATGCAGTGTAGTTCTGGTTTCTTTTCATCGACTTATAACACTTTTTTTTTCTGGATCAGTTTCAGTATTTTCTGTGTGCACCACACTGGCATTGTACCCTTTTTATTATACATGCACCTGTTAGGTACATGTTTGTTTTCTAAATCTAGCAACTTGTTTTTCAGTACAGTCCATATTTCGTCCACTCCTTTATTTTGAAGTTCCTTTCACCAAATCCATTTAATGAGTTCACTCTTCATTTTAGGGACATTAGCTGTATTATAATTTTAAGTAATTGTCTTCCCTAGGTCCTCTTTAATGTTAGATTTGATAGAAAACTCAATCATATTGTGATTTCCGTTGCCTAGGTTTTCTCTTATGATTATGTTTTTGACTTTATCAGGGATGTTTGTCACCATGAGATCCAATTTATTATCTCTTGAGGGTTTGAATACTCAACAGTTGTAAATCAGTTTCTAAAAATTGTGTCAATGAACTCAATTCCTGCACTTGTTTTTGTTGTCATACTGGGCGCCAATCAATCTTTGGGTAGTCAAAGTCTCCCATAATGATGGTCATTTCAATTATTTATTGGTTAATGTTGTAATCCTCACTAAGCGATATGTTTGGAGGTCTACATTATAGCCCTAAAAACCATTTCTTCTGTTGTATCCATAAACCTTTATCCAAAGTGATTTGTGGTTTGATTTCATGTCAGTTATACTACATACTGAGTATTCAGCAGTGATCCCCATTCATTAAAATGAGAGGCGGGCCGCCATGCTATCTTGAATGCCCGCTTCTCATTTTGTATTGCTCCACTCTTTCCTGCTTTGTGCTGCCCTAGTAGCGCTTAGCGCTACTGTCCCTTTAAATGTTACGCGGTTTTATCGGACACTAGGAGTGTGCACGCTAGGAGCGCTGCACGCAGGAGCAGATTCGAAAGGCCACAGAGGCACGCAACCGCAGTCAGGAACTTACACAGTCAGTGATCATGGGGTTGTTGGTCTAGCAGTCAGCAGACCATGCAAGGCGCCAAATTGTGGAACGAATCACGGAGGAAGCAGGAGAGTGACAGCTAAGACACCCTATAGTGGAGCAGCTACAACACTTAGGGGTAAGTCCCACTAAAGTAGTCTGCTGCCACTCGAGGGTTTTTGCCAGTGTGACTGTGTGTCTTCTAAGGAGATGATCGTTTCAGCATGTGGAAATAGGGCTATACTGATGTAACAGCAGGCAGTAACTTCCAAGAAAAAACATAAATCTGTATTGAAGTCTAGCAGTGTTGATCACAGTGAAAACTATTAATTTACTGCTTTGAAGTTGGCTGAGTGAGGTGGGCAGGGAGGAAAGATCATTGTGTGGACGCCACAGAGCAGCAGCTGATTTGATTGTGGCTAATAATTTGCAGTGACTGGAAAAAAAACATACAGATTGCCTGAGTCAATGACTCTTAGAGAAGTGCTGGCTATGTTTAGTAACTGACTGAGTAGGCAATTTTACTTAAAAGATCTGAAGGTTTGAGGGGGAACTATTGGGTTTGATTTGAGAGGGGAGCAGAATCACTGTGTGGTCTTCACAGCGGACCGGGGCAGCAGTTTTATTTGAACTGCTGAAGGGTAGGAAAAAATACTGGCAGTAAGAAAAAAAAAAAACCCATGACTGCACAGAAGATCAACGTTTTGGTGCACTTTACAGCCCTGACCACCAGAGATTTGTTTTGTAGCTAGCAAAAAAATATTTGTGTGGGGAAAAAAAATTCTGGTCTCCTTAACTGTGCCAACAGGGGGTCTGCACCACTAGTCAGGTTGTGCACTTAGTCTAAGCTTCCTCAGTGGTCACTTGTCCTGATTCAGGAGCAAAAAATATCTGTGTGGGGAAAAAATTCTGGTCTCCTCAACTGTGCTAACAGGGGTCTGCACCACTAGTCAGGTTGTGCACTTAGTCTTGCTTCGTTAGTGGTCACTTGTTCTGAACCCTGATTCGGGGAGCGAAAAAATATTTGGGGCTCAACCAGCATTACCAAACTCTCGTTCTGTATTGACAAATAAACATACGATGACACTTAGGGGGAAAAAAAGCTTTATTGTACACAATGCAGAAACTAACTAACTTTGGTTTCAAATTAACTCAAATACAGAAACATCCTGATCAAGATGACAATTGTGAGTCGATTGGGACAATGCCAATTGGTCCAGTTGATATTGACGTCATTGTCCAAAAAACTCCCTGCACTTCTTCCTCCTGTAATACAGAAAAAAACACCTCCAAGCATAGAGCAACAGGATTTTATACTGCTGGCTTAACAAATACTGTTGGTTACAGTACAAAGAAAATGATGGCATGTTTTCTGCATTTTGCATAAAACATAAACAGATGCCCAAATCAGGAACAGTTTGGGTACTCAGTGGGTGTAAGACATTCAGAGAAAATGCTATAAAAAGGCATCAGAACAGTTCAGTTCACGTTGTTGCTTCTGAACTGGAAGCTAACTGCAGAATTTCTGCTTCAAAAGGTGGAATAGAGCAGGCAATGCAGCAGGCCCTGACCCTGGAACAAGAAGCTTTTGTGGCATCCCTTCGTTGCATGTACTGGCTAATAAAAAATGAGCTGCCTCACACAACGAAATATGGCTCACTGTCAGATCTCGCCAAATCATTGGGATGCAAATACCTAGACAATATACATATTGCTGATGCTGTTAAATATCGTTCTGATCAAACTGTCAGATAAATGGTTCTCTCTCTGGGTGAGGTGGTCAGGAGATCAGTTCTTACAGATTTTAAGGCTGCCAGATTTTTTTCATATTTGGTGGACGAAACAACTGATATTGCTGTTATGAAGCAGCTCATTTTGTATGGTATGTACTGCAAGGAAGGGAAACCCAGAGTTTCTTTCCTGGGACTTGAGGAACTAATTGACGGAAAGGCATACACAATTGTTAAAAAAATGCTGGAGTTCTCTGATAACAATCAAATCTCGATTGATCACCTTGCAGGGTTAGGCAGTGATGGAGCAGCTGTTATGCTGGGCAGGCAAAGCGGGTGGCTAAAAGCTGAAAGAAGTCAGCCCAATTCTTGTTGAAAAATCACTGTATGGCTCACTGGGAGGCCTTGGCTGTAAAGGCAGCAGCAAATGAAGTGAACGCCATTAAAAAGTTTAATCAAACACTAGATCACTTATACAGATATTATGAAAACTCTGCTCTTCGCATGGCTGCTCTGAAAGAAATTCAGCAGGTAATGGAAAACCCTGTTTTAAAGCCTAAACAGGCAAAAGCAGTTAGGTGGTTTTCCCATGATGCAGCATGTGACACACTAAGGAAAATTTTCCCATCCGTTATTCGTCCTTGCATAGAGGCCTCTGAAAGCATGATCCCCAAGCTGTGGGCCTAGTAAAAATGGTGGAAACTGGGAGTTTTTCTCTATTTATGCATGATGTATGACATACTTCACACCTTAGCATCTTATCTAAATGCTTTCAAACATCAGTTCTGAATTTTACTGATATAAAGAGACATTTACATTCCACTTTAGAGATTCTTAGAGCCGCCTACTGGTACCTGGTCAGTACTTCTCCTCCGTTTCACCTGAACTAGTACTCCTGAATGATAATGGCCTGAACTTGCCATTTAGCGAACCACAGTTACATCATTTCAGAACCTCTGTGCATGACAACTTTATTAGGGCCTTAATTGCTCAAATTGAGCAAAGGTTTCAAGCACAGAACTTTGGATGAGTTCAGTATCTTTGACCCAGCATGATACCCGGAAGGTGATATTGAAGAGTTGGAAGGGTATGGTAGTGATAGCCTTGAGATTATTCTTGGTCATTATGCTACTGTTGTAGATGTAGGTGCTTCTGCACTGGAATGGGCTTCCCTACGTAGTCTCATGTTCACAGAAAAGATGGCCTTTAAGAGTATTTCGGATGTGCTGCACGCTCTAACTACTAAGTATGTAGACCTGTATCCAAACATATCTACTTTGGCAGAACTGGCAATGATAATACCAATGTCAACTGCAGATTGTGAGGGGGTTTTTCTGCACTGAATCGAATAAAAACACAAGAACGAAATAGATTAAGCGCCAGTGTGCTAAATGCACTTATGCTTATCTCAATTGAGGGCCCTGATATCGACAGTTTCCCTTATTTGGAAGCTGCAACTCATTGGGCAGGACTGCGAAACCGAAGATTAGATCTTGGCCCTGCAGGCACTAGTAAAGAGATGTAGTATGGCTGCACCAAAATGTCAAGACTCTCACAAATTGTTGCCTGGCCTGCAACTAGAATGCAGAGGTTTTCCAGTATGTTTTATCACAATTTTCTTTTGCTACTGCACACTACAGAGGCCTCAGATCATCATATTATTCTCTTTCTTGTTTCTATGCATTTTTGCATCCCGACTGACTCGCCCACTGGTAGCTCCGCCTGGTGACCCCGCCTGTGGCTCCTCCCCATTACCACCGCTCTATATTTTCACGCAATGTGGAACACTGTTCAGTTTCACTTTTGACATAAAATGCCACACCCCCTCCTTTTCTCTAAACTCTGTCCCTGAAAAAGAACTTGTATCCCAGTATATTCCTGTCCCACTATGTCGCAGATACACCACATATATCTATGTTTTCCTTTAGTAAAAGCAACTCAAGGTCTGACTTCTTTATGATGTTTGAACTCCTGGCATTAACTGAAATCAATTTAAGTCCATAGGATTTCCTTATAGCCTTTCCATCCTTTGCTTCCCTGTTGTGTTCACTGTTAGTGTGAAGTTTTGTCTCCCAGACGTTAGTTTAAATGCTTGTCAATGTATGATCTTACACTATTCCTCAACTTTCTACTACCTAATTTGTTTAGGTATAAGTCATCGTAACTGTAAAAGCCTGGGTTGTGACTGAACTCCTACCAATGAGTGAGGCAGGTGATCCCCTCTTTAGTGCCCAGTTTCCAGCCAACCAGTTATGTTATTTTGGTGTTTTTTCTTAATCCGGCCCTTGGAACTGGCAGGATTTCTGAAAATAACACCTCGCACTTCATGTTCTGCAGTACTTTTTTATATTTCTAAACTCCTCTCATCTCAGATTCATCCTGCCTATTAATGGTATTCGTTACAACATGAAGTATCACAGTAGGCATATTATCCCTTTCTTTACAATATTCTGCACCATGTTTTTTATATCCTTGATTTTTGCTCTGAGAAAGTAGCTAGTAGTGGTATTTTCCTTATCATCTCTGGCTATATATGTCTGTACTATCGATTCCCCTAGTACATAAATCTGTTTTAGTTTATTGAAACTTTGTTGGTGGACTGGTTTCTTTGTAATTCAGGGCTAACGGTGTCTATGGTTTCAGTTGGTCAGGTAAGAGTTACAGTATCTGTTGCTTCTGATTGCATTTCTGGGGGGAAATTATTCATGGGTTCTTCTTGCTCTTCATACAGTCCAGATACAGTATTTTCAATCTCAAGTAGAGATTGGTAAGTGTTTGATAAAGTCATGTCAAAACCCAAAGCTCTCCTGCCTATCTTTAATTTTTTCTTCCCCATTGTCCATAGTCCCTCTTCATCAATGTCTTCCCTGTCTTGCTTTTTCTTTGACATATCAAAGCTTGTGTTGCTTGTGTGAACAGTGAACACTAGTTGTTTAAAAACCATGCCCTAAGATGCAGAGTTCTCAGGTCTGAAAATGTTATGCTGCCCTGGGACAGTGTCAACAGATTGGTTGTCTGTTCGAAAGGACTGGAGCATGGAATACCAGGTCTGCCAGGGCCAATCTGGAGCTATGAGGATCAATGTTCCTGACTTCCCTCTCAGTTTTATTAGTACTCTAAGCAAAAGCAGAAATAGAGTGTGTGTGTGTGTGTGTGTTTTTGGGGGGGAAGACACTCCCATTATTTCCAACACAGACTTATTTTCAAGTTTGGAATAGGTTGCTCTCTCGTTTTATATGGCAGGGGAAACCTCCCAGGATTCGGTACTCTCTATTACAGTTATCAAAAGACAGAGGTGGGTTAAATTTACTGAATCTCCTGAACTATGCCTAAGCTTCTAAATTAAAGATCTTACTCTCCTGGATGAACCCCAATTATATTATGCCCTGGAAGCAGTTTGAGATGACTTGGAATGGCATAGAAGCCCTGACAGACCGCCTCTTTGGACATCCTCCTAGTTGCATACCTCTCTCTAGATTCTCACAATATACTGCAGAGGTGTTTAAGCAGTGGCTGACTGTACTCAATAAAAGATTGCCCATGGAGGCACTTTTTCTGAGATCCCTTGAGGTGAACAGTGCCTTTCCACCCAATTCTTTGGATAGATCCTTAACCCAGTGGTATAAATATAATATCAAACATATTTTTCAGTTATTAGGCCCACAGGGCCTTTATTCATTTGTCCAGCTCCAAGCTCAATATAAAATACCCCAGGGCTTCTTTCATAAGTATTTTCAGCTAAAATCTTATTTGCGGCCAATAGAGGAAGCACTGGCAGCAGTGGCTGAAAACCCCCCACTAATAATGAAATTACTTCTATCACAGAGACAAGGTACCACTCTAGAACACGGTATCAGTCTGGCCTACCTTGTTTTGTGAAAGAAACCAGAAGACCCTACTGAGTCGATCAGAGCCCGTTGGTCCTTGGAATCGGGGACTGACCTACCGGTCACTAACTGTAAGATGGACTCCCCACTTATGCTTAAGGCCTCAGGATCCCCATATTGGAAAGAGTCTGCATGGAAATTATGATACAGATTTTTCCACACTCTTGCTGTGGTAGCTAGCTTTACAGGCGATCCTGAAGAAAAGTGCTGGAGGGGATGTGGAGCAGTACATGCAGACCAGACTCATATTTTAGAATTGCAGCATGCTGGGTCCTTATTGGGGAGAGGTAGTGCAGGAGCTGGTGGCGATATATGAAAAGTCAGGTCTTTTTAACCCTGGGTATATACTGACAGCTACTACCCCATTTGATCTAAAAGTAGAGAAGAATGTATACCTGCAAACTACATTGCTAATATTGGCAGCAAAAAAGGTAATAACCAGACAATAGGGAACAAATAGGCTGCCAACTAAAGAGTGGCTAAACTTGGTAAGAGAGACATATAGGATGGAGAGTATGGCGGCTAGAGTACGGGATAGAGTGGAGGTATTTGATACAAAATGGAGAAAATGGATTATGTATCAGTTAAGCACTTATTCAGACTTTGTTCCTTGAAGCTAATCAAATCAATACTGGAGAAATGTTAAAACAAGGCTTGTCTAGTTCATGTGATTAATTAGTCCTGATGCTGGGTGAGAAGATTTTTTTTTTTTTTAAAGTCCAATGTATAATTATATAAACTGAACGAATATATCTATGTGAAATGTATTGTATAATGTATAAATGTCCTCATGTCTAATAAAAATATTATAAAAAAAAAAAAAAAAAAAGAGTGGGGGGTTTTCAGAAATTTCCCTGACCAGCTGAGGACTAGAGCATCCTCTAGGACTGGACACATTGATGGGGATCTGTAACAAAACAGTGGGAGCTGTATTTTTATCCCAGGAAGCAAGTGGATCTATTTCTGGTGTAATCCACCACCTTCACACTGATGTCAGCACCTGCTGCTTCAGGGTCTATTTGTGATTTCCCTGGCTCATCCTGCTTAGAGACACTGCCAGCACACTGTCCTTCACTGACAGATATACTGTGTGGATAGCTAAACTTCCTGTGAATAGACTAGGCTGCAGATCTTCATTGCTTCTGTGCACAGCTTTGAAGATATTTTTCCTCCCTGTTTATGTTATAACATTGTTTTTGTGGTGTCTCTTCTGATCTGGACAGACTGACCTCTGATCTGTGAGGAAAAAGCCTGTACTGCCTGATATACTGCCCAGAATTCCAGATTTATGTGCCCCTGAGTCTCCTGTGTACTAGACGTGTTACTTACAGTGAGATACTCCAGCTAAGTGCCTCAACATAGGAGGAAGGCATCTGTTAGTAGCTGTAGGCAATTATTTTTTTGGTTCTTTTTTTTTTTTTCTTTCTATTATCTGTTTTTTCTTTTGGAGCCCTGGCAGGTGGCTGCGTCCCTACTATGGAGAGACTCACCTCTGGATCCTTGTGTCCCTGTATCACCAACCCCAGTTAACCCCTGCAGATTGCCCTCACAATGGGACAGGCCAAGGCACCCCCCGAGACCCAACAGAGATACCAGGGCTGACCACCATGAATGCAGGAGCCATCACAGAACCTACCAGGCTCAGTTTCCACTTTTTCTCCCATCCCCCTCCCTACTGACGTGATGACATCGGGTAAGTGTCTCCCAACCCGCACTGCCCTCCAGCCAGATGGCAGTCAACAAGCAGGATGACAGGTCTGCCCCCCCCACTTGAGAAAGGAGAGCAGTCCTCTGGATACTCAATCCTCTCTCACCGCTGCCGACCCTCTGTGGCCCAAGCTAGTTCCCAAACCTGGGTCGCTGGCGTGGCACGAGGTGTGACATCCAGCACCTCAACTCTCATTACCACCAGGCCGGCCCCAGCTGTAGGTAATTCTGAAGGAAGGGAATTCCCTCTCTGAGGTTGCATTTTTTCTTCCACCACTCCAGTGCCCTTAGCAGGGTTTCTGTACCAAGCACCAATCTGGACAGTGGATCCCACCTCCGAGACCAATGGTCCCCCAGGTGATAATGGGCATCTCTCATTTGGAACCTTGCACCGGTACCACTGCAGTGGATGAGGCCATGTGCCCCAATAACCAGAGAAAATCCCTTGCAGATCTCGGCTGACCAGCTTTGAAGAATTCTGCAGTTGGAATCGGATTTGTTACCCTTGCTTGAGGAAAGAATGCCTTCCCTTGCAGGGTATCCAGCTCAGCAACTACAAAGTCCAGAACCAGAACTGGTTCTGTAGGGGACTTCTGAAGGTTTATAAGGAAACACTGGTCCGTCAGTGCATTTTGTGTCAGCAGTATGGAGGACTTTCCTTCTTGCTGTGTTTTTTTTTTTCCTGAGACTAGCCAGTCATTCAGGTAGGTAACAAAACACCACCACCTTGCCTTTTCAACGTACTGCCACCACAGCTAGGCACTTTGTATGACACTACTGGAGCTGAGGGAAGGACTGTGAACTAGTAATGGCAGTTCCCTAGTATGAACCGGTGGTATTTTCTGTGGCTAGGCCGTACTGGTATGTGAAAATGGACATCTTTCAAATCCAGTGACCCCCAGACAGCCTCCTATTTGCAGGGAAGGAATCACTTGAAACCAGTGATACCATCTTGAATTTTTCCTTCTTTTAGTGTTTGTTCAGATATCTCAGGTCCAAAATGGGTCGCCACTCCCCATTTTTCTTGTGGGTCATGAAGTATCTGGAATAAAGGCTCCTGACCCACTGTGAGGCATGTACTCTTTTCCAATGCCTTTGCATACGGCAATTTTTTCACCCCTCCATCTTCAACACAGTTTCTTCTGTTGGGGTGTGAGGATGGAAAATCTTTGGGTTCTGCAGTTTGGGGAATTTTATGAACTGCAGGGACAAACCTTGACGCACTACTTTCAGGACGCACTGGTCCGCGGCAATCTTTGCCCATTCCTGGAAGCAAAGAACCAGTCTCCCAGTCTTCCTTCCCCTGGCAGCAGACATGTACCTGGGCACACTTGTCAGGAATTTTGCTCTGCCTGGGGTTTGAGGGGGCTGGTGTTGCCAATGTATGCCTAGTGCCCCTTCTACCCCAGCCCCTATAGTAGCCACTTTATGGAGGGTACTCATAGGAGACATAAGAATGAGGGTAGTATCCTTTGCTCCTATCTCCCCTTCCATGAGACTTGTAGGAAGTGGAGGCCTCCTCTTTCTCAGTATTGCTCTTGTAGATGGTTTTGTGCTCATCCACCTTTGTCATGTAAGCCTCCATATTGTCACCAGAGAATTTCCCTTACAGGGGAAATCCACAGCTTTTGCTTAAGTGTCCTGGGACAGGCTGGCAGTTCTAAGCCAGGCAAACTGTCTTAAGGACACTGCATGGGCCATGATCCTAGATGCAGTGTCATTTGTGTTGAATGCCATATGGAACTGGCACTTTGTAGCATCGATGGCTGATCTTGCTGTGTCAGCCATATCTTATGCCAAATCTCCAGTAGCCTTTTCACTCATCACCAGTATGGAATTCCATAAGGCTTTCTGGTACTGGACTGTGTAAACCAAGTAAGCAGGGAAGCTGACGTATAAGCTTTTTTGCCCATACTATCTAGTTTCCTGGAATCTTTCTCACAAGGTTAGGAGGAAAGAGGCACTTTGGGCTTATCACAGGCGGCAGTCTGGACCACCCCTTGTGATCAGGGTGGGAATATAGGTACTCAGCAACCCTGTTTGTCCACCTAATATTTTTTCTTAATTTCTTTGTCTGTGCCAGTTACTGAGGTAGGTGCTAATATGGTTCTATATGTGGCTTTTCTGAGGGATTTATGTATGGGCAGCATTAACCTCCTTGTGGATGCTAAGCCCATCATATCCAAGAATTCTACCTCATCCTTATACTCCTCGGTCTCATGGGTGGAGATGCTGAGGGTATTTACCATACACCTTACAAAGTTACAGTGGGAAATGTAGTCCTCTTAAGGCCTAGAAGGAGAACTAAATTCTTGCTCAGGAGAACCATCTGGTTCTATGGGTTCTCTTTCCTCCTCATCTTCAGAATAAATGTAAGCGTCCTCTTCCACAGGCATTGGGGATGGAACTGGAGGCTAGTGGGTGGGGGGAGGGGCATATTCATGACATTCCCCACAGCCTTGAATACCTGGAGGAACTGTCGTGCCTTTGTCATGTCCTCTATTGAGGGCATTTGTCTTAAGCCCACTGGCAGCTCCTTTCCTTCTTCAGGATGATGGACAGCGACATGTTTTTTTATTTGTTTTTTCTTAGCAGGCACCATCTCTGGTGTCTGCTCAGGGGTTCTCTTATTTTTTGTGGATTCAGGGTTCCCCCTTTCAGACATCTTGAGTTATGAGCCATCTTGAGTAGCTTTACCTTTCTATTCTGTCCCGTTTGATAGGGACTGCTGACTTCTCTCAGGGTCTGGACTCTCGGAGCCTTTTGGTGACATAAAGACAGAGTGAGAAGTCATAAAATCATCACATTTTTTTTAGCCCTTTTCTTTTGCATTTTAGGGCAAAATGTTTTACAGAAATCACAACAGGAAAAGTCATGGTCTGGACCCAGGCATGTTAAACACAGCTCGTGGCAGTCTGCCTCTGCCAACAGCTGAGAATAAACTATAGTTTTTAAAACCTGTGGGTCCTGTTTTCTTTTTGGGTCTGTCAGTTATGCCAAACAATGGACACCTTAAAAACATTCTCTGTTCCTAGTTAGAGAAATTCTGACTTTTTAAATGAGCCCAGAAAGTTTTTAAAAGGGCTTTAATAATAAATGTAGTTCAGTTCCTCAAAAACTTAATTGTGATACAATTTTTACCTCAAAAGAGTTTTTTATAGCCGGGTTGAGGCACTGGACGCCACACCTCGTGCTACACCAACGACCCGGGTTCAGGAACGACCTTGGGGTGCTGGAATGGGGGGGGTGAGAGCAGGCTCAAGCGTTGGCTCTCCTCTCCCAGGTAAGGGGTGAGGTTGCCCGCCCGTAGTCCTGCCATCACTGAATGGAGGTTTGGTGCCGGCGGTCAATGGCGCAACTGGAAGGGAGATACATACTGAACGGTGTCCGCGCTCATGCCTCCACTTGCGTGCACTATGTCGGGGACGTGAGGGTGAAGGGAACAGGAGAATATCAACCAAAACAGAAATTACATATGAAAAAGAAAAAAAAGTTTTTTATACTGAAAAACACAAGAGTTCTTCTTAGTTCCCACAAAAAAATCAGAAACGAGAGAAATGGTGAAACCGAAGGCGTTAGCAAAACCAGCATTTTCTGTTAATTTATAGATGTGAAATAGCAGCTCTGGACTTCCGGTGCAGCTTCCGGCTCAATGGCAGCATAGTGCATAGGCTCCCGACCCACTCCCCAACTAGATTATATTTAAAACACCCATTACCTATAAAAATGTTTAACTATCCTTTTTCTGAGCTTCTATGGCAGCTAGTAAACATCAGGGGGGTGGGGGCTCGAATCGCTATGCGGCACTTCAGCAAGAACCGAAATTTCCGAGGGGGACGCTACAAACTCCGGGGCCTCTGATCCCTACTCTCAGTCCGCCAGATCTAAAACCCACAAAAAAGATAGATCCAAACCACCACAAACTAACCTGGTGGAATCTAAACTGGATAAAATATTGCAGGAGCTCATGGAGTTTAGGAGGGATTTCCACACCTTCAAGCAGACTCGGGAGAACTTTCAAAAAGAACGATCGGAATTGCACACTACGGTCTCCACGCCAGATCTATGTGTACAAGAGCAGGCCTCTGCTACTACACAGATAAGAATGCCTTAAACCAGGTGGCCCTCCTCTGCAAAATAACAATAGAGCATCAGGAAGATGCCGAAAACCGCAATCGCCACAATAATCTCAGGCTCTATGGGATCCCTGAGAATAGCGAGGGCACAAATCTACAAGCATTTGTAACTACTCTCTTCAGAGATAAATTGGAGCTGGATGCCGACTTGGATCTCAATATCAAATGAATCCATAGAGTCTTAGGCTCAAAACCTACCCAAGCTTCAGCTCGCCCTAGATCCATAATAATTAAATTTCTACGGTACCAAACAAAAGAGGTGATTCTCAAACAAGCATGGGCCAAATCAAAGTTCTTCTATGGGGATATCCGCATATTTTTAGACAATGACTATGCTCCAGCAACAATGCAGAAGAGGCAGGCTTTTATTCCCTTATTCCCTTTACTAAGACAGCAGAAACTTAAATTTCGGACCCCCTACCCCAGCAAATTAACTGTCCAATTCCCTAACAACAACAGACCTATGACAACATGGAAGAGGCATGTGAGGATTAGAAACAGAGGCTTTGCCATCCCAGTTTCGATCTGCATTCCTGTGAAGTCTCCCGAGGATCGTGGACTACCCAGGATGGCTAATACCCGAATGCAACCGAACCAACAAGCCACGATAGATGCAATTAAACAAATGCTGGCACAGTTCTCTAGACAATCCAACTAACTTTGATCTCCATAGAGTGCACAGTGAGTACCTGGATGGGAGCTGGTGGGGGACCTCGGGATGAGCTGACCACTGTCCGGGGGTGAGGGGAGTCGGGGGGACATACGTGACGGAGGTTCCTGGTTGGAGGAGAGCTCTGATCAACTACTGCTAAGCTGGCATGCAGGGGAACTGGAGATTTCCACCCTGAGAGGCCAATGTTTATTAAGACTCTGGGGCCAGTCGGTGTGCAAGTTTAACTATAAAGCTCCAAGAATTTGGTGACGGGAAGGGTGTCGCTGAGATGCCTAGAGTAGGTGGATATTGGCCTAGGATGACAATGGCCTGATTTAATTGAACATTTAAGTGCATTACAACCCACTAAATAGGAATCTGTGCATACCCTAACCCTGAGGATGGGCTGGTAGGATGCGGCCGGTCGTCTCCTGCCTGGTCGACCCTGGATGCCCTCCAAGGGACATGAGATCTGTTGTTTTTATATAACATAAGCCAGATCATATGTTTCACCCCCTAAATAGGGTGTGCTTCTGTGACCTCCTCGACCCTGGGTGGATGGGTGACACCTAGCTCGAACTATTTGGAGACTTAAAATTTTTTTTTTTTAAATATCATGAACGGAGCTGGACACATGACCTCTAGGTTTCGATGGTTACTCGCACATTCTCTGCCACCAACTAAAAAACTCTATGAGTTCTCTCAACCTGGGTGGGCTCCCCTGATGCCCCCTTTTTTACTTCCCACAATGTATTGGAAGATGATTTGACCAGCCCTGTTGGTGAAGAGGTCCTCCCTGCCGCTGACAGGAGATCTGGCTTTACTTTGAGTTCCGTGTTTCTCTCTCCACTGGGCCCCTTTCAGCCCCACAGCTCTCCTTCAGTCCCTGTGAGGGGTGGGATCTCCCTGGAGGTCTTCCTCTTCTCCCCGGGCCCTTGCTTACCTATTAGCACTCCCTCCTGTATCTTATTTGTAACATTTTTCTTCATTGACTTGCTAACAGCTGACCCCGGACTATCTGAACTAAGTATGTTGCAAGTAGTATAACCTGAATGAAAAAATTACTCACCTTAGTAATTATGTTTCTTCTAATGGAGTCTTGCTGTATTCTGACAATTGCAGTGATTCCCAACCTTTGAACTGCCCCGGAGAACAAAGAGTTAACTTTCTGTGCAGGGCATAGAATGCTGAGCTCGAGCTCGGTTGAAGTCTCTGTCTGGAGTGATTCAAACCTAAACCGTCAGATTCTTACGAGCCCAACTGAACTAAAAATTCTATGCTGAAATTGTGAAAAAATTCTTACTAGCCAACTGGGTGAAAAAAGGTTTGGATTCCCAAGGAAGATTCAAGTCATGAAAACCCAAAACAAAACCCAATGTACTAAAAATAATAATAATAAATCAGCACCCAAACAAAAAGGAGGAGGGTGCAAGCCAAAAACACCCCTGGGGTGCAACACTGCACCTGCCCACCTACTTCCCAAAAACAGGTTCTGAGAGGGGAGGCAAGGAGGGAGGTTAGAATACAGCAAGACTCCATTAGAAGAAACATAATTACCAAGGTGAGTAATTTTTTCTTCAAACAACATGAAGTCTTGCTGTATTCTGACAATTGCAGACTACCAAGCAGTACCTCCAAGGAGGAGGGACAGAACCTACTTTGGGAATAGGCTCTGAAGTACTGCTGTGCCAAACATAGCATCACTCCTAGCCTAGATATCCAGAGAGTAATGCTTGGTAAAGGTATGGACTGTTTTCCAGGTGACTGCTTGACAACATTTTTAAGAGAGGGATATCCCTGGTAGCAGCCAGGGAAGCAGCTGTACATCTTGTGGAATGAGCCCTCAGGCCTGAGGGTGGAGTTTTTCCCAGCTTTTCATAGCAGAATTGTATACAAGACACAATCCACCTGGCAATAGATCTTTTGGTGGCAGGTTTTCCCTTTCCCACTTCTCCATAAGTGAGGAATAACTGGAGGGAGTCAAACCTGTGACCCTTGGTACGCTCTATGCAGTAACTAAGGGCTCTTTTGACATCTAAACTGTGTAGCCTTCTCTCTCCTGAGGAAGAATGATCAGTGAAGAAAACAAGGAGAGACAAAGACTGGTTTAAATGGAAGTCTGAAACCACTTTTGGCAAGAACCTTCTATTGGTTCTAAGGACCACTTTATCCCTGTGAAAGGAGATAAAATCAGGTTCCACTGACAGTGCTTGCAATTCACTGATACACCTGGCAGAGGTAATGGCTACCAAGAACACAGTTTTCCAAGTCAAGTACTTAAGCTCTGCTGAAGGCATAGGCTCAAAAGGGGTTGCATAAGTTGAGCAATGCAAACATTCAAATCCCAGGCAGGGGCAGGTTCTCTAAAAGGAGGATTGGTGTGAAGCAATCCTTTAAAAAATTTACAGAACACAGGATGGGAAGATAGTGAGGAAGGCTTCCCCACAGACAAAAACGCAGAAACAGCTGAAAAGTGTACCTTGAGAGTAGTTGGTCTGAGGCCTAGGCCATTAAGATGGACCATATAATCCAGAACCATAGGCAATTCAGCAATGTCTGGAGAAACATGCTTCTTAGAACACCAAATGCTGAATCTTTTCCATTTGGAGTTGTAAGTCTTTCTGGTGGAGGGCTTTCAAGAAGCCTAGAGGATATCCAGAACCCCTTGGGAAAGATGAAGATCTGCAAACTCAACTCTTCAAGAGCCATGCTTTGAGATTGAGAGACTGAAGATTGAGGTACCACATCCTTCCCTGAGAGGATGTGAACAGGTTGTAATTCCTGGAAGAGACAGGGGAAGAGGACTGCTAGGGACAGCAACAGGGGGTACCAGGGCTGTCTGGCCCAATCTGGAGCAATCAGAATCAACTTGCAAGGCTGAGACCTTATTTTACCAAAACTTTGAACAGGAGTGGAGGGGGGGCATACAGAAACTTCCCTCCCAATTCAGGATCAGGGCATCCAGAGGGACTGAGCCCAGGACTGGAGGTCTGCAACAAAAGAGAGGGAGTTGGTGATTGTCTGGGGCTGCAAACAGATCCATCTCTGGAGTGCCCCACCTTGAAAAAATCACTTTCAACACCTGAGGGTCCAAGGACCATTCGTGATGGCCCTGAGAAATCCTGCTCAGTGCATCTGCTAGCACACTGTCCTTGCCTGGAAGGTGAACTGCTACAAGAGAGGTTTGCAGGGAATAAGCCAGGGACCACAACTTCATGGCTTCTGTGCACAAGGCTGTGGACCGAGTGCCTCCTGCTTGTTGATGTATCACATGGTGGTGGTGGTGTCTGTTCTGACTTGAACCACCTTGTTCTGTACTGACTGAGAGAATGTCTTTAGAGCCAGAAAACTGCCCTGAGCTCTAGAAGATTGATGTGGAGAAGGGATTCTTGGGGGACCACAGCCCTGGGCAGTAAGGGACCCCAGGTGGCTCCCCAGCCCAGAGAGAAGCATCTGTGTAAGGACCGCTGAACAAGGCTGAGCAATAAAAGGAACACCTTGTCTTAAACTGTCCTGATCCTGCCACCACTGGAGGGCTTGGATCAAGGTCAGAGTCACTGGGATCAGTTTGGTAAGGGAGTCCTTTCTCTGAGACTAGAAAGCTCTCAGGTGGAACTGAATATCCCTCATCTGGAATCTTGCCCCTTGGACCACTACTGTTGAAGCTGCCATGTGGCCCAAGAGCTGGAGGAAATGCCTCGTTGGTCGAGATACCCGAAGGCTGAAGGAAGAAGCTAGTTCCATAAGAACCCTTGCCCTTTCTAGAGGAAGAAAGGTTCTTGCTCTGAGTGTGTCCCGTTCTGCCCCTAAAAAGGTAAGAAGCTGGACTGGTTCGAGAACTGACTTGGAAAGGTTGAGAAGAAATCCTAGAGAAGTGAGCACTTGCTGGGTCACTTGCAGGTGAGACTTGACTTGGTCTGGAGACTGACCCACTATTAGCCAATCATCCAGATATGGAAAAACAGAAACCTTTTGCCTTCTTAGAAAGGCAACCACTACTGCCAGGCACTTTGTGAAAACCCTTGGGGCTGAGGTTAGGCCAAAGGGCATTGCTCTGAACTGATAATGGCCTGAGAGCAACTCGAACCTGAGGTACCTTCTGTGGCAGCACCTGATGGGAATGTGAAAGTAGATAACTTTGAGGTCCAGAGAGGATAGCCAGTCCCCTGGCCTTAGAGAGGGAAGGATTATTCCCACAGTTATCATCTTGAACTTTGGTTTTAAAAGATGTTTGTTTAGATATCTTAGGTCTAGGATGGGTCACCACTCCCCTGTTTTTTGGGGGGTCAGAAAGTACCTGGAGTACAGTCCTTTGCCCTAGTGTAGGGTAGGTACTCTCTCTATAGCTCTTAAAGCTAGGAAAGAAGAAACCTCTGCCTCTAGGGCAAGGATTTCCAAGAGATTTGCAGGTGGAAAGATCTGGCTCTCATCTTTGGACATTTTTTGAAGCTGGGAACCAGTCCCTGGCTTACTACTTCCAGGACCCACTTGTCTGATGTAACAGACATCCAGTCCTGGACAAAGTAAGCCAGTCTGTCCCCTACTGGAATAGGAGAGTCGACCCGCATGCCCATCAGGATGTCTGCCTGGCATGAGCTTTAGGCTGAGGAGTGGATGCAGCCCTGCTCATCCCCCTTCTGCCTCTCCCTCTGAAGAACCCCCTTTGAGAAAAGGAAGAAGAGGCCTGTGCTTGGTAAAAAGGCCTTTGAAAAGGTCTGCCCCAGACTGCTGCCTTTGAGGAGTTGCCTGACTTTCCTTGGCCTGAGCACTCCTGTAAGTGGTCCTGTACTCAACCATTTTCTTCATATTAATTCTCTGTCTGCTCCCCAAACAGAGAATTACCCACTACAGGAACATCCATGGCCTTAGCTTGGGTGTCCTGCGAGAGGCTAGTACATCTGAGCCAAGCCATCCTCCGAAGAGCCACAGATGTAGCCATGACTCTTGACACATCAGAGTCCACAGCAGCATGAAACTGAACCTTAGATGCCTCAGTCCCATCTGCAGCCACCGCCTCCAGCTCCTTGGCTAGCTGGGGGGAGGCCTGTTTAGCCAGTGCCAGTACAGTGTTCCACCTGGACTTCTGGTACCTGGCTGTACAGGCCATGTAATTCGCCTGCCTGAGTCCCAAAGAAGATGCCATGTACTGCTTCTTTGCCATGGCATCAATTTTCCTGGAGTCCTTGTCAGTGGGGTGTGAAGCCAAGGGAATATTTGCCTTGTCACAGGCAGCAGCCTGAACTACCCCAACATGGCTGCACTGTTGATATAAGAACTCCATGTCTGAGCCTGAAAGTGTATACCTGTTGTCCATTCTTCTATCCACAGGAGGTATAGTGTTAGGAGACTAAGATTTTTTGTGTCTGTTTCCCAAAAGATTTACGGAGGGGAATAGATAGTCTCCTGGACTCTGGGATGTCCATCATCTCTACATAATCAAGCTCCTCTTTATCTTCCACAGCCTCCTCCATAGGAAGCTGAAGGGTTTCAGCCACCTTTCTGTAAAACAAAGTGAGAAGGGGACTCAGAAAGCCTAGGAGGGGAAACACCTGAAGGTCTGTCTGGGGAGATGTCCGGTTCCACAGGCACATCCAGACCTTCACTTACATCATCATCCTCAAATTCCGGTTCATAAAAATCTTCAAGGGTATACTCTTGAACCGGGGGAACCAACCGAACCGAACCCCTGCCAGAAGGAGCTGGATTAGTCGGAACCGGATGGAGCGATTCCACAATCTGAATCGCCCTGGCTATCTCTTCGGTGGTCGGAACATGAACCTCTGGATCCGAACCTGTCGATTTATCTTTGCGCTTTCTTTTTGTCGGAACCGATCCCTTGAATCGGCTCTCCTTTTGCCCAAAGAAGCATTGCCCTGGTCAGAGGGCATTCCTTCTGGTTCGGTCGAAACTGAACCAGGCTGGCTATCCGGGTCAGCGGACTTCTCGGCCTCCTTTTCCCTTGGTCTACCTAATCTCTTCTCAAGGGTAGATTTGGGAAAGTTTTTACATATTTGGCAGTCTGAATCAAGGTGGTCAAACCCCAGACAAACACAGGTGGTGTGGGGATTGGCCTTAGCAAAGACCTCCCCACACTCACTGCAGTGTTGAAACCCAGTGGGCCCATTTTTTTTCTTGGGTTTCTCAGACATGGCCAACCTAACCAAACTTACCCTTTTTCGGCAACCACCAGGCAAGACTCCCTCATGGTTCCTAACCATGTCACAGGTAGTGGAAGCGGTTGAAAACCATTTTTTTTAAGAACCGTGGAACGGTAACCACACACCAAGTAAACAAACAAATTTCACTATCAAATGGCCGGTTCAGCCGAACCGAGCCGCAGTTTTACAAGTTCCACACAGAAAAACAGAACAATTTCTACCTAGTACTCATGGCACCACAGACAGAGACTGAACCGACTATGCAGATACTTTTTTCGGTTTAAAAACCGACGAAAACTGAAAACTTTAACCAACTTTCAAAACAAGCTGAAGGAGAAATCTCTGGAGGAACCGTTCAGTGAGGCGGAGTAAAGAATCTGATGGTTTAGGTTTGACTCACTCCAGACAGAGACGTCAACAGAGCTCGAGCTCAGCATTATATGCCCTGCATAGAAAGTTAACTCTTTGTTCTCCGGGGCAGTTCAAAGGTTGGGAATCACTGCAATAGTCAGAATACAGCAAGACTTCATATTGTTTGAATAAGACTGAAACGCTTTTTTTTTTTTCTTTCTGATACATGGATATTCATTCTTACCCCTCCCCAATATGTTTGATATATGTTCTCCATATTCGTAGAGTTCAACACCAATCATGAGAGGTGGGGACCTCCACATGATGTTTTCTTTCTTTTAGGGGAAGATTACCACCTCCTCTTTGGAACATATTCCCACCGAGATACACACAATTTGAATAGCCCCTCTCCTGATTATTTTATGTGTTGGGGGTGAGATGAGGGCTCACTCTACCATCGATGTACTTCCATCAGGAGGCAAGGCATTTTTTTTCCTTAGCCCATAATCCCCTGTCCCTAAACCTCCCCTTACTTCAGTTGATCCTGGTTTTATTTTTTCCCTGTATATCCTATACCCTCCCACGAGTTAGGGGCAATGGTTTCCCCAGGGTCCAGTTTCCCGTAGCGGAACAGGGTCCCACTAATTGATGGTTGTTGGACATATCTCCAACACGGGTCACGATTGACCTCATGTTTTCGGAAGTCACAGAATACCCTAAATTCGGTTTGTAGATAGTTCATAATTTCCATCTTCCTCATAGTGTGAAATTGTTAGCTAAATGCTGTAATCTAGTTGGGCTAAGCTGGCCAAGTTGTTATTCCCTAGTAGTTACTAGTAGGTTTATCCCCTATTCCCAAATGGACTCGGCACCAATGTAGTATCCTTGATACAATTGTGAAGGGTTTTATACTGCAGGCAATCTTACATTACAATGACGGAGGCTTGGTGGGGGGCCCATCTCATGACTTTTAGTAGCATAAAGCATGCAGTCTCCTTATAAGATTATTTCTCATAACGTTAATGGGCTGGCCGGTCCCATCAAGAGATATCGCATAATTCAGGCTCTTCAAAAGTTAAAACCAGATGTTCTATTATTACAAGAAACCCACTTTTCCTCTCTCGAACACCAAAAACTATTTAAATTCGTTTTTTCAGCACTAGTGGAATCATCCTATCATAGGGGACGAAAAGAGAGGGCAATTATTCTGATCCCAAAACACTCCCCAATATGTATCATTGATCAATATTCAGATGGTGAGGGAAGACTGGCACTGGCGGTAGTCCGGTTTAATCAACAAATCCTCACACTCTGTAGTATATATATTTTCCCCCGGGTTCTGATGCCTCTACCGTTCAACGGCTCATTGACACTATTCTAACCAGAAAACAAGGGGTGTTGATAGTAGGGGAGATCTCAATTGTCACCTTAACCCCTCACTGGATTCCTCAGCAGCATCCCCCTCACCACAAACTCCCGGGCAGAGACATCTTAGGCATCTTCTCTAGTACGTGGACTTGTGGCGCCAACTACATCCGACACAATGAAAATTCAACTTTTTTTCAAGCTCCCATAAGCATTACTCCAGGCTGGATTATATTTACATTGCGAAGGAGCACTTGGATCTTATCCATTCAGCAGACATTCTTAATATCTGTTTGTCAGATCATGCTCCCATCACTTTAGAACTTAACCTTAAGGAGGAGAGGAAAAACTCACAGTGGCAGTTCAATCCATCTTAACTCCTCTGTGCGGAGTATCGGGATTTCCTAGAGGCCCGAATTTCAGAGATTCTCGGAGATAACTCTCCATCTCAGACTTTGCCCCAGACCTTCTGGGACACGATCAAAGTTGTCCTCCGAGGCCATATTATCTCATTTGCCATTCATAAGAAAAAGCAGGCTGAAGCTAAGCTTCAAGCCCTACAGGAAAAGCTCAGATTTATGCAGGAGGCACACATGCAAGGGGACTCAGATTTACTCCCTTTAATTTTACAGACTCATGTTGAAATACAGAGTTTATTAACGGCCAAAACAGAGTAGGCGTTGGCTTGGCTTAGGCAACGATATTATGAGGGTGGGGCCTGGGCATACAAAATTTTAGCCTATCGCCTTAGAAAGCAAATACAACAATGTACTATTTCCAAGATTAAAGACCCCTCCTCTGGACAAATTCAATATTCTACCCACCAAATTCTCAAGGTATTTGAGAGGTACTATCGATCTCTCTACTCCTCACGGGACACACCAGATCCTAATAAAATAAATATCTTTCTGTCCCAAATAAGTCTACCGACCCTCTCGGAGTCCCAACAGTCCCAAACAACAGTTCCCATTACCGAACTAGAACTTCATTCTACTATTAGAAACCGAAAAAATTGGAAATCCCCTGGACCAGATGGTTTTGGGGCTGAATTTTATATAAGTGCTCTGGAATGGATTAAAACCCCTCTTCTTCAGGCTTTTCGTGCAGGCCATGGCTTTTCTTCTTTCCCTATCTCTTGGAGACAGGCAACAATCTCAGTGATCCTAAAACCACAAAAACCCCCACATCTTTGCAACTCCTACCACCTCATATCTGTGCTTAATCAGGACTATAAAATCTACACTTCTATAGTGGCCCACAGACTTGATCATATTTTCCCCTCTCTGATACACCTGGATCAATCTGGGTTTATCAAGGGTAGACAGACTACAGACAACATTAAAATAACTCTCTATCTAATATACCATGCTATATCCATGAACTCCCCCCTTATGATCCTCAGCTTGGACGCTCAAAAGGCCTTCGATATGGTTTCATGGACTATCCTTCAAGCTGTCTTACAAAAATTCGGTTTTCCTAGACAGTTTGGGGATATTATTCAAGGTATATACACTAATCCAGAGGCCGTAGTTAAACTGAATGGATCACATTCTGATCGGTTCTCTCTCTCCAGTGGTACCCATCAGGGTTGCCCCCTTTCCCCCTATTTGTTTGCTATTTTTGTTGAACCCATAGCCCAGCTTTTCCGCCAAACCCCGGCCCTACATGGGTATAAAATTTCAGAGTCTTCATCCCACAACATAGCTTATTATGCAGACGATCTTCTCCTTTATATAACTCACCCTGAAGATTCATTGCAAACCCTCACAACTCTTCTGCAGGAGATACAGGACCTCACCGGTTATACTATAAACGCGGACAAATCTGAAACCCTACTTATACAATCTCCACTGCCCTTGGAGATAATTCAGAGATACCCCTACAAATGGGACAGATCTCATATAACCTACTTGGGAATAAAAATTCCTCGGAGATTCTCAGATCTCTATTCGGCTATGTCCCACTCTTTTCAAAAATCAAAACAGATCTGGCAGGATGGACCCACCTCCTGCTTTCTTTAACATCCAGAGTGCAATCTATTCAGATGAATTCCCTACCGAAAATATTGCATCTGATGCATAATATCCCCATACCTCTCTCAGGTAGGGATATTCGAGACTGGGACCACTCGATTACTAGATTGCTTTGGAGCAATAAACAACCTAGACTAGCACTTAGTAAACTTCAGTGCCCCAAAGAAAAGGGAGGTCTGGCTCTACCTAACATCTATAACTACGGGTTGGCAGCTCTCCTTGCACATTTATCAACCTGGCTTATACCCCAGACTCAAGCCCATTGTGGCTTAGAGTGGAAAGGATCATGGCAGACTGCTCTTTAGACCATTCACTGGTCTTCCAACCTCATAACATTAAGCCATTGTCCTGAAGCTCAGATTTTACTGCGAGACTGCTTCAGTGTTGGACAAGGTTCTTAGCCCGTCCAGCTAACAAACTATTATCGACCTGGCTTGGTATCCCATCAGAAGATTTACACTGGCCACCAGCCCATCTAGACCTTACATTCTGTACCTGGGCTGGACAGGGTTTGAAATACTCACATCAGTTATACAATGGAGAAATCTTTAAATCATTTGATCAACTTAAATCAGAATTCTCCTTAAAACAGAGTGTTTTATTCCATTTTCTGCAGATCCGCCATTTACTTGACACAAAAATTGGCTTAGACCTCTCAGACCAATCTATCCCCTCTTTAGGCTCCTTATAAATTCAATTAGAGGGGAGGCGACCGCAGCCACTTAATCTCTCGCTTTTATAAGGCCCTACAGGAATCCCCCTTAAATGTCTGGGAATTGGTACAATTCCATTGGGAAATCGCAATTCAGCTAGATCTTACTCAGGAAGACTGGCTTTGGATTTGGAGAAGACAACATAAAACCTCCAACTCACATAACTGGAAGGAGTTCTCGTGGAAATTAGTCTCCAGATTTTTTCGCACACCCCAGATTACAGCCAAGTATACAAACAGAGGAGATTCCAGTTGCTGGAGACAATGTGGTCATGAGATGGCTACACAAGCACATGTGTTCTGGTGGGGCCCGGTATTAGCAACATTTTGGTCTGGTATAGAACAGAAGATTCTGACACTTTTTCCGGGGTTGGGCACCCTCTCCCCAGCTACAGCTATTCTCCTACACTACCCACGTCACTTTAAAAATCCACATCAAACATATCTCCTTAATATCCTGATGGGAGTTGCTAAAAAATGTATTACACACCTTTGGCTACGTCCAGACCCTCCCACAATAACAGCTTGGGAGGATATCATGTACGACATTTATAAATTAGAACATATGACGGCTAGGCTCCAGAACAGATTGCCAGAACACATGAACCGCTGGAATATCTGGTTCCTGAGTATCACACAGACCCGGTTAGATCAACCCCCATGAATATCTGGCTTCTGAAACAAACTCCCCCCCAGCTCCCTTGGTGGTGCTCAGTCAGCCTTTGCTCGAGGGATGGGATAGAGGCTTAGTCATGCAAACTGGCATGCTGTTGATTTTGACCTTTGAGCTCTCCCCTGCCCCCCCCCCACCTGCCTTCTATATATTAATTTTACACTTATTTGAAGTCAATGCCTTCATGTATTAAGTGTAATGATTGAGTGGAGCCCTCCCATGTCTACAAAATATTATGATCATACAATATCCATAGATATATGTAATTAGATAAACATGATTAACAAGTGATTGACTTCTTAAACTGTTATCAGATAGGATGACTTTCTATTCATAGATTCTTATAGACTACTCTACGTTGATTTATTGCCTGTACCCTTGCTCTGTGTCCTAAACAGTGAAGTTTTTTTATCAAAAAAAAGTAAAAAAAAAAAAAAGAAATAGCAGCTCACTGACAGCGGGAATTGCTCTGAAAATGACCTTCTCTGGTTCCGGGGAACTGATTGGGAAAAAGAGACAAGTAAAAACACAAACTATAAACAAATAATAACCTAACTAACGCAGAGTATTGAAAACTAAAACACTGAAATACTGTAAGAAATATAATAAAATAAATGTAAACCGGCCAGAAGAGAAGACTTCGGGGCAACTGCTCTCTCACATGGAGAAATAAATATGATGTTAGAATGCAGGGGTGAGCATGATCGTACAGCAGAGTTTGAATTTCACTCCAAATTCCATAATTTGCATAACATTTTTAAAGCTCCAGGGCTATTCATTCCAGGTTGCTGCTATTAAGCATACGTGTGGGATTCCTGATATTTGAAGATGTAGGTACATAGATTTGGGGAGTCTGGGCCAGGAAGGGAGAGCTGGTTTAGACTGTGGACACAGTGGAATGAGAAATTAAGAAAGATTTGGGGTGGTGGGGGCAGGCTATGTAAGCAGGTTTGAATCAGGAATGCAGCAGGAAGGGGAGTAGGTACTGACAAACATTTTTGGGGTCTCAGGCCAGGGGGGGAGCATGATGGGTTTGGGGACACATCTGTAAGAAGGCTATTATCCTGGCTGTTTTCCAGTCTCAAGACATGCACAGGTGGCAACTAGGGACTTTTTCAAGGCCACTAGCATGCATGACTCCTTCATGCAGCAGAAGAAGAACTGTAAAGGTTGAAGATGCTTAAAGAGACTTCAGGAACGGGCAGTCAGTGGAAGTTTGCTCACATATGGACACATGCCAGCAAAATGTTATTTTCTGACAGTTATGCTGCATGTCGTAGTTAAACTGGAGGACACTTATTAAAACACATTAGGATACCCTTTAAATGTCTTTTTTCTTCCCATTCTAAGGACCTTGTTTATTTTAAAACTCATAAGCCTCGATATTTAAAAAATGGGGTAAGCACAGCAGTCTGTACTGCACTTTCTGCTGCACTCTTTCCAGCTCCTGCAATATTCAGATGGCTAGCGCTCGCCAACTGAGAGAATATCCAACTGAATGTCATTCCATGTTAGTGCAGCACTAAGTGAATCTGTGTTGCCCTGACATGGACCTGGGCTGCATATGGCACACAGGGGGTAGCGCTGCCGAAACAGGATAGCACCAAGTCTCCTGTGGGTCATATTCAGTCTGAGCAAGAAAATTAGCTCACTGGGCATGCGAGGCACTAAGGGTCCCTTTGCATGCCCATTATGGGCTCACATGTATGGGGCACAGCAGCCCCTACGCATTCCCAGCAATACTACATGCACTTCCTAGTGGTGCGGAGGCAGCCCCAACCCCTTGATCACCCAGTATACCCATCTTAAGTGTCTCTGGTGGTCCAGTGGTTCCCTCCACCCAGTGATCGCTCAATATACCAGTCTTAAATGTCTCTTGTGGTCCCAGTGGTTCACCACATCCCTGATTGCCCAGTATACCTGTTTTAAATGGCCCTGGTGGTCCAGTAGTTCCACTAGCCTTCATTTGCCAAGTATAACCATCTTAAACACCTCTGGTGGTCCAGTGGTCCCCTCATCAGTCCCTGACTGCACCCGCTCTGCACCACCACCACCACACACCTCCCTTACCCAGAGTGCCACCTGTGAAAGCAGCAGTCGGCTGAGCCCTTCTCTCACTTCCTCGGCTGGGTGCGGTCTGACATCACAGAGAACAGTCACATTGTGCTCCATGACTGCCAGACAGCGGCCAGCCAATGAGGTGAGAGGAGGGCTGTGCCAGCCACCACTTACACAGGTGGCACTCAGGGTAAGGGGTGTGCGAGGGTCCTCAGCAAGTGAGGAGTGCGGGTACAGTCAGGGGGTGGGGGAATAACCACTGGACCACCAGGGATGTTCAAGACAGGTATACTGGGTGATCAGGAGTTGAGGGAAAACCACTGGATCACCAAGGTTTTTTCAAACAGGTATACTGGCTGAACAGTGGGGTGGGGGAATCACTAGACCACCAAGGACGTTTAAGAAAGGTATAGTGGGTGACTGGGGGAACCAATGGACCACCAGGGACAATCAAAAAAGGCATATTGGGCAATCGGGGGTGGGGGACTTAGCATCCTGATAAGAGGTAGTTTTCAGCAGCTGTAAACAGCACCACTCCAGGGCTTTATACTGCCGCTACAAACCTTTGAAAATGCTGCTGCACCAGTATGTACAAGTGGACCCCTCATCTGCATAGACACAGTAGTATTACAGCCCCTTGGCACTGCCAGGTTTGGAGGGCACTCCAGGGGACTCTGAATATGGCCCCATCCAGAGCTCCGGCAAAAACCAAGGTTAGTGCCAGTGTGAATCGTATTTGTACTGCCACAAACGTTTGAATATCAGGGCCCCAGAGCAACAGGTTTTCCTTAAATATTTTGACTCTACAGATCCACAATATGTACCCTTATCCGGAAAATCATATAACTTACCCTGCTGCAAATGATGGAATGATGAAAGAGATAGCAAACTCTAGCTGCTAAGCCCCACATTTCTCTCCTCATCAGACGTTCCACACAACGCTCTGCTGGCAGTAGGTAAAAATAAGAGATCCTTCCATCCATGTGAAGACAGAAAAACTCATGCTTGCACACTGAAATATCTTGTATATCTGAAGGAACACATCAAAACAAATAAAACCTTTGTTAACAGTCTCAAAGTGCAAGGTACACCTATTGATGTGCATATATGAAAAAGAATAATTCTGCACTAAATGTGCTACATATCTAATCAACAAAAAACATGCTAATCAGCTGCTTGAATCCACTCCTGCAACTTTGCAGATTATAGTAACTCTAAACAAACATTTTTCAGTTTCAGTTGTAAAATGTCTTGAAGGTCACACCTGGGTACAAAAGTGGTCTCAGTCTCTAACATAATGAGCAAACACAATCTGTGAAAACTGAAAGTGCAGTTCTGTGATTTCAATCCTTTTTAAATGTTGGAAGAGTTTATCCCTGAACAACATGTTAAAGATGCAACTTGTTTTTAAAGTGGTATGTCTAACTAGTTCAATGGAAGCACAAAAACATTGATGTGATGCCCTTTATTGAAGCAGTACTGCAAATCAGTTTCAGTACGCAAGCTTCAGAGCCTACACAGGACCATTCTACAGGAGATGGCAAATGCAGTAACAAAACTTGTGTACTGAAAAAACAGGTTACTCACCTGTAACATTAGTTCTAGGAGTGGTACATGTTGTTCATCCACACTCTTTGGCATGTCCCTTTCCCCTTTAAATCTTGCCGGAAGTCTTCAAGCTGGCTCATCCCACCCACCCGGGTGGTAAATACCTCAGCTCCGCCCCATGACGCCGGATCTTAGCCAGCTGGAAGCAAGGTTGTGCGCCTAAAGCCGGGGAGGTCAGGTGGGTGCGTGTGGATGAACATATACCACTCCTAGAAAGTACAGTTATGTAAGAACTTACCGTAACAGTAGATCTTCGAGACAGGCTCTTGCAGTAGGTAATTATATGTAGGACTGACGCCGGCAGGTGGCAGAACCCCATGGAAAAATATCTAGCTAGTAGTCCCTGGGAGGACCACCCCCATGTCAGGTGATTGGTGTTAGGAGACGTCGGTATAAAGTGGCAGTCCCTCACACCCGCCTTCCAGTTCTTTCCCGCCAAGGGCCAACAAAGGCCGGACGAGATAGAAGTGGATATTTTCTTGAAGAGAAAAGGAGCTAAAAAAGCTTAGGGGGATGGAGGGCGGGAAGGTATTACCTACTGCAAGAGCCTCTCTCGAAGATCTACTGTTACAGTAAGTCCTTACGTAACTGTACTATCTTAGTTCAAGAGGGCTCTTGCAGTAGGTAATTACATATAGGACTGAGTCCCAAGCAGTCTGGAACAAGGAGAAGCACATGGGAGGAGGAAAGCTACCTACAGTAGATCCTCTAGCTGAGAAGGCCTTAAGAAAGGAGGCCTTGCAGAACAGCCAGCCTGAAGCCCACTCCACGACCAGAGGCAATATCGCCCTGTCCGGCGGCAGGAAGACCCTGCCTAGGGTCGTGTCCAGTATCGCCCCGATAAACTGGAGTCTCTGAGATGGGATCAAATGAGACTTGGAATGGTTGATGGTAATACCCAGGCAGGCAAAGACCTGCTGGGTAAGGGAAAGGCAGCGCAGGAGTTCCTCCCTGGACGAGGCCGCCAAGAGCCAGTCATCCAGGTATGGGAAAACCTGCACTCCCCGAGTACACAGGTAGGCCGCCACCACTGCCAGGCATTTGGTAAACACTCGGGGAGCCGAGGAAAGGCCAAATGGAAGTGCCTTGAACTGGTAGTGGTCCCCCTGGAAAGCAAAACGAAGATATTTGCAGTTGGATGGGCGAATGGAGATATGCAGGTAGGCATCCTGCGTATCCAGAGCGCACATCCACTGGCCGGAGTGGAGGAGGGGCAGAAAGCTCTGCAGAGAGAGCATTCTGAACCTCTTGTACTCCACGAATAGGTTCAGGGAACTGAGATCTAGAATAGGTATTACATCTCCTGTCTTCTTCGGGACCAGGAAGAAATGGGAATAGTAGCCCGTTCCCTGAAGGGAAGGGGGACAGGTTCTATCACCTCTTTCAGCAACAAAGCTGAAATCTCTTCCTGGACCAGAAGAAGATGTTCCTGAGAATATGACGACCTTTGGGGAGGGTGACGAGGTGGTTTCTGAAGAAACTCTATTGAGTGTCCTTCTGCGACTAGCTGGAGCACCCATGAATCTGTTGTTATCTTCTCCCTGCCTGGAAGGTGGAGGGAGAACCTCCCTCCTACTGGTTCCTCCGGGAAGTCCGAAGGCTGTGGGAGAGGGAAGGAGTCAGGTGGTGTGGGACAGCGCCGCAGCTGAAGCACCTGCTGCTTTTTTGGGCGGAGGGAGCTTGGCAGCTGAGGGGGCCCGGCGTTTAGTGGCCCGCTTTCCCGGAGGTCTCAACTTTGGCTGATTCCATCTGCGAAATGGATGGAGCTGCGGTTGATGGGGATGGTACACAGAGTCAACGGACTTTAGTGCCGTCCCCTTCTGCAGATCGGTGATGATGTCCTTGACATCACCTCCGAAGAGCACCGACCCCCGGAAGGGCGCTTCCTGGATAGCGGACTGCACTTCCGGGACCAACCCTGACACGCGGAGACAAGCATGACGTCGTAAGCCTACGGCGAAAGCTGAGCTCTGTCCGGCAGTGTCCACTGCATCGTAGGTCGCACAAAGAATGTGTCGACTGGCCGAACGTGCAGAGCGGACAAGGTCAGACAGTTCCTGCTTGACTTGAGAGTCCGGCAGGGAGTCTAACTTGGTTTCCACCTCAGAAAGAATTGTCTTCTGGTAGTCCCCCATGTGACCAACATAGTTCAAGGTCCTGATCCACAACGTGGAAGAAGCGAAAATCTTCTTTCCGTACTGGTCCAGAAGGCGAGACTCTTTATCAGGTGGTGATGAGCTAAGGTGTTTTGGATTAGCTGACCGGCCGTGAGTGGCGCTAATCACGACCGAGTCAGCTCGAGGGTGGGGATCTAAGAAGTTGACACCCTCTGGAGCCTGATATAGCCTATTCGACTTCCGACGGCCCCGTGGGCGGAACTGGTGCAGAAGGCCCAGGGGGTGGAGGGCCCGGCATCGGGGCGGCAACCTGAGGCGGGATGTCGCCCTGGGTCGGCACTACCGGCGTCAGGGCCAGCGTCCAAGGTGCAGACGTCAGAACCAACATCCAGGGAACCGATGTCAGATCAAAAGTGGATTGATCCGACGGAGGTGGAACCAGGACATCAGCCTCTCCCAGGGACGGAGGGGAAAAGACCCTGAGGTTGGGTTGAGGAGACTCAGGGTCCCCGGAGGGCAGCGAGGGCTGCGGGGAGCCAGGAACGACGGACATGGGAGGGTCCGTCGTCTGCTCATCCGCTGTGTAGACGTCGGGCGGACCGATGTGCATCTTATCAGCGGGATCCGGGTGGACGTCGGAGGGGCCGGCGTCCGACTTAACGGATCCTTCGCCAGGGGCAGGCCGCGAAGGAGGGGCGGTCTGGTCTGACGGAAGGAGGGTCGCGTGCTGCCCCAAAGGATCGAGCGTCTTACCGACCCTCTCCGAGCGAACGGAGGAGCCGACGTCCGCTTATTGAGCCGCCATGCCGGTAGGCTGGGAAACCAAGGCTTGACCGGGATGAAGGCCTTCAAAAGCCGGAGGCACCGAAGGGCAGTGCGAGCAAAGCAGGCGGGCCACATACACACAAACCTCGAAGGCAGCCGTTAGAGCGGTCCCGAGGGGCGTTACCTGCAAACATGGTGACCCCCAAGGAGTCGCAGTGGTAGAGGAGCCTTGTCCCAGTGCTTTTCTTTGTCCATCCTCTTGTGATGGCCTTCAGGGGAAGTTGACACCTGCCGAAGTTTTCTGAGTTCCTTTTCCATGGAGCTCATCTTCTTTTTGAGAATGTGGGCTTCCAAGGACTGCTGCCACCTTTTCCGGGTGGCCGCGTTAAAACTCAGGCAGTGCTGGCACTTCTCAACTGGATGGTCAGGGCCTAGACAAAAAAGGCACAAGGAATGGCTGTCCTTGCGTGGGAGTTGGGCGCCACACGAGTCACACTTATTCTTGTGCTCGGAGGGTGTAGGGGACGACATACACCGACGGATGACTGACTAATATAATAGAAAAGTGAAAAACTTGGTAAAATAACCGACAAAAGGGCCTGACAAGCAGGGAACTTTTCCGTGAGGCGCTGGCATAAGCTAACAGCAGGAAATAACTGGAAGGCGGGCGTAAGGGACCGTCCCTTTATACCAATGTCTCCTGGCACCGGTCACCTGACATGAAGGCGGTCCCTCGCCAGGGACCGCTAGCTAGAAATTTTTCCATGGGGTCCTGCCGCCTGCTGGCGCCAGTCCTATATGTAATTACCTACTGCAAGAGCCCTCTCGAAGTAAGATCTACTGTTACAGGAGAGTAACCTGTTTTTCCTAGGAGCGTGGATATGTTGTTCATCCACACTCTTTGGCAGACTCCTAGCAGTTCTCTGGGAGGAGGAAGGCAAGGTGCACACGCCCTACTTAGGAAACACAGATTGGAGAACCGAGGCCCCAAAACCAGCATCCCGACGTGACTCAAGGTCGATGTGGTAATGGGTAATGAAGGGTGTTTGCTGACTTCCAGGCAGCAGCCCGACAGATTTCCTGGATACGGATGTCCCTGGAAGCAGCCACCGATACAGTAGTGTGGTGGGTAGAATAAGCTTTTATCCCTCTGGAAGGCTCCTTGCCCGCCAGCTCAGTAGCACGGACCTATGCATGATGCATGATCTTGGCAGAAGACACCAGGAGAAAGGACTGCTGTGTGACTGGACTTTCTGCTGGGACTAAAGTAGAAGAACTTTTGTACTTGGACCTTTAATTTAGGGTAAAAAAAACTAACATACAAAACAAAAAAAAGTGTGTGTGTCTGTCTAGGTTAACTGAACTGAATGGGTATCTGAACAGTTATAGGTGTAAATATCAGGTGATTGAAAGGACTTAACTGCTGTGAGGTTTAAATTACTGGTAGAAAGATCTAGTAAGTAGGGGGAGTGGCTTAGCTAGAAGGAAGCTACATTTAAAGACTGCCTTAGAAAGATTCTGCTAATATCTTGGCAGAAGACACCAGGAGAAAAGGACTGCTGTGTGACTGGACTCTCTGCTGGGACTATAATGCCTCCTTACCTCCCTTCACCCCCACCCAAAGCTAGTTCTATTTTTATAGGCACAGGATTTGACTGACAACAGGAACTTCCTGTTTGGGAGCAGGAAGTGAGTAATCACAGAACCACCAAAGACCCACCATCCTAGAAGGGCAGGAGTAGCTCTCCAGCCCCCTCTAGCTGCTGGAGGTCTGCTTCTGAGCAAGTAAGTGGTCCACTGAGAAATATAGGATATTCTTGTCTCAGAACAGGACAATCAGGAGCTTAAAGGGCACACAGGCAGAAAGTAAGGAGAGAGAGAGAAAAAAAACAGAGGAAAGAGTAAGGATTGAAAACAGTTAAGGGGCCAGAAATAAGACATGATTGGAGTGGTGCAGTGCAGTGGCTGTGGAGCAGCAGTCTTCTGGGAGACATTCTGGAGGATGCAGTGTTGTCCCATCTGCAGGCACCTCTCTGGGCTGAGGGAGGAGGTTGCTCATCTCCAGGCTGAGTTGACCAGGATTTGTGGGACCTCCTCTTCCATCCAGGGACCACCAGTGACACTGCCGTTGCCTCAGAGGTTGCCAAGAAAGAGGAGCGGTTGGACCACAGTGGGCTCAGGGAGGGTGAAGGTGATGGAACAGAGGCGCATCCCTCCAGTTGTACCTCTCCACAATTCCTATGCCATTCTGGCAAAGTGTGGTTCCTCTATGGAGGCACCCGCAGTGGAGACCAAGGAGGATGCTGGGAACCTCCACAAAGGAGACCCACAGGAGGGTGGCAGGGGACCCAGAGGGGAAGGAAACAACTCCTGGTGGGGGACTCCATTATTAGGAAGTTAGAACTGGGGAGGAAGGGGAGAGGAGGTAGGTGCCTGCCTGGCGCCATGGCTTGAGGGACAGGAGCGAATCCTCAGGATTGCTGGAGCAGCTGCACAGGGAGGGAGCTGGATGTCATTGTCCACCTAGGGACAAATGACCTGGCTAAGAAAGGGATTAGAAGTGCAGGAAGAGTTTGTGGAACTGGGAGAGGCCTTAGTCAAGTAGCACGTGGTAACCTTCTCGGAGGTGCTGCCCATTTATGGCATAGGAGAGGCTAGGGTGTTCCGCACCATGGGATTCAATCAGTGGTTGAAAAACTGGTGTGGAGCTCAGGAATTTGGCTTCATTGGAGACTGGGGGTCTACCTGGAGTGATGCAAGCCTATACTGGCATGATGGGCTGCATCTGTCCGGGAGGGGAACCAGGATCCGAGGTGATAGTTTAAATGCTTCATTGGCAAGCTTTTAAACTAGCCAAGGAGGGAGGCACTGGAAAGGAGCAGGGAAATCCTAGCCCCCCCCAAATAATCACAGTAGTAAGTGCGGCAAACACCAGCATAGAGGTGTCGACAGGGAGAAGGTCAGGGGTAAATGGAGAAAGTGACAGAGGCAAGAAGGACAGGGATGGGGCAAAAGGGAGTAAGGCCATCAGGAAATGGAGGGTAATGAGTACCAATGCTCGTAGTCTGGGCAACAAGCTCCCTGAGCTGGTGGCCTTGATGGAAGAGGATGCCTGAATATCGTAGCAGTCACAGAAACATGGTACACAGAGAACCATGACTGGGATGTTAACATACCAGGGTACATAACCTACAGGAGAGACAGGCAGGGAGAAGAGGGAGGAGAAGCTCTATGTAAAGGAAGGATAAAAGCAACTGAACAAAAGAGTAAACAGGGAGGAGAGGAGGCACTGTGGGTCACCTTGGAGACTGGAAAGGCACCACAATCCGCACAGGGGTTGCGTACAGATCATCATGTCAGGGGGAGGGAATGGACAAGGATATGATAGAAGGCATTCTTAGAATGGCAGAGAAAGGGGAGATACTATTGATGGGAGACCTGAATATGCAAGATGTTAACTGGAGCACATTTGCTGCAGCCACATCCAAGAGCAGGGCCATTCTTGATGCCCTACAGGTGGCAGGCATTAGACAGCAAGTTTCAGAACCCACTCGTGAGGGAGCAATCTTAGACCTCGTACTCTCAAACAGGGGCAGTGAGAGGATCTCAGATCTAGAAGTGGGTTGCCATCTGGGGACAAGTGACCATCAAACAGTGTGGTTCATGTTAAACTCAGCTACAGAGTCAAGCCGTACAAAAGTGAGGGTACTGGACTTTAGGAGAGCTGACTTTGGCAAGATGGGAGAGTGCCTCAGAAAAGCACTAGCAAACAGGCTAGGAGGAGGTGTGGAGCAACAATGGGAAATCATCAAAACTGCCATCACAGAGGCAACAAGCCTTTGTGTGAAGCAAATAAACAAATCAAAATGAAAGAAAAAGCCATTATGATTCTCAAAGAGGTGGCTGTGAAAGTCAGGAAGAAAACATAGCATTCCGGAGTATAAGGAAACACAGAAGGAGCAGGACAGAGAGCTGTACCAGTTAAGGCAGAAGGAAGCAGGGAGGGAAGTCAGAATAGCAAAGGCCCAAACTGAGGAAAAGATAGCCAACTCAGTTAAGAAGGGGGATAAAACCTTTTATAGGTACATCAGCGAGCATAGAAAGACAAAGGGAGGCATAGTGAAGCTGAATAGAATGAACGGTGGGTGGGCTGAGGGGGACAGTGAAAAAGCAGGGATACTGAACGAATATTTCTGCTCAGTATTCACAAAAGAGGAGGGGGAAGTGCCTAATCCAATTAACAGAAGCACTCTTGATAGGGGGTCGATCCCAGTCTTTTCAGAAGAAAGGGTTCTGCAAGAACTCCTAAAACTGAAGGTGGACAAGCAATGGGTCCTGATGGAATTCACCCAGAATTCTAAAAGAATTAAGGAGGAACTAGTGAAACTACTGGCTACTCTTTTTAATAAATCATGGGAGGATGGTGTGGTACCGAGGACTGGAGGAAGGCGGATGTGATTCCCCTTCACAAAGTGGGACCAAGACAGAGGCAGGAAACTACAGACCTGTCAGTCTGACCTCTGTGGTAGGAAAGTGATGGAGTCACTTCTGAAGGAAAAAACAGTCCAGTACCTAGAGGCCAGTGGAGCACAGGACCCAAGGCAGCATGGATTCACAGCGGGAAGGTCATGTCAGGCGAATCTAATAGATTTCTTTGACTGGGTGACCAAAGTAGTAGACCAGGGAGGGCTGTGGACATGGCCTACCTAGACTTTAGCAAGGCATTTGACACAGTCCCACACAAAAGATTAATAGTCAAATTAACCAGCCTGGGAGTGGTCCCAGGGTGGTAGCCTAGGTAAAACATTGGCTGCACAACAGGACACAGAAGGTAATTGTAAATGGAGTCCACTCTGAAGAAAGAGGGTTACTAGTAGGGTACCACAGGGTTCAGTATTGGGTCCAGTCCTTTTTAATGTCTTCATCAGTGACATTGCAGAGGACTGGAAGGAAAGTATGCCTTTTGCAGATGACACAAGGTCTGCAACAGGGTTGATACACAAGGAGGCATGGAAAGGATGAAAAGGGACTTGGCAAGGTTGGAGGAATGGTCAGAAGTATGGCAGCTAGGATTCAATGCAAAGAAGTGCAAATAATGCACCTGGGAAACAAGAACCCAGGGAAGAATACAAAATGGGTGGGAGGTAGAACAACAACAAAAAGGAAAAGAAACTTGGGGTAATCATATCAAATGACCTTAAGGTTAGCAAGCAATGTGAGAAGGCAGTAGGGAGGGCTGGGGGTATACTGGGATGTATAGGAGAGGCACCAGCAGCAGAAAACAGGAAGTTGTTATCCTCTGTACAGACAGTTGGTGAGACCCCATCTGGAGTACTGTGTCCAGTTCTGAGAGACCCCATCTCCGCAAGGACATAGACAGGATAGAGGCAGTCCAGAGGAGGGCAACTAAAATGGTGCAGGGTCTGCAAGAGAAGCGGTATGAGGAGAGACTAAAGGAGCTTAATATGTATACGCTTGAGGAAAGAAGGAGAGGGGACATGATAGAAACTTTTAAGTACCTCAGTGGAATCAACAAAGTCCAAGAGGGTAGCATCTTTCAGAAAAGAGACTTGCAAGAACAAGGGGACACAATTTAAAGATAGAAGGAGGGCGATCTAGGGCAATGTGAGGAAGTATTATTTCACAGAGAGGGTAGTGGATGCATGGAACAGCCTTCCTGAGGAGGTTGTGGGTCTAAAACTGTGGGAGAATTCAAGAATGCATGGGACAGACATAAGGCAATTCTTGTGGGGGGTAGGAAGAAATAGGCTGTTGGTTAACTAGGATCTACGGCCTATCCTGTAGGTAGGGAAATGGGCAGACTAGATGGGCCAAGCGGTCCTTATCTGCCGTCAAAGTCTACGTTTCTATGTTTCTAATCCATCTTGCAATGGTCTGTTTGGCTGCAGGCCTGCCAGAAGCAGCTTCAGCGTAGGTGACAAACAGCTGGCGAACCTCTCCCCAAATTTCCCGCCCTCTCCTTGTAGTAGGAGAGAGCACGTCTAAGGTCCAGGATATGGAGCCTGTACTCGGCAACTGAGGTGTAGTTAGGGTAATCCACCAGCAGAGTCAACACCTGGTTAAGGTGAATCTCTGACACCACCTTTGGAAGGAATTTCAGGTGGGGGCGCAGGACAACTTTGTCCCTGTGAAAGACCAGATAAGAGGAGTCCACCGAGAGTGCCTGGAGCTCCCCTGTCCTTCTGGCTGATGTGATAGCCACCAGGAAGGCAGTCTTCCACGACAAGAGTGAGAGCTTACACTTGTGCATGGGTTTGAATGGCTTGCCCATGATCTTTGCCAAAACCAGCAAAAGATCCCACGGAGGTGGAGGTTCACTCACTGGAGGGGATATGTGATCCGGTCCTTTGGAAAAGCGCCCGACCACCGTGTCCTGTGCCAATGTCGACTGACTGGCTCATGCCTGGTAAGTGGAAATGGCTGTCAGGTGCACCCTAAGGGTCGATGACCGTAGACCCCCTTTGGAGAGAGACCAAAGGTAGTCTAAAATGTCAGCTGCAGAGCAGGATAAGGGGTCCAGACTCTTGCCCTGACACCAAATGGAAAACCTTTTCCATTTGAAGGCATAACATTTCCTGGTTGATTCCTTACGAGATGTCTCCACCACAGTGTAGACATCCTCGGAAAGATCCAGAGCCTGGAACTCTACCCGCTCAGGTACCAGGCTGTGAGGTGCAGGAATTGAAGGTCCAGATGGAATACCTTCCCCTGGTTCAATATCATCAGGTCCAGGTGTGTACAAAGCCGCTCCGGGGCCCTGCAGCTGAGGCTGAGGAAATCTGGATACCAGAACTGGTGGGGCCAATCTAGGGCTACCAGGATCACCTTCACCTTGTCCCTCCTCACCTTGAGTAACACCTTGTGGATCAAGGCAAATGGAGGGAAGGCGTAGAGGAGGCCTGGGGTCCACGGCCTCAAGAAGGCATCCCCTGCAGCGAGCCCTGCTGAGGGGGGTGGGCATTGTACAGCCTCAGTTTGGAGTTCTCCCTTGAGGCAAACAGGTCCACCAACGGCTTGCCCCAATGGGAGAACAGGCTGTAAGCTACCTCTGAATGGAGAGACCACTTGTGGGATGTCTGGCCTATGCGGCTGTGAGCATCCGCCAGTTGGTTCGAGACTCCTGCCACATGGCTGGCAAGGAGATCCGCCTCCAACTGGCTGACGAACGTCCAGATCTGGAGCGCCTCCTTGAGCAGCAGATGGGAGTGCGTGCTGTCCTGTTTGTTGAGGTAGTACATGGTTGTGGCATTGTCCATCTGGACTTGAACCACTTGACCCCGGAGCTGAGGAGAAAGCTGACACTGCCAGTCTGACTGCTCTGAGCTCTAGCAGGTTGGTGTGGCATCAGGACTCCTCGGGGGTTCAGAACCCGTGGGCTCTGTGGTCCCCCATGTGGGCTCCCCAGCCCATGAAAGAGGCATCAGTCGTGAGGACGACCATTGGCTCGGGGCGGACAAACGGGATCCCTTCCTCCAGATGACCTGGGACGGTCCACCATAGGACAGCGTCCCACATCTTCTGGGTGACAGTGACCAGCTGGTCGAAATGACCCCGACGCTGAGTCCACTGAGCGGCCAGCACCCATTGGAGGGGGCGCATGTGCAATCTGGCCCAACGGACCACTGAGGTGCACGCCGTCATGTAACCCAGAAGGCGCAGGAAGTCCCGGGCAGGGCACAAGTGCTCAACCAGAAATGATTGGTCAAAGGAGGAAAGAACCTCCGCCCTGTCCGCCAGGAGCCGAGCTCTGGCTTTACGAGAGTTGAGCTCTGCCCTGATAAAGCCCATCACCTGAGAGGGCACGAGTTCTGACTTGGCCTCGTTGATCAGGAAACCTCATTGGGAACAGGTTCGGAAGGCCAGATCCTGGACCTCTCCACCTCCTGCAGGGAGGAACCCGCCAGGAGCCAATCGTCGAGGTAGGGGTATATCTGAACCCCTTGATGCACGTAAATGGGCTGCCACCACTGCGATGCACTTGGTGAAGACCCTTGGGTGATGACGAGCCATGTCATGGCTGGAACATGCAGAGATTCCCTTCCACCTGAAGAAGAGGAACCGCTGGTGGGACGGATGGATTGGGATGTGGAAGCGTGTCCTGTAGATCCAGTGAAACGAACCACATGTTCCTCCAGAGATAGTGCGATCTGATTCAGAGTTACCATCCAGAAGGTGCGACACTTGAGATATTGATTCAGGTCGGAGATCTAGGGATGGGAGGCTAACAGCCCCCGCCCGCTGGGCACCATGAAGCCTGGGTCTGTAGGAGGATCTGGCACTGAGCTACTGCTTCCTTGCGGAGGAGCTGAGCAATGTTGTCCCAAATGGCCGACTGAGTGCCAACTGAGATCCTTTCCTCCCGTGGGGCACGGGCTCAGCAGGGAGGGTACTGCTCGAACCCTAGAGGAAGTCCCCGACCAACCACTTCCAGGACCCACCTGTCCAAGTGATACCGGACCAGGCGGAAATAATGTGGCTGAGCCGGTCCCCCACGGGAGGACCCGGAACTAGCGTGATGGTGTAGGGGTGGTCACCCCCCGACCCATCACTGCGCAGGCTTAGAGGAGGCCCTGGACCGGCACCTCGGCCTCCTTTGCGGGGCCGTCGGAGACCCTGCTTGGGCCTAGAGCACCAAGCTTAAGCCTGCTGTTGCTGCTGATGCTGCTGACTTCCCTGAAAGGGGGCCTGTCTAACCGCAGGAGAAGAGTGCCGAAAGGGCTTCTTCTTGCGCTTCTGGTGGTTCTTTCCCAAAGAACCTTTTGCAGAAGTGGCATCCAAGGTGGCATTGGACTGCTTTATGCGCTGGAGGTGACCTGCTACTCCCGGACCGAAGAGATCAGTGCCAAGGAAGGGCACATCAGCTAACTTGTGCTGAGTATCCGCTGGAAAAGAGGATAATCTCAGCCAGGCCCTGCGGCAACTGGCCACTGTGGCTGCTAGTGAACGGCACAGGAATCTCCAATGTCCAAGGCCGTCTGGAGCTGCTGTTCTGCAACAGCATGTCCCTGGTCACGGACTTGCTTAACCGTGGTCTGCATATCCGCTGGGAGATGAGAGAGGACTTCATCTAGCAACCCTAAGAGGGCATGGGAGAAGTGTGCCATGATCACTGCCGAGCTGGCCTGACGAAGGCCCAAGGATGAGGCGGCATATACCTTCCGGGCAGAATGGTCCATATTTTTGGACTCCTTGTCTGGAGGGCGGTCAGTATCCACTGAGCTACCCATGCGTCTAAACACTGAGGCAGTCACAAGGCTCTCGGCCAAGGGATGCTCAGTGAAGCCTGCTAAGGACCCCATGGGTACAGTGTACTTGCAAGCCATGCGGGCAGACAGAGCCGGGCAAGAGGCAAGGCACTGCCATAGCTCAAGGGCCGGGCCAACAATGGCTTTGGCCACTGGGAAGGCCTCCGTCTGGGTATCTCCCCTCTTAAGGATATCCGTGAGAGAATATTCCACCTTCTTTTGGATAGGCTCCAAGGGCATACTGGTGAACTCTGAAATAAGTCGGGGGATGCCCTGGAAAGAGGAAGGACCTTCCTCCAGGCCTGCCACAGACGACTTGTCCTCCATGTCTGATGCGCTTGGATCAGAATCGTAAACTCTTAATGAGTTTCAAAGAAAGCAAATGCAGCGAAAACAGTCGATTAGAATCCAGGGCCTACGGTACTGCAGAAGTAGCATGAGGGAACCTGAATCTTCCAGCGGAAAGGAAGATCTGGCGTCATAGGGCAGAGCCGAGATATTTACCACCAGGGTGGGTGGGAGGAGCCAGCTTGAAGACTTCTGGCAAGATTTAAAGGGGAAAGGGACATGCCAAAGAGTGTGGATGAACAACATATCCACGCTCCTAGAAGTATCGCTTACTCACCTGTAACCATAGTTCTGCTAGTGAAATACAGTTCACATCTACACTCTGGGCCTCAGAAGAAGCCAGAAGGGGAAGGAAGGAAACATATTCAATTCAGTGCTTTAGAATAACTGGTAATTGGTATTTTTCTTTTACACTTAGATTGTGGGCTTGTAGTGACACTATACTTTCTTTCTTTGTTGTCTTTACTTATAATTGTTTTTGGGCTGTTGAAAATTTAAAACATAGTGGTGGTGTAATTCTGTGCTGTCTTTAATTGCGCAAATGTTATCTTGGCTTGTCTGACTGTCCTGTAGCTGGGTGAAGGGTGTTAATTGTCTGGCCTCTGACCTAAGCTACGTGATAACTGGAGGTGGGGCTTAGTCAGAGTTAAAGTAGCAAGCAGAGGTTTATTTTCTCAGAAGAAGCCAGAAGGGGAAGGAAGGAAACATATTCAATTCAGTGCTTTAGAGTAACTGGTAATTGGTATTATCTATCGCACCTTCTTACAGCACTCCGAGTCTCCACCCATGGGTAATTCCGGCACTTCCTCTCAGGCTGATGCACAAAGGAAATCTTTTAGAATTGAAATCCGATCCCTCATCCTGCTTCCGTCTCCTCCCCTGTCTTTCCCAGACTCCTCAGTTTTCTTTGTGCATCACTCCAGGCTGGTCACAGATTTTTGGCTCTGTGCCATATAAGGTAAGAGATAGTTTCTTTTTATATCCTAGTCGCTAGAGAAAATAATTGTTCTGCAAATATATTAATATTGTTTAAAGTCAAGTTGTCGGAAAATTGCTTGTATAGCAATTTTGGATGGGCTTGAAGTGACACTATACTTTCTTTCTTTGTTGTCTTTACTTATAATTGTTTTTGGGCTGTTGAAAATTTAAAACATAGTGGTGGTGTAATTCTGTGCTGTCTTTAATTGCTGCAAATTTTCGCCCCCCCCTTCCCCCAACTCTTAATTTTATGCCCTTATAAATCTGATTGACAGGAGCTAAACACAGGGTAAAGTAAGAGGTGTGAAGTAGGAGGGGCATAAGGGGGAAGAAGCCCACCCTCAGCACAAGTGTTTTGACTCATTTATTTATTGGTTTCTTTTTCCTTAAAAAAAAAAAAAAAAAATTATCTGAGGATCAGTGACAGGATTTTTAATACTGTAAATTAATAAAAAGAGAACCAGGAGAGCTTCAGTGGCAGACAAGTAGTGGAACTGCAATATAATGTGGGTGGTGCAATGCAGTGGCTGTGGGGCAGCCATATTCAGGCAAGCCTTCTGGACACTGAGGTGCTGCCCTATCTGCATCATCTCTGGACTGCGGGATGAGGTAGCCAGACTCAGAGCGGAAGTAAACCGGATCAGGAGTACCATCACCCCTATCCAGGGACCACCCAGTCCAATGCAGCTGCCTCAAAGGATGCCGAACGAGGAGCACTTGGATGACAGTGGGCTCAGGAGGGTTAGAGTAGTCAGGCAGAGGCACATCCCAGATCCTATTCTCTCAAGAACTCATATGCCACACTGGCAAATGAGGACAACCAAATAGAGGTACCCAGAGAAGTGGAAGGAAAGGATGTGGAGGTTAGCCAAGGAGGTGACCTCAGTGGGGAAAGCAGTGGACCCCAGAGGAGGAGGAAGCGAATCCTGGTGGGGACTCCATCGTAAGAGGGATCCAGCTAGGAACACAGGAGGGGAGGACAGGAGGTGAGGTGCCTACCAGGTGCCATGGCATGGAGGGATGGAAGGAAGATCCTGGGATCACTGGAAGGCAAGACAGGAGGGTGAGCTGGATGTCATTATCCACCTAGGTACTAATGACTTGGCAAATGGGAGCCAAAGGAAGTTCAGGAAGAGTTTAGGAAACTGGGAGGGGTCTCAAGCAAGTAGCTACTTTGTCACTTTCAAGTACTACCTGTGAGAGGCAAGGGAGAGCATAGGAGTGCACCAGGAACTGTAACTCATGGTTGAAGAACTGGTGCTGTGAGGAAGGGTTTGGATTCATTGGTGACTGGGGACCCACCTGAGAGGATGGAGGTTTGTTCAAGCCTGACGGCCTGCATCCATCCTGGAGGGGAATCCAAGCACTCAATGATAAGTTTAAATGCTACATTGACAAGCATTTAAACTAGCAAAGGGGAGTGGCAGGCCAGCAAGGAGGGTACCTACTTGCTCACCCCCCACAGCTAGCAGTGGAACCAGTGAACCAGAGGAGTGGCTATCTCTGCAAAGCAGTGTGCAAAAGATGGAGATTAGTGTCCAAAGGTGGATAAGCAGAAAGGGGCAAAATTCAGCAGAAGGGCAGACAGCAAGGAGAACCAGGGATAAATGACAACCAAGGAAGGGCTGGAGTAGAACAGTGAAGCAGTCTAGGAGGTCAAATCATGGAAAGCCATGTGTGCAAATGCCAGGAGCTTAGCAACAAGATGGAAGATCTGGAGGCTGTCATGGTACAGTCAGACCTGGACATTGTGGCCATCACTGAAACCTGGTGTAATGATAACCATGACTGGGAGATGGCCATACCTGGCTACAACATATTCAGAAGAGACAGAGCAGGCAGGAAGAGGAGGAGGTGGCACTGTATGTGAAAAATGACATAAGGGCCACAGAGATCCAGGAGGAACAAAATGGGGAGAGATACTGTGGGTTAAGCTGGAAAGGAAAATGGGGCCAGCCATCCACAGGTGTGTCTATAGACCACCAGCCCAGGAGGAAGAAACACATAGGAGCTGATGCTAGCCATCAAAGGATGGCAGACAAGGGTGAGGTAGTACTGGTTGGAGACTTCAATATTCTAGACGTGGACTGGAACATCCCAGCAGCAGCATCAACTAGGAGCAGATTTATCCTGGACTCCCTTCAGGGTGCCTTCCTCAAGCAACTGGTCATGAAACCAACTCGGCAGAAGGCAATACTGGACCTTGTGCTCACAAACAGGGACAGTGTGATGGGGTAACAGTGGGGAGCACCTGGGTAACAGTGACCACCAGTCATTGTGGTTTGAAATCACAGAAAGAGCAGAACCAAACCACACAAAAACACGTATCCTGGATTTTAGGAGGGCAGACTTTGGGAAAATGGGGAGATACTTGAAAGAGGCATTAAGGAAATGGGACAGGAATCAGGGGTTGAGGAACAGTGGGCAGTATTTAAAATGGGGATTATAAGAACAACAGAATTATGCATTAAGCAGGTTAGCAAGAGGAAAAGGAAGAGGAGACCATTATGGTTTTCCAAAGAGGTAGCAAAGAAAGTGAAAGCCAAAAGATTGCATTCAGGCAATACAAAAGACACAGGCAGAAGGGCTAGGGAGAAGTACCAGGAGAAACAAAGGAGGCAGGGAAGTTACAAGGGAAGCCAAAGCTCAGACAGAAGAACACATTGCAAAATCAGTGGGTAAAGGACAAAACCTTTTACAGGTACATAAGTGAAAAAGAAAAAGACAAAGGGAGGGATAGTGAGACTGAAGGGGAGGATGGGAGCAGCGTGGAGGATGACAACAGTAAAGCTGACATATTGAACAGGTATTTCTGCTCCAGTCTTTACTGAGGAAAGAGGGGAGTAATGGGTCTGAAGGAAGTACAAAGTGCGAATGGTGCAGAAATGGACTAAGTCCCTTTACAAGAAAGGGTCCTGAAGGAACTGGAAGTAATAAGAGTTGATAAAGCAATGGAGCCAGATGGGGTGCACCCAGGTCCTTAAAGAACTAGAGAGGTGGTGGCTGAACCTCTGGCTATCCTGTTTAGCCAATCACTAGAAACAGGGAGGTACCCAAAGACTGAGGACAGCAGATGTAGTCCCTCATACAAAAGTGGAACAAAGAGGAAGTAGGAACTACAGATCAGCCAGCCTCACTCGGGTAGTGGAAAGATCATGGAAGCACTACTGAAGGAGAGATTGGTGGAACATCTGGTTGTCAGTGGACTACAGGACCCAAGGCAGCATGGTTTCACCAGGGGGAGGTCATGTCAGACCAACCTCGTTGAATTTTTTGACTGGGTGACTAGGGAGGTGGATCAGGGGAGGGCAGTGGACATGGCCTATCTGGACTTCAGCAAGGCCTTTGACACTGTGCCACACAGAAGACTATTACACAAACTGGGGAATATGGGTGTGGGCAGGACAGTAGTGTGGTGGGTAGGTAACTGGCTGGGTGGCAGGACACAGAGGGTGGTGGTAAATGGCTGTCACTCCACAGAGGGAAGAGTGACCAGTGGGGTACCACAGGGATCAGTGCTGGGACCGGTCCTATTCAACATCTTCATCAGTGACATTCATGGGATCTAGAAGGCAGAATTTCACTGTTCGCTGATGACACAAAGCTCTGTAACACAGTAGACACACCAGAGGGTGTAGACAGAATGAGAAGGGACCTGCAGAAACCTGAAGAATGGTCAGGGTTTGGCAGTTGAAATTCAATGCAAAGAAGTGCAAGATAATGCATATGGGGCACAAAACCTGGCACAACATATCAGTTGGGGGTGAGGATATAGCATGCACCAAGCAGGAAAGGGATCTTGGGTTGTCATCTCTGATGACCTCAAGGTGAGGAAACAGTGTGACAAGGCATCAGGTAAAGCAAATAGGATGCTGGGATGTATAGGCAGGGGCATCACCAGGGAAAAGGAGGTCATAGTTCAGCTATACAAGACACTAGTGAAGGGCCCCACCTGGAGTACAGTGTACAGTTCTGGAGACCATACCTACGTAAGGACATAGACAGGGTAGAGAAGGTTCAGAGGAGAGCTTAACAAAGATGGTGCATGGATTGCATCACATGTCCTATGAAGACAGGTTGAAGGAACTGAACATGACTCCTGGAGGAGAGGAGGAGAGGATATGATAGAGACATACAAGTATCTTACAGGGAGGAACAGGGTGCAGGAAAACACTATTTTAAGCGAAAAAGATGTTCCAGGACTAGAGGGCATGGGATGAAGTTGGAGGAGGAGGACGATTCAGAGGAAACAAGAGAAAGAATTTCTTCACAGAACGGGTGGTGGACAAGTGGAACACCCTGCCAGAGGAAGTGGTGGGGGCTGAAACAATCACGGGATTTAAGAATGCATGGGATAGACATAAAGGAATTCTGGAGGTCAGGGGTAAGGGGAAACAGACTTCTAGGAAAACAAACTGAACTTACAAGCTCAAATGGGCAGACTGGGTGGGCCATAGGCCCTTATCTGCCGACACTGTCTATGTATCTATGGACACTGCTTAAGAAAGTGGACTCATCGGAAGTCTTCAAGCTAAGCTCCTCCCACCATCTGGGTGGTATATCCCCAGGGTCTGCCCCATGACGGAAGATCTTTGCACGCTGGAAGCAGGGATCTGGGTGCCACACTGCCAGGGGAGGTTAGGAGGATTGTGTGGATGTGAACTGTATACCACAAGTAGAACGGATACAGGTGAGTAACCTACAGTATATTTCTAAGAGTGTGGGTACAGTATACTATCCACATTCTGAGAGTCTCCTAGCAGTCCTCCTGGAGAAGTGGGAAAGGTGCACACTCCTACTTTACAAAAAGAGACAGGGCTCTCGACGCAGATGACCATGTCATTTACGCACATTTTTGTTTCAGGATGCTTCTTCTTTCTCCACAAAGTTTCCAAGACACTCACTGATTTAGGCACGGAGTCCCAGCGGGAAGAGATACTGTGCATGTGCAAACCACATTTTTTCCCTCAGTTAGTCACCTGGTGTGATTTCCACACCATTCACACCAGGGCGGACCTCCAAAGTGAACTTGGGAGGGGCAGGACACACTGGGTTGTGGTCTACAATGAGAGGAATATTCGTCCCCTGGAAGGAACAGTTGGTTTGACTTGACCAGACACTGTCTGGGATGAAGCAGCATTTCAGAGGTGCTGGGGACCACAGCAGGGTTGCAAGTCAACAACGTCTGATTTAGCCGACCTGGTGGCACCGAGGGTTGAGGCGCTGGACACCATACCTCGCAACCACGCTGGCCAACCGGGTTTGAACATGAGCCCGGGCTGACAGGGGTTGGCAGGGGAGGGATAGGATTGAGCGTCCAGAAGACTGCTCTTCTATCCCGGGGAGGGATTTAGGGAACCACTGCTCTGGGGTGCCCCCTGGTGACCACCAGGGAGGCACTACCAGAGCGATGGCGGCAAGGGGGGGGCAGAGTGCGGTGGACGTCGGTACTTTGTGCCCAGACGTCACTGCACGCCCACACTCTGCAAGGGACAAAAAACCAAGGCGGAAAAATGGCGGAGAGACGATCTTGGCAGCTGATGGCCGCGCCCAGTGCCCCCCTGGTTTCCGAGAGAGTCCTGCTACAGAGTGCGTGAGCAATAATGGCCGGCTCTGTGGGGGCGCCAGACCAGGCCCGGGGGGTGTGAGTGATGGTGGCGAGAGATTGCGGAGATCCGTGCCGCTGGCGAGGAGGATGGAAAAATAGAAATATGATTAAAAAAAAAATTCTGATTTTACAATTACAAAAAAAAAGTTCACAGTCCTCTCGACCCAGGATGAGTTGGAGCATCGACTACATGGCCAGACTGCACTGAAAATGTAACCAATAGACTCGTATCAACAGTAAGTAGGTAAGTGTTAATTTAACTACTATTTAGGCAGTTGGGGCATTGCGCAACTATTTTGGATGATGCTTTATTGAGCTTAGGTGGGTTTTTATGTTTGCTTTTTGTTTTGTTTAGGGCTCAGCTTTAGTCAGTGCAAATCTGCAGGGTCAGCAAGAGAGAGGGAGGGAAAGTCGAGACTGCCTTGTGGTCAGTGCCAGGCAGCACTACACAGAAATGTCACAACGAAGCCTTAAAGATATTTTGGTGTAGGAGATTCAGCAGCAGAAGACAAAGAAACAGCTTCATCTTCTGAGTGTGAAGTTAACAAACCTCAAGAGATTGTAATATTTTTATACTTGTAAAACTATATGAACTTTTATTCTTGTGACATTTAACAGGACGTGTCTTGTAAACAGAGATTTCATCTCTAATGACTGTCTATCCTGTATAAAAATTAAAATGTTACCTACTTACCACTGTGAATGCTGAGACTGATAATGATAATTAGTCTGAGGGGACAGCATCTGTAGGTTCAACTAAAAGCAAAAGGTTTTGGAGGGACAGCCGGACAAATATATTTCCTTGGCTTGTAAAAGATGAAGTAGAGGGAAACATTGCTGGGAAGTGTAGCTGGTGTAAAAAGGTAGGAAAAGCAACCCATTTGCCACAACTGGCACAACCATCCTGCAAGTGTCTGCTTTTTACAAACATGAAAGAAACAGAGAACATTTTCTGGTACAAACAGGAAGGAGAACAGCAGAAAAATGGTCTCCTCCAGTGACATTTAAGAAGCAAATATCAGACCCAAAGAATGACAGTAAAGTTGCCCAGTTACTGACAATGTATTACCTTGCCTAACAAGGGCAATCACTGAACCAGTTTGGAACACAGATATATCTACAGGTGAGCTAGGAATTAGGAAGGGAATCTTATCAGTTTTTTGGAGAGGGTTCAGGGGCTCTATATGGAATCAGATCTGATGTTGATTTGCATTTATAGAAACAAAATGGCTGTCCAGGGCTGCAAGACAGTGGCACAATCTACTCTGGTTGGGATGCAAGCTATGGCATGCTGGGTTCCACAAACAAAGTCATAAAGGAAGAAATCAAAGCACCCTTAGCAGGCTCTCAGTTTCCTGGGTTAATAGTGGATGAAACCACCAAGGTAACCATTCACAAAAAAAACCTGAAGATATACTGTATGTAAAGTGCATACTCAATGCACAGTCAAAAATGAATTTCATTGACTGTATTGTAATACCTGATGGGAGGGCAGAGACAAATGTATCAGAAATCTTAAATGTTTGTTCTGCTAATGCAGATCATCACACTAGCAAGTGATGGTGCAAGCATCATGACTGGAATGCACAATGAGGTGCGGGCAATGTTTAGACAGCAAGTAAATCCAAGTCCAATTCAGATCCCTTGTGTTGCCCACAGACTGGCACTGGCAGAGGACAAGCATGTAGGGACAATAGTGTATTCAATGAATATCAAGTAACCATAAAAAATGTGTACAGGTACTACAGCAACTTAGCAGTATGGTACAGTGCCTTGCGTTTCATCCAATAAACACTCAATGATGACAATATCAGATATTTGTCTCTAAAAGAACCTGCAAGTTTCTGGTGGCTGTCACTGCATATTGCAGTTCAAGCAATTTACAGATCATACTCTGCACTGTTACAAGCCTTACAGCATGATGCAGCAAAAGGTGTCCAAGAAGCAAAGGGCCTTCAGACAAAAGTTAAATCTGTCTGCTTATTGTTATGCACTTCTTTTTTCAAGGATGTCTTATGTAACCCCCCCTACAAATTGGGGTTTACTATAATGTCTTCCTGGACTCCCTAATGCCCACTGTCAGGTTGGTGTCCTGTCTGCAGTAATTCTATTCGTCAGTGTGAGAGTGCTTTAGCGAGTCTCTGCGCCTGTCTTTTTAAGAGAGCACCTATTCTGTGTTTGGAAATCAGTCTGGGCTGGGTCCGAGTAATTAAGGCTTGCAACCAGCCAGACCGTCTGTTATACAGCCCCATTCTGCAGTTGCTATACGTGCAGAGGGAGCCGTTAGGAAATGTGATTATTTGCTGTTTATCTGTCATAATAATAATAATGATAGAGGAGTTTATCTAACCTGCTTTCAATTACAGCTTGAGCAATTTGAATGGGAGCCACCATGTTAGGTTCCAGACTTCCAGCATTTGGACCAATCGAACCACTGGGGACCTAAAATGGAGACTGTCCCAAGGGTCTTGTGGGAAGAAATGCAGTAGTTTTTGTAGTTTTAACTGTTGGCGCCTAAACTGGCCTGGAGGGGGAGCCCATTCTGTGACTGACAGTTCCCTCAGGCAACCGAACCCTTTGGGTTACAAAGTAAACAGTCAGAACTGCCTGAAGCAATGGATCAGTTAGAGTTTGAGGTTGAAGAGTGAACAGCTTGAGCTTTCGGGCAGCAGCCCCCTCAGAAGCTCAGGTAGTCTGAGAGCCACATCCATGGTTCTCTGATGAACCAGACAGCCAGACTGCCATCCACAGTCCAGGTCTGAAGCCACCAGCCCCTCACAGAAGCTCAAGTACGGACTTGCCCTCAGAGACTGATTACCTCCAGGAAGGGAGCCCTAGCTGCTGATTTTTTTTTTTTTTTTTTTAACATGAGGACAGTTGTCTCTGTGTTTAAATCCAGAGTCTGTTACTGCTGTGACCCACTGGCTGCAGTCAGCCCCAGGAGCACTCCGATTGGCTCCATATACTGTAGCTCTGCACTGTTAATGCTTAAATTATATTGTACTAGATTACAATTTCTGTTAAAACTGTCTTGCTAGCATTTTGTAGTTGAAGTTTGCCGATTTAATCTAAATGCCTGTAGTGTGTTCCCTCATAAGATACAGTAGCGATCTCAGCTCAAGCCTTTGAACCCCCCCTTCATCTTTTTACTCTAGTATTGTTTAAAAACAGCCCTGTCACTCTCTCAGACTTTGTGGCACCTTGCCTAACATTTTATTCTGCAACAACCCCCCCACCCCCTCGTTTAAGCCATTTTGCATTTCTTTTTAGCTCCACCAGCAGACCCACACCCCTTGCCTTTCTTATTTAATTCCCCTCTGTCCTTCTCTTTTCAGGTAGTCTGAGAGCCACAGCTGTGGTTCTCTGACGAACCCAACCTGCCAGACTGCCATCCGCAATCCAGGTCTGAAGCCACCAGCCCCTCACAGAAGCTCAGGTACGGACTTGCCCTCAGGGACTGGTCACCTCAAGGAAGGGAGCCCTAGCTGCCTGATTTTTCATCCCACCCTTCCACCCCGGTCCTGATTAAATACACTTAAAACCACAGGCTACTGCCAGCCACCCACGCCGCCCCACCCACCACATCCCCAACCTCTATTAAATCCCCAAGGTACAGCCCAGTTCTTATCTACCCTGCTCTTATTACTTATCAGTAGACTTAAACCCTCCAGGGCTCCCAGCTCATCTGTTGTGGAACACATGGCCACTGGGCGGACGGCGCTTCCTTAGCCGTCGCCCGAGAGCACAAGCACGAACTCTTCCAGCAAAGAGATACGGAAAAGCCGCATTTTTTTCCCCCAGGCTCATTATTATATAGACGGCCTTCCCCCACTCCCTCTCATTCTTTGGTCTACTCCTTTCCATCTATCTAAAACACCTCTCACATCAACGCTCTCCACAGGCTAACAGCGCTGCACAATATCATTTCATATAGCGGTGTAAGACCACATTGGTGCAGCCTACTTTGGCAGCATCCTACCTCATTTTAAAGTACCAGCTACCGAGGGAGACCGCACATCTTCAGTGATCATATAGGCTTGGTGCCATCTGCTATCTTGCTCAGCCCTGTGAAGTACACAAATACCTGCACACACCGATTTGTCTTGTTCTGTCTGGTGATCCTCTAGGAAACTGTAATCCAGCTATGCCATCTACAGATAAAAACACTTTGCCGTAGTCGTAGCTTACTGTTTTTCACTATAAGACATCAACATGAGGGATGATACCTGGCACCCTCTCCATCTTCTTATGGCTGGTGCCTAATGTAGTGTATCACCTGGGCTGAAATAACTCACAGGGGGAGTTGGACCCTCTGTCACAGTGCTATCTGTATAGCAACTCATCTCATAGCTTTTGTTGCACCCCTGCGTTCCCATACTTGCATCAGTCTGAGGTAGCTTCTGGGGGTGGACCTGCACCTCCCTACCCATACAGAGTATGCCCCCCTATATCCCCAGTAATAATGCCACTTGGAGCCACATGGCAAGGGTTTTAGTAGCTGCATCCTTAGGACAGCACTGCATAAACAGCAGGGCCCAGCACTCTTGTTCAGTCATTCCAAGCAGTCGTGGAAGAATTAGAGCTTTCAAATTATCTCTGGCTGCCCTAAAGACAATGGTGTTTCTCCTCCTATTGTGCTCAGGCAATGTTGAACTGAACCCTGGTCCTACAGAAGCCTCGTCATCTCTGTCCGACCTTACAAGGCTTAGAGGAATGAGTTTTGTGCACGTTAATGTTTGCAGTCTCTTAAAAAATCTTACATCGATTCAGACCTGGGTCATTCATACCGAACCAGATGTGCTGGTGGTCTCGGAATCCTGGCTCAGATCTTCTGCCCCTGACAGGGAGGTTAACATCCCTAACTATTGGCTGTTCAGAGCCAACAGGCAGACTAGAGGTGGTGGGGTAGCCATTTATGTCAAGGACAAATATACGGTCACTACCACTGACTCCTTCTCTATCGCAAATGGCTTCAAATGTCTGTCCCTTAAGGTTGAAACATCCTGCTCAATGGCTATCAGGGTTATTGGGTGTTACAGGCCTCCATCTGCTGGGTCCCAGCTCCTGTCTCACCTATTGACTATTATGGGACATGAGACCCTCAAAACTATTATTCTAGGGGATCTCAATTATAACTGGTTATCCAAGGCTTCCTTACCCCTCAAATCCTTCTGTGACTCTCTTGGGCTCACACAACTCATTAAAGAACCTACGCGTCCTAACAAGAAAAACCCCAGGAATAGCACCCTACTGGATGTCTTTCTTATAAGCAAGCCACAGTCCTTTTCCTACGCTGAAATAATTTTCTTGGATGTCAGTGATCACTGCTTCATCACTGGTGTAAGATCTAACTCCAATCCCCCTCCACATCTAAGTTCTCCACCAGAAGGTCCAGATGCAACTCTGACCCACTTGCCTACATCGATGAGCTAAAATTGTCTGTACACTGGCAGAACTTTTACCTAGCTAAAATCGGTCAGTATGGCATATGACATTTTTCATGAAATAGTGTCTTGTGCCATAAATAATCATGCTCCCTTGGTAAAAGTTCGCATAAGGACCAGAACTTGCCGTTGGTTCTCTGCCGAACTCAAGGCTGCATGACTAACGAGAGATAAACTCTGGAAAAAAGCCCGAAAATCAAAAACTGCCGAGGACTGGTGCCACTTCAGGAAGGCTAGGAACTCCTGCACCAAATTGTTTAGAGAGGCTAAGGCCAACTTCTACCATTCTGAGCTTAACTCTGCTTCAAGGTGCCCAGCTAAATTTTGGTCCACAATCAAAGAGCTGTCTGGTCATACAGCTGGAAATGTACTCCTCTTGAAAATCATCTCTGACAATGTTACTATCAACGATAGCAAGGAGATTCTCCAGGCCTTCAACAACTGCTTTGCTATGGCAGGCCTAACATTCGACAATTCACCAGCATCCGTATTATGTTCTCAGGTTAGTGCACAGATTCCTGAACCTAGCACCACTTATGCAGTCTTCTCATTTTTCCTGCTTCGTTGAAAGAGGTTGAAGACCTCCTTCTACAGTTGGACACCAAGAAACGCGCTGGTGCTGGCTCTCTTGACCCCTACTTCTTAAAGATTGCATACCACGTCCTAGCTGTACCAATCACACACCTATTTAACTTCTCCTTGTCCCAGGGGACTCTTCCACACCTATGGAAAATTGCCCAGTCATTCCTCTGTTTAAATCAGGGGATCCCTGCAACCTAAATAATTATAGGCCAGTATCTCTCCTACCAATATTGTCTAAACTGCTGGAAAAAATTGTGAATGCTCAATTGAGAACCTACCTAGATAACAAGAACCTTCTAAACCTATGCAGTCTGGTTTCAGAGCCAAGCACAGTACCATTATGGCTCTGGCCAAAGTGACCGATGACTGGCAACGAGAGCTGGAAAACAAAAATTTGCATGTGCCGTGTTCCTGGACCTTAGCAAGGCCTTTGACACTGTCCACTACAGCCTGCTTCTTTCCACCCTAAAAGTGATAGGTATGGACTCGACCTCTCTCTGCCGTTCAATAATTACCTTACAGACAGGCTTCAGCAGGTCAAGACCAAAGGGGAGCTCTCTCCACTCAAATCACTAAAAAGAGGCATTCCTCAGGGATCCATCCTGGGGCCTCTACTGTTTGCCATTTATATAAACAATATTGATGTTGGCATCAAGGAGGCCAATATTCACCTTTTCGCTGATGATATGGTGTTGTACCTAAGCCGCCCAACTCCAGAAGCGTCCTGTGGAGATTTACAAACAGAATTCATCTTGCTGCAGAATCAGCTCCTGAATAAAAAACTCTTACTCAATGCCAAAAAAACAAAAGCTATGCTGTTCTCTCCGGCTACTCATTCGTCAAACCCTGCTATCTCTGGCTCCTTACCTCCCATAAACACTTTACTAGGAGAGAGGTTGGAATTTGTTACGAAATTCAAGTACCTAGGGGTCTGGCTAGACCACAGACTCTCCTTTGTGGAGCATGTCGAGGATCTGCTAAAAAAGTTGAGGCACAGGCTTGGTCTCTTCTTTAGGATAAACCGCCTCCTGATCAAAGATGCCAAGATGCAGTTAGTTCAATCCATGTTTCTATCCCTAATTGATTATGTTGATTTCATTTATAGTCAGTGTAATGCCTCCTGTCTTACTAAACTGGACACCTTATACCACAGAGCCTTGAGATTCATAACCGGCCTACCTATCACCACCCACCACTGCTCCTTTTATTCAGCTGTGGGGTGGACCTCTCTTCAGTACAGAAGGAACAGAAATGAGGCTCTCTGGACTTACAGAGCTATTACTAACAAATTACCCCAATACATTTCCGACTGTTTGCCGTTATACGTGGTAGGCAACTATGCACTGAGAAGCTATTCTCTGCTTCTACTGAAGGTACCTAGGGCCAATACACACTTTGGGAAAGTGGCCATAGGCTTTGTGTTGCCCTCACTCTGGAACAAACTACAGAAATCTATGAAACAGTCTCCCTGTTAGTCTTAACGTCTTCAAGACCTTGTATGCCAAGGCTGTTAAGGAGCTATGCAGCTGTTGCCAGCATGCTTACTGTGCTAGGGTGCCTACTGCTTACCTGCCCACTTCATCTCCACCTAACCCGGCCCCTTGATTGTCTCCACCTATACCCCCTTTTTTTTCTGCTAATCCACTACCTTTCTTACCCTCAGACTCTTAACATATATGTCCCCAACCCATCTACCATAGCACCCCTCCTAGAACAGCTGCAGTCCTGTACCCCTCCCCTCCATATCTGCCCCTTAAATTTGTATATGTTCTGACCAATGATATGCCATGCTGTTTGAAAATGTTAATATACTGGCTGTTTCAGAATGTTTTAATTCCCCTTCTCATACCATTCTCCCTAACCTTGTTAACCCTATACCTGAAATACTTGTTATTGCTCTGCGTATTTTTTTTTCTATTTCTGTATAATTATGTCTATTTATTATCTGTACATAAAAGTGTTATTCTTGACCTTGTGTAACGCAGGTCCACCTTGTAAATGAGCCTGCTCAATGGTGTTTGTCTGGATAAATACAAACTTGATTGATTGATTAAGAAGGAGTGTATGGGAATCGACAGGAAGAAGTTGCCGGCCTGCCTGCCATGTTCTCCTGCCACTGAACTGCCCACTGCAGAAGTTGGATCTTTCCAACTGCCGGCTTAAATCTGCAGCAGAAGCAAGAAGAAGTTTGTTGTTGGGACTTGGGATTTAGACCGAAGACTTGCTCCAGAAGCAATCGGCCTGCCTGATGATAGAAATAACCTCGGATTGAAAGGTTTGTGCGGTGAAGCTGTAATTTGCAACCAGACTGTATCCAAACTGTGGCTCTGAGAAGTAATTGATTTGAATGTGCTGAATGTGTTTCGTGGGTCGTGATTTGGTTCCCCATGGCAAAATCTTCTACGCTGGCTGGAGACTTCACCAGCAGAGAATCATGAACTGTTGCAGAACAGTTCATCCTGCCTGGGACCTGCCACCTCGGCCTAAGCCACTACTCCCGATTCAGAGACCATCTCGGTGAAAGACTAGCTTGGGGATTCGGCCCCCTGCTCAACACCATCAAACAGGAAGCAACCACCAGGAGATTAGTTGTGTTGGCCCTGCTTCCCCTGGCCTTCCACATCAACACCACAAGGCCTTCATCTTGCCTGACCTGCTTCCAGGTTCTGGTAGCGTGAATACAGTTCAGGATAGCTCCCTGCAACAACAGCCATGATTACTGTGTACCATCTAATGGTTTGTTTTGGGTTGTTGTAAAGGACTGGGCCATCTGGCTCAGGATTCCAAATATTTGGGTTGCACACATGTTAACTGTTTTCCTTCCTGAAGGCCCCAACAACAGCTGCAACACCTGCTACCCCGGACAACGCTTCAGGCTAGCCTGCATAACATACTGGATACCCAGGGTTGTGGAACTGTTTGAAAGGGAATTACAGTGCATGTTTAACCAACCTGAATTTAATCAGAGTGCCAATCATTCTGCTAGATTCACGCCCCTCCCTTGTTCACTTCTCCAAATAAACTGGATCATCTTTTTTTCATATTTAACCCGGCTAGTGTGCATATTATTATTTCGTTGTTTAACCAGGAGTAGCACACTAAGCTGAAAGCTTTTTTACAGGAGCCACCTGGGAGCACAGGGAAGTTAAGTGACTTGCTCAGGGTCACACAGTACGCAAGTGGAAGCTGTAGGATTCAAACCCAGGTCTGGTCTGCTGGATGTCACTAGATTTGCAGCTTAGAGCCTTAAACCACTGCGCTATACTGCCTCCCTATTAGTTGGGTTACAGTGGTAATATTGCATTGTTGCATTGCTCATCTTATTTTCCAGGGGGTCTCCAGGGCAGTTGCAGCAGATCCAGCCCTGGTGCTAAGTGAAAAGGGCATGAGCGTATTATTACTGCTATCTAGTGAATGGACCACCGTGTTTCTATTTAGGCCACTAGAAGGGTTAGTGGGTGATTATAGCGTCCTGAAGGGCTATACCAAAGCAGTTAAGCTACCCCAATACCATTCCTCCAGGTGGAGGTACCCGTTCACAGAACTCGGGCCCCTCAACCTGTGTATTGCCATATAGGCAGGGGTAGTAGCCCTTAGAATAGCACCACTTAGGGATTACACATAGATAGGTAAATATACTGTCTCTAGTCATGCAGCGGGACAACGTTGACATTTCAGTGGGCAGCGGCATGACAGAAGCCAATGTTACTAGACTGCAACAGTTTGAAGAGCACAATGGGGCAGAGCTTCAAAAGACATTTCAAGAACCTGATCAATGTCCTGGAATGTGGCAGGATCAAAAAGTGAATGACAGTTCCAGACGGCATCTCAGGAATACCTGATGCGGATCACTGAAAACATCTACACAAGATTTGAGACATCTTCAATGGAGTTGCTACATACTTCAAATGTTGTTCTGAATTCTAAGTGTCTCCTGATGACTGCAAGATAATGAACCATGGACTGCAGAAACTTAAGGATGTTTACACTTATTTCCAAGACACAGATTCCAATGAAGAAACACTGCCGGCACTAATTGACAAAGAAAGGGCTGAGAAATATTACGGACAGTTCAAACTTGTTCTTAAATATGAAAAAAAGACCGACTTTGCTCAGCAATGTTTTTCAAGACTTAACTGAAAACTATTCAAATATATGCCCAGATTTTAGTTCCCATTCATGTGCCTTGGACCAAGACCAGCTTAAGCTGTCCGTCAAAGTATTCTGTACTCCTGGAATGTGTACCGCAGTCAGTTCCCGGTGATGCTCTACGACCCAGCACCAGACTCTCATGGCATCTCTGCAGAGGGGGTGAGAGTGATTGCCCTCCTGTTTATGTAGAAGACCACTGACATGTTGTCCATCTCAATCAATAGACGGCCAGGGAGCAGGTTCATCTGGAAGGCCTGCAGGGCGTAAAGAATTGCCCTCATCTTTAATGTGGAGATGTTGCTCTTGTGTGGACCAAGTCCCTTAAGTCTGCCGGTCTGCCAGGTGGGCACCCCAGCCTTGGCCTGATGCATCCGTAGTCAGTATCTAACAAGGCAACTCTGCTCGAAAGTGGACCCCCTTGGAGAGGTTGGAGGAGTCCCACCAGCATGGCAAAGTCTGGCGGACAGGATTGGAGACTGAGACCAGTTGTTCAAAATGATCTGTGCCCTTCTCCCATTGGACCTGAAGGTTCCATTGGGATACCTTCATGTGCAGGTGAACCAGAAGAATTGTCGCGATGGCCGCTGCCATGTGCCCAAACAATCTGAGGAATGATCTGGCAGGAATCTATTGCAAGGAGGACACCAGTTGAGCCTGTGCCTGTAAGCATTCTGCCCAGTCTGGGGGCAGAAAGGCTTTGCCTTGGGTAGTGTCCAGAACTGCCCCAATGTACTGAAGCCTCTGGCTTGGCCAGGGGGAGGACTTGGGAAGACTGAGCGTGATCCCTAGGTCTCAAAACAAGGCGAAGGTGGGCTCCATGGTTCTGATCAGCTGATCCCTGGTGAGAGCTGTCAGGAGTCAGTCATCCAGGTAAGAAAATACATAATGACAGTTCCTTAAGGCTGCAGACACTACCGCTAGGCACTTTGTAAAGACCCGGGTGTTGAGGACAGGCCGCATGACAAAGCTCGGAATTGGTAATGGTTTCCATGGAAGTGAAGGAACCTACTGTGGGGTTGAAAGATCAGGATGTGATGGTAGGCATCCTGCATGTCCAGTGAGCAGAACCAATCTCCCTGATGAAGCAGGGGGAGAAGGCCAGGAAGAGTGGCCGTCCTTAAGTGCTTGTATTCTATGTACCGATTCAGGTAGCCAAGGTCTAGAATAGGACACAGGTCTCCGGTTCTCTTTGGAACCAGGAAAAAATGAGAAAAAAATCCCTTCCCCCTTTGTGCTGGTGGGACAGATTCTATGGCCCATTTCCTCAGGTGCACCTGAATGTCCTCTTGTATGAGGGCGATGTGGGCCTGGGGGTAAAGGGAGGGTAGAGGGGGATTCTCCGGGGACATCTCCAAGAACTCTAGTGTGTGCCCTTTTCCCACTAACTGAAGAACCCATTGGTCTGAGGTTATTCTATGCCATCCCTCTAGGTAAAAAGAGAAATGACCCTCCACTGCCTCCTCCTGGGTCTCAGTCGGGGGGGGTCTGGTAAGGAGTCAGGCAGAGGAGCCGGGGACAGACAGAGCAGCCTGGGAGGTTCAGGGGGCCCTCAGGGCCAAGCCTCCAGAGGCTTGAGAGGCGGCTTTGCGCTTAAAAGCAGTCCTGGGCTGTTGTCCCCTGGGTTGCCCGACTCCTGGAGACGAGTGATTATGTTTTGAGAATCTGCACCAAACAGGACTGGGCTCCGAAAAGGGGCCTCCAGAATCTTGGACTGCACGTCAGGGGCAAAACCAAAGACTCTGAGCCAGGAGCAGCGCCTAAGGCAAACTCCTGTAGCTGCAGCCCTGCTTGCTGAATCTGCTGAATTGTAAGGTTCTTGGAGAATGTGCATACTGACATCCGAGCCTGATTTTAAGATGTGCACAAGTATGACCTTACCAGAGTAATCAGACTGCAATTGTGCCAACTCCATAGCCTTTTCCCACAGGGTATTCTGGTATTGGACCATGTGGGCTAGAAAATTCAAGGAACAGATAGTGTAGGTGGCCCAGGCACAGACCTTTTTGCCGAATTGGACCACCTACATAGAAACATAGAAACAAGTTGATGGCAGATAAGGACCGCAAGGCCCATCCAGTCTGCCCATTTCTTTTTCTACCTTATAAATGTGCCATCGGCCTTTGCTCTGTCAGTGACCTATCTATTCATAGTCATTTGTATTGCTCCCTTATGCCTATCCCATGCCTGTTTGAAGCCTGCACTGTATTCATAGCCACCACTTCTTGTGGTAAGCCATTCATGCATCTACCACCCTTTTCTGAAAAAGAATTTCCTCATTCCCCTTAATCGGCCTCCTCTAATCTCATGCTGTGTCCTCTTGTCCTGCTATTTTTCCTATATTTAAACATGTTAGACTCTTTCACCTTGTTTATGCCCTTAAGGTGTTTAAATGTCTCGATCATATCACCTCTCCCTCCTTTGCTCAAGGGTATACATATTGAGCTCCGATTAATCTGTCCTCATATGTCTTCTGATGCAGTCCCTGCACCATTTGGTTGCCCTTCTCTGGACTGCCTCAATTTGGTTAATGTCCTTGTGAAGGTGTGGCCTCAATACTGCATGCAGTACTCCAGATGGGGCGCTAACCAATGTCTTGTACAGAGGGATTATTACCTCCTCTACGACTTGTGATACCCCTACTAATACACCCTAACACCCCCTAGCCTTAACTACTGCTTTAGAGGTCTGCTTGATGATTTTAGGTCATCAGTGATGATGATGCCCAAGTCTCTTTCTTCCTTTGTGACTGCTAGCAACTCCCTCCCAGCCTATAAGTGGCTTCAGGGTTTCTCTTCCCTATGTGCATGATTTTGCACTTCTTTGCATTAAATCCCAGTTGCCACTCTTCTGACCATTCTGCTAGTTTATCCAGATCTCTTCTCATTCTGCCCACCCCATCTGGATCATCTACTCTGTTGCAGATCTTGGTGTCATCTGCAAACAGACAAGCCTTACCTCTAGTCCATCTCAGGGTCACTAATGAAGATGTTGAATAGGACTGGCCCCAGGACTGATCCCTGAGGTGACCCACTTGTGACTTGCATCTCTTCTGACTGTATACCATTTACCACCACTCTGTTTTCTGCCAGTCAACCAGTTTGCCACCCAGTTGACCAACTACTGACCCACCCTCGAGCCTACCTAGCTTATTTATCAATCTTCTATGTGGAACAGTGTCAAAGCTTTGCTGAAGTCAAGGTAGGCGACATCAACTGCTCCCCTTGGTCCACCACTCTGGTTACCCAGTCAAAGAAATCTATGAGATTAGTTTGACAGGACCTTCCTTTTGTAAACCCATGCTGTCTTGGATCCTGTGCCCCTATGGATTCCAGGTGTTGCACTATCCTTTCCTTAAGGAGTGCCTCATAGTCTTGCCCACTACTGAGGTAAGACTGACCAGTCTGTAGTTCCCGCCTCCTCCCTGCTACCACTCTTGTGGAGTGGGATCACATGAGCCCTCTCCAGTCTTCTGGGACCTCTCCTGTGCTCAGAGACTCACTAAACAATTCTGCTAATGGCTCTGCTAGTTCCTCCTTTAGCTCCTTAAGTACCCTGGGATGTATGCCATCAGGTCCCATTGCCTTATCCACCCTGAGCTTAGCAAGCTCTTGTAGGACCCTTTCTTTGTGAAGGGAGTAGTGCTCACCTCCCTCCCCTGTGTCCATGATGCTGGGCTGTGGGCCCTGCCCCTACCTTCTCTTCAGTAAATACTGAGCAAAAGTATCTATTTAGGATAGATGCCTTTACAGGGTCCTCCTCCTCACATGCTCCCTTTCTCCATTAAGCTTAGCAATACCCCTCTGGACTTTCTCCTTTCACTAATGTATCTATAGAAAGTCTTGTCACCTTCTTTACTATTTGTGCTAGTGTTTCCTCAGTTTGGGACTTTGCCTGCCTTACTGCCCTCCTGCTTCCATAGGGCAGTTGGTATGCCTCCTATCTTCATCCCACTGTGTTCCCTTATATTTCTTGAAGGCCAGCCTTTTGGCTCTGACCTTTTCTGCTACTGTATTTGAGAACCAAAGTGGTTCCTTCTTCTTTGCACTTCCTTTTCTGTCTAACACAATGGGATGTTGCTTCAAGTATTGTATCCTTAATGCTTGCCCACTTTGCCTGTACCTCCTCACCTGTGTTTCTTTTGCCAGGGCTAGCTTAACTCTGTTGGCCATCTTATCAAAGTCAGCTCCTCTGAGTCCCATATTTTTGCCTTGGAATAGGATGATTTAGATGTAGTAGCCAAATTGAACCATACCATGTGATGGTCACTGGCCCCCAGGTGACCTTCTACCTGAGATCTATGATCCCTTCTTTGTTAGTCAGTACTAGATCTAGGATAGCCCTGTCTCTTGTGGGTTGCTGTACCAGTTGTTTGAGGCCCTCCCTGCAGGGAATCCACTATGAGTCTAGTTCTGGCAGATGTTCCTGCTGGTATTGACCAATCTGTATCTGGCATGTTGAAGTCTCCCATTATCAGAACCTCCCTTTAGCTGTCATGTTTTGTATATCTTCTAACAGTAATGTGTCTATGTCTCCCTCTGGTCTGGGGCCTGTAGACAACCCCAGTTCTTATGGCTGTCCCATTTCCTGTTTCCAGGGTGACCCACAGTTCTTCTGGCTCCTTATGTGTATTCTGAATTTCTGTAGCTTTGATATTTTCATTAACATACAGGGCCACCTCCCCCCTTTTGCACCTCGGTCTCTTCTGAACAATACATAGCCAGGTACTGAAGTCTCCTAAGTGGTTACTGGTAAACCACGCCTCACTAATTGCTACTATGTCCAGTTTAGCCTCTGACATTATTGCCTGCAGGTCTGGGATCTTACTTCCCAGGCTGTGAGCATTTGTGTACATGATTTTCCATTGGCCAGATTTTGGTGTGTTAGTTGTTGGGTGAAGTTTGGCATTACCCCTGTGCATCGTATGGGGAGACAAACCTTTTTTCTTACCTGGTGATTCAAATGAACGGCAAACACGCTGAATTCCTGTTTGACCACTAGCTGAGGGACCACTACCTGCTTGGAATCCCTTTCTGAAGGCCGAGTGCTAAGGTGCTTAGGATGCTTGGAATGGTCATGGGCAGCATTAATAACCAAGGGATCGGCCCCAGGATGCTCCCCATAAAAGGGTTCTTCCCTGGGGGAATTGTAGAGGCGATCTGCCTTCTCTGACATCGCCTAGGTAGAGAACGGACACTTACAGGCTGCTCTATTGACATTTTTAAAGGTGTCAATAAGGGGAGGGATGACCAAAGGTAGTGACTCCTTTTTAGAGAGAGAAAAGCGGCTAACTGACTTCACTCTGGGTCCAGTTCCTCCATGTCCCAACCCATACTGGTTTGGATGTGCTTCATTACATCCATACAAGAGTGGTCAAATAGATGAGACCTGGGGGTGTCCCTAGGGTCTTCTGGCTCTGAAGGCAAGTCAGAGCCTTCCGATTCATCCAAGGATGAGGAGGAAGAATGTCTGCCTGACTCACCGGAGTCTGGGGATGGAGAAGGTGAGCGGTGGTGCTTACATTGCTGCCTTCCCAGATGGTCAGTGTCAGTGGCTCAGTAGGTAGCACACTCGCCTCTGAGGCCAGGAGATCAGAGGGCTGTGGGTTCAGTTCCCAAATCTGGCACTTGGGTTACTATCACAGTACTGACATGTAGTGCAACATGAGAGGGGTGCTGAACTTCTGAGGTGCCGCCTTTTGGATGAGACATTAAACCGAAGTCCCATCTGCCTGGACTGGTGGTAGTTCAGGTGGATGTTAAAGATCCCATGGCACTTATCGAAAAGAGTAGGGGAATTTCCCAGGTGTCCTGGCCAAATTTCCCTCATTCACTAAAAAATACCACCAACAGCTTAATCTGGTTCAAGGTCAGTTGGCATTCATCTATATCCCTCTCCCCTGGGTCGTGCCTGAAAATAGGCAGCATTTGTCTAGTGCACTTACCTGGTCAACAAAAAATAAATAAATAAATGGTTGGCACCAGCCATATCTGGCTATGTAGTAGGATCCCTAGGAGGTGGCATTGTGGCCTCCGGGGGAAGGGTTCTTAGCCTTGTCCGGCTGTGGATGAGGGTCCCTCAGAGGGAGTAGTAGGGGGTCTCCTCAGGGGCTCTTGGTCCTTAAAATATGTCCACCAGGTGGCAAAGAGGGCATTCAAGTCTGTAAGCAGATTCTGAGGCATGACTGGGGGAGCCGGCGTATGGGGGGGGCAGGAGTAGAAGGCCCCGTGGGGTCGGTTCTGAAGGCTGAGATAACCTGGGCGTCGGATCCTGAGGATCCGGGTTAACTGACATCAGCCCCGAGGGCATAGTGCTATCCAGCATTGGTCTAGTGGGAGTCAGTAGACTGGGTGTTGGTGAAGGGTGACTACAGGGCTGGCAGCACCCAAGGGGAGCCAGACGATGACGGCTAAGGAGTCGCTGGTGTCAACGTTGGGGTGGCTGACATTGACCGCGATGGCTGACACCAGTCTGGAGAAGCAGCCGGTGTCGGCTGTGAAGGAGAGGCCTGTGCCGGGGAGCTAACCCCCAAGCAGAGCAGGGGTGTCAATCTCACGTGGGAAGTGAGCGCATGCCCCGAGCATCACCCAGAGAAGTGGGACCCTGAAGTCGGGTCAGTCTTGGCTGACGCCTTGACCGGAGGTCAATGGGCAGAGACCTACCTCCCGAAGACCCAGTCGAGCCACCTGGCTAAGGACCGAGGGGAGGGGAGGAAGGGCCTGAGCCTCAGGGGCTGAGAGGCTGGTGAAGAAGTCCTGAGCCTCGAAAAACCACCGATCGAGACAGTGATAAGAGCAGGTGGACTGACCACTGAGAACCTGGAGGAAGAGAGTGCTGCCTGGGTGGAAGTGGTCAACCCCTCATCGGTTGCTGGCAAACACAGGGACCCAGACTGGGAAGCGGACCAGGACTTGTCCCTGTTTTTCCTGGTATTTGTGCTTTCCCAAGGAGGACTTCTCCTTGTGCGACGACAAAGACATCGTGGCCCCAGAAGCAAGAGAAGAAGCGCTTGTTCCCTGGAGCTCCTTCTCCATCGCTGTTAAGTTTCTGCTTTTTTTTTTTTTATTATATTTCTGCTTTTTAATATTTATTATATTTCAATCATTTGCAACTTAAACAAGTCTAAACTTCATATGTCAGTTTTAAGTTAATTGCAATGTTATTACAATTAATATTTGTAGTATATCTACTAGTTGAAGATAAGTCCACAATTTCCGTAGGAGAAGCAATTAACATTTAGATTAAACCTAAATTATTTATCTTAATATAGTCGCAGCCACTTAATCGGGATGCGCTTAATGGGGACATTTGCTTAAATGGGATGATCCCCCGGGCACTGATTAAGTGGCTATGCAATTCAATGGAACCCTCGCACCTTTAAAGGGGACATAGTAATCCAGTTATTGGGGATGATTTGTGGCTGGATATATTCTGAAATATCACCTCAGTAATCAGTAATCTGGTGATCAGTAGCTGCTAAATGATTAGCAATTCAAAAATTAACACCTACTGAGTAGGAATGCTTTTCAAATGATTAGCATATACTATATTGGCTACTGAAGAGGGCGCTGCTGCAGTCCTTGCCACTGATAACCCCTTGCAGATGTTACCCCGCTGAAGAATCTGACCTCTCCGATGAATTCCTATGCTTCGTTGACCTTGAGACTCTAAACACTCTAAAAACATTTTAGCTCGTACTAGTTCTTGATTAGCCATCAGAACCAGTTTGGGGAGCTAACTGGACTTTTAATTCGGGTGAGTGCTCCTGCTTCTTTGGTCTCCCACTGTGAAAGACGAGTTCGGTTTCCCCCAATTACTTTAGAGCAAGGCTGCAGAATTTTAATCCAGCAGATCCAACCGTAGCAAAATAACCAATTTCTTCAAGTGCAGACTTCTCCCTTTGTGAAAGACGAGTACAGTTTCCCTTTACTTTAAAGCACAGCTGCAGATCCAGCAGCAGCAAAATAACCGATTTCTTCCAAGTGCAGAATTTTCCAGACAGATAAATGTGCCACAGACAAATGGCAGAAAAGAGCTGCAATCACTATATGTGCTATATATTTCGGTCTGTCTCTGTCGCTGAACATCTCAGTGTCTCTCTGTACCATAGCGCCATTTGGTTTCGTCATTTTTGTTTTCTCCATGTCAATTTTTTGGCTCTTCTGTTATTGGAGACGGTCGCAAAAGGGGACGATTAGCCGTCCACGGAGTCGTCCCCTTTAAGCAGCTTCTACTGTAGTTGGATCTGTAATGCCCCAAAGTTGGCCAGTCCAGAAAAAAATTAAATAAATAAATAAACTAAGGGTACACAGGTGCTCAGGGTATCTGCTGCAAGTGTAGGCAGCAGGGCACAATGTCAAGGGGCCCCTAGAAATAAAGATTCAACCTCCTGGAACAAGGGAAACACTGTAAATAATAGAAAAGTGCCCTGTGCACTTACAGCTGGTCAAAAGACAGATTTTTAAAAGCATTATATGTCATAATGGTCTGGATGGAATGTTGTGCTGAGTGGCTCATGCACAGCATTCCAATCCAGCCAATCTAGATCCCAGGCAGGTTTAACTTTGAATAACAATTCTACAGTTGGTCAGCTGCTGTTGGACTGTGGAGTACAGAGGATCACAGGAGTGCAACAGGGACTTGTGGCTTACCTGGGGTTGTGAAGCCAGTCCTGTTGACTCCCTGGTGAGTCCCCTCCACCAGTCCACCGAAGATATCCTGCGCTGCATCAGTGTTGCAGTCGGTGGTGCCATCGGGGCACCACGAAGAAGAAAACGCTGTTTCCCCCGTGTTGTGAGCTTAAAAGCCCTCCGTTTATTTATTTTAGCCCCCAAAGTGTTTAAACAGTAACTCCGGTCCCACGCAGGCGGCAGAGGAGTGCCACATCTCCCTTTCGGCCGTCGGAGGCCCCCCACCCCACCCCGAGTCATCCCTCTTGCTGCCTGTACTTTTCCCTCCCTCTGCTGCAGTACCTCCCATCTCCCGGTTAGTCCTGATTCTCCGAAGACTGCAGGCGGTGAGTCGGTGGCAACCTGCATGGTCTTGACCTTGGATTTATTAAGAGGATTGTTCTTGTACTGTGGGTGTTGTAAAAAGCACAGTAGGCACTTACCAGAGGCGGCAGAGTGCCGCAGGGGCATCGGGTCATTCGGACCCTTGATTTAAATATTAATTTCTGGAGGCGGGGCATAGCGACACCCATGGGGAGGGGTCAGGGCATTAAGGCCAGTTTACAGGCCTATAAATATTCATAAGGGGCGGAATTTAAGGCAGGGTTTCACCAAAATAAGTGACAGCAGGCACTGGGAGCCTGCAAATTTAAAGGGGCAACATATTTAAAAGGGCAAGTCAGGCCCAGATCTAAAGTAGGGCATTAGGCCCAGTATAAAGTGGGGCACCAGGCCCACAGTTTAGAGAGGCATTAGGCCCATTAGGAAGTGGGGCACCAGGCCCAAAGCAACGTGGGGCACCAGGCCCAGTATTATGAGGGGCACCAGGCCCATTGTAAAGTGGGGCACCAGGCCCAATCTAAGGTGGGGCACCAGGCCCAAGCTAACGTAGGGCATCAGGCCCGAGGTAAAGGTAGGGCATTAGGCCCGAGGTAAAGCCTGGTACTACAGGGAGGCCCCGGCCTAGCGGAATAGGGCAAGCCAGCCTAGTGGTACTAAAGGGAGGCCCCGGCCTAGCAGAATAGGGCAAGCCAGCCTAGTGGTACTAAAGGATTCCTTAGCCACGACGTCCAGAAAGGGATCCTATTCCAGAAGACCCTACATTTAGAAACAGGGCTTCATTTGAGAGTGTTCGATTTGCCTATACTGTGAAACAACTGTAATTACTGTACTGCTTATGCTGAACTATTGCTCTAAGTACCTGAACTATTGCCCTAAGTACCTGAACTATTGTCCGAAGTACCTAAACTATTGTCCTAAGTACCCGACCTATTGGTCTAAGTACCTGAACTATTGCTCTAAGCACCTGGACATTGGCCCTTAGCAGGAATAATTACCCCTGAAGTTATAATTTGCCCTCCCCTGGCAAATTATTGTATCATTCCACAGTTCTTTGGGCATTCTTCAGTTACATGTTTGCTATTGTACGAAGACAGTTTCAATCTTCTACCACACTGCAGTCTCATAGTGTGGTCTGTAACACCACGTATGCAGAATCAGTCTCTACTAAGAAGACGACGTCCTTTCAGCATTCTTCACTCCTGGGAGATTATCCATCAGCTCATCCCGTCTGTTTGTGTCGTCCGCAGAAGTCAAGTCCGTCGCCAGTCGTACCCGCCGTTTTCTTGTTTTCACAACTTGAACGACAATCACCGAACGCATCACTATTGTGCCGTGCCAGTGTCGTTCCTGCATGGTTCCTGTTCCAGATGTCCGGTTGGTCGCCCTCTACAGAAGAGAGGGCTCATCCTGAAGAACCTAGTCTGCGCCCCACCTGGTTGTTTGCCGAAAGTCGAGTCCGTCGAAGCCCAGTCCGGGACGCGTCTGCCGTTTCTTTGTTTTGTGTTAGTTCCTGATCCTAGGATTGCAGAGTCAACCACCATCTCTTCAGATTCTTATGGTTCCTGGTCCTGTCAGAGTTCCTTCCGGGTTCAGCTGGCCCTTGGAGTGCCGCAGCATCAGTCAGGTCGTGGTAGTCCTCCACTGGATTCATCACACGCAGATCTTGATCTATCTTCGTCCTTGGCAACCCTGGAAGTGGGTTTTGGCCAAGGAACCCTTTGTTTTCAGTGTGTTATTTCAGGAACCAGTTGCTCTGGTTCTACCTTCCGGCAGCCTTGGAGAGAGTGGGCTTTTGCCGAAGATATATGGTCTATTTACCAAACCTCTCACCACCCCAGTGGCCTTAACTAGGTCCCTGCTGGGAATTGAGATTAGGGTTCTACAGTTCTGTTTTACTTCCCTTGTAGCTACCAACGAAGAACGGCGGTGTACACGAAGACGCCGGATCTCTGGACTCTTGTAATATCTGGACTCTCATGGAAATGTGTGATGCTAATTACCCTAATGCAGTGCTGAGTAGCATATGTCACCTGATTCTCATTTAGAGTATAGAAGTATAGACTAGTGGCAGAATAAGAGCGGCAGTAGGCCTAAAGTTTATTCTTGTAGTAATAACCTTAGAAGTGGTAGATAAAAGTATTTCCCTGTTTTATTGCCCTATTGTTCTCGGGCAACCCCTCCTCCTTCTTGTGACTGTGTCTGTCTACCCTTGGTAAAAATAAATGCCCTGCGGGCATCGAAGCACTAAGTTGACACCTGCCTCTCCTTGTCTGGATGACAGTTATCCTATCCACATAATTCGGACCTTGGTGCCTCGCTCATCTCTTTTCACCACCTTTAGAGTTGAGCATCTAACAGAGCACCCTTTTCTAGACCATCACATATTACTCCGGGTTTTGCCACAAACTTACAGAATATACCATCAATAGTGAAAAATAAATGTACTCTATGCCCCCTTAAACCCCGCCATCACTATCCAAGCAAATATATATACACAAGTACTTTTTCCTAGTATGTCAAAATCAATCAAAGTTGTTATTCTTCATAAGCGTATCATTAAAGGAATAATGCCTGACAGAGTGGGTGTTATGCTAGGATAACATCCCACCTCGGGTGGTTGGGCCTGAGGCCACCGGCGAGGCATCCAACACCCGAGAAGGGATGTTATCCCAGCATAACACCCACTCTGTCAGGCATTATTCCTATTATACAATGGCTTCTTGTTTTATACCGAAAAAAAATATTTTTAAAGAATTTTATTTAGTGTTTTAAAATATTTTTTTAAGAAAAAAATGCAGGCAATGCTCAAGATGCTCCATATCATCATCAGCAGGGAGGTTATGCCAAGATAACATCCCTGCTGTGATGGCCAACTGACCAATCAGGAGCCAGGATTCTTTCTTGCCATTGTATAATATTTAATAAATGTCCCAGAAAAGTTGTTCTCTTTATTCATCTTCTAGGGGAGGCATTTCCTCTTCCCGATCGGATTCTCTCCTCTGATTCTCATCCCTTTTCTGTCTTTTTTTCTCCATGATTTACACTCTCAACTGTTCAGGCTCAAAAAATAACCTTTTATCAGCCCCTCATGTGAGCCAACATTTAGCTGGGAACAGAACTTTAAAGTTAGCTCCGATTTCATTAAGTTCCTCCTTATATTGTAAAAATTGCTTCCAACGTTGCAGAGTTGCCATAGTAACGTCAAGAAAAATATGACACAATTTCCTTAAAATGCAAGCCCCCATTTACCTGGCTGTATTCAAAACTAAGTCCCGATCCGTGTCACAGGCAAGTGAAAAAATAATGGTGCTCTTTGGGCCTGATGTACATTTAAAGACATTAGTAGAATTTTGTGCCTGATTAAATGCAGCTGCAGAATCAGGTGAAAGCAGATCGAAGCTCACATCTTGGTTTTCGGGTTTCTGTTGAGAAATAACATAGGATTTCCTCACTGGGACTCTGAAAGCTCGAGTCACAAAAGGCAAGTTAGTCTCAGGCAGCTTGAAAACAGTAACAAAAAGATTTTTCAAGAAATCTCTTAGAGACTCAAATCCTTTATCATAGGAATTTGGGATCCCTGCAAGTCTTAAGTCTTTATAATGCATAGCGTTCTCCATTACTTCAGTTTTCCTTTGAAGGGCCATAACTGCCTTTACATTAGTGGCTGAAAGGACCTCATCTGTAACTGTTTTTTGTTTCACAACAGCCAGTTCCTTTTGAATTATATTTTGAACATCTTGCCCCTTTTTAACTTTAGACCTAATACATCTGAGCTCCACGTCCAACGTGTCAGATCTTTTAATTAACAAGTCCAGCTTCCGATCCAATGATGTCAGAAAAGTAAAAAGATAGAAAAACGATGACGATGCCTCTTTTAAACTTTTAAATTCCACTTTGGAAGGTAAAGACAACAATGATAAATTCAAAGTTCTCTGCTGCACAGATGACTGGATAGTCACCAGAGCAGGAGTTTGTTCCATATACTTTTCAGGCATTTCTCCTCCATTCTCCTTATCCAGCAACATAGCTTTTTCACCTGTAAGTATGTTCACTCGAGTTTCTGGCTCTTCAGTATCAGGTGGTTGTTTCTTCTTTGGTGACTTAGTTTTCCCAGAAAGTAAGTGTGTTTAAGCATTTCTTTTGATTTGGACGTTGATAATCAGTGAGGGACGGGGGTTGATAAAGTAGATACTTGCACTGTGTCCAGGTCAGTGCCTGTAGAGGTCACTGAAATGCCAGGAGTGCTCCTTGCACCAGTTACACCTGCCCTGGTATACTGGTTTAAAAGCGGTCCAACAGTCCTTTTCATGTCAGTGTTTCAAGATCAGAAGAGGAAGAATCCTTCTTCCCCTTCTGTTGCTCCATTTTTAGAAATTTCTTCATTTGCTTGGAAATGTGTCCCGTCGACTTTCTTATGACAGATAATCCAAAGTTGTTGTGGGGCAGAAGCTCTCTAGCATGGCTCCCAACCCATCGGGCGAGACACTGCCTGATCAAATATCTCTGCTTCACGGATAAAGAGAAGATTCTTCAGAGAGCCAAACAAGCAGGGCCTATCACATTTGGCAATTGCAAAGTGCACATCTACCAGGATTATAGTAGAGATCTGCAAGCCCAAAGACAGAAATTTTCCCAGATAAAAAGCAAGCTGCATACCATGGGATGGGCTTTTAGCTTTCGCTATCCAGCTCGCCTGCAGATAGACCGCCCGGGCCAAGCTCCACGTTTCTTCACCAGTCCTAAAGCCGCAGAAAAGTGGGTTGCTGAGGAGGAGACCAGGAGCAATAGAGCGCAGGCTGAAGACACCCGAGCTAAGTACTATCTTTATTCACTTATTCTTCTCTCCTTGGTGATCTTATGTCCACAGCACCCAGTTGTGTTGAGATGGTATTAATGTGGACTGTTGCAGTTATCTACACCAGACATTCTCACTATTTAAACTGCCCAGTGAGACTTACCGGGTGGACTGGTATACCGAAGTTTTCATTTCCAGGTGAAGTGGGCCTCCCAACTGTGCCTAGGGACACGGGTATCGGTGGGTAGGCTAAACCCCCATTTTTAAAGGGGGTTACAGTATTTTTTACCTGCAGTAGGAACTCTAATTGAAAAAACAGTCTGAATTCCTGGTCAGTGACTCACTGTGGACAGACCTTTCAATAATGTTTTGGCTGGCTCATATCAGCAAGCCAACATCTGTCTACTTTGAAAGTTTCGGAAAGTTTATTATTGTTTTGCATACCACAGCTTTGAGTATATATTGTATTAGGTTGTTGGATGCCTCTTGTTACAATGTTAGTTAATGAAAATACTATTTCTCTACAAACTGTTAGTAGTGGAGATTTGGGCAGGTCTTTTTCTGTCCCGTGGTAACAGGGTGGGGGAGTTTGGAGGAGTCCTATTGTTGGATTCTCCCTGGTGGGTTGACGTGGGGGGGAAATGGGAGGTTGGCCGAGATGGGTGAAACCATGTTGTACTGTTGGATATGTTTACTCGGAGGAGGGGCTAATTGAAGTTGCTAATGTGGGTGGAACTGGAGGGACAGTTGGGGCTTACCCTGGAGAGTTATACCCTTCTGTCTTGTACTCATTATAGGATGACACCGGCGCCCTCTAGTTTCTCTGTGTGTTATTACAGAAGGGGTTGAATGGGGTGGGTTTGCTGGGAGGAGTGAGTGGGAACAGTATGGGATTTTGGTTCTATTATGTGTTAAAAAAATTTGGTTCAGGGTGTGCATCTGTTTGAGGCTGGTTAGATACTGCCTTATATGGGTAAATATTATGGCATCTGATATTAGGGTCATCATGTGGAATATAAATGGCCTAAAAACGATTCTTAAACATAGGAAAATCATGACTGAGGTGCGCAGGATGAAGGGACAAATACTGTTGTTGCAGGAGACAAACTTCGCCGCCGCTGAAGCCCGTAGGATTGCTGCTTTTATGGGGGATTTGTGGATATCTTCCACGTACTCGTCCAAGGCCAGGGGCTCTTCACTTTGGCTTCCCAGGGGTTGCCCAGCCGAATTAGTGGACACGCTGGTGGACACTGCAGGGTGCTATGTGCTGCAAAGGCTCTTATGCCTAGGGGTGGTAATCTTCTGCTCAGGTCTGTCTATGCCCCTAACATGAAGGATCCAAGTTTTTTTTCAAAGGGTGGCGCTGGATATGTCCCTTTGGGAGGGGACATGGGTAGTCAGGAGTGATTTCAATTGTGTACAGACACCGTATTAGATCATTCTAAGGCCACCGTAGTTCCGATGTCTAGAAATGCTAAAGCTCTGGAGCAAACCCAAGGGGATATGGGCCTGATAGATGCTTGGTGCCATTTTCACCCCACAGACAGGGACTACAGTTTCTTTTCCCATGCTCATCAGTCGTATGCCAGAATAGACAGAGTTTTGGTTTCTACCTCATTATTGATGGGGATAGGGGAGGCAAAGTATCTCCCAATCTTGGTGTCTGATCATGCCCCTCACTATATTTCCCTTAACTTATCGGGTTCCACTACTTCTCCTCACTGCTGGAGGTTAGATCCGCTTCTTCTGAAAGATCGTACTCACATTGGGCAGATGAGGGAGAGCATACAGGAATTTCTATTTCACAATGCTGGGGGCACTACATCACATGGGACTAGATGGGAGGCTTTGAAGGCCTATATCAGAGGGCTAGACCATTTCTTATGCCTCACGTCGTAAGCATGAGGAGAAGCGGGTTTTGACTTCCCTCCAGATCAAGATCTCAGCATGTGAGACAGCTCATAAATGCAAGTCCACCAAAGAGTTATACAATATCATTCAGCATCTAAAATATTAATTTAATGTATTAAATAGTTCCAAATTGGAGCGATCAATAATATTGGCCAATGCAGGCACTTGTTCTGATGGAGATCGAGGGGACAAACTTCTTGCCTGGCAGATTAAATGTAGAGAAGCTGAAAGAATGGTGGGAGGGATCGCTGACTCGAGGAGGAGTCTATTACAAGATACAGAAGGTACTGGTAAAGCATTTGTAGCTTTCTATAAAGAACTGTACACATCAGAATGTCAGCCCACCAGTGATGACCTGGCATCTTTCTTTAGGCAAGCCCCTTTGAACACCCTGGCAGAAGACGACTCTAAACTGCTGGATGTCCCCTTGTCTAGACAAGAAGTACAGAATGCGGTAAAGGCCCTGAAGGGGGGAAAAGCTCCTGGCCCAGATGGCATTCCCTTTGATTTCTTCAAAATTTTTAGCCCCTTTCTGTTGGACCCCGTTTGATATGCTAGAGAAAGGTCTGTCTCGAGGTGTGTTGCTCCTCTCCACACGGTCTGCGGTGATTACAATTTTGCCCAAACCTGGGAAGGATCTGACCAGGTGCGCTTCCTAATGACCCATCTCTTTATTAACAGCGGATTACAAGATCTTGGCTAAAGTGATGGCCACTCGGTTGGTACCTGTGCTGCCACTGCTAGTACACTAGGACCAAACAGGGTTTGTAAAAGGCCGACAGGGGAAGCACAATATTAGGCGAACCTTGAATATAATTTACAGATGGGGGTGGGCAAAAAATTTGCACGGGGCTGCTGCAGTGGCGTTAGATGCAGAAAAGGCTTTTGACCATGTGGAGTGGGGCTATCTCTTTGAGACCTTAAGTAGAGTGGGGTTGGGCCCACAATTCTGTCAATGGGTGTGCAAATTATATACTAACCCCTCAGCCCAAGTGGCAGTAAATGGCTGCTTATCTAACCCCTTTATTCTAGAACGAGGTACACGCCAGGGGTGTCTCTTGTCCCCTTTATCATACGTTTTATCTCTGGAACCCTTGGCTGCGGTCCTGTGGGCACAATCAGACATTGGTGGCTACGTGTGTGTGTGTGGGGGGGGGGGCGCTTAGAATACAAGATTTCCATGTATGCAGACGACCAACTTCTATATCTACAAAACCCTGCACAGGATCTCCCAGCAGTTCATAAGCTTATGAGGGAATTCGGTGCCTTATCTGGTCATAAAGTAAACTGGACAAAAAGTGAGTTGTTTCCTGTAGGTACTCATGATAGAGCACAGTTAATTGCCAATTTGGGGGTCTGCAGTTAGTCACACAGATAAAGCATCTCGGGATCCAGATCTCGGCTGCAGTTGGGCGCCTTTATGCCCTCAATTATAGGCCGCTCCTTGCCCGACTCTCAGAGGACTGTGAGTGTTGGACAGCTCATCCTCTTTCTCTGTTGGGCAGGATGGGCATTATAAAAATGACCATTCTCCCACGTTGTCTATACCTGTACCAATCTCTTCCCATCACAGTGCCGCAGTGTCATTTTAGGTGCATATATGCACTGCTGCATAGATTCATGTGGAAGGGGGGAAGTGCACGAATTCGGAGGACAACACTCTTTTAGACACCTGGGAAGGGAGGTATGGGGCTCCCAGATTTCAGGGCTTACTACTGGACGGCCCAGTTAGCATTTTTGCCGCATGGCCCCGAAAGGGACACCCTCGACTGGATGGGGCTGGAGGAGGAAATGTTGGAGGGAAGCCTCAGAAATGACTTATTGAGTGGATGCTTCACCTCTCCAATCGTACATCCAGTTCAAAATCCATTCACCAACAATACATTGGAGATCTGGATGCAAGAACATTGGCTGGCAGGTGGGTGCCTCGCTATGTGTGTGTCTGCTCTGCACTGCGAGACAGAGAGGATCTTGCTCTCAACCACTCATACAACAGTTACGGCAATGGAAAATGCTGGGCCTATTTAATGTGGCGCAACTGTATGAGGAGGACTGATTTATAGCTTTCAAGCCCTTTGTACATGCTGGGGCCTCCATCCCGGGGACTTCTTCGTGTACCTTCATATCCAGCAGTTGTTCGAGACCTCCCTGTCAGCTGCAGAGAGGTGGGCATCGCCCTTGCCATTTGAAGAGGAACTTTATAGGCAGCAACCAGGCTGTAAGCCACCCTCCATTTTCTATCGCACTATTTTGGGAGGTAGTGTAGAGCTGTCAGATGTGAGCAGGCAGCAGTGGAGTGAGGACCCCTCTCTACCTATTGACCCCTACGCATGGAAACTGGCTTGTCCTCACTATGTGCATTGCTCATACAGTAATAAGCTCAGACAAATACAACTATATTTCCTGCATCAGGCTTATATAACACCAGCTGGACTGCATGATATAGACAACACTAAGTCAAAGATCTGTCCTAAATGTAATACAGAAACTGGAGACTTCCTCCACATGGCTTTGACCTGTGCAAAGGTAGCCCTGTTTTGGCATAGTATTCACAGAATTATGTCTCAGGTCTTGGGTTATGCCCCATCGAAGTCCCCTCTTGAGCTTTTACTGGAGGCAGATCCGAAGCGCCCCAATAGGTCCACTAGAAGTCCACTATGGAATACAGCCTTAATAACTGCTAGAAGGACCATAGCCCAGCGTTGGATGTCTTGACCCCACTGTGAGCATATGGTCCAATAATTTGTTCTCCTGCTTGGCCCTTGAAAAAGCGCAGACGGGTGCTCTGGGCCTGGCTCACAAGTTTCAGGAGACTTGGCGACCCTTGATCGAAACGGTAGAGGAAGGCTGGTTTCCTAGATAGCCTGTGGTACAAAATGTTGTGTGTCCTGTAGCAAACTGTTCTCTACACCTAAAGATGGTCATGGATGCTCCTTGTGACAACTTTTCATCCTATGTTGAAGGAGCCACTGCTTATTTTTAAATTGTATAAATCCTGATTACTTTGGTTAAGAATGCAATATAGTTAATGGCTTTTCCTTTAGTAATAAAGTTTTCAGCAGTGGACTTCAGTATAATTCTGCAAACATACCTGACACAGTGTATAATTTATGTATGTAGTGACGGTGTACTTGTAATAGCATCTGTCTTAAGTTAATAACCAGAATGTCACTATGTTTTTATTTCTTTGTATCCCTTGAACCATACAATAAACTATTTTTGAAAAAAAAAAAATACCATGAATAACAGTCTGAATAATTTCTGTTTAGTTTCCGAGCCTGGCAAAGCCTCTGCAAGACCTCCAGAGGGCGTACTCATACCTGGGGAAGTGCCCTTAATAGCTAGCTAACCACATACTAAGGGTAGCAACCGCAAAAGCTCTCTTTCCCATCATGTCTATCTTGCACAACTCCTTATTGATGGGATGCACTGTGACCTCTTGAGGAAGAATGGTGCTGCCATTCTTGGCCAGAATGACAATCTTATCGGCAATAGGCTGGGAAGCCAGTACCGGTCTGTCTTTAGGGGCAGATTCCTGGTACTAGCCATGACTGGAACTTTGCAGTCCACATCCAGCATATAAAAATCCCCAACTACCTGCACTTCTCATAGACTGGCTGCCATCTTAAGTCTCTCTCTCTCCCAGTGCCCTGTTCATCTCTTGATCCTTGCCTGGTGGCCTGTAGACCACCCCAATCCACATTGGTTTCCACTTGCCTAAATGGATTTTATGTAAAGTGCTTTGAGTTTCTGAAAGGTGCTATAAAAAAAACTACTTACCAACCTTCAAAAAGTGCTAACCAGCCTGCAAAAAGATCAGGGCAGCAGGTACCTTCTCATTTTGACGGCTGCATGGGTGGAGTGCTGCAGTCATTTTGGGATGACATCACAGTAGGCGAAAACCAGAACTGATCTCCATATTCTCCTACAGTTATGCGGTCTCCTGTCCACAACGATGAAGTTGCTGGTGGTCTCTGCTGTCTCCTCTTCCCCTCCCTGGCGCTCACCCCCCCAGCACACTACTTTCCGCAACTGAGGAAGTGACATCCGCCTTACAGAACATGGCAGCTCTGACGCAAACTGCGCATGTGTAAGTATCATGCATGCACAGATCTGTTAGAGTCGCCATCTTGCGTATAGCAGGCTCTGGTGCGTGGAACATGGCGGCTCCAATTCACACTGCCGCACCAAAATCACCTACGCTTTGGGCAGCCGGATTGGCTCTGACCAGATTTTGTTTCTTTTCTAGTCTAAAGGTGTCTTCAAGATCCACATTTATTTACGCCTTTTGAAAACCCAAAGTATTTGAGATCTCCACACACTATCATTCTGACAAGTGTTATGCGCAATATTTTAAATTTAGGGTCTACTTGCACTATTCAACAAGATATTGCATCTACTTTTAAAACAAAGTGTAATTTCTAACCTTTCACTTCACTCCAGAGTAGAACTTGAATATTCTGAGGAATGAATATGAAAATCCCTCTTTCTGTCCATGTTACAACATACTGATCACTGTGGAAGAAAGGATTTTGGAATTAGTTAGCAAGCCAGGGTTCAAAAATAAACTATCAATCTGCAACATACATGCAATGAATCAAACCAAGATTAGTGAGTGGCTGTCTAATTCTGTGGTGGATTAAACTGAAAGTCAGAGTTACAAACACTACGGATTGCCCTTTGTGTGGCAACTTGGTCTAGTGGCTAAAGCATGGGTCTGTGAACCTGGAGACCTGGGACAGAATCCCAAAACTGCCACTGACTGTGTGACCCTAAGCAATACATGCTACTCTCTACTTTTGTGCTCTCTGAATATCCCAGTGTGTTGCAAATGACAGCAACATTATCCCTGGATTGCACAGTCCTTTGGTATATAGGTCATCTAAAAGGTGCTAGATAAAGCCAAATGTAATTCCATTCCTTTTATGCTTCTCTGTGTCGCCGAGTAAGTTAAAATGCTTCAGGGCAGGGTTTATTCAGTACAAAAAAGTGTGGGTGCTCCACTTCTTCTGTACGTCTTCAGTGTTTTGTAATGTTATTTATAAAATAGGTAGGGAAAATCCTGCATCTTGATTGGTTGGCAGCTATGTTGTAGCTTTGTCTAATGCAAAGGTTAAAAAAGTGTTGGCAATCAGGACACAACACACTAAAGAATAGTTACATACTTAACATAACAGTAGATCTTTGAGAGAATCTCTTTCATCAGTTCACACCTTTGGAACTATACTCCGTCAGCACTAGGACCACTTTTATTAGCAGTCAGCCAGGTGTTTCCCACATCATCATGTAGCCACGTCCATGTAAGTGTGGGCAGACCCTTCCTCTCCTCTGCTCCCTGCCGGAGATCATGCTCGGTGGACCTCCTCGTAGAGAACCAGGACAGAGCCCAGCACTCTGCACACTGAGTAAAGCAGAGGGCAGGAACACAAAACAATATAGATAGCAGCACCTTCTACCCATCCTGGTGTGTCCTGGTGGGTGTCCAGGTGGAAGTAAAAGAACCCAGGGCACTCTTCGTAAAGAGTAGGGAACATTCCCGTGTCCTGGCCAACATTCCCCTTCCCATAAACCAGTTTATGCAATTATCCAGGCTGTGTATGGGTGATGATGTGCGATATGGCCACCACCACACATTCAGTCACTTCACTACCAGTCTAGCATTGCTTGTAAAGTGCTTTGGATGTATGAAAAGCGCTATATAAATGCTGATTCTTCTTCTTGTCTGCGTAGAAAGGCTGCCACCACTGCAAGGCACTTCGTGAACACTCTGGGTGCCGATGAAAAGCCAAAGAGAAGAGCTTTGAACTGAAAATGCTCTCCCTGAAAAGAAAACAGAGGAATTTGCAGTACAGCTGAAAATAAATCGGGATATGCAGGTAGGCATCCTGCATGTCCAAAGAGCAGAGCCAATGACCCTTCTGTAATAGAGAAAGTAGGCTGGGAAGAGATAACATTCTGAACCTTTTGTATTCCACACAGAGGTTCAGGGAGCTCAGATGGAGAATGGGTCTGAGATTGCCTGTCTTCTTGGGTACCAGGAAGAAGTGCGAATAATACCAGTTCCTTGATGTTGTTTTGGAACTGGCTCTATTGCTGCCTTTGCCAGCAGTGAGTTTATTTCCTCTCTTACCAAGGGTATGCTATGTGGTGGGTAGAATGAATGACCTGGGGGAATTTTTGGTGGTCTCTCCGATTCAGTTGTGTGGCCTTTTGCCACCAATTGCAGCACCCATTAATCTGTTGTGATTTTCTCCCACTCCAGAAGGTGGAGGGAGAACCTTCCCCTAACGGTTCCTCTGGAAAGAGATCCAGTGGAGGTGGGAGAATTAGAGAGTCAAGAGGCAGTGGGCAGGAAGGAGGCTGCAACGCCCAAGGCCTTTTGAGATTTCGCCGGGGGGGGGGGCTCTACCAGCCGAAGGTGCCCGATGTTTGTTTTGGCATTGGTTTTGCAGCTGTCTTTGCTGACGATGTTGTTGCCTCCAAAATAGCTGCTTTTGTTTCTGGGGTGGCTTGTACATAAATTTTACACAGTGCAAGGCTTTGCCCTTGTCCTGTAAGTCAGTAATGGTGTCCTTGACATCTCCCCCGAACAGAATTGAGCCTCTAAAGCGGGCATCCTGTACGGCTGTCTGTACTTCGGGTGCCAGGCCTGAGATCCTAAGCCAAGCGTGGCGTCGGAGGCTGATGGCTGACGCCGAGCCTCTACTAGCAGCATCTACCGCATCATAGGTAGCTCTTAGCATATGTCTGCAAGCAGATCTAGCCGACTTGACTAGATATGCCCATTTCTCCTTTCGAGGTTGAGTCTTGGAAGGAGTCTATTTTGGACTCCAGCTGTCCTAAAACTGATTTTTGGTAATCCCCCATGTGGGGCGACATAATTTAATGCCCTAATCCCCAGTGTGGAAGAAGAATAGATCTTTTTCCCGTACTGGTTGAGAACCTTAGACTCTTTGTCGGGAGGAGAAGCACTAGGATGTTTAGGTTTTACAGACCGATCATGGGCCGTGCTGATGATCGCTGAGTCAGCCTTGGGATGGAGGCTAAGGTGGTCCTTGCCCTCTGGGGTATGGTAAAGTCTGTCTGCCTTCCTGGCCACTGGAGCCAGGAAGGAAGGTTGTTTCCAAATTGTCGTGACCAAATCTTCACGTGTCTCTAGCCAGGGCACAATGAGGGTTGGTGAGGTATCTGCCACATCCAGGTGTGCAGCCAATCTCTGTCCCTGTGGATCCTGGGCAACCATACGCCAGTCATATGCTGCTTGGATCTTCCTGAGGTACTCCAAAAAGGAAGGGTCTGCTGGTGGGGATTTGGGAAGATTCTTTCAGTCAACTGTCTTCCGGCATAGGGGACTCAAAGTCCAAGCCAGAGAGGACTGAATCGCTGTCCGAGTCCAACGATCGACCTTCGTTAGGTGAGCTGATCATAGGAAGTGCAATGTCCATTGGCCATGAGAAGTCAGATGGTTGGGAAATATCCAGAGGCCACATATTAGGCAGCAATGACTCCATTCTTCTTTCTGACATCGAATCCAAGGGCCCAAAGGCAGAGGTGGCGACGCAGAAAGAGGCCTATGGGCCAGCATAGGGGCTGTCAGTGGCTGGCGTTTCTCAAGCTCCGACGTGAGCTGCGATTTGGCTTCCGTCCACCACGATTTAAGGACTGCCTGCAAATCCACTTGCGGTTCAGGGCACGGTGGCTTATGATATCCGTAGCTCGGGTACCCGCAGTAAGGGGGTAGTTAAAGCCCGATGGAGGATAACCCAGCATCTGAAAACCCATCAGGTAGTGCGGTGTCGGATAACCCGGTATCGGGAGCCCAAAGGGGTTGCCAGATGGTCCCGGCGTAGGACCCAACAGAGGAGATGAAGGGCCCGGCATCAGTCCTGACGGTGGGATTGAAAGGTCCGGAAAACGCCCTGATTGGGGTGCACAGGGCCCTGACGGGGGAATCCAGAAGCAGGGAAGGAAATCCTCAGGGTTCTGCCAGTTCAGGCATCGGGCCCAACAGTGGTCCTTGAGGAACCAACAGGCCTTAGGGAGCTGGAGGGACCTTCGTCTGGTCCAATGGCAGCTCAGAAGTTTAAGGCTCTGGCGTAGGTGGTGGTAAGGTCCCTGATGACACATGATCTCCGCCCTTCTGTTTCCTCTGCAAGGGGAGCTGGAGGTACTATCTCAAATCAGTGGTAAAGGAGAAGTCGGAGTAATCTCCATCATCAGCTGGTCCGTCACCCCATCATCAGGCCTGTTATCGGGTCCTGGCAGAGGATCCAGAGCTGTGCGGCTGTCGGAGGAGCCGACAGATGACTTAGTAGCCATAGCCATGCGAGACCCGGAGGCGCCGGAACTCGACTTACCGGTCCCACTCATACCGCTAAGCCTCTGAATTTTTGAGGCCTTAGAGGAGGTGGGTGCCTCCTGATCCCCTGAGACTCCTGTTGGGCCCAAGCCCAGGCCAGATGGCTCATGGCTGTTCGGTAGCCACCAACATGGTCGAAGATCGATCCCATGGAGGGGTCCGGCCGGAGGTGGCTGGGTTTGATGGGGACCCTTCCCAGTCCCTATGTCTCTCTTTGTCCTTTTTCTTCTTATGATGGCCCTCCGGAGAGGAAGAAGAGTGCCTGAGTTTCTTCAGCTCCTTTTCCACATTGGCCATCTTTTGTTTCAAAAGATGAGCTTCCAGGGACTGCTGACAGCATTTACGTGTGGCTGGATTGAATTTCTGGCAGTGCTCACAACCCTTGATCTTATGGCCTGGGCCCAGGCAAAGAAGACAGAGGGAATGGCTGTCCTTGTGAGGGAGCCGAGTTCCACAGGAGTTGCACTTGTTCTTATGCAATTCTGAAAGCATCAGAGATGACATACACTACATATATACATATATAAGGGATATAGAATGGTGATCTGTCAGATAAATGATTTATCTATACAAGAGCTGTTTGACGACGGGTAACCTCACGAGTGGCGTAAGCCACGAGTGAGATGTCCGAGGTCAAACAGCACAAGTGTAGATAAATCATTTATCTGACAGCTTATCATTGTATATTTCATTTATGCAATAGGGATGCTTTCTGTCAGTGCAGGGACATTTGTTTTTGATTGTTTCTCTTTTTTTGCATGTTTGTCAAAAAAGTGAACAAAAATTGCATTTTCTGCCCTTTTTTGCTAATTATAAAAAAAATCTGTAAGGTATCTATAAATGAAATACCACTCATTTTGTAGATAATTTTGTGCTAAACAACTTTCATGCTCACAGCACTATGCTATCTTTTTTTATTTTAAAGTTATTTGCATTTGAATGTAGTTAGTACTGGTACTGAGGCTGAACATTCTAAATAAGTTCCGGAGTGATTGTGACATATCTACTATGTATATAAATATGTGATGATATATCTACTACGTGTACAAATGTAAAATGTTGAATTTATCACATAAGTAGCTCAGATTTATCACATAGGATTTATGTCCAAGCCTATTGCATAAATATAAATATATATGTATACACACACACACACATATATATATACATATACATATATATATATATATATATATATATATATATACACACACACACACACACACACACACACACACACATATACACACTTTTTTTTTAACAAGAAAAACGATGATAAACTTAACATTTAAATTACTGTTAAGTGATACTCATCCAAAGATGGTGTCAACAGTAGCAACGATCTTCCACGAGGTTTGACGTGCGCAGGTCAATGGCGGGAAAGAACTGGAGGGCGGGCATGGGGACTGCTCTCTCTCTATATAACGCCACACTGATGGTCACGTGACATCAGGGGTGGTCCCCTGTCAGGCACTGCTAGCTAGAAGTTTTCCGTCTGGTCCTAGCACCTGGTGACTTAGTCCTATATGGCACCCTTTGCAAACTGTGTGAGAAGCCTTTCGGCACCATGCATTTATGCTTAAAGTTAAACCAGCATAATAATCTGTGGTGATTTGCATATGCAGCCCATGATGCTTTGCATTGTGGGGGCATGTGTGACTTTGTATTTCTTTGAAACTTGGCTTCCTCGCCAAATACCCTTTGGGGTAACCATTAACTCAGTGCTTGCACACAGAGGTTCTTTGTCTTCTATATGCAAGTACCTACTGCAAGAGCCCTCTCAAAGTAAGATCTTTAGTTTTCCATCTGTGTTGCTTTAATGTGCATCCCAAACAAGGAAAGCATCTCAGGAAGTTCAATTCCCACAGTAACTGTTTTGGTTATGGTGTACTGATATTAGAGTACTGTTTTTCAAGAGTCATGATCTGAACCAACAGTATCTAGGGAACTATATATTTGTATTTATTTGAATCTCAGAATTAAGACCTTTGAGCCATGGGCTCATTTACAAAGAAGCCACGTCAGTGAATGAGTGGTACAAAAAGATGAAAGAACAAACACAAGTACATTGTGGTTGAGCCAATTAGACTGAGCATATTGGTTGCAGGTGTGGGTGTCCTGGCTTGCACCAGTAAATTGCCGGCAGGCTTTACTGAGGGTAAACACGATCCTTCTGAGGGCAGTGGCAGAGGCCGCACCATAGAATACAATGCCATAGTCGAAGATTGACGGTAGAGCTGGTCAGGGCAAAGAGTAGAACATCTTGGGTCATGCAGTGCCGGTGCCTGTAGAGGAGCCCAAGTCTGACATTGGTGGTGTTGGAGATGTTCGAAATATGCTCTTGGAAGGAGAGTGTGTTGTCAAGTGTAATCCCCAGATACTTAAAACAGGAAACCTGCTCAAGATTTGTGCCAAAGTTGTTGTGGATGAGTATTGGGCTGTGTTATATTTATTATGCGGTCCAGCAAAGGTCATGGACTTGGTCTTCTTATAGTTCATAAGTCTCTGTTCCTCAAACCAAGTTTCTATTGAGGCAAAACCACGCTGTAATTCCCAGGTGAGGGGTCCAGGATCAGGCTGGCTTGCATAAATCACAGCATCATCTGCATAAAGGAGTAGGTTGCTGGGGCAGACTAAGGGGAGGGTGTTGCGGCAGAGGCTAAATAGGAGGGGGCCAAGGATTTGATCCCTGTGATACACCGGATAGTACCGGGCCGCTAACGGAGAGAGATTCTGAGATTTTTACATGCTGGAATCTGCTCACAAGGTAACAACTAAACCATGTGGTGACATCTTTGGAGAGTCCCAGAGTGGGCTAGGTCAGGAGCAGAAGACAGTGACTGATCGTATCGAAGGCTTTTGTAAGATCTATGTAAATAGATCCTACAAGGTGACTATGGTCAAGTGCCTTATGTATAAAGTCAGTTTAGATGAGTAGGGCGATGGCAGTACTGTGATTCTTCCTAAACCCATGTTGCTGAGGGCACTGGATGTCATAAGTGGAGAGATAAGCAGTATGCTGTTCTGCCACTATTCGCTCGAGGGCTTTGGAGAGGAGTGGTAAGACAGAAATGGGGCGGTAATTGGCGTGATCTGCTCTATCTCCATTTTTGTGGATCGGGGTCACTGCTGTGGCTTTCCAGATTGATGGGAATTGTCCGAGGTGAAGGGATAGATTCAGGATCCAGGTGAGCGGGTCCAGGACTGTGTCAATGGAAAGGCGAAGAAGCTTGAGGTCGAGTGAGTCAGAGCTGTGCCTAGATTTGCTGAGCACTTTCAAGAGGTGTTTCCTGGCGGTGGAGGGGGAGACTGAACGGAAATAGAATTGGGGGTGGTTAGAAGGGATCCTGTAGCGGCTGGAATCGTTACTGGAAGGTTCGTCGAAAAAGTTAGGGGGTACGACTCAACTCAGTTCAGTAAAAGAGGTGTTGACAATGTTTGCAGTTTCACTAGGGTCTTGGATGGAAGTCCATTTGTGGTTGAGGAGAGTGGGAGGGGACTGGCAGGGCTTATCTGTAAAGGTTTTTAAGGTTGTCTCAGAGTTTTTTTTACTGTTGTCCCAGGAGTTTGCAAACATGCTTTGGAAGTGTGAGGCCTTGGCCTGCCGTATCGCCCAGGTGCATTTATTTCTGGCAGTCCTATAAGATTGGCAGTCACTAGGTTTGCCAGTGGCCTGGGCCACTTTCCAAAGATGGTCATGGGAGGCCATAAGGTGCAGAAGAGAGGGTGAGGCCCAAGGGTTTGAGATCCCTTTCACCTTGCGCTTCTTGTGGGGGGCAAATATGTCCCAGGCTGAACTGAAGTGTGTGATGAAGAAGCTTAGGACCTTGTTAACATTATCAGCCAAGAAGACTGGGGACCAATCACAGTTAAGGAGATAGTGTTGGAGATGATCCAGCGACCCTCTCTTGATACCCTGCTGATAAGATGTTCTGCAGGGGCATTTAGGGAACTTACTGGACCAGTATAATCCCTAGTATGCACTGCAGATCTTAGACTTGTAGGTTATACTCCTCACTGGAGCTGTAATAGAGGCCTCACCAGAAGGTATAAGATCCTGAAGATTAGGTGGTAGCAAGTCTACCTCTGGGCATGTATCCTGATAAAAAGAAATCTGGGGTACACAGATGACCACAGTACCAGGTTCAGCACTTAACGAGTGGAGAAACTTTGATAATCCCTAAATATTATATAATAGTATGTAATAGTTACATTACAGACAGCTACATGCATATGCCCATGCAATCTTCAGTCGTTTTACTATCAAAAACTACTGCCCACTCTATTAAAAACAATCCCTCTGGCCTTACAGTTCTGACACTTGGGCGTCAGTAAGATGCTATATCCAGACCACAAGTTGCCATTTTCAGCTGCTATTATCAACAACAGAAGTTACAACTTCTAGTTTGAGGTTCATATCACTCATGCAGCTTCCTAAACGCACTCAAGAAGACAAAGTCTGGACCAAAATTAACCCCCTTGTTCTCCACATACTTGTAAGTAGAACAAGGACCGCAGCTTGAATTACAAATGTACCCATATGCCAGTCTGCCTTTAGCAAACATGGAATGAATTATTTATTTATTGTCTTTGAGCTGGAAGCTCATTGACAAAAGGTTTCACGTCATAAAGAACATTTACAGGTAGTAGAGAAAACATTTGCCCATCTGACCTTTCCATTTGGAATGGGAATTATTTTCAGATGCTCAACCATCAGGAATGATGTAACAAGAGTACTCCTATGGCCAGGGCAAAAATGTATCTCCATTTCTCTACTGCTCTTTCAGTTTCTTCTGTATACGGGACCAACATTGGCAACATAGAATTTGTCAGCAGAAAAGTACCAGTAGGGCCCATCCAGTCTGCCCTATTTTTTCCTGCTTATTACTACACTCAGATCCTATTTGGTCAGTGTCCCTTCCACCTCCCTCTACTATTATGCCTGTGTGCCTATCCCACACATCCTTGAAGCTCCTCACTGTCTCTGCCCCCCAGCACTTCTGTCAGGCTGTTCCAAGCGTCTAACACCCTTTCTGTGAAAAAGTATTTCCTCACATGCCTCTTAAACTTCCCCCACCCTAGCTTCACTGTATGCCCCCATATTCTGGTGCTATTCCTCCTCTGAAAAAGACTCCCTACCTGCACCTTGTTCACCCCTGTGAGGTACTTGTAGGTCTCAATCATGTCCCTCACTCTCCTCCCTTCCAGGGAGTACATGTCGAGATCCTGCAGCCTCTCCTCATGTGGCATCCTGTGCAGCCCCTGCACCATTTTGGTAGCCCTCCTCTGGACCCCTTCCACCCTGTCAATGTCCTTGCAGAGGTGCGGCCACCAGAACTGGACACAGTACTGTAGGTGGGGTCTCACTAGTGAGCGATACAGTGACACCACCTCCTTTCTCTGTGAGAAATCCTCCCCCCATGCCTCCCAGCATCCTTGCCCACTGCCTTCTCACACTAACCTGCCACCTAGAGATCATCAAATATGATTAACCAGAGGTCTCTTTCTTGCTTGGTGACTGTAAGTACCCCACCTCATCTTGTACCCAGCTCCCTGGTTTCCCCATCTTAGGTGCATTACTTTGCAATTTTTGTCACTGAACACCAGCTGCTACATGCTAGTCCTCTACTTTAGTTTCCACAGATCCCTCTGTATTCTCTCCACCCCTTCCTGAGTTCCAACCCTATTGCAAATGTTTGTATAATTCACAAATAAACACACTGGCCCCTTCCGTTTCTCAGCAATGCCACTTACAGTATAATGATACTGGAGAGGATGGGTCCTAGTACTGATCACTGTGGCACCCCACTTGTCATTCTACCATCCCCCAAGTGCCTACCGTTTACTATCACTTTCTATCTCCTATCCATCAACCAGTATGATACCCAGCTTACCACTTTCTTCCCAACCCCCAGGCTACTTAGTTTCTTTATTAGCCTCCTGTGTGGCACAGTGTCAAAGGCCTTACAGAATTCCAGATAGGCCACATCCGCTGCCCTCCCCTAATCCACCTCCTAGTCACCCAGTCAAAGAAATCTATGAGATTTGTTTGGCACAACTTCCCCCTCTGAAACTGTGCTACCAGGGTCCTGTAGCCCATATGGCTCCAGGTACCCCATCAGCCTCTCCTTCAGCAGGGTCTACATTAATTTCCCCACCACTGATTTGAGACTGACTGGCTTGTAATTGCTAGCCTCCTCCTTCCACTGCTCTTGTGTAGAGGGACCACATCAGCCCTCCTTCAGTCCTCCAGCAATACTCCTGTCTACAGTAAGGTGCTGAATAGTGTGGCCAGAGGGGCGGCTAGCACTATGCTCAGTTCTTTTAGAAACCTTGGGTGAATCCCATCTGGTGTTTGCCTTTTGGAATTCCAATCCTTTTCTGACCCTCTCCTCTGAAAATGGACCGGCCCACCCCATGTCTGCTGATACATGTTAGTCTGTTCCCTCCCCCTCCCCACTGTGAAGACTAAGCAGAAGTATTCATTTCAAACTTTAGCTTTTTCCTAATACTCTTCTGCACAGTCCCTCCACTACCTCCTGATTCTCATTATCCTACCCCTTGCTTTCTTTTCACTCACATACCCGATGATAGTCTTAAGCCCTCTTTTGATCTCCTTGGCTATCCTCTCCTCCGTTTGTGCTTTGGCTGCCCTCATTCTCATGCTGGCCTCCCTTTGTTTTTCCAGCTATACCTCCCTGTCCCCCTCCATCTGGGTCTTCACGTACTCCCTAAAAGCTGTTCTTTTTCTCCCTTACTGCCTTAGCCACCTCTTTTGACAGCCATAGTGACTTCTTCCTCATCCTTCCCTTGCTCACTTCCTTTAAACAGCATGCTGTTGCCTTGGCTACTCCTTCCATGATCCTTCTCCACTGGGTCTATTCAGGGTATTTACTCAGGCAGTCTCCCATTTCTTTAAAATCTGCCCTCCTGAAGTCCAAGACCCTTGTCTTAGTGTGATTTTCCTCCTGCCCAGTCGATATGCCAAATCACACTGTAAGGTGATTGTATGTACCCAGGGGACTACCCACTGTGATGTCTGCAATGCTGCCCCTGTTCGTAAATACTAGGTCCAGCACTGCCCTGTCTCTAGTGGGTTCTGTAACCATCTGCCTGAGAAATGCCCCTGTAGGGATTCAAGTATGGCCTTGCTTGTTGCTGTAGCTGCAGCCAAATTGCTCCAGTCTACATCTGGCAAATTAAAGTCCCCCAGAATCAATACATTGCCTTTGTTTGCCATTCTGCCAGTGGCCTCCCCAAAACATTGTCTTACTCCTCCCTCTGTGTGGCTTGTACACCACCCCCATGCAGGTAAAGCCCCGGCCCCTTTCTCTAAGACAACCCAAAGTACCTCTAGCCCTTCTTTATCCCCCTGATGTCCCTGTATCTCTGTGGCCTTTATACTTTCCCTCAAAGCACCCCCCACCAATTCTTCCATAACATGGTGTAGCATGGTACAGCCACTTCCCAGCTGTGGTTGTCTGTGCTCCAGGACTCCATTATGGCCACCAGATCCAGGTATGCCTCTGCAATGATTGCCTCAAGGTTAGGAATTTTATTTCCTAGGTTCCATGCGCTGGCACTCATGGCTCTCCATGCCTTTCATCCCTGCTTCCACCCTTTGCCCCTCCCATTTCCTTGGTCCTGCCCTCCCTTTCTCATTAGCCGCCTGCCTACCCTCCTTATTCCTTCTCTCAGCTTTAGGTCTACCTCCCAGCCCACCCAACCTGCCCTCCTTCCTGTCCTTCTGCACCTCTACCCATGGGGACTTCATCTCCCTTGGGCTATACACCTCTCTGCTTCTCTGTTCTCTTGGGGGCGGGGGTGGGAGGCAATCATTGCCTCCCTTGTTTTTTTTCAGCCTCCCCCCTCTTGGCTAGTGTAAATGCCCATCAAAGAAGCATCAAAACCATCCACTCAGGACTGTCATTCCCTTCCAAGATGGATGGAAGCCATCTCCTTTGTACAGGCCTGTATCCCCTCAGGCAGGACTCCAATCCACAATGTAGCCAATACCCTCCTCCCTGCCACACCTTCAACCATTTGCTGATGACCCTGGTGGGGGTGTTCCCTAGTCTCCTCCTGCCCATATACAGGCAGCACCTCAGTGAAGGCCACCATGCAAGCTACCTGTTTCAGGCCCCTCCCCAACTCCCTAAACCTATCCTGCACAACCCCTGTTGTGTCCCTTGCCAGGTCATTAGTCCCCAGATAGACAATGACATCCAACTTCCCATCCAGCCCCACTGCTCTAGTGATCCTAAGGATCTGTGCTCCATCCCTCCATGCTGAGGCACCGGGGGGGGCACCTCACCTCCCTCATACCCTCCCTTGCTGCTCCCAAAATTAACCCCCTAACAATCATCCCCAAGTTGCTTCTTCCTCTGCTGCGATCCTCAAACTCCATCCTGGGGGTTCCTACACAGGCAGTCCCGTCCTGCCAGAATGGAGAATGAGTTCTGTAGCAGCACCAGCTGAGGAATGTGCTTGCAACCCCAACACTCCTAGAGCCCACCATAGTCCAGCTGTCCCTCTGTGGCGCTCTCTAAGGCAACAGTTGCAGACTTGGTGGTCCCTTGGTGGGGAAGAGGTCCCCAGAGTCCTAACCAACTCAGCCCAGAGTCTAGCGACCTCCTCCCTCAGCCTAGAGAGGTGCAGCAACACACAGTTCTGGGGAAAAAAAAAATGCAGCGTCTCTTGCTAGACTCCAGGCTTTTATCTCTGGTAGGTAGTAAGGTGAGAACACACAGACCCCAAAGAAATTTCACACCTCCCTGATGATGCCTTGGCTTAATTTTCTTGCAAGGCGGTCAGTGAAGGCACATAGGTCCTGAAGATGAGATGACCACCCCGATGGTGTCCCAGATTCAACTACCAGCAGGTAAGATAGTGGAGGCACACAGGTCTTCAAGAGAAATCAGTCCAAGCCAGCCTAGTGGCGTGAAGGGCTAAGGTGCTGGGTGCCTTACCTCCTGTCACAGCAGCGACCCGGGGTCGGGAATGGAACCAGGTTGCTCGGGGGCCGGTGGGGTAAGGAAGGATCAAGCATCCCAAGACAGCTCTCCTTCATAAGGGAGAGGGGGTTAGAGTGCTGTGCTGCTTGCCTGCCACCCAGTGATGGCTAAGTGGCAGCATATGCACGTCATCACGCACGGGAAGGGAACCCACATACTGGGTGCTGGGACCGTCTCTGAAGAGGCGGAGCTTGGACACTGCGCATGTTGTATGTACGTGGGCCCAGGGGAGAAAACAGAGAAAAAACCACCCCAGGCAGCAGGATGAATGACCAGCCCCCTGCAGGCCCTGCACCAATGGCCGGACACAACCACAAGTCCTGTGGCAGAGGACAACGGTTAAAGTAAATCCCAGAGGAGCCAAGTGACAGGGCTGGGAGGCTCAGTCAGAAGGGGGCTGCCAGATGGAGAACCAGGAGATAAACAGAATATGAAAAAAAAGAAAAGAAAAATCAGTCCAGTTTCTCAATGTCACAGCTTAAAAAATGTGTGTGTGTGTATTTTGATGCATGCCTATCTGCATATGTGTGAGTATATGTGAGTGCCAGTGTCTCCGTTTCAATTTTAGCTATGCAAAAATGCTGACTGGCCAACTTTAGTTGCTTCTTTGCTTCAGGTCACTTGAGTAAGAGTCAACGGGACTTTTTTTTTTTTTTTAACGAAACGTATTTAGCTATCTTTACCTACCTTAAAAAGAGCAGTTTGGGGAAAGCTATAGACTGAGCAGAACAAGCAGTGGTGTCATACTTTGGATCGAACCTGTGAAAAAAGTTATACAGATTACAGTAAGAAATATTGTGGTATTGGCCAAAATGTGGTCCCTTTGGTGGCCCACTATGTTTTTACAGTACTACTTCATAATAGCATTTATTTATCCTGTCCTGCAGAGGCCTGTAAAAGCTTTTTTATAAGTTTCCATCAGACAATACTTTTGGGATTAAAACCTTTTTCAATTATGGTATGGAACAAAGTACAAGAGGCAGGTAGAAGCAAGTTCCAAATGTACACAAGCATTCATTCATACAAAACAGAAAATTATCAAAATATGTTGACACATTTTGTGTGTATGTATTCTTTAGCTAGCTAGGTAATTAGTCATAAAAAGAGCTGCAGTTTGAGCCCCTGAACATAAACTGATATTGCAATCATGAGGTGTGTTATGTGAGGATATGTGACCTTGATTATTATTTCACTTTTTAACTACAACAGTAACATCTTTATGTCATAAAGCAGTGTGTTGTGTACAGAATAAAATTACCCTATGCAATAGATAACTCTATAGAAAAGACAGCACTAGCTATGAACCCATGTTTCTTTTAAACCTAAGCTTCCATCAAGATTATGCAATGTATGATGATATGTATCACAACATGGTCCAGTAACAAATCTAGATAAACAAACTAGTACAGGCAAGTTAAACTAATACAGGGACTATTATCATAATGTCTGGATCACAGCTGGCCTATAATGGCTCAATGATTATTCAAGTTCAAGTTTATTGCAGGAAAACTCCATTGAGCAAGCTCATTCACAAGGAGGTCCTGTGACATAAACACTTAAAGTACAAACACAGATAGGTAATAACAGTATATACATGAAATACACGTTACATGATGCAGGCTGGATATACATACAAGGGTACCACATAGGGTGACCGCAGGTGGTAAACATTGATATGAGACAGGAAGCGACTTATAGTGCATACTGATAAATGAAACATGATGACTGGTGTGATTTGATTTAATCAAATCAAATCAAATCAAATATACAGTATTTTGGCAATGATTATTACATAGAGAACAGTGGATATGCAACTGTGTGTTATGGATTTTTTTTTTTTTTTTTTTTTAAAAACACACCCAAGATGTGGGCAGACCCGTGAAGCTCGAGAGGTTTATAAGGTCATCACACACCGAGGGTGTGTAAAAATAATCCATAAGACAGTTGCATATACATTATTTTTTTTATAATTTCTGGTGCAAGCAGTTTGTGCTGAAGACAGTCTCCAAAGACTGTCAATGTGTGAGTCCTGCTGCCCCCCACACACTCACATAGTCTCTCTCTCTCTCTCTACTGCGGACAGTCACACACACACACACACACACACACACACACACACACACACACTCTCACTCACACACTCTTGGCGCTCTCTCTCTCTGAAACATACTTTTTTTTTCCTTACTGTCAGGTAAGACTCGTCCTGGATCATACTCGGCGTCTTCCGATCCAGACGAGCGGCAGGATCAACCAGATATTTGTTTGATGTTTAAAAGGCAGGCTCAACCAGATAAAGAACAAAAAAGTAAACTGAATAAAGATTGGGAGGGTGGTGAAAAATAGAGGCTTGTCGTTAACCGGAGCCGCCGTGTTTATTATAGTGTTCACCCCGCCCACACAAAGAGTTTGAGCCAATGAAGTGGCAGGGTACAACAGAATGACAGTGGAGGATGGTGCTGGTGAAAGAAACATTTTCAGAATGCTGTAATAACTAGTTTTCGGGTTATTACAGCATTTAGGAGAGTCATGTAAACTGTTTGATAAAGTGGGGGTCACCAGTAATTATTGTATTTTAATTCACCTGGCGCTGGCCCATAGCTTTTGGCAACTAACAGATATATTCACTATTTCAATTGCTTGCTCTGATCCCATTTTCTGCCAAAGTTCTGTACCAATGGGGGGGGGGGGGCGGTATAGTGCTTCCTAATGTAATGTATTTTTTATTTATTTATTGAATTTTGTTGACCTGGTAAGCCCACTGGGCCTAGAAGTCCCTTTTTCAGGGGCGGCCAGGGAGATACAGATGGTAAGCAACTGAAATTGAACCAGATTAAGCTGTTGGTGGTATTTTTTTTTAATGAAAGGGAGAAATTTGGCCAGGACACTGGGGAAATTCCCCTACTCTGTGTGAGGGAGCGCTGTCCCTGAGGTGTGCACAGTCAGTTGTGTCGACGTTTGATTTGAAGAAGGATGTCTGCGGTAAGGGCTCCCCAGCAAGTGTGTTGATCACTGATAGCAGGGAGCAGCCGCCCGGTTCTCAAACAGTTTATGCTATGGAGCCTGTATTGGAAGACGTTGCCTTGGTGCTTCAATTACAAAATCAGTCGGAGGAAAAGACTGACACTGCTCACCAGGACTGTGTGCGAGCCTCAGAATTATTGCAAGACGAGAAAAAAAGAAAGTGGATGCAGGGGTTTGTACATTCGCCCGAAACTTCTGTGCCTCAGGTGTTTATGGTAGCAGCACGAGAAACCCTAGCGACGCACCCAGAAGTTCCTACTTCAGCGAGCAAGCATTTACCTCAGCTCCCTGAGATACAGCCTGGAGAGGTTGGTTGGATGGATGGCTGAAGAGGCCCTGCTACGAGCCGGCCGAATGTTCCAGTAGTTGGAAGCGCAGTACCTTTGCAAAATCAGGATACTACACAGATGGACTTGGAGGAAGACTCATCTACCCTGGCTCCTGATTCACATCAGTGTACCCTTAGGACCTCTAATACAGGTACCCCCTCTTATTCCCCCCTTGTTTCTCCTCCTGTACCGAAGCCTGTACTTCACACTATTGGGGGGGGAGTGAAGGGGAGGATTTACTACATTCTGACAAGACTCCTTCTACAGAGGGAGTTCCGAAAAAGACCTATGTGGAACTAATCCACAAGCCAGTAGAAATGGCAAAAAAGAAGACACGCAATTCGTTTGCATTATCTAGGAAGTATGGATGACCTGCCAGACTGATTTTTTTGTAGGGCATGTACTTTTAAAACAATCATTGGGTTTTACCCCTTCTGAGGTATATGCCCTCATTCACGCTCCAGGAGAGCATCATTTTGATGTTAGTTTTAGGAGAGCTGCTATCCTTGAGCGTTTCTGGACTAAGTATGCTATATTAAAAACTAACCCTTTAGGGGTACATTTTCAAGTTATTCCCCTCACAAAACAGTCTCTTTGCATTATTACTGTTTTATTTAGGAATGAAGGGGTGGATGTTACTGCTATTTTACAGTGGTTAGAGAAGAAACGTGATGTTCAGGGCACTCCTGACCATATTTTAGATTCTGAGGGATTTTGGAATGGGGGATGGAGGATTAAGGTGAAACTGTTTTCCATTGATAATGACTTTCAGCATCTTCCAAATAGTTTCTTTTTGGGCCGTGACAAAGGTTTTATTTTTTACCCAGGTCAACCTCGGAGATGCCATAAATGTGGATCTTTATGGCACATTAGTACTACTTGTGACAAAATGTAATGTTTTCGCTGTGGGGAATTGGGGCATGCCGGTTTAGATTGTGTCAATAGCCCAGTTGTAATTTTTGTGAGGAACCTGGACATAATTTTGTAGACTGTCCCTTGGCCTCCCATAACACAGATGATGCAGATTTTGCTATTTTCTTAGTACTCCTCTGTGTGGTCCGATAATGGAGTGTGAACTTGCCTCTGTTATTTCTGCACTTCCAAAAAAACAAATCCCCTGGTTGTGACGGTATTACAAATGAATTGTACCCTATGTTATATAAATCTCTGCAACAAGAACTTTTGCTTCTTTTTAATAATATTTTGGACACCGGTTCTGTACCACTCTACTGTAATCATGGACTAGTTATTTTTTTACATAAATCTAGACCAAAGGAGAACCTTAGGAACTGGAGGCCAATAACAGTGTTGAATTCTGATAGTAACATTTTGTCGAAAATCTTGTGTAATAGACTGGCAGCTGTACTACTCTTTATTGTTTGTCCCTATCAATTTTGTTCTGTGCTGGGAGAAAAATTTCAGATGCATTGATTTTGCTTAGGGAAGTCATGGAAAAAAGCTACTCTGGATAACTTATGGGGTTTCTCCTTAGTTTAGACCAGCTGAAGGCTTTAGATAGGGTATCACACCAATATATTTGGCGGTGTCTTCTCAAATTTGGATTTCCATCTGTAGTCATTGCATGGTTACAGTGCTATTATGCTACTACTGAAGTGGCACCATTTGTAAATGGTTGGGTGGGGACATTTCAACCTCATTCTCAGGAACTGAAACAGGGATGTCCTCTTTTATATAAATTTAACTCTGGAACCCTTGTTGTGGAAAATTAATAATGCCCGTGATATCAGAAGCCTTTCTTTTCATAGTGACATGGTGGAACTAAAAACAACTGCCTATGCTGATGATCTCTGTTTTTCTAGAAGATAATCGATCTAGTACAGCTACTGATGCGCTGATGATAAATTTCATGGAAAGTACAGGGGCAAGGATTAACAGGACTAAAAGTAAGTGCATTTTCCTTGGTCTTGAGGATTGCCCATATTCCACTGTTATGGGTGTTCCAGTAAAGTACAGTTACACAAGAACATACCGTAACAATAGATCTTACAGAACAGCTCTTGCAGCAGGTTACACCATTAGGACTGAAGCCGGCAGGCGCCAGGACCCCACGGAAATTTTCTAGCTAGCAGTATTCAGCAGGGACTGCCTCCGACATAGGTCCCACCCCCGACGTCACGCATAGTATATAAGGAGGTGGTCCCCCAGAATCCACAGTTCTCCCGCCAGAGACTCCCAGCTGCTGGATGACATCAAAAGAGGAGACTGAGGATCTGCCGTCAAATGGCAATCAGAATAGTGTAGAGAACACCTGATCCTAGGAGAAGGATATCTGAACAACAAAATCTACCTCCAGCAGGGATGGTGGGAGGGAAAGTACCTGCTGCAAGAGCTGTTCTCGAAGATCTACTGTTACGGTAGGTTCTTACGTAACTGTACTATTTTACTTCGCGAAACAGCTCTTGCAGCAGGTTACACCATTAGGACTGATTCCAAGCAACAGTGGAAATCCCACACCACTGGGAGGAGGGAAGGTAGAAATCCTTAGTAAAACCTAAGCCTAGGACAGAAGTCATTGAAGGACTGCTAGACCAAAACCTGCTCTTCGCCTCGATGCCACATCCAGGCTATAATGCCTGATAAAGGTGTGCACAGTGCTCCAAGTCACTGCTGCACAGATAGCTGAGGTGGACACGTTCTTTAAGGCCACAAAGGAGGTAGCCACCCCCCTTGTGGAATGACCCTTAACCGCACCCGGTAAGGGTTTGTTGCGCTTCTGGTAACAGAACATGATACAATGTATAAGCCACCTGGACAGCGACTGTTTGGAAAAGGGAGCTCCCAACATCCTGTGGGCAAAGGAGACAAAAAGCTGATCCGATTTTCGGTGGTGTTTGGTCCTGTTCAGGTAGTATCGAAGACACCTATGCACATCTAAAGTGTGCAACTGGGCCTCTCCTTGATTCGAATATTTAGGGAAGTACACTGGTAGATCGATATCCTGATTAAGGGTGAGAGCTGAGACCACCTTAGGCAGAAACTTCAGATTGGTCCGTAGAGATACCCTGTCCTGATGGAAAACCAAATAAGATTCTTTGCACATCAGTGCATGAAGTTCCAAAATTCTTCTGGCCGAAGTAACGGCAACTAAAAACAACATCTTCCATGAAAGGAGACGCAGCTCGCAATCCGCGGCTGGTTCAAAAGGTGGCAGCGTAAGCTGCTCCAGGACAAAGGGTAAATCCCAAGGTGGATTATGATCCTTAATTGGAGGTCTAAGGTGGAGAAAACCTCTCAGGAAGGCTCGTGCCGTGTCCAACTGAGAGACAGGACGCTGGCCTATAGGAGTGTGATAGGCTGAGATGGCACAAAGGTGTACTTTTATCGAGGAGTAGGTCAAGCCTGTCTGAAAAAGAGACAGGGGGTAGTCCAAGACTGACCTTTCTGGACAATCCAGCAGCGAACACCCCCGCACTTGAGCCCATAGGCAAACTCTGCGCCATTTCATGGCGCAAGTAGCACAAGTGGACGGTTTTCTTGCGGCCGCTAGAACATCAGCTACTTCTTGCGAGACCCCATGTCGCATAATGGCTATGTCTCTAGAAGCCAAGCGTGTAGGTTCAGCGAACGAAGGTCCAGATGGACCAAGGAACCCTCCTCCTGAGACAGCAAGTGAGAGCTGATTGGCAGAGGCACTGGAGGGTCCCGGGACAGCTGATGATGTAGAGGGAACCAGATCTGCCTGGACCAGAACGGTGCGATAAGTATTAGCGTCGCTCACACTCTGCGAAGTTTCAAAAGGACCCTCTGGATCAACGGAAAGGGGGGAAAGGCATAGAGGAATCTGCCTGCCCAGGAGAGGGACAACGCATCTCGCTAGAAAACACCAGGCCCTGGATCTAGCGAGCAAAACTTGGGCAGTGTTGTATTGGATGGGGATGCGAAAAGGTCTAACTCTGGTGTACCCCATCTGCGAAACAGATCCTCTACCACTTCCTGGAGTAGTTCCCACTCGTGGACTCTGGCCCGAGAGAGACTCAGGCCGTCTGCGATGACATTGTCCACTCCTGGTACATGAACACAAGTGAGGTTTGTGCCGTGTTGCACAACCCAATCCCACACCCTAATGGCCTCCCTGCAAAGTGGGTAGAAATGGGTGCTTCCTTGTTTGTTGAGGTAGTACATCACCGCAGAATTGTCTGTTTGTAACAGAAGACCACCCGGTAGAACCTCCGACTGGAAAGCCTACAGGGCATAAAGAAATGCTCTCATTTCCAGGATATTTATGTGGAGATGAGTCTCTTGGGCTGTCCACAGGCCCTGAGACTGGACACAGTCTAGGTATGCACCCCATCCAAGCCCTGAGGCATCTGTGGAAAGCGTCACAATCAGAGACGGCGCAGTGAAGGGGAACCCCACCGAGAGGTTCTTCGAATCTAGCCACCATTGCCAATCCCTGATTATGGCCTTCATGATCCCAATTGGGAGCAGCAGATGGTTTTGCTTTTGATCCCATTGGACCTGTAACATCCACTGGGTCACCCGCATGTGGAGACGGGTTAGTGGGACCATCGCAATGGCCGCAGTCACATGTCCGAGCAGGTAAAAGACCAGTCTGGCTGGGACGGTCTTCTTTGCCGAGATGTCCCTGATGAGGGATCTGATGTGTTCCACTCGGCCCTGGGGTAGAAAAGCTTTCCCCTGGACGGAGTCCAGAACTACACCTATGAACTGCAGAATCTGAGACGGATACAGGCGTGACTTCTCTTTACTGATAATGATGCGCAACGTCTCAAACAGAGATGGAGTATAATGAATGGCAGACATCAGGGCCTCCCGGGAGGGCGTCATAAGAAGCCAGTCATCCAGGTAGGGGAACACATAGTGGCCTTGTCTCCTCAGAGTTGCCACTACGACCATATGCACTTCATGAATACCAGAGGTGCTGATGACAGTCTGAAGGGGAGGGCTCGAAACTGATAATGGTGACCCTGATACTTGAAGCACAGAAACTTCCTGTGCGCCTGAGCAATGGGTATATGCAGGTAAGCATCCTGCATGTCCAAGGACGCTAGAAAAGTGCCCTGCTTGAGCATGGGAATCAGACCTGGGAGGGTCACCATGCGGAAGCGTTTGTACAGGACCGACGCATTGAGGTTGCTGAGGTCCAGTCGGACGGAGACCCCCGCTTTCTTGGGGAACCAGGAAGAAGTGAGAATAATAACCTGCACCTCTCTGGTTCCGTGGTATCGCATGTGTATAGCTTCTTTTACAAGAAGCATAGCACCTCCTGCTGTATGAGCAGGGCATGCTGACCCGAGTAACAGGAAAGCAGGGGAGGTCTTGACAGTGGGTGGTCAAGAAATTCTATGAAGTGGCCTTTCTTGACCAATTGGAGAACCCACTGGTTGGCGGTAATCGACTGCCACCCTAAAAAGTGGCGAGCAATACGACCCCTGACCTTTTGTTGTGCCCACTGATCCAGAGGAGGGGCGAGGGCCGGGAAGGAGTCATGCTGTGGCAGCAGTGGTCCCTGCAGGCTGGGCCAGTTTGGTGTAATGCTGGCCTCTGCCTGGGGATGACTTAGTCTGGGCTTTATGTTGAAAACTGTTGCTTTGGGGGCCCTGATGAGCAGCTAAGCAGCAGGACGCATTCTCCCGGAGCTCCGTACCCTGGAGACCTAAAATAACAATTTTTTCGCTATAAAGATAAAAAAATCTGGATTCCAGTGCTATTTTTGCCCGAAAGAAGTACAAGGATGGAAGAATATCTAACGAATGCAACAGGGAAACCCGCTAGAAATGCTGGGAAAAATCTTAAGAAACAGCCAGCTGGGCCTACAGTGAGCGGCAGGCCCGATTTTCCTCATGTGTGGAGCTAATGATGAAGTGGAGGTGATCACCAGGTACTGGCTGCCCTAAACCCCCGCTTTCAAAACTCGAACCAAATCGAACAAACTGCAAGAAATCGTAAGAGAAAGAACTGCAGCGCATGCGAAAGGCTGGTGGAGGCCGAGGAGCCACAGCCCGAGGCTGAAGATTTAATACAACCCCTACCAGAGAAAATATCCTCCTAGAAAAGAGCTGGAAGAGCTGAGGGAAGCTTTTGATTACCAGGAGAATTATGTTAGACGGAATAACCTTCGTTTAAGAGGGCTCCCTGAAGAGAAAGAAGGCTCTGAAATACTAAAGCTCTGCGCTGAGAAGTTACCAAAAATTTTGAAATTACAACCTAAAGGGGGAAAGCACAAGATTGAGAGGGTGCACAGAGCAGTACTCCTAAGCCAGGCCCAGGCCAACCTCAAGAAGCATTGTTATCCAGTATCACAACTTTCAGGACAGGGAGGCAGTGATAAAAGCCTTTCAAGATAAATCAACCTGTTGAGATAGATGGAGTAAGATTCATGTTACACAAGACTACTCAAATAGATTGCTCAAGAAGAGGCAATGTTTGCTCCTTTAATGGCTCAGTTAAGGGAGATGCAAGTTGAGCACTACATGTTTTACCCTGCGATTCTGAAAATTAAGCATGAAGGAGCGGTATGCTCGTTTTGGGAGGTGGAAAAGGCAAACAATTTTATAAAGGAACTCAAGAAGAAAGCGGGATGAGAGGAGCCTGTGAAAAAGAAAGAGAAGGACTTTGAGACACTAACTGTTGCTTTTTGAAAGGGGATATAGCCCTGACTATAATTTAGATCGTTTATGCTTAATTTTGCAAACTTTGAAACCCGGAAGGTTTCTGGTCAAATCGGTTGGTGACTGAGAGAGACTGCCTGGAGGAGAAGTATTTGTTGAAACACGGATGCAGAGATCTTTTGGAGTTGGTGCAGGGCTGGAAGAGCACCCGTGGAGACAACGAGCCGCAGAGGCGCATGGTGGACTGGGCTTGGCGTGTGAGAGTGTTTGAAATCACGCTGCCTGCTCCATCGGCCCAGATTGAAGCGGCTGATTGAGAAGGAAGCTTCATATTTGAAGGAGACTAGAAAGTGAAATGTTGGACTTAAATAAAAGGGGGTTGTGTGAGAAAGCACTGCGATTTGACCTGGGCTAAGAGGGACTAGATAAAGGGGTCCAGTTTTATAATGTACATATTTTATGATTTGGATCGGCCTGTAGGCCATAGAAGAAAAGGTCTGGGGTAGGGAGGTAGCTGTTCAATTAGCAGACTGGGAGGTGCTGCCGTAATGGCAGAAATGAGCAATGAAATGTGTTTGGCAAAGGAGTGGTGGGAGGAAAAGAAGCAAGTTTGGATGGTTGGGAATAGGAATAATATTGCGGAAAGGGGGGTAAATGGGGGATTGGTAAGGTTCTTAAAGGGGAAATTAAAGTGCTATCGAGATTCACATTTAAGGGATAAGGAGAAGAGGGCAAGTATGAAAAGTAGGGACACAGATATGAGTGTGGTGATGTGGAAGCCTGACCTTGTGCAAAATAAGAGAGGGGCTGAGAGGAAGATAGGAATAATGTGCCGGGATAATAATGGGTGGATAAAGGATACTGGGAAAAGACAATGGTGGGAGATGAGTTGGTAATACAATCCTGGAATGTTCATGGTCTCTCTTCCCGATTAAGAGGAGTGCGTGTTAACTGCACTAAAGAAGAGCACAAGTGCAGGTGGCTCTCCTGCAAGAAACCCATCTAGCACCAGGGCATGTAAGACTTAAAAAGGGGTGGGTGGGTGCATGCTATGCTGCTTTGTTCAGCCCACGCAAACAAGGGGTGGCAGTTTTGGTGCATAAACATTTGCCCTGTCAGACTACAAGGGTTCTTGCAGACCCTACGGAGGGCAGATACGTGTTTGTCACAGGGATTCTCCATGGCCTGAAAGTCACGTTTGGGAGCGTGTATGCACCTGCTATTCTGGATCCAGAGTTTTATAATAATATTTTATCCATATTAATGAGGGAGCAGTTTGAAAACCTGGTGATGGGAAGGGACTTTAATTGTACGCCTGATGCTGCCCTTGATCACTCGGAGGGGAAGGGTCACTGAGATCCTTGTATTAGGAAATGGAGGGAGGGCTTGGTGGAACTGAACCTAGTGGATACCTGGAGAACAGCGTACCCACAGGATAGAGAATATACTTTTACTCAACCACATAAAACATGGTCGAGAGCTGATCACGCTTATGTGACGCTGGATTGGTATGAGAAGCTCAGGAAAGTGCTATAGTCCCATACATATCTCAGACCATGCAGTGAGTGGTTGTGTCCTTTCTCGTCCGAGTGAGAGGAGAAATGCAAACATGGAGATTCCTACATATATGCTAGGATCACACGAGTTTCAGGAATATGTAAAGGAGCAATTTAAATTTATATGGAGGTTAATGCACCAACTGCCTCTAAACAAATGCTGTGGGATGGCAAAGCGTACATGAGGGGGCAATTATAGGTATATGGCAAACTATAAGAAAAACAGATTGAAAAGACAGCAGACCCTTCAACAGGAGTTGAGAATACTGGAAGGAAGGGTGGCAAGAGGAGAAGGAGGTGAACAAGCGAGACAAGAGCTGACAATAAACAGGCAGGCGCTTAACACCCTACTGATGGATGAAGCTAGGAAAAAAATGTTTTACTTGAAACATAGAGTATATGAATGGGGAAATAAGCCAGGCCCTCTGCTGGTGAACCTTGTTAAGGGAAAGAAAAATGCGGTGCACATCTTGGGGATTAAAACTAAAAGAAGCCAGGTAGTCACTAAATATAGGGAGATAAGAGATACATTTAAGAAATACTATGAGGAATTATATAGCTAAGTGGAGAGGGAAGTGAAAAGAAATGCTTGATTTTGACTAGGTATAAATTGCCTCAAATAACAAAGACAACAGCAGGAGATGCTAGGGAAGGAGATCACGTGAGGAAATTATTAAGGCTATAGATAAGATGAAGATGGGGAATGCATGTGGCCCAGATGGCCTGCCCATAGAGTACTATAAACTATTGAAAGAAGAAGTAAAAGAAGTAATGTGGGAGGTATTCAAGGAGGGGAGAGAGAATGAGAATTGCTGGACTCAAGTGGGTCCGCCTTGGTAATGTGTGATCCCGAAACCGAATAAGGACCCAATGGAATGTTCATCATATAGACCTATATCTTTGTTAAATTGTGATGCTAAGGTGTTTGCTAAAATTTTAGCTAGTAGATTGGAGGGTATCCTTCCAGAATTGATTCACCCAGATCAAACGGGTTTCATAAAGGGTAGACATTCATATCATAACATTAGGAAGGTCCTTAATGTAGTGGTTCAAGCTAAAAAAATGGGGGGGCGTACAGCTATTCTGTCAATGGACGCCGAAAAAGCGTTTGGTAGGACTGAGTGGCCATATCTATTTGCGGTCTTGGGACGATCTGGGTTAGGGGAAAATTTCATTAAAATAAGGGCATTATATCAGACACCTAAGGCTGCAGTTTTAGTTAATGGGAACATAACAGAACAATTCAGACTTCATAGAGGGACAAGGCAAGGGTGTCCCCTTTCCCCTCTACTTTTCACAATGGCGGTTGAACCGTTGGCAATAGCCATTAGGGAAGACACAAGAGTACAGGGTTAAAAGGAAAAGTGGGGTCAGCATAAATTACCCTATATGCTGATGATATGATGTTATATGTGAGAAGCCTGACGATCTATGCCTGCTTTGTTGAAATTATAGGTCAATTTGCTACATTCTCAGGCTACAAATTGAATCTGGGGAAATCTGAAATTATTTATTGGGAGAGGAGGGAGGAGAGGTGAGTGATGCATGAGGCCTAAAGAGGGTAGGTATGCACCTTACATGTTTAGGGATCAAGATAGGTAAGGACCTGAGATCACTCTATAGATTGAACTATACCCCATTATTAAAGTTGTTAAAAGGGACATGGATAGATGGAGAAATCTCGCTTTGTCCTGATGGGGCGTATTAATCTGCTTATAAGATGAACATTCTTCCAAGAATGTTATATCTGCTACAGATGCTGCCAACAGGACTGACAGGAAAAGATATAAGAACCTTTGAAAGACACTGCTCTGGGTTTATATGGCAGGGAAGAAACCTAGGGCTAGTTTAAACAGGTTAAAAGCCGACCAATCTAAAGGAGGGTTGAACTACCGGATATGAAGTTATACTTTTGGGCGGCACAAATGAGGATCATTAAAGATTGGGTGTACAAGCCAAAGGAGGCTAGCTGGATAGACCTGGAGGAGGAGGGAATGGGGGTGAGAGTGTCGTCTTTATTAGCAGAAGCAGGTAGTAGGGGGATGCGAGACAAACGGGTTTCGAGTATTTTAGTGAAAGAGGTAGTGGATAGCTGGGACCAAATTAAGAAAGTTGTTGGGCATAAAAAGGGAGAATCATTTATCTTGCCACTCACAGGGAATCCGTCTTTTATCCCCGGAGTAGGAGACCCCATGTTCCAGAAATGGAAGATAATGGGATAATGTGTTCCAATGATTTAAGGGTAAAGGAATGACTCGGGAATTTAGGGAGCTTAGAGCGACCTGGGCTTGCCTGCACACCATATTGTTCAGGTATTTTCAGGTGAGGAAGTATGTGCAGGATATTGAAAGAAAAGAGCCCTGATGCCAGAATACAGATTGTGGAAGAATTGCTACAACAGCTTAAACAGAAACCTGAAGGTATGGTTAGAAAAGCTACGCCTCTTTCTCCGCCTCCAATGGCCAGATATGACAAGCAAACCAGGCATTTATGGAAAGGGATTTGGGAGTTACACTCTCTGAGGAGCAATGGGCTTTAATGAAAGGGCGCACTAGGGCCTCCTGCTTTGTAATAAATATAAGGAGGTAGCATATAAATTTGTTCATAGGATGTACACTCCACCTGTGGCAGTGAACAGGTATAATCCAACAGTCTCGGCTGTCTGTCAGAGATGTGGGTCGGCCCTAGGCACCTATCTACACTGCTCTGGTCGTACCAGATACTCCAAGATTTCTGGGATAAGGTGGCTAAGGAGCTGACAGACATGTCGGACAGCAGGTTAAAGTAGAACCGCCACATTACTGTTTGGGGTGGAGGCACACATCAGGAAGAATGGGGAGGTTGAAGAGATGGATGAGAGTACTCCTGTATTGGCAAACAGTGTATTTTGAACACCTGGGTTTCAGGAGATAAACCTACAATTCGACAATGGAGGAATCTTACATGGGATGTGCTGCAATTAGAAAGCTTGACATACAAGGTTAAGGGAGGAAAATCAATTTGAGAATATGTGGCACCCTACTTAAATTCCATGAAGCCCTTGGAACAGGAAATAATAAAATATGGATAAAGGTGGAAAAGCAAAATTAATTGTATTGGAACAAGTGAATTCTGATTAGCTGTGGGGAGAGTGGGTGGGATTGGAGGGAAGGGGGGAAAGGATTTCTTTTATACCTTTACCTTTACTGTTACCTTGGCTTTCCTGTCTCTATTCTTTGTTTTCTTTCTTAAGCTTATCTCCACTGAGATCAGTATCATAGATACAAAATACAGAGATTTACTAAGGTGCTGCTTGACGTATGAATTTTATTAGAACGATAATGGAATTATATGCCAGTAATGGTTGGATGGAATGAGGGGGACTTATGATACGCAATATGTAACAGAATAATAAGTTTTGATGGCGATACCTTTCCTCGCTTTACTGTAATATGGAAAAAAGTAACTAATAAAAAGATTATACAAAAAAAAAAAAAAAGAAAGAAAACTGCCGCTTTGTTGCTGGCCGAATGTGGCTGCCGCCGCTGTTGCCAGCCATGGTAAAACGGGGCTCTGGTTCCTAAAAGGAACTAGGTCTTGATCTGTACATGGCTTGTACAGACCTGACTGCCTTCCCAGTGTCCTGGAGTTTGGTGATAACCTTCTCCAATGGCTCACCAAAAAGTACTTCGCCATTATAAGGGACGTCAAGAATGTTCTTCTGTACGTCCGGGGTAAAACCAGAGACACGGAGCCAAGAGTGTCTCCAGAGACAGATGTCTGAAGCTGCAGCTCTGGCAGACGAGTCCACAGAATCATATGCGGCTCGTAGCACTTGTGTACCCACATCAGACCCTGTGCAGAGGAGGTTTCGGAGCTCCACCTTCTGATCGCCATCCAGTAATTTATCAAACAGGTCCTGGCCCTGTTCCCACAGGGCATTCTGAAACTGTACCATGTGAGATAGGTAGTTCAGGGACCTGATGGAGCATGTAGCAGCTGCATACATGCACCTCCCCAGGGCAGCCAGAGGTTGTTGAGCCAAGTACTGGTCCTCTTTCCGGGCCTTGTACAAGCAGTCAGCTTTCTTTGGCCCAGCGGGAGTGGAATGCGGACACTTCCATGCAGCCTTGGTGACGTCTGCGAAGGTGTCCACCAAGGGTGGCACTACCATAGGCTTTGGATCTTTCTGCCGAAGATAACGGGCAAGGCGCTGTCTTTCAGGATCGAGGTCTTCAGCATCCCATCCCATGTTGTCCTGGATGTGCCTCATGATCTCACAGAAAGAGGGATCATCCGGAGGAGACCTGGGCAGGTCATGTGGGTCAGGTGATGGAATGCTGAGTGGAAAAGGAAATCTGGAATAATCCGAGGTATCCGATCTGGAGTCCTTCCCTGATGGAGTATACCGATGAAGTCTGGGTTGCTTTGAGCTGGGAGACGCTGATGGAGATCTTGAGGGAGGCATTTTCTGATCCTTGGATCTACCCCTGGGAGGTGAAGTCTGCTCCTTAGGGGTTGGTGGTCATCCTGCTGGCCCCTGTGGTGGAGGAGGGGGCATATGAGGTGAAGGAGGTTTTACTGGGACCACGTCTTTACGGATGGTGTCCCGTCAGAAAGTAAAGAGATCCTTTACCTCTAGTATATTCGTGCCCGACAGGCCTGGTGCCGGTGGTCTGTCGCCGGGGTCGGGCATCGGGTCCACGGGTGTCTCCGGGGTGGGCAAAGGTTCCCTCGGAAGTCCGGCATCCTCTGTGTCGCCTGCCTGGTCTTCAGACAATGTGGTGTACTCCTCTGTGGAATCCCTGTGACCGGTGTCTACCGGTGACTGGGGGATGGTCTTCGGCTCCGATGAAGCCGACGTCGGTCACTTGCCAGACGACTTCAGGTCCAGTGAACGACTGGCCAGCGTCTGGTGCTTAGCCGATGTCCTCTGCTCCGGCGAACGCCTGGCCGACTTCAGGTGCTCGGCCGACATCAGGTCCGTCGTCCGCTTGAGGGACGTCAGGTCCTTCGTCTTCCTGGGTGGAGGCTTCAAGCCCCTAGAGGGCTGGGAGACCGACCTGGAGTCGGGGTTCCAATGTCAGGTGGATGAGGAAGACTTGTGGCATTCAGAGGACTTAGAGGCCCGAGAGGGAGTGGAGGAAGCAGAGGGCCTGGAAGTCTTGATGGGCTGAAGAGTCAAAGAACCACTGGAATCCCAGACTTTAACCAGACGGGGCCGAGACCTAGCCCTGGAGGGAGAGCAGTCCGATCGGGTGGAGCCTGAGCTCCGCAAATCCGAGGCCCGGTTCGGGGATCTGGACCTTGCTTTCTCCCGGTGCTTGTCCCAGTGTTTATGGGCCCTGGAGGAAGACTCACCCCTGGAGGAAGGTTCTTTGTCCATCCTACTAAGTTTTTCCTTTAACAGGTAAGCCTGAAGTGCCTTCTGACGGTGGATCCTGGTGCGACTGTTGAACCCTTGGCAAAAGTTGCAGGCCTTGGTGTCGTGGTCCGGGCCTAAGCACCACATGCAGGAAGAATGAGGATCCTTGAAAGGGATCTATTTTCCACAGGCACACTTTGAAAGGTGTCCCTCAGATGGAGTTGGAGAGGACATTAGTTATGTAGAAACTCTTGAAGTTCTAAGTCGTCGTGCGCCAAGTAGAGACCGAGAGGCCGATGTTGGCAAGCTGACAGCAGGAAAAGAACTGGGGATTCTGGGGGACTGCCTCCTTATATACTATGACTGACATCGGGGGCGGGACTGACGTCGGAGGTGGTCCCCGCTTAATACTGCTACCTAGAAAATTTCGGTGGGGTCCTGGCGCCTGCCGGCTTCAGTCCTAATAGTGTAACCTGCTGCAAGAACTGTTTCTTGAAGTAAGATCCAAAGATGCTATGCTTATTTTGGGTGTTTATTTTGGTATCCTTGAGGGTGCTGTATTTAACTGGATTAAATTGATACAGGAAACAAAAAATAGGATAGTCCAGTGGAATAAATGGAAAATGTCAAAATTAAAACGTGTTCTTATGATCAAAACTTTTTTCTTGGGCACTTTTTACATTTGGCTGCCATTTATCCCATTCCTAACTGTTTAGAAACTTCCATTTTGGCACTTTTCTTTGGCGCCGTGTGAGGTAATCGTTTAAACCCTGTTAAGAAGAGGGATTTATACCTTCAAAGAGCTCAGGGTGGTTTGCAGATGGTTAATCCGGTTCCTTTCTTTTTTTCTACATTTGTGTATGTGAATCTTAAACCTTCACTTGTTAATCTTCTGAATCTCTGGTCCTCCTGGGTACGTGATGTTATTTCTCCGTGGTTGCTTGATTGGAAGCCTGATGTTCCTACTGCTAAACAGAAACATATTCAACAACTTCCCCCTTATTTTTGTGACTGTTTTGGTAAACTCAAATTATGGAAAATTACTAAAACTATGATTACCAACCATACTCGAAAATAATTTTATCAATCTATTCAGCTACAATTTTTCCATCATTCCCCATACTACATTGATAGATCTCCTCCAGACTTGGTCCTTATTCAATTAATGTTGACTAGTTCCCGTATGCCTGTTGCTATGTGGGATGTTACCTGGTTAGGAGTACATGGCAGACTTAATGTGAAAGGGAATTTATCACATAAGAGGGTTGAGGAACGTGTTTGCCCTCGATCTCCGACTTGTCTGAACACGGTTGACTCTATGATCATTTATTTTTTGCTTGTCCTTATGTCCAACAGTTTTGGACTATATGGAATTTACAATGGTCTGTTTCTAGTTTAGTAAATATTACTTCTAACATATTGTTGCTTGGCATATTACCAGTTAGTTGGCAATGTTATGATGTTTCTACTGTTCGTGGCATATTAGGTCATATTAAATATTTTATTTGGCAAATTAGTTGTCAATGGTCCTTGTAACAATATTTCATATCTCCAGAACAATTTTTTCAAACTATTCATTTTGCGATTAAAAATTTTAAAAAGCATGAAAAGTGTCATTGAACGGTTCAACTATATAATGCTCGATAGAAGTTGTTGCATTGGTTAGATACTGGATGATTTCCTTTCATTTTTTTCTTTTAGGGGAGATGGGATAAGGGTTATATACAAGTAAGGCCTATTTATGTCTGAAGTTTAGGTATGCTGTAATACTTATTTCTGTTTATCTTCCCTTTCATTATGATTTTGTATGACATAATACATTATTGAATATTTTGTTTCAATTTTTGAAGTTGAGTCCCCCCCCTTTTTTTTTTAGTAGGGATACGATGGAGGTTATGTAATCATATGTATTATTTCTGTTTAACATTTATGTAAGCTGTAATTCGGTTTGATTGTCTTTCATTATGAATTTGTATGATATAATACAATTTTTTTTTTCAAACAACATGAAGTCTTGCTATATTATGACATATGCAGTATAACCCCAGGTTAGAACTGCTCCGGAGGTGAAAGAGTTAACTTCCATGCAGGGCATGGAATCTTGAGCGTGAGCTTGGTTGTACACTCTGTCTGTTGAAGCTCAAACTTAAACTGTCAGATTCTTTACTCCGCCTCACTGAACAGTCGCTCCAGAGATTCCTCCTGCTGCTCGGTTTGTTTGTCGGTTTTAAAGTGTAATTCTTGGTTTATTTTACCGAAATTTAACCGCAATCGTCGGTTCAAGCTCTGTCTGTGGTACTGTAAGTAATAGATAGGCTTATTTATTATTATTTCTTCTGTGTGGAACTTGTAAACATCTTTTTCGGTTCGGTTGAATCGATCAGAGGGGTTTTAAAATTACTTTCTAGCCCTTTAGAGTGCGGTTCCTGGTTCTTATCGGTTCTAAAAAAAAAAGATTTTATTACGGTTTTTCCACGACCCGTGACACGGTTGGGAACCGATAAGAGAGTCTTGCTTGGTGGATTGCCATTAACGGGCAAGTTTTGGTTAGGCTGGCACTATGTCTGAGAAACCCAAAAGAAAAACCGGACCCACTGGGTTTCAGCACTGTGGCCTCTGTGGTGAAGCCTTTGCCAAGGCTGACCCACACACCATTTGTGTATATTGTCTGGGGTTTGACCACCTCAATGCAGACTGCCAGATTTGTAAGAATTTTCCTGCTGCCACCGTGGTAAAAAGAGTTGGTAGGCTCAGGGAAAAGGAGGCCAAAAAGTCCGCTGACCAGGATGGCCAGCCCGGTTCGGTTCCAACCGAACCTGAGGAGTGCCCTCTGACCTGAAGCGATGCTTCCTCGGGCAAGCGGGAGAGCCAGCTCTGAGAGTCGGTTCCAACTAAAAGGGCTAGAAGGTCAGCTAGTTTGGGCCAAAGTTCTTTCTCCAACCACTGAGGAAATAGCCAAAGCTATTCAAATTGTCCAGTATCTTTCCCCAGTTCCATCTGAACTGCACCATTGGGCAAGCGCCCGTTGTCGGTTCCCTCGGTTCAAGATTATGATTTTGAAGATTTTTATGAACCAGGGAAGGGGAGGAGTGCATGAGGAGAGTGAGTGTGATTTTGACAGTCTGGATGTGCCCATTGAACGGACATCTCTCCAGACAGACCCTCAGGAGTATCCTCCCAGGCTATCTGAGTCCCTTCTCATTTTTGTTTTACAAGAAAGTTGCTGACACTCTGCAAATCCCTGTTGAGGAAGCTGTTGATGATCAAGAAGAGCCTGATTTTGTGGAAATGATGGATATTCCAGAGTCTAGGAGACTGTCTATTCCTTGCATAAATTTTTTAGGAAACAGACAGTAAAATTTGAAAACTCCTCATTCTATCCTCCTGTGGATAAAAGGATGGACAAGAGGTATGCTTTATCAGGCTCTGATACGGAGTTCCTATCCCAGCAGTGCAGCTATGTAGGGTAGTGCAGGCTGCAGCCTGTGACAAGGCTAATATTCCTCTAGCTTCTCACCTCCTGAAAAGGATTCAGGAGGATGGATGCCACGGCAAAAAGCAGTGCATGGCAGCATCTTTGGGACTCAGACAGGCAAATTGATATGGCAGCAAGGTACCAGAAATCCAGGTGGGATACTGTACTGGCCCTAGTAAAACAGGCCCCTGAACAGCTTGCTAGGGAGCTGGAGCAGGTGGCTGCGGATGGTATTGAGGCATCCAAGGTGCAATTTCATGCTGCTGTAGACTCTAATGATGTTTCATCTAGAGTTATGGCTACATCTGTGTCTCTTCGCAGAATGGCCTAGCTCAGATGTACTGCCCTGTCACAGGATACCCAGTCTAAGGCTATGGATTTTCCTGTTGTGGGAAATTCTCTGTTTGGGGAGCAGACAGAGAATTATATGAAGAAAATGGATGAGTATAGGACTACCTATAGGAGTGCACAGGCCAAAGAAAGGCAAGTCACTCCTCAAAGGCAGCATGTCAGGGGCAGGGGCAGGCCTTTTCATAGGCCGTTTTACCAAGCCCAGGCCTCTTCTTCTGCTTATGCCCAGAGGGGGTTCTTTAGACGAAGGGGCAGAATTGGCTCTAGTAAGCCTGCTTCTACCCCTCAACCCAAAGCCCCTGCAAAACAGGCTCCCTGATGGGGTGGCCAGGGCCGATTCTCCACTACCGGTAGGGGGCAGGCTGGCTTATTTTGTCCAGGACTGGAAGTCTTTAACATCAGACAAGTGGGTCCTGGAAGTAGTAAGCCAGGGACTGGTTCTCAGCTTCAAAAAATTTCCGAAGATGAGAGCCAGGTCTTTTCCACCTGCAAACCCATCAGAGGCACTTGCCCTGGAAGCAGAAGTTTCTTCCCTGCTGGTTCTCAGAGCTGTGGAAAGGGTTCTACCCATACACCAGGGCAAAGGGTTGTACTCCAGGTACTTCCTTACCCCAAAAAGACAGGAGAATGGCGGCCCATTCTGGATCTCAGGTATCTAAACAAGCACCTTTTAAAACCAAAGTTCAAAATGGTGACCCTGTGGATTATTTTACCCTAAGGCCAGGGGACTGGCTAGCCTCCCTGGACCTCAAGGATGCCTACTTCCATGTTCTCATCAGAAGCTCCCATCGAAAGTACCTCAGATTCGAACTGCCCTCAGGCCATTACCAGTTCAGAGCGATGCCCTTCGGCCTCTCCTTGGCTCCAAGGGTGTTCACAAAATGCCTGGCAGTAGCAGTTGCTCATTTAAGAAGGCAAAAGACTGACATCTTTCCTTATCTGGACGACTGGCTCATTGTAGGCCAGTCTCCAGAACAGGTCAAACTGCATTTACAAGTAACCCAGCAGCTGCTTACATCTCTAGGTTTCCTTCTCAATATTCCAAAGTCAGTTCTGGAGCCTGTCCAGCTTCTGACCTTTATAGGCGCAGAACTGAACACAAAAGAAGCCAGAGCCTTCCTTCCTCTGGAAGAGCAAGGACCCTGGTGTCTCTGGCCTCTCTTTCACCCACCTGAGTCTCTCCACCAGCAAGGCATTTTCTACAGCTCCTGGGGCACACGGCTGCTTCTACAGCAGTGGTGCAGAGGCGAGATTTCAGATGAGGACATTCAGTTCCATTGAGAGCCTTTTGGTCTCAAAGGACGGATCTCTAACCAAATTGATTCCAGGGACTCGAACCTGATCCAGGCCCTTCAATGGTGGCAGGATCAGAACAATCTGAGACAGGGTTCCTTCACTCCCCAGTCTCATTCCTTGACCTACTACAGATGCATCCTTCTTGGGGTGGGGAGCTCACATGGCATCTTTCCACCCAAGGGCGGTGGTCCCTCAGGAATCTCTGCTCCACATCAATTTGCTGGAGCTCAGAGCAGTTTTTCTAGCACTCGGGTTTTTCCACATCTGTCCAGAACAAGGTAGTTCAGGTCAGAACAAACAATACCACAACAATGTGGCACATCAACAAGCAAGGGGCACTGGGTCTATGACCTTGTGCGAAGCAATGAGTTGTGGTCTCTGGCTTATTCTCTGAATGCCTCCCTTCACGGCAGTTCACCTCCCAGGCAAGGACAATGTCCTAGCGGATGCTCTCAGCAGGATTTCCCAGGGCCATCACGAATGGGCACTGGATCCCCTAATACTGGAGGTAATATTTGCCAGATGGGGCACTCCGCAAATAGATCTCTTTGCAGCCCCAGACAATCACCAACTTCCCCTTTTTTGCTGCAGGCCCCCAGTGTTGGGCTCAGTCCCTCTGGATGCCTTAGTTCTCAGTTGGGAAGGGAAGTTTCTCTATGCTTTTCCCCCCTTTCCCCTTCTTTTCAAAGTGCTAGTCAGAATCAGATCTCAATCCTGCAAGATGATCCTGATTGCTCCAGATTGGGCCAGGCAGCCCTGGTACCCACTCCTCATGTCCTTAGCAGTCCACCCTCCCCTATGTCTTCCCAGGAATCACAACCTGTTAACCTGTGCCCAGGGGAGAGTTTGGTATCCGAACCTCAAATCTCTCAATCTCAAGGCTTGGCTCTTGAAGAGTTAGAGTTTGCTGACCTACACCTTTCTCAAGGTGTATTGGATATCTTGAAGGCCTATAGGAAGCCTTCCACCAGGGCTACCTATAATTCAAAATGGAAGAGATTTTCCGTATGGTGTGCTGGTAAACATATTTCCCCAGAATCTGCTGGTGTGCCCACGATCCTGGATTATTTGGTGTTGAATTCCTTGGGGCTCAGACCAGCTACCTAAAAGTGCACTTGGCAGCTGTGTCTGTCTTCTTGTCAGCAGGTAAGCCCTCTTCTTTATCATCAGCTCACCCTGTGTTCTCCAAGTTTTTTAAAGGGTTGCTTCACACCAACCCCCCCATTCAGGGATCCTGCCCCTGCTTGGGATCTTAATATTTGCATCGCTCAGCTTATGCAACCCCCTTTTGAGCCATTGTCTTCAGCAGAGCTGAAGTACTTGACTTGGAAAACTGTGTTTCTGGTAGCCATCACTTCTGCCAGGTGCATAAGTGAGCTACAAGCCTTGTCAGTGGAGCCTGATTTTATCTCCTTTCATAGAGATAAGGTAGTCCTCAGGACTAACAGGAAGTTTTGCCTAAGGTGGTTTCAGACTTTCACCTTAATCAATCCATGTCTCTTCCTGTGTACTTCACTGACCATTCCTCCTCTGGTGAGAGGTGATTGCACAGTTCAGATGTCAAAAGAGCCCTTAGTTACTATATAGAGCATTACCAAGGGTCACAGGTTGAATCCTCCAATTGTTCCTCACTTATGGTGAGGTTGGTAAAGGGAAACCTGCCACTAAAAGATCCATTGCCAGGTGGATTGTCTCTTGTATCCAATTCTGTTACGAAAAACTGGGTAAGGTTCCTCCCTCAGGCCTGAGGGCTCATTCTACCAGCGGTACAGCTGCGTCTCTGGCTGCTGCCAGGGACATTCCTATCCTAGAGATATGTCAAGCAGCTACCTGGAAAACAGTTCACACTTTTACTAAGCATTACTCCTTGGATTCCAGGCTAGGAGTGATGCTCGATTTGGCACAGCTGTGCTTCAGAGCCTATTTCCTAAGTAGGTTCTGTCCCTCCTCCATGGAGGTACTGCTGTGTAGTCTGCATATGTCATAATATAGCAAGACTTCATGTTTGAAGAAAAAATTACTCACCTTAGTAATGTTGTTTCTTCTAATGGAGTCTTGCTATATTATAACCTCCCAACCTGCCCCTCTCAGAACCTCTGTTTTTGGGATGTGGGTGGGCAGTGCAATGTTGGCACTTCTTTGATGCCCACTTTATTTCACCCTTCTAGGGTGCTTAGGTGTATCTTAAATTTTCCTTCTTGAATCCCCGACTTGAGTCTTTGTTTTGGGATCAAGAACAAAAGGTGTTTTGTAGTTAGTAGCCAGTGGCTAGTGTGGTTCGGCTTCCACACAGAACCTTAGTGAGTTTTTGTAGTAAAGATCTGACAGTTTAAGTTTGAGCTTCAACAGACAGAGTGTACAACTGAGCTCGCGCTCAAGATTCCATGCCCTGCATGGAAGTTAACTCTTTCACCTCCAGAGCAGTTCTAACCTGGGGTTATACTGCATATGTCATAATATAGCAAGACTCCATTAGAAGAAACAACATTACTAAGGTGAGTATTTTTTTCTTATATTTTGTTTCAAGTTTTTGAATAATAAATTCCCCTAATCTTTTTGCACTAAGTGCCATGGGATCTTTAGCATCCACCTGAACTACCACCAATCCAGGTAGATGGGACCTTGGTTTAACGTCTCCTCCGAAAGACACCACCTCAGAAGTGCAGCACCCCCCTCGTGCTGCACTACAGTGTCAGTACTGGGATATTAACTGAATTTGACATGTTTTCACTAAGATATACATTCCCTGTGGATCACTTGGGTAAGTTCTCAATTATTAACTAATAAAATATAAAAAAAAAATCTACATAAATGATAACAGAGTGGGTCCAACTTTTCTACAAATGCTTCTGGTGCCATTTGATATGCTGTACTGCCATATTCAACAGTGCAAGTGAGAAATGACAACTGAAACAGCAATGCTTTATGTGAATGATAATCTAAACTTTATTTTGTAAATAAATATTTTATTGAAATTTCACAGGATCTGCACAGTACATGACTTATCAAGACAGTACTGATTTACAGACCATGTCAGGCCTATTTTATATAGCACTCTCTAGAGGACACTTTCATCTAAGGTACAGTGGTGGGACCCTCTCTTAGGTACAGCATGAGGGGGTACTCTGTCCCTGACACACAACTAAACAAGTCTAATGCATCCATGTTTATGTTTAGCCAACATTTATTAGACTGGGCCCAAAGTGGCGTGGGGTGGCCTAGCAGGGTGGGGGTGTGGGGCCAGGTAACAGAGCAACTCAGTAGATTCAGCTTACTGAACCATAGTTGAGGCTTAAGATGCATGTATAGAATATAATGTAAGCATAAGTCTGTTATGCTATGAACCCCTTCCCGGGGTTACGACACAAAGGTCGGATCCTTACTCGTGAAATGAAGAAGCCAGATGTTACAACGGATGGAACAGATATCAGTCTGATCATTAAGTGAATGCATAATGTTTTCCATCATGTAAAAACAGGAAGTCACATTTGGGGTTTTGAGAGGGGAGGGGGGCTAAGCTAGAGTTCTGTAATGGATTTCTTCACCACTGTTGGCAGTATTCCCAGTGGGTAACGAGTGTTGGGGTCTCTGAAACCCCAAGGATACAGCAGGAAAAGGTAAAGTTCCGGGTTAGTGGCAGGGGTTTACCAAATAGCTCTTTCAGCTCCACCTCAACAGACTGGAAGTATGGCCTCAAGGAGGGACAACTCCATGTTACATGGGTATGTGTGCCTCGGGGTTTCCGGCAGCCAAACCAGCGGTTCAGGGTATGTGCCGGAAGACAGTGGGCCATAACTACCAGCGTTCAGAATTTATGAAGTAAGCTGTTTCCATGAGAACTCTCTCCACTGGTTGGAGCTGGTTATTCTTGAAGACGGTTCGCAGGCAAATTTCAAGGAATCAGAGTCCATGGAGATTCCTATCTCCTCCTCCCATTTCAGAGTTACTGCCCTAGAGTCCTGTCCTATAGATGCCTGTAATTCTTTATAAATGTGTGAAATCCTATGGGGATGACCCCTGACTTAAAGAGGGTTGTGCAATAGGATATTATGGTCGGGTATAGGTCAGGTGTGTGGCCTCTACAGGTAATGAGAGTACAAAATGCTAGATTTGGAGTTAGTGTTCGAATTCGAACTGGCGGAGGTTATATTGTGTTTACAGGTCTACAAATGACTGAGTGGAGGAGCCCCACGCGAGTTGGCGGAGCTACTTAAGGGAGTACCTCTCCCAGCTTTGACAGCCTGGGTCCACCCTCAGTGGGGCAAAGTCTTCCAAAAATGCAATCGGACACAAGAGAGGGAGAGAGAAATGGAGTTAAGTGCAATATCCATCTAATGCATCACCAGGTTCTCACTTGAAATTGTAACCATGGATTAAGCATACAGATCACATCACAAAGGACTGCCCGATGATACAGCTCCTGCACAAATTAAGCATTGTAGAATAACTTCCACTCTATGTCTAACCAGGAATAATGCGCTCCCCCAGATACTAACATACTAACATGCCAGCAGAATAGGCCTAACGGTCTTTCGTGTCTGCTCGTTTGGTCAGCCCCCACCCTGGGTGCTGACCTTGCTGCTCCCCTCGCCTCCTCTGGCTTCTCCCTTCCCAGTTCCGGATATTCTTGCTGCATTGGATTTTGCTTCCAGAACCCTTCCCCTGTACCTGCCCCACCCCCTCTTGGACCCCTCCACTGTCTCTGCCTCCGCCAGCCCCCTAGGCAGCGCATTCCATGGCTCCACCACCCTCTCAGTGAAGTAGCACCTCCTCCTTTCTCCCCTGAATCTTCCCCCCTCCAGCTTCCACCCATGCCTTCTAGTGGCCCCCTCCTCCTTCCTTCGAAGCACCCTGACTGTTCCTCCCCTATTTACCCTCTTCATGTACCTGAAGACCTCTATCATGTCCCCCCGGTCCCTTCTCTCTTCCAATGTGTACATATTTAGCTCTTCGAGCCTCTCCTCATAAGTCCTGTCCCCCAAGCCCCAAATCATTTTGGTTGCCCTCCTCTGGACCCTCTCCAGGAGGGTAATGTCCCTCTTTAAGTGTGGCCTCCAAAACTGCACGCAGTACTCAAGGTGCGGCCTCACCAAGCAGTTATACAGAGGGAGTATCACTTCCCTCCTTCTGGAGGTGATCCCCCTAGCGATGCATCCCAGCATCCTGTTGGCCTTGGCTGCTGCCCTCCTACAAGTCTCTGAGTTGTTCATCTTGACATCCACCACCACCCCCAGGTCCTTCTCAGCCATCGAGACTTGTAGCATCCCCAGGGTGTACACTTGGCCTGGGTTTCTGGCCCCCAGGTGGAGTACCTTGCATTTCCCTGCATTGAACCTCAGCTTCCACTTTCCACAGATGTCTAAATAAAAAGGAATTAAGCTGTGCCGCCCAGCAATATAGATGAAGACTGGGCAGAGCTAGACTGCCAGAGTGTCTAGGCGGAATAATTGTAGCTTGATGGGGGGCCTCTGACTTGCTCAGATAGAACTGGAGGAGATCTCCCTATTCGATTATCTCCACGCATTGTCCTGCAGTGCAATGGGGATGTTTTGGAATAGATAAAGTGCTCTGGGGAGAGTGACCATTTGAACCAACTCAATTCTTCAGAATAAACTAAGTGGTATTGTACCCCAGTTCCTTATCATTTGTCGGGCAAAGGGCATGTAATTATCTCTGAGAGTAGAGTATGGGGTGTGTGCAAGATTAATGCTCAGATATTTCAACCTTAGCAAGATCCATCAAAATGGGAAGTCTGTCTGAAGAACCCAAGTGAGAACAAAGCAGAAAGTACAGTTCCATAAGAACTTACCTTAACAGTAGATCTTTGAGAGAAGCTCTTGCAGTAGGTATTCACACTTGGACTAAGCCACCAGGAATTAGAACCCGTGGAAAACTTCTAGCTAGCAGTCTCTGGCAGGAGACTGCCCCCATGTCAGGTGACCGGCGTCATGCAATATCGGTATAAAGGGGCGGTTCCCCACGCCTGCCTTCCAGTTCTTTCCCGCCAAAGGCCAAAAGAGGCAAGATGAGAGAAAGGATATGCCCCATGGAAAGGAAGAAAAAAGACTTAGGGGAACGGAGTGCAGAAAGGTAATACCTACTGCAAGAGCCTCTCTCGAAGATCTACTGTTACGGTAAGTTCTTATTTAACTGTACTATCTTACTTCGAGAGGGCTCTTGCAGTAGGTATTCACATACAGGACTGAATCCCAAGCAGTCTGAAACAAGAAAAGACTGGGAGGAGGGTTGTCATCCACAATATAATCTCAGGGCTGAGCAGGTCTCAAGAAAGGAGGCCCTGCAGAACAGCCAACCTGAAGCCTGCTCTGCGGCGAGAGGCAATGTCCAAACTGTAGTGTTTTGTGAAGGTATGGACCGAAGTCCAGGTTGCGGCTGCACAGATGTCTGCCACAGACACATTCCTGAAACAAGCAGCAGAGGCAGCTACTCCCCTAGTGAAGTGACCTCTGACTTGACCCGGGAAGGTCTTGTTGCACTTGTCATAACAGAAAGTGATACAATTGGCCAACCATTTGGAAAGGCACTGCTGAGAAACTGCATTGCCTTCTCGTTTGTGAGTGAAAGAGACAAAAAGCTGATCAGTCTTCCTGAGATCCTTAGTCCGATTGGTATAGTATCTCAGGATCCTGTGAACATCCAGAGTTTGCAAGAGGTACTCCACTTGATTGGAGTGTTACATAAAGAAAGCTGGTAACTCGATGGATTGATTCAGCATAGATTCAGCCACCACCTTAGGAAGAAACTTAGGGTTGGTACATAGAGCCACACGTTCCTTATGGAAAATCCAATATGGGATTTTACAAATCAAGGCATGAAGCTCAGAAATGCATTGAGCAGAAGTGATGGCCACTAGGAAAAGTGTCTTCCAAGAAAGGAACTTTAAGTCTGCTTCCACTGCCAGCTCGAAAGGAGGCAGTGTGAGCTTCTTTAGGATAAAATTTAAGTCCCATGGAGGGGCAGGATTGCGGATAGGGGGTCTCAGGTGGAGGACCCCTCTAAGAAAGGTCTTAGAGACTTCCAACTGAGCAAAAGCCCTGTCTCCAAAGGGAATGTGGTAGGCTGAAATAGCTGCCATATGAACTTTTAAAGAGGAATGGCTGAGACCCAGCTCAAAGAGGTGAAGCATGTAATCCAGGACTTTGTTGGCTGGGCACAAGAAAAGGCTCCAAAAGTCTATAGAATATGACCAGATGGAAAATAGGTTCCATTACGTAGCATAGGTGGACCTGGTGGAAGGCTTCTTTGCCTCCAACAAAATGTCCGCTACTAAGGGAGAGACTCCGAGGCGGACTTTGGTCACATCTGTAGGAGCCACGCATAAAGAAGGGATTTGAGGCCTGGGTGAATAAGGGTCCCCTGATCCTGGGTCAACAAGTGCTGCGACAGAGGAAGAGGCGGTTCCTCTGAAAACTACTGCAGGAGAGAACCAAACTTTCCTGGGCCAGAAAGGGGCAATGAGAATCATTTGAGCCCCTTCTGACCTGAGTTTGTTCAGGACCCTCGGAATCAAAGGAATGGGAGGGAAGGCATAAACAAAGCTGTCCCTCCAACAGAGAGACAGAGCGTCCCACCAGAAAGTGTCTCACCCTGGAGCAAGCGAGCAAAAAACCGGAAGTTTTGCATTTTGGGGGAGGCGAAGAGGTCTACCTGAGGTGTCCTCCACTGCCGAAATATGTCATTTATGACCTGTTGATCTAACTCCCATTCATGAGTTCTGGCTGAGGATCAACTGAAATTGTCTGCCAGTGTGTTTTCCACTCCCAGAACGTGAACTGCGGCTGGTGCTGGGTTGCCCAATAGCAGACTCTCATCACCTCCCGGCACAGGGGATAGGAACGTGTTTCTCCCCATTTTTGAGGTACCAGACTTCGCACATGTTGTCCGACTGGATGAGAAGATGACGGGAAGAATGAAGGGAAGAAGAGCCTATAGGGCATAAAGGACTGCCCTCAGCTCGAGCACATTTATGTGCAGTTTCTGCTCGAACCTGGACCAGCTGCCTGAGTCCTGTGAGACCCTAGATGGGCACCCCAGCCCTCTCCTGATGTATCTGTTGTCAACATCTGGGAAGGAGGAGTGATGCAGAAAGGAACTGCCAGACACAGGTTCTCCTGAACCATCCACCAGTGCAAGTCCCTGCTCACGGATCAGACACTAGCACCTCTTGATCTAGATCATCCATGGTTTGGTCCCATTGCGACCGAAGTGTCCATTAAGAGATCCTCATATGGTGCAGAGCAAAAAGGACTGTCTGAATGGCAGCCGCCATGAGCTCGAGGAGGCGGAGGACTGACCTGGCTCTGACCCATCTGCGACCAGACAGAAGACGAGCCTGATTCAGAAGGGTCTCGACCCTGTCCGGAGGCAAAAACACTTTGCCTGTGGTCGTGTCCAGTATCGCCCCTATAAATTGGAAGCACTGACAAGGGACCAAGTGGGACTTGGCCTGGTTGATGGTAATGCCCAGGCTGGTAAAAACCTGCAGGGAAAGGGAGTGCAGGAGTTCCTCCCTGGATGGGGTCACCAGGAGCCAATCGTCCAGGTACGGGAAGACCTGCACACCTTGGGCATGCAGGTGGGCCGCTACCACCGACAAGCATTTGGTAAACACTCGGGGAGCTGAGGAGAGACCAAATGGGAAGGCCTTGAATTGGTAGTAGTCCCCCTGAAAACAAAAACGGAGGTATTTGCGATGGGAAGGGCATATGGGGTTATGCAGGTACGCATCCTGCATGTCCAGAGCACATAGAAGCATAGAAGAGATTGCTTGTGTTTGTACTGAAAAGTTAATTTCTCTAAAAAGGGCTGTTTTGCTGTTTTACTGTGTACTTCTGTGAAATGCCTACTTACCTGTTTAGATAGTAATCACAGTCTTTTGGGTCAATTTTGTGTTGGGCTGGCGCTCAGGCTCCTAACCCCCCATCCTCCCAGTCTTTGTTGTGCAAAGTTTTACAATCTAGCACCTCTAGCAAGCCACTGCCTGCAAGTGCTACTTCTGATTGCCCTCTCCTCTGTCCCTCCCCTTCTAGCCGGCCTGCCCTCGAGACACACACACACCAGAGGGCTCCAGGCAGCCAGCGAGCGGCGGCCACCCTTACAACCGAAAGGAACCAGGAGGCGGGAGAAAGCCAGAAAGGTGTCGGAAAGTCCGCACAGCCAATCGGAAGGCGATCACCGACTTTGCTAGCCTCTGATTGGTGCGCCTTCTCCCATTGACTTTTGCTGTATCTTTGCACCACCAAAACTGGCGAGATTGCTTGTGTTTGTACTGAAAAGTTAATTTCTCTAAAAGGGCTGTTTTGCTGTTTTACTGTGTACTTCTGTAAATGCCTACTTACCTGTTTAGATAGTAATCACAGTCTTTTGGGTCAATTTTGTGGTGGGCTAGGCGCTCAGGCGCCTAACCCCCCCATCCTCCCAGTCTTTGTTGTGCAGTTTTACAATCTAGCACCTCTAGCAAGCCACTGCCTGCAAGTGCTACTTCTGATTGCCCTCTCCTCTGTCCTCCCTCTTCTGCCGCCTGCCTCGGGGGACACACACACCAGAGGGGCCCAGGCTGCCAGCGGGTGGGCGGCCACCGACAGCCGGTAAGAACCAGGGGAGGCCGGGAAAGCTAGAAAGGCACGGAAAGCCGCAAATTTTTCCCTGCCCCCCACCCCCTTCAGGGTGTTTCTTTTATACACACCTTCCGCTTCAAATCTCATCCCCCATAGCTATTCTCCTAGCCAATTCGAGCTCATTTTCTTCACATCACTCACTTTCTTTAACCTCTCCTACCCTCCACCATGCTACTGCACCTACTACTGCTGCTTTGCTTCTCACCTTCCTTAGATCCAGAAAGATAACTGATGGAACCTAACCTGAGGTGCTTAGGGCGACCACTCAACACTGCCCCCTCTACTGTCCCCAGTGGATGCCTAAACTCTACATACTTATACTACCGCTTCTGCATAATAATCCTTGGGAATCCCAAAAAAGGCTCACATCCAGTTTGAACTCCTCTATCCCCTGCTACCATACTGGCACTACAATTACTCCCCACGCCTGTCCATTAAGCTGGTAATCTATGATAAAATCGATAATCATGCAGCAGGAGCATCACCCACTATATATTGGATCCCAAGAAAGAAGAAAATACTGCCTGACTGCTCACTACTCCTATCACTCGGTGCCCTCATCAAGTTAATATTCTTTCTGCTGGTCTGTGTTGGCACTGTGGAAATCAACCCTGGACCCACTGAAGCTCAGTCTCTCCAACTGACCTAACCTCCATAAATGGATTGAGTTTTCTTCCTTCAATGCCTGCAGCCTCTAAAAGTTCTCATCAATACAGGCCTGGGTTGCACACCCTACCGGACTGTCTGGTTATATCTGAAACATGGCTCAAATCTGCAACAAAAGATAGTGAAATAAACCTTCCCAACTACCAGCTCTTCAGATCTGACCGTCTATCCAGGGCGGTGGGGTAGCCATCTATGTCAAAGCAAATATCTCTGCATCCTGCCTCAATTCTACATCACAACCAAAGGAATTCGAATGCTTGTCAATTAAAATAACCCTTCCCAACACATCATCCTTTCAACTGATTGGTTGCTAGGCCCCCTCTGCAGGTCTCAAACTCCTATCCCACTTAGGATCTACACTTAATCTGGGCCCTGAAGACACCATCGTCTTAGGAGACATGAACTTAAATTGGCTGACTAATGCATCTGCACCCTGGTAACCTTCTGTGACACCTATGGATTCTCTCAATTAATCAAAGAACCAACAAGGATCAACCCAAAGAATACTCTCAACAGCACACTCCTGGATATTATATTGGTAAATAAACCTCATCTTTATCCCTATGCAGGAGTACTATTCAGTGACATAAGTGACCACTGTCCATAGCTGCCATTAGATCAACAATCAAGCCACCCAATCCTGCAAAATTCCTCCCGAAGGTCAAAAAGAACTTTAATATTACAGGATATCTCCATGATCTGTGCCACCCACACGTTGGCAAGAATTCTATCTCACAGCCTCAATAGAGACAGCTCTTCAAATCCTAATGATATAATCATAAGTGCCCTCAATTCACATGCACCCCTCACCAGTGTCAGAACCAAACTCAAATCCTGTCGCTGGTTCTCTGCCGACCTAAATCACGACTGCTTGCCAGAGACAAACTCTGGAAAAGGGCAAGAAAGACAAGGACCCAAATGACTGGCTCCAATTCGAAAAAGCCAGAAACCCTGCACAAAACAAGTAAGAAAAGCCAAGGCAACCTTCTACACAGCTGAACTAGATGCCTCCTATAACAACCCTTCCAGGTTCTGGGGTACCATAAAAGGCATCCTAGGTCAAACCTCTACCCCTGTCTTACCATCCAAAATTCAATTAAATAATATTGAAATCACCGACAAGCAAAATATCTTGAATGCCTTCAATGATCATTTCACTACAACCGCCTGGCTTTCGACTCCTCTCCTGCAAACCTTTAAGATCATCTCTAAACCTACAATCTACTGAGAGTCAAAGGTTGCTTCCACATTCTCATTCAAACCAATTTTGTTCAAAGAGTAGAAGACCTCCTACTCCAACTAGATACCACCAAAGTGCAGGTGCAGACTCCTGGATCCCTACTTTCTAAAAGTAGCACTGTATGCCTTAACGCCCCTCACCACCTCTTCAATCTATCACTTGCCACTGGTTCTATCCTCAATATGGAAAACAGCTCAAGTGTTTCCATTACTTAAGGCAGGTGATCCCATGGACTTCAATAATTATAGGCCCATCTCCATCTTACTTACTATCCAAGATGCTGAGAAGCTGGTAAACTCTCAGTTAACTGCCTACCTTGATACCAACAATCTCCTAAATCCAGCTCAATCTGGGTTTAGATCTATACCTACTCCAACTCTGCACTAGCAAAGTCACAAATGACTGGCAAACTGCCCTAGACAAAAGAATAATACCTGTGCTGTGTTTCTGGATCTAAGCAAAGCCTTTGACACTGTGGATCATGATCTTCTAATCACCTCACTGAACTCCATAGGTCTTGACTCATCTCTCTTAAATGGTTCAGATGCTATCTCTCTGGAAGACTACAATTGGTAAAGAATGATGGTGATCTATCTACCTCTAAGCCACTCCTAAGAGGTGTACATGAAGGCTCCATCCTGGGTCCCATCCTTTTTGCCATTTACATCAACAATATTGACTCCAATCTCTCTCTTTCTAATATCCACCTTTTTGCTGATGATACTGTACTTTATGTGAGCGATCCCTCACCATCAAAAGCCTGTGAGCTTCTACAGTCTCAATTCTCCCTCCTCCAGCATAACCTATTAAGAAAGAAATTACTACTAAATGCTAAGAAAACCAAAGCTATGTTCTTTGCCACCAAGTACTGTTCTTCCACTATCCCATCATTCACCCTCCCACAACTCTCTACCATCCTTGGTGAAAATCTGGAATATGTTGACAAATTCAAATACCTAGGAGTATGGATAGACAATAAACTAGACTATACTACCCACGTTGAAGAGCTCCTGAAAAGCTAAGACAAAGACTTGGTCTATTCTATAGGATCAAACACTACCTGACCAAAGATTCCAAACAAAGATTAATCCTTGCATCATTCATGTCCCTCATTGATTATGCTGACTTCCTCTATGGTCATTGCTCCCTCTCCCATCTAAACAAACTAGACACCCTGTATCATAGAGCTATTAGATTCATTACTGACCTTCCCTCTAGCACCCATCATTGCTCTCTCTACAATGCAGTCAGCTGGACATCCCTGCAACATAGAAGAAGAAAAATGCTGCTACCTGGATCTACAAAGCTCTGACAAACAAACTCCCTTCCTACATCTCAGACTGCTTCAACCAGATCACATCCAGGCCCTACACCTTGAGGATCAACAAACTGATCCTGCTGAAGATTCCTATCACCTGCACCCGGTATGGAAGAGCTGCAATCAGTTATTCCCTGGCACTTATCTGGAATTCTATCCAAAGACATTGAAAACAGAAACACTGATTCCCTTACATCCTTCAAAAGCTGTACACCAGCCTAATCCCAGATTATGCAATTGCTTCCACAGGCCTAGTCCTCCCACACCCACCCTCCCACCCCTCTCTCCCCCACCCCCCTTTAAAGCTCCTCCCTATTCTTCTATCATTCCTCTGGTCCTTTCCACATCAAACCTCAAACATATATGCCCACCCATGTACCATTATCCAAGCCTTATCCCTACTAGACTGTTTGTTTCTCTCCTTTATTAGGTTTTTGGTTTACTGTCCTTTGCCTTGTATATATGTAAATATTTGTACATCTATCTCACTCATAAATGATTGTATTTGTGCTTATTCAATATCATGTTTTGTATACACTCTGTAACCTTTTTGTTATGACCACTCAGGTCCATCTTGTAAATGAGCTATGCTCAATGATGTTATCGCCTGAATAAATAAAGATTTTGATTGATTGATTGATTTTGAGAAGCTTTCCCGGCCGGAGTAACGGTAGAAGGCACTGCAAGGAGAGCATTCTGAAGCATCTGTACTACACGAATATGTTCAGGGAGCCGAGGTCAAGAATTGGCCTCAAGTCTCCAGTCTTCTTTGGAACTAGAAAGAAATGGGAATAGTAACCCGGCCCCAAAGATGAGTGGGGACTGGCTCTATCACCGCCTTCGACAGAAGGGATACGATTTCCTCTAGAACCAGAGGAAGATGTTGCAGGGAGTAAGACGACAGAGGGTGGTTTTCGAGGAGGTTTCTGCAGACACTCTATCGAGTGTCCAGCCGATATTGGCTGGAGCATCCAAGCGTCCAATGTTATCCTCTCCCAACCCGGCAGATGGGAGGAGAATCTCCCCCCTTCCGGTTCCTCTGGAATGGCCAGAGTCAGAGGGAGAGTCAGGGAGTCAGGAGGTGTGGGGCAGCGCAGCAGCCAAGGCTCCCGTCGACTGCTTGCTTTGGGGGGGGGGGTCTTGGTTGCTGGAGGGGCCCGACGTTTGTTGGCACACTTTCCTTGAGGCTTTTGTTTTTGTCTGGTTTGGCGATGAAAAGTACACTGCTGCCCCTGAGGTGGCCTGTACAAAGTCTGGACAGACTTTAGTGCAGTGCCCTTCTCTTGCAGTTTGGTTATGCTGCCCCTGACATTACCCCCGAACAGCACCGAACCCCTGAAGAGAGCATCCTGTATAGCAGACTGTACTTCAGAGACCAATCCTGACGCACGGAGCCAGGCATGATGCTGTAGGGCTGCGGCGAAAGCTGAGCTCCTGCCAGCTGTGTCCACCGTGTCATAGGTGGCACAAAGCATGTGCCTAAAGGCCGAACGAGCGGAATGGACTAGGTCTCCCAGTTCCTGCTTAGTTTGTGAATCAGGCAGGGAGTCTAACATGGATTCCACCTAGCTAAGGATGGATTTCTGGAAATCCCCATATGGCTGACGTAATTGAGGGCCCTGATGCCTAGAGTCAAAGAGGAGTAAATCTTCTTCCCGTACGGATACAGAAGCCGGAGTTCTTATCAGGTGGGGATGAGCTCAGATTTTTGGGGGTGGGCAGCACTGATGACAACAGAATCCGCCTTGGGGTGAAGACTGAGAAAGTCTATACCCTCCGGAGTCTGGTATAGCCTATCCACCTTCCTCAGAAGGGGAACTAGTGCGGAAGGTTGTATCCAGATAGTGGAAACAAGGTCGGCATGAAGCTCTATCCAGGGTGGAATCAGTGTCGGAGTGGTCTCAGGCAAATCCAGATGAGCAGCAAGTTTCTTACGCTGTGGTCTGGCTCCACTGATTGCCACTGACACGCCTTCTGGATCTTCCTTAAGAGCTCCACAAAGGAAGGGTCCTCCCGATGGGACTTTGCAGGGTCCCTCGGCCTTCAGCGTTCTGGAGTATGGGGCTCGTCTCCATGATCAGAGGGGTCGGACTCAGAGTCTAAGTCAGATGTCTCTGAGGTGGAAGAAGACTACTCCTCCCGGGGGAATGACCCCTCTGGGGAGCTCCCGGGGGTGCGTGTCCTCCTCACCATAGGCACCAGAAGGTTCCCCTCTGGCATCAGGTAAAGGGGAAGGAGTCTCCAATCTCCGAAGTAGGGGGTCCAGTGTAGGGACCGACATTGGGAGACAACTCTTGACCTCCTTAGTGAGCTGAGCCTTGGCCTCAGCCCACCAGGAGGACAAGGTCTCCTTCAGATCCGCCGCCGGCTGCAGAGTGGGTGAAGGAGGTGGGGGATATGGGTAGTGTGGGTGCCCGTAATAGGAGTATCTGTAGCCCAATGGCGGGAAGCCCGGCGCCGGGAACTGCGGCGCTGGGTAATGCAGCATTGGATACTAAGGGCCGGGTTTTACGGTGTCGGGTACCCCGTACCAGGGGCTCTGTCGGAGCAGAAGGACCTGGCAAAGGCCCTGCTGGTGGTCTGGACAGAAGAAGTGTTGGTCCCATGGGCGTCGGGCCCGGCGTACGAAGACTGAACAGGTCAGACGTTCCTGACAGAGGAACGGGTCTTCCGTCGGACAAAGAGATGCCGGAGGGCAGTGTCAGGTTGGACGGCATTGGGACCGGCGTCTGAGGGTCCAGCATCAGAGGGTCCGGTGTAGGAGGGAAGACCCCTGATGGCAGCGTCCCAAGGTCATTGGTCTCAACCGGGGAAGGAGGGTTGAAATCCCCGGGTGTAAACTGAGGGGGACGCGGGGACCTCAGTAGGCAATGGGCTATCTGTTGTGGAGAGCCTGGGGCGTCAGTCGTGATGACAGGGTTGGACGCAGGCTGGTTGACCAGACTATCAGAGGAGCCGTGTCCGTCTTATTGGCAATGTCAGGGGTGGACGTCCGAAGAGCTGGCATCCGACTTATCAGACTCCCTGTCCGAGGAAGGCCGTGAAAGAGTGGTGGCCTTGTCAGAAGGGGGTTGGGCTGGGCGATCACCCAAGAAGATGAGTGGCTTAGCAGCCCTGTCTGGGTGGGTGTCGGTGGGACAGACGTCCAACTTGCTGGACCCGCTTGGACCGGAAGGCTGTGAAGGAGAAGGAGCGGCCTTGCCTGGAGGGGAGGCCTCCTTTGCCCTGGAGGCTTCTGAATGGCCCAAGCGCAAGGCTGATGGGAGGGGCGACGCCTTCTTGGTAGCCATCGAGGAGCAATCCCCCAGAGGGGACGTTACCTTTAAGGCTGCGACTCCAGCTGAAGTCGCGGCTGCTGTGGAAGACGACTCCCGCTCCCGGTGCTTCTCTTTGTCACGCTTCTTTTTGTGGCCTTTGGGGGAAGTAGACACCTGCCAAGTTTCTTTAACTCTTTTTCCATGGAGACCATTTTCTTCTTGAGGAGATGGGCTTCCAGGGACTGCTGCCTTCTCTTGTGGGTAGCCGAGTTGAACTTCTGGCAGTGCTGGCACTTCTCCACGGAGTGGTCTAGGCCTAGACAGAAGAGGCACAAGGAGTGCCCATTCTTGTGTGGAAGCTGGGACCCACACAAGTCACACTTGTTTTTATGTGATTCAGAGGGTCTCAGGGACAACATACACAGCAGATGAAGAAAACATTGAAAAAAAATTGAGAAAAGAAGGTCAAAAAAGTTGAAAACTTTAGGACCGACTAATGTACTGACAAATGCTGTTCTACTGCAAGTAACTTTCACAAGCCGACGGTGGGAAAGAAATGAGATGACCTAATCCCACCTTCATTGAAACACTGTCGAAGAAATGTGAGCGCACTCTCCATTTGCTCTAGACACAGTTTATCAAGGTCGGCTTTCAACCTCAATCTGGGGGGAACCGTGAGATCACCCTATTGGTGGGCCATTTGTTAAAAAATGGATTGCATCTTCCAGGGCTTGCCTGCACTCCTGCCTCTTTTTTTGCTGGGAGGCATATTGGATAAGGTGCCCCCTCAGAATTGTCTTCACTGTGTCCTATCAAACTGAGTGGAATGTAGCAGCCTCAGGTTTGTCATAGAGAATCTCCTCCAGCTTCTCCCCGATGCAGGTGCAAAACACGTGAAATTGTGTTTATTTATTTATTTCAGATTCAGATTACATAACCTTTGAGCTAGAGAGCTTGTCTACAAAGGCCCCACGTCAAAAATTAAGGTGCAGAGACACTTTAGAGTTACACAAGTGTAGCATTTCCTCAGTGAATCAAACAAAGATGTACAGACAAATGTGGGTAGTATATAGGACAGAGGTGCAGGTACAATAGGACATAAAGGTGAAAGTAAGCAGCCAACATGGCATTTATCATGTTTTATTTAAGTGCTATAGGTTGGAAGAGAAACTTAGGCATGGTATCGGTGGTTGGAGGGAAAATGTGCTGCCTGTCTGAGAGGGGGAAGTTGGGTATAGCAGTCACATCCACCAGACTGGGATAGGTGGTTCCGGAGTGCCACTTTCAATGGGGCAATTTTAGTGAACTCGTGAAGGGTGTCAGAGAGTTCATTTAACCATTTAGGGCCCCTATAAGCTAGGGACCTTTCTGCTAGGGTGGTGTGTCTAAAGGGGACCTGGAGAGCATTTCTAGTTCTACTTCTGGTATGTTCAGTGGTTTTAGTCAGTTGGAAAAGCTTCTTTGGGGACAGGGGTTAGGTTTAATTCGGCTTTTTTTGCCAGCAGACATATTTGATATCTGATCCTGCTGTGTAGGGGAATTCAGCCAGTTTGAGAGTATAGGGTACATGTATGTGTTAGTTTGTCTGTTCCGAGGTTGAGTCTGCAAGACTTGTAGAGCAGCAGCTTAATCCCTTTTAGAGCTGTGTCTGTTGCAGCACTGTAAATAACCAACCCATAGTCAACTGAGGACAGTAATAAACTACTGATGGCTAACCGCAATGCATTGGGTGTCCTCAAGTTCCTGTGCCTATAAAGTCCACCTAGCATAACGTTGACTGATTTGACAACATGGTATATGTGAGGCGTAAAGGTGAGGGTTTCATCTAGGTACACTCCAAGATACTTAAATGTGCTTACTTGTTCAAGTTGCACACCATCACGACTGTGTATTGACAGTGAGCTTGCCTTTTTTTTTTTCATGTGGGGTGTAGAGAACGTATGCTTTTTTTTCATAGTTTAGCAGTAGCTTATTTTGGTGGAACCAGTGTTCTAAGATTTGGAAGCTGTCTTGGAGTTCCTTATTCAGTTGGTTCAGTTGTTTGCTTGTAGTATAGGTTACCATGTTGTTGGCGTACAGTAGCATGTTAGTAGAACAGGCCTGGAGCAGGGAGTTTAGAAGATAAGTGTTCAGATGCCATCTAGTGGTCCAATGTTCCAGGCCAAAGTCCCAATAGGAGCTGACTTGTGCATGGTCTGAGACAGAAATGTCTTCATGGATGCACTGATCCACAAAATACTGGTACTCCACCTGGGTATAACAGTGGTCTATCTGGGAGTATGAGTAATGAACTTGCAAGTCGTGGGTATAACTGCGGTCCCTAGGGTGTAGGGCTTGCTAAACATCTGTGCACCTGACTTCTCAGACAAAGCTTTTGAAAACTTTGGGAGAGGCTTGTTATTTCAGTGGGTTCAGGTTCCAGGAGTCCCAAATGGGTTGTGTTGCTATACTGAAATTCCCAGCGAAAAGAAGGACTCCCTTTGTAAGGCAGACAATTCTGTCCAGCAATAATTTAATGGTAGGGGAGGCTGCACCGGGGGTGGGGAAGATCAGGTTTGCAAGTGTAACCTCCTGACCATGCAACAGCTCCTGGACCACCACCAGTCATCCCTCTGGGTCATCCCAGGTTAGGTGTTCCTGAAACAGTGTATGGCGAGAGATGAGAATTCCCACTCCATGTTTGCAGCCACTTTGACAACAGGAGGAATAGTCAGCAGAAAAGCCTAGTTTACAAAGTTTGACATGCTCTGTTAGGGAGAGATGTGGCTCCTGGAGATAATTTAAATCTGATTTATTTTTCCAACATTAAAAATGGAACCAGCTATACTCACATGTAAAACCATGAGCAGAAAAACCTAAGGCCAGCAGGGCTATTAAAATGGCTTCCAAGGTTGAGGTCTTAATAGGGACCTAAAGTCCACCTAAAGGGAAGTCCTCTCAAGGAGGTGCCTCCGTCCATGTTTGGTAAGGGGTAGGGGTGCAGATGGTGTCACTGCCCCAGTCAGGTCTGTATAGAAAGTCGCAAAGATGGGGTGATTCCAGCAGGGGACTCCATAGGGAAATGAAAGTATGAAGGGCCATTGCTTACTAACGCACTACATCTAGTTGTGCTGTTTGAAGCCAACTGTGTGTATGTGTGTGTGTGTGCGTGCAACTCACAGGTAGTAACTAGAGTACTATTACCAAAATAAATACCCAGCAGGCCACCTGAGTAGCCTCAATCCCCTCACTCCCACACCCAAAAGCAACATCAGAATTAAGCAAATGAACAATTGTAATTAACTCCAATGGACTAAATCTAGTGGGGCTTGTCAGTAAGGGGGAAAACAGGAGTACACAGGTATACAAAGTTCATATTACAATCAGGCTGTAACACATATAGCTCTCTGTGTAATGGAAAGTCCAGACATCGGCACCACAACAGTGGAGTTCCCAGTACCAGTCCTTAATGTCTGCCTCTATCCCAAACTGTCTGTAACAATGAGTTTACCATATCAGAAATGACAACGCCTTGGCTGAGGCTGACTGTAGGTGGCAGCAGCAGACTAAGGAAGGGCTTACGCTTAAACCATGAGCCGTTTACCAACTGGTGGCATCCCAGGGCCCCCAATACCATAAAATAGCTCCCTACCCCTGAATCCCCCACCCCACTGATCTTCCCCCCTCCACCAGTGGTCAGAGAGCAAAGAAAACAGTAGTTTAAATTAGTTACCCAGGGCAAGTCATTAAGTAGTGCCTTGACCCACCCGAGGTCCACCACTCCCCACCCCAACCCGCCTGGTACCTGCATGCCAGGAACAGCCCAGGTGTGTATACTGCAGATGCTATACAGCCCAAAACAGTTCATCGACCCTCTCATTAAGAAGTGCAATGTTGTGGTGCATGTACGGCCGTGACATGCCAGCATGGCATGTGGGCCAAAGCTGCTTAGGCCACCAGCCACTGCAGGGGAAAGTGATAGGAGGTAAAAGTGCTCAGGTTACTCTTCGGTGCCTATGGCGAGATTTAAAGACAGCTGGCTAGGCCAAATAGTGTCCCTTTTTAAAACTACAGGTGAACATGGGTCACAGCCGCTGGCCCAGGACTGCTGAGGAGGCCAGTGATACTGCAGATACAAAGGTAAGTCATCTGTACGGCCCTGAGGGTATTTCAAACTGAGAGTCTAGCTAAGGTGAGAGGAGTTAACTGGGCACCAGAAAGGAATGGACCAGTGGAAAGGAGGGATCACTGGGACCCCCGAGAATTTACCCCAGACCTGGCTTAAAGGATATCTGTAGTGTTCACTTCTTTTTGGCACATCACTATGGTTCTCAAAGGACGTAGCCAGGAAGGTAAGAGAGAAAAGGCTCGCTTTCAGGAGGTACAAGGAAACACAGAGAGGGGAGGACAGGGAGCTGTATCTGGAAAAGCAGAGGGAGGCAGGGAAAGCAGTCAGGAGCACAAAGGTGCAAACTGAGGAAAAAATAGCCCAGGCAATTAAGAAAGGAGACAAGACCTTTTTCAGGTGTATTAATGATAGAAAGAAGATCAGGGTGGGACTGTGAGGTTAAGGAAGTGCGGAGGGGACCTAGAAAAACAATAATCCTGAAGAAAAAATTACTCACAGTAGTAATCGTCTTTCTTCCAAGGGGTCCTTTAGCATCAGTAACTTTAGCAGTTAGCTGGCTAGGTGCAACTGCCTCGGAGATATGCCTTTAAGAGAATTTTATTTAAGTGAGCTTCGGCCAATAGCTAATCAAAAAACAGGAGGGGGAGTGAGCTGAGTGAGAGCTGCCTGAAGGCTTCAGAATTTTTTCTAAGGAAAATGAGGGCACATGCCCTGAAAAAAAATCAACAGGATTCAAAAAACATGCAAATGTCCACAAAAGTGGAACTAGAAACAACAACAACACGAGTTAAAAACTCATCAATAAGAAACTCCAAATTTGGTAAGAGATGTGATAAAGAGCCCTCCTCCGACAGGTGAACCAGGAAGAAAGGGTGGGAGCTTACTGATGCGAAAGGACCCCTTGGAAGAAAGAAGATTACTATGGTAAGTAATTTTTTCTTCTTACCCCAGGAGTCCTTTAACATCAGTAACTTTAGCAGACTACCGAGCAGTACCAAGTGGGAGGTGGGCAGAGAACCTACTTAGGAAAGAGGCTCTGCAGAACCACCCTGCCAAATCTGGCATCAGATCTGTTCTGCACATCCAAACTGTAGTGTTTCACAAAGGTGTGCACAGATTTCCAAGCAGGTGCTTTGCAGACATCCAGGAGGGGAATGTCCCTTGCTGCTGCAAGCAAAGCTGCAGTGCCTCTGGTAGAATGGGCCCTTAGCCCCACTGGAGGTTGGTGACCAGCTTTCTCATAGAAGAATTAAAGCTACCAACAGTCCCTATTTTCACAGGACAGTTCCTATTTTAGACAACATGTCCCAGTGTCCCCACAACTTTTGCAAAATATCACTTTTGTTCCTTTTTTTGCTTACTTGTCCCAGTTTTGTCCCTTTTTTTTGCTGACTGCTGATCCTTGAGTGACAGTTATTTCAGCACCACTGTAGCACTGCTTGGGCTGGACAGCAGTTTGCAACTTCAATCCCTATGCCTGTGTTGCACCGAAAGCATGTCAGTGGGAGCACAGTAAAGCATGTTCCTTCCTGTTAGATTAGACTGGGTAGTAGTGCAAACAAGCACATGTGGATGTCTGTCTGCTAGCAGCTTAGAGGGACTCCAGACAGAGAAGAGACCGTCAGCAGGGAACTACGGTACCTAAATGGGGTCAGCTGTCAGGAAGTGTGTGAAAACAATCTGGTGTGGTGGTGGGAGTCACTGAATTTATTCAGCAAATGAGGCGAGTGTGAGTGGGCTGGATGGGACTGTCAGGAGGAACAATACATGCAGCTTAAATGTCTGGTCACAATTTAACGCAGGTTTGCTTCTAATGAACTTTCTGTACATCATGATTTGGAACTTGCTGCAGCAGAATGATGTATTGTTTTAATCTAAAATGTTTGCTACTGGTGTTACTTTGGGGCGGCATGGCCAGAGCAAGCAGCAAAATATAACTGATTGTGCACAGCATTGTCTGCGGTGGTGCCCATGGGAGTGATACAGTGGTGGTGGCGGGGATCATGGTCAGGATGGACTGTCCCAGTTTTAGGAGTTTGAAAGTTGGTAGCTTTAAGTAGAATCTAATACAAGAGACCAACTCAATGGGAAATAGCTCTCTTGGTAGCTGGTCTTCCTCTGCTGGTCTTCCTCTGCCTACAACCCCGTAGGTGAGGAACAACTGAGTGGAAGAGCCTCTGGATTGTCTGGTATGCTCTAGGTAGTAAAAGCCGGCTCTTTTGACATCCAAGCTATGGAGCTTTTGCTCACCAGGAGTGGACTTCTCAGTAAAGAGCACAGGCAGAGTAATGGACTGGTTTAAGTGGAACACTGAAACCACCTTTGGCAGAAAATTCCCATTTGTCCTGAGCTCAACTTTATCATTGTGAGGGATGATGTAATTTGGCTCAGTGCACAGCGCCTGTAGCTCTGAAATCCTCCTGGCAGAGATAATGGCTACCAGGAAGGCTGTCTTCCAAGGTATAAACTTGATGTGAGCAGTTGTCATAGGCTTGAAGGGTGGATTCATGAGCCTGTCTATGCAAAAGTTCAGGATCCAAGGAGGAACAGGCTCCCTGATTGGAGGCTGGAGGTGTAAGAGGCCTTTTAAAAATTCTTTAAACATGGCATGAGAAAAAAATGATTTTTTCTTTGCCACCAAAAGGTAGGCCAAAACTGCCGCCAGGTGTAGCTTGAGGGAAGATGGTTTCAAGCCTGACGCCTATAAGTGTACCAGGTAATCTAGCAGCTGAGGGTATAGAGGCTGAAAGGGGTTCGGCCTTTTTGCTCTTGCACCAGAGGGAAAACCTTTTCCATTTGGCTGCATAAGTCTTCTTAGTGTGTGTTTTTTAGCCATCCTCAGTATCTTAAGGACCTGCTCAAAGTACTGTGAGGATGGAAACTCTTAACTCTTCAAGAACCAGGCCTTGAGGTGAAGAGAATGTACGTCTGGATAATGCACTTCTGTCTGAGGAAGGGTCAGCAGAGAGTGAGTTGGTGGCAGGTGAATGGGCCTACCGCAGGACAGTAAGAGAAGGAGAGGGTACCATGCTTGCCTGGGCCAATCTGGAGCCACCAGAATCATCGATGCAGACTGTTGTCAGAGTTTCAGCAATACCCTGAGTATCCGGGGAAAAGAGGCATGCATATAGTAACCTCCCTGACCAGTTCAGGATCAAGGCATCCAGGGGAAGCGTTCTCTGAACTGGGGGCCTGCAACAGTACTGAGGAAGCAGGAAATTGAGGGGAGAGGCAAATCAATACACTTCTGGTGTGCCCCACCACCAGAACACTGGCTAGTACTTGCTTGTTCAGAGTCCATTCACTCTGGCCTTGACTGATTCGACTTAGAGCATCTGCTAGAGTATTGTGTTTGCCTAAGAGATGAATAGCTGAAAGGCAGACTCCCAGGGAGGAGGCGAGAGACCAGATTTATAGAGCCTGCGAACAGAATATTCCTGATCTGGTCCACTCTGCTCGTTTTGTGAAAAACGTTGCAGTGGCGTCTGTTCGACACTGTACAGTCTGTCCTTTTATGACAGGAGCAAATGTTTTGAGAGCTAGAAAGATCAGTCCATCAATGTTTTAGCATACTCACCCCTTCCAAAATGAACACTCGCGCTGCAAATTATTAGTTCATATGCTTTTTATTGCAGCCTCAACCCCTCGCTGCTGTAAACTGCCAAAGTGATATCTTACATTTCACACCCTCAGGTGTTTCATCAGAAAAAGATTTATGTGTAACTGTGACTCTTGGAGAGTCTAGGTGTGACTTGCTGAGGCACTGTCCAGATGTGCTCCCCACCACAAGAGGGAGGCATCTGTGGAACTGTTCCGTAAGAGGTCTCCGTTTTGAAAAGTGTTGCTTTTGGAGACCAGCAAGCTACAAGGAGGCTTGCAGGTGTCATATCCGGTATCTGAACCCTGGGACCACTGCAGGCATTGAAGCCATGTGTCCCAATCGCTTGAGGAAATGTCAAAGTTTAGTGATTTGCTCAGGACCACATCATATACTAAGTAAGAAAAAATTACTCACCTTAGTAATGTTTCTTCTAATGGAGTCTTGTTATATTATGACATATGCAGTGAGTCCCAACCTTCGAACTGCTCCGGAGGTGAAAGAGTTAACTTTCCATGCCAGGCATGGAACGCTGAGCTCGAGCTCGGTTGAAACTCTGTCTGTTGTTCTTCAAACTCAAACAGTCAGATCTTTATGAGCTAAACTCACTGAGGTCCTGTGTGGAAGCTGTAAACCTACACTAGCCAACTGGCTACTAAACATAAGAACACATTTTTTGGTCCCAAAACAAAGACTCAAGTCAGGAGACCCAAAAAATGAAAAACACAACACCAAGTCACCCCAAGAAAGAACAGGTGAAAACAACAAGGTGGGCACCTACTAAGTGCCAACACTGCACTGCCCACCCACATTCCAAAAACAGAGGTTCCGAGAGGGGCAGGCAGGAGGAGGTCATAATATAGCAAGACTCCATTAGAAGAAACAACATTACTAAGGCGAGTAATTTTTTCTTCAAACAACATGAAGTCTTGCTATATTATGACATATGCAGACTACAAAGCAGTACCTCCATGGAGGAGGGACAGAACCTACTTAGGAAATAGGCTCTGAAGCACAGCTGTGCCAAACCAAGCATCACTCCCAGCCTGGATGTCCAGGGAGTAATGCTTGGTAAAAGTGTGAACTGTTTTCCAGGTAGCTGCTTGACATATCTCTAGAATAGGGATGTGCCTGGCAGCAGCTGTACCTCTGGTAGAGTGAGCCCTCAGGCCTGAGACAGGAACCTAACCCAGTTTTTCATAGCAAAATTGGATACAAGAGACAATCCACCTGGCAATGGATCTTTTAGTGGCAGGTAACCCTTTACCAACCTCACCATAAGTGAGGAACAGTTGGAGGGAGTCAAACCTGTGACCCTTGGTACGCTCTATGTAGTAACTAAGGGCTCTCTTCACATCTAAGGTATGCAGCCTCCTCTCACCAGAGGAGGAATGGTCAGTGAAGTACACTGGAAGAGATACAGATTGATTAAGGTGGAAATCTGAAACCACCTTAGGCAAGAACTTCTTATTAGTCTGGAGGACCACCTTATCTCTATGAAAGGAGATAAAATCAGGCTCCACTGACAAAGCTTGTAATTCACTTATGCGTCTGGCAGAAGTGATGGCTACCAGAAACACAGTCTTCCAAGTCAAGTACTTATGCTTATGCTCTGCTGAAGACAAAGGCTCAAAGGGGGGTTGTATAAGCTGAGCAATGCAAACATTAAGATCCCAGGCAGGGGCAGGGGCCCTGAATGGAGGGTTGGTGTGAAGTAATCCCTTGAAAAACTTGGAGAACACAGGGTGAGCTGAAAGAGAAGAGGGCTTACCTGCTGAAATAAAAGCAGACACAGCTGCCAAATGCACTTTTAGGGTAGCTGGTCTCAGCCCCAAGGCATTTAAGAGGACCATATAATCCAGGACTGTGGGTAAATCAGCAGATTCTGGGAAATATGCTTTCCAGAGCACCATATGGAAAACCTTTTCCATTTGGAATTATAAGTAGCCCTGGTGGAAGGTTTCCTAGAAGCCTTCAGGATATCCATTACACCTTGGGAGAGGTGTAGATCAGCAAACTCTAACTCTTCAAGAGCCAGGCCTTGAGATTGAGAGATTTGAGGTTCGGGTACCAAACCCTCCCCTGAGCACAGGTTAACAGGTTGTGATTCCTGGGAAGACACAGGGGAACATGGACTGCTAAGGACAGTAGGGTTGGACACCAGGGTTGTCTGGCCCAATCTGGAGCAATCAGGATCATCTTGCAGGGCTGAGATCTGATTTTGACTAACACTTTGAACAGGAGAGGGAAGGGGGGAAAAGCATAGAGAAACTTCCCTTCCCAACTGAGAACCAAGGCATCCAGAGGACTGAGCCCAATACTGGGGGTCTGCAGCAAAAAAGGGGAAGTTGGAGATTGTCTGGGGCTGCAAAGAGATCTATCTGCGGGGTGCCCCATCTGGCAAATATCACCTCCAAGACCAGGGGGTCCAGTGACCATTCGTGATGGCCCTGGGAAATCCTGCTGAGAGCATCTGCCAGGACATCATCCTTGCCTGGGAGGCGAGCTGCCATGAGGAAGGTGTTCAGGGAGTAAGCCAGAGACCACAACTTCATTGCTTTGGTGCACAAGGCCGTAGACCGAGTGCCCCCTTGCTTGTTGATGTACCACATTGTAGTGGTGTTGTCTGTTCTGACCTGTACAACTTTGTTCTGAACAGACTTGGAAAAAGCTTGAAGTGCTAGAAAAACTGCTCTGAGTTCCAACAGATTGATGTGGAGCAGAGATTCCTGAGGGACCACAACCCTGGGTAGTGAGTCGCCCATGTGAGCTCCCACCCCAAGAGGATGCATCTGTAGTAAGGATTAAGGAGTGAGACTGAGTGACAAAAGGAACCCCTTGTCTCAGATTGCTCTGATCCTGCCACCACTGTAGGGCCTGGATCGAGTTCGAGTCACTGGGATCAATTTGGTTAGAGGTCTTTCCTTTGAGACCAAAAGGCTCTCAAATGGAATTGAATGTCCCTCATCTGAAATCTTGCTCCCTGCACTACTGCTGTAGAAGCAGCCATGTGCCCCAGGAGCTGTAGAAAATGCCTTGCTGGCCGAGACACCTGCAGGGTGAATGAGGAAGCCAGAGAGACCAGGGTCCTTGCCCTGTCCAAAGGAAGGAAGGCTCTGGCTTTCTCTGTGTTCAGCTCTGCGCCTATGAAGGTGAGGAGCTGGACAGGCTCTAGAACTGACTTTGAAAGGTTCAGAATGAAACCTAGAGAGGTGAGCAGTTGCTGAGTTATCTGTAGGTGTAACTTGACTTGGTCTGGGGACTGGCCTACTATTGAGTCGTCCAGGTAAGGAAAGATGGCAATTTGCCTTCTTAGAGCAGTAACTGCTACTGCCAGGCATTTTGTGAATACCCTTGGAGCAGAGGTGAGGCCAAAGGGCATTGCTCTGAACTGGTAATGGCCTGAGGGCAGCTTGAACCTGAGGTACTTTCGATGGGAGCTTCTGATGAGAATATGAAAGTAGGCATCCTTGAGGTCCAGGGACGCTAGCCAGTCCCCTGGACTTAGAGAGGGTAGAATAATTCCCAGAGTCACCATTTTGAATTCTGGTTTTAAAAGGTGCCTGTTTAAGTATCTGAGATCCAGGATGGGTCGCCATTCTCCTGTCTTTTTTGGAGTAAGGAAGTACCTGGAGTACAACCTTTGCCTAGTGTAGGGTGAGACCCTTTCCACAGCTCTGAGAGCCAGGAGGGAAGAGACCTCTGCCTCTAGGGCAAGTGCCTCTGGTGGATTTGCAGGTGGAAAGGATCTGGTTCTCATCTTTGGAAACTTTTTGAAGCTGAGAACCAGTCCCTGGCTTACTACTTCCAGGACCCACTTGTCTGATGTCAGAGACTCCCAGTCCTGGATAAAGTAAGCCAGCCTGCCCCATACAGGTAGCTGAGAATCGGCCCTGGCAACCCCATCAGGGTGCCTGCTTGGCAGGGGCTTTGGGCTGAGGGGTGGAAGCAGGCCTGCTTGTAGCCCGTCTGCCTCTCCCTCTAAAGAACCCCCTCTGGGCATAAGCAGAAGAGGAGGCCTGGGCTTGGTAAAAAGGCCTATGAAAAGGCCTGCCCCGCCCCTGGGAAGCTGCCTTTGAGGAGCGGCCTGCCTTTCCTTGGCCTGTGCACTCCTATAGGTGGTCCTATACTCATCCATTTTCTTCATGTAATTCTCTGTCTGCTCCCCAAACAGGAAAATCCATGGTCTTAGTTTGGGTATCCTGTGACAGGCTAGTACATCTGAGCCAAGCCATTCTGCAAAGTGCCACAGATGTAGCCATGACTCTTGATGACATCATTTGAGTCCACTGCAGCATGCATACCTCTCAACCTTTCTTCCCTGAAATGTGTGACAAGATGTGTGACAAATGACCAAAATGTGTGACATATCATCAAACGTGGTGCTGCAAGTTCAGAACACTATTGCTGTTAGTGCACTAATGTTAATAATGTTTGCTGATAACAGAGCATAGTAGATACTTATGAATTTATGTTTTAAAGTCTCAGTGGGAAATGTGGAATATCCCCTTCTTCATGTGGAGCAGAGGATTTCTGAGGGGTAAAATGAGTGATGTACCTCGTAATGTGTGACAGTTGAGAGGTATGGCAGCATGGAATTGCACCTTGGATGCCTCAATACCATCAGCAGCCACCTGCTCCAGCTCCTTGGCAAGCTGGCCAGGGACCTGTTTTGCTAGAGCCATAACAGTATCTCATCTGGATTTCTGATATCTAGTAACATAAGCCATATAATTTGTCTGTCTGAGTCCCAAGGATGCTGCCATGTACTGTTTCTTTGCCATGGCATCAATCCTCCTGGAGTCCTTGTCAGGGGGGTGTGAAGCCAAGGGAATATTTGCCTTGTCACAGGCTGCAGCCTGCACTACCCCAACATGGCTGCATTGTTGTGAAAGGAACTCCGTATCAGAGCCTGACAATGTGTACCTCTAGTCCATTCTCTTATCCACAGGAGGTATAGTGTGAGGAGTTTTTAGAATTTTAAATGTCTGTTTCCCAAAAGATTTATTCAAGGGAATAGACAGTCTCCTTGACTCTGGGATATCCATCACTTCCACATAGTCAGGCTCCTCTTGATCATCCGCAGCTTCCTCCATAGGGAGCTGGAGGGTTTCAGCCACTTTTTTATAAAACATAAAATGCGAAGGGGACTCAGAAAGCCTAGGAGGAGACACTCCTGAAGGTCTGTCTGGGGAGATGTCCAGTTCAATGGGCACATCCAGACTTTCAAATCCACATTCACTCTCCTCATACTCCTCTTCCCCCTCCTCCGGTTCATAATATTCCTCTAAATCATACTCTTGAACCGGTTGAACCGGCCGAACTGGGCGCTTACCTGATGGTGCCGGTTCGGTCGGAACAGTGACTGGACAATTTTAATCGCTTTGGCTATTTCTTCAGCGGTTGGAGAGGAAAATTTTGGCTCCACACCAGCTGATTTCCTAGTCCTTTGCTGGAACCGACTCTCAGAGTCGGTTCTTCTTGCCCGAGGAAGTCTCGCCCTGGTCAGAGGGGCACGCCCTCTGGTTCCCGTTGAACTGAACCGGCTGGCCATCCAGTTCAGCGGACTTTTGGCCTCCTTTCCCTGAGCCTACCAACTCTCTTTTCCAGGGTAGCTGCAGGAAAATTTTACAAATCTGGTAGTCTGCATTGGAGGTGGTCAAACCCCAGACAATAAACACAGGTGGTGTGGGGTCGGCCTTGGCAAAGACTTCCCCACACACACTGCAGTGTTGAAACCCAGTGGGCCTGGTTTTTCTTTTGGGTTTCTCAGACATAGTGCCAGTCCTAACTAAACTTACCCGTTTATGGCAATCCGCCAGGTAAGACCCTCTTATCGGTTCCCAACCGTGTCACGGGTTGTGGAAAAAACCGTAATAAAATCCGCTTTTTTTAGAACCGATAAGAACCGGTAACCACACTCTAAATCAGAGATTAAGATATTTTAAACAACCTGATTGGTTCAAACCGAACCGATAAACTGTTTACAAGTTCCACACAGAAGAGAAATAATGTAAACCTATCTAGTACTCACAAATACCACAGAGAGCCTGAACCAACCAGTTGCGGTTTAAATTCGGTCGAAAACCAAGAAAAACAATACTTTAACCGACAAAATGAACCGAGCAGAAGGAGAAATCTCAGAAGCGACTGTTCAGTGAGGCGGAGTAAAGAATCTGACAGTTTGAGTTTGAAGAACAACAGACAGAGTTTCAACTGAGCTCGGCTCAGCGTTCCATGCCTGGCATGGAAAGTTAACTCGTTCACCTCCGGAGCAGTTCGAAGGTCGGGACTCACTGCATGTGTCATAATATAGCAAGACTTCATGTTGTTTGAAGTGAGGGTTAATGATTCCAACCCAGTCATGCACCTGCTGGCTGGTTTTGTTGTCCCTGGATGAAGGATTTGCCACTGAGGGGCAGCTTGAATTCTCACCTGAAGAAGGAAGGTATATCCTTCTTGGATGCTGGGAGGGTCCTAGTTGAGAATTTGTTTCGATTTACCAGGGGACCCAGAGACACTAGAGTGAGCTCTGAAAGGGAAAAGGACTCTGATCCGACAAGGAGACTTTGGCACTATGAGCCAATCAGCAAATTAGGAGCAGCTACAGATGCCAAGACTCCTGAAGTGTGCTGCTACCACTGCCAGGCACTTTGTAAAGACTCTTGGGGCTGAGGAAGGCTGAAGGGCCACAGTGAGCCCGCACCTGAGAAACTGCCTGTAAGACCTCATTTACGGTATATGGAAAAAGGGAGCCCTGTGGACCAGGGAGGCTAGCCAGTCTCCCTACTGTAAAGACTGTATGATTATTAACAGAGTGACCATCTTAAATTTGGGTTTTAACAGCAAGATAGGTCACCACTCCCCAGTTGTCTTTTTGTGTCAGAAAATACCTGGAGGGGAGGCTCTTTCCCCTTTTTATGGGCCAGGACCCTCTGCACCATTCACAAAGCTAGAAGGTTTTTACCTCCCACTCCAACAGTAACACCTGTGTTGGGGATAGAGGCTTAGCCACCTGGGTACACACGAGGTCTGCCCACACTAGCATCAGGGCTAGACTGCGAAGTTGCTGGTTGGGTAGAGGTGTCCACCTTTGGGCCCCTTCTGCCCCTTCCCCTGAAAGCACCACTGTACTGAGAGAAGGGGGTAGCTGGAAAATAACCTGTGCCCCTCTGCCCTCAGGAGGAATTTCCGTGGGGCAGGAGACCTTGATGCAGTCAGATGTTCTGGATCGAACAGAATGATTTGATCACAGGGAAAGGCCATGGCCCTAAAACTGAGAATCTGGGGGTAGACCAGTAGTTCTAAGTCAGACAAAGCGCCTCAGAGAGGTGGCATTGGCCATGGCTCTGGAGGCGGCATCATTGTTGCCCTGTGCAATTGGTACTACATAGCTTCCGGGGCAGGACTGCCATCACCACCGGCTCCTGCACCATAGCACCAGGACAGAAATCTGCAGTGCTTTTTTTCTTTTTTTTTTGACATTTGGCAGAGAACCCATGAAGGAAAACATTTTGACAAGCATCTGTGTTAGTTATGAAGTATATTTTCTGGAGTCCTTGTCCGGAAGTAAGGAGAACAAGGAGACCTCAGCTTTCTCGCAAGGTACCTGCTGCACTCCACTCACATGGCTCGGATGTACAGAGCGGCACTCAGCATTGCCATTAAACAACTGATAAATTTATATGTTTATTTATTATCATTTTCAGACCGCTTGTAAACCTCTGCCACAGAAGTCGGGGGTTTGAAGCAGTTTCAATATGTTTTCAACATAGGTAGGCACGACCAGTCTTTTAGGAGGTGGAAGTCCTTTCATCCCACTAAAATCTTTTGGGGTTTTTTTCATCCTCATCCTCACCTAGGATGGACTCCTGAGAAGGGAGGTCCAGTGTGTCCAATATGTTATTGATAAACACGTAGAGGGGGAGTTCTCCTGGATAGCCGAGGAAGCTCCAAGGAGAGGATAGTGGACATACAAGGTCTAGGCCTTCCAAAGTAATGTCAGGGGCATCCCAAAATACTCATATCATCTGTATTACCCTCACAGTCTCTGCAGCGAGAACTGTGGAAGAATGTTTAGCAGCCCCTGTAAGAAGGGGCATCATAAAATTATTCATTATCAACTCTATCACCTTCACAGTCTGTGGGAAACAGAACTGTGGAAAAGTGTATACTAGCCCCTGTAAACATACCATCTCTGAAGGACGTGACATACTTTTGCCACAGATTTTACCTGCGCAGACAAAGCTAAAATTGCTTTGTTTATTCTTTAAGATGTCTGTTGCTCGCTATTGGCTTCCCCAGGAGGAACAGAAGCATTTTTCTTGACAGAGTTCTTTTTGGCCACTTCATAGCAGCTTGATCGAGCTGCCTTTATAATTTTGGAATTTGTGAGGAACTTCATCAGCCCCTTTGGAAGATAGAGAGATACATATATTTTTTTTAACCAGGAGAGACACACTAAGCTGAAAGCTTGTTTATAAGTGTGACCTGGGAGCACAAGGAAGTTAAGGGACTTGCTCAGGGTCACACAGGATGCAAGTGGGGGCTGTGGGATTCAAACCCAGGTCTCCAGGTTTGCAGCTCAGAGCCTTAAACCACTGTGTTATACTGCCTCCACTGTTTACTGGTTGAGAACTGGAGACTTCATCAGCCCCCTGCTTACATATTTATTGTTATTACTCTTAAATGGCCCCTATCGGTAGCCTGTGATATATCCTCAGCCATAATACAGATTAAGTTTCTTTGCTATTATGCCAATTTAACAACCATAACCCAAGTCCTGGACCACAACAACTGAGTGCAGGTTTCTGTGAATTGCCACCGGCCAGTCCTGCCCCGGTTAAATAACTCTGTCGACTTTAAAATCCATTTTTTTTTTTGGTAGTACTGGGATCTATACCAGTGCCAATATAATAGAAAACCCAGTAATAACAGTCAACTGCGCAGAGGTTTCTGTTATAATGCCACGGGCCAGTCCCATGATAGATGAACTTAGGGTCCAGTTTTATATAGTTGAGGGATAATTAATCATGGGATTCTCTGATCTTGCCAGTCATCAGAGAACCCCAGCAGTAATTGTTAAATTTTGAATTTCAATAGGTTGCCTCGCGGTAGAACTCACAAGGTCTGAGGTAAAAAATAAAGCAAGAGACAAGAATTTGACGGTTCCTTCACAAAATGAGTTATAGTGAAGAACCATTGAAATTAAGCACCCATGGTAAAAACAGCATAAGAACTGAACAGTCGTGGTAAAATTAAAGACAAAATAGCACAACTGCGCTAAAAATAAAAAATTAGCGTGGCTTTAACCAAAACTTAAAATGTTCACTCACCATCCTATAAAAAAAGATTTTATGAGGAAAACTTTACCCAGATAAGACCTAGGAGGCTGTTAATAAGGAAAGTTGAGAGGCACTTCAGAGGCAATGTTGCTTAGTCCAGCAGAGAAGAAATTCTAAAGCCTTCAGGCAGCTCTCACTCAGCTCACTCCCCCTCCTGTTTTTTGATTGGCTATTGCGCTAAGCTCATTTAAATAAAATTATCTTAAAGGCATACCTTCGGGGCAGTTACACCTAGCCAGTTAACTGCTAAAGTTACTCAAGCTAAAGGACTCCTAGGTAAGAACAAATATTTTTGTTCGGTATTCACAGAAGAAGGGGAACGAGAAGGACTACTAGTGTGAGATTAGGAGCACCAGTGGGAGAGAGGTGGACACCAGCCCATTCACGGAGGAAAGAGACCTAAAGGAACTCGAGAATCTTAAAGGGGACAAGGCTATGGGGCTGAATGGGATACATTCCAGAATATTAAAAGAACTTAGAAAGGTATTGGCAGCACCACTAACAGCCCTATTCAACAAATGGATAGAGACAGGGGTAGTTCCAGGGGACTGGATGAGGGCGAATGTAGTCCCTCTCCACAAAAGTGGGAACAGGGAGGAGGCCGATAACTACAAGCCAGTCAGCCTGACCTCAGTGGTGGGGAAATTAATGGAGTCACTGCTAAAGGAAAGGACTGTGATATTTCTTGAATTCAGCGGAGCACTGGATCCGAGGCCGCATGGATTCACAATGGGAAGGTCCTGTCAAACAAATCTGATAGATTTCTTTAACTTGGTGACTAGGGAGGTAGATAGGAGAGAGGCAGTGGATGTGGCCTACTTAGATTTCAGCAAGGCCTTCAACACCGTCCCACATAGGAGGTTGATAAACAAGTTGGGCAGCCTGGAAGTGGGCCCAAAGGTGGTAAACTGGGTCAGAAACTGGTTGAGTGACAGGACACAGAGGGTGGTGGTAAATGGCGTTGAATCCAAGGAGAGGTGGGAAACCAGCGGGGTGCCACAGGTATCCATGCTGGGGCCAGTCCTCTTTAATGTCTTGATAAGCAACATTGCAGAGGGGCTGGAGGTGAAGGTATGCCTCTTTACAGATGACACTAAGATCTGCAACAGGGTTGACACTCCAGGACAGGTGGAAAAAGTTAGGACCTAAAGATGCCTGAGGAGTGTTCGAGAGTGTGACAGTGAAGATTCAATGCAAAGAAGTATAAAATCATGCACTTGGGGCACAGAAATCTGAGGGGGCAGTACAAGATTGGGGGGGATACTGACAGCCACCAGTCAAGAAAAGGACCTGGGGATAATCATATCTGATGACCTAAAGCTAACAAAACAATGTGAGAAGGCTGTGGGGAGAGTCAGTGGGATGCTAGGGTGCACAGGGAGAGGCATCTCCAGCAGAAAAAAGGAAGTGGTTATGCCACTGTACGGATCACTAGGTGAGACCTCATCTGGAGTACTACGTCCAGTTCTGGAGGCCACATCTCCAGAAGGACTTAGACAAAACTGAGGTAGTCCAGAGAAGGGCAACAAAAATGGTGCAAGGACTGCACCAAAAGTCATATAAGGAAAGATGAGAGGACTTCAATAAGGCAAGGCAAGAGCAAGGCAATTTTATTTATAAGGTGCCCAATCCCAGAGGCTCTGGGCGCCTAACAAAGATTAAAACAAGAGCACAGGAAACAAATAAATATAACAACAATTCATAAAATCCTAAATACAGTAATTAAAAGATAAAAAGCAACGGACTGTCGCATAAGGAGACTAGACCAGGGTGGAATCAGAAATCTGCAATAGCAAGAACAAAGAGGTAGGCCTTCAGCCTCCACTTGAACGTCTCAATCGAGGGAGCCTCCCAAATTGAAGGTGGAAGAGAACTCCACAGGTTCAGCCCAGACACACTAAATGCATGCTCTCCAGAGGTCCTGAGCAGAACCCTGGGAACATCCAGGAGGCCCTTCAAAGAGGGAGCGGAGGGAACAAGCAGAGGTCGCCGGTGTCAGGAGCTCTGCCAGGTAACCAGGACCCAATCAGTATAGGGCCTTAAAGGTGAGAAGACTCACCTTCAAAAGGACCCTCCACCTGACTGGCAGCCACTGCACAGCCCGCAGGACTGGTGGTCACATGACTGGACCTCGAAATGCCAGTCAGTAACCAGGCCGCTGCATTCTGCACCTGCTGCAGTCTGCGAAGGGTCCACTCCGTGACCCTGAAGTACAGAGAGTTGCAGCAGTCAAGCCTGGATGTCACATATGCATGCACTAGTGTCGGCAGGTCCTCGGCTAGAATGAGGGGCTTAATCTGGTCAATGTTCCGCAGATGGTAAAAAAACACTGCTGACCACAGGTGACACCCGATGTTCAAAAGTCAATCTGTTATCAAGGATCACACCCAGATTTCGCACTCTTGGGGAAGCCACCGATGGAGCAGACCCCAGGAAAAGCCCAGAATCAGTCCCAGGTGACAACTCATCATGACCAGGCTCGATCACCACTACCTCAGTCTTGGCCAGGTTTAGTCTCAGCCTGCTGGACGCCATCCAGTCATTGATTTTAGCCAGACAGTTAAGCACGTCGATAGCTCACGATGTTCTGAGGGCAAAAGACAAGTACAGCTGGGTATCATCTGCATAACAGTGTAACTCCACACTCTACTGTCAAATTAGCTCACAGTGTACAAGCTGCCCCTGGGTGAACAGCATCGGCAACAAGATCGAGTCCTGTGGCACTCCACAAGATAGGGGCACTGGGAAGGAGAAGAAATTCCCCATCACCACCGCTGCACCCTGTTTGAGAGATAGGACTCAAACCAATTGATGACAGCACCGGCAAGTTCACAAAACTCACAGAGCCAATCCAGAAGCACAATGTGGTCCACAATGTCAAAAGCTGAAGAGAGATCAAAGGAGAACAAGAACTGACCTGTCTCCTCTATCTCTAGCCTTGAGCAGATCATTATGCACCCTCACTAGAGCTGTTTCTGTGCTACGTCTAGCCTGAAAACCTGACTGAAATGGCTCATAGATGTCCGAAGACACCAGGCGATCCTAGAGCTGTTGTGCCACTAACTTTTCAACAACCTTGCCCAAAAAATGCAGGTTGGAGATAGAACTGTAATTTGACAGGATGTCGGGGTCGAGGGAAGGTTTCTTTAGGAGAGGCCTCACAAGCGCTTCTTTCAAAGCTGCTGGGAATACCCCCTCCATCACCGAATACCCGGCAATCCTGGCGAACACCGGGTCAACAGCCTCGACACATCTCATTAAGAAACACGTCGGGGCCGGGTCCAGTTCACAAAAGGTGTGCTTCAGCTCTAAGATCACTTTAGTCACTTCAGACACCTCCACTGGCCTGAACTCCTCCCAGACAGATGGAATGCCTCGGAATCCCCGACCAAACCACTGCGAGGTGAATGCCTCCCCTGGCGGGATCCCTGACTGGATGACTGACACTCTGTTGGAGAAAAACAGAGCAAACTCCTCCCACAAAGTGGATGATGACGCTTTTTTTGGCTGCAGGCAGGATGAAGAAGCCTGTCTACAGTCCGAAATAGCCGAGATGGTCTGTTTTTCCCTGTAGCAATTTTCCTGGACAGGAATTCTGCCTCTTACGAGAAATTGCCCACTGGTACTTAGCATAGTGAGCACATAGGGCCAGCCTATCAGCCTCCAGCCGGGTCCTCCGCCAGCAATGCTACAACTTCAGACCCCTGATTTTCATCACCTTGAGGTCCCCGTCAAACCAAGGGGACTTCAAGTGAGAATATATGGGTCATATATGAACTGGTGAGAGAGCGTCCAGAGCTTCGGAGACCACCCTGTTATATGGCCACTGCCTCTCTGGATCCAATCGCTCATGTCACGTCAACCAGTGATAAGTCTGCTAGCGCCAACAGTCCTTCAGGGCACACACCCCTTAAAGGGCGGTAGCTGACCATCTCCACAGCAGGAGGACTACTGGGGGAGCCCCAAACATTAACTCCATGATACAGTGATCAGAACAAGCAACCGGATCAATCTTGAGGTTATCAACCTCAAGACCCAGTTGTAACACCAGATCATGTGTGTGGCTGTGCTGGTGGGTCACAGAAGCAACAGCTTGTGACAGGCCCAGTGAACACATCAACTGGAGGAGGTTGAAACCATAATGTGAGGAATCGTCATCAATTCAGGCATTGAAGTCCCCTAAGATTAAATACTTGGGGGACTCAAACACCTGGCCGACAACGAAGTCCACCATCTCCTGCAGGAAATCTCTTCCCACCCCAGGAGGGCAGTAAACGAGGAGAATCCTGCAACCTGCACCCCCACGCACGGAGACACACTCAGAGATCAGGTGTCACTGACCGGGTGTACTGTAAAGCTCAGGCTGGCTTGAAAAACAATGGCCACACCTCCTCCCCTGCGATCCTTCCTTGGGCAATGCACCACAGAGTACCCGGAAGGGACAATGGCCTCAAGAACTGGGCCAGCATCACCATCAAGCCAGGTCGACAGCGGAAATCAAGTCCGAAAAAATGACAGTCTTGTTCCTCATTGATCTGGCATTGCAAAGCACCGCCTGAAGAGGATTAGAAGATGCGGCCGGTCCTTTCACTGCCTGCTCACTTGGTCCGGTGGGAACCCTAGAGGAGAAGAGAGAGCAGGGATAGGACAGACATTCAAGTACATCAAGGGTATGAACAAGGTACAGGAGGGTAGCATCTTTCAGAAAAGGTGTACAAGAACCAGGGGGCATGATATGAGGCTAGCGGAGGGTAGGCTCAGGGGCAACGTGAGGAAGTACGTTTTCAGGAAGTACTTTTTCACAGAAAGAGTAGTGGATGCTTGGAACAGCCTCCCCCTGCAGACGTGGTAAAAACAGTAGGGAATTCAAGAATGCATGGGGTAGACATGAGAGTACTCTAGCATTAGGAGAGGGTAAGCAGCAGATCAACTATGGTCTGCAGTAACGCATTAGGTATCGAAAAGGAGCAGACTAGGTGGGCCTCATGGTCCTTGTCTGCTGTCACCTTCTATGCATCTGTGTGTATCTGTGTAAATCTCGTTACTGCTGGTCGATTCAGGATCTTCAGTGGTGGTACGTAGGTGCTGAATAATGTCTAACTGCATCCACTGTTTGTTATTTTGGTGGGGCTTGATGAGTCTTTTTTGTCTGTCTGAGCCACATTTTCTGACAGAGCTTCAAAGAAAGGGATTGTTCAGGCTGGTAGCGTTGCAGTGGAGGGAGGATGTCTTTGCAAGTTTGGTAGTGGCCTTTTCAGCTGAATTAAATGTTTTAGTTCCTCCTTAAAAACACAGAAAGCTGTGCTGGACAGGGTGTTCGGAAGCAGACTTCTTTCACCCGTAACACCTTCATAATGGATATATGGGCTCTACATTTTCAAACAGAATAATATCTCGTCATTGCAGAGTACATAACATCTGGGGCAGTGGACTCCAGCTTGGTCTGACAGGTGGTGCATGATGGTTGTGAGCATTCACTATCAGAGCCACCCTGGCTGAATTTATCACCATCCAGCAAGTCAGACAGTAACACAGCCCTGCTGGAGTGCTGCATAGCTATTAGCCTCCTGGACAAGTTTAAAGTCATGAGTTGGTGAGACTGCACTCCTTTTTGGAGGTTTTATAGCAATCTCAGTTGGAGCTGTGCAGTGGAGCTGTTTACAACTGCATGACGTCACCTGAAGTCCCCAATCTAAACTGTTTAAACAGCACTCTAATTTGCACGAGTTTGGTAAATTATATAGTCTATATGGTTATTAAAAATAATGTTCCAGTATGAGGCCCAAGTATTTAAAGGTTGACACCTCAGACAGCATTTGCCTATTCAGTGACTTAATCATCCAATTTTGGGTAATCAATATTACATTACTTAATCTTTGACTTCAGCCCAGACATTGACAGTTTTCTTTGTGATTAAAAGTACTTCAGTGTCCTGCAGCCATTTCTGAAGTTTGGTAAATTATGACTGTAATGCTGAAAATATTTGTTATTGATCTAGAACTAAAGTACAATATCATCTCATCTGAATAAAGCTGAAGAGGGCAATTTACCACAGTGTGTAAATTATGAAAATGCTAAAAAAAAAAAAAATATATATATATATAAAGTTGGCCAAGTCCAATTCAAATTCAAATTCATATCATTTTAAAACCATAGAAACCACAGGCTGACTTCCGGTTCAGCCTTCATGGTGTTCAGTCACTAATTTGCAGAGCACCATTCCCCGGGAAGAATTTCTTTAGTTTTACCGCTCCCAGCACCAGGAAGTACATCAAAAGACCAACAGAGAATTAAATTAGCCTACCTGCTTTGTGATGCCTCCAAAATCGAGGGCGAAGGACTTGCTGTTGGATTTTCTCAAACCTATTGCCTCCTTGGACTCGGGCGATCCAAAGGCCCACTGCAAAGTTAAGCCAGCAACCGCTTTACCTCCAACATCAGAGCCTGCAGAAGAAATCCCTGAAGAGGAATTTACGATCACCTCAAGGTGACTTTTCCTGGAGCTGGCAAAGCTCAACACCACACTGGGCAGGATACAGCAATCAGCAGCGGAAAACAAAACGAATATTGCTGAGGTGGAAAAGCGAACGGCAGACCTTGAGGAAGGCCTGACAAACATGGACAGTGCAGTGGAATGCCACAAGGGGATGCTAAGGCAACTCATACACCGAGAGAAGGCATTAACAGATAAGCTTGATGATCTGGAGCTCCGCTCCAGGAGGGACAATATACGAATCTATGGAGTACCTGAAGACACCAAGCAGGGTTAGATGGAAGAGTTCTTAAACTCGTTCCTAAAAGAGCTATTAGATCTCCCAGCAGACCTCCCTCTGAACATTGTCCGGCGCATAGGGCCCTTTCTAAGAAACCCACCAGACCAAACGCTACATCAAGGTCCACTATGCTCAAGTTTTTAGATTATAGTATCAAAAACAAGGTGTTACAGGCTGCTTGGGAGAAAAAAAGAGGTTTTATTTGGAGATAAATACATGTATTTTGACAATGATTACACCCCAATTACACAACAAAAAAGGCGGGTGCTGTTAGAAATAAAAAAGTGTCTGGCCGCAAAGAATGTACGCACGCATCTCATAGCACCTGCTCAGTTAAAGATATTTTTGCCTGAGGTCCGCAGTTCTTTTGTTCACTGGGAGAAGCCAAACAAACACTGCTGAAGCTGAGATTTTCTCCAGATCTCCTGACTAGACCCATGGATGCAGAGATTTTTACAAGGGGAAGAGCCATGGTCCAGTGAATCAGGATCCAGAAAATGTGCTCATTCGTTTTCAGCAGACCCCTTAAGAGACAAGACTCCATTGGGACCGCCAGGGTCATCTTCTCAAAGGGAAAGTGAGGTTCCACATCACTGAAGAAGAGATTTTTTGGTGTAAAAAATAATGGGAACTATGTCCCAAATATCTAGTTTGGACGAGGAGATCTTCATGCTACCACTCCTGACTTACAATAAGGCCATGAGAGGTCCACCTGATAACATCAACATTAATTTTATTGCACTCCACAGGTTGGTTCGTTGACGAGTAAGGCCAGGCATTAATGATGGGTGTGTGGGGGGTAAGTTTGTGCTGGGAAAGGATCATTTTCTTAAGGGAAGGGAGGGTTACTGGCAGGGTCCATAGAAGAGGATCTCCTACTCCCCGTATGATAATATAAATAAGGTTTTCTTCACTCGTGGCCAGCAGTTGGCAGGAAGCCACTGGGGACTGGGGTGATCCTTTTCTCCTCTCCGACGGTGGACCCGAGCAATAACAAGGGGTACATCTACGGGTGGCCAGCTCCAAGGCAGACTTGGGCGGCTGCATTGGCATTTTGGGGGGGGGGTCGGGTCACCGACCCATATTCCTGATTTGCATCGCCCGTTCAAGTATATGCAGGAACAGAGTTGAGCTCCTTAAAGATGGGGGAGGGGATATGTCTGAGAGAAGGGTATAGGTTGACCAGTGACGAGATACTATTTGCACCCAGAATACCAAGATGGTGCTGCTCTCCAGATGGTCACCCAAGGCCTCAGTAGTTTAGGACCTCAATCTGCCACAGGTATTATACCCCCTCCACCCGTAAAGTACTCCCGGGGGGGGGGGCGGAGTAGCCCAAGAGAAGGGGGGAAGTCACTGTCTATTGGTTCATTTGTATTAGAAGGCTGTGAATAGAGGGTTAGACATCAGCAGATAAGCTACATCACCCAAAAGTGCAAGTTTAGCTCAGGGCTCCTAATAAGTGCCCCATCTAGTTGGCCCAGAGCCACCCAGGGTTCTGACTGGATGGTCATTTTTGACCTTGGAAGTTCTTTAAATATTCGTTTTACAATGTTTGTGAATTTTGCTGTTCATGGTTCTATAGTTGATAGTGTGAAAAAGGAGACCATGCCACGTGCCTTTTCGGAGGAAGGGAGGAGACCACGAGACAAATGGCAGAAGGAGTTATAGCGACATATAGTGTGAAGGGGTTGGGTAGACCAATTAAGTGAAAGAGAATATTAACTGAATTGCATAAGGTTGGGGTGGAGATAGCGCTCTTACAAGAGATGCACCTTGATCAAAAAGTAGGTATCAAGTAAAAGTTGGGTTGGGCAGGCCTATCATGCCACATATAAGGACCACCCCCATAGAAGAGGGGTAGCGACTCTCATTCACAAAAAATGCCCTTTCCAGTTAACTAGTCTACAAGGGGATCAGGAAGGGAGATTTGTGCCACTTAGGGGTACCTATAGGGACATTCCGTGTTCTATTCTTAATATACATGCCCCAAATCAAGATGCAGAGAACAGCGACTTTTTTAGACAGGTGCTCCTCAGGGTGGCTCCTCCACCTGGGGAGACATTTATTGGAGGTTTCAACACCACCTTAGTCCGGCACCAGACAGGTCAGGTGCCATGGGCACCCCCAGGCGGCTCAGGCGCTAAGCAGACACCAGCTGGGACTAGTGGAAGTCTGGCGACATCAGCACCCCGGGTGTGTGACTACATTTGCTGGTCCTCTCCACATGCAGCCTACTCCAGGCTAGATATGCTGTGGATAGCTGCAGATTGGATTCATAAGGTCAAGGACTCAGAGATCCACCCCAGGACTCTTTCTGATCATGGGATGGTATCCCTACGCATGTGGCCTCACTCCAGGATCAGGAATTTTTTGTGGAGGCTGAATGTCTCCCTCCTTAATAGGGAAGATACAAGGAACTCCTGAAGGAAACCTTGAGACAATATGAAACAGACAACTCTACCCAGGATACCACCACCGCAGTCTGGTGGGATGGTCTAAAATCTGTAATCACTGGGGTCACAATAGGGTATACCTCAAGTCTCAAAAGGGCGCAACAGAGAGAAATTCTGGAACTGGAAAATCGTCTGTTTGACCTAGAAACAGAACACAAACTTGTGCTAGATGAGAGGGTCAGGGAGAGGATGGAAGAAACCAGGAGGGAACTTAATAAAATTCTGCATGACAAGATAGAGGGATAGTTAAGGTACTCCCACCAGAAGTTTTACGAAGGTGGCAACAGAGCCAGTAGAGTACAGGCCTGGCAGTTGAGGAAGGAGGCAGCCAACAGAAACGTCACCCACTTAAAAACGCCGGCGTGTCCAGGTCAATACGTGGCAGACCCGGTTGGGATAGCAGCACAATTCCAAGGGTTTTATATAAAAAAAAAAAATACTTTATAGCCAAGATAAAGTGGGGGACTACCCAAAGGAACTAGATGCCTTTTTCCAAAAGGTCAAACTAATGAAACTCTCAGCAGGCAGCAGATAGGGAGAGATCAGAAGCTTCTGTTTCAGAATAAGAACTCCAAACGAGTTTTGGAGAGCTGAAAACAAGGAAGGCCCCAGGGCCAGATGGGACAGCGGCTGAACTCTATAAGAACCTGAAAGCCAAGCTGGTGCCCCTGCTAGGTAGAGTATGTAAGGCCCTGCGGGAGAGAGGGCACTACACCAAGTTGGCAGTATGCCCAAATTTCGGTGATCCCAAGGAAGGGAAGGACCGTGAAGTTTGTAGTTCATGTAGGCCCATTTTGCTTCTAAATGTGAATCAAAAAATATACACCATGACATTGGCCCGCAGACTGCAGGGCTGTGTGGGGGGCCTAGTTCACCCGGATCAGACTGGTTTTATAAATGGCAGGCTTATCCCTGATAATGTTAGGCATCTGCTTAACCTCATGGCCTGCCAGCAAGCATCAGGGGAGCCAACCCTAGCAATCTTCATGGATGCGGAAAAGGTCTTTGACCAGGTGGACTGGAGATTCCTACACAGGACCCTGGAAGAGATGGGATTAGGCCCTAAGTTCAGGGTGGGTATTCACGCCCTGTATCCAGCGCCACAAGCTACAGTGAGGGTCAATGGTTACACAACAGACAGGTCTCATCGGACTAGAGGGACCAGACAAGGCTGCCCCTCCCCCACTTTCTGCCTTATGCACTGAATCATTGGCAAGGGCAGTCAAGGCTAATAAGAACATCAAGGGCATTCAGGTGGGGGTAGAGACCATAAAATATCTTTACACGCGGACGATACCCTCTTCTTAATCTCCCCCAAAACCTCACTCCCAGAATTTACACAGGAATTACAGGATTATGGACAAGTTTCAGGCTATAAATTTAATTGGGATAAATCAGAAGTAAGTATACTCCCCAGGGATGTCGAGCAGCACTTCTCCTTCAAATGGGCCACATCTAATATAGTACGTTACCTAGGGTGAAGATCTCTTCACAATTTTCTAAATTATTTAGGCTTAACTATGGTAAAATATGAGGGGAAATTAGGGCAGATCTGGCCAGATGGGTTTCGTATAGTTTTCTATACTTCTGGTGAAAGTGGGGCATGCGGTAGGGAAGCATGGGAGATCATTTGCATTTGTTGTGCCTCTATCTCCCTCCAACCAGTGTCCCTTCTCCGCTTGACCCAGGTCACCACTGGAGCTATCTGTGCTGCTGTATAATATATTTTAAGGTCTGGGAGGCTAAAACAACAGCTTTTGACTAATCTCTCTCCTACCCCTTTGCCACATAAACACCAAAAGGGTTGAGTTAACTGTATTGAAAATGGAATCTGGGATATTTATTGGGAGAGCTTGAAACAGAAACAGAAGTCTGGGGAGGATGTTCATTTTAATCATCTCCACTCACCCACCAATTGATAAAGGGAGAAAGTCCCACGTTTGGAGTTGCTTGGCAACAGAAAGTACAGTTACGTAAAAACATACCATAACAGTAGCTCTTCGAGAGGAGCTCTTGCAGTAGGTAACACCATTAGGACTAAGCCACCAGGTGGTAGGACCACACAGAAAAGTTCTAGCTAGCAGTACCAAATGGGGACTGCACCCGACATTGGTACGTCGACAGTCCGTTCGGGTGTAAGGGGGGCAGTCCGTCACACCCACCTCAGTCCCCTCCCCTGCAGGAGACCCTGGAACAAGGTCTGATAGGAGAAAAAGAAGGACTCCTGAGGCCTGACCTGGCTGAGAAAGAAAGAGCAGGGGGATGGAGGGAAGGAAAGCAGTGTCTACTGCAAGAGCTCCTCTGGAAGATCTATTGTTACGGTAAGTTTTTACGTAATTGTACTATCTTACTTCGAGGGGGCTCTTGCAGTAGGCAACACCATTAAAACAGAGTCCCAAGCAGTACCAGAAGGAGAAAATCCGGGAGAGGAGAGGAAGAAAGACGACCTCAACCATAAAACTGACCTCTAACAGGAGGCTGGTGTCAGAAGGACACACACAATGTGTATCCAAAGAGCACTCCCAAAAAGAGTGACTCCCCAGGGCAGAAGGACAGCAAAGTCTGAATATATATCAGACGCCCCATCATGAAAGGTGCAAATGCGCAGCGAGATCCTAAATAAGAAAACTCACTAAGGGAAAAAGAAAATGGTGGTCGACTGTAGCGGCGTTGATCCGAGAAGTCCAACGAGTGCAGGTTGATGGCGGGAAATGAACTGAGGTTGAGTGTAGTGGACTGCCCCCTTTATACCAAAATGGACGTCAACGTACTGACATCAAGGGGCGGTCCCCATTTGGTATTGCTACCTAGAATTTTTCTGTGTGGTCCTGGAGCTTGGCGGCTTAGTCCTCAAGTTGTTGCCCAATGCAAGAGCCCCCTTAAGGTAAGATTGTCCCTGATCCTGGATCATCTTAACCGCCAACTGCAGGTCCGCAGTGAGGTAGGGAAGAACCTGATCCAGGAGGCCTATGACAGCAAGGGTGAAGCTGGCCACCATGACAGCACAGCTAGCCTCCCGAAGGCCTATGGAGGAAACAGCAATGACTTTCTTGACTGCATGGTGCAGTTTCTTGGACTCCTTGTTGAGGGGGCTTATCAACATCCGCGCTGCCAGTTACCAGACCACAAAGTCTGTCACCAATCCAGAGAGTGGTATTTTACACAGAAAAAGATCCTCAAGGACAAGAGGACATGATACGAGGCTCCAGGAGCGAGGCTCAAAGGGAATGTGAGGAAGTACTTCACAGAAAGGGTAGTGGATGTCTGGAACAGCCTCCCAGCAGAGGTGGTGGGTACTATAATGGTAGCAGGATTCAAGCATGCATGGGATAGAGGGGACCTTAGTAACAAGACGGGGGAGGGGGAGGCTGGAGATTGAGTAATGTCTGTGGTAGCACAGTAGGCAGGGTTTTTAGGGCAGACTAGGTAAGCCAAGAGATCCGTCTCTGCCAACAACTTCTATGTTTTTTTTTTTTTTGAAATTGAAATTTATTGGAGAACTTTTTTCCAGAAATGATACATACGACCACAAACAAGTATAAAGTCCATACCTGCTCATTTACAACAAGATAAATTTTAAAACAAACAAAAAAAAGACAGAATAGAATAGCGAGTAGGGAACGAGGAAGATGTGAGAAGGAAGAAGAGAGGAGAGAGAAAGAAGAGAATGGAAAATAGGCATGGGGGGAGAGAGCCTACATATCTAACAAAGGAAGTCAGAGAAGTAAAGTAGATAAGAAAGATATCAGAGTAACCAATCAATTACCATTCATGCTTATATACTATATTACATTGCCGTTAACAATTAAAAATATAGTCACTATCACTGTCGGAGGCCTAGACCGGCGCCAATATCTTAGTTCTACCTTGGTATAGTAGGGTCCCCTAGGGGGAGGCAGTATTCCAAAACTATTAACATGGACGAGTCGAATCATAGACATTGACATCGAGGGGTCTCCTGACTCCGCTCGCCCTTCCGCCACTCCGAGCCAAGCCAGGGGAGTCCCCTCAGGTGTATTTAGCTAGTAATTCCAATATCGTTGTCTTCTCCCGGGAGGCCATGAAATGCATGAAGGGAAGCCATCTTTCCTTAAATTTATCCACTGAAAATCTCAGTTTGGCAGTCAAACGTTCCATTTCTAGAATTCTGGTGCAGATACTGTACCAGGAGGAAATCGAGGGCTTATTAGGTGACAGCCATAGCAAGTTAATTGCTTTGTGTGCTGCCTCCACCAAGATTCCAAACAGAAGGCGGAAGATCTAGAGCTTGGGGGAGGGGGAGATATCCTAATAGCTAACGTTAGGGATTCGGCATTGCTGTCTCAAATATCAACTCGCAAATGCCCTTTATTTCTTTCAAATACTCCTGCATGACTTTACATTCCCAAAATATATGGAAATATGTACCAACTGACTGGCAGTTCCTCCAGCAGAGGTCCGAATGATGTAATCCATAATGTTTAGTTACCACCAGGACCTTAAAAAATCTAACTACGAATTTCCATCTAAATTCCCTCCAAAAGAGGGAAGTGGTAGTGGTTTGAACTGCCTTCCAAATTTGGGACCAGTCTGTTTCAGATAAGCACTTCCTACAATCTGTGTGCCATGCATCCTCAACACACATTAAAAAGTCCTTCTCTGCATTATGCATCCCTTTAACTAATTTGGAAATCAGTTGTTTTTGATATGGAGACCTGATCAAGAAGGTTAAAATGGGTTGCACTGGGTTTTTAGATGAGTCCATGCCCAGTTCAATCACTTTTTCATTTACTTGTACAAAGTGTCTTAACTGAAGGTAACGAAAAAATCTTTTGTTGGAGATTGAATTCAGCCTTTAGTTGCTGAAAGGATTTAATAAGATTTTGCTCAAAAAGCTGATCCAAGTTAGTCAGGCCATCTTTCGCCCACCGGTGAAAACCCAAGTCCCACTTAAGTGGGCCGAAATCAGAGCAGCTCAGTATTGTTGTGTGTGGATTAAGCTTTAAGATGATGCCTAGCTTAGAGTTCATATCTTTCCAAACTTGGGGGAGCACCTCGGTGAAGGGGTTCCTAAAATTAAGTTGTCGCAGTCTAGGGGTATCCAAATGAATTAAATCTGCTGCCCTACCCAAAGGAAAATCTGCTTCCTCAATCTGGACCCATTTTGGCAGCCATAGTCACCAGAGATTGCAATTGGGAGGCCCAGAAATACTTCTGGACATCTGGTATCCCGAAGCCTCCCTTATCCTTCGGGGCCACCATGATCCTCCACCTTACCCATGGCCTTCTCCCTAACCAAAGGAATTTAGAGAGGGTGGACCTCAAATCCTGCCAAAAACTCCTCGGGGGCCTACGGGGAATGGTGCCTAATATGAGCAGCAGACGAGGAGAATGTTCATGAATGGACTCCCCTGCCCGAAATGGAGAGAGGAAGCTCCCTCCACCTATTACAATCCTCTCTGATCTCCTGAAGTACTCTTAAATGATTTGTAGAGTATAAGGTCCCGAAATCTTTAGGAATCCATACCCCCAGGTATCTAAACCCCGACTTACACCATTTAATTTGCTGCACCCTCGGTAATGGATGGCCCCGGACTCCCCCCAGAGGGAATAATTCGGATTTATCGGGGTTAACTTTATAACCAGAGAAGGATCCGAATTCCATAAGAAAAGTGAGAATTCTGGGAACCACATTTATTGGGTCTGATATATATAACAATGCATCGTCTGCGTATAGTGAAATCTTGACCTCTACACCCCTGACCTGGAGACCTTTAAAGAGATCCGACTGCCGAATGTACAAGGCCAGAGGTTCCAGACTCAAGGCAAATAAAGAGAGGAGAGGGGAGAGAAGGCTGTCCTGCCTGGTACCTCTCTCAATCTCAAACTGGGTGGAAACCACTCCATTCACCCGGACCCTAGCTCTGGGCCTAGAATATAAATTAGATATCCACAGATGAAACTTCTCCCCAAACCCAAAACCACCCAACACCAGATCTAAATATTGCCAATTTAAACGGTCAAATGCTTTTTCAGCATCTAAAGCTAAAATGATTGAAAGCGGTGAATCTAGGGGGAGTTGGGCCATAGAAATTACGTTCAGTAACAATCCTATATTGTCCTGGATGTGTCTACCGGGTATAAACCCGGTTTGGTCAGGGTGAACCAAAACGGGAACCACTTTTTGTAAACGGTCGCCTATGATCTTAGCAAAGATTTTGGCGTCTTGATTAAGTAACGAAATAGGTCGGTACCCGGCACAAGAAGCATGGTCCTTTCCAGGCTTGGGTATTACTGAAATAAGGGCTTCACCCCAAGTGTCTGGCAGGGCCCCTGGTTCCTGCGCCATGTTACAGACCCTCGTGAGAAGTGGGGTTAAAAGATCAATGAATCCTTTATAGAATTCCAAGGTGAACCCATCTCTGCCAGAGTTAAGGGCCTTGATAGCTGCTCTAACTTCATCCTCAGTAAAGGAAGCTTCTAAGAGGTCGCTCTGATCCTCTGGTAAAAGAGGCATCTTTAATCCCTGCAAAAAATTCAGAATTCTGTCCTTATGCCCTTGGGTTTCATCTTTTGAATAAAGTTGCTTATAAAATTTTGCAAATTCTTGTGCAATTTCCCCTGGAAAGCTCTTGTGCGGGGAGTTAGGGGGATCTAGGCTGACCTTTGCCACATACCTGTCTGCTGCCTGCTTACAAAGCCTCAAAGCGAGTAGTTTGCCTGCCTCTCTCCCCTCTCGTAGTAACGCTGCCCAATATATCTGAGGCAGTTTTCCACCAGTCTTTGCAGTAAGGAGTTGTAAAAATTCCTGGCCTCTCAACTTTTTAAGTGTGGAGTTAGACCCCGTACGCTTATGTGATGCTTCAAATTAGCAATTTCGGTGAGGTTTGAATCACGGGCTTGGTGTAGTTTATGCTTGTGGAAGAGAGCGAAATGCGTAGTCCTCTCACCACCACCTTCAGGGTGTCCCATGGGTATTCCCTTAAATAGCACTGAATGACATTTTTGGTAGCTTCTACATACTGTTTATCATTGAGGAGCCCGGAGTCGAACCTCCAGAGACCATTCCCCTTCGCTGAGCCCCACTGAAGTTGAGCCTTAACCACAGCGTGGTCGGAAATTGTGATCGGGAGGATAGAGATATCCTTAAAGGTACGTAAAGCATTTGTGTGTGTGTAAAATCTGTCCAACCTGGAGTACATCTTTGAAGCCGGTGAATAAAAGGTGGAATTTTTCACCGAAGGGTTGAACTGTCTCCAGGGGTCAGTTAGTCCCGCCTCTACTAGCAAACTCCGAAGTAGTCTGGAGCATGCTTTTGAGTTAGGGGTCTTGGCTGAGCTCCTGTCCAGACAAACATCTTCCACACAATTCCAATCCCCCATTAAAATGATTTGTCCCAGTGGTAACTTTGTTATTGAGTTAAAAAGGGAACGAAAGAACTCACCCGAGGGTGAGGTGGGGGCATAGACCCCGACCAAATGTATTGTTTGGCCCTTATAATTACCAGAAACTGTCAGTTGATGTCCTGTACTTGATTTAATAACAGTGTGAATCTGAAATGGGAGACCCCTGCGGAATAGAATGGCTACTCCCCCTTTTTTAAATTGTGGGTGCTCATCTGAGCACACCGTACCCACCCAGTCCCTTCGCAATTTTTTCATGTGTTCTCCCTGGGTTAACCTAGTCTCCTGTAGGCAGGCAATATCACACTTTTCCCTTTTAAATTCCGTCAATATTTTAGCTCTCTTGATAACATTATTGATACCCTTGACATTAAGTGAACAGATTATCAGGTCACCCATCTTATCAATCCATAAGTACAACAACTTATTATACACCCTATATCCTGTTGTACAATCATAGCTCTTACTGGTACCCCAAGGCACTCTCCCCAGAGCAGGCAACAATAAAAGAAAAAAACAGAGTAGAAGAAGAATAGAATAGTAGGTAACACAACCTTTAACATACATACTTGGCCTAAAGACCTCACATGTCCCACACTAAAAATGCAGGACGTGGCTCCCTTACGGGAGTGCAACGACAACGGGTCGTTGCTGGAACATGGATTACCAGCCGAAGCATCCATCCGTGCCGAAACTCGCCAGCTCGGTGGGTGCACTGGCACGGAGTAGAGGGGGAAGAGAAATTACCACCTCTTGAGGGAACAACACTCCGCCAGGAGTGAAAAAGGCTGGAAAGCCCTGAACCGAGAGTTACCCGCCTGTGCCCTCTATGGGTTTTCTAGTTATAGAAACTTCCGGGAAGGGCTGGGATAATGCCCCTCGGGTCTCCAACGTATCTACCAAAACTGACATACTTCTATGCGAGAGAATCCACTGTGGCGCTATCTGTAAGAAGGAAGGGGTGACACACAAAAACAAACAAAAAAAAAAACGGGGGGGAAGGGGGTATCGAGGGATCAGCCCACGGCTGGGTAGAATGAGGGCCTCCCCGAGTTGTGGTGATTGGCGAAGTGTATAGATAGCCCAACATCTGCATTGTCCCCTCTCGCCTGTACTCTCTCCCCTTCCTCTCTCCTTTCCCATCCTCTTCCTCACCTCCTCCTCTCCCCCCCCCCCCCCGTAGGGGGAATGGGTGGGGCAACCAAAGCTGAATATTAGGTTAAAAAAGAAAAGTAGGCAAGGAAGAATGGGAACTACCCCAGAGAGTCCCCCACTACAACGCATTCACACCTCCATCCCCAGACCGGTGACCGCTGGTAGATAGGACTATTGGCAAGTACATCTCGTCAGGTAGGGAGTGGAGGCAATGAGGGAGAAAAGGGGGAATAACCATTCCGTGGACCACCCAGCCCCAATTATGCACTCTACTTTAAAGCAAACCTGGTAAAAAGAAAAAAAATTTCCGACTGAGATATTAAAATTCTGCATCGATCGGGGAGGTACACCACCTCAGTCGGTATCACTGTTATGGAGTGGGTGAAGCGCCAGACCGAAAGACTGAGAGGGCCCAATGGAATTGGGGGGGACTGCTATCTTTGTCGGACTCAGGAAGGTGCCGCCACAAAAGAGCACCCATCTCCCCTGAAAACCCAAACCAAAAGGGCCGCCCTCTCAGCCTCCGGCATGCGTATCAGTGCCCTGCGTATGCTTGGGCCCAATCCACCGAAAGCGAAACCAGGAAACCCTCAGGGAATAAAGTAAAAAAAAAAGATGGGACAGGAAAACAAATCCAGGAGAGGGGCTAACAAATAAAGAAAAGGAAAAAAAAAAAACCCAAACCAATCAGGTAAGCCCAGAGGACGTCCTTCATCCCTGCTTTAGAGGTTTTTCATTGAGGTATTTAGTTCATGTGCTCATTAAACAGTACTTCCTCTGGCCAAACAAGGTGAGAGTGTGGGGTATAATAGGTAGATCCCTTTAGCACAGTCTACTCAAGGGACTTTCTACTGGAGATCCATCTGGCCAGATCCGAAAGTAGAGGTAAAACTGAATCCGCTCTGAAGTTAGGCCGATTGCTGCTCTTAGAACCTGGTGCTGTTGCCCATAAAAGCTTCTCGATTTCTTGTCAGCTGTCTCCTCTTTTATATCTGGGACCAGAATATTGTTTGAGATCAGAAAGTCACAGGCTGGAAGTAGTGAGTTATAAATTTTTGGCCTCTGGCAGCTCTATCCATAGTCTGGCGAGGATAGCGTAGTTGGGCCCTGAGCCCTTTTCTCAGCACCTTCCACGACTCAGAGCACTTTTCTCCGGCGTTGGGCGGGGGATCCTGGTCCACAAATACTTTCCCTCCATCAAAATTTAAATCTTTTTTCCCCCACGCCAAACGCAGGACCTTGTCTTTCATGGGGTACCTTAGAAATTTGATTATAATTGCTCTTGGGGGGGCACCCTGTTTAGGTTTAGGGGCCAGGGCTCTATGTGCCCTTTCGATCTCCAAGGGAGTGTCCTCATCAATCTGTAACTCTGTTTTAAGCCAGCAATCCATGAAAGCGATCATGTCATCCTGCTCAGCCTCCTCAGGATACCCACTACCCGAATATTGTTGCGCCTAGAACGCGCCTCCGCATCTTCTGCTTTGGCCGTAAGTGCTTTCTCCCTGCCACACAAGAAGGCACGTGATCTACCAAAAGCCATATGTTCTGACTGTAGCCCCTCCATTTGTTGCTCCACTGCTGCAGTTCTTGATTCCAGTTTTTTTAAAGTCCTTTTGAATGTCTGATACTTTAGCATCTATCTTATGCAGAAGTTTAATGATTTTTCTAGACTCTGCCCGCGTGTTTGTTGATCCAGAATCTGAGCACGAGTCTTCCGCTCCTGATGCGGAGAGCACTGAAGAGTGAAAACACGAAGGAGCCGGGCTGAAGCTGGCCGGCTGTCTGCACGGTGAGTTTAATAGAGCCATTTTAGCTGCTTGAGAACCCCTTTTCATTGTGCGAACCATAACGGAACCTTGCTTGCAGCTTTACCAAGGTCTAGGGATGCAGGATGCCTTCGGTAAACGGTGGATTCTCTTTTAATCTTAGCGTTGGTGACCGGTGTGAGGAGTTAGGCAGCCATAGGGAAAATGATGGAATCACTTCTGAAGGAAAGAATTGTCGAGTATCTAGAGGCCAGAGGGGCACAGGACCCTAGGCAGCATGGATTCACAGCGGGAAGGTCATGCCAGACGAATCTGATAGATTTCTTTGACTGGGTGACCAAAGTAGTAGATCAGGGAGGGGCTGTGGACATGGCCTACCTAGACTTTAGCAAGGCATTTGACAGAGTCCCACACAAAAGATTAATATACAAATTAGTCAGCCTGGGAGTGGGTCCCAAGATGACAGCCTGGGTAAAGAATTGGCTGGAGAATAGGACACAGAGAGTAATAGTAAATGGAGTCCACTCAGAAGAAAGGAGGTTACTAGTGAGGTACATGAGATTTCAGTATTAGGACGGTCCTCTAATGTCTTTATAAATGACATTGCAGAAGGACTGGAAGGAAAAAGTATGTCTCTTTGCAGATGACACAAAGATCTGCAACAGAGTTGATGCACAGGGTGGGGTGGAAAGGATGAGAGGGACTTGGCAAGGTTAGAGGAATGGTCAAATGTGGCAGCTTAGATTCCAATGCTAAGAAGTGCAAAGTAATGCACCTGGGAAACAAAAACCCAGGGAAGAGTACACAATGGGGGTGAGATACTAACAACAACAAAAATGGAAAGGGACCTGGGGGTAGTCATATCAGATGACCTAAGAGTGGGCAAGCAATGTGAGAGGGCAGTAAGGAGGCTGGGGGATAGTGGGATGCATAGGGAGAGGCATCACCAGTAGAAAACAGGAAGTTGTTATCCCTCTGTACAGACAGCTGGTGAGACCCCATCTGGAGTACTGTGTGCAGTTCTGAGACCCAATCTCCAAAAGACATAGACAGGATGGAAGCTGTCCAGAGGAGGGCAACTAAATGGTACAGGGTCTGCACCGGAAGACATATGAAAGAGAGACTTAAGAGCTTAATATGTATAGCCTCGAGGAAAGGAGGGAGAGGGACATGATAGAAACATTCAAAGTACCTCAAGGAATCAACAAAGTCCAAGAGGGTAGCATCTTTCAAAAAAGGTGTGCAAGAACAAGAGGGCACAATTTGAAGATAGAGGGGCTCAGAGGTAATTTAAGGAAGTATTTTTACAGAGAGGTTGTGGATGCATGGAGCAGCCTTCGGAGGAAGGTTGTGGAGTCAAAAACAGTGGTGTAATTCAAGCATGCATGGGACAGTCATAAGGCAATTCTAGGGGGTGGGGGTTGGGGTAGGAAGAAGTAGGCTGCTGGTTAACTAGGATCTGCAGCTTATCCAGTAGGTAGGGAAATGGGCAGACTGGGTGGGCCAAGCGGTCCTTATCTGCCATCAAATTCTATGTTTCTATGTTTCATTCCCGTCTGCTACGTCACCGGAAGTCCCCCAACTTCTATGTTTCTATGTTAATCCTTCAGCCAAAGGATGGATGGTGAAACCAGGGAGAGACCCAGTGGGGACCACATACTGTATTTGCGGACCATACAGGCTGTGGGTGCCGGGCAAGAGGCTGGACATTGCCACAGCTTGAGAGTGGGACCAAGAATGGTTTCAGTTATCAGGAAGACAACCCCTGGGGAGTCATACCTGTCCAGGATTTCTGCCAGGGGGTACTTGGTCCATTTCCAGACCAGCTCCAATGGGATCCCCATGGACGTGGAGATGAGTCGAAGCAAGGCCCCGAAGGAGACTGGTCCGTGCTCGGTGGTGAGCTCTTCTGAGGACTCCCTGTCGAAGGTCAGAGTCCAAAGGAGTGCATGGAGGAGTCCTCTGAATCCGAGGACTCCTCGAACACTGCCCTGGAGCCAGACTCCCCCTGGACAACCCAGGACTCATCCGAATGGGGTCATTTTAATGGAGAGCCGACCTGGAAGACCAGAAGCCGGACAGGCAACCTTGGACAGGGCCTTGTGCAAGGGCTGCAGAGGTGACGGTTCCACCTGAATGGAAGTAGACGCCAGTGTTGGCTCAACAGAGAATGGGCCACAGCAGAGGCGACCATGGAAGCTCTGGGGGCTGGGGAGCTCAGCCGTGGTTGAGGAACCACTGCTGCCGCAGCAGTTCCTCATACCAATGTCACAATTTGCAGCGGAACCCGTCTTCACTTGAAGACGAGGAAGATGAAGAGCTGACAGTGTTTCTAGGTTGACAGACAAGCGCAGGAACACCAAGACTTCGTAGATCTCAAGCGAGAACCAAATCAAGACTGACTGACAATGGTCAGGTCATTGCAAAGGAGACACGGGGAAAGCATCATGTAATCAACTGGATCCTGTGCCTGAGGAACCCACAAGGCGTTAATCTTCCAAGGGGAGACCGTCGCATTGGCAGGCATGTCTGGCCCCTCCTGTGAAAGGACCATAATGACCAGGGTCCTCGAAAGAGAATCAACCCCACCATCCTCCAAGATAGGGTTGACTGGGTCAAGAAAGATCTCGGCTGGCTGGTCGAACAGTGTGTCAAGCAGCAAGCCTGATGGGAACACAGAGGGGCCAGCAGCCTGGACAGGACCAACAGAAGCATCGTCCAAAGCTGATGGCTCGATGAACATCAAGCCAGAGGCAGAATCGTGGGAGTGGGAAGAACGTGCCTGCTCCTTGTCCCATGACCTGCAACAGGAACTCAGATTTGGAGACCTAAGAAGATTTGGACTAAAGGGAAGGGTCCTCCCTGAGGGTAGGAAGGGGCTGGCATAAGTCCCGAAATGCCCCAGTGAACGAAGCGCCCAAGCCCACCAGGAGAAGCATGGAGACCGAAGCTTTGCCTGCCGCAGCCTGGGCTGAAGACTCAAGGGCGACGAGCTGTTCGCAGAACCTGCCACTGCAGAAACTGCCTTATGGGCATTCTTGGAACAAATGGAAGGATCCTGTTTGTACAGGCGGCCTAAGAGGAGGTGGGCATAATGGTCCTCCAACGTGGAGGGCTGAAGGAATCAGCAGAGGCTGCAAGACTGCGGATCATGTTGGACCCCAAGGCAGTACACGCATGTGGCATGAGGATGGGTACGTGACATTTTCCAGGTGCAAACAGTGCACCATTTGAACCCTGGACCTACTTTCTGGTTGCTGTGCTCCATTTGAATGCCGTTGGAAAACCTAAGGAGAAAGAATTAGTCGAAGACCAGTATGGGCCTACACTGCATGCAGGAGCTGCAAAGGAGGAGACCGGATGCGTCACGTGGAAAGGAAGATCTGCCGTCATGGAGTGCTGCTGAGGAGAATACCCCTACGTGAGTGGGAGGAACTTAGCCTGAAGACCTTCCAGCAAAATTTAAAGGGAAAGGAAGAGCTGCCTAAGGGCGGATAGTGCACCATACCCATGTCCCTAGAAAATCATTGTTCCTCTGTTCTAGAGGCACAGGTTCTGTGGCTCATTTTTGAAGCAGAGTCTGCACTTCCTCCAGCAACAGGGGCAGATGCCCTGGAGGATATAATGTTGTAAGTGGGGGATGATCAGGAGGGCTGTGCAGAGGTTCCAGAGCATGACCCTTTCCTATGATCTCCAGAACCTGTGCATCTGTAGTAACCTCCTTCTACTGGTTTAAGTTTGGAGGCAACCCCCTATAACCACCCCAGGAGGTAAAGGTGGTTGGGGGGTGTACAAGTAGACAGGCAGAGCCGGTTGGGGTGGATTCCCCTGTGCCATCACCTCTAGGGTCTTCTGAATGGACACTTGGGGTGTCACTGGGTCAGGCAAGGCTCCTGCTCCCTTGTCCCTGCCCTGCTGTCTGGCTGCTGAGCACTGTCTGACACCATCCGGATGAAAAATACCCCTGCTCCTACCTCTAGGCTGGGTATAGTATAGGGAATACACAGACTTCAAGGTTCTGCCTGAGGTCTGAAGAGCTGACAGAATAGCTTGGATCTCAGAACCAAACAACTTATATCCTCTAAATGGGGCACTGAGAATAACCTGCTGCTAGTCATTCACAAACCCTGCCACCCTAAGCCAAGAATATCTTCCAAGACAGATGACAGAGGCGACAGCCCTAGCAGAAGTATCTGAGATATCATAGGCTGTGTGGAGCAAATGACTGCCCACATCAGTCCAGGTAAGGGCTTTGAGAAGCTTCTGTTTTGGGGTGCCCTCTGGCAAGGCTTGTGCAGCTTGCTTTGGCTTTTCTCCAGAGGGTGTTCTGGTACTTCTATCATGTGGACCTGGTAGTTAGCAATACGGAGGCCCAGTTATGCTGAGGCAAAGGTCCTTTTTCCTAAAGCATCCAACCTCCTGGACTCATCAAGTGCTTAGGTACCCTAGACCTATCATGAGCAGCATTAATTAACACAATCTGCCTCAGGCTGCATGGCAAAAAATGGCTTCCGAGCAGGGGCCATGTGTACTGTATCTGCTTTCCAGGGTACAACAGGAATATTATTTTCACCTGTACCAGGCAGCAGGTGGCATCCTCTGAGGTAAGGAGCAGAGATGCCACCCTATCACAGGAGTTTCTGGCATGGCCGTACCGGCGCGAGCAAGATGCATCCATCTGCGATGTACGACCCGGTTCAGGAGGGCCAGCGGGAGAGAAGGATTGAGCATCCCAGGGACTGCTCTCCTTCTCTGGGGGGTTGTGTGTCTGACACACTACGGACCCCTAGCAGAGGCTGGGCAGGGTCTGCTGTGCTGGTGCCGTACTAGTGTGGTGGGCGGGGTTGACGTGGGCTGTCACTGCATGTCCCTGCCCCCCATACAGCACACAAAATACTGGCACTGAGCGTGAAGCCCCACTCCGCCACCTCCGCTGCCAACAATGTCTGCCGGATGGAGTCCCACTCCCATGGCCCCACCCTGGGGGGGAAGCCAGGGCACATTACTGTTGACCTTGGGGAGGGGGTGCCTGCCTGGTGGCCCCACTCAGGGGGTAAGCCTGGGCATGGTGAGGCAGCGAGTGGGAGCAGAGATTCCCTGCGGGGGATCAAAACGGGAGCTACAAATAAATAAAAAGAGAAGATTCTAGCAACTCCAAGAAATCCATAAGATTCTTATTTTTATTTATGATCTCTGATTATACCTTTGAGCTAAAAGCTCGTTACATAGGTTCCATGTCAGGTAGAAACATACATAGGAATAAACAGTTTGCAATTACAACAGTTGCGACATCAAGATAACAGCATAACAGTGAATACAGTAAGACAGCATACAGAGTTGCAACACTGAGGTAAGGATGGGGAGGTAAATTAGGAGGAGGAGGAGTGGCATATAAGCAGCTGAGGGCATGGCCTACCTTTATCAGGTAAAGTAATGGCAGGGGGAGGAATAGTCCAGAAAACAGGAGAAGGGAGCAGCGCAGTGGCCTTGTTGTGCACGAAGTAATCGGGGGTCTACATTATGGGCACACCCCCAGAGTAGCAAGATATAGCAAATGGGAGCTGTCAATGAGTGCAAGGGTGGGGTGGGGAGTCACATGAGGAACCATACACTATTTGCTGACTTAGGGACAGCTTAAATGCCCCTAAAGAGTGACAAAAGCATTTAGCAGAAGCAGTCACATGAGGAACCAGATACTATTTGCTGGCTTAGGGACAGTTTAAAAGCCCCAAGTGTGGGCAGGTTAGTTATATTATCCTGTAGGGTGTTGAACCACAGAGGGGCCTGGTACATGAAAGATCTTTGGCCACGAAAGGTATGGCAATGCGGGATAGTGAAGAACTGGTTTGAAGAATTCCAAGTGGGCGGGGTTGAGTTTCGAACAAGCAGTTGCTGCACCTCAGGACAGCAGACCTAATTGGATTTTCTTGGTCAATAAGCAAGTTTGGTATTTTAGTCTTCCGCTGACAGGTAGTCAGTTAGCCTGGGTGTATAGGTCGCACGTATGGGTCAGTCATGGAGCATTTGTGATTAACCTACAAGCTTTGTTTAGGGCCATTCTGATGTGCCTTAGGGACATGTCAGAGGCAGAGCCATAGACCGCCAGTCTGTAGTCCACTAAGGATATCACTGAGCTGCGCACTGCGATAATTATTGCCTCAGGATTCAGGCAACACTTGTGCCTGTGTAGTAGCTATGCATGAATTGACAGCTTTGGCAGTGTTGTCAATGTGGAAGGTACAGGAGAGTGTGTTGTCGACCGTGAGACCCAGGTATTTGAAATGCGAAACAAGCTGTAGCAGTGATCCCTCATCATTGCAAACTGAGAGGGGGTTGGGTTTTTGCTTCTTTTGAGGGCTGGAGAACAACATCGTCTTAGTTGTTTTGTAGTTAATAATCAATTTGTGGTCAGCAAACCATTCTTCAATGCTGGAAAAATCTTGTTGAAGAGGTCTCTCTAGGTCTCCGGCATCAGGACCACTGTTGAAGATGACAGCATCATCTGTATAAAGGAGGATGTGGCCCTTGCAGGTGAGTGGGAGGTTATTCAGGAAGAGGCGGAATAGGAGGGGGCCCAGGATTGACCCTTGGGGGACGCCAGAGAGGACAGGTTTACAGTCAGAGAGTACCGTGTCTATCCTCACTTGCTGTGACCGGCTGTTGCACGTAGCTACGGAACCAAGTAACAGTGTCAGCAGAGAGACCAAAGTCCACAAGTTGGTCAGTGAGTAGGACATGATTTACCGTGTCGAAGGCTTTAGTTAGATCGATGAATACTGCCCCGACCAGCTGCCCTTGGTCAAGGGATTTGTGTATAAAGCTGGAGAATTCTAGCAGAGCTGTAGTGGTGCTATGGCCGGTCCTAAAGCCATGTTGTTCTGGACATTGCAGATTATATTTTTCAACGTACTCAACAAGTTGATCGGCAACGATTCTTTCTAGCGTCTTAGAGAGGTGGGAGAAGGGAAATAGGTCTAGTTCCCTGGTGAGGCCAGATTGCCATTCTTATGAACCGGGATCACTATGGCAGCTTTCCACCTTTGTGGGAATTTGGACTGCCTGAGGGATAGGTTCATGATACAGATAAGGGAAGACAAGATTTCCTCCAGGGTGAGGGTAATGAATTTGAGGTCTAGGGTGTCTCCGCTGTATCTTCCTTTACCTAGCACCTTGCACAGATACTTCCTAGCTTCAGAGGCTGTTATGGCCTTGAAGTAAAAAAAAGGGGGGGTGCACTGATGTCTGAGGAGTGTGTGTTAGAGGTGTTATGGGTATGGGAGAAGAAGTCGGGGGAAGAACACCATTAAGATCGGTGAAGGTATTATTAAGAGTGTTGGCTATGGATATATTTATTTATTTGAAGTATCAGATTTACAACCTTTGAGCCATCGGCTCATTTACAAAGGTACCTCGTCACATGGAGGACAGAAAACAAAAAACAGAGAGGATACAGTTACAATGGAATAGCCGTCATGTATAGGTTACAGACATTGTTTACAAACATTATATACAGTTTTGGATACAGATATTTAAATAAGCACAGCAAAACATTGTTACCATGAGACAGCATCCGTTACAGTATAATCCATCTTATTCATGAGCCAGAGGTGGATTAGACATTGTTGTAAGTGGTGGCAGTCCATAATGGACTTTGTCAGAGCTTTGGGCCCTAGAGGGCATGAGAGCACAGGCTAGTTTCAGTTACAGGAGCGGACACTGAGGAGGTGGTTGCAGAGAGAGACTTTGAAAAGGGGCAATCTCGGGTGTGCTGGTGATGGTGGCTGGGTTTGCATTAAACCAGACAGGGGCCCAGTAGCAGAAGGATCTCTGGGCAAGGGAGGTTTTTACCCTGGGTACCGCCAGTATAGCTTTGTCCGAGTAACGGGTGGAGATAGAGGTGGAGGCAAGTTGGAGGGAGGCGGTGACCCCAGGAGGGGAATGACTGAGCAGAATTTTCTTGGTCAGTAGGCAGGTCTGGTAGTGGAGTCTTTCACTGAGGTTGAGGAGGTTGGCAGTGGAATAGAGGGAGCAGCTGTAGGTCAGCCTAGGGGCACCAGTTAGGAGCCTGCAGGCCTTGTTGAGGGAGATTTGAATTTTCTGGAGTGTGGAATTATCTGCTGCCCCATACACAGGGAGCCCATAGTCCACTAGGGACAGTATAGAGGAAGTAATGGCACGTCTCAGGGCATCAGAAGGGAGGCAGTCCTTGTGCCGGTAAAGGAGTCCAATCAGAGTGTTTGTGGCAGCCACTAGTGTGTTTATGCTGTCATGGAAGGTAAGGGCAGAGTAGAGGGTAAGCCCAAGATATTTGTAGATGGATACCTGTTCAAGGGGGTGCTGGGGAGGATGAGGAGAGGTGCACTTTTCACTTTGTTTTGGTGGTGGGAGAAAATCATCGATTTTGTCTTTTTTAGGTTAATGACCAGTCTACGGTCATTGAACCATGTTTCGGCCTGGAAGAAGGCGTGTTGAAGGGAGTCCTGGAGGACAGTAGGTTTATGATGTGAGGCATAGAGCACCGCATCATCTGCATACAGTAGGATTTTTTCAGAGCAGGCCTTTGGCAAGGTGTTTAGGTAAACGGAGAAGAGTAATGGACCCAGGATGGAGCCCTAGGGCACCCCGGAGCGGACAGGTACTGTGTCAGATAGGGTCCTGTTTATTTTGACACATTGGGACCGGGTGGAGAGGTAACTGGCACACCTTGCCAGGGAGCCCGTGGAGAAGCCAAGTTGGTAGAGGGAGTCAAGAAGAAGAGGATGGCAGACTGTGTCAAAGGTCTATGAACACAGCTCCAGCAATGTTACCGGAGTCTAGGGAGGAGTGTAGGAAGTTGGTGAATTCTAGGAGGGCTGTGGTAGTGCTAAGGCCTGAATGGAAGCAATGCTGCTCCAGGCATAATATGTCATGCTTGGCTAGGTATTCTATGAGCTGTGTGGCAACCACTCCATATAAGGTCGAGGGTGGGGGGTGCCATTGATCTTGATCATGGTAGGAGCAAATTTTGGCTCCTTATCGGTGGCCTCCTTCAGGTTGCTCCAGAATTTATGTCTGTCATTCCAACTCTGTGCAAGGGCATCTTTGTAGTACTGGTTTTTAGCTACACAGATAGTCCTGGTGCATATGTTTCTTGCCGTTTTGGAGATCAGACTGCTTACCAGATGCCCTGGATACATGCCATAAATGGTCCCTGTGATTTAGGAGTTTGGTGATACCAGGGGACAACTATGGGTTAGAATGGCTCTTGATTTTACGTGTTTTGGCAGGGCATGCTCATCACAGGCCTCACTGAAAAGGCGGATGAAGTGTTCCAGTGCACAGTCCACATCACCGCTCCCTAGAACATCAGACCAGACAGTGTTTAGTAGATCCGATTTCAGTAGATGTAGGTGATCCCTAATAAGGACCCTGTTAGTAATGGTCCTTGGTGGGGGCTTGAAGAACTTGTTTGACCAGCTGAACCAGACTGGAGAGTGGTCACTGATAGCGTCTGGAAGCACGGTAGCCTCTGATATGTGCCCTGAGCGGTTTGTGAATAGCCAGTCTAGTAGTGTACTTGTACCTGTCCTGTAGTTAGTTCTCGTAGGAGACTCTATGATCTGTGTGAGGTGGGCTGCAAGTTCTCAGTAGTATCCTGTTCCTCCAGATCAAACCCTATGGCACTTCCAACTGTTGCATCACAGTGAGGAAAGTGGGATCCTCAGAGGGACCTTGGTGTGTTTATCACAGAGTACTCACTGCATGTGGACACCGTGGAGCTGGTGCTCCTGTCGTAGGGGCTTTCCATACAGTTCTCAGCCTCATCGTCCTTATCAAGTCAGGATTATATTCATACTCGTCATTGAGCGGGTCGACAGAGAGAAGGGAGTGGGCCAGCAACATCGGTGGCACTCGCGAGGCGACTGTGGCAGCGTGTACCTGCGTATCGAGGGGATTAGTGGTAGATCCCTGCTGATGGACCCCCTTGAACCAGGATGTAAGGTAGCAGGTGTCTAATCATATTTGAGGAGGATAGTATCGCCTGAGCGTTGACACCGCATGGTCAATGGGTGCAATTGGGGGAGTCAACAGTGGAGGCGAATCCCCGACATTGATGGCGACGTACCAGCCGTACTAGGCCTGGCAGTACTGCCACACCCCAACCTTGGTGTCATATGATGGTGGTGGTAGTGGTGGTGGGGGCAAGTGGTGTTGCCACTGGAAAAGATGATGGCGCCGAAGTCATACCTGCTATGGAGGGGGTGACCTGAAATGCACCAGGGAGGCTCTCTCCTTGTCCATGTCCTGATGCTTGCACCTGTGAATCCTTGATTCCTTGTCCAGGGATCTGGAGGACCTGGACTCTGTCAACAGGGCTGGCGATGCGGCAATACTCTTCTGCTGGAGCTCCTTCTCCATTCTAGCCGCCTTCTGCTCGAGGAGATGTTTTTCTAGAGCCCCTTTACGGCGTTGCCTGGCTGTGGAATTAAAACCCTGGCAAATTCCACAGACTTTCACGTCGTGGTCCGGGCCTAGGCAGCAGACAGAAGTCGTAAGAATCAGTGTAGATCTTCTCTCCACATTCTCAATACCAGAATAGTTTCGAAGGTTCCTTCGACGACACACAGGTCATCAAAAATCACTATAAAAGTGATTAGTTTTCTAACAAGAAAACTGCAGCAGGGACTTCCTGTTGCATCACCAATCTGCATGGCAGCTTGAATCCCAAGCTCTGTGCCTAAGATGACCATCACCCTGGTAAAACTACTTAATCACTGGCAAAAACAAACCAAAACGCTAATGCCAAAGGGGAACATACATAGAGGTCGCTCACAGACTGAGAAACTCGCAGAGATGGAGCCGGAGGGAGACGGACTGCGATCTGAGGCCTCAGACTCCGAATTATCACAGGCCTCAGCCGGTATCAACCACCAGGATCCTGTGTCTCAAACTCTGGGCAATTTCCAAGCTCCAAGAAAGCGGGTAAAATTGGACACCATATACACTGAGCTGTTAAGTTTTCGAGCAGAAATGAAGCAACTATATGGGGAACTTAAGAAGGATGTAGAATTACTCGAACAACAGGTGGATGATTCAGAGAGACAAATAACTGTCGCAGAGAACAGATTAGACAGACTAGAACAAGCAATCCAAACTATACAAGAAACCCAATTTCAAATACTACGCAGGTAAGAAGACTCAGAAAATCGTGCCCGTAGAAAAAACATAAGGGTATACGGAATACAAGTAGGGGCAGAGGAACAAAATTTAATGGAGTTTTTTTCTATGGTGTTACATACGGCACTTGAACTCCCTGATGACACGGAACTGAATTTGAAAGGATGCATAGGGCCTTGGGCCCGAAACCAAATAAGCCTGATGCGTGCCCACGATCTATCATAGCGCGTTTTCTCAAATATTACAACCAAAGAATGTGTCCTACTTACAGCATGGAGAACACAGAAAATCTTTCATTGCCAAGATCGAATATATATTGACAACGATTATGCCCCCGACACCCTCCGGGCCCACAGAGAATACCAGCCTTTCTTTGCTCTGCTCAAAGATAACAAAATCAAGTTCACCACTTCTTACCTTCCAGGATGATTATACAGTTCCCTGAGGGCAAAAAAGAATTAGATTCTCCAGAAGAAGCCAGAGCTGAAATTCTGCGGCATGGCATACAAATACAGGACAGAACCCCAGACCCACCTGGCTCCCAGAGAGCGGAGAGATGGCAAGAGGCGGCACAATCCAGAAACAAGAGAGTGGAATCCAAAAGTCTCTCCAACACATTGGTTAAAACGCTAGCTTAGTTTCGCCGCACTGCAGTGGCCACCTAAAACCTACATGGGATCTGAGAAATATTTCCTAGAGAACTCTGTCATGCAGCCAGGTTTGGTTTACTTTTTGACTGTTCTAGCTATGGTATTACAAATTGCACATCACAATCTGCGAGGTGTGGTCTCTCCTTGAGAAGTCGGTCTATAATGGGGGAAATCGCTACCAGTTTGCCCTCTTTTTCTCTGTAGTAAAACACCTAAGAGCAGCATTGCCTAGGAGGACTATCTCTGTAAAACAAATGTGGGGAACCTCATTTAATAACATTGCTTCCTACAAATATCCCCCCTCCAGTGGCTTATCAACTGTCTTCATGCAAGATTTACTAAGGGTTTAATGGTTTTATATGCTACCACATGGGTGAACGTAGAAGAAAAATGGCCGATGCCAGAGAGTGAACATTTAAAATTTATTGAAGGAAAAACCTGTATGGTAGAGGGGTGTATAATTCAGGAGCTAAGTTGTACAAGTTTAATGCCTAGGAGGGCGCCCCCCCCCCCCGGGAAAGCCTTGTATATTTATTAGTGGCGAATTTCTCAGTTAATTAAGATGTGTTTACTGTGTGGGAGTTTAATCTTGTAGATACCCGCTGGTTTCATCTGCTCCACCATTCTATATCTGGGGAAGACTACATAATGGTTTACATTAAGGGAACAACACCTGGTTAACAGAGCAGACGATCCTCTTTCCTGTTGTAATTACTGAGTTTCAATGTCGTTTTGGGCCCTGAAGCTATGCTTGGGACCATCCTGACGCACCGACTACACCCTTTCCCTTTGATTTGGTTCTTATACCAGAGTCTGCCCAGCCCTAATTTTTTCTATGGGCCGATAGCAGACAGTTTCTACTTGAACCAACCCCACTTTATTTCTCCTAATTTGGGGGGTGACTGCAGCCCCTGGGAGGCCCATGTGGTTAAGCTAGCTGGCTTACCTCTCCCTCTAGCAGTCATACATGTTACCGCCTAGGATAGGAGAGAGCAAATACTCTTCTCACTATTCATGGAAGTCAAGACACATTTTGTAAATAGTTTACCTGCTGCACTGCAGGATCCTATCTGGAAAGCCCAGTTGGCGACTAGATATCAGACTATATTTGATGCTCGGTTTGAGCGGAATGCTCCACCATCCTCAATAAAAGTTATTTCTTATACCTTGAGGTGGAAATTGTTGTTTTTTATTTATTTTAGTTTTTGTTATAAAAAAGGACACGACACTACCTTTATAAATAGACAGACAAATAATTGGAGAACAGCAGCTGTGATTTACTGAAAATTAATCAAGATTAATGAAGGAAGTGGACATCTGACAAGGCACTTGGGAGCATCGGGGAGGGACACAGGGATGGGTCAACCACTGCTGAAAGTCAGGAGGGTTCGAGTACATACATGGACCCCTTTCAATTATTTTAAAAATGGATACGGCATCTTTAATACTTTCCCTGAATATCAATGGGATCCATCCTCCAATAAAGAGACATCGCCTGCATCAGTTCTTGAGGTGGGAAAAACTAGAGATAATTCCCTGCAGGAGACCCACTTGTCCCAAACTGAGCATCTGAAATTGCAAAATCAGAACTATGCTCTCCTGGTTTCATCTTCACATACTTCGGGGAGGAAGAGGGGGGTCACATTGCTCATTACTAAAACGGTGAACTGGGTGGAAATAGATAGACATGAGGACACAGAGGGAAGATATGCCATAATATCTGGCCTCCTATATCACAGAGAGGGGACTTTTGTCTCCACTTACTTCCCCCTCTTGGCTCCCCAAAGTCAGTCTGTTCAAAGATTTTTATCAGATCTGCTGTTAATACATAAGGGGCAATGAATAATGAGGGGAGACCTGAATAATGTTTTAGATCCTATGCTTAATGTCTCCAGGTGCCTTGCTCATAGGGTTAATCCCCTACAAAAACATTTTAAGCTTAACATATCCAATCTCGGCTTTGTAGATGCATGGAGGCATACCTTTCCTTCCACTAAGAGTTTTACACATATATCCCCCAGTACGGGGTAGCCGTCAGATTAGATTATATGTATACAACTGCAGAACACTATGACTCAGTTTCTGATATCTGGCATGGGCCTCCCCTACTGTCAGATCATTCCCCGGTTTATCTGAAGGTGTGCCTGAGTAATATGCCTAAGTTCAATCATTGGCGTCTGAATGACCAACACTTAAGGGACCCAGAATTTTGACAAGAAATACTAGACTTAATCCCAGATATCATTAGAGACAACCAGAACCAGAAGACCTCTCCGGGATCCTCTGGGACACCCTTAAGGTGGTCCTACGAGGACTAATAATTAAAACTTCTGCTAAGAAGAAAAGGGAGAGAGACAGGAGCTATACTGAGTTACAAAATGAGTTAGATACCCTACACGTGATGCTGGAACAGTGAGACAACTCTGTCAAGCCCGCCCTCCTGCAAATTAAGCACCAAATTCAAAAGTGCTTAGATCAAAAGATAGAGCAACAGCTATTTTATCTTTAACACTATCATTATGAGGGGGGCCCGAGAGGAGCCAGAAAACTTAGAGAACAAAAAGCCAGAACCGTAGTTTCCTCCCTTTATGACCCCAACACTAAAATTTTGCACACTCAACCCTCCAAGAGCAGAAACATTTTTGCTCATTTTTACCAACATTTAAATACACAGGAGAGATCCCCCTCTTCGGTTGAAATTTCGGCCTACTTGAACTCCCTTAACCTCCTTAGTCTTACATCTTCCCACGCCCAGCTGATTAATAGGCCTATCTCTAGAGCTGAGGTAGATCGGGTTATCTCTGAAGCAAACACACTGAAAGCTCCTGACCCAGACAGCAACCCAGTTGAATTTTATGAGGCCTAGAAGGACACACTGGTCCCCATTTTACTTCCAGCCCTCCAAGCAATCCAACAGGGAGAGACCCCCCCCCCCTTCCTGGCAGTATGCCACTACTGCTGTGGTCCCTAAACCCTTTAAAGATCCAGAGCAGGCTGCAACTTATAGACCTGTATCCATGCTAAATTTCGATTATAAGGTCTACATGGCCATATTAGCACATAGATTTGAGGATTTAGTTCCCTACCTAGTAGACCCGGACCAAGTAGGTTTTATTAAGGGGCGTTAGGCTCACGATGCCATCAGGCATACTTTTTTATTACTTAATATGCCACAACCAGACGTATACCCTTTGTCACCCTGAGTCTTGACGCGGAGAAAGCATTTAACAGGGTTGCCTAGTCCTTCTTATGGACGGCCCCATCTCATTTTGGCTTTCCGGAGGCCCTGGTGTCCCAGCTTCAAAAAAATGCATCACTCCCCTAAGGCTTATGTGCACCTGGATGGTACTCTCTCAGACCCCATTTCCCTTGCTAGGGGCACTCGACAGGGATGCCCCCTCTCTCCCTTGTTATTCATATTATACTTAGAACCACTGGCTGCTGCGATTCGTCAAACTCTGGGGGTGGAGGGCGTCCCTACTGCAGATAGACAATTCAAGCTGTCTCTGTTCGCAGATGATATATTGCTTACCCTTACAAACCCCTAACACTCAATCCCAGAAGTCTGGACACAACTTCGTAGATTTGTGGCCCTGGCAGGATGTAAAGTTAATGAGCAGAAAACTGAAGTTCTACTATACAACTTCCACCCCACTCCCAAACTAAAACTATCCTACCCTCTAAAATGGAACAAAGTCACTATGAGATATTTTGGGGGTAAAACTGGCGACCAACCTAGAAGTTACTGACCTCATAAACTATGAACCCCTTACCTCCCAATTGGCCCTAGATATGACCAGATGATCCCACTCCCTCTTAAGCTTTTTTAATCACATAGAAACCATAAAACAAAATGTCTTACCCCGGGTTCTGGTTTCCCTGCAAAACCTGCCTCAGCCCACAACCAACATATATTTCACAGCCTGGGACCGGTTGCTATCTAGATATATATGGGCTGGAAAGCCTCATCGGGTGCGATTTTCAGTATTGCAGCTTCCAAGGGAGAGAGGGGGCTGTAATTTACCATGTTTCCAAAACTATCATAGGGCTACACAACTATGTGTGCTTGTGGGATGACTTAATCCACTATATAAAGCAGACTGGAAACAGACAGAGACAGTTTATAATGACTTGAGTCACCTGCCTGAATTTCTCTTTGCTAACCCTCTAGCGTGCAATATTTTAAGTAAATACTCCTCCTACGTCAGGGAACCTATGAGGATCTGGTTGCATACTCATTATTTTAGCCAACAGGAAATGCTTTTTATGAGGGCAGTTCCCTTGGATAGATCCTTCCCCCCAACCTGGAAGGTGGTAGAAGCCAGGTTTGGTGGACTAAGGGTTTAAAATATGTATATCAAATGGTGGGGCCTACTGGCTTACTTGTGTTTACAACCCTGCAAAAATCTTATGATCTTTTACCCCCGGAATTCCATGAGTATATGCAGCTAAGATCGTACTTGTTGAGATATGAAAACTCACTGGCGGACATTGCTGAGAAAGTCCCTACAATGGTCCAGCTACTAATACACTTTACCAAAGGGACTCTTCCTTCTCATGAAATTAGTGCCATCTATAATGCATTAAGTGAAAGACCCCCTGATTCTATGGAAAGTTTGAGGATAACTTGGACCAAGGAAATACAAATGGATATCTTGACTTCAGCTTGGGAGGGGATAGCTGGTTCGGCCACCTGGGTGGTCCAGGCCTCATACTGGAGGGAGTATATCTAGAAATTCAGGGCCCGATATTTTAGGACCCCTCTGCTAACCTCCAAATATTCTGGGGAGCCATCTGGGGCCTGTTGGAGGGGGTGTGGGACTGGTCTTGTGGGACAGACCCATGTCTTGTGGTTGTGCCCTCTAATCCAAGGGTTTTGGAAAGAGGTGATAGATGAGTTACAGGAGATTTATGATAGGGGAGTCCTCGACCACCCAGCATTTCTATTAACATTTACCCTCCCACAGAGAACAAAGGTTGATAAAAATCACCTATAAACAAACAACTCTGTTAGTGGCTGCTGCTCATAAAGCAATTACACACCTGTGGCCAACCACAACCATTCCCACCAAACTGTCCTGGTGAAAACTGTCCGGGAAATTTATTCCATGGAACGCCACTCGGCTAGTCTTTTAGACCAAAAAGTAGTATTTGAAATCCGCTGGTGGAAGTGGGTTATTCACCATTTAGCTTATTATCCAGAGTTTGTACCCTGATGCTCATTATGAAATCTAGAACTTAATTAAGTGATGTGCGACACTCATGCCTGATATACCCCTGGGTATTCCTTGTATATCTACCCTTTTCTCTTTTTTTTTTTTTTTGTAATTTATTGTATACATTTACCTGTCTATAATCATGATGCATTGTTTAGAAATCCACTTGTCCGTATATAGCTTATGTACTGAGACCTTGTTGGGTCAGGCTTTGGCCTATCTCTGTTGGATGTATATGAACTGCCTGAACTGGAGTATATTGTTGTGTCTACATGAGTAAAGAACTAATTAAAAAAAAAAAAAAAAAGAAAAGAAAACTGCAGCACCCGGGTTGGGGGTGGCACGAAGGGATACGTTAGGTCAATCGGGGCCACAGTACTGGGGACGGCATGAACAGCGACAGGGCATTTGGTAGGCTGGAAGGCAGGCAGCCTGAAGGAGTGGCCGGCCGAGGGGACGGGGAGCATAAAGAAAGAAAGCAAAAAAAAAATATATAAAAAATAAATAGTGGTTATTGCAACAGCATTTCCTTCAGCGGTCCAACGAATATGGTTGATGGTGGGAAAAGAACTGAGAGAAGGAGGAGCCACCCACATTTATATGCGAGCCTAAGTCTCATGTCATCGTGGATGGCCCCTGGCTGACCGCCTACAAGCGTTTCTGTTGTCCTACTGCTATAGGTGAGGCCTGATGAAAGACATATCCTCGAAAAGATCAGGAATGTTAAGTGACGTATCCAGGCACAGTCGTTAGTTGAGCACCTTTCTTTGGTCTGGAATGGTAAGTGGCTTGCTTAACGTCACACAGTGAGTTTTTGACTCTAGTAGAGTCGGGACCGGTGATCTTCTGGTTCCTAAACCAGTGCTCTAATCACTCGAACACACTGTCTCTTTGAACTGATAATGCTGTGATGATATACAGGAAAGTATTTTGAAACACTTGTATGAAATCATACCACTAATATGGGTTACTGCTTTTTTGCCATAACTCTTTGCAAAGGAGTCCCAACAAAATCTTTTCCTGAATAAATATCTCCTGTCTGACCTCGCTGGCATAGGTGCCTGTACACCAGCAACCTTGGTTTGCACACCAGCCTGGGAACACTGCAGGGCTGGTGCAAGAAGGCTTGAGCCTCTGATAAAATGCCCTCCTTCTCTGGGGGCTGGGTGACTCCTGTTACTGCTTTGCCATCTGGCTGACCATCCATGGTAGTACAGTGTGAATGCAGGTGCATGGGAGGGTAGAATGAGCGGACAATGCTGCATCAGGCTTTCCTACTAATTGTGCATTACACACCCAAAACAAAAGAAGGGTCTAGAAAATAGAAAAAATAGGCAGGTTGCATAGATTAAGCCCATCCTGCAACCACAGTCGGCCTCTCGGAGCAGCATCTCCACTGGCAGCACCCACCTCGAACATAAAAGCTGGTCTGGTATAGGAACAATACAGTATTCACCTTGGAGTTGTAATGGAGGAGTCCCACCCCAGAGGCGCTACCTGGGGAAGGTAGAAGGTATTCACAGTTGCAGCGTTCTTGGGGGACCACAGAAGAAGGCTGGGCAAAGGCTCTACAGCTGGGAATGGCACATGGACAAGGTGGAAGAAGGACGGCTCAGAGGGACCAGTGGAGAAATAAAGCATGTTGGGGGGGTTGGGGAATCTCCCTATGCTGGCCCAGCACTGACGACTGAGGCACTGGATGCCACAACACACTCCAGGCCAGTGACCTGTGTTCAGAAACGAGCACAGTTTGCCGGGGGTTGGCTGGGGAGGGGAGAGGACTAAGCACCTGAGGAATTGCTCTACTCTCCCGGGGGTGGGGGAGAGACTGCATGCTCCGCCAAATAACTGTCACCAGATGGAGGTCTGGTGGTAGTGTGGGACAGAAGCAGCCTGAAGTAGGGCGGTGCTGTGGGACTTGACAGCATGCACGTGCCTCCACAACCGCACACTGATGAGCACATCCCAGCGTTGGGGAAAGAAGAAAATGGGTGGCAGGACATGCGTATATGAACCCTACCTGCTGATCCCTCACCCGTTGCATCGCTAGGACACAGGGGCTAGAAACTGAATGTGTGCTTCGGCGGTGGGAGGATAGCCTTTCCCTCCTGACCCTGCCAAGGGGGGGGGGGGGAGTTGTGGGGATACTCTGGTCCCCAAATAAGTCCCAATGAGATGCATGCCAGTGAGGGTCAGCGAGGCAGAGCTGAAGGAAGTCCAAGCTGTTCTGACCACAAAGGAGAATAAAACACCTTTATAAACTAAAACAACAACAACAAAAAAACCTCCCTTCCTCACTGATCACCTTACCTGTGACTTATTATGGGAAGAGGTGGTGAAGAAAGAAGATGTTTGAACTGATGTGTGCTCAACACCTCTCCTTCAAAGTTCACCTCCCACATTCTTGAACCTGGGCGAGCACAGTATATCAGTGGTTGCTGACTCCAAGAACCTTTTGCCATTGGAAAGAAACAGGCACCATACTCTCCTTCTCTTTCTTTGTTCCCAATTTTCCAAAACTTCTCTCTGATTAAAGAACAACAACAAAAAAAAACAGTAAAGCAACTGTGCAAATACCTTCAGCTTAAATATGTTACAGCAGAAACCTCTTAAAATGTAGTATATTTTATCAAGCGCAAAACTGCAAGAGGTTTTCCATACACGTGTTGTCTGTCTGCACTGTGATGGTTCAGAAGAAAAGGATACCTCTGTAAAACTGGTACTAGTGCTAACAGGATTTTAATTTACCATGGAAATAAACTTATGTCTGGTGCATGTATGCATTTCAGTGCTCTTAAGTATTCAGAAAACCTCCACACTAGCATAATAATACATCTTCCTGAAGTCTGTGTACACTTTGTTGTAATTTTAAAGTGGATTAATCTGTCATTTTAATAAAACAGTAGTGCATATTAGTGCAAAAGTGTTGTATACCTTTTTATTCCATTCCATCCCTTGTCTTCTGGCTTGTAAGTTGCCCTGTCTTCCATGTTTTGAGTGTAACTTACTTTTTGGATTTTAAATTATTAACAGGAGTAATTCTTTTAAAACTGCTATCTCCAGGTTTTCATCAATATTCTCAGCTGTTTTTGAACACTTGTTAACATCACTTTTCTTGTTCAAAAGGTGAAATAGTATGCAGTGATGTTGCTGTCTCTCCTTATGGGACAATAGGTGGTCAAAAATCAGACGAGAATACCATTATAAATCTAGCAATAGCCATACTATCTAGCAAGAGCCAATACAGCTGCAGCCGAGGTCCAACGGAACACAGCACTGCCCGCCGTGTCCAAGATGGCTGTCGGAGGGCCTTTCACATGCACAACAACTTGCGCATGGACACTGGTCTCCAGTGGCCATCTTGGACATAACAGACTGTGCCACCAGAGTTCAGTGCGCATAGATGAGTTGTCGTGCATGCACAGAGAACTCCTTCGGCCATTTTGGACATGGTGGCCAGTGTCGTGTTCCACTGGTGACTGGCAGACAAAACAGCACTGTAAATGCGCAGCGATTGCTGTTAACCTCCACTGTTTACAAGTTCGTCCGGTATCCAGTAATCTCCTTTTACTCTACTGTGCTCCCAAGATGTTTGCTGGGCTACGCCCACTGCAGCCGTAATAACAACAGCATTTACAACATTATTTTTAAGGAAAGAAATTTCACTTGCACCACATTTGAAATGACAGATACAGTACTGTTTAACTCAAAAAATTAAATAGTCACCTCTTGGTTGGCAAGTGATGCAAGTGGGAAAACATTAACAAATAAGTGATATGATATCCCTAAACTGTAACTTGATTTTGATAAAAAAAAAAGGAGGGGGCTGCATTGTGAAAATAGTTGCCCAGTGAGATATTAAACATCTGTCACTGAGCCAGTCCGCCGGCAGCAGAGGCAGGCTTAGTCCATCTATGATGCCGACGACCCAGGTTCGGAAACAGACTCAGGATGTTGGAGGAGAAGGATTTAGCAACCTAGAGACTGCTCTTTCTCCGGGGAGTCCGCACACCACGGACTCTCTGGAGGCGAGTGGGGATCCATTTGTGCTGGCGCCATCACCTATGGGGGGATGGGGAGGACGCGGGTCATCACTTACGTCCCTGCTCCCAGGTACTGCCGCATCCGCAAAATTCCGGCCTGAGCAGGATGCCCTGTTCCACCGCCAACCCCGCTGCCAACAGTGTCCGCCAGGGAGGGGTCCCGCTCCTATGGCCCCACCCTGGGGGATAAGCCAGGGCACGCATCAACAGACTGGGGAGGGGGAACTCGCCCGGCAGCCCCACCCACGGGGTAAGCCTGGGCATGGGGGGGTGGCACCCAGGTGGGGCTGTGCTCCCTTCGGGGAGGAAGGAGGATCGGACTACAAAAACATTAAAGAAAAAATAAAAAAACATCATCTGTCATTATCTGCCTACAGTTTAATATCACCAAAGTGGGTTAAAATTCCCATCACTTCCCAATACTTTTAGATTTTAAAGCATCAGTATTTTTAGTTGGCAAAAAATGTCATATATAGTTTTTGTTTTTTTACAATTAATGTATTTCTGGCATAATTAGATTCATTATCGGTATACTGTTATTCCACTGAGAAGTTTTTAAACAGATTTTATTTAAAATATTATCATTAAAGACTCAAGTCATTAAAGATAGCTGCTACTAGCAATTTTTAAACATCCCTTCCCTGGAGAATAGTTGACTTTGAACGCTAGACTCCAACCGTGGATGTATTAGGAGGGTGCTACCAAACATTTCTGGATGTTAAACAGCACAGTACTACACCAAAATGTTTAATTTATTCATAGTGGGCGTGGCCGAAGAATGTAGACATCTGAAAACTTTGAAACGCCATATCTCAGTTCAGAAGGGAGATGCAATGAAAAAAAATGATACACAGATACAGTAGATTGATGTTTTCCACAGGATTATATTATTACTAAAAAAACTATAGAATTAATTTTTAAGCTCAGTACACGACATAAACTCAGATTTATATTATGATGTGCACTGTAATGTATTCACTTTGCCATGTTTTAGTTGTATAAAAGAGTAGCAAAGGTCAACATAGTACAGTAGCTCACAAATGTATTTGTTATGTTTATATACTTCTAAAGTACTAATAGAAATTTAAATCTGATTTTTTTTCTTCCATTCGGCATCTCTTAGGATTTGCTGACTGTTTTCCAAGCAGTTAAAATTAAAATTTTAAGACTGAGAATAAAAAAACTATGATAAGGTTTAAAGAATGCTGTGCAAGTCCACCCTCTACCACAAACGGCCTTAATTTGCTGAAACCAATGAATACAATAACAATTGCTTAATTAACTACTGTTTATCACTGCTCAACCAATAGTTAACCTTGCTGACCTATATTTAGACTGGGAATTATTTAGCTGCAATCCTGAAAGAAAAAATTACTCACCATAGTAATGTTGTTTCTTCTAATGGAGTCTTGCTTTATTCTGACTATATGCAGTTAGCCCCAGCACTTGAACTGCCCCGGAGAGTAAAGGGTTAACTCTATGCAAAAGTATAGAACGCTGAGCTCGAGCTCGGTTTTCAAACCTCTGTCTGTGGCAGGGTTTTATTTAACTCTAAAAATTGATTAGCGTTTTGCTCATAAAAGTGCTAAAACATTGTAAAAATGCATAGCACTTGCCTCATTGTGTTTAACAAACATGACACTTCTAGAAATCCCATATAAGTGTCCGCCGGGTGCAGCGGTTGATTCGCTATGACGCCAGCGACCCAGGTTCGGGAACGAGCCTGGGGAGCTGGAGGGTCTGCCAGGAGAGGACTTGAGCGCCCTAGGGACTCGCCTGCCCCTCCGGGTGAGGGTGCCAGAGCTCGCTTCTTGCCTGGCCCCGTGGAGACCCGGACAGCAAGTCCGATGCAGAATGGAGGGGGACGTGCCAGACGTCGGCACCTTAGCGCCCTGACGCGGGGGACATGGCACGTCCAGAAAACAGGAAAAATGCCTCGCAGCCTCCCGGTAGACGGAGCACCAGGCCCCGACCCTCAATGCCTCTACCAGGTCCAGAGACAGCGTCCCGACGAAATGCAGATGATTCGGGGTGTGAAGCCCCCACCCCGTACCCGCCTGGGGGGTACAGGCACAGCTCCATGGGGATGGACTGCTCCGGTCACCTGGTAGGTGAGCGAGGGCTAATAAGGCCATAGGTGTCTCCCGAAGAGGGGGAGAGCTGCGAGGAGAGGGGGAGCATAAAAAAAAAAAAAAGAAAACCTATATAAATACTTTCTGTACATTTAGTATTGCCCCAGGAAAAAAACTGCTAATCAATTATTTAAAACCCTGCTGTGGTACTCTGAAGTGTAACAGTCAGATTCTTACGAGCACTAAATTAACTCAAAAGAAGAAATTGTTTCCAAAGTTTTGTGCCAAATGGCAAAACAAAGCTTTTAGGGTCAGAAGATTCAAGTCAAGAACACCCAAAAAGAACACAACAGGTAATGGTTTACCAAAATGCTTAATAACAAACCAAAAGAAACCCCCTAAGAGATGGAGGCATGTCCAGTACACATCTGGGGTGCAGCATTTTGTGCCTGCCCCACCACATCCCAAAACTACTAGGTTTCAGGAGGGGAGGCAGAGAGGGAGGTCAGAATACAGCAAGACTCCATTAGAAGAAACAACATTACTATTGTGAGTAATTTTTTCTTCAAGCAACATGAAGTCTTGCTGTATTCTTTTTTTTTTTTTTCGAACTCTGTTTATTGCCCACACAGCTGAACTCTCTCCAGTGACCTTCCTTACTGCAATCTTTACCTCCTTGCATTGCTCGGTATCCTTCTCCGCTACTCCCTGGCACCAGGAATCCCCCGGGTCTGCCCTCCAGGGAAGGGCCGCCCCTGCCCAGGGCACTCTTTCTATCAGTACTGAGCCACCAGGCCGGAGAGGGGAAGGGAAACAGAGAGGACCAGGCCTGACTACAGGAGTGTGGATTGCGGGGGAAGGTGCCACCACCTATCAGTGGTAGAGGGGTTTTTTCTTAGTTATTTTCTCCCTTGTGGAGCCGGGCTGTCATGGCAACGTGCTGACGCCACAACGTTACTATGGGCTCCCTCCAGCCACTGCCAGATGGCACGCGTCATGCAGTCATATCCCCATCCCTTCCCTGGGAAGAGAGAGCAGTCCTACGGATGCTCGATCTCTTCCTCCCCTCTGCTGACCTCCCCGGCCCCGGCTCGTTCTCGAACCCGGGTTGCCAGCATGGCGCAAGGTGCAACGTCCAGCGCCTCAACCCTCAGTGCCACTGGGCTGACTGTCTTGCTGTATTCTGACTATATGCAGACTACCAAGCAGTACCCCCTTGGAGGAGGGAGTTGGAGAACCTATTTTGGGAACAAGCCGTGCCAAACCTAGCATCACTTTGTGACAGAATGTTCAAAGAGTAATGCTTGGTGAATATGTGAACAGATTTCCAGGTAGCTGCTTTACATATCTCCACCAACGGTATATCTCTAGCTGTTGCAATAGAAACAGCTGTACCTCTGGTAGAGCAAGGCCTCAGGCCTCAGGGAGGTTCCTTCCCAAGTTTAGAAAATAGCAGAACTGAATGCAAGAGACAATCCACCTGGCAACAGACATCTTGGTAGCAGGCTTGTCCTTTCCAACCTCACCATAAGTGAGAAATAATTGAGAACAATCCTTCCTATGGGCTTTAGTATGCTCAATATAGTAACTGAGAGACCTTTTCACATCTAGACTGTGCAGCCTCCTCTCTCCAGAGGAAGAGTGATCAGTGAAAAAGACAGGCAGGGACATAGACTGGTTCAGATGAAAGTCTGACACCACCTTGGGAAGGAACTTTCTGTTGGTACGAAGGACCACCTTATCCCTATGAAAGGAATGAAATCAGGTTCCACTGATAAGGCCTGTAGTTCACTGATCCTCCTAGCTGAGGTAATGGCTACCAGAAATAGTTTTCCAAGTCAAATATTTCAGCTCAGCTGAAGATAAGGGTTCAAAAGGAGGCTGTGTAAGCTGTGCAATACAGATGTTCAGATCCCAAGAAGGAGTAGGCTCCCATAAGGGAGCACTGACAACGACCAAGCCTTTGAAGATCTTCTTGAAAACTGGATGAGAAGCTAGGGAAGAGGCCTTACCAGCCGAAACAGACACAGCTGCCAAGTGTACTTTAAGAGTAGTAGACCGGAGGCCTAAACTGTTAAGATGTACCAAACAGTCCAAAGCAGTGGCAATGTCAGCCAGCTTTGGCTTAATTTGCCTACTGTAACACCAGAAACCAAACCTCTTCCATTTGGAGTTGTATGTCTTCCAAGTGGCAGGCTTCCTGCTAACTTTTAAAATATCCAAGACTGATTGGGACAGATGCAAACTTGCATATTCTAGCTCTTCAAGAGCCAGGTTTTGTGCCTGAGAGTCTGAAGGTTGGGGTACAGAATCCTCCCGAGAGGAGATGAGGAGATTGTACTGCCTGGGAAGACACAAGGGCAGTGTTACTGACAGTGACAAGAGAAGAGGATACCAAGGCTGTCTGGCCCAGTCTGGAGTCACCAGAATTACCCTGCAAGGCCGGGACCTGATCTTTAACAGGACGCAGAATATCAGAGGAAAAGGAGGAAATGCATACAGAAACTTGTTTGTTCAATCTAGTAGAAGAGCATCCTGGGGAACAGAACCCAGAAGGGGTGGTCTGCAGCAATACAGAGGGAGTTGATGATTGTCTGGGGCTGCAAAGAGATCTATCTCTGGGGTGCCCCATCTCCTGAAAATGACAAAGAATTACAGGATTCAGGGTCCATTCATGGTGACCCTGAGAAATCCTGCTGAGAGCATCTGCTAGAATGTTGTCCTTCCCTGGGAGGTGCACAGCCATCAAGGAAGCCTGCAGGGAATAAGCTAGAGATCAAATGTTCATGGCCTCTGTGCACAAGGCCGAGGACAGAATGCCTCCCTGTTTGTTGATGTACCACATGGTTGTGGTATTATCTGTTCTGATCTGCACCACCTTCCCTTGGACAACTGCTGAAAATGTCTGAAGTGCAAGAAAGACAGCTCTTCATTCGAGAAGATTTATATGCAGAAAGGACTCCTGGTGTGACCAAGTTCCCTGAGCTGTAAGATTATCTAGGTGGGCCCCCCATACCAAGAGAGAGGCGTCTGTAGTGAGAATCACAGAAGGGACCTGACTTGCGAAGGGGACCCCTTGTCGAAGATTGTCCTCGTCCAACCACCACTGAAAGGCCTGGACCAGGGTTTTGGAGACTGGAACCAATTTGGAGAGAGGGTCCTTTTTCTGAGACCAGAAAGATCTGAGATGAAACTGAATATCCCTAATTTGAAATCTTGCTCCCTGAATTACTGCTGTGGAAGTTGCCTTGTGTCCCAGTAGCTGTAGAAAGTGTCTGGCTGGACGAGACACCAGAAGACAAAAAGAGGAGGCCAGAGTGACCACAGACTGAACCCTTGAGAAAGGAAGAAATACTATTGCTTGAGCTGTATCTATTTCCACTCCTATGAAGGTGAGAAGCTGGGCTGGCTCTAGAATAGACTTCTCTAAATTCAGAATGAAGCCCAAGGATTCTAGAAGTCTTTGGGTGACCTTTAAAGCTGACTTGACTTGGTCTGAGGGCTGGCCCACTAGGAGACAGTCATCCAGATATGGGAACAGAAGGATGCCCTGCCTCCTGAGGAATGCCACCACCACTGCAAGACACTTGGTGAGCACCCTTGGAGCAGATGTTAGGCCGAGGGGCATGGCCCTGAATTGGTAATGGCCTGAGGGCAACTCGAACCTGAGGTACTTTCTGTGGGAATGTCTGATAGGTATGTGGAAGTAAGCATCCTTGAGATCGAGGGAGGCTAGCCAGTCTCCTGGTCTCGGAGAGGGAAGAATTACTCCCAGAGTCACCATTCTGAACTTTGGTTTTGTCAAATGTTTGTTCAGGTACCTTAAATCCAATATAGGTTGCCACTCACCTGTCTTTTTGGGGGTATGGAAGTATCTTGAATGCAGTCCTTTTCCCCTGTGACAAAGAAGTACCTTCTCTACTGCTTGCAGAAGAGAGGAATAGTCTGCCTCTAGGGCCTTTGTCTCCAAGGGAGAAGGAGGACTGAAATACTTTGGTCTCATTTTTGGGAACATTTTGAAACTGAGAACAAGTCCCTGGCTCACTACTTCCAGGACCCATTTGTCTGAAGTAACAGACTCCCAGGCCTGGGAGTAGTGAGCCAGCCTGCCCCCTCCTGGGATTAGGAAGGCGACCCTGACTGACACCTCAGGGTGTCTGCTTGGCAGGGGGCTTGGAATGAGTAGCTGATGGGGTCCTGGTTACCCCACGTCTACCTCTTCCCCTAAAGAACCCCCTCTCCTGGAAAGAGGAGGAGGCCTGAGCTTGGTAAAAAGGCCTGCCCCTAAACTGCTGCCTCTGAGGAGTGGTCTGCTTCTCTTTGGCTGCAGCACTCCTATAGGTGGTCCTGTACGCATCCATTTTCTTCATGTAGTTCTCAGTTTGCTCTCCAAACAGAGAATTGCATCCCTTGTCTACTCAGAAATTAACTGCACTGTCATGTACACTGCTGTTGTACTTTACGTCTGTAACAAGAACTTGTTGTACTTTCTCTGTTTAGCTCTCAGTGTACACCTTGTACCTGTGTCGCACCTGGAAAATGAACCTCGGCTCAGTGTGCCTTTCCCAGTCACCAATTTTAAAATAAAAAAAATTACCAGTTACAGGAAAGTCCATGGCCTTAGCCTGGGTATCCTGAGAGAGGTTGGTACACCTAAGCCAAGCAAATATCCTCATGGAGATAGATGTAGCCATGACCCTGGAATGAACATCATTGGAATCAACAGCATCGTGGAATTACACCTTAGATGCCTCTATACCATTTCCAGCTTGTAAAACAAGAAATGGGAAAGGGGCTCAGAAAGCCTGGGAGGAGAAGCCTGAGAAGGCCTGTCTAGGGAGATGTCAGGCTCTACTGGCTCATCTAGGCCTTCACGTTGTTCCTCTTCATAATCTTTATCCCACTCACAATCGCCCTCATAGTATGCCTCAGGATCCAATTCTGAAGCTGGTACCTCCGACCGAACCGATAGTCTCTGAACAGAGACCGATTCGGATGGAACTGGGCAAAGCGACTGAACAACTGAAATCGCTTTTGCTATTTCATCAGCAGTTGGACCATGGGAAGCCGCATCTAAACTGTCTGATTTCCTTTTTCTTTTACTCGGAACTGATTCCGCAGAATCAGCTCTTTTTTTGCCCGAAGAGGTATCGCCCAGGTCAGTGGGCACCTCCTCAGGTTCGGCCGCAACCGAACCAGGCTGGCCATCTGGGTCAGCGGACTTCTCGGCCTCCCTCTTCCTTAGCCTACTCAACCGTTTTTCTGGAGTGGCTTTGGGAAAGTTCTTACATATTGGCAGTCTTCCTTGAGGTGGTCAAACCCCAGACAATATACACATACGAGGTGAGGGTCGGCCTTAGCAAAGGCCTCCTTACACTCGGTACAGTGCTGAAACCCAGTGGGTCTGGTTTTCTTTTTGGGTTTCTCAGACATGCCTTCCAATATAAAGTCACCCAAACAGCAGTTAAGCCAGGCAACTGCAAACTTATCGGTTCCAACCATGTCACGGGTCGGTTAAAAAATCCTAAAACCGATTTCTTAAGAAAACTACCACTACCTACAACTACCACTTACTGGTACCGAGAAAGAGGCAAGAATACCGATTTACTAATGAAGCAGGTTGAGAGAACTGACAGATTCTAACTTTTACCGAACCGAAGTGCAGGAGGGATCTCCGGAGCAACTTCACAGTTAGGCAGAGTAAGAAATCTGATGGTTACACTTCAGAGTACCACAGACAGAGGTTTGAAAACCGAGCTCGAGCTCAACGTTCTATGCCTTTGCATAGAGTTAACCCTTTACTCTCTGGGGCAGTTCAAGTGCTGGGGCTAACTGCATATAGTCAGAATACAGCAAGACTTCATGTTGTTTGAAGCTGTAAATATACAGTACAAGATGTTCCCTGAGTTGTCTGTTGAAGTATTTTCTAGCACCAATGTGTCAATACTTAGCGATGGAGCAGTACACTTTCACAAGATATACAGGTTACTCACCTGTAACAGGAGTTCTAGGAATGGAATATGTTGTTCATCCACACTGTCTGGCAGGTTCCTTGCCACTTTAAATGTTGCCGGAAGGTCTTCAAGCTGGCTCCTCCCACCCACCTGGGTGGTAAAACTCGGCTCCACCCCCATGACGCCTAGATCTAGTTCGCGGCAGCCATCAGCGCCGGCCGAGGTTAGAAAACAGATGAACAACATATACCGCTCCTAGAACTCCTGTTACAGGTGGGTAACCTGTATTTCTAGGGACATGGATATGTTGTTCATCCACACTGTCTGGCAGACTCCTAGCAGTTCTCCGGGAGGAGGGAGGCAAGACGCCCCCCCCGATACTTACTTGGGAAATAAGGACTGGAGGACCGAGGTCCCAAAACCAGCATCCCGGCATGACTCAAGGTCGATGTGGTAGTGGGTGATGAAGGTATGTGCTGACTTCCAGGTAGCAGCCCTGCAGATTTCCTGGATAGGGACGTCCCTGGAAGCAGCCACCGATGCAGCGGTATGGCTGGTAGAATGAGCTGTTATCCCTCTGGAAGGCTCCATGGCCGCCAACCTATAGCAGAGCTCTATTGGCTGCAGGTCTGCCAGGTGCGGCTTCAGCGTAGGTGACAAACAGCTGGCGAACCTCTCCCCAAACTTCAGCCGTCCGCGCCTTATAATAAGCGAGCGCTCTTCTAGGATCCAAAGAATGGAGCCTATATTCAGCCTCCGAGGTGTGGCTGGGGTAGAACACCGGCAGAGTCAACACCTGGTTAAGGTGAAACTCCGACACCACCTTTGGAAGGAATTTGGGTGGGGGCGCAGGACAACCTCGTCCCTGTGGAAGACCAGATAAGGAGACTCAATGGAAAGCGCCTGGCGCTCTCCCATCCTTCTGGCTGACGTGATAGCCACCAAGAAGGCGGTCTTCCACGACAGGTGGGAGATATCGCACCTGTGCATTGGTTCGAATGGCCTGCCCATGAGCTTTCAACCAATCGACAGTAGGTCCCACGGAGGTGGAGGTTCTCGCACCGGAAGGGATATGTGATCAAGGCCTTGAAAGCACCGACCACCTTCTCCTGCGCCACCGACTGCTTCCCGGCCTGCACCCGGTAAGCAGAGATGGCTGCCAGGTGCACCTTAAGGGTCGTCGACTGAAGCCCTTGCTGAGAAAGGGACCACAGGTAGTCCAGAATGCTTGCCAAGGGACAGGAGGAAGGCTCCAGGCCCTTGCCCTGACACCAAATGGAAAATCTCTTCCATTTGAAGGCGTAGCACTTTCTGGTCGACTCCTTACGGGATGCCTCAACGACGTTGAGGACCTCGTCGGAAAGACCCAAGGCCTGGAACCTAGCTGCTCAGGAACCAGGCGTCAGGTGCAGGGATTGAAGGTCCAAATGGAATACCTTCTGACTGACTGAGATCAGGTCCGGCGGGCTGGAAGCCGCCTCGGAGCCTGGAGCTGAGACTGAGGAGATCTGGATACCAGAACTGATGGGGCCAGTCTGGGGCTACCAATCACCTGCGCCTTGTCCCTCCTCACCTCGAGAAGCACCTTGTGGATCAAGGGAAATGGGGGAAAGGCGCAGAAGAGGCCCGGGGTCCACAGCCTCGAGAAGGCATCCCCCTGCAGCGAGCCCTGCTGAGGGGGGCGGGCATGGAACAGTCTCAGCTTCGCATTCTTCCTGCAGGCAAACAGGTCCATCTGAGGCGTGCCCCAGTGGGAGAACAGATCTTGTACTACCTCTGGCAGGAGAGACCACTCGTGAGACACAGCCCCTATCCGGCTTAGGGCATCGGCCAGGGTGTTGGAGGCTCCTGCCACGTGAATGACAAGGAGATCCGCCTCCAGGCTGCGCACGAGTGACCAAATGCGGAGAACTTCCCTGCACAGAGGCATGGAGCGCGTCCCGCCCTGGCGGTTGAGATAGTACATGGTCGTGGTATTGTCCGTCGGGACCTGAACCACTTGACCCCGTAGAAACGGAGCGAAGGCGGTGAGGGCTAGACGAACCGCTCGAAGCTCCAGCAGGTTGATATGGCATCGGGACTCCTGAGGGGACCAGAGGCCATGCGCTCTGTGCTCCCCCAGATGGGCACCCCAACCCATCAGAGAGGCATCGGTCGATAGAGAGACCGTCCGCTCGGGGTGGACAAACGGGATACCCTCCTGCAGATGTCCCGGAACGGTCCACCACTGGAGAGCGTTCCACATCCCCTGGGTCACTGTCACTAGCTGATCCAATGGATCAAAGCGCTGTGACCACTGGTGGCCAGTCCCCATTGAAGGGGACGCATATACCAGCAGGCCCAACGGACCACGATGGTGCAGGCCACCATGAGGCCCAGGAGGCGCAGGAAGTCCCGGGCAGGGTGCGATTGCCCCACCAGAAATGATTGGGCAAAGGAGGAAAGAACCTCGGCCCTGTCCGCCGGGAGCCGTGCTCTGGCTCGAAGAGAGTCAAGCTCTGCCCCGATGAATTGTATCACCTGCTTTGGCATGAGTTCCGACTTGGCCTCATTGATGAGGAGGCCAATCTGAGAGCAAACCTGGAGGGCCAGATCTCTGGACCGCTCCACCTCCACTCTTGGAGGGGCTGCAATCAGCCAGTCGTCCAGGTAGGGTACACCCGGACCCTTCGCGCCAAGAAATGCTGTCACCACTGCCATGCATTTGGTGAAGACCCTGGGAGCTAGGGAAAGGCCAAGGCATGACCCAGAACTCAGAAGGGATCCCTCCACTCTGAAGTGGAGGAATCTCTGATGAGACGGATGGATTGGGATGTGAAAGAACGCATCCTGGAGGTCCAGGGAACAGAACCACACGCCTCGTTCCAAGGATGGGATTATCTGAGCCAGAGTGACCATCCTGAAGGTCCGAGACCTTAGGAACCTGTTCAGGTCGTGCAGGTCGAGAATGGGGCGCCAGCCCCCCGTCTGTTTTGGGACCAGGAAATACCTGGACACAAACCCCGGGTCTGGAGGAGGATCCGCCACCTTCCTGATCACCTCTTTTTCGAGGAGCAGGGCAATATTGGCTCGGCAGGCTGACAGCGAGGCTGCGGACCCCGTGGCCCCCCGAGGGGCGACGGCTCGAAAGGGTGGAGTCTGCTCGAACTCCAGAGGCAGGCCCTTTCCTACCACCTCCAACACCCAGCGGTCCGTGGTGATAGCGGACCAGGCGGAAAGGAAGTGGCGGAGCCGCCCCATGGGGAACCGGGGAGTGACGAGGCTGGGGGTGACACCTCAACCCGTCACTGGGCAGGCTTGGAGGAGGGACCAGCCGAGGGACCTCCTGGCCTTTACCTCCTGCTTCCTGTTGGAGGAAGCCGCGGGCTTGGGGTTTGGGATGCCAAGCGAGCCTGGGCCCGCTGCTGGTGCTGTTGGGCCGGACGTGCCACAGGCGCAGAAGAATGAAAGGGCTTGTGCTGTTGCCGACGGCGGCCTTTGTCCTTCTGGGTGGAGGTGACCGAGTCCAGGGTGGCACTGGACTTTTCGATCCACTGGAGGTGACCTTCCACTCCAGGGCTGAAGAGGTCTGTCCCCAAGAAGGGGACATCCGCCAACTTGTGCTGGGTATCCGCCGTAAAGGTGGATATCCTCAGCCATGCTCTGCAGCGCATGGCCACTATGGCCGCAATCGATCTGGCACAGGAATCCCCTATATCCAGAGCTGTTTGGAGCTGCTGCTTCCGCCACCGCCCTACCCTGGTCCTGGACCTGCCAGACCGTGGTCTGGAGGTCGGCCGGGAGATGAGGGATCACCTCATCCAGGGAGCCCATGAGGGCGTGGGAGAAGTGTGCCATCAGCACGGCCGAGCTGGCCTGGTGGAGGCCAAGGGAGGACGCAGCGTACACCTTGCGCCCGGCGTAGTCCAGCTTTTTGGACTCCTTGTCGGGGGGCTTGTCCACGTCCCTAGCGTTTCCGGAACACCGGAAAACGCTGTCGGTAACCAACCCCTTGGCAGAGGGGTGCTCCGAAAACCCGGCAAAGAGCCAGTAGGGACCGCATACTTCCTGGCCATCCTGGCCGAGGGCGCAGGACAGGAAGCAGGCCGCTGCCAAAGCTCCAAGGCTGGGCCGACAATGGCCTCAGCCACAGGAAAGGCCTCCGTGGTGAATCCCTCGGTCCAGTATCTCCGCTAGGGGATACTGGCCCATTTGAACGGGCTCGAGCTGCATCCCCGTGGACTCCGAGATGAGCCTGAAGCAGACCCATAAAGGACGATGGGCTTGGTCCAGTGACTGGCCCCCGGAGGACTACAGGTCAACCTGCCTGGAGAACAGGGAGGAGTCATCGTCAGACTCCGAAGACTCCGCGAAGAGCTGCCTAGGGCCTGAGCCACCCTCCACCTGCCGAGGATGGTCGGGAGTGAGGGTGACCAACAACCTGTGGGACAGGCCTTGATCCGACCGAGAGTCCTTGATTGGTGCCCCCGATTTCGGTTGTGGAGGCGGAGGTTCCACCACAATTGGTGGGGCAGCAGTTCAGGTGACAGCCACTTGATGGCCAGGGAAGGCATCGGTGTCGACTTAGTCCTGGACAAAAGTAACTGCTGCCACATCAGCTCCTCATATCGTCGACGCAATTTGGCGTCAAGCCTCTCCTCATCCAGAGGAGGAGCAGCGTTACCGCCACTCGGTGCAGAGACCGCCAATGGCAGGATCAGCTGGACCGAGAAGAGGTCCAGACCGAGATCCTCGTGTGTCCGAGGGCGGCTCTGGAGGGAGCGGGACACCCGCCTTCCCTCAGCTCAGACGTCTTAACGGGGATTGCTGCACCGATGGCGCAGGCAAATCCTCGGTTTCCACTGGGAACCGTGAAGAAGGGTTGTCTGCTTCACCAGTCGACAACCGGTCTGACGGGTCGAGAAAAATCTCGACGCGTCAATGGCATCTTTGGCCGGCTGACCTGACGGGAACGCTTGTGAAGCCAGCAGCCTTAGCCGCAACCTCGACCGAAGTCGACGGTCAGCTGTCCGGGAAGGGGACCTCTCCCGCTCCCACGAACGCCAACGATGGGACTTACCCTTGGGATCCTTCTTTTGGACCGAGAGTATGTCCTCGATGGCCCCTCTCCTTCGTGGAAAGGGAATGGCAAAGTCTCTTGAACGGCAGAATACAAGGTACCCAAAGAGAGCGGGATAAATGCCGCGACCGAGGAGGAGGAAGATGCGGTCTGGGCCGCCTCCTCCTCGAGGGCGATCATCTGCTCGAGCTGCTCAGCCGAGCCAGCCGCCTCGGTAATTGCCCAATGGGCCTCTTTCAACTTTACCGGCCGGTAGCACTTCTCGGGGCGCCCATGCTTCAACCGGGCAGCGCGGTCCTCCAAGATGTTGGCCGAGAACGAACAGCAAGACTCGCAGGCCTGCGGGTCGTGTTCTAGGCCGAGGCAGTAGACGCACGTGGAGTGCAGATCCATCCTGGACATCTTCTGCCCACAAGGGCACCGCCGAAAACCAGGAGTCGATTTGTCCATCGCAGCCGCGAGGGAAAAGGAAGTCTTGAGAATTTTAAAATGAGTTTTGGACGAACCGAAGAGTTAGGATCCAGTCTAATACGCAAAGCGTTAAGGAGGGAACCTGAGCTTCCAAGCGGTAAGGAAGATCTGGCGTCATGGGGCGGAGCCGAGAGTTTTACCACCCGGGTGGGTGGGAGGAGCCAGCTTGAAGACCTTCCGGCAAGATTTAATGTGGCAAGGAACCTGCCAGACAGTGTGGATGAACATATCCATGTCCCTAGAATAGCCATTTTTCCAGTAGTGTTTAAATACTATTCTGGCTACAGCAATATACCATTCTGTTGTGCCCTGCCTTCTGAAGGGCACATGGCTGATAACTAACTCTTAATCCCTAATTGAAACGCAATTCGTTTTTTAAATCCGATTTTTTATTTTCATTTTTTTTTTTTATTCTGAAAGTTATAGTTGTGGTATAGGTATTTTTCGTTGGTTTTACAAGTTTTCAAAAAAACAGAAATATTCAATGAAAACTAAATCCAGCAAGTCTCTACTGTACATACACACATTTCTTGATATGGAAAATAAAATTAATATTATAGCGTTAGCAGCCGCAAATACATTATATTTAACAAACACCTTCTGAGTTTTACTGACAGCCTGGTTCCCACTCCAAAAAAATCAGCTCTCTGGTCTCCCATGCACAACATTTCAAGGTATAGCAAAAATATACTTCAATTCTTCAATCACATAGACTATCTGGATTGGTTTTGTGGGATAACAGCAAAAGCTAAGGTGATCGCCATTATCAAGAAGTCAAGAGCCCCAAAACATTTTCAACATCTGACACCTCGGCAAGATAGCAAACGCGCCGGGGCTTAGTTTTATCATTTTTCTGTGGGTAGGGGCTGTGCCTCCACACACACAATTACTAAACGATTTCAATTCCAGGGGTGCATGTCGGTTGGGGGAGGAAAACATTAAAATAAAAGGTTCAGGCCGGGCAGAATAAAACTGCACCAGCCTCGGACCCAACTCCCCGTAGACTTTGCCGACCAGTGCCGCAACCCACCCACCTCGCCACAGGGTCAGTCGACAACCACCACAGCATAACCCTCACGCCCCTCGCTGTACATGCTCGATTCCTCCCCACTAACAGCTGCACGATAGTGACATCCTGTCACTATACTCACCGACCCCCAATCCGCCGCCTACCATCGCTGTGAGGGATTCACTGGGGAGCAGGTTGTCGTTATTGTTGGCACCTTTTCCCCCAGCACCCTCATCATGGGATACCATCTGGATTAGTTTGTAAAGAGCCACAAATAAGCATTAATACACAACAAAGGAGGGCTCTACTAGGGAATTTATGCCTGCTTGGGGCCTCCAACAACCAACAGGCATTAATTCCCTAGAACAGCCCTCCTTTGGAGTGCATTAATGCACTTGTAACATGGTAAGCACTTAAAAAAATTGAGACACTGATGTCACTTGCAAGGAATAACACACACAAAGACATTGCCAGCGTCTACTGTTTTTGTCCATTTTGACATTTATTTATATTGTGACAGTAACTTTAAATCCATATTTATACATATAAGGATTTGTTCAGGGACTATATCCAAGTATCATCAATAATATCAAACTTTTCTTAAACGCAGAAAAGAACTTTGCTATCCTACTCGAAAAACATTCGTGGCAGCTTCTCTAAACAGCTGAACAGCATTATGGGATTGCTTATTACCATATTTCTGCCCGAATACAGAGCAGATTAGGCATAATGATCGCCTCTTTAACATTACATGTAACCATACTAGATAGGAATTAGGATCCCATACTTGCAGAATAAAAAGGTAAACAATTTAAACGTCCAACTACATCTTTTACTGGTGGGCGCTGACACTGTTAACTTTCTATGGAGGACCTGAACTACTTTCTCCCTTCTCAGAATAATAGTTAAAATTAACACTGCCGTGAATCATGAAATGGCTGAAGTTAAAAGTGCTGCCACAAACTACAGTAGAAGGTTCACTGTGCTGGTGATTGTTGCTGCTTGTGCTTTTTTCTGTGTGCTGCTCTTTTGCTTTCTCCGGTTTGCCGCATATTTGGAGCGAGTCTATGAGTAACACGGGGCGGGTGAGTGGGAAATGACATGCGCTCCACTTTTATACTTTGCTATTGGTGATTTTAATGTGGTTAGACACAGTATTACATTATGAAACGGGCATTACTAGGGAATTAATGCCCACGTCATTTTGTAGCATGTATGCTAGAGCAGGAGCCAGGTGGATTTATCTATGTGTCTGGGTCTGAAAAGTTTGATGACCGTTTCTCATGTAAAAAAGTGTGTAGAATTCAGATTTACAGGTCTTATTCATCCATAGTTGTATGTTTTCTTGGAAAATGCACTTTCTTAAGAGTAACTAAAAGTTTTACATTTATGTAATAGACTTGGTTTACTTAGTTATTTCTTTAAATTTATCTAATTTGTTTAATAGACTCAGTTTGCTTAGTTATTAATGTAATTTATTTAATGTTTCAGATATAGCTAGCAAGACTTCGCACAAACCGCAGAGGCAATGCATCCTACACACTAATCCAGGAGTTAGCACAGACCATGGAGAACCGCTACCTTTTGATGATGCTCACTGGGAGAAAGTAGTTGATGCAAAGGAAAGGCATTCCAGTCAAACACTGTCAAAGTACAACATGGTGGGTCTTGAATTCCCTGAACATTACTCCAGCAGCCATGGGTATCATTATATCTGCTACAAGAACTTCACTGCATACAAGAGTTCCGGTAAACTTGCAGCTGACAGACACTTTAAAAAAAAAAGACACCGCATAGAGTTATCCAGAAAAACTACTTCATTCCCAAGTTCACAGGGCTCTATCTGAATCTGCAGCATCTACATCAGGCATATTCCCAAATGAATGTATATTTTGCAAATCATACAAGAAAAGGAATCCTAAGGGGTCAAAGGAGACTTTTGACTGTCCTACAACATGTGTAACTTATAGGGCAGAAGACAGCATAAAAAACGCAGCAGAAGAAATGGACAATCGACAAATGGATAGGATGGTAAGCAGTACTGATCCCATAGCCAAAGAAGTGAAGTACCACAACAGCTATAACAAGAAGTATGTAAAAAAGGCACAGGCTACAAAATGTGAATACAGTCAGTTGAGGGGCAGTCACCAGGTTGCCTTTTCCAGACTTAAGTATGTGCAGTGCATCATTGTTAATGGAATGCAAGAAGAATCATTGCGATCTCTACACAAAAGGTATGTGGACATTCTTATGGAGTGTAGTGGGCGTGAAACAAATTACGATGACCTACAGAGCTTGCAGTCAAAACTGGCAGATTACTTCAAAGATGGTATCATATTTGATGCCAAAAGTAGAAAAGCGGGTACAATCATCAGGTCCGCTGAGAAATAGGCTGACTGGAGAGAAGCACAAGCAGCTCAACACATAAGAGAACAGTTGTTGGAACTCCTAAAGGTACAGCTTCATAATAAAACCAAAGTTAAAGTTGAAGACTGAATAGAAGAAATTGTAAAACTGCCACCTGTTCTTCAGACATTCCTATGTACTGTACTCACAGGTTCATCAGACGTGGGCAGTGAACGACAGGAGAGGGTAGTTCAATCTACTGCAGATGACAGTGTTTTGCAGTGTCAAGGGGAATAATCAAACCACAAAACACCTCTTGTTGGGCATGGGTATTAAATCCATGACAGGCAGTAAGAAAGTTTCAACTATTTTCAACAGGTTTGGTCACTGTGTCATCTACCATGTTGTGGAGGAACTCGAAACTGCAGTCGCAACCAACATAACGGAGAGTATGGCTACACCAGATGGATTGCTCAAACAGCCAGGTTTAGCCACTGCTTTGGCTTTTGACAATTATGATGAGATGACAGAGACACTTGACGGTCATGACACTTTGCATGACGCTGTGGATACAGCATACCAAAACATACCATCCAGGACTGAGGAGACAGCTGCACCCAAAGAAAAGTCTGAAGAAGCTATGACAAAAACACACAGATGACCAAGCGCCAGCAAGAAATGAAATGCACACAACAGAAACAAACACAGATAAGCAAAGATCAGAAGTTGATGCCCACGACCAGGCAGGACCATCTTTAACATCAAAGAGTAAACGATGCAGAACATCAAAGACAAAGGCTGAAGATTTTGATGAAAACTATTTGCCAAGTGTAAAGAAGCAGATATTGCAGCCAGTGGCATGACAGGAACAAGGCACTGTACCCAAGTGCATTCAAACGTCTCAGAGGAAAAGAGTTCTAGATACTGAGAGAAAGACATTTGACCATATACATCTGAAAAACCAAAAATAAAGCAATATCAATATAAAGTGACAGAAAGCGCTGAACCCAAAAACCTCATGCAAGCTAAGAGAAGGGACATTGCCTGGATGATATCTTGTGCAAAAGTAGATGATACTCCAACATGGCACAGATAGAATGCCCTTGTTTCTGTAGATGACCTGCCACAGCAGATCAGATCATACATGGACCCTATAGGACAACCTCCTAGAAGACTTGATGTAGTGCAAGACACTATGAATATTGCTATCACGGTTATGGATGAATGCCAGGGGGACTATATGCCTATTACTTATGACTTGGCCATAGCAAAACCTGTGCTATAAATTCAGTCCATTAAGTCCCCAGAATATGACAGACTTTTCATATGTTTTGAACCATTCCATATAAAATTAGCATATTTCAAAGGTCTTGGATACCTCCTGAATGGTTCTGGTGGAGACCACATTCTTACTGAAAGTGGTGTACTGGCACTGGGATCCCTGAATGGACTTCTTCAAGGAACATTTTTCAACTGGGCAAAGAGGCTTCACCCGATGCTATCAGCAGCATTCAAGATTAAACATTTGCAGTGCTTTATACAATATAAAGGTTTGTCAGACTTTCCAATCTCACAGCATCTGCAGCAGCTACTTAATGACCCATTGCCTTCCTCAATGGTGGACCTAGAGAATACAGCTAAGTTCAAGAGTGTCAACACAGCTCGCTACAGTACGTACAACATCAAGTGTTGACCAAGAGACAAAGACATACCCTTAGAAAAGAACAAAGGAGCAGACGCAAGCTCACAGCCACCATGCAACTCAACTCTGACACAACACATCTGCCGTGTAAATTACATTTCATTGTTATGGAAAAATGCAGACAGACCAGAAATGACACTACTGAAGCCAGAGGACAATGGCTGGACCTATGACAATGGCAAATACAAGCCAACGTGGTTCACATGTGCAGTTGTACCACCAGCCTTAAGTGAACAACTGAACGAACATGACAACAATCCAAACTAAGAAAATGACGACAGTGACTGTGATGTCGATATTGATGAGACAAATTTGCTTATCATGTCAGATAATGAAGACAGTGAACAAGAATATGGATTCTTGTAGTTGGGTTCATAAAACATCATAAAAAGTTGATTGTTCCAAGTTAAATATAGAACAAAATAAATAATAACGTTAATATTAAGCCTTTGATACATAAGTTGCTGTTTGTTGCAATGTCTATAGTATTTCAATAAAAGCTTATAGAACTGAAATTAAAACAGGAACCATTAATTAAAATATATACAATTTTCACCGACAGTTAATTTTTTCATTGAAGAAGTGCATTTTCCAAGAAAATGTTCAACTCTGAGTGAATGAGTTGTAAATCTGGATTCTACACACTTTTGTAATTAACAGTCATCAAACCTTTCGGACCTAGACACACAGATGAATGCACCTGGGCTATGCCGTTTCCACTAGTCTGACTGCTGTATTTTGCTCTTCCATTTTTTGTCATGTTACAAAGTTTGTTTCTTGTTTACCTAACTGCAAACTTCAGCTTTATTTACTGTAAATCATTCTAGTTTATTATAAAGGGAATATATTATAGTTTTAAATGTTTCTTTAGTACATACTACACAAGTGAGCACTGAGGGAGACCTCCTCGGAGTATGCCTTTAAAAGGGGTCTTAATACATATGTATTTACACAAGCATATGAAGAGTGAGAGTCTCTACTGGTTTTAAAATGTGAACATCTGGCCAGCCCATCGGCACAGCGGTAGCGCTACCGCTCACGACGCTGGCAACCCGGGTTTGGGAACAAGCCTGGGGAGCTGGAGGGCTGGCCAGGGGGAGAAGGCTCAGCATCCGTGGACTGCTCGCCTTTTCCAGGAAGGGAGTGGGGACAAGGTTCAGTACTTGACTGACCCCAGGCGGAGGTCAGGGGTACAGCAAGTGCTTAGCCATTCCAGGAGGGTTGGGTGTGCCAGATGTCGGTGGAGCTCCGCCTTGACGTCAGGGCACATGGCACGCGCCCAGGAAAGAACAGGGAAAACACCTCCTTCGCTCCGGGTAGATGGAGCGCCAGCACAGACCTCAATGGTCCCCTGCCTGTCCCATGCAGTGGCCCTGACGAAGTGCTGTTAGTTCGGGGTGCTGGAGCCCCACTGCCCCTGCCTGGGGGAATCCAAGGTTACATGGGGGAACCGCCGCAGGGCTCCAGGTACGGATGCAACAGAGGCAGATGCCAGGCGCTCTCGAAGAAGCGGAGAGCAGGAGGCAAAGTCTGGATCGAGCATTACCATATAGTAGATCCATATTTGCCATTTCTCCCTAAATAGTGTTTGCTTATTGTGCATCCACCCGTAAGGCCTTCCAACTTATAAATATCCAGGACTATCTGACGTCAGTCTGAGACTGTGGGTATACTAGTGGACATCCACTTGTGAGTTATGGCTTTTTTTGCTGCTAGGAGGTACAGTGGCAGCAAGGTTCGCTGCCATACAGGACTATGTTCTGTAAAAATTGAAACCACCATTTCGGCTGTAAGATCAACTTGTTCCCCCAGACATTCCCGTAGCTCTTCCTGTGAGGAATACCAAAATGGCATAAGTTTGGGGCAGAGCCAAAAAAATGACCCAACTTTGCTAATCTACAGTTGTATTCCCTCCAGCACCTTCCATAGGAAGTTGGGAGATACATGGCAAGGACTGCTGGAGAGTGAAAAAACCTTGTACAACACTTCCACGCAAATTCTCTCCATATATTGGAAGAGGTTATTTTGATTGCTTTTAAGGATGTGACTCGCCAAAGTGATAGAGGTATTGCAAGAGTCAAATCTTTATTTCAGCTTTCCACCACCGGTCGGGGAGAATCTCCCATGTATTCTCTCAATATTTTATAAAGGTGGCCTATTAGGTGACCCCATGGGTAGCCATCTAGTGTCTCTTTTAATGAACCCCATAATAAAGGCAAGGGTGCAAGTACCTTATGAACAATATCCCCTTGTCGCAAAATATAATTTCTCACTTGGAAGTAACAGAAGGAGTCTCTATCCGGGAGCCCACATTTCCCTTGTAAATCTATAAATGATATAATACCTATGTTTGTTAAAAACTGGTGAATATAATTAAGACCCACCCTCTTCCAAGAGGCAAAGGTTAAGTCACATCTAGATGGCCAAAAGATATCGTCCTCAAATAATAAGGCATGGAAAAATATAATTTCTTTAAGAGCAGTTTTCTGGTCCAGCACGGTGGCGCTGACGGTTGAGGCGCTGGACGCCACACCTCACGCCATGCCGGCAACCTGGGTTCGGGAACGAGCCTGGATCGCCGGGGGTCGGCAGGGGAGGGGAAGGACTGAGTGTCCGGAAGACTGCTATCCTTCCTCTGGGGGGATCCAGGGATGATGCCTGCAACATGGTGACCTCTGGTGGAGACCGGAGGTATCGCAACGCTACAGGGCTCAAGAAGAGGGTTGCAGAGCCACAGCAAGACGTTCCCTGGCGTCACTGCACATCGGGGCCCCGTTGGGGGAGGGAGAGAGGAGGGCGTAACAAGAGGTAAAAGCCCCACTCCCGGAGATAGGCGAAGACACCACCCTACAGCCACACTCCATTGGCCAAACTCATCAAGCTCCTGGGCCAAGCCCAGCCTGGCTCGAATTTGCAGATAGAGCACCCTGGGGGGATAGGGCGGCCCTACCTCGGGTGGGCTCAGAGCCGAGGGGATAGCTGGGCTGGTGCTAGGAAGCTGGTGAGTTTCAGGCCAGGAGGTAGAGCTCGAGGTAAGTGGATGCCCAAGAGAATTCTCCAGGGTTCTAGCAGAGCTAGAAATAGAGTTAAAAAAAAACAAAAAAACACAAGAGCAGTTTTCAGTTTTAAATTATAATAAACATTCAAAATCTGGGCTGTATATTTGGTAAAATTATGGAGGCGAGGGAATCCGTCCCCCTGAAGCAAAGGCGATCTTCTCTGCATCATGTAAATCATTTATTAGAAATTCTATAGCCTTTCATGGGGCAGAAAAGGTGGAGGATAGCCACAAAAACAAAATTTTAAGGAATACCGCCTTAGCATAAAGTAACAAATTGGGTAGGTTCACCCCCCCAGCCACAGAGAGCTGAAGAAGGGAAAGACGCACTCTAGACCTCTGTCTCCCAAATAAAATTAGATATTATTCTGATCCAGGATTTTAAGTAAAATCCAGAAGGAAAAATAGGAACGTTCTAGAACAGATATAAAAGACGGGGAAGGAGCTGTCCCACCGGAGCAACGGTAGCACTACTGCTCGCGACACAGTCGACCTAGGTTCAGGAACGAGCATGGGAGTCAGATGGCCGGCCAGGGGAGGAAGCGGAGCATCCCAGGGACTGCTCGCCTTCTCTGGGGATGGAGGGGAGTCTGGGATTGGCACTGGACTGACCCCAGGTGGAGGCCTGGGATATAGCAGCACCCAGACATGCTACGGGAAAGGGCGTGATGGACATCGGCAGTATTGCCTTGACGTTGGGGTGCATGGCACACCCACACAGAAAATCAGAAAGTGGCTCGCGAGGCACCGGGTAGACGGAGCGCCTGGTGCAGACCTCACAGCTCCCACCTGCCTGTCCCAACTGCCAGAACCAACGAAGACTGGATGTTTGGGGTGTACAGGCACCACCTGGGGTGGGTAGAGCCACGGCTACATGAGGGTACCGTCAGGGATCCAGGTAGGTGCAGGAAGCGGGGCAGACACCATAGGCATCTCCCAAAGATACAGGGCTTGGAAAGCCGGGGGGTAATGTTAAAAAAAAAAAGATGGAGAAGGATATTCATACAAATAATTTCTATTCATTGAGAAAAGGCAAGACATAATTTCCCCCATTTGGTTAAGTCATTTTGAATTAGGACGGAGACAGGTTCACAATTGATCAGCTCTAAATGACTCAGGTCTTGGGGAATGTGTATCCCCAAGTATTTAATCTTGGTGAAACGCAATTTTAGGGGGAATGTTTGCTTTAAATTATGGGAGGGATGAAAATAAAGTAATAATACCTCAGTTTTGGTAATGTCAAGTTTGAAATTTGCCACCCTCTTAAATTCCCTCAAGTTATCCCATATCGCCAGTATCGACTGTTCAGGGGACAATGCAGTTAAAAGGCCATCATCCACAAACAAGGAAACTTTATATGCTGTTTGTCCCAGAGGAACCCCCTCAATCTGTGCATCATTCCTAAGTGCCGCTGACAGGGGCTCCATGTAAAGGGCAAACAGATGGGAGAAAGGGGGCATCCCTGCAGTGTTTCATGCTGCAGGGGTATAGGAGAGGAAAGGGCACCATTTACACAAATATAAGCCTGGGGATGGAAATAAATGTGTTGGATCCATTTCAAAAATGATTCAAGGAATGAAAACCACGACCGGGTGTCCCAGAGAAAATCCCAGGACACCCTGTCAAAAGCCTTTTCAGTATCCAAACTTAACAGGGCTGCTGGAATTTTTCTTGAATGTATATGTTCTAGTAGCATCATCGTATGATGGATACCGTCAGTGGTATTCCTTTGTTTGATAAAGCCAGACTAATCAGAGTGAATAAGTGTTGGGAGGATTAATTCTAATCTTGTAGCTCAAATGGCCAAATAAATTTTATAATCCACATTTAAAATAGAAATTGGCTGGTAGGAGGCCGTTTCTGTAGCAACTTTTCTGGGTTTGGGGAGCGGGGATATGACTGCGTAGGCCCGGGGGGTGGGGGGGAGAGAAGAGTCCCCATCTGCCACAGCTCTAAAAGTTGACAACTGAATGGGAAGAAGTTGTCCGACATAATTGTTTTTTTCCATTCGGCTTGGATATGCCTCAATACCTCGTCTAGTCGGATGGGAGTTTCAAGGGTAGTGCGTTGTTCTGAAAGTTTTAGGAGAGGGAGGAGAGATGAAAATCCCCTCTAGTGTCCACCAGATTGGGCGAGGATGTGGTTGTATATAGAGACTGATAAAAAGAAACAAAGGCTCAATTAATTTGTTTCTCCCCGTGCAAAATTTGTTGCGTGGTGGGGTGTTTAACTTTCAAAATTGTTGCAGCCCGTTTTCGCGTTCAGAGATTACGAGCCAGTAAGCGAGTGCACCTGGTACCTCCCTCGTAATTAACCTGTTTCAAGTATGTCAGGTCTGGAGAACTCAGATCCATTATTGTTTGTCTTTTTGTTCCCCGATTTTTTTTTTTCAATTCAGAATCCCACTCCCTATAAAGAAGTTGGTAGGTCTGAAGTTCTTGTAGGGAATTATATGTGGTGTCCAATTTACATTTCTAATGTGATGAATAGGTTATTGTTTCATCCCGTATCACCGCCTTTACTGTGTCCCACTGTATGGGATCAGATGCATCAGATGTGCTATTGTCCTGTAGGACTTGTGGGATACGAGTGTGCATATAATCGAGGTATTCCAGATCTCGCAGAAGGGAGGGGTTAAGACGCCAAAGCTTATGATTTTGGGGTTTCCCCAGATCAATTTTTAAAATCAAGGCTATCTCTATTTTATTGTACTGGTGCCTTGAGCTTCCAGGGAAGGGTGCCATTAACAAATGAAATCTACTACTACTACTATTATTATAACCCAATCGTTTACTGATTTGTTAAACATGAAATTCACATGTAGCAATCAATCTATTATACATACAAATTACAGTACGGAAAACCACAGTTTCATTTTGTCTATATACTGTAGCTAAAATAGGTTCTCAAAACTCCATATGATATTAGGCTTCCAGTGATGTACAGATTGTTGTCTGGCTAGAAGGTCAGGTTAGGTGCATCTTTCTCAGCACACTGCTTTTGAAGCTAACCACAGTTCATATTACCATATTTCATTAGTTCATTTCCAGACATTCCTATTAGTGTAAATGTATTTTAGTACACATTTTTAAGTCAGTGTTACTGTTGCCTTCTTATAACAGCCTGCTTGCCTGGACAGTAGACGGTACTGTATTGGAAGCATTCAAAGCATTTCTCATTCAGGTCCTACAGCGAACGCACACATTTTAATTTCCAATAAATCTGCCTGCAACACATACTGTAGGGGTACAGATTAATGTTTTCTACACTTTAAAAACTTTTATTCTTTTTGAAAGCATTCTTATGCAGCATTCTCAATGGGCTTTGCCTTTTCACTCACTTTTGTAAGGGTGAACTATCCATTTACAACAATGTTTTTGCTGCTGCACTTTTTGGGCTAAAATTGTGAGTTTTTCATTACCTTTATGGGTGTTTGTATTCTTCAAGGTTTTAGAGTGTGACCCTTTTGTGCCAACTGTATGTTTTGGTAAAAAAATAGTTGACTGGGGAATAACTGAAGTGTCAGGGGAACTACACAGTAAAAAACCAGGACATGGTGAAACACAGCAATGTCCGCCATGTCACTTTTGTGGCCTAAAACCGTGAGTTTTTCATTACCTTTATGGGTGTTTGTATTCAAGGTTTTAGAGTGCTACTCTTTTGTGTCAGTTGTACATTTTGGTAAAAACATAGTTGACTGGGGAATAACTGAAGTATAAGGGGAACTGCACAGAGTTTTGTGCGCATGCGTAGAGAACGCCTTTGGTCATGTTGGACTTGGCAGCCAGTGCCGTATTCCACCGGTGACTGGTGGACAAAATAGTGTGGTGAACATGCAGCGATTACCATTCACCTCCACTATTTACAAGTCCATATGGTATCTGGTAAGCTCTTTTTACTCTACAATGCTCACAAGACATTTTCAGGGCTACACCCACTGCAGCCATAAAAAGATCACTAGTTCTATTGATTTCACAGTTACAAAATATTGTTAAAGCAGATTCAAGTTCAGGGAAAAAACGTTTACAAGACAGGAGAAAGGGGGCAATCTAAAACAGCATAGAAAGGTACAGGTCAAACAGTCACTGTGACATACACTGCTGCTTTAATTTTGAAGAATTTGGTGTACTCCACTTCATAGGATGAGTATGTGAGTCAGCTTTTGCGCTTCCTTTTTTTTTTTTCTCGCTGTTATCAATATGCCCAGAGGAATTTACAGAGGTTAAAACTAACAGGTTACTCATCTGTAACAGTAGTTCTAGGAGTGGTATATGTTGTTCATCCACACTCTTTGGCATGTCCCTTTCCCTTTAAATCTGGCCGGAAAGTCTTCAAGCTGGCTCCTCCCACCCACCCGGATGGTAAATACCTCGGCTCCGCCCCATGACGCCAGATCTTAGCCCGCTGGAAGCAAGGTGATGCACCCAATGCCAGGAGATCGGTAGGTCAGGATGAACAACATATACCACTCCTAGAACTACTGTTACAGGTGAATAACTTATTCTCTAGGAGCGTGGATATGTTGTTCATCCACACTTTTGGCAGACTCCTAGCAGTTCTCCGGGAGGAGGGAGGCAAGGTGCACACCCCTACTTAGGAAACAGAGATTGGAGAACCAAGGCCCCAAAACCAGCATCCCGGCGTGACTCAAGGTCGATGTGGTAGTGGGAAATAAAAGGTGTTTGCTGACTTCCAGGTAGCAGCCCGACAGATTTCCTGGATAGGGATGTCCCTGGAAGCAGCCACTGATGCAGCAGTATGGCGAGTAAAATGAGCTCTTAACCCTCTGGGAGGCTCCTTGCCTGCCAACTCATAGCACAGACCTATGCATGATGTGATCCATCTTGCAATGGTCCGTTTGGTTGCAGGTCTGCCAGAAGCGGCTTCAGCATAGGTAAAACAGCTGGCGAGCCTTCCCCCGATTTCCGCCATTCTTTCCTTACAGTAGGAGACAGCACATCTCAGGTCCAGAGTATGGAGCCTGTACTCAGCATCCAAGCTGTAGTTAGGATAGTATTCCGGCAGAGTCAACACCTGATTAAAGTGAAACTCAGACCACCTTCGGAAGGAATGTCAGGTGGGGGCACAGGACAACTTTGTCCCTGTGAAAGACCAGATAAGGGGAGTCCACCGAAAGCGCCTGGAGCTCCCGTGTCCTTCTGACTGACGTGATAGCCACCAGGAAGGCCTTCCTCCATGACAAGTGTGAGAGCTCACAGCTTGTGCATGGGTTCGAATGGCTTGCCCATGAGCTTTGCCAAAACCAGCAAGAGATCCCACGGAGGTGGAGGTTCACACACCGGAGGGGATATGTGATCCAAGCTTTTGAAGAAGCGCCCGACCACGGTCTCCTGTGCCAATGTTGGCTGACAGGTCCACGCCCAGTAAGCAGAAATGGCTGCCAGGTGCACCCTAAGGGTCGAGGACCACAGACCCCCTTTGGGGAGAGACCAAAGGTAGTCTAGAATGTTAGCCACAGAGCAGGATAAGGGATCCAGACTCTTACCCTGACACCAAATGGAAAATCTCTTCCATTTGAAGGCATAACATTTTCTGGTCGATTCCTTGCGAGATGCCTCCACCACAGTGTAGACATCCTCGGAAAGACCCAGAACCTGGAACTCTAGCCGCTCAGGTACCAGGCTGTGAGGTGCAGGGATTGAAGGTCCGGGTGGAAGACCTTCCCTGGTTTAATGATATCAGGTCCAGGCGTGTGCAAAGCTGCTCCGGGGGCCTGCAGCTGAGGCTGAGGAAATCTGGGTACCAGAATTGGCACGGCCAATCCGGGGCTACCAGAATCACCATTGCCTTGTCCCTCCTCACCTTGAGTAACACCTTGTGGATCAAGGGAAATGGAGGGCAGGCATAGAGGAGGCCTGGGGTCCACGGCCTCGAAAAGGCATCCCCCTGCAGCGAGCCCTGCCGAGAGGGGCGGGTATGGTACAGACTCAGCTTGGCATTCTCCCTGGAGGCAAACAGATCCACCAACGGTTTGCCCCATAGAAACATAGACTTTGACGGCAGATAAGGACCGCTTGGCCCACCTAGTCTGCCCATTTCCCTACCTAGAGCATAAGCTGCAGATCCTGTTTAACCAAACAGCCTACTTCTTCCTACCCCCCCAACAAAAATTGCCTTATGTCTGTCCCATGCATTCTTGAATTCTCCCACAGTTTTAGACCCCACAACCTCCCCAGGAAGGCTGTTCCATGCGCCCACCACCCTCTCTGTGAAAAAGTACTCACATTGCCCCTGAGCCGCCCCTCTTATCTTCAAATTGTATCCCTCTTCTTGCACATCTCTTTTTCTGAAAGATGCTACCCTCTTGACATTGTTGATTCCACTGAGGTACTTAAACGCTTCTATCATGTCCCCCCTCCCTCCTTTCCTCAAGGGTATACATATTAAGCCTTTAGTCTCTCCTTGTATGGCTTCTTTGCAGACCCTGCACCATTTTAGTTGCCCTCCTGAACTGCCTCCATCCTGTCTATGTCCTTGCAGAGATAGGGTCTCCAGAACTGGATGCAGTACTCAGATGGGGTCTCACCAACTGTCTGTACAGGGGATAACAACTTCCTGTTTTCTGCTGGTGATACCTCTCCTATACATCCCAGTATCCCCCAGCCCCACCGCCTTTCTCACATTGCTTGCTAACCTTAAGGTCATCTGATATGATTACCCCAGGTCCCTTTCCATTTTTTTGTTGTTACTACCCCCACCCCATTGTGTAATCTTCCCTGGGTTTTGTTTCCCAGGTGCATTACTTTGCACTTTTGCATTGAATCCAAGCTGCCATACTTGACCATCCTCCAACCTTGCCAAGTCCCTTCATCCTTTCCATGCCTCCTTAGTATCAACCTTGTTGCAGATCTTTGTGTCATCTGCAAAGAGGCATACTTTTCCTTCCAGTCCATCTGCAATGTCACTTATGAAGACATTAAGGACTGGACCCAGTACTCAACCCTCGGTACTCCTACTAGTAACCCCTCTTTCTTCACAGTGGACTCCATTTACAATTACCTTCTGTGTCCTGTTGTTCAGACAATGTTTTACCCAGGCTACCACCCTGGGACCCACTCCTAGGCTGGTTAATCTGACTACTAATCTTTTGTGTGGGACTGTGTCAAATGCCTTGCTAAAGTCTAGGTAGGCCATGTCCACAGCCCCTCCCTGGTCTACTACTGTGGTCACCCAGTCAAAGAAATCAATTAGATTTGTCTGACATGACCTTCCCGCTGAGAACCGATGCGGCCTTGGGTTCTGTGCCCCACTGGCCTCTAGGTACTTAACAATTCTTTCCTTCAGAAGTGATTCCATACTTTTCCTACCACAGAGGTCAAACTGACAGGTCTGTAGTTTCCTGCCTCTGTCTTGGTCCCACTTTTGTGAAGGGAATCACATCAGCCTTCTTCCAGTCCTCAGGTACCACACCATGCTCCCATGATTTGTTAAAAAGGGTAGTCAGTGGTGTAACTAGTTCTCTGCTTAATTCTTTTAGAATTCTGGGATGAATTCCATCTGGCCCCATTGCTTTATCCATCTTCAGTTTTAGGAGTTCTTTCAGAACCCTTTCTTCTGTGAAATGACTGGGATCGACCCCCCTCTCCAGAGTGCTTCTGTTAACTGGATTAGGCACCTCCCCCACTTCCTCTTTTGTGAATACTGAACAGAAGTATTCATTCAGTATCCCTGCTTTTTCACTGTCACTCTCTGCCCACCCACCATCCATTCTATTCAGCCTCACTATCCCTCCCTTTGTCTTTCTATGCTCCCTGCTATACCTATACAAGGTTTTATCCCCCTTTTTAACAGAGTTAGCTATCTTTTCCTCAGTTTGTGCCTTTGCTATTCTGACTACTCTCCCTGCTTCCTTCTGCCTTAACTGGTACAGTTCTCTGTCCTGCTCCTTCTGTGTTTCCTTATACTTCCTAAATGCTATCTTTTTCTCCCTAACCTTCACCACCACCTCTTTTGAGAACCATAGTGGCTTTTTCTTTCGTTTTGATTTATTTGCTTCACACAAAGGCTTGTTGCCTCTGTGATGGCAGTTTTGATATTTCCCCATTGTTTTTCCACCCCTCCTTCTAGCTGTTTGCTAGTGCTTTTCTAAGGCACTCTCCCATCTTGCCAAAGTCATCCCTCCTGAAGCCCAGAACCCTCACTTTTGTATGGTTTGACTCTGTAGCTGAGTTTATTGTGAACCACACTATTTGGTGGTCACTTGTTCCCAAATGGCTAGCCACTTCTAGAACAGAGATCCTCTCACTGTCCCCATTTGAGAGTATGAGGTCTAAGATTGCTCCCTCATGAGTAGGTTCCAAAACTAACTGTCTGAGGCATGCCACCTGAAGGGCATCAAGAATGCCCTGCTTTTGGATGTATGCAGCAAAGGTGCTCCAGTTAACATCTGCATATTAAGGTCCCCTATCAACAGTATCTCCCCTTTCTCTGCCATCCTAGGCATGCTTTCTATCATATCCTTGTCCATTCCCTCCCTCTGACATGGGGGTCTGTATAGCACCCTGTGTGGATTGTGGTACCATTTCAGTCTCTAAGGTGACCCATAGTGCCTCCTCCTCTCCTCCCTGTTTATTCTTTTGTTCAGTTGCTTTATCCCTTCCCTCACATAGACAGCTAATCCTCCCCGCCTCCTCCTGTCTCTCCTGTAGGTCAGTGCACCCTGGCATGTTAACATCCCAGTCATGGTTCTCTGTGTACCATGTTTCTGTGACTGCTACAATATCCAGGAATCCCTCTTCCATCAAGGCCACCAGTTCAGGGAGCTTGTGCCCAGACTACGGGCATTGGTACCATTACCCTCCATTTCTTGATGGCCTTACCCTTTGCCCCATCCCTGTCCTTATTGCATTTGTCACTTTCTCCATTTACCCCAGCCTTCTCCCTATCGACATCTCTATGTTGGTGTCTACCTCACTTAGTACCCTGATTTTTCCCAATGGGAGAACAGACTGTAAGCTACCTCTGGATGGAGGGACCACTCGTGGGATGTCTGGCCTTGGCGGCTGAGAGCATCCGCCAGTTGGTTCGAGACTCCTGCCACATGGATGGCTAGGAGATCCGCCTCCAACCGGCTGACGAGGGTCCAGATGCGGAGCGCCTCCTTGCACAACAAACGGGAGTGCATGCCATCTTGTTTGTTGAGGTAGTACATGGTTGTGGTATTGTCTGTTTGGACTTGAACCACTTGACGCCGGAGCTGAAGAGCGAATGCTGACAGTGCCAGTCTGACTGCTCTGAGCTCCAACAGGTTGATGTGGCTTCAGGACTCCTCGGGGGTCCAGAACCAGTGGGCCCCGTTGGCCCCCATGTGGGCTCCCCAGCCCATGAAAGAGGCATCGGTCATGAGGACTGTTGGCTCGGGGCAGACAAACAGGATCCCTTCCTGCAACCATTCTGGGACGGTCCACCATTGGAGAGCGTCCCACATCCTCTGGGTTACCATGATCAGTTGGTCGAATTGACTATGGTGCCGAGTCCACTGGGCAGCCAGCTCCCACTGGAGGGGGCGCATGTGCCACCTGGCACAACAGACCACTGAGGTGCACGCCGCCAAGTAACCCAGAAGACGCAGAAAGTCCTGGGCAGGGCGCAAGAGCCCAACCAGAAACGATCGGGCAAAGGAGGAAAGAACCTCCGCTCTGTTCACCGGGAGCTGGCTCTGGCTTGACATGATCTCGAGCGCTGCCCAGATGAAGCCCATCACCTGAGATGGCACGAGTTCCAACTTGGCCTCGTTGATCAGGAGGCCAAGCTGAGAGCAGGTTCTGAGAGCCAGATCCCTGGATCTGTCCACCTCCTGAAGGGAGGAACCTGCCAGAAGCCAGTCATCAAGATAAGGGTAGATTCGAACTCCGACGCTGAAGATGGGCTGCCACCACTGTAGTGCACTTGGTGAAGACCTGTGGGGCCGATGACAGGCCGAACAGCATGGCTCAGAACTCTTACAGGGTCCCCTCGACCCTAAAGCAGAGGAACCGCTGGTAGGATGGACGGATTGGGATGTGAAAGAACATGTCCTGCAGATCCAGTGAACAAAACCACATGTTTCGCTCCAGGGATGGTATGATCTGGTTCAGAGTTACCATCCGGACGGTACGAGACCCGAGATACTGATTCAGGTTGTGGAGATCTAGGATGGGGCGCCAACCCCCCATTCGCTTGGGCACCAGGAAGTACCTGAATATGAAGCCTGGGTCTACAGGCTGATCCGGCACTGGAGCTACTGCCTCCTTGCGGAGGAGCTGAGCTATGTCATCTTGAAGAGCCGACTGCGCGCGAGCCGAGATCCTTTCCTCCCGAGAGGCACGGGCTCGGCTGGCGGGTACTGCTCGAATTCCAGAGGCAGTCCCTGCCCAACCACTTCTAGAACCCAGCTGTCCGAACTGATATCGGACCAGGCGGAAAGAAAGTGGCAGAGCTGACCCCCCATGGGAGGACCCAGGGCAGGCGTGACAGGAGTAAGGGTGGCAACCTCCAACCTGTCACTGAGCAGGCTTAGAGGAGGAGGAGAGGAGGAAGCTCCTGGACCAGCGCTTCAGACTCCTTTACGGGGCTGTTGAGGGCCCTGCTTGGGCCTAGGGCGCCAAGCTTCAGCCTGCTGCTGCTGTTGGTGCTGCTGACCTCCTTGATAGGACGGCTGCCTGACCGCAGGGAGGACTGCCGAAAGGGCTTCCTCTTCCTCTTCTGCTGGTTCTTGCCCGAGGAACCCTTAGCAGAAGTGGCATCCAAGGTGGCACTGGACCGTTCAATACGCTGAAGGTGGCCTGTTACTCCTGGGCCGAACAAGTCAGTACCAAGGAAAGGCACATCAGCTAACTTGTGCTGGGTATCCGCCAGAAAGGAGGATAACTGCAGCGGAGCCCTGCAGCGGGTGGCCACTGCGGCTGCTAAAGAGCGGGCACAAGAATCCCCGATGTCTAGGGCCGTCTGGAGCTGCTGTTTGGCGACAGCATGGCCCTGATCACGGACTTGCTTGACCGTGGTCTGCATGTCAGCGGGGAAGTGAGGAAGTACTTCATCCATGACCCTAGGAGGGCATGGGAGAAGTGTGCCATGATTACAGCTGAACTGATTTGATGAAGGCCCAAGGAAGAGGCCGCGCAGACCTTACGGGCAGAGTGGTCCATGTTCTTGGACTCCTTATCCAGAGGTCGGTTGGTGTCGGCCGAGATACCAGTACGTCTAAAGACGGAAGCAGTCACCAGGCTCTCAGCCGAGGGATGTCCCGTGAATCCCAGTAGGGATCCCATAGACACTGCATACTTACGGGCCGACGGTGCTGGGCAGGAGGCTGGATGCTGCCAAAGCTCAAGGGCTGGACCAGTAATGGCTTCAGCCACTGAGAAGGCCTCCATCAGGGTATCCCCCCTCTTAAGGATATCCGTAAGGGGGTAGTCCACCTTTTTCTGGCTAGACTCCAGGGGCATTCCGGTGGAACTGGAAATGAGGCAGAGGATGCCCTGAAAGAAGGAAGGACCTTCCTCCATGCCTGCCGAGAGTGACTCCTCATCACCCGGATGAGAGTGCAAACCGGTGGCATCCACAGAGTCAGGATACAGCGGTCCCTCAGCCTATGTCCCCCGATACGCCGAGGGTGGTCGGGTAACCATGATGGACAGACATCAGGGAAGCCCAGTGTCTGGACAGTCCCCTTTCGAGGGAACCCCCGAGAGAGGCTGCTTAGGCGGTGGGTCCACCCTAAATCGGTGGTGAGACCGGTATGGGCTTAGGAATAATGGCCGGCCACACAGGTAGAGGAACCGAAGATTTTGGGTCCGAAGGGGTCGATGTCAGCCCTTAAAGCGCAGGCCAAATAATGGCTGGGGTGGATGGCGTAGCTGGCTTCTGCCTGGCCAAAATCAGCTGTTGCCACATAAGCTCCTCATTGCGTTGACGGAGTGTCTGTCGAAGCCTCTCCTTGTCCGAGGAGGATGAGGACCTGTGGCGGCGCCTCTTTTTGAATGTCGGTGGCTTTTCTTCGGTTTTCCAATCAAGAAGGAGACATCCAAGCAGAGACAGATGGGGTTAGCTAGGATTGGGAGAACTGAACTGGGGAAATCGAGGTCGGATCAATTCCCTTGATGGGGGACACCTGAAGGAAGTGTCTTGTCATCTGGGAAAGAAAGGACTGGGGTCCTTCTAAAGAATCGTCGACCGCAGTCGACGAAATCGTCTCAAGAACAATCTAGGCCAGATCAGCCAATTCCTCGGTGTCTGCCTGGCCAGACGGAAGATCCGTGAAGCCGGCGGCCGAGGAAGCGATCTCGACCGAAGTCAAGGTCGCAGTGTCCTGGGACTCGGGCCTCTCTTGGTCCCAGGAACGTCTCCTTTTCGAAGATGTTGGATCCTTGTCCCTCTTCCGAGGGTGAGAGAAGTGCAAGCCCGAGGGCACCTCACCCCTGGTGGGGACAGACTGGCACATCTCCCTGAAGGAACCTGTGAAGGAAGAACCGAGGATGAGAGGCACAAAGAAACTTCGGCTGGCTGAAGCTTGGGAAGCTTCTTCTTCGAAGGCCTTCATATGCTCTAGCTACTCGGCGGATCCCACGGCCACGGAAACCGCCACCTCGCTTCTTCGATTTCACCGCGGTTCCTTTCCGGTCTCCCCAGCTTAAGGCCCGCCATGCGGTCGTCAAGGACGTTGGGATGGAAAGCCAAGCAAAAGGTACAGGTGGTGGTGTCATGACTGAAACCTAGGCAGTGCACGCAGGTAAGGTGGAGATCGGTGCGTGACATTTTCTGGCCGCACGTACACCGGCAAAATCCGGGGGACGACTTGTCCTCCATATCCGATGCGTTATTATCGGAATCGAAAACTCTGACGAGTTTGAGAGATAAATTCGGTAAAAACCGACAATGCAAATCCAGGGCCTACGATGGCTAAAGTTAGCACAAGGGAACCCGATTCTTCTAGCGGAAAGGAAGATCTGGCGTCATGGGGCGGAGCCGAGGTATTTACCACCTGGGTGGGTAGGAAGAGCCAGCTTGAAGACTTTCCGTCCAGATTTAAAGGGAAAGGGACATGCCAAAGAGTGTGGATGAACAACATATCCACACTCCTAGAAAATATTACATTTTAGGTACAAAATTTGAGAGAGAAAAACATGATGAACTAATGAAAATCAATTAAAAATTAATCAACATAAGAAGAAGGCTGCATCCAAATAATACAACTTCAAACCAGAAATATGACATATAGTGACAGTTACCCATCACTGCTACCTGTGCTCCTCCCTTTCCCTCCTCCCTTCCCTTCAGTCCAAATGCCTCACCAATTGTGCTTCCTTTATCTCTAAATACTGGCTTGGCTCCTCCCCTCCTACCTGCTTCTCTCCTCCCCTCCCTTCTACCATTTCCTACCCCTCTGCAACTCTGGTTCTCACTCTCACACTGCCTCAAGGCAACCCTCTACTCTCCAAGCTGCCTTCTCCTTCCATTTCACAAAACACTGGGGCTCTCCCTTGCCCTCTAGTCTATGACTTCCAAATACTCACTTGCATCTCTCCTCCATGACTTCACTACTCACTTTTGCAGTTGCCCTGGATACAGGACCTTGGGCTGTGAACCACCATCTTTCTATCCCTGCTCTCTTTCGTCTGCACCTATACAAGTGCAGTCCCCATGTCAACCCTCCCATTCCCAACAACCACTGCCCCTCTCTTAACTCAGTACTGCCTTCTGCACACTGCAGATGTTGTCCTCCAGCACTTTACTATACTGTATTTTGCTTACAAAGAACCTTTACCCATGTCCACTTGTTATTTTATAATGCTTATTTACCTATCTGTAGTAATTGTGTTTGTATTTATTGTTCTCGGTGTACCTCTGTTCCTCCCCCACTGGGCACATCTGGAAATGAGCTGTTATCAGTTCAGTATGTCTTTTCTCATAAAACTTTTGAATGAATGAAATATATAGCATTAAATAAATAAATGAAAACAAAAATAAATAAATAAATATCAGAAAGGAAACAGGCAAGCCATGAGCCTAAGATAGAAAGGTGAGATAAGTTTGGGAATGAGTGCTAGAAAGGGCAAGGGAATCAAGGAGATAGAGAAAGAGGGAGAAGAAAACGATTTCAAAGAGGGTGCAGAAAAACTGAAAAATCTTACACCTACTGTAGTAAGGAGAGGTAAGGAACAAAAAGTAATCCTACATAGAAACATGGATTGGGTGAGCAGAAAAAGACCCTGAGGCCCATACAGTCTGCCCATTCCCCTGCCTAGTTCCTTGTGCAGTCTAACACCTGACTGGATTTAGAGATCTGACAGCCCTAGTGGCAGAGTGTCACCACCTTCCACAGGTACCATCTCCCCTCTTCTGCCTCCAAGTCCCACTATTCCCTTATATCTGTTTCACCCAAGTTTAAACCCCGACATAGTCTTGGTTTCAATCACCTCTCCGGGCAGCCTGTTCACCCACCACCCGCACTGTTAAGAATTTTTTTTATATCCCTCCTGAACTTCTACCCCCCACCCTCCAGTCTCCACCCGTGTCCTCTAGTTATTGTGCCCTCATTCCTGATGATCAAGTCCTTACAATTCACCCTGTTCATTACTCATTGGAACTTACATCAAGTTTCAATCATATCCCCCTTTCCCTCTTCACGCCATTGTATACAAGTTAAGGTCTGTCAGCCTTTCCTCATGTGACCTCCCCTGCTGCCTCTGGATCATCTTCTTGGCCCTCCTTTGTATGATCTCTATGCAGTTCTGCTCTTTCTTGAGGTGTGGGCTCTGTAAGTGAACGCAATACTGTAGATGCGTCTTTACCAGGGGCTTGTTCAGGGACAGTATCACCTCTTTCCTCCTACTATGAAATTCCCTTCCTATATATCTCAACATCCTGTTTGCCTTCCCATATGCTTTTCTGTGACTGTGCACTGGACTTGAGGCCATCACTAATGATCACACACACACACACACACAAACACAAACACAGAGGTCTCTATCCTTCAGCTGTCTGCACCACCCTTATTCTCCCATCTGGTAGTCCATTTTAGGGTTCTTTCTACACATATTCATCACCTGGCACTGTTTTGCATTGAAATTTGTCATAATTTGGACCGCTCTTCCAGTTTTGCAGGTCTCTTCACTTTTCTATTTCCCTCCTCAGGGTCCTTTCTGCCACAGATCTCATTGTCCACAACAAAGAGATGCACTTTATTTTAGCTTTACTTTCCTCTATCACAAATGAAGATACTGAGGAGCACCGGTCCCAGAACCAACCCCTGTGGTATCCCACATGACTCCTCTGGGCTCTGACTGTGCCCCATTGATGACTACCCTTTGTGTCCTAGCCCCCCAACCAGTTCCTTGTGTACCTGAGAAGTGTGTCCCTACCCACAGGTCACCCAGCTTTTTTATTACCCTTCTGTCTGGAATGGAATCAAAAGCCTTGCTGAATGAAGTCCAGGTTGCAACACATCTACTTCTTAGACCCTGTCTACTGCCTTTGTGACCCATTTAAAGAGGTTAGTCAGATTAGTGTGGAAAGATGTCCCTACTGCAAAACCCATGCTGCCTTCTGAATCTGAGGTGTGGAGAGAAAACAAGATGGAAAGTAAATAAAGACAAGCTCAGAAACAGTGTGGTGTAAGTCCATGAAGGATTTTAAAAATAAGTAGAGCAATTTTAAATTGAATGCAAAACTGGATAAGAGGTATGTACAGCTGTTTAATACTTGCTGTGTCAGTCTGATATATCCATCTAGTATTCCAATATGTTCTACATCTGCTGGCGGCAGGGCGTAAGATCTGGGAGTAGTATCATACTGCTTCCGAAAGCCAGTAAGGATGTGTGTAGCAGCATTCTTAACATATCAGAGAGTGGAAAGAAGGTGTTTTGAACGACCAGAGAGAGGGACAGGCAATAATCCAAAGGAGAGGAGATAAAAGTATGGACAAGTGTTTCAGAAGAAAGTTGGTTAAGGTATTGGCCAGTGTAACAATACTAATACAAACAGTGTGAACCTCAGAGTCGAAGCTCTCCTTTTATATGAATGTCAAGCCAGAGCTTTCCTTTTATTTGAAAGCCCAAGTCAGAGATCTTCTCTTATCTGAAAGCCCAAGTCAGAGCTCTTCTTTTATTTGAAGGCCAAGTCCGAGCTCTTTATTTATGTGACTGTCAAGTCAAAGCTCTGCGTCTGCGACCTGCCAGGTTGGAGCTTTCCTTTATCTGAATGTCCAAGTCAGGACTCTCCATTTATGTGAACTGTCCGTGCCAGAGCTCTCCTTTATGTGAATTGCCACATAACAACTCTCCTTTTATGCACACGCCTGTCACCCAAGTCAGAGGTCTCCTGTTATATGAATGGTTGAGTCAGAGGTATCCTTTTATGTCAACTCCTGTCACCTCAGCTACTGTTCTCTTTTATGTGAATACCAGAGGCAGAACTCTCCTGTCATGTAAGCACCATAGTCAGAGCTCCTTACAGTATGTGAATGCTAGAGTCAAAGTTCTTCTTTTATGCCAACGTTAAAGTCACAGCTGTGCTTTTTTTGTAATGCCTGAGTGAGTGTGTTCCTTTACATGAATGTAAAGCTGGAGTCCGAGCTCTCCTGTATGTAGAGTAAGTCCAAGTTAGGCTCTCTTTTATTTGAAAGTTGGAGTCGGAGCTTCTTTTTTTTTTTTTTTTTTTTTTATTAATGGAACCCAGTGCAAAAGTTCTTCTTTTATGTGAACACCCCAGTCACTGCACTCTTTTTATGTGTTTGTTTTTTTTAATCCAAGGTTCCCATGGCATAGTTTAAATCATCAGTCTTATATTCTTGCCTACATTGCTGTAGTTCATGAATTCAAAATGGACCATGTTTTTATTAGGTGGATACTACACAGAGAATACTGGATGGACAACTATGCACAACCAGTGTGTTCTGCCACAGAGTGGTTTAATCTGGTTCAAGGTCAGTTGGCATTCATCTGTATTCCCCTCCCCCGGGTCGTGCCTGAAAATAGGCAGGATTTGTCTAGTGCACTTACCCGCTCAACAAAAACTAACTAAATAAATAAATAAAGAGCAAAGCTCGAGAGGTCCGTGGAATCAGAACCCCGAGGTGGCAGAACACACTGGTTATACATAAAGTTGCTCGTCCTGTATTTTTTATAGCGTATAGTATGTGAAATGTGCATTGTGGTTCTTCCTCTTTAGAATGAAACTGACTTGTGCAGTCTCCAGAGGTTTGAGTGCTATTGTACCACAGAAGGGTACAATCACATTCCATGACCTCTGAACTGTGGTACAACAGCATTTTAAAAGGATGGATTTCTACAAAGAACAGTGCTCTACTATACACTATTGTACATATACAATGTGCAACACTTAGTCACACAACTTTGGCTGTTCCTGGACCTGACAGACCACCTCTGAATTTCTACAAGAAAAGGCTTGTAGAAAGTGGACATTTCAATGATCATTATTTTGTATGCTCTCTGTTGGATTACAAAGAGTATATACTGTATACTAAGCAACACACAAAGATTACCTCTCAGTGTCACAAAGATAGCAGCGAGTGAGTGAGGATACCAGCAATCTACCATCCAGGTAATCAAGCTGAACAACACGGCTGTCTACAGTCGTTACCAGTTGAACAGGAAACATCACGAATGCAGCTGCCTAAAATAGTAAATGACACATACTATAAATACACACAACTCTAGCAGTGAACACATTATGGTAAGGCTTCATGCGAGTGTTTCATACCCTGGCACCTGCATCACAAACCTCAACAGACGTCAGTGTCAAAAACTGGAAGTAGACCACTGGTGCTGCTTCCGGAAGGGCAGAAGTGTTCACCCAGCTGCAAGTCTGGTCTGCTGTCTTTGTTAATAACAGTGACATATGTATCCTCTACCTCAGAATCAGGAATTCCAGAAAACTGAATCAAATTATCATCCAACAAAAGATACAGTTAATGCATAATAAAACCTAGCTGCATCTTGTGCGGCTAGGGCGAAAATAAAACAAAAAAAAAATGTGTGCCGCCATAGCCAAAGGAATAACTCATGCATAGCCAGCTCAAAAACATAGTTGGGTTTCCTCAACAACCTGCTATAATTCAAATCTGATATACTGTACATATAGTAATTTGCTTTACCTTTTAGTTATGTTTTTGTAACACCAGTTTTAAATATACTGTCTCAGTAATACACAATGACCTGATCTGAAAAATGTAATTTATTCCTGTAGTGAAGAGGTATTACCATAACTGACACTTGCGATCCCATAACTAAGGTCTAACAGGTAGGTTACATTAAAAGTCCATTTCTACACTGCTTGTTAATGTGGCAATTTTTTTTAGTAGGGACATGAAATTTGCAGGGTTTGTTCTCCACCAGGATATTTTGTGATTTGGTAAATTTGATAAGACTATCCCGAGTAGTTTTTGAGAACTGGAGCACTGAAAACAATTTAACTTACTATACATACAGGACGGGATATTCCGACTGCGCCAGACAGTGGCACAAACCTGAGCGCAGCACAACTGTGATGCGCTGCGGCCAGGTCCAGGTGATATTCAACAGGGATGTGCCATGGCACAGCACCGTTGAATATGGCACGGACAGTGCACATACCGCGCATGGCGCAGTGGCACTGCTCCGGCGCAAGTCACAGATTGGGAGCTCGAGGATGTGAGAGCACAAGTGCAGTTGTGCTAGGGCGTCACCGCAATATTCAGCAGGGGGCATGCAAATGATCCATAATATAAGAAAGGCGCAAATGGGGCCATTTGCATGTTATTATAACTTTGTTGCATGCCTGGCGCGTGGCAGCCTGGTGACTTGCGCCTGGCGCCCTGCACAACATAGCGAGTGCAGTAGGGATACCGGGGCATACCCCGCCCGTAACCCAGCCTCTATCTGTACAACAATCAATCCCTGGTAGTCTACTGGAACCCCGCCCTGCCTGCTGCGATCACAGTACATCTCCATATAATAAATCCTGGTGATCCAGTGGCACCTCTCCCACCTACAGAACCCCTGCCCACCCGCCCACCCCCACCCCCGTCGTGGCGGGCGGTAGCAACCCACCGCATACTGCCTGCCGATGACAGGTGTACAGTATGGATCAAGCCCACTGTCCCAGTGTGGACCAATGGGCTTGCAGAGCATACTGTACTAGACAGTCACAAATATGTGAATGCCACTGGATCACCAGGATTTATCATATGGAGATGTACCGCGATCACGGCAAACGGACGGGGGATTCCACTAGACTACCAGGGATTTACTTAACCTACAGATACAGATCGGGGACAAGGGCTGGAGGAGGTACCACTAGACTGCCAGGGCATGTTTTACGTTACATTTACCGTGATTGCGGAACGGGCGGTGTCCAATGGACTACCAGGGATGTAACTCAACATCGGATACCCACGATCGGGACATGGGTGGGAGAGGTGCCACTAGACCTCCAGGGTTGTGTGGGTGCTTCGTGATGGTGCTGGGTGGGCTGGTGGTCACCCATGGCTGGTGGCTGCTGTGTTGCACCATGCAATACAGCCGCTGCCTATGGGTGGCCAGGATTTGTTCCTACTCTGCACAGGCTCAACTCAGCCACGTATACGGCACAGTGCAGGTCGCGCCAGCATGTCGCACACATCCTGGGCAGAATAATAGGATGTGCCGCTTTATGCTGGGCACACCCTACATCGGTGCTGCATAAATTATCATTGCAGCTCCAGTGCACGGGGAGCTTGCCGCGCCCAGGTGCCTCTCAATATCCCACCAGGCGCAATGCGGGTTGCGGTGAGGTAACTTGTTGCGCCAGGCGCAACCCCTTTGAATATCCGGCCACAGTGTATTGGCACCAGGCACAACCCTTTGAATATCCGGGCCACAGTGTATTGGCGCCAGCACAACCCTTTGAATATCCGGACCACAGTGTATTTCCGGTTAAATACTACCAAAGACTTGACATTAAACAACAGTAAAATTAGAAAAGGGTGTTAACAGAAAACTACTAGTATCTTCTGAACACATTTCATTGCAATGATGGAATTTTAGATTCTGGTTAAAGGAGACACTTCATTTGTTACAGAGCAAACATCTATTATAATAAAAAGCTTAAGAACATTACATTTATACCAATTATACTGTAAGAAAAATTACTCACCTTAGTAATGTTGTTTCTTCTAATGGAGTCTTGCTATATTATAACAATTGCAGTATGACCGCAGGTTAGAACTGCCTCGAGGTGAAATAGTTAACTTTCCATGCAGGCATGGAACTTAGAGCTAAGCTCGTTGAAAACTGTCTGTTGTGCTTCAAACGCAAACTGTCAGATCTTTACAAGCTAAAACTCACTAAGGTTCTGTGGAAGCTGTAAACCTACACTAGCCAACTGGCTACTAACATAAACACTTATTTTGGCCTAAAACAAAGACTCAAGTCAGGAGACCCAAAAATGCAAAACACAACACCAGTTCACCCAAAAGGTAGGTGAAAACAACAAGGTGGGCATCAAAAAAAAGTGCTAACCCTACTGCCCACCCACATCCCCAAAACAGAGGTTCTGAGAGGGGCAGGCAGGGAAGGAGGTCATAATACAGCAAGACTCCATTAGAAGAAACAACATTACTAAGGTGAGTAATTTTTCTTCAAACAACATGAAGTCTTGCTATATTATGACAATTGCAGACTACACAGCAGTACCCCCATGGAGGAGGGACAGAACCTACCTAGGAAATAGGCTCTGAAGCACGGCTGTGCCAAACCGAGCATCACTCCTAGCCTGGATGTCCAGGGAGTAATGCTTGGTAAAAATGTGAACTGTTTTCCAGGTAGCTGCTTGACATATTTCTAGAATAGGAATGTCTCTGGCAGCAGCCAGAGAAGCAGCTGTACCTCTGGTAGAGTGAGCCCTCAGGCCTAAGGGGGAACTTTACCCAACTTCTCATCGCAGAATTGGATACAAGAGACAATCCACCTGGCAATGGATCTTTTAGTGGCTGGCTTCCCTTTACCAACTCGCCATAGGTGAGGAACAGTTGAGGAGTCAAACCTATGACCCTTGGTACACTCTATGTAGTAACTAAGGGCTCTTCACATCTAGGCTGTGCAGCATCCTCTCCCCAGAGGAGGAGTGGTCAGTGAAGTACACTGGAAGTGAAATAGATTGATTAAGGTGGAAATCTGAAACCACCTTAGGCAGGAACTTTCTGTTAGTCCGAAGGACCACCTTATCTCTGTGAAAAGAGATAAACTCCTGCTCCACTGACAACGCTTGTAATTCACTTATGCGCTGGCAGAGGTGATGGCTACCAAAACACAGTTTTCCAAGTCAAGTACTTGAGCTCAGCTGAAGACAAGGGCTCAAGGGGTTGCATGCTGAGCAATGCAAACATTAAGATCCCAGGCAGGGCAGGATCCCCGAATGGAGGGTTGTGAAACAACCCCTTAAAAACTTGGAAAATACAGGATGAGCTGAAAGGAAGAGGATTTACCTGCTGAGATAAAAGCAGACACAGCTGCCAAGTGCACCTTCAGGGTAGCTGGTCTCAGCCCCAAAGAATTCAGGTGGACCATATAATCCAGGACTGTGGGTAATCAGCAGAGACTGGGGAAATATGCTTTTCCGAGCACCATATGGAAAACCTTTTCCATTTGGAATTGTAAGTAGCCCAGTGGAAGGCCTTGTGGTCTTCAATATATCCATTACACCTTGGGAAAGGTGCAAATCAGCAAACTCTAACTCTTCAAGAACCAAGCCTTGAGATTGAGAGATTTGAGATTCGGTACCAGACCCTTCCTGGGCACAGGTTAACAGATTGTGATTCCTGGAAGGGACAGGGAGGATGGACTGCTAAGGACAGCAGGAGTGGATACCAGGGCTGTCTGACCCAATCCGAGCTATCAGAATGACTTTGCATGATTGGGATCTGATTTTGACTAGCACTTTGAACAGGAGAGGAAAGGGAGGGAAGGCATAGAGAAACTTCCCTCCCAACTGAGAGGCTAAGGCATCCAGTGGGAGTGAGCCCAACACTGGGGCCTGCAGCAAAAAGAGAAGTTGGTGATTGTCTGGGGCTGCAAAAGATCTATTTATGGGTGCCCCATCTGGCAAATACTACTCCCAAGACCAGGGATCCAGTGACCATTCGTGGTGGCCCTGGGAAATCCTGCTGAGAGCATCTGCCAGGACATTGTCCTTGCCTGGGAGGTGAACTGCTGTAAGGGAGGTGTTCAGGGAGTAAGCCAGAGACCACAACTTCATCGCTCGCACAAGGCCGAGACCGAAGTGCCCTTGCTTGCTGATGTACCACATTGTAGTGGTGTTGTCTGTTCTGACCTGAATACTCTTGTTCTGAACAGATTTGGAAAAAGCTTGAAGTGCTAGAAAAACTGCTCTGAGCTCCAACAGGTTGATGTGGAGCAGAGATTCCTGGGGAGACCACAGACCCTGGGTGGTGAGGTCGCCCATGTGAAGCTCCCAGCCCAAGAGGGCGATCTGTAGTAAGGATTAGAGAATGAGACCGAGTGACAAAAGGAACCCCTTGTCTCAGGTTGCTCTGATCCTGCCACCCTATGAGGCTTGGATCAGGGTTCGAGTTACTGGGATCAGCTTGGTAAGAGGATCCTTTCTTTGAGACTAAAGCGCTCTCAAATGGAACTGGATGTCCCTCATCTGAAATCTTGCTCCTTGCACAACTGCTGTGGAAGCAGCCATATGTTCTAGGAGCTGCAGAAAATGCCTTGCTGGCCGGGAGACCTGCAGGGTAAATGAGGAGGCCAGGGAGACTAGGGTCTTTGCCCTGTCCAGGGAGAAGGCCCTGGCTTCTTTGTTCAGTTCTGCGCCTATGAAGGTAAGAAGCTGGACCGGCCTAGAACTGACTTTGAGAGATTCAGAAGGAAACCTAGAGGTAAGCAGTTGCTGCGTTATCTGAAGGTGTAAATTGACCTGGTCTGGGACTGGCCTACCAAGAGCCAATCGTCCAGGTAAGGAAAGATGGCAATCTTTGTCTTCTTAGGTAGGCAACTGCTACAGCCAGCATTTGGTGAATACCTTTGGGGCAGAAGTGAGGCCAAGGGCATTGCTCTGAACTGGTAGTGGCCTGAGGGCAGCTCGAACCTGAGGTACTTTCGATGGGAACTTCGATGGGAATATGGAGTAGGCATCCTTGAGGTCCAGGGAAGCTAGCCAGTCCCCTGGCCTTAGAGAGGGTAGGATAATTCCCAGAGTCACCATTTTGAACTTTGGCTTTAAAAGGTGCTTGTTTAAATATCTGAGATCCAGGAGGGCGCCATTCTCCTGTCTTTTTGGGGTAAGGAAGTACCTGGAGTACAAACCTTTGCCCTGTGTAGGGAGGAACCCTTTCCACAGCTCTGAGAGCCAGGAGGATAGAGACCTCTGCCTCTAGGGGCGAGTGCCTCTGATGGAGTTGCAGGTGGAAAGATCTGGTTCTCAGCTTTGGAAATTTTTAAGCTGAGAACCAGTCCCTGGCTTACTACTTCCAAGACCCACTTGTCTGATGTTAAAGACTTCCAGTCCTGGACAAAGTAAGCCAGCCTGTCCCCACAGGTAGAGGAGAATCGGCCCTGGCAATCCCATCAGGGTGCCTGCTTGGCAGGGCTTTGGGCTGAGGGTGGAAGCAGACTTGCTTGTACCAGTCTGCCTCTCCTCTAAAGAACCCCTCTGAGCAGAGGCAGAGGAGGAAGCTTGGCTTGGTAAAAGGCCATGAAAGGCCTGCCCTGCCTCTAGGAAGCTGCTTTGAGGAGTGCCCTGCCTTTCCTTGGCCTGTGCAATCCTATAGGTGGTCCTATATTCATCCATTTTCTTCATGTAATTCTCTGTTTGCTCCCAAATAGAGAATTTCCCACAACAGGAAAATCCATGGCCTTAGACTGGGTATCCTGAGACAGGGTAGTACATCTGAGCCAAGCCATCCTGCAGTGCCACAGATGTAGCCATGACTCTTGATGAAACATCATTAGAGTCCACTGCAGCATGAAATTGCACCTTGGATGCCTCAATACCAGACATAGCCACCTGTTCCAGCTCCCTGGCAAGCTGGTCAGGGACTTTTTCGCTAGGCCAGCACAGTATCCCATCTGGATTTCTGGTACCTAGCAGCATAAGCCATATAATTTGCTTGTCTGAGTCCCAAAGATGCTGCCATGTACTGTTTCTTTGCCATAGCATCAATCTTCCTGGGTCCTTCTCAGGGGTGTGAAGCTAGGGAATATTAGCTTATGTCACAGGCTGCAGCCTGCACTACCCCACATGGCTGCATTGTTGAGTGAGGAAATCAGTGTCGAGCCTGATAAGGTATACCTCTTGTCCATCCTTTTATCCACAGGAGGTATAGTGTGAGGAGTTTTTAAAACTTTTACTGTCTGTTTCCGAAAAGATTTATGCAAAGGAATAGACAGTCTCCTAGACTCTGGAATATCCATCATTTCTACATAGTCTGGCTCCTCTTGGTCATCAACAGCTTCCTCAACAGGTAGCTGGAGAGTTTCAGCAACTTTTTTATAAAACATGAAATGAGAAGGGGACTCAGAAAGCCTTGGAGGAGAAACCCCTAGGGGTCTATCTGGAGAGATGTCCGGATCAATGGGCACATCCAGATCTTCAAAACCATATTCACTCTCCTCATATTCCTCTTCCCCCTTCCCCGGTTCATAAAAATCCTCAAAATCATAATCTTGAACTGATGGAACCGGCCGAACCGAACGCTTACCTGAAGGTGTCGGTTCGGTCAGAACCGGAGAGAGAGACTAGACAATTTGAATTGCTTTAGCTATTTCCTCAGCAGTTGGGGAGAGAACTTTTGGCTCTACACTAGCTGACTTTCTAGTCCTTTTTGCTGGAACCGGCTCCTCATTTGCCCGAGGAAGTATCGCTCTGGTCAGAGGCACTCCCTCCGTTCGTGCACCGAACCGGCTGGCCATCCGGTCAGCGGATTCTTTGGCCTCCCTTTCCTGAGCCTACCAACTCTTATCTATGGTGGCAGCAGGAAATTGTGACAAATCTGGCAGTCTGAATTGAGGTAGTCAAACCCCAGACAATAGACACATGTGGTGTGTGGGTCAGCCTTAGCAAAACTTCCCCACAAACACTACAGTGTTGAAACCCAGTGGTCCGTTTTTGGTTTCTCAGACATAATGCCAGCCTAACCAACTTGCCCGTTTATGGCAATCCACCAAGAAAGACACCTTATCGGTTCCCAACCGTGTCGCAGTCGTGGAAAAAAGCGTAATGAAATCCGTTTTTTAGAACCGATAAGAACGAGAACCGCACTCTAAAAAAGGACTAGTAGATAATTAAATACAACCTGATCGGTTCAAACCGAACCGATAAAGAATTACAAGTTCCACACAGAAAAATAAATGTAAACCCATCTATTACTTACATTACCACAGACAGAGCTTGAACCGACCGGTTGCGGTTTAATTTCGGCTAAAACCAAAAATAATACTTTTAAACCGACAAAATGAACCGAGCAGAAGGAGAAATCTCCGGAGCGACTGTTCAGTGAGGCGGAGTAAAGAATCTGACAGTTTGCGTTTGAAGCACAACAGACAGAGTTTTCAACCGAGCTCGCGCTCCAAGTTCCATGCCTGCATGGAAAGTTAACTATTTCACCTCCGGAGCAGTTCTAACCTGCGGTCATACTGCAATTGTCATAATATAGCAAGACTTCATGTTGTTTGAACTTTGTTTTCTATTGTTTTGTTATTTTTCCTTTCCCTTGCTGTTGATCTACTAAATAGTGTAGATAATGCAGCAATTATTTCTCAGAATCTTTTCAAATGCATCTGACTCTCCCTTGCTAATAACCACACAATTGCTGTCTGTGACGTCACAGTCTGTTCATATGGTGAGCAATATGATGTAATTAATAAAAAAAGGCACTGTGAGGTTAACAGGAGAGACAACTGTTTTCTATACAGACTTTTTAGATGGACTACCAATATGTGCTGTAAATCTTGGACAGGGCTATTGAAAATAAAAAGCTGTATTCTCTAGTAAATTTTAACAGCTGAAACACCTTATTTATGAAAAGACATGCAGAACTGCTCTTTAGCATATCTTTTTAAATATGATTTTTTCCACTGAAAATTTTGAGCATGGCCTTTGTTCATTCAAATTCCTTAACCTAACGAAATTATATATTCTAGCTTTATTTAAAAAAAAAAAGTTAATGTATTTAAACACATCAACAATACCTATACAACTCTGGGTACATAATATCTATGGAAAAATACAGTAAAGTTAGCAGCTCACGCTATACACTGCTGAAAAGCTGAGACTCTTTCTTGTCCAGTGAAGTGCAGCTTGAATTTCCAGTGGTCACTGTTGTAGACATATTGTCCTATAATGTTGTATCGAATGTATTGTTGGAGTGTTTTAAGTATGCCAACCCATTATATAGGACAATACCTATGCAGCGTTGGAGGACAGTGTCTGTGTACCACAAATGCTAGTAGCTCTAAACTTTACACTGTTCAAAAGCTGGGACTCTTTACCACCCTCCATCAGTGTGCTGTTCAAATTTCAATAGCATATGACTGCAGACAAATTGTCTTCCAAAGTTGCATGGGTTTTGTCAGCATGTTTGAAAAGCGTCAGCTTGTTTTAAATACGTTGACATTGCTGTCAAACTGTTTTAAACTAGTCAACGTAATCATTTTTACAGACTAAAAACATTTTTTTAATTGTTTTAACATTTTCTGATTTTTAGCACAGATCAAGGAAAATAAATGCATTTTCAACATGGTTTAACAACATTTTGAAAAAATGCAAAAATCTCCACTTCTTTATTAGTAACCACTTATCTTCCCACAGATGATAACTACAACTTTAAATAACAAATAGGTCTTCAGTTTAGTTTTAAAAACTGCTACAGACAGAGCTAAGCAAATGGTGCCAAAAGACTATTCCACAGCAGGAGTGCACATGTAGCAAATGCACTGTCACCCACTTTAGATGTTGAACATGGAATGGCCTTTATACATCCCTTTAAAGTTATTTTTTTTCTCAGTTGCACTCCACTGTTACACTACAGTATGAAATATGGCACACATTCAACATTTAACACAATTCACAGATATACATATCTATTTATACATAGATATATAGTCATCGCAAAAAACTGTTAATGCAGCAGTTAGGGTTCAACTATGACACTACAAAAGGAGGGAAATATGGTGTTAGGTTTTCCAACCCCAATCCCTCCCCCCAAGCAGCAAACGGGTAAGATCACACAAGCAACCATAGACAGCCATCATCAGATAAGACAAACACACAACTGTTTCAAGGTGACACAAATTCAGTAGCACTGATGCACTGCCTTTGTGGATTTGTATCTGTGACATGCACACTGGAAGACATAACACACTCACTTCTGGCTGTAGACAGAAATACATGATGCTCAAATCACAAACTACAGTTGCATAAGAACTTACCGTAACAGTAGATCTTGAGGTATCTCTGCAGCAGGCCATAACACGTGGGATATCCAGCCAGAGGCATCACTTCTTCCGGATGATTTCCTAGCCGTCTCTCCCAGGGGCGTCCCCTTCCTGTCACCTGATGTGCTCTTGCACATACATAAAGGGGAGACCCCCTGATACTCCTCAGTTCTAGTTTCCATCTTATCGACCGATATGAAAAGTGAATCATAAGTCTCCGATTGGAACCGAGAGAGGAACAAAAGGCAGCAGCTCAAGGCTACTGCGTGAGGGCGGAACAAGGTACCTTCTTAAGCAGAAGAAAGGGGGACAGTGGGCGGTGCAGCATGGCCTGCTGCAAGAGATGCTCTCGAAAAGCTACCATGTCGGTAAGTTCTTACACAACTGTAATATCTTCTTCTAGTCAATCTCTTGCAGCAGGCCATAACACATGGGAAGAATCCCAAGCAGTTATGATGCCCACGGGAGGAGGTAGCGAACCGCAGCAATTAAAACAGAAGGCCATTGAGGATGGCCCACCCAAAAGTGGCATGCTTCTTAGAAGCAATGTCTAGACTGTAATGTTTTGTGAATGTATGTACAGTAGACCAGGTGGCTGCCTCGCAAATGTCTGAAGCAGAGATGCCTTGAAAACACGCTGTGGAGGTAGCCATGCCTCTAGTGGAGCAGGGTTTCACAGATCCTGTGAAAAGCTTATCTTATTTGTTATACACAAACGTAATGTAGTTGGCCAACCACGTGGACAAGCACTGCTTAGAAACCTGATCGCCCAGTAATCCTGGGGTGAAAGAAACAAAGAGTTGTTCAGTTTTACGCAATTGTTTAGTGCGGAGAAGAGAAATTCTCAACGTTCTTTTCACATTGAGAGTATGAAGCAGGGCTTCCCCTAGATTCTCAGGCTCAGCAAAATATACTGGCAACTGAATGGACTGATTTAGAGTAAATTCAGAAACAACTAAGTAGAAAAGAGGGGTTAGTACGCAAGAACACCCGATCCTTATGAAACTGTAAATAAGGTGGCTTGCACATAAGCACCTGTAACTCAGAGATGCATCTGCCAGACGTAATCGCCACCAAAAAAATTGTTTTCCATGACAAAACCGGGCTCGTGATGTATCTACAGGCCTCAAAGGACCTTCAGTCAATTTTCAAGTACAAAATTCAATCCCAGACTGGGACAGGGTCCCGAATAGTGGGATGCAAATGCAGGATACCTTTCTGGAAGGTTTTAATGAGAGGTAACTGGGATAATGGTTCGCTGTCCACAGGGAAATGAAAAGCAGAAATAGCAGATAGGTGTACTTTTATTGATGAATATTTTAGACCACTCTCTAACAGAGAGAGGCGGTAGTTCAGTATGCTTTGTGGGGAACAGGCATGGGGTCCAGTTCCTGGGAAAAGGCCCAAATGGAGAGAAATGCTTCTATTTCATAGTGTAGGATGACCTAGTAGTGGGCTGCCACGCTGCCCGTAGACTCCCTGCTACCCCTGGGGACACCTGATAATGAGAGAGAGGACTACATCCTCAGGAGCCCTGCGAGCAGGCACAGGGAGTGCAGGTCTGGGCATAGCAGGTAGCCGTCCTCCTGTGATAGGACGGTCAGACAAAGAGGGAGAGGAAGAGGATCCCAATCTGAGATTTGCAATAACAAGGGTAACCAAACCTGCCATGGCCAGTAGGGGGCTATTAGCATCATCGACATCCCATCTTTGACCAGTTTTAGGAGTACTCTCTGTATGAGAAGAAAGGGTGGGGAAGCGTAAAGAAAGTGTCCTGTCCAGGAACGAGATCAGACGCCCAGCCAGAAAGTTCCAGGACCTCGCTCTAGAGAGCAATACAGAGGCAGTTTTGCGTATTGTGAAGAAGCAAACAGGTCTAACTTCGGACAACCCCACCTGAGAAAGAAGTCTGTTAAGGCACGTTTGGGTGGATTTCCCAGTCATGAGCCTGAGCATGAGTACTGCTCAGGGTATCCGCAAAAGTTTTTGAAACCCCTGGAATGTGGACCGCCAGAAGGTAAATGTCCCTCTGGGTCACCCAATGTGTGAGAGAGCACTAGTACCCTTCCATAATTCTGCTCACTTTGTATGTGTGAAGCCTACTGCAGTAGCATATGTGTGTGACCATGCTATTCCTTTTCTTTCTGGTCTATCCCTCGTTCCTTATTCCAGACTGGCCACCTGGAATGGGACATCTCCTTTCTTGCTAAATCCTTCACTGTCTTTCTGCAGATGTGGAATTGTGATTTTCCCCCCCCCAAGCAACAAACCTAAATAATGCTGGTGCAGCAGTCTGCAGCCTTAAAACACTTATTTATTGAGGCACAGGAATGTCTGCTGCTATTTTGCTTTTGTTTTTCCAGTTTGTTTATATTTTTGTTTCTATGAAGAAGAAGAAAGGTATAAGATGTAGTGCACTAACAGTTTAGTACCAGACTAGGTTGGTTGTCCAATCAAAAGGTTTTGCTGCTAAGTCCAGTGCTTTTCATAGCAATGCTACTAAACAAACAAATGCAACATTAAGTATTTTCTTTAATATATTGTGACTGAGGCTGAGTGAAGTGAGCCATGTAACTACTGCTGTGTGTGCTACTTTCTAGCCTTGCCCTGCCCTCTTTACTAGTTCAAGTTAGAAATTCAGACAATTGTAAACAGAAGTTCAAACAGGTTGAAATGTGTAAGTCACCTGCCTTAGTAACAAGTGTTTGGTCTCATTTCTAAGACATGAAGTAAGCAGTTCTTACCCAAATAATGAGAAATCTAAGCCTGGTAACAGAGGTGGGTCTGTTTGGGTCCTGTTCAGACCTGCTATGTTCTGCTAGGAGCCAGCCATCCTCTCCACTCCATTTTTATGCTGTGTGTAAGTGTAGGAAGGGGGAGTCTGATGTGGTCACCTGATGGGTTCCTAGTATAAAGGGAACTCATCCTGTGGAACAGTCAGATTTCGTTGGAGGATCAGTAGGTGCTGGTCCAAAGTGTTAGTCTGCAACTCTTCAGACTAAGATTCTTTTTTAATCCAGGACAGCTCATTGCTGGAATAGTCCTTGGAAGACTGGAGTATTGTTTTGTTTTTGTATCTTTTGTATTTCTTTTGACGTTGCAAGTTACATGAGTTTTATTTGGTTATTTACTTTTGTCTACTTAATAAAAGATTTGGCTTGGTAACATTGGCCTTGCCACCTTACTGTGGTCTCAGTGTCCGTCATTGCACCCACACCCTTTGACACAATGCCACACCCTTACAGACTCTCGGCATAGAGAGAGTATGAATGGGTACCGTCTTGTTTGTTCAGGTAGTGAACTACCGTGGAACTGTCCGATTGCACTTGAAAGCACCCCTGAGGGAGCAAGGTCTTGAACGTTTGTAAGGAATATAGAACAGTTCTCATATTCAGGATGGTGAAGTGAAGACAGGCTTCCAGCACTGTCCAAGAGCACTGGGACTGAACCCTCTGAAAATGGGTACCCCAGCCCATCAAGGAGGCAGCCGTCATTTAGGATGAGGTCTGGGGCCCAAGGATGGAATGACATGTCCCACAGGAGACTGTCCTGGACATTCACCACTGCAGCATGCAAGTGGTGGGAAGACAAAAGGACTGTGGCATCAAAGTCGTCCCACTTCTGATCCCACTGGACCCTGAGATTCCACTGAAGGATCCTCATAGAAAGTCGGCATGAGGGACAATGGCGAGAGTAGCCGCTAAATATCCCAGGAGCCAAAGGGAGTCTCTGGCTGAGACTTACCGGCAAGATTGTAACCTCTGAGGGTCAGAATTGCATGCGTCCGGGTGTCGGGGAGAAACACCATGCCCCAAGAGGCACCTAGTACCTCTCCTATATGCTGGAGAGATTGCGATGTGTACATCAAAGACTTCGGGCAGTTGATCGTGATGCCCACCATGGAGAACATCTCTAGGGTGTGGGTCAGGGTGCATTCCAGCATGGGGCATGTAGAAAACTTTAGCAGCTAGTCAGCCAGGCATGGAAAGACGGACAGACCCATCTGGCGAAGGGCCCCTTGACACTGCCACCAGACACGTGGGAAATACCCTGGGGGCCGAAGAAAGGCCAAAAGGGAGGGACCAAAAGTGAAAATGATGGTCCTAAAACTGGAATCTTAAGGATCACCTGTGGGTGGGGTGCATCAAGAATGAAGGCATGCATCCGGCATGTCCAGGGAACAGAGCCAGTCCCTGTACCTAGCAGGGGGAGCAGCTGAACTTCTAGCACTGTATGTAGAGGTGGAGACCTCAGAGCTGAATGGGCGAAAGTCTCCTGTCCATTTGGGAACCAGAAATAACCAGGAGAAATACCCTGAGCCTCTGTTATGGGTGGGAACTGGTTCTATAGCATGTTCTTGTAATAGAGCATCTAGCATTGCCTGCAGTATCAGAGTATAGTCCGGAGGCAGTCCGATACCAGAGGGGGCAAGGAGAGAGGAGGTACTGGTTAAAGATCAATGTAGGACTGGACTGGATCAAGTGAAAGAGCCAGAGGCCTGACACGACCCTTTACTAAACTCCAAGGTGCAGGGAAAACCTGCCCCTGATGGCCGAGGAGGGGGGTCTATGCCTCCATTGCCGAAGCCATGCCCTCAGGTCGAAGGGTGTCCCTGCTGAGGAACAACAGGGATATACCGTGACGCTTCCGAGGTATACTGTGGGCTTGGCAGAACTAACCAAGCCTTACATTCGGTAGCATTTCGCCTTCTGAGTAGCAGGTCTATCTCTGAAGGAGTGGCTTCGAAAGGATTCCCTGTATGCAGGCTTCACCAGAGGTTGCGATATATGGTTTTAAACAGATTAAGGGTACGACTCAAATCTTGCAGGGCTTTCAGAATGGTCTGGGTGCGTGGCCCAAAGACTTCATCCCTGTCAAAGGGAGCATAAAGGATGGATTGTTGTACATCCAGCAAAGGTCCTGAAACCCTCAGCCATGCATGGCGTCCATAGCAAACCTCTGCAGAGGAGCTTCTAGCCAAGGAATCGCCAGCATCAGAGGAAGCCCTGAAAAGGTAGCGGCAGACAGCCGCCATGAAGGGTCTCTCGAGACTTGGTCAGGTGAAAGGGACTGGACAGAATCTGAAGTAACCATAAGGAGCTCCTCTCGATATCTGAAGAGGTGGCCCATACAATGCAGAATGCAAATGGACATAGTAGTGTTACCCAGGAGATCCAATTTCTTGGATACAGCGTCTGTGGGTGAAGCATACATATGTAGCGGTCGTGCGGAGCTATCATGAGCTGCAGTTAGTGACCATAGAATCCACCTGTGGAGGCAGAAAAAGATAAGAATGGTCCACAGGAGCCCCAGAAAGTCTATCCACGTTGTGGGGATTGGAGGAAATCTGGAACAGTTGTTGCCAGGTGGCCAATATGGCCTCCCCGAAAACATCCACAAGGGGAGGGACGTTAGGTTGGAGCCATGAGGAAAACCAGGGTACTGGTTTCCTGGAGGTATCCTGTTCCATATTTTGCAAAAGGTATAGCAGATATATTAGAACATCCAAAAAGAAGTGTGGTCATCTGGAGGAGAAAAGGGGACGTCTGTAGAGGGGCCCCATGAAGGCAAAATGCCTCCGAGGAGGACACTTGAGGTCCATAATTCAGATCCATCTCTTTTCCTTCCCTGTCAGGTTCGCCATATCCCAGTCTGGTAAGAATAGGATGCTAAATCGTCCTCCGGGGACAGAACCCCTGTTAGAGGGGGGGGAGGCTTGAACTAAAGCCCCTCGGCGGTGTGGACAAAAAAACCTGGACGTCCACCATGATTAAGTGACCCCCGGAAAAAGAAGGTGTCCAGGACCAGAGAGGTATCACTGATGGAATGGTGCACATAAGACCCCAACACCGTGGTAGGTAGAAGAGCCATGATAGGGCTCCCATCTAAGGCACAGCCAATGATTGTCGATGGGAACACCTTCGACAAAGCAGTAAGGCCAAGAGCCTCTGTCAACGTAAGAACCATCAATGACAAGGCCGTCGGTGAGATGGTGGAAAAAACGGGTCCACCATCGACTATGGTGATGGGAGAACCATCGACGGGACAGCCGGCTTAACAGTAGAAGCGCCTGGTCGAGCCCAACATATGCTCCGCAACAGGAGGAACCATCGATGGAAGAGCCAAATGGCCCAATACATATGCCGTTGACAGGAGAACCATCAACGGGAGAATTAAATGGCCAAAATGATGCACAGTCGATGGGAGGACTGAATGTCCCGAACAGGCTCCGTCAATGGGAGAACTGTTGGAGCATGTGCTAGTGAAGGCCCTCCTTTTTTTTGTTGTATGGACATTTTGTCTGCTTCCTTCTTTCTTAATAAAAGAAAACCTACTGCAGTAGTACTCTGTTCTAGACTATCCCAGTCTTCTTTATCATGCTGGGGTGGCCTCCATCATGATACCCTTTTTCTTTCCTAATGTCCAAATACTGAGAAGGGGTTTGGGTTTCTAATGCTATGATAAAGGCTAGGCAAGTCCTCCTTAAAAAAACTAAAATAGTCAGACTATTATAAAAACATTGCAAACCCATTGGAAAATTCAGCTTATTTAATGCAGGCTAGCCTTTGTTGAAAAGGGGAAAGTATGTGTGTAGTTTACTGCAGCAGCTCATTTCTCATTTTGTTTTCAGTAGCAGACATATGCCCTATTTCAAGTTTTCAACCCCCTGCTAAATAAATACTTAAAAATCCCTGTACAGTTTTGTTTTCCTCCAAATCCCACTGGGGACTGTGGTTGTGCATAGGAGAACTGAAGGTTCCTATTCCTTGTGGCAGCTGCCTGAAATAAACTGGTTTCCCAATTTTGTTACTTTTAGTCGAGATAAAGCACTACCGCGTTCTCGCGCTTGCAAGAAAAAAATAATCCAAGCATTCTGTTACCCTTAAGGAGTATTGGGCAACAGTGGCAGCATCAAAGCAAGTTTCTTTTTTTTTTTTTTCCTCCTTTTATTTAAAGAAGGCTTGGGTTCTGAAGCATCTGTCCACCATGTCTGTCGGTGGAAAATGCTAGTGTAACCATTCAAATGGTCACACCCGAGATGCACGCTGCAAATGAATTTTGAGATTTTAAAAAATGGGCTGAAAGTAAAAACGGACAAGGCGTATCTCTGGAGAGGAGATAAAGGGATGAATTTAAAAGGAAAAAAGGGGACAATAATTTCTTTTAGTCTGTTGTTTTTTCGTAACATTCGGGACAGTCCATAATAATGTTCCCTACCCCATAATAATAACAGTCTCCCGGATGAAGACCGTGTGTACAGAGTTTCATTACTGTTTATTTTTTTCAGTTGTTACAAAGCCTTAAGGGATACAAATGCTTAAGACAAGGTAAAGAAATGAAGGCTTTTAGAAGTATGTTAGAGGAACCTTTTTTTTTTTTTTGAAGTTTAAAGTGCCTGAATATACCGAAGGACTGGCTCCTCTCCTTGCTAGGTGCTTGACCGTTCCTCAAGGGCCAGCGGCCCTCTAGTGGGCTAGTTTTATAGTCCTAACAGCACTTGAGGTCACCAAAAGTAGGAGGGGTCATCTGTCATAATTAGCAATTTTATATTCATGGTCAGAGTCTATTTTTTTGTTAAACTCCTGTGTGTAATATGGTAAGTTCAGAATGAATATAGTAAAAAAATAAAGGTGTAGGTCTGTGTGACGCCCATAATATTGTATTATAATAGTGTATTTGATGTATTAGAGTTATGGGTGGATCATGTGACTAATGATGTCATTCTCTGAGCATTATATAAAGAGAAGAGAAAGGAACCAAACAGATAGAACCACTATCATTTGTGCAATCCTCCTATCTGTTTGTAGGTACCACTCTGTGGCAGTATTCCATGAGGGATACTGAAGCTCAGTTGCTATACTGAATTATTTAGTTTTTTTGTTTATTTTAAGTAAGAAGTCCCTTACTTTAACTTTTGGAGTTAATGCTCAAGAAGAGCCTGAGTTTAATTTATTTATTTTGAATAAATGGGCCACACAAAGTTAGTGTGAGCACCAAATTGAACATTTGGTCTCTGTGTTGTCACTTATCCCACACCCCTACTGCCAAAAGGCCATCGTCGACAAACGATGTACAACAGACATGCTGGCTAAGGCAGTGGTGGAAGCTGCAGCACACAACAGTGGTTGTCGATGGAGTAGCCGCCAATGGGCGAGACCCACCACTGTTGACAGAAGAGAGGCGGGGTGTCAGTGGGTCCCTCCCTAATACGTCTGTTGAGCTCCCATCAGCACCAGGCGATGGCTCGAAAGACTGCTGGCAGGCAGCGGTGTACGAAGCCTCAACAACAGAGGTTGCCGATGGAGGAGGCATCAATGACGGAAGGGAGGGACCCACGACCGTCGACGGTGGAGAAGACGGGTGTTCAGCCGGTCCCTTCCACTACTTACCTGAGATCCTAGGACTGTTGAAGAAGAAGAGGTAGTGTGGGGGAAACATGCCTGGTGCTATGCATGCTTCCTCCAGGCCCAGGCTCCGTCGACGACATGGGCTCACCTCTTCAAGACCCAGAGGAGGTAGTAGAGGTTACTCCTTTGGTGACAAACTGGAGAAAGCTGATACTCTTGGAGGAGAACTTAAAGTTGACTCAATCGCAGTTGGAAAAGAACTAAGGAGTACCAGGGCACATCATGTGACAGGAAGGGGAGGCCCCTGGGAGAGACTGCTGGGAAATCATCCAGAGGAAGTGATGTCTGCCGCTGGATATCCCACGTGTTATGGCCTGCTGCAAGACTGACTCAAAGAAGATCACTATTTCTGTCTGCAGAAGCAAAGACTGCTGCAGCCACAGATACAAATCCAAGATACCCAAATTACAAAAGAATTGTTGTGTCTGCAGAAGCGCAGGCCTCCACAGATCTGTGTTGCTGTAGCCAGAGATACTAAAATGTGAGACACTAAAATGTTAGTTTCGCTAATGTTACTGCAACACGAAAATTATTCTGACACTCGTCACAAACATGGTCACTAGAATGTGTTAAATCCTGCCCAAAAGGTACTGTAGTTTCACGGGGCAACTGTGAAATCACCTTTCTACCTGTATTTAAAAATTCCCATCATACTTGTTCATGAGGTAGGGTCATGTAAACTGTATATTCAAAATCTGGGACTAAAATACTGTGGAACGGCCAAGTTGAAAGTATGAGACACACAAAAAAGCCACCATATCATTGCTGTATTTACACTGCTATTTTAGGTTTCCACTCCATTTGCTGCTACTATTGTATTTTTTATGCCGTATCCATGTTTTGCTATGTAAGTTGTTCCTCATTTCCCTTCTCCCAGGTTGCACCTGGAAACGAAACCTCAGCTCAGTGTGCCTTTCCTGCTTACCAACTTTTAAATAAATAAATGGAATTTTAGTGTCCCAAATTTTAGTGCTGCACATTAAGTACAACACCATAAAATGTGCAATACTATCGTTTACTGTCTCAAAGTATATACAACAGTAAAAAAATGTTTTACTGCCTCAAATTATCTATGACAGTAAAACTGCCTCAGATCAATTTTCACAAATAACTGTCGCACATTAGTGTGCGACAGATAAATCTTCTCATGGAAAGATACATCACCCACTGCAGTGAGCTGACAGCCAAAGTCCCAATGTATTTCTGGATTGATATTTTGAAAAAACAACACCAGAATCTTGCTTAACAGGTCCGATTTACCAAGACGCATGCGTCTGTTTTTCTCATCCACCTCATTCATACGGGTTTTAAATAAACATTTTCACACAAAGCAAAAACAGGATGACGGCCATCATGAAAGGTGTTTTTTCTCATGAAAGATAAAATGCTAATTTTGTGAAAAATAAGTGCTCGTGAGAAATACATTTATCTTTCATACCAGAGGGTTATCCAACAACCCTGCTGAGTATGTGTACAAAAATTTAAATCCTTATAACTCTGGAACCAATTAATATTTTTTCAAGAAACCTCGAAAGTCACTACCTCAGCACAGGTAGCTTCTACCCTGAAAGTTTCAGAAGAAAATTCTGTACTGTCTAGGCAGTTTGTGAAGTAAAAAAACTTGTATTAAGTATAGGAAAAAGTTAAGAAAATCACTATTTTTGACATCCTGTATCTCAGAAACTGCACAAGCTGCCAGCACAAAAAAAAGTGTCATTGTCTTGAGACCCTATCAGCCAGCTACTATGGTGCAAAATTTGGTTTCAACATTAAAAACCCGTATCAACCCTAACTATACTGGTGCTACTGCACCATTATAATATATATTATACTGGTGTGGTAGCGCCACTATAGTTAGGTTTGGAAGACAGCTTCAATGTTAAACCCCTAACTTTGCATCTAAATAGCTTTGCTGTCATTTGTCAAAATTACCTGATATTTAGCATGTACTGTCTAGGAAGCAAGGTCTAAATACGGTATGTGGATAGTTTTATAACGGCAGCTTGTGTGGTTTCTTAGATCTGCATATGTTGTTCTCCTGCAGTCATTTTCCTGTAGAGGGCCAATTTTTTTTTTCTTATACTTAAGGGTTTTTTTGTTTTTGTTTTGCTCTCACCTACAGCCTAGAAAGAATGGAATTTTTTTTCAAAACTTTCATGGTTGAAACAGCCAGTGCCCCAGGCAAAATACTGCTTTTAAATTCGTGAAAAAATGTTAAACAGTTCCAGTGTTATAAGGATTTAAAGGTTGATTTTTTTTTTTGCATTTTTTAGCTGCTCTGAGCATGCTCAGTAGGATTTTCTGGATAGCCATCAGATACAAAACAAAAACTTCCAAGTCGCCAGTCCATTTTTGGTTTCTTGCCACTTGCTTCTCACAACATGAACATTTTTTTCTATGTCATGATGGACGCCATCTTCTTTTTTCTCCCTAAACTAAAAAACATGGAAAATACATACAAATTATGAATTCTTAAAAAATAAACACTTGGTGGACTTTTGTGTTTATTTTTTTAGAAAACCGCCAGCAATACCTTTTCTGGGCACCCCAAAATCCAGGATGCTTAGCTTAGCGAGAGAAGACATTTACCCGCATTCTCTGTATGAGAACAGCGGGACTTTCTTGACTTGTGAAGTCACAGCTGCAGTCGTGCTGCTGGCTTCAGTTTGAGAAGTGAGCCGGCAATCAAAATCTCTGTCTCTCTCTCTCTTTTCTCCTATTGTTTATTCTCACCCCCTCCCAGCTGAGCCAGCCCTCCCTCATCCTTCCCTAAATATTTATACATAATTAATAAAGCAGACTTGGGTGCCTAACCCCGGTACTGCTTACACAAACCCTCTCCCCTCCACAAAAAATCCTTAGGTAGTGACAGTAGAGTGCTCACCCCAGTACCGCCACAGAGTTTAGCTGACACTGAGGTGCCAAATCCCCAGTGTTGTTGGATCCAATACAAATTGTAAACCTGCAAAAAAAAAAAAGTGTACCAATGTCTTTTTTATTTTAATAACCTGCATAAAATAAAACTGACATCGGCGATCTGAGATGAGGTCAGACGTGATCAGTTTTCTTCACGCAAGGCCCACGATATCTGGGTATCAAGATGGGTAAAACTCTAGACTCATTAAACAAGCTAAGTTATATACAAATCCCACACATCATCAAGGGGGACCTGCAAAAGTGGTAGGGGTTGCCAATTTCTTGGTTAGGTAGAATAAACTTAAAATAAATGTTCTGCTGCTGGTGTTATGCGCCAGTTCCCAGTCTGCGTATGCCATCACCGCTGTTTCTGCTCAGCAGGGATGTGGCTATGAATCAGTGTGTAGCCCTGCCCCTACTGAACACACTGTGCTTCCGACATTTTAGTCGATTAGCGAGTGCTGCCATTAGCCACTTTAGCAACTTTGTACATTCAACCAGATACTGGGGTGCCCAATCCCAGGAGGCAGCCAGCGTCCTTCTTGTTTTAATGTATATCAACACCAGGGTGCCCACCCTGATGCTGGTTCATCTCCCACCTTTTGTTTTGTTTTCAACCCCACACCAGCCTTAAGTTTGTCTGCTGACACCAGGGTGCCAATCCTCGTGTCATAGTACTCAACATCCCTCCTATCCTGCCAGCAGTCCAGGACACTAGGGTTGCATAACTCGGTGCCCCAAGTATCTTGAAAACACTGGAGTGCCCAATCTCAGTATCATGGATTTATACGTGTGACTGCAGAAGCCGGCGCTTGTGCACACAGAAGCACTGTTGGGATTTGAGTATCCTGGATTTCTGCCTGTAGCGAGAAGTGAATGTGTATATCTTGCGCTGTGCATGCCACAGATAGAAATCCACAAAGGTAGCACATCAGTGCTACTGCATTTGTGCCATCTGGAAACAGTTGTATGTTGTTTGTCTGTGGTTGGCTGTGTGGGTTTGTCCTTTTGTTGCTTAGGGGGATGGGGAATTAAGGTTGGAAACCCTAATGTAACTTTTCCTTGCTTCTGTTGCTTTAAGCTGAACCCCAATTGCTGCATTAACACAGTTTTTCTGCAATGAATACACGCACGCATGCATACGGTCGCAATGGCCTGGATAACTCATGAGTAGTAGAGCCACAAGTGGATTATAAAAGTCCTGCCCCCCACAAGTAAACAGATATATAGATACAGTGGTAATAAATTGTGTATTTTGAGCCAGACCACTGCATATTTGTTATACACAGCATCACTATACTTTTTAAACTGCTGTTTGAAGATTTAACTGTTTCTCTTTTATTTCAACTGCTGGAATCAGTGCTACACAAGGTAACTGTGATGTTTATCAGCATTTTCAAAGCTATTCTCTGATTGGTTTAGTAATGAAACTTACACTCAGGATATCCACAGTGACAACAACAGCAACCTATTTTGATATCTTGCTGTTGTCACCAGCCAAGATATCACTTTATCTTGTCATTTTAAACACCGACTGCTGTTGTGTACGTATTTAGTTGTTTAACAGTTTTTCTTCTAAAGGAAAACTAAGAAACTTGTGTCAGAGGTGTATTCTACAACTTCAAAAAAGAAAGGACCAGAATCTTAAATACTGAAATAACCAATTTTGTTCTCATTAGCATGGAGGACAGAAGATCAGTGATGTTGCAGATATACACATTAAAAAGAATGACCAAAGTAATCTGCTACTTATAGAAGTGTGGGGAATTCCTCTTTGCCATCAAAATGAAGGCAAGATCTTCTAAACTGAGGAGTCCCTCGATCCTACCAGCATATCAGAACCTGCAATTTTAACAACAAAACCTCTGAAAATTGGGACGGTTCTACCTTTCCCTGTTTGGAGGAGTTAATCTTATTGCAGACACCTTTCCAACGTAGTCTCCAATGAAAATGCGAGAATGGTTGTGTCCCAGCACATGGCTGTGATCTGCTTGCCTTTGTGCTCAGAGGAAACATATACTCGTTCCGGCTTCCCTCGGCGCTCCTGATTCAGCTCCCATACCACTACAAAGCCCTGACTGAAGAACATAAGAAAATAATCAGTGACAGAAGCAGGCTGATTAGTCTCTCTGAACATCCACCATTTAGACAGAAATATTGTTTTTAGTCTGTATTTCACCAAGGAGATAATTTACTAATCAATTAAAGCAGCACTGTACTTTAAGAAGAAGAAGTGACACTAGATGCCGGCCCAGTGGCATGGAGGGCTGAAGCATTGAATGCCTTATCGCCTGCCATGCCAGCGACCCATGTTCGGGAACGAGCACAGGTCCCCGGGGGTCGGCAGGGAGGGAGAGGACTGAGCATCCGACAACTGCTCTCCTCTCCCAGGGGTTGGGGTTGGGGACACATTATATCGCTCCTTGGCTGCCACCTGATAGAAGCCGGGTGGCAGTTCCACAGCCTAGAAAAGCACAGCAGTAAGGGTTAGGTAAGGCATGCGTGCCTCCACGTGCACGCACTTACGGACGCAGCGGCAGGGGAGAAAACTCTAAGGAAAACTGCCATTCTCGGGCTACATGAAGCCCTGCTAGACAAAAAAATGATTCACCTGTAGTAATCCTGTTTCTTCCAACGGGATCCACTAATATTATTACTTCTTGCAGTGTTCATTTAAGATGGCACTGCCCCAGAGCCAAAATGGAATGTATACTAATGATGGAATCTTTAGCTCATGCATTCAGTTCAAAAGCTGTCCAGTTCAACTGCCTATATTCTGACCCTCAGATTTCTTTGAAGCCTGCAAAAGAGGCCCTACTAATATCTAATTAAAAGACTAATATGAAAAAATTGCCCCAACTGGGGCAACTAACAATCATTAAACCACAGAAAAAAAAACTTTTCAATGTTAGATTCACCTGAGAAGGGGAAACAAACCTACTAGACTATAAAACATTTAAAATCAAGAAGATGCCAACAGATGCCAAACCTCTCCAGCTGATTAGTCAGCTAGTGCTGAAGAGGCCTTTTTGGTTCTAGCAGGGGAGGTAAGGGTGGGAAGAAAAAATTACTCACCTTAGTAATGTTGTTTCTTCTAATGGAGTCTTGCTGTATTCTGACATATTGCAGTGATGTCCAACCTTTGAACTGCCCGGAGATGAAAGAGTTAACTTTCCATGCCAGGCATAGAATGCTGAGCTCGAGCTCGGTTGAGACTCTGTCTGTTGCTGTTTGAACTCAAACCGTCAGATCTTTATGAGCTATATTCACTGGGTGTCCTGAGCGAAACTGTAAACCTACACTAGCCAACTGGCTACTAAATATAATAAAAAGATTTTTGGTCCCAAAACAAAGACTCAAGTCAGGAAACCCCAAAATAAAACAAAACACAACACCCACACACCCAAACTAAAGGGGTGAGAAAAGAAGGTGGGCACCTCCTGAGTGCCAACACTGCTACTGCCCACCCACATCCCAAAACCAAGGTTCTGAGAGGAGGAGAGGTCAGAATACAGCAAGACTCCATTAGAAGAAACAACATTACTAAGGTGAGTAATTTTTCTTCAAACAACATGAAGTCTTGCTGTATTCTGACATATTGCAGACTACCAAGCAGTACCTCCATGGAGGAGGAACAGAACCTACTTAGGAAATAGGCTCTGAAGCACTGTTGTGTTAAACCGAGCATCACTCCTAGCCTGGATATCCAGAGAGTAATGCTTGGTAAAAGTGTGTACTGTTTTCCAGGTGGCTGCTTGACAAATCTCTAAGATAGGAATATCCCTGGCAGCAGCCAGGGAAGCAGCTGTACCTTTGGTAGAGTGAGCCCTCAGGCCTGAGGGTGGGATCCTACCTAGTTTTTCGTAGCAAAATTGAATGCAAGAGACAATCCACCTGGCAACAGATCTCTTAGTGGCAGGTTTTCCCTTACCAACCTCACCACAAGTGAGAACAGTTGAGGAGTCAAACCTATGACCCTTGGTGAGCTCTATGTAGTAACTAAGGGCCCTTTTCACATCCAACTGTGCAGCCTCCTCTCCCCAGAGGAGGAATGGTCAGAAGAAAACAGGAAGAGACATAGACTGGTTAAGGTGAAAATCTGAAACCACCTTAGGCAAAACTTCCTATTAGTCCTGAGGACCACCTTATCTCTATGGAAAGAGATAAAATCAGCCTCCACTGACAGGGCCTTTAACTCACTTATGCGTCTGGCAGAAGTGATGGCCCCATGAAAACAGTTTTTCAAGTCAAGTACTTAAGCTCTGCTGAGGACAAAGGCTCAAAAGGGGGTTGCATAAGCTGAGCAATGCAAACATTAAGGTCCCAAGCAGGGGCAAGGTCCCTGAAGGGAGGATTGGTATGAAGCAATCCCTTGAAAAATTTAGAAAACACAGGATGAGCTGAAAGGGAAGAGTGCTTGCCTGCTGACAGGAAGGCAGAGACAGCTGCCAGATCACTCTTAGTGTAGCTGGTCTGAGTCCCAAGCTATTAAGATGAACTATATAGTCAAGGACTGTGGGAAGGCCAGCAGACTCTGGAAAAATATGCTTCCCAGAGCACCATATAGAAAATCTTTTCCACTTGGAGTTGTAAGTGTTTCTGGTGGAAGGCTTCCGAGAAGCCTTTAAGATATCCAGAACACCTTGAGAGAGGTGCAAATCAGCAAACTCAGAACTCTTCAAGAGCCAGGCCTTGAGATTGAGAGATTTGAGATTTGATACCAAACCTCCCTGAGCACGTTAACAGGTTGTAATTCCTGGAAGAGACAGGGAAGGTGGACTGCTAAGGACAACAAGAGAGGGTACCAGGGCTGTCTGGCCCAGTCTGGAGCAATCAGAATCACCTTGCAGGGTTGGGACCTGATTTTGACTAGCACCTTGAACAGGAGAGGGAAGGGGGGGGAAAGCATACAGGAACTTCCCTTCCCCTTTGAGAACTAGGGCATCCAGGGGGACTGAGCCCAACACTGGGAGTCTGCAGCAAAAGAGCGGAAGTTGGTGATTGTCTGGGGCTGCAAAAAGATCTATCTGTGGGGTGCCCCATCTGGAGAAGATCACCTTCAAAACCAGGGGATCCAGGGACCATTCGTGATGACCCTGAGATATCCTGCTGACAGCATGCCAGGACATTGTCCTTGCCTGGGAGGTGTACTGCTGTAAGAGAGGTGTTCAGGGAATAGGCCAGAGACCATAACTTCATTGCCTCTGTGCACAGGGCCGTGGACAGAGTGCCCTTGCTTGTTGATATACCACATTGTGGTGGTATTGTCTGTCCTGATCTGAACTACTTTGTTCTGAACAGACCTTGAAAAAGCTTGAAGTGCTAGAAACACTGCTCTGAGTTCTAATAGACTAATGAAGCAGAGATCTTAAGGAGATCACAACCCTTGGGTGGTCAGGTCCCCAAGTGGGCTCCCCACCCCAAGAAGGAGGCATCTGTAGTAAGGATTAGAGAATGAGACTGAGTGACAAAAGGAACTCCCTGTCTTAGATTGTCCTGATCCTGCCACCACTGCAATGCCTGGATCAGGGTTCGAGTCACTGGGATTAGTTTGGTCAGAGGATCCTTTTTCTGAGACCAGAAGGCTCAAGTGGAACTGAATGTCCCTCATTTGGAATCTTGCTCCCTGAACCACTGCTGTAAAGGCAGTCATGTGTCCCAGGAGCTGCAGAAAATGCCTTGCTGGTCGAGACACCTGGAGGGTGAATGAAGAGGTCAGTGAGATAAGGATCCTTGCCCTGTCCAGGGGAAGGAAGGCTCTTGCCTTTACTGTATCCAGCTCTGCCCCTATGAAGGTGAGGAACTGCACAGGCTCTAGAACTGACTTTGAAAGGTTCAGAAGGAAACCTAGAGAAGTGAGCAGTTGCTGAGTTATCTGTAGGTGTAACTTGACTTGGTCTGGAGACTGGCCTACTATGAGCCAGTCATCCAAGTATGGAAAGATGGGAGTCTTTTTCTCCTTAGGAAGGCAACTACTACTGCCAGGCATTTTGTGAACACCCTTGAGCAGAAGGTGAGTCAAGGGCATTGGCGCTGAATTGGTAATAATGGCCCGAGGGCAGCTCAACCTGAGGTACTTTCAGGGAGCTTCTGATGAGAATATGGAAATAGGCATCCTTGAGGTCCAGGGAAACTAGCCAGTCCCCTGGCCTTAGAGAGGGTAGAATTATTCCCAGTCTCACTATTTTGAACTTTGGCTTTAAAAGGTGTTTGTTTAAATATCTGAGATCCAGGATGGGCCACCATTCTCCTGTCTTTTTGGAGGTTAGGAAGTACCTGGAGTACAATCCTTTTCCTTTGTGTAGGGGTGGAACCCTCTCTATGGCTCTCAGAGCCAAGAGGGAAGAGACCTCTGCCTCTAAGGCAAGTGCTCTGAAGGATTTGCAGGAAAGGATCTGGTTCTCATCTTTGGAAATTTTTGAAGCTGAGAAACAGTCCTGTTTACTACTTCCAGGACCCATTTGTCTGATATTAAAGACATCCAGTCCTGGACAAAGTAAGCCAGCCTGCCCTCCAGGTAGTGGAGAATCAGCCCTGGCAAACCCATCAGGGTGCCTGTTTGGCAGAGGCTTTAGGCTGAGGGGTGGAAGCAGGCCTGCTTGTACCCCGTCTGTCTCTCCCTCTGAAGAACCCCCTTTGAGCATAAGCAGAAGAGGAGGCCTGGGCTTGGTAGAAAGGCCTATGAAAAGGCCTGCCCCTGCCCCTGGAATGCTGCCTCTAGGGAGTGGCTTGCCTTTCCTTGGCCTGAGCACTCCTATAGGTGGTCCTGTATTCATCCATTTTCTTCATGTAGTTCTCCGTTTGCTCCCCAAACAGAGAATTACCCACAAAAGGAAAATCCATGGCCTTAGTCTGGGTATCCTGAGACAGGCTAGTACATCTGAGCCAAGCCATTCTACGAAGGGCCACAGATGTAGCCATGACTCTAGATGAAACATCATTGGAGTCCACTGCAGCATGGAATTGCACCTTGGATGCCTCAATACCATCCGCAGCCACCTGCTCCAGCTCCTTGGCAAGCTGGCCAGGTACCTGTTTAGCTAAGGTCATTACAGTGTCCCATCTAGATTTCTGATATCTAGCTGTACAGGCCATATAATTAGCCTGCCTGAGTCCCAAGGATGCTGCCATGTACTGTTTATTTGCCATGGCATCAATCCTCCTGGAGTCCTTATCTGGGGGGTGTGAAGCCAAGGGTATATTTGCCTTATCACAGGCAGCAGCCTGCACTACCCCAACATGGCTGCATTGCTGGGTAAGGAACTCCGTATCTGAGCCTGAGAGAGTATACCTCATCCATTCTCTTGTCCACAGGAGGTATAGAATTAGGAGTCTTTAAAATTTTTATTGTCCGTTTCCCAAAGGACTTATGAAGAGGAACAGACAGCCTCCTGGACTCTGGGATATCCATCATTTCAACATAGTCAGGCTCCTCCTGGTCGTCCACAGCTTCTTCCATAGGAAGCAAAGAGTTTCAGCCACTTTTTGTAGAACATAAAATGGGAAGGGACTCAGAAAGCCTAGGAGAAGGAACCCTGAAGGTTTGTCTGGGGAGATGTCCGGGTCAATAGGCACATCCAGACTTCGTAATCACCATCACTATCCTCATACTCTCCTTCCTCCTCCTCCGGTTCATAGAGTCTTCTAAATTATAATCAGGAACCGGGGAACCAACCGAACCGAGCCCCTTCCTGATGGTGCCGGTTCGGTCGGAACTCGAGTTACGACTGAACAATCCTTATCGCTTTGGCTATTTCATCAGCGGTCGGAGAAAGAATTTGTGGATTCGCACCGCTGATTTATCCTTCTTTTCTTTTAACCGGAACCGAATCTTGAGTCGGTTTCCTTTGCCCGAATAAGTCTCGCCCTGGTCAGAGGGCACCTTCTGGTTCAGTTGGAACCTGACCGGGCTGGCCATCCGGTCAGCGGACTCTTGGCCTCCCTTTCCTGAGCCTACCAACTCTCTTTTCCAGGGTAGCTGCAGGAAAATTCCTGCAAATCTGGCAGTCTGAATCGAGGTGGTCAAACCCCAGACAATAAACACAGGTGGTGTGGGGATCAGCCTTAGCAAAGGCTTCCCCACACACACTACAGTGTTGAAACCCAGTGGGCCCGGTTTTTCTTTTGGGTTTCTCAGACATGGCCAGTCCTAACAAAACTTACCCTTTTTCGGCAATCCGCCAGGCAAGACACCCTTATCGGTTCCTGACCGTGTTACGGGTCATGGAAAAAAACGTAATGAAAATCCGTTTTTTTTAGAACCGATAAGGACCGGTTACCACACTCTAAAAGTAGAATAAACTTTTTTGAACAACCTGATCGGTTCAAACGGAACCGATCCCACGTTTACAAGTTCCACACAGAAGAACAAGAAAATAAACCTATCTAGTACTTACGATACCACAGAGAGAGACTGAACCGACAGGTTAACGGATTAAATTCGGTCGAAAACCGAGAAAAACGGTACTTTAACCGACAAACTTGAACCGAGCAAAGGAGAAATCTCCAGAGCGACTGTTCAGTGAGGCGGAGTAAAGAATCTGACAGTCTGAGTTCAAACAGCAACAGACAGAGTCTCAACCGAGCTCGAGCTCAGCTGCTCCATGCCTGGCATGGAAAGTTAACTCTTTCATCTCCGGGGCAGTTCAAAGGTTGGACATCACTGCAATATGTCAGAATACAGCAAGACTTCATGTTGTTTGAAAGTAATAATATTAGTGGATCCTGTTGGAAAAAAAACAAATTACTACAAGTGAGTGATTTTTTCTTCTAACCCCAGGAAACCACTAATATATATGTATGATGTATGGTAGAACGCTGTTAACCTTAGGAAATCATCATTTCCTAAGGTTGTTATACCATCGATGTGACGTGGTAATGTTGTTAACCTATCGATGCTACATCACATCGATAGGTTAACAACGGGGATCGGTCTGCGCATGTGCGCGCTTTTTTTTTGTTTTACACTCGAACTGATGGATGCCAGAAAGGTAAGGGAAGGACTGAACGGCCGCATGGTGACTCGTCAAAAACTAAGGAGCAGTTTTCCCTTTTCTTGGGACCATACACTATAAAAAACAAACAATGTACGGTCCTTCTATCGGCAACTGGTTGGTTACTGTTAACTGTCTCGAGGTTGCCACAGTCGCCCTGGAAACCTCTTGATGATTAACAGACTGGTTACCGATAGAGGACCATACATTATCCTCTATATATTTTTTAAATTACTCTTTATTTCCCCCCCTCACCAGAGCCCAGCTCCGTCGGGAGCCGCACGTATACAACCCCGCTTCGCTGTCTTACCTGTAACCCGGTGGACCCCCATGGAGCTGTGGCTGTAACCCCCAGGTGGGTACGTGGTGGGGCCCATACACCCCGAGAATTCAACTTTCATCAGGTTCCTCCGGTGGTCAGGCAGGCAGGAGCCATTAGGGTCTGCTTAGGCGCTCCTTCCTCTTGGCACTCCAGCATGTTTTTCTCCTGTTCTTAGAGGAATGGCATGCACCCTGACGTCACAGCGCCACCGCCGACACCACCACCCCCCAACCCTCTCTGTGTGCATCAGTGCTTGCTGTACCTCTGGTCTCTGCCAGAGGCCAGTCGAGCACCAAGCTTGATCCCCGGAGAGGAGAGCTGTCCTCCAGACACTCAATCCTCCTCCTGCCGACCCCAGATGGTCCAGGCTCTGCTCTGAACCCGGTCACTGCATGGCACGCAGGTGTGGCGTCCAGCACTCCAACCTCAGCGCCACCGGCCCAGAATCCACTAATATTATTACTTCTTGCAGACTACAAAGCAGTACCTTTGGAGGAGGGCACAGAACCTGTTTAGGAAAAGCTGTACCCTTGTGGAATGAGCTTTGCCCAGCTGGAGCTTCCTTGCCCGCTTTGGGTAGCAAAACTGGATACACTGAACTATCCATCGAGAGAGTTCTTTTAGTGGCAGGTTTCCTTTACCTATCTCTCCATAGGTGAGGAAAAGCTGTTGCTCATCCTATCTATGGTCTCTGGTGTGAGTCATGTATAACTCAAAGATCTTTTACATTTAGACTGTGGAGTCTCACGCTCCCTGAGCTAGAATGCTCAGTAAAAAAAAGACTGGCAAGGTGACAGACTGGTTCAAATGGAAGTCTGAGACCACTTTGGGAAAGAACTTCCTGTTTGTTATCAGCACTACCTTGTCCCTGTGAAAAGACATATAATCATTTTCAATACACAGGACCTGGAGCTCGCTTATCCTCTTGGCAGAGGTGATGGCCACCAGGAAAATTGCTTTCCAAGTAAGCAACATGAGGTCTGCAGAGACCATGGGCTTGAAAGGAAACATAAGCTAAGCAATACAAATGTTTACATCCCAAGCTGGTACTGGCTGGCTCCCTGTAAGGGGGTACAGATGAAACAACCCCTGAAAAATCTCCTTAAGATAGGATTTGATGCCAAGGAGGCATCCTTCCCAGCCAAACGTATGCAGATACTGAAGCTAAATGCACTTTCAGGGTTGAATGCTGCAGACCCTGGGAATGCAGGGTGTTAAATAGACTAGCAGGGCCGGTATGCCATCTTGAGCTGGAACCACACCAATATCCGTACACCATATGGAAAACCTTTTCCATTTTGAGGCATAGGTTTTCTTGGTGGAAGCTTTTCTATACCCTCTAAGAACCTCCAGGACACCCACAGAGAGTTGCAAGCCGGCATACTCTAAGTCCTCAAGAGCCATGCCTCGCGTCTGAGGGACCTGAGGTTGGGGTACATGACCCTTCCTTGGAAGGAGGTCAGTAAGTTGTACCTCTATGGTAGGTGAATTGGTTTGGCCACAGACATAGAGAGCAGGAGAAAGTACCAAGGCTGTCTGGCCCAGTCTGGGGTAATCAAGATCACGGAGGCTGGCTGCAATCTGAGCTTGATGAGCACCCTGAGTAGCAGGGAAAATGGGAGGAAAGCATAGAGATGCCTCCCTGTTCAATCCAGGGTTGGGGCATCAAGGGGAACTGTTCCCTTGCCAGGGGCCCTGCAGCAGTACAGAGATAGGTGGTGGTTCTGGTGGGATGTGAACATATCTATTTCTGGGGTGCCCTCACATGAACAGGATGCCCACCACCTGCTTGTTCGGTGTCCATTCACATGGGCCTGGTTTATTCTGCTCAAGTCATCTGCCAACGTGTTGTCCTTGGCAGGCAGATGGATGGCTTGTAAGGAGGCATTTTGAGAGTAAGCTAGACTCCAGACTCTCATTGCCTCTGTGCACAGTGGAGTGGACCTTGTCCCTCCCTACTTGTTGATGTAGTACATTGTTGTGGTATTGTCTGTTCTGATTTGTACCACCCTTCCTTGGAGCAAGTGTGAGAAGACCTGAAGGGCCAGATGAACTGCTCTCAGCTCCATAGATACATAGACAGTGTCGGCAGATAAGGGCCTATGGCCCACCTAGTCTGCCCATTTGAGTTTGTAACTTCAGTTTATGTTTTCCTAGAACTCTGTTGCCCCTTCCCCCTAACCTCCAGAATTCCTTTATGTCTATCCCATGCATTCTTAAATCCCATAGATACATCGACAGTGTCTGCAATCTCCAGCAGATTTATATGCTGGAAGGACTCTGCACTTGACCATGTGCCATGGGTGGTATGCTCCCCTAAGTGAGCACCCCACCCTAGCAGGGAAGCATCTGTTGTGAGAACTAGTGTTGGAAGTTTCTGCAGGAAGGGGACCCCTTCCCTTAGGTTGTCCAGTTCCATCCACCACAAGAATGCCTGCAGTAACTCCTTTGTTACTGGGATGGGTTTTGATAGAGGATCCTGCCTCTGGCACCAGTGTGCCCCGAGATGGAATTGAATTGCTCTCATTTGAAACCTGGCACCCAAGCCATGTGGCCTAGCAACTGCAGAAACTGTCTTGTTGGCTTTGGTTTGTTCAAGACGAACGAACTTGCCAGGTGCAGAATGCTGGCTACTTTCTCTCTCCTGAGGGAGGTAAGCTCTTCCCCACAATGGTGTTCAGTTCTGTACCTATGAACTAATACCTGTACAGGGGTTAGAACTGACTTTTTGACACTAATAAGCAAGGCTCCAAATAAGGGGAGTGCCGTACTGTTTTATTCACCTCATTTTAGGAAATACTCTTCAGAAAAAATGTTTAACGAGTACCAGTACTCACCCAACATTTGTAAATACTCCACACCAAAGAAAAGTACTTCAACTGGTGATTCAAAAGGAGCAGTGTTTTTACAGATTTACAACACCTGTATGCATCCTAATTTTGTTTTACTCATGTATTTTAAAACTGGTGAGTAAATTACTTCTGCCTGCCAACATTATCTGGAGCATTGTTGGCACCTGATCAGTTTTTATCTAGAAAAAAACAAACACTGTTTTTAAAATGTACTCCTCACTCCACTCTGTCCAGACATTTGTACACATCTGAATTTCATTTACTCACCTCACCTCTGTCAAATTGAGGAGTACAGTACTCATCCCAAAATTCTTATCTGGAGCACTGCTGATAAGGAACCTAAGGACTGCAACAGGTCCTGTGTTACTTGTAGGTGCTCTCTCACCTGCTGGTGAGACTTTCTCACGATGAGCCAATCATCCAGGTAGGGAAAAACTGAAACACCTAGTCCCCTTGGGTGCGCCACCACCACTGCAGGCACTTTGTAAACGCTCTTGGTGCTGAAGTGAGATCAAGGGTAGAGTTGAGGACTGGTAGTGTGCCTGAAGGTAGTCTGAACCTTGGGTATTTTCTGCGACTCACTTATAGGCATATGGAAGCATACATCCTTTTCGCTCTAAGGAGGCTAGCCAGTCTCCTTTCTGTAGTGTTGGTAGAATTATGGCCATTGTGACCATTCTGAACCTGGGCTTTACCAGGTATTGTTTAGTAGTTGGAGGTCTAGGATAGGCCACCACTCCCCATTTTTCTTTGTCAGAAAGTACCTTGAATAGAATCCTTGGCCTTTTTGCCTCGAAGGGACAGGTTCTATTGCTCTTGATAAAAGCAGAGCCTGAACCTCCTGTTCCAGCAGCTTTCTCTCTATGAAACGAACTGCTCTGAACAGTCTTGTTCTTAAAAGAGGAAGGGATTTGAAACTTAGGGACAAACCCTGACTCACCAATTCCAGGACCCACTTGTCTGTTGTGATCTTTAGCCATTCCTGGAAGTAGTGAGTCAGTCTGCCCCCTACATGTACTGGGGAGGCTGCCTGAAGAGATAAGTCAGGGATTGTATTGGGCTGTTATGAGGTTGGACAGATTGGGAGCCACGCCTGGATCCCTTCTGCCTCTAGCTCTAAAGAAACCAAATCTGCTGGGGCTAGTACTACTGCTGTGCTACAGTCTGTACCTGGTAAAGGTCTTCTTTAAAGCCCTACCCTGCCACCCCTTCCATATGTAGAAGAGGAGGAAGAAGGTGATGGTCTCTCCTTGGCAGAGTTACTGCGATAGGTGGCTTTGTATTTGCCCACCTTTTTCATGTAGGCCTCAGTGTGAACTCCAAAAAGTGAGTTATTTTCAACTGTAAAGTCCATGGCCTTGTTCTGGGTATCCCAGGTGAGGTAAGTAGCTCTAAGCCAGGCAAACCTCCTCATGGCCACAGTACCTGCCATCCACCTTGCAGCTGTATCACTTGTGTCAGCTGTCATCTGGAACTGATACTTGGAAGCTTCCAAGCCTAACTTAGCAGTGTCTACTAGTTCTGACACTGGTGTGGAAGGGCTAGTTTAGGCAGCATCCAGGAGGGACTGCCACAGAGCCTTCTGATAGAGGGCTGCATATGCCCAATAGCTGCCTTGTCTGACTGCAAGAGAGGCAGATAGGTACTCTTTCTTTGCCATACTATCCATTTTTCTAGAGTCCTTCTCAGGGGGATGAGAGGACAGAGGTACTTTAGCTCTTTCACAGGCAGCCTGCTGCACAATTCCCTGATGGTCAGGGCGGGTAAATAAAAACTCCACCCGACCTATCCAACTGGTACTTCTCAGCTCACTTCTTATCAATAGGTGTGCTTGTGTTAGGTGCTTTAAGAATTTCTAATACTGTATGTCCTTTTTGAAAAACTTGTAAATAGGAAGCAGGAGCCTTTTAGTGGGTGTTAACCCCATTAACTCCATGTACTGAGCTTCCTCCTCATCTTATTTACTTATTTATTTATTTAAGTGTTTAACCAGGAAGGCATACTGAGCAGGCTACTGCTCGATTCCAGATGTGTGCTGGGGCTGAGTGGGTACAAATACATAGTTGAAAGACAAGTTTAATACAAATGTAAATACATAATGGACATAAATCACTACACAATAGGTCCTGGTTTAAAGACATAATGGATTGACAGAACAATAGATACAGGCATAGTTTAGAATATATTAACATAAATATAGTCAGATAGGTATAACATACTTTGATATATACACAGATTGGTTGAACAGACCTGCCACTCTATGATCTGTAAACATATGAGCAGGTAGAAGAGAAATGAGCTCGACAGTCTCGACCATCTTCCTCACAAAAGAAAAATGTGAGGAATAATTCTCAGTAGGTCTTAGAGGTGAAACAAACTCCTGTTCAGGGGAGACGTCAAGTTCAATACCCTCCTCTGCCTCATAATCTTCTTCAAAATCCACTGTTTCAGTAGTTAAGGGTGGAGCAAAGGCAGATGATTTCTCTACAGGAGTAGCAACAGGTTGCTTAGGGGGTAATAAGCCCTGCGGCATCTGTAATAAAGCCGGAGCCTGAGCTAAGTCAGCAGGCGTTGGTGTAGGAGCAGGCACTTGGAGAGCCCCTTGTGGCATTCAAGCTGGGGTCTCAGTGTGCTTAGTTTTCTTAAGTTTCTTGGCAGACACTGGAGAGTCAGCTGGTTCCATGCTTCTCTTACCAGGGCCCTCACCCATATCAGGGGTAGTTTTTGTGGCCCTGGAAGGTTCAGCCAAAGACTTAGATGGGGTGGACTGGTCAGAGCCCATAGACCCCTCTTGCATTCTCCTTTGCAGTCTTTCCTGATGTTTTTCAATCGTCTTAGGAGGGAAAGACGTGCAGATTTCACATTCAGAGGAGTGTTGTTGCCCAAGACAGACTAAGCATAAATCATGTATATCTGCTTTGGCAAACACTTCTGAACATTTTAAACAGTTTTTAAAACCAGGAGGTCCTGTTTTCTTCTTGGGTTTATCTCACATTTCTGGGTAAAAAAGAGGAAAACAGGAACCAGGAACCGATAAAGAAATAAAGAAAGTTATTGGTTTGCGGTCAGTTCAGGAACCAAGAAAAAGGATAAAGTTATCAGTTCCGGAACTGGGGAACCGATTGAAGGAACCGATAAAACATGGTTCTAAAGTAACAATTTTAAATAAAAATATCTGAAAAGTGATCAGAACCAAGTTTCAAAGTTCCAGATGGGAGGTAAACAAGTCGGTTATCTCCAGGTTCCCAGAAACCGAGAGGAACTGCAATTATAAACAAACTATGCTAAAATTTACTTACCAAGGTAAAACATATAAACTAAAACACTAAAACTAGGCAGCTATGAATAAAATAAAAAAAATACTTACTTTTTTTGATCAAATGTCATTTCAGGAACTACTTGCGAGAGAAAAAATCTCCAGGGCGTCTAGTCTTTGAAGTGGAAAGAAGAAATCCGAGGGTCAGAATATAGACAGTTGAACTGGGCAGCTTTTGAACTGAATGCACATGCTAAAGATTCCATCATTAGCATACATTCCATTTTGGCTCCAGGGCAGTGCCGTCTTAAAGGAGCACTGCAAGAAGTAATAATATTAGTGGATTCCTGGGGTCAGAATGTCTCTGCCTCACTCTGCCACCAGATCGCCAGACCCCAATCCGGATGCAGGACTTCTGGGTAGGAGGAGGACAAACCTCCTTTCCCTGCCCCCCATAGGGGGCAATCCATGGAGGAATGGGATTCAGTGGTACCGGCGAGTAGGAGGTGGGTGGAGGAGTGTGAGACAGGGGTGAAGGAGACACCCAAGATGCACAGGAGCATACAACCTTGACAAAAAAACAAAACAAAGTGACACTAGGTCAAAAAATGTTCTCTAACAAAACTTACAGTAAAATAAACAATACAAATTTGAGACTGGCTGAGCTGTAGGGCTCCAGGAAAGAAAACAGTATTAGCAAAGTGCTCTGGCCATCCTCCATCAACACACCTTTCTGGAACACAGAGCAAGGCAAATATCATAAATCAGCTTAGTGCAATGATCAGGAGTTGAATAGCTGGCAAAACAACCTTGAATCTCAATGTACATGAGGTGATTTTTCAAGTTTGAGTACATCAGCCATGCACTCACATTCAGGTAGATGATGCTGACGATAGCCATTCAGATATTTTTAATACTTTTATTTTAAGTCATTATATTTATGGATGGTATCGTAGTTTTGGCCCTATGAGGTGCTAGCCGATGCCTTCCACTTCTTGGTTGCTCTGACATGCCCCCATGCTCAGTAAGCAATGTAATGACATGTAACCAGGGAGAGCACATAGGTGCACCCTAATGAAATCAATGGGGCTTCATTTCAATGGCATTTTTATGCCCACTAATGGCCAGTTGGAGATTAATGAAGGCCACCGTTTGACTAACAAGACCATCTGTCAGAGTGATAAGGGATGATTCTTATGGCAGTGATACCAAAACAGTCAGCACAGCTCCTTCAGCAATGCAGAAAGAACAATTACGTAAGAACTTCCTGTAACAGTAGTTCTTTGAGGGGATCTCAGTCATCAGGTCTCACCATAGAAACTTCACCATCGGTGAAGCAGGATCCACGTGATTTTTTAGCAGTACAACTGGGATCGCCCATGCTGATGTCATGTAATGTCACCAACCCTATAAAGGTGTGAGTGGCCCCGCTCCCTCCTCAGTTCTTTCCCGGAGACAAAGGGAGCATAGCTCTAGCCATGGGGGACCAAGGAGAGAGAGAGAGAGAGAGAGAGAGGGAGGTGCCCAGGCCAATAAGTAAGGCTGGATACACCAGATAGCCAGTTCCAGTAAAGAGCTTCCTAAAAAAGTAGGCTAGTGGGAAGGAAGACAGACCTAATGACTGAGATCCCCTTGAAGATCTACTATTATGGCAAGTTGTCACGTAACTGTTCTGTCTTCTTCAGGGGTATCTCAGCCATCGGGTCACACCGCAGGAACGAGTCCCAAGCAGTTATAGGTGTAAACAAACAGTCTGGGAGGAAGGCCAACCTTAGACTTAAGGAGGCCCTGCAGCACAGCTTTCCAAATCCTGCACAAGCTCTACAGGCAAAGTCCAGACTGTAGTGCTTGGTAAAAGTGTGATGGCACTCCAGGTGGCAGTCGCACAAATGTCAACAGCTCAGATCCCTTGAAACAAGCCACAGATTTAGCCATGCCTCTTGTGGAATGAGCTTTGACAGCTCAGGCAATTCTTTGCCGCATTTGTAGCAGAACACAATGCAGTTAGCCAACCATTTGGACAAATCTTGTTTGGAAACCTGAATGCCCTCTACCTAGGGCAAAAGAAACAAACTGCTTCAACTTTCTACATTCCTTGGTTCAGAGCAGGTAGTAGTTTTTCCAATTATTTAACCAGGTGAGACACACTACTCTGAAAGCTTGTTTACAGGTGCAGCTTGGGAACACATGGAAGTTAAGTGACTTGCCCAGGGTTGCACAGTATGCAAGTGGGAGCTGTGGGATCTAAACCCAGGTCTCCAGATTTGCACCTCAGAGCCTTAAACCACTGCACTATACTGCCTCCCAAAGCTCTGTGTACATCTACATTTGGAGCAGTGCTTCCCAGGATTGGCACGCTCTGGAAAATGAACAGGAAGGAGGATAGATTGATTCAGTGTAAACTCAGACACCACCATAGGAAGAAACTTAGGATTTGTGCACAAAGGCACCCGTCTTTGTGAAAAATCAAATAAGGCTCCTTACACCAGGGCATCTGAAGCTCTGAAATTCTTTGAGCAGAAGTAATAGCAACTAAAAGTAACACTTTCCAGGAAAGAAAGCATAGCTCGCAAGTTGCAGCTGGCTCAAAAGGAGACAGGGTCAACTTCTCCAAAACAAATTCAGATTCCAAGCCAGGACAGGGGAACAGATTGAGGTTTCAGATGTAGGATGCCCCTCAAGAAGGTACAGGAGACATCCAGCTGAGCTACGGTAGAGTCACCCATGGGCTCATGAAAGGCCAAGATAGCCGAAAGCTGCACCTTGAGGGAGGAGTACTGGTGACCAGAGTCAGACAGAGAAATCAGGCAGTCCAGGATCTCGTTCACTGGACAGGTGAAAGGGTCCAGATTATGCGTGACCACTCATATGGCAAACCGCTTCCATTTCATAGCATAAGTGGCTCGAGTGGAAGGCTTTTGGGTGGCTACTAGGTTGTCTGTCATTCTACTGGAAACCCCAGATCTGGCGATGGGGGTTGGGATGGACAAGAGTCCACTGATCCTGGGTCAGTAGATTCTTGCAGAGGGGGAGAGGAACTGGAGGTTCCTCTGCCAGCTGCTGTCGAAGAGGGAACCATATCTGGTAGGGCCAGAATGGAGTTACCAGGATCATGGTGGCCCCCTCAGTCTGCAGCTTGATGAGTACCATCTGAATCAGAGGAACTGGGGGGAAGGCGTAGAGAAACCTCCTGCTGCAGGAGAGGAACAAACGCGTCTTGCCAGAAAACTCCAGGCTGTGGATATAGCAATCAGAAATTGGGTAGTTTTGCATTGAGTGGGGACGCAAAAAGAAGGTCCAACTCTGGACAACCCCATCTGTCGAACAGATCTACAATGGATGAGAAGTTCCCATTCGTGCATGCTGGACCAAGTCTGGCTCAGGCTGCCGCCAGAGGCTCTAGTACTCCTGGGACGTGGCCCACCAGAGCGTCAGGCTGTGGTCCAATGCCCAACCACACACTCTCATGGCTTCCCCTGCATAGGGGCAAATATACTTCCCCTGCCTTTTTAATCCACTTACTTTTCCCTCCGGTCAAGGTCAGCAGGGGCCTCTTGCAGGCATCCTGCTGGTTACTGCCCAGCCTGAAGTCCTCCTTGCCTGTACCTTCTCTCTCCTCCGACGCCACACTTGGCACCCCCAGCTTAACCCCTCTGGGGTGGGGCCGCCCCTCCCTTGGGCGCTCTTCTTAGTCAGTCTCTGGTGTGGGCGAGGACCCGGGTGGAGGAACCTGAGAGGTCAGGCAGTCCGGACTTGGATGCAGGCATGGGGGCAAGTGCCTTTGCCTACTCTTGCGGACCGGGTTTTTCCTTGTTCTGGTGCTCACATCCCCCACATGGGCACGCCCCCAACACAATGGCACACGGCAACCCTGCCTTGTGTCAGGCCAGCTACTTGCATCCTGCAGCCCCGTCTCCACCAGGAGACACTGACACGCCTGGAATTCCTCGATCCCCCGAGGAGAGCAGCCCAGCGGCACTCAATCTCACTGCCCCTGCCGACCCCCAGCACCTGAACACGGGTCAACGGCATAGCACGAGGTGCGGCATCCAGCGCTTCAACCCTCAGCGCCACTGGGCCGGCCCCCCTGCTTGTTGATGTAGTACATTACACTGAGGTTGTCTGACTGAATCAGCAACTGGCCCAGAAGAATGTGGCTCTGAAAAGCCTGCATGGCATACAGAACCGCCCGCATCTCCAGGACACTGATATGCAGAGAGGTTTCGATCTGGGACCAAGATCCCAGAGTTTGAAAGGGACCCAAATGAGCCCTCTAACCCAAACTGGAGGCATCCATGGTGAGGACATGATGTGGAGAGGAGATCTGGAATAGAACTCCCTGTCATAGGTTCAGGGGATTCATCCACCACTGGAGCACTCTGTAGACTGTCGAAGAGACCAGCACTAACTGATCTAAATCGTCCATTCACTGGTCCCACTGTACCCAGAGAGTCCACTGGAGGGTGTGCATATGGAGCCTGGCCAGTGGAATGGTGGGTGTTTATTTATTTGCTTTTGTTTACCGGGTAAGTCACACTAGACATCCATGTGCCTATTTTCAGGTGCGACCCGGGAGAGTTACAGACTTGACATTTTTACAGGTACATTGACTTATACAACTTTTACATACAGTGAAGTGACTAATACAGTGTCTACATACAATGGGGCAACTAGTTGGCTTTTACATACAGTGAGGTATCCGTGTACATAGAGGAATGACAGTCAGTAGTAAAATAAAACAACATAAAATAACATATGAGCCGGGGGATTACGGGTGGCCTGGGGAATCATGTGCAAGGCCATACAGAGACAAGTGAACTGAGTCAGAGTTTAACATGTAATGGGAGTGCAGGCAAATAGGTCACCAGAAATAAAGTGCAGTGGTCCCAGAGGAGCTGAGGCCGCCGCTGCTAACGTAGTGAGGGAGTGGCTACAAAGTGCAATGGCAGGTGGAGGAATCCTTCAGAAAGTTCAGAGGAAGTTCTGAATACAGTGTGGGAGAGGGTGGCCATGTGAGTGGCTGGGAAGGAATTCCATAGTTTGGGCGTGAGCTGGCAAAGGCCCAATCCCGTGAGGAGTGTGTCCTAGGAACTGGGCGGGAGGGGCCGCCCGTGATCTAGATGGTAGGTAGTGAGGTTTGGGTGGAGTGGAAGGGCAAGGGCAGCAGGGCTGGATGTTCTGACTATGTTGTCGATGAGGTTGCCTATGACAAAGGTACGGTGCTTCTCCGGGGGGAGCCACTCGAGAGGAGAGTAGAGATCACAGCGATGTGTAAGAGGGGGAGCAGAAAGTGCAAAGCGGCAGATGCTGTTGTAGGTTGTATCCCATTTTGAGAGGACTGTCTGTGGCATGGGGGCCAAGGTCACGAGCCCGTAGCAGAGGGAGGGGAGGAGAACACCCCTGGCTAGGGCCACCCGAGCAGCTGGAGTGAGGCAGTTTTTTGCTCTATAGGCGAGGCCGAGTTTAGCATTCGTGGCCTTACAGATGTTGCGGACATGTTGGGAGAGGTCCAGCTGGGAGTCCAGAGTGACGCCAAGATACTTGCTGACTGGAACCGTCTGCAGGGGCAAGCCGTCAGCCCCGAGGATAAGAAGGGGGGCACAGCAGGATTTTTTTCTACTAAGGGAGTCGAATAGCATGGCATGTGTTTTCTTAAGGCTGGTGGTGAGCTTGTGTACTGTCAACCAGGATTGGATCCGCTTGAAGTCAGAGTTTAGTTGGACGTTGATGGTGCCAATGTCACGATCACTGATTAGGATGACTAGGTCATCAGCGTATAAGGTAATTTGCCCATAGGAGGGGACAGACGGCAGATTGTTAATAAAAAGGAGAAAGAGTGTCGGACGAGGACAGACCCTTGGGGATCCGCATTGGACAGTGGAGAGGTGTGAATGGGTCTGGTTGAAATTAGTGTATTAGTGTATTACCAGAAAGGTAATTAAGGAGCCAGGTGTGGGCAGAGTTAGAGAGTCCAAGGTCAAGGAGAGTGGAGCTGAGGAGGGAGTGGTCTACCCTGTCAAAGGCCTTGGAGAGATCCACAAAGATTGCACCTGTGAGGCTGCCCTGGTCAGTAGCTGTGTGGATCTGCGAGGTAACCACAGCGAGGGCGGTGGCCGTACTGTGCCCCTTCCTAAACCCATGCTGGGCCGGAGAGAGGAGGTTGTGTTCCTGCAGATATACATTTAACTGAGAAGCCACAATTTTCTCTAGGAGTTTGGAGGCGCGACAGGATGGCAATGGGCGATAGTTAGAGGGTCTTTGGGATTACCTTGTTTGAGGACAGGGGTAATTTGACTACCTTCCAGAGTTCCAGGATGACACCAGCTGTTAGCAGGGAATTAAAGATGTGGGTTAGGGGCCAGGCAAGAGATGGGCACCCAACCTGAGCAATTTCGGCTCAGATTATCGTGTCCTGCACTGGTGTGAGGGGAGGGTGGCAAGCAGCCTCTTTGTCTCTGCAGTGGATACTGGTTGAAGGAAGAATGAGGGCGGGCCTCAGGTCCAGGTCGAGGAGGAGCTGTAGGGAAGGGTGCAGATGGGTGAGCGTTAGAGGGTGCAGGCGGCTGGGGCAGGGAGTGGAGGGGGGCAGCTGGAGAAGATTGTGTTAAGGTAATGTGATAGTGCGAGGATTGTTGCAGCTAACCCTATCTATTAGAAGGTCCGTGGTTTGTGCTCTGGCAGAGCCCCCACTGCACTTCTAATGTTCTGCCAAAACTCCTCGGGTTGCTGGCTGAGGAGAGTAGTGAGGAACGGTAGTACTCACTTTTGGCAGATCTGATGGCATTTTTGCAGGTGTTTCTAAGGCGCCTATAGGCAGTGAGGTCATCAGGGCTGTGGGAGGCTTTGTAGGTTTCCCAGCATTTGTCCCAGAGTTTCATTAGGGAGAAAAGGCCCCCGTGGAGCTATTTGGTAACAGTACCCCGCACCCTCCTTTTTGTGAGGGGGGCATAGAAACATAGAATTTGATGGCAGATAAGGACCGCTGGCCTACCCAGTCTGCCCATTTCCTACCTGATGGATAAGCTGCAGATCCTAGTTAACCAGCAGCCTACTTCTTCCTACCCCCACCCCTAGAATTGCCTTATGACTGTCCCATGCATGCTTGAATTCCACCACTGTTTTGACTCCACAACCTCCTCTGGAAGGCTGTTCCATGCATCCACAACCCTCTGTAAAAAATACTTCCTTAAATTACCTCTGAGCACCCCTCTTCTATCTTCAAATTGTGCCCCTTGTTCTTGCACACCTCTTTTTTGAAAGATGCCACCCTCTTGGACTTTGTTGATTCCTTGAGGTACTTGAAAGTTTCTATCATGTCCCTCTCCTCCTTTCCTCGAGGCTATACATATTAAGCTCCTTAAGTCTCACTTCATATGTCTTCCAGTGCAGACCCTGCACCATTTTGGTGTCCCTCCTCTGGACAGCTTCCATTCTGTCTATGTCTTTGCGGAGATTGGGTCTCCAGAACTGCATGCAGTACTCCAGATGTGGTCTCACCAGCTGTCTGTACAGAGGGATAATAACTTCTTGTTTTCTGCTGGTGATGCCTCTCCTATGCATCCAGTATCCCCCAGCCCTCCTTGCTGCCCTCTCACATTGCTTGCCCACCTTTAGGTCATCTGATATGACTACCCCCAGGTCCCTTTCCATTTTTGTTGTTGTTAGTATCTCACCCCCCATTGTGTACTCTTCCCCTGGGTTTTTGTTTCCCAGGTGCATTACCTTGCATTTCTTAGCACTGAATCTAAGCTGCCATACATTTGACCATTCCTCTAACCTTGCCAAGTCCCTTCTCATCCTTTCCACCCCACCTTGTGCATCAACTCTGTTGCAGATCTTTGTGTCATCTGCAAAGAGACATACTTTTCCTTCCAGTCCCTCTGCAATATCGCTTATAAAGACATTGAAGAGGACCGGTCCTAATACTGAACCCATGGTACCCCACTGCTAACCCCCCTTTTTTCAGAGTGGACTCCATTTACTATTACTCTCTGTGTCCTATTCTCCAGCCAATTCTTTACCCAGGCTGTCATCTTGGGACCCACTCTCAGCCTGGCTAACTTGTATATTAATCTTTTGTGTGGGACTGTGTCAAATGCCTTGCCTTGCATGTTTGTTCTGTACTGGGATGTATTTAGTTCGGAAAGCACCCAGCGATTGGTCCGGATCCAAGGAGGCGATGACCCCAGACCAGTCAATCGTGCGGAGGTCAGCAAGGAACTCAGGCAAGTGAAATTTTGAGAAGTCCCTCATTTGTATCACTTTTCCAGGTATTTTCACCAGTGAGATACCCCAGGTACAAAAGGTGGGTGAATGGTCCGAGATGGCATTAGGTAAGATGCCCGAGGATGTGATCCTGTTCGGTTTGTTGGTCAGAATCCAGTCTATCAGTGACCCTTTTCCCCCTCGGGGGGAGGGCCTTGTTGGCTCAATGATAATCTGATTTAGGGCGAGGCCCAAGAGTAGTGGTTCGTAAGACTTCAGGTTAGAGCCTAGCCAATCTAGGTTGAAGTCACCCACTATAAGAACTTCACTTGTGCCAACTCTCTCACTCACACTGTCCAGCAGTGAGGAGAGCCCAGGTACGCCTGCTCTAGGGGGGTTGTAGTAGCAGACCAAGTGTATTTTCTTGGTGAGCCCAAGCAGGAGCATAGCATGCAGGAACTCATATGGTGGGGGAGGAGGGGTCAACTGCAGATACATTGAGGTGGGCTTTATAGTAAGTAGCACCCGCCACCACGTTTTTCCCCTCAATCACTTCTGATGTGGCTGTATCCTGGTAGGGAACACATCGTATCAGGAGTGGAAGGTTTTAGCATGTTTCTGTGACACCCAGTATGTCTGGGCTATAGTAGACAACCCAGGCAGTAAGCTCCACCAGGTTATGCAGGAGACTACGGACATTGAGATGGGCGATTTTCAGTCCCTTGGCAGAGCCATGAGGGAGGGTGGATTGAGAGGCCGTGGCTGACCTGGTTGGGAGGGGTAGTTCCACCCAGGTGGACCCAGTGGGAAGGATGGATAGAGGGGTCATGGTGGAAGGGAAGATTTAATGATAGTGGGACGGTCTAGCAGTACAGGGTGAGGGAATATGGGACGGCGAAAAGACCTGGTGATATAAGGACTGAAACAGACCTGCAGAGAAATTAGACTTTTTTTTTAAATCACTGGTTGCTTGTTTGTTATGCAGCTGAGTGTGCACTTTGGACGGAACCTGAGAATAGATAGGGTTTGCCCTAGTGGCGGACAGAATAACTTGCAGATGGAAAACTGGGCTGATAGGTTAAATCTCAGCCCATGTGATTGCTTTCTGCCTATATAAAGGAGAGCCGATCAAGGGTGGTGGTGGGGCGGTGGGAGCCGAATCTCGTGGCGTTCGTGCGGCTAGTCCTACTAAAACCAGCATGAGCAGCAGGAGGGCCTGTCCCCTGCTGTAAATCTCTAAGGTCCAGTTATCCACGAGGGGAAAAAAGGCCAATTCCAAATAAAGGACAGCAGGAAAACGCTGCCGTCCAGCAAAAGCAGTAGGGTCTTTACCTTTCCGGTTTCAGAGTCCAGGGTCCGGGACGCAATGCAGCCTGGGGGTTGAGGGAGGGCAGTTTGAGGCCCTCGCGACCAGCGATCAGTTTCCTCGCGGCGACCAGCTGTGGAGACAAAGGAGAGAAGCTCAGGGATAAATAGGCTAGAGGGAGGGGGGAAGGATTAGGCTAAGCAGACTTTCAGCAGTTAATTTAAACAGTTGCAGTGAGCAATACAGTATGAGGACTTTCAGCAGTGTTATCAGAAGGGTTGCATTGAGAGTTTTAGAAAGAATAAAACACATTACAGTGAGCAATAGAGTGTATGCAAACAGCTATGCGGTCCATAGATCAGCAAACCAGCGCGTAGTCCTGCTAAAAACCAGCGCGAGCAGCAGGAGGGCTTGTCCCCCTGCTGTAATCTCTAAGGTACAGTTATCCACCGAGGGGGAAAAAAGGCGCCAATTCCAAACAAAGGACAGCAGGAGAAACGCTGCCGTCCCAGCAAAACGGTAGGGTCTTTACCTTTCCCGGTTTCAGAGTCCAGGGGTCCGGGACGCGATGCAGCCGGGGGGGGGTTTGAGGGAGGGCAGTTTGAGCGCCCTCGCGACCAGCGATCCGTTTCCCCTCGCTGGGCACCAGCTTCCCAGTTTCAGAGTCCAGGGGTCTGGGACGCATGCAGCCGGGGTTGAGGGAGGGCAGTTTAACCGCCCGACCAGCTGTTTGGCAGCAGCCATCAGACCCAACAGTCTCATTGACACCCTGGCAGGGATGTAACAGCTCTGGGCCACCTTCTGAGCCTGGGCAATAAGGCATCTGCCCTGGCTTGATGCAGACCCCTGTGCTGGGTCTAGAACCACCTCTATGTACTGCAGCCTTTGGGATGGAACCAGGACAGACTTGGGAAGGCTGATAATGCCCAGGAAAGAAACAACTGGAGAGTCTCTCTAAGGTCCCCAGGAGCAATTCTTTGGATGGGGTCTTTAGGAGCCAATCGTCCAGATAAGGGAAAACGTACATTTCCTCCATTCTGAGCACCGCAGCTATTGCTGCTAAGCACTTGGCAAAGTCCCAAGACACAGAGGACAAGCCAAAGGGCAGCACCTTGAACTGGTAATGCTCGCCCTGGAAAACAAAGCAGAGGAATCTCCTGTGAGGAGGAAATATTGAGATGTACAGGTATGCATCCTGCATGTCCAGAGAACACAGTTAAGTCGCCTTGCTTGAGAAGGGACATTAAACCTGGCAAAGTTACCATCTGAAACTTTTTGTATTGGAATATAGATTGAGGTCCTTTAAGTCTAAAATGGACCTCAGATCTCCGCCTTTTGGGGACCAGAAAAAACCTGGAATAAAACCCCTTGTTTCTCTGGTGCCTGGGCACTGGCTCTATGGCCTGTTTGTGCAGAAGGAACTGTACCTACACCAGGAGAACAGCCAAGTGGGCCAGGGAGTAGTTGGAGGGCAGGGGGGTTCTGGGGTTGCTCAGTGGGCTCCAGAGTGTGACCCTTTTCTAGGATTTGCAGAATCCAGGCATCCGCTGTAATGGTTCTCTACTGATTGAGATGGAGGGAGAACCGACCTCAGACCACCACCTCTTGGTCAGGGACCAGAAGGGGGAAAGAGATCTGGCAAGGAGTCAAGCAGAGGCGGATCCAGCCGCTGGGGCTGGTACATCACCTCTTGGATGCTTGGCCGTGGCTCTGGCAGAGGAGAGGGCGGGCAAGGCAGTGGAGGCTCTGCGTTTGCCTTGAGGCCGAGAGGCTGCTCCTGGTCTATTGGATGCCTGATGAAAGGGAGGGCACCGTCTGTTTTTAGGCTGCTTATGACAGAGTGAGTGGACAGATTTCAGAGCCCTACCAGATGCCTGCAGGTCATTAATGACGCCCTTGACATCTGGACCAAGCAGCTTACAGCCATTGAAGGGGGCATTAAGGACCTTCTCCTGAACATTAGCAACAAAGCTAGAGACCCTCCGCCAGGAGTGCCTACAGAGGCAAATGCTGGTGGCAGCCCTGGCAAGAGTGTCTGAAATATCATAGTGGGCTCGCAGGAGGTGCTTGCTAACATCTTCAGCAGCCCGCAAGCATTTGAGAATCTCCTGCTTCTGCGTACCTTCTGGGAGGGCCTAGGCAGCGGCCTTGTCCTTCTTCCAGTTGGTATTTTGGTAATGTACCATATGGGACAGGTAATTGGCAATCCTTAGCCCGATGGTAGAGAAGGTATAAACCCTCTTGCTCCAAAGGTCAGTCCTGCATGATTGCTTATAAGGGGGAGGTAGCTAAGCTGCTTGGGTGCCTTAGACCTGTCATGAGCTGCCCTTATGACCTACGAATCAGTTTCAGGCTGGACAGCATAATGTGGAAATCCCTTAGGGGCATGATCAAATTTATCTGCCATACGGGGCACTGCTGGCACCATGCCAGGCCTGTGCCAGGCTACAGTAGTGACATTCCTCAGAGTGGGTAAAAAAGGAAGAATGATCTTGGAAAGAGACTTTGAGATCTCTAGGAAGTCCACTAAATCCTTCCTGGCAACATCCTCTTCCTCAGTGTGGAACCCCACGACCGAGGACAGCTGCTTCATAATATTAAAGAAGGTGGGGTGCTCTGGAGGTGACCTACGGGTGTGTTTGACAGAGTCCTCACTGATGGAAGAAGCAGTGGACCTGTCAGAAGAGAGGTGGTCTTCCTCCTCCTCTTCCTCATCAGGAAGAATGAGATCAAGGTGGTACTCCTCCTCGACACTGACCTCTTCCAGGCCTAAGTCCGACGTGTGAGGCATCAACGATGGCCCATGAGGGACAGCCCATGGCCACCTAGGAGGAGTCGACGTCAAAGCTGCCATCGATGGCACAGACGACGAAGGCCTAAAAGTACCAAGCTAGTGAACAATCACCAGAGTGAATTTTGTCAAAATGACTGAAGACTGTATTGACGGAGTTGGGGGGGGAGGGGGTTGATGGCGCAGATAGCGCTGACCCATCAGAGGGGCCCTGAGGACCCGAAGAGCCTGGGGTAGGATCAGGCCTTGTTGCGAGAACAGTCAACAATGAGCCCATCGACGAAGGAGGGGCTGATGACCTGGAGGTTGACAACCGCCATCCTGGGTATTGAGCGGAGGCGCTGGCCTGTCTGGGTCTGGTGGGCACAGAGACCTGGACAGTGGATCTCACGTGTCGATGGAGCCACAGCTGATGAAGGCAGCCACAGCTGATTATGAACCTCACAAATGAAGGAGAGGAGGCAGTCAGGGAACGAAACCGCCGCCAGGGAGAGTGGTACCAATCTCAGTCCTTTTTGTGACTTTTTCCGGAGGACTTGTATTGGGCCTGAGAGGCTTAGAAGCTCAATGACCCTGCCGGCAACTAGGGGGCTGGGACCCTGGAGGGACCCCTGCCTAGAACTGGCTACCTGTTGCTCCATTAGGAAATTTATAAGAGCCTGTTTGTGTTGCCTGAAAGTTGTTTGATTAAACTTCTGGCAGATCTCAGTGTCGGAGACTTCATGGTCAGGCCCAAGACAGCAGACATGGAGAGTGTTCGCCTGTGGAGGCAATTTTCTTCCAACGCAGCAGCGATGGAAGAGAGAGAATCAAAGATTAACGCTCGACATTAAAAAGAGATTCAAAGGTAAGTATAAAGAAAAAACATAGGCAAAAAGGTGCAAAACTGTGCGGAGCTCCAGACCTGTGTGAACAACTCAGCGGTGGGAAAAAGAACTGAGGAGACAGCAGGGCCACTCATGCCATTATAGGGTTGGTGATGTCACATGATGGCCATGGGTGTCCCCAGTTGTACTGCTGAAAATCCTTTGTGTAGATCCTGCTTCACTGATGGCAAAGTTCCTATGGTGTGACTCGGATGACTGAGATATCCCGAAGAAGATATCTAAGATGCATGGAACCATTTACCTGGTGAGCTGAATCCTTTGGGCTGTGTCCCATTCCATAAAAATATTCCACACTATTTCATAGGCTGAAGAAGTGGAAACCTTTCTCAAGAACATTAAGGTATCCACTACTTTTGCTGAGAAACCTTGTTTCAGGAGCCTCCTCCTCTCAGGAGCCAGGCTGCCAGTTGCACTGCTTCTGGGTTTGGGTGAATAACTAGACCCAATCATAGCAGATCCCTGCAGCAGTGGAGATGGAACAGCACCTGAACTGCCAGGTTTATTAGATGCAAGAACCACAGCCTTCTTAGTCATCCTGCTGCTATCAGCAGGAAGCTTCCTCTTGATCTCTACATTTTGAAGTGCACTTGGGAGCAACAGATGGCCCAGGAATAGGTGTTCCCTGTTAAAGTCCAATTTCTGGGATAACACAGAAACATAAAAGTTGTCAGCAGATAAGGGCCCACAGACCTACCGCATCTGTCCTGATATCCTAGCTGTTGTGACTAAGTGAATCTTGATCAACCCACTGCTCCCTCCCTTTGTTTTTTCAAGCTCCCTTTGTCTGTCCCATGCTTTCTTGAAACCTGTAACCAGTTCTGTCTCCACTGCTTCTGCTGGCAGACCATTCCATTTGTCCACCACCTTTTCCATGAAAAATTACTTCCTCACATTCCCTCTGAACCCCCCAGCTTCATACTGTGCCTACTAGTCCTTGAGCATCTTTTTCTTTGGAATATGATACCCTTCTGCATGCACTGCTTCTGCCTATGGGCACCAAAACTGGCTGAAGTACCTTGGGACATGAGCATTCTCTTTGATGTAAACAGGTTTGTCTGGGGTGGTCCAAACATTCTGCACAGTAGAAGGAACACTCCCAGGTTTAGAGCTCCCTTTCCTGGATGAACTCTCTCATGGTTTAGGCAATCTGCCTGTACATTTAGGTCTATGGCTAGGTGAATGTCTGTCAGCATTACCAGATTTCTTTCTGTCCTCTGAAGCACCTTGTTCAGTGAGCACGCTTTCACCTCCTGTGCCTCCTTGAATATGTATGTACACGACAACCACTGCTTTGTCTGAGCACACCTTCACCATCTAATACTGTACTGAACTCGATCATGAAAGTGTACCAGCGCTAGAAATACTGCCCACATTTCCAGAACATTTATTTGCAGACTGTTCCTGGGGCTTCAAGTTCACTGTATCAGAAAAGAATCTGGTCTAGTACAACTCTCCAACAAGATAGGCTGGCATCCGTGGTGAGGATCATCTCCTTCAGGGAGGCCAAATGAGCTTCTCTGGAGCCTCCCACCATGAAAGAGAGTGTTGTATTGACCTTGAAGCCAACCATCACCTGATAATTTTCCAATGGTTAAGACCATACTGATAGCCAGCTGTTTTGGTGTGGTCTCATGGAGTCTCATCCATGGAACTAACTATTATTGCCGTCACCTGACCCAGCACTTGGAGAATATTGTGAGAGGGCAAAACTGTCTGAGACACTAATAATCAAATCTCCCTAATCAGTCTCCTTCCTGACTGCGGTGTGGTACATTTTCTGTAAATCCATTTGAAAAAAGGCACTCTGGTGTTCTAGTCTCTGAAACAATATCAGGGAGCTTTTTCCCCCTGTTCACTATCCAGCCATGCATCTTCAAGAGCTCCAGTGTCATGGCCTCAGACCTCCTTGCCATCTACACTGTGCAGGCTCTGATCAGGAGACCATACAGGTAAGGGTATATGTGATGACTCTCCTGTCTCAGCAGTGCAATCAGTACTATGAGTATCTTCCAGAACACCCTCTGGGCCATTGCCAGACTTGAAGAGGGGTGCTTGCTATTGCCTGTGTTGATCCTGAATTGCAAATCTCAAGATATTTTTGGTGAGACTTAGAATGTGGAGATGAAACATCCTCCAAGTCGACAAATGCTTGGTAGTCCCCCAGTTATACTGCTCTGATAATAGACTGGAGGGAGTACCTTTAGAATGCTGCGAGTCTGGCAAACTTTTTCTATTGTTTTAAGTCCAGAACTGGATGATAACTCCAGCACATACTTACACACTTCTTGGAGACAACAAAGTCAATGGAATAGAGTACATGTTCCCACTTGTGGGGTGAGATTAGAGTGATCGCCCCTATTTAGGATCAGGTGGTCCCACATTTGGCTCACTGCCCATCTCCTTTCTGGGTTCTGAGATACTGGTGACTGAAAAAAGCACTCTCTTGACAGCAAGCTAGAGAACTCTATGGCATACCCTAGAGACAAGCACGCCAGAGCCCAGTTGTCTGTCGTGGTCTGGGCCCATTCTGATAAATGTTTTGAAGTCATCCACAGAGAGACTCAGGGCAGAGATGGACCTATGTAGCTTTACTGCAAAGATCTGCTTCTCCTGCTCGCTCTATCGCTTTTGAAAGCAAAGGCATCTCTACTGTGACTGACCTTGAATGCAGAGTAAACCCCTTTAGCTCTCTGGTTTCCAAAGTTTCGAAGAGCTGAAAACTGTCTGGCTATCTGGAACAACCCATCCCCTCACAGTCTGATTTGTCTTCTTCTGCTGCCTGGACACAGACAGCAGTCATTTCTTATCCTGGATGCCCTTTAGGACCCCCATCCAGTTCTGGGCCAAACAGCAAGTTTCCAGAGGAAGGCATGTTATACAATTCTGTCTCAGAGGCCTGCTTTGCAGACCAGTGGTGGAGCCACATCTTTTACATGACTGCCAGAAACAGCATGTGTTGAGAGATGACATGCAGAAGCTGTCCACTGCTACACCTCCAAAGAAAGGCAAAACCACTGGTGTGAGCTGCAGAAACTGCAGAAAACTGGCACCAGAGAATCATTTAGTAAGACCCCTGCCAGAGCTAACGCCCAAGTGCATAAAGCTCTGGCATTCATAAAAAGACAAGTACGTTATTCATAGTTTAGCTCCATTTGATGCAAAGGTTCACCTGCATGAAGAGTCTACCTTCTTGTCATGCACATCTGAGAGATACGCTGACCCTTACAGGGGAATGGTTGTGTGCTTTACTACTCTTCAAACAGCTCTGCTGGCCAAAGGCGGTACCTCCTATTTCTTTGAGTATTCTCCTGAAAAGGATAACAACTCATGCAAGGGCTAAGGGGCTAGTTCCTCTTGTCTGCAGCTGCTCATTCCTTCAGTTCAGTGATTTGATCAGTGTTGGTGTTCGAAAACACTAAGGTGTAGAGCCCGAGGCAGAAAAACTGGGGTTCACATCCAGGGTCTCTATTGTTCTGGATCTCCTTTAGCTGCACTGTCCCTACATGCTTCTGTGTTCAGACACCACACTGTCTTTGTGACAATTTTCAATTTTTTATTTTATTTATTTATTTATTTAATTTCTTTTGCTTGCCTCCACTACCTCTCCTCTTCGGAGAACTACTCCCCTTCATCTGATGGTAATGATTCCATCTGATCTGAGTTTTCATCCTCTCCCTCTTCATCTTTATCACGCTCCTCTAGACTAGCCAGGTTGTGGAATGTCTGCAAATCAGGGTGAGCAGAGTCTCCACTGGTGCACCTGGATGTGCCTGTCAGGTCCCTTGGCCGGAAAGGCCCACTTTTGGTTTGAGTGTCTCTGCAGGTATAACTCAATAATCATAAGAGCATAACATCTCATTTGAAAGTAACAAAATGGATATGTGCAACTCAGTTTTACCATAGCCACTCAGTACAGTTGCACCACTTCCATACAGAGGTATTCTGATTGGTGGAGACAGATACAGAAATATTGGATTATGCTGAACAAAGGAAGAGTATGATCTCTTTGGAGACAGCTTCAACAGTGCTATGGCAGGTGTTATATCTTTCAAAAGCAGTGGTCTTCTATAAGCCATTGTCCAAAACTTAGAATTTTTGCCTCAGTACTATCAAAAAATGTCTCCTCCCTTCCCCCAGATACCAGAAAATGTTTACTGCTATAAAGGTTTGACAGAATATATTTTTAATCCCTAAAGGACCTGTTCTGGCACAGTTTAAATTTTCTTACAAAGGTACGGGTACTGTGCCTTTAAATCCCTGCTTTCAGTTTTTCTGTTATGTTCAGCTATAGTAACACGAAAATGGGTTTGGACCTCCTATCTTGCCATCCCTTAACAGGGGAACCCATCTCCCTCACTAGAGCACTTAAAAACACTTTCCCTCATCCTAAAGGAGACTCCTGCACTTAAGAGCGCTCCTGAATGCAGCACAGTGCTGTGATTAGGAAAGTCTGCTTCTCTGTCGATTTGGAGTGGCATGCGCTGACATCATGAGCATGCATGATGTCACTCTGGAGTGTACATATGCTTCTGCACTCTCCTGTACTACCCACTAGAGCCAAAATGACAGAGGGCTGGTTCTGAGTCAGTTACTGAAGCTGTAGGCTCGAGGACTACAATAAAACAACAATACGAAAAAGCCCAGCAGTCCTCCTAGCTCAACAGACTCGCAAACAAACAGCAAAAACATCTGAAGCTAATCCAAACATGTTTAAACAAAATTCAAGTCCACAGTACCTACTAGGTAACTAACTCCCTGTACTATGGTAAACAGGGACCCGTCTCTCAAAAAGCAGCTGCAGGAGGGGGAAAAGTTGCCCAAGGTAAAAGGAAAAATCTCTCACTTACCTAATGGCACCAGGCTAAGGAATTTCAGCAGACACATGGTCTTGAAACACACCCCATTAGTGGTAACTGGTCCTCATTCAGGCTTTACTAGGCTGTAATGATAATCTCTGTGGCAGGTTAGCCAATTCAAAAGTTAAAGATTAACAAATACGCTTTTAAAAATCTCAGGTGCAGTCAGTCACCACATAGCACCAACCTGCCTCAGTGTCACACTATATGGTAAACTATAATAAAGGTCAAGTTTCTTCAGTGTTGCCTTCCCCTTCAATTGTTACAGAAATCCTGGTTAAATTACACGCTTGGAGTGTTCCATGTCCTCAGGGTTCTGTGCTGCCGGAAAAGTCCAAGAATTTCACCTTCACCAAATCAAATCAAATTTTATTTATAAAGCGCCTTTCAAAATCATCAAAGCGCGAATACAATACAGATAAAACAATAAATATACATTAAAAACAATTAAAAAACAATAGGTTGGCCTAATCAAAGGCTTTCTCAAATAAATACCTTTTTAAAGAAGCCTTGACTTGCTCTGTGGACTGGCACTCTAGAATCAAACAAGGTAGAGAAATTCCACAGGGTTGGGGCCACAAAGAAAAACTCTGGCCCCTGATGACTGCAGGCGAACTCTGGGAACCTCTAGCAATCCCTCATCGGCCGAGCAGAAGCGGCGAAGAGGGTGATGAGCCGTAGGAGATCTTGTTGGTAGTCCGTCCCTGACTGTAGGGTCTTATAGGTCAGCAATGCGACCTGAAGGTGATTCTCCATCACACTGGCAGCCAGTGCAGTTCATGCAGCACAGGTGTGATGTGGCAAGTTCTTGGGAGTCCCATCAACAACCTGGCCGCAGCATTCTGCACCAGCTGCAGGCGATGGAGATCCATCCCCGGCAACCCTAGATATAGAGCATTGCAGTAATCAAGACACGAGGAAACAAAGGCATGGACTAATACAGGAAGGTCATCGTGTGGAACAAGGTGTTTCATCTGGGCAATATTCCTCAGATGGTAAAAAGAGGACTTGACAATGGCCTTACCACTAGCCCCTGGTGAGGTGCACATTACCCATGTGTATTTAACTACTTTCCCTAGTGACAACATTGAGAGATGCAGGTTATTTTTCACACTCCTGACAGTGTCACCCTGGTGACAGCTTCCTTGGTAGTAACTGCAAATTGTTAATGTAACCGAGACTGAATTTTTCGCTATGCTACTCATTTTTCTTGTAAGATGTTACACTGTTTCTGTATATTTGTACTTGATGTGCAGTCTTTGTAAATGAACCGTTGGTTCACAGGTATTGTAATTCCTAGAAATAAATAAATACATAAATCATATACAGTAGGTCAATACACTTCAATCTTTGGCAACATGAACTACATATTTTTACCGAACACTGACTGAAATATAACAGACATCTGTAGATGCAAAGATGACTGAGCCGAGTACTGTGTAATTTAATGAAAAATATAATCTACCCATGTCAGATGTGTAGTTATAAACTACTGTCAGTCAGTGCCTGAGAAACTCTAAACTTCTATTTGTAAGTAAAGGAGCCAAAGTTCAGTAGTAAGTAGCAGGGGGCCATTTGCAGCATTACAGAATCTTCTCAGTGCATTGTTCAAGTTGTAATGTTCCCAACTGGGGGTTCCCATAAATTAGATCAGAGGCACAGAGGATTCCGTTGAGGGTAGGTGGAAAAAGGGGGAAGTTCAAACTAACAAAAACAAAAGTTAAAACAAAAACAATAAAATATTGTTTTAAAGGGTGGAAAATATTAAAAGAGGATTCCTGTTAAGGACTAAGTGGTTTCTGGGACTTTTTAATTCTGTTTAAATCTACAGTTGGTGGGAACAGGAAAAAGCCACTTGTGGAGGAAGTGGCCACAGGTCGACTATAAAATGTTACCCTGGTGCGCAGAGGTGACCTCACGAAAAGCAAACGAGGCAGAGACGGCTACCGTCTTAGGCCTGCTGGAGAGGGCATCAAACTAAGAAATTAGGTAGATACCATAATAGTCATTGTATAGACACCATGTACTAGATTCGTAATGGGGAGATTCAAGTAGTATCGTGTGAAGAGGGGGTGAGCATGAGATGTGGGGAGTGTGACGTATGCATTAGTAGAGAAAGGCAGAGATGGGAAGTGTTTCTTGTGTGCAAGGTATAGCCTGGTAAGCCCTCTGCAGGAGGAGATAACAGAGCTGAAGGATACGCCGACTAGAATGCATGACATCAGGGCACTGGAGACATCCGTCGACTAGTCTCTAATGAGTGTGCATGGTGAAGAGGTTAAGCATGTGGAGGGCTTCTAAAGAGGGGCAGACAAGTGGGGAGGATAAGACGGCACTAATGGAGGATGAGAAAGATGACAAGGAGTGGACAAGGGTACAAGGCAGAAGGCAGAAAGAGGGTGCAGAACAGACAATAAAGCATTTAGTCTCAGTAACAGTTTTAGGGTCTTAGCAGACTTGGGGTAGGGGAAGGAGGAGAAGTGAGAGTCAGTCAGATGGAGGCATCTGGTACAGAGGAATAAAATGCAGGTACAGAGAGAGCAAAGGGCCCAGACAGATAGTGGTCAAGGAGGATTCCATAGTCAAGTAATTTGATGGCACAGTGTACAAAGAGGATAAGAGAACAGGATAATGAGTTGTTTCCGGGAGTGAGGGTGAAGCACCTATGGAAGTTAGCAGATGGAATTCTCAAGGGCACTGCGGAAGAACCGCTAGTGGTCATTCATGTGGGTACAAACAATATAGCTAGGAAAACAGATGAGGACATTAGACAGGACTTTAGGAAATTAGGGGAGAACCTTCTATACAGGTAGTGCAAGGTAACAGTCTCAGAGATCTTACCTGTGCCAAAGGCTGGTCCAGGGAGGCAGAGGGTGACTATTTGTTCAGATTGGACATACACCTTTGAGCCAGAGTAGCTCGTTTACAAAGATTTCTCATCATCAATAGATCATAACAAAGTTCACATAATACATAGCATATACAGTTCACATGATAAATACTGATAGTCACATGATACATGCATATATTACGGTAGATTACAGCTCATTTACAATCAAGGCAGCACACAATGTCGCACTGTCAGGGTAAGGATCAAGCAATGCAGGGTGAGAACTGATTACACTGATAAAGACCTGGTTTCATAATTGGGCCCAGGATAAAGGGTTTGCCTTTCTACAAAACTGGGAAAGCTTCTGGCACAGAGTTTACCTCTTTAGGAGTGACATGTTGCATCTGAATAGGAAGGGAACCTGGGTATTAGGGAGGGGATAGTTAGCTTGAAATTCCCCCTTTTCTACCTACACTCCATGGAATCCTCTCTACACAGGACCATTTAACCTGAATGAAGCGGGCAGTAAAATGGCACTGGGGCAAAACCTGTCCGCGTTAACTGATGGAGACTAAATAATACTGAACACTTGTGTAAATGTGGACAGAAAAAGAATTGGAAAAATGAGACAAACAGGGTAAGAAAGGTAATAAAAACTGAAAATGTATCTAATGCTAGAAGCCTAAACAACAAAATGGGAACTGTTGAAGAATTAGAACTAAGGGAAAAGCCAGATATTATAGCAGGAAATACATGGGGAAGAATCTAAAGAGGTTTAAGCTCTTCTGAAGGGATATGAAAAACAAAACAAAAAAATAAGCGTAGTGATAGGCTGGCAATCTACGCAAATAAGATAATAAAAGCTGAAGAGAAAGTAGACATAAAAGATGTAAACTTGGAAACAGAGTCTATATGGGTAACTGCAGAAGGCAATAGAGGGAAAGCTGTCCTTATAAAAGTGTGCTATAGGATACGAGATAGTAACTACGAGGAAACCAGACAATAACTTGTAACACTGAGAAAGTGACACATAAAAAAATGTTACATTGGTGGGAGGCTTTATTCATGGAGAAACTGACTGGCAAACAGGGTTCGCCAGCAGCAGAGGAGAAAGACTATTTACTGAAACTATAAACGGCTGTAATCTGCATCAGTTATTAGAGGTGTGTGAAGTTAGCAAACTATGCTTAAATTAATTTGCAACGCTTACTAATTCTACGGGCGCGGATTTTGCAAAGTCTGTGGCATGTGAAGTGGTATTTTTCAGCAAAGTTATGCAACTTCACCATGACTTTGCCTTAAAAGAAAAAAAACTTACCACAGTAATGTTGTTTCTTCCGGTGATCCTCTAGTATGCTTAAATGATGCAGTTAGCCTCCTATGGTAAACTGTCCTGGAGAGATTGGAACGTATATAAATGATGGAATGTATCACTGACTCGTACCACAATTCAAACCGCTGCCCCCTAGATGCAATTACATTCTAAACGGCTCAGATTTATTACGAAGCTTAACTAGCTGAAACACACTCTGTAATTATGCTATCCTACAATAGTTAAATCCCCAAAAGGAAGAAAAAAAAGACAACATTGTTAACAGTGAAAACACAACAGACTGGTTTCAATTATTATTTTAACAACCAACTACAATACAAGAAGTGACCAGCAGCAATGCAGAAGATGAGGCCCCTTTTCTGATTCTGGTAGGGGAGGCAGGGTGGGAGATTTTAAGCACACCGAGGGATCCCCTGGAAGAAACAACATTGCTATGGTAAGTAATTTTTCTTCAAACCCCAGGAATCCCTTAGTATGCTTAACTAATGCAAAACTACCAAGCAGTACCTTGGGAGGTAGGGTACAAAACCTACTTGGGGAAAAGATACTACAGGACTGCTGTGCCAAACTTGGCATCACTTATGAACTGGATGTCCAGGCAGTAGTGTTTTGTGTACAGTTCTTCAGATAGCTGCTTTGCAGATATCCAGCAGGGAATGTCCTGCAGCTGCCACTGAAGCAGCTGTACCCCAGGTAGAATGTGCCCTGAGGCCCAGAGGTGGCTGTTTGACAACTTTACTGCAGCAGAATTGTATATAGAAGACACTCTAGCATGTAATGGTTCTTTTAGATGCTGGTTTACCTTTTCTAACTTTACCATAGATGAGGAACAACTGTGTCTGATGTGGCCTAAAAAGCCTTGGTACAGTCAAGATAGTGGACAAGTGCCTCTTGACATCCAGGCTATGCAACTTCTGCTTACCTGAGCCCAAATGGGTCACTGAGGAAGACCGGTAGGGAGACTGACTGGTTCAAGTGAAATCTTGGGAAGGAACTTCCTACTGGTCCTGAGCATCACCCTGTCCTTGTGGAAATATATAGTTGGTTTCTGTACATACAGCCTGCAGCTCACGGACCTCTGGATAGAAGTGATGGCTACAAGGGCATGGCCTTCAGGTGACATATTTTAAGACTGCAGTTGCCAAAGGCTCGGGGGGAGGGGCTCCATGAGCCTAGCTATGCAAATGTTTATATCCCAGGGAGGAAGTGGTTCCTGAAGGGTGGGAGAAGGTGAACTAGCCCTTTAAAGAACTTCTTGAAGATAGGTTGGGAGGCCACTGACCTTTCCTTGCCAGCCAAAGTATATGCTGCAATGGCAGACAGGTGGCTCTTGAGAGTGGAGGGCCTCAGTCCCAGTGAATAGAGGTGTACCAGGTAATCCAGGAGTACTGGCAGTCCAGTCTTAGAGGGGTTGATATCCCTCTGCTTGCATGACAGGAAGAATCTCTTCCATTTGGAAGCATAAGTTTTCCTGGTTGAGGGTTTCCTAGAAACCCTAAGGACCTGTAGAATTTCCTCATAGAGTCACAGAGTCAAGAATTCTAGGTCTTCATGAGCCAAGCTTCAAGACTGAGAGACTTGAGGTTTGGGTACAGAACTCTGCCTTGTGAGGTGGTTAGGAGATTGTGCCTCTGAGAAAGGTGGCTCAGCTATGCCACTGATAGGGCTAGCAGGAGGGAGTACCATGGCTGTCTGGCCCAGTCTGGGGCCACCAGTATCATAGATGCTGGTTGGCTACTCAGTTTGATTAGGACCCTGAGCAGCAGAGGGAAGGGAGGGAAGGCATAGAGAAACTTCCCCAACCAATCCAGCACCAGGGCATCTAGTGGCATTGTTCCTTGAGCTGCAGGCCTGCAACAAAACTGGGGCAACTGATGGTTCTCTAGTGAGGCGAAGAAATCTATTTCTGGAGTGCCCCACCTTCTGAAAACTGATTGCAGGGACTGCTTGTTTAAAAAGATCATTTGTGGTGGCTCTGGCTGATTCTGCTGAGTGAGTCTGCCAGGACATAGTCCTTTCCTGGCAGATGGATGGCACAGAAGAAGACCTGCAGTGAATAAGCTAGGCTCCAAACTTTCATGGCCTCTGTGCATAGAAGGGTGGACCTGGTACCTCCTTGCTTGCTGATGTATACATGATCGTGGTGTTGTCCGTTCTGACTTGAACCACCTTGCCTTGTATCTGAGGGGCAAAGGACTGTAGAGCTAGCATGACTGCCCTGAATTCTAGCAGGCTGATGTGCAGTAATGACTCCTGGGGAAACCAGATGCCATTTACTGCCAGGTCTCCCAGGTGTGCCCCCAACTGAAGAGTGAGGCATCTGTGGTCAAACGACTGAGGGAGCTAGCTGCTGGAAGGGCCGCCTTCCCTTAGATTGTCCAAGTCTTTCTACCACTCCAGGGCCTGGAGGAGGGCCTAGACAGGCATCAGTTTGGAGAGGGAGTCCCTCCTTTGACACAAAAGGACTTGACGTGGAACTGGATGTCCCTCATTTGGAATCTGGAACCTGGTACTACGGCTGCGTGGCTGCCATGTGGTCCAGTAGCTACAGGAAGTGTCTGGCTGGTCTGGGTTTGCAGAGCTTGAAGGAGTGTACCAAAGTTAGCAGGCTGTTACTCTCTCCCTTGTTGGAAGAAGGCTTTGCTTTGCAGTGTCCAACTCTGTAACTCTGAACTCCAGGACCTGTACAAGCTCCAGTTGTGACTTTTGCCTGTTTATGATTCCAGGACGCCCTGGGTAAGGAAGAGGGACTCCCTGGTGTGGTGGTGCTGGTGGTGGGAGACTCTCCATGACCACCAGTTGTCAGGTAGGGAAGACTGTGACACCCAGTCATCTGATGTGTGCACACCACACCCATACACTTTGTGAATACTCTGGGCAGAAGTAAGCCCGAAGAGAGTGCTGCAACCTGGTAATGACCTGAGGGAAGTCTGAACCCTCAGGTACTTTCTGTGACTGGGCCTGATGAGTATGTGGAAGTAGGCATCTCTGAGATCCAGGGATGCTATCCAGTTTCACTGTTGCAGAGTGGGGGTGATCATGGCCAAAGTGACCATTCTGAATTTTGGCCTTGTTAGGTGCTTGCTCAGGAGTCTGAGATCCAAAATGGGTCAGCATTCCTCATGTTTCTTTAGTGTGGGGAAGTATCTGGAGTAGAAGCCCTTCCCTATTTGGGATGTGGGGACAGGATCTACTGCGTTCATCTGCAGTAGTTTCTGGATTTCTAATTCCAAGAAGACCTTCTCTGCTGAAGTTGCAGGCCTGAAGTGTCTGCTGTGCAATCTGGGGAATGTTCTGAAGGTCAGGGATAGTCCCTGGCTCACTACCTCCAAGACCCACTTGTCTATGGTGATGGCTTGCCATGCTTGGAGGAAAGGAGCCAACCGCCCTCCTACAGGGGGTGGGGTAGCAACCCTTACAAACATGTCAGGGGTTCTGTTGGGCTGGGTCCTGGCCCCGATGCCTGTTCTGTTTGCTTTGTGGGCTTCCTGCCCCACCCCCTGAAATAACCTCTGGGTTGCTGGTAGTCTGAACCTGCCTACCCCAGGTATGGAAGTCAGGGGTTGCAAAATTTTAAGAACAGCCTTCCTTAAAGACTTATGGATAGGCAGCAAGAGTCTCTTTGTGGGGACTAGGCCCATCACGTCTAAAAACTCTGCCTTCTCATCCTCCACTGTCTCCTGGGTAGCAAGGTCAAGGTTATCAACCATCTGCTGTACAAAGGCATAATGGGAGATATAATCCTCCTGTCCCCTAGGAGAGGAACCAAAGTCCTGCTCTGGGGAGACTTCAGGTTCAATTGGTTCCCCTTCCTCCTCCGGTTCCTCACAGAGGGACTCCAGTTCCTGGGTGGGAGGAACTGAGGCTTGAACCGGTGGTTGAACCAGCATAGCCAGGCTGGAAACACGGGAACCGGCAGCCTGAAAAGCCTGCAGGACTTGTAAGGCCTTGGCTATGTCCTCTGCTGAGGGCAGTGCTGGTTTACTCGCTGAGAGCTCCTTCGTATTTTCAGCAGGAGGTGCAGCGGTATGTTTCTCCTTATGCTTTTGTTTAGCAGGAACTGGTTCCATTGCCAGTTCCACAGGCCTCTTGGACTTAGAGGTATCCTTTCCGGAGTCCTTAGGCCTGTCCTTCTGAGGGTGCGAGGAGGAGGCTTCTTCCGAGGATTTAGAGGGAGACAAGGAGGGGGAAGCCATTTCTTCAAGTTTTTTGGCCCCTTTCCTTAAAGTCTTAGGGCAAAATGTACTACAAATTTGACAGCTGGTGAAGATATGGCTAGGACCGAGAAATTATACACAGATCATGCCTGTCAGCTTTGGCAACAATCTGACCACACTCGATACAATTTTTAGAAAACCAGTCAGTCCTGGGTTGTTGTTTTTCTGTTTGGGTCTCTCTGACACGCCCAATTCATCAGGAGATGAAAATAAATGTGGAACCAACAGCAAAAAGAAATGCGGTTCGGTTCCCAAAACCCACTTAAACAACCCCAACTGCAGCAATACAAAGATTGCAGTCAGTTCCAGGAACGATAAAAAGATAGAAATAACAATTTATTTGCTATAGTTCCTAAGAAAGAGACCGAGCAAAAGATCTAAATGCAAAAGAGGCACGCTAAACCCGCTGAAGAGACAGTTCCTCGGAACCAAAGTGGAACCTAATAAAACGTAAAAATAACCTACAACTAACTGACTAACCTGAGAAAACCAGGGGCAGCATTATTACTTTTTTAGTAAAGTACAGCGTTTTAAAATGGAAAACAACAGTTTCACAAGATGCTAAGAGGTCGCCGTGTCTTACTAGGCAGGCGGAGGAAATTAATCTGAGTGGTTTAGAATGCAGTAGCATCTAGGAGCAATGGTTTGAATTATGGCACAAGCCAATGATACATTCTATCATTTACACACATTTCAATCTCTCCGGGACAGTTTAACGTAGGAGGCTAACTGCATAGTTAAAGCATACTGAGGGATTCCTGGGGTTTTGAAAGTGCCATTTTCCCAGGAAAACTCATTGGGAAATGGTGAAGTGGGCAGTTCTTGAAGTTACTCGTGAAATTCTTAAAGTTACTTGCAAATCTGAATTTTGCAACGCTAAGAGAACTTCATCTCTAATCAATATGTCAATCAAGAAACCAATAAAGGAGCCATTCTGGACCTGGTCCTAAACAACATAAAAAATAATATAATTGGTGTTTATTTATTATTTGAATATTTGGAAACAATCTTTGAGTATTAACTCTTTTACAAAGGTTCCATGTCATGAACATAGAGCAAACAATACAAACAAGAATGTAATTACAATAAATATGATACAGACATGTGTTAGGCATAAAACAAAGACTACAGAATGGATATCAGAATGCAACAAGCAGAGGAATCTAGTAACATCAATACAACTACTGCATGAGAAACTAAGTGTAGCCCTAGGGGAGCATTGTCTGATATATTAATTTAAGAGGAATGGTCTCTGCTAATAGGTTGGAATGGGGCAAAGATGTGAGGTGAGGAGGGTTCATAGATACAAGAGATGGAGATGCAGAGTTATATAAACCTCAAGTACAATCAGTCAAGAGGAGGAGGGGGGAGGCAGGAGACAAGAGTCTGGTAGGGTGGGGGAGAGCATAGTAGTGCTTGGAACCCTTGGGGGAAGGAAACAGGAGGGAGCAGGAAGGGAATAGCATAGAATGGGTATGAAGGAGATACTGGGGTGGTGGACAGAGGACCTGAAAGGCTACAGAGGGGAGCAGTGGCCTAAGAGCTTGGTGTACTCGAAGGAGTAACCGGGTTAGTTCTGGCAATCACAGAGGCTTCTGGCTTGTAGGAATTGCTTCAGTTCCAATTTAAAGGACTGTGGGTTGGCAGTATTTAGTATTGCGGCTGGGATTTCATTAAGCCAATGTGGTGCTCGGTAGAAGAAAGAGTGTTGTCCTAGCACAGTTTTCAGAAAGGGACACTAAGTGAGCTAAGCTCAGTACTCCCAGTATTGTACCTAGAATTGGCTACTGTTACCAGATCAGTGATACAAGGTGGGGTTTGGCCGAGCATAGCTTTCCTCCCTAGGAGGCAGGTTTGGTACTTGATTCCGTTTTTAAGAGAGATAGCAAGTGGGACTGCTAATATCGAGTACAAGTATGCATGAGGTGGTCTGCATTTAGCAGTAGCCTGCAAGCCTTTTTTAGAGCTGTTACTACCCTCTTGAGAGCAGTGTCACTGGCCGCTCCATATAACACCGGTCCGTAGTCAACTGTAGAGAGGATGGAGCTGGAGATGGTGAGCCAGAGGACATTTGGAGGTAGGCTTTTCCTATGCCTACACAGGATGCCAAGTTTTGCATTCATTGCCTTTACCACCATGTCAATGTGCTGCACAAAGGACAGGATGTCATCAACCATGACGCCCAGGTACTTGAAGGAGCGAACCTGTTCACAGGGTGACTGAGTTGTCATTAGTGACAGTCAGGACGGGATACCTTTTCTTAAGTTGGGGGCTGGAGAGGAGCACTGTTTTTATAGTTAAGTAATAACCTTCGTGAGCTGAAACAGGTCTCCAGTTGCTGGAAGGTGGTGTGTAATTCAGCCTACAGATACTCCAGGTGACAGTGACTGCTAAGTATAACGGCATCATCAGCGTATAAAATAATTTTACTGGTGCAGGTCTCAGGGAGATCATTCAGAAATAGACTGAACAGCAAGGGTCCCAGAATGGACCTTTGGGGAACTCCCAGAGAGACTTCTTTAATGTCAGACATCGATTGACCAATTTTGACTCTGAGATCTACATGACAGGTAGTCCTGGAACCACTGGACAACAATAGGGGCTATACCAAGGTTATCCGGTTGTTTCAGGAGGAAGGGGTGGCAGACAGAGTCGAAGGCCTTGGTGAGGTCGATAAAGATAGAGCCAGTCAGTTTACCCTTGTCCAAGGCCTTGTGGACATAATCAGTGAACTCGCTCAGAGCTGTGGCAGTGCTGTGGTTTTTTCCAAAACCATGCTGAGGACACTGCAACTGGTATTTCTGGATATAACCAATGATTTGGTCGGCCACTATTATCTCTAGGGCTTTGGATAAGGGGGAGAGAATAGAGATGGGCCTATAGTTGGTGGTGAGGGTCTATCCACGCCTGTGGACAGGGGTTACCAGCGTTTCAGATAGATGGAAATTTTGCCAGTTGAAGAGACTAATTAAATATTTTGGATACAGGGACTATTAGCTCATCGATTGCCAGAGCTGTCATTTTCATGTCGATGTTATCGCTGTGACACTTGGACAGCTGGTTCTGATCGCTGTATGATTTTTGTAATATAAAAATCAATCAATCAAAATCTTTATTTATCCAGACGGGCACAATTGAGCAAGGCTCATTTGCAAGGTGGACCTGGTCATGAATAAGTCAAAGTACTGTACAGAAGCAGGTATACAAAAAACAATAATATACAAGGAAGAAAAAGTATATACAGTGTATACAGTACAGTACAAGGTTGAAATAAAAAAAAAAAAAAAGCATTATTTTACAATTGAAGAAGTCAGCAGTTATACAATCAACTATAGGCATACAGGGGTTATAAGCAGAGATCTTTTGAGTGAGGCAGCCGGCAACTACACATATAGGAGAAAGAGGCCGTGTGGGGTGGCAGGTTAGAGGTAAAGAAGGGAGGAGGCACATATTACCGACGACTGGGGAAAAATTTAATTAAAACCACAGAAAGTGACGATGGCTGTCGTGTTTATTATTATAATGACAGAGAGGGGTAGATAATTGGGACACTACTATGGATGGGGTGGGACTTTAGCCAGGCTGGAGTGGACAGGGAAGGGTGGTGCGTAGGTAGAGCTAATAGGGAAAGAGTGAGATTGTCTGTCATGAAAATCCTGTGCCTGGGATGACCAACCCCACCCCCAGGGTTCAAAAGACAGGATATGTTAAACAGCAGATCTCTGAATGCAATTAACTTGTCAGTTTGCTTTGAAGCCAGGAACCAACATATCCATTTTATGATGTCCTCAAGAAAGTCAGTAAATTGTACCTGGTGTCATAAGGAAGTGGAATATCCTTTTTATGATGTCCTCAGGAAAGTCAACTAATTGCACCTGGTGTCCTGAAAAGTCCTTTGTGTTTGAGAAAGGGAACTGCTCATGGATCAAAGGGACTGAGAAATTACAGTCTTAATTAAGAGTGTCATCATTTGGAAAACGAGTCTTGCTCAAGTCACAGAATTCAATACTTTGATGGGACTTCCTGTTTTGCACACATATACCTACATACATATATATATTTCTTTTTTTATGTATCCTGAAAGGGAGGAGCTGGATGATGACATCATGAAGAGGGCTGAAACACAGCATTTTTAAACTGTAGTCTGTATTCCATTTAGAGACACACACACACACACACACACACACACACACACACACACACGTTTGGACTCTGAAAAAGCAACATCAGGCACTGTTAGAAGGTATACATGAGAAAGACAATTCTAAGTGTACTGTGGTAGGAGATTTTGTTTGCACTTTAAGCTTTTTTTTTTTTTTTTTTTTTTTTTTTTTTAAGTGATTTGTATGTTTTGTGATGTATGGTTCTGTAATTACATTTTATATTTTTATCTGTTTTTAAGTAAACATCTCATTTTAGAGACTACTTGGTGTGCTTTTGAAATTCTTTCTTTGACACGTGAAGCATATATGGTTAAAGCAGACACTGGACATAGCTTACTGGTTTACCAAACTGGAAAAGGTAAGAGTTTATTCTGCGGTCTTTCATAGAGTTTTAAGGGTTCATTTTGTACACCTGTTTAGGTGCCCGTAGGCAAGAGACATCTGCCCTCAAGAGCAGAATTATCTGAGCTTGTACACTGGGTATGCTAGCAAGAGGGTCACAGACTGAATCCCTCCAGAACTTGAGACCAAAGTTTGATTCGAATCCACAAAACAGACAGGAGGGTTACCCTGTTCTGTTAACTGTTCACAATACTGCACTCGGAGGTTGGTACTGTGGGAGTAGAGCACCTGACCTGCTGAGTGGGGTTGTGACAATCGCTACCAACCTAGTTTTCCCCAGGACCATTTTTACATATCCCATGGCTTCTTTGACAGTAACTCTAAAAGTAGAAGGTGGGATGGTGCTTGGGTGTAGGTTCACTATTGAGGTCTGTGTCAAATGGCCTAAGGTAGCTGGCTTGGAGAACAGAGCTTAGGTCCGTGAAGGCAGAGCTGAACTCTTTGGCGATGGTGAATGGATCCATAGTGTTTGTGTCGCTGATACTGAGCAACAGTGGTGGTTGTTTTTTCTGCAGCATTCCCGGTGAGTTCCTTTAGATTCTGCCAGAACCGCCTCCCATCCCCCCAGTTTATTTCAAGTCAATTCTTGTAGTAATTGGCCTTTGTCATCCTCAAGAGCTGCATGCATCTGTTTCTGGCAGCTCTGTACCTCTGTAGGTCATTATTATTCACAGTCGCCCTTACTCTACACCAATAGTTCTCAGACTTTGTCACAGTGAGCCTCCCCAAATCCATGGAAAAGAGTTTGAGCCTCCCCCAAAAACTGAAATAATCTTGGGCCTCCCCAAAAGAAAATAACATACTGTACTTTGCATAGTACACCATGAATAAATTGAAACCCCTTTGATTACTTGGCTCACATTCAGTTCTTTGTCTTATACGGACATGGAACCTTTGAAAAACAGCTCATGTGCTCAAAGGTGTTATCTGAATAACAAATAAATAAAATAAACAAATATTATTATTCGACTTATTACACCCCCCCAAAAAAAAAAAAAACAGCCCTACTTGCTCCACTATTTTAATTCTTGAACCATTATTACCCCTTGTTGCAGTGCCTTCATGAGTCACTACTTTCTCTGTTTTCTCCTGAAATGAGCCTTGGCTCATTCACCTTCCTTGTCACATATTAGTAAATAAATATATAAAATTCACCTACTATTTTCCTCTTTCAGTTTGCTTTATCTCTTCAACAAAATATATAAAACTCAAAATGTAAATACAGTACTTTTTCAGACTTGCTTGAGCCTCCCTGGAACAGGTCGGGGCCTCACCATTTGAGAACCCTGCTCTACAATCAAAGGTTATCCCAGTCCCTCATGAGGTCCAGGAGTTCACTAGTAATCCATCCATTATTATAACCTCGGATTTTTCTGATAGGGGCATAGAGTCACATGCCATAGTAAACATGTCAATAAAGTATTGAAGAGCTTGGTCAAGGTCCTGCAGTAGGTCAATAGGAGTCCAGTCAATCTGGAAGAGGGCTTCTTTGAATGTGGAAAGCTGCCCTTTCCTCAAAGCTCTGCTTTTCACAAAGATAGAGGGAGCCTTTTTCAATTTATTGGATCACTTGCAGGTGATAGGGGAATGGTTGCTGAGCGAGTGAGAGTACAGAGACCTCCGAGATCCTCTCCGGGCAGCTTGCGAGGAGCCAGTCTAAAAGCGTGCGATTTCCAGATTTATGGTTCATCCTGGTGGGTTCACCGATTAATTGCAAGAGATATGCGCCAGCCACATTATCCTTATGGTTGGATGCGTCAGTACTGAGACAGTTTAGGTTAAAGTCTCCTGTGACAATAAGTACACAGCTGCTGTTTATGCCGGACACGGCCCCAAGAACTTTGCATAGACCCGCTTTGGCATTCTTTGGTGGCTGGTAGACACAGGCAATGACCAGGGATTTACTGTGTGGTCCAAATAGGAGACTCTGACAGTGAGTAGCTTGTGGTCATCAGTGCTGGTAGTAATGGGCATTTCAACTCCTTGGAGTGAATCCCAGATGTACATTAGACACCTGCCACATCTTTTACCTATCCTATCATTCCTAAATATCTGGTACCCTGGTAACCCAACTTCTTGGTCTTTGACCCGAGAAGATAAAAAGGTCTCGGTGAGACATAAGGAAAAATTACTCACCTTAGTAATTGTGTTACTTCTAATGGAGTCTTGCTGTATTCTGACATTATGCAGTTAGCCCCAGCACTTGAACTGCTCGGAGGAAAGAGTTAACTCTATGCCAGAGCATGGACGTTGAACTCTAGCTCAGTTCAAACCTCTGCTGCACTTTGAAGTGTAACCGTCAGATCCTTATGAGCCAATACTAACTACACCCACTATGTGGAAATTGTAAAATTACTAGCCAAAAGGCAACCAAATATTTTGGATCCCAAAAGACTCCAGTTGAGAAATCCAAAACAAAAAACTAGGTAGTGAACAAACATAATTATGAAAAACATGTAACATAACCCACTCCCCCTCTCTAAAAAGGGGCGAGTGTCAAGTGTACCCCTGAGGTGTAACACTGCACTTGCCAGCCCACTTCCCAAAAACCAGGTTCTGAGAGCGGAGGCAGGGAGGCTGGAATACAGCAAGACTCCATTAAAAGAAACAAAATTACTAAGGGGAGTAATTTTTTCTTCAAACAACATGAAGTCTTGCCGTATTCTGACATTATGCAGACTACCAAGCAGTACCTTCCTGCAGGAGGGTGCATAACCTATTTTGGGAATAGGCTCTGCAGTACTGCTGTACCAAACCTAGCATCACTCCTAGCCTGGATATCCAGAAAGTAATGCTTGATGAATGTATGGATCGTTTTCCAGGTGGCTGCTTTGCATCTCTCTCTAGTAAGGGTATATCTCTGGCAGCAGCCAGAGAAGCTGCTGTACCTCTAGTCGAATGAGCACCCAGGCCTGAGGGGGGTACTTTGCCTAGCTTTTCACAGCAGAACTGTATACAAGAGACAATCGACCTGGCAATAGTTCCATTAGTAGCAGGTTTACCCTTCCCCACGTCACCATAAGTGAGGAACAACTGAAGAGAGTCAAACCTAAGTGCCTTAGTACACTCAATGTAGTAGCTAAGAGCCCTCTTAACATCCAAACTGTATAATCTTCTCTCTCTCCTGAAGAAGAATGATCAGTGAAGAACACAGGAAGAGACATGGACTGGTTCAGATGAAAATCTAAAACCACTTTGGGTAAGAACCACCTTATCTCTATGGAATGAGATCAAATCAGGCTCCACTGGCAGCGCTTGTAATTTACTGATACACCTGGCAGAGGCAACAGCTACCAGGAACACAGTTTTCTAAGTCAAGTACTTAAGTTCTGCTGAGGTCAAAGGCTCAAAAAGGGGTTGCATAAGCTGAGCAATGCAAACATTAAGATCCCAAGTAGGAGTAGGAGTAGGATCCCTAAAGGAAGGACTGGTATGGAGCAATCCTTTAAAGAATTTACAGAAAACAGGGTGAGATGCCAACGAGGAGGGCTTTCCCACTGACAGAAATGCAGAAACAGCTGACAAGTGTACTTTGAGGGTAGCCGGTCTGAGGCCTAAGCCATTAAGATGAACCATGTAATCCAAAACTGTAGACAAGTCAGCAGTATCTGGGGATGTGTGCTTATTGGAACACCAAATGCTGAATCTTTTCCATTTGAAGTTATAAGTTTTTCTGGTGGCAGGTTTTCGAGAGGCTTTGAGAATGTCCAGGACCCCTTGAGACAAATGCAACTTTGCATATTCTAGCTCTTCGAGAGCCATGCCTTGGGATTGAGAGACCAAAGGTTGGGGTCCCAAATCCTCCCCTGAGAGGAGGTTAACAGGTTGTGATTCCTGGGAAGAGACAGGGGAAGATGGAATGCTAGGGGCAGCGACAGGGGGTACCAAGGCTGCCTGACCCAGTCTGGAGCAATCAAGATCACTTTGCAAGATTGTGACCTTATCTTGACCAGAACTTTGAATAGCAGAGGAAAGGGGGGGGAAGGCATACAGAAATGTCCCCTTCAAATCCAGACGTAGAGCATCCAGGGGGACTGAGCCCAAGACTGGGGTCTGCACCAGAAGAGAGGAAGTTGGTGATTTTCTGGGGTTGCAAAGAGATCCATCTCTGGAGCATCCCACCTTGAAAAGATCACTTTTAACACTAGGGGATCCAAGGACCATTCGTGATGGCCCCGAGAAATCCTGCTCAATGCATCTGCTAGCACATTGTCCTTCCCTGGAAGGTGGACTGCTACCAGACACATCTGTAGGGAATAAGCCAGGGACCATAATTTCATGGCTTCCGTGCACAAGGCCGTCGACTGAGTGCCTCCCTGCTTGTTGATGTACCACATGGTGGTGGTGTTGTATGTCCTGACCTGAACCACCTTGTTCTGTACCGAGTCAGAGAAAGCTTGTAGAGCCAGGTACACTGCCCTGAGCTCCAGAAGACTGATGTGGAAAAGAGACTCCTGAGGGGACCACACTCCCTGTGCTGTGAGGACTCCCAAGTGAGCTCCCCACCCCAGGAGAGAAGCATCTGTGGTTAGACCCACAAAATGAGACTGGGTGATGAATGCGACCCCTTGCCTGAGGTTGTCCTGATCCAACCACCACTGAAGAGCCTAGATCAGAGTCTGAGTCACTGGAATTAGTTTGGTTAGAGGATCTTTTTTCTGAGACCAAAAAGCTCTCAAATGGAACTGGACGTCCCTCATCTGAAATCTGGCCCCTTGTACCACTGCAATGGAGGCTGCCATGTGGCACAGGAGTTGAAGAAAATGCCTTGCTGGTCGAGACACCAGAAGGTGAAAAGAATATGCCAAGTCTATAAGGGCCTTTGCCCTTACCAGAGGGAGAAAGGCTCTTGCTTTGACAGTATCCAACTCTACCCATATGAAGAGTAAGAGTTGCAATGGTTCAAGAACTGATTTTGGAAGATTGAGGAGAAATCATAGGGAAATGAGCACTTGCTAGGTCACCTGCAGGTTTGACTTGACTTGGTCTGGAGACTGACCCACAATGAGCCAGTCATCCAGGTATGGGACTATGGAAATGTTTTGTCTCCTTAGAAAGGCCACTAGTATTGCTAGGCATTTTGTGAACATCCTTGGTGCTGATGTTAGACCGAAGGGCACTGCTCTGAAGTGATAAAGACCTGAAGGCAGTTCGAACCCGAGGTACTTTTTGTGGGCGCACCTAATGGGAATGTGAAAATAGGCATCCTTGAGGTCTAGTGAGGCTAGCCAGTCCCCTGGTCTGAGAGAGGGAAAAAGTATTCCCAGAGTCACCATTTTGAATTTTGGCTTTACTAGGTGCTTGTTTAAGTATCTTAAATCTAGGATGGGCCACCACACCCCTGGCTTTTTTGGGGTAAGGAAGTATCTGGAGTACAGACCTTTGCCCCTGTGAGATGTAGGAACTCTCTCTCTCTCTCTTTCTATGGCTCTGAGAGCCAGCAAAGAGGAAACCTCTGCCTCTAGGGCAATGGTTTCGGAGAGGTTTGCAGGTGGAAAAGACCTGGCCCTCAGTTTTGGAAATTTTTTGAAGCTGAGGGCCAGTCCCTGGCTTATTACTTCCAGGACCCACTTGTCTGAGGTAACAGACTTCCAGGCCTGGAAGTAGTAAGCCAGCCTGCCTCCTACAGGAATTGATGAGTCGACCCGGGCTGACACATCAGGGTGTCTGCTTGGCAGAAGCCTTGGACTGGGAGGAGGATGCAGCCCTGCTCATCCCCCTTCTGCCTCTCCCTCTGAAGAACCCCCTCTGAGGGAAAGGAGGAGGCCTGTGCCTGGTAGAAAGGCCTGTGAAAAGGCCTGTCCCTGCCCCTAAATTGATACTTTTGAGGAGTTGCCTGTCTTTCCTTGGCCTGTGCACTCATGTAGGTGGTCCTGTATTCATCCATTTCTTCATATAATTATCTGTCTGCTCCCCAAACTGAGAGTTCTCCACGACAGGGAACTCCATGGCCTTAACCTGTGTTTCCTGTGATAGGCTAGTACATCTGAGCCAAGCCAGTCTCCGAAGAGCCACAGATGTAGCCATGACTCGTGATGACACATCACTGGAGTCCACAGCAGTATGAAACAGGATTTCAGATGCCTTAATCCCATCGGCAGCCACCTCCTCCAGCTCCTTGGCAAGCTGAGGAGAAGCCTGTTTAGCCAATTCCAGAACAGTATCCCATCTGGACTTCTGGTATCTGGCTGTGTAGGCCATATAGTTAGCCTGCCTGAGTACCAAGGAAGATGCCATGTACTGTTTGTTAGCCATGGCATCTAGCTTCCTGGAATCTTCATCTGGGGTGTGTGAAGCCAAGGGATGTTAGCCTTATCACAGGCTGCATCCTGCATGACCCCAACACAGCTGCATTGCTGGTACAAGTACTCCGTACCTGGGACTGACAGCATATACCTCTTATCCATTCATCTGTCCACAGGAGGTAAAGAATTTGGAGTTCTAAGTAATCTTTGTGTCCATTTCCCAAAAGATTTATGGAGGGGAATAGACAATCTCTTGGACTCTGGGATGTCAATCATCTCCACATAGTCAGGCTCTTCTTGCTCCTCAACAGCTTCAACCAGAGGGAGCTGGAGGGTTTCTGCCACTTTGTCAAACAAAGTGGGAAGGGACTCAGAATGCCTAGGAGGAAACATCTCCCTCCCCAAATCCGGTTCATAATACTCTTCTGGGGAATAGTCCGGAACCGGAGGAACCAACCAAACTGAACACCTACGGAGAGGGGCTGATAGTCTGGAACCGAATGGAGCAATTCAACTATACTAATCGCCCTGGCAATTTCCTCGGCGGTTGGACGATGCGGTTCTGGATCCGAACTGGCAGATTTCTCTTTTTTCCTTCTTTTAGCCGGATCTGACTCCTCAGGATCGGCTCTCCTTTTGCCCGAGGGAGTCTCGCCCAGGTCAGTGGCATCTCAGGTTCGGTTGGAACCGAACCAGGCTGCCATCCGGCCAGTGGATTTCTCAGCCTCCTTTCCTAAGCCTGACCAATCTTTTATCTAGGCTGGCCTTAGGAACATTTTTACAAATCTGACAGTCTGAATCAAAGTGGTCAAAACCCAGACATTAAACACAGGTGTTGTGGGGATCAGCCTTAGCAAAGGCCTCCCCACAGTCACTGCAGTGTTGAAACCCCGTGGGCCCGGTTTTTCTTTGGGGTTTCTCAGATGAAGCCATCCTAAAAACTTACCCTTTGCTCAGCAAAAGCCAGGCAAGACCCCCTTATCGGTTCCTAACTGTGTCACGGGTATTTGAAAAAAAACTTCTAAATACTTTAAGAACCAGTACCTCACACTAAATTCAGAAACAAAATAAACAAGATAAAATAACAGACAATAGGTTCAGCCGAACTGATTGAAAATATTTCATCACAATTTCCACACCAAAAATCACACTAGTCCACTACCCAAGAACCTACTGTACCGCAGACAGGGATCTGAACCAAAATAAAATAAGAAATAGCTGTTTAAAACAGACATTTTTAATATACCAAACCGATAGTGAAGAGATCATCTCTGGAGCAACTGTTCAGTTAGGTGGAGTAAAGAATCTGATGGTTACACTTCAAAGTGCAGCAGACAGAGGTTTGAACCGAGCTCGAGCTCAACTTTCTATGCTCTGGCATAGAGTTAACTCTTCCTCTCCGAGCAGTTCAAGTGCTGGGGCTATCTGCAAAATATCAGAATACAGCAAGACTTCATGCTGTTTGAAAATGTCTGGGCTATGTAATGCTACAGGGCTGAAGCATCGCCATCTTAGGAAGTAGGCTGCAGATATTCATGACAGCTATTTTTAGTCCGTTGCATTTAGTACCTTTTGCCCCGAGCTGCTCAGAGGGCCTGGACTAGGGTGGATGCTGCTCTACAGGAGTAGGAGTAGTAGTATAGCTTTTCTAGTTGTATGGCAGAGAAGAATTAAGGATTTGCACTAAGACTTATGTTGCCTATCATGGTCCGGCAGAAGCCTTTTTATGGACACTGTAGGTGATAGGCAAGGTACCATAAAATCCGTTCTGTGGCATGGGATAAGGAGTTCCAATGGAATCAGGAGTGCCCGCCCATTTGAGCAGGAGTTGGTGCAAGAAGTAATGGCTAGTGCTTTCAACTGTCTGCAAGCAGCTAGGCTAATGTCAAAGGAGTCTGGAGGGTGTTGGGCAGCGTTATGATCAACTTTGCTAGTACTTAATAGAATGGTCAGTAATAGTATTGGTGCAGTACAAGCCATGCTCTCAACAACCTGCTGGATAAAGGCGGTGTGACCAAGCTTTACTTTATTATTATATATTGCAGCACTGCAGCGTACCTGGAGATTGGGGTGCGTGCAGCTGGTATTTACGAGTCCAAGAACAATCCTAGAAAGTGACAGTAGTGGGTTTAGGTAGGAGCGCAGCAGTTCCTCTAGAGGCAGCACGATATAACCGCCTAATGGAGACATGTCAAACAATGAAGCCACTAGAGGAGCGATCATTCAATGGTTAAATCTGAATTACAAAGAAGCTACTTGCACAAAAGTGGCAAACTGTATACTATAATTACAAAGCTGGCAGCTATAGCAATATGAAAGGGACCTCAAAGACTGGAACTGGGTACAGAGGTGATGGGAAAAACATGAAATGAACAATGAGTGTGCCAAACTTGAAACTGTTAGAGCTGAGAAAAAAACATATACCAAAAAGGCTAAATACAGTAAGAAGCAGTGGCCTACATGACTATCGAACAAAATATAGATTATAAATATATAAAAATTACAAGCATGTTAAATTAAAAGGTGCAAGGAGGCCAAGTCAAATACAGGCAGAAAGTAAAGAGGTGCAAGATTAATAAAAAAAAAACAAAATAAGAGAAAAGCAGTTGGCATAAAAATCTGAAACCTGAAGGAATTTTACAGGTATGAGAATGGCAAAAGAAAACTACCAATACAGTGGAACCACCAAGAGTAGGAAAAAATATTACAGACCAGTAACAGAAAGTGGAAGAACTAAATTAGTACTACAGTTGGTATTTTTTGATTGCGATCCAGTAGTGAAGAGTAGTGAAGAGCACTGAAGAGCAGAGCTAGGAAGAAATGATAACTTCAGTGATAAATTTAAACAGAGAAGGTATATAAAAAAAACTAACAAGCTCAAAGGAAATGTCCACCTCCAAGTGCTCCAAACCTCAGTGTGGGATATCCCCAATTAGCAATTTCCTACCAGGCTGAATTTTTTTTTTTTTTTAAACTTCCTGCCTTTTGAGTCATCGGCGATCCTCGATTCGAGGATGATCTTACCATGTTTCACCGATGGGTCCTGAAGTGGTTCAGTAATCCAATCCTAGAGCCACAGATTCGTCCATAGAAATTGCAGATGTTTCCATGTGGAGAGCTGCGGCTGCCCTGTAGTTTCTTTAGCTCTTCTCTTCCTCTCTTTTTGGCTTCGAGGCAGGCGTTTCCTCTCTTCAAAGCAGACCCCTGCTTGATGGAGGTTCTGGCGCCATCGAGATCGGTTGTGGCCAGCTCCTCCCAGCTCGTGATGTCCATATCTGTTTTCTCGAGATATGCCTTCAGTGTGTCTTTGTAGCGTTTCCTTTGACCACCATGGGATCTCTGGCCATGACTGAGCTGGGAGTATAAAATTTGTCTGGGGAGTCAAGAGTTTGGCATCCGTATACAGTGTCCAGTCCAGTGGAATTGATGTCGGAGGATCATTGCCTCAATGATGGTGACATTGGCCTCAGTGAGAACACGGACGTTAGTGCGGTGGTCTTCCCACTTGATGCGGAGGATTTTCCGGAGACATCATTGGTGGTACCTCTCCAGGCTCTTTAGATGATGTTGGTAAGTCACCCAAGTTTCACATCCATAAAGAAGGGTAGGGATGATAACTGAACTGTATACCTGGATCTTGGTGTTCTTTTGTATGTCACGGTCAGTGAAGATGCGCTAAAGCAGTTTTCCAAATGAGGTACTAGCACAATGGATCCTGTGCTGAATCTCATCATCGATGTTTGCTGTTAGGGAGAGGTGGCTACCGAGGTATGGGAAGTGCTCGACTGTCTCCAGGGTCTGTCCCTCGATGGTGAATTGTGGAGGGTCATTTACATGGCCTTGAGCAGGCAGATAGAACACCTTGATCTTCTTGATGTTAAGTGAGAGTACCAGACTTCGGTAAGCTTCCGCAAAGAGATCTAGCGCAGACTGGAGGTCGCTCCTGTGTGTGCAAGGATGGCACAGTCATCGCATATTTGAGGTCAATGATGGATGCCTTGCAAACTTTGGTCTTTGAATGGAGATATCCAAGATTAAAGAGCCCTCCATCCATTCTGTATTTGATGTCAATTCCAGTGGGAAGGCAGCCTTTGGTGAGGACTAGGATGACTGCTAGGAAGATAGAGAACAAGGTTGGAGCAATGACACACCCTGCTTGACCCCAGTTTGGATGATGAACGGGTCTGTCTTTTAACCATTATGGAGAACACTGGCTGTCATCTGGTCATGCAGAAGCCTCAGGACCTTGATGAATTTTGTAGAGCAGCCAAATATGGCCAGCTCCTTCCACAAGGCTTCACGACTGATGGAGTCAAAGGCCTTTGTCAGGTCGATGAAAGTCATGTACAGGTCCTGATGATGTTCCCGACACTTTTCTTGGATCTGCCTGGCAGTGAAGATCATGTCAGTTGTCCCACGAGATGGTCTGAATCCACACTGAGATTCCGGCAGGACTTCTTCGGTGATGGGAAGGAGACGGTTCAGAAGAATACGGGCAAGGATTTTCCCTGTGGTGAAGAGTAAAGCAATGCCTCGATAATTTCCACACACCGACTTTTGAGTGCGGTACATGTTGCTGTATGTGGCTGATCCTACTGTCCTTTTCGCCAGCCTTTTGATTACAGGGCCACTAGCCATGCATCCCACAATCTACCTCAGCTGTCCCCTGGCTGACTTCAGAGCCGAGGAGCTCCCACTGGAACCTGGGTAGTATATTCCTAGGGACGGAGCTATTAATAGCTCCGGTTTATGATTTACAGGTGGGGGGAAGGGGAGACATTTCTGGATTATAACTACAGCACACTTCAAAAGAGGGACTGCAGTCTAAAATGGCCTCAAAGAAAGCAGCTAGGTTGTATAAAGTGGAACTTTAAAGTAGATCAAGAGAAGTAAAAGTTCCTCTATAAAGCTATACCAAGACCAAGTGCAGACCAACAGTTGAATGCTGGTCTATTCTTGATCTCAGTATAGCACCGGGATCAGTATATCACAAACCAGAATTATTAATAGTTCTGTCCATAGGAATGTACTATACATGCTCCTGTGGCTGCATGGTTCTGAAATCAGCTGCGAGACAGCTGCAGGAGGTTGTGACACAGGCCGATAGTAGCGCTGTAATCAAAATGCCAGCAGGAGGCATCGAATGCTAACCAGATAACATATTCATAGATTCTGTTGGCAGATAAGGACCTCTTGGCCCACCTAGTCTACCCGTAAACTCCCCCTTAAAACATTCAAAAACCTGTAAGTAAAAAAATTCAGTCAGTCGGTGCAAAGTTGCTTATCAGGGGGTGCCTCACACAGTGGTGTGTGAGGCACTTGGAGGCGACCATTTCCCTTTACAAAGGGATAAATCAACAGAGTCAGCGGAAATCCACCCAAGGGTCCTCAAGGAGCTACGGAATTACCATAACAGTAGATCTTCGAGAACAGCTCTTGCAGCAGGTTACACCATTAGGACTGAGGCCAGCAGGCGTCAGGACCCCATGGAAATTTTCTAGCTAGCAGTCTTCAGCGGGAACCGCCTCCAACGTCGGTCCCGCCCCTGACGTCAGGCGTAGTACATAAGGAGGCGGTCCCGCCAGAATCCCCAGTTCTCCTGCCGGAGACTTCCAGTCGCTGGATGACATAAGAAAAGGAGACCGAGGACCCGCCATCAGATGGTCAAGACTTAGAACCGACCTTCCCAATCCTAAGGATAGTGTTAGACTGGAACCTACTTCCTCCAAGGGGGAATGGTGGGCAGGAAGATACCTGCTGCAAGAGCTGTTCTCGAAGATCTACTATTCTGGTAAGTTCTTACGTAACTGTACTATCTCTTTCATACAGCTCTTATGGCAGGTTGGCACCATCAGGACTGATTCCCAAGCAATGGCGCCTTGAAAAGCCATCGGGAAGAGGCAAGACGGAGGTTGAGACCCGTCCTGAGCCTAAGACAGGAGTCCCTGAAGAACAGCGAGGCCGAAACCAGCTCTTCGCCTTGAGGCGATATCCAGGCTACAATGCCTGATAAAAGTGTGCACCGAACTCCAGGTGGCTGCGGCACATATAGCCGATGTAGACACGTTCTTCAGTGCTGCAAAGGAGGTAGCCACTCCTCTTGTGGAATGGCCCCTGACCACTCCTGGTAAGGGTTTCTTACGTTTGTCGTAACAAAACGAGATACACTGAATGAGCCAGCGTGAAAGGGTCTGTTTCGAAACTGGGGCCCCTTTCATCCTCTCAGCAAATGAAACAAACAGCTGCTCCGCTTTCCGGTGCTCTTTGGTTCTGGTCAAATAATATCTGAGACACCTGTGAATATCCAGGGTGTGGAGTAGTGCTTCTCCTCGATTGGCGTCCTTAGGAAAGTACACTGGTAAATCAATGTCCTGGTTAAGAGTAAGGGCTGAAACCACCTTAGGCAGGAACTTAGGATTCGTCCTCAGGGACACCTATCCTGATGAAAAATTAAATAAGGCTCCTTGCACATGAGAGCATGTAATTCGAGATTCTTCCCACAAGTAACGGCAACTAAAAACAACGTTTCCATGACAGAAAACGAGCTTGCAATCTGCAGCAGGTCCAAAAGGTGGCAGTGTAAGCTGCTCCAGGACGAAGGGTAAATCCCAAGGAGGAACAGGATCCCTAATGGGTGGCCTAATGTGGAGGACCCCCCTTAAAAAGGCAATGGTAGTATCCAGCTGGGCCACCATGCGATGGCCTATGGGGCATGATAAGCAGAGATTGCACAAAGGTGCACTTTGATCGAGGAGTAAACTAACCGGATTGAAAGAGGAAAAGCAGGTACTCCAGAACCAGCTTTTCAGGACAGTCTAAGGGTGAGAAACTGCATGCCTGAGACCACAGGCAAAACCTGCGCCACTATGGCGTATGTTGCATGTGTCGCCGGTTTTCTGGTGGCAGAAAGTACCTCTGCCACCTCTTGCGAGACCCCGTGTCGCAACATGGCTATGTCTCGAGGAGCCAAGCATGCAGGTTCAGTGAATGTAAGTCCGGATGGACTAGTGAACCCTCCTCCTGAGACAACAGGTGGGAGCTGATTGGCAAAGGAAGAAGCGGAGGTTCCCGGGATAACTGATTCAGAAGCGGGAACCAAATTTGCCTGGGCCAAAAAGGCGCTATCAAAATAAGCGTCGCATGCTCCCTGCGAAGTTTGAGAAGGACTCTCTGGATCAACGGGAAAGGAGGGAAGGCGTAAAGAAATCTGCCCGCCCAGGAGAGGGACAACGCATCTCACCAGAAAACACCAGGCCCTGGATCTAGCGAGCAAAAATTGGGCAGTTTTGCGTTGGATGGGGAGGCGAATAGGTCTAATTCTGGAGTGCCCCATCTGTGGAACAGATCCTCTGCCACCTCCTGTAGAAGTTCCCACTCGTAGACTCTGGCCTGGGAACGATTCAGGCTGTCTGCGACAGTGTTGTCCACCCCGGGAACGTGAACTGCAATGAGGTTTGCGCCGTGTCGTATTACCCATTCCCACACCCTCATGGCCTCCCTGCAAAGGGGGTAGGAGTGTGTGCCTCCTTGTTTGTTGCGGTAATACATCACCGCAGTATTGTCTGTTTGTAACAGGAGAGTACTAGGTGGAATCTCCGACTGGAAGGCTTGCAGGGCATAAGAACACCCTCATCTCCAATATGTTGATATGGAGATGAGATTCCTGGGTAGTCCATGTTCCCTGAGACCTCACCCCATTCAAGTACGCTCCCCAGCCCTGAAGCATCTGTGGAGAGTGTTATCACCGGGGACGGCGCTGTGAAAGAAACCCCCACCGAGAGGGTTCCCGGGTCTAGCCACCATTGCCAGTCCCGAACCACGGTCTTCATAATTCTGACTGGATGCTGCAGATGGTCTTGCCTTTGGTCCCACTGCACCCTTAACATCCACTGGGTTACCCGCATGTGGAGTCTTGCCATCGGGACTGTTGGAATGGCCGCAGCCATGTGTCCGAGCAGGCGAAGGACCAGTCTGGCGGGACGGTCTTCTTTGCTGACAAGTCCCTTATGAGGGATCATATGTGTTCCGCTCTGTCTTCGGGAAGAAAGGCTTTCCCTTGACGGTGTCCAGAACTGCCCCTATGAACTGCAGCTTCTGAGACGGTACCATGAGAGACTTCTCGTAGTTGATTAAGATGCCCAGAGACTGAAAGAGAGCCTGGGTATGCTGAATGGACAACAGCAATGCCTCCTTGGAGGAGGCCATGAGAAGCCAGTCGTCCAGGTATGGGAACATGTAGTGGCTCTGTCTCCTCAGAGACGCTGCCACGACTGCCATGCACTTGGTGAATACCCTGGGTGCTGACGACAGCCTGAAAGGAAGTGCTCGGAACTGATAGTGGCGACCGAGAAACTCGAAGCGCAGGAACCTCCTGTGTGCCTGAGTGATAGGGATGTGCAGGTAGGCGTCCTGCATGTCTAGGGACGCCAAGAAAGCATCCTTCTTCAGCATGGGGATTAGTCCTGGGAGGGTCACCATGCGGAAGCGCTTGTAAACGACCGACATATTGAGGTCGCTGAGGTCCAAGATTGGACAGAGGTCCCCTGTTTTCTTGGGAACCAGGAAGAAGTGTGAATAATAACCTGCTCCTCTCTGGTTCCCTGGAACATGCTCCAAAGCTTCTTTCTGTAGAAGCGTGAGCACTTCCTGCCTTATGAGCAGAGCATGCTGACCCGAGTAACGGGAGAGCAGAGGAGGCCTTGTGGGGGGCTTGTCTAGGAATTCTATATAGTGGCCTTTTTCGACCAACTGTAGCACCCACCTGTCGGTGGTGATCGGGCCGCCACCCTGGCAGGTGGTTCATGGCGCACTCCGACCTTTGTTTCCGCTGATCCTGAGGAGGGGGGCGGGAAGGAGTCATGCTGTGGCAGCAGAGGGTCCTGCAGGTTGGGCCGACTTAGTAGCCGCGTTGGCCTCTACCTGAGGACGTCTTGACCTGGGCTTTCCGACAGAAGGAACCCTCTGTTGCTGGCCAGAATGAGGTTGTTGCCTCGAGTCCGGCTGCGGAAACGACTCTGGTTCCTATGAAAGGAACTGAGTCTAGATCTGTACATGGCCTGGACAGATCTATCAGCCTTCCCAGCTTCCTGTAATTTGGTGATTACCTTTTCCGAGGCTTCACCAAACAAAACTTCACCATGAAAAGGGGCGTCCATAATGTTTTTCTGGACGTCTGGGGCAAACCCGGAGACACGGAGCCATGAGCGTCTCCGGAGACATACGCCTGAGGCTGCCGCTCTGGCCGAAGAGTCCGTGGAGTCATACGCGGCTCGGAGCACCTGGGTCCCCACGTCTGAACCCGTGCAGAGGATCTGAAGGAGTTCCTCCTTTTGGCCACCGTCTGGCCATTTCTCCGCCAGTTCCTGTCCCTGTTCCCACAGCGCGTTCTGGAACTGAACCATGTGGGTCAGGTAATTCAACGATCTAATGGCGCGAGTCGCGGCCATGTAAGTGTGCCTGCCCAACACGTCCAGTTGCTTGGACTCCAGGTCTGGTGGCTGCGTGCTCAGATGTTGCGGTCTCGGAGACCGGTCATGAGAAGCTGTAATGACCAGGGAGTCGGCCAGAGGATGGTTAGCCAGGTACTGGTCCTCCCTTGGGGCCTTGTACAGGCGGTCAGCCTTCTTCGGCATTGTCGGGGTCGAATGTGGATGCTTCCACGCTGCCTTGGTGACATCCACGAAGGTGTCCACCAAGGGTGGCACTACCACAGGCTTGGGATCTTTTTGGCGAAGGTAGCGGGCAAGGCGTAGTCTTTCGGGGTTGAGTTCCTCCGCATCCCATCCCATGTTCTCTTGGATGTGTCTCATTATCTCAGAGAACGAGGGGTCATCCGGAGGAGACCTAGGGAGGTCGCGTGGGTCCGGAGAGGGGATGCTGATCAGTGAAGGAGACCTGGAGCATTCAGAGATGTCAGATCTGGAATCCACTGTAGAAGGTGAATACCGACGTCTTCTGGGTCTCCTGGGGCTGGGTGACCCTGAAGAGGATCCAGACGGAGGCCTTCTCTTCTCTGTAGATCTGCCCCTAGGAGGTGCTGCTGGCTCCTGGGGGGGGGGGAAGGTGCTCGGCCTGCTGCCCCTTTTGGCGAAGGAGGGGGTGCAGGCGTCGGTGGTGCCGCTGGTGTGGGAGGAGGGTGCGTGGTGACCACATCCTTTTGATGGTGTCCCACCAGAAAATGAAGAGCTCCTTCACTTCTGCCAAGTTGAGGCCCGATGACGGACCAGGCGCCGGTGGCCTGTCGTCGGGGCTGGGCGTCGGCTTCCCGGGGGTCTCAGGTTCTGGGGAGGGCTCCCGTGGGAGCTCGACGGGTCCAGAATCACCCGCCTGGTCTTCGGGCTGAGTGGACTCCTCCTCCGACAACGCCTCCTGACCGACGTCGGTAGGCGGCGGTGTGGTTCTTCTGGCTGCGGTATCTGATGCCGGTCCCCCCGCTGGCGTCCTGGGGGGTGAATGCCTGACTGGCGACGGGTGACAAACTGCCGCCAGTTCCCGGGAGTGTTTGTGTGTCTTGGCAGACATCGGGTGGGCCGGTTTTGCGTTGGGGTGGCGGCGGCAGGGAGGCTGACCGGACGTCGGGAGCCGAGTGCCGAGACGAGGACTTCTGATGCTCCCCTGACCTGGATGAGGCCTTAGCCGAAGAAGCGGGCTGGAGGTCTTGGCAGGCCGCAGAGTCGAAGAACCACTGGCTGATTTGACCACGATCGGGAGGGGGGGGCTGAGAGTGGGCTCTAGACAGGTAGCGGTCTGACCTGGAGCCGGAACTGCGGGAGTCCAAGGCCCTAGAGGGGGATCTAGGTCTCACCTTCTCCCAGTGCTTCTCGTGGTGCCTGTGCGACTTCCCCGAAGATTCCCCCCTGGAGGAAGGTTCCATGGCCTTGAGCTCTTCTTCAAGAAGGAAAGCCTGGAGAGCCTTCTGTCAGTGGATTCTCATTCGGCTATTAAAACCCTGGCAGAAGGAGCAAGCCTGGGTGTCGTGGTCCGGGCCCAGGCACCGAACGCAGGCCGAATGAGGGTCTTTGAAAGGAATCTGCTTCCCACAGGCACACTTCGAAGAATGGCCCTCCACTGAAGTTGGGGAGGACATCAGACGAAGAAACGGCTTGAAAAAGGATTTCTTCCGAAGTTTGGATAGTTTCTGAATGGATTTCCTGGTCGTCGCGCGCTAGACTAAACCGAAGAGGTCAAGACATGCAAGTCGACAGCGGGAAAGAACTGGGGATTCTGGCAGGACCGCCTCCTTATGTACTACGCCTGACGTTGGGGGTGGGACAGACGTTGTAGGCGGTCCCCACTGAAGACTGCTAGCTAAGAAAATTTCCGTGGGGTCCTGACGCCTGACGGCCTCAGTCCTAATGGTGTAACCTGCTGCAAGAGCAGTACCTCGAAGAAGATCAGGACTTCTGGACAAATCACAGCATGGCTTCACAAAAGGGAAACTGTGTCTGACCAATCTATTAGCCTTTTATGAGTTGGTCATTAAAAATAGAATCAGGGTGGCCGGTGGCGCTGAGGGTTAGGCGCTGGATGCCACATCTCCGCCACGCCAGCGACCGGGTTCAGGAGCGGCCGGAGTCGCTGGGAGGATCGAGCGCCTGGAGGACTGCTCTCTCTTCCCAGGGGAAGGAATGGGATACGCTCACTCATGGAGCAACCTCTGGTGGTGGCAGGGGTTCGCCGACTGAGCAGCGTGGCGCATGCCGGGGGGAGAGCGGCGCTACGTTGCCATGCTAGCCGAGCTCTGAGGGGGTGGGAATAAAAAAAGTGAAAAAATGCCTCCTATGCACCGGTGAAATGATGGTGGCCCTGGTGGACCCTCCCACATCCCAGATACCGGCCCAGGCGAGCCCATGAACTGCCTCCGGAAGACCCGACGACATACAGGTAGGCCCTCATACTAAGGAGTCGCCACTGAGGGAGAAGCGGATTCAGCCCCGGAGATGGTACCGGGGGTTGGGTCTGCCTGTGGTTGATCGGGGGAGACAGTCAGGGAGATGCGGAGGGTTCAGGTTGGGAGTAGAGGTGGAGTTCCGTGTGGGCGCTCCTGAAGGATGCCCAGGATATAGGAAGAATAAAGTCTTGAAAAAAAAAAAAAATAAAAAATAAAAAAAAAATAGAAACAGGGGCACAACTGTGGATGCATTTTGAACTTCAGCAAAGCATTTGACACCATGTCACATGCAAAACTGATTAACAAACTTGATGCAATCAAGATTCTTTGTGTAATAGTAAACTAGCTAAGCAAATGGCTAACAGAAAACAAACAGTGAAAATAAATGGTTTGTGTCCAAGGAAAGTGATGTGACCAGTTGAGTACCTCAGGAGTCAGTCCGGGGTCTAATATCACTGAATATAAGGAGCTTAAGGATGGAACAGAAAAATGGCTTTTTGAAGTTTGCAGATGACACAAATTAGGAAGCAACAACAGGTAGAGAAGATGGGACAAATAGTATACAGACAAGCCTACAAAAGATATTTGAGCAAATAAGTGAGACGTGAATTTGAAAAAAGAGAAATGCAGTTCAACATTTGGGAAAGAAAACCTGAATGGCAAATTATTACTTAAATGGAACTAAAAGAAGGTGGAGGTAAAAAAAAAAAAGATATCGAGATATCAACAGAAACAACGGAAATCTACTATAAAGTAATTCCCATACTAATGAAAATAACTATATATGTGCAAAACGTACATGTTTAAAGCCAACACATAGAAATAAAAAGCAGAAAGGTAAAGTATAAAATATTCTTTACAAGAACATTACTTGAATGTCTTGCACTTACAGTATTTCTATTTATGCAGCTGCAATGCCACACTGTGGACCAGTATTGCAGAATAGATTCTGTTTTGTCAATCTCTAGGACAGTGAGAACAACATCACACAGGTGATACACGTGGGCCTCCAAAAAAAAAAAATAAAAAATAAAAAAAGGCAGCAAATCACACTACTACATTATAGCCCCTACAGGCCAAGCTATGTAATGGCACCTCTCGCTGATCTGGAGAAGGAGTTAAACACCTACCTTTCAGATCACAATCTCAGAGTCTGGATCACAGTCGGAGCATCAGGGTTTGGTGCACAGTATATTAAAAAAAAAAAAAAAACTGACAATGTCTCAAAATGCAGAAAGATCCCAACTTAACCCCATATGGTGTCCTTAAAATATTTCCTACCTGGTGGCCACAGCAACATAATTCTTCATCATGTGGGCAACACAACCAGAAATGGCACCTTCCTGAGAAACAGAGATGCAATATTATGAAAAGCAGACAAATTTATATCTTTTCATTCTCAACATCTAACTTCCTTGCTGCATACTATATCTAATAATACAGTAACAGTTTATTGCAATTAACTTTTCTACATTTTAAAGAACTTTATTAGCTAGCATATTTGAAAAAAAAAAAAAAAAAAATCAGCCTACACTAAGTTGACAGAAATAATTACTAGACAGCCAACACTATCCCATACCTGCTGTCGTCAGTTACAAAGATTTCCTCATGCACATTACCACTGAACACATACAAATAATACATGAATTGACAGTGGCTAAATGGCAAAAATCCGGAGACAGCAATGATGACAACAGTGATGACAACTTTTCAGAATAGTTAGCGTTCTCATTAAAGCTATGTATATGGACCAGACAGCAAGGGGCAGCCAGACTTTTGTTAGTACATAAAGTTTATGATCACTTGCAGTATTCAGGATGGTCAAACTTAAGATATTGAATTTGTCTGGTTCTAATGTATAGAAACAGAAAGAACCTCCATTTAAAACTTGTTTGACAGGCCTGAAATGCAAATAAGTACTTAGCTTGTAATTACCAAATAATGTGCACATATGAAAAAGTGGTTTCAAAAATAAGAACATTTAGATTCTAATTTCAGAACTGGACTCATCTATTTGGAATTTTCCTTCACTGGGTATGACCAAGAGTAGAAGTAACCTGAGAGACTCTGGAAAAAATGACATTTTTAAATTACTCCTCTTACTAATGCAGTGTACTGGCTCTATCCTTTAAATGGTAACCACATGAACTTACCATTTCCAAGACTGGCAACAATTTTGTTTTTTTCTTCTTGCTGTTGAATTAACATTTACTGTGCGGTACACCATTCTCTTGTGGTTATTCTACCTCCAAAAAGTCCATACCATGACCTTAGATGCTTTGGCTACTTTTTGTAGGCTACTGACATACACTAGAGTCATCCACAGATAGAAAAAAAGCATTTAAAATTTGTAGGTGATGCCCGACATTGTTACAGCTCTGAACAGTTCCTTAAGAAATAACTCCACAGTCGCCTCAGGCGCACAAGGCAATGAACGCAATTCAGTGTTAATAAACACCAAGGCTGAAAACTGACTTGTGTGCTTTACTGAGTGAAATGTATATAAATTCGTAGGTTTACCTGCATCTACTGTAAGGGTTATTTATTACTGTATTAAAATTTTCTTGTTTTAACTACTTTTATTTTAAGCAGTGATGGCCACATGTTAGTGCTGTTTGCCAGTCAGAACAGAGAAAATACTATCGTTACTTGGATCTAGTGAACAGTTATGGGAAATCAGAAAATGGCAAAGTAAATTCTGACATTCTGATTAGCTAGGGAGACCAACATTAGCGGGCAGGTATTTTTTTTTTTAATAGAGCCCTCTGAACAACAAGTACTAACAACCGCGGCACAAAGGCAAATTCGTATCAACAGCTCAGTTGCAAATTCAAAACAAATGCCGCCATTTTTTTTACCACTTCCTAAGCAGATCTGTGATCGGGAGGCCTCCAGTGACAGAAGTCACCTCCCAAAACCTCCCACCCACAAAAAAATCTCCTTAAAATAAAATAAACATAAATCACATCGCAGTTTAATAAACAGAGACAGTTACTCGATGCTCCCGGTCCTCAAAAGCCGCCCACTGTAGCACTCTGAGCAAGCAGGCAACAAATCTCCATTTCCAGGCAAGCAAACTTACCAAACTGCCAGCTCCACACCATAGTTCTGATCAACTCATTTTTAAAATTATTCCCATTCTAATGCCCACCTTCTCCGCAACGATGAATTAATTACCTCTTACATACTACATGCTCTGCTTGGTCACAGACTCACCGTTCCTTTACTGTTCACTACTTTCCAAACTGGGCCCGACTTCGCCATTACCACCACTCCAGACGATACATTCCCTGCTCGGTCTCACAAACACTGCCCGCTCCCAGCACGGCATAGAACTACAACTCCCATGAATCCATGGGCAATTCCTACAGATCTGACAAACAGGATCTTTTAAATAGAAGCACCCTCTCCTGGCAACTACAGCACACTACAGGGACTACTGTACCAAAAAAATTAATATGAATTCCTTTTTAAACATAAAGTAAAATATTTAAAACAGATTTTATTAATTTTATTAAAACGTTACTGAGCGAGCCATTTTCAAGTGCAATAATACTCTCCAGGGTGGGTAGTATTAGAGAATATCAGACCTTCCAGGGCTACAAGGCCCTCCGCCTTAGCGTCGGGCTCATTATGCCCTGGGTTGTCCACGATATTCCACAATACCACCACCCTGTAAAGCTAATATTGCTTACCTCTTAATACAGTAGCTCTACATTTTGACTAGTTGAGAAGAGTCACTTGTGGTATTACAAACCAAATAACAAATTCACACCATCAGTAACAAGGCTGGTAACATCCGATACAATGAGAACAAGACTTGAGCAGTTTGTGATGTCACAAGAATCCGGAGACGGAATTAATGCCCATGTTTCAATGGCCTCCTAGCTGTTATTTGCTGCAATATATGCAACACTCCGAACATTTCATCCAGTATTTCTTCCAGACCACAGGGTCTCTGTACCTGCCACTGATGAGAAACCACTATCCAATCCTACCACCTGCCATAACTTCAATCCCTTCTGCTCGCTGTTCTGCTCCACGAGTCCCCTCCCGTTGTCACTCATCTTGCTCCATCAAGTAACTCAAGCTCCTAGCTATCAGGGTAGCCTGGTTACTATTGATGTTCTCTGGCAATATCCATCCTAACCCTGGCCTTAGAAATAGCATGCTGGATCACCTGGAAACAGCCATTTGATTTCAATTGGCTCTATCAACATTTGCAGTCTTCTGCCAAACTCGACTTACTCCAAGCCTGGGTTGCTCAGCACAACCAAGATGTCCTGTCCGTAACGAATCAGGAAGCATACCTAGGACCCTGGACAATCAAGTCCTGCTCACGGGTACACCTTTCCATCTCGATACAGCTAGAAAGGTGTGGTGGCTGCATAATTTACATTAAAAAAAAAAAAAAAAAAACATCACCACCTTCAGGGCATAGCTCTTCCCCAATTAAAATCAGGAAAAAAGCAGTTGAGTTACTCTTGGTGAGGCTCACCCTAGGTTCCAAGGCAAGGGCCTTACACTTGTCTCAGTATACATCTTCCCCCACCCCCGGGAGAAAGCTGATGGCATTACAGTTCTTCATGAACACTTCGCCCACCTTCAGTCCAATAGTGATGTCACTGTTCTGGGGGACTTCAACATCAATTGATTATCACCTGACTCTGCCACCTTCAAGGATGTGACCTCCTCTATCAACTTCCATCAGCTAGTCGACCTACCCACTCGAATAAATTACAGTACGGGAACCAGTACCCTTCTAGACTGGGTATTAAACCACCTAGACCGGATCTCAGGTCTAAAAGTGCTCCCGGACTCCCTCAGTGACCACTTGCCCATTATCTTCCACTAGTTGAATAAGGCCCCGAAACCCCCAGCAAAGGTAATTATATCCCGCATGCTAAAAAGCCAGCAAAGATCCTTCAGGCAACACCTTCAACAACAGAGTTGGGCCCCCGTCCTAACCACTAATGACGTCGACACGGCACTGGACAAATTCATCAAAATTTTCAATAATGCCTGTGATATCGTTGCCCCATTACAAAAAGAAAAGTCAGTGGAACTCATAAATCATGGGTTACCCCTCACCTCCTAGCTCTGATGCGCACCGGACAGCAGCTATGGTATAGTACAAAAGTTCTCGACAACCAATGACGTAGAACTATAAGGTGCCTAATAACTGTACCCTAGCAATCCGCCAGGCTAAAGCCAATTGTTTCAAGTCCGAGCTAAACTCCTCCTGGGGTGACGGATGTAGTTTCTGGAAAAACACCCATGCAATCACCAGGAAGCACAATACCTCAGAACCCACTATGCTGAATTTAGAAAGGGTCCATTACACAAGACCCTAAAACTATTGCAGACATCTTTAACAAAGCTTTCACCAGCCTCAGTGCCGTGCTCCCAACTGCCACAGCCCTGCAAGTGAGCCTCAACAAAAACCACCCCTAACACATCCAACAAATCAAGCCCCCCCATTCTACCTTAGAGTAATATCCAAAGGTATGGCAAAAAATACCTCTTCAAAGTACTGGGGAAGTCCAGGCATAGTGCGGAGGGCCTGGACCTAAAACTAATCTTCCCTGGTACTTGACGAGGTGCTAATACCATTAACCAGAATCATCAACCTGTCCCATACCTCAGGTATGTTCCCAAAGTGATGGAAAGCCGCAGTTGTAACCCTGGTCTTCAAAGCAGGTAGTAAGACAAGTCGTACCAACTACCGTCCAACTTCAATTCTCCCACCAATCTCAAAAACTTTAGAGAGGATCGTCTATGATCAACTGGTAGAACACCTTAATAAATATCAGTTACAATGCCAACAGTAACATGGCTTCCGTAAACTCCACAGTACTACTACTGTGCTATTGGAGTTCACGGGGTTCATTCACGATGCCTTTGATCATGGGCACTTGGTGGGGGCAACCTTTATTGACCTCAGCAAGGCCTTTGACACAGTCAGACGTGACCTCCTTCTGGCCCAGCTTGACGTTACGGGGCTATCCCCAGATTCACTATACTGGTTCCGGAGCTACCTCACAGGGCGTGTACAATGTGTAAAGATATCTAATACCCTCTCAGACTTGCAGCAAGTGTCCACCGGTGTTCCCCAAGGATCCATACTAGGCCCCCTACTGTTTAGACTTTTTCTAAACAACCTCCCTCTAGCCTGTCAGCACAAAATCCTTCTGTAGACAGATGATGCGGTTATTTACACAAGCCACACTGACCCTGTCACCCTAGAACAACGACTTCAACAGGACTTTAACAATGTAGAAGACTGGTCTGATCAAGCCAAGCTGCTTGTCAATCATAACAATACCCAAGGGCCCGGGTTTTCCGCGATTCCGCGTCCGCGGACAACCGCGGAAATATCCGCAGAATTCACAGCTGATCGCAGAAACTGCACCCAACCGCAGAAATCACACCCAGCCGCGGATATTGTAGAAATTACGCCCGACCGTGGAGAATGACTGACAGACGTATTGAAGTCTCAGTAACAGAGACTGTATAACTGCAGCACAAGAGGAGTGACTGGAAGAGTTATAATAAGCACTGGGGCAATATTGTCATTTTTACTGTGGTAATTCTGCCACAAAGTGTGAGGGGCAGATTCATTCATCGTTCACATGCGCTGCTGCTCCTCTCCACAATGCCATGCCACGCTGAAAAGAAGTGTAAGTTTAAAGATTTGGTGCTTTTAAACTCTTGCTCTCAGATGTCATGAATAAATCATGTATTATTTTTGTAAGGGACTTGTAATAACCAGCCATACAACTGCTTACAGTAAATGTAAGAGAGCAGTATTTTAACAGGCACAGATAATACTGAATGGGAAGAGAATGACTCATGGCGAACATTAGAGACAGAAGTCTGTAAGAAGTCTGTGAACTTGGCTCTGTGCTCTGCATGGGGATCTAGGACTGCCTGCACTTGTGCTGGTATGCATTTCTTGAACTTTCAAAAGGTATGCCAACTTTGCCAGGGATTTGAAGTCTGTGCCCATCCCCCATTTACTGCGCTTAGAGAGCACTTCTTTTTGTGTTTTGTTTACAGGTGGTTAAACGTCTACTGGATCGTGTGCAGTGTTGAGCAGGGTCAGTCTGGCGGAGCTCATGACCCAAAATTAACGTGTAGCAGCAAGATGGAAATTTTGAGAAGGGAGACCGTACGAGCTTGGGGAAACCTGAAGCTGGTGTTTGATATTGCCCTATTTTTACTCCGACTCCCTTTCTGGGTTTAATAATGATGCTATTGAGGTGACCCGTGGAGTCTGCTTCATTGGAAAATTCCCCCCAAAATGTCGATTTTCTGATTGATTGTTTTTTGGAGTTAAAGTTCTGAGGTGTCTGACTCTACTGAAATGGACTCAGAGAGTCACGGAGGCCTTTAACTCCCCAGCTTGCGAGGATGGACTCCCGAGTACAGATGGAGCCCCCCAATTTCAATTTAAAAATGCCTGTTTTGCTTTGAAACTCTGCGTCTCTAAATGCCTTAATATATTAGCCTAAATAGGCAAAGTATTCCTTTTGTAGGATATTATATGGTAAAATGGGCATCTGCTAGAAAATGGCTAGTCTCTGAAACAGGACTTTCGGCTATGGAGCTACTGTGTGTGTGCTTTTTTTTTTTTTTTAAAGTTTAATACTCAGCTAAAGTCATGGTGTATTTTAACAATTTGATTATACACCATGGCTACTCTGAAACTCGGAAACTTCATCAGGAGTGCTGCTGTGCTAAACACTGTGGAGCTAAAAGGAACTTGCAACTAGTAATTCCACGGGACTTTTCTGGAGATGACGAATGAGTTCTACTGAACTTCTGTAACATTGAGCATTTTAAAAGATTTTTGCATTTGCTGAGCTACCATAAACTTGACAAGGGGAGACAGGATTGAATTTCCTTTGACTGAGATTATTTACCACGCTCTGAGAGCAAATGTCTCCCACTGTAGGTGTACCGTACACTGAGGATTTTCAAAAGAACTGAAGGACTCCCGGTTGTGGAGATGTATCCCTCAGTGTTAAAAATGAATTATCAGTAAAGGGTTTTGCATTTCATATGTTTTTGATTTTCATTTTGTTTTCTCTCCTTTATTAGGTTTTAGGTTTATTGTCCTTTGCCTTGTATATATGTAAATATTTGTACATCTATCTCACTCATAAATGGTTGTATTTGTGCTTATTCAATATCATGTTTTTGTGTACAATCTGTAACCTTTTTTTATGACCACTCGGGTCCATCTTGTAAATGAGCTATGCTCAATGATGTTCGCCTGAATAAATAAAGATTTTGATTGATTGATTGATTGATATGAACTAATCCTGGCATTTAGTACAAACAATAAATGCTTGGACAAGTTTTAAAGGCTCTTATTGAACTTTGCTGATGGCCTGCTGTTTGTGCGGAGTTCATAATATTGTCACTAAGCTCACGATAAGCTCATCATTTCATGACTACGAATGGAGCCTCTTTCGATTAAAATTCAACAGAATCCAATATATAAATGAGGTTTTATATTTATTTGACTGAATACTTACTGTGTCTAATATTTTATGGATTTTCAGGATACAAACAATGAAACTATAAAATATATTTATGCTAACCTGCATTTTAAGCGATAGTAAATTTTCCCTGGCTTCAAATAAGGTCTAGGTAAATGTAAATCATTTTGTGCAGTTTTGCATAATAATATGGTCAGTTATTATTACATTTTAGTTTGCCACATCACGAATGTCAGAGTGTAGCTATAATCATAAGCCATATTATTTAATTTTAGTTATACAAGCACTGTGTGGATTTCTTGTGCACTTGACCTGGTTGGCACTTGACCACAGTAAACTGCTGTCCCCCCACCCTTGCTGGGACCCCAGCCTGGGCTCAGTCCCAGCTGGGAGCAGGTATTTAAAAATAGTAATGCCATCCATTAAATAACACTTGTATGTTTTAAGCAATTAAAGATGAATGTTAAGTGTGAATGTTACAATATAAAAGATTGACTCTACTCAGAAAATGTCACATGTGAAAAAACACAAAGTACAAAATAAGAAATAGTGTGACAGTTTTCTGCCTTAGAAATTGCCGCAGAAGTAACTGTCCACTCGCCAGGGAAGTTCTACGCAAATGGGAGATCCCTCCGCAGAACTTTGCTCCAAAGTGCCGCAGAAAATCGGGGCCCTGACAATACCAAGACCATGCTATTCGCCCCCACCCATAACCGACACAAGACATCCACCATAAATATTCTAAGCAAACAAAATGTAGCCTTAGAAATGGTCCAAAGCTTCAAATACCTGGGGCTCACTCTAGACGGCTCCCTTTCATTCTCCACCCACGAGCGGTGTCACCATATCAACAAACCAGAAGCTTTGTCGTCTACTATACAAGCACCGTAACTGCCTCACTGAAAAAGCCCTTCAGCTTGCCATCACCAGCTCAGTCTTCTCGACTATGGTCTTGCCATTTATAGTGTGGCACCTGACAGCACCCTAAAACGGCTTGCCACTACGCTGAGTAAAGCCTGCAGGCTAGCATTAGGGGCTCTGCGCCTCACCCATAGCTATAATCGCTACCTGCAAATGGGATGGCTAAACTTGGCAGGGAGGACCCGCTACCAAGTCTGCCTCCTAGCCAAAAAAAGCAATCCTTGGCCTGTTACCACCTGGAAGCAGTTCGCTCATGCACCTAATTGAACCAACTAGGACTACCAGGGCATCAAACAATCTCTCCGTCAAGGTCCCCTTCCAGCGCACCTCTCAAGACCAGAGATTCTTCGAATACAGGGCCCCACTCTAGCTTAGCTCGCTCCCTCCCAAACTTACTGCTATCAGCAAAATCGTCCTGTTTAAATCAGCACTCAAATCTCACCTGGCCAGCCAACAGATTTGCTCTTACTTCCCCTGATCTCCTCTCCCTGTAATCCAATACAGGAATTCCCCAACCTTTGCACTTAAACTGCCCAACCCGCATCTATGACCCTTTTCCCCCATTCCCCTGCTCCCCTCCACTCCTGCCCCCACTCCATTTCATTTGGTATTCAACCCACCCACTATCCATTTTCCTCACCTTCTGCCTCAACTACCCTTCCCACTTACCCCATGACAAAGTGACCCGAGCCTGAGGTTACTGCCATCCTTTCCTCACCCCCATCTATAGCCCCTCTCCTCTAATCAAGGTCTACTGTGCTGCTTAATCAACTTTTCTCCATCTAAAAATTCTGCATTTTCTAGGCCCAGTACAGTAGCTGTAATAATTTTTCTTGTTAATATGATTATTTCCCCACAGTTTTCTCTGTTTGTTCGCATTCCTGGTATTGTACTGTGTATACCGATTTCCTTTATGCCTGACGTGGAACCTTTGTAAATGAGCTTGTAGCTCAAAGGTTGTAATCAAGATTTCAATAAATAAATTAAGTATTGCGGTGTGCCATCCTTTGGATAAGACATTACATATAAAATTGTGTACCTACCGTAATTCTTGATCTTCTGTGTATCTTCACCATTCATCACTGTTTAGGTGTCTCCGGAGACAGGCAGCCCATGAACTTTTTTTTTTTGGGAGGAGGGGGCTGTTGCTGCCGGTGCAGCCCACCGAGGGCGATGCGATGCGTGGCACTTTCATGGGTTGGCTCAGAAACGTCATTGGGTCTCCTCTACCTCAGTTCTGCAATGGGAGTGACTGAAGGAAAAAGTATAGAGAAAGAAGGACAGGGCAAGGGAGCCCAAGGGACAGTAAAAGGAAAGGAGCAACTGAAAAAGAACAGGTCGATGAAAGGACAGATAAGAACAAAGGGGGGCTTGAGGGTTATGAGCCAGGAGGCCCCAGTCCCTGAATGACAAAGAGGGAGGCAGAAAGACAGGGAGGAGAGAGAGAGAGAGAAAGAAAGAAAGAAAGAAAGGCAGACAGACACAGACAGACAGAAAGAGATGGTTTGAAAGGAATGGGATGAGGGAGTGGGGAGGCCAGGACCTATTAAGGCGAGGCTGAAGAAGATCACCAGGGTAAGTTTTGGAAATTCCGAACTTTCAGAATTCCGAGGGTAAAGCCACCCCCAGCTCCGATCCCAACTCCCTAGGGGATTATCACACTCCTCACTCTCCCCCAGCTGTAAATACCAAGGAGGAACAGGATTTGCGAGGTGTTGGGGGAGAGAAGGGATCCACTAAAACATACCCTCCTCAAAAGGGACGGTAAGAAAGGTAAGAAGGGCAAGGGATTATGGACAGCCCAAAACCATCCATCCTGGAACTGGAGATGGATTTATGGGATGGAGGCATCATAAGGAAATTCCAGGATAGAGAGGCCCCCGAAGACCCTTAGGAAAAAAATCCCGAAGGACCCTCACTCGCCCATTTCAAACACCCCCCAGACCTCCCGATGGCTGTCAGAGTAGAGAATAACTCATGGGGGTGGGAAAGAGGCGAGAGGGAGGTGGTATGTCTCAGGGACTGAGGCCTCGTGTGGGGAAGGTGGGAGGGATTCAGTGATGAATGGTGAAGATGCACAGGAAGATCAAGAATTATGGTAGGCACATCATTTTCATATCTTACCTGTGTCAGTCTTCACCATTCATCACTGTTGGGTGAGTACCGAGCACCCCAGAAGGGGGCACAAGAGTCCTTGAAGGAATAACATACCTCAGTCACCCCCGGTGGGAGAACGGGAGGGAGGGGACCCTCCGCTAGCCGATTAGGACTTGGGCTGGCCAGGACAAGGTGGGGTCCCCTGAAACTTAGGGGAAGAAAGATGCCCCTGAAGCTCCTGTCTCACCCTGCAGGAGAAAAGCTGGGTCCCCTGGAAGGAGGAGGCCAGTAACCTGTGCAGGCCAAAGGTGACAACCTTGAAAGGCAAAGCCATGCCATCCGCCTAATACAGATCGCTGTCCCCACAAGCTGTGAAGTGATCTCACTGGCGCCATACGATGCCCTTGACTGGTGCCTTTCCAACTCCAGACCTACACAGCAGAGAGGCTGAAAGCTTGCTGGGTAGCCTCCGAGATCAGGTAGTGATGCTAAAGCCTGACCTAGCATCGCCCACAGATGCCCGTCATAGGCAACGTGGCGGTGCGCTTGATGTGAAATAATTGTTAGCAGGCTCCGCGAACAGGACAAAAAACTCTCTGCCCCTGCTGATCAAACTGTCAAGAGTCCGTTTTAAGGGGCTGGTCGCAAACCGGCGTCTATGCCCGAAAGGGATGTCCAGCGCGTTAGTCCAGAAAGTGGATGAGGCAAAGCACCTGGAGACACGTGGGTCTCACAGTACCATCTCCGGCAGTTCACAGGGGCTGGTTCCAGGCAGTATGGACACTGCCAGGCAAGTACGATGCTTGTCGGAAGGGGACCGGTCAAGATGGAACCACCAAATGGCGTGCCCCATATTCGCCGAAAAAGGCTTGCGTCACACGCTCGGTATTGTCTCTTGCATAATGGGAGATGTGCAAGTCCCTGACCAGCCTCGACAGGAAGCGCTGATACTGGGCCTGATCAGCGTCTGAGGACAGATGGACAGTAGGCTCCTCTTCCCCAGTGGAGGAAGACGTGGAGGTAGTAAAGGAACTTGACGAGTCAGACTCTGGCTGTGGCAGGGGAACTGGTCAGAAGACCTGCTCGCCATAGCCCTAAACATACTGAGGAAAAGCCGCAGCCTGACAGCAGAACTGGTTCCAGGTCAAAGGTCCCAGAAGACCACGTGGCCTGGGAGAAGGGGCTGGGCGCAGAGATCATAGCGAACCTGTCATCTGACATGACATGTCTCTGCCAGTGCTAGCAGAATCCACAGGAGAACCTGGCATGAGGGAAACAGGTCTGTAGATTCACCGTCCTGTCCCGAAAATCAAAACAGTGGGGACTTAACCCTGTAGGGTGAGCTACCCTATAGGGGACTGGGCCGCATGGATCCAGAAGGGTGGACCCACGCCCACCAAAGAGACCTCCTTAGGAGAAGGCAGAAGGAGAGAAAAGTCTCAGCACTATGGCTCTCCAAGACCCCAGGCTTACCGGAAGTGTGCTAAGGTCCATCCCCTTTCCTCAATCCTGTGGACGCCAAGGAAGCGCTCTCTTCCTCGCACCCTGTGCCAAAGAGCCCCCCCCCCAACTCAGACATCCCCCTAAAGGGGGCCACAGAAGATGGGGGGCTCAATCTTGATTCTAAGCAAAGGAATGGCACTGGGGACGGCAGCCACCCATTCACTCAGAAACCTGATCACCACCCCCACAGCAGTGGGACAACTGATCCATAGCCGACACCCCAAGCCGCCATCGGCTCAAGCGCCAGCACAGGCTATAGTCACCTGAGCTGCAGGAGAGGGCAAGTGGGGAGGTGCAAGGGTACTAGGCCATGGGGAACCCTCCAATTCCGAAGAATCAGACCTCCAGTCCAGATCCACCTCAGATCGTCTGCCTCAGAGGAGAGATGATCAAGAAGGCTCTGGGCCGGGCGGCACCCAGAGTTCCCCCAGTCAAGTGCTGCCCGCCCCGCACCCCTTTGTGGTGCAGTTCAATCACCGGAGCTGCAAATGGCTCCAGGAATCAAAATGGCGCCAGTGGGCGGCACCGAGGAATGCCCCATGCCAGGACCCACAGCCGTGGGCCATGACAATGGGGGGGCCCTGCACCTCCGAAGAGGTGACTGCCAGAGCGGTACTCCTGGCCCGGCCCTGAACAGAAGTGGACTGGCCCTCCGGCACCATGGTAGGAACCTCCACTATGGCAAGGCATGAAGAAGAAGAGGAGGCCCCCTCTTCACCGGACCGTATAGGCCCGGGAAGGGACCCAGTGGGAGGGCAAAGTGACCTGTGCTTGGACTGACACGAGCGATGAAACCCCACAAAAGTTGGCAGAGCCCTGCTGACTTTCAACACGAGGTGTTCAAGAACTCGATGGTCCATCACATCGCAGGAATCCATGTCATGGTGTGGTCCAAGGCAGGCAAGGCAAATGTCATGTTGGTCCATAACGGACATCTGTCGGCCAGAGGAACACAAACGCATAGGGGGCCGACCCATTTTTCTTTAGATCGATTCTTGTCCCGATGACCAGACATGACAGAACGGTAACTCAAACAAAACAAAAAAGACTCGATTGCATAAAAAGAAAGATCTCACTAGGATCTGGAACAGGCCGAGTAGAAGAACCAAGGCGGAGTCAAAGGAGAAGGACGGCGTCAAAGGCTTGAGGCATCAACTAACACTTTAGGCCACACAGAGTAGTCTTGAGCAAAGGTGCGGTCTCGACTGCGGGAGAAGCAGAACCAAGGTGGAGGAGGAGGATCCAATGGCTGTTTCTGGCCAACCCATGAGCGCCATGCAATGCAGCCTTGTGGACGGCACCGACTGCCCCTTCTCCAAAAAAATAAAAAAAAAAAAAAAGTCTCCCGCGGGGTGCCTGTCTCCGGCAGACACCTAAATGTGATGAATAGTGAAGACTCTGCTACCAAGAGCTCCACTAAATTTTGGAATACAATCAAAGACCTGACTGGCCATATGTCTGGAAACTTACTTGCCTCAAAAATTATTCCTGGTAGTGCTACTATTTGTGATAGAATGGAGATTTTACAGGCCTTTAACAACCATTTTGCCACTGCAGGTCTAGCATTTGATAACTCCCCTGCATGCTCGCTACGCTCTAAGACTGGCACACAGAATCTTGAATTCCGCACCACTAATATAGTCTTCTCCTTTCTACCTGCATCGCTGAAAGAGGTCAAAGAGCTTCTCCTATAAATGGACATCAAGAATAGTGCTGGCACCGATTCCCTTGACCCTTACTTCCTGAAGATTGCATACCATGTCCTAGCTGTGCCAATTACTCATCTTTTCAACCTGTCTCTGTCCCAGGGGATCCTCCCACACCTATGGAAAACCACCCACATCATTCCTCTGTTTAAATCAGGGACCCTGTGATCTTAATTACAGGCCAATCTCACTTCTTCCCATACTGTCTAAACTTTTGGGAAAATCGTGAACACACAGCTGAGAACCTACTTAGACAATATGAACCTTCCAAACCCCATGCAATCCAGTTTCAGAGCAAAACACAGCACCATTACAGCCCTGGCTAAAGTGAACAATCATTGGCAACAAGACCTGGAGAATAGAAACTTCATCTGTGCTGTATTCCTGGACTTAAGCAAGGTCTTCGACACTGTCGACCACAACCTGCTTCTCTCCACCTTGAAAATGATAGGTCTGGACCCAACATCCATGTGTTGGTTCAATGACTACCTCACAGGCCGGCTCCAGCAGGTTAAGGCTGATGGTACACTCTCCCCCTCTCAAACCTTTAAAAAGAGGTGATCACGGCATTAAGGAGGCCAATATTCACCTGTTTGCAGATGATACGGTGCTTTACCCAAGCCCCCAAACACCAGAAGCCACCTGTGGAGACTTGCAAGCTGACTTTAACCTGCTACAGAGCCAGCTCCGAAATAAAAAACTTCTACTCAATGCCAAAAATAAAAGCGATACTGTTTTCACCCGCCATTCATACCATGAACCCAGCCAGTGTTTGATCTAGTCCTCATATTACCACTATGTTAGGAGAAAGGTTGGAATTTGTTATGAAATTCAAGTATTTGGGAGTTTGGGTGGACCAGAGAGACTCCTTCACGGATCATGTCGAGGATCTGCTGAAAAAGCTGAGGCAGAGGCTTGGTCTTTTCTTCAGGATTAACCACCTCATGACCAGAGATGCTAAGTTGTGGTTTGTCCAATCAATGTTCCTTTCCCTAGTCGACTATGCAGACTTCATTTATAGTCAGTGCACTGCCTCCTATCTTGCTAAGCTGGACACCCTGTATCACAAAGCCCTGAGATTTATAACTGGCCTACCCCTTTCCACTCATCATTGTTCTTTGTATGCAGCCGTGAGGTGGCCTTCCCGTCAGTACAGGTGGACATACCTCTCAACCTTTTGTTCCCCAAATGTGGAACATTGCCTCTCAAAATGTGGAACAAATGAGCAAAATGTGGAACATTTAATCAAATCTTTACATAAGGAGCTCAGAACACTGTTAAAATGTTTGCATTTATGTTCAGAAAGTCTGTTACTAATTGAATGATGTATTTTTTGCATCATTTACTATAGATTTTTGCTTTAAAATGTTAACACTGAATGTGGGACAAGTCCTCAGAATGTGGAACAGAGAGCTTTTGAGAAGTAAAATAAGGAGCGTTCCTCGTAATGTGGTACAGTTGAGAGGTATGCAGGTGGAACAGAAATGTTGCACTCTGGACCTTCAGAGCTGTTACCAAAAAATGTCCCCAATACATCTCTGACTGTCTTCTGCTAAGTTTGTTGGGAAACTATGCACCGAGAAGTTACTCCTTTATTTCTTTGAAAGTTCCTAGGGCTAATACAGCTTTGGGAGAGTGGCCATAAGTTTTGTGCTGCCATCCCTATGGAACAAATTGCAAAAATCAATTAAATTGAGCATCCCAGTCAGTCTCACCATCTTCAAGACTTTATATGCACATGCTATTAAGGAACCCTGCAACTGTTTCTCCCACTCATAGCACACGGTGTCTGCTGCCTACCCTGCCCTCTGCACTGCTCCATCAATGTCACAGTCATCTGGTTTCTCAATCCTATATTCCTTTCACCTTATTTCTTTTCTCTTCCACTTATATTTCCTTACCCTACCTGACTTCTCACCATGTGTTATCCCCTTGCCCTGTCGTCCTAGCACCCCATGAATTTTCGTGGCCCTTACCCCACCCTGTAACCCCTAACTCCTGTTGTAAGCTGCCTCACAATGTCCCCTCTAAGCCTGAATACAAAGTGTCAGGAGTTTGTACTAGGCAAATGCTGGTAGTGACAATACTTTAATTAATACGCCTGTTACCACGAACAGTTATTTTGTCATTTCCATCGAATACTGTGGTGTACATGTCATTTATATCTTGTTAACTCCTTAACCGGACCTTATGCTATTGTTTTTGAGTGTATTATTTGTTGTATATAAATGTATTGTGCTTTGACCTTGTTTGACACAGGTCCCCATTGCAAATGAGCTTGCTCAATGGTGTTCGCCTGGATAAATAAAGATTTTGATTGATTGATTCACTGACACAGACATTAATAGCCCCCTACAAACCCAACAAACCAAACACTTTACAAAAAGGAATACACACATCATCCCTTTATCAAACTTCCCACAAAAAATAGAAAAAAGGAAATCAATATTTATTATTTATCTAAATCTAAACTTTCCTAAGTCGCTAAGTTGCTTGATACTCATCCGAAATATCTCCAGTATTTCAGCCTAACCCCGAGGGCCAGAACATCATATTCTTTCATATACAGTTGTCACAGGCAGGTAGCACATTCAGTGGCTTTTCGTAGAGGTGCTGCCTGTCTAGGATAGATGAGAGGACAGGATCTCCTCACAAGACCTTGAACTCATGGTTGAGGAATGGTGCAGAGATGAAAGTTTCGGCTACATCGGGACTGAGGTCCAGTCTGGGGGATAAGTGCCTTTACAGGTGATGGCCTGCATCCATCTAGGAAGAACATCCGTCCTCAAGGAAGGTTTAAATGTTACTCTGATGAACATTTAAACTAGCCAAGGGGGTGACTAAAGACATCGGGGAGACAGAAACTGCCCTCCCCTCACAGGCTAAAAAAGGAAATAGGAAGAACCTGGGGGAGTGAGTGAGAAGTACCATAGGGTGAAAATGAATAAAAGAAGTAGAAGGTAGAAATAAGAAGAATGGAAATGATGGCATCAAAAAAACAGAGTAGGGAAGGAAGAGTGCAAAAGGAAAAAAGTGGGTAATAATCAAGAGTGGTAAAGTCTGGAAGACCATGTGTGCTAATGCTAGGAGTCTAGGAAATAAGATTCTGGACCTAGAGGCCTCATAACAGACACCATACCGACCTAGATATTATGGGCATTACTGAGTCATGGTACACTAAAAACCATGACTGGGAAATAGCACTACCAGGATATACACTGCTCAGGAAGGACAGAGTGGGGAAAAAAGGAGTGTGTGTTGTTTTACGTGAGAGAAAGAATAAAAGTGACAAGAGATGCAAAGAATACGGGGGAGGGGCCGAGATGAAAAAATTACTCGCCTTAGTAATTGAGTTTCTTCTAATGGAGTCTTGTTGTATTCTGACAATATGCAGTTAGCCCCAGCACTTGAACTGCTCTGGAGAGGAAAGTGTTAACTCTATGCCAGAGCATAGAACGTTGAGCTTGAGCTCGGTTCAGACCTCTGTATGCTGCACTTTCAAGTGTAACCGTCAGATTCTTACGAGCCAATACTAACTAACTACACCTGCTAGGTGCAAATTGTAAATTCACTAGCCAAAAGGCAACCAAATGTTTTGGGTTCCAAAAGACAAGTCGAGAACTCCAAAAAAAAAAAAACCAAAAAAAAAACTAGGTAGTAAACAACGTAATTATCAAAAACATAAACTAACCCACTCCTTTCTAAAAAAGGGGGGAGTGCCAAGCACACCCCTGAGGTGCAGCACTGTGCCTGCCAGCCCACTTCCCAAAAACCAGGTTCTGAGAGGGGAGGCAGGGAGGGAGGTCAGAATACAGTAAGACTCCATTAGAAGTAACACAATTACTAAGGTGAGTAATGTTTTCTTCAAACGTGAAGCCTTGCTGTATTCTGACAATATGCAGACTACCAAGCAGTACCTCCATGGAGGAGGGACCAAACCTATTTTGGGAATAGGCTCTGCAGTACTGCTGTACCAAACCTAGCATCACTCCTAGCCTGGATATCCAAGGAGTAATGTTTGGTGAATGTATGGACTGTTTTCCAGGTGACTGCTTTGCATATTTCTAATAATGGTATATCTCTGGCAGCAGCCAGGGAAGCAGCTGTATCTCTAGTGAAATGAGCCCTCAGGCCTGAAGGGGGTATTTTGGCTAGCTTCTCATAGCAGAATTGTATACAAGAGACAATTCACCTGGCAATAGTCCTCTTAGTAGCAGGTTTGCCCTTTCCCACTTCACCATAAGTGAGAAACAACTGAGGACAGTCAAACCTGAGTGCCTTAGTGCGCTCAATATAGTAGCTAAGTGCCCTCTTAACATCCAAGCTGTGTAACCTCCTTTCCCCGAAGAAGAATCATCAGTGAAGAAGACAGGAAGAGACAGACTGGTTCAGATGAAAGTGTGAAACCACCTTGGGTAGAAACCTCCTGTTAGTTCTAAGGACCACCTTATCTCTATGGAATGAGATCAAATCAGGCTCCACTGACGGAGCCTGTAATTCCAGATATGCCTGGTGGAGGTAACAGCTACCAGGAACACAGCTTTCCAAGTCAAGTACTTAAGTTCTGCTGAGGCCAAAGGCTCAAAAGGTGGTTGCATAAGCTGAGCAATGCAAACATTAAGATCCCAAGCAGGAGTAGGATCCTTAAAAGGAGGATTGGTATGGAGCAATCCTTTAAAAAATTTACAGAAAACAGGATGAGATGCCAGTGAGGAAGCCTTCCCCACTGACAGAAATGCAGAAACAGCTGCCAAGTGTACTTTCAGAGTAGCTAGCCTGAGGCCTAAACCATTAAGATGAACCAAATAATCCAGAACTGTAGCCAAATCAACAGTATCTGGAGAAATTTGTATTATTGAACACCAAATGCTGAATCTTTTCCATTTGGAATTGTAAGTTTTCTGGGGGCAGGTTTTGAGAGGCTTTGAGAATATCCAGAACCCCCGAGACAGATGCAGGCTTGCATATTCTAACTCTTCATAAGCCATGCCTTGAGGTTGAGAGCCGAAGGTTGGGTACAAATCCTCCCCTGAGAGGAGGTTAACAAATTGTGATTCTTGGGAAGATGGACTGCTAGGGACAGCAATAGAGGATACAAAGGCTGCCTGGCCCAGTCTGGAGCAATCAGGGTCACTTTGCAAGATTGTGACCTTATTTTGACAGAACTTTGAATAATAAAGGAAATGGAGAAAGGCATACAGAAATGTCCCCAATCCAGAAATAAAGCATCCAGGGGACTGAGCCCAAGACTGGGGTCTGCAACAGAAGAGAGAAGTTGGTGATTGTCTGGGGCTGCAAGAGATCCATCTCTAGAGTGCCTCACCTTGAAAGATCACTTTTAATACCAGGGGATCCAGGGACCATTTGTGATGTCCTGGAGAAATCCTGCTCAGGGCATCTGCTAGCACATTGTCCTTCCCTGGAAGGTGGACTGTTACCAGAGATGTCTGAAGGGAATAAGCCAGGGACCATAATTTAATGGCTTCCATGCACAAGGCCATAGACAGAGTGCCTACCTGCTTTTTGATGTACCACATGGTGGTGGTGTTGTCTGTCCTGACCTGAACCACCTTGTTCTGTACTGAGTCCGAGAAAGCTTGTAGAGCCAGGTACGCTGCCCTGAGCTCTAAGACTGATATGAAGTAGAGACTCCTGAGGGGACCACACACCCCCATGCTGCAAGGACTCCCAAGTGAGCTCCCCAACCCAGGAGAGAAGCATCTGTGGTAAGTACCACAGAACGAGACTGGGTGATGAATGGGACTCCTTGTCTGAGGTTGTCCTGATCAAATCACCATTGGAGAGCCTGGATCAGAGTCTGAGTCACTGGAATTAGTTTGGTTAGAGGATCTTTTTTCTGAGACCAAAAAGCCCTCAAGTGGAACTGGATGTCCCTCATCTGAAATCTAGCCCTCTGTACCACTGCAGTGGAAGCTGCCATGTGGCCCAGGAGTTAAAGAAAATGCCTTGCTGGTCAAGATATCAGAAGGAGAAAGGAAGAAGCCAGGTCTATAAGGCCTTTACCCTTGCCAGAGAAAGAAAGCTCTTGTTTGGACAGTGTCCAACTCACCCCTATGAAGGTCAGGAGTTGCACTGGTTCGAGAACTGACTTTTGGAGATTGAGGAGGAATCCTAGGGAAGTGGGCAATTGCTGGATCACTTGCAGATTTTACTTGACTTGGTCTGAAGACTGCCCCACAATGAGGCAGTCATCCAGGTATGGGAATATGGAAATGTTCTGTCTCCTTAGAAAGGCCACTACTACTGCTAGGCATTTTGTGAATACCCTTGGTGCTGATGTTAGTCCAAAGGGCATTGCTCTGAACTGATAATGACCTGAAGACAGTTCGAACCTGAGGTACTTTCTGTGGGTGCACCTGATGGGAATGTGAAAGTAGGCATCCTTGAGGTCCATTGGGGCTAACCAATCCCCTGGCCTTAGAGAAGGAAGAATTATTCCCAGAGTCACCATTTGGAATTTTGGCTTGACTAGGTGCTTGTTTAAGTTACTTAGATCTAGGATAGGCCACCTCTCCCCTGTCTTTTTTAAGGTAAGGAAGTATCTGGAATACAGACCTTTGGTCCTGTGAGTAGTAGGAACTCTAGTCTGTCTCTCTCTCTGTCTCTCTCTCTGTCTCTCTCTCTGTCTCTCTCAGCCAGCAGAGAGGAAACCTCTGCCTCTAGGGCAATGGTTTCGGAGATGTTTGCAGGTGGAAAAGACCTGACCCTCAGCTTTGTAAATTTTTTGAAGCTGGCAGCCAGTCCCTGGTTTACTACCTCCAGGACCCACTTGTCTGAGGTAACAGACTTCTAGGCCTGGAACTAGTAAGCCAGCCTGCCTCCTACTGGAAAGGGGAGTCGACCTGGGCTGACACATCAGAGTGTCTGCTTGGCAGGAGCCTTGGACTGAGAAGAGGATGCAGCCCTTCTCATCCCCTTCTGCCTCTCTCCCTCTGAAGAACCCCTCTGAGGAAAAGAGAGAGGCCAGCGCTTGTAGAAAGGCCTGTGAAAGGCCTGCCCTGCTCCCAGATTGCTGCTTCTGAGGTTGCCTGCTTTTCCTTGGCCTGTGCACTCCTGTCGTGGTCCTATACTGTCCATCTTTTTCATGTAATTCTCAGTCTGCTCCCCAAACAGAGAATTACCTACCACAGGGAAATCCATGGCCTTAGCCTGGGTGTCCTGCGAGAGGCTAGTACATCTGAGTCAAGCAAATCTCCTAAGAGACACAGATGTAGTCATGACTCGTGATGAAACATCATTAGAGTCCACAGCAGCATGAAATTGGACTTTGGATGCCTCAATCCCATCAGCAGCCACCTCCTCCAGCTCTTTGGCTAGCTGGGGGAAAGCCTGTTTAGCCAGCTCCAGAACAGTATCCCACCTGTACTTCTGGTATCTGGCTGTGTAGGCCATGTAGTTCGCCTGCCTGAGTCCCAAGGAGGATACCAAGTACTGTTTCTTGGCCATAGCATCCACCTTCCTAGAATCTTTATCTGGGGGGTGTGAAGCCAAAGGTATACTAGCCTTGTCACAGGCTGCAGCCTGCACGACCCCAACATGGCTGCATTGTTGGAACAAGTACTCTGTACCCGAGCCTGACAGCATATACCTCTTGTCCACAGGAGGCAATGAATCTGGTGTCTAAGTATTTTTGTGTCCATTTCCCAAAAGATTTATGGAGGAGAATAGACAACCTTTTGGACTCTGGGATGTCCATCATCTCTACATAGTCAGGCTCTTCTTGTTCTTCAACAGCTTCAACCAGAAGGAGCTGGAGGATCTCCTACCACTTTTTTTGTAAAACAAATAGTGGGAAAGAGACTCAGAAAGCCTAGGGGGGAAACACTGGAAGGCCCATCTGGGGAGATGTCAGGTTCAATGGGCTCATCCAGACCTTCCATACCACCACCACCAAACCCTTCTTCCCCCTCCAAATCCGGTTCATAGTAATCATCCAGACAATATTCTGGAACTGGAGGAACCGAGTGAACTGACGCCTACCGGTGGTGCCAGAGCGATCAGGAACCGAGCAGGCGATTCCACTATACTAAATCGCCTGCAATTTCTTCTGCGGTTGGTCTTGATGGTTCTGAATCCAAGCCGCCAATTTCTTTTTCCTTTGGGATGGAACCGACCCCGAGGATCGGCTCTCCTTTTGCCCGAGGAAGTATCTCCCAGGTCAGTGGGCACTCCCTCAGGTTTGGTCAGAACCGAACTGGGCTGGCCATCTGGATCAGCCGGACTTCTAGCCTCGTTTTCCCTAAGCCTACCCAATCTCTTGTCCAGGGTGGCCTTGGGAAGTGTTACAAATCTGGCAGTCTGAATCGGGTGGTCAAACCCCAGAGACAGTAAACACAGGTGGTGTGAGGTCTGCCTTGGCAAAGGCATCCCACACTCACTACAGTGCTGAAACCCAGTGGGCCGGTTTTCTTTTGGGTTTCTCAGGCGTAGCCATCCTATCCACTTACCCTTTAGCAGCTTTAAGCCAGGCAAGACCCCCCTTATCAGTTACCAACAGTGTTACGGGCTGTGGAAAAAACTGTTAAAAATCAAATTTTTTTGAAACCGATAAGGACCGGTACCTCACACTAATAGAAATAAACTAAAGATTTCACAAATAAAGAAAGAAAAAAAATCAATCAGTTCCAGCCAGACCAAAAGAAAAGTTTTACAATTTCCCCACACAGAAAAATAAACTAAACTAATGTCCACTACCTACAACACTTACTGTACCACAGACAGGGATCTGAACTGAAAAATAATAAAATTCTAAAATTCACGGTTTAAAACCAACGTTTTACAGAGACCGAAACGACAAGTGAAGGAGATTTTTCCGCAGCGACTGTTCAGTTAAGCGTAGTAAAGAATCTGACGGTTACACTTGAAAGTGCAGCAGACAGAGGTTTGAACCAAGCTCAAGCGCAACGTTCTATGCTGTGGTATAGAGTTAACCATTTCCTCTCTAGAGCAGTTCAAGTGCTGGGGCTAACTGCATATTGTCAGAATACAGCAAGACTTCATGTTGTTTGAAACTGTGGGTTACCCTGGAGAAGGGGAATTGAGCTATTATTCACACTGGTGTGATCTACAGATCTCCAGCGCAGGGTGGGGGGGGGGAGTTAGATAGGGTACTGGTGGAAGCCACTGTCAAACTGGCAGAAAAAGGGGAGGTGCTGCTGGTCGGTAGGGGGCTTCAATCTGCTGGATGTAGACTGGAGCTTCCCAGCTACAGTTTCAACTAGAAGCAGTGACATCCTGGACTCCCTACAGGGGCATTCCTCAGGCAACTAGTCAGTGAAACCACTTGTGATGGGGCTATACTGGACCTAGTATTTCCTAATGGGGACAGTGTGGCAGATGTCAGGGTGGTAGGTCACAGGGGACCAGTGATCACCATACAGGTGTGGTGCAATATAAGGATGGCTGCAGAACTGAACCACACAAGGGAAGGGTCCTGAACTTCAGAAGAGCAGAGTTTATAAAGATGGGTGAATGCCTCAGGGATGATCTGGCAGGGAGAGATGACCTAGGTGGGGTGAAGGAACTGTGGGCGGAGCTAAAGAGGGCCACACTGAAGGTTACAAACCTCTGTGTCAAGCAAGTAACGGAAAAAGAGACAGATGTGGCTCTCAAAAGAGGTGCCTGAAAAGGTAAAGGCTAAAACTGTAGCATTCAGAAGATATGAGGAAACACACAGGGAGGAGGATAGGGATGTGTAGCAGGTGAAATGGAGAGAAGCAGGGGAAGCACAAAGGCACAAACTGAAGAAAGGATAGCTCATTAAGTTACAAAAGGAGACATTTTCTAGGTATGTTACTAAAAAGAGGAGGACAAGGGAAGGGATTGTAAGGTAAAAAGGGATGGAAGGTACTGTGCAGAGGGAGATCAGGAAAAGGAAGACATACTTAAATACTTTTGTTCAGTGTTCACAGCAGGAGAGAAGTGGAGGGGCCACAAAAAGTAACGAGCTCTGAAAGGAGGGAGATGGACACTACTCTTTTCAAGGTGAGAGTCCTAAAGGGACTCGCTAATCTGAAAGTGGACTAAGCAATGGGACCAGATGGGTATATCCTAAGGTATTGAAAGAGCTCAGAGAAGTACTAGCTGCACATCTGACAGTCCTATTTCACAGCTCACTAGAAACAGGTGTGGTTCCGAGGATTAGAGGAGGGCAGATGTAGTCACTCTTCACAAAAAGCGGTAGCAGGGGCGAGGCTAGCGATTATAGGTCAGTCAGCCCGACAGTTGGTGGTGGAAAGTTAAGGAAATTTCTGCTGAAGCAGAAGTTAAGCGGAATTACCGACATTGCTGGGTGGTTAAAAATGTGGGTCGAATTGACTCACTGGTGTAAAATGTGGGTCTGGACTTCCAGTTGCAACGGCTGCTGAGTAGAATGTGTGGTGAGAGTTCCATTACCCCCAGAATAAAACTCATCTTTATGCTTGCTATAGCATCTAATTTCTTGGTCGGAGGTATGTGCAATTAATTCGCCTGCAAAATAATCTCTGTAATTGTCCGGCTAAATGGATGTGGAGATGAAGGCACAGAGGCCTAAGCATCATCGCCACAGCCTCCGGCCAAAGGCAAACCTGCAAAGGAGCAAGGCAGCAGAGCCCTGGGAGGAAACCATGACAACTTCCCAGGCCCTCCTCACTGAAACTACTTTTTCAAGGCCTCGCACCCATCAAACAGCCTCTTCATGCTGTGGTGGGAGATCTGTAAACCCTCAAATCATCCCTGCAACAGCTTACCATAAGGATGGGGAATAATGAAGTGAGGATATCATCTCTGGATGATTGGAGAGCCGAATTGAGCCCGACCTTGCCACCATGCGCCAGCATCTCAGGAAGCCGAAGAAACTCGAGGACCTGGAAGAGCAATCGAGAAGGAATAATCTGGTGGTGGGCCTCCCTGAGGGGGAGGAAGGGTCAAATCAGCTCTTTGTTGCACAGCTTTGCCTGGTGCTGGGCCGTCCCCAAAACAGCCCCAACTACAATCGAGTGAGCCCATCGCTCTCTCAGGCCTACCCCACCACAAGGCTCTCCTCCACGCCCCTTGATATTTCGGCTTCTCAATTACCTTGATCGGCAGCTTGTCCTGGATAAAGTCAGAGAGAGAGAGACCAGGGAAATTCAATGGGAAAATAAAAAATTAAGAATCACACAGGACCTTCCCCTTTCAGTGTGGCAAAAAAGAACGGAAATATATCCCCTGGTCACGAAGCTGATTGCAGCCAACATCAAGTTTAGGATACATTATCACGCTGTCCTGCAAGTGAGCCATGAAGCAGATGGATCTCATTTGAATCATTAAGTGAGGTGAATATTGAAGTTAAGAAGCTGTTCCCGGATTTATTCAAGTGACTACACACCCTGGTTTCTGCTGCTTGAAAGGTTTTGCTATGCGAGATGGAAATTGGCTTTATGGTATAACTGGGGCATAGTTTGATAACTGTTGTGCACTCACTCACAATTTAATCAGTCGTGAGGAGCAGCTTGCACCATTTTTTGACCAACTTTGTTCCTGAAGTTTAAACGTTTTGGTTATTAGTTTTTCTGCATTACTTCATTGTGGCCCAGTTTCACAGTTAACTTTCTCAGGAAGCTACTTTGGCCTTGTTTGTTATTGAGCTGTGGTTTGGTATAGATCAGAAGTTTCAGCACACCTACTCAGGGGATAAGTGATCATCCTCCCACTGACTGAATCAGTAACATGCACATTTTGTCAATCTTAGATCCCTTTACATATTATGATCTCCTGCAGGATCTCCTCGCCATGTGGTGACTGCGTTAGTCTAGGTGAGGAGGGGGAGCTGTAACTGTTGCGGACTGCACGGTGGGTCATGAGGATCACTGCCGAGGATACCTGGAGATCAGTCATAGGGACTGGGAAAATTAACTGTTTTACTTAGCTGTTTGTTACTTTGGGTTAAAATGTTTAGGGGTGTTCTGTGTTTTGGGTTGGGGCTCTGGGGGAGGTGAAGGTGGGGCACTTGGATCTTCATATTGACTGGGATTTGATGGTTATTTTTGTAGTTTCTGGTGCTATAAAGGTTACAGAGACAAGGTACTCTTGTTGCATGCTGGCTTTAAGAATAATGTACTAGTTAATAGTCTCTACTACCCCACTGCCTGGCTCCTGTGCACATAGTGACCCTGCAATGGTGGAGAGATACATCTCCTGGAATGTAAAGGAGCCAGGAATAGGGTTAAAAGGCTCCAAATCCTTAAAATCTGGAGGAGCTGCATGAGCGGTATAATTTTTCTCCAGGAGACATCTGCTGGAGAAAGAAGGTACATCATTTAGAAGGTGCCAAATTGCTCACGTTTTGCTGCTGGAATGCTACAGCTCAGAGAAAAGTGGCAATCCTTCTTACCATGGGCACACCATTTCAAGTGCAACAGTGCACTGTGGATCCTCAGGGTTGCTTCATTTTTGTAAGAGGTATTTTTAATTATGTAGAGGTGATTCTAGCCTCTATGGTTCCAATATTGATACCCATGAATTCTTTACTGACCTATCACTAGTACTAGGATCCTTTCCAATCCTACCAGTGGTGTTAGCAGGTGATTGAACTTGGTTTACTCCCTGAGCTTGATAAGTCCCTAACTCATGGGAAAAATCTCTTTCTCCGGCACAAATTGCACTAAGGAATTTATGTACAATCATGGCCTGAATGATCCTTGGCGCCTGCTAAATCCAGATACCAGAAGGTATACCTTCTTTTCTCCTGTTCACAAGTCTCTATCTAGGACTGATTACTTTTTGGTAAATAATACAGTGCTAACAGGGCTCATAGGATGTGGCATGGTTCCTAGGACCTTATCAGATTATGCTCCGTTTTGGCTCGAGGGCTCTCTTCCTCTCAGTACACCCAAAGACAGTGCCTGGAAACTTAACGCCCAAATGTTGCATGATCTGCATATAGTCCAGTCACTTAAGGATGCAATAGAGAATTTCATGTCCCTTAATCAAAATTCCCTACCGCACACAGATAAAATCTCGAGTGCCTTAAAGTGTGTGCTGAGGGGAGTGTGTATTCGACTGGCCTCAGTCAGAAAGAAGAAAAGAGAAGCCCTCTCAACCTCCCTTCTAGCCCAAATTTAGGTGCTAGAGGATCAGCTGTCTTCCAACCATAGTGAGGACATCCTCCTCCAGCTGGCCCAGGCTCAGAATCAATAATCAGACACTTTAAGGGAACAGGCCATATACGCATTGTTTAAAACTCATGCCCGCTACACAGAACAAGGTGAAAAAGCCAGCCACTTATTGGCCCTTAGATTTAAGAAGCAAGAGGAATCCAGATTGGTAACGGCCCTTAACTCGCTTAAGGATGGCTCCGTTCTTACCTCCCCAAAGGAAATGGTTCAGGAATTTGAAGAGTATTATAAGTCTCTATACTCTCCTCCTGGCAATGCTCCCCAACTGAAGGACATTAGCGAATACCTAAGTAACATCCCACTGCCAAGTCTAGATGAGTCTCAGCAACAATTCCTGGTTCACAAAATATCCTGAATGGAACTTTCAGAAGCCATACATTCTCTTCCTGATAGCAAGGCTCCAGGGCCCAATGGATTTCCCCCTCGGTTCTATAAAGTATTTGAGCAGCAGATTTCTCCCCTGCTTCTTCAAACTTTTAATTACTTTTGTGAATCAGGCATCTCAGACCCTACCCTACTGGAGGCACTCATCATAGTGATCCCTAAGCCTAACAGACCCAAAAATAAGGTAACCAATTATCGCCCCATCTCCTTAATGAATTACTATATTAAGTTATTTGCAAAGATTTGGCTGGATGATTAACAAAAGTTTGGCATCCCCTGCTTAGTGCTGAACAAGTACATTTTGTTGCAGGCCATTCATCTTCTGACCATATTTGGAAACTGTTCCACATCTTCTCTGTGTTCAGACATGCACCTACCTCTATGGCTTTTGTGTCTCTAGACGCAGAGAAGGCATTTGACCGAGTATCTTGGTCATTTTTGTTTGCAGTTCTAGGCAAGTTTGGATTCCCAAAGACTTATGTAGACTGGATCAAAGTCCTTTATACATCTCCCACAGCTAAAATATACTGTAATGGGGTCTATTCAAGGCTGTTCCCTCTTCACTCGGGCACTCAATAGGGCTGCCTGCTCTCCCCAATGCTCTTTAATCGGTATTTAGAGCCCTTGCTCCACCACTTCCAGACCTCACCCCATATAAAGGGCATCCAAATAGGTGGGTTTGATCTATGCCTATCTGCTTATGTGGATGATATTTTCTTGCATATAGCAGATTTAGGAAATATGCTTCTGGCAGTTCTGGATATAACTGACTCTTACGGGGAACTCTCCAACTATAAATTGAAGAGAGAAAAGTCTACAGTTATGCCTCTAAATTTGCATGCCCATCCATCTCCGATTGAAGGCCTGCACTTAGACTGGTCTCCCCAAATTAAATATTTAGGCCTTATACTCTCTCAAAACATGTCCCAAATGAAACAACTTAATTTAGACTCTCTCCTTACTGTAATAGGTCATGATCTGGATAGATGGGCCCCATTCTATCTTTCACTACACGGAAGAATTAGCATAATTAAAATGAATGTCCTCCCAAGGGTTTTCTACCCTCTGAATATGTTAAATTTCTATCTTCCCCAGTCCTGGTTCCGCAGTCTTCACAGTATACTCTCCCAGTTTCTCTGGCATAAAAAAAATAAATAAAAATAAGAGGTGGCCAAACAACAAGGAGACCTTTGTCTTCCCAATTTTTTCCATTTTTACCTTTGAAGCCATGTTGCCAAATATATGAAATGGATGCCCTCTATAGTTACGCAAAGCGATCCTCCTCACACTCCAATCTGGCTGCAAACAGAACGCCAGCAAATTAGCCAGAGTGGGATCTCCCCACTCAGTTCATTATACATGTCTCCCAAAACTTGTAAGGGTTTTCTCAAACACGAAATAATCCAAGCATCTATTAAAGGCCACTCCCAGATTTGCAGGGCAATTAAATATGACCAAACCAAAGATATCTCCCAACCCCTGTACTTGAACCCTAACCTTAGACTGGGGAATCAATGTTTGACCCCCAAAGAAGGTTCTCCCTCCACTGAATTTATAATCTCGGATTTACTTGACAATGGCCTGCTTAAATTTACGGTTGAACCTCTCCCTATTCTGAGCCTGACTACCAAGAAAGTGTTCAAAGGATATCAAATGCGGCATTTGCTGATCTCTGTTTTTGGGACTGGCCCATGGGAAGTGAACCAACTAGGCCTCCTTATATCACTTCGCAATATGACCTGGCAGCCCCATGCAGTGTCCCAGATAGTAACCCCCGCATGTCCTAGTCTCCATCCAGAGATACAAGGAACCTCAGCATACTGGTCTTAACAAATTCTTGATAAAACTTTACAATGGGATAAAAGTTGGCAGGCAGCCTATACCTACACAGCCAATGATAAACTTAGAATTATGCAGTATTACATACTACATAATATTTATTTTACACCTGCTAAGCTGGTTGGCATGGGGAGGTGCAGGACCCTACTTGCAACAGATGTTGCCTAGAAGAGGACACCTTACTATATGTACTCTGGGACTGCTCTTTAATTAACCTCTATGGGCCCAGATTAAGTCCAAAGTAGACCCGCTATTGGGGTTAGAAAATCCTCTTTATCCCAGAGATCTGCATCCTAGGTGATTACTCACTCGTGTCAGTCAAGGAAAGAAGGTTCAGCATGTCCCTCATCTCCCACTCGGTTTAAAAATTAGTCCTCAAGCTTTGGAAAGATTCCACAGTGATATCTTATTCTGAGTGGTTAAACAAGCTACTGTTTAATCTCAAAACAGAAAAGATGATAGCCTTTCTTAGACATACTCCAGACAGCTTTGGGAAAAAAATGGGGCAAGCTTTATACTCTTTTACTCCATTCCCAGGTAGTCCCACGCACTGCCTTACTTATAAGAGTAAAAATTACATATAAGGTACCATGTCTATAAGTGGTCCTATTGCCTAATCAAAGCGCACCCTATCAGGGCTCCAGATGGCAATAGGGATCACCATATATCATAATGCTGACATATCTGTTCTGCTCAAAACGGATCCTGTGCCGGGGTGGATGGGTTGGAGGGTTTAGGGTAATATAGTAAAATGGCTTATTATTGAAGTTTGTAATAGAAGCCACTGTGACCCTTGGCTCGACAGATACCGTAACTGTGCTGGATTCATTGTGATACAGCTATGTCACCCTTAGGTGATAGCTCATGTGGAGTCCAATAAATAAGTATATTGAACTAAAATAATGTGGGCCTAAAGATTAATCTACTGGGTTAAAACATATAATCAGATTTTGAACAGTTCACATCCTTCCTTTAGACACTGTTATAGAGTAGGTGCATCAGCTTGGACCCACTAGCAAAGGGAAAAGGAGTCATTTCTGGGCAGGATGCAACTTTTTCCCTTTTGGTGCATGTTAGCACTGCTCCTGTATCTTGAATCAAATGGGTTAAAAGACCCAAGGCAGCATGGATTCATTGGAAAGAAGTCATGTCAGAAGAATCTGATAAGATTTCTTTGATTGTGTGATTAGGGAATTAGATTAGGGTGGTACGATGGATGTGGCATACTTAGATTTCAGGAAGGTATTTAATACCGTTCAACACAGGAGACAAACTGGGAAGCTTAGAAGTAGGTCCAAAGGTGGTAAACTAGGTAAGAAATTGGTTAAGGGATAGGTAAGGATGAAAGTTTGTCATGGATGAGTTTTTAATAACTCATTGGTTGTTCATGGAATCATCAGTGAACTTCCTGGCACAGTCATCGTTGCTACTTTTTGACGACAATAGTGAAAGTCATGGAAGTCCTGAATAAAGACCAAACGTCATGGAATCCATGACGTGTATGACTGCCATGACAAATTTACATCCCTAGGGATAGGAGATAGAGGGTGATGGTAAACAGAGTTCACAATAAGGTGGGGAAGGTGATCAGCCTGAGGGATCAGTGCTGGGACCAGTTCTTTTTAATGTTTTATGAGTGACACTGTAGAGGAGCTAGAGGGGAAAAGTCTGCCCCTTTGCAGATGACACCAAAATCTGCAATACAGTGGACACTGGGGTGGAACGATGGACAGAGACCCTAAGAAAACTCAAGAAGTAGTCAAGGTAGAGCAGTGTTTCGATGCGAAAAAGTTTAAAATAATGCACTTGGGGTACAGAAACACGGGGCAGAGAATAAAATGGGGGAGTGTTACGGACGACAACCGAACAGGAGAGAGACCTGTGTATAATCATCTCTGATGACCTAAAGGTTGACAAGCAGTGTGACAAAGCAGTCGGGAAGGCTAGTGGGATGCTGGAGTGCACAGGGCGAGGGATCACCAGTAGAAGGAGGGAGGTGGTGTTGTTTCTGCATGGGCGCTGGCAGAACCTCACCTGGAATACTGTTCACAGTTCTAGAGACCACATCTCTGGAAGGACATAGAGTGGACACAGTCCAGAGGAGGGCACCTAAAATGGTATGGGGTCTACATCAAAAGCCCTATGAGGAGACTAAGGGAACTCAATATGTATACTGTGGAAAAGGAGAGGGGGGGGGGATTTGATAGAGACTTAATTACCTCAGGGGTAAATAAGAAACCATAGAAAGGTATTTTTCAGAAAAAAAGTTGCTCAAAAACAAGGGGACATGCTAGGAAGCTGGAGTGGGTAGATTCAAGAGAGATGTGAGAAAGTACTTATTCAAAGAAAGAGTGGTGGATTCCTCTAACAGTTTATCAGCTGAGGTGGTTGGGGCAAAAACAGCTATGGGGTTCAACAAAACATTGATAGACAGAAGGGAAATCTTAGTGAAATGAATGAGAGCACAGAAAGAGAGAGAGAGAGAGATCAAGTAGGGTATGCAGTGATACTGTAGGTAGGGAAAAATGGGCAGATTGGGTGGGCCAACAGTCCTTATCTGACAAAATCCTATGTTTCTCAAATCAATTTGAGAATTATTTGTAGTTCTGAGACAGGCACCATATCACTGCTGTGAATTAATATTATGGATGAAAGTAAGACAGCTTTATTAACTTTGTTTGCGTGCTCATGTGCTGATGAACTGCATTCTCTGAGCATACCTTTGCTTCATATTTATTCAGTCCTTGCCTATTTGGGGGAAGACATGACGGACCTAGAGTCGATTCTCACCTCAAATACCATATTACTATTAAAAAAAAAAAAATTTGCACACATTTTTTTCTCTCTCCTTCCTTTTACCTTGTGTGTGAGAATGAGTCTCTGTTTCCATCCATCTTTCTGGATCAGATGTAGTCCTCCAGCAGAACTGCCAAGTGCCAGCCACTTCCGAGAAACCGCAATACAAGTACACTGAAAACATGCAAACAAGAAAAACATTTATTGCACCAACACATGTAGATTTATCATGTTATTTATAACTCAACTTTGTAACAACAACAATATAGGCAAGGCAAGGCAAATTTTGTTTTTCAGGTGCCCAATCCCAGAGGTTGTGGGAGCGGTACAATCAAAGTACATCAAAAAGCAGTTAAAATACAATAATTAAAATACAAAATGATTAAGAATACTTAAAGCAGATCGCCCAAAATGGTAGGCCTGACCTGACAGCAGATTGCTAAAGGGCCATTCTTTCAGAATGTCTCGGAGCAGTATCTAAGGACAGTATCTGGAATGACTGGCTGAATAAAAAGGTCTTGAGGCGGGCTTTGAATGCCTCAACCAAGGGGCCTCCTTACTGACAGTGAGCAAATTCCACAGGATGGGGCCGGGCGACACTAAAAGCTCTGTCAGCCGACAGTTTTAACCTCGTCCTGGGATCCAAAGGAGGCCCCAGGAGGAGGACCAGAGGGAGCCGGACAGAGGCAGCAGGTGTTAGAAGCTTTGACAGGTAGCCAGGGCCCAGTCCATGTAGGGCCTTAAAGGTGAGCAAGCCCACCTTAAAGAGAACCCTCCACCGAACCAGCAGCCAGTGCAGTTCAAACAGCACTGGGGTGATGTGACAGTATTTTAGCTGTCCTGTCAACAGCCTGGCAGCTGCGTTCTGCACTAGCTGCAGTCAGTGGAGGGTGCCTCCAGAGACCCCGCGGTACAGCGCATTACAGTAATTAAGCCTTGATGTCACGAAGGCATGTACCAGGGTGGGGAGGTCCATGGGCGGAACTAGGTGTTTAATCCTAGCGATATTCCTCCGAAGGTAAAATGTGGTCCGGATAACAGACGACACCTGAGAGTCAAGTGTCAGTCCACTGTTGAGGATAACGCCAAGACCACGCACCCTAGAGGAGGCCTTCAATGGCACAGACTGCAGAAACAGTCCAGTCTCTGTGCCAGAGGCCATCCTATCACACCTCCTGTTGGACTCCACCACCAGTACCTCCGTCTTATCGGGGTTCAGTCACAACCAAGTAGAGGCCATCCAACCAGCTAGAGGCCATCCAGTCATTGATCTCGGCCAGGCAGTTCAGTACATCCACCGTACTGGATGTCCCGAGGGCAAAGGACAGATACAGCTGGGTATCAGTGGCATAGAAATGAAAATCCAGACTATACTTCCTAATGATCTCACCCACGGGCAGCATATACACAGCAAACAACATTGGTGACAAGACCGAGCCCTGAGGTACTCCACAAGACAGAAGGCTAGGGAGGAGAAGAAATTCCCATCACAGCTCTTGTTTTTTGTTTGTGAGATAGGACTCAAACCAGCAGAAGACAGGGCTGGTGAGTCACAAAATTCCCTCAGGCGGTCGAGCAACACACAATGATCCACCATGTCAAAGCTGAGGAGAGATCAAGGAGAATGAGAACTGTCCCTCCTTGATCTCTACTCCGAGAAGATCATTATGCACCCAAACTAACGTGGTTTCTGTACTGTGCTTGGTATGAAACCCAGACTGGAGAGACTCATAGATAAAGGCCACAAGATGTTCCTCGAGCTGCTGCACCACAATCTTCTCTACAACTTTTCCCAGAAATGGAAGATTGGAGACAGGATGATAATTCGCCTGGACGTCAGGGTCTAAAGATGGTTTCTTCGGAAGGAGTCTCACCAGTCTTTCCTTCAGGGCATCTGAGAAGACCTCTTTGACAAAGAGCACCGGACAATCAAGGCAAACACCAGGCCTACAGAGTCAGCACATCCCATTAAGAAACGAGTTGGCACTGGGTCCAGTTCACAATATTATGCTTCAGCCTAGAAACAACCTCAATGACTTTGGCCACCTCCACTGGTTTGAACTCCTCAACCAGGCGGAGTGCTCTCAGACAGTCAGAGCAACCATTGTCTGCCACGATGTGGCTCACTGGCAAATTCCTGCCTGATAGCGGACACTCTGTCGGAGAAGAACCAGCAAACTCATTGCATAAAGTATCTGAAAACGCTTTTTGTTGACAAGCTGGATGCAACAGCCTGTCCACAGTCCGAAAAGATAGCTGTCGTTCTTCCTGGTGGTAATCTCCTGACAGGAACACTGCCTTCTTATGATTGATTGCTCCTGGTACACAACATAGTGTGCACACAGGCCCAGTCTGTCCGCCTCAGCCCAGTCTTCCGCCAGCAGCGCTCTAACCCCGACTGTGATCTTCATCGCCTTGAGCTCCCATCAAACCAAGGGCCCTCATGAGAGGATCTGGTTGTACAGAAAGCGGTGCAAGGGAGTTGAGTGCATCAGACATCGCCTTATTATAGGTGGCAACTGCTTCACCCACACCCCTGTGCATGCACTGCCCACACCAGATAAGTCAGCTACTACCAGAAAACCCTCCAGGGTCAAACCCCTTAAAGGGTGGTAGCTTACCATCTCTGCATAAGGAGGGCTCATGGTGGGGGAGACCCTGAGCAAGAACTCCACTGTTCAATGATCAGACCAAACGACCCAATCAGTCTTAAGATCATCTATCTCCAGCCCCAGCAAGAAGTCCAAGTCCAACATGTGACTGCCCTGGTGGGTCACGGTAGAAACCTCTTGCGACAGGCCCAGAGATGACGTTATCTGGAGGAGGAGGTAACCCAGCCCAGATGATTCATCATCGGCCCAAACACTGAAGTCTGCCAGAACTAAACACATAGGGGGCCTCCAATGTTTCACCGATGACAAAGTCAGCCACCTCCTGCAGGAATTCTCCTCCCGCCCCAGGGGGGCGGTAAATTAGGAGGATCCTGCAACCTGCGCCCAGACCACCATGGATGGCCACACATTCAAACGAACTCTGTGTTCTCACTGGGTGCACGGTGAAGCCTAGCTCAGATAAAAAACAGATGGCCACATCCCCACCCCTTCGTTCCACTCTGGGGTAGCGAGCAACAAAGTATGGCGGGGGGGGGGGGTGGCAGCCTCTAAAACCGGGCCAGCATAGTCACCCACCCAGGTCTCTGTAATGCATGCCAGATCGACTGACGAAACCAGATCCACTACAACTGTGGTCTTATTTCTGATCAATCTGGCATTGCACAGGGGATCCCTCAGGGGATTGGTGGACAGTGCAGCCCCTCTGGCTGCCTGCCCACTCGGTCTGGGGATGGGAACCAAACATGTCTGACTTCTCTCTAGGACCCGTCGAAACCAAAGGCACTTTCTACACTTAACCACCTCTATCCTGCCCCCTTCCGGTGTGCACGAGGTGCCCCGCCAAGACCGACCAGTACGGCACCTACTAATCCGGACCTCCCGACAGCAACGCGCTGTGGTGTTGGAAACTGGGAGGTCGGTGAAGGGGCCAAGTCAAAAAGCTGGGACGCTCCATACACAATTATTGCTCGCCCCAGCTCCCCAGACACCCCCAGATACATGCGAACCAACTAAAACCCCAAAGCAGCGAGGAAACTTCACAAAACACACACACACACACACACACACACACACACCACGTAAACAGCAACTAACTCCCAGCACCCCCTACCCAACAACCCACTACCCCCACACCAAGACAACAAAAGCAAGGTATCCAGCAATTAAGCTCTGGAGAGCAAGCAATCACACTAAACTCAGCAATAAATGCCCTACTTGCCAGGGCATAGCATATTGTCAGTAGTAACAGTCAGTTCAAGCATCCAAAAGAAGCTGCACACTCCAGAAACAGGTCAGGGGCCCTTTCACAGACTCCAGTCACTGAGGGCAAGTATATTAGTGACCTAAACCAATATAAAGTCAGGTGAACTTAAACAAGTGGGCAATTCTCAGTCACAATCAGAGCAGCTCACCAGCACTGTAGGGCTAGGAAGAAAGTCCCACCCCCACCGATAGCTGGATCAAGTTCCAAAACGAACAGCACAGTCTTATCCCCAAATGATGGTCCAGTGTGGGAAAATCCAGCAGATGTAGTCCCCAAATTCACGCACATGACCAGCCAAAGGAAAGGGCCGGCAGAAACATGGGCAGACTCCAAATCCAGTACAGGACCACACACCCGAAGAATAAGAACAGATCCTTCCCCGGGGGAAATTACGTGGCGATGCCATCTATACCCACGTTCCCCTGGGAAGGTCACGACAGGAACCAGGATAACCCTGGGCAATAGAAGGTCCCCTCGTATGGTGTTAGAGGCACCTACCAGCACAGTTCAAGATCCTCGGCACTGACCATACCAACAGACGGCAAACTCGTTAGGTCCGGGGCCCGCCAGGAGGCGTATCGGCAATCCAGTAGACCCCTCTGAGAGGGCACCCACGTTCAGATGGTCTACTTGCTCGCACAAACCAAAACTGCGGGTGCTGGACACCAGGGAGCCCGGAGGACAAGAGTAGTCAGCTGTCAGGGAGCTCAGTTGCAAGTCACACCCAAAGGTAGGAGTACAGTGGGACCACAACTCTCCTTAAACAAAAAAGCTAGATCCTAACACTTCCTCACTAAAAAAGCCCTGCCTAACACTAAAACCCTTACTAACCCCCTAACTCACCAGAGCTGTTAATTTTTTTCTTTTCCAGACCTCCGGTCAGAAACGCTTACCGGAATAACCCAGCAAATGGCACAGGAGGGGAGCGATTCTATGCAAGGTAGTAAGCACTTAATGTGATTTTCCTGATTTGCCATCGTCTACCTACTTCAAAATACTGAGGTATCTATGCCATCATATCTTGCTTTAAAGCAGTATTCATTCATACTGCAACTTCCATTATCTTTTCTAGAATACAGTGCTCTCCACAAAATCTTATAGTGAGGAAGTCTGGCTTTAACATGTGACCTTATACTAATCAAATACTCCCCATTAATGAGATAAGTTTGAACCATGACACAGAATTTATTTATTTATTTTTTGTAGTCCGGCCCCCCCCATTCTCCCGAGGAAGAGCTCAGCCCATGCCGCACCCCCTTTTGAGCGGAGACCTTGATCAGAGCCCCCTCCCCAAGGTCCATGGTAACATGCCTAAACACCCCGGTGGGGAGTCATGGGAGCCGGGCCCAGTAGGCAGCGGGCAGTGACAGAACTGGGCATCATGCTCGGGAGGCCGGGATTTTTTAGTGAATGCAGCAGTACTTGGGGGTGGGGACATGCAATGATGACCAGTGTCTGCCCAGACCCCTCAGGTAACGGCACCAGCACAATGGATCCCCTGGCCTCTGCCAAGGGTCCGCTTGTGCCAGGTACTCTACCACCCTCCCCAAGAGCATTCTTTAGGTCACTCACCCTTCTCCCGGCTGGCCCTCCGACATTCTGAGTCCGTTGAACCCAGGCGTCGCTACAGTCGGATCGCCTTGCCTCTGCCAGCGGGCCGGGCACCCGCGTAGTTTTTTTTTTTTTTTTTTTTTTTAAACCAGATGGATATTAAAAGTGCCATTTACCAGAGCATGTCACCCCTGATGAAATGACTTATCATGAAGCACCGGGTTGACAGGTCTACTGCCTCTGTGCTACAGTATTTGGGCTTCAGCTGCACTGAAGAACTTTCATCACTGTTTGAGAGATCAGTATGCAGCATATATGATTTTCTGTTTTCAAAGGAAATCACTGCTAAAAACTGGAACTTGCCATGTTTAAACCAGCACTTGGGGAGTCAATTGTTCTTGAAAAAACTCTATTTGCACCACTTTATCATGCACAACCCCCCACTTTGCACCAGATTTTTGAGCAAATCCCTCCACTTTCAGCCAAATTTTTGCACAGAACATGCTGAATTCCTCTCAATTGGGGGAGGAGGGAGAAAAAAGGGATTGTAAGATGTTGCCAAAAGGAAATGGTCATTTTTGAAACTGGAAACTTATTAGCTCTACATATACACTGTGCATAATTGAGTCAACTACAGTATTCTTTGAATAAAATTAAATGACAAGTTAAAATTTACAATGGTGTGCTACTGTGCTCATTTAATACAAAGTTGTTAAAACCCAACTCCTTGTGTGGTGTGTTCCTCTTCATAGATAAGCTGGTGTAGGATCAGAGGATGCACCGTCATATATAAGTGATAACAGAGAGAGTTTGGGAATTTGATGAACTGGATTCTTAGACTGCTCAAAGAAAGCTAGTTGTGGAATATTAAATAAAGCAATAAACTATTAGATATTTTGGAACCAAACTTAGGAGCATAGAATAGAGAAGAGCAGAAAAAGACCTAAAAAGTCCATCTAGTCCATCACAAGATTCCCTACTCAAAAGAGCTACTGACACCTCAAAGAAAACTTTGAAAAACATAAATTGGATACAATTCAGTTTGCACTCCATATCTACTCTATACATTACTCTTCCCCATTATTTATTATAGAGTAAGTTTCCATGAATACATGATCTTTATCCTTTAGAGTTCCCTTACAGCTCATCTGCCTCTATAGCTCTTTCCCTACTTTAAATCATAATCCTCTGTTGTGACATCATAATGTTAGCATAAAAGACTAACTATGATGTCACAAGCAGTGCATTATGATCTCAGGTAGGGAGAAAGCAACAGGAATAGCTGAACTCTTCATGAACAAAAAGATTCCGTTTTAATGCAGATGACTTCAGTAGTAAATAATGTGGAGGAGGAAGATGGAACTAATGTGACATACGAGCCAAACTGTGTCTAAATATTATGCTTTGTTACAGTCGTCCTGAAGGTGTCAGCTGCTTTTTAAGTAATACTCCCATCCTGCCCATTCTTCTTTCTACATTATCCCATCTTAAAACTCCCTTAAATGTAATTTCTCTTGAACCCAGATATTGACTCTACTTCTACAACTATGTCAAAGATTGTTTCGCCCATCCACTACCTCTTCCATGAAACAGTGCTTTCTCTTGGGTTTTTTTTTTTTTTGAACCTCACTTCCAACTTAAGCACATGACCCCAAATGGACTTTGTTTCTTAGAGTAATAAACTTGCTGGGTCCACTCTACTGAACCCTTTCATGAACCTGAACGTCTATATCATGTCTCCTGCCTCCCTTCTGTTCTCCAGTGAGTACTTGTTAAGACTTTTCAATCTTTCCTCATACATTTTGCCTTGTTGTCCATGGATCATCTTTGCCACCCTTCTCTACACTGTCTCTAATCAATCCTTATCCTTCCTAATATAGAGACCCCAGAACTGCGCACAGTACTCCGGGGCCCAGATATTCAGACTGCACCTGGCAGTGGTGCAAGCATGGGCGCAGCGCAACTGGGATGCGCCGGGGCAAGGACCAGGTGATATTCAACGGTGAGGCACCATGGCGCAGCACCATTGAATATGTCACGGACAGTGCACGGCGCATCCATCCATGGATGCATCCATCGTGGGTAAGCTAAAGGAGACTATCCTGAAGGAGAGGCTGGTGGCCCTCCTAGAGGCCAAAGGACTACAGGACAGCAGACAGCATGGCTTCATATGTGGCAGATCCTGCCAAACCAACCTGGTGGAGTTCTATGACTGGGTAACTAGGCAACTGGACAGGGGCCATGCAGTGGATGTCCTGTATCTGGACTTCAGTAAGGCATTCGACTCTGTGCCGCATGGAAGGCTGGGAAGGAAGTTAGTAGGCATAGGGGCGGGTGCAAAGCTGGTGAGATGGGTAGGAAACTGGCTTCAGGGAAGGCAACAGAGGGTGGTGGTGGGTGGGGAGCTCTCACCCAAGGGCAGTGACGAGCAGTGTTCCACAGGGCTCGTGTTGGGACCAGTGTTTGGGATATTCATTGCAGACATATCATGGGACATCAAGAGCAAGATCAGTCTGTTTGCTGATGATACCAAGGTAGGCAGCGGTGGTGGATGACCTAGGGGATGGCAGGGGTTGCAGGATGATCTGGCAAAGCTTGAAACCTGGTCAGACACCTGGCAACTGGGGTTTAATGCCAAAAGTGCAAGGTGCTGCATTTTGGGATGAAGAACCCAAGGAGGAGTTACCAGCTGGGGAGTGCAGCTAGCCCAGACAGAGGAGGAGAAGGATCTGGGTGTGCTCATTACAGAGTCAATGAACAACTCGGCACAATGTAGGAAGGCAGCTGCAAAGGCCAACAAAATGCTGGGTTGTATTGCAAGGGGTATATCCTTGAGGAGGGAGGAGGTGATTCTGCCACTGTATAGGTCATTAGTTAGACCACACCTGGAGTACAGCATGCAGTACTGGCGCCCGTATCTGAAGAGGGACATTAAGTTACTGAGCGGTGCAGCGAGGGCAACAAAGATGATCAAGGGCTGGGGACTTATAATACGAGAGGAGGTTGAAGGAGTTGAACATGTACTCACTGGAGGAGAGGAGGATGGGGTGACATGACTGAAACCTTTAAATACATGAAAGGAATAAACAAGACGGGTACAGAGGGGCTGTTCAAAGTAAGGGAGGAGGGGGCCACCGGGGCCATGATATGAGACTGGAGGGAGGAAGGTTCAGGAGGGAGATGAGGAGACACTTTTTTTTTTTTACAGAGAGGGTGGTGGCTGGGTGGAATGCGTTACCTGCAGAAGTGGTATCCAGTAGAACAGTGGACTGCTTCAAAAGGGGATGGGGCAGGACAAGGGGGAGGGTTAATGAAGGGGAAGGGTGGAAGGGAGGGGCAGCTGCAGAATAAGGGGTGCTAGCTGCACATTCGAGCAGACTTGATAGACCTCTAGGCCTTTATCTGCTGGCAAATTTCGTATGTTCGTATGCACTGGTGCAAGCCACAGATAGGGAGCATGGGGATGCGCTGGGCGCATCACCCACGATATTCAGCAGAGGGCATGCAAATGAGTCAATGATGCAAATTCACACCAAAGATATTTCTTTTCAGCATTTTACATAACGTTACAAGCAAGCTTACGTTTCACCCGACTACTCTGGCTTCTTCAGAGCTCTGAAGAAGCCAGAGTGGTCAGGTGAAATGTAAGCTTCCTTGTAATGTTATGTGCTCCTAGGAGTAAAATGTTAAGTAAAATGCTGAAAAGAAATAACATTGGTGTGAATTTGCATCATTGATTCCAAAGGCTAAGGCGAGGGTATGTTGCTCTCCACTATTTACTACAAGTGTTACTTATTTGGAGAGGCACCACCATCCCAGTGATCACCACAGTCTAGAGGCATGCAGATGAGGCCATAATATATGCAAGGTGCAAATGGGGCCATTGCATGTCATTATGTTTTTGCATGCCTTGTGCAGAGCAGCCCGGAGAATTGCACCTGGCGCTTGCACAGAATGAAGTGTGCACAGTGGGGGTCCCCGGGCATCCCCCAACCCGTAGCTGCGATCGCGGTAAATCACTGTAGAACAAACCCCTGCTAGTTGTCGTGGGTGTAGTAGTAACGACCACTCAGACAAAAAGCACTGTGGTTGGACACACCAAAGGTATGTCTAGATTTATTGTGAATAAAATAAGAAAAAAAAATAAGCTTATAATTTTCTTGCAGTACAGTTCTTCAGTTCAGAACATGCAGAGATACAGCAGTTTATATCAGTCCAACAATTCAGCTGTTTTTCTAGAATAAAGTTTCAGCAAATTCAGTAATTCAGCATTTCAGCTCACTTACTTGCCCTAACTAGAAAAGAAAATAAAATAAAAAGGCACAGCTCAGGGAGTTAAGGGAACTGAGTCCCTGACATGGGTCTGTGCTTAATCTCGGACTCCAGAGATCCAGTTTCAAGGGAGACCTCACCAGGTTCAATCCCTAACTTGATCTGACTACAAAGTCTCTAGGCAGCTCATAATATCCAGCCAGCTCCTCCCTAAGAAGCTGGACACACCTCCAATAATCAAAATATACAAAATACTCTTTATATTCTGATTAAAACATTTGTTGGAATGGAATAGCAAACAAATACATTAATACAAATAATCAGTCAACAACTGTATTATCACAAAGACAGGGTATTTTATTTAAAAATTCTTAGAAAGGTAGAAGGGTGGTAAATAAGGTGCAACTCCTCCCTCACAAGAGTGGCAGACAGATAGGAATACTATAAAAACAGGCAGCATAGGAGCCGCTGACTCCCTATAGGACACCCATAGCACCCAGCAAGTGATTAGTGAGTGCACAGGAGAGGGAGAAAAGAAAAAACAGAACTTGCCTAGCTACAGGTTTTTCTATACAAAAACAAACTTTTATTTATTTATTTAGCCTTTGTTGACCGGGTAAGTGCACTAGACAAATCCTGCCTATTTTTAGGCACAACCCGGGGGAAGGGGATACAGATGAATGCCAACTGACCTTGAACCAGATTAAGCTGTTGGTGGTATTTTTCGTGAATGAGGGAATTTTGGCAAGGACACCGGGGAAGTTCCCCTACTCTTTTAGATAAGTGCCATTGGATCTTTAACATCCACCTGAACTACCACCAATCCAGGCAGATGGGACCTCCGTTTAACATCTCATCCGAAAGACGGAAAACTTACAGAACTTAAAGCAGAGAAATGCATTTGCAGCTTTGTACATGAATGTTTACAGATTTAAACAGTTTAAATATTGTTCTGAGTGCTACACTCAGTAGCAATACAATACAGGCAGACATAGCTTTCTTTTTACTAAGGTTTGCTACCGTTATGCCTTCATATTCATGCCTATAAGTACATCCTCTTTGTCTGCATAACTCTTTGGGGGTTTACACAGAACCACACAGAATCCTTGCTCTACCTAAGCTATCCTCTGGGCTTTTCTTTTTCACGGATGACCTTAAATAGGGTCTCTCTTACAAATATGTGCTTTTTATTTGAATTATAGCAGGTTTCAGCACATTATACATTGCTCAACAGGAGTGCACAGTGTACTTGACCCAAACCAAATTCAGGGTATTTTTAAAGATACAGGAGAGTGAGTGCAGCTGAAAGACAGCTCATCTGTCTTTTCACCATTACAAAATACCAGTAACACATGCTCTCTTAAACAGAGGCAAGACAATCCACAGTACTTTTATTTAAGACTACCAGGAAATAAGTAATTATTTCTTTAGCCTCACAGTATAAGCGTGCACAACTAAATATGGGTAGGAAGCATAGTAGGTGGCCAACCTGCCATGTCATGCCAGGGTTAGAGAAATGCTGTTGCACAACAGTCTTTATAGAAACAGAGTCTAGGAAAGAACTCACACTTAGTACACTACCTTTGCCAATTGTGGCAAAGGAAAAGAGACTTTACTACAGTAGTCTAGTGGTATCCCCTCCTCCTGTGTCCCGATCTTAGGTAAATGTAGGTAACATCATTTCCCAGGTAGTCAGTGGTGCCCCCTCCTTCAGTGTCCCGATTGCGGTGAATGTAGGTAAACCCATTCCCTATTGGTTTAGTGGTACCCTAGCTAGCCCCGATCGCGGTAAATCACTGTAAAATAATCCCCTGGTGATCCAGTGGCACCCCCCACCCTTCCCACCTACAAAGAACCCCTTGCCCACCCCCGTCATCGGCGGGTGGCTGCAACCCACCTGCATACCGCCCGGCCAGCCACCCACCCACCGAATGACAGGTACAGTATGGGCTGTAAGTCCACTGGTCCACAGGTAGATTAATGGGCTTGCAGGATAATAGATAGACAGTCCCAAATATGTGAATGAAGTCATTCACATAACTGGGACTGTCTAGTACAGTATGCCCTGCAAGCCCATACTCAATTATCATTCGGTGAGCGATGCAGCTGCCCGCTGATGACAGGGGGGAGCAGGGTGGGCAAGGGTTCTGTTTGGGTGGGAGGGTGGATGGGTGCCACTGGATCACCGGGAATAATTTTACAGCGATTTACCATGATCGGGCTAGTGGGGTTACCACAGACTACTAGGGAATGATTTTTACCTACATATACTGGCGATCGGGGACACGGGGGTACCACTAGATTACCAGGGTGATATGGGTGCTTGTGGATGGTGTTCTGGTGGTGGGTGGCCACCCATGGCTGGCAGCTGCTGTGTTATGCCCTGAAATACAGCAGCCCGCCTGTGAGTGCCAGGGGTTGTTCCTCCTCTTCAGGGGCTAAACTTTGAGCACTCCCTATGCGGCGCAATGCAGGGTTGTGCCAGCATATGTGCCGCACATCCCAGGCTGAATGTCGGGTTGTGCCGCGCCAGCCATGGGCATGCCCCTGCATCTGCGCCGCATACATTCCACACACTGCACCCCAGCTTATCGAGATTTCGCTGCACCTGGCAGCCTTTCAATATCCCACTGGTGCAGTGGGTTGCGCTTAGTGTAACTCTCAGCCATGCGCAAAAACCCTTTGAATATCTGGGCCCAAGTCTTTGGCAATGCAATGACACTATGCAAGAAAGGGACTACGTAGACAAATAATGCCATTCTTATTTGCCTATGCAAAATGTGAACCAAAAATCTGAAAATTATAAAAAAAATTATATATATGTATGTTACAAACATTTTTTATTTAAAACCCTCAAGGAAAAATGTATATTGTTACATTTTGGTGTAAATCTTGGGCAAGGCAGGATTCGGGACTAGAGCCGTGGTACCTTTTGGGAAAACTTAGGAAATATCAGAACTAAAACTAAAGTCATGTATAATTTTCTGTTTCTTATACTCAATCAATAAGGAAACATATATAAAGAGTTTCACCTGCTCTTGCTGCTTGTCTACATGAGATGTCAAAACTGTCTGCTTGTCACATCAAAATAATTTCCAAGGCAATTATCGTTATTCAAAAGCAGAGGATTATGACGTGTAAACAAACAACAGGGGCAGATGAAATCTAAGGGACAAGGATCCTATTTACAAGTTGTCCCTAGTAAAAACAACCAAGGGGAAGAAACACACAAACAATATACAACTCTATAATCCTAACTGTATGCAAGTACAGTAACTACCCATGGGGATTACCTCTAAGGTTCCCTGCATCTGTATATCAAAGGTGCTAGCTAATGCCGGGCGGTGGTGCTGAGGATTGAGGCACTGGCGCACACCTCGCCCGCTGGCGACCTGGGTTTGGGAATGGAGCCCAACGGCTTGCTCTCCTTCTCTGGAGTGGGATGGGAAACTTTCCCGCTGCAACACCGCCACCCACTGGGAACTTGGGGATGTTGGTGCAGCTGGGGGACACCGCAACACTAGGGTTGACGCTGGCAGAGGACTGGAGCAGACGTACATCTCAGCATGCACCCGATTCCTAGTTCCTCATTGCATGCCAGCATCGGGAACACAACTTGGAGAAAAACATCCTCCAATCCTCCTAGATGACCTCCGAGCCATCCTCACCACCTGCCGATGGAACAGAGCAGACCCGCCAGCAGCTTACTCTCGGGATAGAGAGGTAGGGGCTCTCCTCACCCTGCCGTGAGTAATCCGGGCCATCAAGGGCCCAAGTGAAGCAAGCGTGGCACTCTAGGAGCAGACCCTGAAGTTGGTAGGGCTGGGGAGTGACGCTCTGGAGGCCTGAAGGAGTGGAGGTTGGGGGACAGTAGAGGAGCAGAAAATAATGAGTAAATAAAAAAAAAAAAAAGAAGGTGTCAGCTGCCACTGATGCAGCAGACGATCAGGCTTCTCAGTGAACTGGGAATCCCTGATCACTGCCCTGACTCAACCAGATATGTAAACGCACCCGATTTGGGGCATAAAACACTATTTGCAAGCAGAACTGTGTGAATAAGGAAATTCTGGAAAGGATGCCTGTGGACTATAAATTTGGCTGCCATCTTCATCACCTCTGACCCAAAAAGACATGCTGACTGGGTTAAAGGGTGAAGGCTCCAAAGCCTGTAGAGAGAGAGAGAGAGATGCAAGGATTCATGGACTTGTAGTGGATTTCAGTAAGTCAGAGGCATTAGCAGAATCCAATCACCTGTTGCGTGACACATCTCCAGACCTGCTCGAATTTGACTGACAGCTCCATTAGCCACTCAAGAGGTCTGATCATTGCATGGTGAAGTTCCTGTTTGCAGGCCCCCCAAAAGTCCCTCCCCTGTTGAGATGATTAGACATTGCCCTTAAAGGGGACTGTCCCCGGTAACGGATTTATCTAGTGTAAATGCTGCATGTGCGGTTGCATGGACAAGGTGGTGGCCACCTATAATAAAACAGTATCTGAGGCGCTCGATGCCATCCCACCAGTCCATATACAACCCAGATCTTCTCACTTGAGATAACCTTGGTTTGATGGAGATCTCAAGATGATGAAGATTATGGGTCAGAAGTTGGAGCATTGCTGGCAGAAGGCCCAGTCAGAGGAGGACAAATTGCCTTGAGTACCAAGAGGCAATCAACTGTAACAGGGCAGAGTTCCTGTCCAGGAGATTACCGAGGGAGGAATAGACCATCTCCGCTCTTTCAGACTGTGGACAGACTTTTGCATCCAGTCTGTCTACATTGAAAAAGCTTCTTCATCCGCATTATGCAACAAGTTTACTCAGTTCTTCTCTGACAGGATGTTCTCTATCCAGTCGGGATCTCTTCAGAGAGGCAAGTTCTGCCTCACAGTGATCAGCCTGGTGGGAGCAGAGGCGCCGGATTGCCTGGGGGAGAGTTTAATCCACTGAGGTGGCGGGGTCATGGAGGTGAACTCAAAGCTCAGACACACTTACAGTACTGTGAACTGGACCTGGCCAGACTTGTTTCTTGAGGAAATGTGTTGGGACCACTGGCCCAGTGTTTGCTGGGATTGTCCGGTGTTCACTGTTGGAGGGAGTCTATCTGGATGCCATGAAAGAGGCTCTGGTGAGGCCCCTCTTGAAGAAGCCATCTCTCGACCCTGATGTCCTGGCGAATTAGCATCCAATCTCTAACCCTCCCTTTTTAGGAAAGGTTGTTGAAAGAAATAGTGGTGCAGCAGCTCGAGGAGCACCTCACAACCTTTGATATCTATGATCCATTCCAGTCAGGTTTCAGGGCTAAGCATAGCACCGACATGGCGTTAGTTAGGGTGCAAAATGACCTCCTCAGGGCGAGAGAGAGGAGACAGATAATTTCTTGTGCTCTTTGCTCTCTCATCAGTATTTGACACAGTGAATCACGCTGTGCTTCTAGATCGCCTTACAAAATTATTGTTGACTCACCAGTACTATCAACTGGTTAGAGTCCTCTCTCTCTCTCTGGCAGGAAGCAGCGGGTGGTGATGAGGAATTTATCTTCCTTCCCAAAGCTCCTGCCATGCAGAGTGCCTTATGTTTCGATCTTGTTGCAATGTTATTTGCGGTGTACATGCTGTCCCTGGGTGAGCCCATTAGGCGTTGCAGTGTAGGTTTTCACTGCTATGCAGATGATATCCAACTGTATATGTCCTTTGCCCCTGGAACACAGGACGCTGTGTAATTACTTAACTACTGCCTGGCTGAGAACAATGACTGGATGTCCTCCAATTGGTTGCAACTGAACCCCCGACAAGACGGAGGTCCTACTGATTGAACCGGGTCGCTGGCGTGATAAGAGTGCCTCTGGAGTGGCTACAGGATTGTTCTTGGGGTCTGCTCCGTTGATGGCCTCCACTAGGGTGCGGGATCTTGCTTTATCCTGGATGACAGACTGACAACTGAAGCTCAGGTGTCATCTGAGGTCCAAAGTGTTTTTTTACCACTTAAGGAATATCTCCAGGATTAAATCCTTAGTTCTGCCAGAGTACCCGTCGTCACTGGTACATGCCTTTGTTACATCCAGGCTTCATTACTTTATTGCTCTATAGTTTGGGGGGGGGGTCACTGGAGGGACCCTCCGCCGGCTGCAGGTGGTGCAGAACGCAGTGGCCAGGTTGCTGACGGGCCTGTCTAGGTCTAGTCATGTGACCCCAGTCCTGTGAGCTCTGCACGGGCCGCCTGTCAGGTGGAGGATCATCTTCAAGGTGGGCTTGCTCACCTATAAGGCCATATAAGGACTGGGTCCTGGTTATCTGGCTGATCTCCTGACACCTCAGTCTACTCCCTCCGCTCCTCGATCAGGGGCCTCCTTATGGTTCCAAGGGCCAGATTAAAAACCTCCAGCGACATCAAGCCTTTGATGTCGCTGGACCAGCCTTTGGAACTCCTTTCCAGTTTCTGTTAGGGAAGCCCAGACATCGAGATGTTTAAGAAGGGTCTAAAGACTTATTTATTCTGCTTTGCCTTCCCTGATGAATTTGATTAAACTTAAACTAGCTCTGGTCAGACATTATATTACTAAATGTTATTGTTTTAATATTGTATTTTATGTCCGTGTGTTTTTCTGTATTTATTTTGTATTATCCTGCCTGTTTTATTTATTTTATTTATTGCAAAATTGAATTACAACCTTTGAGCTAAAAGCTCATTTACAAAGGATCCTCATCAAACAGAGAGTGGGGAACATCAGCACATGGACAGTGGAGAAAAACAGAAGCAGCTAGAAGGCACTGTCAGTTATACATCATTAAAAAGGCTAAACAGCACTACAAATAGAAGGATGTGGAGAGACAGAATACACTGCAAAAGCCATCACTTAATTACATAATACAGGAAAATAGTTCCATAACAGATTAGGTGAATAAAGTGCAGATTGCAACTATGTACAAAGTATGAGAATTCCTAGAATGCAGCTATAGAGCTTAGACAGGTTCCCCGAGGGAGCAATTAATGTGACCACCGACAGGTACAGTCATTAAGGGAAAGTAGGCTACAGGCTAGAAGGGTCAGGGGGAGAGCACAATGGTAGGTGACAGCTTAAAGGTCGGGGGGGCTAAGCGAGTGTGGAGGTAGGGGGAAATGGAGGGTCAGGAGGGCTAAGGGGGTTGGGGAATGGGGGATCAAGGGGTCGATAGGTGGGGGATTAGTGGGAGATTCTTAGGAGCTACAGGTCACCACAGCCAAGCCATACTGTGTCAGGGGGCACCGGGAGGACTAGAAATGACTGGGGTGTTCTTACAGCAACATTGTACAGGAGGGGAGATGAACTTCCGAATTTCAGATTTGAACTGGCCAAGGTGAGTAAAACTAGCAGTGGCCTGGGGGAGCTCATTTAGCCAGGTGGGGGCCCTTACTGCAAAGGCTTGCCTCCCCAAGGCAGTTCTTCTGAAAGGTACTACTAGGGCATGTCTTGTAACACTTCTCGTGGAGTGCTCAGCTGGGACCGGATGGAATAAGACTTTGGGGGGGGTGCAAGACCTAGAAAGGCCTTCTTCCCTAGAAGGCAGGAGTGGAGCTTTATTCAGTCCATGAGAAGAAGCAATCGTGTCCCAATATAAAGGTTGCATGTGTGCATAAGGCGATCTGTGCCTAAAACAAAGCGGCATGCTTTGTTGAGGATAGTATGGACCCTGTGCATGCTGGTTTCAGAAGCTGTGCCATATACCACACTACCATAGTCCATGATGGGTAGAAATGTCCCTCTTACTGCCTGGACCCTAGCCTCAGGTTTGAGGCAGAACCAAAACCTATATAGGGCCCCTAACTTCCTACTGGCAGCAGTGGTAATATTTCGTATATGTTCACTGAAAGAGGGGACCTGCTTATTGTAACTGGAGGTACTGGAAACCAGGGCACCTGCTCAAGGGTGGAGTGGGAGTTGCACAAAATTGAGAAGGGAGTGGTATACCTCCTCTTTAGGCTTCTGGCAAAGAGCATTGACTTGTTTTTTTTTGCTGTTGAGCACAAGCATGCTATCTTTGAGCCAGTCCTGTAGGAGGTCAAAGTTGTACTACATGTCCTTAGTGAGTGCATCTTGGCAAGAGCCTCAAGAGAATACTACCATGTCATCTACATAGACCAGTACCTGGAGGAGGGCACACTCTGGAAGGTTGTTCACAAAGAGCGCCCAGAGCCTCAGGGACTGGGTGCCATATAAATAAATGTGCCTTGCTTGCCCATTCCACAGAGAACTTTAGGGCTGTTCCAGAACTCATTCAGTTCATACAAGCCTGCCAAAGTCTGCAGCAGAGTGTGAAGGGAAGCAGGTCTGTGGCTATGTTACTGGAAGAGACGGACCAAACATCTACCAGAGGAGCGCGAAAGTGAATTAAATAGAAAAGCAGATCTCTTGCTTCAACAAAAAGGAAGTAATCACATACTAGCTCAGTGCAAACCAAAGCTGAAGTGCTAGAGCTATACTTTAAGAGAATTTGCTGAGCTGCAGCTTTAACTGCTAACTGATTACAGCCAACCTGGGAAGCCACCAAGCTAGAACCACTGCTCAGTATTGGTCACCACAACACAATAGGGACTGGATGCCAGGAAGTGGTGTTGTGGTTCAGGTTTCACAGGCTCAGCTGTCTGGTGTGCAAAGAACACAGTCTGCTAAAGGCAGAAGTAAAGAGAGGCCTGACTACAACTGGAGAAAACAGATATTTTACCAGCCAGTATCAGAGGCCATGAGATTGAGGGAGCTGGCAGTGAAACCAGTCAGAGAGGGACTTCCCACAACTTAGCCATCACGCCTGTGCTTCAAGGGAGATCAGGTGGTCTGGGAGAACTGCGAGTAAATCAGGGCTTGCCCTGCATCACTGTAACATAGTTACTGGGAGTTCAATTAATAGAAAAGGTCATCTGGCCAGGGATTACAAATACCTAGTTGGATTTAGGGCTGTCACGATAAACCAACAGTGCTATACAGGTGACCGGCATTCAGAAGCAGATGAAATTTGCTGCGTCAGGAGAAAGGCCAAGCAGTAGATGGCTGGCATGAGGCAGCACACCTCAGCCAGGTAGTGCTGGTGACGAGTTCAGGCATAACACTGTAGCTTACTGCTCCTGCAAGGGTATTGTATGTCCAAGACCATAATGCATTGCTCACACCAGGTGAGGAAGGAAAAGGGGTGAAAATTGGTGAGAAAAACTCCCTGTGGACTATCTGATGGCACAAGCAGCCTGAACAGGGTATATACCTGAAAACAGGGTATACCTCTGGTAGGATGGCTGGGCTAATGGATAAATGGTAGATTTAAAAAGCAAACAAACAAAAAAAAAAAAACACACATTTAAATGCACCCTGGTGGTGCAGCAGTAGCATTACCACCCATCACATCAGTGACCCAGGACAGGAAAAGACCTCGTGTTGCTGGGGGCCAGCCTGGGAGGAGAAGGATGAGGCATTCAACAGACTGCTCTCTTCCCGGGGTGGGGTGGGGGAGGTTTGTTGTTCCTGCCGAATGACTGTGTGACAGGGTGGATTAGGACCCTGTCCTAGTTGTTATGGAGAAAGTGTTTAAATGCAAGGATCTGTTCTGTTCTTTCCTTTTCTGTCTCTTCTCTGTCTGGCTGCACAACCCAATCTTCCTGTGAGACCTCAGACTTGATCACCCCGAACAGTCTCTCACAATTCTTTGCCTCACTGTCTCTCAGTTCTCTCTCGCTGTCTGTCTTATTCTACCTTGCATAGCTGCTAATATATGTTTATGCAGTTCATTATGTGGAAATGAAACTGATATTGGGATGCATTTTGTTTAGAAAATAGTGTTACTGTTGAAATGTATATATTTATAATTTGAGATGATTGCAGAAAGCTATTGTAAACTCTAGAGGTTACCTTAGTGAAAATCTTTGAGCTGTTTGCAAAGCTGTGCAAAAAGGAGCTTCAACTCAAGAAGTACACTGTGTTCTAGAAGCTCCTGCCTGATATTTACAAAAACTGGATGCTTGCAAAGAATGGGTGTTGATAAGGGATTGAAGTTGGAGGTACTGAATATAAACTTGGCTTATATGCTGATGACATACTACTATTTCTCAGTGAACCAGAGTCTTCCTTAATGAAACTTTTTAGGCAGATAGGAATTTTTTCAGAAATATATCAGGTTACTTCTAAATATCTGTCGTGAGGCACAGGTCAAGAAGCACAGGAAAACCAGGAGCAGTTGTAGAATTCACCAAAAATATTTATTTACACTAGCAGTATCATAAAATAAACTTGCTCAGTATAACTGTTTACAAAGGCAAAATAAAATAAAGTTTTCGCTCAGTCTGTGTCCCTTGTTCTCCTGATCTTTTGCAGTTGCAGCTTAGCTCTTTTTCAACCCCATCCTTCGCAAAACATCCTGTCCTTGTAAGTTTCAGGAGCTGCTAAAAACAGTGTGCTTTGAGTTGAGGTCTTTATGCAGCGCTTTGCAAGTTTGTAAAAGGCTGGAAGATTTGCACTCAAGTAACCTCTAGAGTTTACAATACCTGTCTACAATCATCTCAAATTATAATTATATTCATTTCAAACAGTAACACTATATATTTTCTCAACAAAAGAGATCCTAAGATCAGTTACATTTCCATACAATGATTTGCACATATTTTTATATCAGCATATTTGCAAGGGAGGAAAAACAGACAGCAAGAGAATGGGATACAGAGACAGGCAAAGAATTGCGGAATGTCGGGTGATCAAATCCAAGTCTCACAGGAAAATTGGTTCAAACCAGACAAAGAAGAGACAGAAAAGGAAAGAATAGACCTTGCATTTAAACACTTTCTCTAACAAATGGGAAAGGGTCCTATTCTACCCTGTCACATACACCCCCCTCCTTAAGAGGGAACCTGTTTTATTAAAACAGATTTCCAAAACGTTATATTCTCTACTGACATTTGCTGCTTTCTGCAATTAAGCACATGTACATCATCTCTCGCTTTTTTTTTTTTTAACAGTATAGCAAACAGTAAAGTTTAAACCCACACATTTGTTTTTCAACCTTCAGATCCCTGAAGTCCTGATCCACATCTTGACAGAAAATCAGCATTGCTATTCTCTTTACCAGATTTGTGTATCGCAGTGAATTTAAATGGCTGTAGTGCCAGGTCCCACTTCATTAACAGTTTATTTTCTGTTGTGTGCAACAGTAACAAAACCTTTTTTTTTTTACCCCATGGTCATAATAAACCTTCTGCCAATTTTGGGCCTCTTCCCGATTACTATGGCCAATTTCAACATATTTTGCCAGTTTCTTTCTTAGGGCACACATGTAAGATGTTATAGATTGTTTTTGAGTGGGGTTATCTTCCCATGTTTCTTTTCTTACATCCAGTGGCCCTCTTGGCTGCCTACCATACAGCATTTCAAATGATGAAAACCCTGTTGATGCCTGTGGCACTTCTCTGCAGGCAAAAAGTAGGTAAGGCAAGTATTGGTCCCAATCTTTCCTTCCTTTTACAAATCTTTTAATATGCATTTTAGGGTTTGGTTAAACGCTCAACAAGACCGTCCTGTCTGAGGGTGATAAGGGAGGTTCTTATGGCAGTGATACTAGCAGACTGTATAGCTCCTAAGCAATGCAGCACCAAAATTACTACCCTGATCAGTAATAATTCTTTAGGTACGCCCACTCTACTGAAAATGTTGGCAAGCTCTGCTGCAACTTTGGGGCTGTAACAGTACGCATTGAACTGCTTCTGGGCATCGAGTAGCATAGTCACATACTACCAAGATAAATCTAATATCATTTCTACTCTTGTCTAAAGGACCAACCACATCCACTGCAATTTCTCAAAGGCACATCTAACAAGGGCAGGGGCACCTTGTCTTTTCTAGTGACTGGTGCTACTTTCTGATTGTCAGCACAGGAATTACAATAGGTAGCAACATCTTCATAAATTCCAGGCCAGTAATATCTACAGAGCAATCTGGCAAGGGTGCGATCCCCTCCCTGAGTGACCAACTGTTTTGTCTGTTCCTGTGTCTGAGGTTTAACCCAAACTCTATACAGTAACCCATTACATTTTTTAAACATTGGTCCACCCTGTTTTGGTTTCACCCCCAGCTGCTTGAAATAATCCTGGAGAGAAACATCATTAGCTTGCTCTGAAAGAAAATCACAATCAGTTAATTTAGTTTCAGCATTTTCATATTTTAACCCTTCATGTCCATCAGTCATTTGTTGCCATCGTTTCTTCAGGCATCATCTTGCTTTCCTGGATTTCCGTATCTTGGAGCTGCGCTTCAAACAAGCCCAAATCAAAATCACTGAAAGGAAAAGTGTCCCCACCATCTGAAATTTTCTCTGCCTGAGCTCTTGTCACCACAGCTGCTGAAACATCAGGATTTACACTTTCTTTGATCAACTCAGTAAACTCTGGGAAGTCATTTCCGATAATCACAGGTACAGGTAACTTAGGTACTATCCCCGCTTTCATTTGGTGCCACACACCCTTAATGGTCAGAGCCACTTGAGTGGTGGGATAGCATCAAGTGTCCCCATGGATGCAGATGACACCAGTACCTGGTCCCTTTGCACTGTGTTTTCCCAGCACTTTAACATGCACTAGTGTCTGTCCGCTTCCCGAATCAAAGCATTCCTTCACAGTCTTATCCCCCACCTTCACATCTGTTAAGTACTTGCCCCAATTTGACAAGGACAAATCTGCTCCAGTGACACTCTCCTTACTACGGCAGTTTCTTTCAAAATGACCTGGCTTATTACAGTTATGGAAGATAATGTCTTTCGGACCAGATCAGTTACCCTCACCAGATTTCCCTCAGGCTTGGAATTTAAATGGTTGGGGAAGTGTCTTAACACGCTATTGTTACCGCTGTTGTAGCATGTATCTGGCAATTTGGTAGTCCTTGGCCAAAGACACAACCTTTTCCCACTCTCTAGTTTGGTGTCTTTTTACCCACAGCTGCACATCTGTAGGCAAGATGTTAATGAATTGCTCCATGGCAAATGTGTCAATGGTCGGTGGGACTGTTTTGCTCCTCTGGTTGGAGCCATTTTATCAAGAGTTCTCCGAGTCGGGTGAAGGCTTCGAGGATTGCTGATCAATCTGTACTTCAGAGAACAAAATCTCTGCCTGTATCGCCTCCGGAGATGCTATACCTTTCAGGATTTCGCTTCTCACCAGGTCATAGTTTTCTGACTGTGCAGTGCCCATGCTGCTGTAGGCAAGTTGGGCATTTCCGTCAGGTAGGGTACCAGTCTGATTGTTCCATTGCTGCTCTGGCCACTGGCAGGCTGTGGCTCGCTTTCAAAAGTCATCAGGTATGCCTCAATATCGTCTGAGGGGCACAACTTTGTAAGTTTAATGGCTTTTAAGTTGCTTGCATTTTGTTGCTCGTCTGGATCTGTGCTGAATCCTCTGCCATTGATAGCTTGCAAGGCATTCAGCCATCACTGCTCCCATCGTTGCATCTCTTCTCTCATCTGCTGCTCCTGTCACTGCATCTCTTCTTTTCTCTGTTCTTCTAAACACTGCATCTCTTTTTATCTCTGCTTCTCAGTCTCTTTTTACTGTATAGCCCACCATTTGAAAAAGTCCATCAGGCTTACAGGTTTTGTCACTGCCTGTTCTTTTTCCATAACTTGTGCTGGCTGTACAATCTAAGACTGGATTTCTATCTCTGCTAGTTTGGCTGCCATTCTCCTGGTAACCATTCCTGGACTTGCTGCTGCAGAATCCATACCTTCCTCTGTGCTTCCCTGGTACTAGGTCCAGTATCCATGCACAAAACTCCTGTCTTAGGGTATGCATGACATAAATCCCCTTCTAACACCATCTGTCATCGAGGCACAGGTCAGGAAGCATAGGAAACCAGAAGTGGTTGTAAAATCCACCAATTCATTTATTTATTCTAGCAGGATCATAAAATAAACTTGTTCAGTATAACTCTTTACAAAGGCAAAATAAAAGAAAGTTTTCTTTCAGTCTCTGTGTCCTTGTTCTCCTAATCTTTTGCAGTTGCAGCTAGCTCTTTACAAGTCTTTTCAACCCCATCCTTGGCAAACATCCTGTCCTTGTAAGTTTCAGGAGCTGCAAGAATATAGTGTGCTTTGAGATGAGGCCCCTTCTGCAGCGTATGCAAAAGGCTGGAAGATTTGCACTCAAGTAACCTCTAGAGTTTACAATAGCTTTCTCAAGGATTTATTTAACTCCAAAAATTGATTAGCGTTTTGCTTATAAAAGTGCTAAAACATTGTGAAAAATGCATAGCACTTGCTTTACTGTGTTTAACATAACACTTCTAGAAAACCTATATAAATAAATACTTTCTGTACAGTTAGCATTGTCCCAAGGAAAAAAACTGCTAATCAATTATTTAAAACCCTGTTTCTGCATTCATCTCAAATTATAATTATATGCATTTCAACAGTAACACTATATATTTTCTTAACAAAAGGATTCCAATATCAGTTACATTTCCATACAATGATTTGCACATATTTTATATCAGCATACAGTATTTGCAAGGCAGGAAAAACAGACAGCAAGAGAGAACTGAGATACAGTGACAGACAAAGAATTGCGAGAATGTCGGGGTGATCAAATCCGAAGTCTCACAGGAACACTGGGTTCCGCAACCAGACAAGGAAGAGACAGAAAAGGAAAGAATAGATCCTTGCATTTAAACACTTTCTCTAACAAATGGAACAGGGTCCTCTTCCACCCTGTCACACTATCAAAACAGAGGCATTAACTTTTTCATACCAGGCTCCCCTTAAAGTACAAAGAAAATACCAGACGAGACAGGATGTGCCCAAGTTGAAATATGTAGGGATATATCTGGCCACTACCCCAAATACCCTTTTTCAAGATAATTAGGCAGGGTTAGTCAAAAATTTGGTCCAGGATGGGAGGGCGTTAGTGAGCCCGAGCAACATGGCTGCCTTAGTTTAGAGTTCTTCAACGAGTTGGACCTTTGTAACTCAAACAAGTAATTTTTAGACTGAATCGAGGGGAAAAATACTCAGGAGCAGCAATCTAAAGACCTAAAGAATACCATGGAAATCCTCAAAGGATCGTAATCTCCAGGACGGAGAAAAAGCAAAGAATGTATGGGTCCCAGCTGCCACGCGTCCACCTCGTAACAGACATCTGAGGCAGGAAACCCTACAATCACTAGGCCTCAAAATAACCAGATTAATAGCATCAGTTTCTGGACTGGCTGAAAAAAAAAAAAAAAAATCAATGGCATATCTAATAGAGTCGCATGCTGGAAACCTCGATTGACTGTCTCAGCCGAATCTTCGAGGCAAAAAGCGATCAGATGCAGCTTTGGGCGCCATCAATGGGGTGATAAGAGAGCAATCACTTCAGAATGCAGTTAGAAAACTTGGAAACCACATGAGGGCTCCAAACATCAGTCTATTAGGGCTTCCAGAGGGTTGCGAGGAGACCATTTGGTTCTCTTCCTCCATGACTGGCTCAGACAACAATTTGGGAAGATGCAGGCCCACGATACAGGGCATAGAAAGACCTACAGGATCGCTTCTAGAGGTAGACCTGATAATCCCAAGCCCCACGGGCAGTTCTGGCTATCACTGATGCATGCTTTCACTAGGGGCTACCTGTTGGCATTAGCCAGACAACATAAGACACTCCTTTGTGAGGGGAAATGGTCTGACTCTACCCAGATATCAGCTTTGCCACTAGACAACACAAAAACAGTTTGACGGCACCAGCGCACTTCTGCATGAAGCTGGGATTCAGCGCAGCATAATTTTCCCAGCCCGACTGAGAATCATGCATCAGAGGAAGATCTTTATTTTCTCGGATGTGAAAGAAGTGGACTGTTGGGCTCAAAAGCACATCCCAAGAAGAAGACGCCCCGCAGAGCATACTGAGAATTCTTCAGATGACAAGTTATGAAAAAGTAGAGTGGATTACTCCAAACAAGATTAAGAGGACAGAGGAGGACATTATTTGAACTTCTAATACCAGTCCTTTAAACCCCGGTGGGGTGTGAGTGAGTACTGTATTCACGGTCATTACGGGACTGTCATTCCTGACATTATTTTTTGTGTGCTTAAGTTAAACAAAATAGTTGCTCCATAAGCCTTCTGTTTTAAATGATATTTTTGTTTAACGCTAGTTCCTTGTTTGGGACCCAAGTCCTTCTTGTTAATGCTCTTATAAATACATGTAACTTAATTTAAAGGTGGCACAACCTTAGATTTAGCACAGTTTTAAGGTGCTTAAATTACAGCTAAAGCATGGACCTTGTCAAGTTCCCTGTTAGGGGACACTATAATTTCTGGACTTTATATATGGACACTGAAATAGTATGTTTCCATGCCACTCATGGGCTCTAAATCTAGCAAACTTTCTGTTAAAAATTAGTATGATTATTTAAGTAACCCCCAGAGATGTATCTTAAAGCAGTGGAATGTGTACTAAGTTGGAATTTTAGAGGGGTGGCATCCTCAATGTACTAATATTGGTCCAGTCACTGCTTGGCATGTATTTAACCTGTTTAATGAAAAACAATAAATATAAAGTAAAAAAAAAAAAAAAATTTGCTCCAGGATTACAGGAGATGGGCTCTCCTTCCCCTCCATTCCAGGACTCAGGCCACAAAAATGAACATACTACTAAGATTCTTACACTTATTTCAGAGTGTCCCTTGCCCGGTTCACACCAGATACTGATAGAGTGACAAAGGCAGTTAATGTCATATCTGGGGACTTACCAGACCTCGAGTAAAGAGATAGGTAGGTATACTATTTAAGAAAGAAGGGGACTCGCTGTCCCCTTCTGCCTGGGTATTGATTGCATCGCAGATGAAAATCGAAACATGGCAGAACCCACACTTTATTTCCCACTGGAAAATGATAGAACTTCATCTGGTTACCCCCCCCTTTACATGTTCATCCTTTCATTACTCCTCCAAGAAGGTATGAGAGTCTGCCACTCCCTGTAGGGGTTAGGGTAGCTCTGGAGGGATGGCGACGGGGTACCCACAAGGGCCCCACCTCACAGAACTTATGGAGATATGTTTGGTGGGCATGGGACGAGTGCTTCCAGCCAGCCTTGATGGACCCTTGGTTCAGGCGACAAGCGGAATTAGGTCTCTATGCTCCTTAGCAAATAATACAGGGAAGCTCTCAGATGTCGTTTGAGGCGGCGGCCCCGAAATATAACCTGAACCCCTCTGACAGATTTCAATATAATTAAAAAAAGAATTATATAAATACTAGCCTTAACAAACCAACAACGATAAAAGTGCTGGATTCCCCTCCTTCCCCATTTGAAAGAATGTGGGCCTCTCCTACAAGGAAGGGTGCCATCTCCCTTTTATATACAAGATCTTGGATACCATACACAATTACTGAAAACCAAATGGGAAGAGGAGTTAGGGGTACTAATTGAACCTGAAGTTTGGGACCAAACTTGGTCTGCCACTTGGAGTACCACCTCGTCGCCAAATTGGCATGAATTTCTCTGGAAAATTAAAACCCAATACTTTTCGGTCCCCAGAGTATAGTCTAAATTTGCCTCTAATAGAACAGCAGTACCCTGGAGGAGATGTGGGGAAGGCTCAGCAGGTCACGCCCATATTTTCTGGCTATGCCCACAGATTAAGTCATACTGGACAGAGATGGTTCAAGAACTGCAGACCATTTTTACAGGAATAAAGGAGATCTGTCCGGAACACCTATTATTGGGTCTAGAAATACAGGGGATGAGAGGAAACGAAGCCAAATATTTGTGGAAAATACTTATTGCAGCAGCATTTAAAGCCATTACGATGTGTTGGCTACAAGTAGATCCCCCACTAACAGAAGAGTGGAACAACATTATTTCCCAAATACAGGAAATGGAACGTATTACATTCTCTGTCCAACACCGTACCCCACAATACATTAATAGGTGGGCTAGGTGGGAGTTGCATGCCCCGACCTAATAGCAATTCCCCTGATATAATAATTTAAGGATTCTCCTCTCAGTAGGATATTAAGCTATCCCCCCCTTTGTGTTTTCTTCTTATTTCTATTATCAAATAGGAAGGTAATTAATATAATCCTTAGAACTGTATAAATTCTAATCTTATTTCCCTGTCTAGACTTCTGTATAATGTCTATATACCTCAATGGAACGGCTGGACTCATTAATTGAAACGGATTAGTTTAAGGTGATTTTACAACTTGGAAGGGGTGGGTGGGCAAGAACGCAGCTTTATTTCTTTTTCTTTATTTATACCTTCCTGATTTCGCAAGGTGAAGGTTATAACAGAACATCGGGAATGTGTTATTTGAGATTCAGTTTTCACAAATTGTGGATAGATACACTATTACTGAATTTAATCCTAAATAGATTGAAAGCAACATAAAACGCACTTGAGACTTCGCAATGTACAATATGCACTGTTCACTGATCTTATGAAAATACAATAAAGATGAGTTTAAAAAAAGAATGGGGGTTGAAAGGACTTATAAGGGAGCTAAACTGCAACTGCTGTCAAGAAGAAGAAGAAAGGGACACAGAAGACTGAAAGAAAAACTATTTAATTTCTCCTCTGTACATAGTTATTATGAAAGAGTTTTTTTTTTTTTTTTATGTTACTGCTACTGTAAATAAATATTTTTGGTGAATTCTACAACTGCTCCTGGTTTTCCTTATGCTTCCTGACCTGTGCGTCGATGACAGCTGGTGTCAGCCTAAGGGGGATTTAAGCCATGCATACCCTAAGACAGGAGTTCTGTGCGTGGGAACTGGACCTAGTTCCAGGGAAGTGGCAGAGAAGATACGGATTCTGCAGCAGCAAGTCCAGGAAGGGTTACCAGGAGAATGGCAGCCAAACCAGCATAGACAGAAGTCCAGTCTGAGATTGTACAGCCAGCACAAGTCATGGAAAAGAAAAGGCAGTCACAGAACCTGACAGCCTGATGGACTTTTTCAAAATCATGGCTATACAACAAAAGAGACTGAGAAGCAGAGAGAAAGATTCAACGTTTAGAAGCACAGAGGAGAGAAGAGATGCAGCAACAGGAGCAGTGATGGCTGGATGCCTTGCAAGCTATCAAAGGCAGAGGATCTGGCACAGATCCAGATGAGCAACAAAATGCAAGCAACTTAAAAGCCATTAAACTTACAAAGTTGTGTCCCTCAGATGATATTGAGGCATACCTGACAACTTTTGAAAGAGTTGGCACAGCCTGCCAATGAAAAAAAAAAAAAAAAATCAGCAATGGACAATCAGACTGGTACCCTACTTGACAGGGAAAGCCCAACTTGCCTACAGCAATATGGACACTGCACAGTCAGAAATTTATGACCTGGTTAAAAGCGAAATCCTGAAAATGTAGGACATCTCTGGAGAGACATACAGGCAGAGATTTTGATCTCTGAGGTATAACTTGGTCGACAATCCTCGAGAAGCCTTCACCCGACTCCGAATACTCCTGATAAAATGGATCCAACCAGGCCCACAGCTCATCAACACATTTGCCATGGAGCAATTCATCAACATCTTGCCTACAGATGTGCAGCTGTGGGTAAACAAACACTGACCAGAGAGTGGGGAAAAGGTCGTTTCTTTGGCCGAGGACTACCAAATGGCCAGACAGACACCACAGCAGCGAGGTAACAGCCAAGCACTGTTAAGACACTCTTCTCCCCCCCCCCATTTAAATTCCAAGCCTGATAAGAACTCTGGTGGGGGTAACAAATCTATGCCCAAAGATGTTATCTGCTATATCTATAAGCCAGGCCATTTTGCAAGAAACTGCCATAGTAAGGAGAGTGGCACTCGAGCAGATTTGTCAGTGGCAAATTGGGGCAAGGACTTAACAGACGTGAAGGTGGTGGATAAGACTGTGAATGGACTCATTGATTCGGTAAGCAGACAGACCCTAGTGCATGTTAAAGTGCTGGGAAAACACTGTGCAAAGGGACCAGCTACTAATGTCATTTGCATCCACGGGGACACTCGATACTATCCCACCACCCAAGTGACTGACCATTAAGGGTGTGTCGCAACAAATAAAAGTGGGGGTAGTACCCAAGTTACCTGTACCTGTGATTATCGAAAATGACTTTACAGGATTTACTGAGTTGATCAAAGAAGGCATAAATCCTGATGTTTCAGCAGCTGTGGTGACAAGAGCTCAGGCAAAGAAAATTTCAGATGGTGGGGACACTTTTCCTTTCAGTGATTTTGGCCCTCTCCAAACTACATCGTAAAACCCCCTCTGTAACGTTACAGAGGGTCCAAACCGATACTGCAACAGTTAGCATTTACACCTGTAACGTTACAGGAGGCGTTCTCATAACTGTTGTTGAAACCACTTATGAGGTGGTTTCAACAATGGTTACGAAAACGGTTCTGCCTCTGTAACGTTACCAGCTGTAGTGTGGACGCATGAGCGTGTAGCCCCAGCATTGCCCTCAGTGCAGCAAGAACTGCATTGTGGGATAGGGTGCTGACCATAACGGTCACACATCACCCACAATGTGGACCGACTGTAACGGTTCCAAACCATTATCACCACGTTCACTGGCAGTGTGGACACACTGTAACGGTTACCATCTGTAATGGTTTGAAACCATTACAGGGTTTTAGTGGTGTAGTGGGACGGGTCTTTGATTCAGACTTGTTTGAGCGCAGCCCAAGATCCGGAAATCCAAGAAAGAGACTATGCCTGAAGAAACTATGGCAACAAATGACTGATGGACATGGACATGAAGGGTCAACATATGAAAATGCTGAAACTAAATTAATAACTGATTGTGATTTTCATTCAGAACAAGCTAACGATGTTTCTTCCAAGGTTATTTTAAGTAGCTGGGGTAAACCAAACAGGGTGGACCAGTGTTTAAAAAATGTAACGGGTTACTGTACAGAGTTTGGATTAAACCTCAGACACAGGAACAGAGATCAACTGATTATACCACAGAAGTATAGAATAGAGTTATTACAGATAGCACAATAGTACTATGGCTGGTCACTCAGGGAGGGATCACACACTTGCCAGATTGCTGCATAGATTTTACTGGCCTGGAATTCCTGTGCAGAGTGCCCGAAGTAACCCCAGTCACTAGAAAAAAAAAGACAAGGTGCCCCTGGTGCCCCTACCCTTGATAGATGTGCCTTTTGAGAGAATTGCAATGGATGTGGTTGGTCCTTTAGACAAAAGTAAAAAGGGTAATAGATTTATCCTAGTAGTATGCGACTATGCTACTCTATACCCAGAAGCAGTTCCAATGCCGTACTGCTGCAGCTCCAAAAGTGGCACCAGAGCGCGCCCAATTTTTTTTCAGCAGAGTGGGTATACCTAAAGAAATTACTGATCAGGGTAGTAATTTTGGTGTTGCATTGCTTAAGGAGCTGTACAGACTGCTAGGTATCACTACCATAAGAACCTCCCCCATCACCCTCAGACAGACGGTCTTGTTGACCGTTTTAACCAAACCCTAAAACACATTTTAAAAAGGTTTGTAAAAGGGGAAGGGAAAGATTGGGACCAATACTTGTCTTACCTACTTTTTGCCTACAGAGAAGTGCCACAGGCATCAACAGGGTGTTCGCCATTTGAAATGCTGTATGGCAGGCAGCCAAGAGAGCCACTGGATGTGATAAAAGAAATGTGGGAAGATAACTCCACTCAGAAACAATCTATAATTTCTTATATGTGTGCCCTAAGAAAGAAGCTGGCAAAATATGCTGAAATTGCCCATAGTAAGCAGGAAGAGTCCGAAAACCAGCAGAAGGTATATTATGACCATGGGGTAAAAGAAAAAGGTTTTGAGCCAGGTGAAAAGGTTTTGCTGCTGTTACCTACAACAGAAAATAAGCCATTAATAAAGTGGCAAAGGTCTTATAAGGTTTTAGACATACTGGCACTGTTAACTACAAGATTGAGACCCTGACAGGAAAAAATTTGTCTAAGATATACCATGCTAACCTCCTCAAGAAATGGGTTGGAAAAAATGCCAAAGCTGCTTTGCTCCTTTTACCAGAAACTGATAAAGAAGATAATGATGTAGCTTATGATAGACTGGAACAGACTGTAAATCCTGAACCTGTAAAGGTGAAGATTTCCTTAACCTTAGGACAAACTGCAGACATTCGTAATGTGCTCAAGACATTTAACAGTACTTTTACTACGGTACCAGGCCGAGTAAAAGGGGTTGAGCATGTAATAGTGACAAGGAATGCTCATCCTATTTGGCAAAAGACATACAGGTTAACAGAACGGTTAAGAGCCAACGTGGTTAAGGAAATACAGAAAATGAAAGAATTGGGTATCATGGAGCAGTCAAGGAGTGCTTGGTCATCTCCAATGGTAACTGTAACAAAAAAGAAGGGGGTATTAGACTCTGTCTTGATTTAAGGAAACTTGAAGTGTCAGAATTTGACAGTTATCCTATGCCCAGAATAGATGATTTGGTGGACAGACTGGGGAGTGCAAAGTATATCAGTACCCTCTATCTCACCAAGGGTTACTGGCAAATACCTTTAGCTAAAGAATCCAGAGATAAAACTGCATTTGCCACCCCTATAGGATTCTACCAGTTCACCACATGCCATTTGGTTTACGTGGTGCGCCAGCTACATTCCAACGGTACATGGATGTCATTTTATCCCCTCACACTGGTTATGCTGCGTACCTGAATGATGTTGTGGTGTACAGTCCAGACTGGTAAAGTCAGCTGGAACACCTATGAGCAGTTATCCAAGCTATCAAAAATGCAGATCTGACTATTAATCCTACCAAATGTGCATTGGGCATGTAGGAAACCAGATATTTGGGCTATGTGTTGGGAAATGGAGAAGTTAAGCCAGAGGTTTCCTTTTTTTTTTTTGTTTTAAAGTTACTCCTTTTTTCCTGGTGGCTCCTTGGTCTGCTTCATGTCCCAGCATCCGCCCCATCCGGCCGTCTGCCACGGTCCCTGGAGAACCTCCACTGCTAATTACCCCCATGGCTTGCCCCCGCGGCAGGGAGGCGGAGAGCCCCCCACTTACTTCCCACCGAATCAGGATCCAGTAGCCACAGTGGTGTCCCCAAGGCCATGTGTCCCTTGATGGCCACTGCCGCCACGACCATATGCCATATTTTCCCAATTTCTTGTGCGTGAGGGGCATGCAATGATGCTGGTGGGGGCACCACGTGTCCGTGACCGCACTCCTCCCGCGCCATGCCCCAACTCACCCGGGCCCAGTAAGGTACTAGGCACCACCTCAGCCTCCGCCAGAGGTCGCCAGAGCGCCACCCCTGAAAACCCCCTCCCCGGAGAGGGAGAGCAGTCCTACGGATGCTCAATCCCTCCCCGCCCATGCTGACCCCTAGCGACCCAAGTCCATTCCCAAACACGGGTTGCTGGCATGGAGTGAGGTGTGGCATCCAGCGCCTCAACCCTCAGCGCCACTAGGCCTGCTCAAAGCCAGAGATTTCTAAAATGGAAACTGTACCTAACAGCTTTATACCTAAAACAAAGAAACATGTCAGGTCATTTTTAGGGCAGGCTCGTTATTATCGGAGATTTGTTCCCAACTTTGCTATGTTAGCTACTCCCCTCACTGAACTCACGAAAAAACGGCACCCAAATAATGTGAAATGGATCCAAGAGTGTGATGAAGCTTTTCAAGCCATAAAGGCTGCATTATGTTCAGCCCCTGTTTTAAAAAGCCCAGACTATGAGAAACCATTTTTGTTACAAACAGATGCATCAGAGGTAGGCCTAGGTGCAGTACTGAGTCAAAATATAGACGGGCTAGAACATCCTATTCTGTACATAAGTAGGACATTGCATGACAGAGAGAAACGGTACTCCACTATAGAAATGAAATGTTTGGCAGCAAAGTGGGCTGTGGAGTCCCTGCAGTTTTATTTGCTAGGAACCGATTTTGTTCTTGTAACAGATCACAGTCCTCTCTGTTGGCTTAACCAAATGAAAGATAAAAAATACAGAATCACAAGGAGGTACCTGGCACTACAGCCATTTAAATTCACGGTGATACACAAATCTGGTAAAGAGAATAGCAATGCTGATTTTCTGTCAAGATATGGATCAGGAATTGAGGATTTGAAGGCTGAAAAAACAAATGTATGAGTTTAAACTTTACTGTTTGCTGTACTATTATATAAAAACTGCTAATGTACAAGTGCTTAATTCTAAAAGTTAGAAGTTAAGGTTAGTAGAGAATTAATAAAAAGTTTTGGAAACCAGTTTAATAAAACAGGTTCCCCCTTAAGGAGGGGGTGCATGTGACAGGGTAGAATAGGACCCTGTCCCAGTTGTTATGGAAAAAGTGTTTAAATGCAAGGATCTGACCCGTTCTTTCCTTTTCTGTCTCTTCTCTGTCTGGTTGGCAACCAAATTTTCCTGTGAGACTTCGCACTTGAACACCCCAAACAGTCTTGCAATTATTTGCCTCTCACCGTCTGTCTTTTCCTACCTTGCATAGCTGCTAATGTAAGGTTATATGCAGTTCATTATGTGGAAACGAAACTGATATTGGAATCCCTTTGTTTAGAAAATATACAGTGTTACTGTTGAAATGTATATATTTATAATTTGGGATGACTGCAGAAAGCTATTGTAAACTCTAGAGGTTACCTTAGTGCATATCTTTGAGCCTTTTGCAAAAGCTGTGCAAAAGGGGCCTCAACTCAATAGCACACTGCATTCTAGCAGCCCCTACCTGATATTTACAAAAACAAGATGCTTGCTAAGAATGGGGGTTGAAAGGACTTGTAATGTAGCTAAACTGCAATTGCTGCTGAAGAAGACGAAAAAGGGACAAAGAGACTGAAAGAAAAAACTATTTAATTTCTCCTCTGTACATAGTTATGAACATGTTTATTTGTTTTATGTTACTGCTACTGTAAATAAATATTTTTGGTTAATTCTACAACTGCTCCTGGTTTTCCCTATGCTTCCTGACCTGTGCCTCTACTCACAGACTGCCACCAGGTGGAGGCCTAGTGGCAGTGCAGGCCTACAGGAAGGATGGAGTTACAAATTTTGCGAGCAAACGCGCCAAGCCCACACACACACACACACACACACACACACACACACACACACACACATGTTCGCGCAGTGCCTCCAGCACTGGGATTTGGGATGAAACTGAAAATCTAGAGACCTGGGCTTTATGACCCTGACCGTGTTTTGGGACGTCCAGAGTGATCTGGCTATGTCTGCCAGAGGGGAGGGGTAAGGGATGGCCACCGCGCACAGGAACAGGGCTGACAGCCGCCCAGGTCTGCTAAGGGAGAATAAAAACCTTTGTGGCGAAAAAATAAATAAATAAAGCATTTGGGTTTTTGGTTTGTTTGCAAGTTTGCTAGTTTAAGTGCACCCCCCCCCCCAAACAACCAAGAGAGGGCACTGCTCACCAATAAAGCTGCAAAGCAAGTACTGTGAATTGTGTGATTTGGGGCAGACTATTCAATTCTGGGTGGATCGGAAAGGGCACTGGAAGTGCAGCCCAAATTGTATACAACATGTGGCTGTGCTTAGGAGTGTGACTGAAGAGCAGCCCTTGTGTTCTTGAAGGCTGGGCCTGGATGACCAATTAAGAACCAGTGAAGATTCTTAAGTACTACCTCATATTACTAACCCCCTTTCATTCCTTTTAAGGGCTGCATCCCGACCCTAAATAAAATCCCTTATTTTTTCCGTTTCTAATCACTGCCTGAACACTTATACTATGCATATGTTGCTTACTTTGTGGGGACTGTGATTGTACCAAGTTGGTTCCAGAGCGGGTTGATCCTGTGTGGGAAGTGTGGAGGTCCTGCATCCCAGGGGTGGTACTGTACTTACATCAGGCCCACTGACACCTTTCTCTGAGTGGAAGCTCTGTGCTATTTAAATCTAATTTTGGATACAACTCCCCCCCAAAACCAGGAGTTTACTCAACCCAGATACCTCAACCTTGCTAATCTGGCCCATCGGCACAGTGGTACCACGCGTGACACTGGCGACCCACCTTCAGGAATGAGCGCAGGGCACCAGGGGCTGGCCTGGGGAAAAAGGATAGAGTTCAGAGTACGCTTCCTCCTCTGGGAGGAAGGCTTGCTGGCTCCACTGTTCCACTGCCACCTGGGTGACCACAGGTGGTAATGCAGCCAGGGTAGCTAGTGGGAAAGGTCGGACATAGGCAGGTGCCATGCACCTCGCCGCAGTCAGCGTGCATGCGCATCCCCGATGCCAACGCCAGAGTGGAGGGACTCAGAAATCCAGGAAAAAGACAGGCCCTCAGCAGCAACATGTCACTCCTCCATCTGGAACATGGTCTGGCTGGACAGGGTGAGGCCCCACCGCCTGTAGCCCCAGGGTAGAGAGATGACATTTGTAGGATGGAGTTGAAAGGCAAGCTTACAAGGTGATGGGGATGGAGGAGCCAGTAAGATGGTGGGCCAGGAACCGGGGCGGATTGTTGATTCCAAAAGGCAGGTAGTGATGTAAACACGGCCATCTGGTGGTATCAATATTATGTATATAGAGTTCACAGATGTAACATGTTTGTAAAGTTTGTCTTCAGCTGCAATAACAGGATTGCTAAGAAACCTCTCCAAATGAGACAACTCTATGGATGCATTACTTGGGGAAATGATGCTTTTAAAGGTTGGGTACATATTTCACACCATTTAAAAGAAGAACTGCACTGAACCAGTTAGTTTAATTGCCTTGTAGAAGCTGATTTTAAATATCAGTTCTAATTGTGTTATTGTTCCATCTGTTACACTAGTGGGCATTTCTGATTTACGAGCAGATAGTAAATACCATTTTAGAACTCTATGATGTAGAGTACGTCCCTTGCTCCGATCTTCTGTTGCCATAATTCATCCATGTTCTAATACAGAACTCTGTGGTTGTGAGGGACAAACTACATCATACAGTTCTAAAATGGTACTTAATACTGAAGTGGAAATCAGAAACACCTACTGAGGTTATTAATAGGCCGGTATAGATGGAACAATAACAGATCTAGAAACAGAGTTTAAAAAACAGATTGTACTGAGTAAAATTAATTGCACGTTCAATGCAGTTCTCCTTTAAGTCAAACTCACCTTAAGCCTGTTGGAGTCCAGCCTGAGTGCTGAGAGCAGAGGATCCAAGGAGTCAAACTCTGCCAGTACATGACTATGATTCAGGGACTACTGAATGGAAGACATTGCAGCCTCTAGAGGGCCCAAAAGGTGAATAAGTGGATAAGTATCACATCTTCTTTTATCTTCCCATAGGAGGTTCACGGGATTCTATAAACAGATTAGATAACTATAATCATAATCTAAAATCTAAATTAAACTATCAGATAATTACTTAAGTTAACATAAAATCTAGAGATTTAACATTACAGTAGATCCCAATGACCGCTTGGCCCACCCAGTCTGCCCATTTCCCTATCTACTGGATAAGCTGCAGATCCTAGTTAACCAGCAGCCTACTTCTTCCTACCCCTGCCCCTAGAATGGCCTTATGACTGTCCCATGCATGCTTGAATTCCACCGTTTTTGACTCCACAACCTCCTCCAGAAGGCCATTCCATGCATCCACAACCCTCTCTGTGAAAAAATACTTCCTTAAATTACCTCTGAGCGCGTCCCCCATCTTCAAATTGTGCCCTCTTGTTCTTCCACACCTCTTTTTTTGAAAGATGCTACCCTCTTGAACTTTGTTGATTCCCTTGAGGTACTTGAACGTTTCTATCATGTCCCCCTTCTCCCTCCTTTCCTCAAGGCTATACATATTAAGTTCCTTTGGTCTCTCTTCATATGTCTTCCGGTGCAGACCCTGCACCATTTTAGTTGCCCTCCTCTGGACAGCTTCCATCCTGTCTATGTCTTTGAAGAGATTGGGTCTCCAGAACTGCACGCAGTACTCCAGATGGGGTCTCACCACCTGTCTGTACAGAGGGATAATAACTTCCTGTTTTCTACTGGTGATGCCTCCCATGCATCCCAGTATCCCCCAGCCCTCCTTGCTGCCCTCTCACATTGCTTGCCCACCTTTAGGTCATCTGATATGACTACCCCCAGGTCCCTTTCCATTTTTGTTGTTGTTAGTATCTCACCCCCCATTGTGTACTCTTCCCCTGGGTTTTTGTTTCCCATGTGCATTACCTTGCACTTCTTAGCATTAAATCTAAGTTGCCATACATTTGACCATTCCTCTAACCTTGCCAAGTCCCTTCTCATCCTTTCCACCCCACCTTGTGCATCAACTCTGTTGCAGATCTTTGTGTCATCTGCAAGAGAGATATTTTTCTTCCAGTCCTCTACAATGTCACTTATAAAGACATTGAAGAGGACCGCCTAATACTGAACCTCCGCGGTACCCCACTAGTAACACCCTTTTCTTCTGAGTGGACTCCATTTACTATTACTCTCTGTGTCCTATTCTCCAGCCAATTTTTTACCCAGGCTGTCATCTTGGGACCCACTCCCAGGCTGGCTAACTTATATATTAATCTTTTGTATGAGACTGTGTCAAATGCCTTGCTAAAGTCTAGGTAGGCCATGTCCTCAGCCCCTCCCTGATCTACTACTTTGGTCACCCAGTCAAAGAAATCTATCAGATTTGTCTGGCATGACCTTCCCGCTGTGAATCCATGCTGCCTAGGGTCCTGTGCCCCTCTGGCCTCTAATTACTCGACAATTCTTTCCTTCAGAAGCGATTCCATCATTTTCCCCATCACTGAGGTTAAACTAACAGGTCTGTGGTTTCCTACTTCTGCCTTGCTCCCACTTTTGTGAAGGGGAATCACATCTGCCCTCCTCCAGTCCTTGGGTACCACCCCATCCTCCCATGATTTGTTAAAAAGGGTAGTCAGTGGTGTCACTAGTTCTACCCTTAGTTCTTTTAGAATTCTGGGATGAATCCCTTCGGGCCCCATTGCTTTGTCCACCTTCAGTTTTAAGAGTTCTTTCAGAACCCTTTCTTCTGTAAATGGGCTATCAACTTCTGTATCCAGAGTGTTTCTACTGTTTGTTTTAGGTACCTCCCCCTCTTCATTTGTAAATACTGAGCAAAAATATTTGTTTAGTATCTCTGCCTTTTCACAGTCTCCCTCTGCCCACCCTCCCTCCCCTTTATTAAGCCTCACTATCCTCCTCCTTGGTCTTCCTTGCTCTCTGATGTACCTATAAAAGGTTTTATCCCTTCTTAACTGAGTTGGCTATCTTTTCCTTGGTTTGGGCCTTCTCTGTTCTGACTGCCTTCCAGCCTCCTTTTGCTTTAACTGATACAGTTCTCTGTCCTGCTCCTTCTGCGATTCCTTGTACTTCCTGAATGCTTTCTTTCTCTTGAACCTTCACTGCCTTCCTTTGAGAACCATAGTGGTTTCTTATATCGCTTTGTTTTGTTTATTTGTTCACAAAGGCTCATTACCTCTGTGATGGCAGTTTTTATTATTCCCATTGTTCTTCCACCGCCTCCTTCCTGCCCATTTGCTAGTGCATTCCTTAGGCACTCACTCATTTTGGCAAAGTCAGCCCTCCTAAAGTCCAGTACTTTTGCCTTTGTATGGCTTGACTTATTGTTGTGTTTATTGTGAACCATACTGTTCGATGGTCACTAGTTCCCAGATAGCTACCCACTTCTACATCTGTGATCCTCTCTCCATCTCCATTTGAGAGAACCATGTCTAAGATTGCTCCTTCGAGTGGGCTCCAATACTAGTTGTCTAAGGCATGCCCCTGTAGGCATCTAGAATAACCCCACTCTTCAAGTGGCTGCTGCAACTGCACTCCAGTTAACATCTGGCATATTCAGATCACCCATCAGCAATATCTCCCTTTTTCTGCCATTCTAAGTATACTTTCTATCATTTCCTTGTCCATTTCCTCCCCTGAGAGAAGAGGTCTGTACTCACAACCCCTCAGCGGATTGTGGTGCCATTGCCTGTCTCCAAATTTACCCACAGCTTCTCCTCCCTGCCACTCCTTGTTCTGTTGCTTTTATTCCTCCCCATGTAAAGCGCTACTACTCCTCCTCCTCTTTACCCTCCCTGTCCCTCCTGTAGATAGTGTATCCTGGTATGTTTACATCCCAGTCATGGTTTTGTGTACCATGTTTCTGTGACTGCCACGATATCCAGATGTTCTCCTCCATCAAGGCCACTAATTCAAGAAGCTTGTTACCCAGACTACGGGCATTGGTACTCATTGCTCTCCATTTTTTGATGGCTTTACCTTCTGTTGCAGCATCCCCCACTGACCTTTCTACCTCGGTCTTTTTTTCATTTAGTACCCTGTTTTGTAGGGAGAGGCTGGGATTTTCCTGCTGCTTATCAGTGCCTCCCCCTTTGACTAGTTTAAAAGCTTGCCAATGAAGCATTTAAATCGACTGCTCAAAAGACTTGGATGAAGGGTTTTCACTGAAAAGTTTAGATCAAAGATCAGTGAGTCAGTAGGTGCTGGCTAAGTGTAGAGGAAAGACTTGCAAAGTCTGTTGCTACAAACTGATGTACTGAAAAAGGGATATGCCATTCCTGAAGGTTATCGCCTGCATTTTGAATAAACATCACACACAGATTGTGTGCTGAATGTGAAGTTCGGTGTCTGGTCCATCCGTTATCCCACAACCCCTCCACAGGACCTTCAAAGCTTTGTGGCAACAGCATCCCTCCAACTCTCCCCAGTAGAGGCCTAGGCTGAATCCAGGTGCTAATGGTTGGCCACGACTCTGTATGCCAACGGACTACTCTCTCATGCCCACTCGGAAGTATCACCAGCTTGGTCGAAGGGCATCCTTTACGCTGGAGTCCCAATTGCTAGAACTCCACAGATAAGCTGCATAGTTGCAGCTTCTTCTATCTTACAGCCAGCATCTTCTCTCCTGGCACTGCATGTGGTACCCATGTCCCTCCACTGGAGCCAGGGTACCTATGTCCCTCCAAAGGAGCCAGTGCAACTTCCTGATCTTGTCTCCTAACAGGGTCTCCCTCCAAGTCTTTAAGGGACCATCCACAAGCCACCTGGCCATCAGAGTGCTCCCCATGAGAGGGAAGCCCCCCCCCACAGTCCCACCCCCCTCTCAGTGGTCCCACTACATACTTCTATTATTTAAGGGCCATAGCCATTAAATTGGGGTCCCACTTCCATATCTATTCAGACCTCTTCAGGTAGTCTGTACCTCAACCACTGCATCTTTTTCCTTCTCCCCAGTGTCCAGAGACCACCCTCACTACCCTACTCTTAACTCCACTAAGGGGCACAGCCCTGATGTCTGGATAATAATCTTTTAATTTTTCTGCGCCAGCCGTCGCTGCCCCTCTTGCCTTTCTTTTTAATCTTTCTTTCCAACTTGGATATGTCCCCCAGTCCTGGAAGCAGGCTGTAGTACTTCCCCTCCGCAAAGGGGGTGACCCTTCTCCCTATGTAACTGCCGGTCCATCTCGCTCCTCTCTGACCTGGCTAAGGTGCAAGACAATCTTATTCTCTCCCAGCTATCCAACTACTTTGACTCATCTTTCCTCTCCCCTTTTCAGTCTGGCTTCCACAAAAAACACTCCACCTTCTTTTCCCTCCTCCCCTTTACAGACTGTGTGCTGAAAGGTACGGATCAGGGCATCTTCATTGCAGCCATTTTCATAAACTTGCAAAGGCCTCTGATACAGTGGTCCATCCCCTTCTCTTAGATAGGTTAGATACTATGGGTCTATCCAACCCGGCAATAGGCATTTCCACTCCTACCTCTTAGATATCAGCTCCAGTCGATCCAAGTTGGCGATGCCCTATCCACCCCCTTGCCCATTAAGTCCAGTATCCCCCGGTCTCCATCCTTGGCTAAATCCTCGTCTCAACCTTCTTAAATGACCTCGCCGCCACCTATGTCTCTTCCCACATACACATGTATGCATATTACATACTTCTGTTTGCTTCAGATGTCTCGGTCCCTGAGCTGGAGTCTTCACTCCACCGTGACTTTGACAATGGCCAGTACTGGTTCCATGTAAACCAGCTCTCACTAAATGCCAAAAAACTGTCTCACTTACATTTGGCCTTAGACAAAGACTAGCAAGGCTCCAGCACACACCTGTCTCCTCAGTGCTAGATGGCAACCTGCTTGAACTGGCACCTCATTTCAAGTACTTAGAGGTATGTCTGGATCAGAGTATCAGCTTTTCCACCTATATTGATGCTATGCACAAGAAATGCTGCTGTAAGCTTGGTGTGCTGTACCAAAACAAATGCCTGTCTTTCCCAGGCCAGTGTGAGATCATCCTTAAGATGATCTTGCCTGTGTCTGACTATACAAATATAGTCTACAGTGCTGCCTCAAAGTCTACATTTGCCAGGCTTAACCGCCTTTTTCCATTCCTTCTGCTGGTTTGCCCTTAGTGCTCCATCTCTCACCAATCACTGCTCTCTATATGCCAATCTCTCTTTCTCCTCTCCTGAAGCTCAGCATCTATCATACTGTTTCTCTTTCATGGCCAAATACTGGCTTGCCACTATTCCCACTTAGCGCTCCTCCTTCATTAGCCCTGCCATCCCCTCCTCCTACTCCCTCCATTAATCTGCTGTTTGTTCCTTTCAGATCCCTCACAGTACATCTGTAGCAGACTGGTCTGCTTCCTACATTTTGGAACAGCTTCCCTCTCCCCCTCTGTCTCTCTTCCTCGCTCTACTCTGTCAAACTACTCTTACTGACACATTTCACTAAAGAATGCACCTGCAAATAGACGTCCTCCTTTTCTCTCCATGGTACAACAATCTGTGTTCTTTCCATCCCCCTCCCCCGCTACTTTACTGGTCTTACCCATTTCTGCCTACTCACATATACAGCTTACAACTCAATGTACTCTGCCATCTGAATTTTAGACCTCACTGTTCTGTATAAATGTGCCAGACACTGGCAGCATGGCTCTTTAACTCTTAATCTGACTACCCATAACCACAGTATATGTACACCTGTTGCATTTTTTTTTGGTTTTTTCTAAAATTCATTACTTGTACTGTGATTTTTGTTTTGTTTGTTTGTACATGTTCTTGCATCTATTGTCACTTTGTTATTGCCGTTTCATTTCCCTGTTTCCCCTTCCCCAGGTCCCACCTGGAAACGAGTCTTGGCTCAGTGTGACTATCCCAGTTACCAAATTTTAAATAAATAAAAATCTACTTTTACTCTACTAGTTAATCCAACTCCCACTGAAAGTTGAGACCAAGTGAGACAGTTTTAGGGCGGGCATCCATAGGGAACAACCAAGGCCATACCTGTGGAAGGGGTTGTTACACTGGGGGGGGGGGCTGCAGAACTTCTATGTGATCCGAAGTGAACCAGTGGTCAAGTACCCTGTCAGAGTGTCACTCTCGTTCATAAAATTAAAAACACACAGCACTGCATCTTAACGGACTTCTGGCTCTTTATGTTTTTAATCCCACTCCCAAGACCAAGAATGCTAAAACAGATGTCAACAAGATGGTCACAAAGCTTATCTCACCTCACTCATTTTCATGTTCTGATTTAAACAACAGCTTAAAACAAATGGTAATGAGTAAGTATATTATACGAAACCCGTACTCCAGTTGTACAATCAGCACTCTGCTAATAATCTGTAGCAGATTCCAGAAATCAAATACCACCACTCTGCCCTACTGTATGTTATCAAAGCACATTCATTCTTTCACAGCATCTTGTGACTTTAATTTGAGGTCCGGAAGTTTTCAGCAATGGCTGGATTCCTTCGAAGTCAACATAGACTGAGCCCGATTTCCTTCCTGAACTGTCCTCCACACCCAGGGCCTGATCCTAACAATAAGCTGCTAACCTGCAGTGCAGAGTGCCGCGGGACAGCAAAACTCACCCTCCAGTTGCCCGATATAGCCTGTGCGTTACTAGTTGTGCTGCAGAGGAACCCGTAAGACACAGAACTATTTCGGTGCATTAAAAGCTGTACGCACAGGAAGTGTACTAACTAAACCGTCCGGAAACTCGCGTGTGTCCCCAAAATGGGTCCTCCTCCGTGTTGGAAGAAGTGCCTCCTCCACATCATTATTTCTAGGCGCCTTAGGGCACTGACTGACGAGATACTGTGAAGTGCCGCGCCGACCTACAGACGCTGCTCCCTCATATCACTTGTATCCTTTTCTGCTCAGTAGGATATCGGACAGACTGACTTACTGATCAGGGTTATAGCTAGAAACTGAAGTTTTGCACACACTCTCTTCAACTGCAGCCAGTTTTGTGTGGTCACGAGTCAGTATGTGCAGGTTGTGGCAAAAATGCCTTACCTAATCTCAGAACAGGATTTACAGTTATATCCCTTTCCTAAATTTTTATTTTTATTAAGTTTTTGTTAACCGGGTAGGTGCACTAGCCATAAAATGACTATTTTCAGGCACGACCCGGGAGAGTACAACAAAAGGAGAACAGTTGAACAACAGGAACGTGGGTTCAATAATACAAATAGAGGAACAGTACAGCGGTGCTACAAAAATACAATGGGTAGAAACAAGTAGGCATTAAGCCATGACGAAGGTGGCATCTAATGCTGGATTGATACATGGGGGGGCGGTGGCAGCGAGGCCAAAGGCCAAGGTCCACCACCGTCCCCCCATGCATCAATCGCATTAGATGCCACCGACGGAGTGGCTTAATGTGCTTGTACATCGGGCCGCGGGTCGGTGGAGACGTCTGGCAGGGGCCCACTGTGCGACATGAACGATGACAGGCGGAGGCGGTGCAAAGTCTGTAAAGCTTTACTTGAGTTTCAGAGAACGGTCTATTACATTACATACATACAGATGTGGTCATCAGGTTTTGTCCCTAGATTCGCGCAGCAGCATGCGGCCAACATCCCTGCTCCACTTGTCTGCAGTTCGGTGCGGGTATTCTCCTCATACCCGCCGTGGGAGGTCTCCGGTGCATGGTTCGGCTGCTGCGAGGAGGATTGCTGTCGCACTGTGCATGCTGCGGGCTTTCACTTCCTGCTGCCTCCGGGACACTGCTCCGGCGCTGCCGTGCTCCAGCTGGGGTGTCCATGCTGCTCCTGGGTGTGTCCTCCATTCTGTTCCTCCGCCCGGCTGCTTCTACTCTCCATCACCGCGGCCGTCCCATAGAAGAAATTCACCGTGCCAGGCGGTGAAGGTGTCAACAGTGAAGCCTGCTGGCTCGATGGCGTGCCCGCAATGGCGCTCTCAGTAGGTCCGCTGCCTGTCGGGTGCTTGAAGCCTGTCGCAGATGTCCGCCAAGGGTTCTGGTTCCCCTTCCCGGCTTCCGCGCTCGGATGGCTAGTGAGGCTACCTGCCCGGCGCTCCTCTCACTCCTCATCTCGCTGGGCCACAGGACCCAGTGCTGCTAGGCTGGGGGTCTGGCTGCTGCCGGTACTGCCTGAGCGGGCACGGCATATACGCTGGGTTAATGCCCGCTCCGGCTAGGGTCCCGTGACGCTGTTGTGCCTATCGCGGCTCACGATTTTCTCTGAACGATTAATGCCGTGTTACAACAAAAAATAATGGCAGTAAGATATATAATAAGTGCAGAAACCATGGATGGCAGGAGTTGTTATGCAGATACTACACAGTGGCGTACAGGAAATGAAATATTTCGGAATAGAACAATGATGGTTACAAAAATACATGGGGTTTGGGACAAACGCTTAAAAAAACTTGCGCAGTATGTACAGTCAGTATACTTACTACACCCGTGTTATGCCCATGTACATGGAGTCCAAATGTGGAAAAAAAAAGCCACAGTTGCTGTAGGGAGTGAGTAATATATATGGAGCAGGGGTTAAATATTAAGTAAGCAATAAGACAGGACAGGGTGTACATTAGACACTTTAACACACAGCCAGGAGGCGTAGTGAGGCACGTGGCCACCCTTCTAGCCATGTGTTAAAGTGTCTTAATGCACATCCTGGAGTGTCTTATTGCACTTATGAAATGTTTATCTAAAATACAGATGTATGTGATAACTAAAATGCATAATATTTAATAGTAAAAAATTAACGTGTTCTAATTTTTCATAAAATAGTTCCTCTGCCTTTTTTTTTTTACTTGACTTTTGAGGTGCTAAGGCATCCTTACTTGTATTTCTGTAGTTGTCATGGCACCCCCCAACTAGCAGTACTCATAATTTAGTTTGAACAAGAAATGATACTGTCTTTTTTTTATGATTTTTGTAGGTTACGGTAATGGGTAGAGCTAGGGAGAACAAGCTGCTTTTGTTAAAGGACACAGCAGAAAGCCGTTACCATACGAAGCTGGCATGAAAGTGGAAGATTTCTGTAACTGTTGCATTACGCTGTCATTTGAGGTACAGTTTTCTCAGAACAACATGGGAAATATTGTTAGGGTATCAATATTGTGTTGGGACACTGTAGCGCTAAGGGAGTGAAGTATGGAGTGCCTGCCTGCTCGTTTAGTTAGAGCACGCGCCGGGTGGGGTTGCGAGAAAGCAGTTCAGCCATCGAGTGAGTGGGCGGGCTGGGATTTTATCCTGGCAGTTTTTCTTTTTAATGATGCAAATCTTGAATTTTGTTTAGAAAAATGTTGACAGACTGAAAATACAGCCTGGCATGTCACTCGCAGTTGATGAAAACAAGATGGCTGATTTTCAATTTGCCAACATTCTAACTGGCATCTTTACTAGGATCAGTGCCCACAGGGCACTACTGGTCCTTTTTCCTGTGTGTAAGAAGGAATATTACACAGGTATGGACCAATCAGGATGCTTAAATTCTGATGCCCATTACATAAACTTGTACAATAACCCAACCGCTCTGTTTCACCAAGTCTTACACAGTTATGTAATATTTCTTGCACCGTGTTCGTCGTCATTGTTCACGTGAGTACTACAAGAGAAGTGATTCCACCACCTAAAGTGCAAATTATCAATATGAGTTTGCTGTGAATCTAGGCTAGCATAGTTATAGTAGCATACCAGTGAGCCTTTAGCCCATCAAGTTCATTCACCCAAGCAGAGATTAGTAAGCATACTGTAAAAGTAGTAGTAGTATGTGTTTTGCCAGCAATAAGACACAACGAGGTGTGGGTTATGGCCTGATAAGAGCACACCCCAGGTGCGTAATGAGGCATGAGGTGCTTGCACCGAGTGCCTTTAGCACCTGGGAAGTGCTTTTATCAGTCCATAACCCACACCTCGGAGTGTCTTATTGCACTTATAAAATGGGTCCCCAAGTAATTATTAACAACAACAACAAAAAAAGTCAGAAAGATAAAAAAAGAGGTTTTAATAACTAAAATACAAAAAATAGTCCCTATGTTAATGTCTTTTCAGATGTGTTTATCAGCAGTGCAGGACTCCCTATACATTTCTGTGCACAGTGTTGCCTTTAATATCACACCATCTAGTCCATTTTTTTTCATTTTAAGTGAAGCCTGAACTGTGCTATTTGCTTCAAATCCCCCCAGCAGCCGTTTGCCTTACACTGACCATCAGTTTGAGTGAGAGCGAGCGTGTCTCACTGCAGCCGCCGTAGTTAGCGCTTTTCTCACAGCGCTTCTTATATTCCCCTTGTAACGGCAAGCTGGTTTGTAATACAGGTTTTAAAAAAAGTGTTTCGTAGTTTGGACAAACATCTGGTGGACACGCAGGGTCTGATTTAATTTTAAGACCGCTTGACGACAGGGGCTGTAGTCACATTTCAAAGCCGCGATACTACGCTTTGCTGACTACTGCATTTGGTTTAAACTACAGAGGGAACCACATGAAGAAACAGAGGTGAGACTTCAGTAAAAAAAAAAAAAAAAAAAAATGTTTAGGGTGTCTTTTCTGGTGATGTTCCGGTTTTGTTCTTTTAAATGTCACTATGAGTTTGTTGCCACGACTCATGTTCAGCACTCTGCGACATGCGACTTGTTGAGACAGCTTGGCCAAGGAGATCACTGTTCTTGATAGTAGCTGTGAGGGAACATTGATACTACAGCTGTGCTGCGTTGGCTTGCTTTGATGTAGTGCAGGTTGCGACGATGTGGCTGTATAAGGACATGGCTCTGAGACCTACGTAACCAATCAGAGAAGCTTAAATTGTTTCCCCATTTTATAAATTCATATAATATATGAAAAAGGATTAGAAAATGGGTTAGACAAACTCTGCTCTCTGATTGGCTGACAGGCAACAAAGACCAGTGAAGAACTAGTCCCTGTGCCAGCCTGCTTTTTTACAGTGAAAATCATTGTGCCCCATAAAATGTTAGAAAACTAACCAGCACCACATTTTTTGTGCTTACTGAGTGAGCAAACAAGCCCCCCCGCGAGCAAAACCTCAACCCGACTATATCCTAAACAGCCTTCAAAATTTTCTCAGTAGTGGCATCAAAGCATTATTTCATTTTCTTATCCTCAGTAACAACGTGCTGAGGTCGTGTGCTTTCCTTAGTGCTAGAGTGACACTCGTGCCATGCTAAGTTTACAACTATCCACTCCATTGCCCAATTCACCTCAACCTACTTCACAGTCGTATCTTGCAACTGCCAGTGTCTTACCAGTGAGAGGGCAGGCTGTCTCCTCTCATCTTTCTGATCATCATCACTAAGTGTGCCACTCAACCACTCTCATAACTGCACCCCCTACATTCGCTGGTCACCGACTGCCAGTCTTACGACGATGCTCACTACAATCCCGTAACTTACAGCGTTTCATATGACTGCCATAAGACAGTCAAATACAATCATAAAAACAGTGTCTTGCAGCAGGTCATAAGAGTGGGATTCAGCCGCAAGTGTCATCTCTTTCGGATGATTTTCACTGCAGTCGACCCTAGGACCTCCCCTTAGTACCACCACGTGGTGTTCACCTGGCAGGTATAAAAGGGGGAGGTCCCAGCCACTCCTCAGTTCTTTGCAACAGCAACCTGCGTGCAACAAGTCCTGCTTCGGAGTTCCTGCTTTCCAGTTATCATAGAAAAGTTCTACGACCCACAGCTTCAAATTATTTTTTATATAACCACACCCCCTCCCGTTACTTTGCACAATAAGCTACCCCTTGGTACCCTCAACTGAGCACCCAAACTACATCAGACACTTTTTGGTACCATCCCTAGCTTTGGGAATGTATGCCAAGTTTGTTACTTCTAGAGGTCAGAAAGGGGTTGGGGTGTACAAAAGCAAATTCATACAAAATGACCATTATACCCAGGTCCTGAGGAGAGATCATTTGCTAGGAGCTATGCTAGGTCTGTACTTCTGGAGGGGTACCCAGTGATTCCACACAGGGAGCAGGTAACAAGAATGTCTAAACTAGGTTGGGGTTCTAAAGTGTGGCTTTATTCCAACAATGGTACACAAAAGCAAAGGTGGACCCCCAAGGGTTTACACTTCATGGCACAAGGCAGTGCAGAACGACAAAAGTCCATAGCGGACAGAAACTCGAAACATTCCATATTGCATAGGTCCCTGAACTCTCTTCAGCAGCAAAGCCTCAGCTGAAACACAAATTTATTCTAGTGGCACTGACCACAATTGAGCACACAATTCCTTCTCGTAGCACTGGCCACAACTTAGAACATTTTCCATATGGCATAGGATTTAAACATTTGGCAATGTGGCAGCTGGCCACTGGTGTTCGGAATTAGCACAACCCACACCAGGGGTAAACTTTCTCTTCAGGCATTGGCCACCATGTCCTGAATAAGCAGGCACCGTTATGGAACCTGTAGTGCTGAACTGGTCATTCCAGATGGGGGGCTGCCCACCTTTTGCTTCCACAGTTGTTGATACCCAGCCATTCTTTCAGAGTTACACCTCAAACTTTTAGTAAAACAGTAGAAGCATGCATCCTGGAATGTCTGTCCCATTCAGCATTAGAAACACACTACTTCTGAGTGTAAATTAAAGTCCTGAACAATGTGCCAAGTCTCTCTGGGGACCCCACAATTGTCAGCCAACTTTAGGAAGGGATGAGAACAGTCTCAAACAGAACAGAACTTGGTGCATAAGTCCCTTTATCAGAGTACACCCCCAAAAGAAAACACAGGCACATTCCTCCTGGGATACCCAAAGTCAGATTACTCATGGTTGTACACAAACAGGCAGCTTCAGTGTCCAGGATCAAAGTCAGGGGACTGCCCCTTGGATCCATTCTGCAGTCCTTCTCATCTCACAGGGGATGAGAAAAATCAGGAACTCCTGCTAGATGGTTTCCACCACTTCTACTGGCAGATGGTTCTCAGTACTAGGGTGAGAAAAATAGGCTGTCCTCTCAGGGCCGACACTGCAGCTCCTCACTCCTCCAACTGCTCACTCTGGCTTCTGACACAGAACTCCTGAAAATTCGAAAGCTCCCCACTCACAGCTAGCTACCATGGCTTATGCTGCTGCTAGAGTTCTAAATAACATCACCTCTCTCAACTCAGCTGAGACCAAGTAAATAGAGAGGGAGCAGGTGAAAACCATTTAACCAGTTATTCATCAGCTGTCTTCCCTACCCAGCACTGACAGTGATGGGATTCTAGTAATCCCAGGGGACCGGGGGGGGGTTACACTTATTTGTAAATATTCACTACTGATGTCTTCGGAGCCATTGTTCCTGTGGCCACAGAATTACAAAAGAGGACCTCCACGCAGTCTGTGTTCATTGCCTTGGTCCTGAACACAACTCCATGGAATGTGCCTTCTTTGATAAATTCAACAAAGCCACGAAACACTGATGGTTGCAGCAGCTCCGTGAGTATCTCATGGAGCAGAAGGTAGCACCCTTGGAGCAGCAGCACCGCTTCTCTTCTAGAGACTCCTTGGCGTCCTCTTCAGGGTCTCACTGCTCCACAGGAGACCCCTTCATCTCAACACAGGGTCATGGTAAGAAACATGTCTCTAAGACTAAGCATGTCTCTGCCACCCCTGTGTCATCCTCTGCACATGTAAGTATGGAGCAGGTAGTCCCTCACACATCGTCTTCTAAACCATCAGTGATTGTGGGCACCTCTCCTTCCTCATCAATGGCTCAGCTCTGGTATAATCCTGCAGCTTAAAATGCCGCCCCAACCTTCCATGCTGCTTAGCCATCATCCGTTGATGATGACTTCTGGCTTGTCAACGGCCTTGCCTCATGGCCTGTCAGCAGTTCTGTCGTCGATGATGCACAGCATTCTGTCGAAGATTCTGCAGAAGTCACTGACGATTCTGGATACTCCATTGACGATGCTGTCGCCGATGACAGGGGCTAGGGGCCCATTGACAATCTCTTCATCGATGGCCAGCCTTGCACTACAGAGCTTACTACTGGCACGATCTTTAATGATCCTGGGGTCCTATGTACACTCCTCGTTGATGGCTGCTTGTTTGATTCCACTGCTTGTTCCCATTTCGTCAGTGGTGCCCATTTGCTCCGCCCAATCTGCCATGGCCACTTCCACTGGACAGATGGCCATGATAGATGTCCAGGCACTGGTGAACACCATCCTAGACCTCACTCAGACCCAACGCCCCCCCTAGGGAGGGGTCACCTCCGGTCTCTGCTCCATCTAGGCCTCCTTTGGCCCAGTGGATGACCAGTTCTTCCCCTGTCTCCCCGGGTCTGTACACCCAGGATGTGGACATGGAGGAGCCTTTCCCACAGGACCGGGGTCTGGCAGACGGAGAGGAAGAGGATGACATGGACCATGAGGAATCCCCTCAGTCCTCCTCTGTTCAGGGGGAGTACCCCTGAACTCCCTTGTTCTCCACCAGATGACCCGACGTTTTCAGACATTATGATCCACCTTCAGAAAACATTCAGGTTCCAGGGCACTGAGCAGGATTCTTCTCACAAGAAATTGGCTCAGTACCTAGGTGTGCCAGAATGCTCCACTCTGGTTATCCCCCCTTTGGTGGACACCTTTGAGGAGGCTATCATGGCTGCCTGGAAGCAGCGCTTTCAAGATTCCCTCCAAACCGCGGAAGGCTGATAGGCTATATCAAGCTCCGGTGGATCACCCCTACTTCATGTCTCCACCTCACGTGGACTCGGTGGTGATCAATGCCGCACATGATAGGTCCTGCAGGCCTCAGTACATGGGTGCTCAGCCCCCAGATACGGAATCAAAGTAATGAGATGCCATTCAAAAATGTGTTTTTTCTTTGGCCACCTTGTCCCTCCTTGCACTCAGTTACATGGGACACCTCCTGAAATATCAGGAGGAAATTCTAAAAGCCTCCCAGGCGACAGTCCCGTCCCTCCCAGCGGGTTCTGTCCAAGAGGACCTGATGGTGAAACTATCTACTGCGACGGTGGTAGGCCGCCACCTGCAGAGGGTCACTTATGATGCCGTGGATACTACGCCTCGTACATCCTCTGCTGGTGTATGTCTCAGGCGTCACGCCTGGCTCAGGGTATCTATTTTTTCCCAGGATGTACAGCAATCCATCTTGAATGCTCCGTTTAAAGGAGTTCAGCTGTTCAGTCCACAGACCCAGGACATCTTGAAAGATTTACAAGACTCCGATCGTACCCTTCAATTGGTGCGGACCCTTTACCACCCTAAGGCCAAAACAACCTTTAGGGGTTCCTTGAGGGGCCGTCCCACAGGGGCCATCTCTCGTTCAACAGGCAACCTGTCAATAAAAGAAAACCTCAGTTGCAATTGCCAGGTCCTAGAAATGCCCAGAAATCCTATTCTGTCCCTGCCGGCCCCCAGCAGGCCAGCCTTCCACTTGAAGGTCTTTCTCCGGTCGTGGGTATGGAGGCCCTACCCACAGCCATCAGGGGCAGGTTTTCCCTGCACCTGCAAGGTTGGCATGCTATCTCCTCCAACCAACAGCTCCTGCAACAGGTCGAGATGGGACACACACACTGGAGTTCACGGAGATGCCTCTTCCATCGCCACCCAGGGTCTCTCACTACTCAACAGACCAGGCACTGGTCCTATGGACCGAGATAAATGCATTACAGTCAAAATGGGCTATCAAACCAGTCCCCCTTCCTCAGAAGGGTGCAGGATTTTACTATCACTTTTTTCTGGTCCCCAAATGGACAGAAGGATTTATGCCCCATTTTGGATCTGAGGTGTTTCAACCTCTACATCATTTACCAAACGTTCCGCATGGTGTCCCTTCTGACACTTCTCCCTTTGCTGAACACAGGAGATTGGCTCTGCTCTCTGGATATGAAGGATGCATACCTTCATATCATGATGCACCTGGCTCACAGACGGTTTCTCCGTTTCATGTTCCAGGGTTATCATTACCAGTTCGGGGCCCTCCCTTTTGGTCTTTTCTTGGCCCCAAGGGTGTTTACAGAATGCCTTGCAGTGGTCACATCGGCCCTCCTAAGGGACGGCCTGTATGTCTTTCCATACCTGGACTAGCTCCTGAAAGCGTCCTCCTGACACCAGTTGTCTCACACACTTTCTCGAACCCTTCAGTTGTTCACCCAAGTAGGGATTGCGGTAAACTGTCTAAAGTCCAAAATGGACCCTACTCAGCGCCTTCAATATATCGGAGCTGTGCTGGAGTTCTCCATGGGAAAGGCATTTCTGTCCATGGCTTGGGCGGACACCCTGATTGCTTTAACGCACAGCTTAGAATCCAGCAGATTGGTCTCTTCAAGAGACTATTTCTGACTCCTGGGACATTTGGCAGTCACGATCTTGAAGGTCCCCAATGCATGGCTGAATATGAGGGTCCTTCACTGGTCCCTTAGAGTCCAATGGGACCAGAAACAGGAGGATTACGATGCCCCGGTCCTGCTGTCTTCCCTGGCTCTTCGAGCCCTGCAATGGTGGAAGTCACAGGACAATTATATGCAAGGCATGCCATTTCAATCTCTCTTCCCGAGTCTCATTCTGATGACACACGCTTCCTTGACAGGGTGGGGTGCTGACCTCCTGCACGTCAGATCACAAGGATCTTGGACATCAGAGGAGGCCTGCTCACATCAATGTATTGGAACGACGGGCGATACTCTATGCCTTACAGGCATTCGAGGCTCACCTCCCCCCAGGTTGCCTGCACGTGCAATCAGATAATTCTACGGTAGTTCACTACATAAATAAACAAGGTGGCACCCATTCCTACCCTCTGTGCAGAGAATCAATAAAGGTATGGTATTGGGCAAGCCAGAGAAATATTCATCTTCTGGCAGTACACATCCCTTGGGTGTCCAGCTGCGCAGGCCCACGAGTGGGAAATCTTGCCCAACATTCTAAACTACGTCTTCCGCTTGTGGGGCCAACCGAAGATGGAACTGTTTGCTTCTCTGCAAAATGCAAAACTGCCACTTTACTGCTGTCTCGTGAGAGGTCCTGGAACTGTGTGGCAGGACGCATTATCTCCTTTCTGGACAGGAAGATTTCTGTACGCCTTTCTGCCCTTTTCACTTGTTCAGAGAGCACTACTCAAACTGGTCCAGGACAGGGCATCTATGATTTTCATAGCACCGTTCTGGCCGAAACAGATTTGGTTCCCTCTGCTTCTACAGCTCTCTGACACAGAACCAATCTCTCTGCCTGTTTGTTGAGCCTTACTGTCCCAGGCACAAGGCTCCCTGTTACACCCTGGCCTTCACTCCCTCCACCTGCATGCCTGGCTCCTGGGACGTAGTCCTCTCATGCTTCCAGGTGCCCCCGAAGGTGGCGGAAGTTCTCCGAGCTGCTAGGAAGCCATCTACTTGGTCTTCCTATTCTCTGAAGTGGAAACGCTTCTTTATTTGGGTGTCTGCTCTGGACTTTGATCCTTATGAGTGTTCTCTTCAGCGCATCTTAGATTATTTGCTCTCCTTGTCGGAGGGTGTACTAAAATATTCCTTTGTGAAAGTTCACCTTTCGGCCATAGCCACATTTCATTTGCCTGTGCACAACATTCCTTTGTCCCAGTTACCATTAATTCAGACCTTTTTGAAAGGTATTCTGCACCTACGTCCCCTATCAGGGATCCAGTCCCTGTAAGGGATTTGAATTTCGCGTTTGAAAAATTGACCACGACTTCCTTTGAGCCCACTGAATCCAGTGACTTCTGGTATCTATCCTGGAAAACTGTGTTTTTAGTTGCCATCATGTCTGGCAGACGTGTCTTGGAGTTGCACGCACTGATGTGCAAACCTCTACATATTCAGTTTCATAATGACCAGGTGTCTTTATGCACTAATTTTCTTGCCTAAGGTTGTTTCTGAATTTACTTTAAATCAAATCATCCAATTACCAGTATACTTTGCGGATCCTCAGAAATCAGGGGAAGCCTTGCTTCATACTCTTGATGTGCACAGAACATTGAGTATTTACCTTCTTTGCACTTCCAAGTTGTGAAAATCTGAGCAACTTTTTGTTTCTTTTGCCCCTGGAAACCAGGGTGTCAGTGTTTCTAAGCAGTTCTTGTCCACATGGTTGGGCAACTGCATTATGTTTATTCATGCTACATACAATGTACCTCTCGCAGGTGTTGTAAAACCACATTCTGCCAGAAGCACGGCATGTTTCCGGGGTGTTTCGGCCTTGGATATTTGCGAAGCCGCCACGTGGTCTACTGTACATACCTTCACTAAACATTACAGTCTAGACATCGCCTCTAAGAGGCAAACTGTTTTTGGAAGGGCCGTCCTACAAGGCCTGCTGTCCTGAACATTCATGATTTGCTTCCTCCTCCTCCTCCTCCCGCTGGGTATAACAACTGCTTGGGAATCTTCCACTCATTATGACCTGCTGCAAGAGACTGCCTTGAAGAAGGTAGTATGGTTCTGTAAGAACTTACCATAACAGTAGATCTTCGAGAGTATCTCTTGGAGCAGGTCATACAGCCCCATACTACTTCCCCGTTGCTGTTGCTTCAACAGGGTTCCTTGCTCCTGTCTCTGGTACTCCATGAGCTGTTGCCCTAATTTCCCTCCTCGGTTCTCATCAGAGGCCCTGAGATATAGTTACACATATGGTCACTGGGATGGAAAATGAATTAAAGAGTGGCTGGGACCTCCCCCTTTTATACCTGCCAGGTGAACACCACGTGGTGGTGCTGGGGGAGGTCCCAGGGTCGACTGCTGTGATAATGTACTGTTGGAGGCAGTATAGCGCAGTGGTTTAAGGCTCTGAGCTGCAAATCTGGTGACATCCAGAAGACCCGACCTGGGTTTGAATCCCACAGCTTCCACTTGCATACTGTGTGACCCTGAGCAAGTCACTTAACTTCCCTATGCTCCCAGGTCGCTCCTGTAAAAAAGCTTTCAGCTTAGTGTGTTACTCCTGGTTAAACAAATAAATAAAAAAAATAAATAATCATCCGAAGGAGATGATGCCTGTGGCTGAATCCAACTCGTTCTGACCTGTTGCAAGAGATACTCTCAAAGATCTACTGTTATGGTAAGTTCTTACGCAACCGTACTTTCTCCACACCATAACAGATGCTACAGTGTGTACTGTATAAATGTGTATCTTTATCTGGGGGAAACATGAAGGGGGAACAAAAAAAACTCTTTGAAAAACAGCAGTGTCCTCTTCATGTAATTCTATCAGTAGAGGGCCTATTTTACATACAAAAGCATTTTTTAAATTAGGTTTAATTACTTTTTTACATTTTTTTGTACACCTCATAAAAAGTCCAATATGCATTTTCTAAGCAGAATAGTACCCACTTGGGTGGGTGATGTGGCAAACTACTACATTGCTATCCCTTATTTCTAGATATAATTCTGTTGTATATATGTTTTTTATGTAATTCTGTGTACAATGTACATACCAGCGTCAGCAAAGGCACACAGAGAAAAGACTGGATTTTTTTAAAGAGGGGTTTGACCTTCCTCTGACTTGCAGGCCAGCCTTGCTTGCCAGGAATCTGACAAGTTCTTGTCTAAAAGCTTGTGGATAACTGATCAAAGGGTGTTCCTCTAAGTTAACTGGCCAAGGGAAACAAAAGTAATAAAATCGGCTTGTATAATCATAAAACTTACAGAATATTCCTTATAATTAATTAAATTAAGCCAGTTCAAAAGCCTAGGATGTTTTAGCCAGGAAAGATCCTTCTAACAGGCCTGTGTGAAATTCCATTTACAGAAATTATGATTGTAAAACCTGGGTTAACTATGGGAATCTGAAGCACCAAAGATTATCAGGAAAATAAGATTTTTGGGAAGCACAAGAATGACACCCAGTGGCCTAACTAGCCTTTACTCACAGACTGGGGGTCATCTATTTAAACTCTCCAGCACGTATACTAAGGGCCATTCTGTTTGGACTCTTTCTCCTGACCACAAGCGAACAACTGCCAGCACAGAGACTGCCTAAGAACCAAAAGCTGCTACAGAAAGACTGAAATATTTTGCAAACCAGCGAGTTTCTGGATTTTGATATCTCATATCTAATGTAGACTTTGCCAACATGTTTTAGTGTGTTTTTCTGTATATTTTTCCATTTTGTTTCTTATACTGTAACCTAAAATAGTGTATGTTCTCTTTTAGTTGTAACTGCTTTTATTTAATTATTTTAGTAAAAACTTTTGTTTTCCTAAAGAATATCTCCCTTTGTGAGGTTTATACTTATTTGTGTGTGAATTGTGAAAACAGTATTAATAATCTGTGAAAATGTATTGCCAAAGGGGTCACATCATAAGCAACCAAATTGAAAAAGGGTCTGTAAGGGACATCTGGATGGATAGGGAGAATACCAGAGTCTACAAAGATTTTGAACCAGGCTGTTGCATGTCCTGTAGGGAGAAGGCCAAATCAGGTGTTATGCTGCTACCCCGAAGAGAGTGTGACATCTGGGTCTTCCTCTTTTGTGTAATAGCCAAGGAAAGGTTCATAGCTGGCCACAAGACTCGAGACTGGTATTGTGCCCTTTATTGAGAGCTAGAGGGATGCCCGGGATCCTTGTAGCAGAGGTGCAGTCGTGACCTCGGTGAGCATTCTAAATGATGAGGAGGGTGTCCCTATCACGGATGGCACTTAAGGATGGACAGTGTGAGCTCAGTGAGCCTGACCCCCAGGGGTGGGTTCGTGACAGGTGATGCGGGCTATACCAGAATTTCTATAAGCTATAAGGACCTCTGCCTGTGGTGGTGTGCCTCATTACGCCCCTGGGTGGTCCAGTATAGCCCAGTACCACCCAACCTGTCAGGGATTGTTGCTTACTTGTCCAACTTAGCAGGTGCTCATTTTCAAAAGTGTCCTTACAGTATTTAGTTATAGTAGTATAGCCCCCTTCCCTGGTCTAGGGATAAGTTGAATGTAAGGAGGAGAGCATACACCTTTACTTTGCCACTTATTTGACCTGCAGGACTGAGATAACCTCTGGGCACCCAGGAGCACATCAAGGAATCCAGGCTGCAAAGGAAGGGGTTAGCAACACAGAACAATCTCCAGTAATGTATTTAATGTCCAAACACTGAATAACTTCAAAACAGGATCCCTTTTATTTACTTAAATCTCATGAACATTGCTAGTCCCCATATGAGTTGGCTGCATTTTTATCACTGTCTTTATATACCAGATTATATAGGCAGTCTCTGAACCCCAGTCACCAAGGGGGTGACAAGACAGGCATTGTTCAAATGATACTCCTCACTCCTTTGGTTCGGAAGTTTGTGCCAACAACCCAGTAAGGCAGTCAAGTGTAGATTTATAATATGGCTTGCCACAGGCTGAAACACATTTGATCTTGTAAAGGTAACCACCTCAGGATAGCATGGAGATATTAGGGCCCTGTAGCCAGGACTCATGATGGGGATCTGCTTTTTAGGACACTTAGTAGCTTTATTCCAAAGGTGCAGTGTACTTTTGACTTACTCTGAGCATCATACTGTACTTCACCCTGCACAGTCCTTCTGCAGCAGTGGACTATTCATCCCCTAGAGCTACCGTGGTAGCACCAACCAAGCATCCACTAAACCTGATACTTGTTTTCACTACCTGCCCTGCAGCCATAAGGAATTTATGTAGAGGCCCAAGGCCCTTAGATTCACTCTTGCTCCACCAGCTCTCTTGGAAAACTAAACACTGGTATCCACAGAGACTTATTCCCCACACAGTTTACACTGCAAGGAGAGGAATACACTCGCTGCGGCGTCCAAGGGAACCACAAATAATACCTTCCACTCGCCCCCAAGACTTGACCCCCCCCCCCGGGCAGAGAGTCCATGCCCACAGTAGTACTTCTTAAGGCTTTGTGCCCACATGAGGGGACCACAGTTTAAAAGCAAGGAGAGGCGGACACCCACTGGTGATCTGATGCTACCACAGGTGCTGCCTCCCACCCTCTCCCACGACATGACTTCTGTGAGCCAGACCAAATTGTTGCTACAGGGATATACTTTCACATACTGCTGTCTGGCACAGGGAGGGAGGATACCGTTGAGTACCCTATACAGTCCGGTAAATACAGTTCTATATTACATCTATTTCTCTATTTGCACATGGGTGTTGGTTCTTAGATGTCACCTCCTCTTCTTTCAGCCTTGAACAAGCAAAATACATGGGAGAGTCTCTCCCCGGGGAATCCTGGCTGAAGGCAGCTGCCACAATACCAGTAAGATGGTTCTGGGCCTTCTACACAGGACTAGAGGTTCAGCAAGGGGAGCAGGCATACATTCCTGGCAGTCGCCTCTCCAGACTGAGACACCGTCCTGCAGCTGACTAAGCTACAGTCAGCTGGCCCCTTCCCTCAGAGGGCTGGAGCTGGCACAACCCACTCAGTTATCACGGAATTAATCCTTTAGGGCAATGGTTCTTAGACTTTGTCACAGTGAGCCTCCCCAAATCCTTGGAAAAGATTTTGAGCCTCCCCAAACTGAAATAATCTTGGGCCTCCCCAAAGAAAAATAACATACTGTACTTTGCACAGTGCACAATGAAACCCCTTTGAGTACTTGGCTCACATTCAGTTCTTTGTCTTACACTGACATGGAACCTTTGAAAATGAGCTCCTGTGCTCAAAGGTGTTATCTGAATAACAAATAAAATATTATTATTCAGCTTATTGTACCCCGCCTCCCCACAGGCCAGCCTTCTTGCTACGCTAATTTCATTCTTGAACCATTGTTACCCCTTGGTGCAGTACCTTCATGGGTCAGACTACTTTCTGTTTCCTCTCTATATGAAATTACCTTCCTACATACTTTGCCTCTCCCCATCCATCCCTGCTCCTAAGCAACTTCTCTGGGATTACTTTGCTCCTTCCTTCTATTGCTCTTAGCACTTCTGTGCTCAACCCTTGTATTTGGGCTGTTCTGCCATCAGTCTAGAAATTGATCAATTACCACCGCTCATTATTAGTTAATTGTTCATATGTGTTTACACTATTGTTCATTGTGTATTTCTCTATTGTTTTGCAGTTACCTTTTGAAATGTATTCACTCCCTACCCTTCCCCGGGTACACCTGAAATGAGCCTTGGCTCACTCACCTTCTCTTGTCACTTATTAGTAAATAAATACATAAAACTCACCTACTATTATCCTCTTTCAGTTTGCTTCATCTCTTCTCACAAAATACATAAAACTCAAAATTTAAATACAGCACTTTTTCAGACTTGCTTGAGCCTCCCCTTGAACAGGTTGGGGCCTCCCCAAGGAGGCTGGCCTCACCATTTGAGAACCCCTGCTTTAGGGGGTTCTAAGAGGTCTTGTAGACCTACATAAGGAGCAAAGCTGCTTATCAGGGCTACAGTAGATAAAACGTTTTTAAAATACCATTCAGCATTGAAAATGCATAGAGGACAATCAAAATATATTGACAAGTTGCTGTATAATCAGAGTTCGGAAAAACTGACTGTCTGCCTGTCCCAGATAGCGTTTTTTTTTCTTTTGGACACCCATGTTGCCATTCTTGGCTGTCCCTTGGATAAGCATTTGCCTGTGATTTGTAAAGGGGCACTAGGATCCAGTGGTAGACTGCTTCAGTCAGCCGCCACCTTTGATAGAGTTGTGATGGACATACTAATGTTCCGGTGTCACTTGATGTGCAACACGTGTCCTTCTATTTCTGTGTGGGTGGCTGACAAGCAAGAGAACTGCATACTGCATTGCTGGTAGGGTTGCTACCTTTGGATGGGGCAAAAACCGGATCCTAAGCTCCGCCCCTAGCCCCACCCCTTTTTATGAGTCATCATGCATTGTTTCTCCTAGAAGGCCATCTGTTATATCAATAAAGGACAAGATGCAGTGGAAAAGATTAGGTTAAGTAAGTGCTAATGGTGTTAATGGCCATACTTTACACCTCCCAGGCTGACTGCTTTCACAAACAAAGGTTATATTGACAACAGAACTTGTTTGTAAGCTGGCCATGCAGCTGAAACAATGAATAATATGACAACATTTGTTTCAAAAGTATGTGAGCACTCAAAATGGCTCAAAAACCTGACCAGCACACAGCAAAACCGGATTACCTGATACGGACCCAGAAAACCTGATCACCAGGTAAAAAACCTGACAGGTGGCAACCCTAATTGCTGGCCGGGATCAGAACTGCACGTGCACAGTTGCAATTTCTCGACTGACTCCACAGTCGAGCGCCAGCATCATGGAAGTGATTCTACAGGAGTTACTTGTCTGATCAAATGTTGTTGCATTGCTTTCTGTCTTGGCAAAACTGTAAGAAACTTCAGGGCCATTACAGGGGGTGATTTAACATATGCAACTGCGTTACATACAAATCAAGCCAGGAACCCCGAGGAACATGTTTTCAGATTTAAAGCTGTTGATAAGGTGTGCCGGATCCAAAAGGTGGTGATTTCAACAACTTGATATTAAGGCGGTAAGCCCTCTGAATCTTCAGCCTAAATGCCCCAGAAGATCCAGAGTTAAATGTTTCATTTACTCTAACTCCATTTTTAAAATGAAAGGCTTGGGATGTATTATCCATTTTTGTGATCTGTTGTCTAATCTGAATATCAGTGCTTCAGTTCATATGTACTCGGCTTTCTTCTTTTTTTCCTTTTATTTCTAGACTAACCAGAATAGGAAGAGCAAAACAAAGGCAATGGATTTAGACCTATCAGGCTGTAACTCTCATTTGTCATACTCCTTTTACCTCTCTATATTTATGCTGTAATCCCAGTTTGAAATTTGACTTTTATACTGTTCTTTTTTTTTTGGTAAATATAATGTTTATTCAACTTTTTCTGAGTACAGCATGGATCATCCTCTTACAACTTGATATTCAATATATATATACTTTGCGACAGGTACATTTAAGCACAATGGTGTTCATGAAACAGCACCTTAATTTAACGTTCTCTACCCCCTTTGGTACAGACTGGTGGAGAGTACATTATGCAATTTCTAATAAAAAGTAATTTATGGTGCGGAAAAATTTATGCATTTAAGTTTCCCTTGTTGCTATGTTACCCCACTTTAGAAGTGGCTCAGTAGCCAGGGACCAGGAAGGACGTCTCAGGGAGTCACATGTATCCAGGTCTTCAAAAAATGTTATGGAATAAGATTGGTCAGCCCACCCCATATCCTATGGTTCATAGTCGTTCTTTATGAAACTATGGTAGTGCAAGCCTCCTCCCCTGTCTAGGGGTACTTTGATGGTATTGTTTGTGGGGGAAGGGGTGCATTACAGCCTGAAAACACAGTCCAGAACCATACTGATTAAAAATAAAATTGTACCGGAGATTCAAGAGTTCACTAGTGGACGGATTGGCTCCGAGTGCAAGGAGGGTAACCAGGGGTGCAGCCAAGCAGTCCTTTGGGGCAAAACTCTGTTATACACTCTTAGGCAGGATAACATTTATAGCTTTACACTCTTCAAAATAGTAAGACAATTGTCCAAATGAAATTAAAGTTTTTAAACAATCTGGGTTTATTTACAAGTCCCAAACATAATTCATAAAGGCTCTAGCCACTTTTAACGCATCAGCTCCATGGAGCGTGGGGGCACACTTTCATTTTGGTCTTTGGAGCAGCAGCCACAACCATGGTACAGTCCTTGGGGCACACAGTCCCGAACCTGGGTCCTTTTAAACACGGAGCATAAGCAAGCTCCCAATAAAATTGGTGATGGCAGCAGCTTGTTTAAATGTTAATACTCAAGGGCATTTCTGTACTTGCTTCCCCTTCCAGCTAAGCAGCAGGGCTCATAAGCTGACCAATCTCTCTCTCTCTCTCTGGGCCAATAGTGGAGCTGTGGCACTCCATTCCCAAAAATGCAGCTTCACATACTCTCAGTCCCTTCTACGGAACCTGCATGCCTGATGCAGCAGCCGCACAGCAGACCCAACGAAGGCACCTCTGTGACCGGGGCTCACACCACTTTCTGCAGCTCCACGGGGCTGAACTGGGCTAATCTTTACCTAGTGGACATGGATATGGCTAAGGATCTTAAGACTGCCACCTTCAAGTCCCCATGGTCCAGCCTGTCACATTCTGGCCATGGCCATCCATGGCAGCCACCAGTGTCATTGGATGTCTAGGCATATTACTTCCTTGGCCCATCCCGGTGCCAAGGATCATGGCATGGGCCGCCCCTTCTCCAGGCCTCGGCACCTACTCCTACGCGGCAGATACACGGCCCAACCTCCTTGGGGGTGCAGAAGGCACCCTGGTACCATAGCCCTGTTCCAACGCATTTTCACTGGGGATCCGAACTTCAGTTGGGCTGAGGTGGCTAGTTCCCCACCCTGGGCCCCGGGCCCACAGCCCCGATTCTCTGAACCACCAATCCCGCCACATCGCAATATTTATACCAGGGCCCCACCTCTAACTATGGGGCCTGGCACCTCAGCTGGCACTACTACTTTCCGGGCAATGTAGTAAGACCCACAAAGTGGGGCTTACAGTAGGATCTCTGCTCATGGCGTGCACCAACCATCTCTGCCATCGCATCACACATGTTTAAGTGCAGTCATTAAGGGAGGCAATGAGTCTCTTCATCTGATAGACTTGGAATACTAATGTTCTCCATCCATTAACATTTGGCAGGGTAGGCATCAGCCATAGTCTAGTAAATATTTTTTTAGCAAGTGTAATGAGAATACCCAAAAGTTATCAGGAAGAGGGGTCTCTTCTACCCTGTGGGTATTGCAGTAGGATATAAAGTTGTGGGGTAAGTTGGAGAGAGGGGTCAAAAATGTCCTGTAGAATCGGTTGTATGTTATCAAGATATGGTTTAATCTCTGGGCAGGCCCACATGATTTATTTATGACAATTTCGGATGACACCTTTGAGCAAACAGTGCTCTTTTACAAAGGTTCCACGTTTTGGACAATGGACAAGAATAGACAAGAACAGGCAAGTACGTAACGGTTAATACAATTACAGTACATGAGCTGCCAGTGGCTTTGTCAAGATAAGACAAAAGAATTAGTAACAGATAAAACATTACAGAATGCATGAGCTGCCAAAGGTTTTGTCAGGTGGTCTAACAAGTGCATGAGTGGGCCAGAGGTAATTGATGAGAGGGTAAGGTAGTAGGGGACAGGCAAGAACAGAGGGGGTGGGGGATTGGAGGGATAAGGTAGGTGGTGAAGGAGAGGAGTACCTGGTGATGGTGGGGAAGGGAGAAGAGATGGGAGATGTACGTGGGGGTAACAGGATGGGTGGAGGAAGGAGAGAAGAGTTAGTATAGGCAAGAAGGAGAAAGGAAAGAGAGAATATAAAAGCTAGGAGGTGCAGGGGGTAATAGGTGAGGGGAGGGACAAGAATGTGAGAGGGAATGGAGAGAGGGAGGAATGAAATCTAGGGGTGCAAGGGAGAAGACTGAGGTGGCTGATGTGAGATATTGCAAGGAGTTAATAAGGAGGGAGTAGGGTGTGGTGAGAGTGCATAAGTAATGGAGAGGCCAGGAGGGTGAGCACGGAATTTAAGTGTAGCAGTCACAGTAGGCACTGGCCACCAAGTGCTGTCATAGTTTGTGCTTAAAGGAGCTGAGATTCGGTGCACTGGTGATATCCACTGGGAGTGTGTTGAACCAGTTAGAGGCCCTAACTTTGTAGGAGCACTGCCCTTGAGTGGTCCGGCAGCGGGGAACTGAAAAGATTAGTGTTCCAGAACTCCTGGTAAGGTGGGTGGCACAGTGAAGGAAAAGTATAGACTGAACCCCTGGTGGAGGGAGGCCTAGCACTGTCTTCTTAGCAAGTAAGCAGGTCTGATACTTAATTCTGCCTTGAAGTTGTAGCCAGTTAGCCTGTTCATAGAGATCACATATGTGTGTGAGTCTAGAAGCTGTGGTAAGGAGCCGGCAGGCCTTGTTTAAGGCTATGGCTATATGCCGGAGGGCAGTGTCAGTAGCTGATCCATAAACTACGATGCCATAGTCAATTAAAGAGGTGATTGAGCTCTGGATGGCAAGTTTTAACGTTTTGTCTGTCAGACAATGCCTATATAACAGGCCTGTGCATGTATTCACAGCTTTAGCTAGGTTATTTATATGCGTGGAGTATGAAAGAGTGGAGTCAAGGGTCACTCCCAGGTATGTGAACTGATCTACCTGTTCCAGCACAGTGCCACCACTATTGTAGATTACCAGTTGTTGGAGTTTGTTGTGAGTATCATGAAACAGCATTGATTTTTTTTTTGAGTAGTTTAGGATGAGTTTACGTGACCTGAACCAGGTTTCAACTTCTGAGAAACTATGCTGTAGCTGTTGCTGGAGGTGATGAGGGTTGGAGTGGCTAGAGAAAATGACTGCATCATCTGCATAGAGTAGAATTCGGTCATGGCAATTGGCAGGCAGGTCATTCATGAAGATGCTGAAGAGTAGGAGGCCAAGGATAGAACCTTGTGGTACACCCAAACAGACTGGCAGGGGGGTCAAGATGGTATCTTCATTTCTGACTTGCTGTTCGACACATCCCCTCCAGCAAGCAGCGCTCGCTGTCGGGAGATAGTGGGCTGTAATCACCAGGGTATGGAAAAATCTAGTGAGCTGTTTCCAGGCATATTCTTTCCCTTGGCCAAAGATCCCTCTCCTACTGTGGGCCCAAATGGTTCAGTGATCTGCCTGCAGACCTTGCCAACTCCCCCAGACTTGGCTACTTTAAAAATGGGCTTCGATCTCTTCTTGCCAGCAAATCTGACTGCCAGTGTTTCTGTTAACCCATGGCCTCTGACAGCGGTTCTCACACCCGTCAAACGCTACCCTCTCTCACTCCCACCCTCCTGTTCCACAACTTCCCACTTCCCCCTCCCACCACCTACTACCTCCCTTGACAAAGTTTCACCTGGCTGTTAAAACATGCATTTCTGCAGACTGGGAGCACCCTGTCTGAACTGTAACATGGTTGTTAAACACTGTACTGCACTTAATTAGTGCTGCATTAATGTGTTTCTCTGGAAGTGTGGTCCTGTTTCTCCTTACTTCTTGTACCCTGCTTAATGTTGTAACTGCACACTAATACCACTTGTTAGTTGATGTCTTTCTGTTTTGCAATGTTTCATCACCTGTAAATGTCTTGTATTCCTTGTTGACTTGGAGCCTTTTTAAACGAGCCCCTGGCTCAAAGGTATTAATCTGAATTTGAAATAAATAAATAAATAAAAAATGGTGTGAACTTGTCACCTTTGCAGTATATCTAAATGCTCTAAACCAGGTCTCTTCCTTAATTTGGTAGTTCATCTCGATCTTCCAACTCCAGGCCACCTTCATGGAGGAAACTCCAAGTGTGTATTGTAGTACCTTATAGAGCTGTGAGACCATATGTGGCTGCATACCAGTTGGAAGAAGGCCAGAAAGTATGCAATAATGTGGGGGAAGTTAGTTGAGTTGTGAGTTACTGAATGTAAAGAGAGAATGTAGTGCCAAATTTGAAAATATTGATAGAAGTTGGGTCTTTGTAAGTGGAATTTAGCTTGCAATTCTATGAAGGATAGTAAGGTCGAGCCACTAAAGAACTGATATATGTATGTCAGTGACAGTCTAGCCCAGTAGTAAAATCTAGTATAAAAAGGGTCTGAGAAATGGAGCTTTCTGATTGGCCGCAAACATTCTAACAGCCTTATGTTAATCTTTTATTAGCATACATATAGAAGCTTAACCATATGCTGAACAAGGTTTAACACTGTTTAAAAACATGTTTTATTATAATAGCAATAAGGCACTTCCAGGGATTATGTTAATGGTCAGTTAATCACCCTCTAGGGGCATGTGGCACTTGGCTACACCTCGTGCCACAGTACACCCCTAGAAGGCGATTAACAGACCATTAACATAACCCTTGGTCATGCCTTATGGCTTAATTATCTTGCCAAGCTAGGATGAAATGTTCGAGTTGGGTTATAAGGCAGAGGAGTGGTAGAAATGGGGTTAGGTGGAGTGCCTTTCTAATGGAATGCTATACAATTATTTGGTTTTGGAGCCATGGATTGGGGAATGGTGACAGGCTTCAGTTGCAGTGGCATTATGGTACATCATCTGGACATAATGTTGGAAGGAAAAGAGGTCCCTCTCTGTGTCCAACCATGACCCACTCAGTTCCTCCAGGTGCCTGGACATCATTAAATGTATATGTGCCACCCAATAGTATTGTTTGAGAGAGGGATGGGCGAGGTCTCCTTTCTCCTTTGCCAGGTAGAGTTGTTGCAGTTTTATTCTGGATTTTTGTCCCACCCATATGAAATCGGATATTTTCCTGTTCCACTGTTTCCATGTTCCCGTTGGAAGTACAGCTGGTAAGCTCTGGAACAGGTAAAGGGCTCTGGGTAGGGTAACCATTCGTATTACTTCTGTCCGTCTGGTCAGTGACAGTGGTAGTGTCCCCCAGCTTCTAAAATCCTGTGTCATCTTCTGGGTAAATGGTGTATAGTTGTATTTGAAGAAATGAGTAAGGTCTGGTGTTATGAAAATTCCCGGGTACAGTATTGTAACTTTTGCAGATCCCCAGCGGAATAGATACAAATTTCTAAAGGCCGGGCTGGGGAAAAAGTGAAAACATAGGGACTCCATCTTTGTCCAGTTTATGCGGTAGCCCGAAAGGTTGCTGTATTGAGTGATAATTTCAAGAACCACCAGGAGAGATACCTCTGAGTTTTGCAGGTAGAGTAGGACATAGTCCACATACAGAGCAATATGGTGTTCCTCCCCTCCCAGGGAAACACCACTAAGGGCTTCCACTTCTCTAATTATTTGGGCTAAGGGTTCAATATAAGCTGCAAAGAGTAGAGGGGACATTGGGCAGCCCTGTCAGGTGCCTTGGTATAGTCAGAAGTTTTCAGAGTGGTGTCCACTAATCTTGATACAGGCTTGTGGAGCATGGTATATATTTTGCAGTACATCTATTAAAGAGAGGGGGCAGCCGAACTTTCATAAAACCAAGTAAAGAAAGGGCCAGGAGACCCGGTCAAATGCATTTTCATCATCTAAACTGAGAATTACAGAGAGGTGGGGCTTTGTTGCATTTGGTGTGTGATATGCAGGGTTCTCCTAACGTTGCCTGTCGTGGTGCGGGTTTGGATGAAACCGGTTTGATCTCTGTTGATCAGATCCGGTAGAAGACTACCCACCTGATGTGCCAGAATAGACATGTATAGTTTGTAGCCCATGTTTAACACCGAAGTCGGGTGATAGGATGAACACTGACTTTACCTTGCTTTGGTATTACTGAAATCGTAGCATGTGCCCAGGTGGGAGGGGCAGGATCACCTAACATAACTTCATTAAACACTGCTAACAGATTAGTCTGAAGTTCCTTCTTGAAAAGTTTATAAAATATGATGCCATACCTGTCTGGACCTGGGGCTTTCATTGTCTTTGAGTTGTTGATTGACTCAGTTTCCGCTTCAGTAATCAGCCACATGAAATGTTGTCCTTGTTCTGTTGTTAAGTGAGGGAGGGATACTTTGGACAGAAAGTTATCTATTTCCTGCTGTGCTGGGGTATGGTCAGAGGTGTACAAGGCCTTGTAATAGGTCTTAAAAGCCTGAGCTGGGGTGCTGATGAGCAGCCAGCAGTGAAGACGTGGGTTCCCGCTGCTCCCAACCCTGCATTAAATAAAACGCTAATTTTAATGGCATCCAATCAAGAAAATTCACCAAAGGTATAAGATACGAGAGACAACACAGAATAGAGGAGTATTTGCTCCCAACTCCCAGGAAAAGTCAGAGATCTGCTGCCAAAAGCCAAGGGAAAAGGGCGACAGCAAAGTCTTCAGAAGCTATGGGCCCGATTTCACTCTTGGAGGCAGAAATGGCGGTACTAGGCCGCGAGGTGTCTGAGCAGGTTATGGAGGCATTGGAAGAGAAGTAGAGTAAGCTAGAGGACAAAATCGATAGTCGCCTGCAAAGTTTGATGGAGCAAATGGCTACACAGGTGGCTAGAGTCACAGAGGTGGAGGAACGGATATCGAAACTGGAGGACGAGGTGGACCCTATGGCTGTTTATGTGGCTAAATTGGAAAAAGAGCTGGCAGAATTGACAGAGCAGCATGACTACCAAGAGAATTACACCAGACGCCTCAATCTTCGCCTCCGGGGACTCCCAGAGGGATCCTGTCTTTTTGTGCTGAAAAGCTCCTGTCTATGCTAGGCATGAAGTTGAAGAGGGGAAAGCTGAAGCAGAAGCGGGCCCACAGAGCAGTAGCAGCGCGGCCACCAGCGGGACAGCCCCCGAGACAAATTATCTTTAGATTTCACAATTATCAGGATCGTGAGGAGATGCTTCGGGCCTACCGGGGAATGAAGTAGCTAAGGTACGAGGGAGAAAGGCTGTATCTTATGCAGGATTACTCAAACTGAATAGTGAAGAAAAGAAGGGCATTTAATCCTGTAATGGCACAACTCAGAGAGCTTAAAGTGGAGTGCTTTATGGTTTTTCCTGCAATTCTGAAGATCAAGTACGAAGGGGCGACCTATTCATTTTGGGAGCTGGAGAGGGTGGCTGCCTTTGTGGAGGATCTAAAAAAAAAAGGCAGGCTGAATACAACCGATTGGGAGATGAGGCGAAGGAAGTGCCTGTTGTGGCCATGAGGAGTGTTCAAGCGCTGACTGAAGTTTAAGTTGCTGGGATATAAATAACTGTTTATGTTTTATATTTGAGAGTTGGAGTGTGAGTTTTTTTCTCTCCCCCTGTTATCTCATCTTTCCTCTGGCACCCCTCTTTGATGCCTTGCTGGAGCGGCTTCTGATCTTACGACAGGTGGTGATGTGGAGGGCCTCAGGACATTAAAGTAAGTCCAGTGATGGGGGGATGGCTGATTATGTGGTCGGCTAACTGGAAGGTACACTACCAGGGAGGATGGACTGTGGGTGATACAGAACCTACGTGTGATGGGACTTACAAGCGCAGAAGTACCTGGACTGTCCTGATGAAAACAGGAGCATCGCAGAGGTCTAGTAAGTGGAGGTCTGGGGGGTGGGCTGACACTGCATGAATTTTTAGGGCAGCGTCGGCGCCCCGGAGGCCTCTACAACTTCACTTTGAAATGTCCACATGTACTGTGGAGAAACGTGGAATAAAAGAGTCGCCTATTGGGTGAAATCCAGCGGGGCAGGGGAGGTTGAGGGGAAAGTTCCGGGAGGTGGTAGTCAGTATTACTGCTACACTGATTAAAAATATTGAAATGAATGCAATGGAGGGTTGCTGTGTTAAAAGTAAGACGCGGAGATGTTACTCTGTTAGATGATTAAAATTGGGATGCCATACGAATATAGGGAAACAGGGGCAGGGGTGGGGAACTGGACGTCTGCAATACATGACGCAGGGCCATTCTAGGAGTTGAATAGCAAGGAAGCAATTAGTCTTTAGGTATAGCAAACGGGGTAGGGGAATTATCTTTTGGGGGTATAGAGGAGGAGGGAGGGGGCACGTGGGGAAAGGGGTTTACTAATGTTAAGTTTTATATTTGTGTTACAAGATCAAAATGTCTCTCATCTATATTAATAGTAAAGTATGTAATGTATAGAAATGACTAAATAAATGTTTGCCATCCTGGGTGGTGGGGAAAAGGGATTAAAGTGACTGCTGCAAAGAGGATGAAGGGAAAAATGGCCTGGTCAAATGGTTAAGCAAAAACACTAGGAGTCACCCGTGGAATGTGAAGGGATCTCGTCTCCGGTAAAACGGGGTAGTATATTGACGGCTCTGTGCCGACAGGGCACCCTGGTAGCCCTATTACAAGAAACGCACCTGACTAGTCAAAAACATCGGAAACTGGAAAGAGGGTGGGTAGGTAAATGTTATGCGTCGCCTTATAGCTCGCATAAAAGAGGAGTAGCGGTGCTGATAGGTAAGGCAACTCCATTCACTTGCACAAGGGTAGTCACAGATCGAGGGGAGGGAGGTATATTTTTGTGGAAGGGATGTTGGTGGAGGAGAAGGTTACTTTGGAGTGTGTACGCTCCCTCAGTTTTTAACCCAGCCTTCTACCAGGAGGTTCTGGATGTCTTGATCAGGGAGCATCGAGGGGCTAATCATGGGTGAGGACTTTAATGTAGTCATGCAGGGGGAGTTAGACCACTCAGAGGGGAGGTGTAGGCATGGAGGGAGGCTGAAACACTGGCAGGAGGGAGTGTTAGACTTAGATATAATTGATTGTTGGCAGGCATTGCACTCAGCAGAGAAGGAATTCACGTTTTATTCAAACCCAGACAAAACCTGGTCTAGGATAGACTATATGTATATACCCGACCCAGGCTGAGCAGAGTGTATAATTGATCATAGTCCCATTCTCCTCTCGGACCATGCTATGGTCCAGATGGTACTGGAACTAAAGGAACAGAAAGAGGGACCTCCACCTTGGAAGTTCCCAAGGTATCTGTTGGAGAAAAAAGAATTTATAGAATACCTTAAGCAACAGTGGCAGTTCTATAAAGAGACTAACGAGGACTCGGTGGAATCCCCATGTATATATTGGGAAGCTGGGAAAGCCTTTATAAGGGGGGCTATTATTAGATTCGTTGCTCGATATAAAAAAAAGAAAGAATCCACACAAGTGAAATTAGAGGAAGAAGTTAAAAGGTGGGAAAGGGCAGTTGTAGAAAGGTTAACAGAGGAGAAAGCTCAGAACTTGAAGGATGCAAGGGAGGCATTGAATGCTTAACTCCTAGGGGAAGCAAGAATGGCAGGGATGCTAGCCAGAAGCCGCCTGTTTGAGTGGGGGAACAGATCTGGCCCGCTCATGGTCCGGTTAATAAAAGGTAGGCGTGTATATACAAGCATTGCAGGAATTAAGGACAAGGATGGGAAATTATTGAGGGATAAGGATTCAGTAAGGAACAGATTTGAACAATTGTATCAGCAGCTTTATCGGGCGGAATGTGCGGCACAGAAGACATAATAAAACAATTCCTGGATGGAGTCAAAATTCCTCTTGTAACAGAACAGCAACGAAGGCTGCTGGGGGAGGAGATCACCCAACTGGAAATCAGGCAGGCAATACAATGTTTGAAACAGGGGAAGGCCAGTGGACCGGATGGGTTTCCCATAGAATTTTATAAAACATTAAAGGGGCAGGTAGTGGATCCCCTGTGTCGGGTGTTCTCTGAGGCCAGGGAAGGGGGGGGTCCTTCCGATCTCATTCAGAGAGACAGTCATTTGCTTGGTCCCAAAGCCAGGGAAGGATGGACAGGAGTGCTCGTCATACCATCTGATTTCCCTGTTAAATTGTGATGCCAAGATTTTGGCTAAGGTTCTGGCCAGGACAATGGACCGAGTCCTCTCAGAATTGGTGCACCCGGACCAGACGGGTTTTGTCACCGGTAGAAGCTCATACCATAATATGAGAAAACTTCTTAATGTGGTGTGGAAAGCTTCTTACGATCAAAAGAATATAATGGTCTTAACAATGGATGCCGAGAAGGCGTTTGACCGTATAGAATGGGAATACCTGTTTGAAGTTCTCCGAGGGTATGGGCTTGGGGAGGGATTTATAGGGTGGGTTGAAAATTTGTACAAAGCCCCAGACGCAAGAGTGTTAGTAAATGGAAGTCTAACTAGGAAATTCATCCTTCACAGGGGCACGAGACAGGGTTGTCCCCTATTGCCGCTTTTATTTGCGTTGGCCATAGAACCATTGGCAATAGCAATTAGGAGTCTGGCTGAAATTAAAGGAGTGGTGGGGAGGTCAGGGAGAGAACATAAGGTCACATTATATGCAGACGACATGTTGCTATATGTTCGAGACCCGGCTAGATCTGTTCCCCCATTACTGGCAATTGTAAAGCAATTTGCGGCATTCTCTGGGTACAAGATAAATATTCATAAGTCAGAAATAATGTTGTGGGGAGAAACTGAAAAAGAATTTGGAGATACGGCCTGGGGCCTTAAGAAGGTAAAGACAGAATTTACATATCTGGGGATCCGAATTGGCCATGAGTTAGGTCAGTTATATAAATTAAATTTTGGCCCTATGGTACAGAATATAGAAGAGGAGCTGAGGTGGTGGAGAGATCTACCTATATCATGGTTGGGGTGCATAAACTTGATAAAAATGAATACCCTACCTCGGATCTTGTATGTAATGCAAATGCTGCCAATGGGCTTAAATAGGAGAGATCTGAAGAGAGTGGATAAGGCCTTTGCTGGCTTTATATGGAGAGGGAAACGCCGAGAGCTAGTCTCTGCAGACTGAGCAGATGGAGACAAGGGAGGTCTAAATATGCCCACTCTAAGGAACTATGCCTTAGCCATGCACTATAGAATTCTGGGGGATTGGGTGAATAGGCCACCGGAAGCAGGATGGTTAGATTTAGAGGAAGGAGGGGGAAGGGTGAGGATCTCGGCATTCCTAAGAAGAGGAGGGAAGAAAGCGCATAATAGACAGGTGAAACCAAACCCACTGGTAGTCTCAGTACTGGAGGGTTGGGAGCAGTTGCTGAAATGGGTGGGTGTGAAACCGGGAGAAGAGACGCTACTACTCCCACTGAGGGGAAATCCGGGGTTTGTGGCAGGTCTGGAGGATGCAGGTTTTCTACTTTGGAGGAAAGGGGCGTTAAATGTGTAAAAGATCTATGGAAACAAGAGAAATTGAGTCGGGAGAAGAGATAGGTGAATGTATGGGATCAGGTATGTTTAGAATTTTTCAGGTGAGAAATTATGCTAAAACAATTGGTAAAAGCCGAATAGTGGACTCTCCCTTAGAACAGTTTGAGCATATGGTGCTCAGTACACGGGAGGAGAGGGTATAATAGGAAGAGCAGCAAGAATGGGGGCAGCACCTGCCTGATTTTACCTGCAGCACCAGGAGATTGTGGAGCAGGGACTTAAGAGGAGATACCAGACCAGGGATGGGAGTCATTGTTACAAATGCACAAGGGTTACTGGTCTGTAATAAGTACCAGGAATCTTATTATAAGTTTCTACATAGACTTTACTGCCCACCAAGTATGGTGCACAGGTTCCGCCCCGAGATCTCCTCCCTTTGTGGAAGGTGTAAGAAAGAGGAGGGTACATACATACATTGCTTCTGGGAGTGTCTGTCCCTGAGACAGTTCTGGATGGGGGTGGCCGAGGAAGTAGACAGGGTGTGGGGAAGGCAGGTGGAGAGAAGTCCAGTTGTGATGCTGTTTGGGGTGGATGATTCAGAGGAGGAGGATTGGAGACCACTCCCTCGGTGGGTGCGGATTCTGGTTGTTTTGGCCAGACACTGCATCTTAAACACATGGGCCCAGATATTCAAACTGCGCCAGGCTGTGGCGCAAGCTTGGGCTCAGCTCAGCTTGGCTGCGCAGGGGAGTGGCCTGGGCAATATTCAAAGGAGCTGTGCCATGGCTCAGCAGCTTTGAATATCGCACCCTGGCCACCCCCACTGTGCATGGCGCAGTGTCACTGTGCCAGCGCAAGTGGCCAGAGTGGAGCATGGCGATGCGCTAGCTGCAAGTGCCATTGCGCCATTCACAGCACCCACGATATTCTAAAGAGGCGACATGCAAATGGGGTATAATTTATGCAAGGCGCACATGGGGCCATTTGCATGTCATTATGCCCATTTGCATTCCATTTGCATGCAGGTGCGCTGATCCCCGACGATTACGCCTGGCGCCCTTCCAGGCAGCAGCCGTTGGGGACTGACGCCCCCTGCAGCCCGATCGCAGGCATCTGTGTAAAAGTAGAAAACCGTCCTATATCCCTGGTGGTCCAGTGGACCGCTATGTGCCCGATCGCGGGCATCTGTGTTAATAATAAAGAAAACCCGTCCAATATCCCTGGTGGTCCAGTGGACCGCTTTCTGCCCGATCGCGGGCATCTGTTTTAATAAGGAAAACCCCCCGTCCTATATCCCTGGTGGTCCAGTGGACTGTACTCTGCCCGATCACAGGCATCTGTTGTAAGAAAAGACACCCCCCCCAAGATCCCGCTGTCTGCCCGATCGCGGGCATCTGTTGTAAGAAAAGACCTCCCCCTTCAAGATCCCGCTGTCTGCCCGATTGCGGGCATCTGTGTAGGAAAGACACACCCCAAGATCCGCTGTCTGCCCGATCGCGGGCATCTGTTATGAAGAAGACACCCCCCATCCAATATCCTTGGTGGTCTAGTGGTACCCCACCCGCCCACTGGGCCCCACCACCGCCCCTCCGGTCAGCGGCGGGCGGCAGAACCACCCGCCTGCGCCCGCCGACTGACAGCTCAGCAAGGCTGCGCGCCGTTGGTTCACAGCATGAGGCCAATGGGCGTGCCTTCTGACTATCAGTTGGCGGGCGGCAGGCGGGTGGGGGCTGCTCACCGCTGACCGGGGGCGGGTGGTGGGGCTCAGTGGGTGGGTGGGAGGGGGTACCACTAGACCACCAAGGATATTGGACGGGGGTGTCTCTTCTTACAACAGATGCCCGCGATCGAGCAGACAGCGGATCTTGGGGGTGTCTTTTCCTACAACAGATGCCCGCGATCGGGCAGAGACAGCGGATCTTGGAGGGGTGTCTTTTCACAACAGATGCCCACGACCGGGCAGACAGTGGCATCTTGGGGGGTGTCTTTCTTACAACAGATGCCCGCGATCTGATAGAGGTGGTCCACTGGACCACCAGGGATAGGACGGGGTTTTCCTTATTAAAACAGATGCCCGCGATCAGGGCGGAATCGGTCCACTGGACCACCAGAGATATAGGACGCTTTTATTTTACGAATGCCCGCGATCAGGCATGGGGGTGTAGCCAGAACTCGGGTGGCCACCCACAGGTGGCAGCTGCCGCGTGCGCCCTGCAGTGCGGCAGCTCACCTGTGGGTGGCCATCAGTTGTTCCTTTTTTGGCTTAACTTTGTGCTGGCGAAGTAGGGGTTGGCGCATGCATGGCTCTGCACATCCGGGCTGAATATCGGGTTGTGCAGGTTATGCATAGGGCGCCCCCCACCTGTGCCTGCATACATTGCTTTGCGGCGCACTTTTCCCTTTGATATATACTTTGGCGCATCAGTGGGTTAGATGGTACTTTTGATGCGCAACCCTTTTGAATATCTGGGCCATAGGTTACAAATGAGATCCCAACTATACAGCAGTGGAAAAACCTGTGTCTGCAAGCCCTAGGTCTGGAAAAGTTATATTATGTGGCTAAAAATAGGGAAGACCAGTTCTGGAGAGTCTGGGGAGTGTTTATGTCCACGTTACCTCCAGTAGAGATGGAAATGATGGGGAAAGGGCTGCAAGGATGAAACGGGATGGATGAGGAAGGTGGGAGAGGAGGGGACTGGGCCGGGATGGCAAGAGAGAGCGCACTAGGAAGGGTAGGGTAGAGGGAGATTGAGTGAGAGGCAAGCTGTTTTCTTTTCCTTTTTTTATGTATTGTTAGTCTGTATAATTAGATGGGTTTTTTTTTTTGCCTTTTTTTTGTTTGGAGTGGGGTTTGGCATTATTGGGAGTAGAGTCTGGGGGGAAAAGAGGGCAACTTAATAAATTGATATGAGAAGGAGATGCTAGAGGGGTATAGATGTAATGATGTATTAAGGCTGTTACTGTTTTTAAGTATAAGTATGTTTTTACTTTTGTTACTGTTGGAAAACTCAATAAACATATGATGCCAAAAAAAAAAAGCCTGAGCTATGTCCTGGTATCATGTTAGTTTAGCGCCTGAGTGGGGGTGCATGACTGCTGTTGTGGTCGCCAGTTTTCTTTGCCTGCAGAGTTGGTACACCAACAGATAAGAAGATCTGACACCTATTTAATAATAGCCTTGTCATAAAAAAGTGAGAGCTAGTTATTTTTTTGTAATTAAAACTTTTATTAAACAGCTTAATCTGGTTCAAAGTCAGTTGGAATTCATCTGTATCCCCCTCCCCCGGGTCGTGCCTGAAAATAGGTAGGATTTGTCTAGTGCACTTACCCGGTCAACAAAACTAAAATAAAAAAAATTAAAATAAAAGTTTAAATAATACATAAATAGCATATGGATGAAACAAATCAGTAATATACATTAATTCAAATGAGATTATACAACTGTATGAAAAAGCTAAAACGTGAATTAAACTATAGGACATATCCAAATAATACAGATGACTGGCAATAACCAAAACTTTTAACTTAGTATTTTTTTTTTTTTACAGAAAACAGAGTGCAGAAAAGGGTTCCAAATGTCTAAATTATCACTACAAACAAAAGCTAATCTTTTATAGCTTGATCTGGGGGTGATATCGTCCAGCCATTCAGACAGAGTGGGAGGGGTAGTTTGTTGCCATTGTCTAAGAGCTACATTTTTGGCTGAGAGCTGTTTTAATTTGCTGTAGGGCCAGTTTGTCGAGGTCTGTTTTTTTTTTTAAATCCAGCTTTTTGACCCCTGCTGCCACCTCCCACCTTACTTGGTGACGGGGTACATGGTGGAGCTGGACAGGTGGCTCCCACCCCTCGAAGGGGTTAGTCTCAGGACCTCCCATGTTTCCCGCCCGCCTTCCGCAATCCCCCGCAGGTCCCCCTCACCCCGGCAGGGCCGAGGTGGAGGGCTAACCTTCCTCCTCCCCCAAGAGACCAACATCTAGAGTCAACTCCGAGGGCTGCAGGTGTTATGGGGCTAATATAGAGCCTGCTGGCTCCATTTTATCAGTTTTCCCGCCTTGCCACGGTTGCCCACATGCATGCAGCAAACCATGGCACCCTCCCCACTCTGGTCGCTCCCGACTGCACTACTTCCAGTACTCCACCACAGGGCAGCCTTGCAGCGGCGTGGCTGGGTCCCCACCCAGGAGGGAGAGCTGCCTCACGGCTGCTCAAACCATTCTCCCACCACCACCCTCACGACCCGGCTCGCCTCGAACCCAGGTCGCTGGGCGGTGCGAGGTGGTGTCCAGCGCCTCAACCCTCAGTGCCATCGGGCCGGCTTGTTGAGGTCTGTTTTAACTTGTGAGAGCTGCACAAGGACTGAGTTGTCCCCTTGTTGATAGACATGTTGCAGATAATGCAGCGTGTCCTTTAGGGTTTGTTTATATTCTTGGCATTGTGTTTTAAGTCGGGAGGCGTATTGTATTAGATGTCTCCTAAGCACAGTTTTAACAGTATCCCAGTGTATTGCTGCCGAGGTGTCAGCTGGGGGGTTGTTAGACACGATCTCTACAAGTTTTTCCTTAATAAAGGTACAGAATGGTGGGGACTTTAAAAGATAGGGGTTCAGGCACCATCTTGTGGATGCTTCTTTCTATTCCCATCTCCCAAAAGGTACTCACTGGACATGATCTGAAAGATATATATCCCTGATTATGCTATTGGTGACCTAGCTGAGGTTTTCAATTTTGGTGAAGCAATAGTTTGTTCTGGAGTAACTACAATGAACTGCCGAGTAGTGTGTGTATCAGTGCATTCTGGGGTTCAGGGAGCTTAACATCAACCAAACCCACCTCTTTTAGCGCAAGTTTTAAATTATTTATGGGAGGTTGTTTGTTGTGTCTGCTGGGATTTAGACAAGTCAACTAGGGGTTGAGTGTCGATTGAAATTACCAGCCAGTAGTAGAATGCCTTTTGTGTTGGTAATGACAGTGTCCATGAGGGATTTAATATCTGGGGTGTTGATGCCCGGGGGCATAGATGTTAGCCAGAGTGACCTCCAGGCCCTGTACTTTTGCCCTAAACTAAGACCAGACAACCTTCCGGTCAGCCATGTCTTGTGTTTCTCAAAGTTAGTGTGCCTAGGATCAAATGGACACACCAGTGCCTCCGCCCAATGTGGATGAGGAGGAGTATTCAGCCTTAAAACCAGATTTCCTTAATTTAACGTGCTCTGCCCAATTCAAATGGATTTCTTGGAGATATACCAGGTCAGGCTTCAATTTCTTAATTCGGCTTAAAGTCGTTGCCCTTTTTACTGGACTGGTGGGACCATTCACATTCCATGAGCAGAGGTAGATACTAGGAGGACCCATTTAAGCTACATGGATGTCTTTTGAACCCATACCTTTCCTCCCCCGGTACCCAACAAGCCACTTCTTGTCTTATCAATTGTGTGAGGTGACGATGCAAACCTAATTTATACCTGGGGTCAAAGGGGAAACCGATAACTAAGAAAATGATAACTACTCTAAGTTTAGGAACAGCGTTCTTTCCCTAAGATTCACAGCATAGAATCGGGAATCACTAAGGGGTACCTTCCTGGCAATGTGACCAGGAATGCCTCAACTTGTGGTCCAACTGGGACCTAGGGCAACTTGGCTTCCAAGGTGGGGGCCCAGTCGAGCCCTAGTGCAAAATCAATTTGCACAGAGGTTAGACCTCCTTTATGGGTGGGGCCTTCAGACGTGAGGCTAAGGGGTAATGGGTGGGGTTGGTGGGGTAAGGTTGGACGCTATGTGCTCTATTGGGATTGGTAGTTAAGTGAAGATCTTTGAGAAGCATGAGTATGGTGGGGTGGAATGGGTCATGGGGTACGAGCCAGATCTGCCTCCCTCCTCCAGAATCTAACATCTGAAGATTATGTGTCCATTGGCCAAAAAATTCAGGGAAATCGGATTTCTCGCTGTTTAAGCAATCAGTTCATGGTTAATGTTTCCTACTTCCCCACCATTATTTTCATTTTGTAATTGCCAGTCACTTGGCCACTGAGCTCAACACCCCTTTGGCAAAGAGCTATGTAGAGCATTGTGTGGGGTGTAGTAGAGTAAGGGGCACCTTAATAGGGTCATGTTGCATGCATTTTCCCGTTGCATGGGTTGGGGGGGTCGCCCAGAAGCAACGCCTGCAGTATTCCTTCAGTTGCTTAGACAGGAGGGTCTAGAGGGGGTAGTTCGGAGAGGGGGAGACCCCTGCCCTGATGTAAACTTCCCTCACGGTCCCTGCCATGCAATAGGTTGTTGTTAGAGCAAGATATAAATCTGAGTTTTCCCCTGATGCACCCTGCCCTTAACTTGTATCCACTGTAAGAAACTGGATTAACATATTTAATCTAATTTAATGGAGGCCTCTCTCAGTCAGGATCTAGAGACAGCTCCACTCTCTAGCGGGTAAGCTGTAGATTGCTACAAGGCAGGAATCTGCTTTGCAGAGTGTGGCCCTGAAACCGATCAGGACAGCAGAAATCATTCTAGTATTTGTACTGTGCTAGTGAAGGTGACCATGAGCCAGGCCACCCAACTCCAACTAGCAATTCACTTTACAGAGCTTTCATGTTTACTCCAGGTTGAGCGGGAAGCGAGGTAACCATGTCCCTCACCCCCAACATCCAAATTGTAAGCCAGTAGGGCCCTCCAGCAGGTTATTAAATGGCAACTCTCCAGTACCCAACAGCTTCCCTGACATCACGGCTATCCCTGGATGCCTCATTAAGCTAGCTATTACTGTGTCCATAGTTCTCGGGTACCTCTAACCATTTGTCAACCAATAACAGAACTCTCCCAACACTGTTTGGGGGGGGGAACCTCATCTTCTCGACCCCAAACAAGGACATATATTATGTTAGAAACATAGACTTTGATGGCAGATAAGGACCGCTTGGCCCACCCAGTCTGCCCATTTCCCTACCTATTGGATAAGCTGTAGATCCTAGTTAATCAACAGTCTACTTCTTCCTACCCCCCACCAGAATTGCCTGATGAAACAAACATCTGATAATATGGCATCCCCCCCAAAACCAAGGCACACAACCCAAAATCTCATCAAACAATTCACAGGGCACTCCCAGCATCAGTAAGGCAGTCCTTTAAGTCAGGTGCCTCGTGGTGTCAGCAACCAGGAGCACTGTGTTGGGAACCATTATGTTTTGAGTTCAAGGAAGACAGTCACATTATTCTCTCGTCCCCTACCAACTGGACTCTGCTTCAGTACTGTCTGTAGGTGTCAACAACCACGCTTTCCCTATCAGCTACAGCAGCCCCCTATCCCCATAATGAAGCATAATCATCGCTGGTCCATGGTGCTCTGTCCCCAGGTGACATGTTAATGTCTCACCCTGCTCCATTCCTCATAGTGCCTCCCCGAGTAAGGTGGTAATATCAGAGTTGTGGACCCCATAGGCCATACCATAATTCAAGCAGACACACCACACCACGTGGTCATCCATATTAGACCTTCCGAAGAAATTAACAACACTTTAGATTGTAAGAATCAGATGACGGCCCCAGTGAAATTTACAAGTGGAATTGGCAGCTTTTGGGAAGATTCCAATTTATTTGCACAAACAACATAACTGTTATTTCCGCTGAAACCTTGAAGTTGTGCAAATATTAGACACAGTTAGCAGCAAATTTCCTAATTTACAACACGGCCGTCATGACAGGACCAGCTCTGAGATAGCTGATTACCCTCCGGCTAGAAGTCCAGGGTACCATATCACAGTCGGGGAAGCATTTTTATTAGGATATCAGGTTAACTTAACCCCACAACAGATTTATCTCTTGGGGGGACAGACACCAAGAACAAGCAAGACATCCAGCCCAAATCGGGAGAGTAAAACCACGAGGGACCCAGAGAGCAACTCCAGCCTAACTAGGGGAAATTATTCCAATATTGGGGCCATTTTCCTCACCTGCACAGACATACCTGAATTAATGTTTTCCTGGTTCCAAAGTCACTTCTGGGGGTTCCGATGTTTGGAGTTAGCATCAGGATTAGATTGTGCAGCCCTGAAGTGCCAACGGATGCCCTGGATAGCCTTGGTCAATTGCTGGTGGTGGGCTGCAGCAGTTTTGTGTGTACCTGTTCTGTCCATGCCTTCCTGGAAAGCTTGACTGTGAGTGAGTTGGAGGTGGCAGCCCAGGGGGTAGTATCTAACTTTATTCCCTGCTTTGGAAGGTCTTCAATTGCCTCCTTGGCTGTATTATAAGTTTTAGTGCCATTTTCCAAAAATAGCACCAGCTGAGCAGGGTACAGTGTACAGAAGTGTATACTCTGCCTTGTCAAATTTCTGAGCACAGGTATGTAGGCTCTTCTGTGTGTAGTAATTGCAAGAGAATAATCGTTGTCAAGAAACACCCTCACACTCTTGTATTTTACAGTTTTTTGCTGCCAAGCCAAATGTAGGATCTTTTCTTTATTCGTGTAGTGCAGGAATCTGACTACAATAGGTTGGGGCCGACTGTCTGGTGCAGGCTTGGGACTCAAGGCTCAGTGTGCCCTGTCAATTTCTAAGCAGGCATCTTGGGGCAAGGTGAGTGCTGATTTTAAAAAGTTCTCAATGAAGGCTGCCGTGTCCGAGCCCTTTGTTCCGTCCCGAATATTGTATAGCCACAGGTTGTTTCTCCTGGCTTTGCATTTGGTGTCCTCCACTCTGTCTTGTAGGTTTTGATTCGTGCCATGCAGCTGAAGGATGGCCCTGTCCGTGGTGTCTAGCCACGAGTCCTGTTTTGCCACCTGGGTGTCCATCAAGTCAATTTTATTCTCAGTTTTGCTAATGTCCATTCGTAGGGCTGCCGTGGTACTCTTCATTTCCTGTTGGAAACTCTGAATTTCTTTCAGTAATATATCCATTTGCTTTTGCATGTGACAATTAGTGGTCGATGCAACACCCCTCTGCGAGGACCTCATGGCTCAGGATGTAACAGATTCCTCGCTGTCTGACTCTTCATGCCCATACCCACCACCATCCAATGATTCTTCAGGTGAGGAATTCTTTTCCGATTTCTGCATTTTATCTTTGTCACCTTCCTCTCATTCATATTGGCAATTTATGACAGGTAGGAGTAATTAAGAGGTGAATTTTGAAGGTGATCCCATGGAGCCGATGTGTTTGGTTGTTCACAGATGCATGATGTCACCGCAAGTTCCCACTTTTATACTGTTCTAATTGAAATATGAAATGTATGCATGGACTATAAGTGAGAGCAGTTTTGAACAGTTCACTCACAACATGGAATTATATTATGAAGTGTAAAAAAAATATATATATATATACACATATATATGATATGTGAGTGCACGGGGAGAGACATTGTGGTTTTAACTGTGCAATATTTATTAACTGTGTAATTATTTTATTGTTGTAAATTGAGTTTTGCACTATTTGTTTCACTATGCACATTTATTAGAAGTCACAATGTCTCAGTAGTACTGGTTTAAATAATTGACGTCCCTATGACGTCATATAGCATTAGCACTACTTAAGGAGAGCAACACAGTATACATGCACCTTTGTAAAGGATTCCTTAGAATCCCAAATACATCAGGCAGATTACTAGCAGTGTCTTGATTTTACAGCACCTTCAAATAAAGAATGCACTGAGCACGTTGCAGCTTTTGATTAGAGTAGAATTTTCATTTAGGAGGTGGTGAGTGCCCAGTTTTCTACTGCTGTTTGTACTCTCTGTATACATTCGGTGGTAAATGGCAGTTTATAGGACTTTTTCTCCGTCCCAAGCTCTCAGTTTGTTTATTATAATTTCCCTTTTGCTTTCTTTTATAGTGCGATTTTTCACCACAGTTAAATAGTAAGGATTCAAAAGTGTCAAGGGATCAAAATATGAGTTAGAAGTGTAAGTATTCCCACAGTTAGTGAAGGAAGACTCTGTACTGGTCAACTAAAAGACAGAACATTAGTGCAAACATAGCACCATCTTTTTCGCAAAAGCAACACTGTTTATTCAGCACTCATTCTCAGGTCCCACATTTTGCCCATGGTGAGACTGGCAGCTGTTAGCTACGGGGTTGTCTAGGAACCAAGCTGACATGTGTGGTGACATCATCCACACTGCCATGCTCTTACAGCCGCAAGTACAAGAGGAACAGCCATATGGAGGCTCAGCGCTGCCAGTTCGCACAGTGAAATGGACCTCAAGAACACCTACAGTGAGTATTGCCTGTCCTTAGCTGGCCTTGCACATTATGTGAACACTTGTAAAAGCCTTCTGTGATGGTGCTACTGTAGCAAAGCTTGCAGCTTGGCATAATAGGTGTTCTGGATAAGAATTAAAGTTTCCAAGTCTAAGTTTACTCTTAATAACAACAGGAAATCAATATGTGGCATGTTTAATGAAAAAAAAAAGTTTTCGCTGAAAATATATAATGTGGAGTGAGACCGTGAACTGCAGATACCAGAGGTCAGTTAACAAGAAATAAGAATGTATTTCAGAATGTGCATATGAATGTACTGTGTTAAATAATTCACAATACTAACTCTCTTTCATCAGGCCACACCTTTAGAACTACATCTATGTCACCACTAGGACCACATGGAAACGTGTGCAAGCAGTCAGCCTGGGGCTGCCCTCAATGACATCAGATGTCAGCATCTACATAAACATGGGGGAACCCTCCTCAATTCCCCACTGGAGATCATGCTCGGAGGATCTCCCTCTAGGGAACTAGGAGAGACCCCAGCACTCCACATCCCAGATGAAATTGAGTGCTGGAATAGCAGTGGAGACAGTAGTACAGAGATCCTTTGTCGCAAGCCAAAAGGGGGAAGGAGGGTGGAATGGCATGACCTGATGAAAGAAATTCTCTTGACGATATGCTGTTATGGTAAATTCTTATGTAACTGATCTAGCTTCACCTGCTGCACTTAGATGCACCTCTTGACCCAGGGGCACCTCCCAACCTCAGCACTTCACTGGTCCCCACCCTGCCCCTGCCTACCTCCATCTCATGGCACACCCCTCCCTCCCCCCTTTCTCCCTCCGTTCCTCCACTATGTCACCTTTGTCTGTTACCTTCTCTGTCTCTATCTTCTCCAGGGTGTTTGAACTCACGGACGCAGGCATACGTTGTACAATGCCTCAGCAGTGCCTACTTGTGTGAACCTTTCTGTAACTTACTGTACCATCTCTGTAAATGTATAAATTGTTCTCTGGTATTTTCTGTTCAACTGATGTGGAACCTACAAAAGAGCATCCGCTCCCAGGTATTATCCAAGAACTCAATAAATAAATAAATCTTCTTCAAAGATATCTCTTTCATCAAGCCACACCTTTGGAATGAGTCCCAAGCAGTACCAAAAATTTACTGTGTGGGCGTCTGGAACCTATAGGCTTATGTTAACAGGCCTTGTAGCACAGCTAGGCCAAACCTAGCCTGTCTGTGAGAAACAGTGGCCAGACTGTAGTGTTTAGTGAAGGTGTGGACAGTACTCCATGTGGCAGCTGCACAGATCTCTGCAGCAGAAACATTCTGAAAACAAGCTGCAGAAGTGGCCATGCCTCTGCTGGAATGACCATGAATCACTCCAGGAAGTTCCTTAAAGTACTTCCTGTACCAGAACATAATACAATGTGCTAGCCATTTGGACAGGCACTGTTTATAAACTGGGTTGCCCTCATTACCAGGGGCGAATGAAACAAGAATCTGCGAGGACTTTCTGCAGTCCTTTGTACGGTGTGTATAGTACCTGAGTATTCTATTCACATCTGAAGTATGGAGCAGTGCTCCCCCTGGATTGGCATGCTCTGGATAATACACTGGTGGGTGGATGGTTTGCTTTAAAGTAAACTCAGGCACTACCTTTGGTAGCAACTTAGGATTAGTAAGCAAAGACACTGTGAAAAATCAAATAAGGAGGCTTACACATTAGAGCCTGTGGCTCTGAAATCCTTCGAGCAGAAGTGATGGCAACTACAAATAACACTTTCCAAGAGAGAAAGCATAGGTCACAACTCACGACTGACTTAAAAGGAGCCAAAGTCAGCTTTTCCAATATAAAATTCAGATCCCAAGCCAGGACTCTATTTCAGATGGGAGGCTTTATATTTGAAATGCCTCTCAAGAATGTATGGGCTGCCTTCAATTGAGCAGCCCATATGGCCATCCACAGGCACGTGGAATGCTGATATAGCAGCCAAGTGTGCTTTGATTGAGGAATACTGCAGGCCTGAATTTGATAAGGATAGCAGGTACTCTAGAACCTGACTGACGACAGGAAAATGGATCCAGGTTATGTGAAGCAGCCCATGAAGCAAACCGCTTCTATTTCGTAGAGTGTGTCTGGCAGACAGGTTTCTAGCAGCCACCAGAACATCCACTACTTTCTGCAATACCCCAAAACAAACTATGACTATATCGATGGCTGCACTGCCACTCCACTCCTCACCACACTACTGGAATGCACTGAGACAGCCTTTTCTTGTAACAGCAGCTTGCTTAATTTTATATATATATTGTTGCTGTTTTTTCTGCCTACCAACTTACCAAGTTATAAATATGTGCACCTTGATTTTTTTAAAGTAAAAGTCGGGCAGCTGTCGGACTGCTATCTTTGTGTGCAGTCCAGCTGATGATTTTGGTGTCTTTTTGATGTATCTAAATGTAAATGTATACAACCAGAATGTGGTCCGTGGAGAGCGAGAACTGGTGACAAAAACATGGAAAATTATGGAACGAGAGAGGAACTGTAAAGGGAATGAAAAACAAAGTTTGAAGCCCGAAGCCTGATCCACTCTTGGAAGATGGAAGAAAATTCCCCTTGGAAAAAGCACATTCGGACATGCATTATATTCAGCTACTACAGGTATGCTGTTGTTGCCTGGGGGAGAGGGGGCTATCACCTATTTTTAAATAAAAGATGCTATGCTCAGGTGAGTGATATTTTTTTTTTGTCTCTACAGAAACCTGTCGATGAGTAGGGAATCTAACGCACTGGCCCACAGTCTTCTGCAATGAGATGGGTCTTGCTTTAGTTCGGACCCGAGACAGGGACCTAGAAGTTTGTGGAAAACTCCCCTTTCATCTGCTTTTGTAAGATGTGGATGGGAGTTACGAGACGTGACAACCTACAGTCACACTTTACTTCTTAACTTATGGCTTTGCTGAAGAGAAACATTTATAGTGTATGGTGGAACATTGTTCTCACCTGAAATCCAGCCTTACAAAAACGCTGTTGATCCACACACACTTAAATGAATGGAATGCTGTTCCGACCATACGTGCAGAATAGCATTCCATTCAGTTAGAATTGATAGCTCGAGCCAGGGTTTAAAAGCATACACAGAAAACCGCAAGTGTGTCAGCATTACTTACGGGTACACGTTCATTGCGGCAGCGGTTTTCTGAAAGGGGAACAGATCATTTGCCATTACGCAGACTGGAGGATCAACCAGATATGAAACAGTAACTTAGGTTTATGCCACGGTGTCTGTTTCTGCTCTCGCTTAGTGAGAGGTTCTGCCACCATGTTTTTTTTTGTAAATCCCGCCTACAGCAGAGCGCCAACCAGTGGGCATATGCGCTGCAACGTTAGGGAAGCCCAGTCCCTAGCAACCACCCAACTCTGTCTCCTAGTGAGGGGAGACAACAGTTTCTTTATCCATAATGTAAATACACGTTGGAAGCCTAAAAATGTTTTTAAAAATAATTTGTGGGGCACCATACACTATAAAAAATACAGGATGGGTTAGTCTAGTGTAGAACAGTGTGTTCTGTTACTTTGGGGTCTGATTTCAAGGACCTCTCAAGCTTCGCTTCCTCGAGGTCACAAGGAATCAGACTCTGTGGATGGAACACACTGGTTCTGCATGGTTACCCATCCTGTATTCTGTATGTAGACGGTATACTATGGCCCAGAGGTCCAGTTTATATTTTGTATCTTCTCTAAACTTTGGTGAGTCTAAGCTTTCCTAGTGCTGTGGGGGATGATTTGAGAATCAATGCAACTGACTGCTACAGCCCATTGAAAATGTTTTTTTTTTTTCTGGTGGACACTTTTATGTGCAAATATATAATTACTTTAAATGTTTGTATGATTTTCATGTTTGTAAGGCATTTAAGAAATTTGAGCCAAGCTGTGTTGTGCTGCTATTGACCCTTCAGTGGTACCAAGGTTAAATGGATTGTCAGAACTATTTGAAACATTACAGAGAACTGGTGACATGTTCAGGAGAACTTTAACAAAATGTAATATTTAGACAGTCCAGCTTGTATTTCCTATTAGTGCTGTATTCCTCCTCCCCATTGTTTACTTCTGAGGTCATCTTTATGAAATCAGGATCTTTGCTTCTGAAGAGCTTGTCTATTCCTACTGCTGTCTCCCTACCTGAAGTCACAGAGCACTGCTTGTGACATCACAGTTACATGGCAACAGACTGTGATGTCACAACAGAGAATTATGACTTGAAGTAGGGAGAAACTCTAAAGAATAAAGATCATATATTCATACAAATTTCTATAGTAATACATAATGGGGAGGAGAAATATATAAAATATGAATGGAATGCAGGCAGAATTGTACCTAATTATTATGATTTTTAAAGTTTTCTTTGTAGCTCTTTAAGGGCAGCTAATTTAACTTCATAAACTGACCTCTGCTTAAAAACTCCTCCAAATGCATTTAACATACTAAGGATTAATTTACTAAGGATGTTTAACAAAATAAAATATGACTCCAGAACCCTCATGGAGGACCTTGTTGGGTCTTCAGCTGGAACAGAGGAAAATGTAATATGTTACTGTCTCCGTGTGTGAATGGAAATCTCTCCCTGTCAATGTATATAGAGACATTAGTTTAGCAATTGAGGGAGGTCATTCAAATGGTGCTCTTTGGCCCTCATTTGCCACTGTTTATAAATTGATGGGCTTCTGACTATAAACGGAGCCTTCTTGCCCCACATATTAAACTGTGGACTCTTGAGCCAATGGCGCCTTGCACGCCTGATTTAAAAATGAATGGATTCCTGAGTGCAACAGAGCCACAGCTTTGCTCAGCAGAATTTTAGTTTTGATAGTTATGTGAAACGTTGCTCGAATGGCTTAAAATATTTATGCCTTGGGTTTGTTCAACAATTTTTAAACGTTTGTGCATTTTGCTCATTTTTTAGTGTTTTAATTATTACTTGTCTTTACAGGATAAAGGAGTTTGGTTTATTAATCCCTTATCTGAAGCAGTTTAAAACAGTTTAATAAGTGCACCCTTAATGGTAATCCAAACTTAATTACCGAGATTGTTAAGATTAAGTGAACTACTACGTGGCAGCCTTGTTATAGTTTTAATGTGATGCTTGCTAGCCTTGGAATGGGATTAGGAAAATTTTCAGGACAAGGTGTAATTCTGTTAATATTATAAAGCTCTTAAATATTCACTATACAGACTATTTTTTCATATGTTGGCTATATTATATAACTGAGTCTGGTACATGAGTATTACAGGAGGAGAATGATATGGTCAGTTTTATTAATATTATATGATCCTTCATGCTTTGGGTTACATAATCAATGAAAGGTTAGGAAGGTTATGCTGCCTAATTCATTTTAGGTACTTTTAAATATGGCTATAATTTCTGGATTGGTATACATATTTTTCTAACATATTGATATAATGGATACTTGGAATTATTTAAAGATGACATTTTTCCTCTTGAAAATATATGTTTTATTTTCTGTGTGTTTTTGTGTCAAATTGTAATGGCTTAAACAGACAAACAATAAACTAAAATCTGAATCTGTGGCTATATTTTCAGGAGCCATGTGTGCAGATGAAAGGACGTCACATCTGGGTGGACAAGGGTTCCATGTTCCTGTGACAGTAGACCCATGCACAGGGGCAGAGGAACTGGGGGTTCCACTGCCAGCTGTTGCAGTAGGGGTACCCATATCTGCTGAGGCCATAAGGGAGCAATGAGTATTAGAGTTGCTCCTTCCATCTTCAGCTTGAGAAGTACTCTTTGAATTAGCAGGAAGGGAGGGACTGTACACAGAAACCTCCCTTTCCCATAGAGGGATAACGTGTCTTGAGCAAAAACGCAGCAGTACTGCATTGTGTGGGGACACAAAAAGGTCCAACTCTGGACCACCCCATCTTTCGAATTGGTCGTTGACCACTGAGGTCAGCAGTTCCCACTTGTGCATCCTGGATTGTGACCTGCTTAGTTTGTCTGCCAACACATTTTGGGCGCCTGGAACATGTACTGCAGATAGTTCTAGACTGTGTCCCAGAGCCCAATACCAAACTCTCATTGCTTCCTGCACAAAGGGTAAGAATGAATTCTCTCTTGTTTGTTGATGCAATGCATCATACTGATGTTGTCTGTCTGTATTAGAGGACCAGGGGACAAGTGGTTCTGGGGCCTGGAGTCCATACAGAACTGCTCTCATTTACAGAATATTTATGTGCAAAGCACACTTCACCTGGTCCCATGTGCCTTTTGTCTGAAGAGGTCCAAGGCAGACTCCCCATCCTAATCCTGACGCAACCGTGGTGAGGATCTGATGTGGGGTAGGAATGAAGAATGGGATGCCCTTGAGCAGGTTGTTGTGTTCTATGCACCACTTGAGCGTTTTGCGCAAGGAAGATGTGACTGGAACCATCTGTTCTAGATTGTCCATCAGCTGGTCCTACTGGACACTCAGGGTCCACTGTGGGATCAATATCTACAGCCTGGGTAGTGGCTCTGTCATAATAGCAGCTGCCATGAGTCCCAGGAGGCATAGAAATGTCCTTGCTGAGACATAACAGCTGTCATGTACTAACTGTGCTTGGGCAATGAAATGGTCTGTCCTGTCTAGAAGTAGAAATGCATAACCCTGGGCCATATCCAGAACTGCCCCTATGTACTGCGGTTGTTGGCAGGATGTCAGTACAGACTTTGGTATGTTGACTGTCACCCCCAAAGCATCAGACATCTGTCTGGTTCAAGCTAAGATATGCAGCAGTTGGTCCCTGGAATGTGTCTCTAATAGCCAGTTGTCAAGGCAAGGAAAAACCTAAGGCCTTCCCTGTGAAGGGCTGCTGCCACCACAACCAAGCATTTGGTAAACACTTGTGGTACAGAAGATAACCCAGAGGGCAACACTCTGACTTGGTAGTGCTCCCTCTGAAACAGGAACCTCAGATATTTCCTGTGAGGTTTCCTGATGCTGATATGGAGGTATGCACCCTCCATATCCATGGAACAAATCCAATCTCCTGTTTGCAACAGGGGAAGAAGATCCTGTAAAGAAACCATCTGAAACTTCTTGTATTGTATGAAGAAGTTCAGATCCCTTAGATCCAGAATAGGTTTCAGATCCCCAATCCACTTTGGGACGAAGAAGTATCTGGAGTAAAAACCTGTGTCCCTCTGTTCTAGTGGGACAGGTTCTATGGCCTGTTTTTGAAGCAAGGGCTGTACTTCCTCTTGGAAGAGGGACATGTTCCCTGGTGGATATGCTGTCACAACTGGTGAATGATCTGGAGGGTCGTCCAGAAACTCCAGAACATGACCCTTCTTCATAATCTCCAGAACCCATTCGTCTATAGTTACCACCTTCCCCTGATGCAAGTGGAGGGACAGGTGACACCCTACAACCACCCCTGGAAGTAAAGGTGGTTGAGTGGTGTTTGTATAAGGAGCCATGCTGAGCTGGTGGGGAGCAGAGCCACTGGCTCTACTACCTCTAGGTGCTTTTGTATGGGCATTTGGGGTTGTGATGGGGACTGACAAGGCCCCTGCACCTTTGCCTCTTCCCTGCTGTCTGTAGACCTGGCGGTGTCCTCTGACAGCAGATGGGTGAACATTACCCCTGGTCCTACCCCTACTTTGGGTGTGGTACATGGATTCAACTGACTTCAGAGTCTTGCCAGATGATTGAAGTTTTTCAAAGCTTCTTCATCATGGCCAAACAGTTTCGGATGTCTGAATGGGGCATCAAGAACTGCTTGCTGCACATTAGTAGCAAAATCTGCTACTCTGAGCCTGAGACAGATGCCAGAGGCTACAGCCCTGATAGAGGCATCAGAAAAAGCATATGCTGTGTGGATTAAATTTTTCCCCACATCAGCAGCAGCATTAAAGTTGTTATTAACTCCTGTTTAACAGAATCCTTAGGCAAGGCCTGTGCAGCACCCTTAGACTTATTCCATTGGAAGTTCTGATGTTTTATCATATGGCACTGGCAATTAACAAAACATAGGTCCAACGGAACAGAGGCATATGTACACTTGCCTAGGACATCCATCCTCCTTGATTCTGTATCAGGAGGAAGAAGCGCAGATGCCTAGGTGCCCTGGCCCTATCATGGGCAGCTGTGATCACCAGTGAATCAGTTTCAGGCCAGCATAAAAGGGCTTTCCAGAAGGTGTAGACTACATTTTGTCTGCCTTTCTGGGCACAGCTGGCATATTATTTGGCCTATACCAAGCTGCATAAATGGCATCATCTAAGGCCGGAAACAAGGGTGGAACCACAGCGGAGGGAGATTGTGGCACCTCCAGCAGGTTATTTTAGGTACAGCCCTGCTGCTCTAAGGTGAAGCCCGTAGCAGCTTTCATTTGCTGCATCATGTTAAAAAATGAGGATCCTCTGGAAGTGATCTTGGTATATTCACAACAGTCCTAACTACGAGAGGAGACTGTGGAGCTGGTGCCATGTCCACAGTGGCTCTCAGCATAGTCTTCCTCCTCCTCCACTTCCATTATGAGGTAAGGATTATATTCATATTTGTTGACTCTGTCATCAGCGGAAATGAATGACCGCGCTGGCGATGTTGGCGGTGGTAGTGGATGTCTGTTCTGCAAGGTATTAGCTTGTGACTTTAATAGGGTAATTGTAGGAGTCCTCTTCGACAGGCCCCATGCAGCAGACACCATGTTATATCTGAAAATGACAGGAGTACTGCCTGTGTATCAGTGCCACTTTTGGTAGTAGGTGCAATTGCAGTAGTCAACACTGAAGGTTGGTTCTCCATCAACAGAGGTGATGTACTGGCTGTAACAGGCCTTGTAGTGCCTATGCCAGGCTGACCTTGATGTCCGGCTGATGGTCAGGGTGTGGTCGGCACTGCCGCCAGAGCAGACGAGTTGAAGTAGGGGGTTATACCTGTCGTCCACAGGGGCAACCCTAGTGCTTCTGTTGGTGGCTCCCCTATGAAGATTTTTCCTGGGACTTCAACTGTGATTCAGTCGATGGGGATGGCGATGTGGATTTACCCTGAAGCTGCTTCTCCACTGCTTCAGTGGTCTTCTGGAGGAGGAATTTCCCCAAAGTCCACTTCATATGTCACCTGGTAGCAGAGCTGAACCCCTGGCAAATCTCACTATGCAGCTGACACATGTCATGGGTGTCACCAATGTTGATCTTCTCTCTGCACTGAGAGTACTGGAAAAGTTTAGACGGTTACTTCAGTGGCATACAGTTTGCCAAAAATCACTGTAATAGTGATTACTTTAGTACAAAGAAAAATAAAACGATGGCTTTCAGCAGCAACATTTCTGTGTCAGGTATGATGAGTCTGATTGATGGTGGGAAAGGAACTGAGGAGAAGAGGGGCCACCCATGTTTAGATAGACATGTCATCGTGTGCGGCCCATGGCTGACTGCTTTTATAAGTTTTCTTGTGGTCGTAGTACTGACATGAGTATAGTTCCAAAGGTGTGGCCTGATGAAAGAGGTATCTTTGAGGAAAATCTGGAGATCTCAAAAAGATTTTTTGAAAGTGGATATAAATATGAGGTGGTAAAACAAGCAACTGCCAGAACAGACAGTATACCAGGGGAGCAGGCTATAAGGGTAAAACAAAAAGAGCCAACAGACTTAGAGAGGATTATGTTCTTGACTATGCATTGCCAAGAAATGCCAAGTTTAAGGAAGATCCTTAATAAGCATTGGGAAATTCTGCATAAACACCCTACATGAGTACAATCTTTAGCCAAAAAAAAAACATCAAATCTAAAAGGGTTCCAAATATTAAGTCAAGATTGGTCCATATGGACCATCTGCCGCAGGAAACAGAAATACCTTGTGTCTCATGGGCAGGTCCATGAATTCCCTTCTCCCTATTTAAGTGCCATATTATATGTGGCCCTCCATGCTAAGGACCGAGTGCATAGAACGTCACCCTGTGGAGTCAGCCTGGGTCAGCCGTTGGCCAGTCATGCTGCTCCACATACAGTAAATTCCAACTGTCTGGTTAACCGACTCCTGCTGCTTGGGTCCCTCTAAAATCTCTTGACTGTTGTCACTCCCTAGCTGATTCACTGTTGCTGCACTGCCTCCTCAAAGTCCGCAGCAACTGTACCTTTCTGAACTGCCTTGCCTTAGGTTGCCTAGCTTGCTCCCCTGGTCTCTAATACTTACTGATGTTTACCCTCTGACTGGGTCACTGCTACTTATTTTAGTTACATTGCCCAGCTAGTCACTGCTCTGTCTAATTCTGAACACTACTCTGCCATACCATTCAGTTATTAGTTACTTCTTCAGTATGGTTGCTCCATATCTAGGTGTCATGTTAAAATGTTTTTTTTGTTTTGCCATCTGCTGTTGCACGTGTTGCTAGAGTAGTTATACTTTGCACTGCCTAGCCTTGCCAATTGCTGCACAGCCTTACCATCCAGTATATATATTTGTTCACTGTGTTTGCTCCTTATCTGGGTCTCCTCAGTAAACTGTTTTTTTTGCATCACCACCTGCTGTCATTATTTTGCTACAGTAGCTATATATCTGCACTGTCTAGCCTACACTGCATAGCCTAACCATTCATCTATATTTCAGCTATGTCCTGTCTTGGTCACCTTTGCTTACTATTCACCGATCAGTAGCTTAGTTTACCTATGTTCCATACTGCTTAGCTATTTACTAAACATTTGTTGCTGATTTTTTTTTTTTTGCTTCCTACCTCCTAACTGCTATGTTCTTGGTACTCCTCTGCTTCTCCATTCCCCCTTCTTCTCTTACCACCTCCACTCCCTGTCCCATTCAACTCTTCTACTCTCCCCTCTACCCATCCCTACCTCCCCTCCTCCCTCCCTATCCATCCTGGTCTCCTCCCCTCTCCCTCCCTTAATCTGGAGTTTCCCCACTGTGCTGTCCTCTACCTCCACTGCTCCACCTGCCTGCTCTCCCACATGCTCCAAGGGTAGGAAGCTCCACTCCATCTTTCTCCTCATTTTCCTGCCCCTTCTCCTGTCTGGTGACACCGAAACCAGCCTTTCGCTCTTTCCCCTCCTCCTCCCTCTCTGCTACTGCCAAGGGTCTTAACATGTTCCATCTAAATGCTAGGAGCCTTCTCCCTAAGCTTGACCTCCTGTTCATCTGGCTTCACTACACTCTCCTGATGTCCTCTGTATTTCACAATCCTGGCCTCTTCCAGGACCCTGGACTCAAGTCAGTCCCTTCCCGACTACCATCATTTCAGGTAGGACAGGGGAAAACATAAGGGGTGTCGCTATCTATGTCCGCCACAGCCTCTCATGTACTGTAGCCATCAGGGAGGTGATTCCCTCCTTCCACAAATCTCTCCTAGCCAGGCTCTCTTTTTCTTCTTCTACACCCATTTTCATTGGGGAGTTTTACACCTCTCCTAAAATCTCTCACTTCTCCATGGTCGACTCGCTCTTCACCATCTCCTCTCATTCCTACACAGGTGAACTCATTCTGCTTGGAGATTTCAACATAAATTGACTCTTCCCATCCTCCAAATCTACCATCCACAGGACTGAGTCCTTTAATCTTTCCAAAGTCATTTCAGAAAGCACTCAGCTCAATCTTCACTGCTCCAACCACACCCTGTTTGTTGTGTTCTGACCTCTCACCCTCATTGTATTGTTCCAGTGGGTATACTGTCGGATTCATTTAGTGACCACTGCATGTTGTTCTGCATCAGAAAAATCCAGCATCCCCCTTCATCTCCAAAATGCTTCTGGTCTAAGTTTCTCCAGTCACTAAACATCAAAGCTCTACTGAGCAACCTCATCACAATAGATTGGTAATTCTTCCTCTCTGCCTCTGATATTGACGTGGCCCTCCCCTTATTTCACTCCAAATTCTCCTCCGTCTGGGACAAGCACACTCAAAGAAGTCCAGAGTCAGAACTTCCCACCACTCTCGGATTACCTCAGAAATCATTGATCTCTGCAAGTCCTGTGATTTTGCCTCGGACTGCTACAAACTGTCATACCCCTCTCGTGACCTTACCTCCTACATGGCCGTGAGGAATATCTGTATGGAGGGTGTCCGGGCTGTAAAACTGCATTATTTCAAGGCCAACCGCCTGAATAATATTAGCACCTCAGCTAAATTCGGGAAGGTTATTCACTCCCTTTTCCAACCCCCCCGCCCAGTCTGCTGACCACGATCCTCATGGTAAATGGTTCACTTCTGACCCTCCCTCTGTTGCTTCTCACTTCAAGGAGTTCTTCATTACCTGTGCCCTTCCTTCTTCTATCTCTCCTAGCTCCTTTCCTTCCCCCTCCCTGCACTCCATTCCCTCCCCAGGTTTTCACTTCTCCCCCAGCACCACCCAGGAAAACCTGCTTGCCCTCTCCTCCCTCAACCTGTCAAACTCCAGCCCCAGTGTTCTGAACCCTTGCTCCTCCACCACCCTAAGCTTCTCCACTCTCAGCTCCTGCCATTGCAGCTCCCCTTACCCATGTGCTCAACCTGTCTGTCTCATTATGTGCTGTTCTTCAGTCCTGAAAGTTGTATCGAAATGATTCCACTCCATAAGGAGGTGATGTTATAGACAGAAACAAGCTCGGATAGTAAACAACACAGTTTTGAGGTGGCAAGGTCTTGTCAGACTAACCTGCTTTTTTTCTCTGACAGGCTGACCAAGGAAGTAGACAAGGGCCACACTGTGGATCTGCTGTACTTTGACTTCAGCAAGGTTTTTGATTAGGTACCGCACAAAAGGTTGCTCAAAAACTGGAAGATCTGGGTGCAGCTAAAACCGTAGTGAACTGGGTGGGTAGTGGGCTAGAAAGGAGGCAGCAGAGGGTGGTGGTCTGTGGGGTTAAATCAGAGGACATGGAAGTTATGAGGAGGATTCCACTGGGATATGTCCTGGGTCAGTCCTCTTAAACATGTTTATTAGTGACATTGGTGAGGGAATCAAGGGCAGGCTGTATCTCTTTGGAGATGTCACAAAACTGTGTGGGAGGGTGGATAGTAATGAGGGAATAAGGGGTATGCAGAGGGAATTACAAAAACTGGAGTGGTGGTCAAAGTTATGGCAGTTAAAATTCAATGACAAGGTAATGCACCCAGGGAAACAGAACCCCAAGACAGAGTACCGGATGGGTGGGCTGAGACTTAGCACTACAGAAGAGGAACGGGATCTAGGAGTTATCATTACTAACTCCCTTAAACAAAACGCCAGTTCAACAAGCCCTACAGCAAAGCTAGCAAGATGCTGGGATGTATTGGGAGGGGTACTGATAGCGGAAGAAAAGAGATAATACTTCCCTATAGATCCATGGTGAGGCCTCACTTGAGTACTGCCTCCAGTTCTGGAGCCATCGCCTCAGAAAGGACAGGGATAAGCTGGAAACAGTGCAGCACAGAGTAACAAAAATGATTCAGGGCCAGCAGGGCAGATCCTATGAGGGGTAGCTTCACTGGAACAGAAGGGAAAGGAGAGACACGAAAGAGACCTTCGAGTTCCTTAAAGGAAGTAAGGTAAACTGCTGGTAATTATTTACCCTAAATACCAACTCAAGTTCACATGGTCAAGAGTGGAAATCAACAGGAGGGAGGTTCAGGACGGACGTGAGGATGTACTTCTTTACGGAAAGGATGGTGGAACCTTGGAACAGTCTGTCAGCTGCTGGGGTTGGTGCAAACACACTCAGGGGATTTGAGTAGGCATGGGATAGAATGAAGGGAGTCATGGTCACCCCGAGCGACAAGAGCAAGGAGGAGAATAGGGATAGGACAGGGAGGGTTAGTACCCTGGAGGAACAGTAGGTTCCAGGAAGGGTTTCAGGGATTTTAAGGAATATGGGCAAACTGGATGGACCTCTGGTCTTTTCAGCCATCATCGTCTATGTTTCTATGTGGCCCCTCCTCCTCCTCAAAACTACAAGATAGACTGGTTCATTCTAGAGTGCTCGACTACCACTTATCTTCTAATTTCACAGTTGGAGTGTTTTACATTCACACTCCATAACCAAATTAATCATCCCTCTTAAATTCTGGAAGGTTATCCGCACCTTGTTCTCTGTCCCCCCTGACCCAGTCTTCCTCTCCTGTTCTCAGGATTGGCAACTCCCTCATCTCTGACCCCTCTATTGTTGCCTTTTCCTTTAACTCCTACTTTACTGCTTGTGCCCTCTCTCATCACTTCTCCATCCCCTGCACGCAATGTTGCCTGAGGAGGAGGAACAGAAGCAGGAGCTGTGTTATGCTTTCTGAAAGACTTTTAATAGGTATGCAACCGTTGCCACATCAATTCTGAACACAGCTCTTTCCAGTCTTACTTGTGTGGCTATTTTGGTTAGTTGTTCTGCCCCAGTGTAGGTGCTGATGGAGTCCTAACGGTGGAGGAGCCGACGCCCAGTCGGGAGGCAGAGAGTCTTGCAGAAGACTGAAGCAGAGGTGGACCAATGAAGATTTAGGAGAGAAACGAGAGAAAGTGGAAATGAAGAGAAGAATTGTAATAGTGTAGTGGCACAAAGTTTCAGTAAATAAATAAGCCATGCAAAGTGTTCCAGGCATATTGCAGAAAGGAGTGGTGCTCCTAAGAACAAAAATAAAAGTCATAAAACAAGTGGCTATGTAAATGGACACTCAAACAGAAAATTAGTTGTCTCACGCACTGAGAGGAATTCTACTTCCATGAAAAACTCTTCTGCTGGGATTGTATTCATTTAAGCAGAAGGGGAAGCTCACTCCTGGGGAAACACATTTCAACCTTTATAAATAAATCTTTAAACTAATACCTTTTGGGGGGAGGGCAGGCTAGGACTGTCCCTCCTGAAGTAGGCCATTAGCAACAACAGAATGAGCACTGTACATCCCAAGACATAAATACTCTAGGGAGCACATTACCTAGCAATAATGATAAAAATGACAAGAATATTTAAATCTCGTTAGTCAGTGCCCGCAGTTTATCTAATAAAATGGATGAACTAAAAAAAAACTATAAGAATGGAAAATATAACAATTTGTGGGGTGACTGAGACATGGTTCCAGGACCACGACTGGAACACAGAGATTCCAGGTTACTCAAAAATAGAACAGAAAGATGGGGCAGAGGAGTAACACTATGCATATCAGACAAGTATCCAACCCACAGTATAACCCCCATAGAAATCACCAGCAGCCACGTAGAAATAATCTGGGCACAAATCATACTACCCACTGAAACATTATTTGTGGGGCTGGAATACAGACCTTCACATTTAAGCCTAGAGGAAAAATCAGCAATAGACAATATGAAAATATCTCACAATTACATTTTGATGGGAGACTTCAAACTCCCAAAAATGAACTGACCCACATTAGAAGGAAATGGACATATTGAAAATAAATGTATTGAATCAATAACAAATCAAAATTTAGAACAATTGGTAACTGAAGGAACCAGAGAAGATAATATACTTGGTATCACCCTGACAAACATGGAAGACAGAACATCAACTCCTGTAGTAATTGAAGTGCTTGGTGACAGTGGCCATAACATGGTGACAGTAAAGGTGCATATAAACAGCAAGTGTGTCAAGGAATTACTACTGTCAAAGACTATTCAAAAGCTAATTATAAACTAATTACTGATTATCTAGTCTCCTGGGATTGGAAAACTGACCTTCATAGTCTCAAACTTCATCAAATATGGACGCCATCTGGATTAAGATAAAGCATTGTTAAGATACTTGGGCCTACTAGATCTAAATATAATAGTGGACACAGAATCTCACTGTGGTGGAACAAAAGCATACATATGAAAAAAGAAACTGTAAAAATTCAAGAAAAATCCAACACCAGATAACTGGAATTCATATAAGAAAAAGCAAACAAGGTTAGATTTACAATAAGAAAGGCAAAGAATGACTTTGAACTTAAAATGGCAACTGATACTTTGGACAATAAAAATAAATTCTATAATTACATAGGTTCACTTAGAGGCAGTCATTCAGCTGTAGGGCCAATAGATACTACTAGGGGAACACAGAGTGACGAGACTATCATAGCAACTGAGTTTAACAACTATTTCCTTAGTGTTTTTACACCCAAAGACAGTCCAATTGAAGTAACACTAAATGCACAGGTACCACCACCCTCTCCATTTACCGTAGAGGAAGTACGGTGTGCTCTCCTAAATTTAAAAGTTCACGCATCAGCAGGGCCCAATGGAGTCCACCCGAGATTCCTCAAAGAAATAACAAATGTCATATACGGTCCTCTAACTATATTGTTTAATGTCTCATTAAAAAAAGGGGAAACAATTCCAGCATGGAATGAGGTATTAGTTACCCTGATCTACAAAGCAGGAATTAAGAGAGATGTATCAAACTACAGACCTATCAGTCTAACATCAGTTGTAGGTTAACTGCTAGAGAGACTACTGCTAACTCAGACAGAAGCCCACGTTTCCCAAAATAACTTACTGGACATAACACGACATGGCTTCTTCCCTGGAAGATCATTCATAACCAATCTCTTAAATTTTTTTGAAAATGTCAGTGGATCACTCAATGCAGGCCTACCCGTGGATATTATCTTTCTCAATTTTTCTAAAGCTTTTGATAAGGTCTCACCAAGTTCTAATAGATCAAATGAATAAATTAAATTACCATCCAGATGTTATTAATTGGTTATATCATGGTTGCACAACAGATGCCAACGAGTTGTAATCAGGGATATGGCTCACAATGGGGACAAGTCTCAAACAGGGTCCCACAGGGCTCTGTTCTAGTCAATATTTTGATTTCATCTATGCAAACATCCACCAACATCTGAATGTCAAAATATGCAGAAGACTGCAAGCTGGGTGCATAGTCAACAATAAACAAACCGCAAGGCCTTCAAAAAAGAACTAAATTTACTTGATACATGGACATTCAACAATAAGATGTTTTGTAATGAGCGTTAAATGTAAGGTCATGCACCTAGGGCACAACAACCAAAAGCATGTTTATAAATTTAATCATGTACAACTACAAGTAACCTACAAATGAAAGAGACTTGGGAATTGCAGTAAACAACAAACTTACCTCTGACACCCATACACTAACAAAGGTTAAAAAATGCCAGTGCATTGTTGGTTGTATTCTAAAACATATAAGAGTAGAGAACCAATGGTCATAATCCCATTATATACTAGCTTAGTTTGACCTCATCTGGATTATTCTTCTCCCCTTTGTGCACCAACGACTATAAGGGGAAAAAATTAATAGAGGGGGTTCAAAGGAAATCACTAAAAAAATTAGAAATATGAATAATGTAGAATATAGAGAAAGGCTCATACAACTTGACCTTTACTCCATGGAATACAGACAACTTTGTGGAGATCTATGCCTCACATGTAAGGCCATACACAACCCATTGCTTATGGAAACCCTGGGATTAGTGAAGAGTAGTTTTATTGTGCATACAAGAACATATAATCTCAAGTTAAAGGGAGACACCTGCCGAACCCATAAGAGAAGCCAGTGATTCACCCAACATGTGGTATCCCCATGGAATGCACTCCCAACATCAGTCATAGAAAGTAAGACTATGGATGCATTTAAAAAACAATCAGAGAAGTTTATGGGTAATAAGAAAACAACTTACCACTAAATTCAATTACAAATCCACCTATTTGGGTGGTGAGCTCTCAAAAGGCATATGCCTCCTGAGCCTGTAATAACTCAATGAAACTCTGTGAAACATAGTGAAATATAAGTCCCTCCCAAATGACTGGAATGTAGGGGTCATAGTGCCCTCCAAAAAAGGATCGAATTATGTTACCAGAAAATTACAGACCTATAACATTGAATATAAATCAAAAATGTTCTCTAGAATAATTTTGAATAGGATACTGTTTTGGATAGATAGAGGATAATAGATACTCTGCAAAAGTACAAGTGGTTTATGTAAAGTGTTTTCCACAATAGATCAGCGGTGGGAAATTCAAAAGGGTTGCACATGGCGTAACAGGGTTAGCCATACTCTTCCACCAATGTCTTGGCAATATTCAAGGGCAAGTTGTGGTATACGGCTAAGTGTGGGGCATGCCCATGTGATAGCGCAGCACATCCCGACATTAGCACGGGATGTGCGGCGTGATGCTTTCACAACACCGCTTGTGCCACTCGGGGTGCAGAGTTGTGCTTGGTAAACCAGGAACAGTCCTGGCCACCCACAGGTGAGCTGCTGTGGCTGCAGGGCGAACACGGCAGCCGCCATCTGTGGTGGCCACCCGCCCACTCAGAACACAGTCTACATGCCCCGCCAGGGACCGCTTTGCTCCCCCACCCGTTCGCGGGCATAGGTATAGTACATCCCTGGTGGTCCAGTGGACTGGTCCCCATCGCCTGAACCTGAGCATCTGTTGATAAAATCTCTGGTGGTCCAGTGGACTAGTCCCCATCGCTCAATCCCAGGCATCTGTTGATAAAATCTCTGGTAGTCCAGTGGACCTTTCCCCATTGCACGATCCCGGGCATCTGTTGATAAAATCCCTGGTGGTCCAGTGAACCGGTCCCCATCACCCGATCACAGGCTTAGGTGAATATATCCCTGGGTCCAGTGGAACCTCCAGTGCCCAATGTGGCCAGAATCATCGAAGACATTCTGCGGTCCAGTGGCACCCTCCCCACTCGCCCACTGCCGCATCTGCCACCCAGCACCCCTGCCAGTCAGCGGCGGGCGGCAACACCCACATGCCGCCCAGTCGCTTCGTTAACCGACAAGACAGGGAGGGTTCAGATGTTTATTTCACGCGCGTGTCACGCAGACTTACATTACTGATATTCGATATGCGAATGAACGCTGCTCATTCACATATCGGACCTGTGTAGTAGCAGTATGGTCTGCACGCTCATTGGCTCACGCAGTGGACCAGCAGGCAACATCTCTACTATGTGCCGTCAGTCAGTCGCCGGGCGGCATGCAGGTGGGTGCTGCTGCCAGCCGCTGACTGGGGGGGTGGCAGGGGCCTCAGTGGATGGGTGGGGAAGGGGGTACCACTGGACCACCAGGGTGTCATTCTGTGATTCTGGCCACGATCAGGCACTGGGGGGTTCCACTGGACCACCAGGGATATATTTCACCTAAGCCCACGATCGGGCAATGGACAGCGGTCCACTGGACCACCAGGGATTTTATTTACAGATGCCTGTGATGGGGCAATGGGGAATGGTCCACTGGACCACCAGGGATGTTTTAGACATATGCCTGCGATCGGGCGTACGGGAGTGGGGTCCGCCAAGGGACTGCAGTGTATTGGTACCTGACAGCTGCAGTCTGACAGGGTGCCAGGCTCAAGTCACCAGGGATCAGCACACCGCATGCAAATGGGGCTATAATGACATGCAAATGGCCCCATTTGTGCCTTGCATGCATAATGGACTCTTTGCATACCCAGTGGTGAATATCGCAGTTGATGTGCCTAGCGCAACCGCACTTGCGCTGGCGCATCCCCCTGCTCCCTTTCTGTCACTTGCGCTGGTGCAGTGCACGCACCATCAGTGCCATATTCAGCGGTGGTGAGCCATGGCGCAGCACCGTTGAATATTGCCTGGTCCATGCCCTGGTGCAGCCCAGTTGCAATGCACCCAGGCTTGTGCCCCTGCCTGGTGAAGTCTGAATATCCCACCCCAGATGTTTATTCTAGTATGTAGTTGTGAAAAATGAAGATTTACACAGCGCTTCTGGTATTAAATCAGTTTTGATTCGTGAAGTGAGCTATATTATGGGAAATTCTAAAAGATAAGGGTATGGAAGAGAATTTATTAAGTATTATTAAATAGTTGTATGCAGATACCAAATTAGTAGTAAGGTATAATAAAGATGGTGATATGACAGATGCAATAACAGCCACATCTGGAGTGAAACAGGGATGCTCTTTGTTTAATTTGTATATAGATAAGATTGTGGATGACTTGACCAAAGTAGACACCTTTTCCCCAAAAGTGAATGAGATCGAAATTCAGGTTCTGTTATGCACAGATGATGTGCTTCTAATATCATAAATGCTGCTGGGTCTTAAAAGAGCCATTAGATCTACAATAGAAAGTAAAAAAAAATTAGATATGACTTTAAACAACAAAAAAATGTGTTTGGAAGTAAAACCACAAATCATCAAACATGGAAAGTAAACAAAGTAAATATAGAGGAAGTGAATGAGTTTTGCTATCTTGGTGTTGTATTTAGTAATAACTTAAAATGGAACAGACACATTGAAAAAATTAATAAGAATGCTGTTAAGACCGTAAATGGTATTAGACGTTTTGCACATTCTACTGTGGAAATTCCTTTTTAGCGCAATATAGATGTCTCAAGGTCAAGGTAAATTCTCAGTACTATACGGGGCTGAGGTATGGGGCTTGACAAGTAACCTGAAAGAAACAGAAATAATTCAAACCTGATAACTTGAAAAACCTTTTGGGGGTACCAAACATAACTTTTGGTGCAGGAATCTGGGTAGAAACTGTGACATTGTCAGTTTATGCTTACGATTGTAAAAGATGTATCAACACAAATACAACACATCTTTTGCAAATGCAACACTGTTTACTATGCACACATTCTCAGGTCCTACAGTGTGCCTGCAGTGAAACTGGCAGCTGTTAACTACCCATGGAGTTGCCTAGCAACCACACTAATGCATGTGTGGTGACATCATCCATATCGCCATGTCCCTACAGCTAGGGGTACAACAGGAGCTGCTGTATACAGGATCAGTGCTGCTAGTCCGCACAGCAGAACGGACCTCAGGAACACCTACAGTGAGTATTGCCTTTTCTTAGCTGGCCTTGCACCTTACGTGAACATTGGTAAAAGCCTTCTATGATGGTGCTCCCTTAGCAAAGCTTGTAGCTTGGCATAATAGGTATTTTGAATAAGAATGAAAGCTTCCATGTCTAAATTTAAGATTAATTGTAATAACAACAGGAAACCAATATGTGGCATGTTTAGTGAAACAGAAAATGTTTTTAATGAAAATATATAATATGGAGTGAGACTATAAACTGCAGGCACCAGAGATCAGTTAGCAAGAAATAAGAATGTATTTCACAATGTGCATATGAATGTACTGGGTTAAATGGTTCACAGTACTAACAAAAAATGTTGCAGCAATACATTTCTTCCATAACTAACGATACGAGTTAATTTTACAATATAAAAGGCTAACATATCCAAAGAGTTTGAGTAGAACTGGCACTCACCACCTATACTGTATGTAGGTCACATTAAATAAGGTGAAGCATTTTTTAAGGACTGTATCACCACAGCTGAGAATGACTTATATTACATACAGTACATGAAATGTACCATATGACATTATGGAAGACACATAATAGAAGGCAACAAGTTTCAGATTATTACTCTCCCATCAAGCGGAAACAAATTCTCAACTATTTATGCAAACAGAAAAGTGAGACGGCACTACTGCAGGAGATGCACTTTATTTATTTAGTTTTTGTTTACCAGGTAAGGTGTCGTAGCCACAAAATATGACTATTTTCAGACACGACCCAGGAGGTTACAATACAAAACTGGCAGACAAAACAAATAACAGGTATAGTTCAGGGGTAATCAACTATACAAGGAAATATCTACACGATGTTTTGTGTCGTAAACAGTATTGCTAATATGACAGAGACAATGGCAGAAAAATACACAATAGTACAAAACATAAGCATACAATCATAGTGCAGTAGAGTTTTAACATATAATAATAATAATAAATTTTATTTCTCACAAGCGCCTTTCAGCCATCAAGGCGCTTTACAAAAGATATAGGATCATGATAAAACTCAAAACAAACAGTAAAATGGTCAGAGGATCAAAGTTTAAACGGTGCCACCAAAAGCATGGCACCATAAATAGGTTTTCAGCACCTGTTTAAACCCCCCCACAGTCGTGCACTCCCGAACCTGACAGTAGAGAATCCCAGAGGGTCGGGGCCGTATGCATGAATGCATGGGCCCCTGAAGATTTCAAGGACACCCTTGGAATCTCTAGCAACCCTTCGTCAGCCGAACACAATTGCCGCACTGAGCAGTAAGGCACAAGGAGCTCTTTCAAGTAGTCAGGGCCTAGTCCATGTAGAGCTTTATAAGTCAGTAAACTGAATTTAAAGGTGATCCGCCACCTAATCAGCAGCTAGTGCAGATCGCGCACATTAGGTGTAATAGAGAGACTGGGAGTCTCTCAATAATTGTGCTGCCGCATTCTGCACGAGCTGCAGGCGGCAGATATCAACCCAGGCAACCCTAAGTACAGGGAATGGCAATAATCTTGGCGCGAGGTCACAAAAGCATGGAACAAAGTAGGCAAGTCACCGGATGGAACCAGGTGCTTAATCCAGGAGATATTCCTAAAATGATAAAAGGAAGTCTTGACGATGGCTGACACCTGAGCTCGTGAAGTCAGCCCGTCATCGAGCACTTCCCCCAGATTTCGCACCTGTTCAGAGGACAGGATCTGAAAGGCCCCAAGAAAAGGTCCAGAGGGCTGATCAGCCCACGACGCCTTTATCCAGCGACACAGGTCCACTACCATCACCTCTGTCTTTCCGGAGTTCAACTTTAACCAGTTCAAATTCATCCATGGTAAGTGCTACATATAACAGTAACAAGGGGTCAGAGCAAAACTGAAACACTTGTCCCCACACAAAACACAAAAACTGAAAAGGGAGTGGGTGGGACATGTAGCTGGCTGTTCAGGAACTACCAAGACAAGAAGGTGGCCATTCTTCTCCACAACATCTGCCCATCCCAGTTTTGGAAGTTTAGACCAGCAAGGAAGGTTGTTAGGTACTTGTTCACTGTCTGATTAATACACAAGCCTGGGTTGTAGGAAATATATATGGACTAACGAGGACTCCACAACCTTCTTACCAGAGGCTGCACGAGCCCTGATGGACCGCAACACCCAGGAGACAAATCTATACTTGAGGGGACTGTAACGAGGTTTGAGACCCAGACATAGACAAACTACAAAGCTCCTCTCTTCTCCCACTTAAGTCCAGAAGGGCTCTTGTGCAGTTGGCACAGGAGTTTTCCCCTAGATGACACCTGAAGGGCTTTGGACCCCACCGGATGGGATTTTACCTTTCATTCAGCAACACATAATGCAAGCAGCATGTTGAGACTTCTTTCTCCTGGAAGTGGCATCCCTGTCTGAAACCCTGACACCTGATATTGGACCCACTGTTATCTCGCACCATGCCATGGTCTCTCTGGTGTTATCCTTGGGCCACATCTTCCCCAGATGGTGCTTTAATGCCCCCCCTGTTGCAGGACCCAAAATTTATGTTATGGCTGGAAGCAGAAATTGATTACGTACTTCTGCTACCAACTCTTACCCAAGATGTTTCTCTGGCTACCCTGTGGATTGTTTTTAAGGCCAACATTTGGGGCAAATTATCAGTTATTCTGCACATGCCAACTGATGACTGCAGTGACTAATGCAGCTGGAAGCCAATCTCAAGGAATATGAGAGAAATATAACTCATCTAACACCTCCCTGTTGCTTCACCTTGTTTGGCAGCTTTTAAACCTACAGTGCTGTACCAAATTAACACCTTTGACTCACACAGCCACCAGGAGAGTTGTCCAATGCACTCCCACAAATACTGGAATCTGGTGAATGGCCCAGTAAGCTGTTCACATACCAGACTAAGATGCAGCAAACCTCTGGGAAAATCCCTGGAATAGGGACACCTCGCACATAAACACTGTTTTTCATAAATTCTTACAACCTAGTACTCATCACAATCAGGCCAGTCCCCTCCCTCCCTCCTTATTAGATTGTTTAGGTGCCTGCCCACTTCCAAGTTTAACAGAGGACCAGGCAGAGACCTTGGAACTGCCACTCCGTCTTCCAGAAATTAGAAAAGCTGTCAAATCTCTTCCCAAAGGTAAAAAGCCAGGCCCAGATGGCTTGTGGGCAGAATTCTACCATGCCTTTTCTGGGCAGACCGGAGAAACATAGAAGTTGACGGCAGATGGGGACCGCAAGGCCCATCCAGTCTGCCCATATCTTTTTCTACCTTATGAATGTGCCATCGGCCTTTGCTCTGTCAATGGCCTATCTATTCATACTCATCTGTATTGCTCCCTTATGCCTATCCCATGCCTGTTTGAAGCCCTGCACTGTATTCATATCTACCACTTCCAGAGGTAGGCCGTTCCATGCATCCACCACCCTTTCTGTGAAAAAGGACTTCCTTATATTACCCCTTAATCGGTCTCCCTCTAATCTCATGCTGTGTCCTCTTGTCCTGCTATTTTTCTTATATTGAAACATGTTAGACTCTTTCACCTTGTTATTGCCCTTAAGGTGTTTGAATGTTTCAATCATATCACACCTCTCTCTCTCTCTCTCTCCTTTGCTCTAGGGTATACATATTGAGCTTCGTTAATCTGTCCTCATATGTTTTCTGATGCAGCCCCTGCATCATTTTCGTTGTCCTTCTCTGGACTGCCTCAGTTTGGTTAATGTCCTTGTGAAGGTGTGGCCTCCAGTACTGCACACAGTACTCTAGATGGGGCCTAACCAGTGTCTTGTAAAGATGGATTATTACCTCCCTCTTCCAACTTGTGATACCCCTACTAATACACATCAACATCCCCTTAGCCTTACCTACTGCTTTAGTGGTCTGCTTGGATGATTTCAGGCCATCTGTGATGATGATGCCCAAGTCTCTTTCTTCCCTTGTGACTGACAGCAACTCCCCTCCCATCCTATAGGTGGCTTCAGGGTTTCTCTTCCCTATGTGTGGAGAATACACTCCAGGAGGTACACATAACTGCAAAAAAGCAAATCTCTCTGCCTCTATCAGTGTCAGAAGCTCTTATTACCTTTATCCACAAACCTGGTAGGGATGACTAGCAGGTAGTAAATTATCAGCCCATCCCCCTGATAAATGTTGGTGCAAAAATCCTGGCCAAACTGCTTGCCCTTAGACTGCAGCATGTCATACCACACGTCACTGATCACCATCAGACCGGCTTTGTGACAGGTTGTGTGGCATATGATAATTTCAGGGTGCTGCTAATGGCTATATGGAAAGGTATTAAACACACTTCAGCAACTTGCCTCATGAGTATAAACACCAAAAAGGCCACTCACTTGGCCGAGTACACCAGGCCATAAGGACTGTGGGGAGAGGACCCTCTTATCTCATTTGGGTGAAGCTACTGTAAGCTTGTCCATCTGCCTGGGTCCTCATCAATGGCCTGATCTCACAACCTTATCACCTAGCCCAAAGTACTAGTCAGGGTGTTCAATATTGCCACTTCTGTATCTCATAGCCATGGAACCCTTACTTATGAAGATCCAGTATGCGCTTTCCATCAAAGGGATAAAATTGGTTTGCCACCCTCAAAGTTTGGCTATGCTGGATGACCTCCTTCTCTCCCTCACAGATCCACTTACCACTTTGCCTCATATCCTGTCCACCCTAGGGGCATTTAAATTTGTCTCGGGCCTCAAAGTCAGTTGGGATAAGACTGAAATCCTTCTCCTTAACTCATTATGTCAAGGACACCAACTATCTCCTTTCCATTTAAAATGGTCTCCACAACAGATAATCTATTTGGATATGATCATTACAGCAAATGTACGGTGGCTTCCCACCATCAACCTGACCTCACTTACTAAATAACTCAAGACTGACCTCGCCAGATGGATCAAGCTAAACCTCACATTTGGAGGGGAAGATTGTGGCCTATAAGATGATGGCCTTCCCCAAACTCCTCTTCTGTCTGAACAATCTTCCACTGCACATCCCTCAGATTATGCTCCAAAGGCTAGACAAGCTGTTTCTCTCCTTATATGGTGGGACCAGGCCACACTTCTCCTTGGCCAAACTATGCTCACTGGGGAACAAAGGGGGAAGGGGACTGCTGTAGTTGTGGGGGACCACAGGGTAGCTGTTATTAAGGTGACACTATGTTGATTCATGCCTCCTACCCCCTTGGTGTCTTTATGGCTTCACCTGGAGCTTGCCTCTGCAGCACTCCTGCCTTGGTCACTGATGCCAAGGGTAATGGCCAGTGGGGCAAACGACACGTCCCCCATGCTGAAGCTTATAAGGGAATCATGGAGGTATGTCACAAAAAAGCACAGTTGGACACAACACCACCTGGGCTACTGGGAACCCTTGTGGGTGAATCCACACCTTACTGTGGATGGTAAGCCAATCCACAACTTGCATTGGTCCTTGAAAGGCATAACAGTGGTTGGGCACCTTATGACCCCTTACGGACATGATCTTGACTCTTTCTGGATCTTGTAAGACAAGTACTTCCTCCTCAAGCAGGATTTTTGGAAATATTTGAAATAAAAGGCATGCTGTTGCATGTAGGCACAGCACTGGTGTTCAAGACCCACCTAGAGACCTCACCATACCCTTTGCCAGTTGAATGAAGAGTTCATCAGGGTTGGGGGATATATGCTTACCTCCTCCTTCAGTCATACCCATCCCAGCTAAAACAGAAAGAAGCTTGGGAGAAAGACCTTCAAGCTACCATACCAGATGTCACCTGCAACACATTGTTGCTGCAATCGCCATAGGGGTTTCAGGAAATAAGGGTTATACCGTTATGTGGGTGGAGCAAATTGAACGACTCAAATATGAGTGACTCAATTTGTGCCGTTATAAACAGCTACTGTGAGGTTATAGTGCAGGAGGAATAGTGAGAATTAGGCACAGAACGGCGATAGGCTAGCCAATGACAGGGGATTTAAATGATGTAATGGATTAAGTAGTGGAGTGCAGCCTGCTGCTGCTGAGCTGGCCGCCTGGCATGGCGGATGCAGATGCTACCTATGTTGGCAAAGGTCCCGGGTTTGGGACTGCCTGCATGCAGGTGTGTTTTTGCTAGTTTTATAGGTGTTAGATTTTTTTTTTGTGGCCATCCTGTGGTCCGTTACCCCAGCTGCAGTATCCTGTTTACTGTGCCACCCCCCATGCATTCTCATGTCCCCCCCAAGAGATAATTATATAAATATGGGGGTGTGGGGTTTGACCACTGCAAAGGGGTGTGGGGTGTAGCCTCCTACATTAAATGGTAATTTTAATGTGCCACTGTTTAATTGTAGTGGCATCACATTATTGATGTTTGCTTAGCTTGGCATAGTGGTGAAATTGTATTCAGCAAAATGTACTCGCTGAGTTGCAAGTCAACAAATATTTTTCACTATTATGACATGGAAATGAAATAAGGCATCAAGTCATACAAAAGAAGATACTACACAAATGGTATAGAACCCCTGCTATACTACAAAAAGTGGGCCCCTTAGCTCTAACTTATGCTGGAGATGTCAACAAGCGGAGAGTAGCCTTGCCCACATTCTCTGGTACTGCCCAACTCTGCAAGCCTACTGGTTGCAAATCCAGGAGCACTGTTGCAGCATGCTAAAGGGTTATATACCACCTGACCCCCAGTTATGGCTACTAAGTGACATTTCAGTGCTTAATATGCCCCTTGGCCTCTGCAGGTAGTGCCTCCTTCCAGCAGCCCTGGAAGCCAAGCAACTCCCCCTTCTAGCAGTGTGTGGCTTCAAGCTCTTTTGTAAGTTGCAAGAGTATGAAAAACCTTTACAAGCCTCACAGTGTAACCTAGTAGGAGTTTTATAAAGTGTGAACCCCCTTCTTGCAATATGTGGATGGCCTGGGAACAGAAGAAGGCATACTATCCTTTTAAGCCTCCACACTGTCCTACCAAATTTCTGGGTCCCTCTTATATGCACCCTTTTTTGTTTTTGCCTCTGGACATATTATCCTCACCCATCACTTAATATATATTGATACCCTTTGGTAGGTAACAACTGACCCCTGCCCCAACGTCTGGGATACACTTATACCGTGCCATTTTTTTGTTAGTGTTTTCATGAGACTAGTATGGTTACCTATGTTTACAGATATGGAACTCTTCTACTACCTTTTCACATATGTTAAAGAATTCTTTGGCTTGTTGTAAATGCCCTATATAATGTCTTGTGATACAACAGTCTGCATTTTAATTGTATGTGTTATGCAGAAAGTTTAAGAAAAAAACTCTCTGCATAAAAAAATGGGACAGGGTCTTACCCAACCCTGTCACAAGGTTGAGTTCATCTGTGGAGGAATGAGAGGAGGTAGTGGAAATAGAGTCAACCAGGGAAGAATGGGTGAGGCATAGAAGAATAATACAAATCCCAGTGGGTAATTACTTATGTGCTGAGTTCTCCTGTGGAGCCAGCCCATACCTGACTGTATTACGTCACAAAGGGTGGTGGGCACTCTTGGCCAGAAAAAAATATACACTGAATAAGTCTTAAATTTTTTTGTATTTTCTGCTATGCCCCAATGTTTTACCACCTCTTATGTGGCTTCTTCAAGGGGAAGTATTATGATTTAATGAAACATAAAAATAAATATTTTGAGAATCCTACAAATCATACTTGTGCTCAAGAACACAACAGCATGATAACATATCAGCTATATTCCGATACATTGGAGAGTCCTCTTCTTGGGAAAATACACTTACTGATTTCTTATAAAGGGTGAAACATAAAATATTAATCTACATTAATACCACCTCTTATTCTGTAATTCATATTGCTATATGCACCACACCTCTGGTGCAACCACATGCTACCTTAAAAATGTGCACTCAACACTCATGCTAGCATCACCTACTGACTCACCTTACAAGCCTGGCTGCAGTCCTCAGCACTTACTAGGAATAGCTGTTAATTAAATCAAAGTGAGTAAAATGCACTCAATAATTTAAGTCACATACAGTAATTCCTTACATTTACTTGTCTGCAAATTAAATTATCTAGTCTCTCCTCTAAAAGTGATGCTTTTGCCTCATCTAATCCTTCTTTTAGGTTCTTTTAAGAAATGCAACATATATACAGTGAGCATGCTGGGGCTCCTCAGTTTATGAAAATGTTACAGGTTACACTTGCATAAACTCTTCATGGTAACAGGTGGTCATTAACAGTCTTTAATACTGTAAACACTTTATTTCATAAAAGGGGGTTTATGAAAGCATTACTGTGCAGTCGTAGTTTTCATCATCATAGAATCTGATGGCAGATAAGGACCAATTGGCCACCCAGTCTGCTCATTTCCGTTCCTGTTGGATAAGTTGCAGATCCTAGTTAACCAACAGCCTACTTCTTCCTAACCCCACCAGAATTGCCTTATGTCTGTTCCATGCATTCTTGAATTCCGCTACTGTTTTTGACCCCATGACCTCCTCAGGAAGGCCATTCCATGCATCCACCACCCTCTCTGTGAAAAAATACTTTCTTACATTGCCCATGAGCAGTCCCTCCCCTTCTATCTTCAAATTATGCCCCAATGTTCTTGCACATCTCTTTTTCTGAAAGATGCTACCCTCTTGGACTATGTTGATTCCGTTGAGGTACTTGAAAGTTTATATCATGTCCCGCCTCTCCGTCCTTTCCTCGAGGGTATACATATTAAGCTCCTTTAGTCTCTCTTCATATGGCTTCTGGCACAAACCCTGCACCATTTTAGTTGCCCTCCTCTGGACTCCCTCCATCCTGTCTATTTCCTTGCGGAGATGGGGTCTCCAGAACTCTGCATGATACTCCAGATGGGGTCTCACCAACTGTCTGTATAGAGGGATAACAACTTCCTGTTTTCTACTGATGATGCCTCTCCCTATGCATCCCAATATTCCCCCAGCCCTCCTTACTGCCTTGTCACATTGGTTGTCTACCTTTAGGTCATCTGAGATGACTACACCCAGGTCCTTTTCCATTTTTGTTGTTGTTAGTAACTCCGCACCATTGTGTACTCTTCCCCTGAGTTTTTGTTTCCCCGGTGCATTACTTTGCACTTCTTTGCCAGTTACACATAATATAATCCCTATTTTTTAGATACCTAAAAATGTACATTTCACAATTTAAACTTACTTTTAATAGCGCTGAGGGTTGAGGCGCTGGATGCCACACCTCATGGCACGCCAACAACCTGGGTACGGGAGTGGACTCGGGTTGTCGGGGGTTGGCAGTGGAGAGGGAAGAGAGAGCATCCCATGACAGCTCTCCTCCCTCTAGGGTGGGTAGGGGGTCTGTATCGTTCTGCAGTGGCAACTGGCGGAGGTCAGGAGCACTGCAGGTGGCGGTGCACAGCTAAGGGTTGGAGCGCGGCAGGTAGTGCTCTGATGCCATTGCACATCTGACTCCAAAGGGGAAGAAAATACTGGCAGAAAATTGTGGGACGGTTTTGGTGGCTCATGGCCGTGTGCTGCACCCCTGGACCTGAGAGGTGTGCCCCCAGGTATCAGGATTCAGGTCCCCATGTGGAGGGGACTCTGTATGCCGACCTGTGTGGAGGAGAGCATGTCACTGGCCAGACCGGGTCCAGGGGTGTGGGTCCTGGTGGCCAGATGACCTGTCAGCCCGCTCTGCAGTGAAGGAGTGAAAAGAAAGATTTATAAAAATAAAATAATAGTGTTGAAATCCATTAATCTCCTTTGACCATACAGATCTGCAATTTCCTTTATGCCTTTTGCATACCAGATTTTAAAACCCATATCCATCTGAGATGGTGGAAAGAGGCCATTCATGTATATAGGGGAGTACAGTGGTATTTTTTTAGCAGTATTTGTGAGCTGCATTACTGTATCCCCAATATGACGTGATTTTAGTAGATGTACATAACTGTGTTGGGCTTTTTCAGTTGGGTCCTGCAAACAAAGGTGTCTTGTTTTTCATAGTTTGCTGCATTTATTTCTGTCTGTGTTGACAGTATATTTTGTCAAGATAAAGTCATCCATGTGTGTAATAGCGAGGTTTGCTGCCCAGTGGCGCCAGTGAAGATTAGGAGAGGCAATCCTCGCTCTGTCGATATATATAATGTATCGAGTTTAGCCTAAGCTTCTTCCTTTCCACAAAAATGTCTAATGATGGTTTCAATTGTTTTAAAAAATTATTATTAAGTACAGTGGGGACATTTTGAAATAGAAAAAGGTATTTTGGTAAGGTATTCATCTTGCTAACATTGGTGCAGCCAGTCAGGGTTAATGTAAGAGTTTCCCACTTGTTAGTTCAATTTTGTCTTTGTAATATGGTATTCAAGTTATTATATAGGTGTGAATTGTCTTGGTCTAGATATATACCTAAATATTTAATGCATTTACATTTTAATATTGAAAGTATGTGTATTTACGAGGGTCAGTTTGTGACTTAGACTCCATCATTTCCAACTTGGCCCAGTTTATCTTGTACCCCAAGACTTTGTTGAATATCTTTAATGTTTTTTTTAATTAATTACATATTTGGTTTAAACTGTTAGTATATATCAGTGCATCATCCGTGTAGAGACTAATTTTGTGTTCTTTATTTTTTATTTGTAATCCTTTTTTTGTTGTTATTTTTAATGAAGATAGTTGTTCAATGGCCAATGCAAAAATTATGGGACACAATGGGCATCCTTGACGGGTTTCTCTGTGTAGATGTATTATTTGGGATATTTGTTTGTTGGCTTTAATCCTGGCTGTTGGACAGGAATATACTGTTCATAACCATTTTCTAAATTGTGAGCCAAGTTCATATGTTCCAGTAGTCTTGTGATATATGCCCACTGTACACAATCAAATGCTTTTTCAGCATCTAGAGAAAGAATGGAGTAGATTGTGGTTTTGAAAGTATCTATAAGATTTAGAGTTCTTCAGATATTTTCTTTAATTTGCGGACCTTTAATAAAGCCATTTTGATCTGGATAAATTATGGATGGTAAAATATTATCAAGTCTTTTAGTCAGGATTTTTAACATTTTATTGTCTGTGTTTATTAAAGAGACGGGTCTGTATGAAATAGGGTATAGAGGGTCTTTTTTTTTAACAGTAGTATTGTTGCATCTAGGTGAATTTGTTATGTATAACTATATTATCATATAATATTTTTAAGTGAGGAACCAATTGTTTGGAAAACGTTTTGTAAATTCTGGGGATGCCATCAGGTCCAGGTACTTTGCCATTTGTTAATATATCCATTGCTGTTTCAATTTCAGTTGTTGAGATATCTTTATCAAGGGGTTATTTTGGATAGAATCAAGTTTTAGAACCAGTATTGTTTCTAAAATGAAATTATGTCTTTATCATCTGTGTCTTTTGGGTGTATGTAACTGAGTGTAATATTCTGCAAAACTGTTATTAATTTCTGTTGGGTCCATTGTGATTTCCCCATTTGACTTTGTGATTTGTGTTATTAAATTAGATTCTTGTTAGTTGTGTAGCTGCCATGACAAAATTTTGTCTGGTTTATCACCTGTTGCATAGTATTTTGATCTGGTCATTAATAATTGCTTTTCTGCATAATATGTAGAGTGTCTGTTATATTGGTTTCTTGCAGTTAATAATTGTTGTTACATCTGTGGGTTTTTATTTAAGTTATATATCTGCCTATTTGTGGATGACACCAAGATCTGCAACAGGGTGGATACTCCAGAAGGGGTTCAAAAAAATGAAGAGGGCCTGGAAAAGCTTAAAAGATGGTCAGAGACGTGGCAACTGAGGTTCAATGCTAAGAAGTGCAAAATAATGCACCTGGGTAGAGAGAAAGCTACAGGATGGTGGGGCTGACTGTCACTAAAGCAGAAAAGGACCTAGGGGTTATCATCTCTGATGACCTCAAGGTATCAAAACAATGCACAAAGGCTGCAGGGAGGGCCAGTGACTTGCTGGGGTGCATAGGCAGGGGTATCACTAGCAGCAGGAGGGAGGTGGTGATGTCATTGTATAAAACATTGGTAAGGCCTCACCTGGAGTACTGCGTGCAGTTCTGGAGGCCACACCTGCACAAGGACATAAACAAGGTGGAGGCTATCCAGAGAAGGGCGACAAAGATGGTGCAGGGCTTGCTACACAAACATATGAGGAGAGACTAGGGGACCTCAAGATGTACTCACTGGAAGAGAGGAGAGAGCGGGTTGATATGATAGAAACTTTCAAATACCTCAAGGGTATAAACAAGGTGCAGGTGGGGGACCTTTTCCAAGGTAGAAAAACTACTAGAACAAGAGGACACAATATGAAATTGGAGAGGGGTAGATTAAGGGATTATGTGAGGAAGTTTTTCTACACAGAGAGGATAGTCAATGCTTGGAATAGCCTGCCACAAGAGGTAGTGGGGGCAAGCACAGTGGAGGGGTTTAAGCATGCCTGGGACAGGCACAAGGGAACCTTGAGAGGGAAGGGAGTGATGAAAAGCCATTGATCTCATATGGTCAGTGGTCACATACACTGTATAGGGTTTACAGGCAGACTGGATGGGCCTAGCGGTCCTTATCTGCCAGCAGTTTCTAGGTTTCTATAAGTTAGTGCCCTGCACATTCCAGGAGACAAACTTAATTTACAAGGAGGGTGTAGCCATCACTGTATAAGAAAACCTTGGTTACATTCCTATAGAGCACTAGCCCCTTGGTGAGAGCTAGTAACCAATGGTAGGTTTAAAGCATTAAGCCGCTGTTCAAAATTATCTAGGGAGCTGAGGCTGAATATAAATGTAACAGTGATAGAAACTCTGTCGAATACGAATTACACTGCAGAGGGACACTAAAGAGCAAGGTAATAAAACATTTAGAAAAGCAATACGTCCATTACCATCCGTGTATGTGAGATCAGTGCACGTCTGTTCACTATATCCAAAAAAATCATAGTTGACATGGTTAACAGTGACAAATGTACATAGAACCACAACTACCAATGAATGAATGAATTAGCTAGAGCAGTAACAACACTATAAAGCATTACCAAAACCCAAACTGGTAGAGGAAGGTGACAGTAAAATACCAGAGAGAGAGAGAGAGAGAGAGAGAAAAGCACTCCCTAAGAACATGTCACTTACTCCTTGAAACTTCCTAGAGATCTTGTTCCTTTTGCCCGTCGGGCCGGGGCTTAGGATGTGTACTTGTTCTTCCCTTCACTTTTTTATAGCCAACAAAACCTCTGGAGCTTTTAAGGAGAACAACAAGGTAAAGGGTATAACACTGGGCACTATTCTGGGTGGGAGAGCTGCAGATATGTGCCACAAGGAGGGAAAGAGGGGGGAGGCAGGGTTGAACCCATGTTGGCCTTGCCTGTGAATCGGGTGAAGAAATAGTACCTGTGGCCCCACAGCATGAAAAGCAGAGAGAAAGTAGGGAAGAATAGATAGTAGGGAGTGAAAGTATGTGGCATGTCAGCAGCTTAATACTGTATTCCTTAATATTCTGGAGAGAGGTTTCAGTTCTCTCTCTCTCTCACACACACACACACACACACCATATTAGGGAAAACATATATCTGAAATCTTAGGGCAGCAACAGTAAGTGTGCATTCTGAGGCTTTCTTTGTCCAAAATTCATGGTGCTCTGAGCTTGTAGATAGGTCAGTTCACTTCTCCCTGCGCCTCCCGGGAGGGGGGGAGCTTTCCTGTCAGCTTGAGGATTCATTAAACTAGCTGACTTAGCCCTGAGCCATAAATGACAGGGTCAGCTGAGACAGAAGGGTGCAGTCATGTATCAGCTATAGCTGCTGTGAAGTGAAGGGTTCTAGAGAGATGCAGTATGGGTTTTTCCAGGTCATTTCCCTGGTAACTTAAGCCACATGCTGTCTCTTCGCTACGTGCAATGGTTCCCATGTGGAGTTACCAGTAAACCTCTCGAGCTGCAGAGATTTCAGCTGCAGTGGCCAGGTTGGAGAGGAAGAGGCTGCAGGAGCTAATGGAAAAAGAAGCAAAGGGGGGAAGGGCAGTGGGAAGTTTGAGAAGGAAGGAGGGCAGCATGAGTTTAAAAGGGAGGAGCAAGCTCTGGCAAAGGGAGGGTGAAAGTTGGAGGCCCAGATACGCATACACTCTACCGAATCGGGCAGTGGCAGTAAAAGGGAGCATCCAAGTACTGGCTGTCTAGGGTTTCACTGTCTGCCCACTGTGCAGAAATAGAGCTTCCTGCATGCAGCTATATAAGTGTGAATGCTGTGTAAGGGTACCTGTCCATGTACTGCTTGTGCTGGTTGATCTGCTGAGGGGACTGTACAGGCTATGATTCTCATCCATAGAGGCCCCCCAAGAAAGAGCAGTAGCCTCCAATCGGTGAGACTGCAAATGTAATGGGCTTTTGTCCAGGTGAAATAAATACTTTTTGGGGGGGAGTATGGATCGAACTCTTGTCATTGTGCCTGAAGTTACATTTCATGCTGCAGTGGTAGACAAGCAATCTCTCTGTGCAGCTGCAAAGGAAGAGTTGCTATGCCAGAAGGCTCACCCGGTATAATTTATGTGTGGGAGTCATTTGAATTACGCTGTCCCAGCTACCCTTACCCACCCAAAGGGACTTTAGATTACAAAAAAAAACAAAAAACCCTAGCACTGCTTTAGGCAACTAAAAATTAGTAGCTGGAGGGGGGGCGCTGTGGAGCAGCAAATTGGCAAGACGCACTTGAATGCTGCTCTCCACATCTATCTACTTAATTCGATAAATTTCACAATTTCCTGTGGAGGAAAGTTAATTTTAATTGCAGCAGTGAACAGATCAGGTTGTCTCGTGTCGAGGTATGTTAAATGGTCATGGGTCGCAATCAAAAAACCACAACTAGCGGACCTAAACATGTGGTGGGAATGACTGAGCAGGCCGCAAACTCCCTAGTGACTATTGCTGGTGGAGAGCCCCCATGGAGAGCATTACAAACCTCCATGCAAGCGATCGACTCTTAAATAGAGTCGATCATTCAATGTTTCACTGAACAAGATGCAAAATTGGAGGCAGTTACCCAAATGGCAACATCAGCAGAGAAAATGGTGATACAAGCTTTAACAACAACTCACAACTCCGTTACAGACTAGAAGCACTGGAGAATTCTCACAGGGCATCGCATATATGCCTAATCGGTCGCCCGGTGGGCAGCGAGGAGGAAGATCTCCTTACTTTTCTTTATTCATGGCTACCAGCTGCTCTTAAACTCCCCAGGAACTTTGGAAGGTCAGCTTCTCAAAAGCATTTCGGATTATACCTAGGGCCATTGGGCCACTGGTGAGGCTTCACCAGTGATTCTACTGTGACTATGAGCTCTAACATCAGAGATCAGCTACTACAGGCAACAAGGTCTTCAGGAGGGTTAGCCTTTAATGGATCTACTGTCCATCTGTTTCCAGATCTCTCTTTTACCGTTCGAGATAGAAGAAATTTGATGCAGTAAGAGCTCGACTTCGTGGGTTGAGTGTCACTCTCTCCTGATGCTGTCCTGACTGAGCATCCACTATGGTGGTAAGACATTTCAATATCCTGATCCCTAGAAGCGGAGAAAAAGGTGGAATTAATAGCCCGGGAGTTTCAATCCTCTGGGGGCTGCAATATTAGTGACTCAGACTCTGATCAAGAAACCTGACTGTTTGCAGTAATAATATGTTGTAACTTCTCTTAATTGTACCAGTTTTTGTGCTTATTGTTCTAATTTTCCAACATATGGAAATAATTCAGCTGGCTTTCCCTGTAGCTTAACAAAGTACTGACATGATGTGTGGAACTGTATGTTTAGTGCTACTCATTTTAGATGCACCTTTTCTTTTAAGGAATGGGGGTCATATCAGCACTGGATGTTGAGTCAAAATCTCTGGACTATGAACATTTTGGACTTGCCCCCAAAGGCCTTAGTTAGCTGTGGCTTATTTAGCTGTATTATCTGAATAACTAATGTATTCATTTTCCCCCTTATCCTGACTCTAAACTGTTTAGGCTCTGTTTTTTGTAATGTACATTGGATGTATCTGCTACAATCAGATTGATACCTGACAGATGAGTGTACAGTATGCAAATGTTTATTGTTAAAGCAACAAAATAAAGTTAAAAAAAAATAAATTAGTAGCTGATCAACTTTACGTACCTGCCATGGGAGGTTAACGATGGGGAAGGGGCACTCTGGTTAGTACGTTGCCTGTAACAAAGTTCACGTACCTGGAAAGGTGCAACACTAAAAGCACTGAAGGAAGAGAGTCCATATGCCATGGCGTGTTAAGATCACCACATTGAGTATAGTAACTGACAGTCATTTATTAGGTTGCTAATTTGGTTGGCGATGCCACCACAAAAACACAATTAGCTTTGAGAGGGGAAACCATGCAGATCTGGCATGCTGTGTGGAGGAGACCATATTGCCTCTGCCCAGGATGTTTCCCTTGATTGTTCCCCTCTGTCCTTTGTGCATTGTTGTCTTGTTGGAATGTCTGTAGGAATCCTTCTTGTAGTTGTAGAAATGAACAGCAGTCTGGTGGCAAGGTTTCTGACAAGCTACCTTTTTGCACGAAGGCTCTGGATCCTCTGCTTCTGCTCTGGTGCTGTTGCTGTTGGGGAGGCAGCGGAGTCTTCACATTCGAGGGCCCCGACTTCCTATTTCTTGAACGCTTGTACTGCCATTGCTGTGGAAGTGCTGCACTAGTGGAGGGGGAGTACAGGGCAGTGTCCATTTGGTTAGGCTGGTCCAGGAAAGGAGCAGCCTGCGTCACCTGCTGTGTTGTGAAGTCCCTGGTGCCATTCACAGAGGGAGCTGGATCCAAGCCCCACAAGCATTTGACAAAGTCCAAGGCTTCCATCACATCCACAAATTCATGAAACACACCAGTGCATTCTATTTTAAACTTAGAGTATGACATACACTAGTGAATCCCAGCCTTTTGCAGGGCATGTCAAACACCAGAGAATGCTGCTCTATGCTGGTTAAGCTTAACAGAGTAGTCCTGAAATAATGAAATTCTATGCCCAAGCTATATTTTATTTTTATTTTAGCTTTTGTTGACCGGGTAAGCACACTAGACAAGTAATATGCCTATTTTCAGGAACGACCGGAGAGTACAACATAGAGATACAGACATTGTTTACAGTAGCAGTGAGTACAGCTTAACAACATGTGGGAGATAGTAACATTGTCCCAGTGGTATGGATGGTCATAATACAACTTATAACTGCTGAGGTTACAATCAACCCCAGGAAGAGTGGGTCACATACAGATTTACAACAGGAAGCAAATACACATTTCACGTAGAGGCATTTAGAGAGGCAATGTCCAGGGAACCATGGCAAGGGCAATATACCCTGGGTCAGGTGCACTGGTGTAGTGGAAGAGTCAAGGAGTGCAGCAGGAGTTATCGGGTAGTATCAGAGGGAGGCAAGCTTTGAGCAGGAGAGCAACAGTATATGGAATACTCTGGGGCTTAGGACAGTCACACGCAGGTGCAAGTTTCAGGAAACCCCGGAGGAGTACGGAAGTGCAGGTGGGAGGAGGACACAACCGGTCAGTTCAGGAAGGGAGTTCCAGAGCCTGGGTGCAACGCGTAACGTCCCGCCTCCCATGAAGGTGGGTGGAGGGGACCTGAGCATCCCCCGGGCCTGGGACCTAAGGTGGTAGGTAGTGGTGTCAGTTGGCGGCAGGAGCAGGGCCAGCTCAGGGGGTGCCAGTTCTGACCACTTTGTTGGTAAGCAGCCCACCTAAAGTCCAGGTACCTTGCTGGGGAGAGCCATCCAGGTTTATCATTATAACTCACAGCGATGGGTGAGGCGGGACATGCAAGGGCAAAGCGACAGATGTTGTATGTCGTAGCCACCGTGTGAGGTGAGAGCTGGGGGAGTGAGTAATAGGTGCAGCCCATAGCTAGAGAGAGGGAAGAAGCACATCTTTCATGTAGGGCTAGTCTCAGCCGCAGGTGTGAGGTTGAACTTGGCCCTGTAGGCTAGGCTGGCCAAGCTTGCAGTTTACTGCCCTGCAGATGTTTAGGGAGGTGACTACCCATGTTTGAGTTGGGGTCAAGGTGACCCCTAGGTATTTTCAGTAGAGTTCACTACAGGGAGGGGGGGTCCGTCGCGACAGGAAATCTTTAACACGGCCTGCGAGGTTTTGAGTTTGGCTGTGGAGCCAAAGAGCATGGCCTGAGTTTTTCAGATTCAGGACCAGTTTATTCTGGGTGATCCAGGTTTGAACTTTGCAGCCATCGGACAAGGCCTTGTTGAGAGTCGCAGCTCTCGGGCGTGAGCCAGGATCACCAAGTCATCAGCATAGAGGGGTGGTACAGCAGGTGGAGGTCACCGCGGGTAGCTGGTTGATAAAGAGGAAAGAGGAGAGGGGCCCAATACCGAGCCCTGAGGACACCGGAGGTCACGGAAGGGACTCAGAGAGGACTTTATTGAAACTGGTCCACTGTGTTCTGCCATGGTGGTAGCCTGTTAGCCAATTCATGGCGAGTGGGAGAAAGACTGAGACCACAGTTGTAAGCGAAGCAACTATGGTGGTCAATGGGTCAAAGGCTTGGACAGGTCAATAAATATGGCTCGGAGATTGTCCTGATCCATGGCTGATCTTATTCTAGATGTGACCGAGATTAGGGCAGTGGTGGTGCTGTGACCCTTGCGAAACCTGTGCTGGGCCGGGACAGCAGCTCCTGGGACTGGATGTACTCCGAGATCTGCTCGGCCACCACCTTTCTAGGAGCTTACTGAGGATGAAAGGATGGCAATCAGGCGATAGTTATCCGGTAGTTTGGGATTGCCTTGTTTCAGTACTGGGACAATCCTGGCCTCTTTCCATATATCGGGGAAGGTACCACTTCCAAGGGATAGATTGAAGATGTGGGCTACTGGGTGGGCAAGATGAACAGCGCCAAGCTTGAGGAGCTTAGATTCAAGGTTATCTGGGCCAGGACTGGAGTGCTGGGAGAGGCCGGCCAGGAGCCTCTGGGTGTCCAGTGCAGTCACTTCCCTGAGGTTAAGCGTCGCCCAGGAGACCCTCCCACCAAGCCGAGGGAAGGAGGGCCAGTTCTGTTAGAGCGAGAGGAGCCGTGATGGAGAGAGATCTGTGAAATGGGTATTTAGGGAGTTGGCAATGGTATGGGGGTCGTGCAGGAGACCCTGCTGATGAGCATGTCGGATACTCCTGATTGGGAGGGTCCAATAACAAGAGATTTTAAGTTCTTCCAGAAACTCCTGGGATTGTTGGCAGAGCAGAGTAGAGCGGACTGCAGAAGTCACTTTTGCAGCCCTGATGGCCTTTTGCAGGTGTTTCTCAGGGTCTGTATGTTTGGAGAGAGATGGATCACTGGATCTTTTGAAGTGAGCCCAGCACTTGTCTCTCTCCCGCATTTGGGTCAGGAGATTCGCATGTAGCCAGTGGATGGCGGACCCCTCACCCCTGCGGGTGACCTTGGGGCATGCTTATCTTGCAGGAACCCGAAGATGGTGATGAAGGAGGAGGTAGCCACTGAGGGGTCAGTGGCCCAGTACACATCGGACCAGTCAGTAAGCCGAGGTCTTCCAGGAACTCCCAGGGTTAAACCTGGAGTAGTTCCTGACGTGTAGGATTTTGTGGGGGATCTTGGGGGATTTTCCAAACACAGTAGACCGGTGAGTGGTCAGAGATAGAATCTGGCAGTGTACCTGCTGAGGAGATTCTATCCGGACGGTTGGACATGATCCAGTCCAGTAGGGTACCGGGGGATCCATTCGCTGACTGCCTGGTTGTATCCTGGATAAGTTGGGTCTGATTAGAGTTAGCAAGTAGGGCCTCATATTGCTTCGCACTACCTCCAACCCAGTTGAGGTTGACGTCCCCTAGGATAAGGAGTTCACTGTCCCCAACACTGGGACCAACGGAGTCTAGGAGGTGGGTCAACCGGGAGCCCACCCTTGGGTGGGTTGTACGTGCACACCAGGTGCTTTTTTGTGTTCCCAAGTAGGAGTAGCACGTGAGTACCTCGCACTGGGACTCAGGGGTTGGTGGGCGACAAGGGAGACATTGAGATGACACTTGTGGTAAATCAATATGCCTTCCCCTACCCCGGCCTGTCCAGATTTAGGTAAACTCGACTCCAGGTAGGGTACAGGCAGAGTCGGGATTGAGGGTTTTAACCAGGTCTTGGTCAGCCCGAGGATATCGGGTTTGTAGAAGGACATCCACGCGACCAGTTCATCTCGGTTGTGTAGCAGGCTCCGAATGTTAAGGTGTGCTACTTTTAAGCCTTTGCCTACGCCCCATACAGAGGGGGTGTTCTGAGGGTTGTACGGACCTGGGATTGTTTCGATGTCACCCGCCAGTAGCAGTGTTGAGAGAAGGACCCATTGGAGGTACCACTTCGTGGTAGTTAGACTGGCTGGGGAACTCTTGGCCCGGGAGCATGGAGTCTTGGCTGAGAGCGTGGGACTCAGGAGGACTGGGCAGCATTTGGGACAGCAATGAGGCATCGAGGTCCAAGGGGAGATTTGGGGGGAGATACCAATTATCTCACAGGAGGAGGACCACCCCAGTATCCCCATGTGATGTAAGGGGAAGTGGCTGTATGGAACAGGGAGCCTTGGAGCAGGACCGCCAGGGGCTGGCATCCTGTAGGGGCAGACATCACACCCGTGAGCAATGTCGAGGGACAACAGAAACAAGCAAGCAGGGCAGGAAAAGAAGATCAGCAAAGACCAGACAGTGGGGAACAATTTATACAATGGTACATGACAAGAAATTGGTAGTGCACAAGCAGTGGCGTATATCACAAGCAAAAGTCCAATAAATCAGCACAGTCAGGAGAGTTGATCAAAAGTCCAATAAATCAGCACAGTCAGGAGAGTTGATCATAGAAAGAGGCTGCTCGGTGGGAAAAGTCCATTAGTCAGCACGGGCTAGAGGGCTAAACGTATGAGGAATTGCACAGAGGGAGGATGCATCAGACCCACCAGGAATGCCAGGTTGGACCGCCCCCACAGGCTGATTGGGGAGAAGTTCCTCCCGGGAGGCAGGGCCAAAACTGGCATATAAGAACGCCTTCAACCAGGGTGGGTGGGGCTCACACAAAACCTCTGGCTTCGATCGAGCTGCCGAGGAGGCCCGGGCCGAGCTGCAAAGCCCACGGCACTCAAACTCGCTAAGCGGCAGTTAGAGCAGCACGGGGGACCCCAGCACCAGGTCACCACGCCCCACCAGTGTGAAACGGGGTGAACAAGTCTTGACTGAGTTAGTTAGCAAGCTCGCCCCTATTGTAGAGGCAGGTGGAAGCGTCACAACAGCTAGGGGCCAATAGGGTGCTGCGGTGGGTTCAGCGCCAGAAATTCAAACCGGGAGCAGAGACAAGGTCCGTTGGTGAGCAGAAGATGGCAGTGGGGTCCCCGGTTTCACTTGGTTCTGGCGAGACGCTCCGCAGGCGAGGAGAACAGGCAAGTGCACGGGTTGAGCAAGTAGACGCAGGTCGTAGGAGCTGGAATTGGCTGTAGGCAGGTCTCTCACAGTCGGCGGCGGAGTCCGTCCACAAAACCTCTCTCGCTGGGCGATCGAGCTGCCGAGGGCCCACGGAGCTGCAAAGCCCACGGCACCTCAAACTCGGCTAAGCGGCAGTTAGGAGCACGGGAGGGGACCTCCAGCACCAGGTCACCCACGCCCCACCAGCCAAATGGCGAACAAGGGCCTCTCTCCTGGCCAGTCAGAACAGCATCTCCTTCACAGAATATCTGAGGCAGTCAATTAAAATAGGTCTGGGCCATTCTCCTGGCTTAGGCTTTGGAGCTAGGGTTCTGTGGGCTTGCAGAATTTCAGCAGCCCAGAAAGAATGTTTGTGATAAAGTCAGTCATATTTTTGCCTTCCATGCCATCTGGGACTCCTGTTATTTTAATATTGTTTTGACGGTCCCTATTTTCCAAGTCATCTATGTGTTCCCCAGAGGGACTGTCTCTTTATTTTTAGTAAGTGTATGTCTGTGTCCCAGAAGTGCACTTTTCTGTCAGTTTGGCCCAGGGTGTTTCTACATCAGATACCCTAACAGGCATCTGATCCATGCGGTCTTGTAAGGAGTCAATGTGAGCCTTTACTCCAGTGACCTCTTCCAATATTTTTTTGAACATTTGAGTGATAACCGCCAGGTCAAGAGTTTTTTGACAGCCACAGTAGTATCTGACATTGTGAGGAGCATGATTTTCCTTCGATGATTCTGACCAGAAAAAAAGTTTCATCAGAAAAACAGCTAGTTTTGTTAGAAGACAATGAAATCTGATAAAAAAAAGTTCCCGTTGAGTAGTTTTGAAAAATTATTATTTAAGAGGTTTTAGCCATGGGGAGAGTGGGTTTAAAATATGTGCCATCTTCTTCAAGCTCTAAACCAGAAATCTGGTATGCAGAGAATTAAAAGCAATGATCTGGGGGTGTGTGGCCAGCAGCTGAATTGAATGGATGTCTGAAAGAACAGCTCCCTGAAATATATCTGGTTTAGTATCTGACCATTCTGCAGTCTTATGGATTATATTGATAACATTCTATGAGTTTGAACATTACCTTATCAGCGAACCTTTTCTTGAGCCCCAGAGTGCTACCATTCTGAAGTGGTAACAACCTATCGTGCTTATCCACGGAGGGCCTCAAGCTCACCCGAGTCTCCAAGATGGAGCCCAGCACAGAGACCGATCTGAAAGAAATAGAGTTTGGTCATCAAAATCCTTTTAAAAATTAACAATATGGAACTCACACGTAAACATTCTGAGGCTATTATAGATCTCACACAAAAGGCTGGTATAACTGAACATAGGCTATTGGAGTTAGAGGACAGCTGACACAAGGCAGACTCCCAGTGGTGGGACCAAGACCGCATGATCCAACTTTTGTGGGCCAGAGTTGAAGACTGAGAAAACTGCAACCACTGGAATAATCTCCGACTGATGGGGTTTCCAGAAGGCTGCGAGGACAAAGACACAATTGCATTTCTTCAGAGAGAGCTCCCAACAATGTTGGACTGGCGCAAGGGAGACCCATTAGAAACTGATCAGGCACACAGGTCCCTAGCTCCCCAACCAGCGCTGGGTAGCTGCCCCCGCACAATACTCACCTGATTCCTGCACTTCCAAGATCATGAAATGATCTTGCAGCTGGCAAGGCAAAAAAAAAAGAATCTGGAGAGGGCACAAAATACAAATATTTGCTGACTATTCCCAGGAGGTTTGCGCGAGAAGGCGAGCCTTCATGATGGCACGGAAGGCCTGTGCAAATGCCAGGTTGGAGTATTTTTGTGATATCCAGCCACCCCGGATAATCATTAATGGGATTCCCAAATCTTTTGACACCCCAGACACTGCTGGAGCCTTCCTTGGCATATGTCCCCAAACAGAGATGGGGCAGAGAGGTAAAGGACCCGACAGGTTGCCCTATCCTCAGGAGAATAGCACTCCCATGGAATACTACCATGAGGACCTCCTACAGTATGAACGATCCCTCTTAGGGCAGTACCTGACCACCGCTATTCCGCCAAAGACAAGTCTGAGTTTGCCCCCCAGAAAAAGAAACAGAAATGCAACAGGAAATTACTCTAGAGTGGATGGGGCACACATTGATAAGACCCCCCCAGCCCTGCTCGAGAAGTCACAGTGTCAGCTCCAAATCAGAGGCCTCCCCATGCCTGCAGGTCTCCTAAAAATGAACGGATATGCGCCTTTGAAAGCCCTACCAGCTGATGGTCAGCTGCAACGTCCACCACTTCCGCCCAGATGATCCGCTGGAGTCTTGAACCAGATGCAGGAGACACAGGCCCATTCTTGGGCTGCCGAGGCAGAACAAGCTGCATCAGAGGGCTCATTGCAGGCCTGCAATCATGAGACACTGCCCCTAGCAGACGCCAGCCTGCCGCAAGCACCTGAGCGAGAACAAGAGGGCTGATGCACAAGGACTGGGTGCTGCGTTTTTTTTTTTGTATGCCCCATGTTTTTGGGTTATATACCTGCATATTATGGGCATAGCCCTGTAGCTGTAACCCCTATAATCAGGATGAAGTTTTATAAGCTCCTCAATGGGCTAGATAGAAATGCGGCAGAAGGGCACAAGCTTACAAGCATAATGCTGATTAGATAGATGCCCCCATATTGCAGGGTGTATAGCCCTGCCTGAAGTGACGCACGCAGTGTACATTGATAATGTTTAAATGATATAGAATTTAGATTTATGACCGTTTCGGCTCAACTGCTTACTACTTTTTGTGCTGCTGTTTGCAGTCATTGTTCCATTTTCACAGAGATGCAGGCTTAGACTTGGGGCATGATTAACGTTTGAATGCCTGTTTCAGCACATTTCCAGAAGTGCTTGGAGCTTGTAGGCTGCTGTTCGCCCTATGTGGGGACAAGCACACATAAGACACCAGGCCATGGCCCAACATAAATATTAATGTGACATTACATCTCCTAGAAAATGGGGTGATATGTTGGTGCCCTAGACAGGGTTAACCTCCACTGTACCAGCCATGAGGTGACTTGGGGGGGGCTGTACTGCAGGAGTCCCCCCTTCCCCATACTCAGCCAAGGAGAGCCAGATTAATAGTAACAAAGAGGAGGCCAAGGGATCCTTGACCTTGCAGAACCTGAAGGTAAACTGCAGAATGGACATGCATTTCAGGGAAGAGCTGTCTGTGGGGGTATGCCAGTAAGCATGAGGCTTTGGTAGCTCACCTAGGAGGGGCACCCCAGCGACCCCTGCAGTAATCTGAGCTGCAGGTCAGCTGATCATGAAATGGGAGCTGGTCAGAGGATGTGGTACAATGGAGGGTGGGTGGTTTTTTTGCTTCTCTTTTTGTCTCTGGAACTCAGTAAGATAAAATACATACTGTTTTTGAATGTGATGTTTCAAGTGTGGGTACTTCATATTTATGTACATAGTTTGACACAGTTTACAGGCAATCTAATGTGGGAGGGAAAGGGGGATAGGTTTCAAGGTTACAGAGGTCTGGAGGATATGAGAGAGAGGTCCTCAAGCCCCAAATTGCCAGGTTGGAGGAATAGACAGGCATCCGCCCTGATCATGACTAAATATATACCTAATTGGTATCATGGAATGTTAGGGGGCTCAATTCATCAATCAAACGAAAGAAGGTTCTTATACATTTAAAGAAATTGAGCCCCCATATAGTGTTCCTTTAAGAGACCAAACTCTCCACCAGGAAAGCAAAAAAACTTTGCCAGAGCTGGGTAGGGGAGGAGATCCATAGTGCTGCCTCATCCCACAAAAGAGGAATCTTTGTTTTACTCCACAAAAATCTAGGGTGGCAAAAGGTAAGGCAGACTGGGGACAAGGAAGGGAGGTGAATTATGGCCAAGATCAATACTTCGGAGGGGCCACTTATTCTAGTTAACTTGTACGCCCCCAATCAGGACTCGCAGCAATTTTTATGGTCTAAATCAGTTGCTCACCGATTTTAACGTTAACAGAGCCCCAGTGATAATGGGGGAGATTTTAATCTCACTCTAGATTATACCATAGATAGGAGTAACGGTAGCCCAGAAATCCCATAGGCAGGCAGTGAAGGCTGTCCACAGAATGATGCACGAACAAGCACTAGTAGATGCCTGGAGAACCCCAAATCTGGGGTACATGACTACACCTGCTTTTCTCAGTCTCATGGGACTCCCAGTAGGATTGACCTGTGGCTGCTGTTCAGCACGACATATTAGCGGGTCACTAAGAAACAATTACTCGCCAAAGTAATATTACTTCTTCCAGGGGATTCTTTAGTATTATTGACAGATGCAGTATGCCAGCTGGGTTCAGCTCCCCGGAGAGGAGGAGTCAATGCAAATGAGGAAGGCATTGGCCAATCAGCATACAAATAGAGTAGAGTGCTGCCTGCAGTCAGCCTGGGGACCTCAGAGCAATTCGAGCTGAAAAAGAGCAAAACGCAAAACACTGTTAACAATACACAAACTATTCTAAACCACTATTGTGAAAAACCGTTTATCACACAGATCAATAACAGTTAGCAAGTTTGGCTAAATCCCCTAACAGAGCCTTTAGACAAGGTTTCCAGGGGATGAAGGGTGGGAGTGTCAATAATGCTAAAGAATCCCCTGGAAGAAGTAATATTACTTCAGTGAGTAATTGTTTCTTCTCACCCCAGGAATTCTTTAGCATCTATTGACAGATGCAGACTTCAAAGCAGTGTAGTTGGGGGAAGGGCACAGAAACCTATTTAGGAAAAAGTCTTTGTAGCACCGCCCTGCCGAACTTCGCATCCGATCGGGACTGCACATCCAAGCAATAATGCTTGGTGAAAGTATGGACCGATTTCCAAGTGACTACTCTACACACTTCCAGCAATGGGATATCCCTGGAAGCTGCCACTGAAGCAGCTCTTCCCCGGTAGAATGAGCTCTGAGCCCAAGAGGGTCTGTCTGTCCACCGTGTTGTAACAGAACTGAATACAAGAAACAGTCCAATGGGAAATGGATCTCTCGGTCGCCAGTTTTCCCCTGCCCACATTACCAAAGGTGAGAAAAGCTGGAATTGTCCTGTCTCTGAACTGCTTGGTTCAGTCTAAGCAGAAAGAAAGGGTGCTCTTCATGTCCAAGCTGTGCAGCTTGCATTCACCTGGGGAGGACTTATCTGAGAACAGCACCGGCAGAGAGATAGACTGATTAAGGTGGAACTCCAAACCACCTTGGGAAGGAACTTCCTATTCATCCTCAAGACAAACTTGTCCTTATGAGGAATGATGTAGTTAGATCTGTACAAAGGGCCTGCAACTCTGAAATCCATCTGGCAGAGGTAATGGCCAGTAGGAAGACACTCTTCCAGGTAATGAATTTCAAGTCAGCCGTAGCCATAGGTTCAAAAGGAGGATCCATAAGCTTGGCTATACAGAGGTTAAGGTCCCATGGGGGAACAGGTTCCCTTACAGAGGGATGAAGGTGAAGAAGTCCCTTGAAAAATTTCTTGAAAATGGGTTGAGAAATAACCGATTTCTCTTTACCTGTGGAAAGGTAGGCCGAAATGGCCACTAAATGAACTCTTAGGGAAGATGCCTTTAGGTCTTCCACCTGAAGATGAACCAAATAATCCAACAAGGAAGGGGAAGAGGCCTGTAAAGGATCTATGACCTTGTCCTTGCACCAGAAAGAAAAATGTCTCCACTTGGAGGCGTAAGTTTTCCGCGTGCTAGGTTTCTTGGCCATCCGTAGGATTTTCAGTACTTGTTCTGAATACAGAGAGTCTGGGAATTCTAACTCTTCAAGTACCAAGCTTTGAGGTAAAGAGACTGGATGTTGGAGAACACCACTCTGGTCTGAGGAAGAGTCAGAAAGCTGAGGCACGAAAGCAGTCTGATGGGTTTCCTGACCGACCGGGAGAGGAGCAGAGAATACCATGGTTGTCTCGCCCAATCAGGAGACACCAGTATCATGGCGGATGGTTGTTCCCTTAACTTGAGAAGTACTCTGTACAGACCAGGAAAGGGAGGGAATGCATAAAGGAACCTCTCTGTCCAATTACTCTGTACAGAACAGGAAAGGGAAGGAATGCATAAAGGAACCTCTCTGTCTAATCTAGGATCAACGCGTCCGCAGGATTGGTCCCCAGAACTGGGGGCCTGCAACAGTACAGGGGTAACTGATGGTTCAGACTGGATGCAAACAGATCCAGGTCTGGGACACCCCATCTCCTGAACACCGTTTGAAGGACTTGCTTGTTGAGGGTCCACTTGTGGTGGCCCTGAGTGATGCGGCTTAGGGCATCCGGGAAAATGTTGTCTTTGCCTGGGAGATGGATGGCTGACCATGACATGTCCAGGAAATAGGCAAGGGACCAAATCTTCATGCCTTCCGTGCAGAATTTGGTTGATCGAGTTCCTCCCTGTTTGTTGATGTAGAACATGGCAGTCATGTTGTCTGTCCTTACTTGCACAGACTGACCCCTGAGCTGAGAAGCGAAGGCCTTGATGGCAAGGAGTACAGCTGTGAGTTTCAGAAGATTAATGTGAACGGAGGACTCCTTTCATGTCCAAGTCCCACTAATGGACAAGCCTCCCAGATGGGCACCTAGGAGGAAGCATCGGAGTCAAAATTTGAGAAGGTTGGGGAGTTAAAAAGGATACCCCGACCCTGAGATTGTTTGTGTCTTTCCACCAGCCCAGGGTTCATAGAAACACCTCTGTGACTGGAACAAGCTTTGTAAAGGGATCTCTTCTCTGGGACCAATGAGACCTGAGGTAAAACTGAATGTCCCTTATCTGGAATCTGGCCCCTGGCACTAACGCGGTCACTGAGGCCTTCTGACCGAGAAGTTTGAGGAAATGTTTGGCTGGTCTTGGTTGGCCTGCACTGAATGAGTTTAGCAGAGAAAGGAAAAGGTCGACCCTGTCTGAGAGGAGGAAGGCCTTTCCCTACAGGGTGTTGAGCTCTGCTCCTATGAACTGTAGAATTCGGGCAGGCTGAAAATGCAACTTTTGTTCATTGATAAGGAAGCCCAGGGACTCCAGGATACCCCTTGTCCGGATCAAGGCCTCTAAAACAGACTGGGATGAGTTGGCCACAATCAGCTAATTGTCCGGGTAGGGATAGACAAAGTCCTTATCTTCTGAGATGAGCTGCTACCACTGCCAGGCACTTGATGAATACCCTGGGAGCAGAAGTGAGCCCGAAAGGCATGGCTGTAAACTGATAATGGCCGGAGGGCAGACGGAATCTGTGGGATTGCCTTATTGGTACATGAAAATAGGCGTCCTTCAGATCCAGGGAGACTAGCCAGTCCCCTTGCTTTAGTGAGTGGATGACCTGAGTCAAGGTTACCATTTTGAACTTTTGTTTTGTCAGATGCTTGTTCAGGTACCGTGGGTCCAGAATAGGTCACCATTCTCTGTTTTCTTTAAGGTCAGAAATATCTGGAATAAAGACCCTTTCCCACTGGGAAGCATCACTCATTCCATGACCTTGGCCCTCATGAGATTCTTGACCTCTACCTCCAGCAGCAATCATTCTACAGGGAGGAAGGTTTTGGCTGTAAGGCCTGTGGAGAAGGGAAATTTTTCGAACTGAAGGGATATGCTCTGCTTCACTACCTCCAGAACTCACTTGTCTGAAGTGACCTGATGCCAACAATGGAGGTAGTGTGAGAGCCTGCCTCCATGGGGAGAGGGGAGGCGACCAGCAAGGGAGTCAGGAAGACTGCTGACTAGACTGAGTAGAAGCAACAGGAGTGGGGTTAGCCCTTCTTTGGCCCCTCCTGCCTCTACCCCTGAAAAAAAACTCTTACCTGAGAGAAATCTATGTTATATGACATAGGGAAGAATGTCCTAGGGAAATAACCCCTGCCCCTACCCCCCCAATGGTGAGTGCTCTAAGAGGGAGGGGGCTTTTCTTTCACTGAATTACTCTTGTAAGTGTGTTTGAACTCATCCATTCTTTTCCTATAGGCTTCAGTATAGTCCCCGAAGAGAGAGTTATTCTCAAAGGGAGAATCTAACACCTGGGTTTGGACATCCTGGGTAAGACTAGTAGTTCTCAACCAAGCAAAACGTCTGAGGGAAATAGCCTGAGCCATGACCCTCTAGGCTGTGTCGTTATTATCTACGGCTATGTGAAACTGGTACTTTGTGGCTTCCACGGCCCGTTTAACAGTTTCGAAAACATCCCTAGGCATAGTGTCCCCCCCATGTTGCACCATGGCCAGTATAGTTTTTAATAGAGCCTCTGATATCTAGCTGTATATGCCATTAAAGAAGACATGCACAGCAAGAGACAGGGTGGTAGAACAGGTTACTCACCTGTAACAGTAGTTCTAGGAGTGGTATATGTTGTTTATCCGCACTCTTTGGCATGTTTCTTTCCACTTTAAAACCAACCAGAAGTCTTCAAGCTGGCTCCTCCCATCCACCCAGGTGGTATATACCTTTGTTTAGCCCGGGCTGGAAGCCAGGTTGTGTGCGTCCGCAGCCAGGGAGGTCAGGTGGGTCCGTGTGGATGAACAACATATACCACTCCTAGAACTGCTGTTACAGGTGAGTAACCTGTTCTTCTGGGAGTGTGGATATGTTGTTCATCCACACTCTTTGGCAGACTCCTAGCAGTTCTCCGGGAGGAGGGAGGCAAAGCACATAACCCCTGCTTAGGAAACAGAGATTGGAGAACTGAGGTCCCAAAATCAGCATCCTGGCATGACTCAAGATCAGTGTGGTAGTGGGTGATGAAGGTGTTTGCTGACTTCCAGGTAGCAGCCCAACAGATTTCCTGGATAGGGATGTCCTGGGAAGCAGCCACCGATGCAACAGTATGGCAGGTAGAATGAGCTCTTATCCCTCTGGGAGGCTTCTCTCCTGCCAACTCATAGCACAGACCTATGCATGATGTGATCCATCTTGCAGTAGTCCATTTGGCTGCAGGTCTGCCAGAAGCGGTTTCAGTGTAGATGACAAACAACTGGCGAACCTCTCCCGATTTCCGCCATCTTCTCCTTGTAATAGGAGAGAGCACGCCTCAGGTCCAAAGTATGGAGCCTGTACTGGCCTCCGAGGTGAAATTAGGGTTAGCACCTGGTTAAGATGAAACTCTGACACCACCTTCAGAAGGAATTTCGGTGGAGGAATAGGACAGCCTTGTCCATGTGGTAGACCAGATAGGGAGTCCACCAAAAGTGCCTGGAGCTCCTCTGTCCTTCTGGCAGACGTGATAACCACCAGGAAGGCCGTCTTCCACGACAAGTGTGACAACTCACACTTGTGCATTGGTTCAAATGGCTTTCCCATGAGCTTTGCCAGTAGCAGCAGCAGTAGATCCCACGGAGGTGGAGGTTCACGCACCGGAGAGGATATGTGATCCAGGCCTTTGAAAAAAGTGCCCGACCACTGTCTCCTGCACCACCGTCGGCTGACTTGCCTGCGCCTGATAAGTGGAGATGGCTGCCAACTGGAGACCCCCTTTGGAGAGAGATTAAAGGTAGTCAAGAATGTTAGCCACTGAACAGGATAAAGGGTCCAGGTCCTTATTTCTGACACCAAATGGAAAACCTTTCCATTTGAAGGCATAACATTTCCTGGTCGATTCCTTTCTGGATTCCTCCACCACGGCGCAGACATCTTCGGAAAGACCCAAAGCCTGGAACTCTAGCCACTCAGGTACCAGGCTGTGAGGCGCCGGGACTGAAGGTCCGGATGGAATACCTGCCCTGATTAAGTGATATCAGGTCCGGCCATGTAGAAAGCCACTCCAGGTGCCTGCAGCTGAGGCTGAGGAGATCTGGATACCAGAACTGGCGCGGCCAGTCTGGGACTACCAGGATCACCATCGCCTTGTCTCTACTCACCTTGAAGAGCACCTTATGGATCAAGGGAAATGGAGGGAAGGCGTAGAGGAGGCCTGGGGTCCACGGCCTTGAGAAGGCATCCCCCTGCAGTGAGCCCTGCTGAGGGGGGCCGGCACGAAACAGTCTCAGCTTGGTGTTTTCCCTGGAGGCAAACAGGTCCGCCATCGGTTTGCCCCAATGGGAGAACAGGCTGTACACTACCTGTGGATGGAGAGACCACGCGTGGGATGTCTGGCCTAAGCGGCTGAGAGCATCCGCCAGATGGTTTGAGGCTCCTGTCACATGGATGGCTAGGATATCTGCCTCCAGCCGGCTCATGAGGGTCCAGATACGGAACGCCTCCTTGCACAGCAAACGGGAGTGCATGCTGCCCTGTTTGTTGAGGCAGTACATGGTCATGGTATTGTCCGTCTGGACTTGAACTCCGGAGCCGAGGAGCGAAAGCTGACAATGCCAGTCTGACTGCTCTGAGCTCCAACAGCTTGACATGGCATCGGGACTCCTCGTGGGTCCAGAGCCTATGGGCCCTTTCGATACCCCATGTGGGCTCCCAGCCCATGAGAGAGGCATCGGTCATGAGAATGACCGTCAGCACAGGTCGGACATACGGGATCCCTTCCTGCAACTCGTCTGGGGAGGTCCACTATTGGAGTGTCCCACATCTTCAGGGTTACAGTGACCAGCTGGATGAAATGACTGAGGTGCTGGGTCCACTGGGCAGCCAGCTCCCATTGGAGTGGCTGCATCTGCAGCTGGTCCCAATGGACCACTTAGGTGCACGCCACCATGTAACCCAGAAGGTGCAGAAAGTCCCGGCAGGTGCAAATGCCCAACCAGAAATGATTGGGCAAAGGAGGAGGCAAAGGCCCTGTCCACCAGGAGCCGAGCTCTGGCTTGACAAGAGTCGAGCTCTGCCCAATGAAGCCCATCACCTTAAGACGGCATGAGTTCTGACTTGGCCTCATTGATCAGGAGGCTGAGTTGGAAGCAGGTCTGTAGGGCCAGGTCCCTGGACCTCTCCACCCCCTGTCGGGTGGATCCTGCTAGGAGCCAGTCATCGAGGTAAGGATAAATCCTGATCCCCCGACACCTGAGATGGGCCACCACCACTGCAATGCATTTGGTGAAGACCACAGGGGCTGTGACAGGCCGAACGGCATGGCTTGGAACTCATACAGGGTCCCTTCGATCCTGAAGCAGAGGAACCGCTGATGCAACGGATGGATTGGGATGTGAAAGAACACGTCCTGCAGATCCAGTGAACAGAACCACATGTTTCCCTCCAAGGTTGGTATGATCTGGTACAGAGTGACCATCAGAAAGGTGTTTGACCTGAGATATTTATTCAGGTCATGCAGATCTAGAATGGGGCGCCAGCCCCCCCATCCACTTGGGCAGCAGGAAGTACCTGGAGAATCCGCCACTGAAGCTACTGCCTCCTTGAGAGGAGCTGAGCAATGTCTCTGAGAGCCGAATGGGTCTGAGCAGATACTTGTTCCTCCCGAGGGGCACGGGCTTGGCTTGGAGGGTACTGCTCGAATTCCAGAGGCAGTCCCTGACTGACCACTTCCAGAGCCCACCTGTCCATGGTATTAACAAACCAGGAAGAAAGAAAGGTGGAGCCAGCCCCCACGGAAGACCCAGAGCTGGTGTGATGGGAGCGGGGTTGGCACCCCGCGCCTTGTCATTAAGCAGGCTTGGAGGAAGAGGATCCAGGACCAGAACCTCGGCCTCCTTTATGGGCTTGCTGGGGGCCCTGCTTGGGCCGAGAGCACCAAGCTTGAGCCTGCTGGTGCTGCTGTCTGCCTTGAAATGCCGAAAAGGCTTTTTCTTTTTCTTTTTCCTCTGCTGGTTCTTGCCCGAAGAACTCTTGGCAGAGGTAGCGTTCAAGGTGGCATTGGACTGCTCGATGCGCCCACTCCTGGGCTGAACAAGTCAGTCCCAAGGAAGGTCACATCAGCTAATTTATGCTGGGTATCCGCCAGGAAGGAGGAGAGCCTCAGCCAAGCCCTGCAGCGAGAGGCAACTGCGGCAGCCATCAAACGGGCACAAGAGTCCCTGAGATCCAGGGCCCTCTGGAGCTGCTGCTTAGCAACAGCTCAGCCCTGATCCCGGACCTGCCTAACCATGGTCTGCATGTCCAAGGAGTGATGTGGGAGGACTTTCAGCATCCAAGAAGGGTATGACAGAGGTGTGCCATGATGATGGCTGAACTTGCCTGACTAAGGCCCAAAGAGGAAGCCGTGATAGACTTTCCTGGCTGAATGGTCCAAAAGTTTGGACTCTTTATCAGGAGGGTGGTCAGTGTCGGCAGAACTGCCAGTACACCTGAACACAGAGGCGGCCACCAGGCTCTTGGCCGAAGGGTGCTCTGTGAACCCCACTAGGGACCCCATGGGCACCGCATATTTGCATGCCATGCGGGCAGAAGGAGCTGGGCAAGAGGCATGACATTGCCAAAGTTTTAAAGCCAACCCAACAATGGCCTCAGCCACAGAAAAGGCCTTCGTCAGTGTATCCCCTCTCTTAAGGATATCCGTAAGAGGGTGCTCTGCCTTTTTCTGGACTGGCTCCAGGGGGCATCCCTGTAGACTTAGAGATGAGGCGGAGGATTCCTTGCAAGGACAAGGGACCTTCCTCTGTCTCTAGGCCAGCGGTCAATTCATCATCCCTGGATGTGAATGTGACGCTGACATTGGAATCCGGATACAATGGCCCTACCGCCCATGTCACATTTGACTCACCGGGGTGGTCTGGGGTGACCGTGACTGAAAATGCCGGGAAGCCAGCTTCAGCCTGGGAGGCGAGAGCCAAGTAATGGCCAGGTAGGAAGCTGTGGTGAGCTTGTGCATGGACAGATTAGCTGTTGCCACATGAGGGTCCTCATAACGGAGTTTCCATTGGAGCCTCTCCTCATTCAGGAGGAACGAGCGACCGATGGCATCGCCTCTTCTTAGAGGGTTTATGGCTCTTTCTCAGCCTGTCAGTCGAGGGGTCCTTGACCGAGATCAAGCAGGCCAACTTGATCGGTCAGGAGACACCGACGGGCGGTGACTTCCGAGTCCAGGACCGGGTTCCTCGATGGGGACTCAGCAGACTGGGTCTCCTCATCGGGAAAACAAGGACCGAGTCCTCTCTAAGGAGTCATCAACAGAGGGTCGAGGACGATTTCCCATGCCGAGCCAAACCCTCGGTCGGTTGGCTGGACGGCAAGTCTGAGAAGCCAACGGCCGAGGTAGAGATCTTGACCAAAGTCGAGACCGCATGCTCCTGGGACTGAGACCGCTCTCGGTCCCAGGACCGTTTTCGCCAGGACGAAGATGCACTCAGATCCTTCTCCCACCAACGAGATCAAGAGGAGTGCGAGCCCACAGGCGCCTCTCCCTTGGTAGGGAGAGACTGGCACAACTCCCTGAAGGAACCCAAGAAGGTGGAGCCCAGGTTGAGTGGAACAAAAAAGCTCTCAAGACTCTGCGGCACGAGCTGCATGCTCCTTGAATGCTTGCATGTATTCCAACTGCTCGGCGGAACCGCAGCCATGGAAACTGCCCACCTGGCCTCCCTGGATTTCACTGGAGGGTTCCTCTTCTCCAGTCTCCCCAGTTTCAGGCATGCGAGACGGTCGTCGAGAATGTTAGAATGAAAGGTCAAGCAGATATTGCATGACGAGGTGTCATGGCTGACGCCAAGGCAATACACGCAAGCAGTGTGGGGATCAGGACGCGATATCTTCTGGCTGCCCAGGCACCTGTGAAATCCAGGGGAAGATTTATTTTCCATGATCGAAGTGACAAACTTGCGATCGTTAATACGCACAATGCGTATTTTCGGCAAAAAAGGTTTGAGAGCCAGGGTCTACAGAATGCGAGAGCACAAGGGAGGCAACCTGAATCTTTCGGCGGAAAGGAAGATCTGGCATCATTGGGCAGAGCTATATATACCACCCAGGTGGGTGGGAGGAGCCAGCTGAAGACTTCTGGTTGGATTTAAAGTGGAAAGGGACATGCCAAAGAGTGTGGATGAACAACATATCCACGCCCTAAAACATAAGATTTCTTACCCATAAGATCTATTTTTCTAGAGTATTTTTCTGGTGGCAGCACAGATAGTGGCACATTAGTTTTGTCACAGGCTGCTGTCTGAACTACCCCTCTGTGATCTGGATATGTGTAAAGAAAATCAGCAATAGACTTACTGAGCTGGTATTTCTTCTCAATTCTTCTGTCCACCCTGGTAAAGTTGAGGGTTTCCAGAATCTTAAAAGTACTTCTCTTCAAGTGTTGTGAATAGGAAGGATGAGCCTCTTGGGAGGGGAAATGCCCATCATCTCCACATAGTCGTCTTCCATCTCCTGATCGATGTCATCCTAGAGAGGCAAGTCCAGGGTGTCCACCATCTGTTTTAAAAATAAAAAGAAGAGACTTCTTCATTTGTATCAGTATCATCATTTATACCAGCCCCAGGGTGGACATCAGGCTTAAGAGGGTCCCCATGAGGCAATTCATCACCATGATCCTCTTCTTCATCAAAATAAAAACCCAGGGCGTAGGTGTCCTCAAGAAGGGGATTATTCGGTCCAGCAGGAGCTGAGAAAATATCACCCATAGATTGTAAAGTCTGACATAAATGCCAAGCTTTAGCTAAATCGTCTGCAGAGGGCACATTTTATCAGCTACTGTTATCTCTGAATGCGACAAGGACAGTAGTATTATCTTTCTTAGTCTTTTAGTAGGGCAGGATCAGAAACCTGCTCCATAGTTCTTTAGAGGCTTGGCTAGAATTTTTACTTTTACCAGGCTTAGTTTCACTCTAGTCCCTAGAGGACTTGTCATTAATTCTGTTTTGACTTGAGGCACCTCCTCAGTGCTTTTTAGAGGAGGAGGAGGAGGTAAACTGAGAGACCATGATAAAGGGATAGGCCAAAACCTAACCAAATCAAAATTAACCTTAATAGAGGTAATAAGATTTATATAGTTCTTGTTTTGTTTTGTTTTGTTCCACAACAGAGGAAAATAGCAGAACCCACCTCCACACCTCTTGCCAACAGAAGCCCACTGCAAAGTCAAACAAAGGGTGTTGGGTGTCTCCCCAGAAAATGAGGGGATTACTCTTCAAATAGAGTAAAACTTAGAACAGAGAAAAAAAGTGTTCCAGAAATTCACGTGGTTGCGACGGAAATTAGCACACGAGATTGAAAACAATTCAATGATTCGGTAAAAACACCGAATATACTGAAAACTAATAATACAATTTATCGTGCACGCATGACTTTACTCAGAAAACACAGAAGCTGGAAAACACGACTGCGCGGAACCCAGTGCAGATGCGGTCAAAATAGATAAAATGAGGAAACTATACAAAATACCTTGAAAGCAGCACTCAAAAGGAAAGGAAATGGCACAGGAAGATCTCTGAAGAGGAGAGCTCCAGGGCAGTGTTGCCAGTTCAGCGGAGAAAAAGTTCTGTGGTCCCTCAGGCTGACTGCAGGCAGCACCCTATTCTGTCTGTATCCTGACTGGCCAGTGCCTTCCTCATTTGCATTGACTTCTCCTCTCCAGGGCAGCTGAACCCAGCTGGCATACTACATCTGTCAATAGATGCTAAAGAATTTCTGAGGTGAGAAGGTGCAGACACATTCCATAGTCATTTCAGACCACGCCCCATTAGAGCTCATAATAAACATGGGATCAGATATACCCCCAAATCCATCCTGGAGACTAGATACCCTCTTACTTGAGGACACAGAATTTCAGGAATGACTAGGACCAGAAGTGGTGGACTACTGGCAGAATGATAACAATGGGGAGGTCTCCGATTCCACACTGTGGGAGGCTTTTAAAGCCATGCTGAGAGGCAGAATAATTGCCTTTGCCACAATGAGAAGGAGACGTAGACAGACCGAGCAGAGGGCCCTTGAGACACAGCTAACTGCGCTGGAAGCTCACTATAAAAGCCTGACCACTAGAGACCCCCCTTGCGAGTTGCTGGCACAGCTTTCCAGCACTAGGCTGTTGCTCAGCTCCCATGTCATCCACCAGGCTGAGCTGAATTTAAGACATATGCATCATTCCTACTGGGAAGGAGGAGAGAAGGGCAGTAAGTTGCTTGCTTACAGGCTTAGAAACAGACAGGCAATGAGGGCAATCCATGCCCTATCTGATAAAGCAGGCACAAAGTGTTATGCGCAGAAGGGGATAAATGCTAATTTGGCTCAATTTTATGAGCATCTGTATGCCTCCCCCTTCCCTCAGATCCCACTGTCATAGAACAATTCCTAGCCTTACGGTGACTATTATGGAGGCCAAGACCCTTGACGCCCCAGTGACTGAAACAGAGGTGGAGGAGGCGATACATGCCATGAACCCACACAAGGCACCTGGAAAGGACGGCCTATCTATCGACTTATACCAGGTGAAAGGTTAAACTAGCCAGATATTTGATTAGGGCATATGGAATTCCCTAGCCAAAGGTCCTCCCAATGAGAGAGACAACCATTATGATAATTCCGAAAAAGATAAAAATCCCTTAGTCCCAGGGAATTATCACCCCATGTCCCTCATTAACATCAATGCCAAAATTTTAGCAATGGTGTTAGCTGGCAAACTTGAACAATGTCTACCAGGCCTTATACACCCCGCTCAAGCAGGCTTTGTTAAGAGCAGATTGGGACCAGACCACCATAGAACCCTCCTCACCCTAATGCATGAGGTTAGACATTCCAATACCCCCAGAGCGGCCTTTGCAATAGATTCTGAAAAGGCCTTTGATTCAGTCGAGTGGCCCTTTCCGATGCAAGTCCTTGCGAAGGTGGGCATAGGCCCAGGATTTGTAGCATGGATCAAGCTCCTCTATGCCTCCCCCACAGCCTCAGTACTCACCAACCGCCCGTTATCCCCCCACTTTGGCTTACAGAAGGGCACTATACATGGGTTCCTTTGTCACCACTACTTTTTGTACTAGCAACAGAACCGCTGGCCATAGCCCTTAGGGAATCTAAGGGGATCCCGGGCATGCAAATAGGGGGGAACCACCTTTAAAACTTTATTGTATGCTGATAACCTACTTGTCACCAGAGTACAACCCACAGGTGGTCCACACAGTTCTGGAAATACTAACAATGTTTTCACATGTGTCGGGCCTACGAGTGAACCAGGCCAAGACCGAGGTCATTCTCCTGAACTTAGTAGGGTCGGATCAACCCTTCACGGCTCCAGGCCTTAAATGGTCCCCGGTGGGTATTAAGTACCTTGGCATTATTATGCAGCCCAATCTCACCAAAATGCTAACGGCCAACTTCACTAGCCTACTAGATTCAATCAAGAACGACATAAATAGATGGAAAACGCTGTGGCTTTCTCTAGCTGGTAAGATAGATTCCATCAAAATGATGACATCCCCCAGACTGCTATACCTGCAGGCACACTTACCAGTACAAATCCTTCAGAAATGGTTTCAGAAAATTGACTCACTGGTGGCGTTTTTTCTGGGAAGGAAACTGCCACGACTTAGCAGACTGAAGCTGAGACAGCACTGGAGCAAAGGAGTATGGGGACTCCCTGGTTACCAAGGGTATCATATGGCCTTTATATTGGCACAAGTAGTATGGTGGTTTGCACCTACTGGTCTACAGCTCCAACCTGGCTATCCCTCGAGGCAACTTTGGTAAAGGCTTCCCTGTCCAGCTACAGTACTATATAGGGCAAAGCAAAATCTCCAGCTCCTACCACCATCTATGATAGTGTCAGTTAAATACTGGAAGAAGGTACACTCTTTGCCAAAACATAACCCTGCACCATGGGAATATGCACTGCTCTGGAAACCAGGCTCTTAAGGTGAGGAAAGAAACTGTTCACTGGAGGTTATGGGAGCACAGGCATCACCCAGATCTGAGACCTGTTGATACCAGGTACGAACATAATTGACTACTGACTCACTCAGAGCCAAATACCACCTACCCACCACCCACTTCTGGAGGTACCTGCAAATAAGGGATGCTATCACCCATGTCTCTAATGCCCCCAGAGGAAAGGAATCCTCCCCCTGGATCCACCCTTCATAGGCTTGGCTGTCCTTGCCCAAGAACAGGGCCAGCAGAATCTACGCCCTGCTCTGAGACACCCACCCAGACCCAACTCAGTCATCCAGAACCCAGTGGGTGCAGGAGCTTAATTCTCCGATCTCAGACCAACAGTGGTCACATAGCTGGTTGAGAATCCACTCATCATGCAGAGATGGGTGTACTCATCTCATCATGAACAAGATCCTGCTACAATGGTATCACACCCCTGCCAAGCTCAAACACCTGGGACTCAACTCAGACGATCGGTGCTGGAGATGTGGGCAAACAGAAGCCCCCCTGTATCGCATCCTCTGGGAATGCCCACTGCTACATAATTGCTGGGCAGACATACAATCCATGTGCCAAGAAATCTATCCCGAAGTAACCCCAGAACCCCCCTTGCTGCTGCTGGGATGCGAGAGGACAGGTCTCCCCAAAAGCAGCCCTGGTGCGAAGTGGGCTATGGTAGTGGGAGCATCTGCCAAGAGACTGATTCTGAGGAGATGGCGTACCACAGAATGCCCAATTCTCTCAGAACTTCTTCAATGCCTGGTGCAGGTGGCCACGTACGAAAGACTCTTGAGTTTCACAGCAGACACCACGTCCAAATACATAGCTTGCTGGCAGCCCTTCTTAAACTCCAGGTTCTGTCACAAAACTCAGTCTAATCCAAGATGAAGAACCCCCTTGCCCTCTGGAGATCACACCTCCAGAACCTCGTATCCTTGAGCTACTTTACATTCATCACCCAAGCTGTTAGTAGTATCCCACATAGTACTGTATTGCCAAATTGTACATAGTTGGGTTTTAGATCCCTTGTAGGATAAGGTTGCACACCAAAACAGGCATATCCTGCCTCAGTGCTAGACCTGCATCTGATTAAGAAATAGGCCAAGATGAACGTTGCCGCATGTCCCCCCCCAACACACACACGCATACATACTCCTGAGCTCGAAGGAGCACTGGTGGAAGGAACACCGAGGCGCCATGGCTTGCAGGGACAGGAAGCGAATCCTCAGGATTGCCGGAGCAGCTGCACAGGGGAGGGAGCTGGATGTCATTGTCCACCTAGGGACAAATGACCTGGCTAAGAAAGGGATTAGAGAAGTGCAGGAAGAGTTTGTGGAATTGGGGAGGGGCCTTAATCAAGTAGCACGCACGGTAACCTTCTCGGAGGTGCTACCCATCTATGGCATAGGAGAGGCTAGGGTGTTCCGCACCATGGGATTCAATCAGTGGTTGAAAAACTGGTGTGGAGCTCAGGGATTTGGCTTCATTGGGGACTGGGGGTCCACCTGGAGTGATGCAAGCCTATACTGGCATGATGGGCTGCATCTATCCAGGAGGGGAACCAGGATCCTAGGTGATAGGTTTAAATGCTTCATTGGGAAGCTTTTAAACTAGCCAAGGGGGGAGGCACTGGAAAGGAGCAGGAAAATCCTAGCCCCCACCCAAATAATCACGGTAGTAAGTGCGGCAAACACCAACATAGAGGTGTCGATAGGGAGAAGGGCAGGGGTAAATGGAGAAAGTGACAAAGGCAAGAAGGACAGGGATGGGACAAAGGAGTAAGGCCATCAGGAAATGGAGGTAATGAGTGCCAATGCCCGTAGTCTGGGCAACAAGCTCCCTGAGCTGATGGCCTTAATGGAAGAGGGATGCCTGGATATCGTAGCAGTCACAGAAACATGGTACAGAGAACCATGACTGGGATGTTAACATACCAGGGTACATAACCTACAGGAGAGACAGCAGGGGAGAAGAGGGGAGGAGAAGCTTTCATGTAAAGGAAGGGATAAAAGCAACTGAACAAAAGAGTAAACAGGGAGGAGAGGAGGCACTGTGGGTCACCTTGGAGACTGGAAAGGCACCACAATCTGCACAGGGTTGAGTACAGACCCCATGTCAGGGGAAGGAATGGACAAGGATATTATAGAAGGCATTCTTAGAATGGCAGAGAAAGGGAGATACTGTTGATGGGAGACCTGAATATGCCAGATGTTAACTGAGCACATTTTCTGCAGCCACATCCAAGAGCAGGGTCATTCTTGATGCCTTACAGGTGGCAGGCATTAGACAGCTAGTTTCGGAACCCACTCATGAGGGAGCAATCTTAGACCTCGTACTCTCAAATGGGGGCAGTGAGAGGATCTCAGATCTAGAAGAGGGTTGCCATCTGGGAACAAGTGACCATCAAACAGTGTGGTTCACGTTAAACTCAGCTACAGAGTCAAGCCATACAAAAGTGAGGGTACTGGACTTTAGGAGGGCTGACTTTGGCAAGATGGGAGAGTGCCTCAGAAAAGCACTAGCAAACAGGCTAGAAGGAGGTGTGGAGCAACAATGGGAATTATCAAAACTGCCATCACAGAGGCAGCAAGCCTTGTGTGAAGCAAATAAACAAATCAAAATGAAGAAAAGCCACTATGGTTCTCAAAAGAGGTGGCTGTGAAAGTCAGGAAGAAAAAGATAGCATTTCAGAAGTATAAGGAAACACAGAAGGAGCAGGACAGAGAGCTGTACCAGTTAAGGCAGAAGGAAGCAGGGAGGGAAGTCAGAATAGCAAAGGCCCAAACTGAGGAAAAGATAGCCAACTCAGTTAAGAAGGGAGATAAAACCTTTTATAGGTACATCAGCGAGCGTAGAAAGACAAAGGGAGGGATAGTGAGGCTAAATAGAATGAACAGGGTGGGCAGAGGGGGACAGTGAAAAAGCAGGAATACTGAATGAATATTTCTGCTCAGTATCTCACAAAAGAGGAGGGGGAAGTGCCTAATCCAATTAACAGAAGCACTCTTGATAGGGGGTCGATCCCAGTCCTTTCACAGAAGAAAGGGTTCTGCAAGAACTCCTAAAACTGAAGGTGGACAAAGCAATGGGTCCTGATGGAATTCACCCCAGAATTCTAAAAGAATTAAGGGAGGAACTAGTGAAACCACTGACTACTCTTTTTAATAAATCATGGGAGGATGGTGTGGTACCCGAGGACTGGAGGAAGGCGGATGTGATTCCCTTCACAAAAGTGGGTCCAAGACAGAGGCAGAAACTACAGACCTGTCTGACCTCTGTGGAGGGAAAGTGATGGAGTCACTTCTGAAGGAAAGAATAGTCGAGTACCTAGAGGCCAATGGAGCACAGGACCCAAGGCAGCATGGGTTCACAGCGAAGGTCATGTCAGACGAATCTAATAGATTTCTTTGACTGGGTGACCAAAGTAGTAGACCAGGGAGGGGCTGTGGACATGGCCTCACCTAGACTTTTAGCAAGGCATTTGACACAGTCCCACACAAAAAGATTAATAGTCAAATTAACCAGCCTGGGAGTGGGACTCAGGGTGGTAGCCTGGGTAAAACATTGGCTGGACAACAGGACACAGAAGGTAATTGTAAATGGAGTCCACTCTGAAGAAAGGGGGTTACTAGTGGGTACCACAGGGTTCAGTATTGGGTCCAGTCCTTTTAATGTCTTCATCAGTGACATTGTAGAGGACTGGAAGGAAAAGTATGCCTTTTGCAGATGACACAAAGATCTGCAACAGGGTTGATACACAAGGAGGCATGGAAAGGATGAAAAGGGACTTGGCAAGGTTGAAGGAATGGTCAGAAGTATGGCAGCTAGGATTCAATGCAAAGAAGTGCAAATAATGCACCTGGGAAACAAGAACCCAGGGAAGAATACACAATGGGTGGGAGGTAGTAACAACAACAAAAAGGAAAGGGACCTGGGGTAATCATATCAGATGACCTTAAGGTTAGCAAGCAATGTGAGAAGGCAGTAGGGAGGGCTGGGGGTATACTGGGATGTATAGGAGAGGCATCATCAGCAGAAAGCAGGAAGTTGTTATCCTCTGTACAGACAGTTGGTGAGACCCATCTGAGTACTGTGTCCAGTTCTGGAGACCCCATCTCCGCAAGGACATAGACAGGATAGAGGCAGTCCAGAGGAGGGCAACTAAAATGGTGCAGGGTCTGCAAGAGAAGCCGTATGAGGAGAGACTAAAGGAGCTTAATATGTATACCCTTGAGGAAAGAAGGAGAGGGGGACATGATAGAAACTTTAGGTACCTCAGTGGGATCAACAAAGTCCAAGAGGGTAGCATCTTTCAGAAAAGAGACTTGCAAGAACAAGGGACACAATTGAAAGATAGAAGGAGGGCGGTTCAGGGGCAATGTGAGGAAGTATTATTTCACAGAGTGGGTAGTGGATGCATGGAACAGCCTTCCTGAGGAGGTTGTGGGGTCTAAAACTGTGGGAGAATTCAAGAATGCATGGGACAGACATAAGGCAATTCTTGTGGGGGGTAGGAAGAAATGGGCTGTTGATTAACTAGGATCTGCGGCCTATCCTGTAGGTAGGGAAATGGGCAGACTAGATGGGCCTAGCGGTCCTTATCTGCCATCAAAGTCTATGTTTCTATGATATTACACTGTTGCATGGTTCCACCTGTCAGTCTGCATAAATATCACTTGTACAGGTCTGAGAAATTATTGTTGCACTGTATCCCTGTGGACACCAAATGCTGCGTGTACCATAGGGTATCTATATGGTGTTGGTCTGCTGTAATAATAAAAATCTTTAACAATAAAAAAAGCAATGATCTATTCCGTCCTCTCCCTTTTCTGCCACTTGTCTGTCTCTTGCCTGTCTGCGCAAATGGTCTTGTGGCACTTAGGAATTGGCCACTCTGATGGTCCCACAATTCCCTCCATTTCTCTTTCTTCCTTTGCTTGCTGGTTCTGTTCTTTCTCCCTTTGCTTCTCTGTGGTTAAAAACATATATTTGAATCTTTATGTGAAACTGGGATCCCCTGGTTAGCAAATGTATAGCATTATATTGTTGAAATGATTGCAGAAAGCTATTTGGGTTTCTTAAGAAAATAATAATCTTTAATACAAGGGTTGACCTTGAGATGTATTCTGACCTTCATAAGCTCATTTACAGACTTGTCAACAGGAGACAAGCTACGGGACAAAATGTTTTATTTTGTTGCACCTGTTAAGACTAAATGTGCTTTCAGGCTGGCTCGGGAAAGAAACTGACACCGTTCTAATACATTTTGTGAAAAATAGGATATATGTAGTTGCCAGCAGATTAGACCAAATGGTCTATCATGTCTGCCCAAATGCAGCTCACTGATAAAGTGTAGTAGCTGTTCCACCTCACTTCTTTAACCCATCATCCCCACTCACCTGCTCCTGCTGTTCTCCTTAACGCCAGCCTTCACCAAGCCCTTGTATCTGTCTCATTCTGTCTTGAACCTGGCTAAGGTATCCAGTTTTATCAGTTCATCAGATAGTGCACTCCAGGATTCCACCACTGTCTCCGTGAAATAATTTGCCTGCACCTCCCCTCTTTACTGCCCTACCAGCTTTAGACTGTGTCCTCTCATAGCTCCCCTTCAGTTTTAACAGTCCCTCCGCTGCCACCCTGTTGACTCCCTTCAGCTATTTGAAGGTCTCTATCATGTTCCCCCGTCCCTCCTGTCTTCCAGGAAAACATGTTCAACTCCTCAGTCTGTTTTCATATGCCAAGTCCCCCAAGCCACAGATCATCTTTGTCACCCTTCTTTGTACCTTCTTCTGCAAGTACCCTCTTTAGGCGAGGATGCCAGAACTGCATACAATACTCCGTGTGCAGCCTAACCAATGAGTTGTATAGGGGAAGAATAACCTCCCTGCTCTTGGATGATATACCCCTAGATATACACCCAGCATCTTATTCATCTTAGCTGCTGCCCTCCTGCACTGCTCAGAACTGTTCCATTTGGCATCAGTCATTACCCCCAGATCTTTCTTCATCATAGAGACTGCCAACTGAACTCCCAACTGGTAGCTATACCCAAGGTTTCTAATATCCAGGTGCATAATGCTGCATTTACTCACATTAAACCTCAATTGCCATGTGCATGCCTGTTCTTCCAACCTCTTTAAGTTGTCCTGTAATGCTCCTTCTACTTTGGGATTTCATCACTACCCCCTCTGCCCCACTTTGACATCATCAGCGAACAGGCTCATCTTACTCCCAATTTCCTCCTTTTTGTCTACAATGAACAATTTGAAGAGGATAGGTCCCAGCACTGAACCCTGCGGGATCCCACTGATGACCCTTCTATGAGTCGGGGCCGCACCCTCCCACTATCACCTTTTGCTGTCTATGCTCATGCCAGTTAGCCACCCGCCTTACCAAATTTTCATCATCCCTAGGTTTCTCAATTTCCAGATCAGCTTCCCGTGTGGGCCAGAGTTGAAGGCCTTGCTGAAATCCAAATACAGAACATCAACAGGCTTTCTGCTATCCAGGGACCTTGTCACCCAGTTGAAAAATTCAACCAGGTTTGTTTGACACAACCACCACTGGACAAACCCATGTTGGTTGTCATCCTGAACACCTGAAGTCTCCAGGAACTCTACCATCCTTTCTTTTAAGACAGTCTCCATCACTTTCCCCACCACAGAGGTCAGGCTGACTGGTCTGTAGTTTCCCGGCTCTTCCCTAGGTCCACTTTTGTGGAGGGGTACTACATGTGTCATCCTCCAATCCTGTGGAACGCAACCTGATTGGAGGAAGGAATTGAATAAATCCACCAACAGAGGTGTTGGGACATCCACCAGTTTACGTAGAACCCTGGGGTGGATGCAGTCTGGACCAGGGGCTTTTTCTGTCCTCAATATCTTTAGTGCCTTCATCACCCTCTCAATCTTTATCTCCCATCTGTGAATACTTCCCCACCGTGCCCCAACCCTACCCCTCCTGGTATGTAACTTAGAAACAATCAGGATGTGAAGTTTAAATTGCCAGGAAAAACATCTTATAAAAAGAGAGCAATGTTTTGTTTAGAAAATATATAGAGATTGAAATTTAAATTGAGAGAAAGACTCAGATGAAGGATTTTGTTTGTACTCCTTTAGAAAGAGCTGTCATATACAATTTTATTTATTTTTCTATTTTATTGTTATTGACAATAATAAACTGCTACTATAATTTTATAACTTCTCCTGGCTCTGCTTACGCTCCTGACATATGCCTCTAGCACAGTCCTCTTTGGGGATTTCAAAATAAATTGTCTCTCCCTGTCTTCCAAACCATTTTTTATTTTTTGCTTTAGTTTATTGTAGAGACATGTCATACAGGATTACATTTATATGATCATAGTATTAATACATCCAAATAAAATCAATATTTAAGAATTGTCAGTATACATAACATGTCTCATCTCTGTTATAGTATGTCAGACTAGTGTTAACCACTAACTAGCTGCAAATGAAAAGAAAGCTTTTAAAACATTTTGAAACATGTAAATTAATTTGAATGCATGGTGGTTAGCGGTCAGCCCTATTAGTCATATAGCATTTGTTCCAATATTGGTATCTGCTCTATCTCTTCAATTAGATATGCATAAGGCAGCCACCTAGAGTTAAATAGTTCTGTGTTAAGATGGAGCCTGGCTGACATCTCTTCCATCATTTTATCTTTTGCAGTTCTGGATCGGCGCTTCTCTATCAGGTGGGTCTGCCCGCAACCATTTTTGGGTGATTGCCTTTAGAGCTGCAGCTATTAGAATGCTGAACAAGTATCTTTTGGCCCTACCTCTTAGATCCGTTGGATATAGGCCTCCAATCAAATGGAATCCCTTCAACCTTGGTTGAATTTCAAAAATCTTGCAGATCCAGTCCTGTACTTCTCCCTAGTATCCCTGTAACACCTTACAATTACAGTATATGTGTGTGGGGGCGCCCTCTTCACCACAGCCTTTCCAACAGGGGTCAGAAACATTTGTGTGCATATATTTTGATCTGTCATGTGTTCGGAAACACTGACTCATTGCTTTCACCTAAACTCCTCAGCTTCCTGAGATTGTATTTCTATGGTGGCCTCCCATATTTGTGCCCATTCTTTTGGAAGCAGGTTCTGAGACATTTCCCCTTCCCACTGTGTCTGCATTTTTTCAGTTTCCTTAATGACCATGTCCCTATTCATTGAGGAGTATAACCCCATAATAATGTGCTTGGCATTTTGTTGTTGGGATAGCAGACGTATCTGCAGCACCAGTGGGTGCTGGATTGACCACAAGGACTTCTTTTTTTTTAAATCATTTTTCTATTTATTTCACCCCCTGCAGAGCAGACCCTTAGCGATCTCCAGCTGCCAGCACCTGCACCCATGGACCAGGTCTGGCGCTTGGATTTATATGCCCCATACACACAGGGCTAGCCTTTCATCGCTCCACACCCTGGTGAAGGTGCCTCTCGTGACCCGGGACACAGGACTGTCATCAGCCACGAGATCGCCCCACTATTTCCCGCATTACTCTTCCCCGGGGAGTCGGACACGCAATGGCATCAGAGCATGTCTGTGCTGACGCCTGCCACGATGCCCCCTACTGACGCGGCAGACTGTAGTGCGGCTGGCCTCTGCCAGTCACTGCTGCAATGCGATCGTTGCCGCTCCCCGGGGGAAGGAGAGCAGTTGTGGGACGCTCAATTCTTCTTCTCCCCTGCCAAGCCCTGGAGGCCCAAGTCCGTTCCCAAACCCCGGTCACCGACGTGGCACAAGGTGTTGCGTCCAGCGCCTCAACCCTCAGCGCCACCAGGCCGGAGACCACAAGGACTTCTGAATCTGTGATTGTTGTAGATAGGTTCTTACTTGAAGAAATCTAAAGAAATCTGTACGGGGTAGTTGAAATTCTCTCTCTGTATCTGCTGAAAGGATTTTAAAGTTCTGTCATTATAGAACGGGGAGATGAATAGTAGCCCTCTACTGTCCCATCTTTTGAAAGTAGGATCCTGGGTTGCTGGTGTGAAATTCTTCTGTTTCCATAATGGAACCCAGTGAGTCTGTGATTCTGCAATCTGCAATTTATTTTTTATTAATAGCCAGGTCCTAAGGGTATATCTTATCCATTTGTTACTTAACAATTTCAGTTCCTGCATGGATTCAATTTCCCATCCTATCTCCTCTAAGTGTATCCCCATATTTGTTCCCTGTTTTATCGACTTCAGGCGGTAGTCCTGTGATTGTTATATATATCTATCAAGTCACCCAGTTGAGATGCCAAGTAATATTCTTTTAAATTGGGCAGGCTATAACCTCCTGTTTTTTGTGTCTCCTCAGGATTACCCATCTGACCCTTGGTCTCTTGCCTTGCCACACAAATTTCTTGAGGATTCCCGATATTTCTTTCAAGTCTTTACTAGGGACCTGAAAAGGGAGATTTTGAAAGAGAGAGAACTTTGGGAGAACATTAGATGTTACCACGCCTATTCTATGCGTAAAAGAGAGGGAAGTACCGCCAACTTTAATATCTGCAAAACCTCTTGTTTCAGCCTGCCATAATTGGCTCCATATAGGTTACTTACATTTCTGGGTATCTATTCCCAGATAGCTGACTGTCTCAGCATTCCAAGTACCTGGGAATAAAGTTTTGATTTCTCCACTATTTTTCCACTGACTGTTATAATTTTAGTCTTTGACATATCAACTTGAACCCTGATATTGACCTATATCTGTCCAGATTTATCAATTCTGGGATAGTGGCCTTAGGATCCCTCAGGTATATTACTGTCTCATCTGCATAGAGACACCTTGCTCATGCCCCCTACAAATTCCCCATGCTGCCTGTCACTCCTTATTGCCTCAGCTAACGGCTCCATGCTGAGAGCAAAGAGTAGGGTGAGAATGGGCATCCTTGTCTGGTGCCTCTCTGTAGTTTAAAGCCATTGGAAAAGTGCATTTTACTTTTGTTTTGGCTGTGGTGTTAGTGTACAATGCTTTCATTATTTTTAAAAACCTTCCTGAAGCCCATTTTCCAGTTAACTGTAGGAATTCCCAGTTAGGCTGATCAAAGGTCTTCTCTGCATCTTTCAGAATCACAGTCTGAGGGTCCTTTGATTTACTGTACCTCCTTCTTCTAAAATATTAAGCACGAGTCTTATGTTGTCCTTAAGGTGTCTCCCTGGGATGAATCCTGTTTGGGCAAGGTGTACCATGTCTGTCACTACATGTTGTAGTCTGTTCGCTAATATTTTCATACAAATTTTAAATTCTTGGTTTAGCAGGGAAATGGACTGGTATGATTTGCATAAGGTTGGGTCTTTTCCAAGTTTAGGCAGCACTGTGATGACTGCTTGCCAGAGTTTGGTATAACTTCCTTGGACTAGCAGTATCTGAACAGTGCACCAGGTATGGTTAACTACGCTCTGAATGTTTGTAGAAGTCCAAACTAAAGCCATCAGACCCTGGAGCCTTGTTTGAGGGGAGATCTTTGATAATGTTATTTACCTCTGCATCTGTGATAGGTCTCACTAGCTGGGTTACTTGTGTCTCTGAGAGTTTTGGTATATTGAGGGTTTCCAGGAATTGTAAAGTTTTTTGGGCTATCTGGTCTTTTGTTTTATCCTCTTCGTATAGTGTCTGGTAAAAGGTGGTGAATTGCTTAACTATTTTGTCTGGTTGTGTTTCTGTTTGTCTCTCCTCCCCCTGCCTCTTTACTTTCTTTCTGCCGCTTCCTTTCTTAGTCTATAGGCTAATAGAGTGGCAGCCCTACCTCCCACTTCATAATATCTATGGGCTGTGTATCTTATTTGCCCCTCTTTTTGCTCAAAATGTCTTGTAGCTCAGACTTAACCTTGTTCATTTCTTTAAGGTCTGCGGTATTAAGGTTTTTATTTTTTGTGGCTCTGCTCTAATTCTTTTAATTTTTTTTTCTAGGTCTGCTTGCATGGCCAGCTGCTGTTTTTTTTTTTTTCGACTATACTATGATGTGCCCTCTTAGAACTGCCTTCATGGCATCCCACATGACAGGTTCCTGAACTTCATCTCCTGCACTGAATTGTCTATATTCTTTTATGTCTGCTTCTAATGTATTTTTAAACACCTTTTCATTTAATAAAGAAGTGTTGAGTCTCCACTGTGTGACTTTCTTTATCTGACCGTGTTGTATTTTTATAGAGATGGGGGCATCATTAGAAATTATTAGTGGATGGATTTCACTATGTGTAATCTTGCTAAGGTAAGAAAAGTACAGTTACATAAGAACTTAATGTAACGGTAGCTCAAGAAGAGCTCTTGTAGCAGGTAATAACTGTTAGGACTATGCCGCCAGGCACTAGGACTCTTTGGAAAACTTCTAGCTAGCAGTCCAAGATGGGGACCACCCCCGACATCATCTTCAGTATATAGGAGGCGGTCCCCCAGCACCACCCCAGTTCACCTGCTGGAGACATGGCTAGCATGAAAGATACGACAAACTCAATAGAGACATACATGAAGAAGCACTGGGAAGGAGGGGCAAAATATACCTGCTGCAGAGCTCTTCTATAAGATCCACTGTTAAGGTAAGTTTTTATGTAACTGTACTATCTCACTTTGAGATAGAGCTCTTGCAGCAGGTAATAACAGGACTGAGTCCCAAGCAGTACTGAGATAACACCAGGTCAGAAGGATAGTGGCTATATAGGTACTCCTGTGCTCCTACGATAGTAACCCTTGGAGGACTGCCAGGCCGAAATCTGCCCTCTTCTGGAAGCAATGTCCAGACTATAGTGCCTGACAAAGGTTTGTACTGAACTCCAGGTGACTGCGGCACAGAGGTCTGCTGCTGACACATTTCTGAGAAATGCGAAAGAAGTCGCTATCCCTCTAGTTGAATGACCCATAACCGGGCCCAGCAAGGGTTTGCCATACTTTTCGTGGCTGAATACAATGCAGTTGACTAGCCACTTGGACATAGTCTGTTTTGTAACCGGTGCCCCAAGCATTTGTTGGGCAAAGGAGACAAACCATTGCTCCGACTTCCTTACGGACCGAGTACAGTCAGCATAATATCTGAGGACCTGTGAACATCCAGAGTATATAACAATGCCTCCCCTTTGTTGGAATATTCAGGGTAGTAAACAGGCAGGTGAATATCTTGGTAGAGGGTAAACTCCAACACCGCCTTTGGAAGAAACTTAGGATTGGTGCGAAGGGACACCTTGTCCTTGTGAAAAAAACAGATATGGCTCCTTACACATGAGAGCCTGGTGCTCGGAAATCCTCCAGTCCAAAGTAACAGCAACTAAAATAACGCTTTCCACGAAGCTCACAACTCATGGGTGGCTCAAAGGGGGGCAATGTTAATTCTTCTAATACAATAGTTCTCAGACTTTGTCACTGTGAGCCTCCCCAAATTAATGGAAAAGATTTTGAGCCTCCCCCAAAAATTGAAATAATCTTGGGAGTCCCCAAAGAAAAATAACGTACTGTACTTTGTGCAGTACACCATGAATAAATTGAAACCCCTTCGAGTTCTGGGTTCACATTCAGTTCTTTGTCTTATACTGACTTGGAACTTTTGAAAAGAGCTCATGTGTTCAAGGTGTTATCTGAATAACAAATAAATAAAATAAATATTATTATTCAGCTTATTATACCCCCACAGGCCAACCTACTTGCTCTGCTATTTTCATTCTTGAACCATTGTTACCACTTGTTGCAGTACCTTCATGGGTCAGACTACTTCCTCTGTTTCCTCTCTATATTAAATAACCTTCCTACATACTTTGCCTCTCCCTCTGCTTCTCTGCTCCCAAGCAACATTTTGGGGATTACTTTGCTCCTTCCTGCTATTGCTCTTAGCACTTCTATGCTCAACCCTTGTATCTGGACTGTTCTGCCATCAGTTTACAAATTGATCAATTACCACCACTCATTACCACCCCCCTTCCCTGAGGAGACCGGAGGTCGCGAGGGCCTGCCCTGAAGCCCTCCCTCCCCACAGAAGCCCTGAACCCGAGACACACCAGAGACCACCCCTCCCCCGAGGAGACCGGAGATTGTGAGGGCCTGCCCTGAAGCCCTCCCTGCCCGCAGAAGCCCCGAACCCGAGACACACCAGAGAACACCTCCTCCACCGAGGAGGCCAGAGGTCGCGAGGCCTGCCTGAAGCCCTCCCTGCCCGCAGAAGCCCTGAACCAGACACACAGAGACCACCCCTCCCCCGAGGACACGGAGTTTCGCAGGGCCTGCCTGAAGCCCTCCTTGCCCGCAGAAGCCCCGAACCCGAGACACACCAGAGACCACCCCTCCCCCGAGGAGACCGGAGGACGCGAGGGCCTGCCCTGAAGCCCTCCCTGCCCGCAGAAGCCCCGAACCCGAGACACACCAGAGACCACCCTCCCCCGGGAGACCGGAGGTCGCGAGGGCCTGCCCTGAAGCCCTCCCTGCCCGCAGAAGCCCTGAACCTGAGACACACCAGAGACCACCCTCCCCGAGGAGACCGGAGGTCGCGAGGGCCTGCCCTGAAGCCCTCCCTGCCCGCAGAAGCCCTGAAACCGAGACACACAACAGAGACCATCCCTCCTGAGGAGGACCGGAGGTCGCGAGGGCCTGCCCTGAACTCCCCTGCCCACAGAAGCCTCAACCCCAGAGCTGACACCAGAGACCACCCCTCCCTCTGAGGAGACTGGAGGTCACGAGAGCCTGCCCTGAAGCCCTCTCTGCCCGCAGAAGCCCCCGAACCCGAGACACACCAGAGACCACCCCCTCCCCAGAGGAGAACGGAGGTCATGAGGGCCTGCCCTGAAGCCCTCCCTGCCCGCAGAAGCCCCGAACCCGAGACACACCAGAGACCACCCCCTCCCCCTAGGAGACGGAGGTCGCGAGGGCCTGCCCTGAAGCCCTCCATGCCCGCAGAAGCCACGAACCCGAGACACACCAGAGACCACCCCCCTCCCTGAGGAGACCGGAGGTCGCGAGGGCCTGCCCTGAAGCCCTCCCTGCCCACAGAAGCCCTGAACCCGAGACACACCAGAGACCACCCCTCCCTGAGGAGACTGGAGGTCACGAGCCTGCCGAAGCCCTCTGCCCGCAGAAGCCCAACCCAAGACACACCAGAGACCACCTCCCCGAGGAGACTGGAGGTCGTGGAGGGCCTGCCCTGAAGCCCTCCCCTGCCCGCAGAAGCCCTGAACCCAGGACACACCAGAGACCACCCCTCCCGAGGAGACCGGAGGTCGAGGCCTGGCCTAAGCCCCCATGCCCGCAGTAGCCACGAACCCGAGACACACCAGAGACCACCTCCCTGAGGGAGACCGGAGGTTGCGAGGGGCCTGCCCTGAAGCCCTCCCTGCCCACAGAAGCCCCTGAACCCGAGACACACAGAGACCACTCCCTCCCCGAGGAGACTGCAGAGTCGTGGAGGCCTGCCCTGAAGCCTCCTGCCCCACAGAAGCCCCAAACCCAGACACACCAGAGACCACTCCCTCCCCCGAGGAGACTGGAGGTCACGAGGCCTGCCTGAAGCTCCTCCCCTGCCTGCAGAAGCCCAACCCGAGACACACCAGAGACCATCCTCCCCGAGGGAGACTGAGGTCACGAGGCCTGCCCTGAAGCCCTCCCTGCCCACAGAAGCCCCGAACCCGAGACACACCAGAGACCACCCCCTCCCCCGAGGAGACCGGAGGTCGCGAGGGCCGGCCCTGAAGCCCTCCCTGCCCGCAGAAGCCCCGAAACCGAGACACACCAGAGACCATCCCCTCCCCGAGGAGACCGGAGGTCACGAGGGCCTGCCCTGAAGCCCCTCCTGCCCCAGAAGCCCCAACCTGAGACACACAGAGACCACCCCTCCCCGAGGAGACCGGAGGTCGCGAGGGGCCTGCCTTGAAGCCCTCCCTGCCCGCAGTAGCCCTGAACCCAGACACACCAGAGACCATCCCTCCCCAAGGAGACGGAGGTCGGAGGGCCTGTCCTGGCTCTCTCTGCCCACAGAAGCCCCGAACCCGAGACACACCAGAGACCACCCTCCTGGAGGAGACCGGAGGTCAAGAGGCCGGCCCTGAAGCCTCCCTGCCTGCAGAAAGTCCTCAACCTGAGACACACCAGAGACCATCCTTCCCCCTAAGAGACCGGAGGTCGTGAGGGCCTGCTCTGAGCCCCTCCTGCCCGCAGAAGCTCCTGAACCCGAGACACACCAGAGACCATCCCTTCCCCAAGGAGACCGGAGACCGCGAGGCTGCCTCTGAAGCTCTCCCGCCCACAGAAGCCCTGGAACCCGAGACACACCAGAGACCACCTCTCCCGAGGAGATCTGGAGGTCGTGAGGGCCTGCCCTGAAGCACTCTCTGCCCGCAGAAGCCCCGAACCCAAGACACACCAAAGACCACCCACCTCCCCCGAGGAGACCGGAGGTTGCGAGGGCCTGCCCTGAAGCTCTCCCTGCCCACAGAAGCCCCGAACCCGAGACACACCAGAGACCACCCTCCGAGGAGACCGGAGGTCCTGAGGGCCTGCCCTGAAGCACTCTCTGCCCGCAGAAGCCCCGAACCCAAGACACACCAGAGACCACCCCCTCCCCTCAGGAGACTGGAGCTCACGAGGGCCTGCCCTGAAACCCTCCCTGCCCGCAGAAGCCCCAAACCCGAGACACACCAGAGACCATCCCCCTTCCCCGAGGACACCGGAGGTCGCGAGGGCCTGCCATGAAGCCCTCCCTGCCCGCAGAAGCCCCGGACCTGAGAAACACCAGAGACCATCCCCCTTCCCCGAGGAGACCGGAGGTCGTGAGGGCCTGCCCTAAAGCCCTCCCTGCCCGCAGAAGCCCCGAACTCGAGACACACCAGAGACCATCCCCCTCCCCCGAGGAGACCGGAGGTCGCAAGGGCCTGCCCTGAAGCCCTCCCGCCCACAGAGCCCTGAACCCGAGACACACCAGAGACCATCCTCCCTCGGGAGATCGGAGGTCGTGAGGCCTGCCCCAGCCTCCCTGCCTGCAGTAGCCCGAACCCTAGACACACCAGAGACCACCCTTCCCGAGGAGACTGGAGGTGTCGCAAGGCCTGCCTGAAGCCTCCCCTGCCCACAGAAGCCTGAACCCGAGACACACCAGAGACCATCCCTCCCGAGGAGACTGAGGTCGCGGCGCCTGCCCTGAAGCCCTCCTGCCCACAGAAGCCCCAACCGCGACACACCAGAGACCATCCTCCCCGAGGTAGACTGAGGTCGAGGGCCTGCCCTGAAGCCCTCCATGCCCGTGAGTAGCCCCCAAACCCGAGACACCAGAGACCATCCTCCCGAGGAGACCGGAGGTCGCGAGGCCTGTCCTAGAAGCCCCTGCCCGCAGAAGCCCGCGAACCTGAGACACACCAGAGACCATCCCTCCCCGAGGAGAGCCGGAGGTCACGATGGCCCGCCCCTGAAGCCATCCCTGCCAGAAGACGCCCGAACTCAGACACACCAGAGACCCTCCCCGAGGGAGACAGGGAGGTCACGAGGGCCTGCCCTGAAGCCCTCCCCTGCCCGAAGCCCGAACCTGAGACACACCAGAGACCACTCCTCCCGAGGAGACTGGAGGTCGTGAGGGCCTGCCGTGGAAGCCCTCCCTGCCCGCAGAAGCTCCCAAACCCGAGACACCAGAGACCACCCTCCTGAGGAAACCGGAGGTCGCGAGGGCCTGCCCTGAAGCTCTCTCCGCCCGCAGAAGCCCCAACCCAGACACACCAGAGACCACCCCCTCCCCTGAGGAGACCGGAGGTCGGGAGAGCCTGCCCTGAAGCACTCCTGCCCGCAGAAGTCCTAACCCAAGACACACCAGAGACCACCCTCCCGAGGAGACTGGGAGGTCACGAGGGCCTGCCCTGAACCACTCTCTGCTGCCCACAGAAGCCCTTTAACCCGAGACATACCAGAGACCACCCTCCTCGAGGGAGACTGGAGGTCGGAGGGCCTGCCCTGAAGCCTCCCTGCCCGCATATAGAAGCCCCAACCCGAGACACACCAGAGACCACCCCTCCCCAAGGACATTCAGAGGTCACGAGGGCCTGTCCTGAAGCCCTCCCTGCCCGCAGAAGCCCTGAACCCAGACACACTAGAGACCACTCCCTCCTCCGGGAGGAGACCGGAGGTCGCGGCCTGCCCTGAAGCCCTCCCCTGCCCGCAGAAGCCCTGAACCTGAGACACCAGAGACCACCCCTCCCTGAGGAGACTGGAGGTCGTGAGGGCCTGCCCTGAAGCCTCTTCCTGCCCACAGAAGCCCCTAACCCGAGACACACCAGAGACCACGACCTCCCCTGAGGAGACTGGAGGTCGCGAGCGCTGTCCTGAAGCCTCCCTGCCCGCAGAAGCCCTGAACCCGAGACACACCAGAGACCACCCTCCCCGAGGAGACTGGAGGTCGCGAGGGCCTGCCCTGAAGCTCCTCTGCCCGCAGAAGCCCCGAACCCGAGACACACCAGAGACCACCCCCCTCCCCTGAGGAGACCGGAGGTCGCGAGGGCCTGCCCTGAAGCCCACCCTGCCCGCAGAAACCCCGAACCCGAGACACACCAGAGACCACCTCTCTCCTCTGAGGAGACTGAGGTCACGAGGGCCTGCCCTGCCCACAGAAGCCTTAACCCTGAGACACCAGAGACACGCACCTCCCTGAGGAGACCGGAGGTCGCGAGCGCCTGCCTGAAGCTTCCTGCCCTGCAGAAGCCCCAACTCGAACACACCAGAGACCACCCCTCCCCGAGGAGACTGGAGGTTCGAGGCCTGCCCTGAAGCCTCTCTGCCCGCAGAAGCCCCGAACCCGAGACACACCAGAGACCACTCCCTCCCGAGGAGACTGGAGGTCGCGAGGCCTGCCCTGGCAGCCCACCCTGCCCGCAGAAGCCCCAACCCAGACACACAGAGACCACCCTCTCCCGAGGAGATGGAGGTCAGAGGCCTGCCTGAAGCCTCCTGCCCGCAGAAGCCTCTAACCCCGAGACACACCAGAGACCATCCCTCCCTAGGAGACGAGTTGCGAGGGCCTGCCTTGAAGCCCTCCCTGCACGCAGAAGCCCCAACCCGAGACACACCAGAGACCACCTCCTCCGAGGAGACTGAGGTCGCGAGGGCCTGCCCTGAAGCCCTCCCTGCCCGTAGGCGCCCAACCCCGAGACACACCAGAGACCACTCCCTCCCCGAGGGAGACTGGAGTGTCAGGCCTGCCCTGAAGCTCCTCCTGCCCTGCAGAAGCCCCGAACCCGAGACACACCAGAGACCACCCTCCACCGAGGAGACTGAGGTCACGAGGGCCTGCCCTGAAGCCCTCTCTGCCCGCAGAAGCCTCAACCCGAGACACACCAGGAGACCACCCTCCCCGAGGAGATCGGAGGTCGCTGAGGGCCTGCCCTGAAGCCCCTCCCTGCTCGCAGAAGCCCTCAACCCGAGACACACCAGAGACCATCCTCCCCGAGGAGACTTGAGGTCGGAGGGCCTGCCGAAGCCCTCCCTGCCCATGAGAAGCCCAACCCCGAGACACACCAGAGACCATCCCTCCCCTAGGGAGGCTGAGGTCGCGAGGCCTGCCCTGGAAGCCCTCCTGCCCGCAGAAGCCTTTAACCCAGACACCCAGAGACCATCCCCCTCCCGAGGAGACCTGGAGGTCATGAGGGCCTACCCCGAAGCCTCCTGCCCGCAGAAGCCCCAAACCTGAGACACAGCAGAGACCATCCTCCCCGAGGAGACTGGAGGCACGAGGGCTGCCCTGAAGCCCTCCCCTGCCCGCAGGCCCCGAACCCGAGACACACCAGAGACCATCCCTCTCCCGAGGAGATCGGAGGTTGCGAGGCCTGCTCCCAGCCTCTCCCTGCCCGCAGGAAGCCTCAACCCCAGACACACAGAGACCACCCCCTCCCGAGGAGACCGGAGGTCGCGAGGGCCTGCCCTAAGCCCTCCCCTGCCTGCAGAAGCCCCGCAACCCAGACACACACCAGAGACCACCCTCCCGAGGGAGACCGGAGGTCGTGAGCCTGCCCTGAAGCCCCTCCTGCCCGCAGTCCCGAACCCGAGACACATCAGAGACCATCCTCTCCTGAGGAGACCAGAGGTCAAGAGGGCCTGCCTTGAAGCCCTCCCTGCCCACAGAAGCCCCGAGCCCGAGACACACCAAGAGACCACCTCCCCGAGGAGACTCGGAGGTCGCAGGGCCTGCCCCAAGCCCTCCTGCCCACAGAAGCCTCAACCCAGACACACCAGAGACCATCCCCTCCCCGAGGGAGAGACCGAGGTCGTGAGGCCTGCCTGAAGCCCTCCATGCCCGCAGTAGCCCAAACCCGAGACACACCAGAGACCATCCCTCCCCGAGGAGACTGAGGCTGAGGGCCTGCCCTGAAGCCCTCCCTGCCCAAGCAGAGCCCAACCTGAGACACACCAGAGACCATCCCCCTCCCCCGAGGAGAGTGGAGGTCACGAGGGCCTGCCCTGAAGCCCTCCCTGCCAGAAGTCGCCCCGAACCCGAGACACACCAGAGACCACCCCCCTCCCCCGAGGAGACAGGAGGTCACGAGGGCCTGCCCTGAAGCCCTCCCTGCCCGCAGAAGCCCCGAACCTGAGACACACCAGAGACCACCCCCTCCTCCGAGGAGACCGGAGGTCGCGAGGGCCTGCCCTGAAGCCCTCCTGCCCGAGAAGCCCCAAACCCGAGACACACCAGACCACCCTCCCGAGGAGTCCGGAGGTCATAGGGCCTGCCCCAAGCCTCCTGCCCACAGAAGCCCCAAACCCGAGACACACCAGAGACCACCCCTCCCTGAGGGAGACCGAGGTCGTGAGGCCTGCCCTGAAACACTCCCTGCCCGCAGAAGCCCGACCCTCAGGCACACAAGAGACCACCCTCCCGAGGAGACCAGGGTCGCGGGAGCCTGCCCTGAAACCCCTCCCTGCCTGCAGAAGCCCCAAACCCAAGACACACCAGAGTCCACCCTCCCCAAGGAGACCGGAGGTCACGAGGGCCTGTTCTGAAGCCCTCCCTGCCCGCAGAAGCCCCGAACCCGAGACACACCAGAGACCACTCCCCTCCTCCGAGGAGACCGGAGGTCGTGAGCCTGCCCTGAAGCCCTCCCTGCCCGCAGAAGCCCTGAACCTGAGACACACCAGAGACCACCCCCTCCCCTGAGGAGACCGGAGGTCGTGAGGGCCTGCCCTGAACCTCTTCCTGCCCACAGAAGCCCCAACCCGAGACACACCAGAGACCACGACTCCCTGAGGAGACCTGGAGGTCGCGAGCGCCTGCCCTGAAGCCCCTCCCTGCCCACAGTAGCCTCCCAACCCGAGACACACCAGAGACCACCCTCCCCGAGGAGATCGAGGTCATGAGGGCCTGCCCTGAAGCCCTCTGCCCGCAGAAGCCCCAACCCGAGACACACCAGAGACCACCCTCCTCGAGGAGACCGGAGGTCGCGAGGGCCTGCCCTGAAGCCCACCCTGCCGCATGTAGCCCCGAACCCGAGACACACTAGAGAGACCACCCTCCCCGAGAGGACTGGAGGTCACGAGGCCTGCTCTGAGAAGCCCGAACCCGAGACACACCAGAGACCACACACCTCCCTGAGGAGACCGGGAGGTCGCGAGCGCCTCTGCCCTGAAGCCCTCCCTGCCCACAGAAGCCACGAACTAAAACACACCAGAGACCACCCCTCCCGAGGAGACTGGAGGTCGCGAGGCCTGCCCTGAAGCCCTCCTCTGCCCGCAGAAGCCCAGAACCCGAGACACACCAGAGACCACCCTCTGAGGAGACTGGAGGTCGCGAGGCCTGCCCTGAAGCCCACCCTGCCCGTGAGAAGCCCCGAACCCGAGACACACCAGAGACCACCCCTCCCCCGAGGAGACTCGGAGGTTGCGAGGGCCTAGCCCCAGCCCTCCTGCCCGCAGAAGCCCCCAACCTCGAGACACACCAGAGACCATCCCTCCCCGAGGGAGACCGGGAGGTCGAGAGGCCTGCCCTGAAGCCCTCCCTGCCCGCAGAAGCCCCGAACCCGAGACACACCAGAGACCACCTCCCTCCCAAGGAGACCGGAGGTCATGAGGGCCTGCCTGAAGCCCTCCCTGCCCATGAGAAGCCCGAGCCCGAGACACACCAGAGACCACCTCCTCCCGAGGGGAGAGCTGGAGGTTGCGAGCCTGCCCTGAAGCCCTCCCTGCCTGCAGAAGCCCCCAACCCGAGACACACCAGAGACCACCCCTCCTCAAGGAGACCAGAGGTCAGGAGAGCCTGCCCTGAAGCCCTCCTCTGCCCGCAGAAGCCCCAACCCGAGACACACCAGAGACCACCCTCCCTCGAGGAGACCTGAGGGCCGAGGCCTGCCCTGAAGCCTCCCTGCTCGCAGAACCCTCAAACCCAAGACACAACAGAGTACCATCCTCTCCCGAGGAGACTGGAGGTCGCGAGGGCCTGCCCCTGAAGCCCTTCCTGCCCCGCAGAAGCCCAACCCCAGACACACCAGAGACCACCCCCTCCCCAGGGAGACTGGAGGTCGTGAGGGCTGTCCTGAAGCCCTTCCTGCCCGGCAGAAGCCCTTAACCCGAGACACACCAGAGACCATCCTCCCCGAGGAGACTGGAGGTCGCGAGGGCCTGCCCCTGAAGCCCTCCCTGCCCGCAGAAGCCCCAACCTGAGACACAGCAGAGACCATCCCTCCCCGAGGAGACTAGAGGTCGCGAGGGCTGCCTGAAGCCCTCCTGCCCGCAGGAAGCCTCTAACCCGAGACACACCAGAGACCATCCCTCCCCGAGGAGACAGGAGGTTTACGAGGGCCTGCCCTGAAGCCCTCTCTGCCTGCAGAGCCCCAAACCGAGACACACCAGAGACCATCCCTCCCGAGGAGACCAGAGGTCGCGAGGCTGCCTGAAGCCCTCCTGCCATGAGAAGCCCGAACCGAGACACAGCAGAGACCATCCCTCCCCGAGGAGACCGGAGGTCGCGAGGGCCTGCCTGCAGCCTCTCCTGCCCTGCAGAAGCCCCGAACCCGAGACACACCAGAGACCATCCTCTCCGAGGAGACCGGAGGCGCGAGGCCTGCCCTGAAGCCCTCCCTGCCCAGAAGCCCCAAACCCGAGACACACCAGAGACCATCCCCTCTCCTGAGGAGACCGAGGTCGCGAGGGCCTGCCCTGAAGTCCTCCCATCCCACAGTAGCCCCAAACCCGAGACACACACAGAGACCACCCTCCCGAGGAGACCGGAGGTCCTACGGGCCTGCCCTGAAGCCCTCCTGCCCGCAGAAGCCTGAACCCAGACACACCAGAGACCACCCTCCCCGAGGAGACTGAGGTCTGAGGGCCTGCCCTGAAGCCTCCCTGCCCACAGAAGCCCCAACCCGAGACACACCAGAGACCACCCCCGAGGAGACCGGGAGGTCCTGAGGGCCTGCCCCAGCCCTCCCTGCCCGCAGAAGCCTCCAACCTCGAGACACACCAGACCACCCCTCCCGAGGAGACCGGAGGTCATGAGGGCCTGCCCGCAGAAGCCCCAACCCGAGACACACCCAGAGACCACCCTCCCGAGGAGGTCGGAGGCTCACGAGGGCTTGCCCTGAAGCCTCCCTGCCTGCAGAAGCCCAACCTGAGACACACACAGAGAGCACCCCTCCCGAGGAGACCGGAGGTCACGAGGGCCTGCCCTGAAGCCCTCCCTGCCTGCAGAAGCCCCAACCCGAGACACACCAGGTAATTTCTACCTGATCCAAGCTGCTGCCACGCACTGCTGGCCATCTGGCACCTTTTCTGAAACGGCCATCAGCTCCCTGCTCAGCGATGAATCCTGCGCCAGAGTAGCACCTCTCGTTGCTGCCCAGGCTCAAACGGACAGAACTGTTACTTTGTGCTCTGATTTTGAAACTTTTAAAATGAACCAGCTAAAACTATTTGTATTTGTCTGTAACTGTATTTAAAAGCTTAGAGTCACTGCACCCAAGACACACCAGGTAATTTCTATCTTGATCTTTTTTTGTTTGTTTTTTTTGTTTTAACACCCAACTTCTCCATTAGCTCCTTATATTGTTTTGCCACTAGAGGGAGCCTGATTAAGTTCGAGCAGTTTGCTCCCAATACATCACTTGTCACATTTTACTGCTCTCTAGTAGCTGTTTTCACTTGGTGATTTATATTAAAGGAGCCCTCTGCTGTCTCTTTCCTCTCTACCTCACTCCTTTCTCTAGTCAAAAATGTCCCCTCCTCCCCTCCTAGCACTCCTCATGGGAATAACCTTGCCCCCGGCCACCACTCGCCCTAAAACCGATGGACTAACTTTCGCCCACCTGAATGCTAGGAGCCTTATGGCCAACCTCCCTGACCTCCAGGCTTGGATCTATACTAACGTCCCGGACGTCCTCGCCATCACAGAAACCTGGCTTAAGCCCACAGTGCCTGACTCTCAGTGCCACTTTCCTGGATACAACATGCTTCATATCAACCGTCCTGGCGCTTAAAAGGGAGGTGGCCTTGCCCTCTACTTCAAAACTCACCTAAACATTACCCTTCTGCAAGACCCCCTCCTACCAAACTGTGAAATCCTACACTCCCTACTGCTTCTGGGGTGTAAAGAAACTCCATATTTTTGTACTTATATCCTCAAAATGCTACACAAGGCATCACTGAGCTCCTAGGGTTTCTGCCTTCAGTTACAGGCAAGAATGACATTATCTGCCTTGGTGATTTTAACCTTGACTGGTCCGAGAAAAACTCAGCTAACCTATCCTCCTTAGCTAGCAAGGCAAATCTATCCCAGCTCATACATGAACCCACAAGGGTCTCACGTGGGGGCAACTGTGCCACCCTCCTTGACTGGATACTGACTGGATACTTACTAACAGGACGGAATATGTTGCCTCAGCCGGTGTGCTACCTGACACAATTAGTGACCACTATCCCATCTACTGTGTCTGGAACACTGTCATTCCTCCCCTCCCTGCTAAAACTGTAACCTTTCCTAATCTCTCCGCCTAAGTCATGAGGACTTCTTAACTGACCTTAACCAGGTTGACTGGTCCCTCTCTACCAAACAGAGGACATTAACATAGCCACAAAATGTTTCAACTCCGTCCTCCTCTCTTCAAAACCTTCACATCCTGGTCACCACACGTAGGATGGCAGGAGAAAGTAACCAAGTGCTAACCGCCCCTGCTTCAACTTCTCAAATCTAGGGACAAACTTTGGTCCAGGTGGAAGATCTCCCACCTCCATGCAGACTTTGAAGACTATAGTGCATTCACGTAACAACTGCAAAGACAAATGCGTGTTGCCAAAGCACCTACTATAGGAACCTACTAATAACATCCTCTACAAATCGCAGCAGGTACTGGTCCAAAATTAAGGACATTCTCGGCAACGACAAGCAACAGAATCCAGCTGACATGAACATTCAAGGTGTTCACTGCACCAACCATGACACCATTGCCAATGCTTTCAATGCCCTTTTTTCTTCTCCACCAGTCACTACTCTAACTAGCCCACAACCTGACTGTCCTTCTTCTCCTCCCTCGCCCCTCCACCTCCCTTTCGTTCTGGCACCAACCACATACCTTGAGTTCGTAAGCTACTTAACTCCCTTCCGCTACAGCGGGGTCAAGGGCCTGAGGGCATCCATCCTTGCATACTTAAGCAGTATGCACCTTGGCTGACCAGACCTATCACCTGGCTTTTTAACCTCTCGATTCATACGTCTACTGTCCCATCCACCTGGAAAACTGCCAGAACCATCCCTATACACAAAAAGGGCGATGTCAAACTCATGTCCAACTACCGCCCTATATCTCTTCTGCCCACTCTCAGTAAGCTGCTTGAAAAAATAGTCCACCGCCAGCTTGCTGCTCACCTTGACATGTTTAATCTTCAAACCCTGTGCCAACATGGTTTCCGGCCCGGTCACAGTACCACCTCTGCACTTACACAACTTACAAATGACATCAGAAATAATATGGAATGAGGGCTCTACTCACTGGGGCCATCTTTATCGACCTGTCTAAAGCCTTGACATGGTACACCATCCTCTCATGCTAAAGAAGCTCCAATCCATTGGAGCACCTGGCCAACCCTCTCCTGGTTCCTTAGCTATCTTGACAATCGGACTGAGGCGGTAGCATTTCACAGGCCCTTTCCTCCCCCTAAACATCTCCATTGGAGTTCCTCAGGGATCCACTCTTGGACCTCTACTCTTCTCCCTCTTCCTAAATGATATTCCCACCATGTCCGGCATAGCTGCACTCTTATATGCGCAGATGACCTTGTTCTCTACTCTGGGTCAAAATCGGTTGCTGCCATCAACTCCACTCTCACTAATGACTTCCAATTCCTGCAGACCTGGCTCTCTAGCAACCACCAAGTCCTGAACCTAGAAAAACCCTGTGCTATGCTATTCGGATCCTCTAAGAAACTGTCTGCCCCTGCGAACAGGCTCCGGGTTCAATGCCTTGATGGCTCCCTCATCTCAAACACTGAGTCCTTCAGTGTACCTTGGGGTCACTTTGGACCCACACTTGACCTGTCTCAACATGTCAATATAGTGTGCCGATGCCGTCAATGCTAAAATTGGTGGAGCTTATCACATGCACCACTCCTCACTCCTTCCGCTAGACTTTCTGTTGCGAGAGGTATCCTCTTACCCCAGCTCCAATATGCTCTGCCCTCCTCTTTGCTGCAAACTCTGCTACACTCCACAAATGGGACACTGTCTACAACAACATCTGTAGATTATTAACTGCCCCACGTCTTACCCATCTCATTGTCTCCTTTATGCTGGCCCAAATTATGGCTGTCACCTAAGGATATTGGAGCCTACTCCTGGGCTGCTTTATTGACTCCCTGTCTAGACCTTTCTGCCCTGTCTATCTTGCTAACCTCCTGACTCCTGCCTCACACACCCGTACCCTCAGGTCTTCCTCTGTCCCCATGCTCTCCACTAGACCTTGCATGACAAAATGGGTGAACAGGCATTTGCCATTTGCTCCCAAATTCTGGAACTCACTCCCCTTATGGGTGAAAACTTCAGCCTCCCATCGAGGAATTCAAAACTCGCTGTTCACCCACCTCCCTAGCCTCTGGCCAATGCAAATGCTCTTAATTTGCTTTGTCCCACTGCAGACTGTCGGGTCTGACCCTGAGTACTACACTAATGTTCTCCCATGCAATATGTTTGTCTAGGTGGCTATGAACCTTCATGTCTTTACTGTCCTCAGCTGTCTTATGGTTACCCTAATTGCTTTATTTTACATCCTTATTATGATCTATGCCTAAAATGTACCCTTATGTAACTATTACTGTGCTACCCAATGTATATCTTGTTTTGCTCCTGTAGACCTATATTATGTCTGTGCATTTCTGCATATTGTAACTAATGTCCTGTGCTCTCCCGGGTCGTGCCTGAAAATAGGCAGGTCTGTTGCCTAGCGCACTTACCCGGTAACCAAAAGCTAATAAATAAATAAATAATTAATTAATTTATTGTTCATATTTATTTGCACTATTGCTTATTGTATATTTCTTGATTGTTTTGCAGTTACCTTTTGAAATTTATTCACTCCCTACCCTTCCCCGGGTATACCTGAAATGAGCCTTGGCTCATTTACCATCCTTGTCACCTATTAGTAAATAAATACATAAATTTCACCTACTATTATTATCCTCTTTCAGTTTGCTTCATCTCTTCAACAAAAATATATAAAACCCAAAATTTAAATACAGTACTTTTCAGACTTGCTTGAGCCTCCCCTTGAACAGGTTGGGGCCTCCCCAAGGAGGCTGGCCTCACCATTTGAGAACCCCTGTTCTAATATAAACAAAACATCCCATGGGGGAACTGGGTCCCGAATGGGAGGTTTGATGTGTAGGACACTTTGTAGGAAGGTACATGACAGATCCAGCTGCACCAAGGTCCTACCATTCACCGGTACGTGATGGGCTGAGACAGCTGAAAGCTGTACCTTTATGGAGAGTAGCTAATACTTAAATCAGACAGGGATAAGAGATACTCCAGGACCCAGTTCACCTCACAGGTGAATGGGTCTATGTTACGGGCGGCAGCCAAGAGGCTGAATCGCTTTCACTTCATGGCATATGTGGCCATAACACCTCGGCTACCCTCTCGGACACCCCGTACCTGCTCCTGGCTAAGTCTGCAGGAGTCATGCATGGAGATGCAGAGACTTGAGGCTGGAGTGAATTAGAGAGCCCTGCTCTTGGGATAACAACTGAGAGGACAGAGGAAGTGGGTGGAACTAGGGGTTCTACCACCAGTTACTGTAGAAGTGGGAACCAAATCTGGGCCAGAATGGTGGTATCAGAATCATGGCTGCTGGTTCCAACTGTAGCTTGAGAAGGCCTCACTGCAGGAGTGGGAATGGTGGGCAGGCAGAGAGAAACCTCCTAGTCCAAGAGAGGGACAAGTCTCATCAAAAAACACCAGGCCCTGGCTCCAGTGAGCAGAAATTGGGCAGTTTGGCATTAAGTGGGGACGTGATGAGGTCTAGCTCTGGAGCCCTCCATCTTTCAAAAAGGTTGTCTACTACCTCTTGAAGTAGTTCCCATTCATGAGCTTGGGATTGTGAGCGACTGAGGCTGTCTGATGAGGTGTTTTGAAGACCTGGAACTTGTACCGTGAACAGTTCCAGGCTGTAATCTACTGCCCAGTACTAGATTCTCATGGCTTCTCTGCATAGGGGATATGAATGCATTTTCCTCTTCTTGTTGAGATAGAAAACCATGGGCATGTTGTCTGTCTGGACTAGAACTGGGCTTGGATGGAGGTTGTCCTGGAATGCCTGGTCTGATTGCTCCTGAAGTGGGCACTCTGTCCTGTGCCTGATGCATCCATGGTGATAACTTGTTGAGGGGGGGTTCCTGAAGGGGCCCTATCATCCAAGCAGGGAGGGATTCAGCTACCATACTAAGGTTTGGTGTACTGCCTTGGAGATTCTGACCTTCTGGTTGAGATAGTCGCTTCTGGACCCACTGCACCCTGAGATTCCATTGCAGAATTCCTCATGCAGACTAGTGAGAGACACAATCACTATGGCAGCGGTCATATGACCCAGGAGTTGTAGTACCATTCTGGCTAAAGCCTGGTCTACGGAGATTAATTTCTGAGCCAGGGCCAGAAGTGATCTGCCCTGTCTAAAGGGAGAAAGGCTCTCCTCTCCCTGAACCATATCCAAGATGGCTCCTATGAATTGGAGTCTCTGGGATGGCCAAGGGGCTGACTTTTGGAGATTTAGAGTTATCCCAAGGTCCTGGAACATCTTGAAGGTGCACTCCAGGGTCTGACATAGCTGTTTTCTGGATGTGGGCCAATAGCACAGTCATCAAGGTAGGGTTAGATGTAGTGACTCTGCCTCCTGAGAGCTGTTGCTACTACTACCACCAGGCACTGGTGAATACCGAGGTGCTGAGGACAGGCCAAAGGAAGGGCCCTGAACTGGTAGTGTTCTCCTTCAAATGTAATTCAGAGATACTTCCTGTGGGATGGCAGGATCTTTATATGCATGTATGCATCCTGTATGTTCTGGGAGCAGAGACCATCTCCTTGGCATAGCATGGGAAGCAACCCCTGGAGTGTCACCATCCTGAACCTTTTGTACTTAATAAAGATGTTCAGTTGATTGAGGTCCAGGATGGGATGAAGGTCCCTGTCTTCTTCAGAACAGGAAGAAGCGAGAGTAGTAATCTTTGCCCCGCTGGCACTCTGGTGCTACTTGAATCACTCACTTTGGCAGGAGGGCCTGTATCCCCACCCGAATGAGACCGGCATGGGATGGAGAGCAGAATATGTGGGCTTGTGGATTGTCCAGTGGTAGTTGAGAAAACTCCAGGATGTAGCCTGTCTCTGCAAGTTGCAGCACCCATTGGTCTGTCATGATGTTCTCCAAGCCTGCGAGGTAAAGGGAGAACCACCCTCCCACTGCCTTCCCTATTGATTCTGTTGGAGGAGGGGGGGCTGGGCAAGAAGTCAGGTGGAGACAGATGGGGTGGGGAAAAGAGCTCTGGACTGCTTAGCTGTTTGCAGTCCCTGAGTTCCTGGTGTCTGAGGGGGTGCTTTTCTCTTGAACCCTCATTGCTGTCTCTTTGCTTGCTGTCCCTGGTGCCTCCAAAAGGGCTGGCGCCTAGGGGGATATGGTTCCGACCTGTACATCTTGAGTACTTCAGAGACAGCCGTACTAGAGTCCTGTAGGCCAGTACTGATTTTCTCAGCCTCTTGGCCAAAGAGCACATGGCCCTGGAACGGCAGATCTAGGATAGTGTCCTGCCGGTCCTTCCTGAACCCGGACACTCAAAGCCACAAGTGTCGCTTGAGGCATACTCCTGAGGCTGCGGCTCTGGCTGAGGTACACCTAAAAAAGAACATTAACCTGCTGGAGAGGGTCCAGAGGAGAGCTACAAAGATAATAGTGGGTCAGCAGGGTAGCCATGTGAGGAGAGGTTGAGGGCTCTAAACATACTCCCTGGAAGGCAAGAGAGAGAGAAGGGACATGATTGGGAGCTTCAAGTACTTGAAAGGGATTAATAAGGTTGATAAGATCCAGAAGCAAATGATTTAATACCTTTTAATGGACTAACATAGATGTAACAACAAGAACAGAGTGCTCTAGCTTTCGGACCAACAAGTCCTTCGTTAGAAGCATAATGACAGTTATTGAGAAAAAACAATACTTTTAACAACTAGATCATGCAGAAAAAAACAGAAAAAAATTCCCATTGGTTTAAAATACTCATTAAAAAAAAAACAGAAGATGATGTCAGAGAAGCTTAACAGTACCATGTTACCTTAAGCTGGGAGGATCCCAGGGTCAAAGGTGCTTGGTGCAAAACACATACAAAGAATTCTACTGCACATAAATTCAATTGACATGAGATAACACTACTTGAGCAGATGGCTCTTAAATCAAGCTATAAGTGTCACAATGTGTATAACAATGCAATTACTGAAAAACAACCCCCACCTGGATTGAAGACATGCTAAGATTGTCTTAGGACTCAAGAAGTTTCAATGTATGTATTACAGACAAGAAATTACCAGTAAAGCTGTCTTAAAAGATCAGTACACATTGTATGATGTGTAAACTAGCTGGACCCATTACCCAGCTATACTCTCCAGCTAGATAGTATGCCCCATAAACTTCAAAAGCCTCTAGTGTAGTAATGGGACTTTATAAATGATAATATAATTATAAATTGACAGTATTAGTGTCAAACAAAAACTCTTGTCAAGGACCATCAAGGAATTAAGACCATGCAGCCTGATATGTACTGATGTCAATAAATTCTCAGTGTATAACAACTTGATGTATTGAAAGTGTCTAAGGAATCTGAGTAAGAGATGCAAATTAAGTTCTCTCCTCCTCTCCATACACACACACACCTACCCCACCCCACATCCCCATAATCGCGGGAGGAGATAAAATACAGTTACGTAGAACTTACCGTAACAGTAGATCTTCGAGAACAGCTATTGCAGCATGTTACACCATTAGGACTGAAGCCGGCAGGTGCCAGGACCCTCAATGAAATTTCTAGGTAGCAGTATTCAGCGGGACCGCCTCTGATGTCGGTCCACCCTCGACGTCAGGTGTAGTACACATATGGAGGCAGTCCCCATAATCCTTAGTTCTCCCCGGAGACTCCTGGCCACTGGATGACATCAGAGGGCTGTAAATGCCTTATCCTAGGAGAAGGATGTTGTGACTACAACCTACCTCCATCGGGGATGGTGGGAGGAAAGTACCTGCTACAGAGCTGTTCTCGAAGATCTACTGTTACGGTGAGTTCTTATGTAACTGTACTATCTTTACTCGAGAAACAGCTCTGCGCAGGTTACACTATTAGGACTGATTCCCAAGCAATAATGGAAATCCACACCATCGGGAGGAGGAAAGGTAAAATCCTCAAATTACATCGAGCCTAGGACAAAAGTCCCTGAAGGACTGCTAGACCGAACCCTGCTCTTCGCCTCGATGCAATGTCCAGGCTGTAATGCCTGATGAAAGTGTGTACGGAGCTCCAAGTAGCTGCAGCACAAACAGCTGAGGTGGACACATTCCTTAAAGCCACAAAAGAAGAAGCCACCCCTCTGGTGGAATGACCCTTAACCGCGCCCGGTAAGGGTTTGTTGCGCTTCTGGTAACAGAACGTAATGCACTGAATGAGCCACCTGGACAGCGACTGTTTTGAAACAGGAACTCCATCATCCTATGGGCAAAGGAGATGAAAATTTGGTCCAATTTTCGGTGGTGTTTGGTTCTGGTCAGGTAGTACCTGAGACACCTATGCATATCAAGAGTGTGCAGAAGGGCTTCTCCTCGATTAGAGTATTTTGGGAAATACACTGGTAGATCGATGTCCTGATTAAGGGTGAGAGCTGAGACCACCTTAGGCAGAAATTTAGGATAAGTCCTTAGGGATACCCTGTCTTGGTGAAAAACCAAATAAGGTTCTTTGCACATAAGTGCATGCATTTCAGAAATTCTTCAGGCCGAAGTAACGGCAACTAAAAATAACATTTTCCAGGAGAGAAAACGAAGCTCGCAATCTGCGGCTGGTTCAAAAGGTGGCAGTGTGAGCTGCTCCAAGACGAAGGGTAGATTCCATGGTGGGATCAGATCCTTAATCGGGGGCCTAAGGTGGAGGACACCCCTCAGGAAGGCACGTGTCATGTCCAGTTGAGCTATAGTGCGTTGGCCTATAGGGACATGGTAGGCTGAAATGGCACAGAGGTGTACCTTAATCGAGGAGTAAGCCAAACCGGAGTGGGAAAGGGACAGCAGGTAATCCAATACCAGCTTCTCTGGACAGTCCAAAGGCGAAAAGCCGCGTGCTTGAACCCATAAGCAAAACCTGCACCACTTCATGGCGTAGGTCGCGTGGGTAGCTGGTTTCCTGGTGGCAGTGAGAACGTCTGCCACCTCTTGTGAGACCCCATGTCGCATCATGGCTATGTCTCTAGGAGCTAAGCATGCAGGTTCAGGGAACGTAGGTCCGGATGGACTAAGGAACCCACCACCTGAGACAGCAAATGGGAGCTGATTGGTAAAGGCACTGGAGGTTCCCAGGATAGCTGATGCAAGAGAGGGAACCAGATCTGTCTGGGCCAAAAGGGCATGATCAGTATAAGCGTCGCTTGCTCCCTGCAAAGTTTTAGAAGAACTCTCTGGATCAATGGAAAAGGGGGAAGGTGTAGAGGAATCTGCCCGCCCAGGAGAGGGACAACGTGTCTCACCAGAAAACACCAGGCCTTGGATCTAGCGAGCAAAAATTGGGCAGTTTTGCGTTGGATGGGGACGCGAAAAGGTCTAGCTCTGGAGTACCCCATCTGTGAAACAGATCCTCTGCCACCTCCTGCAGTAGTTCCCATTCATGGACTCTGGCCTGAGAGCGGCTCCAGGCCATCTGCGATGCCGTTCTTCCCCTGGAACATGAGCGGCAATAAGGTTTGCACCGTGTTGTAAGACCTAATCCCACACTCTCATGGCCTCCTGCAAAGCGGTAGGAATGGGTGTCTCCTTGTTTATTGAGGTATTACATCACTGTGGAATTGTCTGTTTGTAACAGAAGTGTACCCGTGGAACCTCTGACTGGAAGGCCTGCAGGGTGTAAAGAATTGCCCTCATTTCCAGGATGTTTATGTGGAGATGAGACTCTTGGTCTGTCCACAGGCCCCGAGACTGGACACCGTCGAGGTGTGCTCCCCAACCAAGCCCTGAGGCATCTGTGGAGAGTGTCACAGTCAGGGACGGCGCTATGAAGGGGACTCCCGCCGAGAGATTCCTCGAATCTAGCCACCATTGCCAATCTTGAAATATGGCCTTCGTGATCTGGATTGGATGCTGCAGATGGTCTTGCCTTTGGTCCCATTGTACCCGTAACATCCACTGGGTTACCTGCATGTGGAGATGGGCTAGCGGGACTGTTGCAATGGCTGCAGCCATGTGTCTGAGCAGGCAAAGGACCAGTCTGGCAGGAACGGTCTTCTTTGCCGAAATGTCCCTGATGAGGGATCTGATGTGTTCCGCTCTGTCCTGGGGGGAGGAAAGCTTTCCCTTGGATGGTGCCCAGAACTGCTCCTATGAATTGCAGAGTCCAGGACAGAACCAGGCGTGACTTCTCATAACTGATGATAATGCCCAATGTCTCAAACAGAGACTGAGTGCAGTGAATGGCAGACATCAGGGCCTCCCGGGAGGCGCCATGAGAAGCCAATCATCCAGGTAGGAGAACACGTAGTGGCCCTGTCTCCTCAGAGATGCGGCTCGACCACCATGCGCCGTAGAACACCCAAGGTGCCGATGAGAGCCTGAAGGGAAGAGCTTGGAACTGATAATGGCTACCCTGAAACTCAAGCGCAGGAACGCCCTGTGTGCCTGAGCAATAGGAATATGCAGGTAAGCATTCTGCATGTCTAGGGACACTAGAAAGTGCCCGCTTCAGCATGGGAATCAGACCCAGAAGGGTCACCATGCGGAAGCGCTTGTACAAGACCGAGACGTTGAGGTTGCTGAGGTCCAGTATTGGATGGAGGTCCCCTGTTTTCTTTGGAACCAGAAAGAAGTGAGAATAATATCCTAGTCCCCTCTGGTTCCTTGGTACGTGCTCTATAGCTTCTTTTTCCAGAAGTGTGAGCATCTCCTGCTGTATGAGAAGGGCATGCTGACCTGAGTAACGGGAGAGCAGGGGAGGTCTTGTAGGTGGGTCGTCTAGAAACTCTATGCAATGGCCTTTCTTGACCAACTGGAGAACCCACCTGTCGGTGGTGATCGACTGCCACCCTAAAAAGTGGCGAGCGATGCGACCCCCGACTTTCCTTGCCCGTTGATCCAGAGGAGGGGCGGGGGCCGGGAAGGAGTCATGCTGTGGCAGCATTAATCCCTGTGGGCTGGGCTGACTTCATGTAATGTTGGCTTCTGGCTGGGGATGACTTGGCCTGGGCCTTGAACAAAAGTGCCCCTTTGCTGCTGGCCGGAACGTTGCTGCTGCCTTTGTTGCTGACCAGAAAACGGCTCTGGTTCCTACGAAAGGAACTAGGCCTGGATCTGTACATGGCCTGTACAGATCGGACTGCCTTCCCTGCGCCCTGGAGTTTGATGATGACCTTCTCCGAAGATTCACCAAAGAGTACCTCGCCATTGTACGGGATGTCTAGAGTATTCTTCTGTACAGTCGGGGTGAAGCCGGAGACAAACGCCTGAAGCTTCAGCTCTGGCCGAAGAGTCCATGGAATCGTATGCGGCTCTAAGCACTTGGGCCCCACATCTGACCCGGTGCGGAGAAGGTTGAGGAGCTCCGCTTTCTGGTCGCCATTGGGAAGCTTTTTGACCAGGTCCTGGCCCTGTTCCCACAGGGTGTTCTGGAACTGTACCATATGGGTAAGGTAGTTCAGAGACCTGATGGCGCATGTAGCAGCCACATACATGCGCCTCCCCAGGGCATCCAGTTGCTTGGATTCCTGGTCCGGTGGCTGAGTGCTCATATGCTGGGGCCTTTGAGACCGGTCATGGAGGCCATGATGACCAGGAATCTGCCAGAGGTTGCTTCACCAAGTACTGGTCTTCTCTCGGAGCCTTGTACAGGCGGTCAGCCTCTCTGCACCACGGGAGTAGAGGCGGATGCTTTCCACACAGCCTGGTGACGCCGGCAAAGGTGTCCACCAAGGATGGCACTACCACAGGCTTTGGGTCTTTCTTTAAGTGCGGCAAGGCATTGTCGCTTTGAGGTCGAGGTCTTCAGCATCCCACCCCATGTTGTCCTGGATGTGCCTCATGATCTCAGCGAAAGAGGGATCATCCGGTGGAGACCTGGGGAGGTCATGTGGGTCAGGAGAGGAGATGCTCAGCGGAGAAGGAGATCTGGAGTATTCCAAAGTGTCTGACCTTGATTCCTCCCCCGACGGAGTATACCTGCATCATCTGGGTCATTTGGGGCTGGGCGACCCTGATGGAGATCTGGAGGGAGGCCTTCTCCTGTCTGTAGATCTGCCCCTAGGAGGTGGAGTCTGTTCCTTGTGGGTTGGTGATCATCCTACTGGCCCTTAGGTGGAGGAGGGGACATAGGAGGTGAAGGGGTAGGAGGAGGAGGAGGAGGAGTAGGAATAGTAGGAGGAGAACGGGCGGGGACCACATCCTTCCTGATGGTGTCCCACCAGAAAGTAAAGAGCTTCACTTTCACGGATATTCATGCCCGATGACAGGCCTGGCCGTGGTCTGTCGCTGGGGTTGGGCGCTGAGTCCTCGGGTGTCTCCTGTCCCGGGAGGTTCCCATGGGAGCCTGGCATCCTCTGTGTCGCCCTCCTGGTCTTCGGCTGGGGTGTCCTCTCTGTTGATTCCCTATGACCGGCATCCGCCAGTGACGGGGGTGAGCACCGAGCCGATTTGGAATGTTTGGCCAACATCGGTTGGTGAGCCGACATCGGGTCCGATGCCTGTTTCAGGGATGTCAGGTCCTTGTTCTTTCTGGGTGCAGGATCAGGACCTCTGGGTGGTTGGGAGACCGACCTGGCGTCGGTGTCCCGACGTCGGGTGGAAGAAGATGACTTATGGCACTCAGAAGACTTTGAAGAGGCCTTGGATGGGGTTGAGGAAGCCAAGGGCCTCAATGTCTTAATCGGCTGGAGCGAGGAAGAACCGCTCTGAAGACCTGACCTTAACCGGTGAGGAGTTGCGACCGAGCCCTGGAGGGAGAGCGGTCCGATCTGGAGCCAGAGCTGCGACAGTCCGAGGCCCGAGTTGGGGACCTAGACCTCACCTTCTCCTGGTGCTCGTTGAGGTGTTTGATGGGATTTTGAAGAAGATTCTCCCCTGAAGGAAGGTTCTTGGTCCATCCTTTTTAGTTTCTCTTCGAGGAGATATGCCTGAAGTGCCTTCTGACTGTGGATCCTGGTGCGGCTATTGAAACCCTGGCAAAAGGTGCAGGCCTTGGTGTTGTGGTCCGGGCGTAGGCAACGCACACAGGAAGAGTGAGGATCCTTGAAAGGGATCTGTTTTCCGCAGGCACACTTTGAAAGGTGACCCTTAAGTGATGGAGTTGGAGAGGACATCAGTTGTGCGGAGAAAAAAATTCACCGAAAGTTCTGTAGTCGTCGTGCGCTAGAAAGAGACTGAGAGGCCGATGCTGGCGAGTTGATGGGAAAAGAACTGAGGATTATGGGGAACCGCCTCCATATGTACTATGCCTGATGTCGGGGGCGGGGCCAACGTCGGAGGCGGTCCCCACTGAATACTGCTAGCTAGAAAATTTCCATGGGGTCCTGGTGCCTGCTGGCTTCAGTCCTAATGGTGTAACCTGCTGCAAGAGCTGTTTCTCAAAGTAAAATCTAGTTTTAAGGAGATATATACACACACACACGCACACACACACTCACTCCTAACCCACCTTCATTCACATCAATCACTTGGTTGATAAGGTTGATAAAGAGGGCCTCTTTAAGCTGAGTGGCAACCATAACACTAGGGGGCACAGTCTTAAGCTGGAGGGTGGGAGGTTTAGGAGGGAGATCAGGAAACGCTTCTTCACAGAGAGGGTGGTGGACACTTGGAATGCACTGCTGGAAGAGGTCATCTCATTGAAGACAGTGGGCAGCTTTAAGAGAGGCTGGGATAGGCATATGGGGAAAAGTAAGAATCATGGGTAGGAAGGATGGGAGGGAAGGCAGGAACATTAGCTCAAGCTGTGGACCCTGCAATACAAGCAGACTTGATAGACCAAATGGCCTTCTTCTGCTGGCTTGTTCATTTGTATCTGCCACATCGGACGAGCATCTGAGGACATGTTTGCCCACATCTGCCCCAGATTACAGGACTGCCAAAAGCTCTGACTTGTTGGGAGAATCTGACTAGGTCTTAGGTAGGTCCATAGTCTTCTGCCACAGGCATTTTGGTACATGACCATATGTGCTAAGAAATTCAGAGACCTGATAGTACAAGTGGAAGAAGTGTACACCTTCAGCCCAAACTAGTCAATCTTTTTTGATTCCTTATCTGGTGGCTGGGAGCTGGTATGTTTAGGCTGTTATGGCCTGCCATGAGCCACTGTAAGAACTATGGAGTCCACCTTGGGCTGTTCACCAAGGTGGGGCTTGTTTCTGGGGGTCCTGTATAGGTGGTCAGCCTTTTTGGACACCACAGAAGTAGTTGAAGGATGCTTCCATGCCAGCTTTGTTACATCCTGGAATGGTAACACCAACGGGGAAATGACTAGAGGTTTTGGGTCAGTAGCTCCCAAAAACTTAGCCAAGCGTCTCCTTTCCAGGTCCAGTTCTTCTGTTTCCCACTGGTTAAGGAATTGGATATGCCTCATAACGTTGAGGAAGGTGGGATAATCAAGTGGAGACCCGGGTGAATCCTTTCTTGGATCCAGTGAAGGCAGAGGAAGATAGTCTTTGGATGAGTTGTAAGACGAGGAGGAACCGCTGTAGTCACCCGATGGTTGGAGTGACAGTTGGTGGACCTACTCCAACATCAAGAGCGATGTCCGCTTGACCTGCCTGTCTTCAGGAGCGACAGTTGCTAGACCTACTCTGCCCGTGGGAGGAAGACCTTGAGGACAGGTGATGTCTGTGTCTCCAACGTCCATCAGAGCCATGATCCGAGCCACCTGGAATCGGGCAGTCTGGCATCAGGGTGGTGATGGAGTCCTATGGGAGATGTCAGCTGTGGCTGAGGAACAACCGTCACTGCTCTCATGGGTTCAGGCTTAGGTAGTAGGTTACTCTTAATGGTGTTCCACTAGCTGGAAAAGAGTGCTCTTACTTCTGCTAAGGGGACCACTGAGCCTGACGGCTGGTCTGACATCGGGTTAGCTGGCCCCAAAGGGTTTGGTGCCAGGCCTGGTGTCTGAGAGGTTAGCAGTGTCTGACCACTGATGGACAAATTTCCTGATGTCTGGTCCTCCGTCTAAGTGTCAGATGCTTTGGACTTGGCTGAAGACTGAGTGTCAAGCCCTGTGGTCGTAGACTTGTGGGGCTGGATATCAGGTCAGCGTTGACGGGTCCTCTGGCAGAGGCCCATTCCACTCTAGCGAGGCTGATGATGGCTTGCAGACAAACATGTGGTTTGACTCCAGAGGGTGGAGACAGATGACACCAGAGGCAGTTGACGGTCCAAAGGGACAGCTGACGACAGTTTAGGTGGAGGGCACTTCCTTGATGTGCTTGTGATCCTGGCACCTGTCGTGGTCATCAGCCTTGGCTGATGAACCAGAGGATGAGGCTCTTTAATGATGGCAGGCCCGTACACATGCTTGCCAAAGTGGAAGTAGAAGAGGCTAAGTCCTCGGGCCTAGACCCTAGTGATTGCTTGTGGGGTCTGATGGCCAAAGACACTGAAGAAAAAGCCTGGGAAGGCCCTTGCTCTGAACCTCACCTGATGCCTCGTAGAGGTGGACAGTTTAGCAGTCGAAATCCCTGGAGGGCTAGCGATCTTGGGGAGGTAGAATCTGATCTCCAGCCAGAGTTGGAAATCATGGAGCTGTTGTGCGTGAACGGGACTGTGACAGAAATGGGAAGGATGGAGTTAATGGTGGATTCTGTAGGTGCCTTATCTTTTTAGCAGTCTGAAAAAAAACATTCATGCAAGCTGAGAAGTTCTACAAGTTGGAATTCTCAGTCCTCCCTAGCTGCTAGATAAGAGCTGGGTCATAAATCTTGAGTGGACATTTCCACACACACAGGCCAGTTTGATGGGATTGGTTCACTCAAATATAAACTTAAGGGTAAAAGGGAATATAATTGGTCACTGATAGGTGTTCAGTCTGATTGGGACAATTAAATACATACATGTTAGATGGTTGGTGCATTCAGAGGGAGAACAGGAATGACCTATTCTCAAGAGAGTATATAACATTCTGAAAGACAGAGAAGTGTGTTCTTACTTTTGAAGCTGGAGGGAAAATCTGTTGGGTGCCTACCCTTCTAGCTATGTCCGTGGGAGCTGGCAGTTAGCATAGGGCACAGTGGTCTCTTTTGAAAGGACAGGGAAGGGTAAGTTTAGTACTAGTATATTACAGTAATAGCCTTTTCTTTTGCCATCTGTTATTTAAAAACATTTGTTTACTTTTCCTGTATTAGTTTCATTCTCTTGTGTTGTAAATATATATTCTGTAAATGCTCATTGCACTTTCTGTTAAGTAAAAAGCTATTTATTTGCTCAACAGTTGTGACTGTGATGTCATTTTTCTAAGGTAATATTTGGTTTCCACTGGCTGAGGTAAACTATGTGTAGCATCTGCCACCTGAGAGAGACACATTACCAGACTTTAACTTGTGCAATTGCACGTTTAATTATTCAAGTTTGTAAACTTGAAGGAGGTGCTGGAAGACAGTCCAGCTGGTGGCAGCGAATACTTGAGGACAGACACCTCTCTAAAAGCTGTTTCAGCCCAGAGGGAGAGGTGGGTTGTTACAATTGGTGGCAGAGGTGGGATGATGATAGTGGACTGTGTAGCACACTGAGATACAGAGTTTGCCAGTGGAACAGTTACCTTAGCGTTGCAAAACAGGATATATAAGGGAATACACTTGTACAACAGTTTTGTTTCTAGTTAGCACAGTGTAGAGTAAGAAGAGAATGAGCTCTACAGAGTATGACTCACTTACTGTGCAACAGCTTTGTGAAAGGTGCCAGGAAAAGGGGATTCAGCTTGAAGGTCTAAAACACAAGAAAAGGGCAGACTTCATAGTTGTCCTCATGGCACATGACCAGAAGCAGACAGTCTCTAGGGGGTTAGTCAGGAACTGAGGCATCAGACCCCCCCAAACCAGCTTGATGCTCTGCGACTGCAGCTGTTGCTGCAAGACAAGGCACTGGAGTTGAAAAGACTGGATGCTGAAGCTGAAGCAAGAAGGTTGGATGCAGAAACAAGAAGGTTAGAAGCAGTGGAAGAAAAGACTCTGGACAGAGAGAAAGAACGTGAAGAAAGAGAAAAAGAACACCTAGACAAAGAGAAGGAACGTGAAGAAAGAGAAAGAGAGCATGCACTCCAGAGAGACAGCAGCATGAGAAGGAGATGATGACCCTGCACAGCCAGCAAACCATGAGTAATGGTGGAGTAAGTTTATGTCATGAAGCCAAAATTAATTCTAAATTGTTCCCTCAGTTTAAAGAGGGAGATGACCTTGATTTATTTTTAAAGTCATTTGAGAGAGTCTGTCAGCAATTCCAATTGGCTAAGGCTTCGTGGTCAACTTATCTCACACCCTTACTTATGGGGAGGGCTTTGCATACATTTTCTAAAATGAGTAATGAAGACTATGCTGATTATGATAAAGTTAAAACAGTGTTATTGAAATGTTTTGAATAAACTCCTGAGGCTTATAGAAGAAAATTTAGGGAGGTAAAGAAAAGCCCAGAAGACAGTTATGCAGAACTGCAGGTTCAACTGTGTACTTGCCTTGATGGGTGGAGGGGGCTAAAGCAAACACTGTAGAACTAATTAAAGATGTGTTGGTGAGAGAACAATTTCTTAAAATTGTACCTGAGGATATGTGTGTATGGCTCCTAGACAGGGCGTGCACTTCTCAAAGGAGGTGCAAGAGCGCTGACATGTATCTGTCTAACGCCGCCATACGCACAGCATAAGTCTTATGGTGGGGGCAGCACATGGTTATAAGAGATCCCATGGGGGCAGCCCAAAGGAAACCAGCCTGCACCTGAGCCCAAAGCAGAATCCTTTGGTCTCTAAAGGACTCAAGAGACGGACCCAAGAAATGTCATATTTGTAATCAAGCAGGGCACTTGAGATATAACTGCCCCTCAGAAACTGGTTAAGGGGCAGAGGCATGGGGAGGGGTGATCAAAGAGCACTGGTGTGTTTGTGGAGTGTGTCCAGCCTGAAGAACCACTCTCCTCTGATGAAAATATGCATCCCATTGTAGTTAATGGGACAGTAACACAGGGACTGAGGGACTCAGGTGCTTACATCTCCCTGGTGAGGCAGGATCTCATCCGGGCAGAGCAGATGGTGCCTGGGAAATACTCCAGGGTCCAGGCAATAACAGGGCCAGCAGTCCAAATACCAATGGCTAGAGTCTTCCTGAGCTGGGAGGGTGGCCATGGAGAAAAGGAAGTGGGGGTCATAAAGGACCTCCCTGTAAATGTGATTGTGGGGAATGATTTTGACCACAGGAAAAACTGGTGTGTGTTGTTACTCGTAGTCAGGCAAAAGGGCAAGCTTCTGAAGGTGAAGAGGGGGTGACTCAAGGTGGTCCAGCCCCTCCCTCAGCAGCAGAGGAAGTGGCTAGCACAGGGGAGGGGCTGGCTAGAAGCAGCAGTCCTGAACCCCAGACACAAATAGAGGAGCCCACAGGACTTCCTTCTGAAGGGGCACTGGGAAGGGTCAGACGAGGGCAGCTGAGTGCTGCACAGCAAACTGACCCTACCTTTGCAAAAACTGAGGGAAATAGCTCATAGGGCTGAGCTTCCTCAGGTGGGTAAAGAGTCCATTTACTGGGACAATGGGCTGTTGTACAGAGAATGTACAACAGAGGAAGGGCTAGATGGTGAAGTACTCCAGCAGCTGGTAGTCCCTAAGGTTCACCATCAGCAGCTTTTGGCCCTTGCCCATGATATCCCTTTTTCAGGGCTCTTGGGGGTGAGGTGAACGAAAAAGCGTCTAACCAACAATTTCTTCTGGCCTGGTATTGGCAAGGATGTGGCAAATTATTGCAGGACTTGTCCACAGAGCCAGCGGGTGGGGAAAATGGGGGACAAGGCCAAGGCAGCATTATTGATGAACCCTTCAAGAGGGTAGCTGTGGACATAATGGGGCCACTGAGCACCCCAAGTTGCACTGGCAGGTGATATATCGTGGTAGTTGACCACGCCACAAGATACCCACAAGCAGTGGCCTTAACATCCTCTGAGGCAGAACCAGTGGTAGATGCACTGTTGGGAATATTTAGCCGGGTGGGCTTCCCCAGGAGATACTGTCAGATCAGGGTGCTGGTTTCATGTCAGGATTAATGAGTAGTTTGTGGGTGAAGTGTGGGGGTAAAGAAGCTGAAAACCTACCCATACCATCCCCAAGCTAATGGTCTGGTGGAGCGATTTAATTCAATCCTTAAGACCATACTAAGGACTTTTGCTGACCAGTATAAGAGGGACTGGGACAAATATTTGCCTCATCTTCTATTTGCATACATGGAAATCCCACAGGAGTTCACAGGGTTCTCACCTTTCGAGATCCTATTTGGTCATAGGGTGCGGGGGCCCCTAGATTTAATTCAGGATGAATGGGAGGGTGACCATGCCTCCTAAGGGGAGTCTGTTGTGGAGTACATTCTGAACTTCAGTACTCACCTTAAGGAGCTCATGGGGTTTGCTCAGGAGCACCTGGCCACTGCACAACGGTGGCAGAAAGTTTGGTATGACCGGGGGACCCGAGTCAGAGAATATGAGGTGAGACAGTGAGTGATGGCACTCATTCCTGTCCGACAGAACAAATTACAGGCAGCATGGGAGGGCCCATTCTCCATTGTCCAAAAGGTTAGTGATGTCAATTACATGATAGAGCTACCGGACAGGAGATGCAGACGAAAGGTGTATCATGTTAACATGCTGAAGCCCTACCATGACAGGGAGGAAATGATCCTCACTGTATGCAGTGCCCCAGAGGAGGAAACTGAGATGGATCCACTGGTGGACTTGCTTGGGAGGCCGGGTTGCATCCTCTGTGAATAACCTTACCCTCTCTGAACAGCTGACACCAGCCCAGGTGCAAGAAATTAGGGGTGTGCTGAGAGAATTTGAGGACACGTTCACAGGGAAACCGGGGTACACCACTATGGCAGAGCACCATTTGGCTACAGGGACCCAAGTTACCTTGAAACAGTCCCCATACAGGGCACTTGAGCATGTTAAGCAGACTGTGAAAGAGAAGCTCAAGGAGATTCTGGAACTTGGAGTAATCCAGGAATCTAGTAGCCCCTGGGCATCACCCATGGTATTGACCCCCAAAAGGGATGGCACCACATGATTCTGCATTGACTACCGGAAGCTTAATAGCTGCACAGAGTCTGACGCCTATCACATGCCCAGAACAGATGAGACCCTGGAGCGACTAGGGGGAGCCAAGTATTTGACCACAATAGACCTAACAAAGGGCTATTGGCAGGTACCTCTGACCCCTGCAGCCAGGGAGAGATCAGCTTTTGTCACTCCATTTGGTTTATACGAATTCAAGGTAATGCCATTTGGAATGAAGAATGCACCTGCAACCTTTCAACGACTTGTGGATTGTATTCAGTCTGGGGCAGGTGAGTTTGCATTGGTATATATGGATGATATAGCCATATACAGCCAGACCTGGGATGAGCACATCAAGAATGTACAGGGTGTGTTCCACAGGCTGAAGAATGCAGGTATGACTGTTAAGGTGGAAAAGTGCCAGATAGGTATGGCAGAAGTGTCCTACCTTGGGCACCGGGTGGGTAGTGGATACATCTGCCCGGAGCCTGCCAAGGTTGATGCCATCCTGGCCTGGCCTACTCCTACCACTGAGAAACAGGTAAGGGCATTTCTAGGGACAGCAGGGTATAACCAAAGGTTTGTTCCTCACTGTAGCGATCTGGCTAAGCCCTTGACAGACCTAACCATGAAGGGAAAGCCAAATACAATGAAGTGGTCAGAAGGCTGTGAGGTCACTTTCCAGGAACTAAAGAAGGCCTTAAGTGGCCCAGCTGTATTGGCCAGCCCCAATTATAGTCTAAAGTTTATGGTCCATGTGGATGCCTCTGATCATGGGCTGGGGCTGTGCTGAGTGAAGTTACCCAGCAGGGGGAGGAGCAGCGGGTTGTGTACCTCAGTCGGAGGCTTTTGCCCAGACAGAAGGCATACGACACAATCGAGAAGAAATGCTCGGGAATAATGTTGGCCCTTCAGAAGCTGCAGCCTTACCTATATGGGAGAGAATTTACTGTGGTCACAGATCATAATCCCCTGATATGGCTCCATAGGTCAAGCAGACAAAATGGAAAACCACTATGTTGAAGTTTGGTACTGCAGGCATACAACATGACCATCCAGCATTGCAGTGGCAAACAAAATGCAAATGCGGTTGGGCTCTCTAGACAGGGCTAATGACATGACCAGATACTTTGGGCACTTCCCAGTAGTTGCATGAATGGCTGTGTCACTTGAGGTGGCCCAAGGGACACGCCTTCATCATCTGGGGGGGGATATGACAGAAATGGGAAGGAAGGAGTTAATGGTGGATTCTGTAGGTGCCTTATTTTCTTAGCAGTCTGAAAAAAAACACTTATGCAAGCTGAGAAGTTCCACAAGCTGGAATTCTCAGTCCTCCCTAGCTGTTAGGTAAGAGCTGGGTCATAAATCTCGAGTGGACATCTCCACACACACAGGTCAGTTTGATGGGATTGGTTCAGTCAAATACAAACTTAAAGGTAAAGGGGAATATAATTGGTCACTGATAGGTGTTCAGTCTGATTGGGACAATACAATACATACGTTAGATGGTTGGTGCATTCAAAGGGAGAATAGGAATTACCTATTCTCAAGAGAGTATATAACATTCTAAAAGACAGAGACGTGTGTTCTTCTCACTTTTGAAGCTGGAGGGAGAACCTAAGTTGGGTGCCTATCCTTCTAGCTATATCCGTGGGAGCTGGCAGTTGGCATAGGGCACAGTGGTCTCTTGAAAGGACAGGGAAGGGAAAGTTTAGTACTAGCATACTGCAGTAATGGCCTTTTTCTTTTGCCATCTGTTATTTAAAAACATTTGTTTACTTTTCCTGTATTAGTGTTATTCTCTTGTGTTGTAAATATATATCCTGTAAATGCTCACTGCACTTTCTGTTAAGTAAAAAGCTATTTATTTGCTCAACAGCTTTGACTGTGATGTCATTTTTCTAAGGTGATAATTGGTTTCCACTGACTGAGGTAAACTCTGTGTAGCATCCGCCACCCAAGAGAGACACACTACCAGACTTTTACTTGTGCAATTGCACGTTTAATTATTCAAGTTTGTAATAAACTTGAAGGAGGTGCTGGAAGACAGTCCAGCTGGTGGCAGTGAATACCTGAGGACAGACACCTCTCTAAAAGCTGTTTCAGCCCAGAGGGAGAGGTGGTTTGTCACAGGGACCATGAATCTGACCTGGGCCTGTCCTTCTTCTTCCTGTGATGTTTTTCTGAGTGCTTCTTCTCCTTGGGGGAGATGTCATGGGTGGAGAACAAAGAAGAGCTGTGCTCAGAGTGCAATTTTTGCATTGCAACCACTTGTTGTTCCAGCAGGTGAGCTTTGAGCATCTTCAGGCGGTGAATGTGGGTGTGCTTGTTAAAACTGAGGCAGTGCGTGCAGTCATCTGACTTGTGCTGTGGTCCCAAGCACAGGAGGCAAGTGAATGGCCGTCTTTGGCCGGAATTTGTTTGCCGCATGCACACTTTGCCTTATACCACTGAGTAGAAGTGGTAGACTCAGCAGACATTAAGAGGCGATTGGAAAACCTCGCAAAAATGAACTGTGTTGAGCGCCAAAGAAAATGGCAGTTGACGGTTAGCAGGAGGTGTCCATGGAGCCAAAAGGCAGGGTCGATGACAGCAAAAGAACTGGGATGGCACCAGGGGGACCACCTCCAATATACTGAGGATGACGTCAGAAGTGGTCTCCTATCTTGGACTGCTAGCTGGAAGTTTTCCGTGGGATCCTAGTGCCTGGCGGCATACTCCAAATTGTTATTACCTGCTGCAAAAGCTCTATCTCGAAGTGAGATCAGATCAGTTCTGGAGTACTCCTTATGTGGATTTAAGAAGAATGTGTAGTCCTTTTCCTTTTTATGGTACTCTCTCCACACATCCACCAAGCCCTGCTCCTCCATACAGCTTCGCAAAACCTGGCTGGACCACTTGTTTGTATTCTGATTACTTGAAGTTCTGTCAACTGCAGGTTTAACACAGTTAAAATCTCCTCCTACAACTACCACCCCACCTGAAGTCCAGCAGTCGTACCAAAGAGATCCCGATAAAAGGGGGCAGCATTTGTATTGGGTGAATATACATTAACCAGGTGCATTTCTGTGCCCATACAAGTCCCCAAAACTTTTGCCCACCTTCCTTCCTCATCTATGCAAGTGCTATGGACTTCCAGGCTGAGCCCCTTCCTGATCAGGATACCCCCCTTGTTGATGGATGTGAGAAGGCCACCACTTGAGCTACCCATGTTCTTTTCAGCTTGGCATGTTCTGCATCTGACAGATGCATTTCTTGCAGAAATGCCACATCACATTTGAGCCTTCATAGACCCATCAGTATTTTTGTTCTTTTCACAACTGAGTTGCTATCCTTCACATTATGTAAAATAATATTAAGTGTACCCATCTTGACACCTTCTAAGTTTACCATTTGTAGTTTACTGCTCTTTTTTTAATGCATTTAATAAATTGTATTACAGTGTTCACCATGCATTTACAACAACTCAAAACCCATAACATGTAACTAGAAACACAAGTTACTCACCTGTAACAGTAGTTCTAGGAGTGGTATATGATGTTCCTCCACAATGTCTGGCAGATGCCTTTCCCTTTATTTCCTGTCAGAACATCCTCAAGCTGGCTCCTCCCACCTACTAACTGGGTGGTAAAACCCTCGGCTCCATCCCTAGGCACCAGATCTTAGCCCGCTGGAAGCAAGGTTGTGTGCCTGAGCCTGGGAAGGTCGGCTGGGTTCGTGTGGATGAACATCATATACCACTCCTAGAACTACTGTTACAGGTGAGTAACCTGTGTTTCTAGGGATGTGGATATGATGCTCTATCCACACTGTCTGGCAGACTCCTAGCAGTTCTCTGGGAGGAGGGAGGGAGGCAAGGCACACATCCCCTACTCTGGGGAAAAGAGATTGAAGAACTGAGGCCCCAAAACCAGTATACCGGCATGACTCGAGGTCAGTGTGGTAATGGGAAATGAAGGTGTTTGCTGACTTCCAGGTACCAGCCCTGCAGATTTCCTGGATAGGGACATCCCTAGAAGCAGCCACCGATGCAGCGGTATGGTGGGTGTAATGAATCCTTAGCCCTACAGGAGGCTCCCTACCCGCCAACCTATAGCAGAGATGAATGCAGAAAGTGATCCACCTGCCAATCATCTGCTTGGCTGCAGGTGTGACTTTAGCGTAGGTGACAAACAGCTGGTGAACCTCTCCCCAAACTTCAGCCGTGTGTTCTTTATAGTGGGCGAACGTTCATCTCAGGTCCAAAGTATAGAGCCTGTACTTGGCCTTCGAGGTGTAACTGGGGTAGTACACTGGCAGAGTCAACACCTGGTTAGGGTGAAACTCAGACACCACCTTTGGAAGGAATTTCGGGTGGGCGCACAGGACAACCTTGTCCCTGTGAAAGACCAGGTAAGGGGACTCCTCTGAAAGTGCCTGGAGCTCCCCAATCCTTCTGCTGATGTGATAGCCACCAAGAAGTCAGTCTTCCACTACAGGTGGGAGATGTCACACCTGTGCATTGGTTTGAATGGCTTGCTCATGAGCTTTGCCAAAACCAGCAGCAGATCCCAGGGAGGTGATATGTGATCTAGGCCCTTGAAAAAGTGCTAGACCACCTTCTCCTGTGCCACTGACTGCTGACCAGCCTGCATCTAGTAAGCAGAGATGGCTGTCAGGTGCACCTTAAGGGTCGTTGACCGAAGTCCTCTTTGGGAGAGGGACCACAGGTAGTCCAAAATGCTAGCCATCTGACAGACTGAAGAGTCCAACTCTTCGACTGACACCAAATGGAGAATCTCTTCCACTTGAAGGCGTAGCATTTTCTGGTCGATTCCTTATGGGATTCCTTAACAACTGTGAGGGCCTTATCAGAGAGACCCAAAGTCTGGAACTCTAGCCGCTCAGGAACCAAGCTGTCAGGTGCAGGAATTGAAGGTTCAGATGGAGGACCTTCCCCTAACTGATGGACAGAAGGTCCAGGCATGCTGGAAGATGCCTTTGGAGCATGTTGCTGAGGCTAAGGAGATTGGGGTACCAAAACTGGCAGGGCCAGTCCAGAGTTAGGATCACCTGTACCTTGTTCCTCTTGACCTTGAGAAGCACCTTGTGAATCAAGAGAAGTGGAGGGAGGGCATAGAAGAGGCCGGGGGTCCACAGCCTCGAGAAGTGAGCCCTGCTGAGGGGTGTGGGCACAAAACAGCCTCAGTTTTGTGTTCTCCCTGGAGGCTAATAGGTCCACCTGAAGGGTGCCCCACTGGGAGAACAGATCGTGTACTACCTCCGGATGGAGAGACTTGTGACATGCCTTGCCCACTTGGCTGAGGGCATCTGCCAGCTGATTTGAGGCTCCTGCCACATGGATGGCAAGGAGATATACCTCCAGGCTGTGCACATGGGTTCAGATGTGGAGAGCTTCCTTGCACAGAGGCAAGGAGTGCATTCTTCCCTGCTTGTTGAGATAGTACATGGTCGTGGTATTGTCCATCTGGACCTGGACCACTTGACCCTGAATGGATGGAGTGAATGCAGTCAGGGCTAGCTGAACTGCTCAGAGCTCCAGCAGGTTGATGTGACATCAGGACTCCTGAGGGAACCAGAGCCCATGTGCTCCCCCAGGTGGGCACCCCAGCCCATCAGAGAGGTGTTAGTCATCAAGATGACTGTCAGCTTGGGGTGGACAAATGGGATCCCTTCATGCAGATGTGCTGGGATGAGCCACCACTGGAGGACATCCCACATCCTCTGGGTCACAGAGACCAGCTGGTCAAAATGACCTTTGTGCTGAGACCACTGGCTGGCCAGCTCCCATTGGAGAGAGGAGCATATGCCAGCGAGCCCATCAGGCCACGCTGGTGCAGGCCACCATATAACCCAGAAGGTGCAGGAAGTCCCGGGCAGGGTGTGGTTGCCCAACCAGAAATGATTGGGCAAAGGAGGAGAGAACCTCTGCCCTGTCCGCCAGGAGCTGGGCTCTGGCTCGGCAACAGTTGAGCTCTGCCCTGATTAAATGGATCACCTGCGAAGGCACAAGTTCCAACTTGGCCTCGTTGACAAGGAGGCCAAGCTCAAAGCAAGTCTAGAGGGCCAGGTCTCTAGACCACTCCACCTCATTCCTAGAGGGACCTGCTATGAGCCAGTCATCCAGGTAGGGGTACACCTGGACCCCATGGCACCTCAGGTAAGCTGCCACCACTGCAATGCATTTGGTGAAGACCCTGAGGGCTGAAGGGCATGGCTTGGAACTCGTAGAGGATTCCCTCCATCCAAAAATGGAGGAATCTTCGATGGGATGCACAGATCGGAACGTGAAAGAACGCATCCTGAAGATCCAGGGAGCAAAATCACATGCCTTGCTCCAAAGATGGTATGATCTGTGCCAGAGTTACCATCCTGAAGGTGTGAGACCTGATTAGGTTGTGCAGATCTAGAAGGGACACCAGCTCCCCCACCCCCTTGTCCATTCTGGTACCAGGAAATACCTGGAGACAAACCCTGGGTGTTCTGGAGGATCTGCAACTCTGACCATGACCTCCCTGCGGAGGAGGTGGGCAGTGTTGTCTCAAAGAGCCGACTGAGTGACTGCGGAAACCAGGTCCTCCCATGGGGCGTGGGCTCAGCTTGGAAGGTACTGCTTGAACTCCTGAGGCAGAGCCCCTGGCCGACCATTTCCAGAACCCACTTGCCTGTGGTGACAACGGACCAGGTGGAAAGAAAATGACAGAGCCAGCCGAACACGGGAGAACCCAGGAGAGGCATAACATGTTTGAGGGTGACTTGGAGGAGGAGAAGCCAGCCAAGGGGCTACCGGGTCTCTTCCTTCTGGGCTTTCTGACCGATGAGGCCACTGGCTTGGCCCATGGTCACCAAGATTGAGCCTGCTGTTGCTGGGCTAGTTTTGCCACAGGAGTGAAGGACTGAAAGGGCTTGTGCTTCTGGTGCTTAGGGCCCTTGTCCTTCTGGGCAGATGTCACAGAGTCCAGGATGGCACTGGACTTTCAATGCATTGGAGGTGATGCTCCACACCAGGCCCGAACAGGTCGGTGCCCAAAAATTGGACATCCGCCAATTTGTGTTGGGTATCCACCATGAAGGTCAAGATCCTCAATGAAGCCCTACGGTGCATGGCAACTGTGGCTGCGACTGAGCGGCAGCAAGAGTTGCCAATATCCAGAGCCATTTGGAGTTGCTGCTTCGCCATTGACCTTCCCTGGTCTCAGACCTGCTTGACCATAGTCTGGAGGTCCGCTAGGAGGTGAGGAATCACCTCATCCAGGGAGCCCAAAAGGGCATGAGAGAAGTGTGCCATCAGCACGGCTGAACTAGTCTGGTGAAGGATGAGCAAAGAGGCAGCATAGATTTTAGCCGAATGGTCCAGCTTCTTGAACTCTTTGTCCTGAGGTCTATCAACCTCCCCTGTATTGCCCGAGTGCCAGAAAACTGAGTCAGCCACCAATTCCTCAGCCGAGGGATGCTCTGAAAACCCTGAAAGGGAGCCCGTTGGTACCGCATACTTGCGGGCCATCCGGGCCGAGGGCACCAGGCAAGAGGCAGGATGCTGTCAAAGCTCCAGGGCTGGACTGACAATAGCCTCAGCTACCAGGAAGGCCTCCGTGGGAGAATCCCCTTTGTTCAGAACCTCTGTGAGGGGATACCGAGCCTGTTTCTAGACAGGCTCAAGCTCCATCCCCGTGGACTCGAGATGAGCTGAAGAATGCCCATGAACGAGGAAGGACTTTCGTCCATGTAGATGCTTCCCAATGACTCAGTGTTGATGTGACATGAGTGCAGGGAGGAATCCTTGGACTCTTAGGAGTCCGCATAAAGCGGGTGTCCACCAGCGTCATCCTCAACCCACCTAGGATGGTCGGGAGTGAGGGTGACCAACAACCGAAGGGAAGTCCCTTGGACAGCTGAGCCTCCTTAGTCAGAGCCCCAGTCATCAGCTGTTTAGGTGGCAGCTTCACCACAATGGGCAGAGACGCCTGCTTTGGCCAAGCTGATGTGGTCTGTACCAGTTCCGCTGAGGGAGGGACAGTGGTGACCAACCCGGATGGGGGAGTCGACATCGGCTGTTCAGGTGACAGCCACTTAATGACTGGGGTAGAAACCAGTGTCAGTTTCAGTCTAATCAAGACCAGCTGCTGCCATATTAAATCTTCGTAGCATCGATGCAATTTGTGCCAAAGCCTCTCCTCATCCGAGGAAGATGAAGAAGATTAGCGGCAGCGCCGCTTTCCATGATGCTGAGAACGAGATCACTGTTAATGGCAAGACCTGCCTGCCTCGGAAGAGGAAGACTGAAACCTTGATCTTGACCATCGGTGGTGCCAATGGGGAGCCTCAGAGGGAGTCGGGGAACCCCGCGGCTCCTTCTGGCCAGGGTCTGGGACTGGCGGGTTCAACTCAGCAGGCTGGGCTGACCCGTGAGTGGTCACCAGGGGGACCGGAGTCCTAAAAAGATAATTATTGGCCTCTTCAGTGACAACTGGTGAACTGGGTCGGAGCATTCTCGGCCAACTGGACTGGCGGGGTCACCGTGAAACTAGTGGCCATGGCTGCGATTTTGATCTAAGTTGAAACCAAAGTCTGCTGAGAACGGGTACATTCCCGATCCCAGGAATGTTGACGATGAGTCTTCTCCTTGTCTTTCTTTGACTCCTTCTTGCAGAGTGTGAACTGTGCAATCCCGAAGGACCCTCCTTTAATTGAGAGGGATTGGCACAGCTTCTTGAAGGAAGCCAAGTAAATTGAGCCCAACTGGAGCGGAACAAAGGCCGAAGCCAAAGAGGTTTGAGCCGCAGCCTGCGCCGCCTCCTCCTCGAAGGCCTTGAGCTGTTCAAGCTGCTCAGCAGACCCCACAGCTGTGGAGACCACCCAATGGGCGTCCTCGAACTCGACTGGCAGGTAACGCTTTTCTCGTCGCCCCAGCTGGAGTTGGGCGTGCGGTCGTCCAGCACATTCGGGCGGAAGGACCGACAGAAAGTGTAGGCCTATGGATCGTGATGGTGGCCTAAGCAGTACATGCACACGGCGTGAGGGTTGGTCTGCGACATCTTCTGCCTGCAGGGGCACTGGCGAAGCCCGGAAGCAGTCTTGTCTTCCATCACAGGAACAATTGAAGAAAAGGTTGAAGTTTGAACTTGTACAAGTTTTAAGGTAAGTTTAGGAAGCAAATCCGAAGATTAGAGCGCCAGGGCCTACTACACACAGGAGCGGTAAGCAGGGAACCTGAACCTTTCAAGTGGAAAGGAAGATCTAGCATACAGGGGTGAAACTGAGTGTTTTACCACCCAGGTGGGTAGGAGGAGCCAGCTTGAAGATGTTCTGGCAGGAAATAAAGGGAAAGACACCTGCCAGACAGTGTGGATAGAACATCATAGCCACATCCCTAGAACTATGTACGTCATGCCATTCCTCTCAGGCATCTCTCCTCTCCTGAATCATCTTATTTTGTTCAAGTATTTGTCAGGTACTTGAAAGTGACTTAAAGGTGTTTTCAGAGATGCTACCACCACCTGGTACAGCTAGTCTCTAAAATCCCAGTGCTACACTGGTAGCCTGGGCAATGTCTCACGATTTCTCTGTGAGTTTGACTCTATACTATGTATATAGAGCGCAAGTCCCTTCTCATGAGAAACTTTGCTGACATGGAGTCCTTCTGCAGAACCAATAGAAACCATTTCCTATGTTGTCCCCCTCTGATCTGACCCCCCAGGCCATCTTGTCAGCGTTATGTTTATTAAGTAGGTCCCCGTCTTTATTTTTTTTTATCTCTAGGTGTATTCACTGCCAGTGTCTTCCCTTCCCTTCCTCCCCCAGTTACCATTTCTTATCTTCATCCCTTCCCCTGATCGATCAAAAGGAGGAGCCTTCCATTTCAATTCCGTCACTGCTCTTCCCTACTCCCCATCTTTTTTTCCCCCCAGCTGTACAGACTGGTAGCTTTTATTACAGCTCCGGTTCCTCCGTGCTAATTTAAATATCCTCCCTGTTAACTACTTTTCTTCCCACCTTAGAAACAGAAATATAGAAGCTGACGGCAGATAAGGACCGCAAGGCCCATCCAGTCTGCTCATTTCTTTTTCTACCTTATGAATGTGCCATCGGCCTTTGCTCTGTCAATGGCCTATCTTTTCATACTCATCTGTATTGCTCCCTTATGCCTATCCCATGCCTGTTTGAAGCCCTGCACTGTATTCATATACTCCACTTCCTGGGGTAGGCCATTCCATGCATCCACCACTCTTTCTGTGAAAAAGAACTTCCTCACATTTCCCTTAATCGCCTTCCTCTAATCTCATGCTGTGTCCTCTTGTCCTGCTATTTTTCTTATATTGAAACATGTTAGACTCTTTCACCTTGTTAATGCCCTTAAGGTGTTTGAATGTTTCGATCATAGCACCTCTCTCCCTCCTTTGCTCTAGGGTATACATATTGAGCTCTGTTAATCTGTCCTCATATGTTTTGTGATGCAGTCCCTGCACCATTTTGGTTGCCCTTCTCTGGACTGTCTCAATTTGGTTAATGTCCTTGTGAAGGTGTGGCCTCCAGTACTGCACACAGTACTCCCGATGGGGCCTAACCAGTGTCTTGTAAAGAGGGATTATTCCGACTTGTGATACTCCTACTAATACACCCCAACATCCCTCTAGCCTTACCTACTGCTTTAGAGGTCTGCTTGGATGATTTCAGGTCATCGGTGATGACACCGAAGTCTCTTTCTTCCCTTGTGACTGCCAGCAACTCTCCTCCCAGCCTATAGGTGGCTTCAGGGTTTCTCTTCCCTATGTGCATGATCTTGTCTATCTTTCCTAATTTAATCATTGATCTAATGTCAGGGAATATTTACTTTGGGATGTCCTCCTCCGGTCCTTGCCATTTATTCCTGTGCCCTGCGGCTTGCCATGCCGTGCATTGTAGCTCAGCCTCGAGTTCCTCAGCCCGGGCGTCTGGCCAATCTATCCCCCATTTTTTAGGGTTACCACCTGTCCCAATTTTTGCAGGACTGCCCTGATTTGGGCAGCTGTGTCCTGCAAAACAAATTAAAAATACTACTTGTCCTGACATTATAATAGAAAATATATTTCCTGACTTTCCTCTAAATGTTGCAAAAAACTATAATACCTTTACTAAAATACCTTAAAATGATAAGAAACACTAGAAACAACTGAAAAACTACAACACTTAGTCTTAATTCTGATTATATACTGAAAACAAGTCTGTTACATTGGTCAAGGTTACATATTGTTCGTGAAAAATCATGTTTCAATAAGAAATGTCCCACTTTGGGCTTCTTAAAAGGTAGTAACCCTACCATTTCTTGAGCTGTGATATTTTCAAACATTTGTTGGCCCTTGTCAGTAGTAATTCTAAGGTGGGCGGGGAATAAAACCTGTGTCTTGATGTTTTTCTCTTTCAATTGTCTGATGGGCTGCTTGGCATTTAGACTACAGTGCTGAAGAAAAGTCTTGATCAAATAAAATCTGTTGGCCATCCAGGCATACCTTCTGCTGCTTCCACGCTGCTGAGAGGATTGCTTCTTTCATTTGAAAGTGAAGCATTCAGATTATTATCGATCTAGGTCTGGCTGTCATTTCCTTTGGCTTGGGTCCCAAGGAGCGATGAGCTCTTTCGATGACATGGGGAAGATCTTTGAGTAGCTGGAGAATGTATCCCACCGGGTGAGTCCAAACGAGTCCTCTGCTCCCTCTCTAATTGCATGAATGTGAAAATTATCTCTTCATACTCTGTTTTTGGCATCTTCCAATCTGGCAGAGATCTCTCTGTCTTGCTGGACAAGGTACAGGAGTAAGCGGTCATGGGTCCCATGTCTATCAGTTAATTCACTCACTTGTTTTTGGGTGTTTACTTTTTTATCAATAAATTTTAAATGAATTTTTAAATTAGCGAGTGTTGTTTCAGTAGTATTCACTGTGGTGATGACTCTTGATAGTTCCATCTGAAGATGACGTCCCCTCTCCTTCGTCCTTATAATGAATGTCAGGGTCAATCGAGGAAACTGAAGCCGAGATTGCGAACGCGACATCTTGGGCCTTTGTGGCTTCCTGCCCATTTGTCCATCAATCAACATTTGCTTTAGTTTTCCTGCGGGAGTTGCCAAATTTCCACTGTTCTGTTGGCTGGACATTCTGACTGCCTGATATGCCACAAAAATGTTTTTGCTGTTTTAAAGGATTTCTTCAATTTTGTTTGGGTGTCGAGGTTGGGGCTGTCAGAACTCCGTCTACCTTCCAGTGACATCACCGGAAGTCCCAAACTGACTATTCTTAGCACTGAGTCCTTAAATCTTTCCCAGATTATTTCTGAACCAACCGGACTCAATCTCCACTCCCCCAACCATACCCTTCTGGATTGGGTTCTCTCCTCCAAGCCCCCACTGCATTGTTGCAACAGGCATATTACCAAATGAATTCAGTGACACTGCATGATGTTCTGCATCAGAAAGAGCCTGCATCCTCCCACTTCCCAAAATACACCTGATCCATGTCCCTCCAATTGCTTGACATCAGTGCTCTGCTAAGTGACCTTGCTGCAATAAATTTGTCACCTGTCCTCTCTGCCTCTGATACTGATGTGGCTGTCGCCCTTTTTCACTGCAAATTACCCTCGGTCTGAGACAAGCACACCCTCCCTCAGGAAATCCAGGGTAAAAATTTCCCACCACCCATGCATTACCTCCAGAATCATTGACCTGTGCAAATCCCATGATCTCACCTGGGCCTATTATCCCACTCCTTCACTGACCACCTCTCTTACAGGGCTCTGAGGTACAATTGTACTAAAGCTGTCCGGACTGTGAAATTGCACTATTTCAAGACCAACCTCCAGAATAACCTTAAAGGAAAACTACACCCAAAACTTGAAAAAATATATGCTGTGCAGAGTGTTTTAGTTTGTATGTGAAGTTCTAGTGTTTCCTTCCCTCTGACTGGTATTAGGAGTTTCTCCTAAATTAGCCTGCTAGCTTTAGGGTAGTTTTATGACCCCTGGAGATCTCCATATCAAATAGCTTTATTGCATTTCTTTCTCCTACAATGTACCTTGTTTCATGTGATGGTGATGTAGCAGAGCCCATAAATCCAGCAGAAAGCATTGCATTACAATCAGTTCACAACAATAGAGATGGCTATATTTTAGAATCTGTAGACTTCAGCTTGGTGACCACCCTCATCCTAAAGGTTTTACTCTCCTGAAAAACTTTGCTGCTCGTAATTTTTGTGTAGCTTGTAAAGCTTCAAAGATATTTAGTTTGTTTGGCATGTGTGTGCTGAATGTTGGGTCTCTCTTACATCACAGTCACATGAGACAAGATGCACTGTGGGAACAAGAAATACAATTACACTATCAGGTATGAAGATCCCCAGGGGTTGTAAAACTAGCATAAAGCTAGCAGACTAATTTGGGAAAAACTCCTAATACCAGTCAGAGGGAAGGAAACACTAGAACTTCACATACAAATTAAAACACTCTGCACAACATATATTTTTTCAAGTTTTGGGTGCTGTTTTCCTTTAATGCACCAGCTAAATTCTGGAAAGTTATTAACTCCCTTTTTGATCCCCCCTACGCAGTCCATTCCACCATGCCTCATGGTTATTGGCTCACCTGCTTCTAGCCCCAGGAATCACTCATTATGATTAAACTGATGCAGTCAGCCTCCTGTGTTGAACTGCCTGGAGAGATGGAATTATATGCAAATTATGGAACTCTCAATTGGCTCATGCCACTTTCAAACTGCTGCCCTAGCAACTACTACACTCTGAATGCTTCAGATTATTTACTCTACCTGCCTAGTAAGGATGTTCCGGAGAGCTCTCCTTGAACTGTCTTTCTGTTGATAAGTACTCATTTTTAGTTTAAGTTTAAATTGCTGCCTTAGAACATTGTTTAGTGTAGTTTATTTAGTGTTATAGTAGTTTTTATTTCTATTCACGGTTCCCTCACAGTTCCTTGGAACTGAGGGTTCTGTGTCTAATTATGAGGTTTTTCCTCAGTTTTCTTTATAAATTACATATTTAGCTGTCGGTTCCTTGAACCGCTTTAGTTTTGTTTAAATTTAGTGTAATTCTTGGTTCCCTTTTCTTTCAGGAACCGAATTGCGCTCGGTTCCAGGAACTGTTAGTGGTCGTTATTTAAAAAGAAACCTCCGGTTCTGAGGTTTTTTGAATAACAGTTTTAGAAAGTGATCTTTTTGTTTAGCTTCAATGTCAGAGGTCCATTTGGATAAACCTAACAAATGCACAGGAACCACTGGTTTTAAATGTCGTGAGTCTTGTGGGCAACTTACAGCAAAAGCAGATAGACATTCTGGGCCAGATATTCAAAAGGGTTACGCCATGCGCAATAGGGTTGCGCCTTCCCAAGTCCAAACTTGCTCCATTCTGCGATATTCAGCAGGAGACAGTTGCGCCACAGAAAACATGCTGAGCAACAGCGCAATGCAAATGAATGCATGCTGAACTGGAGGGAGGAACTATACATAAACTGCACAGCCCAATATTCAGCCGGGCTGTGAGAGTTGTGCAGGCAACCCCAACCTGCGCCTGCAGGACTTTGAGCCAAAAAAGGCTTAAGTCGAGGGCCACCACAGGTGAGCTGCTGTATTGCAGGGCGCAACACAGCAGCTGCCACCTGTGGTTGGCGCTAATCCAGTCCTTGTTCTGCCCCGCAGCGCCCCATCTGCAGGTAAAATCAGGCAGGTGCTGCCCCCATTCTTGCTGCTCTTCCTATTATACCCTCTCCTCCCGTGTACTGAGCACCATATGCTCAAACTGTTCTAAGGGAGAGTCCACTATTCGGCTTTTTACCAATTGTTTTAGCATAATTTCTCACCTGAAAAATTCTAAACATACCTGATCCCATACATTCACCTATCTCTTCTCCCGACTCAATTTCTCTTGTTTCCATAGATCTTTTACACATTTAACGCCCCTTTCCTCCAAAGTAGAAAACCTGCATCCTCCAGACCTGCCACAAACCCCGGATTTCCCCTCAGTGGGAGTAGTAGCGTCTCTTCTCCCGGTTTCACACCCACCCATTTCAGCAACTGCTCCCAACCCTCCAGTACTGAGACTACCAGTGGGTTTGGTTTCACCTGTCTATTATGCGCTTTCTTCCCTCCTCTTCTTAGGAATGCCGAGATCCTCACCCCTTCCCCTCCTTCCTCTAAATCTAACCATCCTGCTTCCGGTGGCCTATTCACCCAATCCCCCAGAATTCTATAGTGCATGGCTAAGGCATAGTTCCTTAGAGTGGGCATATTTAGACCTCCCTTGTCTCCATCTGCTCAGTCTGCAGAGACTAGCTCTCGGCCGTTTCCCTCTCCATATAAAGCCAGCAAAGGCCTTATCCACTCTCTTCAGATCTCTCCTATTTAAGCCCATTGGCAGCATTTGCATTACATACAAGATCCGAGGTAGGGTATTCATTTTTATCAAGTTTATGCACCCCAACCATGATATAGGTAGATCTCTCCACCACCTCAGCTCCTCTTCTATATTCTGTACCATAGGGCCAAAATTTAATTTATATAACTGACCTAACTCATGGCCAATTCGGATCCCCAGATATGTAAATTCTGTCTTTACCTTCTTAAGGCCCCAGGCCGTATCTCCAAATTCTTTTTCAGTTTCTCCCCACAACATTATTTCTGACTTATGAATATTTATCTTGTACCCAGAGAATGCCGCAAATTGCTTTACAATTGCCAGTAATGGGGGAACAGATCTAGCCGGGTCTCGAACATATAGCAACATGTCGTCTGCATATAATGTGACCTTATGTTCTCTCCCTGACCTCCCCACCACTCCTTTAATTTCAGCCAGACTCCTAATTGCTATTGCCAATGGTTCTATGGCCAACGCAAATAAAAGCGGCAATAGGGGACAACCCTGTCTCGTGCCCCTGTGAAGGATGAATTTCCTAGTTAGACTTCCATTTACTAACACTCTTGCGTCTGGGGCTTTGTACAAATTTTCAACCCACCCTATAAATCCCTCCCCAAGCCCATACCCTCGGAGAACTTCAAACAGGTATTCCCATTCTATACGGTCAAACGCCTTCTCGGCATCCATTGTTAAGACCATTATATTCTTTTGATCGTAAGAAGCTTTCCACACCACATTAAGAAGTTTTCTCATATTATGGTATGAGCTTCTACCGGTGACAAAACCCGTCTGGTCCGGGTGCACCAATTCTGAGAGGACTCGGTCCATTGTCCTGGCCAGAACCTTAGCCAAAATCTTGGCATCACAATTTAACAGGGAAATCAGATGGTATGACGAGCACTCCTGTCCATCCTTCCCTGGCTTTGGGACCAAGCAAATGACTGTCTCTCTGAATGAGATCGGAAGGACCCCCCCCTTCCCTGGCCTCAGAGAACACCCGACACAGGGGATCCACTACCTGCCCCTTTAATGTTTTATAAAATTCTATGGGAAACCCATCCGGTCCACTGGCCTTCCCCTGTTTCAAACATTGTATTGCCTGCCTGATTTCCAGTTGGGTGATCTCCTCCCCCAGCAGCCTTCGTTGCTGTTCTGTTACAAGAGGAATTTTGACTCCATCCAGGAATTGTTTTATTATGTCTTCTGTGCCCGCACATTCCGCCCGATAAAGCTGCTGATACAATTGTTCAAATCTGTTCCTTACTGAATCCTTATCCCTCAATAATTTCCCATCCTTGTCCTTAATTCCTGCAATGCTTGTATATACACGCCTACCTTTTATTAACCGGACCATGAGCGGGCCAGATCTGTTCCCCCACTCAAACAGGCGGCTTCTGGCTAGCATCCCTGCCATTCTTGCTTCCCCTAGGAGTTAAGCATTCAATGCCTCCCTTGCATCCTTCAAGTTCTGAGCTTTCTCCTCTGTTAACCTTTCTACAACTGCCCTTTCCCACCTTTTAACTTCTTCCTCTAATTTCACTTGTGTGGATTCTTTCTTTTTTTTATATCGAGCAACGAATCTAATAATAGCCCCCCTTATAAAGGCTTTCCCAGCTTCCCAATATATACATGGGGATTCCACCGAGTCCTCGTTAGTCTCTTTATAGAACTGCCACTGTTGCTTAAGGTATTCTATAAATTCTTTTTTCTCCAACAGATACCTTGGGAACTTCCAAGGTGGAGGTCCCTCTTTCTGTTCCTTTAGTTCCAGTACCATCTGGACCATAGCATGGTCCGAGAGGAGAATGGGACTATGATCAATTATACACTCTGCTCAGCCTGGGTCGGGTATATACATATAGTCTATCCTAGACCAGGTTTTGTCTGGGTTTGAATAAAACGTGAATTCCTTCTCTGCTGGAGTGCAATGCCTGCCAACAATCAATTATATCTAAGTCTAACACTCCCTCCTGCCAGTGTTTCAGCCTCCCTCCATGCCTACACCTCCCCTCTGAGTGGTCTAACTCCCCTGCATGACTACATTAAAGTCCTCACCATGATTAGCCCTCGGTGCTCCCTGATCAAGACATCCAGAACCTCCTGGTAGAAGGCTGGGTTAAAAACTGAGGGCGTACACACTCCAAAGTAACCTTCTCCTCCACCAACATCCCTTCCACAAAAATATACCTCCCTCCCCTCGATCTGTGACTACCCTTGTGCAAGTGAATGGAGTTGCCTTACCTATCAGCACCGCTACTCCTCTTTTATGCGAGCTATAAGGCGACGCATAACATTTACCTACCCACCCTCTTTCCAGTTTCCGATGTTTTTGACTAGTCAGGTGCGTTTCTTGTAATAGGGCTACCAGGGTGCCCTGTCGGCACAGAGCCGTCAATATACTACCCCGTTTTACCGGAGACGAGATCCCCTTCACATTCCACGAGGTGACTCCTAGTGTTTTTTGCTTAACCATTTGACCAGGCCATTTTTCCCTTCATCCTCTCTGCAGCAGTCACTTTAATCCCTTTTCCCCACCACCCAGGATGGCAAACATTTATTTAGTCATTTCTATACATTACATACTTTACTATTAATATAGATGAGAGACATTTTGATCTTGTAACACAAATATAAAAACTTAACATTAGTAAACCCCTTTCCCCACGTGCCCCCTCCCTCTTCCCTCTATACCCCCCAAAAGATAATTCCCCTACCCCGTTTGCTATACCTAAAGACTAATTGCTTCCTTGCTATTCAACTCCTAGAATGGCCCTGCGTCATGTATTGCAGACGTCCAGTTCCCCACCCCTGCCCCTGTTTCCCTATATTCGTATGGCATCCCAATTTTAATCATCTAACAGAGTAACATCTCCGCGTCTTACTTTTAACACAGCAACCCTCCATTGCATTCATTTCAATATTTTTAATCAGTGTAGCAGTAATACTGACTACCACCTCCCGGAACTTTCCCCTCAACCTCCCCTGCCCCGCTGGATTTCACCCAATAGGCGACTCTTTTATTCCACGTTTCTCCACAGTACATGTGGACATTTCAAAGTGAAGTTGTAGAGGCCTCCGGGGCCCCGACGCTGCCCTAAAAATTCATGCAGTGTCAGCCCACCCCCCAGACCTCCACTTACTAGACCTCTGCGATGCTCCTGTTTTCATCAGGACAGTCCAGGTACTTCTGCGCTTGTAAGTCCCATCACACGTAGGTTCTGTATCACCCACAGTCCATCCTCCCTGGTAGTGTACCTTCCAGTTAGCCGACCACATAATCAGCCATCCCCCCATCACTGGACTTACTTTAATGTCCTGAGGCCCTCCACATCACCACCTGTCGTAAGATCAGAAGCCGCTCCAGCAAGGCATCAAAGAGGGGTGCCAGAGGAAAGATGAGATAACAGGGGGAGAGAAAAAAACTCACACTCCAACTCTCAAATATAAAACATAAACAGTTATTTATATCCCAGCAACTTAAACTTCAGTCAGCGCTTGAACACTCCTCATGGCCACAACAGGCACTTCCTTCGCCTCATCTCCCAATCGGTTGTATTCAGCCTGCCTTTTTTTTTTAGATCCTCCACAAAGGCAGCCACCCTCTCCAGCTCCCAAAATGAATAGGTCGCCCCTTCGTACTTGATCTTCAGAATTGCAGGAAAAACCATAAAGCACTCCACTTTAAGCTCTCTGAGTTGTGCCATTACAGGATTAAATGCCCTTCTTTTCTTCACTATTCAGTTTGAGTAATCCTGCATAAGATACAGCCTTTCTCCCTCGTACCTTAGCTACTTCATTCCCAGTGAGGCCCGAAGCATCTCCTCACGATCCTGATAATTGTGAAATCTAAAGATAATTTGTCTCGGGGGCTGTCCCGCTGGTGGCCGCGCTGCTACTGCTCTGTGGGCCCGCTTCTGCTTCAGCTTTCCCCTCTTCAACTTCATGCCTAGCATAGACAGGAGCTTTTCAGCACAAAAAGACAGGATCCCTCTGGGAGTCCCCGGGGGCGAAGATTGAGGCGTCTGGTGTAATTCTCTTGGTAGTCATGCTGCTCTGTCAATTCTGCCAGCTCTTTTTCCAATTTAGCCACATAAACAGCCATAGGGTCCACCTCGTCCTCCAGTTTCGATATCCGTTCCTCCACCTCTGTGACTCTAGCCACCTGTGTAGCCATTTGCTCCATCAAACTTTGCAGGCGACTATCGATTTTGTCCTCTAGCTTACTCTACTTCTCTTCCAATGCCTCCATAACCTGCTCAGACACCTCGCGGCCTAGTACCGCCATTTCTGCCTCCAAGAGTGAAATCGGGCCCATAGCTTCTGAAGACTTTGCTGTCGCCCTTTTCCCTTGGCTTTTGGCAGCAGATCTCTGACTTTTCCTGGGAGTTGGGAGCAAATACTCCTCTATTCTGTGTTGTCTCTCGTATCTTATACCTTTGGTGAATTTTCTTGATTGGATGCCATTAAAATTAGCGTTTTATTTAATGCAGGGTTGGGAGCAGCGGGAACCCACGTCTTCACTGCTGGCTGCTCATCAGCACCCCAGCTCAGGCTTTTAAGACCTATTACAAGGCCTTGTACACCTCTGACCATACCCCAGCACAGCAGGAAATAGATAACTTTCTGTCCAAAGTATCCCTCCCTCACTTAACAACAGAACAAGGACAACATTTCATGTGGCTGATTACTGAAGCGGAAACTGAGTCAATCAACAACTCAAAGACAATGAAAGCCCCAGGTCCAGACAGGTATGGCATCATATTTTATAAACTTTTCAAGAAGGAACTTCAGACTAATCTGTTAGCAGTGTTTAATGAAGTTATGTTAGGTGATCCTGCCCCTCCCACCTGGGCACATGCTACGATTTCAGTAATACCAAAGCAAGGTAAAGTCAGTGTTCATCCTATCACCCGACTTCGGTGTTAAACATGGGCTACAAACTATACATGTCTATTCTGGCACATCAGGTGGGTAGTCTTCTACCGGATCTGATCAACAGAGATCAAACCGGTTTCATCCAAACCCGCACCACGACAGGCAACGTTAGGAGAACCCTGCATATCACACACCAAATGCAACAAAGCCCCACCTCTCTGTAATTCTCAGTTTAGATGATGAAAATGCATTTGACCGGGTCTCCTGGCCCTTTCTTTACTTGGTTTTATGAAAGTTCGGCTGCCCCCTCTCTTTAATAGATGTACTGCAAAATATATACCATGCTCCACAAGCCTGTATCAAGATTAGTGGACACCACTCTGAAAACTTCTGACTATACCAAGGCACCTGACAGGGCTGCCCAATGTCCCCTCTACTCTTTGCAGCTTATATTGAACCCTTAGCCCAAATAATTAGAGAAGTGGAAGCCCTTAGTGGTGTTTCCCTGGGAGGGGAGGAACACCATATTGCTCTGTATGTGGACTATGTCCTACTCTACCTGCAAAACTCAGAGGTATCTCTCCTGGTGGTTCTTGAAATTATCACTCAATACAGCAACCTTTCGGGCTACCGCATAAACTGGACAAAGATGGAGTCCCTATGTTTTCACTTTTTCCCCAGCCCGGCCTTTAGAAATTTGTATCTATTCCGCTGGGGATCTGCAAAAGTTACAATACTGTACCCGGGAATTTTCATAACACCAGACCTTACTCATTTCTTCAAATACAACTATACACCATTTACCCAGAAGATGACACAGGATTTTAGAAGCTGGGGGACACTACCACTGTCACTGACCAGACGGACAGAAGTAATACGAATGGTTACCCTACCCAGAGCCCTTTACCTGTTCCAGAGCTTACCAGCTGTACTTCCAACGGGAACATGGAAACAGTGGAACAGGAAAATATCCGATTTCATATGGGTGGGACAAAAATCCAGAATAAAACTGCAACAACTCTACCTGGCAAAGGAGAAAGGAGACCTCGCCCATCCCTCTCTCAAACAATACTATTGGGTGGCACATATACATTTAATGATGTCCAGGCACCTGGAGGAACTGAGTGGGTCATGGTTGGACACAGAGAGGGACCTCTTTTCCTTCCAACATTATGTCCAGATGATGTACCATAATGCCACTGCAACTGAAGCCTGTCACCATTCCCCAATCCATGGCTCCAAAACCAAATAATTGTATAGCATTCCATTAGAAAGGCACTCCACCTAACCCCATTTCTACCACTCCTCTGCCTTATAACCCAACTCGAACATTTCATCCTAGCTTGGCAAGATAATTAAGCCATAAGGCATGACCAAGGGTTATGTTAATGGTCTGTTAATCGCCTTCTAGGGGTGTACTGTGGCACGAGGTGTAGCCAAGTGCCACATGCCCCTAGAGGGTGATTAACTGACCATTAACATAATCCCTGGAAGTGCCTTATTGCTATTATAATAAAACATGTTTTTAAACAGTGTTAAACCTTGTTCAGCATATGGTTAAGCTTCTATATGTATGCTAATAAAAGATTAACATAAGGCTGTTAGAATGTTTGCGGCCAATCAGAAAGCTCCATTTCTCAGACCCTTTTTATACTAGATTTTACTACTGGGCTAGACTGTCACTGACATACATATATCAGTTCTTTAGTGGCTCGACCTTACTATCCTTCATAGAATTGCAAGCTAAATTCCACTTACAAAGACCCAACTTCTATCAATATTTTCAAATTTGGCACTACATTCTCTCTTTACATTCAGTAACTCACAACTCAACTAACTTCCCCCACATTATTGCATACTTTCTGGCCTTCTTCCAACTGGTATGCAGCCACATATGGTCTCACAGCTCTATAAGGTACTACAATACACACTTGGAGTTTCCTCCATGAAGGTGGCCTGGAGTTGGAAGATCGAGATGAACTACCAAATTAAGGAAGAGACCTGGTTTAGAGCATTTAGATATACTGCAAAGGTGACAAGTTCACACCATTTTTTATTTATTTATTTATTTCAAATTCAGATTAATACCTTTGAGCCAGGGGCTCGTTTAAAAAGGCTCCAAGTCAACAAGGAATACAAGACATTTACAGGTGATGAAACATTGCAAAACAGAAAGACATCAACTAACAAGTGGTATTAGTGTGCAGTTACAACATTAAGCAGGGTACAAGAAGTAAGGAGAAACAGGACCACACTTCCAGAGAAACACATTAATGCAGCACTAATTAAGTGCAGTACAGTGTTTAACAACCATGTTACAGTTCAGACGGGGTGCTCCCAGTCTGCAGAAATGCATGTTTTAACAGCCAAGGTGAGGCTTTGTCAAAGGGAGGTAGTAGGTGGTGGGAGGGGGAAGTGGGAAGTTGTGGAACAGGAGGGTGGGAGTGAGAGAGGGTAGCGTTTGACGGGTGTGAGAACCGCTGTCAGAGGCCATGGGTTAACAGAAACACTGGCAGTCAGATTTGCTGGCAAGAAGAGATCGAAGCCCATTTTTAAAGTAGCCAAGTCTGGGGGAGTTGGCAAGGTCTGCAGGCAGATCACTGAACCATTTGGGCCCACAGTAGGAGAGGGATCTTTGGCCAAGGGAAAGAATATGCCTGGAAACAGCTCACTAGATTTTTCCATACCCTGGTGATTACAGCCCACTATCTCCCGACAGCGAGCGCTGCTTGCTGGAGGGGATGTGGCGAACAGCAAGTCAGAAATGAAGATACCATCTTGACCCCCCTGCCAGTCTGTTTGGGTGTACCACAAGGTTCTATCCTTGGCCTCCTACTCTTCAGCATCTTCATGAATGACCTGCCTGCCAATTGCCATGACCGAATTCTACTCTATGCAGATGATGCAGTCATTTTCTCTAGCCACTCCAACCCTCATCACCTCCAGCAACAGCTACAGCATAGTTTCTCAGAAGTTGAAACCTGGTTCAGGTCACGTAAACTCATCCTAAACTACTCAAAAAAAAAATCAATGCTGTTTCATGATACTCACAACAAACTCCAACAACTGGTAATCTACAATAGTGGTGGCACTGTGCTGGAACAGGTAGATCAGTTCACATACCTGGGAGTGACCCTTGACTCCACTCTTTCATACTCCACGCATATAAATAACCTAGCTAAAGCTGTGAATACATGCACAGGCCTGTTATATAGGCATTGTCTGACAGACAAAACGTTAAAACTTGCCATCCAGAGCTCAATCACCTCTTTAATTGACTATGGCATCGTAGTTTATGGATCAGCTACTGACACTGCCCTCCGGCATATAGCCATAGCCTTAAACAAGGCCTGCCGGCTCCTTACCACAGCTTCTAGACTCACACACATATGTGATCTCTATGAACAGGCTAACTGGCTACAACTTCAAGGCAGAATTAAGTATCAGACCTGCTTACTTGCTAAGAAGACAGTGCTAGGCCTCCCTCCACCAGGGGTTCAGTCTATACTTTTCCTTCACTGTGCCACCCACCTTACCAGGAGTTCTGGAACACTAATCTTTTCAGTTCCCCGCTGCCGGACCACTCAAGGGCAGTGCTCCTACAAAGTTAGGGCCTCTAACTGGTTCAACACACTCCCAGTGGATATCACCAGTGCACCGAATCTCAGCTCCTTTAAGCACAAACTATGACAGCACTTGGTGGCCAGTGCCTACTGTGACTGCTACACTTAAATTCCGTGCTCACCCTCCTGGCCTCTCCATTACTTATGCACTCTCACCACACCCTACTCCCTCCTTATTAACTCCTTGCAATATCTCACATCAGCCACCTCAGTCTTCTCCCTTGCACCCCTAGATTTCATTCCTCCCTCTCTCCATTCCCTCTCACATTCTTGTCCCTCCCCTCACCTATTACCCCCTGCACCTCCTAGCTTTTATATTCTCTCTTTCCTTTCTCCTTCTTGCCTATACTAACTCTTCTCTCCTTCCTCCACCCATCCTGTTACCCCCACGTACATCTCCCATCTCTTCTCCCTTCCCCACCATCACCAGGTACTCCTCTCCTTCACCACCTACCTTATCCCTCCAATCCCCCACCCCCTCTGTTCTTGCCTGTCCCCTACTACCTTACCCTCTCATCAATTACCTCTGGCCCACTCATGCACTTGTTAGACCACCTGACAAAACCTTTGGCAGCTCATGCATTCTGTAATGTTTTATCTGTTACTAATTCTTTTGTCTTATCTTGACAAAGCCACTGGCAGCTCATGTACTGTAATTGTATTAACCGTTACGTACCTTCCTGTTCTTGTCTATTCTTGTCCATTGTCCAAAACGTGGAACCTTTGTAAAAGAGCACTGTTTGCTCAAAGGTGTCATCCGAAATTGTCATAAATAAATCACGTGGGCCTGCCCAGAGATTAAACCATATCTTGATAACATACAACCGATTCTACAGGACATTTTTGACCCCTCTCTCCAACTTACCCCACAACTTTATATCCTACTGCAATACCCACAGGGTAGAAGAGACCCCTCTTCCTGATAACTTTTGGGTATTCTCATTACACTTGCTAAAAAAATATTTACTAGACTATGGCTGATGCCTACCCTGCCAAATGTTAATGGATGGAGAACATTAGTATTCCAAGTCTATCAGATGAAGAGACTCATTGCCTCCCTTAATGACTGCACTTAAACATGTGTGATGCGATGGCAGAGATGGTTGGTGCACGCCATGAGCAGAGATCCTACTGTAAGCCCCACTTTGTGGGTCTTACTACATTGCCCGGAAAGTAGTAGTGCCAGCTGAGGTGCCAGGCCCCATAGTTAGAGGTGGGGCCCTGGTATAAATATTGCGATGTGGCGGGATTGGTGGTTCAGAGAATCGGGGCTGTGGGCCCGGGGCCCAGGGTGGGGAACTAGCCACCTCAGCCCAACTGAAGTTCGGATCCCCAGTGAAAATGCGTTGGAACAGGGCTATGGTACCAGGGTGCCTTCTGCACCCCCAAGGAGGTTGGGCCGTGTATCTGCCGCGTAGGAGTAGGTGCCGAGGCCTGGAGAAGGGGCGGCCCATGCCATGATCCTTGGCACCGGGATGGGCCAAGGAAGTAATATGCCTAGACATCCAATGACACTGGTGGCTGCCATGGATGGCCATGGCCAGAATGTGACAGGCTGGACCATGGGGACTTGAAGGTGGCAGTCTTAAGATCCTTAGCCATATCCATGTCCACTAGGTAAAGATTAGCCCAGTTCAGCCCCGTGGAGCTGCAGAAAGTGGTGTGAGCCCCGGTCACAGAGGTGCCTTCGTTGGGTCTGCTGTGCGGCTGCTGCATCAGGCATGCAGGTTCCGTAGAAGGGACTGAGAGTATGTGAAGCTGCATTTTTGGGAATGGAGTGCCACAGCTCCACTATTGGCCCAGAGAGAGAGAGAGAGATTGGTCAGCTTATGAGCCCTGCTGCTTAGCTGGAAGGGGAAGCAAGTACAGAAATGCCCTTGAGTATTAACATTTAAACAAGCTGCTGCCATCACCAATTTTATTGGGAGCTTGCTTATGCTCCGTGTTTAAAAGGACCCAGGTTCGGGACTGTGTGCCCCAAGGACTGTACCATGGTTGTGGCTGCTGCTCCAAAGACCAAAATGAAAGTGTGCCCCCACGCTCCATGGAGCTGATGCGTTAAAAGTGGCTAGAGCCTTTATGAATTATGTTTGGGACTTGTAAATAAACCCAGATTGTTTAAAAACTTTAATTTCATTTGGACAATTGTCTTACTATTTTGAAGAGTGTAAAGCTATAAATGTTATCCTGCCTAAGAGTGTATAACAGAGTTTTGCCCCAAAGGACTGCTTGGCTGCACCCCTGGTTACCCTCCTTGCACTCGGAGCCAATCCGTCCACTAGTGAACTCTTGAATCTCCGGTACAATTTTATTTTTAATCAGTATGGTTCTGGACTGTGTTTTCAGGCTGTAATGCACCCCCTTCCCCACAAACAATACCATCAAAGTACCCCTAGACAGGGGAGGAGGCTTGCACTACCATAGTTTCATAAAGAACGACTATGAACCATAGGATATGGGGTGGGCTGACCAATCTTATTCCATAACATTTTTTGAAGACCTGGATACATGTGACTCCCTGAGACGTCCTTCCTGGTCCCTGGCTACTGAGCCACTTCTAAAGTGGGGTAACATAGCAACAAGGGAAACTTAAATGCATAAATTTTTCCGCACCATAAATTACTTTTTATTAGAAATTGCATAATGTACTCTCCACCAGTCTGTACCAAAGGGGGTAGAGAACGTTAAATTAAGGTGCTGTTTCATGAACACCATTGTGCTTAAATGTACCTGTCGCAAAGTATATATATATTGAATATCAAGTTGTAAGAGGATGATCCATGCTGTACTCAGAAAAAGTTGAATAAACATTATATTTACCAAAAAAAAAAGAACAGTATAAAAGTCAAATTTCAAACTGGGATTACAGCATAAATATAGAGAGGTAAAAGGAGTATGACAAATGAGAGTTACAGCCTGATAGGTCTAAATCCATTGCCTTTGTTTTGCTCTTCCTATTCTGGTTAGTCTAGAAATAAAAGGAAAAAAAGAAGAAAGCCGAGTACATATGAACTGAAGCACTGATATTCAGATTAGACAACAGATCACAAAAATGGATAATACATCCCAAGCCTTTCATTTTAAAAATGGAGTTAGAGTAAATGAAACATTTAACTCTGGATCTTCTGGGGCATTTAGGCTGAAGATTCAGAGGGCTTACCGACTTAATATCAAGTTGTTGAAATCACCACCTTTTGGATGCCGCACACCTTATCAACAGCTTTAAATCTGAAAACATGTTCCTCGGGGTTCCTGGCTTGATTTGTATGTAACGCAGTTGCATATGTTAAATCACCCCCTGTAATGGCCCTGAAGTTTCTTACAGTTTTGCCAAGACAGAAAGCAATGCAACAACATTTGATCAGACAAGTAACTCCTGTAGAATCACTTCCATGATGCTGGCGCTCGACTGTGGAGTCAGTCGAGAAATTGCAACTGTGCACGTGCAGTTCTGATCCCGACCAGCAATTAGGGTTTGCCACCTGTCAGGTTTTACCTGGTGATCAGGTTTTCTGGGTCCGTATCAGGTAATCCGGTTTTGCTGTGTGCTGGTCAGGTTTTTGAGCCATTTTGAGTGCTCACATACTTTTGAAACAAATGTTGTCATATTATTCATTGTTTCAGCTGCATGGCCAGCTTACAAACAAGTTCTGTTGTCAATATAACCTTTGTTTGTGAAAGCAGTCAGCCTGGGAGGTGTAAAGTATGGCCATTAACACCATTAGCACTTACTTAACCTAATCTTTTCCACTGCATCTTGTCCTTTATTGATATAACAGATGGCCTTCTAGGAGAAACAATGCATGATGACTCATAAAAAGGGGTGGGGCTAGGGGCGGAGCTTAGGATCCGGTTTTTGCCCCATCCAAAGGTAGCAACCCTACCAGCAATGCAGTATGCAGTTCTCTTGCTTGTCAGCCACCCACACAGAAATAGAAGGACACGTGTTGCACATCAAGTGACACCGGAACATTAGTATGTCCATCACAACTCTATCAAAGGTGGCGGCTGACTGAAGCAGTCTACCACTGGATCCTAGTGCCCCTTTACAAATCACAGGCAAATGCTTATCCCAAGGACAGCCAAGAATGGCAACATGGGTGTCCAAAAGAAAAAAAAACGCTATCTGGGACAGGCAGACAGTCAGTTTTTCCGAACTCTGATTATACAGCAACTTGTCAATATATTTTGATTGTCCTCTATGCATTTTCAATGCTGAATGGTATTGTAAAAACGTTTTATCTACTGTAGCCCTGATAAGCAGCTTTGCTCCTTATGTAGGTCTACAAGACCTCTTAGAACCCCCTAAAGCAGGGGTTCTCAAATGGTGAGGCCAGCCTCCCTGGGGAAGCCCCAACCTGTTCCAAGGGAGGCTCAAGCAAGTCTGAAAAAGTGCTGTATTTAAATTTTGAGTTTTATGTATTTTGTGAGAAGAGATGAAGCAAACTGAAAGAGGATAATAGTAGGTGAGTTTTATGTATTTATTTACTAATAAGTGACAAGAGAAGGTGAGTGAGCCAAGGCTCATTTCAGGTGTACCCGGGGAAGGGTAGGGAGTGAATACATTTCAAAAGGTAACTGCAAAACAATCAAGAAATACACAATGAACAATAGTGTAAACACATATGAACAATTAACTAATAATGAGCGGTGGTAATTGATCAATTTCTAGACTGATGGCAGAACAGCCCAAATACAAGGGTTGAGCACAGAAGTGCTAAGAGCAATAGAAGGAAGGAGCAAAGTAATCCCAGAGAAGTTGCTTAGGAGCAGGGATGGATGGGGAGAGGCAAAGTATGTAGGAAGGTAATTTCATATAGAGAGGAAACAGAAAGTAGTCTGACCCATGAAGGTACTGCACCAAGGGGTAACAATGGTTCAAGAATGAAATTAGCGTAGCAAGAAGGCTGGCCTGTGGGGAGGCGGGGTACAATAAGCTGAATAATAATATTTTATTTGTTATTCAGATAACACCTTTGAGCACAGGAGCTCATTTTCAAAGGTTCCATGTCAGTGTAAGACAAAGAACTGAATGTGAGCCAAGTACTCAAAGGGGTTTCATTGTGCACTGTGCAAAGTACAGTATGTTATTTTTCTTTGGGGAGGCCCAAGATTATTTCAGTTTTTGGGGGAGGCTCAAAATCTTTTCCAAGGATTTGGGGAGGCTCACTGTGACAAAGTCTAAGAACCATTGCCCTAAAGGATTAATTCCGTGATAACTGAGTGGGTTGTGCCAGCTCCAGCCCTCTGAGGGGAGGGGCCAGCTGACTGTAGCTTAGTCAGCTGCAGGACGGTGTCTCAGTCTGGAGAGGCGACTGCCAGGAATGTATGCCTGCTCCCCTTGCTGAACCTCTAGTCCTGTGTAGAAGGCCCAGAACCATCTTACTGGTATTGTGGCAGCTGCCTTCAGCCAGGATTCCCCGGGGAGAGACTCTCCCATGTATTTTGCTTGTTCAAGGCTGAAAGAAGAGGAGGTGACATCTAAGAACCAACACCCATGTGCAAATAGAGAAATAGATGTAATATAGAACTGTATTTACCGGACTGTATAGGGTACTCAACGGTATCCTCCCTCCCTGTGCCAGACAGCAGTATGTGAAAGTATATCCCTGTAGCAACAATTTGGTCTGGCTCACAGAAGTCATGTCGTGGGAGAGGGTGGGAGGCAGCACCTGTGGTAGCATCAGATCACCAGTGGGTGTCCGCCTCTCCTTGCTTTTAAACTATGGTCCCCTCATGTGGGCACAAAGCCTTAAGAAGTACTACTGTGGGCATGGACTCTCTGCCCGGGGGGGGGGGTCAAGTCTTGGGGGCGAGTGGAAGGTATTATTTGTGGTTCCCTTGGACGCGCAGCGAGTGTATTCCTCTCCTTGCAGTGTAAACTGTGTGGGGAATAAGTCTCTGTGGATACCAGTGTTTAGTTTTCCAAGAGAGCTGGTGGAGCAAGAGTGAATCTAAGGGCCTTGGGCCTCTACATAAATTCCTTATGGCTGCAGGGCAGGTAGTGAAAAACAAGTATCAGGTTTAGTGGATGCTTGGTTGGTGCTTACCCCCCCCACCCCGGTAGCTCTAGGGGATGAATAGTCCACTGCTGCAGAAGGACTGTGCAGGGTGAAGTACAGTATGATGCTCAGAGTAAGTCAAAAGTACACTGCACCTTTGGAATAAAGCTACTAAGTGTCCTAAAAAGCAGATCCCCATCATGAGTCCTGGCTACAGGGCCCTAATATCTCCATGCTATCCTGAGGTGGTTACCTTTACAAGATCAAATGTGTTTCAGCCTGTGGCAAGCCATATTATAAATCTACACTTGACTGCCTTACTGGGTTGTTGGCACAAACTTGCCAACCAAAGGAGTGAGGAGTATCATTTGAACAATGCCTGTCTTGTCACCCCCTTGGTGACTGGGGTTCAGAGACTGCCTATATAATCTGGTATATAAAGACAGTGATAAAAATGCAGCCAACTCATATGGGGACTAGCAATGTTCATGAGATTTAAGTAAATAAAAGGGATCCTGTTTTGAAGTTATTCAGTGTTTGGACATTAAATACATTACTGGAGATTGTTCTGTGTTGCTAACCCCTTCCTTTGCAGCCTGGATTCCTTGATGTGCTCCTGGGTGCCCAGAGGTTATCTCAGTCCTGCAGGTCAAATAAGTGGCAAAGTAAAGGTGTATGCTCTCCTCCTTACATTCAACTTATCCCTAGACCAGGGGAGGGGGCTATACTACTATAACTAAATACTGTAAGGACACTTTTGAAAATGAGCACCTGCTAAGTTGGACAAGTAAGCAACAATCCCTGACAGGTTGGGTGGTACTGGGCTATACTGGACCACCCAGGGGCGTAATGAGGCACACCACCACAGGCAGAGGTCCTTATAGCTTATAGAAATTCTGGTATAGCCCGCATCACCTGTCACGAACCCACCCCTGGGGGTCAGGCTCACTGAGCTCACACTGTCCATCCTTAAGTGCCATCCGTGATAGGGACACCCTCCTCATCATTTAGAATGCTCACCGAGGTCACGACTGCACCTCTGCTACAAGGATCCCGGGCATCCCTCTAGCTCTCAATAAAGGGCACAATACCAGTCTCGAGTCTTGTGGCCAGCTATGAACCTTTCCTTGGCTATTACACAAAAGAGGAAGACCCAGATGTCACACTCTCTTCGGGGTAGCAGCATAACACCTGATTTGGTCTTCTCCCTACAGGACATGCAACAGCCTGGTTCAAAATCTTTGTAGACTCTGGTATTCTCCCTATCCATCCAGATGTCCCTTACAGACCCTTTTTCAATTTGGTTGCTTATGATGTGACCCCTTTGGCAATACATTTTCACAGATTATTAATACTGTTTTCACAATTCACACACAAATAAGTATAAACCTCACAAAGGGAGATATTCTTTAGGAAAACAAAAGTTTTTACTAAAATAATTAAATAAAAGCAGTTACAACTAAAAGAGAACATACACTATTTTAGGTTACAGTATAAGAAACAAAATGGAAAAATATACAGAAAAACACACTAAAACATGTTGGCAAAGTCTACATTAGATATGAGATATCAAAATCCAGAAACTCGCTGGTTTGCAAAATATTTCAGTCTTTCTGTAGCAGCTTTTGGTTCTTAGGCAGTCTGTGTGCTGGCAGTTGTTCGCTTGTGGTCAGGAGAAAGAGTCCAAACAGAATGGCCCTTAGTATACGTGCTGGAGAGTTTAAATAGATGACCCCCAGTCTGTGAGTAAAGGCTAGTTAGGCCACTGGGTGTCATTCTTGTGCTTCCCAAAAATCTTATTTTCCTGATAATCTTTGGTGCTTCAGATTCCCATAGTTAACCCAGGTTTTACAATCATAATTTCTGTAAATGGAATTTCACACAGGCCTGTTAGAAGGATCTTTCCTGGCTAAAACATCCTAGGCTTTTGAACTGGCTTAATTTAATTAATTATAAGGAATATTCTGTAAGTTTTATGATTATACAAGCCGATTTTATTACTTTTGTTTCCCTTGGCCAGTTAACTTAGAGGAACACCCTTTGATCAGTTATCCACAAGCTTTTAGACAAGAACTTGTCAGATTCCTGGCAAGCAAGGCTGGCCTGCAAGTCAGAGGAAGGTCAAACCCCTCTTTAAAAAAATCCAGTCTTTTCTCTGTGTGCCTTTGCTGACGCTGGTATGTACATTGTACACAGAATTACATAAAAAACATATATACAACAGAATTATATCTAGAAATAAGGGATAGCAATGTAGTAGTTTGCCACATCACCCACCCAAGTGGGTACTATTCTGCTTAGAAAATGCATATTGGACTTTTTATGAGGTGTACAAAAAAATGTAAAAAAGTAATTAAACCTAATTTAAAAAATGCTTTTGTATGTAAAATAGGCCCTCTACTGATAGAATTACATGAAGAGGACACTGCTGTTTTTCAAAGAGTTTTTTTTGTTCCCCCTTCATGTTTCCCCCAGATAAAGATACACATTTATACAGTACACACTGTAGCATCTGTTATGGTGTGGAGAAAGTACGGTTGCGTAAGAACTTACCATAACAGTAGATCTTTGAGAGTATCTCTTGCAACAGGTCAGAACGAGTTGGATTCAGCCACAGGCATCATCTCCTTCGGATGATTATTTATTTTTTTTATTTATTTGTTTAACCAGGAGTAACACACTAAGCTGAAAGCTTTTTTACAGGAGCGACCTGGGAGCATAGGGAAGTTAAGTGACTTGCTCAGGGTCACACAGTATGCAAGTGGAAGCTGTGGGATTCAAACCCAGGTCGGGTCTTCTGGATGTCACCAGATTTGCAGCTCAGAGCCTTAAACCACTGCGCTATACTGCCTCCAACAGTACATTATCACAGCAGTCGACCCTGGGACCTCCCCCAGCACCACCACGTGGTGTTCACCTGGCAGGTATAAAAGGGGGAGGTCCCAGCCACTCTTTAATTCATTTTCCATCCCAGTGACCATATGTGTAACTATATCTCAGGGCCTCTGATGAGAACCGAGGAGGGAAATTAGGGCAACAGCTCATGGAGTACCAGAGACAGGAGCAAGGAACCCTGTTGAAGCAACAGCAACGGGGAAGTAGTATGGGGCTGTATGACCTGCTCCAAGAGATACTCTCGAAGATCTACTGTTATGGTAAGTTCTTACAGAACCATACTACCTTCTTCAAGGCAGTCTCTTGCAGCAGGTCATAATGAGTGGAAGATTCCCAAGCAGTTGTTATACCCAGCGGGAGGAGGAGGAGGAGGAAGCAAATCATGAATGTTCAGGACAGCAGGCCTTGTAGGACGGCCCTTCCAAAAACAGTTTGCCTCTTAGAGGCGATGTCTAGACTGTAATGTTTAGTGAAGGTATGTACAGTAGACCACGTGGCGGCTTCGCAAATATCCAAGGCCGAAACACCCCGGAAACATGCCGTGCTTCTGGCAGAATGTGGTTTTACAACACCTGCGAGAGGTACATTGTATGTAGCATGAATAAACATAATGCAGTTGCCCAACCATGTGGACAAGAACTGCTTAGAAACACTGACACCCTGGTTTCCAGGGGCAAAAGAAACAAAAAGTTGCTCAGATTTTCACAACTTGGAAGTGCAAAGAAGGTAAATACTCAATGTTCTGTGCACATCAAGAGTATGAAGCAAGGCTTCCCCTGATTTCTGAGGATCCGCAAAGTATACTGGTAATTGGATGATTTGATTTAAAGTAAATTCAGAAACAACCTTAGGCAAGAAAATTAGTGCATAAAGACACCTGGTCATTATGAAACTGAATATGTAGAGGTTTGCACATCAGTGCGTGCAACTCCAAGACACGTCTGCCAGACATGATGGCAACTAAAAACACAGTTTTCCAGGATAGATACCAGAAGTCACTGGATTCAGTGGGCTCAAAGGAAGTCGTGGTCAATTTTTCAAACGCGAAATTCAAATCCCTTACAGGGACTGGATCCCTGTAGGGGACGTAGGTGCAGAATACCTTTCAAAAAGGTCTGAATTAATGGTAACTGGGACAAAGGAATGTTGTGCACAGGCAAATGAAATGTGGCTATGGCCGAAAGGTGAACTTTCACAAAGGAATATTTTAGTACACCCTCCGACAAGGAGAGCAAATAATCTAAGATGCGCTGAAGAGAACACTCATAAGGATCAAAGTCCAGAGCAGACACCCAAATAAAGAAGCGTTTCCACTTCAGAGAATAGGAAGACCAAGTAGATGGCTTCCTAGCAGCTCGGAGAACTTCCGCCACCTTCGGGGGCACCTGGAAGCATGAGAGGACTACGTCCCAGGAGCCAGGCATGCAGGTGGAGGGAGTGAAGGCCAGGGTGTAACAGGGAGCCTTGTGCCTGGGACAGTAAGGCTCAACAAACAGGCAGAGAGATTGGTTCTGTGTCAGAGAGCTGTAGAAGCAGAGGGAACCAAATCTGTTTCGGCCAGAACGGTGCTATGAAAATCATAGATGCCCTGTCCTGGACCAGTTTGAGTAGTGCTCTCTGAACAAGTGAAAAGGGCAGAAAGGCGTACAGAAATCTTCCTGTCCAGAAAGGAGATAATGCGTCCTGCCACACAGTTCCAGGACCTCACACGAGACAGCAGTAAAGTGGCAGTTTTGCATTTTGCAGAGAAGCAAACAGTTCCATCTTCGGTTGGCCCCACAAGCGGAAGACGTAGTTTAGAATGTTGGGCAAGATTTCCCACTCGTGGGCCTGCGCAGCTGGACACCCAAGGGATGTGTACTGCCAGAAGATGAATATTTCTCTGGCTTGCCCAATACCATACCTTTATTGATTCTCTGCACAGAGGGTAGGAATGGGTGCCACCTTGTTTATTTATGTAGTGAACTACCGTAGAATTATCTGATTGCACGTGCAGGCAACCTGGGGGGAGGTGAGCCTCGAATGCCTGTAAGGCATAGAGTATCGCCCGTCGTTCCAATACATTGATGTGGAGGCAGGCCTCCTCTGATGTCCAAGATCCTTGTGATCTGACGTGCAGGAGGTCAGCACCCCACCCTGTCAAGGGAAGCGTGTGTCATCAGAATGAGACTCGGGAAGAGAGATTGAAATGGCATGCCTTGCATATAATTGTCCTGTGACTTCCACCATTGCAGGGCTCGAAGAGCCAGGGAAGACAGCAGGACCGGGGCATCGTAATCCTCCTGTTTCTGGTCCCATTGGACTCTAAGGGACCAGTGAAGGACCCTCATATTCAGCCATGCATTGGGGACCTTCAAGATCGTGACTGCCAAATGTCCCAGGAGTCAGAAATAGTCTCTTGAAGAGACCAATCTGCTGGATTCTAAGCTGTGCGTTAAAGCAATCAGAGTGTCCGCCCAAGCCATGGACAGAAATGCCTTTCCCATGGAGAACTCCAGCACAGCTCCGATATATTGAAGGCGCTGAGTAGGGTCCATTTTGGACTTTAGACAGTTTACCGCAATCCCTACTTGGGTGAACAACTGAAGGGTTCGAGAAAGTGTGTGAGACAACTGGTGTCAGGAGGACGCTTTCAGGAGCTAGTCCAGGTATGGAAAGACATACAGGCCGTCCCTTAGGAGGGCCGATGTGACCACTGCAAGGCATTCTGTAAACACCCTTGGGGCCAAGAAAAGACCAAAAGGGAGGGCCCCGAACTGGTAATGATAACCCTGGAACATGAAACGGAGAAACCGTCTGTGAGCCAGGTGCATCATGATATGGAAGTATGCATCCTTCATATCCAGAGAGCAGAGCCAATCTCCTGTGTTCAGCAAAGGGAGAAGTGTCAGAAGGGACACCATGCGGAACGTTTGGTAAATGATGTAGAGGTTGAAACACCTCAGATCCAAAATGGGGCATAAATCCTTCTGTCCATTTGGGGACCAGAAAAAAGTGATAGTAAAATCCTGCACCCTTCTGAGGAAGGGGGACTGGTTTGATAGCCCATTTTGACTGTAATGCATTTATCTCGGTCCATAGGACCAGTGCCTGGTCTGTTGAGTAGTGAGAGACCCTGGGTGGCGATGGAAGAGGCATCTCCGTGAACTCCAGTGTGTGTGTCCCATCTCGACCTGTTGCAGGAGCTGTTGGTTGGAGGAGATAGCATGCCAACCTTGCAGGTGCAGGGAAAACCTGCCCCTGATGGCTGTGGGTAGGGCCTCCATACCCACGACCGGAGAAAGACCTTCAAGTGGAAGGCTGGCCTGCTGGGGGCCGGCAGGGACAGAATAGGATTTCTGGGCATTTCTAGGACCTGGCAATTGCAACTGAGGTTTTCTTTTATTGACAGGTTGCCTGTTGAACGAGAGATGGCCCCTGTGGGACGGCCCCTCAAGGAACCCCTAAAGGTTGTTTTGGCCTTAGGGTGGTAAAGGGTCCGCACCAATTGAAGGGTACGATCGGAGTCTTGTAAATCTTTCAAGATGTCCTGGGTCTGTGGACTGAACAGCTGAACTCCTTTAAACGGAGCATTCAAGATGGATTGCTGTACATCCTGGGAAAAAATAGATACCCTGAGCCAGGCGTGACGCCTGAGACATACACCAGCAGAGGATGTACGAGGCGTAGTATCCACGGCATCATAAGTGACCCTCTGCAGGTGGCGGCCTACCACCGTCGCAGTAGATAGTTTCACCATCAGGTCCTCTTGGACAGAACCCGCTGGGAGGGACGGGACTGTCGCCTGGGAGGCTTTTAGAATTTCCTCCTGATATTTCAGGAGGTGTCCCATGTAACTGAGTGCAAGGAGGGACAAGGTGGCCAAAGAAAAAAACACATTTTTGAATGGCATCTCATTACTTTGATTCCGTATCTGGGGGCTGAGCACCCATGTACTGAGGCCTGCAGGACCTATCATGTGCGGCATTGATCACCACCGAGTCCACGTGAGGTGGAGACATGAAGTAGGGGTGATCCACCGGAGCTTGATATAGCCTATCAGCCTTCCGCGGTTTGGAGGGAATCTTGAAAGGCTGCTTCCAGGCAGCCATGATAGCCTCCTCAAAGGCGTCCACCAAAGGGGGGATAACCAGAGTGGAGCATTCTGGCACACCTAGGTACTGAGCCAATTTCTTGTGAGAAGAATCCTGCTCAGTGCCCTGGAACCTGAATGTTTTCTGAAGGTGGATCATAATGTCTGAAAACGTCGGGTCATCTGGTGGAGAACAAGGGAGTTCAGGGGTACTCCCCCTGAACAGAGGAGGACTGAGGGGATTCCTCATGGTCCATGTCATCCTCTTCCTCTCCGTCTGCCAGACCCCGGTCCTGTGGGAAAGGCTCCTCCATGTCCACATCCTGGGTGTACAGACCCGGGGAGACAGGGGAAGAACTGGTCATCCACTGGGCCAAAGGAGGCCTAGATGGAGCAGAGACCGGAGGTGACCCCTCCCTAGGGGGGGGGGCGTTGGGTCTGAGTGAGGTCTAGGATGGTGTTCACCAGTGCCTGGACATCTATCATGGCCATCTGTCCAGTGGAAGTGGCCATGGCAGATTGGGCGGAGCAAATGGGCACCACTGACGAAATGGGAACAAGCAGTGGAATCAAACAAGCAGCCATCAACGAGGAGTGTACATAGGACCCCAGGATCATTAAAGATCGTGCCAGTAGTAAGCTCTGTAGTGCAAGGCTGGCCATCGATGAAGAGATTGTCAATGGGCCCCTAGCCCCTGTCATCGGCGACAGCATCGTCAATGGAGTATCCAGAATCGTCAGTGACTTCTGCAGAATCTTCGACAGAATGCTGTGCATCATCGACGACAGAACTGCTGACAGGCCATGAGGCAAGGCCGTTGACAAGCCAGAAGTCATCATCAACGGATGATGGCTAAGCAGCATGGAAGGTTGGGGCGGCATTTTAAGCTGCAGGATTATACCAGAGCTGAGCCATTGATGAGGAAGGAGAGGTGCCCACAATCACTGATGGTTTAGAAGACGATGTGTGAGGGACTACCTGCTCCATACTTACATGTGCAGAGGATGACACAGGGGTGGCAGAGACATGCTTAGTCTTAGAGACATGTTTCTTACCATGACCCTGTGTTGAGATGAAGGGGTCTCCTGTGGAGCAGTGAGACCCTGAAGAGGACGCCAAGAGTCTCTAGAAGAGAAGCGGTGCTGCTGCTCCAAGGGTGCTACCTTCTGCTCCATGAGATACTCACGGAGCTGCTGCAACCATCAGTGTTTCGTGGCTTTGTTGAATTTATCAAAGAAGGCACATTCCATGGAGTTGTGTTCAGGACCAAGGCAATGAACACAGACTGCGTGGAGGTCCTCTTTTGTAATTCTGTGGCCACAGGAACAATGGCTCCGAAGACATCAGTAGTGAATATTTACAAATAAGTGTAACCCCCCCCCGGTCCCCTGGGATTACTAGAATCCCATCACTGTCAGTGCTGGGTAGGGAAGACAGCTGATGAATAACTGGTTAAATGGTTTTCACCTGCTCCCTCTCTATTTACTTGGTCTCAGCTGAGTTGAGAGAGGTGATGTTATTTAGAACTCTAGCAGCAGCATAAGCCATGGTAGCTAGCTGTGAGTGGGGAGCTTTCGAATTTTCAGGAGTTCTGTGTCAGAAGCCAGAGTGAGCAGTTGGAGGAGTGAGGAGCTGCAGTGTCGGCCCTGAGAGGACAGCCTATTTTTCTCACCCTAGTACTGAGAACCATCTGCCAGTAGAAGTGGTGGAAACCATCTAGCAGGAGTTCCTGATTTTTCTCATCCCCTGTGAGATGAGAAGGACTGCAGAATGGATCCAAGGGGCAGTCCCCTGACTTTGATCCTGGACACTGAAGCTGCCTGTTTGTGTACAACCATGAGTAATCTGACTTTGGGTATCCCAGGAGGAATGTGCCTGTGTTTTCTTTTGGGGGTGTACTCTGATAAAGGGACTTATGCACCAAGTTCTGTTCTGTTTGAGACTGTTCTCATCCCTTCCTAAAGTTGGCTGACAATTGTGGGGTCCCCAGAGAGACTTGGCACATTGTTCAGGACTTTAATTTACACTCAGAAGTAGTGTGTTTCTAATGCTGAATGGGACAGACATTCCAGGATGCATGCTTCTACTGTTTTACTAAAAGTTTGAGGTGTAACTCTGAAAGAATGGCTGGGTATCAACAACTGTGGAAGCAAAGGTGGGCAGCCCCCATCTGGAATGACCAGTTCAGCACTACAGGTTCCATAACGGTGCCTGCTTATTCAGGACATGGTGGCCAATGCCTGAAGAGAAAGTTTACCCCTGGTGTGGGTTGTGCTAATTCCGAACACCAGTGGCCAGCTGCCACATTGCCAAATGTTTAAATCCTATGCCATATGGAAAATGTTCTAAGTTGTGGCCAGTGCTACGAGAAGGAATTGTGTGCTCAATTGTGGTCAGTGCCACTAGAATAAATTTGTGTTTCAGCTGAGGCTTTGCTGCTGAAGAGAGTTCAGGGACCTATGCAATATGGAATGTTTCGAGTTTCTGTCCGCTATGGACTTTTGTCGTTCTGCACTGCCTTGTGCCATGAAGTGTAAACCCTTGGGGGTCCACCTTTGCTTTTGTGTACCATTGTTGGAATAAAGCCACACTTTAGAACCCCAACCTAGTTTAGACATTCTTGTTACCTGCTCCCTGTGTGGAATCACTGGGTACCCCTCCAGAAGTACAGACCTAGCATAGCTCCTAGCAAATGATCTCTCCTCAGGACCTGGGTATAATGGTCATTTTGTATGAATTTGCTTTTGTACACCCCCAACCCTTTCTGACCTCTAGAAGTAACAAACTTGGCATACATTCCCAAAGCTAGGGATGGTACCAAAAAGTGTCTGATGTAGTTTGGGTGCTCAGTTGAGGGTACCAAGGGGTAGCTTATTGTGCAAAGTAACGGGAGGGGGTGTGGTTATATAAAAAATAATTTGAAGCTGTGGGTCGTAGAACTTTTCTATGATAACTGGAAAGCAGGAACTCCGAAGCAGGACTTGTTGCACGCAGGTTGCTGTTGCAAAGAACTGAGGAGTGGCTGGGACCTCCCCCTTTTATACCTGCCAGGTGAACACCACGTGGTGGTACTAAGGGGAGGTCCTAGGGTCGACTGCAGTGAAAATCATCCGAAAGAGATGACACTTGCGGCTGAATCCCACTCTTATGACCTGCTGCAAGACACTGTTTTTATGATTGTATTTGACTGTCTTATGGCAGTCATATGAAACGCTGTAAGTTACGGGATTGTAGTGAGCATCGTCCGTAAGACTGGCAGTCGGTGACCAGCGAATGTAGGGGTGCAGTTATGAGAGTGGTTGAGTGGCACACTTAGTGATGATGATCAGAAAGATGAGAGGAGACAGCCTGCCCTCTCACTGGTAAGACACTGGCAGTTGCAAGATATGACTGTGAAGTAGGTTGAGGTGAATTGGGCAATGGAGTGGATAGTTGTAAACTTAGCATGGCACGAGTGTCACTCTAGCACTAAGGAAAGCACACGACCTCAGCACGTTGTTACTGAGGATAAGAAAATGAAATAATGCTTTGATGCCACTACTGAGAAAATTTTGAAGGCTGTTTAGGATATAGTCGGGTTGAGGTTTTGCTCGCGGGGGGGCTTGTTTGCTCACTCAGTAAGCACAAAAAATGTGGTGCTGGTTAGTTTTCTAACATTTTATGGGGCACAATGATTTTCACTGTAAAAAAGCAGGCTGGCACAGGGACTAGTTCTTCACTGGTCTTTGTTGCCTGTCAGCCAATCAGAGAGCAGAGTTTGTCTAACCCATTTTCTAATCCTTTTTCATATATTATATGAATTTATAAAATGGGGAAACAATTTAAGCTTCTCTGATTGGTTACGTAGGTCTCAGAGCCATGTCCTTATACAGCCACATCGTCGCAACCTGCACTACATCAAAGCAAGCCAACGCAGCACAGCTGTAGTATCAATGTTCCCTCACAGCTACTATCAAGAACAGTGATCTCCTTGGCCAAGCTGTCTCAACAAGTCGCATGTCGCAGAGTGCTGAACATGAGTCGTGGCAACAAACTCATAGTGACATTTAAAAGAACAAAACCGGAACATCACCAGAAAAGACACCCTAAACATTTTTTTTTTTTTTTTTTTTTACTGAAGTCTCACCTCTGTTTCTTCATGTGGTTCCCCTCTGTAGTTTAAACCAAATGCAGTAGTCAGCAAACGTAGTATCGCTGCTTTGAAATGTGACTACAGCCCCTGTCGTCAAGCGGTCTTAAAATTAAATCAGACCCTGCGTGTCCACCAGATGTTTGTCCAAACTACGAAACACTTTTTTTAAAACCTGTATTACAAACCAGCTTGCCGTTACAAGGGGAATATAAGAAGCGCTGTGAGAAAAGCGCTAACTACGGCGGCTGCAGTGAGACACGCTCGCTCTCACTCAAACTGATGGTCAGTGTAAGGCAAACGGCTGCTGGGGGGATTTGAAGCAAATAGCACAGTTCAGGCTTCACTTAAAATGAAAAAAAATGGACTAGATGGTGTGATATTAAAGGCAACACTGTGCACAGAAATGTATAGGGAGTCCTGCACTGCTGATAAACACATCTGAAAAGACATTAACATAGGGACTATTTTTTGTATTTTAGTTATTAAAACCTCTTTTTTTATCTTTCTGACTTTTTTTGTTGTTGTTGTTAATAATTACTTGGGGACCCATTTTATAAGTGCAATAAGACACTCCGAGGTGTGGGTTATGGACTGATAAGAGCACTTCCCAGGTGCTAAAGGCACTCGGTGCAAGCACCTCATGCCTCATTACGCACCTGGGGTGTGCTCTTATCAGGCCATAACCCACACCTCGTTGTGTCTTATTGCTGGCAAAACACATACTACTACTACTTTTACAGTATGCTTACTAATCTCTGCTTGGGTGAATGAACTTGATGGGCTAAAGGCTCACTGGTATGCTACTATAACTATGCTAGCCTAGATTCACAGCAAACTCATATTGATAATTTGCACTTTAGGTGGTGGAATCACTTCTCTTGTAGTACTCACGTGAACAATGACGACGAACACGGTGCAGAAAATATTACATAACTGTGTAAGACTTGGTGAAACAGAGCGGTTGGGTTATTGTACAAGTTTATGTAATGGGCATCAGAATTTAAGCATCCTGATTGGTCCATACCTGTGTAATATTCCTTCTTACACACAGGAAAAAGGACCAGTAGTGCCCTGTGGGCACTGATCCTAGTAAAGATGCCAGTTAGAATGTTGGCAAATTGAAAATCAGCCATCTTGTTTTCATCAACTGCGAGTGACATGCCAGGCTGTATTTTCAGTCTGTCAACATTTTTCTAAACAAAATTCAAGATTTGCATCATTAAAAAGAAAAACTGCCAGGATAAAATCCCAGCCCGCCCACTCACTCGATGGCTGAACTGCTTTCTCGCAACCCCCCCCGGCGCGTGCTCTAACTAAACGAGCAGGCAGGCACTCCATACTTCACTCCCTTAGCGCTACAGTGTCCCAACACAATATTGATACCCTAACAATATTTCCCATGTTGTTCTGAGAAAACTGTACCTCAAATGACAGCGTAATGCAACAGTTACAGAAATCTTCCACTTTCATACTCCGCTTCCGTATGGCGTAACGGCTTTCTGCTGTGTCCTTTAACAAAAGCAGCTTGTTCTCCCTAGCTCTACCCATTACCGTAACCTACAAAAATCATAAAAAAAAGACAGTATCATTTCTTGTTCAAACTAAATTATGAGTACTGCTAGTTGGGGGGGGGTGCCATGACAACTACAGAAATACAAGTAAGGATGCCTTAGCACCTCAAAAGTCAAGTAAAAAAAAAAAGGCAGAGGAACTATTTTATGAAAAATTAGAACAAACACGTTAATTTTTTACTATTAAATATTATGCATTTTAGTTATCACATACATCTGTATTTTAGATAAACATTTCATAAGTGCAATAAGACACTCCAGGATGTGCATTAAGACACTTTAACACATGGCTAGAAGGGTGGCCACGTGCCTCACTACGCCTCCTGGCTGTGTGTTAAAGTGTCTAATGTACACCCTGTCCTGTCTTATTGCTTACTTAATATTTAACCCCTGCTCCATATATATTACTCACTCCCTACAGCAACTGTGGCTTTTTTTTTCCACATTTGGACTCCATGTACATGGGCATAACACGGGTGTAGTAAGTATACTGACTGTACATACTGCGCAAGTTTTTTTAAGCGTTTGTCCCAAACCCCATGTATTTTTGTAACCATCATTGTTCTATTCCGAAATATTTCATTTCCTGTACGCCACTGTGTAGTATCTGCATAACAACTCCTGCCATCCATGGTTTCTGCACTTATTATATATCTTACTGCCATTATTTTTTGTTGTAACACGGCATTAATCGTTCAGAGAAAATCGTGAGCCGCGATAGGCACAACAGCGTCACGGGACCCTAGCCGGAGCGGGCATTAACCCAGCTGATATGCCGTGCCCGCTCAGGCAGTACCGGCAGCAGCCAGACCCCCAGCCTAGCAGCACTGGGTCCTGTGGCCCAGCGAGATGAGGAGTGAGAGGGCCCGGGCAGGTAGCCTCACTAGCCATCCGGCGCGGAAGCCGGGAAGGGGAACCAGAACCCTTGGCGGACATCTGCGACAGGCTTCAAGCACCCGACAGGCAGCGGACCTACTGAGAGCGCCATTGCGGGCACGCCATCGAGCCAGCAGGCTTCACTGTTGACACCTTCACCGCCTGGCACGGTGAATTTCTTCTATGGGACGGCCGCGGTGATGGAGAGTAGAAGCAGCGGGCGGAGAACAGAATGGAGGACACACCCAGGAGCAGCATGGACACCCCAGCTGGAGCACGGCAGCGCCGGAGCAGTGTCCCGGAGGCAGCAGGAAGTGAAAGCCCGCAGCATGCACAGTGCGACTACAATCCTCCTCGCAGCAGCCGAACCATGCACCGGAGACCTCCCACGGCGGGTATGAGGAGAATACCCGCACCGAACTGCAGACAAGTGGAGCAGGGATGTTGGCCGCATGCTGCTGCGCGAATCTAGGGACAAAACCTGATGACCACATCTGTATGTATGTAATGTAATAGACCGTTCTCTGAAACTCAAGTAAAGCTTTACAGACTTTGCACCGCCTCCGCCTGTCATCGTTCATGTCGCACAGTGGAGGCCCCTGCCAGGCGTCTCCACCGACCCGCGGCCCGATGTACAAGCACATTAAGCCACTCCGTCGGTGGCATCTAATGCGATTGATGCATGGGGGGACGGTGGTGGACCTTGGCCTTTGGCCTCGCTGCCACCGCCCCCCCCCCCCATGTATCAATCCAGCATTAGATGCCACCTTCGTCATGGCTTAATGCCTACTTGTTTCTACCCATTGTATTTTTGTAGCACCGCTGTACTGTTCCTCTATTTGTATTATTGAACCCACGTTCCTGTTGTTCAACTGTTCTCCTTTTGTTGTACTCTCCCGGGTCGTGCCTGAAAATAGTCATTTTATGGCTAGTGCACCTACCCGGTTAACAAAAACTTAATAAAAATAAAAATTTAGGAAAGGGATATAACTGTAAATCCTGTTCTGAGATTAGGTAAGGCATTTTTGCCACAACCTGCACATACTGACTCGTGACCACACAAAACTGGCTGCAGTTGAAGAGAGTGTGTGCAAAACTTCAGTTTCTAGCTATAACCCTGATCAGTAAGTCAGTCTGTCCGATATCCTACTGAGCAGAAAAGGATACAAGTGATATGAGGGAGCAGCGTCTGTAGGTCGGCGCGGCACTTCACAGTATCTCGTCAGTCAGTGCCCTAAGGCGCCTAGAAATAATGATGTGGAGGAGGCACTTCTTCCAACACGGAGGAGGACCCATTTTGGGGACACACGCGAGTTTCCGGACGGTTTAGTTAGTACACTTCCTGTGCGTACAGCTTTTAATGCACCGAAATAGTTCTGTGTCTTACGGGTTCCTCTGCAGCACAACTAGTAACGCACAGGCTATATCGGGCAACTGGAGGGTGAGTTTTGCTGTCCCGCGGCACTCTGCACTGCAGGTTAGCAGCTTATTGTTAGGATCAGGCCCTGGGTGTGGAGGACAGTTCAGGAAGGAAATCGGGCTCAGTCTATGTTGACTTCGAAGGAATCCAGCCATTGCTGAAAACTTCCGGACCTCAAATTAAAGTCACAAGATGCTGTGAAAGAATGAATGTGCTTTGATAACATACAGTAGGGCAGAGTGGTGGTATTTGATTTCTGGAATCTGCTACAGATTATTAGCAGAGTGCTGATTGTACAACTGGAGTACGGGTTTCGTATAATATACTTACTCATTACCATTTGTTTTAAGCTGTTGTTTAAATCAGAACATGAAAATGAGTGAGGTGAGATAAGCTTTGTGACCATCTTGTTGACATCTGTTTTAGCATTCTTGGTCTTGGGAGTGGGATTAAAAACATAAAGAGCCAGAAGTCCGTTAAGATGCAGTGCTGTGTGTTTTTAATTTTATGAACGAGAGTGACACTCTGACAGGGTACTTGACCACTGGTTCACTTCGGATCACATAGAAGTTCTGCAGCCCCAGTGTAACAACCCCTTCCACAGGTATGGCCTTGGTTGTTCCCTATGGATGCCCGCCCTAAAACTGTCTCACTTGGTCTCAACTTTCAGTGGGAGTTGGATTAACTAGTAGAGTAAAAGTAGATTTTTATTTATTTAAAATTTGGTAACTGGGATAGTCACACTGAGCCAAGACTCGTTTCCAGGTGGGACCTGGGGAAGGGGAAACAGGGAAATGAAACGGCAATAACAAAGTGACAATAGATGCAAGAACATGTACAAACAAACAAAACAAAAATCACAGTACAAGTAATGAATTTTAGAAAAAAACAAAAAAAAATGCAACAGGTGTACATATACTGTGGTTATGGGTAGTCAGATTAAGAGTTAAAGAGCCATGCTGCCAGTGTCTGGCACATTTATACAGAACAGTGAGGTCTAAAATTCAGATGGCAGAGTACATTGAGTTGTAAGCTGTATATGTGAGTAGGCAGAAATGGGTAAGACCAGTAAAGTAGCGGGGGAGGGGGATGGAAAGAACACAGATTGTTGTACCATGGAGAGAAAAGGAGGACGTCTATTTGCAGGTGCATTCTTTAGTGAAATGTGTCAGTAAGAGTAGTTTGACAGAGTAGAGCGAGGAAGAGAGACAGAGGGGGAGAGGGAAGCTGTTCCAAAATGTAGGAAGCAGACCAGTCTGCTACAGATGTACTGTGAGGGATCTGAAAGGAACAAACAGCAGATTAATGGAGGGAGTAGGAGGAGGGGATGGCAGGGCTAATGAAGGAGGAGCGCTAAGTGGGAATAGTGGCAAGCCAGTATTTGGCCATGAAAGAGAAACAGTATGATAGATGCTGAGCTTCAGGAGAGGAGAAAGAGAGATTGGCATATAGAGAGCAGTGATTGGTGAGAGATGGAGCACTAAGGGCAAACCAGCAGAAGGAATGGAAAAAGGCGGTTAAGCCTGGCAAATGTAGACTTTGAGGCAGCACTGTAGACTATATTTGTATAGTCAGACACAGGCAAGATCATCTTAAGGATGATCTCACACTGGCCTGGGAAAGACAGGCATTTGTTTTGGTACAGCACACCAAGCTTACAGCAGCATTTCTTGTGCATAGCATCAATATAGGTGGAAAAGCTGATACTCTGATCCAGACATACCTCTAAGTACTTGAAATGAGGTGCCAGTTCAAGCAGGTTGCCATCTAGCACTGAGGAGACAGGTGTGTGCTGGAGCCTTGCTAGTCTTTGTCTAAGGCCAAATGTAAGTGAGACAGTTTTTTGGCATTTAGTGAGAGCTGGTTTACATGGAACCAGTACTGGCCATTGTCAAAGTCACGGTGGAGTGAAGACTCCAGCTCAGGGACCGAGACATCTGAAGCAAACAGAAGTATGTAATATGCATACATGTGTATGTGGGAAGAGACATAGGTGGCGGCGAGGTCATTTAAGAAGGTTGAGACGAGGATTTAGCCAAGGATGGAGACCGGGGGATACTGGACTTAATGGGCAAGGGGGTGGATAGGGCATCGCCAACTTGGATCGACTGGAGCTGATATCTAAGAGGTAGGAGTGGAAATGCCTATTGCCGGGTTGGATAGACCCATAGTATCTAACCTATCTAAGAGAAGGGGATGGACCACTGTATCAGAGGCCTTTGCAAGTTTATGAAAATGGCTGCAATGAAGATGCCCTGATCCGTACCTTTCAGCACACAGTCTGTAAAGGGGAGGAGGGAAAAGAAGGTGGAGTGTTTTTTGTGGAAGCCAGACTGAAAAGGGGAGAGGAAAGATGAGTCAAAGTAGTTGGATAGCTGGGAGAGAATAAGATTGTCTTGCACCTTAGCCAGGTCAGAGAGGAGCGAGATGGACCGGCAGTTACATAGGGAGAAGGGTCACCCCCTTTGCGGAGGGGAAGTACTACAGCCTGCTTCCAGGACTGGGGGACATATCCAAGTTGGAAAGAAAGATTAAAAAGAAAGGCAAGAGGGGCAGCGACGGCTGGCGCAGAAAAATTAAAAAGATTATTATCCAGACATCAGGGCTGTGCCCCTTAGTGGAGTTAAGAGTAGGGTAGTGAGGGTGGTCTCTGGACACTGGGGAGAAGGAAAAAGATGCAGTGGTTGAGGGTACAGACTACCTGAAGAGGTCTGAATAGATATGGAAATTGGGACCCCAATTTAATGGCTATGGCCCTTAAATAATAGAAGTATGTAGTGGGACCACTGAGAGGGGGGTAGGACTGTGGGGGGGCTTCCCTCTCATGGGGAGCACTCTGATGGCCAGGTGGCTTGTGGATGGTCCCTTAAAGACTTGGAGGGAGACCCTGTTAGGAGACAAGATCAGGAAGTTGCACTGGCTCCTTTGGAGGGACATAGGTACCCTGGCTCCAGTGGAGGGACATGGGTACCACATGCAGTGCCAGGAGAGAAGATGCTGGCTGTAAGATAGAAGAAGCTGCAACTATGCAGCTTATCTGTGGAGTTCTAGCAATTGGGACTCCAGCGTAAAGGATGCCCTTCGACCAAGCTGGTGATACTTCCGAGTGGGCATGAGAGAGTAGTCCGTTGGCATACAGAGTCGTGGCCAACCATTAGCACCTGGATTCAGCCTAGGCCTCTACTGGGGAGAGTTGGAGGGATGCTGTTGCCACAAAGCTTTGAAGGTCCTGTGGAGGGGTTGTGGGATAACGGATGGACCAGACACCGAACTTCACATTCAGCACACAATCTGTGTGTGATGTTTATTCAAAATGCAGGCGATAACCTTCAGGAATGGCATATCCCTTTTTCAGTACATCAGTTTGTAGCAACAGACTTTGCAAGTCTTTCCTCTACACTTAGCCAGCACCTACTGACTCACTGATCTTTGATCTAAACTTTTCAGTGAAAACCCTTCATCCAAGTCTTTTGAGCAGTCGATTTAAATGCTTCATTGGCAAGCTTTTAAACTAGTCAAAGGGGGAGGCACTGATAAGCAGCAGGAAAATCCCAGCCTCTCCCTACAAAACAGGGTACTAAATGAAAAAAAGACCGAGGTAGAAAGGTCAGTGGGGGATGCTGCAACAGAAGGTAAAGCCATCAAAAAATGGAGAGCAATGAGTACCAATGCCCGTAGTCTGGGTAACAAGCTTCTTGAATTAGTGGCCTTGATGGAGGAGAACATCTGGATATCGTGGCAGTCACAGAAACATGGTACACAAAACCATGACTGGGATGTAAACATACCAGGATACACTATCTACAGGAGGGACAGGGAGGGTAAAGAGGAGGAGGAGTAGTAGCGCTTTACATGGGGAGGAATAAAAGCAACAGAACAAGGAGTGGCAGGGAGGAGAAGCTGTGGGTAAATTTGGAGACAGGCAATGGCACCACAATCCGCTGAGGGGTTGTGAGTACAGACCTCTTCTCTCAGGGGAGGAAATGGACAAGGAAATGATAGAAAGTATACTTAGAATGGCAGAAAAAGGGAGATATTGCTGATGGGTGATCTGAATATGCCAGATGTTAACTGGAGTGCAGTTGCAGCAGCCACTTCGAAGAGTGGGGTTATTCTAGATGCCTACAGGGGCATGCCTTAGACAACTAGTATTGGAGCCCACTCGAGAAGGAGCAATCTTAGACATGGTTCTCTCAAATGGAGATGGAGAGAGGATCACAGATGTAGAAGTGGGTAGCTATCTGGGAACTAGTGACCATCGAACAGTATGGTTCACAATAAACACAGCAATAAGTCAAGCCATACAAAGGCAAAAGTACTGGACTTTAGGAGGGCTGACTTTGCCAAAATGAGTGAGTGCCTAAGGAATGCACTAGCAAATGGGCAGGAAGGAGGCGGTGGAAGAACAATGGGAATAATAAAAACTGCCATCACAGAGGTAATGAGCCTTTGTGAACAAATAAACAAAACAAAGCGATATAAGAAACCACTATGGTTCTCAAAGGAAGGCAGTGAAGGTTCAAGAGAAAGAAAGCATTCAGGAAGTACAAGGAATCGCAGAAGGAGCAGGACAGAGAACTGTATCAGTTAAAGCAAAAGGAGGCTGGAAGGCAGTCAGAACAGAGAAGGCCCAAACCAAGGAAAAGATAGCCAACTCAGTTAAGAAGGGATAAAACCTTTTATAGGTACATCAGAGAGCAAGGAAGACCAAGGAGGAGGATAGTGAGGCTTAATAAAGGGGAGGGAGGGTGGGCAGAGGAGACTGTGAAAAGGCAGAGATACTAAACAAATATTTTTGCTCAGTATTTACAAATGAAGAGAGGAGGTACCTAAAACAAACAGTAGAAACACTCTGGATACAGAAGTTGATAGCCCATTTACAGAAGAAAGGGTTCTGAAAGAACTCTTAAAACTGAAGGTGGACAAAGCAATGGGGCCCGATGGGATTCATCCCAGAATTCTAAAAGAACTAAGGGTAGAACTAGTGACACCACTGACTACCCTTTTTAACAAATCATGGGAGGATGGGGTGGTACCCAAGGACTGGAGGAGGGCAGATGTGATTCCCCTTCACAAAAGTGGGAGCAAGGCAGAAGTAGGAAACCACAGACCTGTTAGTTTAACCTCAGTGATGGGGAAAATGATGGAATCGCTTCTGAAGGAAAGAATTGTCGAGTAATTAGAGGCCAGAGGGGCACAGGACCCTAGGCAGCATGGATTCACAGCAGGAAGGTCATGCCAGACAAATCTGATAGATTTCTTTGACTGGGTGACCAAAGTAGTAGATCAGGGAGGGGCTGAGGACATGGCCTACCTAGACTTTAGCAAGGCATTTGACACAGTCTCATACAAAAGATTAATATATAAGTTAGCCAGCCTGGGAGTGGGTCCCAAGATGACAGCCTGGGTAAAAAATTGGCTGGAGAATAGGACACAGAGAGTAATAGTAAATGGAGTCCACTCAGAAGAAAAGGGTGTTACTAGTGGGGTACCGCAGGGTTCAGTATTAGGCCCGGTCCTCTTCAATGTCTTTATAAGTGACATTGTAGAGGGACTGGAAGGAAAAGTATGTCTCTCTTTGCAGATGACACAAAGATCTGCAACAGAGTTGATGCACAAGATGGGGTGGAAAGGATGAGAAGGGACTTGGCAAGGTTAGAGGAATGGTCAAATGTATGGCAACTTAGATTTAATGCTAAGAAGTGCAAGGTAATGCACATGGGAAACAAAAACCCAGGGGAAGAGTACACAATGGTGGGTGAGATACTAACAACAACAAAAATGGAAAGGGACCTGGGGGTAGTCATATCAGATGACCTAAAGGTGGGCAAGCAATGTGAGAGGGCAGCAAGGAGGCTGGGGGATACTGGGATGCATGGGAGGCATCACCAGTAGAAAACAGGAAGTTATTATCCTCTGTACAGACAGGTGGTGAGACCCCATCTGGAGTACTGCGTGCAGTTCTGGAGACCCAATCTCTTCAAAGACATAGACAGGATGGAAGCTGTCCAGAGGAGGGCAATTCAAAATGGTGCAGGGTCTGCACCGGAAGACATATGAAGAGAGACCAAAGGGAACTTAATATGTATAGCCTTGAGGAAAGGAGGGAGAAGGGGACATGATAGAAACGTTCAAGTACCTCAAGGGAATCAACAAAGTTCAAGAGGGTAGCATCTTTCAAAAAAAGAGGTGTGGAAGAACAAGAGGGCACAATTTGAAGATGGGGGCGGCTCAGAGGTAATTTAAGGAAGTATTTTTTTCACAGAGAGGGTTGTGGATGCATGGAATGGCCTTCTGGAGGAGGTTGTGGAGTCAAAAACGGTGGAATTCAAGCATGCATGGGACAGTCATAAGGCCATTCTAGGGGGCAGGGGTAGGAAGAAGTAGGCTGCTGGTTAACTAGGATCTGCAGCTTATCCAGTAGATAGGGAAATGGGCAGACTGGGTGGGCCAAGCGGTCATTGGGATCTACTGTAATGTTAAATCTCTAGATTTTATGTTAACTTTAAGTAATTATCTGATAGTTTAATTTAGATTTTAGATTATGATTATAGTTATCTAATCTGTTTATAGAATCCCGTGAACCTCCTATGGGAAGATAAAAGAAGATGTGATACTTATCCACTTATTCACCTTTTGGGCCCCTCTAGAGGCTGCAATGTCTTCCATTCCAGTAGTCCCTGAATCATATAGTCATGTACTGGCAGAGTTTGACTCCTTGGATCCTCTGCTCTCAGCACTCAGGCTGGACTCCAACAGGCTTAAGGTGAGTTTGACTTAAAGGAGAACTGCATTGAACGTGCAATTAATTTTACTCAGTACAATCTGTTTTTTTAAACTCTGTTTCTAGATCTGTTATTGTTCCATCTATACCGGCCTATTAATAACCTCAGTAGGTGTTTCTGATTTCCACTTCAGTATTAAGTACCATTTTAGAACTGTATGATGTAGTTTGTCCCTCACAACCACAGAGTTCTGTATTAGAACATGGATGAATTATGGCAACAGAAGATCGAGCAAGGGACGACTCTACATCATAGAGTTCTAAAATGGTATTTACTATCTGCTCAGAAATCAGAAATGCCCACTAGTGTAACAGATGGAACAATAACACAATTAGAACTGATATTTAAAATCAGCTTCTACAAGGCAATTAAACTAACTGGTTCAGTGCAGTTCTTCTTTTAAATGGTGTGAAATATGTACCCAACCTTTAAAAGCATCATTTCCCCAAGTAATGCATCCATAGAGTTGTCTCATTTGGAGAGGTTTCTTAGCAATCCTGTTATTGCAGCTGAAGACAAACTTTACAAACATGTTACATCTGTGAACTCTATATACATAATATTGATGCCACCAGATGGCCGTGTTTACATCACTACCCCTGCCTTTTGGAATCAACAATCCGCCCCGGTTCCTGGCCCACCATCTTACTGGCTCCTCCATCCCCATCACCTTGTAAGCTTGCCTTTCAACTCCATCCTACAAATGTCATCTCTCTACCCTGGGGCTACGGGCGGTGGGGCCTCACCCTGTGCCAGCCAGACCATGTTCCAGATGGAGGAGTGACATGTTGCTGCTGTGGGGCCTGTCTTTTTCCTGGATTTCTGAGTCCCTCCCACTCTGGCGTTGGCATCGGGGATGCGCATGCACGCGACCGTGCGAGGTGCATGGCACCTGCCTATGTCCGACCTTCCCACTAGCTACTCCTGGCTGCATTACCACCTGTGGTCACCCAGGTGGCAGTGGAACAGTGGAGCCAGCAAGCCTTCCTCCCCAGAGGAGGAAAGCGTACTCCTGAACTCTATCCTTTTTCCCCAGGCCAGCCCCTGGTGCCCTGCGCTCATTCCTGAAGGTGGGTCGCCAGTGTCACGCGTGGTACCACTGTGCCGATGGGCCAGATTAGCAAGGTTGAGGTATCTGGGTTGAGTAAACTCCTGGTTTTGGGGGGGGGGGGGGAGGAGTTGTATCCAAAATTAGATTTAAATAGCACAGAGCTTCCACTCAGAGAAAGGTGTCAGTGGGCCTGATGTAAGTACAGTACCACCCCTGGGATGCAGTACCTCCACACTTCCCACACAGGATCAACCCGCTCTGGAACCAACTTGGTACAATCACAGTCCCCACAAAGTAAGCAACATATGCATAGTATAAGTGTTCAGGCAGTGATTAGAAACGGAAAAAATAAGGGATTTTATTTAGGGTCGGGATGCAGCCCTTAAAAGGAATGAAAGGGGTTAGTAATATGGTGGTGTACTAAGAATCTTCACTGGTTCTTAATTGGTCATCCAGGCCCAGCCTTCAAGAACACAAGGGCTGCTCTTCAGTCACACTCCTAAGCACAGCCACATGTTGTATACAATTTGGGCTGCACTTCCAGTGCCCTTTCCGATCCACCCAGAATTGAATAGTCTGCCCCAAATCACACAATTCACAGTACTTGCTTTGCAGCTTTATTGGTGACGCAGTGCCCTCTCTTGGTTGTTTGGAGGTGCACTTAAACTAGCAAACTTGCAAACAAACCAAAAACCCAAATGCTTTATTTATTTATTTTTTCGCCACAAAGGTTTTATTCTCCCTTAGCAGACCTGGGCGTGTCAGCCCCTGTTCCTGTCTGTGGGTGGCCATCCCTTACCCTCCCCTCTGGCAGACATAGCCAGATCACTCTGGACGTCCCAAAACACGGTCAGGGTCATAAAGCCAGGTCTCTAGATTTTCAGTTTTCATCCCAATTCCCAGTGCTGGAGGCACTGCGCGAACATGTGTGTGTGTGTGTGTGTGTGTGTGTGTGTGTGTGTGTGTGTGTGGGCTTGGCGCGATTTGCTCGCAAAATTTGTAACTCCCATCCTTCCTGTAGGCCTGCACTGCCACTAGGCCTCCACCTGGTGGCAGTCTGTCGTCGAGGCACAGGTCAGGAAGCATAGGGAAAACCAGGAGCAGTTGTAGAATTAACCAAAAATATTTATTTACAGTAGCAGTAACATAAAACAAATAAACATGTTCATAACTATGTACAGAGGAGAAATTAAATAGTTTTTTCTTTCAGTCTCTTTGTCCCTTTTTCGTCTTCTTCAGCAGCAATTGCAGTTTAGCTACATTACAAGTCCTTTCAACCCCCATTCTTAGCAAGCATCTTGTTTTTGTAAATATCAGGTAGGGGCTGCTAGAATGCAGTGTGCTTATTGAGTTGAGGCCCCCTTTTTGCACAGCTTTTGCAAAAGGCTCAAAGATATGCACTAAGGTAACCTCTAGAGTTTACAATAGCTTTCTGCAGTCATCCCAAATTATAAATATATACATTTCAACAGTAACACTGTATATTTTCTAAACAAAAGGGATTCCAATATCAGTTTCGTTTCCACATAATGAACTGCATATAACCTTACATTAGCAGCTATGCAAGGTAGGAAAAGACAGACGGTGAGAGGCAAATAATTGCAAGACTGTTTGGGGTGTTCAAGTGCGAAGTCTCACAGGAAAATTTGGTTGCCAACCAGACAGAGAAGAGACAGAAAAGGAAAGAAGCAGGTCAGATCCTTGCATTTAAACACTTTTTCCATAACAACTGGGACAGGGTCCTATTCTACCCTGTCACATGCACCCTCCTTAAGGGGAACCTGTTTTATTAAACTGGTTTCCAAAACTTTTATTAATTCTCTACTAACCTTAACTTCTTTTAGAATTAAGCACTTGTACATTAGCAGTTTTATATAATAGTACAGCAAACAGTAAAGTTTAAACTCATACATTTGTTTTTTCAGCCTTCAAATCCTCAATTCCTGATCCATATCTTGACAGAAAATCAGCATTGCTATTCTCTTTACCAGATTTGTGTATCACCGTGAATTTAAATGGCTGTAGTGCCAGGTACCTCCTTGTGATTCTGTATTTTTTATCTTTCATTTGGTTAAGCCAACAGAGAGGACTGTGATCTGTTACAAGAACAAAATCGGTTCCTAGCAAATAAAACTGCAGGGACTCCACAGCCCACTTTGCTGCCAAACATTTCATTTCTATAGTGGAGTACCGTTTCTCTCTGTCATGCAATGTCCTACTTATGTACAGAATAGGATGTTCTAGCCCGTCTATATTTTGACTCAGTACTGCACCTAGGCCTACCTCTGATGCATCTGTTTGTAACAAAAATGGTTTCTCATAGTCTGGGCTTTTTAAAACAGGGGCTGAACATAATGCAGCCTTTATGGCTTGAAAAGCTTCATCACACTCTTGGATCCATTTCACATTATTTGGGTGCCGTTTTTCGTGAGTTCAGTGAGGGAGTAGCTAACATAGCAAAGTTGGGAACAAATCTCCGATAATACGAGCCTGCCTAAAAATGACCTGACATGTTTCTTTGTTTTAGGTATAAAGCTGTTAGGTACAGTTTCCATTTTAGAAATCTCTGGCTTTGAGCAGGCCTAGTGGCGCTGAGGGTTGAGGCGCTGGATGCCACCTCACTCCATGCCAGCAACCCGTGTTTGGGAATGGACTTGGGTCGCTGGGGTCAGCATGGGCGGGAGGATTGAGCATCCGTGGGACTGCTCTCCCTCTCCGGGAGGGGGTTTCAGGGGTGGCGCTCTGGCGACCTCTGGCGGAGGCTGAGGGGTGGTGCCTAGTACCTTACTGGGCCCGGGTGAGTTGGGGCATGGCGCGGGAGGAGTGCGGTCACGGACACGTGGTGCCCCCACCAGCATCATTGCATGCCCCTCACGTCAAGAAATTGGGAAAATATGGCATATGGTCGTGGCGGCATGATGGCCATCAAGGGACACATGGCCTTGGGGACACCACTGTGGCTACTGGATCCTGATTCGGTGGGGAGTAAGTGGGGGGCTCTCCGCCTCCCTGCCACTGGGGCAAGCCATGGGGGTAATTAGCAGTGGAGGTTCTCCAGGGACCGTGGCAGACGGCCGGATGGGGCGGATGCTGGGACATGAAGCAGACCAAGGAGCCACCAGGAAAAAAGGAGTAACTTTAAAACAAAAAAAAAAAAGGAAACCTCTGGCTTAACTTCTCCATTTCCCAACACATAGCCCAAATATCTGGTTTCCTACATGCCCAATGCACATTTGGTAGGATTAATAGTCAGATCTGCATTTTTGATAGCTTGGATAACTGCTCATAGGTGTTCCAGCTGACTTTACCAGTCTGGACTGTACACCACAACATCATTCAGATGCGAGCATAACCAGTGTGAGGGATAAAATGACATCCATGTACCGTTGGAATGTAGCTGGCGCACCACGTAAACCAAATGGCATGTGGTGAACTGGTGGTAGAATCCTATAGGGTGGCAAATGCAGTTTTATCTCTGGATTCTTTAGCTAAAGGTATTTGCCAGTAACCCTTGGTGAGATAGAGAGGTACTGATATACTTTGCACTCCCCAGTCTGTCCACCAAATCATCTATTCTGGGCATAGGATAACTGTCAAATTCTGACACTTCAAGTTTCCTTAAATCAAGACAGAGTCTAATACCCCTTCTTTTGTTACAGTTACCATTGGAGATGACCAAGCACTCCTTGACTGCTCCATGATACCCAATTCTTTCATTTCTGTATTTCCTTAACCACGTTGGCTCTTAACCGTTCTATGTTAACCTGTATGTCTTTTGCCAAATAGGATGAGCATTCCTTGTCACTATTACATGCTCAACCCCTTTTACTCGGCCTGGTACCGTAGTAAAAGTACTGTTAAATGTCTTGAGCACATTACGAATGTCTGCAGTTTGTCCTAAGGTTAAGGAAATCTTCACCTTTACAGGTTCAGGATTTACAGTCTGTTCCAGTCTATCATAAGCTACATCATTATCTTCTTTATCAGTTTCTGGTAAAAGGAGCAAAGCAGCTTTTGGCATTTTTTTCCAACCCATTTCTTGAGGAGGTTAGCATGGTATATCTTAGACAAATTTTTCCTGTCAGGGGTCTCAATCTTGTAGTTAACAGTGCCAGTACGTCTAAAAACCTTATAAGACCTTTGCCACTTTATTAATGGCTTATTTTCTGTTGTAGGTAACAGCAGCAAAACCTTTTCACCTGGCTCAAAAACCTTTTCTTTTACCCCATGGTCATAATATACCTTCTGCTGGTTTTCGGACTCTTCCTGCTTACTATGGGCAATTTCAGCATATTTTGCCAGCTTCTTTCTTAGGGCACACATATAAGAAATTATAGATTGTTTCTGAGTGGAGTTATCTTCCCACATTTCTTTTATCACATCCAGTGGCCCTCTTGGCTGCCTGCCATACAGCATTTCAAATGGCGAACACCCTGTTGATGCCTGTGGCACTTCTCTGTAGGCAAAAAGTAGGTAAGACAAGTATTGGTCCCAATCTTTCCCTTCCCCTTTTACAAACCTTTTTAAAATGTGTTTTAGGGTTTGGTTAAAACGGTCAACAAGACCGTCTGTCTGAGGGTGATGGGGGAGGTTCTTATGGTAGTGATACCTAGCAGTCTGTACAGCTCCTTAAGCAATGCAACACCAAAATTACTACCCTGATCAGTAATTTCTTTAGGTATACCCACTCTGCTGAAAAAATTTGGCGCGCTCTGGTGCCACTTTTGGAGCTGCAGCAGTACGGCATTAGACTGCTTCTGGGTATAGAGTAGCATGAGTGCATACTACTAGGATAAATCTATTACCCTTTTACTTTTGTCTAAAGGACCAACCACATCCATTGCAATTCTCTCAAAGGCACATCTATCAAGGGTAGGGCACCAGGGGCACCTTGTCTTTTTTCTAGTGACTGGGGTTACTTGGGCACTCTGCAGAATTCCAGGCCAGTAAAATCTATGCAGCAATCTGGCAAGTGTGTGATCCCTCCCTGAGTGACCAGCCATAGTACTATTGTGCTATCTGTAATAACTCTATTCTATACTTCTGTGGTATAATCAGTTGATCTCTGTTCCTGTGTCTGAGGTTTAATCCAAACTCTGTACAGTAACCCGTTACATTTTTTAAACACTGGTCCACCCTGTTTTGGTTTTACCCCCAGCTACTTAAAATAACCTTGGAGAGAAACATCGTTAGCTTGTTCTGAATGAAAATCACAATCAGTTATTAATTTAGTTTCAGCATTTTCATATGTTGACCCTTCATGTCCATGTCCATCAGTCATTTGTTGCCATAGTTTCTTCAGGCATAGTCTCTTTCTTGGATTTCCGGATCTTGGAGCTGCGCTCAAACAAGTCTGAATCAAAGACCCCGTCCACACTACACCACTAAAACCCTGTAATGGTTTCAAACCATTACAGATGGTAACCGTTACAGTGTGTCCACACTGCCAGTGAACGTGGTGATAATGGTTTGGAACCGTTACAGTCGGTCCACATTGTGGGTGATGTGTGACCGTTATGGTCAGCACCCTATCCCACAATGCAGTTCTTGCTGCACTGAGGGCAATGCTGGGGCTGCGCTCCACACTACAGCTGGTAACGTTACAGAGGCAGAACTGTTTTCGTAACCATTGTTGAAACCACCTCATAAGTGGTTTCAACAACGAATATCAAGCGCCTCCTATAACGTTACAGGTGTAAATACTAACTGTTGCAGTAGGGTTTGGACCCTCTGTAACGTTACAGAGGGGTTTTCATGTAGTTTGAGAGGGCCAAAATCACTGAAAGGAAAAGTGTCCCCACCATCTGAAATTTTCTTTGCCTGAGCTCTTGTCACCACAGCTGCTGAAACATCAGGATTTATGCCTTCTTTGATCAACTCAGTAAATCCTGTAAAGTCATTTCGATAATCACAGGTACAGGTAACTTGGGTACCACTTTTATTTGTTAAACACACCCTTAATGGTCAGTCACTTGGGTGGTGGGATAGTATCGAGTGTCCCGTGGATGCAAATGACATTAGTAGCTGGTCCCTTTGCACAGTGTTTTTCCCAGCACTTTAACATGCACTAGGGTCTGTCTGCTTACGAATCAATGAGTCCATTCACAGTCTTATCCACCACCTTCCGTCTGTTAAGTCCTTGCCCAATTTGCCACTGACAAATCTGCTCGAGTGCCACTCTCCTTACTATGGCAGTTTCTTGCAAATGGCCAAGCTATAGATATAGCAGATAACATCTTTGGGCATAGATTTGTTACCCCACCAGAGTTCTTATCAGGCTTGGAATTTAAATGGGGAGAAGAAGTGTCTTAACAGTGTTGGCTGTTACCTCGCTGCTGTGGTGTCTGTCTGGCCATTTGGTAGTCTCGGCCAAAAGCACCTTTTCCCCACTCTCTGGTCAGTGTTTGTTTACCCACAGCTGCACATCTGTAGGCAAGATGTTGATGATTGCTCCATGGCAAATGTGTTGATGAGCTGTGGGCCTGGTTGGATCCATTTTATCAGGAGTATTGAGTCGGGTGAAGGCTTCTCGAGGATTGTCGACCAAGTTATACCTCAGAGATCAAAATCTCTGCCTGTATGTCTCTCCAGAGATGTCCTACATTTTCAAGTTGCTTTTAACCAGGTCATAAATTTCTGACTGTGCAGTGTCCATATTGCTGTAGGCAAGTTGGGCTTTCCTGTCAAGTAGGGTACCAGTCTGATTGTCCATTGCTGATTTTTTTTTTTTTCATTGGCAGGCTGTGCCAACTCTTTCAAAAGTTGTCAGGTATGCCTCAATATCATCTGAGGGACACAACTTTGTAAGTTTAATGGCTTTTAAGTTGCTTGCATTTTGTTGCTCATCTGGATCTGTGCCAGATCCTCTGCCTTTGATAGCTTGCAAGGCATCCAGCCATCACTGCTCCTGTGCTGCATCTCTTCTCTCCTCTGTGCTTCTAAACGTTGAATCTTTTTCTCTCTGCTTCTCAGTCTCTCTTTGTTGTATAGCCCGCCATTTTGAAAAAGTCCATCAGGCTGTCAGGTTCTGTGACTGCCTTTTCTTTTTCCATGACTTGTGCTGGCTGTACAATCTCAGACTGGACTTCTGTCTATGCTGGTTTGGCTGCCATTCTCCTGGTAACCCTTCCTGGACTTGCTGCTGCAGGATCCGTATCTTCTCTGCCACTTCCCTGGAACTAGGTCCAGTTCCCACGCACAGAACTCCTGTCTTAGGGTATGCATGGCTTAAATCCCCCTTAGGCTGACACCAGCTGTCATCGACGCACAGGTCAGGAAGCATAAGGAAAACCAGGAGCAGTTGTAGAATTCACCAAAAATATTTATTTACAGTAGCAGTAACATAAAAAAAAACAAAAAAAAAACTTCTTCATAATAACTATGTACAGAGGAGAAATTAAATAGTTTTTTCTTTCAGTCTTCTGTGTCCCTTTCTTCTTCTTCTTCGGCAGCAGTTGCAGTTTAGCTCCCTTATAAGTCCTTTCAACCCCCATTCTTTTTTTTTTAAACTCATCTTTATTGTATTTTCATAAGATCAGTGAACAGTGCATATTGTACATTGCAAGTCTCAAGGTACGTTTTATGTTGCTTTCAATCTATTTAGGATTAAATTCAGTAATAGTGTATCTATCCACAATTTGTGAAAACTGAATCTCAAATAACACATTCCCGATGTTCTGTTATAACCTTCACCTTGCGAAATCAGGAAGGTATAAATAAAGAAAAAGAAATAAAGCTGCGTTCTTGCCCACCCACCCCTTCCAAGTTGTAAAATCACCTTAAACTAATCCGTTTCAATTAATGAGTCCAGCCGTTCCATTGAGGTATATAGACATTATACAGAAGTCTAGACAGGGAAATAAGATTAGAATTTATACAGTTCTAAGGATTATATTAATTACCTTCCTATTTGATAATAGAAATAAGAAGAAAACACAAAGGGGGGGATAGCTTAATATCCTACTGAGAGGAGAATCCTTAAATTATTATATCAGGGGAATTGCTATTAGGTCGGGGCATGCAACTCCCACCTAGCCCACCTATTAATGTATTGTGGGAGTGCGGTGTTGGACAGAGAATATGTCGTTCCATTTCCTGTATTTGGGAAATAATGTTGTTCCACTCTTCTGTTAGTGGGGATCTACTTGTAGCCAACACATCGTAATGGCTTTAAATGCTGCTGCAATAAGTATTTTCCACAAATATTTGACTCCGTTCCTCTCATCCCCTGTATTTCTAGACCCAATAATAGGTGTTCGGACAGATCTCCTTTATTCCTGTAAAAATGGTCTGCAGTTCTTGAACCATCTCTGTCCAGTATGACTTAATCTGTGGGCATAGCCAGAAAATATGGGCGTGACCTGCTGAGCCTTCCCCACATCTCCTCCAGGGTACTGCTGTTCTATTAGAGGCAAATTTAGACTATACTCTGGGGACGAAAAGTATTGGGTTTTAATTTTCCAGAGAAATTCATGCCAATTTGGCGACCAGGTGGTACTCCAAGTGGCAGACCAAGTTTGGTCCCAAACTTCAGGTTCAATTAGTACCCCTAACTCCTCTTCCCATTTGGTTTTCAGTAATTGTGTATGGTATCCAAGATCTTGTATATAAAAGGGAGATGGCACCCTTCCTTGTAGGAGAGGCCCACATTCTTTCAAATGGGGAAGGAGGGGAATCCAGCACTTTTATCGTTGTTGGTTTGTTAAGGCTAGTATTTATATAATTCTTTTTTTAATTATATTGAAATCTGTCAGAGGGGTTCAGGTTATATTTCGGGGCCGCCGCCTCAAACGACATCTGAGAGCTTCCCTGTATTATTTGCTAAGGAGCATAGAGACCTAATTCCGCTTGTCGCCTGAACCAAGGGTCCATCAAGGCTGGCTGGAAGCATTCGTCCCATGCCCACCAAACATATCTCCATAAGTTCTGTGAGGTGGGGCCCTTGTGGGTACCCCGTCGCCATCCCTCCAGAGCTACCCTAACCCCTACAGGGAGTGGCAGACTCTCATACCTTCTTGGAGGAGTAATGAAAGGATGAACATGTAAGGGGGTAACCAGATGAAGTTCTATCATTTTCCAGTGGGAAATAAAGTGTGGGTTCTGCCATGTTAGTACGATTTTCATCTGCGATGCAATCCAATACCCAGGCAGAAAGGGGACAGCGAGTCCCCCTTCTTTCTTAAATAGTATACCTACCTATCTCTTTACTCGAGGTCTGGTAAGTCCCCAGATATGACATTAACTGCCTTTGTCACTCTATCAGTATCTGGTGTGAAACCGGGCAAGGGACACTCTGAAATAAGTGTAAGAATCTTAGTAGTATGTTCATTTTTGTGGCCTGAGTCCTGGAATGGAGGGGAAGGAGAGCCCATCTCCTGTAATCCTGGAGCAAATTTTTTTTTTTTTTTTTTTATTGTTTTATTAAACAGGTTAATACATGCCTAAGCAGTGACTGGACCAATATTAGTACATTGAGGATGCCACCCTCTAAAATTCCAACTTAGTACACATTCCACTGCTTTAAGATACATCTCTGGGGGTTACTTAAATAATCATACTAATTTTTAACAGAAAGTTTGCTAGATTTAGAGCCCATGAGTGGCATGGAAACATACTATTTCAGTGTCCATATATAAAGTCCAGAAATTATAGTGTCCCCTAACAGGGAACTTGACAAGGTCCATGCTTTAGCTGTAATTTAAGCACCTTAAAACTGTGCTAAATCTAAGGTTGTGCCACCTTTAAATTAAGTTACATGTATTTATAAGAGCATTAACAAAAGGACTTGGGTCCCAAACAAGGAACTAGCGTTAAACAAAAATATCATTTAAAACAGAAAGCTTTGGAGCAACTATTTTGTTTAACTTAAGCACACAAAAATAATGTCAGGAATGACAGTCCCGTAATGACCGTGAATACAGTACTCACTCACACCCCACGGGTTTAAAGGACTGGTATTAGAAGTTCAAATAATGTCCTCCTCTGTCCTCTTAATCTTGTTTGGAGTAATCCACTCTACTTTTCATAACTTGTCATCTGAAGAATTCTCAGTATATGCTCTAAGGCGTCTTCTTCTTGGGATGTGCTTTTGAGCCCAACAGTCCACTTCTTTCACATCCGAGAAAATAAAGATCTTCCTCTGATGCATGATTCTCAGTCGGGCTGGGAAAATTATGCTGCGCTGAATCCCAGCTTCATGCAGAAGTGCGCTGGTGCCGTCAAACTGTTTTTGTCGTTGTCTAGTGGCAAAGCTGATATCTGGGTAGAGTCAGACCATTTCCCCCTCACAAAGGAGTGTCTTATGTTGTCTGGCTAATGCCAACAGGTAGCCCCTAGTAGAAACGCCATCAGTGATAGCCAGAACTGCCCGTGGGGCTTCGGGATTATCAGGTCTACCTCTAGAAGCGATCCTGTAGGTCTTTTCTATGCCCTGTATGCGTGGGCCTGCATCTTCCCCAAATTGTTGTCTGAGCCAGTCATGGAGGAAGAGAACCAAATGGTCTCCCTCGCAACCCTCTGGAAGCCCTAATAGACTGATGTTTGGAGCCCTCATGTGGTTTTCCAAGTTTTCTAACTGCATTCTGAAGTGATTGCTCTCTTATCACCCCATTGATGGCGCCCAAAGCTGCATCTGATCGCTTTTTTGCCTCCGAAGATTCGGCTGAGACAGTCAATCGAGGTTTCCAGCATTGCTACTCTATTAGATATGCCATTGATTTTTTTTTTTTTTTTTCAGCCAGTCCAGAAACTGATGCTATTAATCTGGTTATTTTGAGGCCTAGTGATTGTAGGGTTTCCTGCCTCAGATGTCTGTTACGAGGTGGACCGCGTGGCAGCTGGGACCCATACATTCTTTGCTTTTTCTCCGTCCTGGAGATTACGATCCTTTTGAGGATTTCCCATGGTATTCTTTAGGTCTTTAGATTGCTGCTCCTGAGTATTTTTCCCCTCGATTCAGTCTAAAAATTACTTGTTTGAGTTACAAAGGTCCAACTCGTTGAAGAACTCTAAACTAAGGCAGCCATGTTGCTCGGGCTCACTAGCGCCCTCCCATCCTGGACCAAATTTTTGACTAACCCTGCCTAATTATCTTGAAAAAGGGTATTTGGGGTAGTGGCCAGATATATCCCTACATATTTCAACTTGGCACATCCTGTCTCGTCTGGTATTTTCTTTGTACTTTAAGGGGCCTGGTATGAAAAAGTTAATGCCTCTGTTTTGATAGTGTGACAGGGTGGAAGGGACCCTGTTCCATTTGTTATGGAGAAAGTGTTTAAATGCAAGGATCTATTCTTTCCTTTTCTGTCTCTTCCTTGTCTGGTTGCCGAACCCAGTGTTCCTGTGAGACTTCGGATTTGATCACCCCGACATTCTCGCAATTCTTTGTCTGTCACTGTATCTCAGTTCTCTCTTGCTGTCTGTTTTTCCTGCCTTGCAAATACTGTATGCTGATATAAAAATATGTGCAAATCATTGTATGGAAATGTAACTGATATTGGAATCCCTTTTGTTAAGAAAATATATAGTGTTACTGTTGAAATGCATATAATTATAATTTGAGATGAATGCAGAAACAGGGTTTTAAATAATTGATTAGCAGTTTTTTTCCTTGGGACAATGCTAACTGTACAGAAAGTATTTATTTATATAGGTTTTCTAGAAGTGTTATGTTAAACACAGTAAAGCAAGTGCTATGCATTTTTCACAATGTTTTAGCACTTTTATAAACAAACGCTAATCAATTTTGGAGTTAAATAAATCCTTGAGAAAGCTATTGTAAACTCTAGAGGTTACTTGAGTGCAAATCTTCCAGCCTTTTGCATACGCTGCAGAAGGGGCCTCATCTCAAAGCACACTATATTCTTGCAGCTCCTGAAACTTACAAGGACAGGATGTTTGCCAAGGATGGGGGTTGAAAAGACTTGTAAAAGAGCTAAGCTGCAACTGCAAAAAAGATTAGGAGAACAAGGGACACAGAGACTGAAAGAAAACTTTCTTTTATTTTGCCTTTGTAAAGAGTTATACTGAACAAGTTTATTTTATGATCCTGCTAGAATAAATAAATGAATTTAGGTGGATTTTACAACCACTTCTGGTTTTCCTATGCTTCCTGACCTGTGCCTCGATGACAGATGGTGTTAGAAGGGGGATTTATGTCATGCATACCCTAAGACAGGAGTTTTGTGCATGGATACTGGACCTAGTACCAGGGAAGCACAGAGGAAGGTATGGATTCTGCAGCAGCAAGTCCAGGAATGGTTACCAGGAGAATGGCAGCCAAACTAGCAGAGATAGAAATCCAGTCTTAGATTGTACAGCCAGCACAAGTTATGGAAAAAGAACAGGCAGTGACAAAACCTGTAAGCCTGATGGACTTTTTCAAATGGTGGGCTATACAGTAAAAAGAGACTGAGAAGCAGAGATAAAAGAGATGCAGTGTTTAGAAGAACAGAGAAAAGAAGAGATGCAGTGACAGGAGCAGCAGATGAGAGAAGAGATGCAACGATGGGAGCAGTGATGGCTGAATGCCTTGCAAGCTATCAATGGCAGAGGATTCAGCACAGATCCAGACGAGCAACAAAATGCAAGCAACTTAAAAGCCATTAAACTTACAAAGTTGTGCCCCTCAGACGATATTGAGGCATACCTGATGACTTTTGAAAGCGTAGCCACAGCCTGCCAGTGGCCAGAGCAGCAATGGAACAATCAGACTGGTACCCTACCTGACGGGAAATGCCCAACTTGCCTACAGCAGCATGGGCACTGCACAGTCAGAAAACTATGACCTGGTGAGAAGCGAAATCCTGAAAAGGTATAGCATCTCCGGAGAGACGTACAGGCAGAGATTTTGTTCTCTGAAGTACAATTCGGTCGACAATCCTCGAAGCCTTCACCCGACTCGGAGAACTCTTGATAAAATGGCTCCAACCAGAGAGCAAAACAGTCCCACCGACCATTGACACATTTGCCATGGAGCAATTCATTAACATCTTGCCTACAGATGTGCAGCTGTGGGTAAAGGAACACCGACTAGAGAGTGGGGAAAAGGTTGTGTCTTTGGCCAAGGACTACCAAATTGCCAGATACATGCTACAGCAGCGAGGTAACAGCCAAGCGCTGTTAAGACACTCTCCCCAACCATTTAAATTCCAAGCCTGAGGGAAATCTGGTGAGGGTAACTGATCTGGTCCGAAAGACATTATCTTCCATAACTGTAATAAGCCAGGTCATTTTGAAAGAAACTGCCGTAGTAAGGAGAGTGTCACTGGAGCAGATTTGTCCTTGTCAAATTGGGGCAAGTACTTAACAGATGTGAAGGTGGGGGATAAGACTGTGAAGGAATGCTTTGACTGGAAGCCGGACAGACACTAGTGCATGTTAAAGTGCTGGAAAACACTGTGCAAAGGGACCAGGTACTGGTGTCATCTGCATCCATGGGGACACTTGATGCTATCCCACCACCAAGTGGCTCTGACCATTAAGGTGTGTGGCACCAAATGAAGCGGGATAGTACCTAAGTTACCTGTACCTGTGATTATCGAAATGACTTCCAGAGTTTACTGAGTTGATCAAAGAAAGTGTAAATCCTGATGTTTCAGCAGCTGTGGTGACAAGAGCTCAGGCAGAGAAAATTTCAGATGGTGGGGACACTTTTCCTTTCAGTGATTTTGATTTGGGCTTGTTTGAGCGCAGCTCCAAGATACGGAAATCCAGGAAAGCAAGATGATGCCTGAAGAAACGATGGCAACAAATGACTGATGGACATGAAGGGTTAAAATATGAAAATGCTGAAACTAAATTAACTGATTGTGATTTTCTTTCAGAGCAAGCTAATGATGTTTCTCTCCAGGATTATTTCAAGCAGCTGGGGGTGAAACCAAAACAGGGTGGACCAATGTTTAAAAAATGTAATGGGTTACTGTATAGAGTTTGGGTTAAACCTCAGACACAGGAACAGACAAAACAGTTGGTCACTCAGGGAGGGATCGCACCCTTGCCAGATTGCTCTGTAGATATTACTGGCCTGGAATTTATGAAGATGTTGCTACCTATTGTAATTCCTGTGCTGACAATCAGAAAGTAGCACCAGTCACTAGAAAAGACAAGGTGCCCCTGCCCTTGTTAGATGTGCCTTTTGAGAGAATTGCAGTGGATGTGGTTGGTCCTTTAGACAAGAGTAGAAATGATATTAGATTTATCTTGGTAGTATGTGACTATGCTACTCGATACCCAGAAGCAGTTCCAATGCGTACTGTTACAGCCCCAAAAGTTGCAGCAGAGCTTGCCAACATTTTCAGTAGAGTGGGCGTACCTAAAGAAATTATTACTGATCAGGGTAGTAATTTTGGTGCTGCATTGCTTAAGGAGCTATACAGTCTGCTAGGTATCACTGCCATAAGAACCTCCCCTTATCACCCTCAGACAGACGGTCTTGTTGAGCGTTTTAACCAAACCCTAAAATGCATATTAAAAAGATTTGTAAAAGGGGAAGGGAAAGATTGGGACCAATACTTGCCTTACCTACTTTTTGCCTGCAGAGAAGTGCCACAGGCATCAACAGGGTTTTCATCATTTGAAATGCTGTATGGTAGGCAGCCAAGAGGGCCACTGGATGTAAGAAAAGAAACATGGGAAGATAACCCCACTCAAAAACAATCTATAACATCTTACATGTGTGCCCTAAGAAAGAAACTGGCAAAATATGTTGAAATTGGCCATAGTAATCGGGAAGAGGCCCAAAATTGGCAGAAGGTTTATTATGACCATGGGGTAAAAAAAAAAAAAAGTTTTGTTACTGTTGCACACAACAGAAAATAAACTGTTAATGAAGTGGGACCTGGCACTACAGCCATTTAAATTCACTGCGATACACAAATCTGGTAAAGAGAATAGCAATGCTGATTTTCTGTCAAGATGTGGATCAGGACTTCAGGGATCTGAAGGTTGAAAAACAAATGTGTGGGTTTAAACTTTACTGTTTGCTATACTGTTAAAAAAAAAAAAAGCGCGAGATGATGTACATGTGCTTAATTGCAGAAAGCAGCAAATGTCAGTAGAGAATATAACGTTTTGGAAATCTGTTTTAATAAAACAGGTTCCCTCTTAAGGAGGGGGGTGTATGTGACAGGGTAGAATAGGACCCTTTCCCATTTGTTAGAGAAAGTGTTTAAATGCAAGGTCTATTCTTTCCTTTTCTGTCTCTTCTTTGTCTGGTTGCGCAACCCAATTTTCCTGTGAGACTTCGGATTTGATCACCCCGACATTCTCGCAATTCTTTGCCTGTCTCTGTATCCCATTCTCTTGCTGTCTGTTTTTCCTCCCTTGCAAATATGCTGATATAAAAATATGTGCAAATCATTGTATGGAAATGTAACTGATCTTAGGATCTCTTTTGTTGAGAAAATATATAGTGTTACTGTTTGAAATGAATATAATTATAATTTGAGATGATTGTAGACAGGTATTGTAAACTCTAGAGGTTACTTGAGTGCAAATCTTCCAGCCTTTTGCAAACTTGCAAACGCTGCATAAGGGGCCTCAACTCAAAGCACACTGTTTTTAGCAGCTCCTGAAACTTACAAGGACAGGATGTTTGCGAAGGATGGGGGTTGAAAAGAGCTAAGCTGCAACTGCAAAAAAGATCAGGAGAACAAGGGACACAGACTGAACGAAAACTTTATTTTATTTTGCCTTTGTAAACAGTTATACTGAGCAAGTTTATTTTATGATACTGCTAGTGTAAATAAATATTTTTTGGTGAATTCTACAACTGCTCCTGGTTTTCCTGTGCTTCTTGACCTGTGCCTCAACGACAGATATTTAGAGAGTAACCTGATATATTTCTGAAAAAATTCCTATCTGCCTAAAAGTTTCATTAAGGGAAGACTCTGGTTCACTGAGAAATAGTAGTATGTCATCAGCATATAAGCCAAGTTTATATTCAGTACCTCCAACTTCAATCCCCTTATCAACACCCATTCTTTGCAAGCATCCAGTTTTTTGTAAATATCAGGCAGGAGCTTCTAGAACACAGTGTACTTCTTGAGTTGAAGCTCCCTTTTTGCACAGCTTTTGCAAACAGCTCAAAGATTTTCACTAAGGTAACCTCTAGAGTTTACAATAGCTTTCTGCAATCATCTCAAATTATAAATATATACATTTCAACAGTAACACTATTTTCTAAACAAAATGCATCCCAATATCAGTTTCATTTCCACATAATGAACTGCATAAACTTTATATTAGCAGCTATGCAAGGTAGAATAAGACAGACAGCGAGAGAGAGAACTGAGAGACAGTGAGAGGCAAAGAATTGTGAGACTGTTCGGGGTGATCAAGTCTGAGGTCTCACAGGAAGATTGGGTTGTGCAGCCAGACAGAGAAGAGACAGAAAAGGAAAGAACAGAACAGATCCTTGCATTTAAACACTTTCTCCATAACAACTAGGACAGGGTCCTAATCCACCCTGTCACACAGTCATTCGGCAGGAACAACAAACCTCCCCCACCCCACCCGGGAGAAGAGAGCAGTCTGTTGAATGCCTCATCCTTCTCCTCCCAGGCTGGCCCCAGCAACACGAGGTCTTTTCCTGTCCTGGGTCACTGATGTGATGGGTGGTAATGCTACTGCTGCACCACCAGGGTGCATTTAAATGTGTGTTTTTTTTTTTGTTTGTTTGCTTTTAAATCTACCATTTATCCATTAGCCCAGCCATCCTACCAGAGGTATACCCTGTTTTCAGGTATATACCCTGTTCAGGCTGCTTGTGCCATCAGATAGTCCACAGGAGTTTTCTCACCAATTTTCACCTTTTCCTTCCTCACCTGGTGTGAGCAATGCATTATGGTCTTGGACATACAAAGTACCCTTGCAGGAGCAATAGCTACTGATGTTATGCCTGAACTGCGTCACCAGCACTACCTGGCTGAGGTGTGCTGCCTCATGCCAGCCATCTACTGCTTGGCCTTTCTCCTGGCGACAAATTTCATCTGCTTCTGAATGCGGTCACCTGTATAGCACTGTTGGTTTATCGTGACAGCCCTAAATCCAACTAGGTATTTGTAATCCCTGGCCAGATGACCTTTTCTATTAATTGAACTCCCAGTAACTATGTTACAGTGATGCAAGAGCAAGCCCTGATTTACTCGCAGTTCTCCCAGACCACTGATCTCCCTTGAAGCACAGGCGTGATGGCTAAGTTGTGGGAAGTCCCTCTCTGACTGGTTTCACTGCCAGCTCCCTCAATCTCATGGCCTCTGATACTGGCTGGTAAAATATCTGTTTTCTCAGTTGTAGTCAGGCCTCTCTTTACTTCTGCCTTTAGCAGACTGTGTTCTTCACACCAGACAGCTGAGCCTGTGAAACCTGAACCACAACACCACTTCCTGGCATCCAGTCCCTATTGTGTTGTGGTGACCAATACTGAGCAGTTGTTCTAGCTTGGTGGCTTCCCAGGTTGGCTGTAATCAGTTAGCAGTTAAAGCTGCAGCTCAGCAAATTCTCTTAAAGTATAGCTCTAGCATTTCAGCTTTGGTTTGCACTGAGCTAGTATGTGATTACTTCCTTTTTGTTGAAGCAAGAGATCTGCTTTTCTATTTAATTCACTTTCACGCTCCTCTGGTAGATGTTTGGTCCGTCTCTTCCAGTAACATAGCCACAGACCTGCTTCCCTTCACACTCTGCTGCAGACTTTGGCAGGCTTGTATGAACTGAATGAGTTCTGGAACAGCCCCTAAAGTTCTCTGTGGAATGGGCAAGGCAAGGCACATTTATTTATATGGCACCCAGTCCCTGAGGCTCTGGGCGCCTCTTTGTGAACAACCTTCCAGAAGTGTGCCCCTCCTCCAAGGTACTGGTCTATGTAGATGACATGGTAGTATTCTCTTGAGGCTCTTGCCAAGATGCACTCACTAAGGACATGTAGTACAACTTTGACCTCCTACAGGACTGGCTCAAAGATAGCATGCTTGTGCTCAACAGCAAAAAAAAAACAAGTCAATGCTCTTTGCCAGAAGCCTAAAGAGGAGGTATACCACTCCCTTCTCAATTTTGTGCAACTCCCACTCCACCCTTGAGCAGGTGCCCTCGTTCCAGTACCTACGGATTACAATCAGCCGAGTCCCTCTCTTTCAGTGAACATATACGAAATATTACCACTGCTGCCAGTAGGAAGTTAGGGGCCCTATATAGGTTTTGGTTCTGCCTCAAACCTGAGGCTAGGGTCCAGGCAGTAAGAGGGACATTTCTACCCATCATGGACTATGGTAGTGTGGTATATGGCACAGCTTCTGAAACCAGCATGCACAGGGTCCATACTATCCTCAACAAAGCATGCCGCTTTGTTTTAGGCACTGATCGCCTTATGCACACATGCAACCTTTATATTGGGACACGATTGCTTCTTCTCATGGACTGAATAAAGCTCCACTCCTGCCTTCTAGGGAAGAAGGCCTTTCTGAGTCTTGCACCCCCCAAAGTCTTATTCCATCCGGTCCCAGCTGGCACTCCACGAGAAGTGTTACAAGACATGCCCTAGTAGTACCTTTCAGAAGAACTGCCTTGAGGAGGCAAGCCTTTGCAGTAAGGGCCCCCACCTGGCTAAATGAGCTCCCCCAGGCCACTGCTGTTTTACTCACATGGTTCAAATCTGAAATTGGAAGTTCATCTCCTCCTGTACAATGTTGCTGTAAGAACACCCCAGTGTCATTCTAGTCCTCCGGTGCCCCTGACACAGTATGGCTTGGCCTGCTGGTGACCTGTAGCTCCTAAGAATCTCCCACTAATCCCCACCTATCGACCCCTTGATCCCCCATTCCCCACCCCTTAGCCCTCCTGACCTCCATTTCCCCCTACCTCCACACTCGCTTAGCCCCCAACCTTTAAGCTGTCACCTACCATTGTGCTCTCCCCTGACCCTTCTAGCCTGTAGCCTACTTTCCCTTAATGACTGTACCTGTCGGTGGTCACATTAATTGCTCCCTCGGGGAACCTGTCTAAGCTCTATAGCTGCATTCTAGGAATTCTCATACTTTGTACATAGTTGCAATCTGCACTTTATTCACCTAATCTGTTATGGAACTATTTTCCTGTATTATGTAATTAAGTGATGGCTTTTGCAGTGTATTCTGTCTCTCCACATCCTTCTATTTGTAGTGCTGTTTAGCCTTTTTAATGATGTATAACTGACAGTGCCTTCTAGCTGCTTCTGTTTTTCTCCACTGTCCATGTACGTGATGTTCCCCCACTCTCTGTTTGATGAGGATCCTTTGTAAATGAGCTTTTAGCTCAAAGGTTGTAATTCCAATTTTGCAATAAATAAAATAAATAAAAACAGGCAGGATAATACAAAATAAATACAGAAAAACACACGGACATAAAATACAATATTAAAACAATAACATTTAGTAATATAATGTCTGACCAGAGCTAGTTTAAGTTTAATCAAATTCATCAGGGAAGGCAAAGCAGAATAAATAAGTCTTTAGACCCTTCTTAAACATCTCGACTGTCTGGGCTTCCCTAACAGAAACTGGAAAGGAGTTCCAAAGGGCTGGTCCAGCGACATCAAAGGCTTGATCGCTGGAGGTTTTTAATCTGGCCCTTGGAACCATAAGGAGGCCCCTGATCGAGGAGCGGAGGGAGTAGACTGAGGTGTCAGGAGATCAGCCAGATAACCAGGACCCAGTCCTTATATGGCCTTATAGGTGAGCAAGCCCACCTTGAAGATGATCCTCCACCTGACAGGCGGCCCTGCAGAGCTCACAGGATCTGGGGTCACATGACTAGACCTAGACAGGCCCGCTAGCAACCTGGCCACTGCGTTCTGCACCACCGCAGCCGGCGGAGGGTCCTCCAGTGACCCCCAAACTATAGAGCAATAAAGTAATGAAGCCTGGATGTAACAAAGGCATGTACCAGTGGCGACGGGTACTCTGGCAGAACTAAGGATTAATCCTGGAGATATTCCTTAAGTGGTAAAAAACACTTTGGACCTCAGATGACACCTGAGCTTCAGTTGTCAGTCTGTCATCCAGGATAAAGCAAGATCCCGCACCCTAGTGGAGGCCATCAACGGAGCAGACCCCAAGAACAATCCTGTAGCCACTCCAGAGGCACTCTTATCACGCCAGCGACCCGGTTCAATCAGTAGGACCTCCGTCTTGTCGGGGGTTCAGTTGCAACCAATTGGAGGACATCCAGTCATTGTTCTCAGCCAGGCAGTAGTTAAGTAATTACAGCGTCCTGTGTTCCAGGGGCAAAGGACATATACAGTTGGATATCATCTGCATAGCAGTGAAAACCTACACTGCAACGCCTAATGGGCTCACCCAGGGACAGCATGTACACATAAAATAACATTGCAACAAGATCGAAACATAAGGCACTCTGCATGGCAGGAGCTTTGGGAAGGAAGATAAATTCCTCATCACCACCGCTGCTTCCTGCCAGAGAGAGGACTCTAACCAGTTGATAGTACTGGTGAGTCAACAATAATTTTGTAAGGCGATCTAGAAGCACAGCGTGATTCACTGTGTCAAATACTGATGAGAGAGCAAAGAGCACAAGAAATTATCTGTCTCCTCTCTCTCGCCCTGAGGAGGTCATTTTGCACCCTAACTAACGCCATGTCGGTGCTATGCTTAGCCCTGAAACCTGACTGGAATGGATCATAGATATCAAAGGTTGTGAGGTGCTCCTCGAGCTGCTGCACCACTATTTCTTTCAACAACCTTTCCTAAAAAGGGAGGGTTAGAGATTGGATGCTAATTCGCCAGGACATCAGGGTCGAGAGATGGCTTCTTCAAGAGGGGCCTCACCAGAGCCTCTTTCATGGCATCCAGATAGACTCCCTCCAACAGTGAACACCGGACAATCCCAGCAAACACTGGGCCAGTGGTCCCAACACATTTCCTCAAGAAACAAGTCTGGCCAGGTCCAGTTCACAGTACTGTAAGTGTGTCTGAGCTTTGAGTTCACCTCCATGACCCCCGGCCACCTCCAGTGGATTAAACTCTTCCCCCCCCCCCCAGGCAATCCGAGCGCCTCTGCTCCCACCAGGCTGATCACTGTGAGGCAGAACTTGCCTCTCTGAAGAGATCCCTGACTGGATAGAGAACATCCTGTCAGAGAAGAACTGAGTAAACTTGTTGCATAATGCGGATGAAGAAGCTTTTTTCAATGTAGACAGACTGGATGCAAAAGTCTGTCCACAGTCTGAAAGAGCGGAGATGGTCTATTCCTCCCTGCGGTAATCTCCCTGGACAGGAACTCTGCCCTGTTACAGTTGATTGCCTCTTGGTACTCAAGGCCAATTTGTCCTCCTCTGACTGGGCCTTCTGCCAGCAATGCTCCAACTTCTGACCCATAATCTTCATCATCTTGAGATCTCCATCAAACCAAGGTTATCTCAAGTGAGAAGATCTGGGTTGTATATGGACTGGTGGGATGGCATCGAGCGCCTCAGATACTGTTTTATTATAGGTGGCCACCACCTTGTCCATGCAACCGCTATGCAGCATTTACACTAGATAAATCGTTACCGGGACAGTCCCCTTAAGGGCAATGTCTAATCATCTCAACAGGGGAGGGACTTTTGGGGGGCCTGCAAACAGGAACTTCACCATGCAATGATCAGACCTCTTGAGTGGCTAATGGAGCTGTCAGTCAAATTCGAGCAGGTCTGGAGATGTCACGCAACAGGTGATTGGATTCTGCTAATGCCTCTGACTTACTGAAATCCACTACAAGTCCATGAATCCTTGCATCTCTCTCTCTCTCTCTACAGGCTTTGGAGCCTTCACCCTTTAACCCAGTCAGCATGTCTTTTTGGGTCAGAGGTGATGAAGATGGCAGCCAAATTTATAGTCCACAGGCATCCTTTCCAGAATTTCCTTATTCACACAGTTCTGCTTGCAAATAGTGTTTTATGCCCCAAATCGGGTGCGTTTACATATCTGGTTGAGTCAGGGCAGTGATCAGGGATTCCCAGTTCACTGAGAAGCGCTGATGCGTCTGCTGCATCAGTGGCAGCTGACACCTTCTTTTTTTTTTTTTTTTATTTACTCATTATTTTTCTGCTCCTCTACTGTCCCCCAACCTCCACTCCTTCAGGCCTCCAAAGCGTCACCCCCAACCCTACCAACTTCAGGGTCTGCTCCTAGAGTGCCACGCTTACTTCACTTGGGGCCCTTGATGGCCCGGATTACTCACGGGCAGGGTGAGGAGAGAGCCCCCTTACCTCTCTCTATCCCCGAGAGTGAGCTGCACAGCGGGGTCTGCTCTGTTCCATCGGCAGGTGGTGAGGATGGCTCCGGAGGTCATCTAGGAGGATTGGAGGGATGTTTTTTCTCCAAGTTGTGTTCCCGATGCTGGCATGCAATGAGGAACTAGGAATCGGGTGCATGCTGAGATGTACGTCTGCTCCAGTCCTCTGCCAGCGTCAACCCTAGTGTTGCGGTGTCCCCCAGCTGCACCAACATCCCCCAAGTTCCCCAGTGGGTGGCGGTGTTGCAGCGGGGAAAGTTTCCCATCCCACTCCAGAGAAGGAGAGCAAGCCGTTGGGCTCCATTCCCAAACCCAGGTCGCCAGCGTGGCGCGAGGTGTGGCGGCCAGTGCCTCAATCCTCAGCACCACCGGCCCGGCATTAGCTAGCACCTTTGATATACAGATGCAGGGAACCTTAGAGGTAATCCCCCATGGGTAGTTACTGTACTTGCATACAGTTAGGATTATAGAGTTGTATATTGTTTGTGTGTTTCTTCCCCTTGGTTGTTTTTACTAGGGACAACTTGTAAATAGGATCCTTGTCCCTTAGATTTCATCTGCCCCTGTTGTTTGTTTACACGTCATAATCCTCTGCTTTTGAATAACGATAATTGCCTTGGAAATTATTTTGATGTGACAAGCAGACAGTTTTGACATCTCATGTAGACAAGCAGCAAGAGCAGGTGAAACTCTTTATATATGTTTCCTTATTGATTGAGTATAAGAAACAGAAAATTATACATGACTTTAGTTTTAGTTCTGATATTTCCTAAGTTTTCCCAAAGGTACCACGGGCTCTAGTCCCGAATCCTGCCTTGCCCCAAGATTTACACCAAAATGTAACAATATACATTTTTCCCTTGAGGGTTTTAAATAAAAAAATGTTTGTAACATACATATATATAATTTTTTTTTTTTATAATTTTCAGATTTTTGGTTCACATTTTGCATAGGCAAATAAGAATGGCATTATTTGTCTACCGTAGTCCCTTTCTTGCATAGTGTCATTGCATTGCAAAAGACTTGGGCCCAGATATTCAAAGGGTTTGCGCATGGCGCATGAGAGTTACACTAAGCGCAACCCACTGCACCCAGTGGATATTGAAAGGCTGCCAGGTGCAGCGCAAATCTCGGGAGCAAGCTGGGTGCAGGTGATTGTATGCGGCGCAGATGCAGGGGGCATGCCCATGCATATGCGGCACAACCCGATATTCAGCCTGGGATGTGCGGCACATATGCTGGCACAACCCTGCATTGCGCCGCATAGGGGGTGCTCAAAGTTTAGCCCCTGAAGAGGAGGAACAACCCCTGGCCACTCACAGGCGGGCTGCTGTATTTCAGGGCATAACACAGCAGCTGCCAGCCATGGGTGGCCACCCACCCAACCAGAACACCATCCACAAGCACCCATATCACCCTGGTAATCTAGTGGTACCCCCCCCGTGTCCCCGATGGCCAGTATATGTAGGTAAAATCATTCCCTAGTAGTCTAGTGGTAACCCCCACTAGCCCGATCATGGTAAATCGCTGTAAAATTATTCCCGGTGATCCAGTGGCACCCATCCACCCTCCACCCAAACAGAACCCTTGCCCACCCTGCTCCCCCTGTCATCAGCGGGCAGCTGCATCCGCTCACCGAATGATGGGTACAGTATGGGCTTGCAGGGCATACTGTACTAGACAGTCCCAGTTATGTGAATGACTTCATTCACATATTTGGGAACTGTCTATCTATGTCCTGCAAGCCCATGATCTCACTGTGGACAGTGGACTTACAGCCCATACTGTACCTGTCATTCGGTGGGTGAGTGGCTGGCCGGGCGGTATGCAGGTGGTTGCACACCACCGAGCGACGGGTGGGCAAGGGGTCTTTGTAGGTGGGAAGGGTGGGGGGTGCCACTGGATCACCAGGGGATTATTTTACAGTGATTTACCGCGATCGGGGCTAGGGGCGAGGGTACCACTAAACTAACAGGGAATGGGTTTACCTACATTTACCGGCAATCGGGGACACTGGAAGGAGGGGGGGTACCACTGGACTACCTGGGAATGATGTTACCTACATTTACCGAAGATCGGGGACACAGGAGGGAGGGGGATACCACTAGACTACTGTAGTAAAAGGCCCTTTTTCCTTTGCCACAATTGGCAAAGGTAGTGTACTTAAGTGTGAGTTCTTTCCTAGACTCTGTTTCTATAAAGACTGTTGTGCAACAGCATTTCTCTAACCCTGGCATGACATGGCAGGTTGGCCACCCGCTATGCTTCCTACCCATATTTAGTTGTGCACGCTATACTGTGAGGCTAAAGAAATAATTACTTTATTTCCTGGTAGTCTTAAATAAAAGTACTGTGGATTGTCTTGCCTCTGTTTAAGAGAGCATGTGTTACTGGTATTTTGTAATGGTGAAAAGACAGATGAGCTGTCTTTCAGCTGCACTCACTCTCCTGTATCTTTAAAAATACCCTGAATTTGGTTTGGGTCAAGTACACTGTGCACTCCTGTTGAGCAATGTATAATGTGCTGAAACCTGCTATAATTCAAATAAAAGCACATATTTGTAGAGAGACCCTATTTAAGGTCATCCGTGAAAAGAAAAGCCCAGAGGATAGCTTAGGTAGAGCAAGGATTCTGTGTGGTTCTGTGTAAACCCCCCAAAGAGTTATGCAGACAAAGAGGATGTACTTATAGGCATGAATATGAAGGCATAACGGTAGCAAACCTTAGTAAAAGAAAGCTATGTCTGCCTGTATTGTATTGCTACTGAGTGTAGCACTCAGAACAATATTTAAACTGTTTAAATCTGTAAACATTCATGTACAAAGCTGCAAATGCATTTCTCTGCTTTAAGTTCTGTAAGTTTTCCGTCTTCGGATGAGATGTTAAGCGGAGGTCCCATCTGCCTGGATTGGTGGTAGTTCAGGTGGATGTTAAAGATCCAATGGCACTTATCTAAAAGTAGGGAACTTCCCGGTGTCCTTGCAAAATTCCCTCATTCACGAAAAATACCACCAACAGCTTAATCTGGTTCAAGGTCAGTTGGCATTCATCTGTATCCCCCTCCCCCGGGTTGTGCCTAAAAATAGGCAGGATTTGTCTAGTGCACTTACCCGGTCAACAAAGGCTAAATAAATAAATAAGTTTGTTTTTGTATACAAAAACCTGTAGCTAGGCAAGTTCTGTTTTTTCTTTTCTCCCTCTCCTGTGCACTCACTAATCACTTGCTGGGTGCTATGGGTGTCCTATAGAGAGTCAGCGGCTCCTATGCTGCCTGTTTTTATAGTATTCCTATCTGTCTGCCACTCTTGTGAGGGAGGAGTTGCACCTTATTTACCACCCCCTTCTACCTTTCTAAGAATTTTTAAATAAAATACCCTGTCTTTGTGATAATACAGTTGTTGACTGATTATTTGTATTAATGTATTTTGTTTGCTATTCCATTCCAACAAATGTTTTAATCAGAATATAAAGAGTATTTTGTATATTTTGATTATTGGAGGTGTGTCCAGCTTCTTAGGGAGGAGCTGGCTGGATATTTATGAGCTGCCTAGAGACTTTGTAGTCAGATCAAGTTAGGGATTGAACCTGGTGAGGTCTCCCTTGAAACTGGATCTCTGAGTCCGAGATTAAGCACAGACCCATGTCAGGGACTCAGTTCCCTTAACTCCCTGAGCTGTGCCTTTTTATTTTATTTTCTTTTCTAGTTAGGGCAAGTAAGTGAGCTGAAATGCTGAATTACTGAATTTGCTGAAACTTTATTCTAGAAAAACAGCTGAATTGTTGGACTGATATAAACTGCTGTATCTCTGCATGTTCTGAACTGAAGAACTGTACTGCAAGAAAATTATAAGCTTATTTTTTTCTTATTTTATTCACAATAAATCTAGACATACCTTTGGTGTGTCCAACCACAGTGCTTTTGTCTGAGTGGTCGTTACTACTACACCCACGACAACTAGCAGGGGTTTGTTCTACAGTGATTTACCGCGATCGCAGCTACGGGGTTGGGGATGCCCGGGGACCCCCACTGTGCACACTTCATTCTGTGCAAGGCGCCAGGTGCAATTCTCCGGGCTGCCCTGCACAAGGCATGCAAATGGGGCCACAATGACATGCAAATGGCCCCATTTGCACCTTGCATATATTATGGCCTCATCTGCATGCCTCTAGACTGTGGTGATCACTGGGATGGTGGTGCCTCTCCAAATAAGTAACACTTGTAGTAAATAGTGGAGAGCAACATACCCTCGCCTTAGCTTTTGGAATCAATGATGCAAATTCACACCAATGTTATTTCTTTTCAGCATTTTACTTAACATTTTACTCTAGATATTACACAAGTGAAGCTGACATTTCACTGACACTCTGGCTTCTTCAGAGCTCTGAAGAAGCCAGAGAAGTCGGTGAACGAAGCTTGCTTGTAACGTTATGTAAATGCTGAAAAGAAATATCTTGGTGTGAATTGCATCATTGACTCATTTGCATGCCCTCTGCTGAATATCGTGGGTGATGCGCCCAGCGCATCCCCATGCTCCCCTATCTGTGGCTTGCACCAGTGCATACGAACATACCTAAATTTGCCAGCAGATAAAGGCCTAGAGGTCTATCAAGTCTGCCTCGAATGTGCAGCTAGCACCCTTATTCTGCAGCTGCCCTCCCTTCCACCCTTCCTTCATTAACCCTCCCCTTGTCCTGCCCATCCCTTTTGAAGCAGTCCACTGTTCTACTGGATACCACTTCTGCAGGTAACGCATTCCACCCAGCCACCACCCTCTCTGTAAAAAAAAAAAGTGTCTCCTCATCTCCCTCCTGAACCTTCCTCCCTCCAGTCTCATATCATGGCCCCGGTGGCCCTCCCCTTCCTTACTTTGAACAGCCCCTCTGTACCCGTCTTGTTTATTCCTTTCATGTATTTAAAGGTTTCAGTCATGTCACCCCATCCCTCCTCTCCTCCAGTGAGTACATGTTCAACTCCTTCAACCTCCTCTCGTATTATAAGTCCCCCAGCCCCTTGATCATCTTTGTTGCCCTGCGCTGCACCCGCTCCAGTAACTTAATGTCCCTCTTCAGATACGGGCGCCAGTACTGCATGCTGTACTCCAGGTGTGGTCTAACTAATGACCTATACAGTGGCAGAATCACCTCCTCCCTCCTCAAGGATATACCCCTTGCAATACAACCCAGCATTTTGTTGGCCTTTGCAGCTGCCTTCCTACATTGTGCGAGTTGTTCATTGACTCTGTAATGAGCACACCCAGATCCTTCTCCTCCTCTGTCTGGGCTAGCTGCACTCCCCAGCTGGTAACTCCTCCTGGGTTCTTCATCCCAAAATGCAGCACCTTGCACTTTTGGCATTAAACCCCAGTTGCCAGGTGTCTGACCAGGTTTCAAGCTTTGCCAGATCATCCTGCAACCCTGCCATCCCCTAGGTCATCCACCACCGCGCCTACCTTGGTATCATCAGCAAACAGACTGATCTTGCTCTTGATGTCCCATGATATGTCTGCAATGAATATCCCAAACACTGGTCCCAACACCGAGCCCTGTGGAACACTGCTCGTCACTGCCCTTGGTGTGAGGCTCCCACCCACCACCACCCTCTGTTGCCTTCCCTGAAGCCAGTTTCCTACCCATCTCACCAGCTTGCACCCCCTATGCCTACTAACTTCCTTCCCAGCCTTCCATGCGGCACAGAGTCGAATGCCTTACTGAAGTCCAGATACAGGACATCCACTGCATGGCCCCTGTCCAGTTGCCTAGTTACCCAGTCATAGAACTCCACCAGGTTGGTTTGGCAGGATCTGCCACATATGAAGCCATGCTGTCTGCTGTCCTGTAGTCCTTTGGCCTCTAGGAGGGCCACCAGCCTCTCCTTCAGGATAGTCTCCTTTAGCTTACCCACGATGGATGCATCCATGGATGGATGCGCCATGCACTGTCCGTGACATATTCAATGGTGCTGCGCCATGGTGCCTCACCGTTTAATATCACCTGGTCCTTGCCCCGGCGCATCCCAGTTGCGCTGCGCCCATGCTTGCACCACTGCCAGGTGCAGTCTGAATATCTGGGCCCCGGAGTACTGTACGCAGTTCTGGGGTCTCTATATTAGGAAGGATAAGGATTGATTAGAGACAGTGTAGAGAAGGGTGGCAAAGATGATCCATGGACAACAAGGCAAAATGTATGAGGAAAGATTGAAAAGTCTTAACAAGTACTCACTGGAGAACAGAAGGGAGGCAGGAGACATGATATAGACGCTTCAGGTTCATGAAAGGGTTCAGTAGAGTGGACCCAGCAAGTTTATTACTCTAAGAAACAAAGTCCATTTGGGGTCATGTGCTTAAGTTGGAAGTGAGGTTCAAAAAAAAAAAACCCAAGAGAAAGCACTGTTTCATGGAAGAGGTAGTGGATGGGCGAAACAATCTTTGACATAGTTGTAGAAGTAGAGTCAATATCTGGGTTCAAGAGAAATTACATTTAAGGGAGTTTTAAGATGGGATAATGTAGAAAGAAGAATGGGCAGGATGGGAGTATTACTTAAAAAGCAGCTGACACCTTCAGGACGACTGTAACAAAGCATAATATTTAGACACAGTTTGGCTCGTATGTCACATTAGTTCCATCTTCCTCCTCCACATTATTTACTACTGAAGTCATCTGCATTAAAACGGAATCTTTTTGTTCATGAAGAGTTCAGCTATTCCTGTTGCTTTCTCCCTACCTGAGATCATAATGCACTGCTTGTGACATCATAGTTAGTCTTTTATGCTAACATTATGATGTCACAACAGAGGATTATGATTTAAAGTAGGGAAAGAGCTATAGAGGCAGATGAGCTGTAAGGGAACTCTAAAGGATAAAGATCATGTATTCATGGAAACTTACTCTATAATAAATAATGGGAAGAGTAATGTATAGAGTAGATATGGAGTGCAAACTGAATTGTATCCAATTTATGTTTTCAAAGTTTTCTTTGAGGTGTCAGTAGCTCTTTTGAGTAGGGAATCTTGTGATGGACTAGATGGACTTTTAGGTCTTTTCTGCTCTTCTCTATTCTATGCTCCTAAGTTTGGTTCCAAAATATCTAATAGTTTATTGCTTTATTTAATATTCCACAACTAGCTTTCTTTGAGCAGTCTAAGAATCCAGTTCATCAAATTCCCAAACTCTCTCTGTTATCACTTATATATGGCGGTGCATCCACTCTGATCCTACACCAGCTTATCTATGAAAGAGGAACACACCACACAAGGAGTTGGGTTTTTAACAACTTTGTATTAAATGAGCACAGTAGCACACCATTGTAAATTTTAACTTGTCATTTAATTTTATTCAAAGAATACTGTAGTTGACTCAATTATGCACAGTGTATATGTAGAGCTAATAAGTTTCCAATTTCAAAAATGACCATTTCCTTTTGGCAACATCTTACAATCCCTTTTTTCTCCCTCCTCCCCCAATTGAGGGGAATTCAGCATGTTCTGTGCAAAAATTTGGCTGAAAGTGGAGGGATTTGCTCAAAAATCTGGTGCAAAGTGGGGGGTTGTGCATGATAAAGTGGTGCAAATAGAGTTTTTTCAAGAACAATTGACTCCCCAAGTGCTGGTTTAAACATGGCAAGTTCCAGTTTTTAGCAGTGATTTCCTTTGAAAACAGAAAATCATATATGCTGCATACTGATCTCTCAAACAGTGATGAAAGTTCTTCAGTGCAGCTGAAGCCCAAATACTAGCACAGAGGCAGTAGACCTGTCAACCGGTGCTTCATAAGTCATTTCATCAGGGTGACATGCTCTGGTAAATGGCACTTTTAATATCCATCAGGTTTAAAAAAAAAAAAAAAAAAAAAAACTACGCGGGTGCCCGCCCGCTAACAGAGCCCGGGAGGCGTCGACTGTGAGCGACCTGGGTTCAAACGGACTCAGAATGTCGGAGGGCCAGCCGGGGAGAAGGTGAGTGACCTAAAGAATGCTCTTGGGGGAGGTAGAGTACCTGGCACACAGCGGACCCTTGGCAGAGGCCAGGGGGATCCATTGTGCTGGTGCCGTTACCTGAGGGGGGTCTGGGCAGACACTGGTCATCATTGCATGTCCCCACCCCCAAGTACTGCTGCATTCACTAAAAAATCCCGGCCTCCCGAGCATGATGCCCAGTTCTGTCACTGCCCCGCTGCCTACTGGGCCCGCTCCCATGACCCCACCCGGGGGGGGGTAAGCTAGGGCATGTTACCATGGACCTTGGGGGGGCGCTGACCACGGCTCCGCTCAAAAGGGGGTGCGGCATGGGCTGAGCTCTTCCTCGGGAGAATGGGGGCCGGACTACAAAAATAAATAAATAAATTCTGTGTCATGGTTCAAACTTATCTCATTAATGGGAGTATTTGATTAGTATAAGGTCACATGTTAAAGCCAGACTTCCTCACTATAAGATTTTGTGGAGAGCACTGTATTCTAGAAAAGATAATGGAAGTTGCAGTATGAATGAATACTGCTTTAAAGCAAGATATGATGGCATAGATACCTCAGTATTTTGAAGTAGGTAGACGATGGCAAATCAGGAAAATCACATTAAGTGCTTACTACCTTGCATAGAATCGCCCTCCTGTGCCATTTGCTGGGTTATTCGGTAAGCGCTTCTGACCGGAGGTCTGGAAAAGAAAAAAATTAACAGCTCTGGTGAGTTAGGGGGTTAGTAAGGGTTTTAGTGTTAGGCAGGGCTTTTTTAGTGAGGAAGTGTTAGGATCTAGCTTTTTTGTTTAAGGAGAGTTGTGGTCCCACTGTACTCCTACCTTTGGGTGTGACTTGCAACTGAGCTCCCTGACAGCTGACTACTCTTGTCCTCCGGGCTCCCTGGTGTCCGCAGCAGCCGCAGTTTTGGTTTGTGCCGAGCAGAGTAGACCATCTGAACGTGGGTGCCCTCTCAGAGGGGTCTACTGGATTGCCGATACGCCTCCTGGCGGGCCCCGGACCTAACGAGTTTGCCGTCTGTTGGTATGGTCAGTGCCGAGGATCTTGAACTGTGCTGGTAGGTGCCTCTAACACCACTAGAGGGACCTTCTATTGCCCAGGGTTATCCTGGTTCCTGTCGTGACCTTCCCAGGGAACGTGGTATAGATGGCATCGCCACGTAATTTCCCGGAAGGATCTGTTCTATTCTTCGGTGTGTGGTCCTGTACTGGATTTGGAGTCTGCCCATGTTTCTGCCGGCCCTTTCCTTTGGCTGGTCATGTGCGTGAATTTGGGACTACATCTGCTGGATTTTCCCACACTGGACCATCATTTGGGGATAAGACTGTGCTGTTCGTTTTGGAACTTGATCCAGCTATCGGTGGGGGTGGGACTTTCTTCCTAGCCCTACAGTGCTGGTGAGAGCTGCTCTGATTGTGACTGAGAATTGCCCACTTGTTTAAGTTCACCTGACTTTATATTGGTTTAGGTCACTAATAACATCTTGCCCTCAGTGACTGGAGTCTGTGAAAGGGCCCCTGACCTGTTTCTGGAGTGTGCAGCTTCTTTTGGATGCTTGAACTGACTGTTACTACTGACAATATGCTATGCCCTGGCAAGTAGGGCATTTATTGCTGAGTTTAGTGTGATTGCTTGCTCTCCTGAGCTTAATTGCTGGATACCTTGCTTTTGTTGTCTTGGTGTGGGGGTAGTGGGTTGTTGGGTAGGGGGTGCTGGGAGTTAGTTGCTGTTTACGTGGTGTGTGTGTGTGTGTGTGTGTGTGTGTGTGTGTGTGTGTGTGTGTGTGTGTGTGTGTGTGTTTAGTGAAGTTTCCTCGCTGCTTTGGGGTTTTAGTTGGTTCGCATGTATCTGGGGGTGTCTGGGGAGCTGGGGCGAGCAATAATTGTGTATGGAGCGTCCCAGCTTTTTGACTTGGCCTTCACCGACCTCCCAGTTTCCAACACCACAGCGCTGCTGCTGTCGGAGGTCCGATTAGTAGGTGCCGTACTGGTCGGTTCCTATGGGCACCCTCGTGCACACCGGAAGGGGGCAGGATAGAGGTGCTTATGTAGAAAGTGCCTTTGGTTTCGACGGGTCCTAGAGAGAAGTCAGACATGTTTGGTTCCCATCCCCAGACCGAGTGGGCAGGCAGCCAGAGGGCTGCACTGTCCACCAATCCCCTGAGGGATCCTCGTGCAATGCCAGATTGATCAGAAATAAGACCACAGTTGTAGTGGATCTGGTTTCGCAGTCGATCTGGCATGCATTACAGAGACCTGGGTGGGTGACTATGCTGGCCCGGTTTTAGAGGCTGCCACCCCCGCCATACTTTGTTGCTCGCTACCCCAGAGTGGAACGCAGGGGTGGGGATGTGGCCATCTGTTTTTTATCTGAGCTAGGCTTCACCGTGCACCCAGTGAGAACACAGAGTTCGTTTGAATGTGTGGCCATCCATGGTGGTCTGGGCGCAGGTTGCAGGATCCTCCTAATTTACCGCCCCCCTGGGGCGGCAGGAGAATTCCTGCAGGAGGTAGCTGACTTTGTCATCGGTGAAACATTGGAGGCCCCCTATGTGTTTAGTTCTGGCAGACTTCAGTGTTTGGGCGATGATGAATCATCTGGGCTGGGTTACCTCCTCCTCCAGATAACGTCATCTCTGGGCCTGTCATAAGAGGTTTCTACCGTGACCCACCAGGGCAGTCACATGTTGGACTTGGACTTCTTGCTGGGGCTGGAGATAGATGATCTTAAGACTGATTGGGTCGCTTGGTCTGATCATTGAACAGTGGAGTTCTTGCTCAGGTCTCCCCCACCATGAGCCCTCCTTATGCAGAGATGGTAAGCTACCACCCTTTGAGGGGTTTGACCCTGGAGGGTTTTCTGGTAGTAGCTGACTTATCTGGTGTGGGCAGTGCATGCACAGGGGTGTGGGTGAAGCAGTTGCCACCTATAATAAGGCGATGTCTGATGCACTCAACCCCTTGCACCGCTTTCTGTACAACCCAGATCCTCTCTGAGGGCCCTTGGTTTGATGGGGAGCTCAAGGCGATGAAGATCACGAGTCGGGGTTAGAGCGCTGCTGGCGGAAGACTGGGCTGGAGGCGGACAGACTGGGCCTGTGTGCACACTATGTTGTGTACCAGGGAGCAATCAATCATAAGAAGGCAGTGTTCCTGTCCAGGAGATTACCACCAGGAAGAACCGACCAGCTATGCTTTTTCGGACTGTGGACAGGCTGTTGCATCCAGCTTGTCTACAGCCAAAAGCGTTTCAGATGCTTTATGCAATGAGTTTGCTCGGTTCTTCTCCGACAGAGTGTCCGCTATCAGGCAGGGAATCTGCCAGTGAGCCACATCGTGGCAGACAATGGTTGCTCTGACTGTCTGAGGAGCACTCCGCCTGGTTGGGGGGAGTTCAAACCAGTGGAGGTGGCCAAAGTCATTGAGGTTGTTTCTAGGCTGAAGCATAATATTGTGAACTGGACCCAGTGCCAACTCGTTTCTTAATGGGATGTGCTGACTCTGTAGGCCTGGTGTTTGCCTTGATTGTCCGGTGCTCTTTGTCAAAGAGGTCTTCTCAGATGCCCTGAAGGAAAGACTGGTGAGACTCCTTCCGAAGAAACCATCTTTAGACCCTGACGTCCAGGCGAATTATCATCCTGTCTCCAATCTTCCATTTCTGGGAAAAGTTGTAGAGAAGATTGTGGTGCAGCAGCTCGAGGAACATCTTGTGGCCTTTATCTATGAGTCTCTCCAGTCTGGGTTTCATACCAAGCACAGTACAGAAACCACGTTAGTTTGGGTGCATAATGATCTTCTCGGGGCGAGAGATCAAGGAGAGGAGGGGACAGTTCTCATTCTCCTTGATCTCTCCTCAGCTTTTGACATGGTGGATCATTGTGTGTTGCTCGACCGCCTGAGGGAATTTTGTGACTCACCAGCCCTGTCTTCTGCTGGTTTGAGTCCTATCTCACAAACAAAAAACAAAGAGCTGTGATGGGGAATTTCTTCTCCTCCCCTAGCCTTCTGTCTTGTGGAGTACCTCAGGGCTCGGTCTTGTCACCAATGTTGTTTGCTGTGTATATGCTGCCCGTGGGTGAGATCATTAGGAAGTATAGTCTGGATTTTCATTTCTATGCCACTGATACCCAGCTGTATCTGTCCTTTGCCCTCGGGACATCCAGTACGGTGGATGTACTGAACTGCCTGGCCGAGATCAATGACTGGATGGCCTCTAGCTGGTTGGATGGCCTCTACTTGGTTGTGACTGAACCTCGATAAGACGGAGTACTGGTGGTGGAGTCCAACAGGAGGTGTGATAGATGGCCTCTGGCACAGAGACTGGACTGTTTCTGCAGTCTGTGCCATTGAAGGCCTCTAGGGTGCGTGGTCTTGGCGTTATCCTCAACAGTGGACTGACACTTGACTCTCAGGTGTCGCTCTGTTATCCGACCACATTTTACCTTCGGAGGAATATCGCTAGGATTAAACACCTAGTTCGCCCATGGACCTCCCCACCCTGGTACATGCCTTGATGACATCAAGGCTTAATTACTGTAATCGCTGTGACCGCGGGGTCTCTGGAGGCACCTCCACTGACTGCAGCTAGTGCAGAGCGCAGCTGCCAGGCTGTTGACAGGACAGCTAAAATACTGTCACATCACCCCAGTGCTGTTTGAACTGCACTGGCTGCTGGTTCGTGGAGGGTTCTCTTTAAGGTGGGCTTGCTCACCTTTAAGGCCCTACATGGACTGGGCCCTGGCTACCTGTCAAAGCTTCTAACACCTGCTGCCTCTGTCCGCTCCCTCTGGTCCTCCTCTAGGGGCCTCCTTTCGATTCCCAGGACGAGGTTAAAAACTGTCGGCGACAGAGCTTTTAGTGTCGCCGGCCCCATCCTGTGGAATTTGCTCACTGTCAGTAAGGGAGGCCCCTTCGGTTGAGGCATTCAAAGCCCGCCTCAAGACCTTTTTATTCAGCCAGTCATTCCCAGATACTGTCCTTTAGATACTGCTCCCGAGACATTCTGAAAGAATGGCCCCTTTAGCAATCTGCTGTCAGGTCAGGCCTACCATTTTGGGCGATCTGCTTTTAAGTATTCTTAATCATTTTGTATTTTAATTATTGTATTTTAACTGCTTTTTGATGTACTTTGATTGTACCGCTCCCACAACCTCTGGGATTGGGCACCTGAAAAACAAAATTTGCCTTGCCTTGCCTATATTGTTGTTGTTACAAAGTTGAGTTATAAATAACATGATAAATCTACATGTGTTGGTGCAATAAATGTTTTCTTGTTTGCATGTTTTCAGTGTACTTGTATTGCGGTTTCGAAGTGGCTGGCACTTGGCAGTTCTGCTGGAGGACTACATCTGATCCAGAAAGATGGATGGAAACAGAGACTCATTCTCACACAAGGTAAAAGAAGGGAGAGAAAAATGTGTGCAAATTTTTTTTTTTTAATAGTAATATGGTATTTGAGGTGAGAATCGACTCTAGGTCCGTCTATGTCTCTCCCCCAAATAGGCAAGGACTGAATAAATATGAAGCAAAGGTATGCTCAGAGAATGCAGTTCATCAGCACATGAGCACGCAAACAAAGTTAATAAAGCTGTCTTACTTTCATCCATAATATTAATTCACAGCAGTGATATGGTGCCTGTCTCAGAACTACAAATAATTCTCAAATTGATTTGAGAAACATAGAGTTTTTGTCAGATAAGGACTGCTTGGCCCACCCAATCTGCCCATTTTTCCCTACCTACAGTATCACTGCATACCCTACTTGATCTCTCTCTCTCTCTCTCTTTCTGTGCTCTCATTCATTTCCACTAAGATTTCCCTTCTGTCTATCCCAATGTTTTGTTGAACCCCATCGCTGTTTTTGCCCCAACCACCTCAGCTGATAAACTGTTAGAGGAATCCACCACTCTTTCTTTGAATAAGTACTTTCTCACATCTCTCTTGAATCTACCCACTCCAGCTTCCTAGCATGTCCCCTTGTTTTTGAGCAACTTTTTTTCTGAAAAATACCTTTCTATGGTTTCTTATTTACCCCCTTGAGGTAATTAAGTCTCTATCAAATCCCCCCCCCCTCTCCTTTTCCACAGTATACATATTGAGTTCCCTTAGTCTCCTCATAGGGCTTTTGATGTAGACCCCATACCATTTTAGGTGCCCTCCTCTGGACTGTGTCCACTCTATGTCCTTCCAGAGATGTGGTCTCTAGAACTGTGAACAGTATTCCAGGTGAGGTCTTGCCAGCGGCCTATGCAGAAACAACACCACCTCCCTCCTTCTACTGGTGATCCCTCGCCCCTGTGCACTCCAGCATCCCACTAGCCTTCCCGACTGCTTTGTCACACTGCTTGTCAACCTTTAGGTCATCAGAGATGATTATACACAGGTCTCTCTCCTGTTCGGTTGTCGTCCGTAACACTCCCCCATTTTATTCTCTGCCCCGTGTTTCTGTACCCCAAGTGCATTATTTTAAACTTTTTCGCATCGAAACACTGCTCTACCTTGACTACTTCTTGAGTTTTCTTAGGTCTCTGTCCATCCGTTCCACCCCCCCCCCCCGAGTGTCCACTGTATTGCAGATTTTGGTGTCATCTGCAAAGGGGCAGACTTTTCCCCTCTAGCTCCTCTACAGTGTCACTCATAAAACATTAAAAAGAACTGGTCCCAGCACTGATCCCTCAGGCTGATCACCTTCCCACCTTATTGTGAACTCTGTTTACCATCACCCTTCATCTCCTATCCCTAGGGATGTAAATTTGTTTGTAGTCACACACGTCATGGATTCCATGACGCTTGGTCTTTATTCAGGACTTCCATGACTTTCTCACTATTGTCGCCAAAAGTAGCAACGATGACTGTGCCAGGAAGTTCACTGATGATTCCATGAACAACCAATGAGTTATTAAAACTCATCCATGACAAACTTTCATCCTTACCTATCCCTTAACCAATTTCTTACCTAGTTTACCACCTTTGGACCTACTTCTAAGCTTCCCAGTTTGTCTCCTGTGTTGAGCGGTATTAATACCTTCCTGAAATCTAAGTATGCCACATCCATCGTACCAATCTAATCTAACTCTAATCACACAATCAAAGAAATCTTATCAGATTCTTCTGACATGACTTCTTTCCAATGAATCCATGCTGCCTTGGGTCTTTTAACCCATTTGATTCAAGATACAGGAGCAGTGCTAACATGCACCAAAAGGGAAAAAGTTGCATCCTGCCCAGAAATGACTCCTTTTCCCTTTGCTAGTGGGTCCAAGCTGATGCACCTACTCTATAACAGTGTCTAAAGGAAGGGATGTGAACTGTTCAAAATCTGCCATTGATTATGTTTTAACCCAGTAGATTAATCTTTAGGCCCACATTATTTTTAGTTCAATATACTTTATTTATTGGACTCACATGAGCACACGAAGGGTGACATAGCTGTATCACAATGAACGAGCACAGTTACGTGTATCTGTCGAGCCAAGGGTCACAGTGGCTTCTATTACAAACTTCAATAATAAGCCATTTTACTATATTACCCTAAACCCCCTCCAACCCATCCACCCCCCCCCCCCGGCACAGGATCCGTCTTTGAGCAGAACAGATATGTCAGCATTATGATATATGGTGATCCCTATTGCCATCTGGAGCCCTGATAGGGGTGCGCTTTGATTAGGCAATAGGACCACTTATAGACATGTAGGTACTCATATGTACTTTTTACTCTTATAAGTAAGGCAGTGCGTTGGACTACCTGGGAATGGAGTAAAAGAGTATAAAGCTTGCCCCATTTTTTTCCCAAAGCTGTCTGGAGTATGTCTAAGAAAGGCTATCATCTTTCTGTTTTGAGATTAAACAGTAGCTTGTTTAACCACTCAGAATAAGATATCACTGTGGAATCTTTCCAAAGCTTGAGGACTAATTTTTAAACCGTAGGGAGATGAGGGACATGCTGAACCTTCTTTCCTTGACTGACACGAGTGAGTAATCACCTAGGATGCAGATCTCTGGGATAAAGAGGATTTTCTAACCCCAATAGCGGGTCTACTTTGGACTTAATCTGGGCCCATAGAGGTTAATTAAAGAGCAGTCCCAGAGTACATATAGTAAGGTGCCCTCTTCTAGGCAACATCTGTTGCAAGTAGGGTCCTGGCACCTCCCCATGCCAACCAGCTTAGCAGGTGTAAAATAAATATTATGTAGTATGTAATACTGCATAATTCTAAGTTTATCATTGGCTGTGTAGGTATAGGCTGCCTGCCAACTTTTATCCCATTGTAAAGTTTTATCAAGAATTTGTTAAGACCAGTATGCTGAGGTTCCTTGTATCTCTGGATGGAGACTAGGACATGCGGGGTTACTATCTGGACACTGCATGGGGCTGCCAGGTCATATTGTAAGTGATATAAGGAGGCCTAGTTGGTTCACTTCCCATGGGCCAGTCCCAAAACAGAGATCAGCAAATGCCGCATTTGATATCCTTTGAACACTTTCTTGGTAGTCAGGCTCAGAATAGGGAGAGGTTCAACCGTAAATTTAAGCAGGCCATTGTCAAGTAAATCCGAGATTATAAATTCAGTGGAGGGAGAACCTTCTTTGGGGGTCAAACATTGATTCCCCAGTCTAAGGTTAGGGTTCAAGTACAGGGGTTGGGAGATATCTTTGGTTTGGTCATATTTAATTGCCCTGCAAATCTGGGAGTGGCCTTTAATAGATGCTTGGATTATTTCGTGTTTGAGAAAAACCTTACAAGTTTTGGGAGACATGTATAATGAACTGAGTGGGAGATCCCACTCTTAATTTGCTGGCGCTCTGTTTGCAGCCAGATTGGAGTGTGAGGAGGATCGCTTATGTAACTATAGAGGCATCCATTTCATATATTTGGCAACATGGCTTCAAAGGTAAAATGGAAAAAATTGGGAAGACAAAGGTCTCCTTGTTGTTTGGCCACCTCTTATTTTTATTATGCCAGAGAAACTGGGAGAGTATACTGTGAAGACTGCGGAACCAGGACTGGGGAAGATAGAAATTTAACATATTCAGAGGGTAGAAAACCCTTGGGAGGACATTCATTTTAATTATGCTAATTCTTCCGTGTAGTGAAAGATAGAATGGGGCCCATCTATCCAGATCATGACCTATTACAGTAAGGAGAGAGTCTAAATTAAGTTGTTTCATTTGGGACATGTTTTGAGAGAGTATAAGGCCTAAATATTTAATTTGGGGAGACCAGTCTAAGTGCAGGCCTTCAATCGGAGATGGATGGGCATGCAAATTTAGAGGCATAACTGTAGACTTTTCTCTCTTCAATTTATAGTTGGAGAGTTCCCCGTAAGAGTCAGTTATATCCAGAACTGCCAGAAGCATATTTCCTAAATCTGCTATATGCAAGAAAATATCATCCACATAAGCAGATAGGCATAGATCAAACCCACCTATTTGGATGCCCTTTATATGGGGTGAGGTCTGGAAGTGGTGGAGCAAGGGCTCTAAATACCGATTAAAGAGCATTGGGGAGAGCAGGCAGCCCTATTGAGTGCCCGAGTGAAGAGGGAACAGCCTTGAATAGACCCCATTACAGTATATTTTAGCTGTGGGAGATGTATAAAGGACTTTGATCCAGTCTACATAAGTCTTTGGGAATCCAAACTTGCCTAGAACTGCAAACAAAAATGACCAAGATACTCGGTCAAATGCCTTCTCTATGCCTAGAGACACAAAAGCCATAGAGGTAGGTGCATGTCTGAACACAGAGAAGATGTGGAACAGTTTCCAAATATGGTCAGAAGATGAATGGCCTGCAACAAAATGTACTTGTTCAGCACTAAGCAGGGATGCCAAACTTTTGTTAATCATCCAGCCAAATCTTTGCAAATAACTTAATATCGTAATTCATTAAGGAGATGGGGCGATAATTGGTTACCTTATTTTTGGGTCTGTTAGGCTTAGGGATCACTATGATGAGTGCCTTCAGTAGGGTAGGGTCTGAGATGCCTGATTCACAAAAGTAATTAAAAGTTTGAAGAAGCAGGGGAGAAATCTGCTGCTCAAATACTTTATAGAAACGAGGGGGAAATCCATCGGGCCCTGGAGCCTTGCTATCAGGAAGAGAATGTATGGCTTCTGAAAGTTCCATTCGGATATTTTATGACCGAGGAATTGTTGCTGAGACTCATCTAGACTTGGCAGTGGGATGTTATTTAGGTATTCGCTAATGTCCTTCAGTTGGGGAGCATTGCCAGGAGGAGAGTATAGAGACTTATAATACTCTTCAAATTCCTGAACCATTTCCTTTGGGGAGGTAAGAACGGAGCCATCCTGCTGAGTTAAGGGTCGCTACCAATCTGGATTCCTCTTGCTTTTAAATCTAAGGGCCAATAAGTGGCTGGCTTTTTCACCTTGTTCTGTGTAGCGGCCTGAGTTTTAAACAATGCGATATGGCCTGTTCCTTAAAGTGTCTGATTATTGATTCTGAGCCTGGGCCAGCTGGAGGAGGATGTCCTCACTATGGTTGGAAGACAGCTGATCCTCTAGCACCTAAATTTGGGCTAGAAGGAGGTTGAGAGGGCTTCTCTTTTCTTCTTTCTGACTGAGGCCAGTCGAATACACACTCCCCTCAGCACACACTTTAAGGCACTCGAGATTTTATCTGTGTGCGGTAGGGAATTTTGATTAAGGGACATGAAATTCTCTGTTGCATCCTTAAGTGACTGGACTATATGCAGATCATGCAACATTTGGGCGTTAAGTTTCCAGGCACTGTCTTTGGGTGTACTGAGAGGAAGAGAGCCCTCGAGCCAAAACGGAGCATAATCTGATAAGGTCCTAGGAACCATGCCACATCCTATGAGCCCTGTTAGCACTGTATTATTTACCAAAAAGTAATCAGTCCTAGATAGAGACTTGTGAACAGGAGAAAAGAAGGTATACCTTCTGGTATCTGGATTTAGCAGGCGCCAAGGATCATTCAGGCCATGATTGTACATAAATTCCCTTAGTGCAATTTGTGCCGGAGAAAGAGATTTTTTCCCATGAGTTAGGGACTTATCAAGCTCAGGGGAGTAAACCAAGTTCCAATCACCTGCTAACACCACTGGTAGGATTGGAAAGGATCCTAGTACTAGTGATAGGTCAGTAAAGAATTCATGGGTATCAATATTGGAACCATAGAGGCTAGAATCACCTCTACATAATTAAAAATACCTCTTACAAAAATGAAGCAACCCTGGGGATCCACAATGCACTGTTGCACTTGAAATGGTGTGCCCATGGTAAGAAGGATTGCCACTCCTCTCTGAGCTGTAGCATTTCCAGCAGCAAAAACGTGAGCAATTTGGCACCTTCTAAATGATGTACCTTCTTTCTCCAGCAGATGTCTCCTGGAGAAAAATTATACCGCTATGCAGCTCCTCCAGATTTTTAAGGATTTGGAGCCTTTTTAACCCTATTCCTGGCTCCCTTTACATTCCAGGAGATGTATCTCTCCACCATTGCAGGGTCACTATGTGCACAGGAGCCAGGCAGTGGGGTAGTAGAGACTATTAACTAGTACATTATTCTTAAAGCCAACGTACAACAAGAGTACCTTGTCTCTGTAACCTTTATAGCACCAGAAACTACAAAAATAACCATCAAATCCCAGTCAATATGAAGATTCATGTGCCCCCCCCCCGAGGCCCAACCCAAAACACGCACTAAACATTTTAACCCACAGTAACAAACAGCTAACTAAGTAAAACAGTTAATTTTCCCAGTCCCTATGACTGATCTCCAGGTATCCCTCGGCAGTGATCCTCATGACCCACCGTGCAGTCCGCAACAGTTACAGCTCCCCCTCCCCACCTAGACTAACGCAGTCACCACATGGCGAGGAGATCCTGCAGGAGATCATAATATGTAAAGGGATCTAAGATTGACAAAATGTGCATGTTACTGATTCAGTCAGTGGGAGGATGATCACTTATCCCCTGAGTAGGTGTGCTGAAACTTCTGATCTATACCAAACCACAGCTCCAATAACAAACAAGGCCAAAGTAGCTTCCTGAGAAAGTTAACTGTGAAACTGGGCCACAATGACGTAATGCAGAAAAACTAATAACCAAAACGTTTAAACTTCAGGAACAAAGTTGGTCAAAAAATGGTGCAAGCTGCTCCTCACGACTGATTAAATTGTGAGTGAGTGCACAACAGTTATCAAACTATGCCCCAGTTATACCATAAAGCCAATTTCCATCTCGCATAGCAAAACCTTTCAAGCAGCAGAAACCAGGGTGTGTAGTCACTTGAATAAATCCGGGAACAGCTTCTTAACTTCAATATTCACCTCACTTAGTGATTCAAATGAGATCCATCTGCTCTCATGGCTCACGTGCAGGACAGCGGGATAACGCATCCTAAACTTGATGTTGGCTGACAATCAGCTTCATGACCAGGGGATATATTTCCGTTCTTTTTTGCCACACTGAAAGGGGAAGGTCCTGTGTGATTCTTAATTTTTTATTTTCCCATTGAATTTCCCTGGTCTCTCTCTCTCTGACTTTATCCAGGACAAGCTGCCGATCAAGGTAATTGAGAAGCCGAAATATCAAGGGGCGTGGAGGAGAGCCTTGTGGTGGGGTAGGCCTGAGAGAGCGATGGGCTCACTCGATTGTAGTTGGGGCTGTTTTGGGGACGGGCCCGCAATTTTCAGGCAAAGCTTTTGTGCAAACAGTATTGGATTTGACCCTTCCTCCCCCTCAGGGAGGCCCAAAACCACCAGATTATTCCTTCTCGATTGCTCTTCCAGGTCCTCGAGTTTCTTCGGCTTTCCTGAGATGCTGGCGCATGGTGGCAAGGTCGGGCTCAATTCAGGCTTTCCAATCATCCAGAGATGATATCCTCGCTTCATTATTCCACATCCTTAAGGTAAGCTGTTGCAGGGATGATTTGAGGGTTTTACAGATCTCCCACCACAGCATGAAGAGGCTGTTTGATGGGTGCGAGGCCTTCGGAAAAAGTAGTTTCAGTGAGAGGGGCCTGGGAAGTTGTCATGGTTTCCTCCCAGGGCTCTGCTGCCTTGCTCCGCTTTGCAGGTTTGCCTTTGGCCGGAGGCTGTGGCGATGTATGCTTAGGCCTCTGTGCCTTCATCTCCACATCCATTTAGCCGGACAATTTACAGAAAGTTATTTTGCAGGCACGAATTAATTGCACATACCTCCGACCAAGAAATTAGATGCTATAGCAATGCATAAAGATGAGTTTTATTCTGGGGGGGGTAATGGAACTCTCCACCACACATTCTACTCAGCAGCCGTTGCAACTGGAAGTCCAGACCCACATTTTTTACACCAGTGAGTCCAATTCGACCCACATTTTTAACCACCCAGCAATGTCGGTAATTCCGCTAACTTCTGCTTCAGCAGAAATTTCCTTAACTTTCCCACCACCAACTGTCGGGCTGACTGACCTATAATCGCTAGCCTCGCCCCTGCTACCGCTTTTGTGAAGAGTGACTACATCTGCCCTCCTCTAATCCTCCGGAACCACACCTGTTTCTAGTGAGCTGTGAAATAGGACTGTCAGATGTGCAGCTAGTACTTCTCTGAGCTCTTTCAATACCTTAGGATATACCCCATCTGGTCCCATTGCTTAGTCCACTTTCAGATTAGCGAGTCCCTTTAGGACTCTCACCTTTGAAAAAGAGTAGTGTCCATCTCCCTCCTTTCAGAGCTCGTTACTTTTTTGTGGCCCCTCCACTTCTCCTCCTGCTGTGAACACTGAACAAAAGTATTTAAGTATGTCTTCCTTTTCCTGATCTCCCTCTGCACAGTACCTTCCATCCCTTTTTACCTTACAATCCCTTCCCTTGTCCTCCTCTTTTTAGTAACATACCTAGAAAATGTCTCCTTTTGTAACTTAATGAGCTATCCTTTCTTCAGTTTGTGCCTTTGTGCTTCCCTGCTTCTCTCCATTTCACCTGCTACAATCCCTATCCTCCTCCCTGTGTGTTTCTTCATATCTTCTGAATGCTACAGTTTTAGCCTTTACCTTTTCAGGCACCTCTTTTGAGAGCCACATCTGTCTCTTTTTCTCCCATTTGCTTGACACAGAGGTTTGTAACCTTCAGTGTGGCCCTCTTTAGCTCCGCCCACAGTTCCTTCACCCCACCTAGGTCATCTCTCCCTGCCAGATCATCCCTGAGGCATTCACCCATCTTTATAAACTCTGCTCTTCTGAAGTTCAGGACCCTTCCCTTGTGTGGTTCAGTTCTGCAGCCATCCTTATATTGCACCACACCTGTATGGTGATCACTGGTCCCCTGTGACCTACCACCCTGACATCTGCCACACTGTCCCCATTAGGAAATACTAGGTCCAGTATAGCCCCATCACAAGTGGTTTCACTGACTAGTTGCCTGAGGAATGCCCCTGTAGGAAGTCCAGGATGTCACTGCTTCTGGTTGAAACTGTAGCTGAAGCTCCAGTCTACATCCAGCAGATTGAACCCCCTACCGACCAGCAGCACCTCCCCTTTTTCTGCCAGTTTGACAGTGGCTTCCACCAGTACCCTATCTAACTCCCCCCCGCGCTGGAGATCTGTAGATCACACCAGTGTGAATAATAGCTCAATTCCCTTCTCCAGGGTAACCCACAGTTTTAAACAACATGAAGTCTTGCTGTATTCTGACAATATGCAGTTAGCCCCAGCACTTGAACTGCTCTAGAGGAAATGGTTAACTCTATACCACAGCATAGAACGTGCGCTTGAGCTTGGTTCAAACCTCTGTCTGCTGCACTTTCAAGTGTAACTCGCTCAGATTCTTTACTAAGCTAACTGAACAGTCGCTCGGAAAATCTCCTTCACTTGTCGTTTGGTCCTGTAAAACGTTGGTTTAAACGTCAATTTAGAATTTTATTATTTTCAGTTCAGATCCCTGTCTGTGGTACAGTAAGTGTTGTAGGTAGTGGACATTAGTTTAGTTTATTTTTCTGTGTGGGGAATTGTAAACTTTTTCTTTGGTCTGGCTGGAACTGATTGATTTTTTTTTTCTTTATTTGTGAAATCTTTGGTTTATTTCTATTAGTGTGAGGTACCGGTCCTTATCGGTTTCAAAAAAATTTGATTTTTAACAGTTTTTTCCACAGCCCGTAACACTGTTGGTAACTGATAAGGGGGGGTCTTGCCTGGCTTAAAGCTGCTAAAGGGTAAGTGGATAGGATGGCTACGTCTGAGAAACCCAAAAGAAAAACCGGGCCCACTGGGTTTCAGCACTGTAGTGAGTGTGGGGATGCCTTTGCCAAGGCAGACCCTCACACCACCTGTGTTTACTGTCTCTGGGGTTTGACCACCTCGATTCAGACTGCCAGATTTGTAACAATTTCCCGAAGGCCACCCTGGACAAGAGATTGGGTAGGCTTAGGGAAAACGAGGCCTAGAAGTCCGCTGATCCAGATGGCCAGCCCAGTTCGGTTCTGACCAAACCTGAGGGAGTGCCCACTGACCTGGGCGATACTTCCTCGGGCAAAAGGAGAGCCGATCCTCGGGGTTCGGTTCCATCCCAAAAGGAAAAAGAAATTGGCTGGCTTGGATTCAGAACCATCAAGACCAACCGCAGAAGAAATTGCAAGGGCGATTTAGTATAGTGGAATCGCTCCGTTCGGTTCTGATCGTTCTGGCACCACCGGGTAGGCGCTCAGTTCACTCGGTTCCTCCAGTTCCAGAATATTGTCTGGATGATTACTATGAACCGGATTTGGAGGGGGAAGAAGGGTTTGGTGGTGGTGGTATGGAAGGTCTGGATGAGCCCATTGAACCTGACATCTCCCAGATGGGCCTTCCAGTGTTTCCCTCAGGCTTTCTGAGTCTCTTTCCCACTATTTGTTTTACAAAAAGTGGTAGGAGATCCTCCAGCTCCTTCTGGTTGAAGCTGTTGAGGAACAAGAAGAGCCTGACTATGTAGAGATGATGGACATCCCAGAGTCCAAAAGGTTGTCTATTCTCCTCCATAAATCTTTTGGGGAAATGGACACAAAAAATACTTCAGACACCAGATTCATTGCCTCCTGTGGACAAGAGGTATATGCTGTCAGGCTCGGTACAAGTACTTGTTCCAACAATGCAGCCATGTTGGGGTCGTGCAGGCTGCAGCCTGTGACAAGGCTAGTATACCTTTGGCTTCACACCCCAGATAAAGATTCTAGGAAGGTGGATGCTATGGCCAGAAACAGTACTTGGTATCCTCCTTGGGACTCAGGCAGGCGAACTACATGGCCTACACAGCCAGATACCAGAAGTACAGGTGGGATACTGTTCTGGAGCTGGCTAAACAGGCTTTCCCCCAGCTAGCCAAAGAGCTGGAGGAGGTGGCTGCTGATGGGATTGAGGCATCCAAAGTCCAATTTCATGCTGCTGTGGACTCTAATGATGTTTCATCACGAGTCATGACTACATCTGTGTCTCTTAGGAGATTTGCTTGGCTCAGATGTACTAGCCCTCTCGCAGGACACCCAGGCTAAGGCCATGGATTTCCCTGTGGTAGGTAATTCTCTGTTTGGGGAGCAGACTGAGAATTACATGAAAAAGATGGACGAGTATAGGACCACGTACAGGAGTGCACAGGCCAAGGAAAAGCAGGCAACTCCTCAGAAGCAGCAATCTGGGAGCAGGGGCAGGCCTTTTCACAGGCCTTTCTACCAAGCGCTGGCCTCCTCTCCTTTTCCTCAGAGGGGGTTCTTCAGAGGGAGAGAGGCAGAAGGGGGATGAGAAGGGCTGCATCCTCTTCTCAGTCCAAGGCTCCTGCCAAGCAGACACTCTGATGTGTCAGCCCAGGTCGACTCCCCCCCTTTCCAGTAGGAGGCAGGCTGGCTTACTAGTTCCAGGCCTAGAAGTCTGTTACCTCAGACAAGTGGGTCCTGGAGGTAGTAAACCAGGGACTGGCTGCCAGCTTCAAAAATTTACAAAGCTGAGGGTCAGGTCTTTTCCACCTGCAAACATCTCGAAACCATTGCCCTAGAGGCAGAGGTTTCCTCTCTGCTGGCTGAGAGAGAGAGAGAGACAGAGACAGAGAGAGAGACAGAGAGAGAGAGAGAGAGAGAGAGAGACAGAGTTCCTACTACTCACAGGACCAAAGGTCTGTATTCCAGATACTTCCTTACCTTAAAAAAGACAGGGGAGAGGTGGCCTATCCTAGATCTAAGTAACTTAAACAAGCACCTAGTCAAGCCAAAATTCCAAATGGTGACTCTGGGAATAATTCTTCCTTCTCTAAGGCCAGGGGATTGGTTAGCCCCAATGGACCTCAAGGATGCCTACTTTCACATTCCCATCAGGTGCACCCACAGAAAGTACCTCAGGTTCGAACTGTCTTCAGGTCATTATCAGTTCAGAGCAATGCCCTTTGGACTAACATCAGCACCAAGGGTATTCACAAAATGCCTAGCAGTAGTAGTGGCCTTTCTAAGGAGACAGAACATTTCCATATTCCCATACCTGGATGACTGCCTCATTGTGGGGCAGTCTTCAGACCAAGTCAAGTAAAATCTGCAAGTGATCCAGCAATTGCCCACTTCCCTAGGATTCCTCCTCAATCTCCGAAAGTCAGTTCTCGAACCAGTGCAACTCCTGACCTTCATAGGGGTAGAGTTGGACACTGTCCAAACAAGAGCCTTTCTTTCTCTGGCAAGGGTAAAGGCCCTTATAGACCTGGCTTCTTCCTTTCTCCTTCTGATATCTTGACCAGCAAGGCATTTTCTTTAACTCCTGGGCCACATGGCAGCTTCCACTGCAGTGGTACAGAGGGCTAGATTTCAGATGAGGGACATCCAGTTCCACTTGAGGGCTTTTTGGTCTCAGAAAAAAGATCCTCTAACCAAACTAATTCCAGTGACTCAGACTCTGATCCAGGCTCTCCAATGGTGATTTGATCAGGACAACCTCAGACAAGGAGTCCCATTCATCACCCAGTCTCGTTCTGTGGTACTTACCACAGATGCTTCTCTCCTGGGTTGGGGAGCTCACTTGGGAGTCCTTGCAGCATGGGGTGTGTGGTCCCCCAGAGTCTCTACTTCATATCAGTCTTAGAGCTCAGGGCAGCGCATCTGGCTCTACAAGCTTTCTCGGACTCAGTACAGAACAAGGTGGTTCAGGTCAGGACAGACAACACCACCACCATGTGGTACATCAAAAAGCAGGTAGGCACTCTGTCTATGGCCTTGTGCATGGAAGCCATTAAATTATGGTCCCTGGCTTATTCCCTTCAGACATCTCTGGTAACAGTCCACCTTCCAGGGAAGGACAATGTGCTAGCAGATGCCCTGAGCAGGATTTCTCCAGGACATCACAAATGGTCCCTGGATCCCCTGGTATTAAAAGTGATCTTTTCAAGGTGAGGCACTCAGAGATGGATCTCTTTGCAGCCCCAGACAATCACCAACTTCCTCTCTTCTGTTGCAGACCCCCAGTCTTGGGCTCAGTCCCCCTGGATGCTTTATTTCTGGATTGGGGGGGACATTTCTGTATGCCTTTCTCCATTTCCTTTATTATTCAAAGTTCTGGTCAAAATAAGGTCACAATCTTGCAAAGTGACCCTGATTGCTCCAGACTGGGCCAGGCAGCCTTTGTATCCTCTATTGCTGTCCCTAGCAGTCCATCTTCCCAAGAATCACAATTTGTTAACCTCCTCTCAGGGGAGGATTTGGTACCCCAACCTTCGGTCTCTCAACCTCAAGGCATGGCTTATGAAGAGTTAGAATATGCAAGCCTGCATCTGTCTCAGGGGGTTCTGGATATTCTCAAAGCCTCTCAAAAACCTGCCCCCAGAAAAACTTACAATTCCAAATGGAAAAGATTCAGCATTTGGTGTTCCAATAAGCAAATTTCTCCAGATACTGCTGATTTGGCTACAGTTCTGGATTATTTGGTTCATCTTAATGGTTTAGGCCTCAGGCTAGCTACTCTGAAAGTACACTTGGCAGCTGTTTCTGCATTTCTGTCAGTGGGGAAGGCTTCCTCACTGGCATCTCATCCTGTTTTCTGTAAATTTTTTAAAGGATTGCTCCATACCAATCCTCCTTTTAAGGATCCTACTCCTGCTTGGGATCTTAATGTTTGCATTGCTCAGCTTATGCAACCACCTTTTGAGCCTTTGGCCTCAGCAGAACTTAAGTACTTGACTTGGAAAGCTGTGTTCCTGGTAGCTGTTACCTCCACCAGGCATATCCGTAAATTACAGGCTCCGTCAGTGGAGCCTGATTTGATCTCATTCCATAGAGATAAGGTGGTCCTTAGAACTAACAGGAGGTTTCTACCCAAGGTGGTTTCACATTTTCATCTGAACCAGTCTGTCTCTTCCTGTCTTCTTCACTGATGATTCTTCTTCGGGGAAAGGAGGTTACACAGCTTGGATGTTAAGAGGGCACTTAGCTACTATATTGAGCGTACTAAGGCACTCAGGTTTGACTGTCCTCAGTTGTTTCTCACTTATGGTGAAGTGGAAAGGGCAAACCTCTACTAAGAGGACTATTGCAGGTGAATTGTCTCTTGTATACAATTCTGCTATGAGAAGCTAGGCCAAATACCCCCTTCAGGCCTGAGGGCTCATTTGACTAGAGATACAGCTGCTTCCCTGGCTGCTGCCAGAGATGTACCATTATTAGAAATATGCAAAGCAGTCACCTGGAAAACAGTCCATACATTCACCAAACATTACTCCTTGGATATCCAGGCTAGGAGTGATGCTAGGTTTGGTACAGCAGTACTCCAGAGCCTATTCCCAAAATAGGTTTGGTCCCTCCTCCATGGAGGTACTGCTTGGTAGTCTGCATATTGTCAGAATACAGCAAGGCTTCATGTTTGAAGAAAAAATTACTCACCTTAGTAATTGTGTTACTTCTAATGGAGTCTTACTGTATTCTGACCTCCCTTCCTGCCTCCCCTCTCAGAACCTGGTTTTTGGGAAGTGGGCTGGCAGGCACAGTGCTGCACCTTAGGGGTGTGCTTGGCACTCCCCCCTTTTTTAGAAAGGAGTGGGTTAGTTTATGTTGTTTTTGATAGTTACGTTGTTTACTACCTAGTTTTTTTTTTTGGTTTTTTGTTTGGAGTTCTCGACTTGTCTTTTGGGACCCAAAACATTTGGTTGCCTTTTGGCTAGTGAATTTACAATTTGCACCTAGCAGGTGTAGTTAGTTAGTATTGGCTCAGAAAAATCTGACGGTTACACTTGAAAGTGCAGCATACAGAGGTCTGAACCGAGCTCAAGCTCAACGTTCTATGCTCTGGCATAGAGTTAACACTTTCCTCTCCAGAGCAGTTCAAGTGCTGGGGCTAACTGCATATTGTCAGAATACAACAAGACTCCATTAGAAGAAACTCAATTACTAAGGCGAGTAATTTTTTCATCTCTGCCCCTTCCCCGTATTCTTTGCATCTCTTGTCACTTTTATTCTTTCTCTCACGTAAAACAACACACACTCCTTTTTTCCCCACTCTGTCCTTTCTGAGCAGTGTATATCCTGGTAGTGCTATTTCCCAGTCATGGTTTTTAGTGTACCATGACTCAGTAATGCCCATAATATCTAGGTCGGTATGGTGTCTGTTATGAGGCCTCTAGGTCCAGAATCTTATTTCTAGACTCCTAACATTAGCACACATGGTCTTCAGACTTTACCACTCTTGATTATTACCCACTTTTTTGCTTTTTGCACTCTTCCTTCCCTACTCTGTTTTTTTGATGCCATCATTTCCATTCTTTATTTCTACCTTCTACTTCTTTTATTCATTTTCAACCTATGGTACTTCTCACTCACTCCCCACAGGTTCTTCCTATTTCCTTTTTTAGCCTGTGAGGGGAGGGCAGTTTCTGTCTCCCCGATGTCTTTAGTCACCCCCCCCCCTTGGCTAGTTTAAATGTTCATCAGAGTAACATTTAAACCTTCCCTTGAGGACGGGATGTTCCCTTCCTAGATGGATGCAGGCCATCACTCGTGTAAAGGCACTTATCCCCCCCAGACTGGACCTCAGTCCCCGATGTAGCCGAAACTTTCATCTCTGCACCATTCCCTCAACCATGAGTTCAAGGTCTTGGTGAGGAGATCCCTGTCCTCTCATCTATCCTAGACAGGCAGCACCTCTACGAAAGCCACTGAATGTGCTACCTGCCTGTGACAACTGTATATGAAAGAATATGATGTTCTGGCCCTCGGGGTTAGGCTGAAATACTGGAGATATTTCGGATGAGTATCAAGCAACTTAGCGGCTTAGGAAAGTTTAGATTTAGATAAATAATAAATATTGATTTCCTTTTTTCTATTTTTTGTGGGAAGTTTGATAAAGGGATGATGTGTGTATTCCTTTTTGTAAAGTGTTTGGTTTGTTGGGTTTGTAGGGGGCTATTAATGTCTGTGTCAGTGAATCAATCAAAATCTTTATTTATCCAGGCGAACACCATTGAGCACGCTCATTTGCAATGGGGACCTGTGTCAAACAAGGTCAAAGCACAATACATTTATATACAACAAATAATACACTCAAAAACAATAGCATAAGGTCCGGTTAAGGAGTTAACAAGATATAAATGACATGTACACCACAATATTCGATGGAAATGACAAAAATAACTGGTTCGTGGTAACAGGCGATTAATTAAAGTATTGTCACTACCAGCATTGCCTAGTACAAACCCTGACACGGCATTCAGGCTTAGAGGGGGACATTGTGAGGCAGCTATAACAGGAGTTAGGGGTTACAGGGTGGGGTAAGGGCCACGAAAATTCAAGGGGTGCTAGGACGACAGGGCAAGGGGATAACACATGGTGAGAAGTCAGGTAGGGTAAGGAAATGTAAGTGGAAGAGAAAAGAAATAAGATGAAAGGAATATAGGATTGAGAAAACCAGAGGACCATGACATTGATGGAGCAGTGCAGAGGGCAGGGTAGGCAGCAGACACCGTGTCAGGCTATGAGTGGGGGAAACAGTTGCAGGGTTCCTTAATAGCATGTGCATATAAAGTCTTGAAGATGGTGAGACTGACTGGGATGCTCAATTTAATTGATTTTTGCAATTTGTTCCATAGGGATGGCAGCACAAAACTTATGGCCACTCTCCCAAAGCTGTATTAGCCCTAGGAACTTTCAAGAAATAAAGGAGTAACTTCTCGGTGCATAGTTTCCCAACAAACTTAGCAGAAGACAGTCAGAGATGTATTGGGGACATTTTTTGGTAACCGCTCTGAAGGTCCAGAGTGCAACATTTCTGTTCCACCTGTACTGAGGGGAAGGCCACCCCACGGCTGCATACAAAGAACAATGATGAGTGGAAAGGGGTAGGCCAGTTATAAATCTCAGGGCTTTGTGATACAGGGTGTCCAGCTTAGCAAGATAGGAGGCAGTGCACTGACTATAAATGAAGTCTGCATAGTCGACTAGGGAAAGGAACATTGATTGGACAAACCACAACTTAGCATCTGTGGTCATGAGGTGGTTAATCCTGAAGAAAAGACCAAGCCTCTGCCTCAGCTTTTTCAGCAGATCCTCGACATGATCCGTGAAGGAGTCTCTCTGGTCCACCCAAACTCCCAAATACTTGAATTTCATAACAAATTCCAACCTTTCTCCTAACATAGTGGTAATATGAGGACTAGATCAAACACTGGCTGGGTTCATGGTATGAATGGCGGGTGAAAACAGTATCGCTTTTGTTTTTTTGGCATTGAGTAGAAGTTTTTTATTTGGAGCTGGCTCTGTAGCAGGTTAAAGTCAGCTTGCAAGTCTCCACAGGTGGCTTCTGGTGTTTGGGGGCTTGGGTAAAGCACCGTATCATCTGCAAACAGGTGAATATTGGCCTCCTTAATGCCGTGATCACCTCTTTTTAAAGGTTTGAGAGGGGGAGAGTTACCATCAGCCTTAACCTGCTGGAGCCGGCCTGTGAGGTAGTCATTGAACCAACACATGGATGTTGGGTCCAGACCTATCATTTTCAAGGTGGAGAGAAGCAGGTTGTGGTCGACAGTGTCGAAGACCTTGCTTAAGTCCAGGAATACAGCACAGATGAAGTTTCTATTCTCCAGGTCTTGTTGCCAATGATTGTTCACTTTAGCCAGGGCTGTAATGGTGCTGTGTTTTGCTCTGAAACTGGATTGCATGGGGTTTGGAAGGTTCATATTGTCTAAGTAGGTTCTCAGCTGTGTGTTCACGATTTTCTCCAAAAGTTTAGACAGTATGGGAAGAAGTGAGATTGGCCTGTAATTAAGATCACAGGGGTCCCCTGATTTAAACAGAGGAATGATGTGGGTGGTTTTCCATAGGTGTGGGAGGATCCCCTGGGACAGAGACAGGTTGAAAAGATGAGTAATTGGCACAGCTAGGACATGGTATGCAATCTTCAGGAAGTAAGGGTCAAGGGAATCGGTGCCAGCACTATTCTTGATGTCCATTTATAGGAGAAGCTCTTTGACCTCTTTCAGCGATGCAGGTAGAAAGGAGAAGACTATATTAGTGGTGCGGAATTCAAGATTCTGTGTGCCAGTCTTAGAGCGTAGCGAGCATGCAGGGGAGTTATCAAATGCTAGACCTGCAGTGGCAAAATGGTTGTTAAAGGCCTGTAAAATCTCCATTCTATCACAAATAGTAGCACTACCAGGAATAATTTTTGAGGCAAGTAAGTTTCCAGACATATGGCCAGTCAGGTCTTTGATTGTATTCCAAAATTTAGTGGAGCTCTTGGTAGCAGAGTCTTCACTATTCATCACATTTAGGTGTCTGCGGAGACAGGCACCCAGCGGAGACTTTTTTATTTTTTATTTTTTTTGGAGAAGGGGTGGGGTCGGTGCTTATATACAGTATTGTATGGCGCTTATGAAGGCTAGAAACAGCTATTGATCTCTCCTCCTCCACCTTGGTTCTGCTTCTCCCGCAGTCGAGACCGCACCTTTGCTCAAGACTACTCTGTGTGGCCTAAAGTGTTAGTTGATGCCTCAAGCCTTTGACGCCGTCCTTCTCCTTTGACTCTGCCTTGGTTCTTCTACTCGACGCTGTTCCAGATCCTAGTGAGATCTTTCTTTTTTGTACGGCGTCGAGTCTTTTGCTTGTTTTGTTTGAGTTACCGTTCTGTCATGTCTGGTCATCGGGACAAGAATCGATCTAAAGAAAAATGGGTCGGCCCCCTATGCGTATAGGGTTCCTCTGGCCGACAGATGTCCGTTATGGACCAACATGACATTTGCCTTGCCTGCCTTGGACCACACCATGACATGGATTCCTGCGATGTGATGGACCATCGAGTTCTTGAACACCTCGTGTTGAAAGTCAGCAGGGCTCTGCCAACTTTTGTGGGGTGTCATCGCTCGTGTCAGTCCAAGCACAGGTCACTTTGCCCTCCCACTGGGTCCCTTCCCGGGCCTATACGGTCCGGTGAAGAGGGGGCCTCCTCTTCTTCTTCATGCCTTGCCAGTGGAGGTTCCTACCATGGTGCCGGAGGGCCAGTCCACTTCTGTTCAGGGCCGGGCCAGAGTACCGCTCTGGCAGTCACCTCTTCGGAGGTGCAGGGCCCCCCCATTGTCATGGCCCACGGCTGTGGGTCCTGGCATGGGGCATTCCTCGGTGCCGCCCACTGGTGCCATTTTGAATCCTGGAGCCATTTGCAGCTCCAGTGATTGGAGCTGCACCACAAGGGGTGCGGGGCCGGGCAGCACCTTGACTGGGGGAACTCTTGGTGCCGCCAGCCCAGAGCCCTTCTTGATCATCTCCTCCTCTGAGGCAGACGATTCTGAGGTGGATCTGGACTGGAGGTCTGATTCTTCGGAATTGGAGGGTTCCCCATGGCCTAGTACCCTTGCACCTCCCCACTTGCCCTCTCCTGCAGCTCAGGTGACTATAGCCTGTGCTGGCGCTTGAGCCGATGGCGCTTGGGGTGTCGGCTATGGATCAGTTGTCCCACTGCTGTGGGGTGGTGATCAGGTTTCTGAGTGAATGGGTGGGCTGCCTCCCCAGTGCCATTCCTTTGCTTAGAATCAAGATTGAGCCCCCATCTTCTGTGGCCCCTTTAGGGGATGTCTGAGTTGGGGGCTCTTTGGCACAGGGTGCGAGGAAGAGAGCGCTTCCTTGGCGTCCACAGGATTGAGGGAAAGGAATGGACCTTAGCACACTTCCGGTGCTCCTGGGGTCTTGGAAGGAGCCATAGTGCTGAGACTTTTCTCCTTCCTTCGTCTTCTCCTAAGGAGGTCTCTTTGGGTGGGGCGGGGGTCCACCCTTCTGGATCCATGCGGCCCCAGTCCCCTCATAGGGTAGCTCACCCTACAGGGTTAAGTCCCCACTGTTTTGATTTTCGGGACAGGACGGTGAATCTACAGACCTGCGTTTTTTCCCTCATGCCAGGTTCTCCTGTGGATTCTGCTAGCACTGGCAGAGACATGTCATGTCAGATGACAGGTTCGCTTATGCCTCTGCGCCCAGCTCCCCTTCTCCCAGGCCACGTAGGTCTTCTGGGACCTTTGACCTGGAACCAGTTCTGCTGTCAGGCTGCGGCTTTTCCTCAGTATGTTTAGGGCTATGGACGAGCAGGTCTTCTGACCAGTTCCCCTGCCACAGCCAGAGTCTGACTCGTCAAGTTCCTTTACTACCTCCACGTCTTCCTCCACTGGGGAAGAGGAGCCTACTGTCCATCTGTCCTCAGACGCTGATCAGGCCCAGTATCAGCGCTTCCTGTCAAGGCTGGTCAGGGACTTGCACATCTCCCATTATGCAAGAGACAATACCGAGCGTGTGACGCAAGCCTTTTTCGGCGAATATGGGGCACGCCATTTGGTGGTTCCATCTTGACCGGTCCCCTTCCGACAAGCATCGTACTTGCCTGGCAGTGTCCATACTGCCTGGAACCAGCCCCTGTGAACTGCCGGAGATGGTACTGTGAGACCCACGTGTCTCCAGGTGCTTTGCCTCATCCACTTTCTGGACTAACGCGCTGGACATCCCTTTCGGGCATAGACCCGGTTTGCGACCAGCCCTTAAAACGGACTCTTGAAGTTTGATCAGCTGGGGCAGAGAGTTTTTCTCTGTCTGCGCGAGCCTGCTGGCATTATTTCACATCAGCGCACACCTGCCTATGACGGGCATCTGTGGGCGATGCTAGGTCAGGCTTTAGCATCACTACCTGATTCGGAGGCTACCCAGCAAGCCATAGCCCTCTCTGCTGTAGGTCTGGAGTTGGAAAGGCACCAGTCAAGGGCATCGTATGGCGCCAGTGAGATCACTTCACAGCTTGTGGGGACAGCGATCTGTATTAGGCGGATGGCATGGCTTTGCCTTTCAAGGTTGTCACCTTTGGCCTGCACAGGTTACTGGCCTCCTCCTTCCAGGGGACCCAGCTTTTCTCCTGCAGGGTGAGACAGGAGCTTCAGGGGCATCTTTCTTCCCCTAAGTTTCAGGGACCCCACCTTGTCCTGGCCAGCCCAAGCCCTAATCGGCTGGCGGAGGTCCCCTCCCTCCCGTTCTCCACGGGGAGTGACTGAGGTATGTTATTCCTTCAAGGACTCTTGTGCCCCTTCTGGGGTGCTCGCTACATCACCCAACAGTGATGAATTGTAAGACTGACACAGGTAAGATATGAAAATGATGTGCCTACCATAATTTTGATCTTCCTGTATCTTCACCATTCATCACTGAATCCCTCCCACCTTCCCCACACGAGGCCTCAGTCCCTGAGACATACCACCTCCCTCTCGCCTTCTTTCCCACCCCCATGAGTTATTCTCTACTCTGACAGCCATCGGGAGGTCTGGGGGGGTGGTGTTTGGAAATGGGCGAGTGAGGGCTCCTTCGGGATTTTTTTCCCTAAGGGTCTTCTGGGGGGGCCCCTCCTCTATCCTGGAATTTCCTTATGATGCCTCCATCCCATAAATCCATCTCCAGTTCCAGGATGGATGGTTTTGGCTGTCCATAATCCCTTGCCCTTCTTACCTTTCTTACCGTTCCTTTGAGGAGGGTATGTTTTAGTGGATCCTCTCTCCCCCACACCTCGCAAACCTGTTCCTCCTTGGTATTTACAGCTGGGGAGAGAGGAGTGTGATAATCCCCTAGGAGTTGGGATCGAGCTGGGGTGGCTTTACCCTCGGAATTCTGAAAGTCTGAATTTCCAAAACTTACCCTAGTGATCTTCTTCAGCCTCGCCTTAATAGGTCCTGGCCCCCACTCCTCATCCCTCATCCCATTCCTTTCAAACCATCTCTTTCTGTCTGCCTTTCTTTCTTTCTTTCTCTCTCCTCCCTGTCTTTCTTCCTCCCTCTTTGTCATTCAGGGACTGGGGCCTCCTGGCTCATAACCCTCAAGCCCCCCTTTGTTCTTATCTGTCCTTTCATTGACCTGTTCTTTTTCAGTTGCTCCTTTCCTTTTACTGTCCCTTGGGCTCCCTTGCCCTGTCCTTCTTTCTCTATACTTTTTCCTTCAGTCACTCCTGCGTGCAGAACTGAGGTAGAGGAGACCCAACGGCCGTTTCTGGCCAACCCGCGAGTGCCACGCATCGCATCGCCCTCGGTGGGCTGCACCGGCAGCAACAGCCCCCTCCTCCCAAAAAAAAAGTTCGTGGGGCGTCTGTCTCCGGCAGACACCTAAACAGTGATGAATGGTGAAGATACACAGGAAGATCAAGAATTACGGTAGGTACACAATTTTTATATGTAATGTCTTATCCAAAGGATGGCACACTCCGGCAATACTTAATTTATTTATTGAAATCTTGGATTACAACCTTTGAGCTACAAGCTCATTTACAAAGGTTCCACGTCAGGCATAAAGGAAATCAGTATACACAGTACAATACCAGGAATGCGAACAAACAGAGAAAGCTGTGGGGAAATAATCATATTAACAAGAAAAATTATTACAGCTACTGTACTGGGCCTAGAAAATGCAGAATTTTTAGATGGAGAAAAGTTGATTAAGCAGCACAGTAGACCTTGATTAGAGGAGAGGGGCTATAGATGGGGGTGAGGAAAAGGATGGCAGTAACCTCAGGCTCGGGGTCACTTTGTCATGGGGGTAAGTGAAGGAAGGGTAGTTGAGGCAGAAGGTGAGGAAAATGGATAGTGGGGTGGGTTGAATACCAAATGAAATGGAGTGGGGGGCAGGAGTGGGAGGGGGGAGCAGGGGGAATGGGGGGAAAAAGGGTCGACGAGATGCGGGTTGGGCAGTTTAAGTGCAAAGGTTGGGGGAATTCCTGTATTGGATTACAGGGAGAGGAGATCAGGGGAAGTAAGAGCAAATCTGTTGGCTGGCCAGGTGAGATTTGAGTGCTGATTTAAACAGGACGATTTTGCTGATAGCAGTAAGTTTGGGAGGGAGCGAGCTAAGCTAGAGTGGGGCCCTGTATTCGAAGAATCTCTGGTCTTGAGAGGTGCGCTGGAAGGGGACCTTGACGGAGAGATTGTTTGATGCCCTGGTAGTCCTAGTTGGTTCAATTAGGTGCATGAGCGAACTGCTTCCAGGTGGTAACAGGCCAAGGATTGCTTTTTTGGCTAGGAGGCAGACTTGGTAGCGGGTCCTCCCTGCCAAGTTTAGCCATCCCATTTGCAGGTAGCGATTATAGCTATGGGTGAGGCGCAGAGCCCCTAATGCTAGCCTGCAGGCTTTACTCAGCGTAGTGGCAAGCCGTTTTAGGGTGCTGTCAGGTGCCACACTATAAATGGCAAGACCATAGTCGAGAAGACTGAGCTGGTGATGGCAAGCTGAAGGGCTTTTTCAGTGAGGCAGTTACTGTGCTTGTATAGTAGACGACAAAGCTTCTGGTTTGTTGATATGGTGACACTGTCTACGTGGGTGGAGAATGAAAGGGAGACGTCTAGAGTGAGCCCCAGGTATTTGAAGCTTTGGACCATTTCTAAGGCTACATTTTGTTTGCTTAGAATATTTATGGTGGATGTCTTGTGTCGGTTATGGGTGGGGGCGAATAGCATGGTCTTGGTATTGTCAGGGCCCCGATTTTTCTGCGGCACTTTGGAGCAAAGTTCTGCGGCAGGGTTCCCATTTGCCGCAGAACTTCTGCGGCAGTGGACAGTTACTTCTGCGGCAATTCTGCGGCAGAAAACTGTCACACTATTTCCCTTATTTTTGTACTTTGTGTTTTTCTTCACATTTGACATTTTCTGAGTAGAGTCAATCTTTTATATTGTAACATTCACACTTAACATTCATCTTTAATTGCTTAAAACATACAAGTGTTATTTAATGGATGGCATTACTATTTTTAAAATACCTGCTCCCAGCTGGACTGAGCCCAGGCTGGGGTCCCAGCAAGGGTGGGGGACAGCAGTTTACTGTGGTCAAGTGCCAACCAGGTCAAGTGCACAAGAAATCCACACAGTGCTTGTATAACTAAAATTAAATAATATGGCTTATGATTATAGCTACACTCTGACATTCGTGATGTGGCAAACTAAAATGTAATAATAACTGACCATATTATTATGCAAAACTGCACAAAATGATTTACATTTTACCTAGACCTTATTTGAAGCCAGGGAAAATTTACTAGCCGGCTTAAAAATGCAGGTTAGCATAAATATATTTTTATAGTTTCATTGTTTGTATCCTGAAAATCCATAAAAATATTAGACACACTAAGTATTCAGTCAAATAAATATAAAACCTCATTTATATATAGGATTCTGTTGAATTTTAATCGAAAGAGGCTCCATTCGTAGTCATGAAATGATGAGCTTATCGTGAGCTTAGTGACAATATTATGAACTCCGTACAAACAGCAGGCCATCAGCAAAGTTCAATAAGAGCCTTTAAAACTTGTCCAAGCATTTATTTTTTGTACTAAATGCCAGGATTAGTTCATATAAAATGCAAAACCCTTTACTGATAATTCATTTTTAACATTGAGGGATACATCTCCACAACCGGGAGTCCTTCAGTTCTTTTGAAAATCCTCAGTGTACTGTACACCTACAGTGGGAGACATTTGCTCTCAGAGCGTGGTAAATAATCTCAGTCAAAGGAAATTCAATCCTGTCTCCCCTTGTCAAGTTTATGGTAGCTCAGCAAATGCAAAAATCTTTTAAAATGCACAATGTTACAGAAGTTCAGTAGAACTCATTTGTCATCTCCAGAAAAGTCCCGTGGAATTACTAGTTGCAAGTTCCTTTTGGCTCCACATGTGTTTAGCACAGCAACACTCCCTGACGAAGTTTCCGGAGTTTCCCAGAGTAGCCATGGTGTATAACCGAAATTGTTAAAATACACCATGACTTTAGCTGAGTATTAAACTTTAAAAAAAAAAAAAAAAAAGCGCACACACAGTAGCTCCATAGCCGAAAGTCCTGTTTCAGAGACTAGCCATTTTCTAGCAGATGCCCATTTTACCATATAATATCCTACAAAAGGAATACTTTGCCTATTTAGGCTAATATATTAAGGCATTTAGAGACGTAGAGTTTCAAAGCAAAACAGGCATTTTAAATTGAAATTGGGGGCTCCATCTGTACTGGAGTCCATCCTCAAGCTGGGGAGTTAAAGGGCTCTTGACTCTCTGAGTCCATTTCAGTAGAGTCAGACACCTCAGAACTTTACTCCAAAACAATCAATCAGAAAATCGACATTTGGGGAATTTTCCAATGAAGCAGACTCCACGGGTCACCTCAATAGCATCATTATTAAACCCAGAAGAGGAGTCGGAGTAAAAATAGGGCAATATCGAACACCAGCTTCAGGTTTCCCAAGCTCGTACGGTCTCCCTTCTCAAAATTTCCATCTTGCTGCTACACGTTAATTTTGGGTCATGAGTCTCGCCCAGACTGACCCTGCTCAACACTGCACACCATCCAGTAGACGTTTAACCACCTGTAAACAAAACACAAAAAGAAGTGCTCTCTAAGCGCAGTAAATGGGGGATGGGCACAGACTTCAAATCCCTGGCAAAGTTGGCATACCTTTTGAAAGTTCAAGAAATGCATACCAGCACAACAAGTGCAGGCAGTCCTAGATCCCCATGCAGAGCACAGAGCCAAGTTCACAGACTTCTTACAGACTTCTGTCTCTAATGTTCGCCATGAGTCATTCTCTTCCCATTCAGTATTATCTGTGCCTGTTAGAAATACTGCTCTCTTACATTTACTGTAAGCAGTTGTATGGCTGATTATTACAAGTCCCTTACAAAAATAATACATGATTTATTCATGACATCTGAGAAAGCAGAGTTTAAAAGCACCAAATCTTTAAACTTACACTTCTGTTCAGCGTGGCATGGCATTGTGTGGAGAGGAGCAGCAGCGCATGTGAACGATGAATGAATCTGCCCCTTACACTTTGTGGCAGAATTGCCACAGTAAAAATGACAATATTGCCCCAGTGCTTATTATAACTCTTCCAGTCACTCCTCTTGTGCTGCAGTTATACAGTCTCTGTTACTGAGACTTCAATACGTCTGTCAGTCATTCTCCACGGTCGGGCGTAATTTCTACAATTTCCGCGGCTGGGTGTGATTTCTGCGGTTGGGTGCAGTTTCTGCGATCAGCTGTGAATTCTGCGGATATTTCCGCGGTTGTCCGCGGACGTGGAATTGCGGAAAACCCGGGGCCTTGGGTATTGTTATGATTGACAAGCAGCTTAGCTTGATCAGACCAGTCTTCTACATTGTTAAAGTCCTGTTGAAGTCGTTGTTCTAGGGTGACAGGGTCAGTGTGGCTTGTGTAATAACCGCATCATCTGTCTACAGAAGGATTTTGTGCTGACAGGCTAGAGGGAGGTTGTTTAGAAAAAGTCTAAACAGTAGGGGGCCTAGTATGGATCCTTGGGGAACACCGGTGGACACTTGCTGCAAGTCTGAGAGGGTATTAGATATCTTTACACATTGTACACGCCCTGTGAGGTAGCTCCGGAACCAGTATAGTGAATCTGGGGATAGCCCCGTAACGTCAAGCTGGGCCAGAAGGAGGTCACGGTTGACTGTGTCAAAGGCCTTGCTGAGGTCAATAAAAGTTGCCCCCACCATGTGCCCATGATCAAAGGCATCGTGAATGAACCCCGTGAACTCCAATAGCACAGTAGTAGTACTGTGGAGTTTACGGAAGCCATGTTACTGTTGGCATTGTAACTGATATTTGTTAAGGTGTTCTACCAGTTGATCATAGACGATCCTCTCTAAAGTTTTTGAGATCGGTGGGAGAATTGAAGTTGGACGGTAGTTGGTACGACTTGTCTTACTACCTGCTTTGAAGACCAGGGTTACAACTGCGGCTTTCCATCACTTTGGGAACATACCTGAGGTATGGGACAGGTTGATGATTCTGGTTAATGGTATTAGCACTTCGTCAAGTACCGGAAGATTAGTTTTAGGTCCAGGCCCTCCGCACTTGCCTGGACTTCCCCAGTACTTTGAAGAGGTATTTTTTTGCCATACCTTTGGATATTACTCTAAGGTAGAATGGGGGGGCTTGATTTGTTGGATGTGTTAGGGGTGGTTTTTGTTGAGGCTCACTTGCAGGGCTGTGGCAGTTGGGGGGAGCACGGCACTGAGGCTGGTGAAAGCTTTGTTAAAGATGTCTGCAATAGTTTTAGGGTCTTGTGTAATGGACCCTTTCTAATTCAGCATAGTGGGTTCTGAGGTATTGTGCTTCCTGGTGATTGCATGGGTGTTTTTCCAGAAACTACATCCGTCACCCCAGGAGGAGTTTAGCTCGGACTTGAAACAATTGGCTTTAGCCTGGCGGATTGCTAGGGTACAGTTATTACGAGCCGCCTTATAGTTCTGCACGTCATTGGTTGTGCGAGAACTTTTGTACTTATACCATAGCTGCTGTCTGGTGCGCATCAGAGCTAGGAGGTGAGGGGTAACCCATGATTTATGAGTTCCACTGACTTTTCTTTTTGTAATGGGAACCGATATCACAGGCATTATTGAAAATTTTGATGAATTTGTCCAGTGCCGTGTCGGCGTCATTAGTGGTTAGGACGGGGCCCAACTCTGTTGTTGAAGGTGTTGCCTGAAGGATCTTTGCTGGCTTTTTAGCATGCGGATATAATTACCTTTGCTGGGGTTTCGGGCCTTATTCAACTAGTGGAAGATAATGGGCAAGTGGTCACTGAGGGAGTCCGGGAGCACTTTTAGACCTGAGATCCGGTCTAGGTGGTTTAATACCCAGTCTAGAAGGGTACTGGTTCCCGTACTGTAATTTATTCGAGTGGGTAGGTCGACTAGCTGATGGAAGTTGATAGAGGAGGTCGCATCCTTGAAGGTGGCAGAGTCAGGTGATAACCAATTGATGTTGAAGTCCCCCAGAACAGTGACATCACTATTGGACTGAAGGTGGGCTAGGTGTTCATGAAGAACTGTAATGCCATCAGCTTTCTCCCGGGGGTGGGGGAAGATATATACCGAGACAAGTGTAAGGCCCTTGCCCTTGGAACCTAGGGTGAGCCTCACCAAGAGTAACTGCATGTTTTTTCCTGATTTTAATTGGGGAAGAGCTATGCCCTGAAGGTGGTGATGTTTTTTTTTTTTTTTTTTTAATGTAAATTATGCAGCCACCACACCTTTTCTCTAGTGTATCGAGATGGAAAGGGGTGTACCCGTGGAGCAGGACTTAATTGTCCAGGGTCCTAGGTATAAGCCTTGATTCGGTTACGGACAGGACATCTTGGTTGTGCTGAGCAACCCAGGCTTGGAGTAAGTCGAGTTTTGGCAGAAGACTGCAAATGTTGATAGAGCCAATTGAAATCAAATGGCTGTTTCCAGGTGATCCAGCATTGCTATTTCTAAGGCCAGGGTTAGGATGGATATTGCCAGAGAACATCAATAGTAACCAGGCTACCCTGATAGCTAGGAGCTTGAGTTACTTGATGGAGCAAGATGAGTGACAACGGGAGGGGACTCGTGGAGCAGAACAGCGAGCAGAAGGGATTGAAGTTATGGCAGGTGGTAGGATTGGATAGTGGTTTCTCATCAGTGGCAGGTACAGAGACCCTGTGGTCTGGAAGAAATACTGGATGAAATGTTCGGAGTGTTGCATATATTGCAGCAAATAACAGCTAGGGGCCATTGAAACATGGGCATTAATTCCGTCTCCGGATTCTTGTGACATCACAAACTGCTCAAGTCTTGTTCTCATTGTATAGGATGTTACCAGCCTTGTTACTGATGGTGTGAATTTGTTATTTGGTTTGTAATACTACAAGTGACTCTTCTCAACTAGTCAAAATGTAGAGCTACTGTACTGTTATGTAAGCAATAATACCCGACAGGGTGGGTGGTATTGTGGAATACCGGACAACCCAGGGGCATAATGAGGCCCGACGCCACAGGCGGAGGGCCTTGTAGCCCCTGGAAGGTCTGATATTCTCTAATACTACCCACCCTTGAGAGTATTATTGCACTTGAAAATGGCTCGCTCAGTAACGTTTTAATAAAATTAATAAAATCTGTTTCAAATATTTTACTTATGTTTAAAAAGGAATTATATTAATTTTTTTGTACAGTAGTCCTGTAGTGTGCTGTAGTTGCCAGGAGAGGGTGCTTCTATTTAAAAGATCCTGTTTGTCAGATCTGTAGGGCTTGCCCATGGATTCATGGGAGTTGTAGTTCTATGCCGTGCTGGGAGCGGGCAGTGTTTGTGAGACCGAGCAGGGAATGTATCGTCTGGAGTGGTGGTAATGGCGAAGTCGGGCCCAGTTTGGAAAGTAGTGAACAGTAAAGGAACGGTGAGTCTGTGACCAAGCAGAGCATGTAGTATGTAAGAGGTAATTAATTCATCGTTGAGGAGAAGGTGGGCATTAGAATGGGATGTATTTTAAAAATGAGTTGATCAGAACTATGGTGTGGAGCTGGCAGTTTGGTAAGTTTGCTTGCCTGGAAATGGAGATTTGTTGCCTGCTTGCTCAGAGTGCTACAGTGGGCGGCTTTTGAGGACCGGGAGCATTGAGTAACTGTCTCTGTTTATTAAACTGCGATGTGATTTATGTTTATTTTATTTTAAGGAGATTTTTTTTTGTGGGTGGGAGGTTTTGGGAGGTGACTTCTGTCACTGGGGCCTCCCGATCACAGATCTGCTTAGGAAGTGGTAAAAAAAATGGCGGCTACTTTGTTTTGAATTTGCAACTGGCACAAGGATACGAATTTGCCTTTGTGCCGTGCTGTTAGTACTTGTTGTTCAGAGGGCTCTATTAAAAAAAATACCTGCCCGCTAATGTTGGTCTCCTAGCTAATCAGAATGTCAGAATTTACTTTGCCATTTTCTGATTTCCCATAACTGTTCACTAGATCCAAGTAACGTACAGTATTTTCTCTGTTCTGACTGGCAAACAGCACTAACATGTGGCCATCACTGCTTAAAATAAAAGTAGTTAAAACAAGAAAAATTTTAATACAGTAATAAATAACCCTTACAGTAGATGCAGGTAAACCTACGAATTTATATATTTCACTCAGTAAAGCACACAAGTCAGTTTTCAGCCTTGGTGTTTATTAACACTGGAATTGCGTTCATTGCCTTGTGCGTCTGAGGCGACTGTGGAGTTATTTCTTAAGGAACTGTTCAGAGCTGTAACAATGTCGGGCATCACCTACAAATTTTAAATGCTTTTTTTTCTATCTGTGGATGACTCTAGTGTATGTCAGTAGCCTACAAAAAGTAGCCAAAGCATCCAAGGTCATGGTATGGACTTTTTGGAGGTAGAATAACCACAAGAGAATGGTGTACTGCACAGTAAATGTTAATTCAACAGCAAGAAGAAAAAAACAAAATTGTTGCCAGTCTTGGAAATGGTAAGTTCATGTGGTTACCATTTAAAGGATAGAGCCAGTACACTGCATTAGTAAGAGGAGTAATTTAAAAATGTCATTTTTTCCAGAGTCTCTCAGGTTACTTCTACTCTTGGTCATACCCAGTGAAGGAAAATTCCAAATAGATGAGTCCAGTTCTGAAATTAGAATCTGAAATGTTCTTATTTTTGAAACCACTTTTTCATATGTGCACATTATTTGGTAATTACAAGCTAAGTACTTATTTGCATTTCAGGCCTGTCAAACAAGTTTTAAATGGAGGTTCTTTCTGTTTCTATACATTAGAACCAGACAAATTCAATATCTTAAGTTTGACCATCCTGAATACTGCAAGTGATCATAAACTTTATGTACTAACAAAAGTCTGGCTGCCCCTTGCTGTCTGGTCCATATACATAGCTTTAATGAGAACGCTAACTATTCTGAAAAGTTGTCATCACTGTTGTCATCATTGCTGTCTCCGGGATTTTTGCCATTTAGCCACTGTCAATTCATGTATTATTTGTATGTGTTCAGTGGTAATGTGCATGAGGAAATCTTTTGTAACTGACGACAGCAGGTATGGGATAGTGTTGGCTGTCTAGTAATTATTTCTGTCAACTTAGTGTAGGCTGATTTTTTTTTTTTTTTTTTTTTCAAATATACTAGCTAATAAAGTTCTTTTAAAAATGTAGAAAAGTTAAGTGCAATAAACTGTTACTGTATTATTAGATATAGTATGCAGCAAGGAAGTTAGATGTTGAGAATGAAAAGATATAAATTTGTCTGCTTTTCATAATATTGCATCTCTCTGTTTCTCAGGAAGGTGCCATTTCTCGGGTTGCTTGCTGCCCACATGATGAAGATTATGTTGCTGTGGCCACCAGGTAGGAAATATTTTAAGGACACCATATGGGGTTAAGTTGGGATCTTTCTGCATTTTTGAGACATTGTCAGTTTTTTTTTTTTTTTTTTTTTAATATACTGTGCACCAAACCCTGATGCTCCGACTGTGATCCAGACTCGGAGATTGTGATCTGAAAGGTAGGTGTTTAACTCCTTCTCCAGATCAGCGAGAGGTGCCATTACATAGCTTGGCCTGTAGGGGCTATAATGTAGTAGTGTGATTTGCTGCCTTTTTTTTTTTTTTTTTTGGAGGCCCACGTGTATCACCTGTGTGATATTGTTCTCACTGTCCTAGAGATTGACAAAACAGAATCTATTCTGCAATACTGGTCCACAGTGTGGCATTGCAGCTGCATAAATAGAAATACTGTAAGTGCAAGACATTCAAGTAATGTTCTTGTAAAGAATATTTTATACTTTACCTTTCTGCTTTTTATTTCTATGTGTTGGCTTTAAACATGTACGTTTTGCACATATATAGTTATTTTCATTAGTATGGGAATTACTTTATAGTAGATTTCCGTTGTTTCTGTTGATATCTCGATATCTTTTTTTTTTTTTTTTTACCTCCACCTTCTTTTAGTTCCATTTAAGTAATAATTTGCCATTCAGGTTTTCTTTCCCAAATGTTGAACTGCATTTCTCTTTGTTCAAATTCACGTCTCACTTATTTGCTCAAATATCTTTTGTAGGCTTGTCTGTATACTATTTGTCCCATCTTCTCTACCTGTTGTTGCTTCCTAATTTGTGTCATCTGCAAACTTCAAAAAGCCATTTTTCTGTTCCATCCTTAAGCTCCTTATATTCAGTGATATTAGACCCCGGACTGACTCCTGAGGTACTCAACTGGTCACATCACTTTCCTTGGACACAAAACCATTTATTTTCACTGTTTGTTTTCTGTTAGCCATTTGCTTAGCCAGTTTACTATTACACAAAGAATCCTGATTGCATCAAGTTTGTTATTCAGTTTTGCATGTGACATGGTGTCAAATGCTTTGCTGAAGTTCAAAAATGCATCCACAGTTGTGCCCCGTTTCTATTTTTTTTTTATTTTTTATTTTTTTTTTTTTTTAAGACTTTTATTCTTCCTATATCCTGGGCATCCTTCAGGAGCGCCCACACGGAACTCCACCTCTACTCCCAACCTGAACCCTCCGCATCTCCCTGACTGTCTCCCCCGATCAACCACAGGCAGACCCGACCCCCGGTACCATCTCCGGGGCTGAATCCGCTTCTCCCTCAGTGGCGACTCCTAAGTATGAAGGGCCTACCTGTACGTCGTCGGGTCTTCCGGAGGCAGTTCATGGGCGTGTCTGGGCCGGTATCTGGGATGTGGGAGGGTCCACCAGGGCCACCATCATTTCACCGGCGCATAGGAGGCATTTTTTCACTTTTTTTATTCCCACCCCTCAGAGCTCGGCTAGCATGCAGCGTGGCGCGCTCTCCCCCGGCATGCGCCACGCTGCTCAGTCGGGAACCCCGCCACCACCAGAGGTTGCTCCATGGTGGCGTATCCCATCCCTTCCCTGGGAAGAAGAGAGAGCAGTCTCCAGCCTTCCCCCGCGACTCCTGCCGCTTCCTGAACCCGGTCGCTGGCGGGCGAGATGTGGTATCCAGCGCCAACCTCAGCGCCACCGGGCCACCCTGATTCTATTTTTAATGACCAACTCATAAAAGGCTAATAGATTGGTCAGACACAGTTTCCCTTTTGTGAAGCCATGCTGTGATTTGTCCAGAAGTCCTGATCTTCTTCGAGGTACTGCTCTTGCAGCAGGTTACACCATTAGGACTGAGGCCGTCAGGCGTCAGGACCCCACGGAAATTTTCTTGCTAGCAGTCTTCAGTGGGGACCGCCTACAACGTCTGTCCCACCCCCAACGTCAGGCGTAGTACATAAGGAGGCGGTCCCGCCAGAATCCCCAGTTCTTTCCCGCTGTCGACTTGCATGTCTTGACCTCTTCGGTTTAGTCTAGCGCGCGATGACCAGGAAATCCATTCAGAAACTATCCAAACTTCGGAAGAAATCCTTTTTCAAGCCGTTTCTTCGTCTGATGTCCTCCCCAACTTCAGTGGAGGGCCATTCTTCGAAGTGTGCCTGTGGGAAGCAGATTCCTTTCAAAGACCCTCATTCGGCCTGCGTTCGGTGCCTGGGCCCGGACCACGACACCCAGGCTTGCTCCTTCTGCCAGGGTTTTAATAGCGAATGAGAATCCACTGACAGAAGGCTCTCCAGGCTTTCCTTCTTGAAGAAGAGCTCAAGGCCATGGAACCTTCCTCCAGGGGAATCTTCGGGAAGTCGCACAGGCACCACGAGAAGCACTGGGAGAAGGTGAGACCCTAGATCCCCTCTAGGGCCTTGGACTCCGCAGTCTGCTCCAGGTCAGACCGCTACCTGTCTAGAGCCCACTCTCAGCCCCCCCCCCGATCGTGGTCAAATCAGCCAGTGGTTCTTCGACTCTGCGGCCTGCCAAGACCTCCAGGCCCGCTTCTTCGGCTAAGGCCTCATCCAGGTCAGGGGAGCATCAGAAGTCCTCGTCTCGGCACTCGGCTCCCGACGTCCGGTCAGCCTCCCTGCCGCCGCCACCCCAACGCAAAACCAAGGAGCTGACCTCCCTTAAGCAGACGTCGGACCCGACGTCGGCCCACCCGATGTCTGCCAAGATACACAAACACTCCCGGGAACCGGCGGCAGTTTGTCACCCATCGCCAGTCAGGCATTCACCCCCCAGGACGCCAGCGGGGGGACCGGCATCAGATACCGCAGCCAGAAGAACCACACCGCCGCCTACCGACGTCGGTCAGGAGGCGTTGTCGGAGGAGGAGTCCACTCAGCCCGAAGACCAGGCGGGTGATTCTGGACCCGTCGAGCTCCCACGGGAGCCCTCCCCAGAACCTGAGACCCCCGGGAAGCCGACGCCCAGCCCCGACGAGGCCACCGGCGCCTGGTCCGTCATCGGGCCTCAACTTGGCAGAAGTGAAGGAGCTCTTCATTTTCTGGTGGGACACCATCAAAAGATGTGGTCACCACGCACCTCCTCCACCAGCAGCGGCACCACAGCGCCTGCACCCTCCTTGGCCAAAGGGGCAGGCGGACACTCCTCCCAGGAGCCAGCAGCACCTCCTAGGGCAGATCTACAGAGAAGAGAAGGCCTCCGTCTGGATCCTCTTCAGGGTCACCCAGCCCCAGGAGACCCAGAAGACGTCGGTATTCACCCTCTACAGAGGATTCCAGATCTGACATCTCTGAATGCTCCAGGTCTCCTTCACTGATCAACATCCCCTCTCCGGACCCACGCGACCTCCCTAGGTCTCCTCCGGATGACCCCTCGTTCTCTGAGATAATGAGACACATCCAAGAGAACATGGGATGGGATGCGGAGGAACTCAACCCCGAAAGACTACGCCTTGCCCGCTACCTTCGGCCAAAAGATCCCAAGCCTGTGGTAGTGCCACCCTTGGTGGACACCTTCGTGGATGTCACCAAGGCAGCGTGGAAGCATCCACATTCGACCCCGACAATGCCGAAGAAGGCTGACCGCCTGTACAAGGCCCCAAGGGAGGACCAGTACCTGGCTAACCATCCTCTGGCCGACTCCTGGTCATTACAGCCTCTCATGACCGGTCTCAGAGACCGCAACATCTGAGCACGCAGCCACCAGACCTGGAGTCAAGCAACTGGAGCGTGTTGGGCAGGCACACTTACATGGCCGCGACTCGCGCCATTAGCCTGACCACATGGTTCTCAAGTTCCAGAACGCGCTGTGGGAACAGGGACAGGAACTGGCGGAGAAATGGCCAGACGGTGGCCAAAAGGAGGAACTCCTTCAGATCCTCTGCACGGGTTCAGACGTGGGGACCCAGGTGCTCCGAGCCGCGTATGACTCCACGGACTCTTGGCCAGAGCGGCAGCCTCAGGCGTATGTCTCCGGAGACGCTCATGGCTCCGTGTCTCCGGGTTTGCCCCGGACGTCCAGAAAAACATTATGGACGCTCCTTTTCATGGTGAAGTTTTGTTTGGTGAAGCCTCGGAAAAGGTAATCACCAAATTCCAGGAAGCTGGGAAGGCTGTTAGATCTGTCCAGGCCATGTACAGATCTAGACTCAGTTCCTTTCGTAGGAACCAGAGTCGTTTCGCAGCCGGACTCGAGGCAACAACCTCATTCCGGCCAGCAACAGAGGGGTTCCTTCTGTCGGAAAGCCCAGGTCAAGACGTCCTCAGGTAGAGGCCAACGTGCTACTAAGTCGGCCCAACCTGCAGGACCCTCTGCTGCCACAGCATGACTCCTTCCGCGCCCGCCCCTCCTCAGGATCAACGGGAAACAAAGGTCGGGGGTCGCATCGCAGACCACCTGCCAGGGTGGCGGTCGATCACCACCGACAGGTGGGTGCTACAGTTGGTCGAAAAAGGCCACTATATAGAATTCCTAGACAAGCCCCCCACAAGGCCTCCTCTGCTCTCCCGTTACTCGGGTCAGCATGCTCTGCTCATAAGGCAGGAAGTGCTCACGCTTCTACAGAAAGAAGCTTTGGAGCATGTTCCAGGGAACCAGAGAGGAGCAGGTTATTATTCACACTTCTTCCTGGTTCCCAAGAAAACAGGGGACCTCTGTCCAATCTTGGACCTCAGCGACCTCAATATGTCGGTCGTTTACAAGCGCTTCCGCATGGTGACCCTCCCAGGACTAATCCCCATGCTGAAGAAGGATGCTTTCTTGGCATCCCTAGACATGCAGGACGCCTACCTGCACATCCCTATCACTCAGGCACACAGGAGGTTCCTGCGCTTCGAGTTTCTCGGTCGCCACTATCAGTTCCGAGCACTTCCTTTCAGGCTGTCGTCAGCACCCAGGGTATTCACCAAGTGCATGGCAGTCGTGGCAGCGTCTCTGAGGAGACAGGGCCACTACATGTTCCCGCACCTGGACGACTGGCTTCTCATGGCCTCCTCCAAGGAGGCATTGCTGTTGTCCATTCAGCATACCCAGGCTCTCTTTCAGTCTCTGGGCATCTTAATCAACTACGAGAAGTCTCTCATGGTACCGTCTCAGAAGCTGCAGTTCATAGGGGCAGTTCTGGACACTGTCAAGGGGAAAGCCTTTCTTCCCGAAGACAGAGCGGAACACATATGATCCCTCATAAGGGACTTGTCAGCAAAGAAGACCGTCCCGGCCAGACTGGTCCTTCGCCTGCTCGGACACATGGCTGCGGCCATTCCAACAGTCCCGATGGCAAGACTCCACATGCGGGTAACCCAGTGGATGTTAAGAGTGCAGTGGGACCAAAGGCAAGACCATCTGCAGCATCCAGTCAGAATCATGAAGACCGTGGTTCGGGACTGGCAATGGTGGCTAGACCCGGGAACCCTCTCGGTGGGGGTTTCTTTCACAGCGCCGTCCCCGGTGATAACACTCTCCACAGATGCTTCAGGGCTGGGGAGCATACTTGAATGGGGTGAGGTCTCAGGGAACATGGACTACCCAGGAATCTCATCTCCATATCAACATATTGGAGATGAGGGCGGTTCTTTATGCCCTGCAAGCCTTCCAGTCGGAGATTCCACCTAGTACTCTCCTGTTACAAACAGACAATACTGCGTGATGTATTACCTCAACAAACAAGGAGGCACACACTCCTACCCCTTTGTAGGGAGGCCATGAGGTGTGGGAATGGGTATCGACACGGACGCAAACCTCATTGCAGTTCACGTTCCGGGTGGACAACACTGTCGCAGACAGCCTGAGTCGTTCCCAGGCCAGAGTCCACGAGTGGGAACTTCTACAGGAGGTGGCAGAGGATCTGTTCCACAGATGGGGCACTCCAGAATTAGACCTGTTCGCCTCCCCATCCAACGCAAAACTGCCCAATTTTTGCTCGCTAGATCCAGGGCCTGGTGTTTTCTGGTGAGACGCGTTGTCCCTCTCCTGGGCGGGCAGATTCCTTTACGCCTTCCCTCCTTTCCCGTTGATCCAGAGAGTCCTTCTCAAACTTCGCAGGGAGCATGCGACGCTTATTTTGATAGCGCCTTTCTGGCCCAGACAAATTTGGTTCCCGCTTCTGAATCAGTTATCCCGGGAACCTCCGCTTCCTTTGCCAATCAGCTCCCACCTGTTGTCTCAGGAGGAGGGTTCACTAGTCCATCCGGACTTACATTCACTGAACCTGCATGCTTGGCTCCTCGAGACATAGCCATGTTGCGACACGGGGTCTCACAAGAGGTGGCAGAGGTACTTTCTGCCACCAGAAAACCGGCGACACATGCAACATACGCCATGAAGTGGCGCAGGTTTTGCCTGTGGTCTCAGGCATGCAGTTTCTCACCCTTAGACTGTCCTGAAAAGCTGGTTCTGGAGTACCTGCTTTTCCTCTTTCAATCCAGGTTAGTTTCTCCTCGATCAAAGTGCACCTTTGTGCAATCTCGGCTTATCATGCCCCCATAGGCCATCGCATGGTGGCCCAGCTGGATACTACCATTGCCTTTTTAAGGGGGGTCCTCCACATTAGGCCACCCATTAGGGATCCTGTTCCTCCTTGGGATTTACCCTTCGTCCTGGAGCAGCTTACACTGCCACCTTTTGAACCTGCTGCAGATTGCAAGCTACGTTTTCTGTCATGGAAAACGTTGTTTTTGGTTGCCGTTACTTCGGCGAGAAGAATCTCCGAATTACATGCTCTCATGTGCAAGGAGCCTTATTTAATTTTTCATCAGGATAGGGTGTCCCTGAGGACGAATCCTAAGTTCCTGCCTAAGGTGGTTTCAGCCCTTACTCTTAACCAGGACATTGATTTACCAGTGTACTTTCCTAAGGACGCCAATCGAGGAGAAGCACTACTCCACACCCTGGATATTCACAGGTGTCTCAGATATTATTTGACCAGAACCAAACAGCACCGGAAAGCGGAGCAGCTGTTCGTTTCATTTGCTGAGAGGATGAAAGGGGCCCCAGTTTCGAAACAGACCCTTTCACGCTGGCTCATTCAGTGTATCTCGTTTTGTTACGACAAACGTAAGAAACCCTTACCAGGAGTGGTCAGGGCCATTCCACAAGAGGAGTGGCTACCTCCTTTGCAGCACTGAAGAACGTGTCTACATCGGCTATATGTGCCGCAGCCACCTGGAGTTCGGTGCACACTTTTATCAGGCATTGTAGCCTGGATATCGCCTCAAGGCGAAGAGCTGGTTTCGGCCTCGCTGTTCTTCAGGGACTCCTGTCTTAGGCTCAGGACGGGTCTCAACCTCCGTCTTGCCTCTTCCCGATGGCTTTTCAAGGCGCCATTGCTTGGGAATCAGTCCTGATGGTGTAACCTGCTGCAAGAGCTGTACCTCGAAGAAGATAGTACAGTTACGTAAGAACTTACCGTAACAGTAGATCTTCGAGAACAGCTCTTGCAGCAGGTATCTTCCTGCCCACCATTCCCCCTTGGAGGAAGTAGGTTCCAGTCTAACACTATCCTTAGGATTGGGAAGGTCGGTTCTAAGTCTTGACCATCTGATGGCGGGTCCTCGGTCTCCTTTTCTTATGTCATCCAGCGACTGGAAGTCTCCGGCAGGAGAACTGGGGATTCTGGCGGGACCGCCTCCTTATGTACTCGCCTGGCGTCAGGGGCGGGACCGGCCCGTTGGGCGGTTCCCGCTGAAGACTGCTAGCTAGAAATTTCCATGGGGTCCTGACGCCTGCTGGCCTCAGTCCCAATGGTGTAACCTGCTGCAAGAGCTGTTCTCGAAGATCTACTGTTATGGTAATTCCGTAGCTCCTTGAGGACCCTTGGGTGGATTTCCGCTGACTCTGTTGATTTATCCCTTTGTAAAGGGAAATGGTCGCCTCCAAGTGCCTCACACCACTGTGTGAGGCACCCCCTGATAAGCAACTTTGCACCGACTGACTGAATTTTTTTTACTTACAGGTTTTTGAATGTTTTAAGGGGGAGTTTACGGGTAGACTAGGTGGGCCAAGAGGTCCTTATCTGCCAACAGAATCTATGAATATGTTATCTGGTTAGCATTCGATGCCTCCTGCTGGCATTTTGATTACAGCGCTACTATCGGCCTGTGTCACAACCTCCTGCAGCTGTCTCGCAGCTGATTTCAGAACCATGCAGCCACAGGAGCATGTATAGTACATTCCTATGGACAGAACTATTAATAATTCTGGTTTGTGATATACTGATCCCGGTGCTATACTGAGATCAAGAATAGACCAGCATTCAACTGTTAGTCTGCACTTGGTCTTGGTATAGCTTTATAGAGGAACTTTACTTCTCTTGATCTACTTTAAAGTTCCACTTTATACAACCTAGCTGCTTTCTTTGAGGCCATTTTAGACTGCAGTCCTCTTTGAAGTGTGCTGTAGTTATAATCCAGAAATGTCTCCCTCCCCACCTGTAATCATAAACCGAGCTATTAATAGCTCCGTCTCAGGAATATACTACCCAGGTTCCAGGGAGCTCCTCGGCTCTGAAGTCAGCCAGGGACAGCTGAGGTAGATTGTGGGATGCATGGCTAGTGGCCCTGTAATCAAAGGCTGGCGAAAGGACAGTAGGATCAGCCACATACAGCAACATGTACCGCACTCAAAAGTCGGTGTGTGGAAATTATCGAGGCATTGCTTTACTCTTCACCACAGGGAAAATCCTTGCCCGTATTCTTCTGAACCGTCTCCTTCCCATCACCGAAGAAGTCCTGCCGGAATCTCAGTGTGGATTCAGACCATCTCGTGGGACAACTGACATGATCTTCACTGCCAGGCAGATCCAAGAAAAGTGTCGGGAACATCATCAGGACCTGTACATGACTTTCATTGACCTGACAAAGGCCTTTGACTCCATCAGTCGTGAAGCCTTGTGGAAGGAGCTGGCCATGTTGGCTGCTCTACAAAATTCATCAAGGTCCTGAGGCTTCTGCATGACCAGATGACAGCCAGTGTTCTCCATAATGGTTCAAAGACAGACCCGTTCATCATCCAAACTGGGGTCAAGCAGGGGTGTGTCATTGCTCCAACCTTGTTCTCTATCTTCCTAGCAGTCATCCTAGTCCTCACCAAAGGCTGCCTTCCCACTGGAATTGACATCGAATACAGAATCGATGGAGGGCTCTTTTAATCTTGGATGTCTCCATTCAAAGACCAAAGTTTGCAAGGCATCCATCATTGACCTCAAGTATGCCGATGACTGTGCCATCCTTGCACACACCAGGAGCGACCTCCAGTCTGCGTTAGATCTCTTTGCGGAAGCTTACCGGAGTCTGGTACTCTCACTTAACATCAAGAAGATCAAGGTGTTCTATCTGCCTGCTCAAGGCCATGTAAATGACCCTCCACAATTCACCATCGAGGGACAGACCCTGGAGACAGTCGAGCACTTCCCATACCTCGGTAGCCACCTCTCCCTAACAGCAAACATCGATGATGAGATTCAGCACAGGATCCATTGTGCTAGTACCTCATTTGGAAAACTGCTTTGGCGCATCTTCACTGACCGTGACATACAAAAGAACACCAAGATCCAGGTATACAGTTCAGTTATCATCCCTACCCTTCTTTATGGATGTGAAACTTGGGTGACTTACCAACATCATCTAAAGAGCCTGGAGAGGTACCACCAATGATGTCTCCGGAAAATCCTCCGCATCAAGTGGGAAGACCACCGCACTAACGTCCGTGTTCTCACTGAGGCCAGTGTCACCAGCATTGAGGCAATGATCCTCCGACATCAATTCCACTGGACTGGACACTGTGTACGGATGCCAAACTCTCGACTCCCCAGACAAATTTTATACTCCCAGCTCAGTCATGGCCAGAGATCCCATGGTGGTCAAAGGAAACGCTACAAAGACACACTGAAGGCATATCTCGAGAAAACAGATATGGACATCACGAGCTGGGAGGAGCTGGCCACCAACCGATCTCGATGGGCCTAGAACCTCCATCAAGCAGGGGTCTGCTTTGAAGAGAGCGTCTGCCCTCGAAGCCAAGAGAGGGTGTAGGAGGAAAGCGAAAGAACCTCAGGGCAGCCGGCAGCTCTCCCACATGGAAACATCTGCAATTTCTACGGACGAATCTGTGGCTCTAGGATTGGATTACTGAACCACTTCAGGACCCATCGGTGAAACATGGTAGAGATCATCCTCGAATCGAGGGATCGCCGATGACTCAAAAGGCAGGAAGTTTAAAAAAAAAAAAAAAAAATTCAGCCTTGGTAGGAAATTGCTAATTGGGGATATCCCACACTGAGGTTTGGAGCACTTGGAGGTGGACATTTCCTTTTGAGCTTGTTAGTTTTTTTATATACCTTCTCTCTGTTTAAGTTTATCACTGAAGTTATCATTTCCCTCTTCCTAGCTCTGCTCTTCAGTGCTCTTCACTACTCTTCACTACTGGATCGCAATCAAAAAAATACCGAACTGTAGTACTAATTTAGTTCTTCCACTTTCTGTTACTGGTCTGTAATATTTTTCTTCCTACTCTTGGTGGTTCCACTGTATTGGTAGTTTTCTTTTTGCCATTCTCATACCTGTAAAATTCCTTCAGGTTTCCAGATTTTTTATGCCAACTGCTTTTCTCTTATTTTTTTTTTTTTATTAATCTCTTGCACCTCTTTACTTTCTGCCTGTATTTGACTTGGCCTCCCTTGCACCTTTTAATTTAACATGCTTGTAATCTTTATATATTTATAATCTATATTTTGTTCGATAGTCATGCAGGGGCCACTGCTTTCTTACTGTATTTAGCCTTTTTTTGGTATATGTTTTTTTTCTCAGCTCTAACAGTTTCAAGTTTGGCACACTCATTGTTCATTTCATGTTTTTCCCCATCACCTCTGTACCCCAGTTCCAGTCTTTGAGGTCCCCTTTCATATTGCTATAGCTGCCAGCTTTGTAATTATAGTATACAGTTTGCCACTTTTGTGCAAGTAGCTTCTTTTGTAATTCAGATTTAACCATTGAATGATCGCTTCCCTCTAGTGGCTTCATTGTTTGACATGTCTCCATTAGGCGGTTATATCGTGCTGCCTCTAGAGGGAACTGCTGCGTGCTTCCACTCTAAACCCACTACTGTCACTTTCTAGGATTGTTCTTGGACTCCGGTAAATACCAGCTGCACGCACCCCAATCTCCAGGTACGCTGCAGTGCTGCAATATATAATAATAAAGTAAAGCTTGGTCACAATTCGCCCCTTATCCAGCAGGTTGTTGAGAGCATGGCTTGTACTGCACCAATACTATTACTGACCATTCTATTAAGTACTAGCAAAGTTGATCATAACGCTGCCCAACACCCTCCAGACTCCTTTGACATTAGCCTAGCTGCTTGCAGACAGTTGAAAGCACTAGCCATTACTTCTTGCACCAACTCCTGCTCAAATGGGCGGGCACTCCTGATTCCATTGGAACTCCTTATCCCATGCCACAGAACGGATTTTATGGTACCTTGCCTATCACCTACAGTGTCCATAAAAAGGCTTCTGCCGGACCATGATAGGCAACATAAGTCTTAGTGCAAATCCTTAATTCTTCTCTGCCATACAACTAGAAAAGCTATACTACTACTCCTACTCCTGTAGAGCAGCATCCACCCCAGTCCAGGCCCTCTGAGCAGCTCAGGGGCAAAAGGTACTAAATGCAACGGACTAAAAATAGCTGTCATGAATATCTGCAGCCTACTTCCTAAGATGGCGATGCTTCAGCCCTGGGTAGCATTACATAGCCCAGACATTTTCAAACAGCATGAAGTCTTGCTGTATTCTGATATTTTGCAGATAGCCCCAGCACTTGAACTGCTCCGGAGAGGAAAGAGTTAACTCTATGCCAGAGCATAGAAAGTTGAGCTCGAGCTCGGTTCAAACCTCTGTCTGCTGCACTTTGAAGTGTAACCATCAGATTCTTTACTCCGCCTAACTGAACAGTTGCTCCAGAGATCTCTTCTTCACTATCGGTTTGGTATATTAAAAATGTCTGTTTTAAACAGCTATTTCTTATTTTATTTTGGTTCAGATCCCTGTCTGCGGTACAGTAGGTACTTGGGTAGTGGACTAGTGTGATTTTTGGTGTGGAAATTGTAATGAAATATTTTCAATCAGTTCGGCTGAACCTATTGTCTGTTATTTTATCTTGTTTATTTTGTTTCTGAATTTAGTGTGAGGTACTGGTTCTTAAAGTATTTAGAAGTTTTTTTTCAAATACCCGTGACACAGTTAGGAACCGATAAGGGGGTCTTGCCTGGCTTTTGCTGAGCAAAGGGTAAGTTTTTAGGATGGCTTCATCTGAGAAACCCCAAAGAAAAACCGGGCCCACGGGGTTTCAACACTGCAGTGACTGTGGGGAGGCCTTTGCTAAGGCTGATCCCCACAACACCTGTGTTTAATGTCTGGGTTTTGACCACTTTGATTCAGACTGTCAGATTTGTAAAAATGTTCCTAAGGCCAGCCTAGATAAAAGATTGGTCAGGCTTAGGGAAAAGGAGGCTGAGAAATCCACTGACCCGGATGGCCAGCCTGGTTCGGTTCCAACCGAACCTGAGGGAGTGCCCACTGACCTGGGCGAGACTCCCTCGGGCCAAAGGAGAGCCGATCCTGAGGAGTCAGATCCGGCTAAAAGAAAGAAAAAAGAGAAATCTGCCAGTTCGGATCCAGAACCGCATCGTCCAACCGCCGAGGAAATTGCCAGGGCGATTAGTATAGTTGAATTGCTCCATTCGGTTCCAGACTATCAGCGCCTCTCAGTAGGTGTTCGGTTTGGTTGGTTCCTCCGGTTCCGGACTATTCCCCAGAAGAGTATTATGAACCGGATTTGGGGGAGGGGGAGATGTTTCCCCTCCTAGGCATTCTGAGTCCCCTTCCCACTTTGTTTGACAAAAGTGGCAGAAACCCTCCAGCTCCCTCTGGTTGAAGCTGTTGAGGAGCAAGAAGAGCCTGACTATGTGGAGATGATTGACATCCCAGAGTCCAAGAGATTGTCTATTCCCCTCCATAAATCTTTTGGGAAATGGACACAAAGATTACTTAGAACTCCAAATTCTTTACCTCCTGTGGACAGATGAATGGATAAGAGGTATATGCTGTCAGTCCCAGGTACGGAGTACTTGTACCAGCAATGCAGCTGTGTTGGAGTCATGCAGGATGCAGCCTGTGATAAGGCTAACATCCCTTGGCTTCACACACCCCAGATGAAGATTCCAGGAAGCTAGATGCCGTGCTAACAAACAGTACATGGCATCTTCCTTGGTACTCAGGCAGGCTAACTATATGGCCTACACAGCCAGATACCAGAAGTCCAGATGGGATACTGTTCTGGAATTGGCTAACAGGCTTCTCCTCAGCTTGCCAAGGAGCTGGAGGAGGTGGCTGCCGATGGGATTAAGGCATCTGAAATCCTGTTTCATACTGCTGTGGACTCCAGTGATGTGTCATCACTAGTCATGGCTACATCTGTGGCTCTTCGGAGACTGGCTTGGCTCAGATGTACTAGCCTATCACAGGAAACACAGGCTAAGGCCATGGAGTTCCCTGTCGTGGAGAACTCTCAGTTTGGGGAGCAGACAGATAATTATATGAAGAAAATGGATGAATACAGGACCACCTACATGAGTGCACAGGCCAAGGAAAGACAGGCAACTCCTCAAAAGTATCAATTTAGGGGCAGGGACAGGCCTTTTCACAGGCCTTTCTACCAGGCACAGGCCTCCTCCTTTCCCTCAGAGGGGGTTCTTCAGAGGGAGAGGCAGAAGGGGGATGAGCAGGGCTGCATCCTCCTCCCAGTCCAAGGCTTCTGCCAAGCAGACACCCTGATGTGTCAGCCCGGTCGACTCATCAATTCCTGTAGAGGCAGGCTGGCTTACTACTTCCAGGCCTGGAAGTCTGTTACCTCAGACAAGTGGGTCCTGGAAGTAATAAGCCAGGGACTGGCCCTCAGCTTCAAAAAATTTCCAAAACTGAGGGCCAGGTCTTTTCCACCTGCAAACCTCTCCGAAACCATTGCCCTAGAGGCAGAGGTTTCCTCTTTGCTGGCTCTCAGAGCCATAGAAAGAGAGAGAGAGAGAGAGAGAGAGTCCTACATCTCACAGGGGCAAAGGTCTGTACTCCAGATACTTCCTTACCCCAAAAAAGCCAGGGGTGTGGCGGCCCATCCTAGATTTAAGATACTTAAACAAGCACCTAGTAAAGCCAAAATTCAAAATGGTGACTCTGGGAATACTTTTTCCCTCTCTGAGACCAGGGGACTGGCTAGCCTCACTAGACCCTCAAGGATGCCTATTTTCACATTCCCATTAGGTGCTCCCACAAAAGTACCTGGGTTCAACTGCCTTCAGGTCTTTATCACTTCAGAGCAGTGCCCTTCGTCTCAACATCAGCACCAAGGATGTTCACAAAATGCCTAGCAATACTAGTGGCCTTTCTAAGGAGACAAACATTTCCATAGTCCCATACCTGGATGACTGGCTCATTGTGGGTCAGTCTCCAGACCAAGTCAAGTCAAACCTGCAGGTGACCTAGCAAGTGCTCATTTCCTATGATTTCTCCTCAATCTTCCAAAATCAGTTCTTGAACCATTGCAACTCTTACTCTTCATATGGGTAGAGTTGATACTGTCAAAGCAAGAGCCTTTCTCCTCTGGTAAGGGCAAAGGCCCTTATAGACTTGGCATATTCTTTTCACCTTCTGGTGTCTCGACCAGCAAGGCATTTTCTTCAACTCCTGTGCCACATGGCAGCCTCCATTGCAGTGGTACAAGGGGCAGATTTCAGATGAGGGCGTCCAGTTCCATTTGAGAGCTTTTGGTCTCAGAAAAAAGATCCTCTAACCAAACTAATTCCAGTGACTCAGACTCTGATCTAGGCTCTTCAGTGGTGGTTGGATCAGGACAACCTCAGGCAAGGGTCGCATTCATCACTCAGTCTCATTTTGTGGGTCTAAACAGATGCTTCTCTCCTGGGGTGGGGAGCTCACTTGGGAGTCCTCACAGCACAGGGAGTGTGGTCCCCTCAGGAGTCTCTTTTCCACATCAGTCTTCTGGAGCTCAGGGCAGTGTACCTGGCTCTACAAGCTTTCTCTGACTCGGTACAGAACAAGGTGGTTCAGGTCAGGACATACAACACCACCACCATGTGGTACATCACAAGCAGGAGGCACTCAGTCGACGGCCTTGTGCACGGAAGCCATGAAATTATGGTCCCTGGCTTATTCCCTACAGATGTGTCTGGTAGCAGTCCACCTTCCAGGGAAGGACAATGTGCTAGCAGATGCATTGAGCAGGATTTCTGAGGCCATCACGAATGGTCCTTGGATCCCTAGTGTTAAAAGTGATCTTTTCAAGGTGGGATGCCCAGAGATGGATCTCTTGCAACCCCAGAAAATCACCAACTTCTCTCTTCTGGTGCAGACCCCAGTCTTGGGCTCAGTCCCTGGATGCTCTACGCCTGATTTGAGGGACATTTCTGCATGCCTTCCTCTTTCCTCTGCTATTCAAAGTTCTGGTCAAGATAAGGTCACAATCTTGCAAAGTGATCTTGATTGCTCCAGACTGGGTCAGGCAGCCTTGGTACCCCCTGTCGCTGCCCCTAGCATTCCATCTTCCCCTGTCTCTTCCCAGGAATCACAACCTGTTAACCTCCTCTCAAGGGAGGATTTGGGACCCCAACCTTCGGTCTCTCAATCCCAAGGCATGGCTCTCGAAGAGCTAGAATATGCAAAGTTGCATTTGTCTCAAGGGGTCCTGGACATTCTCAAAGCCTCTCGAAAACCTGCCACCAGAAAAACTTATAACTTCAAATGGAAAAGATTCAGCATTTGGTGTTCCAATAAGCACACATCCCCAGATACTGCTGACTTGTCTACAGTTTTGGATTACATGGTTCATCTTAATGGCTTAGGCCTCAGACCGGCTACCCTCAAAGTACACTTGTCAGCTGTTTCTGCATTTCTGTCAGTGGGAAAGCCCTCCTCGTTGGCATCTCACCCTGTTTTCTGTAAATTCTTTAAAGGATTGCTCCATACCAGTCCTTCCTTTAGGATCCTACTCCTACTCCTACTTGGGATCTTAATGTTTGCATTGCTCAGCTTATGCAACCCCTTTTGAGCCTTTGACCTCAGCAGAACTTAAGTACTTGACTTAGAAAACTGTGTTCCTGGTAGCTGTTGCCTCTGCCAGGTGTATCAGTAAATTACAAGCGCTGCCAGTGGAGCCTGATTTGATCTCATTCCAATAGAGATAAGGTGGTTCTTACCCAAAGTGGTTTTAGATTTTAATCTGAACCAGTCCATGTCTCTTCCTGTGTTCTTCACTGATCATTCTTCTTCAGGAGAGAGAGAAGATTATACAGTTTGGATGTTAAGAGGGCTCTTAGCTACTACATTGAGTGTACTAAGGCACTTAGGTTTGACTCTCTTCAGTTGTTCCTCACTTATGGTGACGTGGGGAAGGGTAAACCTGCTACTAATGGAACTATTGTGAGGTTGATTGTCTCTTGTATACAGTTCTGCTGTGAAAAGCTAGGCAAAGTACCCCCCTCAGGCCTGGGTGCTCATTCGACTAGAGGTACAGCAGCTTCTCTGGCTGCTGCCAGAGATATACCCTTACTAGAGAGAGATGCAAAGCAGCCACCTGGAAAGCGATCCACATTCATCAAGCATTACTTTCTGGATATCCAGGCTAGGAGTGATGCTAGGTTTGGTACAGCAGTACTGCAGAGCCTATTCCCAAAATAGGTTATGCACCCTCCTGCAGGAAGGTACTGCTTGGTAGTCTGCATAATGTCAGAATACGGCAAGACTTCATGTTGTTTGAAGAAAAAATTACTCCCCTTAGTAATTTTGTTTCTTTTAATGGAGTCTTGCTGTATTCCAACCTCCCTGCCTCCGCTCTCAGAACCTGGTTTTGGAAGTGGGCTGGCAAGTGCAGTGTTACACCTCAGGGTACACTTGACACTCGCCCTTTTTAGAGAGGGGAGGGGTAATGTTACATGTTTTTCATAATTATGTTTGTTCACTACCTAGTTTTTTGTTTTGGATTTCTCAACTGGAGTCTTTTGGGATCCAAAATATTTGGTTGCCTTTTGGCTAGTAATTTTACAATTTCCACATAGTGGGTGTAGTTAGTATTGGCTCATAAGGATCTGACGGTTACACTTCAAAGTGCAGCAGAGGTTTGAACTGAGCTAGAGTTCAACGTCCTATGCTCTGGCATAGAGTTAACTCTTTCCTCTCCGGAGCAGTTCAAGTGCTGGGGCTAACTGCATAATGTCAGAATACAGCAAGACTCCATTAGAAGTAACACAATTACTAAGGTGAGTAATTTTTTCTTATGTCTCACCGAGACCTTTTTATCTTCTCGGGTCAAAGACCAAGAAATTGGGTTAGCAGGGTACCAGATATTTAGGAATGATAGGATAGGTAAAAGATGTGCAGGTGTTAATGTACATCTGGGATTCACTCCAAGGAGTTGAAATGCCCATTACTACCAGCACTGATGACCACAAGCTACTCACTGTCAGAGTCTCCTATTTGGACCACAGTAAATCCCTGGTCATTGCCTGTGTCTACCAGCCACCAAAGAATGCCAAAGCGGTCTATGCAAAGTTCTTGGGGCCGTGTCCGCATAAACAGCAGCTGTGTACTTATTGTCACAGGAGACTTTAACCTAAACTGTCTCAGTACTGACGATCCAACCATAAGGATAATGTGGCTGCGATATCTCTTGCAATTAATCGGTGAACCCACCAGGATGAACCATAAATCTGGAAATCGACGCTTTAGACTGGCTCTCAAAGCTGCCGGAGAGGATCTCTGAGGTCTCTGTACTCTCACTCGCTCAGCAACCATTCCCCTATCACCTGCAAGTGATCCAATAAATTGAAAAAGGCTCCCTCTATCTTTGTGAAAAGCAGAGCTTTGAGGAAAGGGCAGCTTTCCACATTCAAAGAAGCCCTCTTCCAGATTGACTGGACTCCTATTGACCTACTGCAGGACCTTGACCAAGCTCTTCAATACTTTATTGACATGTTTACTATGGCATGTGACTCTTATGCCCCTATCAGAAAAAGGAAATCCCGAGGTTATAATAATGGATGGATTACTAGTGAACTCCTGGACCTCATGAGGGACAGGGATAACCTTTGGTGTAGAGCAGGGGTTCTCAAATGGTGAGGCCCCGACCTGTTCCAGGGGAGGCTCAAGCAAGTCTGAAAAAGTACTGTATTTACATTTTGAGTTTTATATATTTTGTGTGAAGAGATAAAGCAAACTGAAAGAGGAAAATAGTAGGTGAATTTTATATATTTATTTACTAATATGTGACAAGGAAAGGTGAATGAGCCAAGGCTCATTTCAGGAGAAAACAGAGAAAGTAGTGTAACTCATGAAGGCACTGCAACAAGGGGTAATAATGGTTCAAGAATTAAAATAGTGGAGCAAGTAGGCTGGCCTGTTTTTTTTTTTTTGGGGGGGTGTAATAAGCCGAATAATAATATTTGTTTATTTTATTTATTTGTTATTCAGATAACACCTTTGAGCACATGAGCTGTTTTTCAAAGGTTCCATGTCCGTATAAGACAAAGAACTGAATGTGAGCCAAGTAATCAAAGGGGTTTCAATTTATTCATGGTGTACTATGCAAAGTACAGTATGTTATTTTCTTTTGGGGAGGCCCAAGATTATTTCAGTTTTTGGGGGAGGCTCAAACTCTTTTCCATGGATTTGAGGAGGCTCACTGTGACAAAGTCTGAGAACTATTGGTGTAGAGTAAGGGCGACTGTGAATAATAATAACCTACAGAGGTACAGAGCTGCCAGAAACAGATGCATGCAGCTCTTGAGGATGACAAAGGCCAATTACAACAAGAATTGACTTGAAATAAACTGGGGGGATGGGAGGCGGTTCTGGCAGAATCTAAAGGAACTCACCGGAATGCTGCAGAAAAACAACCACCACTGTTGCTCAATATCAGCGACACAAACACTATGGATCCATTCACCATCGCCAAAGAGTTCAGCTCTGCCTTCACGGACCTAAGCTCTGTTCTCCAAGCCAGCTACCTTAGGCCATTTGATACAGACCTCAATAGTGAACCTACACCCAAGCACCATCCCACCTTCTACTTTTAGAGTTACTGTCAAAGAAGCCATGGGATATGTAAAAATGGTCCTGGGGAAAACTAGGTTGGGTAGCGATTGTCACAACCCCACTCAGCAGGTCAGGTGCTCTACTCCCACAGTACCAACCTCCGAGTGCAGTATTGTGAACAGTTAACAGAACAGGGTAACCCTCCTGTCTGTTTTGTGGATTCGAATCAAACTTTGGTCTCAAGTTCTGGAGGATTCAAGTCTGTGACCCTCTTGCTAGCATACCCAGTGTACAAGCTCAGATAATTCTGCTCTTGAGGCAGATGTCTCTTGCCTACGGGCACCTAAACAGGTGTACAAAATGAACCCTTAAAACTCTATGAAAGACCGCAGAATAAACTCTTACCTTTTCCAGTTTGGTAAACCAGTAAGCTATGTCCAGTGTCTGCTTTAACCATATATGCTTCACTTGTCAAAGAAAGAATTTCAAAAGCACACCAAGTAGTCTCTAAAATGAGATGTTTACTTAAAAACAGATAAAAATATAAAATGTAATTACAGAACCATACATCACAAAACATACAAATCAATAAAAAAAAAAAAAAAAAAAGCTTAAAGTGCAAACAAAATCTCCTACCACAGTACACTTAGAATTGTCTTTCTCATGTATACCTTCTAACAGTGCCTGATGTTGCTTTTTCAGAGTCCAAACGTGTGTGTGTGTGTCTCTAAATGGAATACAGACTACAGTTTAAAAATGCTGTGTTTCAGCCCTCTTCATGATGTCATCATCCAGCTCCTCCCTTTCAGGATACATAAAAAAAGAAATATATATATGTATGTAGGTATATGTGTGCAAAACAGGAAGTCCCATCAAAGTATTGAATTCTGTGACTTGAGCAAGACTCGTTTTCCAAATGATGACACTCTTAATTAAGACTGTAATTTCTCAGTCCCTTTGATCCATGAGCAGTTCCCTTTCTCAAACACAAAGGACTTTTCAGGACACCAGGTGCAATTAATTGACTTTCCTGAGGACATCATAAAAAGGATATTCCACTTCCTTATGACACCAGGTACAATTTACTGACTTTCTTGAGGACATCATAAAATGGATATGTTGGTTCCTGGCTTCAAAGCAAACTGACAAGTTAATTGCATTCAGAGATCTGCTGTTTAACATATATCCTGTCTTTTGAACCCCTGTGGGGGTGGGGTTGGTCATCCCAGGCACAGGATTTTTCATGACAGACAATCTCACTCTTTCCCTATTAGCTCTACCTACGCACCCACCCTTCCCTGTCCACTCCAGCCTGGCTAAAGTCCCACCCCATCCATAGTAGTGTCCCAATTATCTACCCCTCGTCTGTCATTATAATAATAAACAAGTACACGACAGCCATCGTCACTTTCTGTGGTTTTAATTAAATTTTTCCCCCAGTCGTCGGTAATATGTCCCTCCTCCTCTTTACCTCTCTAACCTGCCACCCCATACACGGCCTCTTTCTCCTATATGTGTAGTTGCCGGCTGCCTCACTCAAAAGATCTCTGCTTATAACCCCTGTATGCCTATAGTTGATTGTATAACTGCTGACTTCTTCAATTGTAAAATAATGCTTTTTTTTTTTTTATTTCAACCTTGTACTGTACTGTATACACTGTATATACTTTTTCTTCCTTGTATATTATTGTTTTTTGTATACCTGCTTCTGTACAGTACTTTGACTTATTCATGACCAGGTCCACCTTGCAAATGAGCCTTGCTCAATTGTGCCCGTCTGGATAAATAAAGATTTTGATTGATTGATTTTTATATTACAAAAATCATACAGCGATCAGAACCAGCTGTCCAAGTGTCACAGCGATAACATCGACATGAAAATGACAGCTCTGGCAATCGATGAGCTAATAGTCCCTGTATCCAAAATATTTAATTAGTCTCTTCAACTGGCAAAATTTCCATCTATCTGGAAACGCGCGCTGGTAACCCCTGTCCACAGGCGTGGGGATAGGACCCTCACCACCAACTATAGGCCCATCTCTATTCTCTCCCCCTTATCCAAAGCCCTAGAGATAATAGTGGCCGACCAAATCATTGGTTATATCCAGAAATACCAGTTGCAGTGTCCTCAGCAGCATGGTTTTGGAAAAAACCACAGCACTGCCACAGCTCTGAGCGAGTTCACTGATTATGTCCACAAGGCCTTGGACAAGGGTAAACTGACTGGCTCTATCTTTATCGACCACCAAGGCCTTCGACTCTGTCTGCCACCTCTTCCTCCTGAAACAACCGGATAACCTTGGTATAGCCCCTATTGTTGTCCAGTGGTTCCAGGACTACCTATCATGTAGATCTCAGAGTCAAAATTGGTCAATCGATGTCTGACACTAAAGAAGTCTCTCTGGGAGTTCCCCAAAGGTCCATTCTGGGACCCTTGCTGTTCAGTCTATTTCTGAATGATCTCCCTGAGACCTGCACCAGTAAAATTATTTTATACGCTGATGATGCCGTTATACTTAGCAGTCACTGTCACCTGGAGTATCTGTAGGCTGAATTACACACCACCTTCCAGCAACTGGAGACCTGTTTCAGCTCACGAAGGTTATTACTTAACTATAAAAACAATAAAAACAGTGCTCCTCTCCAGCCCCCAACTTAAGAAAAGGTATCCCGTCCTGACGGTCACTAATGACAACTCAGTCACCCTGTGAACAGGTTCGCTCCTTCAAGTACCTGGGCGTCATGGTTGACGACATCCTGTCCTTTGTGCAGCACATTGACATGGTGGTAAAGGCAATGAATGCAAAACTTGGCATCCTGTGTAGGCATAGGAAAAGCCTACCTCCAAATGTCCTCTGGCTCACCATCTCCAGCTCCATCCTCTCTACAGTTGACTACGGACGGTGTTATATGGAGCGCCAGTGACACTGCTCTTAAGAGGGTGACAACGGCCCTAAAGAAGGCTTGCAGGCTACTGCTAAATGAGGACCACCTCATGATACACTTATATGCTATATCAGCAGTCCAACTTGCTATCTCTCTTAAAAACGGAATCAAGTACCAAACCTGCCTCCTAGGGAGGAAAGCTATGCTCGGCCAAACCCCACCTTGTATCACTGATCTGGTAACAGTAGCCAATTCTAGGTACAATACTGGGAGTACTGAGCTTAGCTCACTTAGTGTCCCTTTCCGGAGAACTGTGCTAGGACAACACTCTTTCTTCTACCGAGCACCACATTGGCTTAATGAAATCCCAGCCGCAATACTAAATACTGCCAACCCACAGTCCTTTAAATTGGAACTGAAGCAATTCCTACAAGCCAGAAGCCTCTGTGATTGCCAGAACTAACCCGGTTACTCCTTCGAGTACACCAAGCTCTTAGGCCACTGCTCCCCTCTGTAGCCTTTCAGGTCCTCTGTCCACCACCCCAGTATCTCCTTCATACCCATTCTATGCTATTCCTTCCTGCTCCCTCCTGTTTCCTTCCCCAAGGGTTCCAAGCACTACTATGCTCTCCCCACCCTACCAGACTCTTGTCTCCTGCCCTCCCTCCTCCTCTTGACTGATTGTACTTGAGGTTTATATAACTCTGCATCTCCATCTCTTGTATCTATGAACCCTCCTCACCTCACATCTTTGCCCCATTCCAACCTATTAGCAGAGACCATTCCTCTTAAATTAATATATCAGACAATGCTCCCTAGGGCTACACTTAGTTTCTCATGCAGTAGTTGTATTGATGTTACTAGATTCCTCTGCTTGTTGCATTCTGATATCCATTCTGTAGTCTTTGTTTTATGCCTAACACATGTCTGTATCATATTTATTGTAATTACATTCTTGTTTGTATTGTTTGCTCTATGTTCATGACATGGAACCTTTGTAAAAGAGTTAATACTCAAAGATTGTTTCCAAATATTCAAATAATAAATAAACACCCAATTATATTATTTTTTTATGTTGTTTAGGACCAGGTCCAGAATGGCTCCTTTATTGGTTTCTTGATTGACATATTGATTAGAGATGAAGTTCTCGCAACGTTGCAAAATTCAGATTTGCAAGTAACTTTAAGAATTTCACGAGTAACTTCAAGAACTGCCCACTTCACCATTTCCCAATGAGTTTTCCTGGGAAAATGGCACTTTCAAAACCCCAGGAATCCCTCAGTATGCTTTAACTATGCAGTTAGCCTCCTACGTTAAACTGTCCCGGAGAGATTGAAATGTGTGTAAATGATAGAATGTATCATTGGCTTGTGCCATAATTCAAACCATTGCTCCTAGATGCTACTGCATTCTAAACCACTCAGATTAATTTCCTCCGCTGCCTAGTAAGACCACGGCGACCTCTTAGCATCTTGTGAAACTGTTGTTTTCCATTTTAAAGCGCTGTACTTTACTAAAAAGTAATAATGCTGCCCCTGGTTTTCTCAGGTTAGTCAGTTAGTTGTAGGTTATTTTTATGTTTTATTAGGTTCCACTTTGGTTCCGAGGAACTGTCTCTTCAGCGGGTTTTGCATGCCTCTTTTGCATTTAGATCTTTTTGCTGCGGTTCCTCTTTCTTAGGAACTATAGCAAATAAATTGTTATTTCTATCTTTTTATCGGTTCCTGGGAACTGACTGCAATCTTTGTATTGCTGCAGTTGGGGTTGTTTAAGTGGGTTTTGGGAACCGACCGCATTTCTTTTTGCTGTTGGTTCCACATTTATTTTCATCTCCTGATGAATTGGGCGTGTCAGAGAGACCCAAACAGAAAAACAACAACCCAGGACTGACTGGTTTTCTAAAAATTGTATCGAGTGTGGTCAGATTGTTGCCAAAGCTGACAGGCATGATCTGTGTATAATTTCTGTCCTAGCCATATCTTCACCAGCTGTCAAATTTGTAGTACATTTTGCCCTAAGACTTTAAGAAAGGGCCCAAAAACTTGAAGAAATGCTTCTCCTTGTCTCCCTCTAAATCCTCGGAAGAAGCCTCCTCCTGCACCTCAGAAGGACAGGCCTAAGGACTCCGGAAAGGATACCTCTAAGTCCAAGAGGCCTGTGGAACTGGCAATGGAACCAGTTCCTGCTAAACAAAAGCATAAGGAGAAACATACAGCTGCACCTCCTGCTGAAAATACGAAGGAGCTCTCATCAGTAAACCAGCACTGCCCTCAGCAGAGGATATAGCCAAGGCCTTACAAGTCCTGCAGGCTTTTCAGGCTGCCGGTTCCCGTGTTTCCAGCCTAGCTATGCTGGTTCAACCACCGGTTCAAGCCTCAGTTCCTCCCACCCAGGAACTGGAGTCCCTCTGTGAGGAACCGGAGGAGGAAGGGGAACCAATTGAACCTGAAGTCTCCCAGAGCAGGACTTTGGTTCCTCTCCTATGGGACAGGAGGATTATATCTCCCATTATGCCTTTGTACAGCAGATGGTTGATAACCTTGACCTTGCTACCCAGGAGACAGTGGAGGATGAGAAGGCAGAGTTTTTAGACGTGATGGGCCTAGTCCCCACAAAGAGACTCTTGCTGCCTATCCATAAGTCTTTAAGGAAGGCTGTTCTTAAAATTTTGCAACCCCCCACTTCCATACCTGGGGTAGGCAGGTTCAGACTACCAGCAACCCAGAGGTTATTTCAGGGGGTGGGGCAGGAAGCCCACAAAGCAAACAGAACAGGCATCGGGGCCAGGACCCAGTCCAACAGAACCCCTGACGTGTTTGTAAGGGTTGCTACCGAACCCCCTGTAGGAGGGCGGTTGGCTCCTTTCCTCCAAGCATGGCAAGCCATCACCATAGACAAGTGGGTCTTTGAGGTAGTGAGCCAGGGACTATCCCTGACCTTCAGAACATTCCCCAGATTGCACAGCAGACACTTCAGGCCTGCAACTTCAGCAGAGAAGGTCTTCTTGGAATTAGAAATCCAGAAACTACTGCAGATGAACACAGTAGATCCTGTCCCCACATCCCAAATAGGGAAGGGCTTCTACTCCAGATACTTCCCCACACTAAAGAAACATGAGGAATGCTGACCCATTTTGGATCTCAGACTCTTGAGCAAGCACCTAACAAGGCCAAAATTCAGAATGGTCACTTTGGCCATGATCACCCCCACTCTGCAACAGTGAAACTGGATAGCATCCCTGGATCTCAGAGATGCCTACTTCCACATACTCATCAGGCCCAGTCACAGAAAGTACCTGAGGTTCAGACTTCCCTCAGGTCATTACCAGGTTGCAGCACTCTCTTTCGGGCTTACTTCTGCCCAGAGTATTCACAAAGTGTATGGGTGTGGTCGTGCACACATCAGATGACTGGGTGTCACAGTCTTCCCCTACCTGGACAACTGGTTGGTCATGGGAGAGTCTCCCACCACCAGCACCACCACACCAGGGAGTCCCTCTTCCTTACCCAGGGCGTCCTGGAATCATAAACAGGCAAAAGTCACAACTGGAGCTTGTACAGGTCCTGGAGTTCGTAGTTACAGAGTTGGACACTGCAAAGCAAAGCCTTCTTCCAACAAGGGAGAGTAAACAGCCTGCTAACTTTGGTACACTCCTTCAAGCTCTGCAAACCCAGACCAGCCAGACACTTCCTGTAGCTACTGGACCACATGGCAGCCAGCGCAGCCGTAGTACCAGGTTCCAGATTCCAAATGAGGGACATCCAGTTCCACGTCAAGTCCTTTTGGTCACAAAGGAGGGACTCCCTCTCCAAACTGATGCCTGTCACAAAGCCCCTCCTCCAGGCCCTGGAGTGGTAGAAAGACTTGGACAATCTAAGGGAAGGGCGGCCCTTCCAGCAGCTAGCTCCCTCAGTCGTTTTGACCACAGATGCCTCACTCTTCAGTTGGGGGGGCACACCTCGGAGACCTGGCAGTAAATGGCATCTGGTTTCCCCAGGAGTCATTACTGCACATCAGCCTGCTAGAATTCAGGGCAGTCATGCTAGCTCTACAGTCCTTTGCCCCTCAGATACAAGGCAAGGTGGTTCAAGTCCGAACGGACAACACCACGATCATGTATACATCAGCAAGCAAGGAGGTACCAGGTCCACCCTTCTATGCACAGAGGCCATGAAAGTTTGGAGCCTAGCTTATTCACTGCAGGTCTTCTTCTCTGCCAGGAAAGGACTATGTCCTGGCAGACTCTCACTCAGCAGAATCAGCCAGAGCCACCACAAATGATCTTTTTAAACAAGCAGTCCCTGCAATCAGTTTTCAGAAGGTGGGGCACTCCAGAAATAGATTTCTTCGCCTCACTAGAGAACCATCAGTTGCCCCAGTTTTGTTGCAGGCCTGCAGCTCAAGGAACAATGCCACTAGATGCCCTGGTGCTGGATTGGTTGGGGAAGTTTCTCTATGCCTTCCCTCCCTTCCCTCTGCTGCTCAGGGTCCTAATCAAACTGAGTAGCCAACCAGCATCTATGATACTGGTGGCCCCAGACTGGGCCAGACAGCCATGGTACTCCCTCCTGCTAGCCCTATCAGTGGCATAGCTGAGCCACCTTTCTCAGAGGCACAATCTCCTAACCACCTCACAAGGCAGAGTTCTGTACCCAAACCTCAAGTCTCTCAGTCTTGAAGCTTGGCTCATGAAGACCTAGAATTCTTGACTCTGTGACTCTATGAGGAAATTCTACAGGTCCTTAGGGTTTCTAGGAAACCCTCAACCAGGAAAACTTATGCTTCCAAATGGAAGAGATTCTTCCTGTCATGCAAGCAGAGGGATATCAACCCCTCTAAGACTGGACTGCCAGTACTCCTGGATTACCTGGTACACCTCTATTCACTGGGACTGAGGCCCTCCACTCTCAAGAGCCACCTGTCTGCCATTGCAGCATATACTTTGGCTGGCAAGGAAAGGTCAGTGGCCTCCCAACCTATCTTCAAGAAGTTCTTTAAAGGGCTAGTTCACCTTCTCCCACCCTTCAGGAACCACTTCCTCCCTGGGATATAAACATTTGCATAGCTAGGCTCATGGAGCCCCCGAGCCTTTGGCAACTGCAGTCTTAAAATATGTCACCTGGAAGGCCGTTTTCCTTGTAGCCATCACTTCTATCCAGAGGGTCCGTGAGCTGCAGGCTGTATGTACAGAAACCAACTATATATTTTTCCACAAGGACAGGGTGATGCTCAGGACCAGTAGGAAGTTCCTTCCCAAGATTTCATTTGAACCAGTCAGTCTCCCTACCGGTCTTCCTCAGTGACCCATTTGGGCTCAGGTAAGCAGAAGTTGCATAGCCTGGATGTCAAGAGGCACTTGTCCACTATCTTGACTGTACCAAGGCTTTTTAGGCCACATCAGACACAGTTGTTCCTCACCTATGGTAAAGTTAGAAAAGGTAAACCAGCATCTAAAAGAACCATTACATGCTAGAGTGTCTTCTGTATACAATTCTGCTGCAGTAAAGTTGTCAAACAGCCACCTCTGGGCCTCAGGGCACATTCTACCTGGGGTACAGCTGCTTCAGTGGCAGCTGCAAGGGACATTCCCCTGCTGGATATCTGCAAAGCAGCTATCTGAAGAACTGTACACACCTTCACAAAACACTACTGCCTGGACATCCAGTTCATAAGTGATGCCAAGTTTGGCACAGCAGTCCTGTAGTATCTTTTCCCCAAGTAGGTTTTGTACCCTACCTCCCAAGGTACTGCTTGGTAGTTTTTGCATTAGTTAAGCATACTAAGGGATTCCTGGGGTTTGAAGAAAAAATTACTTACCATAGCAATGTTGTTTCTTCCAGGGGATCCCTCGGTGTGCTTAAAATCTCCCACCCTGCCTCCCCTACCAGAATCAGAAAAGGGGCCTCATCTTCTGCATTGCTGCTGGTCACTTCTTGTATTGTAGTTGGTTGTTAAAATAATAATTGAAACCAGTCTGTTGTGTTTTCACTGTTAACAATGTTGTCTTTTTTTTCTTCCTTTTGGGGATTTAACTATTGTAGGATAGCATAATTACAGAGTGTGTTTCAGCTAGTTAAGCTTCGTAATAAATCTGAGCAGTTTAGAATGCAATTGCATCTAGGGGGCAGCGGTTTGAATTGTGGTACGAGTCAGTGATACATTCCATCATTTATATACGTTCCAGTCTCTCCAGGACAGTTTACCATAGGAGGCTAACTGCATCATTTAAGCATACTAAGGGGATCACCCGGAAGAAACAACATTACTGTGGTAAGTTATTTTTTCTTTTAAGGCAAAGTCATGGTGAAGTTGCATAACTTTGCTGAAAAAATACCACTTCACATGCCACAGACTTTGCAAAGTCCGCACTTCGTAAATTAGTAAACGTTGCAAATTAATTTAAGCATAGTTTGCTAACTTCACACACCTCTAATAACTGATGCAGATTACAGCCGTTTATAGTTTCAGTAAATAGTCTTTCTCCTCTGCTGCTGGCGAACCCCTGTTTGCCAGTCAGTTTCTCCATGAATAAAGCCTCCCACCAATGTAACATTTTTTTATGTGTCACTTTCTCAGTGTTACAAGTTATTGTCTGGTTTCCTCGTAGTTACTATCTCGTATCCTATAGCACACTTTTATAAGGACAGCTTTCCTCTATTGCCTTCTGCAGTTACCCATATAGACTCTGTTTCCAAGTTTACATCTTTTATGTCTACTTTCTCTTCAGCTTTTATTATCTTATTTTGTAGATTGCCAGCCTATCACTACGCTTTTTTTTTTGTTTTGTTTTTTATATCCCTTCAGAAGAGCTTAAACCTCTTTAGATTCTTCCCATGTATTTCCTGCTATAATATCTGGCTTTTCCTTAGTTCTAATTCTTCAACAGTTCCCATTTTGTTGTTTAGGCTTCTAGCATTAGATACATTTTCAGTTTTTATTACCTTTCTTACCCTGTTTGTCTCATTTTTCCAATTCTTTTTCTGTCCACATTTACACAAGTGTTCAGTATTATTTAGTCTCCATCAGTTAGAGCGGACAGGTTTTGCCCCAGTGCCATTTTACTGCCCGCTTCATTCAGGTTAAATGGTCCTGTGTAGAGAGGATTCCATGGAGTGTAGGTAGAAAAGGGGGAATTTCAAGCTAACTATCCCTTCCCTAATACCCAGGTTCCCTTCCTATTCAGATGCAACATATCACTCCTAAAGAGGTAAACTCTGTGCCAGAAGCTTTCCCAGTTTTGTAGAAAGGCAAACCCTTTATCCTGGGCCCAATTATGAAACCAGGTCTTTATCAGTGTAATCAGTTCTCACCTGCATTGCTTGATCCTTACCCTGACAGTGCGACATTGTGTGCTGCCTTGATTGTAAATGAGCTGTAATCTACCGTAATACATGCATGTATCATGTGACTATCAGTATTTATCATGTGAACTGTATATGCTATGTATTATGTGAACTTTGTTATGATCTATTGATGATGAGAAATCTTTGTAAACGAGCTACTCTGGCTCAAAGGTGTATGTCCAATCTGAACAAATAGTCACCTCTGCCTCCCTGGACCAGCCTTTGGCACAGTGTAAGATTCTGAGACTGTTACCTTGCACTACCTGTATAGAAGGTTCTCCCCTAATTTCCTAAAGTCCTGTCTAATGTCCTCATCTGTTTTCCTAGCTATATTGTTTGTACCCACATGAATGACCACTAGCGGTTCTTCCGCAGTGCCCCTGAGAATTCCATCTGCTAACTTCCATAGGTGCTTCACCCTCACTCCCGGGAAACAACTCATTATCCTGTTCTCCTTATCCTCTTTGTACACTGTGCCATCAAATTACTTGACTATGGAATCCTCCTTGACCACTATCTGTCTGGGCCCTTTGCTCTCTCTGTACCTGCATTTTATTCCTCTGTACCAGATGCCTCCATCTGACTGACTCTCACTTCTCCCTCCTTCCCCTACCCCAAGTCTGCTAAGACCCTAAAACTGTTACTGAGACTAAATGCTTTATTGTCTGTTCTGCACCCCCTTTTCTGCCTTCTGCCTTGTACCCTTGTCCACTCCTTGTCATCTTTCTCATCCTCCAATTAGTGCCGTCTTATCCTCCCCCCACTTGTCTGCCCCTCTTTAAGAAGCCCCTCCACATGCTTAACCTCTTCACCATGCACACTCATTAGAGACTAGTCGACGGATGTCTCCAGTGCCCTGATGTCATGCATTCTAGTCGGCGTATCCTTCAGCTCTGTTATCTCCTCCTGCAGAGGGCTTACCAGGCTATACCTTCCACACGAAACACTTCCCATCTCTGCCTTTCTCTACTAATGCATACGTCCACACTCCCCACATCTCATGCTCACCCCTCTTCACACGATACTACTTGAATCTCCCCATTACGAATCTAGTACATGTTGTCTATACAATGACTATTATGGTATCTACCTAATTTCTTAGTTTGATGCCCTCTCCAGCAGGCTTAAGACAGTAGCCGTCCCTGCCTCGTTTGCTTTCGGCGAGGTCACCTCTGCGCACCAGGGTAACATTTTATAGTCGACCTGTGGCCACTTCCTCCACAAGTGGCTTTTTCCTGTTCCCACCAACTGTAGATTTAAACAGAATTAAAAAGTCCCAGAAACCACTTAGTCCTTAACAGGAATCCTCTTTTAATATTTTCCACCCTTTAAAACAATATTTTATTGTTTTTGTTTTAACTTTTGTTTTTGTTAGTTTGAACTTCCTCTTTTCCACCTACCTCAACGGAATCCTCTGTGCCTCTGATCTAATTTATGGGAACCCCCAGTTGGGAACATTACAACTCTAACAATGCACTGAGAAGATTCTGTAATGCTGCAAATGGCCCCCTGCTACCTACTACTGAACTTTGGCTCCTTTACTTACAAATAGAAGTTTAGAGTTTCTCAGGCACTGACTGACAGTAGTTTATAACTACACATCTGACATGGGTAGATTATATTTTTCATCAAATTACACAGTACTCGGCTCAGTCATCTTTGCATCTACAGATGTCTGTTATACTTCAGTCAGTGTTCGGTAAAAATATACAGGTTACTCACCTGTAACAGGAGTTCTAGGAATGGTATATGTTGTTCATCCACACTCATTGGCAGTATCCTTGCCGCTTTAAATCTTGCCGGAAGGTCTTCAAGCTTGCTCCTCCCACCCACCGGGTGAGTATAACTCAGCTCGCCCATGGCGCCAGATCTGGCCGCTGGAAGCTCCAGGTTTCGCGTGCCGAAGCCGGAGAGTCGGTAGGGAATGTGGATGAACAACATATACCATTCTAGAACTCCTGTTACAGGTGAGTAACCTGTATTTCTAGGGACATGGATATGTTGTTCATCCACACTCATTGGCAGACTCCTAGCAGTTCTCCGGAGGAGGGAGGCAAGACGCACACCCCATATACTTACTTGGGAAAGAGAGACTGAGAACCGAGGCCCCAAAACCAGCATCCCGGCTGACTCAAGGTCGATGTGGTAATGGGTAATGAAGGTGTTTGCTGACTTCCAGGTAGCAGCCCTGCAGATTTCCTGGATAGGGGCGTCCTGGAAGCAGCCACTGTTGCAGCAGTATGGCGGGTGGGTGGGCTCTTATCCTCTGGGAGGCTCATGCCCGCCAACTTATAGCAGAGATCTATGCAGGAGGTTACCCACCTGCTTATCAGTCCGCTTGGCTGCAGGTCTGCCAGATGCGGCTTCAGCGTAGGTGACAAACAGCTGGCGAACCTCTCCCGACTTTCAGCCCTGCCTTTATAATAAGCGGGCGCTCTCTAGGGTCCAGAGTATGGAGCCTATATTCGGCCTCCGAGGTGTGATTGGGGTAGAACACCGCAGAGTCAACACCTGGTTAAGGTGAAACTCCGACACCACCCTCCGGAAGGAATTTCGGTGGGGAAGTAGGACAACCTTGTCCCTGTGGGAAGACCAGGTAAGGAGACTCGATGAAAGCGCCTGGAGCTCTCCCATCCTTCTGGCTGAGACGGATAGCCACCAAGAAGGCGGTCTTCCACGACAGGTGAGAGAGAGCACACTGTGCATAGGTTCGAATGGCTTGCCCATGAGCTTTGCCAGTACTAGCAGTAGATCCACGGAGGTGGGGTTCCCTAGACTGAGGAAATGTGATCAAGGCCTTTGAAAAGCGCCAGACCACCTTCTCCTGCATGCATCGACTGCTTCCCCGCCCGCTACCGTAACAGAGATGGCTGCTGGGTGCAATCCTTAGGGTCGCCGACTCAAGCCCTTGACTAGAAAGGGACCATAAATAGTCCAAGATGCTTGCCAAGGAACAGGAGGAAGGGTCCAAGCCCTTGTTCTGACACCAAATGGAAAACCTTTTCCATTTGAAGGCATAGCATTTTCAGTCGATTTTACGGACGCCTCAACTACACTTTGAGGACTCTCGTCGGAAAGACCTAAGGCCTGGAACTCTAGCCGCTGAGAACCAGGCTGGCAGGTGCAGGGATTGAAGGTCCGGATGGAACACCTTCCCCTGATTGACGGAGAGCAGGTCCGGGCGAGCTGGAAGCTGCCGCGGAGTCCTGGAGCTGAGACTGAGGAGATCTGGGTACCAGAACTGGCGAGGCCAGTCTGGGGCTATCAGAATCACCTGCGCCTTGTCCCTCCTCGCCTTGAGAAGCACCTTGTGGATCAAGGGAAATGGGGGAAAGGCGTAAAAGAGGCCCGGGGTCCATTGCCTCGAGAAGGCATCCCCCTGCAGCGAGCCCTGCTGAGGGGGCGGCATGGAACAGACTCAGCTTCTGCTCTCCATGGAGGCAAACAGGTCCACCTGAGGTGAACCTATCAGGGAGAACAGATGCTGTACTACCCGGTAGAGAGACCACTCAGGATGCAGCCCCATCCGCCCAGGGCATCGGCTGTGGTGTTGGAGGCCCCGCCACGTGAATGGCCAGGAGATCCGCCCAGGCTGCGCAGACGAGACCAAATGCGAGAGCTTCTTGCATAGAAGCATGGAGCGGCCCCGCCCTGGCGGTTTAGATAGTACATGGTCGTGGTATTGTCCGCCTGACTCGGACCACTTGACCCCGGAGGAACGGAGCAAGGCGGTGAGAGCTAGGCGGACCGCCGGAGCTCCAGCAGGTTGATGTGGCATCGGGACTCCCCGGGACCAGAGGCCATGAGCCCGGTGAGCTCCCCGTGATGGGCACCCCAACCCACTGAGAGAGGCATCGGCTCACAGAGAGACCACGCTGTCGGGCGATGTAACGGGATGCCCTCCTGCAAATGATCTGGAACGTCCACCACTGGAGAGTTGCCTCACATCCCCTGTGTCACCGACACAAGCTGGTCCAAGGGGATCGCAGCGCCAGACCACTGGCTGGCCAGTCCCCACTGAAGGGGACGCGATGTTCCAGCGGGCCCAACGGACCACGCTGGTACAGGGCGCCATGAGACCCAGGAGGCGCAGGGAAGTCCCGGCAGGGATGAATTGCCCAACCAGAAATGATCGGGCAAAGGAGGAAAGAACCTCGGCCTGTCCGCCGGGAGCCGCGCCTGGCTCAGAGAGTCGAGCTGCGCCGATGAATAGAATCACCTGCTTCGCTCGAGTTCCGACTTGGCCTCTGATAAGGAGGCCTAGTTGAGAGCAGACCTGGAGGGCCAGACTCTGACCACTCCGCCTCCTTCCTGAGGGAGCTGCTATCAGCCAGTCGTCCAGGTAAGGGTACACCCGACCGGCTCCGCAGGGAATGCTGTCACCACTGCCATGCATTTGTGAAGACCCTGGAGCTGGAGACATGCCTAAGGGCATGGCTTGAATCAAGAGAGATCCTTCCGCTGAAGCGTAAGGAATCTCTGGTGAGACGGACGGATAGGGACGTGAAAAACGCTGCCCTGCAAGTCCAGAGAGCAGAACCACACGCTGCTGCTCCAAGGATGGTATTATCTGAGCCAGAGTGACCATCCTGGAAGGTTCGAGACCTTAGGGAACTTGTTTAGGTCGTGTAGGTCGAGAATGGGGCGCCAGCCCTCGTCCGCTTCGAACCAGGAAGTACCTGGACACAAACCCTGGGTCTGAAGGAGGTCCACCACTCTCTTACCACCTCCTTCTGGAGGAGGAGGATGATGCTCGACGAGCCGCCAGTGAGGCTGGGGATCCCGGCCCCCCGGGAGGCGACGGCCTCCAAGGGTGGTGCCTGCTCAATTCCAGAGGCAGGCCTCTTCCCACCACCTCAAGACCCACCTGTCCGTGGTAACAGCGACCAGTGGAACGGAAGTGCTGAGCCGCCCTCACTCGGGGACCTAGGGGTAAGGTGGACGGGATGGAGCGACACCCTCAGCCTGGGTCACTGGGCAGGCTTGGAGGAGGGACCGCCGAGGGACCTCCTGGCCCTTTCCTCCCTGCCTCCTGTTAGAGGAAGCCGGGCTTGGGTTTGGGATGCCAAGTGTCGAGCCTGCTGAGCCCTGACGTTGTTGGGTCAAGGTTGGGCACAGAAGGACTAAGGGCTTAGGGCTGTGGTTTGCATGCCTTGTCCTTCTGAGCGAGACCGAGTCCAAGGTGGCATTGGACTTCTCGATCCTCTGCAGGTGACCTTCCACCCCAGGGCGAAGAGAGGTCAGTCCCCAAAAGGGAACATCCGCCAACTTGTGCTGGGTATCCAAGTAAAGTGGATATCCTCAGCTAAGCTCGCCGACGATCAGCCACTTCGCGCAGCCGACCGATCTGGCACATGAGTCCCCTATATCCAAAGCAGTCTGGAGCTGCTGTTTGGCCACCGTTCCTGCTCCTGGTCCTGCACCTGCTTAACCGTAGTCTGCAGATCGAGGGAAGATGAGGGATGACCTCATCCAGGGAGCCCAACAGGCATGAGAAAATGTGCCATGAGGACGGCCGAACTGGCCTGATCGAGGCCGAGAGGACGAGCGAGACTTTTCGCCCCGACGTAGTCCAATTTCTTGGACTCTTTGTCAGGAGGTTTGTCCACATCCTTGGCGCGCGGCTGCGCTACGAAAACGCTTGTTGTAACCAACCCCCCAAAGAAGAGGGGTGTTCCAAAAACCGACAAGGAACTGTAGGGACTGATACTTTCCTGGCCATCCTGGCCGAGGCGCAGGGTAGGAAGCAGGGCGCTGCTAAAGTTCCAGTGCTGGACCCACTCATGGCCTCGCCACCGGAAAGGCCTCCGCCGGAGAACCCTCGTCCAGAATCTCCGTGAGGATACCTGGCCTGCTTGAACGGGTTCGAGCTCCATCCCGGTAGACTCCGAGATGAGCCGAGAGTCCTAGGAAGGACGACGGGCTATCGCCCATTGACTGACCTCCTGAAGACTCCAAGTCCAGTCGCTTGGAGAAGAAGGAGAATCATCTTCGGACTCGGAAGAGTCCTCAAGAGCTGCCTCTGACTGAGCCACCCTCACCTGCCGAGGTCGGTCGGGAGTGAGGGTAACTGACAGCCGATGGGTAAACCTTAGCCGACCGAGAATCCTTGGGTCGTGAGCCCCAATGGTGGCTGTGGAGGCGGAGGTTCCACCGAATCGGTGGAGCAGCTGGTTTTGGCCGAACAACTGCCTGGTATAGGCTCCTCGGACAAGTCGAGGGGTTGTGTCGGGTTGCCCGGTGACAGCGATTTAATGGCCGAAGTGCTCGGAGTCGGGCTTATTCCCGGCCAGGAGGAGCTGTTGCAACATAAGGTCCTCGCACTGCTGACGCATTTCACGCCGAAGCCTCCTCATCCGAGGAGGAGGATGAGGACGAGCGGCGACGCTGCATCAGCGCGGTGACCGAGACCGCCTATGACGGTGGGAACGGGTGGACCGCCAAGAGGTCCGAGACCGAGACCGGAGTCCCGGAATTCTGGGGTCGGTGCGGGAGGTGTCGCCGGAACCGCACTCCTTCGCTCGGAAGGTCCATCCGCCAGGGCTCCGGAACCGGAGGCACAGACGAGCCCATCGGGATCCTCAACTCCTCCTGGGAACCGGGAGAGGGAATCTCGGCTGCTAAAGGCGACAGCTCGTCTAATGGGTCGAGAAAATCTCGACTTCATCAGTGGGAGTCTCGGTCAACTGACCTGACGGGGACACCGTGGAGGCCAGTGGCTTCAGCGGTCGTGACCAAGCCACGGACACGGCCCGGGAGAGGGACCTTTCCGGCCCCAAGAGCGCCGACGGAGGACGTACTCGTCCCTCTTTTTGGACCGAGAATAAGGTCCGACGCAGGCCCTTCTCCTTTAGTGGAGAGGGACAGACAAAGCTCCTTAAAAGAAGCCGTGTAGGAAGAACCCAGAGAGAGCGGGATAAATGCCGCGGCCGAGGAAGATACGGCCCGCGCCGCCTCCTCTTCGAGGGCGACCATCGCTCGAGCTGATCCGCCGGAAGCCGCCCGCCCGGACACCGCCAACCGGGCCTCCTTGGACTTCACGGAGAGAAACGCTTCGGGACGGCCCAGTTGCAATCGGGCAGCACGGTCTCGAGGAGCGAGGTCGGTGAAAGATGAGCACAGGTCGCAAGCCCGCGGTCGTGCTCAAGGCCTAAGCAGGTAGACACACGGGAGTGTGGATCCGTCCGAGACATCTTCTGCCGCATGGGCATCTCCGAATCCGAGTCGATTTGTCCATCGCAGTCGCGAGGGATCAAGACTGAAGTCTTTTGCAAATTTTATTTTTAAATCCGTAAACGGAGAAATAGGAACCAGTCGCAGCCCAGAGCGTTAAGGAGGGAACCTGAGCTCCAAGCGGTAAGGAAGATCTGACGTCATGGGGCGGAGCCGAGAGTTATACCACCCGGGTGGGTGGGAGGAGCAAGCTTGAAGACCTTCCGGCAAGATTTAAAGCGGCAAGGATACTGCCAATGAGTGTGGATGAACAACATATCCATGTCCCTAGAAATGTAGTTCATGTTGCCAAAGATTGAAGTGTATTGACCTACTGTATATATTTATGTATTTATTTATTTCTAGGAATTACAATACCTGTGAACCAACGGTTCATTTACAAAGACTGCACATCAAGTACAAATATACAGAAACAGTGTAACATCTTACAAGAAAAATGAGTAGCATAGCGAAAAATTCAGTCTTGGTTACACTGACAATTTGTAGTTACTACCAAGGAAGCTGTCACCAGGGTGACACTGTCAGGAGTGTGAAAAATAACCTGCATCTCTCAATGTTGTCACTAGGGAAAGTAGTTAAATACACATGGGTAATGTGCACCCCTACCAGGGGCTAGTGGTAAGGCCATTGTCAAGTCCTCTTTTTTTACCATCTGAGGAATATTGCCCAGATGAAACACCTTGTTCCACACGATGACCTTCCTGTATTAGTCCACGCCTTTGTTTCCTCGTGTCTTGATTACTGCAATGCTTTATATCTAGGGTTGCCGGGGATGGATCTCCATCGTCTGCAGCTGGTGCAGAATGCTGCGGCCAGGTTGTTGATGGGACTCCCAAGAACTTGCCACATCACACCTGTGCTGCATGAACTGCACTGGCTGCCAGTGTGATGGAGAATCACCTTCAAGGTCGCATTGCTGACCTATAAGACCCTACACGGTCAGGGACCGGACTACCAGCAAGATCTCCTACGGCCTTATCACCCTCTTCGCTCGCTCTGCTCTGCCGATGAGGGATTGCTAGAGGTTCCCAGAGTTCGTCTGCAGTCATCAGGGGCCAGAGCTTTTTCTTTTGTGGCCCCAACCCTGTGGAATTCTCTACCTTGTCGGATTCGAGAGTGCCAGTCCACAGAGCAAGTCAAGGCTTCTTTAAAAAGTTATTTATTTGAGAAAGCCTTTGATTAGGCCAACCTATTGTTTTTAATTGTTTTTAATGTATATTTATTGTTTTTTATCTGTATTGTATTCGCGCTTTGATGATTTTGAAAGGCGCTTTATAAATAAAATTTGATTTGATTTGGTGAAGGTGAAATTCTTGGACTTTTCCGGCAGCACAGAACCCTGAGGACATGGAACACTCCAAGCGTGTAATTTAACCAGGATTTCTGTAACAATTGAAGGGGAAGGCAACACTGAAGAACTCTTTCCAATCTGAAGAAACTTGACCTTTATTATAGTTTACCATATAGTATGACACTGAGGCAGGTTGGTGCTATGTGGTGACTGACTGCACCTGAGATTTTTAAAAGCGTATTTGTTAATCTTTAACTTTTGAATTGGCTAACCTGCCACAGAGATTATCATTACAGCCTAGTAAAGCCTGAATGAGGACCAGTTACCACTAATGGGGTGTGTTTCAAGACCATGTGTCTGCTGAAATTCCTTAGCCTGGTGCCATTAGGTAAGTGAGAGATTTTTCCTTTTACCTTGGGCAACTTTTCCCCTCCTGCAGCTGCTTTTTGAGAGACGGGTCCCTGTTTACCATAGTACAGGGAGTTAGTTACCTAGTAGGTACTGTGGACTTGAATTTTGTTTAAACATGTTTGGATTAGCTTCAGATGTTTTTGCTGTTTGTTTGCGAGTCTGTTGAGCTAGGAGGACTGCTGGGCTTTTTCGTATTGTTGTTTTATTGTAGTCCTCGAGCCTACAGCTTCAGTAACTGACTCAGAACCAGCCCTCTGTCATTTTGGCTCTAGTGGGTAGTACAGGAGAGTGCAGAAGCATATGTACACTCCAGAGTGACATCATGCATGCTCATGATGTCAGCGCATGCCACTCCAAATCGACAGAGAAGCAGACTTTCTAATCACAGCACTGTGCTGCATTCAGGAGCTCTTAAGTGTAGGAGTCTCCTTTAGGATGAGGGAAAGTGTTTTAAGTGCTCTAGTGAGGGAGATGGGTTCCCCTGTTAAGGGATGGCAAGATAGGAGGTCCAAACCCATTTTCGTGTTACTATAGCTGAACATAACAGAAAAACTGAAAGCTAGGGATTTAAAGGCACAGTACCATTGCCTTTGTAAGAAAATTTAAACTGTGCCAGAACAGGTCCTTTAGGGATTAAAAATATATTCTGTCAAACCTTTATAGCAGTAAACATTTTCTGGTATCTGGGGGGAGGGAGGGAGACATTTTTTGATAGTACTGAGGCAAAAATTCTAAGTTTTGGACAATGGCTTATAGAAGACCACTGCTTTTGAAAGATATAACACCTGCCATAGCACTGTTGAAGCTGTCTCCAAAGAGATCATACTCTTCCTTTTGTTCAGCATAATCCAATATTTCTGTATCTGTCTCCACCAATCAGAATACCTCTGTATGGGGGGTGGTGCAACTGTACTGAGTGGCTATGGTAAAACTGAGTTGCACATATCCATTTTGTTACTTTCAAATGAGATGTTATGCTCTTATGATTCGCAGGTTATACCTGCAGAGACACTCAAACCAAAAGTGGGCCTTTCCGGCCAAGGGGAACCCTGACAGGCACATCCAGGTGCACCAGTGCATGGAGACTCTGCTCACCCTGATTTGCAGACATTCCACAACCTGGCTAGTCTAGAGGAGCGTGATAAAGATGAAGAGGGAGAGGATGAAAACTCAGATCAGATGGAATCATTACCATCAGATGAAGGGGAGTAGTTCTCCGAAGAGGAGGGGTAGTGGAGGGAAGCAAAAGAAATTAAAAAAAAAAATAATAAAATAAAATAAAAAATTGAAAATTGTCACAAAGACAGTGTGGTGTCTGAACACAGAAGCATGTAGGGACAGTGCAGCTAAAGGAGATCCAGAACAATAGAGACCCTGGATGTGAACCCCAGTTTTTCTGCCTCGGGCTCTACACCTTAGTGTTTTCGGAACACCAACACTGATCAAATCACTGAACTGAAGGAATGAGCAGCTGCAGACAAGAGGAACTAGCCCCTTAGCCCTTGCATGAGTTGTTATCCTTTTCAGGAGAATACTCAAAGAAATAGGAGGTACCGCCTTTGGCCAGCAGAGCTGTTTGAAAAGTAGTAAAGCACACAACCATTCCCCTGTAAGGGTCAGCGTATCTCTCAGATGTGCATGACAAGAAGGTAGACTCTTCATGCAGGTGAACCTTTGCATCAAATGGAGCTAAACTATGAATAACGTACTTGTCTTTTTATGAATGCCAGAGCTTTATGCACTTGGGCGTTAGCTCTGGCAGGGTCTTGCTAAATGATTCTCTTGGTGCCAGTTTTCTGCAGTTTCTGCAGCTCACACCAGTGGTTTTGCCTTTCTTTGGAGGTGTAGCAGTGGACAGCTTCTGCATGTCATCTCTCAACACATGCTGTTTCTGGCAGTCATGTAAAAGATGTGGCTCCACCACTGGTCTGCAAAGCAGGCCTCTGAGACAGAATTGTATAACATGCCTTCCTCTGGAAACTTGCTGTTTGGCCCAGAACTGGATGGGGGTCCTAAAGGGCATCCAGGATAAGAAATGACTGCTGTCTGTGTCCAGGCAGCAGAAGAAGACAAATCAGACTGTGAGGGGATGGGTTGTTCCAGATAGCCAGACAGTTTTCAGCTCTTTGGAAACCAGAGAGCTAAAGGGGTTTACTCTGCATTCAAGGTCAGTCACAGTAGAGATGCCTTTGCTTGCAAAAGCGATAGAGGCGCAGGCAGGAGAAGCAGATCTTTGCAGTAAAGCTACATAGGTCCATCTCTGCCCTGAGTCTCTCTGTGGATGACTTCAAAACATTTATCAGAATGGGCCCAGACCACGACAGACAACTGGGCTCTGGCGCGCTTGTCTCTAGGGTATGCCATAGAGTTCTCTAGCTTGCTGTCAAGAGAGTGCTTTTTTCAGTCACCAGTATCTCAGAACCCAGAAAGGAGATGGGCAGTGAGCCAAATGTGGGACCACCTGATCCTAGATAGGGGCGATCACTCTAATCTCACCCCACAAGTGGGAACATGTACTCTATTCCATTGACTTTGTTGTCTCCAAGAAGTGTGTAAGTATGTGCTGGAGTTATCATCCAGTTCTGGACTTAAAACAATAGAAAAAGTTTGCCAGACTCGAGCATTCTAAAGGTACTCCTCCGTCTATTATCAGAGCAGTATAACTGGGGGACTACCTAGCATTTGTCGACTTGGAGGATGTTTCATCTCCACATTCTAAGTCTCACCAAAAATATCTTGAGATTTGCAATTCAGGATCAACACAGGCAATAGCAAGCACCCCTCTTCAAGTCTGGCAATGGCCCAGAGGGTGTTCTGGAAGATACTCATAGTATTGATTGCACTGCTGAGACAGGAGAGTCATCACATATACCCTTACCTGTATGGTCTCCTGATCAGAGCCTGCACAGTGTAGATGGCAAGGAGGTCTGAGGCCATGACACTGGAGCTCTTGAAGATGCATGGCTGGATAGTGAACAGGGGGAAAAAGCTCCCTGATATTGTTTCAGAGACTAGAACACCAGAGTGCCTTTTTTCAAATGGATTTACAGAAAATGTACCACACCGCAGTCAGGAAGGAGACTGATTAGGGAGATTTGATTATTAGTGTCTCAGACAGTTTTGCCCTCTCACAATATTCTCCAAGTGCTGGGTCAGGTGACGGCAATAATAGTTAGTTCCATGGATGAGACTCCGTATGAGACCACACCAAAACAGCTGGCTATCAGTATGGTCTTAACCATTGGAAAATTATCAGGTGATGGTTGGCTTCCCAAGGTCAATACAACACTCTCTTTCATGGTGGGAGGCTCCAGAGAAGCTCATTTGGCCTCCCTGAAGGAGATGATCCTCACCACGGATGCCAGCCTATCTTGTTGGAGAGTTGTACTAGACCAGATTCTTTTCTGATACAGTGAACTTGAAGCCCCAGGAACAGTCTGCAAATAAATGTTCTGGAAATGTGGGCAGTATTTCTAGCGCTGGTACACTTTCATGATCGAGTTCAGTACAGTATTAGATGGTGAAGGTGTGCTCAGACAAAGCAGTGGTTGTCGTGTACATACATATTCAAGGAGGCACAGGAGGTGAAAGCGTGCTCACTGAACAAGGTGCTTCAGAGGACAGAAAGAAATCTGGTAATGCTGACAGACATTCACCTAGCCATAGACCTAAATGTACAGGCAGATTGCCTAAACCATGAGAGAGTTCATCCAGGAAAGTGAGCTCTAAACCTGGGAGTGTTCCTTCTACTGTGCAGAATGTTTGGACCACCCCAGACAAACCTGTTTACATCAAAAGAGAATGCTCATGTCCCAAGGTACTTCAGCCAGTTTTGGTGCCCATAGGCAGAAGCAGTGCATGCAGAAGGGTATCATATTCCAAAGAAAAAGATGCTCAAGGACTAGTAGGCACAGTATGAAGCTGGGGGGGGGGGGTTCAGAGGGAATGTGAGGAAGTAATTTTCTATGGAAAAGGTGGTGGACAAATGGAATGGTCTGCCAGCAGAAGTGGTGGAGACAGAACTGGTTACAGGTTTCAAGAAAGCATGGGACAGACAAAGGGAGCTTGAAAAAACAAAGGGAGGGAGCAGTGGGTTGATCAAGATTCACTTAGTCACAACAGCTAGGATATCAGGACAGATGCGTAGGTCTGTGGGCCCTTATCTGCTGACAACTTTTATGTTTCTGTGTTATCCCAGAAATTGGACTTTAACAGGGAACACCTATTCCTGGGCCATCTGTTGCTCCCAAGTGCACTTCAAAATGTAGAGATCAAGAGGAAGCTTCCTGCTGATAGCAGCAGGATGACTAAGAAGGCTGTGGTTCTTGCATCTAATAAACCTTGCAGTTCAGGTGCTGTTCCATCTCCACTGCTGCAGGGATCTGCTATGATTGGGTCTAGTTATTCACCCAAACCCAGAAGCAGTGCAACTGGCAGCCTGGCTCCTGAGAGGAGGAGGCTCCTGAAACAAGGTTTCTCAGCAAAAGTAGTGGATACCTTAATGTTCTTGAGAAAGGTTTCCACTTCTTCAGCGTATGAAATAGTGTGGAATATTTTTATGGAATGGGACACAGCCCAAAGGATTCAGCTCACCAGGTAAATGGTTCCATGCATCTTAGATATCTTCTTCGGGGATATCTCAGTCATCCGGTCACACCATAGGAACTTTGCCATCGGTGAAGCAGGATCTACACAAAGGATTTTCAGCAGTACAACTGGGGACACCCACGCCAACGTCATGTGACATCACCAACCCTATAATGGCATGAGTGGCCCTGCTGTCTCCTCAGTTCTTTCCCACCGTTGAGTTGTTCACACAGGTCTCTACGGAGCTCCGTCACAGTTTTGCACCTTTTTTTGCCTATGTTTTTTTCTTTATACTTACCTTTGAATCTCTTTTTAATGTCGAGCGTTAATCTTTTGACTTCTCTCTTCCATCGCTGCCGTTGCGGAAAGAAAATTGCCTCCACAGACGAACACTCTCTCCATGTCTGCTGTCTTGGGCCTGACCATGAAGTCTCCGACACTGAGATCTGCCAGAAGTTTAATCAAACAACTTTCAGGCAACACAAAAAGGCTCTTATAAATTTCCTAATGGAGCAACAGGTAGCCAGTTCTAGGCAGGGGTCCCTCCAGGGTCCCAGCCCCCTAGTTGCCGGCAGGGTCATTGAGCTTCTAAGCCTCTCAGGCCCAATACAAGTCCTCCGGAAAAAGTCACAAAAAGGACTGAGATTGGTACCACTCTCCCTGGCGGCGGTTTCGTTCCCTGACTGCCTCCTCTCCTTCATTTGTGAGGTTCATAATCAGCTGTGGCTGCCTTCATCAGCTGTGGCTCCATCGACACATAGATCCACTGTCCAGGTCTCTGTGCCCACCAGACCCAGACAGACGACGCCTCCGCTCAATACCCAGGATGGCCGGTTGTCAACCTCCAGGTCATCAGCCCCTCCTTCGTCGATGGGCTCATTGTTGACTGTTCTCGCAACAAGGCCTGATCCTACCCCAGGCTCTTCGGGTCCTCAGGGCCCCTCTGATGGGTCAGCGCTATCTGCGCCATCAACCCCCCCCCAACTCCGTCAATACAGTCTTCAGTCATTTTGACAAAATTCACTCTGGTGATTGTTCACTAGCTTGGTACTTTTAGGCCTTCGCTGCCTGTGCCATCGATGGCAGCTTTGACGCCGACTCCTCCTAGGTGGCCATGGGCTGTCCTCATGGGCCATCGCTGATGCCTCACACGCCGGACTTAGGCCTGGAAGAGGTCAGTGTCGAGGAGAGTACCACCTTGATCTCATTCTTCCTGATGAGGAAGAGGAGGAGGAGACCACCTCTCTTCTGACAGGTCCACTGCTTCTTCCATCAGTGAGGACTCTGTCAAACACACCCGTAGGTCACCTCCAGAGCACCCCACCTTCTTTAATATTATGAAGCAGCTGTCCTCGGTCGTGGGGTTCCACACTGAGGAAGAGGATGTTGCCAGGAAGGATTTAGTGGACTTCCTAGAGATCTCAAAGTCTCTTTCCAAGATCATTCTTCCTTTTTTACCCACTCTGAGGAATGTCACTACTGTAGCCTGGCACAGGCCTGGCATGGTGCCAGCAGTGCCCCGTATGGCAGATAAATTTGATCATGCCCCTAAGGGATTTCCACATTATGCTGTCCAGCCTGAAACTGATTCATAGGTCATAAGGGCAGCTCATGACAGGTCTAAGGCACCCAAGCAGCTTAGCTACCTCCCCCTGATAAGCAATCATGCAGGACTGACCTTTGGAGCAAGAGGGTTTATGCCTTCTCTACCATCGGGCTAAGGATTGCCAATTACCTGTCCCATATGGTACATTACCAAAATACCAACTGGAAGAAGGACAAGGCCGCTGCCTAGGCCCTCCCAGAAGGTACGCAGAAGCAGGAGATTCTCAATGCTTGCGGGCTGCTGAAGATGTTAGCAAGCACCTCCTGCGAGCCCACTATGATATTTCAGACACTCTTGCCAGGCTGCCACCAGCATTTGCCTCTGTAGGCACTCCATGGAGGGTCTCTAGCTTTGTTGCTAATGTTCAGGAGAAGGTCCTTAATGCCCCCTTCAATGGCTGTAAGCTTTTTGGTCCAGATGTCAAGGGCGTCATTAATGACCTGCAGGCATCTGGTAGGGCTCTGAAATCTGTCCACTCACTCTGTCATAAGCAGCCTAAAAACAGACGGTGCCCTCCCTTTCATCAGGCATCCAATAGACCAGGAGCAGCCTCTCGGCCTCAAGGCAAGCATGAGCCTCCACTGCCTTGGCCTCTCCTCTGCCAGAGCCACGGCCAAGCATCCAAGAGGTGATGTACCAGCCCCAGCGGCTGGATCCGCCTCTGCTTGACTCCTTGCCAGATCTCTTTCCCCCTTCTGGTCCCTGACCAAGAGGTGGTGGTCTGAGGTAGTTCTCCCTCCATCTCAATCAGTAGAGAACCATTACAGTGGATGCCTGGATTCTGCAAATCCTAGAAAAGGGTCACACTCTGGAGCCCACTGAGCAACCCCAGAACCCCCCTGCCCTCCAACTACTCCCTGGCCCACTTGGCTGTTCTCCTGGTGTAGGTACAGTTCCTTCTGCACAAACAGGCCATAGAGCCAGTGCCCAGGCACCAGAGAAACAAGGGGTTTTATTCCAGGTTTTTTCTGGTCCCCAAAAAGGCCGGAGATCTGAGGTCCATTTTAGACTTAAAGGACCTCAATCTATATGTCCAATACAAAAAGTTTCAGATGGTAACTTTGCCAGGTTTAATGTCCCTTCTCAAGCAAGGCGACTTAACTGTGTTCTCTGGACATGCAGGATGCATACCTGTACATCTCAATATTTCCTCCTCACAGGAGATTCCTCTGCTTTGTTTTCCAGGGCGAGCATTACCAGTTCAAGGTGCTGCCCTTTGGCTTGTCCTCTGTGTCTTGGGACTTTGCCAAGTGCTTAGCAGCAATAGCTGCGGTGCTCAGAATGGAGGAAATGTACGTTTTCCCTTATCTGGACGATTGGCTTCTAAAGACCCCATCCAAAGAATTGCTCCTGGGGACCTTAGAGAGAACTCTCCAGTTGTTTCTTTCCCTGGGCATTATCAGCCTTCCCAAGTCTGTCCTGGTTCCATCCCAAAGGCTGCAGTACATAGAGGTGGTTCTAGACCCAGCACAGGGGTCTGCATCAAGCCAGGGCAGATGCCTTATTGCCCAGGCTCAGAAGGTGGCCCAGAGCTGTTACATCCCTGCCAGGGTGTCAATGAGACTGTTGGGTCTGATGGCTGCTGCAAACAGCTGGTCGGGGCGGTTAAACTGCCCTCCCTCAACCCCGGCTGCATCGTCCCAGACCCCTGGACTCTGAAACTGGGAAGCTGGTCCCAGCGAGGGGAAACGGATCGCTGGTCGCGAGGGCGTCAAACTGCCCTCCTCAAACCACCCCCCGGCTGCATCGCTCTCCCGGACCCCTGGACTCTGAAACCGGAAAGGTAAAGACCCTACCGTTTTGCTGGGGCCGCAGCGTTTCTCCTGCTGTCCTTTGTTTGGAATTGGCGCCTTTTTCCCCTCTGTGGATAACTGTACCTTAGAGATTACAGCAGGGGACAAGCCCTCCCTGCTGCTTAGCGCTGGTTTTTAGCAGGACTACGCGCTGGTTTGTTGATCTATGGACCATAGCTGTTTGCATACACTCTATTGCTCACTGTAATGTGTTTTATTCTTTTTAAAACTCTCAATGCAACCCTTCTGATAACACTGCTGAAAGTCCTCATACTGTATTGCTCACTGCAACTGTTTAAATTAACTGCTGAAAGTCTGCTTAGCCTAATCCCTCCCCCCTCCCTCTAGCCTATTTATCCCTGAGCTTCTCTCCTTTGTCTCCACAGCTGGTCGCCGCGAGGAAACTGATCGCTGGTCGCGAGGGCACTCAAACTGCCCTCCCTCAACCCCCCCCCAGGCTGCATTGCGTCCCGGACCCCTGGACTCTGAAACCGGGAAAGGTAAAGACCCTACCGTTTTGCTGGGACGGCAGCGTTTTCCTGCTGTCCTTTATTTGGAATTGGCGCCTTTTTTCCCCCTCGGTGGATAACTGGACCTTAGAGATTTACAGCAGGGGGACAAGCCCTCCTGCTGCTCATGCTGGTTTTAGCAGGACTAGCCTCACTAACGCCACGAGATTCGCTCCCCACCGCCCCCACCACCACCCTTGATCGGCTCTCCCTTATATAGGCAGAAAGCAATCACATGGGCTGAGATTTAACCTATCAGCCCAGTTTTCCATCTGCAAGTTATTCTGTCCGGCCACTAGGGGCAAACCCTATCTATTCTCAGGTTCCGCCAAAGTGCACACTCAGCTGCATAACAAACAAGCAACCAGTGATTTAAAAAAAAAGTCTAATTTCTCTGCAGGTCTGTTTCAGTCCTTATATCACCAGGTCTTTTCGCCATCCCATATTCCCTCACCCCTGTACTGCTAGACCGTCCCACTATCATTAAATCTTCCCTCCCACCATGACCCCTCTATCCATCCTTCCCACTGGGTCCACCTGGGGTGGAACTACCCCTCCCAACCAGGTCAGCCACCGGCCTCTCAATCCACCCTCCTCATGGCTCTGCCAAGGGACTGAAAATCGCCCATCTCAATGTCCGTAGTCTCCTGCATAACCTGGTGGAGCTTACTGCCTGGGTTGCCTACTATAGCCCAGACATACTGGGTGTCACAGAAACATGGCTAAAACCTTCCACTCCTGATACGATGTGTTCCCTACCAGGATACAGCCACATCAGAAGTGATCGAGGGGGGAAAAAACGTGGTGGCGGGGTGCTACTTTACTATAAAGCCCACCTCAATGTATCTGCAGTTGACCCTCCTCCCCCACCATATGAGTTCCTGCATGCTATGCTCCTGCTTGGGCTCACCAAGAAATACACTTGGTCTGCTACTACAACCCCCCTAGAGCAGGCGCACTTGGCCTCTCCTCACTGCTGGACAGTGTGAGTGAGAGAGTTGGCACAAGTGAAGTTCTTATAGTGGGTGACTTCAACCTAGATTGGCTAGGCTCTAACCTGAAGTCTTACGAACCACTACTCTGGGCCTCGCCCTAAATCAGATTATCATTGAGCCAACAAGGCCCTCCCCCCGAGGGGGAAAAGGGTCACTGATAGACTGGATTCTGACCAACAAACCGAACAGGATCACATCCTCGGGCATCTTACCTAATGCCATCTCGGACCATTCACCCACCTTTTGTACCTGGGGTATCTCACTGGTGAAAATACCTGGAAAAGTGATACAAATGAGGGACTTCTCAAAATTTCACTTGCCTGAGTTCCTTGCTGACCTCCGCACGATTGACTGGTCTGGGGTCATCGCCTCCTTGGATCCGGACCAATCGCTGGGTGCTTTCCGAACTAAATACATCCCAGTACAGAACAAACATGCAAGGCAAGGCATTTGACACAGTCCCACACAAAAGATTAATATACAAGTTAGCCAGCCTGAGAGTGGGTCCCAAGATGACAGCCTGGGTAAAGAATTGGCTGGAGAATAGGACACAGAGAGTAATAGTAAATGGAGTCCACTCTGAAAAAGGGGGTTAGCAGTGGGGTACCATGGGTTCAGTATTAGATCAGTCCTCTTCAATGTCTTTATAGTTTACATTGCAGAGGACTGGAAGGAAAAGTATGTCTCTTTGCAGATGACACAAAGATCTGCAACAGAGTTGATGCACAAGGTGGGGTGGAAAGGATGAGAAGGGACTTGGCAAGTTAGAGGAATGGTCAAATGTATGGCAGCTTAGATTCAGTGCTAAGAAATGCAGGTAATCACCTGGGAAACAAAAACCCAGGGAAGAGTACACAATGGGGTGAGATACTAACAACAACAAAAATGGAAAGGGACCTGGGGTAGTCATATCAGATGACCTAAAGGTGGGCAAGCAATGTGAGAGGGCAGCAAGGAAGGCTGAGGGATACTGGGATGCATAGGGAGAGGCATCACCAGTAGAAAACAAGAAGTTATTATCCCTCTGTACAGACAGCTGGTGAGACCCCATCTGGAGTACTGCATGCAGTTCTGGAGACCCAATCTCCGCAAAGACATAGACAGAATGGAAGCTGTCCAGAGGAGGGCAACCAAAATGGTGCAGGGTCTGCACTGGAAGACATATGAAGTGAGACTTAAGGAGCTTAATATGTATAGCCTCGAGGAAAGGAGGAGAGGGGGACATGATAGAAACTTTCAAGTACCTCAAGGGAATCAACAAAGTCCAAGAGGGTGGCATCTTTCAAAAAAGAGGTGTGCAAGAACAAGGGGGCACAATTTGAAGATAGAAGGGGGTGGCTCAGAGGTCATTTAAGGAAGTATTTTTTCACAGAGAGGGTTGTGGATGCATGGAACAGCCTTCCAGAGGAGGTTGTGGAGTCAAAAACAGTGGTGGAATTCAAGCATGCATGGGACAGTCATAAGGCAATTCTAGGGGGTGGGGGTAGGAAGAAGTAGGCTGCTGGTTAACTAGGATCTGCAGCTTATCCATCAGGTAGGGAAATGGGCAGACTGGGTGGGCCAAGCGGTCCTTATCTGCCATCAAATTCTATGTTTCTATGCCCCCCTCACAAAAAGGAGGGTGCGGGGTACTGTTACCAAATAGCTCCACGGGGGCCTTTTCTCCCTAATGAAACTCTGGGACAAATGCTGGAAACCCATAAAGCCCCCACAGCCCTGATGACCTCACTGCCTATTGGCGCCTTTAGAAACGCCCTCAAAATGCCATCAGATCTGCCAAAAGTGAGTACCGCTGCCTCACTACTCTCCTCAGCCAGCAACCCGAGGAGTTTTGGCAGAACATTAGAAGTGCAGTGGGGGCTCTGCCAGAGCACAAACCACGGACCTTCTAATAGATAGGGTTAGCTGCAACAATCCTCGCACTATCACATTACCTTAACACAATCTTCTCCAGCTGCCCCCCTCCACTCCCTGCCCCAGCCGCTCTGCACCCTCTAACGCTCACCCATCTGCACCCCTCCCCTACAGCTCCTCTCGACCTGGACCTGAGGCCCGGCCCTCATTCTTCCTTCAACCAGTATCCACTGCAGAGACAAAGAGGCTGCTTGCCACCTCCCCCTCACACCAGTGCAGGACACGATAATCTGGAGCCGAAATTGCTCAGGTTGGGTGCCCATCTCCTTGCCTGGCCCCTAACCCACATCTTTAATTCCCCGTTAACAGCTGGTGTCATCCTGGAACTCTGGAAGGTAGTCAAAATTACCCCTGTCCTCAAACAAGGTAATCCCAAAGACCCCTCTAACTACCGGCCCATTGCCATCCTGTCGGCCGCCTCCAAACTCCTAGAGAAAATTGTGGCTTCTCAGTTAAATGTATATCTGCAGGAACACAACCTCCTCTCCGGCCCAGTATGGTTTAGGCACAGTACTTGCCACCGCCTCGGGCTGTAGGTTACCTCGCAGATCCACAGCTACTGACCAGGCAGCCTCACAGGTGCAATCTTCGTGGATCTCTCCAAGGCCTTTGACAGGGTAGACCACTCCCTCCTCAGCTCCACTCTCCTTGACCTTGGACTCTCTAACTCTGCCCACACCTGGCTCCTTAATTACCTTTCTGGTAAATACACTAATACACTAATTTCAACCAGACCCATTCACACCTCTCCACTGTCCAATGCGGGATCCCCCAAGGGTCTGTCCTCGGTCCGACACTCTTCTCCCTTTTTATTAACAATCTGCCGTCTGTCCCCTCCTATGGGCAAATTACCTTATACGCTGATGACCTAGTCATCCTAATCAGTGATCGTGACATTGGCACCATCAACGTCCAACTAAACTCTGACTTCAAGCGGATCCAATCCTGGTTGACAGTACACAAGCTCACCACCGCCTTAAGAAAACACATGCCATGCTATTCGACTCCCTTAGTAGAAAAAAATCCTGCTCTGCCCCCCTTCTTATCCTCGGGGCTGACGGCTTGCCCCTGCAGACGGTTCCAGTCAGCAAGTATCTTGGCGTCACTCTGGACTCCCAGCTGGACCTCTCCCAACATGTCCGCAACATCTGTAAGGCCACGAATGCTAAACTCGGCCTCGCCTATAGAGCAAAAAACTGCCTCACTCCAGCTGCTCGGGTGGCCCTAGCCAGGGGTGTTCTCCTCCCCTCCCTCTGCTACGGGCTCGTGACCTGCCCCATGCCACAGACAGTCCTCTCAAAATGGATACAACCCTACAACAGCATCTGCCGCCTTGCCTTTCTGCTCCTCTACACATCGCCAGATCTCTACTCGCCCCGAGTGGCCTCCGGAGAAGCACCGCATCTTTGTCATAGGCAACCTCATCGACAACATAGTCAGAACATCCAGCCCTGCTGCCCTTGCCCTTCCACTCCACCCAAACCTCACTACCTACCAACTTAGATCACGGGCGGCCCTCTCCCGCCCAGTTCCTAGGACACTCCTCACGGGGATTGGGCCTTTGCCAGCTACGCCCAAACTATGGAATTCCTTCCCAGCCACTACACGGGCCACCCTCTCCCACACTGTATTCAGAACTTCCCTCTGGAACTTTCTGAAGGATTCCTCCACCTGCCATTGCACTTTGTAGCCACTCCCCTCACTACGTTAGCACGGCGGGCCTCAGCTCCTCTGGGACCACTGCACTTTATTTCTGGTGACCTATTTGCCTGCACTCCCATTACATGTTAAACTCTGACTCAGTTCACTTGTCTGTGTATGGCCTTGCACATGATTCCCCCAGGCCACCCGTAATCCCCCCCGGGCTCATATGTTATTTTATGTTGTTTTATTTTACTACTGACTGTCATTCCTCTATGTACACGGATACCTCACTGTATGTAAAAGCCATACTAGTTGCCCCATTGTATGTAGACACTGTATTAGTCACTTCACTGTATGTAAAAGTTGTATAAGTCAATGTACCTGTAAAAATGTCAAGTCTGTAACTCTCCCGGGTCGCACCTGAAAATAGGCACATGGATGTCTAGTGTGACTTACCCGGTAAACAAAAGCAAATAAATAAACACCCACCATTCCACTGGCCAGGCTCCATATGCACACCCTCCAGTGGACTCTCTGGGTACAGTGGGACCAGTGAATGGACGATTTAGATCAGTTAGTGCTGGTCTCTTCGACAGTCTACAGAGTGCTCCAGTGGTGGATGAATCCCCTGAACCTATGACAGGGAGTTCTATTCCAGATCTCCTCTCCACATCATGTCCTCACCATGGATGCCTCCAGTTTGGGTTAGAGGGCTCATTTGGGTCCCTTTCAAACTCTGGGATCTTGGTCCCAGATCGAAACCTCTCTGCATATCAGTGTTCTGGAGATGCGGGCGGTTCTGTATGCCATGCAAGCTTTTCAGAGCCACATTCTTCTGGGCCAGTTGCTGATTCATTCAGACAACCTCAGTGTGTACTACATCAACAAGCAGGGGGCCGGCCCAGTGGCGCTGAGGTTGAAGCGCTGGATGCCGCACCGTGCTATGCCGTTGACCGTGTTCAGGTGCTGGGGGTCGGCAGGGGCAGTGAGATTGAGTGCCGCTGGGCTGCTCTCCTCGGGGGATCGAGGAATTCCAGGCGTGTCAGTGTCTCCTGGTGGAGACGGGCTGCAGGATGCAAGTAGCTGGCCTGGCACTAAGGCAGGGTTGCCGTGTGCCATTGTGTTGGGGGCGTGCCCATGTTGGGGGATGTGAGCACCAGAACAAGGAAAAACCCGTCCCAAAGAGTAGGCAAAGGCACTTGCCCCCATGCCCGCATCCAGTCCGGACTGCCTGACCTCTCAGGTTCCTCCACCCGGTCCCCGCCCACCAGAGACTGACTAAGAAGAGCGCCCAAGGGAGGGCGGCCCCACCCAGAGAGGGTTGCTGGGGGTGCCAAGTGTGGCGTCGGAGGAGAGAGAAGGTACAGGCAAGGAGGACTTCAGGCTGGGCAGTAACCAGCAGGATGCCTGCAAGAGGCCCCTGCTGACCTTGACCGGAGGGAAAAGTAAGTGTATTAAAAAGGCAGGGGGAAGCACATATTTGCCCCCTATGCAGGGAAGCCATGAGAGTGTGGTATTGGGCATTGGACCACAGCCTGACGCTCTTGGTGGGCCACGTCCCAGGAGTACTAGAGCCTCTGGCGGCAGCCTGAGCCAGACTTGGTCCAGCATGCACGAATGGGAACTTCTCATCCATTGTAGATCTGTTCGACAGATGGGGTTGTCCAGAGTTGGACCTTCTTTTTGCGTCCCCACTCAATGCAAAACTACCCAATTTCTGATTGCTATATCCACAGCCTGGAGTTTTCTGGCAAGACGCTGCTTGTTCCTCTCCTGCAGCAGGAGGTTTCTCACCCTTCCCCAGTTTCTTTGATTCAGATGGTACTCATCAAGCTGCAGACTGAGGGGGCCACCATGATCCTGGTAACTCCATTCTGGCCCTACCAGATATGGTTCCCTCTTCGACAGCAGCTGGCAGAGGAACCTCCAGTTCCTCTCCCCCTCTGCAAGAATCTACTGACCCAGGATCAGTGGACTCTTGTCCATCCCAACCCCCATCGCCAGATCTGGGGTTTCCAGTAGAATGACAGACAACCTAGTAGCCACCCAAAAGCCTTCCACTCGAGCCACTTATGCTATGAAATGGAAGCGGTTTGCCATATGAGTGGTCACGCATAATCTGGACCCTTTCACCTGTCCAGTGAACGAGATCCTGGACTGCCTGATTTCTCTGTCTGACTCTGGTCACCAGTACTCCTCCCTCAAGGTGCAGCTTTCGGCTATCTTGGCCTTTCATGAGCCCATGGGTGACTCTACCGTAGCTCAGCTGGATGTCTCCTGTACCTTCTTGAGGGGCATCCTACATCTGAAACCTCCAATCTGTTCCCCTGTCCTGGCTTGGAATCTGAATTTTGTTTTGGAGAAGTTGACCCTGTCTCCTTTTGAGCCAGCTGCAACTTGCGAGCTATGCTTTCTTTCCTGGAAAGTGTTACTTTTAGTTGCTATTACTTCTGCTCAAAGAATTTCAGAGCTTCAGATGCTCTGGTGTAAGGAGCCTTATTTGATTTTTCACAAAGACGTGGGTGCCTTTGTGCACAAATCCTAAGTTTCTTCCTATGGTGGTGTCTGAGTTTACACTGAATCAATCTATCCTCCTTCCTGTTCATTTTCCAGAGCGTGCCAATCCTGGGGAAGCACTGCTCCAAATGTAGATGTACACAGAGCTTTGGGAGGCAGTATAGTGCAGTGGTTTAAGGCTCTGAGGTGCAAATCTGGAGACCTGGGTTTGAATCCCACAGCTCCCACTTGCATACTGTGCAACCCTGGGCAAGTCACTTAACTTCCATGTGTTCCCAAGCTGCACCTGTAAACAAGCTTTCAGAGTAGTGTGTCTCACCTGGTTAAATAATTGGAAAAACTACTACCTGCTCTGAACCAAGGAATGTAGAAAGTTGAAGCAGTTTGTTTCTTTTGCCCTAGGTAGAGGGGGCATTCAGGTTTCCAAACAAGATTTGTCCAAATGGTTGGCTAACTGCATTGTGTTCTGCTACAAGTACGGCAAAGAATTGCCTGGAGCTGTCAAAGCTCATTCCACAAGAGGCATGGCTAAATCTGTGGCTTGTTTCCAAGGGATCTGAGCTGCTGACATTTGTGCGACTGCCACCTGGAGTGCCATCCACACTTTTACCAAGCACTACAGTCTGGACTTTGCCTGTAGAGCTTGTGCAGGATTTGGCAAAGCTGTGCTGCAGGGCCTCCTTAAGTCTAAGGTTGGCCTTCCTCCCAGACTGTTTGTTTACACCTATAACTGCTTGGGACTCGTTCCTACGGTGTGACCCGATGGCTGAGATACCCCTGAAGAAGACAGAACAGTTACGTGACAACTTGCCATAATAGTAGATCTTCAAGGGGATCTCAGTCATTAGGTCTGTCTTCCTTCCCACTAGCCTACTTTTTTAGGAAGCTCTTTACTGGAACTGGCTATCTGGTGTATCCAGCCTTACTTATTGGCCTGGGACCTCCTCTCTCTCTCTCTCTCTCTCTCTCTCTCTCCTTGGTCCCCATGGCTAGAGCTATGCTCCCTTGTCTCAGGGAAAGAACTGAGGAGGAGCCGGGCCACTCACACCTTTATAGGGTTGGTGACATTACATGACATCAGCATGGCGATCCCAGTTGTACTGCTAAAAATCACGTGGATCCTGCTTCACCGATGGTGAAGTTTCTATGGTGAGACCTGATGACTGAGATCCCCTCGAAGAACTACTGTTACAGGAAGTTCTTACGTAATTGTTCTTTCTGCATTGCTGAAGGAGCTGTGCTGACTGTTTGGTATCACTGCCATAAGAATCATCCCTTATCACTCTGACAGATGGTCTTGTTAGTCAAACGGTGGCCTTCATTAATCTCCAACTGGCCATTAGTGGGCATAAAAATGCCATTGAAATGAAGCCCCATTGATTTCATTAGGGTGCACCTATGTGCTCTCCCTGGTTACATGTCATTACGTGCCTGAGCATGGGGGCATGTCAGAGCAACCAAGAAGTGGAAGGCATCGGCTGTGCACCTCATAGGGCCAAAACTACGATACCATCCATAAATATAATGACTTAAAATAAAAGTATTAAAAATATCTGGAATGGCTATCGCCAGCATCATCTACCTGAATGTGTGAGTCGCAGCTGATGTACTCAAACTTGAAAAATCACCTCATGTACATTGAGATTCAAGGTTGTTTTGCCAGCTATTCAACTCCTGATCATTGCACTAAGCTGATTTATGATATTTGCCCTTGCTCTGTGTTCCAGAAAGGTGTGTTGATGGAGGATGGCCAGAGCACTTTGCTAATGCTGTTTTTCTTTCCTGGAGCCCTACAGCTCAGCCAGTCTCAAATTTGTATTGTTTATTTTACTGTAAGTTTTGTTAGAGAACATTTTTTGACCTAGTGTCACTTTGTTTTGTTTTTTTGTCAAGGTTGTATGCTCCTGTGCATCTTGGGTGTCTCCTTCACCCCTGTCTCACCTCCTCCACCCACCTCCTACTCGCGGTACCACTGAATCCCATTCCTCCATGGATTTGCCCCTATGGGGCCAGGAAAGGAGGTTTGTGTCCTCCTACCCAGAAGTCCTGCATCCGGATTGGGGTCTGGCGATCTGGTGGCAGAGTGAGGCAGGAGACATCTCTGACCCCAGGAATCCACTATATTATTACTTCTTGCAGTGCTCCTTTAAGACAGCACTGCCCTGGAGCCAAATGGAATGTATGCTAATGATGGAATCTTTAGCATGTGCATTCAGTTCAAAAGCTGCCCAGTTCAACTGTCTATATTCTGACCCTCGGATTTCTTCTTTCCACTTCAAAGACTAGACGCCCTGGAGATTTTTTCTCTCGCAAGTAGTTCCTGAAATGACATTTGATCAAAAAAAGTAAGTATTTTTTTTATTTTATTCATAGCTGCCTAGTTTTAGTGTTTTAGTTTATATGTTTTACCTTGGTAAGTAAATTTTAGCATAGTTTGTTTATAATTGCAGTTCCTCTCGGTTTCTGGGAACCTGGAGATAACCGACTGTTTACCTCCCATCGAACTTTGAAACTTGGTTCTGATCACTTTCAGATATTTTTATTTAAAATTGTTACTTTAGAACCATGTTTTATCGGTTCCTTCAATGGGTTCCCCAGTTCGGAACTGATAACTTTATCCTTTTCTTGGTTTCCTGAACTGACCAAACCAATAACTTTCTTTATTTCTTTATCGGTTCCTGGTTCCTGTTTTCCTCTTTTTCCCAGAAATGTGAGATAAACCCAAGAAGAAAACAGGACCTCCTGGTTTTAAAACTGTTTAAAATGTTCAGAAGTGTTTGCCAAAGCAGATATACATGATTTATGCTTAGTCTGTCTTGGGCAACAACACTCCTCTGAATGTGAAATCTGCACGTCTTTCCCTCCTAAGGCGATTGAAAACATCAGGAAAGACTGCAAGGAGAATGCAAGAGGGGTCTATGGGCTCTGACCAGTCCACCCTCTAAGTCTTTGGCTGAACCTTCCAGGGCCACAAAACTACCCTGATATGGGTGAGGGCCCTGGTAAGAGAAGCATGGAACCAGCTGACTCTCCAGTGTCTGCCAAGAAACTTAAGAAAACTAAGCACACTGAGACCCCAGCTTGAATGCCACAAGGGGCTCTTCAAGTGCCTGCTCCTACACCAACGCCTGCTGACTTAGCTCAGGCTCCGGCTTTATTACAGATGCCGCAGGGCTTATTACCCCCTAAGCAACCTGTTGCTACTCCTGTAGAGAAATCATCTGCCTTTGCTCCACCCTTAACTACTGAAACAGTGGATTTTGAAGAAGATTATGAGGCAGAGGAGGGTATTGAACTTGACGTCTCCCCTGAACAGGAGTTTGTTTCACCTCTAAGACCTACTGAGAATTATTCTCACATTTTTCTTTTGTGAGGAAGATGGTCGAGACTGTCGAGCCTAATTTCTTCACCTGCTCATATGTTTACAGATCATAGAGTGGCAGGTCTGTTCAACCAATCTGTGTATATACAAAGTATGTTATACCTATCTGACTATATTTATGTTAATATATTCTAAACTATGCCTGTATCTATTGTTCTGTCAATCCATTATGTCTTTAAACCAGGACCTATTGTGTAGTGATTTATGTCCATTATGTATTTACATTTGTATTACGCTTGTCTTTCAACTATGTATTTGTACCCACTCAGCCCCAGCACACATCTGGAATCGAGCAGTAGCCTGCTCAGTATGCCTTCCTGGTTAAACACTTAAATAAATAAATAAGTAAATAAGATGAGGAGGAAGCTCAGTACATGGAGTTAATGGGGTTAACACCCACTAAAAGGCTCCTGCTTCCTATTTACAAGTTTTTCAAAAAGGACATACAGTATTAGAAATTCTTAAAGCACCTAACACAAGCACACCTATTGATAAGAAGTGAGCTGAGAAGTACCAGTTGGATAGGTCGGGTGGAGTTTTTATTTACCCGCCCTGACCATCAGGGAATTGTGCAGCAGGCTGCCTGTGAAAGAGCTAAAGTACCTCTGTCCTCTCATCCCCCTGAGAAGGACTCTAGAAAAATGGATAGTATGGCAAAGAAAGAGTACCTATCTGCCTCTCTTGCAGTCAGACAAGGCAGCTATCGGGCATATGCAGCCCTCTATCAGAAGGCTCTGTGGCAGTCCCTCCTGGATGCTGCCTAAACTAGCCTTCCACACCAGTGTCAGAACTAGTAGACACCTGCTAAGTTAGGCTTGGAAGCTTCCAAGTATCAGTTCCAGATGACAGCTGACACAAGTGATACAGCTGCAAGGTGGATGGCAGGTACTGTGGCCATGAGGGAGGTTTGCCTGGCTTAGAGCTACTTACCTCACCTGGGATACCCAGAACAAGGCCATGGACTTTACAGTTGAAAATAACTCACTTTTTGGAGTTCACACTGAGGCCTACATGAAAAAGGTGGACAAATACAAAGCCACCTATCGCAGTAACTCTGCCAAGGAGAGACCATCACCTTCTTCCTCCTCTTCTACATATGGAAGGGGTGGCAGGGGTAGGGCTTTTTAAAGAAGACCTTTTTACCAGGTACAGACTGTAGCACAGCAGTAGTACTAGCCCCAGCAGATTTGGTTTCTTTAGAGCTAGAGGCAGAAGGGGATCCAGGCGTGGCTCCCAATCTGTCCAACCTCAGCAACAGCCCAATACAAAATCCCTGACTTATCTCTTCAGGCAGCCTCCCCAGTACATGTAGGGGGCAGACTGACTCACTACTTCCAGGAATGGCTAAAGATCACAACAGACAAGTGGGTCCTGGAATTGGTGAGTCAGGGTTTGTCCCTAAGTTTCAAATCCCTTCCTCTTTTAAGAACAAGACTGTTCAGAGCAGTTCGTTTCATAGAGAGAAAGCTGCTGGAACAGGAGGTTCAGGCTCTGCTTTTATCAAGAGCAATAGAACCTGTCCCTCGAGGCAAAAAGGCCAAGGATTCTATTCAAGGTACTTTCTGACAAAGAAAAATGGGGAGTGGTGGCCTATCCTAGACCTCCAACTACTAAACAATACCTGGTAAAGCCCAGGTTCAGAATGGTCACAATGGCCATAATTCTACCAACACTACAGAAAGGAGACTGGCTAGCCTCCTTAGAGCGAAAGGATGTATGCTTCCATATGCCTATAAGGGAGTCGCAGAAAATACCTAAGGTTCAGACTACCTTCAGGCCACTACCAGTCCTCAACTCTACCCTTTGATCTCACTTCAGCACCAAGAGCGTTTACAAAGTGCCTGGCAGTGGTGGTGGCGCACCCAAGGGGACTAGGTGTTTCAGTTTTTCCCTACCTGGATGATTGGCTCATCGTGAGAAAGTCTCACCAGCAGGTGAGAGAGCACCTACAAGTAACACAGGACCTGTTGCAGTCCTTAGGGTTCCTTATCAGCAGTGCTCCAGATAAGAATTTTTGGGATGAGTACTGTACTCCTCAATTTGACAGAGAGGTGAGGTGAGTAAAATGAAATTCAGATGTGTACAAATGTCTGGACAGAGTGGAGTGAGGAGTACATTTTTAAAAACAGTGTTTGTTTTTTTTCTAGATAAAAACTGATCAGGTGCCAACAATGCTCCAGATAATGTTGGCAGGCAGGAGTAATTTACTCACCAGTTTTAAAATACGTGAGTAAAACAAAATTAGGATGCATACAGGTGTTGTAAATCTGTAAAAACACTGCTCCTTTTGAATCACCAGTTGAAGTACTTTTCTTTGGTGTGGAGTATTTACAAATGTTGGGTGAGTACTGGTACTCGTTAAACATTTTTTCTGAAGAGTATTTCCTAAAATGAGGTGAATAAAACAGTACGGCACTCCCCTTATTTGGAGCCTTGCTTATTAGTGTCAAAAAGTCAGTTCTAACCCCTGTACAGGTATTAGTTCATAGGTACAGAACTGAACACCATTGTGGGAAGAGCTTACCTCCTCAGGAGAGAAAGTAGCCAGCATTCTGCACCTGGCAAGTTCGTTCGTCTTGAACAAACCAAAGCCAACAAGACAGTTTCTGCAGTTGCTAGGCCACATGGCTTGGGTGCCAGGTTTCAAATGAGAGCAATTCAATTCCATCCGGGCACACTGGTGCCAGAGGCAGGATCCTCTATCAAAACCCATCCCAGTAACAAAGGAGTTACTGCAGGCATTCTTGTGGTGGATGGAACTGGACAACCTAAGGGAAGGGGTCCCCTTCCTGCAGAAACTTCCAACACTAGTTCTCACAACAGATGCTTCCCTGCTAGGGTGGGGTGCTCACTTAGGGGAGCATACCACCCATGGCACATGGTCAAGTGCAGAGTCCTTCCAGCATATAAATCTGCTGGAGATTGCAGACACTGTCGATGTATCTATGGGATTTAAGAATGCATGGGATAGACATAAAGGAATTCTGGAGGTTAGGGGAAGGGCAACAGAGTTCTAGGAAAACATAAACTGAAGTTACAAACTCAAATGGGCAGACTAGGTGGGCCATAGGCCTCATTCCTGCCGACACTGTCTATGTATCTATGGAGCTGAGAGCAGTCTCATCTGGCCCTTCAGGTCTTCTCACACTTGCTCCAAGGAAGGGTGGTACAAATCAGAACAGACAATACCACAACAATGTACTACATCAACAAGTAGGGAGGGACAAGGTCCACTCCACTGTGCACAGAGGCAATGAGAGTCTGGAGTCTAGCTTACTCTCAAAATGCCTCCTTACAAGCCATCCATCTGCCTGCCAAGGACAACACGTTGGCAGATGACTTGAGCAGAATAAACCAGGCCCATCGTGAATGGACACCGAACAAGCAGGTGGTGGGCATCCTGTTCACGTGGTGGGGCACCCCAGAAATAGATATGTTCACATCCCACCAGAACCACCACCTACCTCTGTACTGCTGCAGGGCCCCTGGCAAGGGAACAGTTCCCCTTGATGCCCCGACCCTGGATTGAACAGGGAGGCATCTCTATGCTTTCCTCCCATTTTCCCTGCTACTCAGGGTGCTCATCAAGCTCAGATTGCAGCCAGCCTCCGTGATCTTGATTACCCCAGACTGGGCCAGACAGCCTTGGTACTTTCTCCTGCTCTCTATGTCTGTGGCCAAACCAATTCACCTACCATAGAGGTACAACTTACTGACCTCCTTCCAAGGAAGGGTCATGTACCCCAACCTCAGGTCCCTCAGACGCGAGGCATGGCTCTTGAGGACTTAGAGTATGCCGGCTTGCAACTCTCTGTGGGTGTCCTGGAGGTTCTTAGAGGGTATAGAAAAGCTTCCACCAAGAAAACCTATGCCTCAAAATGGAAAAGGTTTTCCATATGGTGTACGGATATTGGTGTGGTTCCAGCTCAAGATGGCATACCGGCCCTGCTAGTCTATTTAACACACCTGCATTCCCAGGGTCTGCAGCATTCAACCCTGAAAGTGCATTTAGCTTCAGTATCTGCATACGTTTTGGCTGGGAAGGATGCCTCCTTGGCATCAAATCCTATCTTAAGGAGATTTTTCAGGGGGTTGTTTCATCTGTACCCCTTTACAGGGAGCCAGCCAGTACCAGCTTGGGATGTAAACATTTGTATTGCTTAGCTTATGTTTCCCCCTTTCAAGCCCATGGTCTCTGCAGACCTCATGTTGCTTACTTGGAAAGCAATTTTCCTGGTGGCCATCACCTCTGCCAAGAGGATAAGCGAGCTCCAGGTCCTGTGTATTGAAAATGATTATATGTCTTTTCACAGGGACAAGGTAGTGCTGATAACAAACAGGAAGTTCTTTCCCAAAGTGGTCTCAGACTTCCATTTGAACCAGTCTGTCACCTTGCCAGTCTTTTTTTTTACTGAGCATTCTAGCTCAGGGGAACGTAGACTCCACAGTCTAAATGTAAAAAGATCTTTGAGTTATTACATGACTCACACCAGAGACCATAGATAGGATGAGCAACAGCTTTTCCTCACCTATGGAGAGATAGGTAAAGGGAAACCTGCCACTAAAAGAACTCTCTCGATGGATAGTTCAGTGTATCCAGTTTTGCTACCCAAAAGCGGGCAAGGAAGCTCCAGCTGGGCTCAAAGCTCATTCCACAAGGGGTACAGCTTTTCCTAAACAGGTTCTGTGCCCTCCTCCAAAGGTATTGCTTTGTAGTCTGCAAGAAGTAATAATATTAGTGGATTCTGGGCCCGGTGGCGCTGAGGGTTGAGGTGCTGGACGCCACACCTCGTGCCATGCCGGTGACCCGGGTTCAGGAACGAGCCCGGACCATCTGGGTCGGCAGGAGGAGAGGATTGAGTGTCTGGAGGACAGCTCCTCTCCGGGGATCTAGCTTGGTGCTCACCGGCCTCTGGCAGAGACCAGAGGTACAGCAAGCACTGATGCACACAGAGAGGGTTGGGGGGTGGTGTCGGTGGTGGCGCTGTGAGCGCCAGGGTGCATGCCATTCCTCTAAGAACAGGAGAAAAACATGCTGGAGTGCCAAGAGGAAGGAGCGCCTAAGCAGACCCTAATGGCTCCTGCCTGCCTGACCACCGGAGGAACCTGATGAAAGTTGAATTCTCGGGGTGTATGGGCCCCACCACGTACCCACCTGGGGGTTACAGCCACAGCTCCATGGGGGTCCAACGGGTTACAGGTAAGACAGCGAAGCGGGGTTGTATGCGTGCGGCTCCCGACGGAGCTGGGCTCTGGTGAGGGGGGGAAATAAAGAGTAATTTAAAAAATATATAGAGGATAATGTATGGTCCTCTATCGGTAACCAGTCTGTTAATCATCGAGAGGTTGCCAGAAGCGACTGTGGCAACCTCGAGACAGTTAACAGTAACCAACCAGTTGCCGATAGAAGGACCGTATATTGTTTGTTTTTATAGTGTATGGTCCCAAGAAAAGGGAAAACTGCCTTAGTTTTAACGAGTCACCACGCAGGCCGCTCAGTCCTTCCCTTACCTGCCGCATCCATCAGTTCCTGAGTGTAAAACAACAAAAAAGCACGCATGCGCAGATCGATCCTCGTTGTTAACCTATCGATGTGATAGCATCGATAGGTTAACAACATTACCACGTCACATCGATGATATAACAACCTTAGGAAATGATGATTTCTAAGGTTAACAGCGATTCTACCATACATCATACATATATATTAGTGGTTTCCTGGGGTTAGAAGAAAAAATCACTCACTTGTAGTAATTTGTTTTTTTTCCAACAGGATCCACTAATATTATTACTTTCAAACAACATGAAGTCTTGCTGTATTCTGACATATTGCAGTGATGTCCAACCTTTGAACTGCCCCGGAGATGAAAAAGTTAACTTTCCATGCCAGGCATGGAACGCTGAGCTCGAGCTCGGTTGAGACTCTGTCTGTTGCTGTTTGAACTCAGACTGTCAGATTCTTTACTCCGCCTCACTGAACAGTCGCTCTGGAGATTTCTCCTTTGCTCGGTTCAAGTTTGTCGGTTAAAGTACCGTTTTTCTCGGTTTTCGACCGAATTTAATCCGTTAACCTGTCGGTTCAGTCTCTCTCTGTGGTATCGTGAGTACTAGATAGGTTTATTTTCTTGTTCTTCTGTGTGGAACTTGTAAACGTGGGATCGGTTCCGTTTGAACCGATCAGGTTGTTCAAAAAAGTTTATTCTACTTTTAGAGTGTAGTAACGGTCCTTTCGGTTCTAAAAAAAACGGATTTTTCATTCGTTTTTCCATGACCCGTAACACGGTCAGGAACCGATAAGGGTGTCTTGCCTGGCGGATTGCTGAAAAAAGGGTAAGTTTTTGTTAGGACTGGCCATGTCTGAGAAACCCAAAAGAAAAACCGGGCCCACTGGGTTTCAACACTGTAGTGTGTGTGTGTGTGGGGAAGCCTTTGCTAAGGCTGATCCCCACACCACCTGTGTTTATTGTCTGGGGTTTGACCACCTCGATTCAGACTGCCAGATTTGCAGGAATTTTCCTGCAGCTACCCTGGAAAAGAGAGTTGGTAGGCTCAGGGAAAGGGAGGCCAAGAAGTCCGCTGACCCGGATGGCCAGCCCGGTTCGGTTCCAACTGAACCAGAAGGAGTGCCCTCTGACCAGGGCGAGACTTATTCGGGCAAAAGGAGAACCGACTCCAAGGATTCGGTTCCGGTTAAAAGAAAAAGAAGGGATAAATCAGCCGGTGCGAATCCACAAATTCTTTCTCCGACCGCTGATGAAATAGCCAAAGCGATAAGGATTGTTCAGTCGCTAACCCCGGTTCCGACCGAACCGGCACCATCAGGAAGGGGCTCGGTTCGGTTGGTTCCCCCGGTTCCTGATTATAATTTAGAAGACTCTTATGAACCGGAGGAGGAGGAAGGAGAGTATGAGGATAGTGATGGTGATTACGAAAGTCTGGATGTGCCTATTGACCCGGACATCTCCCCAGACAAACCTTCAGGGGTTCCTTCTCCTAGGCTTTCTGAGTCCCCTTCCCATTTTATGTTCTACAAAAAAGTGGCTGAAACTCTTTAGCTTCCTATGGAAGAAGCTGTGGACGACCAGGAGGAGCCTGACTATGTTGAAATGATGGATATCCCAGAGTCCAGGAGGCTGTCTGTTCCTCTTCATAAGTCCTTTGGGAAACGGACAATAAAAATTTTAAAGACTCCTAATTCTATACCTCCTGTGGACAAGAGAATGGATGAGGTATACTCTCTCAGGCTCAGATACGGAGTTCCTTACCCAGCAATGCAGCCATGTTGAGGTAGTGCAGGCTGCTGCCTGTGATAAAAGCAAATATGCCCTTGGCTCACACCCCCAGATAAGGACTCCAGGAGGATTGATGCCATGGCAAATAAACAGTACATGGCAGCATCCTTGGGACTCAGGCAGGCTAATTATATGGCCTGTACAGCTAGATATCAGAAATCTAGATGGGACACTGTAATGACCTTAGCTAAACAGGTACCTGGCCAGCTTGCCAAGGAGCTGGAGCAGGTGGCTGCGGATGGTATTGAGGCATCCAAGGTGCAATTCCATGCTGCAGTGGACTCCAATGATGTTTCATCTAGAGTCATGGCTACATCTGTGGCCCTTCGTAGAATGGCTTGGCTCAGATGTACTAGCCTGTCTCAGGATACCCAGACTAAGGCCATGGATTTTCCTGTTGTGGGTAATTCTCTGTTTGGGGAGCAAACGGAGAACTACATGAAGAAAATGGATGAATACAGGACCACCTATAGGAGTGCTCAGGCCAAGGAAAGGCAAGCCACTCCCTAGAGGCAGCATTCCAAGGGCAGGGGCAGGCCTTTTCATAGGCCTTTCTACCAAGCCCAGGCCTCCTCTTCTGCTTATGCTCAAAGGGGGTTCTTCAGAGGGAGAGACAGACGGGGTACAAGCAGGCCTGCTTCCACCCCTCAGCCTAAAGCCTCTGCCAAACAGGCACCCTGATGGGTTTGCCAGGGCTGATTCTCCACTACCTGGAGGCAGGCTGGCTTACTTTGTCCAGGACTGGATGTCTTTAATATCAGACAAATGGGTCCTGGAAGTAGTAAACCAGGGACTGGTTCTCAGCTTCAAAAAATTTCCAAAGATGAGAACCAGATCCTTTCCACCTGCAAATCCTTCAGAGGCACTTGCCTTAGAGGCAGAGGTCTCTTCCCTCTTGGCTCTGAGAGCCATAGAGAGGGTTCCACCCCTACACAAAGGAAAAGATTGTACTCAGGTACTTCCTAACCCCAAAAGACAGGAGAATGGTGGCCCATCCTGGATCTCAGATATTTAAACAAACACCTTTAAAGCCAAAGTTCAAAATAGTGAGACTGGGAATAATTCTACCCTCTCTAAGGCCAGGGGACTGGCTAGTTTCCCTGGACCTCAAGGATGCCTATTTCCATATTCTCATCAGAAGCTCCCTGAAAGTACCTCAGGTTGAGCTTCCTCGGGCCATTATTACCAATTCAGCGCCAATGCCCTTGACCACCTTCTGCTCAAGGGTGTTCACAAAATGCCTGGCAGTAGTAGTTGCCTTCCTAAGGAGAAAAAAGATCTCCATCTTTCCATACTTGGATGACTGGCTCATAGTAGGCCAGTCTCCAGACCAAGTCAAGTTACACCTACAGATAACTCAGCAACTGCTCACTTCTCTAGGTTTCCTTCTGAACCTTTCAAAGTCAGTTCTAGAGCCTGTGCAGTTCCTCACCTTCATAGGGGCAGAGCTGGATACAGTAAAGGCAAGAGCCTTCCTTCCCCTGGACAGGGCAAGGATCCTTATCTCACTGACCTCTTCATTCACCCTCCAGGTGTCTCGACCAGCAAGGCATTTTCTGCAGCTCCTGGGACCATGACTGCCTTCACAGCAGTGGTTCAGGGAGCAAGATTCCAAATGAGGGACATTCAGTTCCACTTGAGCCTTCTGGTCTCAGAAAAGGATCCTCTGACCAAACTAATCCCAGTGACTCGAACCCTGATCCAGGCGTTGCAGTGGTGGCAGGATCAGGACAATCTAAGACAGGGAGTTCCTTTTGTCACTCAGTCTCATTCTCTAATCCTTACTACAGATGCCTCCTTCTTGGGGTGGGGAGCCCACTTGGGGGACCTGACCACCCAAGGGTTGTGATCTCCTCAGGAATCTCTGCTTCACATTAGTCTATTAGAACTCAGAGCAGTGTTTCTAGCACTTCAAGCTTTTTCCAGGTCTGTTCAGAACAAAGTAGTTCAGATCAGGACAGACAATACCACCACAATGTGGTATATCAACAAGCAAGGGGGCACTCTGTCTACGGCCCTGTGCACAGAGGCAATGAAGTTATGGTCTCTGGCCTATTCCCTGAACACCTCTCTTACAGCAGTACACCTCCCAGGCAAGGACAATGTCCTGGCAGATGCTGTCAGCAGGATATCTCAGGGTCATCACGATGGTCCCTGGATCCCCTGGTTTTGAAGGTGATCTTCTCCAGATGGGGCACCCCACAGATAGATCTTTTTGCAGCCCCAGACAATCACCAACTTCCGCTCTTTTGCTGCAGACTCCCAGTGTTGGGCTCAGTCCCCCTGGATGCCCTAGTTCTCAAAGGGGAAGGGAAGTTCCTGTATGCTTTCCCCCCTTCCCTCTCCTGTTCAAGGTGCTAGTCAAAATCGGGTCCCAACCCTGCAAGGTGATTCTGATTGCTCCAGACTGGGCCAGACAGCCCTGGTACCTCTCTTGTTGTCCTTAGCAGTCCACCTTCCCTGTCTCTTCCGGAATTACAACCTGTTAACATGCTCAGGGAGGGTTTGGTATCAAATCTCAAATCTCTCAATCTCAAGGCCTGGCTCTTGAAGAGTTCTGAGTTTGCTGATTTGCACCTCTCTCAAGGTGTTCTGGATATCTTAAAGACTTTCTAGAGCCTTCCACCAGAAACACTTACAACTCCAAGTGGAAAAATATTTTCTATATGGTGCTCTGGGAAGCATATTTTTCCAGAGTCTGCTGGCCTTCCCACAGTCCTTGACTATATAGTTCATCTTAAGCTTGGGACTCAGACCAGCTACACTAAGAGTGATCTGGCAGCTGCCTCTGCCTTCCTGTCAGCAGGCAAGCACTCTTCCTTTCAGCTCATCCTGTGTTTTCTAAATTTTTCAAGGGATTGCTTCATACCAATCCTCCCTTCAGGGACCCTGCCCCTGCTTGGGACCTTAATGTTTGCATTGCTCAGCTTATGCAACCCCCTTTTGAGCCTTTGTCCTCAGCAGAGCTTAAGTACTTGACTTGGAAAACTGTTTTCTTGGTGGCCATCACTTCTGCCAGACGCATAAGTGAGTTAAAGGCCCTGTCAGTGGAGGCTGATTTTATCTCTTTCCATAGAGATAAGGTGGTCCTCAGGACTAATAGGAAGTTTTTGCCTAAGGTGGTTTCAGATTTTCACCTTAACCAGTCTATGTCTCTTCCTGTTTTCTTCACTGACCATTCCTCCTCTGGGGAGAGGAGGCTGCACAGTTTGGATGTGAAAAGGGCCCTTAGTTACTACATAGAGCTCACCAAGGGTCATAGGTTTGACTCCCTTCAACTGTTCCTCACTTGTGGTGAGGTTGGTAAGGGAAAACCTGCCACTAAGAGATCTGTTGCCAGGTGGATTGTCTCTTACATTCAATTTTGCTACGAAAAACTAGGTAGGATCCACCCTCAGGCCTGAGGGCTCACTCTACCAAAGGTACAGCTGCTTCCTGGCTGCTGCCAGGATATTCTATCTTAGAGATTTGTCAAGCAGCCACCTGGAAAACAGTACACACTTTTACCAAGCATTTCTCTCTGGATATCCAGGCTAGGAGTGATGCTGGTTTAACACAGCAGTGCTTCAGAGCCTATTTCCTAAGTAGGTTCTGTTCCTCCTCCATGGAGGTACTGCTTGTAGTCTGCAATATGTCAGGAATACAGCAAGACTTCATGTTGTTTGAAGAAAAAATTACTCACCTTAGTAATGTTGTTTCTTCTAATGGAGTCTTGCTGTATTCTGACCTCCCCCTGCCTCCCCTCTCAGAACCTTGGTTTTGGGATGTGGGTGGGCAGTAGCAGTGTTGGCACTCAGGAGGTGCCCCACCCCTTCTTTTCTCACCCCTTTAGTTTGGGTGTGTGGGTGTTGTGTTTTGTTTTATTTTTGGGGTTTCCTGACTTGAGTCTTTGTTTTGGGACCAAAAAATCTTTTTATTATATTTAGTAGCCAGTTGGCTAGTGTAAGTTTACAGTTTCCGCTCAGGACACCCAGTGAATATAGCTCATAAAGATCTGACGGTTTGAGTTCAAACAGCAACAGACAGAGTCTCAACCGAGCTCGAGCTCAGCATTCTATGCCTGGCATGGAAAGTTAACTCTTTCATCTCCGGGGCAGTTCAAAGGTTGGACATCACTGCAATATGTCAGAATACAGCAAGACTCCATTAGAAGAAACAACATTACTAAGGTGAGTAATTTTTCTCCCACCATACCTCCTGCTAGAACCAAAAGGCCTCTTCAGCACTAGCTGACTAATCAGCTGGAGGTTTGGCATCTGTTGGCATCTTCTTGATTTTAAATGTTTTATAGCCTAGTAGGTTTGTTTCCCTTCTCAGGTGAATCTAACATTGAAAAGTTTTTTTTCTGTGGTTTAATGATTGTTAGTTTGCCCCAGTTGGGCAATTTTTTCATATTAGTCTTTTAATTAGATATTAGTAGGGCCTCTTTTGCAGGCTTCAAAGAAATCTGAGGGTCAGAATATAGGCAGTTGAACTGGACAGCTTTTGAACTGAATGCATGAGCTAAAGATTCCATCATTAGTATACATTCCATTTTGGCTCTGGGGCAGTGCCATCTTAAATGAACACTGCAAGAAGTAATAATATTAGTGGATCCCGTTGGAAGAAACAGGATTACTACAGGTGAATCATTTTTTTGTCTAGCAGGGCTTCATGTAGCCCGAGAATGGCAGTTTTCCTTAGAGGTTTTCCTGCCGCTCGTCCGTGAAATGGCGTGCATTGAGCCGCGCATGCCACCTAACCCTTACTGCTGTGCTTTTCTGGGCTGTGGAACTGCCACCGGCTTCTATCAGGTGGCAGCCAAGGAGGCGATAATGTGTCCCCAACCCCACCCTGGGAGAGAGAGCAGTTGTGGGATGCTCAGTCCTCTCCCTCCTACCCGACCCCGGGGACCTGTGCTCGCTCCTCTAACATAGTCGCTGGCATGGCAGGCGATAAGGCATTCAATGCTTCAGCCCTCCATGCCACTGGGCCGGCATCTAGTGTCACTTCTTCTTCTTAAAGTACAGTGCTGCTTTAATTGATTAGTAAATTATCTCCTTGGTGAAATACAGACTAAAAACAATATTTCTGTCTAAATGGTGGATGTTCAGAGAGACTAATCAGCCTGCTTCTGTCACTGATTATTTTCTTATGTTCTTCAGTCAGGGCTTTGTAGTGGTATGGGAGCTGAATCAGGAGCGCCGAGGGAAGCCGGAACGAGTATATGTTTCCTCTGAGCACAAAGGCAAGCAGATCACAGCCATGTGCTGGGACACAACCATTCTACGCATTTTCATTGGAGACTACGTTGGAAAGGTGTCTGCAATAAAGATTAACTCCTCCAAACAGGGAAAGGTAGAACACGTCCCAATTTTCAGAGGTTTTGTTGTTAAAATTGCAGGTTCTGATATGCTGGTAGGATCGAGGGACTCCTCAGTTTAGAAGATCTTGCCTTCATTTTGATGGCAAGGAGGAATTCCCCACACTTCTATAAGTAGCAGATTACTTTGGTCATTCTTTTTAATGTGTATATCTGCAACATCACTGATCTTCTGTCCTGCATGCTAATGAGAACAAAATTGGTTGTTTCTGTATTTAAGATTCTGGTCCTTTCTTTTTTGGAGTTGTAGAATACACCTCTGACACAAGTTTCTTAGTTTTCCTTTAGAAGAAAAACTGTTAAACAACTAGTACGTACACAACAGCAGTCGGTGTTTAAAATGACAAGATAAAAGTGATATCTTGGCTGGTGACAACAGCAAGATATCAAAATAGGTTGCTGTTGTTGTCACTGTGGATATCCTGAGTGTAAGTTTCATTACTAAACCAATCAGAGAATAGCTTTGAAAATGCTGATAAACATCACAGTTACCTTGTGTAGCACTGATTCCAGCAGTTGAAATAAAAGAGAAACAGTTAAATCTTCAAACAGCAGTTTAAAAAGTATAGTGATGCTGTGTATAACAAATATGCAGTGGTCTGGCTCAAAATACACAATTTATTACCACTGTATCTATATATCTGTTTACTTGTGGGGGGCAGGACTTTTATAATCCACTTGTGGCTCTACTACTCATGAGTTATCCAGGCCATTGCGGCCAGTATGCATGCGTGCGTGTATTCATTGCAGAAAAACTGTGTTAATGCAGCAATTGGGGTTCAGCTTAAAGCAACAGAAGCAAGGAAAAGTTACATTAGGGTTTCCAACCTTAATTCCCCATCCCCCTAAGCAACAAAAGGACAAACCCACACAGCCAACCACAGACAGCCATCATCAGGTAAGACAAACAACATACAACTGTTTCCAGATGGCACAAATGCAGTAGCACTGATGTGCTGCCTTTGTGGATTTCTATCTGTGGCATGCACAGCGCAAGATATACACATTCACTTCTCGCTACAGGCAGAAATCCAGGATACTCAAATCCCAACAGTGCTTCTGTGTGCACAAGCGCCGGCTTCTGCAGTCACACGTATAAATCCATGATACTGAGATTGGGCACTCCAGTGTCTTCAAGATACTTGGGGGCACCGAGGATTGTGCAACCCTAGTGTCCTGGACTGCTGGCAGGATAGGAGGGATGTTGGAGTACTATGACACCGGGGATTGGCACCCTGGTGTCAGCAGACAAACATGGCTGGTGTGCGGGGTTGAAAACAAAACAAAAGGTGGGAGATGAACCAGCATCAGGGGTGGGCACCCTGGTGTTGATATACATTAAAACAAGAAGGACGCTTGGCTGCCTCCTGGGATTGGGCACCCCAGTATCTGGTTCGAATGTACAAAGTTGCTAAAGTGGCTAATGGCAGCACTCGCTAATCGACTAAAATGTCGGAAGCACAGTGTGTTCAGTAGGGGCAGGGCTACACACTGATTCATAGCCACATCCCTGCTGAACGAAAACAACGGTGATGGCATACGCAGACTGGGAACTGGCGCATAACACCAGCAGCAGAACATTTATTTTAAGTTTATTCTACCTAACCAAGAAATTGGCAACCCCTACCACTTTTGCAGGTCCCCCTTGATGATGTGTGGGATTTGTATATAACTTAGCTTGTTTAATGAGTCTAGAGTTTTACCCATCTTGATACCCAGATATCGTGGGCCTTGCGTGAAGAAAACTGATCACGTCTGACCTCACCTCAGATCGCCGATGTCAGTTTTATTTTATGCAGGTTATTAAAATAAAAAAGACATTGGTATACTTTTTTTTTTTTTTTTGCAGGTTTACAATTTGTATTGGATCCAACAACACTGGGGATTTGGCACCTCAGTGTCAGCTAAACTCTGTGGCGGTACTGGGGTGAGCACTCACTGTCACTACCTAAGGATTTTTTGTGGAGGGGAGAGGGTTTGTGTAAGCAGTACCGGTTAGGCACCCAAGTCTGCTTTATTAATTATGTACAAATATTTAGGGAAGGATGAGGAGGGCTGGCTCAGCTGGGAGGTGAGAATAAACAATAGGAGAAAAGAGAGAGAGAGACAGAGATTTTGATTGCGGCTCCACTTCTCAAACTGAAGCCAGCAGCACGACTGCAGCTGTGACTTCACAAGTCAAGAAAGTCCCGCTGTTCTCATACAGAGAATGCGGTAAATGTCTTCTCGCTAAGCTAAGCATCCTGGATTTTGGGGTGCCCAGAAAGGTATTGCTGGGCGGTTTTTCTAAAAAATAAACACAAAAGTCTACCAAGTGTTTATTTTTAAATTCATAATTTGTATGTATTTTCCATGTTTTTAGTTTAGGGAGAAAAAAGAAGATGGCGTCCATCATGACATAGAAAAAAATGTTCATGTTGTGAGAAGCAAGTGGCAAGAAACCAAAAATGGACTGGCGACTTGGAAGTTTTTGTTTTGTATCTGATGGCTATCCAGAAAATCCTACTGAGCATGCTCAGAGCAGCTAAAAAATGCAAAAAAAAAAAATCAACCTTTAAATCCTTATAACACTGGAACTGTTTAACATTTTTTCACAAATTTAAAAAGCAGTATTTTGCCTAGGGCACTGGCTGTTTCAACCATGAAAGTTTTGAAAAAAAAAATTCCATTCTTTCTAGGCTGTAGGGAAGAGCAAAACAAAAACAAAAAAAAAACCCTTAAGTATAAGAAAAAAAAAATTGGCCCTCTACAGGAAAATGACTGCAGGAGAACAACATATGCAGATCTAAGAAACCACACAAGCTGCCGTTATAAAACTATCCACATACCGTATTTAGACCTTGCTTCCTAGACAGTACATGCTAAATATCAGGTAATTTTGACAAATGACAGCAAAGCTATTTAGATGCAAAGTTAGGGGTTTAACATTGAAGCTGTCTTCCAAACCTAACTATAGTGGCGCTACCACACCAGTATAATATATATTATAATGGTGCAGTAGCACAGTATGAATTAGGGTTGATCTGAGTTTTAATGTTGAAACCAAATTTTCTCATAGTAGCTGGCTGATAGGTCTCAAGACAATGACACTTTTTTTGTGCTGGCAGCTTGTGCAGTTTCTGAGATACAGGATGTCAAAAATAGTGATTTTCTTAACTTTTCCTATACTTAATACAAGTTTTTACTTCACAAACTGCCTAGACAATGCAGAATTTTCTTCTAGAAACTTTCAGGGTAGAAACTACATGCTGCTGAGGTAGTGACTTCGAGGTTTCTTGAAAAATATTAATTGGTTCCAGAGTTATAAGGATTTAAATTTTTGTACATACTCAGCAGGGTTGTTGGATAACCCTCTGGTATGAAAGATAAATGTATTTCTCACGAGCACTTATTTTTCACAAAATTAGCATTTTATCTTTCATGAGAAAAAACACCTTTCATGATGGCCGTCATCCTGTTTTTGCTTTGTGTGAAAATGTTTATTTAAAACCCGTATGAATGAGGTGGATGAGAAAAACAGGATCGTCTTGATAAATCGGACCTGTTAAGCAAGATTCTGGTGTTGTTTTTCAAAATATCAATCCAGAAATACATTGGGACTTTGGCTGTCAGCTCACTGCAGTGGGTGATGTATCTTTCCATGAGAAGATTTATCTGCGCACACTAATGTGCAGTTATTTTGAAAATTGATCTGAGGCAGTTTTACTGTCATAGATAATTTGAGGCAGTAAAACATTTTTACTGTTGTATACTTTGAGACAGTAAACGATAGTATTGCACATTTTATGGTGTTGTACTTAATGTGCAGCACTAAAATTTGGGACACTAAAATTCCATTTATTTATTTAAAAGTTGGTAAGCAGGAAAGGCACACTGAGCTGAGGTTTCGTTTCCAGGTGCAACCTGGGAGAGGAAATGAGGAACAACTTACATAGCAAAACATGGATCGCATAAAAATACAATAGTAGCAGCAAATGGAGTGGAAACCTAAAATAGCAGTGTAAATACAGCAATGATATGGTGGCTTTTTGTGTGTCTCATACTTTCAACTTGGCTGCCACAGTATTTTAGTCCCAGATTTTGAATATACAGTTTACATGACCCTACCTCATGAACAAGTATGATGGGAATTTTAAATACAGGTAGAAAGGTGATTTCACAGTTGCCCCGTGAAACTACAGTACCTTTTGGGCAGGATTTAACACATTCTAGTGACCATGTTTAGTGACGTGTCAGAATAATTTTCGTGTTGCAGTAACATTAGCGAAACTAACATTTTAGTGTCTCACATTTTAGTATCTCTGGCTACAGCAACACAGATCTGTGGAGGCCTGGCTTCTGCAGACACAACAATTCTTTTGTAATTTGGGTATCTTGGATTTGTATCTGTGGCTGCAGCAGTCTTTGCTTCTGCAGACAAGAATAGTGATCTTCTTTGAGTCAGTCTTGCAGCAGGCCATAACGCATTAGGATATCCAGCGGCAGACATCACTTCCTCTGGATGATTTCCAGCAGTCTCTCCAGGGGCCTCCCTTCCTGTCACATGATGTGCCTGGTACTCCTGAGTTCTTTTCAACTGCGATTGAGTCAACTTTAAGTTCTCCTCCAAGAGTATCAGCTTTCTCCAGTTTGTCACCAAAGGAGTAACCTCTACTACCTCCTCTGGGTCTTGAAGAGGTGAGCCCATGTCGTCGACGGAGCCTGGGCCTGGAGGAAGCATGCATAGCACCAGGCATGTTTCCCCCACACTACCCTCTTCTTCTTCAACAGTCCTCGAGATCTCAGGTAAGTAGTGGAAGGGACCCGCTGAACACCCCGTCTTCTCCACCGTCGACGGTCGTGGGTCCCTCCCTTCCGTCATTGATGCCTCCTCCATCGGCAGCCTCTGTTGTTGAGGCTTCGGACACCGCTGCCTGCCAGCAGTCTTTCGAGCCATCATCTGGTGCTGATGGGAGCTCAACAGACGTATTAGGAGGGACCCACTGACACCCCGTCTTCTCTTCTGTCAACAGTGGTGGGTCTCGCCCATTGATGGCTACTCCATCGACAACCACTGTTGTGCTGCAGCTTCCACCACTGCCTTCGCCAGCATGCCTATTTAGCCATCGTCTGTCGACGATGGCCTTTGCAGTAGGGTGTGGGATAAGTGACAACACCAGAGACCAAATGTTCAATTTGGTGCTCACACTAACTTTGTGTGGCCCATTTATTCAAAAATAAATAAATTAAACTCAGGCTCTTCTTGAGCTTTAACCTCCAAAAGTTAAAGTAAGGGACTTCTTACTTAAAATAAACAAAAAAAACTAAATAATTCAGTATAGCAACTGAGCTTCAGTATCCCCTCATGGAATACTGCCACAGAGTGGTACCTACAAACAGATAGGAGGATTGCACAAATGATAGTGGTTCTATCTGTTTGGTTCCTTGTCTCTTCTCTTTATATAATGCTCAGAGAATGACATCATTAGTCACATGATCCACCCCATAACTCTAATACATCAAATACACCTATTATAATACAATATTATGGAGCGTCACACAGACCTACACCTTTATTTTTTTACTGTATTCATTCTGAACTTACCATATTACACACAGGAGTTTAACAAAAAAATAGACTCTGACCATGAATATAAAATTGCTAATTATGACAGATGACCCCTCCTACTTTTGGTGACCTCAAGTGCTGTTAGGACTATAAAACTAGCCCACTAGAGGGCCGCTGGCCCTTGAGGAACGGTCAAGCACCTAGCAAGGAGAGGAGCCAGTCCTTGGTATATTCAGGCACTTTAAACTTCAAAAAAAAGGTTCCTCTAACATACTTCTGTAAAGCCTTCATTTCTTTACCTTGTCTTAAGCATTTGTATCCTTAAGGCTTTGTAACAACTGAAAAAATAAACAGTAATGAAACTCTGTACACACGGTCTTCATCCGGAGACTGTTATTATTATGGGTAGGGAACATTATTATGGACTGTCCCGAATGTTACTAAAACAACAGACTAAAAGAAATTATTGTCCCCTTTTTTCCTTTTAAATTCATCCCTTTATCTCCTCTCAGAGATCGCCTTGTCCGTTTTACTTTCAGCCCATTTTTAAAAATCTCAAAATTCATTTGCAGTGTATGCATCTCGGGTGTGACCATTTGAATGGTTACACTAGCATTTTCCACCGACAGACATGGTGGACAGATGCTTCAGAACCCAAGCCTTCTTTAAATAAAAGGAGGAAAAAAAAAAAAAAGAAACTTGCTTTGATGCTGCCACTGTTGCCCAATACTCCTTAAGGGTAACAGAATGCTTGGATTATTTTTTTTCTTGCAAGCGCGAGGCACGGTAGTGCTTTATCTCGGCTTAAAAGTAACCGCAAATTGGGAAACCAGTTTATTTCAGGCAGCTGCCACAAGGAATAGGAACCTTCAGTTCTCCTATGCACAACCACAGTCCCCAGTGGGATTTGGAGAGGAAAACAAAACTGTACAGGGATTTTTTAAGTATTTATTTAGCAAGGGGGGGGGGGTTGAAAACTTGAAATAGGGCATATGTCTGCTACTGAAAACAAAATGAGAAATGAGCTGCTGCAGTAAACTACACACATACTTTCCCCTTTTCAACAAAGGCTAACCTGCATTAAATAAGCTGAATTTTCCAATGGGTTTGCAATGTTTTTATAATAGTCTGACTATTTTAGTTGTTTTAAGGAGGACTTGCCTAGCCTTTATCATAGCATTAGAAACGCAAACCCCTTCTCAGTATTTGGACATTAGGAAAAGAAAAAGGGTATCATGATGGGAGGCCACCCCAGCATGATAAAAGAAGACTGGGATAGTCTAGAACAGAAGTACTACTGCAGTAGGTTTTCTTTTATTAAGAAAGAAGGAAGCAGACAAAATGTCCATACAACAAAAAAAAAAGGAGGGGGGCCTTCACTAGCACATGCTCCAACAGTTCTCCCATTGACGGAGCCTGTTCGGGACATTCAGTCCTCCCATCGACTGTGCATCATTTTGGCCATTTAATTCTCCCGTTGATGGTTCTCCTGTCAACGGCATATGTATTGGGCCATTTGGCTCTTCCATCGATGGTTCCTCCTGTTGACGGAGCATATGTTGGGCTCGACGAGGCGCTTCTACTGTTCGTCGGCTGTCCCGTCGATGGTTCTCCCATCACCATAGTCGATGGTGGACCCGTTTTTTCCACCATCTCACCGACGGCCTTGTCATTGATGGTTCTTACGTTGACAGAGGCTCTTGGCCCTACTGCTTTGTCGAAGGTGTTCCCATCGACAATCATTGGCTGTGCCTTAGATGGGAGCCCCATCATGGCTCTTCTACCTACCACGGTGTTGGGGTCTTATGTGCACCATTCCATCAGTGATACCTCTCTGGTCCTGGACACCTTCTTTTTCCGGGGGTCACTTAATCATGGTGGACGTCCAGGTTTTTTTGTCCACACCGCCGAGGGGCTTTAGTTCAAGCCTCTCTCCCCCTCCTAACAGGGGGTTCTGTCCCCCGGAGGACGATTTAGCATCCTATTCTTACCAGACTGGGATATGGCGAACCTGACAGGGAAGAGAAAAAGAGATGGATCTGAATTATGGACCCCAAGTGTCCTCCTCGGAGGCATTTTGCCTTCATGGGGCCCCTCTACAGGCGTCCCTTTTCTCCTCCAGATGACCACACTTCTTTTTGGATGTTCTAATATATCTGCTATACCTTTTGCCAAAATATGGAACAGGATACCTCCAGGAAACCAGTACCTGGTTTCCTCATAGCTAACCAATCCACTCCCTTGTGGATGTTTTGGAGGCCATATTGGCCACCTGGCAACAACTGTTCCAGATTTCCTCAATCCCCACACGTGAGATAGACTTTCTGGGGCTCCTGTGGACCATTCTTGTCTTTTCTGCCTCCACAGGTGGATTCTATGGTCACTAACTGCAGCTCATGATAGCTCCGCCGACCGCTACATATGTATGCTTCACCCACAGACGCTGTATCCAAGAAATTGGATCTCCTGGGTAACACTACTATGTCCATTTGCATTCTGCATTGTATGGGCCACCTCTTCAGATATCAGAGGAGCTCCTTAAGGTTACTTCAGATTCTGTCCAGTCCCTTTCACCTGACCAAGTCTCGAGAGACCCTTCATGGCGGCTGTCTGCCGCTACCTTTTCAGGGCTTCCTCTGATGCTGGCGATTCCTTGGCTAGAAGCTCCTCTGCAGAGGTTTGCTATGGACGCCATGCATGGCTGAGGGTTTCAGGACCTTTGCTGGATGTACAACAATCCATCCTTTATGCTCCCTTTGACAGGGATGAAGTCTTTGGGCCACGCACCAGACCATTCTGAAAGCCCTGCAAGATTTGAGTCGTACCCTTAAATCTGTTTAAAACCATTGTATAACCTCTGGTGAAGCCTGCATACAGGAATCCTTTGGAGCCACTCCTTCAGAGATAGACCTGCTATCAGAAGGCGAAATGCTGCAGATGTAAGGCTTGGTTAGTTCTGCCAAGCCCACAGTATACCTCAGGCGTCACGGAACAATCCCTGTTGTTCCTCAGCAGGGACACCCTTCGACCTGAGGGCATGGCTTCGGCAATGGAGGCATAGACCCCCCTCCTCGGCCGTCAGGGGCAGGTTTTCCCTGCACCTTGGAGTTTAGTAAAGGGTCGTGTCAGGCCTCTGGCTCTTTCACTTGATCCAGTCCAGTCCTACATTGGTCTTTAACCAGTACCTCCTCTTCCCTTGCCCCCTCTGGTATCGCACTGCCCTCCGGACTATACTCTGATACTGCAGGCAATGCTAGATGCTCTATTACAAGAACATGCTATAGAACCAGTTCCCACCCATAACAGAGGCTCAGGGTATTTCTCCTGGTTATTTCTGGTTCCCAAATGGACAGGAGACTTTCGGCCCATTCAGCTCTGAGGTCTCCACCTCTACATACAGTGCTAGAAGTTCAGCTGCTCCCCCTGCTAGGTACAGGGGACTGGCTCTGTTCCCTGGACATGCCGGATGCATGCCTTCATTTCTTGATGCACCCCACCCACAGGTGATCCTTAAGATTCCAGTTTTAGGACCATCATTTTCACTTTTGGTCCCTCCCTTTTGGCCTTTCTTCGGCCCCCAGGGTATTTCCCACGTGTCTGGTGGCAGTGTCAAGGGGCCCTTCGCCAGATGGGTCTGTCCGTCTTTCCATGCCTGGCTGACTAGCTGCTAAAGTTTTCTACATGCCCCATGCTGGAATGCACCCTGACCCACACCCTAGAGATGTTCTCCATGGTGGGCATCACGATCAACTGCCCGAAGTCTTTGATGTACACATCGCAATCTCTCCAGCATATAGGAGAGGTACTAGGTGCCTCTTGGGGCATGGTGTTTCTCCCCGACACCCGGACGCATGCAATTCTGACCCTCAGAGGTTACAATCTTGCCGGTAAGTCTCAGCCAGAGACTCCCTTTGGCTCCTGGGATATTTAGCGGCTACTCTCGCCATTGTCCCTCATGCCGGACTTTCTATGAGGATCCTTCAGTGGAATCTCAGGGTCCAGTGGGATCAGAAGTGGGACGACTTTGATGCCACAGTCCTTTTGTCTTCCCCACCACTTCGCATGCTGCAGTGGTGAATGTCCAGGGACAGTCTCCTGTGGGGCATGTCATTCCATCCTTGGGCCCCAGACCTCATCCTAAATGACGGCTGCCTCCTTAATGGGCTGGGGTACACATTTTCAGAGGGTTCAGTCCCAGTGCTCTTGGACAGTGCTGGAAGCCTGTCTTCACTTCACCATCCTGAATATGAGAACTGTTCTATATTCCTTACAAACGTTCAAGACCTTGCTCCCTCAGGGGTGCTTTCAAGTGCAATCGGACAGTTCCACGGTAGTTCACTACCTGAACAAACAAGACGGTACCCATTCATACTCTCTATGCCGAGAGTCCGTAAGGGTGTGGCATTGGGTGACCCAGAGGGACATTTACCTTCTGGCGGTCCACATTCCAGGGGTTTCAAAAACCTTTGCGGATACCCTGAGCAGTACTCATGCTCAGGCTCATGACTGGGAAATCCACCTAAACGTGCCTTAACAGACTTCTTTCTCAGGTGGGGTTGTCCGAGGTTAGACCTGTTTGCTTCTTCACAATACGCAAAACTGCCTCTGTATTGCTCTCTAGAGCGAGGTCCTGGAACTTTCTGGCTGGGCGTCTGATCTCGTTCCTGGACAGGACACTTTCTTTACGCTTCCCCACCCTTTCTTCTCATACAGAGATACTCCTAAAACTGGTCAAAGATGGGATGTCGATGATGCTAATAGCCCCCTACTGGCCATGGCAGGTTTGGTTACCCTTGTTATTGCAAATCTCAGATCGGAATCCTCTTCCTCTCCCTCTTTGTCTGACCCTCCTATCACAGGAGGACGGCTACCTGCTATGCCCAGACCTGCACTCCCTGTGCCTGCTCGCAGGGCTCCTGAGGATGTAGTCCTCTCTCTCATTATCAGGTGTCCCCAGGGGTAGCAGGGAGTCTACGGGCAGCGTGGCAGCCCACTACTAGGTCATCCTACACTATGAAATAGAAGCATTTCTCTCCATTTGGGCCTTTTCCCAGGAACTGGACCCCATGCCTGTTCCCCACAAAGCATACTGAACTACCGCCTCTCTCTGTTAGAGAGTGGTCTAAAATATTCATCAATAAAAGTACACCTATCTGCTATTTCTGCTTTTCATTTCCCTGTGGACAGCGAACCATTATCCCAGTTACCTCTCATTAAAACCTTCCAGAAAGGTATCCTGCATTTGCATCCCACTATTCGGGACCCTGTCCCAGTCTGGGATTTGAATTTTGTACTTGAAAAATTGACTGAAGGTCCTTTTGAGCCTGTAGATACATGCGAGCCCCGGTTTTTGTCATGGAAAACAATTTTTTTGGTGGCGATTACGTCTGGCAGATGCATCTTTGAGTTACAGGTGCTTATGTGCAAGCCACCTTATTTACAGTTTCATAAGGATCGGGTGTTCTTGCGTACTAAACCCCTCTTTTCTACTTAGTTGTTTCTGAATTTACTCTAAATCAGTCCATTCAGTTGCCAGTATATTTTGCTGAGCCTGAGAATCTAGGGGAAGCCCTGCTTCATACTCTCAATGTGAAAAGAACGTTGAGAATTTCTCTTCTCCGCACTAAACAATTGCGTAAAACTGAACAACTCTTTGTTTCTTTCACCCCAGGATTACTGGGCGATCAGGTTTCTAAGCAGTGCTTGTCCACGTGGTTGGCCAACTACATTACGTTTGTGTATAACAAATAAGATAAGCTTTTCACAGGATCTGTGAAACCCTGCTCCACTAGAGGCATGGCTACCTCCACAGCGTGTTTTCGAGGCATCTCTGCTTCAGACATTTGCGAGGCAGCCACCTGGTCTACTGTACATACATTCACAAAACATTACAGTCTAGACATTGCTTCTAAGAAGCATGCCACTTTTGGGTGGGCCATCCTCAATGACCTTCTATTTTAATTGCTGCGGTTCGCTACCTCCTCCCGTGGGCATCATAACTGCTTGGGATTCTTCCCATGTGTTATGGCCTGCTGCAAGAGATTGACTAGAAGAAGATATTACAGTTGTGTAAGAACTTACCGACATGGTAGCTTTTCGAGAGTATCTCTTGCAGCAGGCCATGCTGCACCGCCCACTGTCCCCCTTTCTTCTGCTTAAGAAGGGTACCTTGTTCCGTCCTCACGTGGTAGCCTTGAGCTGCTGCCTTTTGTTCCTCTTCTCGGTTCCAATCGGAGACTTATGATTCACTTTTCATATCGGTCGATAAGATGGAAACTAGAACTGAGGAGTATCAGGGGGTCTCCCCTTTATGTATGTGCAAGAGCACATCAGGTGACAGGAAGGGGAGGCCCCTGGGAGAGACGGCTGGGAAATCATCCGGAAGAAGTGATGCCTGCGGCTGGATATCCCACGTGTTATGGCCTGCTGCAAGAGATACTCTCGAAGATCTACTGTTACGGTAAGTTCTTATGCAACTGTAGTTTGTGATTTGAGCATCATGTATTTCTGTCTACAGCCAGAAGTGAGTGTGTTATGTCTTCCAGTGTGCATGTCACAGATACAAATCCACAAAGGCAGTGCATCAGTGCTACTGAATTTGTGTCACCTTGAAACAGTTGTGTGTTTGTCTTATCTGATGATGGCTGTCTATGGTTGCTTGTGTGATCTTACCCGTTTGCTGCTTGGGGGGAGGGATTGGGGTTGGAAAACCTAACACCATATTTCCCTCCTTTTGTAGTGTCATAGTTGAACCCTAACTGCTGCATTAACAGTTTTTTGCGATGACTATATATCTATGTATAAATAGATATGTATATCTGTGAATTGTGTTAAATGTTGAATGTGTGCCATATTTCATACTGTAGTGTAACAGTGGAGTGCAACTGAGAAAAAAAATAACTTTAAAGGGATGTATAAAGGCCATTCCATGTTCAACATCTAAAGTGGGTGACAGTGCATTTGCTACATGTGCACTCCTGCTGTGGAATAGTCTTTTGGCACCATTTTGCTTGGCTCTGTCTGTAGCAGTTTTTTAAAACTAAACTGAAGACCTATTTGTTATTTAAAGTTGTAGTTATCTTCTGTGGGAAGATAAGTGGTTACTAATAAAGAAGTGGAGATTTTTGCATTTTTTCAAAATGTTGTTAAACCATGTTGAAAATGCATTTATTTTCCTTGATCTGTGCTAAAAATCAGAAAATGTTAAAACAATTAAAAAAATGTTTTTAGTCTGTAAAAATGATTACGTTGACTAGTTTAAAACAGTTTGACAGCAATGTCAACGTATTTAAAACAAGCTGACGCTTTTCAAACATGCTGACAAAACCCATGCAACTTTGGAAGACAATTTGTCTGCAGTCATATGCTATTGAAATTTGAACAGCACACTGATGGAGGGTGGTAAAGAGTCCCAGCTTTTGAACAGTGTAAAGTTTAGAGCTACTAGCATTTGTGGTACACAGACACTGTCCTCCAACGCTGCATAGGTATTGTCCTATATAATGGGTTGGCATACTTAAAACACTCCAACAATACATTCGATACAACATTATAGGACAATATGTCTACAACAGTGACCACTGGAAATTCAAGCTGCACTTCACTGGACAAGAAAGAGTCTCAGCTTTTCAGCAGTGTATAGCGTGAGCTGCTAACTTTTACTGTATTTTTCCATAGATATTATGTACCCAGAGTTGTATAGGTATTGTTGATGTGTTTTAAATACATTAACTTTTTTTTTAAATAAAGCTAGAATATATAATTTCGTTAGGTTAAGGAATTTGAATGAACAAAGGCCATGCTCAAAATTTTCAGTGGAAAAAATCATATTTAAAAAGATATGCTAAAGAGCAGTTCTGCATGTCTTTTCATAAATAAGGTGTTTCAGCTGTTAAAATTTACTAGAGAATACAGCTTTTTATTTTCAATAGCCCTGTCCAAGATTTACAGCACATATTGGTAGTCCATCTAAAAGTCTGTATAGAAAACAGTTGTCTCTCCTGTTAACCTCACAGTGCCTTTTTTATTAATTACATCATATTGCTCACCATATGAACAGACTGTGACGTCACAGACAGCAATTGTGTGGTTATTAGCAAGGGAGAGTCAGATGCATTTGAAAAGATTCTGAGAAATAATTGCTGCATTATCTACACTATTTAGTAGATCAACAGCAAGGAAAGGAAAATAACAAAACAATAGAAAACAAAGTTCAAACAACATGAAGTCTTGCTATATTATGACAATTGCAGTATGACCGCAGGTTAGAACTGCTCGGAGGTGAAATAGTTAACTTTCCATGCAGGCATGGAACTTGGAGCGAGCTCGTTGAAAACTCTGTCTGTTGTGCTTCAAACGCAAACTGTCAGATTCTTTACTCACCACTGAACAGTCGCCCGGAGATTTCTCCTTCTGCTCGGTTCATTTTGTCGGTTTAAAAGTATTATTTTTGGTTTTAGCCGAAATTAAACCGCAACCGGTCGGTTCAAGCTCTGTCTGTGGTAATGTAAGTAATAGATGGGTTTTACATTTAGTTTTTCTGTGTGGAACTTGTAATTTTTTATCGGTTCGGTTTGAACCGATCAGGTTGTATTTAAATCTACTAGTCCTTTTTTAGAGTGCGGTTCCCGGTTCTTATCGGTTCTAAAAAAAACGGATTTCATTACGTTTTTTTCCACGACCCGTGACACGGTTGGGAACCGATAAGGGTGTCTTGCTTGGTGGATTGCCATAAACGGGCAAGTTGGTTAGGCTGGCATTATGTCTGAGAAACCCAAAAGAAAAACCGGACCCACTGGGTTTCAACACTGTAGTGTTTGTGGGGAAGTTTTTGCTAAGGCTGACCCACACACCACATGTGTCTATTGTCTGGGGTTTGACTACCTCAATTCAGACTGCCAGATTTGTCACAATTTCCCTGCTGCCACCATAGATAAGAGAGTTGGTAGGCTCAGGGAAAGGGAGGCCAAAAAGTCCGCTGACCCGGATGGCCAGCCCGGTTCGGTGCCAACCGGAGGGAGTGCCCTCTGACCAGAGCGATACTTCCTCGGGCAAATGAGGAGCCGGTTCCAGCAAAAAGGACTAGAAAGTCAGCTAGTGTAGAGCCAAAAGTTCTCTCCCCAACTGCTGAGGAAATAGCTAAAGCAATTCAAATTGTCTAGTCTCTCTCTCCGGTTCTGACCGAACCGACACCTTCAGGTAAGCGTTCGGTTCGGCCGGTTCCACCAGTTCAAGATTATGATTTTGAGGATTTTTATGAACCGGGGGAAGGGGAAGAGGAATATGAGGAGAGTGAATATGGTTTTGAAGATCTGGATGTGCCCATTGATCCGGACATCTCTCCAGATAGACCCCTAGGGGTTTCTCCTCCAAGGCTTTCTGAGTCCCCTTCTCATTTCATGTTTTATAAAAAAGTTGCTGAAATCTCCAGCTCCTGTTGAGGAAGCTGTTGATGACCAAGAGGAGCCAGACTATGTAGAAATGATGGATATTCCAGAGTCTAGGAGACTGTCTATTCCTTTGCATAAATCTTTTCGGAAACAGACAGTAAATGTTTTAAAAACTCCTCACACTATACCTCCTGTGGATAAAAGGATGGACAAGAGGTATACCTTATCAGGCTCCGACACTGATTTCCTCACTCAACAATGCAGCCATGTGGGGTAGTGCAGGCTGCAGCCTGCATAAGGTTAATATTCCCCAGCTTCACACCCCTGAGAAGGACCCAGGAAGATTGATGCTATGGCAAAGAAACAGTACATGGCAGCATCTTTGGGACTCAGACAAGCAAATTATATGGCTTATGCTGCTAGGTACCAGAAATCCAGATGGGATACTGTGCTGGCCCTAGCGAAACAAGTCCCTGACCAGCTTGCCAGGGAGCTGGAACAGGTGGCTATGTCTGGTATTGAGGCATCCAAGGTGCAATTTCATGCTGCAGTGGACTCTAATGATGTTTCATCAAGAGTCATGGCTACATCTGTGGCACTTCGCAGGATGGCTTGGCTCAGATGTACTACCCTGTCTCAGGATACCCAGTCTAAGGCCATGGATTTTCCTGTTGGGGAAATTCTATTTGAGCAAACAGAGAATTACATGAAGAAAATGGATGAATATAGGACCACCTATAGGATTGCACAGGCCAAGGAAAGGCAGGGCACTCCTCAAAAGCAGCTTCCTAGAGGCAGGGGCAGGCCTTTTCATAGGCCTTTTTACCAAGCCCAAGCTTCCTCCTCTGCCTCTGCTCAGAGGGGGTTCTTTAGAGGGAGAGGCAGACTGGGTACAAGCAAGTCTGCTTCCACCCCTCAGCCCAAAGCCCCTGCCAAGCAGGCACCCTGATGGGATTGCCAGGGCCGATTCTCCTCTACCTGTAGGGGACAGGCTGGCTTACTTTGTCCAGGACTGGAAGTCTTTAACATCAGACAAGTGGGTCTTGGAAGTAGTAAGCCAGGGACTGGTTCTCAGCTTAAAAATTTCCAAAGCTGAGAACCAGATCTTTCCACCTGCAACTCCATCAGAGGCACTCGCCCTAGAGGCAGAGGTCTCTACCTCCTGGCTCTCAGAGCTGTGGAAAGGGTTCCTCCCCTACACCAGGGCAAAGGTTTGTACTCCAGGTACTTCCTTACCCCAAAAAAGACAGGAGAATGGCGGCCCATCCTGGATCTCAGATATTTAAACAAGCACCTTTTAAAGCCAAAGTTCAAAATGGTGACTCTGGGAATTATCCTACCCTCTCTAAGGCCAGGGGACTGGCTAGCTTCCCTGGACCTCAAGGATGCCTACTTCCATATTCCCATCAGAAGTTCCCATCGAAAGTACCTCAGGTTCGAGCTGCCCTCAGGCCACTACCAGTTCAGAGCAATGCCCTTCGGCCTCACTTCTGCCCCAAGGGTATTCACCAAATGCCTGGCTGTAGCAGTTGCCTACCTAAGAAGACAAAAGATTGCCATCTTTCCTTACCTGGACGATTGGCTCTTGGTAGGCCAGTCCCCAGACCAGGTCAATTTACACCTTCAGATAACGAGCAACTGCTTACCTCTAGGTTTCCTTCTGAATCTCTCAAAGTCAGTTCTAGGGCCGGTCCAGCTTCTTACCTTCATAGGCGCAGAACTGAACATACAGGAGCCAGGGCCTTCTCCTGGACAGGGCAAAGACCCTAGTCTCCTGGCCTCCTCATTTACCCTGCAGGTCTCCCGCCAGCAAGGCATTTTCTGCAGCTCCTAGAACATATGGCTGCTTCCACAGCAGTTGTGCAAGGAGCAAGATTTCAGATGAGGGACATCCAGTTCCATTTGAGAGCGTTTTAGTCTCAAAAGAAGGATCCTCTTACCAAGCGATCCCAGTAACTCGAACCCTGATCCAAGCCTCATGGTGGCAGGATCAGAGCAACCTGAGACAAGGGGTTCCTTTTGTCACTCGGGTCTCATTCTCTAATCCTTACTACAGATGCGCCCTCTTGGGCTGGGAGCTTCACATGGGCGACCTCACCACCCAGGGTCTGTGGTCTCCCCAGGAATCTCTGCTCCACATCAACCTGTTGGAGCTCAGAGCAGTTTTTCTAGCACTTCAAGCTTTTTCCAAATCTGTTCAGAACAAGAGTATTCAGGTCAGAACAGACAACACCACTACAATGTGGTACATCAGCAAGCAAGGGGCACTCGGTCTACGGCCTTGTGCACCGAAGCGATGAAGTTGTGGTCTCTGGCTTACTCCCTGAACACCTCCCTTACAGCAGTTCACCTCCCAGGCAAGGACAATGTCCTGGCAGATGCTCTCAGCAGGATTTCCCAGGGCCACCACGAATGGTCACTGGATCCCCTGGTCTTGGGAGTAGTATTTGCCAGATGGGGCACCCCGCAAATAGATCTTTTTGCAGCCCCAGACAATCACCAACTTCCTCTTTTGCTGCAGGCCCCAGTGTTGGGCTCACTCCCACTGGATGCCTTAGCCTCAGTTGGGAGGAAGTTTCTCATGCCTTCCTCCCTTCCTCTCCTGTTCAAAGTGTTAGTCAAAAATCAGATCCCAATCATGCAAAGTCATTCTGATAGCTCCGGATTGGGTCAGACAGCCCTGGTATCCACTCCTGCTGTCCTTAGCAGTCCATCCTCCCTGTCCCTTCCCAGGAATCACAATCTGTTAACCTGTGCCCAGGGAAGGGTCTGGTACCAATCTCAAATCTCTCAATCTCAAGGCTTGGTTCTGAAGAGTTAGAGTTTGCTGATTTGCACCTTTCCCAAGGTGTAATGGATATATTGAAGGCCGCAAGGAAGCCTTCCACCTGGGCTACTTACAATTCCAAATGGAAAAGGTTTTCCATATGGTGCTCGGAAAAGCATATTTCCCCAGTCTCTGCTGATTTACCCACAGTCCTGGATTATATGGTCCACCTGAATTCTTTGGGGCTGAGACCAGCTACCCTGAAGGTGCACTTGGCAGCTGTGTCTGCTTTTATCTCAGCAGGTAAATCCTCTTCCCTTTCAGCTCATCCTGTATTTTCCAAGTTTTTAAGGGTTGTTTCACACCAACCCTCCATTCGGGATCCTGCCCTGCCTGGGATCTTAATGTTTGCATTGCTCAGCTTATGCAACCCCTTTGAGCCCTTGTCTTCAGCTGAGCTCAAGTACTTGACTTGGAAAACTGTGTTTTGGTAGCCATCACCTCTGCCAGACGCTAAGTGAATTACAAGCGTTGTCAGTGGAGCAGGAGTTTATCTCTTTCACAGAGATAGGTGGTCCTTCGGACTAACAGAAAGTTCCTGCCTAAGGTGGTTTCAGATTTCCACCTTAATCAATCTATTTCACTTCAGTGTACTTCACTGACCACTCCTCCTCTGGGAGAGGATGCTGCACAGCCTAGATGTGAAGAGAGCCCTTAGTTACTACATAGAGTGTACCAAGGGTCATAGGTTTGACTCCTCCAACTGTTCCTCACCTATGGCGGTTGGTAAAGGGAAGCCAGCCACTAAAAGATCCATTGCCAGGTGGATTGTTTCTTGTATCCAATTCTGCGATGAGAAGTTGGGTAAAGTTCCCCCCTTAGGCCTGAGGGCTCACTCTACCAGAGGTACAGCTGCTTCTCTGGCTGCTGCCAGAGACATTCCTATTCTAGAAATATGTCAAGCAGCTACCTGGAAAACAGTTACATTTTTACCAAGCACACTCCTGGACATCCAGGCTAGGAGTGATGCTCGGTTTGGCACAGCCGTGCTTCAGAGCCTATTTCAGGGTAGGTTCTGTCCCTCCTCCATGGGGGTACTGCTGTGTAGTCTGTAATTGTCATAATATAGCAAGACTTCATGTTGTTTGAAGAAAAATTACTCACCTTAGTAATGTTGTTTCTTCTAATGGAGTCTTGCTGTATTATGACCTCCCTTCCTGCCTGCCCTCTCAGAACCTCTGTTTTGGGGATGTGGGTGGGCAGTAGCAGGTTGGCACTTTTTTTTGATGCCCACCTTTGTTGTTTTCACCTACCTTTTGGGTGAACTGGTGTTGTGTTTTGCATTTTTGGGTCTCCTGACTTGAGTCTTTGTTTTAGGCCAAAATAAGTGTTTATGTTAGTAGCCAGTTGGCTAGTGTAGGTTTACAGCTTCACACAGAACCTTAGTGAGTTTTAGCTTGTAAAGATCTGACAGTTTGCATTTGAAGCACAACAGACAGTTTTCAACCGAGCTTCGCTCTAAGTTCCATGCCTGCATGGAAAGTTAACTATTTCACCTCCGGAGCAGTTCTAACCTGCGGTCATACTGCAATTGTTATAATATAGCAAGACTCCATTAGAAGAAACAACATTACTAAGGTGAGTAATTTTTTCTTACAGTATAATTGGTATAAATGTAATGTTCTTAAGCTTTTTATTATAATAGATGTTTGCTCTGTAACAAATGAAGTGTCTCCTTTAACCAGAATCTAAAATTCCATCATTGCAATGAAATGTGTTCAGAAGATACTAGTAGTTTTCTGTTAACACCCTTTTTCTAATTTTTACTGTTGTTTAATGTCAAGTCTTTGGTAGTATTTAACCGGCAATACACAGTGGCCCGGATATTCAAAGGGGTTGTGCCTGGCGCCAATACACTGTGGCCCGGATATTCAAAGGGGTTGTGCCTGGTGCCAATACACTGTGGCCCGGATATTCAAAGGGGTTGCGCCTGGCGCAACAAGGTTTATCACCGCAACCCGCATTCTCCTGGTGGGATATTGAGAAGGCCGTCGCAGCAAACTCCCGAGCTGGAGCACAATGATAATTTATGCAGCACCGATGTAGGGTGTGCCCAGCATAAAGCGGCACATCCTATTATTCTGCCCAGATGTGTGCGCATATGCTGGCGCGACCCTGCACTGTGCTGCATACGTGGGCTGAAAGTTGAGCCTGTGCAGAGTAGGAACAAATCCCGGCCACCCATAGGCGAGCGGCTGTATTGCATGGTGCAACACAGCAGCCACCAGCCATGGGTGACCACCAGCCCACCCAGCACACCATCACGAAGCACCCACACAACCCTGGAGGTCTAGTGGCACCCCTCTCCCACCCATGTCCCCGATCGTGGGTATCCGATGTTGAGTTACATCCCTGGTAGTCCATTGGACACCCGCCCAGTTCCGCAATCACGGTAAATGTAACGTAAAACATGCCCTGGCAGTCTAGTGGTACCCTCCTCCAGCCCTTGTCCCCCGATCTGTATCTGTAGGTTAAGTAAATCCCTGGTAGTCTAGTGGAACTCCCCCGTCCGTTGCCGTGATCGCGGTACATCTCCATATGATAAATCCCTGGTGATCCAGTGGCATTCACATATTTGGGACTGTCTGGTACAGTATGCTCTGCAAGCCCATTGGTCCACACTGGGGACAGTGGGCTTAATCCACTATACCTGTCATCAAAGCAAGCTGACGTGGTTGCTACCGCCCGCCAATGACGGGGGTGGGGGTGGGCGGGTGGGCAGGGGTTCTGTGGGTGGGAGAGGTGCCACTGGATCACCAGGGATTTATTATATGGAGATGTACTGTGATCGCAGCAACGGCGGGGGCGGGGGTTCCAGTAGACTACCAGGGATTGATTGCTGTACAGATACACGAGCGCGGCTACGGGGCGGGGGATGCCCCGGTATCCCTACTGCACTCGTCATGCTGTGCAGGGCGCCAGGCGCAAGTCACCAGGCTGCCCGGCGCCAGGCATGCAAATGGGGCCATAATAACATGCAAATGGCCCCATTTGCGCCTTGCTTATATTATGGCATCATTTGCATGCCCCCCCCTGCTGAATATTGCGGGTGACGCGCCTAGCACAACTGCACTTGTGCTCTCACATCCTCGAGCTCCCAATCTGTGACTTGCGCCGGAGCAGTGCCACTGCGCCATGCGCGGTATGTGCACTGTCCGCGCTATATTCAACGGTGCTGTGCCATGGCACATCCCTGTTGAATATCACCTGACTCATGCAGCGCATCACAGTTGTGCTGCGCTCAGGTTTGTGCCACTGTTCGGCTTAGTCGGAATATCCCGTCCTGTATGTATAGTAAGTTAAATTGTTTTCAGTGCTCCAGTTCTCAAAAACTACTTGGGATAGTCTTATCAAATTTACCAAATCACAAAATATCCTGGTGGAGAACAAACCCTGCAAATTTCATGTCCCTACTAAAAAAAATTGCCACATTAACAAGCAGTGTAGAAATGGACTTTTAATGTAACTTACCTGTTAGACCTTAGTTATGGGATCGCAAGTGTCAGTTATGGTAATACCTCTTCACTACAGGAATAAATTACATTTTTTCAGATCAGGTCATTGTGTATTACTGAGACAGTATATTTAAAACTGGTGTTACAAAAACATAACTAAAAGGTAAAGCAAATTACTATATGTACAGTATATCAGATTTGAATTATAGCAGGTTGTTGAGGAAACCCAACTATGTTTTTGAGCTGGCTATGCATGAGTTATTCCTTTGGCTATGGCGGCACACATTTTTTTTTTGTTTTATTTTCGCCCTAGCCGCACAAGATGCAGCTAGGTTTTATTATGCATTAACTGTATCTTTTGTTGGATGATAATTTGATTCAGTTTTCTGGAATTCCTGATTCTGAGATAGAGGATACATATGTCACTGTTATTAACAAAGACAGCAGACCAGACTTGCAGCTGGGTGAACACTTCTGCCCTTCCAGAAGCAGCACCAGTGGTCTACTTCCAGTTTTTGACACTGACGTCTGTTGAGGTTTGTGATGCAGGTGCCAGGGTATGAAACACTCGCATGAAGCCTTACCGTAATGTGTTCACTGCTAGAGTTGTGTGTATTTATAGTATGTGTCATTTACTATTTTAGGCAGCTGCATTCGTGATGTTTCCTGTTCAACTGGTAACGACTGTAGACAGCCGTGTTGTTCAGCTTGATTACCTGGATGGTAGATTGCTGGTATCCTCACTCACTCGCTGCTATCTTTGTGACACTGAGAGGTAATCTTTGTGTGTTGCTTAGTATACAGTATATACTCTTTGTAATCCAACAGAGAGCATACAAAATAATGATCATTGAAATGTCCACTTTCTACAAGCCTTTTTCTTGTAGAAATTCAGAGGTGGGTCTGTCAGGTCCAGGAACAGCCAAAGTTGTGTGACTAAGTGTTGCACATTGTATATGTACAATAGTGTATAGTAGAGCACTGTTCTTTGTAGAAATCCATCCTTTTTAAAATGCTGTTGTACCACAGTTCAGAGGTCATGGAATGTGATTGTACCCTTCTGTGGTACAATAGCACTCCAGAGCCTCTGGAGACTGCACAAGTCAGTTTCATTCTAAAAGAGGAAGAACCACAATGCACACATTTCACATACTATACGCTATAAAAAATACAGGACGAGCAACTTTATGTATAACCAGTGTGTTCTGCCACCTCGGGGTTCTGATTCCACGGACCTCTCGAGCTTTGCTCTTTATTTATTTATTTAGTTAGTTTTTGTTGACCGGGTAAGTGCACTAGACAAATCCTGCCTATTTTCAGGCACGACCCGGGGGAGGGGAATACAGATGAATGCCAACTGACCTTGAACCAGATTAAACCCCTCTGTGGCAGAACACACTGGTTGTATAGTTGTCCATCCAGTATTCTCTGTGTAGTATCCACCTAATAAAAACATGGTCCATTTTGAATTCATGAACTACAGCAATGTAGGCAAGAATATAAGACTGATGATTTAAACTATGCCATGGGAACCTTGGATTAAAAAAACAAACATAAAAAGAGTGCAGTGACTGGGGTGTTCACATAAAAGAAGAACTTTTGCACTGGGTTCACATTAATAAAAAAAAAAAAAAAAAAAAAAGAGAGCTCCGACTCCAACTTTCAAATAAAAGGAGAGCCCTAACTTGGACTTACTCTACATACAGGGAGAGCTCGGACTCCAGCTTTACATTCATGTAAAAGGAACACACTCACTCAGGCATTCGCAAAAAAAGCACAGCTGTGACTTTAACGTTGGCATAAAAGAAGAACTTTGACTCTAGCATTCACATACTGTAAGGGAGCGCTCTGACTATGGTGCTTACATGACAGGAGAGTTCTGCCTCTGGTATTCACATAAAAAGAGAACAGTAGCTGAGGTGACAGGAGTTGACATAAAAGGATACCTCTGACTCAACCATTCATATAACAGGAGACCTCTGACTTGGGTGACAGGCGTGTGCATAAAAGGAGAGCTGTTATGTGGCAATTCACATAAAAGGAGAGCTCTGACATGGCAGTTCACATAAATGGAGAGTCCTGACTTGGACATTCAGATAAAAGGAAAGCTCCAACCTGGCAGGTCGCAGACATGCAGAGCTTTGACTTGGACAGTCACATAAATAAAGAGCTCGGACTTGGCCTTCAAATAAAAGAAGAGCTCTGACTTGGGCTTTCACATAAGAGAAGATCTCTGACTTGGGCTTTCAAATAAAAGGAAAGCTCTGGCTTGACATTCATATAAAAGGAGAGCTTCGACTCTGAGGTTCACACTGTTTGTATTAGTATTGTTACACTGGCCAATACCTTAACCAACTTTCTTCTGAAACACTTGTCCATACTTTTATCTCCTCTCCTTTGGATTATTGCCTGTCCCTCTCTCTGGTCGTTCAAAACACCTTCTTTCCACTCTCTGATATGTTAAGAATGCTGCTACACACATCCTTACTGGTTTGCGGAAGCAGTATGATACTACTGGCAGATCTTACACCCTGCCGCCAGCAGATGTAGAACATATTGGAATACTAGATGGATATATCAGACTGACACAGCAAGTATTAAACAGCTGTACATACCTCCTATCCAGTTTTGCATTCAATTTAAAATTGCTCTACTTATTTTTAAAATCCTTCATGGACTTACACCACACTGTTTCTGAGCTTGTCTTTATTTACTTTCCATCTTGTTTTCTCTCCACACCTCAGATTCAGAAGGCAGCATGGGTTTTGCAGTAGGGACATCTTTCCACACTAATCTGACTAACCTCTTTAAATGGGTCACAAAGGCAGTAGACAGGGTCTAAGAAGTAGATGTGTTGCAACCTGACTTCATTCAGCAAGGCTTTTGATTCCATTCCAGACAGAAGGGTAATAAAAAGCTGGGTGACCTGTGGGTAGGGACACACTTCAGGTACACAAGGAACTGGTTGGGGGCTAGGCACAAAGGGTAGTCATCAATGGGCACAGTCAGAGCCCAGAGGAGTCATGTGGGATACCACAGGGTTGGTTCTGGGACCGGTGCTCCTCAGTATCTTCATTTGTGATAGAGGAAAGTGAAGCTAAAATAAAGTGCATCTCTTTGTTGTGGACAATGAGATCTGTGGCAGAAAGGACCCTGAGGAGGGAAATAGAAAAGTGAAGAGACCTGCAAAACTGGAAGAGCGGTCCAAATTATGACAAATTTCAATGCAAAACAGTGCCAGGTGATGAATATGTGTAGAAAGAACCCTAAAATGGACTACCAGATGGGAGAATAAGGGTGGTGCAGACAGCTGAAGGATAGAGACCTCTGTGTGTGTGTGTGTGTGTGTGTGTGTGTGTGTGATCATTAGTGATGGCCTCAAGTCCAGTGCACAGTACAGAAAAGCATATGGGAAGGCAAACAGGATGTTGAGATATATAGGAAGGGAATTTCATAGTAGGAGGAAAGAGGTGATACTGTCCCTGAACAAGCCCCTGGTAAAGACGCATCTACAGTATTGCGTTCACTTACAGAGCCCACACCTCAAGAAAGAGCAGAACTGCATAGAGATCATACAAAGGAGGGCCAAGAAGATGATCCAGAGGCAGCAGGGGAGGTCACATGAGGAAAGGCTGACAGACCTTAACTTGTATACAATGGCGTGAAGAGGGAAAGGGGGATATGATTGAAACTTGATGTAAGTTCCAATGAGTAATGAACAGGGTGAATTGTAAGGACTTGATCATCAGGAATGAGGGCACAATAACTAGAGGACACGGTGGAGACTGGAGGGTGGGGGTGAGTTCAGGAGGGATATAAAATAAATTCTTAACAGTGCGGTGGTGGGTGAACAGGCTGCCCGGAGAGGTGATTGAAACCAAGACTATGTCGGGGTTTAAACTTGGGTGAAACAGATATAAGGGAATAGTGGGACTTGGAGGCAGAAGAGGGGAGATGGTACCTGTGGAAGGTGGTGACACTCTGCCACTAGGGCTGTCAGATCTCTAAATCCAGTCAGGTGTTAGACTGCACAAGGAACTAGGCAGGGGAATGGGCAGACTGTATGGGCCTCAGGGTCTTTTTCTGCTCACCCAATCCATGTTTCTATGTAGGATTACTTTTGTTCCTTACCTCTCCTTACTACAGTAGGTGTAAGATTTTCAGTTTTTCTGCACCTCTTTGAAATCGTTTTTCTCCCTCTTCTCTATCTCCTTGATTCCTTGCCCTTTCTAGCACTCATTCCCAAACTTATCTCACCTTTCTATCTTAGGCTCATGGCTTGCCTGTTTCCTTTCTGATATTTATTTATTTATTTTTGTTTTCATTTATTTATTTAATGCTATATATTTCATTCATTCAAAAGTTTTATGAGAAAAGACATACTGAACTGATAACAGCTCATTTCCAGATGTGCCCAGTGGGGGAGGAACAGAGGTACACCGAGAACAATAAATACAAACACAATTACTACAGATAGGTAAATAAGCATTATAAAATAACAAGTGGACATGGGTAAAGGTTCTTTGTAAGCAAAATACAGTATAGTAAAGTGCTGGAGGACAACATCTGCAGTGTGCAGAAGGCAGTACTGAGTTAAGAGAAGGGGCAGTGGTTGTTGGGAATGGGAGGGTTGACATGGGGACTGCACTTGTATAGGTGCAGGACGAAAGGGGAGCAGGGATAGAAAGATGGTGGTTCACAGCCCAAGGTCCTGTATCCAGGGCAACTGCAAAAGTGAGTAGTGAAGTCATGGAGGAGAGATGCAAGTGAGTATTTGGAAGTCATAGACTAGAGGGCAAGGGGGAGAGAGCCCCAGTGTTTTGTGAAATGGAAGGAGAAGGCAGCTTGGAGAGTAGAGGGTTGCCTTGAGGCAGTGTGAGAGAGTGAGAACCAGAGTTGCAGAGGGGGTAGGAAATGGTAGAAGGGAGGGGGGAGGAGAGAAGCAGGGTAGGAGGGGAGGAGCCAAGCCAGTATTTAGAGATAAAGGAAGCACAATTGGTGAGGCATTTGGACTGAAGGGAAGGGAGGAGGGAAAGGAGGAGCACAGGTAGCAGTGATGGGTAACTGTCACTATATGTCATATTTCTGGTTTGAAGTTGTATTATTTGGATGCAGCCTTCTTCTTATGTTGATTAATTTTTAATTGATTTTCATTAGTTCATCATGTTTTTCTCTCTCAAATTTTGTACCTAAAATGTAATATTTTCTAGGAGTGTGGATATGTTGTTCATCCACACTCTTTGGCATGTCCCTTTCCCTTTAAATCTGGACGGAAAGTCTTCAAGCTGGCTCTTCCTACTCACCCAGGTGGTAAATACCGGCCCCTCCTATGACGCCAGATCTTCCTTTCCGCTAGAAGAATCGGGTTCCCTTGTGCTAACTTTAGCCATCGTGAGGCCCTGGATTTGCATTGTCGGTTTTACTTAATTTATCTCAAACTCGTCAGAGTTTTCGATTCCGATAATAGCGCATCGGATATGGAGGACAAGTCGTCCCCCGGATTTTGCCGGTGTACGTGCGGCCAGAAAATGTCACGCACCGATCTCCACCTTACCTGCGTGTCCTGCCTAGGTGTCAGATATGACACCACCACCTGTACCTTTTGCTTGGCTTTCCATCCCAACGTCCTTGACGACCGCATGGCGGGCCTTAAGCTGGGGAGACCGGAGAAAAGGAACCCACCGGTGAAATCGAAAGAAGCGAGGTGGGCGGTTTCCGTGGCCGTGGGATCCGCCGAGTAGCTAGAGCATATGAAGGCCTTCGAAGAAGAAGCTTCCCAGGCTTCAGCCAGCCGAAGTTTCTTTGTGCCTCTCATCCTCGGTTCTTCCTTCACAGGTTCCTTCAGGGAGATGTGCCAGTCTGTCCCCACCAGGGGTGAGGTGCCCTCGGCTTGCACTTCTCTCACCTCGGAAGAGGGACAAGGATCCAACATCTTAAAGGAGGCGTTCCTGGGACCAAGAGAGGCCCGAGTCCCAGGACACTGCGACCTTGACTTGGTCGAGATCGCTTCCTCGACGCCCTTGGCTTCACGGATCTTCCGTCTGGCCAGGCAGACACCGGGTTGGTGATCTGGCCCTAGATTGTTCTAACGAGCCGATTTCGCTGACTCGGGTCGATTTATTCTTTAGAAGGACCCCAGTCCTTTCTTTCCCAGATGACAAGACACTTCCTTCAGGTGTCCCCATCAAGGGAATTGATCCGGACCTCGATTTCCCCAGTTCAGTTCTCCCAATCCTAGCTAACCCCATCTGTCTCTATGCTTGGATCGTCTCCTTCTTGATTGGAAAACCCGAAGAAAGGCCACCGACATTCAAAAAAGAGGCGCCGCCACAGGTCCTCATCCTCCTCGGACAAGGAGAGGCTTCGACAGACACTCCGTCAACGCAATGAGGAGCTTATGTGGCAACAGCTGATTTTGGCCAGGCAGAAGCCAGCTACGCCATCCACCCCAGCCATTATTTGGCCTGCGCTTTAAGGGCTGACATCGACCCCTTTGGACCCAAAATCTTCGGTTCCTCTACCTGTGTGGCCGGCCATTATTCCTAAGCCCATACCGGTCTCACCACCAATTTAGGGTGGACCCACCGCCTAAGCAGCCTCTCTCGGGGGTTCCCTCGAAAGGGGACTGTCCAGACACTGGGCTTCCCTGATGTCTGTCCATCATGGTTACCCCGACCACCCTCGGCGTATCGAGGGGGACATAGGCGGGGGACCGCTGTATCCTGACTCTGTGGATGCCACCGGTTTGCACTCTCATCCGGGTGATGAGGAGTCACTCTCGGCAGGCATGGAGGAAGGTCCTTCCTTCTTTCAGGGCATCCTCTGCCTCATTTCCAGTTCCACCGGAATGCCCCTGGAGTCTAGCCAGAAAAGGTGGACTACCCCTTACGGATATCCTTAAGAGGGGATACCCTGATGGAGGCCTTCTCAGTGGCTGAAGCCATTACTGGTCCAGCCCTTGAGTTCAGACGAGGAATGTCTAAGCCGATCCATTTTCTTCTCGAGAGAAGCCAGGCAGGCTTTTAGCAGATGGGCCTCCAAAGCCTGCTGTCTCCTCTTTTTTGTGGCCTGACTGAAGGTCTGACACTCAGGACAGGGGAGACTGGATGTTCCGGGCCTAAACAGAGGATGCACTTGAGGTGGCTGTCTTTGTGCGGGGTCTGCATGCCACAGGAAGAGCACTTCTTCTTTGGAGAAGACATCAATGATAAACACGAAATTAGAGGGAAAATTAGAATGGGAAATTCCGACACAAGACACTTTCTCAACGATCGCTATCTGGAAGTCTGCTATGTGACTGACACGAGGTGACGGTGGGAAAGAAATGGTGGGCGGGCGTGGGGACTGCCCACTATATACAGTCACACTGGACGGTCACATGATGTTGGGTGTGCGGCCCCCCATCAGGTATTGCTAGAAAAGTCTGCCGTGCGGCCCGACACCAGGTGGCACCAGTCCGATATGTGATGACCTACTGAAGGAACCCTCTCAAAGTAAGATCCTGTGTTTCATTGATCCAGCGGAACTATTTCTACTGCCCTGTTTTTCAGAAGGCATTGCACCTCAGAAGCAAGAAGGTCCGACTGTACCGCCAACAGCCTGGGCTGTTACTTGGGAGGATGATCCGGAGGGGTTTCTGAAAGACTTAGAGAGTACCCTTCGCAGATTATCCATAGGACCCATTTGTCTGATGTTATAGATTTCCACTGATTGTAGAACTGAGTCAGACATCCTCTCACCATTGAGGAAGAGCCCCCCTCGGACAGCTGAGGTGGGACTTGGCCCAGAAACTCAGAAGGTGGCACTGGACACTTTGGGGTTTTGTTCCTTCTGCTGAACTTTCTTTTGCGGCCGAGGGTTGTGGTTTTTGTTAAAACCTCCCTTGCCTCTGCACCGAAAGAAAAAATTACTCACCTTAGTAATGTTGTTTCTTCTAATGGAGTCTTGCTATATTATGACATATGCAGTGAGTCCCAACCTTCGAACTGCTCCGGAGGTGAAAGAGTTAACTTTCCATGCCAGGCATGGAACGCTGAGCTCGAGCTCGGTTGAAAACTCTGTCTTGTTCTTCAAACTCAAACTGTCAGATCTTTACGAGCTAAACTCACTAAGGTCCTGTGTGGAAGCTGTAAACCTACACTAGCCAACTGGCTACTAAACATAAGAACACATTTTGGTCCCAAAACAAAGACTCAAGTCAGGAGACCCAAAAAATGAAAAACACAACACCCAGTCACCCCAAAAAAGGGAGGGGTGAAAAAACAAGGTGGGCATCTACTAAGTGCCAACACTGCACTGCCCACCCACATCCCAAAAGGAGAGGTTCTGAGAGGGGCAGGCAGGGGGGAGGTCATAATATAGCAAGACTCCATTAGAAGAAACAACATTACTAAGGTGAGTAATTTTTTCTTCAAACAACATGAAGTCTTGCTATATTATGACATATGCAGACTACACAGCAGTACCTCCATGGAGGAGGGACAGAACCTACTTAGGAAATAGGCTCTGAAGCACAGCTGTGCCAAACCGAGCATCACTCCTAGCCTGAGTGTCCAGAGAGTAATGCTTGGTAAAAGTGTGAACTGTTTTCCAGGTAGCTGCTTGACAAATCTCAGAATGGGATGTCCCTGGCAGCAGCCAGGGAAGCAGCTGTACCTCTGGCAGAGTGAGCCCTCATGCCTGAGGAGGAACTTACCCAGCTTTTCATAACAGAATTGGATACAAGAGACAATCCACCTGGCAATGGATCTTTTAGTGGCAGGTTTCCCTTTACCAACCTCACCATAAGTGAGGAACAGTTGGAGGGAGTCAAACCTGTGACCCTTGGTACGCTCAATGTAGTAACTAAGTAACTCTCTTCACATCTAAGCTGTGCAGCCTCCTCTCGCCAGAGGAGGAATGGTCAGTGAAGTACACTGAAAGAGAAAGAGATTGATTAAGGTGGAAATCTGAAACCACCTTAGGCAAGAACTTCCTGTGAGTCCTGAGGACCACCTTATCTCTATGAAAGGAGATAAAATCAGGCTCCACTGACAAAGCTTGTAATTCACTTATGCGTCTGGCAGAAGTGATGGCTACCAGAAACACAGTCTTCAAGTCAAATACTTAAGCTCTGCTGAAGACAAGGGCTCAAAGGGAGGTTGCATAAGCTGAGCAATGCAAACATTAAGATCCCAGGCAGGGGCAGGGTCCCTGAATGGAGGGTTGGTGTGAAGCAATCCCTTAAAAAACTTAGAGAATACAGGATGAGCTGAAAGAGAAGAGGGTTTACCTGCTGAAATGAAAGCAGACACAGCTGCCAAATGCACCTTTAGGGTAGCTGGTCTGAGCCCCAAAGTGTTTAAATGGACCATATAATCCAGGACTGTGGGTAAATCAGCAGATTCTGGGGAAATATGCTTCCCAGAGCACCATATGGAAAACCTCTTCCATTTGGAATTGTAAGTAGCCCTGGTGGAAGGCTTCCTAGAAGCCTTCAATATATCCATTACACCTTGGGAGAGGTGTAGATCAGCAAACTCTAACTCTTCAAGAGCCAGGCCTTGAGATTGAGAGATTTGAGGTTCGGGTACCAAACCCTTCCCTGAGCACAGGTTAACAGATTGTGATTCCTGGGAAGACACAGGGGAAGATGGACTGCTAAGGACAGTAGGAGTGGATACCAGGGTTGTCTGGCCCAATCTGGAGCAATCAGAATCACTTTGCAGGATTGAGATCTGATTTTGACTAACACTAACAGGAGAGGGAAGGGGGGAAAAGCATAGAGAAACTTCCCTTCCCAATTGAGAACTAAGGCATCCAGAGGGACTGAGCCCAACACTGGGGGCCTGCAGCAAAAAAGGGGAAGTTGGTGATTGTCTGGGGCTGCAAAAAGATCTATCTCCGGGTGCCCCATCTGGCAAATATTACCTCCAGGACCAGGGGATCCAGTGACCATTCGTGATGGCCCTGGGAAATCCTGCTGAGAGCATCTGCCAGGACATTGTCCTGGCCTGGGAGGTGAACTGCCATAAGGGAGGTATTCAGGGAGTAAGCCAGAGACCACAACTTCATTGCTTCGGTGCACAAGGCCATAGACTGAGTGCCTCCGTGCTTGTTGATGTACCACATTGTAGTGGTGGTGTCTGTTCTGACCTGTACAACTTTGTTCTGAACAGATTTGGAAAAAGCTTGAAGTGCTAGAAAAACTGCTCTGAGCTCCAACAGGTTGATGTGGAGCAGAGATTCCTGAGGGGACCACAGTCCCTAGGTAGTGAGGTCGCCCAAGTGAGCTCCCCACCCCAAGAGAGATGCATTTGTAGTAAGGATTAAAGAGTGAGACTGAGTGACAAAGGGAACCCCTTGTCTCAGATTGCTCTGATCCTGCCACCACTGTAGGGCTTGGATCAGGGTTCGAGTCACTGGGATCAACTTGGTTAGAGGGTCCTTTCTTTGAGACCAAAAGGCTCTCAAATGGAACTGGATGTCCCTCATCTGAAATCTTGCACCTTGCACTACTGCTGTAGAAGCAGCCATGTGCCCCAGGAGCTGTAGAAAATGCCTTGCTGGTCGAGAGACCTGCAGGGTGAATGAGGAGGCCAGAGAGACCAGGGTCCTTGCCCTGTCCAACGGAAGGAAGGCTCTGGCTTCCTCTGTGTTCAGTTCTGTGCCTATGAAGGTGAGGAGCTGGACAGGCTCTAGAACTGACTTTGGAAGATTCAGAAGGAAACCTAGAGAGGTAAGCAGTTGCTGAGTTATCTGAAGATGTAACTTGACTTGGTCTGGAGACTGGCCTATGAGCCAGTTGTCCAGGTGTAGGGAAGATGGCAATTTTTGCCTTCTTAGGGAAGCAACTGCTACTGCCAGGCATTTGTGAATACCCTTGGAGCAGAGGTGAGGCCAAAGGGCATTGCTCTGGACTGGTAATGGCCTGAGGGCAGCTCGAACCTGAGGTACTTTTGATGGGAGCTTCTGATGAGAATATGGAAGTAGGCATCCTTGAGGTCCAGGGACGCTAGCCAGTCCCCTGGCTTTAGAGAGGGTAGAATAATTCCCAGAGTCACCATTTTGAATTTTGGTTTTAAAAGGTGCTTGTTTAAGTATCTGAGATCCAGGATGGGCCACCATTCTCCTGTCTTTTGGGTAAGAAGTACCTGGAGTACAATCCTTTGCCCTGGTGTAGGGGTGGAACCCTTTCCACGGCTCTGAGAGCCAGGAGGGTAGAGACTTCTGCCTCTAGGACAAGTGCCTCTGACGGATTTGCAGGTGGAAAGGATCTGGTTCTCATCTTTGGAAATTTTTTGAAGCTGAGAACCAGTCCCTGGCTTACTACTTCCAGGACCCACTTGTCTGATGTCAGAGACTTCCAGTCCTGGACAAAGTAAGCCAGCCTGCCCCCTACAGGTAGATGAGAATCGGCCCTGGCCACCCCATCAGGGTGCCTGCTTGGCAGGGGCTTTAGGCTGAGGGGTGGAAGCAGGCCTGCTTATACCCCGTCTGCCTCTCCCTCTAAAGAACCTCCTCTGGGCGTAAGCTGAAGAGGAGGCCTGGACTTGGTAAACAGGCCTATGAAAAGGCCTGCCTCTGCCAGGCTGCCTTTGAGGAGTGGCCTGCCTTTCCTTGGCCTGTGCACTCCTATAGGTGGTCCTATACTCATCTATTTTCTTCATGTAATTCTCTGTCTGCTCCCCAAACAGAGAATTACCCACAACAGGAAAATCCATGGCCTTAGTCTGGGTATCCTGTGACAGGCTAGTACATCTGAGCCAAGCCATTCTGCGAAGTACTAACATACTAACATACTATTTTCCAGCAGATTAGGCCTTCTGGTCTATCGAGTCTGCTCGAACCTAGATCCTTAGTTGGGTGCCGAGACCCTCCCATCCCTTGTGCTCCAGAAACCCCTATCATCCATCCCCTGGACAGGCCATCATCTGATACATCCACTTTCTGTGTCTGTCCCACCTCTCTTAAAGCCCTCCACTGTGGATCTCTGAACCAGCTCACCAGGCAGAGCATTCCAAGGGTCCACCACCCTCTCAGTGAAAACCTCCTCCTCTTTCCCCCTCACCCTTCCACCTTCAAACCATGCCCTCTGGTGATGCCTCCCTGCTTTAGTCTAAAGATCCCCTCCATGTTTACCCTATTTATTCCCTTGAGGTACTTGAAGACCTCAATCATGTCCCCCTGTCTCTCCTCTCCTCCAATGAAAACAGGCAGAGCTCCTCAAGTCTGTCCTCGTAAGTCAAATCCCCTAGCCCTCGTATCATCTTTGTTGCCCTCCTCTGTACCCTCTCCAGGAGCTGTATGTCCCTCTTCAAGTGTGGTCTCCAGTACTGTACACAGTACTCAAGGTGTGGTCTAACCAGTCCATTGTACAGCGGCAGAATCACTTCCTTGCTCCTAGAGGTGATCCCCCTTACGATGCATCCCAACATCCTGTTTGCCTTGCTAGCTGCTCTCCTGCACTGCTCAGAGTTATTCATACATGTATCCACCATGCCCCTAGGTCTTTTCCCCTGTTGAGGCTTCCAGCGCCTCCCTCCCAGGGTGTACCTGTGTTTAGGGTTTCCCGACCAAGATGCAACACCTTGCACTTGGTGATATTGAAATTTAATTTCCATGTGTGAGCCCAGCTTTCCAGGGTGTCCAGGTCCCTTGCAGGGCCAACCTCCCTCTTCTCCCTCAACTACTGCTCCCATCTTGGGTCATCCTGAAGAGACTCATTTCACACCTATAACCATCCCTGATGTCCGAATGTATGCATTAAACAGGATTGGACCCAGGACCGAGCCCTGTGGTACACACTACCAACCTCTGTAGGGTTCGAGCTCCCACAGACCACTACTCTCTGGAGGCCCAGCTATCCAGTTTTCAATCCATCTGACCATCAAAGGGCCTACTCCTAACCCCATCAGTTTCTCCACCAGACCATTGTGGGGGACAGAGTCAAATGCCTTGCTGAAGTCCAAGAATAATACATCCACAGTGCCACAGATGTAGCCATGACTCTTGATGACACATCATTAGAGTCCACTGCAGCATGGAATTGCACCTTAGATGCCTCAATACCATCAGCAGCCACCTGCTCCAGCTCTTTGGCAAGCTGGCCAGGGATCTGTTTTGCTAGAGCCATAACAGTATCCCATCTGGATTTCTGGTATCTAGCAACATAAGCCATATAATTTGCCTGTCTGAGTCCCAAGGATGCTGCCATGTACTGTTTCTTTGCCATGGCATCAATCCTCCTGGAGTCCTTGTCAGGAGGTGTGAAGCCAAGGGAATATTTGCGTTGTCACAGGCTGCAGCCTGCACTACTAACATGGCTGGCATTGTTGTGTAAGAACTCCGTATCAGAACCTGACAATGTGTACCTCTTGTCCATTCTCTTATCAACAGGAGGTATAGTGTGAGGAGTTTTAGAATTTTCTGTCTGTTTCCAAAAGATTTATGCAAAGGAATAGACAGTCTCCTAGACGCTGGGATATCCATCATTTCCACATAGTCAGGCTCCTCTTGATCATCCACAGCTTCCTCCATAGGGAGCTGGAGGGTTTCAGCCACTTTTTTATAAAACATAAAATGAGAAGGGGACTCAGAAAGCCTAGGAGGAGACACTCCTGAAGGTCTGTCTGGGAAATGTCCGGTTCAATGGGCACATCCAGACTTTCAAATCCACATTCACTCTCCTCATACTCCTCTTCCCCCTCCTCCGGTTCATAAAATTCCTCTAAATCATACTCTTGAACCGTGGAACCGCCGAACCGTGACAAGCATTTGATGGTGCCGGTTCGGTCAGAACCGGGAAAGCGACTGGACAATTTTAATCGCTTTGGCTATTTCTTCAGCGGTTGGAGAGGAAAGTTTTGGCTCAACACCAGCTGATTTCCTAGTCCTTTTTGCTGGAACCGACTCCTCCGAGTCAGCTCTCCTTTTGCCCGAGGAAGTCTCGCCCTGGTCAGAGGGCACTCCCTCTGGTTCGGTTGGAACAGAACCGCGCTGGCCATCCGGGTCAGCAGACTTCTTGGCCTCCCTTTCCCTGAGCCTACCAACTCTCTTTTCCAGGGTAGCTGCAGGAAAATTTTTACAAATCTGTCAGTCTGCATTGAGGTGGTCAAACCCCAGACAATAAACACAGGTGGTGTGGGGGTCAGCCTTGGCAAAGACTTCCCCACAGACACTGCAGTGTTGAAACCCAGTGGGCCCAGTTTTTCTTTTGGGTTTCTCAGACATAGTGCCAGTCCTAACCAAACTTGCCCGTTTATGGCAAATCCACCAAGAAAGACCCTCTTATCGGTTCCCAACAGTGTCACGGGTCATGGAAAAAAACGTAATAAAATCCTTTTTTTTTAGAACCAATAAGAACCGGTAACCACACTCTAAAAGACAGATTAATGTATTTTACAACAACCTGATCAGTTCAAACCGAACCAATAACCGTTTACAAGTTCCACACAGAAGAAATAAATGTAAAACCTATCTAGTACTCACAATACCACAGACAGAGCTTGAACCAACCGGTTGCGGTTTAAATTCGGTCAAAAAACCGAGAAAATAATACTTTAACCGACAAAATGAACCGAGCAGAAGGAGAAAATCTCCGGAGCGACTGTTCAGTGAGGCGGAGTAAAGAATCTGACAGTTTGAGTTTGAAGAACAACAGACAGAGTTTTCAACCGAGCTCGAGCTCAGCGTTCCATGCCTGGCATGGAAAGTTAACTCTTTCACCTCCGGAGCAGTTTGAAGGTTGGGACTCACTGCATATGTCATAATATAGCAAGACTTCATGTTGTTTGAAGGACTGACAGTTGTGAAAATGACACTTGTTCACACCTCCTCTGGAGGGAGTGGGTGCAGGTCTAGCCGTCTTAATAGCAGACCTAGTCTCCTGCGTGGCATCCAGAGCTTGCTCCAACTGAGGCCCAAATAGATACACACCATCAAAGTGTAAGGCCATAACTTGCTGCTGGGCATCATTCATGAAGCCCGAAGTACGAAGCCAAGAGTAGTGGCGGGTGCAGATGCCAGCCGCTGCCGCCTGGGACGCAGTATCAAAGGCATCCATTGCAGCTTTAACCTGTTGGTTATTGGATTTGATACCCCTAGTTATGGTGTGAAGCAACTCTGAGCTAGTTTCCGATTCAGGCAGAGCTTCCACCATTTCTTTGAGGGAATGCCAATGCATAGACTCATTTTCAGAAAAAAAAGCCCTGGTAGCTGGCAATGCGCATCCCCAGGGTTGAGGCAGCAAAGACTCTTACCTAAGGTGTCTATCATACGAGATTCTTTGTTTATTGGTCGGGCCGTAGATCCTTGAGGAAGGACGGCCTTATCATTCTCTGCCAAGATCACAATGGCATCAGCAAAGGCTTGTGAGGCCAAAATAGGATGATCCTTGGGAGGAGCATACTTCCTATCGATGGACTTGGCCACAGAAGGAATGAGAGCTGGATTCTTCCAATCATCTGAAAGAGGGTCTCGAAAGATGGTTGTACCGGAGGGGTTAAATCCATAGGGATCTCCAGGACATGAAGATACTGGAGTCATAAAAGCTTCCCAGGATCAATCTCTGAAGCTTGGACAGAGAGGGTAGAGTTGAAGTTTTTTAGCAGAGACATAAAGGATAGATTTTCCACCACAAGCTCTGCAGCAGGATTGATTGCTGCTCCGAGGACAGTATCATCAACATCATCACCTAGACGAAGATCTGGGTCAGGCTCAAAATCATCTCCCGACAATCCAGGGGGGGACTGCAAGCACAGAAAAGGAGTGAAAATTAGGAGGAAGAACAGAAGAGGAAAGAATTGGAGTCAAAGACCCCCGAAGACTGGTTGGCACCGTGCTATTCCCCGGTGCCTGCAGAAGTGGCGCACCACACAGCGACGACAGCGCGCATGGTGCCAAGGATGGCACTGACAACATGCACAGTGCAAAGGACAGCAGTGACAATGTGCACAGCACAGAGGATAGCGCTGACAGTGCATATGGTGCCGTAGAGCCCCCAGTGCTAAATGAGCCCACAGCACTGACAACGGCGCCAAGCTCGTCCCAGAGGTAAAAATACTGCAATTTGATGAAAAACAGGGAAAAATGGCAGGAGATAGAGGCATTGGTGTGGACCCCTGCACTGCAACCATGTGAGGGAGAATAAACACCAGAGCATGGAGTCGACGGCACCTAAGAAGGCTCCGCGCGACTAGGAAGGCCCGACCACCCTACCCATTCTCCCAGAGCCGAGTGGGCCAAAGGCCTCGGCATCGGAGTCACCGGCTTGGGCAACTGGACCAACCTCCGAGCCCATTGCTCCACAACAGCAGCCCACTGGTGAAACTGCTCATCGGAAACTCCCCGGAAGGGTGGAGAGGGGCTCTGATGTCGAAGAGGTCAGCCATCGGAGACAGAGACCAGCGACTCTGACAGAGGTGGAGACCGCTGCCTGACCCCAACTGACTGTCTACACGCAGACATACCAGAGGGCAACCTCAAGTGATACCTTTTCCTCTTTGACCTATGCGTCGAAGAGAAACTCGAGGCCGAATGGCACAGAGAATGGGACCATTTCCTTTTATGCTTTCGGCGGGAACACCCATCCCCGAGCACTGAACCGTCCATTGTTGGACATCCCCCCCTTCTAGGGAGGGTAGCAGTCCACACCCAGCCCGGCTGACTGAACAGCTTTCATACAAAGTCTCCCTACCGTCACCTGACCCGCTCATGGTCGACTTTGTCAATGGAGGGCTGAAGACTTCTTGATGTACAATTTAAATATATAGAATATAATCAGTACTTCGAAATAAAACTACAAAACAATAAACTGAACTATTGCTGCTAGTGAAGTTTAACTCCCAGCAGGCGAGCAATGTCGTCATTCGATGGCTGGAAAAAAGGAACTGAGGCGGTTGGAGGGTTGACACCGAGACAGTCTTTACTGCATGAGCTGAGGCTCACAGTGCCACTTCCTCACGGCTCCATCTCTGGCGCCAGCCCTCTAGGAAAAAAGTTTGCTCCCGCTGGGTCCTAGTGCCTCCGGTGAACTCCCATTAGCTTGAATGAGTGGTGGAGACTTTACGTCCAGGAAAATCAGGATGAACCTATGTTTAAAAAATGTAATGGGTTACCGTGCATAACATAGGTAAACCTCAGACAGAAGAATTGGTTATATCACAAAAGTATAGAACAGAGTTGCTACAGATAGCACATGCTAGTCCAATGGCTGGTCACTCAGGGAGGGATCGCACCCTTGCCAGATTGCTGTATAGATTTCACTGGCTTGGAATTCATGAAGATGTTACTACCTATTGTAATTACTGTGCTGAGTGTTAGAAAGTAGCCCCAGTCACTACAAAAGACAAGGTGCCCCTACCCTTGACAGATGTGCCTTTTCAGAGAATTACAAAGGATGTGGTTGGTCCTTTAGACAAAAGTAAAAAGGGTAATAGATTTATCCTGGTAGTATGCAACTATGCTGCTCTATAACCAGAAGCAGTTCCAATGCGTACTGTTATAGCTTCAAAAGTGGCAGCAGAGCTTGCAAACATTTTCAGCAAAACGGGAATACCTAAAGAAATTATTACTGATCAGGGTAGTAATTTTGGTGCTGCATTACTTAAGTAGCTGTACAGACTACTAGGTACCACAGCCATAAGAACCTCCCCCATCACCCTCAGACAGACGGTTGTGTTGAGCGTTTTACCCAAACTCTAAAACACATGTTAAAAAGGTTTGTAAAAGGGGAAGGGGGAAAGACTGCGACCAATACTTGCCTTACTTACTTTTTGTTTACAGGACTAGGACTATAGGGCATCTGGTTGATAATGGAACTAGACTATCAGACATTGACACAGCTAACCAATTTAATAACTACTTTTGCTCAGTTTTTTCTAAACAAATGTCAGTTACCCCCACTTACCAGAAACCAGTCTGATAATTATAATATCACAACATCTGATATCGCCCAGGCTATAAATAAACAGAACAAAAATACTAGTCCCAGCTCTGATGGCATGCACCCTTGGTTTTTGGTTGAAACTGCTCAGAGTATCTCTAAACCCCTATCAATCATTTTCAATAAATCTTTACAAGAAAGTTCAATACCCAATGTATGGCACACAATGACTGTTACCTCAATATTTAAAAAAGGAAACAGAGACAATGTTCAGAATTATCGCCCCATCTGTCTGACCTCTGTAGTAGGAAAGTTAAGGGAAAGGGTTATAAAGACAAAGATTGAACAGGAGTGTACTACACTAAGGATTCAAGACCTTTTACAACATGGGTTTACACTAAAGTGCTCATGCACAACTAACTTGATATCCTTTTATGAAAATATTAGTGCATTACTGGACGTGGATATCCCCACTGATGTGGTACTATTAGATTTTAGTCATGCTTTTGATAGAGTTCCACATAAACTTATAACTAAAATGTTTACTCTGGGTCTATCTTCTGAAATTGTTAACTGAACATCAGATTTGTTAACAAACAGAACCCAAAGAGTCAGGATTAACAATGTCCTATCTGACTGGGGCACAGTGTTAAGTCAGTGTTGGGACCAACACTGTTTAATCTTTTCATTTGTGATTTACAGCCAGGACCCAATACCTACATGTCAAAATTTGCCAATGACACAAAATTAGGGGGTAGGGTAAATAATTCTGATAATATAGCTTCACTAGAATTAGATCTGGGAAAAGTTGAACAATGGGCCAAAAAGAAAAAATTACTCACCTTAGTAATTGCTTTTCTTCTCATGGAGTCTTGCTATATTATGACTATATGCAGTCAGCCACTGCAGCTGAACTGCCCCGGAGAGGAAAGAGTTAACTCCAGAGAGTCTGGAGTTCCACAGCGCGAGGGCGCTATACCAAAGCTCTATCTGGCCAGTTTCAAATGAAACTGTCAGATCTTTACGAAGCTAACACTAAGCAACAAGTCTGTGTGGAAAGCTCTACACTAGCCAAGTGGCTACCTACTAGTAGGAATAACAACAATATAAACAGCAATAATAATAATAACAATGAATAATAGTATTATTAGTTTCTCCCTAACAAGCACTATTAGACCCCCTTCCCCAAGACTCAAGTCCAGGAAGGGGGCCAACATATTACTTAAAACAGAAATACCTAATTCCCTAACCCTAAATAAAGGGGGTGAAGGGAAGAACTAAAATGCATGACACAGTGCTTGCACTAATTTGCCACCCTACCCAAGTAGAAGTTCTGAGAGGGGCAGGAGGGAGGGAGGTGGTCATAATATAGCAAGACTCCATGAGAAGAAAAGCAATTACTAAGGTGAGTAATTTTTTCTTCAAACACCATGAAGACTTGCTATATTATGACTATATGCAGATTACACAGCAGTACCTCCATGGAGGAGGTCAGAACCTACTTAGGAAATAGGCTCTGAAGCACAGCTGTGCCAAAAGCGAAGCATCTCTGGACTGAATATCCAGGGAATAATGCTTAGTAAAAGTGTGAACTTCTTTTCCAAGTAGCAGCTTGACAGATTTCCAGAATGGGAATATCTCTAGCAACCGCTAGAGATGCAGCTGTACCCCTGGTGGAGTGAGCCCTCAGTCCTGAGGGGTTCTCTACCTAGTTTTGATAACAAAATTGGATACAAGAGACAATCCACCTTGCAATTGTCCTCTTAGTGGCAGGTTTCCTTTGCCAACCTCGCCATAGGTAAGGAAGAGTTGGAGGATTCAACCTGTGACCCTTGGTGCTGCTCCAAATAGTAGCTTAAGGCTCTTTGACGTCCAAGCTGTGCAGACTCTCTCACCTGAGGAAGAATGCTCAGTGAAAAATACTGGAAGAGAGATGGATTGGTTCAGGTGGAAATCTGAAACCACTTTAGGCAAAAACTTTCTGTTAGTCCTGAGGACTACCTTATCTCTGTGGAAAGAGATAAAATCTTCTTCCACTGACAGGGTCTGTAGTTCACTTATGCGTCTGGCAGAAGTGATAGCCACTAGGAAAACAGTTTTCCAAGTCAGAAACTTGAGCTCTGCTGAGGACAGAGGCTCAAAGGGGGGTTGCATTAACTGAGCAATGCAAACATTCAGGTCCCAAGCGGGAGCTGGTTCTCGAACAGGAGGGTTGGTGTGAAGTAACCCTTTAAAAAACTTGGAAAGCACAGGGTGAGAAGAAAAGGAAGCAGGCTTCCCTGCTGACAGAAAAGCAGAGACAGCTGCCAGATGAACCTTTAAGGTAGCTGGCCTAAGGCCTAAGGAATTTAAATGGACCAAATAGTCCAGTAAATGGGCAGATCAGCAGATTCTGGGATAATCTGCTCTCAGAGCACCAGATGGAAAACCTTTTCCACTTAGGAATTGTAATGGCTCCTAGTGGAAGGCTTCCTGAAGCCTTTAAATATCCAAAACACCTTGAGAAAGGTGTAAGTCAGCAATTCTAACTCCCTCAAGAGCCATGCCTTGAGATGGAGGGATATGAGGTCTGGATACTACACTCTCCCTGTGCACAGGCCAGTAAGTCATGGACTCTGGGCAAGCTCAGGGCAGGGTGGACTGTCAAGGACAGAAGCAGTGGGTACCAGGGCTGTCTGGCCCAATCTGGAGCAGTCAGAATCACCTTGCAGGGCTGAGATCTGATTTTTACTAGTACCCTGAAAAGAAGGGAAAGGGGAAAGGCATACAGGAACTTCCCTTTCCAATCCAACTGAAAGGCGCCCAGGGGACTGATCCCAGCACTGGAGGCCTGCAACAAACAGAGGAAGTTGGTGGTTGTCTGGGGCTGCGAAAAGATCTATCTGAGGGTGCCCCATCTGGCAAAAGACTGACCCCAGCACCTGAGGATTCAGAGCCCATTCGTGATGGCCCTGAGAAATCCTGCTGAGGGCATCCTCCGCCAGGACATTGTCCTTCCCTGGAAGGTGAACTGCTATCAGGGAAGTGTTCAGGAGTAAGCCAGAGACCATAACTTCATATTGCTTCGTGCACAAGGCTGATGACCGAGTGCCCCTTGCTTGTTGATGTACCACATTGTTGTGGTGTTGTCTGTCCTGACTTGAACTACTTTGTTCTGGACAGAAGCTGAAAATGCCTGAAGAGCTAAAAGGACAGCTCTGAGTTCCAAAAGATTGATGTGGAGCAGAGATTCCTGGGAGACCACACTCCCTGAGTGGACAGGACTCCCTAGTGAGCTCCCCACCCTAACAGGGAAGCATCCGTGGTGAGGGTGAGGGAGGGAAACGGAATGAAAGGAACCCCTTGTTTTAGATTGCTTTGATCCTGCCACCAGTGTAAGGCCAGGATCAGGGTTTGGGTCACTGGAACCAATTTGGAAGGGGTCCCTCCTTTGAGACCAATAGGCCCTCAAATGGAACTGAATGTCCCTCATCTGGAATCTTGCTCCTTGCACTACAGCTGTGGAAGCAGCCAAGTGCCCTAGGAGTTGCAGAAAATGCCTTGCTGGTCGAGAGACCCTGGGGTAAAGGAGGATGCCAGGCAATGAGTCTGTCTACCCTTTCCGAGGGAGAAATGCCCTGGCTAACTTTTGTGTTAATTCTGCACCTATGAAAGTTAGTACCTGAACTGGTTCGAGAACTGACTTTGGTAAATTCAGCAGGAATCCCAGGGAAGTGAGAAGCTGCTGGGTGACTTGCAAGTGGGATTTTACCTGATCTGGGGACTGACCCACTATGAGCCAGTCGTCCAGGTAAGGAAACACAGCAATCCCTTGCCTTCTTAAATGAGCCACTACCACAGCTAGACATTTCGTGAATACCCTTGGCGCAGAGGTAAGGCCGAAGGGCATTGCCCTGAACTGGTAGTGGCCTGGGGTGAGTTCAACCTGAGGTACTTTCGTGAGAAGGCCTGATCAGAACATGAAAATAGGGCATCCTTGAGGTCCAGGAAGCTAACCAGTCCCTGGCCTCAGGGAGGAAAAATCATTGTCAGAGTTAACATTTTGAACTTTGGTTTCAAAAGATGCTTGTTCAGGTACCTTAAATCTAAAATGGCCGCCATTCTCCTGTCTTTTGGGGTAAGAAAGTATCTTGAGTACAGCCCTTGCCCTGATGGCAGGAGGGACCCTTTCTACTGCTTTGCAGTCCAAGAGAAAAACCTCTGCTTCCAAAGCAAGGGCTTCTGAAGGATTTGCAGGTGGAAAATGTCTGGCTCTCATCTTCGAAACTGTTTGAAGCTGAGAACCAGACCCTGGCCTATTACCTCCAGAACCCACCTGTCCGAGTTAGGGACACCCAGTTCTGGCTGAAATAAACCAACCTGCCCCCCACTGGTACAGGAGAATCGGCCCTGGGCACCCCATCAGGGTGCCTGCTTGGCAGTAGCCTTAGGCTGAGGGGAGGGGGACGGTTTACTTGTGCCCCGTCTACCTCTGCCTCTAAAGAAACCCCTCTGTGCAAATGCAGAGGCCGCCTGAAATTGGTAAAAAGGCCTGTGGAAAGGCCTGCCCTACCTCTGGGCGTGCCTCTGTGGAGTGGCATGCCTGCGCCTTAGCCTGGGCACTTTTGTAGGTAGTTCTGTATTCATCCATCTTTTTCATATATAGTTTTCTGTTTGTTCCCCAAACAGAGAATTACCACAACAGAAAATCCATAGCCTTTGACTGAGTATCTTGGGACAGATTAGTGCATCTGAGCCATGCCAACCTACGGAAAGCTACAGAAGTGGCCATGACCCTAGAGGAAACATCATTAACATCAACAGCAGTATGAAATTGAACTTTAGAGGCTCATGCCATCAGCAGCCACCTGTTCCAACTCACTAGCCAGCTGGCCATGGGCCTGCTTGGCTAACTGCAATACTGTGTCCCACCTAGATTTCTGATATCTAGCCACATAAGCCATATAATTTGCCTGCCTGAGTCCCAAAGAAGCTGCCATATACTGTTTTTTGCCATGGCATCAATCTTCCTGGAATCCTTATCAGGAGGATGTGAGGCCAGAGAATAATAGCCTTGTCACAGGCTGCAGCTTGTACCACACCTACATGACTACACTGCTCAGTGAGGAAGTCTGTATCAGAGCCTGACAAGGTATATCTTCTGTCCATTTTTTATCTACAGGAGGGATAGAATGAGGATTTTTAAAATCTTTGTTGTTTGCTTCCTAAATGACTTATGCAAAGGAATAGACAACCTCCTAGACTCTGGTATATCCATCATTTCTACATAATCAGGCTCCTCTTGCTCATCCACAGCTTCCTCTAAAGGAAGCTGGAGGTTTCTGCAACCTTTTGTAAAACATAAAATGAGAAGGGACTCAGACAGAATAGGAGGAGATTCTAAAGGTCTGTCTGGAGAAATGGCCAGTTCAATGGGCATGTCCAGACCCTCCCAGCCACACATGTAATGATCAAATTCATCCTCCCTCTCCTGTGGTTCATAAAATTCCTCAACATCATACTCCTGAACCACTGGCACTGAACGAACCAACCTTTTACCAACTGTAGGTGGTTGGCGGACCCTGAGACAGTGACTGGACAATCTCTATGGCTTTAGCTATTTCTGCAGCGGTTGGAGAACAATTTTGGACTCCAAACCTACTGATTTCTTAGTCTTTTTCACTGAGACTGGTTCCCCTAGAACCAGCCTTCCTTTGCCGAGGAAGTCTCGCCTGGTCAGAGGCACTCCCTCTGGTCAGTGGTGCTGGACTGGGCTGGCCATCCGGTCACAGGACTTCTTGGCCTCTCGTTCCCTGGCCGGCCCAATCTCTTTTCCAGGGTGGCTGCAGGAAATTTTACACACCTGGCAGTCTGACAGAGGTGGTCAGCCCCAGACAATAAACACAAGTGGTGTGGGTCAGCCTTGGCAAAGGCTTCCCACAGACATCACAGTGTTGTAGAAACCAGTGGGCCCAGCTTTTCTTTTGGGTTTCTCAGACATAATGCCAGCTAACCAAAAACTTGCCCTTTTGATGGCGGTGCCAGGCAAGATTACCCTTATCGGTTCCTAAGCAGGTATCGCGGTTTTGAAAAAACCTATTTTAAAAGCAAGGTTTTTAGAACCGATAAGAACCGGGAACCGCATCTAAAGCCCAACCACACTTTAAAGCGTTAAATTAAGCAAACCGATCGGGTTCAAAACCAAACCGATAATTGAATTTCCACACAGACTTTAAATTTTCTACTTACGGTTTACCAGATAGAGCTTTTAACCAAATGCGTAAAATAAATACTTTTTGCTGGTTCAAATGAATCAAAATACTCACAATCCTAGAAATGAACCGATGTGAAGGAGCTGATCTCCGGAGCGACTGTTCAGTGAAGCGGAGTAAAGAATCTGACAGTTTCATTTGAAACTGGCCAGATAGAGCTTTGGTATAGCGCCCTCGCGCTGTGGAACTCCAGACTCTCTGGAGTTAACTCTTTCCTCTCCGGGGCAGTTCAGCTGCAGTGGCTGACTGCATATAGTCATAATATAGCAAGACTTCATGGTGTTTGAATAACGACGTGCACTTTAATCAAGATAAGTGTATGGTCATACACCTTGGTAAAAACAACCCAAATAATATATATTACTTAAATAAGTTGCCACTTAAAACATCTACAGTGCCTTCAAAAAGTATTGGCCCCCCTTGGATTTTGTCACATTTTGTGATGTTGCAAACTCAAATTAAAATACATTTATACGGGATTTTTCTGTCACGTACCTACACAAATTATAATGTCAAATTGGAATGAAACTTCTGGAATTTTTTGTACATGTAATTTAAAATAAAACCCTGAAATGTCTTGATTTGATAAGTATTCACCCCCTTTGCTATGACACTCCAAAGTGAGCTCTGGTGCATCCAATTTCCTTGTGAGAGCACTCTAAAACTTGAATGGAGTCCACCTGTGGTCAGTTCAAATGGTTTACATGATTTCAGAGGAAATACACATGTCTATATAAGGTCCCACTGTTGACATAGAAACACATAGAAACATAGAGAAACATAGAATTTGACGGCAGATAAGGACCGCTTGGCCCACCTAGTCTGCCCATTTTCCTACCTAACAGATAAGCTGCAGATCCTAATTAATCAACAGCTTACTTCCTCCTACCCCCACTAGGACTGCCTTTGCCTGTCCATGCATTCTTGAAGTCCCCACTGTTCTCGACTCCACAACCTCCTCAGGAGGCTGTTCCATGCATCCACAACCCTCTCTGTGAAAAAATACTTCCTCACATTACCTCTGAGCTGTCCCCCCTCTATCTTCAAATTGTGCCCCCTTGTTCTTGCACATCTCTTCTTCTGGAAGATGCTACCCTCTTGGACTTTGTTAATTCCCTTGAGGTACTTGAAAGTTTCTATCATGTCCCCTCTCTCCCTTCTTTCCTCAAGGCTATACATATTAAGCTCCTTTAGTCTTTCTTCGTATGTCTTCTGGTGCAGACCCTGCACCATTTTGGTTGCCCTCCTCTAGACAGCCTCCACTCTGTCTCTGTCTTTGCAGAGATGGGGTCTCCAGAACTGCACACAGTACTCCAGATGGGGTCTCACCAACTGTCTGTACAGAGGGATAACAACTTCTTATTTTCTACTACTGATGCCTCTTCCTATGCATCCCAGTATCCTCCCAGCCTTCCTTACTGCCTTCTCACATTGCTTGCCCACCTTTAGGTCATCTGATATAATTACCCCCAGGTCCCTTTCCATTTTTACTGTTGTCAGTATCTCACCCCCATTCTGTACGCTTCCCCTGGGTTTTTGTTTCCCATGTGCACGCAGTACTTCAGGTGGGGTCTCACCAACTGTCTGTACAGAGGGATACTAACTTCCTGTTTTCTACTGCTGATGCCTCTCCCTATGCATCCCAGGATCCATCCAGCCCTCCTTGCTGCCCTCTCACATTGCTTGCCCACCTTTAGGTCATCTGATATGACTACCCCCAGGTCCCTTTCCATTTTTGTTGTTGTTAGTATCTCACCCCCATTGTGTACTCTTCCCTGGGTTTTTTGTTTCCATGTGCATTACCTTGCACTTCCTTGCATTGAATCTGAGCTGCCATACATTTGACCATTCCTCCAACCTTGCCAAGTCCCTTCTCACCCTTTCCACTCCATCTTGTGTATCAACCCTGTTGCAGATCTTTGTGTCGTCTGCAAAGAGACATACTTTTCCTTCCAGTTCCTCTGCAATGTCACTTATAAAGACATTAAAAAGGACCGGTCCCAGTAGTGAACCCTGCGGTACCCCACTAGTAACCCTCCTTTCTTCACTGTGTACTCCATTTTCTACTACCCTTTGCGTCCTGTTATCTAGCCAATTTTTTATCCAGGCTACCACCTTGGGACCCACTCCAAGGCTGGCTAACTTGTGTATTAATCTTCTGTGTGGGACTGTATCAAATGCCTTGCTAAAATCTAAGTAGGCCATGTCCACAGCCCCTCCCTGGATCCTAAGATATACTATGCTAACTTCCTCAAGAAATGGGTTGAAAAAATGTCAAAAGCTGCTTTGTTAGTTTTACCAAAAACTGATAAAGAAGATATTGATGTAGCTTATGACAGACTGGAAATGAAAATTACGTACCTACCATAATTCTTGATCTTCTTGGACAAAGTCTCCACCACTCATTCACTCTGATGGGGAACTACGCTGGAAGCGCTAGGACCCAGCGGGAGCAAACTTTTTTTGCAGGAGGGTTGGCGCCAGAAATGGAGCTGCAAGGAGTGGCGCCGCAAGCCTTGGCTCATGCGGCAATGACTATCTCGGTGTCGACCCTCCAACCGCCTCAGTACCTTTTTTTCCGAGGAGGTGCATCGTAACTAACCTAGGATAGCCTAACAAAAACCAGACACAAGATAATGCGGAAGACCCGTATAAGAAGGGTCAAGAAAGAAGTCCTCACTGCCTCAAGATTGAGGGAGTGAAGACCAACAACAGAGGGGAGCTCAGGGGATGGTTGGTGGGCATGTGAATGAGTGGTGGAGACTTCATCCAAGAAGATTAAGAATTACGGTAGGTACATAATTTCCATATCTTCCTGGACATAAAGTCTCCACCACTCATTCATACTGATGGAAGAGTACCAAGCTAATAATCCCCCGAGAGGGCGGCAGGAGAGATCAACAGCTCACAAATTTAGGACAGAAATCCATTAAGGATGGTTCTGCCAAACAAAAGATGTTGCCTAGCATGGACATCCAGGGCACAGTGCTTGATGAAAGTATGCACTGGGCTCCAGGTAGCCGCATTGCAAATATCTGCAATAGACACGTTGTGGATTTCCGCTAGGGATGTCGCGACCGCTCTAGTAAAGTCAGCATACACTCTGCCCTCCAGCTTAACCTGCACCATGAAATAACAGTGGCGAAAGCATGCCACCAGCCATGCTGAAATGCATCCGATAGCGACAGGTTGACCCAGCTGAGTCTCGCTGAAGGAAACAAACAGTTGTTGAGCTTTGCGAATTTCTTTTGTTCTATCTAAATAGAAATGCAGAGCTCTTTTGATGTCCAAAGAATGAAGGTAATGCTCTCCTTCATTTTGGAAGTTCGCAAAGTAAGCAGGAAGGACTAAAGGTTGGCTTAGATGGAATTCTGTAAACAACCTTAAGGAGAAACTTAGGAAGGGTCCTAAGAACTACTTTGTCTTTATAAAACACAGTATATGGAGGGTCTGTGACCAAAGCATGTATCTCAGAGACCCTGTGGGCCGAGGTGATGGCCATCAGGAAGGCCGTTTTCCAAGAGAGAAATTTCAGCTCACAGGTAGCTAGAGGCTCGAAAGGTTTTCAAGAGAGCATGTCTAGAACAAGATTAATGTCCCAGGTTGCGACTGGATGTCTGATAGGAGGTCTGGTATGCAGAATTCCCTTAAGAAACCTCTTAACCACAGGTAATTGAGCCAGTGACAAGGACAGTACTGGCTCATGATAAGCTGAAATGGCACAAAGGTGGACTTTGACTGTAGAGTATTGTAGACCTGAATTTGAGAGGTCTAAAAGGTGCTATAGAACTTCATTGGGTGGGCAGGAAAAAGGATTCAAAGAGGATTTTGCACACCAGAGCCAAAAACGCTTCCATTTGGCTGTATAAGTTTTTCTAGTGGCTGGCTTGCGCGCAGCCAGAAGAATATCTGAAACTCTGTGAGAGACATTGAACCTGTTCACCTCTATCTCTTCAGGAGCCAAGCATGAAGGTGAAGTGATCTTAGATTGGGATGGACCACAAGCCATTGAGTCAGAAGGTTCATCTGAGGGGGAAGCGCTTTCAGAGGGGTTTCTGACATACTGTTAAGTAATAGAAACCATATTTGTCGAGGCCAGAACAGAGCAATGAGGATCATTTTGTCCCCCTGGGACTCGAACTTGAGAAGTACCCTCTGAATTAGAGGAAGAGGCGGAAAGGTGTATAGAAAGTGTTTTGACCACTTCAGCCTGAACGCATCCTGACAGAAAATGGCAGGCCCTGGATTTCTGGAGCAAAAGAGAGGCAGTTTTGTGTTGAGTGGGGATGCAGAAAGGTCCAGGTCTGGAGTTTCCCACTCTGTGAATAGTGACTGAACTACGGTTGAGTTGAGAGACCATTCGTGAGGATCTGTCTCTGTTCTGCTGAGATGGTCTGCCAGTTCGTTCTGCACTCCCGGCAGGTAGACCGCTTCAATTAGAGCCTTGTGCTCCAAGCACCCTTTCCCACACTCTCTTTGCTTCCCTGCATAAATGGTAAGAGTGAGCACCGCCCTGCTTGATGATGTAATACATCACTGCTTTGTTGTCTATTTGAAGGAGAATCTTCTTGTGACAGAGAATGTCCTTCAAAACCCAGACTACATAAAGGACGGCTCTCATTTCTAAGACATTTATGTTGGGCTGGGACTCATCCTGAGTCCACGTACCTTGAGTGTGGAGATTCTGACAGTGAGCTCCCCACCCCCTCAGGGACGCGTCCATGGTAATGGAAATCTGATGATCCAGGGCAGCAAAGGGATACCCTTTCAGAAGATTGTCCTCTTGCAACCACCAGGTGAGTGACCTCTTCAGAGGTTCTGTCACCTTGATGAGAAAAGACTGAGGGTGAGTGGTCAGGAAGTACTGAGCATCCACTGAGAGGTTCTCATGTGGAGGCGTGCTAGGGGTACAGTGAACACTGAGGTTGCCATGAGACCCAGCATCCATTGCATCGAGATAGCTCGAACCGATCTGTTCTCTTTGATGTATCGTGCCATCTGTAGGATATTGCTCCTTCTGTCCTCTGGTAGAAAAGCTTTCGCACAGGAGGTGTCCAAAAGAGTTCCTATGAAAAGGAGCTTGTGGGAGGGCTGCAACTGCACTTTCTTGAGATTTAGCAGGACTCCCAAGGACATGAGGAATTCTGAGGCCGTGCCTAAGGCGTCGAGAGTTCTTTGCCTGGAAGGGCTTGCTAGAAGCCAGTCGTCCAGATATGGGAACACTTGTATTACGATCTTTCTGAGGTGCACTGCGAGAATTGCACAACATTTTGTAAGAACTTGCAGCGCCGAGGATAACCCAGAGGGCTGGACTCTGAACTGATAATGTTGACCCAGAGCTACAAACCTTAAGTATCTATGATAGAAACATAGAAACATAGAAGTTGACGGCAGATAAGGACCGCAAGGCCCATCCAGTCTGCCCATTTCTTTTTCTACCTTATAAATGTGCCATCGGCCTTTGCTCTGTCAGTGACCTATCTATTCATAGTCATTTGTATTGCTCCCTTATGCCTATCCCATGCCTGTTTGAAGCCCTGCACTGTATTCATAGCCACCACTTCTTGTGGTAAGCCATTCATTCCATGCATCCACCACCATTTCTGTGAAAAGAATTTCCTCACATTCCCCTTAATCGGCCTCCTCTAATCTCATGCTGTGTCCTCTTGTCCTGCTGTTTTTCTTATATTTAAACATGTTAGACTCTTTCACCTTGTTTATGCCCTTAAGGTGTTTGAATACCTCGATCATATCACCTCTCTCCCTCCTTTGCTCGAGGTATACATATTGAGCTCCGTTAATCTGTCCTCATATGTCTCTGATACAGTCCCTGCACCATTTGTTGCCCTTCTCTGGACTGCCTCAATTTGGTTAATATCCTTGTGAAGGTGTGGCCTCCAATACTGCCACTGATACTCCAGATGGGGCTTAACCAATGTCTTGTACAGAGGATTATTACCTCCCTCTTCGACTTGTGATACCCTACTAATACACCTAACACCCCCTAGCCTTACCTACTGCTTTAGAGGGTCTGCTTGGATGATTTTAGGTCATCAGTGATGATGATGCCCAAGTCTCTTTCTTCCTTTGTGACTGCTAGCAACTCCTCCCAGCCTATAAGGGCTTCAGGGTTTCTCTTCCCTATGTGCATGATTTTGCACTTCTTTGCATTAAATCAGTTGCCACTCTCTGACCATTCTACTAGTTTATCCAGATCTCTTCTCATTCTGCCCACCCCATCTGGCTCATCTACTCTGTTGCAGATCTTGGTGTCATCTGCAAACAGACAAACCTTACCCTCTAGTCCATCTGCAAGGTCACTAATGAAGATGTTGAATAGGACTGGCCCCAGGACTGATCCTGAGGTACCCCACTTGTGACTTGCATCTCTTCTGACTGTATACCATTTACCACCACTCTCTGTTTTCTGCCAGTCAACCAGTTTGCCACCCAGTTGACCAACTTCTGACCCACCCCGAGCCTACCCAGCTTATTTATCAATCTTCTATGTGGAACAGTGTCAAAAGCTTTGCTGAAGTCAAGGTAGGCGACATCAACTGCTCCCTTGGTCCACCACTCTGGTTACCCAGTCAAAGAAATCATAGAGATTAGTTTGACAGGACCTTCCTTTGTAAACCCATGCTGTCTTGGATCCTGTGCCCTATGGATTCCAGGTGTTGCACTATCCTTTCCTTAAGGAGTGCCTCTATAATCTTGCCCACTACTGAGGTAAGACTGACCGGTCTGTAGTTCCCGCCTCCTCCCTGCTACCACTCTTGTGGGCCGGGATCACATGAGCCTTCTCCAGTCTTCTGGGACCTCTCCTGTGCTCAGAGACTCACTAAACAATTCTGCTAATGGCTCTGCTAGTTCCTCCTTTAGCTCCTTAAGTACCCTGGGATGTATGCCATCAGGTCCCATTGCCTTTTCCACTCTGAGCTTAGCAAGCTCTTGTAGGACCCTTTCTTTGTGAAGGGAGTAGTGCTCACCTCCCTCCCCTGTGTCCATGATGCTGAGCTGTGGCCCTGCCTACCTTCTCTTTAGTAAATACTGAGCAAAAGTATCTATTTGGGATAGATGCCTTACAGGGTCCTCCTCCTCACATGCTCCCTTTTCTCCATTAAGCATGCAATACCCCTCTGGACTTTCTCCTTTCACTAATGTATCTATAGAAAGTCTTGTCACCTTCTTCTACTGTTCGTGCTAGTGTTTCCTCAGTTTGGGACTTTGCCTGCCTTACTGCCTTACCTGCTTCCCTTAGGGCAGTTTGGTATGCCTCCCTATCTTCATCCCGCTGTGTTCCCTTATATTTCCTGAAGGCCAGCCTTTGGCTCTGACCTTTTCTGCTACTGTATTTGAGAATCAAAGTGGTTTCCTTCTTCTTTGCACTTCCTTTTCTGTCTAACACAATGGGATGTTGCTTCAAGTATTGCATCCATAATGCTTGCCCACTTTGCCTGTACCCCTCACCTGTGTTTCTTTTTGCCAGGGCTAACTTAACTCTGTTGGCCATCTTATCAAAGTCAGCTCCTCTGAAGTCCCATATTTTTGCCTTGGAATGGGATGATTTAGATGTAGTAGCCAAATTGAACCATACCATGTGATGGTCACTGGCCCCAGGTGACCTTCTACCTGGAGATCTGTGATCCCTTCTTTGTTAGTCAGTACTAGATCTAGGATAGCCCTGTCTCTTGTGGGTTGCTGTACCAGTTGTTTGAGGCCTTCCTGCAGGAATCCACTATGAGTCTAGTTCTGGCAGATGTTCCTGCTGGTATTGACCAATCTGTATCTGGCATGTTGAAGTCTCCCATTTCCAGAACCTCCTTTAGCTGTCATGTTTTGTATATCTTCTAACAGTAATGTGTCTATGTCCTCCCTCTGGTCTGGGGGCCTGTAGACAACCCCAGTTCTTATGGCTGTCCCATTTCCTGTTTCCAGGGTGACCCACAGTTCTTCTGGCTCCTTATGTATATTCTGGATTTCTGTAGCTTTGATATTTTCATTAACATACAGGGCCACTCCTCCCCCCCTTTTTGCACCTCGGTCTCTTCTGAACAATACATAGCCAGGTACTGAAGTCTCCCAAGTGTGGTTACTGGTAAACCACGTCTCACTAGTGCTACTATGTCCAGTTTACCCTCTGACATTATTGCCTGCAGGTCTGGGATCTTATTTCCCAGGCTGTGAGCATTTGTGTACATGATTTTCCATTGGCTAGATTTTGTGTTAGTTGTTGGGCGAGATTTGGCATTACCCTGTGCATCGTGTAGAGCCAAACCTTTTTCTTACCTGGTGATGCAAATTAACGCAAACACGAATTCCTGTTTGACCACTAGCTGAGGGGAGGGTGTTCTTCCATTCGACGTATGAGGTGCTGCACCCCTCTCCCATTCTAGTTTAAATATTCTGCAAAGACGTCAAACTTCTGCCAATGCACTGCTCCTCTTTAGTCAGATGCAGTCCATCAAATTAAAGAACTTTCACTCCCAGAACTGTTGCCAGTTCCTACAAATCTGTGTCCTTTTCCTGCACCAGTCCTTGAGCCACGTGTTTAGCTCCCTATCTCCCTTCTCTGACCTTCCGTCCATCTGCTCCCTCTCCCAGACTGGCAGGATCTCAGAAAGGAGATGCAGACGAAATAGATGATAGTTTGTCACCCAGCCTAGTCAGGTGTTCCTTGGTCTCCACAACTGACCGGCTGGCGAGATCATTAGTCCTATGTGTACTAGGACATCAATGTTTTCTCCTGCTTTATGAACAATTAGCAATGCAGTCAGTGTCTCTCCATGCTGATGTACCTGGAGACATCTGACCATCACCCCTGGCTGGAGATGGGTATCAACTCCCGAATCATGGAGTCTCCTATGATCAGAAGTTTTTGGATTTCCTTTGTGCTTGTTTAGTTTTGGTTCCTGATTTGGGTGAGTTTTGTTGTGCTGGCTCCTGTGCAAGTGTCCTGCTCTGCAGTGTCTTCTGCCTCTTTATTTGATTTCAGAGATAGAGGCAGATACCTGTTTATGAGTGTTTATATGGTTTTGGAGGCAATGTGATGGAGACCAGAGAGTGATGGGCACCTGTTTGCTCCTCCTAACACCTGCCAACCTCCTGGACCAACTACCCTCTGCGGTCGAGGTTTTTTCTGTTGGATGCTGGGGAAATGGCGGGTGGTTCTTATAATGTATTTCCTCTTCAATATGAAATTTGAGGCATGCAATCTCTGCCCATGCTGCCGGAGCTGAGCCCTAAGATCTCAAAGGCCCGGCATGTAGGACAGTGTCCTAAATCCTGTAAGACTGTCCTTCTGAGAAATTGTTCCACAGTACCTGCAGTTAATGAAATCCATTCCAAATAAGTTGCTGGGTTTGTAACCTAGTCAGAGTAATTAAGTGAAAAAAAGGGAACAAAATGCAAGTAATGGTTTAATTGTGCTTTGTTTAACTTGCTATAACAAGTTAAATTACTAGTGCCCTGTAAATGAGATCACTTGTGGAGGCCCATGATCTGCCCTTCCTGCTCTGCCACAGGAAATGTCACAACTGTGGTACCCTATAAAAGGAGTGTGGCGTGGGGTGGTTGGGGATGGGGGGTGGGTGCCTTCCCTGCCTAAAAGAAGAACCATGGATGAAAGAACAAGGAGGTAGAGCAGAAACAATCAGTCAACAACAAATGCAGTAACCTGAAAGCTTATCCTAATGTTAGATAAAACTGTAAAACCTGTAAAGCACCACCTGTAATAATTTCAGAAGATATACCTATGAAAACACTTTGCTCCAGAGAAAAATAAAGCAGTAACAGAAGATATACCTTGCAAAAGACAATTTGAATCAAGAAGATTACAGCAGTAATCTGTTAGCACACACCTGTAGGCACACCTTGTAATAATGCAGAAGAAGGTATACCAGCAACAACAATTTGAATCAGAGAAAAATAAAGCAATGAAATGTTAGCAACAAACAGTAGCAATCCCTGTGAGTAAAAATAAAACACCACCACACAGTAAATCTGCTTAGCCAAACTAAGTCTTAATCCTTCTCCTTGCTCTGGTAAGTTTCTCTACTCTGCCTTTCAAGCAGTCTTAGAAGGAAAGAGCTCAGGTGAAGCTAGGTGCCTTGGCCAGCAAACCAAGTCTTCTACCTCAAGATATCAACTAACCTGACTTTTTAACCCTTCTTTCTGTTGGAAATTACTGACAGTTTGCCAGCTCCACCCCCACATACACACCTAATCCTTTTGAAGAGCTGTGGGAGGAAAAGCAATTAGCTCCTTCAATGTGAGAAGGAGACTGAAACCCTCTGAGACAACAAACCTTTTCAACAAACAAGAATAAAATAAAACACAGTGTCAAACAGTAGCTTAGCCCAATGATAAAAAAGTCACAAAAATGTAAGCTCCACCTGTAATACAGTAATTTCAGAGAAGATATACCTGTAAGAAACACTTTGCTCCAGAGAAAAATAAAGCAGTAACAGAAGATATACCTTGCAAAAGACAATATGAATCAGAAGATTACAGCAGTAATCTGTTAGCACACACCTGTAGGCACACCTTGTAATAATGCAGAAGAAGGTATACCAGCAACAACAATTTGAATCAGAGAAAAATAAAGCAATGAAATGTTAGCAACAAACAGTAGCAATCCCTGTGAGTAAAAAATAAAAACACCACCACACAGTAAATCTGCTTAGCCAAACTAAGTCTTAATCCTTCTCCCTTGCTCTGGTAAGTTTCTCTACTCTGCCTTTCAAGCAGTCTTAGAAGGAAAGAGCTCAGGTGAAGCTAGGTGCCTTGGCCAGCAAACCAAGTCGTCTATGCCTTGGGTGAATAGGAATATGTTGGTAATCATCCTGCATGTCCAGGGAGGCTAACCACTCGTGTTGATGAAGCAAAGGTAACAGGGTTTCTAGCTATATCATTTTGAATTTTTCTTTGGAAAAAAATGTGTTAAATTTTCTGAGGTCCAAAATGGGGCACGTGGCCCCCAGTTTTCTTCAGAACTAGAAAGTAATGGGAGTAGAACCCTGTGTTCCATTGATCCAGCGGAACTACGTCTACTACCCTGTTGTTCAGAAGGCCTTGTATCTCGGAAGTGAGAAGTTCTGACTGAAGGGCTGACAGTTTTGGCTGCTGTTTGGGGGAACAATCCGAAGGGTTCTCTGAAAGATTGAGGGAATATCCCTCATGGATTATCTGGAGGACCTATCTGTCCGAATTATAGACTTCCACTGGTTGTAGAATTGAGTCAGATGATCTCCCACCATTAAGAAGGAGTCCCCTTCAGGCAGCTGAGGTGGGACTTGGGCCAGAAACTCAGAAGGTGGCACTGGGTGCTTTGGGCCCTTGTGCTTTCAGTTGTGTTTTCTTTTGAGGCTGAGGGGCTTGGCTTTTATTAAGACCCCCTCTGCCTTTGCATGGAAAGGACTGACGGTTGTGAAACTGGTGCTTATTAACACCCCCCGAAGGGGCGGACAGGTCGAGCCAATTTAATGGCCGTTTGATCTGGTCTTTGTATTCTAGAGCTTGTTCTACTTGAGGACCGAAGAGATACACACCGTCAAAAGGCAACGCCATGACCTGTTGCTGTGCATCATTCGTGAAACCTGAAGTGCGCAGCCAGGAATGACGGCGGGTACAAATGCCTGCTGCTGCTGCTCGGGAGGCAGTATCGAAAGCGTCCATAGCTGCTTTAAGCTGTTGGTTGTTGGATTCGATACCCCTGGTTATGGTTTGAAGACGCCCTGAATTAGCGTCTGATTCCAACAGAGCTTCAACCTTTTGTTTGAGTGAATGCCAAAGAATATGCTCATATTGAGAGAAATAGCCCTGGTAGCTGGTGATATGCATACCCAGGGTGGATGCAGCAAAGACTCTCTTACCTAAAGTGTCTATCTTATGAGATTCTTTGTTTATAGGTTGAGCTGTAGTAGTCTGAGGAAGGATAACCTTATCATTCTCTGCCAATACTACAATAGGGTCTGCAAAGGCTTGAGAGGCCAAAATGGGTCGATCCTTGGGAGCAGCATACTTCCTATCTATGGACTTAGCCACAGAAGGAATGAGAGCAGAGTTATTCCACACCATTTGAGAAAGCATCTCAAAGGAGGGCTGTACCAGAGGAGTTAAATCCATAGGGATGTCTGGAACATGAAGGTACTGGAGTCTTAAAAGCTTCCCAGGATCGATATCCATAGCCTGGAGAGAAAGAGTGGAATTCAAATTTTTCAGCAGAGAATTAAATGACAGGTCCTCGACCATAGGCTCTGCAGCAGGATTAGATCCTGCTCCTTCCACATCATCACCCAGCCTAAGGTCTGGGACAGGCTCAATATCTCCTGACAACCCAGGAGGGATTGTGTGGACAGGAAAGTAGTGAAGATCAGAAGGAAAATAGGAGGGAAAGGGGTTCAGAGTTGAGGAGCCCTGAAGACTGGAAGATGTTATGCCAAGTCTCGAAGCCGAGGAAGAGCTCGGCGCCGCCTGGCCCAGCACTGCACATGGCGCCGACAGAGCCCCCAGTGCCGAAAAGCCGCAAGGCACTTGGGACAGCACTGAAGAGCCGCACAGTGCCAAGGACGGTGCCAACAAATACATCGACACTGAGGACGGTGCAGAGCGACCCACTGACACCAAAGGCGCCAAAACCAACGCAGGGCTCTGAAAAAGGAAAATTACGTACCTGCCATAATTCTTGATCTTCTCTTGTATCGTCACCATTCATTACTGCTTGGGTATCAGCCGGAGGTGCACACCTACCACGGGAGTTTTTCTGGAGTCGCCCCTGAGAGTGACACAAGGCTTGATGCGTGAGGGGCGGGCGTTAGGTGCTGCAGACTCTTCTCCAACTCAGTTCTGTTAGCGGAGGCGAATAAAGGAGTAGAAAAAGGGAGTGAGGCAATAGAGCTGAGGGACAGAAAAAAGGAAAGGATATAAACTGAAAAAGGATAAGCCGGTAGAGGAAGAGAAGCGGATGCCTACCCTAAGGGCCACAGGGCCTCACTCCTGGGGCATCTCCAAAGAAGGAAGAGGAAGGAGGGAAATAGGAAGAAAGAGAGAAAGGAAGGCAAAAAAAAGGGATGGTGAGAGGGGAGAGGTCCTGCCAAGGGGGATTGGTTTGGAGGTTTATAAGCTCGGAACCAAAACAAGGGAGCAAGGATCCCGTATAGGGAGTTTGAAAGTAAAAGTGTTTCGGCCAAACCAGTTGAACAGATTAGACACCAAGGGCAGATTCTCTACACCTCTCATCATCCCTAACCCTCAAATCTTACAGGAGAGCTCACAGACTGCAAAGGCAGAAAAATTATTCTGACAAGGGAGCGCTCCAACAGGATGGGAAAGAAAACCCACTTGCACCTTGTTAAGTGTTAACACCAGAATGCGTAAGTGGGAGAGGGTTGGGCAGAACCCATTAGAGGGTACAGTTTTTATGTGGAATAGAGCAGGAACTCAATCAGACTCCCTAAGGCAAGCAAAGATTTCAGCTCAGGGCGAAATGCCAGAACAGTTCCACGAATAGTTGAAACTGATACAAGGAGGTCTGAGCCTGTCCAAGGGGCCCCTAGAGGAAGGTACTGAACCAAAGGGAACAGTCTCTCATAACTGTGAAGTGAACAGTATGGCTTGAGAAAAACCAAAGGGCCCCCCCAAGGGGGATCAGAAAGAGTTCCCTCAGGAAAAAGAAATTAGTTGTTCCCCCTTACCCCTCAGGAAAAAAGGGTCTGTCCAGAGGAACGGAAAGTCTTTTTTTTTTTTTTGGCAAGGGCTAGAGGAAAAGAGGGAGGGGATGAGCAGGAAGGGGAGGCCGAAGGAGGCTCTTGAGGGGAAGGTGGGAGGGTATCAGTAATGAATGGTGAAGATACAAGAGAAGATCAAGAATTACAGTAGGTACGTAATGTTCCTATCTTCCCTTGTCAATCTTCACCATTCATTACTGCTTGGGTGAGTACCAAGCCCCCTACCCCCGTGGGGGCGGAGGGGAGAAACAGAGCATCCCTGAGGGAACAAGACCCTCAGCCCTCTGTCGGTGACAAACAGAAGGGAGAGACCCATGGCTGATTGAAGAAGGGTCTAAGGATAGGAGGAACTAGGAGGTGTCCCCCAAAGATGGGGGGGCAGAGAAAGCCCCTGCAAAAGCCTCCTAGCCCTGGAGGAGAACAGACAGGTCACTCAGAAGGTGGAGCATATCACCCTACGCCGGGCCAGGGGTCACAACCTTGATAGATGAAGCCACATCGTCCGTCTAATACAGATCGCTGTCCCTGCAAGCCTGGAAGCCACCTCATTGGTGTCATAAGATGCTCTTGCTTGGTGTCTTGCCAGCTCCAGGCCTATGGCAGAGAGGGAATGACCTGTCTAGATTGCTCTGAATCAGGCATTGATGCCAGAAGCTGGGACAGCATTGACCATAAATGCCTGTTGTAGGCAGCATGGTGCGCCTCATGTGACGCAATGCACAGCACTGCACGAGAAGAAGAGAACACCCTTCTCCCCCACCAGTCAAACTGTAGGGAATCTGAAACCTGTGGGCAGTCATGCACTGGCCCGGAGGGAGTTTCTAGGAATGCCAATCCGAAAGGCGGGTTGGGAAGAGAACATAGAGACTCCAATGGAGCACAATACCTTCTTCTGTAGTCTGCCAGGGCTGGAACAGGGACGGCTGGCGACTGCCAGGAATGGATAGATGCCTCCTGGAAGGGAATATGCCAGGAATGCACCATCAAATGCTGGGCACTGAATTCACTGAGGAATTCATGCGTCTCCCGTTCAGTATTGTCTCATCTAACAAAGGAGATACAAAGATCCCTCACCATCCTCAAAAGGAATCGCTGATATTCAGTGAAATCAGTGTCAGAAGAGATGAGCAGAGGGCTCCTCTCCCTCTGAGGAGGGAGACGAGGATGATGGGGAGCTTGAATGTCCACAAAACTCCTGCGGCAGTGGGGCTAGGTGAAACACTCGCTCATGCATACATCTAATGTATGAGAGGAAGGCCACTGCAGTGGCTCTGAACGTCTCCCAGGATAACGGGCCCGTGGGACCGACATGGCCCGGGAGAGAGGGGGGTGGCTGCAGAGGAATGGGACAGGGGCACCTACAACGAGACAACTGTCCTCTGCTGAGGCTCTGTAATCCGGAAAACAGAGCCTGAGCTGGTGGGGTCCTGGACAGCAAACCAGGTCGCAGAACGGAACCCTCTAGGTTGTGAAGCCTGGAAGAGCCTAGTAGGGGGATCCTCTCCTGTGATGAACCTGAGGCTGCATGGGTCCAGAAGGGCAGCCCACAGCAATGCCACCAGAGGGGTCCCTGAAGCCTGAGAGGGAAAGACGGGGCACAGCACTACAGCTCCTACCCACACCCCGAGGGGTGGCAGATGAAGACCGAGGCGCCTCATCCCGGTCTCTCAACCCCCCGGACTCTGAGAACACCCTCTTTCTCGACCCCAGTGACAACTCACCCCAAGCAGGTGCAGCAGCACTGGGATCGGCAGCTACTGCAACCCCCTCGGGAGGATGAACCCCTCCCCATGCCTCCACGCCATTCCCCTCCAGGGACCCTAGGCCACACCCCAGCCTGGGAGGCCTCAGGAGAGGACAGCAGAGGAGACTGAGGAATAGGCACACTGGGCCGCCCAGCAGCTCGTCTCACTGGAGACCCCGACTCCAAAATGTTGGGGTGCCAGGATGGGTCCACATCCGAATCACCCTCCTCTGAGGAGGAAGGGACCAGCTGGACCTCAATAATGGTCACCCAAGGGGTCTCCAGAGAAATGGCGCTGCGAATGATGCCGGTGCCACCTACAGCACTGGACGGCTTCGGTGCACCAGATACACCAGAACCTGGCTCTGACTCACCAACGGCGCAGGTCAGACCCCCGACACCACCCTCAGTGCCGGGACCCAACACGGCACCACTAGAAGAATTGACCGGGCCCACCGACAGCCAACATGGCACTTCCCTGATCACCGGCACTGCAAACGGCATCAGGATCCGGAATGGTGCCGTCGAGGGTCCACCGGTGCCAGGCCCAACCGATCTAAGCCTCAACACTGGGGGAGCCTGCACCTCCGAAGAGGTGACTGCCAAGGGGATGTCTCCACCGTGGCCCTGGTGGGACCACAGCGTTCCCCCGACACCGCAAAAGAGGTCTCCTCCTTGGCAAGACCAGAAAATGAGGAGATCTCCTCCTCTCCAGACTGTATAGGCCTGGAAGGGGACCAGGATAAGTGTCTAAAGATCTTACTTGGGAAGCCCTGGAGCGACGCCGTCCCCCGAAAGTCAGCGGAACCTTGCAATCTTGAATGTGCGGACTTCTAGGATGCGATGGTCCATTGAGAAACAAGCGTTGCATGAATCCATATCATGGTTGGGTCCCAGGCAGCAAAGGCAAACATCATGCCGGTCCATAACGGAAAAATGCAGGCCACAGGAGCACCAACGCATAGGGGTGTGGCCCGCTTTCGATTTACGCTTTGCTCCTGAACCAGTCATGATGCAAAAACAATATAAAATACAGCAAAAGCTCCCAGCGCCATGAAAAAGAAAGGAACAACCTTACCAAAATCAACAGCATCGGAAACAACTACTTGGAGAGAAGTGTCACGAAAGTAGGCCTCTGGCGCACATGAAAAACTTCACGCGTAGCAGGTGCAACCGCGATGGCGGGAGAAACAGAATTGAGATGGAGGAGGAGTCTGTGGCACCTAAAGGCCGCCTCTCATGCATCATGCGTTGCGTCACTCTTGGGGGCAGCGCCGTCGGTGCTGACTCCAAAAAAAAAAAACTCCCGTGGCGGGTGTGTGCCTCCGGCTGACACCCAAGTAGTAATGAATGGATGGTGAAGACTGACAAGGGAAGATCCAAGATTTGAGGCAAAAGAAGGAAAAGAAGCAGGAGAAAGAGGCATCGGTGTGGCCCCCTGCGCCGCAGACATGTGAGGGGGGAAAACACCTGAGTGCGGAGTCGATGGCACCAAAGAAGGTGCCGCACGACTAGGGAGGTCCAACCACCTTACCCAATCACCCAAAGGGTCTGAGGGCCCCTGAGTGACCGGGCCAGGCAGCTGGACCAACCTACGAGGCCATTGCTCCATCAGAGCGGCCCACTGATGAAACTGCTCATCTGAAGCCCTACCAGAAGGCAGGGAAGGGCTCCGATGTCGAAGAGGTTGGAGACCAGAGACAGAAATCGGCGACTCTGGAGGAGACCGGCAACTGACTCCAATGACCGACCGTCAACACGCAGACATACCAGAAGGCGACCTCAAGTGATGCCTTCTCTTTCTGGACCTACAGGTCAAAGAAGAGCTAGAGGCCGAAAAGGTGCAGAGTGCGCGACCATTTTCTTTTATGCTTCCGGCAGGGGGACCTCCCCGGGCATTGGACTGTCCGTTGCCAGACTCGCCCTCTGGAGAAGGCGGCAGACCAGACCCAGCCCGACTGACTGAACAACTTTCATACGAAGTCTCCCTACCGTTACCTGACCCGTTCATGGTCGACTCCGTCAATGTAGGCTGAGATTTCTTTCTTATAATAAATTATAGTAAGCGGTACTTTATTTGAAAAAATACTACAAAATAAAAAAAACTAAAAACTATGCTGCTAGTTTGCAGTTTAACTCCTGGTGAGCAAGCGATGTCATCAGTGTAACGCACTCGACAACGGGAAAAAAGGAACTGAGGCAGCTGGAGGGTCAACGCCGAGATAGTCACTGCCGCACGAGCCGAGGCTTGCGGCGCCGCTCCTCACAGCTCCATCTCAGGTGCTGACCCTCCTGCAAAAAAGTTTGCTCCCGCTGGGTCCTAGAGCCTCCGGCGTAGTTCTCCATCAGTGTGAATGAGTGGTGGAGACTTTAAGTCCAGGAAGATCAAACTAACTGCTGATGCTGTAAAGGTGAATATTTCCTTAATCTCAGAACTAACTGCAGAAATTCGTAATGTACTAAAGACATTGAACATTACTTTTACCACAGTACCAGGTCGAGCATGTAATAGTGCCAAGGAATGCTCACCCTATTAGGCAAAAGGCATACACGTTACCAGAGCAGTTAAGAGTGGACGTAGTTAAGGAAATACAAAAAATGAAAGAACTGGGTATCATAGAAGAGTCGAGGAGTGCTTGGTCATTTCCAATGGTAATTGTAAACAAAAAAGAAGGGGGTGTTAGAATCTGCCTTGATTTTAGGAAACAATCAAGCATCAGAATTTGACAGTTATCCTATGCCCAGAATTGATGATTTGGTGGACAGACTGGGGAGTGCAAAGTATATCAGTACACTCGATCTCACCAAGGGTTGCTGGCAAATCCCTTTAGCTAAAGAATTCAGAGACAAAACCGTATTTGCCACTCCTGTTGTATTCTATCAGTTCACCACCATGCAATTTGGTTTACATGGCACACATGCTACATTCCAATGGTACAGGGATATAATTTTATCCCCACACTTGTTATTGTGCTGCGAACGTGGTTGATGTCGTGGTGTACAGTCCAGATTTGAAAAGCCACCTGGAACACCTACGAACAGTTATCCAATTGATCAAAAATGCAGATCTGACAATTTATCCTACCAAGAGTGCATTGGGCATGCAAGAAACCAGATATCTGGGCTGTGTTTTGGGAAATGGAGAAGTCAAGCCAGAGGTTTCTAAGACAGAAGCTGTAGCTAACGGCTCTGTCCCTAAAACCAAGAAACATGCCAGGTAATTTTTAGGGCTGGCTGGTTATTATCAGAGATTTGTTCCCAACTTTATTGAGTTAGCTACTCCCCTCACTGAACTCACAAAGAAACAGTTCCCAAATAATGTGAAATGGACCCCAGAGTGTGATGAAGCTTTTCAAGCCATTAAGGCTGCATTATGTTCAGCCTGTTTTAATTCTCCCTGCACTTATGACTGCAACTGTAAAACATGTTAAGACTGTAAATCATTGTCTACCTTTGTAATAGGGGTCGAGCTTAACATTCCTTTACTAGCCCGTGTACTAGTGCAGACTGCCGTGGGCTAGTGCAGGATCTCTGTCACTTGCCCAGTTGGGCTAGTTCAGTTCCTCTGGTGGAAAGCTGCAGTTCCAGTCTCTGCCTGTTGTGCTGTGTGGCACTCGTGTGGTCACAAAGAAAAAAAAACAAAACGAAAACAAAACACCAGCATAAAGCGAGGCTGGAGCAGTGAGACCGCAAAGAAGCAAAAAAAGATAAAATAAAAATGGGATCTGACAAGTAACTGAGACCACAAAGGGCCCCCCCAGTCAAACTGAACAACATCCCAGCAGAAGCATTCAGGACACAGTGCAGTCGGAAAAGTGAGACCACAAATTGTACATAATTAAAGAGAAGCAGCTCAGTATTTAAGTCACAACTAGTGGTAGGACAGCATTTGCACCATGACATTGGATCGGAAGTTTATCAATACAGGCTGCTGAAGCTGAAATAAAGTTACCTTAGCTAGTAATGCACTCTGACCTCATCTCCGTTGTTCCATTTGTTTTAGCCTCGTCTGTCACCTTGTGCTGTTGTCACCGTCTGAGAAGCCAGCAGTGGCGGGAGATAATATGCATAAGGTGAGAAAATGGGCTACTCCAAAGGGAAAATGTAACCAGAGCACCCCCCCAAACTTAGCAGTCAACACCCCACAGCATTCAGGAGTGAGGACACGGTTGGAACAGTAAGACTCATTGTCCTGACCTTGTCACCCTGTGGTCACCATCATTCTGAGAAACTGCTTCCAAAACTCAGAAGCAGCAGCTGCAGCAAATATGTGCCAGTGAGAAAAGAAAAATTACTGCCAATTGCACCTCTGAGGTGCAGCACTGCGCCTGCCAGCCCACTTCCCAAAAACAGGTTGCATGGGGGTCAGAATACAGCAAGACTCCATTAGAAGAACACAAATACTAAGGTGAGTAATTTTTCTTCAAACAACATGGAGTCTTACTGTATTCTGACAATGTGTGAACTACCAAGCAGTACTTCCATGGAGGAGAGACAGAACCTATTTTGGGAATAGGCTCTGCAGTACTGCTGTACCAAACCTAGCATCACTGCTAGCCTGGATATCCACACAGTAATGCTTGGTGAATGTATGGACTGTTTTCCAGGTGGCTGCTTTGCATATGTCTTATAAGGGTATATCCCTGGCAGCAGCTGTACCTCTAGTTGAATGAGCCCTCAGGCCTGAGGGAGGTACTTTGCCTAGATTTTCATAGCAGAATTGTATACTAGAGACAATCCACCTGGCAACAGTTCTCTTAGTAGCAGGTTTACCCTTCCCCACTTCACCATAAGTGAGGAACAACTGGAGGGAGTCAAACCTAAGTGCCTTAGTACGCCCAATGTAGTAGCTAAGAGCCCTTTTAACATCCAAACTGTGTAATCTTCTCTCTCCTGAAAAAGAATGATCAGGGAAGAACAAAGGAAGAGACATGGATTGGTTCAGATTGAAGTCTGTAACCACTGTGGGTAAAGAACCTCCTGTTGGTTCTAAGGACCACCTTATCTCAATGGAATGAGATAAAATCAGGCTCCACTGACAGAACTTGTAATTCACTGATACATCTGGCAGAAGTAATAGCTATCAGGAACACAGTTTACCAAGTCAAGTACTTAAGTGACTCAAGTACTTCTTGACAATGCCCCCCGGGCAGCTCTCCACCCTACCATCCCCTCCACCACTTCCCTGTACACCATGCCTAGGTTTAACCTGGCCAGTGCCAGCTGTTTTCAATGTTTATCTACCAGAATGCTCACTTGATACCGACTTGTGTAATACCTGTTATCAATTACATGTACCCTGTACCCAATTGTATTTGTCTGACCACTATATGACGTGGCACCTCTGGTGAATGCCTATTGATTCTTTGCAAATCTTTGCTATGTAACCGAAACGCAATGTCTGTCTTTATGTGATGAAGTACCTTTGGAAACAAGCCTCTGGCTCAAAGGTTGTAAACTGATTCTTAAATAAATAAATAAAATAAATAAGTTCTGCTGAAACCAAAGGCTCAAAAGGGGGTTGCATAAACTGAGCAATGCATGGATTAAATCCTAAGCAGGAGTAGGATCCCTAAAGGGGGGATTGGTATGAAACAATCCTTTGAAGAATTTACAGAAAACAGTGTGAGATGCAAGTGAGGAGGGCTTTCCCACTGACAGAAATGCAGAAACAGCTGACAAGTGTACTTTGAGGGTAGCTGGTCTGAGGCCTAGGCCATTAAAATGAACCATGTAATCCAGAACTGTAGCCAAGTCAGCAGAATCTAGGGATATATGCTTATTGGAACACCAAATGCTGAATCTTTTCCATTTGGAATTATAAGTTTTTCTGCTGGCAGGTTTTCGAGAGGCCTTGAGAACATCCAGAACTCCCTTGAGACAAATTCAGACTTGCATATTCTAGCTCTTCAAGAGCCATGCCTTGAGATTGAGAGACCAAAGGTTGGGGTACCAAACTCTGCCCTGAGAGAAGGTTAGCAGGTTGTGATTTTTGGGAAGAGCTAAGGGAGATGGACTGCCAGGGACAGTCATAGAGGATACCAAGGCTGTCTGGCCCAGTCTGGAGCAATCAGGATCACTTTGCAAGATTGTGACCTTATCTTGACCAGAACTCTGAATAATAGGGAAAGGGGGGAAAGGCATACAGAAATGTCCCCTGCCAATCCAGAAGTAGAGCATCCAGGGGAACTAAGCCCGAGACTGGGGGTCTGCAACAGAAGAAAGGAAGTTGGTGATTGCCTGAGGCTGCAAAGAGGTCTATCTCTAGAGTGCTCCATCTTGAAAAAATCACTTTTAACACTAGGGGATCCAGGGACTATTCATGATGGCCCTGAGATATCCTGCTCAGAGCATCTGCTAGCACATTGTCCTTCCCTGGAAGGTGGACTGCTACCAGAGAAGTCTGTAGAGAATAAGCCAGGGACCATAATTTCATGGCTTCCGTGCACAAGGCCGTAGACCGGGTGCCTCCCTGCTTGTTGATGTACCACATGGTGGTGGTGGTGTCTGTTCTGACCTGAACCACCTTGTTGTGTACTGATTCTGAGAAGGCTTGTAGAGTCAGATACACTGCCTTTAGCTTTAGGAGACTGTTGTGAAGTAGAGACTCCTGAGGGGACCACACTCTCTGTGCTGTAAGTGCTCCCAAGTGAGCACCCCATCCCAGGAGAGAGGCATCTGTGGTGAGAACCACAGAATGAGACTGGGTGATGAATGGGACTCCTTGTCTGAGGTTGTTCTGGTCCGACCACCACTGGAGAGCTTGGATCAGAGTCTGATTCACTGGAATCAGTTTGGTTAGAGGGTCTTTTTTCTGGGACCAAAAAGCCCTCAAGTGGAACTGAATGTCCCTCATCTGAAATCTGGCACCTTGTACCACTGCAGTGGGGGCTGCCATGTGGCCCAGGAGTTGAAGAAAATGCCTTGCTGGTCAAGAAACCAGAAGGGGAACGGAAGAAGCCAGATCTGTGAGGGCCTTTACACTTGCTAGAAGAAGAAAGACTCTTGCTTGGACAGTGTCCAGCTCTACCCCTATGAAGGTCAGAAGTTGCACTGGTTTGAGAACTGACTTTGTAAGATTGAGGAGGAATCCTAGAGAAGTGAGCAACTGCTGAATGATTTGTAGGTCTGACTTGACTTGGTCTGGAAACGGCGTCACAATGAGCCAGTCGTCCAGGTACATGGAATATGGAGATGTTTTGTCTCCTTAGAAAGACCACTATTACTGCTAGGCACTGTGTGAATACCTTGGTGCTGATGTTAGCCTGAAGGGCATTGTTCTGAATTGATAATGACCTGAAGACAATTGAACCTGAGGTACTTTCTGTGGGAGCACCTGATGGGAAAGTGAAGTATGCATCCTTAGTGTCTGGGAAGGCTAACAATTCCTGGCCTCAGAGAGGAAATTATTCCCGAGTCACCATTTTGAATTTTGGCTTTAGTAGGTGCTTGTTTAGGTATCTTAGATCTAGGATGGGTCACCACTCCCTGTCTTTTCTGGGTAAGGAAGTATCTGGAATACAGACCTTTGCCCCTGTATACTGTAGGAACCTCTACTAGCTCTGAGAGCCAGTAGAGAGAAACCTCTGCCTCTAGGGCAATGGCTTTGGAGATGTATGCAGGTGGAAAGACCTGACCCTCAGCTTTGGGAATCTTTTGAGCTGAGGCCAGTCCCTGTTTACTACCTCCAGGACCCACTTGTCTGAGGTAACAGACTTCCAGGCCTGGAAGTAGTAAGCCAACCTGCCGGAAAACCTGCACCCCGGTATGCAGGTGCACACCACGGAAAGGCAATTAATGAACACTGGCATCGAGGAAAGACCAAATGGGAGGGCCCTGAACTGGTAGTGATCCCCTGAATGCAAAGCTCAGGTATTTGTGGTGGGACAGGTGGATAGGGATATGTAGGTAAGCATCCTGCATATCCAGAGCGCACAGCCACTGTCCCGGCCGAAGAAGGGGCAGGAGACTCTGCAGAGACAGCATCCTGAATCTCTTGTACTGTACGAACAAGTTCAGGGAGCTGAGGTCGAGAATTGGCGTCACGTCCCCTGACTTCTTTGGGGCCAGGAAGAAATGAGAATAGTACCCCGTCCCCTGAAGAGGAGGGGGACAGGTTCTTTGCCCCTTCAAAAGAAGTGTGGAGATTTCTTCCTGAACTAGGAGAAGATGATCGAAGAGTAATGTCGACCTGGAGGAGGGGGTTTGAGGAGATTTCCAAAGAAACTCTATTAAGCGTCCTTCTGCGATCAGCTGGAGCACTCAGGTGTCTGACATTATACTCTCCCAACCCGGAAGATGGAAGGAGAACCTCCTCCACGGTTCCTCTGAGACCCCAGAGGCTGTGGGAGAGAAAGGAGTCAGGTAGTGTGAGGCAGTGTCATGGCTGAAGCCCCAGCTGCTTTTGGGCTAGGGCTTGGCAGCCGGAGGGCCTGGCATTTATTGGCCTGCTTTCCTGAGGTTTCACCTTTGCCGATTCAGTCTACGAAAGGGACGATGCTGTGCCTGAAGGGGTTTATACATGGAGTCCACAGACTTCGTGTGCAGTCCCCTTCTCCTGCAGATCAGTGATAATGTCCTTGACATCACCACCGAACCCCGGAAGGGCGCATCCTGGATAGTAGACTGCACTTCTCCTCCTGGATTTTGTGCAGCAACTCTGTGAAGGAAGGATCCTCCTGAGGTGACTTCGGAGGAGTCCAAGGCCTAGACCTGGGTTTATCAGGAGAGCAAGGCTTGTTACCCATGGTCCGGGTCAGAGCAACCATCAGAATCGTCCGAGGAGGAAGACTCCCCCTCCCGGTGCGGGGGAGGAACAGACCCCTTGGGAAGCCCTCAGGGAAGCGTATCCTGCCCCCGCCTGGAACTGGAGGCTAGCCTCTGGTATCAGGAGGTGGGGAGGAGTCCGCATCTCGGGTGTATGGGAACCGGGTCTGCACAGTCACCGATAGACTATTCTCCAACTCTCTGGTGAGCCAAGCCTTGGCCTCAGCCCACCGGAGGCCAGAGTCTCCTTCAAATCCACCGGCGGCTGAGTGGGTGGTGGAGGAGGAGAAGGATACGGATACTGAGTGTATCCGAATGGCGCGTATTCATAGCCCAATGGTGCGTAACCCAGCATTGGGTAATGAGGCACCGTGTACTGCGGCATCGGGTACTGGGGCACCGGATACTGCAGTCCCGGGTACGACGGGGTTGGATACCCAGGAACCCTGGAACAGGAGGCCCGGTGGGCCTGGCATTGGGGCAGCATCCGGGAGAGGGATGTCACCCGGCATAGGCAAAACCGGCGTTGGAGCCGGCATCCGAGGAACCGATGTCAAGGCGTTCTGCCCAGTGGGAGGGGGACCTGATGGGGGTGTAGCATGATCCTCTGCATCGCCCGAAGAAGGAGGGGAAAAATCCCCAGGGTCAGGCTGAGGAGACCTGGGGTCCACGGAGGGCAGCGAAGGCTGCGGGGAGCTGGGAACGGCAGACAAGACGGGGTCCGGCGTTAGCTCAGCCACACATTGACATCCAAAGAATGGAGAGAATGCTCACCTTCATTTTGGAAGTTAGCAAAGTAAGTAGGAAGGATCAAATGTTGGTTGAGATGGAATTCTGAAACAACCTTAGGGAGAAGCTTAGTATGGGTCCTAAGAACTACTCTGTCTTTATGAAACACAGTATATGGAGGGTCTGTGACCAAGGCATGTATCTCAGAGACCCTGTGGGCCGAGGTAATGGCCACTAGGAAAGCCATTTTCCAAGCGAGGAATTTCAACTCACAGGTAGCTAGAGGCTCAAAAGGTTTTCAAGGGAGCATGTCTAGCACAAGATTAATGTCTCAGGCTGCAACTGATAGGTGGTCTGGTATGCAGAATTCCCTTAAGGAACCTCTTAACCACAGGTAACTGAGCCAGTGACAAGGAAAGTACTGGTTCATGATAAGCTGAAATGGCACAAAGGTGAACCTTGATTGTAGAGTATTGTAGACCTGAATTTGAGAGGTCCAAAAGGTACTATACAATTTTATTTGGTGGGCAGAAAAAGGATTCAGAGAGGATTTTGCACACCAGAGTGAAAAACAACATTTGGCGGTGTAAGTTTTTTCTAGTGGCTGGCTTGTACAGCTGAAGAATATCTGAAACTCTGCGGCAGACATTGAACCTGTTCACTTCTACCTCTTCAGAAGCCAAGCGTGAAGGTGAAGCAATCTCAGATTGGATGGACCACAGGCCCCTGAGTGAGAAGGTCTCGCCTGAAGGGAAGCGATTTCGGAGGGGTTTCTGACATACTGTTGAGTAATGTAAACCATATCTGCCGGGCCAGAAGGGAACAATGAGAATCGCTTTGCTCCCTGAGACTCGAACTTGAGAAGTACTCTGAATTAGAGGAAGAGGCGGAAAGGCGACAGAAAGCGCTTTGTCCACTGCAGCCTGAACGTATCCTGACAGAAAATGCCAGGCCCTGGATTTCTGGAGCAGAAGAAAGGCAGTTTTGTGTTGAGTGGGGTTGCAAAAAGGTCCAGGGTCTGGAGTTCTCCACTCTGCGTATAGTGACTGAACTATGGTTGAGTCGAGAGACCATTCGTGAGGATCTGTCTCCGTTCTGCTGAGACGGCCTGCCAGTTCGTTCTGCACTCCCAGAACGTAGGCCACTCGAATTAGAGCCTTGTGCTCCAAGCACCATTCCCACACTCTCATCGCTTCCTGCATAAAGGGTAAGAGTGAGCCTGCCTTGCTTGTTGATGTAATACATTACTGCTTTGTTGTCCATTTGAAGGAGAATGTCTTGTGACAGAGAATGTCCTTCAAAGCCCGAACTGCACAAAGCACGGCTCTCATTTCTAAGACATTTATGTGAAGTTGGGACTGGCCCTGAGTCCATGTACCTTGAGTGCGGAGAGTCTGACAGTGAGCTCCCCACCTTCAGAGAGCGTGTCCGTGGTAATGGAAATCTGATGATCCAGAGGAGCAAAGGGATACCCTTCCAGAAGATTATCCTCTTGTGACCACCAGGTGAGTGACTTCTTCAGAGGTTCTGTCACCTTGATGAGAAAGGACTGAGGGTGAGTGGTTGGGGACCACTGAGTACTGAGCATCCATTGAGAGGTTCTCATGTGAAGGCATACTAGGGGTACAGTGAACACAGAGGATGCCATGAGACCTAGCATCCGTTGCATCGAGAGCTCGAACCGAGCTGTTCTGTCTGATGTATCGGGCCATCTGTAGGATATCGCTCCTTCTGTCCTCTGGTAGAAACGCTTTTGCACAGGAGGTGTCCAGAAGGGTTCCTATGAAAAGGAGCCTCTGGGAGGGCTGCAGCTGTGATTTCTTGAGGTTTGGCAGGACTCCCCATGGGCGTGAGAAAGTCCGAGGCCATGGCAAAGGCATCGAGAGTTCCCTGCCTGGAAGGCTCCTAGAAACCAGTCGCCCAGATATGGGAACACTTGTATTCTGACTTTTCTGAGATGTGCTGTGAGAACTGCTCAACACTTTGTAAAAACTTGCAGCGCTGAGGATAGCCCAAAGGGCAGGACTCTGAATTGATAATGCTGTCCCAAAGCCACAAACTTTAGGTATTTGCAATGCTTTGGATGAATAGGAATATTTTGGTAAGCATTCTGCATGTCCAGGGAGGCTAACTAATCGTGTTGATGAAGCAAAGGTAACAGGGTCCCTAGCAATATAATTCTGATTTTCTCTTTGGGAAGAAACTTGTTTAATTTTCTGAGGTCCAGAATGGAGTTCTTTGGAACTAGAAAGTAATGGGAGTAGAACCTGTGTTCCATTGATCCAGCAGAACTACTTCCACTGCCCTGTTGTTCAGAAGGCCTTGTATTTCGAGGCGAGAAGCTCTGACTGAAGAACTGACAGCTTTGGCTGCTGCTTGGGGAGATAATCTGGAGGGTTCTCCGAAATATTGAGGGAATACCCCTTGCAGATTATCCGAAGGACCCATTTGTCCAAAGTTATAGACTTCCACTGGCTGTAGAATTGAGTCAGATGACCTCCCACCACTAAAAAGTCCCCCTCGGGCAGCTGAGGTGGGACTTGGGCCAGAAACTCAGAAGGTGTCACTGGGTGTTTTGGGTCCTTGTGCCTTCTGTTGCATTTTCTTTTGAGGCTGAGGGGCTTGATTTTTATTAAAACCTCCTCTACCTTTGCCTTGAAAGGACTGATGGTTATGAAACTGGCATTTGTTAACACACCCTCAAGAGGGGGGGCAGGAGCAGGTCGAGCCAATTTAATGGCTGACCTAGTCTTTTGTGTGGCCTCTAGAGTTTGTTCTACTTGAGGGCCGAAGAGATACACACCATCGAAGGGCAACGCCATGACCTGTTGCTGGGTATCATTTGTGAAACCTGAAGTGCGCAGCCAGGAATGGCAGTGGGTACAAATGCCCACCGTCGCTGCTCAGGAGGTAGTATTGAATGCATCCATAGCTGCTTTAACCTGTTGGTTGTTGGACTCGATGGCCCTAATTATGGTTTGAAGAAGCTCTGAATTATTGTCCGACTCCGGTAGAGCTTCAACCATTTGTTTGAGCGAATGCCAAAGAATATACTCATATTGAGAGAAATAGCCCTGGTAGCTGGTGATACGCATACCCAGGGTGGATGCAGCAAAGACTCTCTTACCTAAAGTATCTATCTTACGAGATTCTTTGTTTATAGGTCGAGCTATAGTAGTCTGAGGAAGGACGACCTTGTCATTCTCTGCCAAGCCCACAGTAGGATCCGCAAATGCTTTGGAGGCCAAAATGGGTCAATCCTTGGGAGCAGCATATTTCCTATCTATGGGCTTAGCCACCGAAGGAATAAGAGCAGGATTATTCCATACCAACTGAGAAAGCGCCTCAAAGGAGGGTTGTACTGGAGGAGTTAAATCCATAGGGATGTCCGGAACATGAAGGTATTGGAGTCTTAAAAGCTTCCCAGGATCGATGTCCATAGTCTGGAGAGAAAGAGTGGAATTCAAATTTTTCAGCAGAGACTTAAATGACAGGTTCTCGACCACAGGCTCTGTAACAGGATTAGATCCTGCTCCTTCCACATCATCACCCAGTCTAAGATCTGGGTCAGGCTCAATATCATCTCCTGACAGTCCATGAGGGACTGTTTGGATAGGAAAGGATTGAAAAACAGCAGGAAAAAGAGGAAGGAAAAGAAATCAGAGAGGGGACACCCTGAAGATTGGTAGAAGAAAAGCCCGGCCTCGGTGCCGAAGAAGAGCACGGTGCCGAAAGGCCACATGACATCGACAAAGCAGACGGCGCAGAAGAACACAGCGCTGAAAGACCACACAGCGCCAAGAAACTCAATGGCGCCAAGAGGCGACAAAAACAGTGCCAAGTGACCCACTGACGCAGACGCAGCCGAAACCAACACAGGGCCCCGAAAATTAGAATTTGAGGGAAAAGAAAGAAGAATGCCAGGAGATAGAGGCATTGGTGTGGTCCCCTGCGCCGTAACCATGTGAGGGGGGGAAAACACATGAGCACGGAGTCAATGGCACCAAAGAGGGTGCCACGTGATTAGGGAGGTCCAATCACCCTGTCCGATACCCCGAAGAGCCCGAGGGCTCCTGAGCGACCGGGCCAGGCAGCTGGACCAGTCTCCGAGCCATTGCTCCATAAGAGCAGCCCACTGATGAAACTGCTCATCGGAAGCCCCACCAGAAGCGGGGAAGGGCTCTGATGTTGAAGAGGTTGGAGACCAGAACCAGAAACTGGCAACTCCGAACGAGGAGACCGGCAACTGACCCCAATGACCAATCGTTGACACACAGACATATCAGAGGGCGACCACGAGTGATGCCTTCTCTTTTTTGACCTATGGGTCGAAGAAGAGCTTGAGGCCTAACAGTGCCGAGAATGGGACCGTTTACTTTTATGCTTCCAGGGGGACCGCCATCCCCTCAGGCACTGGACCGTCCGTTGTCAGACCCCGCTTCCGGACAAGGTGGCGGACCGGACCCAGCCCGGCTGACTGAACAGCTTTCATACAAAGTCTCCCTACCGTCACCTGACCCGCTCATGGTCGACTCCGTCAATGTAAGCTGAGACTTTTTTCTTTGATAAGAATAAATTAATGTAAGCGGTACTTTATTCGAAAAATACTACAAAATAATAAACTGAAAACTATGCTGCTAGTTTGAAGTTTGACTCCCAGCGGGCAAGCAACGTCATTACCAAAGTGCATTCGACGGCGGGAAAAAAGGAACTGAGGTGGTTGGAGAGTCGATGCTGAGATAGTCTTTGCCGTTCGAGCAGAGGCTCACAGCTCCATCTCTGGCGCCGGCCCTCCTGCAAAAAAATTTACTCCCTTTGGGTCCTAGCACCTCCGGTGTAGATCCCATTAGTGTGAATGAGTGGTGGAGACTTTGTGTCCAGGAAGATCTGTTCTGTTCTTCCCTTTCCTTTCCTGTCTCTTGTCTGTCTGGCTGTGCAACCAAATTTTCTGGTGAGACCTACGACTTGATCACCCCGACAGTCTCGCAATTCTTTGGTTCTCGCTCTCTACCCTCACTTGCTGTTTTTGTCTTTTCCTCACTTGCATATCTGCTGGTATAAAAATATATGCAAATCATTATGTGGAAATGTAACTGATACTGGGATCCCTTTCTTTAGAAATTATATAGTGTTACTGTTGAAATATATATCATTATAGTTTGAGGTGATTGCAAAAAGCTACTGGGAACTCAAGGAGTTAACCTGAGAGCAGTTTTTAAGCCCTTTTTCAGGGAAGGGGCCTCTGTTCTGGGACATTTGTGTTCTTGCTGCACCTGCATGAAACTGACAAGAACATTTTAGGAAAAAAACAAACCAGAATGTTTGTTAAGGAGAGGGTTGCACAGACTTATGAGAGTAGAGAGAGAGAGAGAGAGAGAGAGAGAGCTGCAATGTTTAGAGAGACGCACAGAGATTGAAGGAAAACTCAGATGGATTTTTTCAGTTTATTCTGCCTTTATAAATAGTTATTCTGAACATTTTTTTAATGCTATTACATTACTAATAACGCTTTTGAATTCTACAACTGCTCCTAGTTTTCCTATGCTTTCTGACCTGTGTCTGACGACAGTCAGGCTGTCTGGCCTATAGTTGCCAGCCTCTTCCCTGTTCCCACTTTTGTGGAGGGACTACATTCGCGCTCCTCCAGTCCCTTGAAACCACCCGTCTCTACTGATTTGTTCAATAGGGCTGTTAGTGGTACTTCCAGCACTTAAGTTCTTTTAATATTCTGAGATGTATCCCATCCGGACCCACAGCCTAATCCCCTTTCAGATTCTTGCATTCCTTCAGGACTCATTCCTCCATAAATGGGCTGGTGTCCTCTTCAAACCCCAGGAAATCTTACTGTATTCTGACTTCTGCAGTATGGTTTCACCATAAAGACAACCAAAAGCACACTCAAACCTATGCATTGCTCACAAAATGAAATTCACATTTCTGCTGAAGGCAGCTACTGGTGTTCATATCCAGTGTACTTCTCATAAAAAAAAACATGGTACAAATTAAAATTTAACTTCCCATTGGCTATTCTTACTTTTAAACTCCATGAAAATGGAGTCCTCTTAGTTTTCAGATTGGAATTCCATGAGCAAGCCAAATCACCACATCAAGGTGGGAACCATTTGATTTGGTCCCTACACTAGCTTCTCAGCTCTGAAATACCTCCAGTGGCATGGAGTTTAAAGTAAGAAAAGCTAATGGGCAGTTAAATTGTTTCAATTCTAACATGTGCCATTTTTTTTTGGGGGGGGGGGAGTTGTGCACTGGAATCTTGTTTTTGTTTGTTGTATACAGGATATGTAAAAAGGGGCACAGAGCTGAAAATTTCTGTTTTGAACCTGCCAGATAATGATCATTTAAATGTTACTTCATCAGAGCTACTAATTTGTCAACCATCAGTCAGTGTAACTGAGACCCCTTTAACCGCCCTTATTGATCTGGGTCCTCAGCTACCCTATAGCGAATCTAGCGGTCCATCCATGAATTTCAATTGTAGGTCCACTTCGTGCCCCTCCGAACATGGGAACGCAACTTCAGAAATAGATATTCCTGGTCAGTGTTCCCAGAGTCATCCACACCAAGAGTAAGTTCTTGGCGATTCTATTATTCAACACTTAGATATGGCAATTTGTAATCTGTATAAATCTCTAAGAACATGTTCTAGCTTTAGGGGTGCTAAAGTCTCTGATATTACCAGAATGGTCAATGACATCCTTGCCAGTGCAGGTCACAATCCACTTGTCATTATACACGCAGGCAATAATGACCTGAACCGAACTAGGCCCTTAGAATTAAGAAAAGATTTTGTGGCCTTAAACAATTTACTTACCGAGTAAGGCTGTACCGTGTGCTTTTCCAAAATCCTTCCTGTACCCACAGTGACTCACAGTATGACCCACTTAATTAGGGAAACAAATGAATGGTTAAGGAAATGGTGCCTTAAACAAGATATCTGTTGTATCCTACATTGGGAAAACATTAATGGTAGGGACTCTCTTTTCAGTTGGGACGGTTTGTTTGAGCAGGAGAGTAGTACTGCTAGGTAGAACATTTGTTTCTGTTATTAATAAATATTTAAACTGATCGGTTCTGGGGAGAACAGGGCAATCCTTCATTCTCTTAACTGGAAGGATAAAAACAGCAATGAGAAAACCTGCAATTTCTAGGGACATGGATATGTTGTTCATCCACACAGTCTGGCAGGTTTCTTGCCGCTTTAAATCTTGCTGGAAGGTCTTCCAGCTGGCTCCTCCTACCCACCCGGGTGGTAAAACTCTCAGCTCTGCCCCATGATGCCAAATCTTCCTTACCGTTTGGAAGCTCAGGTTCCCTCCTTAACGCTCTGCATGTAGACAGGATCCTAATTCTTCGGTTCGCCTGAAACTTATTTGAAAATTTTAAAGACTTCGGTCAACTTTCTCCCTCGCGGCTGCGATGGACAAATCGACTACTAGATTTCAGCGGTGCCCTTGTGGGCAGAAGATGTCCAGGACGGACCTGCACTCCACGTGTGTCTACTGCCTCGGCCTAGAACATGACCCGCAGGCCTGCGAGTTATGCTGTTCGTTTTCGGCCAACGTCCTGGAAGACTGCGCTGCCTGTTACAGCTTGGGCACCCAAGAAGCGCTACCCACCGGTTAAGTCAAAGAAGGCCCATTGGCGGTTACTGTATGGCTGACTCGGCTGAGCAACTCTAGCAGATGATCACCGAGGAGGAGGCAGCTCAGGCGCATCATCCTCTTCCTCGGTCGCAGCATTTATCCCGCTATCACTGGGTACCTCATATTTGGCTTCTTTCAAGGAGCTTTGCCAGTCCCTTTCCACGAAGGAGAGGGCCATCGGACATTCCTCTAGGTCCAAAAGAAGGACTCAAAGGGTAAGTCCCATCGCCAGCATTCATGGGAGTGGGAGAGGTCCCTTCCCGGACAGTCGACATTCGACTTTGGTCAAGGTTGCGGCTAAGGCCGCTGGCTTCTCGGCGTCCCCGTCAGACCAGCCAGCCGAGACACCCGTCGATGCGGTCGAGATTTTTCTCGACCCATCGGATGGGCTGTCGACTGGTGAAGCCGACAACCCTTCTTCACCAGTTCCCCCGGTGGAGATCGAGGACTTGCCTGCGCCTCCGGTGCCGCAATCCCCGGTTAAGGCTTCTGAGCCAAGGGGAGAGTGGGTGTCCCCGGCCCCTTCCCAGACCCGTCCTTGGAAACGCCGAGGATCTTGGTCTCTGTCATTGTCTCGGTCCAGCTGATCCCGCCAACATTGGCGGTCTCGGTCTTGGCACCGAGGTAAGCGGCGCCGCCACTCATCCTCGGAAGAGGAGGCTTTGGCGCAAATTGCGTCGATGCTATGAGGACCTGATGTGGCAGCAGTTACTTCTGTCCGGGAACAAGCCAACGCCATTGCCTTCCCTGGCCATCAAGTGGCTGTCACCCAAGCGGACGAAACAACCCCTCACTGTAGCCAAGGTGCCCAAGCCTGGGCCGGTTGTTCGGCCGAAACCAGCTGCCCTACCGATTGTGGTGGAACCTCCCCCTCCACAACCAAAATCGGGGGCACCGACCAAGGACTCTCGGTTGGGTCAGGGCCTGCCCCACAGGTTGTCGGTCACCCTCGCTCCCGACCATCCTCGGCAGGTGGAGGGTGGCTCAGGCCCCAGGCAGCTCTTCACAGACTCCTCAGAGTCTGATGACAACTCCTCCCTGTTCTCCAGGCCCATTGACCTGGAGTCCTCCGGGGGCCAGTCGATGGGCGAAAGCCCGTCGTCCTTCATGGGTTTGCTTCGGCTCATCTCGAAGTCCACCGGGATGCAGCTCGAGCCCGTATCCAAGCAGGCCAAGTATCCCTGATGGAGATACTGGACCGAGGGGATTCACCCACAGAGGCCTTTCCAGTGGCTGAAGCCATTGTTGGCCCAGCCTTGGAGCTCTGGCAGTGGCCTGCTTCCTGTCCTGTGCCTTCGGCCAGGATGGCCAGGAAGTATGCGGTCCCTACCGACTCTTTGCCCTGTTTTTTGGAACACCCCTCCACCGAGGGGTTGGTCACCGACAGCGTTTTACGGTGTTCCGGGAACGCTAGGGATGTGGACAAGCCCCGCCAACAAGGAGTCCAAAAAGCTGGACTATGCGGGCACAAGGTGGCCATGTCCTCCCTTGGCTTCCGCCAGGCCAGCTCGGCTGTGATGATGGCCACATCTCCCACAACCTCATGGGCTCCTGGATGAGGTGATCCTCATCTCCTGGCTGACCTGTAGACCATGGTCCGGCAGGTACAGGACCAGGGTAGGGCAGTGGCTAAGCAGCAGCTCCAAATGGCTCTGGACATCAGAGACTCCTGTGCCAGATTGGTTGCAGCCATGGTGGCCATAGCGCCTGAGGATATCCACCTTCATGGCGGATACCCAGTACAAACTGGTGGATGTCCCTTTCTTGGGGACCGACCTCTTCAGCCCTGGAATGGAAGGTCACCTCCAGTGGATTGAAAAGTCCAATGCCACTCTGGACTCGGTCACCTCTGCCCAGAAGACAAGGCCGCCACAGCAGCAGCACAAGTTCTTTCATCCTTCTGCGCCTGCAGCACGTCCGGCCCAACAGCACCAGCACAAGAGCCAGCAGGCTCGTGCTTGGCATCCCAAACCCAAGCCCACGGCTTCCTCCAACAGGAAGCAGGGAGGTAAAGGTCTAGGAGGTCCCTCGGCTGGTCCCTCCTCTAAGCCTGCCTAGTGACGGGTTGAGGGGTGTCACTCCCAACCTCGTCACTCCCCACTGGGTCCCCCCCCGTGGGGGGATGGCTCCACCACTTCCTTTCTGCTTGGTCCGTTATCACCACGGACCGTTGGGTTTTGGAGGTGGCAGAAAAGGGCCTGCCCTTGGAGTTCGAGCAGGCCCCGCCCTTCCGAGCCGCGCCCTCAGGGGTTACAGGGTCGCAGCCTCTTTCTTGGCTCACCAAGCCAATACTGCCCTGCTCCTTGAAAAAGAGGTGATCAGAAAGGTGGCAGATCCTCCTCCAGACCCGGGTTTGTGTCCAGGTACTTCCTGGTCCCAAAACGGACGGAGGGCTGGCACTTTTCTGACCTGCATGACCTGAACAGGTTCCTAAGGTCTCAGACCTTCAGGATGGTCACTCTGGCTCAGATAATCCCATCCTTGGAACAAGACGTGTGGTTCTGTTCTCTGGACCTTCAGGACGCGTTCTTTCACGTCCCAATCCATCCATCCCACCAGAGATTCCTCATCTTCAGAGTGGAGGGATCCCTTTACGAGTTCTGGGCCATGCCCTTCGGCCTTTCCCTAGCTCCCAGGGACTTCACCAAATGCATGGCAGTGGTGACAGCATTCCTGCAGCGCCGAAGGGTCCGGGTGTACCCCTACCTGGATGACTGACTGATTGCAGCCCCCTCCAGAGCGGAGGTGGAGTGGTCCAGAGATCTGGCCCTCCAGGTTTGTTCTCAGGTTGGCCTCCTCATCAACGAGCCAAGTTGGAACCCGTGCCAAAGCAGGTGTACAATTCATCGGGCAGAGCTCGACTTCTATGAGCCAGAGCACGGCTCCCCGCAGACAGAGCTGAGGTTCATTCCTCCTTTGCCCAATCATTTCAGGTTGGGCAATTGTGCCCTGCCCAGGACTTTCTGCACCTCCTGGGCCTCATGGCAGTTTTCACTAGCGTGGTCCATTGGGCCCACTGGTACATGCGTCCCCTTCAATGGGGACTGGCCAGCCAATGATCACAGCACTTGATCCTCTGGATCAGCTAGTGACAGTGACCCGAGGGATGTGAAACGCTCTCCAGTGGTGGACCGTTCCAGCACATCTGCAGGAGGGCATCCCATTTGTCCGCCCCAAGCCCACGGTCTCGCTATCAACCGATGCCTCTCTGATGGGTTGGCATGCCCATCTGGGGAGCACAGAACGCATGGCCTCTGGTCCCTTGGGAGTCCCAATGCCATATCAACCTGCTGGAGCTTCGGCGGTTCGTCTAGCCCTCACCGCCTTTGCTCCGTTACTACAGGGTCAAGTGGTTCAGGGCCAGACGGACAATACTACGACCATGTACTACCTAAACCGCCAGGGCGGGATGCGCTCCATGCCTCTGTGCAGGGAAGCTCTCTGCATTTGGCCACTCATACGCAGCCTGGAGGCGGAACTCCTCGCCATTCATGTGGCAGGAGCCTCCAACACCCTGACCGATGCCCGAAGCCGGATAGGGGCTGCGTCTCACGAGTGGTCTCTCCTGCCGGAGATAGTACAAGATCTCTTCTCCCACTGGGGCATGCCTCAGGTGGATCTGTTTGCCTCAAGGGAGAATGCAAAGCTGAGACTCTTTCATGCCAGCCCTCCTCAGCAGGGCTCGCTGCAGGGGGATGCCTTCTCGAGGCCGTGGACCCCGGACCTCTTCTACGCTTTTTCCCCATTTCCCTTGATCCACAAGGTGCTTCTCAAGGTGAGGAGGGACAAGGCGCAGGTGATTCTGGTAGCCCCAGACTGGCCCCGCCAGTTCTGGTATCCAGATCTCCTCAGTCTCAGCTCCAGGCTCCCGAGGCAGCTTCCAGCCCACTTGGACCTGATCTCAGTCAATCAGGGGAAGGTATTCCATCTGGACCTTCAATCCCTGCACCTGATGGCCTGGTTCCTGAGCGGCTAGAGTTCCAGGCCTTGGGTCTTTCCGACGAGGTCCTCAACGTCGTTGAGGCGTCCCGTAAGGAGTCGACCAGAAAATGCTATGCCTTCAAATGGAAGAGATTCTCCATTTGGTGTCAGGGTAAGGGCCTGGACTCTTCCTCCTGTTCCTTGGCAAGCATTCTGGACTACCTGTGGTCCCTTTCTCAGTAAGGGCTTTGGTCGATGACCCTTAAGGTGCACCTGGCAGTCATCTCTGCTTACCAGGCGTGGGCTGGGAAGCAGTCAGTGGTGCAGGAGAAGGTGGTCAGGCACTTTTTCAAAGGCCTTGATCACATATCCCCTCCGGTACGAGAACCTCCACCTCCGTGGGATCTACTGCTGGTATTGGCTAAGCTCATGGGCAAGCATTTCGAACTGATGCACAGGTGTGACATTTCTCACCTGTCATGGAAGACCACCTTCTTGGTGGCTATCAGGTCAGCCAGAAGGATGGGAGAGCTCCAGGCACTTTCCATCGAGTCTCCTTATCTGGTCTTCCACAGGGACAAGGTTGTCCTGCGCCCCCACCCGAAATTCCTTCTGAAGGTGGTGTCGGAGTTTCACCTTAATCAGGTGTTGACTCTGCCGGTGTTCTACCCCAATCACACCTCGGAGGCTGAATATAGGCTCCATACTTTTGACCCTAGAAGAGCGCTCGCTTATTATAAGGAGCGGATGGCTGAAGTTTGGGGAGAGGTTCACCAGCTGTTTGTCACCTACACTGAAGCTGCACCTGGCAGACCCACAGCCAAGCGTGATCTAAGGCAGGTGGGTCACCCCTGCATACATCTCTGCATAGGTTGGTGGGCATGGAGCCTCCCAGAGGATAAGAGCTCATTCTACCCACCATACTGCTGCATCAGTGGCTGCTTCCAGGATGTCCCTATCCAGGAAATCTGCAGGGCTGCTACCTGGAAGTCAGCACACCTTCATCACCCACTACCACATTGACCTTGAGTCACGCCAGGATGCTGGTTTTGGGGCCTCGGTTCTCCAGTCATTATTTCCTAAGTAGGGGTGTGCTCCTTGCCTCCCTCCTCCCAGAGACCTGCTAGGAGTCTGCCAGACAGTGTGGATGAATAACATATCCATGTCCCTAGAAATACAGGTTACTCACCTGTAACAGGAGTTCTAGGAATGGTATATGTTGTTCATCCACACGACCCACCCGACCTCCCCAGCTTCGACGCACAACCTGGCTTCCAGTGGGCTATATCTGGCATCATGGGGCGCAGCCAAGAGTTTTACCACCCGGGTAGGTGGGAGAAGCCAGCTTGAAGACCTTCCGGCAAGATTTAAAGTGGCAAGAAACCTGCCAGACAGTGTGGATGAACAACATATACCATTCCTAGAACTCCTGTTACAGGTGAGTAACCTGTATTTATTGTCTTTCAATGCTAGATCCCTTAACCCACTCAAAATGGCCAAACTTATTGCAAAATGTACTTTACTCAATTTTGACATTATTGCCATCACTGAGGCTTGGTGGGACTCTTCTTCAGCTTGGTCTAGGCATATCCCCAAATATGAACTCTATCATAAAGATAGAAGTGATTGGAAAGGCGGGGGGTGTGTCTCTATGTTAGTGATGACATTCTATCCCACGAAACAGCAGTTCAAACCCAAACTGAATCACTTTGGATATCTATGCAATTGAAGGACCATCCAAAATTTATAATAGGGATTTGCTACCGTCCACCATCTGCTGACATTCAATATACTTCTGATTTATTAAATATAATCACAGATATATCATATAAGGATGATATTCTCATTCTAGGCAACTTTAATTTGCCTGGTATCAACTGGAATCTCTGTACAAGCAATAATAATCATGAAAATCTATTTTTAAATTCAATTGTAGATTTGGGACTGGATCAATTAGATAATCAGCCAACTCAAGGTAATAATATATTGGACCTAGTTATAACTAATGAGGGTTTTAAAGTCTCTGATATAAACATTATGGCCCCTATTGACAACAGTGATCATAACTCATTATCTTTTAATATTCCTTTACATATTTCTAAGAATACTTGAAATATTATGTATAAGGACTATAACAAAGCTAATGTCAAACTAATTAACTCTGATTTAAACAAAATTAACTGGATAGAAATGTTTAGGACAAAATATTAATAAAGCATATGAATGTCTTCTCAAAATTATACACCAACTTGAAGACTCCTACATTCCTTTAAAAGCAAAATATAACAACAAAGGTAAAGTTCCTGTTTGGTTCAATAAAACCATCGATAAACAAATAAAAACCAAGGAACGATTATTTACGAAGCTGAAAAAAGATCCCAGTTTATCCCCAAGGCTTAAATACAAATCTGCCATATTTACATTAAAAAAATCAATTAAAACTGCTAAGCTTAAATTCGAGTTTAACTTAGCCCATTCTAAAACTAATTCAAAATCTCTGTATTCCTACATCAATGGTAGCAAGGGGGTAATGGATAAATATGTCCACTTTGTCAAAACGGGTTCACTATATCATCTGATAAAGAGATGGTGGATCACTTAACAGATACTTTTGTTCTGCCTTCGATCTACCAATTCCAATTACTCCAATCTCAAGAAATGATTCCCCAATACTTCCTTTTGACCTTACCGAAATTAAGAATGCGCTTCTGTGTGTCAAAAGATCCACTAGTTCAGGTCCTGATAACATCAATGCTATATTCCTACTTGAAACACTAAATTCTATTGCAATCCCTCTTAAAATTCTATTAAATAAATCTCTAATTGAAAATGTTATACCTGATGTATGGCGTGAAGCCTTTGTAACTCTCCTGTTTTCAAGAAGGGAAATAAGTCAGACATTCAGAACTATAGACCGATTAGTTTGACCTCTATCATAGGAAAAGTAATGGAACATTTAATTAAATCCAGATTGGAGATCATTACTGATCAACTCAATAGTTCAGATAACTCACAGCATGGTTTTAAATTAGGCTACTCATGCACAACAAACCACTAGATAGGTGAGTTACTGGATAACGATACACCTGCTGATGTTCTGCTATTCGATTTCAGTAAGGCCTTTGACCATGGTCCCACTCTATGTTGATCAATAAACTTCACAATTTGGGAATCCCCTCACTCTTGGTTAACTGGATAGCACAATGGTTATTCAATCATACCCAACTCGTCAGAATAAATGGGGCATTTTCTTTCCCTGGTGGGGTTACAAGTGGAGTCCCCAGGGCTCCGTATTGGGGTCTGTTCTTTTCAACCTTTTTATTCTCGACATGGGTATTATTTCTAACAACTATCTAGCAAAATTTGCTGACAACACAAAAATGCAAATCACATACCTACCGTAATTATGATCTGTGTATCTTCACCATTCATCACCTTTGGGTTATGGGCTGGAGGTCATGACCCTGCGGGAGCTTCTTTTTTTTTTTTGATGGGCGGAGTTGATGCACCCTCGGCACCATCTTCGAGGGAGATGCACTGCGTGGTGCTTGCGAGTTGGCCGTTATGTGCTGTCGACTCTGCCCTCCCGCCAGTTCTGAGTCACCGGAGAGGTGAGGAAAATGGTTGGGAGGGTGGGAGAAGGAAGTCCAAGGGACAGACAAAGGAAAAGATATATAAACCAAAAGAAGAAATAAATGATTGAGAGGACAGAAAAAGAAGAAGAAGGAGACTAAGGGGATTGGGTAGGGGCCCCAATCTCTGGAAACAGGAAAAAGGAGAAAGGAGGAATTAGGATAAGCCTGAGGGAGGGGAGAAAGGTAACAACCATACCCTGGACCTTGACTTGTCTCCAGATTGTATAGGAACTGCAAGGAGTAGCCAAAAGACTCACTGACAGAATTCAAGGCACAGAATTACTGGCAATAACTCCAAAAGGCAGAAAACGGCAATTCTGGAAGAAAGACAGGACACTGGGAATTCTCCCCTTCTCAGGGATAAAAAAAATGTTTGGTGTGAGAAAATTTAGTTTCTCTAAAATAGTAAAGGATATGTCCAACGGGCAAAGAAAATTAAGATTGATGGGAACAAAGGACGAGTAGAGAATGGAGGGCAACTGCTAACCCCACCCACAGGGGTGGAGCTAGAGCACTGAAGAAGGAGTGGCTCTATGCTGACCACTCTCCCATAGAAATATTATTCCCCTATGTCTCTGTTTATCCCACTCCTGACAAAAGAAAGGAGGGGGGCAAGGGAGGGCAGGAGAGAGGAGGGGACCCAGAGACTGAGACCCCAGGGGGGATGGTGGTCGGGATTGTGATGAATGGTGAAGATACAGAAAGATCATAATTAAGGTAGGTACATAATTTTCTTATCATATCTGTGTCAATCTTCACCATTTATCACCTTTGAGTGAGTGCGGAGCCCCTCCAAAGGGGGTAGTAACCCTAAAGGACAGAGACCCTTAGCTCTCAGTAGGTGACACACTAAGAGGGAGCATCTTCAGGGCCTGAGGAGGCCCGAGAGTGGGGAGAGTGAGACGGGAACCCCCCGGAGGTGGAAGGAAGTTGCCCCAACAAGCACCGTCTCACTCTACAGGAGAAGAGATAGGTTCTATGTTGAGCAGAGTTAATCACCCTCGCCAGGCCAAGGGTGACAACTGGAGAAGATGCAGCCAGGCCACCCGCCTAGTGCAGATCGCTGTCCCTCACGACCTTGGTAGCTACCTCATTGGCATCGCATGATGCCCTCACGGTGCCTTGCTAGCTCCAATCCACGTGCAGAGAGTACGATGGCTTGTCTGGTTTGCTCCGTGTCAGGCAAAGAGGCTAGGAGCTGACCCAGCCTGGACCACAAGGACCTGTCACAAGATGTGTAATGGACCTGATGTGCTGTGATAGAGAGCAGCAACCGTGCCGAGTAGAACATCGTCCTCCCCCAGAAGTCAAAATCCAAGGAATCTTGATCTGCGGGCTGGTCACAGTGGAGGGCACAAAGCCCATCTGCGTCAATCCTGACTGAGGATGAGGCATGGAATCTGGAGACTCCTGGGGGGGCACAATACCACTGGTAGAGGTCCCTAGGGGCAGGAACTCTGGAGAAGGGCCTCTGCCAGGAACGCAACGGCGCCTCCCAAAAGGGAGCAGGCCGGGGGGCACCACAAGGGTGTCCTCGTTGAAGTCACCTAGAAAGGGCATGCATCGAGTGCTCTGGATTGCTTTGAGTGGAAGGGGTAATGTGCAGGTCCTCCAACATCCTCATGAGGAATCGCTGATACTCCGCAAGATCAGCAGCTGGGGAGATTTGGACAGAAGGCTCCTCTCCCCCAGAGGAGGGGGGGCGAGGAGTCAGAGGACCTCAGCTGCTCAGAGGGTGGCTGCTCGGGGGGAGGTTGAAAAAAAACAGGTTACTCACCTGTAACAGTAGTTCTAGGAGTGGTATATGTTGTTCATCCACACTGTCCGGCATTGTTCCTTTCCCCTTTAAATCTTGCCGGAAGTCTTCAAGCTGGCTCCTCCCACCCACCCGGGTGGTAAATACCTTGGCTCCGCCCCATGATGCCAGATCTAGCTTGCTGGAAGCAAGGTTGTGCACCTTAAGCCGGGGAGGTCGGGTGGGTGCATGTGGATGAACAACATATACCACTCCTAGAACTACTGTTACAGGTGAGTAACCTGTTTTTCTAGAAGCATGGATATGCTGTTCATCCACACTGTCTGGCAGACTCCTAGCAGTTCTCCGGGAGGAGAGAGGCAGGGTGCACACCCCCTACTTAGGAAAAGAGATTGGAGAACCGAGGTCTCAAAACCAGCATTACGTCCGTGACTCAAGGTCGCTGTGGTAATGGGTAATAAAGGTGTTCACTGACTTCCAGGTAGCAGCTCGACAGATTTCCTGGATAGGGATGTCCCTGGAAGCAGCCACCGATGCAGCAGTATGGTGGGTAGAATGAGCTCTTATCCCTCTGGGAGGCTCCTTGCCCGCCAACTCATAACACAGACTTATGCATGATGTGATCCATCTTGCAATAGTCCGCTTGACTGCAGGTCTGCCAGAAGCGGCTTCAGTGTAGGTGACAAACAGCTGGCGAACCTCTCCCGGAATTTCCACCGTCCTCTCCTTATAATAGGAGAGAGCACGTCTGAGGTCCAGAGTATGGAGCCTGTACTCAGCATCCGAGGTGTAGTTAGGGTAATATACCGGCAGAGTCAACACCTGGTTAAGGTGAAACTCTGACACCACCTTCGGAAGGAATTTCGGGTGGGAGCGAAGGACAACTTTGTTCCTGTGAAAGGCCAGATAAGGGGAGTCCACCGAAAGCACCTGGAGCTCCCGTCCTTCTGGCTGACGTGATAGCTACCAGGAAGGCCAGCTCACACTTGTGCATGGGTTCGAATGGCTTGCCCATGAGCTTTGTCAAAACCAGCAAGAGATCCCACGGAGGTGGAGGTTCACGCACCAGAGGAGATATGTGATCCAGGCCTTTAAAAAAGCACCCAACCACTGTCTCCTGTGCCAATGCTGGCTGACCGGCCCATGCCCGGTAAGCAGAGATGGCTGCCAGGTGCACCCTAAGGGTCGATGACCGAAGACCCCCTTTGGAGAGGGACCAAAGGTAGTCTAGAACGTTAGCCACAGAGCAGGAGATAGGTCCAGGCTCTTTCGACACCAAATGGAAAACCATTTCCATTTGAAGGCATAACATTTCCTGGTCAATTCTTTCGAGATGCTTCCACCATGGTGTAGACATCCTGGAAAGACCCAGAGCCTGGAACTCTAGCCACCAGGAACCAGGATGTGAGGTGCAGGGATTGAAGGTCCGAGGGAAGACCTTCCCGTTCAACGATATCAGGTCTGGGCATGTACAAAGCCACTCCGGGTCCTGCAGCTGAGGCTGAGGAGATCTGGAGACCAGAACTGGCGTGGCCAATCTGGGGCTACCAGGATCACCTTCGCCTTGTCCCTCCTCACCTTCAGTAACACCTTGTGGATCAAGGGAAGGCATAAGGGAGGCCTGGGGTCCACGGCCTCGAGAAGGCATCCCCCTGCAGCGAGCCCTGCTGAGGGGGGCGGGCATGGTACAGCCTCAGCTTTGTGTTCTCCCTGGAGGCGAACACGTCCACCAACGGTTTGCCCCAAAGGGAGAACAGATCGTAAGGTACCTCTGGATGGAGAGACCACTTGTGGGATGTCTGGTCTATGCAGCTGAGAGCATCCACCAGTTGGTTCGAGACTCCTGCCACATGGATGACTAGGAGATACGCCTCCAGCCGGCTGACGAAGGTCCAGATCCAGAGGGCCTCCCTGCATAGCAGACGGGAGTGCGTGTCGCCTGTTTGTTGAGGTAGTACATGGTCATGGTATTGTCCGCCTGGACTTGAACCACTTGACCCCAGAGCTGAGGAGCGAAAGCTGACAGTGCCGGTCTGACTGCTCTGAGCTCCAACAGGTTGATGTGGCATCGGGACTCCTCAGGGGTCCAGAACCCATGAGCTCTGTTCACGAGGCATCAGTCGTAAGGATGACCGTCGGCTCGGGGTGGACAAATGGGATCCCTTCCCGCAAATGACTTGGGACGGTCCACCATTGGAGAGCGTTCCACATCCTCTGGGTGACAGTGACCAGCTGGTCGAAGAGACTCCGATGCTGAGACCACTGGGCGGCCAGCTCCCATTGAAGGGGGCGCAAGTGCAATCTGGCCCAATGGATCACTGAGGTGCACACTGCCATGTAACCCAGGAGGCGCAGGAAGTCCCGGGAAGGGAGCAAGTGCCCAATCAGAAATGATTGGGCATAGGAGGAAAGAACCTCCGCCCTGTCCGCTGGGAGCTGAGCTCTGGCTTGACTAGAGTCGAGCTCTGCCCCGATGAAGCCCATCACCTGAGAGGGCACGAGTCCTGATTTGGCCTCATTAATTAGGAGGCCCAGGTGGGAGCAGGTTCAGAGGGTCAGGTCCCTGGACCTCTCCACCTCCTGTAGGGAGGAACCCACCAGGAGCCAGTCATCTAGATAGGGGTAAATATGAACCCCTTGATGCTGTAGATGGGCTGCCACCACTGCGATGCATTTGGTGAAGACCCGTGGGGCTGATGACAGGAAAAACGGCATGGCTCTGAACTTGTACAGGGTCCCTTCTACCTTGAAGCGGAAGAACCACTGATGGGACGGACAGATTGAGACATGGTAGAACGCATCCTGAAGATCCAGTGAACAGAACCATATGTTTCGCTCCAGAGATGGTAAGATCTGGTTCAGAGTTACCATCCGGAGGGTGCGAGACCTGAGACATCGATTCAGGTCGTGGAGATCTAGGATGGGGCGCCAACCCCCCATCCGCTTGGGCACCAGGAAATACCTGGAGATGAAGCCTGGGTCTGAAGGAGGATCCGCACTGGAGCTACCGCCTCGTGGACGCAGCTCAGCAATATGGTCCCAAAGGCCGACTGAGTGCCAACTGAGATCCTTTCCTCCCATGGGACATGGGCCCGGCTGGGGGTACTGTTCGAACCTCAGAGGCAGTCCCCGCCGACCACTTCCAGAACCCACCTATCCAAAGTGATACGGACCAGGCGGAAAGAAAGTGGCGGAGCTGGCCCCACGGAGGACCCAGAACTGGCGTGACGGGTGTGGGAGGCCACCCCGACCCGCACTGTGCAGGCTTGGAGGAGGAGAAGGCACCTGACCAGCACCTCGGCCTCCTCTGAGGGGCTGTTGGGGACCTTGCTGGGCCTAGGGCACCAAGCTGGAGCCTGCTGCTGTTCCCTGGAAGGAGGGCTGTCTAACCGCAGGGAAGAATGCTGAAAGGACTTCTTTTGTGCTTCTGCTGGTTCTGCCTGAAGAACCCTTAGCAGAGGTGGCATCTAAGGTGGTATTAGGCTGCTCAATGCGCTGGAGATGACCTGCCACTCCCAGACCGAAGAGGTCAGTGCCAAGGAAGGGCACGTCAGCTAGCTTGTGCTGAGTATCCGCGGGAAAGGAGGATAACCTCAGCCAAGCCCTGCGGTGAGTGGCTACCATGGCAGCTAGTGAACGGGCACAGGAATCACCAATGTCCAGAGCTGTCTGGAGCTGTTGTTTAGCAACAGCATGGCCCTGGTCCCGGACCTGCTTGACCGTGGTCTGATTGTCTGCTGGGAGATGAGGGAGGACTTCATCAAGTGACCCCAGAAGGGCGTGAGAGAAGTGTGCCATGATAACTGCTTAGCTAGCCTGACGAAGGCCTAGAGATGATGCTGCGTAAACCTTCCAGGCCGAGTGGTCCATATTTTTGGACTCCTTGTCCGGAGGGTGGCCATATCTGCAGAGCTGCCCATGTGCCTAAACACTGAGGCAGTCACAAGGCTCTTGACTGAGGGATGGTCAGTGAAGCCCGCCAAGGACCCCATGGGCACCGCGTACTTGCGGGCCATGTGGGCAGATGGAGCCAGGCAAGAGGCAGGATGCTGCCAAAGTTCCAGTGCCGGGCCAACTATGGTTTCGGCCACTGGGAAGGCCTCTGTTGAGGTATCCCCACTCTTGAGAATATCCATGAGAGGATATTCCGCCTTCTTTTGTATGGGCTGCAATGGTATACCTGTGGACTCCGAAATGAGTCAAAGAATGCCCTGGAAGAAGGAAGAAAGGCCTTCTTCCAGGCCTGTCACTGACAGCTCATCATGTGAGTGAAGGCTAGTAGTATCCGAATCCAAGGAATCCAGATACAAGGGTCTCCCACCTAAGTCCCCCTCAATACACCTAGGGCGATCAGGAGTGACCGTAATGGACAACCTATGGGGCAAGCCCATAGTTGGTTTATCCTTAGAGGGAGCCCTCCCTGAGGCTGTTTGGTGGTGGTTCCACCAAAATTGGTGGGAGCCGGAACAGGCCAAGCCGAAATACGCACTGGTCCCACTGGAAGGAGAACTGGAGTCCTCGGAACCAAGGGAGTCGGTGTCGGCTGAAGAGGCTGGGGCCAAGAAATGGCTGGTACAGCTGGAGCAGATGGCTTTTGACCCATCAGAAGAAGTTGCTGCCACATGAGGTCCTCATAACATCAACAGAGCTTCCGTCTAAGTCTCTCCTCATCCAAGGAGGATGAGGAACAGTGGCAGCACCTCTTCAGGAGTGTTTGTGACCCTTCTCGGCTTCATCGACCGACGGGTCCTACTCGACGAGATCGACGGCGCTGACTGTCGTGGTCGGGAGAAGCTGGATTCAGTGAAAACCGAGGTTCTGGCTCTTGTCTCTCGATCGGGATGCCCGAAGGACGGGTCTCCTTGTCGGGGAAGGAGAGGATGGGAGTCCTCTCCAAAGAGTCATCGACAGGCGTCAGCGACAACGGCTTGATCGGGTCGAGAGAAATTTCAGCCGGTTCTGCCGTATCCTCAGCTTCGGTGCCCTGGCCAGACGGAAGGTCCGAAAAGCCGGCAGCCAAGGAAGCGATTTCGACTGTGGCCGAGACCGCACAACTCCCAGAAGGATCCCGTGAAGGTGGAGCCCAGGTTGAGTGGCACGAAGAAGCGTCAGTTGGCCGAAGCTTGGGCAGCTTTCTCTTCAAAGACCGCCATCTGTTCGAGCTGCTCGGTGGATCCCACAGCCGCAGAAGCTGCCCATCTGGCCTCCTTCGATATCACCGGTGGATTGCGAAGCTCCAATCTCCCCAACTTAAGGCGCACCTTGTGGTCCTCCAGAACGGTGGGATGGGAGGCCGAACAGATGGTGCAAGCCGAAGTATCATGCACGGTGCCTAGGCAGTAGACACACGAAAGGTGGGGATTGGTGCGAGACATTTTTTGTCCACAAGGACACCGGCGAAACCCGGGGGACGACTTGTCCTCCATATCCGAAGCGTTCAGATACGAATCATAAACTGTGACGAGTTTTAACGTGAGTAAGTGTGGCAAAAACTGTTGATTTGACTCCAGGGCCAATGGTACTTGCAAAGTAGCACGAGGGAACCTGTATCTTCCAGCGGAAAGGAAGATCTGGCATCATGGGGCGGAGCCGAGGTATTTACCACCTGGGTGGGTGGGAGGAGCCAGCTTGAAGACTTCCAGCAAGATTTAAAGGGGAAAGGGACAATGCCAGACAGTGTGGATGAACAACATATCCACACTCCTAGAAATGGAAATTACGTACCTATCGTAATTCTTGATCTTCTTGGACGAAGTCTCCGCCACTCATTCACAATAAAGGATCTGTGCCGGAGGCACTAGGACCCATCGGAGCAAACTTTTGTTAGAAGTTGCGCCTTAGACAGAGCCACGAGGAGCGGCACCGCGAGCCTCAGCTCGTGGGGTAATGAATATCTCGGATCGACCTTCCAACCGCCTCAGTACCTTTTTTCCGAGGAGGTGCAGCCTAACTAACCTAGAAGGATAGCCTAAACAAAAAACGGACATAAGATAGTCCAGAAGACCCGTATAAGAAGGGTCAACAAAGAAGTCTTCACAGCCTAAAGATAGAGGGAGTGAAGACCAACAACAGAGGTGAGCTCGGGGATGGTAGGAGATGGATGAGTGGTGGAGACTTCATCCAAGAAGATCAAGAATTACGGTAGGTATGTACTCCATATCTTCCTGGACATAAAGTCTCCACCACTCATTCACACTGATGGAGAGTACCAAGCTAATAATACCCCGAGAGGGCGGCAGGAGAGACCAAGAGCTCACAAATTTAGGACGGAAGTCCATTACATGATTCTGCCAAATGAAAGATGTCGCCTGGCATGGACATCCAGGGCATGCTTTGACGAAAGTATGCACTGAGCTCCAGGAAGTCAAGACTGCAAATATCTGCAATGGGCACGTTGCAGATTTCCGCTGGGATGCTGGTGACTGCTCTAGTAGAGTGAACGCACTCTGCCCCTCCAACTTAACCTGCGCCATGGAATAACAGTGGCGAAGGCATGCCACCAGCCATGCTGAGATGCATCTGATAGCAACAGGATGACTCAGCCAGGTCTCGCTGAAGGAAACAAACAGTTGTTGAGCTTTGTGGATTTCTTTTGTTCTATCTAAATAGAAACGCAGAGCTCTTTTGACATCCAAAGAATGAAGGGTACGCTATCCTTCATTTTGGAAGCTCGCAAAGTAAGTAGGTAGGACCAAAGGCTGGTTTAAATGGAATTCTGAAACAACCTTAGGGAGAAACTTAAGATGGGTCCTAAGAACTACTTTGTCCTTATGAAACACAGTATACGGAGGGTCTGTGACCAAGGCATGTATCTCACTGGGAAGTACCACAGAGAGAGGTTTGAAAACCGAGCTCGAGCTCAACATTCTATGCTTCTGCATAGAGTCAACTCTTTCCCCTCCGGGGCAGTTCAAGTGCTGGGGCTAAATGCATTATGTCTGAATACAGCAAGACTTCATGTTGTTTGAAGGCCGCTGTCCAAGTGAGAAATTTCATCTCACAGGTAGCTAGAGGCTTGAAAGGCTTTCAAGTGAGCATGTCTAGTACAAGATTAATGTCCCAGGCTGCAACTGGACATCTGATAGGAGGTCTGGTATGCAGAATTCCTTAAGAAACCTCTTAACTATTAGGTAACTGAGCCAGTGACAAGGAAAGTACTGGCTCATGATATGGCACAAAGGTGAACTTTGACTGTAGAGTATTGCAGACCTGAATTGAAAAGGTACTCTAGAACTTTATTTGGGGGGGGGGGGGGAGACAGGAAAAAGGATTCAAAGAGGATTTTGCACACCAGAGAGAAAAACGCTTCCATTTGGCTGTGAGAGTTTTTCTAGTGGCTGGCTTGCGCGCAGCCAGAAGAATATCTGAAACTCTGCGAGAGACATTGAACCTGTTCACTTCTATCTCTTCAGGAGCCGAAGGTGAAGTGATCTCAGATTGGGATGGACCACAGGCCCCTGAGTCAGAAGGTTCGTCTGAAGGGGAAGTGCTTTTGGAGGGGTTTTCGACATACTGTTGAGTAATGGAAATCATATTTGTCGAGGCCAGAAGGGAGCAATGAGGATCATTTTGTCCCCCTGGGACTCGAACTTGGGAAGTACCCTCTTAATTAGAGGAAGAGGAAGAAAGGCGTATAGAAAGCGTTCTGTCCACTGCAGCCTGAACGCATCCTGACAGAAAATGGCAGGCCCTGGATTTCTGGAGCAGAAGAGAGGCAGTTTTGTGTTGAGTGGAGATGCAAAAAGGTCCAGGTCTGGAGTTCCCCACTCTGTGAATAGTGACTGAACTATGGTTGAGTCGAGAGACCATTCTTAAGGATCTGTCTCTGTTCTGCTGAGATGGTCTGCCAGTTCATTCTGTACTCCTGGCAGGTAGACCGCCTGAATTAGAGCCTTGTGCTCCAAGCACCATTTCCACACCCTCATCGCTTCTCTGCATAAAGGGTAAGAGTGAGCACTGTCCTGCTTGTTGATGTAATTCATCACTGCTTTGTTGTCCATTTGAAGGAGAATGTTCTTGTGATAGAGAATGTCCTTCAAAGCCCGGACTACATAAAGGTTGGCTCTCATTTCTAGGACATTTATATGAAGCTGGGACTCATCTTGAATCCACGTACCTTGGGTGTGGAGATCCTTACAGTGGGTTCCCCACCCCATCAGGGACGCATCCGTGGTAATGGAGATCTGGTGATCCAGGGGAGCAAATGGATACTCTTTCAGAAGGTTGTCCTCTTGCGACCACCAGGTAAGCGACCTCTTCAGAGGTTCTGTCACCTTGATGAGAAAGGACTGAGAGTGAGTGGTTGGTGACCACTGAGTACTGAGCATCCACTGAGAGGTCCTCATGTGGAGACCAGCTAGGGGTACAGTGAACATCAAGGATGCCATGAGACCCAGCATCCGTTGCATCGAGATAGCTCGAACCGAGCTGTTCTCTCTGATGTATCAGGCCATCTGTAGGATATCGCTCCTTCTGTGTTCTGACTGAGGATGAGGCATGGAACCTGGAGACTCCAGAAGGGTGCAATACCACTGGCAGAGATCCCTAGGGGCAGAAACTCGGAGAAGGGCCTCTGCCAGAAACGCAACAGTGCCTCTCGAAGGAAGCAGGCCAGGGGCACCACAAGGGTGTCTCGCAGTCGCCTAGAAAGGTGTGCATTGAGTCCTCGATTGTTTTGAGGGAGGAGTGATGTGCAGGTCCTCCAACATCCTCACGATGAATCGCTGATACTCCACAAGAAAGGCTTCCACAAGAGGTGTCCAGAAGAGTTCCTATAAAAGGAGCTTCTGGGAGGCTGCAACTCATTTCTTGAGATTTAGCAGAACTCCCATGGATATGAGAAAGTCTGAGGCCGTGGATACGGCGTTGAGAGTTCCTGGCCTGGAAGGACTTGCTAGAAGCCAGTCGTCCAGATACGGGAACACTTGCATTCCGATCTTTCCGAGGTGCACTGCGAGATTTGCACAACACTTTGTAAAAACTTGCGGCGCCGAGGATAGCCCAAAGGGCAGGACTCTGAACTGATAATGCTGGCCCAAAGCCACAAACCTTAGATATTTGTGATGCCTTGGGTGAATAGGAATATGTTGGTAAGCATCCTGCATGTCCAGGGAGGCTAACCAGGTGTGCTGATGAAGCAAAGGTAACAGGATTCCTAGCGATATCATTTTGAACTTTTCCTTGGGAAGAAATTTGTTCAACTTTCTGAGGTCCAAAATGGGGTGCATGCCCCTGTCTTTTGGAACTAGAAAGTAATGGGAGTAGAACTCTGTGTTCCGTTGATCCAGTGGAACTATTTCTACTGCCCTGTTGTTCAGAAAGCCTTATATCTCAGAGGTGAGAAGTTCTGACTGAAGTACTGATAGCTTGGGCTGCTGTTTGGGGGGACAATCCGTAGGGGTCTTCGAAAGATTGAAGGAATACCCCTTGTGGATTATCCAGAGGACACATTTGTCCGATGTTATGGACTTCCATTGATTGTAAAATTGAGTCAGACGACCTCCCACTGCTAAAGAGGAGTCCCCCTCGGACAGCTGAGGTGGGACTTGAGCCAGAAACTCAGAAGGTGACACTGGGTACTTTGGGCCCTTGTGCTTTCTGCTGCATTTTCTTTTGAGGCTGAGGGGCTTGGCTTTTATTAAAACCTCCCCTGCCTTTGCGTCTAAAGGACTGACGGGTGTGAAACTGGCACTTATTAACACACTCTCGAGAAGGGGCAGGAGCAGGTCGAGCCAGTTTAATGGCCGATCTGGTCTTTTGAGTGGCCTCTAGAGCTTGTTCTACTTGAGGACTGAAGAGATGCACACTGTCGAAGGGCAATGCCATGACCTGTTGCTGGGCATTATTTGTGAAACCTGAAGTGCACAGCCAGGAATGGCGGCGGGTACAAATGCCCGCTGCCATCGCTTGGGAGGCAGTGTTGAATGCGTTCATAGCTGCTTTAACCTGTTGGTTGTTGGACTCGATGCCCCTGGTTATGGTTTGAAGAAGCTCTGAATTAGTGTCCGACTACGGTAGAGCTTCAACCATTTGTTTGAGCAAATGCCAAAGAATATACTCATATTGAGAGAAATAGCCCTGGTAGCTGGTGAACACATACCCAGGGTGGATGCAGCAAAGACTCTCTTACCTAAAGTATCTATCTTACAAGATTCTTTGTTTATAGGTTGAGCTGTAGTAGTCTGAGGAAGGACGACCTTATTCTCTGCCAAGACTACAATAGGGGTCGCAGCTTGAGGCACCAAAATAGGGTCGATCCTGGAGTATACTTCCTTCTATAGACTTAGCCACAGAAGGAATGAGAGTAGTATTATTCCATACCGCTTGAGAAAGCTGCCTCAAAGAAGGCTGTACCGGAGGAGTTAAATTCATAGGGATGTCCGGAACATGAAGGTATTGGAGTCTTAAAAGCTTCCCAGGATCGATATCCATAGTCTGGAGAGAAAGAGTGGAATTCAAATTTTTGAGCAGAGACTTAAATGACAGGTCCTAGACCACAGGCTATGCAGCAGGATTAGATCCTGCTCCTTCCACATCATCACCCAGCCTAAGGTCTGGGTCAGGCTCAATATCATCTCCTAACAGCCCAGGAGGGACTGTATGGACAGGAAAGGAGTGAAAATCAGAAGGAAAATAGGAGGGAAAAGGGTTCGGAGTCAAGGAGCCCTGAAGACATTCCACCAAATCGTGGTGCCGAAGAGCATGGCGCCACCTGGCTCAGCACAGTGAATGGCGCCGAAAAGTCCAATGGTGCAGAGGACGGCACAGACAATCCCGACAACGCCGAGCGACCCATCAACACTGACAGTGCCAAAACCAATGCAGGGCCCCGAAAACTAAGATTTGAGGAAACAGAAGGAAAAATACCAGGAGGCAGAGGTATTGATGTGGCCCCCTGTGCCACAGCCATGTGAAGGGGGAAAACACCTGAGCACGGAGTCGATGGTGCCGAAGAAGGCACTGCACGACTAGGGAGGCCAAACTGCCCTATCCCCCAAAGGCTCCAAGGGCCTCTGAGTGACTGGACCAGGCAGCTGGACCAACCTCCAAGCCCACTGCTTCATAAGAGTGGCCCACTGATGAAACTACTCATCTGAAGCCCTACCAGAAGGCGGGGAAGGGCTCCGATGTCGAAGAGATCGGAGACAGAAACCAGTGACTCTAGAGGAGACCGGCAACTGATCCCAATGAGCGACCGTCGATGCACAGACATACCAGAAGGTGACCTCGAGTGATACCTTCTCTTTCTTGACCTACGGGTCGAAGAAGAGCTTGAGGCCAAACGGTGCCAAGAGTGCAACCGTTTTCTTTTATGCTTCCGGGGGGCGCTGGACTGTCTGTTGTCAGACCCCCGGAGACGGCAGTGGACCAGACCAGCCCGCTGACTGAACAACTTTCACGATTCTCCCTACCATCACCTGGCCCACTCATGGTCAACTCCACAATGTAGTATGAGACTTCTTTCTTGTAATAAATTATTGTAAGCTGTACTTATTCAAGAAATACTACAAAATAAAAAACTGAAAACTATGCTGCTAGTTTGAAGTTCGACTCACGGGCGGCGACGCTGTCACTGTAGCGCATTTGATGGCAGGAAAAAAGGAACTGAGGTGGTTGGAGGGTCAATGCCAAGATAATCACTGTCACACGAGCAGAGGCTTGTGGCGCTGCTCCATCTCTGCCCCACCTCCTGCAAAAAGTTTGCTCCCACTGGGTCCCAGTGCCTCCGGTGTAGATCCCATCAGTGTAATTGAGTGATGGAGAATTTATGTCCAGGAAGATCCTGTCTGTCCTTTGCCTTGATGTAAGCGGGGAATCGAGCAGCCACGGCCCTGAACTGCTCCAAGGAAAGAGGCCCACTAGGACCAAGGATGCTGGGGGGCATCGGAGAATGTGGCAGAGGGATAGGGGCAGAGCCGACAGGGGAAATCAACTCACCTCCACCTGGGCTAGGGAGTGCACCAGGAGTACCAGAAGAAGAAGATAATGCTCTGGAAGAGTCCACAGCCAACAGCTGAACAACCATTTCGAAACTGCCTTGGCTGCACACAGAAGAATCCCCCGTGAGATGACCGGGGCCGTGTAGGTCCAGAAGGACGGTCCCCTACCTCAAAAGAATGGGTCTCTCTCAAAGAAACCAGGGGGAAGAGCAGAGATCTGCACTACGGCTTCTTCCAGAGCCTGAGTGGGCTCCAGAAAGGTCACCGAACAGACCCCATGACCCGACCGGAATCTGGAGAGGCACTCCTCCTCCCCAAGAGAGAGCCAGCCTAGGCAACTGGCAGCCCTGTTCGGCCCCAAAGGAGCTATCCAGGGCACAGGACCCTCCCTCCCATGGGTGCTCTGATCGGCCCCAAAGTTGGGCGATCTAGGCACACCACCTGAGGGGTACCACCGCTGAGGGGTCAGAGAACCCTCTGAGGCTGGGCTGCAGTGCAATTGTGGTCTGCACCACTGCCTGCTGGTCAGAACCCTGACCCGGCAGTCACTGTCCGCCTCCTCAGAGGAGGAGCGACTCGACCTGTCAAGGACCCTATGAGGGTGCCCACACCAGCAGCTAACTCCAAGGAGCCAGACTGCCCATCTAACTCAGAGTCTGACTCCTCCTCTGAAGAGATGGAGATCGAGGCCCTGTGCCAAACAGTTGGCGGGTGTCTGTTGCCATCTCGACTAAATAGGGTACCAGAAACAGAGACCATACCTGAGTCGGTACAGTGACCTCCGCAGCACCGCGAACAGTGGCAGAAGAGGACATGGCTCCAACCAGGACAGCAGTCTCCGAGCTAGAACCTGACACGGCACCATCCCACCCCACTGCACCGCGAGTGGCACAGAGGACAGAGACAGTGCCAATGATGGCTCAGACAGCGCTCTCCATGCCGAGGCCAGAGATCCCCATGGTGCTGTCCCATCCCACGGCATCGAGGACAGAGACGGCACCAACAACGGCTCTGACAGCGCTCTCGGCACTGAGATCTGAACCCCCCATGGTGCTGTGCCCATGTCCAGAACCACGAATGGCCCCGGAACTGGACACGGCAAGAAAAAGTCAGAGACGGCACCGTAGAACCTCCCACGGCACTGCTAGCACCATCGGCTCTGCGAATGGCACAGAACGACAATTCCGTCACACCCCACAGCACCGCAGCCTGAAACGGCACTGATGGCGTCGAGGACGGTGCTGACTCAGGCCTTATGAGCCGTGGGTCCGACACCAGGGGAGCTTGTGCCCCCAAAAGGGTGACTGCCAATGCAGCACCTCCCGTCCATCTCCCGGAGGAAATGGACTGGGCCTCCTGCACTGTGGGAGAAGCCTCGGCCATGGCTAGGCTTCGGGAGGCCGAGCCTCCATCCTCCTTGGTCCTATAGAACTGGGAAGGGACCCAGAGGAAAGGCTGAGGAACATGGCTTGGCCCGATGAATGCGCCCGACCCCAAAGTCGGCAGAGCTGCTGTACTTTCCACCTGGCGTTTCTCGATGACCCGGCGGTCTATGGAGAAACAGGTGTCGACAAATCCATGTCTTGAAGCGGCTAAGACATGAAGGCAACGGTCAAGTCAGGATGGACTACTTGGCCGCATGGGCACGCCGCATGGGGCTGTCCTGCCTTTGAAGTTTTCTTGCCCTCCGACCGAGACATGACCTATGGAGAAAAAAACACCAAAAAAGACTTGATATCGCAGAATAACAAAAATAATGGAAAGATCTTACCGGGTGACGTCGAGTGTGGCGAACAGAACCGTCAGGAAGGGAGCCGATGGACTTCAACACCGAGAATCAACATGGAGTCGCAAGGATACATTTGCTATGAAGCACGTTAGGCCTCACTTTCTTCTCTCAAAGCTCTCACGAGGTGACCTCAATGGTGGTAGATGAAGAACTGGTGGGAGGGCAGAGTTGACAGCACATAACAGCTAACCTGTGAGGACCGATGGCCTCGAGGGCAGCGCCGAGGGTGCGTCGACTCCGCCCATCAAAAAAAAAAAAAAACGCTCCCACGGGGTCATGACCTCCAGTCAATAACCCAAAGGTGATGAATGGTGAAGACTTACACAAATAAGATCTTGGAGGCAGAGTTGACACTACAGCCAATATTCAACTCCTCGAGCACAATTTATCCTCTATTGAGCAGTGGGCCAATAAAAATTCAATGTTTTTTAATACTGATAAATGCAAGGTTCTACACTTTGGCAGGAATAATACAGCTCATAAATACTATCGAAATAACCAGGAAATTAAATCATCTAATTGCAAAAGAGACCTTGGTATTATGATTAATACTAAGCTGTCATCTAGTGACCACTGCAGTAAAGTAGTCAGAACATCTAATGTTATTCTGAGGCAGAATCAATAAATCCTTTATCAGTAAATCGAACACTGTTTAGTTCCATTGTACAGAGCTTATGTCAGACCTCATCTGGATTATGGTTCTCCTTCTGGAATCTTTACCTTAAAACTGATATAAAGTGTCTTGAGCAGGTCCAAAGGAGGCTTACTAAATCTATTCCCAAACTTAGCAATAAATGTTACTACACTAGATTCAGTGAAACTAAGCTCCATCTATTATTTTGAGAAGGCAAAGGGGTGATCTGTTATTAATGTACAAACTAGTTCATAATCCCAGGCTGCTTAAGACATATGGATTAACATTAGACAATAAGAGAATTGTAGGTAGACTTTCATACTGGATTTCATACTGGAATATAGGAAAGTCATAAAGGCATAGCCCATGTAAACTTCTTGGCAAGTCCCGTTCCCCTTTAAATCTTGCCGGAAGTCTTCAGCTGGCTACTCCCACCCACCCGGGTGGTAAATACCTTGGCTCCACCCCATGACACCAGATCTTAGCTCACTGGAAGCAAGGTTGTGCGCCCGAAGCCGTGGAGGTCAGGTGTGTGTGGATGAACAACATATACCACTCCTAGAACTACTGTTACAGGCGAGTAACCTGTTCTTCTAGGAATGTGGATATGTTGTTCATCCACACTACTTGGTAGACTCCAAGCAGTTCTCCGAGAGGAGGGAGGCAAGGTGCACACCCCCTACTTAGGGAACAGAGATTGGAGAACCGAGGCCCCAAAAATGAAAATTACGTACCTACCATAATTCTTGATCTTCTCTTGTATCTTCACACTTCATTACTGATTGGGTTAGTGCCGGGCGCCACCACCACGGGAGGTTTTTTTTTGGAGTCGGCTCCAACGGCACCTCCCTCGAGCGCAACGCACTGCGTCATGAGCGAGGGGTGGCCGTTAGGTGCCACAGACTCCTCTATCTCAGTTCTGGTAGTCAGAGAGGTGAAAATAAAGGGTAAGGAAAAAAGGAAAGCAAGGCAAGAGAGCCGAGGGACAGAAAAAGGAAAGGATATAAACTGAAAAAAGCATAAGCCGGTAGAGGATAGACAGAGGACAGAGAATTCCTACCCTAAGGGACCGCAGGGCCGCCTTTCCGGGGCGGCTCTAGGGGAGGAACAGAGAGAGGGAAAGAGAAAAGAAGAAGAAGAAAAGGAAGCATGTTGAGAGGAAGAACAGTGCCCATTGAGCATTGGTTGAGAGGCTTATAAGCTCAAGACTAACAAAAGAGCAAGAATCCCTGTTGATAGGACTGAGAGAAAGTCCAACTGAACCACTTGCACAGATCAGATACAAGGGCAGATTCTCTGACTTCTCAACATGCCAAGTCCCTACATCCTAGCTGAGAGCTCACAGACTACCAGGGCAGAAATCTGTTCCGGAGAGAGCGCCCACCCAGGAAGGGGAGTATGCCCCTTAGCACCCTGTTAAGTGCTAACACAGAAGTGTATGGGGAAAGATTATGCCTTACTGAAGTCAGCTTTTTATGAAAAGGATAGAGTGGGAACTCAATCAGACTCCCTAAGGCAGGGCAAAAGCAGTTGCTCAAAGCTGACAAGTGCAAAGCACCAGCTAGAATGAGCTTAAAGATAATACCTGCCAGGGGAATCTAAATTTTTGATGAGGCCGAGCCAGGGCATGGTCTCTTAAGCTGTGAAACTGCGTAACATGATCAAGGTACCTAGAAGTCGCACCCTAGGGGCAGTCAGAAAGAGTTCCCCAGAATAAGTGAAAGTACAGACCTGCTCGCTCCTCTTACCTTGAGGAAAAAAGGAACCATTCACTAAGAATGGAAAACAGAAAGTTTTTTTTTTTTTTTTTTGGCATAAAGGCCAAAGAAAGGAAGAGGAACAAACGGAGAGGGAGACGCCTACAGTAGGAGGCCACTGAGGGAAGGTGGTGGGTATCAGTATGAATGGTGAAGATACAAGAGAAGATCAAGAATTACGTTAGGTACGTAATTTTCATATCTTCCCTTGTCAATCTTCACCATTCATTACTGCTTGGGTGACTACCAGCCCCCCAAAAAAGGGGGGGTAGAAACCCTGAGGGAACAAGACCCCCAGCCTCCTGTTGGTGAGAAACAGAAGGGGAAGACCCTGGGCTAATCCAGAGAGAAGCCTATGGGGGAGAAGAGCTAGGAGGTGCCCCAAGGACGGGGAGACGGAGGAAGCCCCTGCAGTAGTCTCCTAGCTCTGGAGGAAAAGAGATGGGTCCCCCGGAAAGCGGAGCGAATCACCCTACACCGGGCCAGGGGTGACAACCTTGATAGATGAAGCCATGCCATCCGCCTAATGCAGATCGCTGTCCCCGCAAGCCTGGAAGCCACCTCATTGGTGTCATAAGATGCCCTTGCTTGGTGTCTTGCCAGCTCCAGGCCTATAGCAGAGATGGCAATAGCTTGTCTGGTTTGCTCCATATCAGGCATTGATGCTAAGATCTGAGAAAGCATCGACCACAAATGCCTACTGTAGGCAGCGTGATGGGCCTGATGAGATGCAATGCAAGACATCGCACGAGAGGAAGAGAACACTCTTCGCTCCCACCGGTCAAATTGTAGGGAATCCGAGTCCGGCAGACGGTCGTGCGCCAGGTGGCGGCACCTGGAGAGAGTCTCTAGGTATGCCAAACCCGAGGGTGGGTTGGGGAGAGTACCCAGGGATTCCGAAGGGGCACAATACCTACGTCGGCAGTCTGCTGGGGCTGGAGAAAGGGCGGCTGGTGACTGCCAGGAATGGATAGATGCCTCCTGGAAGGGAATAGGCCAGGATAGTACCACCAGGTGCTGGGCACTGAATTCACCAAGGAATTCACGTGTCTCCCGTTCAGTATTGTCTTGCCTAACGTAGGAAATTCAAAGATCCCTCACCATCCTCGAAAGGAATCGCTGATATTCAGTGAAATCAGCATCGGAGGAGAGATGAGCAGAGGGTTCCTCTCCCTCAGAGGAGGGAGACGAGGATGATGGAGAGCTCGAGTGTCCAGAGGATTCTTGTGGTGGTGGGGATAGGAGAAAGACCCGCTCATTCATGCACCTGACATATGAGGGGAAGGCCAGCGCAGAACCTCTGAACTCCTCCCAGGATAACGGGCCCGTAGGACCGACATGGCCTGGGAGAGCGGGGTGGCTGCAGAGGAATGGGAGATGGGCACCTACGGAGAGGCAACTGTCCTCTGCTAGGGCTCTGAAATCCGGAATGGAGCCCGAGCTGGCGGGATCCTGGACAACAGACCAGGTCACAAAACGGAACCCTGGGGATGCAAAGTCTGGAAGAGCCTAGAAGGGGATCCTCCCCTGTGAACTGGGACTGCATGGATCCAGAAGGGCAGCCCACAGCAACGCCACTGGAGGGAACCCCGGGTCCAAGAGGGAAAGGCGGGCCCGTGCTACGGCTCCAGCCACATCTGGGGTGGCCGACAGAGACCGAGACGCCTGAACCCCTGCCCCTCGGATCTGGGAACGCCTCCTCCCCGACCCCAGCGATCTCCACCCGAGGAGTGCAGCAGCACCAGGGTCGGTAGCTGCCACGAGCCCCCAGAAGGAGAGCCCCCCTCCACCCCGCTCCATCGCCCCCCAGGGACCCCAGACCACCCCTAGCCTGGGAGGCCTCGGGGAGGACAGCAGCGGGGACAGAGGAAGAGGCCCGCTGGGCTGCCTAGCACCTCGTGCCACCGGGACCCTGACTCTGAAGAATCAGGTTGCCAGGACGGGTCCACATCTGAATCATCAGCCTCCAAGAGGAAGAGATCAGCTGGACCACAATACTAGCAACCCCTGAGGGTCCCAGTGAAATGGCACTGACGAACGCCGTGCCGAGGTGGCGCCTGACTAACCTCGGACCCCGCGCCAGCTAAGTCTGACCTTGGCCTCAACGGCGCCCAGCCAGGCCCACGCCAGGAGAGCGAACCAGAAGGCGTGCCGAGGGTCCACCGTGCCGGGCCCAGCAGGCGTGGCCTCGACACTGGGGAGCCTGCACTCCGAGGAGGTGACTGCTGAGGCGGCGCCTCCGCCGCGGCCCGAGGACCCTCGACGCCTCTGACACCGCAAAAGAAGCTTCCTCTTGGCAAGAGAAGATGAGGAAGCCTCCTCCACGGACCGTATAGGCCCGAGAGGGGACCCGGAGGAAGGGCCTAGAGACCTTACCTGGGAATCCCTGGAGCGACGCCATCCCCGAAGTTGGCGGGGCCTTGCTGATCTTGAACACGCGGACTTCGAGGACACGACGGTCCATGGAGAAACAGGCGTCGCACGCATCCATATCGTGGTTGGGTCCCAGGCAACGAAGACAAACATCATGCCGATCCGTGACGGAAAATGCCGGCCACAGGAGCACCGACGCATAGGGGCATGGCCCGCCTCGACTTACGCTTTGCCCCGAACCTGACATGATGAACAAAATAAGACTAAAATTAGAACAAAGCACTCAGCGCCATCGACAGATGAAATAAACAGAAACGGTCTTACCGGGAGACGGCGTTGAGAGAAAAACGAGAATGCGAGGAGTCTGGCTTGAGTGACGCAGAAGGTCTAGTTCAACTACCGCGCAGCAGGTGCAGCCTCAACGGTGGGAGTAACAGAACTGAGATAGAGGAGGAGTCTGCGGCACCTAACGGCCGCCCCTCGCGCATGATGCAGTGCGTCGCGCTTGAGGGCGGCACCGTTGGAGCCGACTCAAAAACCAGAAAACTCCCGAGTGGGTGTGTGCGCTCTCACCAACCCAAGCAGTAATGAATGGTGAAGATTGGCAAGGGAAGATCCAGCGTGACTCAAGGTCGATGTGGTAGTGGTGATGAAGGTGTTTGCTGACTTCCAGGTAACAGTGCAACAGATTTCCTGCATAAGGATGTTCCTGGAAGCAGCCACCGATGCAGCAGTATGGCAGGTAGAATGAGCTCTTATCCCTCTGGGAGGCTCTTTGCCCTGCCAAATCATAGCACAGACCTATGCATGATGTAATCCACCTTGCAATGGTCCGTTGGCTGAAGGTCTGCCGAAGCTGAGCTTCCGTGTAGGTGACAAACAGCTGGCAAACCTCTCCATGAATTTCGCCATTTTCTCCTTATAATAGGAGAGCACGTCTCAGGTCCAAAGTATGGAGCCCGTACTCTAGGCTCCGAGGTGTAGTTAGGGTAGTACACCAGCAGAGTCAACACCTGGTTAGGTGGAACTCTGACACCACCTTTGGAAGTAATTTCAGGTGGGGGCGCAGGACAACTTTGTCCCTGTGAAAGACCAGATAAGGGGAGTCCACTGAAAGCCCCTGGAGCTCCCCTGTCCTTCTGGCTGATGTGACAGCCACCAGGAAGGCCGTCTTTCAAGTCAAGTGTGAAAGCTCACACTTGTGCATGGGTTCGAATGGCTTGCCCATGAGCTTTGCCAAAACCAGCAAGAGATCCCACGGAGGTGGAGGTTCACACACCAGAGAGGATATGTGATCCAGGCCTTTGAATAAGTGCCCAACCACTGTCTCCTGTGCCAATGTCGGCAGACCAGCTCACGCCAGGTAAGCAGAAATGACTGCCAGGTGCACCCTAAGGGTCGATGACCGCAGACCCCCTTTGGAGAGAGACCAAAGATAGTAGAGAATATCAGCCACAGAGCAGGATAAGGGTCCAGACTATTATCTGACATCAAATGGAAAATCTCTTCCATTTGAAGGCATAACATTTCCTGGTTGATTCCTTTTGAGAGGCCTCCACCACGGTGTAGATATCCTCGGAAAGACCAAGAGTCTGGAACTCTAGCCACTCAGGTACCAGGCTGTCAGGTGCTGGGATTGAAGGTCTGGATGGAATACCTTCCCCTGGTTCAGTGATATCAGGTCCGGACGTGTGCAAAGCCGCTCCAGGGGCCTGCTGCTGAGGCTGAGGAGATCTGGATACCAGAACTGGCGCGGCCAATCTGGGGCTACCAGGATCACCTTCGCCTTGTCCCTTCTCACCTTGAGTAACACCTTGTGGATCAAGGGAAATGGAGGGAAGGCACAGAGGAGAACTGGGGTCCACGGCCTCAAGAAGGCATTTCCCTGCAGCGAACCCTGCTGAGGGAGATGGGTATGGAACAGCATCAGCTTGGTGTTTTCCCTGGAGGCAAACAGGACCACCAACTGTTTGCCTCAACAGGAGAATAGACTGTAAGCTACCTCTGGATGGAGACACCACTCGTGGGATGTCTGGCCTATGTAGCTGAGAGCATCCACCAGCTGGCTCGAGGCTTCTGCCACACGAATGGCTAGGAGATCCACCTCCAACAGGCTTATGAGGGTTCAGATGCGGAGCGCCTTCTTGCACAGCAGACGGAGTGCATGCCGCCCTGTTTGTTGAGGAAGTACATGGTCATGGTATTGTCGGTCTTGACTTGAATCACTTGACTCCAGAGCTGAGGAGTGAAAGCTGACAGTGCCAGTCTGACTGGTCTGAGCTCCAACAGGTTGATGTGGCATCAAGATTTCTTGGGGGTCCAGAACCCATGGGCCCTGCCATCCCCCAAGTTGGCTCCCCAGCCCATGAGAGAGGCATTGGTCATGAGAACGACCGTCAGCTCGGGGTGGACAAATGGGATCCCTTCCTGCAATGAGTCTGGGGTGGTCCACCACTGGAGAGCTTCCCACATCTTCTGGGTTACAGTGATCAGTTGGTCGATATGATTGTGGCGCTGAGTCCACTGGGTGGCCAGCTCCCATGGGAGGGGGCGCATGTGCCATCTGGCCCAACAAACCACTGATGTGCATACCACCATGTAACCCAGAAGGCGAGAAAGTCCTGGGCATGGCACAAGTGCCCAACCAGAAATGATCAGGCAAAGGAGGAGAGAACCTCCGCCCTGTCTGCCGGAGTCGAGCTCTGGCTCGACAAGAGTCGAGCTCTGCCCCGATGAAGCCCATCATCTGAGAGGGCACAAGTTCTGACTTGGCCTCGTTGATCAGGAGGCCGAGTTGGGAGCAAGTTCAGAGAATCAAATCCCTGGACCTCTCCACCTCCTGAAGGGAGGAACTTGCTAAGAGCCAGTCGTTGAGGTAAGGGTGAATTCGGACTCCTCGACACTGAAGGTGGGCTGCCACCACTGCAATGCACTTGGTGAAGATCCATGGGGCCGATGACAGGCTGAATGGCATGGCTCTTAACTTGTAAAGGGGCTCTTCGACCCTGAAGTGGAGGAACCACTGATGGGACAGAAGGATTGGGTCATGAAAGAATGCGTCCTGTAGATCCAGTGAACAGAACCACGTTTTACTCCAAGGATGGTATGATCTGGTTCAGAGTTACCATCTGGAAGGTGCGGGACCTGAGATATTGATTCAGGTCGTGAGATCTAGGATGGGGCACCAACCCCCTCCATCTGCTTGGGCACCAGGAAGTACCTGGACACAAAGCCTGGGTCTGTAGGAGGATCCGCACTGAGCTACTGCCTCCTTGTGGAGGAGCTGAGCCATGTTGTCTTGAAGAGCTGACTGAGTGCAAGTTGAGATCCTTTCCTCCCGAGGGGCACGGGCTCGGCTGGGAGGATACTGCTCGAACTCTAGATGCGGTCCCTGACCGAACACTTCAAGAACCCACCTATCTGAGATGATATTGGATCAGGTGGAAAGAATGTGGTGGAGTCGACCCCCCACAGGAGGACCCAGAACTGGCATGATGGGTGTAGGGATGGCAACCCCAAACCCATCACTGAGCAGGCTTGGAGGAGGAGGAGGAGGAGGAACAGGAGGCTCCTGGACCTGTGCCTCGGCCTCCTCTACAGAACTGTTGAGGACCCTGCTTGTGCCGTGGGTGCCAAGCTTGAGCCTGCTGCTGACCTCCTTGATAGGAGAGCTGTCCGACCACAGGGGAAGAGTTCTGAAATGGCTTCTTCTTTCTCTTCTGCTGGTTCTTGCCTGAAGAACCTTTTGCAGAAGTGGCATTGGACTGCTCTATGCACTGAAGGTGACCGGCCACTCCTGAACCGAACAAGTTGGTTCCTAGGAAGGGCACATCAGCTAACTTATGCTGAGTATCTGCCGGAAGGAGGAGGAAAGCCTCAGCCAAGCCCCTGCAGTGAGTGGCCACTGCGGCTGCTAAAGAGCGGGCACAGGAATCACCTATGTCCAGGGTTGTCTGGAGCTGCTGTTTTGCAACAGCACTGCCTGATCACGGACCTGCTTGACCGCTGTCTGCATGTCCGCTGAAAGGTGAGGGAGGACCTCATCTAATGACCCCAGGAGGGCATGAGAGAAGTGTGCTATGATAACAGCTGAGCTGGCCTGACGAAGACCTAAGGAAGAGGCCACACAGACCTCACAGGCAGAGTGGCCCATATTCTTGGACTCCTTGTCCGGGGGTCAGTCAGTATTGGCGAGCTTCCAGTATGCCTGAACACAGAAGCTGTCAACAGGCTCTCTGCCGAAGAGTGTTCTGTGAACCTCGCCAGGGACCCCATGGGCACCGCAGAGTTGCAGGCCATGTGGGCAGACTGTACTGACAGGAAGCTGGATGCTGCCAAAGCTCAAGTGCTGGGCCAACAATGGATTCGGCCACTGGAAAGGCCTCGTTGGGTATCCCCCTTTGAGGATATCCGTAAGGGTACTCGCCTTTTCTGGATGGACTCAGGGCATTCCAGTGGATTCGGAGATCAAGCGAGAATGCCCTCAAAGGAGGAAGGGCCTCCCTCCAATCCTGCCATGGACGACTCATCATCCCCAGGATGGGAGTGTAATCTGGTGACGTCTGAATCCGAAGAATCGGGATATAATGACCTCCCACCTAGGTCTCCCACGATATGCCAAGGGTGATCGGGGTGACCGTTATCAACAGATGTCGGGGAAGCCTGGTGTCTGTTCGGTCCTCTTTCGAGGGAAACCCTCCCTGAAGCTGCTTAAGCAGTGGCTCCACCAGAATCGGTGGTGAGACCGAGGCAGGCCGAACCGGATGCAGGCTGGCCTCATGGGTGGGTAAATCAAGGCTTCAGTCCCAGAGCTGTCGGCATCAGCCTAAGAGGCGGAGCCAAGTGATGGCTGGGTAGATGGAGGAGCCGGCTTCTGCCTGGACAAACCAGCTATTGCCACGAGGTCTTCCTAGCGCCAGAGTTTCCTGAAGCTTCTCCTCTCATCCGGAGGAGGATGAAGACCCCATCTTTTTGAATGTTTGTGTTTCCTCGACCGATGGGTTGAAGGGGTTCTGGACCTCGACTGAAATCGGGCGGGCCGAGCCGGTCGATCAGGAGACACCTGGGTCAGTGAAAACCGAGGGTCCAGAACCGGGTCCTGAATGGGGATGCCAGCAGGCTGGGTCTCCTCATCAGGAAAGATAAGGACTGGAGTCCTTTCCAAAGAGTCATCGACCGAGGTCAGTGACAGGGAGTCGATTGGGTCGAGAATAATCTCTGCCTCATCGGCCACTTCTTTGGTCCCCTGGCCAGAAGGAAGACCCGTGAAGTCGTCGGCCGAGGATGCGATCTCGACCGAAGTCGAGACTGCGTGTTCCTGGGACTCGGACCTTTCTCGGTCCCAAGAATGTCTTCGCTTGGATGAAGACCCAGGGTCCTTATCCTCTTCCAAGGGTGGGAGGAGTGCAAGCCTGCGCCCCCACCCTGGTGGGGAGAACTGGCACAACTCCTGAAGGAGCCTGAAAAGGTGGAGCCAAGTTAGTGGAACAAAAAAGCTGAAGCTTGAACTGCTTCCTCCTCAAATGCCTTCAGTTGTTCCAGCTGCTCGGCAGATCCCGCAGCCGCAGAAACCGCCCACCTCGCTTCCTTCGATTTCACCGGTGGGTTCCTTTTCTTTGGTCTCCCCAGCTTTAAACGCGCCAAGTGGTCGTCCAGGACGTTGGGGTGGAAGGCCAGGCAAAAAGTGTATGATGAGGTGTCATGTCCGACACCTAGGCAATAAATGCATATTAGGTGGGGATCGGTGAGCGACATCTTTTGGCTGTAGGGGCAACGGCGAAATCCGGGGAAAGATTTTTCCTCCATGTCCGATGCGGTAAAATCGGAATTGCTAACTCAAACAAGTTTTAAAGTAAGTTTCGGCAAAAAATGATGCTTTGAATCCAGGGCCTACGAATTGCTGCAAGAGCACGAGGGAACCTGTATCTTCCAGCAGAAAGAAAGATCTATGCCATGGGCGGAGCTCAGGTATTTACCACCCGGGTGGGTGGGAAGAGCCAGCTTGAAGACTTCCGGCAAGATTTAAAGGGGAAAGACACATGCCAAGAAGTGTGGATGAACATATCCACGCTCCTAGAATGTGAATTACACGTTATGTGCAATGCAGAGGTTAGAGCATGCTAATTTGGGGAAGTGTGGCACTCCTTTCAGCTTGCTTCTTCCACCACCTGTGAAATTTAGCACTTTATTCAAAAGGAGCCAATTAGGCAATGCACTCTATATTTATGAGCAGCCAGTACAGGCATTTCAGAGCTCAGAATCTAGTGTAGGGACTAAACTGAATGGATCCCACCGTGAAGTGGTGATATAGCTTGCCCACATTGGAATTCCAATCTGAAAAATAAGAGGACCCCCTTTTTTCATGGAGTTTAAAGTAAGAAAAGCCAATAGGCAGTTAAATTGTTTCAATTCTAATATGTACCATTTTTTTTGGGGGTTGTGCATGGAATCTTGTTTTTGATGGTCTCACCATAAGTCTGTCCCAGAGCTGAAAAGGTTAACAGAACCTATGCTATTCATGGAATGTTAGGCTTGAGCTCGGTTTTCAAACCACTGTCCCTGGTAAACATTCTGCAACCGTCAAATTCTTTACTCTGCTTGTCTAGTACAGACGCCTCAGAGAGGCTTCCTTTATCTTTCTTGAAGATTCTATTTTTCTCATTTTTCTGAAGTAAAATTTATTTCCGTTGGTTTTTAAAGCACTGTCCTTGAATTTACAGGTAGATTAGTCTAGATTTAGTTTTATTCTGGTGAGTTTTTCGGTTTCTTCACGGTTAGTTTAACTGGGAGGGAACCGAACGTTTATTTACTTTTTTGAAGTTAAACTTCTATCTTTAAACTTTCCCTTGGGCCGGTTATTTCATTTTTGGTATTTTTGAGAGAAACTGTGGTAACTCTTGGTTCTCTTGTCGGTCGCTAAACCGACTGCTTAAAAAAAAAGTGAGAGACCTTTGTTCATTTCTGTGGGCTTCTGGCTTGCAGAAAACCCACTTTTAAGGAGTTTTTACTGGTTATGTCACTACCCAAGAAAAGAACCAGCCTAAGGGGTTTTCAGCATTGTACAGAGTGTGGGGAACCGCTTGCTAAAGCAGATCCTCACTTGATTTGTGTTGTCTGCCTAGGGTTTGATCACCTGAAGGCAGACTGTGAAATCTGAACAACCCTCTGATCAGGATGATGGTTCCTCGAGTAGGAAGAAAACTGCAGACGCTGCCACTGAACTGGCAAGTTCTGCCAAGAAAAAGAGGAAGGAAAAACACTCGGGTTAAGGAACTGCAACCGATAAATCCATCGGTTTCAACCGCAGAAGCAGTAGCTAATGCTATAAGAGGTCTTCAGGCACTGCAATCCAGTACCGCGGTTCAGGTTCAGCAGCCCGGTTCACAGACCTTGGTTCAGGACCTGGGTTCTTCCTTGGTTCCTGGTTCACTTGAACAGTTTGCTGAGGTTTATGTGGAAGGAGGATGAGGATGATGATGATGATGAGGAGGATTTTGGAGAACCTCTTCAACCAGACATATCCCTAATCCTCACCGTCCCTGATTCCTCTGAGAAGGAGCTGAGGATTTTCCTCCCACTTTGCCTTTAAGAAGCAGGTGGCACAAACACTGGACTTCCACACAAAATCCACAGAGGAGGAGGAGGAATCAAACTATATGGAAATGATGGATGTGCCAGCAGCAAAAGGCTGCTATTGCTTGCCCATAAGTCCTTAAAGAGACAGGCCTCCATGATTTTACAAACACCCACAACCATTCCCCTCCATCATATCTACTATTGACTATGGACTAGTGGTCTGTGGGGCGGCAATGGATACAGCACTCAAGAGGGTTCAGACTGCACTCAACAAAGCCTGCAGACTCACCCTGGATGCTGAGCGTGGCACGCACACCTGTACTCTGTACAAATGAGCAAATTGGTTGTCATTAAGAAACAGGGTCAAATTCTAGACTTGCATGAAGGCTCTATTGGGTAAGTAAAACACCGCCTTGTGTAGGCAATTTAATCAAGGTGGTGAACTAGTTACTGATCACCAGGGAGATGGACTAGAGAGGCCTTGGCTATCCCCTTCCATTGCACCTGGCTTGGGCAACGTGCATTTGCCTACCAGACACCTTGTGGATGAATGAACTCCCAGGGCACCTCTTGGCTACCAATTGTCTGGCCCAATTCAAAACTGACCTCAAACAGCACCTACTAACACTCTCTCAAGTGCACCTGCCCCTATGTCCAGCCTCACCCACTTTCTCTGCCCCCCAGCAAGCACTAGGCAGGCCTCAGGTACCCCTCTCCCTCCCTCTTTCCCTTCTCATGACTTGCCTCAGCAATCAGTTCACATCATGCTCCTTCAGCACCCGCTACCCCACCTCCCCCCCAACTCCCAGTCTCTTGAGTTTCCGTCACTACTAATGCAAGCTGTCTGACCATGCTCCCTTGCACCCCACCATTTACTTTGGCACGTCTTCTCTGCTCGGCCTCCCCTCACCACCATTTCTCCTATATCTGATCGCCCTTCTTCCCCCACCCTTCACCTTGTCTGCAGTACCTACCACTCTTTCATACCTCCTTTCTTCACCCCACTGCCACTATCCCATCCCGCTGAACTACTGACAAAGTACTTTGTGGATGACTATTCCCTCACCTCGTAAAGTGTTTTTCTTGATATTTTAACCTGTACCTATGTTTTGAGTTATTCTGTAAGTTCTGAATTCAAGCTGTATCGTTCATTGTGATGTACCTTTGCCTTCTCTTATTGTACTTTATTTTGCAATCTGTGACATAGAACCTTGTAAAACAGCTTGAGCCAAAGGTCTTTCAAAATCTCTAAAGAAATAAACAAACAGTGGATAAGAAGATGGACAGGAAGTACTAGGTGACCAAGTCTGGAGCAGAGTTCTTTTTAGATATTCCAGCCATGAAGGGATGGTGCAGACTGCTGCATGTGACAAAGCAGGGATCCTCCTGACATCACACCCACCTGTTAAGGATTCTAAAAAAACAGTTTCTATGGCCAAGAAGTCCTATTTGGGGGCCTCTTTGGCCATTAGACAAGCAACTTACATGGCTTATGTGTCCAGATACCAAAAGAGCCTCTGGAACACTGTTTTAGAGAGAGCCAAAGCATGCCCTGGATTCATGGCATTAGACTTGTCCAAAGCTGCAAAAAGGGGCACAGAAACTTCTAAATGCCAGTTTTGGATGGCAGTGGATGTGAATAATATTGCAGCCAGGCAAATGGCAACCTCCATGTCTCTGAGGAGATTTCCTTGGCTAAGGGCCACTAACTTGTCCCAGGATACACAGACAAAGGTACTGGATTTTCCTTGTGAGCCTACATCTCTCTTCGGTGAGCAAAGGCTTACATGAAGAAGATGGATGAGTATAAAGTGGCTTATGAGAGTGCTGCTGCAAAGGAGAAAGCAGCAACACCACAGAAGTACTAAGGCAAAGGGGGCAGGGGTAGATCCCATTACAGGCCCTTCTTTCAGGCTCAGGCATCACCAGTCTCAGATGGGGTACTTCAGAGGCAGAGGCAGAAGGGACAGCAGCCGTGCCGGTCCCAGCACTCAGCCAAGTGCACAGACTAAAGAGAACCCCTGAGGGATATGCCAGGGTTGCCTTCCCACTTCCAGTAGGAGGCAGGCTGGACCACTATCTCCAGGCTTAGGAATCCATCACTACAGACAAGTGGGTCCTGGAGGTAGTGGGCCAGGCTTGCCCTCAGTTTCAAGGTTCTTCCCAAACTGAGGGCAAGACTTTTCAGACCTGCCAGCCTATCAGAAGCAACTCTGTTGGATGAGGAAGTAGCAAAACTAATTCAGGACTAAGCAGTAGAGCTGGTTCTCTTGGGCCAAAGGGAAAGGGGTCTCTATTCAAGATACTTCCTCATTATTAAGAAAACAGGGGAGTGGCGTCCCATACTAGATCTCAGACATTTAAGGACATTTGACAAAACCAACGTTCAAAATGGTCACCCTGGCTACCATTCTTCATTCACTCAGGAAAGCAGATTGGTTGGTATCTCTGGATTTAAAAGATGCCTACTTCCACATTCCCATCAGGCAATCAGAAAGTACCTGAGGTTCAGATTGCCATCAGGCCATTACCAGTTCAAGGCCATGCATTTTGGCCTGACTTCTGCTCCAAGGGTGTTCACCAAGTGTCTAGCAGTAGTGGTGGCACACCTAAGGACACAAGGGGTTACAGTCTTCCCATACCTGGACAACTGGCTAGTGGTAGGCCGGTCCCCTCAACAGGTAAGAGAGGCACTGACCATCACTCAGGATACCCTGTGTAAATGGGGCTTCCTGGTAAACCAGAAAAATTCAGTGCCAACACCAGTTCAACTCCTGGAGTTCACAGGGTTGTAATTAGACACTCAAGAGGAAAACCCTTCCTCCCTCAGGTAAGGGTAGTAGACAGCTTGGTGCAGCTGGCAAGCTCCTTCCAACTGCATAACTCCAGACCAGAACAACATTTTCGCCAACTGTTGGATCACATGACTGCATCAACAGCAACAGTGTCAAGATTCCAGATGAGGGACACTGAGTTTCACCTCCGGCCTCACTGGTCTCGGAAAAGAGATTTCCTGCCAAAGATGGTACCAATCACAGGAACCCTGCTTCAAACTCTGTAAGGGTGGCAGGAAAAGAACAACCTCAGGGAAGGCATGCCTTTCCTCCAGCTACTACCAGCAGCAGTCCTGACAATGGATGCATCCCTCCTAGGATGGGGCCCCCACCCCCAGGGGAGCATACTACACACAGTATCTGGCTCCAGCAGGAGTCTCTGCTTCACATAAACCTGCTGGAACTCAAGGAAATTTAGCTGGGCATTCAGTTCTTCCCTTCAATGCTGCAGGGCAAAGTGGTTCAAGTCAGAACAGACAATACAACCACAATGTACTACATCAACAAGCAAGGGGGGGGCAGAAGGTCCCCCCCACCCCGTGCACAGAAGCCATGAAGGTATGGAAATGAAAATTACGTACCTACCATCATTTTTGATCTTTCTGTGCATCTTCACCATTCATTACAGTTGGGTATGTGGCCAGAGGTCACGACCCTGCGGGAGCTTTTTTTTGTGATGGGCGAAGTTGACGCACTGTCAGCGCCGCCCTCAAGGCCGATGCACTGCATAGCATTTGCGGGTTGGCTGTTAAGTGTTGTTGACCCCCCTCCTGCCAGTTCTAAGTTGCCGTTGAGTGAAAATAGGGAGGGTGGGACATGGCAGTACAAGGGACAGATAAAAGGAAAAGACATACAAAACAAAAGGAGGAATAATGGCTGAGAGGACAGAAAAGAAGGAAGAGGAAATTAAGGGATTGGGAGGGGCCCCAATCTCTGGAAAAGAAGGGAAGGACAAACATCTTTATTGGAAGGGGGGAGGACAATGCCAACTGACCCTGCAACCTGGACCTCCTAATTAAGACTGAACAATTTCGGACCTTCTGCCCGGGGGGGGGCGAAGAAAACCTGGCAGGGCAAGAAAGGTTAACCACAGAACAACAGCTCCAGGCAGAAGATGACCATCTCCGCGGGATTAGTCGCAAAACACAACTAAGAAGTCCAGAAGCCAAGGCACGTCCTCCCCCTATCCAAAGAAAACGTGGGTTGAGGAAATTCAAGAGAAGAGCCTCCCCCAAAATAATTAACATCTGAATTAGTCCCGAAGGACAAAGGAGAAGGGGGAAAAGAGGGGGCTCTAAGTGCAGCACCCCATCCCTAAGAAGGGGTGGGGAAGCCACAAGGCGATAAGGCTAAAAGCTTCCCCTATCCCCCCCAGCAGCTAAGCTGTAGAACTTGGTTCCTCCGTGTGTCTCCAAGGTCCCCCCACTCCTAACCAAAGGGACAGAGGGGAGAAGGGGAGGAAAGAGGCAGAAAGAGCGAGGGGGACCCAGAAACTGAGGCCCCAAGGGGATGGAGGGTAGGATTTTGTGATGAATCTTGAAGATACACAGAAAGATCAAGAATTACAGTAGGTATGTAATTTTCATGTTATCTGTGTCAATCTTCACCATTCATCACAGTTGGGAGAGTACCGAGCCCCGAAAGGGCCCGAGACCCTAAAGGACTAAGTCCCTTAGCTCCCAGTGGGGGAGAGAACACTGAGAGGAGAACCCCCTATGGGCCCAAGGAGGCCGAGACTGAGGAGAGTGAGGCGGGACCCCTGAGGGTGCAGGAGGTTGCCCCAACAGATGCCGATCACTCTATGGGAGAAAAGAAAAATGACTCACCTTAGTAATTGTGTTTCTGAGTTAACTTTCTATGCAGAGCATAGAATGCTGAGCTCAAGCTCATTTGGAGTCTCTGTCTGGAGTGGTTCAAACTCAAACCGTCAGATTCTTAAGAGCCCAACTAACTAAAAATTCTATGTGAAATTGTAAAATTCCTAATAGCCAACAGGCAGTAAAAGTTTTGGATTCCAAGGAAGCCTCAAGTCAGGAAACCCAAAAACCAAAAAAACAATCTAATACAAATAGTAATAAATCAACACAAAACAAAAAGGAGGAGGGTGTAAACAAAGAGCACCCCTGGGTTGCAACACTGCACCTGCCCACCCACTTCCCAAAAACAGGTTCTGAGAGGGAGCAGGTCAAAATACAGCAAGACTCCATTAGAAGAAACACAATTACTAAGGTGAGTAATTTTTTCTTCAAACAACATGAAATCTTGTATTCTGTCATATGCAGACTACCAAGCAGTACCTCCATGGAGGAGGGACAGAACCTACTTTGGGAATAGGCTCTGAAGTATTGATGTGCCAAACCGAGCATCACTCCTAGCTTGGATATCCAGAGAGTAATGCTTGGTAAAGGTATGTACTGTTTTCCAGGTGGCAGCTTGACAAATTTTTAAGAGAGGGATATCCCTGGCAGCAGCCAGGGAAGCAGATGTACCTCATGTGGAATGAGCCCTCAGGCCTGAGTGTGGAGTTTTTCCCAGTTTTTCATGGCAGAATTGTATACAAGACACAATCCACCTGGTAACAGATCTCTTGGTGGCAGGTTTGCCCTTTCCCACCTCTCCATAAGTGAGGAACAACTGGAGGAAGTCAAACCTATGACCCTTGGTACACTCTGTGTTGTAACTAAGGGCTCTTTTAACATCTAAACTGTGTAGCCTCCTCTCTCCTGAGGAAGACTGATCAGTGAAGAAAACAGGAAGAGACAGACTGGTTTAAATGGAAGTCTGAAACCACTTTGGGCAAGAACCTTCTACTGGTTCTAAGGACCACTTTATCCCTGTGAAAGGAGATAAAATCAGGTTCCACTGACAGGGCTTGCAATTCACTGATACGCCTGGCAGAGGTAATGGCTACCAAGAACACAGTTTTCCAAGTCAAGTACTTAAGCTCTGCTGAAAACATAGGCTCAAAAGGGGTTGCATAAGTTGAGCAATGCAAACATTCAAATCCCAGGCAGGGGCAGGGTCTCTAAAAGGAGGATTGGTGCAAAGCAATCCTTTAAAAAATTTACAGAACACAGGATGAGAAGATAGTGAGGAAGACCTCCCCACAGACAAAACACAGAAACAGCTGACAAGTGTACCTTGAGAGTAGCTGGTCTGAGACCTAGGCCATTAAGATGGACCATATAATCCCGAACCATAGGCAATCCAGTAGTATCTGGAGAAATATTCTTCTTAGAACACCAAATGCTGAATCTCTTCCATTTGGAGTTATAAGTCTTTCTGGTGGAGGACTTTCGAGAAGCTTTGAGAATATCCAAAACCCCTTGGGAAAGATACAGATCTGCAAACTCCAACTCTTCAAGAGCCTTGCCTTGAGATTGAGTGACTGAAGATTGGGGTATCAAATCCTCCCCTGAGAGGATGTTAACAGGTTGTAATTTCTGGGAAGAGACAAGGGAAGATGGACTGCTATGGACAGCAACAGGGGGTACCTGGGCTGTCTGGCCCAATCTGAAGCAATCAGAATCACTTTGCAAGGCTGAGACCTTATTTTGACTAAAACTTTGAACAGGAGTGGGAAGGGGGGGGGGAAGGCATACAGAAACTTCCCTTCCCACTTCAGAATCAGGGCGTCCAGGGGGACTGAGCCCAAGACTGGAGGTCTGCAACAAAAGAGAGGGAGTTGGTGATTGTTTGGGGTTGCAAAGAGATCTATCTCTGAAGTGCCCCACCTTGAAAAAATCACTTTCAACACCAGAGGGTCCAGGGACCATTCATGATGGCCCTGAGAGATCCTGCTCAGTGCATCTGCTAGCACATTATCCTTCCCTGGAAGGTGAACTGCTACCAGAGAGGTTTTCAGGGAATAAGCCAGGGATCACAACTTTGTGGCTTCCATGCACAAGGCCATGGACTGAGTGCCTCCCTGCTTGTTGATGTACCACATGGTGGTGGTGGTGTCCGTTCTGACCTGTACCACCTTGTTCTGTACTGAGAGAAAGCTTTAGGCCAGAAAAACTGCCCTGTGCTCTAGGAGACTGATATGGAGAAGGGATTCTTGGGGGGACCACAGCCCCTGGGCAGTGAGGGACCCCAGATGGGCTCCCCAGCCCAGAAGAGAAGCGTCCGTGGTAGGGACCACTGAACAAGGCTGAGTAGCAAAGGAACACCTTGTCTTAAATTGTCCTGATCCTGCCACCATTGGAAGGCTTGGATCAAGGTCAGAGTCACTGGGATCAGTTTGGTAAGGGAATCCTTCCTCTGAGACCAAAAAGCTCTCAGGTAGAACTGAATATCCCTCATCTGGAATCTTGCCCCTTGGACCACTGCTGTTAAAGCTGCCATGTGGCCCAAGAGCTGGAGGAAATGCCTTGCTGGTCAAGATACCCGAAGGCTGAAGGAAGAGGCTAGTTCCATAAGAACCCTTGCCCTTTCTAGAGGAAGAAAGGCTCTTGCGCTGAGTGTGTCTAGTTCTGCCTCTATAAAGGTAAGAAGCTGGACTGGTTCTAGAACTGACTTGGGAAGGTTGAGAAGAAATCATAGAGAAGTGAGCACTTGCTGGGTCACTTGCAGGTGAGACTTGACTTGGTCTGGAGACTGGCCCACTATTAGCCAATTGTCTAGATATGGAAAAATGGAAATCTTTTGCCTTCTTAGAAAGGCAACTACTACTGCCAGGCACTCTGTGAAAACCCTTGGGGCTGAGGTTAGGCCAAAGGGCATTGCTCTGAACTGATAGTGGCCTGAGGGTAACTCGAACCTGAGGTACTTTCTGTGGGAACACCTGATGGGAATGTGAAAGTAGGCATCCTTGAGGTCCAGGGAGGCTAACCAGTCCCCTGGCCTTAGAGAGGGAAGGATTATTCCCAGAGTTACCATCTTGAACTTTGGTTTTAAAAGATGTTTGTTTAGATATCTTAGGTCTAGGATGGTGCCACTCCCCTGTCTTTTTTGGGGTCAGGAAGTACCTGGGGTACAGCCCTTTAAACCCCTGCTTCTAGGGCAAGGGTTTCCGAGAGATTTGCAGGTGGAGAAGATCTGGCTCTCATCTTTGGAAATTTACTGAAGCTGAGAACCAGTCCCTGGCTTACTACTTCCAGGACCCACTTGTCTGATGTAAAAGACATCCAGTCCTGGACAAAGTAAGCCAGCCTGCCCCCTACTGGAATAGGAGCGTTGACCCAGGCAGGCCCATCAGGGTGTCTGCTTGGCAGGGGCCTTAGGCTGAGGAGAGGATGCAGCCCTGCTCATCCCCCTTCTGCCTCTCCCTCTGAAGAACCCCCTCCGTGAAAAGGAAGAAGAGGCCTGCACTTGGTAAAAAGGCATGTGAAAAGGCCTGCTCCTGCCCCTAGACTGCTGCCTTTGAAGAGCTGCCTGTCTCTTCTTGGCCTGAGCACTCATGTAAGTAGTCCTGTACTCATCCATTTTCTTCATGTAATTCTCTGTCTGCTCCCCAAACAGAGAATTACCCACTACAGAAAAATCCATGGCCTTAGCCTGGGTGGCCTGTGATAGGCTAGTATATCTGAGCCAAGCCATTCTCCAAAGAGCCACAGATGTAGCCATGACTCTTGATGACACATCACTAGAGTCCACAGCAGCATGAAACTGAGCTTTTGATGCCTCAATCCCATCTGCAGCCACCGCCTCCAGCTCCTTGGCTAGCTGGGGAGAGGCCTGTTTAGCCAGTGCCAGTACAGTGTCCCACCTGGACTTCTGGTATCTGGCTATATAGGCCATATAATTCACCTGCCTGAGTCCCAAGGAAGATGCCATGTACTGTTTCTTTGCCATGGCATCAATCTTCCTGGAGTCCTTGTCTGGGGGGTGTGAAGCCAAGGGAATATTTGCCTTGTCACAGGCAGCAGCCTGCACTACCCCAACATGGCTGCATTGCTGGTATAAGAACTCCATGTCTGAGCCTGAAAGTGTATACCTCTTGTCAATTCTTCTATCCACAGGAGGTACAGTGTTAGGAGACATTAGGATTTTTTGAGTCTGTTTCCCAAAGGATTTGTGGAGGGGAATAGACAGTCTCCTGGACTCTGGGATGTCCATCATTTCTACATAATCAGGCTCCTCTGGATCCTCCACAGCCTTCTCCATAGGAAGCTGGAGGGTTTCAGCCACCTTTCTGTAGAACATAAAGTGAGAAGGGGACTCAGAAAGCCTAGGAGGGAAAACACCTGAAGGTCTGTCTGGGGAGATGTCCAGTTCCACAGGCACATCCAGACCCTCACTTTCACCATCATCATCCTCAAATTCCCCTTCCTCTTCAAACTCTGGTTCATAAAAATCTGAGGGTATAATCTTGAACCAGGTGAACCAACCAAACCGAACCCCTGCCAGAAGGTGCCGGATCGGTAGGAACCGGGCGGAACGATTCCACAATCTGAATCGCTCTGGCTATCTCTTTGGCAGTCGGAAAACGAACCTCTCGATCCGAACCAGACAATTTTTCTTTGCATTTTCTTTTTGTCTGAACTGATCCCTCGGAATCGACTCTCCTTTTTCCCGAGGTATCGCCCTGGTCAGGAGGCACTCCTCCTGTCTGGTCAGAACCGAATCGGCTGGCCATCCAGGTCAGCGGGACTCTCGGCCTCTTTCCTCAGTCTACCTTATCTCTTCTCAAGGGTAGATTTGGGGAAATTTTACATATTTGGCAGTCTGAATCGAGGTGGCCAAACCCCAGACAATAAACACAGGTGGTGTGGGGATCGGCCTTAGAAAAGACCTCCCCACACTCACTGCAGTGTTTAAACCCAGTGGGCCCGTTTTTCCTTGGGTTTCTCAGACATGGCCAACCTAACCAACTTACCCTTTTTATGGCAACCGCCAGGCAAGACTCCTTTATCGGTTCCTAACCGTGACACGGTTATTGGAAAAAAACGTACTAAAACACGTTTGTTTTTTAGAACCGATAAGGACCGGTAACCACACACTAAGTAAAAACACAAAACATAAGATTTCACTATCAAATGGCCGGTTCAACCGAACCGAGCCACACTTTTACAAGTTCCACACAGAAAAACAGAATAATTCCTATCTAGTACTCATGGCACCACAGACAGAGACTGAACCGACTATGCGGATAACTTTTTCGGTTTAAAAACCGACGAAAACTGAAACTTTAACCGACTTTCGAACCGAGCTGAAGGAGAAAATCTCAGGAGTGATCGTTCAGTGAGGTGGAGTAAAGAATATGACGGTTTGAGATTGAAACACTCCAGACAGAGACTCTGACCAAGCTTGAGCTCAGCATTCCATGCTCTGCTTAGAAAGTTAACTCTTTGTTCTCTGGGGCAGTTTAAAGGTTGGAGATCAATGCATAGGTCAGAATACAGCAAGACTTCATGTTGTTTGAAGGTGGGTTCTCCGGTAGGTGGAGGAAATCAAGGGTGACAACCGGGAAAGACACAGCCATGCCATCCACCTAGTGCAGATCGCTGTCCCTACGACCCTGGAAGCTACCTCACTGGCGTTTTAGGATGCCCTCGCTTGGTGCCTTGCTGGCTCCAGGCCACATGCAGAGAGTGAAATGGCTTGTCTGGTTACCTCCGAATCAGGCAAGGAGGCTAGGAGTTGCCCCAGCCTGGACCACAAGAACCTATCATAGGAAGCACAGTGGGCCTGATGAGCAGAAATCGACAACAACCACCATGCCAAGTAGAAGGTCCTCCTCCCCCAGAAGTCAAAATCCGTGGAGTCTTGATCTGGGGACCAGTCACAGTGGAGGGCGCGAAGCCCATCGGGAGTGTCCAGCTGCATCAGTCCTGACTGAGGATGAGGCATATGACCTGGAGACTCTGGGGGGCACAATACCGCTGACTCAGATCCCTAGGGACTGGGACTCAGGAAAAAGGGTCGCTGCCAGAACCACAATGTCACTGCCTGGAAAGGAGCAGGTCAGGCTGCCACCACAAGGGTGGCCGCACTAAAGTCATCTAAAAGGCCTGCGCCGAATGTTCCGGATTGTGCTGAGGAGTGGGTGGTGATACCAGGTCTTCAATCATCCTCATGAGAAAGCGCTGATACTCGGCGAGATTAGCAGCAGGGGAGATGCAGACGGAAGGTTCCTCTCTCCCAGAAGAAGAGGATGAGAAAGCGGAAGACCTCAGAGATCCAGAGGTTGGCTGCTCACAGGGAGAGTGGAACACCCGCACGTCCATGGCCCTGACATAAGTAGGGAAGTGATCAGCCGCACCCCTGAACTGTTCCAAGGAGAGAGGTCCAGTAACCATCAATGCCTGGGAGAGCAGGAGATGGCAACAGAGGAATGGGGGCCAGATCCACAACAGAACAGGGTCCTCTGTCCGGGCAAGAGAGCGCACCGGAAGCCTCCAAAGGAGGAGGAGATTTGGAGAGCCCAACAGTTGACAGCTGATCAACTATGCTGGAATTGCCTAGACCGTGCCCTGAAGAATCCCCCCTGTGAGGTGACCAGGACCATGTAAGCCCAAAAGGACGGTCCCTTATCTCCGAAGACCAGGGCATTCTCGAGGAGACTGAGAAGGAAGGGTAGGGGTCCACACTGCGATGCCTTCCTGAACACGGGTGGGTCCCAGAGAAGAGCCGCCTCCTCAAACTCTGGCCCCTTGACCCCTCAGAGTCCGAGAGAGCCCTCTGCCTCGAAAACACCAGCCTGGGCAGCTGGCAACCCTGGTCGGTCCCCGAGGAGACCACCCAGGGAGTAGTACCCTCCCCTTCAGAGGGTACCCTGGTCAGCCATAAAGTTAGGTGATCCAGGCACACCACATGAGGGGGTATCCCAACCAAGGGGGCAGAAAACCCTCCAAGTCTAGGCTGCAGGGCAATAATGGCCTGGACCACCGCCTGCTGGTCAGCACCCTTGACCTCAGACACGGGGGGGGCTACTGCCCGCTCCTCAGAGGGAGGCTGGCTCCAGTCAGCCGAAGTAGCTACTGAGGTGTCCACATGGGCTGTGGACAGTGGGTCTGAACCAGACTCAGAGTCCACATCCGAAGAGGTAGAGACTGTAGTCCGGTGCCAGACCATACGCGGATGCCTGCTCCTGTCCAGACCGAGGGAGGCGCCAATCTGGGTATCCACACCAGAGTCAGCACCGAACTCCCCCATGGCACTGTCAATGGCGCCCGAGGAAGAGATGGCACTGAGATCAGCAGCAGACCTGAAGTCGACGCCAACCACGGCGCTGTCCCCCCCCATACGCCGCGAACCGCACCAGGGTCAGGGACAGCACTACCGACAGCCCCCTTGGTGACGAGAGCGACACCTTCCATGGCGCCATAGCTAGATACGGTGCCGTCCCAAGCCTCGGCGCTGTCGGCAGTGCCGAGACCAGAAAGAGTTGAAGACGGCACCATAGAACTTCCCATGGTGCAGTCAGTGCCGCGAACAGCTTCTACAGCAGAGACGGTGCCGAGCAGCAGACCTGCACTGACCACGGCACCATCAGGGCCCATGGCACTGACAAACTGCATCGAGGACAGGGTTGACCAAGGCTTTCCAGCCCAAGGAAACGGCACCAGGGGAGCCTTTGCCCCTGAAAGGGCGATGGCCGGAGTGGTGCCTCCTGCCCGCAATAGACTGGGTCTCCTGCATCGCAGAAGGGGCTTCTGCCATGGCGAGGCTACAAGAGGCGGAAGCCCCCTTCCTCTGCAGTCCATATAGAACCGGGAGCGGAACCTGAGGAAAGGACCCGGCGACCGCGGCAGCCCGACAAGTATTACCATCCCGAGAAATCCGGCAGGGCTAATCCAGCTTTCCACGCGTGCTGTTCCAGGACACAACGATCCATACAGAAACAGGCATTGCACAAATCCATGTCATGAAGTGGGCCAAGTTACGTAAGACAACGATCATGCTGGTCGGTGACAGAGTAATTATGGCCGCACTGGAGGCCCCCAGCTTTCAGCGACTTTTTGCCCACCGATTTAGACATGACTGACAGTAAACAAAGTGAAAAAAACAGACTTGACGATGCTGAAAATAATAAAGGAAAAATCTTACCAGGCAGCAGCGCCAAGTAGGCGATAGAACCAACGGGAAGGATCGGCGTCGAGGAAAACTGAGTTGTCAACAGGCCGAAAACTTCAGGAGCGCCTCATGAGGTGTGACCTCAATGGTGGGAGACTAAGAACTGGCAGGAGGGCGGGGTCGATGACACTTAACGGCCAACCCGTGAGTGCCACGTACTGCATTGGCCTCAAAGGTGCGTTGACTCCACACATGCAAAAAAAAAAAAGCTCCTGTGGGGTTGTGACCTGTGACCACACACCCAACTGTGATGAATGGTGAAGACTGACACAGATAAGATCCTGGCTTACTCCCTAGGGATCTCCCTTCAGCAGTTCATCTCCCAGGAAGGACAACACCCCCGCAGATGCCCTCAGCAGGATCAACCAGAATCACCACGAGTGGTCACTAAACAGGCAGATCCTGCAAGTGGTGTTCAGAAGGCGGGCACCCAAGGGTGGACCTCTTTGCAGCCCCAATCACCAACTGTCACTCTTCTGTTGCACACCTCCTCACTAGGCACAGTGTCTCCGGATGCACGTCTGTTGGACTGAACAGGGAAGTTTATATGTCTTCCCACCATTTCCCCTGCTGCTCAGAGTAGTGAACAAGCTCAGGATTCAGCCAGCAACAATGATTCTCATTGCTCCAGACTGGGCCAGGCAGCCTTGGTATTCAGTGCTACTGACCGTGTCAATATCCAAAGCAATCTACCTGCCCAGGAGGCACAGCCTACTAACCTCCTCTCAGGGCAGGGTCCTGTACCCCAATCTCCAGTCCCTCAGACTCAGAGCTTGGCTCTTGAGGACTTAGAATATGCTGACCTACACCTCTTGGAAGGGGTGCCTGAGGTCCTCATGGTTATCTAGAAAACCTTCCCCTAGAATGACGTGAAAATTATGTACCTACCATTATTCTTGAACTTTCTGTGTAACTTCACCATTCATCACTGGTGAGTTCTGGCTGGAGGAACAGGACCCCATGAGACCAATTTTTTTTTTTGTAAAGCGGAGGAGCTGACGTCGAGATGGCATTGCCCTCGAGGCTGACTCATTGCGTGGTGCTCGCGGATTGGCCAGTAACCGACGTTGACTCCTCCTCAGTCTCAGTTCTGCAAGCTGGAGAGTAGCTAAGAAAAAGAGAGGGTGTGACAAGAGAGCCCGAGGGATAGGAAAAGGAAAGGATGCAAAACCAAGGAAGGAATAATGCCAGATAAGAGGACAGAAAGAAGATAAGCCTAGGGTCTGGGACAGGGGCTCCAACCTCTGGGCAAGCAAGGAGGGACAGAATAAGGAGAAGAAGCAGAAAGAGAAGAGAGGGGAGACACTGCACCTCACTGGCAGGGGTCCAGAAGACTGCCCGAGGGCTGAAGAAGGGCATTACTGCTTTTAAACCACATTTCTTTTCTCCAGGAAGGGAGTGGAGAAGAAACCCTCTGAGATTATCCAGAGGTAATGGCTGGCTTGAAGCCCAGGAGAGGTAGGGCAATGCACTAATTCTGAGGAGTCGGCACTGAAGTCTGAAGAGTAGTAGGCTAGTGCCTCCCTCTCTTGTCTGAAGGGTAACCTGGAGTGGGGACAGGATCCACCCTGAAGCAGGGTCCTCCTGACAAAATAAGCCTCCCAAGTGGTTTTAGAGGAGCGTCCCCTCTGAGAAAGAGAGATGATGGAAGTGGAGGATTATTTTTAAGGACCGTGAAAGTGATTCCTCAGAGGGGAACCCTGCAAGGGAGACTACTTAAAGCAGTGGTAGAAAAGGAAGGAAGGGATCACCAGGGCCCTACCAGCATTGCCTTAAAGAGAACCCCTAGGGTTTTATGTTAAAGCAGAGGAGGATCCAAGAACGGTTCCAACCAAGGAGGAATATCCCATCAGAATGACAAGGAGACCCCGGTGATCTCATGGTACAGTCAGACCTGGACATTGTGGCCATCACTGAAACCTGTGTAATGATAACCATGACTGGGAGATGGCCATACCTGGCTACAACATATTCAGAAGAGACAGAGCAGGCAGGAAGGGAGGGAGGGGAGGTACCGTATGTGAAAATGACATAAGGGCCACAGAGATCCAGGAGGAACAAATGGGGAGAGATACTGTGGGTTAAGCTAGAAAGGAAAATGGGGACAGCCATCCGCACAGGTGTGGTCTATAGACCACCAGCCCAGGAGGAAGAAACAGATAGGAGTTGATGCTAGCCATCCAAAGGATGGCAGACAAGGTGAGGTAGTACTGGTTGGAGACTTCAATATTCCAGATGTGGACTGGAGCATCCCAGCAGCAGCATCAACTAGGAGCAGATTTATCCTGGACTCCTTCAGGGTGCCTTCCTCAAGCAACTGGTCATGGAACCAACTCGGCAGAAGGCAATACTGGACCTTGTGCTCACAAACAGGGACAGTGTGATGGGGGTAACAGGGGGAACACCTGGGAAACAGTGACCACCAGTCATTGTGGTTTGAAATCACAGAAAGAGCAGAACCAAACCACACAAAAACACGTATCCTGGATTTTAGGGGCAGACTTTGGGAAAATGGGAGATACTTGAAAGAGGCATTAAGGAATGGGACAAGAATCAGGGGTTGAGGAACAGTGGGCAGTATTTAAAATGGGGATTACAAGAACAACAGAATTATGCATTAAGCATGTAAGCAAGAGGAAAAGGAAGAGGAGACCATTATGGTTTTCCAAAGAGGTAGCAAAGAACGTGAAAGCCAAAAAGATTGCATTCAGGCAATACAAAAGACACAGGCAGAAGGGGATAGGAGAAGTACCAGGAGAAGCAAAGGAGGCAGGGAGGTCAGTAAGGGAAGCCAAAGCTCAGACAGAAGAACACATTGCAAAATCAGTGGGTAGAGGGACAAAACCTTTACAGGTACATAAGTGAAAAAGAAAGAAAGGGAGGGATAGTGAGAGTGAAGGGGAGGATGGGGCCGTGAGGATGATGACAACAGTAAAGCTGACATATTGAACAGGTATTTCTGCTCAGTCTTTACTGAGGAAGAGGAGGGTAATGGGTCTGAAGGGAGTACAAGGGGTGAGAATGGTGCAGAAATGGACATAAGTCCCTTTACACGAGAAAGGGTCCAGAAGGAACTGGAAGGAATGAGAGTTGATAAAGCAATGGGGTCAGATGGGGTGCACCCCAGGGTCCTTAAAGAACTAAGAGAGGTGGTGGCTGAACCTCTGGCTATCCTGTTTAGCCAATCACTGGAAACAGGGAGGTACCCAAAGACTGGAGGACAGCAGATGTAGTCCTTTATACAAAAGTGGGAACAAAGAGGAAGCAGAACTACAGACCAGTCAGCCTCACCTCGGTAGTGGGGAAGATCAGTGGAAGTACTACTGAAGGAGAGATTGGTGGAACATCTGGTTGTCAATGGACTACAGGACCCAAGGGCATGGTTTCACCAGGGGGAGTCATGTCAGACCAACCTCGTTGAATTTTTGACTGGGTGACTAGGGAGGTGGATCGGGAGGGCAGTGGACGTAGCCTATCTGGACTTCAGCAAGGCCTTTGACACTGTGCCACATAGAAGACTATTACACAAACTGGGGAATATGGGTGTGGGCAGGACAGTAGTGTGGTGGGTAGCAGGACACAGAGGGTGGTGGTAAATGGCTGTCACTCCACAGAGGGAAGAGTGACCAGTGGGGTACCACAGGGATCAGTGCTGGGACCGGTCCTATTCAACATCTTCATCAGTGACATGGCGCAGGACCTAGAAGGCAGAATTTCACTGTTCGCTGATGACACAAAGCTCTGTAACAGAGTAGACACACCAGAGGGTGTAGACAGAATGAGAAGCGACCTGCAGAAACTTGAAGAATGGTCAGGGTTTGGCAGTTGAAATTAATGCAAAGAAGTGCAAGATAATGCACATGGGGTGACAAAAACCCTGGCACAATATATCAGTTGGGGGTGAGGATATAGCATGCACCAAGCAGGAAAGGGATCTTGGGGTTGTCATCTCTGATGACCTCCAAGGTAGGGAAACAGTGTGACAAGGCAGCAGGTAAAGCCAAATAGGATGCTGGGATGTATGGGCAGGGGCATCACCAGCAGGAAAGGGAGGTCATAATTCCGCTATACAAGACACTAGTGAGGCCCCACCTGGAGTACAGTGTACAGTTCTGGAGACCATACCTACGTAAGGACAGAGACAGGGTAGAGAAGGTTCAGAGGAGGGCAACAAAGATGGTGCATGGATTGCATCACAAGTGCTATGAAGACAGGTTGAAGGAACTGAACATGTACTCCCTGGAGGAGAGGAGGAGAGAGGATATGATAGAGACATACAAGTATCTTACAGGGAGGAACAGGTGCAGGAAAACACTATTTTTAAGCGAAAAAGATGTTCCAGGACTAGAGGGCATGGGATGAAGTTGGAGGGAGGACGATTCAGGAAACATGAGAAAGAATTTCTTCAGAATGGGTGGTGGACAAGTGGAACACCCTGCCAGAGGAAGAGGTGAGGGCTGAAACAATCATGGGATTTAAGAATGCATGGGATAGACATAAAGGAATTCTGAGGTCAGGGTAAGGGCAACAGACTTCTAGGAAAACAAACTGAACTTACAAGCTCAAATGGGCAGACTGGGTGGGCAAATAGGCTCTTATCTGCCGACACTGTCTATGTATTCATGTATCTCTAAAGAGGCTGTCTCCCAAGACACCAGACACCCTCAGAAGAGCAGGGAGCCAAGAGGTATCAGAGAAGTACCACAAGGGTCACTATTTGGAGAAACAAACAGGGAGGAGGCATTGTCCAGAGACTGAGGCCCAGAGGGAAGGAAGGATGGAAGCAGTGATGAATGGTGAAGATACACAGAAAGGTCAAGAAATGGAAATGGCGTACCTACCATAATTCTTGATCTTCTTGGATGGAGTCTCCACCACTCATTCACACTGATGGGAACTACGCCGGAGGTGCTAGGACCCAGCGGAAACAAACTTTTTGCAGGAGGGCCGGTGCCAAAGATGGAGCTGCGAGGAGCGGCGCCACAAGCCTCAGCTCATGCGGCAATGACTATCTCGGCGTCGACCCACCAACCTCCTCAGTACCTTTTTTCCATAAGGAGGTGCAGCGTAACCAACCTAGAAGGATAGTCTAACAAAAACCAGACATAAGATAGTCCGGACGACCCGTATAAGAAGGGTCAACAAAGAAGTCTTCACAGCCTAAAGATAGAGGGAGTGAAGACCAACAACAGAGGTGAGCTTGGGGGATGGTGGGTGGGCATGTGAATGAGTGGTGGAGACTCCATCCAAGAAGATCAAGAATTACGGTAGGTACGTAATTTCCATATCTTCCTGGACATAAAGTCTCCACCACTCATTCACACTGATGGAGAGAATCGAGCTAATAATCCCCCGAGAGGGCGGCAGAAGAGACCAAGAGCTCACAATTTTAGGACAGAAGTTCATTAAGAATGGTTCTGCCTAATGAAAGATGTCGCCTGGCATCGACATCCAGGGCATAGTGCTTGACGAAAGTATGCACTGAGCTCCAGGTAGCCGTATTGCAAATATGTGTAATGGGAACGTTGCGGATTTTCGCCAGGGATGCTGCGACTGCTCTAGTAGAGTGAGTGTACACTCTGCCCTCCAGCTTAACCTGCGCCATGGAAAAACAGTGGTGAAGGCATGCCATCAGCCATGCTGAAATGCATCTGATAGTGACAGGTTGACCCAGCGGAGTCTCGCTGAAGGAAACAAACAGTTGTTGAGCTTTGCAAATTTGTTTTGTTCTATCTAAATAGAAACGCAGAGCTCTTTTGACATCTGAAGAATGAAGGGTATGCTCTCCTTCATTTCGGAAGTTCGCAAAGTAAGTAGGTAGGACTAAAGGTTGGTATACGGATGGTCAGTGACCAAGGCATGTATTTCAGACACCCTGTGGGCTGAGATAATGACCACCAGGAAGGCCGTTTTCCAAGTGAGAAATTTCAGCTCACAGGTAGCTAGAGGCTGAAAGGCTTTCAAGTGAGCATGGTAATACAAGATTAATGTCCCAGGCTGAAACTGGATGTCTGATAGGAGGCTGGTGTGCAAAATTACTTTTAGAAACCGCTAGTTATTGGTAACTGAGCCAGTGACAAGGAAAGTACTGGCTCATGATAAGCTGAAATGGCACAAAGGTGAACTTTGACTGTAGAGTATTGTAGACCTGAAATTGAGAGGTCTAAAAGGTACTCTAGAACTTTATTTGGTGGGCAACAAAAAGGATTGAAAGAGGATCTTGCACACCAGAGAGAAAAATGCTTCCATTTGGCTGTGTAAGTTTTTCTAGTGGCTGGCTTATGCGAGCCAAAGAATATCTGAGACTCAGCGAGACACATGGAACCTGTTCATTTCTATCCCTTCAGGAGCCAAGCGTGAAGGTGAAGTGACCTCAGACTGGGATGGACCACAGGCCCCTGGGTCAGAAGGTTCGTCTTAAGGAGAAGTGCTTTTGGGAGGGGTTTCCAATATACTGTTGAGTAATGGAAACCATATCTGTCGAGGCCAGAAGGGAGCAATGAGGATCATTTTGTCCCTCTGGGACTCAAACTTGAGAAGTACCCTCTGAATTAGAGGAAGAGGAGGAAAGGCGTATAGAAAGTGTTTTGTCCACTACAGCCTGAATGCATCCCGAAAGAAAATGCCAGGCCCTGGATTTCTGGAGCAGAAGAGAGACAGTTTTGTGCTGAGTGGGGATGCAAAAAGGTCCAGGTCTGGAGTTCCCCACTCTGCGAATAGTGACCGAACTACGGTCAAATCTAGAGACTACTCGTGAGGGGTCTGTCTCTGTTCTGCTGAGACGGTCTGCCAGCTTGTTCTGCACTCCTGGCAGGTAGACCGCCTGAATTAGAGCCTTGTGCTCTAAACACCATTCCCACAATCTCATTGCTTCCCTGCATGAAGGGTAAGAGTGTGCACCGCCCTGCTTGTTGATATAATACATCACTGCTTTGTTGTCCATTTGAAGGAGAATGCTCTTGTGACAGAGAAGGTCCTTCAAAGCCCAGACTGCATAAAGGACGGCACTCATTTCTAAGACATTTGTGTGAAGCTGGGACTCGTCCTGCATCCACTTACCTTGGGCGTGGAGATTCTGATAGTGAGCTCCCCAGCACATCAGGGATGTGTCTGTGGTAATGGAAATCTGATGATCCAGGGGAGCAAAGGATGCCCTTCCAGAAGATTGTCCTCTTACGACCACTAGGTGAGTGAATCCTTCAGAGGTTCTGTCACCTTGATGAAAAAGGACTGAGGATGAGTGGTTGGGGACCACTGAGTACTGAGCACCCATTGAGAGGTTCTCATGTAGACGCGTGCTAGGGGTACAGTGAACACTGAGGATGCCATGAGACCCAGCATTCGTTGCATCAAGATAGCTCGAACTGAGCTGTTCTCTCTGATGTATCGGGCCATCTGTAGGATATCGCTCCTTCTGTCCTCTGGTAGAAAAGAAAAAAATACTCATCATAGTAATGCTGTTTCTTTTAACGGAGTCTTGCTGTATTCAGACATAATGCAGTTAGCCCCTGCACTTGAACTGCCCCGGAGAGGAAAGAGTTAACTCTATACAGAAGCATAGAACATTGAGCTCGAGCTCGGTTTTCAAACCTCTGTCTATGGTACTTCCTAGTGTTACCGTCAGATTCTTACGAGCTAACTAGTAACTGAAATATGGACATTGTTCAAATATAGCCAAAGGGCAAAATATATCTTCTTGGGCCCCAAAAGACTCAAGTTGAGAACTCACGAAGGAAAGGTAGTGACAATATTTAGTAAAACACCAGGAAAAAATAACATCTACCCCACCCAAGAGGGAGGGTACAAGGTACACCCCTGAGGTGCAACACTGTACCTGCCAGCCCACTTCCCAAAACCAGGTTCTGAGAGGGGAAGAGGTCTGAATACAGCAAGACTCCATTAGAAGAAACAACATAACTATGGTGAGTAATTTTTTCTTCAAACAACATGAAGTCTTGCTGTATTCAGACATAATGCAGACTACCAAGCAGTTCCCTATGGAGGAGGGAATGCAGAACCTACTTTGAGAAGAGGCTCTGCAGTATTGCGGTACCAAACCTAGCATCACTCCTAGCCTGGATGTCCAGGGAGTAATGCTTGGTGAAAGTATGTACTGTTTTCCAGGTGACTGTTTTACAGATCTCTAACAAAGGTACATCTCTGGCTGCAGCTAGAGAAGCAGCTGTACCCTTGATCGGAGTGAGCCCTCAGGCCTGAAGGGGACGTCCTACCCAACTTGTCATAACAAAATTGCATACAAGAAACAATCCATCTGGCAATAGTTCTCTTAGTGGCAGGCTTATCCTTTCCCACTTCACCATAAGTGAGAAACAATTGAAGACAGTCAATGATATGAGCCTTAGTATGCTCAATGCAGTAGCTAATGGCCCTCTTAACGTCCAGACTGTGTAACCCTCTTTCACCTGAAGAAGAATGGTCAGTGAAAAACACAGGAAGAGATATAGACTGGTTCAGATGAAAATCTGAAACCACTTTGGGCAAGAACCTCCTACTGGTTCCAAGGACTACTTTGTTCCTATGGAAGGAGATGAAGTCAGGTTCTACTGACAGAGCCTGTAACTCACAAATCCGCCTGGCAGAAGTAATAGCTACCAGGAACATGAAAATTACGTACCTACCGTAATTCTTGATCTTCTCTTGTATCGTCACCATTCATTACTGCTTGGGTTAGTGACGGAGGCGCGCACCCAGACTATAGGAGTTTTTTTGGAGTCTGCTCCAATGGCGCCACCGAGCGCGACGCACTGCGTTATGCGCGAGGGGCAGCCGTTAGGTGCCGCAGACTCCTCCTCTATCTCAGTTCTGGTAGCCGGAGAGGCGAAAATAAAGGGTAAGAAAAAAGGAAAGAGAGCCGAGGGACAGAAAAAGGAAAGGATATAAACTGAAAAAGGTATAAGCCAGTAGAGAATAGACAGAGGAGAGAGAATTCCTACCCTAAGGGACCGCAGGGCCTTCTTTCCGGGGCGGCTCTAGGGGAGGAACAGAGAGAGGGAAAGAGAAAGAAGAAGAAGAAGAAGAGGCATGTTGAGAGGGAGAACAGTGCCCATCAAGCATTGGTTGAGAGGCTTATAGGCTCGAGACTAACAAGGGAGCAAGAATCCCAGTTGCTAGGACTGAGGGGAGGTTCGACCGAACCACCTGAACAGATTCGAATGAGGGCAACATCTCTGAACTCTCAACATGCCAAGTCCCTACATCCTAGCTGAGGGCTCCTGGTCTGCCCGGGCAGAACCTGTTCCGGGAAGACTGCCCACCCAGGAAGGGGACTAAGTCCCTTAGCACCTTGTTAAGTGCTAACACAGCAGTGTAAGGGAAAGACTATGCCTTCTCGAAGGCAGCTTTGTATGAAAGATAGAGTGGAACTCAATCAGACTCCCTAAGGTAAGGCAAGTAGACGCTCAGAGCTGACAAGTTCAATCAGCAGTAGAAGAGCTCAAAAATAATACCTGCCAGGGGGATTCTAAATTTTGCCGAGGCCGAGTCAGAGCATGGCCTCTTAAGCTGTGAAACTGCATAACCTGAAGAAGGTATGAGGAATCGCACCCTAAGGGCGGTCAGAAAGAGTTCCCTCAGAATAAGAGAAAAGTATAACCGTGCTCGTTCCTGTTTACCTTGAGGAAAAAAGGAACCATTCATAAAGAATGGGAACAGAAAAAAATTTTTTTTTTTTTTCATAAAGGCCAAAGGAAGGAAGAGGAACAAGATGGGAGGGGGAAGCGCCACAGAAGTAGGCCACTGAGGGGAAGGTGGAGGGTATCAGTAATGAATGGTGAAGATACAAGAGAAGATCAAGAATTACGGTAGGTACGTAATTTTCATATCTTCCCCTGTCAATCTTCACCATTCATTACTGCTTGGGTGAGTACCAAGCCCCCCCCCTTAGAAAAGGGGGGGTTAGAACCCTGAGTGAACAAAAACCCCCAGCCTCCTGCTGGTGAGAAACAGAAGGGGAAGACCCTGGGCTAATCGAGAGAGAAGCCTATGGGGGAGAAGAGCTAGGAGGTGTCCCCCAAGGACAGGAAGACGGAGGAAGCCCCTGCAGTAATCTCCTAGCTCTGGAAGAAAAGAGACGGTCCCTCGAAAGCGGAGTGAATCACCCCACGCCGGGTCAGGGTGACAACCTTGATAGATGAAGCCATGCCGTCCGCCTAATGCAGATCGCTGTCCTCATGAAGCCTGGAAGCCACCTCACTGGCGCCATAAGATGTCCTTGCTTGGTGTCTTGCCAGCTCCAGGCCTATAGCAGAGAGGGCAATAGCTTGTCTGGTTTTCCATATCAGGCATTGATGCTAAGATCTGAGAGAGCATCGACCACAAATGCCTACTGTAGGCAGCGTGATGAGCCTGATGAGATGCAATGCAAGCCATCGCACGAGAGGAAGAGAATACTCTTCGCTTCCCCACCGTCAAACTGTAGGGAATCTGAATCCGTGACGGGTCGTGGGTGCTAGGGGCGCGCCCGGAGGGAGTCTCCAGGGTATACCAAACCCGAGGGCGGGTTGGGGAGAGTAACCAGGATCTCCGGCGCACAATACTCATCGACAGTCTGCCGGGCTGGAGAAGGGGCGGCTGGCGACTGCCAGGAACGGATAGACGCTCCCTGGAAGGGATAGCCAGGAAGGTACCACCAGGTGCTGGGCACTGAATTCTCCAAGGAATTCATGCGTCCGCCGTTTGGTATTGTCTCACCTAACATAGGAGATTCGAAGAGCCCTCACCATCCTTGAAAGGAATCGCTGATATTCAGTGAAATCAGCATCGGAGGAGATATAAGCAGAGGGTTCCTCTCCCTCAGAGGAGCGAGACAAGGATGATGGTCAGCTCGAGTGTCCAGAAGATTCTTACAGTGGTGGGGATAGTCGAAAGACCCGCTCATTCATACACCTGACATATGAGGGGAAGGCCACTGCAGAACCTCTGAACTGCTCCCAGGATAACGGGCCCATAGGACCGACATGGCCTGGAAGAGCGGGGAGTGGCTGCAGAGGAACGGGAGATGGGCACCTACGAAGAGGCAACTGTCCTCTGCTAGGGCTCTGAAATCCAGAGAACGGAGCCCGAGCTGGCGGGATTCCGGACAACAGACCAGGTCGTAAAACGGAACCCTGGGGAAGCGAAACCTGGAAGAGCCCAGAAGGGGATCCTCCCCTGTGACGAACCGGAGACTGCATGGATCCAGAAGGGTAGCCCGCAGCAACACCACCAGAGGGGACCCCGGGGTCCAAGAGGGAAAGGCGGGGCCCAACGCTACGGCTCCTAGCCACCCCCTGAGGGGTGGCCTGGCAGAGACCATGACGACTGCACCCCACCCCGACCGGACTCGCAGAGCCCCTCCCTCGACTCCCAGCATTCTCCCACCTTGAGTGGCTTCAACAGCACCAGGGAGGGTAGCTGTCATGAGCCCCCCAGGAGGGAGAGCCCTTCCCTCCACCCCCACTCCATTGCCCTCCAGGGACCCAGGACCATCCCTAGCCCAAGGGCCCTCAGGAGAGGACAGCAGCGGGGACAGCGAGAAGAGGCTCGCTGGCTGCTCTAGCACCATCGCACCGGGGACCCTGACTCAAGAGTCAGGTTGTTGTGGACGGGTCCATCGTCTGAGTCATCGACTCCAAGAGGAAGAGACCAGCTGACCACAATATTAGCAACCCCGGGGTCCCTATGAAACGGCGCTGCTCACTGCACTGGAAAGCAGAGGCAGACGCTGACGACCTCGCCCACCCGCATTCGCTAAGCCCGTCCTGCCTCCCATCAGTGCTGGCTAGGCCGACGGCACTGCCTTGGCGCCGAACACAACCTGACGCCGCCAGGAGAGTGAACCGGGCGGCAGCGCTGTGAGCGGCGCTCAAGGTGAGCAGCGCCGCCAACAGCGCCGTCTCGATCACCGACGCCTGCTAGCAGTGCCAGAGGGCGTCGCGGGTCCACTGTGCCAGGCCCAGAGGCGTGGCTCGACACTGGGGAGCCTGCACCTCCGAGGAAGTGACTGCCAAGGCGGTGCCTCCGCCCTGCCCCGGAGGACCATGACATTCCTCCAACACCGCAAAAGAAGCTTCCTCTTCGGCAAGAGAAGAGGAGGAAGCCTCCTCCTCCACGGACCACATAGGCTCGAGAGGGGACCCGGAGGAAGGGCCTAGAGACCTTACCTGGGAATCCCTGGAGCGACGCCGTCCCACGAAGGTCGGCGGAGCCTTGCCGATCTTAAACGCGCGGACTTCGAGGACACGACGGTCCATGGAGAAACAGGCGTCGCACACGTCCATATTGTGGTTGGGTCCCAGGCAACGGAGACAGACATCATACCGATCTGTGATGGAGAAATGCCGGCCACAGGAGCACCGACGCATAGGGGCACGGCCCGCCTTCGATTTACGTTTTGCCCCCGAACCTGACATGATGCGAACTAAATAAGACAAAAAAAAGCAACAAAGCACTCAGCGCCATCGATAGAAATAAAGGAACGGTCTTACCAAGAGACGGCGTCGAGTGAGAACCACTGGAGAAAACAAGGAGTCTTGTGATGCAGAAAAGCTTCAACTACCGTGCAGCAGGTGCAGCCTTGATGGCGGGAGAAACAGAACTGAGATAGAGGAGGAGTCTGCGGCACCTAACGGCTGCCTCCAGATGACGAGTGTCAGTGACTTCGAGGGCGAAGGCCGTTGGAGCCGACTCAAAAAAAAAAAAAACCTCCTGAGGTGGTGCCGCCTCCAGCACTAACCCAAGCAATAATGAATGGTGAAGATTGACAAGGGAAGATACAGTTTTCCAGGTCAAGTACTTCAATTCGGCCGAAGCCAGAGGTTCAGAGGGTGGCTGCATTAGCTGAGCTATGCAGACATTAAGATCCCAAGGCAGAGTAGGCTCCTTAAAGGGAGGGTTAATGTGAACCAGACCTTTGAAAAACTTTCTGAAAACAGGATGAGATGCCAGGGAAGAGCCCTTTCCTGCTGAGAGGAATGCAGAGACAGCTGCTAGATGAACTTTCAGAGTGGCAGACCTAAGGCCTAGACCATTGAGATAAACTAGATAGTCAAAGGTTGTGGAAATGTCTGCAGAATTGGGCAGGATGCCTTTCTGAGAGCACCAAACACTGAACCTTTTCCATTTGGAGTTGTAAGTTTTTCTAGTGGAAGGTTTCCTACAGACCTTCAGAATATCCAGAACTCCCTGAGAAAGATGTAGAGCTGCATATTCTAACTCTTCAAGAGCCAGGCCTTTAGATGGAGAGACTGGAGATTGGGGTACCAGATCCGCCTCTGGGAGAAGGACAGGGAGATTGTATGTCCTGGGCAGAGACAGGGGACGTGACAATGACAAGGACAGCAGTAGAGGATACCAAGGCTGTCTGGCCCAATCTGGAGCCACCAGTATCACTGTGCAGGGTTGAATCCTGATCTTGATCAGAACTCTGAACAGCAGAGGTAAGGCATAGAGAAACCTGCCCTTCCAGTCCAAAAAGACAGCATCCTGGGGAACCGTCTCAGGACTGGAGGTCTGCAACAAAACAGAGGAAGTTGATGACTGTCCAGTGCTGCAAAGAGATCCATCTCTGGAGTGCCTCACCTGGAGAAGATGACCTTCAGCATGTGAGGATCCAGGGACCATTCGTGGTGTCCCTGTGAAATTCTGCTCAGAGCATCTTCTAGTATGTTGTCCTTCCCTGGAAGCTGGACTGCTACCAGAGAAGTCTGAAGAGAATAGGCCAGAGACCACAGCTTCATGGCTTCTGTGCACAAGGCCGAGGACCGAGTTCCTCCCTGCTTGTTGATGTACCACATTGTGGTGGTGGTGTCCATTCTGACTTGGACCACCTTGCCACTGACTAAATCTGAGAAGCTCTGCAGGGCTAGGAAAACTGCCATGAGTTCAAGGAGATCGATATGAAGGAGAGACTCTTGTGGGAGACCAGAGCCCTTGAGCTGTCGGGGTTCCCAGGTGGGCTCCCCACCCTAGGAGAGAAGCATCCGTAGTTAAAACTACTGATGGGAATTCAGGGAGAAATGGAACCCCTTGTCTGAGTTGTTCTGGTCCAGCCACCACTGGAGAGCTTGGACCACAGTCTGAGTCACTGGAATCAGTTCTAAGTGAATACTTCTTTTGAGACCAAAAGAAAAAATTACTCACCTTAGTAATGTTGTTTCTTCTAATGGAGTCTTGCTGTATTCTGACAAATTGCAGTGAGGTCCAACCTTCGAACTGCCCCGGAGATGAAAGAGTTAACTTTCCATGCCAGACATGGAACGCTGAGCTCGAGCTCAGTTGAGACTCTGTCTGTTGCAGTTTGAACTCAAACCGTCAGATCTTTTACAGCTAAACTCACTGAGTGTCCTGTGGGAAGCTGTAAACCTCACACTAGCCAACTGGCTACTAAATATATTAAACAGATTTTTGGTTTCAAAACAAAGACTCAAGTCAGGAAACCCAAAAATGAAACAAACACAACACCCACTCACCCAAAGTAAAGGGGTGATAAATAAAGGTGGGGCACCTCTTGAGTGCCAACATGCTACTGCCCACCCACATCCCAAAACAAAGGTTCTGAGAGGGAAGGAGATCAGAATACAGCAAGACTCCATTAGAAGAAACAACATTACTAAGGTGAGTAATTTTTTCTTCAAACAACATGAAGTCTTGCTGTATTCTGACAAATTGCAGACTACTGCTAGTACCTCCATGGAGGAGGGACAGAACCTACCTAGGAAATAGGCTCTGAAGCACTGCTGTGCCAAACCGAGCATCACTTCTAGCCTGGATATCCAGAGAGTAATGCTTGGTAAAAGTGTGAACTATTTTCCAGGTAGCTGCTTGACAAATCTCTAAGATAGGAATATCCCTGGCAGCAGCCAGGGAAGCAGCTGTACCTCTGGTAGAGTGAGCCCTCAGGCCTGAGGGTGGAATCTTGCCTAGTTTTTCATAGCAAAATTGAATGCAAGAGACAATCCACCTGGCAATGGATCTCTTAGTGGCAGGTTTTCCCTTACCAACCTCACCATACGTGAGGAATAGTTGGAGGGAGTCAAACCTATGACCCTTGGTACGCTCTATGTAGTAGCTAAGGGCCCTTTTCACATCCAAACTGTGCAGCCCCCTTTTACCAGAGGAGGAATGGTCAGTGAAGAAAACAGGAAGAGACATAGACTGGTTAAGGTGGAAGTCTGAAACCACCTAGGTAAAACTTCCTGTTAGTCCTGAGGACCACCTTATCTCTATGGAGAGATAAAATCAGGCCCACTGATAGGGCTTGTAACTCGCTTATGCACCTGGCAGAAGTGATGGCCACCAGGAAAACAGTTTTCCAAGTCAAGTACTTAAGCTCTGCTGAGGACAAAGGCTCAAAAGGGGGTTGCATAAGCTGAGCTATGCAAACATTAAAGTCCCAAACAGGGGCAGGGTCCCTGAATGGGGATTGGTATGAAGCAATCCCTTGAAAAACTTAGAGAATACAGGATGAGCTGAAAGGGAAGAAGACTTACCTGCTGAAAGAAAAGCAGAGACAGCTGCCAGATGCACTCTTAGTGTAGCTGGTCTGAGTCCCAAGCTATTAAGATGAACCATATAGTCAAGGATTGTGGGCAGGCCAGCAGACTCTGGAGAAATATGCTCCGAGAGCACCATATGGAGAATCTTTTCCATTTGGAGTTAGGGTGCCTTCTGGTGGAAGGCTTCCGAAGCCTTTAGGATCTCCATAACACTTTGAGAGAGGTGTAAATCAGCAAACCCCAACTCTTCAAGAGCCAGGCCTTGAGATTGAGAGATTTGAGATTCGGATACCAAACCCTCCCCTGAGCACAGGTTAACAGGTTGTAATTCCTGGGAAGAAACAGGGGAAGATGGACTGCTAAGGACAACAGGAGAGGGTACCAGGGCTGTCTGGCCCAGTCTGGAGCAATCAGAATCACCTCGCTGGGTTGAGACCTGATTTTGACTAACACCTTGAACAGGAGAGGGAAGGGGGAAAAGCATACAGGAACTTCCCTTCCCAATTGAGAACTAGGGCATCCAGGGGGACTGAGCCCAACACTGGGGGCCTGCAGCAAAAGAGGGGAAGTTGGTGATTGTCTGGGGCTGCAAAAAGATCTATCTGTGGGGTGCCCCATCTGGAGAAGATCACCTTCAAAACCAGGGGATCCAGTGACCATTCGTGATGGCCCTGAGATATCCTGCTGAGAGCATGCCAGGACATTGTCCTTGCCTGGGAGGTGTACTGCTGTAAGAGAGGTGTTCAGGAATAGGCCAGAGACCATAACTTCATTGCCTCTGTGCACAAGGCCTAGACCGAGTGCCCCTTTGTTTGTTGGATATACCACATTGTGGTGGTATTGTCTGTCCTGATCTGAACTACTTTGTTCTGAATAGACTTGGAAAAGCCTGAAGTGCTAGAACACTGCTCTGAGTTCTAATAGATTGATGTGAAGCAGAGATTCCTGAGGAGACCACAACCATTGGGTGGTCAGGTCTCCCAAGTGGGCTCCCTCACCCAAGAGGGAGGCATCTGTAGTAAGGATTAGAGAGCAGACTGAGTGAGAAAAGGAACTCCTGTCTTAGATTGTCCTGATCCTGCCACCACTGCAATGCCTGAATCAGGTTCTGAGTCACTGAATCAGTTTGGCTCAGAGGATCCTTTTCTGAGACCAAAAGGCTCTCAAGTGGAACTGAATGTCCTCATCTGAAATCTTGCTCCTGCACCATCATGCTGTAGAAGCAGCCATGTGCCCCAGGAGCTGTAGAAATGCCTTGTTGGTCGAGACACCTGGAGGTGAATGAAGAGGCCAGTGAAATAAGGGTCCTTGCCCTGTCCAGGGAAGGAAGGCTTTTGCTTTTACTGTATCTAGCTCTCATGCCTATGAAGGTGAGGAGCTGTACAGGCTCTAGAACCGACTTTGAAAGATTCAGAAGGAAATCTAGAGAAGTAAGCAGTTGCTGAGTTATCTGTAGGTGTAACTTGATTTGTCTGGGACTGGCCTACTATGAGCCAGTCGTCCAGGTATGGGAAGATGGAAATCCTCTTCCTTCTTAGGAAGGCAACTACTATTGCCAGGCATTTTGTGAACACCCTTGGAGCAGAGGTTAGGCCGAAGGGCATTGCTCTGAATTGGTAGTGGCCTGAGGGCAGCTCAAACCTGAGGTATTTTCAATGGGAGTTTCTGATGAGAATATAGAAATAGGCATCCTTGAGGTCCAGGGAGACTAGCCAGTACCCTGGCCTTAGAGAGGGTATAATTATTCCCCTAGTCACCATCTTGAACTTTGGCTTTAAAAGGTGCTTGTTTAAATATCTGAGATCCAGGATGGGCCATTGTCCTGTCTTTTTGGGGGTGAGAAAGTACCTGGAGTACAATCCTTTCCCTTTGTGTAGGGGTGGCACCCTTTCTATAGCTCTGAGAGCCAAGAGGGAAGAGACCTCTGCCTCTAGGGCAGGTGTCACTGAAGGATTTGCAGGTGGAAAGGATCTGGTTCTCATCTTGGAAAATTTTTTGAAGCTAAGAACCAGTCCCTGGCTTACTACTTCCAGGACCCATTTGTCTGATGTTAAAGACATCCAGTCCTGGACAAAGTAAGCCAGCCTGCCCCCTACAGATAGTGGAGAATCGGCCCTGGCAAACCCATCAGGGTGCCTGTTTGGCAGGGGCTTTAGGCTGAGGGGTGGAAGCAGGCCTGCTTGTACCCCATCTGCCTCTCCCTCTAAAGAACCCCCTATGAGCATAAGCAGAAGAGGAGGCCTGGGCTTGGTAGAAAGGCCTATGAAAAGGCCTGCCTCTGCCCCTGGGTTGCTGCCTCTGAGGAGTGGCTTGCCTTTCCTTGGCCTGAGCACTCCTATAGGTAGTCCTGTACTCATCCATTTCTTCATGTAGTTCTCCCGTTTGCTCCCCAAACAGAGAATTACCCACAACAGGAAAATCCATGGCCTTAGTCTGGGTATCCTGAGACAGGATAGTACATCTGAGCCAAGCCATCCCACTGAAGGGCCACAGATGTAGCCATGACTCTAGATGAAACATCATTGGAGTCCACTGCAGCATGGAATTGCACCTGGATGCCTCACTCATCCACAGCCACCTGCTCCAGCTCTTGGCAAGCTGGCAGGGACCTGTTTAGCTAAAGCCATTACAGTGTCCCATCTAGATTTCTGATATCTAGCTGTATAGGCCATATAATTGGCCTGCCTGAGTCCCAAGGATGCTGTCATGTACTGTTTCTTTGCCATGGCATCAGTCCTCCTGGAGTCCTTATCTGGAGGGTGTGAAGCCAAGGGTATCAGCCTTGTCACAGGCTGCAGCCTGCACTACCCCAACATGGCTGCATTGTTGGGTAAGGAACTCCGTGATCTGAGCCTGACAGAGTATACCTCTTGTCCATTCTCTTATCCACAGGAGGTATAGAATTAGGAGTCTTTAACATTTTTGTCTGTTTCCCAAAAGACTTATGAAGGGGAATAGACAGCCTCCTGGACTCTGGGATATCCATCATTTCAACATAGTCAGGCTCCTCCTGGTCATCCACAGCTTTTTCCGTAGGAAGCTGAAGAGTTTCGGCCACTTTCTTGTAAAACATGAAATGGGAGGGGGACTCAGAAAGCCTAAGAGGAGACACTCCTAAAGGTCTGTCTGGGGAGATGTTCGGGTCAATGGGCACATCCAGACTTTCATAATCATACTCACTTTCCTCATACTCTCCTTCCTCCTCCTCCGGTTCATAAAATTCCTCTAAATCATAATCCGGAACCGGTGGAACCGACCGAACCGAGCGCCTTCCTAATGGTGCCGGTTCAGTCGGAAAGTACAGTTACGTAAGAACTTACCGTAACAGTAGATCTTCGAGAGGAGCTCTTGCAGCATGCTATAACAATTAGGACTATGCCGCAGGCACTAGGACCACACGGAAAACTTCTGCCAGCAATACCAGCGGGGGACCGCCCCCGACACCGGCCTTCCGATGTTGGTCCAGGGTACAAGATGGGCGGACCCAGCTCCATCTCAGTTCTCCGCCAGTACCCAGCAGAAGGCCTGACAAGAGAAGGAGGTGAAGCCTACCATCGATAAGGAAAGAAAATAGACCTGCACACTCAGAGGGGGAAGGCGGGAGGGAAACAGTGCCTGCTGCAAGAGCTCCTCTCGAAGATCTACTGTTACGGTAAGTTCTTACGTAACTGTACTATCTTACTTAGAGATAGAGCTCTTGCAGCAGGCTATAACAATTAGGACTGAATCCCAAGCAGTCCCATAGCAAAGAGGTAGCCAACCCCGGGAGGAGGAATATGCTGACTCCAGAGGCCTTCAGGACAAGAGTCCTTGCAAAACCGCTAGGCCGAAGCAAGCACGGCGTCTGGAGACGATATCCAACCTGTAATGCTTGACAAAGGTATGCACCGAATTCCAGGTCGCGGCCACACAGATGTCCTGAATGGCGACATTCCGTATCGTGGCAAAAGAAGCTGACACTCCCCTGGTGGAGTGACCCCTAACCGGACCTGGCAGGGGTTTATTGTGATGCTTGTAGCAAAACGAGATGCAACGGACTAACCATTTGGAGATAGTCTGCTTGGACACCGGTTGACCCAAGCGATGTGGCACAAAAGCCACAAAGAGTTGCTCCGATTTACGGTGATGAACCGTTCTGTTGAGGTAATACCTCAGGGACCTGTGGACATCCAATGTGTGGAGGAGAGCCTTCCCTCTATTGGAAGGGGAAGGAAAATAAACTGGAAGATCAACCGACTGGTTGAGGGTTAACTCCGAGACCACTTTGGGAAGAAACTTAGGATTAGTTCTGAAGGAAACCCTTTCCCTATGAAAAACCAAATAGGGCTCTTTACACATCAGAGCCTGCAGCTCGGAAACTCTTCGAGCGGAAGTAACAGCAACCAGAAAACAAACTTTCCAAGACAAATATCGCAGCTCACAACATGCTGCGGGTTCAAAAGGAGGGAGGGTGAGTTTCTCCAACACAAAAAGGAGGTCCCAGGGTGGGACAGGGTCCCTAATGGGAGGTCTCATGTGAAGAATTCCCCTAAGAAAGGTGCGGGCCACGTCTAACTGAGCCAATGCTCTCTCTCCCACGAGAGCATAATAGGCCAAAATCGCCCACATGTGCACCTTTTGATAGAGGAATAGCTCAGCCTTTTCGTACAAGGAGAGGAGATACTGCAAAGCAGAGTTCACAGAGCAGGTGACAGGGTCTAAACTGCTGTGGCAAGGCCCAGAGACAGAAACGCTTCCACTTCATAGCGTAAGTGGAGCAGTAGAGGCTTCCTCGCGAACGCTTAAGACCTCAGCCACTCTGGGAAACCCCTGACGGGTTCCTAGCTACGCCTGGAGGAGCTATGCGAAGGTGCAGGGATCGAGATCTGGGGTGAACCAGAGAACCCTGGTCCTGGGACAGTAGTTGCGAGCAAATGGGCAGCGGGATTGGAGGTTCCCGGGACAACCGCTGCAGGAGTGGGAACCAAATCTGTCGGGGCCAATTGGGGGCCTCAAGGATCATGCGTGCCCCCTCTGCCTGTAGTTTGAGCAGAACCCTCTGAATGAGAGGGAAGGGCGGAAAGGCATAAAGAAACCTCCCTGCCCAGCAAAAGGATAACGCGTCTGGCCAAAAAACGCCAGGTGCGCGCTCTCGCGAGCAAAACAGTGGCAGTTTGGCGTTGCGTGGTGACACAAAGAGATCTAGCTCGGGAAGGCCCCTTCTGAAGAGCTGATCCGCTACGGATTGAAGCAATTCCCACTCATGCGCTCTGGCCCACGACCTGCTGAGGTTGTCGGCCAGCTTGAATAGGACGCCTGGAACGTGCATAGCCGATAGACGAATGCCCCGTTCCAGTGCCCAGTACCAGACTCTCATCGCCTCACAGCAAAGAGGATAGGAATGGGTGCCTCCTTGCTTGTTGATGTAAAAGACGACCGCCATGTTGTCCGTCTAAACCAGCAGAGAGCAGGGCTTGACAAATTTTAAAATTAGGTACTTGTCCATGGACAAGTGGCTTGTCCAAAAGTAGTTGTCCCAGTGCTTGAGTTGGTAGTCCCGGTATAAAATGGCTATTTTTAATGGAAAGTATCAAACTACAGAAAACTCAATGGATTTATTGTAGTATGTTATTTAGTGTTGAAATAGACAATACAGAGAATAAATAATATGATTTTATTTTTGTCAGCAGCATGGTGAGCATAGACAGAATTAGCATCAGCAGCGAGGGACTGACAGTCAAGTGTGGTTGCAGCAGCAGCACAGAGTGCCAGCCAGCAGCACAGTGAGAACATCATTACAGCAGAGTAGCAAACATAGCATCAGCATCGGGAAAAGTTACAGGAAGCCTGAGCTTGCTCCAGCCGGAGCATCATATTCAGTCATGTCATCATCAAGACTAGTGACAGCCTCAGGGACATTTTCGTGTGAATCAGCAGAACTAGTAGTTGAACTAGCATGACCATGATGACCATGAATGTGGCGTGTGCCAGGACCAGATAGTAGCCAGTGATTGATAGCTTGATCCGGATCAAAGCTGTCTAATGCAGGGCCTTCAACTGCTATATGCAGAAGTGACTGGAGTGTGTCATCAGCCAAACTTGTTCTTATTTTTGTTTTTATAAGATTCTGAATGGAGAATACTTCTCACATTTAGCTGTAGACACACTCATAGCCAGTAACATTTCTATTAGGTCAAGGATGTGAGCAAGCTAGGCCGGTTTCTCTCGTAGTAGTCGTGAATACACTTGCAGATATGGCTTATCAACTGCAGACTTAAGCATTGCTTTTAATGCACAATACTCCCTTTTTATACTGGTTATGTGATCTTCAGAAAAAAAGTTGTGAAAGTAGTCTAATAAATGACTTAAATCAGTTGTGCCAAATTGTGCAAGTTCTTCTCGTGACAGATCGAAATTTTTGAAATCTAAGCAACTGAACCATTTTAGAGGTTCTTCCAAGAAATTCCGAAAACACTGATCAATGTAAGATACTGCTGCATCTATTAAACTGTGCAGTTGTGTATCAGTCGCAAATTTACTGGTCAGTTCCGAAATATGTCATAAACTTTCCAGGTCTTGTTTTTAGCTCAGTCAATCGGAGTTAGCATGTCTCAACGAGTTGGGGACTTCTAATATTAGTAGGTCATCCTTCTGAAATTCAAGTGATAAATTTTTCAATATGGCAGAAAATCTGAAGAATAAACAGTGATTTTACAAACTGTACTTGTGCATGCATCTCTTAGAAGTGCCTTTGCTTTGGCCCCATCATCACCAGCAGAGTTTGAGAGCATGTTCAAGATGTTGAATCTCACTGTAGGCAGGTTGATTTGAACAGGCATGAACTGAACGCGTCTTACTTGCAAGCCAACGCACTTGCTTTATTGCACTGAAATGAGCCAACTCGGTGTGTAGGACATCTGCTATTTCCCGCAGTTCCCTAAGTTTCTTGGGGCTGTAGTGGTAAAATTTAAAATTCCTTTCAAGGTGTTTTCACTTTTTAAAATAAAGGGATTTTTTCTATGACGCGAGAACTGCTAACTCCAGTTTGTAGGCTACGCTAATGCATGGGTATTAAGCAGTGGGGACATGTTCTCGGATTTTTGCTATGGTGCCACCTGTATGGCCCATCATCACACTGGCACCATCTCATTCCTGCTGCCTTCATCTTCTTCCTCCCTATTGAACACTGAGCAAAAATAATTGTTTAGCAAGTCCACTTTCTCTCTGTCCCTTGTAGCATCTCCCCTCGTTTGTTTTAACTGGAGAATTCCTGCCTAGTCTTCCTCTTTTTCATTTACACCGGAAGAAGTCTTATCCCTATTTTGACCCCTCTAGCTAATGCTCCTCTGTCTGTGCCTTTGCCCTCTTTACCTCTACCGCGGCTTTTCTCTGGCTCTCTGGTATTTTTCCAGTCCGCTTCACTCTGTGTTTTTTGAACCTCCTGAAGGCTTTCCTTTTGTCCTTACCTTTTGCTACTTCCTAGTATACCACAGAGGTCTCCTCCTCTTTTATTTTTACTTGCTGTCTTGGCACAGATGTCAGTGGCCCCTACAATGGCTTATTTTATCCTCCCCACATTGCCTCCACCTCTTTCCAATTCTCCACCTTGCAAGCCCTCGCCACTCTTCCTCCATTTCCCGAGTTTGCCCTCTTGGGAATCCAGCACCTTCAGCCCCAACCAGTGAACCTCTACAGTGTTCCTTATTCTAAACCTGACCGTGTTGTGGTCCTCATACCAAGATGTTCCTCCACCGATACCTCTCCTACCTATCCCAATTTGTCAGGACTAGATCAATAGTAGCTCCTGCCCTGGTTGGCTCCTGACCAGTTGATTTAGGAGGGCCAATTGCAGGAGTCCAATATTTCCCTGCTGCTGGTTGAAGCAGCCAAAAGGTGTGCCAGTCTACTTCTGTTAGGTTCAGGTCCCCATCAGCACCACTTCCCTCCTTGCCACCATTCTCACAAACTCATCAGCCATGCTTCTATCCACCATTCTTGCTGTGCCGGCGTCTGTACACCACCCCCATACGCACTCTACTCCCTTCCTCACTGACAATGAGACCCAGAGTCCTTCTGCATCTCCCCACTTACCCTGCAATTCTGATGCCCTGATACTCTCCTTTACATAGAGTTCAACCCCTCCTCTCTTTTCCTCCCTGTCCCTCCTGAACAATTTGTACCTGGCATTCCACTTCCCATCCTTGTTCCTGGGTGGCACCACGTTTCTATAACCCCACTATGTTAAGGCCCTCCTCTGCCATTTTGCTGTTAGACCTAGGATCTTTCTTCACAGACTTCTGGTGTTTACTGACCTCCACTCCCTCTTTCCTCCTGTCCTATATGTTTTCCCTTACCCTCTGGCTGTGTGGGTAGGGCTTTTGCCCCGCCTCTTGCTTTATCAGCAGGGCTTCCTCCTGCCTCCCCCTTTAGTTTAAATGGCAGCATCTGTCAACATAATCATCCAGTTTGCATTTGAGCACTGCTTTCCCCTCTCTATTTAGGTGAAGCCTATCTGGGGCATATAGGCTCTTGTCACTCCATGTTGAACCCCAATCTCCTATCACACCATACGTCTTCTGGGCACACCAACCTGCAAGCCAATCTTTGAACTCTTCAATATTTTGCCTCACCTCCGTGCTGGCCCTTGGTACTGGTAGCACCTCCGAGAAGGACAAGAATTTAAAGTCCAAGCAGCTGCAGAACCTGGCCAGTGCCATAAACCTTGCCTGCACCTCCATCATGCTGCTCCTTGCAAGGTCATTTGTGCTTAGGTGGAAGATCAGATGAGTTTTCTCATCTATTTCCCTCCCACTCGAGGGGATCCAATGCATAACTTTGACTGCCGTCATACCTGGCAGGCACTCCACCCATATTTTCTCCCCTCTCTCTTCCCTTCTCCCCCATGTAACTCCTTTTATAATAGAGTCCCCCACTATTATGACTTTATCCCATTTTTCCTCCTGGGCACCCCTCACTGCTGCTGTTCTCCTCCTCTTTCCCAATTTTTCCTCATCCTTTCCCTTGCTATTCCCCCAAAAAACTACCTGAGCCCTCCTCCCCCCATCCTCCACCTGTTCACTTCTCTGGGTCCCTTTCTGGCTTTCTGGTTCCTTTGTGCAGCCATTTTCCTCCTCTGAAGCTTTTCGATTCTCCCTCTCTTCATCCTTCTCATCTCCCTGACCCACATCCTGGTTTTCTGGCTCTTCTGTGGTGCTACCCACCCTTGTGCCTTTCTCCATTCGATCTCCCCCCCAATGCTTTCCCTTCTGTTCCTTGTACTCCGAGCTTCATTTCTGGTCCCTGCTCCACTTCCCTTCCTGCTGAAGCCCCCATCCCCAGCAGTCTCTGCTTTCTGTCTGGCTTGTTTCCACACAGTTTCCTCCTTTCCCTGTCTTAGCTGTTCCTGCACCTTCCTCCCAGGTCCCCCTCCTGCAGATCCTGGGCCCCCTCTCCCCCCTGCTACCCTTGGACCTCTTCCTGTACTATTCCTCTCTCTCTCGGTCTCCTTGACACCCCTCCCATGCCTGGTTTTATGGGCACTCCGCATTCTGGGCTCCTCCTGCCAGGATGCCCCTGTTCCCCAGTGTACCTCCATTTCTTCTTGTGTTTGAGGTTTCAGCCCCTGTGTATTTTTGTAGGCACCCCATGCCCCTCCTTTTCCACCCTAGCTGTCTCTGAATTCCTTCCATTTCCTCCTGAGCTTTGCCAGCTGGTGTCACACTGGGCAACCTCCAAATTTCCATGCCCAGTCTAGTACCATGGCCACCCTACACCCTGTGCATCCAACCACCCTCTCTCAAAGATGCCAGCTCTAGCAACTTGAGGTCCCATCCCCATTCTATCTTGCATCTTTGGTCAATCCCCCATCTCTTTCAATAACACTTATCTAGCATTTCCCACATACAATACGTACTTTCCCTTTCTCCTAGCCTTCACAAAGAAACAAAACAAGGTTCCTGAATAATCCACGCTTCAGTGCCCTCAACCTGATCAGGACTACCTTTGTTTGCCTGTACCTTTAGTTACAGTATCCCAACCAAATGTTTGCACAAAAGCTGCCATTGAGCCCGCACCAATGATCTGCACCACAGCAGCCACCCCCTGTCACAGCTGCTGTAACATGTACACAGTACACTTTGCTTAATCAGATCAATGTTCTTTAAACACAAAACCTCTATCAATGTTCATTAAAATCCTCTAAAGTCAGGCCACTCCCCCCTTGGCTCCACCCCTACTGCCTATTTAATAGAGGTCAAGGTGGGTGGTGTTGGAAGAAAATTACAGCTCCTTCTTGTGTCTGTGTGAAGATTGTGGCTGGGCCTGTCCCTTATATCCCCAGCCATGATTCAAAACTTCGCTCCCTGGCTCCTGATTGGCTATCCACTTCTCTGCCACCCCCTGGCCTGCAGCCGACTGCAGCCGCTGGGAAATCCCACTCCTCCACCTCTCCTGCTGTTGATGTGGCACTGGTTCCTCTCACCTACTATGCGCTCCTCTTCCAAAAGCCCTGGTCTGCCCCAGTCCAAGCCACCAGGAATCATCTGCCCCGATGCTGCTCTCGCTCCCACAGAAAATGACAGCTCCTTCTTGTGTCAGTTACTGAAACTGCACTCCTCCAGTCATCCCATCCATGACAAAGCATGTGGAGTCCAGCAGGAGCAAAATAGGGTAAACCCACTGGACTGGGACTGGTGGGAGCTGAGATCAGGAGGAATGGCAAGGTAAACCCTACCCATTTGGTGGAGTTACTCTCCCCAGCCTAAATACTTGCCAGTATGTGCCAAGTCCACATCAGGATCCAGATAACAATAACCATTGGCATAATATTCATACATCCCTAACCTATCTAGACAGATGATCCCTGGCTAGCATAGGCAATCAAATACAGTATAGACTAGACAAATGCCAACGGTCTAAGCAATAACAGGAACAATTACTGAAAAGCTTTTCAGGTTGTAGACTATCGTCATAACTTTAGGTATACCTTAGATCAAATATGTTTTACAGCTCTACAAATAACCAGGTTAAGAACATATTTTAACCTCCTTTTTACTTTTTTAGGGTTGTACCCACTCTGGGTGGGCTGCTTTAGGTAGGCAAACAACAATTCTGAGCAGCTACCTTGGGGTGACAAATATGCCCTTGGAACTACATGCATGGGAAAGTCAGTGGAGCCCTTGTGAGTCATAGGTGAGCTTTAATAGAGGTTTAACAGTTCTTTCAGAGCATTGCAATGGCACTGGCACTTCTTCTTTGGTATCCGGAGGCATCCCTCATATTTCATTGACCAGCAATGAAGCAACCTCAGGCAAAGTGGGTTCCACAACTTCCTCTGGTGTGTGGGCTATCACCTCAGCCATTTCAACTAGATTTTTGGGCTCTGCAGTTTCTCCATTTTCTTGCTGTGTTGCTTTGCTGTCTGGGCCCATCATCCAAGGGTACCATCTGCTGTGGGCTCAGAGTCTACAGTTACATCAGAGTTTTGAGTTGTTGTAGGAAACTCTGCAGCGGCCATATCTGTCACATTATTTGAAGTTCTAGGTGTCCCTTGCAGCAGACTAGAAAGTTCTGGAGTGGGATAATAGTAGACAGAGTATTAGACTACATCTTATTTTGACTCAGAATATGAATTTTCTGGTTCTAGTGGCTCATCTGAAGTTACTGGGACACCTGCAGATTGCTGGGCCCTTTGTTTACTTTGTCATCTGAGTGCAGCAGCCCTTGTTTCAGGAGGTTTTAGAGGTGTAATATCTTTCTGTGTTCTCAGTAGCCATTTGACCAATAGGTAACAAATGATTTCTGTGAATGGTACGGTAACAACTGTACTGTATGTCACCTAGGATGAATCTTGCATAGAGGCATTTCCAGCAGTTTCTCTATTATAGAGTATAATCTGTATCTATTAAATAAAGTTTCTATCTATCTATTATGGCATTGGGAGTACTGTCCCATCTGTCAGTAATCTAATGCTTACCATGAATTTCTTAATTTCTCATCAATATTCGGTCACCAGGTAATATCTTGAGCCGTGACTTTCTTGTCATGTTTCTCTTTGTTTGCATGGTTTCTTTTTGCAGCAGCTTCAGTAGCTAATTTATAGCAGAATTAAATTGTTCTTTCAATTGCTTGATATACTGCAAGTAGGTGTCAGCTCAGCTGCCATCAGCAGATACACCAAACAGATGTCTACAGGTAATCTTGCTTCTGCCAAACATCAAACTAGTATATGTGAAAAGCCAGTGGCATCATTCTTGGTAACTTTTGTGGATGTACGAAGTGCTCACTAGTTGACTCCATATTTTTCATCTCTGGGTTCAGAGTTCACAACATATCAAGTAGAGTTCTATTAAATATCTTGGGCTACGAGTCACCATGTGGATGATAAGGGCTAGTATGAGATTTGATGATACCACAAGGAGATAGCAGTTCTTTGATCAAGTGACTCTCAAAATCCCTCCCCTGGTTGGAGTGAATCCGCTGGTGAGCCCCATAATGAAAATACATTTTCAATGAGAACTTTGGCAACTGTAGGCATTCTGGTCTTTGGTAGGATAGGTCTGGGCATACCATGAGAAAGGTCAGTGACCGTCAGTATGTTAGCAATGTTCTTGGAGTCAGGCTCCATGCTGAGAAAATTGATGAAAATGAGTTCTATGTGTGCACTAGTTATAATGTTGACAAGGGAGGGGCAGCCTTTTTAGATGAGCTTTGCATTGGGCACATCCGCAGCTTCTGCAGTAACTTCCTATGCCACTGCCCATTCAGGCCAGGTAAACCTGGCTTGGGCCAAGTCTAGGGTATGTTCAGTTCCCAAGTGTCCTATGTCATCATGTGCAGCATGCAGTACAACCTTCCTGAGCTTTGCTGGTAAGATTAGTTGCAGCTGAAAATATCCATTCAGGTTTCTGATTTCTCTTTACAGCAGATTGTCTGTATTATTCTTGCAGAAGTAAGTTCACATTGAGTCAGTTATTGCAATTTGATTGGCATCACCACCTTTTTGCATAGTGTGAACGAATAACTGGATATAACCTTGCTCTTTTGCAGGTCTTGTGTAGCCAACTGAGATAGAGAACTTAAATCTAATGCAGCAAAGTTGCAATAAGCAATAGGCAAATAGTCATCAGATGCACCAAGTGCATCCACTAGACATTTAGTACCAGCTGTAAGAATCTGATGATCTTTGTCAAATTTTTACACAGGACTTTAATAGTCTGTTCAGGTATGTGTACCCATTCTCTCTGAGTAGGACTGAAAGTGATTGTGTATCGCAACAAGGCATCTGCATCAATATGGTTTAATCCAGGATGATATTCTACACAATAATCATAGGTGGATGGAGCAGACAACCACCTATGCCCAGCAGCATCATGCTTAGCAGTGGTTTGAACATAAGTTAGAGGGTTGTTATCTGTCTTTTACAGTGATGTGTGCCTCATATACAGTAAGTACTCATGGAGCTGGTCCACAATGGCCCACTTAAGTGCAAGGAACTCAAGCTTATTGACAGGAAATTCCTTTTCAGAACCATTCAGACTTCAGACTTCAGCTAGCAAAAGCAACTGGGCACAGCCCCTTAGGGTAACTTTGGTAGAGGACTGCCCTGAGCCCACTTAAACTAGTGTTTGTATGAAGGATGTAAGGCTTCTCTGGATCAGCATAGATCAGGACAGTTTCGTGAGTCAGTCAGTGTATCATTTCTTCAAAAGCTTTGTCACAATCAAAGGTCCATTGGGCCCCAAAAAGACTCAGGAGGCTTGAAATAAGGTTTGATATCAGCTGATTTACCAGACAGGCTCTTGTTCTTGTTAGTTGGAAAATAACCTAGGGTCAGATTTAAAAGAGGTTGCACTACTCGGGTGTAGTCTTTGACAAACTGTCAATAATATCTACAAAATCCAAGGAATCATTCAGTTCTTTGAGGTTAGTTGGCTTTGGCCAAGTGGTCAAGGCCTGCACTTTACTGGCGTCAGTCTTGATGCCTTCTGATGACACAATGTGGCCCACATATTTCACAGAGCTTTGGGAAAATTGACACTTGTCTATGGAGAGTTTGAGCCCAAACTCCTCCAGATGGTCTAACACTTCAGAAATCTGCAGGCATATTCCTCCAGGGTCTTGCCAAATACTATTACATCACCCAGGAACACTAAACATTTGATTAAGTTTATGTCTCCAACTGCTCATTTTGTAAGGTTGCAAATGTTGCAAAGGTGTCAAAGATACCTTGAGACATTTGGAAAAAACTCATAAAAACCTAGAGGACATACAAAAGCAGTCTTTTCTCTATCTTGGGGCACCATGGGTATTTGATAATAACTGCTTCTAAAAGCAAGTACAGAGAACCACTTACTTCCATTATGCCAGTCAAGGGTATTTTGAATATGAGGCATGGTGTACTGGTCAGAGATAGTTCATTTGTTAAGGATCCTGTAGTCGACACACATGCGTACAGATCCATTCTTCTTCTGCACCACGATGATGGGTGAGGCATACAGGCTTTGAGATTCTTGTATAATGCCAGCAGCCAACAGTTCCTGTAAGTATCTTCTTACATCATCAATATCAGTGATCGCCAGTCTGTGGGACTATCTTTTAAAAAGGATATTCATCATTAAGCCTGATGTGATTCTCCACTCCAACTACACACCCCACATCCCATTTGTGAAGGGAAAACACCGTTATTCTTTCAGATAGTTTGTGGCTGATTTAGGTCTTCCATGCTTCTGGTATAGGAGAGTCACCAAAATCAAACAGTTCTGGGTCATTACCAGGCTGGGTGCTATCCCTGGTTGGAGTAGGTTGCACTGTTGTATCCTCACAATAAACTCAAGCCAAAGTGCATCCTTTCCTGATGACAATATATTGGTCTGACACATTTTTACCTGGATGGTAACTCATTTGGCATAAGCATGAGCTTGTTTGCTGGCAAACCACTGAGATTTACTAATAGTCCTTCTGGAAAACCATGCCTGTCTGGTGCAACAAGCATTTGAATCTGTTTTTCACATCTTTCTTCAGGTGTACCACACCCTGATATTATGTCAGCATTAGGGGGCAGTACAAGCTCTTTAGTGTCACAAGGTCATACTGCACCCACACAGTTATCGTGGACATCAGCTCTTGTCTGCGTTTGTTGCTGGTAGGCTTGCTGCATCAGGGCATGTACTCGCAAGACTTTTCCTTTTAGCTTGGGTTCTCTTTCCTGGCAGAGCTGTGTCAGGTGTCCAAACATGTGAGCATCAGTGCCAATAAGTAGAGGTACTCTGTCATATATTCTGGACTCTGGGTACACTAAGACTAGCATTTCCACTGGGTCTCCCACTCTGGTTACCTGAGATGGGAATGCAATCCACACTTTGAGGTAGCCCAGATGCAGATAAGACTTATCACTCAATCCCAATAAATTTAAGCCTTCCAATGGCAGTAGTTTCAGATGAGACAGGTGCTGGTTGTACCAGTCTTTGAAAATTATTGTCACTAGTGAATCACTGTCCAACATAACTTGAGCAGACACTCCTTCAATAGTGACTCTTGTTTCAGAGGTAGGCCTGCCGAGCTTGTCAAGGTCAGGTAGTGCAGTTTTGGATGGTTTGACTGAAGACTTTGCCACAGAGGGATTCACTGGCCAGGTGGAGTGTATCTTTTTCCTCAAGTAGTTTGTCTCTGGCTCTCTGTTGATCCTCCAGTGACTGACACTCTTTCTTCACATGGACATTCTTGCCATAGTTGTAACAAAAGATACCCTTCCAGTTATGCTTGGGTTGAGGTGGTACATCAGCAGGGGGCCTCCAACCTTGACTATTTGGTTTTGCATCCTGAACATTAGATGATCTGGCAGGGGCTTTGATGACTGCTGGTCATCACTCTGGCTCTCTTTCTCTCCCCCCTGCCTAGCTTGGGGCTGAATCCTGCATTTATTTAGTTTACCATGCTGCACAATTCATTGAGGTGAGATTCCAGGTCTGGAGCCACAGGCGGTGCTGGGGCTTGCACTCTGATGCCCATAACATAGAAGTTTGGGGTGGCTGGAAGAACAGACTGGTTCTGGTGGGCATCTTGGCCTTTATTAAAAGCTGTAGTGGTCTTGCCAGATATCTCCTGATACCCTTTTAGTAACTACCTCCATTCTTGGGCCTCTGCTATGGTTGTACTTCCAGTAACTTGTGTAACAGTCACAGTGGCAGGGTAGGGTCCCCATCTCTCTTCTTTCTCCTCAGCCATTTGAACTTCTTTCATAAGTTCGCTGTAGATAGGGAGGTTATCCCTCATCTCCACCAGGAGTAATTTTACCATATATTTACCCAAACTAGCTCACCCAAGATGCAATATATCATAACTTGCTTTTAGTGTGGTCTGTATTTTATCATTGTTTTCTGTACATTCACCCAGGATTCCCAAGGTGAGATGTAACATCTCATTTTCAGTCAGTGTCCTGCTTTGATCCATTCTTTAATACCTTCTGTATTAAACAATAGGTCACTGTTTTTCGTCATTTACGTATGCACTGTATTTAACTAGTATCTGTATATTTACTGTATACGTATTCCATGTAATGAATTCTGAATTGCTCCTGAAAAAGGGACAGTTTGTCTCAGTGAGCCTACCCCATTACTAAAATACAATAAATAAATAGAAAATTAATACATTTATACATTATAGGCTATATTTACTATAGATCAGTGGTACTCGGTCATGTCTTGCTTGGGAGTCACATGGATTTGAGGCCTTTACCAAGCAGCCACAACAGTCATGTATGTCATACATATAAGAAGAAATGTGACACATGCACATCAACAGTAGAATGTAAAACACATTTTATTTCAAAAGTTCAACTTAAAACACATTTTATTTCATTTTGTTGCATTTCCTTAAAATTTAAGTTTTAAATAAACTTAGATAACACATCTTAAAAAACTGCTTTAATATACTGGCAGTCACTTAGATATATGGCACCAAGATAAAAAAAAAAAAGTCCCATACCAATATGGCTTTTACACAGAACAGCTCAGCCCAGCCAGTTATGCTCCCTTCTCTGCACAGAGGGCTGGTAGCAGTCATCACAGCATAATCTTCACCAGGAGTAGTCAGCTCTCTCTATTTATAATGCTGCAAACATGCCTGACCAAAACCAGTTGCTACTAATAAATAAATTAAACATCAATTACTTAGCCATGTGGCTTACACTGTGTTCAAATGAACAGAGTACTTTTGCCCCATTAGTGTGTAATTATCCAGCAATTACCTTGCCAGGTGTTATAAACTAACAATTCGGTTTACAGGGAGACAGTCAGTCAGATACAAGCATAGCACTTTGTCTGAGAGGTATTTCATTTATGTGAGGTATTTAATTTATTGTGGATCACTTGATCACTATTTTGATAGAGTACACGCTGTATTGCTCTATTGCTGAAAGCTCTAAGAACACAGCTCTCTCTCTACACTAGCACAACAGTTATACCACTTGCAATACCCTTGCCACCCTACTCTCCTAAACCTAATTAAACTTTGATCAACCACTGCCCTCAACAAAAAGTGTCTTCTTGATCGCACATCATGAATGTCACAGCTGTCAGTGCTAATCGGGTGATGTTTTATAAAGTCCGATCATGGTGTGTGTGTGAATTGTACTGATAGCTTTAAGCAGGAGATAGAAATGTCTTGCGCTAAGTGGGTGCTAATTGCCACAGCATGTAAAGAACCTCAGATGCATTCAAATTAAAGGAGGTGTTAAAGAGCCACAACGAAAACTGTAAAGAGCCGCATGCGGCTCGCGAGCCGCAGAGTGAGTACCACTGCTCTAGATAGTCCATTTGAGATACAGCATCTTGTATTCAGTAGAGTCCTGCATTTACACAATTTACACTATAATCAATGATGACTGAGCTGTGATGCCGCATCTTAATTTCAGTACAGCACTGCTCTTACTGATTTCCTATGTTTGCTTGTCAAAGGCAAAGCAAACATATTGCTCTCACTTGTGAGACAGCTTTTGGAGGCTTGGCCCTCCTCTACCTATCACAGCTTCAAAAAAAATCACTGATCCCTGTCCCAGTTCTGCCAAATGTGCCCCTCTTTTTTGATGTAAAATTGTTAGAAACTCAGAAAACAAAACCAGAACAGCAACATCACAAATGAACAAATCAGCCAACAAGTAAAGCACAGGGGCCTGGTAAATATAAAAAGAAACACTAAGGTAAGCAACCAGAATCTACAAAATAACAGGATGAGATATGTACCTTTACAGGAAGGCTACATGCAAAAGATACAGGATAAAGATAATAGCGAAATACACAACTCACAAGGTAGCACATGCAAGGAAGGGACGGGGATACCAAAAGGGTAAAAGATCCATGAGCAGAAAATGTGGCCTCTATGAAGTTAAGTAATGGGAGGATTGTGAGAGCATGGCAGGTAAGAGAGCATTGATGTGAATGTAAATGGGGTCACACTTACTACAGTAGTGATGTATCTTACAAGTAGTCACAAGAGAAAGTCTTTTGAACAGGGCCAATTTTTGAAAGGGAAGAATGCCAGGTATGAATTAGTGGAAGAAAAGAGCTCTTCCAGGTCATTAGCAGAAGGCAGTTAGATTCCATTAATGCCACTAACAATCAACACTATAGAGGAGAAGTCAAGGAGGAGACACCAATAGGAAATCCCAGAAGCACCAGATCTGGATTAGATGATATAGACATGCTTAAGACCTATGAACAGTCGAATAGAACTGTGTGCCACCAACTATGCCTTGAATAATTCCTCTCTATTTAAGTTGTTTCTCTCCAGCCCACTTTACCTGACAAAGGCCTGGTAGATGATTCCTTTCCACTACCTGTGGTCGGCTCCTCCCTCCTTTCATTTATATGCCCTATCTCTCACATTTACTTTCCTGTCTCCCCCCCCATTTGATTGCTTATTGAATTTAAAGTGTTTCACCTGGTAATTACGTATCCCTACACTAATGTTTTTGATATTTGTTCTGTCCATGTATATAGCATTCCATAATGTACTTTACTTGTGTCACTCATTGTAACCTTATTGCTTGTACCTATTTGACGTGGGACCTTTGTAAAGAGCCTTGGCTCAAAGGTATTAATTCCTAGTATTCAATAAAGAAAAATAAAAACTTATGATATTAGGACAACTCCAAAGAATGTGGAGGAGTCAAGCTGATGGCTGAGAGCAACTCCTACTCTTTCAGTCTGATGACATCACCATAGTATGCAGAACCAGAGGCGTATTGTACCACCTGCATAGGATCTTAAAGTGGATTAGGTGACTCTTAGTATCTCACAGGGCCATGTAAACTGTTGTAATCCCTGAGAGATCCATGACACCAGTTCAACAAAAATTATGTCAACCAACATCACAGTGATGGATTTATGTCAACACAAAGTTGCAATCGTCATAAATTCGTCAAGTAAACAGTCTTTTTTTTCTGGGGGTCTTTGCCCCCCTGACCCCATGTGCATGGGGCTCTGCCCTGCACCTCCCATCCTTTAGAATTATCAGCTCTGAGTCAGAGTTGATTAGGGTTGGGGTGCAATACCCAGTCAAAGCAGCGCCAGGGTCCTGTGGGTACATTACAGTGGCAACAGCGAATTGCTGCTGTAATGCTGTTCACTGTGCAATTGTTGCTTTTCAGACAGCATACCATTCCAGAGGTCCCAAGATTGTGCAGAACAGATTTGCCTAGATCACACTTCCATTTTTCCTTATTCCTGCCTAGGATAGGGGAAGGGCATCCCTTAGAGCGGAGTAGGTCCTACCCACCCAACCCCAAGTACTACCTGTAGCAGCAGAAAGGAGCTGTTGTAGCCAAGACCATGGAGACTGCCAGGGAAGATTCTTATCAAAGGCCAAATGGCTGACTGAAGCTGTAGATAACACCAGGGCTCAGTTCTGGGTAACCCAGTCTAACCGATAATTGTTGAAATGAAAAGAGAGGTTCGGTATGGGCATGGTAATATTGGCTATCTTTAAGATGGCCCAGAAACTCACCCAACCAGTACATAGGTTTACCCCAATAAGGATATTTGAGTTATGCTCGGTGGAAGTAAGAGACCTAATAGGAAATCTAGAAGACTTAGGAACACCTATAATATTCATGTGCTGCCTATTCTATGGTTTCCTTTAAAGTACACAGTCAAACAGAATGCTGGAAAATGCTCCAAGAAGGAATTTTCATGTGCAACTTGTAGTTCATACTATGAACATTTTCTGTGCTGGAGGTACTGCTTTGTGGTGCTGTTAAGTGGTTTGTTTCTATCTCATGGGGATACAACTGATCTTGCACACTTTTACCAGCTAGTCCACTTTCACTCATATACAGACCCCAGCCTTACAGGATATTTTCAGACAGGGTGAACAAATCACATGGCCAGAAGGTGGCCATCTAAGCCTTGTTTTGTAACAAGTATGGAAGTAGTAGACATGAGCTGATTGAAAATATGCTGTCTCTATTTTCAATCAGCTCATTTGCAGTTTGCCTACATGCAAGTGATGGATGGCCACTTTCAGAACATGTGATTTGTTTCCCATGTAAGAGAAAATTTGAGAACTCCACCCTCCCAAACACATAAACAGAAGCAACCCTCCTTCTGTTGAACTGGGCAGTTTGCTGTTAAAAGTGTCTCCCATCCCATTTCTGTTTACAGGCTCTCCCAACTTTCTAAGCAGTTGAGTCTAACTATCCCAAACAAGCTGTGACCCAAGTCAAGATTGCAATAAAGGCAGTCTGACTCTCAGTTGAGAGTAGCAGCATGTTATCCTTTGATGTTCTCTGGTGCTGCTGGCCACCACTGCATAAACACTCTGTGGCTGGCAAAAGGCCATGAACTCAGCTTATTCACTAACTGATGTAACCTTTCATGGGGGCTTCTGAGGAGCAGAAGCCCCAAACATCTGATCTGCTGCCTGAATTGGCTTTTCTTGGGGGCTGCTGGGAGCAGACATCACTAATGGTGAATGCTTATGAGGCAAGAGGATGGACCTGATAGCCTTAGAGCCCCCTCAACCTTAAATTATTATGTTACAGTACTATACAGGTGGCCTATATTAAGATTCAGTCTGTGGCATCAAGCAGTAAAAGTAAAGTTTCTGACTCGCCAGGCCTCCCAGCTATAGCTTTTGCTTTCTTTGGTTTATCAGTCTCATTTTTGCTTATTCTTCCAAATTAAAGGTGACATTCTTGTCATTTTTGGTTGCAGTCAGCAGTTTTAAGAATAGCAGAAACATGATACATCCATTTGGGCTCATAATTATGTTTATAAAACTAAGCATAACAGGATGGAATATGATTAACAAACAATGAATTGGGCCTCTGAAAGTCCTAGCAGTACTAAGCAAATATTTACTATTCTATCAACTATGCTTTTTTCTTTGTTAGTTTTGTGGATCCATCTTTCCATTTCTGTAATAAAATATTCTTTGTTTAGGTACCAAATGCATTCCATCTCATAAAACTGGTTTATGCTGTGGCAGATTTCCTACAGGTGTAGCACCATATGCAGTAATGCAACATTATATGCAGTTGTGAAAACAATGTGGTTCAATATCTTACTAAGTAGTACAGACACTTTATCTAAATTCAATAATACAGTCTATACTCACCTACTACTGTTATAGAGCATGATTCACCATGCTATGAAGTCATACAGCACATGACAAAATCCCAAATAAAGCTGCAGAAAATACTAATTTATACTGTGACACTTGTTGTGAACTTGCATAAGAATTGTAGTGCAAACATTGTACTGTAAGTCCAAACTCCTTATTGAGAACATGTGTTCTGTGGTGCAAGCAGTTCACTAATTAAACTTATGACTTCAATCACTTGGTGGTGTCCATGTGCAAACAAAATGCAACATCTTTCATGCAGGTCTAGCAATGTTGGTGTGGAATTCTGTCTTGCTATTGTACATCTCAGTGTTGTGAGACTGTGCATTTTCATGTAGGACACTGCTGTATTTTATGTCCGTCTCCCAACCACATACAAACTATCAACATTCATAGACAAAGAAGATGAATGTGGGAAATGCTAGTGCAAGGTGCCATTATGTGAGCAGGCCTATGAGACCAGTAATTAAAACATATACAAGAACACATCAGGGCAATTGAAAATGGGAATATGCATAAGGCATTAGGCACATACTTTGCTGTAGCACATAATGGCAGGCCTGACAACATGCATTTTACTGTCCTTGAACATGTTGCTAGACACCCAAGGGGAGGAGACAGGCAGCAGCGCCTATTACAGAAGGAAACTAAATGGATCCTTACTCTGAAAACAGCAGTGCCAGTGTGGATTTTGCTCCTTATTTTTAATTGTATTCACTGTTACTGTTTCCTTTCTTCTTTCACAGATTTATATTACAACTTCTCTGTCAGTTCCCCATTTCCTATGTCTTCCATTTTCTCTCCCCTCCCTTCCTTCTCAGGATCCCTTTCTTCTATTCTGTGTCTCCACCCCTTGATGACATGTTTTCCTTTCTTTCCCATTGTTTTTACTTTAATTTATAAAATGGGCAAAGGTTTTTGAGCATTTTGATTGGTTCTTAACCATGTGTTAGAATTGTCAAATGCATGGCTAAAAACTAGTCCTGCCAACCAATATGCAGCACATGCTTCAAATCCTTGAATCCTAGAATTTTTTGGTAAATCAAATAACTGCCATTTTTTTCTCCTCCTTACTGAGAAGTAATAAAGATGGACCATTTCAGTTAAAACCATTGTAAACAGTTGTAAACAAGCCACAAAACCCTTCATTATCTACAATAAAACATAGTTTTGCTGAATCTCCTTTTTTGGGGGGGGTTCTAGTAGTCTCATCACTTTGCCACTCAACCATTCATTGTCCATCCATGCCACCACCAGTCTACTGCTCACTCCCACCCCTGCCATTACACACACTAGAACGATTCTTAAAAATCAGTGGAGCGGTTGCAGATTATACACAAGCTGCATCAATTGGCAGATGGTTCACTTTTTTGTTTCTTTTCTCATTCTTTTAAAATGACTTACCAGCACCCGCTGATGCGATATGCTCACTTGCTTCTTCTGCTTCAAAGGAATGCACATCCATGCTCACTCACTCCCTACCAGCTCCATCCTCATTGGAGCTTACTATGCAAATGTCAAAAATACATAAATAAAACAAAATTAAATGTTTCTGGGGATGAGGTGTATGAGTGTGGGCAGGGAGTCAAGAGTTTGTTGGGGAGGCACCTGGTAACTACTATAGTCATCTTCAGCTACAGTGCCACAGTGGGACAAAAGTCCAAGGGCAAAAAAATACAACAATCAATTACAGGCGGAGGAACTATTTTACATCAAAACATATTCAAGTTTTAAATTTTTTTTCTATTTTAACATTAAAGTTTTTGCAAGCATTTAATATAAAAGACCCATTTTATAAGCACAATAAGACACTCTGGCTTTTGGGTCAGGCAGTTCTAGTGCATGGCTAAGGGGCTGATGCACTCACTTTTGGCTTTGGTGCCTCACTACACCCCTAGCAGTGCGTTAGAACTAATGCACACTCTGTCATTTCTTATTTCTTGCTTAACAGATTCCTTTGTTGTTGTCTGCCAAAAAGTCTGCAACTTTTTTTCATTTTAGGAATTCTGATGTGATATTTAGGTCTTCTATACCTAGCCTTTGTTAATTATACATTATATTTATTTATTTATTTTATTTATTTCATAATTCGGATTTGCAACCTTTGAGTCAAAGACTCATTTACAAAGGCACCTCATCGCAGAGAGGGTAGACAACAATGGAGGACATTACAGGTGAGATACAATAAAAGAACACACAAAACAGTTCCAGTAATATTAAGGTGTACAAAGGCTTCAATTAGGTACAATTAGTCTAGTATACATATAAATAATAAGGTATTGTTAGGGGTTCTGGGTAGTGATACCTGGGGGGGGGAAGGGGTGGTTGCTGGGGGAGAAATGCAGTCCAGGAAGGATGTTGTCTATAAATTGGGCCAGGCGGAGCTCTAGATATGGGCCAGTCAGGGGCATTTACAGCTCGAGTATCAGTAAGGTGGTTTTGGAGGGTGATTTTGAAAGGGCCAATTTTGGGATGTTTGTGATATGAGTGGGGAGGAGTTGTACCAGGAGGGTCTCTGTAGTGGAATGATCTTTGGGCAATGAGGTCCTGGCTCTCGGGACCTGGAAGGTGGTTTTGGTTGAGCTTCGGGTGGTGACCGAGTAGGAGGCCAGTTTAGGATGCAGCAGCCCCTGTGGGGAGAGCCCAAGTAGTGATTTTTTGGCCAGTATACAGGTGTGGTAGCACAGGCACTCATCAAAGGTGAGTAGGTTAGAGGAGGAGTAGAGCTGGCATGTGTGCATTCTGCTGGGGGCACCGGTCAGGAGCCTGCAAGCCTTGTTGATCAAGGTCTGGACTTTGGAGAGGGCAGTTGGGTCAGCAGCCACATAGACAGGAAGCCCATAGTCGACCAATGACAGGATGGAGGAGGTGATAGCCAGCCAGAGGGCATTCTGAGGGAGGCAGTCTTTGTGGCAGTAGAGGAGTCCAATATGGGTGTTTACGACAGTGGACAAGGAATTAAGATGAGAGGAAAGCAAGAGCCGAGTCAAGGTGATGCCCAGATATTTGTATGCAGACACCTGTTCAAGGGGTGTAGGGTGCTGGGGAGGATGAGAAGGGGGCATTTCTGGAGTTACTCTGTCAGTGAGAAAAGCATAGATTTTGTCTTCTTGAGATTCAGAACCAGATGATGGTCGAGGAACCATTTTCAGCTTGGCTGAAGGTGAGTCGTAGAGAGTTCTGGAGGGTGATGGGGTCAGGGTGGAGGCGGAGAGAACCGCGTTGTCGGCATATAGGAGCATTCTGCCTGAGCAGGAACTAGAAGGGCATTGAGAAAGAGATTGAACAATGTGGGGCCCAGGATAGAACCCCGAGGGACACCTGAGCGAACAGGTAGGGCGGCTGATAGGGTACCGTTATCTTGACCTGTTGGGATTTTGCATGGAGGTAACTGGAGAACCAGGCAAGGAGGCCAGATGAGAAACCTAGTTGATGGAGGAGTCAAGCAATAGGGGTGATACACAGTGTCAAAGGCCTTAGATAGGTCAATGAACACTGCCCCGTGACATCCTCAGAGTCAAGTGCAGAGTGTATTTGCTGTGAGAACTCTAGAGAGGCTGAGGTGGTGCAGTGTCCAGGGCAGAAGCCATGCTGTTCTGGACATAGTATGCTGTATTTGTTAGATATTCCATGAGTTGGGTGATACTATTTTTCCAGGGCTTTAGAGAGTGGGGGAGGATGGAGATCAGTCTGTAGTTATTTGGTAATGTGCAATCTCCATTCTTATGAATTGGGGTAATTTCAGCTGATTTCCAGGTGTCGAATTGACCAAGGCACAGAGACTGATTTAACATGTCAGTGAGAGGGGCTAGCATGACATCTAGAGTTAGACGGAGAATCCTGGAGTCAATGGGGTCGCAACTGGGGTTGTGGCTGGAGAGGACTTTAGTAGGAGTGGTTTGGCTTCAAGGGAAGATATGGTGGAGGAGAAATGGGGGATTCAGGGTGGGGGTTTGAGGTAGGGACAGGTCAAAAAATGGACAGGAAGGACTGCATTTAGATCAGAGAAAGCCATGTTGAGGCAGTCAGCAATATGTGGGGGTCAATGGTAATAGCGCTGTTGACAAACTATCTGAGATGGGGGCGAGTTTTCCATTGAGCTTGTTAATATATCCCAGAACACACATGCAGAGCCCCAGGAGGAGACCAGGGTGGTTTGGTAGTATTTGTCCTTGGCTTGCCTTATGGCCTAGGGTGCATTGGTTACGAGTGGCATTATAGGCCTGTCTGTCCATTGTCCTGCCTGACCTGGACTGTGACATGCCATAGGTTGTCTCGCTGCCTCAGTTGTTGAATAAGGGAAGGGAAATCCAGGCGGCTTTATGTCTTTTGGAGCAGGTACTGGTAAAGGGGCAAAGAGGTCACAGGCCTTGCAGAAGGCTCTGGCGAGGTAGTAAGCACAGTGTCTATATCAGTCGCGAGTGAGATCAGGGACCAGTCAAGCTGGGCTAGGTACTGCTTCAGTTTACTGAGACCCTCTGGGTGAAAGCGGTGGTGAGAGGTGACTTTTCACCTGGGTTTTGCATGGGGAGGACCAGAAATAGAGGACAGGGAATGGTCGCTGAGGGAGTTAGCTAGGACATTAACAGTCTTGATTTTGTGAGGCGGTTGGAAAGTATTATGTCAAGGAGGAGCTGGTGCCACTTGACAGGTTAAATCTGGTAGGAAGAGTGACTAATTGAGCTAAGTCAAGGGCAGTGAAGGAGTCCTTTATGTGTGCAGCAGTGGAGCCAAGCCAGTTGACATTGAGGTCACCTAGGATGAGCTGCTCAGTGGGGCAGGGTGGAGAGATAGTCAATAAGGGGTGGATTGCTGGTTCTTGGGCCCATGGGGTATGATGTAGTTGTAAGATAGAGAGGCCCCTGCCCAGGTCAAGGGAGATTTCTAAGATGAGGGCTTGGGCACCATGACTGAGCTTGGGGCAGGAAGGTGGCTAAGGAGGAAGTCACACAAGTAGACTGCACATCTGCCACCAGGCTTACCAACTCGATCCTCTCAGAACAGGGTGAAACCAAGGAGGAAGACAACTGAGTCAGGAGTTGATACAAAGAGCCAGGTCTCCACTATGGCAATGATTTCGGGCCTGTGTTGTGTGACCCAGCACTGGAGTGCAGCAGTTTTCTTTGGGAGACTGCAGATGTTCATTGAGACAATGCAGAGGCCACACCCAGCAGGGTGCGAGTTGGGGTAGAAGACCCAGGACCAGGGTTGGGGTGGACGTTCCTGGAGTACTTTGAAGAAAGGATTTTAATACTTCTGTGCCAGTGATAAACAAGAGGTTTAATAATAAGAAGTTCCTACATTTTTTATTAAACTTTGCACCTCGGGATTTTGACTGTATTCAAGATTGTATGAACTGTATAACTTTTATGGTGTTTGTCACTTTAATTAACTCACTTAGTCACTTCCCTCAACATGCCTTAGCACTGAATGAAGCAAGAGTTGGTAAATGATCACACATATGTATGAACAGTACAAACATGTTTTTGTTGGAGAAGGGTCAAACTCAAAACTTGCTTCTATGAAAGCCTGGTTTTGAGGTTGAGGTAAAATATTTTAAAATGTTGTCAGTTGGAGATATAATTAATTGATTGGGGCCAACGTCTAGTGATGTCATTGAAGGGGATGCAGGACAGAGCTACTAGCTCTGTACCCAATTTCCAAAATTGGCTCCTAAACCATGGCTAATTCAATAATAATTATTTAAATGGGCCCCAGCAGAGCTGCTAAAACTAATGGGAGGCTTAAAGTAAAAAAAAACGATTCCATGGACAGTGCTCCAGACTGCAACCTGCAGAAGTGGAGGGGAATTCCCTAGCAATCCTGATGGCAGGAACAGCTTTGGCAGCCCTGAATTAGCCCACAGATCTTAAAGGAGCTCAAAGACTTCTGAATTGAAATGCAGGCACTGCATACAGAGCTAAAATACAGTATCACTACATTAGAGACAAAAGTGAAAGACCTGGAGACCCATGCTGGCAAGACCAACACACACACTGACCATATCAAGAGGGTGTTCCTCTACATAGTATGAGAATGCCAGTAACTCACAGATAAATGTGACAATCTTGAGAACAGATCTCACAGAAATAACATGCAAATCTATGGCATGCCTATAGATGAGGAAGGCAAGACATGAATGCCTTCCTCGTCAGCTTCTTGAGATAAACACCCTACCCTCCATCTAGACCTTGAGGTACTTGTGGACATCGGGAGGGCACAAAAGGCCTCACATCCAAATCAGCAAGGCAGGAGGGTCAACCCCGTTCAACTGTGTTCAGATTTCTAAGCTTTGACACAAAACAGGATATTTTATTTAGAGCCCAAAGAATGCAGGAGGTTGTGTATAAAACCACCACTTATTCTGTACAGCAACTACTCTTCCACACTGATGGCCAGATGAAGGCCTACTTCATAATCCTGAGTGCTTAAAGGCAGCAAGCTGAAATTTCAAATGCTGTTCCCTCTAAACTTACTGTAATGTTCTCAGATGTCCCAAAATGTTTATCCACACCACAGGAGGCACTTAGGAGATATTCAGGAGAGGAGAATTGATGGCCTTACACAGAGAGAACTCAAATCCAGCAATCAGAGCACCGTGCAGCAGATTGCATGATTGAGACACCTCAGCAGCAGAGAAATGGCAGCACATGCAGTCAGTGCTTAAGACATTAAACTGCTCCTACAGCCATTCCGTGAGCAGATGGCTCAGGATGAATTGACTGTCGGACACTTTCATTTCACCCAGGTATGTTGGTGGGAGGGCTCTGAAGTAAGGGATGGGGCAGGCTTCAGTGTGAGCATGCAGGGTCTACTTGAGGAGATGAAGCTGAGAAATCAGACCACCTACTATTTCTACCACTCCTTCATAATTACTTTAACACTTCTATGGAAACTGCACTTTTCTAAAACATTCAAACAGATTGCAACCTTGAAACTGTAACATAGATTGCATTGCAGACTGCAACTTTGAACTCCATTCAGATAATGTCTAGACAGTCTCCTGCAATACATAATTACTGGGGACCTTGCCTGACCTCGGCTTTTATAACAACACGTCCCCGAGACTAAGTTCAACCTCACAAATCCATATCTGAGACTGGGGACATACATTTGTTGAAGTCCATTATGAATAAGTCTGCACTACAGCCGGTTTACAGTTTGTTCATAATTTGATCTTTCTTTTTGTTTGTTAACTGGTTACATGTATTTATTCACTGGGAGACCAACAAATACTTAGGCTGTATCTTATATACTCCCAGTCCCTGCAGTCCAAACCCACAGTAGGGCAGGTGATCTATACAGGGTACACTTGAACCTCTGGTTGGGATTGATAGACATTGAGGTTGGGTGTGGGATAGTGGGGATGAGGGACAGAGCAGCAGTGTGGCATGTTCTGGAAATGCATCCCACAGTACTGTATGTGTTGATCATGTTCTCCATGAGCACGCACTCTGCATGTAAGTAAACTCAGACTCAAGTCCAGGAACTGGGCTGTAGGACTAAAGTTGAACTCCAGGTTACTGCAGGACAGGTACTCAGTGCAACAACTGGGCCAATCCTGTCCGACCGCTTTGGAGGACAGACAATGGAAATCCTATATATATACATATATATATATATATATATATATATATATATATATATATATATATATATATATATACTGTGTGTGTGTGTATGTATGTGTGTATATATATATATATATATATATATATATATATTTATAAAATGGGAGCTCAGCCAAATCCAAATCCAGTGTTCTGATTGTATAAAACACATCACATGACTGTGCGTATATCAGAGCGTGACCGCACACCTGCACTTTTACCGCCCTCCAAAACAATTTTGACATTTTATAAGATAGATAAACCACTCTGAGGTGTGCGGTCATGCTCTGATATACGCACACCTTGGGTGGTTGACGCACTTGGCCTGTGGCCTCGTGCATAACAACGCACACCGAGGCATGCATATATCAGAGTGTGACCGCACACTTCAAAGTGCTTTATCTATTACATATGTGTATATATATATATATATATATATATATATATATATATATATATATATAATAAAGCAAAATCAGTTTAAGGCATCAGTTAGAGCTGTTCCACAGTGACAAAAGTGAGAAAATTCGGTGTTAGGGTTGAAAGCCCCGCTTGGACCCCCCAGCCCCCTGAACCAGCATTGGGGTGCGCGTTGGTGTCATCGGCCCTAACTCTCACCCCATCACATGTGTAAAGAAGCAGAGGTATAGGAGAATGGGGTGAGAGTTAGAACCGACGACCCCAATGCATACCCCGATGCCAGTTGGGTGGACTGGGGGTCTAAGGGCTTTCAACCCTAACAACGAATTTTCGCTTTGTCGCCGCGGAACAGCCTAACTGATGCATTAAACAGAGTTTTTGCTCTAATTTCTTCTTTTGAGAATGATGATGAGAAATAGTGAATGTAATGCAGTGGTGGGACATAGTAACAGGAACAGCAACGCAAACACAAGCACCAACAGTGGCGCATATGATAACGCAACGAAATGGTGAAGGAAATGTTAATAGAAACGCAGCGCAAAGTAATGCTGAAGCAAACAGTGACACAAACGGACATGCAAGCATGCACAAAATGCAACTGGAAATGTGAACAGTGATGGCAGCAGCATTTAAATGGAAATGTTGTGTCACAGCAAAAAGAACATGAAAGGAACAGAAAGGGAACATGAATGCAAGCACATAACCACAAACTGTAATGCACATGGGCATGGTACTGCAATTGTAAATGCAAATGGTAATGTTAACATGAAGAATAACGCCAAAGGAAACAGAAACGGAAATGGGAACAAAAGTGCGTACGGAAATGCAAACCATAATGCACACGGGCACAGTACCGCAACTGTAAACGCAAATGGTAATGGTAACAGTAACAATAACAGCAAAGGAAACAGAAACACAAAAGGAAATGCAAGCGCAAATGGAAATGCAAACTGTAATGCACACGGGCACAGTAACGCAGTTGCAAATGCAAATGGTAACAGTAACAGCAAGAAAGACGCAAAACAAAAGAGAAACGGAAATGCAAACAAAAGGGCTGCCGGAAATGCAAATGGCAATGCGCATGGTGATGCAAACCAAAATGCAAACAGTAGTGGAAATGCAAATGGTAACAGTAATGCAATTGCAAGCGCAAATGAGAACGCAAAGGGTAACACACACGGTGGCGTACATTGGAGCGGTAATGCAAATGGGGACATAAACGCAAGTGGAAACAGTAACTGTAACAGTAACGGAAGTGCACACCCTGTTTTTGCCAAACAGGTGCATAGAGAAACACAGTGTGTACAAAGAATGTATGCATTGTAATGGGCATCGAAGCTTAAAACAAGCATTGGAAGTACTTAATTGCTAATATCTCAGCAACCGCACAACGTAGAAATAAAATTTAAATTTCACAAAAATCATGATTTTCCTGGCTAGATTTTTGTTATTACATAGCCCACAGGACTATGTAGCTCCCAACAAAAAATCTGTGTCTAGCATCGTTTTCGAGATACGAGTCCCGAAAGGCACGGCGTACACCACCGTGTTAGTCTGTGGGAAAAAATGCCAACTTCAGAGTACTGTAACTTTACAGCCATGCAATATTTTTTCACCAAACCATGAAAAGGCACATCTATGAGATGTTGGATGCATTCCCTCCAAATTTCAGCTCAAAAGACCAAACCGTTCTTTTGCAGCAGGGTGGCAAAACTGCTGTCATTTGGCCTATAGTCTGAAAAATAATGTGATTTGCAAAAGCTGTCAAGCATTTGTGAAAATGTCGTGAGTGCGACACTACTTTGCGACACTACTTTTTCCAGAAATTTGAAAAACATATTTCTAGGGTGTTTAACTCCAAAATAAAGACATGCCTAGCATCCTCAGGGTCCAACTAGGTAAACACAAAAGAATTGTGTTCCTAGATGGTCCCAATTTTAAATGTATAGCATTTTTCTGATCACTAATTGAAAACAAAATGGTGGATTTGCGACACTACTAGGGCCATTTGCGACACTAACAAGTGCATTTGTGACACTGACAAACTTTTTAACTTTTCCCATTGACTTATAATAGGAACTTGGTTTTTGAATAACTTTTGAACCATTTAATATTTTATCATGAAATCTTCAAAGGCACATTGGGGACCCTGGCGTATCGTTCCCTGAAGTTTTGGACCAGTCGCTTTAAACCGTCACGACCTGTAAGCAAACAAAGAATTCACCAGAAACCATAACACGCAGATCACATTAATAACTCCACAGTCATATATCCGACCAGTACAAAGTTGGCAGATCCCAAGATGTGTGGTTCTTGATCATGCATTCCAAATTTCAGGCAAATCCGTTGAACAGTGGCAAAGTAATTAAGGTAAATTTTGACCTTTAACCTTAAAAGTAATGCATTTAATTATGGTAGTACTACTGTGCTACCATAAAAAAAAAAATATATATATGTATATATATACTGAACAGCCAGAGACTATTGACTACAATGTGGGTTTCTTCACTCCAGTTCATTCCTACCCGGCCATACCTTACTAAGCCAGGGCAGAGAGAAACTGATATATTTCCTGTTGAGAATCCCCTTCCCTCCCCACATGCTGTGTTTGACATCAATGCTGGTGGCCCTGCCCACAGTTGCCATAATGGAATCCTTTTCCCATAATAGACTAACCATAATGGCAGCTCCTCAATCTAACTTTATGAAAGGAGCCATAAGCCAAACTACTTGAATGAAGACTAAGGTGTGGTAGCTCATTCAAGTGAAGCACACTACTACTAATGGGCATTATGCCAGACCCATCCGCTTCCCTAATGACCTATTTTTTTCTGCAATGCCACTTTTCACTTATACAGATGCAGACACAACATCCCTGGGATTCACTCTATAAGGGAAATCTCTCCTGGAATGGCACCTAAGTATACCACCTACAGCCCAAGGGCCATAGAGCTCAACTATTAAACTCAACTGTTGGAAGCACCTGTTTAGCCTTCAGACTGGTTCTTGTTCTGTTTTTTCTTATACTATTGTTGAAGTTCTAGTTTGTTTTTAGGTCACAATGGACACAAAAAAAATCTGTTTTCCCTGTAACCTAGCTAGGTCCCTACTGCAACTCATAGGCCAGCTGGTATACATCCCCAGGCCTTTCCCTAAAGTGGGCAAAGTCAACACCAGTCACCACACTTGCCTGATAGGATGGCAAGCACTACTATCCTGACCATGTATCATGTGAAAGAAATTAATAGCCCAGTCAAATGCTCTAGACTCTTGACGCAGCTCAAAAGGATGGGCACTGAAATAGCTCTCCTGCTGGAATCCCACCTGAGCATGCAGGAACATCTCATATTGCAGAAGCAATGGGTAGCAGAAGTATATGCCTCCTCACACCATGGGACAGAAACTAACAGTGTGGAAATTCTGATAAGTAGGGAATCCAAATATGTCATAGAACATCATTGGTTGTATGCACAGGGCAGGCAGGTGATGGTCAATGGCTTGTATGTGAATACATTCTATCTATTCCATAATTAATGTATATGCACCCAGTATCACTTTCCACTATATGTTTCAGGAGATTTTCAAACTGATTGCTGATAGAACACATGCTTTATGCATGGTAAGAGGAGTACAGTTGTATTTTGGAATTGTATTTGGACTCCATGAGGCAACAAAGGACTGGGGCTCAGTTTTCCCCAGTTGCAAAAACTCTGATGGCCTTTACTAAATAAGTCGGGATGCAGGATGCTTGGGGCTGGTTCAGAGGTCACATAAAGAGACTTCTCATGCTATTTCTACCCAACCAATCCTCTTCAGCAGGTTGGATCACTGGTATATGCTTGCCAACACCTCCATAAGATAATAAACACTAAAATACTCAGTTCTGACTTACTAGACCATGCCCGTCACCCTCCAGTTAGATAAGAGGCCTCCCTAGGAAGACAGGCAACTGGAGACTGAACGCTGGATCCCTAGCCCAAGCCCTTTTTCAAAACCATGGTAAAAGAAGCTTTGACAAATATTTCCACTTGAACAGATCTGAGGAGATGTCTTCCATCACACTTTGATGTGCCATGAAACTAGTCATATGGGGCAGGATACTCTCCTACCTATCTTAGAAAAAAGAAATCAATGAATAACAAAACAAACAGAGACAGAGCTGCAGCTCAAAACTGCAGATGCTATACATAAAAAGGATGGTAGCCAAGACAACAAACCAAATAAAAGAACTGAAATTACAACTTCAGAAACTTACAACTGGAAAAGCTGAATATGTCTTTTGGCGCACAAAGTTCATGTACTATCCACAGAGAAGCTGGGCTGGTCATCTTCTAGTCCTGAAATTCCCTAAAGAGTAAGCCTCTTAAACAGTGAGGAAAATTAAAACAAGGAATCTCTGCCAACCCAGTGGCAATGAGGGTTGAGGTGCTGGATGCCACACCTACAACATGCCAGCTACCCAGGTTTGGGAATGAGCCCAGATTGTCAGAGGTCGCAAGCGGGAAGGGTATAGAGCAGGACTGAGCTGCTGTGAGGTGGCTCTCCTCACCCAGGGAGGGTTGGGGGTTTCCCAGTCCTTGGCTGCCACCTGTGGAGGACGGATGGCAGTTCAGGCAGCAGGAAGCCCAGCAATAGCCAGGGTGGGGAGGAAGGGGATCAAGCCACTAACCGGACTCGTGTGTGCCTCCATGCGAACACACTGCCATGTCTGCCAGGGTCCCAGAATCTTAGGAGAAAACCATAGGGAAAAAAATATGAAAAGTACTAATTAAAAAAAATAAGTAAATAAGGAACTGCTCAGGCACTCAGGCACCAACTACTCCCACCCAAAAGATATAGCAAAAGAATTTGGCCATTTCTGTGCAGAGATCTATAGTATGGAAGAACCTGAGAAGGAGGAGTCAATTGTGATTGACTTCTTCACAACAATATATACCTGCCTGAGCTTGATGACACAGACAGGAAATGCAAGATGGGAAGTCACCTAGAAGAGATTTGTGCAGTGATTAAATCTTTGAGTAACAATAAATCAGTGGGGAACGATGGCTCCCACTGGAATCTTTCAACATATTTATGGATACTCCAGAGGACCCACTGTTGGAAACTATCAGCCACTGCCTCCAGGCACATACATTCTCCACCCTGGGAATGGCAGTTGGAAATGGTGACAGTCCACCCCAATCAGGTAAATGCCTGGAGGGCTGTCGCCATCTGAGCAACTTCCTATCAGCTTATCTCACTAACTGATCTTGACACAAAATCTTACATCAAAATCATGGCAAACCAGGTACAAACAGCAGTCAGTAAACTAGTGCATTAAAATCAAACAAGATTCATTCCCAGACGGAGTTCATTTAATAACTTTTGCAAGCTGCTAAACATTATTTCAGCAACTGCTGGTCATAAAGATCCCACCCTAACAATATCTAATGATACACAGAAAGCCTTTGATAGGCTGCACTGATAGTACATAACTCTGGTTCCAACGAAATTCAGCTTTAGCCCATATTTGTGCAGAACCTACTGTCCTTGTACCAAGGCTCAGTGGCCATAGTTGGAGTAAATGGGGTCTGCTCCAGTACATTTCAGCTACTCAGAGGCACCAGACAAGGTGTCCTATCTCACTCTTGCTGCTTGCTCTAGGAATGGAGCCTCCTGCATCTGTCAAACTCTGAAATCGCAGGCTAGTAGTGGAGCCACGGAGCACAAAATAACTCTGTATGCCAATGACACTCTTCTGTTCCTTAATAACTCCACAGAGGCATTACCACCCCTGTTGAAAATGCTGACAACATTTAGTAAAATCAGATTTAAAATAAAATACTCCAAACCACAATTGCTACTACTTAACAGGAATAATACATTCTCGTCCCAATCACAGTTTCCCTACCAATGGGCTTAATCAGGATTCAAATATCTGGATATCAATATTACGAAAGATCTTTCACACTTCTTTGATCATAACCACAAGAGAATCCAGACAGAAGTCCAAAGACACCTGGGCAGATGGAAATTCCTTCAAACCACACTAGGAGGCCACATAGAATCCATACACATGAATGTTCTGGCTAGATTCCTTTACGTTTCAGAAAGCGACTCATTCCACTCCCTGTCACTTTAAAAAAAAAAATAGACCAAGCCATCACCAAATACATTTGGAATGGGAAGCAGCCCCACATCAAACATAGCCTACTCCATGCCCTAAAAGAGAGGGGAGGCTTGGCATTGCCTAGTTTGCAGGACTACTACCTAGCAGCTCAAGTTCAAGTTCAAGTTCAAGTTTATTTCACCAGGAAGACTCCATTGAGCAAGCTTATTTACAAGCTGGTCCCATATGGACAATTTACTTAAAAATGCAATGTAACTAAACAGAGCAGGTGCAATTTAAGGTCTAGTGTAACAGTTACAGGCAAAGTACAAAAGACAGACAATGGCACAAATGTGATAATAATACTAAACAAAGTAACTCATTGTACTGGTACATTCCAACCTTGAAACTGAAAGCACAGAGGCACATTCAGTCTGGGGGATGGGACACAGGGGGGAAAGGGAGAGGGGCATTAATATAGGGAGAGAATTGAGGACTTTGGGAAAACATTAGGAATGGGTTACATGATAGGATCAGAGGGAGGAAGAGGAGAAGGAGAGCAAGGCTGGATGGTCTAAGCTGAGAAACAGTGGCAAGCATCATTGGTATACTTAGTGGCAAGACTTTTAAATGCATTCAATGGGACTAGTTTGGCTAATTTGAGGGATGATTGCAACTTGTTCCACACAAGTGGGATAGCATGACTGGTGGTGGCTTTACCGCAATTGATGTGGAATTTAGGGACTTCAAGCATAATGTATGAAGTTTTTCTAAGGGCGTAGGAGCAAGAAATGCAGTGAAGCAGGCTTGAGATATATGATGGTAGCTTGCAAACAAGGCTTTGTATGCCCAGATATAAGTATTTAGCAACCTTCTGTTGGTTAGGAGGTCCATCCAATTGCAGCATAGAGGTTGCAGTGGTGCATCATGAATGGTGCATTAATGATATATCAGATGGCTCAATGGTAAGGACATCCAACTTATGTAGTCTAGTAGTTGAGCAACAGCTGCATAGGTTATCGGCATAGTCTAACAGAAGAAGAAAAGAGTTTGGACTCAGCCTTTACCTGGACTATTTGGGAAAAAGGCTGAGGTATTTAAATGTATCCACAACCTCTAGGGTGTCACCTAACAGGGTTATGATAGTCAATGGAGGATGGAGTTTTTGGATATAGTAGAGTGATTAATTGGTTAAAAGAACATAACTTTTGTTTTTTGGGGAATTTAGTAACATGTTAGAGAAAAGAAGTTTGTGTTGCAAAAGGTCTAATTCAGATTGGAGTTCAAGCAAACATCCATAACTGAAGGTTTTGAACAATAGAGAACAGTGCCATCAGCAAAGAGATGCAGCTTAGCCTTGGATACATTATTGCTTAAGGTATTGACGTTTAGTCATAAAGAGGAGGGGCCAAGGATTGAACCTTTGAACTCTCAAGTGGTGGAAGTGCAGGTGAGAGGGTCCCATCTACCTTGATTTGCTGCTGTCAGCCAGAAAACTGGAGAACCAGTTTGCAGTGGGTCCATTCATGCCATGCTCCTTTAGTCATTCTAACAGTACTGTATGGTCTACTGTATCAAAAGCTTTGCTCAAGTCAGGAAAGACTGCTCCTGTGGTATGGTTATGGTCTAGAGTGAGAAGCCAATCATCCAATACTTTTGCAAGGGCAGTGGTGGTACTATGGAGAGGCCAAAACACCAGATTTGTAATGGATTAATAATATTTAAAGTGCACCTTTCATGAAGGTCTAAAAAGTTACAACTTGTAGTCATTATATGCAATACTAGACCTGAAAGAGTATGTGCATTTGTTATTTTTGGCCAAGGTTTATTCTAACTTCCATAATTTGGATTTGTTTTTGAGCCCTGCTTCACTTGCCTTTGTTGTTCAGCTGCTGGGCTGCTGGCTCCTGGTGACACAACTATAGGGTAGAGGAGTGACTCACACTGTGCAATTGCTAACAGTGTTGCAAGGGAAAACTACCAGTACTCAGTGTACATACTATGTTCCCTTCCCAAGACACTCTGTTAACAATGCATTATGCCAAAATCCAAATGCCTTGTAGTTTTTTTGTGTGAAATTGACTCTGCCCTATAGTGATGTCAGCAGTACAGCCTGGGCCCACAGCAATACCAGGCTTGCTATAGAAACTTTGTATACACTGCAGTTTTTAGCAGCTCAGAATGCAAAAACTAACTGCAGTGGAAAGAAATGAAATACAATTTCAGAATCAATGCAAGAAGGGGTAATTTATGCATGAAAGTCAAAATGACTGGGAAAGGTGCTCTTTAAATTGTCTAGATAGGCCCTGATCTGATTATTGATTAATTTCTCTAGTAGTTTTGATAAAATGGGTGAAAGGGATATGGGCCTGTAATTATTGAGGTCCCTCGGGTCTCCAGATTTGAAAAGTGGTTATATATGAGCTGTTTCCCATTCAGAAGGGACAGCTCTATTTGAAATACACAGGTTAAGGAAATGCAGCATTAGAGTTGTTAGATATTGAAAATGGGCTTTAAGAATTGGGGGTCTAAGCCATCCTCTTCTGTACTTTTCTTTGCATCCAAATTGATAAGCAAGTCTTTGACTTGTTTAAAGGTGAAAGAAAAGAGACAGAAGGAATCCTGGATTGTTGCTTAATAGTCGGGTCTGTTAGATTATGTGCAGGCTATAAATTAGCAGCTGTGGAGGAGTTGAAGGCAAGGCCTGCTATAGAAGAGTGTGTATTAAATGTTTCTAATATTATTCCATGAATTGTTATTTCATTCCTTCTGCCACTTCACCTTCAATTCTCCTCCCCTCACCCATCTCTGCTCCCTTTACCTAAATCTTTCACTACCCTCCCTTGAGTCTTGACAGATCTCCCACTGCCTCTCATTCCTCTCCATATACCGATACTCTTACCTCACCCCTACACCTCTATCCTCTTGTCCTCATCTGTCACTTCTTCCTACTTGCTCCAGTACACTGACGACTGCTGTACATTTCATATCACCCACTTGAACCTCCACTGGTCAAACTGTTTTTTCTGTTTGTCTCTCTGCATTCTTAAATAACTTCAACTTCCTTCTGCCTCTCACTCTCTACCTTCCTTTTAAGCAGCTCACACAGGACCACTTCACTCCTTTCTGAGTTTGTACTTAACCTCCTGCTATTCCTCTCCCCAATTCTTTCCCTGCCTTCCCAAAATTTCTGCCACCCCTTCCCCTCCTCTTATCCTCCCTCACCCTTGAGATTTCCTTTCCTTGTTTTCTTCCTGGCCTCTATCTCTTCTTCTCCATCTTTTTAATAACTCCCTCTTCCCAGTTTAATGTAGCCCAGTGCTTGCTCCTCCCTCCCCAGGCATCCTCTCTCTTGTCTTCTTATACCAGTTCACCCCTTTTTCCCAGTTACCTTCTCCATCTCTCACCTGGCCTTTGCCATTGGAGAATATTATATTTATTGCTCTATTTTATTTTATCTGTTATTGGTAAATTACAATTTGCTTGCACCTTTGTCACGTTGGACTGTGACTATTTACTTACCAGTGTTTTTGAGCATTGCACTCTCCTTTTTTTAACCATTGTATCTATTGTATTCTGTTTCCATGCACCCCATCCCCAGATCACACTGAAAGTGAGCCTTGGCTCAGTGTGCTTTCAGTCAACAACCTGTAAATGAATTAATACATACATACTATATAAATACATAATTATTCTGTTACCTAAAGAGTAGCTAGTCCCCTTGAACAATTGTTGAAAAATTAATATTTAGACACAACACCTTTATATTTCATATACAGTATGTCCTGTATTGTTCTGTCCTTTAATTTTTCTTAAGAATATTTGCATTTAAACAGTATTTGTTTGCACTCAGATTTCAGCCATTATTTCTTTACATTCCCAGTCTTGAACTTATAACCCTCTGAATGTAGGATGGTGCTGTGCTGGGGCTGCTGCTTGCGATGCCAGTAACCCAGGCTCAGGAATGAGTTGGAGATATTAGGTGTTAGCCAGGAGTAGGAGGACAGACCATCCCAGAGGATGCTCTCCCTTGGGAAGGAAGGGTGCAGTCTGTGGTGCAACATTCAATTATGGTACCAGTGTTTCCCCCTTCAGCTGTTTGAAAGCTTGCAATTTATTCAAATATCTCCAATATTTTTACTTGTTTTTAGATTGATAGAGGGGTTCTTGGTCTCATTATTCAGCTGAATTATGATCAAGCCTGACCACCACAACAAGGTAGCCACCTCATTGATCAGGAAAAGGTATCATATTTTACATTGCTGTTCTTTGCTGAGGTTCCCCTGCTTTCTGTCTGTCTTATGGGGAACCACTTTATGGCTCTATTGCTTTTATAATGTGCTCTGGCCAATAAGAGGCTCACTGGTGATCACTGCAACATTGCCACCTGATTAACCATACTGTAGGTAGCAGTGCGGCTGGAGTTGTAGATACAGGTGGATACCCACTGGTACCAGGAGCCCACATCTAGCCCCTGAACCTACCTTTTGTAAAGTACTGAACTGAGTGCACACCTGAGTGCACACATTTGTGGGAGGGGAACTGATACTCTCACATTTTTTTGTTTTATCATCCCTCATTATCATCTACCTTAATATTTTCCCATGTGTTGAGTAGACTAGCTACCCTGCTTCTCCCCTTCCCCCCATGCTTTGCACTGTCATGCAACCTGAACGTGTGATTGAAATTTTCCACCCTATGCGAGGACAAAAATACACTGTAGTTGTCCTTAGATGCTTTCTATATAAGTATGCATTCTTTTGGTACAGCTGCCCCTGCATGCTTTTTTTGTTAGAAACCTTAAAAGCTGATAATCAAAACAGTGAAAAAAGAGCTCTATATCAGCATTTTCCATTATATTTAACACAGCCAAACCCTTTCCATCCTTTTGATCACATACCTTAAGAAATAATTAATTTCTTCCCTGTATTCCTTTTGTTAGGCCATGCAGCTTGCCATATTGACCTTCTAAATGAAAAGGACAGTAACAGAAGGAAAAGGCCTAATATGCCAACATTGAACTAGCACCCTTAAAGCAATCAGATGAAACTTACATACACCTGAGAACAGTCCATGGGGTAATTGATCAGTTCTCTGAGCAGATAGTCATGCTTGGGTCTATGTTCAGTGTCAGTTTCCTTCACTTGAGTCTGGGGAGTGTGTCCTGAGTTCTTATATGCATCAGCTGTCCCCTCCACAATGTTCACCTAGCTGCGTCTTAGGGAAACATCTTTCTCTGATTTAGTCTGATGGGAGACCTCCATGTTAGCGACAGTGTCCCATTCTTGAACTGTTGACAATACTGTATGTCTTCTATGGAAAAATCTTTCTGCTCCCTTGGTGTTTTGCTGGGTGGTTCCACTTCTGAAGTAATGGGGCTAGACACTGGTATCAAGTGTCTAGAGCCCCTTTTTCTTGATCGTCATGTAGATAAGCTAGTTTCCAGTCTCAGGGTTCGAGTTTTCTTTTGTGCCTAGCTATTTGGGTTTTATTACTTGCCAACTTTCCTAGTCCCCTAAAGCCCTGTCCTCCATCTGTTCCTGTAGAGGTGATAGTTATTTGTCTCTTTGTTCTTGTGGCTTTTGGCCATCAGTTTGATATGCAACTGGCTAAGGTGGAGGTATTTCTGGACACAGTTTTTTATGACCCTGCACATAGCATTCAGCCTCCTGTGGTGTCAAGAAGGACTGCCACTTGCCTTCAGTTTGGATTTGTAAGGTTGCAGGATATCTTATAGAGTATGGAATGTTATTTTTTTGCTAAGTCATTGTTAAGGGTCCATATGCTTTACGGCGATCAGCCAAATCTTTTGGGAAATCTTGAAATATATGTATTCTGTGTCCATTCCATGTCAATACTCCTCTCTCTCTCTCTCTCTCTCCAGCCAGTTTCAGTATGTTTTCTTTCACACTGAATCGTAACACGTATGCTAAGATGGGCCTTAGGGGAGCTTCTCTGGCTGGTCATGACCCTGCTGTTCTGAGTGCCCTTTCAGTTTCTAGTGAGTGAAAAAAACTTTGTACTTTGTGAAATTTGCCTGAAGTATGGAATTCCATGTAACAAATACATTTTGTCAAGTTTGCACTTTGTGCACTCATAAAGTGCAAAGTACACACTTTGCATTGTAGAAATGACACATAGTGCACTAATGCACCACATCACAGCTATGTTTTTACAGAAAAGTGGTGAATTTATGAATTTAACTTCACTAATTTTTTTGAGACATAGTGTGAAGTGACTACTTCATGGGCACATCATGAAGAGCAAAGTGTGGCAGTTCAAGCTAACTTCGCCAATGAAGGTTAAACATTGCACAAGCCTTCTTCAGGCCTGTCATACCACAGGATGTGATATCCTTTGGTTTATGTACTGTTTCCATGGAAAATGGCTAACTGACATTTGTCTTGCATTTTTAACTTTAAATATATACATAATATACATTTTTTTGCATGATCTTTTTACCCCTGCAGCCAAGGCCTTCCCACCACCAAGCTCCTCCTATCACTGTCCACTGCCCCCCCAATGTGCTATGCCTTGGTAGACCCGATGTATTCCATTGTTGGGGGTGCCTCCCCTCCTGTGGTCATGATTGGGAGAGGAGACTTGCCAGTGGCATTCCATTCCTCACCAGGCATAGCAGGGCATAGCTCAGACACCTTCAGGCTTGGCAGTGGATGATGGGGCAGTCACCATCATCCAGTCAGCCAGGCAGGCCATATTTTCCTATTATTAATGCCCCACCTTTCAGTACAGCTGCACACTCATGGCATCCTGGCAAACACCACTGAAGTGCATGGTCACCCACACCACAAATGTGTACTGCCACTGAGGGCTACCAGGAGCTGACCCAAGAGCTGTGCAGGCTCGAGCCCACCCCTCCAGGGAGGACATTGTCTCAGGGACACTTGGTACCCTCCCTGCCTGCTTCTGCTCCTGTTGTCCTGGGCTCAGATGCAAACCCGGGTAGCCAGCATGCCAGGCAAATCCCATTGCTTAGCATCATGAAGCTGACCACACTTTAAATATATTTTAACTCTCTTTGTTGCTAAGGAAGAAAGCCCAATATTAGCAAAATGCTAGTCATTGGAATTATTTTTTCTGTTATAGCACTGTAAGCATATGACATTCTCACTGTGTCCTTGCATTGTCTGATGTAATCATTTGTACAGTCTCAGATTACCCTGTGTTGTTGGGAGAATGATCCACAAAACCACATTGTTCTATTTAACCCTTATCCAAATCCTATATTATCAGTGGCAGTGAATGAAACCAGTGCTCATGTGTTATGTGCTGACTACCCTGTGTGGTAACTTCCCAATATACAATAAAATATGTATCATTGCTTGTCTTTTTTCCTTAAAGCAGTGAATGGCACCTATGGTTATTTATCTCTTACTTACAGAGAGGCTATGGTATGGAACCTGCTAAACCCAGAAATCAGGCAGGCCAGCAATATCCACAAGACAAAAATCAAACAACACTTTAAAAAGAAATGTGTTAATAGCCCAGAACATTAGCATTACTCATTGGCAACAATTATTTCTGTAAGTACACTGACAAGTATTCTCTGTCTCTCATCTATGTGCTAGAATCAATCTCTCTCTCTCTCTCTCTCTCTCTTTCTCACAGACACACACACATACACAGATACCATTAGAGTAGTAGCCATAGCAACTGTGGTTTGTAATCTATTTTTTGCCTAGAGTACTGTTGCATGTGTTAAGTGTTCTAGTCCAAAGTGATGTCTTATACTAGTAAACTCAAACCCTTTAAACAAGATTGATGCATTTATCTTTTAAGCATAAGACAAAGCCACTCCAAGACCAAGGCTGTGCACAGTGTAAAAACAAACAAAAAAACTCAGTGCATAAGAATGAAGGGACACCCCACATATAACCTCAGCATTTCACACTTAAATGCTATTTTACTGTGGCCCTGCTCACAGGCCCATCACCCCTGACACATTCAGTGATTACAGTTAATCAAAAAGCTATATAAACTGATGAACACAAAGCTGGCTGGAATAAAAATAATAAAAGTTACATTGTGCAAAAAACACCATGAACACTACTTAAGGATGGATCTGATGACAAAGAAAAAAATTATTTAGATAGCACGATATCAAAAATATGTATAAAAAGCCGCAAATCACTAATGTAGCAAATTGGATTCCAAACAGATATCAGTTAGCAGAAAGTTCCAAAGATACATGACCCAAAGTGGACAAATTGAGCAATTCAGTTGCTAATGAAGATAAAAAAATTTTTTTATAAATAGTCTCCACAATATTTGATGAAAACACAATTGATGTTACACAATTTAAAAAGGAGGATCAAGCATCAAATATATATAAGGGTGGGAACATATTGCCCCCACCAACACACACACTCACCAAAAAACACACATATCACATTAATACTCACACACCACCACACACATATATATCACACAAACACTCACATGTCAACCCTGAAAAAATTAAATAGTTCTGGTAAGCAAAAGGTTATCATTTCAAGAGAAATTGGGCCAATCAATGATGTCATTAAGGCCATGGGGGTTCTATGCCCCGCTTGTGAGATCCAAAGTGTCTCTAGCTGGCCTCACAAGGAGGAATCAAGATATCTTCCCTTCTACCCTAATTGTAGTCATTCAATGCCAGTAAAACTGAACACATGTGCATCTTTTTCTTCTGCCCCAAAATATTCACTGCTAGTGCATTCTCAGTATAAGCATTAGATATGGTCCACAAATGTTCTGAAACTCATACCTTCAACTACATAGCCTGAGAGGGCACAACAAGGCTGAAGAAATCTCACAACAAAGCAAACAATAGTGAAATAAAAGATAAGAACCAATTAACCAGGCAATCAAATAACATTTTGACACATGGTTTGTTTAGAGGGCACAAAGTAAGGTCATTGGTAGGACTCTATACAAAAGAGGATTGATCTGTACAAGTGAAAATATTTAAGTGCCTTTTAAGGTAGATCCTCACTTTTGGAATACAACTGTCACTGATTTTGATATTTTTATTTCAGAATTAAAATAAATGCCATCCATACTGTGGATCTCTATTTTAATTAGTTATTTTTAGGGATTTATAATTTGAGTAGGTACTTTACAGGACTGTTTTTGGGTGTATCCCCTTTTTTGCCAGACTAAGTTGTTACTTTGTGAGGGTCCATCTCACACTAAAAAGAGATGCTTGTGCACCATAGCAACTACTGTTCAAAGCCCCATATTCTCAATGGGTAATGGGAGTATCACAAAACATGCATGACTCAGTCACACCAGGGATCAGTTGGAAAGATAAATAGATACAGAGATAAATATAGTGAGATTAATGATAGATCTAGATATATGTATGTTTTTATTTATTTGAGCTCTTTTCATAACAAAAAGTGTGCTGAGCTAAGAGTCAGTTCATTCTAAGATGGGTAGTGGGGGAAGGTACGTGATAGTACAATACATACATTATATTTTTCAAAATTAGGAACTCATACAATATGATAAAAACAGTTCAAAACAACTAAATGGGGTGGAATAAGATCAAGCCAATAAAAGAATGGAACTAAAAGGAAATGGCCAGTCACTAATACAATAAAGTAAGTGCCATCAAAATATAAAGCTTGTATTGCAAAGGAGAGGGGCAAAAGTCAGCAAAAAATAGAGTATGAAGAGAGTGGAAACAGAACAGTTAAATAGACTCAGAAAAGCTAGGCACAATAGCAGGTTTGGCAAACAAAGCATTATGTGTATTGTATGTGGTGGTTTAATGTATATTCACAGGGAGGTTATTCCTAAAATTAGGAACTCTGTACAAAGATATCTGTTTGAGCAATGGTGTTTGTGCACTTAGGGGTAAAGAAAGATCAAATACACAGTTTTGTTTTTATGGCATAAGCAGGTGAAGTGGCTGTAGAAAAAATATTGAGGTGGCAATAGTGTTCAGTAATCCAGAATTTAAAGTGTGATCTTGCTCCTTGCATTATACAACACCCTCTAGCAATGTTCAGTTGATGTTTCTGAACAAGGTGCAGTGGTGGGTTCAGGGGTAGAGTCAAAGGCAACATGATAGAATGTGTTACAAGAAGGTATCCAGTTTGGCAAAAAACAAGAGTGGGTGGAGGGACTCAATAGACCAGAAGTGGTATTTTTAGATGTCCTACTGCAGGTGCAGGTCCAAGATTTGGTGTGCACCTGTGGCAGTGTAAATGCAACCGAACATATCAATGCTATTTTCTAATGTTGTGTTGCATTTATGGCACTCGCTGCAACCTTATGTTCTTTTAGAAACTCATAGGTAACCATTCACAGGACTGTCTAGCAAACAGGGAATTTGTTCCTAATGGTCTATCTATTTATCTATCTGTCTGTCTGTCTGTCTGTCTGTCTGTCTATCTATCTACTGTACTTTATGGCAATATAATGACACATGCTTCAAAGATTGATGTGTGCTCAGTTACAATATATATCTCCAGTCCTGATGGGATAGTTGATCCTCAACTAACACCCACAGTTTGCAGTGTCCCTGACAGCATGGAGATATACCAACTATGTCATAGCCCTCATGGTCCACCATATCTCTTTGCCATTTTGTGTCTCCCCAAAGTCTACCTGACCTTCCTGTAGTATTTTACTGTCACAGCACTGTACCTTGGCCATCACCACTTAGTTTTACAACATGGCAACCTGGGATGGTTTCAGGAGACTATGACTAGACATTTGAGGACTACCATGCTGCTGTGAAAATTCCTGTGGGCAATTATAATGGTGGCCCCAACCCCCTTTCCTGAATGATTACAGTGCTATTGGTGATCATTTGGGAAACAGTTGCAGCTCCCACTGAGCATAACTTGATGGGGTCACAGTACCACCAGTGACACTACTCACAACAATCACTTGGTGCCACTCCTAGTGAATGAGAATAAGCTCATGATCTTTGCTTTACTCACCACTGTGCAAAAATAAAGGATTGCATATACTGTATATTTGGTAAGGCAAGTCATTGGAATTCATTCCTTATTGCTCATTTGATTTCCTGATGACACTTGAATCATTACAGAAGTTATGAAAAGAACAATCATTGCTCACATAAAAAAAAATACTGGAAGGTTAGGATAAAGGCATGTATATATTTATTTGCTACACTTTTCACTTTAATTTGATAAAGAGCATGTTTTGTCCAGACCGTCATTTTCTTGTGCAGACTTTGTGAGTTAACCACCTTTGGCTGTTTATAAATTTTACCAGTTACTGCCAGTATATCTCAAAGCCCCACTGTAATGTAAAAAGATGATGCATAAGGAATCTACCACACACCTCTCCTTAATAACTGCACATCAGGTAATAGAAAGTAGGCAAAGAGCCAGTTGAAGCCTGTGGGAATTTATCTGTGGGCCCTTTACCTGTTATTGGGCAGAAGTTAACAAGGAGAGGGAAGGGAAAAGGGGAAGTAAGATTAGATTTCTAGATATGCCCAGGGCAGGAGAGAGTACTGGAAGGGAAGGAGGAAAGAGGTTATAAAAGGCTGAGATACAGTACTCATCCACTTTGTTCCTTCCAGTGGAAATTCCCACCTGTCCACCCTGAAGGCAGGTGTTAGAGGGATGAGGATAGGTAGGGAATCTGTTACCCTAATAAATGGGTCACCTTATGGATTGAGGAGGAATTTTCCTGTTTTCTGCCATAAGGTTTTTTCCAGGTTTTCCACTTCCTCTAACAGGATAGTGGTATGGAATAGTGCAGAATGTCACAGCGATGTAAGTGTGGCAGCACGGTAGTCTTGTAGCTAGAGTACAAAAGGGGAATTTGGGGAGAACCTGCTACTGATAGGTTTTTCTCGAGGCTGACAGAAGGCAAGGCACCTGAAGATAGGAAGCCTGATGGGCCAGTCTGGGGATAGCATCCTTGGGTTTTAGTCTAGATATGCAGCATCCTCTGAGAGAGAAGGGGCACATGACACATGGGTCTGTCTGGAGCTACCCCTCAGGCCTCAGTGGCTGTAGTCCATCCAGAGGCACTTCCCCCCTTTTTACATAAAAGGATGTCAGGTCTGCCCAGTAGTGGTCCACTGGGGATAAGTGGGACTCGCTGACATTACTGAGCTGTACTTGTCATGCTATTACACGTTGTGGTTATTTGCAATAATCACATGGCTATGGACATTTATTCCAAAACAATGTGTACAATATATCTTTTCTGTTCAGGTAAAGGGATAAGGGCCCTACCCAGACAACTAAGATCCTCTCCGATTAATACTAAACATGGAGAGAACAGTGGCTAATGTAAGTAAAGAAGTCTCTTATGTTTAGTTATTTAAATATGTATTTATTTAATAAATAAAAGCTTAAAAGCAGTACTAGTACCAGAATAAGAGCAACAGAAAAATCCAGCAGACAACCAACCAACCATATTTGGATCTATACAAGGAAATGAAGATAGCAAAACACAGGTGTCCATATATAACTGCCCGTCTACCATTTCAGTAAGCAGTAAGGCTCACATGGCAGGGCATTGGTTGTCGAGGGCTAATACAGGCCTAATGCATAATAGAGATGTGTGAAATTAGCAAATTTCTTTCTGAAAAATATTTTCTGAAATTCATGCATTTGAGAAATATTTTGCTGGTGCAAATGCAAAATTCCTCCAGAGAAATCACAAATTTTGCTTCAGAAATCAAGCATTTCACCTGTAAAATGCAGAATTTTGCTTGCACTGAGTGGAATTTCGCCATTCTCTGGTGAAATTCCACCACTCATGATTTATGATGGAATTTGCATTTCACACCTGCAAACTTCATGGGCAAAATGCATGAATTTCACTAAACATTTTATGTGGTGAAATTTGTGATTTTGCCAGAATTTCACCAGTGAAATTACATTTCACTGCAACACAAGTGCATAATGAGGCACAGAGTCCTTTTGGCTGAGTACCTTTAGGACCTGGAAGTGCATTAACCCCAGACAGCCAATGACCTTGAGTGTCTTATTGCACTTAAAAATGGGTATACTGAGAAACCTATTAAATAATACAAAAAATGCCACTTTTTAAAATGAGAAACAGGTATTTTGTTAAAAGTAATCAGTAAAAAGTAGTTCTTCCCCACTTATCAATCATCTGCCTTTCCACGCACTTAATAATTTTTTTTTATATCATGGAACAGGGGAATTCAAGCTGCTGCAAGAATTCATCTGGAAAAATGTTTATCTCATCACACACAACAGAAGGCCTTATATGGGGCTAAGGTCTCAGTTTTATTTGAAGCAGCATAAGCAGCAGAATTTCTCTGCAAGCTGGTAATGATAACAAAGGGATTTTATATTGTCACTATAGAAACACTAGGAATCAATACTGTGAATTTTAAGTTTGTTTATGTGTGTAAGGAGGGTGTCAAGAGAAGAAAGAATGCTGAATTATTTATTTACAGTTGTAAATTAAGGTTGTTTTACTTTTTAGGTCTTTGATGAAGGTTTTCAGAGAGTATAAGTTGTATTCATGTTTGTGACAGTAGACACATATGAGTGAAGTGGCTTATGAATGCTGCATGTGATTGGTCTCAAATTTCCAAATACCATGGCCTGAACTTTTTACAGCCTATGCATTTCTGGGGAATTAACATATGGGTCTCAGAACCTATTTAGCCAATCAGGAAGCACAACATTTTGAACCCATTTTATAAGTGGTAACACTCTTTAATTACACCCCCATTCATATATTTAGGAAGTCTTATTTTAAAAATATCAGTGTTATCAATGAATAGTATACAATTTGGTAGAGAGTTCCAGACGCCCATTACATATTATGTGAAAAAGATCCCATTTGTTAATTTTAATATGTTTGCTACTTAACTGCTTACAATGTCTTCTTATTCTAAATGTAGCGGAAAACCAGAATACTGACTACACTAAACTTGCATTCGATTATTTTTTTGAAGAAGAAGAATGAACTGGACTGATCAGACATTCCTAAGCCCTTTAAAGGACACTGTTAGGACACTGTCAGCTTTTCTGTAGCTTTAGTAAGTGCACTATACAACTTGCCCTTTTAGCAGAAGTAGTGTTATAAAATGCATACTTGCCACATGATTTGTAATACTACTGGCTACTACATGACAGTTCATGCTTTTGTCACCTCTAGGTTTGACTATTGCAAGGCTTAATATCTAGGATTATATGGACGTTTGTTGCAACACTAGCAGCTAGCCCAGAATGCTGCTGTTTGGCTGATTGTGGGCCCTCTTGTAGGAATCATATTATGCTGGTTCTGCATGCACTGCATTATCATCAACACTAACGTGCATGCTTAGAACCTTGGCTTTATTTTTCAAACAGTGAATTTAACTGGTTATTAGTGCTCATTTAGAAGAGAGACACTTTTTCAAACTCAGAAAAGTCAGTAGTATAATATACATGACTTTATTCACATATTAACATTTTTTACAAATTTGTACATTAATAAATTCACCTCTGGCATGGAGTGGCATCACCTTTCAGAGACACGCAGGATGCGTGGGAGCATCTGCTGACAGCATTTAGGGTCGATCACTTTAATTTTTACTTTTGCCCCAAAATTACTAAATCGCTTTTATCTACAAATCCTGTGGTAAGTATGCATTTTATAATGCTACTACTGCCAAAAGGACAACTTGTATAATACACTTAGTAAAACTACAGAAAAGTTGAGCATGTCCCTTTAATTTTGTATGATTAAAGCAAAGCATTAGTAAAAGCATTGTTTCTGAGTGAATTACCCTGGAGTCTCAACACCAGAACAGACCACAGCCCAAGTCTCGATCCTTCTACTAGCTCTCCACTGTAAACTCAAAAATGTTGGCCCTTTGAATGCATCATGCTAGTCAATGGGGGGCCTCACAATTTGCTTTAATTTGGAGAAAGAATCGAGCAGGACTACACAATTCTGCTTCCAGAAATCATCAAAATTCAATTGTAGAGAAACAAGAATCAGCTCTAAAGAGAGAGCATCCACCCTCCCCTTCACTGTCTCTCTTTCTGGCTTTCAAACTCTGTTTAAGCATGCTAAGCTCTTTCTATGGATGACTCATACAATATAATAATGACTCAGCTGGTTGTTGGCAATCAAGGAACAAGTAAGCAATGGATTCTTTTGACAGTTCTTGTGCTTTCCAATTATATACATAGGGTGGGATATTCAAAGGGGTTGCACATGGCGCAACAGTGTTGTGCCATGTGCAACCCACTGATGCGCCCCGGTGCAATATTCAAAAAGGGAATTTTCCCAGCGCCAAATCCGGCGCGCCGGGTGCACCAGTAATGTATGCGGCACAGTGCGGGGCGTGCCCATGCATATGCGGCACATCCCGATATTCAGCCCGGGATGTGCTGCACATATGCAGGCACACACCTACCTTGCACAGCACGGGGGGGTGCAGAGATGTTCCCAAAAATAACAGGAGCAAGGACTGACCACCCACAGGCTGGCTGCCATATTGCTGAGCGCAACACAGCAGCTGCCAGCTGTGGGTGGCCACCCGAGCCCTGGCGGCACTGTCCAGTGGTGTAGTGCTCCCCAATGCCCAATCACGGGCTGTAAGATGTTCCTAACCCCCTAGTGGTTCAGTGGACCTAACTCCTTGCCCGATAGTGGGCTGTAAAATAATTTGAACTCCCTGGTGGTCCAGTGGACCTGACTCCTTGCCTAATTGCAGGCTGTAAAGTAATTTAAACTCCCTGGTGGTCCAGTGGCCCTAACTCCTTGCCCGATCAAGGCTGTGAAGTAATTTAAGTTCCCTGGTGGTCAGTGGACCTAACTCCTTGTCCGATCATGGACTGTACAATAATTTGAACTCCCTGGTGGTCCAGTGGTACCGTCCCCCCTCCCAACCCACTCACTCCATACCCACCACCCTGCTCCCCCTGGTCAGCGGTGGGCAGCAGCACCACCTGCAAGCTGCCCGGCCGCCTGCCAATTGACAGCGTACAGTATGGCTGTATGCCCATTGGTCCATAGTGTGGGCCAATGGGCATGCAGACTATGCTAGCACTACACAGTCAAGGAAATGTAGATGGAACCATTCACATATCAGGACTGTGTAGTACAGTATGGTCTGCACGCCCATTGGCCCACACTGTGGACCAATGGGCGTACAGCCAGATATGCACGCTAGTCAGTCAATGGTGGCCGGACAGCATGTGGGTAGTGTGCTGCCACCCACCACTGACAGGGGGGAGCGGGGTGGCGGGTATGAGTGGACGGGTTGGGAGGGAGGTATGGGTACCACTAGATCACTAGGAAGTTCGAATTATTTTACAGCCCATGATCGGGCAAGGAGTTAGGTCCACTGGACCATCAGGGAGTTAAACAATTATTACAGCCCGCGATCGGGCAAGGAGTTAGGTCCACTGGACCACCAGGGAGTTAAACAATTATTACAGCCCATGATCAGGCAAGGAGTTAGGTCCACTGGACCACCAGGGAGTTAAACAATTATTGTAGTCCACGATCGGCATTGGGGTGAGTTGCCAGTGAGGGGCAGTGGGTGTCGGTCCCTGACGGCCGCAACCTGACAGGGTGCCAGGTGCAAGTCACAGGGAATCGGCTCACCTGCATGCAAATGGGGCCCTAATGACATGCAAATGGCCCCATTTGCGTCTTGCATACAGTACTTTATGGCCCATTTGCATGTCCACCACTGAATATCATGGTTGCTGCGCCTTGCGCAATGGCACTTGTGCTAGTGCATCCCCCTGCTCCTCTCTGACCACTTGCACTGGTGCAGTGCCACTGCACCATGTGCAATCCGGGTGCCCACAGTGTCATATTCAACAGTATAGAGCCATGGCACAGCACCGTTGAATATCACCTAGACCACGCCTGGGCGCATCCCAGTTGCTCTGCGCCCGGCTTGCGCCCCTGCCTGGCGCAATTCTGCATATCCAACCATATTGTTTATATTTATAAATAATGCTTTTATTACACAAACAAAAGTTCAATCTATTTTCAGTAACATCTAAATTTACAAAACAATTCCAAATAACTTTGAACTTTCAAACAAACGTGAACCTAAAAAACTATTACCTATTATTATTATAATTTTAGTTTCTCCTTAACCTTGTTAACTAGTAGAGTGTTACAGTGCTGCCTGCTTGGATGTCATGCTTGTTTCACAGTTTCTGCAGGTACAGTAATATCATGCTGGATCATGCAGGAACACTTTGTAGAGTAATCCAACAGCAATTATGACAACCCATCACACAACAAAGTGCGACATCTCTATCACAGAATGTTTTATCCTTGTCAGTGGTATTGTAATTTTGGTTTGCAAACAGGGGCGTCATTTCAGCAAAATCATAGGGGTAGCAAGGTGGGAGGGGGGCATGATGCGGGCGGGGCCACAGTGTGGGTGGGGCCAGAGAGGGTGGCATTTGTCAATGGGCAGCTGCGCCATCTACCTTCGTGACAACTTCCAAGCGTATGCCCTCCCCAACTTGTCAATGGTACCCAAGCCCTTGCCCTCAATATCTCCCTTGGCCCCTCAAAGGACCCACTTATTCTCACAGCAGCCTACATTCCCCCACAAGGCCAGAAATCCACCTTCCAATCTCACCGAATATCTCTCTCAGTTTCCCCTAAAGCTAAGCTTATCGTACTGGGTGACCTCAATATAAATTGACTCTCCCGTCAGCCTCTCACTACCGTGATGCCCTGGCAGCCCAGGATTTAACCCAACTGGTTACTTGCCCCACTTGCCTCAACCATAAAACTGGCACTGCCAGCCTCTTAGACCTAGTCTTGACCAACTGCCCCCACAAATTCATGGATATCACTGTCCTCTTCAATGAGCTTAGCAACCACTCCCCTATTCTCTTCACCTGGTCCTGTCTTGTAAAGAAGCAACCTCCCAAATCCATCCTTACTAGACAGCTCCGACCTGGTATGCTCAGCTACCTGAAATCCTATCTCTCCTGTTGGAACTGGTCTCCCCTCCTTTGCTCCCTGTACCCTGATGCAGCCCTTGACTACTTCATTCGCACCATTAATGAGGCCTGTAACAAATTATCCCTTCTCACCAGGAAGATGGTCAAAGGGTTAGATACCCCTTGGATCTCCTCGTCCCTTTTGGACCTTATGCAGTGGCAGGACCGTGGATGACCTATGGAAAAAGGCTCTCGATTCTGGTAATCCAGCGGACTGTCAAGCGTACCAGGTTGCCCATAATCAGTGTACCTGAGCAACCCAGAAGACCAAGGCTGAACACTATAAGGCCGCACTGACCACATCCTGGGGATCTGGTTGCAAACTCTGGGAAAATATGAAATCCCTCAATGGCAATCCAACCCCCAACATCCCAACTCACTGTAATTGCTTCTGGGTCCTCACCCCACATCCATAAAGCCCTAAGTGGCTCCCGCCATAGCAGCGACTCACTTGACCTTAGGATGCTGCACCTGGTGTAAGATGAAGTTCTTCCCCCCACCTCATTAACCTCTTGCTCCAACTTGGTAAATTCCCCATCACCTGGAAAATGGGCATCATTACCCCATCCTCAAATCTGGTGACTGCCTCTCCCTGGCAACTACCACCCCATTTCCATCCTTCCCCCTCTCCAAGGCCCTAGAATGCATCATCTTGGACCAGCTCACCGAGTACCTCACCAAAAATGACCTCCTATCCTCTGAACAACATGGCTTCCGGCAAGACCATAGTTCCTCCACTGCCCTCCTGGAATTTTCCAGTTACATCCCATTATAGAATGTGTGGCAAGATATCTGAGAGGTGGTATGTCCGCTGAGTGTGGAGGGGTCCCTGGCTATAGGAAACACATCTTCACATCATTTAAATATTTATTGTATTTGCTATTCTGTGTCAGGGATCAACTGTTTGCGAGTAGGGTGACTGGGTTAGTTTTGTCAGCTTTGTGGTGGAAGTAAAAGAAAAATCCCTTTTTGTTGGTAAAACAGTGTGAGTGCAGTTACGAGACCTGTAAGATCATTAGGGACCCCTACACATCACAGACGTACAAGACCCTGTCTGTACCATATTCAGCCTCCAAGGCTGTCCCCGACTGCCCGACATTCTGCCAGTTTGAAAGCGATCCAGGGATCCGCCCACAAAGAAAACCCTGCTTTGGCTTTTTTTCTTAACCCAAAGAATGTGGTTCAAGTGATAGTACAAGCTGTCAGGTCAGTTAGGAGCCTTGTAAGCATCAGACTCGCTAAAAGAGCATTTCCCTGTGTTAATAAGCATTAATTGGCTGCAGTATTGTAATTTCTCCAGAATCATAGGGGTTGTAAAGATCCCCTGCTCACTTCACTTTTCATAAAATAATTCTAGGGAAGCAGGGGTTGCGGTGGACATCATAAGTGTTGCAACTGCAACTTCTGGCTACCCTAAATGATGCCCCTGGGGACAACTGCTGAACTAACACTGCTGACACTGTGTAAGCCTAGAAATGAATCCTGAGGTAACATCACAGACACTCATTTTCTAGTAGCTTTGCGGATGGCTGCTTGGCTAATATCACTGACACTTTAGCAGACCTGGGTAAGACAGCTGGGCTACCACCACAAAAACTGTGGTAGCCTTGGGGAAAGATACTGACCTAATATCACTGAAATTCTAGCAACCTTGGGGGAAGGCTGCTGGGCTAGTACTGCTGACATCCTGGTAGCCCTGGGAATGGTTGTTAGGCTAGTACTGCTGGCACTCAGCCTTGGTGAAGGCTGCTAGGCTAGAATCCTGACACTGATAGCTCTGAGGAATGCTACTGGGCTTACACCACTGACATGCTAGCCTCAGAGAAGGCTTTGGGGTTAATACATGGGCACAACCACTGGGGGGGTTGGGGTGCCAGTCCCCCCCAAACTTTTTAAGCCATGCCAACTGCCCAATGATATTAGCATCAGCACGAAAGTCTAGGTAGGGATGTGGTTGCTCCCATAAACACCATGGACACTAGTATCCTTGCAAACATCACTGACAGTAGCAGCCCTGGGGAAGGATGCTGGGCTAACATTCTTGCATTCTGTTAGTGCTGATGAACACTGCTAACACCACCACTGACAACAATCTTGCAGCCCTGGGAAAGGCTGCTAGGCTAACACTGCTGACACTCTAATAGCCCTGAGAAAGACTGATGGGCCTGCACCTCTGACACCCTTGTAGCCCTGATGTGGATTTCCAGACTAGCACTGCTGACATTTCAGTAGCCTTGAGTAATGTTATCTTTGCTTTGATCCCATGCTATTAGCCCTCTTTTAGAAACCCTGTTTCCACAGAGTGTAACAATTAGTCAGTACCTAATTTGTATTCAATGAATTTGCTGAAAGTTGGTGCGTTTACCTTCAGTTCAGTCCAGCTGAACTTTTGGGCCACTTTGGATCACTTCAGCCTTTGGCAAAATTAAAAAAAAAAAATGTCTAGCCCTTCATAAGTGGCCAAGCCTAGTCCTATAGCCACTTCTTCTTTACCACCCAATCACTCTCCACCAGACTTTTTTTTGTTACAAAAATGACTGGATGAAGAAAGAATGGATGAGGTTAGAACTGACTGGAGTGATCCCAGTATCACTTAATCCTCCTGCATCCCCTCAGCTGCTACTGACCACCCCAGTCTTGACCTCAAAATCAGGTCATCAACCAATGTCTTGCTAACTGTTATACATTTGGTGCTTTTAAAAAGTAAGGATACTGATTACTGGAAATGTAAGCCTCCCCTCCTTTAAAAAAAATATTCATGAAAACTTGCAGTTAGTTCACATTATGGAAAGACTGGAAGGCTGAATTAATCTTGGTGGGTTTGAATCTGATTCAAATGACTAAACTGACACATCCTTCACTTATCATTTAAACCACCATTAGAAGGAAAGGAGAACTTCATTTAAACAATAAACATTATAGGCCACTTGAAGAGAGCAAGTGCTACAGTTAGAATTATTGCTTTAAAACCTGGCAAGCTATCTGTAGTTTGCCCACGGTCCTTCAGCACAGTTTATATTTACTGACAATATATCTTTAGTGTTTTTAGTATACCTGTAGTGCTGGGGGGGGTTCGGATTGCATCCTTACCTTATGGCTTCTGGACTGCTCTGCCCTTCTCTGACACATAAACAATGCTTTGCTTCTTTCCTCACTCCGCTCGCTCGCTCACCTCGCCCGCCGCCTGGTTTAAGTAACTACCAGCTGAATTTCAAAAATCACTCGAGTCTGACTGTCTCGCCGCCTAGCTCTCGCCTCGGGCTCTGTCATTGCACCTCGATCGCACACTTTAACTTGGAAGTTGTTTCGTGGTGGTTGGGTAGGTTATGCTGCTGCTCCCGCTCAATCCTCCAGTTTGTCAGGTGACCCTCTCTCAATGATGGTGGCAATAGGATGGATGTCGGGGTCATGAGTGTGGGGATGGGGGGGCTGACAGAATGCGTGCAGTGCGCGCCAGGCACCACCACACCAGACAGACAGACTCCTTGCGGAAACCCTCCTCCACACAGCAGCAGCACAACAACTTGCATAAGCCACAGGTGCACGGGCAGGCATGTAACACCGGGGAGGCAAAAAAATACATTTTAATATTTTTTAAGCATCCATTAAGCCATAGTAAGGGCAGGGGTCACAAGCCCTGTCATAGGGTTTAGGTTTCATATGGGTCGCGAATGCGAATTCCCTGGCGACTTCTAAATGACGCTTCCCTGTTTGCAAAACATGAACTATGAAAATTGGTTGTTTCATTTTATAGTTTACCTGCTTAATAAATCAAGCAATATACACTCAGAAACATTTATCATTTCTTAAAATGGAAATGTAAAAAATCCCCTTCCACATATTCCGTTTCTTTAAATTGCAATTTATTGTGATGATACATTAAAAATACATGTTATGACATCTTCATCTTGAGAGGACATCCAAACCCATAATTTCATTAATTTAAAAAATGTGATTAGAAATATTATTTTAATTTGGCAAAAGTCCCAGCTGCAATATTGCCTATTAATATTTTTGTTCAGTAATGTATTTTGAGCAAAAATTTCATCCTGCCTTTAAGGTAAAATATGCAACATTTCATAGCCTCCTAATTTGGAGTTTTAGAGAGGTGTGCAGGTATGTACACTTCCAGAGATAGGTGTAATAGGGAGTTGTGCTGTCTTTATACGGCAATGAACTGTTGTTCAGCCGGGGACTTTACCATTAAAGCTTGCTGTTCTTTCTATATACAGTCTCAGGTGTGTTTCTCACATATTTTTGTAGCAGATCTTGAATAAAATCCACTGGACATAGGATATTTTATATTAAGTACATTTTGGGTAGTTAGGATTATCTAGATTATTTTGTCAGTCTTAGTTATGACTATTTAGTTTGAAAAGAGTGGATGCATGGTAGATAATTGAATTGGAAAGCCATTGCAGGGGAGAGGGCAAGGGAAATATTTTTTAGGCTGAACAGAGCAGATACAGAGGGAACTATTAGCGTGGTAAATTGCTATCAAACATACTTGACCTGAAACATTTTAAGTGGAGCAGATCTGCTTTAGACAGTAATGCTATAGTGCAAAGAAGGGATAAAGTCCCATCTCATTATCTTGAATAGCTATCCTCTTGTTGTTAAAGGCTAAGGATGTTTATATCAAAGTTTAACACTGCTCTAGTAGTGCAATAGAGCTGTGACTTCATCTCAGAGCTGCAGGTGTACTGAAATGGATAACCTGAGTAAATTGCTTTGCCCCAAGTGGTCATATTCATTATGGAAAATTTAAATTTACACTATAATTCAGTGCATGTTGTGTTCAAGCAGTGCCAGATTTCTCTCTCTGATGCTGATTGGCTACTCATAACAATAAAGAAGCAGCTCAGTTGGCTACAAACACATGGATTTGCCCATGAAAACATGCCTTACTAGGTAGAGACTGCTCTCTTTACATAAGTTTGTAATGTTAATTAGAAAACACTTTGTTATATTATAGCTTTACCCCACAGAAGACTGCTATAGAAGCTGAGGTGGGTGGGAGTTTGGAGAAAATAGCATCATGTATAAGAAACTGGTTGAAGCAGAACCCAGAAGGTTGTGGTAAATGGAGCCATATCTAGAGAGAGAGAAGTGAGGGTGCTAGGGGTTGGTCTTGGGGCCACTACTTCCAACATATTCTTTAGCAACATCATGGAGAAGCTGGGTGGAGGGTGCCTATTAGCAGATGACTCAAAGCCCTGTAATAGGGTTGGCACATTGGAGGGGTAAATCAAATGAGGATGACCTCCAGCAAACTTGAAAATGGTCTGCTGCATGACAACTGAAATTTAAAGCCAAGAAATGTGAGATCATGCACCTCAGAAAGGGCAGCACCAGGGCCGAATACTATTTGGGAAGGGAAAACTACCACCTCCAGCCAAGAGTGTAATTTAGGTGTCATCATTTCAGGAAACTTGAATGTTGGTAGCCAGTGAGAAGCCAGCACTACTGCTGGGATGCATAGGTAGGAGCATCACTAGTAGATGGAGGGAGATGGTCCTACTTCTGTACAGGTTATTGGTGAGGCCCCACCATGAGTACAGGGTCCAGTTCTGGAGGCTGCACCTTAGAAAGGATATTGACAGGGTGGAAATGGTCAGAGTGCAAATAAAATGATACATGGACTACAGAAAAGAGCTATGAGGACAGACTGGGGGCTCAACATGTACTCTCTGGAGCAGTGGAGGGACTGGGTGATATGACAGAACCTTTAAGTATCTCAAAGGGTGAAACAGAGTTCAGGCAAATGAGCTGTTCCAGCTAAATACATCCACAAGTATGCGAGGTCATGGCATGAGGTGGGGGGGTTAAGAGCAACAAGCACAAGTTCTTCTTCATGGAGAGAGTAGTGGTGCCATGGAATGGGTTACCTGAGGAGATAGTGGAAGCCAAGACAGATAGGGAATTCAAAAACATTTGGGATAGATACAAATAAATTGTGACAACAAAAGCAGGACAATCATGGGGAAGGGGGGTCCAAAAACATGGGCAGGCTAGATGAATCGATATTCCCCATCTGCCAAAACATTTTATGCATCTATGTATCTATTAGAGTTTTTAAGAGATCTTTAAAGTCTCAAAACACAGACTTCAGGAATATAAACCAACCAGTTGTTTTGTGAATGAAGTGGGGCTTCCTCAGCTACACAAAATCATTCATAATAACATAATAAATTAAGGCTGATTAGGACCCTAGGTCCATCAGGTCTCTGCCCCCACTTCACAAGCAGGGATGAAAAAACATACCCTATACAAACTTCAGACAAATTCTGTCTTTAGCACTCCTTCTTAAAGAGCCTAGGACATCTCTGGGAACACTCTAAGAAATATAATTTTTATTCTCACTTCTGCAGCACACTCACATAATGCCCAAACAATGAGAATTTGTTTCCATGAACAATTATATCATGAAAGGGAATACGGGAAGACAAAAATAGGGAATACAGTATGGGAAACACAATGCAAATGATATATGAATCCCAATGTTTTCCCAGACATGTCACAGTTGGTCCAGTGCTCTTACCCAGTTAATAAAAAAAAATGAATGAATATTTAAAGCATAGACATGCAGGACAGGATATGCCAACAGTAAGCACTGGCACTAATAGGGTTAGAGGCACACTTACACAGTTTTCCACTTGCAAAACTTTGTAGTTACTAAAAGTGCAGTCATGGAAAAGCACAGTTCCATGACTTTAACCTGTTTATAAACAAAATGCTGCAGGCATTCAGTTCTGAATGCAAATCACCAGTTAATGACCTGTGGCCTTTTGGAGGTTTTGGAAAGCATTAATTGGTGTGTAATGCCATACTAGTTAATGTTCCAAAAAGCATATCTTTAACATGGCACACAGTGGTGCCCCAACATCTGGCAACATTGGGTCAGAGAACAAAGTTAATCTAGAGGTAGAAACAACCCCCCCCCCAACTCCCATGCCCAGTTGCAATTAGATTTCTCACTGGAGTCTAATTGACCCCACCCATGATTTCCATGCCCAGTCACAATTTACCAACCCCTGTGGCCCTGAAATGGTCACTCACACTTACCTTCTATTCACGCCACATCTGGCTGCTATCTGCTGTACAGAGTCTGAAACCACTCATACAGTTCATATAAACAGGCCTAGTTTTAGTTCTGTATTTTTTGTTTTGCTATAACTTTTGTTTTACTGTATACAGTAATGTCAACAAACTTGGGGAGAGTCTATGTTACCAGCCTGCTCATGAACTCATAAGTAGCTACTTTTAATTCCCACCCTAAGTATATTTTCAGTGGCTAACCACAGTGTAGGGGGTCCACTAGACTACCAGAGAAAGCTAGTTGTGGCTAGGCATGGGGACCCCACTGAACTAAAAGAAAATCACATTACAACTGGGCATGAGGATTGGGGGATGGGAGGCCTACTAGACAATCAGAGGAATCTAATTGAAACTGAAAATATAAATCAGGGGAAGGGTGGGGGTTACTTCCTCTGGATTTAGTTGCTTCCTATCACAAGTGCTTGGGGGCTAATGCCATGCATTTCAAGGAGCAGTAAACTGCTCTTCAATTATTAAAGGTGCCCTAATGAGAGACAAATGAGCTCATACCATATTGACTGTACCATTAAGTCATTTGCATGGGGAACACAGAATATGGCAAACTGCTCCATGGGTGCAGTAGAGAGTCAGGTAAAGTATTTCTTTATTTGATCAACCATTTAGTAGGGTCATTTCAACAACGCAGATTGTACATTAAAATTACATTTCACCTTCATAAGGTTAACAATAAAAGTTACTTCCTAAAGCTATAATTTATATAATCAGCAAATAATGTATGTTCTCCCTGTAAATGACCATACAGGAGGAGAAATTACTTAATAATAATTTTTGGAGTCATACTTATCCTGTTGCAGAAAAGTTTTCTATATACTGTATTGAGAGGCTACTATGAAATGGTATTCACCTTAAAGAAATCAGATTTAGATATGTAGTATTCTTAGTTGTAAACAATTCACTGGGATAATAAAGTATTTATTGTTCTAAACAAGATAAAGATAATTTTCCTTGAAAGATGTAAGTATCAGGTTACTTATATCATCAGACAGTATCTGGACATTTAAGTATAATATGTTCTAAATTCTCTTTCTCTAATCTGCAACCACAAAAGTATTGCTAGATACTTTAACACTTCAGTAACTGTATTAGATTAAACCACAGAAGTAGGTTTGAAATTTAAAAATGATAAGTTTTTCATCATTTCATTCCTGAGCTAGCCACATATATGGCTCAAACCTGTGGCTAAACTTTGACAGCTATAAAGATAGAAGAGCTTATTAGTACCAAGATAGGACATACAGTATCCTTCTAGTATCCTTCTCTAATAAGTCCTTTAAATTAATTTTGAGAACATAGTCATAGTTCTTACCTATGGCAATCTGTTCTGATAGGAGTTATAATAATTTATGAATCCAAATTCTTGCAAGGTTAATTTAATTCAAGTCAGGAGGGCTTACACCCAATCTTCATCAATGTATTTTGTGCTGCAGGGTCAGTGACTCAGCAGGTAGTACACTCACTGCTTGGGCTGGAAGATCAGAAGTCCCTGGGTCCTTGACACACCAGATACTTGGGGTAATAGCTATAACTGACACTGTAGTTCAGTATGAGGGCTACTGCACTGTTAAGGTGACATCCTTTTGATGAAACTTTAAACTGAGGTCCTTCTGCCCGTCATTGTCCAGGAAGAAGAAAATATCCCATGGCATTCATCAAACAGAGTAGGAGGATTTTTATTGAATAAAATATAGTACAACAGTATAGCTAAAATATAAACTCAGTACATTAATACAGTATATATGTATTCCCTTAAAAAACAGTAGGGATGTTTTTACTGATAGAAACAAATATATACAGATATAAACAGAAAAGAAAAACAACACCCAAATTCATACACTATTCAACAAGTAAACAAATGAAAAAGAAGCAATTATTTATTTATTTTTATTATTATTATCTGAGTCTTGGATTACACCACCTTTGAGCAATACAACTCATTTACAAAGGTTCCAAGTCAGTAGTACAAAAACAAAACAAGGTAAACAATAGATAAGTAAATAGCAGATATCTAGAATATGCTTGAAAAAAGAATGCATCAAAAGCAATCAAAATGGCGCTTACTATTGCTCAATATAACAGCAGAGGAAGAAAGGGCAGCCTGGGGGGCTTAGTCAAATTCTAGGAGAGAAAGTAATGGAGTTCAAGGTGGGGAATGGGAGAAATAAGAGAGAGAAGGAAATGAGTTGCACAGGAGGTGGAGAGGGAAGGAGCAGAGTTGCAAAGGAGGTAATGGGATAGAGAGATGAGAGAATGGGGAGGTGGAGGAGGGAAATGGGGTGAGTGCAGAGAGAAGGGAGAGTGCTGGTGAAGTGAGGGAGAGGAAGACAAATTAGTAGTAAAAGGAGAAGAGGTGGCGTTTAGTCAGGAGAGGAGGCAGCTTAGCAGGCCTTGTTGAAAACCCAAAGAGACAGAAATATGGGTTGAGAGAGGTAAGAGAGAAACATAGGTAGAAGGAGGGAAGAAGTTGCAAAGAGATGGCATGAGATAAGAGAATTGGTGGAGGGTGGAAGAGGGAAGGTTAATAGGAGCAAGGGAAGAACTTGAAGATGCGAGGGCAGAGAAGAAGCAGGGGCGAGGGGTGGAGAGGGAAAAGGCTCGAGGGTAGGATCGAAATGAAGTGCCAAGAGTTAAAAGTGCCGAAAGGTATATGTGCAATGATAATCAATCAATCAATCAATCAAAGTCTTTATTTAACCAGGCAATCACCATTAAGCAAGTTCATTTTTGAGGTGGATCTGGGTTTGTTAACAAGGAACAAGGGACAATATACATGGGATGCAACATACAAGAAAATAGTAATAATACAAATAAAGTGAGATGCAATAATACAGTATATACAAGGTCTCAGCAGGTAGCATTGACAGTAGTATATGTTTGGAACAGAAGATACAGCTAGTTTTGGGTAGGACACAATTATTCATAACAGTAAAGAAATGTACATATCAGGTGCACTGAACACAAATAAAACCTAATGTAAGAAGATATATAGTGATACGTTATGGAGAATTTAGAGCTGGAACCAGGGTTAAAGGAATGTGGAAGGACAGATATGGAGGTGAAAAGAGTGAAGAGTCGATTATAAATGTGATCAATCTTTTAACAGTAGTAATTAGAGTGTGCTTGGACTTTTAGGAGTCACTATTTAGAGTAGACAGGCACAGGACTCCTTCTTATGATGTAGATATAGAGATTTAAAAGCTGCTAGACTGATGGGGTGAGTTAATTTCAAAGTTTTTTGCAGCTTGTTCCACAGCTGAGGGAGCACAAAGCTGATGGCTGCTCTGCCAATTTTACTTTGTAAACATAAAGGTAGATATATGAGGTGCTTCTCAGGGCATACTTCCGCAGAGTGCACAAAGGTAAACAGACAGAGATATACTGGGGCAGTTTATTTGAGATAGCTTTGTATGTCCAAACTGCAGCATTTTTTTGTCATCTGCAAGGGATGGCCATCCCACTGCCGTGTACAATGCACAGTGGTGGGCTGAGTATGGAAGACCCGTGATAAATCTTATGACTCTGTGATAAAGTGTATCGAGTTTGGCTAGGGTACCTGCAGGTCCCTGACTATATAGAAAGTCTGCATAATCCAATAGGGAAAGAAAGGTAGTTTGAACCAGTTTCAATTTAACGTCTCTTGTGAGGAGATTATTAATCCTAAAGAACAGACCAAGACTTTGTCTAAGTTTCTTTGCCAGTTCTTCTAAGTGATCTGTGAAAGTAAATCTATGGTCTAACAAGACCACCAGGTACTTAAACTTTGGTACGTAATCCAACCGCTCACCTAGAATGGTTGTGATCTGTGAGAGTGTCCCAGCAATTGCAGGATTTATTGCATTTTGAAGGGGCGAGAGGAACATTGCTTTGTTTTTTTTTTTGCATTTAAGAGCAATTTCTGGTTTATAAGCTAATGTTGCAGCAGATTAAATTAATTTTGAAGGGCTTTACAGGATGCTTCAGGTGTGGGGCTACTAGCATATAGTACCATATCATCCGTGAATAGGTGTATTTGTGCTTCTTTGATGGGGGCATCTATGTTGTTAATGTAAATGGTGAAGAGCAAGAAACCAATAATGGAACCTTGCAGTACACCCCTCAATAAGGGTTTTGGTGGAGAAACTTCCCCTTCTGCCTTTACTTGTTGAAGTTGTCCTGAGAGGTAGTTGGAGAACCATTTAAGGGATAGGGAATCTGAACCAATGTTCCGGAGGGACGACAGAAGCAGTCTACGATCATGGTATCAAATGCCTTGCTTGGGTCCAGAAAACTGCATGAGCAAAGTTTTTTGTCTAATTCAAGCTGCCAGTTGTTTGTAACCTTGGCTAGAGCAGAGATTACTGTGCTGTGGTCTAAAACTGGATTGTAAAGGGTTGAGCAATTTTTCTGATTCGGGTACTTCCAAAGCTGGGGTCACTACTTTATCCATCTTTGATATGGAAGGTGGCAGTAGTTATTAAAGAGCTCACTAGATCTCCAGCAAACAAAAGACCACGCAAGAACTTTCAAATAGGTAGATCACCCAGGACAAGGATCATTGAAGAGATGAGTAATGGGACTCGAGGACATGGTAGCCAACCTTTCGAAACAGGTCAATGAGTTGGCCCCAACACTTCCTAGTGTCCAGCTGAAGGAAAAGATCTTCGATTCTTTCAGGGAGGTAGGCTGCAGAGAGAAGGATGGACTGGGGATGGATTTTCCTTGTGTATCCAATCTAAGTTGCTGGCGGAGGAGGAGTCAAAGGCTAGCCTGAAGTGGCAAAATGATTATTGAGAGCATCAAGAATAGACGGTCTGTTGGAGATGACAGTATTGCAGATCAAAATTTTAGTAGGTAGGGAATTTACAGTGGTGCGATCTTCAATGTATTTGATAGTCCTCCAGAATTTGGAGGCATTTCTTGAGGAGCTCTCCAGCTGAGAGCGGTAGAAATTAGCTTTGGCTTCTCTGACCATTTTGGTGCAGAGGTTCCCCACCCTCCGGAAAGAATTCCAGTCATTTGTTAAATTAGTTTTCCTAGAAGTTCTCCAGAGTACATCCCTTCTCTGCAATGCATCTTTCAGGTCTTCTGTAAACCACCGACAGGATTTGTTTCTGGCACAAACATTTACTATGGGAGCATACTTGTTGAGAGCCCCTAGCACAATTTCTGAGAAAATATCATAAGCCGTAGTCACGGACTTGGCTAGATAGAAGTCCTGCCATTGCATGTGGTCTCTTAGGCCTGATATATACCCATGGAGATCAAAGTTGCATATGCACCTTTAAAAGGAGAATTGTGGTGCAGATTATAGGCTGGTTGCTTATGGCTCTACCTCTGCTATATCCCTTCACAGGATCACTGTTGCTCTTAACAAAGCATGCAGACTCCTTACTGGGCTGCCACCTCGCACACATTTATTTATTTATTTATTATTGACCGGTAAGTGCAATAGAAAGTCCTTCTATTTTCAGGCATGATGTAGTGCCAACTGACCTGAACCAGAGTAAGCTGTTGGTGGTATTTTTTTTTAGTAGATGAAATTTCTCCAGGAGCCGAGGAATTCCCTACTCTGCTTCCTGTGAGCAGGGGGACCCAATTCCTGTGGGACCAAGATGGCTGCCTCTGGACTTGCTGTGGAGGACATAGAGGTGTTGGAGGCAGGGGTTGGTCTCTCCCTGTCTCTGGATTGCCAGAGACCACATCGATTCTTCCTCAAGCTTCTTCTAATGGATCTAAGTTGCATGCATCTCCCAGTTCATTTCCTTCCTCAGAAACCTCGATTGATCAAAGTAAGCAAACAATTGTTTCTTCCCAGTCTGTTCCTTATACTGCAATAGTTAGCATCTGCTAAAGTGTCTCTACATAATACTGAATGTTTCATGACCTACAGATGTGGATGCTTTGCTATTACTTGAGGAAACATCTATTTTACAAAGAAACAGGAGCTTTAGTGCTTAAGAACTCAGCTTTGCTGCTGTCTACTGATTCTGACTCACTGTTGCAGACTGCTGTGTCAGACACCTGAAAGACAGCCTTGACATTCAGCATTCCAATGCGGTCTGTTCGACGATTTCTTCTGCTCCTGCTGCTGAAAGTTCTCTTGAACACCTTGCTGTTTCCCCCCGATCTTCTTCCATGAACCTCTGCATCTGACTTGCCCCCTCCAGAGGTTGTTCCTCGGGTAGACTGGTCAGTTGACTCTGCTCTTGTTGCAGCAGGGTGGGAGAGGGATCCAGTTGTCGGTACCTGGTGCTCCGGTCCTTCCCCCATTTGGATCACCCCTGCAGATGCCCCAGCTGTTTCTCCTGTGCACAACCAGTTGGACTTCACGCTTACGCCTGCATTGCACTTAACACAGAATCAATTCTCAATTTACCAGTTTCCACTTCTCCTGCAGCTCCGTTTTCAGACGCCAACCCTCTTCACCGAAGTTTACCACCCCAGGGCCCTGGTCTACCACCTCAACAGACTGAACGACTGACTTCTCTTGCTTCTCTACATCTACTAAAATGTATGCATCTTGTTTTTCTGTTCCCACCCAACAGGCTAAGAGACGCACTGCTGTCAGATTACAGTATTTTGGGGGTTTACCTGAAATGCCTGATAGGGTTTTTTGTTAGGCGCACTTTGCTTAAAGACTCCATGAAATTTGCTGCTTATGATATCCACACATTAATACATGTTTCTAATGAGTCCCATTTTGATACAAGTTTTAAAACCTTAAAAGGTTTAGAGAAATTTTGGTCCCAGTTTCATCTGTTGAAAAATACCCCTTTATGGTCACCTTTCAGTGCAATTCCTTTAATGAAACCTGCACAAAAGACTGTCACTATTCTGTTTAGAAATGAAGGTGTTAGTTTGAACAATATTACAGTTTGTCTGAAACAAAGATGTACAGTGCTGTCTGACTCTGAAGCTATTTTTGATTCAGAACTTGTCAGGACGGAGGGTGGAAGGTTAGGGTTATGTCAGACTACTGATACTGGTATTCAACACCTACCCAATAGTTTTCTGTTAGGCAGAGATAGGGGAGTTTTGTTCTGATCTGGACAACCTAAAGCCTGTTATATGTGCGGTTCCACCTCTCATCTCAGCAGCATTTGTGACACTATTAAATGTACTGTTTGTGGTGGTCTTGGTCATGTAGGCTCACAGTGTACTGAAGAACCTCTCTGTGTTTTATGTGAAGACCTGGGACATACTTTTCAGCAATGTTCCTGGGCTGCACATAATTCTCCTACTTTAGCTGATGGAGAGGAGCAATGGTTTATTATTACAGTGGCCCAATGCTCTAACATTAAGAGTCCCTCTCTTTTACTTCTACAGTTTCCCTTCCCCTCCTACTACTTTAGCTGAATCACATAGTGTTGTTTCCACTACCACTGTAGTAACTGCTGGGAGGATTTGACAGAGTCTGTCCCACAACCTGTTACATTTTCTCTATCTCCCACCCTCCTTCTTCCCCAGTTCTTCCTAGCTGTTCTACTTCGGTAGCTCTTCTATGGGACCCCACCCGCACCATTAGAAACAATGGAACCTGACCCTTTACTACACCTTCTAGAATTACAAGGGGTTCAAGAAAGTTTGGTTCACCTTTCTCTAAGGCTCAGAGGGCAGAGACTCTCCCTTTGACAAATAAATATGAATTGCTGCGACATACTTGAAAACACAGACTCTGACTCTTCTTCTGTCTAGTCCTCTCACCCTGAACTTACTACAGATACTGAAGTCCCTATCGACAATGTGGGTCCCAAAAGAAAGCCAAGGCCAAGACAAAACATAAAGAATGTACCCTGAGGAAGGGTAGACAGAGTGATTGCTGTACATATGTCTTCTTTTTTGCAATACATACTGTTAATGTTAACAGTATAAAAAAACAACATAAGAGGGATTCAGTTTTTTTGGTTTTTGTCTTGTCTTACTGCTGGTCTCATACTTCTACAAGATGTTAGATTCCATTCTTTGCCTGAAATTTCTAGGGCCCCAAAATCCTGGCATTTAGGCCCCTCATATTGATCATTTGGACAGAAGACATGTTCTGGGGTGGGTATTTTGTTTCATCTTCCTAATGTCTCTATTATTAAGATTCTAGATTTATGCCCTGGCAGAGTATTATTGATAGACTTTAGGTTCCTTTCTATCCCTTTTCGGATTATCAATATTTATGCCCCACAAACCAAGTCGCTTAGGATTGAACTCTTGAAAGTGGTTCGACCCTATCTTTACACCTCTATGCACGTCATTTTTGGTGGTGATTTCAATTGTGGGTTGTCCACTAAGGACAGGTCCTCGATCTCAAAAACCATAAAATTATTTTGTGATACCACTTTTCTCAAAAATCTTTTATTTTCTGCAAAACTGAAGGATGCATATCTTTCTCTCACCCAGACACATACACCTACCTTTCATAGAGGCTCTTTAGCTACTCGGATAGATTTGTTTTGTGTGTCCTCCTTTACAAACTTCTGCTGCTGAAGTACAGGTGGCTGAATTTTCAGATCATGATTTGCTTACCATTTTCCTTGTCCTAAGAATGTTGCTACTTTTGGTCTTGGCACTTGAAATGTAATGTTTCCTTATTGAGAATTCTCTGTTGTTAACACTTCTTAAATCTTTTTTCAAAACAGAAAATTGGTGTTTTTCTTCATGATGATCCTTGGTGGTGGTGGTTAGATACGAAGAGGGATTTGATGAAATTACTGAAATCCTTTAGCAAAACCCATCATGAAGATTGTTATTTCACATACCATAGGACACAACATCAGCTGCAAAAAACTCCTTACCCTTTCTTATACCACTGTCCAGGATTTTTCTTCACAAAATTAGTACCCTGAAAAAATTTTTAATGAAATATCACTCCAAAAAATATGCTTCAATGCAACAACATTACCGTTTTAGTGTAAAAGGTGCCTATGATGTGATCTGCTCATTTGTACATTTTTCTAAACAGATTATGGGGAGAACCATTGATACTATTGTGACTGAAGCTGGTCATACAATTATTGATTCTAGGCTTATTCAAAATTATGTGGCCAAGTATACTCAAAACTTATTCAGTCCATTTCCTATATGTCTACATGATATATTGACCTTCCTTAGTCCCATTTCTGTTCCTGATGTGCAACAATCAGTATCTGATATGCTTGCTTGTAATATTCAGGCATGAGAAGTAGTTGAGGTCATCACAACTCTGTGATCTGGAGTATCTCCAGGCTTGGATGGCCTTCCGAATAAGCTTTATAAATTGCTTAATATTGAGTTGAGAGTGGAATTGGCTGCAGTTTATAACTTCCTTTTAAAAGCTGATACTTTGCCATTAGAATTTAATATGGGTAGTACCTTCTATATCCATAAGAAAGGAGACAGAACATTAATGACTAATTGGAGGCCTCTTAGCCTATTGAATACGGACTTTAACATTTTAACTAAAATGATTGCTCTTCGTCTAGCAAAGCTGGCCCCTCTTGTTATTTTGGAAGCTCAATCTAGTAATGTTCCAGGCAGAAATATACATAATCATGTCCTTTTATTACAGAAATTGGTGGAACATGGCAATTCAAATAGGTTAACAGGCCTCCTGTATTCATTGGATCAAAGACAAGCATTTGATTTGGTGAGTCATGACTTTTTATGGTAGGTTTTGAGACATTATAGGGTTCCTGTGACCACTCTCTCCTGATTACGATTATTATATTCTACAGCCACTTCTATCCCTCTTGTTAATGGCTGGAAGGGTCCTTTGATACCTTTAAAGAGAGGTGTTAGACAAGGGTGCCCACTCAGTTCCCTTTTGTATATCTCTTTTTTGGATCCCTTACTTCGCACCATTAATACAGCACACAATGTTAGGCCTATTTGTTCCTTACCACTTTCTGTTTTAGCCTATGCTGATGACATGAGTTTAATAGTAGCTGATGTTCCTTTGGCAGATGCATCTCCATCTCTAAGTCCTTTGTGGTCTTGTTTCAGGAGCATCCCTGAACCTGGAGAAATGTGTCGTTGACAGCTTGGATCTCAGCAGTGAATGATGTAATAGTTTCCAGTATTGCACTTTGTGACATCCCTATTAAGATTGTGGGCATTCTGTTTGGCTCAGGAGCTTAGTCATTCTCAACTGGACTTCCAAACTGGACCTAGTGCAGGCCAAAGTTTCTCTTTGGAACACCAGGAAACCCAACAAAAAAAGAGGGTTTACTTGATAAAGTCTTACTTGTTCTCAATTTTTTGTTTTTGGCTTTATGTTTTCCTCCCATATTTGAAACCAAACTTGAGTATATTTTTTTTGAGGGCCTTATGGGCAGCCGCCTGAATCCCACTAAGTGTTCCTTTACCTGCTTACCTTTCAAGGAAGGTGGTCTTAATATGATACACCCATTATTTTTTATAATAGTTTATTTTTGTGATTAATCTTAAACCACTTTTAGTTAATTATGATGTGGGATGGGAATTTTGATTTTTTCAATCCTGTCAACCCTGGTTTCATCTTTTGGACCTAACACTTTGAGACAGGTTAAACATATATCTTCTACACTTCTCTTATCTTCAAGCGGTACCTTTTGCCATTTAAAACCAGCTGGAAAGATTACTAGCTATATGATTTTGACTCAAAATAGGAAAGCTATTTATAATTTTTTGATAGATACCACTTGTTGCAGACCTTGTAATTTTTCCTAAATGTCCTCTTACTTCTTTACCTGCTTTATACACACTGTTAAGAATCCTTGCATCCCCCAGAAGATGTGGGATCTACATTGGCTTAGCTGTCATGAATGGATCAATATTAAGGCAAATCATAAACATAAACAGCTGAATGATCGATTGTGTTCCAGACCTTTATGTATAAATCAGGATGAATCAATACAACACCTGTTTTTTTTTTGTTCCTATATCACTGGTTTTTGGTTATTTTTGGCAAATAGATGGAAGGAACCTTTATTTACTTTCTGTTACTTATGAGATGTTATTGTATGGTAGGTTTCTGGCAACCTGGAAAAGTGGAATATTGACACTCTAAACTTATTGTTTAGCCATCATTAAATGGCATTTATGGACTGCTCGCTGTCTTTCCACCTTGCAGCAAAAGATATGTCCCACTTCCATTGGTGTCCAAAGTATTGAACAGGATTTAAAGATGTCTATTTTTCTGAACTAAGAAGTTTGTCATCTGGATCATTGTTTGCTTTTTGGAAATGCTTACATGGGTAACTGATTCTGATTTTCCTGTTACATGAGTCTTTGTATTTATTTTTGTCAATGTGATTTTGGTTTGTAGTTTGTTTGTCATCAAAATTTCTCCTACTCTTCACCAGTAGGGGACTGCTGGCTAGTGAGTTTGTCGGTTTTGGGCTGTGCTGGAGCAGGAGATGGATGTCCTGCTGCTGGCTAGTGAGTTTGTCATTTTGGCTGTGCTGGAGCAGGAGATGGATGTCCTGCTGGCTGCAGGGGCATGTTGCAGACAGTCGGTCTGAAGTTTTGATTTTGAAGTTTCTTGACACTCCTAGTATGGATATGGATTCTGTGCCTAGCGTGCCTGTATTTGACAAAAAGATGGCTTGTGGATTTACTCTAGATAAAGAGAGGGCTGCACTCTAATTCCCACAAGATGTGCCTGTTTGCAATTTTCTCTGCCTTGAGCAAAAATAGCTGTGTGAAGAAGAAGCTCCATTTTCAGTCCCGGCAAAATGAACTGAAAGCTGCACTGCAGCTGCGGATCAATGCTCTGTGAATAAGCAACCTGCACTGCAAGCTGTGCACAGTGCTGCCTTATCTGCTGACATGCGTGCCTACACTTATAGATTCTTGGAGCTGATAACAGCTGTTCTAGATGAGCAGCAATCAATGAAACAAGACACTGCTACTTTACTTACTCCTCTACTGGGGCTGGGCAAGAGCCCCTTGTTTGTCTTCTTTCAAAGGTAATCTTTCGAGACTCAGTGAGATCTCAACAGGTCTCTCAACCTCAGGTACTGTTCTTGAGTGTAATGCTTAAGTTCCTAACCTACAACAGTGGGATGGTCTGACGAAAAAAATCAATGGTCTGTAGAAACGGCTTTGCAGGCTGCTGGGTGGGAGAAATCTAACTCTGTGCTTGGTCGGTTCTTTCCATTTCAGTTTCCAGCAAGATAACAACTAATATTCAAGATTGTTCCTCATAGTAACTGATAAGACTAAGGATTGGGGATATGTAATGATATTGTTTCACCTTTACAGGTGCCTGAAGGCTTAGAACTGGTTACATAGAACTTGTACTACCTTTTGCTACAAGATGGTGCTGCTTGCCCACTTAGCATTTGTACTTCTAGGGAACATGAGCAACTTTCTCAAGGACAATCTAGAAGCCTACTAAAACTTTTTGCATCTTTATTCGAGTTCTGTTTTTCCTGCTAAATTATTTAGATGCCATTAGGCTATTGGCACAGCAAGCTAAATGTATTTCCAGACTGAAAGCGTATTGTTAGAATTTGCCTTTGGTTCCATGTTTTTTTACTCCAGCTGAAATATACGTCACTATATGTTTCAGATATTCGTTTTTGATTTCAGCTAAACAGGGTAGTGTTTTACAAAATTTGGTCTCAATATTTGCTTTTTAAAAACCTCTGCCTTATGGGTCTTTTTTGGTTATGCTCCACAAAACCTGCACAATCGCATGATTACAGTAATATTTAGGAATGAGGGTGTGTATCACAGATCTTTGTTTTGGCTTAAACAGTGTGTACAGTGCAGGGTAATCCTGAGCTCATATTTGATGAAGACCATATCTGGAATGGGTGGAAAGTACACATTGTTCTGTCTACATCTGATTCTGACTAATTCATTTTGCTAGCAGTTTCTTTCCTGGGGAAAGATAGAGGTGTTCTATTTATGCTGGCCAACCCAGGCTCCGCTATCGCTAGGGGCTATGGGTCACCTTAGCAGTATGTGACCACCAAATGCACCACTTGTAATGAATTGGGCCGTGTGCTGCCATATGTCGAATGATCAAGTAACTTATGCGGTGGAAAAAGGTCATACCTATCATTCCTGTCCTCAGCAGCTCCATAACCTGGGTGAACAAGCTGACGGTGGATGCGGGTGCTCATTGCCTAGCTCAATGGCCCAGGCCCAGCGTTTGGCCTCTGGGCCTCAAGAGGTGCCTCCGGATCAACTCCTGTGACTACTTCCTAGCTATTCTTGGTGGTTCAGTACTACCTTCGACATGCCTCTCCCAAGACGTTGTGCTACTACCGCCTCCTGTGGCTCCCCAGTGGTGGTCTCTGTACCCAGGTAATGGCAGAACTATTGTTTCTGAGGCTTGCTGACCTCCTGTGCCTTTGCAGATGTTTCCCAAACACCTTACCACCTTAAAGTAAGACTACTAGACTAGGCAGCACTGGATGCAGCCAGATGCTAAAATGCCCAAACATCTGACATCTCTGTTAAAATAGATTTGCCTCTGCCCATTGAAGGAACTCTGGGAATGACTCTGAAGGTTCCTCTGTTATTTCTTCTCATTCCTGGACTAGGGTTCTGAGTTGGAAGAACCCTCCCCTGGATGCGTACCTCTTCCTGGGAAGCAAACTGGGAAAACTAAACATCTTAGAACTATTAGGCCTCCTCCTAAAAGCTTCCTTGAATAGAATTATGCTCACGTTTTTTTGTTTTTCTTTTGATAATTATAATGCCTCTATCTATTTATTCTATTAATGTGAATAGTATTAAGAGTCTTTGAAAAAAAAAACTGTATTTTTTCATATTTAAGCCTCTTCTCATGGTATTATTTTTTGCAGGATACTAGGTTGTATGTCATTTCTGAACTGAAGCAGGCCATTGATTTTTGGCATTCAGGTCCTTCTTTCTGGTCTTTGGGGAAGAAACCGTTCGGGTTAGCCATTTTGTTTCATAATATAGAAGTGCATCTGGTTAAATTAATTGATCTCATCCCAGGTCGAGCCTTGATATTGGATGTTAGGTTATTTAATGTCCTGTTTCGCTTTATCAATGTTTATGCCGTCAAACAAAGGTAGTACGATGAGTTGTTTCAGGCTATTCACCCTATTTGTATTCTGCTCACCATGTTCTAGATACTTTAATTGTGGGACTAAAAATTATGGACGGGTAGGCATACTTATGACTACAAGAGTATTTTTGTGCTATGACCTGGTTTATCTACTATGATTTGGAATGCACATTTGAGGGATGCCTACCTTAAAACAGTGGGTAAAGTGGATCCTACTTTTTTTAGGAATACCTCTGCCACAAGAATTGATTATTTTTTGTTTCACCTCTTTACAAATTGCAAAGGCACAAACCTTTCCGGTGAATTTTCTTAGATCATAACATTTTATTTTTTGTTGTTTGATAATTTTCTGCACTCCTATTGGGCTAGGATATTGAAACCAATGCTTTGTTACTGGCTAAAGGACTGTCCAGTTAGATCCTGACATATTTTATCCAAGCTAGAAATCTGTTTTGATATGTATACGGACCTCAGTATTTGGTAAAGATACTGTGAGGAGTTGACTACTTTTCTAAAATCATATGGAAAGATAATTCGGAGGAGGTTTATAGGACTTATTTTAATATTAGGTTGCAACTTCAAAACTTTTATCTTTAGCTTCTATCTGCAACATGATTTTTTGGTGCAGATACAAAATATTAACAACAAATAGTATATCATTTATTGCAGGAAAACACTTGCACTTCCAACAATTATTTACACCTATGGTAAAAGGGCTATATTTGCCCATATGAGGGGCATGCAGCTCTGAATTTAAACCAGACTATGACGGTTTGTTTGATACACAGGGTAATTTTATGTATCAGACACTAGACAGATCTCATTATTGTTTCACATCATACATCTCAAACCTTTATTCCTCCCCTGAATTTGTTCTGATACCTTGAAATTTATCTGATTCAGTTCCAGTTTTGCCTACTGATCAATTATTACAACTCTTTGATAACTGATATTCTACCACTATGGAAAAAGAATATGGCCTTTAGAACCAACAAAGCACCTGGTGGAGATGTATTTATCTAGTGAATTTATAAATTTATTGGTCCACATATTTGGACGAATTAGCAGCTACCTTTATTGTGGTATCCTTTCTTTTTCCCCTTCTACGTATGACAGAGGTATTTTAATTCACATTTTAAACAAAAAGGTGATAAATGGTGCATAAATACTGAGACTGATTTCTTTATTTTAACACAGATTTCAGATTCTAGCTAAAATTTTAATAATCATCTCTATTGGTTGCTACTCACATTTTATCCCAGCTCAGGCATACTAGTACCCAGTAACTAGTTTCAGATCATTTAATTTTATTACGAGAACTTTTGGTTATAGTTTCTGCATAGATGGATGGTTTAGTGTTTTCTGATGAAAGATGTTTTGACTTTTTAGTATATTCTTTGGCAGTTTTACAAAATATGGTTTGCTATTGCAATTATCAATTGTTAAATGTTTATATACCACAGCAACAGTTACTGCTCTGATCAGGGGTTGGAAGGACCTGTGTTACCTGTGTGGAGGAGGTATGTCAGGGTACCCCTTAGCCCTTTATTATTAGCCTGCACCAATGGGGTGCAGCCCTCCGACAGCCAGTCGGCGGGGCGGGCGGCAGGCGGTGGGATGCTGCCACCCGCCGCCGCCGGGGGAGGGGTGGTGGCTCGTGGGTGGGGTGGGGAGACACTAGACACCAGGGAGATGTTTGGGGTTGTCATTGACATTCTGCCCGCTGATCAAGTATTACGGTCCACTGGACCACCAGGAGATATTCGGGTTGGGGGTCTTTTACATTCTGCCCGCGATCGGGCATTGGGAGCTGTTTGGGCAGGGGGTTTCATGATACGCTTTTGCCCGGATCGGGCATTGGGAGCCGTTTGGGCGGGGTTCATGATACCTTCTGCCCACGATCGGGCATTGGGAGATGTTTGGGGGGGTTGTTTTTATGTTCTGCCCGCGATCGGGCTGGTGGGGGGGCACAGGGACTGAGTTGGGGGCCAGCCACGGGTGGCAGCTGCTGTGTTGCGCCCTGCAATATAGCAGCTCACCTGTGGGTGGCCCTCAACTTGATCTTTTTTTGTTTGGCTCAAAGTTGTGCAGGCGCAGGTTGGGGGTTGCGCATGCACAACTCTGCACAACCCGACTGAATATCGGGTTGCGCAGTTTATGCATGGTTCCTCCCCCTCCTGTTGAGCATGCATTCATTTGCATTGCGCTGTTGCTCAACCTGTTTTCAGTGGCACAACTGCCTCCTGCTGAATATCACAGAATGGCGCAATGTAGGACTTGCGCATGGGCAACCCTGTTGCGCATGGCTCACCCCTTTTGAATATCTGGGCCCTAATGTTTGACTAAGTATTATCCAAAGATACCAAAACAAAAAAATGTTCACTAGCAGCACTAGAAACAAAATTTAGATTTTGGGAGCAATTAGCTCTAAAAAATAGCAAAAAAAGAGGTTTTTGAAGAGTTTATTGGCTGTGAAGCACCAATCTGAACTGCTCTCTGGCTCAACAGACAATATACTGTGCAGGAAACAGCCTGCACATGATATTTCAGCTATTTTCCCACATTGCAAATTTGCAGGCAAAATTGAAAAGCATTGGTGAAACTGGTTAAATCTGGCGAAATTTCGCATTGAGTGAAATCGCCATCCTAGGTGAAACATTTCTCATAATAAGGATATTACGCAAAATAATTTGCTAGGTGTAATTTTCAAATTTTGCATAACTCTAATGCCAAGTAGGAAACCCATCCTACTGCAAATCTTAAAAATGTTCATATTTTGAGTAGATTTTGTAAAATTATGAACAATTTTCAACGTGCATGTTTCTACTGCAAATCTTAAAACATATTTTTTTTTATATAAAAAGTTTGAGTTTTCAAAACCAAACACTGTAGGAGTAGCAAAAGTGTAATAATAACGATGTTAATAACAACCAGTCAAATCAAATATCTGCAAAATAGAAACAGAATTGTTTGCAGAAAAGGACCAGTAGGCCCATCTAGTCTACCATATTTTCCTTGCCTAACACAACAGTCTGGACCCTATCTGGTCACAGGTATCCCTCCCTCCTCCCTTTCCTCCACATATTTTGCCCATGTCCCTACCCCACACATACTTGAAACTTACCACTGTCTTTGCCCCTACCACCTGTTTGGCAGGCTGTTCCAGGAGTACACTACCCTTTCTGTGAAGAAGTATTTCCTCACATCCCTCTTGAAACTCCCCACCTCAAGCTTCATAGCATGTCCCTGTGTTCTACTGTACCTTCTGTCCTGAAAGAGACTACCCTTCTGCACCTTTTTCACCCTGTGAAGTATGAATAAGTATCAGTCATGTCTCTTTTCATGCTCTCTCCTCTCCTCTCCTCTCCTCTCCTCTCCTCTCCTCTCCTCTCGGAGTACATGTTGAGCTCTTGCAGCCTCTCCTTGTATGGTTCCTTGTGCAACCCAGCACGATTAAGGTAGCTCTCCTCTGGACTGCTTCCATCCTGTCAATGTCCTTGTAGAGGTGCAGCCTCCAGAGCTGGACACAGTACTCCAGATGAAGTCTCACCAGTGAGCAATACAGTGGAAGCACCACCTTTCTTCTCTTAGAAACATAGAAACATAGAATTTGACTGCAGATAAGGACCGCTTGGCCCACCCAGTCTGCCCATTTCCCTATCTGATGGATAAGCTGCAGATCCTAGTTAACCAGCAGCCTACTTCTTCCTACCCCACCCCCTAGAATTGCCTTATGACTGTCCCATGCATGCTTGAATTCCACCACTGTTTTTGACTCCACAACCTCCTCTGGAAGGCTGTTCCATACATCCACAACCCTCTCTGTGAAAAAATACTTCCTTAAATTACCTCTGAGCCCCTCTTCTATCTTCAAATTGTGCCCCTTGTTCTTGCACACCTCTTTTTGAAAGATGCTACCTCTTGGACTTTGTTGATTCCTTGAGGTACTTGAAAGTTTCTATCATGTCCCCCTCCTCTTTCCTCGAGGCTATACATATTAAGCTCCTTAAGTCTCTCTTCATATGTCTTCCGTGCAGACCCTGCACCATTTTAGTTGCCCTCCTGACAGCTTCCATCCTGTCTATGTCTTTGTGGAGATTGGGTCTCCAGAACTGCACATGAGTACTCAGATGTGATCTCACCAGCTGTCTGTACAGAGGATAATAACTTCTTGTTTTCTGCTGGTGATGCCTCCCTATGCATCCCAGTATCCCCCAGCCCTCCTGCTGCCCTCTCACATTGCTTGCCCACCTTTAGGTCATCTGATATGACTACCCCAGGTCCCTTTCCATTTTTGTTGTTGTTAGTATCTCACCCCCATTGTGTACTCTTCCCTGGGTTTTTGTTTCCAGGTGCATTACCTTGCACTTCTTAGCATTGAATCTAAGCTGCCATACATTTGACCATTCCTCTAACCTTGCCAAGTCCCTTCTCATCCTTTCCACCCCACCTTGTGCATCAACTCTGTTGCAGATCTTTGTGTCATCTGCAAAGAGACATACTTTTCTTCCAGTCCTCTGCAATGTCGCTTATAAAGACATTGAAGAGGACCGTCCTAATACTGAACCCTGTGGTACCCCACTGCTAACCCCTTTCTTCAGAGCGGACTCCATTTACTATTACTCTCTGTGTCCTATTCTCTAGCCAATTCTTTACCAAGCTGTCATCTTGGGACCCATCCCAGGCTGGCTAACTTGTATATTAATATTTTGTGTGGGACTGTGTAAAATGCCTTGCTAAAGGTCTAGGTAGGCCATGTCCACAGCCCCTCCCTGATCTACTACTTTGGTCACCCAGTCAAAGAAATCTATCAGATTTGTCTGGCATGACCTTCCCGCTGTGAATCCATGCTGCCTTGGGTCCTGTGCCCCTCTGGCCTCTAGGTACTAGACAATTCTTTTCTTCAGAAGTGATTCCATCATTTTCCCTACCACTGAGGTTAAACTAACAGGTCTGTAGTTTCCTGCTTCTGCCTTGCTCCCACTTTTGTGAAGGGGAATCACATCTGCCCTCCTCCAGTCCTCAGGTACCACCCCATCCTCCCATGATTTGTTAAGAGGGTAGTCAGTGGTGTCACTAGTTCTATCCTTAGTTCTTTTAGAATTCTGGGATGAATCCCATCAGGCCCCATTGCTTTGTCCACCTTCAGTTTTAAGAGCTCTTTCAGAACTCTTTCTTCTGTAAATAGGCTGGTATCAACTTCTGTATCCAGAGTGTTTCTACTGTTTGTTTTAGGTACCTCCCTCTTCCTTTGTAAATACTGAGCAAAAATATTTGTTTAGTATCTCTGCCTTTCACAGTCACCTCTGCCCACCCTCCTCCCCTTTATTAAGCCTCACTATCCCTCCTTGGTCTTCCTTTGCTCCCTGATGTACCTATAAAGGTTTTATCCCTTCTTAACTGAGTTGGCTATCTTCCTCGGTTTGGGCCTTAGCTGTTCTGACTGCCTTTCCAGCTTCCTTTTGTTTTAACTGATACAGTTCTCTGTCCTGTTCCTTCTGTGATTCCTTGTACTTCCTGAATGCTTTCTTTTTCTCTTGAACCTTCACTGCCACTACCTTTGAGAACCATAGTGGTTTCTACCTGCTTGCTTTGTTTATTTGCTTTACACAAAGGCTTGTTACCTCTGTGATGGCAGTTTTTAATATTCCCCATTGTTCTTCCACCCCTCCTTCCTGCCCATTTGCTAGTGCATTCCTTAGGCACTCACCCATTTTGGCAAAGTCAGCCCTCCTAAAATCCAGTACCTTTGTCTTTGTATGGCTTGACTCTATTGCTGTGTTTATTGTGAACCATACTGTTCGATGGTCGCTAGTTCCCAGATGGCTACCCACTTCTACATCTGTGATCCTTTCTTCATCTCCGTTTGAGAGAACCAGGTCTAAGATTGCTCCCTCTCGAGTGGGCTCCAATACTAGTTGTCTAAGGCATGCCCCCTGTAGGGCATCTAGAATAACCCCACTCTTAGAAGTGGCTGCTGCAACTGCACTCCAGTTAACATTTGGCATATTCAGATCACCCATCAGCAATATCTCCCCTTTATCTGCCATTCTAAGTATACTTTCTATCATTTCCTTGTCCATTTCCTCCCCCTGAGAAGGGGGGGGTCTGTATACAACCCCTGTGCAGATTGTGGTGCCATTGCCTGCCTCCAAATTGACCCACAGTGCTTCTTGCTCTTGCTAGAAATCCCCTTACCTATGCACCCAGCATCCTGCTAGCCTTACCTACTGCCTTGTCGCAGTGCTCTGCCACCTTGAGATCATCAGATATGATTAAAGAGATACACCTTCCCCTGCAGTGCCTCAGCAATGTCACTTATGAAGACATTGAAGAAGATAGGTCCCAGTACTGATTGATCCCAGTGGTACTCCACTGGTCACACTGCTGTCACCCAAGTGACTGCTGTTTACCATCACCCTCTGCCTCCCATCCTTTAACCACTTTGATACTCAGCTTACCACCTTCTCCCCAATACCCAGGTTGGTATGTTTCTTAATTAGCCCCCTGTGTGGTACAGTGTCAAATGCCTTAGTGAAGTCCAGAAAGGCCACACCCACTGCTTTCCCTGATCCACCTCCCTAGTCACCCAGTCAAAGAACTCTACCTATTACCTTATACTGCTATTCTACAACATAACATTTCAGATATTCAACTGATTGAGCATCATTTTGAGTAAATTTTGAAAATTACAAACATTTCTCAAAGTGCACACTAAGCAGGAAAACCATCCTAATGCAAATTTTTAAAAGTGTTGTGTTTTGAGCTGATTTTGTCAAAAAAATGATAAAATATTACTTTGCAATCATTTTTATTTTTAATTCTTTATAAGTAATTACTAATTGGTTTATTTAATCAACAAATTACATTGTATACCTTGTAGTACACCCCCTTTTGCAAACACATAACTCTTACCCTCTACTTTTAAGTTTTTAGAAAGTTTTTTTATGTAGAACTTTAACATGTAAAAAAGTGTGAGAGTAATTTTAACAATTTTTTGCAGCAATTGTATAATGCACATGCATGACCACTTAATTACAATTCATTGAAAAAGTGATTTCTAGCAACACCCTAAAAGACCTATTCTCAATAGACACCTATAAAACCTGCAAATTTCACATCTCAACTCTTGGCCATTTTAGCTACTGTATCTGAGCACAAAAATTAGGCTGTCAGAATGGGCAAAATATGTGATTTCAACCCTTTATATCTCTAAAAATACAAAGCTGATTTTCAAACAATTTGAAGGGTTAAAATACCATAGGGCTGAGAAGCAGCATGCAAAGTTGTGCAGTCCTAGGGTCTAAGATGCCTTAGAAAATGGATTAAAAAATCCTCAGTCTCCGATTGGCTGATAGGCTTGCCACGGTGATCATCTACCAGAGAACAGAGCCCAGGTTTTAAAAGTACCGTCACTAAGGACTGCACCACCCATATTAAAGGGCAAGGCAATTTTTTAGAATGTTATACTCACCATTTTCTGTCCCAGTAGCAGAGATTTGTTTCCAAAGAAGTTACCACTGAACGCACCCCCTCCAAGTAATCCAGAAAGCAGCAAAACGGTCATGTAATAAAAAAAGGCTTAACTGGCACCAACCCTACAAATATCTCTGACAGCAAGGTTTGTCTCACACTGCATAAAGCTGGTTACTAAATTGTGAACTGCAAGCCAGCAGCACACATCCATCAACTGGCAAGATTACCAGGGAGAGTCCTGTAGGGTGCTATATGGCCGAGCGACATCAAACAACTGTCCATACATAACTGAACAAAACAACCTGCACCATAGCCCAGAAATAAATAAAAAAACTCACTGGTGTAAGTAAATGACAAACAGGAGGTGACTTCTAACATAAAACATTCCCTGCTGGCATTCATAAGAACTGTACTACCTCGGCAGCTGCACAGTGAGGCTGTCTGCATATAACCAGCACTCATCTTACTGCTTGTAATCACAGTACCCTGTGGCACATCTAACAGACATGTACCAAATGCCACATGTTATTTCTAGGGCCACAAGTTATAGTACAAAAACATAAAAATTCAGTTAATCTCCGAACACCCACCAGTTACACTGCCCCCCCAACACTTGATACCAGTGATCAGTGATGTGCTGTCACAAAAATGCAAATGCAGTGCTGTGGGGTATCTTATTGCCGACTACAAACTGATGGGGAGGGGGTGCCTTTCCCGCCCTAAAACTGCTCCTCTCACAACACCCACCATAAAAACTATTAATTTTCATACCTTAGCACTGGACACTCATGCTACACTTAAAAGCAGACAGCAGTCCTTTTCAGACTTGCAGACCTTTTGAGAATCGTGCTTGCAATCTATGTAGCAGCTAAAAAAAAAAAAGAAATACTGACCGCACTTCCAGGGTAGGGAGGGAGAAAATAAGTAACAGTAAAGATTTTTCTAGTGCTGTGTTACCAGTGTTCGCTTTTCACATCAAAATGGGTGACACTTGTCAAATTTCAGGTCTTTTTGTGATTGCGATCACAGTCTACATAATAGAAAAAAACAACAATGACAGTCACTCGAGTTGTAGTCTGTGTGTCTGTGGGGGGGGGTGCTTTCCATTAACAAACTAAACCCCCTCCCCAAAAAAAACACAAGTGCAAAAAAAAAACAAAAAACCTTCAAATGTAAATATCAGCAGTGCCCTCTGCTGGCACTATTACAGGAACTACAGTACTTTACATCAAAAGTGACTTCCATTGATTTTTACTTGTTTATAATTTATTTTTTTCTTACTTTGTTAAATATTTATATAACTTTACCTATAGCCCATTTGCTAAGCACAATAATACCCTCCAGAAGCGGTGACGTATTTGATGTACTGGACCTTCCAGGGGGCTATAAGTCCCTCCGCCTGTAGTGTCGGGCCTCATTGAGCCCCTAAGGAGTCCGGTATAGCACAATACTGTCCACCCTGCTTGGAAATATTGTGCTTAGAAATAAGGCTCTAAAAATTTTTTTTTTTTTTATATTTATGAAACCCGAATACGGCCCTAAAATACTGCAATTACCATGCCAGTATAATAAATACATACATGCATACATCATCGCCAGCAGATTAGGCCCAAAGGTCACTCTTATCTGCCCAAAATGCAGCTTCTGATTACATTTTAGCTGCCGCCCTTCCCTTGTCTTGCTCCCCTTTTACCTCGCCCCCCCAGCACCCTCTCATTGATCTCCCTCCTAACTGAACCTTGCCCATGTACCTGTCCTGTCCCACTTTGAATCTCTCCACTGTTTCCTTCAGCAAGAACTCCCCTGGTAGTGTATTCCAAGGTGCCACCACCATTTCTGTGAAATAATGTCTCCTCATCTCCCCCTGTACTTCCCTTGAACTAGTTTAAAGTTATATCCCCTTGTATTTCCTTCCTCCTTCAAAGTAAAGAGATCCTCCATGTCCACCCTATTGATCCCCTTCATATATTTGAAGACCTCTATCTTATACCCTCTATCCCTTCTGTCCCCCAGGGAGTATATGTTTAGTTCTGCCAGTCTTTTCTCATAGGACATTCTCCCCCAGACTGTGGATCATCCTAGTGGATTGCCTCTGAACTCTCTCCAAAAGGGCAACATCTTTCTTTAAGTAAGGTCTCCAGAATTGTACACAGTACTCCAAGTGAGGCCTCACCAAGCTTTACAGGGGCATAATGACCTCCATTCTACTAGATGTTATCCCCCTAGAGATACACACCAGCAACTTATTTGCCTTAGCAGCCGCTCTCTGGCACTGTTCAGAATTGTTCATTTGGGGATCTATGGCCACCCCCAGGTCTATTTCCCCATAGATGTCGACAGTTGTATCCCCCAAATGATAGTTATACCCAGGGTTCCTGTGTCCCAGGTGTAGCACGCTGCACTTCCAAGTGTTAAAACCCAACTGCTAGTTGTGTTCCTACTTCTTCAACTTTTCTAAGTCTCCCAGAAGTGTTTTCCTACCCTCGTCACTGTCTACCACTGCTCCCAACTTGGAAATGTCCACAAACAGTCTCATCCTGCTCCTGACACCTTCCCTGATGCCTGCAATGAAAACATTGAACAGGACTGGGCCCCGTATTGAGCCCTGGGAACCCAGAGAACAGGCAGAGAACAGCAAGAGGAAGGAGGTGCGGCTAGAACTATACTTCTCTACTTTATTCTCTACTTTGACTAAAGAACTAGAACTCTACTACTGGGACCTTCAGTTTAGGGTAAAAACAAACAAACAGAAAAAAAAGAGTTAGTGTGTTTGTCTGAGTTGGCTGAAGTGAACTGTTATATGTGCAGTTATCTAGGTGTAGAAAGAGCTGTAAATTAGGGGGAGTGGCCTAACCAGAAAGAAGCCAGGTGTTCAGGATTTAAAAACTTCCCTAGATAGCTTCTGGCAGAGAACAGGCAGAGAACAGCAGGAGGAGGAAGGAGGTGCTGCTAGAACTATACTTCTCTACTGGGACTATATTGCCCTCCTTCCCTCCTCTCCACCTACCCCACCCTTAGCCAGTTCTACTTTTATAGACACAGGATTTGACTGACAACAGGAACTTCCTGTTTGGGAGCAGGAAGGGAGTGATCTCAGAGCCACAAAAGACTCACCATCCTAGAAGGAAAAGAGTAGCTTCCCCCCCCCCCAGCTGCTGGAGGTCTGACTCTGAGCAAGTAAGGAAACTACTGAGACATATAGGAACTTACTGTCACAGAACAGGAAGATCAGGAACTTTAAGGGCACGGAGGCAGTAGGTAAGTAGGGGGAAAATATATATATATTAAAAAAATAAACAGAGAAAAGAGTAAGTATTCAAAACAACAGTTAAGGAGCCAGAAATAAGACATGATGGGAGTTGTGCAGTACAGTGGCTGTGGAGCAGCAGTCTTCCAGGAGATATTCTGGAGGATGTGGTGTTGTCCCATCTGCAGCCACCTGTCTGGGCTGAGGGTGGAGGTTGCTTATCTCCAGGCTGAGTTGGCCAGGATTTGGGGGACCTCTTCTTCCACCCAGGGACCACCAGGGCCACAGCCACTGCCTCATAGGTTGCCAAGAAAGAGGAGTGCTTGGACCACAGTGGGCGCAGGGAGGGTGAGAGGTGCATCTCTCCAGCTGTACCTCTCCACAATTCATATGTCACTCTGGCAGAGTGTGGTTCCTCTATAGAGGCACCCGCAGTGGAGACCAAGGAGGATGTTGGGAACCTCCACAAAGGAGACCCACAAGAGGGTGGCGTGGGAGCCCACAGTGGATGGATACAACTCCTGGTGGGGGACTCCATTGTTAGGAGGGTAGAACTGGGGGGAAGGGAGGGAGGGGAGAGGGAAGTAAGCTGTCTGCCAGGTGGCATGGCTTGGAGGGACAGGGAGTGAATCCTCAGGATTGTGGGATCAGCTGCACAGGCAAAGGAGCTGGATGTCATTGTCCACCTAAAGACAAATGACCTGGCTGGAAAAGGGATCAGAACAGTGTAGGAGGAGTTTGTGGAGTTGGGAGGGGCCTTAGACAAGTAGCACACGTGGTAACCTCTTGAAGGTGCCGTCTGTCTATGGCATGGGTGAGGCTAGGGAGCGCCGCACCTTGGGATTCAATCAGTGGTTGAAAAACTGATGAAGAGCTCAGGGGTTTGGCTTCACTGGGGACTGGGGGTCCACCTGGAGTGATGCAGGCTTACACTGGCATGATGGTCTGCATCTGTTCAGGAGGGGAACCAGGATCCTAGGTGACAGGTTTAAATGCTTCATTGGCAAGCATTTAAACTAGCCAAGGGGGGAGGTGCTGGAAAGCAGCAGGGAAATCCTGCCCCCCCAAAAATATCAGGGTAGTTAGTGAGGTAAACACCAAGATAGAGACGTCAATAGGGAGAAGGGCAGGGGTAAATGGAGAAAACAACAAAGGCAGTAAGGACAGGGATGGGGCAAAAAGGGGTAAGGCCATCAAGAAATGGAGGGTAATGAGTACCAATGCCCATAGTCTGGGCAACAAGCTCCCTAAACTGGTGGCCTTGATGGAAGAGGGCTGCCAGGATATTGTGGCAGTCACAGAAACATGGCACACAGAGAACCATGACTGGGATGTTAACGTACCAGGGTACACAAACTACAGGAGAGACAGGGAGGGTTGAAGAGGGGGAGGAGTAGCTCTCTATGTAATGGAAGGGATAAAAGCAATGGAACAAAAGAGTAAACAGGGAGGAGAGGAAGCACTGTGGGTCACCTTAGAGACTGGAAATGGCATCAAAATCTGCACAGGGGTTGTATACAGATGCCCATCTCAGGGGAAGGGGAGGGAATGGACAAGAATATGATAGAAGGCATCCTTAGGATGGCAGAGAAAGGGGAGATATTGCTGATGGGGGACCTGAATATGCCAGATGTTAACTGGAGCACCTTTGCTGCAGTCACATCCAAGAGCAGGGCCATTCTTGATACCCTACAGGGGGCATGCCTCAGACAGCTAGTGTTGGAACCCGCTCAGGAGAGAGCAATCTTAGACCTCATACTCTCAATTGTGGACAGTAAGAGGATTCCAGATCTAGAAATGGGTAGCCATCTGGGAACAAGTGACCACCAAACAGTGTGGTTCATGATAAAAGCTGCAGAGTCAAGCCATACAAAAGTGAGGGTACTGGACTTCAGGAGTGCTGGCTTTGTCAAAATAGGAGAGTGCCTTCAAAAAGCACTAGAAAACAGGAAAGAAGGAGGGGTGGAGCAACAATGGGGAAACATCAAAACTGCCATCACAGAGGCAACAAGCCTTTGTGTGAAGCAAATAAATCAAAATGAAAGAAAAAAACACTATGGCTCTCAAAAGAGGTGGTGGGGAAGGTTAGGGAGAAAAATATAGCATTTCAGAAGTATAAAAAAACACAGAAAGAGCAGGACAGAGAACTGTACCTGTTAAGGCAGAAGGAAGCAGGGACGGCAGTCAGAATAGCAAAGGCCCAAACCGAGGAAAAGATAACCAACTCGCTTAAGAAGGGGGATAATTGGTACATTAGGGATCGTAGAAAGACAAAGGGAGGGATAGTGAGGCTGAATAGAATGGACGGAGGGTGGGCAGAGAGGGACAGTGAAAAAGCAGGGATACTGAACAAATACTTCTGCTCAGTATTCACAAAAGAGGAGGAGGGGGAGGTACCTAATCCAATTAACAGAATCACTCTAGATAGGGGGTCGATGCCAGTCCTTTCACAGAAGAAAGGGTTCTCAATGAACTCCTAAAACTGAAGGTGGACAAAGCAATGGGGCCTGATGGGATTCATCCCAGAATTCTAAAAAAATTACGGGGAGAACTACTGACACCACTGACTACCCTTTTTAACAAATCATGGGAGGACGGTGTGGTACCTGAGGACTGGAGGAGGGTGGATGTGATTCCCCTTCACAAAAGTGGGAGCAAGACAGAGGCAGGAAACTACAGACCTGTCAGTTTGACCTCCATCGTTGGGAAAATGATGGAATCACTTCTGAAGGAAAGAACTGTTGAGTATCTAGAGGCCAATGGGGCACAGGACCCAAGACAGCATTGATTCACAGCAGGAAGGTCATGTCAGATGAATCTAATAGATTTTTTTGACTGGGTGACCAAAGTAGTAGACCAGGAAGGGGCTGTGAACATGGCCTACCTAGACTTTAGCAAGGCATTTGACAGTGTCCCACACAAAAGATTAATAAACAAATTAGCTAGCCTGGGAGTGGGTCCTAGGGTGGTAGCCTGGGTAAACATTAGTTGGACAACAGGACACAGAAGGTAATAGTAAACGGAGTCCACTCTGAAGAAAGGGGTGTTACTAGTGGGGTACCACATGGTTCAGTACTGGGTCCAGTCCTTTTTAATGTCTTTATAAGTGACATTGCAGAGGGACTGGAAGGAAAAGTATGCCTCTTTGCAGATGACACAAGATCTGCAACAGGGTTGATACACAAGGGATGTGTAGGGTAGGATGTGAAAGGACTTGGCAAGGTTGGAGGAATGGTCAGAAGTATGGCAGCTTAGATTTAATGCAAAGAAGTGCAAAATAATGCACCTGGGAAACAAAAACCCAGGGAAAGAGTACACAATGGGGAGGAGGGGTAGTAACGACAATAAAAATGGAAAGGGACCTAATCATATCAGAAGACCTTAAGGTTAGCAAATATGTGAGAAGGCAGTAGGGAGGGCAGGGGGGCTACTGGGATGTATAGGGAGAGGCATCACCAGCAGAAAACAGGAAGTTGTTATCCCTCTGTACAGACAGTTGGTGAGACCCCATCAGGAGTCCTGCATCCAGTTCTGGAGATCCCATCTCTGCAAGGACATAGCCAGGATGGAGGCAGTCCAGAGGAGGGCAACTAAAATGGTGCATGGTCTCCAACAGAAGCCATATGAAAAGAGACTAAAGGAAGCTTAATATGTATACCCTTGAGGAAAGGAGGGAAAGGTGGAACATGATATTTAAGTACCAGCAGTGGAATCAACAAAGTCCAAGAGGGTAGTATCTTTCAGAAAAGAGATGTCCAAGAACAAGGGGCCACCGCACAGCCGAGAAGGGAACCAGGAGGCCGGGGGAGAAAGCCAGAAAGGTACGGGATAGCTGCACAGCCAATCGGAAGGCGACCGCCGACTTTGCCAGCCTCTGATTGCCGGCCTGCCCTCGAGGACACACAGACCGAGGGGCTCTGAGCCGCCAGCGGGCGGCGGCCACCGCAGACAGCTGAGAAGGGAACCAGGAGGCCGGGGAGAAAGCTAGAAAGCCGGCCTGCCCCGAGGACACACAGACCGGAGGGGCTCCGAGCCACCAGCTGGTGGCGGCCACCGCACAGCCAGAAGGGACCAGGAGGCCAGGGAGAAAGCCAGAAAGCCGGCCTGCCTCGAGGACACACAGACCGGAGGGGCCTGAGTCACCAGCGGCGGGTGGCCACCGCAGAGCCGGAAGGGAACCAGGAGGCCGGGGAGAAAGCCAGAAAGCTGGCCTGCCCTCGAGAACACACAGACCGGAGGCTCCGGGAAGTCACAGCGGCGGCGGCCACTGCACAGCCAGGAGAAGGGAACCAGGAGGCTGGGGAGAAAGCCAGAAAGCCGGCCTGCCCTCGAGGACACACAGACCGGAGGGGCTCCGAGCCGCCAGCGGGCGGGCGGCCACCGCACAGCCGAGAAGGGAACCAGGAGGCCGGGGGAGAAAGCCAGAAAGGTACGGGATAGCTGCACAGCCAATCGGAAGGCGACAGCCGACTTTGCCAGCCTCTGATTGGTGCCTTTCTCCCATTGACTTTGCTGTATCTTTGCACCACCAAAACTGGTCGATTACTTGTCTTTTATTGAAAAGTTTAATTTAAAAAGAGCTGTTTTGCTGTTTTATTGTGTACTTCTGTGAAATGCCTACTTACCTGTTTAACTAGTGATTACAGTCTTTTGGGTCAATTTTGTGTTGGGCTAGACGCTCAGGCCTAACCCCCACCCTCCCAGTATTTGTTGTGCAATTTTACAATTTAGCACCTCTTGCAAGCCACTGCCTGCAAGTGCTACTTCTGATTGCCCTCTCCTCTGTCCCCTCCCTTCTAGCCGGCCCTGCCCTCGAGGACACACAGACTGGAGGGGCTCCGAGCCGCCAGCGGGCGGGCGGCCACCGCACAGCCGAGAAGGGAACCAGGAGGCCGGGGGAGAAAGCCAGAAAGGTACGGGAAAGCCGCAAAATTTTTGCCTGCCCCCACCCCCCTTCAGGGTGTTTCTTTTATACACACCTTCCCGCCAAATCTCATCCCCGCCCATAGCTATTCTCCTAGCCAATTCCCGAGCTCATTTCTTCACATCTCCTTAGTTTCTTTAACCTTCCTACCTCCACCATGCTACTGCGCCTAATACTACTGTTTTGCCTCTCACCTTCCTTGGATCCAGAAGAGATAACTGTTGGAACCCATACCGAGGTGCTTAGGGCGACCACTCAACACTGTCCCCCTCTACTGTCCCCAGTGGATGCCCCTAAACTCTACATACATATACTACCGCTTCTGCATACTAATCCTTGGGGAATCCCAAAAAAAGGCTCACAACCAGTTTGGAACTCCTCTATCCCCTTGCTATCATACTGGCATTACAATTACTCCCAACGCCTGTCCATTAAGCTGGTAATCTATGATAAAATTGATAACCATGCAGCAGGATCATCACCCACTATATATTGGATCCCAAGAAAGAAGAAAACTGCCTGACTGCTCACTACTCCTATCGCTTGTGCCCCCACTGCTAATCTTCTTTCTGCTGGTCTGTGTTGGCACTGTGGAAATCAACCCTGGCCCCACTGAAAGCTCGATCTCTCCAACTGACCTAACCTCCATAAATGGATTGAGTTTTCTTCACATCAATGCCTGCAGCCTCCTAAAAAAGTTCTCATCAATACAGGCCTGGGTTGCACACACCCTACCTGACTTTCTGGTTATATCTGAAACATGGCTCAAATCAGCAACAAAAGATAGTGAAATAAACCTTCCCAACTACCAGCTCTTCAGATCTGACCATCTATCCAGGGGCGGTGGGGTAGCCATCTATGTCAAAGCAAACATCTCTGCATCCTGCCTCAATTCTACATCACAACCAAAGGAATTCGAATGCTTGTCAATTAAAATAACCCTTCCCAACACATCATCCTTTCAACTGATTGGTTGCTATAGGCCCCCCTCTGCAGGCCTCAAACTCCTATCCCACCTAGGATCTATACTTAATCTGGGCCCTGAAGACACCATCATCTTAGGAGACATGAACTTGAATTGGCTGACTAATGCATCTGCACCCTGGTAACCTTCTGTGACACCTATGGATTCTCTCAATTAATCAAAGAACCAACAAGGATCAACCCAAAGAATATTCTCAACAGCAACACTCCTGGATATTATATTGGTAAATAAACCTCATCATTATCCCTGTGCAGGAGTACTATTCAGTGACATAAGTGACCACTGTCCCATAGCTGCCATTAGATCAACAATCAAGCCACCCAATCCTGCAAAATTCCTCCCACGAAGGTCAAAAAGAACTTTAATATTTCAGGATATCTCCATGATCTGTGCCACACCACACGTTGGCAAGAATTCTATCTCACAGCCTCAATAGAGACAGCTCTTCAAATCTTAAATGATATAATCACAAGTGCCCTCAATTCACAACCCTCACCAGTGTCAGAACCAAACTCAAATCCTGTCGCTGGTTCTCTGCCACCTTAACCAAGACTGCTTGCCAGAGACAAACTCTGAAAAGGGCAAGAAAGACAAAGACCCAAATGACTGGCTTCAATTCAGAAAAGCCAGAAACTCCTGCACAAAACAAGTAAGAAAAGCCAAGGCAGCCTTCTACACAGCTGAACTAGATGCCTCCTATAACAACCCTTCTAGGTTCTGGGGTACCATAAAGGGCATCCTAGGTCAAACTTCTCACCCTGTCTTACCACCCAAAATTCAATTAAATAGTATTGAAATCACCGATAAGCAAAATATCTTGAATGCCTTTAACGATCATTTCACTACAGCTGGCCTGGCTTTCGACTCCTCTCCTGCAAACCTATTAAGATCATCTCTAAACCTACAATCTACTGAGGGTCAAAAGGTTGCTTCCACATTCTCATTCAAACCAATATTCTTCAAAGAAGTAGAAGACCTTCTACTCCAGCTAGATACCACCAAAAGTGCAGGTGCAGACTCCTGACCCCTACTTTCTAAAAGTAGCTCTGCATGCCTTAACCGCCTCACCCACCTCTTCAATCTATCACTTGCCACTGGTTCTATCCTCAATATGGAAAACAGCTCAAGTGTTTCCATTACTTAAGGCAGGTGATCCCATGGACCTCAATAATTATAGGCCCATCTCCATCTTACCAGTACTATCCAAGATGCTTGAGAAGCTGGTAAACTCTCAGTTAACTGCCTACCTTGATACCAACAATCTCCTAAATCCAGCTCAATCTGGGTTCAGATCTATGCATAGCACCATCTCTGCACTAGCAAAAGTCACAAATGACTGGCAGACTGCCCTAGACAAAAAGAATAATACCTGTGCTGTGTTTCTGGATCTAAGCAAAGCCTTTGACACTGTGGATCATGATCTTCTAATCTCCTCTCTGAACTCCATAGGCCTTGACTCACTCTCTCTTAAATGGTTCAGATGCTATCTCTCCGAAGATTACAACTGGTAAAAATGAAGGTGATCTATCTACCTTAAACCACTCCTAAGAGGTGTACCGCAGGCTCCATCCTGGGTCCCATCCTTTTGCCATTTATATCAACAATATTGATTCCAATCTCTCCTTTCTAATATCCACCTTTTTGCAGATGACACTGTACTATATGTGAGCAATTCCTCACCATCAAAGCCTGTGAGCCTATCAGTCTGAATTCTCCCTCCTTCAGCACAACCTATTAGAAAAGAAATTATTACTAAATGCCAAGAAAACCAAAGCTATGTTCTTTGCCACCAAGAACTGTTCTTCCACTATCCCATCATTCACCCTCCCACAACTCTCTACCATCCTTGGTGAAAATCTGGAATATGTTGACAAATTCAAATACCTAGGAGTATGGATAGACAATAAACTAGACTATACTACCCACGTTGAAGAGCTCCTAAAAAAGCTAAGACAAAGACTTGGTCTATTCTATAGGATCAAACACTACCTGACCAAAGATTCCAAACAAAGATTAATCTTAGCATCATTCCTGTCCCTCATTGATTATGCTGACTTCCTCTATGGTCATTGCTCCCTCTCCCATCTAAACAAATTAGACACCCTGTATCATAGAGCTATTAGATTCATTACTGACCTTCCTCTAGCACCCATCATTGCTCTTCTACAATGCAGTCAGTTGGACATCCCTGCAACATAGAAGAAAAAAAATGCTGCTATCTGGATCTACAAAGCTCTGACAAACAAACTCCTTCCTACATCTCAGACTGCTTCAACCGGATCACATCCAGGCCTCTACACCTTGAGGATCAACAAACTGATCCTGCTGAAGATTCCTATCACCTGCACCTGGTATGGAAGAGCTGCAATCAGTTATTCCCTGGCACTTATCTGGAATTCTATCCAAAAGTCATTGAAAATGGATACACTGATTCCTCTTACATCCTTCAAAAGCTGTATACCAGCCTAATCTCAGATCCGTGCACTTGCTTCCACAAGGCCTAGTCCTCCCACACCCCAACCCCTCCCACCCCTCTCTCCTCCCCCTCTTTAAAGCTCCTTCTATTCTTCTATCATTCATCTGGTCCTTTCCCCATCAAACCTCATACATATATGCCCACCCATGTACCATTATCCATGCCTTATCCCTACTAGACTGTTTGTCTTCTCTCTTTATTAGGTTTTAGGTTTATTGTCCGTTGCCTTGTATATATGTAAATATTTGTACATCTATCTCACTCATAAATGGTTGTATTTGTGCTTATTCAATATCATGTTTTTGTATACAATCTGTAACCTTTTTGTTATGACCACTCAGGTCCATCTTGTAAATGAGCTATGCTCAATGATGTTCACCTGAATAAATAAAGATTTTGATTGATTGATTGATTGATTGACAATGCTTCACAGAGAGGTTAGTGAACACATGGAACTGCCTTCCTGAGGAGGTTGTGGGGTCTCAAACTGTGGGAGAATTCAAGAATGTATGAGACAGACATAAGGCAATTCTTGTGTGGGGTAGGAAGAAATAGGCTGCTGGTTAACTAGGATCTGCAGTTTGTCCAGTAGGTAGGGAAATGGGCAGACTAGGTGGCCAAGTGGTCCTTATCTGCCGTCAAAGTTTATGTTTCTATGTCTATGTTTCTATGAACCCCACTGATGACTGCCTGATAATTGATGCCTCCTCTCTCCACCATCACCCTCTGTTGCCAGGTGTTGAACTAATTTACTATCCAACCCACCATTTTCTCCACCACCCCTAGGTTCCTTAGTTGCCATATCAGCCTTCCATATGGGACCGAGTTGAAAGCCTTGCTGAAGTTAAAGTATAGGACATCAATCGGCCTTCCACTGTCCAGTGACCTTGTCATCCAATTGAAGAATTCGATTAGGTTGGTCTGAGATGATCTGCCTCAGATGAACCCATGCTGGCTTTCATCCTGAAAACCATTTGCCTCCAGGAACTCCACAATCCTTTCCTTCAGGATGGCCTCCATCAGTTTACCCACTATGGGCATCAGAATGAATGACCAATAATTTCCCGGTTCATCCCTCAGTCAACTCTTGTGGAGCGGCACAAAATGTGGCATCAGCTAGTCCAGGGGTACACATCCTGACTGGAGGGAGGAATTAAATAATTCCATCAATGGAGTGACCAGGACATCCGCCAGTTCCTTTAGATCTCTGGGGTGAATTCCATCTGGTCCTGGGGCCTTATCAGTCCTCAAAGTCTTTAGACCCTCCATCATCTTCCCCAACTGAATATCACATCTGTAAGTGCCCCTCCTCCACCCCCCACCCCACCCTGTGGTAACGGACCTTCCTCTCCCTCTTAAATACTGAGCACAAGTACTCACTAAGTACTTAATTCAGCCTACTCTTCTGCCCCTTCAGCCGAGCCCCCTTTCTTCTTCAACCTGTTTATCTGCTCTCTGACATATCTATAAAATTCCTTCTCACCCTCCCTGATTCCCTTTGCTAGTTTAAACTCCTTAGCCGCCTTTGCCGCTCTTACCTTTCTACTGACATCCTTTGACATCCTGCAGTACTCTTCCCATTCTGCCTCCTTATGGGAACACTGGTACCTTCTGAATGCCAACTGCTTCTCTCTCACCCCATACTGCACTTTGCTTGACCACCAACATGGTCTTCTGGCCCTAAACTTCTTGTGCTGGGTTTTAGTGCAGGCTTTTGTATCTTCCAGCAGGCCCATCTTTATTATCCCCCACTGACTCTCTGTGCTCATTCCTGGCCTGATATCGTGTAAGTGTTCCCTTAGAATTTCAGTTATCTCCCCTAAGTCGGCTCCCCTGAAATCCACCACAGTAGTTTTAAAATGGTTCAATTCCTTCCCCAAGTCCAAGGAGAACCACACTACTGAGTGATCACTCCCTGCCAGTGGTTCCTCCACTGCTACATTTTTTACCTGAACCCCATCCCCAAGTCCAGGATACTATCCTCCCTGGTCAGCTCCCCCACCAATTGTGTTAAAAATTCATCCTGAAATGGGTCCAGTAACTTTTGTTCTTTTGCAGAGCCTGATGCCATGGTACTCCAATCGGCCCCTGTCATGTTAAAATCTCCCAGTACCACTGTCCTTCCTCTACCCCTGCTGCAATGTTTACTAATACTGGCCACCAATTCATTGTCTATATCCTCTGACTGCTTTGATGGCCTGTATACAACCCCCAAGTTGACCCCCTCTTCCTTTGCTGTCCTATATGGTTGCCCAAAGTGCCTCCACATTCCCCTCTGTGTCCTCTTCCTTGCTACACTCAATCCCTCCCTAATGAACAACATGACCCTTCCCCCCCATATTATCATATAGCTCGCATTTTGACATTGTGAATGAAGGAAATGTTCTTGTTCGTTAATTTGCCTACTGGTCCTCTTGTGAATACAAACAACTGGTGCCATGCCATCAAGCATTGCAAAAGGTGCTCTTCAACTGGTTAAATTATGCCTTCATGACATAAAACTGCTAAAATAACATGCTGATGACATGCAAAATACAGTATGTATTGGAAATAGTGTTGTCTAGTGGTTAGAGCACCATCTTAGGAATCAGGAGATCACAGGTTTGAACCCCACCACAGTCAAATAGTCACTGTGCATCCTTGAGCAAGCCACTTACCTCCCAGTACTCCAGTACCCTGAGCAGTTAAAATGGGTAGAAACAGGACCCCACTGAAAATGAAATATTGTATCTCAGCTGGGCTATCCTCAGTAGACAATTCACAAAATGAAGTGTGGAGCTAGTAGTCTGACAGTTTGTAATGTTAGTATAACCAGGCTGTTGAATTTTAACATTTGCTGATGCTAAGAGTTAAATCTAAACTTCTTGAATGTAATGTACTGCTCATACTATTTCATCAACCATTTTATATCTTTCAGCCAATATCACTTGACAGAAATATGTATTTTGTCTCTTTATACAGAGAATTTGCAAAAACAATCAAGCGGCCATTCAGTGTTCGATACAACCCATATACGCAGAGTGTGGATATCCTAAAGGATACAAAAAGCATCACCAGTGTGGTAAAGGAATTACGTCATGAACTGGACATTGTCAGTGATGCCCTCAACAGGATGAACAAGCAGTTAGGGGTCTGAGAACATTGAACGATGAATCTGTGTATCACATTAATAAATTAACTCTTTTAATAACATGTACAGTACAGACACCAACAGCTACTGTTGTCACTAGCAGCAGATCTGAAAAAACGTGGCTTTCATTATCTTTGAAAAAGAAAATCACAAGTGAAAAATACAGTTTTGAAAAAAATTGAAGAGCTTTCATGAACTTTCTGTTAAAGAAGAAAGACTAAGCAAATGATATTCTTTCAACTGGTTTCAAGTTTAATGACTTTATTACCCTTCCTACCAGTTGATTGTTGCCATGTTTTGCTGCAATAAATTCTAACTTTCACATAACACGTTTTTAGGGAATTGAGACATAGAAGTGAACTCCCAGTTTAACGTGAATTTCACTTGAAAAATGTCATTAAATGTTTTGTGCCTCACCACAGAAATCAAAGTTTTTTTTTAATTTTGGGAAATCTGCCAAGCTATGTGGCAAATGCACTTCAGATCGGATGGGATTAAAGTTGATTTGCAGAATTCCTTTTTGTTATGCAGCTCTTTTTTGATGCATGACACTTACCTTATGTCAAACCCATATACAAACTATGGATATTTGTATTTATAATGCTTTCATAGTTTTAGTAAGTTGATGATAATGTTTAATTTAACACTGTATTTTCACTATGTGTCTGTAGTTGTTCTACTAGTACAAACCTGAATAATTATAAAAGGTTGTTTCAGGCAATTTTTGTTCTGTAGAGCCTGATGGACCTACCCTAGGCAATGATTTTCATATTGATACCCATGATGCTTTACACTAGGCTTAAGGCCTGTGGTGTATGTGTGGAAGTAGGAGACACACAAAAGCCAAACATTATTGCATTGTTTCAAATGGAGATCTTTCTTTTTTAGATTGTAAGGTGTGTAGTCTACAAATAATTATGGTCTCCACAGTATTTTAATTGCAGACGACTGCCACCTGATTGAAATGTTATTCCCTATGTTCAGTGTCTATAACTTTACATAAAAGCTGCACTTTAGAAAATCACACTGATACTTATTATGTAATGCCGTTGGGAAATTGCATAGGTTTGTTAGTGTCTTATGGAATGTTAAAACTATTAATTTATTTATATTGCCATTACAATGTCAAAAATTTGGAATGGAGTAAGAATGCTTTCTAAATATGAAATGTCTTCTACAGTTTTCATCTAGCATGTTTGAATTCTTAATTCAATTTGTACTATAAACAACCACTGGAAAAAGGAAGCAGTGTGAGCATACTGGAGTTTGATATTAAACACTGCCTGCATTAGCAATACGTTTGTAATAAGGTCATGCTTTTTGCTTGCAAATGGATATTTGCAGACATTTTAAAAGAATAACTTCCACCCTATGTTTGCATTTGTGGAACATGTCAGTGATGATTTATAGCTGACTCTTTCATGATTCAATGATTCTTTCAATGATTGGACAGATGCAGTTTTATAAAATATTTAGAGAGATGTTTCACTCACAATCTCATGTGTACTCTTAGGGCCCAATCCACACAGGGGCAAGGAAGCCCTACTCACCCATATATTGGTGCTTAGGGAAGCCTCAGGAGGGTGGAGGCCCCTCTTTCCACATGCAGTGGTCTCTGCACATCCCTAGCATAAAATGCAACCCATTGCAGACGCCAACTCTGACCAAATCTGCACTTCTACACAGATGTTCACTTGGGGGAAGGCAAGGAGGCAGGTTCACAATCTACATGCCCTCCAACCCATTCACAGTGGTATAGAGGCCATGCAGAGGTCACCAGTTCTATACCACTGGGCCCTTACATTAGCCCAGTATGCTTTTTGTAGCTTGTTTTATGATTTGAATGTCCTCTGACCTGTTGCCCATGATTATTATGATATGGCATGGAAGGCTAGAGGCCGAGGGTGCACATTGTTTTTTAATTCATTTCCCATTATGAAGCTATAGGCATCTTGAAGGACTGCTGTAGCCCAGAATACCCTGCTCTGTTCAGAATAGGATTCCCTCTGGTGTTGACCTGGACATATGATCAGATGCTCAGTATCTGGCCCTGCGCCTACAGATTGGGGTAGCTGGGGTAGACTGGATTCAACAATAGGCAGCTGGGTCTAGGGTTGTGAAACTCATGCCTGGGTATTCCAGGTTCACATACATCCAGTGCCTTTCTGTGGATTGGGCTCATAGCCATTAATCCCTCACTTCCAGTGATATACACTGACATTACTTTTTCAAATTAACCTTAAACTGAAATATCAAACAGGGACAGGTGCAAGCCCATTAAAATCTTCTTAATATCCAAATCTGTCTTTTTGTGTGTTCTGTTTGTACAGTGTATGCTATATATGTCATCTGTTTATTTTACTGATCCTGATACTACTGCAGATATGATGTTTTTAGGATCAAAGTAATTACAATGTGTTATTGGCTATAAAATTAAATGTAAAACTTTGAGTACCGTTTTTCAAGCATTCTTGTTATTAGATTGTGTATACAATGTATTTTAAAATGATAAAACCACACATGTGCTAATAGTTAGATCTAGGATTGTAAATATGGGATGCAACAGTTATTTATATTTGGTCCAGATCACAAAGTTGCTTAGCCAAGTAAATCAATCTGTAGAATATGTAAGGAAAAATACTAATACAAATATTAGAGAAGACTAATCTGTTCCTGGCTTAACAATATTCATTGGACCTTAGTTAATGTCTGCTTACTTCATACTTAATTTTTTTATTAAGTAAATGTTTTGTACAATGTTTATTATAATTTAAGTAACAAATGTATTGAAATATACTACAAGTAATTATGTTATAGTATGAGTTGTGATATGTAGTTTATGTGTGTTTTCCATGTGTACCTGTGTATATATTTCTTTTTAGATAATGGGTAAAGTCAAACCCGCTTCCTGATTGTCTGAAACAGCTTCCCACCTGGGCTGTTATTTCTTAACAACGGCCCGCTCAATAACAGGTTCTCCCTAGCAGCACCCAGCACATCCTGATATCCCTGTGCCCATGCTTGCTAACCGCTATTTTTTACTATGCTATTAGCGACAAGATGATTTAAAAGCACCCACACACAACCAATTCTGAAAGCATTCAACAATAAAACATGACAAAAAACTGAAAACTCTTCTTCTTCTTGTTTTTCCCCCTAGTAAATCAGTTCTCACTCGATTACGTTATTTTTTTTAATATATGGATGCGATTTTTATTTGTTTATTTTGCGACTGGTAGGTGGCCATTTCAGTGAAGGACTCTCGGTCCTGGCCAGCCACCGAGGTATCTCGCTGCTGCTATCAGCCCGCCCTGCCCGCCTTCATCTTGCCATATGAGAAGAACCGGTAGGCAGTCCTACCTTTTCCTTTTGTTTGGCCCCGCTCTGCATTCCCCTTTGCGTAGGAGAAACAAAAAAAACGCCGAAGAAATGTATAGACGCAGTGCAGTCTCGCTAAGCGACAGAGCGAGCCGCCATGTTTTTAAAATTGTTTTGCCTGCCCACACATAAAAAGCGGCCAATCAGAAGGCACGCTTAGGACGACGTGGGGGGCAGAAGGCATGTTTGTGGGCGCTTGCGCTGTTTGGTAGTTATGATAATGCTATCGTTCAGGAGTGGAACGATAGTATTATAACATTCGAACGATGGTATTATCACTGTCTAACAGTGGTATTACCATTGAGGGATCGATGGTATTACCGGAGTTTTTTTGAATGCTTTACAACAGTATTATTTTCGAAATCCATATATTAAATCTCAATAACGCCCACCCTATCAGGTATTATTACTTACATAACACACACTCACACACATGCACATGCATACACACAGTATATAGTGTCAGGGTAGTACCAGTTAGGGTTTAGAAGGTATTTTCATATAAAATTCTCATTTACTTCTAATTACAACTTGGCTGTCTTCTGATATATACTAGACAGAACATTAAGTGATGTGATATACAAATGATAACAATCCTAATACAAATGAAAAAGCATAACACTTGTTCTGAAATCAGTTTTTTTAATCTGACAAGTCAGTGACACCAACAATTAAAATGAACTTTATTCTTAACTTGTTCTACAGTAAACATTAAAAAATACTCTGAAACAGAATTCAAAAGAAATAAACAACAGAAAAATGTCACAGCCAACTACAGTTAAAGCAGCAGTGCAACAAAATTGTTAAAAAAAAAAAATAGTTTCAGCTACAATTACCTGCAATAAAAATATCTGCATACACTGTACCTGTGACATCTACTTGTCTAGGTCCCTCCTATGCTGTGCATTATGAGTGTTTTTTATTTTGTTTTATTTTCTTGATCCCAGTTTTACAATTCTGTTTCTATGCCAAATGTAGTGGCCATCTTCTTTTCTTGAGAAAACCAAACAAAAACATTTATAACATACTCAAATTGTGGTGAAACAAGAACATTTTTGCCAGGAAACAAAACTGGAAGATGCCTGGGATATTTTATAGTGAAAAAAGGTAGGGTCATATTTTTTGCCTTCCTTGTAAGTGAGTTAAAGACACCTCTCTCAAGAATGGTGAACTAATCATGTCACATTGATGGGTCACTGATAACATAAAGGAACAGTATATTCAAGACCATTGTACTAGACTACAATATCACAAACATAAATACTAGGTCTCATGATAAGAAACTAAGAGGTAGTCATAACAACACTAATAAGATACATCATTGGTACATGCAGAGGGTAATATCAGCATGGAATGCCCTGCCTAAAAATATCATGAACAGTAGCACAATAAACATATTCAAAAATGGACTGGATACATGTATGGGTAATACAAAATATGAGTTCCTCCAGTAAATCTTGTGGCGAGCCAATAAAGGCAACCTATGTGTCCTGGACTCATAAAGCACCTTTGAACCTACATATAATACTATGGAGTCTGTAAAACTGTCAGCAAATAAAGGCTCTTATCTTGGCTGGTGACACATGTTGTTTTTACTCCAGATGTGTCACTAGCATTTATTCTTGTACTAGTCATGTCATTGATGACATAATCAAGCAACACATTCTGGGCAGGATTCACAAAACACTTTGAAGAGGGAAAAAATGCACAAGTCCCCAAATGTTGTACAGTTGGGTAAAAAAGGGGGTCATTGCACTGTGTCATATACACAAAAAGTGTGCAGCTGTAGAAAAAATACACTGCGGACTGCGGAAAATATGCAGCTGTGGAAAATTCCTGTGCAAAAATGGCATTGTAAAGTATGGCATATCCTCTTAAAGGCTATTCTCAGCCACTGTTTTTCCGCAGTTGCAGAAAAAATGTTGCACACATGCTGCACCAAGGAGAGTGAGGTGTAACTCACCCTGAGCAACAGACAGTGCACTAACACTTGGTAAACAATCATAGTGGGGGTTCAGGCATCAAACATCAGCAAACCTGTGGGCTGTATAGTAGTGTCAATTGCTACACCAAAACTAGCACACATTTCCATTGAAAGACAACAAAGCACAATCACATGACCCCATGCAGCCCTTAAAGGAGCCCCACAGGCAGTAGAGGCAGAGGTGGTAACAGCCAGAAGTGTGTGCTACAGATGCAGGAGAAAGAAACACCACAGAGACACAACCAACAGATACCTATTGCCACTGGGTGCAAGGTCCTGCTGGTACAGGTGGTACTACCCTGGTCCCAGCTGTGGGACTGGCTGCTTGCTTTGCTGGGAGTGCTGTTTTTGCTGCAACATTTGCAAGACTGTCAAAGTCTCCTGCTCCACTTAATATGGATCACCTGATGTTGTTCTGTCAGCTGTGCCTTTTATATTATTTCCACAGCTGTTGAAAACATGTTGCAGATTTTCAGCACTTGTGGAATTTCACAACTTGCCTGTTTTGCGATTTTCCGCACCTGTGGAAATTTCGACTGTGAATATGCTGCATTGCTTCTCCACAGTTTTGCAAGTCTTTTTTCCGCTCATGTGGATTTTTTTTGTGCTCTCTTTGTGAATCTAGCTCAGAGTCTGTCACCAAGTTCTTTGGAAAATCCCCTAATGGGGAATTCCCTGCAAGTTTAGCATGTCCAAAGCTGGGTGTAGGTTCCATTCCCATCAATGGTTGAGAAGCAAATGTTCATTTTCCAAGTAAATCAATGTGAATGGCGGCAAATGGGCATTTTTTGCTAGAGAAACAGCCAAGACAGAGCAATTACTCCATCTGCTTCTGTGATCCCCCAATGATTTGCTTTAGGAGAAACCTGAGGCACTGTTGTCGGCTTCCTCCTGGCTGTACAAGTCTGCAGTGGTTTCTTTCACAATGGTTCCTGAGTGAGGCATTCAGCCTAGTCATGTCAGGTCACCTTGTACTTTGTTTCCCTTTGGTCCTCCTGTTGCTGGGTGTGGAGTGCTCTGGGGGCATGTCCCAACATCTGTAGAAATGACAGGAGTGACAGATCCTATCAAAAAGCTCTGCTACAGCTGTGCTGTCAGTCAGATGTAAGGCAGGAAAAAAATCTGAGCCGAGCAAGAAGATCCCTGCTAGAAATTGTAGAGTGATACCCACCATCTTGAAGCCCTCATAAGGCATCAAAGTTAAGACCAGTACAAAGTCTCTGAGAGTGCACATATACAATATTTGCCCCAGCAAGCTGAAGTTGTGAAAAGGCTCCTTTCTGTGAATGGGGATTTTCCCACAGTCATGGCTCGATACCTGTAAAATTGGGAATCAGATCACATCAGTCCCTTATTGTCAGCACAGTTAATATGCAATTTCAATAGCTGTGCATTTCCCTTGTCATTTCTTAGCCTTGGAGCTTAGCTGGCTTAAAGTCCTGGGGTAAATGTAGTTGAAGACCCCAGGCAGTATTTTTGGCAGTTCTCTGCTTGCTATAACTGTGTTGGCAAACTCATGAGAGCCCTGGTTAGTGGTCATCATGACGCAGGCTGGATAGATGGAGCATCCCAAACTTGATTTGGTCCGAGTGGAGAGTTTGTTTGATACCCTTATAAGCTGTCTGCTTATTGCAGACTTCTGGGGTAACATCTGTGAATATAAAAAAGCGGTTTCCATTCCACATCAGGGTGCCTTGCTAGCGAGTTTGATTTTGTACTGTAAATAGATTTTTTCTTGAAAGTTCAAACATTTTAATATGATGGCTGTAGGTTTACCCCCTGGTGGTGGCTATGGTCTTATAGAGCAGTGGGCATGCTCGATCAATTATACTCTCCCAGTTTCAAGTAGTCCTGCCACCTCCTGCAGCAATATTTGAATAAAAGAAAGCATGTTCCCACCTTCTGCTTTTTCTGGGATGCCTACCAAGACATGATTATTTCTTCTACCATTCTCTTTGTGGTCTTCTATATGATCCTCCAGTTTCACTGCTTAATTCTTCAGCCCCTTCAACTCCAGGGATTCTCTTTCTTGTCTGGCCTCGATAGAACTGATATGGGTATCAACATCTCCCACCCTCCTTGTGAAGTATTCCAAGGCAGGCTTGAAGGCTTTGACAGCACCAGTTAGCTCTAGCAAGGTGACTTTTATGCTTGCTAGTTCTGAGAAAAATCAGTCCAATTTGTTGGCTGGATCTTTCTGACTGTCTGGCTTTGATGAGGATTCGAGAGGTGATCCTTGTTTGTGCCTCTTGTGTGCCTGTGAACACAGTGGCACTGGTGGAGTGTTTGATAAATCCATTTGTTGCCGCTTCACTTGATTCACTTTTAGAAAAAATCAGTCAACAGGTACTCATCAGTGACGGCTGACAAACTGTAGACAAATACAAAAAATAAAGCATTTTTGACAGGTTTTTGCCTCATTTTGAAGACTGCAGTTCATAGAGTTGAGAGGGAAGCTGCCTCTCACACTGAGTGCATCATGTGATTCCCCCTAGGTTTTGGATCTTGATGCACCTTGTCGTATTGGTTACTATCAGGCTTCTCAGCCATATTGCCCCCTCCCCAAATGTGTTCTATAAAATCCTCAGGGGTTCTTCCTGATTCCACATCCAGCAATATCATGGTTTTAGACTTTTTTTGAATGAGCAAGTAAACATAGAAACATAGAAGTTGACAGCAGACAAGGACTGCAAGGCCCATCCAGTCTGCCCATTTTTTGTACCTTATAAATGTGCCATCGGCCTTTACTCTGTCAATGGCCTATCTATTCATACTCATCTGTATTGCTTCCCTATGCCTATCCCATGCCTGTTTGAAGCCCTGCACTGTATTCATATCCACCACTTCCTGAGGTAGGCCATTCCATGCATCCACCGCCCTTTCTGTGAAAAAGAACTTCCTCACATTACCCCTTAATCAGCCTCCCTCTAATCTCATGCTGTGTCCTCTTGTCCTGCTGTTTTTCTTATACTGAAACATGTTAAACTCTTTCACCTTGTTAATGCCATAAGATGTTTAAATGTTTTGATCATATCACTTCTCTCCCTCCTTTGCTCTAAGGATACATATTGAGCTCCGTTACTCTGCCCTCATATGTTTTCTGATGCAGTCCCTGCAACATTTTGGTTGCCCTTCTCTGGACTGCCTTAATTTTGTTAATGTCCTTGTGCAGATGTGGCCTCCAGTACTGCATGCAGTACTCCAGATGGGGCCTAACCAATGTCTTGCAAAGAGGGATTATTATCTCCCTCTTATGACTTGCGATACCCCTGCTAATACACACCAACATCCCTCTAGCCTTGCCTACTGCTTTAGTGGTCTGCTTGGATGATTTCAGGTCATCTGTGATGATGATGATGCCCAACTCTCTTTCTTCCCTTGTGATTGCCAGCGACTCCCCTCCAAACCTATAGATAGCTTCAGGGTTTCTCTTCCCTATGTGCATGATCTTGCACTTCTTTACGTTAAACCCCAGTTGCCACTCTTCCAACCATTTTGCCAGTTTATCCAGATCTCTTCTCATTCTGCCCACCCCATCTGGATCATCTACTCTGTTGCAGATCTTGGTGTCATCTACAAACAGACAAACCTTACCCTCCAGTCCATCTGCAATGTCACGGATGATGATATTGAAGAGGACTAGCCCCAGGACTGATCTCTGAGGTATCCCACTTGTGACTTGCATCTCTTCTCACTGTATACCATTTACCACCACTCTCTGTTTTCTGCCCACCAACCAGTTTACCACCCAGTTGACCAACCTCTGACCCACCCCAAGCCTATTCAGCTTATTAATCAATCTTCTATGTGGAACAGTATTGAAAGCTTTGCTGATGTCAAGGTAGGCGACATCAATTGCACCCCCTTGGTCCACCACTCTGGTTACCCAGTCAAAGAAATCTATGAGATTAATTTGACAGGACCTTCCTGTTGTAAACCCATGCTGTCTTGGATCCTGTGCTCCTATGGATTCCAGGTGTTGCACTATCCTTTCCTTAAGGAGTGCCTCCATAATCTTGCCCATTACTGAGGTAAGACTGACTGGTCTGTAGTTCCCTGCCTCCTCCCTGCTGTCACTGTTGTGGAGCGGGATCACATGAGCCCTTCTCCAGTCTTCTGAGACCTCTCCTGTGCTCAGAGACTCACTAAACAGTTCTGATAATAGCTCTGCTAGTTCCACCCTTAGTTCCTTTAGTACCCTGGGATGTATACCATCAGGTCCTATTGCCTTGTCCACCCTGAGCTTAGTGAGCTCTTGTGGGACCCTTTCTTTTGTGAAGGGACTTGTGCACACCTCCCTCCCCCCTGTGTCCATGGTGCTGAACTGTGGGCCCTGCCCTACCTTCTCCTCAGTAAATACTGAATAGAAGTATCTATTTAGGATAGATGCTTTTCCTTGGTTCTCCTCCACACACTCCCCCTTATCCCCTTTGATCTTAGTAATACCCCCTCTGGACATTCTCCTTTCAGTAATGTATCTCTAGAAGTCTTGTCCCCTTATTTTACTGTTTGTGCTGGTGTTTCCTTAGTTTGGGCCTTTGCCTGCCTTACTGCCTTCACTGCTTCCCTTAGGGAAGTTTGGTATGCCTCCCTATCTTCGTTCTGCTGCATTTCCTTATATTTCCTGAAGGCAAATCTTTTGGCTCTGACCTTTTCTGCTACTGTTTTTGAGAACCAAAGTGGCTTCCTCCTTCTTTTGCTCTTGCTTTTCTCCCTAACACAATGGGATGCTGCTTCAAGTATTGCATCCTTAATGCTTGCCCACTTTGCCTGTACCCCCTCACCTGTATTTCTTCTTGCCAGGGTTAGCTTATCTCTGTTGGCCATCTTATCAAAGTCAGCTCCTCTGAAGTCTCATATTTTGCCTTGGAATGGGATGATTTAGTTCTAGTGGCCAAATTGAACCATACCATGTGATGGTCACTGGCCCTCAGTGCCCTTCTACCTGGAGATCTGTGATCCTTTCCCCATTAGTCAGTACTAGATCCAGGATAGCCCTGTCTCTTGTGGGTTGTTGTACTACAGTAGTTGACTGAGGCCTCCCCTGCAGGGAATCCACTATGTGTCTAGTTCTGGCATATGTTCCTGCTGGTATTGACCAATCTGTATCTGGCAAGTTGAAGTCTCCCTTTATCATAACCTCCTCTTTAACTGTCATGTTTTGTATATCTTCCAGCAGTAATGTGTCTATGTCCTCACCCTGGTCTGGAGGGCTGTAGACAACCCCAGATTGTATGGCTGTCCCATTTCCTGTTTCCAGGGTGACCCACAGTTCTTCTGGCTCCTTATGTGTATTCTGAATTTCTGTAGCTTTATTTTCATTGACATAAAGGGCCACTCCCCCCCTTTGCACCTCAGTCTCTTCTGAACAGTACATAGCCGGGTACTGAAGTCCCCCAAGTGTGGTTACTGGTGAACCATGTCTCGCTAATTTATTTATTTTATTTATTTATTTAAAATTTGGTGTCTGGATAGGCCCACTGATCCCCAAAAGTCCCTTTTTCAGGGGCGACCCGGGATAACAATACATATTTTCATACAGAGAAAGACTTGGGTTACAGAGTAGTTTCAGGTGTGTGAGCAGGTTACAGCCATGGTTATCATCATGCATCAGTCCTTACAAATATGTTACTAATGGCTACTATGTCCAGTTTAGCCTTTGTCATTGTTGCCTCCAGGTCTGGGATCTTGTTTCCCAGACTGTGGGCATTTGTGTACATGATTTTCCATTGGCCAAATTTCGGTGCGTTAGTTGTTGGGTGAGGTCCGGCATTTCCCCTGTGCATTACATAGGGAGCCGGACCTTTTTCCTTACCTGGTGATGCAAATGAACTACAAACATGCTGAACTCCTGTTTGGTCACTAGCTGAGGGGTGAGGGGTGTTCTTCCCATTCGATATATCGGGTGCTGCACCCCTCTCCCCATTTGCTAGTTTAAATATTCTGCAAAGACATAAAATTTCTGCCGCAATGCACTGATTCCTTCTTTAGTCAGATGCAGTCCATCGAATTTAAAGAACTTTTGCTCCCCAAACTGTTGCCAGTTACCTACAGTAGAGAAGAGGTCTAGCTTGGGTAAAAGAACCATTCATGGGTTTAGACCTGAGGCCACTGACCTGGAGACTTATTTTCTGGATCCCCAGGTGGGACTTCAAAGAGGCCTGTCTTAAAGAGTATAAGATATTTTGCAAAATGGAAAGAATATGGCAACTCTAGGGAGAAATTACAGGGAGTAGAAATAGGCTTTGTGATTAATAGGTGCTGCAGGTTGATATGAGGGTTCAGTAGCTGAGGGGTGTTCTAGGATACCCGGGGGGGGGGGTCCCATGTAACCTTCTAATCTGCTACACTTTTCAGTGACTTTACAGATTGAGAAAAGTCTATTACTGGACCATTGTCTCCAATGCCAAAATAGCTGTATCTTTTATCTGCATCTAGTATTGGTCCTCAAAAACAAAGACATTAGAGCACAATACACATCTGGCACATTCCAAAAGAAAAGCAATCAAATCATCACTATGCTCGGTACTGCTATCAAGGCAGTGACGTAAAGCAGTAAGACGTTTGGAATGGGGACTGTTGGTATATAAGGACTCTGTGCCCATTGAAACCAGTGACACACCACTCATTCTCCAGCTATAAATCCTCCAAGATGCCCAATATGTCAGCACTATCCCTATTATAATATGGAAGATCCTGCATCAGTTGTTTTATATTTGATTCCACAAATTGAGATAATGGCTCTGTAAGAGACCCTATCTCTGCTACAGTGGGGATCCTTGGAGGATTAGACAAGTGCTTGCATACTTTAAGGAGTACATAGAGAATTGTTCTAATGAGGCAGGCTACTGAAAGATACCTACGTACATTTTCTGGGATAGTGCAGTTCAATACTGCCCATCTAAGAAAATGGTGAGTCACTTTTTTTGATAACCCATGGTGGTATCTGAAGGTAAATGTAAGTAAAAAGATGTGTTAGACAACTATCTTTTGATTTTCCTAATATACAGTAGATGTCAGTGTCTGAAATGATCACTACCCTATCCTTACTTGCTCTTTTGATGGTTATGAAGCAATCATTTTCCAAATCCTGCAATGCCAGCCTCTCTTCATATGCAATGTTGACATAAGAAGATTGCTGTTCAGTAGCTAGTAGTTTTCTGAAGTCCTCCTCACATGTGCCTACAAATCCTATTACTGCAGCATTGTATGGGGGATGGAATGTTGATGGAGGATAAAAATTTTGCAAGTCCAGTGTTGTGATATATAGGGCAGCTGATTCGGCTGCCACATCTTCCAGTTCTTGTTGATTCAATTGTCCTTCCTGAATTCCAATATCTATTGGATCATAAAATGATTCTTGACCTCCCTCTTCTTCCAAAAGATTTCTAAACTGTTTCTTTGTTGACCCCTTTCAGTTTTTGCCCAAAAGACCTTTAAATTCAAGCAATGAGTTAGATGTCAGAAGTCTTGGGACTAGAGATGTTCCGATGTAAAACTTTGTCAGTGAATTTCACGTGAAGCCCCAAAAATTTACACTTTGTGGAATTTGTGGAGTTCTGGTTGACCCATGAAAGTTCACCACATGTGAACTGCGTGAATTTTGTGGTGAAATTTGCATGTTTTTCCCAGGAAGCGTGAAATTCGTGGGCAAAGCGTGACATTTGTGGGTGTAATTTAGTGCTTCATGGTGAAACTCGCACAATTCATAGACTGAGGATTGTGGAAAGTTTTGAAAATGCACTCTGTAAATTCCACAAAATCCATAAATTCATTCACGGAGTGAATTTCGCAGACTTCGCAGATCTTAGGTGGGACATACAAAATTCCCTTACTTAACAGACTTGTTACTGAATCTGTAAGGGTTGTTGTAGATAAGTTAATGATGTTCATTTCTTCATGTTGGATTAAAGCTTCTTTCCCTGGTTGTACTGTTGTCCTGAATCACTTGCCTTTACCCCCTCTTCTGGTCTTCTTGAGGCTTATTGAAATGAGTCAGTTCTTAGACTTTGGTGGAGGCCCACACTGGACTCCTGCTGACTGAACTCTAAAAAAAGCTTAACCTGTCTTCACTTCCGGTTCACTCCTAGATGTATAGTATGCAGGGGACTGGTTCATCTTCAGTATAGATTGAAGTCTACTATTGTTTCTATCTACCCTTTTTGTGAGATCATGTTTGTTCCAAGAGAACCTCTGCGTATTAAAATAGTCCATTTTACTGTATCTAAGTTTTTTCGACTTGATTGCTTTTAGTTTCTTGTCTTGTTTTTCAGTGGCTTGTTTCTATCTCCTTTTGAAAGTACCAAAGTCCTTACGTTCTTTATAATGAGATACTTTCAGGTCCCTTTCCTTTAACTCCTGCAGCAGGGCTGGTTGTTGCGCTTTATAATCAACTATGCATGCAGTCGGGGTGATAGATTCCACCCTTAATGCCATTTTCCAGTTGTTTATAAATGTCTCTCTCTCTCGGCCATATCCTGGAAGTTTTGTGATCCTCAGGTTCATGGAATGTGGCTGACTTTCAAGTAGACCTCAAGGTAGATGCATTTCCAACAGTGCTGCCACACCTTTAATGCAATCGTCCCTAAAGCAGTAAATATGTTTCCATAGTGTCTGTATTTATTTCAGCCAGTATATCTGCATTCAATAATTCTTCTTCTTGTAAATTTACTGGTGCATCAGCAAAAATGCCACTCTCACTTGATCCTCAAAACTGTGCACAGTGGAGCAGCTTTTCTTTGTTTGGCCATTCAATACGGCAAACTGGTCTATGGTACAGTCCCCAAATCCTTCCTGGACAAGCTGCACATACTTCTAAACTGTCTTTGCTACTTTGCCTTTGAGTCCCTTCTCACATCCACAATCATCTTCTGTATACAACCCTCAACTGGCCAACACTGGAGGGGCATCAGCAAATGCATAGAACCAATTTCCTGTCCAAATTATGGACCTCCAAACTCTCCTGTTATCTCCATTAACCAGCTACCTGATCTACTTATTCCCTCAGAAGTCAGATACACTGACCTATTAAAACCCCCAAATGCACTATGACCATTGGACAAGTAGGAGTTGCATACAGATTCCCAAATCTTTTGATTAATCTCCCTGCTTAGGTGCATTCAGCTATCACAAAATGTGCACTCAAAGCTCATCTCAGAGCCTTGGTCAATCCTATCTGCTGCTGTGGTTAGCTCCTGCCTTCTCTGCACTTGCAATATTGTGTTGCTACAGTAGTCGACGTATTACTTTAAATCTGCCCAGACCTTGCACTGCTTTCTCTTTCCCAGTTGTAAGTCTTGTGATTGTGCTGATTATTGTATGTATTTTCTCTCAACACATACTATATTTTCCTATATTAACATTATAATGTTGTATACGAATGTTGTATGAAATCTACCCTTTCTCAAGAATGCTTCTAGAAACCAGCTGACACCAGCTTACTGTAGCTCACATTTGCTGGTGGAAAATTGTAATTATGAAGTGAATAAAAGCATTTTGCCCCATACAGGATGAGAGAGTCTCCTTCTGCCTATCTTTCTTTCCTCTTCTATTATCTCTTTCAGGTCTGTCCTCTATGATCATTTCTCCTGTCCCTGCAACTGCAGCTGGCCCTTGTCACCATTTAGGTTTCTGTCCTGCCTCAAATTCTATTACATTAATTAAGAATATTTACAAGATTCATCAAATATTTTTTTTATATAATTTTACATTGGTCTCTCCCAGTCATTGATTTTTACACTTCCATACTGTATTTTCTTACTTTTTATTTTGGATACATTTGCAATTTTTACACAACATTGTGCTTGTATATTTTGTCTCTACACTCATAGTGCTTTGTTTAGCACGCTTTCCTTTTTTTTTCTTTTCATCTTGTATTTCTCTGCTTGACACGTGGGCATTAATTTCCTAAGCCTAGAGCTTGACTTCCAGAATATTGGTAACATCTTGTTAGTTATTGACCATTTTTGTCAAATTGTGCAGGCCCACCCAACAAAATATCAAAAAGCCACTACTGTCACTCTCATCCTTATGGACAAATTTATTATTCATTACAGTGTGCCATAATGCATGCACTCAGATCAGGGATCAGGGTTGTGACTTTGAAAGTCATCTGATAAAATGCAATCTTCCATCTTGACAAACAATTTCACTACAGTCAAGCCTCATATTGGACTTTTACCCCCAAGAATGACTAGCACTTCTTGTTTGCTCGCTCCCCTACTCTACTATGCCCTCTCTTACCTAAAACCCTTCTCCTATTTCCCAACCCCCTCCCCCAGAATGTACACTTCTGTGTTACCTTCCAACTTACACTGCCTCCCTAGCCCCCTCACAAATTTTCCCCCTCTTGTATTTCTCTCACTCCTAAATCTCACCTCCTAATTTCAGAGTCTTATCTCCTTGTAGTCTGGATTTCCTACTTTCTAATATGGCACCTGATTTATTGCACACCGTGCACAGCCTATGTTTGTATTTGTACTGAAAAATCTCCACTGTACGCTATCTCTAATAGCTGTATTGCAATATATTTATTGTATCCCACATTGCGCAAACCTGCTATATCTACTGTGTCACTTGTTGTGCTGGCTGTCAATTGCTATTGTACTACAACTTGTGTAAATTGCTTGACTGTAACTTCCCTGCTCCCTTTCCCCTGGGTTGCTCCTGGAAACAAGCCCCAGCTCAGTGTGCCTCTCCTGGTAAACACATTAAAATAAATAAATAAATAAATAAGAGATGCTGGCATTGTGGGGATTTCAGGAGTATTGAACAACTCTGTATCACCCTCAAGGTGACCCCCAGGCTAAGCATTTTAGTCAGACTAAGTTAACATGCTGGTCATTCCAGATCCAAAGGGAAAACTCAAGTGGAGTCAGTTAGTGGGCACTTTCATCCATGCTTATAACTGAACTAAAAGTGATGCCACTGTATTATTCCCATACTGCTTGATGTTTGGCCAAGGGACCTGGCTACCCATTGAGTAGTGTTTTGGAGTTTCTGCTGATGGAACTGGACCAGAGACATATTTATAATATGTGTGCAGACAAAAAGACCAGTTGGAACCTGCTAATCAATTGGCTTATGAGATGGTGGGGAAGCAAAACCTGGCAAACAAGACTTGTTATGATCCCAAGGTAAAAGCATATGACCACTCCAGGGACCAGGTCTTGGTGTGGAACATGATCCTGCTTTGTAATGTGGCCTTGGTGGTGGATTGAAGGGGAAATACCCCATTTGTTGTCAAGAAGAAACTTTAAAAGCTGCCGGTGTATCATATACATCCAGAGGCAGACAGAAGTGAAGGTAAAATGATGCCCCAGAATCATCTGTTACCAACTGGACAGATGGACTTACAGACAACAGATATTGCTCCCACACCATCCAGTGGGACCACGACTACAACCCAAACTCAGCAATGCCATAAGGTAACCATGCAGCAGTCCAGTGCCTACCACACTGAGGATGAATCATCTGATGAAGATGAAGATGAGCGACAGACCTGTTACTGCTCCTTCAGAGACATTTCAAACTTATTTCTGGATGATGTGTTTGGGCCAGAAAACATCCAAGTGGTGAGCAACAAACAGACAAGGCTGTGCAGGCAGACAATCAGACCCTCACTCCAGAGAAAGAGGAACTAGTGGCAGCTGAGGTTACAGAAGTTCAGGGACCTGAAGAGAAACCTATAACAGCAAGTGATGACCACTGATTAGACTCTGACTAGTCTGAGTCCTGCAAAACTAAAGTGGACACTGTTGTTCTTGTCAGACAGTCTACCTGGTCAAGGAAGCTGCTATTGAAACTTAGCTGTGATGCCCCGGTACCCGCACTGATATTCCTTTACAAGTAGGTCACAAAGGGATACACGTGATAACCTGGTCTCTTACCATATTCAATATACAGGTGACCCCAGGGAAAGCTGTACAGAAAGGTGACTGAGATGATGTTAACTAGTGTGGTTAGTAAGGAATGCATTTGTGTAGAAACAGACTGTTAAAAATATGCTAGAATAGAAATCAGGGGCCCAATATTAAAGAATGCTCAAAGTGGAGCGCACAAATTTTCACTCCACCTTGAGATAGCCCAGCCACCCGATGATCCATACTCAGTGGAATAGCACACCAGTGCTATTCGACTGACTATAGGGCCATGTTGGCCCAGCGCTAAGCCACTTAGCACTGCCCCGACATGGCACCTGAAATACAGTGCCACAATGGATAGCGCCAGAGCCCAGTTTCTGATATTGAAATGGGCCCATGCAAATAAGCACATTGGGCATACAAGGTGCTAAGGGGCTGTTTGCATGCCCATTATGGGCTCATTTGCATTGGGAGTGTTGCAGGCATGCATGGCGCTGTCCCTCCAATTGCCCAGTCCCAGAGAGCTATTCCTGGTGCTACTGGTTCCCCCCTCCCCCTAATCCCACACCCATATAGAATATATCATGTCCCTGGTGTCTAGTGGTGCTGCCTCCATCTGATCTCAAACCTGTAAAGAGCAAACAGGTCCCTGGTGTTCAGTTGTCCTTTCCCCCACCTGCACCCATGCCTGATGTTGTAAGCAGCATTCCTTGGTATCCAGTGGTCCCTCCCCCCACCCTCACCCTTGCCCGATGTTGTAAGTAGTATTCCCTGGTGTACAGTGGTCCTTCCCCACACCCATATCCATTTCCGATACTGAAAGTAGTATTCCCTGGTGTCTAGCGGTCCCTCCCCCACATGGAAAGAGTAGTCCAGTGTAGTCCAGTGAGGAGTCTAGTGTGACTCCAAGGTAGATGAAAGTGGAAACTGAGGGAACTAAGGTACTGGTTTATTAGGCCAATACTATTGGAGTGTGTATAAAGTACTAGGTTGTCGGCATACAGGATAGCAGAGCAGTGAGATAGGCAATAGACTATGTTGTTTATATGTAGGGTGAACAGAAGTGGTCTGAGAATGGATCCTTGTGGGACTCCTACCCTTGTAAGAGCAGGATAGGAGAGGAAGGAGTTGTACATGACTCCATCTGATCTATTTGTTAGATAATTATGGAACCAGGGAAGAGCAGTTTGTGAGATACCAAAGTTTGCTAGCTTACTGGTGAGAAGGGAGTGAGTCACAAGATCCAATGCCTGCGTCAGATCAATGAAGATGGCACCAGTAAGGTTGTAGGAGTTCATGGCTAGGGAAATATCATTCATCAAAGTGAGGAGGGCAGTGGAGGTGCTGTGATCTTTCTAAAAACCATGTTGTTGCGGTGATAGGAGCTCATAAGTGTAGAGATATTATGCAAATTGTGAAGCCACCACCTTTTAAAGAATTTTGTTTAGGGCAAGGAGGATGGCAATTGGTCTATAATTTTGTAATAATTTGGTGTTCCTTTTTTATGGCTGCAGTGGGCATAGCCCTACATATCTCTTGCAATCACTGTAGAGAAAAGGAAGCTTACCAGATACCGAATGGAGGTGGATGACAATCACTGCTTGTCCACTGCATTGTTTTGTCTGTCGGTACCAGCAGAACACGGCACTGTCTACTGTGTCCAAGATGGCCTCTGGAGTTTTCTGCACATGTGCAACAAAATGCACATGCGCACTGTACTACAGTGGCATGGCAGCATAGCCCACTGTATCCAAGATGGCCGCTGGAGCCCAGTATGCAAGCGTGAGTCATTGCACATGCACAGTGAAATCCATTGGTCATCTTGGACATGACAGACTGTGCCACCGTGCTGCTGGAGTTCAGTGTGCACGTGTGAGTCATCCCGCATGTGCAGAAAACTCCGGTGGCCATCTTGAACATGGTGGACAGTGCTGTGTTCTGCCAGACCTCAGTTACAGCTGTAGTGGCTCTTGCTAGACCTTGTTTGAGATAGGTACAATGCAGGAGGCTTTCCATAGGTCTGGTTCAATGCCAGTCATTAAGGATAAGCTAATTAACCTGGCAACAGAAGAGGCTAATTCCTTGGCTACAATCTTTAGAAGTGTGGGCTTGACACCATCAGAGCCTGCTGACTTGGAAGCAGGAACTGTGTAAGCTTACTGTAGATCTCTGTAGTGCTGACATACCTAAAGTAACAAGCATTTGTCAATGCTGAATGTTTGCTTGCTAGTATTAGCATTGGAAGTGCAGGAGTTAGACTGATGCAGAATAGGAATGGCAGTGAAGTTTTAAACTCACGCCAACCCCACCTCCACCCTGCAGAGATGGACAGGCATTGGGGTGTGCCTTTGGGTTGTCACCCATAATGCTCATGCCATTTCACCTCACCCTATCCTGTAGACACCAACAAGTGTTGAGGTGTGCCTTGGGGTGTTCGGCTTTGCAGTCATCCCATTCCATAAGGACATACGCTGAAATGGGTGCAGTATAGGAAAATGGGGTGAACTCTGGGGCCAAAGAGTCCAAGGCACACCTCGATGCCTGTCACTGGCTGCAGGGTGGGGTTGGGGGTGGAATGGCATCAGCATTACAGCCGGCAATCCAAAGACACACCCGTGATGCCTGTCAGTCTGTACAGGGTGGGACATTATGGTTAAAAACTCCAGCGTCCGGGCGTTTGTTGGTATTTTCACTACACATTTTCAACATGGCCTTTTTGTGACCCCCCACCTCATCAAAGCATTTGGGACCTCTTCTCATGAACAGTGGCACTGTGATTGTGTTAATCTGTTCCAAACGTTGATTTCCCACAGTGACCGTACCATTCTGCGCCCGTTGTGCAAAAACACAGTTCAGACAGGTTGTGAAAAATGACAGCTGTACCATTCATAGGAAGGTGTGAAGAGATGGCAATGTTGAAAATCTGGAGTGAAAATATTAAAAATTCTCGAACATATGAGCATACGTGGAAACTGCGCAACACATGCTCGTAACACAGTCATTTTGAGGAATTATTTCACCAAATTTTCAACATAGGCATTTTGTGACCTCTGCTCATGAACAGTGTCACTATGATTTTCTTAATCTGTCCCAAACATTGATTTCCAACAGCGACCGCGCCATTGTGCACCAGATGTGCGAAAACACATTTTGGGCAGGATATGAAAAATGACAGCTGTCGTGTTCATAAGGAGGTGTGCAAACATGACAGTGTTGAAAATCTTAAGTGCAAATATTACAAATTCTCGAAGTTACAAATGTGCATGGAAACTGCAGAACGCACACTTGTAACATAGTCATTTTGTGGACTTTTGTCACCAAATTTTCAACATAGGCATTTTGGGACCTCCACTCATGAACTGTGCCACTGCAATTTTCTTAATCTGTCCCGAACACTGATTTCTCACAGCGACCACGCTATTGTGCGCAGGATGTGCGAAAACACATTTTGGCCAGGATGTGAAAAATTACAGCTATACTGTTCATAAGGAGGTGTGAAAAAATGCCAATGTTGAAAATCTGGAGTGAAACTATTACAAATTCTCAAAGTTATGAGTGTGTATGGAAACTGCGCAATGCACACTTGTAACACATTCATTTTTTGGAATTTTTTCACCAAATTTGCAACATAAGCTTTTTGAGAGCCCACCTCATGAACCGTGACACTGTCATTCCATTAATCAGTCCTGAAAGGTGATTCCAAGCAGTGGCTGCGAAATCACCTTTTGGGACCAAATAACCAGATGACAGTGACTGAATTCATGAGGTGGGGTCCCAAAAACCCCATGTTGAAAATGTGGTGCCAAAATTCGCAAAAATGTCCAAGATATCCACCTAAGTTAAAAAAAATCCCATTAATGCCATTATACAGCTTACCGGCATTTCTTCAGTTCGTGGTCAGCTTTGAAGAGTGCAGACATGTTCCTGCTCTACCGAAAATCATTGTGCCAGGCTCCGGAGGTAAGTATGGGGTGAAGGGGGTGTGGGGAGGTGGGGTGTGCAGAAGGTGGGTGTGGGTTGAGGGGGTAACGGACACAACGAGGGATGATTTTCTGTTTTCACAGGTTTAAAAAAAAAGTCATGGTACAGTTTTTCTACTTACAGGGACAATGGGCATGCTGGGGTGGGCTCCCAGCATGTCACCTGGGTGTTTGTTGGAGGGGGGCTGGAGCCAACGGGGATTGTGCACCCTGTCGGCATATACAATGCGTTGAGGGAGTGCATGAGCTGAGGGGGATTGGGCACCCCCTTTGGCTTTCATGGGGACTGTGAGAGGTGGATGGCAACAGCTGCCACCATTTTTATTGAAATATGACACCAGACAAGGCAAGCTGCTGTTTGCTGCTGCAATCAGGTACTGCCCCAGCATCAGTCTGTTCAGGAAAAACAGCTGATTCTCCAATGACTGGATGCTCCCTGATTGCAGTGGCAAATTTCTTTCAGGTTTGTGGCATGCTTCAAAACTGCTGTCATTGACAGTGTGCTCCTCCATTGGCACCATGGAGACCAGCCCCAAAAAGCACTCTCAGCACTGGCCACAACACTGCTGCACCTCCACAATCCACTACTGTAGCAGGCTGCCACAAAATGTTTCTTGCGAATGTGTGTAAGCAAACATAAAAAGGAGGTCACGCTGTGCTTTCAGGGAGCATTGGGAGGATACTACTAGCAGATGAGAAGGTGGGCTTTTTAGGGAAGGTCGTTGTGTAGAGGGAGAGATCAGAGAAAGGGTGTTTGGAAGCATTTGCAATGGTGTTATTGTTATTGCAGCTAACACCATTAAGAAGCATGTTGGGGAGGAGTGATCCTCTCGCTGTCCTAATATGTTCCTAATGTGTTTCCAGAAAAGCCTAGAGTTATGGGCATAAGAGTTTAGAAGTCTCTGGAATGTGCACTTTTGTTTTTTTTTCTTGATAGAATTCTTGCAGGCATTCCATACAGGTCTATATGCTATCCAATCTGCCGGGGAGGAGCAAACCTTAAAATTATGCCACCTTTTATTTCACTTTGTAATCTTGCTTAGTAGTCTATGGTCTAGCCATTTGGTAATAGCAGCATGAAGTTTTCTTTCAGTTTGACGGGCAAAATTGTCCTGGAGTTTAGTGAACTTTCAGGTGAAGAAAGTGTTGCTAAGCTTACGTCAGTGGTTTCATAGAGGTAGGACCAATCAGCATTTGAGACAACGTGACTAAGGAGCTCAGGGTCTATGCCTGCGAACTTCCTGAAGTGGGTGATTTGCAGGGGGGGGGGGCTTTGAGCAGTTTGGCATGCCAAACACAGTAGACAGATGCATGATCACTAATAGTATCACTCAAGACACGAGAGCAATTTATTCTATCTAGCTTGGGAAAAAGTATTGAGTCAAATAGGGTTTGTGTTTTGCCATTGTTGGAGTATCTAGTGGTCTCTGTGATGATCTGTGACAGGCTGAGTCACTGCCTTGTCATATGCACTTAGCCAGTTGATGTTGAAATAACCAAAAACTAAGAATTCATTGTTTTTGATCAGCGGACCAATAGATTTAGAGAGTGAGAGGAGCAGGCTAGAGTTACCAGTGTGAGGGATATAGATACAGAACAAAGTGTAGCTTTCTGGCACCACCCACTGTGAGCATTCCATAACAGCATTCAATGGGAGGGGGGTCAAAAGGGGGAGGGTGATTTGGTGCTGTGTAGCTTAGATTTCAATTCAGCTTTATTTTTAAAAAGGTGCTATTCCAAATGATTATAGTGCCTGTATGCTAAAATTCAATAAATAAGTACTAAAATCATACGATCAGCAGAGCATAAACCAATTTTAATAATTACAATCAGGGAAGGCAAGCTCGAACAAGTGTGCTTTTAAAGCAGTTTTAAAGCCCTCCACAGTCAGGTAGTCTTGTGTCCGACGAGGTATAGATTTCCACAGGGTAGGGGCCGCAAGCTCAAAAGCCCAAGCCCCAGATGACTTCAACCAGACCCTGGGAACCTCTAGCAATCCCTCGTTGGTGGAGCGGAGTGGTCAGAGGGGGCAGTAGGGATGAAGGAGCTCTTGCAGGTAACTCAGACCCTGTCCATGTACAGCTTTATAGGTCAGCAAACCGACCTTGAAGGTGATCTGCAACTGAACTGGCAACCAGTGTAGTTTGTGCAGCACAGGTGTAACATGGCTGTATTGAGACAACACAGTCAGCAACCTGGCCACTGTATTCTCCACCAGCTGCAAGTGTTGGATATTAACCCCCGGTAGCCCTAGGTGCAGGGAGTTACAGTAATCAAGGCTGAAGTTATGAAAGCGTGGACCAAAGTTGGAAGATCGTCAGGCGGAACAAGATGCTTAATCCGGGTGATATTCCTCAGATGGTAAAAAGAGGTTTTGCCAACAGCCCACACCTGAGAATGTAGCATCAGCCTATCATCAAAAACAATGCCCAGATTCCGTGCCTGCTCAGAGGTCAGCAACTGTCTGCCTTTGAGCCAAAGCCAGGAAACCTGACCAGCCACTGACCCCTCTACCTGATGACCTGGGTCCACTATCACCACCTTGGTCTTGTCAGGGTTCAACCTCAACCAGCTGGTAGTCATCCAGTCTTGGATCTCAGCAAGGCAGTTATTAAACACAGAGACCGCACTATTCTGTTCAGGCACTAAAGACAGGTAGAGCTGGGTAACATCTGCATAGCAGTGAAATCTCAGCCCATACCATCTTACAATATCTTCCAATGGCAGCATATACACCTCGAACAACATGGGGGACAACACAGAGCCATGTGGCACCCCACATGGCAGAGAGAATGAGTCAGAGGAATATACCCCCCGACACCACCCTCTGAGATCTGCCAGTGAGAAAAGAATGGAACCATCTGAGGACTGTACCAGACAGACCACAGATGAACTGCAGATGCTCCAGCAGCTCCATATGGTCCACGGTGTCAAACGCTGCAGAGAGATCAAGAAGAACCAAGATGGAATGGCTCTTCTGATCCCTCGCTATCAGGAGATCACTGAGCATCCAAACAAAAGCAGTCTCCATACTATGCCTCTTCTGAAATCCCAACTGGAGAGGATCTTAGATATCATGGATAGTTAAATGATTCTCCAGCTGCTGAGTGACCACCTTCTCAACGACCTTCCCAACAAAGGGAAGGTTAGAGACTGGTCTGTAGCTGGCAGGACAATCTGGGTTGAGAGGGGCTTTTTTAAGGAGGGGTGTCACCACCACCTCCTTCAGAGAGTCTGTGAACTCACCAGACTGCAACGAGCACCAGACGATCTCTGCTAGGACTGGGCAGATGACATCAGCACACCCCACCAGGAAGCGAGTTGGGCCCGGATCCAAACTACAGCAGATCGGCACATATTCTGGACAATCTGCATGACCTCCATGATTTCCATCTGGTCAAAGTTGCACCAACCAAACTGAGGAGTAGCAACCTCCCACCGACCACTGTCACCCCCATTAGGGTGAGCTGAAAGGATCTCGGATCTATTGTCTGCAACCTTATCAGCAAAGAAGTGAGCAAACTCTTCACACTTTTCCTGTGAAAACACTTTCTGAACCTGCAGACAGGCTGGATTGCACAGTCTATCCACAGTTCGAAAAAGCTGAGCAGGTTGAGTCTGTGCTGTGGCAATCTCGTTGGATAGGAACTCTGCCTTCTTATGTGAGCTAGCCAATTGATAGTCCCTATAGTGGTCCATCAATCTAAGCCTGTCGGCATCAAGACCCAATTTCCTCCAGCAATGTTCTGTCCTTCAACCCACCCATCTCAGCTCCCTCAAAGCCCCATCAAACAACGGGGACCGAGAGTGAAGGGTGAGGGGATGAACATGGACAGGAGCAATGGAATCCAGATACTCTGTCACAGCCATATTATAGGATTGCACTAGGTTCTCTGGACCCACACTTGCACTTGGGAATCCCGATAGCTCAAGTACCACCATTAGACCATCTGGGGTCACACCCCTCACAGGACAGTACCGGACCATCTCCACATGGGCAGACCTATAGAGGGAAGCCTGGAAATTGAACCTTATAGTGTGATGGTCTGACTACCCAGCTGGTTCCACCACCAAGTTGAATGTAATAAATCAATGAGCTGCCACTTTTTTTAGGACCCAGGTGATCAAACCGAATGTGACTATATCCAGGGAGGGCACACAGGCTATTGGGAGTAGAAGATTTTAGCCATGTTTCTGATACTTCTAGGATATCTGCTTGGTAATGGGTGACCCATGCTCTCTGCTCATCCTTCTTGGGGACTAGGCTTCTGTTATCAAGGTGAGCAATTTTTAGGCCCTTGATGTTTTGCCAAGGTGTATGGTGGAAAGAGGAAGGTGGGGTAGGGGTAGCGCTGGGGTTTAGTTCAACATCACCAGCTAACAGTAAGCAAGTGAGAGCTAGATAAGTGAGGTGATTGTATTTTAGAAGAACATTCACACTGAGATCACTCCAGAGGTGCTTTTTTAGGTAGAAGGTCAGCTTTAAAATACAGTGAGGTGGCAGAAGACAGTAATTTGTTTGGTTTAGTATGGAAAAGGTAGTTGGACATGGTAAAGTCATTGGGACTACACACTGCTTCCTTGTTTGTTTCAGTTATGGGTAACTGGTCTAGCATGTCGAGTGTACTCATAAGAAATATAGTGAATAGCAAGTTACACATTAGTTGTCTCATTTTAGCTAGATCTTATGTAAGGGCAGCACCTCCTGAGGGGGCAAGGTCCAGCTACTTAGTTAGGAAATTTCAAGATAGCAAGGCATGGGGAGACTTGTTAATACAGTGCTTGCCTAGACAAAAGGGACTGTCTATGGATTACCTTGTATGAGAGGGATAACAATTGTAGGATAGAGCATCTCAAATGTGGTTCAGCCTAGTCATGAAAGGCACACATATAACATCCCATCATATATGATTATCTAGGTTAAAACACACAGTATAACAGTGTCTCAGCCTATACCCCATGGAAGGAGTATTAGCTCAACTTAGGCACAGATTGTAAGGTAGTAGGTTGATTAAGCATGAGTGTGAGGTACAAAGATATGGAGCCTCCTGCTACACATACATAGTAACAAGGCAACCCTGGGCACATATAATAGGTACTAGTTTCCTAAGGCTGGTAATGCATTGCTCACCTACAGTAGGCACACAAGGTACGAGTTCCAGTCAAACAAACTGAGTGTTTGAAAGGGATAGCTTCAGGTAAGCACTACTCACTGTGGTGGGTTTGTGATCATGCTATGGGTGCAGCTGAAGCATGGCTGGCACTGGCAGCCTCCATGGCTGACTCCCAGGCAGACTTCTGCTGTGATTAACATGCTGCCCACAAGCAGGATGGCTGCTTGGGGTCCTTCAGGGAAATACACCTAGCCACCCTCCTATTGGCTCAAGGGCCGGCTGTTGCAGAGCTCCCAAACGGAGCTTGCCAGAGTCACAAGAGGTGATTGTTGGGGGGGGGGAGTGTCCACAGTCTGTGAAGGCCCCTCTCGATCCCTGCTGTTGGATTCTGGCATTTGCCATTTGGCTCAGCAGCTCAAACTTCATATAATATAAATCAAGATAAGTTGGAAACTCTTGCAAGGTACCCTCTTAAGGAGCTGAAAGGTAAAACTGAGCTCCCAATGGGGAAATTTATAGAACCTCATATGGGCCATAGGTTTGGTCTGTGATCAAGGGAGCAGACAGTGGACATATATCTTTATGAACAAAGTAAAATTTGAGATTCTGGTAATCAGCTAGGGGACAAAGGAGTTTTCTGCCCTTGCGTTATGCAGCCTAACAGGGGTTTACACATTAAGCAGTATTCTGAGGCAAGACAGCATCTGTGCTGATGGGCTGTCGTTTGACTGTTTTTTGTTGTGTTCAGTATCAGTGTTTTTATATTGATATCTTTCTTGTTCTATGCTTCTTCAATTGATTTATGTGTACTTTAATTGTGCCTGAGTGTGTGTGCCTTACTCCTTTGATTTTATTAGTGAGGCCAACACCTATGGTGACATACGTAGGCACTGGGGCAGCTATCTGCCCCACTTTGCCTGTCTTACATGATGCCTTTGAGAACTTTCATACATACTATCCATGGCTAAAGAAGCTTTGCTGCCACCTACTGTGACTTAGTGAGAAAACAATTTGTTATTTAAAATTTGGACTGTACTGCTGAGTTGAATTTTTTCAGTTGCACAATGAAACATTCATTTATTTACAGAGGATTATTTTTAATTCAGTAGCCATTGTTTGCTGTTTTTTTATCTGGGGGGAACACCTGTTCAAGGCAAGATACTCTTCGACTTTGTTCACATTAATGGTGGCTGCCCACAGCTTTATCATATATCTCTCAACTTTTTTGTCACCCAAATGTGAGAAACTCTCTGCAAACTGTGGGACATCTCATCACATCTTTGAGATAGACACTCAGATCACTAAGCAAATGTGTGCTTTATGCTCACAAAATGCTCATTGAGAAACACATTTTTAATATGAATTACTTAAATTTCTCCTTGCAAATCATAATGTAAAATGTGGGGCAGCATTGTCTGCATGTGAGATGGATGTCTTCTTAAAGGTAAAAATAGGAAGTTTCTCTTGTAATATGGGATATTTGAGAGGTACTGTATATCTTATTACATTACACCAGTACAGAAATAAAGAACAGTTTTGTAAAAACTTACTGTAACAGTAGATCTTTGAGAGAATCTCTTGCATCAGGTCACACACTAGAAACCTCCACTGTCAAGCAAAAGGATCACATGGAAGCTTTTTTGCTAGCAGTCAACCTGGGACCACCGATGACAATGTCACCACATCAATGTTCACCTATATAGTAGTATATGGGAGGAGGACAAGATGGTGTGGGTCTACACTGAATCACGCTTCCTCTTAGCCTTATGTTGAGTCTTACTCTTGTTTATTTGTTTTGTTTTACCAGTTTTAGTTTGGTTTTCGTTCGTTTTTAGTTCATGTTCTGTATCATTGAGCTATTTTATTGTTTTATCGCTATTTTGAGTATCCGGTTACGGGATTTGGACTTTCCGATCGGATTGGTAGTCTCCTTTTAGTTTGTCTGTGGAGTTATGCTTCCTTGTGAAACTGACTGGCTGTGTTTTAAGGCAGCTTCGACGCTAACTTGGAGTTGAACGAAGCGGAATAAGGATGCTTCTGTGAGTATGACCTGGCTGTGTTTCAATGGTGGTTTCGACGCTAATTTGAAGCCTAGACAAACAGAATAATTCTGGTTCTGTTTGTTTTTTAGTGCGAGGAACTACAGGATTGGACTGTTTTACTCGTTTTATGAATATGTGTGGTCGCCCTGAAGTTTACGGGCTTCCTAATTCGTTTTTTATGTGACTGTTAATCTTCCGGACTGGGACTCCACTGGACTTCATTGGACCGTGGATTAGATTGGAACTTTTCCAGCACCTTGCTGGTGATTATTTAGCTACTTCTCTTAGAGGTCTGCTAGAGGAAATCTGCCTGGCCTGTTTTGGGAGCTTCGGAAACCTGTTACTTGGATGTTGTTCCCCTTTGGTTGGCTCTTGGTTACTTGGGGAACTTTGACATTTGTATTGATTTTCATCGAGTGCAGGTTTTACCTGATACTGTGGAAGTGAAAGATTTTAAGCCGGGCCATGCCCTAAGACGGCTGTGGTGGGTGGGATCCCCCGGTCCTTGCTACCAGAGGGTGAGGGGGCTAGTTATCTGTCTGCCCCGAGGGGCTTGTGGTGCTGGGGTGGTTGTGATACCACCCTGTCTCTGGGCCCTGACCCTAGGGGTAGGGTCTGTGGGGCTCCCCCCTGGCCAGCGTGATCTGTGGGGTTTATTTTGTCCCGAGTACCTGCAGTCTTGGGCTATTGCTCAGATTTGATGCTACCATTGTTATTGGCCTGAACGGAGTAATATTTTGCAGCAATGAATGGGGAATAACTGGTATCCCGTTTACCCATGAAGAGGTCTTCAATTTACTATTTTGCATATTTTTGACTTGTTTGCTTTGAAGACTTATTTTATCCATCAGGTGACTGTAGACCGATCCTTGGTGATTGGACTATTTTATCGTTTCTTTGGATGTTTTTCCGAACTGAAATCTTCTCTCTGGACCTAAATACTTTGTCCGTGCAGTGAGAGTGCTTGGCTATCGTGCGTTCATGGGGAGTATGAGTCCCTGCCTACTCACAAATTTTTATTTTATTATTTTGAAGTATTACATGTTATTTTATTTTCAGGTAGTGAGAGTGCCTGGTGCTAATTAAGCTTGTAGTGGGAGTACATGTTTTCTTGGCAAATTTATTATTTTATTTTGGGTTTTTTATGGTTTTGTATGTGTTTTTCCTTTGTTTTTGGTTTTTTGATTTTATGACGGGATATCCTTGTGAGAGGAGGATCTCCCATCTGTATTTATTATTATTATTTTTTAGTTTATTTTATTGTTAGTTATTTTTTTTGTTTATTTTTTGGGTTCCGGAAAGTAGGTTTCGATTCTGAGAAATAGGGGATAATTGAGATTAATTTTATTTTTTGCTTATGTTATTTGGCAAATTTGGTTTTAATTCTAGGGGGTTTGTTTCCTGCACTGATTTGTGAGAGTAGGACTTTATTGGTTTTTGTTGAAGGACGCAGACATGTGTTATTATCCCTCCCCCCATGTCGTGTGCTACTCATCATCCGCTCTTCGGGCCCTCTGCCCTTTTTCTCCCCCTCCTTTATTATTTTCCATCTATCAATGTTGTAGGGCTTTGGGAATTGCCTGAAGGAGGAGAGAACGGGGCGGGGGGCCTGAACAGTGGAGGATGGATGAGGGAAGCGCTCAAATCAGGATTGTTAGGTCCAGAAGATGCCCTGGGGTGAAATGGAGGTCAGAACGTGGGTTTCCTTGTCTGATCCCCATACTCAAGGGCACCACCGCTAATAATGGTGGGCAGGTGGCTGGGGGATCCTCGGAACTCTGTCCAACTCAGGCGGTTTTGTGCAATGCCAGATCTGTTGTAAACAAGACTGCCGTTGTGGTGGACTTGGTGGGAATAGCGGATCTGGCAGCATCACTGAAACCTAGCTGGATGGTAATGCTGGCCTCATTCTTGAGGTGGCTGTTCCAGCTGGGTATTCGATGATACACCACCCGAGATTGGATCGCAGGGGTGGGGGAGTTGTGGTCTGCTTTAAGACAGAATTGAGTCTCACTAGTGTTCCAGTTGAGGAGACCAGATCTTTCGAATGTGTTGTAGTGGCAGGTGGGGGCAATAGAGTGGCGCTCATCTACCATCCACCCGGGGATGAGAAGCCATTCCTTAAGGAAGTGGCGGACTTTGTCGTTGACCTGGTATTGGAGTCTCCCAGGTTGATGGTGCTGGGCGACTTAAGTGCTTGGATCGATGATGAACTCTCGCATTTTGGACAGCACTTTCTCCAATTGATGAATTCATTGGGCCTCTCACAGGTTGTTACCTCTGCCACTCATAAATGCGTCCACTCCCTTGATCTGGTTTTCCTCCTGGGGATGGAAGCCTCTGGCATGGGGGTGGAATCTGTCAGATGGTCTGATCATCACACTGTGAGATTCAATTTCAGCACCCCCTTGCGTTGACCTACCCCTGTGGAGATGGTCAAGTACCGCCCTTTACGGGATGTGACTCCCGATGGTCTATCTGCGGTGCTTGACCTATCAGAATTTCCGGTGATGAGCATGGATCCTGAGGCCTTGGTTCTGGCCTATAATAAGGCCATTACCAATGCCCTGGATTCTATTGCTCCCATCTGTGTGCGTCCTCTCTCCCTTCGCCCCCAGTCCCCATGGTTCGATGGGGACTTGAGTGAGATGCATCGACTAGGACGCAGGTTAGAGAGGTGTTGGCAGAAGTCCGGCTTAGATGCTGACGACCTTAGACTGCTAGAGCATTATCAACTCTACCAATCAGCAATTGCCCGTAAGAAGGCAGTATTCCTGTCGAGGGAAATCGCTGCTGCTCAGAACCGACCGGCTCAGCTCTTTCAAACCGTAGACAGACTGTGCAACCCAGCCTGTCTGCAGGTTCATAGAGCTTTTTCGCAATTTCAGTGTGAGGAGCTCGCTCGGTTCTTTGCAGATAAGGTGGAAGACATCAGGGCGGAGACCTGCACGACACTCTCTATGGGAATGGCCATGGACCTGGCCCCGGTCACATGCCCTCTTTTTTCCTGGAGTATCTTCAAGAGGCCAGAAATCGAGGATGTTATGAGGATTGTCCATGGTATGCGTACTACGTCCTGTTGTTTAGATCCGGGCCCCACAGCCTTGGTTATGGGCTGTGGGGAGATTATCTTCCCGGTTCTGACGAGGATAGTCTGGTGCTCCTTAGACTCTGGTGAATATCCTTGCTCCCTGAAGGAGGCAGTGGTGACACCAGTGTTGAAGAAGGCTTCTTTGGACCCTGACTTCCTCGGTAACTACCAGCCTATCTCAAACCTTCCCTTTGTTGGGAAGGTAATTGAGAAAGTAGTGGCTACCCAGTTAGACAACCACTTGACCATCCATAGCATCTATGATCCCCTTCAATTGGGTTTTGAAAGAGGCACAGCACCGAGACTGCGCTGGTTCGGGTACTCAATGATCTCCTGATGGCGAGAGACCAGAAAAAAACGGTCCATTTTGGTCCTTTTGGACCTGTCATCAGCATTTGACACTGTAGACCATGGGGTTCAGCTTGAGTGCCTGAGAATCATCTGTGGGCTTTCAGGTTTAGTCATCAGATGGTTTACATCTTTCCTCACCGGTAGAACTCAGAGGGTGGTATCGGGAGTGTTTTCTTCCGATCCTGTCTCTCTGTCATGTGGGGTGCCTCAGGGCTCTGTGCTGTCTCCCATGTTGTTTACGGTGTACATGCTTCCCCTCTGAGCCATTGTAGGATGGTATGGGCTAGAGTTTCATTGTTATGCCGATGATACTCAGCTCTACCTGTCTTTTGCACCTGACCAGAATAGAGCACTCTCGGTGTTTAATAGTTGCCTCAGTGAAATCCAAGGTTGGGTGAGGTCCAGCTGGTTAAAGTTAAATCCCAGGAAGACGGAGGTGATGGTTGTGGATCCTGGTCACCGGATAGGGGGGTGGGGGATAAACCATCCCTCAGGTTTATTCCTGGGGGGTGTTGAGCTCCCCACCTCTGAACGGGTGCAGAACCTAGGGGTGATTCTTGATGATCGGCTGACACTACGTGATCAAGTTTCGGCCATCATTAAAGTTTCCTTTTACCATCTTAGGAACATCGCTAGGATCAAGCACCTTGTTCCGTCTGGGGACCTACCTACGCTGATCCACGCCTTTGTGACCCCGCATCTGTACTACTGCAACTCCCTTTACTTTGGGCTTCCTGGGGTTGATATCTGCCACTTGCAGCTGGTGCAGAACTCTGCAGCCAGGTTGTTAACTGGGACTTCTTGTTTTTCCCATGTTACACTGGTGCTGTGGAAACTGCACTGGCTGCCGGTTCATTGGCGGATCACCTTTAAAGTTGGTCTGTTGACCTACAAAGCTCTGCATGGTTTGGGCCCTGACTACCTGAAAGAGCTCCTGGTTTCCTATCTCCGGAGCGACCACTCCGCTTGGCCAGTGAGGGGTTGCTGGAGATTCTGAGGGTTATTTTGAAATCATTGAGTGCCCGGGCCTTTGTGTTTGTGGCTTCGACCCTCTGGAACTTTCTACCACATCGGATTAGATAGTGTGCGACAGTGGGGGGTTTTAAACAAGCCTTAAAATCCTTCTTATGGATTAAGGCTTATGGGGAAGAGACTGATTGATTTGGTTTGATTTTATTATTGTCTCATGCTGTTTGATGCAATGTATTAATAATTTGTATTGTAATGTTTTATTATGATGTGATCCTATAACTTGTTCTGTGCTTTGATTTTTTGAAAGGCGCATTAAAAATAAAGAATATTATTATTATTATTAGTGGCCGGCCCCATGCACTCCTCAGTTCCCTACCGGAGACCATCCTGCCAGGACAAACTCCTGAGGGAACCAAGGAGAGCCAGAGAAACTGCCAGAACATATCTCGAATACAGAAGGTTGACCATCCTGGAGAGAGAAGAACAGGAGGGGAGACTAGGAATGCAGGGGAAGCAGGGAGGGAAGGCACGACCTGCTGCAAGAGATTCTCTCGAAGATCTACTGTTGTGGTAAGTTGTTACGTAACTGTTCTATCTTCTTTGAGAATATCTCTTGTAGCAGGTCACACACTAGGAATGAGTCCCAAGTAGTGATGCAGCGGATATCAGGAAGGGATGATGGAAAGCAGGGATCTAAAAAAATGAGGCCCTGTAGTATAAAGGGACTGAAGTTTGCCCACCCCCTGGAGGTGATGTCTAGACTGTAGTGTCTAGTGAACATACAGACAGTACTCCAGGTGGCCGTTGTACAAATCTCAGCTGTGAGACTGACTCCATGGCACCAAGTGATTGCAGATTGCTCGTCACGTGTGTGACTTGGGTTTGTGCCTGCACCTGGGATGACAGGAGTGGAGACCAGCAGGGAGGGTTAGGAACATTTGCTTGGGTACTCTCCTCCCCTCCCTGGGAGGGAGGGTGCGAGCATGCACCACTTCTGGAGCATCTTGTGGTGGTCACCAGTGGAGGAGCACTTAGCGGCATGGGTGACCTCGCGTCACCATACATCCATGTCAGGATGCCATGTGCATGCAGCTGCAGTGTGGGAGGGGGATGAGAGGGAAGGAGGAAATGGGAAATGCGCTCACTCAGCCAACAAGATGAAGGTCACCCCCTCGCACTATGCAGCCCTGGATCTGGAATGGCAGTTCAGTTCAGAGGTTTGGCTGTACTTCAGTCAGTCAGGCCACTATGGATCCATGGCACCCACCACGTTGAGGCATCCAGTCTCAAGCTGTGGTAATAGTGGGTACTGGGCTATGGTACCCACTGGTAGGTCCTGCACAGTCTTGTGCAGAAGTTCAGACCTCTATGGCAGATTTCTAGCAGTGCTGAGCATTAACGGCATGACAGCTAACATGAGAATGCCTCCTCTGTAGCAGGGAGTCTGTTACAGCCTCACAGTTCATCAACTGTGGATGCACAATCTATTGCAGCACATCTCTCAGCAGCAGTCAGCAGGTCTGCTCCTCTCTGCAGTTACATACAGATGGTCCTGCCACAGCCCCTGCTGTTCACTGGGGTATCACAGCTCACCACTGGTCTGCAAAGCTGTCAATCAATCTGAGACCATGTTGGGTGTTAATTGCATGACAGTGAATTGGCTTCTAGATTTGCACCTGAAATCTGGCTGTCCTTCAGTGTTGTAGGAGATCCTTCTGGCTCCCCTTCAGGCTCTGCAGCTTGATTTTGCTGTTTGTGTAAACTCTGACCCCTGTCGACATAGAGATAGCGTCAAGGTGAAACACAGAAACATAAATATTGTTTTATAGTTTCATAGGATTTAACAGGCTCAGGAGGCAGGATGCCCTTGTAGAGCTCGCCACTGATATGGTGGATTAGGATTCTGTTATAGGTAAGATGTTTTTTTTCTGCCCATATAGATGTATAGTTGTCTTTTTAATAGATCCATAGTGTCGTTCTCAACTATTTCTCTTGGCAGGGCATTCCACTGAGTCACCACCCTTTGGGTGAACCAGTGGCTTCTTTTATGAGTTTCATAATTTTGCCCTTTTAGCAGAAAATGACCATTGGTCCATCCAGTTTGCCCTATTTACCCTACCATATGCCATGATCTATAGTCCTGTTGAGGTTTTCACCCTGGCCTCCCCCTTGCTCCCTAATGTACTGCTACCCCCCACATAACTGTCAAACCTCTTATTTTGTCCCAGCCATGCTTGAACCCATTTATGATTTTGCTTTTACTACCTCAGCTGGTACACTATTCCATGGCACAGCCTTTCTCTCTGTGAAGTAAACTTTTTTTACATCTCTCCCAAATCTCCCCCCTCACCAGTTTCCATTCATGTCCCCTTGTTACTGACATACTATTCCTGTTGAATGGTTCCTCACAATTTACCTCATCTATTCCTTTCAGGAACTTGAAGGTCTCTATCATGTTGTCGCTCTCCCTACTGGCCTCCAGCAAGGACATGTTCAGTGCCCTTAACTGTCCTCATAGAATCTGCCCTGTTGAACCTGACTCCTTTCAGTTACCCTTCACCACACCATCTCCAGTCTGTCTCTGTCTTTCCCCAGGCAAGAACTCCAGAACTGGGCACAGTACTGCAGATGGTGCCTCACCAGTGATCAACAGTATAAAGAGGTAGTTTTACCTCTTTCATTTGCTATTGAATCCCCTCCCAATACACGCCAACATTCTGGTTGCCTTGCAGGCTTTATTGAATTGGCTAGTTTGTTTTAGGGAGTACCTTATGATGACTCCAAGGTCCCTTTCCTCTGAAGTAGTTGCCAAATAAACTCCTCCCATCCAATATTCTGTCCTGAGATTCCTACTCCCTATGTGCATCACCCTGCGATTTTTGGTGTTGAATCTCAACTGACAAACCTTAACCATTTCTCTGACCATTACAGGTCCCTGTACAACTTCCTCATCTCCTCCTTGCTGTCAACCCTGCCACAGAGCTTACTGTCAATTGCAATGAGATACGTCTTGCCCTGTATACTTCCCCTATGTTGTTGATGAATATATTGGAAAGGACGGGTCCCAGGACTGACCTCTGCAGTACTCCACTCTGGATCTTGTTTTCCACGATTTGACCCTGTTAACCTCTACCCTCTGCTGTCTCTCCCCAGCCAACTTCCCACCCATTTATCCAGATCTTTTTCTGCTCTCAGGTCCTCTAACTTCTTCATCAGCCTTCTGTGTGACATCAAGTGAAATGCCTTGCTGAAGTTGAAGCAGAGTAAATCTACTGCTTGTCCTTTATCCACTGCCTTAGTAACCCAGTCAAAGAATACTATCATGTTAGACTGAAAAGACCTCCCTATCACAAACCTATGCTGTTTACTATCCAGGAGCCAAATGCTTTCCAGCTAGAACACTAGGTCCTCTTTGACTAGTTTCTCCATCAGTCTACTCACAATATTTGTAAGACTGATGGGTCTGTAATTTCCCAGTTCCTCCCTATCCACTCCCTTGTGGAACAGAACCATGTCTAATATCCTCCAATCTCTCAGAACCACCATTGACTGCAGTGAGCTATTGAATAACCCTGATAGGTGCTCAACCAATTCTGACACCAGTTCTCTGAGCACCCTCGGGTACATCCCATCTTGCTCCATGCTTTTTCTACTTTTAGGGCAGCAAGCCCTTTCTGTGCTCTTTCTTCACCTGCACCATTTCTTGGATCTGCTTTGCAGCTGCCTTTGTACCATTTTTCGGCAGAGGTCCACTTTACTTTACTGTAAATACCAAGCAGAAGTAGTCATTTAAAATGGCTAACTTCTGCTCGTCGTTCTTTATTACCCTCATCCTCCGCCAGCCTTAGAATTCCCCTTCTCATCTTCCCTTTTCCACCGATATATCAGAAGAACTCTTTTTCTTCTTCCTGGACCCCCATGGCAATACGCAGCTCTGCGGGTGCTTCTGCATTCCTGACCACCTTCCTGGCCTTCTTCTTCTTCTTTGCCTGGTGCTCACTCCACTCCTTATCCCCCTGTTTCTTTTTGTAGCTAATGAAGGCCCTTTTTTGGACCTTACTGCCTCTCTAACCTTCTTTGAGAACCAGATCATCTCTTGTGTTTGCTATTCTTAGTAACTGTTCTTAAAGGTGATAGGCAAAGGTATGTAGCACAGGGCTGTACATGTAGTATCACATACCTTACCAGCTGAGATCTTCATACAGCTAAATATTGTAATTTATTAAGTTCTTCATTTGTAATTTTACTTTCTAGAGTTGTGGCAAATGCAGAAGTAGAGGTGGCTTCCTGAGATGCCTGATCGAGCGGCACTAAGATTTATGGGAAAACTTCCCATTTTAGTGACATAGATACTGCTATTGCTGTATTGAACACAGACAGGAACAAATATTAGTTTTAGGTTTTCATAGCATCGATGTGAGGATTCATGTTTAAAAGTATGCTTACAACTAGTTTAGGTCTAAAACTAGTTGTAAGCATACTTTTAAACACGAACCCTCACGCTGACTCTGTGAAAACTTAAAACTAATACCCACTCCTGGCTGTGTTCAATAAAGCAATAGCAGCATCTACATCACTAAATTGGGAAGTCTTCCTATATTTCTTAGTGCCGCTCGACTGGGTTTCTCAGGGAGCCACCTCCACTTCCGCGTTTGCTGAAACTCTGCAAAGTACAATTACAAATGAAGGACTTCACAATAAATTACAGTATTTAGCTATATGAAGACCTCTGCTGGCAAGGTATGTGACATTACAGAGACAGCCCTGTGCTACATATCTTTGCCTGTCACCTTTAAGAATGATTTAGTTGCTAAAGCATGAACCTTTAATTCCTCCCTATCTCTCCTCCACTTCCCTGATCTTGTCCACTCCTACCAGATTTCCTTTGATTAATTCCTTCATCTGGTCAAAATCTGCTCTTTTAAAATCCAGAACCACAGCCTGTGACAAGGCTATATAGCTTTACCCAGGGCCAGTTCAAATCATATGGTGTGATAGTCACTGGACCTCAGTGGTTCCCCAACCTATGCTCCTCCCACCATGTCCAAGTTGGTGAGCACATTTTCGAGAATAATAGACTGCCTTGTGAGATTTCTATAATCAGCTGCACCAGTAGGCAGCCCTTCAACATATCTAGCAGGATCTGATTTTAGCACTCCTAGCTACTGGAATTTCCCAGTCTGTCTTATAGATTTAGATTTCCTACCACCACCACCTCCTCTTTGTAGTGCTCTCTTTCAGTTTCTTCCCCTAGTTCACTATCCCCTTCACTGCCTGTTCTTTTTTTTTCTTCTTCAATTTCTCCATCTCCTGCAGCAGCTTTCCTTCCCAGTTGCCCTTCCCAGCCCCGTCACCTGGCTCCTCTGGGAGATCTTACCTTCCACTGTCCCTGGCTTATGGAATCAGCTACCGGCTACCGGGCTAGAGCCAGTGTAGGGCTGACCATTCATCCTGTAGTCACCAGGCATTTTCAGTTTTTCTCCCCTTCCTCCCCATTGCTGGGGCATGAACACTGTCGCACAAGTGTGGAGGCGCTCACACGTACATAGTCCCGCGGCACCCTCCCTTATGTTGGAGTCCTCACCACACTGCCCCTTGGCCTCCATCTGGGGGCAGTCATTCGGCAGGACTTCCAAGCCGCTCTCCCCAGGAGAGGAGAGCTGTCCTCCAGATGCTCGATCCTCTGCCACCTCGGCCAGCCCCCAATGACCCACTTGCACTACGAACATGGGTCACTGGCATGGCAGGAGGTAAAGCATTGCTGCCTCAGCCCTCCACACCACTGGGCCGGTGCCCCTCACTGCCTGTTTCTGGTGGTCTATGGACCACCCCATACACAATCTTTTTCCTGATGTAATTGTAAGCTGTACCTGCAGTGACTCTGTCTCCCAATCAACTCTCCTGATGGACCTGTCCTCTATAATCTCTATGCCTTCTCTGACATAGAGGACCACCCTATCTACTTTGCCGTTACTGCTATCCCTCCTATACATGGTATACCCAGTAAAAGTAGGTCCCAATCATTATTCCATGGCCCACATCTCTGTAAATGGAACACTTTACCTGAGGAGGTGGTATCCTGTAAGACGGTGGGCAGTTTTAAAAGGGAATGGGACAGGGTGAGGGGGTAACTGTGGGTGGGGAGGGTGGGGCAGCTGCAATGTAAGGGTGCTAGCTGCACATTCGAGCAGACTTGATAGACCATGAGGCCTGTTTCTGCTGGCAGATTTGTATGTTCATATGTTTGTAATGGCCACAAGGCCTAGTCCCTCATCTGCCACTATTACCTGGAATTTGCTGATTTTCTTTCCTAGGCTCCTGGCATTTAGGCAGACTGCCTTCCAGTGTGTGTCTTTATGTTTACCCTTCATGTCTGAGCCCCTCCTTTCACCCCATTTACTCCCTAACTTCCTGGTGTTCCTGATCCCTGCTGACTTTTTGTGCCCCCCAGCACCTTTTCACAATCTATTTAAGTTCCCTGCTTTGCTGCTTCCACCCTCACTGCTCCCAGCCACTATTTCCGGTGTGTGTGTGTGTGGGGGGGGGCTAGCTAGATTCCCCTTTTATCTTTTATATTCTGTGGTTCCCCCAGCCTCAGTCACTCCCTCTCAATTTAAATGTCCACCGATGAAGACATCTAGCTTCTGCCCAATTGCACTGGTCCTGCCTCTTGTCAGGTGAAGACCATCACCCCTGAAGAGCCTTTTGTCCCAGAAGTCCCTGCAGACTCCCAAAAAATGTTACCCCTCCTCATAACACCATTTCTTCAACCATCCATTAAATGCCTCAGTCTCCTCCTTCCTCATCCTGTCCTTCACTTCCCCATTCCCTCACACACAAGGGATCTCAGAAGAGACCAGGGAAGGTGAGTCTGCTTTCAATCTGTTCCCCAGCTCCCTAAAGTTATACTGGACTGTCTCCAGAGGCTGGTTCACCAGATTGTTGGCACCTGAGTGTTCAAGAACCCCAACTTCCCTCCTCTCCCTCTACCCTCTTCCTTATCCTGTCAATATTCTGGTTTGCCAATGCACCTGGAAGGTATCTGACCACCCCCTCCTCCTTTCCCATCCTCCCACCACCTTCTATATCCCAGCATTCCACACAAAAACTGCACTTGGTTGGTTAACAGAACAAAGCACTTGCAACAAAGTTTACTAGCTATCCAGTTTATTGAAGAGCCACAGAAGAGCCCACTACCTCGGCGCTTCACGTAAAAATTGAGACACTTCATCAAGAAGAGGGGTCTCAATGCTCAAACACCTATTTTATACAATTTTAAGTCTTAAATGTATAGTACTCAACTTTTACATTCAGTGCAAAGACAATAGTGCAAATGAGCTCAAGCAACATTGATTCTCATTACAAACAAGACCAGCACTAATTTAAATATGTATAAAACACCTTATTGTGCAGAAAAGGTGTTGAAAAGTGCAAATGTTAGACTTTAAAGCAGCCAAGACAACAAAAAACAAAATTATTACCAGCAGCACACATGTATTTGTCAGTCCATTAATGAAGGCAGCTAAAGGGTAAAGCACCTGAAGAACACCAGTATTTATTCTGCTGGTGCATCTGGAGTCAAATGGACAATTCACTATTATTTGCAATCCCATGATCTATCCCAGAATCAAAACTTTACAATAAGAACCATATGTTCTTGAATCAGATATGAATAAACAGAACTACGAAAGTGATCCATGGTGAGAACCACCTTTTTAAATTCTATGTTTTAAACCAAGCTATCATGATAACAGCTTCTATTTATTTACACTCTAGCTTTTACTTCTGTAAAGCTCTTTTTAGAGAAAGAGAAAAGGAAAAAAAAACATTTTAGTTATTTACATTAAATAGTAGATATGGGGAGATATCAATGGTGGAATTGTTTAGAAACATAGAAACATAGAAGTTGATGGCAGATAAGGACCGCAAGGCCCATCCAGTCTGCTCATTTTTTCTACCTTATGAATGTGCCATCAGCCTTTACTGTGTCAATGGCCTATGTATTCATACTCATCTGTATTGCTCCCTTATGCCTATCCCATGCCTGTTTGAAGCCCTGCACTGTATTCATATCCACCACTTCCTGAGGTAGGCAGTTCCATGCATCCACTACCCTTTCTGTGAAAAAGAACGTCGTCACATTACCCCTTAATCAACCTCCCTCTAATCTCATGCGGTGTCCTCTTGTCCTGCTGTTTTTCCTATATTGAAACATGTTAGATTCTTTCACCTTATTAACCCTTAAGATGTTTGAATGTTTTGATCATATCACCTCTCTCCCTCCTTTGCTCTAGGGTATACATATTGAGCTATATTAATCTGTCCTCATATATTTTCTGATGCGTCCCTGCACCATTATGGTTGCCCTTCTCTGGATTGCCTCCATTTTGTTAATGTCCTTGTGCAGGTGCGGTCTCCAGTACTGCATGCAGTACTCCAGATGGGGCCTAACCAGTGTCTTGTAAAGAGGCATTATAACCTCCCTCTTAAGACTTGTGATACCCCTATTAATACACCCCAACATCCCTCTAGCCTTACATACTGCTTTAGTGGTCTGCTTGGATGATTTCAGGTCATCTGTGATGATGATGCCCAACTCTATTTCTTCCCTTGTGATTGCCAGCAACTCCCCTCCCATCCCATAAGTGGCTTTAGGGTTTCTCTTCCCTATGTGCAAGAACTTGCACTTCTTTGCATTAAAACCCAGTTGCCACTCTTCGGACCATTTTACCAGTTTATCCAGATCTCTTCTCATTCTGCCCACCCCAACCTGGATCATCTACTCTGCTGCAGATCTGGGTGTCATCTGCAAACAGACAAACCTTACCCTCCAGTCCATCTGCAATGTCACTGATGAAGATATTGAAGAGGACTGGCCCCAGGACTGATCCCAAGAGGTACCCCGCTTGTGACTTGTATCTCTTCTGACTGTATACCGTTTACCACCACGCTCTGTTTTCTGCTGGCCAAGCAGTTTGCCACCCAGTTGACCAACCTCTGACCTACCCCGAGCCTACCCAGCTTAATAATCAATCTTCTATGTGGAACAGTATTGAAAGCTTTGCTGATGTCAAGGTAGGCGACATCAACTGCACCCCCTTGGTCTACCACTCTGGTTACCCAGTCAAAGAAATCTATGAGATTAGTTTGACAGGATCTTCCTGTTGTAAACCCATGCTGTCTTGGATCCTGTGCTCCTATAGATTCCAGGTGTTGTACTATCCTTTTCTTAAGGAGTGCCTCCATAATCTTGCCCACGACTGAAGTAAGACTGACTGATCTGTAGTTCCCTGCCTCCTTCCTACTACCACTCTTGTGGAGTGGGATCAAATGAGCCCTTCTCCAGTCTTCTGGGACCTCTCTTGTGCTCAGAGACTCACTTAACAGTTCTGCTAATGGCTCTGCTAGTTCCACCCTTAGCTCCTTTAGTATCCTGGGATGTATGCCATCAGGTCCCATTGCCTTGTCCACCTTGAGCTCAGCGAGCTCTTGTGGGACACTTTCTTTTGTGAAGGGACTAGTGCACTCCTCCCTCCCCACTGTGTTCATGGTGCTGAGCTGTGGGCCATGCTCTACCTTCTACTCAGTAAATACTGAGCAGAAGTATTTATTTTTGGTAAATGCTTTTCCTTGGTCCTCCTCCACACACTCCTCCTTATCCCCTTTGGTCTTAGCAATACTCCCTCTGGACTTTCTTCTTTCACTAATGTATCTATAGAAAGTCTTGTCCCCTTCTTTTACTGTTTGTGCTAATGTTTCTTCGGTTTGGGCTTTTGCCTGCCTTACTGCCTTCCCAGCTTCCTTAAGGGAAGCTTGGTATGCCTCCCTATCTTCGTCTCACTGCGTTCCCTTATATTTACTGAAGGACAGCCTTTTGGCTCTGACCTTTTCTGATACTGTTTTTGAGAACCAAAGTGGTTTCCTCCATCTTTTGCTCTTGCTTTTATCCCTAACACAATGGGATGTTGCTTCAAGTATTGCATCCTTAATGCTTGCCCACTTTTTCTTTACTGTACCCTCTCACCTGTATTTCTTCTTGCCAGGGCTAGCTTAACTCTGTTGGCCATCTTATCAAAGTCAGCTCCTCTGAAGTCCCATATTTTTGCCTTGGAATGGGATGATTTAGTTCTAGTGGCCAAACTGAACCATACCATGTGATGGTCACTGGCCCCCAGGTGACCTTCTACCTGGAGATCTGTGATCCTTTCCCTGTTAGTCAGTACTAGATCTAGGATAGCCCTGTCTCTTGTGGGTTGTTGTACCAGTTATCTGAGGCCCTCCGCCTTCAGGGAATCAACTATGTGTCTAGTTCTGGTGGATGTTCCTGCTGGAAATGACCAATCTGTATCTGGCATGTTGAAGTCTCTAATTATCAGAACCTCCCCTTTAGCTGTTACATTTCGGATATCTTCTAACAGAATTGTGTCTATGTCTTCCCCCTGGTCTGGGGGGCCTGTAGAATACCCCAGTTTGTTTGGCTGTCCAGTTTCCTGTTTCCAGGGTGACCCACAGTTCCTCTGGCTCCTTATGTGTATTCTGAATTTCTGTAGCTTTGATATCTTCATTCACATAAAGGACCACTCCACCCTTCCCCCTTTTTGCACCTCGGTCTCTTCTGAAGAGTACATAGCCAGGTACTGAAGTCTCCCAAGTGTGGTTACTGGTGAATCATGTCTTGCTAATGGCTACTATGTCCAGTTTAGCCTCTGTCATTGTTGCCTGCAGGTCTGGGATCTTCTTTCCCAGACTGTGAGCATTTGTGTACCTGATTTTCCATTAAGCATATTACAATGTGGTAGTTGCTGGGTGAGGTCCAGCATTTCCCTTGTGCATAGCATGGAGAGACAGACCTTTTTCCTTACCTGGTGATACAAATGAACTACAAACATGGCGAACTCCTGTTTGATCACTAGCTGAAGGGGGAAGGGTGTTCTTCCCATTTGATGTATCGGGTGCTGCACCCCTCTCCCTGTTTGCTAGTTTAAATATTCTGCAAAGACATCAAATTTATGCCCCAATGCACTGACTCCCTCCTTAGTTAGATGCAGTCCATCGAATTTAAGGAACTTTCGCTCTTAAAATTGTTGTCAGTTACCTACAAATTTGTGGCCTTTTTCCTGGCACCAGCCCTTGAGCCACATGTTTAGCTCCCAGCTCCCCTATCTCCCCTTCTCTGACCTTCTGTCCATCCTCCCCCCTCTCCCAGACTGGCAGGATCTTAGAGAAGGAGATGCCAGATGAAATGGATGACAGTTTGTCTCCCAGCCTGGTCAAGTGTTCCTTGGTCCCCACAACTGACCAGCTGGTGAGATCATTAGTCCCTATGTGTACCAGGACATCAATGTTTTTTCATGCTTCCTGTGTGATTTTAGCAATGCGGTCGGTGTCTCTCCATGCTGATGTACCTCGGAGACATCTGACCATTGCCCCAGCTGGAGGTAGGTATCAACTCCCCAAATCATGGAGTCTCCTATTATCAGAAGCATTTTGGATTTCCTTTTTGCTTTTTTTTTGTTTTGGTCCCTGTTTTGGGTGAGTTTTTTTGTGCTAGCTCCTGTGCTGCTGAGTCCTGCTCTGCAGTGTCTTCTACCCCTTTGTTTGTTTTTGGAGACAGAGGCAGATACTGGTTTGTAGTTTTTATATGGTTTGTGGAGGTGATACATTGGAGAACACTGAGTGATGGGGCACAGATTTGCCCCTCCTAACCTCCTGCCAACCTCCCAGACCAACTACCCTCTGTGGCTGAGGTACTTCTGTTGGATGTTGTGGAAATGGCGGGCAGTTCTTATAATATATTTTCTCCTGAATATGTGATTTGAGGTGCACAGTCTCTGCCTGTACTGCCTGGAGCTGAGCCCTTAGATCTCCAATGGTCCAGCATGTAGGACAGTGTCCTAAATCCTGTACAACTGCCCTTTTAAAAAGTGTCCCACAGTAACTACCATTAATAATATTCATTCAGTTGAGTTGCTGGGTTTATAACCTGGTCAGAGTAATTAGAAGGAGGAAAATGAAAGCAAAAGTTTGATTTTGTGTTTTATTTGTTTTTGTATAACTTGTTATAACAAGTTAAATTACTTGTGCCCCTGTAAATGAGGTCACTGTGTGGATACCCCTCTGATCCTCCCCTTCCTGCTTTGCTATAGGAAATGTCAAAACTGTGCTACCCTATAAAAGGAGTGTAGCAGGGGGTGTTTGGGGATGGGGGTGGGTGGCTGGGCTCTTCCCCTGCTGAAAAAGAAGAACCATGGACAAAAGAAACAAGGAGGTAAGAGCAGAAGCAATCAACCAACAACAAATGATAAAAAGTCACAAAAATGTAAACACCACCTGTAATGATTTCACAGAAGATATACCCTGTGAAAAACACTTTGCTACAGAGAAAAATAAAGCAGTAACAGAAGATATACCTTGCAAAAAAAACTATTCGAATCAGAAGATTACAGCAGTAATCTGTAAGCACAAACCTGTAGGCACACCCAGTAATAATGCAGCAGAAAGTATATCCTGCAACAACAATTTGAATCAGAGAAAAATAAAACAGTAAAATGTTAGCAACAAACAGTAACAATCCCTGAGAGTACAAAAGAAAATAACACACAGTAAATCTGCCAAGCCAAAAGAAGCCTTACTCTTTTTCTTTGCTCTGATAAGGTTCCTTGTTCTGTCCTTAGAAGCAACTTAGCAGAAAAGAGCTCAGGTGAAGCTAGGTGCCTTTGCCAGTAAACCTAGTCTTCCACTTCTAAGATATCAATTAATCTGTCCGACAGGAATGCAAGTTCAGTGTAAATATCCATTTTGTTTCACATTGTAACAATTTATTTTGTCTGTCACCACCTCTGGGGTTTGCTATAATATGATCAATGTCCAGAAATTGAAAGCTGAAAGTACTGCTGCCATGGAACTCAACAAAATGTACCCCCACTTGGCTGTTATGTTTGATGCTGATTATGGTGCGAATGTGCTCTTAAATATACTCCTTGAGGGCACGCATTGTACCCATACATTTTGAACATGAGCATGACAGTACATACACCACAAATGGTGTTTTGTAATTGATAAACTTTTTCACAACAACAGTTTTCTCCAAGACTGAGTGTTGAATTTTTTTTTTCTTGAATACAGTAGAGGCATATATTACATCAGCCGCACTGAAAGGAACCAGTCGGGGGGACATCCAAATTGGTCTATTACTTGGTTTTATTTTATTATAAAAACTGCTTGCCAGTTTCACCTTTAAATTTTCACCTCTGCAGTAGGTAACTCTTGGTTTGTCAACAACCGTAATGTACAGTACAGAGTCCCCACTCAGCACATCCCAGTGTTTGTAATTATTTTGGCAATCTCAGCTGATGTACGATTCTAAGTAGTTACAAAGGTTACTGGTTGGGAATTATCAGCTGGTCTATTTTTGGGAACGAGTAAACTTTCCTTATTTAAATTCCTTGTCTTATTGTATGCTTCATCAATGTAACTTGATGAATATACCCTTTCTATGTAACATTTCTCAAGCTGACCTGCCTGCACTTCAAAATGATGTAGTGATGTGCAGTTTCTTCTCAATCTAATAAATTGCCCATAGGGAATACCTTTCTTGAAATTCACTGGGTGTGCACTTGAGGCATATAAGAACATATTAGCAGATGTCAGTTTCCTATAAATTGAACTCGGTACTGTCTGGGCCGCCACTCCCATCAAAGATAGATTCAAAAATGATATAGTTTTCACATCAGTAGCATAAGTAAATTTCAGGAGCCGGTGTATACATTTCTTACTAATCTGAAGTGCGTTGTGAATTTTTGTAATCCCCCCAACTCTCAATGGGGGACAGGATTGACAACAAGAGGTATTAGGGCTGTCTATGGCTTTGAGAGCATCTAGTCTGCTGGAGGGGACAAGTTGCAAACTGCATGTTTTGCTCTTGTTGCTGAATGACCTGCTAGTTAATGACAGTTGCTGAAAGAGGATTGCTATGTACAGCATTTGCACAATATTTCACCTGTGATATCCTGAAAGCTGCAATTCTATATTCTGCTGAGTGACTGTTTACCGACTGCTACTGCGAACAGGGTGATTGCCAAAGTTTAATTCCTTGCTGTTTATTTCTGTTCATTTATTTCATTTTGAAACTGCATTTTGCATTGTGTATCTGCTGCCAATTGACTGCCATTTAGAGCAAACAGACTACTGCTGAAATTAGTGTCTGCTGCTGATTACAATCATTGCACTTTCATGATTTCATCTGGGGGCTGGTTTTAACTAGCTCAAAGGGGCCCATGCAATAAGCTGTGGTGACAGATGTGGTACTTTCCCATTATTTAAAGAAGCCCCCCTAAGATGTGGTGGTGTCTTTTACATGGCGGCTGTTATGTCCAGCTGTTTACTCCAGCTGAGTACAAAGGAGTCTGCTGGAGTCAGCTGGGGAAGTGGGAAGGGTAGAAGGTATTTTGTTGGCTATTGTAAGTAGTTATTTAGTGTTTTAAGTATTAAGTTTAGTGATAAATGGTCTTAGTTAGGATTAGTAGTTAGTGGGGGTATGAGTTTAAAAATGAGAAAAATGTGTATAGTTTAGTTACTTATCTTGGGAGTGTGTGGAATAATGTAGTGGAATGTATATGAAATTAATGTAACTGCCCCTAAAGAAGTTGTAGGAGTGTGGGGGGGTGGGGTATAATATTCCAGTAATTATTAGTAAGGCAAGAAAGAGGCATATACATAGGAAAAAATGTTAATGTGAATAATTTATATCAGATTGAAATTGGTTGTGTAGAAAAAGGAAAATAACATGGCATACCTGTAAGGATTATAGAAAGGGAGGTTGACTATGGATGTAAAAAGAATGTGGATGGGAATAATCTAATGGCTATTCAAACTGAGAAAAGCTGGGTACCAATGATGATCAATACCAATATAAGTGCTTTAACTACAAAAGTGGATGAACTTGCTGTAGTAATGAAAAAGAATGGAGTTCAGGTGGGTCTGATGACAAAGACATGGTGTAGTGCAAACATTTCTAACCAGACGGTTGCAATTCCAGGGTATCAAATTGAAAGAAAGGACAAATTGGAAAGAGTTGGGGGAGGGATTGCTTTGTATATTCATGATAGTATTCCTTAAAAGATTATTAGAATTAGAAATTAAAAGTTTTGAGATGCTGTGGATGGAGCTGAATATATCTAATCTCTTAAGGCAATGTTGACCATTAGTTGTAGGTGGGTTTTATCACCCCCTACAAATAATAAACAGCTGATGGTAAATCATATAATTTGGTGTTTGGACAACATTCAGGGAAAACATGGTAGGTATGGTTTTGTGATTATGGGGGATGCAAATAGATTGCCTCTTGGGAAACTATTAAGTGAAGATGGTTAAAAAAACAAATAGTTGAAGATCCCAAGAGGGGGCAACATGTTTTGGATGTAGTTATAACAAATTTAATTGAGTTCTTTGGCAGGCCAATGACTGTGTCATCTATGAGTTTATCAGATAACAAAGTAGTACTGTTAGCAAATAATCCAGAGGGATACAGGAGGTTAAAAGGAGAAAAAATAACTTTCAAATGTAGGAAGATTACTGGGAAGTGTAAGAGTTGGGCCTTAGCTAGTAGCTAGTAACTAATAAATTACAGGAAATGAGATTTGGAGATAGGGAGGTGGACGCTACATGGATGGTGGTGACATCTATAATTAATAAAGCATTAGATAAAGCAATGTCTATAAATGAAATAACAAAGGTGGGTGTCGATAAACTTTGGGTTACTGAGAAATATAAAAAATTGATTACTGAGAGGCAATCAGCATTGAAGAGGAAGGATATTATGGCATCGTCATAGTCAGTGTTAGTGGCTCAGTAGGTAGCACACTCACCTCTGAGGCTGGGAGATCAGAGGGCTGTGGGTTCAGTTCCCACATCTGGCACTTGGGTTAATATCCCAATACTGACACTGTAGTGCAGCATGAGTGGGGTGCTGCACTTCTGAGGTGCCGTCTTTCAGATGAGACGTTAAACCGAGGTCCCATCTGCCTGGATTGGTGGTAGTTCAGGTGGATGTTAAAGATCCCATGGCACTTATCGAAAAGACTAGGGGAAAGTTTTATTGAAACAAAAGAAATCATACAATACCAAAACAAAAGCAATTTACAAAAACTCATGTGGACTCAAAACAGAAGTAAACAAAAAAAACACTGTGAGAAGAGAAAAAACAGAACAGAACTATGCATATCAAGAGACAATCCATCAGGTCACTGCAAAATCAGAGTCCGTGATCCAAGGAAGAGCTTTCCAAAGTTCAAGTAATGTCTCCTTGGAAAATAATGTACGTTCATGTACATAAATGTTTGTTAGGTCTGTTACGATTTTCTTCTCAAGCTCTGAATAAGAACAGGTTTTTTTGCTGTAGAGTAAACAGACATCGAGCCATCCAAATATTCCATTTAATTACTACAAAAACTAGATTTAATGTGTCCAGAGTCCAAAGGGACCACTGGGGAGAAAAAACACCATACATAATATTCTGGTAAGAAACCGTTTGAAATAATGGAGTGGCCCAGACTCTTGCCAAAAAAACCCACCAGTGCCAAATAAAAGAACACTCAAAAAATAAGTGTGATATAGTTTCCAATTTAGAAATACACAATAGTCTAGAACATTGTCGGTCTTGAGACTGCTTGTGTTTATGATTATCTTTGATGTTAATTCTTTCATGACACGACAGCCAATGAAAGTCCCACATGTGAGCAGGCACCCTATTACACTGTAACAAAACCAATAGGGAATGAAGATGTTGGCTACGGCACTTTTCAAAGGGCAACTGTATTACACAAATGGTCAGGAGCAGATTATTATATAATGCTTTATGAGAATTCATTAACAACATCTGGGTAGATATCCTCCATGGTTTCAAACTTAAAAACATGTGTTTAATATATATCGGTATACCCAAAGTTTGTAGTATCACAGTTAATGAATCACATTTCCATAAATGAAACCATAATCTGAAAGAATCATAGAACCAAGGTTCCCACCCTCTCTGAGTATTTATCAATAGAGGCCGAAGATTTGCAGTCAAAAAAATACATGAAAAAAATAACAGAGGATTAATCATGTTAACACCCCCCTCAGAAATAGGTAAGTAAGTAAGTAACATTCCGTTTTACCGGATTAAGCCAGCTTCCCCATAGAGCTTGAAAGAAGAGACCAAGGACTGCAGTTTCTAATTGTTTAGGGATTGGGAATACATAGCTTAAATAAAGAAATGTCGGTATCAAATAAGTCTTGATTAGGAAAACGTGCTTCTGCTTCCCAATCTGCCCCTTATTCCATGAGGCAACCTTAAGTTTGCCTTGTTGTAATTTAGCAGACCAATTAAAAAGGTCAGAATCTACAGTCCAAAAATAAACTCCCAAAATGTGTTGAGGCCCCTCAACAAGTTGTAAAGGACCTATTTGCGAAAAAGGGGCTATTTTTGATCCTAACCGAATACCAAAACTTTTGGTAAAATTTAAACTCGCACCAGAAAAATCACCAAAGGAACAACATTCTGGAGGGCAGTAACCACAGAGGCTGCATTAGCCACAATAATGCAGACATCGTCTGCATATGCAATCGCTGTATACGGCGAGATTAAAGTAGAACTAGAAAGGGCATGAATCTGAGAATGAGTATTCAGACGGTGAAGCAAAACATCTAAAAAAAATACATATAACAGAGGGCTCAAAGGACACCCTTGGTGAACCCCTCTTTTTATGGGGATCATAGGTCCAACCCAACCATTCACAACAGGCACAACAGTGGCAGTCCCATAAAAAGTCTTAATCCAGCAAATCATTTCACCAGGCACATGCATAAAATGTAGTGCCTTCCATAAAAAGTCATGGTTAACTGAATCAAAAGCCACCTTCTGATCTACCGATACAATAAAACCCGAACCGGAGTCTTCATACCCATGAGAAAATAATTCTCGAAGGAGAATCAAATGGTCAGAGATTCTCCTGTTCGGTACAGAGCAGGACTGAGCAGGGTGCAAAACCACTTCAGCTATCCTCATAAGGCATTGTACAATGATTTTCATTAATAACTTAAAGTCAGTGTTTAGCATACATAAAGGACGTCAATTCTCAAGAGAATGTATATCTCCTTTCTGTTTATAGATATAAATCAAAGTACCCTTAGTAAAATCTAAAGAGATAAACTCACTAGCTAACAGGGAGGTAAACACTGAAGTTAATTCAGGGATCAGATGGTCACCCCGTACCTTATATAAGGCAGCGGGGAGTCCATCCGGACCAGGAGTCCTCCGTAAGGGTAAGGAAGAAATAACCGACTTCAATTCTAACTCAGTAACAGGTATACAGGCTGAGTCAGAACATGGCTGTGAAGGGATAGGGATGTCAAGGTCCCTATACAACATCGCAGGATCAACATCTGCAGCTGGAAAGGGAGAAAAGAGGGCAGTCGTATAACATGTCACTATCCGACAGATGTCCGAATGAGAGGTACATAAGGTGCCATCAGAATCAGCATGACACAACATAGTCTTTTGTGTAATTTGTTGAGAATTTGACTCAAAGGGGGCAAACAACAGCCCTCGTGCCTACCACATTAAATTTGTGTTGATCATAAAGCTGCTGTGATTGTCTAGATTGGAATTTCAGCATAACATTCTGAATTAAGTGCAATTGTTGATAAAGATCTTGTCCTGTCGTATAAGCTATTGTCAACAAGGACTGAAAATGTACCCTTTTCTGTAAACATTCCAAATATTCTCTTCAACATTTTTGACGACTATATCTTTTCAGAAAGAGCACCAAATCATGTTTAGTGTCCATCCACCATGCAATAGGGTCCGCGTAACAAATAAAAACGGATTTCTGGGCCTGAATAAAGGATAAAAGGGACTGCATGAAAGTCAGAATTTGCAACAGAGATATGTTGAATTTCCAGAGTCCTGGTCCTTTGCAAACAATGACATCAGAGCCAAGGCCTACGGAAAGCAGTTTATGATCAGAAAATTCCACAGCTTGTACAGTAGCAGAAGTAATTGGGAGTGTGAGGGACAAAAACACATAATCAATTCCAGTAGCCAGTTTACCCTTTTGAAATGTAGGAGTATGTTGTTTAGTAAAAGAGTAATAGGCATCCGTGAGATGAGCAGTACGAACCAACTTCCCTTATTCGTGGGAGTCACAAAACAATTTCTGGGTAGTAGCAAAAGAGCTTTTGTCAAGGAGACTTAAGCCACAGTTAAAGTCACCAGAAAATATCAACTGAAAGGAGGTATGCAAATAAGAGAGGAGTAAAGAAAATAAAGCTATATGTGCAGACTTAATTTGGGGAGCATAAATATTAATAACCCGATAAGGGCAGGGCCCAATTAAAAAATCTAAGACTAACACTCTGCCAGGGGCTATGTCAATCAATTTTAGCAAATGGAAATCTGGGATATTGAATAAGATCCCAAGTCCGGAACAGGAGTCCAGGCCAATGGACCAAAAAGAAGGACCTAGAAGCCAGTCCTGTTATGCCTGTCGAATCTCGTGGGTGGTATGGAGTTGTGTATCCTGCAACAGAAAGATCCCCATAGGTAAAAGCCATAAACAGGAAAAAATCAATCTTCTTTTTGCCAGACGCTTAATACTATTCACATTAATAGTATGACAAACAAAGTGCAACATAACACAAGGAGAACAGAGACACTTTACGATTTCCTTTTCCCTATCACCTTTTTACCTTTTAGCTTAACCCTGGCCTTCCGCTTCTGAGAAAGACCAGTACCCAGTTGAATCTAAGAATCAGTAATACCATCCGGGAGTAAAGATGCAACAGAGGAAGAGTCAGACTCGCCTCCAGCATCATCAGAGACAGTTTGGAGTAGCTCAAAGGCATTAGACAAAACCACAGGAGGGTGTTCCAAAAGCAAAGGAGGTGATGGTAATGCCTGGGGGTAATTTCTCATAGACCTCCGACACATAACACTAGTGGGTACTTGGGGGGGTGGCATAGTACTCAGGCCTGGAATAGGGTCCAGGACAAGCTGGACAGATTGGACAGGGTCAGGGGTAGGAGGGGTCATCTCAGTAAGCGGTGCTACACAAGAAGCCACTGGGGGTACCACAACCTGATCTACAACAGGCTCAGGGATCTGCAATAGAGGTTGAGTGACTACTGAAGTCGGCTCTACTAAGGTGGTCCTAAGACGAGCCTTCTGGGCTTGCTTGATTACAAAACATTGATCAGCACCATCATCATGTGAGGCTTGATTATGAGCAGCCCACGGACAATTTTGAAATGTATGACCCAGCTCATCACAAAGATTACATTTACACTCATTTAGACAGTGAATCCCCATGTGACCCAATTCTCCACAGGTATTACATTTCAGCTTATCACAGACATTACTAAGGTGAGAGAGGTCTCCACACCAGTAGCAAGCTTTCGGTTGTCCAGGGTAAAACAAGACCCCCCTATCACGACCTATAAAAAAAGAATTAGGTAGGTGCACTGGACCAGAATCATTAGAGTGTAACAAAACCTTAACCTTCCAGCCTCCAGTCCAAATATTATCCGTGTCCAATATTGCCTCAGGCTGACCCTGAACAGTACAACGTTGTTTTAGCCTATAGACAATGGCAGTGATGTCAACACCTTTGTTCCGAAACAGGACAGTAATATTCTTAAAGGCTGGTTTGGAAAGGAGAATGGCCTTAAACGGGGTCCACAGGACAGTATTTCTTAAGGCATGATATCATGACCAAAAACGCTTCAAGCCACGAGGCGTTTGGAAGCTGATATCAAGCGTAGTTTCACCAGAAATATGAATCAGTGCATATATTTCGTGAGAAAAGAATTTCAGAGAATCCTTGAATAGTGTCCGAGCTACATACACTCTGTCCGGTGGCTCAGGTAAACCGCCCATATAAGCCAATCATACCGCATTATGCTGTTTTGCAGCCAGAATTGGAAATTTAAACAATGAGGAAAAAGAACGATTTGACTCTATTTTCTTTGTCGGGGGGCTCCACTACTGCAGGAGCTGTATTCTGTGTAATGGTAGGGGGAGAAGCAGCACGAATAAAAGAAACCTGCAAAGGTTCCAAGACTTTGTGCTGGGTAAGTTCCAATTCCTTGGGGAGACACAAGGGGTCAGACATAGGCAGACTTCTGTTTGGTGAATGCTGCAGCTCAGGAAAATCATTGAGACAGGGGGACCGAATAGGGGATGGACCAGAAACCCACTTCCCCTCTGTAGGGTTCTGCACACAGCCAGCTCCTTGCAACGCTGTTTCTACAGACCGGGTAGGTGTTGTAGCAGGATTAGTATCAAGAGGTAGCAATTGAGAGGAGGCATGTCACAATAGGTAAACTAGGCACTGTATGCAATGATGTCACTGTAGTCTGTGGGGGCAGCTGAGAAGCAGGCGGGAGTATTCCAGCTGAGAACTCGCCAGGATGGGCTGCATAGGGCGGCACCTCAGCCACTTGAAAAGGCAATGTAGGCTGTTGCAAAGTATTATTGTGGGCTGCAGGAGATATACATCCTGACAATCTGAATTCATGAATCTGTTGCAGTTCTCTGTTCAAATTCTTCTTCGTAATTGCAAATCAACGTTCTGCATCACCCAAATGGTCCTGAAGCTCCTTTTCAGCCAAACAGACAGTAGCAGAGTCAAAAGTGGAAAAATCCCTCATTGGGACGGCAAGGGGTAAAGACGCTTGAGAGTCCATGTCAGGGTGACCCAGCAGAGGTTCTAGAGTTGTAACCTGTAGTGTAGATTCATTTTATGCGGTAGATACAGAAACCAACATTGCTTCAGTAGTAGTAGATGTGGTCTCTACACACACAGAGGCAGGAGTTGAGACCAGGTCTCCCACCTCCATCGCCACCTCCTCAGCAAGCAAGGGTGCGTCCGCCATCTTGGAGAGAGGTTCCCCCTCTGAAGAGTAGGGGAATTTCCCCGGTGTCCTGGTCAAATTTCCCTCATTCACTAAAAATACCAGCAACAGTTTAATCTGGTTCATGGTCAGTCAGCATTCATCTGTATCCCCTTCCCCCCTCCCCCGGGTCATGCCTGCAAATAGGCAGGATTTGTCTAGTGCACTTACCCGGTAAACAAAAATTAAATCAAAAATCAAAAAATATCATAGGAAGAGAAATCAGGTTAATTGCATGGTAAAATGGTTATGTAGAGATTATTATGAAAAGAAATTGAAGGGGTTAAGAAAATCTGACCCAAGAAAGTGGTAATAAATTACAAAATAATTTTTGGAAACAGGAAGGCAAATGGATCAAATAAAAAGATGGGAACAAATGTGCAGTTTCTCTGAGAAGGATGAAGGTGTTTCTTTTTTGACTAGTTTAAATAGATTATTTGGTGAAGTAAGTAAAGATTTATCCCCATTGGAAATTAAGGATTGTTCAGGAGTGGTTGTCCCAGGCAAGTATTTTGTGTATGTGGAAGAAATAGCAAAGGAATTGAAAAAGATTTAGGTAAATAAGGTTTTGGGTCCTGATGATATTCCCAATTTGTTATGGAAGGAAGGTGCTGACTTGTTTGCACTATGGGTGTATTTTTAATAGTTCAATGTTAAGTGGCAAAATTCCCCTTACAGTGGAAGCGGGCAAAGATTGTCCCTCTCCCAAAAGTTTTGCTACCCAAAAATATGTCAACACATTTTAGACTGATTGCTTTAACATGTACTATTTCTAAGGTATGTGATATATTTATTTGTACGTGGATTATGGAGGTTGTAGAGGGTGTATTGGATAAAAATCGGTTTAGGTCCTTGAAGGGTTGTTCAACTACTGATGCTGCTTTAAAATGTTTGTAATCAAGTATGAGAGCTTGGGATAAAGGAAATAATGTGAAAGCTGTGCTGGTGGATATTAAAAAGCTTTCAATCTTATTGATCATGGGACGGTAATACAAAAACTGTGGATTCTGAAGGTGTCAGAGTGGATAGTAAAGTGGGTGTCTATTTTTTCTGCAGGGAAGATTACAATGGATTGAGATGGAGGGTATGAAACCTGAAGTGGTAGGTGTTTAGAGGTGGGGTCCCTCAGGGAACTAGATTGGGGCCTTTATTATTTCTGATCATGGTAAATTTTCTAGAAACTAAGGATCCATGTATAAAGTATGTGGATGGCACTACAATATTGGATATTTGGGAAAATGTTGAAGACTGAGGTACAGAGCTCAACACAGGGCAGGATGGGATAAACTGAAAAATAGACAAGGGCAATAAGAGCAGGGATGGGGGGGAAGGATAAAGCCAACATTAAATGGAGGGCAATGAGTACCAATGCCTGTAGTCTGGGAAACAAGCTTCCTGAGCTAGTAGCCCTGATGGAAGATGAACAATTGGATATTGTGGCAGTCACAGAAACATGGTACAGCGAGAACCATGACTGGGATGTCAACATACCAGGGTACACAATCTACAGAAGGGACAGGGAAGGTAAATGAGGAGGTGGAGTAGCTCTATACATAAGGGAAGGGATCAAAGCTACAGCACTAAAAAATAAAGGGGGAGGACAAGAGGCACTCTGGGTCACCTTGGAGACAGGGAATGGCATCACAATCCACACAGGGGTTGTATACAGACCCCTGTCTCAAGGAGAGGAAATGGACAACAAAATGATAGAGGACATTCTCAAAATGGCTGAAAAAGTGGAGATACTGTTGATGGGGGACCTGAATATGCCAGATGTTAACTGGATGACATGTACTGCAACCACACCCAAGAGCAGGGTCATTCTCGATGCCCTGCAGGGGGCAGGCCTTAGACAGCTAGTGTTGGAACCCACTCAGGAGGGAGCAATACTAGACCTGGTACTCTCAAATGGAGAGAGGATCACAAATTTAGAAGTCAGTACACATCTGGGAACAAGCAGCCACTGCACAGTGTGCTTCACAATGAGCACAGCCATGGAGATAAGCCATACAAAAACAAGGATACTGGACTTTAGAAGGGCTGACTTTGGCAAAATGGGTGAATACCTGAAGAATGCACTAGCAAATGACCAAAAAGGAGGGGTGGAAGAACAATGGATAAAACTCAAAACTGCCATCATAGAGGCAACCAGCCTCTGTGTGAAACTAATAAAGAAAACAACACGGAGTAAAATAACACTATGGTTCTCAAAAGAGGTGGCAGGGAAGGTTAAGGAGAAAAAGGCTGCATTCAAAAAGTATAAGGAATCACAGAAGGAGCATGACAGGGAACTGTATCAATTGAAGCAGAAAGAAGTGGGGAAGGCAGTCAGATGAGCAAAGGCCCAAACCGAGGAAAAATAGCCAACTCAGTTAAGACGGGGGATAAAACCTTTTATAGGTATATTAGGGAGCATAGAAAGGTTAAGGAAGGGATAGTGAAGATTAATAAAGGAGAGGGGAGGTGGGCAGAGGGAGATGGCGAAAAGGCAGAGATACTGAATGAATACTTTTACACAGTATTCACAAAAGAAGATAAGGAGGAGTTACCTAAACCAGACAATAGAAGCACTCTGGGTAGTGGGGTTGACACCAGTCCATTCACAGAAGAAAGAGTCCTGAAAGAACTCCTAAAACTCAAGGTGGACAAAGCAATGGGGCCTGACGGGATTCACCCCAGAATCCTAAAAGAACTAAGGGAGGACCTAGTGACACCACTGACCACGGTTTTGCACAAATCATGGCAGGATGGGGCAGTACCTCAGGACTGGAGGAGGGCAGATGTGGTTCCCCTTCACAAAAGTAGGTGCAAGGCAGAAGCAGGAAACTACAGACCTGTAAGTTTGACCTCAGTGGTAGGGAAAATGATGGAATCACTTCTGAAAGAAAGAACTGTTGAGTACCTAGAGGTCAGCGGGGCACAGGACCCAAAGCAGCATGGATTTACAGCAGGAAGGTCATGTCAGATGAATCTAATTGATTTCTTTGACTGAGTGACCAAAGTAATAGACCAGGGAGGGGCTGTGGATATGGCCTACCTAGACTTTAGCAAGGCATTTGACACAGTCCCGCACAAAAGATTAATAATCAAGTTAGCCAGCCTGGGAGTGGGTCCCAGAGTGGTAGCCTGGGTAGCAAACTGGCTGCACAACAGGACACAGAAGGTAATAGTGAATGAAACACATTCTGAAGAAAGGGGTTACTAGTGGAGTACCTCAGGGCTCAGTACTGGGTCCAGTCCTCTTTAACATCTTCATAGGTGACATTGCAGAGGGTCTGGAGGAAAGGTATGCCTCTTTGCAGATGACACAAAGATCTGCAACAGAGTTGATACACAATACGGGGTAGAAAAGATGAGAAGGGACTTGGCAAGGTTGGAGGAATGGTCAGACATATGGCAACTTAGATTCAGTGCAAAGAAGTGCAAAGTAATGCACCTGGGTAACAAAAACCCAGGAGAAGAGTACACAATAGCAGGGGAGGTACTAACAACAACAAAAATGGAAAGAGACCTGGGGGTAGTCATATCAGATGACCTAAAGGTGGGTAAACAATGTGAAAAGTTGGTAAGGAGAGCCAGGGGGATACTGGGATGCATAGGAAGGGGCATCACAAGTAGAAAAAGTGAAGTAGTTATCCCTCTATACAGAGAGTTGGTGAGACCCCATCTGGAGTACTGTGTGCAGTTTGGGAGACCTCATCTATGCAAGGACATAGACAGGATGGAAGCAGTCCAGAGGAGGGCAACTAAAATGGTGCAGGGTCTGCAGCAGAAACCATATGAAGAGAGACTGAGAGAGCTTAATATATATACTCTTGATGAAAGGAGGGATGGGGGGACATGATAGAAATGTTCAAGTACCTCAAGGGAATCAACAAAGTCCAGGAGGATAGCATCTTTCAGAAAAAGAGATGTGCAAGAACAAGGGGCACAATTTAAAGATAGAGGGGGGACGGCTCAGGGGTAATGTGAGGAAATTTTTTTTCATGGAGAGAGTGGTGGATACATAGAACAGCCTTTCTGAGGAGGTCATTGGGTCTAAAACAGTGGAGGAATTCAAACATGCATGGGACAGACACAAGGCAATTATAGTGGGGGGTTGCAGGAAGTAGGCTGTTGGTTAACTAGAATCTGCAGCTTATCCAGTAGGTAGGGAAATGGGCAGACTGGGTGGGCCAAGTGGTCCTTATCTGCCGTCAAAGTCTATGTTTCTATAGTACTATGCAAAGTGACTTGGATTATATAGAACAGTGGTCAAGGAAGAATTTTATGCAAATAAATCCTACAAAAACAAAAGAGATTCAGTTTAGTAAGCAGAATAAATAGACTGAAATAAAAGCTTGATCTTTTGGGGATGAAGAGGTAGAAGTAGTTAATAAAGTTAAGTATCTGGGACTTATTTTTCAGAATGATTTTTTTGTGGGCAGAACAGGTCTTAAGTACAGTATGGTAAAGAAAGCAAATAGGTTATATTTTTTAACTGTTATGAGATGGGCAGGTTTGAATTTACCTATTTAGTTTACTATTTTACTACTGTGGTGAGACTGGTGGTTGAATATGGGGCAGCTGTGTGGCATGGTGGCCTCACCAAAAATTAATCTGAAGAATTAGAAAGGGTACAAAAAGGGGCACTTAGAATCATTGTAGGGTGGGATATAAGTTATAGGGAAGCTTTGATTAAATGTGGGCTTGATAGGTTGGATGCTAGAAGAGGAAAAATGACAAGAGAGTTTTTAAAAAAAATCTGTGATCCTGAACATAAATTGCACTGTTTACTTGTATAAAGAAATATGTCATGGTATAATCTACGCAATCAGGAGATGTGGGAAAGACCTTTGGTAAGAACTCAAACTTATAGTAAATCACTGTCTGTATATTATTTAAATGTGGTGAAATTAGTTTTATATTTATACTTTGTTTCTTTTTTTCTTTTAATAGTATTATTTATGCATTGTATTGAATATGTAAAATGTGTAAAGTTTTTTTTAACTTTGTACTGAACTTCAACCTGTACTTTGTGCTTGGTTACAATAATAAGAATTAAAAATATTAATTAATTAATATGAGTTTAAAAATTCCGTGAACAAATGAACAGAAGTCTCATCACCCCTTCAGACAATCAAAATGTCATCAGTAAATCTTCCCCACTTGAATATGTGGGGAAGAAGAGGGTCACAAGCATGGTTAAGCATGGTAGACCCCTCCTACTATGCCATGAATAGGTTGGCATTGGAGGGGGCCACTGTGGTCCCCATGGCCATACCCTTAGTTTGCAAAACAGATTTCTGATAAAAAAAATAAAGTAATTCATATGTAAAATCAGTTTCACTGCTTCCAAATTGTTTCTGGGTGTGACCTGGGAGTACATGGAAGTTACATGACTTGCTCAGGGTCACACAGTACGCATGTGAGGGCTGTGAGATTCTAGTCCAGGTCTCCAGGTTTGCAGCTCAGAGCCTTAAACCTATACTGCCTCCTAAATCTCTTACTGTCTCTTATATAAAATAGGCTGTATTTGTACCAATTTCCTTAGAAAATAATCAACAAAAATAAAAACCTTTTCCATGAAAGAGCCACAACTAGAGACAATTGACTGACCCCATGTGCTGGTCTGGTCCTTGTGAATATTCAGTAGCACATAAATTGTAGGTACAATGGGAAAATTCACCTGCATGAATTCAGATTTCTCCTTTGTAATCAAACCATCATGTAAAATATCTTGTAAAAAAATATCTACTCAGTTCTTAAATGCTCTAGTGGGGGTCACTTGGTAATCTTGTATAACTATTTACCTAATTTAACTGATGGTATATTTCCCTTTCATAGTAATGCTTAAGATCACTATTTTCCCTTTATAAGCTTCGTTTATAAGAGCTGAGTCATTGCTTTTTAGTTCTTGTATAGCCAACCTTTCATCAGACATTAGATTATAGCTATGATATTGCCACCAAGAGGAAAAAAGTTTATTAATATCTCTATTTACTAAATTCTGAAAAGTTAATAATGGAGCTGAATTCCCTGAAGGGGGATTAAACTTGGAACGTGGTCTGGAATTTGTTTTATAAGGCAAAGGTTCAGAAGCTGTTTGTTGTAAATGTTGATTGTCCTGTTCATCATCCATCCCGACAGCATAACCACCATCGTTCTTTGGTTCTGTGCCAGTTTTAACAGAGTTTGTAGATCCTCATCAAAGGTAGAAAAATCTTCATTATTATAATGCAAGAAATATTCTTTTACTCTGATAGGCTCTCAGAGTTCTAGCAGGGTTACATTAACCCACATTACCCTACCATGTAGATCCTGATAATGGTGTATGTTTTTTTTTTTAAATAGTGCTGGAAGGAGTTCCAGTAATTTAAACTGATGCTAAAATCTTTTTTTTAAATATGGCTGCTCCTGACATATGTACTATAAGAAACACGTCTTAAATTGGTTTTATATATACTGTGAAGCCCACCAGGATGAAACCCAATTCTGCAGCATTCTGCAGCAGAGTTACTGCTGTAAACAATGTAATTTAAATGGGAATTAGTCCCTTTTGTCATGCAGGAAACTGACACTGCCAGGATGAAGCACAGTGTCAGTTTCCTACATTACAAAAGGGACTAATTCCCATTGAAATTACATTGTGTACTGCAGTAACCTTGCTGAAGCATGCTGCAGAATGCTGCAGAATTGGGTTTCAACCTGGTGAGCTTCACTGTACACTGGTTGCCCTTGATTATACAAACCTCTTATTTCTTTTAGCATGACAGATGCATGTAAACTGCATCCATAATGAAGTGTACACTAGGGGCAGTTTGGCTGCCAGCGAGATAAGATTTTTTAAATCATGCTTCCATTTACTATCCGGCATTGTACTGCATGATATTCTGTGCCATAGTATGTATTTATTTTAGTAAAATGATCCTCATAACTCTTGTTTTTAATGTTTTTTAATCAGGACGTTGACTACGAGTATGTGCATTACTGTCAGCTATCCCGGTTGCCCTACTGTAATGCTAATGCTCATTCCCAAAGTCACGGTTAAAAAACTGTTAAAAAATAACATTTGCAACACTTGCTTTAGCACAATACAGCCTTAGATATATCGAAACATATACCGCATCAGTATTAGGAATTTTGTACATTATTGCCTAATAAATCGGGTATCAGTCACCAAAGTGCGAGTTAACAACTGGCAGCAGATACCTAGAGTGGGAATGGGTTCAATTCCAGATTTATGTGCAGTCATTTTACTCAGATAAACTAGATAAGAATGAGTCATGGCTAATCAGCTAAAATTTATATCTTGGAATGTGATGGGGACCATGAATAAAACAAAACAATATCAAATATTGAAACACTTGAGCCATTTAAAGGCAGACGTGATGTGCCTTCAGGAGACTCACCTGTTGGCCTCTGAATCGCTGCTGTTCTGGAGATAAAATATGGGACATGTCTACATGGCTGGACCCAGCACGCAAAACAAAGACATAGCTATCCTTTCTCATGTCGGCTGGCCTTCACCTGCTTATAATCTTTAAGTGATCCTGATGGTAGATACTCGGTGATTCGAGGAATCATAGATTCCGTCTTTTGGATGAGACTTTAAACCAAGGTCCCATCTGCCTGGATTGGTGGTAGTTTAGGTGGATGTTAAAGATCCCATGGCACCTATCGAAAAAAGTAGAGGAGTTTTATTGAAATAATAGACATAGCATACAACAATTTAGTATAACATATACAAGTTAAATTACATCATCTTAACAAAGAAGTAAACACATATTCTCTCTTTTCCTCCTTAGCTTTGTATTTTGCATTCCCCTGAACATTAAGGCATCCATGCATTATAAGCCATTGAGTTTCCCATTGGCAAGGAGGCAACATTTTATTGTTAAACTGTGCTAACACCAAGGGGTTTAGGGCTGATGGGCAATTCTTGAAGCAAGGAACTTGTGGGTAAATATTCCCCATAATCAACTTGTACATGGTCTTAGTAGTATTATTCAAAACCATCACTTTAGTAACTTGCCATCTGTACAATTTCTGCACTGCATATTTAAAATATATGGGAATGTGTATATGGGGATTCATTTTAGGAGCTATATTGTGCCAAACTGCAAGGTATCTGCTTAATGCCCCTTTAACTCACATTTTTTCAAGGCTCTCTACTTGACCTAAAACTCATTTGATAGTGTTCATGATAAAAAGGGTATGCAGAAATACTATTGGATCTGTCATCCCAAGTCCTCCAGATTTTGTATCCAAATAGGTGTAAAGCCTTTTAACTGGGTTTAACTGATTTCCCCATAACATCTGGAAAAAAATGCTATACATTTTAGTTTCACACTGAGGTGGTAAAGGGAAAGTCATCACAATGTATTGAAAACAGGGTATAATGAATTGTTTTATAATGTGAATGCGTTTGAGTTTAGAGAATTTCCAATGCCGCCATCTATTCACTTTCTTTTCCACTTTCTAAGTCTCAGCTCTCTACTGGTAGGTTTTGAGGCCCAAAAAGAATTCGTAATATTTTCAAAGGGTTTCATGATATATAAATATTATCTTGTACTACCTCTGCTGAACCTACAGCCCCAATAAATAGCCCTTTAGTTTTCTGCAGATTCAATTTGGCATTGGAAACTTCAGAGAATAATGTAAAAGCCTCTAAAAACGTATGGATTTGTACTTGGTTTGAGAAGAATAAATTTGAATCGTCAGCATAGGCAAGTAAATGTATCTGACAGTGAAGCCCCTCCACCATAATGCCCGTCCACCGTGGTGAATGTACTAAGCACTGCAAAAGGGGATCTAATGAAAACTGTATAAGAGGGGACTCGGGGCAGCCTTGTCGAACTCCAGTTTTTAACTGAAAACTCCTAGCAGTGTGGCCTTTCAAAAAAGGAAAGACTGAAGAAGAAGAAGAAGAATCAGCATTTATATAGCGCTTTTCATACACAGTATACCAAAGCACTTTACAAGCAATGCTAGACTGGCAATGAAGTGACTGAATGTGTGGTGGTGGCCATATCGCACATCATCACCCACACACAGCCTAGATAATTGAATGAACTGGTTTATGGGAAGGGGAATGTTGGCCAGGACACCGGGAATACTCCCTACTCTTTGCAAAGAGTGCCCTAGGTTCTTTTACTTCCATCTGGACACCCACCAGGACAACACCAGGATGGGCAGAAGGGACCTCACCTTAACGTCTCATCCAAAGAATGGCACACCCCAGCAGTACAGCACCCCCCAATACTGCACTCAGATGCCAGCAATTTTTAGGTGCAGGTCCAATCCTGGTGTGGGATGAGAACCCACAACCTTCTAGTCCAGAGGCAGATATGCTACCAACTGAGCCACGCTGATACTAGATTTATAAAGTAGCTTGATAAGGTTAATCAGCTGCATAGGAATCCCATAATTTTCTAAAACTAAAAAGAGATAAGGCAAATGCTTTCTCGAAGTCTGCCATAATAATGCACCCAGATTTACCAACAAATGATAAATATTTGATAACTTCTCTTGTGATCATTAAAGCTGATATTCTCCTATCAGGTATACCACAACATTGATATGGAGAAATAACCAGCTTGGCATACTGTTTTAGCCTATTATTTAAGATATTAGAAAGCATTTTGTAATCAGTGTTTAGAAGAGTTATGGGTCGCCAATTCTGAATATCACTCCTGTCACCTGATTTAAACAGGTGTATAAATAGTCCTTCTGTAAAAGCAGGAAACATTAAATTAGTAGCCAGAAAGTATTGAAATAAGAGTTTTAGGCACTCACTAAGTTCTTTCTGAAAAGTTTTATACAGCTGATTAGGGAGACCATCTATCCCTGGTGAAATATTAGGTTTTAGTTTTTGAATAGCCTCCTCTATTTCTGCACTATTAATGGGCCCTAAAAGTTCCAAGGCCTCCTTAGGCGCTGAGGGTAAGCCTATAGAGTTTAAATAGGAATGTATTGGTTCTTCTAAAATGGGTGAGCTGGGTTCTAGGGACTCATAGTGTTGTCTGATTATGTCCCTTATTTGATCTGATGTCTCTGCTCTGGATCCATCAGAGTATAGCAAAAAATCTGTATTTGAGGATTCCTTTAAGGATTTGCAAGCCTCAGATGGATCTCCTATGGGGGATGCTTTTGCACCATTAGAAAGAATGGCCTGCAGCGTTTTCGCCCTATCATATTGATAAGATTTCTTGTTAGCTTTAAGTACACCGATCTGTTCAGAATAATCATATCTAGAAGTATATGAAATTGAAATGAGCCTTTGTAATTGCTGTCTTAAAGATAAATATTTAAAAAAATTGTGATCTTTTGTTACTACTCCATACTTTTTAAACCATTTACGAAGATCTGTTTTGGTCTCCTCCACCATGCTGCTATATCTGTGTATAAAAAACACTGACAAACGAGCATGTATCATGAACTAATACTGGCTATAACGGAAGTTCAAAATAGAAGTGTTCAATTTCCACCTCACCTGTCTACTACAGGCTGGGCTTACCGGTTGAAAAGAACAGAGTAATAGTAAATTTTCAGAAAATTCTATAGGCCTCATTTGAAAGGAAGAAACCTCTACTGACTGAGAAAAAAACATGTGGTCTATTAACAAATGCATTTTACCTTTCTTAAAAGAAAATCTGGGACCCTGAGAAAAAAATGAGATACAATTAATTAAACCAGCTGTTTTACTTACAGATTATAAGGAGTGAGAATCGCAATAAATTTTTTTTCCCTGTTGACATTTTTTAGTAAGACTGCAATTAAATTCCCCTCCCCATAATACCTTAAGAGAAGTAACTAAGTAAGGTTGTTACTGCCTTCATAAAAGTCACCCTGTCAGCTTTAGGCTGTGGATTATAAATATTAATAAACCTATAATCAATATTGTGCCATTTCCCATCCAAAATCAGAACCCTGCCCGGAATAAGTCAATTAAATTATGAAGTGAAAAATTAAATGAGTTAAATAAGATACCTATGCCATCAGCACAGTCTGTTCTGAAAGACCAATAGGAAGGTCCCCCAGGGCCAATCTTTCTTAAACATAGATAGCTGTTCTGTAGAGAACATCCAGGTTTCCCATAGAAAACTTACTGAAATTTTATTATCATATATATATTGGAAAAGTGCTTGTCTTTCACCAGTATTCAATAAACTATGTGTGTTTAATGATCCCCAAGTAGACAGCATTTAGTAGTCCTTAAGGTGCTATATTCCCTTGTTTTTTCCATTTTTTTCTTTTTCTTCTCTTTATAATTATCCACAGACTGTGAGACGTAGATAATGAAGATTTCTGAGAATCTGAATCCCCAATATCCATTTCTGTCTCTCTCCATGGGGTAAACAAGGCTGCATAGGAGTTGCTTGATTTCACTGGGATGGGAGGGAAGAATTTGGCTGCATGTGTCTAGATGATCTCCACCAAGGTAATGGGAATACAGTGCTGGAAATCTTTAAATCACTCCCAGGAATCTCTGGATCTGTATAACAAACAGGGGCCAAATCCAGAGCGTTAGTAGTAACTTTAGCGGATTTAACTTCCTCATGAGGATTAGATACTGAAACTGAAGACTCTACCAAAGAACCAGGGGAAGGAGGCCAAGGAGGGGAAACTACTCGAGAAACAAGTTGTCCTACTTCAATGGGGGGGGAGGGGGCAGATGGAAAACCTGCTGCATCTTGAGCTTGCTGTATCAGAAGGTCAGGACTAATGCAGGTAGCCTTATTTTTGTGGCCCAAGGACAATCCCTGAAGGCATGACCATATTCTTCACATAGGTCACATTTGATGTGATTAGCACACTGCATAGCAATATGGCCAGTTTCCCCACGTTGTTGCATGGAGGTTGATCACAAACACTTGATAGGTGAGTCCTAGAGCCACACTTATAACAAGCTCTAGGTTGCCCCCCATAAAAGCAGAGCCCTCTATCCCTGCCTAACAAGAAAGAATTAGGTATGTGCTCAATTCCTGCATCTGACTGCATCAGTTTAATTTTATATTTCCAACCCCCAGTCCAGAATTGCTCAGAATCTGGAATAGGTTCTGGAGAGCTTAAAACTTCACATTTCTGTGACAACCAGAAAAATACGTCTTCCACATGGACCCCCTCATTCCAAAACATTATACAGTCCACGCCACTTATAGTGCTCACGGTTTAAATGGGCAATCGGTTTGTCTGGGCAAATTTCAAAAACCATTTGCCAGTTCCATAGGCTCTAATGTTAAAAACTCTGGATATTGCGTTCTATGCCCGCCTTCTATTTCGGGCACATTATCTCCTAATTAGTATCAGTTCACACTTTGACATGCAGTTTGTGGAGCTTGCAAAAGCGTGAACTTGACATTAATTAGCAGCTAATGTGCCGAAATAGGGCATAAAATACTAGCACAGCTTTATTTGGTGGGACTTGGGACTTGAACGTAGGGGGGAAAAATGGTTTCGGCGATGCACAGAAGAATCGCGCTTGACTAGGGAGCGTCTTACAATGCTCCCACCTCCATCACAACACAGCTTTATTCTGTGACTCACCCCTTCCTTTCGATCACTGACATCGTGGTGCACAGGAACAAGCAGGAAGAAAAAAGAAGCAGAGGGGATTAAAGAACTACACCTGCTGTTTTTGAGAAAAGGAGCCTTGCTTGGGACTTGAACGTAGGTTCCTGCCTGTGCTCTCAGGTTTCCTGATCCACCTGGCTTTCATCAGCCTGTCAGCCACATCAAATATTTGTGCGGAGCTCCACAAGGGCTGCTGTCTTTTACTTCAGGTAGTGACCGGGGAAAATGGTTTCAGCAGTGCACAGAAGAGCCGCGCTCGACTCGGGGAGTGTCTTACAATGCTCCCGCTTCCGTCACATTGTTCGGCACCCATAAAATATTCACTTTGGTTATAGCGCCCAACCCATATAACGGGAAGATTGTGCTTGCACAAATGTGCCCGTTATAAGCGGTGGGGACTGTAGTTACACACTTTATTAGAGGTTTAGTAAGGGGAATGACCAGGAAGGGGGTCCATATGGGAGAGAACTTTACCTGCCCATACCTTTCCCAGAAAAGGTCCAAAGCATGTGATGTCCTAAAATTGACATTGAAATTGTCTTCACCAGATATATTTATTAAAGCAAAGACTTCCTTTGGTGAAAAATGTTGGGTCTTTTAATAGAGTTTTGCCAATGTAGTGCCTGTCAGGCCTATCTTCCAAACCCTCTTTATAGCGTATGCATACTGCGTTTCTTCATGGGGCAGCTTCTCGTTTTGCATTAGAAAACAGTTCAGACATCAAGGGCTTCTGTTCCTGTGGTTTAGCGGTTTTTAGCTGTGGTAAAGTAGCCTGAGGGTGGGGGTCAGAACCTCCTGTGAGTGCAGTACATTGCAAATCTTGAATTTCTGAAAGCAAAGTGGAAGGTTTAGGTTTAGATTCATTAATCTGAGTCCCTTTTAATGAAGCACCTGCTCCCAATGTAACGTTTACACCCGGTTTCCAAACAGGGGAATTTTGTGTAAGGCTCAAGTCAATAACCCAGGCAGGGTCAGGCAACCAAATGCCTGAGGGTGCCTATTTCCATCCAGCCCCTACCAGGGCCTTCCCCGGATACAAGGGTCCTTCCATTTGATTAGGAGCAGTAATCTCTAACCCCCACAATTGCACAGGCTTAGATTTATCTGAAGAAACAGAACCCTTGGTTTGCTGCTGTTTAGTTTGAGCCATGGCAAAAACAAACTACGTAACCCCCACTTGGAATTCTGTCTGAGTTTGATATATAATTGTGGAAGAGCAAACAGTCTGTCCACTTACTGGTGTTTTAAACACAAATCCTGCTGATTTAGTAAGCGGAATGTCCAATTTTGGTATGAAGTCAGTAATTTTCGAAGAGGAAAGAACCTCTTGCTGAGATGAAGAATCAACAGCCTCAGAACAAATGCTCGTATTGCTTTGCAAAGGCTCAGGCTTTAGGCACTCGTTAGCTCTGACGACATTACTGCCAGCCTGGTTCTTAATGAAGTTAATTTCAGAGGGAAACATTTTGTCAGAGGAGTGTGCTGACTCACCGCGCCCCTCAGGGCCTGCTGTTGTCTTCTCCTCAGCTGGCAAGATGGCAGAATTAGCGCAGTTGATGACAGGGAGCGCTTCCATGTTCTGCGGATTCTTCGCTAGCACAGCGGCTTGCAATTGACTAATCTCCTGCTGCTCAATTGATGCTCCAAGTTCTGCACATACTGCAACTTTCCCCAAGATAGGTTCCTTAGGGGTTCTCTTGATTACTTTCTCCATTTCCTCCATAGAGATAGGAACTTCATGAAACTCCTCGTCTGAATCAACTTCAGCATTACATAGTAGATTAGCCTCTGGCTTTACAACAGTGGGAGATGAGGTAAGCACTCCCACTGTGCAGATGTCCTCTTTCTACAGCGTCTCGCTCCAAGTAGCCATCATGCAGACAGCCTGTCCCCCTACTGGCCAAGAGTAGGGGAATTTCCCCGATGTCCTGGCCAAATTTCTCTCATTCACTCAAAATACCACCAACAGCTTAATCTGGTTCAAGGTCAGTTGGCATTCACCTGTATCCCCTTCCCCCCCGGGTCATGCCTGAAAATAGGCAGGATTTGTCTAGTGCACTTACCCGGGCAACGAAAACTAAATAAATAAAAACTGAGTTAATAGTTGGGTGCTTTTATGGCCCGAATATTGACTCACCTTCTTTCTTCACTGAAATCCTTCCAATCTTTACTCCCTTTTCCAGTCTCCCATTGTTCTTGGGAGGTAACTGGCACCTTCCATTCACTCCTGACTTAGATAAGACAAACCATAGGAACCGGGGTTGTCACCAGCTCAAAGGGCCATACAGGATCTTGTAGACCACCTGGGATTGTGTGACCCCTGGAGAACCCTTAATCCATCTTCTAGGTTTTACACTTTTCATTCTCCAGTACACAGCTCCTCTTCCAGAATAGACTACCTTTTAATATCCAAGAGCTCTCTCCTTGGGGTCCGGGAATGCAGAATAAAAGTGAGAGTCATTTTGAATCACTCTAGTGTTTGGTGTCTGGCTTCCCTGGCTCTTCCCCATCAGAAAGATACTCTATGGAAGCTTAATAATCAATTACTGAAAGACCCTGAACTGATTAAACATATCACCCAGCACACTGAACAGTTCACCAGAGAGAGTCTAAATACCACAGGGAAGGCAAACATCGAATGGGGAGCACTGAAATGCTCTCCTAGGGGGGTATTGATCAAGTTGGCTTCTTTCAGAAAGCGGAAAAAAGAACAACAAATCACCAACTTATTGGCACAGATTAGGCAGCTGGAAAGTGTTCTCCCTTCGACTGGTGTTGACACCACCAAAGCTGCTCTATTAAACCTCCGGAACTCTTACAATGAGTTATTGAGAGAAAAGGCAGAATATGCTATCCTAAAATCTCATTCGTTATACATTGATCAAGGTGAGAAAGCAGGTCATTTATTAGCCTTATGGATCAAACAGCAGGAATCTGTCAGATTGGTGAAGGCCATAAAGTCTCAGGTTGATGGTTCCAATAAAATCACCCCAGGGCAATACTGTCAGAATTCGAATCCTATTATAGGGATCTGTATAGCCCCAGCTTAGTTTCCCCTTCTCTTCAGGAAATAGTGACATATCTTACCTCCCTTCCCTTCCCTTACCACCTCTGAGCAGAGTGGAGAAAAATCTTCTGACTTCCCCTATCACAGCGGAAGAAATTAGACTAGTAGTAAGGGAGCTCCCTCTAGATAAGGCCCCTGGACCAGATGGATTCTCCTCTAATTTCTATAAGAAGTTTCAGGATCATTTGGTCCCTTGGTTATACAGGTTTTTTAATTTTATAATGTCAGAGACCCCATCCAACCCTTATCTTCTAGAGGCTCTGATTGTAGTGCTCCATAAGCCTGGCAAACCTGAAGATAATGTCACGAGTTACAGACCCGTCTCCCTTATAAACAATGACATTAAGGTTCTAGCCAAATTATTAGCCACCAGACTGAGCCAGGTACTTCTGCTCCTCATAGGCCCTGAACAGGTTGGCTTTATGCTGGTTAGATCATCCCAGGACCACTTAAGAAATCTTGTCCACATCTTTTCCATATCCAGGAACTCTGTCCGCCCAGCGATCCTGGTGTCCCTGGATGCGGAAAAAGCTTTTGACAGGGTGGACTGGAACTTCATGTTCAGTGTTTTAGCTAAGTTTGGCATTCCAGATCAATATATTAGATGGGTCAAATCTCTATATACAGGCCCATGCACAAGAATATACTGTAATGGGGTGATGTCTCCTTCTTTCCCGTTAAAGTCCTGTGCCTGACAAGGGTGTCCTCTATCACCTCTCCTATTCAACCTATATTTGGAGCCCCTAGTATGTAATCTCAGAATTCACCCTAACGTTCGTGGGATGGAGGTTGGCACCCACATGCTAACAGTCTCGGCTTACGCAGATGATACACTTCTGCACCTCACCCAACCCTCTGTCTCTATTCAGTCGGTATTGCAGACCCTCTCTGAGTACAGTAGGGTCTCCAATAATAAAGTTAACACAAGTAAGACTCAGGTCTTCCCCCTGAACTACAAGACATATACGGCTTCACTTGGGCCCACAGTCTTACAATGGTCTCAAGATAGTCTTAAGTACCTAGGCATTTTCCTAGCTAGGCATATCTCCCAAGTAAAGGCTCTCAGTCTTGATTCCCTGATCTCCAAGATAAAAACTGACTTCTCCCGATGGAGCGATATGCCCCTATCTCTCTGGGGGAGGATTAGTCTGATCAAAATGAATGTTTTGCCCTGTTTATTTTACCCCTTGAGTATGCTGAATTTATGGCTGCCTCTCACGTGGTTCAGGAAAATACATGGAATAATCTCCAAATTTCTATGGCGTAATAAACCAGCAAGGTGTGCTTATCATAAACTGGCTGCCCCCAAGGAAAAGGGGGGGCTACGGCTCCCTCACTTTGGATTGTATTATTGGGCCAGTCATCTTAATAAATACCTTAAGTGGCTGTAGCCAGTGGAGACTCTACCCGCTTTTCCCTATGTCCCCCCCTGGCTTAGCACTGAACAAGAATTCATTGAATCAACCGGCATTTCTCATGAGGCTCTCCTTCATACCCGGTCTAGAGGTCTCCCTAAAGGGTGGGAGGGCTCTCCAATGATCACTTCTATGAAAGTCCATTTTCAGTTATGTAAAGTCTTGAAATACAACCCTAGTCGTGACCCCAAACAACCAATCTTACAGAATTATAATTTCCTCATTGGGTCAATGCCTATGAAGGAGGGTTGGCTCCCATCTCTAGAAGGGCTATGTCCACGAGATTTCTCTTTCGGGGACTCCTACCTCTCGGTCGGGGATATGATGCACAGATTCCCAGCAGGATTAGGGATATTTTTTAAGTATTATCAGTTGCGTCAGTTATTGGTTTCTAAACAGCTCTTGCTCAATAGCGAGAGAGGTATAAGTGAGATTTTCCTGCCCTTAATAGCTTTATCCCACAAGCCCCACTTGGCTTTTGTTATCTATGCCTCTCTATATGAATTGGTTTACCCTCCGGACACTAGGCCCTCTTCCTGCGGGGATGATGTGTTCCCTCAGAGGAAGTTGAGCTGGGGGAAAATTTGGAGGTCTTGCCATTCTTATATCACACAGGACAGACTGTGCCGTATGCAATTCTCGCTTCTTCAAAACATGTACTTAACTCCAGTGAAGCTGCACAAATTGGGCTTACTCCCTTTCTCAGCCTGTATTCACTGTAAGCAAGCTGAGGGTACCCTATCTCACATTTGCTGGGAATGCCCATCCATTGCAGCACTTTGGGAAGCTATTAGACAGAGAGCAGACCCTCTCCTAGGTCTAGATACCTTATTTGCCCCTGAAATATGCTTATTAGGTGACTTCACTGGAGTTGAGAGTAAGCAACGCCATTTCCATATGGCCATAACTGCCCTCTCTTTTAAGGCTCTCGTGCTCTGACATTAGAAAGAGAACGCTGACATTTCCTACATGGAGTGGCTCTGGGAATTGTTGGCAAATTTATGGATAGAAAAAATGACTGCAAGCTTACGTAACTGCATGCAAAGATATAAGGAAGGATGGGACACCCTTCATACACTATACAGTCTTTAAGGGCACAATCCCATCAAGGTCTTTGTAAGGGGATACCTGGGAGGGGAGGAGGGAAGGGGGGTATTTGCGACTGTTATCTTTAGTATGTCTCATCTTTTGTTGTTGTAGTGTATATTTTACTGTCCTGAATAAAGTTAATTTGTATTGTGTTTTTTTATAATTGAAAAACTAATAAAGCTGAATTAAAAAAAAAAACTGGCAGCAGATGCTCATTATTGAATCTGTCCATGTTCTCCAAACCTGCTGCTATTACTTCCAGTTCCCCTTGTAATGTGTGACATTAGGGTAATACATTTTCAGAATGTTCAAGACACTGTCTCTGTCTCACAGAAAGGACCGCTATATGTTTAGCATGGTTTAACACAGCCATCAATGAAAATCAATGCTGAAAGTGAAAGCTGTAAATGAAATAGTCATCCAGAGCCCCTAAGCTTGTTCTCTGTGTACCACTTTGTTTTGTCTTGGAGAAAGATGACAAAACAGTAATTCGGGAAATCCAAGGACTGGGACATTAGCAATGTGTAATATCCTCCCCTCCCACGCCAAGCAACAACAGAGATGTAAAACTCATAAACTCATGAATTCCGATTTTATAACTGAGTACATATTTATTCTGGCTTATGAAACTACATGACTGTCTGTACCATGCTATGATTTGCTTTGCAAAAGTAGTAGTGTAAGTGTAGTTTTAAATGTTTTTAAAAATCGGTACAATGATTATTAACATGTGCACTAGTGCCAGCTTTACAGTGTTACTGTGCATGCTTGAATTTAGTGTTTCAATTTTAAAAAACTTTAAAAAAATTACAGTTAGACTGCTTGTTTCAGTAACTCTAGCTACATGCCTTTTTACAAACAATCGTGTAGTTTAAGAACCCATAATCTGTACATGCTGACTTATAAAATCGGAATTTGCCAGTTAAGGAGTTTGACAGCTGATGATAGCCACAACTGTAAAACTGCACAAACTACAGTGCATAATGGCATTCCAGAGGTAAGAGAGTCAGCTGCCATGGAAACTGCTCTGCAGCCTGCATTGTTAGGACAACTCTGCATTCCAGGATCTGCAAAACAATTTCAGAAGGACTATTTTAGCATAAAACATACATTTTCATGTATTATTTTTATACAGTTGATAACAAAATCAATTTTTAAAATTCCTAATTATAATAAAAGCAATAAGGTATGACCAAGGGTTACATTAACAGTCAGTTAATCACCCCCTTTCGGCAATAAGGGGGAGCTGCAGTCTGTTTCAGACAGGAACTTGACCTTAGGGAGGTGCCAGTTGGATGTACCAATTCCTTTGAGTGTATTGTGGGTGTACATTTCAGGATCCTTCTCATTTATCGTCCACCAGATGATGGGAGGGAATTCCTGAAGGAGGTTGTGGACTTCATCGCTGAGAGGATGTTGGAGTCCCCCGATGGCTAATTCTGGGGAACTTCAATGCCTGGGTCAACAGTGAACTCACGCTTGTTGGACAAAACCTCCTCCAATTGATGGATTCATTGGGCCTGGCATGGGTGGTTACCTCTGCAACTCACAAGTGGGGACACTCATTGGACTTGATATTCCATCTGGGGATGGAAGTCTCTGATGTGGAGGGGGAGCCTATTGGTTGGTCTGACCATCACGCCCTAAGGTTCAGTTTCGCAGCCCCCCTGAAAGAGGCCTGCCCTTAAGGAGATAGCACAGTTCCATCCTTTGGGAGGAGTTACCTCAGAAGGCCTAATGATGGAGCTGGACTTCTCGGGATTGTCAATAGATAATACTGACCCAAGGCACCTAGTGCTAGCCTATAATAGGGCAGTTTTGGGGGCCCTGGATATCATTGCTCCATCCCATGTTCGTCCCTGTACACTTCTCCCAGGGGCTCCATAGTTTACCAAGGAGATCCATGAGTTGAAGAGACAGGGTCAAAAATTGGAGAGACGCTGGCGGAAAACTCACCTGGAGATGGACAGGCTTAGACTGCTGGATCATTATAAGATCCATCAGTTAGCAATTTTCCATAAGAAGGCAGAGTTCCTGTCCAGGGAAATTGCTACAGTGAAGAATAAACCGGCCCAGCTCTTCCAAACTGTAGACAGACTGTGCAGTCCAGCCTGTCTTCTAGCCGGTCGAGCTTTGTCACAGCTACAGTGTAAGGAGTTCACAATGTTCTTTGTTGATAAGGTGTCCACCATCAGGGATGAGATCAGCCAGTGCATCCCCACTGGGTCTTGCACTGATCACCGAGTGGCACTAATACTCAATTAACTTGGTTCACCTTTAATTAGCTGACAGTCATGGATATAGTGAAGATCATCCAGACTTTGCATTCAACCTATTGTAGTTTGGATCTGGGCCCTACTCACCTACTGGTGGGGTGTGTAGAGGTTATCAGCCCAATCCTTACTGGGATAGTGGTGGTATCATTGGAGAGAATGATCTTTCCAGAGCCCTTAAAGGAGGCAGTGGTGCGTCTCCATTTGAAAAAGCCCTCCCTTGATCCAGACTGCCCAGAAAACTACAGATTGGTCTTGAACCTCCCCTTTTTGGGGAAGGTTATCAAGAAGGTGGTCGCTTTGTAGCTGGAGGATCATTTAACCAGCCATAGTATCTATGACCCTCTCCAGTCTGGCTTCAGGAAACGGCATAGCACTGAGACAGCTCTTGTATGGTTGCTGAATGATCTCCTGATGGCGAGAGATCAGAGAGCTCATTCCATTTTTGTTCTCCCTGATCTCTCAGCAGCATTTGACATCGTAGATCATGGGGTATTGCTCGAATGCCTGTGGGTTCTCTGTGGACTAAGGGGGGGGTGGTCCACAGTTGGTTTCAATCTTTCCTGCAGGGTAGGACTCAGAGAGCAGTGTTGGGGATTTATTCCTCGGCCTCTCACTGCCTGCGCTGTGGGGTATCACAGGGTTTGGTGTTGTCCTCCATGTTATTTGCAGTGTATATGCTCCCACTGGGGACATTATAAGACAGTATGGGTTGAGTTTTCATTGCTATGCTGATGATTCTCAACTCTACATGTCTTTTGTACTTGAGCAGAAGTCCAATTCAAGTGCAGTGTTTAACAACTGCCTGCTGGAGATACAGAACTGGATGAGTGCCAACTGGCTGAAGTTGAACCCAGGAAAAACAGAGGTATTGGTAAAGGAGCCAGGTGTGAGGATTTTAAGTTCATGGGTGGGAAAACCCTCAGGTTTATTTCTGGGGGGAGACCCCACTTATGGCATCCGGCCAGGTGTGTAACCTTGGTGTTATGTTTGATGAGGGCCTGACCCTGAGGGTGCAGGTGTCGGCTGTAGTCAAATCATCCTTTTTCCATCTAAGGAATATAGCATGGGTGAAACACTTGGTTCCATCTGAGGATTTGTCTACCCTGGTCAATGCCTTAGTTGCCAGTAGTCTTGATTACTGCAGTGCTCTTTATCTAGGGCTGCCAGGAGTGGATATCCACTGCTTGCAGTGGGTGCAAAATGCAGCAGCTAGGTCGTTGACTGGAAGTCCAAGGTCCAACCATATAACACCTGTGCTGTGGGAGTTGCACTGGCTGCCTGCACAGTGGCGGATCACTTTCAAGGTTGCACTGATGACCTATAAGGCCCTACATGGTTTGGGATCCCGCTACCTGAAAGTACTCCTGACTTCTTACTGCCCCTTCCAACTCCCTCTGATCCTCTTGTGAGGGATTGCTAGAGATTTCCAGGGTAACCCTGAAAACATCTGGTGTAAGAACTTTTGCCTTCATGGCACCTACCCTGTGGAATTCTCTACCTTGCCAGATCTGCAATAGCCTGACTGTATAAGGGTTTAAAAAAGCTCTTAAGACCTTTATTTTTAAACATGCATTTTTAGAAATGTAAATTCTGCTAAGTATAAAGTGTTTTTATTGCTGTGGATTTTAAATAATGTGTGTGAAATTTGTAACGGCGCCCTGAGCTTTGGAAGGGCGCCTTATATGAATACATTTTTACTTACTTACTTACTTACAATAAGGCCCTCAACTGCGTCTCATGCCATATTACGCCACAAGGGGGTGATTAAAAGACTGTTAATCTAACCCCTGATCATACCTTATTGCTTAAATACTGCTGTACCCCATGTCTGAATTCTTACAAAAGTAGCTCTTAAGATTTAACTTCCGAAAAAACTTTTTAAGGGCCACAAATACTTCAAAGTGATTTACCTTTGGATCTGGCACAAAAAAAGGCCCTTTTAAGGAACACTTATGTGGTCAGCAGTCAGATGAAAGTCTGATAACTTTGTTATTTCTGTGTTCTACTCTTCAAATTGTCCACTAATGTTTTGTTTATGTCTGCTGCCCCCATGTTTTCCCCTGAGTTGGCACTATCAGAGACTGAAGATTTTTTTTTGTTGCCAGCAGCACAGAGGAATCCAGTAGAGAAACTAGAATGAACATTGGGACTCTCCAGAGTGACAACACAATAAGTGATCCTAGATACTCTCCTTCTACAAATACAAATAAAATTGACAAAATGCGAACTGACTTACTTACAGAAGAGTTGCACTTGCTAGCCAGACAGCAGGAGATTACTGCTGCTTTATCGAGAATCGATGCAGCAGAATGTAAAATAACTGTTCCAAACAATTCAGGCCTGATGTCCGGCCAAGCCTTGGATTCATGGAACACGAAGGTAACCACCAGCAACCTAAGTGCCAGGATGCCAGGGGGATCACCCTCTCTACCCACAGACCAGATAGTTTACCAAACAGAGGCTACTAACTCAGCAAAGGTTACTGTGATTTCTTTTACTGCAAAAAATATGGCTTCTAAAACAGTGTCAAGAGAGGACACTAAAAACAAAAGAATGGCACTTACTTTATCAAAATGCAGCATTCCGTCAGATCTTCCAAACTTGAGCGAGGAGTCAGCAGACGAAATCTCTCCTGGTCCAACAAAACTATAACAGCAGTTGCCAGCTGCAGCAGTGGTGCAATCCACTTTTTAATTAAAAACACCTGTGCCATGTCCCTTTCTGCAATGATCTCCAGAGAAAGCCTTATCAGAGGCTGGTTGGAAAAAGATGCCTGATGGCAAGTGGCTTGCTGACCTGGAGTGGGATAAAAAAATCCCTGTTCCCAATCATCCCCTGAATGGCACCCAGTGATTCAAAACCACACTGTGATAATTGTGGTGAAATAAGGCACATAAGCCACCAATGCGTTAATCACACTAGATTGTCTTTCGGATGAGATGTTAAACCGAGGTCCCATCTGCCTGGATTGGTGGTAGTTCAGGTGGATGTTAAAGATCCCATGGCACTTATCGAAAAAGAGTAGGGGAATTTCCCCGATGTCCTGGCCAAATTTCTCTCGTTCACTAAAAATACCACCAACAGCTCAATCTGGTTCAAATTCAGTTGATTACCATCTGTATCCCCCCTCCCCCCCGGTCGCCCCTGACAAAGGGACTTCTAGGCCCAGTGGGCTTACCGGGTCAACAAAATTAAACAAAAACAAAACAAAACAAACAAGATGAGATTTGTGTGAAGAGTATGGTAATATCTTTTTGGAGTGCTCATGGGCTGCAAAAAACAAGGCTACCTCTATCAGTCCTGATACCTTAATTCAAAAAGCTCAAGATGCGGCAGTAACTCTTGAGCATCCTGCACCAAGGGCACAGCCATGAAACATTCTTCCTTCCCATGAAATCCCACAAAAATCTACCCTAGGGAAGTCTGAGCAAGCCATGGATGTTGACCTCAGTACAGTCTCTAACACCACCATGGACAACAACATCTTGGAACTTCAACCTGTCTGTTATGAAGACCCACCTGAAGGGAAAGAGCAGGACAACTCAGTAACTATGCCTCTACCACCCCCTTGGTCAGCTTCTCTGTCCAGGAGATGGTCTGCCAGAAACCTCAAAATCTTCCCTGACCCTCCTGAGGTAGAAATTGAGAATGACTTTTCAGTCTTGGCCACTACAAACTGGGGGGATTCTGATGTGGAGGTTGTAGAATTGGATACCAACCCCCAAAATCCAGAGGATGTTACAACCAGTACTGATGCAGTTGGATATAAAGGAAGGAACAAGAAAAGGAAAAAAAAGAGCCCTTAAAACAACACTTTTGACTTATGGGGAAACACTGTCTAGTTTCAGAGAATATCTGCAGTTTATTAAACTATGAGAAAAAGTAGGCAGTGTTTCAATATTTGCATGATAACAAATTTTATATTTGCTTTATCCAGGAAACATGGATGTCTTCCATAGAATAGGCTAGATTTTTTCAGGCCAAATGGTGTTGGGACCCTCTTATTGGTCCTTCAGCCTGGACAAAGCTGATGGGGTGGGCATAATCTGGTACATCCTCCCTAGGTTTCAAAAATAAAAGCATATTTACAGGAAGTTCAACACCCAGCTTCTCATAAGGAAGCTCAGGAACTTACTGTTCCCAATTTAGCAAAAGAAATTGATGATACCATAAACTTGCAAAAGTTGGGGCCATCTCCAGGTCTTGATGGCCTTCCTCATGAATTTTATAAATATTTTTCAAAAGAGTTAGCAGTTTGTCTTGAGAGAGTCTTTTCTTTCTTTTTTTAAGAATAATACAGTTCCAGCTTACTTCACAAAAGGACGAATAACCTTCCTATTTAAATCAGGAGAAAGACAAAAAATTCAGAACTGGAGCCCCATTAGTATTTTAAATGCTTATTTTAAAATCTTGTCACATATTTTAAATAAACGTTTACGGAAAATAGCAAGAATTCTAATTCACCCTTCCTAATTCTGCGGCTTTCCAGATCAAAAAATTCAACATTCCCTGATGATTATTACAGAACTGATAGAATACTTCACCCTCAGAGAAAAAAACAGGATGTCTCATATCATTATACCAAAGTAAGACCAGGTATATCACCTCTTCCTATTTTGTACCCTGGAGAAATATGGGATCCCAGCAGAATTTATAAAATGGTTAAAAATATTATATTCCTCAACCACTATACGTACTATAATACAAGGGCACATTACCCCGGTCTCAAAATTTCAGCAGGCATTAGACAAGGGTGCCCATTAAGTCCCCTCCTTTACATATTTTCCCTAGACCCATTCCTTAGGTGATTTATTTATAACAATAATTGGCAAGGTCTTTTGGGAAATTGTGGACATGATGAACTAAAAGTTCAAGCCTATGCAGATGATGTTTGTTTATTTTTTCCAAACCCCACCCAGATATCCTTGTTTTTGCAGGAAATGCATTTATATTGTAGTATGTCAAATTCACTAGTAATATAGATAAATGTAAAGGCTTGTATATAGGGACCCCTAACCCTCCCCCTTAAATATATCTGGCATTTAAATCTCAACAGAACCTATTAAGTTATTAGGTATTACATTTGGTCCACCAAACTTACCACTTCAAAACTGGGGTCAGGCCTTATGCACTTGTGAAAATAAAGTCCAGAGATGGAAGAGGTGGACAATATAAAATTAAAAGAGTTCAAATCATAAAACAATTTCTTATTTCTTGCTTATTGTACATAGCAATGATTTTCCCTCCTCCATCTATTAATGAAACAAGGTTATATAGTTGCTTTTTCAAATGTTATGGGGTAGCAGGTTAAATCCTTCAAAAAGAAGTTTCACCTATTTACCCCCATAAAGGAGGTCTACTGATGGTGAACTCCATAACATGTTTTTATACATTATTCATTTCTCAAACAGTTAAGCTAGGATCAAAGCCTTCAAACAGTTCAACACACAAATGGATAAAAAACAATCTAGCTTGCTACTTTCAGGCATGGGGAGAATCCCCCCTTAAAGTATTTCCACTCTTACAGGTTCCAGGTTACCTAAAGCCAGTCACTTAAAAGCTGTATAAATGGGGTATATCTGAATTGCAAATTATTCAAAATACAAGGCCCCGTCTATATAATCTCGTTATGTTAAAAATCTATCCTGCAGAAACTGAATTTAAGAATTGTCCCCTTCCCCTAAAGAAAAGGGAAGGGGGACAATTATGCACAATTAAACACCAATAGGATCCCCCTTCATATGTGGGAAATTGTTTGGTTATCTACTTATGGTAGTTAAATATCCAAGGGAACAGTAAGGATAAAGATCAGGAAGAAAGGAATTGTCCGTATAATACATGTTTGGCCCAAGAAGAAACAATGGAACATTTTCTTTTTTTACTGTTCCCACATGAAACCTTTATGGGAGTATACAGCAAAAAAACAGAATTTTCTATGGCTATCTAAACTAACCTGTGAGATTTTAGTTTTAGGAAACTATTCTACCTTACAAGGGAAATATCATAAGGGAACATTAGCTGTTTTTTTCTGTTGTTTAAAGTTTTATTTGTGGCAAGCTAGATGCCAGTGGGTTTTGCAACAACGGTTAATATCTTATGAGACTTTTAGTATTTTATGTGAAACAGCAATGAATTCAGTGTACCATATGGATCTTTCTCTTCATTCATCAGTTAAAGTGTTAAGGTGGTGGAAGGGGTTTTCATTTTTTATTAAATTCAAATAAAGTTAAGCTCTAAGTTAACTAGAAATAAAGTAACTATTTGGACAAAACCATTTCCTAGGAATTAATGATATGATCTGATTATATAAATCCATAATCATAAAGACAGGGAAAAAAAGAAGAAAAATGTTTGCTGATTTAAGTTATTATAAAGGTAGCAGAGTAAACAAATGAGATATCTGATCTATCACCCTTCCTTCTCCCCTTCCCCACCCCCTTTAACCTTTTATCTTTGAGTCTCAGAATTTTTTGATATCAGATAATTTCCTTTTCGTTTGTACTGGATACTGTTTATGTTATATTTATATGTATTTGCTTTGATATTACTCTTTAATAAAAATTCCCCTACTTACCTATAGGGGAAGCTCTGTCCATTCATGATGACCACTTTGTAAGGCATTCCAGAGAGGATAGACACACAGGAAGTGGGAGAGTTGGTCTCCTCCTCTACCTCCCAAGTGCTAGAGGCTGAAAAGTGGGGGCATTGGTCACCCCCTCTACCTCCCAAGTGCTAGAGGCTGACAAATTCTATGATGCATCAGTAACGATGAATGAGCCACCAGAGGAGAGAGCCATGGTGCAAGATGCAGCACAAGTTGATATGGAACAAAGTATGGATTTACTGGCATCAAGGAAGAATGAGCAAGCTACAATCACTATTTCAGAAAATGCGGTACATCAAGATATTGTCAGTGGTGTGACAGTCGACTTACAAGAGCAGCTCGAAGTAGAGGAAAAAAGGTTCAGACACTGCTAGAGCTTCAGGCAGCAATAGCGCTGCAACAAGAACAGTAAGTGGGTCCATTGCTAAGGAAGCCTCCAGCTGCACAGGCCCAGCTGTGCAGTACTGATGAAGCAGCAGGACAGTTAGTTGGAGGTCCAGATACACAGACGTCTGGTCAAACACAGCAGCAGCAAGACACAGAATGACCCATGACCTTCTCATTCTCCGCAGGTACTAACAGTAGCAATCTTTTTGTGTTTGCAGGGAATTTAGCTAACTCTGCTAACAGGATCTCACTGGGAATGGCCAAAACAGGCTTCTCAGTGCCTGGCCTAAGTTGGGACCCAATATATCAAAATTCAACAACTACAAACCAAGTCTGGACTGTGGATTCAGCCCTTAGATCTGCAGGGTGGGAAAGATCAAAGCAAACTGGTCAGTGGGTCTCAGGCAACTCACCTATATGAATGCTTGGATATATATTGTAGACACTCAGACCAGAAAAAACTGTGCCCCCTGTATAGGGCCATGTACTGAAGCAGGTAATTCTGACTCAGACATGGAAAGGGCTGGCATTAAACAAATAACACTGCAAAAATCAGCACTGCATATCCCTGAGGACTTGCAACCTACGCAGAACCAGGTTTTACCACTCCCAAATACAGAAAGCCCCTCACAGAATATTCACTCTTAAGAGGCCCTTCACAATGCAACTGCTGACAATGTTGCAGAACCAGTTCAAGGTCCTTCTACTTCAAATCAAACTCAGGGTTTCAGTGAAGCACCATCTGCAAATACTAATTCTATGAGTGACAACAGAAATAACTCCAGATCTTGTGCTTCTATTTTTTAGAGCTCCTACTTATCTGGCCAAATGGCACAAAGCAGTCAGATTACAGTACCATAGGGGAATGGATACTTTTCCAGACAGATTGTTTGTTGCAAAAAAATTACCAAAGGGGTCCATGTAATTTACAGCAGCAGAAATATATGGCATTATACATGTGATGGGTGAATCAACTTTTGATGTTAGCTTTAAACTCAGTAGTGAATTGCAAAAATTCTGGTCACTCTACCATACTCTGAAAACCACCCCCTTGTGGTGATCTTCCGAAGTAGTACCCTTTATACAGCCAGCCAACAGAACAATTACCATACAATTTTGAAACGAAGAGGTCAGTGTTACTGACCTCCTATACTGGCTTAAACAATGCTATACAGTATTAGGACACCCAGAAGCAATTTTTGATGAAGAGAACATTTGGACTGGTGGATGGTGGATCAGGGTAGCCCTTAATACATCAGAGACAGGACTGCATCATTTACGGAACTGTTTTTTTTCTGGGGAGGGACAGAGGTGTGTTATTTTATGCAGGGCAACCCAAAGCCTGTTATCGCTACAGGTCTACAGGTCATTTAAGTAGTCTCTGTAACAGGTTGAAATGTACTGTTTGTAATGAGCTGGGACATAGAAGTGCACAGTGTAGGAATGAGCAGATATGTAATTTATGTACAGCATGGTGTCATACCTCTCATACATGTCCCTGGGCTGCTCACAGTCAGCCAGAACAAACTAACAGTGAGCAACAGAGGTTATTAGTTGCTATTGCTCAGAGGGCTAAAGCTAATTCACAAGATTCTGCTCAACCTTCTGCCCCCCCAAGTGTGCCCAAACCAGAACAGGTGCTAGACAGACATACCCCCTCCGAAGAGATAATTCAGAGTGCTGCATCAGTAGAGATCAGAGAGACAGACATAGCAGGAATGTCCGGGGCACAGACACTCCCTGATAGTCCTGCCCTTCCTACCCCAGACAAAATGCCACCCCTACCCCACAGCCACAGAAAGAAAAAAAGGTCACTAGATGAAGACAAAATTGGGCCAAGCCTTTACTAAAAATTCCCAAAACATCAGACATTTCCATTACAAACAGGTTTGAAACTCTAGCAGATTGTATTGGTATCTCAGGGAATGAGTCTGATGACTCCTCCCTCTGGTCTTCTGTACAAGATCCTGGCTCAGACATGGAAGGCTCCCCCACAATGGTTCATACATCAGCTGAGGAGAATCTGGGGTCAAAAGCCAAAGCTAAACAGAAAAATTCTAGATCTACTAGAAGTTCAAGGAAAAAGCCTCTATGAGAAATATTTAGAAGCAGGCTCCCCCCCCCACCCACATAAATGGAACCAACTCTGCCCCCATTATACTGTTAATATCAACAGCATCAAGAGCAATAGGAAAAAGTTAGCAGTATTTTCTCAATTAAAATCATATAAAGCAGGTATTTTCTTTTTACAAGACACAAGACTACACCTAACCACAGAATTATATCAAGCCATAACAAAATGGCACGTGGGTCCCTCATACTGGTCTATGGGCCAGGATACTTGTTCCGAGGTAGCAATCTTATTTTACAGTGCTACAATACATCTTATCAAATTGGTTGATCTGATCCCTGGCAGAGCTTTTATTTTGGGCATTAAAATTAAAAACACTTTATTCAAACTCATTAACATATATGCTGCACAGTCAAAAGCAGAGAGAATAGAACTTTTTTAGACCATCCAGCTATATCCACATTCCGCACAGAATGTAAATCTGGGGGATTTTAATTGCTGGCTTTCTCTACAGGATAGGGGGAAGGCCACTACCATGAAGAAAATATTTTGTGATATGTTTTTTCTTTTGAAGAAAATGATCCAAAATACAAACCTGAAGGATGCATACCTCACAACTCACAAGATAGCAGATCCCACATTTCATAAAAGAACCTTGGCTACCCAGATAGATTATTTTTTATTACATCTAGTCTGCACATACATGTTGTACAAATTTTTGTTGCTAAATTTTCAGACCATAACATCATACATCTACAGTTGGGAAATATTAATAATCCCTCCCCAATAGTCCAGGCACCTGGAAACTTAACTCATCATTATTGAAACAAACTGAAACACTACAGAATATTAAGTACTTTGTATAAGCTAGAAAGTAATTTTTGCTTATGTATGATAATCTAGTCAGGTGGTGGGCAGACACTATCGAGGACCTCACAGCACTATTAAAAACATGTAGTAAGACAGAGAGAAATGAGGATATATTGTCAGTATCTACAAAATAGGAAGCAACTACAAAAATGTTTACTGTTTCCTCTAGTACAGGGCCTACCCAAAGTGCAAAAAATGCACATAGCACTGATTAGTATAATAGTGACATTGATTATACTTAGACATTGGAGGGATACTGCTGCTCCACATTTAAAGGAGTGACATCAAGAAATGATGTCTGCCTTAATTGTCGAAAAGCAAATTGCATTATTGCTGCATTACATACATCACTGTCGAACCTATTAGGAACCCCTATTTACGCTTTTGTCCCTCTTTTCCTAATACCTATTAAGGATACATCTAACAAAATCAATATTTTTCATGGATGATGTATCTCCATCTCATCAAGCAATACCAGCTATCTAGCATAATGATATTTGTTGACTCTCTTGACACCTGCCTCTGGCTTATTATAGTTGGGCAGGCAGAACAGGTTGGGGAGGGCAGATTGGGTGGGGGGTGTAGTGTTTGTTGTTTCCTTTTTTTAATGTATGCTGGATTACCAGTTATTATTGCTGCCTAGACTATTGCAATATCCTACCCTTTTGTTTTTATTGTGTATTGTGTGTTTGTTTGGAAACTTCAATAAAGTTTACTTGATTAAAAAAAAGAAAGGGAAAATATTCCGATATGAGGGTTGTAATGATAGAATAAAGGGAAAAACAGAAGAAGGGGTCATTTGACCAGGGAGGTATTTTACACACAGACATACAGAGCTTGCTGTACATCATTACGCAACACACATCACAGCTTTTTCAGTCACCAAAGAATTACCTCTCAAATATGGAACACCTCTTTGAAAACTTTGAACCCCCATCCCCCCACCTAAGGTCGTTGAATATTTAGTGCAAGATATTTCCCCATCAGAAATAGAGTATGCGTAAGCTCCCTGGCTACAGATAAAGCACCAGGAGGAGATGGCTTGAAGTGTGAGCTATTCAAACTTTTAGCTCAGACCTAGCTTCAGAACTGTCTGAGGTATTCACTAGTATTCTGAACGATAAAACAGCTTCTCTCAGAATGACAAATGGATGCTTAATGTTTTATATAAATAGGGGAACAGACAGGACATACAAAATTGGAGGCCCATCAGTTTACTTAATACTGATTTTAAACTATTGACAAACATTTTAAATTCAAGGTTGTTAAAGGTGGCCAAAGCCCTTATTTCACCTGCTTAAACCTGTGCAATTCCAGGCAGAACCATTATGGATCACCTAACCTTATTAAGAGAAATTATTGAACAGAGTAACAAAGGTACTTTATCTGGATTTCTGTTATCTCTGGATCAACAGAGGGCATTCAACTCAGCTAATCATGCTTTTCTTTGGACTGTTCTCTCTAAATATGCTATTCCAGCAAACTTCATAGGCTAGGTACAAAGCATTTATAAAACAGCAACAGTTATGCCTATAGTTAATGGCTTCAAGGGCCCAATGATCCCAATACTGAGAGGAGTCAGACAAGGCTGTCCTCTGAGTCCCCTCCTCTATGCTTTTTTTAGTGACCCCTCTTAAGGATACCTAACACCTCACCCACATTACAGAATATTTATACTGTACATCTGAGGATATCATACCATTCAGTGCAATAGCCTATGCAGATGATCTGTGCATTATGGTACAAAACATGCAGTCAGCAGAAGAAGCGATACAGCTCTGCACAACATATTGTACTTACTCTGGGGCTTTTCTGAACTACTCAAAATGTTTTGGTAGACCGTTAGGCCAAGAACAGCCTAGACAGACCACACTAGCAGGCAGCCACCTTCTGGAGGAGCTAATAAAAATGGTAGTTATTACTTATGGATCCACCGGCCTAGATACATTGAATTGGGAAACAAAAATATTACAGGGCAGAAATCTGGTAGCACAATGGAATAAATTGTAGCTAAGTAAGAAGAAAAACATTTTCCTCATTAAAGCATAACTGATGCCTATTTTTTTATATATCAGTTACATCTTTCCTCCACTAAAGCACTTGGAAACAGCCCTTTTGGGGATTTTCTTTCAGCCAGTCTAGGGTAGTAGGCTGAACCCGATCAAAAGGAATATCACATATTTACCAGTAGCTCAGGGTGGTTTAGGGATGATAAACCCCATTACATTTTATTATAGTTTTTTCTTTTATGCCAATTTAAAACCTTTACTGGCTTATGCTGGACAAAGCTGGGCAACACTTTTATATGCTACATGCAACATTTGACTGCATCAGTGGGAAGCAAATAAACTAGGCCCCTTGATATGCTCTCCAAATATTCCCAGTTATCTTAGGGAGGATTTTTTTTAATTGAAAACCTGTAAGGTCCCAAGCCAGTTACTACTGACCAAGTCTAGGAAGGCATTGTATGCATGTATCATGGATCAGAACTTTCAGGAGAATGAGACATTTCCTCTTTTATCCCCCTCCTTACATTTATTTATTTCTTTATTAAATTTTATTAATCGGGTTAACCGGGTAAGCCCACTGGGAAACATGCCCTTTCTTTTACATTTGTTGAAAGAAAGCAGGTTACCCCCCCCCAAAATGTGGGCTACACATTGGTTAAGTTGTCACCCTAAAATAAATACAAAGGCAAACCGAAAGCATAAGCATATGGAAGACAGACTATGCAGCAGACAACAGTGTTTGCAACAAACAGAAACTATAGACCGCCATTTTTTCATCTGCTCCTATATAATGGATTTCTGGGTAACTCTTTCCAGAACATGGAAGGAGACCTGGTTCTCTGCTGCTATACACAAAATATTGATGTTTGGGCATTATAGTAGTCAGAGAAACAAATGGGACAAAAGTATACTACGCATTGTTTTTCTTGTGATAAAATGGTTTACTTGGAACGTTAGAAGTCTCTACACATTACAGCAAAAGCACATTACACATGTGGAACTGATAAAAAAAATTAGCATTGAATTGCAGAATATTTATTATTTTGAAGCTAGCCAGATGACTAAAAGGTACTTTGATGCAGTATGGAGAAATACACCTTGGGTTACAGACTCAGATGAACCAGTTACCTAGGGGGGTTACAAATTAGATGTTTCTTTCTTACATTACTGAGTATCTCTTTTGCTTGTTATCTGTCTTCAAAGTGGGAATTTGTAACTTCTCCACATGTAAAGCTTGCCTAATTGATATCAGTGTTTCCTTTTTTTGTTGGTAGAGACTTAGGTAACTGTCTTTTCTGTTAAATACCAGTTGGTGATATCTTCTGGGTATTTTTTTCCCTTTCTTATCTTTTATATTTTTGTTCAAGAGTATGCTTATGTAATTTGCTTGTGATGTACACTGCTGTTTGATTTTCTTTCCTTAATAAACTCCCCTACTCTTGCTGCAGGGGGTGTTTCACTTCCTCTGAGCAGGATGGAGGAGCCTGGTGTGGAGGATGACAGAGGAAGAGAAGGTGAAGAGGAGTTAGAGCAAGAAGAAATGGTTACTGAAACTTCAGCATTAGGATTTTCTGATTACAATGACTCTTAATTAATGGAAGAAGAGTAAAGACTACAAAACAAATTGGAGGAAAAAAAGACAGCTTCTTACCATGATGTCTGAGGCTGAATCACAATATACAAAAAAAAAAAAAAAAACTAATTGGAGGAAGAAAAAACAAGAAAATAATTTCTATAAGCCCTAAGGGATTACCAGAGGAAAAAAAATTTGCAACACTCACCTAGAAACATAGAAACATAGAATTTGATGGCAGATAAGGACCGCTTGGCCCACCCAGTCTGCCCATTTCCCTACCTAATGGATAAGCTGCAGATCCTAGTTAACCAGCAGCCTACTTCTTCCTGCCCCCATCTCCTAGAATTGCCTTATGACTGTCCCATGCATGCTTGAATTCCACCACTGTTTTTGACTCCACAACCTCCTCCGGAAGGCTGTTCCATGCATCCACAACCCTCTCTGTGAAAAAATACTTCCTTAAATTACCTCTGAGCGCCCCGCCTCTATCTTCAAATTGTGGCCCCTTGTTCTTGCACACACCTTTTTTTTTGAAAGATGCTACCTCTTGGACTTTGTTGATTCTCTTGAGGTACTTGAAAGTTTCTATCATGTCCCCTCTCCCTCCTTTCCTCGAGGCTATATATTAAGCTCCTTAAGTCTCTTCATATGTCTTCCGGTGCAGACCCTGCACCATTTTAGTCGTCTCTCTGGACAGCTTCCATTCTGTCTATATCTTTCGGAGATTGGGTCTCCAGAACTGCATGCAGTACTCCAGATGGGGTCTGACCAGCTGTCTGTACAGAGGGATAATGACTTCCTGTTTTCTACTGGTGATGCCTCTCCCTATGCATCCCAGTATCCCCCCAGCCCTCCTTGCTGCCCTCTCACATTGCTTGCCCACCTTTAGGTCATCTGATATGACTACCCCCAGGTCCCTTTCCATTTTTGTTGTTGTTAGTATCTCGCCCCCATTGTGTACTCTTCCCCTGGGTTTTTGTTTCCCAGGTGCATTACTTTGCACTTCTTAGCATTGAATCTAAGCTGCCATACATTTGACCATTCATCTAACCTTGCCAAGTCCCTTCTCATCCTTTCCACCCACCTTGTGCATCAACTCTGTTGCAGATCTTGTGTCATCTGCAAAGAGACATTTTCTTCCAGTCCCTCTGCAATGTCGCTTATAAAGACATTGAAGAGGACCGGTCCTAATACTGAACCCTGCAGTACCCACTAGTAACCCCCTTCTTCAGAGTGGACTCCATTTACTATTACTCTCTGTGTCCTATTCTCCAGCCAATTCTTTACCCAGGCTGTCATCTTGGGACCCACTCCCAGGCTGGCTAACTTGTATATTAATCTTTGTGTGGGACTGTGTCAAATGCCTTGCTATAAGTCTAGGTAGGCCATGTCCACAGCCCCACCCTGATCTACTACTTTGGTCACCCAGTCAAAGAAATCTATCAGATTCATCTGGCATGACCTTCCCACTGTGAATCCATGCTACCTTGGGTTCTGTGCCCCTCTGGCCTCTAGATACTCGACAATTCTTTCCTTCAGAAGTGATTCCATCATTTTCCCTACCACTGAGGTTAAACTAGCAGGTCTGTAGTTTCCTACTTCTGCCTTGCTCCCACTTTTGTGAAGGGGAATCATATCTGCTCTCCTCCAGTCCTCGGGTACCACCCCATCCTCCCATGATTTGTTAAAGAGGGTAGTCAGTGGTGTCACTAGTTCTACCCTTAGTTCTTTTAGAATTCTGGGATGAATCCCATCAGGCCCCATTGCTTTGTCCACCTTCAGTTTTAAGAGTTCTTTCAGAACCCTTTCTTCTGTAAATGGGATGGTATCAACTTCTGTATCCAGAGTGTTTCTACTGCTTGTTTTAGGTACCTCCCCCTCTTCCTTTGTAAATACTGAGCAAAAATATTTGTTTAGTATCTCTGCCTTTTCACAGTCACCCTCTGCCCACCTCCCTCCCCTTTATTAAGCCTCACTATCCCTCCCTTGGTCTTCCTTTTGCTCCCTGATGTACCTATAAAAGGTTTTATCCCCCTTCTTAACTAAGTTGGCTATCTTTTCCTCGGTTTGGGCCTTTGCTGTTCTGACTGCCTTCCCAGCTTTGTTTTGCTTTAACTGATACAGTTCTCTGTCCTGCTCCTTCTGTGATTCCTTGTACTTCCTGAATGCTTTCTTTTTCTCTTGAACCTTCACTGCCACTTCCTTTGAGAACCATAGTGGTTTCTTACATTGTTTCATTTTGTTTATTTGCTTCACACAAAGGCTTGTTACCTCTGTGATGGCAGTTTTTATTATTCCCCATTATTCTTCCACCCCTTCCTCCTGCCCATTTGCTAGTGCATTCCTTAGGCACTCACCCATTTTGGTAAAGTCAGCCCTCCTAAAGTTCAGTGCTTTTGCCTTTGTATGACTTGACTCTATTGCTATGTTTATTGTGAACCATACTGATCGATGGTCGCTAGTTCCCAGATGGCTACCCACTTCTACATCTGTGATCCTCTCTTCATATCCATTTGAGAGAACCAAGTCTAAGATTGCTCCCTCTCGAGTGGGCTCCAATACTAGTTGTCTAAGGTATGCCCCCTGTAGGGCATCTAGAATAACCCCACTCTTCGAAGTGGCTGCTGCAACTGCACTCCAGTTAACATCTGGCATATTCAGATCACCCATCAGCAATATCTCCCCTTTTTCTGCCATTCTAAGTATACTTTCTATCATTTCCTTGTCCATTTCCTCCCCCTGAGAAGGGGGTCTGTATACAACCCCTGTGTGGATTGTGGTTCCATTGCTGGTCTCCAAATTTACCCACAGTGCTTCTTCTCCTCCCTGTTTTCCCTTTTGTTCTGTTGCTTTGATTCCTTCCCTTATGTAAAGAGCTACTCCTCCTCCTCTTTTGCCCTCCCTGTCCCTCCTGTAGATAGTGTATCCTGGTATGTTTACGTCCCAGTCATGGTTTTGTGTGTACCATGTTTCTGTGACTGCCATGATATCCAGATGTTCCTCCTCCATCAAGGCCACTAATTCAGGAAGCTTTTTACTCAGACTACGGGCATTGGTACTCATTGCTCTCCATTTTTTGATGGCTTAACCTTCTGTTGCAGCATCCCCCACTGACCTTTCTACCTCGGTCTTTTTCTCATTTAGTACCCTGTTTTGTAGGGAGAGGCTGGGATTTTCCTGCTGCTTATCAGTGCCTCCCCCCTTGACTAGTTTAAAAGCTTGCCAATGAAGCATTTAAACCAATTGCTCAAAATACTTGTTCCCTTCCTGGACAGATGCAGACCATCCTGCCAGTATAGGCTGGTGTCCCTCCAGGTGGAACCCCAGTCCCCAATGAAGCCAAACCCCTGTTCTCCACACCATTTTTTCAACCATTCATTAAACTGCATGGTGCAAAGTACCCTCGCCTCACTCATGTCATTGACAGGCAGCACCTCTGAGAAGGATACTGTGTGTGCTACTTGTCTTAGGCCCCTCCCCAATTCTACAAAGTCCTTCTGCACTGCTCTAATCTCATGTTGAGCCAAGTCATTTGTCCCTAGGTGGACAATGACATCCAGCTCAGACTCCTTACAGCTGTTCTCGTGATCCTGAGGATGCACTTCCTGTCCCTCCAAGCCATGGCACCAGGCAGGCACCTTACTTCAGTTTTCCCTGCTCCCCCCAGTTCTATCCCCCTAATAATTGAGTCCCCTACCAGGAGCTGCTTCCTTTCCATGTGGTGTCCTCTGCCTCCTTCCTGTGGGCCTCCCTTGTGACAGTTGTCCTCAGCCTCCTTAGTCTCCTCTGCGGGTGCATCCATAGGGGAGCTATGCTCCCCCAGAATGGTGTATGGATTGTGGAGTGGAACAACTGACTGGGTGTGCCTCTGTTCCACCATCCTCACCCTCCCTGAGCCCACTGTGGTCCAACTGCTGTGCTTTCTTCACCACCTCTGAGGTAGTGGTGGTGGCTCTGGTGCTCCCTGGATGGGGGAGGTTCCCTTCCTACTGTCCAGTGTGGCCTGGGGGAAGGTTCTCTTACTACTGTCCAGTGTGGCCTGAAGACAGGCAACTTCCTCCTTCAGAGCAGAGAGTTGTCTGCAAATAGGGCAGCATCTCAGCCTCCAGAAGGACTCCCAGAAGACTACTGCCCCACAGCCATTACATTGCACTACTCCCCACATGTTTAGCTACTTTTTTTTGTGTGTGTTTGTGTGTGTGATTGGTTTGTTATATAGAAATATATATATTATATAATGTGTATGCTTATATTGTCAGTGCAGTGTGCTAGAGAGGATATGACAGTGATATGCACCTTGCACACTTGAGGAATGATGTCAGAACCCCAGGTATAAAGGAACTATTTCCAGGGGTGGGTGGGGTGAGGGTGGGAAGGGTTGGGCCTAAACTGTGCCCTCACAAAACAATCAGCTAAGAGCTCTGACCCACCGCTGCGATGAATACCTTCCTGTCAGCCAGATACCCTGCACAACAATTTGACAGAGAAAATACCCTGTTAATCAAACAGAGAAAAATCCAGACATCCAAGTCAGACACAGGTAAAACCTCCCCAGCCCCAAAACAGCCTGGTGGTTTGTGCTCTGAAAGCAGTCAGCCCCAAAATAAGTCAGCTGTGCTTTAAACTCTTCCTGCACTGAAAATCTTAAGAATTGTAACAAAGACTGTCTTTTCCTGATAATTCTAAGTTATTTATCTCACCTTTCAGTTAGAAGTAGCCTCCATCTGCAGAATATCTGCTACAAACCAAAGACAATTGTAAGGTTCACCTCCCTCTGTTGTGAGCACAACTCGCTTTCTTGCAAATCCTATGTTCAGTATTGCAGCTTCCAGCCAGAGGTAGTTTGACTTGAAAATATTAGCTGTTCTGATGAGTTTGCTATAAAACACTTGCTTATAATACTATTGTTCTCAGGTCTGTTACCAAAGCTATTGGCTGATAAGTAGCTATGATGTAAGCACTTCCTGCTAAAGTCTGGAATGTCCTTTTAAGGCACACACAGATAAACACCAAAAACAGTTTCCACCACCTAGGGCACTTGTCTAGGTCGAATACACAACCTGTACCTGCACTTATTTCAGGATTTATGACAAATTCTTAGCCCAAGGTTTAAACTCTTCCTGCACTGAAAATCTTAAGAACTGTAACAAAGACTGTCTTTTCCTGATAATTCTAAGTTCCTTATTTCACCTTTCAGTTAGAAGTAGCCTCCATCTGCAGAATATCTGCTACAAACCAAAGACAATTGTAAGGTTCACCTCCCTCTGTTGTGAGCACAACTCGCTTTCTTGCAAATCCTATGTTCAGTATTGCAGCTTCCAGCCAGAGGTAGTTTGACTTGAAAAATATTAGCTGTTCTAACAAAGACATGAATGCCAGTGCCAAAGCAGATGTGCTACAACAGACTCTTACAATGTCACCTTCTGATACTAATGAAGGATGGACTCTGGAGGAGGTTTTACAAAATGCCAGCTGAAGTCTTTCACCTGAGGGTAAATGGATACCAGATGCCACAATCCCTACTCCTGAAACTGAATGTGGTGAAAATAGAATGGAGGCTATTTCTGTAACAAACACACTGACATGATGGAACATCAGGAAAAACAGCAGTCTGCAGCTGCACAAGCTGAGAATCTCTGTATTTCGAACTGGCTGAATCAGATAAGCAACCATCTGTAGCTACACCACAACATACCAATGTATTGACTGACACTCATTTAATACTGAATACTGAACACAATGTAAATTGTGATGCTGATTATGAAATGGCTATGACTCCTGTTCAACCCATGGAGGTTACCATGCAAAAAAAACCACCACTAGCTATGCTAGCCTCATACATCCACCAGTAGATTCAGCCAAATGGTGAAATGCTGTGTGACTGAGATACAGGGAGGGTCTAGAACAGCCTCCTGATAGGCAGTATGTGGGGAAGTTCCTTATACATTTTTTTTTAATTTTCTCCTGCGGATGTATATGCATTCATTCATTCATATACCTGGTGACTTAAACTTTGATGTAGGTTTCAGAACTGTGGCACTATTAGACAAACTTTGGACACTGTACTATATGGTATCTGGTGATATGGGTGGTGCAAATTGAGTGACTCAAAATGAGCGACTCAATTTGTGTGTCTGCAAGTACAGCGACTGTGAAAGAATAGCAAGGAATAGCAATAGTGAGGTTTGGAGGACAGAATAGTGAAGGTGAGGGGGTTAGCAAGTGCATTGGTAGCAGGTTAGGTAGGTAGGGTGAGTGGATTGCTGCCAAGCTGGCCGCATGGTGAGGCAGTTAAGGTCACCGCCTGCAGTATGCATGGACCTGAGTTCAGGACTGAGTGGGGGAATATACATTTTTAGCTCTGGGTTGCCTTGCTTGTTTTTAATTTTTCTAACCTCCTGTTCCCCATGTTTGCTTATGTTCTTGGGCATGATTCTCTCATTCCCCATGTTGTTCCTTCACCTGCATGTTGTCACTCCTGTAACGGGTGCTCCCTCTTGTGTTTGTCTCCCTTCCCCAGTGTCTGCCCACCCTGGAGTTGAGAATCTATATTTTGGGGTGTGCAGGGGGGCGCTTGCCCCCCTCATAAAACGTAGATCCTATTGTTATGTCAATGTTCACTGACTTTGTACTCAGCATAGAGCTGATAGCTTGTTTTGTTTTTGACAATTAGCACTCACTGATATGAAACTCGCTATTTAGTCTTCGCTATTAACATGTAGAACTGTACTATATGGTTAAGGATTCTCCCATATGGATTCCATTCATTGCAATCTCCCTAACAAAACCAACAGTCAAAACTATTATGATACTTTTCAGGAATGAGGGTGTAAATGTCAATGATATGATTTATTGGTTGGAGAAATCGTGCAAATTGCAAAGGACTCCTGAACCCATTATAGATGAAGAAGGAGTCTGGATGGTGGGCTGGAAGTTCTGTGTTGAACTCAAACAAACAGAACAAGGCTTCTAGCACCTACTTAATTGTTTTTATTTAGGTACAGACAGAGGTATTCTCTTTTACACTGGAGAGCCAAATTCATGCTACCTGTATGGATCTCTCGCACATTTGAACAATAATTGTGATAAACTTTGCTCAACCAATGTGGTAAACTTTGAACATACAGTGAACCTGAGTACATTTACTTAGAGATGCAACTTATGTGGAGATGCAAAGCACACATTTAGATTGTGTCCATGGGCTGCATTCAATTTGTCAGACTTCATGGAGCAAGACTTATACATTCACACTGCCACTAAGCAATTTAGAACAGCTCAGTGCACATCAGCCCCCCAAACACTACATAAGCAAACACCTGCGGTGAATGATACCATGTCAACATCTCCTGCAGACACAGGAGGAGGATCTACCATACAACATAATATTATCACCAAGTTTACAACTCCACAAGATTGCAGTCAAATGGATACTACGCCTCAAGAAATGCCCCCCCCCCCACCATTACAGGACCAGTCTTAAACTGTGGGGAAAGGGACAAAACAAACAAACAAACAAAAAAAGAAAAGACTACTACAAACCCAATTTCACTTGAAAACAGATTTAATACACTAGCCAGATGGAGCAATGTTTTGGAGGGTGAAGATTCAGATGTGTCAGTGGGTTCCTCCCAAAAAGACTTACTGTCTGACAATGAAGAACCCAATACATCTGAAAATCCTGCTACACAGAAAAAATGGTACACCAGATCAGAGAGATGATCTTCTTTAAATAAATAACATTCCATCAGACTACATTATCCATTGCCAGTTTAAATGTCAGTAGGTTAAAATCAGACCTGAAAAGAAAATCTACTTTTACTATTTTGGAACAGTTTCATTGTACTATATTTTTATTACAGGACACTAGACTGCATACTGTAAGAGACATGGAAAAGGCTGAACAAGAATGATTAAGAGGAGACTCCATCTGGTCAATGGGAGAAGAACAATGCACAGGGTTAGGAATCTGTATAACAAACCCTGACATAAAAATCATTAAATTGACAGATATTAGCCCAGGCAGAGCTTTAACAGTAGATACAGTATCACATATCTCAATCAAGGGTATAGAATAATTAATGTACTGTATATGCCCCACGAACAAAGGCACTGAGAACAGAAATGATGAAAAGCCTTCAACCTTTTTTATATAACGCTAATCATGTAATTCTTGGAGGCAATTTCAATATTAGTATGTTCTCTACTGACAAAAGCCCAAACATGACAAAAACATATTGTGACATGGCCTTTTTAAACTCTCTGATTAATCAAACAGGTTTAAAATGTACTCATAAAGCAACATCTTCAGTTCCCAAGCATACATTTTTTAAAGGTAAAGCTTCTACCTAAATTGATTTATTTTTTATCTCAAAATATCTCCCAATTGTGAAGGCAGTCACCACCCCAATTGAATATTCCGATCATGCACTTATAGGGATTGAAATTTCAGATGCCTCGGACAATGCTTAAGATCAAGGGGTGTGGCATTTGAACACTAGTTTACTAAATGACCCAGATGTCTTGAAGGACTTGTCATCGGTTGCCGCTGCCAGAAAATCTTTTCTGTGTCTCTATGATTCCATGGCAGAATGCTGGGAGGACAGTAAAAGTTGTTTTAGGGACTTTTTCAGAGTAACAGTGGAAAGGGAAGGGACAAATATAACACATACCTAAATTTATGGAAACAATTTTGTAAATGACTTTCTTTACAATCTAAACTGAATGAGGATTATTCAGAACAAATTTCAGCCATCAAACAGGAAATTGTCAAATTCCAGTATGATATATATAAAACATGAGAATTAGAACAAATGATTGGGACACAAAGGTAGCACCAACATACAAATCCCTTTGAAGGATGTCAAAACAGGCTAGCACATAGAAATATTAAACAGTTAAGAACTACTAAAGGACAGACAGTTACGGAGAATACTGCGATCCTAGAAGAAATAGAGGCTTGTATACAATCTCAATCTGGAAAACCAGCTTCTAGTAACAAGTATATGCATAGGGTATTACAAATGGCTAAGTTACCAATTATTCTAGACTCTCTGAAAAAATCATTGATAGCTAACAAAACATCAGCTGAATTAAGAACTGTGATTAAAGAATTTAAAACAGGAATAGCACCAGGGTCTGCTGGACTAGCCAGATAATTTTATAAAATGCTATGGTATTTAATGCCACAGGAACTTGTAGCTTCATTAAATTCCTTTAAGGACAATACTTGCCAGAACAAATGCACGTGGAGTTAATAATATTGTTATACTAAAAAGGGGACAATACAGACTTCTCCAGTTGGAGACCCATGACACCACTGAACACTGATTTTAAAATTTTCACAAACATTTTAGGTAACAGATTAACAAAGGTTTTGGAAGACATCATACGCCAAACTAAATTTTGTTCAGTTCCTGGATGAAATATAACTGAAGCTTTAATGCTCATTAGAGAAATCTTGGAACAAGGAAAAAAATGACACACTGAAGGATTTATCAGTCTAGACCAGTCAAAGGCATTTGACCAAGTGTCACATGACTTTTTATGGTTATGCCTACAGACTTATGGATTCCCAAGTGAATTTATTTAATGAATCCAGTTATGTTACACATCAGCTTATATTCTGCCCTATGAAAATAGATGGGTGGTAAAAATGTGTTACATCAAAAAAAAGGGCTAGACAAGGCATTCATAAGGTAGAAAAAAATGGGCAGACTGGATGGGCCTTGCGGTCCTTATCTGCCATCAACTTCTATGTTTCTATGTTTCTAAGGCTGCCCACTTAGCCCTCTACTGTACATTTTGGGCCTGATATTCAAAAGTGCACCTGGCAATGGCACAAGTGGTTGCGCAACACAACTGAACTGCGCTGGAGCAACAAAGGGATATATTCAAAAGAGATGTACCATGGTGCATCACTTCTGAATATATTGAATAATGTGTGCGGTGCAAATGCAGTGTACCGGTGCATCCCTCAGATAGGACTGCATACCTGGAATGAGAATGTGCCAGTGCAACTGGAGATATACCAGGTGCAATTCCCAGATATTCAGACCTGGAAATGCAAATGGAGCTATTATGCATGCAAGGTGAAAATGGGGCCATTTGCATGTCATTATGGCCCCATTTGCATGAGTTATGCAGAGCTGGCCAGCAAAATGTGCCTTTCACACTGCACAGCATATGCTGCTGTCAGTGGAGGTCCAGTGGTTCCCCCCTCCCCTCCTGTAACCCTGATCACCCATAATGTGTAATATAATAATTCCATGGTAGTCTAGTGGTATCTCCCCTCCCCTCCCATACTTCCAATTGCCTGTAATGTTTCAAATAATACTGCCCTGGTAGTCCAGAGGTACCCTCCTTCCTGCCTGTAACCCTGATCACCTGTATTGAATACAATAAATGTCCCTGGTGGTCCAGTGGTACCCCTCTCCCTGCCCGTAACCCTGATCACAGTACAAATGTACTTTAAAAATCCCTGGTGGTCCAGTAGTACCCCCTCCCTGCCCTTAACTCCTATCATGTAAAAAAACAGAAATGCCAATCCCTGGTGGTCCAGTGGTACCCCCCCAACCACACACAACCCCAGCCCACCCAGCTCCCCCAGTCATCAGCAGGCAGCAAACCCACCTGCATACCTCCCGCGCCACCCACCAATGACAGCTTATAGATAGCTGAGCTCATTGGTCCACTTGTGGACCAATGGGCTTGCAGTGCATACTGTAATAGTTATTCACAACTTTGTGAATGAAGTCATGTGAATGACTATTACAGTAGTGCACTGTAAGCCCATTGGTCCACAGTGTGACCAGTGGCTTGCAGCAGCTACTGTAAGCTGTCATTCAGCAGGCAGCTGCAGAGGTATGTGGGTGGGTTTGCTGTCCGCTGATGACCGGGGCTGGGTGGCTGGGGTCATGTGGTGGGGGTACCACTGACCACCAGGGATTGGATTTTTTGTATTTTATGGTGACAGAGTTACGAGCAGGGAGGGGGGTATCACTGGACCACCAGGGATATTTATGATACACATTTACTGCAGTCAGGGTTACAGGAAGGGAGGGTGTACCATTGGACCACCAGGGACATGTATTATATTCAATGCAGGTGATTGGGGTTATGGAAGGGGAGGGGGTACCATTAGACCACCAGGGAATTATTATTTGAAACATTATAGGTGATCAGAGGTACAGGAGGGAAGGGGGGTACTACTAGACTACCACATAATTATTATTTGAAACCTTACAAGTAATCAGAGGTATGGGAGGGGAGGGGGGTACCACTAGGCTACCAGGCTGAGATGATGTGAGACATCACAGGTGATCCAAATTATGGGAGGGGAAGGGGGTACTACTGGACCACCAGGGATTATTGTGGGTGCTTGTGTATGGTGTTCTGGGAGAGGAAGCCACCCACGGCTGTTGGCTGCTGTGATGCGCCTTGCATTGTGGCAGCTCATCTGTGGGTGGCTTCCACTTGAGCATGTTTTTACCATGCTCAACTTTGTGCACAGGTATGTGGCACATCTCTGGGATGTGCCAGCATATGCGCTGCACTTCTTGGCTGATTATTGAGATGTGCCACATATACATGGGCACACCCCTTGGAGATGTGCTGCATACTTTTTCTTTGCACCTGGCACATCGGGAATTGTGCTGTGTAATTCTCCATTTTGAATATTGCCCCAGGGTGCATTTCTGGGGTTGCGCTGGCAAACTCAGTTGCACCGGGTGCAACTCCTTTGAATATCTCAGCCAACAGCTATAGACCCCATCTTTAGAATACTTCAACAATCATCCAGTATAACAGGAATTCAATAACAATCTGTCTCAGAAGTTAAAATGATAATATATGCAGATGATTTATGTTCTTTAGTTAAAAATCAGCAAGCTGGTGAAATAGCCTGTAATTTAATTCAAGCCCTAACAAAAGTAACAGACATAGTTATTAATTTACCAAAAAGCCACTGCTTAAACATAACAGACTTGGATCCGCAGGATCAGACATTAGCAGATTGCCAAAAGATACACGTAAATTTCTCAGAATTTTTTTCAATACAGGGGATATGGCTATGTACAATTGGGAATTACAAATTAACAAAAGCAAGAGCAGAGTAGTTTATGGAACACCTGGCATATGGGCAAAAAAAAAAAAAAAAAGAATATACATGTTTAAAACATATTTAATTTGCCTGATTTTATTTTTAAGTTACATCTACCCACTTACAAAAAAATTGGAACCCCCTTATACAGTATAGATGTTTTTTTCAGTTGGATGGTGGAGCCATCTCAACCTCATTAAAAGAGGAATTACCTACCAGGATATCACGAAAGGTGGATTATGAATGATAAATCCTATAGTTTTCTTTTGTATACTTTTTTTGAGGCAAATAAAAAAAAATTTTGCTTAGAGCAGAAAAGTATTGGGTTACATGGGTAACACCCTCACTCACAGAAATAGTAGGTGAATGGAAAATGGGAACTTTCGTACACAAAACAAATGTGAACAAAAATTAAACAAAAATTAAACCAAGAATGTACAAGCTGCTTTGATAATATTAAAAAATGGGGTATCACACCAAATCACGTAAAAACACAATCTAGAAAACAGGTATATGCAGAAATCATGCAAAACTATTTTCTCGAACTCCTTTCTTTCTCTATTCTCTCAAAATCAGAACAAATCATGATTAGTGATATGTTACTGGGCATTAGAATTCCTATGAAAATGTGGGACACAGTTTGGCTGTGTGCACATGGGAAACCCAACATCAAAGGTAATCAAAAACATAAAGAATTAAAAGAGAGATATTGTCTAAGATTATCATGTGTTACTACTATAGAAATGATGAATCATCTCTACATAGAATGTCCCCGTATTACTCAATTTTGGGATCTACTTTCTAAATACTGGAACACAAATTATATTTGAATTTGATCCTGAATATTCACTTTCTAGGCATTCTCCCCCAATCTTGGGATGTATATGATAGCAGCAGCATGAGACTTTTATTACAGTGTTTGAAGTTTTGGATTTGGTAAGTCAGACAAAGACTAGTATTGCAACAAAAGTTAACTCAAGATTAACTTTTACATTACATTTTTGCAAGAAATAACACATATTAAAGAGAAAGAAAGAAGTGAGGCTAGAGATCAATTGTTCACTGACCTCTGGATACCATATATATATATATATATATATATATATATATATATATATATATATAATATATTAGAATTAATTTTGGCTTTCTGGGTTGAACCCCTCATGTCATTACTCACAGTTTGTGGTGCTGTCTTCTTGCAAAGAAACTCCATTCATCTCTCATGCTCAAGCTTCTTCATCTGTGTTTCATGTCCATGCTGCCTTTCTCACTCATCTTGTTCCTCTCACTCTTGTTGGTGTTGCCTTTCTAACGCTTCTCACTCATGTTGGCCCTGGCTCTCTCACTCATCTCTCAGCTGGATCTTGTGCTAGCAATGCTTTTTAGCTCTTCAGCTTCCAGCTTTCTCTTCTGCAGATCTGCATCTATCTTTCTGCCTTTGCCTTAACCAGGACTAGCTCTGCCTCCAACATTTGCACCTGGTCTGTTTGAGCAGCTGCCCTAGTCAAAGGCTCTGGCTCTTCTGCATTCTTCCTAGCCTCATCTCACTACTTTGGCTAGGAGTAACTACTTTTGCGCTGTTTCCCTTGTCACTTTTTTAAGGATGTCTATGAGTGCTGCCTGTGCTTAGCCTTTGTCATAGCCCAGTTTTCTCCTTCTCACAGCTCCTGCAAGTTTGGCAGTGTATGTTTCTTATATGGCCCAGACATAATGTGTTCTATCTATCTACTCTTGTTTAGAGCAAAATAAAACTGGTAGAATATGCTGTCTCCTTCTGGGTGTCTTGTTCTGTGACTGGACAGATAATCTATATACTGGCAAAACTGTATTAGATCCCTCTTGCTGTCTCCAGTGTGTGACAGACTGGTCTATCCCAGAATCAGACTGTACAATGTTACCAGCTTTCTCAAATCCATTAGATACCTGCAAGAGTACTTCAGTAGCTACCACCACTCAGCATAGACACTCCCTCAAAGTATCTCTAGGTCTGAATCTCGCCAGAACCACTGCTCACACAGTACAGCACTCCTTACCAAAGGGCAATCCTTTGCTGCTTGAAAACAAGCTTCAGCTAAACTTCTCACATGTGGAGTCATGGTATAGCAGGTGCAAACTACTACTAAACTACAAAAAAACAAGGTCATGTTGTTCAGTAGTTCACACAACATGCATAAAGTCCACCAGCTAACAATTCAAACTAATGCAATCATTCCCCTTGAACTTGTAGAGCATTTCAAGTACCTTGGGGTCACCATTAATAGCACCCTGTCATACACGCACCACATTGATAATGTTGCCAAAGCAGTCAATTTGTGCATATGGTTACTATATAGACACAAACATTGCTTGGTCCTGCCAACCCTGCCCCTCATGCCACCCACCCCAAGCACATCAGTTCCTTTATACAAGAGGTTCTGATATCACTTCCCCAAAAGGGCAAAGGACATACACCTGTCATAACCTTAACAGTCCAGCACACTGCATAGGGGGTAGATGCATGCACACACTCACACACACTACCAAAAAGACAAAAAAACTAAACAGGAAGGGAGAGAGACATGTGGGGAGTAGTTCAATGCACTGGTTGTGGAGCAGCAGTCTTTTGGGAGATGTTCTGGAGGCTGTGATGCTGTCCTATTTGCAGGCACCTCTCTGGTCTGAGAGAGGCAGTTGTCCATCTCCAGGCCAACATGGCGAGGATTCAGGAGACCTCCTGCTCCACTCAGGGACCACCAGGGCTACTGCTTCTGCCTCAGAGGCTGCCAAGAAAGAGGAGTGGTTGAATCACGGTGGGCCCTGGGAGGGTGAGCATGGTAGATCAGGGGTGCTTCTCTCCAGTTGTACCTCTCCACAATTTATACACCATTCTGGTGGAGCATGATTCCTCTATGGAGGCACCCACAGTGGAGACCAAGGAGGATGCTGGGAAGCTCCACAAAGGAGACCCAGAGGAGGGTGACATGAGACCCCAAAGGGGAAGGAAACAACTCCTTGTGGGGGACTCAATTATTAAGAGGGTAGAACTGGGGGGGAGAGGGAGGTAAGGTACCTGCCTGGTGCAATTGCTGGGAGGGACAGGATGCAAAGTCTCAGGATTGTGGAAGAAGCAGCACAAGAGAGGGAGCTGGACATCATTGCCCACCTAGGGACAAATGATCTGGCTGGGAATGGGATCAGAGCAGTGTAGGAGGAGTTTGTAGAGTTGGGGAGGGGCCTTAGACAAGTAGCACACATGATGACCTTCTCAGAGGCGCTGCCTGTCTATGGCAAGGGTGAGGCTAGGGTACTCTGTACCATGGGATTCAATGAATGGTTGAAAAACTGTTGTGGAGCTCAAGGTTTTGGCTTCATTGGGGACTGGCAGTCCACCTGGAGAGATCCAGGCTTATACTGGCACAATGGTCTGCATCTGTTTGGGAGGAGAACCAGAATTCTAGGTGATAGGTTTAAATGCTTCATTAGCAAGCATTTTATTTACTTATTTTACTTATTTATTTATTTAAACATTTGGTGACTGGGAAAGGCACACTGAGCTGTGACTCATTTCCAGGTGTGACCCAGTGGGAGGGGGAAAAGGGATAAAGTACATTTTTAAATATACACAGTATACAAGGTAAAACATATTCACATAGTTTGGCAGTAAATAGAAAACTAGCACTCATGCATGAGGCTTAGTAGAACAGAATATAGATTACATGGTGTTACACACAATCTTGTGAAGATAGTATAGCGTAATAAGCAACTTAGGTAGAATAGGATACATGAGGGAATGGGCAAAAAGGGTGGAAGTAGACAGAGAGCAGATAAGTGCAAGGGTGAGATGCAGCCATATGAGGTTTGATTGTGGGAGCAGGTGGGGTATGGAAGAAGACATAGCTGAGATTTGACAGCAGAGCGGGAGGGAGGGGGAGTTTCGAAGGAGAGGGGGTTGAGAGTTCCACAGAGAAGGAAGGCAGTAGCTAAAGGCACATTTGCAAAGGTTAGTATTAGGGGTGCTGAGTGAGAAGATACGAGAGTCTGTAGAGCGTAGGGAGTAGGTTGAGGTCGGGGCAGGTGAAAGGAGGGAAGAGATGTAAGAGGGGAGAAGATTGAAGCAGAATTTAGAGGTGAAAGATATAGAGTGGGTAAGATGTCTGTTTGAGAGAGGATGGAGATCCAGGCAGGAGAGAAGGGAACAGTGGTGTGTCCTGTAGGGAGAGTTTGAAGCGAAGTGACAGAAAGCATAAAAAAGGGAATCAAAAAGGGAATCAAGCCAAGAGAGGGAGGTGGAGAAAGCAGTGCAATAAACAATATCAGCATAATCACTGACTGGCAAGATCATCTTGGTCATAAGTTTGCAGCATGCAGGGAGTGGGAGACAGTCTCTCTTGTGGTATAGGATTCCCATCTTAGGGTGTAGTTTGAATATAATGTAATCAATGTGGAGCAAGAAATTTAGTTGTGGGTCAAGCCAGACGCCAAGATATTTAAACTAGCCATGGGGGAGACACTGAAAAGAAGCACAGAAATCCCAGCCCCACACCCCACAAAACAGGGTAGTTAGTGAGGTAAACACTAAGGTGGAGAAGTCGAAAGGGAACAGGACAGGGGTCAATGGAGAAAAAGGCAATGACAGTAAGGACAGCGATGGAGCTAAAAGGGTAAACCTATCAAAAAATGGAGGGTGATGAGTACCAATGCACACAGTCTGGGTAACAAGCTCCCTGAACTAGTGGCCTTGATGGAAGAGGGACACCTGGATATCATGGCAGTCACAGAAACATAGTTCACAGAGAACCATGACTGGGATGTCAACATACCAGGGTACTTAATCTACAGGAGGGACAGGGAGAGTAAAAGAGAAGGAGGAGGAGTAGCTCTTTACATAAGGGAAGGGATCAAAGCAATGGAACTAAAGGGTAAACAGGGAGGAGAGGAGGCACTGTGGGTCACTCTGGAGATAGAAAATGGCACCACAATCCGTATGGGGGTTGTATACAGGTCACTGTCTCAGAGGGAGGAAATGGATGAGGAAATAATAGCAGGCATACTTAGAATAGCAGAAAAGGTGGAAATATTGTTGATGGGGGACCTGAATATGCCAGATGTTAACTGGAGCACCTTTGCTGCAGCCACACCAAGAGCAGGGTAATTATTGATGCTCTACAGGGTGAGTGCCTCTAACAGCTAGTGTTGGAACCCTCTTGGGAGGGAGCAATCTTAGACCTGGCACTCTCAAATGGGGACAGAGAGAGGATCTCGGATTTAGAAGTGGGTAACCATCTGGGAACAAGTGACTACCAAACAATGTGTTTCACAATAAACACAGCCATAGAGTCAAGTCACACAAAGGTGAGGGTATTGGACCTTAGGAGGGATGACTTTGGAAAATTGGGGCAGTGCCTCAGAAAATCACTAGTAAACAGGTTTGGGGTGGAGGAACAATGGGGAAAATCAAAGCTGCCATCACAGAGGCAACAAGCCTGTGTGAGAAGCAAATAAACAAAACAAAACGAAGGAAAAAAACAATGTAGTTCTCAAAAGAGGTGGCGGGGAAGGTTAGGGAGAAAAAGATAGCATTCAGGAAGTATAAGGAAACACAGAAGGAGCAGGACAGAGAACTGTACCAGTTAAAGCAGAAGGAAGCGAGAAAGGCAGTCAGAACAGCAAAGGCCCAAACTGAGGAAAAGATAGCCAACTCAGTTGAGAAGGGGGATAAAACCTTTTATAGGTACATTAGGGAGTGAAGAAAGACCAGGGGAGGGATAATGAGGCTTAATAAAGGGGAGGGGGTTGGGCATAGCATGACAGTGACAAAGCAGAGATACTGAATAAATACTTATGGTCAGTATTCACAAAAGAAGAAAAGGGGAGGTACCTAAACCAAATAATAGAAGCACACTGGATAAGGGGGTCAATACCAGTCCATTCACAGAAGAAAGGGTCCTGAGAGAACTAAAACTGAAGGTGGACAAATTAACAAGGCCTGACAGGATTCACCCCAGTATTCTAAAGTAACTAAGGGAAGAACTAGTGGCACCACTGACTACCCTTTTTAACAAATCATGGGAGGAAGGTGTGATACCTGAGGACTGGAGGAGGGCAGATGTGATTCCCCTTGTCATAAGTGGGAAGAGGGCAGGGGCAGAAAACTACAGACCTGTTAGCTTGACCTCAGTGGTAGAGAAAATGATGGAAACACTTCTGAAAGAAAGAATTGTTGAGTGCCTAGAGGCCAGCGGGGAACAGGACCCAAGGCAGCATGGATTCACAGTGGGAAGGTCACGTCAGATGAATCTAATAGATTTCTTTCACTGGGTGACCAAAGCAGTAGACCAGGGAGGGGCTGTGGATGTGGCCTGCCTAGATTTTAGCAAGGTATTTGACACAGTCTGACTCAAAAGATTAATGAACAAGTTAACCAGACTGGGAGTGGGTCCCCGGGTGGTAACCTGGGTAAAACATTGGCTGGAAAACAGGACACAGAGGGTAATAGTAAATGGAGTCCACTCCAAAGAAAGGGGGGCTACTAGTGGGTACCACAGGGTTCAGTACTGGGACTGATCCTCCTTAATGTCTTTATAGGTGACATTGGGGAGGGACTGGATTGAAAGGTATGTCTATTTGCAGATGACATAAAGATCTGCAACAGGGTTGATATACAAATGGCAGTGGAAAGGATGAGAAGGGACTTGGCAAGGTTGTAGGAATGGTCAAAAGTATGACATCTTAGATTCAATGCAAAGAGGTGCAAAGTAATGCACCTGGGAAACAAAAACCCAAGGAAAGAGTACACAATGGCTGGAGAAGGTATTAACGACAACAAAAATGGAAAGGGACTTGGGGATAGTCATACCAGATGACCTAAAGGTAGGTAAGCAATTTGAGAAGGCAGTAAGGAGGTCTGGGCGGATACTGGGATGCATTGGGAGAGGCATCACCAGTAGAAAACAGGAAGGTGTTATCCCTCTGTACAGACAGTTGGTGAGACCCCATCTGGAGTACTGCATTCAGTACTGGAGACCCCATCTCCACAAGGACATAGACAGGATGAAGGTAGTCCAGAGGAGGGCAACTAAAATGGTGCCGGGTCTGCATTAGAAGCCATACGAAGAGTGACTAAAAGAGCTCAATATGTATACCATTGAGGAAAGGAGGGAGAAGGGGAACGTGATAGAAACTTTAAAGTGTTCAGTCATCCATCTCAGTAAAAAAAAATCCCATTACCACTTACCTTTTAGATGGGTATCCCATAAAGGCAGTAGATTCAGAAGTGGACCTTGGTATCATCATTAACAATGAACTATCATCTACTGATTAATGTAGACAGGTGGTGCTTAAAGCTAATAGAGTTGTATCATCAATAAAGAGGGCATTTGTTAATAAAAACAGGGCATGTATCTTGACAATTTAAATCACCTATGTTAGGCCATACTTAGATTATGCAGCCTCCTTTTGGGCACCCTACTTACTTACAGATGTAAAATTAATTGAGTTCTTGCAAAGGAGAGCCACCAAACTGATTGCACCCATTAGTAATCTAGCTTATAAGGACAGACTTCAAACTGTCAACTTATATGATTTGGGCTCTCGTAGAATCAGGGGTGATTTGCTTATGCTGTTCAACACTCTCAATGATCCTTTTGTCATGAGGAAATGTAATCTTAACTTGGGCACATAAACCGGGAGGACTTAGATGTCATAGTAGGCACCTTGTAATTCCCAAGATCATTACTAATAAGAGAGGTAATTTTTTTCCACTAGAGCATCCAAATATTGGAATTCATTACCTCATAATCAGGTAACAATAAACTCTTTTGAAACCTTCACGAATGTTGTTGATAAATAGTTATTTGAACATGGGCTATAATTTACACCCTGCAGGTGCAGGGAAGGTGGTCTTGATGGGCAATGCCTTCTTCCACCTTTTAGTACTGAATAATACTGAGTAATACCTCAAGGTAATCAACAAAGTCCAAGAGGGTAGCATCTTTCAGAAAAAGAGATGTGCAAGAACAAGGGGACATAATTTGAAGATAGAGAGGGGACGGCTCAGGGGCATTGTGAGGAAGTATTTGTTTCACAGAGAGGGTGGTAGGCACATGGAATGGCCTTCCTGAGGAGGTCATGGGGTCAAACACAGTGGGTGAATTTAAGAATGCATGGGACAGACACAAGGCAATTCTAGTGGGAGGTTGGAGGAAGCAGGCTGTTGATAAAACTAGGATCTGCAGCTTATCCGATAGGTAGGAATATGGGCAGACTGGGTGGGCCAAGCGGTCCTTATCTGCCATCAAAGTCTATGTCTCTATTTCTACGTAAACATTGCTTGACCACAAAGGCATTCAGAAAAGTGGTGCAAAGCTCTAACTTCTCTATTATTGATTATGGACTGGTAGTTTACGGCGCAGCTACTGATACGTCTCTAAAGTGTGTCTCAACAGCACTAAAAAAGCTTTCAGGTTTATCACTAATGCGTACTGACTCACACATACATGTGATCTTTACAAGCAGACAAGATTGCTCCACTTGAAAGGAAGGATCAGATATCAAACCTACCCACTGGCTAAAAAATCTAGTCTTGGACTCACTTCACAGGAAGTGCAGAAGTACCTAAACCCGTTTCATAACCCTCACTATATGCGAGGGTCAGATAACCAGTCCTTTCAAGTCCACTTATGCTGTACTGTGCAGGGACAAAGGTCATTTGCCACAGAGCCCCATCTTGGCTCAGCTTCCTACACAGTGTCATCCTCTTTGAATCCAGACTGGGTCCTTTTAATCACAAACTCCACCGGTTACTTATAGCACAAAGCAGCTGTGATTGCTTTTCTTAGATGGCCCCCCTGCTAGATGCACCTTGAACAATGGAACCCCACTCTAGCACTTGGGCAACTGTGGCGTTTACCACTGAAAGTTCACTTGGACTATCCTACCTTGTCTACTCCCACCCTCACTCCTAGCTAATCCCCCCATGCACCCTTTCCCTCACCCCCTCTCCTTCCTATTCTCGCCTTTCCCCTTCCCCACACTATGACTTGCTACTCTCCTTGCTATCTACCCTCTCCTCCTGTGCCTACCCAGGTCCTTGACTAAGCACACTCTGGCTGTTTCTCTGGTGTCCATCCCTCTCCAAAGCCCTCCTGATTCATCACCCCCCCCACACACACACCCCTTGACAATGACTCCCTAGGTTGATTCTCCCTCTGTCCTGCCTCTCTCTGCAAATAAACATGTTAAGCTATCTTTCCTTGTACTTTGACCATTGATTTATGTACATGTAGCTGCGTTTTTGTAGTTTGTATTACATATTGTTGTCTCTGAATAATTAACTGTATCCTAACTTTCTCTTTATACTTTTACAAACTGTATCCTCAGTTGTATAACTTTATTTGTCTGTTATGTCCTGTTTCATTGCTGACGTGGAACCTTTGTGAAAGAGCCCGTGGCTCAAAGGTGTTATCCAAGATTTTAATAAATAAATACATAACTAAATAAATAAATAAATAAATGACTCATGCCTCTCTGTCACATATATAAACACCTCACTTTAAAACAAAGTATTATAACCGTTGCCTTCTCTTCATAGATGGAAACACAGTTTTTTTTTCATTTATAACCTAGTTATCTGTACCTCAAAGGACTCATTCACAGAAACATGAAGTACAGTATATAGAAAAATAATATTCTAATACTTTAAGATATTTATGCATATAATACAGGATACTGCACTAAGTTTATGGGGAACAGTACTTCTACAGAGATAAAAAGAAAATATTTTGAACAGTAGAAAAACACACAGAAAAAAATCGTACTACACTTCCTCACTGTCTTGAAGCAGAAACAGCTTACCAGTGGTGCTGAATCATTTCAAAAAGAAGGTGATTGTCAGTAAAAAGTGACACTTGATGGTGTATGTCTCAAATTACCTGTCCCTTGATATTTTCTCAAGCCCTTATTGCATTAGCCAAGGGCTCCAATGTCAGCACAAGGGACACCCCTGTGTATTCCCCCTGGTCAACTCGAAGGGTTGCAATAGATTGCCATCTGTCACTACCTGCGCTTGAGGGTGGCTGTATATTGTTTAAACCCAACTTCTAAAGGTAGGGATCATTCCAAATTTCTCTCAGATGTGGTCTATATACCAAGGGCACAAAATCTTGGCTTGCAAAACCTCACCACAAAAAGCACAATAAAATGACAATGTGTCAATCTTTTATTGTAGATAACATAAAAATAAGCATTGAAAACGTACATGCAAGAAGCAGCGTTGGCAGAAAAACAGCAACGTTTTGAGTATGAGAATGCAGCAAGGTAAATAGTGACATTTAGTACTGTGCCTTATATATCAATTAATATGAAAAGGGAACTGAGAGCCAGTGGGTTCTAGAAAAAGCATACAGTACATAGTACACTCAGGGGAGGATTAAATTCCAAAAAATATAAACGAGGAAGGAAAGACAGGAACTCTCGCTCAACCATATGGAAACTTTATTATAAAACCAGAGTCAATAAGAACCATTTTGTTATCTACCAATTAATTCATCAGGGTAACAAACATTTATACAACTAAAAAGCAATGAATTATATATATGGAAATTGTGGACTATCAATTTAAAAAAAAGTTTTAATAGATATCCATTAGAATCCAAATGTAGGTAAACTGAGAATTCTTACACATATAGATCAACATAAACTTCAATAGATCAGTTCAGAAATCCGTATTTTTCATAGTGTATAGAAGCTGAAGCGGATTAGAGCTCCTCCAATACCACCCAAAGGAATTGACACCTCCTGTAATGGAGATTGGTGGTTTCTTCAGACTAGGTATGACATTTAAATATTTACCCCCATTCCTTTGGGGGTGAGGTGGAGCTCTAATCCTTCCTGGACTGGAAAGTGAGCCCAGGGGGTAAAATCAAATTTGCTGGTGCATGGTATCATGTGTTGGCATGCAGCCCAGTCCTTAAGCAAACTCTGTGTTGCATGGTTTCTGTATTCTGAGCAATAGCATCTGCATTCCACTAACAGTACTGAGTTCCTCTGCGTAAATAAGCACTTTGGGCACTAGCAATTACAGTGTGCTGGGTCTGGCAGGGGCTCTGGCCTGGCAAAAATAATTTACTTCAAGAAGGCATTGTGCAGAGAACAGTTTTATATTTTTTAAGTTCCTCCCATCCTCCACATGGCCTTGCTTTCATCCCGCAGTGTCCTAATGTATATATTTTAATTAAGTTTTTTTTTGATGTTTTGTGTTTTTAATGAAAAAGAAAATGGATTAATGATGAAAAGGAAAATCCTGCTCTATGATGCAAAAAAAGGACTTCCCTCAGTAACAGTTCATCCATCTTCCTGTAATCATAACCCTTATAGACCAGGCAGTTTTAATCACAAACTTCTAGTCCTACTTGATGTGCACCAAATAACATCTCTTTACTGAATTAAATTGTAACAGACTGAATTATTTATTTTGATGTTTTTTTTAGAAACTTCTCTGTCAGTTTTGTAGACAGAAGAAAAATGTCCTTTAAACACAAGGTAAAAGTTTTCACATTTTTTGGCATGTAAACTCACAAGACATAGCTCTGAATAACATACTGACACAATCTGAGTAATGTAGAGATACAAAAGTGTTTAAGCAGTCTGTGAAAAGCTGGAGTTGCCTATTGAGAATTCATGCTTAATACATATTGATATCCACTTTAACATACAGGCTGTATGCCGTTGCAAAAGAAAAGTTCATGAAAGGTACACATGTAGACATCTATACCAGAGCAGTCACACTTTATACAATATATTTACCTATCTGTCCATCTCTCTGTCTGTCTGTCTGTCTGTCTATCTATCTATCTATATATCTATCTATCGATCTATCGATCTATCGATCTAGAAATCTGTAGGTGTGTTCATGAAAACCTTGTACCAATAGCCGGGACATTTGTTCAGTAAAATGTAAAGTAAGTCAAAATGAAACAAATGACTTTTAAAATGCTGCTGTAATCATTGATATGTGTACATATATACTATAAATGCATAATAAAACTGTTGGCTTTGGCTGCCAGTAACTTTATTTTTTTTGTACACCCCTATTTGTAGCAATTTTCTGCAGTCAAACTGTGACATGGACTGCCATAGGTTGTAGCAATGTGTATAAAAACAGTCTGTGATGCATTTTGTTTCAATAAAAGTTTCTTTGCATCACTCTGTTTTTGTTTCCTTTTTCCATCCCTATGCTTTTTCCTCATCCCTTTTTCATATTTAAGGCACTTCAATAACTTGTTCTGAATGTAACAGCTGGTGTCTGGTGCTGGTATATTGAGAACATGGACACTTATTCATGTCTTATTCATGTTTTTCTGTGCATTCTTTCTTGGTATGCTCCTGTTTTAGCCACCAGTGCAGTGGTTATAACATTATTTGCTAACCTTTGACTGGCACTATAGTGAGGTTATTTTGTTAACTCTTTGACCCCAACCTCCAATTGCGTCCATGATACATGTATGTATGCTCAGAACTGCCCCCTCCAATTTAATTGGTTATGTTTGCCCCTTGGGATTCCCTGAAGGAACAAGACAGTTTCATTCCAGGTTGGGGTATAAATTCAGGTGATTTCCATTGTAGACCCCATTTCATTGGCTAGTCACAAGGAAGAAAGTGTTCCGTATCTGCCCTGTTAGTCATCTGTGTGATCAGAATGGAGACCACGCCAACTTGCCCTTTGTTGCAATCAGAATGCACATCACAGGTAAGTGGACAGCTTTTATGGCATTGTGGGGAACAGAGACATCTGGAATTTTACAGGGTGCAACAATCCTTTTTACATAATAAAATTTCTGACTTAAAAAATGTGTTCATCACAACCAAACTGAAAAGGATTTCTAAACAACATGTACCTAAATGGAAAAATAATTATCTAAAAGCCCTATTAAAAAATAAAAATAAAAGGTATGCTACATATTTGAAATCATGGAGCACTACTGATTGCTGTACATACTGCAATATTCAGAAGAAATGCAAGAAATGTATAAGGAAAGCTAAAAAAACATAGGAATTCAATTTGGCTGTCAATGCAAGGAAGGATAATAGCAAATCGTTCTTTGCTTATATTAACTCTCTTAAAAACCCCACCTGTCAAGTGGGGCCTATCCTGTTTAATGATTCACAAATTTATGATCCTCTGAAAATGGCAAATTAATTTAATGTCAATTTTTGTAAAATCTTTTCAGATAAACAGAAAGTCAATATTAATATAGATTCCATGGGAGGGAATATAACTATTTCTGTCTCCGATGTATATACAAAATTAATCTCTCTTAAAGGGAAATTTAGTTTATCACTGGATGGTATACCAGGCCATCTCCTGTATTTATTGGCCGATAGTCTGGCATTTCCTCTTCAATTACTCTTTGAATACTGTATAAATCACAATTTTGTGCCTCAACTATGGAAAACAGCTTATGTAATCCTGATTCATAAACAGGGACGAAAAAGTTACTGGAAAAACTATAGACCTATTAGTTTAACTGCTCCTCTGTGTAAAATTTTGGAAAGCCTGATTAAAGATATTATTACCTCTACTTTGGTGACACTTGATGAGGAGTGACATGGCTTTAAAAAGAGATGTAGTTGCCTAACTAACCTGTGTTTTTATGAAGATGTCAGTTTGCAGCTCGACAACAAACTTCTGTATGATGTAATATATATTGATTTTAGTAAGGCTTTCGACTTTCTTCCCCATTGGGCACTATTACAAAAACTTGCCTCCATTAATATGGCTCCTGTTATTGTTAGATGGATATCTAGTTGGTTGATTGGCAGAACTCAGCGGGTCTTGATAAATGGACAAGTGTCAAGAATAGAGCATATCACCAGTGGTGTACCACAGGGCTCGGTTTTGGACCCTAGCCTTTTTCAATTGTTCATATTGGATATTACAGATAGCTGTCTTTCTAATACCATTAAATATGCTGATGATATCAAAATTGGAGGGTTGTGTTCTACCCCTGAGCTGATTGCAGCAATTCAAACTGACCTGAATAACATCTCTAAATGGATCAATCTCTGGGGTATGAAACTCAATCATAACAAATGTAAGGTTATGCATTTTGGAGTTTCTAACACTTTCCTTCCATATATTTTGGACAACAAAGTGATGAATAATACTAGTACAGAGAAAGATTTGAGGGTGTTAATAACAGAAGATTTCCGGTCTGACTCTCAGATTAATGCCGTAATACTGAAAGCTAATAGGGTCATCTGGTCTATTCTGAGAAATATCAAATCAAGTGATAAGGACGTGTTATTGCCCCTATATAGAGCCTATGTTTGTCCGCATCTGGACTTCTCCTCCCTGTTATGGTGCCCTTTTAGGAAGCATGATATTTTACAGCTTGAGAAAGTTCAAAGATGTTACACTAAATGTGTAAAGGGGTTACAACAAGTTTCATATGACTCCAGATTAACTATATTGAACTTAATGCCTCTCACAACAAGATGGTTAAGAGGGGATTTTCTTCTTATGTCTGATATTATGAAAGACCCATATTTATTGACTAACTTTGGACTGACGTTCAGAGATGCTAACTTTAATCTCAGAGGTCATCCACTTCAATTAAAATTTAAGAAATTCAATTTAATGCCCAGAAAATTATTTTATACTTTACGTATTATAAAACCCTGGAACACTTTATCTATGGAAATTATTTCTAGCAGTTCTAAACTTGTGTTTAAATCCCGCTTGGACAAGTTGATACAATCTGATTTCACTCTTTGTTATTATTAAATGTAAGGAAGCACCTATGGGCCTCTCGGCTCTCTGGTTCCTTTTCCAACCTTTGTATGAACTTTAGTATCTTGGAATGCTTACTTTCTGTGCACAAAGGTTATTTTTTAAGTGTAATAAGAACGGTTTTTCTCCTACATGACACCACACCAGGCTGTGTTTTTGTATGTTCAGAACCAGGTATGTGTGGTGTCTGTTTTACATTACTGCCCTCCCTGACCTTTGTAGCCTGGCTGCTTAGAGAAATCTACTTGTTATGCCCCCTGCCTTAAACAGTTTACTCAGTATACAGCAACATTCTGTGGGGAGGCATATTATAGGGCTGTGTGGTCCTGGAGGGTAGTTGGGGGAACCATGTGTGGAAGATGCAGATTGCAAAGTGCTTTTTGGTTTTTTTAATGTGTCTGGATGGAAGGGTAAGTTTGGGGAACCACAGGATTTGTATGAAGTTTGCTGTACACATTGCAAAGTGTTTTGTTTTTTAAGATGGGTGAATGTCTAGCACTAGACCTTGAATCCATGTTTTTTCCTGTTTTGCTGGGCTATGTCATAAACCTTAAAACCAGCACCACATGGTTTTAACATGACCGGATGCTCAGCCATGTTGAGACCATGCAGTGTGTGTTGGTAGGCTCCACATTATTGTTTGACTTGCACGGGAAAAGTGTGTTTATTTTGTGGCTACATTGAAATTATGGTCAAGTAATTTAAACCCACCATGGCATAGTTTTAACATGGCTGGATGTTGAACAACCCTTTGTTTGGTGCTCAACATTCAGTCATGTTGATACCATGCAGTGTGTGGCGGTGGGGCTCCAAATTATTGTTTGTCTTGCACTGGAAATGTTGGTTTATTTTGTGGCTTACATGACAATCAAGGTTGACTAATTTAAACCCACCACAGCATGATTAAAATGGCTGATGCTGAGCACCTTTGTTTGGTGCTCAACGTTCAGCCATGTTGAGACCATGCGCTGTGTCATTGGGGGGGGGGCTATGAACCATTGTTTGGCTTCCACTGGAAATATTTATTTCATGGCTGTCCTTATAGTCAAGGTCAGGGACTGCTGTGTGTTACTCTATTTTATTTTCACCATGGCAACTGTGCTTTGTCCACCCTCACCTGCGCTATTGTGTACCTTTGTCCACTCCCTCCATTTTGTTTCCACCCCCTCCATTTTGTTTCCACTCCATTTTGATTCCACTCCTTCCATTTTTTTCCACCTACTCCACTTTGTTTCCACTGCCTTCAATATGTTTTCATCCCTTCAGTTTTTCTATTTTAGCCACGGTGACTGCCATTGTTTTATAGTGTTTTATTTTGATAGACTGTTAAGATGTATTATTATTTAGAAATACTTTGTAAGACTTTTATTAAGACAGACAGGAATTTGTGTTTCACATGTTGCAGCAGGAGCTTGATTTAGTTGCTGTTGCAGTGCACCAGTCTCCTTCATCCAACTGTACAGTCTCCTTTTTCTGTCGTATGCAGTGAAGCAATTGATGTATGCACTCCTTTGTTACATCATTTCATTTGTTAAACAACTGATGTGTACTCTTTCATTCTGTACTTTCATGTGCTGTGGATCAATTACTGTGTGCTCTCCTTTGTTCCAGTGTTTCATTTGTTAAGCAACTGATGTGTGCACTCCTTCATTCCAGCATTTCATCAGTTAAGCAATGGATGTGCATTCTTCTTCATTCAATCATTTAATTTTTTAAGTGACAGATGTGCACTCTGCTTTGTTCCATCACTTAGTATGTTATGAAGCAATTAATGTGTGCTCGCCTTCATTCCATCATTTAAATTTTTAAATAGAGTCCCCTCAGACTTTTATTCTGTTCCCCTGTGTATCTTGTAGGCATGTACAATGAGTGTCTTTACTGCACCCTCCTAATTTCATCAGGATTTAAATGTAAATTAAGGTATTTAAGTCTGGTGTGAAAAGCTGCTGGACTCCATTGCAAAGGTCATGACCGGACTCACGGAATTTTATTATGCTTTTGTGCTAAAGCATGCAGTATTTATACTGTGCTAGTCAGTGATGCTGCTGTCCTTTGCAGTTCCTGTGTTCTTGTCTTATGTTCACCTTGAAACGTCATGGCATAGTCAATTCCCTCCTGTTTTCTGTTGTCTAAAGTGTATCTGAGTTAGAAAAAAATACTTCTAGAGAATACAAGGATGTCACAAGACATGTAACAGAACTGAATGAGAGTATAATTTCTGCTGGCTTGTGCATGTATGCATCATCAACTCCCATGATGACCTGAATGAGTGGAGTCATGACCTTTGAAATGGAGGCAAATAGGTTTTCACACCGGGGCAAAACAGTGAAGTAACATCATTTACATTTAAATTAGGATGACATTAGGGGGATGCAAGAGAAGGAATCATTGCTCGTGCTCACAGACTACACAGGTATATAGAAAATTGGCTGAGGGGACTTTCTCTTTAAGTGACTAACGTGCACTCTCCTTCATTCTGTTACTTAAGGTGTCATTAAGCTATTAATGCGCAATCTCCTTTGTTGCAGCATTTCATCTGAAAATCAACTAATGTGCACTCTCCTTTGTTCAGTCATTTCTTGTGTTATGAAGAAATCGATGTGTGTTCTCCTTCATTCCATCTAATCTAAGTTGTGAGTAAATAACTACAACAAGAAGTCTAGGCTGTGAATGCAGAAGTACAGAGAATGGCAGAAGTAGAAAACATCAGAGCATGCTAAGTGTACAGAGCAAAACAAACTAACCACCGGAGAAGACAAACTAAAACAGCACCAAAGAGAAATATGGAAGGAACAAAAAAGACAGCAACATGCAGCAATGTCAGCACAAAAGAAGAGGAGAGTTAATGAAGATGATGACAAACATGCAAGGAGGCCTATCAATAATAAAATGTGCAGACAACCCCCACAGCAGCAGTGCAAATTAATTTAACTGATAACCCCAATACAGATCCAATTGTGGACCCCCCCTGACAGTGCCATCCAGAAGGCACTTCAAAGGGCACAATCAGCCCAACCATGGTCACCCACATGGTTTGCATCTAAACTCGATCAGTTAAAATCATTGTGTTCACCAACAAAGCTGGCAGCACTGTCAAAATGAGGCCGAAACATGCTGTGCTGTGGAAATTAGGAAAATAAACTTGTGGACATCATGAAGGAGAAAGGCAAGAGTGGACCAGAACAAAAATGGGACTAGGTCAGAGCACTTCTGATTTTGAAAAAATATAAGATGCTATGCAAGGCAAGCACAACCCTTGGTATTAGCCCAGCAACTCTTATGAATACATCATGCAATGGACAAAAGCATGTGAAAACCATTCACAAATCAGCATTACCTTTGGAAGCTGTCAACAAAGCCCAAAGCTTTTTTTTAAATAGTCAGCCACCCTTCTGCCTTACAAGAAGGCTTTTTTGAAATGAAGCCAATGTGCCAAAGCCTTCCTCTTAAAACGCTGCCATGCACTCCACGTGCAATTTCTTAAGAAAAATCCAGAGTGCAACATCGGTGCAACTAAATTTTACATTCTGCAACACAGACACATTAAACTCACTAAAGAACAGAAACTTGACAAGTACCTATACAAGTACTGTGCCAGTTGTCTTCGAGGCACAGGTCAGGAAGCATAGGAACACCAGGAGCAGTTGTAAAATTTACAAGTAGGATTTCAATATTATCAATAACAGTAAAATAAAAAAATTAAATTGTTCAGTATAACTATTTACAAAGGCAGTACAAAGAAAGAAAACAAAGCCCTGCATCTGCGGGTATCTCTAATTCCAAGTTTCAGCCTCTCCAGCAAAAAATATTGATACTCTTTTTATAACAAGTCTTTGCAAGGTAATTAACTTCATCCTGAACTCGTTAAGGAGACATCCTGTTTCTCACAAAATGTTCTTGTTAGTTTATTTTCAGGTGCAACAGATATAATATGGTGACCCAGAACTGACTTCTTGTTGACAGGTCTGTAAAAGAGTTTGCAAACAAGCCTGAGGGGAACTCAAACTGCATCACAGGTTAACCCTCTAAATTCCAAAAAGCTTTTTGCAATCATTTCAACAATGTAGTTTAGTTTAGTTAGTTTTTGTTGACCGGGTAAGTGCACTAGACAAATCCTGCCTATTTTCAGGCACGACCTGGGGGAGGAGGATACAGATGACTGCCAACTGATCTTGAACCAGATTAAGCTGTTGGTGGTATTTTTAGTGAATGGGGGAAATTTGGCCAGGGGAAATTCCCCTACTCTTTTCGATAAGTGCCATGGGATCTTTAACATCCACCTGAACTACCACCAATCCAGGCAGATGGGACCTCGGTTTAAACGGCTCATCCGAAAGACGGGTTTTATAACTATACAGTTTCAAACAAAGGGATCCCAGTTTCTCATAAAGATTCATATATATTTTTATAAGTACAGATATGCAAGGGGGAAGAAAAGGCAGAAACAGCAATGAAGGTAAAGAGATAATGGGAGACAGAGCATCTCAAGACTGTCAAAGTGATCAGTTCCTAGATCTCACGAGAACATTTGGTTGTGCAACCAGACAGACAAAAGACAGTAAAGGAGAGGACAGAACAGAACAGATCCTTGCGTGTACACTCTTTCTGCATAGCAAATGGGACAAGGCCTTATTCAATCCTATCACATGCCACTCTCTCTAAGAGGGAACCTATTTTATAAAACAGGTTTCCAAAACCTCCTTTTAATTCTCGTCCAACATTACCTTATAACCTTTTAGTTCTACACACATGCAGTATAGTAAACAGAGAAGTTTAAACTCACACATTTTGTTTTGTCAACCTTCAGAATTTTCGATTCCTGATCCATATCGTGACAGAAAATCATCACTGACATTCTCTTTCCCAGATTTGTGCATCACTTTTAATTTAAATAGCTGTAGTGCCAGGTAACACCATGTGATTCTGGAATTTTTCTTCTTCATTTGGTTAAGCCAACAGAAGGGATTATGATCTGTTGTAAGTACAAAGCCAGCTCCTAGCAAATAGAACTTAAGGGACTCCATGGCCCACTTTTCTGAAAGGCTTTCCTTTTCAATGGTGGAGTACTTTTTCTCCCTGTTGTGCAATTTCCTACTTATGTATAGAATAGGATGTTCCTTCCCACCTGTAATTTCACTCAGGACTGCTCCTATGCCTACCTCTGATGCATCTGCCTATAACAAAAAATGTTTCTCAAAGTCTGGGCTTCTAAAAAACAGGGGCTGAACATAATGCAGCCATGATGGCCCAAAAAGCTTCATCACACTCTGGGATCCATTTCACATTATTTGGGAACCGTTTCTTCATGAGTTCAGTGAGGGGGTAGCTAGCTGGGCAAAATCGGGAATAAATCTCTGAAAATAACAAGCCAGCCCTAAAAATTACCTGACATGTTTCTTTGTTTCAGAGATACAACTGTTAGCAATGACTTCTGTCTTAGAAATCTAGGGCTGTACTTCTCCATTTCCCAAAAACATAGCCCCAATTGTTTTTCTGCATGCCCAATGCACATTTGGCAGGATTATTTGTCAGACCTGCCTTTTTGATAGACTGAATAACTGCTTGTAGGTGTTCCAGGTAGCTTTTCCAGTCTGGACTGTACACCACAACATCATCCAGGTACACAGCACAATAACCAATGTGAGGGGATACAATTACATCCATGTAGTGCTGAAATGTAGCTGGTGAGCCATGTAAACCAAACAGCATGGTGATGAACTGACAGCATCCAGCAGGGGTGGCAAATGTAGTTTTGTCTCTGGATTCTTTAGCTAAGGGGATTTGAAAGTATTTCTTGGTGGAATCAAGGGTACTGATGTACTTGGCACTCCCCAGTCTGTCCATCAAATCATCTATTCTTACAATAGGATAACTGTCAAAATCTGACACTTGATTAAGTTTCCTAAAATCAAGGCAGATTCTTACACCCTCTTCTTTTTTATTTACAATCACCATTGGTGATGATCAAGTACTTCTCGACTCTTCTATGATACCCAATCCTTTCATTTTTTTTGTATTTCCTTAACCTCGTCTGCTCTTAACCGTTCTGGTAATCTGTATGTCTTTTGGCTGATAGGGTGTGCTTCCCTGTCACTATTACATGCTCGACCCCTTTTGCTTGGCCTGGCACTGGGTAAAAGTACTGTTAAATGTCTTTAGCAAGTTATGAATTTCTTCCATTTTTCAGTGGTTAAGGAAACATTCACCTTTACAGCATCATTAGTTACAGATTGCTTCAGTCTGTCATAAGCCATATGAATACCTTCAATATCAGTTTCTGGTAAAACTAGCAAAGCAGCCTTTGGTGTTTTTTCAATCCATTTCTTGAGGAGATTAGCATGGTATATACTGGTAGGATTTTTCCTAGCAGAGGTCTCAAGTTTCATAGTTAATTATGCCAGAGCATCTAAGAACTTTATAAGGCCCTTGCCACTTCATTAACAGTTTGTTTTCTGTAGTGGGCAACAGCAGAAAGACCCTTTCACCTGGCTGAAAAATGTTTTCTTTTACTCCATGGTCATAATATGCCATCTGATGGTTTGGGGTCTCTTCCTGATTGCTATGGACAATTTCAACATAGTTTGCTAGTTTTTGTCCCAGGGCAGATGTATAGGATGTAATAGATTTTTTTCTGAGAGGTATTATCTTCCCAAGTTTCTTTTATTACATTGAATGGCCCTCTAGATTGTCTATCATACAGCATTTCAAATGGTGAAAAACCTGTTGATGCCTGTGGTACTTCTTTGTAAGCAAAACGCAGGTAAGGTAAGTATTGGTCCCAATCTTTCCCTTCCCCTTTCACAAACCTTTTCAACATGCATTTTAGAGTTTGATTAAAATGCTCAACAAGACCAACTCTCTGAGGGTGATAAGGGGAGGCTCTTATGGCAGTGATACCTACTAGTCGGTATAGCTCCTTCAGTAACGCAGCACCAAAAGTGCTACCCTGATCAGTAATAACCTCTTTAGATATACCTATGCTGCTGAAAATTTTGGCATGCTCTGCTGCCACTTTTGGAGCTGTGACAGTAAGCATAGGAACTGCTTTTGGGTATTGAGTTGCATAGTCACATACTACCAAAATTAACTAATTAACCTTTTTAGTTTTGGATATGGGGCCAACCACATCCATTGCAATTCTCTCAAAAGGCACATCTATCAAGGGAATGGGCACCAGGGACACCATGTCTTTTTAGCCACTGGTGCTACTTTCTGGCACTCAGCACAGAAACTGCAATATGTAGCAAAATCTTCATGAATTCCAGGCCAGTAAAATCTGTGCAACAATCTGGCAAGGGTGTGATCCCTCCCTGAGTGACCAGCCATAGGACTATCATGTGCTATCTATAACAATTCAAATCTATACTTCTGTGGTATAACCAATTGTTCTATCTGTTCCCGTGTATGAGGTTTATCCCAAACTCTGTGCAGTAACCCCTTCAAAAGTTGTCAGGTATGCCTCAATATCATCCAAGGGACACAACTTTGTAAGCTGAATGTCTTTTAAGTTGTTTGTGTCATGTTGCTCTGCTAGACTGGTGCCAGATCCTCAAACTTTGATAGCTTGCCAGGTATCCAGCCATTGCTGCTCCTGTCGCTGCAACTCTTCTCACCCATCATTTGTAAAAGGAAGTCAGACTTTTTGGGTTCTGTCACTGCCTTTCTTACTTTTTCCATCACTGGTGCTGGCTGGACTTCTGTCTGTGCTAGTTTGGCTGTCATTCTTCTGGTAATCACTCCTGGACTTACTGCTGCAGAATCCATACCCTTCTTCTGTTCTTCCCTGGTACCAGGTCTAGTACCCACACACAAAACTGCTGGCTTACAGTATGAATGGCATAATTTTCACTGAGTCTGACGTCAACTGTCATCAAGGCAGAGGTCAGGAAGCATAGGAAGACCAGGAGCAGTGTAAAATTTGCAAGTAGCATTTTATTATTATCAATAACAGTAAAATAAAAAATATTGTACAGTGTAAGTATTTACAAAGGCAGTACAAACAGAGAAAAGAAAGTTGTTCATCTGAGGGTATCTCTAATTCCAAGTTTCAGTCTCTCCAGCAAAAAATATTGATGCTCTTTTCATAACAAGTCTTTGCCAGGTAATTAACTTTGTCCTGAGCTCATTAAGGAGCCATCCTATTTCTCACAAAATGTTCTTGTCAGTTTCTTTGCAGGTGTAACAAATAGAACATAGTGACCCAGAAATGACCTCTTGTTGACAGCTCTGCAAAAGAGTTTGCAAACAAGCCTGAGGGGAGCTCAAACTACAACTCAGGTTAACCCCCTAAATTCCAAATAGCTTTTTGCAATCGTTTCAACATTTCAACAGTATAACTATACAGTTTCAAACAAAGAGATCCTAGTTTCACATAAAGATTCACATATATTTTTATAACTGCAGATATGCAAGGGGGAAGAAAAGACGGAAACAGCAAGTGAAGACTTAGAGATTGCAGGAGGTGGAGAATCATGAGACCATCAGAGTGATCAGTTTCTTGGTCTCACGAGAACATTTGGCTGCATAACCAGACAGACAAAAGACAGAAAAGGAGAGGACAGAACAGATCCTTACATTTAAACTCTTTCTGCATAACAAATGGGACAGGGCCTTACTGGCATGGGGTCAATACTGCTGACAGAAACATCGTGCTGCACTTAATGCCACCACCATAAGAGTGTATGCTACAATATCATCAGGCAAAACACTGACGAACACAGGCAGTGCATGCCCTTACAGTCTATGGGCTTCCTTGTTTTTGTGGGGGACATTGCCCCCACACACCCCAGAATTTAAATAACAAACTCCGGGGTGTGTGTGCAAACATTTATTTATTCAAATTTTGGTAACTGGGTAAGTCCACTGAGACCATGCAGACCCTTTTTCAGTGACAACCCGGGTGACAATAATGATCACAGTACAGTAGATAAATACAATAATAATATACAGGATACAGAGAGATTTAACAATGCTGCAAAAATTATTACAGTGGAAAGCCAGGTAAGTAACTTAAAACAGATCAGACATTAAGCATATATAAATAAACAGAATAACTAATATTATGCAATATATACACAGCAGGAACATGAGAGCAGGCGGATTACAAGATACACCTATCAGAGTAACATAGACTATTTATTTATTTATTTCATTTTTGTTGACCGGGTAAGTGCACTAGATAATTCCTGCCTATTTTCAGGCACGACCCAGGGAAGGGGGATACAGATGAATGCCAACTGACTTTGAACCAGATTAAGCTGTAGGTGGTATTTTTAATGAATGAGAGAAATTTGGCCAGGACACCGGGGAAATTCCCCTACTCTGTAGGTGGAGTTTCTGCTTCCTGTGACACCATGGAGGAGTCAGGTAGGACTCTGTCTACCTGTGCTACCGACTCCCTGATTTCATTTTTTTCAGCGACTACTGATGAAACCTCAGTGACAAATGTAGCGCATGCTACTGAATGCTCTGTGACTCCAGCAATGAAAGAAACGGTTCTACCTGATACTTCACAAATGAACTCTCTGCACGACGTGGTGAACGCCTCAGCCAAATCCAGCACTGCCCCACTGCACCAGCTGGAACGAACCTCTCAGGATGCGGTAGGAGTAACTCTGCTCCTTCCCCCAGCATCTTCCTGTACTCCCTCGTAGCAGTTTGGTGAGCACCTCGACCGGAGACCTAGCACTGAACTTACAATAGATAAAAAGACTTCCCTGTGACCCGATATTCCCAGGCAAATGAACTCTGTGACTCCTGGCTCCTCTGTTAGCGTGGACTTGGCATGTTTAATTCCTGAGTCGCAACTAATGAAACTGAACTCAGAGGACGCTTGGTCTGTGGACGGTTCTTTAACGGGAGCAGGATGGACCAAATCACCGACAGGGACATGGATGCTGGACCCTGCATGGAATGAATTGACTCAAGGTGTTTTACCAACTGCAAACAGGCCTGCAACAAACCAGAGCTCCAACGAGGTACCTCATATTATTAAAATGACTATGGCAGACATTAAACCTGTAAATTCTACCTCTAGGGTAGTTTCACATTCTTGGGGGGATATAATGGACAAAATTGATACGGGTACTGACCAACGTTTAAAAGAGGCTGTTAACACTCCTTTAATACCTCTCCAAGTTTCACAAGCAGCTCCCCCGAGCCCCCTCATTCCTAACTTGCCTCAAACTACTACTGCCCCCTCCCTACTTACAATACAAGATTCTGGGTCGAGTAATACATCTATATTGAGTAACTTTGCACTAGATAAAGATGCCACATTGAATCTGAATAAAGATAATCCCCCTTTATCTCAGACACCAGGCCGGTTCCCAGTACTTTCAGACCTCTTTAAAAATAAGCTTGAACCAGCTCCCTGCAGGAATGCAGTCCGTCTCCGATACAGAGGAGGACTGCCTGAATTTCCAGATAGATACTATGTAGCCAGAACACTTTTGAAAAACACGCTACACTTTTCGGCCTCTGATATTTATGCCCCGATACACATTTCAGGAGAGGAAACTTTCGATTTCAGCTTTAAGACCTCTGCAGGGTTAGACTGCTTCTGGCATTTATATACTGTGCAAAAAGATGACCCCATATGGACCCCCTTCTCTGTTATTCCTTTATCAAAACCCACAATATGAACTGTGACCATTATGTTTAGAAATGAAGGGGTCAGTGTAAGTGACATCTACCATTGGTTACAAAGTCATTGCAATGTTCTCTCCCCTCCTGAAGCCATCCTAGATGATGATGGTCTGTGGACTGGTGGCTGGAGGTTTAAAGTTAAGCTATTTCAAGTTAATTCAGAAGTTATACACCTCCCAAATAGCTTTTTTCTTGGCAAAGATAGAGGGGTCTGCTTCTACGGGGGTCAACCTAGGGCCTGCTATAAATGGGGTGCCACCACGCATCTCAGCAGTACTTGTGATCTACTTAAATGCAGTTTTTGTGGAGGATATGGACACCCAAGTATGTCATGCAGAAATGTGTTTAAATGTAATTTATGCAATGAAACAGGGCATGCCTACCACCAATGTCCATGGGCAAGCAGAAACAGATCAGAAGGCTGGAATTCAGATGCCTTAGTACAAAAAGCACAAGATAAAGCACAAGATGGAGTACAAGAGCATACTCCTTCTATGCCTGATATTTCTGATCCCCCCTTAGCCCCCTCATCTGAACAAGATACCTCAGCCTTGCTGGAGCATATAACCCCCCACCACAACAGAATAAAGTTCCCCAAGTGGAAATACCTACTAACCCCCCCTCTGAACCTTTACCTGCTATACCTTCCTCCTCCATTATTACTGATAGAGAGGAATTTCAGACAGCCAAACGAATGACTAGAGCCATGACTCGAAAGTCACTGAAACCTTTAGACATCCCCATATCTAACTCTTTTGATTGTTTGAAAGAGGATAAAGAAGTTTCAGATAGAGATTCAGACATGTCTATAGCGCCCTCTGATATAGATACCCCCACTATTAAGCCTCCTGATGTTGTCAGGAAAAAATTTGTGAAAACAAAAAAAAGTGGGAAATAGCGGAAAAACATGACAGTTACAGATGGAAGTGGTTGATATACATCTTACTAATGAGCATCCGCATTGCCTCTTTAAATGTATGTAGCCTTAAAAGCTACAAAAAGAGATTACTTTTCTTTCATTATGCAAATCATCTGGCAATAGATATTTTACTAGTACAGGAAACCCACATTTCAAGCATTTGGGAAATTCAGTAATTAAAACATGAATGGTATAAGGGTCCTTCGTATTGGACATTTGGATTTGACTCTGCCGATGGCATAGGTATTCTTTTTTATTCTCCGCATTTCTCAATAACCCGTATTATTGATGTATTTCCAGGAAGAGCTTTCATTATAGATTGTATTAAACAATCCTCATCCTTTAGACTGATTGTAATTTACAGTCCTCAAACTAAGGCAGCACGGATAGCCCTATTAGAGATGATTAAACCTTATCTATGTACACGAAAGCATATTTTATGGGGAGGAGATTTTAATTGTTCTACTGACACGAAAAGCAGAGTGTCCTCAGGAAAAAAAATTTACTGTGACTCTACCACACTATCTGCCTTAGTTAAAGATGCTGACTTAATTGATGCCTACAGATTTTTACATTTAGACGCAGGATATACTTACTATAGGTCAGTATTTCATACCAGGATAGATTACCTTTTTGTTTCCTGCCAATGCATTCCGCTTTCTATTTCAGTGATCCCAAATGAGATCTCGGACCATTGCCTTCTAATTGGTAACTTTTCTATTAACTCCCCTAATACACCTATATTGAATCATACTTTATGGAAATTGAACAATTCTTTATTTTCATCACAAGCTATACAATCTCATATATATAGTCTTTTTCAAGCCCGTCTTTCAGTCATGATATGTTATAATTCTCTATGGGACTGGTGGGATGACACAAAGACAGATTTAGCTTATTTTTTCAAGGCCTTAGGAAAAAGGACTGTTAGAGAAAATTATCTGACGTATCTGTTATATCGTAATCAACTATATAAATTAATGTCTCTCCAATCTACCTCCAAAATAGATTACTCATCACAAATTTCTAAGATAAAGGCTAATATGCTTTCTTACCAATATGACAGAGCCCGAACATTAGATTTTATTATGAGAACAGGAACAAGTACCACCCCAGTTATTGACCCTTTTCTTGCTTTCAAAAATAGACTACAGTCAATGACAATGCATGGTTTAAAAAATGCTCATGGTACCATAGTAACCTCTATTCCTGACATGCTATCAATAATGTCTGAGTATTTACAAACTCAATTTTGTACTGTCCCTGAAGATTCTACCATGACGCCTCTTATTTTATCAACCCAATTCCCGCAATTCCCTAAACAATACATACCTAAGCTAATCAGCCAGATAACGCAAGAAGAAGTTTCTGAGGCTATTTCTTGCCTAAATCTGAAACTTTCCCCTGGACCGGATGGCTTAACACATGAATTTTATAAGACATTTAAAGAACATCTACTAGAAATTCTAGTACAAGTTTTTAATTATCTTCTCGATAAAATAGAAAAAACATCAAGTTTCGGGTTATCTATCTTGAAATTTATATATAAAAAAGGGGATGCAACTTCGCTTACAAATTGGAGACCTCTGCACCTTTTAAATACAGACTATAAGATTTTCTCCAAAATTCTTTGTTCTAGATTACGACTGGTTGCACCTGACTTAATTGACGTTGCTCAATCATGTGCCATACCTGGTAGATCCATTCATACTAACCTATTTTTATTACGTGAAATTTTGGAAAAAAAAATACAAAATAAAATATCTGGCTATCTCTTTGCTTTAGATCAATCGAGAGCATTTGATTCCATATATCACAATTTTTTGATACAGGTCTTATCAATGTATGGCATCCCAAGTCAATTCATATCATGGATCTCATATATGTTATCATTGGCATATTTCTTTCCCATGATAAATGGTTTTCGAGGTCCGACCCTTTTGCAAAAAATTGGATTATGACAAGGATGTCCTTTCAGCCCATTATTATATGTCTTTGCACTGGATCCCATCATTCGACATATACAACAAAGTTCAGATATTATAGGTATTACCCCTCACCCTAGTTTACCTCCCATTAAAATATCTGCTTATGCGGATGACGTAGTCTTATTATGTTCAGACCTCTCCTCTAGTAAGAAAGCTATATCGATATTTCAATCCTTTACGTCAGTTTCTGGAAATAAATTAAATTTGGAAAAAAGTGTATGTATTCCATTGCACCACACTGCATATGATATGCAAGTTATACATGAAATTAAAATCTGTACTACTCCCCAGAAAATATTGGGAATCTGGTTCAACACACCAAACAATTCAAATTATAATTGGGATAAGCAATTAGCTATAGGAGAAAATAAAATACGCATCTGGAAAACGTGGAAATTAAGTAAAAAGAAACTGATAATGATAGTTAAAAAATTTTTATCCCCAATTTTTTTATATTTAAGTCATGTTTTTTGTCCCCCAAAACATTTAGAAACTAGACTATTTAGTCTTTTTTTTCAAATGATATGGGGTAGTCGTTTAAATCCTGTTAAGAGACAGGTCACATACTTATCCCTTTCTCAGGGAGGCCTAGGAATGATAAACCCCTTATTCTTTTTTTTTCTCTTTTTTTCCATCACATTTTGCAAAGTTATACCTATACACTGACTGTATGTGATTCCTGGGTTTCGCATGCAATAGATGCAGTGATGTCGGCCTGAACTGATCTGCCTCCCATAGTTGCTCGTATGCCCTCCACCCCATCATATATTATTGATAGTTTTCGAATTCTTTGTTCCTGGAAAGTGGCTAAAGCTTCTATCTTAGGTTTAACTAGAAAGCAGCTTTATATTTATTTACTCCAGATTGATGTCCCAATATTAAACTTCCCTCAATGTCCTCCATCATATACCAGTTCTGCGTTGCAAACCCTTAGAGACAAAAGAATTCCTGCTCACATGTGGGACGTTACCTGGTTATGCGTTCATGGGAAGCTGCAAGTTCGTGGTAACTTAAAACATAAGTCGGCACAAGAAAGATTCTGTCCCAAACCCTTTTGTATAAATATTGAAGAGTCTATGGAACATTTTTTCTTCACATGTACAGATGCCCTCTTATTCTGGAAAACTCTAGCAAATAAATGGAACTGGTCTTTTTTAAGCAGAATTACATATCCTGCTCTAATTTTTGGTATTTTTCCTAAGGAATGGGATTCTTTTCACCCCAGTACGCTCAGAGTTTTCTTTGCAGCATGTAAATATTTCATGTGGCAGGCCAGGTGTAAATATGTTTTGCAGCAAATCCCGACTTGTCCACTAGTTATTGTACAGTATATTGAATCTGCTCTGCTGAACTTACAGGAATTGGAATCGAAACAACTATCTCCCACCCAATTTGCATCCTACTGGACTGATATTACCCTTTAATTTCAATATATGAGAAACATTGTCATAAACTTTATATTTCAGTGTATCAAGGATGTGTTTTTTCTATGTTGTACTTTCTTGAAAATGTGATGATATGTGTATTTCAAATAAAAACTCCCCTACTCTTTTCGATAAGTGCCATGGGATCTTTAACATCTACCTGAACTATCACCAATCCAGGCAGATGGGACCTCAGTTTAACGTTTCATCTGAAAGACGGCACCTCAGAAGTGCAGCACCCCTCTCATGCTGCACTACAGTGTCAGTACTGGGATATTAACCCAAGTGCCAGATGTGGGAACTGAACCCAAAGCCCTCTCATCTCCCGGCCTCAGAGGCGAGTGTGCTACCTACTGAGCCACTGATACTGACTAGGCATTAACAATGCTATAAGGGTTATTTAAAACAGTTGCAGAGGAGGGGGTTTAGTAAGAAAGAGGTAAGCTCTTTTTTGAAGGAGGATAGGATGGGGCAGGAGAGTAAGTTGGGGGGAGGGAATTCCAAGCAGAGGGAGCTGAGAAGGTGAATAAGCACTTACCCAATAGGCGTTGCATCTTCTGGATTGCTAATAAGGGCAAGGAAGTAGATCTAAGCGTGCATGTGGGTGCTTTTTTGTAAATGATTCCATTTAGGCAAGAGTGATTAAAGAGCTTGGTAAGTTTGAATACAAGGCATAAGGTGTGAAACTGTAACCCTGAGTCATAGGTAGACCATTGAAGAGCATACAGGGCCTCACAGCGGTGTTTTCTGGAGTCCACTGCAAGGGCAAAACATCCAGTCCTATGATAGAGTTGAAACACCTGTGCAAGGGAAGAAGATTGGGTGGAGAGTAGTAGAGGCACCATAGAACAAAATAGGGAGAAGGGATGTTGATGCAATCTTTTTACAGGCAGCGTTCGATGAAAGAGGGCGGAGGCGGTATAATAACCCAAGCTTCTGGTTTACCATTTTGGTAAGCTGAGTTGCATGATGCTCCATTGAGAAGGCGGCATCTAAGAGAACCCCAAGGTATTTAAAAGTACTGACCACCTCTATGGGGTCTCCTGACTGTGTACTGATCTAGAGCTGTTTGGTAGGTTTGGGGGACAGGTTATGCAAAAGCATAGCTTTTGTTTTTTTCATATTTAGAATTAGTTGATTGTCAGAGAACCAGGTCTCAAGTGCAATGAAATCAGAGTTAAGGCTTTGGTTAAGCCAGTCTATATTGTTAGATGAGTGGTATAAGATTGCATCATCGGCATAGAATTGCACGGACTCACCACCACAGAAGTTGGGAAGCTTTTTGATAAAAAGTGAGGATAGTATCAGGCCAAGAATAGAACATTGGGGTACTCCATGTGAGATAGGCCTTGAAGAGGAGAGTGAACCAGACCACCTTACCCTTTGTGATCTTCCAGTGAGGTAGTCATGGAACCATGTGAGTGCTAATCAATCTAGACCTAATTGATGCAATTTACCAAGGAGAAGGTGGTGGTTGACTAGATCAAAGGCCTTAGTCAAGTTGATGAATACTCCACCAGTTAGAAGCCCAGCATCACTTGCATTAAGAATGTCAGTCAAGACTTTGACAAGGGCTGTGGTAGTACTATGGCCCTTCCTGAAGCCATGCTGGTGATCTGTCAGAAGATGATGTAAGTCTAGGTAGAATTGTAGCTGAATGTGCAGGATCCACCCCAGGACCTTAGCCAGTGGGCAGAGAATTGAAATAGGCCTATAATTTTCCACAGCGTGGGTTCCCCCCTTATGGAGACATTGGGGATGGGAAGAAACACTGTTGTAGGGGAAAGTTGTTTAAAAAAAAAAAGTGCTGCAAAACGTTGCAACACAGGAAGACCTGGGGGAATCTAACCACAGTCCCAGGTCTCCCATTCCACCATGTGCTGGTTCCCTAGCCACTCCACCACAGGAGCAGATCAACCAAGCACCCTGCACACAGCAATTTGATGCAGTCAGGAAAGAGTGTACAGCGACAGGGGTAGCCCTCTTTCCCTAGTGCTGTTCTACCCCTGCTGCTGAAATTACATGCACTCACTAGACTGCGTGGTATTAACCACGCTGTCTTTCATGTGTGATATTGACTTGGTAGGGGCCTTATTCAACCCAGCCACACCAATACTTCATTAACCCTTACAGAGCTGAGGACTGATATATCAGTCCAGAACTCCAGTATGTTCTAATTCTGTCACCAGTCTAAGGGTTAAAACTACAAGCATTAAACCACATGGTTGACCTTCACAACATGACTGAGTGCAAAGCCCTCAATATTTACAAAGCAGTGGAGCTGACAATGTGTCCAAAGGCGTGAGGGTACAGGTTCTTCAGAAGAGACTGTAAGGAGAAGGTATATGACAGTTGTACTGTAAATGTAGTAGGAAAGAAGGCAGAGGAACTATTGAGGCAACATGGGACAGAAATGGTAAGATGGCACTAGTGGAAAAGCATCACTGTGGCAAAAAGGATAGATAGGTTGGAAACAAACAACATCCTAAAAGTGCTGAACAACAAGAAGAGAACGCGACAACAACTGGTTGAGATACTGATAGAAGATCTCCAGTTTTTGGGTCGCCAACTGCATGTGGCTGCATGGCAACAGCACCAGTTTAAATCACTCAAGAAGAAAATACTGGGACCCCGGTGCAGCTCTCGTCCAGCATGGCATCATGAAAAATGAGCTCCCACAGACAACTCCCTGAAATATCTCGCAATTGGCAATTACGGATAAAACTGAAATAATAATTACAGCAGGCGGGTTATTGCTAACTTAAAACTAACTAGAGGGCATAACAGATTTGCGATTCTTGCACCCAAAGAACAAAAATCAGATGAAGACGCGACAGAATTGGTGGCCTCAGGGCAATCAACCACGAGCCACTCCCATCAATGCACAGGATCTAAAACCTCTCAGTCCTGCAGGCAACTAGATAAAACCATGGACAACAATCCAGACAAAATACTACTAGAGATTCAGGGAGTAAAAACTGAAATACAAGCCTTCAAAGAGGCACAGGAGATGCTGAGATCGGTCTTTAACAAGTTAGAACACAAGATGGAAGCAGTAGATGAGACATCGGGGACTCAGGCAATGCAGATCCAACAAATACTAAAAACGCTGGGAAAAGTCATTTAAATCTGCCAGATGACAGTCGATCAGCAGGAGGACTCAGAAAACAGACAGCACAGATGAAATATTTGGCTCTATGCAATCCCGGAGGGTAACGAGGGGTTAGATATCCAAGATTTTGTTGAAAACATTCTACGAACCTCACTGTCCCTGGAACCTGATTTGAACATCGAGCTGGAAAGAGTGCATAGAGTCCTAGCCCCAGACCATCTTGACCTGAAGCCCACCTGAGATCAATAATAATTTGATTCCTCCAATATACAATGAAAGAGTTGGTACTTTGGAAGGCATGGTTGCAGGGCAAGATCTTCTATGGGCAAACTAGAATCTTCCTTGACAATGACTATGCCTCTGTGACCATGCATAAATGCCGGGAATACATTCCATTATTTCTAACCCTGAGACAACAAAAGCTAAAGTTCAGGATCCCTTGCCCAGCATGCTTGGTGGTTCAGTTCCCAGACGGGCAGAACAATTATGACACAGCAGCCAAGGCCTGGGAAGATCTAAGTATATGAGGAATCCCCCTGCCACCACGAGCTCCTTTATCCCAGTGGTCCACAGCTTCAAGGCAGAGCATTCAAACTGCAGTGCTGGAGTCCAGATCTCAACAGGAGGCACTGAACAAACTAAAAAGGATGATCACACATTTCACAGCAGGAGAGAACTGAGGGAATGACAATGGATATAATCTAATGCATAGTGAGTAGACCCACCTCATGGGGAAACCTCTGGGTTGGCATCTGGGCCGGGAGGGCAGGGCTGGTGAAATGGCTCTCCGATGGAACTCTGGATCTGGCTGCCTTTCTCTTGGCCCGGGGGGGTGCTCTGTACCCAGGGATCTGATATTGCTCTTTGTAAAATGTTAAAACCGTCATGCAAGCTCCCTAGCTCTAAATGAGCAATTAATGCTAGTGGTGGCAAGCTGTTGGAGCAGTGCCCAGTGGAATCTCTAACCTGACAGGCCTACACTAATTTCCTACTCTCCTTCCCATCATGGATGATATCCGATTAATAGGAGCAGTGGGGGAGACCAACGGGAGCCACTTTTAAGATTAACTATGATAGGAATGATCTTTAAGTGGTGGATGGGGGGGATGGGACAGGCCTCACAACCTGGGCCTGTCCACGAACCTCCCCTCAATGCCTGTCCAATAATAGAGAGAAATAATATCCTGGCTCCTCTTTAAGCATCTCTCCTTAAAGCTAAGGGAATGGGGGATGGGCATGAGGGAAGCCCCCCTTCAGTGGCAAGCCACTGACTAGATAATGCTTTCTCCTACTAAACAGGGAATGGGATCATGGAGGTGGGAGGTGAGGCCTGCAAATAACTGAGTGCTGAGCTAGGCACTGCATCATGCCATATAATTGCTGTGGCAAGAGCAGGGGGAGAAGATGGGAGATCACTGGGGACTATGGATGCTACCTAGCACCCCGTGGTGGGGGGGCAGGGGGAATTCAGTGAGTGTTGTCTGATGACTGCCTGAACTCCTCCCCTGGGGCCTAGGTGGGACTCAGAGGCCTGTGAAGTGTGGCTTCTTCTACCCATTCTTCCCCCTGCCATGACTTCCAAACCAAAGAGTCTTCTAGCCTGAATAACTAAACATCTCCTGTTGCACCTGGATTATGCCCTCTATTGTCCCACATACACCTTACACTGTATTCCTGGTGTATTATATTGTGATACTGCTATTTTGCACTAACATGTAGATTTTAGGCACCCATCATATAAGCATGAGTACCAGGAATGTGCTTTGCTGCTCATATATGCCAATGTTTACATCCTTCATAGGATTAGATCATGCAAGACTATTATACCTCACTATAATGTATTATGTTTGTCTTTTACATACATGCCATATATAATCTACCTAACCACTGAAAAGATGACTCTGAGGGATTATCAGTGATTACTTTATACACTATATATATATATATATATATACACTATGAGGTACTCTCTGTTGCTATGCTGTTATCTGTAGTATATAGCCTTCTGCAACCTACTGTAACTCGAGAAGAGAGGGGAGAGAGAACAAGATCTTGGAGAACCTGATATCCTACAATACTGGAGATTATGTACGTTCTTTGGAAGAGTGGTGAGAAACACATCTCCCTTGTGATTTTCTTTGTCACATGCTTGACATAAGTAGTATAATAAGCATTTATTAGTACTCTTGCTTGTTTACGATTGTTTCTTGGCAGACTCCGAAGACATAAGAATCTGTATTATTATTATTATTATTATTTACCTTACACACTAAGAGTGTTTAGACAACACTCCCCTGTAAGTGGGGAAAATCAACAATATTATACCATGCAGGCTTTGCCAAATGGTGCCATTCAACAGCAGGAATGATATCTTGGAACTATAATTTAAAACACGAATACAGTCTGTTTGAATCAAGCTACTATCAATATGACAGGGAACTGTATGATATATAGGGTGAAGAATTGAGACTATACAAGCTAAGAGACTGGGAACTGGACAAACTAAAAATTAATGATGATTCCCTTTATTTACTATATATTAGATTAAGCTGTGATGGCAATAAATTATGCAACTGGTGCAATTCATATTAAAATGCATAAAAGTATCTCCCTCTTCAGACTGACTACAAGGGGAGACTCAGGAGAGAGGAGAAGATGCAGCCATGCCCCAGAGTAGGCACTTTCACCCCCACCTGAATTATTTTAACACCTTTTTATTTTGTCTCAAAGAATTAGCTATCCTTGTGCCCATCCCACCCTTATAACTTTGGGGGATAAGCCCCATGGAATCCATCTCCCATGGAAAGAATGGATTCCACAATCATCAGCTGAATGAAAAGCCACTTTAGGTGACATTTCTGATCATCTAATGGAAGTTGCAGTTATAAATTGTATTATAGTTAACCTTCTGGTGGGTGGAGTAGAGTATCTCATGACACTAGAGGCCCCTAATGTTCGACCTAGTTAGCCCAGTTGGCCCAGATGGCCACAACCAGTAGTTAAGTTTCTTGTTACTAGGAGCCTAACTGTTACTCACTACCACAGACAGTGTCTTCAATATATGTTACCCCAACATCCTAAGTAATGAATAAAACTGATCTCATTCGAGTGGTATCCCAGAATGTCAACAGCTTGACCAGCCCAGTGAAAAGAAGCAAAATTATAACTTACTTGAAAAATTCTCACCTACAGTTAATATTACTCCAGGAGACCCACATGATGACAGCAGAGCACCAGAAGCTGATAACATTTTGGATGTCTTAAATCATAGCTCGCACATATCAGATGGGAAGAAAGAGAGGGGTGGCAATTTTAATTCTGAAGTATTCAACTTTCAGGGTCATAGATTGATTCCAAGGCAGAGAGGGCTGCTTGGCCATGGTGAAAAGTCCATGGTACAGCTAGCAGTACACAGTAGTTAGCATGTATATCCCACCAAGGACAGACACCTCAACACATCAGCTCCTGATTAATAATTTAGCAGAATTTCAGCAGGGTATATTGTTACTGGGAGGGGACAGTAACCTATTAATGGACACAGGAAGAGACAGCTCAAACCCACACCCATTGAGGGCTACAGCTGGGAATCAACATGGCAGGAGACTTCTGAGGGTACTGGGACTTTAGGATGTCTGGAGACATTTAAACTCAAATGTGACACTTGGACAGCTGGTTCTGATTACTCTATGATTTTCTGTAAAATAAAAATGTAGTGTGATTGTCTGTCATGAGAAATCTTGTGCTCCTGGGAAGACCCCCCCCCCCAGGTTTCAACTACAAGATGTTAACCTGAAAACCAGGAGAGAATAAAAGGCTAGAAGAGACATAAATTAAGGATCTCCTTTGTATGTGACTAATTGTAGCTTGCCAGCTGCCAGGATAGATCATAAACTTTTATGATGTTCAGAGGAAACACAGTTAATTTCCCCTGGTGTTACAAAGTATATAGCACCTCAGTGAGACCTGGAAGAGTAAGTTATAAATCTCCTGTCATGTCTGTGAAGGGCAGGAAGACACACTAGATCAAAAGGGTCATGGGGAAATGAGTTTTTGCTGATGTGACCTTAATTAGTTTACCTTCTGAATGATAAGACATCCTGGTTGTATGATTTTTAATAAACAGAGGAGCAGCTGGATGACATCATGGAGAAGGCAGGTTCAAGACAGTTGTTTTAATTATGCTGTGACTGACCTTTAGAGTGACATTCATGTTTGGACTCTGAAGCTACAACATCTATCAGCACTGTAAGAAGATAAGCATACATTAGATAGACAAGTCTAAGTGTATGGTTGGTAGGAGTCTGCTCTGTAAACGTTGTTCTTTTAAGTGATTGCATGTATTGTGACATATTGTTCTGTATTTACATTTTACATATTTTTATCTATTTTAAGGTAAACCTCTATTTTAAGAGACTACTTCAAAATTCTTTATTTGACAAGTGAAACATATATGGTTAAAGCTGAAACTGTGCATAGCTTACTGGTTTACCAAACTGGGAAAAGGTAAAAGTTTATCTGAGGTCTTTCATAGAGTTTTAAGGGTTCATTTTGTACTCCTAGTTAGGTGCCCATAGGCAAAAGATATCTGGCATTTCCCTGAAGAACAGAATTTTCTGAGCCTGTAGACTTGAGTACACTAGCAAGAGGTTCACAGTTTGAATCCCTTCAGAACTTGAGAGCAAAGGTTGATTCGAACCCACAAAACAGACAGGAGGGTTACCCTGTTTCTGTTCCTGTTCACAGTACTGCACTCAGAGGTTGCCACTGTGGGAGCAGAGTGTCTGACCTGCTGAGTGGAGTTGTGACAGATTGGTTGGCAGCAGTGCAGATGATTTTGGTATTACAAGGTTTTATTGTTCAGTGTGTCAGGCTAATACTGTCAGCTTACTTGCAAAAAAAGAAAAAGGCAGTGATTTATTTTTAAAAGGAGACAGAATTATATCACTTGGCTTACAGTCAAGTTCCTACCCATTTTATTTTTTTTCTAAAGTGCTAGTTAGAGTAGCCGTAGTTAGGGAAGAAGAGGGCTTCCAACTACAGCGGGCACAATGTACACTACTTAAAACAGTTATGCAGGGACAGAGGAGTCCAGTATGAGGCAAAAGCCACCAAGCAGAACCTCATGGATGCCCTGATGGTAGCAGACACCTGGAGCATCGAGTCACACACAGTGACTGTAAAGGACTGAACCTTGAGTGTGGAAGGGCTAGTGGTCATCGTAGTGTCCAGATCTGATGAGGAGAGCAGCGGGGCCAGTGCCAGTGAAGGGCCACAACAGCAGGGGAAGGTCACCAGCATTCTGGATTCAGAAGTATTCAGGCTGCAGATTGAGTTGCACAGAATGGAGCTGGAGTTTCAGAGCAAAGAGAAGCAAGAACAGTGAGCTGCAGAGGAGAAGAGGGAACAAGAATGGTGAGAGGCAGACCATGAACAGCGGGAGGCAGACTGAGAGGAGCAAGAGCGCCAGAGGCAACATGAACTGGAGAAGCTATGACTCCAACCAGCAGCACCAGAGCAGGTAAGTGGCTTGGGTTTAACTAGGACTGCAGGACTGGGTTACAAATTGAATTCCAAATTGATAACCGAATTTAAAGAGGGGGAGGATATGGATGCTTTTTTAAATTCTTTTGAAAATGTTTGTATTCAGGCTAAAATTCCTAAAGAGTCCTAGAGCTTTCAGCTATCCCTGCTACTTACCAGGAAAGCTCGGGATACATTGGGTCAAATGGACAATAAGGACAGTAATGATTACAGCAAACTTACAGCTGCACTGTTAAACAAATTTGAATTAACTGCTGAATCATACAGAGTTAAATTCTGTAAACCCAGGAGAAGCCCTGATATGAGCTACGAGGAGCCAGCCACAAAACAACATCCGTTTTTAAAACGTTGGTGGGAAGAAATTGAAGCAAACTCTGTTGATAAAATTGAAAATGTGATTTTGTTAGAACAGTTTTTCTGGGCATGCCCAGCAGAGCTGAAAACCTGGCTGGAGGACCAAGATCCCAAAACAGTGCAAAAGGCTGCCGAACTCTCAGACCGCTATGCCAAGAGCAGACCTGCTCTGAGAGTGAATGGGATGGGAGTGGCAGTGCAGAAAGGGAAAAGTGCACCTTCAGGGCAGCTAAAACCCTCACTGCCTCCACCAAAACCAGTTAGCCCCAGGTTTCAGTGAAAAGATTTCTCTGAGAAGAGAAATGAATGTTGGTTGTGTAAAGAAACTGGGCATATTGCCAGACAGTGTCCCCCAAGGGCAAACAATACGCAACATGGTGCTAAGAAAGAAGTGGGTTGTTTGTGTGTCCCTGGAAGCATGCCTGTGAACATGAGGGAACACATGCACCCAGTTATGGTGAATGGTGTACAGACACAAGGGTTAAGGGACACAGGGGCATCCGTGACATTGGTTAAAGGGATCTGGTACAGCCTGGTCAGCTTATACACAATAAATATGTCACTGTATAATACTTTACTGGTGGGGAGAAAACACTGCCCCTTGCTAGTGTTCTCCTAGACTGGGGTGAAACAGGAAAAACTGTGCAACAGGTGGCTATAGCCAAAACTTTAGCAGTGGATATGATCCTGGGCAACAATCTCAAACAGGGGATGGTGCATGCAGTTACCTGTAGCCAAGCGGCAAGGGAAAATTGTAGTTCCCTGACCCCCACAGAAATCATTGTGGAAACCACTGGGAGGCTGGTTTCCCAGCCTGTGTCTCCTGATATGGAGACTAACGAAAAGGGGGTAGAAATTTCCCCAGTAGCAGTTAACCACACAGCTACAGAACATTACTCTAAAAAGGGAGGGGTGACCCATTGTCAGAGGGTTAGAAATGACAGTGATCCTGAGTGCCCCGGTGCTAGTTCTAGGGACCCTAGTTTAGAGATAGAAGGGGGCCTGTCCCATGCCTTGGGAATGTGTGAGGAGTTTGCAGCTGCTCAGAGAAGTTACCCTAGTCTAGAAAAACTGAGGGCTTGGGAGGACTCTGATGGGGCACAGGGAGGTGATGGCAGACATAAGGTTTATTGGGAAAATGGACTGATGTATACTAAGGTTGTGCAGACAGAGGGAGGGGTGCTAGGCAGGCAGCTTGCCATTCTCCAGGGGTTTCGTGAGCAGTTGCTCAAGATTGCACATGATGTTCCCTTGTCTGGTCAGCTGGGAAATGTGTGCACTATGCAACGGTTGGCCCAGAATTTCTATTAGCCAAGCTTCACCCAGCAGGTGAAGGAGTATTGCAGGTCTGGTCACTGGTGCCAAGAAATAGAGAAGGCGTGCAAGAAAACCCAAGCCACCCTGATTCCATTGCCCATAGTGGAGGTGCCACTCCAGAGGGTGGGAATGGATATTGTGGGGCCATTAAATACCCCAGCTCCTCAGTGAAGAGATTCATCCTGACTGTGGTGGATTATGCCACCCGGTACCCAGAGGCAGTCACCCTATCCTCACGAGGACAGACAAAGTGAAGAGATGCCTTACTTGGGATCTTCTCCCATGTTGGGTTTCTGCAGGAGGTTATCACTGATCGAGAGGGTTCCTTTATGTCAGACCTGATGAAATGTTTGTGGCAGAAGTGTGGGGTGGTGCAGAGATGCACAACACCATATCACCCAGAAGCCAATGGGCTTGTGGAAAGATTTAATGGTACCCTGAAGTCAATGCTCTAGGCATTTACTGAACAGCATGGGATGGACTGGGAGAAATACCTTCCCCACCTGTTGTTTGCATACAGGAAGGTGCCTCAAGAATAGACAGGATTTTCCCCCTTCGAACTCTTATATGGCCGCCAGGTACATGGGCCCCTAGACTTGATCTGGGAGGACTGGAAAAGCAAGCACTCCACCAGGGAACTCCCATTGTGGATTACATCCTTAGGTTTAGGGAAAGGCTGAAGGAGCTTATGGGGACAGCCCAGAGCAACCTGGCAGCTGCTCAACAGAAACAAAAAGTGTGGTACGACCACAGAGCTAGAGCTCGCTCGTACATGGTGGGTCTGGAAGTCATGGTCCTTATTCTGGTCCAGAAAGACAAGCTGCAGGTTGAGTGGGCCAGACCGTACAAAGTAGTTAGGAAGGTAAATGACGTGAACTATATTATAGAGTTACCTGATAGAAGACAAACAGAAAGAATGCACCATGTCAACATGATGAAGCCATATGCTAATAGGGCTGACATGGCGTTTGCAGTGTGTAGTCCTGGGAAGGGGACAGATGAAGGATACCACCTTCTGGACTTGCTGGAAGAAAGCAAGTGGGAATCCTCTGTGGAGGCAGTAAAATTGTCTCCCCAGCTGACCCTGGACCAGATCCAGGAAGTAAGGGAGGTTTTAGCAGACTTTGCTCCATTGTTTAGCACCAAGCCTGTACTAACCCCCTTAGCGATGCACGATGTGGAGACAGGGACACAGACACCCATATGGTGGACAGCATATTGGGTGTCAGAGGCTGTCCAAAAGGACATTAGGAGGGAAGTGGAAGAGATGCTGGATTTAAGGGTAATCCAGAGATCCCACAGCCCCTGGGCCTCACCCATAGTCCTTGTGCCCAAGTCAGATGGCTCTACTCATTTCTGTGTGGATTATCGTGGACTGAATGCAGTCACAAAGTCAGACACCCACCCAATGCCCTGGACGGACGAACTCCTGGACAAGTTGGGAGGGGTGACCTACCTTATGACCATTGACCTGACCATGGGGTATTGGCAGGTAGAGTTAACGGACAGAGCTAGGGAAAGGTCAGCTTTCATCATTTCGATAGGCTTATTTTAATTTAAAGTAATGCCTTTCAGAATGAAGATCGCCCTGGCCACTTTCTAAAGGTTGGTGAACCAGATGTTAAATGGTGATGAGGAGTACGCCGTGGCATACCTGGATGACATTGCCATCTTTAGTGCCAGCTGGGAGGAACACCTGTTCCACCTTAGGGAAGTGCTGGGCAGGATACAGAGAGCTGGACTCACTGTCAAAGCTGAGAAGTGCCAGATGGCCATGAGAGAAGTGGCATACCTTGGGCATGTGGTAGGCTGAGGACAGCTCCATCCTAACCAAATAAAAATAGAGGTTATCCAGGTATGGCACAGACCAAAAATGCAGAAGCAGGTCTGGAGTTTTCTAGGGACAGCAGGGTACTATAGGAAATTTGTACCCGATTACAGTGCCCTGGCTGCTCCCCTATCTGGCTTGTTAAAGAAAAGAATGCCAAAGAAAATTACCTGGGACCCAGCCTGTGAAAAATCCTTTACCAGACTGAAGGAGACACTGTGAAGTGCTCCTTTTTTGACAAATCCTGACTATAGCAAACCCTTTATAGTTCAGACGGATGCCTCAGACGTGGGCATTTGGGCAGTACTGAGTCAGACATCCAGCCAAGGGAAAGATCATCTGGTAGTGTATCTGAGTAAAAAGTTACTTCCCAGGGAGCAGGCATACTCTACTGTGGAAAAGGAGTGTCTTGCCATAGTGTGGGTCCTAAAGAAGTTAGAGCCATACTTATATGGGCAGCATTTTGTGGTACAGACTAACCACAATCCCCTGGTTTGGCTGTCACAGATGGGAAAAAACAATGGTAGATATTTAAGATGGAGTCTTGCTCTGCAAGGGTATGACATGACAATCTTACATAGGGCTGGAGCGAAAAATCAGAACTCAGGTTGGTTGTCTCATGTCTATGAGGAGTGAACTGATTTGAGAAGCTCATCCCATGCAGAAGATAGAGCCCCCAAATCCAGTCTAGGTGGGGAGGATTGTGACACTTGGACAGCTGGTTCTGATTACTCTATGATTTTTTGTAAAATAAAAATGTAGTGTGATTGTCTGTCATGAGAAACCTTGTGTTCCTGGGATGACCCCCCCCCCAAGGTTTCATTTACAAGATGCTAACCTGAAAGCCAGGAGATAATTAAAGGCTAGAAAAGACATAAATTAAGGATCTCTTGTGTATGTGACTAATTGTAGCTTGCCAGCTGCCAGGATAGGTCATAAACTTTTATGACGTTCAGAAGAAACACAGTTAATTTCCTTGGTGTTACAAAGCATATTGCACCTCAGTGAGACCTGGCAGAGTAAGTCATAAACCTCCATTGATGTCTGTGAAGGGTATGAAGACACACTAGATCAAAAGGGTCATGGGGAAACAAGTTTTTGCTGATATCACCTTAATTAATTTACCTTCTGAATGATAAGACATCCTGGTTGTATGGTTTTTAATAAACAGAGGAGCTGGGTGACATCATGAAGAAGGCAGGTTCAAGACGGTTGTTTTAATTATGCTGTGACTGACCTTTAGAGTGACATTCATGTTTGGACTCTGAAACTACAACATCTATCTGCACTGTAAGAAGATAAGAATACATTAGATAGACAAGTCTAAGTGTATGGTTGGTAGGAGTTTGCACTTTAAATGTTGTTCTTCTAAGTGATTGCATGTTTTGTGATATATTGTTCTGTATTTACATTTTATGTATTTTTATCTATTTTAAAGTAAACCTCTATTTTAAGAGACTACTTCAAAATTCTTTATTTGACAAGTGAAACATATATGGCTAAAGCTGAAACTGTGCATAGCTTACCGGTTTACCAAACTGGGAAAAGGTAAGAGTTTATCTGAGGTCTTTCATAGAGTTTTAAGGGTTCATTTTGTACACCTGGTTAGGTGCCCATAGGCAAAAGATATCTGGCATTTCCCTGAAGAGCAGAATTATCTGAGCCTGTACACTTGTGTATGCTAGCAAGAGGTTCACAGTTTGAATCCTTCCAGAACTTGAGACAAAAGGTAGATTCAAAACCCACAAAACAGACTGGAGTGTTACCCTGTTTCTGTTCCTGTTCACATTACTGCACTTGGAGGTTGGCACTGTGGGAGTAGAGGGCCTGACCTGCTAAGTGGGGTTGTGACATCAACTACCAGATGTCACAAACTCACTCAGCCAGTCAGCCCGCTACCCCCAAAGTGCCAACCTCTAAGCGGCTATGATTTGTGTGGACAGTGAACAGAATTCTAAGATGACTCTCTTGTCTGTTTGTGGAGTTCAAATCTGTAGTCTCCAGTTCTGGAGGGACAAATAACCTCAAGAACTTGAGACTAAGGTGACTTGAACCCACAAAACAGACAAGAGGGTTACCTTGTTCTATTCACTGTCCACAAATCATACGCTCAGAAGTTGGCACTTTGGGAGTAGAGGGCTGACCGGCTGAGTGAGTTTGTGACAGATTGGTTGGCAGTGGTGGCATAAAAAGTTTGGTGGTATAAGCTTCATTGTTCAGTGTGTCAGCTTGAGACCATTTAGCTCACTTGAAAAAAAAAAGAAAGTGTTTTATTTCAAAAGGAAACAGAACTATAACCCTTGACTTAGAGTTAAGTTCCCACCCATTTTATTTTTTTTCTCTGAAGTGCCAGTCAGAATAGTAGTAGTAGCGAGGGAAGAAGAAAATGGCTTCTGACTACTGCAGACACACTGTAGATTTCTTAAAGCAGTTGTGCAGGGACAGGGGAGTCCCATTTGGGGTGAAAGCCAGTTAGCAGAACCTCATAGAGGCCCTCATGGTAGCAGATACCCAGAGCAGTGAGCCACAGACTGTGACTGAAAGGGACCAAACCTCAAGTCTGGAAGGGCTAGCAGCCAGTGAGGGGTCCCGAGCCGATGAGGTGGACAGCAGGGCCACTGTCAGTGAAGAGCCACAGCAGCAGCAGGGACAAGTCACCAGTATCCTGAATCCGGAAGTTCTCAGGTTGCAACTTGAATTGTGCAGGATGGAGCTGGAGTCCCAGGAGAGGAGAGAAAGGGAACAGCGAGAGGCAGACCGTGAGGAGTGTGAGCACCAGTGAGAGGCAGAAGAGAAGAGAGAGTGTGAACACAGAGGGGAAGAGCGAGAATAGTAAGCTGCAGAGGAGAGGAGAGAGGAGAGAGGAGCGCCAGTGGCAACACGAACTGGAGAAGCTACGACTCCAACTAGCTGCACCAGGGCAGGTAAGTGGCTTGGGTTTAACTGGGACTGCAGGACTGGGTTACAAATTGAACTCCAAATCAGTAGCCAAGTTTAAGGAAGGGGAGGACATGGACGTCTTTTAAATTCTTTTGAAAAAGTTTGTATTCAGGCTAAAATTTCTAGACAGTCCTGGAGCTTCCAGCTATCCCTGCTACTTACTGGAAAAGCTCAGGATGCATTGGGTCAAATGAACAATGAAGACAGTGACGATTACAGCAAGTTAAAAGCTGCACTGTTAAAAAAGTTTGAATTAACTGCTGAATCATACAGAGCTAAATTCCGTAAGCTCAGCAGAAGCCCTGATATGAGCTATGAGGAGCTAGCCATGAAACAACGTCAGTTTTTAAAATGTTGGTGAGAAGGAATTGAGGCAACCTCTGTTAATAAAATTGAAAATGTGATTTTGTTGGAACAGTTTTATTGGGCACGCCCAGCAGAGTTAAAAACCTGACTAGAGGACTGAGATCCAAAAACAGTGCAAGAGGCTGTTGAACCCTCGGACTACTATGCCAAGAGCAGATCTGCTCTGAGAGTGAATGGGGCAAATGTGGCAGCGCAGAAAGGGAAAAGCACTCCTTCAAGGCAGCTAAAACCCTCACTACCTCCACCAAAACCAATTAGCCCCAGGTTTCAAAGGAAAGATTTCTTTGAAGTAAGAAATGTTTGTTGGTTATGTAAAGAAACTGGGCACATTGCCAGACAGTGTCCAAGAAGGGCAAGCAATAATATGCAAAGTAGTACCAGAAAGGAAGTGGGTTGTTTGTGTGTCCCTGGAAGCATGCCAGTGAACATGAGGGAACACATGCACCCAGTCATGGTAAATGGCATACAGACACATGGATTAAGGGACACAGGGGCATCCCTGACATTGGTAAAGGGGGATCTGGTACAGCCTGGTCAGCTTATACCCACTACATTCATAACTGTACAAGGGTTTGCTGGTGAAGAGAAAACATTGCCACTAGCTAGTGTTCTCCTTGACTGGGGTGAAACAGGGGGAACTGTGCAACAGGTGGTTGTAGTCAACACATTAACAGTGGATGTGATCCTGGGTAACAATCTCCAGCAGGGGGTGGTATGTGCAGTTACTCTTAGCCAAGTGGCAAGGGAAAATTGCAGTTCCCTGAGCCCCCCAGAAGCCCTTGGGGAAGATACTGAAAGGCTGGTTCCCCAGCCTGTGTCTCCAGAGGGGGAGACTGATAAAAAGAAGGTAGAAATTTCCCCAGTAGCAAGTAACCACATAGCTACAGAGGGTTACTCTGAAGAGGGAGGGGTGACCTCTTGTCAGAGGGTTGGGATTGACAGTGATCCTGAGGTCCCTGACACTAGTGCTAAGGATCCTAGTTTAGTGACAGAAGGGGACCTGACCCATGCCTTGGGAAGGTGTGAGAGGTTCGCAGCTGCTCAGAGAAGTAACCCTCGTTTAGAGAAACTGAGGGTTTGGGCAGACTCGGACGGTGCACAGGGAGGTGATGGCAGACATAAGGTTTATTGGGAAAATGGACTTATGTATACACAGGCAGTACAGACAGAGGGAGGGATGCTGGGTAGGCAGCTTGTCGTTCCCCAGGGATATAGTGAGCAGTTGCTCAAGGTTGCCCATGATATTCCCTTGTCTGGTCATCTGGGAATCACATGCACAATGCAGCGGTTGGCCCAGAATTTCTAGTGGCCTAACTTCACCCAGCAGGTGAAGGAGTATTGCAGGTCTTGTCACCGGTGCTAAGAAATAGGGAAGGAGGGCAAAAAAACTGAAGCTGCCCTGATTCCATTGCCCATAGTGGAGGAGCCATTCCAGAGGGTGGGAATGGATATCGTGGGGCCTTTAAATACCCCCAGCTCCTCAGGGAAAAGGTTCATCCTGACTGTGGTGGATTATGCCACCCAGTACCCAGAGGCAGTCACCCTATCCTCACTGAGAACAGACCAAGTGGCCGATGCCTTACTTGAGATTTTCTCCCGTGTTGGGTTTCTGCAGGAGGTAATCACCGATCAAGGGGGTTCCTTCATGTCAGACCTAATGAAATGTCTATGGAAGAAGTGTGGGGTGGTGCAGAGATGCACAACACTGTATTGCCCACAAGCCAATGGAATTGTGGAACAATTCAATGGTACCCTAAAGTCAATGCTCTAGGCATTTGCTGAACAGCATGGGAGGGAATGGGAGAAATACCTTCCTCATCTGTTGTTCGCATACAGGAAGGTGCCCCAAGAGTAGACAGGATTTTCTCCCTTCAAGCTCTTATATGGACGCCGGGTACATGGGCCCCTAGACTTGATCTGGGGGACTGGGAAGGCAAGCACACCACCCAGGGAACTCCCATTGTGGATTACGTCCTTAAGTTTAGGGAAAGACTGAAAGAGCTTATGGGGAGAGCACAGAGCAACCTGGCAGCTACCCAACAGAAACAAAAAGTATGGTACGACCACAGAGCCAGAGCTTGCTTGTACATGCTGGGTCAGGAAGTCATGGTCCTTATTCTGGTCCAGAAAGGCAAGCTGCAAGCTGAGTGGGCAGGACTGTACAAAGTGGTTAGGAAGGTAAATATCGTGAACTACATTCTGGAGTTACCTGACCATAGACAGACAGAAAGGATGTACCATGTCAGCATGATTAAGCTATATGCAAATAGGGCTGACATGGTGTTCGCAGTGTGTAGTCATGGGGAGGGGACGGATGAAGGAGACCCCTTTCTGGACTTGCTGGAAGAGAGTAAGCAAGAGTCCTTTGTGGAGGCAGTAAAATTGTCTCCCCAGCTGAACCTGGACCAGAACCAGAAAGTGAGGGAGGTTTTAGCAGACTTTGCCCCCTTGTTTAGCACCAAACCTGGACTAACCCCCTTAGCGACACATGATATGGAGACAGGGACACAGACGCCCATAGGGCAGACAGCATATCGGGTGTCAGAGGCTGTCCAAAAGGACATTAGGAGGGAAATGGAGGAGATGCTGTATTTAGGTGTAATCCAGAGATCCCATGGTCCTTGGGCCTCACCCATAGTCCTTGTACCCAAGCCAGATGGCTTGACCCATTTCTGTGTGGACTATCATGGACTAAATGCAGTCACGATGTCAGATGCCCACCCAATGCCCTGGATGGACGAACTCCTGGACAAGTTGGGAGGGGCTACCTACCGTACGACCATTGATCTGACAAAGGGGTATTGGCAGGTAGAGTTGATGGACAGAGCTAGGGAGAGGTCAGCCTTCATCACTCCGATAGGTTTATTTGAGTTCAAAGTAATGTCTTTTGGAATGAAGAATGCCCCAGCCACTTTCCAAAGGTTGGTGAACCAGGTGTTAAATGGTGCTGAGGAGTACACCGTGGCATACCTGGATGACATTGCCATCTTCAGAACCAGCTGAGGGGAACACCTTTCACACCTCAGGGAAGTGCTGGGAAGAATACAGAGGGCTGGGCTCACTGTCAAAGCCGAGAAGTGCCAGGTGACCTTGGGAGAAGTGGCATACCTCGGGCATGTGGTAGGCCAAGGACAGCTCCGTCCTAGCCAAATAAAGATAGAGATGATCCAGGCATGGTCCAGACCAGAAACCCAGAAGCAGGTCAGGATGCTTTCTTGGGACAGCAGGGTACTACAGAAAGTTTGTACCTAATTACAGTGCCCTGGCTGCTCCCCTATCTGACCTGACAAAGAAAAAAATGCCAAGGAAAATCACCTGGGGCCCAGCCTGTGAGGAAGCCTTTACCAAACTGAAGGAGGCACTGTGCAGTGCTCCTGTTTTGACAAGTCCAGACTACAGCAAAACTTTTATAGTTCAGACAGACGCCTCAGACATGGGTATTGGGGCAGTACTAAGCCAGACATCCAGCGAAGGGTGGGACCACCCCATTGCCTACCTGAGTAAAAAACTGCTTCTCAGGGAGCAAGCGTACTCCACTGTGGAAAAGGAGTGTCTTGCCATAGTGTGGGCCCTAAAGAAGTTGGAGCCATACTTGTATGGGCAGCCTTTTGTGGTGCAGACTGACCACAACCCCCTCGTTTGGCTGACGCAGATGGGGAAAAACAATGGCAGACTGCTCAGATGGAGTCTTGCTTTACAAGGGTATGATTTGAAAATCGTACATAGGGCCAGAGCCAAGAATCATAACTCAGATGGTTTGTCCCGTGTGTATGAGGAATGAACGGATTTGGGAAGCTCAACCCATGTAGGGGATAGATCCCCCAAATTCAGTCTAGGTGGGGAGGAATTGTCACACTTGGACCACTGATTCTGATCCATGTATCAAATTTTTTTTGTATTACATATAATTTATGTAAGGGAAGGGTAGTCAGAAGACCCACAGTCTTGCTGAACTGACACATCAAAAAAAAAAAAAACAGGGATAAGTTCAAAGAACAGGACATAGCTAAATCTGCAGCTATTTAAAATGCAATTCCTTTGTTAAATTTTCTTTGAAGGCAGGAACCAAAGTATCCACTTTATAATGCCCTCAATGAGATCCTTTGACTTGCAATAGTTGCCAGGAAGAACCTGTGTTGGGAGGGGTGTCACAGGGAGCCCTTGAATTACATCAGAAATACCTTTGATGTATAGATTACAAGGATCCAGATGAATTTGGAAGATTCAATACACATTCCCAGGATGCTTTGGAAGGACATCACAGAAACTGTTTATATGTGTGTGTCTGTGTGTGTGTGGGGCAGAACAAAAACCAGTTCTGACCAGTTAACCTGAGGAGAGGAAATTGAGTATGTCACTTATCATTTTTTTTTAAATCTTGTTGGGACATCCTGTGCTGTAAAATATAACTTTTAATACTCCAAGGCAGAGTTTAATGACCTCAGAGAGAAGGCTAGTTCAGGACTGCTTTTATCCAACTGAGCAAGCCTTAGAGAGACACATTTTATTTTATTTCTGACTGGGAGATAAGTATTATGTGGATAAGAGAGCTTAGTCTGTACTTTAAAAACCTGTTTTGTTTTTAAGATTGTATGTGTTTGGAATATTTGTTCTGTATTTATTGCTCTGCTTTGATATTTTAAAGTAAAGATATATTTTGCAAAAGAAACTGCCTGGAGTGCCTTGATATTTATTTTTATTTAAGTGGAGCTTTTAAAGGTTATAGTTAACAATGTGTATGGGCTTATTGATATACCAAACTGGGAAATGGATAGAGTTCTCTAAAGTCTTGCATAGAGTTCTAAGGGTTCATTTGAAAGGCCTGGTTGGGTGCCCATAGGCAAAGATATCTGGCCCCCCAAAGACAGAATTATCTGAGCCTGATAATCGGGTACTCTAACAAGAGGTTATCAGTTTGAATCCTTCCAGAACCTGAGACTAAGGTGACTTGAACCCACAAAACAGACAAGAGGGTTACCTTGTTCTGTTCACTGTCCTCAAATCATACACTCAGAGGTTGGCACTTTGGGAGTAGAGGGCTGACCAGCAGAGCAAGTTTGTGACACCAGACAGTACACATATTATTCGGGTGTATATCATTCTTACTCCCATCTAGATTATTTCCTTATTACAAGATGACATGCAGACCTAGTTAAAAATATATGTATACATCTGTTTCTATTGTCAGATCATGCCCCAATACTTGTAGACTGACAACTTCGGAAGCACCAGTAAAAAGGCAGTGGTGCTTTAACAACACTCTCCTAAGAGACCCACAATTAATTAAAAACCTTAAAAATTGAATTCCACAGATAATCCAGGAACATACATCCCCTGAAAACACAAAGGGAATCCTCTGGGACACAGTTAAAACCATCCCTTAGAGGAGAAATAATTAGCTATGCCTCTAATAAAAAGAATCAGCAACTTAAAGAACAGATAAAATTAGAACATGAGCTGGATCTGCAGTTTGAGAACCTGCCTAAGGAGAAGCTGCCTGAAGCTCACCCTCCAAGCAAGGTACGGGTTGGAACTCTGAATTTTGGCGTCTACCCCTGGAGGAATCTCACTTGCTCCTGTTTGCCAGTGTTACTCACACTATGTGCAGCAGTCCAGAAGTCTTCTAGGAACTGCTGCCAAGAAATTAATGCTAGGACTAATCTCTGCTTGAAATGTTTTGTTTTCTCACTTTAAGTAATGTTTAGTCTGATGTAGAGATTTCTTAGAATTGATATAAGTTTTGAGAGAGAGGTGTCCATTTTCCCATTTGCAGTTTATACTGATCTGCCACTAGAGGCATCTTATTTTTCCCTATTAATCCTCCAACCTTGCCTCTGCCTTTTTCCTGTTCTAATCACCGTTATCCCCTGCCATGTTCTCACTTTTAGCATATTGTATTCTGAATAAAAAAAAAAAAACTACTCCACATCGGCAGTCACCCTCACTGAAGGTCAGTTATTCCCCTTACCCCCATTAAGAAATAGCAATGGGCACCACGGCTATCACACTCAGCATACTCATGGTTACATTTCTTGCTCTGCCCATCTCCCATCCTGCCCTCTTACCCTCCACCCTGAACCCCACCCCCCTGTACCACTCCACAGCAGCCAACCACCCCCCACCCTGGACACCCCTATTTCTCCACGGCACCCACCTCCAATCAATACCCCCTCTCCCCAGGACACCCTGAGCCCACCCCTTCCTTGCCATACCTACCCTCCACTCCCTACCCGTCCCTTGTACCCTCACTAGTAGGACCTTGCATCGGTACCTGGCTAAGGGTCCTGGTCACCACAGACCGCTCATCAGATTAATTGCTCTCTTCCTTCTGCTCTCCGGGAACGTACACCCCAACCCCAGGCTGTTGTCAACTAGCCACCCCACACCCCACTCTGGTAATGGCCTCAGCATTGCATCCATGAATATTTGCAACCTCCTAAAAAAATCCGCCGCTCTCCAGTGCTGGGCTGTACAACACCATCCTGATATTATAGAACTAGTCAAGACCTGGCTCTCGAGAAAAACTCCCGACTCGGTTATCTCCCTCCCTGGCTACACTCTGTTCAGGGAAGACCATATAGGCAAACATGGTGGTGGGTGTGCAGTCTTTATGCATGACACACTTTGAGGCCATGCACTCCCTGCCCCCAAGCTCGGTTTTAGTGCCCAAGACCTCACCCTTAAAGTTACCCCTAACCTAGCCAGGGGCCCTATTTTTCTCACAGTCTCTTACATACCCCTGAGGAACCAGGGACCAGCTGTCCACTCCCTCATTGATTACCTCACCACCCTCCCACACAAGGTGGAGCAGCTCATCCTAGGTGACCTTAATGTCAGTTGGCTGAGTACCATTGCCCCCGTATCAGGGACTCCCTTGCTGCCCTAGATATGACCCAACTAGTTACCTCACCCACTAGATTTAACTGGTCAGATGGCTCCAGCACCCTCCTAGATGTAATTCTGTCAAACCACCCCCATAAAATCAGGGATATTATTGTACTACCAGACTCTCTTAGTGACCACTCTCCTGTCCTCTGTCACTGGCCATCCCCCACACCAAAACCAGTGTCCCAGGTCTCCTCACGCTGGCACTTTCGCCCTGGGGTCTCAGAAAGCTAAAAACTCACGTAGCCCAACTGGACTGGTCCTCAGTCCTACTCGTAATGGATATTGACTCTGCCCTAGCCTATTTCTCCAGTGCTTTCAGCAAGGCCTGTGATCTTTTCACCCCCCGACCAGAATCCGTGCCAAGAAACATAACGCCCCATGGATCTCCCCATCTCTCATCCAAACACTGAAACAAAGAGATAATCTCTGGCATATTACTGTTGTGACAGGCAAACTGGCTGACAGACAAGCCTATAATGCAGCATGTAACAAGTGTACCTGGGCTATAAGGCAGGCTAAGGCTGAATATTATCAAGCCACCCTTGAATCCACTTGGGGCTCATCCCATGCCTTCTGGGACAATATGAAAGAGCTCAATGGAAGGAGATGCTCCCTCCCACCATCACTACTCTCAATAAATGGTACCATCACTACTGATCCTCCCCGCATAGCTGAGTGCCTCAATATGGCTTTCTCAGATCTAAGCTCTGTCCTCCCAAACTACTTTTTTGACCCTATTCCTGCCTCCACCCCCACCTCAGATCACCCCCCCTTTCTACCTGCGTGTCATATCACCCCTTGAAACCAGGTCTCATCTGCAAAAAGCCTTAGCTAGCAACAACCGCAGCTGTGATTCCCTGGACTCCAGGATTCTCCGATTAGTCCTAGATACTGTACTAGCCCCTCTCACCAACCTTTTAAACTGGTCACTATGTCTTGGTCAATTTCCCAGTGCCTGGAAAATTACAGAAATCACCCCTGTCCATGAGTGGAGATAGAACCTCCCCTAACAATTTCAGGCCCATCTCCATTCTTCCCCCTCTCTCCAAAGCACTAGAAAAAATAGTGGTCATTCAGCTCTTTGAGTATCTGGCCAAATATGACCTGCTTTGTTCGGAACAACCTGGATTCCACCCTGGATACAGCACCACTACAGCCCTCCTGGAGTTCTCCCAGCACCTCCACTCTGCTCTTGACTCTGGCCATGTTGTGGGTGCAGTGTTGATTGACCTCTCCAAGGCCTTTGACACTGTCTGTCATCCCCTCCTACTTGACTCCCTCCACTAACTTGGCTTGTCCCCTGGCCCACTAGCTTGGTTCACCAGTTACCTCTCTACCAGATCAGAGCGCGTGAAGGTAAACAGCACCCTGTCCAATACCCTGCCTATTCACTCGGGGGTTCCCCAAGGTTCCATCCTGGGCCCCATTCTGTTCAGCCTATTTCTCAACACCCTCCCCAGCTCCTGCTTGGGCAGTATGCTACTCTATGCCAATGATGTGGTTCTCCTTGCCTCCCACCCTGACCCCGCATCTCTACAGGAATCCCTGCAGCACACATTCAACCAAGCCAAAAAGTGGTTCCTTGACCACTGGCTGGTCATTAACCTCAAAATAAACAAATCTATGCTTTTTGCATCACCAGAATAAGGTCATAAATGCCTCCATCTGCAGTCTCCCCAGTAATGCTCACCCTCTCAAGCAGGTGTCATCCTACAAGTACCTGGGCATCACCTTCGACTTGGCTCTTACATTCCACACCCACATCAATACCCTGTCCTCAGCCATAAACTCTCGGATTGGCCTTCTGTATCACCACAGAGATTGCCTCCCCCAAACTGCCCTCTGACTGGCCATCAACTCCACCCTGTCCCTAGTGGACTACAGCCTACCTATCTGCACTGTGGCTGACAATACTGTCCTCACCAGAAACCAGACCTCGATAAACAAGGCTTGAAGTCTCCTGACTGGCACATGCCTCTGCACCCATACTTGCCTGCTCACCTTGGAGGAGTGCCTGCACTACCAAACCTGCTTACTTGCCAAAAAATCCCTGCTAGGACTCCCCCCCAGGGGTCACTGTGTCCCAGCAGCTTGCATCCCCATCTGTTGCCACCCATAGCTCAGTTAAGGCCACCTTTCTGGTGCCCCATACCAAGACCTCCATAACCCAAAGGTCCTTCCGCTACCATGCCCCCACATAGTTCAACTCCCTCCTGCCCTCTGTCACTAAGTCTACCAAAATTGGTCCCTTTAAAGTCACTCTCCATAACCACCTCTTTGGCACCTGAAGCTGTAGTTGCCCTTAATCAACCTAATGTTGGGGTCCCTCCCTGTTTCTGACCCATAGCCTTGACAATGTCCATTGGACTGCTTCCCCCCTTTTTTTCTTTTTCTCACTCCTGTTTCCCTTCCACCCTTCCACATATTATTTCCCCAGTATGACCAGGGTTATGGCTGCTACTATTGTTATGCTTTATATGATTGCTATTTACTGCATGTAACTTTATTCCATAAACCACTGTTATATTGTGTTCTTTTGTTATCTGTATTGCACCTGTATGTTACCACTGTTGTATCTCACACTGCAACCATGTCTACCCTCCCTGTGACAAGGTGCCTTTGTTAATGAGTCTCTGACTCAAAGGTTGTAAATCTGACTTTCAAAAATAAATAAATACATTTTTTACAGAAAGCCCATATGCAGGGAGATACCTCCCTCATGCCCCAGATAGTTAAGGTGAAGGAACAACTCACAAACATATTAAATTATGTTATTTGCTTTTTATTTATTTGAAAATATTTTACCAGGAAAGACAACATGAGCTGAAACCAGCTAGTTTCCAGAAGCATCCTGGGGGGAGGGGTTACAAGAGGAGGAAGAGCAAATAACATCATTAACATATAAGTGCAATTACATGAAGCTAGTACATACATTGGCATACAAAACAGCACTGTACATTCCAGAACATCAGGTTAAAGTAGTTACGATAATTAGGTAGCAACATAGTTGTAGCCAAGAAACAGGCAGTTGGAGGTTATGGTTGGAGATGGAGAAACCTTAATAGTAGATTAGAAGTAATAGGCTGGGCACTGGGTTAATAAGTGCTAGGAGGAGACCAGCTGCAGAAAGGAGGATGAAACAGGGAATTAAGGAAATCGGATAATGTGCAAGCTTGAGGGGAGCCTTAGGGATAGGCAGATAACTCAAGTAGGAGTGAAGGGATGGAAGGAGAGAGGGGAGAGAGAGAGAAAGAGCCAAGCTGGGAAGTTATACCCATTCAGGATGCTGAGAACTCTGCAAGGGGAAGAGGTGAGAGAAAGAGTCAAGCTGAGATGCTATATCCCTTCAGGATGCTGAGAACCTTGCATGGAGGACAGGAACCCAGCAGAGATAGGGGAGAGAGGGAGGAGGGGATAACATAGGGGGAGGAAGAGGGGGCTAAGAACCAGAGACAAGGAGCTGGAGGGGGAGGGAAACTGGAAAGTAAGGTGAGTCAGGGGGATAGGAATAGCAGATAATGTGCAAAGGGGGACTGTGGGTAGAGGATAATGTGCAAGAAAGGAGGGGGAGAGGGGGATAAAAACAAGTGCAGTTAGGGGAAAAAAGTTGTGGAGGGCTGTGGAGATAGAAGAAGAGGACAAGGAGAGTCTGATAGGTAGGGGTAGTAAGTTCCAGAGCTTAGGGAAATGATAGGAAGATGCTTCCTGGCCTGTGGAGGTGGAGCGATGAGGAATAGCTAAAGTGCATGAGTCAGTGACTCTGGATTGTAGGGTGGATGGGGGAGGAACAGCAAAAGAAGAGGAGAGGTAAGATTGAAGAGTCCCAGACCAGAATCTAGAAGTGAATTTAGCGCAGTGGGAGAGTCATCTGCACTCCAGGAATTGGAAAGCTAGAGGGTGGTACAAAGAGCAGTAATGTGAGTGAGAGGGGGAGTTGAGAGCAAAGTGACAGAAAGCATTGAAAAGAGGATCCAACCTGTTAAGGGAAGACTTGAGAGCAGCACTGTAGACTATGTCACAGTAGTCAAAAATAGGGAGTATCATTTTTTGAACAAGATCATGACTGGCAGCAGTAGGCAACCACAGTTCCTATAGAGGGTGCCAAGCTTGTACACAGTTTTTTCAGGATGGCGTCAATATGTACAGAAAGGTTAAGGTGTTGGTCAAGTCAAACACCCAGATATCTAAAAGAGGTGGTGTCCTCTAGAGTTGTCCCATCTAGGTTGTGGAAAGATGGTAAAGAGGGTAGCCTAGAAAGTCTCTGCCTAGTGCCAAAGGTCATTGAGACTGTCTTCTTGCCATTGAGGAAGAGTTGATGTGAATTGAGCCATAGTTAAGCATTATTGAAGTCAATCTTCAGTCTGTAGTCTGGTTGTCACATCGGAGATAATGGGGCCAGTGGTGAAAAGTACTGTATCGTCTGCATACATATGGATATAGGATGAGGAGCATACTGATGGTAGGTTGTTTAGAAAAACAGAAAATAGGAGTGGGCCAAGTACAGACCCTTGAGGCACACCAGTGGAGATAGGTAGAGGCGGGGAAGTAGACTCGGCAGTTTTAACTGATTGAGTTCTACCTACCTGGTAGGCTCAAAACCAGTTACAGGCAGTGAGAGACAGGCCAGCTGATGAGAGGATTTCAAGGAGGAGGGAGTGGGAGACAGTGTCGAAAGCCTTGGTGAGGCTGAAAAGATAGCAGAAGTGATATTACCTTTATCCATAGCAGTATGGATATAGTCAGTGAGTCTGAGTAGGGAAGTGGTAGTGGAATGGTTCTTCCTAAAACCAGATTGGAAGGGAGTGAAGAAGGTGGACTCCTCAAGAAAGGGGGAGAGTTGAGAAAGAGCAATATGTTTCTGAAGTTTAGCTAGAGTGAATAGAAGAGATATGGGGCAATAGTTCCCAGGAGATGAGAGATCACCGCCCTTAGGTAGAGGAAGAACAGCTGCATGTTTCCAGGATGCAGGGATAGATGCAGTGAGGAAAGACAAGTTGAGGAGATCAGACAGAGAGGTAGAGGTAGAGATAGCAGGAGCAGATAAATAAAGAAGCTTTGTGTCCAGGCCATCAGGGGAGTTGCCTTTTGTCAGGTTTATAGAAAGAATTGCCTTTAGGGTGTCACTAAGAGAGATGGGAGAGAAGGAAAAACTATTTGCTATTAGGTGCTGTTGCAAGGCTGTAGCAGGAAGGGATGGGGTTATAGGATGGGCAGGGAGGGATGCTAGCAGGGAAGAGGCACAGGTTGTAAAGTAGGCATTGAATTCTGCAGCTACTATAGGTTGGCCAGTTACGAGATGATTATTTATTTTGAGTAGCGGGGGTGGAGGTTTAGTATTGGGGGAGAAGAGTGAGTGGACCACCTTCCTGAACTTGTAAGGGTTGTTAATGTTTGAGTTAAAGGTGGTCCAGAAATATTCAGCTTTAGCTAAATGAATGGCTCTGGTGCAGGCATTGCAGAGTGTTCGGTAAATGGAGTAATCCTGAGGGAGATTGGAAGATTTGTGAGTTTTCCAACCTTTATCTCATGCTTGCTGACAGGCCAGTAGTTCAGGCGTAACCCAGGGACGGTGACTACCATGTACTCTAACTTGCTTGAAAGGGGCATATCTGTTCCAGATATTGATGTGATTCTCTTTGAGGTATGCCAGGGCATGGTCTATAGTTTGGGCTGAGGTTATAGGCAACCAGTCTACTTGGGATAAATCCTGGTGTAGAGGGGCAAGGTCAAGAGATTTGTAGGATTAGACTGCTAAAAGTTTATGGGGTGCCTTAGATCCATGAACTTCCCTAACTAGGTAAATCATATGATAATCCCTAAAAGCATCGGGCAGTAGGCCAGACTGGATTACTCTATGTGGGTGGGAGGTTAGGGCCCAGTCTATTAAGGTGTGGTTAAGTGTTTTGTGATTTAGACATGTCAGTTCCATGATATGTTGGGAGAGGTTAAGGGCTGCTATGTCTGTGTGGGTCTTGCTTGAGATAGGTGACAGTCAGTTGAGATTGAGATGACCTAACAGATAGAGCTCTCTTGAGGAGGCGAGGGGCCCTATTGCGGTAATTAGATTTGTGACAATGGAATGGTGTAAATGGGGATGACAGTAGGCACCTGTGGTAAAAATTGGAACAGAAAAGGGTAGGGATAGTCTTAGGATGAGTGCTTCATAGGTGGTAGGAATGGAGGATAATAGGACAGTAGAGGTTTGAATAGAGGAGGTGGAGTAGATAGCTATGCCCCCACCCCTGCCAGTGTGGTCCTGATGGGTAACAACAGGGATAGTGATAGAGGCATCTGGGATTGTTTTAGTTAGCCAGATCTCTGACACAATAAGTATGTCTGGATTAAGAGAACCAACAAGAGGAAGTAGTAGGTTAAGCTTAGGGAGGAGACTTTGAATATTAAGGTGGAGGATCTTGAGACTATGAGGGAGTGAAACTGTGCTTGAAGGGGATGCAGAGGAGGTGGTGGTGGATAGAGTAGAAGCATTACTGAAGGAGGGAGGGACCAGGATTGGGATTAATGTAACCAACAGAGAGGAGTAAGAGAGAGATAATAATGAAATACAGTCTAGTGCTCTTAAACCATGATAGATTAGCTGATTTAGGAGTGGAGCAGGGAGGGGAGTTAGCTGGAGGGTGCTGAAATTTGATGAGTCACAGTAGAATGTATGAAAATGGTATAGGCATGAGTGAAGCAGAAGGACATATTGATGAGTGGGTCCAGGTATGGTGGAAAGGAGTTGGAACTATAGCTAGTGTGAAGCAGGGTGTAAGCAGCATAGGGGGGTTGACAGGGGGAGGTGGTAGAGGGTTGGGTTGTTGAGCAATTGCAGGGTTGGGAAAGAGAGCATGGTAGCCAGTAAGAGGAAGAGATGCATGGGTGAGGTGTGAAAAGAGAACATTTTTGCCAAGTAGATATTCTTACAAATAAGATGAGAGAGAGAGAGAATCTGAGAAAAGAGATGGCTAAGGATGTGTACAGTTTAGCTGAGAGTGCTGAGAGTGATGAGAGAAGAGGAAACTTTAGTGGGAGCCCTCTGGTGGACAATAGACAGAGGTTATAGAATTGTGAGAATAGATACTTAGTATATAAACAGGAAGGGAGTGTAGTTCAGCTGAGAGGAAAAGTGAGACTTTACTGTTGACCAAAGGAGGTTAGGAGGAGGAGAAAGCTAGAAGTGTATTTAATAGAGGTCGGGGTTGGGGCCTGGGTGGGAGGGTGGGAGAAATTAGTAGAGTAAAGAGGCAGCAGGTAGAAAGGACAAGAGCAGTTTCTGACTTTCCTATTACTGCCTGCTTGCTCCATACAGGCAGAAACGGATCAAGCGCCTGTCAGGAGTCATGGCACCAGATTTAAAATTCGGATCACTGTACCTAATGTCTTCATGAAGGCGGGCTGATGCTCTTTCGAATCGTGGCATGGTTTTGAGATGAGGGGAGAGCTGGATGCCCAAATGGGCTATCTATCCCCTAGGAAAAAAGGGCAAAACAGGGGAATGAATATCAAGGTTAAGGGGGAGGGAGTTTGAGAGGAACTGGGCTGGGGGACTGATAGACAGCACAATAACAAAATGAACAAAAGGCAGGGGAGGGGAAAAACAGATGGTACAATAGGCAGGGGAGGTACCGATGGTCAAATCAGTGGGTGGGGGATGGTGAGACTGAGCAGCAGGGCTGCTATGGGGCTGGCTGGGGGTGAGTAGAAAAAGGAAACAGTATGGGCAGAAAAGCCCAGGGTAAGCAATTACTAGCCAGGCAGAACTTTAAAATTTGAAAAAGGCTACGCAGTCTTTATAATTTGAACTGAAAACAGACCCTGTAAGGACAACTCAATTATAAAACAGAACATGCTCTTTTATATCTAAAGCAGCAGTATTATGAAGGGGGCTCTAGAGCTTCCAAAATATTAGCATTCAGACTCCGGCAACAACAAAAAGCCTTGACAATTACAAAACTTGAGCGCCTGGCCACTCACAGTATACTAAATAAAACAATTGAGATTCTGCAAGGATTCAGAGATTTCTATGCAGACCTATACACCCAGGACGCAGGACCAGACGAAGATAAATACAAGAAGTTCTTTCAAACATTACATCTACCACAGATTACAGAGGCTCATAAAGAGATGTCACTCAGACCAATTTAACGAACTGAAGTGACCGTGAGCATTAAACTATCTAAATTAGGGAAAAGCCTGGGACCAGATGGATTCCTGGTGGAATTTTATAAAACATTCCAAAAAGAGCTACTTCCCCTAATGGGTGACGTATTTAGAGACATTCACTCAGGGGACGCTCCACTTCCCCTCAGCTGGCTATATGCCACCATTTCTGCCAGATTGAAACTGGAGAAGGACCCATTATGCTGTCATTCATATATACCGATATTAGTTTCAAACCAAGACTATAAATACTATGCCTCCATAATAGTTAAGAGACTTGAACAAATCCTACCTAGTATCATCCATAAAGACCAAATCGGCTTTATTTCCCAGAGACACACCTCGGATTATGTAAAGCACATAATCTCTACCTCTTAGAAAAGGCACAAGCAGATGCTACCCCAATAATGCTCCTCAGTATAGATGCACAAAAGGCATTTGACCACGTATTGTGGAGCTTTCTCCAATTTACATTGGATAAGTTTGATTTCCCTATAGAATTCAGACAAATTATAAGAATGTTATATACCTCTCCACAAGCAGTGATGAAAATAAATGGTACCTTTTCAGAGCGATTTCCTCTATCCAGAGAAAAAAGACAGGGATGCCCCCTCTCTCCACTGTTGTTCACCCTATACGCTGAACCATTGGCAGGGGCCATAAGAGGAGACTAAACTTAGTGGAGTGACATATCGAGGCACAGAACACAAGGTAGCATTCTATGCAGGTGCTCTATTGATCTGCATGTCAAACCCAGACTCTTCCCTACCTAAATTATTTACTCTACTAAATACCATAGAAGAACCAGTAGGGTATAAACTGAATACTTCCAAGACAGAGGTACTTTGCTTCGGCTATGAGATGCAACCAGCCAACCGGTCAACATTCCCATTTAGATGGTAATTTAAAAAACGTAGATGCCTCGGGATCATAATACCAAATGATCTAAAAACATTATACACCACAAATTATGACCCCTTAATGGCAGCAGTTCATAGGGATTTGGAGAAATGGTTTCATCTCCCCTTAACATTAATCGATAGACTTGAATCCATTTGGATGAACATTCTCCTGAGATTCTTATTCTTATTTCAAAATATACCAATGCTCCCCTGCAGATCGTAATTTAAAAATGGGATATGCTAATATCCATATTTATGTGGGCCAGAGAGAGACCCTGAAAGGCATACACAATGCTGCAACTACCCGAAGAAGTAGGAGGACTGGCATTGCCTGATTTAGAAAGATATTGCCACTCCGCCCATATAGCACACACATTACAATGGCTAAATAAACACTCAGAGCAACAATGGAGAGATTTAGAGTTAGGAGGGAACCAAAAAAAGAGAGGCAGTATAGTACAGTGGTTTAAGGCTCTGAGCTGCAAATCTGGAGACTTGGGTTTGAATCCCACAGCCTCTACTTGCATACTCTGTGACCCTGAGCAAGCCACATAACGTCCCTGTGCTGCCAAGTTGCACCTGTAAACAAGCTTTCAGCTTAGTGTGCCACTCCTGGTTAAACAATTGAAAAAAAAATAATTTATACAGCATTATTCAGAAACTTCACTAGAAAAATAGAACATTTAGAGGACATTCCCTCGGCATACACCAAACAGATCATTAGAGCCTGGAGAGGGCAACTGACCTCCCCAGAGATACAAATAACAGCTAGATACCTAGAAACCTAGATACCTAGCAGCAGACCCAAATTTGACACCTGCTAGAATGGATGACAAATATAGAATCTGGCAGAGGAAGGGACTAAGGCATAACTATCAGTTCTATGAAGGAGGTGCCTTTCAGTCTTTCCAGATGCTAAAACAAAGGTACCAACTAAGACAACAAGATCATTATAGATACCTACAAACCAGACATTACATGGACCAGCGGCTAGGGCTGCGATGGTCACTTATTGAAGCACATCAGCTTGTCCAAATAATTATAACCTCCTTAGAGCCAGATCCCTGGACATATTATTTCTTTAATTTATAAAGCCATCAGAACAAGATCAGATCCTGCTATAGAAAGGGTGCAAAAAAGATGTAGAGGACTTAACCCAAAACATACCAGATACTGAATGGGAAACAATCTACTTAATACACCATAAAGTGACAGCTTCATATAGATTGAGAGAGTACGGGTGGAAATGTATAGTTAGATACTTAAGGACTCCACAGGTTACAGGAAAGTACAATTTAATGCATGGCATGGGGTGCTGGCGTAACTGTGGAGAACAGAATGCAGTACATACACATATATTCTGGGAATGCTCTATAATAAAGTCATTCTGGAAGACAATAGAGAAAGCCATGGGTGAGCTCTTCTCAGAGATGGGAGACTTGACCACGCAGGTGGTTCTGCTGCATCTTCTCCCTAGCCACATTCAGGATGCACACACCAAGAAAATGCTGGTAATCTTACTGCTGGCGGCCAAAAAAGTTATATCCTGCAGATGGCTACAATCAAACCCTCTAACACAGAGAGAATGGGAAGATGTAATTCAACACATCTACTTAATGGAAAAGTTAACAGCAGGACTAAACTTTAAACTGAACCAATGTAGGGAATTCTGGAACAAATGGCTAATCTGGGTAATGAACCACAGACCAGATATTATTCCATAATTATACAATAGGCTTCAAAATCAATAGATCTGATTGGTTGACTGGCACCTTTACAGCGTTGTAAAATTTAACATTACCAACGCAAAAGGTGCCAGTCAGCCTGATGTCTGGAATCAGTCCGATCCCCCCGACCATAGCCCTGAAACTCTGCCATCTTGAAGCCCCCTAAATCCCTCGCTCGCACTCCAGTTCCCCCCCCCAACCATGGACCCGCTCCCGGAACAAGCAAAATACCGAATGAGAAAGTCAGTCACTTGGGAAAAGAAAGACGCTTCACTGTCATGGGCATAAACAGTTTCCCTTTTATAAAAAAAATACTATTTCTGCGCATGCCCGCTCACACACACGCACTGTGATTCTTAATCAAAAGAGTCTCCTGCGCAACGAAAAAACTTAGCCAAGTGAGTAGCTCTTTCCTAAACCCTGTTTTACTTCTAAAATAAAGCTACTCAGCACATAGAGAACTGCTCAACAGCGTGCGAGAGTGAGTGATACTTGCTCCTTACACATGGAATAGCTCAATTCATTCACTGTCAGAAAAAAACTACAGTGCAAAACCGGAAGTTTGACACTTTTTTTTTTTTTTGTAAGCAAAATACGGAGACAGAGACAATCATGCCAATGAAACACCCTTCATTATTATGTTAACAATCACTGCAACATGCTGGATTTTATAAGCCGGCACACATCAAATGCCTCCCCTGGGCTAGACTTTTTCTAAACTGACTATAGTGGACCATTTTTCTAGCGTAACATCAAATTCAATAAAAACTTAAAAAAGATGATTTTTATCTTCATTTTTTCTGACAAAAAAAATTAATAGGGACATTGTATAATAGCAATAACCCACTCCAGGGTGTTGGTGATGCTGGTTTTACCCACGCCTGGTGAGGTTTACTCACTCGGCCTGCGGCCTCGTGACCGAACCACGCCAGGCGTGGGTAAAACCAGCATCACCAACACCCTGTCGTGGTTTATTGCTTAAAGAAAGTCTGAAAGAGAATATTTATGTAGGGGGACTGATGAATCTGAAGGAGGAACCACCCAAAGACTATCATTAAAGATGGGGTTGAACTTAATAACACTATTAGATATTAATATACTACATTGTCTGCATTGATATATACTGTAAAACTGCAGTATAACACAGTGGTTAAAGGATCTGAGCTGCAAACCTGGAGACCTGAGTTTGAATCCCACATCCCTCACTTGCATATTGTGTGACCCTGAGCAAGTCACTTAACTTCTGTGTGCTCCCAGGTTGCACCTGTAAACAAGCTTTCAGCTTAGTGTGTCTCTCTTGGTAAAACAAAGATTAAAAAAAAGATGTAAATTTGGCTCCAAAAAAACTTTTTCTTTTTAATAAAAATGAATTAAAAAAAAACGAAGAAAATACTGCAGAGATTGGGTCCCGTTGGTGCTGGACTTTGCAGAAAACTATGCCTGCAAGTACCGGGATGAGAGCCAATCCTGCCACTGGCATCATGAACAGGTTACAGTGCATCCAATAGTGATATACTATAGATGTGCTCATTGTGAAGTACCATTACAGTATCACTCATATTCATTTCAAAGGCACTTATAGACAACCACCATGTGGGTGGGCATTTTGTGAACATGGCCAACGCACATCTCACAAAGGCCAGGCACCTGCACATTTAGAAGGAGATACATTTTACAGATGGCTGTGGGAGCCAATATAAATTAAAGTGGTCTTTTAATGCAATTTCAATGGCACAAACAGACTTCAGATTTTCAATTGAAAGAGCCTAATTTGGATCAAGGCAGGGGAAAGGCCCCTCAGGTGGAGAGAGTGTTGTGATTAAATCAATGGTAATGAGGGCCATAAAGTCCCATCTTGTGGTCATTTCCACAGCAGAAGACCTTTTCATTTCATGTACTGTGTGGATAACCTTACCTGAGAGCCTCCAAGTGACAAGTGCAGCCACTTCCAAAGAACATTTTTCTGGGTACCTGACAAATGCATAGGAAGACCAAAAGAAATATATGTTGAAATTGTTCCTGGAACTTGATGCATCCAGAGTGTGAAGTCTGTGGTGGCTGGTGTGGTTGCCACTGTCATGAACCCAGTCCTGGGGGGTAAGGTCCACTGAGCTCACAGTGCCCACTCTTAAGTGCAATCTGTGACAAGCAGCAAACAGGGATACCCTCCTCATCCTTTCTGAATGCTCACTGAGGTCATGACTGCACCTCTACCACAAGGACACAGTACGTCCCTCTAACTCTGGATAAGGGCACAATACCAGTCTTGAGTCTTATGGCCAAATATGAACCCTTCCTTGGGATTATACAAAGGATGCAGACCCAGGAATCACACTCTCTTTGGGGGTAGCAGTGTAAAACCTGATTTGGCCTTCTCCCTACAGGACATGCAACAGCCTGGTTCAAAATCTCCGCAGACTCTGGTATTCTCCCTATTCTTCTAGATCCCTTATAGACCCTTTTACTCAATTTGTTTGCTTATGGCAACACCTCTAAGCAATTAATAGTTGTCACAGTTTATTAATACTGTTCTACACTTCACATACAAATATAGATAAATATCACTCAGGCAGATATTCTTTAGGAAAATAAATGTTTTTACTAAAATACTTAAATAATACAGTTATAACTAACAAGAGAATATACTAATTTGGGTTTCATAGTTTCATAGTGGTTTCGAGTTGTAGCCTACATAGGCCATAAAGACTCGACCCAAGACATCTACCTAATCAAGACTTTCATATCACCCATCACAACATCTAACGTCATCTTGAGATTATCAATAGATGAATTCATTACAACTTTTTCCTGTCAGTTATTCCATATTGATACCATGCTCAGGTTAAACCAGTGTTTCCACTTATCAGTTTTAAAATTGTCACCATTCAGTTGATATTGGTGGAACCTGCTATTTTTAATTTTAGCCGGCTTCAGACCTAGCAATTCCAGGAGATCTATTTTTCATAGCATTGAAAACTAGGCACAGATCACCACTAATTCTCCTATATTTAAAGCTATAAAGTTTCAGTGATTTTAATCTGTTAATATAATACATGTCTCTGACTTGCTTAATACATATCACTTAGAAAAGAGTCAAGCACTCACCACTAAATATATATAGAATAATACATATGTAGGTGGTTGATATGAAGTTTTTTACACTCAGGTGTGTGATCACAGAGAAAACCCCGAGAGCGGCTCGGGTGAGGTTTCACTCATGATCACACACCGAGGGTACGAAAAAACTGAATGTCAACCACCTACATAAGTTTTATTTTTTTATAATAACTGGTGCAAAAAAGACTACCTTACATTATGGCCATCGGTTCCAGTTGGGTAAAGTAAATCACGATCTCAGGAATGAAGTGAAAAAAAAAAAGTATCTCAAAAAAATTTTTTTTTTTTAATTTATATTGTTTGCTAAGACTTTTCACTTCAGTTTGTGTTGTTTCATCATCTAGATGGGTCGGGTCTTTACAGTCACTGTGGAACCGAGGTGAAAGTCCATGCCACCTGTGGACACAATATGGGTAGTCGGAAAAGTATGCTTTTAGTGGAGAGTCTTCCTGCTGGGTAAATACTAAATTTCAAGAAAAGAAAATGATTACGGTTTGTTACTTTGCCCTGTATGTTTCTGTTAAAATGGAGGTCATGCTGTGAGTTAGAATCTGTGGTCGGAGAACCATCTGTTTCATTTGTCTGAACCGCTGCAGGTTTCTCGGTGCGTGACTGTAAAAGTCGTATCAACCCGCGGGTTGATACGAGTTTTTTCGTATCAACCTGTGGGTTGATACTACTTTTTACAACACTCAAAAACGGGTTGATAATGGGGGTCACCAGTTATTATAATAAAGAATGCTGCTCTCTGGAAATGTATTTAAGTACCCAACTTTATTCAGAGTGCCACAAATTACCTTTATGTGTTTCAGATATCAATCCTTTATCAAAAGGCTAGTGATGCTACAAACTAGTCGCCTTATATACACATCAATCCAATGATGTCATAACAGTGCATCCATTTGTATTTCCATTCAAAAATATTTTAAAAAAGGTTTTCCTTTAATAAATACATATCAAAAAATGAATACATTAATTACAATCTGCATTATAAACTATACAAAAAATCAGTTTTGCATTTCTTGACTTTTTTTGTTTCACTTCTGTAGAAATCTTGATAAAACATCGATGTACAGTATATTTACTGATGAGACAAACACATTTTTTCTGCAAAACAAAATAAAAATTTTAGTAATATAAAAACAAACAATTTCTTCTTTAATTAGTTTCAACTATTTATAACAAATTCTTACATATTATAAATATCAACACAGCAATTCAAATATTTAAATTACTTTCTTATTCAAATACATATTTTGTCAGTCACAAATAATATTAGGAGCCCATTTGCAGAATGTTATTTCAAATATGGCATAACTTCAAACATTCCATTAAGACCAGGATATTTACATGCTTGTAATGTATAGATCCAGTTACCCTCTTTTTTTAATTAAATTATCAAAATTCCCACCTCTTGGATTCATACACACTTTATCGATAGCTCTGAAAGAGAAACAGTGTGTTAGTGGGGTTGAAGAGCTGTTCACATGTAAAGCCATCACATACTTCAAATCAGCATTATTAATTGCTCTGCAGTGCTCTGCGATCCTATTTTTAAACTTTCTCTAGGTTTTACCAATGTAAAAAACACCGCAAGAGCACATTGCTGCATAAATAATTCCTATACTGTCACAAGTAATAAACTGATGAATTTCATACTCTTTATCATTATGTGGATTAACAAAGCTCTTACCAACTGATACATGTTTACAAAATGAAAATTTCTTGCATGTAAAACATCCTACAACTCTATTCGTTAACCACGTTTTCTCCAACAGGTTAGGTTTCTGAAAACTATGTACCAATGTATCTTTTAGCATATTAGCTGTCCTATAAGTAATCTGTGGTACATTACTAGAGATTTGTATCAAACCTGGATCACCTTTGAGTATATGCCATTTGTCTTTTAAAATCTTCTCAACATATGTTGAATGGTCTGAAAAAGATGTAACAATGGTAAACTTCTCAACTTTTTCGTTAGTTTTAGACTTTTTATTTTGTAATAAATCCTCTCTATCCAGCTGACTTGAAGCACTATAAGCATTCTCAATATCCATACAGTTATAGCCTGTGTTTAAAAATCTATATTTCATATCCCCAGCTGCTTCTTGGAAACTCTGTTCGCTACTGCAGTTCCTACGTATTCTTAAAAATTGACCTTTAGGTATTTTTCTAACGATGTGTCATGGATGGCAACTAGACGCTTGTAAAATCATATTTCTAGCATTCTCTTTTCTGTATATATCTGTACTGATATTACCTATCATATCTTATTGATTTTAATATCTACATAATTCACAGATGTTTTGCTTGCTGTAAAAGAACATTTTAAATGCGGGTTAGTCGAATGAAAAAATAAATAAATTCATCCAATTCTGTAAGATTTCCTCTCCAAATCCTTATTACATCATCAATAAAATGACACCATAACTCTATTTTGTCATAGAATGGATTTACATCACAATCTGTTATAAATCGTTGTTCCCACAAACCCACATATAAGTTAGCAACACTTGGTGCAGACGTAGATCCCATAGCTACTCCTTTCGTTTGAATGTAAGTTTTATCTAGAAAGTAAAACACATTAAATTTTAAAACAAACTCAGACAGTTTCAGCAAAGTTACATTCAAATGAAATAGAGTTATGGCGTCATTTTATTGACGATGTGATAATGATTTGGAGAGGAAATCTTACAGAATTGGTGAATTTATTGAATTTTTACATTTGACTAACCCACATTTAAAATTTTCTTTTACAGCAAGCAAAACATCTGTGAATTATCTAGATATTAAAATCAACAAAGCTATGACAGGTAATATCAGTACAGATATATACAGAAAAGAGAATGCTAGAAATACGATTTTACAAGCATCTAATTGCCATCCGAGACATACCATTAGAAATATACCTAAAGGTCAATTTTTAAGAATACGTAGGAACTGCAGTAGCGAACAGAGTTTCCAAGAAGCAGCTGTGGATATAAAATATAGATTTTTAGACACAGGTTATAACTGTACGGATACTGAGAATGCTTACAGTGCTTCAAGTCAGCTGGATAGAGAGGATTTATTACAAAATAAAAAGTCTAAAACTAACGAAAAAGTTGAGAAGTTTACCATTGTTACATCTTTTTCAGACCATTCAACATACGTTGAGAAGATTTTAAAAGACAAATGGCATATAATCAAAGGTGATCCAGGTTTGATACAAATCTCTAGTAATGTACCACGAATTACTTATAGGAGAGCTAATACACTAAAAGATACATTGGTACATAGTTTTCAGAAACCTAACCTGTTGGAGAAAACATGGTTAACGAATAGAGTTATAGGATGTTTTACATGCAAGAAATGTTCATTTTGTAAACATGTATCAGTTAGTAAGAGCTTTGTTAATCCGCATAATGATAAAGAGTATGAAATTTGTCAGTTTATTACGTATGACAGTATAGGAATTATTTATGCAGCAATGTGCTCTTGCAGTGTATTTTACATTGGTAAAACCAAGAGGAAGTTTAAAAATAGGATCGCAGAGCACTGCAGAGCAATTAATAATGCTGATTTGAAGTACACAACAGCTTTACATGTGAACAGCTCTTCAACCCCACTAACACACTGTTTCTCTTTCAGAGCTATTGATAAAGTGTGTATGAATCCAAGAGGTGGGAATTTTGATAATTTAATTAAAAAATGAGAGGGTTACTGGATCTATACATTACAAGCATGTAAATATCCTGGTCTTAATGGAATGTTTGATGTTATGCCATATTTGAAATAACATTCTGCAAATGGGCTCCTAATATTATTTGTGACTGACAAAATATGTATTTGAATAAGAAAGTAATTTAAATATTTGAATTGCTGTGTTGATATTTATAATATGTAAGAATTTGTTATAAATAGTTGAAATTAATTAAAGAAGAAATTGTCTGTTTTTATATTACTAAAATTGTTATTTTGCTTTGCAGAAAAAATGTGTTCGTCTCTTCAGTAAATATACATCAGATGTTTTAACAAGATTTATACAGAAGTGAAATGAAAAAAGTCAAGAAATGCAAAATTGATTTTTTGTATAGTTTATAATGCAGATTGTAATTAATGTATTCATTGTTTTGATATGTATTTATTAAAAGAAAAACCTTTTTTTTAAATATTTTTGAATGGAAATATAAATGGATGCACTGTTATGGTGTCATTGGATTGATGTGTATATAAGGTGACTGGTTTGTAACATCACTAGCCTTTTGATAAAAGATTGATATCTGAAACACACCAAGGTACTGTGTGGCACTCTGAATAAATTTAGGCTCTTAAATACATTTCCAGAGAGCAGCGTTCTTTATTACATTTGGTGGTGAGTGCTTTACTTTTTTCTAAGTGATATGGTTTTTGTGTCTGGAACACCTCCAACCAAGTGCGTTTACTCTGTTTTTTGATATTTTATTGCTTAATACATCTTTGTTGCTTTTTTTGTACCTTCTCCAGCATATCTATCTCCTTTACTGTATGTGGAGCCCAAAACTGAATGCAATTCTCCAAATGCAGCCACACAATTAAGGTATACAAGGGAAGAATAACATTTGTATTCCTACTTTTTATATTTCTCAAAATGCAGTTTAGAATATTACTTGCTCTGCCAACCTTTGATTTTCATTGAGCCAATGATGATAAGGAAGAATTAACCAAAATGGCCAGATCTTTCCCACATCTGATACTGAAATGTGTGTGTTATTAATAAAATAACTGGCTCTAATATTTTTCCTTCCAAAATGCACCATACTGCATTTCTCCAAGTTTAATGTCAAACCATTTTTATTACACAGTCATAAAGATTATTTATTGCGTCTTGAAACACAGATGCATCATTTTCATTGTTTATGATACTGCCTAATTTAGCTTCATCAGTGAACTTTGAGATCCAACAAGTCAGTGAAGTCTGCTGTGGAGCAACAAAAATACTAAACAGAATGGGGTCCAAAACAGATCCCTGAAGAACCTCACTTGTTACTGGAATCCAGGGTGAAAAATGACCTGCCAGTGCCACTGTTTGTTGCCTGTTTTGCAACCATGCATTAACCCATTTAACTATTTTACAGTCTAGTCCAATTTTGATAAGCCTGCTCAATAATAAGTCATATGGGAGGGTGTCAAAAGCTTTAGTAAATTCCACATAAAGCATATCAACTGACAATCTTACATCGAGTGCACTATTAACACAATCAAAAAAATTTAGTAAATTGGTTAAACAGGATCTGTTAGCTTGAAAGCTGTGTTGATTAACATCTATAAGCCCTGAGATACTGAGATGGTCATATATGAGATCCTTAATAACTCCTTACATTATTTTGCTTACTATTGAAGTTAGGCTGATGGGTCTGAAATTAGAACACTTAGTTTGAGGCCCTTTCTTATGAACTGGGTTATTTATGCATTCCTCCATGTCTGAACTACAATGCTGTTGATTAAGGAATCATTTAGAATATTTGTTAATGGACCTGACAGTATATCAGCAAGATTTTTTAATAAAAAGGAGTGAATGTTGTCTGGTCCCGGAGTTTTATGAGGGTTCCAGTGCACCAGTCTATCAAAAATATAATTCTCAGAGATAATAATACCACTATCCAGAAGATCAGTTGTTTTCTGTTCCCAAATGTCTAGTGGTATATCCACTTCAGTTTTATAAATAGTAGAGAAATAGTCATTAAGCACGGTGGCAACTTCTTTTCCCTCAATTATAGAAACTCCATCTACTTCTAATTTGACTGGTATAGAACTATCCTTACAACAGTTATTGATGTAACCAAAAAAAGGTTTTCTTGTTATCCTTTACCTCATTTGCAAGGTGATTTTTGTACCTTCTTTTTGCATTTCTGATAGCATTCTTACACTCCTTGCAACTGGATTTATAAACTTGGAAAGTTTTTGGTGTAGGATTGTCATTTTATCTCGTGTATGCTTTTTTTCTTTTCCTAATTAACCTCTTGATTTTGTTGTTAAACCATAGAGGGATTTTCCCATTCTTGCTACATTTAGTCCTCACAGGGACACATTTTTCAGCACAATATTTTAGTACTGCAGTGAATTTTTCCCATTTCACTTCAAATGTTTCTCCCCTAAATTCCTCTTCCCAATCCCAACCATGTAAATAAGTTCTAATTTCTTCTAAATCAGCCTTTTCATAACATCTAACTTTCATAACATTGTTACAAGGAACCCAGTCATTAGTTATTTCTAACTGCACCATATTGTGATCACTATTGGAAAATGGTTCCCTCACATGACACTTTGTTCCACCAAAGTCTATGTTAGTCAATATTACATCTAAAAACAATTTTCCCCTTGTTGGTTCCATCACTAACTGCCTTAGATTATTGAGGAGAGAAAATTCCAAAAGTCTTTCACCAAAAATAGATGCAGCAGAACACTTATCCCATTTAACATCTGGGAGATTAAAATCACCCATTAGAATCAAGTTATTAGCAGAGTCTACATTCTTTAAATTATTGTAAAACTGAAGGTTTTCTTCACATGAATTACCAGGTGCTCTGTATCCAACCACTATTGTAATTTTCTTTCCAACTTTAGGGTAAATATTTACCCAAGATTGTTTTATATTAATGATTCCATTTCCCATACTCATTTCACTAGAGTCTATAGCATTCTGAATATGAACTGCCACACCACTTCCCCCCTATTTTTGGACTGATTTTTTATTTTTATTTATTTAGTTTTTGTTTACAGGATAGGTGCACTAGCCAAAGCAATGACTATTTTCAGGTACGACCCGGGAGGGTACAGAGCAACAACAGGAAACAAATTACAGTACATAGTAGACAATAGCAGAACATATGAACAATGTCAGCAGGTGAAAAACAACAAAACAAGGTAAAATACATAACAGTGTGAAAGTGAACAGCAAAATTGCTAGTAGTAGTTACTTTATTGTTCAGCAAAGCTATTACAAGTTACTTATTGTAGTCAAAAATCACATAAATGCAATTATTCCATAGACATACAATTGGCTGCTGATAAACATTTGTAAAAATCTAAAGGATATAAAACCTTACATTTAATAATTTATTAAGTTTAGTTTTAAAGAAATGTTGTTGATAAAAACTTTGCTACATTTTGTAATACAGTTTTCTCAGTGCAAGTAAAAAAATATTCAATACTCTCATCTGAGGGGAGATTAAGTCCGCTAAGTATAGAACCCAACCATTTTCTTCTATTTTGTTCAAAAAGAGGGCATAATAAAATAATATGTTTCAGATCATCTTTATATAGTTTATCACATTTACAAAAAGGAGACATAACATTACTTCTTTTTTGCCTGTATAGAATGAACTGTGCGTTATAACTTTCAGTTCTGAATCTCGCATATGTTCTCCTGAGTTTTGGACACGTTAAATATGTTAAGTATGGCTCAAGTCCCCAAAGACTTTTAAATCATTTGTAATCATTGTGTAATTTAGACTGAGCCAGTTTAGAAAATGTTTGATTTGGGTCCAGATCTCGTATTCTATATTTTACTATGGAAGCAATCTCATCCCAAGATTTTATATATATATCATAAAGAGTATGTCCCAGACCCAAAGGAAACATAATTTTCCTAATTAACTGTATAGAAGGATGTACAAAACCCAAAGTTTCCATCTTAATCTCCTCCTCAAGACACTTTCTAGTAAATCGGTAATCCTGAAGTGAAAAAATGTTAAGCAAAAACAAAATTTGTTTTTCCTTTATTAAGGAGCTCAGAGAATATTGACCGAGTTCCAATCTGAGAATACAATTAGGAGTGCCTGAGGGTAGCATAAGAATATAACGGTATAATTTATTAAGTGAAATTTCTAGTGGATTAATATTGGCAAGTCCCCATATTTCTCCTCCATATGTTATACTGGTTTTGATTTTTGTATTAAGTACCCTTAAAACCCCTTTTATCGAGGTCTTCCCCATTTTAGCATGAAATATTTTAAATGCATTCACAGACAACATTGTCCTATTTTTACTGTATTCGATGTGCTTATTCCAATTTAAGTTATAAGAAAAGTGAACTCCCAAATAATCATAGGTTTTGACTATCTCTAGTTTTTCACCATTTATTCCGAAATTAGGTTCATGTCTGGGAGTATTTCCAAAAATCAGAATTTTGGTTTTATTTAAATTTACAATAAGATTTCTCTCTCTGCAGAGAGTATCAAAACATTTCATTTTCCTTCTAAGTCCCAATGCAGTGGTGGATAAAAGGACCAAATCATCTGTATATGCTAAGCTATCAATTCTACTTTCGTTAAACTTTTGGCGCATGAAATTCTGTATTTTTGATTTCAAGTAGAATAGAATTTAAGTATATATTAAAGAGTGTAGGTGCTAATATACAGCATTGTCTAACCCCAGTGTTTGTCCAAAATGCCTCTGTGGTATGGCCATATTGATTGTACTGAATCTTTGCCCATGTGTGTTCATGTAACCTCATAATGATGCCCAAAAGTGTCTTCTCCAGTCCAAGTTTTTCCAGTGTAGTCCAAAGTATTTTTCTACTAATGCTGTCAAAGGCTGCTGAAAAGTCCATTAAGCAACAATAAAATTTTGATTTCCGTATTTTTGTATACTTCCTTGCTAGATGATGTAAAACATAGCAATGGTGGATTGTGGACCTATTTTTTCTAAATCCATTTTGGGCCTCGTCCAGAATTGAGTTCTCTTCCAACCATATTAATAACCTACCAAGTATAATTTTTGAGAAGATTTTTTTGAGAAACATCAATAAGGCTGAGGGGTCTGTACATCCTTGGTTCCTTTAGATTACCCTGTTAAAAAATTGGGAATATGATGCAACCAGTCCAACTGTTAGGGTATCTTAAGTTCTGAACAAATCCATTATACATTAAGTAGAAGAGTGGAGTCCACCATTCTTTAAAGGACTTACAGACATCTCCAATAATTTTATCAGGTCCAGGTGCTTTGTTAGATTTTAAAGAGTTTAGGGAGTTAAATATTTCTAATTCTGTGATCACAAATGGCTTCAGGAAATTTGCCTCATATCTTATATTTATTTCCATTTCTTCTTCACCTTTTGAAAAATATAGCTCTTGAAAGTATGCAATCCAAAGTTGTGGTGTAATATGACATTCTATATTCTCTTGATATTTGTTATGACCTTGTGCTACTATTTTCCAAAATTCATTACTATTTCTTTCAATAACTGCTGATCTTAGTTTTTCCCATAGAAGAAAGGAGTTTTTATTGTTTTCTTCTTCTAATACTTTCTTATATATCTCCCTTTCTTTCCTTAAGTTCTGATAATCCATTTTGTTTTTATTTATATTCTTCCTATGTTGTCTTAATATTTTAGAAAAACTAGCTTATGCTTTTCTACATCTTTGATTAAACCATGTTTTAGCATGATTTGAATGTTCTTTTTTGATTGTATTATTTTTCCTACGAAAGGAGCTCAATTTTATTCGAATATTTTCCCAAATATCATAAATACCAAAATTAGCCTTATCTTGGGAGGAGATTGCAGTTATTTCTCCAGAATAGAGTGTTTCCTGCAATTGCTTTTGATAAATTGGGTTCCATCTGATTCTTTTTTCATTAATTTTTTCTTCATACTCAACAGTATTCCCCACATCTTGAAATGCACCAGTAAAATTATTGTCTATAGTAAGAGACAAAGGAAGATGAGAAGATTCTGATCGCGCAGTAATTTCCAGTTGATAAGTTATTTTTAATCCCTCCAGATTTGCCCATATCAAATCAGGAATAGAGGATCCAAAAGGACCCCTGAAGGTTAATTTCCCATATTGTCCCCATTAGTTCTTCCATTTAAAATACAAAAATTCCTACTGGCAAGTGCTGTGAATAATTCTCTACCCCTATGTTTAAATCTTTTTTCCAATGTAGATCTTGATGAAGTCAGTCTAGGGTTGATTACTTCCAAGGCATCAACTAGAGTTGAATATGAGCTCTCTGAGATTCCTCCCTTTATTCTAGCATTAAAATCTCCCAGTATAAAAATAGGCCAGTTTCCTTCTGTTTCACTAATAATATTTAAATGTAATTTAAGATTCAAAATATAGGGATCCTCTATTCCTGTAGAATTGAGCTCTGGAGGAAAATAGACATTATACAATATTATTTTCTGAGAGTTCTTAGAGAGTTTGAGGGCCAGAATATTATAGATCTTAAGCGGTAGTTCTCTTATTTTCAAATTTAAACAAATCTTTACTAATAGTATTAAACCACCCTTATATCTACCAAATTTCTTATCTCTGATTGCTGGAAAACTATAAGGTGCATAACCAGGAAATCTAGGAGTTACCTCTTTCATGCACCAAGTCTCTTGGAGAGCAATTATATCAAATGTTTCCAAAAAGTTAACTACCTCAGGGTCCATGATTTTCAAATGAAGACCTTCAATATTCCATGACAGGATAGTTAATTTTCCCTCTTTATTACTATTCTCCCAAACAAATGTATCAGATTCTGGATGTCATTCTGAGTCCAGATTTATTAAAGTTTAAAAACCATTTAAATCCCTCCAATTCTCAAGATCTATAAGGGGATAATCTATATCCTTTTCATCTTTCCTAATGGGATCCTCCCCCATTTCTCTTCCCATTTCATGTGGGTAGATGATATATATGCCCAATTTGTCTAAACTTTCCACCAAATCCAGAAATATTTTGGCCTTTTCAGAGTTTTTAAAAGTACAATCAATTTGACTAGAACTGGATACATTTTTGTAAATTTTAATATGATCTACCATATTCCTGGATATTTTAGATCCAGAGATTCTTGAAAGAAAGGAGAGCAATTCCTCTCTAATACTAGAATCAGAGTCCTGTCTAGCTGTTTCCCATCCAAATATAACCACTGTTCTACACAGCTAGCTCTCATTTATTTTTTTCCCATATTTGTCAATTATTTCAGTTATCTTTGCTATATCTCTTACCTCATTCTTTTCCTTTCTTATCCTTTTGGGGCTTATTCTCATGGATACCATTTCAACAGGATTACAGGAATTTTTAACTACCCTAAATCCATTGTTATCAGATTTATTTTCTAAACTGGTACTTTTAGGGACTAAGATAGGTAACTTAATTGTAATTCCTTTTCCCTCTAAAGACTTTTTTTATCCATAATCAATTTGGCCATTTCCTCAGTTTCACAATATAACAAAATTGTATCATAGAAGGCCATATTTGGTGGTCTCATGATAAATATCTCTTCATTCACTAATGATGGTGCAATCCCCAGCACATGTAACATTCTTGCCTTTAGATCCTCCCTAGTTTCTGTTATAGGTCTTAAGATTCCAGCTATCTCAATCAGGTATTCCATCTCCCCTTCTATTAATTTGACCTGAGATTTTGTTACCTGAACTGAATCAATCTTGTTATCTTTGACCATACTGCTAACTGATGTTGTCATCATAAAGCTAGACACATCCTCATACGTGAGGTTAATCTTTTCCTTTGTTTCTGCTTTGTTAGTTTTTTCCTTAGATTCTATTGGATCTGCTCCAGTATTTCCACTATCTTTTTTGTATACTGACAAAGTTTTCCCTTTCTTTACTTCCTTGCTGTTATGTTCTATAGTCTTAACTTTCTTTTTAGTTGTTATTTTCTCTTGCTTACTTTTTCCATTTTTAAGTACCGTAGAAGTTGCTTTTTTTGCTTTGACTATTGTTTTGTCTGTTGTTTTGATTTGCCAAAAACAGAATCTGCTTTTATTTAAGTTAAGAGGTGTTGGCAATGAGACTTGAACCCCCCTGTTCTCCATTTTTTAAATTTTAGGTGACAAATCGTTTTCGCTTGTAATCTCTTCTTGTGTCCTCATATCTTTATTAAGGTTTTAGATACATGCTTGATTATAGAATATATCTATCCTAATATTAGTCAGTTCTTCTTTCAAAACTAAGATGTTCTCCAGAACTCTAATATCTGCATGATATTTATGTTTGATTGTTTCCAACATTTGTTTTGATAATGAAGAACTAACCATAAAATTCCTTCTATTATAGGTATGTTCTTCTACATGGTCAAAACATCCAATCTGAGGGATATCCCTAGTTTCTGAGGAATTTACTTCAGGGCAGTGAGTTTCCATGAGAATATCCCCATTTTATTTAGCCATTTTTTTGAGACCTTCTATAGTTGTGCTTAATTCTTGGATAATCCCCTGTTACCTTTAATCCCTTTATGTGGTACATCCAGATTGGAAGGATGCAAAGATGGTCCTTCAGACCTCAAGTGAGTATTAGTTCTTGAGGTATGATAACTTTCCATATTAAAGGGATTAAGGGATCCATCAGTAGAAAGGGCTATAACTGAATGGTTGAAACTATTATTGCTATTACTTTCTCCACTTTCTTTCTGAAAAAAGGTTTCCCATTCATAGTTGTTAAAAGAGATTTCTTCTGATTTATTAGAATAATTTTGGGAATACTCAATGTACGCCCTTTCCAGAGAACAATAATCTTTTCCCAAATTGCCAGCTCCATTTATTTCTAATGAGGCAGTACATTTTGGAGTAGAGAGAAACCTAGGGCCTCCTTTCTTGTAAGTAAGTAAAATTTATTTTTAAGCGCTTTTCAGAAACCAAAGCGCTGTACAGGTGAACAAACATTTAATTACAGAGTATAACAATAACAATAATAATAACAATAAAATCACAGTAAGTCTCCATACGCCTTCAGAAATAAATAAGTTTTTAACTCAGACTTACAACTCTCGACGGTCAGGCAGCTTCGTATCTGACGAGGTAGAGAATTCCACAGGGTTGGGGCCGTGTAAGAAAATGCACATGCCCCAGATGTTTTTAAACTAACCCTGGGAATCTCTAGCAATCCCTCGTCAGTGGATCGGAGTGAACGAGACGGACAGTAGGGAGTAAGGAGATCTTGTAGGTACTACGGTCCCTGTTCATGTAGGGCTTTGTAGGCCAGTAACCCGACCTTGAAGGTGATCCGCCACTGAACTGGCAGCCAGTGCAGTCCGCCTCAGCCCATATGTCTGTTATTTTCAGTTGTTTCTTATTTGTACTACTATCAATATGATTTTTATCCTGCGCTACAGACATGTTTTTTAAATTGGATAAAGAATTCAATGATTTAGACTATAAACTAACTTTATTTTCCTGTATAGCAAGTTTTTTCCCTCTGATATTACCTTTAGCTTTCTGTTCTTTAAGGGTTGGTTTTATTTTCAAGCCCGGGATACTGTCAGTACCAGTTGTTTCCTTAACTTCAATTTCAGGAGAAGTTGCCCCAAGGGTCAAACTTCCCTTTCCACTTCTAGTTTGAACCATGTTAAAACAAGAAGAGAAAAAAAAAGACTTTTCCACAAATTCAAGTTCCAAGTACAATCTCTATCAATAAAAGTCTATAATTTAGTCAGTTCCAATAGTCAGTAGACTGAAAGCATATTAGTCCTAAAAAAGACCAAACTCCAACTCCAGGATATTCCAACGCAGTGTACCAGCACAATTAGAAACTATCTGTAATGTAGAACACTAGGGAGTCTTTCAGAATCTTTATATTCCTATTGTAGTAAACTGCTGAGGAAAGTAAGAAATCCTTGTCAAAGCATTGAACTTGTAATGTCTTGTAATGGCTTTGAGTCCCCTTTTGACTATGGCCCTGAGATGGTGAACCATGTACAGCAGAAAATTCTTGCACAAAAGCACCTCCTTTCCTTCTCTGCACTAAAAGAGGATAAAAAGAAAAAGGCTAATAGGGGAAATAAGTTGGCAGGGATATCAATGTTTAGTGCAGTTTTCAACACAATTTTAAATGCATCAATATATATGGTTAAACCAAAATATGTCTGTAAAGAAATACCATCTAAAAAGCTAAGCTTTCTATCTAAAATAAATCCTAGAAAAACCTTAAGTGCTAACATATGCTGACATAAACTCTAAAATGAAATTTAAAGTAGGATGCTAGAATACTCACTTCTCAGTAGTTTCAATAAAACCCCTCAGTAATCGAGAATACAGCACCCGCTTGTCGACGCCTGTTATTATAAAGAGATTCTAAAGTGTATGCCAGTCACTCAAACAATGTTCTGAAACATTTTATCATTTCAAGTTATTATAAAAGCAAGGCCTTCTCATCGGCTATCCACAGCATACAGCGTACAGTGCTGATAATGCCTGCTTCCGAGCGCTGTCACACTTTTGTATTTAGAATAGAGTTTAAAGTGAAGTAAACAGAGAAGAAGCAGAACTTTGTAGCATAAACTGAGAATAATGGGAACGATATCTACATGTGGTCCTTCACTTCAATCTCCTTAGCTCCTTTGACTAGATGTCTCACGCAATGCCAAATGGCCGTAGTACAAATTACGACCGTTAGTATCCAATACAAGCAAGCTCAATATAATTTAATTAAGGAAACTATTCAATTGATCTGCTCACATAGTTGAATTGCAAAAGCAGGGCAATTGATACTTTCCTTCCAATTGGCTAACTGGCAGCAATTTTGAACCTCCTTGTTAGTAAGTAATTATTAGATTATTAAATAATTCTAATGAATTAGAATCAGGTCAGAGATGAATAAAAGATTAATGAAATTTCAGATTGGTTTAAAATCCAATTTAGTCCAATTGTATCTGATTAATCCAAATTAACTACTTTTGATTCTAAATTAACAATAAGCACAATTTGCACGATTTGCACGATTCGCACAGAGTTTTCCAGAAAGTACCTCGTGTTTTCTAACTAAACATTTAACTGACCTCTATTTAGCAATAAAACCAAAACCAAAGAAATGAAACTAATATAGCTTGACTAATTAAAATATCCAAGGATATGCAAATCATCCACCCAGTACATGCAACAGTAAGCACCGAAGCACTGAGCACAGAATCGCAACAGAAACAAACATAAGGCAAAAAATGAAATACAAAGAAATCAATCAATTTAAAATATATTAAGTCAAAAATCTAAGTTATATAAATCCCAAACCAGAACCCCTATGTTTTTAACCAGAATAAAACAGCCAAAAAAATAAATAAATTGGGTTGGGTAGCAGATATTCAGCAATAGGGACGAATTAATAAAATACAATAAACTGTGAACTATATAATACAATTACAGTTAAGTGACTTCAAATTTTTAGTTACTCTGACCTCCATGGTCTTCTCTGTTATATAATCTGTAATTTATAAATTTTCTTAAAAATTATCATAGAGGGCATCTGGTATCTGACACTGATGAAGGGAGGAAAAAAAGTATAGGGCTTATAATTATTCTATAGTTTCCATCATAGTTTCTTTCTTCATTAAACCTCCAGTTCCAAATTCATAAAAAACATGGAGCTTATTGAGGATACCGATCCTCCGCAGGACCACTCCAGCTGTCCCCTCCTCCGGTATGGTTCCCCACCTGGACTCCTAATACCGGGGGAGAGAAAAAGGACTCCTCAAGCAAGCCTGTTTGGTTCTACAGCACAAGTTAGCCTGGAAAAAGCACCAGAATTAAGGCACTACCACCGCCTCTCACTGTTCTACAATATATTCAGACTCTCATTAAAAGGTTGAGCTCTGCACAGACAACGGTGGCATACCTGTTGTAGAGCAGTGGCAAGTGTTTCTGGTGCTTCTGCTGGAGTGCTCTTCCTCAGCCTCTCTAGCATGCAGCTGTGCAGTCAGATTCCCAACATCACTTCTCCGGTTTCAGGGGTAGAAAATCAAAAATGCTAGTAGCTATACACTAAATCAAAACTAGGAGTATATTGCAGAAAATAGGGGAGGATAATACCATGATGACTATAATCTATAAAATAGTCAATACAGGATAGGTGTAGTAGAAAATATAGGGCATGGAGGAAAGAGGGTGGGATAGGGTAGAAATTGGGACAAGATAAGAGGGAAGAATCAGTTGGAGAAAGGGTAGTAAGAGCAGGGTGGAAGCAAGTGCATTCATTTGCTATACTTTGTATCCTGCTATGGAAAGAGTCAAGTCAGTGTCAGGCCACCAAGTTTCAGTGATTTCACAAATGTGCACATTCTCAGTCTTAATAAGGTGTTCTAATTCATCTATTTTGTTTACTATGCTCCTTGCATTAATAAACAGTATTTTTAATCTACTACAATCTGATGTTTTGCCCTCCCCTTTCTCAGTTTAAAATGCCTGTTGATGGGTCAGATTTTTCTGAATGCACACCAGATACGGATCTTGCCAAGACATACTTTCCTGCTATGTTAAGATGTAGGCCATCATTTGCATAGAGAAGGGGTCTCCCTTTAAAATCAATCAAATTTTTCTAAAAAGTGAAATCTAACTGTCTTGATTGATATTCCAGCCTAGCGTTAATCCTCTGTATTGTTAGGTTTTTCTCAGGATGACAAGCTAACAGTGGTAGAATTGCCGATATTACTGCATTTGTCCCTTTTCTTTTAATAAGCAATGCCATGTCAATTAACTCAGATACAATATCCTTCTCATGTTCTCTCCCCAGTTCATCGACACCAGCATGTATTATGACTGTCTTGTACTCTGTCCCACTGTTAAGAAGTTTAGTTAGCATTTTATGTATATCTGAAGTTTTAGCTCCTGGTAGGCAATTTACTTCCTTGGTAAATTTATTATTACAAATTATGGAATCAAATCCCCTAAGTAGGGAATCCCCTATAACAAGTTACATGCACCTTTGGAATTCTGCTTGATCTGAATTATTCTGAGTAGACATACACTGGCTATTTATATCCTCAGCTAATACTGAAAATCTATTTGAAAGTTCTAATGTTGCATTCCTGTATGTCAGGGCTCATTTCCTGTTATCCAGGTTCATTTTATTTGGTATCACATTTCTATAATGTCCCTGTTTTAAACTTATCAGTTCACTTCTTGGAGTTTCTGCCTCAATGCATTTAGGGCATTTAAATTAGACTAGAGTTTTGTCAAGTTTGCCCGACATATACATATTACATGTTATACATTTGATGACAGATCCAGTTTCACATAGTATATTCAGCAAATGTTCACTAGGTTCCTTCATGATTAATACTGCTGCGCTTGATACCAAATAAAAATCCTAGCCCACAGGAGGGGGGGAAGTAATACAAGTATGCGAGGTGTGCTGAAACACAGGTAACAATTTAAAATAGAAAACAATTACTACGCCTCACTTTACTGTAGAATAATATCTGAGTTTGTCCTGCTCCCCTTTGGTCCAGCCAGACACACCTGACATGCGCAAGACACGCGTGTCTCTGTGCATGTCTCTGTGTGCGGCCGATGCGCACTCACCCCACTTGAGCTCACACTGCTCACTGCTGGCAATGTTTTTATAGTGTCTGTGTCCAGGAAGTGCAGACCTGGTCACGTGACCTCTCTCCTGCCAAGTGCTACACTGAAAATTAAAATATTTTAGAAATTAAATAGGGGATAGTGCAAGTAAGGGGTTCCCTTTTAAACAGTGCTTGCTCTACTGCTCTAAACTGGGTAAAATAAAACAGTTATTGCCTGTATTAAGTAAGCCCTCGTTCTCCACTTTCTACTACAGATGGTTGCTAAGCAGCTATACACAGAGGGTTACAATTAAAATACTGGCCCATAGTTACAACTCCCAGAGCCTTACTGTCTCACAGGTGAATTTCTGTCACACACAGCATCGGCCTCTGAACAACCCACTCCACAAAAGGATCTGCTCACTGGGAATGATTTTTTTATAGTGTCCATGATCAGAAAGTGCAGACCTGGCCACGTGACTTGTCTTCTGCTGAGTGCTACATTAAAAATTAAAATATTTCAGAAATTAAACAAGGGATAGTGCAAGTAAGGGGTGGTCCCTTTTAAACAGCACTTGCTGTACTGCCCAAAACTGGGAAGAATAAAGCAGCTATTGCCTGTATTAAGTAAGCCCTCACTCCCCACTTCCTACTACAGATGGTTGCTAAGCAGCTATATACAGAGGTTCACAATTAAAATACCGGCCCATAGTTACAATGCCCAGAGCCTTACTGTCTCACAGGTGAATTTCTGACATATAGCATTGGCCTCTGAACAACACACTCCACAAAAGGGTTACAGTATACAGAAATAAAATGAAAAGATATATACATGTAAATGCACTAAAACTGTTAGCTAAAAGTCTACCTTATCTTTTGAAGTTCATAAAAAGTAGGTACAGTCTAATTCTTAGTCTCCTGTGCTTGAGGTCAAGAGAATGTCCAGAGGAAAAGTGTGTGCTGGCAGCCACTGTGTCTCAGCAGTTTGGCTTCTTGTGTGTGTCAGGTGGAGTCCAGATGAAAGGTGTGTCAAAATGCCCTGAGCTAGGGCTATTTATACCTCTGTTTCAACTCTGGAAATAGTGAGTGAAAATCCCACAACATTTAGGCCAGTATATGGTACTCTTGCTCTTTCCTTACAACCCACTTTCTAGCTATCCTTTTATGTGTCAGGGTCCCACAGGAACACCATTGGTATTAGGGTGTTATGAATTCACACAGGTTTTCTAGGAAGCATGTTTCTTTCCTGTTACCTCATAAAATGTAACATATCATAACAGCTTCCTCGGATCAAAGCATTCTGCTCCTGAGTGCATGGTTTTATGATCTACAAATGGATTTTGGCATATCTCTGTTAAACAAATTGGGAATGAAATCTCAGTTCCTGGCAAGCAGCTGGCCTACAGGTCAAAAAAAGATCAAACCCCTTTTAAAAAAAAAAAGAAATTCAGCCTTTTTCTCTAGGTGCCTTGAAGTAGCATTGGCATTTTCTTGGCATGTACATATACACAGAATTACATAAATATATACTATATATATATATATATATATATATATATATATACAACAAACTTCGTTAATGCATCATTTAGAGTTAAAACACAAAAAGTCAGGAAATGAAAAATCTTTAGGGTTGCCTCTCCCTCCCCCATGGACCCACCAATCATCCCAAGATTGACAGATGATGGGGTGTGTCATTGGGGTTGGTTGTGAGGCCTAAATGTTACCCCATACCTTGTGTAATCATATTGAGATGCAACAGTGAACAAGAATGGGGCAGCATTTAGGCCTCACAACCCCAATGACACACCCCATCATCTGTCAATCTTGGGATGATTAGCGTGTCCATGAGGTGGGGAGGGGCAACCCTAAAGAGTTTTCATTTCCTGACTTTTTGTATTTTAACCCTAAATGATGCATTAATGCAGTTTTTTGCATATAATTTCCTTACTTTTTTTTCCTTACTTACTGTGGTGAGTGTGTGTGCATGTGTGTGTGTGTGAGTGTGTGTGCGTGTATTGATGTATGTATGTATGTGTGTGTTTGTGTGTGTTTTGCATGTGTTGTGTTTTTGTGTGCTGTGGGTATGATGTGTGTGTATGTGTGTGGTTTGTGTGTGCGCGGTGTGGTGTGGTGTGTGGGGGTTGTGTTTGTTATGTTTGTTGTGTGTTGTGGTTGTGTGGGGTGTGCTGGTGTGTGTGTGTGTGTGTGTGGTGTGGTGTATGTACACATGTATGTGTGGGGGGAGCGTGGCATGGGGCAATTGTTATGTGGCTAGGACACTTAGTTTTCACATATAGTGTACATTTACTTCCTTCTACTAGTTGTCAGTGGTTGGATTACACATTGTCACATTTTTCAATCTGCTCATATTAAGATGCATATCTCATTTGCTTGGGGGTTCATAAAAGGTGTAATTCCTTTGGGTAAATATTAATATTGGTGTGAATGATGCTGTATTATGACTCTTGTACATACAGTATATCTCATTCCTACTAGTTACAGTATCTTTCCCAAGGAGAGAGAGAGGGAGAGAGAAAAGAAAAAAAAGCAGGATCCCTGGAGGATTTTATCCTTGGACATTTTCATTTAGATTCCTTAGACTGATTCTGTGCATTTTTGTTATACACTGACTCTGTGTTGAAATCTGCACTTATCAGGCTCATGGTCTCATTTTCTTGGGGGTCCTTGACAAGTATTTTTATTTGGCAATTATACTTACAAGTGATACCATCATGCATCATGTATATGTGTGTATGTTTAATTTGGGGCTTGTTTTCAACTTGCAGTTGCACCAAATTTCAGGACTGTGTCTCTTATTATCTGTTATTTAATCCACCAGGACACTTGGAATGTAAGTTGCAAGCTCATCTTACATGTATTAGACAGAATGCTATCCCAAGGTTTTTTTATCACTAGAATGCTTTCTTGGCATACTGATACATTTTTAAAATTTATGTGAGAAGAACTCTCTGGTTGTTGATAATTCTTGATAACCTTTGCCCTTCTGAGGCTTCTCAGTTAAAAGCAGACTGGTGTTAATTAGCTTATCCAATGTAATCTTCTGTTATATTTTAAATGTATATGTTAAACCAATGAGAATTATTTCTATGTTTTCAATATTATCTGGTGTTAATAGTATGGGATTTTCAAAATAACTGCCATAAAGCTTCTGAAGAAGGACCTGGTTGGTTTGAAAGCTAGAGCACTTTATTCTTTTGTGTAACATCCATGTTGGTCCAATAAAAGGTATCAAATCATTTGTTTCTGGATCTTACTTTTTGAGAAAGAATAGAAAACTAAGAACTTGTGGAAGTTGGTGGGAGCATGAGCCCTTTGGGCCCTGTGCTCCCACCAACTTGTAACCATGTCTCCACCATCAACACCCTCCAAATTTCAATGTAAAAGACCAAATCATGTCCGAGATATAACATGTTAAAGTTTGAGATTTTCATTCGTCAGAGTTGCAGAATTCCACACCTGTTGACATTTTACAGACACAATGACTGAAATGTACATCCATGACACTAAGGTTAGGTACCCTATCAATTTCAAGGAACCACCACAATGCAAAACACTGTCCTCAAAACGTAAATTGCATCATGCAATAGCTCTGCAAAAAATATTTTCTCCGACACGTACACACCATAATTCACATGTACAGGACATGCTGTCAACACCCTCTGTCACTAGCTGGAACAACTGCCATACCACTCTTCATCTGTCTAGTGGACTTCGCCAAAAGATAGGTCTCTACCCCAGTCTCACCATGACCAGTGAGTGTTTTCCATGGTGGATTTTATTGGTTTAAGGCATGAGAACCTTGTGGATAGTGGACAATGTGTGTCTCCACAAACAAACACACATACACACTCACACACATGCAGTGCGCACATATATGCACAAACACACACAGACACACACATAGCCATGCATCAGATCAATCATGTGAAATAAACATGAGAGAAGTTTAAAAAAAACTCATCAACAACCTTTACTGGAACAATATTTATTTATTTTCTCTGTTGCTGGAGAATGTCACCTAATCACAGTTGGCAATACATTGCACTTTCCACCAGCTAGGATCTTGATTTACAGTGGGACTAATTTTTTTTTTTTGTTCTTTCTTTTTTTGTCAACTATGGGAATGGGGAAATCACTATTAGAGTACTCATGATGCGGTATACATTAATAACAGGGAAATGCTGCCAATTTCCACACTGTTTACTAACATGATGAGATCTGTACCACACATTTCATTTGCTAAGAACTTCATTTACAAGGGGTCTCACTATGTTTTCCTTTTTTTGTTCTATAGGAAGAGAATCATCTATAGTACTCATGGTGCATGACATTATAGCAACAGTGATAGACTACTGATTTTTGGACTAACTGCGGCTCACTAATGATCTTTGGCCCCAAGCCTGCAAAATCTTTGGCTGCATTCGCAGCTGATTATTTTGCAGGCTCACAGTAAAAGAATTAAATCACAATGTTACTGTGCAAAGCAAATATTCAGTGGCTGACCCAGCCCTTTATTCACTTTGTCGGCTGCTGACAGGCAAATACAAACTGCAAGGAAGAAATGATTGTTTGCTTTTGTCAGTCAGGGACTGACAGGGGAAGGGACAAGAGGGATGTGCCAATCATGGAATATGTAGTGCTGACATGTAGGCTTGATGTCTGGGAGTGGGTCTTCTCGCTGCAAGAAATCTATTTCAGCAAATTAATACTTAAATTGGACAGGAAAGCAGCTTTTAGCTCCAGCATGGTTAATCAGTGTATGTCTTCATGCTGAATTAAACCATTAATCTACAATTTATTGTGCCTTGGTATCTTTTTTATGATTTCAATACACGCTATGGCTACTAATGGTGAAGCTGCTTCTCAACGTTCTTTTACTGCTCGAGCCTTCTGGTGGTAAGTGCCTGCTGCTGATGACAGTTTATGCATTCTACCTGCACATGATTCTCTAGTCAAGATCAGCACAATAAACATGTATACCTGAATCAAAACTATCCTGCATCCCAGAATGAAACTAAACTGAAATAGACTTGAGGGATAATGAAAAAGAAGGAGAAAATATGTCAACTAATAATCTCAGTTTCCAATATCCATGATAACCCTCTGTGTAATCAAAGTAATTTATCTCAAAGCCAACATCTGATTCCCTTACACATCCCCTAAGCAAACTAGCCTGCCTATATTCCAGCATGAATCCAGCTGACAGAAAGAGCAAGAGAGAGGAGGATAGGTGAGGAATTGTTAAAAAAACAACAAGCAGGTTGTACATCAGATGCTCCGTAACCCACAATTTCTGTAGCCTTCAGCATGTCTGTACTGACAGGGGAAGGGGGGGAGGTGGGGCAGACCAGGAAAGGGAGTGTAGACATTTTATTGTGTAGCACACTGCCCAAGTTAGTTTGCTCATTTATAAATGCTGCAGTTGCTCTCGAATTGTATATATATATTTTTAAGCATCCAGCAGTTAGCAGTTAATTACCAGTTAGTCTGTTCTGAGGCATATTGTTTTATTTGACATTACAGTGATACTGATTTAACTGATTTAACCCAGAAGAGAGTTTTATGTTTTTTTCTAAAAGACGGAGCTTTCACTGACTGAAGCTGGGCACTGCCGTAGGGCTCGTGATTCTGTACTGCAGTGCCCAGCTCCAGTCAGTGTACGCTCTGTCTTTTAGAAAAAAAAAAACATAAAATTCCCTTCTGGGTTAAATCAGTTAATCCAATAGCACTGTACCGTACAAAAAAAATATGCCTCAGAACAGACTAACTGGTGATTAACTGGTGACAGCTGGATGTTTAAAAAAATATATATACATCGACAGCAACTACAGCATTTATAGATCAAACTAATTCACAGTCAAATGTCTCCATTTCGGTTCCTGGTTGCCCCCCCACAGGCATGGACACTGCTGCATATCTTTCTTGTACAGTAATGCTAATGCAATTTATATCAACCTAGAAGGTGGCTTTGTTTTTTAACTGAGAACACAGGCTTATTTTTTTCTAGCTCAATCGCATAAACGAGACTTTTATACAAAAATAAGCAGTGCAATTGTGGTACTGATAACTGGTCTATGCAGAAGCAAAGTGAACAATTCAACAGGAATCAAGGGGTTCATGAGGTCATGCAGAAATTATGTCGGTAATTCAGAGTCAGTAAAACAGACTGTGCTAAACAATGGCAATGACAGCAGGTTACTAAAAAAAAAAGTTGCTACATAACCATTTGACAGCCCTCTAAGAATATGCAAGCCTGGCGCTAGTACTGTATATGATGCCAGAACTCAAACAGGCACGTCATGAACAAACCAGCACACTCACTTATCCTCTGTAAATACCGGAAAGGTTAGTACAGCAGCCACAGTAATGCCCATAAATAAATTATTACTATTAAAATAAAAATAACAAGTAAAAAAAAAAAACACTGCTAAGGCTAGTACAGGGAGAGTAGAACCATATGTCAGATTCACAAATATTTAATTAAAAAAACATGTTCAAAGACAAGCAGCCCTCCTACTGTGTGCCAAACATTTTTCAAATGTTAAATGCTCTTTCTTGATGTAGAACAATGATTTGCACCTGTAACATATTTAAATCCTAAAAACAATGTAGCCAAAGATTTGGGCAGTAATTGAGATGGCAGCTTGGATCAACTTAACTAAAGGAAGATGTATGCAGATGTATGGACTATGGTTGTAGACAAGTCCAAATTGAAATACTGTACAGTGACATCCCACTTACAGTTTCTTGGGGTAGGAAGAGACAGGTGCCCTACATAGCAAATCGCATGACATTTGAGGTGCAAAGAAGGGCTGTGAGCATTGTGCGTCACTTTGGATTAATACAATACTTGCTTCTTATTTAAGACCATGAAGAAATGGAGAACTGAATGAATGATTGTTTTAATCAATGCACCATAGAAGAGACTCTCATTGCACATTTTGATTTATTTTTAATGAATTAAGAGTAAGGTTATGCACTTCAGGTGGTCACGGTTCACTCAGCCCTAGAGTACTATCAATGCAATATCTCTGCAAAAAAAATTTCTCTGACAAGTAAACACCATAATTCACATCTACAGGACATCCTGAGTATACCCTCCAAATTTCAAGTAAAAAGACCAAACTGTTTCCGAGATATTTAAACTTAAAGATTGTTGAAATTGCCCTATCTAATGCATGATAAAACTTGGCCATCTTGTCCCTCCCTCACGATCAAAGAATCTCATGATCAAAGAATTTGCATGCTCACGATCAAAGAATTTGCAGGCTCATGATCAAAGAATAAGAAATGCTGTAAATCAAAAATTAGAAGGAACTCCAGGAAACCACCACCATGGTTCGACAGAACGAATCCCCCCGAGCAAAACCCATCCTCATTTGTCTTCCTAGGGCACCCCTGGGCTGAGAAATTTGATTTTTCAATTTGGCCATCTCGTCCCTCGCTTGCGATGCATGATTGCGATGAAAGAATCTCACGATCAAAGAATTTGCAGCTCGCGATCAAAGAACTTGGAGGCTCATGGTCAAAGAATAAAAAATGCTGTAAATCAAAAATGTGAGGGAATTGTGGTAAACCACCACCATGGTTCAATAGAACTAAGCCCCCTGAGCAAAACCCACCCTCATTTGTCTTCCTAGGGCACGCCTGGGCTGAGAAATTAGATTTTTTAATTGGGATATTTCATCCCTCCTCGCGATGCATGATCACGATCAAAGAATCTTTCAATCAAAGAATTTGCAGGCTCGCTATCAAAGAAATTGTACGCTCATGATCAAAGATTAAAAAATGGTGAAACGCAATTTCTAGACAGATTAAAATGAAACCAATGACATGCCTCGATAGAACAAAGCCCCTTGAGCAAAACCCACCCTCATTTGTGTCCCTAGCCCACCCCTGAGCTGAGATAATAGTGTTTTTAGCTCACGTAGCAAGATCACGATCAAAGAATCTCGTGATCAAAGAATTTGAAGGCTCATGATCAAGGTCATTAGCGAGCTGCGATCAAAGATTTTAAAATCTTATAACTCTATTTTTTGACCATTTTGGATGAAACCAAAGGCATGGCTTGGTAGATCGGAGCCCCCTGAGTAAACCCCATCCAAGTTTTACTTCAGGAGTGACCCCTGAGCCGAGATATTTGTATTTTTATGATTGGAAATCTAAAAATAAGATGGACGACCTCGTGATCAAAGAATTCTCAGGGTCAAAGATTCTTGAACCATGAGGCTGCAAATTCTTTGATCACCAGGCAGGACCAGATGGTCAGAACCCCATTCTTTGTTTGCAAAACATACATATAAATTTTCCTATTGATTTACAGTATAATGGGAATTAAAAGGAACATAACTTTTGAATGCCTTAATATTTTTTCACCAAACAGAAAGCAGCATGTTTGGCCACCAAAGCTCTTTCAAACAAGCTATTTCACAGAGTGGCATGCCACATGATGGCCACACAGGGCCACGTACAAAATCCCAAAAGCCACCTCCAAAAACAGATAATTTTGCATTATTCAGCATTTTCGTGCGCAAAGACCGTACATCTGACCAAAACAGAATTTGGTAGATCAAGAGATCTACCATGCCCAACCATGCATACTGAATCTCAAGCAAATCCATTGAACAGGGCCTAAGTTATTAATGTGCAAACTTTTGACTTTAACATAGAAGTGACATCTCAACCCCAAATATAGTGGCGCAATCGCTCCACTATTTATATATATATATATATATATATATATATATATATATATATGTATATACACACAACATAATTATATCTACAAATAAGGACTAGCAGTTGGGTAGCTTGGCACATCCACCAGAGACTGGAGTTGCTTTTGCACCTGCTGCCAAAAAGAAGATGGCCCATGTGTAAACCTTGAATATATGGAACCATGGACAATAAAGGGGCTCACAATTTCTCATAACCATATGAAAAGCACATCACAGAGTGCTCAGATGCCTGATCACATGATGAACTCTGACTTATTCCCAGCACAACTGTGACTCACTACTCCAATGCTCCCAGTGATCCAGAGTAATGGACCCCTCCGCTGCTCCCAGCACTTCAGTGAGGAACCCTCTGCAGCATCCAGCCTTCCAGTGATGGAGCCCTCTGCTACGCCTAGCACTCCAGTGATAGACCCCTCTGCTGCTCCAAGCACACCAGTGTTGGACCCCTCTGCTGCTTCTGGCACTCAAATGATGAAGCCCTCCACTGCTCCTAGCACTCTAGTGATAGATCCCTCCACTGATCCCCAAACTCCAGTGATAGACCACTCCGTTGCTCCTGGCACTCCAGCGATGGACCCTTCTGCTGCCCCTAGCACTTCAGTGACTGATCTCTCTGCTGCTGCTGCTGCTGGCACTTCTGTGACACATCCCTGAGCTGCTTCTGTTTCTAATAAGCACATAGTAGGTCCAGCAACTAAAACAAAAATGTTGAAGCCAGACAACATATAACTGGAAAAATTCTAAGCTGTCTACTATTCCAAAACATTTTATATCAGACAAGTGCTTGAATTCAATAAAGTAAAATGTGCTTTTACCATCAAATTCCTACACCAAGTTGTCAGTGGGTGTGTCATATGGCCACAATACCAAGACACTGATTTATTTATTTATTTGAATTTTGTTGACTGGGTAAGCTTGCTGAGACCAATGGTCCCTTTTTCAGGGGCGATCTGAAATTAGTTACAAAAAGGAAAGCACATGGCATTGGCCATCATACAGTACAGTAGACCACCATACAGTACAGAAATCATTATCTACATTCATAAGGGAGATGTTTGTTCTACACATAGGCAAACATATTAGAGAAGATGCTACAGAATATCAGTTGCACATATTTGGTCAACACTTAGGTAAGATTACTTATGGAGACATTACAGGAAAAACAGCTACACAACACAGTGTGGGACATGCCATTAGTTACCATAGTACAATAAGGAGATCGACAGTAGACTAAACTACATTAATTATCCTTGTAGAAAGTGTTAAGTATGGTTCAAGGATAAGAGCTTTTAGTCTATGCAGCAGAAACGGTGTCTGCCTCAGGGGGAGGAGAAGGTATGTGAAAGTAATCTAGTTTGGGGGAATTGATGTACTGACCCAAGTATTTTAGGGAAGAAGCCCATTTAGTGAGCACAGGTGCAATTATTTTTTGTGGAAGCATTTGCTCTTAGTAAGTGCTTGAATGTGTGGAGTGAGGGGGAGTTCTGCATGATTGTGGAAAGCTTGTTCCAGGACTGCATGATTCAATATGCAAAGGACCTTTGTCCAACAGCCATGGATATTCTGGGTACCATAGAGAGGGGTTGCGATACTGAGCAGAGAGTCCTGACATGCTGCCTATGTGCAACAGAGTCCTGGTTTGCTGTCTATGTGCCACAAGATTCTGGAGGTGAGGTAGGTGATAATTCAGAATTTTGTACACGAGGCAGAGCAATGGGTGCATAATGATGTTGTCCAGTTGGGGCCATTTTAATGATGCAAGTGTTTTGCAATGTTGATGTGGTCCACAATAAAGACTTCTTCATTGGCCAGTAAATCTTTCTGGACAAGGCATTTTTGAAATTGCACCTGAAATACTGCAACTTATTACAAGAAGATTTGAAAAGCTCCAGAAGTGCTGTAACTGAAGACTTTTTACTTTTAGATATTATCACAAGTTGCTAAAAAGCACACTTTTCAAATATATATAACTTTTTCTCTGATTGGCACAGTATTTAGTAGCCATTTACAACACAGACCACAATTACTAAACTTTTCTGAAATTAAGCACTTGTTTGGTGTCTTTGTTACATGAAAAACGCAAGTGTGGTCAACCATTACATTGAGTGTCCTCTGTTACATTATAACTTTAAAGACTGTTTTTCTTGGGCATTTCAATGTAAGTTATCTCACAACAGAGTCCACTTTTCACTGTTGCATCACAGCACCTAGAAATGCTTGAAAAAAACTGATCTGCTCTGGATTTGAAAATTGAACCTTCACATCACACATTGGTGCAACATTTTCATGAACATACCCATATTATACTGGTGTGGTAGTGCCAGTATAGTTAGGATTGAGCAGAGCACTCAGTGTTACATCCAATTTTGTACCTTAAAAGCTTTGTTGGGCTAGCCTAAACATTTGCACGCATGATCAGGATGGTATAGTCTCAAGATATTAAACGGTTTGTGCTGGCACCTTTTATGGTTACTGAGATCTAGAGTGCTGATTTTTGGAAACGTAAAGATTTTGTCCCCTATATGTAACATGTTTTTTTTTTTTTGTTGTCACATACAACCTAGATGATATAGAATTTTCTCACAAAACTTTCAGAGTAGAAGCAGCCTGTGCTGAGGTAATGCATGAAGGTTTCATGAAAAAATATTAAACAGTTCAAGAGTTATTAAGATTTAAAGTAGTTTTTTTAGATAACCCACTGATATGAACAATAAAAAAACATCTATCATGAGGGCTTTTTCTCAATGATTTACTTGTAAGAAAAAAGTACTGATCATGATAGATGCCATCTTTTTTTTAACCCAAAAAACTGAAAATACAGAAAAATGATGCAAATTCAAAAAGCAAACACTTGAATCTAGATAAACGGGACCTTTTGACCTAGATTCTGGTATTAGGTTTGGGGAAAATATGACTAGAAATATCATTTCTGGGTATCCCAAAATCCTGGGTGCCCAGCTAGTGTGAGAAGCCCATTATCCACGTCCTCAATATGAGAATAGCGGGATATTCTTGAATTGTGAAGCCACAGCTGGAGTCATGCTGCTGGCTTCAGTTGGAGCAGTGAGGCAGTGATCCCCTGATCTCTCTCTCTTTCTCTCTCTAATATCTCTCTATCTCTCTATCTATCTATCTATCTATCTATCTATCTATCTATCTATCTAGCTATCTATCTATCTATCCATCTATAGCAGACCTGGGTGTCCACCCCCGGTACCACTACTTTCTACCCATTCCCTCCATGTTGTCTGCCCCCTTCCCAATAAAAATAATTATTTTCAATAGAGGACTGGAGTGCCGACACCCAGTAGTGCTTCTTTCATGCCCCTCCCCCAGTTACCCCAAAAAAGAAATAGGTGGTGGCACCAAGCTGCCCATCCCCAGTGCTGCCGAAGATCATCCCAGTAGTAGGGTGCCCAATCCCAAGTGTCATCTTGCCTATTCCCCATAAAAAAAAAAAAAGAAAACAGTTCATTGATGTCTTTGGTTTAACATACAATAAAGAAAATTGTTTCTCACCAATTTGACCACTCCAGACCCACACCCACTCAACCCTGACCACCCACTCAGCACCCTTCACTCCACCCTCACACACCCTCACTCAAGTTGAACATGTCTCACATTGTAGATCCACTCTCCGATCAAAGACATGTCTTGCTTCTGGAACCAGAGATTGCTATATGAGAAAATAAGGTAAGTCCAGTTTAATGTACTGCAATGGACCTGCTTGGGAGGGCCCACGCCTATGCTCAGAAACCTCATAGGGGAAGCGACTCCAGAAGGTTTCTGGGGAAAGGAGGGGCATCAGGTTCTGGTGCTTTTTGTGTGTCTTGTGATCGTGCCTGTATAGTATATCATTAGAGGGAGAATAAATGATGGGGAAGGGTGGTATACAAGGAAACATACCACTTGGGGGGTTAATGAGCTCATGAAGCTATGAGCCCAAAGGGCAAGTGGCTTCATGAACTTGTTAGCTCCCAAGTGGTATATTTCCTTGTATGCCACTCTTCCCCATCATTTGCTTCACATAATACATGGTGAGGGGGCTGGAATGGCGGAGTAGTCAGTATTATGCACAATGCTACTTTAATTTAACAATATCTGTTGTATACACAGTTCATACCTCAGTTACTTCACAGTAGGCAGTGTATAGGCAGCATTTTGTAAATATATATGCTATACACAGTATTGTGGAGGTGCTGTAAGGGCAGTTCAGGTGGTTGCATTGTATAGATGTTGGCAGTGATGGGTCCATTTATTGTACCGGTATGCCCAAACAATGTTATGTTAGGGGATCCTGTACCTGTTGCTGCCTGGATAGTTATAGAGTGGTTTTGGCTGGTGGGTGGGTGGTGTACAGTACCTGCAGGATGCTGGGGTGGAAGGAGTGGTGAGAGCTCCAGGGGGTCTCTGTTAGTTGGTGGCATATTGAATGCTGCTGTGAGGTGCTTCTTTAAAGGCAGGTGCTGCAGTGGGGTCCTGTTGCAATTTGTGTTTCTGTCTGGTGATGTCATAGAAGATGTCGGCAGTTTTAGTGGTGCTGTTGAAGGGAAGACATGCTGTTCACATCTCGTTCGTGCTCTGGGAGGGAGGACATGCCATGCAAAGGAGCCACTTGGAAGACACAGCTGTACTGCAGCTGTCGATTGGCTGCTGGTTCTAGCCAATTGGGTATAGTGTTGTCCTTACATGATGGCCAATCGAGAGACACACTGTATGTCTGTGTGAGGGACAGTGACTGTGCAGTGTGACGTCTCCTGAAATGAATAGGCTGTGCTTTGCAATTTGAATTTCTTTGGGGAGTTTGTAAAACAGGCTCTGCATTTGCTTGAGGAGGGTGGTCATGAGGCACAAGTGATAGCAGTGTGTCAACATTCTTGCAGCAGCAATCCATGAGTTCTTTGGGGCAGAAACGCATGACCTTGCAGTCCTGGAGCCTGTACTCAGTCTGCAGTGGGAGACCTGATGCTGGCTGGTGTGTACTATGGTGGCATATTATGGCTGTCAAAGTCCTCCAGGAGGGATTTTAGTCATTCAGTTATTGTTGCTGCTGGTCCAACTGCTGTAGAGGTTCATCCTGGTAGTGTGAAGGTTCATTCTGCTACTGTGGAAGGTGGTCCTGGTACTGTGGAGGTTTGTCTTGATGCTGTGGGATGTGAATGAAATCTGGGTGTCCTGTTTAGGTGCTGTTGCTGTAAGTAAGCTTTTCGATTTCATCTATTGGCCAGTGTTGATTGTTATCCTGGAGGTAGTCTCATGTGTAGTTTTGCTCCTGTGTTTCTGTTCCTGAGGTGTGTGGCAGCTGGAGCTGGTTTGTCATGTTGGTGTTGCTGTCTGGTAGGATGGTTTAGATGAGTTTTTGTTTGTTATGGGAGATGGTGGAGTAGTTATTACTTGATTAGAGATTTCTGTGTCTTGAGAGTTGTGTTATTTCAGTGGGGAGCAGATTGTGGTTTACCAGTTTCTGTACTGATATCTTGCAGGTGCTGTGGTTAGTGATTCCTTTGTCCGGTGGTAGTCCTGCTGTTTGTTTTAGTGAGTTCATGATGGTCCTTAGTTTATTCTTTGGTTTTCATTTGTCTGTACCATTGAGATGTTAGTTTGTGGTGGATGTTTGGTGTGAATCAGAGGGGTTAATCATCTGTGAGTATGTGGTCCAGTCTGCATGATTTACATTTTTCATAGGATACAAACGGGTCTCTGGTGTGGCTTGTTCTGTTCTGGCACATTTTTGGTTTAATTAATCATATGTCCATGGGGTTTTCTCCAGTGGTCATTTGTGTCTATCTTTCTGTATATTCTATGTATTTGTGTCCTTCTCAGTCTGTGTGTTTTTGTTGGTCCCCCCATTTCAGAATATATTGTTCAGATGTTTGTAGTGCAAAATGGAGTCCTATATTGAAGAAAATCATGTGAAGTAAAGCTGTGGGTTGTGGAGTCCAGTAGTGCTGGTGGCGTATAGCAGGTTTATTTCTGTGTCTGTGAGTGGTTCAAATTGGTGTGGTCAGTTTCCTTTTCCTTCTTTGTTTAGATATTTTTGTGTGGCTGGCATGGTTGATATCTAAGCAATAAGACACAATGGGGTGTGGGTTAGACAGTTCTAACTCAGGGCTACGGGGTGTAGTGAGGCTCAAGGCCGTAGACTGAGTGCATCCAGCCCCCTAGCCATGCATTAGAATTGTGTAACGCACACCCCGGAGTGCCTTATTGCACTTATGAAATGGCTACTTTTTGTTTTTAAGAAAGAGTCACTTTATACAATGTTTAAATTTTGAGAAATATTAATTTATTAAAATATTCTTACAGCAAGGAAAGTAGTTCCCCATTTTTTTTCCAGGGGAGAAGGGGACAAAATAACTAAATGGAATGTACCCTGAGATTCACTGTTGTAGGTTTCTGGGGTTAAAATGACAAAATTACTTGCCAAAGTATACTGGGGCATTGAAATTCATGGTGCAGTAGTTCATTTGCACACTTTGAAAGGAGTGTTCAGGAGTTCCAGAAAGTGTCACTATTTGCTGAGATTGTGCTTCTTTGCTGATGCTTGGCTGCTCTGCCTGTTTTACAGAGAGTATGTTCTACCATTTCCTGCAGTCTTCTGGTGCTGGTATCAATTAACTTTGGAGGCTATGTTTTAGGGTTATGTAGCTTTAAGGGGGTGCTGTACTGTTATAGAACTGTTTTGGGGAGATATATAGCTTTAAGGGGGTAAGATGTCCTGTTTTTTTGTTTTTTTTTGTAGATTCTATTTATTCTCTAGGGGATCGAGACATCTCTCAGGAGTGCCCACTCAACTGCGGCCTCCACTCTCTGGCCTGAAACCGCCTTCCTCCATGGAACACTACCATGCACCCTAATCCCCAGACCCAAGGAATCTTACAGCCCCCCCCCCCGGATCACCCCACTGGGGGACGGCCCGTCTTACTGACCTGGCGGCCTTTCTGAAATTAAAGAGTCGGTCCTGGGTTGGTTTGAAGGGCTCGGGAGAGCCCATTGGAAGGATGGTCTGGCCTTTGGGATGTGGACTTTGGCTCCTGGGGCCTTTGTCACCTCCCCATACCCTCCATGGTGTTTTCTTACTTGTGCCCCATTATCCTGAGGCCCCAGAAGTGGTAGTACATGCGTGCAGAGGCACACATGCATACCACAGCTCCGGTCTACAACCTCACCCATGCTCCCCTGGCCTAGCGCCAGGGCTCCTCGAATGTGATGCTGCCACCTGACCTCCATTAGGAGACAGCCAAACCCTGAGAAGCCACTGAAATCCCTCCCCAAGGATGAGAGCTGCCAGTCGGCAGCTCAATCAGCTCCTCCCCCTCCCCCAGCTGACCCCCAATGACCCGAGTCTGTTCACAAACCTGGGTCTCCGGCATGGTGCGAGGTGTGGTGTCCAGCACCTCAACCCTCAGCACCACAGGGCTGGCTCTGGGATGTACTGTTACAGAACTGTTTAAGGGGGTGTATACTTTTAAGGGGGAATACTGTTATTGTGCAATTTCGGCGTGTGCATACCTTTAAGGGGGATATACCTTTAAATGGTAACGTTTACAGGGAAATATATGATAAAGGCTCCAATGCAGGAAAAGAGCCAACCATGTATTTTATATGTACTAGATCATCCACTACAGGGCATGTGGCCATGCTCTTAATATATACATGCCTTGCTGTGCATTGTGGCAAATGAGGCTGCAAGCCAAATGCATTCAACCACTCTCAGCATGCATATATCAGAGCATGACCACATGTCCTGAAGTAGATTATCTATCTAATTTATTTATTTAGTTTTTGTTGACTGGGTAAGTGGGCTAGACAGCAAAGCTGCCTATTTTCAGGCACAACCTGGGAGATTACATACAATCTTATAAAATGGCTAGAAAAGTTTTTGGGGGGGGGCAAAAATTAGTCCTTGTCTGGCAGAAATTACAGTTTTATTTAGGCGATATGGTTGACCCTGCTATGATTTTGATAGGTAAAAAGTGGGATAAATCCTACCATTTTTACACTGTTTGCGGTTTAATGACTTTGACTTTTGTCTTCCAGTACAATGTGACCAAGCGGTGTTCATTGTGGTAAGAAAATGCTGCCAGAGGTTTACAGTGATGAAAGTTTTGTTCAAAAGCATGTAAAGTACATGGTTTTTAAGCTGAGTTTAGTTATTTTTGTGTAAAAAAAAAAGAAGCTGTTGAGAGTAGAGTGAGGGGAGCAAGTGACTCAGCAGTTTCTGATGTGTAGATGCAAGCCTCAGTGAGTCACTTACGCTTGCATCTAATCTTCTGAAGCCACTCACTCTCCTCACTGAACATTCGGGGCCAGATTCACAAAACTTTGCCCTGGCGTAAACCCAGTTTGAGATGACTTGGTATTCACAAAAGCCTGGTTTGCGCCAGGGCAAAGTGTGGAGGGGGCTGCAATGGAAATGAGGGGGGAGAGGACCTGCATATCAGCACCCTGCGATTCACAAAGTGTTTACTCTGTGCATGAGCCTCTTGTGGGGTTCCCTTGGGTGGAGCAAATAGTGCCAACTGAGACATTGTTTTAATGCTGCGCAACCCTAGTAGTTGGAGGAGGTACTGCGGTGGCCCCAAATGCCGATCGCTAGTCCATGTAGAAAAAAAAAGTTTTCCCTGGTGACTAGTGGTCTCTCCCTCCACCCGCACACATGCCCGATCTTCATGCCATATTCCCTGGTGGCTAGCTGTCCCTCCTCCACCTGCACACATGCCCAATCTTCATGCCATATTCACAGGTGGCTAGTGGTCCCTCCTCCCACCTGCACATACCCAATCTTCATGCCATATTCCCTGGTGGCTAGTGGTCCCTCCTCCCACCCACACACATGCCCAATCTTCATGCCATATAATATTTCATTGTGGCTAGCAGCCTCCCATCCCATCCCTGTCCCTGTCAGGGTGCAAGCCACTCAAATAGACCATCCCCCCCTGTCAATTGCTGGCCCAACATGAAGGAAATCACTTTCCCTGATGGTCTAGTGGACCCCGCCAATCCCCTATCTGCCCATAGTGACCAAAAGACAAATGTCTCTTGTAGTCTAGCTAACCCCACCACCACCACCCCAAACCCCAATTTGCCCATAGTGACCTAAAGAGAAGTGTCCCTGGTAGTCTATCAGACCCCCCCACTCACCCGCTCCAGTAGGTAGCGCCCCACCACTTTGCTCCCCCCCATCCTGACCCCATGCTGGTGACCAGCACAGCTCTCCTCTCTCCACCATGGCTGGCTGCTGACTGAACTGTAAACAAGCATGTACTGTATACAGTATGTGCTCATTCACAGTTGAGTCAGTGATCAGCCATGGTGGAGAGATGAGGGTTGTGCCTGTCACCGACTCAGGGTTGGGATGGGGTGGTGGAGTGGTGGGACACTACCTGCTGGTGTGGGGGGTCTGCTAGACTACCAGGGACATTTCTCTTTAGGTCACTATGGGCAAATCAGGTATTGGGAGGGTGGGGGATCTGCTAGACTACCAGGGACAGTTCTCTTTAGGTCACTACAGGCAGATCAGGGATTGGGGAGTCCACTAGACCACCAGGGAAAGTGACTTCCTTCACGTCGGGTCAGAGATCACTGGGGGGGGGGAGGAGACCACTGGCATCAGGGACTGCAGCTCTGTATCAGGCAGGGACTGGGGGGGGCCACATTATGATCCTCACAGCCTATGCAAATGGGCCCATAAATAGCCATGCAAATGGCCACCTAGCACCTTGCATGCCCAATGGGCTTATTTGCATGGCTGACTCTGTGAATAGGAAATAGTGCCCCTGCACTGTTCCTTGTGAGCCCATGCTCCTGGCTCCATGTTGGTTCAGTGCTACTGGGGTAGTGCTGGCAGTACTGGGGTTGCAATGGACTCCAACTAGAACTATTCACAATCAACAGCAATTTTGGACACCTGGGCAACCACGGAGCGCAACGCAAACTTTTGCGTTACCTTTACAAGTTTTTGTGAATCTGGCCCCCAGTGGCTTTTTTACACAAAAATAACTAAACTCAGCTTAAAACTATGCACCTTACATACTTTTGAACAAAACCTTTGTTACTGTAAACCTTTGGCAGCATTTTCTTATCTCAATGAACACTGTTTGGTCAGCCTACACAGGAAGATGAAAGTCAAAGCCATTATACTTCAAGCAGTGTAAAAATGGCAGGATCAACAAGAAAATATTTTGTAATAACTTTTTACCTATCAAAATCATGGCAGGATCAACAAGATAACTGTTTTCAGTTTAGGACAGCTATATAGAATAATTTACTTAGTTATGGTTGTGGCAGCCTGTGTGTGTCAGGTGTGGAGTGATATCACTGCTAGTGAGAAGGTTCTGAGGGATGGAATGTAGTGCAGGCATGTGGTCATTGTGGGAGGCATACAGCCCTTGTGATTCTGCAGAGTCATGTGGTGTGTTTTATCCAATTAGGGAACACAATTTTTACAGATTTTTACTACTCATTTTATAAATATGTATACTATGGGCCCGATTCTCGAAAGTAATGCCAATCGTAAGTGAGTTAAACCAATCAAGAATGTCACAAGTGGCAAATTACGCCTGCAGTTGCAACATGTGGTATTCTACAACATGCAAGTGTGTCATAGTGGAACTCATTATGCCAAAGGCCACCTATGCCACAGTTGCGACATATCCCAAGATATTCATAGGCGTAGGGCAAAATAGGACCGAAGTACAATTCTAGAAGCTACGGAAGGACAAGATAGACCAATAGCACTGGCGGAAGTTACACCAGGGGTTATCAGATGTAACTCAGCAGAGAATAAAAGGCTCCTAAGGAGACACACAGAATAGAGACAGACACAGTATAGCAAGCAGTGGACACACAGATACAGAACGTGAGCGAGAGAGGAATGGCAGCCCCATTAGCTCTAATGGGCATACTCCTGGCAGCAGAGAGGTGGCGTAGGCACGACAGGATGCGTGATGGCAGGAACCAGTGGAACAGGCAGCTGCAACAGCAGCCAAGAAGGGTCAGATACCATGCATCACGGGTATACCAGCCCAGAAAGTTATATCTAGACCGCATAGAGGAGCAGTGTATAGCACGCTACCGCCTGCCAAGTGCCATCATAGCAGAGCTGTGCAATGACCTGAGGGAAGAGCTTCAGAGTGCCACCTGTAGGGGGCACCCTGTCCCTGTGGAGGTTAAGATCTCTGCAGCACTGTGCTGCCTAGCCACAGGGACCTTCCAAACCCCGACGGGCGACACAGTGGGCATCTCGCAGCCTGCTGTGTCATGTTGCCTCAGACAGTTCCTGGATGCACTGCTGCAGCGTGTGGACATGTACACTCAGTTCCCAAGGGATGAACAGCAGCAGCAGATGCTCAAGCAGGCATTTTATGAAGTGGCCCAGTTCCCTCGGCAGTCAGGTGTACTCGACTGCACACAAGTGGCCATCAGGGCACTGCCAGGTGAGGCAGATATCTACATGAACAAAAAGGGGTTCCACTCAATGAACATGCAAGTCGTGTGTGTGATGCCCAGTGCTGGATCTTTGATGTAGTGGGGCAGTGCCCTGGTTCCTGCCATGACTTGTACATCCTACATAACTGTGGCCTGCATGAGTCATTTGAGTCTGGACACATCAGAGGCGGCTGGCTCATTGGTAGGTCCAACTGGCACACAGGGTAAACATGACTGCCCAGGTGAGGCAGCAAAACACAGCAGTACAGTGACAATGTACCTTCAAACCCAACAGGTGACAGTGGATATCCACAGCTGCCATGGGTTATGAGACGCTTCCAACACCCGCACACTGCAGCCGAGCACCACTATAATGACACAAATACAGCAACAATGGTGGTGATAGAATGTACCTTTGGGATCCTCAAGGCACAGTTCAGGTGCTTGGACCAGTCAGGTGGAGCACTCCAGTACAACCCTGAGTGGTCTGCAAGATATTCCTTGCATGCTGAATCCTGCATAACCTTGCACTGAGGAACAATGTACCACTGCCAGACATGAATGACATGAACCCTGACGTGGATGAACATCAGCAAGACCGGCCCATGAGGCAGCCATAGGCCCAATCTGTACTGTGCCAGGCAGGACAATGCACCAGACATAACTTGATCGACCAACACTTTGCACAAGGCTAGCAACATCAAGCAAAGTGTGCCAACAGCAGTACGAAAGAAGACCCGTGACAGCGCAACAACAGTCTGACCTGCTGCCCGGTGCTGGGCACATGAGAGGGTGACACCATACACACCTGCCAGTGCCCCTACCCTGTGCCCAGCAGCTGGTGGACAGACCAACCATCCAGGAATGCTGGACAGTGAGGCATGATCCACCCCTAGAATCTTCCAAGACATAACCAAATTCCTCTCGCGTTAGATTTGTTTTCCACTACTAGCCAATAAATTTCATACTACTCTTAAACTGCCTAATATGCTGAACCCTGTAATAACTATTTATTCTGCAGTCTGTAACCACTGTATTTGTGCTAAATCCTGTAACAACTGTATTTGCTCTGAAATCTGTAATTACTGTACTGGTGTTTTGTATCATTGTCCACCCTTTGTAACTGAATTTGTTCCGAAGTCTGTAACTATTGTATTGGTGTTTTGTATCATTTGTCCACCCTGACATGGAACCTTTGTAAAAGAGCTCACGCTCAAAGGTCTTATGAAAACTCATAAATAAATAAAATTAAATAAATTAAATTAAATTAATCCATAGTCGCCATGCCAACCACCCTGGGAAAAGGATGTGCCACGCCCGTGCAATGTGGTGCACATATGCAGCACACCCCACCCCATGATACATCCTGCCACTACAGTATACATGACATGCACACCTGTGTAGCACCTAGATGATGGCACACATGATAAAACACTGCGTGACAGTATGTTGCAGTTGTGTGGATGTCGGCACACCACAATTGCGGCCTGCGGGTGGTGCCGATGCACACTGCTGCCATGTGTGATGCATGCGTGTATGGTACGCACGGAATCTCCCCCCCACAGGGAACCCACACAGTCCCCCCATAACACTTCAACAGCCGTTTGACATAGTGCAGTGGCAGGTACACAGTGACCCATGCATTTACAATATGTGAGAGGAACAAGATGCAGGTGCGTGACAGAGCTGTGACGCACATGCGGGCGACAGGAAGAACATGCTGCAATTGTGAAATGCATGCATGCACAAGTGACACATACAGTAACATGTGTTGAGCACATCGCATGACATCACATGCCACGGCATGGCATCCCACCCACTCCCCCCCCGAAAGGGGAACAACACAGTCCACCCTAACACCCTCACATCTGTGTAACGTATGGTGCTGCACATTCAGTAGTGATAAACAGCGAAGCATGCATCCACACGATGCAGCAGGACAAGACACAGGTGCGTGACTGAGCTGTGATGCACATGCGGCCCATGGGAAGATATTACTGCAGGTGTGATATGCATGTTTGAGCATGTGCTGTATAGAGCAACACGTGCTGAGCACATCGCATGACAACAAAGTCCACAGAACTGTAAGTTTATCACCGCTGTTCTGTGTAGGCTGCAATTCACACAGTGGCACACAGGCCAATGTTGACCCTAAGTGGCAGGGCACTCAGTTTCATACCCCAGGAGACTGCACAACTTGTCCACATGGTGCAGCAATGGGACAGGACACTGCTACCACCAGGCTGCAGGAGACGCGCCTACAGTGAGAGGGATGCTGTCTGGCAGCAAATTGCTGAGTGCCTGCAATGCATCACTGGTGTTCAGCGTACAATATGCCAGCTCAAGCACCGGTGGCAGGACACAGCCAGACGGGACCCCAGGATCCTACAACAAATGTTGGACATGGCCAGGGAGAGCGATGTGGCCATGAGAACTGGCCAGGGACCACCCCACCAGAAGGTATGTAGTGCATTGTTGCTGTCACCCTGCTCTGCAATAGCCCCACTGCATGTTCCACAGATCCCTGTGCCAAGCACAGTCACACATGTATTCCCCTCATGTTTCCAAAGGTCACAGATGCACAGCCAGTGATGGATCATGAGATGGTGGACCGGCACACAAGCCAGCGGGCATGGCAGCTGCGGAGGATGTGGACAGGCGAGGTAAGTGACTGACATTCCGAGTGCCATCCCCCAGTCCATGTCTGCATGTGTGGTGGGCAGTGATGTGTCCCACAGAACTGCACTGGACATTGCCACAATGACACAATCTGTACAGGATGTGTGGAACACAACCTGACCCCACCCACATGTGCAGCCCTGCAGGGTGGGAATGTTTGTCTTGGAATGCCCATAGAACAAGTGGCGTCCAGTGTGGTGGAGGTGGGACCACTGTAGGTACAGGTTCAGTGAGCACAGTGGCTGTTTCCATGCAGCCCACACCATGGTGGTGCAGTCACATGGATGTGGCAATCCTGCAGACACTATCCTACACCTGTGCCACTGCTACACAGCTAGTGCCCTACATGTGCCCTGTAATGTGTCCAACCTCTCTTCCACAGGTGCCCCACACCGTGCCGGTGCACAGAAGGAATGCTCATGATACCAGGCCCTGTTGATGGCAATGAGGAGGCAGATGAGGTGGGATGCAAGGGCATATGTCCATTGCACAAGGGCACGTCAATGAAGAGTGAAGCAACTGGCCCCTGACACCAGTAGGGAGGACGGAGATGACCAGAAAACACTGCATCCGCCGGCCATGAGGACACTGCTGGCAATGTGGAGGATGTGCAGAACACTGGCCACCCCCCACACACCCGCAAGCCAGGATGGAACAACCAGCAATGGCAAAGCACAGGTACACCACAGTCACACCACATCACCCACCATGAAGGAGGACAACACTGGCAGTGAGGTGTCTGGTGCGGAACACAGCCAGCCAACATCGCCTGTCGCACAAGGTGGATGTGCAGACACTGTTGTCAGTGAACACAACCGCAGCTCAGCTGACATGGTGGACTTTGCAGAGGGTGACACCACAGTGATGGCTGTCGGACAGAGCAGCCACACGGAGGTGGATAGTGCAACAGTGGCTGCTGGTGTGGGTGCTGTTTGGAGAACATTGCCCTTGGTACAGCTACATGATGTGGATGTTGCACAGGAACAGGATGTGGAGCCTGCCATGCAGACGACAGATGGCACACAGGTGCGGCCTGTAAAGGCTGCAGAGGACATGGACATGGATGGTGTGTAGCATAACACTATTGATGTTGGCCCTGCGGATGCAACGGAAATGACCGGATGGCTGTACAAGGATGCCAGTACACTGGTGCAAACACCTGCTATACAACCAACCGGAAACCACAGGCTGGCTGGCATGGTGCAGGACATACTCATGGATATGGTGTGGTTGCAGGGATCCTGCACAGGTTCATGGATGTGCTCCAGGAGCCATGACAACACCTGTTGGTGTGTGTGGTGTCCCAACAGGTGTGTACTGTGCACTCTGCACTGGTGGTATCACTGTGTGACACATAATGCTGTGCCATCCATAGTTGTGACAGACGGGTTGTGGGTGGCGTGGTGTTGACTGGTATCCATGGTACATGTTGTTGCACAAATGTTCATTCATAGCTGTGTTACTTATTTGGGTGGGGTGGCTGTGGGCTTCTTTGATACAAGTTATGTATATCTAGCTACGTTTCACTGGGTTACCTGTTGTGGTGGGGTGGGGTGGATGGGGTAGCTGTGGCTTCTTTGATGCAAGTTATGTATATCTAGCTATGTTTTACTGTATTACCTGTTGGGGTGGGGTGGGTGGGGTGGCTGTGGGCCCTTTGATGCAAGTTGTGTATATCCAGCTATGTTTATCTGTTTTACCTGTTGGGGTGGGTGGGGTGGCTGTGGTTTCTTTGATAGAAGTTATGCATATCCAGCTATGTTTATCTGTTTTACCTGTTGGGGTGGGTGGGTGGGGTGGCTGTGGGCCCTTTGATACATGTTTTGTATAGCCATCTTGGTAAATCTGTTATACCCATTGGTGCAGGGTGTGTGGGCTGCTACTTGTTGCCTGTCATAGTTCAATTTCTCAATAAATCTCTACTCTGTTCATACATACAGTTGTGTCACCATCATTTCTGTGCATGGATGGTGCACTGGTCCAGGACTGGTGGGCCATGTGTAATGCAGCAGAATGCATAATTGGCTCTATTGTGTTCTGCTGTGTGTACACATGAGTCACGGGGACATATGCGGCACACTGTTGCAATGTGATCCATGTCCAGCCATTGTGCCATGGCAGATCTGCATAGCAGTAATATGGCCCCATACACACCTGCAACAGGCCTGTCAGAATATATCTGCAGTGGCTGCAGGACACCTCACACTGTCAAGGACTGCCCAATGTGCTAGGAGTGTTCTGATGGTCACTCACACCACCTGTGTTGCAAACACATCCATAGGTAGCACCAGTGTCCTTAGCACATGACCGACACATACATCCCCCATGTTGGTGACGTGCTGCCCGGTGCTGCTCACCTGTCATGGCATCACTGTACATATCACCCGGTGGCCATGTCAGGTGGGTGGTACCTGGTGGTGACTACAGCCAGCAGGGGTGGCACAGTGTATTGCGCTGCTGCCACCAGGCTACCTGCACGGGTAGTGGGGCATGTCATGTATGTACATCTGTAGTACTGTGTTGTGAGACCACAATGACATGCCTACCCCACCACCACAATGGCTGGCCTGCCGATGTTGACATGATGTGTTGCACACAGTCACCTTCTTAAGTGAGCATGGCACTGCAACCGGAGCAGCTCTACAATGCACATCATTACAGCTGGCATGTGCACCGCTGACTGTGTGATGCACCATACGCACATGTGGCCATGTCAATGAACCCCACCTTGGGCCAAGTCCTGTTCCAGCATGTTGTATGGTATACAGTATGCTGACACAGGGACAGAGACACTCGTAGACACAGGCCACACACACACACACACACACACACACACACACACACACACACACACACACTCACATGTCCCTGCTGACATGGTGTTCATTGCCATGCCACTTGGAGGGTGCACCTGTGCAAACAAACCTCAACCATTCAGCGTTGCCCACACCTGTAGGTGCGGTTCTTCGTATACACATAGCACATCCTTGCTAGCCCATGACAGTCACAGGATATGCACTCACAGACAAGAAGACACATGAATACTTGTGTCTGGCCCCCCCTGCATGTCACTAGTTGTGTCCCTGGCTGTAGGCCCACTTCAGTCCCTACTGTGATGTGTCCATGCCAACATGATGGTGCCAATGCATCCAGTCAACAGTGTGTCAGGCTACCTCGGCAGATCACGGTATGTAATCAGGTTGTGCATGTTGTCATTTGTCCATGCTGTCCTGTGTGCAGGATTGTCTGCCATGTGTGTGTATGCCGCACCACTTGATGGCTGCTTGCTGCTGTCTGTTGTCCCCTTGTGCTATGCCTGGGGCCCCCTTCCCCTGCTGGACCACCATGTTGTGACTCCCCTGCATTCCCCATGCTGGTTGTGCTCTGGTGTTTCCTGGTGCACTTCCTGGTCTGTGCCACACTCTCTGGGATCATCTGTTGTGCCACATGGGCGGTGTCGTCCTGCCCACTTGTGCTAGGTGGCATTTCTGTGTGTGAATGTTGCCCACACATGCAGGTGACTGTCTGTTCTGTTGTTGGCTATTGCACTCTGGTGTGGCCTTCACCGTTGGGGTCAGGGGCTATGCTGGAGGGTGTGGCTGCGATGGTTGTGGTGGTTGCACTGGGTGTGAGCCACTGTCCTCCTGTGACTGGTACTGTGGTGTCACCCCCTTGCATTTGTGTGCCATCCGGGTGCATGGGTGGATCTTGCTGTGTGTTGCTATGTTGTGGTGACAGGGATGATGGGACTGCCCTCCGTGGGATGGTCTCACAGGTTGGGTGCAACTGCATGTGGCAGTTGCTGCATGGCTGGTTTTGGCCATGGTAGTATGGCATCCTGTTTCCATCTGGCATGCAGCGTGGCTGCAATTGAATGCAAGGCTGTAGTGATGGCCTCTGTGTGCTGTTGCTGTAGCACTATAGACCACTCCAGCACAGTGGCGCACCACTGCAATGCATCCATCTGCCACTGTGACTGGTTGATTAGTCCATGCAGGGCCAGAACAATGTCTGCCATGGCTGTATTACTGTCTCGGGACTCTGCCTGCAAGGTGGAGATGATGCCCGACATGTGCCCCTCCACCAGGTGCTGGCGTATCTCAAGGCTGGTATGCAAGGCAGAGACCTCCCATGTTAGCTCATCCTGCTTGTGTGCAATGGTGCAGCAGTACTTCCCAAAGTACTCTGGGGTTGTGGTGCCTTGCTGCAGTGTCCTTGTGGCCTGCTCAAGTTGGGCCTTTAGGTCATTCACGGTGGTGGGACTCAGCTCATCAGCAATGTTGTTGTGGGTGCTTGGGGTGTGGACTGTGTCCCTTGTGCCATTCATCCCACCTTGCCTGTCCTCTGTGGCCTCTGTGTTGCTGGTGTCCCCACTGCACCCTTGTGCAGACCCTTGTGTGTCCCCATGGTCTTCCTTGGCATCCTCCACCTCCTCCCTCCACACATCACCCTCCTCCTCCTCCGCACCCTCCTCATCAGACTCCATTGGGGCCTCTGTGTCTCCCTCAGTGCCACTGCTTACAGCCTGATCCTCAGGGGTTGCGGGACTGCTTGTCTCACTGCTTGTGGCCTCCCTGTCAGTGTCCTCCTCCTGGTTATCCTGCTGTCAGCTTGTTCCTGGCTGGCCTGTAGCTCCTGTGGGTGCATTACAGCATAATCAGTCACATGGCCACACACAGGACTCACCCTATCTCTGTGGCCACTATGTGGCCCACTGTAGTCCCCATGTCTTCCAGCCCACCATTCCATGCCGTCGGCCTTCATGGCACAGGTCTGTTGCCTTCCACAAGTTTGTGTCCTACTGCTCCGTGCAGGTGGCTGCTGCGCATGCTCTACATCCACCAATGGGTGCAGCCTTCCCTCTGGTATGGGTGCCCCTGTACATTGTTGTCACCCACCTCCTGCGCCATTTGTCTGGCCACCTCCCACATGCAAGACACATATGCATCACATACCTGTGTGGGCTGGCACTACGCTTTGCTATCTTTTCTCCATGTACCTGGTGCATCTGCCTGTGTCTCATTGGCTGTGCACCTGTGCATTTTACCTCTGGACAGTTCCTGCAGTGGTCACGCACATGGACGGCCACATGACCATGCATACCTCTTAGCTGTCCCTGATTGTCGGGTATGTCCCTACTTCTGCGTATACCCCTTCGTCTGTCCCTCATCACAGTTGTGTTTCTGTGATGGGACAGAGGGGACTGTATGCACATCATTATGTTACACATGACAGTTACAGCTGTCTTGTTCATCAGGAGGTGCATCCGACACTATTCCCCTCATCCTACCAACCCTCAGGATGATTATCTTCAGACTGTGGTATGTGTCCCTGGGTTTGGGTCTTTGTCCCTGATTGCTGTCTGCCGCCTTGTCCTGGATGTATGCAGCCAGGGGTTGTGGGGTGTGTGCCATGCTAACGGATGTTGGTTGTGTTGCCACCCCCACCTCCACTTACCTCTGTTGGCCTGCATCTTGAAGGTGTGAAGGTTGATGTCACCGCTGATGCTGCATTCATTGATGCACATGGCTACCATCTGCTCTGTGGCTGACAGGGTCTGCGCCTGGGTTGGTTCACCCCCAGTGGCCTGGGCACTTTGTCTATTGTGGGCAAGCTTCTGCTTCACAACCTTTTTGATGTTGTTATATTTCTTTTGCAGGTCCATGACCATGCGCTTCTGGCTGACCACTGCATTGACTTTTCTGACTACCCTGTCCCAGGCATGTTTTTTTCTTGCCCCTTGTAGTTTTCTCACCACCCTTGCTGAGCAGCAGGGATGCCTTGGCATGTACCTCTTCTATCAGGAGACTTGTTCCTTCCTGGGAGAAGTTTTTTTTCCTCCGCTGGTACCCTACTGCTGCTTGCGCCATCTCCTCCCTTCCTCTCTGCGTTCCTCTGTCCGCCATAGTGTTATGGTTTCTCCATCCATCTTTCTCTGCGACGTGTGCTTTTATATGATGCATGTCACAGGTGCCGGCCCACGACTGCACTTTGTCGCAACTGGCATGCCTTCTAGAATGTGGCATAACCCACATGTCTCAACTGCGTTGATGTAACTTACGCACCTGCGTAACCTACGCATGCACATCTGCCCTTTCAAGAATTGGGCCCTATATTTATATTCTACATTGTATTAGAGCAGTAGATTGTTCAGAATCATAATGGACTAAGTTACAGTATATGAGTTGGAAAACAATTGCAGAGACTGTACATATATACATACTGTAGATACATGCAGTACATAGATCAATCAATTTATTCATTTATACATATGTTCCAATGTATTCTTTAAGCTATGGACTGCTTGTGCATATTTCTGTGTTAAATGTTACTGCTGTAGTAAGATAGTAAAGATGTAACAGATGTCTCTTTTTATTATCTGTTAGGCAAATCCTAAATGCTAAAAAAAGTAATATATGGATTTTTGAATGTATCAGTTGAAGTTTATGTTGACTTGTATGGGTAAGAATTCTCAGTTTACCAGCAATTGGATTTCAATGGACATCTATTACAGCAACATGTTTTTTAATTGCTGATCCCTAATTGTCATATATAGTTAGGGTTAAGCCTTCACTTGTATGTTAAGCTCAAAATTTTACACTTTAATAACTTCGCAACAGTTCAAGTGAATTGCATGACATTTTGCATGCCCTATCAGGGACCAAAGATCTCTTGATGTGGCTAGTTTCATTCCAGTCAGGTGAGTGGGTGCAGAGATAAGGGGCCCGATTCCAGCAGCTGCTGCAATTGTCACATGGGACTTGCAGCAGGGATCCTGACCCAAGTGTCGACTTGTATCAGAATCGCTATTCCAGAAGCCACTGCCGCAAGTCCCTGATGCCACAAAGTTAGACCATCTCCCTGCAGGTCTAACTTTGCATCCATAAAGCAGAAAAACTGTTGGAATTGCTCCAGCCCTTCCGGAATAGCACAGAGTTGTGTCTGAGGGCTTTGGCACAGCTGTTTCAAACTTGAAACAAGCCCTGCGCCCACCTTCTGGAATTGGGCCCAAGGAGTGTCAAAAAATTTGAAAATTACAATTTGTTTGTAAAATTTTTCATCATGCCATTCTGTTTTGCAAATGGGCAACCCTGTGTTGCAAATAGGTAACCCGGGCTGGTCTGGTGGTGCTGAGGGTTGAGGCGCTAGATGCCACACCTCACTCTGTGCTGGCAACCTGAGTTCTGTAATGGGCCCAGGTCATTGGGGATCGGCGGCTGGGGGAGGGCCAGAGTTGGATTGAGCCTCTGCCTGGCAGCTCTCCTCTCTTGGGGAGGGCTATGCACTGATCCAAATAGCAGATAACATAATAGAAACATAAACATAGAGGTTGACGGGCAGATAATGACCACAAGGCCCATCCAGTCTGCCCATTTTTTCTACCTTATGAATGTGCCACACACCTTTACACTGTCAATGACCTATCTATCCATATTCGTCTGTATTGCTCCCTTATGCCTATCCCATGCCTGTTTGAAGCCCTGCACTGTATTCATAGCCACCACTTCCTGAGGTAGGCCATTCCATGCATCCACCACTCTTTCTGTGAAAAAGAATTTCCTCACATTCCCCCTTAATCGGCCTCCCTCTATTCTCATGCTGTGTCCTCTTGTCCTGCTATTTTTCTTATATTTAAGCATGTTAAACTCTTTCACCTTGTTAATGCCCTTAAGGTGTTTGAATGTTTCGATCATATCACCTCTCTCCCTCCTTTGCTCAAGGGTATACATATTGAGCTCTGTTAATCTGTCCTCATATGTCTTCTGATGCAGTCCCTGCACCATTTTGTTGCCCTTCTGACTCCCACTATTGTTAACGACTCCTAGAAGGTGTGGCCTCCAGTACTGCACAGAGTACTCCAGATGGGGCCTAACTAGTGTCTTGTAAAGAGGGATTATTACCTCCTCTTATGACTTGTGATGCCTCTACTAATACACCCTAACATCCCCTAGCTCTACCTTACTGCTTTAGAAGTCTTCTGGATGATTTCAGGTCATCGTGATGATGATGCCCAAGTCTCTTTCTTCCTTTGTGACTGCCAGCAACTCCTCCCAGCCTATAGGTGGCTTCAGGGTTTCTTCCTATGTGCATGATCTTGACTTCTTTTGCATTAAATCCCAGTTGCCACTCTTCTGACCATTTTGCTAGTTTATCCAGATCTCTTCTCATTTTGCCCACCCCATCTGGATCATCTACTCTGTTGCAGATCTTGGTGTCATCTGCAAACAGACAAGCCTTACCCTCTAGTCTATCTGCAATGTCACTAATGAAGATATTGAAGAGGACTGGCCCCAGGACTGATCCCTGAGGTACCCCACTTGTGACTTGCATCTCTTCTGACTGTATACCGTTTACCACCACTCTCTGTTTTCTGTCTGTCAACCAGTTTGCCACCCAGTTGACCAACTTCATGAGTGGAGAGTGCTGTTAGGCACTTGGTGGAAGTCATGTCTCCAGATGGCTCCCTGCCTGGACTCCGGTCCTTCACACTGGTGTCCTCTGGGGGCAGGATTAGGGACCACACAGTCACTGAAAAGTAACCTTGTAAAATCCCAACCCCACTGCGGAGAAGTGTGATCCCTATAATGGGGGGACGGGTGCTGTGGATATGCGGCATGCTGCCACCAAGCCTGGGCTGGCAGCTGGGTGAAAAATGTGATATTAAAAATAAATAAATAAATAAATAAAGCAAATGGGTAATCCTTTATAGCAAATGGGGAATCTTTTTCATGCTGCCGCCATCTTGATGTTTCTTAGCGAGGCAAAGTTAAAAAACAGAAAACAATGATGTTTTCTGAAGTAACCAACACATTTATTCTGCTAATCAGAACCCGTTCTATCAGCTTCTGCTGTTACTTTCTTTAAATCATCTGGAAATGTGTTTTTTTAACATGCTGACATAGTTTTTCACAAATTGCAAGAAAAGAAATCACGAAAAGGATCCTGTTTTGTAATTTGCAAAAAAGGATTTTTCTTTTACCACAAATTGTGAAAATAGAATCTCACAAAAGGATGCTTTTTCACAATTTGCACACCATAATTGCCCAGGTGGTCTCTCCCCATCCCCTTATATCCAGTCACCATCCCCATATAAAAAATGTATTTCCGTGATAGCCTAGTGGTTCCTCCCCAATGCCCTGATGTCCGATCGCCCTCTCCGTTAACAAAGTACATTACTGTGGTAGTCTAGTGGTCCCTCCTCCCTCCCCTGATCTCCAATCACCATCCTTATATACAAAAATATATTTCCCTGGTAGTCTAGTGACCCCTTCTCCCTCTCCCATTCACTGATCCTCCACCCCAGGTAAAATAATATTATATTCAATGGTAGTCTAGTAGTCCCGCCCCTTTTCCCGAGGACAATACCTGTCCTGTTCAGTCTATTTCCATTTCCCTGATAGCCTAGTGGTCCTTCCCTATCTCCAATCCACATCCCATGAAAAGACAGTCAGATCTCTGCTGTTCTAGTGGACCCCCACCTGTTCCGGTAGTCACCCACCACCCCGCTTCCCTGCCATTCTGACTGCCAGCCAACGACCAGCACAGCCCTCCTCTCAGCTGGTCGATGACTGAGCAGTGAATGAGTGCATACTGTATACATGCTTGTTCATGAGGTAGGGTCATAAGAAGGTATGTTGAAAATTTTGGGTCAAAATATGTTAAAATGGCAATGTTATGCGCATCTGTTGTCATTTCGCTATGCTCGCTCCTAACTTTCATAATTTTCAATATTTTAACCCCAAATGTTCAACATAGTCATTTCTTCACATCACCTCATAAGCATGACAGTTGTCAGTTTTCAAATCCTGGAAAAAATATGTTTTCTCACCTGTGGCCTGGAATGGTGTTGTGGTACAGAAAAACATTTCGGTGGGGATTTAAAAATTCGTATTTCAGCGTTCATGAGGTGGGGTAATAACAAGGCTATGTTGGACAATTTGTCAGCCCTAATGCTCACCCCGTTCTCCTATACTGTACCCATATCAGCTTATTTACTCATGGAATTGGGTGAGCATTAGGATTGACAACCCCAAGGCACCCCGCATTCCTGTTGCTATGTGCAGGGTGGGGTGGGGTGTTAGAGTTAGAAACCCTAACACCACATTTCCCAACTTTTCTCACTGGAACCCTAACTGATACATTAACAAAGTTTTTTGCAAGGAATATAGTGTGTGTGTGTATATATATACATATATATATATATCTTTTTAAATGTAGAGTATAGAACCTTGTTGGCCTGACAAAGTAATCAACAGATTAGGAAACACTGATTTTTATCAAGTCTGGCTTCATAATAAATTTTCCATACGGGTGCGTGAGAGGGTTCCTAGTCTTCCTTCCTAATATTAACCCCTCAATGTGTTAGTGCATAACAGGAACATCACATAGTAACCAAATAAAATAATTAAAAACTGTGGTAGGTCATTAATACATATAATGTAAACAATCACTAAGCAATATTTTATATAATAATGAGGGCTTCAGTTTCACTGGTATTGCTACAAGGCATATTTCTTAACTGGTTTCTGTATTCAAAAACATCTGGGTGCATTCATGGCATTCAGTTTCAGCTTTCATGGCACTAAATTACTGCAACTGAAATTCAAAGTCCAACTCCATTCTCATACAAATTTGTAGTGGGTAGGAAAAGTGTCAACCATAAAAAAAGCTATCTCAAAGGACCGAGAGGAGCTCTAATGGACACCAGAATAAAAACAGAAATCAGGATTCCCACACACCAGTATGCATTCAGACTAGGAATCAATCCTAACATGACAGAAGTGCTTCTTTTAATGTATCAAATGCAGTAAAAAGCAATCTGCAGCACAAATGCCCAACATTTTACAACTTACAGTGGCTTTCTCAAGAGCTGCACTGCCATCTAGTGGACTTCACCTTATAGTGCAATTTCAATGCAAAATACAGGTGGAAACAATGTCAAGAATTTAAACGATAGAGACAGGCAGTAATCCCCTAACCCCCAACCACCACCACCACCAAAGACTACCACAGTTAAAAACAGCTATCAACTAATGCATAAATGGCAAACTTAAATAGCCTAAGATTTAAACTAGTATGTTAATTCTATGCCTCATCATCAAACTAATATTAAAGTACATGTTATTATATGCCTGTATAGATTGATCATCTGTTGCAGATTTGTCTGCCCTGGGAGCTAGCTAATGTCTTTCCTTCTTTTCAACTTGATTTATGAGTTTTCTGCTGTTATTTTCAGGTTCAGAACTAACACTTAGGTGTAGATGTTTAGAACTATTCTACGCAATGTGGGTAACTGAGTCTGCTAATACCTGTTTTTCCTCAGGTTATACTTTATAGCAGTGCTGTACAGAATGCGGAATTAGTTCGGAATTACCATTCCGCCTGCGGAATTTCCACCGGAATTTCACTTGTTCGCCTGCGGAATTCCAGCTGCTGTGATCCACGGAATAATATTCTGTGGAACAGTACTTTTCCATGGAAAATGATTCCAAAACAATTTCCACAGAAAATATTGAGATCCACGGAATAATATTCTGCAGAATGGTGATTTTTCCACAGAAAATTATTCCGCAACTATTTCATGCTGTGGAATTCCACCATTCTGTTTCCGGTGTAATAAGATGGAATTTCGGCAGAATTTTAAATATTCTGTGGAACTTTGTTCCACTGGAATTTGAAAATTCCACACAGCATTACTTTATAGCCATGTTTTAAAAAATATAATAAGAATATTAATACTGCAATATCCATAGAGGGATATAATAATAACCTATACGTTAATATTTGTTTGATGATTAGGCATAGAGTTAACATGCTGGTTTAAATCTTACGCTACTTAAGTTTGACATTTGTATATTAGTTGGCAGCCTTTTTAAATTGTGGTAGGCTTTGGTGGTGGGGGCTTTATGTGGCGAATAGTGTCTTTGTCTCTAGAGTTTAATGGGCAACTACCCCCTCATATCTTGTATATTTTATTTGTTCACATGTCAACAGAGAATTATTTTAGTGTAGCTCTTAGGAATATATGTGATTGCTTTAGTTTATTTTCACTGTTTATACTAATCCCTGTAACTGTCCTGGAGGGTCTCCATTTTCTGGTTGTTGAAATGTCATTGTCCCTGAGAGATGCATTAGCATATGGGAATATGATGTGTCAGCACCCTTCAGACTCCTTTGCATGCCTATCTGTTTTGAGTTCAATAAAACACATTGCAGCAAGGTGTGAAATAACTCATTCACCTTAAGTTAGCTTTGCAAACTGAGTTGTAATGCAGGTTTCCAGAGAGTTTATTTTCAGGTGATATGTATTTTTGATACATGGGATAAATGGGTGCTGTGACATCATGTTCTCATGTGCTAATGCAACACTCATGGACAATGAGATTTCAACAACCAGAAAATGGAGACCTCCAGTGTAATTACAGGGAGCTAGCATGAACAGTGAAAACAAACTAAAGCAAACATGTTTATCCCCAATAGCTAAGGAAAATAATTGTCTGTTGACATGGAAACAAATAAAATTTACAAGATATGAGGGTGTAGTTCTCCTTTAAATTATTGAGACTGTTTTCACCTGTATTTTGCACTGATATTGCACAATAAAGTGAAACCCACAAGATGGCATTGCAGCTCTTGAGAAAGCAACAGAGAGCTGTGAAACAGCATGCATTTGTGCTGCAGCCTGCTTTGTACTGCATTTGATTAATTACAAAAAGGCCCTTCTAGCACTTTATGACTGTCTCCTACTATGGATTTATACTGATGTGTGGGAATCCTGATATTTTTCCTTAGGAAAAGCTTCAACATTTTCTTCAGCATCACTTCGGATCATACAGGTCATACAAGTCTGTAGTCATGCTGTAGTGCAGCATGAGAGGGGTGCTGCACTTCTGAGGTACCGTCTTTCGGTTGAGACGTTACACCGAGGTCCCATCTGCCTGGATTGGTGGTAGTTCAGGTGGATGTTAAAGATATGTAGATACATAGATACATAGACAGTGTCGGACGATAAGGGCCTATGGCCCACCCAGTCTGCCCATTTGAGCTTGTAAGTTCAGTTTATGTTTTCCTAGAAGTCTATTGCCCCTTACCCCTGACCTCCAGAATTCCTTTATGTCTATTCCATGCATTCTTAAATCCCGTGATTGTTTCAGCCCCCACCACTTCCTCTGGCAGGGTGTTCCACTTGTCCACCACCCATTCTGTGAAGAAATTCTTCCCACGCTTCCTCTGAATCGTCCTCCCTCCAACTTCATCCCATGCCCTCTAGTCCTGGAACATCTTTTTCACTTAAAAATAGTGTATTCCTGCACCCTGTTCCTCCCTGTAAGATACTTGTATGTCTCTATCATATCCCCTCTCTCCCTCCCTCCTCTCCTCCAGGGAGTACATGTTCAGTTCCTTCAACCTGTCCTCATAGGACTTGTGATGCAATCCATGCACCATCTTTGTTGCCCTCCTCTGAACCTTCTCTACCCTGTCTCGTCACCCATAGGTAAAGGTCTCCAGAACTGTACACTGTACTCAGGTGGGGGCCTCACTAGTGTATTGTATAGTGGAATTATGACCTCCCTTTCCTGCTGGTGATGCCCCTGCCTATACATCCCAGCATCCTATTTGCTTTACCTGCTGCCTTGTCACACTGTTTCCCTACCTTGAGGTCATCAGGGATGATAACCCCAAGATCCCTTTCCTGCTTGGTGCATGCTATATCCTCACCCCCAACTGATATATTGTGCCAGGGTTTTTGTGCCCATATGCATTATCTTGCACTTCTTTGCATTGAATTTCAACTGCCAAACCCCTGACCATTCTTCAAGTTTCTGCAGGTCCCTTCTCATTCTGTCTACACCCCCTGGTGTGTCTACTCTGTTACAGAGCTTTGTGTCATCAGCGAACAGTGAAATTCTGCCTTCTAGGTTCTGTAATGTCACTGATGAAGATGTTTAATAGGACCCGGTCCCAGCACTGATCCCTGTGGTACCCCACTGGTCACTCTTCCCTCTGTGGAGTGACAGCCATTTACCACCACCCTCTGTGTCCTGCCACCCAGCCAGTTACCTACTCACCACACTACTGTCCTGCCCACACCCATATTCCCCAGTTTGTGTAATAGTCTTCTATGTGGCACAGTGTCAAAGGCCTTGCTGAAGTCCAGATAGGCCATGTCCACTGCCCTCCCCTGATCCACCTCCCTAGTCACCCAGTCAAAAAATTCAACTAGGTTGGTCTGACATGACCTCCCCCTGGTGAAACCATGCTGCCTTGGGTCCTGTAGTCCATTGACAACCAGATGTTCCACCAATCTCTCCTTCAGTAGTGCTTCCATGATCTTCCCCACTACCGAGGTGAGGCTGACTGTCTGTAGTCTCCTGCCTCTTTGTTCCCACTTTTGTATAAGGGGCTACATCTGCTATCCTCCAGTCTTTGGGTACATCCCCTGTTTCCAGTGATCGGCTAAACAGGATAGCCAGAGGTTCAGCCACCACCCCTCTTAGTTCTTTAAGGACCCTGGGGTGCACCCCATCTGGTCCCAATGCTTTATCAACTCTTATTACTTCCAGTTCCTTCAGGACCCTTTCTCGTGTAAAGGGACTTGTGTCCATTTCTGCACCATTCTCACCCCTTGTACTCCCTTCAGACCCATTACCCTCCTCTTCCTCAGTAAAGACTGAGCAGAAATACCTGTTCAATATGTCAGCTTTACTGTTGTCATCCTCCACGCGGCCCCCATTCTCCCCCTTCAGTCTCACTATCCTTCCCTTTGCCTTTCTTTTTCACTTATGTACCTGTAAAGGTTTTGTCCCTCTACCCACTGATTTTGCAATGTGTTCTTCTGTCTGAGCTTTGGCTTCCCTTACTGACCTCCCTGCCTCCCTTTGCTTCTCCTGGTACTTCTCCCTATCCCCTTCTGCCTGTGTCTTTTTGTATTGCCTGAATGCAATCTTTTTGGCTTTCACTTTCTTTGCTACCTCTTTGGAAAACCATAATGGTCTCCTCTTCCTTTTCCTCTTGCTAACCTGCTTAATGCAAAATTATGTTGCTCTTGTAATCCCCATTTTAAATACTGCCCACTGTTCCTCAACCCCTGATTCCTGCCCCATTCCCCTTAATGCCTCTTTTAAGTATCTCCCCATTTTCCCAAAGTCTGCCCCCCTAAAATCCAGGATACGTGTTTTTGTGTGGTTTGGTTCTGCTCTTTCTGTAATTTCAAACCACAATGACTGGTGGTCACTGTTCCCCAGGTGCTCCCCCACTGTTACCACCATCACACTGTCCCTGTTTGTGAGCACAAGGTCCAGTATTGCCTTCTGCTGAGTTGGTTCCATGACCAGTTGCTTGAGGAAGGCACCCTGAAGGGAGTCCAGGATAAATCTGCTCCTAGTTGATGCTGCTACTAGGATGCTCCAGTCCACGTCTGGAATATTGAAGTCTCCAACCAGTACTACCTCACCCTTGTCTGCCATCCTTTGGATGGCTAGCATCAGCTCTCTATCTGTTTCTTCCTCCTAGGCTGGTGGTCTATAGACCACACCTGTGCGGATGGCTGGCCCCATTTTCCTTTCCAGCTTAACCCACGGTATCTCTCCCCCATTTTGTTCCTCCTGGATCTCTGTGGCTCTTATGTCATTTTTCACATACAGTGCCACTCCTCCTCCCTTCCTGCCTGCCCTGTCTCTTCTGAATATGTTGTAGCCAGGTATGGCACTTATTGAAAAGAGTAGGGGAAATTTTTATTAGATAACAAAAACCAAAAACCAAAAAATAAAGAAACATACATAGTCAACATTGTACAGAAAAACAAAACCAAATCCTTATATACAATATTCTTTCACATGTAGAAAAAAAAGAAAAAGAAAACAGTATTTCATCCTACCCAGCCAATATTATGCCATAAGGAAGCACCTACTTCATCTCCTAGAGTTCGGAATTCATATGTATAAAGAGTGTCCAATTCTTCCTGTATATGAAAAAAAAACATCTTGCAATTGTATTACTTTATTCTGAAGCACTTTCAAACACCTAGCCTGCCAAATATGCCATTTAAGACAGGCTAGTAAAACTATAACTGTGTTTTTGTGCCATTTATTCCATTCTTTTGGAATCTGTCCTATTACCAAAAGATCATAAGACATTAAACCAATTAGTGGCTCTCCCCACCAGTGTGCCAATGCAGTCCAAAAATTTCGGTTAAGGGAACATTCAAAAAACAAATGTTGCATAGTCTCAAACTGCCCCGGCATGACTGTTCCTGACAAACCCTATCACCAAGCTGCTTGTGCTTGTGATTGGCCCTCACATTAAGTTTCTGATGAGCACACAGCCAAATCACATCCTGCATTTTTTTCGGGATTCTAGGATCTATTATGTTTGTCAACAGTGAAGCAGTATTTATAGCAGTAGGTACATTAAAAAGGGGGGTCCTCAAAATAACAGGAAGATACAACAAAAGTGTAAAAAGATTTCCGTTCATGGGAAAAGAACCAACCGAGCTCCACTTTCCACATCCTAATGTACTTTAATGTATGTTGAACATAAATAGGAAGCTGTTTTTCTGTGGAATGCCATTTACCCCATCCCCAAGCAGTTAAAAAGGGACAGCCCCATAGTGACATACACATCCGACCCATATCATCATTTTCTAGCAACACAGGCCTAATTGAGCTATAGAAAAAATTTCCAAAGAGATAGACAATGGGATGTATCATACCAAGTCCACCCGTTTTCCAGGGTCTGTAGGTGTGCGCCCTCTTCACAGGGTTCAAACGACTGCCCCACAGCAGCTGAAACAAAAGACTCAAAATTTTCATATGCATGCAAAACGGTAATGTAAATATACATGAAATGAACAAAAAAAGAGGAGCAATGTATGATTTCAGAAGAAACACCCATGTGTCATTTTCCAGGACTGCCATTTTTTAACCTTATGGTATGCCTTATCATAAACCATGTCCCAATTACTTTGTACAGCCTCTCGAGAACCAAAATATATGCCAAGAAGTTTTAATTTATCTTTAACAACCGGAATGATGAAAGTATCTATACTAGGGGCCGTACCCAAGGACATCAAAGTACTTTTAGTAGTATGAATCCTAATAACAGTACAGGCTTGTAAAGAATCCAAAAGAGTAAGAACATTTTTTTCAGAATCCAAATCAGCTATAGAACATACAGTCATCTGCATAGGCCAGAACTTTATGAAAAGAATAACCGTCGGAGGAAACAATTACCAAAATATTAGCATCTGCTTCAATTAAACTTAATAAAGGATCCAAGCCAAAAACAAACAATAGAGGGCTCAAAGGACATCCCTGACGAACCCCAACCTGATAAGGAACAGGGAAACCCAAATGCCCATTAACCAAAGGTGTAACCTTCGCTGAATCATATAATGTTTGAATCAACTCCAAAAACCGAACAGGAATACCATAGTGATTCATAACAGCCCATATATAATCATGGCATATGGCATCGAAGGCCTTCTCTTGGTCCAACACCAAAAGATAGCCAGATAGTTTATTACTAAGACCTTGATCTATTAGCTCCCTAAGATACACAAGGTTCTGAGATATGTTTCTGCCAGGAACAACACAAGTTTGTGCAGAGATTAACAGTTTATTGGCAAGCTTGGAAAGACGTTGAGTTAAAATATTAGCCAGAATTTTATAATCTAATGTTAGTAAACTCAATGGTCTCCAGTTTTGTAACAATGCGGGATTCCCTTTTTTATATTAAAAAATCATAATGCCATTATACATACTAGACGTGAGTCTTTTTTCTGACCAAACAGCACGATACGCTAAGTGTAACCATGGTGATAGTATATCTACATATGTTTTGTAAAACTCATTGGGTAGTCCATCAATCCCTGGTTTAGTGTGTGCAGATAAACAACCAATAGCTTGAGCAATTTCCTCTATGGAAATAGGGGACTCAAGAGCTTCAGTTTCTGAGGGCAATAGTGGCGGAATATCAATATGTTGAAAAAAAGGATGAAAGGAATCAGAAATGGGTTTTTCAAATGTTTGTAAAACATAAGACTGAGCTATAGTCCGCAATCCTCTAGTGTCTTGTATGCATGACCCATCAGGGGCCTGTAAGGCAGACATACATAATCTAGGCAGTTCCTGCTCAGAAAGATCAAGTGAGTTTACCTGTTCTCGGGTAACAGTTGTGACATACCTCTGTTGGTATCTATTCCTTTGTTTCCGAGATTTAAGGAAATCAATCATCTTATTTTTAACAACTAGAAACTGTTGGCGCATAGTACCTGGTGATGAGCATGCCTGTGATAAAAGTTTTAGATACTGGGCCCTATAACTCAGATAAGTTAAATAAGAATTCTTGGCTTTAGTCTTAGAGACTTGGATAAAAAGTTTCTTCAGATCACATTTAGTGTCTTCCCACCAATCAAGTGGACTATCATACAGAAAAACAACTGCTGAAGGTATCAAAAAAAGGAATGAATTTGCAAGTGAAGATTGTCATCCTGTAGCAAGGATGTATTCAACCTCCAATAAGCACGTCCCATCAGAAGCTTTTGATATGAGCCAATAGATAATCTGAGAATTAAATGATCAGTAGTCTCTAATGGCAAAGTTGTAACGGTGAAACATGTAAGTCTCTCTGATAAAAACCAGAAATCTATTCTAGATTAAATGGAACCTTTATAAAAGGTATGCACAGGTGACAACTGTAATTTATCATAAGCATCCAGTAAATGATTACACTCTAAGATTTATAATAATGCATTAGTGTCACAAAATAATTTCTGAGATTTATGACCCCAATCTCTAGCAGAGAGACCACAATTAAAGTTACCTCCCCACAAAACCAGCTTTGAGGTATGCAAATACGGAGAAATGCCATGAAACAAAGCTGACCTGTCAGCTTTTGACTGAGGTGCATAAACATTGATAAGGCAGTATACATAATGGGAAACAATTACATCCATTAGCATAGCCCTACCAGGCAAACTATCCAGGACCTGCAAAACTTGAACTTCTATATTGGAGAATAATATTCCCAAACCATTACAGACATCATCTCCTAAGGACCAGAACGAAACACCCCACCGCCAATCCTTTTCTGCATCTTTCAGATCTTTCAATGAGCCCAATCTGGTATCCAGTAAGAGAATGATGGAACCAGAATTTTCACTTAAGCTGGCAAAACTAATACATCTCCTTGCTTGTGATTTAATACTGTTCACATTAACAGTAAGAAAGGAAATGTCTTTTGCCATAAATAAAGTGGAATAGGGTCAATGACTAAGGTAATGATTATATTACTTCCTTTTTTTGCTCTTTTTAGGTTTAGGTTTATCTTTAACCTCTGTATCAGGGGAAGGCTCCGGGAGTGAGGAAGCAACCGAGAAGAAATCGGAATCTACCCCATCATCATCCCCCTCGTGGTCAAGTAAGGGGGCAAAGGGATTCGAAGCTACAACAGGATTAGGTTCAGTAGAGAAAGAAAGGGCTTCAGATCTGGGTTTCAGTGACTTGGAATGAGTGACTCTCTGAAAGGGGATTTCACACTGCACTCTCGGGGGGCATACTATTATACTCCTGTCCCTCCACAGGCACACTAGTCTGGGGCACATCTAGTGGAGAAAGTTCCGTGTCCACCAAGGGTAGAACTACCTGTTCAGAGCTAGTAGGGAGAATTGGGGAAACAGAAAAAATATCAGCATCTACTCCAACAGTAGGAGGAAAAAGAGGGACTGGGGCAGAAGTGTCCATTTGTTCTACGGCCTGAGCCTGATCTTTTCCTTCCGCAGCAGGGACTGGAGAAGAGGCGGATGGCATGTGAGGGACAGTAGTGGTCATATCAGACTGCAGAAGTAAATCCTGCATTTTCTGCTTCTCCTTTTGAGCATTGGCAACATACACATCTTGCTCAGCATGTAGGGCAGGATCAAACTGATTATGGGAGGCCCAGGAGCAAGAGCGAAAAGTATGCTCTTGCTCATCACAGCGGTTACATTTCATCGGTCGTCTGCAATGTGCCCCTATATGGCATAAATCTCCGCAAAGCCCACACTTCTGTTGGTCACACACATTACTGAAATGCCCCAATGACCCACATTTATAACAAGCCCTCGGTTGACCTGGATAAAAAAGCACACCCCTATCCCGTCCCAAAAAGAAACAGTTAGGCAAGTGTTTGGTTAAACCATTCTCCAAATGCAGATCTATCAAATAACTCCAACCCCCTGTCTGTAGATGTTCATCATCAAGAATTGGCTCAGGAGGGCTTTAAACAGTACAGTGTTGTTGTAACCAATATGTTATATCAGCATCGTTGACTCCTTCGTTGCGAAATAATACTGTAATTTTTTTTGAAACAGGCTTGGTTAAGGGGATGGCCAAAAAAGGCTTCCACAAAGGAGTGTTTTTTAAAGCCTGATATTGTTTCCAAAAATGGTCCAACCCAGCAGGATGCTTGAAACTAATATCAAATATAGAATCCCCAGGCATATGGATTAATGCATAGATCTCATATGCATAAAACCTCATACTTTTTTTCGCAGTTCCTGCCCTACAAAAAGTCTATTAGGAATGTCATCCACTGATCCCCTAAACTTTAACCTTACTGCATTTCATCTGGCAGCAGGCTTGTTTAATAATCCAAACGTAGCAGGAAACAGCTTTTCATTCACCTTAGCATGCCATATGGATGAAGTAGTACTTTGTTTGGGTTCAGTCAGTGAAGGGACTGCAGGACTGGGCTGCTGATGTTCATGACCTTCATTCAAGGCTTCAGTGGGGGTGGGTTGGGGGTCAGTGGGAGATGGCAGGCCTTCTCCTTCCAGCCGTCTAATATCATTCATTAAATCATGACTAGGAGTAGGTGAGGCAAAATCAGACCCTTTAGCAGGCAACTGACCTGGCGTTATTAGTGAGGCTGTAACTGGGGAAGAAGGAGCTTGGTCCCCTCCTTTAGGGAAATTAGCATCCCAAGTTTTTCCATCAGGGGATTTTACCCACCCTGGAGCTTCTAAGGCTGCAGCTACCCAAGTAGTGGGGGCTTTAGCTTCCCCATCCAACGGCTGCACAGATTCTGAGGAAAAGGAAGCATTCACAGGTAGAGAAGGGGATTTATGCCTCTTAACAGTTTGACTTACTGCACCTCCATGCTGATTTCGATTTTCCTTCAGGGAAAGGCCTATGGGAAAAAAGCCCCACATTCGGACCTTTAAGGGATGCAGTCGAAACAGAGGCAGATTCAAACTCCACAGAACCAGCAGTCGGACACAACTTTTCAGCAGTAGATAAGGCAGTGGACTCACCCATTCCGGCCCGAACTTCACAGGAGGAGCAAGAGGGTTGTACAGGGGGCAGCTCCGAGAGTTCCATAGTCAGCGTTTCAGCAACAAGGTCTGCCACAGCAGCGATATGTGGTTCTTTCTGTTCTGGGGTGCAAGCGACATCCTCTCGGCACTGTTGCAATTCCTACAACAAAAGGTTCTGTTGATGATCAAGCTCAGTGAGCCGTAATTGAAGTCCGACTGCATCGCAGATCGGCAATGCTGCTCCTGCCTCCAAAGGGACATTGCAGGAGCAATCCACATCAGGTAACTGTGAAGATTCAGTAGAAACTGTCAGGTACAAAACCGGGTCTGATTCCATCTTGATCATGCCGTCCATTGGGAGCTGAGGAGGTGATCGTCTCCTCAGCCTCCTGCATGTCCGTTCACACCAGAAAACTCCCACACACTGAGACGAATCCACAAGGATGCAGCGCCCTCTGTCGCACAGAGTAGGGGAATTTCCCCGGTGTCCTGGCCACATTTCCCTCATTCACTGAAAATACCACCAACAGCTTATTCTGGTTCAAGGTCAGTTGGCATTCATCTGTATCCCCCTCCCCCAGGTCGTACCTGAAAATAGGTAGAATTTATCTAGTGCACTTACCCAGTCAACAAAAAAAAAAACTAAGTCAGTTTAGCATCATATATCAGCTTATAATCAGTTGAGGCCAGACAGAAACAAACATGAACTACAACAAAATAGTTCAATATATTACTCTATATCACTCTCTGTGGATGAAAAAGGTAGATTAACAAAGACCTCAGATAAACTCTATTGTTAAGGCCTCTGTTGCCTCAAGCTGTGTCTAGTTAGTGTAATCCCCCTGTTACCCAGGGTTACTAGAACCCTAGTTAGATCTAGTGGCAGGCAGGGACAGGCAGCTAGTGAAACTCCAGTTAAATGGATTTCACTATGTCTTGCTCTGTTTTCAGTCTCTGCTGAGCTGGGGCTATGACATCATTTAGAATTCTGCAGCAGCATAAGCCACAATGGAATGTTGCAGTTGGGAGTTAGGCAGAACGTTGGAGAATTTCAAAGTCAGTCTAGAATTGATCCTTGAAGTCAGCAGTCTAGTTTTTGTTTGCAGTTCTGAAGAGGGCACAAGAAAAGGAAGGATGTAGTTCCTTCAGTGCCTTGGAGGAAGGGGGTGTCCTGCAGAGACAGGCCCCCCTGCCCTCAGGTCTGACACAGAGCTACCTTAGGGTGTGTACTTCTACCATAAGAGAGGCACAAGGAACCAATTCCCAGGGGCAACCCCATGGCCTGGGAAAAGGAAGAAGCTGCCTGATGAAGAGTGCTGGGGCACTACAGTTTTTGTGGAATAGAGATTCCTTCAGAGTTTTTGGACATCTGCAACAATGAGGGTGATGAAGCTTTGACAAAAGGCCAGTGTCATTCACCAAAACAGTGAGTAAATAAGTTTCTGGGGCTGTGGATCAGTCAGGATGCCAAGTCCAGGGCTTATGGAACAGTGAGATGTAATGACTGTTGTATGTGGGGTCTTCAAGGGAAAGACAGTTTCTGCATTACAAAGCCATGTACAGTCTGCACTATAGTAGCCAAGGAAGAGGCTTATAGAACAGTGAGATGTAATGACTGATGTATGTGGGGGGTCTTCGGAGAAAGACAGTTACTGCATTACAAAGCCATGTACAGTCTGCACTACAGTAGCCAAGGATGTGCGTGTGTAAACAAAGGAATGGCCGGGTATGAGTCTATGGAACAAAAGGTGGGAGACCCCCCACCTGGCATAACAGTGCTCACCTCTACAGATTCGCTTTGAGACACCAGTCTCCTTTCTGTCAGGTATTGGCCAGTGCCTGAAGAGGGTCTCCAGATGTTGGGATGGAGTAGAGGGCGGTAGTGTGCCACTAGTTAAAGAGTCCATAACATATGGAAGTTTAGGATCCAAAAATGGATTGTGTCTGTGTCATCACCTTATCTGCATTACAAGGAGTGTAGCCCCATGGGGGTCCGTCTATGCTTTTCATTCAGAGTTGTTGAATAAAGCCACACTTTAGAATTCCATCTCCTGGTATTGGACATTATGTTATTGCTTCTAGTCTCTGGATTACTTTGGGTGCCCCTGTGCAGAGTAGTCAAACCTAGCCAACATGCCAAGTAACACCTTTCTCCCCAAATTTTCAGCTTAGAAAAATGGAGGCACCACGTCATAGGACCCAGGCCCCTCAACCTGTTCACTAGCCACACAGGCAGGGGTAGTAACCCTCTCAGTAAAGCACCACTGGGGGTTACATTTATAAATCTAAAATGATTCCTTTCTTAAGGGCAGAATTTCTAACCCCCCAAAGGCAGTTTAATTTTGTTGAACCCCATAAATCTGAATAAATGCCCATTTAGATTATTTTTGATATGCATTGCCAGGGCTTTGTCCTTCTCTATCTTTTCTGTATTCTAAAGGTGTTCCCCAATTCTTTTCTCAAATTTCCTAGGCAATTTGCTACCATAAATACTCTTTAGGTACAAATAGCTAAAAAGACAATGTGGTCTGTATGACAATTAATGAAGTCTTGTGCAAAAAAAACATTTACCAGTCTCAGGATTTTCAAAACTATATTTTTGCAGGAGTACTTTACTGAACTTGCACTTACCACAGGTACAGTGAAGCCCACCAGGATGAAGCACAACTCTGCAGAATTCTGCAGTAGAGTTATTGCAGCAAACAATGCAATTTTAATGGGAGTTAATCCTTTTTGTCGTGCAGGAAACCTGTGACACTGCGCTTTGTCCAGGTGTATTATTCCCTTTTGGATGGGGGAACCCTAGTTCTACTGTGTGTGTCTGTAATCTCTGCACACTAAGAATTACTTTGTCACCCATATTTGTGCCCCTTTTGTACAAAATTTGTTATTTTTGTGTCACAGAAGAAGCCAAAACAGGATCCGATTATAAAACATTACATTGTTTCCCAATGTTTTTTACTTTACCTGTGTCTGTTGAGTAGGTTGTGACAAAATTCAGAGGGTCATCACCTGTAGACAGAATCACAGGAACACTTGTATTAACATTAGAATCAACATTCTCAACTATTACTATCCCTTAAAAGTGTACAGTGCTCTCACCAATGTTTCTGCCATGTGATATAATCCTGTCAAGATAACCTTTTTTCCTAGATCTCTCCTGGAGTTCTTGGGCTGTACATTCATAATCCTTAGGTCTGCTGCACACTCGCTTGACTCACACAAACTGGCTTCCAGGAATATTAGCCTTTGTATGGTGGAGATGGCAATTATTATAATGCAGTAGGGAATTTCAGTCAGCTTCTGTTCTGAATGAATCAGTGTAAATACCTGAATCTCTATCCTTTGTAATCTGAACATCTAAGTAACTGACTGTTTACAGATCACTTTTAAAAGTGAATTTCAAATTTTTACTACTGTTTTTGAAGTATCTTTCACAACCTGACAACTGATCCCTCATCCCATTCCAAATCATCAAAATATCATCAATATATCTTCTATATAAGTCGTTACGTTGGTGGTACTCATTTACTGTGGAATTTGTGGAAATGCAGTCCCCATAGCTGTCACCTTAATTTTAGGTAGAAGTCATTCAAGAAACTGTTATCCTGGTACACCTTTTGCAATGCTGTCTGGCCTTCCTCATGCAGAATATTCACATAAAGAGAAACAATATCCACAGTCATGAGCAGTCAATCTTTCTCAACATAAATTTACTGCAAGGTAGATAAGAAGTCTGTTGTATACTTCACACATGAGGATAGATGATGGCAATGTCCTTAAGATGGTCATCCATGTACTTGTCTAGCGGTTCCCTCCATGAGCCAATGCTTGTAACTATGGAGCACCCAGGTGATCTCTCATTATCCTTATACGTCTTTTGGGGTGTTTAAACCATAGTTCTCATTGGCAAATCTATTTTCAGATATTCATACACTTGTTTTGTAATAAATGGATTTTTAAATGCTGATTCCTGGCACATATTAATATCCTTTTTAAAGGGTACTGTTTGATCTTATTTCAATACTCAGAATTGTTTGAGACAGTAGCTCAGCCTTATAATAGTAGGAGGAGTCCAATACCTCCATTAAACTAATTTAATCAACCTTAATCATTATGACTTTATTTTCATTTAGACTCTCCAGTGCATGGAATTAATCTGCATTGCAATTCATATTTTGATTTGGTGTTTTTCTTTGGAATGGTGCATATACTGTACCACCACTCCACATGGTCAAATGCCTTCTCGGCATCAAATGTTAGTATATCAGACTCCCCCTTTCTGATGCCTTCTTGTACACTGCCATAATATATTCAAGGTCTTTTGGATATTGATGTGACCTTGCCTGCATCTTACAATTCCAGATTGTTCAGGAGTATCACTCTAGGCTGCACCTCTTCCAACCTACTAGCCATGTCTTTGGAAATGATTTTGTAGTCAGCGGTCAGCAATAAGACAGGTCAATAGGAGGTGCAAAGTTTTGGGTCTTCCTCTAGAATGAGATAGGTCAGTAGGAGGCACACAAGTTGTGGGTCTTTCTCTAGTTTTGGCAGAATGACAATAGTGGCTGACTGTGTGGTGGGTAGTGCTGTGCAAAATGAAGAAATTTTGTTATATGAAATATTTTGCAAAATTTGTGCATTTCGTAAAATATTTTGCAGGTGTGAAATCTGAAATTTTGCCCCAAAATGATGAAATTTGCCCGAAAAATGCAAATGTTCTCCCATGGAATAGCGAAAATCGCCACTCACAGGTGAAATTTCATCATTTTGGGGTGAAATTTCGCATTTCGCGGTGAAATTTCACAAGTTCGCACCCCGCAAAATATTTTGTGGAACAGTGTAATTTTGCTAAATATTTTGTGCAGCAAAATTGCCAATTTTGTGGCAATTTTGCTGTGAAATTTTATTTCACAACATCTCTAGTGATGGGGGCAACAACAATTTTACAAGGCTTTCCATCAGCCTATCCATAAGGGGCTCCTAAAATTGTACAATAAATGTTTGACAGAAATCTGGTGGTAGGCCATCCTGCCCAGGCACCTCTTCCTACTCAAGACCACTATAGCTGACTCAACCTCCCTCCAGTTTAATGGGACTGGTACCTGTGAAACAGGGGATGTATCAAAACAAGCTTTCAGGTGACTGTTCTCTGGAGTACAGTCTGAAGTATACAATGTATGGTAGTAATCATGAAAGCTTCTATATATTTTTCACCAGGATCTGCATATTCCTGGCACTCAGGGTTCACAATTTGTGTTGGCCAAAAATATGACAGGCACACAAACCACTATAAACTCTAAAATAAGATAAAAAGTATTGTATTCAGTACAAAAGTGCATAATTATAAAACCAAGCATACACCTCATAGCTTGGAGACGCACCAATTGGCCATGACCAACAATCCCAAATTACCAGTCACAATTTTAGTGATTAGCATGGATTTACTAGACCCATAATTGCCATGCCAACCATTTACCACTTGTATATCCTTTAAAGTATTGGCCTCAGTTAGCTATTAACATTGCAGAATTATTTGTTAGCCAGCAAGAAAACCAAATTACAGTTTGTTAGCAAAAATGTATTTGACATCCTTAGATTCACCCTGGGTGTATTTTCAATTTTATCATATATTTTTAAAATAGCTTTTACAGCTAATTTTGTAATGAATGACTCAAATCTTTAAAGGTGGCTGCCACACACCATTTTTAAAACTCTCTTTCACTGAGGTTGCCTGTTGAATGTACATATTAGATTCCAGTAAGAATATATTAGGCTGGTGCTACCACATGTTTCTGATGGTAAATACTGTGGCACATCACTCTGTTAAGATGTTTCATTTTATCATTCTGGCATGGCATGGGAGTGGGAACTTTTAAAACCAGACTTGGCACCCAAACTAACTGCTGTCTTTGTCTCCTAAATCTGTCCCCTGCACTGCTGTCTGCCCTTTTGTCCCACGGCCAGCATTTAATCCTCACCCTCTCTCTGCTCTCCAGCAGCCGGGACCCCCTCCTCAGGGTTCCCTCAGCTCTGCTGCAGCACCCCCAGACGGCCGGCACCTCTCAGGCCGCCACCCGAGACCTCCAGCCCGGATTCAAGCACAGCAAGGTACGGCTCCTGCCGACAGCAAATCGGAACATGAGCGCTGTTTTCTGGCCCGCTCCGATTGGCCGAAACCCTCTCCTCAAGTTTTCCTCTATTTTCTGCACTAAAACCAGCTTTCTAGGCTCCTAAGCTAATGTAATTTTACAGAAATTGTCTAAAAAAGGTGTAATCCTTGTAAAACTGTGATACCTGCATAATTTAAAGTGATTACAGCCTTTCTTGAAACTTTTCCTCTCTCAGGAACAAGACTTGGCACCCAAACTAACTGCTCTCTTTGTCTCCCAAATCTTTCCCCTGCTGTGCTGTCTGACCCTTTGTCCCTCGGCCAGCATTTAATCCTCACCCTCTCTCTGTTTTCTAGCAGCTGGGACCCCCTCCACAGGGCTCCCCCAGCTCTGCTGTGGCTCCCCCGGATGGCCGGCACCTCTCAGGCTGCCGCCCGAGACCTCAAGCCCGGATTCAAGGACAGCAAGGTACAGATCTAGGCGACAGTCAATCGGAACGCGAGCATTGTTTTCTAGTCCACTCCGATTGCCAAAAACCCTCTCCTCAAGCTTTCCTCTATTTTATGCACTAAAACTGGCTTTCTATGCTCCTAAACTAATGTAATTTTACAGAAACTGTCTGAAAAAGAGTGTAATCCTTGTAAAACTGTGATACCTGCATAATATAAAGTGATTACAGCCATTTTTGAATCTTTTCCTCTCTCAGGAAACAGACTTGGCACCCAAACTAACTGCTCTCTTTGTCTCCTAAATCTGTCCCCTGCTTTGCTGTCTACCCCTTTGGCCTGCGGCCAGCATTTAATCCTCACCCTCTCTCTGTTTTCCAGCAGCCAGGACCCCCTCCACAGGGCTCCCCCAGCTCTGCTGTGGCTCCCCTGGATGGCCGGCACCTCTCGGGCCACTGCCCGAGACCTCCAGCCCGGATTGAAGGACAGCAGGTACGGTTCTTGCTGACAGCCAATTGGAACATGAGTGCTGTTTTCTGGCCCACTCTGATTGGCCGAAATCCTCTCCTCAAGCTTTCCTCTATTTTCTGCACTAAAACTGGCTTGCTAGGCTCCTAAGCTAATGTAATTTTACAAAAATTGTCTAAAAAAAGTGTAATCCTTGTAAAACTGTGATACCTGCATAATTTGAAGTGAATACAGCCTTTCTTGAATCTTTTCCTCTCTCGGGAACCAGACTTGGCACCCAACTAATTGCTCTCTTTGTTTCCTAAATCTGTCCCCTGCTGTGCCATCTGTCCCTTTGTCCCATGGCCAGCATTTAATCCTCGCCCTCTCTTTGTTTTCTAGCAGCTGGGACCCCCTCCACAGGGCTCCCCCAGCTCCGCTGTGGCTCACCTGGACAGCTGACACCTCTCAGGCTGTGGCCCGAGACCTCCAGCCTGGATTCAAGGACAGCAAGGTACAGCTCCTGCTGACAGGCAATCAGAATGAGACCGCTGTTTTCTGGCCCGATCCAATTGGCCGAAACCCTCTCCGCAAGCTTTCTTCTTTTTTTTTTTTTGCACTAAAACCGGCTTTCTAGGCTCCTAAGCTAATGTAATTTTACAGAAATTGTCTAAAAAAGGGTGTAATCCTTGTAAAACTGTGATACCTGCATAATTCAAAAGTGATTACAGCCTATCTTGAATCTTTTCCTGTCTCGGGAACCAGACTTGGCACCCAAACTATATGCTCTGTTTGTCTCCTAAATCTGTCCCCTGCTGTGCTGTCGGCCTCTTTGTCCCACAGCCAACATTTAACCCTCACCCTCTCTCTGTTTTCCAGCAGCCGGGACCCTCTCCACAGGTCTCCCCCAGCTCCTCCAGATGGCTGGCACCTCTCAGGCAGCTGACCGAGACCTCCAGCCCAGATTCAAGGACAGCAAGGTACAGCTCCTGCTGATAGCCAGTCGGAACGTGAGTGCTGTTTTCTGGCCCACTCTGATTGACCAAAACCCTCTCCTCAAGCTTTCCTCTATTTTCTGCACTAAAACCGGCTTTCTAGGCTCCTAAGCTAATGTAATTTTACAGAAATTGTCTAAAAAAGAGTGTAATCCTTGTAAAACTGTGATACCTGCATAATTTAAAGTGATTACAGCCTTTCTTGAATATTTTCCTCTCTCGGGAACCAGACTTGGCACCCCAAATAACTGCTCTCTTTGTCTTCTAAATCTGTCTCCTGCTGTGTTGTGCTGTCTGTCCCTTTGTCCCACGGCCAGCATTTAATCCTTGCCCTCTCTCTGTTTTCCAGCAGCTGGGACCCCATCCACAGGGCTCCCCCAGCTCCGCTGCAGCTCTCCCGGATGGCTGGCACCTCTGAGGCCGCCGCAACGAGACCTCCAGCCTGGATTCAAGGACAGCAAGGTACAGCTCCTGCTGACAGCCGATCGGAAAGAGACTGCTGTTTTCTGGCCCGCTCCCATTGGCTGAAACCCGCTCCTCAAGCTTTCCCCTATTTTTTGCACTAAAACCGGCTTTCTAGGCTCCTAAGCTAATGTAATTCTATAGCAATTGTCTGAAAAAGAGTGTAATCCTTGTAAAACTGAGATACCTGCATAATTTAAAGTGTTTACAGCCTTTCTTGAATCTTTTCCTCTCTCGGGAACCAGACTTGGTGCCCAAACTAACTGCTCTCTTTGTCTCCTAAATCTGTCCCCTGCTGTGCTGTCTGCCCCTTTGTCCCATGGCCAGCATTTAATCTTAGCCCTCTCTCTGTTTTTCAAGCAGCTGGGACCCCCTCCTCAGGGCTCCCCCAGCTCCGCTACGGCTCCCCCAGACAGACAGCACCTCTCAGGCCGCCACCCGAGATCTCCAGCCCAGATTCAAGGACAGCAAGGTATGGCTCCTGCTGACTGCCTATCGGAAAGCAAGCACTTTTCTCTGGCCCGCTCCTTTTGGCCGAAACTCTCTCCTCAAGCTTTCCTCTAGTTTCTGCACTAAAACTGGCTTTCTAAGCTCCTAAACTAATGTAATTTTATGGAAATGGTCTGAAAAAAGTGCAATCCTTATAAAACTGTGATACTTGCATAATTTAAAGTGATTACAGCCTTTCGTGAATCTTTTCCTGTCTCGGGGACCAGACTTGGCGCCCAAACTAACTGCTCTCTTTATCTCCTAAATCTGTCCCCTGCTATGCTGTCTGCCCCTTTGTCCCGCGGCCAGCATTTAATCCTCATCCTCTTTCTGTTTTGCAGCATCCGGGACCACTCTACAGGGCTCCCCCAGCTCAGCTGCTGCTCCCCCGGACGGCCAGCACCTCTCAGGCCGCTGCCCTAGACTTCCAGCCCGGATTCAATGACAGCAAGGTACAGCTTCGCCAACAACCAATCAGAAAGCTAGTGCTGTTTTCTGACCTGCTCCGATTGGCCGAAACCCTCTCCTCAAGCTTTCCTCTATTTTCTGCACTAAAACCGGCTTTCTAGTCTCCTAAGCCAATATAATTTTACAGAAATTGTCTAAAAAAGGGTGTAATCCTTGTAAAACTGTGATACCTGCATAATTTAAAGTGATTACAGCCTTTCTTGAAACTTTTCCTCTCTCAGGAACCAGATTTGGCGCCCAAGCTAACTGCTCTCTTTGTCTCTCAAATCTGTCCCTTGCTGTGCAGTCTGCCCCATTGTCCCGCGGCCAGCATTTAATCCTCGCCCTCTCTCTGTTTTCTAGCAGCCGGGACCCCCTCCACAGGGCTGCCCAAGCTCTGCTGTGGCTTCCCCAGACAGACGGCACCTCTCAGGATGCCGTCCGAGACCTCCAGCTCGGATTCAAGGATAGCAAGGTACAGATCTTGGCAACAGCCAATCAGAATGCGAGCACTGTTTTCTAGCCCACTCCGATTGCCCAAAACCCTCTCCTCAAGCTTTCCTCTATTTTCTGCACTAAAACTGGCTTTCTAGGCTCCTAAACTAATGTAATTTTACAGAAAATGTCTGAAAAAGAGAGTAATCCTTGTAAAACTGTGATACCTGCATAATATAAAGTGATTACAGCCATTTTTGAATCTTTTCCTCTCTCGGGAACCAGACCTGGCGCCCAAACTAACTGCTCTCTTTGTCTCCAAAACTGTCCCCTGCTGTGCTGTCTACCCCTTTGTCCTGTGGCCAGCATTTAATCCTCACCCTCTCTCTGTTTTCCAGCAGCCGGGACCCCCTCCACAGGGCTCCCCCAGCTCTGCTGTGGCTCCCCCGGATGGCCGGCACCTCTCAGGCCGCTGCCCGAGACCTCCAGCCCGGATTCAAGAACAGCAGGTACGGTTCCTGCTGACAGCCAATTGGAACACGAGTGCTGTTTTCTGGCCCACTCCGACTGGCCGAAACCCTCTTCTCAATCTTTTCTCTGTTTTCTGCACTAAAACCGGCTTTCTAGGCTCCTAAGCTAATGTAATTTTACAAAAATTGTCTAAAGAAGAGTATAATCCTTGTAAAACTGTGATACCTGCATAATTTAAAGTGATTACAGCCTTTCTTGAATCTTTTCCTGTCTCGGGAACCAGACTTGGCGCCCAAACTAATTGCTCTCTTTATCTCCTAAATCTGTCCCCTGCTATGCTGTCTGCCCCTTTGTCCCACGGCTAGCATTTAATCCTCACCCTCTTTCTGTTTTTACAGCAGCCGGGACCCCATCCTCAGGGCTACCCCAGCTCCGCTGCAGCTCCCCCGGACAGACAGCACCTCTCAGGCTGCCACCCAAGACCTCCAGCCTGGATTCAAGGACAGCAAGGTACAGCTTCGTCAACAACCAATTGGAATTTGACAGCTGTTTTCTGACCCTTTCCGATTGGCCAAAACCCTCTCCTCAAGCTTTTCTCTATTTTCTGCACTAAAACCAGCTTTCTAGGCTCCTAAGCTAATGTAATTTTACAGAAATTGTCTAAAAAAAGAGTGTAATCCTTGTAAAACTGAGATACCTGCATAATTTAAAGTGATTAAAGCCTTTCTTGAATCTTTTCCTCTCTCTGGAACCAGACTTGGCGCCCAAACTAACTGCTCTCTTTGTCTCCTAAATCTGTCCCTTGCTGTGCTGTCTGCCCCTTTGTCCCACGGCCAGCATTTAATCTTAGCCCTCTCTCTGTTTTTCTAGCAGCTGGGACCCCCTCCTCAGGGCTCCCCCAGCTCCGCTGCGGCTCCCCCAGACAGACAGCACCTTTTCAGGCCGCCAACCGAGACCTCCTTCCCAGATTCAAGGACAGCAAGGTACGGCTCCTGCCGACTGCCTATCAGAAAGCAAGCACTTTTCTCTGGCCCGCTCCCATTGGCCGAAACCCTCTCCTCAAGCTTTCCTCTATTTTCTGCACTAAAACTGGCTTTCTAGGCTCCTAAACTAATGTAATTTTATGGAAATTGTCTGAAAAAGAGTGTAATCCTTATAAAACTGTGATACCTACATAATTTAAAGTGATTACAGCCTTTCTTGAATCTTTTCCTGTCTCGGGAACCGGACTTGGCATCCAAACTAACTGCTCTCTTTGTCTCCTAAATTTGTCCCCTGCTATGCTGTCTCCCCCTTTGTCCCATGGCCAGCATTTAATCCTCACCCTCTCTCTGTTTTGCAGCATCCTGGACCACTCCACAGGGCTCCCCCAGCTCCGCTGCTGCTCCCCCAGCTCCGCTGCTGCTCCCCCAGATGGCCAGCACCTCTCAGGCCACCGCCCGAGACCTCCAGCCCGGATTCAATGACAGCAAGGTAGAGCTTAGCCAACAACCAATCAGAAAGCTAGTGCTGTTTTCTGACCTGCTCTGATTGACCGAAATCCTCTCCTCAAGCTTTCCTCTATTTTCTGCACTAAAACTGGCTTTCTAGGCTCCTAAGCTAATGTAATATTACAGAAATTGTCTAAAAAAGAGTGCAATCCTTGTAAAACTGTGATACCTGCATAATTTAATGTGATTACAGCCTTTCTTGAATCTTTTCCTCTCTCGGGAACCAGACTTAGCGCCCAAACTAACTGCTGTCTTTGTCTCCTAAATCTGTTCCCTGCTGTGCTGTCTGCCCCTTTGTCTCGTGGCCAACATTTAATTCTCACCCTCTCTCTGTTTTAAAGAATTCGGGACCCCCTCCACAGGACTCCCCCCAAGCTCCACTGCGGCTCCCCTGGTCGGCCAGCACCTCTCAGACCGACGCTTGAGACATCCAGCTCTGATTCAAGGACAGCAAGGTATGGCTCCTGCCGACAGCCAATCAGAATGCGAGCACTGTTTTCTGGCCCACTCTGATTGGCCGAAACCCTCTCCTCAAGCTTTCCTTTATTTTCTGTACTAAAACTGGCTTTCTAGCCTTCTAAGCTAATGTACTTCTACAGAAATTGTTTAAAAAACAGTGTAAACCTTTTAAAACTGTGATACCTGCATAATTTAAAATGATTACAGTCTTTCTTGAATCTTTTCCTCTCTTGCGAACCAGAGTTGGCACCAAAACTAACTGCTCTCTTTGTCTCCTTAATCTGTCCCCTGCTGTGCTGTCTGCTCCTTTGTCCCACGGCCATCATTTAATCCTCGCCCTCTCTCTGTGGTCCAGCAGCCGGGACCCCCTCCACAGGGCTCCCCCAGCTCTGTTGCGGCTCCCCCGGTTGGCCAGCACCTCTCAGGCTGCCGCCCAAGACCTCCACCCTGGATTCAAGGACAGCAAGGTACAGCTCCTGCCGACAGCCAATCGGAAAGGAAGCACTATTTTCTAGCCTGCTCCTATTGCCCGAAACCCTCTTCCCAAGCTTTCCTCTATTTTCTGCACTAACTCCGGCTTTCTAGGCTCCTAAGCTAATGTAATTTTACAGAAATTGTCTAAAAAAGAGTGTCATCCTTGTAAAACTGTGCTACCTGCATAATTTAAAGTGATTACATCCTTTCTTGAATCTTTTCCTCTCTCAGGGACCAGACTTGGCACCCAAACTAACTGCTCTCTTTGTCTCCTAAATCTGGCCCCTGCTGTGCTGTCTGCCCCTTTGTCTCATGGCCAACATTTAATCCTTGCTCTCTCTCTGTTTTCCAGAAGTCGGGACCCCCTACACAGGGCTCCCCCAGCTCCACTTCGGCTTCTCTGGATGGCTGGCACCCTTCAGGCTGCTGCCCAAGACCTCTAGCCCAGATTCAAGGACAGCAAGGCACGGCTCCTGACGACAGGTGCAACCCAACCGGAACTGCGTGCCGCTCCCCACCCACTCCCCACCCTCCCACTCTATCTCAACACTTCATGCTATTGGGGTAGAGTGATCACGAGGTCTTGTAAATTACTAAGTATCGACTTTCCCATCCACAGCCTATACTATGCCACCACTAGGGACTCTGCAACTGTTTACTCCCGCTGCCAGATCTCTTAGTCATACACAAATACACTGCCAAGTGATTCACGTTAACTGGCTACTCAGGCTATAAAACATGTACAGTCTCTACACCTTGCTACAGCTGCTCATCTTCTTAGCAATCATATGCCATGGCCATACTGTAAGATGTCATAAAGGTCCCCAACTACCAATGTACCCTGGCACACATATCCACTATGAACCCTGCTGTGTCACTGGGCACTACTTCCTGATTGCTAAGGGTGCCTGGTCTGCTCACTGGCTCCTATTACCGCCGTGATGATGGCTGACACTGGGGACCTGCAACCTATGCCCCAACAAAGTTCTACACACTAAACCACCTGGGTTCCCAGCGTCCTGCACACAGTCTATGTTTGGGAAGAAAAATAGCTGTCTCTGTAAAAAGCTGAGTGACTACCAGCTAATTGCCCTCCAACTCCTATTGCTTAGGGCTGGGGATGTATACCCAAACCCTGGCCCAGCAAGTCCACCTCACTCACTAAAACACCCAATACATGGAACAATCAAAATAGCATCAATAAACATCCAGAGCCTCCCAAGCAAGCTGGATCAACTTCAAGCCTGAGCTGCACAGCACAACCCTGACATTTTGTCGGTAGTTGAAACCTGGCTCTCACCCAGGATCACTGATAATGAAGTTGCTCTCCCTGGCTTTAACATTTTCAGGCTTGACAGGGCTTCCAAGAGAGGAGGCGGTTGTACTATCTACATGAAGGACACTATCAAAGGGCACGTTCTTCCCGGCCTAGGCGGATCTCGGACCCTATGCCCAGGTGCAATCAACCTACTCAGGGCACACAACAAAACCCTAACTATTGTCTCCATCTCCGTTCCCCCTAATGAACACAAAAGAGGCTTCAAGGGTATCGTGGACTTCATCCGTGGCTTGCCCTCTAACTCTGAGACCATATTACTAGGTGACTTTAATGTCAACTGGCTTTCACCTGATGCAGGCACATACGGGGACGATATCTCTGCAGTCCACCTCACCCAGCTTGTCGCCTCCCCTACCAGGATTGATTACAAAATGGGTACCAGTACCCTTCTAGACTGGATACTTTCAAGCAATCCAGAACGACTCACCAATGTCACAGTGCACCTGGACGCTACTGACCACTTCCCAGTCTCTTGTAGCTGAACAAATTCCTCAAGCCATCTCCCTGCTTCACCTTTAGTAGGGTACTAAAGCATGGTCATCTTGTGTCCCTGAAACATGATCTTGCCAACACCAACTGGTCACAAATTGACCATGCTACTGATGTCAGTACTGCCTTGGATTACTTTATAAAACAGTTCATGAAAGTCTGTGACATGCATGCACCCCAAGAAAAGGTCAAAGCACGAGGGACAGTTAACCCATGGTTATCATCTGACCTCATAAGCAAACTGAAGAAGGGCGATCACCTATGGCACCTTGCCAGAGAGTCGGGTAAACCCTCAGCCATAATAGCCTACAAGCAAGCCAGAAATGCCTGCACCCTGGAAATATGCCAGGCTAAATCAAAACACCACAAGGAGTTGCTTACTGCCTCCTGGGGAGACGGAAAAAACTTTTGGACCAACTTGAAGGAAGTCTTAGGGAAGGATGTGAAAACGGCATTGAACCTAATTGATATACAGGGAACCCCAACCCAGGACCCCCTAACTTTTGCCAACGCCTTCAATGAAGCATTCTCGGACCTCTCTGGGACACTCCCCCCAGACTTCTTTGAGGACCATCCACAATCCAACACCTCTATTACCGATGCTCGCCTTCAGTCTGACCCTCCTTTTTACTTCAAGAAAATTACCCGCTCACTAGTCAGAAAATACCTTCTCAAAGTGCTTGGGAAATCACGACAAAGTGCAGACACACTGGATCTCAAACTTGTTGCCCTCACTCTTGAAGAAGTTCTCCTTCCCATAACAAAGATCCTGAACATATCACTGTGCCATTCACAATTCCCACAGCTGTGGAAATTGGCCATCGTGACTCCTGTGTACAAAAATGGTGACAGGGCATCACTGTCAAACTACCGGCCCATCTCAGTTCTGTCACCACTCTCCAAAGTGTTAGAACGCATAGTGGCTGACCAGCTGGTTGAATACCTTGTAAAATACTCAATCCAATGCCCTGAGCAGAATGGCTTCCATAAAGGGCATAGTACCTCCACGGCACTATTGGAACTCACTGGGTTTATTCACCGGTCTCTGGACCAAGGAACCTTAGCAGGGGCACTATTCATTGACCTCTCAAATGCCTTCGATACTGTCCACCACTCCCTCCTCTTAAACCAATTAACCTCCATTGGCCTCTCTGCAAAATCAACCCTCTGGTTCAAAAGCTACCTAGGACAACCTACACAAAGAGTGAAAATCAACAATGTCCTCTCCGAACATCTGCCTGTAAAATCTGGGGTCCCCCAAGGCTCCATATTGGGACCGCTCCTTTTCAGCATCTTTCTCAACAATCTACCATGCTACTGCCCACAGCAGATGCTACTCTATGCAGATGATGCAGTAATCTTCTCAAACTGCCCAGACCCAGAGAAACTTGAGAACAAGCTGCAACATAGCTTTGGGATTGTTGAGAAATGGTTCCAAAACCACAAACTTATCCTAAACAGCAAAAAAAAAACAAAACCATGATGTTCTGCTGCACTCGAAGCAAGTACAAGTCACATGCTCTTAACATCAGTACCCGATTTGGAGCTCTGCTCGAACATACCCAGCACTTTAAATATCTTGGGGTCACACTTGACAGCAGTCTGGCCTATGACCAGCACATCAGCAATGTGACTAGGACTGTCAACTACAAACTAGGTCTCCTCCACAGGCACAAGCACTGTCTCACTTCAGATGCTCTTATACTACCCATCAACAGCTCCATCCTTTCTGTCATAGACTATGGTGTGGTCATCTATGGTGCTGTTAGCCCCACTGCCCTCTGCAGAATATCGGTTGCACTGAACAAGGCTTGCAGTCTGCTCACAGGAGCTGAATGTCTTACCCATACCTGTGACCTCTATGCTCAAACGGGCTGGCTCCAACTCAGTGGTAGGTTACACTACCAAACCTGCTTGCTGGCCAAAAAGGCTCTACTTGGTATTCTTCCCCATGGCACAGCAAACCTACTTCAGCTACACAGCAGCAACTCACAATGAACAAGAAGTGCCAGCACACACCTCTTCCATGTTCCTCGTCTTCGAACGACGCAGGGTCAACACTCCTTTGCCTACAGAGCACCCCTCTGGTTTAATGCCCTCAGCCAGGCCGTCTCCACTCAACCTACTCTGGGCCCCTTCAAGAGACTACTATGCCAGCAGCTTTCTGCATCCAGCACCTGTGACTGCTTCCACTAGTCCCCCTGCCAGTTGACTCTGAACTGCCTGTTTATGGTTCCCAGCATTGGCATGGTCCCGTGCCACCTCTATCCTCCTCCTATACTCCCTTTCTCCCCCTACTACCTTGCCACATGGCGGCTTGCAACTCTGGCTTGGCCACTTGCCACCTCCAACCACCCCCCACCCCCAACCCCCTTCTCCCTTGACAAGGTCCATGACTGCTGCAACTCTCTCTCTCTCTCTCTCTCTCTCTCACCTCACCACCTCCACCCACCCAATGTCATTACAGCCCCTTTCTTCCCTACCTCCTGCTATTCTCACTGCTAACTATTCTCTCTGCTAACTTTTTCCCTACCATCAACTATCCTCTCCGCTAACTTATTCTATACGCAAACCGAGGGTATCTTCCCTCTATTGTTTTGTCTTGTATGTACAAACCTGCATGTATAAACCACTGTAATTATTGAACATGTCTTATACTCTATATTGTCTAATCCTTTGTAATACTGTCTTCCCTCCCACCAACGTGGACACTTTGTAAACGAGCTCTCAGCTCAAAGGTGTTTAATCCTAGATCTTAATAAATAAATAAATAAAATAAAAACTACTAAATCCAATAGCATCCCTCAAATACCATTCTAAACCCTAATCATTCCCCTCCAACCTAAACAGCTCCTTCCCCCCAAGACCATGCCCTTACTTGGTCTGATATTCCCTTGCAAACAATGTGGTAAAGTTAACCATAACCTGCCTGTGTAGGCACCAACAATATGATAATGTGTTACCGGACTTTTACTTTTTCATAATCAGAAGTATTTCCATGCATTTATTCCTGAGATCTTCACTTCCATCAGTGGTGTATCAGTATGACCATCCCCATATGCAGTTCAACTGTCCCACATGGAGCAACCATTTATCTCATGACTAGCCTTCTCATCTCTATATTTCTCACTTGTGGTACTCCTTCACCCCATCTGATCCATTCAGTGACAAAGTGAGCCCCCCCTCCCCACTAGACTCAGTCCATCCTCATCTTCCTTCACATCTCATGGAGGCACAGTAATGCTCTGGAGAAAGACAGAAGGACCTCTCATTACCCCTGCACCTACCATTGAACAGGACAACTAACTGGGTAAGCATGCTAAGCTTTGGAGCTTAAACTGACCAGACCAATCAAGGCAAGGCAAAGCAATTTATATTTATAAAGCACCCTTTCCCATGGGCTCAGGGCACTGTACAATCTGTAGCAATCAAATGAAATAGTAAAACACATTAATAAAGAATATCATAAATAACATGTTCATATGAAAACTAACTTGGAAATGCCTGATTAAACAGATATGTTTTCAGAGAGGCTTTAAAGGCCTCCAGTGCACAGTCAGAGTGGATGTGCCAAGATAATGTATTCCAGGAAATGGAAGCCACCACACCAGAAGCCCTGTCCCCAGATTGTTTCAAACAGGAAGGGGAGACAATGGGCAAGTCTGCATCAGAGGATTAAAAGGGGCAAATTGGGCAGTAAGGAACCAGGAGATCTTTTAAGTAGTCAGGTCCATGTAGGGCCTTGAAGGTCACACCGCACAGGCAGCCAGTGCAGCATACACAGAACCAACGTGATATGGGCCCTCTGAGAAGTTCCCACCAGCTGCAGGCATTGCATCAGTCCTCCAGATAACTCTAAGTAAAGAGTGTTGAAGTAGTCAGGCCTAGAGGTGATGAAAGCATGAACAATCATCACCAGCTCAGCAGGCACCAGATACAGTTTAATCCAGGTGATGTTATGAAGATGGTGAAAGCCAGACTGAACCACTGCTAACACCTACTGCTCTAGCATCAGCTTGCAGTCCAGAATGACCCCAATAATCTTTACTCAATTACAGCTCAGAGTGATTGGCCAGCCAGTGAAGTAAGTGTTACCAAACCACCTGTCATTGTTGGGCCAACCTGACCTGGCTTGATCATCATGACCTTCTTCTTCCCTGGGTTATGACATAATCAAGTTTGAGGCCATACAGTCATTGATCTCAGCAAGGCATCACCCCAGCACCAAGGCAGCTACAACCCCACCAGAAGTGCAAGACAGGTATAGTTGAGGATCATCTGTGTAGCAGTGAAACTCAACACCATACCTTCTAATGTTCTCACCTGAAGGCAGCATGTACACAGAAAACAGCACAGGCTTAAGGATTGAACCTGGAGGAACACCACAGGACAGCAGTACAGCACAGAGGCCCCAGAAATCTGTTTACCTAGGGCCACCTGCCTTATTATCTCTGTTATATAAGACTCAAACCAGCTCAAATCAGTGCTAAAGAGATATGCATAATTCCTCAGGCAATCCAGAAACACCCCATGATCAACTGTGTCAAACTGCCAATGAGAGCAACAGATAATCAGAGGGTCGTTGTCAATGGGGTGAGGTCAGTGGAGGGGGAGGTCACAAGTGAGGTGCCACAGGGATTGATCCTGAGCCGGTCCTTTTCAACATGTTCATTGGTGATATTGTCAAAGGAATGTAGGGAATGTTTGCCCCCTTTGCTGATGACAGTAAACTTTGTGGAAGGATGGATAGTGTTGAGGGAGTTAGGGAACTGCAACACAACCTTCAAGGCTAGAGATGGTCAAATGTGTGGCAGTTAAAGTTTAATGCAAAGAAGTGTAAGGTAATGCACCTGGGGAAAGGTAACCCCTGGACAGAGTACTGGCTAAATGGGGTTAAACTTAGTACCACTACAGAAGAGCGGGAACTAGGAGTTATTATTTGTGACACCCTAAAGCAGTCAAGCCAGTGCAACAAAGCATACAGCAAAGCAAACAAAATGTTGTGGTATATAGGAAGGGGAATAGATAGTAGGAGCAGAGAGGTGATCCTCCCCCCTTATGGATCCCTAGTGAGGCCACACCTGTAATATTAAGTCCAGTTCTGGGGCCATCACTTTAGAAAGGATAAGGATAAGTTAGAGGCCGTGCAGAGAAGGGCAATGAAGATGATTCAGGGCTTCCAGGGAGTCTCCTACAAGAAACGTCTGAGAGCGCTAAACATTTTACTCACTGGAGGCCAGAAGGGAGAGGGGACATATGACAGAAACTTTCAAGTTCCTGAAAGGCATAAATAGAGTGCCCCACACAGAGCTATTCAATAGGAGCACCATCTCAGTGACACATGTGTATGAATGGACACTGCAGGGAGAGAGCTTCAGGAGGGATGTGAGAAAGTACTACTTTACTGAATGGGTGGTGGAGTCATGGAACAGTCTGCCTGGTGAGGTGGTGGGTGCCCAAACTGTGGAGGGTTTCAGACATGAGTGGGACAGAGTAAGGGCACAAAAAAAACAAGCTATGCTCTCGGTACAGGGGTAGGAAAGGATAAGCTGAAGGGGAGGAGGTAGGTCCCTGGACTGACGCTAAGTCCCTGGAAACTATGGGCAGACTTGATGGACCCCTAGTCTTTTTCTACCATCACGTTCTCTGTTTCTATGTGTCTAGAACATAGTCCTCGATCCCTCACTATGAGGAGATCATGAGTCAGCCATGAACCTGACTGGCGAGGTTCAAAGATGTTATATTGCTCCAGATGATTCTTGATCTTCTCCTCCATCACCTACTCGATAACTTCCCCAAAAAGGGAAGATTTGATATGGGCCTGCAATTCAGTAGAGCATCAGTGTCCAAGGATGGCTTTTTCTGAAGGGGTCTAACCACTGCATTTTTCAAGGTGGACGGGAAAATATCCTCCCTCAAAGAACATCCACCAGTCTCAGTGATGATTTGAACTGGGGATTTCCAGCAGCCCAAAAGCAGCCAGGTAGACCCAAAATCAAATATACAGCAAGCGAATGCTAACCATCCACTCCCTTGCATATACACAGTTACAACAGTTGGTTTAAACTTAAATGATTTTAGAGTTAAACATCACTCACATAAACTGTACATATCAACAACACATCAAAAACTACTTGGTAGGAAGTAAATAGAATCCCCAGAGCTGCATGCACCCAAATGCTGTGAGGCTAGCCATCACAGCAAACACCCTTTTTTCTTTGTATCACCTCCTCACTGACATGTTGCAGATACAAAATGCACATACCTAGCGCAGGAGATGAGCCAAGGTCTTACCTGTTATACTTTGTAAATCTGGCCATCTAACGAGATTCCCAACAGTTCACTCAGCAATTTAACAAAAACCCTTAGGGTCCATTCCCTCTAGTTCCTTAGGCACCCCCAAAAATCTTATTTTATTGCTATGGACCCCATTTTCAAGATGTTCTAACTGGAGCCTTAATATCTTGTTCCATTGAAGAAGTCCCAACATTGCTGTCACAGTTTTATTACCAATACCCACCACTGCTTTAGATTCGATCTCCACCAGGTCAACTTTAGTTTTAACTATTGTAACTCTTTTGTTAAAAGAGTCCATCTTCCTAGCCATTTCTCGGACCATTTTATTGAGGTTCTGGAAAGCTTTAAAGATGTATGCCAGTGTAGGATTGGCCTCACCTCCATCTGCCAATGCCACACCATCTTTGCCTGAATCCTACAGCTGTTTGGGGCCTTTTGCCTTCGGTGTTTCTTTTAGTCTCATTGTTGTAGAAAAATGTAAGTTTCTGATCCACAGCCATGCTGCTTAGTGTAGACCACAACCACTGAAGTTATGTTCCAAAAATAATGGAATTTATCTAGAAAACCACTGAAATGTAAGATTGAACTTCTGGAACTCTGCACAGCATGTCTTTCTTGGTCGGTAGTTGGCCACAATCCCCTTGTTGGAGATATCTAACAGTGACCTATACATGAGTGATTGTAATCTGTTGATGTGTAGTCCTACCCTGAACTCACGTGCAGGATTATAATCTTTATATCAAAATTATCCTAAACAGAGGAACTGACTGAATGTTATTGGTTCTTAGTCCAGAAGTCCATGACTAGCGTGGAGCTCTTCACTCTGGGTATCCTGGGGGTTTCCTGAAGTGAGTGTTGGGGGGGGAGGCTACCAGGGGAGGGCAGGCTAGCTCTTACATGCAGCTGCCACAGGGAATGTTCAGTGCGATCAACCTTCCAGAATTTAAGCATGAAGTCAGTGCCACACTCTTCCCAGGGGACTGAAAATACTGGATTTAGAAGTTAAATGATTTGTTGCTCAGCTGCGAATTTACTGCATACTGTAGCTTTATCAGGGTAGAGAAGGCAGTGATGAGAGACTGGGGAACAAGTGACTTGTGGAAGTGAGTCATAAAAGCTCAGAGCTCCCAATCCTCTCCCATGACTTACAATATGTGGGTAGCATAGATGGAATACAAAGTTGAGGCAGAGGCTGAAATCCAGGGATAGATACCTGCACTGAGAAAGGGATGCGTTATTGACCTTAGTGTGACTGGAGAGGTACAGAAGGCAGGGGTGGTATGTGACCTTTCCTAAGACTGATGGGGCTTCAGTGTATGGTGGGGATTCCTGGAGGCCTTCTAAGGGCCCCATGATGTCTTTCTTGTCAAAATTAATTATTGCCAGTAACTTTTACAACTGAAGTTAGATGGCTAGCCATGGTTAAGTGACAATAGAACACTGCAGGGTTGGACAATATGATGGGGTATAGCCAAATGATGAAGCTTGATAGTTCCAGTAAAGCAGAGTCCTTATTTTCATTAATTTACCCACCATCAGTTACAAAGCATAGCAATTTCTTGATTAAAACTTGCAAGCATACACTACTGGCATTGGTCAATTAAGCAATAAGGCACGACAGGGTGTGGTATATCATGGGCTATCGCATTCAACGACCTGAGAAGTGACGATATCCCATGATATACCACACCCTGGAGTGCCTTATTGCTATTATGAACTGGCCAAAAAGTTTTATTGGTAATAATTAAAAAAAATCTTTTAAAACCTTTGAAAGTGCATTTTTGGGGGTGTTGGAGGTGTATGTTTTAAGAAAATAGTCCTGAGGGCTCTGGACAGCAGGTGGCGATGTTGTAAGGAGGTGCAGCTGTTAACTGTGTGTTGTTCTGCTAGGAGTACTCCCGAATGTACTGTGTTTGATTCGGTTCTGCTGGTCTGGGACTTGACTCGGTTGTGCTGCCTGGTCTAGGACCGGGTGAAGCATGTGTAGAATTCGTTTTTTTTTTTTTTTATGTAATCTTTTGAAATACAATCGGAATGGGAAAAATGCAGGCTACTACTTACGGTTTGCCGGTGGCAATCAGTCTGGAGAAACAGTAAGTCACCTGCAGTTGTTTTTTTGCAAGGGGACAGTAAGTTAACAAGTGAAAGGGTAAAGTGCTAAAATGCTTCCAATAGTCCTGAGAAAAAAAAAATTGTGTGGCAGTTTTGGGGTGGTGTGCTCATTGACAGTTGTTAACAGATCTCGATCGTTGTGGTAGTGCTGTGCCACTTATGTGGACAGTGCGGGTAGTTTTCTGTGTGCTGTTACCAGCAGTTTTTTTTTTTTATGTACTCAGGCAATTTCTGTGAGGATTTGATGTGACTTTGTTTCTTTTTTGGTTAAGGTGACTGTCTCGAGGTCTGACTCGCTGAAGACCACAGCAGGTGTTGTCTTTGGGTTTTGTGTAGTGGAGTGAGAGTAATGGGGAACATTGCAGTTGGAGGAGTTCCTTGGCAGTGAGGAGGCTGGTGGCCGGAGGTTTTCTGAAGCCGTGATGATGTAGCCCGATATCATCACAGCTTCAAAAACCTCTCGGCCAATCAGCTTCCCGTATTTACGATGTCCAGTTCATAATGCTTGTTATTGGTTAGGGACAGAAAACAGTACATTGTGATCTCAGATGAATGCAATTTCTTTCTGTGACCTCAACAATTTGTTGAGCAATCTCTTAGAGTAATTTTTGGTCATGGCCTCTACAGCAAGCATAATGTTTGCCTTAAAACATTTCTAAGTAAGGAGATGTAATTTATACTTTGATAATTTTCTGTACAGTGCATGCAGATTACTAACAATCTTGGGAGTTGTAGAGAGTTTAACTTAGTAGGTGATGAAGACTTTAACCACATGTTCTGATTCAGAACATCAAGAACAAGGCCTTTGGAAAGGATGTAGGGATGGATTTTTCAAAATGGGTAGTGACAAATGCATACTGTGCTTGCGCCTCCATTTGCCATCATGCATCTAAATGTCAGGTGTCCTATTTTTGAAAAAAGCATCTGGTGTACAGGCTCTGGGGCATCAAGCAGCAGGGGACACCTCTTGCACACTGTTACCACTGTTCATGTCCTGAGCCCAGGACATCAAGATTGGAGGCCTGCATGTAGGACAAAGAGTGTCCATGCAGAGGTTCTCTTCCCCGGTGGTGTGGGTCCCAGGCACTGCTCCCATAGCAATACCCAGGGGAGGTATGCAGTATGCCATCAACTCTGTGAGTAACCATGAAGCCTCAGGCACTCCCCCCTGGGCAGTCATGAGCAAGACCCTCACCAATCAGGGGTGAATGGTGGACCAAACTGGGAAATAATTCCATACAGCTGGATACATAATGTTAGCTGTTGAGTGCAACAGATGTCCTACATGGCACATACTCGCAGCTGTCTCCTGCTGCCTCCTTCCACACTCCATCACCAGGATATGATTTTCTCTTTTGTGCATAGCCACAGTAATGAGCCATGGGAGAACCCATCCTTGGGAGTCAAGTTGGGGATACTGTATAGATGGATGTGGTGCTTTGAGAATTTGGTCAAGCAGGACAATGGGTGAGTCATAGAGACCCAGGATAGGAAGCTCAGATCAGGCAGCACAACATAGAACCTGCCAGTGAGCAGGGGGGCAAACAAAGTGAAGAAAAAAAAATGTGTCTTTTTGTTACCAGAAGTTGCATTTTCTGATAGTGTATATAAAGCAACAAAGCAAATACAATTTGCTTCATTTTGTTATCTATCTATCTATCTATCTATCTATCTATCTATCTATCTATCTATCTATCTATTTATCTGTCTTCATTGTAAAGAAATTCGTTAATGCATCAGTTAGGGTTGTTACTACAGGGACAAAGTAGGGAAATATGAAGTTAGGGTTTCCAACCATAATACCCTGCCCCCACCCTGCACAGACTGACAGGTGTTGGGAGTGTGCCTTGGAGTCATCAGTCCTAATGCCCACCCCATTCCATAAGTAAATAAGGTGAGATGGGTACAGTATAAGAGAATAGGATGAGCGTAGGGTTGATGACTCCAAGGCATACCCACAACGCCTGTCAGTCTCTGCAGGGTGGCAATAAGGTGTTAGGGTTGGAAACCCTAACACCAAATTTCCCTGCTTTTGTCACTGTAGTAACAACCCTAACTGATGCAATAATAATGTTTTTTGCAATTAATTTCCTTACTTTTTCAGACATTATCATATCCTTATTTGTCTGTGGGAGCACAAGGCCCTGCGCTTCCATCCCTCCATAAATGCATATTTGTATGTAGCTATGGAAGCACAGGGCCCTCTGGTCTCTGCACTTCCATTTATAGGACAATGGTGGCCAAATTGTCAGCATAGCCATCTTATTACCCCACCTCATGTACACCAGTAGAGAAAATTTTCGAATCCACGCCAAATTGTAATTCTGCACAACCGTAACTCCATTCCTTGCCACAGGTGCAAAAACTAATTTTATGCAGGATTTGAAAAATGACAGCTGTGACATACATGAGGTTGGGTAATAAGAAGGCTATGTTGAAAACCTGGGGTCAAAATATTTAAAATTTCCAAAGTTACAAGCGGGAGTACCAAAATTGCAATGAATGGTCATAACTTTGACATTTTTTCATATTTTGACCCGACACTTTGAACAGTCTTCTTATGACCCCACCTCATAAACTCCATAGGTGAAAATGTTAAAATCTGTGCCAAAATGCCATTCTGCACACAGGTGCGAAAACATGTTTCAGGTAGGATGTGAAAAGTGACAGCTGTACTGTTCATGAGGTGGTGTGAAAAAATGGCTGTGCTGAAAATTTTGACTCAAAATATTGAAAATTAGCAAACTTGTGTGCGTGCGTAGAACAATTTCAATGAACGCTCATAACTCAGCCATTTTTAGGAAATTTTCAGCATGGGCTTTTTGGGACCCCACCTCATGAACACTGGTGGTGAAATTGCGTTGTTCAGTCCTGAAAGGTGATTTTGTGAAGCAACTGTGAAATCACCTTCTGGGCCAGATTAACAAAATGACAGTTGCAGTGTTCATGAGGTGGGGGTCCCAAAAAGCCCATGTTGAAAATTTGGTGAAAAAAATCCTCAAAATGGCAAAGTTATGAACATAAGTTCAAAACGCCTTTGAAATACATTATATGGCACTTACCTTGATGTCTCAGTTTGCAGTTTGGCTTTGAAGAGTGCAGACATGTCCCGGTCCACAGAAGATGACAGCCTACGACCTCCGATGGTAAGTATAGGGTAAGGGGGGGTGTGGGGTGGTGGGTGCTCAGTGGGAGGGTCAGGATGGGGATGGGGATGGTGGGGATGATGAGGGACCATTGTGTTTGTTTCAGGTTTAAAAAAAAAATAAAAGATGTGGGACAGTTTTCTTTTTTTTAAGTAACAAATAAAATATGGAACGTATTTGTGGACACTGGGAGTGGGCTTCCCAGTGTTCCACACTGCTGGTGGGGTAACATTTAAAATATTAAAATTATTTGGGGACAAGGGGGCATGGCTTGGAGCTCACAAAGTATGGCAGCTTAGATCTGCAGCTCTGTCTACCCTGGCAGTAATCCTGATTGCAATACAACTTTACCTGCCTTGTAACTCTTACATCCCATATATACAAAAATGGCTGGACTCACCAAACCTGAAGAGGTAACTTTCATTTCTGGGTTCCCAAAATAACTGGTGCTGCCACTGTCTCTCCTTTTCATCACAGACAGGGCCTGGAGGAAAGGGTTGAGCCTAGGGATGGCAGTGGTTGCTACCACGAGAGAAGACCCCAACCTGCTGGAAATCAGAGACATGCTCAGTAAAATTATCACAAAAATGGAAATGCTGGAACTTGCAGCCCAGCACAATTCCTCCGACATCATAATGCTGTCTCAGTGAACTAATGTAATGGAGTAGCATCTTGCAGACAATGAGGACATTATCCATCACATGGGCACAAAGCTCCGAGATCAGGATAAAGTGCTTTACATGCTGTGGGGCCGTGTTGAAAATCTGGAAAACTGCAGCCGACTCAACAACCTCAGGCTGGTCAGTTTTCCAGAAGGATGCAAGGGCTGTGACTGCATTGCTTTCCTGCAGAAGGCACTACCAAACATTCTGGGCTGGCAGGGCTCCAGTGTGCTTGAAGTCGACTGGGCCCACAGATCCTTGGCCCCCAAACCACCACTGGGGAGCAGATCCCATCTGATCCTGACTTGGTTCCTCAGATTCAGAGACAGAGAGTCAATCGTATAGGGGGCCAGAGCCAAAACTACCTTGCATTGGAATAGGGAGCTCAAACAGATATTCTTTGACTACTCCCAGGAATTATCCACCCACATGCATGCCTTCACCTTTGCAAGGAAGGTCTGCACTGTGGCTGGCTTGGAGTACTCCCTCCAGTACCCAGCAACGCTGAGGGTCCTAGTCAATGGGACCCCCGGTCATTTTGATACCCCTATGGCAGCAGAACAGTTCCTGGTGCAGCATGCTCTGAAACAACCAGAGCAGACAGAATGTTTCCCCTCCTAAGGCTTGCTCACAGGACAGGCCAGGCCACATGGATTGTACCTCCCAAGAGGCTTACACTCCAATCTCAGCTCTAGTGTCACCCAGGCAACACAACACTAAATCCCCCAAAGCAGATCCTGGGGTGCAAGCACCAAAAACCCATTGCCAAAACTTATGAAGAAAACCTTCTGAGGCACTCACCTCAACAAGGCCCCTAGGCTCCGATCTCATAGCTGCAGCAGCAGCAGTCATTGTTTGGAAGAATCCATTGAGGTCTCCAATCATCCTCCCAGTTCCAACCAATTCTGGGCCTTGAGGGACTTCCCAGATGATGGCCCTTCTCTTGGAATACCCCTTGAAATGGCCCTGGAGACTGCAACTGGTGGTAAGGTGAGGAAGAAGACCTCCACATCATGGGCAGAAGCGTCCAAAGTATAGTCGGTGGCCTGGGGAGGGCACGAGAACCAGATGGTCGAGGTGCACAGCAGGAGCATGGTCCAAACACCCAACTAAAGGAAGCCACACCAGAGCAAGTGGGGGACTGAACTTTCTTTTGTTAAAACAGAGGTTGACCCCTCCATAGTACAGGACTTCTGGTGCACTGGGCAGTGTTTACAGGTACAGTGAGTGAGGGGGAGACTTGTTTCAGGTCAAGGCCTGAAGAGCCATTCCCCCTTCACAGTAGAATGCAGAGTGCCCAGGTTGGGCATCGCCATATTGCTGTATGGCAATGGCCCAGGCTCTTAAAGCCATAGCACCAGTTTATTAAATGTATATAGTTGGCAGAGTTTTCTTTTCTCCCTAGGTTGCACATTCCACAGTTCCAGGTTTGTGCCATTGAGTACCACTCTAACGTTTAAGGGGTTGGATAAGAAATGGTCCGGAACACTCATGAAGGACCAGGAAAGGAAGGGGAGAGAAGAATAGTCAAAGGGGGGTTTCCTACCCATATACAAACCACACAATCTACTGAGGGTTGGCAAATCCCACCACTGGCATAAGACCCCACCATAGATAAGCAGCAGGGGTACCATAACAAGCAGGTAGCTGCTGCTAGTTTCTGCCAGAAGGAATCTTGCTTTCAGAGTAAGTAGAAGCTAACTAAAAAAGTTACAGAGTTTCTTATTGCATCATCACTTCTATCTCAGCAGGAGTCAGTGCCTGTTGGGATTAAGCAATCAGGTACTTTATTAGAAGCAGTGGGTCTCATTTAAGTAAAAAAAAAAGAGGGACATCACTGTGTGTTTCTCTGTTTGGGGAAGGGGTCTGTATCAACTTAGTTTGCTAAATCAGGATTAGAGGAGAGTAGTTAATTGGAGGGAGATGTCGCTTGAGCAGTAGAAAAATAGCTGTCTCCAATTATACCTTCCTGCTGCTAGTTTCTGGCAGAGGGAATCTTGCTTTCAGAGCAAGTAGAAGCTGACTAAAAAAGCTACAGAGTTTCTTACTAATTGCCGTCCTTCCCAGCCCTCCACCCTCCCACCCTAAGCCAGTTCTACTTTTATAGCCACTGGATTTGACTGACACATGTGCTTCCTGTTTGGCAGTAGGAAGGGAAGGACCACTGAGACACATTAGTTTCATCAACCTTGAAGGGAAAAAAAATAGCTCCCCCCAGCTGCTGGAGGTCTGAGTCCAAGCAAGGAAGAAGGAGACTACTGAAGACTACAGGAAGTTCTTGTCCCAGAACATGAAGGAATAGAGTTGTAAGGGCACATAAGCAGTAAGAAAGTAGGTGGAAAAATACGTAGAGTGAGGAGAGAGTAAGTATACAAAGCAACAGGAGAGGGGACACAAAACAAATCATGATGGGAGTGGTGCAGTGCAATGACTGTGGGGTGGCAGTGTTCCAGGAGACATTCTGGAGGCTGTGATGCTGCCCTATTTGCAGGCACCTCTCTGGTCTGAGGGAGGAGGTTGCCAGTCTCCAGGCTGACCTGGCTAGGATTCATGAAACCTCTTCCCCCCACCCAGGGACCACCAGGGCCACTGCCGCTACCTCAGAGGTTGCCAAGAAAGAGGAGTGGCTGAACCAGGGTGGGCTCAGGGAGGCAGAAGGTGGTGGAACAGAGGTACATCCTCAGCTGTACCTCTCCACAATTCATATGCTGTTCTTGTGAAGAGTGGTTCCTCTATGGAGGCACCTACATTGGAGACCAAGGAGGATGCTGGGAGCCTCCACAAAGGAGACCCACAGGAGAGTGGCACAAGACCCCACAGGGGAAGGAAACAACTTCTGGTTGGGGACTCAATCATTAGGGGAGTAGAAGTGGGGGAGGAAGGGGAGAGGGAGGTAAGGTGCCTGCCTGGTGCCATGGCTTGGAGGGACAGGAAGTGAATCCTCAGGATTGCAGGAGCAGCTGCATGAGGGAGGGAGCTGGATGTCATTGTCCACCTAGGGACAAATGATCTGGCTGGGAATGGGATCACAGCAGTGCAAGAGGAGTTTGTAGAGCTGGGGAAAGGGCCTTAGACCCAGATGTTAACTGGAGTGCAGTTGCAGCAGTCACTTCTAAGAGTGGGGTTATTCTAGATGCCCTACAGGGGACATGCCTTAGACAACTAGTATTGGAGCCCACTCGAGAGGGAACAATCTTAGACCTGGTTCTCTCAAATGGAGATGAAGAGAGGATCACAGATGTAGAAGTGGGTAGCCATCTGGGAACTAGCGACCATCGAACAGTATGGTTAACAATAAACACAGCAATAGAATCAAAGCCATACAAAGACAAAGGTACTTGGATTTTAGGAGGGCTGACTTGCAGAAATGGTGAGTGCCTATGAATGCACTCAGCAAATGGGCAGGAAGGAGGGGTGGAAGAACAATGGGGAATAATAAAAACTGCCATCACAGAGGTAACAAGCCTTTGTGTAAAGCAAATAAACAAAATGAAACGAGTAAGAAACCTCTATGGTTCTCAAAGGAAGTGTCAGTGAAGGTTCAAGAGAAAAGAAAGCATTCAGGAAGTACAAGGAATCACAGAAGGAACAGGACAGAGAATTGTATCAGTTAAAGCAAAAGAAGCTGGGAAGGCAGTCAGAACAGCAAAGGCCCAAACCAAGGAAAAGATAGCCAACCCAGTTAAGAAGGGGATAAACCTTTTATAGGTACATCAGGGGCAAGTAAGACCAAGGAGGGATAATGAGGCTTAATAAAGGGGAGGGAGGGTGGCAGAGGGCAACTGTGAAAAGGCAGAGATACTAAACAAATATTTTTGCTCAGTATTTACAAAGGAAGAGGGGAGGTACCTAAAACAAAACAGTAGAAACACTCTGGATACAGAAGTTGATACCAGCCCATTTACAGAAGAAAGGGTTCTGAAAGAACTCTTAAAACTGAAGGTGGACAAAGCAATGGGGCTGATGGGATTCATCCCAGAATTCTAAAAGAACTAAGGGTAGAACTAGTGACACCACTGACTACCCTCTTTAACAAATCATAGGAGGATGGGGTGGTACCCGAGGACTGGAGGAGGGCAGATGTGATTCCCCTTCACAAAAGTGGGAGCAAGGCAGAAGCAGGAAACTACAGACCTGTTAGTTTAACCTCAGTGGTAGGGAAAATGATGGAATCACTTCTGAAGGAAAGAATTGTTGAGTATCTAGAGGTCAGAGGGGCACAGGACCCAAGGCAGCATGGATTCACAGCGGAAAGGTCATGCCAGACAAATCTGATAGATTTCTTTGACTGGGTGACCAAAGTAGTTGATCAGGGAGGGCTGTGGACATGGCCTACCTAGACTTTAGCAAGGCATTTGACACAGTCCCACACAAAAGATTAATTTACAAGTTAGCCAGCCTGGGAGTGGGTCCCAAGATGACAGCCTGGGTAAAGAATTGGCTGGAGAATAGGACACAGAGAGTAATAGTAAATGGAGTCCACTCTGAAAAAGGGGGGTTAGTAGTGGGGTACCGCAGGGTTCAGTATTAGGACCGGTCCTCTTCAATGTCTTTATAAGCGACATTGCAGAGGGACTGGAAGGAAAAAGTAGTCTTTGCAGATGACACAATGATCTGTAACAGAGTTGATGCACAAGGTGGAGTGGAAAGGATGAGAAGGACTTGGCAAGGTTAGAGGAATGGTTAAATGTAGGCAGCTTAGATTCAATGCTAAGAAGTGCAAGGTAATGCACCTGGGAAACAAAACCCAGGGAAGAGTACACAATGGGGGTGAGAATACTAACAACAACAAAATGGAAAGGGACCTGGGGTAGTACAACAGATGACCCTAAAGGTGGGCAAGCAATGTGAGGGCAGCAAGGAGGCTGGGGGATACTGGGATGCATAGGAAGAGGCATCACCAGTAGAAAACAGGAAGTTATTATCCTCTGTACAGACAGCTGGTGAGACCCCATCTGGAGTACTGCATGCAGTTCTGGAGACCCAATCTCCATAAAGACATAGACAGGATGGAAGCTATCCAGAGGAGGGCAACTCAAATGGTGCATGGTCTGCACCGGAAGACGAGTGAAGAGAGACTTAAGGAGCTTAATATGTATAGCCTCGAGGAAAGGAGGAGAGGGAGACATGATAGAAACTTTCAGGCACCTCAAGGAAATCAACAAAGTCCAAGAGGGTAGCACTTTCAAAAAGAGGTGTGCAAGAACAAGGGGCACAATTTGAAGATAGAAGGGGGCGGCTCAGAGGTCATTTAAGGAAGTATTTTTCACAGAGAGGGTTGTGGATGCATGGAACAGCCTTCCGGAGGAGGTTGTGGAGTCAAAAACAGTGGTGGAATTCAAGCATGCAAGGGACAGTCATAAGGCAATTCTAGGGGTTGGGGGTAGGAAGAAGTAGGCTGCTGGTTAACTAGGACCTGCAGTTTATCCATCAGGTAGGGAAATGGGCAGACTGGGTGGGCCAAGCGGTTCTTATCTGCCGTCAAATTCTATGTTTCTATGTTAGACAAGTAGCAGGTACGGTAACCTTCTCGGAGGTGATGCCTGTCTATGGCAAGGATGATGGTAGGGTACTCTACACCATAGGATTTAATGAATGGTTGAAAAACTGGTGTGGAGCTCAGAGTTTTGGCTTCATTGGAGACTGGAAAACCACCTCGAGGAATGCAGGCCTATACTGGCACGATGGTCTGCATCTGTCCGGGGGGGGACCAGGATCCTAGGTGATAGGTTTAAATGCTTCATTGGCAAGCATTTAAACTAGCAAAGGGAGGAGGCACTAAAAAAAAGGAGCAGAGAAATCCCAGCCTCCCCCCACAAAACACAGTAATTAGTGAGGTAAACACTAAGGTAGAGAAGTAATTTGAGAGCAGGATGGGGTAAATGCAAAAAAAAAAGGCAAAGGCAGGGTTAAAGGGAGAAAAAGGCAAAGGCAGTAAGGACAGGGATAGAGCTAAAAGGGGTAAGGCCATCAAAAAATGGAGGGCGATGAGTACCAATGCCCATAGTTTGTGTAACAAGCTCCCTGAACTAGTGGCCTTGATGCAAGAGGGATGCCTGGATATTGTGACAGTCACTGAAACATGGTATACAGAGAACCACGACTGGGATGTCAACATACCAGGATACACAATCTACAGAAGGGACAGGGAGGGTAAAAGAGGAGGAGGAGGAGGAGGAGTAGCTCTCTACATAAGGGAAGGGATTAAAGCAACAGAACTAAAGAGTAAACATGAAGTAGATGAATTAATATGGGTCACCCTAGAGACAGAAAATGGTACCACAATCCGCATGGGAGTTGTGTACAGACCCCCATCTCACGGGGAGGGAATGGACAAGGAAATGATAGAAGGCATCCTTAAAATAGCAGAAAAATGGGAGATATTGTTGATGGGGGATCTGAATATGCCAGATGTTAACTGGAGCACCTTTGCTACAGGCACATCCAGGAGCAGGGTCATTCTTGATGCCTTACAAGGGGCATGCCTCAGACAGCTAGTGTTGGAACCCACTCAGGAGGGAACAGTCTTAGACCTGGTACTCTCAAATGGGGATGGAGAAAGGATCTCGGATTTAGAAGTGGGCAGCCACCTGGGAACAAGTGACCACCAAACAGTGTGGTTCACAATAAACATAGCCATAGAGTCAAGCCATAAAAAGCAAGAGTATTGGACTTTAGGAGGGCTGACTTTGGGAAAATGAGAGAGTGCCTTAGAAAAGCACTAGCAAATGGGCAAGAAGGAGGGGTGGAGGAACAATGGGGAATAATCAAAACAGCCATCACAGAGGCAACAAGCCTTTGTGTAAAGCAAATCAATAAAACAAAATGAAGGAAAAAAACACTATGGTTCTCAAAAGAGGTGGCAGGGAAGGTTAAGGAGAAAAGGATAGCATTCAGGAAATATAAGGAAACACAGAAGGAGCAGGACAGAGAACGTTATCAGTTAAAGCAGAAGGAGGTAGGGAAGGCAGTCAGAATAGCAAAGGCCCAGACCGAGGAAAAGATAGCCAATTCTGTTATGAAGGGGTATAAAGCCTTTTATAGGTACATTAGGGAGCAAAGAAAGACCAAGGGAGGGATACAGAGACTTAATAAAGGGGAGGGAATGTGGGTAGAGGGTGATAGTGAAAAAGCAGGGATACTGAACAAATATGTCTGCTCAGTTTTCACAATGGAAGAGGAGGGGGAGGTACCTAAAACAAACAAGAGAAACACTCTGGATAAGGGGTCGATACCAGTCCATTCATAGAAGAAAGGGTTTTGAAAGAACTCTTGAAACTGAGGGTGGACAAAGCAATGGGGTCGGATGGGATTCACCCCAGAATTCTAAAAGAAATAAGGATAGAACTAGTGACACCACTGACTACACTCTTTAATAAATAATGGGAGGGTGGGGTGGTACCTGAGGACTGGAGGAGGGCGGATGTGATTCCACTTCACAATGGTGGGAGCAGGGCAGAGGCAGGAAATTGCAGACCAGTTAGTTTGACCTCAGTGGTAGGGAAATGATGGAATCACTTCTGAAGGAAAGAACTGTTGAGTGCCTAGATGCCAGTGGGGCACAGGACCCAAGGCAGCATGGATTCACAGCAGGAAGGTTGTGTCAGATGAATCTAAAAGATTTCTTTGACTGAGTGACCAATGTAGTAGACCAGGGAGGGGCCGTGGAGATGGCCTACCTAGATTTTAGCAAGGCATTTGACACAGTCCCACACAAAAGATTAATATACAAGTTAGCCAGCCTTGGAGTGGGTCCCAAGGTGATAGCCTGGATAAAAAATTGGCTGGACAACAGGACACAAAGGGTAATAGTAAACAGAGTTCACAGTGAAGAAAGGAGGGTAACTAGTGGGGTACTGCAGGGTTCAGTATTGGGACTGGTCCTCTTTTTTTTTTTTGAAATTCAAAATATTTATTGATTTTATAAATATAAACACAGTACCAGTTGAATTACAAGAGGTTAAACAACATCCAGAAAACCTAAATACAGTTCACTACCCCCCTCCCCCACCTCCCCTTCCACCAACCCTCTCCTGGAGTGTGCCTATTAAAGATTGTAAAAGCAGAAATACAACAATAATAGTAACAGCCTTAGGGGGTTAAGTACATAAACATTAGTTATCTCTAGTGTAAATATAAAACATATAATTTGCCCCACATTTTGTCGAAGGACTTCAGACTATTACGAGAGCTTGCAATCAAGCGTTCAGTTCTAAAACATACTGATAAATCATTCAGCCATTCAGTGTATGTTATAACCAGTTGATCCATCCAATGCTTGAGCACAAGTTTGTTGACCACTATTGATATTATTGCCATGTGGAATTTACGTTCCTTAACCCTAATATTGGAAAACATACCCAAGCATTAATTGTTGCTGCTTTTTCCTAGTAAAGCTTGTAGTCAGGGACACCTGGCTGCTTGTCATGTGACTCCAGGGTCCCGACTACAAAATGCTCATGGTGCGAGCGGAGCAGAAACTTAGCTGAATTGAAATTAACAAAATGCCAGTACCAGCTCCTGATCTCTGAGGCAGCCAAAAGCTGCGAGACAGGCAACAGTTGTTTGGAAAAGGCTGTGTTAGTGACCTAGCTCATATTTTAAACCTATCTGTATGCATTATTAGTGAACAGCTGAGAAACAACTGGACTTCTACTAGTCCTTCTAAGGGCTGTAAAATACCTGTCAGTGGATGTAATTTGTGCTACTAACAGTGTCAGGTGGATATCTGACCTGTTATTCCATTGGGGGCTAAGCATTAATAGCTGCTGCCTTTTCCTAGTAAAGCTTGTAGTCAGGGATGCCTGGTTGCTTGTCATGTGACTCCAGGGTCCCGACTACAAAATGCTCATGGTAGTGAGCGGAGCGACCGTACTGTGGGCGAGCTTATGGAGATGCTCGTGTCTAGCAGTGACTAGCAGGACATCAGGTCAGTTTAACTAATATTTTGGTAAAGTAAACGAACATATTCTATTTTTGAGGCCCTAAATTGGGCTTTAAATTTCAGTGTTTAAAATTAACTCTGAGACAATACATATGGTGACCTACACACTCCATTCTGGATCTATCTTACATGTTTGCACTGTTTGTGGGCATGTAATATGCAACGCGCCTGATAATAGCAATTTAGAAATTGTAACAAACTATTCGAATTGTATGTCACTTGAATCAGTGAAAAAAGATTTTGAGGTTGTTATCAATGAACTGAATGCAGCAAAATAGATTAAGCAACTAGAAAATTATACAGATAATATGGTTAGAAATCTTCCCAGCACACCACCTATTCAAGTCCTAAGCTCTAATACTTTTCAAATACAAACCCCAGTTGAGTGTCCTGACTCAAATAGATGTTTTCATAAGGAAATCTCTGCAGAATCAATACATCTTAATTACAATAGTTCTCCTCAGTCTGGCAAACTTTCACTTGCTGCTAATCAAGAAAACTGTAGAACAAATCAAAAATCTTCTAATAAAAGAAGGAGAGATGTCCAGGCGGATTCACATGAGGAAGGTTGGGAAAATGTTCCCAAACGAAAATACAAAAAAGGCAGACGCGCTGATTTTGTTCATTTTACATCACCAACAGTTTTATCTGAAGTAAATTTAAATAGAGATAACCATATTTCAAATAACAGATATTTTTGTTTGTTAAATGATCAAATGGAACAAGAAAATCTGTCTGAATCTTCTTCTACAAATCTGCCAACAATTATCATTGGAGATTCTATAGTGAAATATATTAACTCTTATATAACAAATTCTGAAAGTGAAGTGTCAGTATTTTCTTTTCCCGGAGCCAAAATTGAAGACATAGCAGACAGGATAGATTCCCTTATATCGGGCCCCTAAAATGTTATCCTACATGTGGGTACAAACAATGTTGGCCACACTCATGAGAAAGACATCTGTCTAGAATTAACTCAATTAGGAAAGAAAATAAAAGCAAAAAATTGTAATGTCTTTATTTCCAGCCTATTACCTATTCCAAGAGCCAGGACTGAAAAGAATCACACTATAGAAAGGATAAATGCCAGACTTTCAAATTGGTGCTCTTTAGGTAATCTAGTCTTCATTGATCATTGGAAAAATTTTATTTCTAATTCTAGTTACTTTGCAAAAGATGGTTTACATTTAAATTGACTAGGAGCCATGAATCTATGCACTTCCTTTTGCTCTCATATTCCCTCAATTACTTTAAACTAGCATCTAAGGGGGAAAATATGAAGACAACTGTTTCCTCATTACCATCTGTTTCTGTTCATGTTGACAAAAATAAACATGATCTAAAATTTATGTTGTCAAATGCACGAAGTTTGGTTAACAAAACAAACAAACTACTTTTAAGAGTCAGTACTGATAAGCCCAATGTTATAGGCATTACAGAAACTTGGTGGCCTAGTGAGCAGGCATGAGAAACGTGTATTTCTGGCTACTCATTTTTCCATCGTAGCAGATCAAACCAGAGAGGTGGTGGCACAGCTCTTTTTATTGCCTCATCTGTGTACATATTTGATATCTCTCATAAAATTAAAAAAGATCATTCTTTGGTGGAATCTGTTTGGCTTAGGCTTAAACAGCCAAACACTGATTTAATTTTGGGTCTTTGTTATAGACCACCTGATTCGAAACCAGAAATATTAAATGATATTATTGAGGAAATGTCATCAGCTGCTGAATTAGGAAATATCTTGTTTATAGGTGACCTTAATTTGGATGACATAAATTGGTCAAATAATTCTGCCAAAACTAATTCATCAAAAATCTTTTTGAACTCCTGTTTGGAATTGAATTTAGTTCAGCATATTTCATTTCCAACCCGTGAATCAAATATTTTGGACATTGTCTTAGGTAGTGATCCTATAACTATTCAAAATTGTCATTCCTCAGCTCCTTTAGGTAATAGTGACCATTGTACTATCAATTTCAAAACTCATTACGTCCAATGGGAGGCAGATAATATTACAAAAATATTTGCTTTTCATAAAACAAACACTAAAGCTTTGAATAACTATCTTGCTGCTATTGATTGGTCTGCTATGTTAAATAATAGAAATATTAATGATATGTGGAATCTTGTTACCACAATAATTTTGAATGCTGCTAATAAATTCATATCTATGGTACAAAAAAGAAATTAAGCCATCAACCAAAAATGACTTAACTTAAAATTACAGAAACTGATAAAAAAGAAAAACAAATTATATAAAAAATATCTTTCCAATAAATGTGACAGAACTTTAACTGCATTCAGGCATGTTCAAAAAATCTGTAAAAAAGAAATTAAAAAGGCCAAAATATCTATGGAAAAATCATTAGCCAAACAAGCACATAAGGGAAACAGTAAATTAATGTTCGGTTAGATCAACTCCTTAAAAAACAAACGTGCAAGGTTGGCCCTATTAATTCTGGCACTAAAACCTTATATCATCCTAGTGATATGGCTGAATTTTTTAACCTGCAGTTCTGTGAGGCCTTTTCTAACAATAATGTAAGTTGTAATGCCAGATTAGATCTCCAACCAATTCATGATGTAGATATACCATTAGAGACCATCAAATCTAAATTGAAGGAAGTAAAAAAAGGATCCTCTGCTGACCCAGATGGAATCTCTGGTGATTTAATTCATTTAATGAAAGATCATCTGTGTGTCCCTTTAAAAATTCCTTTTGACACAAGTTTAAATACTAGACTGGTTCCAACTGGATGGAAACATGCCAATGTAATACCATTATACAAAAAAGGATCTAAAAGTATTTCAGATAACTATCGCCCCATTAGTTTAACTTCAATCTATTGTAAAATTCTAGAATGAATCATTAAGGATGATCTAACCTCTGCCATTGCAAGATTAGATCAAATTCAACATGGATTTATTAAGGGACATTCTTGTATAACAAATTTGATATGTCTCTATGATTATGTTAGTCAAAACTTGGATAAGGGCATTCCCTGTGACGTTATCTTTTTGGATTTTAAAAAGGCCTTTGATTCTGTTCCTCATTGGGCTCTGATACAAAAGCTATAGCTTCACAACACTGAACCAGTTTTTGTTAGATGGATCACAAACTGGCTATCTAATAGAATGCAGAGAGTTGTAATAGATGGCCATGTTAGTAGTTGGAAAGATGTTAAAAGTGGTGTTCCGCAAGGATCCGTCTTGGCTCCTCTTATCTTTTAGGTCTTTATATCTGACCTATCTACAAATATCAGAAGTATCTCCATCAAATATGCTGATGACTGTAAAATCTGTAGTATTTGTAGTAGTGAGTCTGACGTTGTGGTAATACAGGAAGACTTAAATATGCTTGAAATTTGGTCCCAAAAATGGAATCTTTACTTCAATACTTCTAAATGCTGTGTCTTGCACTTTGGCAAAAAGAACCCTAAACATCAATACTTTCTTTATGATAAGATGTTAGTTAGTAAGGACAGTGAAAAAGACCTGGGAATTACTGTTGCTATAGGGATGACATTTGATTCACATATCACCAACACAATAAGTGAAGCTAATAAGATATGGTGGGCAATACAACATAATATTACGTCAAATAATCCAGATGTGCTACTTCCTTTATATAAAGCTTATGTAAGACCACATTTGGATTTTTGCTTACAGCTGTGAAGTCCATACAAAAAAAAGGATGTGGCCAGAATTGAAAGAGTTCAGAGAAGGATAACTAAACATCTAGTATCCTCTAAAACAAATTCTTATCCAGACAGGCTGTTAAATTTCAACCTAATGTCACTGGAAGATAGAAGGGCAAGGGGAGATCTCTTGCTTTTGTGGGACCTACATATCGATGAACATCTGTTTGTTGAAAGTGGTCTTGACCTAAAACAGATTAAGGTCAATACAAGAGGCCATCCACTTCAGTTGACCAGAGATAAATGTAATAGCAATAAAAGGGCTCACTTTTTTTCTCAACGAGTTGTTGAACCATGGAATAAATTACCAACTGCTGTTGTCATTAGTGATAATAAGCTCAATTTTAAGACCAGACTTGATACTTTCAGGAAATTGAACACATTTCCTAATTGTTAATTGTAGGCTCAAGGCCTTTATGTGCATTTAGCCTTTTTTGCCTCATACAGTTTCCTAGTATGACATACATATTTCAACAGTGAAAAGATCTTCTAACCCCAACATAGGGTCCAGTTTGGATTGTATTGTTTGCCAGATGGGGCAACCTTTTCACATTGCTAGAATATATGCACTAGGTTCCCATCTGCCTTACCACACCTGGTGCAAGTGGAGTTGTGGAGTTTACCCAATTTGGCAAGTTTGACAGGAATATAGTACATATTATTTAAAATATGATATTGGGTGAGTCTGAGTCTGTCCTGGGTGTGGTATTTATAAAGATCCTTCCAGATTTGGACCCAATTAGAAGCTAAATCAGGTAGTAGGGAGTTCTAGACTTTGGAGCCTGGAAGAGGGACTGGGAAATTATATATTAGAAGAAAGGTGTATATCGTGGAAATACAGTGGGGCATGGCTGAGTATTCTTGCAGTTGGACCAATGTGGGTCTAGCTTGAGATGTTCAGGGGATGATACCAAAAGAGGATCCTAGTAGATGCCTCAACTGGAAGATCTTGAAAATGTATTTCTGAGGGATTTTGAATTTGGTGAGGATTTCAAGAGAAGAAAGAAGGGAGACATGGGAGAAAAGATCCTCCACCAGGGCACCCTGTAATTGAGGAAGCCAGTTGGGAGAAAGATATGCTCAGACTATCTTTATGTTAGGATTGAAGAAAAGGGATTGAGCAAAATCATGTTTAAGGGAGATCTTAATGTAGGCCCAGCATTGAGAGAGAACCTTAAGAGAAGTACCGATGACCAAGTTTTGTATTGGAGCTGGAAGTGTTGACCCTGATAGATAGAAGATGGCAGAAGAGTCCAGACTGAGTGTTCTCAAAAGTCGATCTTCTATTTGGAGCCAGATGGGGGAAAGTTCACTATCAATGGCGGAAAACCATCTTTCAGATCTAGATAAATGGCTGGCCCAGTAGTATAGGAGTAAATTAGGGAGGTGGAGACCTCCTAATTCTTTGGGAAGACTAAGTTTAAGAAAGGAACGTCTGGGGTGTTTGCCTAGCCAAATGAATTTAGAGATAATAGAATGTATGTGTTGGAAAAAGGATAACAGAAGCCAGATATTCAACATGTTTAAGGGATAGAAGAGCCGGGGAAGAACATTCATTTTAATGATGTTTATATGAACCCGTAGAGATAAAGGAAGGGCTACCCATCTCTTAAGATCCTGTTGGATTATAATCACCAGATCATCAAGGTTTAACTTCTTGAATTTTGTGGGGTCATTGGTTAGGAATATACCCAGGTATTTAATTGAATGTGGTGACCATTTCATCCCAAGGTGACTGAACTCTGCTTTATGAGTAAGGACATTCAAAGGGAAGATCTCTGTTTTTGAGAGATTTAACTTATAGTTAGATAAGCGACCAAACTGAGCTATGACCGCCAGAGAGTGTTCAAGGGATGTTACTGGATGTTCTAGATGAAGAAGAATGTCATCTGCATATACTGAGAGAGTTAGGGTTTGATGAAGTACTGAGATTCCTTTAATCTGGGGGGAACTTTTAATATAATGGAGGAGAGGTTCCAGATAAAGACTGGTCCTCTTTAATGTCTTTATAAGTGACATTGGAGAGCACTTAGAAGGAAATGTATGTCTCTTTGTAGATGACACAAAGATCTGCAAGAGGGTTGTTACACAAGGTGGCATGGAAAGCATGAGAAGGGACCTGGCAAGTTTGGAAGAATGGCCAAATGTATGGCAGTTCAGATTCAGTGCAAAGAAGTGCAAGGTAATGCACCTGAGAAACAAAAACCCAGGGGAAGAGTACACAATGGGGGGTGAGATACTAACAACAACAAAAATCAAAGGGGACCTGGGAGTAATTTTATCAGATGACCTAAAGGTGAACAAGCAATATGAGAAGGCAGTAAGGAGGGCTGGGGGGATACTGGGATGTATAGGGAGAGGCATCAATAGTAGAAAACAGGAAGTTGTTATCCCTCTGTACAGACAGTTGGTGAGACCCCATCTGGAGTACTGCATTCAGTTCAGGAGACCCCATCTCTGCAAAATAGTGCTGGTCTGCACCAGAAGTCATATGAAGAGAGACTAAAGCAGCTTAATATGTGTACCCTTGAGGAAAAGAGTGAGAGGAGGGACATGATAGAAACTTTCAAGTACCTCAATGGAATTAACAAAGTCCAAGAGGGTAGCATCTTTCAGAAAAAGAGATGCGCAAGAACAAGGGGGCACAATTTGAAGATAGATGGGGGATGGCTCAGAGGTAATGTTAGAAAGTATTTTTTCATGGAGAGGGTTGTGCATGCATGGATCAGCCTTTCTGAGGAGGTTGTGGAGTCAAGAACAGTGGGAGAATTCAAGAATGCATGGGACAGACATAAAACAATTCTAGTGGGGGGTGGTAGGAAGTAAGCTGTTGGTTAACTAGAATCTGCAGCTTACCCATCAGGTAGGGAAATGGGCAGACTAGGTGGGCCAAGTGGTCCTTATCTGCCATCAAATTCTATTTCTATGTTTCAGAGTCCATGAACAGGACAAAGCCAGAAGGGCCTTCTCTTGCTATACAACCCACGAAAACAGGGTGCCGGGGGGGGGCGGCAGGGAAAGTACAGACGTAGCATAGCAGTACAGGAAGCTACCAAGCTCTTAAAGCATACACCACCCCAGCGACCGACATCCCCATCTGGGCTAGTCATAGCTATTGGACAGGATGTCAGCTGGTCTATTGAATGTCATTGGGGGGGTTAGACATACCCACTACCAAGATACCAGTCAGTGGGGGGGTATCCTACTGGCAGAGGGATCATATAAATCTATATAAATGTGATGGTTGTTTTGTGAATGGTACTGGGATGCTGTCACTGGTATGAGGGAGGGACTGACACTGAGGGGAGGAATGTAGAGATATGCCCTACTAGGATGAAAGAACTGTACATAAGACTCATATGTATTTATTTATATCTGTCAAGATGGAAGTTAGTATGGTATTGTGAAATGTGAGGGGGGCTCAACTCCCCTATAAAGAGGAAAAAGGTTCTTCTCCATCTTAGAAGAATGGGCCCCCTCATAGCATTCCTACAAGAGACCAAGCTTTCACCTGGAGAGGTCCTCAAACTATGGCAAGGGTGGGTGGTGGAGGAGCTGCATAGTACTGCCCAATCATGCAAACAAGGGGTTTCCATCTCCTCCATAAAGACTTGGGGTGGACAGTGAGTCATCACAAATCAGATAAAGAAGGACATTGGATCATGGCAGAACTCGCCCCCCCCAGGGCCCTTAATCCTCCTGAATATATATGTCCCCAACCAAGATGTCCCTGAGTTCTTTCATCAGGTTAATCAAGATCTTACTGTATTTCATGTGCACAAATGCCAGGTGGTGGTGGTGGTGGTGGTGGGGATTTTAATCTCACCCTGGACCACACTATTGATAGAAGCAGGAGTAACAAGGAACCCCACAGATGGGCAGTTAGGGCAACTAAATGCATGATGGGTGAGCACTCTCTCCTGGACGTCTGGTGGACTAAGCACCCTGGAGCTAGGGACTACACATGTTTCTCAGCAGTGCACAGCACTACTAGCAGTCTTGACATGTGGATGTTATCCAGATCTGCATACGGGTTGGTCACCAAGATCCTCTCACACCCAATGGTGATTTCTGATTATGCACCACTAGAGTTGAGACTGAACTGGGGTCCCGAAAATGCAAAAATCTCCTCGTGGAGGTTGGATAACCTCCTGCTGGATGACATCCAGTTTTGGGAATGGCTCTTGGCTGAGGTCAAAGAGTATTGGCACCATAATGATAATGGAGAAGTCTCCAACTCTACCCTGTAGGAGGCCTTTAAGGCCATCATAAGGGTGAGGATCATTGACTATGCCACAGCCAGAAGGAAAGAGACTAGCTGAACAAGTCAAACTTGAATGCTCCCTGTCAGCTCTAGAAGAACAATACAAGAATTTAGGGAACAGAGACCCACTCCAAGTCCTTATGGCCCAACTCACTAGCGCAAGACTGCAACTAAACTCCCACCTGACCAGGCAGGCTGAATTCCAAATCTGGAGGATCAATCACTCCTATTGGGAGGGGGGGAAGCAAGCAAGTTACTGGCCTACCGGCTGAAATGCAGACAGGTGGCTAGAAACAATCTGGCCCTGAATGATGTGGGGGATAAGCCAGCTTACTCCTCATCTACCATCAATGCGAACATGGCCAAATACTACTAGACTCTTTACTCTTCCCCCTCACCACTGGTGAAGGGGAAGATAGAAGCCTTTCTAGCCAGCCTTCCCATACCCCTTCTGGGACCTGCATTGGCGGCACAATTGGAAGAAACTCTAATGGAAGAGGAGGTCACCACAGCTATAGATCCATGACTTCAAGGAAATCTCCTGGCAAAGTTGAGCTCCCAATAGACTTCTACCAGGCTGCAGGAATAGGGCTTTTGCCATATCTCCTCAGGGCCTTTACCCACTCCATGGAGGCTTGCTGCCTTCCCCCGACCCTCAGAGAGGTGGTTATCATGGTCCTACCAAAAAAGGGAAAAGACCCCCTGGCGCCAAATAGTTATAGACCAATCTCCCTCATTAATGTGGATGCCAAGGTTTTGGCAAAAGTCCTAGCGGGGCACTTAGAGAAGTTACTCCCTGGGCTGATACATCCGGCACAAGCAGGCTTCATCAAGGGGAGATTGGGCTCGGACCACCACACAACCCTGACCACAATTATGCACTCATCCAAAACATCTCTGGACCCAGCAGTGCACTGGTGGTTGATTTCAAAAAAGTCTTTGACAGTGTCGAATTGCCCTATTTAATGCAGGTGCTAGATGAGATGGGGATAGGGGGCACCTTCAGAGCATGGGTACAGTTACTGTATACATCCCCTATGGCCTCAGTTCTCATGAACAAGATGGTATCCTCCCCCTTCCCATTGTTCAGAGGCAACAGGCAAGGCTGCCCTCTGTCGCCATTGCTGTTTGTCATGGCAACAGAGCCTTTTGTAATAGCAGTCAGAGAAGCCAAAGGGATACCCGGGGTCTGGGTGGGTGAAGACACCCTTAAATCTTTTCTCTATGCGGATGATCTCTTGATCACCATGATCTACACCCCCCGGTCATTCAAGAAATTCTGCAGCTGCTAGATAGGTTCAGCTCTGTCTCTGGCCTTAAAGTCAATCAGACAAAGACAGAGGTCTTGCCACTGAACACCACCAGTAGCAGTCAGCATTTTACCTCCCAGGGCCTAAAATGGTTCCCAGAGGGTATAAAGTACCTAGGGGTGCCCAAACTTGACCATCACCCATAAGGCCTGTTTTGGGGCCCTGCTGTCCACCTTCAGAGAGGACATAGACAGATGGAAACCTCTGAAGCTATCATTTACAGGGAAAATTGATTCCATCAAACTCATGCTAGCACCCAAAATTCTTTACCTCCTGACCCATACCTCCATGGACATCACTCAGAAATGGTTTCAGAAGATTGACACCCAGCTAGGTGGGTTTCTATGGGAGGGCCACCCTCCCTGCTTCAGTCAACAAAAGCTGAGACAGCACTGGGAGAGGGGGAGACGGGGATTACCCTGGTTAACGGGATACCACCTGACACTTACCACTGCACAAACTGTTAAATGGTTCGCATATCAGGAGGAGACCTCACCACAATGGATAGGTCTCAAATCAAAGGTCATTGGATCCCCATCTCCAGCAACAGTGCTATATTCAGGGGGCCAGGACACACAAAATCCCCTCCTCCAGTATTGCTGTCCATTAAGTCCTGGAGGAAAGTATATAGAACTCTGGAAGCCCCTCCAACCCCATGGATGCATATGCCACTTTGGGCATATCTGAAGGTAACCATAGCCAAGAACCCTGTCCACTGGAGAATATGGGAATCACAAGGCATTGGCCTAGTCAGTGACCTACTAGTACCTGGTACTCCTGTAGTGGACACCTTTCAGGCCCCGAGGGAGAAATACCACCTACCCTCAGATCATTTTTGGAGATATCTCCAGATTAGAGATGTAATCAAAGGCAAAGCAATGACAGATTCTTTGCACAACCCCAATAGGACAGTACCCCCACTCACAACCTGGCTTAAACTTCACAGGGGATGAGCCAGTTAGATATACTGGGCCCTAAGAGATGCCCAACCAGACCCATCCAAACAGGCCAGAACCCAATGGGAGGTGGAGCTAGGCCTCTAGATTTCAGACAGACAGTGGGCTCATTGCTGCTATAGGACCCACCAGGCCTGCAGAGATGGAAGGGCATGCCTGATCATGAACAAGATCATAGATAGATGGTACTACACCCCTGCAAAACTTAAAAGACTGGGCCTACTGTCAACTGTTAACTGCTGGAAATGCAGGCAAGAAGGGGCACACCTCTACCATATCTTATGGACATGCCCCCCATATCAGAGGATTCTGGGGCCAGGTTATTGCCATGGCACAGGATGTTCTTCCTGACACTAGTATAGACCCTGTTCTGCTTCTGTTGGGATGTGCCCCTGAAGGCACCAATAAGACAGACCCTAGGGCCTTGTGGCTCACCTCTTGGGGGCAGTGACCAAAAAGCTTCTGCTTATGAGATGGCGCACCATAGAGAGCCCTACCCTGGCTGAGCTGTTGAACTCCTTAGCCTAAGTGGCCACCTATCAGAGGCTATCCAACTTTGCACAAAGCTCCATCCCCAAATACGACCAGATCTGGGTCCCATTCCTTAGGTCACAATACTGCCATCAGGCCCCTTGATCCCCCAGGCCTGCTGCACATCCTCCATCTTTTTTCTGTTACAGATATCCTCACTGGTTCATACCCCAGTCTGAGCTAGGGTTTGATCTGAATGTCACCTCAAGGTTACCCTGAACCCTTCCATGGTGTCCAAACTTCTATCGACCATGCACAGGTTATTTACAGTGTTATACAATAGTTAGTTTGTTCGTTTTATCATCTGTAGTGTTTTATACAGTATTATTGTGTATGTTGGCCTTTTGCACAGGGTCTTCTTTTCATGACATAATTCTTGCTAACTGTTGTATGTTTTTAAATACAATAAAAATGTTCAACTTTAAAAAAAGTATTTTGGGACACTGGGAGTGGGCTCCCCAGTGTACCCCACACTGCTTGGGGGGGGGGACTTGTGAATGCTGACACAGGGATTGGGCCTTCTGATGCTGGCAATTATTATTACAAAAATGGGCAGGGGCAGGGAGGGGCATCCGACACCGGGGGTGGGCATCCCAGTGTCAGATTATTAATATAAATATAAAAAGATAAAGAAGGGGGACACTGATCGTAGGGTGGGGGTGCCACTAGGCACCAGGGAGAGGGTGGCTCACATCTAAAACTGCAGCTGGCAGCACGAGTTCCAGCTGCAGCTGCAAAAGCCAAGAAAATCCCACTGTTCTCATACAGAGAACATGGGGAAAGTGCTCCAGAAATATTACATTAGTTCATGTTGTTTGTAATAGAAGCAAGGTTTACTCCTATTTAAGTAGGTATGATTGTATGTACAAGCAAGACCCGGTTGAACAGGAATACCAGTGGTGAACATCTGGCATTGACAAATGGTTGTTTATTTATGCTCTTCTCATGCCTTGACTCCCTTCTTCTTGGAGGTTTTAAAACCAAAAAAAAAAAGAGACTTGAATTAGGTGGCCACCAACAGGTGCTTGAGGAATTGGATTCTGTGGTCAGTTTGCCCCCAGATGCCCAGAAATATGTTCATTTTGTCTACGGATGTATTTGTGCTGCAAATTGTGGCAGCTGTTTTGTGAGACACACTTCCTTGTTCCACAAAACAATGGGATTTTGCTGCAATTTGCGGCACAAACTCCCCTTGTTTTGCGAAACAACTGCCACAGTTTGCAGCACAAATATGTCCACACAGACAAAATGAACATATTTCTGAACATTTTTGGGGCACTGCCATCCATCGATAATTTTTGAGATAGTGTAATCATATCCTTGTTTGCCTATGGGAGCACAGGGCTTTCCCTCACTCCATAATTGTATCCTTATTTGAGTGTACCCATGTAAGCATTTCACCCAAAACAAAAACTAAATTGTCAGTAGAGCCTTGCTATTATCCCACCTCATGAACACTGGGCTGAGAATTTTCACCCCCACCCCAGAAACATCATTCTATGCAACTGCAACGTCATTTGACACCACACGTGAGAAACCTCATTTTGACCAGGATTTGAAGAATGACAGCTGTCACTTTCATGAGGTAATGTAAACAAATGGCTATGTTAAAAATGTGTGGTGAAAATATTGAAGATTAGTGAAGTTACAAGTGAGCATAGCTACATTTAAACGCATGCACATAACTTTCCCATTTTTACATATTTTTACCCCAAATTTTCAACATACCCTTCTTATGAGCCCACCTCATGAACAAAGGCAGTGAAAATGTTCAAATAATGCTTGGAAGGTGATTTCACCAAGTGACCAATAAATCATCTTTCAGAACAGATTTGTGAAATTCCAGTGACATTGTCCATGAGGTGGGGTCTTCAAAAGGCCATGTTGAAAATCTGGTGTCAAAATGGCCAAGTTATGCATCAAAGTTGATAAGCCCATTTAAATACACTGAACCACATTTACCTTAGTTTCGCATATTGCAATCAGTGGTTCCAGCAGCAAGACATGTCTTCAATGACTGAGTGGATCTTATTTATTAGCTTTTGGTTACCATGTAAGTGCATTAGGCACTTCACCCTGGGACATGTTCAGGTGAGTGAGTATGTGTGTGTCGGGGGGGGGGTTAGAGGATGTGGGGTGGTAGCTGCTGAGTGGGAGGTCGGGGAATGGGGGTTGAATCAGCGTGGGACCATTTTCTTTTCTACAGATTATTTAAAAAAAGATATTGAGGGACCATTTTCTTTATTTCAGGCAACTACAGGGACAATTTCAGAGGGTGGGAGGGGGGTTTCACTAGACACCAGGGAAATTTAAGAAAGATACAGACACAGCATCTGAGGGTGGGGGGTACCACTAGACAGCAGGGAAATTTAGCAAATATACAGAGATGGCATCAGAGGGTGGGGGGTGCCACTAGGCACCAGAGACATGTAAAATACATGGGGATGGTATCAGAGGGTGTGGGTGCCACTAGACACCAGGGACATCTGAAAAATATATGGGGACAGAATCAGAAGGTGGGGAGTGCCAGTAGACTCCAGGGAGCTTTGTAAACTATACAGGGACAACATTGGAGGATGGGGGTACCACTAAACACCAGGGAGATTTGAAAAATAATAAAAAATATATATATATTAAAGGAAAACTCCATGTTAAAAACAGGAAAATATATGTATTACTACCAGTTTTGAGTTCTTACTTCATCCCAGTGTTTTGTTTCTGCCTAGGCTGTGAGAGGATTTTTTCCAACTTTCCCCTGTTTTCTCTGAGTTTTTATGACTTCTGGGGGCTGCTATTCAAGTCTGTTTTATTGCATCTTGTCCAGGATAGTCTTTCCAGAGTGCCCTTTGGTTTGATGTCTAATACACCTACAGCAGGCCAGTGTCTTGTTAGTGTCTTATAGCCACACCAGAGAAAGAACACTGCAGCCAGGATTCACATTGCTAGATTCTGGGTAAGTATGATAAGTTTCCTAAATATTGGTGCCTTATCCAGCTGTGTTCTGCTTAGTTTTGTGTGTGTGTGTGTGTGTGTGTGTGTTTAAACATGTAACTTTCTGTAGTATATTGTGCAATGGCATTTTACATTGTGCAGGATCCAGATGTTATTAGTGGGGACTGGAATGTAATGAGACGGGCTGAGATGTCAATTTGAATTACCAACCTTCCCCCAAAATTACAAAAATTCTTCACACACCACCAATGAGACCTGTATGTTCCACCCAGCTAAACAAACTTTACAGCAAAACCATTCTGTTGCATTTGTGTGTGTCTGAACTACAATACTTGCATGCACACCACTCAATTTATTATACTGCATACATTTAGATCTGTCAAAAGCTGGGCTAATAGTACTTGGAGATTCACTGTGACACATACACTCTTTCTCTTCCCTAAGCAGAACACAGCTGGATAAGATACCAATATTTAGGAAACGTATCATACTTACACAGAGACTAGCAGTGTGAATCCTGGCTGCAGTGCTCTTTCTCTGCTGTGGCTAAACAAGACACTGTAATAAGACACTGGCCTGCAGTAGGGCTATTAGACATCAAACCAAAGGGCACTCTGGGAAGACTAACTTGGAGAAGATGCATTAAAACAAACCTGAATGGCAGCTCCCAGAGATCATAAAACACCCAGGGCAAAATAAGAAAAAAATCCTCTCACAGCCTAGGCAGAAACAAAACACTGGGATGAAGTGAGAACTCAAAACTGGTAGTGATACATATATTTTCTTGATTTTAACATGCAGTTTTCCTTTAACTTGAAATCAACACATGTTCTGCTAATCGGGGCCGTTTCACCCAATTCTGCAGTTAGATTTAACAAAAATGCCTTGGAAATGTCTTTTTGGAACATTTTGAAATCCTGTTCTGTGTTCTTTTTTGCAAATTATGAAGCAGTATCCTTTTTCATGTTTCCTTTTTTGCAGTTTAAAGATAATCCTTTTTCACAACTTGTGAAACAGGGTTCTGTTTTGTGTTTCTTTTTCAAAATTTGTGAAAAAAGATTTTAGCATGTTCAAAAAACACATTTCCAGGTGATTTATGAAAAAAATAGCAGAATCTGATAGAATGGGTCCTGATTCACAGAACACATGTGTTGGTTACTTCAGAAAACATCACTGTTTTCTGTTTTTCAACATTGTTTGCCTTGCTAAGAAAAAACAAGATGGCAGCAGCACGAAAAAGATTCCTCATTTGTAACATTGGATTACCCATTTGTGACAAAGGATTACCTATTTGCGACAAAGAATCCTTTTTCGAGGTGAACAGCTAATGTTTCCCACAGGAAATAATGCTAAATTTTGAAATTTAATAACTTTGGAACAGATTAATATTTTTTCACCAAACCTTTAAAAAGCACATCTGTAAGCCAAGACCTTTCTACCCTAAAAATGTCAGACCAAAATTCCACACCATTGTTACGCAGTGGTGTGACAAAAAATTTTACAAAAAATGGTAATTTACACATTTTTTGACACCCCGTATCTCCACAATCACACACCCGACCGGAATGAAACTTGCAATGTCAAGAGATCTTTGATCCTTGATGGTAAATGCAAAATGTCATGCAAATTTCTTGAACAGTTGCAAAGTTATTAAAGCAGCACAATTTTGAATTTAACATAGAAGTGAAGAATGAACCCTAACTATAGGGGTGCAACTACGCCCCTATAATAATATTATAGGGGCATGGTAGGACCTCTGTAGTTAGGGTTGAGTAGCCTGTTCGATGTTAAACCCCTGACTTTGCACATTAATATCTTTGACTACGTTTGACAGAATGAGTTGTAATTTTGTATGTGTTGTCTAGGAGGCAAGGTCTTGATGTGTGGAAATTTTTGTGAAGGCAGCTTGCGCAGTTGCTGAAATCTGGATGTGTCATTTTTTGTAAATGTCTAACTTTTTTCCTATACCTAACATGGGGATTATTTTACTCTCCCCTACAGCTTACATGGAATAGAATTTTTATTCCAAGTTGCAGGGGACATGTGTCATGTCCTAAGGTAGTGCATTTGACAGGTCTGGTTAAAAAATATTAAAGGGTTCCAGAGTTATTGGGCTTTAAATTTTAGTGTTTTTCAACCTGCGCATGCCCAGTAGGGTTTCTAAGATAACATTCTGCAGCAAAATCAGATATTTGATGTTGCAAATGTGTTTTTTTGATTTCATGCCACTTGCTTGGCAGGGCACCAAACAATTTTTGTACTGTGCCAACAGCCATCTTGTTCATTTTTCCTTGAACTAACAAACATGGAAAATACATAAAACCATTGGGATTTTAAAAAACAAAGCTCAGAACCTGGCTAAACAGTATCCGTTTAATTAGATTCTGATGTTTGTTTATTAACATTATGGCCACAAATATGTTTTCTGGGCACCCAAAATCCTGGGTGCCCAGCTTAACAAGAGGAGTGCTTCCCCCATGTTCCCTATGTGGAATTTATTCACTTCTGCAACTGCAGCTGAACTTGTGCTTACCAGCTGCAGTGTGAGATGTGAGCCGCCATTTCTCTGGTGTTTGGTGGCACCCACCCACCACACTCCATTGTCATCCAGTTTGTAAATGCTGAAAATGTGAGTAAACTGGACAAAAAGGATTATTCCCTTATAGCTGTACTGTTAGAGACTTGATTTGTTTTGAGGCAATTTAAAGATGTTAATCTTCAATTTGCTTTTCTACACCAGTGGATGATTGGGGGGGGGTGACATGGAGCATGAGCACGATCACTACACTGTCATAACAGAAAAGTAAGAACACAGCCGCAGCTGTCTGCATTAAAGATCAATACTGTTAACCTCTAATTTAAAATGAGTCTAATTAGGACAGTTTTATAGTAACTTTTGGTAGAATGTGGTGCCTGAGGGGTGAAACTGTATCAGTGGTCTAAGTGTTTTGCCATGTATGGGTGTTTTAGTGAGGTTTTTAAAAATGGCTGTCAAACTTTTTTTAACATTCTTTTGTAGCGTATTATACTATATGTGAAGTGGCTAAGGCAGGCATTTCCCCGGTGTCTACTGGCACCCCCCCACCCACTGATCACCATTTTCCCTTTCCCTGGTGGCTAGTGGCAATCCCCACCCACCGATCACCATCCCCGTTATCAGGATTTTTTATTCCCTGGTGTCTAGTGGCACCCCCACCCACCAATCACTGTTCCTGATTTCCCTGGTGTCTAGTGGCACCCCACACCTGCTGATCACCATTTCCCATTTTTCTGGTGTCTAGTGGCATCCCCCATCACCAATTGCTGTCCCCATTATCAGGTTTTATGTTCCCTGGTGTCTAGTGGCACTCCCCACCCACCGATCACTTTTGCCCATTTCTCTGGTGTCTAGTGGCACCTCCTACCTGCCAATTGCCATCCCCATGATCAAATTTTAGATTTCCTGGTGTCTAGTGGCACCCCTTCCCCATTTGTGGCACAACCTGAAATGAAGAAAAAGGTCCCTTCTTTTTTTTTCTCAAAACCTGTAAAAAAAGAAAACGGTCCCTTGCCGTTCAGTCTCACCAACCACCACCCCCCCAGTACACCCCACACTGCCTCACTCACTGGAACAGGTCCCAGGTTCAAGACCCACTCTCCAATCAAAGACTTGTCTTGCTGCTGGAACCGATGACTGCAATATGAAAAACTAAGGTGAATGGGGTTCAATGTATTTCAATGGGTGTTTCAACTTTTATGCATAACTTAGCCATTGTTTGACATTTTGATCCCAAATTTTAAACATGGCCTTTTGGGGACCCACCTCATGATCAATATGACTGTTATTACACAACTCCTGCCTGAAAGGTGATTTCACAGTCACTTGGCGAATTCACCTTTTTGGCAGGATTTGAAAATTGTTCCTGCCCTTGTTCATATGGGGGGGGATAAGAAGGCTATGTTGAAAATTGTGGGTCAATATATGTAAAAATGGCAAATTTATGACCATTCATTGGAATTTTGCTACGCAAGCTCATAACTTTGGAAATTTTAAATATTTTGACCCCAGATTTTCAACATAGCTTTCTTATTATCCCACCTCATGTATGTCACAGCTGTCAGTTTTCAAATCCTGGCCAAAAATGTGTTTTGGCACCTGTGGCATGGAATGGCATTACAGTTGTGCAGAATTATGTTTTGGCTGGATTTGAGCATTTTCTGTATCGGGTAAATGAGGTGGGGTAATAAGATGGCTATGCTGCTAGTTTGACCACTGTTCTCCTATAAATGGAAGCCTGCATTTCCATAGCTACTTACATATATGTGTCTATGGAGGGATGGGAGCACAGGGCTCAGAGGGCCATGTGGTCCCACAGGCAAATAGGGATACAATTATACTATCTCAAAAAGTAAGGAAATACATTGCAAAAAAGCATCATTATTGCTCCTGTTAGGGTTAAAGTGACAAAAGTAGGGAAATGTGGCATTTGGGTTCCAACCCTAATACCCCACCTCCTTCCTACACACACACCAACAGACATTCAGGGTGTGCCTTGGGGTCATCAGCCCTAATGCTCACCCCATTCTCCTATACAGTACCCATCTCAGCTTATTTACTTATGGAATGGGGTGAGTGGTAGGGCTTATGACCATAAGTCACACCCCCAACACCTGTTGATGTGTGCGGGGTGGGGATGGGGTGTTAAGATTGGAAACCCTAATGCAACATTTCCCTACTTTTGTTGCTTTAGCCCTAACTAAAGCATTAATGAAGTTTTTTGCAATGTATATAGCATGTATATAGATATACACTGTATATAAACATATTAATAGCTTCACCCCCATTCAATGGAATTGCACTACATTTTGCATGCCCAGTCTGGAGGGCAAGGTGCCCTGATTTGCCATGTTTCATTTCAATCAGATTTGCAGATCTCAAGATCTGGATAGTGCATTTTTAGAAAAAATGTTGCTTTTTTGCTGTTTTTTTTGGGTAACCTGTGTTATGGGTGACTCCAATTGAGTGACTCAATTTGACCACCTGAAACAATAACGAGGGATAGACAGTAATGGGGGTGGAAAAGGAACGAGGGGGAAAAAGGGAAAGAATACAGCGACAGGAAAAAAGCAAGGAGATGCGATATGTAGTGCAGTCGCTATGGGCTGCAAACTGTGGTGCCAGCTTGGCATGGTGGCTCGTGTTGGCACCTTAGAGTAGCTGAGTCATGCAGGCAGAGCTGGGTTCAGTTCCCAGCTGGTAGCTTTTCTTATTACTTTTTATTTCTTCCCAGGGGAACATCTTCCATCCCGAGTTTCTCCCACCCCCTGGAGATGGTTATTTTTGTTAGGGGGTGTGGGGGGATGAAGCCCCCTGCAAGGGGGGTGCAGGTGGTGTAGCCTCCCGCAAGAATACAGTAAAGTCATTCACTGATCTAGTAGTAGCTGTAGTGCTGATCGCTCTAGTTGCAGTTGTGATGTTAGCTGTAATGTGCCACTGCCATTTTCTCCTCACTCTTATCACATGGTATCATTTTTTGTCATCACCAACAGCCCAGAAGGTTTGAAATTTCAGTCTGGCATTTTCAGGATAGAATGGATATTCCGTAGAATGGTGCCTTTCATTGGTTGAGTTAAAAAATTATTCCTCTGTTCCCAACTTATAAGCATTTTAAATTTTGGTTTTGAGCATGCTGAGTAGGGTATCAAATGTCTAACCAAAAGACCCTACTGAGCATTCTCAGAACTGAAACTGTAAATCCTTATAACTTAGCAAGGTATTCACGTTTCTTCACCAAACCAGTGAAAGGCATATCTGTGGGCCAAGCCCTTTCTATCCTGAAAATTTCAGACCAAATTCCAAATCATCTGAACACTAGATGATGATGAAAAACAGCACAGAATTTGTGATCTTTTTAAACTTCTTTTGCTATCTGCATCTCAGGAGCTGCACATGCAGCTGGAAGGAAACTTGGCAAGATATCTACACTCCGAGACCGTGCATTCAACATTGTGTGCAAATCCGTTGAATAGTTGAGAAGATATTAAAGTGCAAAGATGGCATCTCATGAAAAAGTATTTTTTTCTCACAAAAAAAGGATAGGCCCCCTCACAACAAAGAATCCTTTTTCATGAGACCAAATTATTTTGCCATTTCAGGAAGCTATCCAAAAGACTGAACTGAGCATGCTCAGAACTCAAAACTTTAAAATTAAATAACTTTGGAATGGATTAATATTTTTTCACCAAACCTGTGAAAAGCACTTCTGTGAAGCAAGCCCTTTCTACCCTGAAAATGTCTGACCAAAATTCCAAACCATCTGAATGCAGCAAGATGACAAAAAAACACAAAAACAGTGATTTTAACATTGTAGCACTATTCGCAGCTTAGAATCTACAAATCCAGTAGAAATGAAACTTGGCATGTCAATAGATCTGCCACACAAAACTATGCATGCAAAATGTTGTGCAAATCCATTAAATGGCTGCAATATTATTACAGTGCAGATTTTGAGGTGTAACATAGAAACCTCTGCTGAACCCTAACTGTAGTGACGCTACCATGCCACTCTAATCTACAGTATATATATATATATATATATATATATATATATATATATATATATATATATATATATACAGGCAAAAAACTCAATTTAATGCATCAGTTAGGGTTGTTCCATAATGACAAAAGTGAGGAAATTTGATGGCACGCTTTGGGGTCATCAGCCCTAACTCTCACCCCATCACATGTGGAAAGAAGCTGAGGAATAGGAGAATGGGGTGAGAGTTAGGACCGATGACCCCAATGTGCACCCCGATGCCGGTTGGGGGGGTGGGCTGGAGGAGTGCAAGGGGAGTTTCAACCCTAACATTGAATTTCCTTGCTTTTGTCGCTGTGGAACAACCCTAACTGATGCATTAAATGGGGTTTTTTGCCTCTAATTTCTCTACTTTTTGAGAATGATAATGAGAAATAGTGAATGTAATGCGGGGGGAGCACGGGGCCCCGCCACGTGATGTCTTGTCACATAATAATACGGTGCCCGCAAACACAAATGGTAATGCGCATGGTGACGCAAAGCGAAACAGAAAGAGAAACAGTACTGTAGACACAAAAGGATAAAAATAATGCAAACGCAAGCACAAATGAAAACGCAAAGGGTAACGCACATGGTGGCGTAGACAGGAACGGTAAGTGAAACAGGTATGGAACCACAAGCGGAAGCGGTAAGGGTAACAGTAATGTAAGCACACAGGCTGGTTTTCCTCAAAAGCTGCATAGAGAAAGACAGTGAATACAGAGAATGTATGCATAATAATGGGTCTTGGAGCAGAAAATGAGGAGTTGGAATACTAAATTGCTTATATCTCAGGAACCGTACGACGTGGAAAAAAAAAACTTGTTGATGCAGTAGTTAGGGTCCCAGCGTCAAAAGTAGGGGAATGTCACGGGTTTCTAACCCTAATACCTTACCCCCACCCTGCAGGCAGAAACAGGCATGGGGTGTGCCTTGGGGTTGTCAACCCTAACATTCACCTCCTTCTATGAGTAAATAGGCTAAGATGGGTACAGCATATGAGAATGGGGTGAGAGTTAGGTTGACAACCCCAAGTTACACCCCACGCCTGTTGCTGCCTGCAGGCTGGGAGTGGGATATTAGGGTTACAAACCCTAACATGACATTTCCTTTTTTTTGATGCTGGAACCCTAACTAGTGCATTAACGACGTTTTTTGCAAATAATTTCCTTGCTTTTTGAGATAGTATAATCGTATCCTTATTTGCCTTTGCTCCCATCCATGCGTAATATTTGACATATTGTAAATGTATCCTTATTTCCCCATGGGAGGGCCCTGTGCTCACATCAGTCCATAATGGTATCTGTATTTGAGTGTGAGAATTTTAAAGATACTATAGTCATCTCCAATCCTGTGCTGTGCAGCACCAAAGAAAGATCTCATATTGCTATGTTATCCTCTGGGAATCACAGGAAAATTTGAAACCTTTATAACACCACACCTCTTTTCACCAAACCAGCAAAAGGCACATCTGTAGGGCAAGCCCTTTGTACCATGGAAATTTCATACAAAAATTCTGAATTGTTTCTTCAGTGTGAAGTGACAAAAAAACAACAGTATAACAATTCTTTTTTCGCAAATTGCGAATCAGGATCCTGTTTCGAGCTTTTTTTTTTTTTTGTAATTTATGAAAAAGAAAATCCTTTATCACAAATTGTGAAACAGAGTCCTGTTTCACATTCCTTTTTCACAATTTGTGAAAAAGGAAAAATCCTTTTTCTCAAATTGCGAATCAGGAAACTGTTTTGTGATTCTTTTTTTCACAAATTTGTGAAAAAGGATTTCAGCATGTTAAAAAACACATTTCCAGGTGCTTTATGACAAAACTAATACTAGAATCTGATAGAACAGGTCCCAATTAGCAGAACGCATGTGTTAGTTACTTCAAGAAACATTATTTTTTTTCTACTTTTTAAGTTTGTTTATCTTGTTAAGAAAAAACAAGGTGGTGGTAGCATGAAAAATGATTCCCCATTTGCAACAAAGGATTACTCATTTGTGACACAGGATTGTCCACTTGCAGCACAGAAACAAGGCTCACATTTAATTTTTCCCTTTGAAAATAATGGGGAAATTTAAAATGTAATAACTTTTGAAAGGGTTAATATTTTTTCACCAACTCTTTAAAGGGCGCATCTCTGATACAAGACCTTTCTACCCTAAAAATTTCAGACCAAAATCCCAAGGCATTTTTGCACAGTAGTGTGACAAAGAATTTTTCAAAACAAATGGAATTTTTTACTTTTTTGACACTCCGTATCTCCATATCCACACATCCGACCAGAATGAAACTTGACACATCAAGAGATCTTCAGTCCCTGATGGTGCTTGAAAAATATCTTGCACATCGGTTAAACAGTTGTGACGTTATTAAAGTGAAAAATTTTGAGTTTAACATAGAAGTGAAGGTTGAACCCTAACTATAGGAGTGCGACTGCACCTATAACATGATGGGTGACAGTGTGATACAAGAAATAGTTGCATGAGTGCACAGTGACCTTGAGTAAAATCATGAGTGGCAGAGTGTAGCAAAGCTATGAGTGGTATTGCCCAGGGTCACTCTGCACAAATGCAAATATTTCTTGTATCACACTGTCGCACATCGTGTGCAATTTATACAATAGGGGTTTACAATGTTTGTTTTGTGGTATATTCTTTATGTGTCTATGTTACTGGATTTACATTCATTTTTATGAATTACATGTAGTAGTTTATCACTGGTTTATTCTGTGAATGAGTTGTGTTTCTGTCCTGTTATTGGGTGTTTGTTTTGTGTGTCTGTGCTTATTGGTTGCTTTCTCATTCTTCTTGTGTTCTTATTGGATGGTATATGGGTGTGGGCGGGACTTCATCATGGCGTTTGGTTCAGAGGGAATTGCGGTAAATTGGAGTTATGGTGTGTTTTGATGTATTTGTGTAGTTTTATTTGAAGTACATTGTATGTTTTTCTTGGGAGATGTAGCGCTTCATACAGTATGTTGCTTTTAATGGTCCATGTTTTCACTGTTTAGTTCGCAAGAGATCAGCCTCACTTACTTTCACTTTTAGGTGCACTAACGCTTTCTGCACTGGAGACATTCCTTTATCTAGGTACATTTTTTTCAGTTATGTTTCATTTTGTGCTGCTCTTGTGTATGAAGGGTTTGGAAGAGGTGTAGTGCTGCATTTAGAGCGTTTGATGAATGTTTGTGCCTCCCCTTTTTCAAGCTGTTCACAGTGTTCCATCTTGGTCACTGCACTCTGCGGTGTGAGAATCAGCATGACTACTTTACAGCTTAGTTTTAAGATTACTTCTGCTGCAATTGATTTTTATAACATATGTTAAAGCTCTAAAAAGAAGTTTGGTCAGGCATGTACAGCCTAATGACAGTGGTGCTACGTAAGAACTGTGATAATATCACCTGCTGACATATGCATTGTGTGTGTAATTGTCAGATATTATCACAGTGCATACATCATCAGGATTTATTCCACTGGGGTGAGAATACACATTTTTATCAGAGGTAGTATCAGCTCACCCCTATTGTATATATATATATATATATATATATATATATATATATATATATATATATATATGCAATAGGGATGGCCATATATTTCATTAAATAAACACAGTTTTCTCAGTCACTGTATGTATAAACAAATTTATACACACAGTGACCATTTATACATACAGTGCCGGACTACTTCCTAAGGCCCCAACCTTAAAAAGAAAAAAGCCAACCAGCTTCACTGACACTCACTACTCTCATCTCAAATGCCACCTCAAGGACAGCAACACAGCCAGCCAGTCCCCCTCCCACCGCCTTTAACACACTACAAATAAATGCCCAAAGTACAGTAAAAGATGTTTTTATTTTGGTTTTTTTAAACTCCCCTCACATATTAACACTACCTCTGTCTTCTTATGTTGTCAAAAGTACCTGCCCTCCAGATGCTGCACCTGCTGATTGGCTGATCCCACTTGCTCCATTCAAACTGCTGTTCTCTTTCGTACCACTCAGCTCCACCACAGTCCATCATCTGCTGTCCTGTTGAAGAAATTACACAAAAAACACACCACTGGATCTGCATTTCGAGTAATCCAGTACTTCATGCTGACAAACTGTCCCCAAAATAATAAACCCCGATCACTAAACCATGTCATGAAACCACTCAATGACTTCTACCTCTGACTCGATTCAAAACAAAACAAGTGCTTCAGCCTCTGACTCAAGAAAACAAAATGGATAATTAACCGACTAAACTTTATTATGAAAAAAAATTAAATAAACTACCACAGCAAACTCTACATGGTCACACCACGCTCTCACTCAAATAGCTACCACGTCCTCGCTAAGGGAAAAACAGCCGCCATTGAAAAAAAAGTGATCAGCCCACCCACATACAAAATCACAGCCAGTAAAATAGCACACTACAAATGTACTCATATATTTAATCACTGTTTGCTGCACAGTGATAAAGGACACATCACAAAAAAATCCCCAATATTTCACAAAATAAAACTAAAGAAAATATAAAATAAAATAAAAACTCCAAACAAATAACCATAACTCTATTGCATAAATGGAATATGCAATGGGAAACTCATTAAATAAATGATTTATGTGCACTTGAGTAGTTTGACCTCAGACTCCTCACTCGTGATTTACACCACTCATGAGGTTACCCGAGGTCAGACTGCTCTTGTGCACATAAATCATTTATTTAACTCGTATCCATTGCATATCTTATATATATATATATATATATATATATATATATGTATATATATATATATATATATATATAGACACAGTTAAAAAATAATAAGAACTTCAAAACTGAAACCATAAATGTTAGGAATAGACCACACTGTGGCATGGATATCCTAGGACGTACACATAGGGATTATTAATTATTAATCAGATTTGTTTTTTTTTTTTGGAACTAGAGCCAGCAAATATTCTAATGGTTAAATGGAGTTGTAGAATTGTTGCTGAGATGTGCTTTCCTTTAAGAAACAAACTGGTATTCAACAAATTTTTTATGGTATTTCACATTCTGTGTTCCCTTAAAGTGAAACAGTAACCTACTCATTATCAGGTTTGCATGGAAGCAATATAATTACCTTGTTTATAAAGGCATGTATGGACAGATCTGTCTAATGATATATCCCTTGTGGGGGTAATGTAAGGATTTGAATTTAGTGTTTACCCTGAAAAAAGGGACAGGATGTGGACATGGGCTAAGAATGGGCTAAATGACAAACATAAAGCTATTGTCCCAGTGTTCTGTCTTTTCTGTGATTCTTCTTTTTCTTTTTCTGACCCCCCGGTACCATTTTTCTACTTTTTTCTTTTACACTCTTTTCTTAATTATTTCTCCTCTTTTTGCTGGACCCCTTCCTCTAAATGCTGTGACTCTAAGAACACAGACCCAGTAGTACTTTACTTTCAACATGGGTGGAAACTTGGTTTTATGAAAACATGTGAGCACAATGTACCATAGATGCTATAAGGGGGAAAACTAAATCTAGATTAACTGCATTCTCATTCATATAATCTGGCAAGTGATTTCCAAACTAAACCACAGCATACAAAAGCAAGTAGATATATCAGTTGTACTACAGACCCTCAGATCATGTAACTGACAAACAAGGAGAAACAAATGCTGGTCAGAACCATCACGGCTACAATTGCACTTTAAGAGTGCTGAAGGGGCCGGTAAGAAAAGAATACATGGTGGAAAAGTCTGCCATGTCCAAGATGGCCACCTGAGCTCAGTGCACATGCAAGACTTCTCTGCAACTGCGGAAGTGAAGTCATGCATGTGTACAGAGCTATGGTGGCCATCTTGAGCATGGCGGATGTTTCCTTGAAGTCAAGCATGCACACCAAGCTATGGCAGTCATCTTGCGAATGGTGGATGTTTCCGCCATAAGCTCCATGCACATGCACAATGGGGAACTCCGGAAGTACAGGCAGCAATCAACTAGTGCACCCACGGGGTGGGGGTGGGGATACTCTGGCCATGGAGGGGAACTGCAGCCATGGAGGGGAGGGGCAGGGGAAACACCACACACCACCAATGAGTGAAGTACTGTGGATAATGATCGCTGCACCGTAAATGAGAACTAGGGAGCAATCCAGTCATCGTCCCTTCTCTTCTACAGTTATAGAAAATGTCTGCAGGGCTCTGCCCATGTAGTCGTAATGAACAATGGTTTTCTATCATTGTTAATGCACAATTGTTACTGCACACATGAGAAATTTCCAGTTCAGGGAAGGAGTTATGCTCTAAGAGGTCCATAATTCAGTTTTAAAATAACTGCTCACTAGTAAACCTTCAGTCTGGAAGTACTTTTCACCCCTGCTTTTTCTCTGTAGAATTATACAGTACTCCAGCCCTTTATTTTACTCTGCTCTGTTTGGAGGAAGTGGAAAAGAGCTCTATGTGTGAAGCAGTAACACAGAGCCAGTTAAAGAATTCATTCATTAAGGGTTATATTCAGCAATGCACAGTACATCACTTTGGGTCTTATAACTGTCTTGTTCTCATTTATTTGCTGCATGGAGGGATTCATCTTGTTTATTTAACTGCTTAAAATAAATTGTTGACATTGTTTAGCAAATTAAACTAACTGGGGAGATTTTTTGTAATACCTGCTCCTCGCTGCCTGTGCTGGGTGCTGATCTTCCATGGTGGGACTTTGTTCGGAACTTCCAGGGGTTGCAGTTCAGCGGGCTGCAGTACTGTATGGCTAAATTTCTGCCTTTGGAGACTCATCACTGTTCCCGACCGGAGACGGGGGAGATTTCTGGCTCCAATTTCAAATCAAGCACTGGCATCTGATTGGCTCCCCAGTCACAGACCTGCCTGACTTAAAGCTGCCCTCTGGAGCTGGTGATGCAGTTCTCTAGAACGTGGACCTGGGGAAGTGGTGTGGGAGCCCTTTCACTAACGCCCCCCCCCCCAAGGACCAGACATCGCATCGCTGCTATGACTAACTGGGGGGATTTTTTGTAATACCTGTTCCTCGCTGCCTGTGCTGGGTGCTGATCTTCTGTGGTGGGACTTTGTTCGGAACTTCCAGGGGTTGCGGTTCGGCGGGCTGCAGTACTGTAAGGGCAGAATTTCTCCCGCCCACCCACCCCATTCCCTCCTCCCATAAAAGCTTCCCAGTCCCTCCCGCCTAGCCGGGTCCACCTCTCTCTACCTGTCACCACAGTGGGTCTAGTACTGCATCTCCCAGAGCCCACTGGGTCTTGTTCTAGGATCACTCCCCTGACTGGCTATGTGGGGGTTCAAATCAGTGCATTGCCTCCTATCCTGAATCCAGGTTCACAACCTGACCTATAGCCAGAGCTGTTTCTTTTTGCCTTGTTCTTACCATTCCCATCACTGGACTATACTTACTGGTGTTTCTTAGGGCATGTACTTTTTCCCATTGCTGGATTGTATTTTACAGCTGAAATTCTTGGACTTTTATGTACTTGCAGTCTTATGTATGCATTATATCATACCTCGCTGTCTCACTGGTGTTGATTAGGGCCAGTATAATGTACATGCTTCTGCAGGCTACTTACAGCATCTCTACGTGCTTGTTCTGGTACTGCATATTTGCTTGAGTTGCTCAATTTCTACCCCTCGTCTGGTTTGACCCGCAACTGCTACCCCAGGGAAATTACACTACAGCGTTCTGCCCCCTGTGCCATGGCAATCCAGGCCTAGCATCTTTCAATGCTGCTACCTGTCTCTTAATTGGTGTGGGGTGACTGCCACAAGCAGGCCTCTGTCAATATAACTCAGTGCCGCTATTTTGGGTTAGTCTTGGACTCTGCCTCTTTTGGACTGCCCGGGGCTCTAGGCCAGGAACTTGGCTGTACTGGACCCCCGTGGCTTTTAGGATGTCACCCCGGGGGTGCTCAGTCCTCCCTGGCCTAGCTGGGGGCGCAGCTTGAACTCCTGGGCCTCAGACTGCCTTGCCCTCCTTCAAGCCCTCCCCTACCTGGCAATCTACCAAAGGCATAAAGCTGGCTCACCTGAACGTGCGAGGTCTACTACCAAACCTAGCAGAGCTAACTGCCTGGGTGGATCACTACAACCCTGACTTTTTGGGGGTCACTGAAACCTGGCTGAAGCCGCACACCCCAGACTCTGTATGTACCCTCCCAGGGTATCACCTTATTAGGCTGGACAAAGAAGGGAAAAAGCAGGGGGGCAGGGTGCTCCTCTACTACAAGGGGCATCTAAATGTGTCTATCATTAGGCACATCCCCTGCACTCCCCCTACCTGTGAGTTCTTACATGCCCTCCTCCTTCTAGGCAATACAAAAAAGATCCACATGGTATGTGCCTATAACCCTCCAAAGGGATGAACGCTTGGGCTCTCCTCGTTACTCGACTGCCTTAATGAAAAAGTGGGCTCTAATGAGCTACTGGTCCTGGGTGACCTCAACTTAAACTGGTTGGGGGGCAACGCCAAGCTGTATGAGCCTCTGCTATCAGGCCTCTTACCCAACTCATCACTGAACCCACGAGGCCCTCCCCACGAAGGGGGAAAGGATCCCTCATTGACTGGGTACTGAGTAATAGGCCTGATAGAATAGTCTCCTCGGGTGTCCTCCCTGATGCGATCTTGGATCACTCCCCCACCTATTGTACATGGGGCATCTCACCCCCCAAAATCCCTAGCAAGGTGATCCAAATGCGGGACTACTCAAGCTTTTGCACTGAAGCCTACCTTGCTGACCTTCAGCAAACCGACTGGTCCCGGGTCACTGCCATGAGTGATCCCACGGAGGCCCTCGACATCTTCCTCGCTGTCTTCACACTCCTGCAAAACAAACATACACCCCTAACGAAAAGGAGGGTAAGGGGCACAGTTACCAAGTGGCTCCATGGTGGCCTATTCTCCCTCATGAAACAAAGGGATAAATGCTGGGCGAGATTTAAATCCACCCACTCCAGTACCGACTTCCTTGAATATAGACAGCTGAGGAACTCCTGCAAGAGAGCCATCCGCTCTGCTAAGAGCGAATTCTGCCAGTCCGCCCTGATATCCTCAGCCAGCAACCCCAGGACCTTCTGGCAAAACATTAAAAACTCGGTTGGGAGGGTCTGCCCGTGCTCAGGCCTCCGACCTGCTGACTGGAGGGGTCAGTTGTAATAACCCCCTCACTATTGCCAATGCTTTTAACCGCCAGTTCTCTGATCCAGATGCTCCCTCAACCCAACCCCTCGGCCCAGTGACCCTGGGTCCCCCCCCATGATGGGGAACCCAGACAACCCTCCTTCTACCTAAAGGCTGTCTCCACCTCGGAGACTCAGAGGCTCCTTGCTAGTCTCTCCCCTCACACTGGAGCTGGCCAGGACAGCCTTGAGCCGAAACTTCTCTGCCTTGGGGCATCCCCTCTAGCCTGGCCTACCTCTCACATATTCAACACTTCATTAATCTCAGGAACCATCCCGGAGGTATGGAAGGTGGCTAGGGTCATCCGTGTACTCAAGCATGGTGACCCAAAGGATCTCAATAACTACCGACCTATTGTGATCCTGTCAGCGATCTGCAAGCTACTTGAGAAAGTAGTTGCCTCCCAGCTCACTCACTACCTTCAGAGTTATGAGCTACTCTCCCAAGCACAACACGGCTTCAAAAAAGGGCACAGCACATCTACAGCCCTTGCGGTGGTCACCTCCGAAATCAGGTCTGCTACCGACCATGGTAAGTTGACAGGAGTCATCTTCGTTGATCTCTCAGAAACCTTTGATCGGGTTGATCACTCGATCCTGCGCTCTACCCTTTGGTCTGTTGGTCTCTCCCCTCCTGCCCATGCCTGGTTCTCCAACTACCTCACCAGGAGGCAGGAACATACTGTCTTTAACAAAGCCCTCTCTAAACCTTCCCAGGTGACCTGCGAGGTACCTCAGGGCTCCGTCCTTGGACCCGTCTTGTTTTCCCTATTCATAAATGAGCTGCCCTCAGTATCTGCCCATGGGCACTCCACCCTGTATGCAGATCATCTTGTCATCCTGGTCAGCTCACGGGACATCAAAGACATTAAATCCCGGTTAAACCACACCTTTAACCACATTCAAACCTGGCTTGAGGACCACAGGCTAACCATTAATCTCACCAAGACCCAGGCCATGCTCTTTGGCTCCTTGGCCAAGATAAAATCATGCCAAGCTTCTCTCAACATCTTGAGAGCTGATGGTTCTCTCCTGAATGTTGTGGATGTGGTCAAGTACCTGGGTGTCACCCTCGATCCACAACTGGACCTCTCACTCCACATCCGGAATGCCTGTAAAGATACAAACTGCAAGCTGGGCATGGCCTACAGAGCTAAACACTGTCTCACCCCGGCCGCACGTCTTGCCATTGCTAGAGGGATTCTCCTACCCACGCTCGGTTATGGCTTGGTATCCTTTGCCCACGTTCCAAAATCCAGTCTCTCCAAATGGGACACTGCGTACAACAATGTATGCTGTTTTGCCCTCGCCGCTCCTTGCCTCACACACCAATGTGAGCTATACTCCCAACTGGAGTGGCTTCCCCCGGAATACCACCACACCTTTGTTCTTGGCAACTTCATTGACAATATTGTCAGAAATGCCACTCCCACCACACTTGCCTCTTTCCTCAAACCTGCTAACCCCACCTACCAACTAAGATCCAGTGACCCTCTGGTCCTCCTGGTCCCTAAAACTCACACCCAAATAGGGGATCAGGCCTTTGCTACCTATGCGCCCAAACTATGGAACTCCCTTCCTGCAAACACTCGCTCCACTACCTCCCACCCCTGTTTCAAAGCCTCCTTATGGGGCTTCCTAAAATCGGCCTCTTCCTGCCTCTGTGCCTGAGCTGCCAAACTGGTCCCAACAGTCTGGGCATGATGACCCGGCCTCTACTAGCACTTCTTCCACCAGGCAAGCTGAAGGCCTACTGACCCACCTGTTGAATTCGGGGCTGGCATACTCGATGCCTCCTGTCCCACCTTCTGTACATGGTACACTCTCCAGCCCTAGATGACCCTGACTTGTGTGCCTACAACCAGAATCCCCCCTCTCCACCCACAACCTGTTACCCATCCTCTGTAGCTTGCCTCTCAATTACCTGGCTCTGCAGAGTGGTACTTGTGACTTGTCCTGTATGCATTTGCTGCCCAGGCCGGTACCACACTGTCATCTACCTCTTGATGAAATGCATGAGCCTGAAAGCTCTTCCATGTACCTAGCTAGCTTGCTGTTTGTTGTTATGTACTTTTGTTTTCTCTCCCATGCCTGTACTTATTGCTATTCTACCCCATGCCCCAATTTTACTATGTATGTTGCTTCTGTATGAACTCTGTCTGCCTGATGATCACAAAGTACCTCTTAATGTAACCATTGTTTCAATGTTTTGTGTGCACCCTGTCTACCTGTTTACTCTGATTTGTACACTTGTAATCCTCCCGGGTCGCACCTGAAAATAGGCACGTGCTGTCTAGTGTGTTTACCTGGTTAACAAAAGCAAATAAATAAATAAAGGAATCATCATTTTTAAGAGCTTTAGAGGGTAAACAGATCTCTAGTTAAGATATTGGTGAATCCACAGGAGTAATTGATAGCTGGTGTTTCTTTCTTTGCTTATTGACACTGCTTTATTACTTGTCAGGACTTGCATAATAAGCTTATCTACAGCATTTTTAAAGCTAATTTATGCATTGTATGTGAGTGGAAAAAAGCCGGATAAATAATTTATCTAGCTAGGTTCTATATTCTAAAAAAGAATAAACAGTGTATTCTCTCACTGTAGATTAAGCCACATATTCTACAGGTCACTACCCTCCCTTCCCTGAAGCAACTGTCAGGTCACAATCAGGTTCCAGTGTTACACTAACCAACTGGAAATTATACAGTCCTCCCATCAATAACTGGTGTAAACAGTAGTACAACACTGGCTGTTATAGGTGAGATTCATTGTTTACCTGTTGCAGTGCTCTCTGATGCCACTCTGTGAGGCAGCATCCTTAGTCCAAGTCCACTTCCCTCTGCCTGTGGGGATATCTGGGCAGAGCAAGTGGGTTAATCAGGAGGCAGAGGTAGGCTGGAAAACAGGCTTCCAACTGAAATCTTAGGTTAGCCAGCTACTGGATCCCATGCAACCTGTGAAGAGAGTATTGTGTGATAGGGCAGTCTGCCTGGTCTTGTGGTTAGAGTACTGGCTTAGGAATCAGACGATCACAGGTTCCAACTCACACCAGAGCCAAATACTCACTGTGTGACCTTGAGCAAGATGCTTAACCTCCAAGTGCACCCAGCCATGGAAACGGGTAGAAGTAGGAGCTCAATGGAAATAAGATGTGCTGGCTCAGTTGAGCTGTCCCAATTAAATAAGTTCAAGAAAAAAAAGCTAGTCGGTTGCTTTTATGGAAACATTCCATTTGTTATCACCTTCCAAAATTATTTTTATTGGCCTCTGAAGGTGATTGTGATCCAGAAACTCACTTCTTTAGTTAATTTATGGCTTCTCTGCATCTGAGTGGAGCCAAGAGATGGCACTATATGTTAGAGCCAGGCACCCCTCTGTATCTAGCGGTATATAGTGGGATCTGTCATCTAAGGAGCACCCGCCTTTCAACATAGAACCTATACCTCTCACCGTTACTTTTTGCCACATTAGGTCTGGAGCAGTGGGGCAAAGAGTCACCATAACCATACACTGGGGCACCATTAAACATGAGATCACACACGCGGAGTTTAAACATGGAGCTGGGGTCAGGCTGGGTGTATTTATTGAGCTGCCAGGCTGTACAGAGCATGAACAGTGTCTCCCTTGCCACTTCAAGTCTTTGCTTCATTTCCTCAGTCACGGTACTCACTGCATCACACTGTACCATTCATTTTCACTGGGGTTCAGATTTCCATCCCCACCAGTCTTTCCAGGGCCTGTCTACACTGCAGTATTCACATGAAATTGTTGCCAAGTTACCTCCATTGATCTAAGGGGCTCTGCTGCTAAAGTCACATTGGATCCATGTCCACATCTGTATTCCAAAGGTTCAGATTCAATCCCTAACTTTCCTGTCAGGGTCCTTGGACCCCAGGTGCTCCCAAGACCATTTGTGCACTACTAGTCTCCCAGATAGGGTAAGTACTTCCCTAGGGACAAATCTGGGCCAGCACCAATTTTTCTGTGACCACGAGGGACAACACTGTATAAAGCAAGTCAGAATATCACATTACTCAGTTTAATTGATGTGCTGGTCCCGCTGTGCCTGCCTCCCTCCTGCAGTTGCACTGATGGCCAGAGTGCTCCAAAGAACAGGCTGCTTGGTCCCAACCTGGGGACTTATTGACCCCAACTCTTGCCACATTCCTCTTCCTGATGATTGTTCTTCTGGCTACCATGACAAGGAGTTCTACATTATGGTACCTAGGTTTATAATTCACCAACAGGAAATCTTTATTGAAAAGTTTACTTATAAATGTGCCCTCTTTCAGGCTGCCACTCCTATTTCAGACCAGGCTGTCTCGAAAGCCATTCCATAGTAGAAGTGAATTCTCATAGATCCCACCAAACTTTTGAGGTGTGGCATTCCACTACTCCCAATGGTGCCATGCTGGCTTCTGATCTTTTCGATCCTTGAGGCCACTCCTGGGACTCTCCAACCTCTTGGCTGTTGCCTTGATGGTGTTGCTCTGGAATCTTTGCATGGGGGCCAGTGCTACTAGATGCAGGGACCCTGCCATCATCCCTAGGCCTGCAGACTCTCCCAACTCAGTCACAGCAAGAGGGCTGGGCTGCTCCCACTCCTGATCTTCCCTTATCTCGTTTGTGACTCTACATCCAATACTTGCCTCCCTTTTCTAGACAATCGAGGGAGGGCAGGACCATATATATTCATGACAGAGTTTCCTGCTTCTAGCTGAGCCAGAACACTCTGTACACAAACATACAGACATCCTGTCTACAAGCAAGAGTCCCTCTAGAGGACAACTCCAAGGCTCAGGCTTAACCCTTCCAGAGGCTTCTAGTAACTAGCCTCGAGCTAAGTGAAGAGGCAGGCTGGTTACATATAAATCATGAAAAATCCCATTTTATCCTATTGATGAGTGAAGTTAAGAATGAAGCCATGGAGCATAGCTTAGAGATGTTTGATGAGGAGATATGATCTTACTTGATTTTGCAGTTACTCATGACTATATATGGATGCTACTTATGCATAATGACTGACACATTTACCTGCATGCAGTCGTTGTACTACACAATGAGGAGGCAGTTTTAACCTCGTGTTTAGAATGTACAACTACAAACCAATTGATTCTTCACCTATGGTAAGTCCCTCCGGATCCACTTACTCACTGTCTGATCTTGAATAAGTCACTTTGCCTAGCAGTGTTGCAGTAGAAGTATTGCAATATCTTTAGGGACATTATTCATGTCTGCTGGGTATACACATCATTGAATGAAAACCATACGCTGTATAGTGAAATCCATACACAACACAGTGAAGCATATACCTTATATAGTGAAAGACGTATAACATAAAGTGAAACACTTGTACTAGATATTGAAATGTATACACAGCATATTGAAATACATACACTACATAATGGAATACAAACACTCAGCAGCGTCATTTCATCAAAACCATAGGGATTGAAAACCGTGAAGAATATTATTTCACAATTATTGGAGAGGGGGGCACATACTCAAACCGGGAAGGGAAAGGGACTGAGTTACTGACTCCTTGGGGGAAGATTATCATCCCTTTCTCTTCCAACAGTCTGAACAGATATTTTGTTATTTTGGACAAGATATCTTTTTCGTAGAGTATGCTGGAACAGGAGCTTTGGAGTAAGAGGCACTGAAAAGGTACTCTTTAACACAATGGACAAGCCTGTTTACCCCCCGAGCCAGCTAGCTACGTCAACCAACTTAAAAAAGTCTGCCTTTTTATATTTGATCCATGACCTTCATTGATCCAATAATGATCTTTCTAGTTGGTTACTTTGCAGCTTTTTCCTACCTCTATCTCCGCCAATCTGCTATTGGCTCTCTATCTCTCTCTCTCTCTCTTTCTCTCTCCTCTCAGTCTTGGAGTACTGTACTATTACTGGTGGTCCACTGCTGACAGCAACTGTTAGTGACTCTCCCAACCACAAACAGCCCACACACTGGTCTCACTGACTCACTCAATCAATGCCAACTGGGAAGCAGTGCACTGAACAGAACAGCACACTGAAGCAGCAAGAGAGGACAACAATTTAAAATAATATGACTGGACCATCCAACAAGTACGAGCCCTGACTCCAGCTTCACAGATGCTGACCAAAAAGCTGAGATGGACTGACTGGATGCTGAAGTCGATCTTCCACCAATGGGTACTTTTCACATGTGCTTTTGCATCACATGGTGCATGTGGCCTGATCAGCCCTATTGCTGATGATAACACAGGCACACTTTTATATAAATAAAGAAAATAAACTTACTGTACTGTAAGTGTGCAGTATATTTAATTTCCGGTCACATGCACATAACTGTGGCCCACCTATTGAGTCCAGGGTTGCCGGCTAACTAACTAGCTAAGCAAGGAGGCAGGAGGTCACCTCTAACTGGTGCTTTCACCTTTGGGGTCTCAGAAAGCTAAAAATGTACCTAGCCCAGCTTGACTGGTCCCCAATCCTACTTGCAGCAGATATTGATTCTGCCCTAGTCTATTTCTCCGGTGCCTTCAGCAAGGCCTGTGACCTTTATGCCCTCCCAGACTAAATCTGTACCAAAAAGCGGAATGCCTCATGGATCTCCTCATCCCTTATCCAAAAACTGAAACAAAGAGACAACCTCTGGCATATTATTGTCGCCTCAGGCAAACTGGCTGACAGACAAGCCTATAACGCAGCATGTAATAGGTGCACCTGGGCTGTAAGGCAGACAAAGGCCGAATATTATCAAACCTTCCTTGCATCCACTTGGGGCTCATCCAGTGCCTTCTGGGACAATATGAAGGAGCTCAATGGAAAGACCCACTCCACCCACCATCACAACTTCCCACAAATGGTGCCGTCACTACGGATCGTCCCCGCATAGCTGAGTCCCTCAATATGGCTTTCTCAGATCTAAGCTCGGTCCTATCCAACTACTTCTTCGACTCTATCCCAGCCACCACCCCCCACCCTGGATTGCCCCCTTTCTACCTACGTGCCATATCCCTCCTTGAAGCTAGGCTTCATCTGCAAAAAGCCCTAGCTAGCAACAACCCCAGCTGTGATCCCCTGGACACCAGGATCCTCCAATTAGTCTTGGACACTGTGCTAGCCCCACTCACCGACCTCTTAAACTGGTCACTATGTCTAGGCCAGTTCTCCAGTGCTTGGAAAATTGCAGAAATCACCCCAATCCATAAGAGTGGGGATAGAACTGCCCCTAACAATTTCAGGCCCATCTCCATCCTCCCCCGCTCTCCAAAGCACTAGAAAAATAGTGGCCATACAGCTCTCCAAGTACCTAACCAAATACAACCTGTTGTGTCCGGAACAGCAGGGATTCCAAACTGGACACAGCACCACTACAGCCCTCCTGGAGTTCTCCCATCACCTCCACTCTGCTCTCGACTCTGGTCCTATTTAACTCCCTCCACCAACTTGATTTCTACCCTGGCCCCCTTGCTTGGTTTACCAGTTACCTCTCTAACAGATCCCAGTGTGTGAAGGTAAATGGTACTCTGTCCAACTCCCTGCCCATTCGCTCTGGGGTCCCCCAGGTTTCCATCCTGGGCCCCTTTCTGTTCAGCCTCTTTCTCAACACTCTCCCCAACTCCTACTCAGGCAACATGCTCCTCTGTGTTGATGACACGGTTCTCTTTGCCTCCCACCCTGACCCTGCATCTCTACAGGAATCCCTGCAGCATACTTTTAACCAAGCTGAAAAGTGGTTCCTTGACCACCGGCTGGTCATTAACCTCAAGAAAACCAAATCCATGCTCTTTTCTCACCACCAGAATAAGGCCAAAAATGCCCCTCTCTGCATTCTCCCCAGTAATCCACACCCTCTCGAGCAGGTGTCATCCTACAAATACCTGGACGTCACCTTCGACTCAGCTCTTACCTTCTGCACCCACATCATTACCCTGTCCTCAGCTATAAACTCTCTGACTGGCCTTTTCTATTGACATAGAGATTGCCTCCCCCAAACTGCCCTCCAATTGGCCATCAACTCCTCCGTCCTGTCCTTAGTAGACTACGGCCTACCCATCTATGCAACGGCTGACATTTCTGCCCTCACCAAAATTCAGACCTCGATTAACAAGGCCTGCAGGCTCTTGACTGGCTCATCCCACCAAACTCATACTTGCCTGCTCTGTTCCACCGCCAACCTATTCACCTTTGACAAGCGCCTTCACTACCAAACCTGCCTACTTGCCCAAAAATACCTGCTAGGTCTCTCCCCTCCAGGGGTCACTGCATCCCTGCGGCATGCATCCCCATCTGTTGCCACCCGGAGTGCAGTCAAGTCCACCTTCCAGATGCCCTATACCAAGACCTCATTAGCCCAAAGGTCCTTCCACTATCGTGCCCCCACATGGTTCAACTCCCTCCCACCCTCTGTCACTAATCTTTCCAAAATTGGCCCTTTCAAAGTCGCTCTCCATAACCTCCTCTTTGACGCTCAAAGCTGTAATTGCCGCTAATTATTGTAATGGTGGGGTCCCGCTCATCTCACCCTTAGCCTAACAATGTCCTTTGGACTGCTATTTTCCATACGAGTGTAACTTACTGTATGCAACTTTATCTGTAAACCACTGCTGTAAATGCATTCTTATAGTTATATATATTGCACCTGTATGTTACCACTGTTGCACCTCACACTGTTTTTCATGTCTACCTTCCCTATGATGAGGTGCCTTTGTAAATGAGTCCACAACTCAAAGGTTGTAAATCCAATTCTCAAATAAATAAATACATAAAATAAAGAGTCAGAGGAGACAGAAGGGGCTGGACAAGTGGGCATGGGCATGTGCCCCGGTACAGTAATGTGTGGGAAAAAATGACAGCATCACTCACACATGCACACAGCATGCACTCAGTCACAGCAGCAGGAATGAAGCCGATGATGCATCATACCTCTCAACTCCTTGAGGAGTGAATCAGGGACAGAAACCCTGAAATTTAGGGACAAATGATAAAAATCAGACAAACTTCTCTGAATAAAACTTCATATTCACACTCACAGTATGATGTGGGGCACATTTCTTATGTTAGCAATGACTTTTTGAGGCTTATCAAGTGTGGAATCGCTGTTGTTTCCATTGTTCATTATTTCTTTGCCAAGATGTTACAGATTTGTATCTGTATTTTGTTTAGTTGGTTTGTTAGGCATTAAGAAAAAACATACTTTTAAAAGTAGAATGATTAGATGCAATATTTATTAATTATTAGAAAAACCACCAGGACATCTAAATAAGTGTTTAACAAACAGATTCACTGCCCCCAAACACGTTTAAAATACTATTAAAATGATTGCACCTTGAATTCAGTAGGATTTGTGCACATAAATATACATTGTACCCAAATTAAGGTATAGCAGGTATTGCACCTAAACTCAGTGTGACTGTTGCATCCAGATATGTAAAAACAAGGATTTTACATTGAGCACAACATATGGTACACTAACACAGCCCCACCAGCATTCTCTAGTCACTGTGCCCTGATTACTCATGGACATGAACAAGTCCACACAGTTAACATTTTCTATTCCTTGCAAGAACTTCTGTGCTTCAGTTATGTCACCTCCTTCCCTTCTGGTCTCCATAGATTTTGATATATGACAGAAGAAGGCATATAACCCATTAATATAATTTCCCACTTTTTAGGGCTATGGGCAGAGCCTACAGTCCTATTGGGATCAGATTGTAGCTCTAAAAATGGCTGATCGTGGAAGTTCCTTTTTGGACATTTGGAGGTATTCCTCCACAGCTGCAAGTAGTGCACTCCCCCTCTGATTTTTGTTATTTGCTGCTCTATGTTAAAGACATCTGAAGAGATGGGGGATGCTACTATATTGTACCTCTGAACTTCTCAGGATATTAACAAAAAATCCCTTTTGAAAGTGCTGTTTATAGCCCCTCAATTGAACCTTTGCAGGGCTGCAGATTGAGCATCTGTCCAGCTCAGTCTAATAAATGTATTCTATTTCTTTCAGCAACCTAGGGGTTAACTCACTATCTCTTGTACTAGAATTTATTGAAGCTCTGAAGTAGTCAGGCAGACTACAGTGTCAGATTATAGACAGTCCCACTGCAACTACATTCTATAACTCTCTCGCCCCTTGTTTCTATGGGCATTTATTGGGATCTGAGACCATTTTCTTCTGTTTTTTTTTATATATTTTTCTATTCAACCTTTGTATATTTGCTATCCAGTGCTAGTGAAAGGTGAGGACTTACAACAGTTCTGTTTATCCACAGAATCAGGTTCACTACTGACTTGTCTTCTCAATGCTTATACAAGATACAGTTGAGATAGCACTAGATGGTAAACTAAAACTCTTTGTTTATCCATGGAGACAAGTACTGTGCAGCCCCCCCACTCACCCACTGTGATGGATTTAGTGCTGGTAAAAAGTAGATAAAGCCCTCAGTTTATCCACAGGTACAGTACCATGTGGGGCAGGTTCAGTGCAAACTTACCCACACTGTAATGGATTTAGTGCTTTTAAGAGGTAAGGGACTGATACCACTTGGGCTTTAAACCCTTGGATAATCCATAGAGACAGCTACAGTGTGGGGGCAGGGTAAGTGCTTGGTTTTTACACTCTCTGCATTTAGTCCTGGTGAATGGTGAGAAACTGCAAGAACTGGGGACTATAGCATTTTGTTTATCTACAGTGACATGTTGCATACACACACACACACACACACACACACACCAGCATGTGCTCTGACTAAGTAAATTCAAGAGGACTGAATTAGCAACATATCAGTTTTTGATGACTGTGACTGAACAGCACTATATGGCACCAACAAGAAAATAATAAATTGCTATCTGAAATGTTTATCCAAAATAATATTTGAGTGAAAGTATGGAAAACATTTTTTAATAAAAGATGTTTTCCATATTTTACCATTGCTTCTTAATAGTCATGTATTACTTCAATATGTAGTGTGCATTTTAAATATTTAACTTGTACATACTGTTTATATTTGTTGTTATGACCATGTCATGTACAACAGCAAAAATAATCTCTTTCAAAATAAATACGTAAAAAGAAAATGTGTTTGTATTGGAGATAAATATATTGTAAATTTATAGTTTGCCAGTGATGTTGGTATTAATCTGGGAATGTCACACTTCTCAAAGTTTTGCAACGTTCCCCAACCTCATATCAAGTTCGCTACCAATTTATGAATATTAAAAAATAGCGCATTCACTCTGTGACATCACCTTTCAGGACAAATGAACAAATTGACACTCGCACTCTTCATGAGGAGCAGTCCCAAAAAGGCCATGTTGAAAATTTGGTGCAATACCTCCAAAAAATGGTCAAGTTACACCCAAGCATTGCATAATTTCTACGCACATTGTTAACTTTGGTCATTTGGTAGCACTTCACAACCCTATTGGCTCTGGCTAGAATTTGTTTTAGTAGTAACATCTACACTTAGCTCCCCGTAAGTACTCCTCCAAACCCCTCTTGAACCTGTGTGTCTTCCCAGCATTTACCACATTGCTTGGAAATGAGTTCTAAATCCCCATGACCCACACTTTATGCAACCTAAATATATGCCTCAGTAAATAAAATAAAAAAAACATGACAACTTACAGATCAAAACAAAGGTTACTTTGCTTTTCTAGGGAGAGTTGGAAACCCTGTTACTCTAAAGTCACTGCAGCTGCAGCTGCAGTACAGTTCTTAAGTCCTTCCTAACAATGCACAGAATTCTGGGCAGTCATGACGTTTTTCTTCTGAGTATTTTAAAATTCAGAATGTACAAGCAAAACATAAAAAGATAAAAACAAAAAAAACAACAAAAACAAAAACAAACAAAAAAATACATGCTTAACTAGGTAATGATTATGGAAAGTAGAAGGAATTTCAGGACTGCCTGACCTATTGGACAGGCAGGACAGGTCACTAATTCTAACCCACAAAGGATCAACATTGAGCCAAGAGAAGGCCAGATTATAGAATATTATACAATGGCAAGAAAAAATCCTGGACTCTGATTGGTCAGTCTTGGGCTGGACCCGTGATGTTATCCCAGTACGACATCACGGGTCTAGTCTCAGCCTCACTGTGAACCTGTAGATGAACTTTTGCTAGATTATGTGCTGCTTGATGTGCTTGATGATGTGCTTCATTGTTTCATCTTTTAAAAAACAAAAATATTTTTCCACACAAAAACAACTTTAAAATGATTTTTTTAATTCTGTATAACAATGAGCCATTGTATAATAGCAAAAATGCCCTCCAGGGTGTGTGTCATTTGGGATAATGTCATGCCTCAGTTATTGGACGCATTCAGCCTGCGGCCTCGTGCCCAACCACCTGAGGCGTGAAGTTATCCCAGCACGACACACACCCTGTAGGGCATTATTGCTTAAGTCTAGTCTAATCACTATTCCAAATGTTTATGCTTCAAATGCAGGAAGAAAATGGATAATAAAAAATATCAAATCAGTGATGATGCATTGCCAAAGGCTGTGTTGTGCTACTTTCCTTGAACACAGATCATCATGGCTCAAATGAGTGCTGACAACCCCACACAAAAATAAACAAATGGCTCAATTAGATATCAGGCTTAGGGGTACTAGGTATTAAGATGGACTCCTTTTTCTTTTTGTAAAACAATAAGACATGAGTTTACACCAGTGAATTCTAATTTAAAGGCAAATGTGAACCAGTAAGCTGGAGAGAGGGAGGAATAAGGCTTGAGAGCCTTGGCCCAGAACAACAAACACTGCTTATTATTAACTTAAGATGTCTCAATATTTTTATGATTATAGACTATTGTAAACGCCTACTTTCTCTCTCTTTCTCTCTCTCTCCCCCCCCATTTAAACAAACATGTGACTGAACAGCAGCATCAATTAATAAAAGGCAAGGGGAAATGTTAAAGAAGAAATGGACCACAGCCGTGGACCAGGTAACATTCTCAGTCACCTCATGGAAATGAATATGACTCAAATACATGTATATTTATTGATATATATGTGTGCGTGTGTGTGTGTTTTGGAAACCAACTAGGCCCACTGGAAGTGAAAGTCCCATTTTTGGGGACAACCTGGAATTAATTACAAAAAAAGTGGTACATATAGTGGTTAAAATATTCAAAATAATGCAAGTATTCTATTCAGGGTACATAGTGCAAGTGGAAAAAGTTGTGCAGGCACAAATTGTGGCAGAACACAAGTGACAAGACTTTCAAGAATGCCAGATACAGTATACACTGTGTATAATGGATGCATTGGTGTTCAGCTGAATTGTCCATAGTAGGGGGTGCCCAAAATAACCATCATGGTAATTATTTTCATTTGTTTGTTTACATACACCGAACACACCCACCTCCTTTTACCACTCTCATTCTGTCGTGCCTGTATTTTTTTCCAACTCTGTTCCTGGACTCATGCTCCCTGCTTGTTACAGCTCTGTGCCTCTTGCTCTCCTGACTCTCTCCCCTGATTGCATCACCTTCTGTTTTTTTTTTTTTTTTGCCAGTACTGTTCCTGGACTCATACTGCCTCCTAGTTACAGCTCTATGCCTCTCGCTGTCCTGGCTCTATCTCCTGATCACACCACCTTCTGTTTTCTGCTTCTGGGTCTCAGACTTTTGTGGTCTGCTATCCTTATGGTGTCCCTGACACTGTAGCAGTTTGCAGACACAAAGCTTCTCCACACATCTGCCTGCTCACATTGTCCTGATTACACTGATGCCAACTCATGTCTATGCCTCAGTCTCTTATGGTTCATGCCAGTGTGTGCCATTTCATGAACTCTACTGGATCCTGAACCTGCCATTATTCATGCACCTAACAGCCCTCACTCCCATAGTACATCTGTCCAAATTACACTTATTATCTCCTAATTAGGGTTCGGGGATGGTGAGGATGAGTCATAGTTCCAGGCAACAGGTGTGAATGAGGGCTGTTAGCACCTCATCAGTAGTCTTCAATGTCTGTTGTAGATGGTACCCTTAATGCATTATAAAGCTCAGGATTTCTATTAAGCTCTATGGCAGTGGTTTTTAGCAAAAGGTTTTTGTCCAGTAAAAGCAGTTGTCTGGCTTAAGGGTGTCTGTTTTAAGTGGTGCATACTGTACAAACAAATTAGTCACCGAAACATAAGGTGTTTGTGTGTGTGTGTGTGTGTGTGTGTGTGTAGTTGAATAATTGGAGGCTGGCTAGTACAGTAGTGAATCAGCAGCTACAATCAACTATTTTATTTATTTATTGAATACAATCGGAAATAATACCTTTGAGTCAGAGACTCCTTTACAAAGGTTCCAAGTCATAGAAAACAATACAGAGCATACAGTGTACAGACATCACAGTATAAATAGCGGTGTGGGAAATATCACATCTTACGAATGATACATGGTAAAGTACAACAGGTGGATGTGGTACAGGATAATTACAACAGTCATAGACAATGCAGTACAGTGACAAAATATATAAATGCAGTATCTACAGGGCAATCATACAGTGCATTAGTTGTTGTAGAGAAGTATTCCTGACTGGATTGTGCAAGCAGCGTAGTCCAGTGAGTGTCAGCTAGTCTGAGGCTCAGGTAAGACCAAAACCAGGGACAGGCACTCTAGAAGCAGGACCAAGCGAGTCCATTGTCATGGCAGTTTTAGGTCGTGGGTGGGTCAGGTACAGTCACAGGTGGAGTCATGCAAGATATTGCTACACAGAAGGAATTTGAACAGTCCCAGGGTAGGAGCCAGGAGGACTGGTATGGGCAGTGAATTCAGCCAATTGGGGGGCATGGTATCTGAAAGTTCTTTGCCCCATGGCAGTTTTACAGCAGGGAACCTGGTAGGGCGATTTCTCAGTGTGATGTGTGCATCTGGTGCTGTTAGAGGGGGGAGCAGCGTCACAAGAGCAGGGGGCATGAGACCAGTCGTGATTTTCTTGGCAAGGAGATAGGTCTGGTACTTTAGGTGATCATCGAAATTAAGCCAGTTTGTACTGGTATAAAGCATACAGGTGTGCATAAGCCGGTCACATCCTGAGGCCAGTCTACAGGCTTTATTCAGGGACACCCCAAATTTGTTGAGGGAGGTGTTGTCGGCAGCACCATAGAAGATAATCCCGTAATCAATGAGTGACAGGATGGAGGAGGAGATGGCTAGCTGTAGGGCTTCAGAGGGGAGACAGTGCTTGTAGAGGTGGAGCAGACCAATGCGCACATTTACAGCTGTATTAAGTTGGCGGATATGTTCATGGTATGTTAGCCCTGAGTCTAGGGTAACCCCTAAATATTTAAAGGTAGAAACTTGTTCCAGGGTCTTGTTATGGGAGTTATGGATGAGCAGGGGGTGGTTACTGAACTTGTTTAGGGCATGGGCAAACAGCATGGACTTTGTTTTTTTATAGTTTAGAACAAGCCTATGGTCAAGTGAACCAGGATTTGGCTTCATTAAATGATCTTTGGAGGGCTACTTGGAGGGCAGTAGGGTTGCAGTGGGTGCTGAATAAAACCACATTGACTGCATATAGTAGGAGACCCGCAGAACAGGCCTTGTGCAGGGAGTTAAGGAATAGAGTGAAAAGTAGGGGGCCAAGGATTGAGCCTTGGGAGACCCCAGATGTAACTCTGAGGGGGGGATGATAAGGTTTGCCCTAGTCTGACTCTCTGGGTTCTGTCAGACAGGTAGTTTGAGAACCAAGTGGTGGTATCCTGTGATAAACCTATTTGGGTTAGCGAGGTTAGGAGAAGTGAGTGGTGGACAGTGTCAAATGCTTTGGAAAGATCTATATAGACAGCACCAGCAATCTGGTCTGTGTCCAGGGTTGCATGGATAGTGTTGGTATATTCCTAAAGCGTGGTTGTGGTGCTATGGTTTTTTGGAAACCATGCTGTTCGGGGCAGAGGAGATTGTGTTGAGCAAGGTAGACTGTGACTTGGGTGGCGACTATCTTTTCAAGAACCTTGGAGAGAGGGGGTAGAATAGAGACGGGGCCAATAATTACTAGGCTGGGTTAGGTCACCACTCTTCAGGAGAGGAGTGATGATGGCAGTTTTCAATGTGGAGGGGAATTGACCTAGGGCAAGGAAGTGGTTCAACAGGGCAGTGAGGGGGTAGAGTACTTCAGGGAGAGTGAGCCTTAGTATTTTAAGATCAAGAGTGTCGCTGCTGAAACAGGATTTGCTGAGTGCCTTTAGCAGAAGGGGGGCAGCATCATGCTAGGAGATGACCCTGAAGCAGAAAGGGGGCACTTGGGTGGGTGTTGATGTTATGGTGGGGGTGGGTGCAAAAACGTTGGCAGGGAGCACGCCGCTGAGGTCCGAGAATGAGGAGTTCAGTGCATTTGCTATTGTGTCAGGGTCCATGGAGATACTACCATTTACCAGTATCTGGGGGGGAGCATTAGAGATTTTGCCACTAAGATCCTTGAGAGAGTCCCAGAAATTGCACCCCTTCCCCCAGGAGGCAGTGAAAGCTGCTCTGTAGTAATCTGCCTTTGCCTGTCAGACCTGCCAGGTGCAGTGGTTCCTGGCCTCATGGTAGCGTTGCCTATCAATGGGCCTCCCAGTCTCCAAGGCTATGTGCCAGAGATTGTCTCAGTGGCTCATGAGGTCCAGAAGGGACTGGGACATCCAAGGGGTGTCAGCTCCTTTAATGACTTGTTTGCAGAAGGGTGCAAAAAGGTCACAGGTGGAATTGAAGGACTTGACAAAGTACTCCAGGGCTGAATCAATATCAGACGAGGCAGCAGTGGGAGACCAGTCCCAGCTGATGGGGTGGTATTTCAAGGACTGTAGCTTGCCTGGCCTGAGTTTTTACTGAAAGCTAACTTTAGGAGGGGCCTTTGTAGCCAAGTAAGACCAGCGCCTGAGTACTGGTGAGTGGTCACTCAGTGCGTCAGGTAGCACAGAGACCTGGGTGAATTTGTGAGGGTGATTAGTAAGAATTAGGTCCATGAGGGTCGAGGTACCTGTTCTCAGGTTGTGTCGGGTGGTAATGGGCACAACTTGAGATAGACTGAGGGCGGCTGCAGCATCCCTATATGGTGCGGCATTGTCCCCTAACCAACTGATGTTAAAAATCACCCAGGGCATTAATTTCTGCCTTATCTGGGTGTTACTAGAGGTGGTTGAGAACTGACTGGAATGCACTTTTTTATTCCTGGGCGGAATGTAGATAGAGGAGATGAAGAGAGGTGCTCTGGAAGGAGCGACATTAACTTGGAGGGAGAGGACCTGGGCACCATGGTCAAGAGCTGGGGATGGCAGGGTGAGACCTTGGAGGGTGTCACGGAGGTAAATTGCACATCCTCCCCCTTTTTTGGCTAGTCTGTCAATCTGAAATATTGTGTACCCTGGCAGAGCTACTGTGGAGTCAGGAGTGCAGCCATTTAGACAGGTTTCTACCACCGAGATAATGTCTGGTCGCTGTTGAGCAACCCACATTTGTAGATTATCAAATTTTTTAGCAAACTGCAGATGCTGATGGAGGCTATACAGAGTTCCCCGGGTGCAGTCTGATTAGTTGTGGCAAGGAGGTAGGACCAGGGTTAGGGTGGATGTTTCCAGAGATTAGGAGGAGTAGCATTAATACCCATAGGGAGGATTTGTTAACGCCCTGGAGTGCGTTTGGGTAGTACAAGTGGGGAGCAGCACACAGACAGGGGTGGGCATATCCCTTAGGAAGGGAGAGGTGAAACAAGGCAGTGACCAGCGGGAGGTAAGGCCTAGAACACAGTGGCTGGAGATGGGTTGGGGGATCCTGGGAGTCCTATGGGTCAAGGTAGAGAAGGGGTGTGTGTGTCCAGGGCAGGAGTGTCAGGTCCCCTGAAACAGACTCTGGGGTGCAAAGGCAGAGCCGTGGTAAGCAGCAGCTTGGTGGGGTATCTGCCTTGATAATGGTGTATAGTAAGAGAAAAGGTAGGGGGTGATAGATAATGTTGGCGATGGCGAGAGTGGTCATGGTAAGGCTTAGTAGTACAGGATCTTGGGGGGGGTGACGAGGATAAAGGAGATAAAGCACAAGGTAATTCTGTGTTGACCCAGTAGCACAGTGGAAGGGTCATGGACTTTTGTGCCAAAGATACATGGGGAACTTTGGCTATGTAGGCAGCAAGTGTGTATTTTAGCAGACTATGGAGTTAGAGGCTTTAAGAGCTTTAATAACTGAGAATAAATTTGCCTGATTTGTCAGCTTAGTGGCAGAGCTACTGACCCTGGTGTTAAGGATACAGGGTTTGAGACCTGTGATGGGAGATAAGTATTTTTTCTGAGTATGGGGACAAAAAGGCTTAAAAACTTTAAAACAGAGAGAAAAAGTAGCCTGACTCTAGTGAAAGGAGTAGCTCCTTTAGGGATGGCTTGAAGATACCAATGGATTTGTTCCACTTACCAGAGGAGGAAAGGGAATTCCAGAGAAATGGGGCAGTTTATGGTTAGGGTCACCACCTTTGGATGAGGTAAAAACTGGATGCTAAACCACACCCCAAACTCCACCTCTGGCTCCACCCCCCCTTAATGACTGGCGAGTATATCGCTCCTCCTCCAAAGCCATTTATAATGTTGGAAATAGACATTACTAGTGATAGGAAATCATGTTTATACTGTTATTTATTTGATTTATTTATTTATTCAGTTATTTATTTTTATTCTTTGTCAACCAGGTTAACTCCCATAGGCCACATAGCCCATTGGCAGGAGCACAGGAAGGTTAAGTGACTTGCTCAGGGTCACACAGTATGTAAGTGGAGGCTGTGGAAATCAAACTCAGGTCTGCTGGATGTGCCAAGCTCATCCACAGCTTATTTCTCAGCCCTCTGTTAAACACTCTCCCATTTTTCTTTCCATGTCAGTCATGCATTCTGATGCTTTGACCAATTTTTGATAACTTAATTATTGGTGCTTGTGGTACCCTTAATACTGCATTATGTTCCCCTTTACCTCAGCAGCTACTGCTGTTTCTTTTCATATTTCTAAGACATTCCACAATTTCAGACACACCATTCCATGCTGTTTATCTGAATGACCTGTAAAAGTGTAGCTAATATCATGGAATGTTCAGGTAATACAAAAAATGAAAGCAAATGTAGTGATAAAGGCAATAAAAGCTAGAATATTACTTTAACAAAAATTGGTCTAAAACATACCACAATATAGGACAAACAAAAAGAAACACATGAGAGCACATAAAGGTGTAAAAGCTGTTTCCTGTCATAGCAGTAAAAGACCATACTTAAAATTCAGAGTGGAAACTATTAGGTTACTGCTTATGATCTTAATGGTCGTACTTTACACCTCCCAGACAGACTGGTTTTACAGATAAAGGCGGGTCTGAATGACTGTACCATCATAACTTCTTTGTAATCCGGATATGAAATGCAGCCAAAACAGTGAATGATTTGCTACAGCAGCTTTAAGAGTATATGAGCACTCAAAATGTCCCCCAAACTGGACTGCATTTAATCAAAACCGGATGACCGGATAAGGACCCTAAAAACAGGATTATCCAGTCAAAAACCAGATAGTGGCAACTCCATTTATGGTCTGTTTCACTCTTGCATGGACCACAGATGAGACACCTCTGACTACATCACAACATAAGTCATACAAAAACTTGAAAATTAGTTTATGCTAAGTCACTGATAATAGCATAGAAACATTAGACAATGAGGGCAGAAAAAGACCATTGTCCATCCCGTCTGCCTATAAACCCCTAACAAAGCTGGAACCTATTGTCCATACAAGATTCTAAATCACTATCTACCCTCATGCTCTCTGACCTACTGCAGCCACTGAGCCCTTCATTCTGTCTCAAACGTGTTCGAAACCATTGCTAGTTCTGGCACCCATCATATCAGCTGGTAGATTGTTCCATGGCTCCACCACCCTTTCTGTAGAAGAAACCTTTCTCACTTCCCTCTTGAACCCCCCTGTCAGTTTCCACTCATGCCCCTGTATTCTTGATCTGCTATTCATGCTAAATAATTCCTCACAGTTTACCGTGTTCATTGCTTTCAGGAACTTGAAGGTCTCTATCATATCTTTCCTCTCATGTCTGGCCTCCAGTGAGTATATGCTCAGTGCCTTGAGCCAATCCATTACTGGCCTGAATCATTTAGGTCACCATATGTTACACTGTCTCTAGTCTGTCCTTATCTTTTCTTAGGTGAGAACTTCAGAAGTGAGCACAGTACTTCAAGTGGGGTCTCAACAGTGATCTGTAGAAAGGCAGCAATGCCACCTTCAATTTAGGGTAAAACAAAACAAAACAAACAAACAAAAAAGTTAGTGTGTTTGTCTGAGTTGGCTGAAGTGAATTGTTATCTGTGCAGTTATCTAGATGTTTATCTCAGGTGGGTGAAAGGAATTATTATCTGCGCAATTAACTAAGCTTAGAAAGAGCTGTAAAGTAGGGGGAGTGGCTTAGCTAGAAGAAAGCCAGGTTAAAGCCAGATTTAAAAACTGCCCTAGATAGCTTCTGCCAGAGAACAGGCATAGAACACCAACAAGAAGGAGCTGCTGTTATAACTATACTTTTCTACTGGGACTATACTGCCCTCCTTCCCCACCCTAAGCCAGTTCTACTTTTATAGGCACAGGATTTGACTGACAACAGGAACTTCCTGTTTGGGAGCAGGAAGTGAGTGATCACAGAGCCACAAAAGACTCACCATCCTAGAAGGAAAAGAGTAGCTCTCCGTCCCCCCCTAGCTGCTGGAGGTCTGACTCTGAGCAAGTAAGGAGAGTAGACTACTGAGAAATACAGGAACTTCTTGTCTCAGAACAGGAAAATCAGGAGCTTAAAGGGCACTGAGGCAGGAAGCAAGTAGGGAGAAAAAAATAAATAAATAGAGGACAGAGTAAGTATTCCATACAACAGTTAAGGGGCCAGAGATAAGACATGATGGGAGTGGTGCAATGCAGTGGCTGTGGAGTAGCAGTCTTCCAGGAGATGTTCTGGAGGATGTGGTGTTGTTCCATCTGCAGGCACCTCTCTGGACTGAGGGAGGAAGTTGCTCATCTCCAGGCTGAGTTGGCCAGGATTTGGGAGACTGCCTCTCCTATCTAGGGACTACCAGGGCCACTGCCGTTGCTTCAGAGGTTGCCAAGAAAGAGGAGCAGTTGGACCACAGTGGGCTCAGGGAGGGTGAGGGTGGTGAAACAGAGGTGCATCCCTCCAGTTGTACCTCTCCACAGTTCATATGCCATTTTGACAAAGTGTGGTTCCCCTATGGAGGCAGCTGCAGTGGAGACCAAGGAGGATGCTGGGAACCTCCACAAAGGAGACCCGCAGGAGGGTGGCATGGGATCCCACAGGGGAAGGAAACAACTCCTGGTGGGGGACTCCATTGTTAGGGGTGTAGAACTGGAGGAGGAAGAGGAGAGGGAGGTAAGGTGCCTGCCTGACACCATGGCTTGGAGGGACAGGGAGCAAATCCTCAGGATCACTGGAGCAGCTGCACGGGGGAGGGAGCTGGATGTCATTGTCCACCTAGGGACAAATGACCTGGCTAAGAAAGGGATCAGAGCAGTGTAGGAAGAGTTTGTGGAGTTGGGGAGGGGTCTTAGACAAGTAGCATGCATGGTAACCTTCTCGGAGGTGCTGCCTGTCTATGGCATGAGTGAGGCTAGGGTGCTCCACACCATGGGATTCAATCAGTGGTTGAAAAACTGGTGCAGAGCTCAGCTCAGGGATTTGGCTTCATTGCAGACTGGGGGTACACCTGGAGTGATGCACGCCTAAACTGGTGTGATGGTCTGCATCTGTCTTAGAGGGGAACCAGGATCCTAGGTGATAGGTTTAAATGCATCATTGGCAAGCATTTAAACTAGCCAAGGGGGGAGGCACTGGAAAGGAGCAGGGAAATCCTAGCCTCCCCAAAAAATCAGGGTAGTAAGTGAGGTAAACACCAAGATAGAGATGTCAATAGGGAGAAGGGCAGAGGTACTGTAAATGGAGAAAATAACAAAGGCAATAAAGACAGAGATGGGGCAAAAAGGTGTAAAGCCATCATGAAATGGAGGGTAATGAGTACCAATGTCCATAGTCTGGGCAACAAGCTCCCTGAACTGGTGGCCTTGATGGAAGTGTGATGCCTGGATATCATAGCAGTCACTGAAACATGGTACATAGAGAACCATGACTGGAATGTTAACATACCAGGGTATACAACCTACAAGAGAGACAAGGAGGGTAGAAGAGGGGGAGGAGTAGCTTACTATGTAAGGGAAGGGATAAAAGCAATGGAACAATAGAGTAAACAGGGAGGAGAGGAGGCACTGTGGGTCACCTTAGAGACTGGAAACAGCATCACAATCCACACAGGGATTGTATATAGACCCCCATGTCAGGGGAAGGGAATGGACAAGGATATGATAGAATGCATCCTTAGGATAGCAGAGAAAGGGGAGATACTGTTGATGGGAAACCTGAATATGCCAGATGTTAACTGGAGCACCTTTGCTGCAGCCACAACCAAGAGCAGGGTCATTCTCGATGCCCTACAGGTGGCATGCCTCAGACAGCTAATTTTGGAACCCACTCATGAGGAAGCAATCTTAGACCTCATGCTCTCATATGGGGACAGTGAGAGGATCTCAGATCTAGAAGTGGGTAGTCATCTGGAAACATGTGACCACCAAACAGTGTGGTTCATGATAAACTCAGCTACAGAGTCAAGTCATACAAAAGTGAGGGTACTGGACTTCAAGAGGGCTGACTTTGGCAAGATGGGAGAGTGCCTTAGAAAAGCACTAGCAAACAGGCTAGAAGGAGGGGTGGAGCAACAATGGGAAAATATCAAAACTGCAATCACAGAGGCAACAAGCCTTTGTGTGAAGCAAATAAACAAATCAGATTGAAAGAAAAAGCCACTATGGTTCTCAAAAGAGGTGGCGGGGAAGGTTAGGGAGAAAAAGATAGTATTTAGGAAGTATAAGGAAACACAGAAGGAGCAGGACAGAGAACTGTACCAGTTAAGGCAGAAGGAAGCAGGGAGGGGAAGTCAGAATAACAAAGGCCCAAACTGAGGAAAAGATAGCCAACTCAGTTAAGAAGAGAGATAAAATATTTTATAAGTACAACAGGGAGCGTAGAAAGACGAAGTGAAGGATAGTGAGGCTGAATAGAATGGACAGCGGGTGGGCAGAGAGGGACAGTGAAAAAGCAGGGATACTGGTTGAATACTTCTGCTCAGTAGTCACAAAAAAGGAGGAGGGGGAGGTGCCTAATCCAATTAACAGAAGCACTTTGGATAGGGGGGTCAATCCCAGTCCTTTCACAGAAGAAAGGGTTCTGAAAAGAACTCCTAAAACTGAAGGTGGACAAAGCAATGGGGCCTGATGGAATTCACCCCAGAATTCTAAAAGAATTAAGGTGAGAACTAGTGACACCACTGACTACCTTTTTTAACAAATCATGGGAGGATGGTGTGGTATCTGAGGACTGGAGGAAGGCGGATGTGATTCCCCTTCACAAAAGTGGGAGCATGAAAGAGGCAGGAAACTACGGACCTGTCAGTTTGACCTCTGTGGTAGGGAAAATGATGGAATCACTTCTGAAGGAAAGAATTGTTGAGTACCTAGAGGCCAGTGGGGCACAGGACCCAAGGCAGCATGGGTTCACAGTGGGAAGGTCATGTCATAGATACATAGATACATAGACAGTGTCGGCAGATAAGGGCCTATGGCCCACCTAGTCTGCCCATTTGAGCTTGTAAGTTCAGTTTGTTTTCCTAGAAGTCTATTTCCCCTTACCCCTGACCTCTAGAATTCCTTTATGTCTATCCCATGCATTCTTAAATCCCGTGATTGTTTCAGCCCCCACCACTTCCTCTGGCAGGGTGTTCCACTTGTCCACCACCCGTTCTGTGAAGAAATTCTTTCTCATGTTTCCTCTGAATCGTCCTCCCTCCAACTTCATCCCATGCCTCTAGTCCTGAAACATCTTTTTAGCTTAAAATAGTGTTTTCCTGCACCCTGTTCCTCCTGTAAGATACTTGTATGTCTCTATCATATCCCTCTCTCCTCCTCTCCTCCAGGAGTACATGTTCAGTTCCTTCAACCTGTCTTCATAGGATTTGTGATGCAACCCATGCACCATCTTTGTTGCCCTCCTCTGAACCTTCTCTACCCTGTCTATGTCCTTACGTAGGTATGGTCTCCAGAACTGTACACTGTACTCCAGGTGGGGCCTCACTAGTGTCTTGTATGCGCAGATTATGACCTCCCTTTTCCTGCTGGTGATGCCCTGCCTATACATCCCAGCATCCTATTTGCTTTACCTGATGCCTTGTCACAGTGTTTCCCTACCTTGAGGTCATCAGAGATGACAACCCCAAGATCCCTTTCCTGCTTGGTGCATGCTATATTCTCACCCCCAACTGATATATTGTGCCAGGGTTTTTGTGCCCCATATGCATTATCTTGCACTTCTTTGCATTGAATTTCAACTGCCAAACCCTTGACCATTCTTCAAGTTTCTGCAGGTCCCTTCTCATTCTGTCTACACCCTCTGGTGTGTCTACTCTGTTACAGAGCTTTGTGTCATCAGCGAACAGTGAAATTCTGCCTTCTATATCCTGTGCAATGTCACTGATGAAGATGTTGAATAGGACCGGTCCCAGCACTGATCCCTGTGGTACCCCACTGGTCACTCTTCCCTCTGTGGAGTGACAGCCATTTACCACCACCCTCTGTGTCCTGCCACCCAGCCAGTTACCTACCCACCACACTACTGTCCTGCCCACACCCATATTTCCCAGTTTGTGTAATAGTCTTCTATGTGGCACAGTGTCAAAGGCCTTGCTGAAGTCCAGATAGGCCATGTCCACTGCCCTCCCCTGATCCACCTCCCTAGTCACCCAGTCAAAAAATTCAATGAGGTTGGTCTGACATGACCTCCCCTGGTGAAACCATGCTGCCTTGGTCCTGTAGTCCATTGACAACCAGATGTTCCACCAATCTCTCCTTCAGTAGTGCTTCCATGATCTTCCACTACCGGGTGGGGCTGACTGGTCTGTAGTTCCTGCTTCCTCTTTGTTCCCACTTTTGTCAGACAAATCTAATTGATTTCTTTGACCGGGTGATCAAAGTAGTAGACCAGGGAGGGGCTGTGGACATGGCCTACCTAGACTGTAGCAAGGCATTTGACACAGTCCCACACAAAAGATTAATAATCAAATTAACCAGCCTGGGAGTGGGTCCCAGGGTGGTAGCCTGAGTAAAACATTGGCTGGACAACAGGACACAGAAGGTAATTGTAAATGGAGTCCACTCTGAAGAAAGATGAGTTACTGGTGGGGTACCGCAGGGTTCAGTACTCGGTCCAGTCCTTTTTAATGTCTTTATAAGTGACATTGCAGAGGGACTGGAAGGAAAAGTATACCTCTTTGAGATGACACAAAGATCTGCAACAGGATTGATACACAAGGAGGCATGGAAAGGATGAGAAGGGACTTGGCAAGGTTGGAGGAATGGTCAGAAGTATGGCAACTTGGATTCAATGCAAAGAAGTGCAAAATAATGCACCTGGGAAACAAAAACCAAGGGAAAGATTACACAATGGGGGTGGCGGGGTGGGGAGGTAGTAACAACAACAAAAATGGAAAGGGACCTGGGGGTAATCATATCAGATGACCTTAAGTTTTCCAAGCAATGTGAGAAGGCAGTAGGGAGGGCTGGGGGATACTGGGATGTATAGGGAGAGGCATCACCAGCAGAAAACAGGAAGTTGCTATCCCTCTATACAGACAGTTGGTTAGACCCCATCTGGAGTACTGCATCCAATTCTGTAGACCCCATCTCTGCAAGGACATAGACAGGATGGAGGCAGTCCAGAGGAGGGCAACTAAAATGGTGCAGGGCCTGCAAGAGAAGCCACGTGAGGAGAGACTAAAGGAGCTTAATATGTATACCCTTGAGGAAAGGAGGGAAGGGGGGACATGATAGAAACTTTTAAGTACTTCAGTGGAATCAACAAAGTCCAAGAGGGTAACATCTTTCAGAAAAAGAGATGTGCAAGAAAAAGGGGACACAATTTGAAGATAGAGGGGGAACAGCTCAGGGGCAATGTGAGGAAGTATTTTTTTTACAGAGAAGGTGGTGGACACATGGAACAGCCTTCCTGAGAAGCTTGTGGGGTCTAAAACTGTGGAAGAATTCAAGAATGCATGGGACAGACATAAGGCAATTCTTGTGGGGGGGGGGTAGGAAGAAATAGGCTGTTGGTTAACTAGGGTCTGCAGCTTATCCTGTAGGTAGGGAAATGGGCAGACTAGGTGGGCCAAGCAGTCCTTATCTGCCGTCAAAGTCTATGTTTCTATGTTTCGTCCTCCTGCTGTCAAAACCACTTCCTATACATCCCAGCATCCTGTTTGTCTAACTGTAAGCCTTGTTACACTGGTTTGATTGTTTTAGGAAGTCACTGACGATGCCCCCTTCATGTCTATTCTCAGAGGTTGTTCCCAGCTTTACCACCCCAACCCCCCCATCCAGTACTCTGTCCCTGGGTTCTTGCTCCCTAAGTGCATCACCTACTGGCATAGAATTTCAACTGTCAAACCTTTGACCACATCTCTAGCCTTTGCAGGTGTTTTTGCATCTCCCTAACCCCACTGTCTTCACTGTCACAGACTTCAGTGTCATCTGTGAAGAGACACATCTTGCCCTGAAGTTGTTCTCCCATGTCACTTACATACATATTGAAAAGAAGTGGACCCAGAACTAATCCATGTGGCACACCTAGTACACTGGGAAGAACACATGAACATTGGTGGTAATCAACTACAGCCAAGCCAGCCACTGCAGCAGCAATCTGAAACCTTGCATTACAGCCCCATTTTTTTTTACAATCATGAACTGACTCGGAGGAAAACAGGAGACTATTTTGAAAATCAATAAATGCCCCTTGTTAAATACCAATCAGTGGAAGTGGTTGTGGTCTGGAGACAACTGTTTAAGGCAAGCTTCTCCTTCATAGTCCTCTCTGGTTCAGGTGGACAGTTTGCAATCAGATCCTCCTCATTGTTCTTGATGGTATTATTCAGAGCAGTTCTGTATAGCTCTGGTGGTAGCAGCAGATTTGATCATGTATGGTGGTAGGCAGGGAAGTAAGAAGCAGTAAATTACTTAGCTGACCCAAATGCTTCTCTTTTATGCTTAAGTGGCTAGGCCAAACAAATGAACTCTTTCCCTCTCCAGATTTGCATGGCAATACACACCATAATTTCAAATTTAAAAGGTGTCTGTCCCTGGCTGGATATTGTTGCTGGTCCAACAATGCTCCTGACGTGACTGACATTAGCAACAGTTGCAAACTTAACTGACCCTGTCTCTGATGAGCTCTGAGTCCAGAAATGATGGAAATGTGGTGAGCTGCAGATTCTGTCAGTTTCTGTGGGACAAACAAACCGCTGAATGAGACTGCAGGACAGACTTAGCAAAAGAGTCCAAAATCAGGATGTCTCAAAACATCCGGACACTTGACAGGAATGTGTAGCATCAGGGTGGGGTTATGAACACTTTGAAGGGGTCACAAAAATTCATAGGGGTTGCAATTGTCACCCTTGGAAACCCCTTACTGATGTCCTTGCATACATTGTATAGTAAAGCATATACATAGATTGGATATATACACCCTAGAGCAAAACACACACACATATACACACACACGCACACATATATATATATATATTTGGAGCAGGATGCCCCAAAATTAGATGTTCATTTCAGCTGGGCTAGTCTGGGTAAATAAATTATAATTAAAATGTACATCCAGTATTTTAACTCATTCTTTTGTAAAGTATTTCTCCTGGATCTGAACCCGTCCTAGCCCTGTACTATTAACTGCCTGTTATCTTTCATATCCCACACAGCAGGGTTTGACTGAGTCAGCCACATTCCAGGATAGGATGTTGGTTGAGCTGGGCTAGGCTGTGGAGAATCCCGGGGGTTGTTATTCAAATGACTCATAGCTGTTTTCACAATGGTACAGTACATCAAACAGGTATTTCATACAGTTCTCCACATCTGTGCAATCAATGTAGAATATACCTTATTTGGGTCATGACTGTGTGAACAGTAGTTTTAATCTGTTGCCTTTGACAATGCTATATGAAAGGCAAGTATACAACTTTTGAAAAATGACCTATGTGCCTTGGCAACTTATTTATTTATTTAGTTTTTTATAACTGGGTGAGTGCTCTAGACACGGAAGTGCCTATTTTCATGACCCAGGAGGTTACAACAATCGGAGAAAACAGTACAACAAATGGAAAATGCAGGCAAATGTCAAAATATAACGTAGTAGAGATACAGCGGTACACATTTAACCAACAGGAAAATAATTGACTTTGCAGTACAGTAGGTTGATTAGACATTAGTTAAGTGCATAAAACAATTACAATGACTCCATGAAGGGTATTGACTAAGTTACACAACCACAAGTATAAGGAGATGTGGAGAGAGAGGAAATAAAGGGGCAGGTTAGTGGAAGAGAAGGTCAGCATAGGATAGCGTGTAAAGTGTGAGAGAGAAGAGAATTAAGGAGAGGAGAGAGAGTTAATAGATAGGTGAAAGCAGGGAGACTATTAGCAGGAGAGAACATGGCGCAGTTACACGGCAGGATGGCTGATCTATGGAGGGTTGAAGCAGGTGCATTGGGTACGATCAGCAAGGTGTGCATAATACTTCTTTTTAAAGCAGCAGTGCAACAATCTGGCGAAAATTGTAACCTATACTTTTTTATGCAATTTTAGGTTGCCACTTACCTCCTGACTTGTATGATACCTTTCTTTCCACAGTTTGAGTCTGCTTTAGTACTTTTTTTCATGTCTGAAATAATAAAGGGAGCACTCCTTTTAATACATCTCAGACCAAGTTTTCATCATTTCCAGCTGTTTTTGAACAACCATTGTTCTGTAAGGTCAGAAAGCACTGTCTGCTGCATAATAATTTTAGTCACAACAGAAGTGATATATAAACAACTGATGGTCAAAAACAGCTTAAAATATTGATGAAGACCTAGTCTGCACCAGGTTAAAAGGAACAATCCTTTTATTATTTCAGACATGAATAAAAGTATTAAAGCAGACTCAAATTGTGGAAAGAAGGGTATCATACAAGTCATGAGGCAAGTAGCAATCTGAAATAGCATAAAAATGTATAGGTCAAAATTTTCACCAGATTATTGCACTGCTGCTTTAAATATAGCATGACTAGGAGCCAGACGTACATCAAGGGGCAAAGAGTTCCAATAACTGGGTGCCACATTGGAGAAACCTGAGGTGCCTTTGGAAGTTTTACATCTGGGAATGTGAAGTAGGGAAAGGTCAGCAGATCGAAGTCTGTAGGAGGTGGTCTGAGGTGTATGCAGGGAGACAAGGGAATGTGGCATGTTGGATCTTAGTATACTGTCTTGCAGAGTCCCAAGAGAGAGGAGACGGTGGACCATCGGGGAGGGCTACTTGAGTTTGGCATATAGCAGGCAGTGATGTTTTAGCCCAGGGGATGCAGAAGCACGTCAACAAATATTATTATAGGTTGTATCCCATCTATGTAGGGAAGCCTTAGATGTATTGCTATAGGTGACTGCCCCATATGTAAGCGATGGAAGTAGGATACCCCTAGCTACAGCCAGTCTCACTGAGGGGGTTAGTGCATGACTCATTTTGTAGGCTATCCCTAGCTTAGCATTGACAGACTTACAAGTAGTGGTGATATGATAATCTAAAGTACTCCTTGTGCTCTCAGGTCGCTCCTGTAAAAAAGCTTTCAGCTTAGTGTGCTATACCTGGTTAAACAACTAAATAAATAAATAATAAAAAAAAATAAATAAAAATAAAGCAAATGATTCACCAAGGAGGAACTCCAGGTATTTGAAGGAACTAATTACCTCCAGCGGGGTACCATCAGCACAAGTGATTCTAATGAGGTCTTGACAGTTTTTTAGCTTGGCAGTTGAGCCAAAGAGCATTGACTGCATTTTGCCAACATTGAGAACAAGCCTATGGCTGGTTATCCAGGTTTGAACATTGAGGAAGGTCGCTGAGAGATCATGGTTATGATCGCGCACGTCGTTGGAGCTAGTATAGAGTACAAGGTCGTCAGCATAAAGTAAAGATGGGGGCATTTTGCGTTATATTATTAATGAAGACTGAGAAAAGAGGACCCAGAATCAATCCCTGAGGCACACCAATGTTGATGCCCATTTTAGCAGATGTTGCTGAGCTGAATTTTACAACTTGTGTCTTATTGGACAGATAACCGTTGAACCAGCCCACCAATTATTGCGAGAAACCCAGCGATAGGAGGTTTGCTAGTAGGAGAGGGTAAGAAACAAGATTGAAAGCCTTCCTGAGATCAATAAATACTGCACCAGTAAGAAGACCCTGATCCATGGCACAAAGCACATCATTTGTTAGTTGTAGCAGAGCAGTTTGGGTACTATGTCCCTTCCTGAATCCATGCTGATTTTGGGATAGGAGATTGCACTTTGAGAGGTACTCTTGTTACTTGTGAGGCAACTAGTTTCTCAAGTATTTTATTCAATACTGGAAGTATGGCTATTGGCCTATAGTTGGTAATGTCCTTCTTGTCCCCTTTTTTAAAGATTGGAGTGACCCTGGCTGTTTTCCATATGTCTGGGAAGGGGCCTTTACTGAGGGACATGGTAAATATTTTAGATAGTGGCCCAGCAATGAAAGGTGCAGCTAACTTCAGGAGCTTTGGTTCGATATAGCCAAAGCCAATGGCAGTGCTATCCGATATTACATTAAGGAGTTTAAGTACATCCTTTTTAGTGATAGCTTTGAAATAGAATGGTAGACCAGTTTGAGTGCCATTTGGGATGAAGGAAGTGGAAATAGAGTCCACAGTGGGGAAGGCAATTGTATATCTTGACAGGTCAGAAAAATAATTATGAAAGGAGTTAGCAATGGTGCTGGGATAATACAGTGTACCCCATTTAATATCATATCATCAGTAGTATGGTATTGTTGTTGAGCTCCCAAGAAAGTTTTTATGTGGGAACATAATTTCCTGAGGTCACCAGCTGCATCTACCAATAGCCCCTTACAATATGAGCTGTTTGCATAGCTGATTCATTTTTTGCACTTAGTACACCATTCTCTGTAGGAGTTAAAATCAGAGGGTATACCAGAGCTTTTAAACTTTTTCCAGGCCTTGTCCCTGACCTTAAGAGAGGCAAGGAGGTATTTATGTAACCATTTAGTTTGCTTGCCTCTAACACAGCATGTGAGAAATGGAGTATGCTTTTCTTGTAGAGTTATAAAACTGTTAAGAAAGTAGTCGAGAGCATCTTCTGTTTTAATGGACTGGTACACTGGAGACCAGTCAATGCAGGAGACATCATATAGGAAATGGGCCTGGTTTAGATTAGCATAGTTCCTGAAGGAGATGTAGCATGGAGGAGTCTCAGTGACCATGGACTGGCTCCATATACAGTAGACAGGTGAATGGTCACTTATAGTGTCTGGTAGACTGCCTGCAGCTATAATCCTGTCTAGGTGATTCATTAGAATCCAGTCAATGAGTGTACTGGAACCCGCATTTACTGACACTCTCATAGGGTCTGCTATGATCTGCTGCATATTATAACCCTGCACTAAGGATGCTAGATCCACATTAGATTTGCCTAACCAATTTAGATTTAAGTCCCCAAGAATAAGCAGTTCATTTTGTCTGATAGTGGAGGACAAGTGGTCAAGTAACTCTATCAGGCCAGGTTGCCCACTTTGGGGGGATTATAGGCACAGATACATGAAGCTTTTTTGTCCCTAGATTGATGATGACATGGAGTGATTGACACATTGAGGTACCAGGGTCTGGTACTATGTATAGACTAAAGTTTCTTTTATAGTAGATTGCAACATCCTCAGCACGTTTTGGGGGCGGCCTATCATGCCTGATCAGGTTGTAGTTAGGTATCAGGCAGCATGTATCAGGGATTGTGTATTTTAACCAGGTCTCTGATATACAAAGAACATCTAGCTGATAGGCGGTTGCCCAGGCCTCTAGCTCTGCATGATTGTGGAGTAGGCTTCTGATGTTGAGATGGACAATACACAGTCCCTTAGAATTGTAATCCACACCATTATCCAATAATTGACTGGTTAGGGGGCCTGGGTTTGACTCAATATCACCAGATAGTATGAGGGCTAGTAGCACCAGATACCACAGCTTACGTGGCATAAGAGGAGGGAAAAGATAGACATGGTGTCGCCACCACTCAGTGAATAATACAGCAGCCAGGTAGATAAAAAATCTGGGAAGAAATGCTGTGGTAAGATCATAGTGCTTATAACATAGGACTAGTATATTTGAGTAGGTGAAGGTAGTAAAATTCAGGCATGGATGTTGCTGTTTTACTGTACCAGAATCAATTGTGATTTCCCATAAAAAAAATAAAGACAGGCTGAGAGACAGCAACAATATGGTTTGACTGGCCATCTTGGCGCTAAAGGTAGGGATTGGTGCCAAGTTCTGTGTACCAGGAAAAGTAAAGAAGTTGTGTATATCTGGTACAACCTTAGGGAACTAGAGAATAGCCACTGGATACAAGACAGACAGACAGGTGGAAAATGCAGTGAAAGGTACTGTCTTCCTGTTATCAACGTATGCTAGCTAAGACGCCTCTAGCGGTTAGCGTGCAAGTGGGAAAATGGGTTGTTTGCCATAGGACCTGAAAACCTATAAATCAAAGGGTCCAGGTAGGGCAGGTGAGGGGGTGGGGTGGGTGGGGAGCCAGTGAGAAATGCGGTGGGAAAAAATGCTCAGGGAGCTCAAGCGAGCGTAGGTGTACCTTCCTTCAGAGAGCAGCGTTTTGGCTTAGGGTAGATTCGGCAGCTTTCGGGTCCTGGTTTCAACCCAGGGTGGCAGAGTTGGTGTCAGGGTAGGACAGTCAGCCCACACTCAGTGTCAGCAGGCAGCTGGTTCTTGGCACTGAGTGGCAGGGCTTGCAGTTTCAGAGGTGACTTGTCCCCGGTCAAAAGCATCGGCTCCTCAGTCACTGGCAAACCGCAAGTAGTGGTGTGATGAGGGATCCCAGCCCACCGAGGGGCTTTAATCACCTGGGGAGGAAGGAGACACAGATTAAGTAGAGGTAGGTGAGGGCAGTTCTTGGGGAGAAAACAAAGAAACTTGGCTGAGGGGGTGGACCATAAGGGGGAGCTAGGAGAGAAACAAAAGGAGAGCTGGGTGGGTTCCAGCAGTCGGTTGCACAAAACAGTTAAGTCTGTGTTTAAGACCTGTTTTTGGTCTTAGAAAAGCAAGGCAGGCTTAAAAAATGTAAGTGTGTTGCACAAAAACTGTCTTACATTCCATCGGTCTTATTTGGAGATTTTTATTTCAGCCTCCTATGTACCAGACTTATTTGTTGTCAGTAGACTTATTTTGCCATAGTTAATTATAAGAACATGCACAGCACTTTATTGCAGGAAACTATTCTGAACACTGCACATTAAAAATTATATATACTTGAGTGCATTAATTTCCTGTTTTAGGGACTGCTATTTCCAGTATCTTACCTGTATGGTACCATGAAAAAATATTTTATATTCTTTTCTTTTTCCCATGAAGTTTTTTATCCTCAGCTCAGCTGGGTGGCTGCTCAGCATTTTCATCTCTTCCCATGATCAGCTACTGCCTCCCCATCCCTAGGTGCTTGAATCCCCTGTGGATTCCCACCAAGGTGGGGCCAGATGAGGAACCCCCCCCCCCAGCACAATCCAGATATGGCCCAAGGACCAAGTGGTGATTTGGGTCAAGGGAAAGCAGGAGAAGCTTCATTATGCCCACCTGACTGCCATTTTTCTGTTTTTCTCCTCAGTCCTCCTGGCCACTGCAGCGCACCAGTGTGTGTGCACTGAGGCTCGCACATGCTGCAAAACAGCATTCCCCACTCTTCAAAGCCTCTCAGAGCCTGCATTAACAATTGGCCTCCACCAAGTGTCAGATAACTACTTAGACAGGGAAGTGATACTGCCAATATACAGATAGACACTGCATGTGTTATACTGTAAAACTAGTTATTTTCACGCAATGTAATTTTGGTGCAAACAGAAATGCAATCATAATTACGCAAATTTAATTTAATGCCAAGACATCAGTGCCACATTCACTATAATGGAGAAAGTAATAATTAGAACAAATTTACTTTAACACTAGTTAGTTCTTCAGTAAAAATAGTGAAAATTATTTGACAGTGAAAATTTCAGGTTTTACAGTATTTTATAATGCTTTTTAAATGTCAGTGTTTGGACATTAGAAGAAAGAAACAGTTCAACAAGAAAATTACAAGCAAAAGATAGCATTCATCACACTGTTTGTCATGCCTGTATAATAAAACTTATTTCATTTCGTCTTGGTGTGTCTGGTGTATTTCTTTATTTAGGACAAATATAGCTCTTTCAGCACATCATACATAACTGCATGGCCTGCTGGAAGCTGGGAATATATATGGGGACACACTGCCAATCAAATTTTTGGGCCCGTCCCTTTATCTCATATGTATGTCTCTCCTTGGGTAAGACTTTCAAAATCTGTTTGTGCCACACTTCAAAAGTTGGCTGCTGCCAAGAGACCCACTGTATTTTGTATGCATTTCCTTGTAAGGAGGGGTAGAACACGCACTACTCTTGTAGAAGGGTCCCAGTCATCTACATTCATGTACTCGAGAAACACAAAAACATACAAATTGACAGCAGAAACATGACCAGTAGGCACATCTAGTCTGCTGTATTTCCTTGTCTGTTACTACTCCCTGGACCCTATTTAGTCTTAGGTGTCCCTCCCTTCTCTCTCTCCTCTGCTTAATATGCCCATGCACTTACCCCATGCATGCTTGATGATCCCCACTGTCTTCATCCCTACCATCTCCTATAGGTTGTTCCAGGCATCCACCATGGCTTTCAGACAAGTGTTTCCTCATATCACTTTTAAGCTTCCCCAGCTCAAGCTTCTTTGCATGCCTCCATATTCTGGTGCTCTTCTTTATCTGAAAGAGACTCCTCTCTTGTGCCTTGTTTGCCTATGTGGGGTACTTATAGGTTTCAATCATAGCCCCCTCAAGCGCGACTCTTCTCTAGGTGGTACATGCTGAGTTCCCCCAGCCTATCCTTGTATGTATTCTTGTGCAACCCATGCACCATTTTGGCAGTCTTCCCCCTGGATCACTTATACCCTGTCAATGTCCTTGCAGAGTTATGGCCTCCAGATCTGTACACAGTACTCTAGGTGGGGTCTCACTTCTGAGTGATACAGAGGACACACAGCCTCCCTTCTCCTGCTTGAAAACCTCATCTCTATGCACACTATCATCCCAATATCTTTGCCAATTGCCCTGCCACCTTGAGATTATCAGATATGATTACCTCAATGTCCTTCTGTTGCTTGGTGACTGTAAGTAACCCCCATTTATACACAACCCCTGGGTTTCCTGGTACTAAGTGCATAACTTTGCTCTGTTTGGCATTGAAACCCAGCTGCCATTCATAGACCACTCCTCTAGTTTCCCCTTATCCCTCTGCATTCTATTCACCATTTCATGGGTGTCCACCCTATTGTTGATATTTGAGTCATCCACATAGAGATACACCTTCTCCTACAGTTCCACAGCAACGAAGTGAAGCTGAGCTGTTCTGGCACAAGATGAAGGCAAATGAAACCACTAATTTTCAGCAATGAGTGGTGACGGGGGCCGAATTAATATATTATCGATCAAGAGCGATCAATAATATATATATATTTTAAAAAACTCCCTCGAACATGCCAGTTTCCAGGGCATCTGCAAATGAGATGCTCTTCACAGAATAAGAGCATCTCATCCATGGAGGAAAGGAGCACTCCAACTGGTCGGGAGTGCTCCCTCAATCTGTAATGTGTTATGCAATACCAGGCAATTAGGTATGCAGTGCATTCTTACATGGTGTGTTTCCTCATAAAAAAATAAAACTGTAAAACTGATACTATAAAAGAGATATTCTTACGCTATAAAGGACACTTGTTCTCTGCCCAACTATGAAATGTTTAAGCCATGACAAAAAGTGTGTTCCCTGCCAGACACAATATCAATAAATAAGGTTTTTATATAAAACTAAGCTTTTGCTGCTGTTCTTTGATAGCAAGGCAACAAACTCTCTTGGTAAGAGTGGTTGTGGCTGGTTATTGAGTCTCTATGCAATTATCTGTATGTTTGGTCTTGATGCTGTGAGGTTGTGCTCAAGTAACCTCACTGCAACAAGCACACACTGACCAATCAGAGTCCAGGAAATATTCTTGCCATTATATAATAGTTATTCCTTCATTTATCCTTTTTATGTTGTCTTGTGTGTGCGTAAGCAACATCTTGCAGTAGTAGCACATTCAGAGGTGTGTCAGTGTTGGCGATTGCAGGGAGTACTTTAGTGGGTGCATCCCTCAGCCACCAATTAGCGAGCATGCTAGCGATGACAGCAGTTTCAAAGAGAGCCACGGAGTTGAAAGAAATCTGCCGCTCCACTGAGGTGCAGTTTCCTCATTGAAGCATCAGATGACAAGGCTCTGTTACGTGCCTTTCCTGGTAAAACATTCCAATAAATGTGGTGGCTCCTGCCACCCACCACACAATCCCCACAAAGCTGACATCAGGGATGCCCAATCCCCGTGTTGGCATGCCTCCCACCCAGTTCAATTTGCTTGCCAACAGGGGTGCCCAATCCCCGTCAGCATCATGTTCCCCCCCACACACTTTCTTTGCTGACAGGGATGCCCAATCCCCATACATCATGTCCCCCCCAAACTTGTGGTACACTGGGAGCCCACCCAGTGCACCTAAAATAATTTTTTACCTGTAAATAAAAGAAAACCATCCACTGAAGTCCAGTTTCTTTTTTTTACCTATAAAAAGTCCCTCTAACCCACACCCACCCTCTGCACACCCCACCTCCCACACCCCTCAACCCATACTTACCTCTGGAGGGCTGGCACTGTGATCTTCTGTGGAGTGGGAACACATCTGAACTCTTCGGGAACTAAACAAAATGCGGTAAGCTTTATAATGGCAGGCAATGGGGGTTTCAACTTAGGTGGATATCTCAGCCATTTTTGGGGAATTTGGTACCAGATTTTCAACATGGGGTTCTTGGGACCCCACCTCATGAACACATGCACTGTCATCTTGTTACTCAGTCCCGAAAGGTGATTTCACAGTCACTGCCCAGAACCACCTTTTGGGACCGATTACCGAAACAACAGTGTCACTGTTCATGAGGTGGGGTCCCAAAAAGCCCATGTTGCAAATCTGGTAAAAAAATTTCAAAAAAATGACTGTGTTATGGCGTGCATTGGTGCAGTTTCCAATCATTGTAACCGACAATTTTAATATTTTTACTCCAGATTTTCAACATTGTCATTTTTTCACACCTTCTTATGAACAGTACAGCTGTCATTTTTCACATCCTGCATGAAATATGTTTTTGTACCTGTGGCGCCAAATGGTGCAATCGCTGTGCAAAATCACCTTTCGGCTAACAAATTGATAGTGTCACTGTTCATGAGGTGGGGTCACAAAAAGCCCATGTTGAAAATTTGGAGTAAAAATACCAACAAAAACCCAGGGCATTAGGGTTTCCACCCTGTAGAGACTGACAGACATCAGGAGTGTGACTTGGGATCGTTGGCTGTAATGCTCACACCATCCCACCCCCACCCCCACCCTGCAGCCAATGATAGGTATCGAGGTGTGCCTTGCAGTTTTCGGCCCCAAAGTTCACCCCATTCTCCTATACTGCACCCATCTCAGTGTATTTCCTTATCTAAAGGGGTGAGCGTAAGGCGCGAAGACCCAAGGCACACCCCAACGCTTGTCAGCCTCTGCAGGATGGGGGTGGGGTTGGCGTCAGTTCAATACTTCACTGCCATTCCTATTATGCATCTCTCAAACTCCTGCACTACCAATGCCAATGCCAGCAAGACAACATTCAGCATTGACAAATGCTTGTTTGTTGTGCTTCCACTCTACACCACCCCCGGCCATCACCTCTTCAAGGTACTTATGAGGCAATCATGTATTTCCTTAAAATGTGCCCTCCTGAAGTCCAGGACCATTGTGATAGTGTTTTTTTTCTCTTGGCAAATTTATATGCCAAACCATACCATACGGTGATCATTTGTACCCAGGTGGCTACCCAATGTGACATCTGCAATGCTGTTCTGTTGGTAATTACCAGGTTCAGTACTGCCCCTTCTGCAGTGGGTTGCATAACCAGCTCCCTGAGGAATGACCCCTGAAGGGAATCGATGTCTGCCCTGCTTCTTGGTGTAGCTGCGACCAGAATGGTGCAGTCTACATCCATCAGATTAAATCTTCCAATAACCAATAACTTACCTTTACTTTCTGTTCTGCCAATGGTCTCCCCAGAACCTTGTCTAACTCCACCCCCCCCCCCGCCGGTGATCTGTACACTAACCACATGCAGATAAAGGATCTGTCACCTTTTTCTAACCCAGTCCATGGAACCTCCAAGACCTTCCTTCTACCCTGTTGTCCCTGTATATCTGTGTCCTTTATGACTTCCATCACATTTAAAACAACCCCCCCCAATATTCTCCCAGTTCAGTCCTTCTATAACATGGTGTATCCTCAAATGGCCAAATCTGAACTGCAGTCATCTGTGTACCATGATTCTGTTATGGTCACTAGATCCAGGTCTGCCTCCACAATGGTTGCCCCAAGGGTAGATATTTTATTTCTTAGGTTCATTGTGTTAGTACACATGGCTCTTCATTTATTTTGTCCTTCCCTTCTCATACACAATCATTTATGTAGTATCATTTAAACCTTCCACTCAGGAATGCTATTTCACTTTGGATGGAGGCTGTCTGTCTTGTACAGGCCTCTATCCCATCAGGTAGGACACCAGTTCCCAATGTAGCCAAAATCAACCTCCCTCACTATGCCTTCAACCATTCATTGAAAGTGATGTGGTGTTGCCTAGCCTACAACAAGCTACATACAAGCAGCACGGCACCACAGTTAAGGTTAACGAAAGAGCTAGCTGCTTCAGGCCCCTCCGCAGCCCCCTAAACCTTTACTGTACCAGCCCAGCTGTATCCCTTACCAGGTCATTTGTCCTCAGATGGACAGTGAAATCCAGCTCCCTCTCCTGCCCCACCAGGATTCACTTATCTTCATCCCTCCATGCTCTGGCACAAGGAAGGCACTTTGCCTCCCATTTTACCCTCTTGTCCTACTGCCAAATCTACCTTATCTACCATATCTAAAAGGTAAAATGCACACCATTACACAAGAATCAATATACTGACTATCACAGTACATCCTTCCACTACCAGCTATCAAATGGTTGAATATCAACAAAGTGACACAGACTTCCCCACTGTACACACACACACACACACACACACACACACACAGCCAAATGTTGACATTATCACCTGCACCACTATTCATCCCCCACATCCACCCACAATCTCTTAACTATCAACAAAATGCTGAGGACACACACACACACACACACACACACACACACACACACACACACGCACTTAAACACAGCTATTTACCATAGCACTGCCCACCTACCAAGTTAGTAGTTCAAGTATAGAACAAATGTTGTAGTGTGTTTATCGTACACTACAAACACATGTACAGTACCAGAAGGAGCCAACAGCACTCCTCCCCCCATCTAAGTCAGAAAACTACTGGCTATTTACACATCTCTGCAGACTATACATCCTACTGTGCATCCCATGCACACAAACACACACACACACAAAAAAACATCTATGTCAATTTTTGAGCATAGCATACATCCCACCAAACAGGTAGAAAACATTTGTGCAATTAAATAATCGCTGTGACACATGCCGGCCCAGTGGCTCTTAGGGGTGAAGAGTGGTGTGCCTTACCTGCCACCAAGCATGCGACCCAAATTTTGGAACAATCTCAGGTTGCCAGAGCTCTGCGGGGGGGGGGGACACTGAGCATCCGTCAGACAGCCCTCATCTCCAGGGGGTGCCTGGAGAGGCAAGTGCTCGATTAAAGATGGGGGGTTTGGGTCTAAGAGCCCACCTGCATGAACCACCAAGACAAAAAGCCTTATGGAAAAAAAAAGGGCTGCAACCTTAAGTCACACACACACACACACACACACACTATAACAGGCACAGCCGAATCGTTACAGTAAAGCCAACAAGTGTAGGTAATATGTTCAGTCTCTTACCTTAGTATTAGGGAGTCAGAAGCAGGACTTAAATGGATAACATCTGTCGGACCTGTAAAATAAAATATAAGAAAGGGGTCACAAAGGATCCATAGTTCTTAGGGCATAAATAGAAAAGATAGGACAGGCTAGATGTACAGTAATACTTATCTGATAGGCAAGCAGTCAGCATCCAGTCAGACCTATGAAAGTAAAGAGAAAAAAGGGTTAATATGGAGAAAATACAATAGCGAGGGAAGAGACAGAGAGTGGAAACTTACGAAGGAGGTATAGGACAGCACAGGAGTACAGGGCTTCGGATAAAACGTTATAGATAGAATGAAGCAGGAAGACAGAGATACAGAGAAAGGAAATAACATAATACACAGATAAGAGCTGGTCTACTGGCATAGCAGTAGTGCTACCACTCATGGTGCCAAAGACTCGGCTTCTTGAATGAGCCAGGACTGCTACAGGACCAGCCTGGGAGAGGAGAACAGGATGCTTTCCTCATCCGGGGAGGAAAGGACTCACGTTCCACTGCTCTACCACCACCTGGGTACCCACAGGTGGCAGTGCAGAGGATACGCGAGTGATAAGCAGGGCAGGTTGGCTGCACCAGGCCTCACCAGCAGTCAGTCCTGATGTGTGCTCTTGCTGAAGGAGCAGGGAGAACATGGAAATGGCATGCAATGGCCAGAGAGATGAAGCCCCTTCAGTGATCTACTCCTGCATCAGACCCCAGCTACAGCACTCCTGGATCTAACTACTCTCCCCCCTGCTGTGGCCAGAAGACTGCATGGAAGAAATGTCAATGACTGATGACGTACACAACACCAGGGGGTAAGCTTGGGGAGGGGGCAGCACTGAGCTATGTTGCAGGTGGGTGTGAGGACCAGGAGTAGCAGCAGCAGTGTCTTAGTAGGGAGGGTATCTCACTCAGGAGGAAGCAGAAGGAGGTTCTAGTCAGTAGATGGAGGAGCATAAAGAAAAGGAAAAAACAAAATTAGATAAATGTTGCTAGACGGGGGGGACTCAGCAAAAATCATTTATGACCCTAGATGTCCTAGTGGCCAGCAGATAAGAGCAGTAACCCAGGTGGGCTAGTGGTAACTGTTTTGTACTAGTTGCCCCAGCAAATTTAGCACAGGTAGTCCAGGGTGCTAGAGTTGTCCCACCTGGGGCCAACATAATATCCCTGGTGGGCTGGTTTCACCTTGTGACCAATGTATTAAAATAATAATTTCCCTGGGGTCTACTAGGGGTCCCTGTGCCTTGGTATTGCTTTAGCATGCAGGGATTTGGTGTGTGAGAAGGAGGATGGTGCAATGTGCTGGAGCTGCTGCAGTTAGAGCAAGTGACCGCCTGAAAGAGAAGTGCCACCCTTCTACTACTAGCTGGTAGGAAGCTCATGCTGCGGCCTGCTCCATGTGTCTGGAAGAGGAACTTGTTGGTGGCCAGTGTATTAAAATAAAATGATAATCAGTTCCCTGGGCTCTGGGGAGGGTGTCCCTGACAGGAACAGGGGAACGCTGCTGCAATTAACATGAGCGAGTGCACTAAAAATGAAGCTGCCAGGCTGCGCTGTCTACTCACAGCCTGTATGGAGCTCAGACTGTTGACCTACTCCGTGCAGGCAGGAGAGGAGGGGACAGGGACTTATTGGGAGGTGGAGGAGGCCAGGACAGAAGTGTCTCCCACCAGCTACCCAAGCCACCATTCAAGGGGGAAAATGTAATTGACCTGAGAGACTGCCAAAAAGAGAGCCAAAGTTGCAGCTACTATATTTAAATTTCCTCATTTGAGCTGCAGTGTGGCTACAAGTGCACTGTGTGGGAATTTGGTACACATTAGAGGGCCGTTAGCATCTGGATTCAATGAGTGCTGCCAGTTAAAGCACCATTACATTTAAAATGCCTGACTGGGCTTTATTAAATGAATAATTCCTGTGGGAGATAAAAACAAGATGAGGGCAGCCACTTTCTAGAGGAGCAAAATGAGGAGACGCACCACGCCTGTTGCCCCCAGCCGGAGGCACTGAGTAAAAATGAGCGTGTGTGTGTGGGGTAATTATGAGACTGAGGTTCTGAGAATGGGACACGATGTATCAGATGATGGGTGCACTATATGAGAGAGCTGTGAGTTTGATGGGGGAAGGGGTAGAGTGACACACAGTGGCCGAGAGCAGCTGCATATGGTCAGCCTCTGTGTTGAGAACGACAAGAAAACAGATAACCTATGACTTCAAAAATTAAAATAAGCAGGAAATTAAAAAAAACAAACAACTTTTATCACCAATTGTGCACTGCAAAGTAACAGTTTCTTCAATATTGCTGTTTAATATGCTTAGGACTGCATTAACACACCTCTGTTCTTGCTTTTGGTAGCCATCTTGTTTTTTCCTTTCAGTAGAGTATAGTAAGTCCAGTTTTAAGACCGTCTATGTTGCTATTTGTTAAGCAACATCTAGACAAGATCTGTCTTGTGTAAGTCAAGACAGTTTATTGTTCCTGCAATAGTCTTACCTCCAAGGATTAGACAAGACCACTTCTAAGTCATAAGACCATATATCTAGGCTAATTTTAAGCCATGTTTTGTGCAACCGGGTGCAAGAGAGAGGGGTGGTTAGAGTGGTGTGAGTCAATTCAGAGAGAGACCCAGTAAGCACCTTCAGCAAAGCAAAGTGAAGCAGATATAGAGAGGGGATCAGGGCACAGGAGGAAAAAATTCAGGGGGTGCTGAGCAGAGCACAATGAGAGGTTTACAGAGAGGGCAGTTAAGTGAGACAGGGAAACATGGAGGGAGTATTGTGGATAGAAACCTGAAGAGACAAAAGGGCTATAATCACTTGCTTTCCTACAAACAAAAGGGCTAGAATCACTTGCTTGCAACAAATAATCTTACTTAGACAGTGCTATGGAAAGTTAACCCTGATATAGGGCTGTGAATTGCTTTTCGCTATACTGTAGTTTCAGTATCTCAGAAGGCTTAAAATAGCCAACAGAGTGCAAGCCACTAAAGTATTACAGAGCTCTATATTTACTAAGCCCTGGGACTGCAGTTTGGAGATTAACAAACCTTAGAAATGCCATGCATGAAATTTAGATTTTTAAGAAAAATAGTTAAAAAACACTGTTTCAGTTTGTAATTTTAGCATGCAATCAATAGAGCTTGAAATGAAGTTTTAGCAGCAGCTTAGAATACAGTACTTTAGCGCTTTTGCAATGAATTTAAGTACACCCAGTAGTAAGTCAATCAGCTTGAAGCTTCCTTAGCAGGCAGCCAATCGGAAGCAGCCTGTGGAAGGCACCGGTGAATTTGAAGAAAGAAATTCAGACTACTCCGAGGGAAACGGCCTGAAAAAAGATGCTAACAAACTTGTACAAGAGCAATGAATGTCCTGAATTAAGACCTTTCATCCAAGTCTGCACACAAAGGCCAAAACAAAACTCACAGGGAGCTCAAGCGAGCACAGGTGTACCCATACCTCTCAACCTTCTGCCTCATAAATCAGGGACAAGGCTTAAAAAAATCAGGGACAAAGGACCAAAATCAGGGACATTTCTTCAAAATTGGAGATATCAACTCAGGAAGCTGGTAGGATAAGGGTCTTAGTGTAAAATGCATTTTCTAAGGAGGAACAAGTCTGCAATTTTAATGTCTGACATTATTTTGTGCTTACAAATTCCATTGTTTGGTCACAGAAACACAATTTTTAGGAGGGACAGAGTAAAATTTTGAGGCAAAATCAGGGACGTCCCTGGAAATCAGGGACAGTTGAAAGGTATGGGTGTACCTTCCTTCAGAGAGCACCGTTTCGGCTTGGGGTAGATTCGGCGGCTGGCGGGTCCTGGTTTCAACCTGGGGTGACAGAGTCAGCGTCAGGGCAGGATAGTCAGCCCAAACTTGGTGACAGCAGGCAGATGGTTCTTGGCACTGAGCAGCAGAGGTTGCGGTTTCAGAGGTGGCTTGTCCCTGGTCAAAAGCATTGGCTCCTCGGGCACTGGCAAACCGCAAGTAATGGTGTGATGAGGGACTCCAGCCCACGGAGGGGCTATAATCACTTTCCTTCGGAGAGCGGCGTTTTGGCTTGGGGTAGATTCGGTGGCTGGTGGTCCTTTCAACCCGGGGTGGCAGAGTCGGCGTCAGGGCAGGACAGTCAGCCCACACTCAGTGTCAGCAGGCAGTTAGTTCTTGTCTCTGAGTGGCAGAGGTTGCGGTTTCAGAGGCTGCTTGTCCCCAGTCAAAAGCGTCGGCTCCTCAGTCACTGGCAAACCACAAATAGCGGTGTGATGAGGGATCCCAGACCGATCCCTTAGTCTGATCAGTCAGTCTGAAAACAGAGTTGCAGCAAAACACATGGCCTGATATTTCTCAAAAGTTCTATGATATTGCCACAGAAAGTCCCTACCTGCCTACAGTACCGATGTGGGCTGGCAGAATCTGTTTAGATACATTGTGAAATATCTGGAAATATGTGAAAGTATCTATGGATGCAACTGTAACACAGTTCATACACCCCCTCCATGTTGGCACTCTGTCTTTAAAAGAAAAAAGCACAAAACAATATGTTTATTACTTGCAAAAGGAAAAACAAACAATCTATTTACCCTCATCAGTTTGATGTGCTCTCCCCCGCCAGCCCGATTGTCTCTATCCTCAGAAGTGGACACTTGCCAGTCCCATGTGAATTACTGTTCTGATCATCTTTCTCACCCCACCCAGGATCATTTTGCAACCATATTGGCTCTGACCAGTTTTTGTTTGTATATAGGGATAATAGCCATTTTCCAGTTCAAGGGTACCTTTCCTTGTGCCTATGATTCATTATGTAGTAGTGTTAGTGGTCCCACTAGTGTAGTTATATATTCTTTAATTAGACTAAGATGTAGCCTGTCTGGACCTAGGGATTTATTTGTTTTTATTGTTTTGAGGACAGTCAGAACTTCATGTTCTGGGTATTTCTTTTTTACTTCACCAGTAAGAAGATTATTAGTATCCTGTTGTTTGTCTTTTTTACTGTAGACAGAACAGAAATAATTATGTCTGGTATCTGCTATTTGTTTAGTCCTACAGTTCTGTCGCACCCCCTACTACTGTTGATGGATGAGAAAAGAAGTTTTTTGGTTGTTCTTCGTGTAGGCAATTGCAAACTAAATTTTCTTTCTTTCACAGTTAATCAGTTTCTTAGTTCTCTTTAGTTCAATTTTGCATTTTTTTAACATTAAACTTTTAATTGAATTTATCGCAGAACAAAACGTCAAAAACCATAATGCATACCTACAGCCTTATGGACAAGCACAAAAAAATATACAGCTTGGATACAGAGCATACACAGGATTCCATACACTGTCATGCAGTAATGATAATCTTCAGCAGCAATAAAGTAAATAGTCTGACAAGTGGGGGACCATTCCAGGCAAAGTACGGCAAGGCAAATTTTATTTTCATGGCGCCCAATCCCGGAGGCTCTGGGTGTCTTACAAATTAATTTAATACAGATAGTACAATATAAAATCAAAATTCATAAAACAAATAAAGATGTGACCCAGCTTCTTGCAGTTTTTTCCACAGTAAGGTTAGGGATACCTGGGTAACTGGACTAAAGGGAGAATGCTTGCACTAGATGTTGGAGAAAGGGAGACCATACTTTATTATAATCAGACGTCTTATGTAGAGGCAGATGTGATAGGTATTCCAGGGTGGCCAAGTGGCCCACTGCCTGTAACCATTTGTTGAATGTGGGTATGTCAGTAGTTCTCCACCATCTGAGCAACAATCTTTTGGCCACCAGTGTGGCTGAGACCTACCATCAGACTCTGGGGTAATTCTGAGGGCAAGTAGGAGAGGACATGAGAACAGTACAGCAAGGGCATTTAAAATAAGTTGTAGGGAGAGTATCTGGTGGCAGTAGGTGGTGATCCGGTGCTAAAAGTCATGGATTACATAGCAGTCCCAGAGAATGTGGAAGAGGAACCCAGGGCTGGTGTTACATCTCCAGCATTTGTCATGAGACATTAAGCCCCTAGCCTGAAGGGCTGGGGGGGCGGGTTGTACCTCAAGTGGAGTATCTTAAGTTATATCACTTGGGCCTTCAGATCCCTACATACCACATGTGCTCTCAACAAATGGTCCATGTTACATCTGAGACAGGGAGTTGGAGCTCCAATTCCCATTTAGCTTCACATGAATTGGTAAGGTTAGTGACAATCTCAGTAATAAGGTTGTATGTTTTGTCAGCTCTGCCCTTAGGAGTTGAGATCTAGTTATGCAGCAGTACAGAAGGGTTTACAGGTTGGAGGGTGTATGTGGTTTGAGGTAGGGCTTACTGGCTGGAACTAAGTTGGAGGTAGCTCCAGAAATCATATTGGGGAAGGTTAAAGTTGGGTTATAGATCAGCAATGGTCATCAACAGGGATTGGCCGGGAAGGCAGATACCTAGAATCCAGTGTGTGCTGGCTTTCTCCCAAGAATGCCAGAATATATTTTTTCCCAACAGTGAACATAGGGTTATGCCATAAAGGTGCATAGGGTAGAGGGGCAGATGAGACACCCAGGGTGGAGATGACCTTTACCAGTAAATCACTGAGAAGCCTAAAGAAGGGTGTTGTCTGGGAATGGTGAAATTCTTTGAGTAACAGAGGAGAGCTCGGAGTTGGAGGAGAAGGCTGAGCCTTACACATGAGCCGATCTTGAGGAAGGGCTATTGGGTGGGGTAAACCAATGGACCACCTGGGCAGCCATAAAGGCCATATGATACCCTATGAAGTGGGGAAGGCCCCAGCCACCCTGAGACCAGTGTCTTCTGAGTTTATCTCTGCTGAGTCAGGGGAGGGGGTTAACCTCCCATAGAAATTGATCCACTAATTGATCTAGCTTGGCAAACCAAGAGTCCAGTATAGGCAGGGTTAGGTGAACAAGGAGGTATAGGACTGTCATGAGCCTGAGGGCCATTATCTTCCTTGTGAGGGAGAGATGCAAGGCCTTCCAGCAATCTGTGTCTCTGTAGAGATTCTTCAAAAAAGGTTTGAAATTAACAATAAACAGTCCACTAGTGATTGAGTGTTAGTGATCCCCTGATAGGATATTCCATTGTTGGCCCATTTCCATTGGTGTTGTGAAATATGGATGGAGTACAGAGGGCACTGAGGGGAAGCACCTCAGATTTTGAAAGATCAACTGTCAGACCAGAGACCTGTGCATAAGAGGATAAAAGTAACTGCAGGGGAGTGACAGCTACAGGGACGTTGAGCATCAGGATCAACAAATCATCCACATAGAGTAGCGAGTTGTATTCAGTCAAGCCAGCTGCAATAACTCTTATGTCAGGGTGTTGTCTTAGGGCAAGAGTCAAGGGTTTGATAACCAGAAGGACAAGCAAAGTGACCTTAGCAGGATGCCTCAATAAAGGGGAAAAGGCTGAGATAGCGTGTTATTAGTGAGTAGTCTGGCTTGAACGTCTGAATACATTGCATGGACACTGACTGAAAAATATGGGCCCAGGCTGTCTTTGTACATGGTGGCAAATGAGAAAGGACATTTTATGGAATCAAATGCCTTTTCAAAATCAGTTTTAAAGGCAGCAGAGGGGGTAGGTAGGGACTGGGTCAAGTGATGTAGATTGAAAAAGGTATAGATTTAAAAAGTATGGAGATAGTCAGAATTTAATGGAATCAAATGCCTTTTCAAAACCAATTGTAAGGGCAGAAGAGGGGGAAGGTAGGGACTGGGTCAAATGATATAGTTTGAAAAAGGTACAGAGATGGTCAGAACTTAGACAGCCTTTTACAAAGCCACCATGTAATGTATGAATGAAGGTAGGTAGGATTGGTTCCAATCTGAAAGCCCAGGCTCTAGCAAATATTAGGGTGGTAACTGGTGTGGGATGACAGGGCCTTACCTTTTTTAGGCAGAACAATGATGACTACTTCCCTGGCATGGTAAGTTGATGAGGAAACCATCAGCCCACCCGGATTTGTTTTTGTTCATGGAAGAGATGGCTTGGGATACTTCCTGAAGGGACAGAGAGGTGTCCAAGGATAGAGACTGTTGGGATGTAACAGTAAGGAGTGGGAGGGGATTGAGAAAATCATTAATCTGTTTCAATGTGGGGTTTACCGGGGAGGTGCAGAGGCAAACACAAAAATCTTTCATAACCACATTGATTTCAGAGAGCCCCTTATGCAGGGTGCCTGCTGGATCACACAGGCCAGGAATGTGTCTATCCACTTGTATCTTTTTTAACTGATAGGTGTGCACTTAACTGGAATGCTCATCCCCTTCCCAGTATCTATGCTGAGTGTGTAACAGGACTAATTCTGCCTTCCTAGAATAGTAAGAGTGAATTTTCCTCTGATTTTGACCATATTAGAACAGGTCAGAGGGAGGATTGGCCTTGTACAAAACTTCTAGAGATTAGAGCTGCTTTTTCAGGGACTGGGCCTCGGCCTTGGCCTCTCTGTGTTTATGATGATGTATGGCATAGCCAATAATTCGCCCCGGGGAAAGGCTTTCAGGTTTTCCCACAGGGTATGGTCATTCAGCTACCCATTGTCATTGATGGCTAGACAATTTTGAATCTCTGTTTTAGCCCACTGGATAAACTCAGGATCATTTAGGAGCAGGAAAGAGATCAAGTCTCCAGGAAGAGGATTTTGGAGAAGGGAGACCCCATAAAATCATCAGAGAGATAGGAGCATGATTGGAGATAACCAGAGGGAGTATACTGCTATTAATGGCAATTTGTGTAACGTGAGGGGAGGTAAACCAGGCATCAGTTACACAGTGAGGTGAGTGCACCAGTGAATAACAGCAATCCTTAGAGTCTGGGTGCATGAGGCACCAGATATTAGCTGAGGAATGCTCATGCAGCAGATCTTTAAGAGCTGCCGAACCTTTTGTGTGGGATTCAAGGTTTGAGGGGGACCTGTCTAGTAGCAGGTTCATGGTGAGTTTAAGGTCTCTGGCTGTGATAGGGGTGGAAGTGGGGTTAAATTTAGAGAGTTCTTCACTAAGAAGGGAGAAAAAGCGTGGGTCATCTTTGTTAGGGCATATATGTTGAGCAGTATCATGTGCTAACACTGAAAAAGATTAATCTTTTCTTTTAGTTTCCTTTGTACCCTGTTGGGCAAAGGGGTGGCAACCCATGACACTCCCAATAGGGAGAGTGGTAAGACAGGAGAAGTCTGTTGACAAGAGCCCTGCTCAAAGACACATTGGCATCAAGCTGCAGGCTGCAGAAAAAGGTTTTCCCCAGAATGAGTGTGTGAGTAACCAGAATGGGGATTTAAGAAACTCCCAAGGGAAAGGTCATGCAGATTGATGCACATCCCATGGATTAAAAGTGGAGTGCTAGGACAGCCATTTGTGGAAAATGCAAATCAAAACTTTATACGGTGCCACCCCCCACCTGGAATCGGTGCTCAAACTATGGAAACAGACGTCATACCCAGCCCTGCAGTGGGATAAGGAGACCTACAAATAAAACAAGAAAAAATAATTAACAACATACTTAAGAGTCTTAAAGGAGGACAGCGTGTGCCTATTAGACAGTTAACATGGATAAGGTACACATAGATGCACCCTGAGTGATGTTGGCCTGTAAGAAAGTAAACATGCTGCAGGGCTTAATTGTTCAAGGGTCCTAACTGCACTGTGCAGGGAGCTACTCGGTGGGGGGGGGGGGGAGTAAAGTTCACGTAAAACTGGCCATTGTTGCTCAGTCCTTGTGAAAGGTGTAGAAATCAGCCATGGTCCTGATGAGTCACAGTTGGAGCAGGAACAGCAGTGGCAGCAGTGTAAAATTGGAGTTGGGTCTCCTCTGAGCTTGACATCGTGCTGAGTGGGAAAAGAGTAAGGTCAGGAAACAGCTCAGTTTTGTTGGAAATTACAGAGGCAGAAGATGCATTTGACATGGCAGTTTAGCTTCTGGTGGTGCTGCAGGGTTGAGCTTCTGAAGCGGGCATAGCAGCTCCCCAGGACTCTTGGAAGGAACATCATGGCCTTTACGGTGGCTCCTCAGCTTGGGTTGGGGGGGATATTTTTTTTCCTGTGTTTGTTTTTCTGTCTGTTAGAATTGCTCCCTCATTTCCGGAAGGTGGGAAGCCAGGGGTCTTCATCTTGGGGAGACATGGTCTGTGGAGGAGGGGCAGCCCAGGCCATGTAGTTGTGTGTGGGAGGGGGCAGGCTGTGTCCATGGCCTGCAGATCTTTGTGCTGGGTGGTATCTGGTAAACAGGCCTCTCGCCAGGGCCTCCTAATGAAGTCCTCCACCAACATTGGCATGTAGAAGGATTGCTGCACCCCACTTCTGATTATCCAGATGTGACTGGGTACCTCAAACTGTTGGGCACATTAATTTCCATCATGGCATGTCTGGCTTGGGTGAAAGCCCACTTTCATTCCATTAATGCCAGGGAGAAGTCTGGATAAATTTGAATTTTGTGCCCCTGCCACATTATCGGCACCTCTATTGGGCCAGTTGCAGGATCCTCTCCTTCACTGGATACTGGAGAAATTTGATCAGGATTAGTCAGGGAAGTTTTGTCTGGCTTAGGTGGTCAGGCCAGGGTGCAGTGGGATCTCTCTGTTTCCAAGAGGGTAGGCCATTGGTGATGCAGGATCACTGGGAGGAAACTTTGGAGGAACCCATTCACATCCTTGCCTTCTGCACCCTCTGGGAATCTGATTATGCAAAGGTTTTTATATTGGCCTTGATTTTTTGAGGTCTTCTAATCTGTTCCAGAGTTGCCTTACAGTATGGTTTTGTTCCTGGAGTTAAGCCGCCATTCTTTCAGAAGAAAGATCCTGAAGGTTGATTTGTTGTTCAGTGTGGGTCAGTCATTGTGAAAGTGAGACTGTGTCATCAACCGTGCTCTAGTTTTGTGGTTTTAGATCTCTGATTTCTGTGGAGAGTTGGATAAAGATTGTTCTGATCTCCTGTAGGTTGTCTGGTTTTCCCAATGGAGTTGAAGTGGCAGGAAGTGCCATGATCCCAGGCCACATGTCTGAAGAGGCATTTGGAGATAAGCCGGAAAACAGCAGGAGTCAGCTGCGATCGGTCCTCAGGAGGCAAAGATTCTGTAGCTGACATCCCCACCAAACAGGTAGCTGAAGAATGAGCTTAGATTGTATGGTGAGAGGGAAGAGCAATAGGGATTAAGCTGCCATCTTGTTGGCAGGCGAGCCATCCCTCCTCCCATTCAGTTTTATTTTTTTACTTATTAGATTTATTTGGGTCTTTCTTAAATTTTGTTCATGACTTTTCCTTTTTTTTTAATTGCTTCTTTACCGTGCTTGTTAATTGGATTAGTATTTTACCCTATCCATTGTATTTTTTTCCCTTAAAACTACACATTTCTGTTCCAGGTCTAGTAATTTGTTTTTATCAGGTTCCAACAGTCTTTCACTGATTTATCATATAGCTCCTGGCTCCAGTTCCAGGATTTTAGCATCTCATTATTTTTTTATAGTTTGCCTTAGGGTAATTTCTTGCCACCGTTTCCATTATTTCTATGTAATCTAGTTGTTACACTAAATTGCAGTATGTTATGGTCACAGGTATCTAGATTCCCCATGACTAATATGTTTGATATTTCTGATTGTAAGATTGCCCCTGCTTCCGGGCCTTGCCCTAAGCCAGCTAATAACTGAACCCACTAGGCTCACTGCACGGGGGAAAAAAGGTCCCTCATTGACTGGATCCTGTCCAACAGACCTGACAGAATCACATCATCAGGGATTCTCCCTGATGATATCTCTGACCACTCTCCCATCTACTGCATGTGGGGGATCTCACAGCCTAAAATTCCCAGTAAGGTGATTGAGCTGAGGGATTATTCCAAATTTAACTCTCAAGACTTCCTTTCTGACCTCCTATTAATTGACTGGTCGGGGGTCACAGCCACTAGAGACCCAGAACTTGCCCTGAACTAATTCTTAGCAGAGTTTATCCCCCTGCAGAATAAACACGCCCCTGATTAGGAGGAGGGTGAGGGGTACCGTCACCAAATGGCTTCAAGGGGGCCTATTCTCCCTCATGAAGGTCAGAGACAGATGCAAGGAGACCTACAAGGCCACCCAAAATCATGATGACCTGCTTGCATACGGACACCTCAGAAACTCCTGCAAAAGGGCAATCTGCTCAGCAAAAAGTGAGTTCTGCCGATCCACCCTTCTTGCCTCTGCCAACAACCCGAGGAGCTTCTGGCATAATATCAAGAACGCGGTTGGTGGGTCCGTCAGAGTCCAGGTCACCGACCTACTCGTTGGTGGGGTCAGTTGTAATAACCCCCTTACCATTGCAAACGCCTTTGATTCCATGTTTTCTGATCTATCTGCCCCCCCCTCCAAATCCTCAGCCCCTAAGCCCCCCCGGCACCTCCCCATCTGGTCTCACCGCCAGCCCCCTTCCACATTCAACAAATCTCAGCAACTGAGACCCAGAAGTTACTTGCTGGCCTCTCCCCCCACAGCGGGCCAGGGCATGATAGTCTCGAGCCCAAACTGCTCAGATTAGGAGCCTACCTTCTTCCCAGGCTGGTCACGCACATCTTCAACATCTCCCTCGAGACTGGGATCATCCCCAAATTATGGAAACTGGCTAAGGTTGTCCCTTTCTTAAAACAGGGTAACCCCAAAGACCCCACTAACTACCGTCCAATCGCCATTCTGTCTGCCACTAGCAAACTACTGGAGAAAGCTGTCACCTCTCAACTGTCCCATTATATCCAGAACTACAACATCCTCTCTCCCGCACAACACGGTTTCAGGAAAGGACACAGCATGTCCACTGCCCTTGCTCTAGTCACCTCACAGATTAGGACTGCTGCTGACCAAAGCAAACTTACCGGAGCTATCTTCGTGGACCTCTCCAAAGCCTTCGACAGGGTCGATCACTCCCTCCTCTGCTCCATGTTCCTATCCCTTGGATTCTGCCCCCCTGTCCACACTTGGTTCCTTAACTACCTCTCCAGTAGGCAGCAGTATACCTGCTTCAATCGGACCCTCTCCAACCCCTCACCAGTTCTCTGTGGCATCCCCCAGGGATCTGTACTGGGCCCCACACTATTCTCACTCTTAATCAATGAACTGCTGTCTGTCGCTGCCCATGGCCTCACCACCCTGTACGCAGATGACCTCGTCATCCTGGCCAGCTCCACAATAAACTCCCATTTAAACTCTGACTTCATGTGCATCCAAACCTGGTTAGGTGAACACAGGCTTACCCTGAACCTCAAGAAAACTCAGGCCATGCTTTTTGGTTCCTCAAACAGAATTAAATCCTGCCCTGCTCCTCTGCAAATCTTTGGGTCCGACGGGTCTCCCCTCCAGACAGTAGCTGCCGCCAAGTACCTGGGTGTCATGCTGAATCCACAGCTGAGCCTAACCCTCCACATCAGGAACATCTGCAAGGCTACAAATGGAAAGCTTGGCCTAGCCTACCAAGCCAAACACTGCCTCACTCTGGCTACTCGTATGGCTATAGCCAGGGGGGTCTTCCTCCCTACACTCTGCTACGGGCTCATCACCTTTGCCCCAGTACCCAACTCCAGCCTCTCAAAATGGGACACGGCCTATAACAATATATGTCGATTCGTGCTCTCCGCCCATCCCCTCACACACTGCTGCGATCTCTACACGCATCTGGAGTGGCTCCCCCCAGAGAAGCACCATACCTTCGTACTCGGAAACCTCATTGACAACATTATCCGCTCGGCCACCCCTTCTGCTCTTGCCCTTCTCCCCAAACCCGGCACCCCTTCCTATCTCCTAAGATCCAGGGTGTCACTGGATCAGTCCCAAGAACCCGTATCCTTGCGGGAGATTGGGCCTTTCACACCTATGCCCCTAAAATGTGGAACTCACTCCCTGCACTAACACGGTCCTTCCCCTCCCATTACAGCTTTAAGGCCTCCCTTTGGAACTTTTTAAAACCTTCTTCAGCATGTCCCTGCACCTCATAGCCTTCTAGCGGAGCCCACTTATTCCCACCCAGGCTAATTTTAGGGTGGGGGCCTTAGCGCCAACTGCACTTATCTTCATGCACTTCGCTGAGTAACTAGTACTTGACTAGCCACTGTGCACCCTCCCCCCTCAGGCACTTACTCTCAGTCCCTTTTTCCCTGATCGAACCTGTTATGCATACTCTATCCCACCCTGTATGTACCTTTACCGCATTGATCATGTCCCATATAGTTCTTAGATACTGTCAAGCTACCTAATGTTGTCCCTATGAAGGCTGTTTATTCTCTGTAAGCTTTCCTAGAATTCCTTACTGTTCAAATCCTCCCTGTATGTACCTTTACTGCAATGTTTTTGTGCAATTTAGTTCTCAAATACTGTTAACTACCTGATGTAATCCCCATGATGCCTGTTATTCTCTGTATGCAACATTGACTTCCTTACTGTACTTGTACTCACTTGACCTGTAACCCTCCCAGGTCGCACCTGAAAATAGGCACTTGGCTGTCTAGTGTGCTTACCCGGTTAACAAAAACAAGTACATAAATAAATAAGTCCAAGATGTTGTGTCCTCTAGTAGGGTCTGTTACTTTTGGCTTCAACCCTTGAAATAGTAGAGTGTCAATAAACTGATTCAAATGAGGATGATCCACTTTGTTCATTCCAGTTCATCCTTGGGAGGTTACAATCACCTAATAGCAAAATATCCCCATGCTTTGATGCATTGTTAATTTCCTCTGGTACAATCCTATTATATATCTGCTCACTTGAGGGAGGTCTGTAACAATTTCCTATAATAAGTTTATTTCCCTTTTTCATGTGTGTTAGCAGCCACAGACTTTCTATATCTTTATTTGGGTCTTTGATGTTTAATTCATGAGACTCAATCTCTTCAAGACACCTCTTCCTTTTTTCCATGTCTACTTTTAAAATATAGCTTGTACCCCCTTATTTCTCATGTCAGTGCCTAGTGTTATCCAACCACATTTTCATTAATGTTGCTATGTCTGTGTTGTCCCTTATCATGATAATTTGTAGTTTGGATTAGAGTTTACCAGTAACATCTTGTAGTCCATGTTACTCTAATTACCCTGTATTTCTTGTCTTGTAGCAGTGCTGCTCAGTCCATTGCATGTCTCCCATGCCCCCTCTAGTCTGAGCGTAAAGTCTTTGCTATACTTTTTTCTATTTGCCTCCAAAGAATCAGACTTCCACTTTTGCTCAGATGTAACCCATCCCAGCTGTATAGACCATGGTTATTTTCAAAATCTCCTAGTGAGTTATACAAGTATAACCCTTGTTTAATGTCAATTTTCTGAGACACTTGTTAACTTTGTTATAGTTTTATGTTTCCTCTGACTAGTACATGGGAGTGGTAGAATTTCTTCTTTGTTCCAGGCTATTACTTAATGAGATGTAGTCTTTTTTTACTTTTTTTATGTCTAATTTCCCTATATTCTTTGTGTCCACATGCACCACAAATAAGGGGTCATCACCTGCATTTTTAGAACATCATGTGACATCTTTCTGATCTCAGAGATTTTTGCACCCAAAAAAACTACTTCAAGCCCTGTTTTGTTTTTGAGGGTTATACAGTGTTTATCTGTAAATTTGAGTATGGAGTCTCCCAGTGCAAATGTCTATAGCATATTTGCATTCTCACTCACTGGGATGAATTCTGTTGGGGGACTGACTACTTTGGGATCGTCTTCTATTGCCTCTGATTTTATCTGTAACAGTGGCTTGATTGAATTAGAGATCATTCTCTCAAAGGACTAAGCCTTTCTCCCTTTGCCCTTTTCCCTGTTTAGGGCTGCAGTGGGTGTAGCTCTGCAGACCTCTTGCTATAAAAAAGGACTCAGCGCATTCCTTTCAACTGAACAACCTGTTGGACATGCCGCACAGTCACCTCTGCATCCATGGTATCCCTGGAGCACTCTGCTCATTGTCTCTAGTCACACTGCACTGTTTTTGACTGTAAAACTTGGCAGCATTCTGATCACAACAATGGGGGATTGTGCACCCCCAGTGTCACTCTCATGTTTCTAGGGGTGTGTGGGGGTTGGTGGGTGCTGAGAAGGAGGGTTGGGTGGGGGGATATCTATAATTTAAAAGAAAAAAATGGCAGTCACAGCACACTCTGCATGTCCAAGATGGCTGCCTTACTCTATTGCACATGCACTAGTAGTCATGCATGTGCAGTAGAGTGTCGTGGCCATCTTGGACATGGTGGAGGGTGCCATGACCATTCATTTTTATTTTCTTTTAAATTATGGATAACCCACCAACCTCTCTCTCTCTCTCTCTCTCCCAGCACCCCTGCCACCCCAGAAACATAAGAGTGACCAGTGCAAAAACTCAGTGTCGCTATCAGGGCATACCAATTTTTTTCATCTTCCCCCACCTGAGCCTCCCTCTCAGCATTCACCCCTCCCAAGAAACATAAGAGTGTTTTCTTTATATTTGTTTTGCAACCCTGTAAAAATAAAATTATCCATCAATGTCTTTCGCGGCCATTCCTGTCCCCCCTCTAACCCTCCTACTCAGCACCCACCACTCCGCACCCCCAAAACCCTTACTTATCAATCGGGAATGCAATGCTGTAATCCTCTCTGGACTGCAGACACATCTTCACTCTTCAAAGCCAGACTGCAAACTGAAGAAACAGATATGTGGTTGAAGGTATTTCAATGGTGTTTTGAACTTAGTGGCATAACTTGGGCATTTTTGCATATTTTTGGCCAAAATTTTCAACATGCCTTCTTTGGGACCCTGCCTCATGAACAATTGCACTGACATTAGGCAAATCTGTCCTAAGGTGATTTTGTGGTTCTTGTGTGAAATCACCTTTTGGGCAGGAATTGAACATTTTCTCTGCCCTTGTTCATGAGGTGGGGTCATAAGAAAACTGTGTTGAAAATTTGTTGTAAAAATATTAAAACACAACAAAGTTGTGAGCCTATGTTGAATTTTGCAAACACAGGCTCCTAACTTTAGTAATTTTCAATATTTTTACCCAAAATTTACAACATAGCCATATCTTTACAGCACCTCATGCACTTGACAGCTGTCATTTTTCAAATCCTGGCCAAAATCGGGTTTTCTTGGTTTGCATTCTGAAAGGTCATTTTGTGGTACCTTTGTGAAATCACCTTTTGGCAGGAGTTCAAAATGTTCTCTGCCATTGTTCATGAGGTGGGGTCATAAGAAGGCTGTGTTCTAAATTTGGTTTAAAAATATTTTAAAACAAAAAAGTTATGAGGCAATGTTGAATGTTGCAAATGCAGGTTCATAAATTTGGTAATATTCAATATTTTTTACCCAAAATTGTCGACATAGCCATTCCTTTACAACATCTCATGAATGTGACCACTGTCATTTTCAACTCCTGCCCAAAATGTGTTTTTGCATCCTGAAAGTTGATTTTGCAGTCTCTGCATGAAATCACCTTTCAGGCAGGAGATTAACATTTACGCTGCCCTTCTTCATGAGGAAGGGTCATAACAGGGCTGTGTTGAAAATTTGGTGTACAAATATTACAAAACAACAAATATATGAGCCTACCTTACATTTTGCTAACGCAGGCTCATAACTTTGGTAATGTTCAATATTTTTATGCCAAATTCCTCGGCTGCAGCCCTATCGGCTGTGGCCAGATTTTGTTTGGGTTTTGTGGTCATTTCTTACTAATGCCTAGTTGTTATTCATCTCTTCCTCTTCCTCCTTTGGCCTCTGTTTACCAATAGGAAATGACTTGGCCTGTTTGCCATTTTCCTGAAGCGTTTCTGCCAGAATGTTATTTACTTCATCACCAAGAGGATCAAGTACTTCAAGGGCATAAACAAGTGCAGGTGGGGGACCTTTTCCAATGCAGACAAAGTACTAGAACAAGGAGGACACAATATGAAATTAGAAGGGGGTAGATTAAGAGGTAATGTGAGGAAGTTTATCTACACAGAAAGGGTAGTCGACACTTGGTATAGTCTGTCACAGGAAGTAGTGGGGCAAGCACAGTGGAGGAGTTTAAGCATGCCTGGGACAGGCACAACGGAAGCTTGAAAGGGGAGGGAGTGATGAAAAGCCATTGATCACATAGGGGCAGTGGCCACATACAATGTATAGTGCCTACGGGCAGACTGGATGGGCCTAGCAGTCCTTATCTGCCAACAGTTTCTATGTTTCTATGTTTCATTAGTGACGGTATGTAGCAAGTTAATACTTTTCAGTTTTCCTAATTCTATTTTCAGTTCTATTATTCTTAGTTTCAGTTCTCTTATTTCCTTGCATTGCCCACAAGTGAATGCCTCAAACTCTGATGTTGATGTTAGGCTAAACTTGTTACATATGATACTAGAAATCCCACTTTCCCCACTTACTAAGGTGATAAACTCCATTTCCTTATCCATTTTTGCCATACACTTTCCTACTGTGATGTACTGGCAGCATTTCTGGCTCCCTGACAGATGCAGGCAGATGCGCTTGCCTCTGCTTGCGTGTTGCCGCTGCTCTGCACTTGCCACCATTCACTCAGGCTGTGGCTGAGGTCAGACTGGAAGTGACATCAGGAGCATTCTGGTGCGATCACGATTTTAGAATGCTTTTAAAAAGGTAAAAAAAAACAGTAATACTGCTATTTCTTCCTATTCTCATGCTTTCCCCCCATAATGGTAGTGCTGTGTGCGGCTCAGTAGCCCCTGACCTGCTGTCTCGTGGTTCGTGTACTTCCCAGAATAGCACTAGTCCCCCAGTATCCCAGGACTCCTTTGCCCACCAATGATATAGCCCAAGGCAGGGTATTTATTTTTATATTTTTCCTTAGATGTTCCTTAGAAGGGGTTTAGAAGAGGTAGAGAGAGAGTTTAAAACAACACAGATAATTTCTTTGCTCAGCACTCAGCTAAATATGCTCACACAGCCCTTGTCACAGCTGCTGCTCGCAGAGGCCACTGTTTTTATCGAGGTCATACTAGAAGTGACATCAGAGCACATCTGTCTGGTGTGACTGTAATTTTAGACAGCTTTTAAAAAGGTGAAAAGTAGTGGTAACAAGTTTTATTCATGTCAAAATGAACAGGACTATATAAACTCAATTGAGCTATAGGCTCATTTTCAATGAAGTCTCATGGTGCATTTCAAGGAGATGATAACAAAAGTTGTCGCACACTACATAGTTTTAATAAAAAGCATACAATGCTCCATTAGGAAGAATTTAACATTATGTAGTCAGCTACTCAGATGAAAAATAATACAAATAAATGGCAGATTATTCTACAGTGGTACTACATATAGTGTAAATAGACTGTACAACAGGATACAGTGAATCCGGTGTGTCAGACACAAAGTCATGCTAATCTATGCCTGACTTTTTTCAACAAGGTAGAGGGTTAGTGACCTGTTGAATGATACAGTTTTTAATTATTTCCAAACTGAGATTCCTATCACCGGGTCTCAGGGTATAGGAGATTGGGTTCCACAGTGTCATTCAAAGATAGTCTAAGAAAGATTGCCTACTCCCAAGTTACAATTTGGTGCTATAAATTCTATTAAACAGTAACACTACTATTTCTCCCTATTCTGGTGCTGTTCCCATGTAATGGCAGTGCTCTCTGCTGCTCAGTATCCCCTGATCTGCTAACTATTTGGTGGTTCATGTACTTCCTGGACCGGCACTTGTCCGCCAGTATCCCAGCACTCCTCTGCCCACCAATGATGCAGCCGAAGGGGGGGGGGGGTATTTTTTTATATTTTTCCTTAGAAAGGGTTTAGAAGAGGTAGAGAGAGAGAGAGAGAGAGAGAGAGAGTTTAGAACAACACACACAATTTCTCTGCTCGGCACTCGGCTATGTAAGCTCGCAACCCTTGTCACAGCCACCGCTCCTTCAGGCCGTTATTTGCATTGAGGTTGGACCAGAAGTGACATCAAGAACACTTCTGGTGTGATTGCAATTTTAGACAGATTTCATTTCATTTCATTTTAATTTTTTATATTTGTTAGCTGGTTAGTATGACATGCCCGGTTTCACAAGTGACAAGTGCACACAAACTGCAAATAGACTCAAAGACAAAGAACAGATCACTCAATGCATATCACACTATAATTATTTAGATTAACAAAACATATACAGACACACGTCAGTAACAGGAGCAAACAGTTTTGTAAGTAATGTATTTAGTATGACTTTAAAAGTTTTCAACCATAAACAATTTGTCATTTCAGTAGGAAGTGAATAATAAAAAGTAGGGTCTTTGAACATAACAGATTTTTGTCCAAATTATTTTTTTAAACAGTGGAATTTTAAAAAGATAAAAAAGCAGTAACTCGACTTTTTCTCCCTATTCTAGTGCTTTTCCCATGTAATGGCAATGCTATAGTATCTGCTGCTCAGTAGCCCCTGACCTGCTATCTGGTGGTCCGCGTACTTCCTGGACCAGCACTAGCCTCCCAGTATCCCAGCACTCCCATGCCAACCAGTGATGCAGCCCAAGGGGTAGCGGCTATTTTTTTTATATTTTCCTTAGAAGGGGTTAAGAAGAGGTAGCGAGAGAGTTTAAAATAACACACTCATTTTCTCCGCTCAGCACTTAGCTGAGTAGGCTCTCAACCTTTGTCACCAATGTGCTCACAACCCTTATCACGTTGGTTTGGATTTTGCAATGTTCTTGATAACATACAAAAAATTAATTTTTGCTTCTGGTTTTGACCTCTATTGACCTTACGAGTGGCAAAGCCATGAGTGAGGTCTATAGAGGTCAAACCCAGAAGCAAATAATAAATCGTTTATTTTCACACAGCCCATGCCATATTTCCTTTACGCAATGGGCAAACTTATGGCTGGACAAACTATTGATTTTCCATGTCACAGCTGACTCTGAAAGAAAAAAAAAACTCTGTATGGATGCTGGGGAATCAGCACAATGTGGCAGCTACTTTATTTTCTATCACAAGGAGAACTGGAGCTGTTTCCACCTATGAATTTGGTATTTCTGTACTACTTTTAAGTTTTACTGGATTCAAATGCTTCTTGGATATAGCTGACTCTGTGAGACGAAAAGAAAGCTTGTACATATAAAAATGAACATTACAAGCTAGATCCAGCTATGTACGAGCTTTTCCTTAGCCTCATGCCACCCTCAGTGTTCTTGATCATATGGCTGCAGTAGAAATAAATGCTGATGATGCACCTGGAGTGTAAATATATGATTTATTTACACTTCAGGCACGTCATCACTGCAAACAAATGGGTTTATTTTCTGATTTGTATTCACTTCCCCATTGCATAAATATTATTTATTTTTGCTATATTTAATATGACTTTGGTAATTTTTCAACTATATTTAATTACCAATGCTACTCTGAGGCGCTTGATTATATATTATGTTTTTATATTTTTCTGTCATTTGTCTGTTCACTAGTCATACTAACATACTATTTGCCAGCAGATTAGGCCTTACGGTCTATCGAGTCTGCTCGAACTTTAGATCTTTAGTTGGGTGCCGAGACCCTCCCATCCCTTGTGCTCCAGAAACCCATATCAACCATCCCCACCCCCCTGGGACAGGACATCATCTGATACATCCACTTTCTGTGTCTGTCCCATCCTCTCTTGAAGCCCTCCACTGTGGATCTCTGAACTAGCTCACAAGGCAGTGCATTCAAGGGTCCACCCCTCTCAGTGAAAACCTCCTCCTTTTCCCTACCTTTCCACCTTCCAACTTCAAACCATGCCCTCTGGTGATACCTCCTGCTTTAGTCTAAAGAGCCCTCCATGTTTACCCTATTTATTCCTTGAGGTACTTGAAGACCTCAATCATGTCCCCCTGTCTCTCCTCTCCTCCAGTGAAAACAGGCAGAGCTCCTAAGGTCTGTCCTCCCACGCCAAATCCCCTAGCCTCGTAGATCATCTTTGTTGCCCTCCTCTGTACCTCTCTAGGAGCTCTATGTCCCTCTAAGTGTGGTCTCCAGTACTGTACACAGTACTCAAGGTGTGGTCTAACCAGTCCATTGTACAGCTGCAGAATCACTTCCTTGCTCCTAGAGGTGATCCCCCTTACGATGCATCCCAACATCCTGTTTGCCTTGCTAGCCGCTCTCCTGCACTGCTCAGAGTTATTCATACATGCATCCACCATGACCCCTAGGTCTTTTCCCTTATTGAGGCCTCCAGCGCCTCCCAGGGTGTACCTGTGTTTAGGGTTTCCCGACCAAGATGCAACACCTTGCACTTGGTGATATTGAAATTTAATTTCCATGTGTAAGCCCAGCTTTCCAGGGTGTCCAGGTCCCCTTGCAGGGCCAACCTCCCCTCTTCTCCCTCAACTACTGCTCCCATCTTCGAGTCATCCGCGAAGAGACTCATTTCACACCCTCTACCCTCCCTGATGTCCGATATGTATGCATTAAACAGGATCGGACCCAGGACCGAGCCCTTCGGTACCTCACTACCAACCTCTCTAGGGTTCGAGAGCTCTCACAGACCACTACTCTCTGAGGTGTGCTAGCCAGTTTTCAATCCATCTGACCATCAAAGGGCCTACTCCTAACCCCACTGTTCTCCACCAGACCATTGTGGGGACAGAGTCAACGCCTTGCTGAAGTCCAAGAATAATACATCCACAGGCTTACCCCTGTCCAGTTCTGATGTTACCCATTCATAGAACTCCACAAGGTTGGTTTGACATGATCTACCTGGCACAAACCCATGTTGCCGACTATCCAGACCTCCCACCTCCTCCAAGTACACCCCCAATCGTTCCTTTAGTATACTCTCCATTAATTTTCCCACCACCATCATGTAACTTCATTTTCATGTACTGTCAGTTTATCTAGCTTGTATATAAGGGGAGTTTTTACTACTGGGCAGGATCCCCTGAGGATGAATGAAAGCTAAATACATTGGGGATGTTGTGTGCGGTATCCTTACTCATTTTGGCACTAATTGTTTCTGCTGTTTTTCTTATCAAATAAAAGATGTTTTGGCAAATTGTATTTTTTGCCACCTTGCTTTTTTTAAGGTTTGCTGGTGCCCTACTTTCTCATTTGTATGCAACTGATTCAGAATACCGAGCAAGGCAATACATGCTACTCCCTATGGCAAGTGATGCAACCAGATCCCCCATGGCTGCTGTAGCATAGACAACTAAAAGGGAGGACAGCAGGCAGTGTGGGAGTACTAAAAAGATGGTACTCATCTTAGGGGATTCCATAGTGGGGTGTATCGAGACTGCAGTCTCTGCCTTGGACCAGATGGGTAGTGTAGTGCACAGTCTCCTGGGGCAATGGCTGTTAAGGGACTCCCAAGGGTGGAAGGGCTAGTTAAGGAAGCCAGACATCATTGTTTATCTAGGGACAAATGTCCTAGCAGGAAGACCATTAGAAAAAGTGGTGGTTAGTTTTAGGGATCTTGGTTTCAGGCTAATAAGGTTGGTTGGTAGTGTGACCTTTGAGGAGGTCTTCCCAGTGAACTGACAGAGGGAGATAAGGAAGCTGAAAACCTATGAATTTAACAACTAGTTAAAGCAGCAGTACTGGATAATCAGGATGTGATTATCAAAATTCTGCATTTTGGCTGGAAGCATGCAGCCATAGTTCCGGTTTCTTTATCTGTAAATATTTTTTCTAGTGATCTTTAGTTTTTTAGATATTTAAAATTTATTTCCATTTTTTTGTGGAGCCATAGTAAATATGGCCACTGCCTAATTTTTAGCCAAGCTTCCCCCTCACACTGCATCATGTCTTTTGTTTACTTTTGTGGGATCCAGTACTGCACATTCCCACTGTCCCTGTGTAGTACTGCGAGTCATGTGCATGTGCGGTTGGCAGCAGAGGGTTCCAGTTCAACATGGCAGGTGAAAGAAATGTATATGAAAACAAATTAAAATGGTGGGCCCCTCCTGTTTAATGCCTACGTCTCTGACATAAGGAAGGGTATGAGGAGTGAGATGAGTCTCTTTGCGAATAACTCAAAACTGGGGGCAGTGGTGGATGGGGAGGAGGGGAGGGTGGCCCTACAGGGGGACCTGGAGGCTCTAGAAAGGTTGTCTAGAAAGTGGAAGCTGAGGTTCAATGCAGGGAAATGCAAGGTACTGCACCTGGGAGCCAGAAACCCAGGCTAAGTGTACACCCTGGGGGGTGCAAGTCTCAATGGCTGAGAAGGACCTGGTGGTGGTGGATGTAAAGATGAACAACTTGGAGAATTGTAGGAGGGCATCAGCCAAGGCCAACAGGATGCTGGGATGCATCACTAGAGGGATCACCTCCAGAAGGAGGGAAGTGATACTCCATCTGTAAAACTGCTTGGTGAGGCCACACCTAGAGTACTGTGTGCAGTTTTGGAGGCCACACTTAAAGAGGGACATTGAACTCCTGTAGAGGGTCCAGAGGAGGGCAACCAAAATGATCTGGGGCTTGGGGGACAGACCTATGTGGAGAGGCTCGAAGAGCTAAATATGTATACATTGGAAGAGAGAGGGGACCAGGGGACATAATAGAGGTCTTCAGGTACATGAAGGAGGTAAATAGGGGAGGAGCAGTCAGGGTGCTCCAAAGGAAGGATGGGGGGCAACTAGAGGACATGGGTGGAAGCTGGAAGGGGGGAGATTCAGGGGAGTAAGGAGGAGGTGCTGCTTCACTGAGTGGGTGGTGAAGATATGGAATGTGCTGCTCAGGGGGCTGGTGGAGGCAGAGACAGTGGAGGGATTCAAGAGGGGGTGGGACAGGTACAGGGGAAGGGTTCTGGAAGCAAAGTCCAGTGCAGTGAGAATATCTGGGACTGGGAAGGGAGAAACCAGAGAGGGTGAGGGGGGCAGCAAGGTCAGCTCCCAGGGTGGGGGCTGACCAAATGAGCAGGCATGAAAGACCATTAGGCCTATTCTGCTGGCATTTTAGTATGTTAGTATAGTACAGTGAAAACAAGAAAGATTACCAGGTAAGTGCTTAACAGAGCACAGGAAAGAAACTGTTGCAAAAGATCCGATTTTTGTTATCTAGTGCTGCTGCTTTAAAATGGCGGAGTTCTGAAGAGGGTTTTTTCCATCCTGGGAGACTGAGTGTTTTCTGGAGGGATAAGGCCTATTTAAACCAGTCATCCTTGATCCAAACAGGGAGGGAGCAGTGCAGATGCTTACAGTGCTGGGTGTTTACACTAGCAAGTGGAAGGTTGGGGCAGGAGGCATCTTGGGGAGTGGGTACTCAGGTGAGGGAGACCTAGCAAGCAATTCCCCAACTAGCGGTGGCTTTCATGAAGTGGAGGGAAAGCCAGTCAACTTATGTGGAAGAGGGGTACATTAGGAAGAAGAAATTTGGGCAGCAGACCAGAAGGGAGAGAAGATGAATTTGGGGTGGTGCCAGTGAGAGCAGAATTAAGGTACAATAAATAAGAGAACTGTGGCAGGACTGGGAGTCTAGGCCAAACAGTGGGCAGGTAGAATGTGGCAGAAAGAAGCCAAAAAGGTGTCATGGAAAACTATTTGCCGATGTCAGAAGCCATGGAAACAAAATGAAGAATCATCAGGCCATAATGGCACAGGCACAAGTAGACTATCTCCATAATATCTACAGCATTCAGGCAGACAGCAGTATCTAGATCATCTGCGTATTGGACATTGTACTCAACCATGTCTTCTCTGGGTCAAATGAGAAGTGAAGGCCTGTGATGTCTTCTACTGTTCCTTTTTTCTTCTAAGAATTGCATGAGGAATTGGCAAGAAACAAGAATATGTTTGAACAATTCTTTTTCCATTTTACTGAACATCTAGGGCATTGACAGTATCTGATATAGTTTGGTTGAGCTTGTGGAGATTCACTAGGGTGTGATATGTTCTGTGTAGGATACTGAACTGAATTTACAGAGTTTTATGTTTTTAAATGACTTGTATGATTCCCTACTTAACCTCCCAAATATTGCCCAATTTAAAAAAACACTGCACACAGCCCTCTCCTCCAACTGTACTTGCTTCCAATAATCTATGAATTTGCATTACTTGTTAAACTCCATACTGTTTTGCTACTGTATGGTTTAAGTTAATGTCACATGCATGTTGAGTTTGTCTTACTTGTGTTCCACTGGAACTGATAAAGATGTTTTACTGTCTTGTACAGTATGTAACAATATCAGCTAACCAACTATTTGGAAAAATACCAGCTACAGTGCCGCCAACAGCACGGCTTCTGGAAGGGGCACAGCACCACTACTGTTTTAGTCAAATTTATAGGCTTCATACACAATGCCCTTGACAGAGGGCTCGTGGTGGGGGAAACCTATATTGACCTCACCAAAGCCTCTGACACTGTTAACCATGAGCTGTTGCTATACCAATTAACCCAAGTTGGTCTCTCACCTGACACAATTCTGTGGTTCAGGAGTTGCCTCTCTGGGAGAGAGCAAAGGGTAAAAATCCAAAACACACACTCTGATAGCAAATCTGTAATAACAGATGTTCTGCAAGGGTCCATCCTTGGCCCTCTTCTTTTCAGCTTGTTCCTTAACCAACTCCCAGCAGCACTTAAAGACAATATCCTTTTTACGCAGATGATGCGGTACTTGTTTCAAGCCACCGAGACCCTACTGTTCTGGAAAGTCAAATGTAAGTCAATTTTGCCACTGCTGAGCAATGGTTCCTCAAATCGAGACTATTGTTAAACTACAAAAAGACGAAAACCATGATATTTGCATCCGGCAGTAGTAAACACAAGTCCTTCCAAATACAAATTTACAACAAACTTGCCTCCCCGTTGGAGACAGTAAACTGCTTTAAATATTTGGGAGTAACTCTGCACAGTGCTCTTTCTTACTCACAACATATTGACCTAGTTGCTAAGACAGCAAACTCAAGTCTAGGGCTTCTCTATAAAAACAAACACTGCTTAACCTATGAAGCCCTGAAAATGGCAGTCACTAGCTCAGTTCTATCGGTCATTGACTATGGTCTTGTAGTTTATGGATCAGCCACCCCTACAGCCCTCAAATGGCTGAAAACTTCCCTAAACAAGGCCTGTAGGCTCATTTTGGGAGCTACCTAGAGGACCCACACTTGCGACCTTTATGCACAGATTGGCTTAACCTGGATTGCAGGATACAGTATCGTGTCTGTCTGCTGGCAAAACAAATCTACCCTCGGACTTACCCTGATGGGTATAAGGAACCTCCTTAACCTCCCTGACTCTACAAGAAGCACCAGGAACACCCATAACCACTCCCTCAAAGTCCCCTTCCGCTGTACGGTGCAAGGCCAGTGGTCTTTTGAATACCGGGCATCTTCCTGGCTAAACTCTCTTACTGTAGACCTACAAAAGGAAATTAGGCTTAGTCAGTTTAAAGGGACACTGTCAACCCCCTTAGGTCTCAAAGTGTCTGTTGTATAAAAAACATATTTTATGACTGCCAAAATTCTGTAAAGATTGTTGATGTAGCTGGTAGTTTGATTCTGACTCGTATTTTCTTTAAAAAAGTGAAAAAAACAGACTGCCCAACATACTGGTATTATCACACCAAAACAGGTTTGTTTACATTCCTTGATCAACTCCAAATGCATCTTTCCTGGACTTGGGAACATCCACAAAACAGTCGAGCCCTTTGTGATGCAATGGGAGTTTAGGAGGCTACTCCTTATGAGTGACTGCACTGTTTGGGTGTGTTTCTAATGCTCAGGAAGTATGCAGTAAGAACAGAACCAGGATTATAAACAAAAACAAGGTTGTTTATAAATATACATTGCCATGCATTTCAATTCTACTAAGCAATGAGACAGACAAAACAAACAGCAACATCAGTGAATATTAAAGAGGGGAAAGCAATCATAATATGTGGGGTTTCGACTAGAAATAATAAGATGAAAAACAGGTTGACAGTATCCCTTTAAGGCTAAACTTCGCACAGTACTTGCATCTACTAGTGGATGTGGCTGTTGGATCTAGGCTCTCTCTTACCCTATTAGTGGATGCGATTGCTGGACCCAGGCACCTTCCTCCCCTTTCACCCCCTGCTTATCACCCATTCATTCTCAGGCACCTCCTTGCTCAGCACACCCCTCCCTCATTTTTTCCTCTTGCCCCTCCACCTCCCACTTCTCTTGTCCATCCCCTTATCTAACTGCCTTACTACCCCTCACTTTCCACCAGTTTCACTCTCTCCCATCCTCCCCTATGACACCTCCATCTGCTGGTATGCCCTCTCAATCCCCCATCCCTGCCCACCTCTTCTATGCCCCTTCCTCCCCAACCCCCTCCCCTACCCTCCTCTGCCCCTGCTGTAGTTTTTGGTAACTTACCTGCCTTGGCTACCCTGACTACCCTCTGCCTTATTCTCTCTCTCATCACTCCCCTCTACCCTTGAACTGTCACCTCCCCTCTTTTCACCATTCTCTGCCTAACACCATGTTCCCCTATCTACAATTTTTACACCTTCTGTCCTGCTCTAGTCTGATGCAACTACATCTCCCATCAGGTTTCTGGTTCCTAACCATTGCATAGATCACCTGGAACAAATGTTACCCTTCCATACCTTGTTGTATCTTTTTACTTTTGTAAATTTCTCCTACCTCTCCTCTTTTTTGTTTCCAGGAAAATGTAACTCCTGATTCTTGAATGTACTAGACCTGTAAATACTCTGTATAATAGAATAATTGTTTTCTGTACTAGTTCTTAAATGTACTATTTCTAATGCTCTATATGTTGTTTCATGACATGGAACCTTTGTAAACGAGCCTCTGACTCAAAGGTATTTCCGAAATCAAATAAATAAATTAAATAAATAAATATATTACATGGAAACTTTGTAAACGAGCACCTGTGCTCAAAGGTACACTCTGAATGAATGAAACATACATACATACATAAATAAATAATTACATGTATAAGAGGGAGTAGGTAACAGCAAATTCCAGCATTTCATATCCATCAGTGGTTGACCCAGGTCTTTTTGTCAAGATTCAAATAACTTTATGAGGGATAATTGTTTTCCCATAATAGGTTGTATAATTTTCCAATCAATTTCAGATTTGAGGATGTAGACAGCATTACTGATTTTAGGTTTGGGACTGGTATTATGAATTGTCCGTTTGTGTTTTTTTATGAAACATCTTATCTGAAAGAAGCATGTATAGCTAATCATCTGTAGACCATAGGATTCTTTAAATACTTGGAAATATGCCAGAGGTGAGGTTATGCCTAGGTCTTGTAATGCTGTGATAGATTTAGCTGGCTAGTTCTTAAGCAATCGGTTATTCCTCAAAGCAATCATTTAGCCATTATATTGCATTGGTGTAAATCTAGAAAGTGTTGATCCATTTCCAAGCTTTACTTAGGCTGCATGCCAGCAGTATACAGAGGTTTTGAGGAAAGAAAATATTTTGGAATAGTCAGAGTCTGTGTGTTTAGCTGTAAACAGAGAGTTTTTAATGGAATGAAACAGAGCAGTGTTATTTTCCTAGTTCTATCCAGTGTGGTAGAGTTTATGGATGATGACACCATTAAAAACTTTTTTTCTATTTGGACTTCAGCATGGTACCAAAATAGATTAAGTATTGCAAGGCCAGCTTTTACTGCTTCTAATGTCCAATACACATATAATAGATGATTTAGATATATTGGTGAACATTCTTCTAGTGAACGCTCACAAAGTGATCTTACCTTATTTGAACAATTAAAACCCACCATTATAAATCTGTGGCTAAACCTAGTGGTAGATTGCTCCAGATCAGAAAGGGTTTGCTAGTAAATAGAAAAAGGATACCAAAAATGCAACTGTATTTGGAGCCTCTTTGTAAAATTGTTGAACTCAGATAAAGGTAATGTTAGGAGTTACATTGGATAAATTGAGACACTCCTCTTAAAAAAGAGGTTAATAATGATAGGTACCTTCTTCAAGATTGGGATTACCCTATTAATTTAAGAATGATGCTGTTGAGAGAGGCAAGGTGGTTGCAAACAATATGGCTGCACTGTGAGCACCACAAACTGTTGTTTTCTTTATCCAAGATTTAGACTTCATTTATCCTGGAGGACATCTTAAAATGGAGTTGTAGCTATATGAACTACACTGCTTTGCAAACATATCAAAAAAGAACTTAAAAGGCTAAAGCAGCTAAACTTTGGATACCTTTTTCCCACTTTCCGATCCTAGACAAGGGTGGTTGGGAGCCCATGGTATCTCTGAGGAGAGTGCCTTGGATTTTGGAGTTTGACCCCAACCCCCTGCATGTAGCATACATGCTGCTGCAAAAGAAAGACCTTTGGATGAGCATGTTTCATCGGAAACACTGAAGGTATTAATTGGCTCTTAAGTGACTACTAAAATGTCAGAGTCAGCTTTGACCAAGTTAAATGAACTTAACCAAAAGTCTGATGCTTTAACAGATGCTTTGACCACAGTCAGTGCTGAAGTAGAACAGAATTCCTCACAACTAAAGCAATGTGCTGACGTGATTACGCAAAACAAGACTGATATAGCATCTCTTCCAGCCAGTAAGGACATTCTCTTTAGAGACACAACAATCCTAAATCACAAGCTGGAACAGCTTGAAAATCTCTCAAGGGAAAGAAATAGAATAAATTGGCTTGCATACTTCTTTTGACTTGAAAAACTTAGTGCACCCACTGAATGTAATGGCTGCTGAACATTTTGAGGATAATATATTGTTTGTCAAAGTGTTCTGACTTCCACAAAAAAAAAACTGGACTCTGCATTCACACCAACATTCACTAACACAACTTCAGACAATACTTTCTTGACAGCTTTGACCATAATTGCCATACTAGCCTCAGTGGAGCAATAGACGCACTTAATTTTAAATGCTAGACTTCACAAGGTATTTGAGGTTGGTGGCTCAGGAGTAAATTTTTCCTTGACTTTGTACGGGAGACACTGCATGAGAAAAAAACATCTTCTAAACTTTTGATTGAATCTAACTGAAGTTGGGGCACAATTTTCCTTGCAAGACCCTGCATGGATAAAAATAACACTGGCTAGGCATGCCTATTACTTTACAGACAAAGTTGCAACGCAGACTTTTATATCATCAAAAATTGCATTTGTAACTAATGAGGAGATTGAAGAAGCACAGCATCTGGATGTATCACATCTCTCTGTACAAATGGAATATTTGCCTATGGCCCTGGCTAGAGTTATCCCTAATAATTAAATTTCAGGCTGCATTTTTGAACAGCAACTAAATGCTTTACATTTCTTCATAGGTAGAATAATCCTTCTGCCTTTTCTTTTTCTTTTGTAATGCATAATTGATCTTTGATTTTTGCATTGTCATAAATTTTCTATAAGCGCATCTTACATAAAACATTGATCATCATTGATGAGCCAACACAGTGCTGAACTCATATGAGCTTTATAGCAATATAGAGTTATTTTATTGTTTGTAACCTATACCTCATCTAATTGATGAATGAATTATATATGGAATATTTAAATTGTATTTCTCTTTTCACTTGGTTGGAGGGCTTTTATTTTACCAGTAACAGTCTAAAGTATTGGCAAAGTGAATTTCCTGATCATTATATTGTACCAGGATGTTTTCTTTTCATATATATTGCCAATATGTTATTTTGTGTAGAAACTGTGATAAAAAATTCAGCAAATTATAAATTAAAGAAAAAGAATTATATTGAAACACTCTATAAAAATAGACTTGGATCCTGATTTTCAAAAGGTTATCTTTGACACAAGATGCTTGCACCAAATGGGTATGATGCTAGTGGTACCTTGCCTCAAAGCTTGCAGCAATCCTGATTTTTGAACACAAGCTGCAGCAAAATCTGGGTGTAGTGCTACAAAACCATCCTGCACCACTCTTGCCACAGAAACACCCATGCAACAGGTCGCAAGGGAGCTTGCACCATGGTGGGGCTGTACCATCCCTGTTTTTGGAATTTTAGAAACCTCACCATAGTTGCAACAGGGGGCTCAGGTTAGACCAGCCAGTAGGTAGTCTAAGGGCCATGTGCCACTGCCGGGCAGGGAGGCAACTGGGGGGAGCTGCAAGGTGGGGACTAGAGGTGGAAGGAGCAATGAGGGTAGGGAAGCAATGTGAAGGTAATGAAATGCCACCCTCCAAGGGTGCCCTGCACGGGTGCATGCAGCTGATCAGCTGGGGTACAGGAGGTTTGGCAGGAAGGGAGCAGGACCTGGCCTCAAGGTGACACAGCCCTGGCACCTGCCCTATAGGTGCCAATGGCTCCAACACAATTGGTGGGCAGTAGTGGCTGCAGGTTGTGGGGTGCAAGTGGTGGATGGGAACAATCTCTGTGCACTGTGACAGTCACCTGGTACTTGGCCCCCCCGTGTGGAGGCAGGCTGCTGCCTGCCTACAATGTTGGGGGTCATTGTCAACTATGGGGCAGGTGCCAGGGCTGTGTCCACCTGAAGCTGGGTCCTGGTCCCTTCCTGCCAACCCCTTGTACCCCAGCCGATTGGGTGTGTACACTTGCACAGGGTTCTCCTGCAGTGTGCCACCTCATCACCCTCACATTGTTGCCCTGGCCCTGTCATTCTATAGGCCACTCCCCATGCTCCTTCTGCCCCATGTCTCCTCTTTGTAGGCATATGCACCCCCCAACTTCATGTCCAGTCTAGTGTTGTGCCGGGTGGGGGGACCGATGGATCCCTCCATGAAATCCTGCAGGTGTGCCATATCTTTGGTGCAACCATGCAGCTATGGAAATGCTTAGGTCTTTGATGCAGGGACCCTCCCCTTTTTATTAAATAGGGTGCAGGGTCTCTGACACACCCTGAGTTTGCTGCAGCCCTCAATCAACACAACTTGTGTCGCTCTAAGGGCTGTATAAAAATCCAGCTCTTAATCTCCACAACTGAAACCTGGACATCCAACAATGACTGGGACCTTGTGCCAAGCTGCATTAGCTACAGGAGGGAAAGACATAAGGATAAGGGAGGAGGGGTGGCCCTTCATATAACAGAGGTGATAGAGACTATTGTGGAAACATCAGTGGGAGATGAGGGAAACATAGAGACAGTCTAGGTGCAGCTTACATCGGGGGAGTGAAAAACATAAGGGCGAGCATAGTGTACAGACCACAAAGTCAAATGGAGGGCAAGAACAGGGCACTGGATGATATATTTAGGAAATCACCATCAAGTGGAGGTAATAATGGGATACCATAATCTACTGGATGTACATTAGGTGATCACTGTGGTCAATGGTGCCAGAAGCCAGCCACTGGTACGGGTGCTGGTGGATTGCTTTCTTGCATGGTGTGTCTAAGAAGCTATCAGTGAGAGAGCTGTCCTGGATGTCAGGGCAATGGAGCTGCTGGGGTCCCGTAACCACAACTCAGTGTGGTTTCAGATTGACTTGGAGGCCCATCTCTCCAATTCAAAAATGTAGGTCCTAGACCTCAGGCAGGCAGATTTTGTGAAGCTGACTAGGGCCCTGAATGTGAATACATCTGTGCAGCAACTGAAATGCCTGAAATTTCCAGATATTTCTCACTATTTCTATAAAGAGTCTCTCTCTGGTTGTCCTAGTGCAGTACTGCAGACATGTGTGAATTTCTCTGGACATATCACAGAAAATGTCAGGAAATATGTGGCCATGTCCACTGATTCAATTGTAAATCACCTGGACCTGCTAGCATGCATCTAAGGGTGTTGAGAGAAATAAGTCAGACACTGGTGGCACCAGTTGCCTATCTATGTAACTGCTTCCTGGAAGCAGGGGTCATGCCAGTGGATAGGAAGGTAGCTAACATAGTACTACACCATGAGAGTGGGGACAGAAATGACCCAGGAAACTGCAGGCCAGAAAGCCTGACTTTGATAGTAGTGAAGCTGTTGGAAACCATCATAAAGGAGTATGTGGTGGAGTTCCTGGGGGCTAACAAACTGCAGAACAAGGACAGCATGGGCTCATGGCAGACAGGTCATGCCATACTAACCTAATCAACTTTTACAGAGTAAGGTCTGACACTTTGCTGATGACACCAAAATCTGTGGGAGGATGGACTCAGAGGATGGATTAATTGACAGGAAAAGGGATCTAGAAAGGCTGGCTAAGTGGAGTAAGGTGTTGTAACAAATTCAATACTAAGAAATGTAAGGTTATGCATATTAGCTAACAAAAACTTAGCTATAACTATCAGATTAGGGAAGGTTGGTTGAAGCAGTTAAAGAAAAGGACCTGGGAGTCATTATCAGCAACAACCTTAAGTCCTCAGCCTAGTACATGAAAAGGGGCAGCAGAGTGCTGGGGTGTATCTCCGCCAAAAGGGTGTGGTTAGCCCTCAAGGCCCTAAAGAAAGACAAATCTCCTGGGCCGGATGGCATTCATCTGAGAGTACTATGGGAATTAGCGGACATACTGGCTGCACCCCTGGCGGAGCTTTTCAGCAGGTCACTTGAGACAGAGAGGGTACCTAGGGATTGGCGAGAGGCACATGTGGTACCAATCCATAAAGGGGGGTCGAGGGAAGTACCAGGTAACTATAGACTCATCAGTTTGACCTCAGTGGTGGGAAAATTAATGCAGAGTATACTAAAGGAACGATTGGGAGTGTACTTGGAGGAGGTGGGAGGTCTGGATAGTCGGCAACATGGGTTTGTGCCAGGTAGATCATGTCAAACCAACCTTGTGGAGTTCTATGAATGGGTAACATCAGAACTGGACGGGTTAAGCCTATGGATGTATTATTCTTGGACTTCAGCAAGGCGTTTGACTCTGTCCCTCACAATGGTCTGGTGGAGAAACTGATGGGGTTAGGAGTAGGCCCTTTGATGGTCAGATGGATTGAAAACTGGCTAGCTGGACGCACTCAGAGAGTAGTGGTCTGTGGGGAGCTCTCGAACCCTAGAGAGGTTGGTAGTGGGGTACCGCAGGGCTCGGTCCTGGGTCCGATCCTGTTTAATGCATACATGTCGGACATCAGGGAGGGTATAGGGTGTGAAATGAGTCTCTTCGTGGATGACTCCAAGATGGGAGCAGTAGTTGAGGGAGAAGAGGGGAGGTTGGCCCTGCAAGGGGACCTGGACACCCTGGAAAGCTGGGCTCACACATGGAAATTAAATTTCAATATCACCAAGTGCAAGGTGTTGCATCTTGGTCGGGAAACCCTAAACACAGGTACACCCTGGGAGGGAGGCGCTGGAGGCCCTCAATAGGGAAAAAGACCTAGGGTCATGGTGGATGCATGTATGAATAACTCTGAGCAGTGCAGGAGAGCAGCTACCAAGGCAAACAGGATGTTGGGATGCATCGTAGGGGATCACCTCTAGGAGCAAGGAAGTGATTCTGCCGCTGTACAATGGACTGGTTAGACCACACCTTGAGTACTGTGTACAGTACTGGAGACCACACTTGAAGAGGACATACAGCTCTGGAGAGGGTACAGAGGAGGGCAACAAAAATGATACGAGCGCTAGGGGATTTGATGTATGAGGACACACTTGAGGAGCTCTGCCTGTTTTCATTGGAGGAGAGGAGAGGAGAGACGGGGGGACATGATTGAGGTCTTCAAGTACCTCAAGGGAATAAATAGGGTAAACATGGAGGGGATCTTTAGACTAAAGCAGGGAGATGTCACCAGAGGGCATGGTTTGAAGTTGGAAGGTGGAAGGGTGAGGGGGGAAACAGGAGGAGGTTTTTCACTGAGAGGGTGGTGGACCCTTGGAATGCACTGCCTGGTGAGCTGGTTCAGAGATTCACAGTGGAGGGCTTCAAGAGAGGGTGGGACAGACACAGAAAGTGGATGTATCAGATGATGGCCTGTCCCAGGGGGGTGGGGATGGATGATAGGGGTTTCTGGAGCACAAGGGATGGGAGGGTCTTGGCACCCAACTAAGGATCTAAGGTTCGAGCAGACTCGATAGACCATAATTCCAAATCTGCTGGCAAATAGTATGTTAATATGTTAATATAGTACTGTGCTCATCAGCAGAAGGAAGGAGGTGATACTGCCCCTCTGTAGGTCCATGGTGAGCCTGTACCTGGTGAACCTGTACCTGGACACAGAGAGTAATAGTAAATGGAGTCCACTCTGAAAAAAGGGGGGTTAGTAGTGGGGTACCGCAGGGTTCAGTATTAGGACCTGTCCTCTTCAATGTCTTTATAAGCGACATTGCAGGGGGACTGGAAGGAAAAGTATGTCTCTTTGCAGATGACACAAAGATCTGCAACAGAGTTGATGCACAAGGTGGGGTGGAAAGGATGATAAGGACTTGGCAAGGTTAGAGAAATGGTCAAATGTATGGCAGCTTAGATTCAATGCTAAGAAGTGCAGGTAATGCACCTGGGAAACAAAACCCAGGGAAGAGTACACAATGGGGGTGAGATACTAACAACAACAAAATGGAAAGGGACCTGGGGTAGTCATATCAGATGACCTAAAAGTGGGCAAAGCAATGTGAGGAGGGCAGCAAGGAGGGCTTGGGGAATACTGGGATGCATAGGGAGAGGCATCACCAGTAGAAAACAAGAAGTTATTATCCCTCTGTGCAGACAGCTGGTGAGACCACATCTGGAGTACTCATGGCAGTTCTGGAGACCAAATCTCCTCAAAGACATAGACAGGATGGAAGCTGTCCAGAGGAGGGCAACTAAATGGTGCAGGGTCTGTACCGAAGACATATGAAGAGAGACTTAAGGAGCTTAATATGTATAGCCTCGAGGAAAGGAGGGAGAGGGGGACATGATAGAAACTTTCAAGTACCTCAAGGGAATCAACAAAGTCCAAGAGGTTAGCATCTTTCAAAAAAGAGGTGCAAGAACAAGGGCACAATTTGAAGATAGAAGGGGGCGGCTCAGAGGTAATTTAAGGAAGTATTTTTTCACAGAGAGGGTTGTGGATGTATGGAACGGCCTTCCAGAGGAGGTTGTGGAGTCAAAAACAGTGGTGGAATTCAAGCATGCATGGGAAAGTCATAAGGCAATTCTAGGGGGTGGGGGTAGGAAGAAGTAGGCTGCTGGTTAACTAGGATCTGCAACTTATCCATCAGGTAGGGAAATGGGCAGACTGGGTGGGCCAAGCGGTCCTTATCTGCCATCAAATTCTATGTTTCTATGTTTCTATTGTGCCAATTGTAGAGTCCCCACCTCATGAAAGACAGGGACCACTTGGAGAGGGTTCAGAGGAGGGCTATTACAATGATACAAGGCCAGCAGGAGAGGACTTATGAGGAGAGGCTGAAGGACCTGGTCATACACTTTCCTTGAGGCCAGAGGGGGACCATGATTGAGACCTGCAAGCTCTTGAAGGCTATTAATAGAGTGTACTGTAGGGATCTAGTCACAAGGAATGAAAACATAGTAACTGGGGTACATGGGTGAAGGTTGGTGTGGGGGGGGAGTTAAAAGGGAAGTTAGGACGTAAGGGTGAAGGTTGGTGGCAGGTTCAAAAGTGATGTTAGGATGTAGGTTTTCATGGAAAAGGGAGTAGATACCTGTAACAGGCTAACAAAGCCAGTGGTAGAAGCCAAATCAGTGACCAGTTCCAAATATGGATGGGATAGGCACATGGGTACAGTCAGCCCTAAGGGAGGGGAAGGATGGACCGCCATGGGAGGGGAGCAGTGGGGTACTGGAAGTGCCAGAGGCCCAGTAACTCCAGACTGCCATCAGTCAGAGTTAGGTAAGAAACAGGTAAAAGGGAAAGACAAATTAGTTTTCATCTGTTGTCTAAATCTATGAATCTATGGAGGGGCCACATGACCCTTGTCTTGATTTCTTTGGATTGGCAACAACAGTTTTGGCACCAGGACTCTCTCATCTTTAACAGCATGTCACCTCAGTTGCTCCCACCCTGGCCAGACTTCTTGATGAGGTCCAAGAGAATGAACAGGCACCCAGACCTGCTGTCCATGTACTAGACAACCTGGTTCATGAACAGCCAGTTTCAGCCCTTAGGGCTTTTTGAGGCTATCCTGCCAGTGCTGAAGACATCTTGCAAGTAGTTAAATCTCAGAACTTATGGGTTTAAATTGAAGATGTTCTTGTGCTGATGCAAAGAGCATGGTCTGTGTTTGTTTTCCTGTTCAATGAGACCCATTCCCAGCCCCCATGTAGTCCCTGTCTCAGTCAGGGCTGTGAGCAACGTTACTCAAGGTGCACTTGGTAGCCATTTTGGGTGTATTGTACCCAGTCTGGTATTCCAGCTGTTGCACCGAAGTAAGTGATCTTTTTAAGTTTTTCATATTGCTGAACCACCTGTTCTCTGCCATGTATAAACCACATCCACTGTGGGACTGAATGCTGGTGCAGTCTTGGCACATAGAGAAACCATATGGCACTCTAGACAAATGCCATCTATCATATTTATCATGGAAACCTACATTCTTGGTTTCTATTGCCTTGGCCAAACAGCTGAGAGAACTCCACATGCTTTCCAGTGATTCACCATATGAGATTTTCCACAAAGACAAAGCTGTCCTGCACCCTAGTGTAAATTTCTGCCCAAGGTAGTCTTTGAATTTCATCCAAGCCAGGCCTTGGTACAACTGTACCTGTGTTTTTTCTCCTGAAGACTAATGCTTTGGATGTAGAGTGGTTGCTCCATTCTTTAGACATTCCCTGGATCCTTCTTTTCTAGAACGAGTGTATGACAGAATATTGTGGTGAGGTGGCAAAAACTGTTTATCACTTACACAGAAGCTACCAAGGCACTGACCAGCAGCCAAACAAACTAATTCCAGGTCAGTCACAGCCTGAATTAAGCTATGCTACTGGTTGACTGGGAATGAGCTACTAGAGGATATTCTTGCTCACTCCTACAAACATACTACTGCCTGTATTGCTGCTGCTAAGTACATGGAGGTTTACACCCTGAAGCTCAAAAGTGGTATTCGGGGTAATGTTAGGAAGTGCTTCTTCTTTCATGGGGGTGGGGTTGAACCTATGGAACAACCTACCAGTGGAGGCAGTGGACATGAAGATTATCTAGAGTTTCGAGGTATGCATGGATCAATTTCTGTTTACTACCTGAATATCCCATCTTTTCTTTAATCTACCACACTGTGCCAACAAGTTTCATTTCTCCCACAACTAACTGCTGAAGGTGTTTCCTGAGCCATCCTCCCCCACCTCCCTGCCCTCGACCCCCCCTCTGGCTATTATTCCAGAATTGGAACAAAAAATGTTTCTTACTTTGCTAGCCTTGTGAATTTTAAGTGGGACTCCAATTAAGCAATAATGACTGAGACGTTGGTCATTTCTGAGGGATTAACCATTGGTTGGGGGGTGGGTGGCATGTGGTGCAGCCACCTACCACCTCCTTCCAACCAATCATTAATCCAAGGAAATGACTGACTTCAAGGTTCTTACTGTGATTTTAAGTCTAATCACAATAACAGCTGCAGTTGTTGCCTTTTTTTAACTTATGTTTAGGTTTTAGCTGTTTAGTGCGAGCCATACATGCCATACAGCATCAGTTGGCAGCTAGTCCGGTCACTTCTAAGATGTTAATAACCAATCCAGTAGCTGGTCAGGATCCTTGCAATGCTCATGAATAATTAATGAGACTTATAATACCCAATATAGACTCTGTTACACCTAAGGGATAGGAAGGACCTGCCCTCAGCACTTGGACATTCTATGAGGTCACCTAGAGAGTGTATCTAACAATTATACAGTGACTTCTCCTTTTCTCAAGTTACTCCTCCCCTCCCTCCTCCTCCCCTTATCTGTTCCCCACTCCCTTCCTCCCTTGCTCCTTTCCCTTCCCCCCTTTCTCTTCCTCTCATTTTTCATCCCCTCTTTTCCACTACTTCCCCTGGTTATTCCCACCCCTAACTCCTCCCCTAATCTGGAGTTACACTAGGACATGGGGACATTATTGCAAGGCATATACTTTCATGTATAAATAAGCTTGTGTATTTCCCTGCACTGCTTTTAACTTGGAATGCAGATATACTTTGATTATATTTAATATTTTTCATTCCGAGTTTCTTAGGATGATTGTTCAACAGGCAATTGCACCCAGCTGATGTTATCAAGTGTTACCTCAGTGCAGTACTACTCTCTGTTAACATTACCATGGTACATGTTATATGTTTTATGCACAAAAAGAAAAGAAAAAGTCCCAAAAAATCTTTACGGCAAAAAAAAAAAAAAAATATTTTAGGCCTTATTAAAAATCTCAGTTGTCACAGAGCTCTGCATTACATAATTCTTTCCTCTTGAGTTGCAGTGCTGTACTACAGTAAAGTGCTTCCCTGCCTTTTTAAAACAGATGAGGCACAACTGGCAGCAATGTAGATTATGGCAGGGCATTAGGATATGACTCTTAAAATGGTCCCTTCCCATCCATCTAAATCAGCGGGGCTTGTTGAGAAGAACAGCCCCCCTGACACTGTGCTCTGGTTGACTGATTGCCAGTCTGAGAGTTGTAAGTGACTTTAAAAACTTAGTATCTGATTACTGCATCCTGCCTGGTGGAAGATGGTTTAAAAAGAGAATTATCAAAACATAACTTGCCATCATCCATTAAAATACTACAGTTTTGGACTAAAAGTCTTCTTCAGTGTCAGGTTTTCCAAAACAACTCTGTAAAAGGGTGGAGCTCAGGTTGCCTTCCGTCAGCAGTGGCAAGGTCATTTGCTTTGCTTCTGAAATACTGATTCTGATTTACTTGAAACCTCAGTAATACACATGAGCTTATTTATAATACTGCACATCAAAGGCATATCAAGCTTCACTGTAATTGAATCACTGTGTATGGTGCAGGGTGCGTTAGTGAAAACCTGTGCCACTACCTCAAAGTCATCACTGTAGGCACTGTGTAAAAATAAACATCTGTCATGAGAATGGATATGGTCCTAGTTCTTGCAATATCAAACTCCTTGCTGTAAATGAATGTGTTGTTTCTTTTCAAGCAGTCCTTGCACTGCTGACGTTTTAAGTCTTGGTGCATAAATGCTGTTGTGTTTGTCTGCAGTCACACAGTCCTTGCACTACCAGTATCTAAATCATTAATGTTGAATAGCTGCAAACTCGCAAAATGTGCAAGTATTTTTTAAAACAGTTTGTAACACTTTTGACCATTTGGTGAAAGATATAGGTGTAATAATCCACTTTGTGTGTGTGTTAGTACTGCAATAACCTAATTTTCTGGGTGGCATTATATTGAACACTACAATACCCAGTGTCGTGCCTAAGAGAGATGGGTTGCAGTAAATGCCCGAGTCAGCAGAGCCCGGATACTGTTATGTACTATACTGTTCTAAAAAATAGTTATCAGTGGTTAGCAGTTTGACCAGTTCTCTATTTTTTTTCTAGACTTTACTGCTTAACAGGAAATAATAAAATGTATTTAAACTGTAAATTACAGTGTATGTACTGTAGAAAAATGGTTATAACCTGAAAAAAATGGAAAATAGTGTTTAAACAAGTGTCAGGGTTAACTGTATTTCAACATCTGCACAGTGAAGCTGAGGTAATGCAATGCCCTTGACTGTTAGTCTTACAAGATCTGTAAATGCTAAAGAGCTAAAGAGGTTAGGGGCCCCAGACACAGTCTCAGTTTACTGGTGTTAAGGGGCTGCAACAAGCACTAAATTCTACTCTCTTAATTTGCACCCTGTTGTACTATGCACAGAGTGGATGGAAGCCTATTCCTGCTTGGTCACTAAGGAGGTTGCCATAGTAATGCATGTGCTATCCTGGTAACAAGGTGATGAGCCATGCTCTGTCACTTGTAGGGCCCCATCATATACCTTATCATAAGACACAACACCACCCTGCTCATAGGCACAAGCTTGCAAACCAGAGGGAACATTCTCCAGCAGGGGGAAGGATTTGCAGTCATGTTGTAGAGGGGTACAAGTGGTTTAACTGTCTGCTTCCTTGTAATTAAAAAATCCATGTGTGTCTTGTTATAGTGGAGTTATATGGCCCCCCCCCATTGGTGTGGTGCTGGGTGGGGCACTATACATAACATGATAACATGCAGTAGTGATTTGAGGTTAGAACAAACTATTTATTTATTTTATTTTTATTTATTTATTAAGCATCAGTTTTCAACCTTTGAGCCAGAGGCTCGTTTACAAAGGTACCTCGTCACATCACAACTCGTCACAACACGTCACAACTAGATCCATCATGTCCCCCCCCCCCCAGTTCATATGTAGAAACTTACACCAACAAATATGCTGTGGAAAAATGTACTAATTTATAGGGATTTCCCACCCACCTACTCACCCTTGCTATCCAGATTCCCCAGTGAATGCCTTGGTAAACAGACACTAGTCCAGGCTTGCCTTGGAGGCCTGTACTGTCTTCATGTCCATGGGTATGGTTGTTCAGTATTTTCAACATCCTTTAGAAGAAGAAAAAGCACCTTCTAACATTAATCCCAAATTTACTACATTTGACCTTCACACATGTCCCCATGTCCTGCAGCACATCAGTTCAAACATTTCCACCTGTTAAACCTTGTTGATACCCTTCAGTATGTGAAAGACTGATGCAATGGCCCCACAGCTGCCTTTGCATCAGGGTGAACAAGTCCTCAAGTCTCTCCTCATGTTTTTTATCATTCATAGACCTGATCATTTTGATAGCCCTGCATTATACCCTTTCTACTGCCTCAATGTATTTTTGTACTGGGAGCGCTGAACTGCACAGATGACTCCAGTTGGGCCTGACCAGTCCTTTAAAGTGGTAGGCTTACTTCCCCTCTTCTCCTTATCACCCCTTTAAGCACCTCAGCATTCTTTGAGCCTTTCTAACAGTGGCCCTATGCTGATTGTCATGCTACAGCCACTTGCCTGTTTTGATCTCCTGGTCCTTTTCTCTTCCCACTACAGTAAGATGAGCTGTGTATGTAAGTTTTTCCTCTGTTTCTTCTTCCCAAGTGTAGCACCTTGCATTTGGTTGCATTAACTCTAAGACTTCAGGAACCCAAAATTCAAAAGTTTGCACTGGCACTAACGGGTCTTTGCCCGCTCAAATTAGGGTTTGTGCTGGATCTCACTATTTAAAATGGGCTGTTGCATGGGCAAAAAGTGTTAGTGGCCACGCAAAACATAATGTATGCGTGCAGGCAAGGGAAGGGGCGTGGCCATGAATAGATGTGCCACCCCCTATTCAGAGGCTCTGCGTTGCACAAAAGGGTATAGCATAGTCCTTTTGCGCTGCACAAATACCACAAAACAAAACCCCAACTTAACTCTGGGCAACCCTAGCAGCTTCTGGAGGTAATGTAGCCACTTAATGGGTTGGCCGCTGAGATAGTACAACTGCCCCCTGTGGTTCCTGGTACCTCCCCACCAATTGCCAGCCCCTTCTGTATAATATAATATCCCTGGTGCTTTTGATCCCCCCTCCCACCAATCACCATTCTGTTCTGCATTATATCCTGGGTGTTAGTGGTTCTCTCATCCCTCTGATCATTGGACCATTCTGTATTATATCCCTGATGCTAGTGCCCTTCCCCACTGATTGCTGACCCATTCTGCATCATACCCCTGGTGCTAGTGGCCCCCACCCCACTGCAGCACCAAAACCCTTCCCAGTCACCTTCCCAGTCCCCTTGGTGCCCTGGGTGTATACAGCAACTGGTGCAGCCCTCCTCACACCTCCTTGGCCTGCCACCATGTGCCCAGGCAGGGAGCGTGCCCATTATTTATAGGACTGGGCATGTCACCCTGTCCTATAAATAAGAGGCACACTCCAATTAGACACATTAGCCATTGAGGCATTGGAAAGTTAGGGACTAAATCAAGGGTCCCACATTGACACTGGTGATTTAGCTTGCTCACATTGGAATTCCAGTCTGAAACCAAGAGGACTCACTCCTCACATGGTGCTTAAAGTAAATATAGCCATTTTTAGCAGTGGGAAGTTTAAATGTGATATGTTGTGTGTGGGGGGTGGGGGTGTGAGCTGGTTCTTTTGGATTGTTTGATGTATGCCACAACCCAGCAGCACCCCTTAGAAGAAATGCAAATTCTAGTGTGTGAAGCAACATGAAAGGTTTGAGCATGCTCATTTTGGATTTGTTTGAGTTTTAGGAGTATGTGGTGCTCCTTCTTAGCATGCTCCCTTTGAACACCTGTGTAAAATCCTTGATGGGAGCACAGTGTATAAAAGGAGCCAATTAGACACATTAGCCATTGAGGCACTGAAAAGTTAGGGACTAAATCAAGGGTCCCACCTTGACGATGGTGATTTAGCTTGCACACAGTGGAATTCCAGTCTGAAACTAAGAGGACCCACTCCTCACATGGAGCTTAAAGTAAATATAGCCAATTTTGGCACTGGAAAGTCTAACTGTGCTATGTTGTGTGTGGGGGGTGGTGGGGGTGTGCACTGGTTCTTTTGGATTGTTTAGAGGCACAATCCCTGTCTGGACATATGGCAGCTGGCCAAGGAGGTATAAGGATGGCTGTGCTGGTCACCGTATGTACCCTCAGCACCAGTGGGAATGGGAAGGTGACTAGGGGGTAGGTTTTCAGTGCCACAGTGGGAGCGGGCCACTAGCACCAGGGATATTATATTATTCAGTACAGGCCAGCAATCAGAGGGAGGGGGGACCACTAGCACCAGAGATATAATACAGAATGGGTTGGTGATTGAGGGCACTAGTACCAGGGATATCTACACATCTGGGACCAGGCAACTGGGGGGGGCAGCACTACGCCAACCTGCCTCGCTACCCATGCAAATGAGCCTATAATGGGCATGCAAATGGAACATTAGTGCCTTACATGCCCAATGGACACATTTGCATGGGTCTCTTTGAATATTGCAAATAGTGCTCTGGTGCTATCCATTCCAGCAGCGTACTTCAGGGGCACTTTTGGGGCAGTGATAAGTGGCTTAGTGCTGGGCTGACATGTCCCTATATTCAGTTGAATAGCACTGGTGTGCTATTCAACTGAATATACCATCTTTGGGCACCTGGGCAATCACAAGACACAGCACAAATTTTTACACTCCACTTTGTGTGAATTTTATCATGCCCCAGGTGTCTGTCTGATTGCCCAGCTTTTTTTAGGCCCTCCTGAAATTTGTCTGCTTGCTCAAGGGAGCCCAGCACTCTAGCCAGCTTGGTTTCAACAGAAAACTTAAGCTGAGACTCCAGCTTCCAGATCATTGACGAAAATGTTGAAAAGCAGAGGCGCTAACACCATTCCCTGAGGATTGTCACTGAGTATCCTGTCCACTCAGAGTAGTACCCATAAACCACAACTCTCTGCTTCCTGTCCCCAAGCCAGTTAGTAATCCACCCTATTAATTTTACAATTTTTTTTACTCAGGAAAGCCTAGCTGAGATGTAGCATCTTATTTTCAGTGGGGTCCTAATACTACCTATTTCCATAGTTGGGTGAGCTAGAGGGAGGATGAGTGACTTATTTAAGGCCACTCAGTGAACATTTGGCTCTGCTGGGGTTTGAACTGATAATCTCCTGGTTCCCAAGTCAGTGCTATCACCACTAGGACCACACCGCCTCTATCCTAACTGATGCCTTGGCATAGTATTTTTCAACTAATAAAAATGCATGCAGAAATCATTAATATTCTATTACGTTTTTCCAAATGTTCTACTGTGAGGCCAGGAGTCCTTTAAAGACAGGGCAATGCAGTACTGATGAAGTGTGCGCTGAAAGTGGAGGAGAGTTCTAGGAACCTGTATTGGAGGGTAAGACGATTCTTTGACTATTTTGCTATACAATGGAAGTTTTACCAAAATGGATAGGCAGGAGTCACAGCTTACAAAAAGGACCAGTGTACTGAGCAGCTGAACCACAGAAATCAGAACAGAGAGAGGGGTGAACAACAACAATAACAAAAAAGTTCTTTTTTTAACCATTTCATGGTTGTTACTAAACTGCTTGAAGTCACGGCTATAGCCATAACTACTAGAATCACTATTATTGTAAACTGTCATGTGCCCTGTTGCAAAATTTTGTATGACAGTAATTTGTACAGTTTCACCCCGGAGTTCATACGGATCCATTGGGTGCCATAGACGATGTGTTGCAGAGGAATGCACATTGAGGAAACCTCTGAGCATGTGCTTTCCATTGGCCAGCTTGAAGAGCAGATGAAGGATGAAGACTTTTGCTACTGGGCATTGACAAGACCCAGCGATATGAACAGCACTCTTGTATTCCACAGGGGATCACTGGGCCATCACAATGGACTCTGGGGAAGAGCAGAACACTTGCATTTATTTATTTTATTTATTTATATTTATTGAACCTTTTTTACCAGGAGAAACATACTGAGCAGCAAGTGATCATTTCCAGATGCGTCCTGGGGTGAGGGGGGAAACAGATGGGGAGAGTGCAGGCAAATAACATTTATACGGTAATAGCAGTTAATATTACAAACCGAAAGAAACAGTGAGCAATTTGGAAAAGAGTTAAACAAGTACAGAACAGAATAGCAGCAACAATCCAGTATGACTTATATTTACAAAATTTATACAATAGGATGCAGTTATAGAATTAAATAATACAATAATTACAGGACTACCAGAGGGTATTTCCAAAGACTTGTAGCAAACCGAAGAGCTTCCGGGCCATCACCACTGACCCCGGTAAGAGACCTGAAGACCTGAAGCACTGAAACACCTCTAGGCCAGCATCACTGACCCCAGGAAGAGAACTGAAGAACTAAAGAACTGAAGAAACTGATGATCTGGAACTCCTCAGGGCTGTCACCACTGAAAGAACCTCTGAAGAGCAGAAGACATGAAATGACTCCCCCCCCACTGGGCATCATATCCGTCTCTGTGAACCAGTGTAGTTCCATGCACTACCCATCTCACTGTTAGGGAGGGGCTGGCCTGAAGACTCTGAAGAAAAAAAGTGACAGGGAGGGAGTTCCTTACCTGACTACGCTATTCCTATTCTGATGATCAGCCTCAAATTGTCAGGATACAATTGGGTGTACAGCCTCTGGATCTTGCAGGAGAAACTGTGACCATGCAGTTAGGCAGAAGTACAGCTCTCAACCTCAGACTGGGTGCGTAACCTGGGCGTAATTATTGACGATGGTTTGACCCTAAAATTGTAGGTGTCATCCGTTGTCAAATCCTCTTTTTACCATCTTAGGAATATCGCCTGGGTGAAACACCTATTTCCTCTGGATGACCTTCCTACATTGGTCCATGTCTTTGTGATCTCTTGCCTTGATTACTGCAATGCCCTGTACCTAGGGCTACCGGGGGTTGATATCCGCCGCTTGCAGCTGGTGCAGAACGCAGCAGCCAGGCTTTTGACTGGGACATCCAGAAACAGTCATATTATGCCTGTGCTGCGCCGACTGCACTGGCTGCCGGTTCAGTGTGGATCACCTTCAAGGTCGGGTTACTGGCCTACAAAGCCCTACATGAACAGGGACCGCAGTACCTACAAGATCTCCTTACTCCCTACTGTCCCTCTCGTTCACTCCGATCCGCCGATGAGGGATTGCGAGAGATTCCCAGGGTTCATTTAAAAACATCTGGGGCACATGCATGTTCTTACGCGGCCCCCACCCTGTGGAATTCTCTACCTCATCGGATACGAAGCTGCCTGACTGTCGAGAGTTTTAATTCTGAGCTAAAAACTTATCTATTTTTGAAGGCGTATGAAGAGTGATTTTTACTGTGATTTTATTGTTATTATTATTGTTATTGTTATACTCTGTAATTAAATGTTTGTTCACCTGTACAGCGCTTTGGTTTCTGAAAAACGCTTAAAAATAAATTTTACTTACTACTTACAGTTTAACCCTTACGTGAACTGTCTTTTTACTTGGTGGTTGCTGGTCTCAGCCATCTCTGGATCAAGCAACCATCAAGAGTATAATTAGAAACAGGTAGGGTAGTTGGAGAGCATGCATGGCAATTTCGGAACATACAGAACAATCCAATAACATGCAGGGCAACTCAACAACATGCCAGGCAAGTTGCAGGTTCTGGACAAGTGCAGTTTCTTTAAAAGGGGACCACAGCATGCAAGGGGAGGGTCTCAGTCTCAGAGCATGCAGTGGCCTTGCAGGGTGACTTCAGGGCTATGTTAACAGTCTCAGAGTAAAGCAGGGCACATTGGGCAAATTTGGTGCATGCAGGACAGTTTCACAGTCTCTGAGCATGCGTTGGCTTCAGGCATTGTCCCTATAAATAACAGTCTTGGAGCAAAAATAGTTCTTGCCCTTTACGTTTGTTCCCAACAATTCAGTACTATCACTTCAAATGCATTGACACTTTCATTTTAAAATGTTCATTCGGCATTCACCACAGTCACTTAGAACAACAGTTGCACTTGGGCAGGTATTGCATCAGAGGAAGCCTGACTAAATGCTGGAAATAGCTAGCTACAAGGGGACCTTTGGATATGCCTACCTCCCATAGGCATACACTTAGGCTTTTCAGTAAATAGCCATCCTGCCCTCCTGACTGAGGGCTGACTAACTTAGATTGTGCACTTGGGGTCCAACACTAGCTGTCCTTCCCTTGCTATGGCACTTTGTGTCAGTTAAACGCTTTTCAACTAAAGGTTACTAGCCTTTGGCTAGGGCTGTCATAGCTATGCTGCTGAGATGGCTAACTGGGCTTGTCTACTCCCTTTCCCTTGCTTGTGCTGAAACTGGTGTCACAGTACACTTGAATTGTTTAATGTTTAATACTAGTCCCTTGGCTTGGGCTTCTGGTGGTTACCTGGCTACTAGCCCATTTATAACATTAGCTTGCTGGTGCTTCTTATCACTTAACTGGGGCTTGATCGGCCCTTACCCTGTTCACCTGGACATTTCTTGTTTAAAACTGGGGCTTTGCTGCTGCCTTCTGCTCCTGATTGGAGCTGCTTATTTACATAGGGGCTTTGCCCACACTCTGCTCCTGACTGGAGCCTTTTATTAATGAAATTAGGGCCTGCTTTATCCTTCACTCCTTCCCAATGAGCCTATTTTATTTAAATTTAGTCCTCATTTTCACTTAGCCCATCTCCTGGTGTAGTGGGACTAGGGACCTCACCTTGACCTCCACTCGTGGTTGTGCCCATCTCAATTGTGCCATGAAAAGAGTAGTTCTGGGGACCAACACCTGCCCTGTGGTGCTACTGTCAACTCACCACCCAACCTGGGGCAAAGTTGCAGCTGAGGGAGAGAAGGAGGTAGTTTGCTGCAGGTTGAGGTGGAGTTAGTCCTTGGGGCTTCACTGTGGGTGGTCCTGCTGGGGCTTAGCTGATGGCTGCTCCCCCAGGCACTCTTTCTAACTGACATTGACTTGCTGCCACCACTGAGGGGTCAAAACAAAAACTTTTTTTTTAAAATAATAAACAAGACTGACCAGAGTCCACACAATGGCTGACCAACTCTGGGACCGCTGACTGCTGCTTCTGACTGCCAGAATGACCACTGACACTATGAGCCGGCCGCTGCTGACAGGAGGGAACACAGAGGTAAGGTCTTCTTCTTCTTCTTCCTCTACAGGCTGTGCTTCCCATGACTGCACTCTTCTTCAATGCCTGAGAATGCTCTCTTTCTCTCCAGCTGCTTCGCTTGACTCTTCTGGTACCCACCATGCTGGGCAAACTTATCACCCTCCCCAAATGTTTGGGATGCCAAGTCCATGAAAACATCAGGGGTAACCAACCAACCAGTGCGACTAGGACATTTCAAACTGGCACCAGCTCGTGCCATCTAGCTGGGGTGGGAAAATTGCAAAACTGCTGAGGAAAAAAAAAAAGTTTAAAACTGCAGGCAAGCAGTTCCCTGTTGGGGCTCCCCTGCTCTGTCTATCCCTCCTCCTGCCACTTTATTTTGTATGTCAGGGGCATTTGGGCTGGGCAAAACTGGTCTGTACTTGGAACACTGGGCACCTGGGCTGGGGATACTGGGGCACCACAGGTTTTGTGGTATTATACTTGAAAGTTACTTGCAAGTAACTCTTGATCTTTGCAAGTACTGATGTACTGTATGCATCATGTATACTGCACAGGTGTACATTGTTTTTCTTCTTCTTTTTCTCCCCCTCCTGGTCAGCCCTCCTTTTGACACGCACCCCAGTCACGTTACCCCAATGTCTGATAGGAGTTACCTGCTAGCTGTCTTCCCCCAGGGCTTGTCCCCCTGGTGGGGTCTGCAAGGTTCTCCAAGCTCCACCACAGAACAGATCCTGTTCTGAACTTCTGGTCGGTTTGCACAGCTGGTCAGGTGTAGGAACTGCAGACGCTTGTCATCATCCTGCCGCCAGCCTTTGCTACCGGTTTTCACCCCCAGGAGACATGACATGCACTAACATCATGGTGCATGCCACATGCTCCCACGTATTGTGCACAGATCTCTGCCACACCTCCCTACTTGCTTGGACTGGACTGCTTTTCCCCAGCTTCAGCCATTGACCAGGCTATGGGTTTGACCACTCTCCTTGGAGGAGAGCAGTCCTCTGGATTTTCGATCCCCCCCCCCAGCTGGCCCTCCAACAGCCCAGATTCACTTCTGAACCCAGGTCGTCAGCGTCACAAGCAGTATCACTACAACTGTGCTGGCAGGCCAGTACATGGGTGTACTTTGACCAGAAGCTTATTTTGTGCCACAGTGTCAATGGCCTTTATGAAGTCCAAATAGACAATGACTTTAGCCCTGCCATTGAACAACTCCTTGCCCCCCCCATCAAGACATGTGATAGGGTTAATTTGGCACTGTATGCCTCTCATAAAGCCATGCTAAAAGGTGGTGAGAACCTTGGATTCAATCAAGTGAGCCATTGTTCTGTCTTTGATACTGGATTCCAGGACCTTGCTCAGCTTGTCAGGCTGCTGACTTACAGTTGCCTGGGTCTAACCTTGTTAATTTTTGAAGATGCCTGAAAATCTTAAGCACTGAACATTCCATTCAGAGTAACCCTTTTGAACTAGAAATGCCAAGATTCAAGGGTGTGGTTTCATCCAATCCAAGATAGCAGCCTAAATCTGTAGCATATATCACCGGGGACTCTATTTGCACCCGTGAATGATTTAGTAGACTGTTGCCAGTGACCAAACTCACAGAACCTGAAGGTCTTATCTCCAGCACTAAGAAAACCTAAAAATCTCAAGGGGCAGATGAGCGAAGCTCAGGGACTTACCAAAGGGAGCTGGACACGTCCTTCTACCACATGGTGGCTCCTATGCACTGCACTATGGCAGCTCCTCCTCAAGGCATAATGGACCTGAACACTATCGGAGAAATGTTCTCTGCTTTAATGCAGCAAATCCCGGAGGTGACCATTGCCTCCAACAATACTACTTTAGCATTACATCAGTTAGATGTCTGCATTTTTTAATAGGAGAGGAAAACTGCAAGTACCCACACAGCAATCTCTGAGCTCTCTGCCACAGTCAACTCACAAGAACAGGCCATCAGAACATTGTAATCCAAAGTTGATGACCTGGAAAATTGGAGCTGCTGCAATAATTTGTGGCTCCTAGGAGTGCCAGAAGAAGCTGAGCAAGGTAATACAGTAAGCTTCTTACAGCATGAGCTCCCCCAAATCCTGAAGCGTCCTCCGGATACATGCTTCACCATAGAAAGTGCCCACTGATCCCTGGAGACTAGACCAAGCCTGTAAAGAAGCCACAGCCAGTTCTGGTCCATTTTTTAAATTTTGCAGAGAAGGAGCAGATCCAGTCCAGAGCTAGGGAGTTGGGTTCGCTGGAGAGGCAGTTGCAACGGATTCTTATTTTCCAAGACTACTCAAAGGATTTATCGGATTGCAGAAGGGAATATACTGAAGCAAGGCATATGCTTCATAAACTGGGGGTTACATTTTCACTCAGATACCCCGCAACCATACGAATTAACTATAATGGTACACAACTAGTATCTTAATTTCCAGAAGCGGTAATAGATTTTATCTATTGTACGTGGCCACAAGCGGCAAAAGACACCCTACATGAAACAGCAGATATCCAGAATAAATATTTCTCTTCAGTTTTCAATATTACTTCCCATGGTGAAATAAAAGAATTAGATAGCTCCATACCTGGCAGATTTATAATTCAGCCTAAAGATGTTTTAGATAAACTTAATAAAATAAATATCAACAAATCCCCTGGTCCAGACGATATTCATCCAATGGTATTAAAGGAACTTGCCAATGAGATCTATCTACCCCTGACTAATATATTCCAACATTCATTAGATATCAGGGAAGTTCCAAATGACTGGAGGGTCACAACAGTTGTCCCTATGCACAAAAAAGGGCCTACGAATAAGCCAGAAAATTTTAGACCCATAAGTCTTACATCACTAATTGAGAAACTCCTTGAACAGTTTGTTAAGGAAATTATTTTGGATCATATAAATCATAGTAAACTTACTGATAACAACCAGCATGGTTTCACCAAATCAAGGTCATTCCTAACCAACGTATTGACCTTTTATAATAAGGTTACTGAAGAAATTGATAAAGGCAATTTGGTAGATTTGGTGTTCATTGATTTCGCAAAAGTATTTGATCAAATCCCACATTTAGAACTTATCAATGCCCTAAGGGAAGCTAAATTGCATTCAAACATTGTAAATTGGGTAATAAAATGGCTTAGGAATAGGAAACAAAGAGTTGTCATAAATGGGGAACTATCGGGATGGGCACATGTGACTAGTGGTGTTCCCCAGGAGTCAGTGCTGGGTCCTTGTTTATTTAATACTTATATTTCTTCCTTAAAATCAAACAAAGATAACATTTGTCTGCTAAAGTTTGTGGATGATTGCCGTATAGGCTCTATTATCAATAATAAGGATGAAAACATTCTCCTACAAAACTTTCTTGATGAAGTTACAAATTGGGCTCATGAGAAAAAATTGCTATTAAATAGTGACAAATGTAAGGTGATGCATTTGGGAAAACATAGCCCACATTTTTCATATAAATTGGTGAACAAAACACTGCACCAGACTATAGAAGAAAGGGACCTTGGGCTTATCATTACCCCCGATTTAAAATTTAAATTGCATTGTAACAAATAAGTTAAAAAGGCAAACCAGAATCTAAATTGTATATTTAGACATGTGCCAAGTAGGACAGAGGAAGTTTTGTTGCCGTTGTATAGTGCTCTGGGGAGACCACATCTCGAATATTGCATGCAGGTGTGGTCCTCATACCCAAAGGATGACATACTCAGAATGGAAAGAGTACAGAGACGATTTAGTAGGGCAATAGTAGGAATGAAAGGGAAAATCTATGAGGATAGACTGAAGGATTTGAAATTGTATACTTTAAAATACAGAAGGCTTAAGGGAGATCTGTGCCTCATTTATGGCCTACTACAAGACTCTACACTTAATGAGGGGATGGGTTTATTTGAATCCAAATTCAGACTCAGTAGTCGTAGACATAACAAACAGTTACTGACTGGAAAATGGAACTCATTAAGGAGAAAAAATTGGTTTAGTGTAAAATCAATCCCTATATTGAATAATCTTCCTACTGTTGTAGTAGAAAGTGCAAACATGGATATATTCAAAAACAACTTGGATCAGGTGATGTCAGATAAATACAAATATATGTAATTATAGCTAAAAATTTAAAGGCAAGCACTATGGACTTATTGTTCTTTAGCTTAAAAAAAAACTATGATACTTACAGCTGGGAGGAGCAGGATGAGAGGTGCAAGTGAGGTGAATCGAACCCCTGACCAAAGGAGTTGTGGAGTAGAAAAGTGGACTGGAGCCACACCATTCGAGGAGCAGCAACATGATGGAGGGGCCCTCCCAGTTTGTACAAAAAAAGACAGCAGTCCACTGGGCACCACCGGAGGTTGCATCCGATAGAGACAGAAGCGAGAATCAACACTGGAGGCCCGACAAAGAAGATGAGGGCACAGTTGTCGTAAGTCCCTACTTCTCAAAAAATAGATACTCTCCTCTCTCGATCCCCTCGCTGGATGAACCTGCTAAGATGGAAGTCGGGTATGATGAAAACACAGATCTGGACTATGGAGCTGAAATCACTGTGTCCTGGGCCTCAGTGGTGAAGACAGGGCTCGCTATGCAGTGCAAGGTAATTGCAAGCAGCAGCATGGCAGCAGTAACCCAGGCCAGGACTGAAGAACCCTCGACTGAACAGAGACATATAGACTTTGCCAGAATGTCCTTGGGCAATCCAGGCTGAGTTACATTCACTAGTCTGTCAGATAAGTAAAAGTTACATTTGTTTTGGGTGATGCAGAAAGGAGGGGCATATGGGGGGAGGTAATAGGGAGCACTTGCTAAATACATAACCCTGCATGATGCATTGAAAAGCTGGGCTAAGGCAGTGTCATTCCTCCCCATCACCCCCGTTTGCAAGATATAGGTCATTGGCTCGAATCTACCTCTCCTTCCACACCCCCGTAAAAAGAAAAATGCTTAGACGCTTCAGTAGTAGGACTTTGCCAGCTAAAATACTGGCTTAAACATGGGGTGCCAAAGCCTGAAAATCAGCAAAGGGCTGGTTATGATTCCCTGCACCCCAGAAGTGACCTTGTTATAGTTGTTACTGGTGCTAACTTACTCCCCTAATTACTCCAGCTTAACACCAGTTGTTAACACAGAGCTCTGATGTCGGCAATTTGCCTTATAAATGACATTTTAAGTTAAACTCAACTCTCTAGTCTGCATCCTCTATACTATAGCACTGTAGAAGCTAATATGCTGCTTACATTATGTACAGAGTTAGGTTAATACCAGACAAATGCACAACTCAGTGCTGGAGAGACTGCAGAGTGTTCAAATACAGAGGAGAAATGAAATGCAGGTAGGGGGTATGAGCTCCATACGATAATTCGGGGAAAGAAATACTAAGTCGATATGGGGAACTCATGAAACAGGAACACCCACCCAATGTCATATACGTGGGGCAGTCCCCCTCCCCCCACACACACTTAGCAAGAACAGACTCCTGAACTTTTGCTCATACCTCCACCCCCTGAGCCCCCTATAGGTCTCTCCTCTAAACTCTGAATGGACCCAGTTAGTTCACATGGTCTGATCCAGGCAGCCTCCTTACCTATCCCTATTTGCTCCCCCCTCCCCCCAATGTGGAGAGGGTATGCTGTATAGCAAGTATCAGTTGCTAACTACTGTAGCTAATCTCTCATTTTCCTGGTATCCCAGCCCAGCTGGGTTACTAGTTCTACATGTCCCACAGGGTAATCAGGTCCTCTTTGCAGCTTAATAGGCCAAGGGCAGAAGGACAAGATGAGACCCTAGAGAGAATTAATTTTAGCGCTGTATATACTGTAGTTTGTGTTGCTTTTATTGCAGTGATGAGGTATAATGCATTACAGTGTTGGTATGTTTACTACTGGGTTAGTTATAACAATAAAAAATTTTCAGAACTGTGTGCACATCATAAGTATCACAAGTACATACGAGCCAAGCAGGCAATGCCCATAACAACTCACTACTAAGTTTGATAACCCTTAATCTTCATTATAGTGCAATATTCATCTAGTATTTTTTTTTAACTTCCATGGTCCCACTACCAACCACCAGACATGGCAAGGAATTCTACAAGCTGATACTGTAACTCTCTGACTAAACCATGATGCCCTTTTTTTAGTGTTTGCAGTTTCCCCTTGCAGCTGAAGTATATGTGTCCTAGTTATACACCTATTTTCTTTCAGCTTCAAATCCAAACAGTCCCACAATTCTGGGTCATTGAAGGCTTTGTGAACCAAGCATAGATCTCCACGTAGCCGGTGATATTCCAAGGTGTACAATTCAAGTTCACCCAAATGCTCCTCATAGTTCAAGTACTTTAATGTATCAATCATCTTAGTCACCCTGTGCTGAACCCTTTCCAAAGCCATGACCTCTAACCTATTATAGGGTGACCAGTACTGCACACAGTATTCCAAGCCCGGCCTCACCAGAGACAGATACAGGGACGATATGACATCTCTGTCCCTGCTCTTTATATTCCTCCTTATATTCCCCAGTATGGAGTTTACCCTTTTTGCTAAGAAGTAGCAGTGATTTCCAGTCTCTAGTCTGTTTGTTATCTGTATTATCAAATCTTTTTCTTCCTTACTTTCCCTAAGGTCCTTCCCAGCCAATGTATATCCCAAACACTTTTTATTTCTTCTCAAATGCATAACTGCATATTTCTCAATGCTCATTTCTAGTTTTTTTCATGATTCCAATTTTCAATTTTTGTTAGTGCTTCCTGAAATTGAGCTACATCTACTGCATTCTCAATGACCCTTCCGATTTTTATATCATCAGCAAATTTAATGAACCATGATCCTTCCACCGTGGGCATAGATGCTGTATATATTTTAAATAAACATGGGCCCAGGACCAATCCCTGTGGTACCCCGCTAGTAACAGCACTCCAGTTAGACATATACCCTCTTATGCCCACGCACTGTCTCCTATCACAGAGCCATGAATCAATCCACACTACTAAAGTACTGTTTATACCTGTGTTATAAAGGACCTGCACCAACTGATCATGAGGGACTTTGTCAAAGGCCTTACTCCAGTCCAAAAAGACCAAGTCCACCGCCTTTCCCTCATCCAATGCCCTACTCACTTAGTTGTAAAATGTAAGCATATTAGTCTGAGTAGATCTTTCTGATCTGAAATGATCTGATCTGAAAGTTTCTTTAGTGATTGGGTTCACTGGATAGAATGGATAGAATGGAAAAAGCAGTGCTATCGGGGGGACACTGCAAGACTGGAAGCTTTTGAGACCTCATTCTACTTTCTCACACACATCACCCATCTGCCTATTAACATTCCACAAAATGATTATGGCTGCACTAAGCTGCCACACATGGAATGTCAGGGGGCTTAACACCCCTGTCAAAAAGAAAAAAAAGTGTTAACACACTTGAAGAGAATGAGGTCTCAAATAGCACTTCTCCAAGAAACAAAGCTGGTTAAAAATGACTACTCCGACTTAGTTAGAGATTGGGTTGGCTAAGAGGTCCACTCTAGTGCCCCCTCCAGAAAATGCAGGGTACACATTTTATTACATAAAAATCTCAAATGGTCACTTACCACTTCACTTACTGATTGTACAGGAAGGTGGGAATTGACCTTATGTTTCACTCTGTCTGGCCCTATTCTTTTAGGTAATCTATATGCCCCTAATCAGGATGACCCCTTTCTTTTTTTCATGGGTTATCCAATGTGATAACCTCCATTGCCCTTCCCCAGTGTCCTCTACTACTAGGAGGGGATTTTAATCTGACTAGAGATCCTGTGCTGGGCAGAAGTGGAAATGGGAAGGTGACACATACAAGGGGGACAGCAAGCCTTGGGACAACTAATGGTACAACTGGGCCTTACAGACAAGTAGTGGGTGATCCATCTAAGAGAGAGCGAGACTACACTTTCCACTGTGAGGTGCATGGCTCCTTCAGTATGCTTGACTACTGGCTTACCACCCTCCCCCGCCCGGCCCAAGTGGCCGCAGACTCAACTTTTGTCTCTATGGTTATCTCAGACCATGCTCTGGTACAATTATACCTCACATGGGGACCCATAGCCCCAACCTTCACTGTCTGGAGACTTGACCCCATATTACTGAGAGAACCAGAGTTCTTTCACTGGGCTCAAGAGGAATCCTTCCTATTCTTTCAGCCAGGTTCACCTGGGAGGCATACGAGACCACCATGAGGGGTAAGATAATGGCGTACACTGGTAGGTGAAGAAAGGGAGCAACAGCTTCACACCTTAGAGGCCCAACTGAAGTAGCCAGAAAACCAACTTAAAGTCCAACATCCCTCAGTGCCATATTCTCCCTTAAGCAGTATGGTTTGGGGCCTATAGTTGGAGGTTTACACCCTCCTGAGCAGGAAAGCTGAGATAGCCATTCTCTGGCTATGACATAAGTATTGGGAGAGAAGAGACAAGGAGTACAAGATGCTGGTCTACTAGCTGCAGAAATTACAGGTCAACAGACACATACCAGGTCTGCAAAATCAACAGGGGGGAAGAGATAACAGTTACAGAAAATCCCAAATTAAAGTTTTTTTCTTGGCCTCAGACAGTAGCTGTGTGTACAAAAAAGGCAGGCTGGCAAAATCTTTGACTTGTGCTATTCCAGTTCCAGTGGAGAGAGGGAAAGACTACTGTGGGTACCAGAGAAGTTTTACAGTTACAAAAAATCCCCAGTTTCTTTTCCTGGCTTCAGTGTGGCTGTGTGTACACTAGGGCAAGGGCAGCAGGATGGCAAAATACATCTTTGTGATGTCCAGCCCAGACTCAGAGGACAGAGGAATAGAGACTGCAGGGTGGCACACAATAAATGTAACAGTCCCAGAAATCCCAAATTGTTTTTCCTTGCTTCAGTGCTGCTGCGTGTATAAAGCAAGTGCAGCAGGCTGGCAAAATAAATCTTTGATTTATGCGATCCAATCACGAATAAAGATCATCATCGCCTACATTTATTCATGAATCACAAGTTTATGTATTAAAAAACTAAATACTGTTCAAACAATATACAAGTTAATGCGCCTGCCCTGTGCTGTTGCTGGCTGTGGGTGGCCCATGGGATAATCTGAATGTGACATGTAGCAGGCTGAGTGTTTACAGTACAACACAAGTAAAACACAAGCACTACACACAAGTGTCATAATCATCACTCATTCCCCATTATTCCTTATTATCATTAGTATTATAGTATATCACGTTACAAACTTACATTATGTATAAGCATTAACCAACCCCATTGTGGGATTGTGCTGCATGCGGCTAATGCACCATATGTATTTGCATCTCCAATTCAAATTCTGAGGCACACTTAACAGTTGCTGAATTTGGTCACTTAACAGTAACTGTACTGTAGGAGCCAGTCCGGTATTCTTGAAAGGAAGTGGTGGTGGACAGCTGTGCTGTTGGTGTGCTGTCAGTGTGTACACTGTACAGTCATGAGTCACGACACTAAATTTTTCCCCTGGCCTGTGGGTGGGAGTCATCAGAAGGACATCACGTTAGACGGATCTTGTGTTACAAAATGAATTAAAAGCGTTGATGAGGCACATTCAATTTGTCAGGTAGGTAGCGGCACTGCAAAAGACAGCAATCAGCCTAAAAAGGAAAACAAAATCGACCCCCCAAAATTGATTTTTTCATGTCTAAGGTTTCATCTTCCAAGCAAATGTTAGAATCCAAAAAAGGTGAATGTCTCGGATCATCATCAGTCTCAAGTAAAAAAAAAAAAAAAGTAATTTAGTTAAAAAAACGAAAGGCATGGTGGGTGCCACCTGCAGAGGCACTCAATGCTATGGAATAATTGCATACTATACTACTGCCAGTCCCTCATCTGAGTCTTCTGAGGTTGAACCTGATACCTGATGAGGGTAATACTAATAATAAAGATGAAGAAAATGATCAGGCAGCTCAAGGTTTACTAGAGGGGATGGAAATTGCAGATGAGGAAGAAACAGGCAGAAATGTTTTGGTTGTGGAGGGGGACAGTTGAAATAAACCACAAGAGGAACAGACCCAAGAAAAATCCTGGGGGGGGGGCCCTGAAACGGTGACTTAGGTGTTGTGCCTTTCTGGGAAAAAAACTAAAAAAATATCATCTTTTGTTTGGTCATATTTCTCCATTAATGCTTCCAATGAGTTGATAGTAACCTGCACTATTTGTAAATGGCCAGTCAGCAGGGTTAAAAAGAAAGCAGCACTGGGAACTTCAGCACTGAAAAAGCACCTAGACAGATGTCATAACATTACTGAGAACTCCAGCTGTGAATCTCAAAGAGAAAGTGACAGTGATAGCTCACTACACTCAGAGGTAACTCCCATAGATGAAAGTGGTGGCAGCCCTCGCAGCACTACACCTCCACCACCACTTTCTGCCATTCAAAGGACTCCTCCAACTGTTATTGAAAGTGATCATGTGTTTAAAAGCTCTCCTCCTTCAAGGAGATGGCTTACCATCTCAGAAACATGTAAGCGTAAAGCCCAATATGCATTGACTCACCCTGTTGCTGTTACAATAACCAAAACAATTTCAGAAATGATAGCTGTTGATTTGCTACCATATAACATGGTTGAACATGTAGGATTCGGGTGGCTGCTTGAGTACCTTGAACCTCGATAATAGTATACCATCATGGAAATAATTCTTGACAAAAAGGATTCCAGATCTTTACGATGTTGTATGTAAACAATTAAGACATGTCTTGTGCAGTGCTGTTGAGAGGGTGGTGCATCTCACAACATAAATCTGGACAAGCTGTTAGCCTTAACCCTTCATGTCTGTCATGGCACAATGGGCATGTTTTGATAATTCACGTCAGACTGGGGACAGTGAAACATTGCAGTTTGCTGTTCTAAGAATGTTTTATTTTCCATCTGAACATACCTCATACAACATCAATGAAGAGCTCCAAAAACCAATACAGCAATTGTTCACTTCACAGGGACTGTCAGTTGGCCTTATAGTTGCAGATAATGGGTCCAACATAAGGAAGGCCTTGGAGGAGGGTGGCTTTGTTCACATCCGCTGCTTTGCGCATTGCTTAAATTTAATAGTTCACGGTTTTCTCAATGACAACAAGGAGATTAAGGCTCTCATTAGCACTGGTAAAAGAATATACACTCATTTCAGTCACTCAAGCAGAGCCCGTCACTTGTTTGAAAACATGCAGCAGGAGCACAGTTTACCTTTGCACAGACTGATCCAAGACATTTCTACTCAATGGAATTTAACCTTTTATATGTTCCAAAGACTGCTGGAACAAAAGAAAGCTGTCAGGCAGTACACCTTAGAAAATAAAATTGGTAATGTAGATGTCTGAATTACTCCACCACAGTGGGCCATGCTGGAGTTTCTAATTTTTCTGCTCCAGCCGTTTGAAGAAATCACCAGAGAGGTTAGTGCAAACACAACAACTCTGAGTCAGGTGATACCCCTAATAAAAATGGTAAAATTCAGATTGAATCTGATTAGGGAAAAGTTAGAGAAGCAAGACAGTTCCATGAACACACAGGCTGTCAGTGGTGCTGACACATGCAGGTTGCCCTCCAGAATACAACGAGATCTAACAAGACGTATGATCAAAAACGTTGCAGATGATGACAAACTATGTAAAACGCTTCATTCTGAGTACTACATTAAAGCAACAATCTTGGACCCATGATACAAATCGAATCAACTATTGAATGATGATGATGACACTTGTTTTGAGAGAAAAAAAAAAAACTAGAAATAATTGATGAGGTGCCTGCTGTCATGGAACAGAGTACAACTGCAGCACCACATTCAGAATCTTCTTCAAAAGACAGCAGCACAGCATCAGGTGGCCCATCCTCTACTGTTGCGGCATTTTATTCCTCTTCCTCCTCAGCCACTGCAGCTGAATCTTCTTCTTCAACACCAGCCAAGCATAGCACTGTCCCAAACTCATTTAGTTCAGCTTCATGTCTCTGGAGTCACTTACAAGATTTTATTGTAACATCTTCTTTATCTGCCTCTTGTAACACAGCCTCAGCACAGACCATTGTTGAAATATACCTGGCAGAACCCAATATTAGCTGGAATGCTGATCCTTTGAAACACTGGAAATCCAAACAAAATATGTGGCCTGCTTTATTAAACATTACAATGAAGTACGTGAATTGCCCTTCGACTAGCGTCTGTTCAGAACAATTGTTCAGTTCGGCTGGTAACGTCATTACTGACACATGATCCTGTTTGACACCAGAAAATGCTGAGCGCCTCACATTTCTCAAAGTCAACATTCCTCACTTTAATTTTAAATATGATACCTGAATAAAATATACACTGACTGCTCTGAGCAGGCCCTATGTACAAAATACTTTCAAGCATTTGTGCCTATGGTGAAAATCTTTTGTGAACAGGGTCTGCTAGATGAGGTAGCAAGTAATTGCAACAAGTCAGGTCAGGATGGACTAGGCCAGGCCACTATGATCTCATGAGCAGCACAGAATAGAAAGAAATAACATCAGTGGGTTGAGAGTCGAAATACAGCAAGCAACTGCATTTCATGCCACAAACTTACTTGGTGGTACCTAGTACAGTACCACTATCTGATCTGGAAGGTAGGGTACTGCTGTCTACTACTACTACTATCAGTTTTTGCCCTTATGAGTCATGACTACTACTTATTTATCACTTTTTGTCCTTACTTTAGTCTTACTCCTTACTACTACTACTACTACTTATCACTTTTTTTGCTCTCAGCAACTGATCCTGAGTCCTGACTGTACTGTTTTAATTTTTGTACAGTCATGGCTTAGCTGCCTGAAAGTTCAGAAACTGAATGCTCTTTGTGTATTTCTCATATCCCCAATATTTGGCTGCAAATACTTCATAGAAAAAAATGCTACTAAATTGAAAATGCATATAATTTCTTTATTGTTTGTGTGTGTGTGTGTGTGTGTGTGTGTGGTATGCTAGCCTGGTTACATCGCACTTACAGTAACTGGGCTGAGATTATTACTATATGTTATTTGTGATACTTAAATTACTTGGCAGTGGCTGGCAGCAAGCAATTGTGGGACTAGGAAGGATGTCATTGTGTTGTGTTGTGTGTTATCAGGTCTTCAGGTGGCAGTGATAAACTTTTTTACGCCTGCCTGCACTTGACCAATGCGATGTATGTCGGGCTGCCTGCCTGGGTAGTAGTGATCACTATGTCTTTCGGTTTTCTTCTTTAAGGATTCAGCACCCTCAGCACATTGACCAGATTCAGTAGAAGTAGTGGTAGTACTAGAAAACATTACCACCTCTTGGACCAGATAGTGTACCATATACCACAGTACACTGGAGCATGCAAAGCAGTTGCATCATTCACATGAACAGGGTTGGTGATCTCTCCTAGTGCTGCTCATTTGATCATTCACATTCACTTTTTTGGCCTGTTTGGCTCTGACTGGAACATCCATCAAAATAATACTCACACAGCACCATTAATAAAAAAACAATCTTAGCTGCCTGGCAGTGCCTCGCGATGCTATGATATAGGTATTTACATCTATCTGTCTCTCTCTCTCGCTCGGTCTTTTCCAGTACACCCATATCATGGGCCTGAGCAGGATATGCCACCATTATAGGTCAGCTATAAAGGGGCTAGTAGTGACAGACTGCTTTTTATTTAGCAGTTTAATTTTTATACAAATAATCCAATAAATTACTTCCTTTGGGCCTGTGTGTCAAATGTAAGTGTCTTTGGCCACTTTTATGCATGTTCTCGCATTTTTTCAAATATTGGTCAATGAATCAGAACTAATCAGGATAAATCAGAACTTCACCATGTTCCAGTTCTTATTTAACAAGGGTCAGAACTTCACCGAGTTCTCCCGGCCCTAGTTAGTGCCCAGGAGATCAATCAAGTGATGAAAACTTTTTACTCCATCCTTTACACCTCCATGCATAAAGGCACTCCGGCTGGTAAACAGCCCTTTCTAGATCACCTGTCTCGGTTCCACCAAGTTGCATCAACAGCAAAGTTGTTGAAGGCCTTTACAATGACACTTCTTTGCTGATGGCGATCACATCGCTGCGGCAAAGTATCGATGGACCGCCGCAGCGCAAGATTCCTTTTACTGCTTTGCCCCAAGCACCATTTGGCTTAACGGCTCCACAAAAAATCAATTCCAGTCTGCACGTTAGGACACAATAAAAGGGCTTTATTTTATACAACTGCCCCATAAAGTTAAATACAAAAAGCACATACAGAATAGAGTAGCACACCCCCAACAAATGGAGCTTTCTTCCTTTTTGTAGTACTGTGGTGGTTGTGGCACTGACTTGTTTTCTCCTGAGCTGCATTAGTGTGTCTTTTGAATTAACTTTGCCCCACGCACCCCCAGACTTATGGATAACCAACTGGGGGGGCAGATTACAGGGAGAGTGGCTAACACCAGGAGTCGCTTTATCAGTACACTGCTCTGACAACCCGTTCAACACTGTGGATTTCGATTGGGTTGTGTCACTGTGATGATTTTTGCTCTCCTGGTGTCAGTGTAACAACAATATACCCCTGTCTCTTCCCAAGCTTATGCTACAACAATTACTTCTCCTAGATGCCCCAATAACTGAGGAGGAAGTGAGAGAGAATTAATGTCCTTACAAGTTGGGACATCCTCTGCAGGAGATGGATATCCAGTGGACTTCTTTCAGGCACTGGCACCCCAGGATGTCCCCATTCTGTCCCAGGTCTTTATAGATACTGAGGTCCAGGGCACATTACACCCTATGTTGGGGGAAGTCATAATTACAGTTCTTCTCAAGGAAGTTAAAGGCCCCACCCTTGCTGCTAGCTACAGCTCAATCACGCTAATTAATTTAGACAGCAAAGTAGATGCTAAGGTTTTAGTAAACAGGCTGTCTCCCCTACTTTCTACCCTAATACACCCATCCCAGGTAGGTTTCATTCCAGGGAGATACAGTGCTTACAATATCAAATCCCTAGTAAATCTGATTCACACAGCCCAAACACTTCAATCCCCAGCTGCAGCCATTGCAGTGGACTTTGGGAAGGCATTTGATTCCTGGAAAGGGATTACCTCAATCAAGTATTATTACATTTGGGATTTGGCACCAGATTTCAGACGCTGATACAAGCCCTGTACTTGGGCCCATCAGCACTGGTCTTTATCAATCGTATGCTCTCAGCCCCCTTTCAGCGAGGTAGAGGTATCCAACAGGGCTGCCCCCTTTCCCCCTCACTATTTGTATTAGCAGTAGAGACACTAGCTGCAGCTATTAGGCAGCACCCTGTTATACAGAGCATAAAAATAGGAGACCAAAGTTACCCCACACTCATGTATGCCAATAATTTGCTGATCCCTATTGCTGACCTGAAGACCACCATGGTACCCCTGCTCTCTCTTCTAACCCTATTTGCCTACCTCTCCAGCCTTAGGACGAATCAGGTGAAAACAGAGATCCTGCCCTCAATCCAACACTGCCAGTCTGACATAGTAGCAGGCTGAGGCCTAAGATGGGCAGAGGATGGTATTACTTATTTGGGGATCAAAATAGTCATGCAGCTGAAACAGATTTGGGAATTGAACCTCCAGCCACTGATTCAATCCTGCAGAATGGAGTTCAACAGGTGAAAACAGCTGAAACTCACACTAGCAGGGAAAACAGCAACCATTAAGAGGGTTACTGTCCCTAAATTCTTCTACTTACTAACCCATATCTCTGTAGCTGTTTTACAAACCTGGTTACAAAAGATGGATAGACTAATAGGAAAGTTTCTTTGGGAAGGTCAGAAGCCCCAATTTAGTTGGAGCAAATTTCGCTCCCACTGGAAGAGAGGAAGCCGGAACTTGCCATCGTTGGAGGGTTATAAGTATGTATTTCAAGCCATCCAAACTCTTCAATGGTTTAAATCCCTCACTGCACAAAAATCCCAATGGGTCCCCATGGAACAAGCTATGGGAGGTGTTACAACTCCCACTCCACTCCTCTATCTCTACATGGATAAGCACCATCCTCACCATCCCACTATATCTGCCTCTCCAAAGGCTGGGCATGGATTCACTGCAAACTAGGTTCCCCCAATACTGCTGTCCCACACTCCCCTATGGCACAACCCTTACATCCTGTTATATAACCATCAAATCGCTTGGTCTCAATGGAGCAGTAAAGGTATTCATTGTATGACAGACATCCTTGAACCTAACCAAGAGACAATTCTCACGTTTCAAACATTAAAGACCAAGAGGGACCTTCAGACAGGGACCACTGGTGATACTTAGAGATTAGGGAAGCAGTTAAGACCATGATGCAAGGCCCTAACCCCCAAAGTGGACAATACAGTGGATGAATGGTTATCAGTTTCCAGCTGGCTGGTTGGTAAAATCTACTCCAAACTGATGGAGGCCACACCCAATGAGACAAGAGCTGCTAAAGCCAGATGGGAAAAATACCTAGATTGTATAATTACTGATGAACAATAGTCCTGAGCCTGGCAACACACACACATTTCTTCAGGATGCACAAAGTCTCTTAATTCAAAATAAAATAATGCACCTATGGTATAGGACCCCAGCAATCCTACACCGAGCAAGGACACTAGACAATGACCATTGCTGGCACTGTCAATCGGGGGGGGGGGGGCCTGCCCTAAAATAGGCCCCCCCCCCAGAAACAGATTTGCCACATAGCCAGCAAGATACTACATAAACAAGATTCTGGTCAGCATTCAGTAAATGCTACTAGGTAAAAAACTAGCAGTGCAGCATCTGTCCCTTAGTGAGTTATGGTGACTAACTCTGTTAGCCATGCAGGCCAAGAGAGAGATATCCTGATCCCCTTACTTAACAGAGGCAATGTCCTCTCTCACTAAGGTAGCAGAAATGGACAGACTGTCTCGCTCCAGATCAAATAAAATGCAAAGGTACTACTGATGTTGGTCTCCCTACATGGCATACACCCACCCTCCCACAGGAATAGGCTAAACAAGACACAATGTGCAGCCGGAAAAGGACTGCAATACCGTCTCTCCAATCCCTCTCTTATCTCCCCCTCAAAAAAGGCAAAGGTATTTCCAGCCTGAGCCCATCAACTCATAAATGGGACTTGAAAAGAAATGTAGCTCTGCTGCTCTAGTCTAGTCAGGAGGGAAGTGGGACTTGAAAAGAAATGTGTCTCTGCCACTCCCGTGTCAGTGGGAAGAGGGACTTACAAGGAAATGTATCTCTACCACTCCCGTGTCATTGGGAAGAGGGACTTACAAGGAAATTTATCTCTACCACTCCGATGTCAGTGGGAAGAGGGACTTACAAGGAAATTTATCTCTACCACTCCCATGTCATTGGGAAGAGGGACTTACAAGGAAATGTATCTCTACCACTCCCATGTCATTGGGAAGAGGGACTTACAAGGAAATTTATCTCTACCACTCCGATGTCAGTGGGAAGAGGGACTTATAAGGAAATTTATCTCTACCACTCCCATGTCAGTGGGAAGAGGGACTTACAAGGAAATTTATCTCTACCACTCCCGTGTCATTGGCAAGGGGAGCATGAGCAGAAATGTAGCTCTGCCACTCTGGTCTTGGGGGAGGACTCTGGTGTTGGTGGGGGGGGACTTGTAAGGAGAAACATGGCTCTGCCACTCCGATCTTGGTGGGGCGGGGGACTTGAAAAGAAATGCAACTCTGCCACTTCTGTCTCAGCAGGAGACGGGACTTTAAAAGAAATGTGACTGCTGTTCCAGTCTTGGGAGGGGGGACTTGAACAGAAACCTGGCTCTGTTACTCCAGTCTTGGTAGGGAGGGGAGTGGAATGGAGTGGGACTTGAGCAGAAACATGTCTCTCAGAGGGAAGGGGGGACTCTGGTGTTGGTAGAGAGGCGGCACTCATATGGAAACATGTGACTCTGCCATGAGGTGCAGGCTGATCATGACGCCGATCAGCTGTTTGCTGGGCAGCGTCATGCAGACACAGCAAAGAACAACCCTGTGATTTGGGCAGATCTTATCTCTGAACTTCATGAAGTTTCCACCCAGCAAGCACAGAACAGTGTCATTGTCAGCCTGGCTGATCATTGGTCTGACACTGTCGAGCCTATTTCAGAGTGCCCTGCACTGGACCAGCAGTAACACACCTCTTAAATCCACTATCATAGAACTATGTTCACTTTGCACAACTGCAAGCAAACATAAAAAAAAAACAGAGTGCATTTAAAATAAAATAAACTTGCTATATGTTTATCTTCAATGAGGTTTTACTAGTTGTCACGTTTTCTTGTTTAACCTGGCAAGGGTTTGTTTGGATCAGATCTAGCAGAATGCCTAACTGTGTCTATAAGTTCCCATAAATGGGGTCAATAAAAAAATTATGATGTTACTGAAAACCAGTGCTCAGGCTAAATAAGTATACTAATTCAAAATGAACATAGGTGCTAACAGTATGCTGACAAGCAATCAGATTACATAATTTCTGAGGACCTTAAAAAAAAAAGACTAGGCACCACCACACCAGCTTAATAACAAGAACCCCATGTTGAAAACTTGGGACTAAAACTCCCAAAAGTGGCTCAGATATCAACCTGAGTTGAAACCCCACATTGATTGCCATTATAGGGCTTACCGTGATTTTCTTGTTTGCGGTTGGCTTTTGAAGAGTGCAGACGTGTTCCCGGTCCACAGAAGATCAAGTGCCAGACCTCGGAGGTAAGTATGGGCGAGGGGGATGCAGGAGGTGGGGTGCAGAGGAGGATGAGGGACGGGCGGCAGGACAATGAGGAACCGCTTTTTTTCTGTAGGTTTTAAAAAAAAAAACCATGGGGACATTTTTTTAACAGGTGCAATACTATGAAAAATAAACTGTGGCACACTGGGCTGGGCTCCTATGTGCCAGACTAGTGGCGGGGGGGATCAATGCTGACACGGGGATTGGGCACCCTGAGGACGGCTGAAAAAAAGGGGGCGTAGGGGACATGTCCGACACTAGGAGTGGTTATCCCGGTGTTGGAAAAAGATAATTACTTTGGCACACTGAGGTGGGCTCCCAGTGTGCCACAATAGTGGGGGGGGGATGCCAACATGGGGACTGTGCACCCCGTTGTCAGAAAAAGATATGTTCGGGCTTGGGGGGCATGCTGACATGGGGACTTGGCACCCCATTGTTGGCTTTGTGAGGAGTGTGTGGTGGGCGGCAGGAGACGCCAATTATGCAAAGCCATGGTGGGGCTCATTTATTTATTTCACCAGGAAAGGCACACTGAGCAAATGAGTTGCTTGTAAGTCCAGCCATGCACATTACTGTGCACTGTAATGTGCATGGCTGAAATGTGCCTGGTTGCTGGGAAGGGGGAGGTGGGGGGATCTGCCACTGTAATGACGAAACTGTCTGTGATTGGAGTGACAGATTTCTTTCAAGTCGGGTGCTCGCTCTGAATATGCCATCATCAGCAGCAACTCTGTTGATTGGTGGCCGAGGGACGTGCCCCTGAAAGCATTGGCTGGATTGGCCAAACACTGCCATACCTCTGCAATGCTCTACTCACCTCAAAATGTTTCTTGTGCACTGTGCTCGCAAGCAAACATAAAAAGGAGTATATTACTTTTACAATTACTTCTCCTAGATGCCCCAATAACTGAGGAGGAAGTGAGAGAGAATTAATGTCCCTACAATTTGGGACATCCTCTGCAGGAAATGGATATCCAGTGGACTTCTTTCAGGCACTGGCACCCCAGGTTGTCCCCATTCTGCCCCAGGTCTTTATAAATACTGAGGTCCAGGGCACATTACCCCCTATGTTGGGGGAAGTCATAATTACTGTTCTTCTCAAGGAAGTTAAAGGCCCCACCCTTGCTGCTAGCTACAGCTCAATCACGCTAATTAATTTAGACAGGAAAGTAGATGCTAAGGTTTTAGCAAACAGGCTGTCTCCCCTACTTTCTACCCTAATACACCCATCCCAGGTAGGTTTCATTCCAGGGAGATACAGTGCTTACAATATCAAATCCCTAGTAAACCTGATTCATACAGCCCAAACCCTTCAATCCCCAGCTGCAGCCATTGCAGTGGACTTTGGGAAGGCATTTGTTTCCTGGAACGGGATTATCTTAATCAAGTATTATTACATTTGCGATTTGGCACCAGATTTCAGACGCTGATACAAGCCCTGTACTTGGGCCCATCAGCACTGGTCTCTATCAATCGTATGCTCTCAGCCCCCTTTCAGCTAGGTAGAGGTATCCGACAGGGCTGCCCCCTTTCCCCCTCACTATTTGTATTAGCAGTAGAGACACTAGCTGCTGCTATTAGGCAGCACCCTGTTATACAGAGCATAAAAATAGGAGACCAAAGTTACCCCACACTCATGTATGCCAATAATTTGCTGATCCCTATTGCTGACCTGAAGACCACCATGGTACCCCTGCTCTCTCTTCTAACCCTATTTGCCTATCTCTCCAGCCTTAGGATGAATCAGGTGAAAACAGAGATCCTGCCCTCAATCCAACACTGCCAGTCTGACATAGTAGCAGGCTGAGACCTAAGATGGGCAGAGGATGGTATTACTTTATTTGGGGATCAAAATAGTCATGCAGCTGAAACAGATTTGGGAATTGAACCTCCAGCCACTGATTCAATCCTGCAGAATGGAGTTCAACAGGTGAAAACAGCTGAAACTCACACTAGCAGGGAAAACAGCAAACCATTAAGAGGGTTACTGTCCCTAAATTCTTCTACTTACTAACCCATATCTCTGTAGCTGTTTTACAAACCTGGTTACAAAAGATGGATAGACTAATAGGAAAGTTTCTTTGGGAAGGTCAGAAGCCCCAATTTAGTTGGAGCAAACTTCGCTCCCACTGGAAGAGAGGAAGCCGGAACTTGCCATGGTTAGAGGGTTATAAGTATGTATTTCAAGCCATCCAAACTCTTCAATGGTTTAAATCCCTCACTGCACAAAAACCCCAATGGGTCCCCATGGAACAAGCTATGGGATGTGTTACAACTCCCACTCCACTCCTCTATCTCTACATGGATAAGCACCAACCTCACCATCCCACTATATCTGCCTCGTCCAAAGGCTGGGCATGGATTCACTGCAAACTAGGTTCCCCCAATACTGCTGTCCCACACTCCCCTATGGCACAACCCTTACGTCCTGTTATATAACCTTCAAATCGCTTAGTCTAAATGGAGCAGTAAAGGTATTCATTGTATGACAGACATCCTTGAACCTAACCAAGAGACAATTCTCACGTTTCAAACATTGAAGACCAAGAGGGACCTTCAGACAGGGACCACTGGTGATACTTACAGATTAGGGAAGCAGTTAAAGGCCGTGAAGCAAGGTCCTAACCCCCCCCCCAAAGTGGACAATACAGTGGATGAATGGTTATCAGTGTCCAGCTGGCTGGTTGGTCAAATCTACTCCAAACTGATGGAGGCCACACCCAGTCAGACAAGAGTTGCTAAAGCCAGATGGGAAAAATACCTAGATTGTCTAATTACTGATGAACAATAGTCCTGAGCCTGGCAACACACACACATTTCTTCAGGATGCACAAAGTCTCTTAATTCAAAATAAGATTATGCACCTATGGTATAGGACCCCAGCAATCCTACACCGAGCAAGGACACTAGACAATGACCATTGCTGGCACTGTCAATCGGGGAAGGGGGCGGCTTGCCCAAAAATAGGCCCCCCGGAAACAGATTTGCCACATAGCCAGCAAGATACTACATAAACAAGATTCTGGTCAGCATTCAGTAAATGCTACTAGGTAAAAAACTAGCAGTGCAGCATCTGTCCCTTAGTGAGTTATGGTGACTAACTCTGTTAGCCATGCAGGCCAAGAGAGAGATATCCTGATCCCCTTACTTAACAGAGGCAATGTCCTCTCTCACTAAGGTAGCAGAAATGGACAGACTGTCTCACTCTAGATCAAATAAAATGCAAAGGTACTACCGATGTTGGTCTGCCTACATGGCATACACCCACCCTCCCACAGGAATAGGCTAAACAAGACACAATGTGCAGCCCGAGAAGGACTGCAATACCGTCTCTCCAATCCCTCTCTTATCTCCCCCTCAAAAAAGGCAAAGGTATTTCCAGCCTGAGCCCATCAACTCATAAGTGGGACTTGAAAAGAAATGCAGCTCTGCTGCTCTAGTCTAGTCAGGAGGGAAGTGGGACTTGAAAAGAAATGTGTCTCTGCCACTCCCGTGTCATTAGGAAGAGGGACTTACAAGGAAATGTATCTCTACCACTCCTGTGTCATTGGGAAGAGGGATTTACAAGGAAATGTATCTCTACCACTCCCGTGTCATTGGGAAGAGGGACTTACAAGGAAATTTATCTCTACCACTCCGATGTCAGTGGGAAGAGGGACTTACAAGGAAATTTATCTCTACTACTCCAATGTCAGTGGGAAGAGGGACTTACAAGGAAATTTATCTCTACCTCTCCCATGTCATTGGCAAGGGGAGCATGAGCAGAAATGTAGCTCTGCCACTCTGGTCTTGGGGGAGGACTCTGGTGTTGGTGGGGGGGACTTGTAAGGAGAAACATGGCTCTGCCACTCCGATCTTGGTGGGGTGGGGGACTTGAAAAGAAATGCAACTCTGCCACTTCTGTCTCAGCAGGAGACGGGACTTTAAAAGAAATGTGACTGCTGTTCCAGTCTTGGGAGGGGGACTTGAACAGAAACCTGGCTCTGTCACTCCAGTCTTGGTAGGGAGGAGTGGAATGGAGTGGGACTTGAGCAGAAACATGTCTCTCAGAGGAAGGGGACTCTGGTGTTGGTAGAGGTGGCACTCATATGGAAACATGTGACTCTGCAATGAGGTGCAGGCTGATCATGACACCGATCAGCTGTTTTCTGGGCAGCGTCATGCAGACACAGCAAAGAACAACCCTGTGATTTGGGCAGATCTTATCTCTGAACTTCATGAAGTTTCCACCCAGCAAGCACAGAACAGTGTCATTATCAGCCTGGCTGATCATTGGTCTGACACTGTCGAGCCCATTTCAGAGTGCCCTGCACTGGACCAGCAGTAACACACCTCTTAAATCCACTATCATAGAACTATGTTCACTTTGCACAACTGCAAGCAAACATAAAAAAAAAACAGAGTGCATTTAAAATAAAATAAACTTGCTATATGTTTATCTTCAATGAGGTTTTACTAGTTGTCAGGTTTTCTTGTTTAACCTGGCAAGAATTTGTTTGGATCAGATCTAGCAGAATGCCTAACTGTGTCTATAAGTTCCCATAAATGGGATCAATAAAAAAATTATGATGTTACTGAAAACCAGTGCTCAGGTTAAATAAGTATACTAATTCAAAATGAACATAGGTGCTAACAGTATGCTGACAAGCAATCAGATTGCATAATTTCTGAGGCCCTTAAAAAAAAAAAGAGACTAGGCACCACCACACCAGCTTAATAACAAGAACACCATGTTGAAAATTTGGGACTAAAACTCCCAAAAGTGGCTGCGATATCAACCTAAGTTGAACCCCCACATTGATTGCCATTATAGGGCTTACCGTGATTTTCTTGTTTGCGGTCAGCTTTTGAAGAGTGCAGACGTGTTCCCGGTCCACAGAAGATCGAAGTGCCAGACCTCCGGAGGTAAGTATGGGCGAGGCGGGGGGATGCGGGGAGGTGGGGTGCGCAGAGGGAGGGATGAGGGAGGGGCGGCGAGGACAATGAGGAACCGTTTTCTTTTTCTGTAGGTTTTAAAAAAAAAACCATGGGGAGATTTTTTTTAACAGGTGCAATACTATGAAAAATAAACTGTGGCACACTGGGGTGGGCTCCTAGTGTGCCAGACTAGTGGCGGGGGGGATCAATGCTGACACGGGGATTGGGCACCCTGAGGTCGGCTGAAAAAAAGGGGGCGTGGGGGACGTATCTGACACTAGGAGTGGTTATCCCGGTGTTGGAAAAAGATAATTACTTTGGCACACTGAGGTGGGCTCCCAGTGTGCCACAATAGTGGGGAGGGGCATGCCAACATGGGGATTGTCCACCCCGTTGTCAGCAAAAGATATGTTCGGGCTTGGGGGCATGCTGACATGGGGACTGGGCACCCCATTGTTGGCTTTGTGAGGAGTGTGTGGTGGGCGGCAGGAGACGCCAATTATGCAAAGCCATGGTGGGGCTCATTTATTTATTTCACCAGGAAAGGCACACTGAGCAAATGAGTTGCTTGTAAGTCCAGCCATGCACATTACTGTGCACTGTAATGTGCATGGCTGAAATGTGCCTGGTTGCTGGGAAGGGGGGGGGGATCTGCCACTGTAATGACGAAACTGTCTGTGATTGGAGTGACAGATTTCTTTCAAGTCGGGTGCTCGCTCTGAATATGCCATCATCAGCAGCAACCCTGTTGACTGGTGGCCGAGGGACGTGCCCCTGAAAGCATTCGCTGGATTTGCCAAACACTGCCATACCTCTGCAATGCTCTACTCACCTCAAAATGTTTCTTGTGCACTGTGCTCGCAAGCAAACATAAAAAGGAGTATATTACTTTTATAATTACTTCTCCTAGATGCCCCAATAACTGAGGAGGAAGTGAGAGAGAATTAATGTCCCTACAAGTTGGGACATCCTCTGCAGGAAATGGATATCTAGTGGACTTCTTTAAGGCACTGGCAAACCAAGTTGTCCCCATTCTGTCCCAGGTCTTTATAAATACTGAGGTCCAGGGCACATTACCCCCTATGTTGGGGGAAGTCATAATTACTGTTCTTCTCAAGGAAGTTAAAGGCCCCACCTTTGCTGCTAGCTACAGCTCAATCACGTTAATTAATTTAGACAGCAAAGTAGATGCTAAGGTTTTAGTAAACAGGCTGTCTCCCCTACTTTCTACCCTAATACACCCATCCCAGGTAGGTTTCATTCCAGGGAGATACAGTGCTTACAATATCAAATCCCTAGTAAACCTGATTCACACAGCCCAAACGCTTCAATCCCCAGCTGCAGCCATTGCAGTGGACTTTGGGAAGGCATTTGATTCCTGGAACGGGATTATCTCAATCAAGTATTATTACATTTGGGATTTGGCACCAGATTTCAGATGCTGATACAAGCCCTGTACTTGGGCCCATCAGCACTGGTCTCTATCAATCGTATGCTCTCAGCCCTCTTTCAGCTAGGTAGAGGTATCCAACAGGGCTGCCCCCTTTCCCCCTCACTATTTGTATTAGCAGTAGAGACACTAGCTGCAGCTATTAGGCAGCACCCTGTTATACAGAGCATAAAAATAGGAGACCAAAGTTACCCCACACTCATGTATGCCAATAATTTGCTGATCCCTATTGCTGACCTGAAGACCACCATGGTACCCCTGCTCTCTCTTCTAACCCTATTTGCCTACCTCTCCAGCCTTAGGATGAATCAGGTGAAAAGAGAGATCCTGCCCTCAATCCAACACTGCCAGTCTGACATAGTAGCAGGCTGAGGCCTAAGATGGGCAGAGGATGGTATTACTTATTTGGGGATCAAAATAGTCATGCAGCTGAAACAGATTTGGGAATTGAACCTCCAGCCACTGATTCAATCCTGCAGAATGGAGTTCAACAGGTGAAAACAGCTGAAACTCACACTAGCAGGGAAAACAGCAACCATTAAGAGGGTTACTGTCCCTAAATTCTTCTATTTACTAACCCATATCTCTGTAGCTGTTTTACAAACCTGGTTACAAAAGATGGATAGACTAATAGGAAAGTTTCTTTGGGAAGGTCAGAAGCCCCAATTTAGTTGAGCAAACTTCGCTCCCACTGGAAGAGAGGAAGCTGGAAGTTGCCATGGTTGGAGGGTTATAAGTATGTATTTCAAGCCATCCAAACTCTTCAATGGTTTAAATCCCTCACTGCACAAAAACCCCATTTGGTCCCCATGGAACAAGCTATGGGACGTGTTACAACTCCCACTCCACTCCTCTATCTCTACATGGATAAGCACCATCCTCACCATCCCACTATAACTGCCTCGTTCAAAGGCTGGGCATGGATTCACTGCAAACTAGGTTCCCCCAATACTGCTGTCCCACACTCCCCTATGGCACAACCCTTACGTCCTGTTATATAACCTTCAAATCGCTTGGTCTAAATGGAGCAGTAAAGGTATTCATTGTATGACAGACATCTTTGAACCTAACCAAGAGACAATTCTCACATTTCAAACATTAAAGACCAAGAGGGACCTTCAGACAGGGACCACTGGTGATACTTACAGATTAAGGAAGCAGTTAAGGCCGTGAAGCAAGGCCCTAACCCCCCAAAGTGGACAATTCAGTGGATGAATGGTTATCAGTTTCCAGCTGGCTGGTTGGTCAAATCTACTCCAAACTGATGGAGGCCACACCCAGTCAGACAAGAGTTGCTAAAGCCAGATGGGAAAAATACCTAGATTATCTAATTACTGATGAACAATAGTCCTGAGCCTGGCAACACACACACATTTCTTCAGGATGCACAGTCTCTTAATTCAAAATAAGATAATGCACCTATGGTATAGGACCCCAGCAATCCTACACCGAGCAAGGACACTAGACAATGACCATTGCTGGCACTGTCACATCGGGGCTTGCCTAAAATACGCCGAAACAGATTTGCCACATAGCCAGCAAGATACTACATAAACAAGATTCTGGTCCGCATTCAGTAAATGCTACTAGGTAAAAAACTAGCAGTGCAGCATCTGTTCCTTAGTGAGTTATGGTGACTAACTCTGTTAGCCATGCAGGCCAAGAAAGCGATATTCTGATCCCCTTACTTAACAGAGGCATTGTCCTCTCTCACTAAGATAGCAGAAATGGACAGACTGTCTCACTCCAGAGCAAATAAAATGCAAAGGTACTACCGATGTTGGTCTGCCTACATGGCATACACCCACCCTCCCACAGGAATAGGCTAAACAAGACACAATGTGCAGCCCGAGAAGGGCTGCAATACCGTCTCTCCAATCCCTCTCTTATCTCCCCCTCAAAAAAGGCAAAGGTATTTCCAGCCTGAGCCCATCAACTCATAAGTGGGACTTGAAAAGAAATGCAGCTCTGCTGCTCTAGTCTAGTCAGGAGGGAAGTGGGACTTGAAAAGAAATGTGGCTCTGCCACTCCCATGTCAGTGGGAAGAGGGACTTACAAGGAAATTTATCTCTACCACTCCTGTGTCATTGGGAAGAGGGACTTACAAGGAAATGTATCTCTACCACTCCCATGTCATTGGGAAGAGGGACTTACAAGGAAATGTATCTCTACCACTCCCTTGTCATTGGGAAGAGGGACTTACAAGGAAATTTATCTCTACCACTCCCGTGTCAGTGGGAAGAGGGACTTACAAGGAAATTTATCTCTACCACTCCCGTGTCATTGGGAAGAGGGACTTACAAGGAAATGTATCTCTACCACTCCCATGTCAGTGGGAAGAGGGACTTACAAGGAAATTTATCTCTACCACTCCCATGTCATTGGCAAGGGGAGCATGAGCAGAAATGTAGCTCTGCCACTCTGGTCTTGGGGAAGGACTCTGGTATTGGTGGGGGGGGGACTTGTAAGGAGAAACATGGCTCTGCCACTCCGATCTTGGTGGGGCGGGGGACTTGAAAAGAAATGCAACTCTGCCACTTCTGTCTCAGCAGGAGACGGGACTTTAAAAGAAATGTGACTGCTGCTCCAGTCTTGGGAGGGGGACTTGAACAGAAACCTGGCTCTGTCACTCCAGTCTTGGTGGGAAGGGGAGTGGAATGGAGTGGGACTTGAGCAGAAACATGTCTCTCAGAGGGAAGGGGGGACTCTGGTATTGGTAGAGAGGTGGCACTCATATGGAAACATGTGACTCTGCCATGAGGTGCTGGCTGATCATGACACCGATCAGCTGTTTGCTGGGCAGCGTCATGCAGACACAGCAAAGAACAACCCTGTGATTTGGGCAGATCTTATCTCTGAACTTCATGAAGTTTCCACCCAGCAAGCACAGAACAGTGTCATTGTCAGCCTGGCTGATCATTGGTCTGACACTGTCGAGCCCATTTCAGAGTGCCCTGCACTGGACCAGCAGTAACACACCTCTTAAATCCACTATCATAGAACTATGTTCACTTTGCACAACTGCAAGCAAACATAAAAAAAAAAAAACAGAGTGCATTTAAAATAAAATAAACTTGCTATATGTTTATCTTCAATTAGCTTTTACTAGTTGTCAAGTTTTCTTGTTTAACCTGGCAAGGGTTTGTTTGGATCAGATCTAGCAGGATGCCTAACTGTGTCTATAAGTTCCCATAAATGGGATCAATAAAAAAAGTATGATGTTACTGAAAACCAGTGCTCAGGCTAAATAAGTATACTAATTCAAAATGAACATAGGTGCTAACAGTATGCTGACAAGCAATCAGATTGCATAATTTCTGAGGCCCTTAAAAAAAAAAAGAGAATAGGAACCACCACACCAGCTTAATAACAAGAACACCATGTTGAAAATTTGGGACTAAAACTCCCAAAAGTGGCTGAGATATCAACCTAAGTTGAACCCCCACATTGTTTGCCATTATAGGGCTTACCGTGATTTTCTTGTTTGCGGTCAGCTTTTGAAGAGTGCAGACGTGTTCCCGGTCCACAGAAGATCGAAGTGCCAGATCTCCGGAGGTAAGTATGGGTGAGGGGGGGATGTGGGGAGGTGGAGTGTGCAGAGGGAGGGATGAGGGAGGGGCGGCAAGGACAATGAGGAACTGTTTTCTTTTTCTGTAGGTTTAAATAAAAAACCATGGGGACATTTTTTTTAACAGGTGCAATACTATGAAAAATAAACTGTGGCACATTGGGGTGGGCTCCTAGCATGCCAGACTAGTGGCGGGGGGGATCAATGCTGACACGGGGATTGGGCACCCTGAGGTCGGCTGAAAAAAAGGGGGCATGGGGGACATATCCGACACTAGGAGTGGTTATTCCGGTGTTGGAAAAAGATAATTTCTTTGGCACACTGAGGTGGGCTCCCAGTGTACCACAATAATGGGGGGGGATGCCAACACGGGGATTGTGCACCCCGTTGTCAGCAAAAGATATGTTCGGGCTTGGGGGGCATGCTGACATGGGGACTGGGCACCCCATTGTTGGCTTTGTGAGGAGTGTGTGGTGGGCGGCAGGAGACGCCAATTATGCAAAGCCATGGTGGGGCTCATTTATTTATTTCACCAGGAAAGGCACACTGAGCAAATGAGTTGCTTGTAAGTCCAGCCATGCACATTATTGTGCACTGTAATGTGCATGGCTGGAATGTGCCTGGTTGCTGGGAAGGGGGGGGGATCTGCCACTGTAATGACGAAACTGTCTGTGACTGGAGTGACAGATTTCTTTCAAGTCGGGTGCTCGCTCTGAATATGCCATCATCATCATCAGCAACCCTGTTGATTGGTGGCCGAGGGACGTGCCCCTGAAAGCATTCGCTGGATTGGCCAAACACTGCCATACCTCTGCAATGCTCTACTCACCTCAAAATGTTTCTTGTGTACTGTGCTCACAAGCAAACATAAAAAGGAGTATACATTTATTTACTCACAGAACCTTGATATTCCAATACGTTCTTCACACAGTGTTATCATGAAAAACTCTTATAGCTAAAAATAAAGTGCTGGTCTGTGTATTACTAACTGCTGAGACAGCAGAGGATGAGGAGAAAAACTGCCACAGAATCTGACCTGTTTCGCTGTGCACCTCATCAGGGAGTAGTGTGTGCAGTATACCATGGCCATTTATATGCTCGCATTTAAAGTGACAGTGCTCAATTGAAAAAATCAGCAGTATATGCAAAATACATATTATAAAATGTGTAGTGATGCTGTATATAAAACTTTCACATTACATTCAATACATGTACTCTATTTCTGAATGCCTCACTATATTTAAAAAAAAAGTCAAAAAGATTCATTTGGTTTGTATAGATATACAGACAGAAATCACTTAATTTCTTGCATTAGAATAGCAACCAAGGTGGCAATGCAGGCAATTGCATATATAAAATCAGCCTTATATCAGATCAGCCATGGGAAACAAAGGGGGCAATAATGGGGCATGCACTGTATTACTGCATAATAAATAACATAATATACACAAGCCACCGAAAATGAGTAAAAAGACAAAGGAGCCATTTAAAGTCCACAACAGTCAATAGTCTGGTGTCTCTCTCCCTCTGACATTTATATCTGTAAAGACAATTGTTGCTTCCAAATATGCTAAAGGGACACCCCGTTATTATTTCCAAAATATATCTTCCACATGGCAGCCAGCACCATTAAAGTCCCTGGACACTCTTCTGGTCTTGCTGGGTGGAAACTTCATGTAGTTCAAAGAAAAGAGGTGCCCATATCATAGGGTGGCTCTTTCCTTTGACCTCCATAACACTGCCCAGCAAACAGAGCTGATCAGGGAAAGGGGAAATTGTTTAACCAGGAAATGCACACTGAGCTGAAGCTTGCTTCCAGGTGTGACCTGGGAGCATAAGGAAGTTAAATGACTTTCTCAGGGTCACACATATGCAAGTGTGGGCTGTGGGATTCAAATTCAGGTCTCCTGGTTTGCAGCTTAGTGCCCTAGACCACAACGCCATACTGTCTCCTTATCAGCATTATGATCAGCCTGCTGTGGTCCTCCCCTCAATGTAAGAACAATCCTTCCCACCCCTTCCTTTTTACTTTTCCAACACTGGTGTGCCCATTTCCCCGCTGTCAGTTAGTACCCCCCACCCCACCCATTTTACTGTGTGACACCAGGAGCCCATCCCTGCTGCCAACAAACATAATAGTAACACTAGAGTGCCCAATCACCAGTCTCAGTACTGGAAATAAAATGGCCTCTCAGTCCTCCCACCCCTTCCTTCTTAATTTTCCAGTGAAGATGAAATGCGAATCCAGGAATGGGACTGTTGCAGTGTCAAAACAGGTAGCCAACCTGAAAGTTCAAATAGTAGGGAAAGAAACTACATTCATGGAGACTTAAGGAGAAGCACCAGTGCTTTGGAATTAATATGAAATACAGCTTTTATTTATAAATGATGCTGCAAAGAAATGCGTAGGATGAGCTATAAATCACTGCTGGCCATGGTGCTTTGAGTTTCACACTTTTCAGCTACTTTCAGCCTACTGCCACCATTACCTTACCCCTACCTGGCCCTCCCACTCAGCACCTACACCCCCATGCCCCACCCCCATTTACCTACCAGGGATTCAATGCTGTAATCCTGTCTGTATCAGAAACACATGTTCCGCTCTTCAACGAACCAGGAATTGAGGAAATCAGGTATACGTTCAATGTATTTCAATGGATTTAGAATGTGTCTTCATAACTTGGTCATTTTTGAATATTTTATTCCCCAAATTTTCAACATGGCCTTTTTGGAACCCTACCTCATAAACAAGGGTGGCTAAATTATACAAATCTACCACAAAAGGTAATTTTGTGGTCGCTGTACGAAATCACATTTTGGGCAGGATTTGAAGCCTTCTCTGCCCTTGTTCATGAGGTGGGGTGATAAGAAAGCTGTATTGAAAATTTGAAGATATTAAAAAGTTATGAGCGTACACTGACATTTTTCAATGCACACTTGTAACTTTGGTAGTTTTCAATATTTTGACACAAAATGTTCAACATAGCCATGTTTTTCACACCACCTCATGAAAATGATGGCCTTCATTTTTTCAAATCCTGGCCAAAATGTGTTTTCTTACTTGTAGCATGAAAACACCTTTTGGGCAGGATTTGAACGTTTTCTCCACATTTGTTCATGAGGTGGGGTCATAAAAAAGCTATGTTGAACATATGGGATAAAAATATTAAAAAACAACAAAGTTACAAGCATGTATTGACATTTTTCAATGCACGCTCATAACTCTGGTAATTTTCAATATTTTAACCTGAAATATTCAACATGGCCATTTTTCACACCAACTCATGAACATGGCAGCTGTCATTTTTCAAATCCCGGCCAAAATGTGTTTTCACACTTGTGGTGCAAAATGATGTTTCGGATGCTGTTTTATAAATGTCACCTGTCATATTCATTTCAGAATGAGTGGTCATGAAAAGACTAGGTAGAACATCTGGGGTCAAAATGTGAAAGAAAAAAAAAAAAACTAAGTTATGACAAAATGTTGAATTATTCCAATGTTTACATCTAACTGTTTTTTGCAGATTTGGTCCCCTAATGTTCAACATATCCCTTTGGGTTACTCCACCCCCTGAATATGGCAGGTGTCATTTTTCAAATTACCTCCGAAACTTGTTTTTTGCTGTCACACTGTAAAAATCTTCCTGTTTTGATCATAATGTCTGGTTATAAAAATGCTTGGAAATTTGGGGTCAAAATGTGGGAGGTCACTGAAAATTAGATATTGACTCACAGCTGGATCTTGAGTAAATACCAATCTAAAAATGTGTAAGAACATTACACCACTGAAAATGAGATAGTGCAGCTCATCAGGTCTGTCCTGGGTAAACATTTAGTAAAAACGTGTACATGGAAGACCTGGCACTACAGCAATGCAAGCAGCGAACATTCGTCATTGAGAGATGCTTGTCATTATTTTCCTCACAACACTGCTTGAACAATAAGTATGGTGTGGCCCCAGCTCATTTTATTAATCATTCCTGGTCCACAGCAGTTTAAAATCTGTTACTTTGGCTTTTTAGTTTTTCAAGGTTTAGTATGATTTTAAAGGGGTCTACTGTGGAACATAAAACAAAAAGGCAATATTAAATGCAAAGAACACCCAGCTGCACCACCACTGAAAAATCCTACACTTATTATAAATCATGATACAACCCTAACTCACCTGACCACAGCAGATGTCAGTGTCATTGGCAAGACAAGACCCTGTAGTTATCTTAGAGCGTTTGCTTACTTTGTCTCATTACTTTACACTCTTTCTGCTCTCAGTAGCAAATAATTCATTTATCCTCTTAGCCACAGGACTCAGAAACTGTCACTTCATTTTGTTATGGCAATTGTGAAGATCAGCAAGCATGTCTTTGAGATGTCCTTTTGGGCATCAAGCAGTGTGAGCTGGGCAGAACTTAATCCTCTAGATGCATTTTAAGTGAAGTAGTTTGGGCTTACAATGTACCATGGCATTGGCCACCCTCTAACTCTCATGTATGGGAGCCTAGACCAAAATAAAGCTACTTTCTCATGGCCATGTCTTAACATGCCATCAGACTACTCTCCCAACCCCAAGGGAAACATCCTCAGCACAGTTGTAGGGCATTTTTACCCAGGGTCCCTATCCCGAAATGTCTACACAATACCTGTATCATTGCAACTTCTCCTACTTTACTGTCAGCACCTCTTCTCCTAGCACTGTATTTGGTATCTTCAAGGGCCTCTTCCTAAGCACAGGTATGTTCATGATCTCACCCTCTCTAAGGTCTCCAAAGATTCAAGTGGACTGTCCACAGGCCACCTGACTGGGTGCTCCCCTTAAGGGGTAACCCTCCATTGTCACCACTCTCTCCCTGTGATCCCACTACAGACCATCAGTATTGAAGGGGATCTCTATTAAATTAGGGCCCCACTTCCGAGGTTTGCATGGACCTTCTTGAGCCATCTTTCTCCTAGCTGCTTCCAGCTTACACCAGACTTACTTCTGGTCAGTAGCACCCAGCTAAGAGCCCATCTCTCGCCTGGCTAACTAGAGACACTCTTTTATCCGAAAAACTCCCTACCACTCCTGTTCTCATTGAGACTTGGTACCAACTGAGCCAGAGTCAGGGCAGGCATCTCATGGGGAAACAACTACCACCCTCTAGCTGGAGGAGGAGATAATAACATGACAAGAAGTCATACTAGTTCTGCTTGTTAAACATGCTCCTGACAATGAGAACCAAACAAATTCTTATCTGTGACTTTTTTTACTTGATGTTTTTTATTTGGCATAGATTAGGGACTAAGTTTCTCTGGGTAACCTTAAGTGATAAGGACTTTAAAGTGAGTATAACATTGGGCTTTTTTTTTCTCCACTGGGATACTATGCCATGGAGTGGACAGGAGAGAAAAGTTGTGGAAGAGACACCAAAGCCAGAGAGTCTAGTTGCCATAGAGTACAGCTACTGGACGGGATGGCAGAGTCTGAGGGTTCAACTGCTGGGGGGGAGGGGGGATTCTACAATTAGAGGGTCCAGCTGTTGGAAGGAACACCAGAAGAGCTGGAGGATCTGGCTCAAAAATATCCAGCATGCTGCAAATGTGAATATAAAGGTGAACATGAAGATATAAATAAAGGTGAAAATGAACACTATATCCAGCACCACTCTGAACCAAATATAGCGATAAAATACATTTATTCAGTGCTGAAAATAAAAAATGAAAATAACATACTGCCTGATGCATTTCAGACAGACAGTCCTTTATCAAAGGCATGAGTTCAAATCTTTTCTAGCTCTTAAAAGCATTGAATCCTGTGACATTATCTGTCCACGTCACCATTCAAATTCACAGCACAAGTATGCAATAAGCTAATACTGATCCTGTCTCTATACATCTTTATAGTAAAAACTTGCCATATGATTTACGTTCATTGCTTTTAAATACACAAAACTTAACAATACAACGCTGTAGAACCTAATATTAAAAAAACCCTTATTAAACATAAATAACAGTTTTCACATAAACCTTAACATTTTCATAAATACTGGCAGAGTCTTGTTAGGTGAAATCTCAAATATTAGGATCACTAGCAACAGCAAAGATCAAACATTTTTAATCTCTCCTTCCCCTATGATGGTGTTAAATTAACTTATTTACCAAGCTGTCCAGACTGAACCTGCAGCCTGCCAGTGCCATCAGCCCCCCAGTTTTTGACAAAAAGACCTCTTTCTCCTGGAACCAAATCGTCCTGACTCTTGACCACAACTGAAACCTGTGTTTGCTTGCAGGTAGTTGCAACTGCCATGCTGCAATTATTTTAGTGCAAGTCCTCCTCTCCAACTTCTGCATCAGCTGTCAGTGAGATGAGGAGCTGCTCACACCAGTCCAAGAGCTTCAGCTGGAGTTCTCAAAAGGTTAATCTGGCCCTGGGAGCTAGGCAGCTAGCTAGCTAGCTAGCTCACCCGCTATCTGACCTAGCTACTTCTTACACCCAAAGACCAAGGGAGACCAAAATGTTTGTCCATGCACTGTGTTAGTGTGAGAGAGCTCACCCTGGCTGAGTAGCCTGTGGCTGGAAAGTGAATGTTCGCATGACTCATGTGCTCTTGCTCCTCCACGCCACATGATGTCACTGACGTTTTTGCACCACCACTGATCGGCGGAGAGCGACAGTCGACTTATGCATGCACCTGCAGCTGCAACATGAGCTTGGTGCACTTTGCAAAATTAAATAATGCCATTGTGGCTGCCTCTGGGCCCCCTTCTGAGTGTGGACCTGGCACCATGGTGCCATTCACTCCATTAGTGCCTTTGCTAATCTGGTACTACCCTTAATCCCCCTATTTAAACAAGTTTTTTATGTTTTAATGGATTAAAAACTGTGCACTAAATTGTCCTTTGGTGTCGTGGCCCTTTTATCAGTCATTCTTGATAAATTACCACTGATCTCCACTAGCCCCTCATCACTTTTCTGGACATGCCACTTTTGTTTGATAATTTTTTCTACTAATCCTGCTGCCCTAAATAAGTGATTACAACATTCATCCATTTCTTTAGTACTGTACACTAACTTATTTCTGTCCTGGGCTCTGGCATAACTTTTTGCTTCCTGTGTAACATTCCCATTATAGAGTATCTAGTGTTGATAGTGACTGTAAATGAGCAACTTTCAAAACAGCAACTCATTTACAGTGCTACTGTTTTGGGCTACCCTGTAAGGGTAGCAACAGAATATGAAAGTGACAGTAGGGATGAGCAAGGAGGGCAACCAAAAGGGGAGAGATAGGGATGAGAAGGGGACGGATAGGGAAGAGGATTTTTGTGGGGTAGTGTGCCATGCTTCCACCGAGCTAGGCATTTGGTGTGGTGGTGAGGGTGGCTAGCTTTGGTGCAGCAGGTACTGAGTTAGGGGCTGGGGACCAGGGAAAAGTTTACTGCTGCCGTTTTGTCAGTCTGTTTCCCCCTCCCCGACAGGCACCCCTCTGGAGTTGTTTTCATTTATTCCGGGGGGGTGTGGGGGCCGCAGCCCCCCTGCATAAATACTATTTTAAGTTGCTGAATGTCTTCTCGCCCACAAGTGTACATCGTCAATTTGCTTTTCGTTGATGTACACTCGCTGTAACAGCGATCGCTGTTTTGCAATCGCTGTTATGACATGGAACCCTACTATGGCCCCTTTCCCTAAATCTTTGTTCCAGTGAAGCTGCCACTTCATCACATTTTTTTAGAGCACCATAATTCCTTTTTAACAAAAAAATTGTCCTTTGGGAATATTATTAAAGTGACAAGGGTGGCAACTTGAAGCTTCTAGTAATGTATTTCTATCTGTGGGTTTTCTAAATATATTAGTGTCCACCCCACCATTACCCTTTTTTTAATTTCCAGAAAAAAAAAAAACTTTCTCTTTATTTGCTGTAAATGGGAATTTCAGATTTTCATTAGTTGAATGTAGATAATTCACAAATTCTTGCAATTCATTTAGGTCACCAGTCCATATCATAATGATGTCATTAAGGTAACATCTCCACAATTCAATTTTAGACAAAAAGAGGCTATTTACCTCATTATATACATATTTATTTTTCCAAAGGCAAACATGCAAATTAACAAATGCCAGGGCAAATGTTGCCCCTGTTGCTGTTCCCTCGCACAAGGTATATGGGGGAGATGAAAAGGCTGCTCTGCAAAAGGATGAATTCACACAGGTATGATATGAATAAGAAGATGACTGACAAACCAGTGGCACAGCACATCTCTCAGGATGACCATGCAATCTCAGATATGTCTGTGATGGTCTTGAAAGGACATTTCAACAGTACACAACAGAGATGAGCTTGTGAGATCAGACTTATGTTACTTCTTAATATGGTGCAAGATGGCTTGAACATTGCTGTTGGATTTATGACACATTACATGTAAACTTACATGGACCTATACTCCGAAGGATGGACATACATATTTTAGGTTTTCAGTGAGCCTTGGACTTTGAAATCTCATACAATCCCTCTTAACCAGTTATCTACAAGTTGGCCTTTCACATTAGTACTGTGTGAATGTGTGCAAGGGTGTGTGGGTATGTCTATGTGTGTGGGTTTGTGAATATGTTTATGTGTGTGTTGTGAATGTAGAAGAAGTGTGGCACATTGAATTTTTAATATGGGTATTTGAGATGGGTGGTTATGTGGGTATAGTGGATGTGAATATTGTGGGGATATTGAGGTAAACTTATGTTCAGGTACATGACATTGTGTTGTCATTGTGGCTAGGACTTTGGACTCATATTATAGTGGATATTTACTTCCTTCTGCTAGTTCTATAATTGGAGTATATATTGTAATGTTTTTACACTCTGTACTTATTAGGACACGTGTCTCATTTACTTGGGGTTTTATGACAGGTGTAATTTTGGGGGGATAAGAATTATAGTGATGGATGCAATTGATGGTTATTAGGATTCATGCACATATATTTCGTTTTAAGTAATTACTTTCCCCCCGGGGGAGGTAATTCCTAAGAATTTTTGTTTAGATTCCTTGGACTGTTTCTATATATGTATTATTTCGATTATACACTGACAATTTCTTGAAATCTGTACATATCAGGCTGCATAGTCTCAATTTCTTGGAGGTCTCTGACTAGCACTCTTTTTATCTGGCTCTTACACTGACAATTGATATCATCATGTATAAAGTCTTGTTACAACAAGGTCTTAACATAATAGTTTGTTGAGAGTATGTTGGGAATATATCTCCAGCCAATTGTACTTTCAGCAGTATGATACACTTACTTACTTTGGTTATACATTATTTTCATCATTCTATATGCCACGTAAAGATAATTTCTGATTATGTAATTTTGGGACTCATTGTTTTATTGTTTTTTTACTTGGTTATATGTTACATTTTAGAATGAAGATGTTTTCTTGAGGGTCATCTCATCATCTAAGGTTCTGTTCTGAGCAGAGTGATGTACTGTGGCCTGTCATGTGAACTTTTGTGAGAGCCCTTGGAGTGGCGGTACCAGAACCGGCTGCCTTCACCCTTCCTTTGCCTCACTACAGCTTCCCCTTCTCACAGGACAGGAGCGTGACGACCTCCGGAGTCATCCCCGCCACTGAAACCACGAGCCCGGCTGAAACTTGCTGGGGCGGGTGGAAAAGCCGTAAACTGAAATCTAAGGTACGTTCCTCCGTGGATTGTTGAGTTTGCTCGAAAAAAGGTGCGGCTTAGCCAATTGGCTGTTGCACTTTCTGCTGGTCTGCTGATTGCTGCGCCTCCTTCATACTGCCTGCCGATTGGTGCGCCTTCAATCTCAGCTCTACTCGAAGGTCTGGAGTGCCCCTAGGTTACTTGCTGCGGTCGAGGAGCCATAAAAGTATTTTTCTGAACCTTCTGCTTGCTAAATAGTTTCACTGAAAAAGCTGTTATTACTTGATATCCTGGTGAGTGCTCCCCTCGGGGCCCTGACTTTTGCTAGAGCGTACAGGAGACACTTCCTGCTGGTGCTTTGCGCCGGCTCCCCACCTGCCCCCCACCTCACCCTTCCTGGGTGGGCACTTACTTATATAGCTCTCGGCCTGTCATATGACTAAGTCCCTAAAATCCCATTTGCTCCTTATACTGCACTACTACCAGGGGTTGTCTTAAACAGTAATTTGCGGAAAATAACTAGGTTTGTCTTAAATGGTAAATTGCAGAAAATAACTAGGCTTCCTAAAAAGCTTGCACTAGCTATAAATCCTCTTCTGGTCCCTCACTTACTAGTTTCACCGTATTTTCCTCCAAATTGTGCCTTACAAGGAGGATTGCTGCTTACCTTGTGGATTATACTCCTTCTGCTCTATCAGTATCCTCTTATACTGCGATTATCAGTCATAGTCCTCTCTCGACTACTGCCTACCACAGCTTACGATGTACCCAAACTACTCCAAAATGCCACATACTATACTTGATGATAACACTGTCCCTAATCCCATAGAGTACCTTACGCAAAGAAATAAGGATTTTTGCCATCTGGGGGTTATTCTCCTTGTCATTTTTGCTCTTTTCTATATGAACATATTGTCACTCCTATTTCCCAGTGACCATCTTGGTATAGGGTCTGATACCCGGGATTTTACCTTCTCCAACTCACTTGTAATCAAACATAGGCTGGCACCTGCTTGTCTTTTTATCCTTTACCCTAAAGGCTGTACCTATTATATGCTTCTTGGCCATCATAAGTGGTATAGAAGGTTTGATCAGATCCAAATCTTTTTCCAGGAAAGGTCCTGCTGCATGGCACTATTATTAATCCTCCTAGCAGGAGACATTGAGGTGAATCCTGGCCCTCTCTCTCACCCCACTGCTCATACCTCAACTGACCTTCCAAGGAAAGGGCTCCTTATTGCCCACATGAACATCAGGAGTCTAACATGCCATAAGGATGAACTGGAGGTGTGGATAAAAGGTTACAATCCTGACATTCTCTGCCTCTCTGAAACATGGCTAAAACCTAGCATACCTGACACCCTATGCAAGATTGCCAACTACTCCCTGATACGAAGTGATAGATTAAAAACTAAGCATGGGGGTGGTGTAGCCATCTATTACAGATCTCACCTTAACCTAAATACTGTCCTTAACCTGACCCCTGCTGAGGTATGTGAACATCTACACGTCACAGTTACATTAGGGCCAAAAAAGCTCCATGTCATATGTGCCTATAATCCTCCCTCTGGTGGTCTCACAGGATTACAAGACCTACTTGAAAAGACTTTTCCAAACATAAACCAAAATGAGGCAATAATTCTTGGTGATCTTAACCTAAACTGGCTGGGTCCTGCTCATAGTTCCCTGGTATCAGTCACCAGCACCTTTAACCTACATCAAATGATTACTGAACCAATGAGGTCCCCAAATCCTACCAAAACTGGCACCCTCATTGACTGGCTACTCACAACACGTCCTGAATATTTGATCTCCACAGGGATCCTTGCTGACGCGATCACAGACCATTCCCCGATTTTCTGCATGTGGGCCTCTGGTGCCCCACCACCTCCCCCACCGCGTTATGTCACTTTTTCGAACTTTGCACAGCTTGATGAAAAGGCATTCCTCCAGGACATTTCTTGTGTAGATTGGTCTGACATCTACCGCACAAACAGTGTTGATGAGGCCCTGCACATCTTTCTCAATAGGTTCACTGCTATCCAATCAAGGCATGTCCCAAGATCACCAGGAGAGTTACAGGCAAATAAACCAAGTTGCTACACAAGGATCTCCTTTCTGATCTACGCCGGAGAGATAAACTATGGAACTGTTTCAAACAAACCAGACGTATGGATGATTTTAACTCCTATAGGGCTAGTAGAAATCTATGCAAAAAGAAAATAAGATTAGCAAAAGTAAATACTGCCAGGACCTGCTTGTGAGCGCAGCATCTGAGTCAAGGAAATTTTGGGCCCATATTAAAACATTTCTGGGATCCTCACAGGCCCATACCCCCAAGGATATGATATTAAATGGGGTGCACTGCAATGATCCTAAGACCATTGCAGATGCTCTTAACCAGAAATTCTCAGACCTGTCTTTGTATACCTCTGCTTTCATGCCCAGACCTCTCCTCTCTGGGGTAGTGAACCTCAAAGACTACCTGGCTCCTCTACTACTCTCCAAATATCTCAGCATACACCTCCTTTTTACTTTAAAGAAATTACCACATTAGAGGTCTTTAAACTTCTCTTATCCATATCTGCAAACACCAGCATGGGGTCGGACCTCATTGAACCACGTCTACTAAGACTTGCTGCTGCCCACATAGCCTGACCATTGGCTAAAATATTTTCACTATCCCTGATCACTAGCACTGTCCCAGTCCTGTGGAAGTTTGCTCGAATAACTCCTGTATTTAAAAAAGGTGATAAAAAGGACATAAACAACTACAGACCTATTGCTATTCTCTCTGTTTTGTCAAAACTACTAGAAAAGGCAATTGCTATTCAAACACGTGACTTTCTAAACAAGTGGGATATCCTATCTGATGCCCAACATGGTTTCCGTAAAAACCATAGTACATCCACTGCGCTATCGAAACTCACCTCTGACATAATCTCTAACATGGACAGAGGTAGACTCACAGGTGCTGTATTCATAGACCTTACAAAGGCTTTTGACCTCATGGACCACCCCCTACTCCTATCCTGCTTGCATAGCCTAGGTTTTTCCTCTCCAGTTGTACGTTGGTTTAGTAGCTATCTATCCGATAGGTCTCAAGCAGTTAAATTTAACTCAGCCATTTCTGACTCAGCCTCAGTAAATGTGGGGGTTCCTCAAGGCTCCATCCTTGGTCCTCTCCTTTTCTCACTCTTTATAAATAATGTCCCCTGTGACTTCAAAATTGCTCATCTCTCTTGTATGCTGATGATCTTGTCATTTATGCCTGTGATAAAAACGTGGAGAGTCTGAACTCAGTGCTTCAAACTGATTTCACAAATATACAAAACTGGCTGTATGAGCACAAGTTGGTCCTAAACATAAAGAAAACCAAGGCCATGCTTTTTGGCTCAGCCCCTAAACTCCGTAGGAGCCCTGTCTCCCTTACAGTCTATGACTCAGATGATACAACACTAGAAACTGTCTCATCTTTTAACTATCTTGGTGTCATGCTTGACCAATCCCTCGATCTGAGCCTGCACATTTAATCCATTTGCAAGGCTGTAAACTGCACACTCGGTGCTGCTTACAAATCTGGATACTTGCTTACGCCATCTGCTAAAAAAGCCATTGCCAGCGGTGTACTCCTACATTCCCTAACCTACAGTGCCCCCATCCTCTCTAGTGCTCACAAAACTACCCTCCAGAAATGGGATGTCACCTACAATAACATATGTCGATATGCATCCTCATCCTCAAGACAAAAGCACCGCTGTCAGCTTTATGTTGACTTAGGATGGCTCTCCCATATGGCCACAAGAAAATATTATCTTGGCTCCCTTACTGACTCTGTTGTAAGGCTCAAATCTCCTAAATCTCTGGCAGAACTTTTAATTCCACACTCCATCCCTCGAGGTCTGAGGTCTGCGGAAAACTCTTTACTCCAAGTTCCTAGATGCTCTACCACAAAAGGTACTGGGGCTTTCAAATGTGTGGCTCCCATGTTCTGGAATACCCTTCCCTCTCAGCTCAAATCAGCTGAGACTCATCAGAAATTTAAAACAGAACTTCCCTGCTATCTATTGAGCACTGGCCCCTGCACTTGGTTCGATACTACCTGATGGCCTTGTTAAGGTGAGGTGCCCCTGATTTCTCTCTCTTTCCTTTTCCTCTCAGATTTAGTCTGGTGCCCCATACTTTTTCCTTAGCCCTAAAGACTTGCCCTCCCTCGTTGTTTCCAATCTCTCAATCCTCTATACCTTTTAGTTTGACCTTTTACACAAAATCTCTTCTGAACTGTAATTTTGCTTGACCTATCCTTGTTTGCCCCAACAATTGCTACTTACTTTGCCCACCATGGCCTACGGATGTTTTGTTTACCTCCTATTTAAGCCCTGGTATCTGTTTCCTCACCACGTGTGAACCTGAAATGCTTCCTAGTAACTCTGTTATGTTAAAATGTTTTTACATTATGTACCGTTTGCCTAAAACTTTCTGTTTGCTTTCTCCCCATGTTAAAAATGGAAATGTTTTGTACCTGTCTTATTTTTGTTGTACTCTCTTGGGTCGTACCTGAAAATAGTCATTGTGTTGGCTAGTGTACTTACCCGGTAAACAAAAACTAAATAAAAAAAATGTGTCTCAGGGAGGTTTCCTTCAGTTGACATGTAATTTAGAGAACAGAGAATCTTAAGGGTTTTTTTATCCATTAGACTGATACATGGGAACTCTCTGTCTGCTATTATCTTTAAACAACCTTAGACCTTTAAGTTTGGTTCAGCTGAAAACACTCTAGATATTCAAGCTCTCCAGTGTTACTTTAATTATTTCTGAAGGCCTGTTTTAAACCAATGAAAATGATTTCTGTTTTTTTTTTGCATGGTCTAAGTGTTAACAATATAGGACTTTCTAAACTCTCATTACGCTTCTGACAAAGGACTTGTTGGTCTGAAAGCTAAAGCTCTTTGTTCTTTTCATAACATCCTTATTGGTCCAATAAATGGTATCAAACCATTTGTTCTTACTAGGACCAATACAGCATTAAACATTTTGTTTGTCAACATGGAAGATACCAAAATTCACTGCAAAATATGGGAGTTGCACAACATTAAGAAGAAACTAGCACAGCTAGACAGTGATATCTATTTTTTAACACAGTGCAAAAGGAATAGCATCATTCCTAAAGGTCTAACTGTTGGGAATCCATTGAGAAACACAGGTAATTCTACATATGCTGAACAGCTCTGCTATAGGACCTCTGAGAAACTGAGAAATCACAAGATCCATAGCTCGTATGCAAAGAAGGCATTTTTGAAGAAACAGTTTGATGGAATTGTTACCACACTGGAGAGGATGTCTGGTGGGCAGATTCCAGACATCCTGCATGAGATACACATGAACTATGAAAGAAACTTAAGAAAAGCCATCCTTGTTAAAAACAGGAAGTTAAATATCCTTCAGCGTGCCAAACTTCCTAACAACCTTGAAGAGCAGAACAGAGTGATTGAACAACTAAGCCACATAGATGGGCACCTTTCAGTTCTTAATTTGTCCAACCACGCACTGGCTACTGGGGAATTAAGTGTACTTTCCAAAGGCCTCACTTTCTGCCCAACAAAACTTCTAGATGAAATACAGTTTTGTGGTGAAATGGAGGAATACTTCCACAGATTGTGACTTAAAGAATATTTTTATGGAAGAGAAGAAATCACAGGCAGTGAAGAAATTTGAAACAGCAACAATTTAATGGACAAGAAAAAGAAACCATCTGATTTTACTTCCCCTAGTGGCCATGATAAGAAACTGGACAAATATATCCATTGCTCTCACCAGAGAGTGACTGGTGAGATTCTTAAAAGGAAGAAACAAGCCCACTGCACCCTCTGTTCACTGGAAGGCAGGGTGATACTAGTGAGGCCCCACCTGGAGTACAGGTTACAGTTCTGGTGACCTTAAGTAAGTAAGGACATAGACAGGAAGGTTCAGAGGAGGGCAGCAAATATGGTACATAGATTGCATCACAAGTCCTATGAGGACAGGTTGAAGGAATTGAATATGTACTTCCTGGAGGAGAGAGAGAGAGGGAGAGAGGGGACATGATAGAGACATACAAGTATCTTACAGGGAGGAACAGAGTGCAGGAATACACTATTTTTAAGTGAAAAAAATGTTCCAGGACTAGAGGGCATGGGATGAAGTTGGAGGGAAGACAATTCAGAGGAAATGTGAGGAAAAATTTCTTCACAGAACGGGTGGTGGACAAGTGGAACACCCTGCCAGAGGAAGTGGTGGGGGCTTAAACAATCATGGGATTTAAGAATGCATGGGATAGACATAATGAAATTCTGGGGTCAGGGGTAAGGGGCAACAGACCTCTAGGAAAACATATAGTGAACTTACAAACTCAAATGGGCAGACTGGGTGGGCGGTAGGCCCTTATCTGCCGACACTGTCTATGTATCTATGATACAAACATTAAAATCAAACCACAATGTTGTCATAAAAAAAGCTGACAAAGGTTCTGCAGTGGTGTTACTGAACCAAGAAGATTACATTAAGGAAGCCAGGAGACAGTTAAGTAACCATACCTACTATAGAGAACTGGAAAGTGATCCTACAACAGGCTATAAAAGAGAAATACAGGGATTGGTTAAATTATTTCCAGACCCTGTCTGAAACAGAATAACTTTCCTCATCCCTGATGATCCCAAACCTGGGACATTCTACATGCTACCTAAAATACATAAACCACGGAACCCAGGAAGACCCATAGTCTCTGGTAATGGAACCCTGACAGAGGGAATCTCAGGTTTTGTGGAAGCTGTTTTAAAACTGCTGGTTATACAAAGGGACAGTTACATTCAGGACACTACTCACTTCCTGCATAAACGTTCTGGTTTTAAGGACTTACCTCCTGATACCCTTTTAGCCACAATGGATGTAACATCCTTCTGCACTAATATACCACTTACAGATGGCATTTCAGCATGCTGTAAATACATGTATGAGAGAGGATTGGACCGCAACGTCGACCCTGACATTGTGGGGGAACTTGCTAAATTCATTCTGACACATAACAACTTCGGCTTTAATGGGAAACATTATGTTTAAACTATGGTAACAGCAATGGGCACCAGGATGGCTCCACAATATGCTAATCTCTTTTTGGCCAATTTGGAGGGGGACTTTTTAAGGCACTGTTCACATAAACCACTTGCTTACTTCCATTACATTGATGATTTGTTTATAGTTTGGACAGAAGCCACTGACACTTAAGGATTTTCATCAGGGACTTAATAATCTCCACCCAACCATTAAGCTTTCCCTGGAATATTCTACCACCAGTGTTAATTTTCTGGATACCACTGTCACCATCAAAGATGGAACCCTACATACATGTATTTACAGGAAACCAACAGACAGACAGAGATACTTACACAAGAAAAGTAATCACCCGAGTCACACAAAAAGTCTGTCATATATAGTCAAGTACTTCGGTACCACCTTCTCTGTTCAAATGAGGAAGACAGAGATAAACATTTAGTTATGTTGAAAAACACCTTTATTAAGTAGGGACACTGTCCTAGAGAAATTGACAGAGCAATGGAACGTGCTACACAAGTACAGTACCAAGAGAACACCTACTGCAATATAATGAAAGGACCACTGCTAACAGAATACCCTTAGTAGTCACGTATCATCCTGACCTTGAACTTCTATGTAAGATTATTAAGGACCTACACCCCATAATCAGTGAGGATGAAACCCTTAGTTGTATTTCAAGAACTGCCACTACTGTCTTTTAAACAACCACACAGTTTAGCCAACCAGATTATTAGGAGTAAACTTGAACCTGTACAGAGTGCCATGACATCATATGGCACACAACCCTGTAATAAACGCAGATGTAAAACTTGTGAGCACATTTCCACCTCAGACTGTGTGATTACCTCACAAAACAGACAGTTCAAGATATTGGGTAATTATACATGTACATCAAGCAATGTTTGTCTTATTCAATGCAGGAAATGTCCTCACATGGGATATGTGGGGGAGACAAAATGGCCGCTCTGCAAAAGGATGAATTTACACAGTTATGATATTAATAGGAAGATGACTGACAATCCAGTGGCACAACACTTCTCTCAGGATGACCACTCAATCTCAGACATGTCTGTGATGGTCTTGAAAGGACATTTCAACAGTACACAACAGAGACATGCTTGTGAGATCAGACTTATGTTACTTCTTAATACGGTGCAAGATGGCTTGAACATTGATGTTGGATATATGACATATTACATGTAAACTTACTGTACATGGACCTTTACTTCAAAGGATGGACATACATATTTTAAGTTTTCGGTGAGCCTTGGACTTTGGCTCTTATACAATCCCTCTTAACTGGTTATCTACAGGTTGGCCTTTCACATTAATATTGTGTGAATGTGTGCATGGGTGTGTGGGTATGTCTACTTGTGTGGGTTTCTGAATATATTTAAGTGTGTGTTGTGAGGGTAGAAGAAGGGTGGCACATTGAATTTTTAATATGGGTATTTGAGATTGGTGGTTATGTGGGTATAGTGGATGTGAATATTGTGGGGATATTGAGGTAAACCTATGTTCAGGTACTTGACATTATGTTGTCATGGTGGCTAGGACTTTGGACTCACATTATAGTGAATATTTACTTCCTTCCTTCTGCTAGTTCTGTAATTTGAGTATATAGTGTAATGTTTTTATACTTTGTACTTATTAGGACACATGTCTCATTTACTTGGGGGTTCATGACAGCTGTAATTTTTTTTGGGGTAACTATTATAGTGATGGGTGCAATTGACGGTTATTAGGATTCTTTTACATATATTTCATTTTAAGTAGTTACTTCCCCCCCGGGGGAGGTAATTCCTAAGAATTTTTGTTTAGATTCCTTGGTCTGTTTCTATATATGTATTATTTCAATTATACACTGACAATTTCTTGAAATCTGTACATATCAGGCTGCATAGTCTCAATTTCTTGGGGGTCCCTGACTAGCACTCTTTTTATCTGGGGCTTACACTGACAATTGATATCATCATGTATAAAGTCTTGTTACAACAAGGTCTTAACATAATAGTTTGTTGAGAGTATGTTGGGAATATATCTCCAGCCAATTGTACTTTCATCAGTGTGATACACTTACTCACTTTGGGTATACATCATTTTCATCATTCTATATTCCATGTAAAGATAATTTCTGATGTTGTAATTCTGGGACTTATTTTTTTAAGTATTATTATTTACTTAGTTATATGCTGCATTTTAGCATGCAGATGTTTTCTTGAGGGTCATCTCATTATCTAAGGTTCTACTGTATTCTGAGCAGAGTGATGTACTGTGGCCTGTCTTGTGAAATATGTATCTTAGGGAGGTTTTCTTCACTTGACATGTAATTTAGTGAACAGAGAATCTTAAGGTTTTTTTTTATCCATTAGACTGATACATGGAAACTCTCTGCCTGCTGTTATCTTTAAACAACCTTTGACCTTTAAGTTTGGTTCAGCTGAAATCACTCCAGATATTCAAGCTCTCCAGTGTCACTGTAATTATTTCTGAAGGCCTGTTTTAAACCAGTGAAAATGATTTCTGTTTTTTTTTCTGCATGGTCTAAGTGTTAATAATATGGGATTTTGTAATAACTTTCATTACGCTTCTGACGAAGGACTTGGTCTGAAAGCTAAAGTTATTTGTTCTTTTTGTATTATCCTTGTTGGTACAATAAAGGTATCAAACCATTTGTTCTGGATTTGTTCTTACTAGGACCAATACGGAATTAAACATTTCATTTATAAGTTTCAATAAAAACTCAGTTGCTGGGCTAGCATCATCCATTCTCTTATTGAGAAAATGAGCAACTGTATCCAGTGTTCCTTCATGGGGATGTTGGTGTACAAGGACTCTATATCCATCGGTCCATATTTAAGAGTTTAGAAATATTTGAATCCATGCCTTTGCTAAAGAACTGTCTGTCCAAAACGCATCAGCAATGTGTTAATTTTATTTTTTATTTTCACAACTGAATAAATGTATTGTATTGCTATATTTGGTCCAGAGTGGTACTTCATAAATCAAGGTGGAGAGTGCCCAATTCCTTTTGGTTTTTAATGTTTAGAAATAGGCAACACTGACTGGCTAAGAATGATGCCATGCTTTATAATAAGTATAAGATTTTCAGTGGTGATACAACCATGTGCTGTTTGCACCCCTCATCTGTGCTACCACTGACTTTGACTGTGTATGGATCTGGCATTTACTGTTTATTAAGTAACATATTTGAGGTTACTTTTTCCACATTCACTTGCAATGTTGTGGGACTACATTTTACAATATACAACACAGGACTGACTTACTGAGGAGTATGGAGCATGGTGTTTAAAGGCCTTGTGCCAGGACAGGAGGTTTGGAAAATGCTGCAATAAAATATTGATGGCAAAAGAAGAAAAAAATGTTTTTTTATTTAGAAATACAGATGTGCTTATTTATAATTGACACGTGCTTGGAATCTAGTACAGCATGATATATGACTTTGAAAGAACAGAATGAGATAGATTCCAGCTGGAATACATGGTACAGTAGCTGTCCTAACAGTGTCAGTATGCTAATGGTGAAGGCCTACTGTATATATGGGAGGCCATTCAATCCAAAATTACAGCCATCTGAATATACACAATGTATATAGGACTCTCACAGTTTAAATAACCCCCTTATTTTTACAACAATCTGACCCAAATGAAAGCTAAATGATGTTATTTACCTACTGGGTAAATAACACCATTTATGTTTCACTTGCCTACATTATACTATGGCCCAACATGTTAATCAACTTGATTGACATCGTATTCTGGCCAATCTCATGAAGAATCAGCCTCCTTTTAACAGCAATACTAAACAACGCATTCAAACTCAAAACCTGCTCTTGCCACCATCTTTTTTATCAACAGTTAACAGTGTTATGGTCCTAAAGTTGTCTGTAATGTGGCTGACCACCCCAGTTCGCACTCACTTGCTCCGGACAAATTCTGCAGTTTGTGTTCATCTCCAAAAATGCTTGAAATTATCCTGTGAAATAATCCAGAGTTTTTGTGCCTAATGCAGCTCGCTTCAAGTGCACTCGCCAAGAACCGCACACTTGATTACTCAGAACAACATACAGTACCAAACAAGAGAAAAGCTGTTGTTTGCCCAAGTCCTGTGGTAATAAGGTATGCCTTACAATTGATACAACAATCACAGCCCTTTACGTATGAGAGCAGGCACAGTTTTTTCGGGGGGGCGGGGTTGCAACCTGTAGAACCTGCTAAAAAAAAGAAAAGCTGCAGTTTCCACAACTGCTGTGTTGAAAACATGTATGCATTTAAATTTCATATGATCAGTACTGCACTTTCCATTTGGGTGCAGGCACTGTATTTTTAGGAGGGCAGGAGGGCTGCAACCTGTGGACACAAGACATTGTATACACAGAACCTACAATGCCCTCTTTTACTTGTGACTTCACCACTCATGGGTTATGGTCCTGCCCTCTTACTCATGGAACTAAATAACACATTTGAACACAGGGCCTTGTATATCCTCTATAGCGTACATACCAAAATTAATGTGACTTACTAAAACTCATGCAACACTTAGAAAAATGAGCATTACATATTAGGGTATTAATACCAGACATTTCAAAATGATTATAATATGTACCAAAAAGTACAAATATAACACATACTAAAATGGGTATTGTACATACAACAATGGGTATAACACATACTAGGTATCACTAGGTATGACTAGGTAGAAAGGAGCAGAAAAGGCCGAAGCCCATAGGTAGCTCCCTTAGGACAGTGAGTAAAAAACTTATGTTCTCATTTGAGGCTATGTATTTGTCTAGATTAGTTTTGAAATGTTCTTTGCTGGTGCTAGATATTATAGTAAAAATAAGTTTGTTCCAGAGATTTGCTGCTCTTCTAATATTAAAGTATTTCCGATTATTTGTTTTATATCTATCAATTTGAATTTGTAATGGGTGACCCCCTAGTGTCAATTGGGTTGTTTTTATATTCAGTATTTAAATATGTCATTAAGATTGGGTCATTTACAATATTAAAGTAAAGCAGCATGTATCCCCTGTGCCTTCTAACTTCTAGGCTGTGGAGTCCTAACTTATTTAGACTCTCTCCATATGTGAGGTGTTTTAGTGATGTTACAGACTTGGTGTATCTGCGTTGTACCTTTTCTAGTTTGTTAGTTTCAGTTTTTAAACAGGTGCTCCATATCTGACTGACATAATCCAATACAGGTCTAACGTATGATAAATATAATGGTAGTAAAAGCTTGGCATCTATGCTTTTAATATTTCTTTTAATTGCTACTATAGTTCTATTAGCTTTAGCAATGGCAGAACTACATTGTTCTTTAAACATTAATTTATTAATTATTATACCCAAATCTTTTTCAGTTTTTTTAGGTCAAGAGTACACCATTTAATGTATAAGTGTCACTGATTTCACCTGCCCATGTGTATGACACAACACTTTTTGCTGTTTAATTTCATCCCACATTTATTTGTCCATGTAGTTATGGCATCAATGTCATTTTGTAATGCTGCTATTTGTTCATCAGTATTACATGGGCTGCATATTTTAGTGTCATCAGCATATTTCGTGATGGTATTTCTTACATTTTCATTGTGATCAGCAATGAATATCTGGAAAATTATTGGTCCTATTACTGATCCTTGTGGGACCCCACTAGCAACTGGTCCTTTTGCAGAAAGTGGACCATGAATAGATACCATCTGTGATCTATCTTTTAGCCAGTTGTTTACCCACCTGATTATTTACTAACATACTAACATACTATTTGCCAGCAGATTAGGCCTTATGGTCTATCAAGTCTGCTCGAACCTAGATCCTTAGTTGGGTGCCGAGACCCTCCCATCCCTTGTGCTCCAGAAACCCCCATCATCCATCCCCACCCCCCCGGGACAGGCCATCATCTGATACATCCACTTTCTGTGTCTGTCCCACCCTCTCTTAAAGCTCTCCACTGTGGATCTCTGAACCAGCTCACCAGGCAGAGCATTCCAAGGGTCCACCACCCTCTCAGTGAAAAATCTCCTCCTCTTTCCCCTCACCCTTCCACCTTCCAACTTCAAACCATGCCTCTGGTGATGCCTCCTGCTTTAGTCTAAAGATCCCCTCCATGTTTACTCCTATTTATTCCCTTGAGGTACTTGAAGTCCCCAATCATGTCCCCCTGTCTCCTCTCCTCCAATGAAAACAGCAGAGCTCCTCAAGTCTGTCCTCGTAAGTCAAACTTCTAGCCCCTCAGATCATCTTTGTTGCCCTCCTCTGTACCCTCTCCAGGAGCTGTATGTCCCTCTTCAAGTGTGGTCTCCAGTACTGTACACAGTACTCAAGGTGTGGTCTAACCAGTCCATTGCACAGTGGCAGAATCACTTCCTTGCTCCTAGAGGTGATCCCCCTTGCGATGCATCCCAACATCCTGTTTGCCTTGCTAGCTGCTCTCCTGCACTGCTCAGTGTTATTCATACATTTGTTTGTCAATATTATATTTATTTAGTTTCCAATTAATTGCCCAATGTGCAACTCTATCAAATGCTTTACTGAAGTCAAACAGAAATACATCCACTGGGATTCCATTAACTAACATTTTGCTCTTGTTGTTAAAGAAACAAATCAGATTGGTTGAACAAGGATGTTCCTTTCTAAAACCATGTTGGCTGCAATCAAATAAGGGGTTGTTTAAGTTGTTCTAATACTCTAGTTTTTATGAGTGTTTCAAGAATTTTGTATGGAATAGAAGTAAGGCTAATTGGTCTGTAGTTAGAGACGTTGGTTTTACATCTGTTTTTGAAAACTGGCATGATTTTTGATTTTTTCCAATCATTTGGTACCAAATCTGAGTTTAATGATTTCTTATATAATATTTTAAGGGGGAATCAAATATGGAGTTTCATTAATTTTAACATGGGGAGGTTATAGAGTCTGGAACTGGGGCACTACAGTCTTTTAAGTTATCGATTTCCTATAATATTTCTTCTTTTGTGATGACATGAGTCCCTCAGTGAGTATTATTTGTTGCCCTGAGAGTGTTAGGTGTCTGTTCCAAATATACTGAACAAAAGCATTTGTTGAATATATTAGCTATTTGAACAGGATCTGAAATAACTTTCTTATTATCTATGATTGTGCATAATTCATCATGACTCCTTTTTAATGAATTAATATAACTGAAAATCTGTTTACTGTTTGATTTATTAGCAGATTTTGCTAAATAAAGTTTGTAGTTCTTCTTTGCTTTATTAATTTTATTTTTACACTTGCGTTGTATTGTTTTGAACATGGACCAGTTTAACTCAGTTCTGTTATTAATGTATTGACTGTATGCCTTGTTTTTCTTTTTTATAAGTTTTATAATGCTTTTGTTTAACCATTTCAGTTTTCATCCTGTTACTGTATTTATTAATGCGTTTGACATGAATGGTCATGATTTTATGTATTGTAGTTTTAATCTAGTCCCATGTCTCATCTACAAATTTCCTTTCTAATTCTTTGTTCCAACTGATACTATTTAGGTCAATGTTGATAGCTTCCTTATTCGCTGTTTTATAAAGAAAAAACTCAGTACAACCCTCAATGGTGTGATTTTTATGTTCTAGGGTGAAAAACAGAGTAAAATAATCACTGTTTCCTACTGGTGGCTTAGTAACACATGTGGTTATATTGACATCATCAGATGTAATGGCTAAATCTAATATGTTGTTTAATCTAGTTGAAATAGTTAGATGTCGGGTTAAACTGTTTTCAATACAAAATTCTAGGAATTCTCTACCTTGTTTATTAGCAGCGATCCTAGTAACCCAATCAATATCAGAGTATTTAAAAGTCACCCACTAGCACAACTTTACCCAGATCCAAGGCATTCTTAATTTCATCTATAATTTTGTAATTTATGGCTTCAGTGGTGTTTGGAGGTTTGCAGCATAAGCCCAACATATATTCTTTTTTGATACCATTTAATATCTGGATCCATACTGTTTTGGTCTCATCATTGTTACCTTTGATATTTTCAGTGATGTCTATAAATCTTAGTTCATTTGTTAGATAGATTGCTATCCCCCCTTTAATTGTTCCCGTCTTTATATCCCTGAACATGGTTACCTCAGTTATCTTTATTGTCAAGCCATGTTTCTGTTATTAATGCCACATCTATCTTTTCAGAATGTAGCAGTGCTTGGAATTCATGAACTTTTGTTATGAAGACTTCTCACATTGCTGAGAAGACACCTAATTGAACTTTTTTTACTTGACTTTATAACCTGAGCTGTTGAATTATCAGTATAAGCATGTGTCCAGCTTCCCCTGACAGCTAGTTTAAATTTATTGTTTCCATTTTGTTTTTAATTAGGCAGCCCAATATATTAGCCCCTTTCTTATTTAAGTGATGGCCATCTTTCCCAAACAGGGAATAAAGTATGAGACATATTGAAATAAAGTATGATATATACTGAAATGAGAATGGCATATATCAAAATGGTTAAAACATGTGCTGAAATTAGAATTAAACCTGTCAAAATGAGTATAGCACATACTGAAATTAGTTGAACAAATACCAAAATTAGAATATCATGTACAGAAATGGATGACAGATACTGTAGTAAAATTAATATGCCACACACTGAAATGAGTAGGACATATAACAAAATAAGTATAACATACTAAAATTAATTTTTCATATGCCAGCATGGATTGGGCATATACTGAAAAGAGGATAATACATACTGAACTGTGTATAACACATACTAAGATGAGAATAACACATATGGTACCAAGAAGCATATGGCATTGGGGGACCAAAGCCAATTCAATTAAAAATTCTTAGCAAATTGCCCTAAAGTTCAGTTTATGCTCAGCTCTGCTGCAACACTGGTTTAGAATTACATCTTATTTTATGCTTTATTACATAGGTAGAACATTTTAAGCACATGACTGGCTAACAATAAGTACAACAGAGTAATTATCTGTCCATAATTATACTCCTGTACTTGTTTAGCCTGTGCACAAGGTTCAGTTACAGTATCAAGGCACCTCAACTGGAACTATATTTTTGTCTTCTGCTCATATTGCTTTACTAAAAAACAAAATATTTTCTTATTACAAATCATATAAAAACCTTTTTTATAAACGTTTTTAAACAGAACCCATGCTATAAGTGCAATAACACAGCTCAGGGATTTGCAATAATAATCAACTATCACATTTTCCTCTAGTGTGTTTCAAGGCAGTTGATGCAAGTGCCTTATGCCTAAAAATACACCCTAGGTGTGTACCCAGTTTTACACTTGGTGTGTCTTATTGAATATATAACCATGAACTTGAGAATGAATTGTAATAAAATAATACATTGCATAGAGTCATTATTGTTTTGTTTTATATTACATTGGATAAATGATGCACTAGCTACACAAAACACAAATTGCCATATTTGTAAATGGAAGAATGAGGCCAGTCACCTTTTGTTGTCATTCTGTAAGTGAAGCACTTGGAAAAGTGCTATATATGCAAACATGTTATGTTCCCAGTTCTTATAGTTACTGAACAAAAACATTTTGCTTTATAAGTAAAAATTGTCCTGTCTTTATGGTAACAATTTTATCTTACAGTAAACCCTTGCAACACATTTTTTTAGAACTCAACAAAACTCCAGCACCTGGTGAGACTCGTGGGTTCCTGCTCCCAAATTAAAACAACCAATGCAGTGTGTTTATTGTGCAGACTGTTGACCAGCAGCCCACAATGCCCCAAAATATCACAGATAATAGTAAAAAAGATGAGAGGTCAGATTCACAAAGCCCCAGAAACTCCAGCAGCTGTGGGAAAAAAATGGTGCAAGTGTGTTGCCACTTGCGGAGCTGCAGATTTTCCTGCAGCTTTGGTATTCACAGAGGTGGAGCTGGTTTACAGCTAGCTTTATTATTTATGGCAGCTTGTGGGTGGTGTTTCTATGGAAATTCCCACAGCTGTGAAAATATGTTATGACCAGTGAGACCAACCGTAACATCCTTCTGCAGCTGCAGCAAATGTGAATACCAGTCTCTACAGCTGTGAAGATTTTGATCTGCAACTGGAGTAGCAAAGTGGAACAAAGTCCCATTTTGCTTCATGAAGTGGGCTCCAAGTCTTACCCTTGCATTTTTCTTTCCCTCTCTGTGCACATTCTTTGCTATCTGTTCTGCTTCCAATCTGAACTTCCAACATAATTTTGTTAGCATTCTCGGGGGCTTGATTCATGAAGCAAAATGGGACTAAGTAACATAGTAACATAATAACTGACAGCAGATAAGGATCAACAGACCCATACAGTCTGTCTATATACCCTACCTTTATTAGCAGACACTGACCCTTCTTTGGTCATTGGCTTTAGCCTCTCCTTCCCACCTCTAGGGTTCCCTTGTGCTTATCCCATCTATGTTTAAATCCCCCAACTGTGCTTGCTCCCACCACCTCCTGAGGCTGGCTAATCCAAGCATCCAGCACCCTTTCTGTGAAGAAAAACGTCCTCACATTTCCCCTTATCCTGCCCCCTTCCAATCTCATATCATGCCCTCTTGTTCTAGTACTTCTCCTATACTGAAAGAGGTTGCCCACGTGCACCTTGTTTATGCCCTGAAGATACTTGAAGGTTTCAATCATGTCTCCCCATTCCCTCCTCTCTCCCAGTGTATACATACAGTATTGGGGTCTTACAGTCTCTCCTCATATGTCTTCAGTTGCAAGCCCTGTACCATTTTTGTCACCCTTCTCTGAACCATCTCCACCCTGTCTACATCCTTACGAAGATGCAGCCTCCAGAATTGTACACAGTATTCCAGATGAGTCATCACCAGTGTTTTGTACAGTGGTATCATCTCCTCCCTCCTTCTGCTAGTGATATCCCTTCCTACATACCCTAACATGTCACTGGCCCTCTCAACAGCCTTTGTACTCTGCTTGGCCACCTTTAGGTCATCTGAGATGATAACCTCCAAATCCCATTCTTCCCTGGTGACTGCTAACAACTCCCCCCCCATCCTGTAGCTCTCTCCAGGGTTTCTGAATCCCAGGTGCATGATTTTGCACTTCTTCACATTGAACCTCAGTTGCCACACTTTGGACCATTTTTCCAGCTTTCCTAGGTCCCTCCTCATTTTCTCCAACACCTCTGGAGTGTTCACCCTGTTTCAGATCTTTGTGTTGTCTGCAAACAGGCAAATATTCTCCTCCAACCCTTCTGCAATACCACTAATAAAGACATTAAAAAGGACTGGTCCCAGGACTGATCCCTGAAGTACTCCACTGATCACCCCCCTCTTTTTGGATTGGATCCCATTTACCACCATCCTCTGCTTCCTGTCCCCTAACCAGTTTCTAACCCAGTTAATCACCTTGTGGCCCACACCTATGCTTCCCAATTTGTTCACTAGTCTTTTATGTGGGATGGTGTTGAAAGCCTTGCTGAAATCAAAGTAGGTGACATCTACTGCTACCCCCTGATCCACCTCCTTCATTACCCAGTCAAAAAAATCAATTGACATGACCTTCCTACTGTGAATCCATGCTTCAGTAGGTCCTGGGCCTCATTGGGTTCCAAGAATTCTACAATCCTTTCCTTCAGCAGTGCCTCCATAGTCTTAGCCACTGCAGAGGTGAGGCTGACCAGCTTATAGTTTCCTGCCTCCTCCCTGCTACCATTTTTGTGAAGCGGGACTACATGTGCCCTTCTCAAGTCCTCTGGAACTGGAACCACTCCTGTGTTGAGCAACTCACTAAACATGGCTGCCAGTGGTGCAACTACCTCCCTCTGTATCTCCCTCAAAATCCTGGGATGTATGCTGTCTGGCCCCATTGCTTTGTCTACCTTCAGCTTTTTAAGCTCCTTCAGGACTCTCTTTTCTGTAAATGTAGCATGTTCCCCTCCCCCCTTGTATCTGGTGCCCAGCTTTGGTCCCTGTCCCTCCCCCTCTTCAGTGAATACTGTGCAGAAGTATTTATTCAGTATCTCTGCCTTTTCCAGGTCTCCCTCCACACCCTCCCCTTCTTCCCCTCTCAGCCTTACACTCTCCTCCAGATTTTCTTCTTTCACTGATGTACTGATGCACTTCAGTTGAAGACTGAAATCTCTGCAGGTGCGGAGATTGGTATTCACATCTTCTGCAGCTGTGGAAGGATGTTGCGGCTAGTCCCACGGGCCATAACATATTTCCACAGCTCTTGAAATTTCCATAGAAACACAACCCAGAAACTGCCTTAAAGCATGGAGCCAGTTGTAAATTGGCCCCACCTCTGTGTATACTGCAGCCACAGGAAAAACTGTGGCTCTGCAACTGGCAACTACTTGCCCCAAATTTTCCCAGCACCTGCAAGAGTTTCGGGGGCATTGTGTATCCAGACCCTGGACATTTTTGTTTCCTTACTCACTGTGAAAAAGTAGATTAAAAGTTCCTGGACTCGATTTTCAAAGATCAGTGCAATGGCTGCGTCGATAGCCGGTTCACCAGGGACCCTGCACCTGATTCACTATTGGGTAGGGTCCTGGCACCTAAGTTCCACAGCGTGCATAAAATGTGGCCATGCAGCAAAAAGGCAATGCACCTGAAAGGTTTGCTGCAAGCTGTGGGGTAGTTGGGCAGCATCTGTGCCCAGGAAAAGAGACCCACCAGGAGCAGCTTGGATCATAGGGGACAGGACAGTGCATGAGGAGGGCTGGTGGCTCACAGAGGGGTGACAGAAGGGGTAGCACCAGCACTCTGTTGCTGCAGGGGGTCCCCTTCAGGGAAACAAAAAGCAGAAGGATAAGAGATCACCCTCCCCCAATTCTAGTTGTAGCAGAATATGAGAGACTTCCAGCTTTGCATATAAAAATCTATTAAAATGGAAATGACACACACAGAAACATTGCTTATAAATGTAGTCATTTAGCTAGCCCAGCGTTACAACAGCAAGTTTGTGTGCAGTCACCTGGCAGACCAGGGTGCTCTTTCCATCCCTGGAATCCCTTACTGAGGTTGGCTGGGGGGGGCTGGTCATGTTACAGATGGAAGAAAATTATCTTCCAGGGAAGAAGACCATGGGCTTTATAGCATTTGCACTCACCCTGCTGGCTGACTAAGGAGTGGCATTGATGTTGGCTGTGAAAGAGCTCCTCATGCTCCTGCATGTCTACCAATTCCCATCCCTCCTTCCAGTTCAGAGCAAAAGTGCAGAACTGGTAGCTGTCAACACTGGGTCAGAAAACAGGTGGGAATATAATAATAAAAAGAATAAGTACAATATCAACTCCAAATGTGGCTTGTTTCTTTTTTTTTTTTTTTGGCACCTGGAGCTTGGAAGGAAAGGGCATTGCTCACATATATGGTGCTAATGTAAGAATATAGAAAAATATATTTCCAGATACAAATAAAGCTGTTGGATGGGGAAGATGAAAATCTTGCAATTGAACTGTCAACATTTAAAGCTAAATGAAAACTATATGCTGATTCAAATACTGTTATTGGCATTACAAGACATACAAGCATTGCCTTAGTTGAGTCATTAAATGAGTTGGGAGTTTCAAGCCTCCTGATTGGCTTACCACAGAACAAACAATGGGTAAATAAAATTCAACTAACCAGGATGCATTACCTAAAGAAAACAATTGTTAAACCTTTCAATTTTTAATTTTTAACCTGGCAGCCATTTTTTTATTGCTAAAAAACACAAAAACAAAGTAACTGTGACAGTTACCACTACCACATACTGCACCTAGTTACATATTTTCTACTATGTTGTTTCCAGCTTTCTCCATGTCTCATCCTATATTTTCATTTCTTTCTTAAACAGTGTATTGTTCAACCAACAGCCACCATGCCCCATCTGTCCTCTTGCTGTCTTCTGCACTCACTCACTCCGAAACAACAGGCAGACGATTAAAAATGCACTTACAGTAATTGCAACAGCTACAGTTGCCAGAGTCTCTGTTTTTATAATCACTTTTATGATGCCCAGAAGCCATCATCAAGAATTTAACTTTCCTTACAAAAAAATATGTAGAGGCCTGAAGACACAGAGCTACTGCCTCCAAGGCCGGTATGCTGCCAAACACAGCACTACAGTATCCAGGACAAGATAAATACCAGAAAATTGCTAACATGACATAATCTAAGACCACTGTAATAATCCCCTCCTCACAATGGGGGAGTTGGTATTTCACCAAGACATGCCAGTTGTGACTGACGTGCAGGTATTGTCCTCGAGTAGCTAGGCTGGGGACGAGTTTGGTGGAGTAGATGGGTGCCCTTATGGTACCAGTGGAATGAGTGAGAAGTGCGTGGAGTGTGTGAGAAGTGTGTAGGTGAAGGAGAGGACTAGAGTATGTGGCTCTGTAGGTTTCCAAGGTCCCAGACATTTTTGTCAGTTTGAGACTGCTTCACCCGAGTACCTCAGTAGGCTAGAGGGACTCGTGGGTGGGTGGATGGATGGTGTTAGAATCCCATGTGATTTTTCCTCAAGGGAGACCACCTTATGCCCAGCTGGCCTGTGAAGGGTATCCCTGAAGACATTGAAGTAGATCCTTTGGAAGAGGTTCCCAGAGATGGGCCCCTTACAGTGAATTAGCACCAGAAGAGGGCAGACAAGGTGGCAATGGAGAAGAGAGCTGTTAGACAAGGTAGGAGATTCATTTACAGGGTAAACTTGATGGACTGTAGGAACCACATTCCTAGACAGCAGTGCTGTTGGTCCAACCCATGGGAGGAGGGATCTGCATGGGCTGTCTGATGGACATAACTGAGCACACACAGCTGTGTGTGGGATCCAATGAAAAGGACCCCCCCTTGCATTAAAGCAGGTAGAGAGTTGATGGGTGGCCATGCAAAGAAAGACACTGGGCTTCTGACTGTCTCCTCTGGCAGACACTGAGCTGAAATGTGGGTTGTCTATCCTCATGGCATGTACCAGACAAAAACCCTAAGATAGCAATATGGGAAAATTGCAAAGATAGTGATGAAAATCACTGGAAGAAATGAGGCAGCATCATTGATAGATCATATGGAGATACTGTACACATTGATTAGGTAGTGCAATTGGGATTACTGTGAGTATAGAGGGGAACAGGACCCTGGGCAGAGTCATTCTCTGGCAGACATGGATAGCCCCATCCAGGTAGTATGAGCATACATGCTGAGAAAGGACAATGAGTATTTAAGTCAAACAGTAAATAAATACTCGGAAGAACTGGAAGGCACGGGGATGAGACAGAGTCTGCACATATTGCTACAAGAGGCTATCTATGGTTGGAAATCTGCCTAGGACTCTTGGAGGAACATTGCCACTAGGTTTAAAGATAGAGGGAAATACAGGAGCTCTGAGCTAGCAGTGAAGGCATGAACCTATGGCCTGATGTAATGTGAGCTTTGAATCTATGCAACATATGCAATTAAACTGACAAAAACGATTCTCCGATAAAGAAACAAGTGCTTGAAGCTTTTGTGTCCATGTTCTCTGATTTACAATAAGCACCTAAAAGGGTCTCTCTGTTCCCTAGGGAACTCCAGGCCTGGGCAAATCAACTGCATTGAAATGCAAAGGAACTCTTAGCAGGCAAAAAGATATACACCAGTGCATATGAGGGTCCTTATGCCATACCCATCCCTTCTTGCAGAGTAACAGGGAGGAGAATGAATAGAGGGAATTGCACCAGCAAACGGTGAAACCACTGATTTTACATCTTTTTTTTTTTTTACTTTCTTTATGCTCTCCTGTCTCTCCCCTCTCTGATCACTGGACTCTCTCTAGAGGGTCACCCGGTCCAACCTTTTCTGCCCCACCTGAAGCTCTATGCGTACCTTACCAGCGGGGGTGACTCCTCTGCGCACGCTATGGATCTCCCGGTGCCCCAGATGTAACCTCCTGGGGCAGGACTGCCAATGCCTCCTGGTGGCCTTACTGAAATCTAACTGGTCAACCAGGAGGTGAAAGGAGCACCGAAGGCGGGATACAGGACCTGACGTTAAGCGTGGTCGGCCACTCGACCCACCTTCACCTACCAGTGACAAGGCTTTTTCCTTGTTTTGTCCATCCCTGATTGGCTCGGACATGCAATGCACCTGGCACATGCATGCACACTTCTGAACATGCATTCAGGTTCCCTGCTGTAGCCAATCCCCATGCAGAGGTTTCACAGGCTCATTGTGCCTCCAGTGACCACCAGGAGTCACCTGAAGCCCAGGATCTGGACCCCCCTCCCTCCCAGGACAGAAGAGCAGTCCTCCAGATGCTCAATCCTGTCCTCCCCTGTCAGTCCCCAATGTCCTGAGCTCATTCCCAAACCTGGGTTGCCGGCGTGGTGTGAGGTGTGGCGTCCAGCACCACAACCCATAGCACGACCGGGCCACTGATTTTGCATCTTAATACAGACACATACAATATTTTAAAGAACTGGGTCACTTTTTTGTTGATGAAATGGACTCTTGTCAGTGAAAGTTACTTGAGCAATTCCATAAACATTGGGTAGGTCATGATAGTACCCACTAGTGGCACCCACCTCTGAAAAGACTACTTTACATTGATTTTTGAAGTATTTTATAAAAAAAAAAAAAAAAAAAGAAAACCTTGATTTTTTTACACTTCTGTAATGACTTTTCTAGAAAGTTACCTCAACCCCATTTTGTAAATGTAATATCATACTCCAGGGTGTTGGTTGTGCTAGTATAACCATTCCTCCAGTATCTACTATGCTCCTGGGTGTGCGGTTATCTAAGCACAGCCAACACTCTGGAGTGTCTTGTTGCTTAGGCATCAGACATTTTCATTTATATAAGAAAACAGTAGATCTTGCAACTTAGGACCTGGTCTGCAGTGTCTAGTGCATGCCTAGGCAGGTGTGTAAAGTGGCGCTTGAAGCACAGAAGCCTCCACGAATCTCAGAACTCTCTCCATTCATAGAAGGCGGTTCCCCTTATCCAATCCACAGAAGTATGCATATGAACTGAAGACACACAGAATCTCTACAGGTAGATACCTTTGATTTTAGGCTCATGGTACAACATAGTCAGGGCAGACCTTGGTAACAGCACCACACCTTCCTTCCAAAAGCCTGTCATGACTGTCTTGCAGCCAGTTACTATTACTGTAAACTACTGTAATTAAGAGTCTCTCAACCACAGTGATGGACCCCATAAAGTTTGTCATTGCTGGTAATCAGAATTTCTTATAGTTCCAGATCTGAATTAGTCAGAGTAGTTGACTATTAAACAAAATTGCAACTATAACATAACAAAAGGAATTGTGCTCTTAATGTAAGCATTTCATTCAATAGCTAAAAGTACAACTGGGATCATAACCAAGTAGCATAAAATACTTATCCAGTTACAGCTGTTACAGAATGCTAACAACAATTGTCTTTCCGTATTTCTCCATTGACCAATACAGCAATTTGAGTTTATGTGGAGACAGAGCACAAATTATCCAATGTAACATTTCTAATAAAACTACAAAATAATCTATTTAACAATGCAATATGTTATTACTACATATATTTCAATTGCATGGTTACAGTTAAAAATAAAATACCATTTAAAAGTTTCTATCCTGCTGCAGAGCTGAAAGCCCAGTGAAATTTAGGGCAATTTTCTGCAGTAAGATTGTTTTCTGAATGATCAATTCCCAGTACCATGTGTTGCTCAGTATGTGTTGCACTCTTTGGGTATGTGTTTGTGTGTAGTATCCTCATTTCAGTATGTGCCTTCCCCATTTCGATATAAGTAAAGCTTAGTTTGATATCTGAAACACATTTTATTATGAGATGCTCATGTCAGTGTAATCCATAGTAGTTTTAGCATGTGACAGACCCATTTCAGAATACGCTACACTCATTTTAGTAGGATTTTATACTCATAGTGATAATGTAATACTCAATTCAGCATATTTTACAATTTTTTACATTATGTACTCAGTTAAATATATATTACACATTTAAGTATGTCTTATGTTAAATTCAGCATGCTATACTCATTTTGATATGTTATACTAACTTTGGTACGTATTGTGCTGATTTCGATAAGTTTCATATTTGTACCTAATGGATAGTATCCATTCTGGTACAGTATGTGTTGTATCCATTTCCATATATCATATTTATTTTGATATGTATGATATTCAAAAGCCTGTAATTTTGAACTGAATAGCCTTACATACTTACAGATTATGTTCCATGATATGTAATGACATGAGACTGCTGCAACTATTTCTTATCTGCAGTGTCAACTGGGTGCCATTGCAGGGATATTTTCTCCTCTACTGCACCACAGGAATTGATGCTTGCCGATATATACAGTACTTTAAAGTTGAAGTGTACATGTTGTCTCTGCATTAACACCAGTTTAAGCCATGATATGGCTGTTACTGTTATTGTTATTAGAAGAAGATCACGGAGCAGTTTATTGGGATCCTTGGAATATGTTAAGCTAATTTAGGTTGATTTTTATAACTCAGACTAGCAATTCAGAAATATAATTGTTCTGTGGTATATGCATACTTTGTTTACTGCTACTACTATTGATTCATATGTTTGTTGAATTTGCCTCTCACTTAATTTCAGTGGAATTTAATATGGTCAAGTTGAATGCTATTCAGACAAAATAAAATGATTAACATTTATTTTTTTTTAATCAAGCTTCTCAAGCATCTCATCTCCTCAATCTGCTAGATGGCACCCCCAGCCCACTCACCAACCTTGTCCTGAATTTACCAGTTATCTAGAACTTGCCCAGAGCCACTGTGTGGTGGGTGGCCTGCCATGTTACTGATGCATGGGCCTGCAGGGGATGCCAGTGTGTCTATTATAGAGCAAGGGCTTTTCCTTCCACTCCAGTTTTTCTCACCATGGGTGTCAGCATTCAGTGGTGTGCATTCATGCATGTGGTGGCGCACGTGCATGTGGCAACATCTGGGAGGTGTCCCCTTCCCTCTTGTATGGTCTTAGTTTGTTGCCACCCTGTGGAGGGGAGACAAGCGGTGAGACACTGTGACCTCCCTGATGTTGAAGAGTTGTCCCTAGAATGCTCAATCTTCCCATCACTGCTGGCCCCCTAGAAACTTGAGTCCATTTCTAAGCCCAGGTTGCTGGCTTAGCGAGTGATACTGCTACTACTGTGCTGCTGGGCTGGCTCATTTCTGTTCTTTTCTAATTCATAACATAGGTATAGTTTTGGGGGAAGGTGGAATCATGCCTAAGTTTTCTATGTTGGGTACAGAGATGTGATAACTATAACTAACCAATTTATTTAATAATTCGATTACATGTTTTTTTGTTTTTTTTTACCAGGAGAGACACACTAAGCTGAAAGCTTGTTTAGAGGTGTGACCTGGTTAATTATGTAAGGCCCATTGTGAATAACCCCATATATAGAAGTAACCCAGAATATTAGAATAGAACATACAGTACATCAAAACAAGACAGTAATGTGCATAAAAGGAAGGAACATAAATTCAATCATAATGCTTACATTTGAACGGTTTCAATAGGCAATGTTTTGATCTCTTTTTAGAAGTCCAAAGAGTCTCTAATTCTTGATTGTGCAATGGAAGAGAGTTTCATATTTTAAAGCTATATACTAAAAGAACACTGGACTGAATTCAGGAAGGAATACTGTGAGATTTCCCAGCAGTATTTGTCCTACTATCAGCAGTACATTCAGTACATTGCCATCCAATGCAGAATGAGTGCACAAGGTACTGGTCCTAGGCTAGGCGCTGCCTTCCATGATGTAAGCAGTGATGGCAGTGAGCACACTGTCCTGGACTGCTGGGCTACTTAACATACTCTCCACAGTGGAGCACAGCATGCAAGAATGGGTCAGCTAGCAGACATGCACCATTATTTAAAAAGGCAATTCTTTCTTACATGCCCACTGGCACCTGAAACACACAGAAACCACCACAATCCCCCACAAACCTGCCATATTGTGCCTGCCAACATTGTTGCCAATGGCATAGGACTGCTCACCACTAGCACAGGATGTTGTACGCAGATGTTTACACAGGTATGCCTGCCTTCCCTGCATGTTACAGACTGCCATTAAGCATTTTGGGTTTTCCATGGTGGCACTCAGGCTGGAAACCTGGTGACTTTCATACTGGCATGTGATCAAAGGGGATACACAAGACAACAGGTAGGCTCATTACTATTTATGAAGTTAGCAATCCTAAAAATTTATGCAAAGCATAGCAATGCATGATACTGTTGGGTGTCTTGTATGTGACAATATTACAGCAGCAATAGGTTAGCAGGTATTTGCAACCCTAAGCCCACCCTTTCTAAACCCACACCATTATCCCATATGGGTTTACAAAAAGGAAGAGACAGTAGATTATCTAAGAGTCATACTAAGGACAAATAAGGAGCAAGAGGCAGTATGTCCATCAAACTCCTGAATTACATATACACGTAAAATCATCAGTCTATCCTGAAAGTAGGTGATTGCCCAAACTTTTTTTAAATATATTTCTACTGAAACTGATAATAACATCAAGTGGTAGACTATACCAAGATGTCACAATTCTCTGAGAGAAAAATCCTGCTCTTTTCTTAGTGTTAAATTTGCCGTTTGACAATTGAAGCAGATATTCTCTGGTGTTAACGGTAGTTTGCTAAATGTTTAACCCACTCTTGTACATCAAACTATTGTCTTGTATAATGTCCCATACAAACAGGAGATCTCCCCGAGTCGTCTCTGCTCGAGTGACATTAGATCCATTTTTGACAGCCTATTTTCATAAGAAAGTGACTTGTTGGCAGCAACTGATTTTGTGATTCTACACTGAGTTTTTTCCAGTCTTTTTATGTTCATATATTTATAGGGGAACCATAGATGAGACCGATAATCGAAATGTGGTCTAACATATGTGCGATAAAGGGGCATAAGTACTTCTGGGTGTTTAGATGTGACATTGTGTCTTATTGCCCACCACGTTCTATTTGCTTTATTAATGGTGTTTGTAATGTGGATATCAAAGTCTAAGTTAGACTCTACAATGATGCCTAAATCTCTTTCATGACCCTTACTGATTATAGGTTCCTTATAAAGGTAGTACTGAGCATTAGGATTATTTTTTCCAAAATGAAGAACTGTACATTTTGAGGTATTGAACCACAGATTCCATTTTTTTGACCAAGTTTCTAACAATAGTAGGTCCCTTTGAATAGTTTCACAGTCTTCTAGGGTCATAGATATATTAACCAATTTACAGTCATCAGCATATTTAATGAATTTATTGAGAATGCTATGTGATAAATCAGAAATAAATATTTGAAATATTATTGGTGCCAGAACAGATCCTTGAGGAACCCCGCTCATGACTGGTTTCCAGGTTGATTTATGACCATCAGTAACTACCCTTTGTTTCCTATCTAGGAGCCAATTAGCAATCCAGTTCACAAACAATGGATTAATATTATGAAAATGCATTTTTTGAGTAAGTGCCACATGTGGCACTGAGTCGAATGCTTTTTTAAATTCCAATAGGACCACATCTGAAGGAATTTTTTTTTACAACTAGATCACTAATGTAGTCATAGAACCCTATCAGATTAGTATAACAGGACGTCCTTTGACAAAATCATGTTGAGTGGGATCAAGGGCAGTTATTGATGGTGTAATCTCATCCTTAATTTTTTTTTCCAATATTGTACAAAAAATAGATGTAAGACTTATAGGATGATAGTTATCTGGAGAATTCTGATCACCTTTTTTAAATAGTGGTGTTATATTAGCATCCTTCCATTCTGAAGGAACTATGCCAGAATTTTAACTTTTTTTGAATAGAGGAACACATATATGTTCTTTCATTAAGTGGATCATTTCTCCAGAGATTCCATCGGGTCCTGGAGAGGACTGTTTCTTTATGGTGTCTAGTTTTTCTTTAATGATTTCCTTAGACAGGTCCACATGACCCAGCAATGTACCTTGATTAGTTACTGTATTTGAGATTGAAGTACTAAAAGAGTTACAACTGTGAGTTCAGTATATCAGCCATCTATTTTTGATTAGAAATTACTGATCCATTTTTAGTTAGTGGTCCCACCTTATATTCCTGTTTTTTGATGGAATTAATGTAACTAAACATTAATTTATTGTTACCCTTCTGTGCCTGAGAGGCAATATATTTTTCCATCACTATTTTAGCCTTTATAATTTTTTTTTTTGCATTTTTTTTGAGTTTCTTTAAATGCTGAAAAATGTTTCCCATACTTACTTTCAGAGTATTTTTTGAATAGTCTTTTTTTTAATATAATTGTTCCATAGTTTCTTCGAGAGCCATTTTGGGCATAGATGGGGTTTCTTTTTAATTTTTGGAATAAATTTATTTGCAGCTTCTAAAGTGTTATGTTTAAAGGAAGACCATACAACTTCTATGGCATCAGCTTTTGGTTGTTCATTCCAGTTGATAGCAGCTAAAAATAAATTAAGCGCTTTTATATTGGCTTTATTGTAGGGAAATATTTCTGTCATTGTTTCTGATTCACTAAACTCAAAACCTAAAGAAAAAGCAACTGCATTGTGATCACTATTACCTATTGGGGTTGAAACTGAGCAGTATGAAATTTTTAAAGTTTACTACATAGAACTATGTCAAGAATATGTACACCTCATGTCAGAGATTAAACATACTGATTCAGATTTAATTCTTCACACAGTTCTGGATGTAAGGTATAAGGCTGTGCTGTTTACCCAATTTATATCACCTAAATTCAGGTCACCCATTAATATGATAGTCCCTAGATCTGCTGCTTTCCCAATTTCAATCATTATTTCATTTAGAACATATTTTTGTGAGTTTGGTGCTCTATAGCATAGACCCAATATAAAATTTCTATTTTCTAAATTTTAATCTTCACCCAAAGTGATTCTGTGAGATTTGATGTAGATTTAATTTTATTTGAAATGTCATTCACTATTAAATTACAGTTTACAAAAAGTGCAATTGCCCCACCTCTTCAGTTTTCCCTACCTAAATGAAACAGGGTATATCCTGTAACAGATTTTACCCAAGCTGGCTCTTTGGCCACCAGGTCTCTGTGATGCCAATTATATCTGGTAGCTCTGTTTTTATTCTTAGTATTAATTCATCAAATTTATTGCCTAAGCTATGAGCATTTAAAAGTTGTATATTAAGATTATTCTTTTTAATCTGGTCAATACAACAATGACAGGTGCTGACTATGATTTCTCCCTCTGCTACCATTTTAAACTAACTGATGGCACATGTTGTTGTAAACGTCTGCAAAGCTCATTTACTCCTCTATAATTTAGATGCAGGCCATCTTTGGTAAATAACTTAACATTCTCATTTAAGATTCTCCAATTATTAATAAATGTGAGCTCTTCAGATGAACACCAGTTTTGCATTAATTCATTCTATGGTGTAGTTTTTTTCTTGTCTGGCTTGTGGAATCAGAAGAATTCCAGATACAAGGATATTACGTTTTTTTATTTTAATGGATTTCCCTAAATTGATAATATCAGAGCAAATGTCTTTTTTGTGGGAGTACCCCATGTTATTGGTGCCTATATGTAAAATGACATTTGCCAATTGAGTGATTAGATCATCAATTCTTAATGAAATATCCTCAATTTGTGCATCTGGAAAGCAATGAACTGATGTTTCATTATTACTTATTTGTGAATCAACATATTTAATGATGGAATCTCCTATAATAAATGTACTGTAGGTAGAGTAAAATTGTTATCATCACTGATAAGCCCAGAATCTGATTCCATTGTAGCAGGAGGGAAGAAACTATTTCTGGTTTCCAAAGGATTATTTTCAACAGTGTTGGGAGTAATAGGGTTGCTAGTATTAGTACTTATACAGCCTGCTGTCCTTCCCTTTTTACATTTTCATTTAGGAACTGATTCCTAGCCTTCTTCAACTCCTGTGGATGGCTCTCTGTTTCTTTTATTAGATGTTGCAGGATTCTGAGTGTTAAAGAGCAGTAGCTCTGGTGGAGAGAGGGGAATCATAGTATCAACATATAATGGGGATGTTTGACCTTTCGTGACTTCTTTACACAGACTGCGCTGGTGCATAATGTTCTGCATTGGTACAGTTTCTACTGCATCCTTTACAATATTCAAGGGGGTTGGGAGACCTCTAACCATATTATCTACAAAGTGCTCAAGCGCCCTCAGTTCTTGAACACTCTGTAGTTCTGTGTTTAATGTTGAAATGGTATCCCTCAAGATTTTAAGTTCTAAACAATTGGGGACAATGTCTATCGGGATGGCTGTTTACAGTGTCAAACACATGCTTACATTTACCAAAAATTACTAAAAGCTGCCCTGTATTTAACATTAGAGTACACCTATCTGCTGTTTCATTAGCCATTCTTATAGATAAAATGTGTACTTACTGCAGGAGTTTATTTGAACTTGGATTCAGTGCCTGTTTCCCAACCAGCAGATTTTTTGTTTTTTCCATGGCTCTGCTGGCTGCGCTGGACATGCTCGACATGCTTGCAGAGATGCGTGTGTCTCTGCACGCATCTCTACAGCTGCTCGCTCCACTCGCCAAGGGAGTGGGTTTTATATTTGGGACCTGGAAGTCACGTCACGTGACCAATTTCAAGCATCCCAAATATAGTGCTAAGGCACACTAATCTACTTTGCAAACCCCTTCTGCAATAAAGCTGTAATGGCAATGAGCTACGTTTTGCCTCCAATATCAGTCTAACACTTCTATATGACTCAGATGATGTAGTCCTAACAAGGACTCTTGTTCCCTGTTTAAAAAGGTGGTATTGACAGCAAGTTTCTTGCTTGTTCAATATACAGACAAGAGTTTAAAGCAGCTAGTGGTTCAAGCCTGGACTGGTGCCTGTCCCACAGCTTTTGGCTGTCACACAGGTCAGTCCTGCTTGCTCTGCTTACTGCAACCTACAGTTTTGGCTACCAGATAGTTCAGCAGCTGACAGTGTGAGCGGGTTTTATATTTGGGACCCGGAATTCACGTCACGTGACCAATTTCAAGCATCCCAAATATAACGCTAAGGCACAATAATCTACTTTGCAAACCCCTTCTGCAATAAAGCTCTAATGGCTATGAGCTATGTTTTGCCTCCAATATCAGTCTAACACTTCTGTACAACCCAGATGATGTAGTCCTAATATGGACTCTCATTCCCTATTTAAAAAGGCAACACTGACAGCAAGTTCTTTGCTTGCTCAATATACAGACAAGAGTTTAAGGCAACAAGCAGTTCGAGCATGGACTGGTACCTGTCCCACAGCTTTTGGCTGTCACACAGGTCAGTCCTGCTTGCTCATATTACTGCAACCTACAGTTTTGGATATCAGATAGTTATCTGCTCAGAATCTTAATAGCAATGGTCTAGCACTTGTCCTAAGCAATTTACCTAATCAGGTTAGCCAGTAATTCAATTTGATAAACAAAATTACCCATCACGTATTTTCAATCTTGCATCGAAAGTGAACCATTTTAGGTCTGAGTAAAGTCTATAGTAGTGTGCAGCCCTAAGTAAAATGCCCAGTTTGACTGTAAAGTATTAAGCCTAGTCATTTCTTTGTTAACCAATTAGGTAAAAAGTACAGCATCATAGTCTAGCAAGGAGAAGAAATTACAATTAATGATAACAAACTGAGCCTCTAAGCCAATTTTCTTTTATCTTTCTGTTTTATGCCCCTGTCAGTCTCTCCAGCAGCCATCCTTCTCCTTCAGGCACCTCACCCATCCTCCTGCCTCTCCCAGCTATGGCCACCTACTGTACTACCATGCAGCCATGGTTCTATCCCCAAGGGGGCTCAGGGTGGTGGTATATATCCTGGAATATTTTGTTGTGTCAGGCAGCACCATGCTGGAGGCCACAGCCTTGGATATACCTGGATCCATCATTGTGAGGGTACTGGAGCCATTGTTCCATTTTTCTCCCAGCTCCTGGGGATGCCACAAGCATGGATGTCAAGGCACATGTGTATTCACATGCTGATATCAGCAATGACTCCACTATCTAGTCCATCATCCAGCCACAGTACCACCTGTGTTCACCCAGGTAGCAGTAATGCAGAAGGCAGAACCTCTTTCCTCTGGTATGTTCAATACTCCTCCTCCTCCACCTCCTCCTCCTCCTCCAGCTGACTCCTGATGACCAGGGCTCATTCCAGAACCCTACTCACCAGTATTCCCAAGTGGTAGTGTACCACTGCACCGATGGGCCAGCACAGGCCAATTTTTTTTACTGGTCCTGTTAAGTTGGAGCTGGCAGTATAACCTAGACAATAACATATCAAGCTGTAAATGAGTTTTATACACCCAGCAGACCTGGGTTTGAGTCCCACAACCTCCACTCCCACACTGTATGACTCTGAGCAAGTCACTTATCCTCCCCAGTGTTTCCTGGTTGTCCCTGCAAACAGGCACTTGTGACTAGTGGGCCTTACCACATTACCAAAGAATTAAAAAACAAGTAGTCTAAGCGATTGTTGTTAGACTGTTATCCAAGAATACTCCCAGCTATTTGAAATCACTGACAACTTGCAATTCATAAACTTCAAGAGACATTATATCAAAAAAGTTGTTTATGGTATTCACCCCAGCTGTAGTGCCTAGAAGCATAGCTTTTGTTTTTCACTAGTTTAGGAGCAAGCTGTTTTTAGGAAGTCAAGTTTCTAAAAACTGGAAATCCTTACCCAAATCATGACTGTTAGCATGAATATTTTCTGCACTTTTATAAAAACAATGTGTTCAGCTTAGAAAATGTACAGCATTTTTATGTACAGTATGTGGTAATTGGGTAGTCTCATAAGCAACCAGTTCCTTTTACAGCAGAGACCCAAGCAGTAAGGCATAGTTATCAAATAGGAGGTTAAATAAAACAGCATAGTACAGTGTACTCCAATAAAATCAATAAATGTAAAAGAATATTAAGTTTAAACATTTTTTATGAACAAGTTGGTTACTAAGTTGGCAGTCTTAAATACTCAGTTTGTATTTAAATGGGGTAGCACTATCAATTCAATTTGCATTTCCATAGGGAGATGAAATGTGATTAATAAATATAGTACTTGTATTTATATTTATTTGGTTTACCAGAATAAACACAGTTGAGCAAAGTTAATTATCAAGGTGGTCTTGGGGGTAGAACAACACATTCATATGATACAATATATGAAAATAAATAAGTTACAGTACACAATACAGTAAGAAGGGCCTCCAAAAGGGACCCCATGGGACTTCACTCAGGACTTATAAATGGGAAGATACAAGTTTTGTCAACTGGGACCTATTACTTAGTTCCTGATCCATGTCTGGGGTAAGTCATCCATACCCTCTTGTCCTAGCCTATTCAGCTGTACCTCATGGTCCACAATATCAAAGGCCCTGGTCAAATTCACAGACAAAGCACAAGCCCCAGGACCCTTCTACTGGACTCATGGGATATCATTCATGAATTTGGTCAATATTGCTAACACTCAATATATCACTGTCCCTCCTAAATTCATGTTGGTTGTCAGCAGCTCATGCAGCTCCAAATAGGCTACTACTTCATCATAAATTATTTCTTCTTAAATTTTACTCAGAACAGGCAAAACAGATACAGGGTGGTATATTTCAGCTACGGATTTAGGATCAAATTTATAAATAAGCATCATTTAGGGATTTTGTAACTGTCAGGGGCATGTCCCAAGAAAAATGAGAGAAACACTGGCTAGCAGAACTGAGATTACTGTAGCAGCAAGCCTCAACAGCTTCAGCTCCCACCCATCACATCCAGAGGCTGTGTCAATTTTGATCTTATTCAGTTGATTTTTTTAAATCAGTGGATTAAATACCGTCTTCTCCATCACCAATTTTAGATGGAAGTAAAAAAAATAAAGAACTGCAGAATTTCATCTGATGCTAGTTGTTTTAGTAGTCAGAGAGAACATGAAGGGAATTTCTGTGCAACCTCAGGTCAGGTAATTATGTATTGTATTCATTTATTACAATTTGTGCACATCAGGATAGCCTCATTTAGATTTTTTTGTATGCCAGACTAGCTCAATTTAGGTGAATCTCTGAGTTTCCAAGAGGGATCCTGAGTGAACAGAGCAGCACCAGAATTGTTATTATCTTACAAAGTTACAATTTTCATATTTAATTATAACAATATCAATGTTACACATTTAAGTCAATTTACAGTAGTAGTCACAGATATTACCAGCTATTTCCAGATATTTCATGAAATTTCTAAAGAGTTTCTCTCTGCTGCCCCTACTGTGGAAATGCAGAAACCAGGAGATTTCTCTAGAAATATCACAGAAATTTTGGGAAATAGCTGGCAATGTCTGTGGCTGCTACTGTACATTACATTTACAACCCAAGTATCTCCATTCATATGGATGCATCCAGAATAAATGAGGAAGGGTTTTAAAGGAAGGCTTAGTGGGCAGGGTTAGAATGGGAAGGAAGAAGGAATGGGCAAATGGGAGTATAAAAAACTGAGGCGTCTCAGAAGTTTGATAATGTAACGGTAGATTAAGGACAGAAAGGCACTGCAGCAAGGAATGTTTTGATAGATGTGGTGTGGGAGTGGTGCTCTATATAGCTGAGGACAACATGGTTGAGGAGATTGAGTGGATAAGTGGGGAGCTACTAGACCATGTTTGGGTAAAAATACTACCTAGAAATGGTAAAAAGATAATTTTGGGTGTGATGTATTGATCACCTTCACAAGAGGATTGCTTATATATGGAATAGCCCTGTTTGCTTAGAGTGGAGCTCCTTTGTTTAAGTCACAACATATTCTCCCGCTGCATAGTAATGAGAGGCTGTGTTTTCTCCACTACATAGGCAGCTCCCCCCCCCAAGCTAGGCACTCGGGACAATCAAGCAACTGAAACAACACAAGCAGCTCACCTGAGTAGCTGAGGAAGCCGAATCTCCAGCCTGATAACTTTCGAGGTAAAGAGAGCCTCTTCTCTTCGTCTGGACGCCTGCAGAGGGGTGCTAGCCTGACGGCACTTCGCGCTGTCTGCCCCACCCGCCCCAACCACCCTCCCACCCAGGGGCGGCTGTCAACTTAAAGATCCACCCCGTGACATCACATCCGGTGACATCACGTCCTGTTGCCCCACTTTCCCATTTGTAGGTTATACCTGCTGGCCACTAGAGGGACCTATGCTCCCTCACTGCTTCCTACTCCTACCTGTACAGCACTACTTCCTGGGATCTTGCTCACCACAATGTATTGGCCCTGCCTCATGCTCTGCCTGTGCCTATCCCCACTAGCAGTGCACTTACCCACTTACCCATCTGCTAGTCCGCACTGTGCCCTGGCACCCCTCCCTCCCCTTGCTCCTGAACCTGCTCTCCTGCCCCTTGGGACCTCTGTGTGTCCCCATCCTCCCTGCCCTCCCCCTAGCTTTCTCTTCACCTCAGGCACATCTGGGTGTCTTCTTATTCTTGCTTTCCCTTCCTGTACCTCCCTGCCCACCCCCTGCTCCCTTAACCTCCCTCCCCCATGTCAATCATAGGAAAACCTCTCACCATCTCCCAGCCAGGGTGTTAGTCATGCTACTACTCCTGTCGGGGAACATTCATCCAAACCCTGGCCCGGTTCCCAGGAGCTCCCCAACTCGCACCACAGGCCTATGCATGGTCTCCATGAATATCTGTAGCCTCCTAAAAAAGTTTGACTCACTACAATGCCTGGTCACATCAATTAACCCTGATGTCATCACCCTGGTTGAGACTTGGCTGTCGAAATCCTCCCCTGACTCCCTAGTCTCCCTTCCTGGTTTCACCCTTTTCCGGTCCGACCGTGTTGGGAGATGGGGCGGCGGCTGCGCTATTTATATTCAAGGAATCTCTCCCCTTACCAGCCCTGCCCGCTCCCATCCTTGACTCCAGGGCCCAGGCGCCACGCTTGAAACTAACCCTGACCCTTTAAAGGGACCCCTTTATCTGACTACTGCATACGTGCCCCCAGGGACCAAATGCAGGCCATTGCCTCTCTTACAGAATACCTTACCTCTACCTCCTTCCGCTGATCAAATTCTGGTGGGTGACTTAAATGTCAACTGGCTCAGCCCCTCCTCCTCCTCCTCTACCTGAGACTCCTTTCTGCAATAGACCTAACGCAACTAGTTACCCACCCTACCAGGACTAACCCCAAGAGAGGCTCCAGTACCCTGCTTGATGTGGTACTCACCAACCGCCTCTAATCGGATCCCCAATGTACAAGTCCTCCCAGACTCTCTCAGTGATCACTCCCCCATTCTATTCCACTGGTCATCCTCAGTCCCCAAACCCATAGTACAGTCCACATGCCGGCGGCGTCTAATACCTGGTGGACTGATAAAACTTAAGGAACTTCTGTCCCAAATTGTCTGGTCTCCTATACAGGCAACTCCTGACATTGACACAGCTCTCTCCTTCTTTACCCAAACTTTTAATAATGCCTGTGATATCTTTGCCCCAATGTTGACCAGCCGTTCTAAAAGGCAGAATGCCCCCAGGGTAACCCCAGCTTTGATCCACCAGCTCAAACATAGGGACAACCTATGGCACCGTGCCATTGAGACTGGCCGGCCCAATGACAGGCGGTTATATGCTGCCGCCCGAAACAAGTGCACTCAGGCCATCAGAAAGGCCAAGTCTGAGCACTATCGGTCCTCACTCACGGCCTCATGGGGGAACCCCAGAACCTTCTGGGATAACATTAAACAGTTAAATGGGACTGCACACTCCCCCCACCCACCCAGATCAACATTAATGGTGTGATCTCCTCAGACCCAGCCCTCATAGCCAACCACCTCAACACCTCATTCACTGACCTTAGCCCTATCCTCCCTACAAATTTTTTTGACCCTCCTCCCCCAGCACCTGCCATAAATCTTTCTCGCCCTTATTTTCTCCTCCGCCATGTTTCTGCCCAAGAACTTAGGCTCGCACCTTGTCGCTGCCCTCAACAGTAATAGTACAGGCAGTGACACCCTGGATCCGTGTATCCTATGGCTGGTCTTAGACACAGTCCCTACCTCCGATCACATGCCTCATCAACCACTCTCTTTGCCTGGGAAGGTTCCAACTGCCTGAAAGTCACCACTGTCACCCCTATCTTTAAAGGTGGTGATAGGACTGTGGCTGGAAACTATCGACCAATCTCCATTCTCTCTTCCTGTCTCCAAGGCCTTGGAAAAGTGGTGGCCTCTCAAATCTCTGACTACCTCTCCACCTACAATGTCCTTTGTCCTGAGCAGCATGGCTTCTGAGGGCCACAGTACCAACACAGCCCTCCTAGAGTTCTCCAACTTTCTCCACTCCTCCTTAGACACTGGTTCTCTGGCTGGTGATGTCTTCATTGACCTCTCGAAAGCTTTTGACACTGTCTCCCACCCCCTCCTTCTTGATGCACTTAGTCTCTCTGGTTTTGCTGCTGGGCCTATCTCCTGGTGCACCAGTTATCTATCTGACCACTCTCAGCGTGAAAAATTAATGGGACCTACTCAGACATCTGTCCCATCTTATCTAGGGTTCCCCAGGGCTCCATTCTGGGCCCTTACTATTCTCCTTTCCTTAACACCCTTCACGCTCTTGCTCGGGAACATTCTGTTACGCTGATGATGCAGTCATCTTTGCCTCAAGTCGTAACCCTATTGCCCTCCAGGACTCGCTGCAGAAGTCCTTCACTGAAGCCGAGGGCTGGTTCAAGGAACATAGATTGGTGATAAATCTTAAAAAAACAAAAACCTTGTTCTTCACTCATCCCCAAAACAAGTCCTGCAACTTCAAACTCCTCATTCACTCTGGGTCCTCTTTCCCACTTGAACAAGTTTGCTCCTATAAATACCTAGGGATCCATTTTGACCCTTCCCTCTGCTTCCATGGACACATCGCTGCCCTAGCCACTGCCACTAATATCCGATTGGGCATCTTACCACGGTATAGCCTGCCTCCCCGAGCCTCTTGACCATGATCACCTCCTCTATCCTGTCCCTAGTGGACTATGGACTGCGGTGTATGGTGCTGCTGATCAGACCCGAACTCCATAAAATTACTTTTCCTGAATAAGGCCTGCAGGTTAATTACTGGAGCACCTAGGCTGACACACACCTGTCTACTGTACGCTAAAGCGCTGGTACTTGATCTTGACGAGCAGCCTCAAATATCTGACCTGTACCCTTACAAAAAAGACCCTCCTTGAGCTATCCCCACCAGGATTGACCACCACCATACGCCGCTCTGTCCCACTAGTTCATACTCGGACCTCTGGGAAAACCTCTCTTGTTATCCCTAGAGCTAGGACCTCTCACGGCCAAAGAGCCTTCAGCTTTAGGGCCCCCTCCTGGTTCAACACACTGCCCCCCTCCATCTCCGAAGCTCCAACTATATCGTGCTTCAAAACTTCATTAGGTAACCACCTTATTAACACCCGATGCTGTAATTGCCACTAGTCAAAGCCGTACTCAATACTTATGACAAAGTTTATTACTAAGCTGCTAAGGACAACATAACTCTGGTATTGTTTGCATCAGTCCTACCTGTACCAGCTTGTTTGTATCTATGTCTTAAGTTACTGTTATACTTATGTGTTGTACTGTTATACTGTGTATTTTCATTTGTCTTACTGTGACAAGGTACCTTTGTAAATGGGCCTATGGCTCAAAGGTTTTCCAAACTGCTGTTTAAATAAAATAAAAATAAATATATAACCAAATGTTACAGTGCCTAGAAAATATCGATCCTGAGGAAAACATTATCATAGGAGATGTTAATATGCCAAATATTGATTGGGAGATATGGGAGGGCAGTTCAAAACTTGAGAGGGAATTCCTACAGGGTATTGATAAATTAGGGTTGTAACAGTATGTGATGTCACCAACAAGAGAAACAAGAATTCTTGATCTTGTGTTATGCAGTATGGGGGATACTATTTCTAGCCATTCAGTAGTACCGTCACTTGGAACAAGTGATCATACGAAGGTCTTTTTTTGTATAACAGCTGAGGTTCAGGAAGTACAGTGACTCACAAAGGAGACATGCTTTGCTAAGGCAAACTTCCAGGCTATGCACAGTGAGATGAGAGAGTGGGATTGGAACACTGAATTCAAAAACTTAACCCATGAGGAAATGTGGCAAAGACTGGTTACAAAGATGGAAGGACTGGAAGCCAAATATATCCCTGTGAGGAATAAATATAGAAAAGCTAAGAAAAGGAAATCATGGATTACCAACACTATCATTGGAATATTAAAAAATTAGGTGTGTGTGTGTGTGTGTGTATATATATATATATATATATATATATATATATATATATCAGCCAAAAAAATCTGGTAATAAGATAGAGTGGTTAAAATATAAGGCACTAACCCGAGAAGCTAAATTCAATATTAGAAAGGCAAAGGCTGACTATGAGGTAAAATTTGCCAAAAGAACAAAAGACAATTATAAAAACCTTCTATAGACATGTTAATAATATAACAAAGGGCAAGTGTGACCATTAGTGGATAGGCAAGGAAAATTGGTTACAGATGATACAGAAATAGATAACCTGCTCAATGAATATTTCAGCTCCATTTTTTGTGACAAAGCAGGTTGCAAAATTATTAATTCAAGTCAAGGGAATTAGCTTTTATAAAATTGGGATATAAATGACATAAGGGTCAGGCTGTAGATGATAAAAGCAAATAAATCACAGGGGCCTGATGGTTTACATCCATGGGTAATTAATGAACTGGAAAATGAACTGGCAGGACCTGTCACCATGATTTTTCAAGAATCCTTAGACAGAGGGGCAGTGGTATCGTCCTCGAGAGATGATGATATAATAGCTATTTTTAAAAAGGGATCCAGCAAGGACTGCAAAAAGTACAGACCAGTCAGTTTGACGTCCGTGTTGGGGAAATTATTAGAGGGAGTTATTAAGGATCATATTGAGAACTTTCTAGCCAATCAGGGTTTGGTGGACAAAACTCAGCATGGGTTTACAGAAGGGAGATCTACTCTAACCAGCATGCTGTTTTTATACAATAAAGTCAGCATGGCATTGGATGAGGGAAAAGCAGTGGACTTGTTTTTCTAGATTTATGTTAGGCATTTGATAAGGTCTCTCATGATCAACTTTTGCAGGTCCCATACAGCATAGGTTAAACAGTACACTGGTTAAATGGATTAAATCATGGTTTGTGGAAAAATCAGTGCATAGGAATAAGAGGGTATATGTCCAGTTGGACAGATATTATGAGTGAAGTGCCACAGGATCGGTCCTGGAACCCTGTTTGTTTAAAATATATGTCTCATCTGTGCCTATAATAGATGGAAGATGGCTAGCTAAGTTTACCGATGATATTAAATTGGGTGGGTAGTTGAGAATTTAGAGGGTGCAGTCCAAATGCAAGAAGCATTAACCGGGATTGAACAGTGGTATAGATGTAACAAGCTAGAACTGAGTATCGAGAAATTTGCAGTTTTGCACTTAGGAAGAAATAACATGTACCACAAATATTCATTAGCAGACAAGGATTTCAGGGAAACTAAGGAGGAGAAGGATCTAGGTATACTGATATCCGATAACTTCGAAATAAAAAATCATTGCAACATTGTAGCCAAAAGGGCTAATTCCAGCATGGGAAACATAAGGAGAAATATCAGGAGCAGGGATAGGAGTGCGGTGCTGTCTATATATACATCTCTGGTGAGGCCGAGTCTGGAGTATTGTGCACAATTTTGGTCTCCTTGCACAAGACTGAGATTAAGACACTAGAAAGAGTATAGTACAGGGCAACCAAAATAATAAATACAATGAACCATCCGAGTTATGAGGAAAGATTAAATAAACTGGGGTTGTACTCTTTGGCATACTGATGATTAAGGGGAGATCTATGCCTGGTTTATAAAGCTTTCATTAACAATGATTTATGGGACTGTTTGGATTTAAGAATGAGAGATAATAGGCATAGTACAAGATCTTACATTTTGCAGTTACAAGGAGAAACTAGTCATACCAAGAAGAGGGCATCATGGTTTAGTCAGAGGGTGGTCAGCCTCTGGAAATCTTTGTCAAGTGAGGTAGTGGGTAGTAAGAGTATGGAGATTTTTAAGAGAAGGATAAATGACTACTGCAATAGGAAGAAGAACAAGGGTTACTCTTTTTAATGTGCAAGCTGATACGGGCAATTCCTACTTGGCTTGAGTAAGCATATGAAACCTATGATGTTTCTGAAAATGGGACAACATGGCCTGCGTGAAAATCTATAGATGTCCTCATGACTTGAGATTGTAAAGTTCTGAATTCCAGCTGACTGAGACAGCAGCAAAGAATAATTTCTTACCTCTAATTTTGTAAGTTCTTCAAATGTGAAAATATATCTGACCCATGACCTCAATTGGCAGATCAGCACTGTTTTATTGAGAAGGTTGCCAAGGCAGTCAGGCTAGATATCATGTATGCATTGGTATAGTAGTGTGTCCCTTTTAAATTCACATCAGTATTCTAAGTATAGCAATCCAAGGTTGATACAATGTACTGATGACAGTGGTGCATATTTGTGTCACAAAAAATGACAACCCTTCACATATTGTTGAATGCCATAGTGATTTTCTGTAGGGTTGTGCAGTTTCTTGTCCTGTATAGTTTACTTCTATATTACAAAGTTGAGAGTAGAGACTATTTCAGTAATAGTTTTCTTGTACTAAGGTCCAAGCAGCCACAATGATGGAATGGTAGGCTATGTTTCTGCTGAGAGATCAGTACTGTTCTGATGATGTGTATGTTAAATAACAATTGGGATCAAGCCAGAAGCCAAAAGGTTTGAAAGCTTGAACAGTGGGGATCTATTCTGTAGTGTGACTTGGGGTACAGTTTCCCAGACAGTAACATGATGTTCATTTTAGAGCTACACAACAGGATGACATTTACAGTTTTTGTTTTGTTTTGTTTTTTTAAGTCTTTGGTAACTGGGTAAGGCACACTAGGAGCAAGTGCTTGTTTTCAGGAGCGAGCTGGGAGCACTGGGCATTTAAATGACTTGCTCAGAGTCACACAGAATGCAAGCGGAGGTTGTGAAAATCAAATTCAAGTCTGGTCTGCTGGATTTATAGAGCTTGTTCACTCCTCATTCCTTTAACCTCTAGGCTATACTGCCAGCCCATTTATTAGACCAGTTATTTTAAGTCCTTTATCTTGTTGAAGAAGAACTGCAGTGTTGAACTGAGTCTGATGGGGATTTTGGCCTTTGCATAAATGATATAGAGATAAATATTGGTGGTTGAATCAGCACAGCTTAAGGGGAATGTCATTAATGACTAGGCTAAAAAGAAGGGGGTCCCAATGTGGATACTGAGTGGTAAAAGGAGCAAGAGCCACAGCTGTACCATAAGACCCTTGTTTAGATTAACAATAGATAACACTGGACCCCATATTGGTTATGCTGCAATCTGTGCAGCTTTTGTCATGCTTCTTTGCCAATGGGTATCAGTCAGATCATATATATCTCTATTAAGCAGTTACAACTTTAGCAATCGGGGTAGAGCTGTCAGATTTCCACTAAGGCCAGCAGGGACAAGTTTTGTGTTACAGTATATTAGACACTAATTTAAAACCAGAAGTAAACTATGTGTAATCTCATAGAACATAGAGACATAGACTTTGATGGCAGATAAGGACCACTTGGCCCACCTAGTCAGTCCATTTCCCTACCTATTGGACAAGCTGCAGATCCTAGTTAGCCAACAGCCTACTTCTTCCTACCCCACACGAGAATTACCTTATGTCTGTCCCATGTATTCTTGAATTCCTCCACTGTTTTTGACCTACAACCTCCTCAGGAAGGCCATCCCATGTGTCTACCACCCTCTCTGTGAAAAAATACTTCCTCACATTGCTCCTGAGCTGTATTCCCTCTATCTTCAAATTGTGTCATCTTGTTCTTGTACATCTCTTTTTCTGAAAGATGCTACCCTCTTGGACTTTGTTGATTCCCTTGAGGTATTTGAAAGTTTCTATCATGTCTCCATCTTCCTCCTTTTCTTAAAGGTATACATATAAAGCTCCTTTAGTCTCTCTTTGTATGGCTTCTGTTGCAAACCATGCACCATATTTATTTTCCCTCCTCTGGACTGCTTCCATCCTGTCTATGTCCTTGAGGAGATGGGGTCTTCAGAACTGCATGCAGTGCTCCAGATGGGGTCTCACCAAGTGTCTGCACAGAGGGATAATAACTTCTTGTTTTCTACTGGTGTTGCCTCTCCCTTTACATCCCGGTATCCCCCCAGCAATCCTTACTGCCTTCTCACATTGCTTGCTTACCTTCAGTTCATCTGATATGACTACCCCAGGTCCCTTTCCATTTTTTTGTTGTTAATACCTCCCCCCCCCCACCATTGTGTACTCTTCCCTAGGGTTTTTGTTTCCCAGGTGCATTGCTTTACACTTCTTAGCATTTAATCTAAGCTGCCATACTTTTGACCATTCTTCCAATCTTGCCAAGTCCCTTCTCATCCTTTCCACCTCCCCATGTGCATCAAAATCTCAGTATAGTGATGATGATAAAGCAGCAGGACATTTAATTTGAAGAACTGCATTTTACAGTACCTATTTTATGATAGGTAGCTGAACTGGGGCTTCAGGAAACAGGGGTACTGTGGGTTCTCAGATCCATTCACCCAGGGATGCTGCTCTGTCAATAGAAGAGGAGCAAAATATTTATATTGCTGTCTTCAAGAGGTTTAAAGTTTGTTCATAATGGGGTAGAGGTCCATATCCTCATGTTTTACTTATTCTTTTTGTCATATTTTGCAGAAAACTACAAAAAGAATCCCATGCAAATTGGAATCAACATTGATTATGTACTATAGGACCAGTATAAAGAACATTAAACAAGGCCTTATATGCCCATACCCATTTCATGCCCCATCCACCCGCAAGTACCCCCTGGGCTCGACCTGCTTTCCATCTGAAACTAACCTCCCTCAAAGAGGTCCAGAGTCTTCTCGCTAATTTAAAAGCAGAGAGCTGACCTGGCTATGACTCCCTTGAGCCAAAACTTCTTAAACTGGGTGCTCCAGCTCTTGCTCACCCTGTCTCTGATCTATTTATCTGATCATTCTTAACTAACACTGTACCAGACAAATGGAAGGTGGCAGTAGTCATTCCTGTGCATAAGGGGGAACCCAACACTATTGTCAAAAACTTTAGACCCATATCCATTCTCTGCCCTTTGGCTAAAATTCAAGAGTGAATCATTTACAGCCACCTTCAGAACTACTGTGCCTGGAACTTCACAACCTATGATCTCCTTATCAACATGGCTTGAGAAGGAATCATCGTACTCTTACTGCCCTAGTAAAAGTGACCTGAGACATATTCCAGTCAATGGAATAAGGTTCTGCCACTGGTGCCATCTTTGTCGACCTTACAAAAGCATTCAACCTGGTGAATCACGGCCTTCTACTCCATCAGCTTCATGTTCTTGGTAGGGATTCCAGTGCACTGAACTGGGTCTGAAGCTATGTATCCTGCCACTCCCAAAGAGTCAAGTGGGCTGGCTCTGTCTTTGATTTTAGACCCATAACTCATGGTGTTCTGTAGGGCTCCATTTTGGGTCCAGTGTTGTCCTCACTATTCATTAATGACTTACACGGTTCCTGTGAAGGGGCCTCTGTACTGATGATGCAATCATCTAGCGCTCCTCTCCTGATAGTGCTCTGATTAATCAAGAACTTGTCTCAGACTTCGCTTCCTTGGAGGGCTGGTTCAGGAGCAATGATCTTGTTCTTAATATGAAAAAACGAAAAACACACTATTTACCCACCTTCCCTCTTTCTCATGTACTATCTCGCCTCTTAGCATTACCTCTCTCAGTGGTGATACCATTGTGTTTGTCCATTCCTTTAAATACCTGGGCATCACCTTGGACTCCTCACTCTCCCTTAATACACATGTCTCCAATGTCACTAGAACTTTGAACTGGAAACTAGGCCTCCTCTATCACATCCATACCTTTCTCTCCTTGGTCTCCTAACTCAAGATTGCTTCATCATCCCTCCTTCCTCCCCTAACTTATGGCTCACCACTACTGCTCTCTATTAATTTCTCAACCCTGTCTCTTCTCTCCCAGGCTTATCATAGGGTGGCAAGGTTTGCCTTGGGGATTAATGCCAGTCATCACCACTGTGACATCCTCTCCTCACTGGGTTGGTTGCCCTACAAACCAAAACTCAGGTATTCTTCCCTGAGCTTCATGCATAAGCTTGTCCACAAATTTTCAATGAGACCATATGACTAAGACAAGCTCCATGTGCCCTTGGATCTACCTTCCTCCCCTTCTCATAAAGCCAAATTTGTGTCTAGCTATTGCCTGTAAGTCTTTCTCCTTTGCAGCAGTATCTGACTGGAACTCGCTTCCTCCCTCCTTCCTGTCCTGCTCCTCTCTCCCCATGTTCCAGTCAAATTTGCTTGCCTCTCTCTCTGCCTCTGTATCATGCTTCTGCTTCCGCTAATGCCTTATCTATTCTCACTCTGCCCTACTCCTCTCTTCTCCTCCTACTACCTTTCCCTGAACCCTGACCCTTCTTCTTCCCCCCTGTTCCTTATCTTCATGTACTATCTGATGATTGCCCGACACCCCCTGATCCCATTATTTATTCCTTGCAGCTTTTAGGTTCATATCCTGTAGACTCAACTGTATAAGCTTTGCATTTTTTAGTATAGTGAAGATTGTATTTACCTTTATTATGTTTTGTCATTTTTATGTATAATATTTTTTATATCTCCTCATACTGTATGCCTATTTTTGCAATCTTAATTCTGTATGTCTGTTTTAGTTCACTGTCCTGTATTGCTTGTTTCATTGCACTGTTCTGTATTTGCTTGTTTCAACCCTGGGTCAACCTGAAAAAGGGACTGTAATTGCCTCAGTGGACTTACCTGGTTACCAAAACAAATAAATAAATAAATAAATAAATTAGGGTATTACAACAACATACAGGGATATGTTTGGAAAATGTAACTACTTATTTCTAAATGCAGATATGTATACCTACAGAATCCCAGCCCATCATTGGTCTAGTGGGTATACTTTCCATACTGGACTTCTAAAAAAATAGTATTAGCCCCAGATGCAGAATCCTTGTAACTGCAATTCCTAGGATAGCAATTCTGTCAGTTTTCACAGGACACTAAATAACTGCCCCACTCTGTAATGTAAAACATCTACGTAGAAAGTCATGCTGACCATTCTGTAGTGTTTTCTAAAACTGCACAAATGCAGAGGGCAACTTACACAAATGGCAAGACATAGGCATGAATGTTGAAACTTTTGAACCTGTCTAACTGGGAAATTTATATGGCCTTATGTAATCTCTCTATTAGAGATGGGCAAAGTGGCCTCAATTTGCTCTGCGGAGTAAAGGTGAATTCACGGAATGCTCCGCTATGTGAAGTGGAGTACTTCGCGTTATAATGGGTAACGTGAAGTCCGTTGAAGACAATGACTTCACATTACTCCACCTTCCCAAACCACTACTCCACCAAACTGTAAGGTGAAGTACATTGAAAACAATGTACTTCACCTTGTTTTTAAGCTCCAAAGATGAATTTTGCAGTGATTCATGGGATTTCAGGTCACATGGGCTATAGATTGTTCTGCACAGCCTCGGTTTGGGGTAGTGTGTGTAGGAAGCTTTAGGAAACAGTCTGCTCTGAGAGTTCTATGTGATTCAAACCATCTAAAAGCTGTTAAAAAAGCCTTTTTGAGTCATTTTTTTGCTGAAACTTTAGTCCACAGGTTGTAGGAAACCCTCCTGTGCTTGTATCATCGAGCATTTATTGTTTGCATGTGGATTTTGAATGTTAATGTACAACATTCAGTCTGTGTACTGAGAGACAGTGGAAGTGTGTATTGGGGGAGGGGTGTATCTGGTGTAGGTAGATTTAAGTTGGAGAAGTAGTGAGTTCTTTGTTTTTTGGTTATATTTTTCTTGTATAACTGACTGTGTTAATGTACACACAGTAATATTTTTAGTAATTGTTGACATTTTTTTGCTGATTGTGTGTGTTGTGGTCTGGACCTGGTGCAGCAGTGAGGTTGTTTAAAATACGTTGTATATTACTGAAGTTTTAAATTTGCTATGCATTACTTGTAGACAAATTGTGTGTGTGTGTTAGTGTGTTCGGTGTGTGATGTGACATCAAATATTACACCTCTTATTGTGCCACAGTGTAATTGTAGGTGCAGAAGTGTGAACCTGCTATCTACTGCAGCTGCGTGATTTTGTACTGCCATTGTGGTATCTTTTCTTTGTTTTGCACTGTTATAATCTACAGTCAGTGCCCCCCCCCCCCCTGGCAAAATATATTCTTTTCCAGATTGGATTGTTTGTGACTTGAGTACACCACTAGTTAGTTAAGGTGTTGTTGAACTTGTTGTGACTTTGCATCTGTATCTGTTGTTGAAGCCGCTGTTGATTTTTTGGCTTTACATCCAGTTTCACGCCCCCGGCCCCCACCCAGAGTGAACATTCCAAAATCTAAATTTATTTAGAATATTCCTATTGATCCCCCAAAATGCCCGCAAAGAGACATGCAAGCAAAGCTGTTTCTCACCGTGGCACTGCTTCCAGTAGTGAGATTGTCTGTGGGCATGGTAGTAGTACGCAGTCACAGAAGTGCATTGCTGATGTGAGGAAAGGTATGTCTCCTTCAATGTTTTTTACAGCTCAATCAGTAGCTTCACTTATAGTTGTAGGCGATGATGTTGTCCCAGCTGGTGGTGTTAGTGCAGTTGCTGGTGGTGGTATGAGTATTGCTGCCTCAAGTTCCACTTCTGACCAGTTTACCATGTCCAAAAATACAGTGGAGTGTGAAGCAGTGGCAGTGAGTGACAGTGTAGATGATGTCATACTCCCCGGTAATATCCCAGTAACTGAACAAGAGGATTCTGATTATCATGCCAACAAAATCACACAAAGTGACATTTCTTCACAGCTTTTCAGGCCATGCATTTGCCATGCAGTGATTCACAGTGTGGTGAAAACATTTTGGGTGATTGTGGTGCTGATGATGATGATGTTGTTGTGGTTGCAACATGCAGTCCACATGCCAGCATCCAAGCACAAGATGTGGATAATGTTGATGAATATGATGATGATCTCAGTGACCTCTGTTGGGAACTGGAGAAAAAGAAACTCAAGGCGGCTGTGTCTGTGTCTGTTTGCATTCCCCCCCCAAAAAAGTCGTGAATTACCAGTTTCAGTTGTTGATGATGATGACCCAGTAATAATGATAGGTAGTCATGGTGGTCAGTTGCAGTACAAGTGTGTCCTACTTGAAAAATCACATAGCACACCCTCCACTTCATGGCTTAAAAAAATTGAGTCTAATAAGCAGCATCAGGGACATGCTAAAGCTAGAGCATCACAATCCCTTATTTTGGATATTTTTGTGCAAGATGCAAATGATGAGTCAGTTGCAATCTGCAAGGTTTGCCAGGTGTGTGTGAGTCAAGGTAAAAAGGGGAGCTATCTGGGCACAGGGGGACAGCATACACATCTTAAGAATAGACACATGGCACTTTGTACTCAACACATGATGGCAGCTAATATAGTACCACAGTGGGGCGTTCACCCTCGTCATCAACCATAACGAGCATGTTATCCTCTTCCATGACTGTAGCATCAAGTAGAAAATTAAATGCTTGCAGTAGTAATGAAATAACAGCAGAGGATTACTACAGGCATGATGAGGTGGAAGAGCAGAATGATTTTAAAGTCATGTCCAGCAGTGGTGAGAGTAGCAGTTTCAGTGGTGGTGGTCAATGCAGTATGTCTAGTGCAAGTGATATTTATTTATTATTTATTTAGCTTTTGTTTACCGGGTAGGTACACTAGACAAGTAATATGCCTATTTTCAGGAACGACCCGGGACAGTACAAAACATACAAGATACATACAAGGCAACTTAGGAGGAACAACTTATTACAGGAGGTACTAACGATTGTAGAAAAACAAATGCACAAGCAGCAATTACACCACATAATAGGATTACATAGATTGACATTAGTGACAGCAGGATTCGTCTGTAAACATTTCACTATGGAGGCTTGAAGCAGTCACACACTGATGATAATTTTAAATGCAACCACAGGGAGGAGCGAAAGATCCCGTGGGAGGGGGCCATGCGGACATGGTCAGGAAGAGAGTTCCAGAGTCGGGGCACGTAAGCAGCAAAGTCTCGGTCCCCCATAAGAGTCCAGGTGGAAGGGAATTTGAGCAGTCCAGCAGACTGGGACCTAAGCTTGTAGGGCATGGTGTCCATTTTTGGGAGGAGATTCACCAGTCCCTGAGGGGAGCCAGAAGCGAGCACCTTCTTGGAGAAGCTTCCAACACCGAAATCCAAGTATTCAGCTGGAGGCAACCAGCGGAGTTTATCATAGAGATCACAGCGATGGGTGAGTTATGGGGCAGCTAGTGCAAACCGACAAATATTGTTATATGCCGTGTTCCACCGGGCAAGGTGAATTTGGGGGGACCGGGCAAATAGGTGGAATCCATAGCTGAGGGAGGGAAGAAGCACTCCTCTTGCAAGTGCAAGTCTCGCCCCTGGGGTCAGGTTGTATTTGGCCCTATAGGCCAAACCAAGCTTGCAATGTGTGCTTCTACAGATGTTGAGGATATGACTCCCCATGTCAAGTTGAGGGTCAAGAGTAACCCCAAGATATTTGATTGAGTTCACCATTGGCAATGAGGGTCCACCATCATAAGTTATGTTGAGCAAGGCTGATGAGGCTTTTATCTTGGTCGTGGAACCAAAAAGCATGGCCTGTGTTTTATTAGGGTTCAACACCAGCCTATGGTGAGTAACCCAGGCCAGGACTCTGCTGAAATCATCAGTCAGGCTCTGGTTTAGTGCTGCGACATTATGGGAATGGGCCACTAGCACCAGATCATCTGCGTGTAGAGTGGCTTGGCAATGAGAGGTCACCAGTGGCAGTTGATTGATAAAAAGCGAGAAAAGAAGACATCAACCCCTGTTGGTAAATCTGGGAAAATAACTGCATTTCTGGGTTTGTCATCACCTGTGCAGCCATCTTCATCACACATCCACACTCCACAACAACCTGCGATTCGCAGAGACAGAATCATTTGTCATCACACCCCATGTAATATGTTTAAGTCTGCCCACATTACAGACTGTTTTTGTGCATAAGCTGAAGTACCCACCCAATCATACAGTGTCAGGTGAACTTAATGCTGCTGTAGCTGACATGCTGGCAATTTATCTTTTGCTCTTCTCCTTTGTGGAGAATTCTGGGTTCCTGTACCTGTCCAAAATGGAAAGTCCCATCCAGGACATACTTTTCAATCTGTGCTGTCCTAAAGTTGTACCATACTGTGTCCGACTCAGTAAGACATGCCCTTCAACATTCCTTCTCTCTCCATTCATCCATTTAAATATGGATATGTGGACAAGTGGCAAAACAGTGGGGAGTTCATATTTGTATATAACTGCACATTGGGCGCAGGTACTGGGTGTTGTTTGTGTTGTTGGTAGTGAGAATAATCAGTGCAGTAAGGTGGAGTGTCGTAGTTGCAATCTTCCAGGAATTCAACAGCATGCAACAATTACTATGCGCAGTGTGACCTGTTCATATACTGGTGAAAACATGTTGGACCTGGTACTGACTGAAATTGACAAGTAGCTGAACCCCCCTGTCCCTGACAGCTGGGTTCATAGCAAGTGACAATGGGTCAAATGTGGTGAAATGCATCACGAATGGTGGCTTTTTTCGGGTTCCATGCATGGCCCACTGTTTACATTTTATGGTGCAGGATTTTCTGCAGCACCCTGATATAAAGGATTTGCTGACAGTTGCATGCCATATCTGTTCTTGCTTTTCACATTCTGCAAAGTCCCATGACCAACTTCGGCAGTTGGAGATCCGAAACATCCTCCCGCAGCACCGCTTGAAGCTGGAAGTTGTCACCCAGTCGAACTCCATTTTAAACATGGTAGAGAGGTTGTATGCACAGTGCAAAGCCATCTCAGAATATCTTGCCATGCACCCTAGCCGTGACAGTTCAGGGGCCTCCATGTCTATGATGACTGAACAGTGGCGCCTCATGGACTCTGTAATAACAATCCTAAGGCCTTTTGAACATGCCACACAGGCAGCGAGTGGCGAGTCTGCCTCCATTAGCCAATCAATTCCACTGCTGCAGGTGCTGTGGCAGACATTGGTGAATGTACAGCATAACCTTGATGTTGCTGGAGACAGTGCTAGCAGTGTGTTGCTGAAACACATGCTGACAGCATTCGACCAGAATCATCACTTCTTGAGCATTCAGCGTAGTAACAACTTTGCAATAGCAACAATGCTGGACCCACGATACAAACGTGGAATTGCCTCAGTTCTGGAGGGTGGGTCTGAACAGGTAAAAAATGTCAGTGGCCAACTGGTGCGCTTGGTTTCATGGGGCACAGAAGTCACATGCCAAGGTCAGGAACCTGAGCATGCATAATCAGGCTGAAGGTGAACGTGGAGGAGTAGAATCAAGCATATCCTGTAAGGTGAAGGGGACTGCAGTTCAAAGTGGTCTGTCATCATAAGCAGCTGGCATTAACCCACTTTGAGAGGCTTTGTCCCAAGTGGGGATTTGTGACATAAATGATTCCGGAGAAGTGGATGATGCATCAACCACTGGACTTAGAGCAGCAAAGTGAATGGTTGAGTCATATGCATCTGAAAACAGGCATCTGTCAATCACAGATGATCCCGTTTTATACTGGAGTGGAAAGGTCAGTGAATGGCCAGAGTTGACCACTGTGGCACTGAAGTACCTGACATGCCCACCCTCCAATGTGAGTGTCGATAGGGTATTCAGCTCAGCAGGTGCAATAGCTCGGGATCATCATACAAACCTCTCTCCTGCAAATGACAGTTTGCTAACATTCATAAAAATGAATGTGAGGGACATACCAGCTCAGACTGCAACATCGGTATTCGTAACCCAGCATACTCGTGGTTTTGCTGATGTTGAAGAAAGGGACCATCCTGGTGGCAGTGACAGCATGAAGCGACCTACCACTGATGTAGATGATAACACAATGGAGAAAGAATTTCCCTGTGGTCAGAATTCAGACATAGAAGACTGTGAGGGCAGCTTTCTTTCTGAGGATGTTGATAAATGATGATGAGGTTAATGTTGGCAGGTTTTTACTTAAGTGGTTAAAAGGCTGTCACATGTCTTGTATGATAAAATGTTTTCTTTTTCATAAAGTTAAATCACTGTCCCACTCATAGTGACTCAAATTCCATATGTCACATCACCTTTGTAACACAGAGCACAATATATCCTGGCCCCTGGACCACCACCATCATACGACCTCTGTTCATCACTGCCAGAAAAGGGAATGTGACCGTGTGTCACCCCGGACTACCACCACCATAAGACAAATGTTCGCCACCATAGGGAATTTGACCGTGTGTCCCTCTAGAGTACCACCACCATAAGGCTGCTGTTCGCCACTGCCACCATAGGGAATGTGACCGTGTGTGTGTGTCCCAGACTACCACCACCATAAGACCGCTGTTCGCCACTGTCACCACCACCAGATGCAGGAAGATGTTAGAGGGAATGTCATTATGTGCTGCAACTATGACCACCACCACCCACCACCAGTGCCACTGTGACAATGTTTTTCCATTACATTGACCATGCCAAAGCAGAGGGAGTCGAACAGGAGACCACATCCATCAGCCACAGGCACAAGGCTTCTTACTATTAAAACTATAAAGTGAGCATGTGTACTAATGTTTTTCATGCTATTCAACTTCCTTTAGCTGTGTGTTTTGTTTTGTGTTGCTTTTCTGAGCTGCAGTGGTCAAACACATATGGTCAACTTATTTTGTTTTTTTACAGGTTAACAACAAATGACTCTCCTTCGCTGATGGTCTGTATCAATGGTAGAGCAGCAGTACTGTCTACAGGAACCTATGGCCTATCCATTTCCAATCCACACTGGTAAGTATACCAATTTTATTTAATCTGTTCCTTTTTTTTCATCAGAGTGCAACAAATCCAACTGATGATTCATAAACTAGGTGACATGTACGTCACAAAAATATTTCTGCAACATACATTCACTGTATTCCAAATTTGCAACTGTGCAGCCATGACAGTGTTGAAAAAGTTGGACCCAGGTTGTGTTGCTTGACAAGATGTGGTTTTAAAATGTAACTTGAGTTGAGATTCAGGGACACTGACACAGTGTATTTGTTACACAGCCTGGTACTAAATTAAATTGTGATCTGATGATTGCAGTGGGACAGCTTGCTATCTGTGTTAATCCAGATACTCATGGTAGAACAGCCGTGGCTTAAACATAATGGGCCAGATTTTCAAAGGCCTTAGACTGATGCAAGGTGCTTGTATTGAACAGGTTTGATGCAAGAGGCACCTTGCGCCAAGTGCTATTTTCAAAGGCAGCCTGCGTCACCCAGCAGGCTGCCTGCACCAAAGTGTGCCAGTGCCCACCTTGCACCATGAAAGTGGCTCTGACATGGCGGTAGGGGGCTTGTGGCAGACCCAGACTGCCACAGCCCTCAGATTCATAATTTAGAAGACCTCCCCAGGAACTAAGTGCCAAGTACCCTTAGACCAGTGAAGGGCTGGTCTAACAGTACTTAGACAGCTCCTGGGAGGGTCATCCAGTATATGCCACTCTGTGGCCTGCCCAATCCATCCACAATGGGTGCTCCCTGGAGACCCAGAGGCCACCCCACCCTGACTGTCCGTTTGCTGGATGTAATCCCCCTGGCACCCTGGTACCCCCCTGACTCGGAACATAGTGCCCACAACCCTGCACCCCCCCATCCATACCCTAGATTCGGGGATGGCACAGCCCTCCTTATCCCACCACAGCCAGCTGCCAAATGAACTCTCAGTGTGCATACTGTATACAGCATACAGTACATGCACTGACAGTGCATTTGCTGGCCAGCCATGGTGGGGTGAGGTGGGCTATGCCAGTTGCCATATCAGGGGGTCTGAGGGAAGCATGGCGGTGTGAGGGAGCTTCTAGCCAGCAACATGGCCCCGTCTGTGGGTGCTGCAGACACGCTGCTGCCATTGTGGCATTCTAGGTGGGTGCACCATCCATTTGTCATAGTACCACCTTTGCCGCATGCTGCTGGACTTTGGTGCCGGGACCCTGTGGAATAGAAATTTGGGTGCAGGTTCCCAGATGCAACTGCACTCGGTGCAAGCTGCCATTATTGCAGCTTGTGTCAGGGCTTTGAAAATCTGGCCCAATGTCTTACTGCTGCAATCAAGTTGTAATAAGTCCTTCATTTATTTTTTTTAGGAAACTTTCAGATGCTTTGTTGTGTCATAGTTGCTTTATCCAAAGAACTTCTTTAACATCATGCCCCCCCTGGGCAGGAGCAGACATGCAACAAGCAGAAGCCTTTTCAATCGATGACCATCATTATCAGACTAGAGAAGGATGCAGATGAAATCTGTGAAGAAGTAACCAAATAATAAACCATTAATGAGACCTTCTTGCAAATACCCCCCCCCCAAAATAAAACAAAATACTTACCTTCATTGGCTTGAGAGAATTCCATTTCTAATTTCAATGCCAACATTTCTCAGTAAGCACTGGAATATGCACACCAACAGTATGTGACCTGTGATAAAAAACAATACAATGAGTACATATATATATATGTCAACCCACCACCTAGAAAATATATCAACTCACCAAGGCTACTATTAGTGTACACACAAAGGGCACTCTTCCATCCGGTTGAGGTGATTGCATCGCATTGGCAGGAATCACAGCACATTCTGGAACAGCAACAGTTCTGTCACGGTCATCATTTCTGATGGAACACTGAATGGATTCATGTCATGTTATCCCTCCTTTACATGGTTTGGCAAGACACCGTGCATCATGACATCATCATCAGAGTATGTAAATTTTCTGGACACAAGACAGTTGCATTTTGGGGATGCAGAAAAATTCTGGGGACTCTGTGGGACAACTGCACACATGAGTGACTACACAATACATACTGGGGAACTTTGCATGTGGTGTAATGCTCCCATTTCACTTCATCAGCACTTAGGAATTTTCTGGACACAAGACAGTTGCATTTTGGGGATGCAGAAAAATTCTGGGGACTCTGTGTGACCACTGCATGCATGAGTGACTGTGCAATAAATTCTGGGGGACTTTGCAAGTGGTGTAACGCTCCCATTTCACTTTGTCAGCACTTGAGAATTTTCTGGACACAAGATAGTTGCATTTTGGGGATGAGGCAAAATTCTGAGGACTCTGTGTGACTACTGCATGCATGAGTGACTGCACAATACACTCTGGAGGACTTTGCATGTGGTATAATGCTCCCATTTCACTTCATCAAAACTTGGGAATTTTCTGGACACAAGACAATTGCATTTTGTGTGTTGTGATTGTGAGCACATACTGTCATACTTAAATTATAAATTAAAGCAACAGTGTAACAATATGGTGAACATTTTTGACCTATACTTTTTTATGCTATTTTAGATTGCCAGCCACTAGTTACCTCCTGACTTGTACGATACCCTTCTTTTCACAATTTGTGTCTGCTTTACTACTTTTTCTCATGTCTGAAAATTAAAAAGGAGCATGTCTTTTAATATGGCTCTGACCAGGTTCTCATTACTATTTGCAGCTGTTTTTGAACAGATATTGTTCTGTGAAGTCATAAAACACTGCCTGCTGCATTATTGTTAATTTTACAACAGAAGAAATATATGAACAACTGATGGAGAAAAACAGCGGAAAATACTGACGAAGAACTGGTCCACACTGTATTAAAAGGAGTGCTCCTTTTATTATTTCAAACATGAAAAAGGAACTAAAGCAGACTCAAATACTGGAGAGAATGGTGTCATACAAGTCAGGAGGTAAGTAAAGTGGCAATGTAAAATAGCATAAACAAGCATAGGTCAAAAATTTCACCAGATTGTTGCACTGCTGCTTTAACGTCTATTTCAAAAAATAAATATTTCTGGAGCCTCAGTAATGTTTACTTTGTGCTGGGACTCGTGAAGTGTTTCACAAAAAGCAGGACTGAGCAGTGCAAGTATGTTGTGCTAAACTGCATGTATGCCGTCAGTGTTCTTTCTGAGTGTGCAGACATTGTCCAGCTTCATGTAAACATACATCTGGTGTGACTTGTTGCAGTATGTAAAGAATAAAGATAAGGAAGAATATATGACGTATATTTTATTTGTACCATCAGCACCAGCAGAGCAAGTGATATGATATTTTTTCAGAGGTATCAGGTCACTGTATACCTCAGTCACTCACAGTGCACATGTGACTTTGCAGAGATCATAGCACAAAAAACACATGCTCTCTTAAAAGTCATGTGTGCAGTATGTGACTTAGGTGCACTCTGGCCAGACACCTCTGAAAAAATATCATATCACTTAGTCCGCTGATGATGATGGTGACAATAAAATACGTTATTCTCATATCTATTCTTTATACCATAAACACTGCAACAAGTTAGTGTGTGTGTATATATATATATATATATATATATATATATATATATGTATATATGTTTGCAAGAATCTGGACAATGTCTGACATCACACACACACACACACACACACACACACACACACACAAACAACACTGACTGCACACGTGCAATTTAACACATCATACTTGCACTGCTCACACCTGCTTTTCTACAACCACTCCACAACAGAAAGTAAACATTACTGAGGCACTGGATTATAATAACAGGGCAATAAGGAGCATGTATGTCTGTATGTGTATGTATATATTTAAAGGGAAGCAGTCAGCAACAGGAGCGCCTGCCCCCTGCTAGGCTTACCCTCCATTTAAGCCTTTTTAAGTATGTTTCTGTGTTTTTCCTCATGGGCAACATACTTTAATAAAGAAAAGTCATAACTCGAAGTAGTTATAGTTACGGAGGTTTCCATATGTGTGCAAGGTAGATGTGACACCATGAGCTTCAAACTTTTGTATTGAAGTACATGGTGCATCACTGTTGCACCTTTACACATAATGGAGCCTCCATAGCATCCACCATACTTATGGGCCACTGACTTTTCTTTATTAAAATAAAGTATGTTGCAGCATGAGAAAATCACCACAACATATTTAAAAGGCTTAACTTGAGGGTAAGTCTTGCAGAGTGTGGGACCTCCTGTTGCTGACTGCTGCCCTTTAAACTAATACTGTGGCTTTCCCTCTGTCTGTTATTAAAATAAACAAAAGACAAAACACTACAGCAGTGGGGGGGAGGAGTGCTGGAAAAAAAGCTAATGGGGGTCCCCGATGTTCCAGCAGCAGATGGAGCATTGACACAATCTGTAACTGGTGTTGCTCTATCTGCTGCACCTGCTGCTGGACAGCACCCACCCTCTCGTTATTTTCTTCCACTGTGGCCCACAAAAGTGCTATGTCTGCCTGAGTTGCAGGCATTGTGGGGTCCACTGGTGGGGCAGAGGACCGGGTAGTGGTGGTGGTGAGAGTGGTGCTGGTGGCAGTGGTGGAGCAGCTTCTGCTGTGGCTCTCCTCCTGCTGTGGCAATGCACAATAGCAGCACCCTCTGCCACTGCCACAGAAGGGTCAGCAGGTGGAGGCCTGGCCTGTTTGGTGGCAGTCTGCCACTCCACCTTGTGGTGGTTCAGCATATGTGTACGCTGGCCCCCAGTCCCCAGATGTGTCCCCCACGACACACTTGCACACCACAAAGCAGACACACCACAAGGCTGCTGTACCCCCCAACACAGTTGAAAAACTGCCAAACTAGGGAGCTGCAGAGGGAACCAGGCACAGGAGGGGCAGATGCAGTGCCAGCAGCATGGTCATGCACCTGGAGCTCCACCTGCTGCTATGGAGGTGGTGCTGCTAGAGCTCATGCAGCTGCTACAGGAGGTGGTGGTAGTGATGGACTTGGTGGATGTGGCAGTGGCACTGGTGGTGCTGCTGCTTCCCAAAGGGGGGAAGGCAGGACCAAAGAGTCTGGAGCAGTTCAACAACACCCAGCTATGATCCCCTCATGTGCACAATCCCCTCCGGCCATGGGCCACATACTATCCCTGGTCCATCGCACAAAACAACACTCCTTCCCTCTCCGACGTGATGAGCAACTTCACACACACTCATACAACACAGGCACACACACACACACACAACAAAACTTATAAAAAAGAGAAATCGGTCATCAAAAAGAACTGACAGAACAGTACAAAATAGAAAACTAAAGAACTAGCTTTTAAAAAAGCTTTTGGGTGTTTGGAATTTGCTCAAGAAAGAAACTTGTTAACACGAACTCTCCTCTCCTACACAAAATGCTTCCTCTCTCTACCTCTGCAAAGGAAAAAGTGAAAGTATCTACTTGTATGACTTATTTCCTTCCTACCTGGCTAAAGCATATGACTTACAGTACTGTAAGCCAGGTGATGTGTGGGAGGATGCCTATATTTTTGTCATTCCACTTTACTTTGCTTTAAGGTGGAATAACAATGTAAAGTCATAGCAACAAAGTGAAGTGAACACGTTCCAATGGCCACTTTGAGTAACATTATAATAACATGAAGTGGCCACTTTGCATTCACCTTGCGGGAGGAATTTAATTTTGCTGCATCTCTACTCTCTATTCTTCCTGAGAAGGACGTTTTAGAACAAATTACTGGAATTGCCATCCTTTTTTTTTCAATTCAAAGTTTATTCAATTTTACACAATTACAGAGAGAAGATCCACTGTTACATTCATGTATCAATTGTACAATAATATGTAGATTGGAATTAGATCAACTCCCCCCACCCTCCCTAACCCCCTTCATGCAGAGCACAGCTATCTGGTATAAAGCTGTCTATTAAAAGATGAGAGATCTTTATGACTTCTGAAGAGAGTACAGAGTAATGAGAGGGCCCCATTTCTTGAGAAATTTTTGAGCTTGATTATGTAAACTAGCGATTGTTTGTCTTCTCCAGGCAAAGATTGGCCAACAATTCTTGTAACCATACACTGTAAGAAATTTCAGTTGTATCTTTCCAGTGCCTCAAAACCAGTCTTTTAACCAACATAGCAATGAGGGTTATGTATTTTCTGTTGGTAACAGTAACTGAGGAAAGATCCCCCAAAATACAAATTTCAGCAGTAAATAGATTTGATAAACCCAAGAGGGGGTCGACCTTTTGTTTAATGGCAGTCCAGAGGAGGACTATCTTGGGACATGTCCAAAAGATATGCAATAGGTTACCCTAACTCTGCAGACATCGAGTACATGTGGGTGAAGGGAGCAGACCCAATTTAGCAATCTTCTGAGGTGAATAATAAAGATTATGCAGAATTTTAAAGCATGTTAATCGAAGTCTGTCTTGTATAACAAACTTGTGACAGCTCTTCCATAGACAGGGCCAATGAAAATCTTGATTGGGAAAAAGCGGGGACCAGAAATGAGTCAAACCAAAGCTGTCATGCCCTTTCCAATTGTGGACTACTTCATACAGTCAGGAAACAGCATGAGAAAGGCCAGCATGGGGAATTAAGCATGACAAGGATGGGTTTGGGAGTGTTGGTGGGACATTTCCAAAGGATTTTATTATTAAGTGCCGTAATTGAAATATTTTAAAATCACAGAGTTTGGGACATGGGTTTTGTTAAGGATTTCAGGTGAAGTTAACCATGAGCCATCAGTCATCAGAAAGAAAGAGAAAGGGCAGTCCCTTAGCTGGGAAAGCCATCTCAATTGAAGTGGCTTACCATCAATAGTAAGGTTAGGGTTGCCCCTCCAAGGCTGAGATGGATCCATGGTGTGTTTATATTTTAGGAATGAACAGAGCTGGGAATGAATTTGAATAGATAATGCAGTGGGGGTATTTTTAAGTGCCAAAGGCAGAGATTTTAAATTAACATGCAGTAATGCAACAGGGGATAGTCCATGGGTATGTATTAAGATATGTTCTATTTTGAGCCCTATAGATGTGAAGGAATGTGGTGATGGGAGATGGCATACCCTTAGCCATTGCAGGTACTTATTTGCGTGACTAGCCCAGTAGTAGGGTCCTAATTGTGGTAAATGAGTCATCCCTTCAATTTCAGTGCTGAAAGCTTATCATAGGCTATCTGAGGTTTAGAATTTCCATCCTAATACTGCTTTTGATTAAAGATTTAAAATTCAGAATTAACACTTCAAGCATATCTTGCAAAAATGGCTGAAATTTTTCCTTTGTGTTCTACAGTTTAAAAAAGTTGAAATAATTTTATAAATGAGCTGTGCATGTAGCAACAAGAGGTAGTAAAACACATATTTTTATTTTAATATAAAACAGTGAACACTCCTTGAAACATTTATCCTTTAAATGATTGAGCTTTTAATATACTTCTGAGTCTCTGACATATTACAGAAAAACTAAACAAATCAATTTAAATTGTTGAATATTTTCCACATTTGAATATTGTTTTGTATACCCATGTTTCTATGAGGCAAAAAGACTGTCTAGCAATTTTTAAAAATCACAACTTAATAACAGTCAATCAATCAGGTAATTAACCAATAAATTCCCGTACCAACCCGATACAATACGATACTATACTACACTACACTACACTATACTATGTAAATATCTCAAGAGGTACTTAGTATTATGTAGTAGTGTGTGGCTCTTGATTCTGTAGGTCCTTTCACAAAATAATAGGAAACATGTGGAAAAATTTTTCATTTCTTAATACAGCACTCTTTTCTTCTTAGAAGTCCATTTTATGTTTTCCTGTGTGACTGCATCCTTTCATGTCACCGCCCATGAGGCAGCGAAGCAGCATCCCCCAAGCTGTTGCTGGTATTCCCCCACCTGTCTGATCCAGCTTTCACCTCCCATCAGCCCCAGGTCAGGGAGCAGATATCATTGGTTAGTGCCTCTGAGAGGAACAAGCGAGACAGTGTTTGAAGGAGACTGCAGGAAAGGCAGAGTGCGTGTGTCAGAGTGTGACCTCCAACATCAACTCCAACTGATAATGAGAAGATATACAGATTGTAGCATCCGGAGGCAAGACTCACAACCCCAGGACATGGCCACACCTTCACCAGCCCTGTCACGAACAGCATGGGTGCAGAGAAGATTGAGTAAGCTGCTGTTGATAACCGGTCCATGTGAGTGGCTGGGCATGGGGACCAGCCTGCGACACTGAGGGTTTTCCTAATTTATGCAAGAAAGGGAGTACTGGGGAAAGGAAGGGAGACAATGATGAGATGTTCTTATTAGGCTGCCCCCTTGGAAAATGGGGTCTTAAACTCCCATACCATGTCGTTGGTCTGAAAGGTGAGTGGCAGTGGAGAGATTGCCATAGCCGGGAGGAAGTGTGAAACATCACTTGGGAATCTTATGTGGATATGATCTAATGCCACTGTCAGCCACAGCTCAAGGTCTAATGGCTCTGGTGGTACGTTAGCCAGGAAAGTGAATGACTGGGCTTGTACTGTTGTGAGGAGCCACCTCCAGGCTCCCTCTCTGAGAGCTGATCAGGAGACTGAGGAAGGTGAACTTGTTCTCTTTAACTGTAAACATGGGGTAGGTTAAACAAACGTTATTGCAGAGAGCTGTCAACTTAAACTGTACTCCAGGGTTCAGTGGGTGCCCACCTGCACTTTGGGGATAGCACTTCTGGTTGAAGATGGGCTCTTCTGGGTGAATGGATCTGAGAACCCACAGTACCCCCAGCAAATTAACAAATGGACTGCCAGCCATCTTGATCAGCCCTCATACTGCAATTCCAGCATTATTGCATACCCTTTTGTACATATGGAGCACTCCAATCCTCAGAGACTTTTTAAAATTCCTGGGAATGAGAACTCCTCTTTTGTTGGTTTCTGATCAGCTAGATGGTATGAGGGATGATAATGCAAGTTAAACTTGTTCGGCAGGCAGGTTAGTTTTGGTTTTCTTTATAAGCTATTGCACATTGTGTAAGTAGGTAAATGGGTACTGCTGTGACAATTTAGGACCTCAACACACAGAATAGTATATGGGCAACCATACACAACAAGGCTGTGTTTCCATTGTGGGGCTGAAATTATATCATAGGGACCTCAAGAGCAAAACTCAAGAGATCCTTGATGTCATTCCAACCCGAGATGGAAATGCCTGCCATGTCTAGTATATGGCTGCAAAAAAATTAAAAAAATACATCTGTGCACTTCTCTCACCAATGCTCCCCCCTCCACACACCTGATTCAGGTTAGTGTGCTTTGTGTTTTGAGAAGTTTGATCATTTTTCTTTTATTAAACAATCACTTGAGGCAATGTTTATTTTCCATCAGCTGCAGTGCAGTTTTTCTTCGTGTCTCTGAAATGACACACAGAAACATCTTCTAGCTCACTCGGCTCAGACATGCTGTTAAAAAATTTTAAAGTTTAACTACCCCTTGGGGCATTTTTGGACAGGAGTAGTGGAAGGAGGTGCTCTTACTCTAGCCTTTTCCACCTCAGAATGATCTCCCTTGTAATCTGCTCCTACTGATGCTATCACTCAGCTTTTCAAAGTGCTTATGAGTACTGAGGGTTGGTTCAAAGGTCATGAAAAGTTGTAGCATCATTGTGACATCAGAACAATACAACAACTTTTCATGACCTTTGAACCGTTCTGCAAGAATTTGCTGTATATGGTTTTCCATAAAGAAGAGGCAACCTTGTGTAAGAAAAATAGAAGAGGGCAGGAAAAACAATTAGGAGCACAAAGGCACAAATGGAGGAGAAAATAACCCAGGCAGAAAAGAAAGGGTACAAGATATTTTTCAGATATGTAAGTGAAAAGAGAAGGACTAGGGGAGGGATAGTAAGGCTTAGGAGGGAAGGTGGGGAGTATGTGGAGGGGGAATAGGAAAGAGTGACATCCTGAACAAATATTTTTGTTCAGGATTTACAGAGGAAAAAGAAGGTGAGAGACCAAAGATAAGTGCCAAGAGCACTGAAGAAATGGAGGTAGACACTTGTCCATTTACAGAGGAGAGAGTCCTGGAGAAACTCGCAGGTCTTAAAGTGGACAAGGCAAAAGGGCCAGATGGGATACATTCATGAATACTGAGGGAGATCAGAGAGGTGCTGCTGCAGCTCTGACAGCCCTGATAAACTACTACTAGAGATGGGAGGACTGGAGGAGGGCAGATGTAGTCCACCCTCGCAAAAGTGGGAGGAGGGAGGAGACTGGCAATTACAGGCTTGTCAGTCTGATTTCAGTGGTGGGGAAAGTAATAGAATCACTACTGAAGGAGAGGATTGTGGAATATCTTGAATCCAGTGGCTTACAAGGTCCAAGACAGAATGGATTCACTGGGTGGGGGTCGTGTCAAACAAATCTGACAGATTTCTTTGATTGGTTGATCAAGGAATTAGATCAGGGTGGAGCAGCAGATGTGGCCTACCTAGATTTCATAAGGCCTTCAACACTGTTCCACACAGGAGACTTAAAAACCAGCTGGGCAGCCTAGGAGTGGGATTAAAGGTGGTAAACTGGGTAAGGAATTGGTTAGGGGACAGGAGACAGAGGGTGGTGGTAAATGGAGTTCATTCAGAGGAAGGGAAGGTGTCCAGCAGGGTGCTACAGGGATCAGTACTGGGATTGGTCCTTTTTAATGTCTTTATTAGTGACATTGCAGAAGGGGTAGAAGGCAAGGTATACCTTTTTGTGGATGACACTAAAATCTGAAATAGAGTAAACACTCCAGGGATGCTTGGAAAAAATGAACAGAGATCTAAGACAGCTAGAGAAGTGGTCAAGGGTGTGGCAGTTGAGTTTCAATGTGAAGAAGTGCAAAATCATGCACTTGGGATGCAGAAATTTGGGGGCGAAGTACTAAATAGGGGGTGTAGTAATGACCGCCAAGCAGGAAAGAGACCTGGGGTAATCATATCTGATGATCTAAAGCTGGCCAGACAGTGTGACAATGCAGTGGAGTGAGCTAGTGGGATGCTAGCGGGTATAGGGAAGGGTATCATCAGCAGAAAGTGATGCAGTATTACCGCTGTATAGCTCACTGATAAGACCTCATTTGGAGCACTGTGTCCGGTTCTAGAGACGACATGTCTGGAAGGACATAGACAGGAGAGATGGTCCAGAGAGAGGAGGGCAACTAAAATGGTGCACAGTCTGCATCATAAGCCATATGAGAAAAGAGTAAAGGACCTCAATATGTACACCCTAGAGGAAAGGAGGGAGAAGGGGGTATGGTAGAGACTTTCAAATATGTCATGGGTATAACTAAGGTTCAAGAGGGAAGCATTTTTTAGAAAAAAAGATGCTCAAGAACAGGGACAGTAATAGCATTGTAGGGGGGGTAGACTCAGGGGAGGCATTAGGTCAAAATGCTGAACTCCACAACAGCGTGGTCAAAAACTGTGCAGGAAAAATGGTGTTGTCAAAACCAGCACAAAATGAGCGCAGTGTTGGCAACAATAATGCCAATGTTTGTGGTCCAAAAACACACCAATGACTGCTTCCATGACTAATAAATACCAACTACTTTCTGTTTTTGTGGGGGGCTCCACCCCACACACACCCCAACATGGGGGGATTTGTCTCACACACACCCCAAAATTAATATAATCAACTCCAAGGGGTGGTAGTAGTGGTGGACCACGGGAACGGGGAGAAACTTGGGGGGTGGGTTCCATCAGTGAGGGGACAAGATAGCTAAAATAAAACTTGGGGCAGGGGGACTAGATGCAAAAAAAAAAATCTTGAGGGAGAACAGAAAATGTAACAATCGGGAGACCGGGAACAGAACCCTGGTCCCTTGATCTCCTCTGCCCTCGCTGCTTGTATCTTAGCCCTCTCCATCATGGAAGCAGCTTAGACAAGCACCATGCTATTAGGTACTTATCCACCTCCTCCCCTTTGATGACAGTTATAGGGGTAGCGGTACCTGACTTGTGCCACACCATCCCTGTAGCTGTCAAGTCATTTGCAATTTTGGTAGTGTGGTTCTGACAGCACTATTTTTGAAATGCTATATTCACCCGGTATGCTCAGGGGAGATGTGAGGAAGTTCTTCTTCACAGAAAGGGGGTAGCTGCCTGGAACAGCCTCCTAATAAAGGTAGTGGGGCCAAAAATGGTAATGGGATTCAAGAAGGCATGGGATAGGTATAGGGGAACCTTATTGATAAGGGGGGGGGTAAAGCCAGAGATCAACTAGGGTCTGCTGTATTACAGTAGGTAGGGTAAATGGGCAGTCTAGGTGGGCCAAGCAGTCCCTATCTGCCATAAACTTCTATGTTTCTATGTTGCTATATATACTATATTGGTAATAGAAATCAAGGTAGAGTGTTGTTTTTGAGTTCAGGAGATGAGTTCTCTCATGGTAAGTACTCTGAGTGTGTCTGCCGCTCTAAAGATGTTTTGAAATAGTGATTGCAAGAAGTCTTGATTAAATGAGGCTGGGATCACCATTCTTAAGTGAGAAACATTTACAGACCTGTCACTTTTTATTTTGATTTGCTTAGTCTGCCCATTTTTAAGGCCAATAAGACACTTTGTGGGGTTAGCAGTATTATGCTGATCTAACCACATTTAAAGAAGCTAAAGGGAATCCACCTGCAGAACCACATTAATTCATGCCCTGTCATGTCTTTGTTTATCTATTTCACACCCTGAAGTGTATTATAGTGCTTAATGAGCTGCTGATGCCTTAAAAAACTTTGAAAAACATAATACTTAGGTACAATTCAGCTTCCATTACATATATATTCTAAAGAGTCCCCTTCCCCAGTATTTATTGCTAAGAACAATTGCATGAATGCATGATCTTTAACCCTCAGGGTTCATCTACCTCTACAGCTGACTCCCTACTTCAAATCATAATCCTCTGTTGTGACACCATGGTTTGTTGCCATGAGAGTAAGTGTGATGTCACAAGCAGTGCATTATGACCTCAGGTAGGGAGACACAGGAATAGATGAACTCATCAGGAGCAAAGATCCTGTTTTCATGCAGATGACCTCAGTAACAAATAATAGGAAGGAGGGATACAGAACTAATTTGAAATACAGCTGGACTGCATCAAAATATTATGTTTTGGTAAAGTTCTCTTGAAGGCATCAGCTGCTGTTTAATAACTAGACTGATGTAAAAACAGGATCTTAGGGCACAGAACACTATATAATGCTATAATCTAGTCTCTGTAAACTGAATGTGATTTTTTTTCCTTGCTGTCAATGCACACTGTTAACTCTTGCCTGTAACGTAATCCAGGTCACCCTTAAAAAAAGGGACCTTTGGTCTCAGCGGGTCTACCCAGCTACCAACATTCAATAAATAAATAATTAGAAAGGAGATCAGAGATTAAACTGTGCCTATATAGAGGTTTAATGCACTGTCAGGTGACCAGCTTTAACTGAGTTTCTAGATCTTTTCTTGCCATTTTATAATCCCTATAAATACTTACCCCCGATCGTACATCACAGTGCTTTAATGTACACCTTGTGTCTTGCTGCTTATGTATTGTAACACAGAGTGATAAAGAGGGATGGCACAGCATTGTAGGACTGTAGTGGAATGCTTGGCAGGAACAGGACTTTGTCTTGGACTCCAAGGACCTGACTTTCAAATGGGGACTCAGGGCTTGCATTCCCGCAAAGTTTGCCACACCTGTGGCAAACGGTTGCCACAACTTGAGCCCAGTTTAATAACCCAGGATACAAGTTGCGACAGGACCCTCATTTTATGGCAGCTTACGCCAAAGCTGTGGCACAAGCCCCATAAACTGTCTCCCAGTTGGATGCAAGGGTACACCAGGTGGAACTGGTGGAACTGGTGGAACTGAGCTGCAACACCACAAGGGGACTTGCAGCAGTGGGTGTGTGGCACATTTCTTTGAAAATCACACCTTTGGCAGGGTTTCACACAATTTGGCTCTTGTGTCATACTCCCTGCCAGAAAACCCTTGCGATGCTCTACCTCGGTTTGAAAATCAGGCTCCCAAATTTTCTGCCTGTGGCAGGTTTTCCCCATTGCTGATACCATGATCCATAAAACACATAAATACTGCCTGTTACACAAATGCTAAGCTATTATTGTTTTTATAAAATGGATGATGAAACACCTGCAATGGCAGGAGGTGAAGTGGAGATGGGCTACAGATGTTGCTTTGTCTTGCATTACCTGTGTTCCCTTGTTAGTAAAATTTACTATATTTCATAAGAAAGGCACCTTTATTAGGTTAATAAATGGTTGAAGATACAAGTGTTCAAGGCTTGTGTTTCTCAGCTAAAGCTGAAATTCTTTTAAAAGGAACCGTTTTGGTGGCATAATAACTAAGGTGATTTCTTTTTTTTTACTTTGTTTATCCACTCCTCATGCCCACTGGTACCTCACTGGTTCAGGCCCCCTGTGCCCTGTCTCACATCAGACTCATCCCTCATTGTCTGTAAGAGGCCAACCAGACCTCAGTCCAGTGTCCATGGGGCCAGGTTATCCCTGTTGGGGGCCCCCTAACATCATTATTGTGGAGAGATGCACCTGAACTCTTACTATTGTCCATTCTAGTTGCTGGTCTGTCCCTGCCAGAGACCTCTCCATGACTGAAATGAGGAGAGCCACTAATAGTATAGGTTGAGGAGCTCCAACATTGGTGCACTGGAGAGAGCAATGATGTGGGGAGGACGTGAGAGACTGTCATCTGGTACACCACCTAACCTATTGCTCTGAATTTAAATCTATGATTTTCAGGGTCTCTTGTGGTTTCGATGTGCAATGCCATTGCATAGGTTATGTTCCCCTTTATGTAGCCAATAGATAAGGGTAATTGTTTAAATTGTGCCCAAATCCAAAAATTAGGGACTTTGACAATCTGGTGTTAAAACATGAAGCCTTTTGTATTTTTAGCCTGAATGCCACCAAGTTTCTATGTTTAAATACACATTTTGAAATAAAGCCTTTTTTTTTTATATAATTCTATATTTTATTAGTAAGTTTTTATTAATACACAGGGGCAGAGAATTACCACATACAATACCTGTACTAATATGATACATGAGCTGTCCCCATCCCCCTTCCCCCACCCCATACAGCAGCAAGGTACTAACAAAATAGAAAATACAATATAGTATCATGAATCAAAAAACACTGGATGTACTGACTCCTTTAGCAGCTCTGGCCATAATTAGCGTGTGAAGGGGATCCCAAGTATTTTTGTACCACTGCAACTTATTATGGAGGCTCGCTATCTCTTTCTCAGTGCATAGGTTAGCCAAAATTTCATTAACCCATTCCTGATATGTTGGGCTTATTATATCCCTTCAATGCTGAAGCACAATTTTTTTAACAGATAGTGAAATCATGGAAATATGAAACCTTCTGATTCTTACCGTGATAGAGAATAAATCCCCCAACAAACATACGACTGGGGTGAAGTACTCCTGCAAACCCAGAATAAGGTCTAGGTTGTACTGTATGGCTACCCATAATGGCTTTATCCTGGGGCATGACCAAAAGATGTGAAGAAGCATACCTTCCTCTTGACATCCTCTGGTACAGGCCCCCGAACTTAAGAGACCCCATTTCCTCAGCTTCACAGGGGTATAATACATGTTATGTAATATATGGTATTGCATAAGGCGGAGTCTACTGTGAGAGACATATTTATGGCAGGACTTCCATAAAGCTGACCAGTTAGGAATATATTGAGGAAAAAAAGAAACCCAGAGCCTAGTGGGGCCTTCAGGCCTCCCATATTTCCAATGATATAGGACACGATATATTTTGGAAATAGCACCTGGTGACCCCAATAAAGGGGAGAGATCCAATACAAACAGAAAAGCAGGTGGATGAGGAGGGATATTGCCAAATATTGCAGAGAGTAGATGTTTCAATTGGGCCGCCCTGAAGTAAAAAGTTAACGGGATATCAAACTTGTGAATTATATTAGAAACTGAGAGCCATTCCCCTGCGTCATCCAGAAAAGTAGAGATTATCCCATCCCCAATCTGGGGCAACCATTTACGAGATATCATCTTTTTGTTTATTAAGAAAGATGGGGAATTCCAAATGGACTGGGACAGGTCCAATTCTGGGGAATACCGCAGAAATGAACAAAGCTGCGTGTGAACTCTGAGGGAGGTTCGGATAATGGGACAACTAATAGTGTCCATAAGGGAGGCTCTTTTAAGATAGAACATTGTCTGGGGGTCAATGTTCTCAGACTGAATGAAATCTAACTCGATTTTGAGCCAGACCGGTCTTAAATATTCCAGACCCGGATTCACCCACCACAAATATTTTGCAATATGACTAGCCCAGTAATAAATTGCTAGATGGGGGATCCGCAGTCCTCCATCTAGTTTCTGAGCAGCTAGCTTGTAATATGCTAACCTGGCTTGTTTATTAGACCAGATGAAATTTGTGAAAATTCCATGCATTTTCTGGAACCATGATAATGGTGTAAAGGGGTTAAGAAGTGAGAGGGGCTAAAATAAACAAGGAAAAATATTCATTTTAATGATATTAATGTGACCCCAAAGAGAGAGAGAGAGAGAGAGAGAGAGAGAGAGAGAGTGTTTGGACCATCTATTGAGATCCTGAACTATAACTTGGGAGAGAGGCTCCAAATTTTCTTTAAACCAGGAGGAGGGGTTACGCATCAAATTAATACCAAGGTATCTGAGAACACGTGGAGACCAACCGAGACCAAAAGACAGCAATTCATTTTTAAAAACCTTATGATTAAGAGGGAAAATGGAGGATTTATTTATATTCAGCTTATAATTTGAAAGAGCACTGAACTTGGCGATATCCCTCAACATGATGAGAATTGAGGCTTTTGGATGAGATAAATGAAGGAGGAGATCATCAGCGTAAGCCATGATCTTCACCACCTCATTGCCAATCGGGATACCGCTTATCTCCGGATTATTGAGAATGTTTCGGGTAAGGGGCTCTAAATATAAATTAAATAAAAGGGGGGGGAGAGAGGGCAACCCTGCCGGGTACCAGAAGATAAAGGAAAGGGTTTGGAGAATGCTCCGTTGCCAGAGACTCTGGCAGATGGAGTTTGATATAAGGCCCGAATCCACTCTATAAACTTAACAGTAAGTTCCAATTGACAAGATCAAATGCTTTCTCGGCATCCAAGGAGACCAATCCCGCAGGAAAGGCAGCATCCCTGGACACCGAGACTACGTGTGACAGGGTGCGTAGATGGTCAGCTGATGAACGTCCCCTCATAAACCCTATCTGAGACATATTAATCAGGGCAGGAAGAACTCGTGTTATTCTATCAGCCAATATCTTGGAGAGAATTTTAATGTCTTGATTCAATAAAGAGATTGGTCTGTAGCTTTGCACTAATTCCGGATCTTTATCAGGCTTAGGAAGAAGAACAATCAGCGCTTCAAACAAATGTGTATTTATTTTTGCACCAGAAAGAATGTGACAGTACAACCGGTGGAGAACCGGCAATAGTTGTGATCTAAAAGTTTTATAAAATAAAGCGGAAAAACCGTCTGGTCCTGAGACCTTATCTGAGGGCAAAGCCCCAATGACCTCTGATATTTCATCCAGAGATATTGGTGAGGATAGAAAATTCCTCTGCGATTCCGATAAAGAGGGTAGAGAGGAATCCCTCAGGTAGGCCTCAAGCTCTTCTAAGGAAGGAGGGTTGTACATGTCCCTATATAAATCCTCATAGTAAGAGGCAAACTCCTGCACAACCTCAGAAGGGGATACCTTCAAGGATCCATCCACCTGGGCCCTAATTGGAGGTATAAATGTATCTGATTCCTGCTGCTTTAACCTTAAGGCTAGCAGGCGACCCGCTTTTTCCCCCTGATCGGTATAGTTTGCTTTGGTATAAATAATAGATAATTCTGCTTTTTCCCTCAATAGATCTAAGTATTTATCTTTAGCTACTGAAAGCCTCCTCATATCCTCTTCCAAGGCATTAAGGGATAACCTGGTTTCTAAAGATCTAATTAGAGATACTGAAGCTAGTAATTCCACCTCTCGAGTCTTTTTCCTTTTTGTGGCTAAGCTGATAATAATCCCTCTCATGCATGATTTGAAAACACCCCACAAAATATCAGGTGTCATGTCCTCAGAGGAATTAGTGGAGAAAAAGAAATCAATCTGCTCCTTTATTAGAGAAATAAAGCCTTTTTGAAGACTGTTAACCAAATTTGAACAATGTTGATAGGTTAATAATATCATGCCTGTTAAATTACTGAATAATGCTGGGATGGATCACACACAGACACACACACATGCATACACACACACACACACACACACACACACACACACACACACACGTTGGGTTTGCTCTTACCATATCTTACTTGTTGGACCAAGCGATTTACATAAAACATGATGCCTTTTTACATGAGTGAGTGATTACCAGCTCTGCCTAGATTCACCTGTTTTTTTTTTGTCTGCTAAAAGGGTAACTCCATGCACCAGGATATGATTGCATAACTCTAAGGATTACCTTCAGAAGGGAATTCATGAAAAGCCAAGAAAACAAGAGGCATTATTCTCCTAAAGAAGGTGCTGAATTCAGAGGGTAAAAAGTTGGTGTAGCCTGAAGGGAAAAGTACAGATAATCTTTTCTTCTTTCTTTCTCCCTTTGTTCATTTTCTTGTTTTGCTTTCTCTCCTCTTAGTACACTTCCACATTCAAATGTCATTGGTATTAGAGAGAGTCGGGAGCATTCCACTACCAGGAGGAAATCAAATAAAATCATCTTGGAAGAAATTCCAAGACAGGTGGAGTGGGGGACTCCAAACTCTCTCTCACAGCCATGCCTCTTTTCTTTTTATTCCCTCATTTGCAGCTAAGGGCAGCAGACAAAGAAGAAAACATGTTATTCTGTGAGCACCTTCATCTGTAGAAGGCAGCAGGTATCATGTTGAAAATATGTATGTGAAGAGTATTGCTTTCAATAAAATTTGTGTTTCAAAGAAAATTATTGAATAATACTGATGATGCATCTCTCTTGTCTCCCTCCACCTTGTGCTCCCTTTCTGTCTCTCTCTCTCTCTCTAGTCCTTGCTTCTTTTTTTCTCTTCCTTTTGCCTTTTGTTTTTCTTTCTTCCTTTAGGACAGGATGGACCATGTACCGGAGTTGGATTTGGTCTAGGAATGTAATGTCCAATCTTGGGTAATGATACACAGTATGACAGAGCAGAATACAATAAAATGAACTGCATTATTAAGCTGCATTTAGCAACTATAAGGAATGTTTACAGCTCTAAATAATGTGATAGAAAACTTACATCTAATATTTATTAAATAAATTATATGTAAAAAAGTTAGGAAATGCAGGTACGTGTCTATGAATTTTAATATGTAAATATTTTAATTCATTTGTGATTATTGAGCACCACTGTACATTCACCTAAGTCAGCCTGTTAACCAGTGTGATTTTATTGGAGTGATAATAAGCTATGATGTCATCAAAAGACACCAAAATGTAAGCAGTTGTTAACTAGGTATCAGCCTTTGAAAAAGGTTTGTATCTTAAATGCTTCAGGTGACTGCCCCACAGGCCATTGTCCTTATTGTACTAAATGAATCACTGAGCACATTTTTAATAAAACTTTGGAGTTGTGTCTTTAGTGAAAAAGGTGGTGAGCATCCGATTTTCTCCTGTTGTTTCTCTTTTCTCCAGTATCATGTGCACCACCTACCCAGTGTGACTTTTTGTTGTGGATTTAGATCATCTTTGTTAATAGAAGCTAGGGGAAAAAGTGAAACTATAATACAAGCTGTAGCTTCAATTAGAAAATGTATGGTATGTGGATGACACAGTTCTTTTTAATATTGGTCCCTTGGTCCTTGATCTGGAGGTGCAGTTCAAGCTTGACTTAGAAAATATCCAGCTTTGGGTCTGTGCTAAGCAACTTACCATCAATGCAAAAAACAGTTTCTATGACACTTGACTCATTCAGTAGTTGACCAAACTCTGCTCTGGTCTTCAAGACCCATGATGGCTCCTAGCAGGTGAAAGTCCCCTTCTTCAAGTAACTTGTGTCACAAACCCACTCCAGAGGGTCAGGTCCACTGAGCTCACAGTGCCCACTCCTAAATGCAATCCATGATGGGAGGGCAGGGATACCCTCCTCATGTCCTTTTAGAATGCTCGCCGAGGTCACGACTAAACACCTACCACGAGGACCAGAGCATCCCTCTAAACTCTGAATAAGGGCACAATAACAGTCTCGAGTCTTGTAACCAAATATGAACCCTTCTTGGTTGTTACACAAATGGGGAAAATCCAGGCATCACACTCTCTTTGGGGTATCAGTGTGTGCCTGATTTTGTCTTCTCCAACAGGACATGCAACAACCTGATTCAAAATCCCTACAGACTCTTCCTTTAGACTTTGGTATTCTCTTTATCTCTACCCAGGTATCCCTTACAGACCGTTGCTCAATTGGTTGCTTATGGAGGCACCCCTTAGCAATAACAGTTTGTCACAGATTATTAATAACTGTACCACAATTCACACACAATTTAAAAAAAAATCTCACTCAGGCAGGTTTCTTAAAAACAAATGTTTTTACTAAAACACTTAAATAATAATCATACAGTTACAACTAAAAAGATATACTAATTTGGTCACAGAATAACAGGAACAAAAGTGGAAAATATACATGAAAAACACACTATAACGGTTATCTAAAATCTACCTTAAGTCCATAGTGAATTGAAGTCCAAAGAAAGTAAATAAAAGATTCAGTTTTCTTTGTACTGGCAGTCTTGCTTCTTGTATTGTCAAGAGAAGAGTGTCCCTTGTAGATGTTCAACAAAAATGAGAGTGAATGACCCTTGTTCAATTCCTTATATAGCTGGAGGAAGCCTAAAGAAAAATAACTCTCTAATCCCAAAGGGGTCTTCTCTTTTAGGCCAGTAGATGTCATTTTTGCTCTTTCCCCACAATTTCATTTTCACAGTGGCCTTTGATATCTTTACTGTCTTACTGGGAATACAACTGACACCTGTAAGAGGATTTACACAGGTCCACCAGAAAGGTTGTTCCTGGTCCTCTCACCTCATAAGATGCAACATACCATAACAGTTTCCTGGAATCAGAGCCTCCTGCCTCTGAAGTGCATGGTTTATGACAAGTAAATTGATTTAGTTATCTCTGTTAAGGACCTGGTAATGCAACATTAGCTTCCGGGCAAGCAGCTGCCCCTCAGGTCAGAGGAAGGTTAAACATTTTTAAAAGAAATCCAGTCTCTCTCTCTCTCTCCATGTGCCCCTTGCATTAACACTGGGATTCTTGTGGTATGTACACATACTCAAAATCATATATATATATATATATATATATATATATATACACACACACACACACACATAACAGAATTATAGCTGCAAATAATGACTGGCATTTGGTTAACTCAAGACAGCCTTCCCTCCTAGACTGAATTTGTGGGAACACACCCCCAATGCATGGCAAAGTTTTCACAAATTCTGTTACTGTTCTAACTAGTGAGATAGCCTATCTGCGTTGAAATTGGCCGTTCTGGCCCTGTGGGTAATGGTCATATCATAGGCCTTTAGGGCAATACTCCACCTTAAGAGGTGACCATTTGTTTTACCCATCTGATTTAGCCACACCAGGGGGTTATGATTGGTCTGTACCTTGAAGTGCCTCCCATAGAGGTATGGCTCTAATTTCTTCAGGGGCCCATACCAGTGTAAGGCATTCCTTTTCAACTGTGGAATAGGCCTGCACTCAGGGAAATAATTTTTTGCTAAGGTATATGAGTGGGTGATATTTTCCCTGATTAGAGGTCTGACTGAGGACTGCTCCAATCCCCACATCTGAGGCATCTGTCTGGACTACAAATAACTTACTGTAATCTGGGCTGGCCAGCACAGAGGCACTGCACAGTGCCTCCTTTGGCCATGTGCAGGCTCGTTCACAGACTGGCTTCCACTTTACCTTTTTGGGCGTTCTTTTCTTTAGCAGGTCAGATAGGGGAGCTGCCAGGGTACTGTAATTTGGTACAAACTTTTGATTGCACCCAGTGGTCCCTAGGAAACTCCTAACCTGCTTCTGGGTTTCTGGCCTGTGCCATGCCTCTATCACCTCAATCGTTGCTTGATTGGGATGAAGCTACCCCGGCCCCACTACATGGCCTAGGTACACCACTTCCACCATAGCCACCTGACACTTTTCAGCCTTGACAGTGAGCCCTGCCCTCTATATCCTGCCCAACACTTCCTTAATGTGGGACAGGTGTTCCTTCCAACGGGTACTGAAGATGACAATATCATCCAGATACTCCACTGCGTACTCTTCTGTACCATGTAACACCTGGTTGACCAACCTTTGGAAGGTGGCAGGGGGTTCTTCATTCCAAAAGGCATTACCCTGAATTCAAATAACCCTATTGGAGTGATGAAGGTTGACCTGTCCCTAGCTCTGGCAGTTAACTCCACCTGCCAATACCGTTTCTTCAAGTCAGTTGTGGAAAGGTATGTTGCCCATCCCAACTTGTCCAGTAGTTCATCCGTCTATGGCATTGGGTGGGCATCAGACTTCGTGACTGCATTGAGTCTACAATAGTCCACAGAAATGTGAGTAGAGCCATCCAGCTCAGGAATGAGGACTACGGTTGAGGCTCAGGGGCTGTGGGATTTCTGGATTACCCCTAAATCCAGCATTTCTTTCACCTCCCTCCTAATGTCCTTTAGAATGGCTTCAGACACCTGGTAGGCTGTCCCCCATATCGGTGCTTGCATTCCTGTGTCTACATTGTGTGTTGCTAAGGGGGTTCATCCTGGCTTGGCCGTAAACAAAGGGGCAAAGTCCTCTAAACCTCCCTCACTTTCTGGGACTGTTCTGGAGTCAACTGGGGTGACAGTTTGAGTGCCTCCACAGATGACTCCCACTTGCTTTCCTCTAGCAAATCCAGTAGGGGCTTTTCTTCATCCATCCCTTCCCCAGGACTACACACTGCAAATACCATGTCAGCCCTATTTGCATACGGCTTCATCATGTTGACATGGTACATCCTATGGATATGTCTCCTATCAGGCAGTTCTACAATATAATTTATGCCATTTACCTGTCAGACTACCTAGTATGGTCCAGCCCACTCAGCCTGCAGCTTGTCCTTCCAGACAAGAATTAGGACCATTGCTTCTTGACCTACACTGTATGAGTGAGCTCTGGCCCCATGGTTGTACCAAACTTTTTGCTTATGTTGGGCAATTGACAGGTTGCTTTGGGCTGCCCCCATAAGCTCCTTCAGCTTCTCCCTAAATTTCAGGACATACTCCATGATGGGAGTTCCCCAGGTGGCATGTTCACCTTCCCAGTCTTCCCAGATCAAGTCTAGGGTCCCACACACCCTACGTCCATATAAGAGTTCAAAGAGTGAAAACTCTGTCAACTCTTGGGGCACCTCCCTGTATGTGAACAACAGGTGGGGAAGGTATTTCTCCCAGTCCCTTCCACGCTGTTCAGCAAATGCTTGGAGCATTGATTTTAGGATACCATTAAATCTTCCCACAAGCCCATTGGCTTGTGGGTGATAAGGTGTCATACATCTCTGCACCACTCCACAAACACTTCATCAGGTCTGACATGAAGGTACCCCCTTGGTCAGTGATACCCTCCTGTGGAAACCTGACACTGAAGAGAATCCCTAGCAAGGCATCTGTCACTTTGTCTGTCCTACGTGAGGAGAGAGAGAGACCACCTCTGGGTATCGGGTGGCATAATCGACCACCATCAGGATAAACTTTTTCCTAGAGGAGCTTGGGGTACTCAAATGTCCCACAATATCCATTCCCACCCTCTGGAATGACTCCTTCACAATTGGAAAGGAAATTAGGGCTACTTTGGTTTCACTACCTGCCTTCCCTATTTGTTGGCACCGGTGATAAGACCTGCAATATTCCTTCACCTGCTGGGTGAAGTTAGGCCAATAGAAATTCAGAGCCAATCACTGTGTGGTGCACATGATTCCCAGATATCCAGGCATGGGGATATCATGAGTGATCCTAAGCAACTTCTCACAGTATCCCTGGGGAACAACAAGCTGTCTGCCCATCGCTTCTCCCTCTGTTCTTACTTCATGAGTATACAACAGTCTATTGTCCCAAAATACCCTATGTCTCACGTTAACTCCTTGTGTCCCATCAGATTCTGTGTAAGCCCTCAGCCTCTCCAAACTAGGGTCAGTTCTCTGAGCAGCTGCAAAATCTTCACATTTTTCCAAGGCATGGGACAGGTCCCCTTCAGTTCCTGAACTGGGGTCTATAGCTCTAGCATCAGGGCATTCAGGGCCACTGCATTCCCTAACCTTCTGACCATTTGTTACTCCCCCTCCTCAGTGTAACCTTCTGTAGCTGTTTTTTGAACTGATATTTGGGGAAGTCCTACCTCCATTTCACTGCTCTCCATTTCAGGAGATATAGACTGGGGAACCAACCTCCCATTTTTTTCCACAGGGGCTTCTATGGGGTTCAGGGAACTACAGTACAAGCAGCCTTTGCCATCAGACTGCGGGTAATGTACACACCACCCCCTTCTGGAGATGGTTCCCTATAATCACATCCAGGGCGAGGTTGTCTGCCACTTCCACTTTGTGCACCCTCTCTCCTGTCTCACCCCAGTCCAGAAGAACACTAGTTAGTGGCAGAGTTTTTTCCTCCCCAGTGAATCCCCTTACTGTTACAAACTGATTAGGTATAAGCTGTTCAGGCCCAACCAAATCCCCTTTTACTAAAGTAAGAGACCCCCTGTGTCCCTTAACCCGTGGGTCTGCACCCATTTACAGTAACCGGGTGTGTGTGCCCTCATGTTTATAGGCATGCTTTCAGGGATACACAGTGCACCCAACTCTGTTTGAGCACCACTTGTCCACTCTGTGCCTTTTTAGGACACTGTCTAGCAATATGCCCTGGCTATTTACAAAACCAAAAGTCATCGTTTCTTTTATCCGAGAAATCTCTTTTTTTGTAACCTGGGACCTCCCCCTTTCTGTGGTGGCAGTGAGGGTTTTAGCTGCCCTGAAGGTGTGTTTTTCTCTTTCTGCACTGCTTCACCCATTCCACTCCCTTTTAGAGCAGGCCTGCTTCTGGCATAGCAATCTAATAGCTCAGCAGCCTGCTGCACTGTTTTTGGATCTCGGTCCTCTAACTAGGTTTTTAGCTCTGCTGGGCAAACCCAAAAGAACTGCTCTAACAGCATAACCTCCTCATTTTTTTCCAAAGAGTTTGCTTCTACTCCCTCCCACCAGTGTTTTAAAAACTGATGCTTTGTGGTGAGTTCCTCATAGCTCATGTCAGGGATTCTCCAGAGCTTATGGAACTTAACCTGTATGCTTCAGGAGTTAGTTTATACTTTTTAAGTAAGGCAGTTTTAAGTTTCTAATAATCTTGGCTATCGTTTATTTTTATTTTTATTTATTTATTCATTCTTGAATTACAATACCTCTGAGCACAGATAACACATTTACAAAGGTTCCACATCACTGGGAAGGGGAGACAAAACATACAAAGGGGTGAAAGTGAAATGTTTCCAAAATGGTAAAATGAAGTGAGCAAATATATACAGTATGGGTGGGATATTCAGACTGTGCCAGGCTGTGGTGCAAGCCTGGGTGCAGCACAACTTGGATGTGCAGGAGCGTGGACAGGTTGATATTCAGTGGAGCTGTGCCATGGCACAGCATCATTGAATATCGCTTCTTGGCTACCCGCAGTGTGCATGGTGCAGTGGCACTGCACCAGTGCAAGTGGCCAAAGTGGAGAAGGGGGATGCACTAGCACAAGTGCCGTAGTGATAGGTGCAACTACCGCGATATTCAAAAGTGCACATGCAGATGGAGCCATAATGTATGCAAGGCACAAATGGGGCCATTTGCATGTCATTATGGCCCCATTTGCATGCAGGTGCGCTGATCCCCGGCAACTTTCACCTGGCACCCTGCCAGGCTGCAGCCATCGGGGATCAACACCCCCTGCACAAGTGGCAACATGCTCCGACACCCGATCGCGGGCATATGAATAAAATGTAAACGTCCCATATCCCTGGTGGTCCAGTGGACCGCTAGCAGCCCGATCGAGGGCATATGTTGAAATACAATAGTCCAATATCTCTGGTGGTCCAGTGGACCACTCGCAGCCTGATCGCAGGCATCAGCAATAAATTATGACACACCAATCCAACCCTGGTGGTCCTGCGGTACCCCCTCCCCATCTGCCCACTGAGACCCACTGCCCCGCTCCCCCAGGTCAGTAGCGGGTGGCAGCTCCTCACCTGCTTGCTGCCCCACTGCCCACTGAGTGACTCTATATAGTAGGGTTGTATGCCCATTGGTCCACAGGGTGAGCCAATGGGCGTGCAGCCAGTGCCGTACTACACAGTTCAGATATGCGAATGGATCCATTCACATTTCTGGACTGTGTAGTATGGTACAGTTGGATTGGTGTGTCATAATTTATTGTTGACACCCGCGATCAGGCTGCGAGTGGTCCACTGGACCACCAGGGATATAGGTCTATTATATTTCAACATATGCCCGCGATCAGGCTGCGGGTGTCCACTGGACCACCAGGGATATAGGACTATTATATTTCAACATTTGGTTGTGATCGGGCTGCGAGCAGTCCACTGGACCACCAGGGATATAGAACAATGATATATAACATATGCTTGTGATCGGGCATGGGGGCACCACCATGGAGGTGCCACCAGAGCTCGGGTGACCACCCACAGGTGACAGCTGCCGTGTTGCACCCTGCAATATGGCAGCTCATCTGTGGGTGGCCAGCTGTTGCTCCTTTTTTGTTTGGCTCACCTGTGTGCGGCGCAAGTAGGGATTGTGCATGCATGGGCTCAGCACATCCCTGGCTGAATATCGGGATGTGTGAAGTATGCATGGGCATGCCCCCCCCACTTGCACAGCATGCATTACTGATGCACTCCAGTGCATCGGGATTTGTGCCAGGCTCAATCCCCATTTGAATATCATGCCAGGGTGCATCAGTGAGTTGTGCATGGCACAATTGTGTTGCACCATGTGCAACCCTTCTGACTATCCCACCCTATGTATCTATACACAGTTTTATCATTCTAATAGGAGGAAAGCATAGATGAGAGGTGGAAGGTTAAATATAGGAGAAAGAAAGAAAGAAAGAAAGAAAAGAAAGAAAGAAAGAAAGAAAGAAAGAAAGAAAGAAAGAAAGAAAGAAAGATAGGAAGTGGCAGCCATAGGCCTTGTCAAGCTGGTGTGGAGGGGTAGGGACAGGAGGTGAGGAGGGCAGGGGGTTAAGAAAGGTAGGAGGTGGCAGCCATAGGCCTTGTCAAGCTGTTGTGGGAGGGGTAGGGGCAGGGGGGTGAGGTGGACAATTTGGTAAGAAAGTAGGAAGTGGTAGCCATAGGCCTTGTCAAGCTGGTGTGGGAGGGGTAGGGGCAGTGGGGGTGAGGTGGATGGGGCAGCCAGGGGCCTTGTCAAAGTGCAAAAAGGGGGGCAGCCTCAGAATTATAGAGATAACAGCAGAGATACAGGGTTATCCAGTTATGAGGAGAAGATTGAATGCTAGTAGATGGAAGTCTCAGGTGAAGCAGTCACAAGAACTATTGGCTGTGAGATGTGGCATAACTTCAGTTTGAATGGTCCCAATTTAGGTAAGGTAGTTATATCACTATGCAGAGTATTAAACCAGTGAGGTGCTCTGTAGGCAAATGAGCATTACCCCTGTGCTGTTTGACATCTAGGAACATGGAGATGATGGCTGTTCAAGCTTCACATATGCTGTGAACAACAATGGGGGCTTAGCAGGTTTGCAGTAGCTGGTGGCAGGAGGCCGAGAAGTGCTTTTTTGGTTAAAAGACAGCTTTGGTATTGGATCCTCCTGGAGAGCTGTAGACAACTAGTCTCAGCATAAAGATCACAGGTGTGGGTGAAACGTGTGGACCCCATGAGTAGTCTGCATGCCTTGTTCAGAGCAATGGATATCCTGCACAAAGACATGGGGGCTGCTCCATGGGTTACAAGACCATAGTCTACAGTGAATATGACAGAACTATATGTAGCAAGTCAGAGGGCTTCTGGAGCAAGGCAGTGTTTATGTCTATGTAGAAGACCAATCTTGACTTTGACAGCCCTGGCTATATTATCTATATGATTAACGTAGGCTAGACAGCTGTCTAAGGTGACCATCCAGGTATTTGAAATGTGGTATTTGTTCAAGAGGGACTCCAAGACAGTTTTTGTTGGTAAGTGTATGGGATTTGTCCTTGTTTCGGGTGCTGCTGAACATCATTACTTTGGTTTTCTTGTAGTTGAGGATCAGTTTATGTTTAGAGAACCAGTCCTCCACTTCTACAAACCCACTCTGAAGGTGAATTTCAAGTTGCTTGGGGTTGATTGTCCATTTGGCATAGTACCTCACAGCCTTTACCAGTAAGCAGCAGGGATAGCTGGAAGTTCCAGGACTCCCTGGGTATTCTGGCCTTGATATAGACCCTTTCAAATGAATTTAAAAATGCATCCATATCCTCCCCTCTTTAAATTCAGCTATTAATTTTGAATTTAACTTATACCCCAGCCCTGGAGTTTCAGATCCACCACTGCCACTTACCTCCTCTGGTGTTGGTCATTGGAGTCTTAGCCTCTCCAGCTTGAATTCCCTCTGGCACTCTCTTTCCTCTCTTTCAGTCTCTCACTGAAGCCATTTTTCCTTTTCCTTGGCCTCTCTCTGATGCTGGTTTTCTTTTTCCTGCATCTCCAGCTTGAATTTCCTCTGCTTGTATTTCCTTAGCTGCCAGATTTAACACCTTTTCTGCTTGAATTCCAGCTCCAATCTCCTCAACTCTAGCTGCAGCCTGATCCCTTCCAGCTCCAGCTTTGTGGTGACCTTCCCCTGCTGCCTTGGCTCTGGGTTTCTTCTGGCCTCGCTGTCCTCCTCCCTCCTAGGACCAGACACTGCAATGGCCCCTGGCATCCCCACACCCAAGATCTGGTCCTTCTCAGTCACTGGCTATGACTCGAGGTCCTGGGCAGTTGCTTGCTTGTCAGCTGCCACAAAGGCCTCCATGGGGTGCTTTTTGGTTCGCCCCTTGCACTGGATCCCTCTTTCCTGACACAACTGCTTTAGGAATTCTGCAGTGTCTTCACTGTAGATGGAAGCCGTCTTCTTCCCTAACTACTGTTACACTAGCTTACACCTGAGAAAAAAGAAAACAAGTAGGGAACTTTATACTGCAATGAAAATTATATTTCTCAAATCTCTGCCTTGATTGTGTGTGGATTGTTTTCAGTTTATCAATCAGAAACACTGGGCTTGAAACCAGCTGTTATTCCTGTGCCACCACTAACTCTCAAATAGCAACACTATGCAATCAGATCTCTCGGATCCCAATGCTGCACACCAGATCTGTCACAAACCCACTCCTGAAGGTCAGTTCCACTGAGCTCACAGTGCCCACCCCTAAGTGCAATCCATGGGGCTGTCAGGGATACCCTCCTCATGTCCTTTTCAAATGCTCGCCAAGGTCACAACTGAACACCTGCCACAAGGAACTCTGGATAAGGGCACAATACCAGTCTTGAGTCTTGTAGCCAAATATAAACCCTTCTTGGTTGTTACACAAATGGGGAAGATCCAGGTGTCACACTGTCTTTGGGGTAGCAGTGTGCTCCTGAGTTCGTCTTCTCCAACAGGACATGCAACAACCTGGTTCAAAATCCTTACAGACTCTTCCTTTAGACTTTGGTATTCTCCCTATCTCTACCTAGATATCCCTTACAGAACCTTACTTGATTGGTTGCTTATGGAGGCACCCCTTAGCAATAACAGCTTGCCACAGACTATTAATAACTACCCCACAATTCACACACAATTAAAAAATAAATCTCACTCAGGCAGATTTCTTAAAAACAAATGTTTTTAATAAAATATTTAAATAATAATTATACAGTTACAACTAAAAGATGTGCTAATTTAGTCACAGAATAACAGAAATACAAATGGAAAATAAATATGAAAACGCACTATAATGGTTATCTAAAGTCTACCTGAAGTCTGTCGTGAATTAAAGTCCAAAGAAAGTAAATGAAAGATTCAGTTTCCTTTGTACTGGCAGTCTTGCTGCTTGTATTGTAAGGAGAAGAGTGACCCTCATAGATGCTTTGCAAAAATGAGAGTGAATAACTCTTGTTCAATTCCTTATATAGGTGAAGGAAGCTTGAAGAAAAAGACCTATCTGATCCTAAAGGGGCCTTCTCTTTTAGGCTAGTAGATGTCACTCTTGCTCTTTCCTCACAATCTAATTTTCCCAGTGGCCTTTGATGTCTCTACTGTCTTACTGGGAATACAATTGACACCTGTAAGAGAATTCACACAGGTCTGCCATAAAGGATGTTCCTGGTCCTCTCACCTCATAAGATGCAACATACCATAACAGTTTCCTGGAATCAGAGCATTCTGCCTCTGAAGTGCATGGTTTATGACAGGTAAATGGATTTTGGCATATCTCTGTTAAGGGACCTGGAAGTGGAACCTTAGTTTCCTGGCAAACAGCCACCCCTCAGGTCAAAGAAAGGTCAAACATTTTTAAAAGAAATCCAGTCTCTGGTTCCATGTGCCCCTTGCATTACCACTGTCATTCTTGTGGCATGTACACATAAACAAAATTTACATAAAAAAATAAATGTAACAGAATTATATCTGCAAATAATGACAGGCAGTTGGCTAGCTCACCACACCTTGGTGTGTGGCTAGATTGGCATCTAGCTATCTTTACCCATATTGGTTCAATCCACTCCAAACTCCTCCCCAAGTGTGTATTGAGGTGTACTATATGCTTACTATGATGTGGTTTTTATCTATCCATGTGAGACATATGTGGAAGGTAACTGTAATCTGTTTCAGTCTAACAGCTGGGCAATACCTTGCTGATCTCCTAACACCTGTCTCCTTGGCCTGTTCCTTCCATTCCTCAACCCAGGGCTTCCTTGACATTCCCAGGGTCAGGCTGAAAATATCTGGTGACCGTGCCTTTAGTGTTGCCACACTGTCTCTGTGGAACACTTTGCCAGCTGTTGTCAGGGAGGCCCCAGTGGTCAAGCAGTTTAAACGGGGGCAGAAGGCTTATCTTTTCTCATCTGGCATTCCCTGGTGAGGATGGTTGACTGGGATAAACTGATAAATCTAATTTTTACATGCTGAGATATATTTTATGTATTTAATTATTTTAAGTGTATGTTGTATTGTTCTGACCCTATTTTGTTGTAAGGCACCAGAGCCTCAGGGATTGGGTGCCAGATAAATAAAATTTGCCTTGCCTTGCCAATAAGTGCCTCTCCATGTATGAGGGATAAGTAAAATATTAAATATTGTTGTAACTGTGGTGAAAATCTGTTTGTACTCAAGCTATAATTAAGCAATACTGCATGACAGTGTGTAGACAATCATGGGATATCCCCACAGCTTGGATGCATTGCGGGTACCTCATGCACCTGAGAAGTGATGCTATACCATGATACTGTATACAATACACTGAAGTGTATTATTGCTATTATGTACTGGTTTAAAATTTGTATAAATAAAAAATCTAATAAACACTTTTCAAAATATGGAAAAAAAAATATTTGGGGTAGTATAGGATACAGATTAAAAAAACAGTTCTTTGTGTACAGGATGTAATCAGCAGGTGATGCTGTTTTAGTACCAGCTGGTGAAAGGAACTGCAGTGAGGTCTCCCCAGGTAGCTTATCTGTGACAGTAAATATGCAGAGGGTTCACTCCACTCCTCCACCACCAAGACAGTAGAGAAGCTGATTACCTGAAAAAAAAATTATGTCATCGTGGAGAGCATCACATGGAGTGACTCGAGTGGACAAGTGGATCTCTATTATTGAGGGCTGTGATGAAGTCACAGTCAGTGCCAGGAGTAGGAGTGACCATTTCAGACTTTTACAGAGGTATACAACCTTGAGATAGAACAGTTAGCAGGTAATGAGGGGCATTTTATAAAAAATAATGTTTATTATTTACACTGAAGGAACCGTGGCCTGTCAGCATCAGTTCTGGTTTCATTCATTGAGAAAACATTTTGCTGCACTCAGCAGTGGGTTTGGCATCTGTGATATTTTTTAAATGGTTTGGTTTGTTATGGTTAGAGCTGGGCATCGGACATTAGGCCCAATTTTTAAAGGTTGACACAGGCCCTGTGTCAGTCCCTTTGTTTGGTGCAGCTGTGCCAAACTCCTTTGACACAGCTGTGCCCAATATTAGTACACTGGGTGCAGTTGTGACAGTTTCTACAATTTACAGCAGCTTGCTCCAAATATTTGGTGCAAGCCCATAAAAGGGTCCCCAAAATGCTGCAAGTTAGACCAGGAGGAAGTTGGTCTAACTTGTGGCATTTGGCACACAGGAGAGAAAATCGTTATCAGTGCCAAGTGAATGCCACAAGCCCCTTGCACCATATGTTCAGTGCACCAGGGGCTTACAGTATTCACAAGGCCTTTGAAAAGTGGGCCCATTGTGTTTAACATGGTTTACAGGTTACAGTTTAACCTAAGAAATTGCTGTTTGATGCTGTTACTGAATGCAACTTGAGCTGTGTGGCTGTCACACTGACTGTAACTTCAGCCTGGCTGCTTAAATGTACAGATGGATGGGTCTGAATGAGGTAAAATTACCTGTTGGCTGGCACCTTCTTCTACCTGTGATTATGTTGTGAATTACAATCACAGCTAAGGAGAGGGCTCAGCCAATCAGGTTACTGGATTTTTGGCAACCAGTTCATTATTTATTTAGTTTTTGTTGACCGGGTAAGTGCACTAGACAAATCCTGCCTATTTTCAGGCACGACCCGGGAAAGGGGGATACAGATGAATGCCAGCTGACCTTGAACCAGATTAAGCTGTTGGTAGTATTTTTAGTGAATGAGGGAAATTCACCTATTCTCCTGTAGGTGGACGGGCCATCTTGCTGTGAGATGGCCACTGTAGGAGAGACACTGGAGGTGAAGGATGTTGGTGTAGCAGGCGGGAAGGCCGCACTGCTAACAGAGACAGATTTACTGTTTCAAGAGAATCAGGATATGGAGGGTGAGGCACTCATGAGGCAATATCTTCTACGGAGAATATTTCTACTTTACAAACCACTGTAATTTTGGAGACAAATAATGGGATTTCGTTTAAGGCTATGCAAGTGGGGGATCCTGTATGCATTGAAAGTGAATCTAACTACATGGAGGTATCACAGTTGATGGCTGACTCCCCTGACAAGCAGAGCATTCAACCTGACAGCAGGAATGCGGAAGCAATGCCAAAAAATTCACTCCAGAGTGTGGGTAAGTCGAGGTCTGGCTCTGTGTTGTTTTCTGAGTTAAAAGTTTCCATTTTGGCTGGCAGTGAAATCTCTACAGCTAGAGAGTGACAAAAGCCAACCTAGCTGTTGAAATATCCGGTCCTTTTGGTCAGTACAAATGCCTCCCCTTTAATGCCTCCTAAACCTGTCTCTTTTGCTAAATCTCAGTGCAAAAGTCTACCAAAAACTGTTCATTTGTCAAAAGAAGCAGGGTTTGTGTTTCAACCCGCTGTTACAAGTGATGTAGCTACGGACTTGCTGACCCATATTAAATATCAGACTGAGGTTAACAAACAAGATGGAGTGACAGAATTTAGCTTTTGCTGTCCGCTAAACCCACAACCGGATATAGGAAAACTGAAAACTATTTCTATGGCTTTAGGCAGAGCTATCTCCAATGAAACATCATCTTACCAAATATACTTGATATTCAAGGTACTGACTCACAAGTCCATGATAATAACTGGTCACGGCAGACTGCTCTTCTAGCAGCTGATTGGGAGAAATCGGTCACGGGGGTTTGGACTCCCGACTTAGTGTGGGATCCCTAGCTCAACTTACAAAGCAATTCTCCAGAGTGGAAACCAGGTGGTGCTATAGGGGTTTCAACAGAGGGAACCAAGGAAAATGAAACCTTGACAAACTGTAACATAAAAATAACTCAGAGACATGGTCCAGTAGAGTGCCTCTCTTCAGGTGTTATCACTGACTCAGAGGTTTCTACAGTAAATAAACTAGAAGAAAAACAGAATATTGGCAAACCTTTAATGTCTAAACTGTTTTCACATGCCAAACGAGAGGCTGCACCACGACATAATGCTGTGCACATACCGTGCAAAGGAGGTCTGGCAGAGAGACCAGACAGACATTATGTGGGGACATTCCTCATTAAAGAATCATTGCATTTTTCTCCCAGAGATGTTTTTGCTTTTATTAACATCTCGGGAGAAGATAATTATGATAGCAGTTTTCATTCTGCTTATACATTAGACTTGTTTTGGGAAAGATATAGTCAAGTAAAGTTTTCCCCAACATGGACCCCCTTTTTAGTAATTCCCTCAATGAAACCTTTGATTAAAAATCTCACAGTGATGTTTAGGAATGAGGGAGTCCATGTTGAGAATATCACCTATTGGTTGTCTCAAAAATGCGATGTACAAAGTGACCCTGAACCTGTTTTAGATTCAGAGCAATTCTGGATGGGAGGGTGGAAGTATAAGGTTAAATTAAGACAGATAGACACAGGGATTGAGCATATCCCTAATTCATTCTTATTGGGAAGGGATAGAGGGGTTTGTTTTTATAGCAGTCAGCCCAGGGCTTGTTATAAGTGTGACTCAAAAACACATCTTTCAAGTACTTGTGACCAGCCTAGATGTGATAATTGTGGGGAAGTGGGACATGTGACAATGCAGTGTGCTAACCATATGAAATGTGACCTCTGTGAAGAGTATGGACATGCTTTTAGGGAATGCCCATGGGCTGCTACAAATAAGGCCTCTTGTGGGAGCCCAGACCTGATAATCCAGCAGGCCCAAGAGGCTTTGGAAAAAAAACTGTCACCAGAAATTTGGAAATGGAGAGACCCCCTCACCCCCAAGACCTGTGGACACCAAATCTGTTTTTACCGCAGTTCGCCCTTCTTGTCCCCCCAAGCCACAACTCATAACTATCATAGCTGATAAAATAGCACAAAGCACAGAACAGTTTGAGCCTGTTTGTTATACAGACCCAGAAAACAAATCAGCGGTAGGTGTTGACTCTGTCCCTCAGTCTCCCTTGCCTCCAAGAAGGTCCAGTAGGAACCCGAAACCAGTCCTGATTCCCTCGATAGAGGCAATTGAATCACAAAATTCTTATGTGGCCCTTTTTACTGCCTGGGGTGATTCTGAAATGGAGGTTGGTGACTCGTACTCCCAAAAATCGGTACAGGATACCCTAGGAGCCCCTGTAGAGGACTATAAAGAAAAGAAAAAGAAAATAAGGAAAAATGAGCCGAGTTTCTTTGGTTATTTATATAAACTGAACTTATGTTGGCAAATATCTGGGGCTCTGTAAATATACATAGTATATTGAATGTTAACAAAAGACAAACTGTTTTTCAACTTTTGCATGACAGTAACATATCTATTTGTTTCTTACCAGAAACCTGGATGTTTTCATGGGAGCAAATATCTTCCTTCAAATAAGACTGGCCTTGGGGACCCTCATATTGGTCCTTTGGTAGAGACAAAGCGGATGGCATCGGGATTCTTTTCAATTCATTTCAATTCGTCCTATATAAATTAATTGATTTAGTGCCTGACAGGGTCCTAATTGTAGATGGTAAATGGCAATCTAGTAACTATAGATTCATTAACATCCATAATCCCCAGACAAAGGCTACCAGAATTGAATGTATGAAGGAAATACAACCTTATTTAGTCACCTTATTAAATATTTTTTTGGGGGGAGACTTTAATTGTAATTTACACTCAAAAGGAGCAACTAATAAAAAAAAAATATTGTGATTCTAACTGTCTCTATACTATAATTAAAACAGCAGTCCTAACTATATGTAATCAGTTAGATAAAAAGGGCTCGGGTTGTACTTTTTTTAAAGGGAAAACTGATTCCATAATAGATTATCTGTTTACATCTAAAGACCTTTTAGTTAAGTCTTTTTCTGCTGTCCCAATTGAGTTCTAAGACCACGTGCTTATTCAGGTGGAGGCTGGGAACACTCCCAAAATGAATTTTCAGAATAAAATATGGAAATTAAATATTTCCATTCTGCAAGATGATATAGTTGAAAATTCTATTACACTGATCCTAAATGCCAGATTATCTGTAGCATTTTTATACTGGATTTAGGAGTTTGGTAGTGGGAAACAAAAAACGACTGCAAAAATTGGTTTAAATATTGTGGGACACGTCAGAGGAATTCCAAGTTCTTTTCATATCTGAAATGAAGAACTCATTTGTAACATTTAATAACTGTTGCTTATTCCTCCAGAATGGATTTTTCTGCTCAAATTGACAATATTAAGTTACAAATGAGAGAACTGCAATATGATAGGGCCAGAACACTGCAAGCTCTTTTTGCAAATCATCTGAAGAAATCTGTCATAGGTGACCCCATGAATTATGTAAAACACTTAGAGATTCCTCCTCTATAGAATTTTGAGAGCATAATAATAGTAGAGTTTATGAAGTGGAATCTATTAGCTCTATTATTGAATCACATTATCAGTCTTTACAATTAGTGTCTTCCCCTTCTTTACAGGACATTAAGAATTATTTGGGCCCCCCCCCCATACTTTGACCAGGTAATGATTGCAAATATGAAGGAACCATTTTCCTCACAGGAAATAGAATCAGTTATCAATAATTTAAAAGAAAATATTTCTTCTGGTTTGGATGGCCTGTCAAACCTCTTTTATAAAGTTTTTCGTACAGAGATTGCAGCCTGTCTTAATTTGGTGTTTCAAAAATTTATTGTAGGGGATTCTATCCCAGTTTTTTTCTCTGAAGGACTACAGATATATATTTTTAAATCAGGAAATAGAGGGTACATTAGAAATTGGAGACCAATTGCTATATTGAATTCAGACTATAACATGTTCACTACTTTACTAAATAACAGAATCAAACATATGGCAAAAAATGTAATTTTACCTTTTCAGTATTGTGGGTTACAAAATAAGTGAATTCAGTCTGCCTTAGCAACCATAAGAGATTTAATTGAGTATTTGTCTTTAAATGGTAGAACAGGTTGTCTGCTCTCTTTAGATCTTGAAAAAGCTTTTGATAGGGTAAACCACTTGTTTTTATTTACAACTTTAGAATTTTTTGGGATTTCTAGGTCAGTAATTAAGATTATAAAATCTTTATATGATTCTCCAAAAGTATATCTGGTAATAAAGGGTAATATTGCTAAAGGGTTTGTCGTCAAAACAGGGGTACGTCAGGGCTTCCCATTAAGTCCACTGCTGTATATTTTTTCTTTGGAACCCCTTATAAGAGCTTTAAGCATATCTCCCAAATGGAAGGTTTCAAAGTGCCATTAACTGATCATTATATGATTGTACAGGCATATGCTGATGATGTCTGCTTATTTTTTTTTTTTAAATAATGAGCAAATTGGAGAATTTTTTAAAGAATTTAAGTCTTTCTCTGCTCTTTCCAATGCTAAATTAAACCTTTCTAAATCAAGACGTTTGCTGATAGGAAATAATTTCCAGCCCCCCTTTTTGTGTAATAATATAATAATATCAGTGGAACCTATGACTATTCTAGGTATTCTTTTTGGGTCCCCAAATCTCCCGGATGATAATTGGGAAAGGGTATTGAAAAAGGTGGAATCTAAAATAATTTGTTGGAAACAGTTCAGATTCACGAAAAAAAAAAGAATTCTTATTCTGAAACAATTCATTTTGCCATGCTTACAGTATGTAGCTTTAATTTTTCCCTTACCATCACAATATGAAACTAAACTCTATAGTATTTATTTTCAAATGTTATGGGGTAATAGACTAAACCCAGTAAAAAGATGTTTTACATACCTAGCCCAAAATAAAGGAGGTTTAGGAATGATTGACCCAATAGTATTTTGCTATACTCTTTTTTCCCCCTGTACAATAAAGTTGAGTTTCGCAGTCCCAGTTAGTAATGAGGGGCAATGGTTTAGAGACACATTAGGGCACTATTTAACAGCTTGACTGCATTGTGCACCTAAAATTAACCCACATATCCATTTACCAACCTATTTTAGGCCTGCTGCTCAGAAATTATATAAATGGCAATTTACCAAAAGCCAAATATGCATGAACTCATCACAAAAACGTTATTGTTCTGTTATTACTCATATTTACCCCACTATTCCAAGTTTTAAGAACTACCCTACAGCTTTAAATAGTAGGATTTTGGAACAATTAAACAATCCTAGACTACCATTGCATATGTGGGAAGTCCAATGGCTTATAATGTATGGTCGGTTGAATATAAGAGGAACTGCAAAATATAAGGCTAAGGAGGAGAGAAATTGCCCATATATTGAATGCATAAACCAGGAAGAAAAATGGAACATTTTTTCTTTTCTGTTCTTATTCTAATCTGTTATGGGCCTATGCTGCAAAGAAATGGAAGTTGGATTGGTTATCTAAACTGACATGTGATATATTGGTGATAGGCATTTTCCCTCCTAGTCTTAAAACTTAGGATTATGGTACTCTGTTGGTATTTTTTTCATGTTTGTGATTTTGTCTGTGGCAGGTAAGATGCCAATGGGTCATTACCAAAAGAAAGGTACTTTTGAGGGGTATTGTCTATATGTATCAAATGAGTTACAAAAAGTGTATTTTAAAGATATGCAACTTTGTAATGTAGAGAAAGTGCAGATTTGGTGGAAGGGTTTTTCTCATATAATTAAGCATAAATAGAAAAAAAGCTGATATGCTCAGAATTTAGAATGGCCTTTGTTTCATCTGTGTTAGGTTCATTTTTGTTTTCAGTATTTTGGATATTGTAATATTTTGTTATAATTTTTAATGTTCTATTTCATGTATAATTTCGAATATTTTTTCCTATGTACTATTGTAAATAAAATCACCCCTACTCTTTTCGCTAAGTGCCATGGGATCTTTTATATCCACCTGAACTACCACCAATCCAGGCAGATGGGACCTCGGTTTAGCATCTCATCCAAAAAATGGCACCTCAGAAGTACAGCACCCCTCTCATGCTGCACTACAGTGTCAGTACTGGGATATTAACCCAAGTGCCAGATGTGGGAACTGAACCCACAGCCCTCTGATCTCCCGGCCTCAGAGGTGAGTGTGCTACCTACTGAGCCACTGACACTGATTATGTATAAATTATACCTCCCGCAAGCTGTAAACAGATCCTCCTGCAACTGCAAACCATTGTGAATGGGTCCCTGATCAATGATATTTTCATTTATCATTTAGTGGGCTCCCACCCCCAGATTCCTATCCTATAGCTGTCTTGAATGTTTCAAGTGGTCTATTTTTTTCCTTTTTGTTATTCTTTGGTAACTGCTTAAGGCCCACTAGGCACAAGTGTCTGTTTTTAGGGGTGATCCTGGAGCACTGGGGTTGTTAAGTGACCTACTCAGAGTCACACAATATGCAAGTGTAGGTTGTAGGAATCAAACCCAGGTCTGCTGGATGTACCAAACTCATTCACATCTTGTTACTCTAATCTCTAGGCTATGGTACCAACCTACTACAGGCCCTCCAACTCCTGATGAGGTGTCGTGTAGCTTTCTTGAATATTCCTGATGGTCTAGTGGTTCCCCCTTCCCCCTATCTCCCATCCTGTAGCTGTCTGGAATATTCATGAGGGTCTAGTGGTCCTCACCCATAAGGGCATCCAACCCCCTCCTGATCTGACCACTCAGGACTCTTCTAACTGCAGCCCTTAACTTCTGTAATCTAAGCTAAACCACTGCAATAGTTTTACAACAACCAGCAAAGCCTTCAACTCACCATTTCAGCTGGCTACTGTCTGACTGTTGGTGAATTATAATGAGTACTGTAAAAGCAGCTTTTTCTGCAGTATCCATGATCACTCACTGATACACAGACAGAAGCCAGATGAGGTGGTGAGCTGATGGCTGTGCTGGTTGCTGTCACTATTGCCATAGTTCAGCTTGGGTGACCAGGATGAGGAAGTTGCAGAGAGGAATGTCATGAGTAGGTGAGTTGGAAGAGGGTCAGATACCCTTATGGGGAGGTACCAGTACACCACCAAGACATATTCAAAACAGCTACAGGATGGGCAGTCGGGGGAGAGGATACCACTAGACCACCAGGAATATTCAATACAATGATAGGACAGGTGATCGGGGGTGGGGGACCACTAGACCACCAGGAATAGACAAGACAGCTACAGGTGGGGCACTCAGGGGGTGGATGCAGGCATTTTAATAAGCATGCAACGAGATGATAGCACCTTGCATACTTAATGGACTCACTAGCATGTTAGGGTTGAATATGGTCCATGGGAGCCCTGGTGCTATCCTGTCTGGTATACGGGTGAAAGTCAATGGGAAACGGGAGCCACAGTTTATACAGGGAGAGCCACAGCTGGACTTTTGCTGCCTACCTGCTACTACTGATCACGTCTGAGTCAGAGTGTTAATTCCAAAGTGCAGGCCCCCCACCTCGGCAGTGTGGGGCCCAGGGCAGCTTCACCCACTGCCCAACCCAAGGCTGGCCATGCAGAACAGCTAGGGGGATTACAGAAAAGAGGAGGGAGGGGAAAGGCAGGCATCTTGAAGAGTAGTGTCTATCAATGTCAGGAGTCTGGGCAATAAGATGGATGACCACCCAAACATGGTGACAGAAGGCCAAGTGGATCTAGTGGCAATCATAGAAAGCCTGAGCATCCCTGAACCATGACTGGGATCTCCCTATTCCATGGTTCACCCTCCATGGAAAGTATAAAGTGGGGGGGGGTATGCTTTACATTAAGTAGTAGTAGTAAAAACTTTATTTTTATAAAGGAAGACATGTCATTTAGGTTGTGCACCCCAGTTTTCAAGACAGCTCTGTTAGTATCTAAGTTACCTATACAATTACTTATGCTATACATATAAATAAATAAGGATACAAAATACACTACATACGTACAGGACATGAACTACAAAAAAATAAACTGCTAAAAATCCATTCTAATACAAATTATGTAATCTTAAAATAGTTCAAGATTACCGATGATATCTGACTATAACATTGCAGCTTTCAAATTGCATAAACAACCAGAAATTTTCTGAGATAAGAATTACTTTATGCTCTTACTATACAACATTAAAATGCCACGTACTAGTTGCATGAGCATCCAAATTGGTTCAAGCTATTTATCTCCTGAACAAACAAATCAAATGATTGAGATGTTTGGGCTGAATAAGGTAAAATATTCCAATATCTAGCTGCTTGATATTGCAGTGCTCCTTCTACGTGTTTATTTCTAATAATAGGAAGGGAGATGTTATTTACATGAACCGTTCTTTCACTGTCCTTAGACGTCCGGTTGTCCCTATCAAACAATATTTCACCAATATAGTGGTTTGGAAAGAAAACACGATATTGATAAATTATTTTTGCCAGGATCTTATATGGTTAATATCTAGGGACTGCCATTGTAGTGAGGTCAACAAAATACAGTGATCAGTTTGTCTATTGCATTGTAATACATACCTAGCTAGTTTATAGTATACCCTATCTAGTCTATCTAGTAATTGTTTATTTGCAGTATGGTATAGTAATTCCCCATATGTTAGAACTAGTACATTAAGGAAGGGATTACAGTCAAGAGGGAAGATATGGGGGCACTGAGTCAGTCTGGGTATGGTATCCCATCATATGGGTGACTCAAATTAAGTGACTCAGTTTTGAGTGACTCAGTTTGAGTGCTCGTGATGTGAACTACCTTGAAAGGGTAGTGAGGTGTGGTGATAGCGAGAATGCAGGACAAGAAGAGTGAGTGTACAGGAGAGTGAATGGAAGAGGACGTTCAAGAGAACAGGTATGTGGAAGGTAGTTTTTCAGGGCACTGCTGAGCTGGCTGTGTGGTCTGGTGGTGAGGGTAGATGGCTACAATGTGGGAGGTTCACGGTTTAGGGCTGGGTGGGGATAGTATTCTTTTTGGGTGTTTGCAGGACTTAGATTTTTTTGGGGGGTTGTGCCCCGATCTCCCGGTTTTGTCATCAACGGAGTCCCCCCCTCGAATAGCCCCCCCAAGCTGTCTCCAGTACCCCAGTGTCAGAACCCCCCGGAGCTGATTATACTTAGAAAGTGATTTGCATATGCAGCCCATGATGCTTTGCATTATGGAGGCATGTGTGATTTTGTATTTCTTTGAAACTTAGCTTCCCGGCCAATGCCCTTTGGGGTAACCATTGCCTCAGTGCTTGCGCGCTGTGGTTCTTTGTCTTTTAACTTGTTTTTTGTTTTAATTGGGTTCACCACAACTTAACCCAGATAGACCATCTTAGAGCAGCTGGTTCATTCCACTGATGTGTCAACCAGATGAGGCACACTGATGAGTCCTGATAGGATGAAACACGTGTCTATGTCTTCTGTTGGCACCCTTTGCAAACTGTGTGAGAGGCCTTTTGGCACCATGCATTTCTGCTTAAAGTTGAACCAACATAATATTCTGTGGTGATTTGCATATGCAGCCTGTGATGCTTTGCATTATGGGGACATGTGTGATTTTATATACTTTGAAAGGGGTGTCCGGGGGGGAAGTGTAATATATTGTTATAGTGCGACCGTGTTGTGGACCATTGCTGATTGTGGGTCCGCTGTTGTGCACAGTCACCACTTCTGTTTTCAGCACTGTGCACTCACCAATATGTAAGTCGTGGAACAATCTTCACCTTTATGACATGGAACCTCTGGGTACAGATTCAAACAGCAACAGGCTGAAAAATAATGGTGAGGTGATGTAAAAGCCACCAAATCAGAGGGTAGCCATAGATGGGGAGTTGGTTGGCAAGATCAGAAAATCTTCGGGGTAGAGGAAGGTGGTGATAGTTCCTAAATTCAACTGACCTGACATAGATTGGAGCATTCCTCAAGCCAGCAGCAGCAGAAGCCAAACACTCCTGGATGCAGTCTAAGATGGCTTCTTAACCCAGGAGGTGACAGAGCCAATGGGAGAGCTTTAATCCTGAGTTCGATGGATGGAGCAACAACATTACTCCCCCCATCCGGCTTAAAAGGCCACTCATCCTGGACCCCCCAGGATTCATTTTTTGTTGCTGTCAGAGGCTAGGCTGTCCACCCTGCCCGCATTATTTGCCCTGTATGCTCCTTTTCTCTGACTGTATCTCAGTCCTTCTCATTTCCCACTTTTCTACATTTACCTGCCATGGCTGCTGCTCATGCGGTTAATTTCTCGTTTCGCTCCCTCCTGCTGTCGACCGGCATGCAAGTCTTTCTCGCTCTACCCCCCCCCCCTTTTTGTTTCCCTCTGTCCTTCATTCCTTTCTTTTTTTGTAGTTAATAATTTTTATTACATTTGAAAGATAATATCAGACATAGCCAGGTACATAGAGAAGTTACAGCATGACACATATGCATACACATTGACTGCAGCGTCATTATATAACTGACAAAGTCTAGCCCATAGAAAGGGACATTGCTAAGTAATGATACAGTAAGAAATTACACAGTGAGTTGTATTGTGGTATTGTGCCCAAAAGATAAGAAAAAAAAAAAGAAGAAAAGAAAAGCATGAGAGATTGCATGATTACCACTGCATCTAGATTAGTTAAGGTGTCTAATATGGGCATAATACATAAGTGCATCCTAATACCTGAAAAAGTCTGAAAAGCACAGACATAGTAACAGAATATTAACAACGTTAAGGTCCAGATCTGAATTCTTATCCTATGAGGAGAAAAGATAACAGTCCTTGCAGGGAGGGAGTGGGTTTTGGGGTTCCAAACCATTTCCTACTGGTGTATCTACTATGTTGGTCCAGATCATTCCACAGGGGAAGTCAGCCAGTCCCTGCACGTGGGGAAGAGATAAGCTAAGTAAGGAGCCCAGATAAGATAATATTGTGAAAGAGTGCTGGTAACTAAGTGGGACTGATGATCCAGTACTGCTACATTAGAGAGGGCGTTATATAATTCAGAGATGGTGGATACCTCTGTGGTTCTTCACCTACAGAGGATAAGCCTCTTAGCTTGGAGGCTAAGAAGTGTCAGCCATCTATGCTGTTGATGAGTGAATGCTCTCAGCACAGGAGGAAGGCCCAAAATCAAAACTAGGGGATCTAGAGCCAGACCAGAGTCTAAGGCCTGTTGAGCCAGACCCAAGACAGCCATCCAGAATGGAATGAGAAGTGGGCAAAGCCAAAGTATGTCCAAAAGGTCTCTCTCTCCCGAAAGACATCACCAGTAATGACTGTTGTCCATGAGATGCATTCTGTACAAGACAACAGGAGTGCAATACCAATGTGACAGTATCTTGTTTTGCATAAGTTTACTTCTCATATCTGGATACATAGAATGAGCATATTTCCAGCATAGCTTCCATTGGGCATCTGAAATGGATTGTTGAAGAGTTTGCTCCCATTTACCTTTAGCCTGAGATGATTGTGCAGGGAGATGATTCCTAAGATCAGCATGTATAAGACTGGCTTTACCTCCTTTATAGGTCAGCCATTTAATTAACAAATGTGACCTTGCTATATCTGTTGTGTGGTGTTGTTTAATATAAGCTAAAACCAAGCTTCTGAGCTGTAAGTACTGCCAAAAGGCCTGCTTACCTAAGTGGAACTCCTGATCCAGTGTTTGAAATGTTTTGATAGTGAGACTGTCATCTGTCATCAAGTCCTTTACTGTAAAAATTCCTTTACTCTGCCATAGGGGCCAGTGCAAAGGTTTGCCATCCACTTTTACGAGCATGTTCCCCCATATAGGGGAGGCCGGAAGGGGGCATAAATCTGCCTCCAATTTCTTTTCCACTAAATGCCATGTCAGTACTGAGCCTGCTATTGTTTGGCAGGAAGACAAATGTTTGGGAAGGGGACTAAAGTAAAACTGCTAGGGATTGGGTCTGGGCCATATATGCTTCCATGTGTATCCATTGTGGTCACTCAGATGTCTGTGGGAGGAACCAGTTTAGGGTCTGAGCTGCAGTGAAGGCCCATTTATACCTTTCCAGCCAAGGAAGGCCCCAGCCTCCCTGTGACCAATGGGATCTAAGTTTATTTCTACTATAATGGGGTTTTTGTGCCTTCCCAAATAAAATTGGAGAAGGCCTGGTCTATGGCTTTAACCCATGAGGCCGGTAGTGTAAATGCTATATGTGAGATGACATATAAAAGTTTAGGGGCTACCACCATTTTGATTGTGGATATTTTACCTGCTAGTGTAAATTGAAGACCACGGCAGCGTGCAAACTCAGTCTTGATATCTTCAAGAAGGGATTTAAGGTTCAGATCCCATATTTTAGTAAGATGTATTGTGAGCCATATCCCTAGATACGCAAGGGAATGTGGGGCCCAATGAAGGCCGAGATGGGCGACCTGATCTAAAGTGCATAAGCTATTGGGGGGGAGTACTTCCATTTTAGACCTGTTGATTTTTAGGCCAGAGTAGCTCATAAAATCTGCAAGGAGGGAAAACCCTTCCTTCCTTTCTCCTGGGCCAATTCCCTGCCTTCTCGCTCTTGGCCGTTCCTCCCCCGTCTGCCATTTTTGGCTGCCTGCTCATTTCCCTACCTTTCCTGCTGTTTCACTTTCATTCCTCACTCCACTGTGTTATGGGCGTGCTGCCCTCCTCACATCTCCGTGCGGTTGCTCCTGCTTGGCCTCCCTGACTGTCACTGTACCTCGTTTCTCATTACTTCTGCAGTGCTTGCCTCCTCGGCCTACTGCGCCTTCTGTCTGGATTTCCTCTCCACCTGGTTCTCTGCCTGTGCTGCCTTCATGGACGCTTCCCTTCATCTGCTCCATTTCCATCCCTGGATTCTCTCGGTTTATTCGCTGCCCTCTTCATCCAACCGGTGAGCCTGCTGTGGCTGGGACTGCTGCGCCGCTGATCGTGTGGCTCCTGCTGTCTTCCTTTCTGCTGCCTCTGCTTCTTGGGGGGCCTGCCTCGGCTGTTACTCATTGCTCCTGTCATTGGCTTCATTGACGCTCCCTCTCAACTGTGCTACCACTGCCGTTTCTCTCTGCCAACCTCCTCTCCCCTCTTGGATCTGGTACCACCCATTGTCCTTCTATATCGAGGCCCTCCTCCTGTGAGCATACTTTGCTCTAGACTCATGCCTTTTGCTAAATGATGCTGAATTTCCTCTACAGGTGTTACAAATTTATGATTTTCCACCTGGGTGGCTAAAAGCCTCTTGCATGCTTGCAATCTACTCCGTTGCCTACATCTGTGGTGCGGTACTCTGAAATCATCACTCGTTCCTCTCCTTCCATCCCTCCTGACAGCGTGTGGTATGGGGCAGCTCCATGTCATCTGCTTATTCATGTCACCTTTGCAATCCCCATTCTGTCAACATGGGGAATCATATATATGTGGGTATTTGGTAGTATCTGTGCTATTGGATGTTTATCATTCCCACTTTGCAGCTTGGTATTTGACCTTGGTTTATCTTTTTGCTCTGGCTGCTTCTCTCAGTCCCTTCTTTCTCAGCTATTTCCTCCTCTCGTTTGTCCCATCGCATGTTTCCATAGTCTCAGCTGCTGGTCCTCCATCACCCTCATGGTTCTCCTGTTTCCATCGCTTGATCTGTGCACATCTCCTCACCTCCTCTGCTTTGACCCATGCTTTTCTTTTGTTTTTTTTCCCTATCCTACCATCACCTTTCCCCCTCTAACTTTCACTGTGCCAGCCTCCACAGCTTTATTCCATCATCGTTCATAGTACATTTTATGCCTCACCTTACCTGTTCTGGCCTTCATGGCTTCCCTCATATCCAAGCACCATCTCAAGCAGGTCCATGATGCCTCTCCTCGACCTCCTCTATTTCACTCGCTCCATCAATATTCTTCGGCTGACCCATATGCCTCGGCTGCCTCCATCTGACCTGCAATCGATATTTCTTTTGGGCATACCTATCATCACTCATATGCCAGCTCGTTGGCCTGCAGCCCTCCTGCCACCTGTATCAAGTTCAAGACTCTGGTCCTCATTCACCACTTATTATCTTGCACCAGCCATCCAGGATTCACTCCAATCATTGCTTTGCTCCATCATCATCCATCGTCCATTTTGCTCCTATCGACCGCTCTATCCGAGCATTACCTCTGGTTCCAGGCATGCCTTCTTAGCCTCTGAGTATAATTCATCCATCGCTCAGTCACGGTACTCATCATCAGTCTTCCTCCTGCTCAGCCTTCTCACGAGCCTCCACTCAGCCATCATGGCTTCACTCCACTCTTAGTTTCACCCCTCATCATACATCATACACTTTTTGCTCCTCAATTGCTCACCCTGAGTTGCCTCTTGTTCCAGACATGCCTTCTTGGCCTTGGAGTCTGCCTTCTTTCGAGGAGTCTACTTACTCAAACTACCTTCGTTCTAGTTCATATTCAAGTTCATTCCTGTCTCCTCTTCTTCCAGTTCCTTGCCAGCCTTCCAGGATTCACTCCACTCAAGGCTTGCAATCAATATTTATTTTGTGCGTACCTAACATGAGTCCTATACCATCTTATCAACCTGCGGCCATCCTGCCGCATGTATCGGGTTCATAAATCCAGTCATCATTCACTTAGCCTTACCTCAAGATTTATCCATTTATATCACTTACTTGAGCATTCCTATCATTGAATCCCATGCTACCTCATCAACTACAACTGCAGGGTCTAATCGTTCAGGGTCTAATCGTCAAGGCCACTGATTTACGGTGATTAAAACAATGACATTCCATTTTCAATACTTCAGATTCTGGAATTGCACTGGTGATTGTTACTCTAATTTCTGGATTTTACCAGGATTCTGCTATCATTCTTTTAGTATGTGCATAAATAATCAGAATTAAAGAAGGCTTAATATACAGAGCAATAAATAAAGCACATTGAAAATAGTACAGGTAGGAATTAAAAGAAAAACACAAGTTTTGTATATTTACTGATCTTATATAAAATGGCAGATTCCATAAAATCTTTGTTTTTACCAGTCTTCAGGCAGTCCTAATTCTGGAATTTTACTGGATTTTCTGGTAAAAACTGAAAAATTGTGGCCTTGCTAATCATTTACATTGCATAATCATCAACCTTAGTGTCTGCTCATTCCTATCACTCAATCTAGCTAGTCTGCATTATCCTCAGTCTCCTAGTGAGCACATCTGGAATCTCCTCATGACCACATCTGGACATCCCTTGCTCCTTTGATTTCTACATGGATCTACTCCTTCCCATTGAATACTCGAGCATACCCTTCTTGGGTCCCTGCTGCTTCATGTTCCTCTGTCATCATCCTCCCTATTTATATCCCCTGTTAATGAACCATTCTCTTGACCGACATACATCCTCAAATCAAACGTCATCAGCCTGGAGGGAAGGTGACCTAGGCCTTGGATCCCTAGAGGTTTCCTCCTTAGAGGGGCTTTTTTCTCTCCTCCATGCCAATGGTCATAATATTAGTTAGTTAGTGTTTTATTCAGGTTAGTTAGTTAGGTTCTGCTGTTGGATGGAGGTGGATGGTGGCCCCGGCTTTCCCCTCTCTCCTTAGGAAGTCAGCCCTTATCTTTTTCTTAGAATTCATTCATCATCCTCGCCTCTTCAATGCTCGACATCTTAGGGTATTCTTTTTGGACTTCTTCCTAACCTACCTTTAGCTGACGAAATCATTCCCATGGCACCTGTAAGGGGGGCACCCTCCTCTAGGGTTCCTTGCATCGGACCCCTACAGGGTGGTATATCCCACAGATAGAGAGGCGGAAAGCCACAAAGTAAATCAAGTTACACAAGCATCTCATATCTCATCCGGTTGTGTAGGCACATTGAATGGGAGAGCTTTAAGCCCAAGGTTCGATGGGCGGAGCAACAACATCACTCCCCCATTAGGCTTAAAAGGTTACTCATCCTGGGCCCCTCCAGAATTCATTTTTCATTGCCCACCATCCACCTCTCCTCCTTCTCCTCCAGTGTCTCATCTCTCTTCCCTGTGGGCTTCTTCCTAACCTACCTTTAGCTGACACAATCATTCTCATGGCACCTGTAGGGGGGACCCTCCTCTAAGGTTCCTTGTGTTGTACCCCTACAAGGTGGTATATCCCATGGATAGAGAGATGGAAAGCCAGTAAGTAAATCAAATCACACAAGCATCTCATATCTCATCCGGTTGTTTAAGCACATCGAACTAAGGATTCAGCCATCTTGGACTTAGTACTGATGAACTACAACCACGTCAAGGGCATCAGTGTGGCTGAGCCCTTGGGTAGCAGTGATCACCAGTCAGTATGGTTTCAACTTGATATGGGGATAGGGGAGGTTGTCAGCACCATAAGGGGAAAAAAGAGCTTCCTTCAAGAAATACAGAATGACCTAGTAGGAGGAAGACAGGATAGACTACCTGGAAAAGCTAAAAAAAGCTAGCATAAAGCTAAGAAATGTCAAGGCAGAGATAGAGTTCTGCTAGAAGAAGGGATCAAGAAAGGTGACAATGCCTTTTTTGGTACATGCCACTAATAATGGCAATGAAAGAGGGTATTGTCAAGCTGAGAACAGGGCCAGAGAGGGTGGAGAACAGCAGAGAAAAGACAAAAGTATTGAAGGAATACTTCTGTTCAGTATTCACTGAAGAAAAGGATGGATTAATACCACAGGGAAAGATAGGAATGGGGCCTTAGAACGTATGACTAGGTGATCGTGGAGGATAGGGTCCTTAAGAGACTCAAGGCTATCAAGGTGGGCAAATCTCTTGGGCCAAATGGTATGTGCCGTAGGGTGCTAAGACAGCTGATGGCAGTACTAGCAACTCCTCTGGCAGACCTTTTCTATAGCTCCCTTGATGCAGGCATGGTGCCATGAGAGTGGAGGACTGCTGTTGTGCCTCTGCAAAAGAATGGGGTAAGGAAGCAGTCAGGGAACTACAGACCAGTCAGCTTCACATCGATAGTTGGCAGGCTATTGGAAACCATTCTCAAGAAAAGTTGGAAGTATTCCTTGAGGTGAATGGGCTCCTGGATTTATGGCAGGGAGTTCATGCCAAATTAACTTGATCAATTTCTTGACTGGGTCACAAAGGCAGTGGACATACTGTACCTGTATTTCAGCAAAGCCTTTGACTCAGTCCCTATAACAGATTGATCAGGAAGTTTGAGAACCTGGGTGTGTGGGACAGGATGAATAGATGGGTGACAAGCTAGCTGGGGGAAACAACCCAATTTGAGGTGATTAGGAAAGAGTACTCTGGGATCTAGGATGAGAGAAGTTACATGCGGGGTTCCACAGGGGTCCATGCTCAGACTAGTGCTGTTCAAAGTGTTCATAATGACACTGGTGAAAGTATAAAAGGCAAACTCTGACTCCTCATGGATGACACCTAGCTCTGGGGAATATGGACAAGGAGGAGGGGGTTAGGGATCAGAGAGAGAGAGGACCTAGCAAAGCTGAAAAGCTGGTCCAGAATCTGGCAACTGGGGCTTAATGCAAAAAAATGCATGGTCATCCATATAGTGAGCAGAAACCCTAGGGCTAAGTTCAGGCTATGGGATGCAACTGTCATGATGTCTAGGGAGAGACACAACTGGGGACTGCAGTCATGAGCAATCTGAAACCCTCTATGCAACACAACAAAGCAGTGGCGAGTGAAAATGGGATGCTCGGCTGCATAGACAGTGGGTTCACCAGTAGAAGGAAGGAGTTCATACTGCCACTGCTCAGAGGCATGGTGAGGCCACATCTTGTGTACTGTGTGCATTACTGGAGCCCCTACCACAAAAAGGACATCAACCTGCTGAAGACAGTACAGAGAAAGACCATGAAAATGGCCCACGTCCAGCAAGGGCGCTTGCATGATCTGAGACTGGTGAACCTTAATACACACTCATTTGAGGAAAGAAGGAAACATGGGGACCTGACAGAGACCTTTAAGCATCTCAAAGGTATCAACAAGGTTGATCCCAGTGAAGCTTTTTGGAGTAGAGAGAACAAGAACGCGATGGCAGGAAGAAGGTTCCGGAAGGAGGCCATGAGGCACTTCTTCATAGAGAGAGCTGTGGCAGAGTGGAACAGGCTACCTGAGGAGGTAGTGAACCAGAAAACAGGAGATTCAAGAGGGGGTGGAATAAAGGCAAGGGAAGGGTAACAGTGTCAGGAAGGGGGGCACAGCGACATGTAATGAAATATGCATGGGCTCTCCATCGAGTAGTCTAGATAGACTATAAGGCCTTTTTTGCTTGCAAATTCATATGTTCATATAAAAGTTTTTTATTCCACCAGAGGAACCTGTTAAAGAACAAAGAGAAAACAAAAATCATTATAAAGACAAAAGGATCTGGATTAATTCAAACAGCCAACCACAGAAATGTTACTTTTCCTTACCTGTACATACATACCTGTTGAGTACTATGTTTAAAAAGGCAGCCCACCTCAGACAGTCTGCTTATGTTGTTCTCAAAGTCGGGGCTGGGACAGAGGCAGAGTTTGAAAGGATTTACAGAAAATTATGAACTTTTGTTGTCCCATTATCCTGTTTTAGACCATGTGACCAGCACATCTGGTGATTATGGGAGGGCTATAAAAGAGGGTGTGATTTTGTTGTAGTCAGTTGTGTTCTGACCTGCAAGGGCAATGAACCCAATCATGTGCCATGAAAGGAGAGTAACCTTGGTACAATTCTTTTGCAAAATTGCTTGTAACATCTAGAAAGGTGATTGTTTCTTCTAAAGAATTATCTCTGTTCAGATGAATTAAAAGATTCTTCCACAAGCTTGACAACTGTTGCCTTTGTCCAGATCTATGTAACTCCATTTTACACATCCTGAAACCTACTCCAGTATTGATGTTAATTTTTTTTGCACTGTAAAGGAACATATGCTACGCTAACAGTGTGTAACTGTATCTCATGTGTCCATCTCTATGTGACATGCACCTCCACTACACTTACTGCCTCGCATTTGGACTACAAAAATCCATGTTAACTTCAAATCAAGGCTTAGGAAACATATCTCTGTAAACAATACCAGGACTGCCTCTAATACTCTGTATACCTAATCTGCCCTGCTACACTCCTTAATGTTAACTCATCTCACGGTTCATTACTGTAAATGGTATTCTGTTCTGGTTAGCTCTCCTGGTCAATACAATCAATCAATAAATTAATTAAATAATATATAAGCTGATTCATATCCTCAAGAGATGCTACTGATTCCATAAATACCAAATTCAGTGCAAAGAACAACATGGATTTCTTAAGATACACAGCACACCGACTGCCCTTGTTGAGTTCACCGGATTCTTACAGGACTTACTGGATCAAGGGCACTTAGTGGGGCTATCTTTGTTGACCTCACTAAGGCCTTTGATACAGTTACCCATAAACTCCTACTAGCTCAACTGCAGGAGGCTACAGTGTCCTCCACCTCACTGAGCTGGTTCCGCAGCTATCTTACCGACCAAGTCCAACAGGTTAAAACTGGCAAAGCCCTCTCTGACAGACTAAATGTTAATACAGGTGTCCTGGAAGGCTCCATATTAGGTCTGCTGCTGTTCAGTCTCTTTCTGAACAATCTCACAAAAGTTTGCCAAGACAAAATCCTGTTGTATGCGAATGATGCAGTCCTCTACTGTAGAATATCCCAATCTCACCTCAGTTGAGCAAAGTCTCCAGAGCAACTTCAGACTTGTAGAAGACTGGTTTACCAATGCACAGTTACTACTCAATTATAAGAAAACAAAAAAACATGCTTTTCACCTCCCCCCACAGCAAATATAAATCAGCCCAACTAACTATTCATAACAAACAAAATGAAATCCTTGAGATGGTACATAATTTCAAATACCTTGGGGTTATACTAGACAGTACATTATCTTACAAACTGCATATCGATTATGTTTCCAAGACTGTTTGCAAGAAAATTGGACAACTGCATCAACACAGACATTGCCTTACTCCTGCTGCACTCAAACTAGCAATAACCAGTTCAGTACTCTCTATAATAGATTATGGCCTCATTGTCTACAGCACAGCACCTGAATCAGCCCTGAAAAGAACAGCCCTTGCCCTAAACAAGTCTTGCTGGCTAGTCCTGTGGGCCCCGCGTCTAAACCACAAATGTGACCGTTACACACTCACAGGCTAGCTAAACCTGGAGAACCGTATTCAACAGCATCTCTGTCTCCTGGCCAAAAAAGCCACCCTTGGTCTTACCCCACCAGGAGTCCACTCAGTGATATGCCAATCAGCCCCCCCAGACTGACTAGAGAATCTCTCAATACTCAGTATGAAGTCCCCTTCCACTGTATGATCCAAGGTTAGTGGTCCTTTGGCTACCATGCGCCAAAGTGGCTAAACTCACTCTCGGCTAACTTCCTAACTGAATCCAAACTAGGGCCCTTCAAGCAAAAACTCTGTTCCCACCTCTCTGGACAAATGGTTTGCTTATGCTCTCAAAAATAATAAGATGCCGAATAAGGGCGCTGTATCTACCTCTCCAGCTCTATAACCCTTGACTTTTATATAACCTCCCTCTCCCACTTCCACTCTGCCCATCCTGCTTTATGCTGCCTACCCCTTACCTCCTACCCACCTGGCCCATTGGTGCCTGCAACACCTTACTCTTCATCTGCCTCCACCTCCACTAACCCTGGTGGTGCCTGCAACACCTTATTCATCGCCTGTTCTCACCCTCCCCCACAAAATTTCCCACTTCCTCTGCTCCCCCCCCATCTTTCACTCTCCTCCTTCCTCCCACACTTTGGCCCCACCCTACATCTACTGTAACTGCTATCCACTCATCCCCTTTCTCTCTCACCCCTGCTCCACCTGTGTTTCTCCACCCCACCCCCAAGACCTCTCCCGCCTTCTACTATATCTGCTTATCTTCAACCCACCCCCACTTCACCCTCACCTTGACAAAGGGAATCTTGGTTCCTCTGGTTCTCTGCCAGAACCTCTCCCTTCAGCTGACAATGTGAAGCAAGGCTCTGCAATTCTCTTCCCTGAATCCAATCCACTCTACCCCACTAAACTCTTTAACCAGCACTTTATTCTTGGAATATACAGTACAATCAATAGTCTTCTGAATGTGATCTTCCCCTGCCCTTTTCTGTATCAATATATACCCATGTTCTGTTTCCTTAATTTGTAAGCCCTCAATTTTTGTCCGATTGTTTGATTTCAATGTATCTAACCTTGATTTATCTGTGTATCTCCTCATTGACTGCATGTATCATGTATGTGCTTCATTCAATATGACGTGGAACCTTTGCAAATGAGCTTATAGCTCAAAGGTTGTAATCAGACTTTAATAAATAAATAAATAAAATAAAGATTTGGGGATATAGATAGCATTAGACTTATAATTGCTTTTCTATGATCTCATGTTGGGGATCAATTCTGTTTTCCACTGATATCCTAAAAGACTTTTAGAACAGAAACACAGAAACATAGAATTATACCAACAGAAGAAGGAGTTGTGGTATATCAAATATGCCTGATGTGGAGGTACATGCTCCTTACAGGTTCATATCCCTCCACACCTTCTTCCTGGCTTCTCCTAACCTGCCCTCTGTACATGTCCCACCCTCTTCTTGAAGCTGTCCATGGTTTTAGTGTTAACAACCATCTCTGGGAGATGATTTCACCCTTATACCATTCTTTCTGTAATGTAATGCTTCTTAGCATCCATCCTGAATTTACCCCCCACTATTTTGCAGATGTTCCCCTCATGGTTTTATTCTTACTGAGCCTGAACTGTTTGCTAGCATCCACCTTGTTAATCTCCACCATGTATCTGAAGGTCTCTATCATGTCCTGTCTCTCCTTCCTGGTCTCTAGAAAGTAAATATTTAGGCTTTCCAGTCTCCCTGCTAATACGTGTTACCCTGCTGCTACCGAATCATGTATGTTGCCCTTCTCTGACTGCCTCCAGCTTGTCTATATCCTTCCTTAAGTAGGGATTTCAAAATTGGATACAGTACTCCAGGTGTGGCTGCACTGGGGTTCTATGCAGGGGCCCATAGCTTCCTTCCTCCTACTGTTGAACCCCCACCTACGCAGCCCAGCATTTTGTTAGCCTTACCCTCTGCCTTACTGCACTGTGATGGTGGCTTGAGGTTGCTTGTAATCACTATCCTCAAATCCTTTTCTTCTTCTTACACTGTGATGACCATCCCTCCCAATCTATTGTGTTCTGTTGTAAGCGCCATTCACCCCAGGTCTTGGCTGAAAATAAAACTCTGTTGCCTAGTGTACTTACCTCATTACCAAATATTAACTAACTAAACAAATGAATATACTCAGCCCCAGGGTCACTCCTCCCCATGAGCATGACCTTGTATTTCCTGGCATTAAAGGCCAGTTGCCAGATCATGGACCCCCTCTCAAGCCCTTCTAGGCCCTCTCCCAGAGCCCTATTCCCCTACTCACTAGCAACCCTGCCACAGAGCCTGATGATGTCTGAAAAGAGGCAGATATTGCTCTTGATGCCATCTCCGATATCACTGATGAATACATTGAACAGAGCCAACCTGGGCACCAGTCCCTATGGGACACCACTTTTGAATTTCCTCATGCTTAAGTACTCCCCATTGACCACCACACTATGTGTTAACCCCCCAGCCAATTACCGACCCAGTTGTTCATTTTGGCTCGAATCCCAAGTTGTCCAGCTTTTTGATTAATTACCTGTGGGGAACAGAGTCCAGGTACGGGTACTGCCTGTCCCCTATCCATAGCTCTTGTTACACAGTCAAAGAAGACTATTAAGCTAGTTTGACAAGCCCTCTCTTCCTTATACCCATGCTGCATGTTATCCTGCATCCTGTTTACCTTGAGGAATTCTACCTGCCTTTCCTTTTGAATGGTTTCCATTAGTTTATCAGCTATCAAGGTAAAACTGACTGGTCTGTAGTTACTTGGTTCATACCTAGTTCCACTTCTCTGTAGGGGCATGACATATGTGGTTCTCCATACCCTAGACACAACTCCTGACTCTATAAGCTATTGTAAATGTCAGCTAGGTTGATGCCAGTGGCTGTGTCATTTTCTCAGCATCCTAGCATGTACCACACCTGGGTAAACACAGCTGGTGTGTATTGTGCTTATCTGCATTCGATGGGTGGATCATCAAAACATGTTTAATTTTGTAGCAATTCCACTGTGGTCTGCCATCTTTACCTTGAGCTATACATAGCTATTTTGTCTTCTACACTGTTTGTGCACTGCTTTTTTGGAGCTTTGTTTACCTGGCTGGGGCTAGCAACTCCATGAAGGCACCTCCTCCCAGCACTGCAGTGTGCAGGTTCATTCTAGACTTGTTTGTACCCACACCTCGTCCTGGAGGTTTAGCTACCTTCAAGGCTAGTTGCCTTTTAAGGACCCTATATGTGGCAATGAGTTCTGCACATGTCTTTGTTCCCTTTCCGTGCCCTTTTCTACCTACTCCTGTGGTAGTGGTTGTTCTTCTGTTTCATAAATACTATGCAGTAGTACAGTATTTGTTCAATTTTTCTGCCTTATGCTTTATTGTGCTACGCCCACTTCTGCCCCTCATTTCAGCATGTCAATGCCCTCTTTTAGTTTCCTTTTCTAATTGTAATGAAAGAAGGCCTTGTCCCCTTTCTTGATATCCTCCTATTCTTAACTCCACCGCTGCATTGGCCCTCCTCACTTCCCTCCTGGCTGCCTTCAGATTTTCAAAGACAGTGTTCACAATGGTATTGAAACTAAAATGCACAGTTGCCAAAATAGTTTTTCTTTAAAACAAAGACAGACAACAGGTTACTTGCCATGTATGGTGAAATATATAGCCTTTCACCGCTAGAGGATGCTGTTTCATATAATACTGCTGTTAAAGGTCTTCGCTAGTTTAATTTTCTGGACAGATATGCTTTCAGACAAAGTTTGATGAGCTTCCTAATACCTGCAAACTGTCTGGGTCTGAAGATACTTTTTAGGACTTTTCCATTATTTGGTAACCATTGAAGAAAAAAGCAAGTATCTGGTAAAAGCTAATTGGTACTACAAAACTACTATGCTGTACCATCCGTGTTTAGAATAGAAAATGTCTTGAGGTGTCTGTCTACTACAAATGAAGAAAGCAATTCACCATAGCTTCTCTTTCTCTCATATCTATCTATCTATCTATCTATCTATCTATCTATCTATCTATCTATCTATCTATCTATCTGTCTGTCTGTCTGTCTGTCTGTCTGTCTGTCTGTCTGTCTGTCTGTCTATCTATCTATCTATCTAACACACACACACACACACACACACACACACACACACACACTTAAGCCACACCAAATGTATTAGCTGTGTGTAGATAGAATGCATCGCTTTAAATCTAGACAAGATAAATTCTTAAGGGACCACAATCTTTCACATTACTGCAATAAGGACAACAGGGAGGCAGACTCAATGGCCCAAATGGTCTTACTCTATTGCACACCACCTGTTATTTTTTCTTACTGAGGTATTGTTGACCTTTACTTTTCAGTTAAATATGTGAAGATTTCAGCCAACTGACTTACTTTAACTTGGAAATAAAAATCAGATAGGCTATGGCTTGGGCTTCTACAATTGCTTAGTGATCTCCTTTGTTCTGAGCATCCAAATTAGCAGTGTTCTCATGTATAGTATAAAAAATAGCTAGCTTCATGGACCTGATTCATTAGGTATGGCAATTCATTTACAGTGTTACATCATATTCACTTTAATGAAAGTTTACCTGTGCTCCACCAGCTCTGCACATCACAACATCATAGGTTTAAGGCTTCACTAGCCTTGTTTTAGGCTCCAGCCTTGCAAATATTTATGTTCAGGACAATTTGCTGGGGCAAGTGAGACCCACAGATTAAAATGCATGGTTACCCTGTCTCATCCTTGAACCCTCACACAAAAACACTCACATTTAGCAGGCAATCAACAGTATTGTCACTCTGCCAATGACCTTTGGGCTGTCTCTGTGTTTTCTTGGCCTGTATCACAGTTTGTAGAAACCTAAGTAGGAAAGCCAGAACTGTACAATGATCTGACACAAGGTGCTATGCATTTGGGACCATGATTCCTCATGAGTAATACCCCCAGCTCCAGCTCTACTCAGGCCCTGTTTAAGACAAAGCATTAATGTGTCTGCTATGATCCAGCGTTAGATATAATTCTTCTTTAAACTCTGTAGATAAATTTCATTAGGATCAATAACAGCCATGCAGGCTTTTAAGAAAACATCTTTGTTTGCTCATTGGTCAGGCCAGTTTGCCTGCATACCCTTTTGTACTTCAAACCTTGTGGCAGCTTTACGACCTAAGTTCCCTTCACAAAGTGACTCCTCAGGTTTGGAGACTGGGCATCTCTGACCTTAATGCAGCCGGTCTACCTCTGTCTTCATTGCCATCTTCTCTGGTACAGGAAGTGAAACCTTTGCCCCACTGAAGTCTCTGTTTGAGATTTGGAGAAGTGCAGTCAAGCCAGTCAACATCAGGTGGTTCCCATAAGGATGAACATCCAGCGGTCCTCAAATCCTCTCAGTGGCCCCACTACATTTTGGCTATTTAGTCACATCTGTGGGACTGAGGTCCCAAGCCCCTGGGGACTGCTCCCCTGGAGGTCTGTTCTCATTCTCTCCCAGATCCAGATTCAAACAGAGCTGTCTGTCTGACTGTCTTCCCTAGATTAAACTGTACCTAAGCTCCTTCTACTTTTATTGACCCCTGCTGGACTGAAGCACAACTGTCAGTCTTATCATGGAAGCTACTAGTAACTAACCACCTCCCCTACTGTAAGAGAGTATTAAACATGTAAGGAGGATTTGAACAATTTTTACCAGTAAATCCCCATGTTGTGTTTTTCACCTAGTCAACAGTATCGGGGAGAGTGTGTATTTAAGATATTGAAATAGGCTGCTCTGCATGTACTGTAAATGGGTAAATGCATGTGGCCTATGATTTTGTGCATGTAAACAGGGTTAAAGTTATTAGGAATGCCATGCAAGGCCAGCCTGATGGTGGGGCAGTGGTGAGAGCTGTCTGCAGTGCAGTCAACCTGCATTCATGCACCAAGCCTGTGGCCAAAAGGAGAAGAATGCAACATCCCACCAGATGATTTTGTCTTTCAGAATGGTGATAACAATGCCCACTACAAGACTGACAACTGCATGACCATGAGCAGCACTGCTGTTGGTAGATCTTAAGGGTAGGGTCTGAGAAAACATTTAGAAAATGAAATCACCCATTTAGTGAAAATGACTTTTAAGTGATAACATTTTACTGGACTTGTGTAAGGTTTGATTTTGACAATGAAATTGTCCCATTAACAAGCAACTTATATAATGACTACCTGGCTTCCTTCTACTTAATCACAAATGTATAGTCTTCTGAGCATGCACAGAGTCCAAGGATAGTCTAGTGGCAACAGCTTTAGTGCCTCCCCTTCATCTGATGTCCTTAGCTCTCATGTCCTAGATCTTTCTGTCCTCTGGCAAGGCACAGTTATGTTTTTGATAGTGCTGACATTTTTGGCTATTTTGTGATTTTGTTCTCCATTTTTCAATTAATACTTTTTTTTCTGCTACCTTTACTCTCAGCTTGAACTCCCATCCTAAATCAAGTGGTGTTGACCTAAATTTCAACATTTTTCAAGGAATCTTTCAGGTGGGATCCAGATGGCAGAATGGATTCCCAATTCAGTTTCAAGAAGTGTAACCACTGTAATAGCAAAATATTGCAGATGATCCCTCCTGACATCTACCTGACTTGCCTTAGGCTGCACCATTATGTGAAGACTTGTTTGTTGTGCCAGGCCAATCATTGTGACATCTGAATTTCCAAGTCCTTGGAGAAGAGAGGTTAGTCAGTCAAAGACCTAAGATACTGCTTTTGTATCCCTGAAGAATTTGCCTCATAGTTGATAGACTACGACTGAGCTTAAGACTCACTCCCCTTGAAAGTGAGAAGATGAGGTGCAGCGGTGAACTCTCATCAAGATGGAGTTTGGGGTGACTGACCTGTTGAAGCCAGTTACCCTGACTGATTGCAGCCCTTTGAAGGCACTGCCTTGATCCAACCAGAACAATTGATCAATTGACCAGTTTGTCATCATGAACAAGGTTGTGCTGCCTATCAAGATGATTATCCTTGTGAAGATCTTGCAGGAAGAACTGCCCTCTATGAAATCCTTTTGAAGTTCTTCTTGGGATTCCAAGTAGATCAAACAATCCCAGAATGAGGCTGGAAATGAAACCAAGGGATGGTCCTCTGTCTAGGGCCAGACTCTGACAAACAGTTGGTCTCTTGTAGCTAGAGATGTGCAAAGTTTGCCAAATTCATAAAGTGCCTAGCAGGCAAAATTACACTTTTTCAGGTGAAGCTATGCAAATTCACTGGGGAAGTTGCAACTTCACCTTAACTTTGCCTGATGTAGCCTGAAAAAGTGCCATTTCACCAGAAAAACTCAATTTGAAGTGGCAAAGTGGTGAAGTGGGCAATTTACCAAGTTAACCACAGAAGCAAATTTCACAGCTTTGCTGGAATTTCACCGACAAAATAAAACTTCGCAAAATCTCTACTCATATCTCATGGTGTCAAGATACTGCAGTCCAATACACCCCCCCCATAAATGGCTGCAACCTAAGGGTGCAAATGCCCTTAGTTGCTGCATAGATCCTTGAGCTCTTCAGGTGGATCCTCATCCATCAGAGGCACTTTGAGTGCTTTTTCTAATTCTTCTTGATGAAAATGTCTTAGGAAGCTATGGGGGGATTAAACATAAGTTGCTTGAGAAGCATGACAAGCATCATATGAAGACTCATAAACAGAAGCTTAATTGTTTCAGTTTGGTTGATTGATGCATGCCCAGCAACTCTGCACTTGAGTTGAATAAACAAGGTCCTGGAAATGATGACTTCCCTCCTCGAGCAGGTGGTCAAGAAGTTATGCCCAATAGCCCATTGACTGAAAACTTTTCCTTAACCCCTGCCTCATTTGTTAAGACATAGCCCAAAACTCCTTTATGCCCCCTTGTGGTGCCTCTGGTTCCACCACATCCACCAGAGTAGCTGACTTTGTTTCCATCTGATGCCCCATTTCAGGGTATGGGAACACCATCCCATCTGTTGGGATCTCACAACAGATTCATTTGACCTGATAAATCAGTGAGGGACTCTCAGCCTGGGAAGCCAAGCAATCCCTTGATTCCCCATGAGTCTTCGCAACACATTCCTTATTGCTTCGGGGAGGTCCTGATGGATGAATATTCCTTCTCATTTGATGAAGATGGGGATAATGACATGGGAGCTGGCAAAGATCTGGAACTGTTCTCCCCTTCTTTGGTGCATCCTTAATTCCCTTGATGTTTCCCTGAAGGCAGTGTGGAGCTCAGGAAGTATAAAAACTTCCAGAAAAGGGAATCCTGTGGCCATACTGTGATGATCTAGGCTCATAGAAACATATACAGCAGGATGATTGAAGTTTATGAACAGAAAAATATTCACGGCCCATCAAGTCTGTTTGGTTTCTAGCCAAGTCCCTACCAGTCTAACTCTGGCAGATCCTTATACAAATCCCTCATCCCACAGTACACATGGCTAATACCATTGCCCCAGTTAGTACTATCCCATCTGTAGTCATTTTCATCAAGACAATGTACCCACTCCAACCTCTCTTGAAGCTAGCAATCCTTTTAAAATAGACCAGCTCCTCTGGTAGATTGTTCCTCTTTTCTAACACCATCTCCAAGATGATGTTCCTAGTGATGTCCCACTTAAATTTCCCTCTATAAGTTATAAATTGTACTCCCTTGTAATGGACCCCTCATTAGGTTTAAACAGTTGCTGGTTATCCATGATGTTCAGACAGCTCTGCTATTTGAAAGTTTCAGTCACACTGACCTCTTTCTCGCCTTCTTCCAGTGAATACATATTGAGGTCAGCCAATCCTTCCTCTTAGGTCTTCCTATACAAGCTGTAAATTATTTTAGTCACATTTCATCTTATTTAGGTAAGGGTTTCAGAACAGTGCACATTACTCGAAGTGGGGCCTCACCAATGAGCTGTACAGGGGTAGAATCATTTCCTTTCTTTTACTTGAAAAGGCTCTCCCAATGAAACCCAGTATATTACTTGCTTTTCTATGCACCTTGTTTCATTAGGGCTAGGGTATTTAGATTATTCCTTATTATAACTTCTAGGCCCCTTTCCTTAGTGGTCTGCTTAGTCTTGCCCCCAATCCAATATTCAGATCTCAGGTTCCTCTTCCCTAAGTGCACAGCCTTGCACTTTTCGGTGTTAAATTTTAGTTGCCATATCTTGGGCCATCTTTCAAATTAACTGAGCTTCCCTTTTCAAGTCCCTTATACGACCATCGTTATCTACCTTGACAAAGAAGAGCTGTAAAGAACTATAGAGCACAGGTTATTTATTTTATTTCATTTCAAACTTAAAGGATTTGTCTGAGTTAATGAGCAGAAGTGCTTTTGATCAGTGTTTTTTGTTTTTTAAAAGTTCTATAATTCTTAGAAGCCAAGACAGGAGACTGCTATAGCTAGCAGAATATTTTGCAGTCTTTTGTTACTTTGTACTGATTTCTCTCGCAGGTCACAGGGTCTCTCCAGAAAAGCGAGGAGCACTAGGAGTGGAGGACACAGCAAGGATGAAACAGAGAATGGGAGCACAGTTGACTGTTTTTTTCCATAGCAGGGAAACACTGGAGCAGGCTGGATGGACTACAGTGGGCTTAGGGAGGTTGATGGAGGTGGGTCAGAAACACATCCCCCATCCAGTCCAACTTAGAAACTCCTATGCTGCCCTGGAGGACTCCCATAAGGGAAACCAAAGTTGTGACCAGGAAGGACGAGTCCTCAGGGAGAGAGATTCAGGGTCAGGAGGAAGAGGACCCCAGAGCAAGAGGAAGCTACTCCTGGTGGGGGACTCAGTTGTCCAATGAATGGATTTGAGCACTGCTCGGAGGGAGGAGGAGAGGATCCATAAGATAGTTAAAGCGGTAGCAAGGAGATGGGGGGTCTGGAGGTTGTTGTCCACCTGGGGACAAATGACCTAGCCAGGAAGGAGGCAGACATAGAGGAGATACAGGAGGACTTCAGGGAGTTATGAAGGTGCCTTGTGGAGGTAGCAAGCTCCGCAACATTCTCAGAGGTGCTGCTGGTCCACAGCAGGATGGAGACTAGGAATCTCTGTATTAGAAGCTTCAACACTTGGTTGAAGGGCTGGTGTCAGAAAAGGGTTTAGGCTTCATAGGGGACTGTAGACCCCACTGGAAAGATGAGGGCCTGTATAAGAGCAACAGTGCTGGGACCGGTCCTATTCAACATCTTCATCAGTGACATTGCACAGGACCTAGAAGGCAGGATTTCACTATTCGCTGATGACACAAAGCTCTGTAACAGAGTAGACACACCAGAGGGTGTAGACAGAATGAGAAGGGACCTGCAGAAACTTGAAGAATGGTCAGGGGTTTGGCAGTTGAAATTCAGTGCAAAGAAGTGCAAGGTAATGCATATGGGGCACAAAAATCCTGGCACAATATATCAGTTGGGGGGTGAGGATATAGCATGCACCAAGCAGGAACGGGATCATGGGGTTATCATCTCTGATGACCTCAAGGTAGGGAAACAGTGTGACTAGGCAGCAGGTAAAGCAAATAGGATGCTGGGATGTATAGGCAGGGGCATCACCAGCAGGAAAAGGGAGGTCATAATTCTGCTAAACAAGACACTAGTGAGGCCCCACCTGGAGTACAGTGTACAGTTCTGGAGACCATACCTACGTAAGGACATAGACAGGGTAGAGAAGGTTCAGAAGAGGGCAACAAAGATGGTGCATGGATTGCATCACAAGTCCTATGAAGACAGGTTGAAGGATCTGAACATGTACTCCCTGGAGGAGAGGAGGGAGAGAGGGGATATGATAGAGACATACAAGTATCTCACAGGGAGGAACAGGGTGCAGGAATACACTATTTTTAAGTGAAAAAGATGTTCCAGGACTAGAGGGCATGGGATGAAGTTGGAGGGAGGATGATTCAGAGGAAACATGAGGAAGAATTTCTTCACAGAGTGGGTGGTGGACAAGTGGAACACCCTGCCAGAGGAAGTGGTGGGGGCTGAAACAATCACAGGATTTAAGAATGCATGGGATAGACATAAAGGAATTCTGAAGGTCAGGAGTAAGGGGCAACAGACTTCTAGAAAAACATAAACTGAACTTACAAGCTCAAATGGGCAGACTGGGTGGGCCATAGGCCCTTATCTGCCGACACTGTCTATGTATCTATGTATCTATGTAGCCTTCATCCATCCAGGAAGGTGATGGCTGTCCACAATGAACAGTTTAAATGCTTCCTTCATAAGCACTTCAACTAGCTGGGGGGGGGGGCAGATGGGAGCAGGGAGACTCAAGTAGCCCACCCCACATATTAGAGCAGCAAGGAAGGAAGATTGGGAAATTGAGTTTTTTTTTGCAGTTAATCTTTTTATTAGGAGATTTTAGATTATTACATATGTAGAACTATTAGACCAAATGGCTGACAAAGTGGTTACAAACATGCCACTTAATACAAACAGCCGAGGTACCATACAAACAAACATATCGTGCTGATGTACATGTATTACAACTGGCTTAACAAATTATTAACTGTTAAGCATCATTAAACCTGGAAAATCCTACCATGGGTATACTAAGAAAATCCAGAGAAAGGTATTTACTCACTTTAAAAAGGCGGGCTCAAGAACGACAGAGCATCTTCACATAACGTGTAGAAATTTGCTTTTGGGGGAGGACCTGTATGACCATCTGGAGGTGGGACACTCAAGATAGCTATAAAGAAAAGCCATTGCAGTCTTTTAACAATTAATCAACCATTACTACTAGGGTGGTCATGGGGGTTTCAGTTTGTCCTTCGAATATCTGGAGGGCAAGGCATGGTTACTGTGGTCAACATAGGTTAAATAAGGGGCCCAAAGTCCTTCAAACTTGTTATAACACTGGTTTTTAACACAAGATATCCTGGTCAAGGTGGCCAACCTTTATATGGCACTGAGCCACTCTACCAGGGATGGAACCTCTAGGGCTGTCCAGCGACGTATGATAAGAAGCTTACATTCTACCGAGGTCTGTATGAGCCACAGTGTAGAAGCTTTGGGGAGAGTGAGAACCTCAGGTATAAGGCCTAATAGCCAAAGACTAGGATCTGCTGGAAGGGACGTCTTTAAGATAAGGGAACAGTGTAGGATTACTGCCTCCCAATAGGACTTCAAAGGAGTACATGACCACAGGATGTGAAGCAGATCTGCGTCTGGGGCCTCACATATCCAACAGCAGTCAGAGGAGAAAAGACCCATCTTGTTTAGTTGGGATGGGGTATAGTACCTGAGGTGCAGTATTTTATTCTGTAAAAGAAGGCTTCGGGGATTATAGCAGGCCTGGTAAGTTCTCAACCAGCACTGTTGCCATTGTAGATCAGTAATGGTGATCTGTAATGCGGTGGCCCACTTGGTTTTGGCTGGCAGAGATGGGTTGGGAGTACTGTCTCTTTGGAATCTCTGTATAAGACCAGCCCTACCTTTGGAATGCATAATCCAGTCATCTATAGGAAGAGAGGGTTTAACAACTTTACATTTTATACAAGTGACACAGGTGCATATTTTCTTAACCCAAGACTGGTATAGGCTTCTCATCTGAAGGTATTTCCAAAAATCACTGTGGCATACCTGTTTTGCAAACCCTGGAATGAGTCCATGCCTGAGAGTTCTGGGGATCTCAAGTCCCCAGTGTAAAGTATTCCTTTAGAGGCCCAGTCCACCCAGTTCACGAGAGATTTATTAATACAGAGGCTGGGGTTATTCCAGAGAGGGGTATGATTTCCCAGGCCAAGGCATCGAGAGATTTTGAGCCCCAATTTTTGCCAGGCTTGATGTGCATGATGGATGGAGAGCCAGCCCTTGTGCAGCTTTGGAAAGGGGTGAGGTACCAGCATGGAAACTGAAGGTCCCTGCAAGAGATCTCTTTCAATTTGGGACCATGCCGGAGAGTGAAGGGAGTGACAGAGACCCTCCTCCTTTAGGGTCTTTGCTACTATAAACGCTAGGGAGTACTAAGAGAAGTCAGGTAGGTTCCAGCCTCCCCTCAGGTTTTGAGCCCTCAATTTAGCTTTACTAAATCTAGGTCTGTGCGAACCCCATAAAAAGGAGCTGATCAGAGTGTTCAACTTTTGATTCCATGCATCAGAAAGAAGAAAGGGAATCTGGGATAGTAGGTGGTATACTCTAGGGGCAGGCAGCATTTTGATGGTGGAAATCTTGCCTGCCAGGGAGAGGTGCAAATGAGCCCATCTGTTCGTGGCAGATTGTAGTTTGGTCACTAGGGGTTTAAAGTTTATGTCCATTAAGAATGAGAGTTTGGAGGTAAGCCGAATGCCCAGGTATGTTATTTCGGATCTTGCCCAGGCCAGACCTTGGGAATCCACAGCGTCCGATGTAGTAAGAGCATTAAGAGAGAGGATTTCAGACTTTGCTAGATTAATGTTCAAGCCTGAGATTTTACTGAATTTTTGTAATGTAGAAAGGATGTGTAGTAGGCTGTGTGGTAGGTCACGGGTCAGAATCAGGCAGTCATTGGCATACAACTTAGTGATATAACTTTTGTCCTTAACCTGAAGTCCATGTATATGAGGGTGATTTCTGAGGGCTGCTGCAAGGGGTTCAATAGCTAAAACAAAAAGTAGAGGGGATAATGGGCATCCTTGTCTGATCCCTCTCTGTAGACAAGACAAGATGGTTCAGAGAGGACATTATTGGTAAAGACCCTGGCAGTAGGGCAGGCATAAAGAGTCTTTATCCAAGTGGTAAAGTATGGGCCAAAGTTAAAAGTGTTCATGACTGCAAATAAACATTCCCAGCCTACCGTGTCAAAGGCCTTCTCAAAGTCAATTGTAACCGGTGCCGCTAGGGAGGGGAGGGAGGGCTGCTATCTGTATTAAGGGTACTAGGGCCCCGGATATGATATGAGCTGATTCGACCCTTAACAAACCCCATCTGTGAAGAGTGAATAATCTCTGGAAGGAATTCCTTCAGTCTAGTGGCCAAAACCTTGGCCAGAATCTTGGCATCAGTACTGATTAAAGAAATAGGCCTGTAACTGGAGGGGAGGGAGGGATCTTTACGCTCTTTTGGTAGTATGGTAATTATGGCCTCAGATAGGGTAGGAGGGAGCTGCCCACATGAGTGCGCCTCGTTCAACATGTTCGCCAGGGGGGGCTGTAATCAAAGGCTGAACTAGTTTGCAAAAATCCACTGAAAAAATGTTCCCCCCCCCAGGTGTTTTATGAGGAGCCATCTCAGTAATGGCTCTGCCAATTTCTGCCTCTGATATGGGTAGGTCTAGTGTGGCTTTCTGTGAGTCAGAAAGCTTAGCGAGAGGCAAGGGCTCAATAAATTGAGTGTAAGACTCACCATCCCATCAACCATGGAAACAGTAAAGAGTTGTATAGAACTCGGTCATAGTGTTATTAATAGAGGTGGGGTTCATGGAGAGCTTCCCTGACCCGTCCCTTAGGCTGTTGATAACTCTTTCAGCTTGTCTTCTGTTTTAGCCTGTATGCCAGCAACTTGCTAGCCTTTCCTCCTTCAGCTTGGTAATGGTGCTGGGCTCTGTGAATATAGAGCTCAGCCTTCCTGCTGACCAGCGTATTAATTTTTAAATGGGTGGCAGCCAGAGCAGTTAATACTGTCGGTGTCTGAAGCACTGAGGGCTTCACTTTATACTTAGCCTCCATATCTTTTAAAGTGTTCTCTAGCAGGAGAAGTTCCTGGTCCCTCATCTTCCACCTATGTGAGGTGAAGCTAATGATACCTCCCCTAATAGTGGCCTTGTCGGCCTCCCAAGTGCTTGCAGCTAAGGCAGAAGAAGGGGGATTATGAAGGAAAACTTCTTCTGTAGCCACCTGAAGCCACTGGGTGAAGTCCTTATCATACAGCAGGAGGGGATCCAACCTCCACAGTAGTGATTTGGAGATTTTTAGAGTGGGTACGAAGGTAAGGGAGACAGGGGCATGATCAGAGATATATATTTGGGAAATAACTACCCCACAGGCGGTCTTAGAAATGTTAGGAGAAGTGAGCCATAATCCAATCTACTAGCCATTTGGCGGGGTGCAGAGAAAAAGGAGAAATCTTTTACTGAAGGATTCAATACCCTCCACACATTGGACAGCTGATGCAGAGAAATAAGATCTTGCAGTGCCTGCTTTGCTCTGCAATGGGGCTCCAGTCTGGCATTGGATCTATCCAGAAGGCTGTCCATTAACAGATTAAAGTTACCTCCCATGAGCAACTCTGGATTGTCATGCAATATATCCATGAGTTTTTGTGAAATAGAGTAAAACAATTCGGGAGACTCCTCGTTGGGACCATATATATTTGCAAGGATCAGGGGGCCAGAGGTGACCTTCAGAATGATTCTCCTACCATCTCCCCCTCTGTAAACCTCTTTAGCCTGCCATTGCAGTGATTTATGTAACAAAATGGATAAACCTCGTTTGGCTGATTTTGCCGTACAATGAGCTTCTGCACCTACCCAATCCCTCACCAACTTCACAGCTTCTTTGGAACTTAATTTAGTCTCTTGTAAAAAAGTGACTTGGGTGCCCAATTTTTTAGCTGGGACAGTACCGCTTTTCTCTTTATGGGAGAATTCAAACCCCTGACATTCCAAATAGTGGTTGTTATATCTGAAAACTTAGTCATTGTCAGGATGTCTCCATTTTGCGTGCCAACAACTATAAATAAACACTGATGCTAAGTAGAGTGTTAGCTGAAAGCTAATATGAATATTCCAATAACTAAATAAGGGTCCCCACCCTAACTTAAGCAGCCAAACAGGCCTAAACAGGGCCATAACATGTTCTCTGCAGGTCCTAATAAACACTGAAATCACTTTTATAACTATTGGTAAACCTGATAGGACAACGAAGAGAAAAGGAAACCTATATATCACCCTGGAGTATCCCGGATGTTTCCAGAGCGCCAATGCAATCCAGGGGGTTAGGTTAGGTAAGTTAAAGAGCAGCTTCTTGGCTTAAAGGTAGGTCAGCATGCTGAGTAGATGCTGAGGTGCCTCACCAAGGACAGAGGTGGGGGGTGTAGTCTGCTTTTGACCAGGGAAGAGGCAAACGCACCATCGACTCCCAATGGCCCAAGTCTATCCCCAGGGGTGGGGGGGAGTGTGAATAACATGTCAGATTAGAGTCTCACAAGGAGGACAGCATTGTACGTGCATCTCTAGCCATCAAAAACATTGTAAAGGGGGTGCCAGTTCTCCATATCCTGGAACAAATACACCCACGCCAACCCTAAACTAGTTTTCACCAATGGGTAGAAAGAGCAGGGAGAGCCAGAATGTATTGAGAATTATAATGACATTAAGATTCTTTCAGCTTAGTAAAGAAAAGAAAATAAGTACCTCTACCGGAATGGTAGGTGCAATTAACTATACATTGCAGTGTCATAAATACTGTCACCATGGTGATATCATTGCAGTATCAGGGCCCCTAGGGTGTAAGAATGAGAGAGACATTCATAATCCAGACACCCCTTAAAATATAGTGGCCACTAACACCATTGGGCTTATGCTTGGAAATAACTCCATAGTAAACCTTCTGAAGCCATATTAGCTCCCAATAAGTCTCAGGCTTTAAACATATTCCATAGGGCAACATTCTACAGACAGCCCACATTCTATAGATTCTTACTCTACTCTGCATGAGAGCTATCCCCTGAGTGCCAGAGCACCTTATGTGTATAAGGCAGCAGCCCCCATCTGTGGGAGAAGCCTCGGGGATTAAATCCCAGAAAAGTTACAGGATAACATGTCAGGGGCTTGTAATATGGAGCTAAATCAAAAACCCTCACCTGAAATCATGCAGGAACCTGCTGGCAATTAAAAACTAAACAGAACAAAGGGGCGACAACCACTGATGCTACATAGTGTAGTAGCAGGGCTACCCAGTAAAGCGCGTAACAGCAATAACTCCTCAATGGAGGAGATTAACATAAAACTAGGAGTCCAATTACTTACATTTTAATCACAGATCAGGCTGGACTGTACATGGCACATTTAATCCAGGACCTGAACATCATTTGCGAGTCGCGGAGAGCGAGCGGTGCGGCTGGGGAAGGAATGGAGAAAAGGGTCAGGGGCTCATAGTAATGGGGACTCTGCGTACATCGCACAAGGTGGATGTTATGGCCTGGCCCTAGGAAAGGAGGCATTACACCGAGGACAAGCTAAGGAAGCCCTGGATTTCCAGCTGCCCTGTATCACAACAAAACATTTGACAAAATTACACAACCCTGGGACCTTTACCCATCTTGCGGCTTCACCAATAAAGACATGCAGCTCCTGTCCTCCCATGGACTCTGAGGTTCAACTGCCCAGTCTGTCTCGAAGGGAGCCCTTTCAGCCAGCCCCTCAGCATTGTCCAGGTGGATTACATCTTTGTGGCTGGTGCTTCTGTCGGGCATAACCAGGGCTGCTGGCAACAAATCTCTGAGCGGCTCATATCTGTTGGACAGTTTCATGGGTGTGGAGTAGGTGGGGAGCCATTGCTCCCTGAAGCTGGTGGAACCCACTGCGGGCTCCCCCAACAATTCCTTCATGGTTTCTCAGTAGAAGGCAGAGAGGGCTTCCCCAACTTGCCAGGCACTTTCTTTCATTGTCTACCTCTATGCTGCTTCTGCCACTCGGGTCTTCCAGCTGGCACTGGGGGGGTGTAGAGCTCCGGCCCTGAGAGCCTTCAGGAGGAGCAGAGGTATTCATGCACAATGTGGCATCACCACGAGGTGGAGGCGTGGACTTTCGTTGCGGCCCAGCTTCACCACCGATGTCCTCCAAGAAGAGTTCCACCTCAGCCGGGGAGTTAAAGGTAAGCTGCTCACCCTTATACAGTACATGTAGTTGTGAAGGGTATCTTAGAGAGGTGGGAAGGTTTAACTTGTAAAGAGCCTGTTTTACCAGACCATAGGCTCTACATCTCCGGGATAAGTCGTATGAATAGTCCTGGAATATCTGAATGGAAGCCTCATCCCAATGCAGCATCCTGAGGTCTCTAGCAGCTTACAGACATAGTTCTTTAACTGGGTATCTGGCAAATTTACACAGTATTGGGCGAGGACAATCCCCAGGCTGAAGCATTGGGGCTAGAGACCTGTGAGCCCTCTCTAGCTCCAAGGGAGGGGGGCTGTTCAGTTTAAGCATTATTGGAAGAGAAGTTTGCAAAAAGGAGATCATATCTGGGCCCTCAGTCCCCTCCGGGAGCCCCACAATCTGAATGTTTTTTCTTCTCCCTCGATTTTCAAGGTCATCGACCTTGGCCAGTAGATACTGTATCTGGTTATGATGGTCCCTAGTTTGGAGAAATTGGTCATGTAGGATTTGGTTTTATTGTTTAATTTGAAATTCAGTATCCACCACTCTGGAGGTTAACTTCTCAATGTCCTTTTTAGTGTTAGAGGTGGTGGAAATGAGTGCTGCTGTATCTAATATTACTTTGTTTAGCATAGAGGTAATATTATCCAGTTGTTGGTCCACTGTCTGAGTAAGGGGGATCTGAGGCTCATTAGAGTGGACCATCTCCTCTCTTGGGACTGCTCCCCTGCTGGAGCCTGGTGGTTTGCAAATGTCTTACAGGCCTGAGGTAGCAATGAGAAAAATCTTCAACAGACAATAAAATAGCTATCCCTTGTCCGATTTACTCACTTTAGGTAGATTTAGCTTCAGCTCGATGTACAGAATGCAAATCCAGAGAAATATGCTGGAGATATGGGTGTTGAGAATTCGGATGTAACAGGATGGATAAGAGTGGAACTGCAGCAGCTTAGTTACACAGCTTCCATCTTGGCTGGTTAGCTCCACCCCCCCCCCCCAGGAAATTAAGTTGTTGACAGGTGCACCTGAACCAGTTTCAAGGGGTACAGAGGAGGAAGGGAGGCAGCAAAAGAAGGAAACCAGGGTTGGAGGGAAGAACCAAGAAGGCAAAAGCAGGAATAGAAGGTGGACAGGCAGTAAAATGTGAAAGGCCATGTACTGTACACAAATTCCCACAGCCTGGAGGCCTTGGCAGCAGAGGCTGAACTGGACATTGTGGCAATAACTGAGACATGGTATGCTGTAAACTATGACTGGGGGGTGAATGTGCTAGGTTATGCTCTATTCAGGAGGGATAGAGTGGGTAAAAAGGGGGGTGGGTGGTCCTGTACATCAGGGAAGGTATAAAGGCAACTGTGGCACAGGGCAGATGGGGGAGGCTGAGGCACTGTGGGTCACGCGTGAGCCTGGAAATGGCACAGTAATTCACACGTGGGTGAACTGCAGGCCTCCAGCTCAGGGGGAGGAGGTGAACAGATTGCTAGTGGAAGAAATATATGAGATGGCAACAGAAGGGGAGGTACTGCTGCTAGGTGATTTTAATATGTCAGATGTGAACTGGACCATCCCGTTGGGAGTCTCAGCCAGGAGCTGAGACATCTTGGAGTCCCTTCAGGGAGCAGGTCTCAGGCAGCTAGTGCTAGAATCCACTAGGGACAGGGCAATTCTGGACCTAGTACTGACTAATGGCGACAGAATCACAGATGTCTGGATAGAAGGGCACCTGGGATCCAGTGATCACTACACAGTGTGGTTTAACATGGGTACAGGGTCACAGCCAAGCCACACAAAGGCAAGGGTCTTGGATTTCAGGAGGGTGGACTTTGTTAGGATGGGACTAGGTATCAAATAAGCACTGGGAAGGAGGGATGCAAAATGGGGGGGTGGTTGAGGAGCAGTAGGCACATCTAAAAGGAGCCATAGATGCAGCATAGGACAACAAAGATGAGTCAGGGCCTGAGGGAATTGCCATATGAGGTCAGACTAAGAGAGTTAAACATGTATACACTGGAAGAGAGGAGGAATTGGGGGACATGACTGAGACCTTCAAATACATGAAAGGGATAATCAAAACAGGCACATAGGATCTATTCCGGAGGAGGATGGGGAGAGACACTATGGGCCATGACAAGAGATTGGAGGGGGGTAGATTCAGGAGGGAGGTGAAGAGGCATGTCTTTACGGACAGGATGGTGGCAAAGTGGAATGCACTACCAGTTGAGGTGGTGGCATATAACACAGTGGAATGCTTCAAGAAGAGGTGAGACTGGGTAAAGGGGGAGGGTAAAGGAAGTAAGGAGGTGTGTGGGGCAGGTGCTGAATAGGGAGCTAGCTGCAATCTTGTGTAGCCTAGATAGACCCTGGTGGCCTTTTGCTGCTGGCAATTTTCTTATATTCATATGTTCATATGTTCATAGCGGAGATGACAAACCAGTGTATTACTGTAGGTTGAGAAACAAAGGCAAGAGAAGGAACAAACCACTATGGTTCTCTAAAGTTGTAGCAGAGAAATTAAGAGGCAAAAGAAAGGTTTTCAGAAAATACAAGGACACACAGAAGGAAGAGGATAGGGTGGTGTACCTAAATTGTCTGAGGAAAGCAAGGAAAGCTGTTAGGAGCACAAAGGAGCAAACAGAGGAAAGATTGGCATAAACATTGAAGAAAGGGGATAAGACATTCTATAGGTACATCAGTGAGGGAAGGAGGCCAGGGGTGGGATTTTAAGGCTCAGAGGGGAGGAAGGGGAGTGTGTGGAGTGAGACCTGGAAAAGGCATCAATACTGAATGAGTACTTCTGCTCAGTTTTCACTGAAGAAGGGGTGGGACAGGGATTACAGCTAGGCATCAGATACATGGGGGGAGGAGGTAAACACCAGTCCATTTTCAGAAGACAGAGTCCTAGAGGAGCTCACAAAACTGAGGGTGGAGAAGGCAATGGGATCAGATAACATACATTCCAGGATATTAAAGGAATTACGGTTGGAGCTAGCAGCACCACTGGCAGCCATGTTTAGTGAGTCACTCAATACAGGAGTAGAGTCAAAGGACTGGAGGAGGGCACATGTAGTCCCTCTTCACAAAAATGGAAGTAGGGAGGAGGCAGGAAACTATAGGCCGGTCAGTCTCATCTCAGTAGTTGGTAAGATTATGGAGGCACTGCTCAAGGAAAAGATTGTGGAACACCTGAAATCCAATGGATCACAGAATCTGTGGCAGCATGGATTCACATCAGGAAAGTCATGTCCAACAAATCTGATAGATTTTTTTGACTGGGTGATGAAGGAGGTAGATCAGAGAGGAGCGGTAGATGTCACCTACCTCGTTTTCAGCAAGGCCTTCAACACCGTTCTACATAAAAGACTGGTAAATAAGTTGGGAAGCCTGGGTGTGGGCCACAAGTTGGAGAACTGGGTTTGAAACTGTTTGGGGGATAGGAAGCAGAGAGTGGTGATAAATGGAATCCAATCCAAAGAAAGAGGGGTGACCAGTGGGGTACCGCAAGGAACAGTCCTGGGTACAGTCCTTTTTAATGTCTTTATTAGTGACATTGTGGAAGGACTGAAAGGGGAGGTTTGCCTGTTTGTGGATGAGTACAACACCTGCAACAGGGTAGACACTCCAGATGGGGTGGAGAAAATGAGGAGGGACCTAGGAAAACTGGAAAAATGGTCCAAAGTGTGGCAACTGAAGTTCAACGTGAAGAAGTGTAAAATCATGCACCTGAGGTGCAGAAACCCTGCGGAGAGCTACAGGATAGGGGGAGTTGCTGACAGTCACCAGGGAGAAAAGGGATTTGGAGATTATCATCTCAGATGACCTAAAGGTGGCCAAGCAGAGTACAAAGGCTATAGGGAGGGCCAGTAGCATGTTGGGGTGCATAGGAAGGGTTATCACCAGCAGAAGGAGTGAGGGAGGTGGTGATACCACTGTACAAAATACTGGTGAGGCCTCATCTGGAGTCCTGTGTGCAGATCTGGAAGCCACATCTTCATATGGATGCAGACAGGGTGGAGGCAGTTCAGAGAAGGGCAACTAAGATGGTGCAGGGCTTGCAACAGAAGGCTTGTGAGGAGATTTTAAAATACCTCAATATGTATACACTGGAAGAGAGGAGAGAATGGGGAGATATGATTGAAACCTTCAAGTATCTTAAGGGCATAAACAAGGTGCAAGTGGAAGACATTTTTTGGTACAGGAGAGGTACAAGAACAAGGGGAAATGATATGAGACTGGGGGCAGGATAAGGGGTAATGTGAGGAAGTTATTTTTTTACACAAAGGGTGGTGGATGCATAGAACAGCCTGCCCAAGGAGGCAGTAGGAGCAAACACAGTGGTTGGATTCATACTTGCATGGGTTAAGGATAAGGGAACCCTAGAGGTGGAAAGGAGAAGCTAAAAGCCGATGACCAAATAAGGTCAGTGGCTGCTGATACAGGTAGGATATGCAGGCAGACGGAATGGGCCTAGCGGTCCTTATTTGCCGTCAACATCTATGTTTCTATGTTATCATAGTGTCATCCACAAACAGACATATCTTGGCCTGGACCCCTTCTGAAATTTCACAAATAAACACTTTGAAGAGTACCACACCTAGGACTGACCCCTGTGGCATCCCACTATTTACCCCTGACTTCTGAGTGTGAACAATTTAGTACAATGCTTCAGTTCTCATCCCCCCCCAGCCAGTACTGTACCCAACTTGTGACTTTCTCCCTCACTGTCACATCTTCCAATTTCTTCACTAGCACTTTGTAGGGCACAGAGTCAAAAGCTTTGCTGATGTCCAGCTACTGGAATGTCCAGAGTTTGGCCCTTGTCCATCACATAGGACATAATATTGAACAATTTTATGAGGTTAATCCAGTAGGCCCTCCCCTTTACAAAGCCATGCTACTTTCTGTCATACAGATCTTGTGATTCTAGAAAGCTGATCAACACTTCCATGACTATAGAGCAGAGAAGGAACAGAGGAGACATAATAGGAACATTTAAATTTGTTAAAGGGATAAATGCAGCACATGCTGGTAACATCTTTCATGAAAATAGGACTGCATGTACAAGACGGCACAACTTATGCCTGGTTGGTGGTAAATTCAGAACCAATGTTAGGAAGTACTTTTTCACAGAGAGGGTCATGGACCCTTGGAACTGTCTGCCACCTGAGGTGGTGGCGGCTAAGTCTGTCAGAGAATTCAGACGAGCATGGGACAGTCAATGTAATCACATCAGCAACAGCAGTAGATGGGGGAGTAGACATCTCGGGCAGACAAGATGGACCTCATGGTCTCCTTCTACCAGCAAACTCTTATGTTCTTATAGATGCAAGCAGCTTCACCACAGTGGAAGCCAGGCTAACAAGTCTATAGTTCCCTGGATCTCCCCTTTATCACCCTTGTGCAGGAGAATTATGTCGCAACCCTCCAGTCTCTGGGGACTAAGCCTGTCTTGGTTGAGCAGTTAAATAGGTCTGCCAGGGGTGCTGCCAGAGCCTGCCTTACCTTCCTGAACATCTGTTACTGCAACCCATAAGATCCCTAGGACTTGCCCTCCTTTAACCCTCTCAGACAATGGAGCACATTTTCATTAGTAATAATCTGATTTGTCAGTTTTGTTTCTCTCCCTGCATTAATACTGTACTGCAACAGTGGACCTCCCTTCTTGACTATGAAGACTAAGCAGAAGTATTCACTCAAAATATTAGCTTTTGCCCATCTTTTTTTACCCATGCCACCTTTTCTCAATTTCTCAAGTCCTTCGTTGTTCTTTCTCTTTTCCTTGATATACCTAAAAAGGGCCTTATTTCTATCCCTCACCCCTTCTGCAGTGATGTTTGTGACGAACGCCTGGATTGCCAGCATGGAAAGCTACAGATTGGCACTCAAATACAATATTATAGTAGCAAAAAAGGATTCTCTACATGAGCTCATTATAGACATACCTTGATTTTTGAGCTGTTTAACAGTGCCCCTGGAAAGTATTTGTTTATTTTATTTATGGTGCTTTTAGTTATTTAATCTCTGTTTTAAACCAAGGCATTTTGTGTTAGATAAAACATATATCATTTATTTAGTAATACAATGTATCCAGCCTCTGGATGCTTCAAGAGGATGTGCTCTCACTTATAAGACTAATTGCTATTGAACATGTTCAATTGGTAGACTTCACAATTTGTTTCTGGTCACTAAAAAGGATAGGAGGCTGGTACCATGTTCTTATCCTGCAGTAGTCTGTGTCACTTCATTCCCTTACTGAAATGAGTGGGGGTGGGGAATGGTTCAGCACCCTGGGCCTAAAGGATGCATATTTTCACTTTTGAGTCAAGCTTTCTCACTGACTCATGCTCTGTTTTTGGATGGAAAATTATCCATTCCTGTTTAGAGTGATTCCTTTCAGCATCTCAGCAGCACTCCACATCTTCAGCAAAGTCATGAAACTGGTGAAAGCCCATCATTGCCAACAGTGAATCCCTGTATTCGCCTATTTAGATGAACAACTGATTCAGTGCTGGTCATCCATGGAAACTCAGGTAACTCTCCAGGTATCTTAAGAGACATCCTGCAATCCGGAATTCATAAAGAACCTGGAGAAGTCATAGCTTTCCTCAACAGAGTGTGTGGAATTCTTGGGGCTCTGTTAAACTCCTGAGAAACTCAAACTTGGCTACTGTGTCAGTAAGCTCTGGGTCTTTTGGATGGTGCCTGCTCATTCTCTCTGTTTAGGAAAGACCCAAGAGTTTGGATTCCCTCAGTCTTCTTGACGTGATAGTGTTAAACACATATGCTATTACATGTACAGCATAACTGATATAGTTGCATGATTATTGCCCAGTCCATTATTTTTAATTCTCTCTTTTCCCTCCCCCAATTAAAGCAGCAGTGCAATGAAAAATGTGTTTTCCAAAAAGCTAGTTGCAGCAACAATCAATAAAAATATTTGTATGCCTGCCAAATCTACTTTTCCAGGTACCTCCTGTGCTGTGCAGCATGATTATTTTTTATTTTCTCTATTTTAATCCTTGCCATGTCAACAATGATATTTTTAAGCCAAATGTGGCAGTCAAATATTTTCTTGAGAAAAAACTAAATTAAAACATTAATAAAGTACTCAAATTTAGGTGGAACTAGAAAATGTTACCACCAAATAAAACTGGTAGTTGCCTGGAATCTTTCAAGTGAAAAAATAGGATCACATTTATTCCCCAATTCCATTACACTGCTGCTTTAATATAACCAAATGTGGGTACTTGCCAGTCCAGGTCAGGGATTTGTGACATGATCTGGAACTTTGGGGGTAAAAAAAAAGTTTACCATGAAGTTACAAAGGCTCCATAGTTCTTATGGAGACAGAAAACTAGGATAGCGAGTAATTCAAACTGTACTTACGTGATAGGCAGATTTTAATGTCCTGTTAGACCAGTTGAAATAAAAGGAGACATAGTCTAGTAGAGAAAGAAGCACATTGGTCAGAGTAGAGTTAGAGAGGAGGGGAGAGGAGAGGAGAGGAGAGGTACAAAAGGTAGAGGACAGGAGCTGAATAAAGTCAAAGGGATATCAGGAGAAATGGTACAATTTTAGCAGTGAAAGTGAGAGTAAAAGAGTATGAGTAGATAAAACAAAGCAAAAGAAGACAGATGGGAAATAATGTGGAGAATAGGAGCATGAATAAGTACAGTTGGTAAAGTACAGGCTTTAGGACCCCTCAGCATTCAATGGTACAGGATTAAAAGAGACATAGATTGTCCTGGTAGTCCAATAGACTTTGTTTAGGTGTGCTGAGTGGTCCATATAGATAAATAAATATATCTGGAGGTGCAGTGCCTAAACTCCCAGAACAGAAAACAACAACAGGCAAACAGGAGCAGGGTTCAGCCAGCAGGATTTCACTGGGTGGTCAAATGTCATTCAGGAGGTTTGAGTGACAGATGGGAGCAGACCTAAGGCTTCCTGCTTTAGTGGGGGTGAGGGGCACTCTTGTACTGGATTGATGGCTTGGAGCCTGGAATTTCAAGGAGGTCAATCAAGTGTCAGGTGACTGGCAGATAAAAAATTGAATGAGTCCCTTGGGTTCTTTATCTCTCCTCTCAGCTCACTGGAAGGCTGTGTAAGATGCTACTGCAGGGAATCCCCTTTTCTCAAGGAACAAAAGTTCAATGTTTTTGGAATAGCAATTAGGAGAGATGGGGTACATAGTGCTTGTGCAACTTGTAGTACTTTTTGTGGCTTTACTCTATTCCCACCCTTGAGTAGTAGGGTAGGTAGGTAGTAATTTGTAGGGAATAGAAGGCCCATGAGCAAGGGTGAGAAGAGAAGAAGGAGAAGGGGATGGTGGTGGATGAAAAAACACTCCCTAAGCAAGGGAGGTGTGTTAGAGGAGGGCTTATGTTGAGGTTATGGGAGGAGCTATTCCCCACATTGAAACTCGGGCAAGCCCTCCCATTCAATGTTTGTGGAATAGCAATAAGGAGAGATGGGGTATATAGTGCTTGTGTGATGTGTAGTACTTTTAGTGGCTTTACTCTATTCCCACCCTTGAGTAGTAGGTAGATAAGTAGTAATCTGTAGGGAATAGAAGGTCCAAAAAGAAACCTCCTCCAACTCACAGAGAGTATGACCCCCTGGCACTCAGGAGAGGACCCCCCCCAAGTGGAGGAAACCTCTGAGGACCCATGGCTGGAGGTCTGCCCATCCTTCTGGGCATACTAAATGGAGAAGGATCTAGGTTCTAGTAACCATAGTTAATTCGAGGTTGGTGAGTTGCTTGGAGAGACGATAATCCATCTTCAGTCCATGGATGATGCCGATCGCATGATGATCCTGAGGCTTGAAGAGGAGATATGTTCTGAATGAGCGATAGAATCCTAAGTATAAAGTAAATCGGAGTGAAGGAGGAAGAAGGAAATCCAAGTATCCAAGATGATGAATGATGCTTGTCCAATGAAATTGTAATGAGCAGAGGGATCATGACTGGATCGAAGGTACTAAACTGGGAATGGTGGAGCTGCAGTGGTAGAAGAAGTCATTGATGAATGTTCCAACTTGTGAGAGGCTCGAATGTGAGGGTATAGTCCGGAGGCTAGAAATTCTGTATTGAACAAGGAGTCACTAAGGAAACATCCATACAGTAGAATTTGTAGAAGAGTCTTTAAGTGCCATGGAGATGATGGTTTGTTCTCGATCCAAAGATGATACAGCCTGAATGATGACCCTGAAGATGAAGGGTACATCTTTCTGAACAGATGGTAAAATCCTATGTGTAAAGCAGATCCAGTTAAGGAAGGGCTGATGTAGATGATATTTCCAAAGTGACAAAGGATGGATGTCCAAGGGATTGTATGGAGGTTATGAGGCAGGGGAGCAAGATGAGATTGATATAAGACCAGACAGTACACCATGGTAGTTGTGATGATTAGTAAAGTTATGAGTGACTGCTCCAATTCATATCATGTTTGATATTCAGGGTGGTCTGGAGGTAAAGAATTGATTAGTGAGCAAAGGTCACTAGGTAGGCGTCCCAGTATAAAATGAGTAGAGAAGTTTTTATTTTTATTTTATTTAGTTTTTGTTGACTGGGTAAGTGCACTAGACAAATCCTGCCTATTTTCAGGCATGACCCGGGGGAGGGGGATACAGATGAATGCCAACTGACCTTGAACCAGATTAAGCTGTTGGTGGCATTTTAGTGAATGCGGGAAATTTGGCCAGGACACCAGGGAAATTCCCCTACTGTTTGCCAGTAGGGGAACCCTTTGAGCCATCGGAGGATGGCTGCCTCAGTTGAGGTGCTGCAGTTGGAAGGGAAGGATGTGTTGCCATCTGAGGAGAACGTCTCCTTTACAGCTTCGTTGTTGTCTCCTATGGAAATTTCCTCAACTCATGTGGAGCCAGAGCAGTTTCAGTCTTCGGTTTCTTAAGGAAAGGATAGTGCAACACCTGGAATCCATAGGGGCACAGGATCCAAGACAGCATGGGTTTACAAAAGGAAGGTCCTGTCAAACTAATCTCATAGATTTCTTTGACTGGGTAACCAGAGTGGTGGACCAAGGGGGAGCAGTTGATGTCGCCTACCTTGACTTCAGCAAAGCTTTTGACACTGTTCCACATAGAAGATTGATAAATAAGCTGGGTAGGCTCGGGGTGGGTCAGAAGTTGGTCAACTGGGTGGCAAACTGGTTGACGGGCAGAAAACAGAGAGTGGTGGTAAATGGTATACAGTCAGAAGAGATGCAAGTCACAAGTGGGGCACTCAGGATCAGTCCTGGGGCCAGTCCTCTCAACATCTTCATTAGTGACCTTGCAGATGGACTAGAGGGTAAGGCTTGTCTGTTTGCAGATGACACCAAGATCTGCAACAGAGTAGATGATCCAGATGGGGTGGGCAGAATAAGAAGAGATCTGGATAAACTAGCAGAATGGTCAGAAGAGTGGCAACTGGCATTTAATGCAAAGAAGTGCAAAATCATGCACATAGGGAAGAGAAACCCTAAGCCACCTATAGGCTGGGAGGAGTTGCTAGCAGTCACAAAGGAAGAAAGAGACTTGGGCATCATCATCACTGATGACCTAAAATCATCCAAGCAGACCTCTAAAGCAGTAGGTAAGGCTAGGGGGGTGTTAGGGTGTATTAGTAGGGGTATCACAAGTCGTAAGAGAAAGGTAATAATCCCTCTGTACAAGACACTGGTTAGGCCCCATCTGGAGTACTGCATGCAGTATTGGAGGCCACACCTTCACAAGAACATTAACCAAATTGAGGCAGTCCAGAGAAGGGCAACCAAAATGGTGCAGGGACTGCATCAGAAGACATATGAGGACAGATTAACGGAGCTCAATATGTATACCCTTGAGCAAAGGAGGGAGAGAGGATATGATCGAGGCATTCAAACACCTTAAGGGCATAAACAAGGTGAAAGAGTCTAACATGTTTAAATATAAGAAAAATAGCAGGACAAGAGGACACAGCATGAGATTAGAGGGAGGCCGATAATGGGGAATGTGAGAAATTATTTTTCATAGAAAGGGTGGTGGATGCATGGAATGGCTTACCACAAGAAGTGGTGGCTATGAATACAGTGCAGGGCTTCAAACAGGCATGGGATAGGCATAAGGGAGCAATACAAATGACTATGAATAGATAGGCCACTGTCAGAGCAAAGGCCGATGGCACATTTATAAGGTAGAAAAAGAAATGGGCAGACTGGATGGGCCTTGCGGTCCTTATCTGCCGTCAACTTCTATGTTTCTAAGTTTTTATGTTCTTCATCTGCTGTGCCTTACCTACCTTGTAAGGACGCCACTGCTTTGCCTGGTTCTGATTCTCGGTTCTTGACAAATGTCTCTTCTACACAGGAGCTGCATCATCTTTTGCAATTGGAAAAGCAACACTATCTGGAAATAAAAAAAGATCTTTTTTGTCGTTTTCAATCTCAAGACGCTTCTTTTCTTGCTCCGGTCTCGGAGAGCTCTGTTGTGGCACCGCGGATGGTTGCCATGGAAACGACCCACAGTGAGGCACTAGCTACAAACAGCATTGTTTTTCACCGCGCTGGTCAGGATCAAGCGACCGCCATGGTGTTTTCGTTTTCTGCTGACAAGGAATCTACTCGTAAGGACCGAGTTGTTAAACAGGGGAGCCCTAGTAAACTACGTTGGGTGGACACCCCTGCGTGTGAAGGAGACGCTTGGACGGTCGAAAACTCGCTCCAAGCAGCTGGGTGGGTGCGCTCCCCGGACACCGGTTCCTGGATTTCCAGCCTCTCGCTTGTCAAGATCCCAGGTGTTCACCTTGTCTCTACCTCTCACCCTTTGGTACAGCCTGTGAGTACTGTTTCTGAACCTCAGGCTACTGTTTTACCCGCTGAACTCCTACAACCTGATTCTCCTGTACCTGAACTTGGTTCCTTTATCCCTAACCCTGGTTCCCCAATCCCTATTCCTGGTACTACTCCCCTTACTCTCGATCCTGCTTCTCCTCTTCCTTGTTCTGATTCTCAGCATTCTCCACTCCACCTATCCTTGGACTTTGTTTTTTCAACTAATCCTGAATTTAAACTAGGGGGCATAACAGAGACTTGTACTCAGCCTTGCGAAGAGGAGGCTGCTGCCCTCAGTGAAGATTCAGTGTATTCTGATATCCCGAAATCTATTCCTTCAGAACTCAGGAATGCTCCTAGAGGCTCACCTAAGGTGGTCTTCCAGACCCCTTTGGTTGCCCCTTCAAAACCTTATGCTTCTTTTTCTTCTACCTCAGTCTCCTCTGCCAAACAACATAATGCAGTTTGTCTTATTTACAAAGGGGGCTAAGATGTATTTCCAGATTGGATTTATGTGGGTCATCAGTTATTGAGGCAAAGTTTGCATTTTCAAGTTTCAGAACTGTATACTCTTATTCATGTGTCTGGTGAATCCTTATTTGATGTTAGTTTTAAACTAAATAGTGGTCTTGAAAAGTTTTGGGCTCATTATCAGAAGGTTAAGACTACCCCTTTGTGGGCCCCTTTTGAAGTTTTTCCACTTACCAAACCTACTCATAAAACCATTACAGTTCTTTTCGGCAATGAAGGAGTCAGCGTCACTGACCTACTATACTGGTTGAAACAGCGTTGCACTGTATCCAGCCATCCTGAAGCAATCTTTGATTCTGAAGGGATTTGGACAAGTGGTTGGAAAATCTGTGTTCTACTGCACACGGAGGATGGGTCCCCTTGTCATCTTCCAAATAGTTTTTTCCTGGGTAGAGACCGAAGGGTTTTGTTTTACCCGGGACAACCTAGGACCTGTCATAAAAGTTGCCTTTCTGGGCACATTAGTAGTACTTGTGACCAGCTGAAATGTTCCCTGTGCCAAATGACTGGTCATCTCAGTAAACAATGTCCAAACTTAGTTAGATGTAATCTTTGTGGGGTGGAAGGCCATGTTTACATGACTTGTCCTAAAGCTGCTATAAGACGTCCCTTTCTGCTGACAGGGATGAACAGCGTCTTTTGATTTCACTGGCCCAAAGGAGGGTGGCTAAATCACTGGATTCACCATTAGTCACGGATATCCCTACTATGACTTTATCCGTTGCTCCGCTCCCTGACCCTCTCCCCCCCCCCCGAAGTTAGTGAACTGGGTCCTGTGGCTGAGCTTCTTCCTCCTCTTCTTCTCCCTTAGCAGTCCTTTCTGTTAATCCCCCTGATTTATCCTCTGCTTCTCTATCTATTACACATCCGGCACTCCTGTCTGCCTCTATGCCCCCCCCTCCTTTACTTGAAGACCCTCCTGTCTGGAGAACCTCTACTCGGAAGAGGTCTATTGGACCTTTACCCACCCCCAAAATGTCTAAAACCTCTTTTCATGATGTTTCCAATAGATTTTCATCTCTTTTAACTACTGAACACTCTGACACGGATTCGGTTTGTTCTTCTGCTGATTCCGTTATGCCGAAGGACACTGCTGCGTCTGTTTTGACGGATGACGGCGATACTTTTACCCAACCTTCCCGTCGCAAAGGAAAATCTCGGAAAAAAAAAGTTGAGCCTTTTTCTAACTTTCCATGACCTTTTCCCCTCCCTTTCTCCTCTTAACGACCAATGGCAATAGTATTAAAAATAAACTTAGATGGACTGTGGTGTTCTCCTTTCTATAGTCTTTTTCTCCAGGAATCTTTTTTTACAAGATACTAGGCTTCACTCCATTTCCAAACTTTCTCTTTCCACTAAAGAATGGGATACAGGGATTTCATTTTGGTCCATTGGCCTTGAACGTTGCACAGAGGTTGGTATCCTTTTCCATCTTATTGCACCAACTATAGTAAGAGTGTTGGACCTTGTCCCAGGTCGGGTTTTGCTTGTGGACTTCATTTTGAATGCTGTTTTTTTTAGACTTATTAACATTTATGCTCCACAGGCTAAAGCTGATCGAACGCTTCTTTTTCAGCAAATCAGTCCCTTTCTGCATATAGCTTATTTTGTGATATGGGAAGGGGATTTTAATTGGAGTTTAAGTCAGGCTGATAGAGGTTCAGCCACCAAAACGACAAAAATATTTGGTGACATGGCTGCCCTGAAAAAAGCTGTAAATGAGGCACATCTTAAAGATGCTGTTTTGTTTCATACTGGGGTACGGGAACATACATTCTTTAGAGGTTCTTTATCTACCCGTATTGATTTTTTCTTTTTGACTTTTGCTTTGCCACTTCAATCTGTCTCTGTTGATCCAACTCCTTACTCTGACCATCATCTAGTATTGATTTCCTTGGGAGCCACTGCCCCCCCCCTCGAAGGTCCAGGTTATTGGAAGTTAAATTCTACAATTTTGCAGGAATCATACCTCCTGCATTTAGCTTCCGATTTTTGGGATTGTAGGAAATCATTATATCCTTTATATGAGGACCCCATTGTCTGGTGGTTAGAAACAAAATCGGACCTCCGCACCCTTCTCATTTCTCGTGGTAGATATTCTCGGAAAACTTCCTACTTTTCCTACTTAAACAACCGTAAGCAATTCCAACATTTGTATTCCCTTTCGCAACTTACTTCACATGATTTCTCGGCTCAGATTACGCATTTTCAAGAGAAAATGAAACAATATCATCTGACTCAGTCCTCAGATATAGAATCCTGGCAACAACATGCACTACAAGGCTCTTTTTTTCATACTTGCCCCATACTGAGCCGACAAAGAGTGGTTGGGTCTAAAACCATCTCGGCTCTATATCATAGTCAGGGTATGGTTCATGAGGATCAGCACAGTATTGTGCGTATTGCATTTGACTATGCGGCCTCTTTATTTTCTAAGACCTCTGTAAGTCAAACAGATTTTTTTTTATTTTTTCATGAGATTCAGGTTCCACAGGCCCCACAAACACAACTTCAAGATCTAGTAGCTCCTATTACCAGGCAGGAAGTTGCTACTGCTATACAATCTTTGTCTAAAGGAAAGGCCCCGGGTTTAGATGGCCTTACTTCTGATCTGCACCATTTTATGAAGGGTGACCTGTTAGATGAACTCACTGCAGTTTATAATGCTATCTTACATGCCCAATCTGTACCTTTTGAGATGTCTACTGGAGCTCTTATTTTTCTCTTTAAAGACAAGGGTGACAAACTAGATTTATCTAATTGGTGACCTATAAGTCTTTTAAATACGGATTTTAAAATTCTTTCCAAATTGTTGAATGTGAGATTGTTATCAGTAGCAAAATTCTTGATTTCCCCTGCTCAGTCTTGATCACAGATCACAGGATCACAGACCAACTGATTTTATTGCGTGATATCTTCTCTCATGATGCCATTTCCCCTACTGCTGGTTTCGTTCTTTCCCTGGACCAATGCCAAGCATTTGATAAAGTAGCTCATGTGTTTTTATGGCAAGTATTACAACATTATGGTATCCCCACTACTTTTATATCTTGGCTCCAAGCCCTTTATCGTACTGCCACAGTTCATCCCTGTATTAATGGGTTTTTAGGCCCTCATGTTCCCATAAAAACTGGGGTTCGGCAAGGGTGTCCAGTTAGCTCCTTCTTATATATTTTAGCATTGATCCGTTATTAAGACTTCTCCAGTCCTCTTCTGGCATTGACCCTATTAAATTGTCATCCTTTACTGTTCCCTATAGAGCTATGGCTTATGCAGATGATTTAGTTCTGTTAGTGGGGAATGATTCCTCTGCAGCTAAGGCCTTATCTCTTTGTACCACTTATGGTACCATCTCAGGTACTAGTTTGAATTTATTAAAATGTATTGGGAAGCCTTTGAGTGGTCAATTGCCCCTCAGAGTCATGTAGCCGGTCTTCTGTGTGCATTAGGTCCTTTAAAAATATTAGGAATTGAGTTTGGGTCACCTCAAATGGATGTAGACAATTGGGATAAAAAATTGTTACTTGGATCTCGTATGGTTCAGAATTGGCATAGGACAAAAATGAGCTATTGTAAAAGAGTTTATATGATACGTACCTATTTGGTGCCACTTTTTTTATTTCTTAGTTCTGTTTTTCCTATCCTTAAATCAAGGGAAGTTAAAATTTATTGTTTCTTTTTTTCAGTCTTTTTGGGGTAGCCGCTTAAATCCTATTAAGAGAAATGTTTTATATTTACCTCATCAACATGGTGGACAGCATATGATTAACTCAGTTTTGTTTTTTTTCTGTCAATTTTTGTGTGCTAATTTCAGACCTTTATTTCATTCCCCAGATAAATATTGGTGTGATCTCTTTGTTTCCTCCATTTCTCCTTGGTTTGCAGCATGGGATTTAGGAACTTTGCATCGTATTGAGAAGGGTGTTCAATCTCTTAAGTATTTACGTGATGTTTTTTGTTAAACTAAAAACCTGAGGGATCACCAGTAGACAAGTGATTTCCCTCTCAAAAAAACAGTTATATACTTTTGTTTTGGAGACTCATTTTGGTGTTTTGGAGGTCTTTCCTAAATGCCCAGTTATACACCAAGAAGCCTTACTTCTCTTTTTAACTGAACCTCGTATCCCTTATAAATTTAAAGATCATCAGTGGCTAAATTGTCATGAGAGATTAAATGTCAAGGCTAATCAAAAACATAAGAGGGTGGAAGAATGTATTTGTTCCAGACCGGGATGCATTGCTCAGTCTGAAACTCTGCTGCATTTATATTTTACTTGTTCCTATATCTTTGATTTTTGGAAGTTTCTTTATGATAAGTCTAACTTACCCTTTTTTTACATCTTACCTATACAGCTCTTTTATATGGTGCTTATCCCAGTAACTGGACTACTTGGGATAGAAGTTCGCTGTTTGTTATTTTTTCTATTATTAAATGGTTTATTCGGCATTCCAGATGCCTGTTTACTCTTCAACAGCAGGAACTCTCATACTATGAACTTTATGGTAACATTTTTAAGTCCATACAAGCAGTTTATTTTTCTGAATCTAAGACTCTCACACAGATCCACTTGTTGGCCCTCTGGAGGAACTTACCTGTGATTACTAATAATGACTTTCCGATCACATAATGTGGATATTTACTTTTGTTTCTATTGTTTACTTTTTTATGTTCTGTTTGTATTTTTTTGAAACTGTTGCTTCTTCTGCTTTGATATGTATGATTTCCTTAATAAAATCCTTCCCCTACTCTTTTCGATAGGTGCCATGGGATCTTTAACATCCACCTGAACTACCACCAATACAGGCAGATGGGACCTCGGTTTAATGTCTCGTCCAAAAGATGGCACCTCAGAAGTGCAGCACCCCTCTCATGCTGCACTACAGTGTCAGTACTGGGATATTAACCCAAGTGCTAGATGTGGGAACTGAACCCATAGCCCTCTGATCTCTTGGCCTCAGAGGCAAGTGTGCAACCCACTGAGCCACTGACACTGACAGTTTGAGTGCCTGATGAGAGTAATGTCATAGGTGATTAGTAAAGGGCTAGAAGATGATTTGTGGAGCCATCCAAATGGTAGCCTAATTTATATGAGAAATGATTGGAAATGTGGTATAGGGAATAGATGCCTTCTTTAGGCATGATGTTCATGACTTTATGCTTAATCCTCTGCTGGTACACTGCCTGAAGTACATGTGGGTATACCTGTGTTGTGATCATTTAGGAGATGCACTGTGGTGGCATAGGTGGTTAAGATTATGAATAATCCTGGTGCTGAAGTGCATGAGAAAAGCTTGTGGTGGATGAGAGGAAGAGTCTATCAGCTGGATTTGTAGTGAGGTCGATAAATGCAGGATGCCATAGGATTTAATGCTACAGCCGATTAATACCAATTGGGATGCAAGGCTGAGTTGGTGAATATGTCTTGGTTGTTACGGATTGCCAGTTAGAATTCAGGAGAGCCAGTTCCAGGTGATGGTCTTTGCTGTAGAGATTAACAAAAGTACTTCGAGAAGAAGAGGCTGAATGGTCTGCTGGAGAACAGGTGACCTGACTGAAGGTACTAGGTGAAAACATGCGGATAATAGTATAAGGAATAATAATGTCCAGGAGTGAAATCGAAGGTGTGGATGGCGTGGAGTCAGAAATCAGCTATACGATGGAGATCCCACAATGAATATTCTAAGCAATATGTATGCAGTTCGGAAAACTAGCAATGACTGTTGGGAAGTAGGAATTGAGTAACTTAGTCATCAGAGTCATTTCTGAATAAGAGGCAGCATAAGGTAAAAAAGGATGAAGTCCATAGTTGAATGGGTTATCATGCGATTCCCGGTATCTGTAGAAGTGACGCTGATTATGAATGTAACCCCTAGGTGGCGCTATCCCAAGGGCTAGTACCCCTGCCTGCTTGGCTAGTAGCAGGTTAAGAGGCCTGAGTTCTGAAATGGGTGCCTCCACCCGGAGGTCAGGGTTGGTAGTGGTCAAGCTAACCTGGGCACAGCCCTCCGGGACACTGTAACCCCCCCTCTTTCCCCTCTAGTGGCCTGAACACTGCAATAATCACTTTCACAATAGCCCTGGTACACCACACAAGTACCCACACTGTTTGCACTTACCACCAGGGCTGGTTCCTCTGGCTCGACCCTGGGGACCCCCTGTAAAACAAAGTTATGCACAGCAAATAGCAACAGTACAGTACTTTGAGTACAAACTGGAACCACAGTCAGATTACATGCAGAAAAATTTAGATCTGATTTATTCAGGGGACTTGAACAAGGAAGGGGCAAAATCAGGTTAATTAGCTTAAAGGTTATATCAATCAAGCAGTTATGCATGCGATTTGAGTCCCCCCACACAGTTCATCTCTGGATACCCAGGTGTAGAAGAGATGGGCAAGCCAGGACAGTTGCTCACGGTTGCAGCTGGTTGGGGCCCTGTGATGGAAAACACAACATGCACAGTACACAATATTTGTAATCTGGAGCTGGAGGGCTCAGTTCATAAAGGAAACGAAACAACAAGACAATCAGATGACACACTCAGATTAAGCTGTTGTTGCAGGGAGCTACCCGGGTATTTACTCACGATACCCAAGACTGGACACAGGCTGGATGAAAATCGAGACTGCAGGTAGTTGATCTGGAATGCCAGGAGAAGCAGGGCCCACACAAGTCGTAGAGGTGTGGTTCCTGTTCAAGCGTGGAGCAGGGGGCTCCCCAGGCAGGTCTCTTGTCAATGGCTTCTCTGTGCCATGGGTAGTCTGGCTGGGCCAGTCTGGCAAGGCCCAGACCTCATGGAGACAAATTCAGGTGCAGTCCGTTTTGGGCTGGTACAACTTCCAGCAAGCAGAACACAGTTCACACAGTGGGGAACTAACTCACAACTCACTAGCAGCTCATAGAACATTTACATGTACGGGAATTCTACTGTACCAGGCAAAGCGCTCCCCGGTCACAATCGCAAAGTCTCTGCACACACCGGGAGCTTAGGGGTAGCTGGAACTCCTGACAGGCTGATCGCATTCAGCAAAATCTTCGGTCTTCTTCAGGTTGAGCCTGGCCCACTTCAGTAGCTTACTTTAGTCACACAAAACTTGGATTTAGTCCAAAATAATTCTCTTCTCTTCTCTCCCTCTCAGGAGCAGCAGACAGACATGTAAGCCAAAACTTAGCACTTTCACAGTTTTCCCATGCGAATCCACTCAGGATTGCTGCTCAGAATCACTTCAGCTCCTCTCATTTCACTTCCCAGTTCAGAACTAACTGAAAACTGCAAGTAGCCCGGGACTTCCCCAATATCCAAAAGATTTGGTTGGCTGATTTGGCTGTCAGTCAAAGCAAGAGCTCCCCCTTCAGTTGCAAAAGGCAAAAACTCCAAACTAAAGTTCCTACAGATTTTGAATTCAGACAGCTCCTGTAGTCCGCTACATTTTAGGTCCCACCAGTACTGTTTGGTCCAATCTGCAGTCCAGGACCAAGATAGTGGAGACAAACAAACAGTCCTTGCTACAAAGAAAGCAGGTTAGACTTAACTACATTATCATTATCACTCTAAATGATTTTCAGTAAATAGTTATATCTTTCAACAGAGCTCCCTCTCAGATTACTTATGTTGCAATCAGGCAGCTCTTAAAGAGACAGTACACAGAGGCTATACAGGCTCTGGTAATCACATTTAAACTGCTAAAACGCAGGACACCAGTCTGGCAGTTAGCATTTAGGCAAGCTCAAGGAAGACTTTTTGGGATCCTCCATTTGTAGGGGGGTTACATGAAGTCTGAGTATAACAAGAAAGATTAAATCCTTTCCATGTATGAGGATAGCCAATGAGACGAGGCATCCGGAAAGTCATGGTGATTAGATGGACAGGGATCGGAGGATATTCAAAAGAGATGGAGGATATATTCCTATTGTCCAGGTGAATGGAATTGCATGAATGACTGCAAAGAACTGAAAGGGCAGTGTGAGACTTCTATGACAATGTAAAAGTCTAAGGGACATGTGAGCCAAGGAATGTTTGCTGGCAGTAGTATTACTCCAGAGTAATAAATAAATGATTGCATGAGTAGTGGAAGATATTGTTAGAAGGGCAAGAGTAGAAGTAGGGGATAGATTGTATAAAAGCAGATGACTTGTTAGGAGTACTGGTTGGAGATAAGATACAGGCCCAAAAGAGCCACAGCAAATAGTATGAAGCCCCGAGCCAGCAAGGTGAAGAGGAGAAGGCAGCCATTCAAATGGGAAGGAAGTATGGAACGGATCCTGAGTAATTGAATGAATAAGCAGAGAAAGCTATGGGCCATGCGAAGCTGGATGACATCCAGAACAGAAAGGAGCATGATGACATCAGGTCCATGGTGAACAGCAGTGAACTGCAGGAAATCTGAAGTAAGGCATCGGATGAAGATCCACAGAAAGCCAAGGAGCCAGGCCAAGCACTATGAGCAATAGGAGTCCCACAGCTGATGAAGGCTGGAAGCAGTCAGAGAAACTGATAAAAGGTGCTGGAGCAATGAAAGACGAGGTTCCAGATCTGCAAAAGAAAACAAGTTTGCACAACAGCTGGATGGAGAACCTATAGCAAGGAAGTCCATGGGGCAGTTGATCAGGAGTGAGAGGGATTGGGCAAGCCAGTAGGATCCATATGAGGAGAGAAGGATGCCAAAGGGGCCTGAGAATGAAGGTCCATGGAAGAACAGGATGTCGAGTGGAATCATTCAAATCAGAAGGGTCCAGCGATGGAAGGGACATGACAAACTGACATGATGGAGGCAACCAATCAAAGAGGTCCTGGTTTGCAGTCGAAGTCACAGGCAGAGCTGAGGATGAAAGGCTGGAGGAGTGAAATGTCATGGTCCTGAAGGGAAACAGCAACCTGCATTAAGGTGAGAAGGAGACTTCGTACACAGCAAAGTGAGCTAAGGCCATAGACCCGGCAGGGTAGTCACTGTAGTGCATGCATGTTGAAGCTGGAAGAACAGCTGCAGTGAGGAGAATTGGAGACTGCTCAGCAGTAGAATATCCAAGTCCAGAAAAGTCGTGGCATCGGGAAGCAGGTGGAGAAAAACACATGTGAAGCAGCGGAATGGTGGAAATCCATCCAGAAGGGATGAGTGAAGCATGAAGATTCGGACTGAATGCGATTAGGAATACAGGCAGTGAGAACGAGGTTGGAGATCCAGATTTGAATGGCAATCCGCATCGGTGGGGATGCAAAGGTGGAGACAGTACATGTCAGAGTTGGGTTCCTGGCTGTGGAAGGCAGCAGATAGGATGATGAGTCTAGGCTGCAGACAAGGTAAGATGGAGGAATAAGTAGGGCAAAGTCCTGATCCTGAAGGGAGAGGCAGCCCGGCATCAGGCTGAGAAGTAGTAACCTGAAGCAGCACAAGTAGCATGATTATGGTATGCAGAACCTGAGAGTTCCATTCCCGAAGGGAAGCAGCAACTGGCATAAGGTAGAGAAGGTATAGTATGAATCTGGAGACTGGAGACACAGCTCCCTTCCCTGGTAGTCGGGGCGGCAGGTCCATAGCTATAGGGGGATGTAGGGGGCACAGCCACCAGGTAATTTGTTTTGCCCCCCCCTGTAATTTTCATCCAAAATTGGTACTGCAGGCCAGGAATGAAAAATTAAAAATCCCATTTATTGCCCAGCAGCAGCCTGGGACATAAACCTCAGCCAGAATCCAGACGAACAGTCAAGCAGAGCAGATTTATTACTGATTTAAATGTTCATTGGACAACCAACAAACCCAGAATTGATACTGGCAGTGTAGGCATGCGCTAAGATTTTACAACATTGTGCATGCCCACCTGCCAAGAAAAGATCCTTTTTTTACAGACAAAGTAGGCACAGTGGCAATTACTTGTTGTGGCCATAAGGAGGGAGTATGAGTCACCGTCGCGGAGGAGAAGGAGTAGGGTGGTGCACAGGTGTGATCTCTGAAGAAGCTGCCTGCGCCACTTGACTGCAGTTTGGATCGTCATGTGATACACAGTCTGCCTGTCATGTGAGGAAGAGTGACATCCGTGGCAACAAGTAGGCAGAGTGAAGGGGTGGTCCCAGGCAGAGTAGACTGTTGCACACAAATAGTGAGCCAACTTGTGAGAGAGATGATCGCTTTCCAAACACTGAGTTGGCACCAACGTATAGTGGCACACCAGTTGCTCAGAGATCTCCGGAGTGTGGACTGTGGAGGAAGTTTTTAACCTGACGGTCCTGACCTCTCTGTGCTTTGCTAATTAAATATTTGGTGTTGTGCACTGCACTAGTGGTGGGCGAGGAGGAGAAAAAAGTTTCAGGCAGCACTCAGCAGCAACATCCTGCATAAAAAAAGGTTGTTTTATTTTAAGTGCAAGAGTGAAGATTCCACTGTCTGAGAAGGGGGTGCAGCTTAAGGAGGAGACTAGATATTAGACTTTAAAAGGGAGAGAGAGTTGCTGTGTTGCAGTGGGGCAGGCGGCCATGGTCCCAAGACTCCATCCAATTCAACGCTTCGGTGGGGAAGGGAGGTTGAAGTTTAACAGTCAAGCAGCATGGCGGATCGGGTCCATCGGGACAGTTTAAGCTTAGGGGAGTAGCAAATCCTAGTCTACTTGAGCGTTGTGCCTACTTGTGTTGTGAGGTGGCAGACTGCACTCATCCAGACTACTTGAGAAGTTTAGGCTACAGATAGCTGAGCTGACTAGTACGTACAAGGCTAACTCACTCAGACAGTCTAACTGTGACTGAAATAAGCAGGCACTGGCCGGGTTATGCACTGAGCAGCAGGCAGCACTATTTTCCATTTTACACACAGAGTGAGGCTACACATCATCAGCCAAAACACTGAAGCCAGGCTAGCAGATACCCAAATTAATTATAGTAGGTGCTGGCCTGGCAGTGGCAGCTGCTGCTTATTTTTTTAACAGCAGTCAAGAGACTGGCAGGTGGCTACTGGCTGCTACTACTTGGTACCTATTTTGTTTTGTTTGCCAATAGCCCCCCCACCTCAAGAGCTAAGGCACATAAAGGCAGGCTGCTGCTTATTACTCAGTCAGAATTTGAAATACAATACAGTGTGCAGCAGCCAGTGCTAAAGGAGTAGGCAATCACTCTGCACAATCCAGATCCTCACTCTCCTTCCTCCTCCATAAGCACTCTGCTCAGCCCTGCATCTGCACCTGATACCTCTGTCTCCCAATCAACTTCCCTCTGCCCCCTTCCTATCTCCCTTTCCCTCCACCCACTCCTCCCCGTGCCTCTCTTGATCACCTCTAGCTTGTGCCTGCCTGACCCTATTACCCTCCTTCTGCTCCACACAACACCTCCCCACCAGCTCTTCTCCTTCTCCTCCTCCTCTGGGTCCTGTCCCCTTGCAGGGCTCTCAGCATCCTGATGGACCTCCCCCCTCACCCTACTCCTTCCCTACCAGGTCTTGTCCCCTTGCAGGGTTTTTCAGCTTCTTGATAACCCCCTCCTCTCTCATCCCTCCTCTTCTCTTGTCCCCCCACCCACACCCACATACCCCCACTACGCCCTTCACCCCATCCAACTGGGCCCTGTCCCCTGCAGGGTTCACTGTATCCTGAAGGGACACAGTTCCTTTGCCCCTCCTCTCCCTCCAAGCCCTCCCCTACTCTTTCCTGCCAGAGCCCCCTTTGCAGAGTTCCAGCATCCTAAAGGAGACCATTCTTGGCTTTCCCTCTCTCTCCCACCCACCCTTCCTTCCCTGCCACTCGTGCAGTTACTCCTCTCTCCTCCCATCCTCCTCCCCACCCCTCATGCTATATCCCCTTCCTCTAAAACATTGAGCACTTAGCAACTCTCAAAGTCTGGCTTTTCAGATCGGATCTGCACTTACTTGCCCGAGTGCTGCCGCTACCCCTTGCCCTCCCTCGGCCCCTTACCCTACGTTACTACTACTCTTGCATACTACTACCTGATCTACTTCTGCACATTTTTCATAAACCCCCCACCATCTCTCCCCCTAGAACAAAGACTTCTTCTCTCCCACTATGTCTATTCCTTCACTTTGCCATTTACCACTTCCTGTTTTCATTACCTTGTGTTATCCTGTACCGAATTGTATTGCATTGTATCAGTGCTTCACTATATTCACTTGATTTGGACTGTATTTGTTTGTTTAGTATTTGTATTTGATTGGTTTAGTACAACACTATATGTATTGAATTGCACTGTATGTATTTTGATTGTTTTGCTTTTGCTTGATCCCCACACTATGTAACCCCGCCCCCCAGGACGCTTCTGGAAATGAGCTGTTCACAGCTCATGTTGTCTTTCCTGGTGAAACCTTTTCAAATAAATAAAAAAAAATCAGGAGACAGAGTGAGGGGCTGGAGGAACACTCAGTCAGTGGGACAACAAGAAAATTCCAAGAAAACCACTGTACTTTTATTAATAGAAAAGCAGGAAACAGTAAAGAGAGATCAAAGTATAAGGGGAGGAGACAGAGGGAAGATTTAGTTCTGAAGGACAGGTTAGACTGGTACTGTCTGAATGCTGGTACATTGAGTGATTAGTACTGGTGTAGAAGTATTACTTTGCTACCAGTACCTACCTACTGCCTCCTGGAAAGAAAAAAGTGTGTTGCTGTTGTTAAGGTCACAGTTCACAAATAAGACCACACAGCATTACAGACTGCTGGTAAAAAGGAAAAAAAAAGAAAGAAAATAAAGGATAGGATAGTGTGAGTCAGTCCATTTAGTACATGCCTTGTTGTGCTGTGTGAGTGTTGAGTGTGACAAGGAGGGGAATTTGGAAGCATTTGCCTAACTGGCTTCAGCCAGCCAGTACGAGTGGTGGTAGGGAGGGGAGTCAGTCAAGTCACAGCACGTGGGTGGACTATGGCTAAGTAGTACTCAGACTACCAGCTGAGCAAGTGCTGCACTATGCACTAGTACACAGTAGTGCACTTTGTCTATGAGTGCATCATTGGAAAATAAAGTCATCATTTTAAAAAAAAATGGTGCACTCACTGCAAACAAGCACTTGTGCCTGATTCCGTCAGTCCTTCAGAGACTGTGTATGTATTGTAGTGTGTGTATGTGTGTCTAAAAATAAACATAAAAAAAACATTTTCTTGAAGTAAATAAAGCAGACACAGTTCATTTTTGGAATGTGCAACACATTTTTATTAAAAACACAGCCCCACCCAGGGCCTGTCTCTTCTGAACTGTGTTCTACAAAATAAAACACAGACCGTTCCTTTTTTGGAACACATTTTATTTAAAACTCAGCTACCCTAGTGCCCATCTCTTACTTGTGCTTGTGTTGTGTTCTAGTAGTCTATTCTTTTATTTCTAACTTCTACAGTTCTATAACAAAACAAACACAGAGGAAGTACCACTTATTTTCAAGTTCCACTTGACCCAGCCAACTTGTTGAGCTTGGCTGTGTGACTAGCCTGCCTTAGGTGACTGACAGCTGACCTCATTCCTCAGTGCCACTGCCACAGTAGTGTAGGTAGATTTCAAAATGGACACATTTTTTATTCATGATCGTGCATTTCATAGACTCAACTAAGCTCACCATCCACTTCAACATGTGCTAATGAACAACAGTGAGGTTACAAACAAGAATGATTCATTAATACTGTCAGATCTTGGAACTCAGGAACCAGCGCAACCCAAAATTAATTTTCCTAAAACAAACATTGGATGAGTGTTGTGTAGTTTTAGTGAAAAATGGTATGTGAACCAACCATGGTTGGAATACTCAGTTGCGGCTGATAAGACCTTCTGTTTTCCTTGTTGGATGCGTGCATGCCCTGGTAATGCTGGTGATATGGGAACTGATATGACTTTTATATCTTCTGGATTTTGCAACTGGAAAAATTCTCTTTGTCAAGGGAAAGGTCTCAACAAACATAAGCACATCTTATTCCACTTGAATTCAATTGCTGATTGGACTGCAACAAGGAAAAGAGAAGCCACATGTGCCACAATTGTTGCTTTGCTGTCATCTGCACAAATTGAAAGGAATAGGTACTATGTAAAAACCTTGGGTAAAATTATTCAGTTTGCTGTCCTAAATGAGCTGCCTCTGAGAGGAGATAAAGATATCATCAAGTTTGATGAGTTAGATCTAACATTGAACACTTCATCAGGAGTTTTCGTCAACCTAATTAAGTTTACTGCAGGGCAAGATCCAATATTCATGGATATTCTGAAAACCATTCTGAAAAATGCAAAGTACACTTCTGCTGAAATTCAGAATGAAATCATTGACATTATGAAAAAAAAATGCTTCTGCGAGAAGTTGCAGGTATTAAAAACAATGCTGATGTCAAGTTCTTCTGCCTGAAATCTGACACCACAACGGATGCTGTGAATGTTGAAAATGTGCCCATTATTTTGATATTCTGTTGATTGCAAACCGAAGGAGAGACTTTTTGGAGTATTCCAATTGTATGACCTCACTGCTGAAGACATTACATAACAGATCTTGAAAGACATCCAAGAACTGGGTGTAAACCCTCAAAATATTTTATGTTCTTGCTTTGATGGTGCCTCCGTTATGTCAGGGTGCAAAGGAGGTGTACAAAAGCTTTTGCAAGAGAAATTAAACAAGGAAATTCCTTACACACACACACACACACACACACACACACTGCTTGAATCATCAGTTACATCTGGTGGTAACTCGTGTGTGAGAAGAGCGCAGCAGTGGCAGATATATTCTCAAATTGCAACTCTTTGTACAAATTTTTTTCACAGACATGAAGTTAGTGTGCTATACAAAGGGCAGCACCTGCAAAGACTCACAGAAACAAGACAGACTAGTCACCTGAAAACCTTAAGTAATTTGGAAGACAGAGTGTTCTGTCACAGTATGCAAATGGTTATGGTGATCTGTCAGTTGAAGCAATAGGGCTATTGGAAGTTACAAAATCATCCCAATTCCTGTTCTTGGTGGAGGTTATGAGAATGATTTTGAATGTGTTTGCTCTGCTGAATAATTACCTTCAAAAGGAATTGATGCACCTTGATAAGGGACTTGAATTGATTACTGTTTCCTGTAAAACACTTCAACAGAAGATAGAACTGTTTGAAGATTGTGTAGCAGATATTTAGGCCAAGCACCAGATTTTGAAAAGTGCATAGGGTGAAACATTGGCATTACATCTTGCTAGTGCCACCAAGAGAGCCAGGGTGCTGCCCAGAAAGTTTCAAGATTCAGTCATCACTGAGCATTTACCAGGATTCCAAACTTTAAATGAGCAGCAGTGGTCCCAGATTTATCATGAACTGATTGATGAAACCATTAGTGAAATGCAAAGGAGATTTTCTCAGAGGAACTCAGAGTTATACAAATGCTTGTCAACAATATATTCTAGTAGCTCTCCCAACTTCTTGAAAATTGAATCTCTACATGCTTTGATTGACTTGCTTGGATTAAATATTGAGAACGTGAAAGCTGAAATGGTTGTATTCAAGGCACTGATGTATAAGAAACAGTGCAAACAATTTGAAGAAATTCTTGGTGCTGCCAAGGAATTAAAGGGAGCTTCCCCATGTAGTTTTGAAATGTATATTGCTGTTTTGCTATTTGGAACATCAACTGCTGCTTGTGAGAATTCCTTTTCTTGTTTGAAAAGAATTTTGTCACATCAGAGGATGAACATGAGTCACGAATGAAAGAGAAACCTCATTCTCCTGTCATATGAAAATTGTATGACTTCAAGTCTCAACCTGGATGTCTTCGTGGAAGAATTCAAATGCTACTATCCAAGAAGACTTCAACTTTAATTTCATGAATACTGTTAACCTTGCACAGCACTTACATGTTTAGAGTTAACTGTTGAATGATTTACATAGAGAATAATGGATGGGTAGGTAGTTATAACAAGGATTTTACAGACCCCGAGGGATGGGATGCCACATAAACCCTGAGAGTGAAGCTCGAGGGGTTTATGAAGGCATCCCACTCTGAGGATGTGTGTAAAATCTGAGTTGTACATACCTACCCATCCTTTATTTTGTATAATTGCTGGGGGTCATTTTTTTGCCACAGCAATGATACAAAATAAGTGGATTTCTGTACAGAGTCATGCTAGAGACTGTTGCAATTTTAGAGTGGTCCATAGCGGCTGGCTCATAAATTTAAGCAGCTTTTTTTTCTCCTTACTTGAGTCTGATTAGGTAGGTTTTTTTGCACCCAGTAGTATTTTTGGTTTAAAAAAAAAAGAATTTGCCACCGACTTCTGCCAGGGAAGTTTCCAGTGCCGAAGAGTGGGGACAGATGTTGCAGAGAACAGGAAGTTTGCAGTAGCGCATGCGCCGAAGTAGGGAAACAGGGCACGTGTTCGTCATCATAACTCACTGTTTATAATGACAGAATTATAACCCAGTTTCCCTATGGGAAAAACGGTGACCAGTTATTATAAGTAGATAAAACAAGGCTCAGTTCTGATATCTATCTGACACTGCATTTTTGACAAATCACTTGACAGGAAGCATGAATGGTAGCTGCCCCCCAGTCATTCTTTCCACCATCTCACTGTCCTAGCTATGGGCCTGTGGGGTGGGATAACCTTCACTCGATGCTATCCAGCAGAGTTAAGGATGGAGAATGTCAAAGTGGTAAGTAGGATGAAGTTCTGTTCCCTAAGGGGAGAGGCAACTGGTATGAGGTAGAGAAGATATGGTAACAGTCCATAGATGGTAGATATGACTCCCATCCCTGGTCACTGGGGCAAGCAAATCTTCACTCGATGCTGTCCAGCAGAGTTAGGGACGGGCGATGTCTGCCTGGTAGTAGCATGGTGTAATGACTGAAACAGACTCCTGTCTCTGGTAGACGGGGAAGCCTACCTTCGCTCATCACCTAAGAAGGCGCAAGTTAAGGATGGAGACTGGATTACTGCTGGTATGGGCTGGCTGTGGCTCAGAATGCAGCTGAGGGAGGAGAGTAGAGCAGGGAACTGAGATAAGTATGATGAATAGAACACAGGACTGGGAAGACATACGGATCATAAAGAAAATGACAGGCACAACACGAAGCAGGCATGATGACAACTGAGGGAGTAGTGATTGGTATGAATGATGTGCGAGGAGGCTTAGAGTCAGAGGGGTGAAAAAGGCAAGAATTGAGGAGGTATGCACTTGGCACAGGTGTGGTACATGTTGGATTGAGAGGGGGAAGTCTGGGAATCCATGGATGGGTGAGAGGCCAAGACCAGGCCAAAAACATTATGCTGCCATAGACACTCTGGGAACCTTCAACAGGATATGCTAATTACATGAATGAAAGCTGAACATATTATAAGTTGTACCAGGAGATGGACAAAAGACCGTGTAAATGAGGTAGATTCAAAGGGCTAACCATCTGATAAGAGGGCTATTATACTTGTGGGACGGAACCATGAACGAGTTTCTAAACACAAACCAAATATAAATTATTGTTCATATTCAAGTGATGCAGTGAAGCAGTGGTGCTATGCATAGTAGGAATGTACATACTGATAGTAAACAGAAGTAAACAGTACAAAGCGCAGTAGAAAATAACTGGAAGGGGATAACCTGATGTCTGGTAATGGGTGTTCTGTAGAAGTCTGATGGTGGGACAGATAGCTGTTCCCTCATGGCCTGGAATCAAGCAACGGAGTTCAGTGTGGAGTTATGACTGAGAGAGAGAGTGCCGCAGAGAAAGTTGGCAGAGAATCCCGCATGAACGTTGCGACAAGGCGGCATGTAACAGGCAGAGGGATGCCTGATTTTAAGGAGGCGAAGTTCGTTTATGGGATGGAGGTTGTGATTGCAAATTTTTTTACTGTAAGTATTATTTTAGCAACCGCTCCCGTCGTCACGGGGCAAAAACCACACCACTGGGTTTTGTCTTAATGTCGCTTTATTTGATTAAATCTTTCACATGCATGCGGGAGTTTTGCAAAAGAGAAAGCTCCCTGATTACAATTTACAGCAGCTTTTTATAAGCTAGATTCTGCACTTTTTTATTTTGAAAAATACCAACATTTTGGTCCAAGCCAATCATAAAGCAGAATAACAAGTTGATACCAATGTAACAGAAAAACAAGTTGATGCAAAATGTATGGGGTACTTTTCCACTGCTTATTTCTTTTCTTTTCCAATACTTCTTGATACATATGCCTGGGTCAATTTGACTTGAGTGAAACAATGAGTTTCACTCACACCATAGCAACGTACAGCTTGCCTTCAATGCCTCAACGTGTTGTTATCTTATATTTTGCCCAAGCATGCTGTTATTTTATACTTTGTCCGAGCCTGTTATTTAGGCTGGTACAACCAGTTTTTCCCAGTTTTATTTTTCTTTCTGTTCCTACAAATGTACCTCAAGTAACCTCAGTATTATTCTATAACCCTGTAAAAAAAACAGCATGAACTCAGAAATTTCTACTACATTTATTATGACTTTGTTACAGCATGGCTTTCAAAGCAAGCACAGCTTCAAGGCATATAATAGCAAATATAGCTTTAGGATATATAAAAATTCCCTCACAAGGTGCACTTCAGGGGCCTGGTCCATCAGCCGGTAGGTCGGGGTGTGTCGGGGAGGAAACTCTGCTGCCCGAGTGGGCCACAACCAATCTCTTGTGGCCCGCGGGATGTAGGAGACGCACACTCCAACAGGAAGAGGAAAAGGAAACACCCGCATGGGGCAGCTAGTAAGTGACGTGCAGGAAGCATGAAAGAGAGGTGAGCTGGAGTGTAGGAGTTAATGGTAGGTGTTGGTGGTAGGGGGGTGAAAACACTGTGAAAAGACCCAAAAAAGGACAGGAGAAGGAGAAAGCACCCAGGAATGGGAGGAGGACAACAGGAAGAGGAGGGAGGCAGAATGGCCCCAAGGGGAAAAAACAAACCAAGACGGAGATGGCAGGTGAGACAAAACGAACCACAGGAGGGTGGGGGAGGGGGGCAGGAAAAGAAATGAGCGGCAGTAGCAGAAGCAGCACAGCCACACGAGCCACACAGGGGTCCCAGGAGGAAAAACATTCCCTAAGCAGGGGAGGTGTGTTAGAGGAGGGCTTATGTAGAAGTTGTGGGAGGAGCTATTCCCCACAATGAACCACGGGCAAGCCCTCCCAAAAATTTAAAGTTTAGGCAAGGTAAATTTTATTTCAGTGCCTACCCATAAAGGCTTAGAGTGCTTCACAATAACTAGATCAAATTAAAATCAAATCAAAAATTAAAACAATACAATAAAGTTAATAATATATTAACAATATAGTAAATAAGTAAATAGTTTATTCTTGCAAAAACAAGAAAGGGATTGCCCAGTTGAGCCAGGGCTCATTGTCAGTGGGGTCCACCAATCGTACACACCGCTGCAATATAAAAATAGTAAAAATCAGAAATACATAAAATAATATGAACTGTACAATGAAGGAGTTTACAGTCAAATACAGTACATAAGAAACAAGTTTCATAAGTTAACACGTATTATACTAAGGCATTCTTATGGTAACTATATTAAACAGTCAATACTATTGAAGTGTTGTACAGTTGTTAGTAACTCCAGATTTCAGTTTCCTTAGTCGGTATTTCCAAAGAACTTCAATAATGAAATAATAAAAGTCAGCTATATACATTTTAGGTATCTTAGCCATTTTCCATAGGATTACAACATCTCTTTGGTAAAATGGCATTACTCATATACCATAGTTTTACTGAATGTCATGAAACTTTCCCAAATTGTAGTGAGAAAGAAATAATGTGACCTACTGGAAACTGAACCCAGGCCCCCATAATGTCATCCCAGTACTCTAACCACTGAGTAACACAGTAGCATAACATAGTAACAGTAATTGACAGCAGTTAAGGACTGCTAGGCCCACTTAGTCTGCTCATATTCCCTGCCTGCATCAGCGGCCACTGAGTCCGCTTGGTCATTGATTTTTGCCTCTCTTTCCCCTCCAGGGTTTCCCTATGCCTATCCCATGCATGTTTGAATCCCCTCAATGTGCTAGCTCCCACTACTCCCTGGGGTAGGTTATTCCATGCATCCGCTGCCCTTTCCATGAAGAAAAACTTCCTCACATTCCCCTTCATCCTGCCCCCCCAACCTCATATCATGCCCCCTTGTCCTTGTACAACTCCTATACTGAAAGATGTCACCCACTTGCAGTCTATTTAAGAGGTACAGGCTCATACTGCACCAAAAACATCCAGTTGTCATCATGAAACTTTCCCATTAGACGTGTCTTTTAAAAATTGAGGTAGGTCATTCCAGGCTTTTGGACCCTGACATTTTGAAGGATGAACTTCCTCTGGTAATTTTCAAGACTGGAATTTTAAATTGTACATTACCAGTGGCCCTTAGACCACTTTTCACTATTCTTGTTTCAAACAAATATAGTAAATAAGATAGAGTTTTTTGAAAGAGGCTTTGATAGATAAGATGTTGAATGTGCAAACTTTTATGCCCAGATAAACATATTCAGCCCAGGGATCTATAGCGGGAGCAATGGTGGGTTGCTTGGGGTGGGGGGGATGACTGGGCAAATCTGTTGTATATTGCATCTAGATTGTCCAGATCCTTGCCCCCCCATATGTAAAGTTTCCAAAGTCAAGGAGAGGGACCACCTTTGCATTGATTATCTGTTTCCTGGCCTCCATAGGGGTGCAATTCCTATGGGTTCCACTATGCCGCAGCAGCACAAATTGTATCGACCATCACTACAGCAACAGCACAATGCCACCAATAGGCATTGTGCTGTTGCTGTGTAAAAGTGTGTTTCTTGCACACTCCCCATGCAGGGGGCCTCTGCCCCCCCCTATAACCCGCACTTTAGATAACCAACTCTGAGTTGGTTTGGGGGAGAGGGTGAACCCCCCCCAGAGACAGCAGTATCAGGAAACCAGCAAACCATCACAGTGAATTGTCAATTTTGTCGCTGTGATGGTCTTTATTGTGTCCGTGTGGCTGTGGGAATGGTATACCATTCCTATGTCTGTATAATGCCCCATGTCTTGCAGTTAACTTCTTTGCTAGACGCTCTATGTGCACATCCAAGCCAGACTCCCACGTATTTATATGAATCTACTTGTTTTAGTATACAATCAACCCTGGATATTTTTAATACTTGTTTAGTACTGCTTTGTTTATTACCAAAAAACATAATTTGTGACTTTTTGCCATTTACAACCAGTCTGTGCTCATTAAAATAATCCTGTCATCTTTCAAAGTCATTTTGTAGTTTACACTGAATCTCTGTTCTTGATTTGCCTTCAGTATACAAAACTGTGTAGTCTGTGTACAAATGGTGTCAGACCGCCATCAAAAGAATTTAATCGGGGGTACCAACAAACAGCTGTTCAAGATTCATACCAAATGCTGACACAAAAAGATTTCTTTCGGACCCTTTTAAACACCTGCATTGAGAGGGATCTCCTTTGATGGAATGGGAAGGAGTTTCAGATCACTGAGGCAGTCACAAGAAAGCTCTAGCGCCAGATGTTTTTAAATCTCAGTGATCTCAGAACAGCCAACAATAATTCCTTAGTGGTGCAAAGAGAGCTGCAAGCCTAGTTGTTGCAAGTGAGGGAAGTTATTTTTAGGGGGCTGCGTCAGTCAAAGCAAGTGAAACATTTTCAGTCAAGAAATGTAGAGTCAGGGTAAATTTAAAAGGAATTATCAGACTCTGTTAGTTAGGAGAATTCCAGTTTTTTTATTTCATGCATTTCAGTACAAGTTAATCTTGAAGAAGTTTTGTTATTTTAAGTAGTTTGATATTTATAAAGGAAAATCGACTTACCTGCTCATCAGAGGACTCAGAAGAGGAACAGTGACTGGAAGACCCAGAAGGTGGCACATCTGATCTTCCCTTGGCCAGGGCAATGCAGCAGAACATTATTTTGTCACCACCACTGGCAATGCCCATCCTTGTGGGAGGTCGAAGAGACAGTGCTAAAAAGAGACTTTGACTGATTTTGGAATTTGGAGTCATTTAACAGTTTGGAGGTGGGTGTTAAAATGATGAATGGCTACAGTATATTGCAACTGTGATTGAAGAAAACTGATACTAAAGTTAAATTATTTATAATAAGTATTATCCATTACTGCGTAGGCATTGTAACCATATAGGGCAAGTCCTATTACAGCAGTTTTGTGTTAGAAAATAAATCTATAGGTTTTTCTGAATCAAGTGTTTCCTCTGTCTTAAATAATCAGTCCTGCCCTCAGTGTCACTGTGTTATTCAGCACAGCCCAACCCTGTGCTTAACCTTCCCTAGAGGCTAGGTGGTACTCTGTCCTTTGCTAGACAGGTGAAAGCAGTGCCAGGTGAGTGTTACACATATGCTTGACTTTATGAACTTAATTTCAATAGCATCCAATGTGATTTACATGGGTTTCATAGAAACATGGACTCTGAGGACAGAAGGAGAGCAAGGGTCCATCAAGTCTGACAATAATATGCTAATTCACCACACTGACCTACTGAACAGGTGGGTTTGTCTCCCTCTTCCCTGTTCCTTCCTCACTCAGACTAATGCCCCCCTCTTGGGAATATGTGTCCTGTTGCCCTGTTCCAGCTGTGTTTAAATGGGTATAGGGTAACTGCTGCCACCACTTCTGCCAGAAGTCTGTTCCATGATCCCACCATCCTTTCGAAGAAATAAAACTTTCTCATGTCTCTCTTGAACTTGCACACACCAACCTTCAATCATGCCTCCTGGTTTCCCTATTCCTTACAAAGGTCCTTGTTTATAACCCTAAGAAATGTATATGTTTCTATTATATCTCCCTCATGACTGGCCTCCAGCAACTACATATTTACAGTAGGGCAAACAGCTGTTCCTCAAAATCTGCCTTGCTGGCTTTGGGTCATGTTTTTTTTTTTCAAGTGTTTAACCAGGAGTGGCACACTAAGCTGAAATTGATGACTTCAGTGTCTCCCGTCAATGTTCTTTCCTCAGGTGGGGACTCTAGAACTGAGCATAGCACTCCAAATGAGGCCTCACCAGGGATCTGTATGGAGGCAGTACCACCTCACTTCTTCACAATCCTTCCTGTACACCCCATCATTGATGCCTTGCTGTATGCTTTGCTACAGTGACTCATTTGTTTGAGGGAGCCAATAATTATGACCCCCACATCTCTCTCCTGTTTTGAAGTGGCCCACCTTATCACTACCATCCAGTATGCCATGTGTGGGTTCTGTTTCCTTCAGTGCGTTACCTTGCAGTTCTTGTCACTGAATTTCAACTGCCACATCGTAATCCATCTCTCCAGCTTCTCTGGGTCCATCTGGAGCTTCTGAATCTCTTCCTCATGATCTACTCTTCCACAGAGCTTTGTGTCTTCAGCAAAGAGACATAACTTGCCCCAGATACTTTCCCTATGTCACTGATGAACATACTGAATAGGGTAGGTTCCAGGACCAATCCCCGTGGCATCCCGCTTGTGACCTCTTTGTCTCCCAACTTGGCCCCATTCAATACTATCCTCTGTTGCTTCCCCAAGTCAATTTACTTCCCACTGACTAAACACTGCTCCAGTCTCAAGTTCTCCAACTTTTTCAGCAGCCTCTTTGTGGTGCCGAATCAAAGGCCTTACAGAAGTCAAAGTAGAGCAAATCTACCATATGTCCTCTGTGTATTGCCTTATTGATCCAGTCAAAAACACTATCTGGTTGGTCTGGCATGACCTCTCTGACACAAACCCATGCTGCATGCTGTGCTGCAGTCTGTTATATTCTAAGTAGGCCACTAGGCTTTTGTTGTCTATGGACTCCATCAGGTTACCTACAATGGCGGTAAGATTGACAGGCCCGTAGTTTCCTGGATCCTTGTTGCCTCCCATGGAGTGGTGCTATGTCAGCAGACCTCCAATCCCAGTAAGTGTTTTCCATGGAAGGGGGCACGCAAAGAATGGAACAGCATAAACTAGTATGGTACTCCATGAAAAAGCACATCTTTACATAGTGTCATGGAAATAAACTCCTGGGGGTACACACATTAATTACAGAAACTATGGAAAATCTTGTAAATGTACAGTAATTCTGATTGTCATAGAAGTCAATGGACATATGCAAAAATTCTCCATGGTTTGCAAGCTTAGTTTCCATGGTATGTTACACGGAATTCATTGTAAATCTAAGGACAGGCTGTCTGGGTACAATATGGGAAGAGGCATTTGTCCTGATAGGGAAAAAATGTTTTCCTCTATGCATTCCTACCCTTTTCCCTGTTGCAAAAAGGTCCTGATGAAGACATGCTAAGAAAGGGCTTGAAAGATACTGATAACTGTGGCATGGCCGCATCAGTTTTGATATCAGGCCCTGCTTTGTCTCAGCGCTGAACATCTGATCAAGTCCCCATTCAGGCCAGTCCGTCTCACTTGGTCCAGGGAGATAATTCAACACACGGTCCTAGAGTCCCTTTAACTGACAGCATGGTTCTCGAGAGAGTACAGTTTATGTTTCTCTACTTTTCAGAGGAGACTCTTTTAAGTGTCATAGCCTTCTTGGAAATCCTCCTCTTGACACAACTATGATTTCAAGTGTAAGAGATTCCAGATCTGGTGCCACAAGCATGGTCTGTTACCAACTGAGTACCTGGTTGGGTCATTTCTAGACTTTGTATGGTGTTTGTCCTCAGCAGACCTCCACAAAACGTCTTTTTTTTTTTTTTCAGTTGTTTAACCAGGAGTAGCACACTAAGCTGAAAGCTTTTTTACAGGTGCATCCTGTGAGCACAGGGAAGTTAAGTGACTTGCTCAGGGTCATACAGTATGTAAGATGAAGCTGTGGCATTCAAACCCAGGTCTGGTCTGTTAGATGTCAGAAGATTTGCAGCTCAGAGCCTTAAACCACTTTGAAGATGCATTTGTCTGCTTTTTTCTGAATATTGAGCTTAGGTGGGTTATCCTTCATTACTTTGTAACAGGTTTTTAAAGGAGTCGTTTTTTATGTTTGCTTGCGCATGTGCAAGAAACATTATGTGGCAGCTTAGGAGAGAAGCGGGTTGTGGAGGTGCAGCACTGTGGCAGCCAATGCAGGCACTATATGTGTGGGCTTGGCACTGTTCACCCAATGCAGGTCCAGTGTCCTGATGACACTGGTTCTGCATAAGTGCCACCAAGTTGAAATGATTTGGCCACTGCAATGAGGGGCCACCTATCATTGCAGCATCAGCCATCCCGCTGCAATTAGGGCATGACCCGTCATTGCAGGGCGGTACCTTGCCTGGTGTAACATATCCGTAAACATGGCAGCGGAGGGAAAGCCGACTGACTAGGGTGCCCAATCCCCCTATTGGCATGCCTTCAGCCCAGTTAATTTGCTGATAGGGGAGCCCACTCCCCATCTGCATATGCCCCCACCCCATTTGTTGTGTGCTGAGGGGGGTGCCCAATCACCTCAGCATCATGCCCCCCCAAACAGTCATTCTTTGCAGACAGGGGGCCCAATCCCCATTGTCTTAAGTCCCCCCCCAAAAAGGCAGGTGGCACACTGGGAGCCCACCTCAGTGTGCTGAAAGAAGCCTGTGATAAAAAAAAAACCTTCCCGCAATGTCTTTTTTTTCTTTCTGTCCCTGAAAGAAAGGAAACGGCCCCACACTGGTCGGGTCCCTCTCCCAACCCACACCCACCCACTGAGCACCCTACCTCCCACCCCCCCACCCCATACTTACCTCTTGAGCCTGGCGCAATGATCTTCTGTGGACCAGGAACATGTCTGCACTCTTCAAAGCCGACTGCGAACTGAAGAAATGCCGGTAAGCTGCATAATGGCATAAATAGGGTTTTTCAACTTTGGTGCATATCTCGGGCATTTTGGGGAATTTTGGCACCAAATTTTCAACATGGGGTTATTGGGACCCCTCCTCATAAATTCAATCACTGTCATGGTATTATTCGGTCCCTAAAGGTGATTTTGTGGTCACTGTGTGGAATCAGCTTGTGGGACGAGTAGTGAAACAACAGTGCCACTGTTCATGAGATGGGCTCTCAGAAAGCCTATGTTGCAAATTTGGTGAAAAAAATAAAAAAGATGACTGTTTTACCGACGTGCCTTGTGCAGTTGCCATGCATGCTCGTAACTTCGTGAATTTGTAATATTTTCATTCCAGATTTTCAACATTGGCATTTTTCCACACCTCCTTATGAACAATACAGCTGTCATTTTTCACATTCTGGCCGAAATGTGTTTTCGCTCTTCCGGCGTAGAATAGCGCAGTCACTGACGGAAATCAGTGGTCGGGACAAATTAAGAAAATCAGTGACACTGTTCATGAGCAGAGGTCCTAAAATGCCTAAGTTGAAAATTTGGGGACGAAAGTCCATAAAATGACTGTGTTATGAGTGTGTGTTGCGCAGTTTCCACACACGCTCATAACTTTGCGAATTTGTAATATTTTCACTCCAGATTTTCAACATTGGCATTTTTCCACACCTCCTTATGAATAGTACAGCTGCAATTTTTCACATCCTGGCTGAAATGTGTTTTCACACTTCTGGCACAGAACAACACGGTCACTGTGGGAAATCAGTGTTCGGGACACGTTGAGAAAATTATAGTGACACTGTTCATGAGCAGAGGTCCTAAAATACCTATGTTGAAAAGCTGGTGATGAAAGTCCATAAAATGACTGTGTTACGAGTGTGCATTGCGCAGTTTCCATGCACCCTTGCAACTTCGCAATTTTTTTATATTTTCACTCTAAATATTGAACATTGCCATTTTTTCATACATCCTGATGAACAGAACAGCTGTCATTTTTCACATCCTGGCCAAAATGTGTTTTTGCATTTCCGGTGCAGAATAGCATGGTCGCTATAGGATATCAGTGTTTGGAACATATTAGGAAAATCACAGTGACTCCATTCATGAGCAGAGATCCTAAAATGCCTATGTTGAAAATTTGGTGACAAACGTCTATAAAATGACTGCGTTATGAGCCTGCATTGTGCAGTTTCCATGCACCCTCGTAACTTCGCAAATGTGTAGTATTTTCACTCCAGATGTTCAACATTTGCATTTTTTCAGACCTCTTTATGAACAATACAGCTGTCATTTTTCACATCCTGGCTGAAATGTGTTTTGGCACTTCCAGCACACAATAGTGCAGTCGCTGTGGGAAGTCAGTGTTCGGGACAGATTAAAAAAATCACAGTGACACTGTTCAGGAGCAGAGGTCCTAAAATGCCTATGCTGAAAATATAGTGACAAAAGTCCATAAAATGACTGTGTTGCATGCGTACATTGTGCAGTTTCCACGCACCCTCGTAATTTCATGCATTTGTAAAATTTTCACTCCAGATTTTCAATATTGGCATTTTTTCACACCTACTTATGAACAGTACAGCTATCATTTTTCATATCCTGCCTGAAATATGTGTTTACACATCTGGCACAGAATAGCACGGTCGCTGTGGGAAATCAGTGTTTGGAACAGATTAAGAAAAGCATAGTGACAGTATTCATGAGCAGAGGTCACAAAACGCCTATGTTGAACATTTGGTGAAATAATTCCACTAAATGACTGTGTTACATGCATGCGTTGCACAGTTTCCATGTATGCTTGGAACTGCAAGCATTTTTAAGATTTCCACTAGAGTTTTTTAACATTGCCATCCCTTCACACCTCCCTATGGATGGTACAGCTGTCATTCTTCACATCCTACCCAATCTGTGTTTTCATACATCTGGTGCAGAATGGCACTGTTGCTGCTGGAACTCAAAGTTCAGGACACATTGACAAAATCACAGTGCCACTGTTCATGAGAAGCAGTCCCAAATGCTTTCATGAGGTGGGGTCTCAAAAATGCCATATTGAAAATTTGTAGTGCAAATACCAACAAACACCAGGGGCGTTAGGGTTTCTAATCATAATGTCCCACCCTGTACAGACTGACAGGCATCAGGTGTGTGCCTTTGGATTGCCGACTGTAATGCTCATGCAGTCCCACTCCCCCAGCCAGTGACAGGCATCGAGGTGTGCCTTGGACTCTTCGGCCCCAGAGTTCACCCCATTCTCCTATACTGCACCCATTTCAGTGTATGTCCTTATGGAATGGGGTGACTGTAAAGTCGAACACCCCAAGGCACACCTCAACATGTGTCAGTGTTTGCAGGATAGGGTGAGGTGACATGGCATGAACGTCATGGGCGATGACCCAAACATATACCCTACTTTAGATATAATACATATAGACTAGGATCTGCAGCTTATCCATTAGGTAGGGAAATGGGCAGACTGGGTGGGCCAAGTGGTCCTTATCTGCCATCAAATTCTATGTTTCTATGTTTCAATGCCTGTCCGTCTCTGCAGGGTGGAGGTGGGGTTGCCGTGAAGTTCAATACTTCACCGCCATTCCTGTTCTGCATCTCTCTAACTCCTGCATTTCCAATGTTAATATAAGCAAGCAAGCATTCGGTATTGACAAATGCTTGTTTTCAGAGGGGTTGACCATATGTTTCCCCTGCTTCATGAGCCTCCTCTGGTGTGGGATCTAAACCCTATCCTTGCCATGCCTATGAAGAAGGCCTTTGAGCTAATTACACCATGTGACTTTGACTCCTTGTCCTGGGAAGTGGCTTTCCTTGTGGCTATTGCTTTGGCCAGGTAGGTCATGGAGCTGCAAGCACTCTTAGCTGGCCTGAGGCTGAGCTACAGGAAAAGGGGAACTTGTTTAACCAGGAATGGCACACTAAGCTGGAGCTTGTTTCCAGGTGCAACCTGGGAGCACAAGGAAGTTTCGTGACTTACTTAAGGTCAGACAGTATTCAAGTGGGGGCTGACAGGATTCACACCCAGGTCTCCAGGTTTGTAGCTCAGTGCTCAGTACCCTTAACCACTGCACTATACTGCCTCCATTATGTGTTCTTCCAGAAGAAAAAGGTTATGCTGTGTACAAATAAGAAACTTTTGCACATGGTGGTTTCTTAGTTCATTTCCCAGGCTTCATACCAGCTCTGCTGAGGAGATGTTCCATAGATTGGATGTCAGGCATACCATCCATTTCTATTGTTACAGAGTGGAAGGGTTTAGAGTGAGCACTGTGAGCCACTTGTTCATGACCAACTCTAAAGTATCTCAAGCTCTTCCTGCTTTCAAGCAGACTGTGTCTCAGTGGAGTTTCCTGTATTGAAGGCTGATAAATAATGACTCCTGTATACCACCTGTGGGCATCAGTGTCTACTCGATCCATAACATGGTCACCTCTGCAACTGCTTCCCAGGGCATCACTATCAGTGTGATTTTCAGGGCTACATCTGGGTTTCTGCATACACATTCATGCCATATTATAGTACAAACGTCCAGGCTCACAGTGATGCTTTTTTGGGTCTTTCGTCCTAAAGTTTCTCTTCAGTTGAGCTGAGAGCTTCAGCCCTCCCCCCCCGCATATAATACTAGTAGTCTGCATATGCATGACTAAATATAAATAATTCCCATACTGTAGTTGTAAGACAATGTTTCCCATCAGTAACTATTATTTTACTACTGGATTTTCTTCTACAGTCTTACAAGCCTGCACAGCCTCCACCTGGCTTTTATTGGTACTGGTTTGGACAGTTTGACCATAAAGACTTGCAACAAGGAGGAGCAAAGAAGCACAATGAAAGGGAAGAGCAAATATTCTAGCTAATGTGCCTTTGGAGGGCTTTGCACATGCTCAGAAGACTGCGTATGCGGAACAGTAGAAGGAATACCAGTAGTGAAACAATAGTTACAGGTGAGTAAATGTGTTGCATTCTTGGAGGAAATAAATAGAAGGCCAGGTGGAGCCAGACTAATAACAAAGGGAGGGTTGGTGGAGCTTCACAGAGAAACTAAAAATTTTGGCTGTGAGTGGTAGCATCAAAGTACATAGCCATGGCCTCTTGCTCTGAAATATAAACTTTGTGGGAAAATTCAGGATATTCTAACTTGTATACCTAACACCCAATATCAGGTCTAAAATCAAACATCCCCCATTTTACAAAAATACATGTTAAGAAAATGTTTCCAGTGTTCTAGAGCATGTTAATATTGAAAGCTGTATCAGCACTCCATGTCCCTTATTACTAGTGACATGTTGATCGTTACGTGTTGGTCATGCTATGCAAATAAGGTACTGTACACTGTGTGATTTAAAGCAATTATAATTTGTTGATGATTTTTGAGCTTTGCCTTAGATGATTACAACTGCCATAATAAGTGCTCTATACAGAGAATAAAGTATGGGGTGGTATGTGTAACGAGATTTTACACACACCCGAGGGGTTGGATGGCATCGCTCGAGGGGTTTATCCAGGCATCCAACCCAACCTCGAGGGTGTGTGTAAAATTTGAGTTTACACACACCACCCCATATTTTATTTTATATAATTGCTGGGTTAGGCTTTTTCGTCAGAGCCGATTATATAAAATAAATGGTCCGGGTGTGGCTGCGCTCTGGATGATGTTTAGTCGAGTCCTCGGTCGCTTAGCAGCAGTTTACTTTTTCTTGTTTTGTTGTCCCCTTTACGGTGTGATTTTTGTTAGGAAGTTTTTTTTTAAATAGTTACTTATCACCTAGAGATAGTGGAGGCAGTGCGATTTCGACTGACTAAGAAATCTGGTGGCGAGCGGTGAAAACCCAGAAGAGCTGTAGGTTGGGCATGTGCATAGCGAGGGAATCTGTGCGCATGTTTGCTGTTATAAATGCTTCTTTATAATGGCAAATTACGCCACAGTTTCCCTATGGCAAAAGGCCTAACCCAGTTATTATACAGTAATAATAATAATAATAATTATAATAAATTTATTTATATGGCGCCTTTTCCATTGCCAAGGTGCCTAACAATATAAAAAGAACAAGAACATACAACATCAAGCAACAGTTCAATTCAGTTAAAATCACATAACAATCCAGTTAAAATCACATAACAATAAATCAGTTATAAACTTTCAGTTGGCTAAGAAGGCTTGTTTGCCACAGATAGGTTTTTAAGTCCTGCTTAAATCCCTCCACAGTTGTGCACTCCTGTAACTGACGAGGTAGAGAATTCCAAAGGGTGGGGGCTGCGTAAGCAAAAGCTCTTGCACCAGATGACTTCAAATTCACCCTTGGAATCTCTAACAACCCCTCGTCAGCTGAGCGGAGTGATCGACCAGGGCAGTAGGGGACCAGAAGCTCTTTCAGATAGTCTGGGCCCTGTCTACGTAGGACTTTGAAAGTCAGTAAACTGACTTTAAAGGTGATCTGCCACTGTACTGGCAGCCAGTGCAGTTCACGCAGCACCGGAGTAATATGACAGGATTGGGCAGACCCTGTCAAACGCCGGGCCGCTGCATTCAGCACCAGCTGCAAGCAATGGATTTCAACCCCAGAAAACCCTAGATAAAGGGAGTTGAAGTAATCCAAGCGCCAGGACACAAAGGCATGGACCAAGGTAGGAAGGTCGCCAGATGGAACCAGATGCCTAATCCTGGCAATATTCCTAAGATGATAAAAGGATGTTTTGATGGCAGCCGACACCTGAGAATGTAGGGTCAGTCCATCATCAAAAACTATCCCCAGGTTACGCACCCATTCAGAGGTCGGGAGTGAGACGTCACCAAGAAAGATTCCAGATGGCGCACCAACACCCGGCCCCCCCTATCTGACGACCCGGGTCCACAACCAGTACCTCAGTCTTTTCTGAGTTCAACTTCAGGTAACTGGAATCCATCCACTCCTGGATTTCTTTCAGACAGTTATTAAAGTCCGAAAAAGCTCCATCCTGGTTGGGTACAAAAGAAAGGTAGAGCTGAGTATCATCTGCACAGCAGTGAAACCTCAGCCCATACCTTTTTACAATGTCTCCGAGGGGCAGCATATACACCTCGAACAACATGGGTGATGGCACTGAACCCTGAGGCACCCCACAAGACAAAGAAATTGAGCCTAAATAATAAACCCTGGACACAACTCTTTGTGTTCTACCCATGAGAAAAGATGTAGACCATTTGAGGACTGTCCCCAACTGTCCACAGATATGCCTCAGGCACCCTATGAACACCATGTGGTCCACGGTGTCAAAAGCTGAAGAGAGACCCAGAAGAACCAAGATGGTACGGTTCTTCCGATCTCTCGCCATCAGGAGATCATTGAGCACCTGAACCAGCCCTGCCTTGGTACTATGTCTCTTACAAAAACCAGACTGGAGCGGTTCATAGATGTCATGGATGGTCAAATGGTCCTCCAGTTGTGCTGCCACTACTTTCTCAATCACCTTCCCTACAAAGGGAAGGTTAGAGATAGGTCTATAGTTTGCTTGGCAGTTGGGGTCCAAGGTAGCTTTCTTCAAGAATGGTGTCACCACCGCCTCTTTCAGGGAGCTGGGAAACTCTCCAGATTCCAAGGAGCACCAGACAATCCTCACAAGGACCTGGCCAATGATATCAGTACAATTCAAAATTAGGGAATTTGGTCCAGGGTCCAAACTGCAGCACGTAGGGCTCATACTCTGGATAATCCTCATGACATCCATGAACTCCAGCTGACTGAAGGTATGGTGACCTTATACTGATCACAAACAACCCCCATAGGGTGTGCTGGCTGAAGTACCACCCTGATGTCAGCCACCTTATTTGCAAAGAATCAAGCAAGTTCATCGCACTCTAATTGGGAAAAAGCTTTCTGAACATGTAGACAGACTGGGTTGCACAGTCTGTCCACAGTTCGAAAAAGCTGAGCTAGTCGATTCTGAGCAACCACAATCTCCCCGGACAGGAATTCTGCCTTCTTACGGGTGATTGCAGATGTAGACTAAATAATGGTCCATCAATCTAAGGTGGTCGGCATCAAGGGTGGACTTTCACCAGCAATGCTCTAACCTTCACCCTAGTCTCCGCATCACCCTCAAAGTCCCATCAACCCAAGGGGACCTGGGGTGAAGGGAGAGAGGGAAAACATGGACTAGAGCAATGGAGTCCAGAGCCACCGAAATGGCTGAATTATAAGCTGATACTAGAGTCTCTGGATCATTGCTTGCCAACGAGAGGGCCGAGAGGTCAAGTGCTGCTGCTAGGCAATGGGAACTTATATCCCATAAAGGGTGGTACCTAACCATCTCCACAGACATAGGCCTATGGGGGGGTGTTAAAACCAAACCCCACGGTGTAATGATCAGACCACCCAACTAGTTCCACCCCCAAGTCAGATGTTTCGATCCCTAGGAGAAAGATTAAGTCGAGAGATTGTCCGTGTTTATGAGTAGCAGTGGAAACCACCTGTGTAAGGCCCAGAGATGTCATTAACTGGAGGAAGTGTTGACCAAATTGCAAGAGTTTGTTGTCAATCCAGGCACTAAAGTCACTCAAACCATCAATCTGGGTGACTCAAATGCCGTGTCAACGATGAAGTCTGCCACTTCCTGAAGGAATCGCTTCCCATCATCAGGTGGACGGTAGATGAAAGCGATCCGATAGCCTACACCTGCTACAATGGCACACTCAAAAGACAACAACCTCCTCAACTAGTACCCTCGTGAGGTTAAGTTCAGTCTTGAAACAGAACACAACCCTCCCCCACAATCCAATTTTGGGTGGTGTATCACCGAGTACCCAGTTGGAGTCATAGCCTCCAAAATGGGGCCAGAATTTTAATCCAGCCAGGTCTCGGTAATGTATGCCAGATCCACCGTGTCAACAAGGTCTGCAATAATTGCAGCCTTGTTTTTAATGGACCTGGCATAGCACAACACCGCCCGAGTTGGACGAACCTCCCGGGCTGCCCAGGCCATCTGCCTACCACAATCAATAGTGCCCTTTGGTATGGGCACCAGACATGGAGGACCACGGTCAGGATTCCATTTCACCCCAGTGCATCTTCTGGATCCTACCATCCCAACTTGGTGACCCCCCTCGTTCATCCTCCACTGTTCGTGACCCCCCCTCATTTGCATAGTGGGTTCAGCTCTTGCCACTCCTCATGTGGCTATAAATGGGGGGCATAGAGTGCTTAAAGTCCTGATATTGAAATTTATCAGGTCTTGTAATTGAAAACTTTTTCTCAGTGTGTATTTTTTTATAGCAGCGGCTAGAAAGACCTGAAACATACAATAATGGGCTATCCTGAGGTTCTTGTAACACATACAGTACCTCAGTAGCAACTCCCGAGTGTGTGTGGTGCAATCACAAATTTTGAGAACCAATATCAGACTCCAAGATAGTTACACTCACTTCTCAAAAAGTCACAAGGACTGTTTCTTCAATAAGCCCATATTTTATTAAATCATGATTTAGGGAGAGGTCTGTTTTCTGTCACTGGCTGCAAACAACAGGTTTTATCATGATTTAATAAAATGTGGACTTATTGAAGAAACAGGCCTTGTGATTTTTGGAGTAGTGAGTGCAACTATTTTGGAGTTCAGTATCTAGAGGTTCTTGTTCAGATGGGTTTGAACCTGGAGAATCATTGCTGAAATGCCAAAAATTAAATAGTGGTGTGCATTATCCTGCTACCAAATATTGCTCTTGTATTGGATGAGCTGCATCACCTGCCCTGCCTTTATGTCTAGATACATTTTTTAAGGAGTTAGGTATTTATGGCACCTGGTGCCATTATCTTTTCAGAAACCTTGTTCATCCCTGGCAGTTCAGTAGGGGAAGTAGAGTTGCAGAAAGGCATCAGTTATTTATATCAAAATATGTTCTGCACAATGTTTCAGGTGGAAGACAAGGGAAGTTCTTGCAAACAGAGAGAGGGAGAGAGAGAGAGAGAGACACACACGCACAAATAGAAACGTGGAAAGTGATGGCAGAAGGAGACCATAGGTCCATCAAGTCTGCCCTTGGGTTCCCAAGACCTTATGTGCATCCTGGGATCTAGCCCCCCTTCTTGCTCTTATCATTACCTAGCCCCTCATTCCGCCCTTGAGTCCTTGCTCTGTCCCACCCCTTTTTGAAAGCTGTTACAGTACTAGCACTTACTATTTCCACCAGTATGCAGTTCCAGGGCTCCACCACTATCTTTGTGAAAAAAATGCTTTCTCACATCCCGTCTGAAGCTCCTGCTTGGAAGCTTGCATTCATGTCCCCTGGTTGTCAAGCTGGTGATCCTTTGGAATAGTTCCATGTATGGCACCTTGTTTATGCCTCTTCAGAATTTGTAGGTCTCAATCGTATCCCCTCTCTCCCTCCCTCCTTGTCTCCAGTGAGAACAGGTTTATCTCCTTCAGGTGTTCCTTGTACAAAGATTATGGAGGCACTGTATCATCTTGGTCACTCTTTTCTGCACAGTCCCCAGTCTATCCCTGCCCTATTTAAGGTGTGAATTCCAAAACAGGATGCAGTACTCCAGGCGGGGTCTTACTAGGGTCCTGTAGAGTGGGAGGATCACTTTCCTGCTCCTGCTATTGAAACCCCTCCCTATGAACCCCAGCATTTTGGTCACCTTACCATATGCTTTATTGCATTGGCTCATTTGTTTGAAGGTGTTGCATGTGATGACTCCTAGATCCCTTTCCTCCTGAGAGGTGCTGAGTTTGACCCTGTTCAGCCAGTAATCCGTGCTTAGATTACCCTTGCCCAGATGCAGCACTTTGCACTTTTTCATGTTGAACTTCAGCTGCCAGATGTTAGGCAAAGGGAGTAAATGGAACTTGCCATTGGAAAAATGGTTTGCTAGTTTCCATCTCAATTACATTAAAGGCTGATGAGCTCCTTTGGTGCTTTGTGCTGAGGAAGTGGATGAAGTTTTCCATTTGAGGAAACTGCAAGAACAGTTGCAGAGCAGACTCTGGACCTGTAAAGAGCAGGCAGGATAGGCAGATCCTGTCCCCTGATGTTGAATTCTTATTTCAGGAACATTGTGGAGACACATTTATTTATTTATTTATTAGAGAAGTCAGATTTACAACCTTTGAGTCGTGGACTCATTTACAAAGGCACCTCGTTGCAGGGAGGGTAGACATTAATACAGTGTGAGTACAACAATGGTAACATACAGATGCAATACAGAATAACAATAACAACTCATTTACAGCAGTGGTTTACAGAATAGGTTGCATACAGAAGTTACAATCGAAATAAAGGTACAGCCCTGGACATACCAGGGAGGAATACTTATGTGGGAAGAAGGGGGGGGGACAGCAGTCCAGCGGACATTGTCAGGGCTGAGGGCCAGGTGGGAGGGACCCCATTATTACATTACTTAGGAGCAGTTACAGGGAGGAATACCTATGTGGGAAGAAGCGAGGGCAGCAGTCCAGTGGACATTGTCAGGCTGAGGGCCAGGTGGGAGGGACCCCATTATTACATTACTTAGGGGCAATTACAGCCTCCAGACATTGTAGCAGGGAAGGAGGCAGAGGAGGGAGTACCTCCACCTGAAGTTAATCACATTCAAAAATAAATATAGGATGCATAGATGGGCACACAGAACAGAGTAGAGAGGCTATCTTCACTCCTCATTTCCTTAGTCCTATTTTGTTGGGTTTCAGAAAAGCTCACTCCATTGTGCCTTCCTCCCAATCTGATTATCTAGCTTTATTCTTTATGGGATAGACCAGGGTTTACAGTTTCACCATAAAACCACTTTATGGAACAATTACAAGGCTCCTGCACTACACAGTCTTTCAAACACAAGCAAACAAAACATGCCACCAACCCAGCCATCATCAATGCAGAAGAGGTTTGAAAAGCAATATTTCTGAAGAAAAACTTAACTTCACAAACATAACAACTTGGTAAAGTGCAGACATTAAGTAGTGGCAAAGCATGCTTGCAGGACATTCCCAGTGTTTCATGTGTAACTATGCTGAGTGATTGGTCAAGTTTTGTATCGAAGCGAGCAATACGGCGCTGCATTTTACACTAAATGGAGCTGCACAGCATCCTCCATTTCCCAACTCCCAGAGATTACAAAATTAAAATAAAGTAAGTTACAGCTCATAAAGGGAATGCTTTTCTTGTGAAAAGCTTAATCAGAGGGTAAGCCTTTGGAGGTAGTGGGCTGAAAATTTCAACAGCTTTCCTTTAACCATTGCAGGGCTGTGGACTGATACATCTGTCTAGAACTTCAGCACCTTCTAACTCTGTTGGCAGTCTAAGGGTTAATTAACTCTTGGGCTGCTGGCAGAAATTGAAAGTATTGGAAATCTGCACTGATGTGTCAGTCCATGGCACAGCAAGGAGTTAACATTTCATGATCCAGTCAGGTAATAAAGCAATATTGTAATGCTCTCAAAGTCTGCCCAATGTGGGGTGCATTCCTTGGGAGAAGCTCATACTCCTTCCTTTAACTGTTGACCAGCAAATAGCATTCTCAAATTTCTACTTCACTGCTAACTGTGAGATTTACACTTAGGTGACATGCTAAGAGTGTGGCCATGGGTGGGGGTGGGGGAAGTACAACACATTACTTGATGAGAAGACTAGCAGTTGTAAATAGCATTCTCTTATTTCTACTGCACTGGTAAGTATGGGATTTCTATTTGTTCCCACTTGTCTTCTTTTCTGAAGTATACATTTCATAAGCAATCAGATACAAAAAGATAGATAAAAAGAGAAACAAGGCCATGCTATGTTTGCCTTACTAACATGCATCTATCTGCAGTCTACTCTTAACTGCTTAGCTTTCCATTCCTCTAGTAATATTTTTTTCAAATAAAGATGGATGATTGGACCAGAAATATAATCAAATAATGTATATGTCAATCACAACCTGCTCCTAGCCAAGCTGGGCAACATAGGCCTCGACTGCCATGCTCTAAGGTGGTTTGAAAGCTACCTAACTGGTCACACACAGAGGGTAAAATAGAAGGAAGCCATATCTGACTCACTTCCACTAAAAGAGAGAGGGTGCCTCAAGGATTGATACTCGGCCCCCTCCTCTTCTCCCTGTTCACTAATGATCTAAGTGACCACTGTGGTGGGAGCGCTGTCGTCCAGTACATGGACGACGCTGTCATCTATCGCTCCATTGCTAACCTGGCAGAACTCAGTTCCTTACTCCAAGATGACCTACAATCCCTTGAGAACTGGCTCATTGAGAACAGAATGGTCCTCAACATGAGCAAAAGCAAGGCCATGTTATTTGGTCCCATATCCCTCGGTCAGGACAGAAAACAACTCCTACATCTCATGTCCACGGCCGGCACCTGCATAGAAGTAGTGACCTCCCTAAAATACCTCGGTCTCACCTTGGACCAGGGTGTCTCCCTCAAGATCCATGTGGACCAAGTCACTAAAACTATACATGGGAAACTAGGTACCCTCTATCGATTAAAAGACCAGCTGGTACCGGAAGCCAGGGTCACCATCGCCACCAGCCTCCTCCTCCCGACACTCACATATGCCACCCCAGTCATATATGGGCTGATGAAGACAGAGAAGAACAGATTCCAAGTGCTATACAACTAGGTAGTGCACTTTGCCTCTCTAGTAAACCCCAGGAATCATCATTGCAATACCCAGTCCCTGCTCAACTGGCCATCACCGGACGCTCGTCTCCAGTACCCTTTGCTAAGCCTAGCCTACAAGCTAATAAGCCCTGCTCCTCCCCCTACACTGTCTGGACTCATCGCCTTAAAGCCCAATCCCCAGCCCCTCCGTTCTGCAGGATGAACTCTCCTACAAGTCCCCAGAGTAAGAACCAATGTGGGCGGCAAGTCTTTTGCCCACACTACTCCCACCCTGTGGAACACACTGCCTCCCAGTGTGCAGGAAGCTTCCTCCATTAAAAGTTTCCGCACTAGGCTCAAGGTCCACTTGGAGACAGTCAGTACCTACTACTGTATCACCCCCTGAGACCACTCCTCAGATCTTAAGGTTCCCCCAGACCTCCCCTGACTCTGGTTGGTCCAGCACTATCTATCAACTTTGCAGCCCCCCCATTTTACTTCTCATGTGTGATAATTGAATGTTACTGTAAAACATGTAATTCATGCTCACTGCTTCACTATACTGAACCATACCGCCTGTAACCCATGCAAATCATGCTCACTGCTTCACTATGCTGAACCATACCACCTGTAACCCATGTAAATCATGCTCACTGCTTCACTATGCTAAACCATACCACCTGTAACCCATGTAAATCATGCTCACTGCTTCACCATGCCAAACCATACCACCTGTAACCCATGTAAATCATGCTCACCATTTCACTTTCTGTTCTCTGAAAATCCCGGGTCTCCCCTGAAAAAGGGACCTCCAGGGCCCAGTGGGCTCACCCGGTCACCAAAATTTAATAAATAAATAAATAATAAATACATATGGATTTCTATTTTGAATTTTATCTGAATATTTTATTGCATGAAAGTAATAAAAAGCATGCTGAACAGGCTGTCTCTGTTCTAAAATGATATTTGTGTAACATGTGAATTTGTTAATATTTAAAGTTTGCAGCAAATGTTTCATATACTTGCCCTCGAGCCCATTACCTTGAAAGAAAATCTGAGAAAGTTGTGCAGTCAAGACCAAGTTAATTTCTAAGAGCTTTATTGTAGGCTATTACCAATCTTGATGCCTGGCCAAGAAAATTCTGAACACAGCTGACATCTTTTACAGTAAATGAATAGTTGCATGAATAAACTCATTACGGGGATATGATTTTATTATAAATGCATAATAATTTATGCTGATAGTGATATTGCTGGTAGCATGTGACAGCGATTATGGGTAGAACTACAGCTCGTATGTTGGAGGGGGGCTGCACACCACTCAGTTCTGTGCACAGTTTTGCTTTCAGGATCAGGGTGGATTGGTAGTAGAAAGCCAAGTATTCGTAGCATGAAGTAGTCAGTGAGTGCACGTCTCCAAAATCTTATCATGTAAGGAAGGGGAGATTTGATTGAGGGAGGGGGCAGGAACTGAATACTCTGATGCTGGAATAGTGTGGTGAGGGGATGATGTGAGGGGCTGTCATTATGCTGTCCTTGAGGGGGGCCAAATGTCAGGCAATGAAGCGTGGGTGGGGGGGTTAAACCAATGTCAGCATAGCTCAGTTTGCAGCACATCTACCTAAGGGCCAAAGGATCTTGGGTTCTAGTCCCACACTGGGATTTGCACACACCATAACCACTGGTACCTGAGTGCAGTACTAAGGGGATACTGTACTGTCCTATGGCACTTCTTGAAAAGAGTAGGAACATTTCCCCAGTGTACTGGCCAAATTTTCCCCATTCACCAAAATACCACTAACCACCTAATCTGGTTTAATTTCAGTTGGCTTCCATCTGTGTCAACAAAAACTAATAAAAAAAAACAAAAAAAAAAAACAGTAAATGTGTTTGGTGCTAGTGTTGAACTTATGGTTCCAGTGCCGGGTAGGGGAAATTGTAGGCATGTCTTGCACAGTCAGCAAAAGTGTAATCACTGACAGGAGGCTTTTCAGAAGGCAATGGAGAATTCTGTTGGAAATGTCAAGTGCTGGGGTGGGGGGTGGCCTGTGATTGCAAGGCTCTAGGAGCATTAGTTCAAAGTAGCGGCACTATGTCCAAACTCTCATGTGGGCACTGCATAAAATAAAACTGGAAATGAGAAAGTTGTGCAACCTACAATACGAGGTTCAGCCTGTGTGTGTGTGAGGGGAGCACTGCCTTATTTTAAGAAGTTCTTTGGGGGCGTTTTTCTGTCTGACTCAAGTGCTATAAATATGGTTGTCATTGGTAAAATGTGGAATGTATCTAGCATCATTCTATTTACTGCATGCAAGTCATGTAAGATACCAGTGTCTTACTGTGTCATTTTTTTTTTCAAAAGTTTTACTAGGAAAGATATTCTAAGCTGATCCTCCTGTGTGTGTGTGTGGGGGGCATGAGCAATATTGTAGACAGCCACTGATTTCTAGGTGGGGAGAATGTAAACTGCTGGCGATCTGAGAAGGGATGCGACATTGCCCATATACAGATCAATGGTGAGGCTACACTTGGAATATTGTACCCATTTCTGGAGTCCTCATCTGAGAAAGGGAATAGATACGCTGGAGTCAGTGCGGTGATCGGTCACCAAAATGATGCAGGTCCAGCAGGACAAATCCTATGAGAAATAGCTAGAGGCTCTGAACATGTAATCGCTTGAAGCCAGAAAGGGGTGGTGGGGGGCTGGGTATGAGACCAATAAGTTTCTAGTGGAAATAAATACCATGACTAGTGCAGGCCTATTGATTAGAAATAGGGATGCATTCATGAGGGAGCACAGTTGGAGGTTGGTGGTGGTGGCGGTGGCAGGGTAGGGGGTAAATTCACTAAAAATACCACCAACAGCTTAATGTGATTCAAGTTCAGTTAGTTACCATCTGTATCTCCCACTCCCCAGGTATCAGGCTGAAAATAAGTAGAATTGCTTAGCCCTCATTTCCTGGTCAACAAAAACTAAATAAATAACATTCAGAATGGCAGTGGGAATTCCTTCCTCTTGGAAGTTCTTTTTCACTTCTACAATGGGCAGATTCTATGGGCCCTCTGTCTTTATTTGTCACCAGTGTCCATGTTTCTGTGCTTGGAGGATGAGGTTAGCCTGTCTGGTGAAGATAGTCTTGTCAAATCATGAAGTGTTTCCAGTGCTAGGGGGCACACTGTGGTGTCCCTAAAGACACCAAAAAGGTAAAGATGCAGGAGAAAAAGATGGGCTTAGTGCAGTGGTGCGGAGGCTTTAAAATGGGGAAGGAGAGAGGAGGTTATAAAGAACACAACAGACGAAGTTAGGACAATGTAAGTATTTATTTAGCAAGGCTCTGAATGGCATGCCAAGTTTCTCCAGTGCTTCAAGCATATGGCATCACAGGGTAGAGTCAGGAGAAGAAGCAGTGAATAAGAAAGCTGAGGTGGGGGGGGAGCAGCATTTTTGTGGTACTGAGTACAACTCTGAATTTGCTGGGAGGAGTGCAAGATCCTCTTGGTGTTTCACTGCCGTTTCATGCTATGACATGCTGTGATGGCTGGTGCACGCAGTTCAAGCGGACTGCCAGGGTATCAGTTATGAGGTGGAATTATTAAAAATATGTCAGTTTTTCATATGAGATATTGCCACTGTGCATTCTGTACTAACAAAGGGACTGATGCAGGCACTGTATTCCTGTTTCTGGATACCCTCGGGAAAAGTCAGACAATGACCTGCCTGTGTACTTTTAAAGCAGCTTTGCAGCTGTGTTGGCTCTGACCAAAGCTTGTCTTGTGTACAGCTGTCTGTATGTGCTGCATACTTCAACAAGCTCAGTCCCGACAACCTGAAATGTTTCATGCACTGCTAGCTTTCTTATTGTTTCTTAGTTTAGTCTGCATTCTCCGTTCCATCCCTTTCTCACAGCTGACTAACTAGTATGGGATTCGATTGCAAAGTTCTCACTGACAACACCAGTGCAAAATAAAAATGAAAAACACAGTCAAATATAGCAAAGATAAACTTTAACCTAAACTTAACTGACGTCACATTCTAGGCACTATCACAAGCAAATCTCTGACTGTCATCTAGTTAAAGTGTAACAGCTAGCTATCCCACATCAAATGACTAAGATATAATATCTCTAGAAGGGAAAACAACCAAAAGGAATGCAAAATACCCACCAAACAGGGCTGCAAAAAGGCCAAAAGATTTCTGTGAGGAGAAACAATAAACATATCTTCAGACCTTAGGAACCTGCTCAGTACTGATCTAGCTAAACCCCTGTCACACTTATACATGCCTGTCAGGCAGAATGATGGCAATCTGTTCAAAAGAGGCAGTTTAATCAATATTTTCAGTGGGCTAAACAGATACAGCAGCAGCCCTGGTAAATGAACTTTGACATATCAAAGGTACAGCATTTAGACAAGCAAATAAATATTGAAACCTGCAAATAAAAAAAAAGCGGCCTGCCCTAGTCTCAACAATGAGCTACACACGTAGCCCATAACCTGTGGTGACCAATACAGGTTGTATAATTGTGGCACCTTTAGCACTGCAAAAGCACTGACTCTGCCATAGAAAGATTGGTTTGAGACTAAATTTCATATCTGTCACCAAGGAAATGAAAACTTACAACAAAGTGATTTTGTACTAAAACATGATAGCAGTAGTCTTCAGTACATTACTCAGACCACATCCTTTCAAATGAAGAATCATCAGGGTTGCTAAATGACACACAAGCAACAACAGACTTACACATGCACAAACAACCTGGAACAGAAATGTGCTCTGTGGAAAGCTTTTTTCTATATATTTCAACCTCCAGAAGCAACGACAGCTCCTTCAATTGTCAGAGAAATAGAAGAAACAAGACAGGATCTGGTATGGCAGACAACCGCCAGGAGAGCGATATATATATATATATATATATATATATATATATATACATATATATATATATATACATAGGATACATGATGGGCGGGTGGGATATGGAAATATTCTGACTCCTGCAGAGTGAGCTCTGTATTCTCACGAGTGCCAAAGGCACAAGTGAGAATGCACAGCTCACAATGCAGGAGTCAGAATATTTATTATCCTACGATCTGCACATCATGTGTGCAGTTTATATCACTGGGGTGAGAGCTTTAGGAAAATTTTCTGTTTCTGAGTGTTTCCTGCTCATTCTGTGTGTGTGTCGGGGGGGGGGGTTTGAATGGACTGGGAGTGAGAAACACAGCTGAGTGTGTTTTGGAAAGTTAATTGAGTGATTCAGAGGCTCACTGAGAAAGGCCCTGTCCACACTATGCCTCTGTAACGTTACAGAGTGCCCAAACCATTACCGCAATGGTTTGCATTTACACCTGTAATGTTACAGAAGGTGTTTTCATAACCATTGTTGAAACCACATATGAGGTGGTTTCAACAACGGTTATGAAACCGGTTATGCCTCGGTAACGTTACCGGGCGAAGTGTGGATGCGTGGCACCGGTCCCCTAGCGCAGTGCAAGCTGCATTGTGGGATCGGGTGCTGCCATAACGGTCGGCCAGCTCCCAAAGTGTGGACCGGCGGTGCGGGTCCCGTAATGGACACCGCGACAGTGTGGACACACTGCACCGCTCCCCGGTTGTAACGGTTTCTATCCGTTACGGGGTCTGAGCAGTGTAGTGCAAGGCCAAAGACAAACTGCTGCAGGTAGTGGTAAGAGAGAGAAACTGCTTTGTAAAAGTGTCATTTAGAATTCAGGTTGTTTGGAAGATCAGATAAGCACAATAATGGGCTAGGAGTGTTAGAAACTCAGTGGGACAGAACTGAGAGTGTTTTGCAAAGCTAATTGAATAAGTTGCAGCTTTAGTGAGAAAGAGAAACTGTTTTTGAAGCAGTTTCCTTTAGAATGCTATCTGCAGTGCAGATATTCTCACTCCAGTGACATCGGCAAAGTGAGGATAAATGTGATATCCTCACTCTGGTGATGTCATCAGGATTTCTCCTCACTCCAGAGAAAATAACACAGGTTATTCCACTGGAATAGCTCTCACCCTAGTGGTATAAATATATATATATATATATATATATATATTTATTTATAAAGTGGATAGGAAAAATCTGTGAAAATCAGCTTCCCTGACTGGATAAAACACATCACATGTACAGTATCTCACAACAACCATATGCCTCCCACTATGACTGCATGCATGCACTGCTTTCCATGCACACAAGAAGCGGCAGCTCAAGATATATTGACCAGAACTAGAACAAAAAGCAATTCTATGTAACAAAAGTAACTCTAGCTCAGAACAGGCAAAGGAGATGAAAACGTTCACTACTAGGACATTATAACGCTGGTGTTTATTTTGGTAAAAAAAGCACAGTAAAAAGATATAGATTTTCTGAGTACACAAAGTAGTAGCACCCCCCATCAAGAACATCAGTGTTTCACTGACGCTTTGTCAAGACTACTTTCCATGCCTCAGAACCTTCTCACCACCAGCCAGATCACTGCACAGCTGGCACACACAGGCTGCCAAACACAGACCTGGCACACACAGGTGTCCACAACCATAAGGAAGTAAATCTATATAGCTGTCCCACACTGCAAACAATTATCTGGTTTATCTTGCCATGATTTTTATAAGTGAAAAGTAAAAACAACAAACTTATCTGGTTAATTCTGCCATTTTTATGCTGTTTTAAGTCTAATGATTTTCACTTTCTTGCTTCAATGTAGCGTGACCGAGCAGTATTCATGCCGCTAAACAATATGCATCCAGAACTGTAGAATCAGGAACATTCTGTTGAAAAAGCATGTAAAGTATGGGGCTTTAAAGGAGTTTAGTCAGGTTTTCCTAAAAAAAGCTACCGGCTTCAGAAGCGTAGACACAAGCTTGAGTGAGCATTGCTCATGATTGCATCTACTCTTCTGAAGCTGCCGACTCGCTCGCTTTCCTGGCTTGACAGTCGATGGCTTCTTTTAGACAAACCTAACTAAATTTACCTTAAACCCCATACTTTGCATGCTTTTCAACAAAATGTTCCTGACTCTACACCTTTGGAACCATATTGTTTAGCGGCATGAACACTGCTTGGTCATGTTACAGTGAAACAAGATAAAACAGATCATTTTTTTATCACTCTTTACCTATAAAATCATGGCAGGATCAACCAGATAACTGTTTTCCATCACTTTAAACCTGTCAGAATCATGAAAGGGTTAATCAGATCTCCTAAGTGAAACACAATTTGTGCCAGAAAGAGAATACTTCTTGCCCCCCATATTTGTAGTCATTTTATTTGATAGATAATCCACTACAGGACATGGTTGTGCCTGATCATGCACGTCTTGGGTGGTTGAACACACTCTGCCTGCGGTCTTGTGCATCACAATGCACACCAAGACATGCATATATCAGAGAACAACTGCACACCCTGTAGTGGGACTTGTGTCCAACAGAAAAGTCCATTATCTATTTCCCTGTATATTGTGCCAATTAAAGTTATATACCACAGTCATTAAAGTCATATACCATGGACAGTTGCGGTATATGATTTTAGTGGCTGTGGTATATGACTTTGTAGCAGGTCCACTCTTCTCCCAGCTAGGTCCCAAAAACTGTGATTGTTTTCTCAGTATGGGGAGCAGGAAGGTAAGAGAAAAGCATTGTAAACTGCCATTTTTTTTACTTGTTGGGGGGCCAAGCTCAAACTAACAACAAAATGAGTGAGGAGGAGTGTACTCACCAAGTCCTCCATGCAACTGTTGCCAATGCAGACAAGAACTGGGCATCTTTCGCAGCTTGACTGAAATCACAGGGCACTCCCAACCGCCACAGTGCACTGCAGATCACCATGCTTATGTTGATCCAGACTGCACTCCCCTTCTCCGTGTTGACCTCAATTGCACTCCTGACTGCCATGCCGACCCTCAAAGGCACATGCTAGGGGAGCACCAAAAGCAATTGCTGACATCCGTAAGTGTCACTTTTAAGTCAACAGGGATGTGTGTGAGTTGCCCATGAACTGTAAATGTGATAACATAAATTCTGCTGCTAATCAGAATTGAACCCACGACTGGCTGGTCTAGGACATGTACAGTAACAGCGATTATTGCTGAATTATGACTCTGATTGAAACTGTGAACTGTGCTCAAACAGGAAGCTGGAGCTGCAGGCTACCCACTACCTCAAGCTATGTGCACTTCTTTTGTAAATTGTTGTCATTTTATAAAAAGAAGTTATGTCTAAGTGTCATGTCCTGTGTCCAAGTGATTTCTGCAAGGGTACCGTGTTAAACCAGTGACTACATTGCAACAGCTAATGCAATCTCGCTTAATGTTATGGGTTGTAATTAAGTTAAGGCCTACCCCAAGTTGTCATGTGAAGATTGTTACAGTGTACAGTGAAAAATGAAAGTGAAATCTGTATTTTGACAGCCGTGAGTTGCTGTTTTTACCCCCGGAGCCCAGGAGCTAGTGAAGAATGTGACAAAGAAGAGGTACTCATCAGAATGAAGCTGGAATGGTAGAAACTGAGGGTGGTACCCAGGCTGTGTTGATAGTTCGGGCAGTCAGGTAGTCACTGGTCTCCATCCTTTCAGCATAGATGCAGCAGAATGGAGAAGGTAAATAGTTCTCCCAAAGGGACACAAGTTGTGTGCCCCAGGCAGAGACTGTTGGTGTGCAGGAACTTTATAGTCACTCCTAAGTGGGCCATGCCTCCAGGGCTGTTGTTCAAGTGTCAAGCCTGGGAACTGCACAAGGCACATTAGGTGGCTCCCATTGAGACTGTACCATCTAAATACCCATCGACATGGGAGCTACCACTAATGCTATTGCCCGACCCCCTCCTCTCCAAAGGGATTTTACGTAGGGAGAGTCTGAAGTGGGGGTTGTGTTACATAACCAAAACGTTACTATTTTAGATGTAATATTTTTATTTTGAGCTGCAAAGCAAAAAAGTCTTATTTTTCTGTAAGCCTTTTTAACATAGAAAACATAGAAATTGTTGGCAGATAAGGACCGCTAGGTCAATCTAGTCTGCCAGTAAGCCCCCCCCTTGTTTGTGGCCTTTGACCCTATTTGGTCAGTGGCTTTCCTCATCTCCTTCCTTCCTCCCTTTAGGGTTCCCTTATGTCTATCCCATGCATGTTTAAATCCCTCTACTGTGCTTGCTCCCACCATGTCCCGTAGCAGACTATTCCATGCATCCACCACTCTTTCCATGAAGAGAAACTTTCTCACATTACCCCTTAACCTGCCTCCTTCCAGTTTCATATATATATATATATATATATATATATATTTATTTATTTATTTATTTTTAACCAGGAGAGACACATTAAGCTGAAGCTTGTTTCCAAATGTGACCTGGCCCCTTGTTCTTGTACTCTTACTATAACGGAAGATGTCCTTCCCTTGCACCTTATTTATGCCCTTAATGTACATGAATATTTCTGTCATGTCACCCTGATTCCTCTTCTTCTTCAGTGAGTACATATTGAGGTTGTTTAGTCTCTCCTCATATTCTTTCTGGTGCAAGCTCCATACCATTTTTGTCCCTCTTCTCTGAACCGACTCCACCCTGTCAATGTCCTTGCAATGGTGCAGCTTCCAGAACTGTATACAGTACAATACATCAATAGAGTACAGTACTATTGTATTTTTGTGTTGATCATTCCCATTAAACAGTCTAACAGAAGGGGAATCAATGTGGATTTATGACTTTTTTTAAACTTTATTTTTATTTTAATAAAAAAATAGTACATAGCAATCCATTGTGGAATAGGTTTCTATCATCACAATACAATTCCACCACTGGTAAACTTATATTACAACATAGTTCACAATGGGTAGTTAGTTATGTAATACATATTATCAGAAAGCCTAACAGGCAGAGATCTTTGAGTATCCACCCTATCTAAATATACAGTATAGTGTCTCTCTACCTAGAATTTCCCATCTTGTTATGATTACGGCACAAAATATCTACATTTAGTCATTATGTGCATTACCCATCTAGTCCATCTATTATTAAATAATTCAAGTTGATTTCACAACGTGTGGGTCAGTTTTTCTAAATGATATACCAAAATCATAAGGTCACTTCAGTGATGTATGTCTGGACTTGATTGTGATAACCACATAGTAGTGATAACTTTTTTTTGCTATAGTGAAAGCTATATTAAAAAAATATTTTGATGTTTACTCAGGAGCTTAGATGGGTAGTCTAAAAACAAAAATATATTTGCTGTTAAGGGAGGGAAAGTGGGGCTAAGGTCAGGTACCCATACATCTAACTCTAACCAAAATTGAAGCAGTTTGAGACATGACCAAAAAATAAGTGCTTGATGTGCAAATTGGTTACCACAGCAACTCCAACAAGCATAATATGGAGATCTATTAAATTTCAGCAGGACAACCAAGGATAAGAAGTAATGTACAATAGTTTTCATTGCAAACTCCTTCCAGCAATTAGAGGAGGAGATTATGTGCTGTTGTTGGTATATTTTAAACCAGTATTCTCAGAGAATATGTGTAGTTAATTCTTGCTTCTATTTTGTTTTGCGAACTCTAAGAGTCAATATTGGTGGGGTATTGATAGCTGTGTAGGTTAAAGATATAAAATGAGGAGGAAGCCCTTGAGTTTGGGTCACCTGTAATAGCAAGATGATTGTATGCATCGATTCTCTGCTCTTGTCAAAGTATATTTTTGTTGTAAAAAATTAAAAGGGTGGAACTGACTGTTATCAAACAATTGATGATAAAAGTGGAGACCTTGTCTTCCCCATTGAACACATTGATGGTCCATATGGTTTAGTTTGAATGTAGTGTTACCCCTATCTGGTATGCTGTTTGTATCTGACAGCAATACCAGGTGGGCTGGGTTCGGGGAGGAATATGTCACTTGGCACAAAAGCTAGGTTTGGCTACTCTGCACAGGGGCACCCAAGTAACTCTGAACACAGGAAGCAATAACTGTAATGTCCAATACCAGAAGTGGGATTCTAAAGTGTGGCTTTTTATCACATTCAAACAGAATAAACAAAGCATAGATGGACCCCCATGGGGCTACACTCCTGGTAATGCAGATTAAAGGAGATCAGAACATATCCTCATCACTTTATCCCTCAGACTCTACCACACACTGGGCACACAGCCCGGACTTGTATGCTGCTTTGGGTGACACAGCCCGAACTTGCACACTGCTCTGAGTTTTCCCTGTCTCGGCTCCCTTGCCAGCCAATTGGACACCTTCCAAACTTCATGGAAACATTTTCTGGTGGCTCCCTAAACCACCTAAGAGCACCTCGACTCCATCAGGGAATCCTCCTCTTAATCCCACATCTGGGTACTTTTCTCAAGCACTGGCCGAGTACCTGAGGGAAAGCAAAAGATGTCTCAGAGCAAATCCGTAGAGGTGAATTTGGTTACTACTGATGGGGGGGGGGGGCTCCCACCTCTCGCTCCCAGAATTCATACCCAGCCATTTCTCTGGACTGTAAACACCTCATCCTTTAGCACTCTGCTGTGTAGATTCTTGCTAAATGTATTTCACATTTGGTCTACTTGTCTTGCTTCCCATTTGTGCTGGACTGGAACATACTTAAAAATAAGAGACTTTGTCCATTACTCTAGACCCCCCACTGAGTTAAACAGTCCAATGCCCACATCTTCAAACTGTACTTGGCTGTCTTTTCCTGACCCCACAGTAACAGTCCCTTTAGTTTCCTTCTGTTTCAGGTGTAAACCCGTGGCTCTTTTTCAGAGCGAATTCACCCTTTGGTTGCAGGTGCCCCACAGGCATTTTCTCCTCAGGAATCTCTTACAGAGCTTCTGGTGCCTCAGCACAACTCAGACAGGCAGCTTCTTTCCCTTAGCCGGACCCAAGGGGTTTGCCCCTGAAAAACAGGCACACACCTTCCCCCTATACCCTCAGGGATGGGGCTATGAACCATTGAGAGTGGCCTCCACCACTTCAATTACCAGTTCCTGTGTTCCTCTTCAGATGGAAACACACACCAAAAACAAAAGTAGCTCTGCAACAGAGCTTAAAGCTCTGGGAGCCTGCACACACTCTGCTGCACTACAGTCTCTCACTCAGACTGTACATTGACTGGCTTCAAATTCCCCAGTGTTCTACTCTAACCTCCAACTGCAACATTCCAATGTGGCTTATGCAGCTGCAACAGTTCTAAAATTATGTCATCCCTCAGTCTCAGCTGAGACTGAGAACAGAGGGAGACAGTGTGAAATCCATTTAACTGGAGTTTCACAAGCTGCCTTCCCTGCCTACCACTAGGTCTTACTGGGATTCTAGTAACCCTGGGTAACAGGGGGGTTACAGTAGCATAATGTGCTATGGTGCCCATAGGAGCCAATGGCTTGAGTAGGCATGTATTTGCCAGAATACTGTTCCATACTAGGAGAATATTTCTGGAAAATGTTCTGTTAGCTGCTCTGGAGATAAAGGATTATTAGAGAGTAGCATTTTATGACTTGAATAGTTGAAATGATCAGCCTCCAGGATTTTCCAATTGACATCGTAGGACTGGTCCAACCATGTTGCTACATGGTGAATCTGTGTGGCCAGAAAATAATGCTTTAAATTTGGTAGGGGCATACCTCCTTGTTGTTTTGGTGGTTACAATTAACTATATGGTATCTGAGGAGTTTTACCTTCCCATGTTAACCTTGCTATATGCTTATCCCATTTATTTATTTTATTTATTTGAATTTTGGTAACCAGGTAAGTCCACTGAGACTATAACAGTTCCTTTTACAGGGACGACCCAGAAGAGCAACAAGAGAAGTACAGTACAGAGCAATTTCACAGTTAGATAATTCAAATCAAGTGCAATTTCACAGAAGGATAGCAGCAAAAACAAATCATAATAAAGAACAATGGTCATCAGGCACAGCAAAATACAGTAATGTTAGCAGCAAAAATGATAAGTAAGTGGCTAGGCAGCTAAAATATTACAGTTATACAAATTTGTGCAAAAGTCAATCATGAGATCAAGTGAAAAAAGGTACAAAAGGGTAGTCAGTGTGGACGGCAGGGAGTGAAGCATGGGTAGGGAGTCAGACAGGAAGAGATGGAGTGAAAACAGCAGGGTAGGGGTTTCTTAGGCATCACCAGAAGCAGGAATGTGTAGCAGTAGCAGACAGAGAGAGAGGTGAGCAAATTGGAATGGAACTTGGGAAGAGCGAGGCAAGATAGGAAGGAAGGAGGAAGAGAGTTCCAATCAGACACTGCTGCAAAAGCGAAGAACTTATGGGCAGTAGCTAGCTGCAGATTAGGTCATATGAGAAGGAGGAGGGAGGCAGATCTGACAGCCCAAGAGGCTTGTCTACGGTGGACAATCTCACTGAGGCAGGGAGGGTACATTTATGGACCAACTTATGCATGAGATTCAGGGTGGAATATCTCAGTTTAGACTCATATGGTAGCCAGCTTAAAGCAGACAGGATGTAACATTGATGGTGACGGGCGTTGACCCCCAGTATGAACCTACCAACTCTATGATATGCCTGAGTTAGGAGAGATAGGGTAGTGGCATTAGTAGATAGTAACAGAGGAGCACCATAGGTTAGGAGAGGGAGAAGGGAAGAGGGAAGAGGAAGCAATTTTAAAGCAAGAGACAGAGGTGAGAAAGGGGAGGCTACAATAGAGGAGACCAAATTTTTGGTTCAGGGATTTAACTATAGTGGATGCATGGATATTAAAGGAAGGTGAGGAATTGAGGGAGATGCCCAAGTATTTAAAGGTGTGGGCAGATTCCAGGGCATCCCCATTCAGAGATGTAATGTTAAGTGTGTGTGTGTTGGGGGGGGGGGGTTCTAGGAGAGGAGGATGGGAGTGAGAATAACATATTTTAGTTTTTTTTTTTTTTCATTAAGGATGACATGATTACACATGAACCAGCCTAGCCTTCTAGGGCAGAGAAGTCAGAGGCAAGGTCACTGTTTATTTGATTAACGTCAGGAGAGGAGCGATATATGATAGCATCATTTGCAGATAGGTGCACAGATACACCACCGCAATTGCTGGGTAAATTACTGATGAACAGGGAGAACAAAGTTGACCCAAGAATAGAGCCTTGTGGCAAGCTACGTGTTACAGGTCTAAGGCTAGTGAGGGCACAAGCCCACTTAACCCTTTGCGATCACCAGGACAGATAGCTGTGGACCCTACCCAGGGCACTATTATCAAGACCAAGCTTGAGAAGCCATTGTAGCAGCAGACCATGAGTCACCAGGTTGAATGCTTTAGTCAGGTCAACAAAGATAGCACCAGTGGTAGTTTTAGCCAATCAGTGGCCCTGGCATTGGAGCAAAGAGAGAAGTCAGAGAAGGACCATATCTGTCACTGATTCCTGTGGTTGTTGAGTTTGAGAAGAGTGGCTGGAGGAGGCGCTGTGCCTCGATGTTGGCAGTGGATTCAGGTATGCCCGATCAGGGGCCGCTGCCTAAGGGGAGAGACCGGGAAGAACAGCCATAGTTAAAAGGCTGTAAATTGATGGACGTGGAAGAAACCAGAGGAGATAGAAGCAGTTGGGAGAGACAATGAGGGTGCTTAAGTTAACTAGGCAAGAGGCACCAGCAAGGTTACAGAGTTTTGGTGGGGGGGGGAGAGAGGTTAGTGCAGAGAAAGGTGGGTAGGCAGAGAAAAATCAGGCAATAAAAAAATACAGTTTAACTTAGAACTAATCCACCAGAAAGAGCTGTGAATACTATCTGGCTAGCTAGAATATAGCTAGTTCTACAGTTTACTCTAGTGAACTACACTAAACAGCACAGTTAGGCAGTAGCAAAAATTTCCCAAATGTCCCCAAGAGTAAAATATCCTCAGGAGTAAACAGTACAATTACAGGGTAGCTTAGCTTGGAGCCACTGAGTCCACTTGGCATGAAGGCAGAAAGGCAGAGTAAACAGTACAAGAGGGGCTAGCAGTGTCAGCCAATCAGTAGCTTCCACTGGCAGTTTTAGCCAATCAGCAGCCCTGGCAATTGGAGCAAAGAGAGAAGCCGGAGAAGGGTTGTACCTGCCACTGATTCCTGTGGGTGTTGAGGTTGAGGAGAGCAGCTGGAGGAGGTGCCGTGCCATGCCTCAGAGTTGGCGGTGGGTTCAGGCATGCCCAATCAGTGGCTGCCGCCTGGCACTGATTCCTGTGGGTGTTGAGGTTGAAGAGAGTGGCTGGGGGAGGCACCATGCCTTGGTGCTGGTGGTGGGTTCAGGTGTGCCCAGTCAGGGGTTGCTGACTAGTGTCGATTCCTGCGGGTGTTGAGGTCGAGAAGAGTGGCTGGAGGAGGCACCGTGCCTTGGTGTTGGTGCCTGATTCAGGCATGCCCAATCAGGGGCCACCACCTGGCACTGATTCCTATGGGTGTTGAGGTTGAGGAGAGTGGCTGGAGGAGGCACCATGCCTCGGTGTTAGTGGTGGGTTTCAGGCTCACCTGATCAGGGGCCACTGCCTGGCACTGATTCCTGTGAGCGTTGAGGTTGAAGAGAGTGGTTGAAGGAGGTGCTGTGCTTCAGTGATGGCGCTGGGTTCAGGCACACCTGATCAGGGGCCACCATCTGGTGCTTATTCCTGTGGGAGTTGAGGCTGAGGAGAGCAACTGGAGGAGGCACCTTGTCTCAGTGTTGGCGGTGGGTTCAGGGTGCCCGATCGGGGCCACCACATTCCTGGAATGATGTTTGCGGTGGAGACACTGGAAGAGTTTGGAATAAGTAAAGTAATCTTGGTAGATTATTCATGTGAATAATATTAATTTTATTATGTAATGGTAGAGGTAGGACACACCATCTATCTATCTAGAACAGAGTATATTGTGTGTAGTAACTGTGGAGAATTGAGCTGTGTGTGGTTGTGTGCCCCTGTCTCCCCTACCCCTGCTTCACATCTCTGTGTGTGCATGCTCATTGCCATGCGTGCCCCTGCATGTGTGCTGTACCTGTTTGTGGGGCCCATGCATGTGTATCACACCATCTACCTGTGTGCACCATAGTACTCCTGTGCAATGGTGGCCCGGTGTTGTTGCACCTGCTGTTGCTGCTGGGGATTCCTCAGCCCAGGGGGTGGCTGTCCACCTCCCTGCAGCCCATTGCCTCCATTGTCCCCACTACTGTCACCCTCATCAGCCTCAATAGCTATCCCACGGTCAATGGCCATGTTGTGCAGTATGCAGCAGGCCAGGAATAGGCCACAGGCTTTCGAGGGGCTGTACTATAGGGCACTGCCTGACCTGTCTAGGCAACAGAAACATGCTTTCAGCATGCTAAAGGCATGCTCGATGATGTTGTGCATGCTGGTGTGTGCCTCATTGTAGTGTTCCTCTGCTGGGGTCGACGGGCACCGGTAGGGGATGATCAGCCAGGGCTGCAGTGGATAGGCACTGTCCCCTGTGTGGAAAATGACATGGTTAGCCCTTTGCTGTTCTATGCTGCATCCCTTGCCTGTCCCTGGCACCCACGCCAACATGCACACCCTGTCCTCCCCCATCCCACAGTCTGCTCTGCCCATCACCCCTTACCCTTGCCATACTTACCCACTAGGTGGCCCATGGGGATGTCCCCATGTTGAAACCTGTGGCACATTACAGAGCTGTGCCAGATGAATGCATCATGTGCACTCCCAGGGTGTGCGGCATGGACACTGGTAATGCGCCCCATGGCATCGCACACCACCTGGCAGTTGACACTCGGGTTCCACTTCCTGTTTATGTATGTCACACCTGCAGGGCCAGGTGGCATGCAGATGCCCATGTGGGTGCAGTCAATGGCCCCAATCATGCCAGGCATATGTGTTACCCTGTGGAAGTCCTGCATGGTTGCTGTATGCTCTGCCTGTGTGCTGGGGAAATGGATGAATTCTGAAGCACGTGGCAACAGAGCATTGAGGAACTGTGTGAGGAGGCGGGATGTGACTGACTGGGTTAGGTCTGTGGTGTCCCCTGTTGGTCTCTGGAAGGTGCCTGTGGTGAGCAGGCACATGACGGCTGTCACCTTCATCTCCACAGACATGGTGTAGCTCCGTCTGGCAGGTGCCTTCATCTCCTCACTGCACAGCTTGCAGAGCTGCCTCAGAATGGCCCTTATCAGGTGGTACCAGCCCACAATCTCAGTGTCACTGTACTGCTCGAAGGTGATGCGGGAGCGGTACCATCTGTGTTGGGCATACCACTGACAGGCCCTTCCTCGCCCATGTCATTGTTCCTCCTGCCCCCCTCACACCCCTCATTATAGCCTCCATCATCCATGGACCTTGCTGTCCACTATCCCCCTGGGTGGTTGGCTGCTGTTGGCTTTGTGCCACCCTGGTGCACTGCCTGGCAGTGTGTCTGTCCATCTCTCTCACTCTCTCTGCCCCTCTCTCCCTCTTCAATGCCACCTCTGTCCCTCTCCCTCTGTGTCTGCCTTGATCTTTCTTTCTTTCTTTCTTTCTTTCTTTCTTTCTTTCTTTCTTTCTTTCTTTTCTTTCTTTCTTTCTTTCTTTCTTTCTTTCTCTCTCTTTCTCTCTCTCTCTCTCTCTCTCTCTCCCCCTCTCACTCCCTCTCACCTGGCGCAAGTGCTGTCTGTGTGCTTGCACCTTTATTTATAAGAACAAGTCTGCTCGGCACATCTTCAATTTACTCCGCACTTGCACCATGGTTTCATGGTTGAATATACCACTGTGCTGGATATTCATGGGAACATCCCCTGCACTTGTGCCTGCATTCATTATAGTTGCGCATTGGCACAATGAGATTTGAGCTGCGCAATGGCTGCCACTGAATATGGCTCCTTGGCACAAGTTTGCACTTGCGCCAGTGTACCTCAGTTGCACCATGTGCAACTGCTTTGAATATCCAGGCCAAAGTGTATAACTTTAAAAAAATACATTTTAAAGCTTTTTAAGCCTTGAATAAATAAACCTGACTCATAAAATGTAAACAAAATGATCGTGTGTATCCCTTTCAGCCTCTGCTAATGAAAACAGTGGAAATCCTGTTTAGTGAATAACCCGCTTAAGTGAATATTTTTGTTGTGGCATAAAGGGTATTCACTTAAGAGGGTTTTACTGTGCTTTCATTGTCATTAGTGTACTGACTTGGTTGCTATTTGGTTGATGACTGATCATAAAGAACAATGTATGGGTATGTTTGTGTAATGTTTTTTTACACACACCTGAGGTGTGTGATACCACATAAACCACAAGAGCTTTGGTTCACTTTTTTCACTGAGAGGCATGGCTTGTGGCTGACAAGAGAAACTGAGTATTTGGACTGCAAAATTTCAGTGATTCTTCAATTGTTAATTAGCAGGTACTTCTAAATTCTACGCCACAGCTTGATTTACATATTGGCAGCTTTTTTTTTTTTTACAACTAATTGTAACCATGAGTTGAACTATGTGAAAAGCAATGTGTGCTCACTATGACAGATCCTGTGTTTGGCACCATTGAGTGAAAGTGAAAACCATTGCAGTACTGCTTGCTGTTCCAACTCTGAGTGACAGATACATGCTGTCTTGTGAATCCCATTATAACCAGTTGGAGAAACAGCGAATATTTGGACTGACAAATTTTGGTGATCCTTTACGTGGTAGCTGACAGGTATTTCTAAATTCTATGCTGCAGCATGATTTACTTATTGCCATTTTTTTACAGTTTAATTGTAACTATGAGCTGAACAATGTGAGATACAATGTGTGCTGACTCTGACAGCATGTCTTTTGGCACAGTTGAGAAAGGCAAAACAGTTACAGTGTGGCTCATGCTATTCAAGCTTTGAATGACAGATGAATGTTGTCTCGTGAATCCTGTTTTAACCAGTTAGTTATAACTGGAAATAATCACCTGTTATCTGGCTACAAGTGTTAACTGCACTCAGTAGAACAGATTATACTTTCACACTGGAAACATTGTTTACAAATTTAAGTTGAGAAGTGATTTATTAGCTGATAGTGAATGTAAATATTTTGTATAATTATTTGTCCAAATTGTGGATGAAATTCTGTATATTGCATTTTGATGTCATTTATCCATTTTTATGTAGCTTTTGATGTACACTGGTCACCCATGAAAATGGGTCTTTGGCCCATGAGTTTACCAGTTTAAATAAAACAAACAAACAAACAATTTGCCATGTAGATGACTTTACAAACACAATAGGGTGTAGCTCAAGGAATGCAAAGTGTCAGTATGCATCCAGGTGATTTTATAGCAGCAGAGAGGGAGGAAGATCAGAAACAGATAGGTGCACATGCTCAAATAAAGGAGGCTACCATGGCCTCCCCTGACACTAATAGATTGGGGAAACAGAGAGGAAATAGTGAGGAAAAAAGTGTAAGAGAACACAGAGTAAGAGCTACAGGGAATACAGGAGAGGGGGAGGAGGGCAGTGAGAAAAGAACCAAGGAAAGGGTCAATGGAATGGTAGGGGACAAGGAATTGGAGGGGTAAGCAAATGACTTGGAGAGTTATGTGTGCTAATGACAAGCACCTGGGGAACAATACCAGTGACCAACAGGCAGTTGTGGCAGAAGCACACTTGGACATGATGACAATTATGGAGACATGGGCCACACATTACCATGACTGTGATCTAACCATCCCAGGGTTTACAGTGTTTAGGAGGGATAGGGAGCAGGGAAAATGGGGCACTGTATGTAAGGGAAGGAATAAAATCCATGGAGTATAGGGACAGTGAAGAAGGGAAGTTCATAGAAAGAGAGACAATGTGTGTTCAAGCAGTCACAAATGTGGGGAGAAACATCAGGATAGGAGTGGTATATAGCCTGCCATCACAGAAATATGTCTTTCATAGAACTGGTGTATGAAATTAGAAGTGCAGTAAAACAGGGGGATGTACTGCTAATGAGTGAATTCAGTATGCCAGATGTGGGGTGCAGGATCGCAGTAGCAGCAAGTGGCAGGAATCAGCTGCTGGTAGATGTGCTTAAGGATGCATTCTGAACCCAAAGGGTTGAGGAGCCAGAAAGGCAGGGTGACATCCTTGACACAGCCCTTATGAACAGGGATAGTATAGGGGAGCTCTAAGTACACAATCTGTTTGGAACCTGTGACCATCAGTCTACATTGTTTACTATCATATTACAAGCAGACAGGAAGATGTCACAGACATAGTCCTGGACTTTAAGAGGGTGGAATTTTGCAGGATGTGGAGTTGTTGCAGAAGAATCTAGAATGGATAAAGATGGTAGAGGGGGAGAAACAAAATGGAAATTGATAAAGGATGCAGTATGCAAGGTCACGAGTCACTGTGCTAGTGTAATACAGGAAAAGCAAGAGGGGCAAAATCACTGAGGTTCACATGGGCAGTGGGAGAGGCTGTGAGGGGAAAAAGAAGATCTTCAGAAAATACAGGAGAATTAACATAGGGTGGAGAGACAAGCAAGATAAATGAGGCCAGCAAGGTTGTGAGGGGCAGAGTATGACACTGAGCTGAGAATAGCTGAAGTGATAAAGAAGGGGGATAAAATGTTCTTTTGCTATATACATGAGAAACAGAAATAAAGAGGGCATCACCAGGATGAAGAGGGTGATAGATGGGAAGAGAAGAATAAACAGAAGGCAGACATAATGAATCTGTTTTTCAGTTCAGTATTTACAGTAGAGGATAAAGGGTTATTACCTGAGCCTGCAGAATAGGGTGCCAAAGAAATAAAACATTTACTTGCTTACCAGACTGCAGTCAAAGCAAGGGAGGAAGGGAAAGGGGGTTTAAGTGAGGATCCAATCAAAGAGAAAAGGGTTCTGATGGGACTAAATGCACTGATGGTAGACACGTCCATGGGCCCAGATGGGTTGCATCCCAGGTACTGAAAGTGATGGGGCAGATCCTGACTGCACCATTGATAGAGCTTTTTAACAGCTCACTCATGACAGGTGGCAAATAAGGACTAGAGGATGGCAAGTATAGTTTCCCTGCAGAAGAGCCAAAGTAAGGATAAACCTGGAAGCACAGATTAGTGAGTTTTATGTCCATTGTGAAAAAGCTACTAGAAAACCTAATAAAGGAGCTGGTGGATTTCCTGGAGGTGAGTGGACTTCTGGATGTCAGACGGCATGGGTTCACAGGGTGGAGGTCATGTCAGTTGAACCTGGTCGACTATGCTAATTGGGTGATCAAGGTGGTAGGCAACAGGCTGGTAGGCAGTGGACATACTGTCCCTTGATTTCAGTAAACCCTTTGACTCTTTGCCAAATGGATGATTTATTAAGAAGTTGGGGACCTGGAGATGTGGAATATAATTTATCAGAGGAAGAAAAATTGGTTAAATGATAAAACCCACAGATTTGGTGGGTCACCAGAGGGGTACATCAAAGACTGCTTGGGGCACTGTGTGTTAGCAGCCATGTTTGCAGCCATCAGACAATCCATAGCTAGGATTTACAGGAGAGACTTTTGGGACAGTGCCAGAGACTTATGGGGAAAAATGAGTTACAATTTTGGGCACCCAAATGCTGTCCAATACTTGGAATTGGTCCTCTTCAGCATTTTTATTTATGACATTGACTGGGGGAAAAGATCTGTTTGCTTACAGATGGTACAAAGATCTGCAAATGAATAGACCATGAAGAGGGGGTAACACATTTGAAAGAGGATGTTGGAAGGCTTGAAAGTGGTCAAGAGTTTGTCAGTTGAAATTCAGTGCCAAAAAGTGCATGGTAATGCACATGGGGCAAGAAATCCAAATATTAAAGACAGAATGAGAGGTTGTGGTGGAGAGTCTAACAGAGGAGTGGGACTGGGGGGGTAATATCAGACAATTTGATGACAAGAGCACAATGTAACAGGGCAGTGGGGAAGGTTAATAGGATGCTGGGATGTATAGAAACTTGAAATAGCAGCAGGAGAAGCAAGGTGATTCTGCCACTGTGCAGGTCCCTAGTACAGTACTTTCTTACCTGAATGAAGTTAACATGTACTCCCTGGAAAAGAGGAGAGTGAGAGGGAGCATGATTGAAACCTTGAATTACGAAACAGGAGTGAACAAGGTGGAAGTGGAGGGTCTGTTTCAGAGAAAGGAAGGCACTAAAACAAGGGGGCATGCAATGAAGCTAACATGGGGAAAGTTTAGGATAGATGTGCAGAAATACTTCTTTATGGAAAGGGTGGTGGTGGATGACTGGAACAACCCGCTGGAGGTGTTAGTGTGGGCAAAGACTTGGAGAACTTCAAGCATGCATGGGATAGACACAGGAGTATATTATGTAGTGGAATGGGGGAAGGAGTGACACCTATGACCAACTATGGTCAGTTGTGACATTATAGGCAGGACAAGGGGCAGACTAGATACACCTAAAGATCCTTTTCTGATAACAAAATCTAAGTTTTTGTGTTTCTATGGAGTTCTGTGTGCAATTCTGGAGTCTGAGCTTCAAAAAGATAGCAATAGGTTGGAAGCAGGATAGAGGAGGGCAACACAAATGATTCATGGGCAGCAGAATAAGACTTGCATGGTGAAGTTGCCTAATTTCATCATGTATTTGCTGGAGGCAAGAAGGGGGGCATGATAGTGATATACAAATACCTCCATGTGACTAACAAAGTAGACAGTGGAGAGCTGTTTACACTGCGTGAGAAAGCAAGCACCAGCTGGAACTCAATGAAGTTAGTGAGGGTGGTGGTATTTAAGAGGGACAGCAGAAAACATTTCTTCTTGAAAAGAGTGTTAGAATGTTGGAACAGACCACCATGGGAGTTAATCTGTGGGAAATCAGTGGGATATTCAGTCACTGGTGGGATAGGCTTAATGGACTGGTGAAGACAGAGTCAAAAGGCTAGGGAGGAAATTGGTGTGAAGGGTCACTAGGGCCCTCAGAAAAACAAGGTAGGTACAGTAGGCAGGGCTGGGCAGACTTGATGATACAGCATCTATTGGTGGTGACAGCAATAATTTCAACTTAGTGCCACCATGTACTCCTTCATCAACATTAAGTAGTCCTGCACAAAGTCATCTTTCACAGCCCTTGAAAAAGGTGTGTCATTCTGAAAAGCACACAGATGATGCTCACAATTTTTGGTCAAAACTCATGGAAACTGATAATTTTAATGTGACTGTCATGAAGCCACCTTCATTGTCTTTGTCTGATATTATGTGTAACACCCCCCCAAATGTGGCTTACCTTTAATGCTCCCATTATCTCCCATCTGCTGCCGGCATCCCATTTCTTCACTGGCACTTCTGCCTCCTGGCTAAGTCCTCTGGGTGCCCCTGATTCCTCAAATAAGCCCCAGTCCTTTATTTCAGCTCATTTCAGGCTTAAAAGCCTAACCAAGATCTGCAGCTGCTTTCTGCTGCACTTCTGAGTAGCCGGCGATTGCGCATGCGCCTGTAGCACTTTGATTTCCAGACTGCCAGTTTTGCGGTTGAACCATAGAGGTTTCAGCAGTCCTGGTGCCCTACTAGCCTAATTCAGGACCAGATACCTAAACAAGGGTTAGGAGAGCCCTCATGGTAATTTAAAAATAAAGTTTTGAAATGGAGCATAACCGAGGCTCATGAATATTAATGAGCCCCACTTGAATATTGATAAGAAGCTGCCTGCCACCTTGGGGGGGGGGGGGTCTATGTTTTGGCAGTAGCAACAGGAAAAGTATAAATTATAAATGTAAATAAGTGACAGCATTTGAAAGGGCACTGTCATGGCTATTGAACATTGGGTTTTATGTAAATAAAATGTTTTCATACTGGCTGCACCAGAAATCTAAACTTGGAGACACTGAATAGACTGCTTGTGGAATTGTGTGTTAGCAGCCATGTTTACAACCATCAGCCAATCCATAGCCAGGATTTACAGGAGAGACTTTTGGGACAGTGCCAGAGACTTGTGGGGGGAAAAGGAGTTACAATTTTGGGTGCCCAAATGCTATCTAGTTACAAGACTGAGACTGTTTCTGACAACTTGAGCAGCCAATTCAGGAACTTTGCTCTTTATAATAGGAGGGACAGTTTGAACAGTTCTAGTCAGTTCGGGCAGAGTTCTGCTGTGAGTTGGAGAGAGTCGACTGGAGCTTCCAGAAGAAAGGGGTCTCTGCCTGCAGCTTGGGGAATTTGGGGAGAGGCATGCTAACCTCTCCTCGACCTGAACGCTTACAAGTGAGGGACTGCCAAGTCTGCAGATAAAGCTACAATCTTCCAGAAGGAAGATAAAAAAGTAATTTTCCCCTGCACTGAAATTCCAGACCAAAGTGGGGTCAGCGCTTGGAAGATCCCTAATGTGTATCTCGGTGAGGAACTGCTTTGCCTCAGAGACTGTAGCCTAAATCACAATCCTGGGGTCACCAGAACTGTCTCCAATCTGTGTGAGAAAAGAGAGAGATCTGAACTTTATTTGCCAGCTTACAATTCAAGGACTGCAATTTGTAAGTGGGTAAACTGTGCGGCCTATCTGAGACTGTACAAGAACCAAAACTTGTGATGCTGGACAACTTTGCTAAAAGACTGTTGCTGCATGTAAAAACCAAACTGCCAGATGACCTGAGAAGGGAATCAGCTCCTGCAGAAAAGATCCTTGCTGCAGGAATCAGCTCCTGCAGAGAAGATCCTTGAGAGGGATACCAAGATGTGGGGGTGAGTTGTGTCAGCTCTGGTCCCTGTACCCTGGTCCTTGCTGAAAAGGACGAAGTCCTGAAGCCTGCAGCCACATCCTGCTTCAAGGGGAGCCACCCTGGAAATCACCCCAGTCCTTGAGGTCCAAGGTCCAGTGAGTACAACAGGGTTTTACCCTGCAACACCAATTAAAGTGTTTTGCCATCTAATTTTCCTTTCACCTTTGTGCTGTGGTTTAGACTGTCTTTGCAGGCCATTGGGTCTGAAGATTACAATTTTTTTGTGAGTTTTGATGTATCTGAGCATGCTGAAAAAGCAAAAAGTAACAAAAGTAATAACTAATATTTTATTTAAGGGCTCCAACCAACAGCGACACAGGCCAGCCTACAGCAATACTTCAAGCCTGCAATGTAGCTTATCCTGGGTACTCAGTGAGGTTAACTGGACAGTCCAGAGGGGTGAATGTATTGTGTTTAAATGTTTTATAAAGACAAAACCATTGCTAAAACCAAAGTACTAATTAAACAAGTTTTAATTTGCATCCACTAATCCTTGTTCTAATCCCCTAGTAAATCAGTTATTTGTTTGAATGTTACTCTGGCCTGTGAACATATCATTATTGAGTGCTGGGTTAATGCAAGTAACTGAAAGGTACTGTGTTGCTGGTGGTAACTATTTCTTTACAGATCCACCAGGTGTATGCAGAGTTCCAGACCCTGTTGGTAAGTGTGGACACTGTGAGCATATTATTAGCTCTCTCCATTAATTATCAATTTGAATGCAGAGTAAGGTGTTTTGGGGAGATGCAAGTGTGGGACCACTAGGTGGGGCTGTGGGTAGTTACAGCTTCCCAGAGGGTTGTGCTAACTGAACATCTAATCCATTAAAATAAATCTCTGGGTGGGGGGCACTGTAATTGTAATTTTACTATTGGGCAGGAATCCCCAGTGACTGGTAGAATAGAACCCAGGCCCCTTGACCTTCAGGTAGGGAAGCAGGCAGGAGTAGTAGACCTTGGTATGATGGTGCCAGGATTACATGTGGATGCCTATTTACGAGAATCACTCATTAATATTACTGATGACTTTGAATACTGGCTGGAAAAGAAAACATCTGGCCTGCACCATCTGGAAAAAAAACATCTGGACTGCACTATTTGCCTTTGCTATTAAGCTTCTTAGCTGCCCTCCCACTAGTGTTCACTGCGAGTGTATATTTAGCACAGCTGGAAATGTCTCTGCTGGCCACACAGGGTTTACTCCTGAAACTGTACTTCCTAAAAGTCAATCTCAACAAATTCTCTTACCAGTTCAGTAAAGAGTGGCAAGAACATAAAAGTGATAATGACGAACAGCTGCAACAGGTGTCTCCTAATCAGGGTGCTTCCTCAGTGGTGTTTGAAGATAATGGTGATGATACTATTTACTTTAATGATTTATTTCTTTGAATTCAGAGGACAGAGGTCAGCAACTATAACAGAAAGATCAAGTAAAAAAATAGGGTGGTTATGGTGTATATAGAGGATAATGTATGGTCTTGTATTGTTAACCGGTCAGTTAACAGTCGAGAGGTTGCCAGGACGACCCTGTAAACCTCGAGAGTGAAGCTCGAGAGGTTTATGTTGCCATGGCAACCTCGAGACAGTTAAAATTGACCGGTTGACCATAGAGGGATCATACATTATTTGTTATAGTGTATGGTCCTACCTCAAAAGGCTGCTTACTTTTTCTTTAATAGTCACTGCCGCGGCCGTTCAGTCCTTCCCTAACCACTGCTGTTTATGCGTCAGTTCCCCGTTGAAAAAAATCACGCACATGCGCAGACCAATCGCTGTTGTTAACCTATCGATGTGACGTAGCATCGATAGGTTAACAACATATCTACGTCACATTGATAGGTTAATAACCTTAGGAAATGATGATTTCCTAAGGTTAACAGCATTCTAACATACATTATATTGCATTATATGTATTGCTGTATGTGTTTTTCAATTTGGGAAACCAGGTGGAGTGTACTGTGTGGATCCCCACCATGACAGTCTGGGGACTGGCATGAGGGCTTCATGGCAGGAATAAGTGGCAGTTGGGGTCAAACAGCTCTATTAAACAAAATACTGCAATGCTTGGGGGGCAAGATCAACCAGATGAAAAAAGTAAGTTAGAAAACACAAGTGATAAAAAAAAAAAATAATTGGCTGATCAGGCTGGAGTGTGTGGGATGGTTGGGGCCTATGATGTTTGCTATAACACCAAGTAGGCAAGCAAAATACAGTACTCCCTCTCCGTAATGAACAGAATGGGAGCCATAACGTGAATTTGTTATAGTTCCCTGTTTGTTACATTGAGGGATGCTAAAAGTAAAGGCTGAGTCCAGAGCATTAATATCCACTTTGTATAGAGATACAGCACAGTTATGTACTGCATACAGTAAGTGAGTTTACATGACTAATAAGAACAATAAATTAAATTACATTTCAGGAGATGTTTGGAGGCTAAACTACAGTACTATATATATGTTACTGTAATCTGATTTCTCTTCTCATAATTTTTTGTCAGCCTTGCCACTGTGACTTCTTCCACCTGCTCCTCCACCTGCTTCACTGACACTTAAACATTTGACAAGGCACTGACTAATTTTTAAATCATTTTTATCAAGTGTTTCCTTTGGTGACTGTACACTCACACTCTCAGACAGATTGCAAAGCTCTCATAAGTGCCACGGTAACTCCTATTGCCCACTCCCCCCTGTCCCCGACAGTTTTTTATCTCTTAAGCACTACATCTGAACTGTACCTTTGTCAGTTAATACTGCCTCTTGTCAGCTTGTTTGAATCACTATGTACCCATCTATCCAGGAGTGCTTTGGCACCAGCGTTATCCCAAAGTGCTGATTGCACTGCTGAAGCTGAGGAATAAAAAGGAAAACTGCTTAGCTCAGCCTGTGTTTGCACTGCTGCGACTGCCTTTGTTCAGATATAGCATGACAGGCATCTGGCAATTCCAGCGCTATCAGTCCTGACCCGGTTGCAGCTGTAACAGCAGAGAGCTAACCAGAATTGTGGTGTGATAGCACAGCCCAGCTGATAACATTGGGAGTTGACGGGGAGCTGAGAGCCATGGGAGGCATTCATTACAACTGGGATTTTGTTATAGCGTGGGTTCACTATAGCAAGGAGTTACTGTAATTACAAATAAAAAAATAACATCTCAAGTCAAAAGTGCAGGAGGGATGTCTGGGGCAACATCACGTATCCCGCTCATGCGGCCTATCTCCCACCAAAAAGCATGCCAGACTCAGTGAAGTTCTGTCTGTACTCTGCTGTTGTCTTTCTGCTGTTGAATTGGTTGGTCTCTCTTTCTGACTAACGTTTGACACACTGCCTCCTTTCACTGCAAAGCCCCAAATGACCTGCATGCACTGGACTGGATTCACATGTTTTTGGGACTAGGTCCCACAATGCAACTCCAGTTGTTGACCGAAATCTCTGAAGCTGCAGAGATTGTTATTCACATCCGCAGCAGCTGTGGAAGATGTTATGGCAGCTGTGGGGATTTCCACTGCAACACCACCCATAAGCTGCCATAAATCATGTAGTCAGTTATAAATCGACTCCACTTTTGAGAATATCATAGCTACTGGAGCAATTATGGTTCATTAAGTGGCAACCCACTTGCGTCAAGTTTTTCTGCAGCTGCAGGATTTTCAAGAGTTTTGTGAACCCAAACCACTGTTTCCCATGAATGTCATGTGGTGGCTGAAGCACAGGATTGGCAAGAACAACAGTCAGTTTATTTTATTGCTGTTGGCTGCTTGCTGACCTTGAAAAACAACAGGAAAATACAGACACAACATTTTTTTTAAAAGGTAACATTTTATTTTTTTAACAGAAGGATTCAAAAGAATAATACTGATGCATTTCTATTACTCAAATAGACTAACACAAGTCTACTTTTAATCACAGTAAATCAAAATCTTCTGGGAAAAAAATCAGAGTTGGAATCAGAACCTGGTCACAGCTAGAGATGCAGCAAATTTAAAATCTGCTGGCGAAGTGAAAGCAAAGTGGGCACTTCGCGTCGGCACTTTGCTACACACAGTGCCCAATAGGAAAGGTTCACTTCGTCTTGTTATTATTACTTAGCATTGTCATTCCACCTTAAACATGAAGTAAGGTGGAGTGACAACAATATTGGCAGCATCCCACCCACACAGTCACCAGAATGAATGTGCATCCCCAAAGTGCTACTGTCTTGTGTCCAGAAAACTCCTCAGTGCTGATGAAGTGAAATGAGAGTGTAACAAGAAATGCAAAGTCTCCTTGAATTAATGGCACACTCAGTCATGCACACAGTGGTCAAGTTACACACAGAGTCAGCAGAATGAATATGCATCCCCAAAATGCTACTGTCTTGTGTCCAGAAAATTCCCCAGTTCTGACGAAGTGAAATGAGAGCATAACAAGAAATGCAGTTTCCCAGAATTAATGTTGCCATGCAAACGCACAGACAGATTAAGATTGCGCTGCACACTCAAGGGATACATACGAAAAGGCACAACACCTAACCTGTGCTCACAAGTCACAAATCCAAATCTGGAAAGGAATACATTTTGCCAGTTGGGGGATTAGTGCACGGCAGTAACAATCCACTACCAGTAAAGATACCACAGAGCAGTATAAAAAATTCATGCAGGTGCGGTGGATAGCAGATTCACACCGCTGCAATTACTCTGTAACACAATAAAAGGTGTCTGATTTAATGGCACGCATCACACACGCACTCACACGCACACTCAAGTAATGCATAGCAAATTGAAAACCTTTAGTAATATAATCTAATGTTTTAAACAGACAAATTGTACACTGCTGCACCACAACAATCAGCAAAAAAGAAGAGTTACTGAAAATATTACTGTGTGTACATTAACACAGTTATACAAGAGAAATATAACCAAAACAGAAAGACTGCCTTTTTCTCCCAGTTAATCCACCTACACCACAAATGTGCCCCTCCCTCAAAGCACACTTCACAGTATACTGTTCTAAATTAACATTCAAAATCCACACACGACAATAAACACTCGATGATATGAGCACAGAAGGGTTTCCTACAATTGATGTGCTAAATTTTGAGCAAAAAATATTACTTAAAAAGGCATTTTAAACAGCTTTTAGAGGTTTTGAAACACAGAGCTCTGAGAGCAAACTGTCTCCAGCTACCACTGCACACACACTACCCAGGCCAAAACTGAAGCTGTGCCCAACAATCTAGAGCCCATGTGACCTGCAATCCCATGAATAACTGCAGAATTTCATTTGGAGCTCAATTACAGGGCAAAGTGAGGTGAATCACATTGATTTCAATGTACTATGCCTTAAAATTGGAGGTGAAGTGGTTTGTGGAAGGTAGAATAATGCAAACTCATTGGTTTAAATGGACTTCGCGTTTCTCATTATGAAGCGAAGTACTCCGCTTCACATTGTAGAGTTCTCTACGGATTCCACATTACTCAGTGAATCACTTCACAGCACAAATTCGGGCCACTTCACCCACCACTACTTACAGTACTGTAACTCACATGCTGTATGGGAAGGAACACAAATTCCTATGGCTATACTTCCCCAATGGGCTGTAGCACAAAACTCCCAGACTTACAAATGCTTATTAATGAGTACAATGGTGGAGTGGTGAAGCCTGTAGAGATAGTACAAAACATGCTTACAATACAGCAGAGTAACTAGTAAAAAAATGAATGTTGTGATTCATGATGTGATCATGAATTGTGATTTGTGACTGCATTTGTGACCGTGATGATGATGAAGAATGTGATTCGGTGTCAATAGTGTGAGATAACCAATATGAAAACTGTATTGGGAATGCGAATGCATGCAGCTGTACTTCCCCGATGAGCTGTAGCACAAACTCCCTGACTTAAAAATGATCATTAATGAGTACAATGGCAGGGTGTTGAAGCCTGGAGAGATACTACAAAACATGCTTACAATACATCCAAGTAACTAGTCAAAAAATTAGTGTTGTGATTCATGACGTGATTGTGAATTATCATTCGTGATTGCATTTGTGACCGTGATGATGAAGGACATGATTTGGTGTTGACGGTGTGAGATAAACAATATGCGACTGTATTGGGAACGCAAATGCCTATGACAGTAATGCCCCGATGAGCTGTAGCACAAACTCTGTCTTAAAAACACTAATTAATGAGTACAATAGTGGGGTGGTGAAGCCTGGAGAGATACTACAAAACAGACTTACAATACATCCAAGTAACTAGTAAAAAAATGAATGTTGTGATTCATGACATGATCGTGAATAGTGATTTGTAACTGCATTTGTGACCATGATGATGAAGAACGTGATTTGTATCATGAGTGGCTCATAATGATGGTCCTGATTTAAAAAAGCATATTAATGAGTACAATGTTCATGCGGAATTATGCTCCACACCTGTCCAATACTCTGAAGCGAAGCCAAAGACACAACTGTGACTTACGTTACAGATAGAGATTGGGCCCTATAGAGATGAAAATGTACAGACAGATTAAGATTGTGCTGCATGCTGAAGAGATGCAGATGCAAAGGCACAACACTTAACCATTGCTCACAATCAGAAATTTAAATCTGGAAAATAATTCTTTTGCTGGTTGGGGCGAGGCGGGGGGGGGTGGTGGTAGTGTACTGCACTGCTGCAGTAAGAGTCACTAGTACTAGTACCAGTAAAGATACCACAAAGAAGTACAAAATCCACACAGCTGCAGTGGATAGCAGGTTCACATTGCTGAAATTATTATGTGGCACAATAAAAGGTGTCTGATTTGATGACACGCATCACACACAAACTCACACACATACTAAGTAATAATGCATAGCAAATTGAAAACTTCAGTAATATAACCACATATTTTAAAGAAAGTAAAATTATGCACTGCTGCACCACAACAATCAGCAAAAAAATAGCAAGAATTATTGAAAATATTACTGTGTACATTAACACAGTTATACAAGAAAGATATCACCAAAACAGAAAGCACTGTCTTTTTCTCCATGTTAATCTACCTACACCACAGATACGCCCCTCCTACAAAGCACACTTCCACTGTCTCTCAGTACACAGACTGAATGTTGTACATTAGCATTCAAAATCCACACAAACAATAAATCCTCGATGATATGAGCACAGAAGGGTTTCCTATAATTGATGAACTAAAGTTTCAGCAAAAAAAAAAATGACTCAAAAAGGTTTTTTTAACAGCTTTTAGAAGATCTGAATCACAGAGAGCTCTCAGATCAGATTGTCTCCTACAGCTTCCTACATACACTACCCCAAACCGAGGCTGTGCAAAACAATCTAGAGGTCATGAGACCTGAAATCCCATGAATCACTGTAAAATTTGAATTTGGAGCATAAAAACAACGTAAAGTGAGGTGAAGTACATTGTTTCCAATGTACTTCGCCTTAAGAATTGGTGGAGTAGTGGTTTGGGAAGGCGGAATAACGCGGGGTCATTCTTTTCAATGGACTTCGCGTTACCAATTATATTGCAAAGTACTCCGCTACGCATTGCAGAGCACTCTGCGACTTCGCCTTCACTCTGTGAATCACTTTGTGGAGTGAATTGGGGCCACTTCACCCATCTTCACCCATCTCTAGTCACAGCCAACCTGCCAATCCCTAGTATCTATACTATTTAACTGTTTTTTGAGTATATTACCAATCCATGTGTTTTTAACTGTAACACATCCCCAGGACAGCAAACACAACGGGCCCCATATTCAGAACCAGCTGGATGCACGTGCATAACGGTGTGTCGTGCAAATAAGTTGGTCCGGCTGGCTCTGGTGTGATAGTCAAATAGAATGCACAGTCTGAACAGACTACACAATCTGTTTGAATATCGGACCCTGGATGCATGATGCACAGTAAGCGACCACCACATATAGCATCCAGGGTGCGGAGCTGAAGGCCACCCATAGGGGAATGCATGGCACATACTGGTGTGCACCACAGCCCCCATGGATGATATTTAGCCCAAATATGCAGATGAACCCATTGGGCATGCATGGCACAATGGGGCCATTTGCATGCCCGTTATGGGCTCATCTGCATGGCTGCACCACTGTGTTGTGCGCCAGGCCAGTCCTCCCCAGCCCTGATCACTGTTTAAATTACAGATCCCTGTTTCCATAGTGTAGTGATCCCCCTGTCCCCAGTCTTGATCTCTGTGCAAATGAAAGATGCTGCATACAAAGAAAAGCCCACCAAGAAAATAAGGTGCATGGACCAATTTAAATCATTTGAAACCAAGAAAAGGCTCACACACTAGGAGCACAGAACACCATGACCACAGACATGCATTTAAAATTATTTTAATGCTCACCTTTAAAAGTCAGAGAACACAAAATAAAGACACTCCTATAGCCTGGCAAAAATGACCCAATGGTGTTTTTTTACCTACATTGACACTTTGTTGAGGTTAAATAAGTTAATGCAACATGATGCTTAAATACATGTAAGTGATGCCATCACAGGTGCAAGACAAATAAAGATAAATAGATATAAAGTGATGAATCAATGACTCTCTAATTACCTTCAACAAAACTCCCTTTATGTGAACATCACAATTGTGCACCTAATGGACCAAAAAGCTACTTAAAACTGCAACTAACTTACTGAACCACATTCTTTTTATCAAACAGTGAGGAATGATCTAATTAATTATATATGTAATTCTTTTTATCTCAGTCCCAGTAATCTATAGGTATCTCAACTCCTGCTTCCATATGTGGCTTATTCTGTAATTAACTCAGGCTTCTTTTCAGGCTTTTTTCTCTTTTCTTGCTTCTTATGGTGCATTTCTTGAGTGCTCCATTGTTCAGTGGTCCCACAGGATAAAATAATTACATACACCAGTTTCTGAAGACAAGGAACACAACAACATGGAAGCAGCAATTAAGATACCTGGATGACCCTCATGACATCAATGGCCACCAACAGGTAGAAGTCAGGCCAGACAAACTGACTGCCCATGACAGTCCCTGACTCACCACTGCATCCCCCTATAGAGGGCATCAACAGGATCCCAGATCTGATAGGAGAAACCTTATCAGCAAAAAACATACTAAACTCATCACACTTATATTGTGAAAAGGCTCTAATGGACTGAAGACAGGCTGGATTACACAGCCTGTCAACAGTTCAGAAGAACTGATCTTGTCTTTTAACTGCTGCACTAATCTCCTTGGACAGGAACTCTGCCTTCTTACAGAAGACTGCTGATTGATACTCTATACAAATGAGTGTTCAAAATAAGCTTATCCCCATCAGACCAGGATCTCCGCCAGCATCGCTCCAACCTTCAGCTCCTTGTCTTCAACTCTCTGAGAGTTCCATCAAATCAAAGGGATCTTCATTGTGAGGCAAGGGGCTGAATATGTACTGATGTGATAGAGATGAGGGCACTGGTGACGGCATTATTATAGGTCAACACCAACTCCTTCAGCTCATCACAAGCACTCATCACACCTGATAGGTCGAGCATTGCCATAAGACCCTCTGGGGTCAAACCCCTTAAAGAGTGGTACTGGACCATCTCCATAGTGCAGAATCTATTGGGGGGGCTTCAAACAAGAATCTCATGGTATAGTGGTCTGACCAAATGACTGGTTCCACTAAGAGGTTAGTAACCTCCAGTCACAGTGAGAAGGCAATGTCCAGAGAGTGGCCATGTACATGGGTTGCAGAGGTAACCACCTGGGTCAGGCCCAAATGATAGCATCAGTTAGAGGAAGTTTTGTCCAAACTGTGAGAGTTCGTTGTCAACCCAGGTGTTAAAGTCACCCAGAATAATCCATCAGGGTGACTCCAACACAAGTCCGACAATGAATTCTGTGACTTCATGCAGGAATTCTCTCTCATGTCCTGGAGGATGGTAAATGAGAATGATTCTGCAACCTACACCTGCAACACCTCGAACAGCCACACATTCAAAGGACCCTGCTGTTTCCATTGGAGAGCCTTGAGATTCAGGTTTGATTTAAAATAAACTGCCACACCTCCACCCCTATGATCCCTTCTTGGCAGTGGATCACTGAGAACCCAACAGAAACCATCAATTCCAGCACTAGACTGGCACTTTCATCCAGCCAGGTCTCGGTGATACAAGCCAGAACAACAGTAGACACCAGATTGTCTATAATAGCCATCTTGTTTCTAATAGATCTGGCATTGCATAACACTGCCCAAGCAGGATAAGTGGATGAGACTGGTCCATTGGACACCGGCCCACCAAAAGCGGAGACCTTGGGTAAAGAAACAAGACAAGGAGGACCCCTATCATGAGCCCATTTCACCCTAGGGCTCCTGCTAGAGCCCACCACACTAATCTGGTTTTCCTCTGTCCCTATTCTCCAAACTCAGCCCCTCAGGCCACCGCCTTCTCCCTCTTCAGGCAAAACTCAGTGCCCTACAGCATCAATAGACTTCTGATGGTAATTTGGGAGAATCAAAAGGGCAGAGGTCACATACCTGAGATGGCTAATAATGCCTTCTCAAGGGATCCACCGACCAACACATCCTAGGTCTACACTTACTGCTATTATATCCAACTAGACAATGGGACCTGTCTTACTAAGCTAGTTTCCCTCCTTAAATAGTAAAAAACACAAGCTAATAACATTCACAATTTGACAAATTAAAACAATAAATTATACAATCATAATATACACAAACATGTGAGCACACACACACACGCACGCATGCATGCACACACACACACACACACATGCACCTCAAACCCTCATAAATCCAAAATAACTAACAACCAAATTATATCAAAATAAAATTTTAAAATAGGGTGGATAGGTGTCCAGAAACAGAGCAGTCATCAAAACTGGTCTCACTGATGTTCCAGCAGAGAGCTAAGGCCAGACCCTGAATGAGAAGGGCCCTTGATTGAGTCATTTAATAACACTCAGAGAAAACATCATACAAGAGCAGTCTAGCAATCTATGGTACAGCAAGGGGCTCTCATCCACTTGGATTGCTTATAACGAATGAGATTGTCACAGTCACTTTTTCAGCCTTCTCATGGCTATAGGACCCGATCAAATCACAATCGATATCAGTTCTCCTTCAAACAATATAGGCCATCCAAACAGGCAAGTGAACTAAGTAGTTTGAGTAGAATACCAGTTCTGGGGACACCAGGGCTCTCCTACCACCTCAGCTGTCCTCCCGGAAAAAAGTTCTCTCCTTCACAAAATGAAAGTCCTTTTACCTGTAGATTGAGCTTAAGGTCTAAACTTTTGCTGGTGAATTCAACTCCATGATTTGAAGAACCACAGTTCCAAGTGATGAGAAAATACTGGATCAACAAAATGAATACCCTCACGCAAGCAATAATGCCCAACAGAGTGGGTGGTTTTGGGCAATACCAGACCGGCCAGGGGCATAATAAGGCCTGACACCACAGGCGGAGGGCCTTATAACCCTTGGCTGGTCCGGTATTGCCCATACCGCCCACCCTGGAGGGCATTATTGCGCTTATAAAATGGGCACAACAAAAAGAAATGCTTGAGAATTTTGTTTTTAATAAAAAAATTAATTAACATTAAGTTTTTTTAATTAAATAGTTCCTCTGCCTGTATTGGAATACAGAACTTTTGGTCTAACTGAGATGTTGTAGTTCACTAAAATGCTGATTGAATGGTTTAATGGGAGTGAGCCACTTAACTGTGCAGCGAGAGTGTTGCAGTGTCCTGTTTGGTGCAATTGTACCAGGAACAAACACAGAAGACAGTTGATGAACTCTGAAAACATTAATAAAAAGGAGGTACTTTAAATTTGTGTATGAATGTGTACTTTACCATTGTGGGCGCAATTCGTTTGTGGCCAGGTGGCAGGATAGAAGAGGACTAAATGGAGCACGACTGGCTTGGCTTGGCTGGTGGGTGGATGGGGGGTCTGTTAAGACTGAGCGCAGTACTCTGAATCTCAGGAAAGTGATATATTTTTTAAACAGAAAAAGAGAAACCTAAAAGTTTTGGAGGTATGTCTGGAGGGTTGTCAGAGTTACAAGTTGCATTTTTTAGGCATTTACTTAGGGGATGACAGGATGCTTTGGAGGTTTCAACGTTACACAGGGCTGATGGGATGGCATGGCAACAGCAGACTGTTTGCTGACTTAAAAAAAAACTGATTTTGCAATCGTATTACGATTCACCGTCTTAATGTACCAGTCTGGTAGGGTAGGGAAAGATGGCGGCGTCTGTCTGTTTCATTAATTAAATAAATGATGCCTAATTAAAAAAACGAGTGCTGCATCGGTTGTGGAGCTGTATGTCTCGCTGAGCGAGAAAAAAAAAGAAAATGGTGGGGATTTCAAATTAATTTGGGGTGCTTTTGGCCAATGAGAAAACAGGCTGGGCACAAAGATACTGTTTCTTTTGGAGGAGAAAGGCAGACTGTTACAGTGCTGTAAGCCGTGTTTACTTCTGGGCTGAGTAGTAAGATATTTAAACATAAAGTGTAAGGTGAGACAGTAGAGTAGGGACATATTTCAATGGGTAATGTGTGAGAGCGGGTCAACAGCGGCGCTGATCGTGACATGAATGGTGGCGCAAACAGTCAGCTGTGATAGACGGTTTGCAACAGAAGGTCCTGTTGGTTTCTTTTAGAGGAGGAAGGCAGACTGTTACAGCCACTGTTTTATCTGTTACAACATGGTATGGCAGACTCTATCTCTCACTAGCTGAGAAAAAAAATGGCGGCGATTTAAAATCGAATTAGGTGCTTTCCACCAATGAGAAAGCAGGCTATGCACAAAGATACCTCAATGGGAGAAGGGGCACTTGGATTGGCTCTTATTTTTAGCTGGGCATCTTTTGTCTGATAGATGCCAACCTAAATAAGTGTCTCAGCCAATCAGGAAAGAGAACTGTCTTTGCCCATTTTCTAAACTTTGGTATCCACCGGCATATATTGAGTGCCGAAGCATTCAGCTGTACCCAGCCAATCTCTCCTCTGACTTCTCACCACTCTCACAGACTAACAGACCAGTCTTCAACATTCAGGCTGGCCTTCCGCTTTCACCAGTCTGTTTGCCAACACACCACAGATCCTTAGGCAGACAGACCACTTCCGATTACCACAACAAAGCAGGTCAACTCCTCACTGCTTCACAAGTCAGCAGTCCAGCTCACTCATTCACGACCAGCACTGGCTACCAGGACCAGTATTACTATCAAACAAAGGGTGATTGTCAGGATTTTTCTGCTGTCTACAACACAGCACCTGCAGTAAGTCCCAACAGTAAACATGCTCTGAAATTGAACCAGCTCCGATTTGAAAACAAAAAAGCTGCTACCACTAACTCACTTGAGCCACTGACTAGTGCTTCCCCACACTAAACTAAACACTAATCTAGAAATATCAGTTTTATTAAAATAATAAAATTAAAATCATATTATAAAACTCTCTTCTACTGAGCTACTGATGGACAGCCCAGAGTGGCAGCCATTTTGCCTCCAGCTGGCTTTGCATAGGCACATCACAATATTGTGTGTGACAGTGCGGTCATGGGTGCATGGCACATCGGTGGCCTTTGAATATGGCCATGCCCCCAACAGCCCACGCAAGTCTGGAGATGTGTGGCACATCGAGGAATGTGCCACACATCTAGTCTGAATATGAAGCCCAACATGTTGATACTATTTTTAGTATTGATGGTTTGAGTCTGTTGGAACAATAGGCTAGAATATCTGTTGTTTCATTCTTTTTTTTTTTAATTTTCTATTCTTTTTACCGCTTCTGGCCGCTGCACATCTGCCCAGTCACAGACTCCCTCACTTCCACCTCCATGTTGCCTTCACTCTCCCAGCACCCCGGCTTACCCGCAAGGGGTGGGGTTGTGGCACCAGGCCTTAGTGCCACAATCCTGGTAACTAATCTGGAAAGAGCCAGCCTGGAGGCTAATTGAAGCTGGGGGCAGGCTTCATAGATGGTGGCCAGTTGCATGGATTTTTCTTGTTTTTTCCCCGGAGTGGGGACATGCAATGACATCCTGCATCTGCCCTGTCTCTCTTACATGTAGGCACTGATCCCTCGAGGTACTGCTGGCCTCTGCTAGGGGTTCCCCGTGCATCAGTCACTTACCCCACCCTCCCTCCAGAGAAGGAGAGCAGACTGTAGGACGCTCGATCCTTCTCTCCAGGCCAGCCCTCCAGTTCTCTGGGTCCATTCCCAAACCTGGGTCACCAGCGTCACAAGGAGAAATCCAGATATCTGTTGTTTCTTATAACCACATAGCTCAGCCTCAAGTCTTAGCTTATAAATCATACAAAACAGTGGGAAAACTGAATCAGGTTTTTCCCTCCACAACCTACTGCATAAAAAGTGTGATATGAAATAGATTTTATTATTTCTGTACAATATCAACCAATAAAAATATTGCACAGATATATCAAGTCTGGTAAATATTACACAAAGCAAAAATAACACAAGGCAAACAAAGCAACACAACTTTCAAAAACAAGAAACGAAAGTAATTAGACACACTGTACATCCTCAGTAAACTTTCAAACACAGTAACATTGTTGTTGCATAGGTATTTTAAATAATTTCTATGTGTAAGTATTTTAAGTTGTTCCTTTGCATGCCCATATTCCATACAGGTTAAAAGGTCTACTCTTATATAACCACCCTCTTTCCTAAGTTACACTAAATATATAAGAAAATATTAAAGTGATACTCAGACTCTTGGAGTTGGCACACAATGTGGGTTTTTCTTCATGGTGCAAGAAATAATGAGAATCATTCTTCCTCTGTTGTTTATTGGCACTGTGGTTCTAATGGGCCTTGCTTTGCATCACACTCTCTGGCACGGATCCTCTTCTGACACACACAGGAGCAGGCTGGGCTCTTGGTGTACTGTAACAGGCTTGGCTGTCTTGGTGGAAGACTTATCAGCTGGGAAGTAACAATCTTACCTACATAGGTACTCACAGCATCTGCATGGAAGGAGTTCTGAGGAATTCCGAAATGTCTGGATTTCATAAGTCAGTCACATTATGATATCATCTATTCTAATTCACCAATTCTGATTGATTCTTGCAAATGATGGGGGAATGGTAAGTTTCTGTTCTTGCTACCACCCTTCTCTACACAGTGTTCACTTTTACAAGAACTTTAAAATCAAAGTAATTTTTCCTTATAGTATTTGGAGGCAACCAGATACATATATCACACACAAGTTTTTGAATTCACCACATTATTGGGTGTTTACTCACCTGGTAAAGGTGATTGTGTTGGTTGGCATCCATGGCACTCCAGTCATTACCTCATGGGTTATAGCCCACCTGATAGGCTAGTGATGCACATGACCCAGATCAAATTTCTGGCATATCCAGGTCCCAGGAACCCCTGCTCTCCAGTTCGAATCTTCCATAGCTGAAATCAAGGTTAGTTAGTGTAAAAGAAGAACATATCGTGCAGGCACAATCATCTGAAAAATTAAAGAGAGAGAGGATCAAAGAGCCAAGTAGAATGCGAGCTGCGGAGGGGTACCGACAGGCCGGCTGAAATCTTATTCCTCTAGTCTGTATCGATTAGTCTCGTCCGAGGCCGCTGACTGGTAATTAGTTCTAGAGCAAGACAACTTGCGCTTAGTCCCCTGTTGGGTCTACATGGGGGTCCCCTGATCAGTCCCGGTCACTCTGAGCACTTGGATGGAGGTTTGAGTGCATGGATGCCAACCAACACAATCACCTTTACCAGGTGAGTAAACACCCATTGTGATTGTTTGGCATCCATGGCACTCCAGTCATTACCTCATGGGAGATAAGAAGCAGTAAGAACCCAAGGGTGGGAACCTGAGTGGTCTAAGAGTGAAGGGCTGAGGTGTCACCGTGGGGGTCTGGGCAGCAGGCCCTCTGGCCCATGACTGGACCAGCAATAGAGAAATAGGTGCCTGGCGGAGTGGAGGAAGGACTCTGTGTAGCTGCCCTACCTAGGTCCCCCGAGGCTGCAATAGCTCGTTGCCACCAAGCGTGGCGATCGCTCTGGAGGGGTGAGCCGGAACCCCTGTGGGAGTTGGAGTCAATCGGCTAGCAGGCACCTCGTTCTGGGTGACTCTCCTTAGCCAGGTGATTCTCCTTAGTCATCCCCCAATGGGACTTGGAGGCGGTTCTGCTCTGCCGCCGACCTGCGAGGTGGCAGCAGACTCTCTGTCTTGTGGAAGGCTCGGGTTCCGGTCAGAGTCCAGAGGGGGTGGGACCAACGTACAGGTAACGTGGTCGCAGTGGGGCCCTGTTGGGCCCTTCCGCAAATGGTTAGTTTGATTGGTTGCCCTGTGACAACCGGGAATTCCCTGGCTGGTAGGCTAGAACCGATGTCCAGCGGATCCCTGATGGGATGAGCACTGACCAGGTTCCGTGCGGGTAGGGCCCCAAGCCCCCAGCACTCTAGCTGAGCTGATTGTCCCCAGATCCAGTCTTGAGGAAGACCCCGACCGATCCGTCCACGGGGTTCCAATTGTTACACTGGGGCCTGAACCCAGGCCTTCGAGGCAGAGGTAAGCTGATGACCACTACACTAGAGAACTCTCTAGCGATGAGCCCAGTCAAGGGACGCATCCCTGATCGGAGGGTCTCTACGATGAGGTGTAGTCTCCCCTACAACTGGTGGCTGCACCCTGAGGACGGAGGGTGTTAGTCTCTCGTCTACTCCCAGTAGGTGGAGCAGAAGGGTGTTAGCCCTGTCGGCCTGCTCGAGGGCCTTGCCTTGTCCCAGATACCCCCAGTTGTTGGAACAAATGAAGTTAGCCCTGTCAGCCTGCTCGAGACTATGCCCTGCTCCAGTTACCACTGCTGGAACCGGGCCAAGACTCCCTAGGGGTGGGCGAGACCGTCTGACTGGGGTGGGTGTTGATGGTGTCATCATAAACCTGCTGCCCCCGGACCCCTCCTCCCTGGAGCCGGGCCGTGAGCTTCAGGGTCCGTGGCATTGGTGAAGCCCTGACCCCTGAGAGGTATGTCTGTTCGGGAGGGATCCTGAAGCTGACAGTGACCTTCTGCCTGGCCGCTGCGAGTCATGGCCTGCTTGATCGGTATGGTGCCACTATTGGCTGGGTGCCGTGACTCCTGTGCCTGGTTGGGGCGGAGGAGTCAGTGGGGCGAGGGATAGTGACCACTGACCTGATCCCCTTGCCAGGTGAGCCGTCCAGGCAGCTGGAGTCGTGCCCCCCCTAGTTGTTGAGTGGCCATAGTTCGATTGTCGACCGGGCTAGGATGGGTCGAGCGTGGGCCTGGAGCCGACACGACCACCTAACCAGGTGAATACAACTTTTGTAGGTGTTATGGCAAGCGATACGGTTCTCGCCTCCAGTCGGGTAGAGAGTCCGACCCTACTGGTAGTCGCCGGCCCTGTGGTGTTGCATCTTCTGGCAAGCTCTCCCGCCGCGGAGTGTCACATCCGCTGCAATGGCGGTTGGAGCGGTGACTCCTGAGGGAGTCTCCATATCAAGTTGGTCTTCACCGTCCGTTTTGCCCCGGACAAACCTCACTGTGAGGGGCGCGGTGCCCTGGCCTTTGTTGTGAATTTTGCTTGTGTGCCCCTTGATTTGGAGAGGGCGTATGGGCCGCCTGGCTCAGGGTGGGCCTTCGCTCCATGGGCCATGACAGGTCCCTGGCGTGATTGAATTTGCACCCTGGTCGGCCAGATCAGTGCTCTAACCCCTGAGGCATGGAGCCCACCGAATCCTGCTGTTGGCTCTCGGGTTTTAGTTCTTGTGTCCCTCCTGGGTAGAATTGTGGTGTTCGCTTTGCTTGTCCTGTGAGCGAGGGGAGCTTTCTCCATTTCCATCCAGCCGTGGACTACGAGGCTCGAGTAACCGTGAGATGATAGAAAGCTATAATTTGCTCGGGACCCACAGTACACACATGGAGGCTGTGGAATCAAACCCAGGACACCACGCTTGCAGGTCGGAGCTTTGACCACTGTACTATACTGCCTCCCGATATGGGGGAGAGCGGCCATGTGGTCTGTCGGTGGTAGGAAGGCCTACCGATGCCTGTGTGATGTGCCCAGTGGTCATCATTGACAGGGTGCTGCCACGTGGGGGTAGGTAGCTACGGGCCCGCGACAGGTCAGGGCCTCCTCCGACTTTTGGTATCAGGGCGGCAGAGAGCCCAAGAGTCTGTTCCGAATAAGAACGGGTGCGGAGGGTCCTCCTCCTAGTTCGGGTGGGAGGTAACCTCGGAAAAGAGACTAGGTGCTGAACGGTTTATGGGTATCCCTTGGTACCGTGACTTGAACCCCTTATCCGAGCCGAGGGAGGGGGGGGTTCGCACTCCGCGCACTACCTCCCTTGACATCAAGTCATATGCCTGAACTGCGCGGGCGCTTGGATTGACCTGAGATGTTGCGAGGAGCAGCCACTGCTACCCTTCAGTTTCTACCGCTCTCGATTGGAAACCCCGGACTCGGGAAGGGAGCTGAGGGCCCTGAGGGAACGGGCATGGATCGATCCTCTGCCTCGGGAGCATTGTCTGCTGACGAGGGCGATCCCTGGTTTGGCCGTTTGCTTAAGAGTACCAGAGTGCAAGGATTTCCCCATTTTGTGATATGTCTTTAAGTCAGTCACCAGAATCTACTTTAGAGTGAACTAATGAAAAGGCCCTGCTGAGATCTGAACTCAGGATCTCCTGTTTACTCGGCAGGCGCTTTAACCAACTAAGCCACGGTGCCATCATGGTGCTAAGAACCGCATGGTAGCCTCGCCCTTTCTAAGGGCTGCTGCCTGGGGCCAACCGGGGGGGGGGTGCCCTGCGCCGGGTTCTCCCCCGGGCCCGGGGCGACCTGTCTGATTTTTTTTTTTTTTGCGGTAGAGTGCCGAGAGGCCTAACCTCTTTGGGGCCCTGGGTGAGCCGAGTGGCAGACTACTTCCATGTCCTCAGTATGTGCGATGTAAGAGACATGTAGGACAGAGTCCTCAGGGTGGGACTCTTCTGGCTGCCCCCCGACCTGTCTGCAGAGGGACGGACCGAACGAGTAAGAGCCCAGGCATACCTTGTCCCCCAGAATTTTTCTCCTTTTTTTTTAATACTAAAAAAAGACTGAATACAGGTTGTGGAGGAGCTAAGCGGGGAGCCCCGCAACCAGAACAAAAGGGAGAGGGAAGGTTATGGCTCCACAGGTCCGACACCAGGGCTCGCTATGGGAGGGAGCCGTGGGACGACCGGGAGAGAGACTACCTTCTCGGGTCGCTGTGGGAGGGACCGGAGAGGTAGGGGACAAGAGAAAGAAGAAGAAGAAGAAGAAGAAGAAGAAGAAGAAGAAGAAGAATCGATAGATCTGTTGTGTGTGGAGAGGGACTGACAGCGGGTTGTGGGGAAGCCATGAGAGGGCCTCCGCAATCCGGGCCAAGGGAGAGAAAAGGTTTTTGGTCCACGGTTCGAAACCAGGGCTCGCTATGGGAGGGAGCCGTGGGACGACCGGGAGAGATAGTACCTTCTCGGGTCACTGTGGGAGGGACCGGAGTGGTAGGGGACAAAAGAGAGAAGAAGAAGAAGGTGAGACTCCCAAAAAAACATTGATAGATCTGTTGTGTGGGGAGAGAAACTGAATGCAGGTTGTGGGGGAGCTATGAGAGGGCCCCCGCAAACCGGGCCAAGGGTGAGAGATGGTTTTTGGTCCACGGTTCGAAACCAGGGCTCGCTATGGGAGGGAGCCGTGAGACGACCGGGAGAGAGAGTACCTTCTCGGGTCGCTGTGGGAGGGACCGGAGAGGTAGAAGGCAAGAGAGAGAGAACAAGGGGGGGGAGCGGAGTGTTATAACCAGAAGAGACGCACTAAGCTGAAGCTTGTTTCCAGATACGACCTGGGAGCACAAGGGCGTTAACCGACTTGCTCAGAGTCACACAGTATGCAAGTGGGTTCTGTGGGATTCAAACCCAGATCTCCAGGTTTGCAGCTCAGAGCCTTAAACCACTGCACTATACCCTCCCCGTAGACCTGTTAGGGGAATCCCACGGAAGGACGCTGTGGGGGACCCTACGGCAGAGGAACCCCAAGTATCCGCTGATGGCCCAGGTAACCACCTGCCAGTGTAAGCAGGTTAAGAGACTTGCTCAGAAGCACCTGATGTGATGAGCTCGATCGCACCCTGATCCCAGGGTCACACAGTATGCAAGAGGAGCAGTGGGGTTCAGGATCAGGTCTGGGCTGCTGGAAGTCACCAGCTTAGGCCTATACCACTGCACCACACTGCCTCCTTGCCGGGAGGGGGTGGCGAGCCTCGAGGTCAGGGCTGGAGCCGCTGAAGAAAAGGGTTCGAGCACACCCTGATCCTCTAACCTGCAGGCTCCTCTTTTTTTTTTTTTTTGAGGGTCTGCAGGAGGCCGAGGACTCCCCTGAAGAAAACGAGTCCCTGACAACACTGGTGCCCCCCCCTTGCCATTGGTGATTCTGCCGAGGGCGATGGAACACAGGCTGGATTGGGCCTATACAGAGGGATTCTTTCTCTGCGATGTGGGAAACCCCCCCCCCGCTGTAGCCAGGTTGCATGGAGAGGAAACACCCTGGTGTTGCTCCCCCCCCGCTCAGAGTGGCGGCCTAGTCGGTGGAGGCGCCAGCCGCCAGAGCAGTTTAGAGGGGAAGCCTGGGTGAGAAACCCGGCCGGCGACCTACTAGAAGGCCGGCGAGAGTGAGGAGGCGTCGCAACAGAGAGGATGGGGCTGGGATCATCTGAGGCCCCCTCTGAGGAGGAGTCGAACCAGTACACTAGGATCCGGTTCGGAGCTCAAACCACTGAGCTGTGCCGCCTCTGCGCGGCGAAACAACATGAGCGGTGACTGGACGGCCCGGCGCTCCTCCCTAACCTGCCTAGTTAGGATTGAAAGCGAGGCGTGAAGGACAGATAGGCCGCCGTGAGCTGGCGGTACACGGAGCGCTCTGAAGCCGAATGGCCCGACTTTCCCCCCTGCTCCCTTCAGGGATCCTGGTGCAGTGGACCACGCGGGTCGATGCGTGGTCGGAGTAGGGTCCGACCAGCCGGCGGTCTGGGAGGCTGGAAGGGGCCCAGCGAGAGAGGAGAGCGGCCGAGGCGAGAGGAGCTACTATGACTGTGTTGAAACAAGGAGGGAAAGGGGGAAGAAGCCGGAATAGTGAGCGCCAGCGTACTAAAGTGGAGCCAGTACAGCGGGCCCCTCCCCAAGCTAAGGAGCCCATCCTCGGTGTTACATGAGGGCAGATACCAAAACTGTTGCCCCCTTAGCGCAATAAATAAACGGTACCATTTGTATCTTCTGCTGGTAAGGGATAACATTTTTAACTTTGTATGACTGTAAAGACAGGCATTTTACTTATGGACTACTTTGAGCTCAGTACCCTAGCCAGGAAGCAGAGCCTGCTAGGTACTGATTAATAGCATTCTGTGTGCAAACAAGGCTAGCTAACACTGGGGCTGAGTTAGCCCATATTTCTCCCGGTTAATTCCCAGGAGAGTTTTTTTTTTTTTTTTACTGAAACTGCATACATGCCTGCGAGGTTGAATATTGGTTTATATAAATATATCCCATACAGGATCTTACCTGGTAGGAGTAGACAGGGATCCCTGGTGTGCTTCCTGCCTGATCAGATGCACAATTCGAAACTGGAGAGCAGGGGTTCCTGGGACCTGGATATGCCAGAAATTTGATCTGGGTCATGTGCATCACTAGCCTATCAGGTGGGCTATAACCCATGAGGTAATGACTGGAGTGCCATGGATGCCAACCAATCACAATCAACACATTTTGGTGTGAGTGCCATGTCTTTAAAGCCCTTAGTTCACAAGATAGCCCATATACATTATTTCCAAGCAAATATCTTGATAAACTTATACTTGCTGGATCCACACTTCTTGTGCTTTGAAATGAGGTATTTTCACTCCAAATAAACCTTCAGAAAGTAAGTTAAAAGACACAAAGGCAGTTTTACACACTTGTTTCTGTAACGGAATGACCGTTACAGAAACTGCTTTCCATTACCTCCCTTGAATGTAAAATGAATCTGTTCCATTCCCTTGGTGAATGTTTGCCCGAACTGCATTCTTAGCTTTCGCGGTTCATCCGGTTGTGTTCCATTTAGTCTGACTGTGTAAAACAGCCATTCCGAAGCAGTGCAGAAACAGCTATAGAGCAGCAAGCTCTGTGGGGGTGCCGAAACAGAAATGGAGGCGGGAGTTTCCAGAAAACTCATGGAATGTAAAGGGATCCTAAGAACGGAACAAAGTACAACAGCATCAAAGGTAATGCTCATTCCATTTTAAAAACCTGTGTGTAAAAGCACCTAAAATCTCTTGTGAGAAGAGGTTTCTTTTTTTGAGATCTCTGATGCATGGTCCATAAATCATTAACTTGTCAGAAGACTTTTCCGAACAGTTGTAGGAAAACATTAAAGCGACATAACTTGTCTCTGCCACCACCCAGACACATAAAAGTGACATTTTAAATGTTCGTGATGTGAGCATTCAAAGGAGTCCAGACACAGGTATTTGATCTTTTAGACTGTTAGCACAGAACATTTTTGCAAATAACTTCTGTTCTATAAAGAAATTCCATGTGAGCATTGAGTTCTCAATAGATAAAAACTTCTGCTTCCAGGTTATGCTATTTCCATGCTTATAGTGACTTTCCTTTCACAAGAATAAGCAAAAATATATGTCTAATATAAAATCATCACTTTTTTTCCAAGCAGTTGGTGTCTGGTCATAACAGGATACCATCAGTTGTCCACAGCAATCAGGATACAAGTTACCATGGAGAATTATACCTTTTGATATTGGTGCCTATCTGCAATTAGCTTAAGGTGTAATTCCCTGTGGCCTCTTTCCCTCTCTGGAAGGACAGCAATTTAAAACACAGCTTTGCTTTTCATTTCTTTTTCTTGAGTCCGTTCAGGGAATTAAGACCACTTATTTTTATTTATTTATGACTTTGGTTACCGGTAAAGTGCACTGATCCAAGGGACCATTTTTAGGCATGACCCGGGCCACAGAAGTGGCACAATACAATAAATACAGTTCACAGCACAGAAATGGTGTGATACATTGTGTACAATCTTGACAATACTGTTTTACACACAAGAATAGATTCAAGTTGCAGCTGAAGGTAAACAAGCAGACAAGGAAACAGAGAGCATATACACATTTATGTACTGTAATGGCTACAACTGATGCCCCCCAACTCCAATGAACAAACGGGGTGACCACATAGGACTGGTTGATGGTAAGAGCTAAAGGTAAGAGGTAACGGGACAGCAACCAGAAAGGAAGGGTAAAAGCATAGGAGGAGGGGGACCGGGCTACCAGGGCAAGCAGTTGCAGCTAGCTTCCGCCAGAAGCCAGGATTTGAAGTTGGTTTTCAAAGAGAGAGATATGTGCTGGATGCACAGAGAGGTGCAGGTATCCCATTCCACAGAGAGGGGGCAGCAACTGATAGGGCTTCCCCCATGATGATAGTGACTCTAGGAACCTTGAGGGGAGGGACAATGGAGGATCAGAGAGTCCTAAGTAAGGTTTTGACCTTTAAGAGGCAGCATAAAGGGGACCCATTACCCTTCAGAAGGCAGTTGTCCACAACTGACCCAAGGGTAAAATTAAAGTGACCCTGTAGGGGAAGTCAACTGAGTGATCAGTAGAGGTCACAGTGATGGGTAGATTATGGGGCCAAGAGGGCAAAGTCTTAGTATCAAATGACACCCAAATAACCATATCCCATTAGCAAATATTAAGAAAAACATATATTTTTTATAACTTGCACTTTGCTATGACAATCAAAACATTGTTTTTGTACTGAGACATAAAATTACATGACAGTTTAAAAAGAAAGTAAAAAATACTTTTCTACTGTTCCTGAATGTTGGTAATACTGCACATTATGTAATAAAAAGCTGTGTAGTTTCTTCATTCACTGAGGGGGATGGGAGTAGGCCCATTGACGGTCAGATGGATAGGAAACTGGCTGGACTCAGAGAATAGTGGTCAGTGGGGAGATCTCAACCCCTAGAGGGGTCATTAATGGGGTACCACAAGGTGCGGTCCTGGGGCCAATCTTGTTTAATGCATACATCTCAGATATCAGGGAGGGTATAGGGTGTGAAATGAGTCTCTTCACTGATAACTCCAAGCTCAGAGCAGTGGTTGAGGTAGAGGAGGGGAGGGTGGCCCTGCTAGGGGACCTGGAGACCCCGGATAGGTGGGCTTACACCTGGAAATTAAATTTTAACTCTTCCAAGTGCAAGGTGTTATATATTGAGAGGGGGAACTCCAAACACGAGTACACCCTGGGTGGGGAGGTGTTGGAGGCCATGGTAGGGGAAAAAGACAGAGGGGTCCTGGTGGATACAAGTATGAATAACTCTGAGCAGTGCAGGAGGGTGGCAGTCAAGGCAGATAGGATGTTGGGCTGCATCACAAGGGGATCATCTCAAGGTATAGGGAAGTGATTCTGTCACTGTACAATGGTCTGTTAGACCGCACCTTGAGTGTTGTGTGCAGTTCTGGAAACCGCACCTGAGGAAGGACATACAGCTCCTGGAAAGGGTCCAGAGGAGGTCAACCAAGATGATAAGGGGTCTAGGGGATTGGATGTATGAGGAGAGACTAGAGGAACTTGGCCTGTTCTCATTGGAGGAGAGGAGGTACGGGGACATAATTGAGGTCTTCAAGTACCTCAAGGGAATAAATAGGGTAAACAAGGAGGGGATCTTTAGATTAAGGGGGGGGTATCACCAGAGGGCATGGTTTGAAGTTGGAAGGAGGAAGGATGAAGGGGAAAGAGGAGGAGATATTTCACTGAGAGGGTGGTGGAACCTTGGAATGCACTGCCTGGTGAGCTGGTTCTGGCTTCTACGGTGGAGGGGTTCAAGAAAGGGTGGGACAGATACAGAATGGGGATGAAATAGGGTTGGCCTGGCCCAGGGGGGTGGGCTGGACAACAGGAGAAATAGAAATGCGATGGAGGGAAGGCCTTGGTACTCAACTGGGGTCCTGAGGCACGAGCAGACTTGACAGACCGTAAGGCCTATTCTGCTGGCAAACAGTATGTTATGTTAGTATTTTCATTCCTCTAATGGCCTCAATTGTTTTCTAAACATTTCACTGTCCCCTCTAGTTATTCCATCCCTTCCAAGCCTGTGAAAGCACTGGAAGATAACTAGGGGAATGGAGGTGGATGGGAGCAATGGGAACTGAGTAAGAATGGCTGGAGCTAGTTGCTGATACACACAGTTAACAGATTTGAGCAGAGGGAGGAAAGGGAAGAGGACCAGAGGGAAGAAGGTTGTTCGTTCCTGATGAAGGAGAAGCAGTTGTAGGAAGTGGATTTCCTGGCAGAGGCTTTACAGCAGGGGACTGAGAAGGTGCAGAATGTGAAAAGAGAAGGAGAGGAGAGGAGAGGAGAGGAGGGATGAGAGATAACAGAGTAGGGATCTAAACCACAATTCAGAGAGGAAGGAGGCAAATTGGAAGAGGTGCCAGGATGAGAGAAAGTGAAAGACAACAGGCAGAGGTTAGATTAGAGGGAGCAGTAGTGAGTTCAGGGAGGACAGTTTTGTGTGAAACAACAGGAGTGGAATAAGGGCTTCAGCCAGGCCAGGGCAGATTTGGGATCAATAGTATTGCACTGTACACATCTGCATAGTGAAATATTGCATGGATCATCTCCAGAATAAGTTCATGACATCTGGAGAGGAAGGCAGGATTTGCTGTGATACAGCAGCTCACCATGTTTGGGGAAGAGTTTTTATGGATGGTATCAATGTGGCAGTGGGGGGGGGGGTGGATTGAGGTTACAACCCAACCACCCACCAAGGTATTTCATGGTGGAACCAACCAATGTCTTGAACACGAGTTCTATAGAGATTAAGATGTCTCTACTTGCTGCCAAAGGTCACAAAGACAGTTTTTTGACATTTAGTGAGAGTTGGTTAGAGTTGTCATTCTTGAAGTCAGGCTGAAAAGTCATTTCTAGTTCAGGGACTGAGTCACCTGTGGCAAAAGTACTGTGTCATCTGCATGCATATGTACAGTTTGTGCAAACAGACACAGACTGAGGGCTGGTTATAAGGACAATGGAAAACAGGACTGAGCAGAGAATGGAGCTCTGAGGGGCTCCTAAGTGGATAGGGAAAAGAGGGGAAAGGGTGTCACCTGCTTCAATTTATTGGAGCCTGTCTGACAGGTAGGAGCAGAACCATCCGACTGAGTTCAGAGAGACCTGCTTTGTAGGTTTTTCCAAGTAGTAGGGGTGGTCAACAGTGTCAAAGACCTCTGCAAAGTTAAAGTAGGCAAAGATGGCAGAGGTAAATCTGGTCTGATATATTCCCTTCAGGATGGAATTAGAAAAAAATCATAATCCAAAAGTGATGAAGTAATTGGATTTATGGAAACCAGACTGTAATAAATAGAGAATGGAAGCAGAATCCAGAACAGTGGAATGTTGGGATTAAACAAGATCTTTCTGCACTTTGGCAACTACAATGAAAAGGGAAACTGTAGTTATAGTTCGGGGGGGGGGTCATCCCTTTTGTGTAGAGGGAGAACTTTAGCAAGTTTCCATGACACAAAAACCATACTGAGATGAAAGGATAAGCTGAGAAGTCAAGATACAGGGACAGCTATAGCAGGGGCAGAAAGGTGCAGGAGTTTGGGGTCTAGTAATCTGGACAGTTGCTTTTAGAGGGAGTTGAGTGAGATTAGTGTAGTTAGAGTAGCAGCTGATGAGATTTGAGAGAAGAAGAAAGGCTGGAGTGTGGTATGAGAAGAGGGGAAAGGAGAAGGGTAAAAGGGGAAGAGGGAATGTGGGGGCAGCAGGGGAGAGGGAGAAGGGAGTAATGAGAGAGTACAAGATGGGAAGAATTGGTTGCAAGCTGAGACAACCACAAATAGGTGACAGATGGGAGAACCCTCTGTACTGAGCATTAAGGTAATAAATGGAAGGGGGTGAGAGGATCAAAAACCAGGGTGAATAACTTTACAGAATTAGGAATAGGATTTAAGGTTATTCAAGAGGTTGTCAAACAAGAAATTAGATCTGGCATTCCTGATAGCCTTTGTGCTGGCATTGTAGAGCTTTTTATATGGCAGTAAGTCCTCTAGGGGAACTAGAGGCCATACGCTGGTACCACTCAGAGTTGCAAGCTTCTAAGCTAGCAGCGTGGTCTGTGCAGCTTCAGGGAAGCTAAAGATAATAACATTTGAAAAAGCCAGGAAACTAATTGCAAAAAAAAATATGTTAAACAGAACTTCAGTTACTATGGAAAACCTAAAAAAAGTGAAATCTGAACAATTACATTTTGCAATATACTAAAGTTGCAACTCTAACTTCAGAACCATCTTTCTTAGCATAAAAATGACTTTTGGATGCAAGATAATATTTTATTCATGTGTGAATATGTTTTTGAATACTTAGTGAATATTTGTATTCGGCACGCTTTTGTTTTGTTTTCAAATTCAATATTTGTTATTGAGACTTTAGTAAAACATGCAGGTAACAAGCCAGAAAATTAAACAGAGTAACAATTAGTCAATAAACTTCCCATGAGCACTCCTCCCCAGCAATCTTTTGTATTCAGGACTGCAAATACTTGTCTACTCATTAAGTACTCTGGTATTCGGACAACAGTGACAGACTGCTCTGCCCCTCATGGTCATATGACTGTATTACCTCTGGAGAGAATGTGTTCTTTGGTTAGGGAGGGTGGATGACTAGACTAGCCTGCAATATGTTGGATTAACCCCCCTTAAGTATTGGGGACCAGGAGGGAGTGCACCTATTTTACAATTCTATTCTTGGGGACCAGGCATTTGTATTTTACATTAACCATACCTCTGGGAGAACAGGGGAAAGGGTGAACATTGGAAAATAACTGCAGTGTGGGAGGAGATATTGCCACCTGAGGGGTGAGATAGAAGTTGGTTTTTTTTTGTGATTTTTATTTATGGGTTTTATTATTTACAGCATATACCATATTACATACATTAAAAATGTGAAAAGAGGGTACACAGACCACACCAATGAGCGTACAGGCATTCCATAAGTAATGAAAAATACAGGTCATAAATTCCATTCACTGTTAGGAGCTGCCAGGGACTAACAATAAACAAGAGTTAAATCCAGCTTGATAATACTGTAGGAGGTAGTGCTCTCATCCAATGATATTATTAATCAGTCTATTCACCAGCATTCCATGCCCCAAGTAGGAAATACAGTTCTGAGGAGAGGCTGATTACAGTCCCTGCAGTGAACCGTGTACTGCAACTCAGATTCACCATGATTAGGGAAGGCGTCAAGGACATATGCTGAAGTTGTGAAGTGGGGGTAGAGGCATTAGCAGCAGCATCCTCCAGTTTGAGCTTTTCTTCCCTGAGTTTTGTCACTCCCTCTTCCTAAATACTGGCATTTATTCTTGAGTGATGGCCATAGGGGGCTGAACATTTCATGGGTACCCGTAAATGATATTGAGAGTCACTCCATGCCTTCCACATAAGTCATTGCTACAGTGAGAAAGCCAGACTCCTCCCCTAGAGCCTAAGAGCATTGCCATTGAATCCCTTCCCTGACTCCCATGGCCACAGTGAGACAATACTTGCAGTGAACCTGTGTTATCCACATGGCACACTGAGTTGTCAACCAACAACACTGAGCTGGGCAAGTGTACGCAGTTTTGGTGAGCGTGTGGAATGCTATGGTGTTCCTATGGTTTAAATGCTAGCTTTAAGAAGTACTGGTATGACTCTAACTTCAGCACTGTCTCAAAAACCAAGGACATTATTTGTTTATTTATTTATTAAATTTTATTAATGGGGTGGGCCTTCTGGGTCCCTAAGGTCCCCTTTTCAGGAGTGACATAGAATTAGTTACATAGAGTGAAGCATTTATACAGTACAGTACTTTTCTGAATAGACAGTACAAGGTCAGATATACAGTGTTCCATGCAAGGCAGTATTACATACAGCAGGGTATTTAACTAACTAACTAACTAGTGGTCAGGTCTCCCCAAATGTTCCTTCATGAATACTATGAATAACAAGGGTCCTGAGGACCTGGGACTAATGCCAAGTATTTTCCCCTATTTGTTTGTATTTGGCTGAACATTTTTGTCCTTTGATGAAATATAAAACAATAGGCCCAAACTGGAGGATGCTGCTGCCATTGGCCCCACTTCATAACCTCAGCACCTGTCCTTGATGCCTCCCCTAGTCATGGTGAATCTGAGTTGCAGCACAGGGTTCACTGCAGGGACTGCTGTGTGGTGACATCTCCCCAAGGTGGTACAGTATATGTGAAATACAGAGGAGAGTGCTATAAGGCAGACCGACAGTGGCAACAAGGATGGCTGGGAAGCAAAGGAAGCCAAATCAGCTGGGGACAAAAATAAAGATCAAACAAATCTGGAGTACTGGTAACATGTATTGTTCTACTTTTGTGGCTATTTTAGCAATCCCAACTGTTTTTTAATATAGTTTTATGTTTGCATTTGTGCTTGCGCAAAACTAACATGTTCTTGTGATAGTGGATTTGATAGGTATGTCACTGTCTCTCCAATGCAGGGCAGTCTGCAAAGGGCTCAACAATGTCAGAGCAATCATCAGCCAGGTTGATCATGATGTTCTTCAGTATTTGCTGGCCAAACAGTTTATGAAGTTCAAATAAAACAGCTGCCCAAATCACAGGGTGGCTTTTCCCTTTGATCTGCATTATGCTACCCAGCAAAAAACAGGAAATTGGCATCCCTCTGCCAAGTATCCCTCCCACCTCCCATTACCTCCTGTGCCCCCTTCTGAATTTTCTGACACTGGGGTGCCAAATCCATGGTGCTGGCTAGTATGCCACACTCCACCCATTTCCACTGTGCTACACTGGGGAGCCTACACTCAGTGCCAACAAACATGACACAGACATTGGGGTACCCAATCCCCAGTATTGGTACCTGAAATAAATAAAACCATCCCTCATAGTCTTTTTCTATTTTTTTTAAACTCTGTAAAAAAGAAAATGGTCCATCAATGTTTGTTGTCACCAGCCCCTGTGTTGTTACCTTCCCCCCACCTGACCCCCCCCACTCAGCACCCAACATCCACACACCCCTACCCCTTACTTACTAGGGGTCCAATGCCATAAACCTCTTTGGACCAGAGAGACGTCTTCACTCTTCAATGCCAGAATAGAAACCAAGGAAATCAGGTATGCGGTGAATGTATTTCAATGCGTTTTGAACTTGTACTCATGCCTTTGTCATTTTTTAATATTTTTCCCCCAGATTTTCAAAATGGCCTTTTTGGGACCCTACCTCATGAGCAAGATAAGTGACATTATTCAAATCTGGTCTAAAAGGTGATTTCAAATTCACTCATTGGAACCACCTTTTGGGTAGGATTTGAAAATTGTCTCCTTCTGAGTTCATGAGGTGGGATCATAGAAAGACTATATTCAAAATCGGGGGCCAAAATATGTAAAAAAAAACTTGTAAAGGTATGCTGAAAATTTTCAATGCTCACTCTTAACTTTGATAATTTTCAATATTTTGACCCCACATTTTCAACATAGCCATTTTTGCACACCATGTCATGAATGTAACAGGTGCTATTTTTCAAATTCTAGCCAAAATGTGTTTTTGCACTTGTGTAGCAAAAAGATGTTTCAGCCAGTATTTTATAAATGACAAGTGTTTAAAAGAAAGGATAATAAAAAGTCTATGTTGAAAATGTGGGGTAAAAATGTCACAAAAAAAGTTATAAAGAAACATTGTATTGTTTCAACATTTATTCATAACATTTTGATGTGTGCAGATTTTGGCTCCCAATTTATAACATAGTCCTCTTGTTACCTCACCTCATGAACATGACAGGTGTCATTTTTCAAGTTTCCTCCAAAACATTTTTTCACATTAGCTCCATGAAGTCACATTTCAAAAGGGACTTTAAAAATTCCATCTGCTGTGATCATACAGTTTGGTCATAAAAAGACAAATTTAGGGTCAAAATGTCAAAAAGAACAAAGTTATGAAACATTGAATTGTTTCAACATTTATTCATAACTTGATTTTTGCAGATTTCGGCCCCAGATGTGCAACATAGTCCTTTTGTTACCTCACGTGATGAATATGACAGGTGCTATTTTTCAAATCCCCTTTGAAACATGTTTTTACAGTCCCTCTTTGAAACCATCTTTCAGAAAAAAATTCAAAAAGATCCAACTGTCTTGAATTCATCACAGGGTCATTAAAAGACTATTTAAGAATTTGGATCAAAATGTGAAAAAAGCAAACAACTAAGTTATGAACAAACATCGACTTTTTCCAGTGTTTACCTATAACTTTATTTTTTCAGATGTTGGCTTCTGATATTTGACATATCTCCTGTGTTACCCACCTCATGAACATGACAAGTGTCATTTTCAAATCCCATCCAAAATGTGTTTTCATAGCCCCTCTGTGAAATCAACTTTCAGACAAGATTTAAAAAAATCCACCTGTTTTGAACATATCATGGGATCATAAAAAAAAAACATGTTGAGAATTTGGGGTCAAAATGAGCAAAACAACTAAGCTATGAAGAAACATTGACTTTTTCCAGTGTTTACTCATAAATTTATTTTTGCAGATTTTGGTCTCTAATGTTCAGGATATCTTTTAAACATGACTGTTCATTTTTCAAATCCCATGTGAAACATTTTCACAGTCTTGTTTGTGAAGTCACCTTTCGACGGAATTTAAAAAAATTCCTCCTATCTTGATCATAAGATCAGGTCATAAAAAGACCATGTTGAAAATTTGGAGTCAAAATGTGGGAGCACACTGAAAATTAGATACTGCCTCTCAGCTGGCCAATCCTGGATGAATTCAATCTGAAAAATGTGGAAAAGCAGAACACCACTGACAATAGGATATTGCATCTCATCTGGTCTATCCCGGGTAATTATATAGTAAAAATGTATAAAAGCAGGACCCCAGTGCTGCATAGCCCCCTCTGAACTGTGCATCTGTGCTGCTCTATCCTGGGAAAATACATTGTAAAAGCACAGCAAAAAAAGCTATAGCCAAGGCCAAAAGAGAATATGAGTTTACAATAGCAGCAAGGGTCCGCTATAATTACAAAACATTTTATGCACATATAAACAATAAAAAAGGGAAAAATAAAATCATAGAACCACTAAAGATGCAGGATGGGAATATTATAACAGAAAATAAGGCACTTGCAGAAGAATACAATGAATATTTTTCATAGGTCTTTGGCAGAGGTCCCCAAACTTTTTGGGACAATGGGATAACTAGACAAACAGGACAGAGCCCAAGGATAGATCCAGCTGAAGTCCTTACTAGATTACAGAAGGTTAACCAAAATAAAGCACAGGGGCTGGATGGGATTCATCCAAGGGTGATTGAAGAAATGTCAATATTATTAGCGGGGCCAGTAACTTACCTTTTTCAGGAAAGCATTGATACTGGCGAGGTTCCTGAGGCTTGGAGGCAAGCTGTGATTGTACCCATATATAAAAAAGGATGTATGCAGGAGGTCTCAAATTACAGACCCATTAGTCTAACTTCCGTGCTCGGAAAGATTTTGGAGGGTATAATAAAGGACTTTTATCATGGAATATATCGAAAGAACAGGTAGGATAGACATGACCCAGCATGGATTCACCAAGGGAAGATCGTGCCAAATCAACTTATTTGAATTTTATAATAAGGTAGGCAAAGCCCTGGATATAGGTAAGTCAGTAGATGTGATTTTCCTGGACTTTGACAAGGCTTTTGATAAAGTCCCCATGGGGAGCTTGTTAAAGCACTTTATGATTTAGATATACCAATTTGGATACAAGCATGGGTGAAGGCTTGGCTCAATGACAGAGGCCAGAAAGTATGTGTAAAAGGTGAATACTCTGATCACGTTGGAGTGACTAGTGGTGTCCCCCAGGGCTCAGTCTTGGGACCATGTTTGTTTAATTTGTATATTTCATCTATGCAGGTGCATTCAGCTGTCTGGTTGTCTAAATTTGCAACTAGGGTTGGGTGCCCTGTAGATAACTGGGAAGAGTATCTAGTCCTACAAACAGCATTGGATAGTTTAGACACATGGGTCTCCCAAAAACAATCTATTTTTAACATTGATAAGTGCAACGTTATACATTTTGGCAAGAAAAATAACAAATTTCAGTATAAATTAGGTGGATCTGTACTAAAGGTGGTGGATGAAGAGAAGGATTTGGGGGTTATGGTTGATAATGATCTTGGTTTTAGCCTGCACTGTAATACAGCTATTAAAAAGGCTGGTGGCATAACACAATGTATATTGAAACACATTAAAAGTAGAGATAGGCAGGTTGTGATGCCCCTGTATAGTGCATTGGTGCATCCCCACGTGGAGTATTGTGTTCAGTTTTGGGCCCCATATAAGAGGAAGGAGGTTGCACTGGTGGAGAGGGTGCAGAGAAGAGTTACAAAGAGGATCAGGGGATTGGATGGATTGAACTATGAACAGAGACTGCAAGATTTAGGGTTGTACTCCCTGGAATTTCGTAGAATGCGGGGTGTCATGTGTCTGATTTACAGGGCATTGACCAATACTAATTTGTGGGACCTGTTGGGCCTGGTTAAAAGGGATCAAACATTTGATACTAGAGCCCATTGTTACCAATTGGTAAAAGATGGATATAATACAAATAGAAGGAAGTATTGGTTAAGTAATAGAGTGACAGAAGTTTGGAACATGTTACCAGGGGAGGTCGTGGAAAGCACTACAATGCAGGAATTTAAAACACAGTTAGATAAATTTTTAGTAAGAAAAATTATAAAAGGGTATAAATAGGTTTTACTTGCGAGCTCACGGACAAATGTCTTTATGCTCAGTATTGTCTATGTAATCTATGTAAAAGCTGGACACCACTGAAAAGGTAACTTGCATTTCAGCTAGGCTACTCTGGGTAAATACATTGTAAAAATAGGTAAATGTAGGGACGCACTGGAAAAAAGACTTTGGATTTTGGCTGTGCTATGTTGGATAAATACAGTGTAAAAATGGGAAACACAGGATTCCACTGAAACGTTCACAAGACAGAATCTGAGCTGTGCTACCGGGTAAATACACTATAAAAATGTTTCTAAGCAGGATCCCATTGAAAATGAGATATTGCATCTCAGCTGGGTTATCCTGGGTGAACATATTGCAAAACTGTGTAAAAACAGGACCCTACAGCAGAATGCCAGTAAAAAGAAGTTGTTGCATCTATGATGATCTGTCCTAGAAAAGTACATTATAAAAGCAGGACCACACTAAAAAGGAAACATTGCATCTCACCTCTATTATCTTGGGTAAATGTAATATAAAACTGTAAAATCAGGACCACATTGCAAATGACATATTACATCTCATTTGGTCTGTCTTGGGTAATTATATAGTAAAAATGTGTACAAGTAGGATCCAGTGCAATAACAATGCAAGCGGAGAACATTTGAAATTGAGAAATGCTTGTTTAAAAAAAATAACAGTAACATTTATACTCTTACTGAAAGAGAATTCATTAGCCAAACTCTTATTTAACGTAGTTTTTTTATTCATAATAATAAAAACATTTTTGCTCTCACTTAAAGGGAATGCATGAGCCATTTTGCTGCTCTTTTGGGAGAATTGTCCCATGCAATGCTATTGAGTGATTAAAACTGTCATAACTTTGATAACTTTATTAAATCCCCTGAACATACAGGGTCCCTTTTCTTACATTTTAATGGATGATATCCCTCAATTGGGTGATAAAATACTGAAAGCTGACCCTTCCCTGACATGTCTTCAAAATAAGGCCCACTTCTTGCACCCATTTTATGCTTATTTCTTCTATTACTATGATATACTAATTTTCACCTAGTTATTTTAAAGAGTACTTAAAGATTGTTTTTGTCATTATCAAATACATCATGTAATAACAAACTTCTGCAGAGTATCCTGACATGGGACCCTAGCTTGTGAAACAAAAATATTTGCCTCTTTATCTTGTGCTGCTGTGCACCAGTCTACTCCTTACAAAACATTTGTATTATACAAGAAGAGCAAGGTGCAAAATATATCTATAAAAGAGTGACATATTTGGGTTCTGTGTCGTGGATTGAGTATGATTATGTTAGCAAATAGTATTTAGCTATGGATTTATATGTAGCAAGCAGTTTTCTGCTTCAGTAGTGTAGCAGTTATTGTGTAGGTGGGTGGAATACTGTATCTCACACATGAAACAAAACGCTTAAGGGTCACAGAGATGATATATGCAGATTCAAAATTCAGTCACTTATCGACTCCATGAAAATGCTATATAAAGAAAGCTTTATAGATTTTTTCTTGTTCTGTTTAAACAAATTCTGATTTTTTCGAAATGTCACCTTTTTCTCTACATAAAAAGCAGAGTAAAGTTAATTATACAACCATTAAAAAACCATTAGGGAAGATACTGCACATGCATTTTTATAGGACATGGCTATAAGGAAGTGAGATCAGTAGAATGTGCTGTATGTGTGTCAATATTCCCCTGAGGCACAGCTTATTTATAACTGGTGTTCACTAACATTTTCCACATATTAGCTTTACAGAATCAATAAAACAACCAAAAGGGCACATGTGTCTGACCCTTTGAAGGTTGATAATGACCTTAGTTGTAGATTATTGTGCATTTACAGTAGTTTGTCAAGTCAAGGGACATGTTGTTATTTGGTTATAAAGGAATCAAATAACTTTTGCTAAGATAATCCATTAAGTCATTCATACAGTAGTACCTAGGATTTAAAAATAAGTCAATAATTAAGCCCAGCATCATTAAATAATTCATTTTGGAATTCAAGAAACTTCAGACTTCTGCAGTGAATTTTGAAATTAGCTTTAAGGGGAAAAGACAGCACTAAGAGCCCCATACCCAAGTGTGTTGCTGGTCCCAATTTTCATTTTATATGCAAAGTAATTTTTTTGTGTATCATTTCTTGCATTATAGTAGATTGAATCAGACTGATTATGCTGACTTCCAAGCTGACATGTGCTATAACCAGAAATCACAGAATCCCCTGCAGTTGACATCAGAGCTGGACTGCAGCAGTGGGAGATTAAATAGCCTGCAGTGTATGTTAGAATTTTATGAGCTCAAGGGCCAGATATTCAAAACTTTGCTCTGGGTGCAAACCGTTTCTGCAGGGTTTGTGCCAGGTTTGCGTGGGTCCTCTATATTCAAAAGGTCAAACAGTGCAGGCAAACTGCATTAGTGCTGGGCAAAGTATAATTTATGCAAGGTGCAAAAAGAGGGGGTATATACATGATTACAGGTGCAATGCTGTATTCAGTGCATTAGCGCCTTGCAAAGTGTTTTTGCACAACTTAGCATGACACTTTGCATGGTGCAAATTACCTCCCAGGAAAATGTAGTCTTAAATCTGGGCAAACCAGCTTTGCATGACTTTGTGGCTCTGCACAGCTTTGTGCAACTCTGAGTCACACAGAACCATGGTTCATGGAACTCAATAATTCACAAGTGTGAATAATGGAGTTTGCGAGGGTCTGCCAGTGGTGGTTTATTGACCCTAACCAGTAAATATTAAACATAGAAAGAAATAAGACATGGAAGAAACATGCTGCACATGGATGGCACCTCCTATGTTGCCATCATCTGCCACTGGTCCCAGCCATGCCAGGCATTAAGAGTGTGTCCATACGGCACACACCTGAAGACCACCCTTCAGTGGATACCAACAGAATCCAGCACACACATGCAGCACTGGGGGTGTGAAGAATGTTGAGGGGAGGGTGTACAGGTGGCCAGTCTGCACCACAAACTGGGTGCTGCCACAAGGCTGGGACAATTAACTCAGTGCAAATGGTCCAGTGTAGGGAATGCCCCAACACCAGTGTTCCTGTCTGATGGCATGTGCCCCCCGACCACATGCCACACATCTGTATAGACACCACAGCTTACCCAGCCAGCCATGTATATGTCACTGTGAGAATCCCATGCCAGTGGTGCAGCATCTGTGGATCATACAACAGCATAACAGTAAATGTCCACTGTCAGTACACACCTGCAAGTTGGGCCTGTCACTGTGTAAAGTGCAACAGTCATTGATGCCCTACACACCATAGCCATTGCTGTGTCCCTCACACTACTGGCCCTCTTGTTACTGCAGTGTCTGCTGTGCACTGTAGCAGGAACTACAGTTTGACAATTGCATGCAGCACCACCACCTGTGCCTGATCTGTGTAGTCCCCTGGGGCACAATAGTCTATGCAGTTCTATACAAATGTAGCCTGCAGCTACCACCATGCACTTCCAGACTGACCTACAGGTGGAGCTGTGGGACCCTGCAATAGTACTGGGCAAACCGTATGCAAATCAGGACATAATGATATGCTAATCTGGATATTTGCCCACAGACTGCCTTAGTAGGCTCATTTGCATACCACTTTTGAATATAGCAAATTTTTGCCCCAGGCAAAGGTTTGCGCCATGCAAACGTTTTGGAACCATGGTACATTTCTGCAGAATTTCACATGTGCTGGTGCTTGCAGATTTACTGAATCCACTCCTTTGCTAGCACACACATGGTTCGCCTCTACCTTCCTTCACGTCGCTGTGCACTGGGCTGCTGTTGTGGTTTGCACTTCCTGGTTGCTATATTCAGAGCTGTCTTATTTCCTAGGCTATTTTTGCACTGCACTCCCAGCCCAGTTTGCCCAGCTTCCTTAACACGCTATATTCAGCAGGTTTAGCACCAGGGCTATGGCTTTTGAATATAGCAGGCTATTGGTTCCAGGTCAATTTAGCATGCCGAGTAGTGCCAATTTAGCCCCGGGGCAAAGTTTTGAATATCAGGCCTTACATGTACAGTTTCTGTTGGTCATATTTGTTTTTATAAGTGCTGTGACCACTGATTAGATTCCTTTGTGGTGAGAAGGTGAATTTTTCTAGTTATGGAGACTAAAGTTTTCCTCACTAAGGTGGAGGAAAACATGGCCACATTTAAGAATCTGAACATTCTAAGGCACATTGATGTTTCTAGTACTGCGTCCTAGTTCTGAGTACTAGTTTTTAGCTGTGCATTAGACACTTCGAATGCATGGTTAACGACCAATCAGGACACAGTATTTTCCCTTCCCATTTTATAATTGTGCCTGAAAATAGTCATTTTATGGCTAGTGCACTTACCCAGTTAACAAAAACTAAAATAAAATAATGAATGTCAAGTCATGCTAAAAATGTTTTATATAATGCATTGTGTACTCAATGAAACCCTTGATTTTGATACCTGCTGTTCATTTTTGTTTACAAAATCAGTTTATATGATGCCACATCTCACGTAAGCAAGATAACTAGACCAGGGTGTAATAAACACTATAGGCCAAGGTGTTTATTAACCCACTGGTTTGGTTATTACCAAGTAAAGCCCCCGACCACTGTATCTGTCATCACTATTATACTGAAAAAAAGGTTTGGGGGAAAAAGTGCCAAAATCTGTGTCTCTTTAGTGCTGCAAAGCATTTGTGAGAAACTTGGACATGTTAGCCAGTTTCTCACAGATGCACTGTAGCATCAGTCTCAGCCAATCAGAACATAGGGATTAGCATGCATTCAAATTTTTGAGTCTACTGTCTAGTTATTGTAAAATAACTGGACAGTAGCTCTGTGCTCTGATTGACTGATAGGAATTTTTTTTCAGTATAAGTTATGTTTACCATGCACTGGAGGTATGTTTTGTAATGTTCAGTTAGTCTTGATGTTCCCAGTGTCCCATGTGATCAGGGAGCAGCAGTTTCTGTTGCAGAGTCCTTTTTTGTCATAAGAAAAGTGAGTCAACCTGAAGGTGCTCACACACAGCAGGGAATACTGATGAAAACCTTGCAGCTGCCATAATTAATGATGCTCACCATCTATCTAAAGAATCCCTTTGTGGGGGACAGAGGGTGACTTCTGAGACAGGTGGCTCTTGAAGGGTGATGGACTCCACCTGACAAGTGAAGGGGCCTGTGTACTGTGGCAGAAGTGTGATATATATCTATTGCACATTTAAGCTGACAGTAGGGGAGACTAGGGCTAAGGGAACCATGGAGAAAGGTGAGAAGAAGGATATCCTAGCTAGTACTCTCCCACATCTGGGGGCTAGTAGCAGTTCACCTGGTATAAAGGGGGATGAGGTACAATCTGGGCCAGGTGATGAGACATTAGAGACGGAGAATGCAAAGTCTGCAAATACCAAGAAAAAGAAGTGGCTAAGAACACAGGAACCACAAGGGACATAGACAGAGCTACAGTGAAGTGGGTTCAGGGGCCTATTGGAAGGAACTATGTCTTAATTCTAGGAGCCTAGATAATAAAATAAGTGACCTACAGGCACTGATGGCAGGCACTGAGGTAGACCATGTGGCCATCATGAAAGTGTGGGCTTCAGGAAATTACAACTGGGACCTGATGGTTCCTGACAGTTCCTGGGTATTTATTGTTCAGGAGGGACAGAGGGAAAAGTGGAAGGGTAGGAGTAGCCCTCTATGTCAGAGATACCATTGAGGTACTGAAGGATGGGTGCATCAGGGGTAATAACTGGGTGTCAGAGTCGCTGTGGGTGCAATTTGCAGCAGCTTGGACAAGAAACAGAGACCTGGCAGCCAATATTTAAAAGAGACAGGGTCCAGAAAGGGCTGCTGGCCCTAAAGATAGATTAGATACCAGGACCAGATGGGTTGCATCAGAGGATTCTCAGGGAACTGGCAGTGGAACAGGCTGAATCCCTGGTAGGGCTATTCAACTGCTCACTATGGACGGGGGTAGTCCTGAAAGACAGGAGGGTGGTGGATGTCATTCCATTCCATAGGGGAGGGACAGTGAACAAGTGGGGAACTACAGACCCCTCAGTCTGACATCCATTGAAGGGAAGCTAATGGAGTCTCTGGTCAAACAAGACCTCATGGACTACCTGGAAAGCAATGGCCTCCATGATAGTGAATAGCACGGGTTAGTGGCAGGGAGGTCCTGTCAGATGAAAATTATAGTTTTCTTTGATTTGGTGATGAGGGAATTGGATAGGGGACATGCCATGGATTTCCTCTATTTAGATTTCAGCAAAGCATTCAACTTAGTATCCCACAGACACTTGTTGAAGAAGATGGAGGATCTGGGTACAGTTTAGGACATAGCTGGGTAGGAATTGGCTAAAGGATAGACAGCAGTGGGTTTTGGTCAACAGGGTTAAATCAGAAGAGAGGGAGCTCAGAGCAGGGGGCTACAGGGATCTGTTCTGGGCCTGGTCCACTTCAATATGTTCTTAGCGACACTGGAGAAGGTATCTGGGGCAGGCTGTGTCTCTTTGCAGATGACACTGAGCTCTGTGGGAGGGTGGATAGTGAAGAGGGAATCAGGAAAATGCAGAGTGACTTACAAAACCTGGAGGGGTGGTCTAAGGTTTGGCAGCTGAAATTCAATGCCAGAAAATGCAAAATAGTGCACCTAGGGAATATGAACCCCAGGACAGGGTACTGGATTGGTGGAGTGAGACTTAGCACTGTGTTTGAGGTATGTGATCTAGGAGTCATCACTCTGAGGAATGTGATCTGGGAGTTATCATCAATGACACCCTCAAGCAATCGAGCCAGTGCAACAGGACCTATGATACGGCTAGTAGGATGCTAGTGTGTATAGGGTTGGGTATTGATAGCAGGAGGAAGGAGGTAATACTACCTCCATATAGATCTTTAGTGAAGCCACACCTGGAGCACTGTGCCCAGTTTTGGAACCCTCAGCTCAGGAAGTATAGGGACAGGCTAGAGATGGTGCGGTGCAGGGACACGAAAATGACTCAGAACAAGCAGCGCAGGTCTTATGAGAAGTGACTCAAGGCACTGAAAATGTACTCTTTGAAGACAGAAGGGAGACAGGGGGCTATGACAGAGACCTCCATGTTCCTAAAAGGAATAACAAGGTAAACTGCAAGGAACTCTTTAGCTTGAATGCTAGTGCAAGGTCACAAGGGCATGAATGGAAACTGTCAGGAAGGACGTTTCGAAGGGACATGTGGAAGTATTATTTATGGAAAGGCAGTGGAGCTGCAGAACAGTTTACTAGCTGAAGTAGTGGAAGCTAAAACAGTTGATGCTTTCAAGCATGGTTGGGACAGAGTGAAGGGTAGAGTGGTTCCTAGGGTGAAAAATTGGGGAAGGAGAACAGGTGGAGTAGGGGGAGGGCTAGGACTCTGGATGGACAGTAGGTCCCAGGGTTAGATAGGGAACTTGGGCAGACTGGATGGATCATTGGTCTTTTTCTGCTGCTGTTGTTTGTGTTTCTATCTAAAACAAGTGCTAAAGCAGTCTTGAAATGCAGAAAAAGCATTCATTTTCATTTGAAGTTTTTAAAGTTCCTGGTCTGCTGCCACACTTACCATAAACAAACTCTGGCCAGAGCCGATAAGGCTGCAGGAGAGGTGTGTGGGTCATCCTTAGGATACGAGAAGGCTCATAAAGTTACAATGGGCAATGAAGGTAATGAAAAGTATAACTTCAGACCTGGTATTAACTACCCACAAGGCATGTTTTCAACAGTTGATTAGTAGATGAAAGTGTTAAAAAGAACTTTACATATAAACCACAATAAAAGTAAATATAAATTTATATCGAAGTGCATTTTGCACATGTTGGAGTGAAACACTGAGACTATAAAATGTTTAGGTGTTCATCCATATATATTCCTTCTCTTGAGAGACATTTTCTCTTGCACTGTGGATCCAATGAACTATGCAATACAAAATTCAAGTATCAGGCATGTATGCTAAAAAACAATAAAAAGCAGGACATTATTATATCAGATGCTCATTTAGTCAATCATACAGTGGCAGCCATAGGAAAGTGCCTCAGTACTGAGATATACCTAGAAGTTTCTCAGTACTGAGATATACCTAGGTATACTGAGGCAGAATGAGGCAAAATCACATTATAGTCAATGCAAATTGCAACTTGAGTGCCTCAGTGGTACCTCAGTTGTACCTGGAGGTAAGCAACTTTTAGATAATTACCACTATACTACAATTAAAAAAAAACACTTCTGTTGCAAAGTATGCTTGCCATCTTTATATACAGAAAATAGATTGTCTATAGAAATCATTCACACCTGGCCTATAGCGAGCCCCCAAAGTATAGATCCATTATGGCTGAGCATCTGATATAATAATGCCCTATTTTTTTTATCTAATGTTTTAGAATACATTCCTGGTATTTGGAATCATTGTATTGAATAGTTCATTGATTCCACAGTTCTAAAGAAAATGCCTCTCAAGAAAAGTATATGTAATATACTGGGTAACACTTTCTGCACAGCACTGCTTAATCCCTATCTCTGTCTGTGGTATGCCATTCGGACATTGATGTTTTTTCTAAAGAAAATGCAATGAAATACACTTGCACAGTTCATTGGATATGCTGACGTGGAATCTTTGTAAAAGAGCCTTGGCTCAAAGGTATTGTAATCATAGATTAAAATAAATAAATAAATAAATAAAAAATATCTAACTGAATACCTGTCAATTTTACATCATCATTGTTTCACTCCAACATCCACAAAATGCATTTCTATATGGCATATATGTCCTGATATTGTAGTTTATATGTAAAGCTTTTTTTATAACTACATGCACTAACTAACTGTGAAAATGTGTCTTTGGGGTAGTTTAAACCAGGGTTGACATACTTTTCATTATCTTAATTGCCAGCTGTAATTTTATAAGTGCCTCCTCATATCCTGAGGATGCATCATATTCATTGTTTCAAATTTTTTATTTGTGCACATCACTGGTAGTGGAAAATATAATAACCGGTTACAGCAGTGCTACAAATATAGCATAAGGAAAAAACAACAATGTCCGAATGGCATACCACAGACAGAGATAGAGATTAAGCAGTGCTGTGCAGAAAGTGTTACCCAGGTCACCGTCCATAGTTCTAGGAAGAAGACAAGGGCTGGGAAATCAAAAATGGTGAAGGAGCTGCTCCCATGGCAGAGAGGACTGAGACATGGAGCTGCTTGGTCACAGTGGTGGTGGAGATCAGGGATCTAATCCTGGCAGTCAAAAGTTTGTTTTTCTCCCGTAATCCAACTCCAACTCAGAGTTGATTATTTTAGTTAAGGGGTTGGGAGGGCAGAGCCCCACTAAAATAAGTGTTTGGACTGGTAGCAGTCGTCAGTGTGCTTTGTGACCACTACCAGTGCCACTCCTCCTAGCCCCTGCTTCAGGACAGCACCCTGCCCAGGAGCACACAGAGCCATCTCACCAAGGACACAAATCCCCTGCTTCAGGAAGGCACCCTGTCCTGGAGCATGCAGAGCCATCTCACCAAGTATCCAAAGCCCCTGTTTCAGGAGAGCACCCTGCCCTGGAGCATGCAGAGCCATCTCACCAAGGATACAAATCCCCTGCTTCAGGAGGGCACCCTGCCCTAGAGCACACAGAGCCATTTCACCAAGGATACAAATCCCCTGCTTCAGGAGGGCACCCTGTCCTGGAGCATGCAGAGCCATCTCACCAAGGATACAAATCCCCTGCTTCAGGAAGGCACCCTGTCCAGGAGCACACAGAGCCATCTCACCAAGGATACAAATCTCCTGCTTCAGGAAGGCACCCTGTCCTGGAGCATGCGGAGCCATCTCACCAAGGACACAAAGCCCCTGCTTCAGGAAGGCACCCTGTCCTGGAGCATGCAGAGCCATCTCACCAAGGATACAAATCCCCTGCTTCAGGAGGGCACCCTGTCCAGGTGCATGCAGAGTGGTCTCACCAAGGATCTAAAGCCCCTGCTTCAGGAGGGCACCCTGTCCTGGAGCATGCAGAGCCATCTTGCCAAGTATCCAAAGCCCCTGTTTCAGGAGAGCACTCTGCCCTGGAGCATGCAGAGCTATCTCACCAAGGATACAAAGCCCCTGCTTCAGGAGGGCACCCTGCCAGAGAGCACGCAGAGCCATCTCACCAAGGATCCAAAGGTAACTCCTCACTTTACTGCTTGTGGAACCCTCGCTCACATTCATTTCTGAAAGTATAGTCCTTGGTTTAAATCTTGGCCCCTTTTTTCTGAGACTGCTACACCATCCCCGATGGACTTTCCCCATGGCCTGGCGCCAGTTTTAAACTGTAAGTAGTACTGCTAGCTGTGTACAACCTACAGGCTGCTCTCCTGGGATAGTGCTGATGCTTTTTCTTGGACAAACATTTCAATAAGGCTCCACTGCCCAGATGCTATATTTTAAAGATTTTACCTAAGCCAGCATAGCACTACAAGCTCTAAAACACAACTTAGCCATTTGGTTTAAATCAGGTAGTGCTAGTAAAGGAGCCTGGCACCCATTTTAAAATTGTTTTCCCCAATTAGCCACAGCTGAGTACAGCTGTAATTACCAGCAGATTTTCCAGCTGATCAGGACTCACCTCCCTGCATGGCTTCTGTAGCTGTGACAGGACTGTAGCGGGTCGTTGGCTAGTGTTCAGGGAGTGATTCTGGAAGTTGCTGTAAATGATTTATAACTGTATTTCGATTACTTTCCCACATGTTACCTCTGGATGTATTTATAGCTATTTTTACTCATTGTGCTTGTGTACCTGTTTAATGGATCACCTGGTTCCACAGTGTTACATTAGGATTGCTTATAGCTGTTGCCTTGAACTGGTTTCCTTGGGAGACCTAAATCCAGTATAAGTTTAGTGACTGTATTCATTTTTCTCTGCCTTTCTGTCTGTCTCTCTCTACCTCATCCCTCCTTTGTTCACAGATTACTCTTAGCTCCTCAAATTACTGTCCCTCTGCAGTCTGAAACCCTGTTTACTGTAAACTGTGTGAAATTCCTTCTTTCTCTTTCCTAGCCCCTGCTTCAGGTGGGCACCCTACCCTGGAGCACGCAGAGCCATCTCACCAGGGATCCAAAGGTAACTCCTCGCTTTCCTGCTCATGGAACCCTGACTCATATTCATTTCTGAAGGCTTTGTCCTTGGTTTAAGTCTTGGTGCCTTTTTTCTGAGACTGCTGCACTTCGTCTTAACCATCCCCAATGGACTTCCCCATCTGTTAATTTTGGCCAACAGTACCTCATGTGTTTTTCCTTGCTGACTCACCTAATTCTAGGGTAGTGCTGTGTGCGTAAAATCCTGCTCAGCATTATTACCCAGAATTTCTGGTTGAGTGTAAAGGAGCCTGGTGCCAGTTTTAAACTGCAAGCAGTACTGCTAGCTGTGCACAACCTACAGGCTGCTCTCCTGCGCTAGCGCTGCTGTTTTTTCTTGGGCAAATATTTCAATAAGGTCCCACTGCCCAGACACTGCATTTTAAAGATTTTACCTAAGCCAACATAGCTCTACAAGCTCTAAAACCCAAATTAGTCATTTGGTTTAAATCAGGTAGTGCTAATAAAAGAGCCTGGAGATCATTTTAAAATTGCTTTCCCCAATTAGCCACAGCAGAGTAGAGTTGTAATTACCGATGGATTTTCCAGCTGATCAGGACTCACTTCCCTGCATGGCTTCTGTAGCTGGGACAAGGCTGTAGCGTGCAGTTGGCTAGTGCTGAGTTTCCCCACCCTTGGCTGGTATTTGTTATACAGCTAAGGTGAATACAGTCTCACCTAGTGGGAGTGGGAGTGGTGTTTTAACTACCTACTTACTTTCTCACCAGCAGCTTATACTACTTTACCACTAGAAGGCATCTGAAACCTTTCTCGCCCTTTTAGTTTTCACTATTTCCAGCCTGTTAGCCTGCTCGCTGTTTCAGTGCTTTTCTGCACCACAACTTCATCTTTTGCTACACCTCTCCTTCGCAAACAGCTGCTTCCTGGCTATCTATCCTCCTAAAACACCTATCCATCAATCTAACCACTGGGCATTAAACCCTCGTGCAATATTTCTTGCTGCTTCTTTTCTTGCTCCCATCAGATGGATCCCTGTGGTTAGTAGCCCTTCCTCCATGAATGGCCAACCCTCAGACCTAAATGACTTCACTTTTTCCAATATGCTCATACAATCCCAACTGCCATGAGCCACCATACCTCTCTCTGTTACAACAAGACTCATTTTGCCATCTCGCCTACTTATTATGCCACTCCTCTCTTGGATTTCCCACCCTACCTATCACTTTTATCATCATAAACTGTGGTACTTGCCCCTCCTAGCATTAATATTAGCTGGGGATATTGAGCCCAATCCAGGACCAGGAGGTAACACCTCCTACATTGACTCTACCTGGAAAGACATTAAGAGTCTGCGTATTGTTCACATGAACTTCAGGAGCTTTCCCCATAATCAACCTGAACTAGAAGCGTGGGTCACTCAATATAACCCTGACATTCTATGCTTGTCTGAGACCTGGCTAAAACCTTCTATCCCTGACCACCAATGCCTCCTACCTAACTACAAAACAGTAAGGCAAGACGGGTCCTCATCTAAGTGTGGGGGTGGTGTTACTATCCTCTGTACAGTAAGTCTCACATCTTACTTCACCATAACGTCTCCTTCACCCTCTCACACTGCATATCTAGTCATGCAACTCTTCAACTTAGATCTAAGAAGGTACACATTGTGTGTGCCTAGACCCCCCCCCCCCAGTGGTGGTGTCACTGGACTAGTAGAACTCCTTTCCCAGGTTGACACAACAGTTGGAAGCAAAGCGGTCCTGATCCTTGGGGACTTGAACCTTAACTGGTCTAGTAAATCCTGTCAATCCCTCCACACTATAGTACAAGGCCATGACCTCCACCAACTAACTGTAGACCCGACTAGGGTCATGGCCCCTCCCAGATCTAGCTCTCTAATTGACTGGGCCCTCACAAACTGTCTTAACAGTATAGTCTCAACTGGTACCCTTGCAGATTCAATAAATGACCACTCCCCAATTTTCTGCATCTGGCATGCTGCTAGACATCCTACTTCTCCTCCTAAACTCATCACCTCCCAAAATCTGGCCAATTTTAATGAAGCACAGTTCATAAAGATTCTCTCCATGATTGATTGGTCACCTGTCTTTGCCTCCTCCTTCGATGCTTGGTCTGCCCTGGACTACTTCCTTGTGAATTTTGGATATCTCCAGGACCTTCACGATCCTCGTATTATGTGCCACATATGAAGAACACAAACTAAGTGGCTCACCAAAGATCTTCCTACCCAACTCTGGGCTAGAGATAAAAGCTGGCGGTGTTTCAAGGCTTCAGGGCTCCAGGCTGATTACGATCATTACAGGGCCCTGTGAAACTTCTGTAAAAAGAATACTCAACTAGCCAAAAACTCCTTCTGTAAAGATCTGCTAACAAAAGCTGCTGGTAACTCAAAGAATTTCTAATCCTTCTTAAAAACTCTCCTTGGAGCCAATCAATTGACCACCACAAACGACATGTTACTAAATGGTGTACATTGCAACAATCCTGTGACCACTGCTAACTCTTTTAACTGTCATTTCTTGGACCTACCTAGCTACTTGGCCTCTTTCCCTACTGGGCACCCCACTTCTACCCTTGTGGTTATTAAGCTCCTGGTCTCTCGACCACTGTTCCGGTTTCAGACTATAACTAGAGCGGAAGTCCTAAAGTTGCTACTTACTATCTCTGATTCCACCAGCTCTGGAGCTGATGGTTTGGAACTTAGGCTCCTGAAAGTGGCTGCCCCACTTATAGCCTCCCCCTTAACCAAAATCTTCAACCTGTTGCTTCGCCATGGTGTAGCTCCTGACATATGGAACATAGCTAGAATAACTCCCATCCTTAAAAAAGATGATCCTAAAGACATGTCTAATTATCAACCCATTGCTGTTCTTTTGGTGCTTAGTAAAATCTTGGAGAAATTAGTGGCAACCCAAACCATAGAGTATCTTCAGAAACACAACCTCCTCTCTGGTTCCCAGCATGGTTTCCATAAAGGTCATAGCACTTCTACTGCCCCCCCTAACTCTTACTAATGACATTTATGCTGCCATGGAATCTGGTCGCTTGACAGGTGCTATCTTTATTGACCTGACAAAGACATTCAACCTTGTTAACCACACCTTGCTCCTTACAAAGCTCCTTTCCCTTGGTTTTGCAGTGGAACTGGTCGACTGGTACTGCAGCTACCTGTCTAATCAGCAGCAAGCTGTAGTGTTCAATGCAGCATTGTCAGATCTTTCATCCATACATGTCGGTGTCCCACAGGGATCCATACTTGGCCCTCTGCTTTTCACAATTTTCATAAATGACCTTCCATCCCTGGCACCTACATGTTCCTCCTTGCTTTACGTGGATGACCGTGTCATCTACCATAGTGCCAGTAATGTATTAGACATAAACAACTCCTTAGCTACGGACTTCCTGAACATACAGTCCTGGCTAACTGACAATCACCTTGTTCTCAATGTAGGTAAAACTCACTCTATGCTTTTTGGCTTTCCAGCTAGACTAAAAGTGAACCGAAACTCCTTCAAGTTCAAGTTCAAGTTTATTGCAGGAAAACTCCATTGAGCAAGCTCATTCACAAGGAGGTCCTGTGACATAAATACTTAAAGTACAAACATAGATAGGTAATAACAGCATATACATGAAATGCACATTACATGATACAGGCTGGATATACATACAAGGGTACCACATAGGGTGACCGCAGGTGGTAAACATTAATATGAGACAGGGAAGCGACTTACAGGTTGCATACTGATAAATGAAACATGATGACTGGTGTGTGCAATTCATATATTTTGGCAGCTAGAACAAACAACAGACTACAACTGATATGGGGGGGGAGGAGTGATTTTATAGAGTAGCAGTGGAGCATAAGCACAGATAAAGCAAGGAGTAGACGGGGGAAGGGAAAGCAGTTAATATGACAAAGCAATTATACCTTACCAGTGGATAAATATGGCACACATGGGGAAGGAAGAGACTTAATGACAGTTACAGGTGTCTTTTATTTTGGCTGAACTTAGCGATTTGTAGAAGTTTATTGAAACTGTGCTAGTTAGTTTCAGTACGGTTTGTAATTGGTTCCAAATGGAGGGAAGGGCATATGCAATAGCATGTTTACCAAAGGAGGTCCACGTCCTTGGTATGTCAAGCATAATAAAGTCAGATTTTCTTAACGAGTATGCACTATGTGAGATACTAATAAGGGAAGAGAGATAGTTTGGCAATTTCTGCAGGAGCAGTTTAAGAGTCCATAGCCCAGCATGGAGCAGGCGTCTAGTAGTAAGGGATGTCCAACCAACAGCTGCATATTAGTCACAGTGATGCGAACGGTAAGGGGAGTTGGTAATGAACCATAACGCATGGTGATAAAGGATGTCCAGTTTACTTAGATTTGCAAGAGTGGTGGAGGAATAGATTACATCGCCATAGTCGAGTAGGGGGGAGAAAAGTGGCCCGTACAAGCTTGTTTCGATTTTCAAGGGGGAAAAGTGGCCTATTTCTGTAGAAGAAACCTAACCTTGCTTTTAACCTTCTAAAGACATCTTCGACGTGGTCATTGAAAGATAATTTATTGTCGATCCAGATACCCAGATATTTAAATTTGGTTACAACTTTCAGACTGTCTTGTGCTGATGGTTCCCCGCTGGCTAACACTAGTTCCTTCAAATACCTGGGCATTCTGCTAGATGAATCCCTGGAGTTTGATCTCCACATCACTGCTACTTGCAAATCCTTTAATGCTAAAATCGGGGGAGCCTACCATACTAGCTATGCCCTCAATCCATCAGCTAGACTTGCTGTGGTGCAAGGCCTTCTGCTTCCATCTTTAGCTTATGGCTCTGTCACCTACCTAGGCATCACAAAAAACCTCCCTCCATAAATGGGACACCAATATTTGCCATTTTGCTTCTGCCTCTCCATGGTACATATGTCATTGTCAGCTCTATGCTGACCTACAGTGGCCTAGTCCTGCTGCTTACCGGCTCTTATCCTATGATGCTCTTATAGATCTTACAACAAGATCTGGCCTCCCTCAATCCTTTGTCTCATTACTTCATTCCCAAACCCCCTCCTACGGGCTCTACTCCAACGACCTAACCCTGCTCTATATTCCGAGGTGCAAAACCTCTGTGGGTGCTAGTACCTTCTCCCACGCTGCCCCTAAATATTGGAACTCTATCCCTCATAACATTCACCTAGCCCCTACACATTCTGGGTTTAAGAAACTCAACCATGAATATCTTCTTACATCAAGTCCTTGCACCTGCTTCCATCCACCTTAAGCGCACCCTTTCCCCGCTTAGTCTTACTCTTTTTCCTCCCCCAATGCTTTTATATCAACCTCTGCTTTCTCTCTCCCCTCCCTACCCCTCCCCACCTCTATTCCTCTTTGTGCATTGACCTTGTTAATGGCACTTACTGTATACTGTTTCATAATCACGTGACTAATGCCAATTTTTCTGTACTTGTGTTGCACTTGTTTATTTCTGAATATCCCAGTACCTGTTCATATTATTTACTTGTACAGCCCTGTATTTCACTGTTCTTGTAACATGTTTGGTTTATTCCTACCGCCTAGCATTGTATGTCCTATTCTATGTGATGCATCACATTGTTGTTGTTCATGTATTTGACTTGTATCCTCCCAGGTCATGCCTAAAAATAGGCATCTCTATGCCTAGTGCATTTACCCGGTTATCAAAAGCAAATACATAGTGCTGTATGGAAGGTGCTGTTATTGACAGCGCTGTTCATACATATGCTTTTCAGACCTAGTGACAGATAATATAAGGTCATTTCTGCATTAAGTTACTAACACCGATAAAACTCTGCTTCTGGAGTGAAATGTTAGTTGTTTTGCACCAACATGGCATAGCATTGCTCCCTGATATTCATTGAACTACAGCACTTTTGTTGTTTTTAGTATTCATCCTATGAATTCTCATATGCTTTTCTATTAAGCAGGTTAAAGTTTTACTGCTAACTATGGAATAACACTGCTTTTTATTTGATGTACAAGTGGCAAGTACACAAATGTACAATAGTACAATGAATAACAGGGAGCAATGTTACAATAGATGTATGCAGAAAACAACTAATGTTTCTTCTAAAACATCACTGTAGATGGGCTGCTATTGTCTGCTTACGTTTTTTCATTGACTGTTGGACAGGGGGATTGGGCACCTAGTGTTAGAATGGAGGGTTGGCAGCACTTGAGTTTGGCTGTCATTGTTTGCTTACTTTTTTCATTTACTGTCTGACTCTAGGTTTAGGGACTTGGTGTCAGAATTGGAGAAATCTGGTGGCAACAGGGTTGAGCAGCAAGTGGTTACTTGCTTTCATTTTAGTTTACCACCCTACCCCATAATTGGGCACCCAGTGTTGGGGGCAGGGAGTGGCACTGCGGTTTGGCTCCTGGTGACTGCCTAGCTGCCTGAATCAGGAGTCACCCAGCCTACCATGGCCACCAAACCAGAACTGCATTGCCATTGCATGCAAGCTGCAGCACAGAAGCACCCCCTCTCACAACTCAGCAGTATAGCCAACCTTAAAAGAGCTATACTATTCTGTGCTTTTTCATAAAATACTAGAGCACAGTCTGGTCAGTACTGAGAGAGTGCAGCACCGGCTAGCCACCCTGCCCAGCCAGTAGCTGCAGCACAGAGTCAGATCCTCAAGTAAAAATCCTACCAGTAGCAAACACAGCCAAGAAAAAAACTGCCTGCAGAGCCAGAGTGACAGGGTTCTGACTGCTTGTGCCTTTTCATTAAGGTAAGTGGATGGGTTTATTTGAAAATGTATCAGTACTGTGGGAAAAGGAGGGGAGAGACTTAAAAGTGAGAATGCATGGCCCTTGATCTCCTGGCCTTCCACTGCAGGTGGTCAATCCAGTGAGGACCATTTTAGTAGGTGGATACCTGCTGTAAAGGGTTGGGATGGCCATTTCTTCTTGTACGGGTGATGGGGAAGGCTTTACTTCTCCTGTCCTGGTGGGAATATCTTTGCTTTTCCTGTTGGGGGGGGCCCTGATTCTCCCGACTTGGGGGGGGGGTGAGGATGGCCATGGTTGTTTGGGCTTGGGGGAAGGGTATCTCCTTGTTTCTCCTGACTTGGGGGTGGCCCTGCTTTTGCTGGCTTGGGGGTGGCCCTATCTTCTGGATCATGTGACCCAACTTCTCCTACTACAGAAAGTAGAAGGCAGGGCCATTCCCCCTCCATGAGCCAGCAGAAGCAGAGTCATCCATCCCAAGCCAAGAGAAGCCTGGCCATCCATACCCCCACCCTGAAGACAGGAGAAGCAGGGCCATCCCCTGTAAAAAAATAAAATGGAATTTGCATTTTTATTTTTCAGTAAACATAGCAGTCATCATTAGTTCAAATACTCCAAGAAGCAAGCATGAATATGCACACATGCTTTCCATTCCAGTTTCAATAGGTGCCCTGACTTCCAACTGTAGTGCCTAGCCAGTGCCTAGGTAACCAACAGAAGCTGGAGCTTCAACTGTTGCTAGATTTACATGCTGTGGAACTTGATCAAATAGAAATAAAAAATGTAAATTTGGAGGTGGACATTGGACAGAAAAATTAAATGAAAGAGGTGAGGAATTTTGCAAAAACTCTGCAAAAACACAATAGGCTGGATATTCAAACTGCGCGATTCTGTGGCAAGTACTAGCATGCTCAAAAGTTCTGCTGGGGTGTGGGCTGGGTGATATTCAACGGAGCTGCGCTTATTGAACAACTCTTTGAATATCGCCCCCCAGCCACAGCCAGTGGAACTTGCTCCACCGTAAGTGGTCAGAGAGGAGCATTCAAGATATGATGGCGCAAGTTCCATTGCGCCATGCGCAAATTTCCGATATTCAAAAGGTGACACGCAAATGGGGCCATAATTCATGCAAGGTGCAGGGGGGGCCATTTGCATCTACTTATGGCCCCATTTGCATGCCATTAACATGCAGGTGCGCGATCCCGACGACTGTGCGCCTGGCGCCTGCTTGGCAGCCGTCAGGGACCGACACCCCCTGCAGCCCGATCGTGGGCATAAGAGTCAACCCCCAAAGAGCAATATCCCTGGTGGTCCAGTGGACTGTGAAGCCTGATCGCAGGCATAAGAGTCAACCCCAAAGAGCAATATCCCTGGTGGTCCAGTGGATCATGAGGCCCGATCATGGCATTAGAGTCAACCCTCAAGGTCCAATTATCCTGGTGATCTAGTGGCCCCCACCCCACCCACCCATGGAGCCCCACCACCTACTCCCCCCCGTCAGCCAGCGGGCGGCAGCACCCCACCCGCCTGCCACCCCACTGCCCACCGACTGACTGTTCGGTAGGACTGCATGCCCATTGGTTCAGAGCAAGAGCCAATGGGTGTGCAGCCCATACAGTACAAGGCAGTCCAGATATGTGAATGAATTGTTTTTTGTTTTGGTGTTGTAAACTTACAACCTAGCGCCATCACACCTGGTGTGGAACTTTTTGTCTTTCAGTCATTGAATAGGTCATCTAGGTGTGCTGCTAGCACCTGTGCCATCTCCTTTAGCACCCCGGGGCAAGCCTGGATTGGCCCTGGAAACGTGTCCACCTTCAGGGCCAGTAGCCTCTTAAGGACCCTTTCAGTAGAGATAATTTCTGCACATTTCAGTGCCCCTACCTCCCTCCCCTACCTGCTTCCCCATAGTGATAAACACAGCAGAAATATTCATTCAATATTTTTATTTTTCCTTTGACAGCTTCTTCCTATTCCCCCCATCCTTAGTTTGGGAATGCCTTCTTTTGCATCTCCTTTTTTGCTGATATACAGAAAGAAGGCCTTGCCCCTTCCTTTACATCTTCTGCTATCCTCAGCTCAGTGCTAGGTTTGTAATTCCCACTTCCTTCTGCCTCTGAAAGTAATCTTCCCTGTTCTCTTCCTTGCCACTTCCTCTAAACTTTCAGAGGGTTGATCTCTTTTGCCTCACTGCCAATTTAACCACTCCTGAGAACAATATTGGTCTTCTCTGTCTTTGTTTCTTGCCAACCAGGCTCAGGCAAGAGCTGGATACATTCTGAAGGCTGTTATTAATTATGTGGCACTTTCTTTCTACCCCACCACCTATTCAAGTCGTACTAGTTGTTCCTGTATTTTATTACCTCATGCCATTGAAATCAGCCCTATGGAAGTCAAGCACCCATTATTATATTCAGGAGTTCCTTCCAGTTTCCAGATTAAACCTGACTATAAGGCTGTTATGGTTTATTTATATATTGAAAGCTTTGGAAATTGCCTTTGAGTACAAGTCCCTATTTATGAAGGTTCCACTGCAAATACATAATCACAAACTGCTACTCAGGGGCTCAGTAACATAGACAATAATGACGGAAAAAGACCAGCTTTCCATCCAGTCTGCCCGTAACACCATATCATACCCCAATACCTTTTATCAATACGGGGTTTTGCCTACACTACCTCCTCCCAGTTCCCTCTCCTTCTACTGATCCTTGCATGACTACTAAGCCCTTAACTCTGTCCCAACCATGCTTGAAATCATTCATGGTTTGGGTGCCCACCACCTCTTCTGGCAGACTGTTCCATGGCTCACCACTCTCTGTAAAATGAAACTTTATCAAGTATCTCCTGTCCCCCTCCCTCCCAGAAGCTTCCACTCATGTTTCCATGTTCTAGATTTGCTACTCCTGTTGAAAAGTTAATGCAGTTCACCTTATTTATTCCATTCAGAAACTTGAAGGTCTCTGTTAAAGATATATTGCCCCCCTCCTTCATCTGGCCTTGAGTGAGTTCATGTTCGGTGCCCTAAGCTGATCCCTGTAGGATCTGCTCTGCTGGTCCTGCATAATTTTGGCTACCCTACCCTGCACCATATCCAGCCTGTCCATATCTTTCCTTAGGTGAGCATTCCAGAACTGGGTACAGTACTCCAGGTGTTTGCTCGCCAGTGATCTATAGGTAGGCAGTAATACCTCTTTCATCCTGCTGTCAAAAATCCTCCTGATACACCTAAGCATCCTGTTTGCCTTACTGTAGGCATTGTTATACTGGCTAGATTGTTTAAGGTAGTCACTTATGATGACGCTTTGGTCTTTTTCTTCAGAGACCATTGCCAGCTTAACCCCTCCCATCCAATACTCAGTTCTGGGGTTCTTGTGCCCTATGTGCATCACCTTAAATTTTTGGACACTAAATTTCTGCTACCAAACCTCAGACTACCTCTCCAACCCATGCAGATCCACCTACATCTCCACTATACTGTCCTTACTGTCAACCCTACCACAGAACTTAGTGTCATCTGTGAAGACACACATCCTACCCTGAATTCCTTCTACTATGTCACTGATGAACATATTGAAGAGGAATGGGCACAGGACTGATCCCTGCGGCTCACCACTGGTGACCTCCCTCTCCTCAGATCTGACTCCATTTACCACTGCCCTCTTGTTTCCCTTCCAGCCATCTGCTCACCCACATATTTCCTTTTTTACATCCAGATCCTCTAGCATCTTTAGCAACCTTCTGTGAAGCACTGAGTTGAATGCCTTGCTAAAGTTGATGCACTATAAAGCAAGTCCACTGCATGACCATTATCTACCGTCCCACTTACCCAGTAAAAGAATACTATTAGGCTGGTCTGACAAGACCTCCCTGCCAAGAACCCATGCAGTGTACTGTACTGGAGCCAATTTTTCTAGATATTTCACTAGGTCCTATAGAGCAAAAAACAGGAGACTCCACCCCCCACTTCTACCACTAAATGTAACACCTGGTCTGTTCTGTGTAAGTCTGTTATTAAACCAGCAAGAACATCTCAGATTTAAAAGAAGCAGCTCTCAGGAAAATTGAACCCACACATACAATATATTTTTGAAATGAGGGCCACAAAGGCTTCTTTTTACTAAAAATCACACAGCAGCAGAAAATCACACATCCTTAATAAACATCCCACTTCCATAAAAAGCAGTTGTGTAGTATATTGTACTTGATAATTACGGTATGGAATTTGATGCATCAGTATCTGTCACATTAAATTCCAACCAAAAAGTCAATTTGCTGGCAATTTGTTACAAAGGTTATAAATACTGGAGCCACATATATCAGTATTCAGTGCAGGTAAAATCACCAATCTCACTCCATACAGTGCAAACAAGTACGTACTAACTGTTCCTTCAATTATAAAGTGCAGCATGGCTTCACACTAAATAGGCACTGAGACAGGCAATGCAATTGGCCATATGAAAGCTAGAAACTTTCTGGGTGATTAGGACTTCCAGCTGAACAATTATTACTCAACACCAAGAAGTATTGCTATTTGAAATACCCAGGAGGGAAAAGTGTTGGGGGCATAGAAAACAGACAACAGACCCCCCAAAATATCTACTAAAAGTGCACTTGTATGTGAAAGTCTGTGCATACAAGAAAGGGGTCATGCCTTAATAAAAAGGCCAAAGACTTAAAAGAAGCTAGGGGATATACTTCCTTCAGTCAGGAAAAGCTCAGCCTCATCAAAACAGCATGCTTCCCACAATAAATAACCAGATAAGGTCAATCAGAAACCTCTAAGCATGGATACAAGCACCTGTTTTAAAAGTCAGAAATCAGCTATGGTTGTAACAGGTCCCTCCAATAGCTCATATTTGTTAAATACTTAAAAAGTCCATATGCTGTTGCAGATAAAAACACAAGCATATGTCAATGCGGAATGTTGCTTGCTTGTATGTGCTGTTTAGGTATTTGGAAGCCATTGGAGTGCAAATATTGAAAGTTGCCGAATTACGAGCGTGTGTAGGAACTGTACGAACGCTCATGCTTTCAGTCATTTTAGAATTTTTTTCTGGAATTTTCAGCATAGCCATTTTAAGACCTCTGCTCATGAACAGTGTCACTGTGATTTTCTTAATGTGTCCCATACATGGATTTCGCAAACCGACTGCGCCACTGTGTGCTACATGGGCAGAAACACATTTTGGGCAACATGTGAAAAATGACAGCTGTACTACTCATAAGGAGGTGTGGTAAAATGGCAATGTTGGAAATCTGGAGTGAAAATATTGAAAATGTGCAAACTTATGAGCATGCGTAGGAACTGCGGAACGCATGCTAGTAAAACAGTCATTTTTAGGAATTTATTCACCAAATTTTCAACATAGCCATTTTAAGACCTCTGCTCATGAACAGTGTCACTGTGATTTTCCTAATGTGTCCCATACATTGATTTTGCACACCGACTGCGCCATTGTGCGCTACACGGTGGAAACATGTTTTGGGCAGGATGTGAAAAATGACAGCTATACTGCTCATAAGGAGGTGTGGTAAAATGGCAATGTTGAAAATCTGGATTTAAAATATTAAAAATTTGCGAACTTACGAGCGTGCGTAGGAACTGCACAATGTGTGTGCGTAAAACAGTCATTTTTAGGAATTTTTTAACAAAATGCTCAACATAGGCTTTTTGACAGCCCACCTTATGAACACTGGCAGTGTTGTTTCATTAATTGGCCCTGAAAGGTGATTTTGCACAGTGACGGCGAAATCACCCTTCAGGCCTGATTAACGCCATGACAGTGCAAGAATTCATGAGGAGGGGTCCCAAAAACCAAATGTTGAAAATTTGGGCCCAAAATTCCCAAAAATGCCTGAGATATGCAACAAAGTTAAAAACCCTATTTATTCCATTATACAGCTTACCATCATTTCCTTTAGTTCAAGGGTCGGCTTTAAGCAAGAGTGCAGATCGTTCCAGTTCACTCATGATTGCCATACGAGCTCTGAAGGTAAGTATGGGGTGGAGGGTGGGAGGCAGGGTGCACAGTGGTGGGTGCGGTGGGGGCAGTGAGACTGTGAGGGACCTTTTTATTTACAGTTTTTTTTAAATTAAGACGACGCGGTACATTTGCCACACAAAAGGCTGTTTGGGGGCTGGAGCTGATGGGGATTTGGCACCCCAGTGGCTATAATAAGATTTGCCACGCTGGGTGTGCTCTCAGCGTGGCACCTGGAAAGGTTTGTTTTTGGGGTGTAGCCAGGGAGCAAATGGGGATTGGGAAACCTCATTCATTATAACATTTTGCCACACTGGGGTGGGCTCCAGCGTGGCACGTGGACAGCTTTTGTGGGGGCATGGAGCTGATGGGGGATTGGGCACCCCGTCAGCCATACAGTGTGTGCTGGGGGGCATCGGCACTCAATCGCGTTAACTGCGTGCGTGTGTGTGTGTGGGGGAGGCTCTGCTCACTAAAGTGGAGCTCTCCCTTTCAACTGTATGCCACTGCATTTTCGACTGCTGTCATAGACAACTGCAGCAGTCATTGGTGAACTGTGGCCGCGCCTGTAAACTCACTGACTGAATTGGAAGATGGGGTGCCACACCTCCGAAAACTCGAATGATGGCACTGTGTTTCTTGCACATGCGTGCGAGCAACATAATGATGTTGAATAGGGACATGGAGTTATCCCTGCTGAGACAGTTAAACTGTATGCAAACACACAACCAAAACCTGAGACAGTTCAGAGCACGAAGTAAAAAACATATAAAAATGTAATTGAGCTAAAACATTCAGCTTAAACCAAGTCTTGAAGTGAAAAAAACACAAATATATCTATGGTCAAATGCAATGGGTCACAATAGTACTTGGTAAAACCTTGCTGGGACTCATCTTGGAAACACTGCTCAAGCCTCTGACTATTCCCTAAGGAGTCCATTTCAAATGCTCAAATTGAATCCAACCAAACAAAGCAGAATAAAAACTCAAGTGAGCTGGAGCGATTCTGTGAGTCTCAAACTAAGAAAGGTAACAAGAAACTCCAAAACTGGTTGAACAGACTGCAAGTAAAACCAATGATAAATGGTTTGGAAACACTTACTGAGTGCTGCTATGAAGTGCTATGTAATGACAGTGACTTTTCATGGTGTGACACTTCAACAAAGAGCAAATACCTCAAAGTGCACCCTTTAAATAGGAAGAAAAATGTATGCCTGCTGTAGAAAAAGTGACTGATAGAAAACAAAGAGCATTTAGACAAAGTACATGAGCTTACACCAGAATGACAAATCACTGAAGCCAGTGTGTTGGTGAACAGACTTTTATCACAAAGAATAAAAAAAACACAGGGGACCAGATATTCAAACTTAGCCGCGGGGCTAAATTAGCACTGCACAGCATGCTAAATTAGCCCTGAACCAGTAGCAAGCTATATTCAAAGAAATAGCCCCAGGGCTAATCCTGCTGAATATAGCATGTAAAGGAAAGGGTGCAAACAGGGCTGGGAGTGCAGTGCTAAAATAACCTGGGAAATAAGACAGCTCTGAATATAGCAACAGGGAAGTATGAAATGCAACAGTAGCTCAGCAGACACAAAGGTGGAGTAAGGCAGAATTGAACTTGGTGGACAATGTGTGTGGTAGCAATGAAGTGCTGCACAACAACTGCAAATAATGCAGTCCACACACTGCAGAACTTGCTATGCTCGTGAAAGATTTGCCCGGGGCTAACCCGATAGCACAGTGAAACACATTAGCCCAGTGGAAACATGTTAGCCCAGGCCAAAAGTTTGCTATCTTCAAAGCTCCTATGCAAATGAGCCCAGTTAGGCAATCCATGTGCAAACAGCCACATTAGCTTCTCGTTATGGCTGCTGGGCATACGTAAGAATGAAGATCGCCTGATACTATTCCCTGGTGCACACAGCTCCACCTGTAGATCAGCCTGGAACTACAGGTCAAAAACTGTAGGCTGGATGGTGCCCACGGCTCCACCTGTAGGTCACAATGGATGTACAGGTTAAAAGCCACAGGCTAGGGTGTGCACACAGCTCCAACTGTATGCCAGCCTTGAGAAACAGTTTGTTAGCTGCAGGCCATGGGTGTTGGCAGGCATACGCGGTGCATACCTCCCACCCCGTAAGCACTAGAATGAGGGACACAGACACTCTGAATGCGGAACTAAGAGGGACACTGATCCCCATAATGAGATGCACATATGCAAACAAGGAGACAAAAGCTCAGGACACAGTGGAAACCATTATCTTCGTATGCACACAGGGTAAGAGTTATGTAGAAACACAGAATAATATAACTCCCTGCTTGAAAGCCTGGATATACAGTACAGTCTCTGTGTGTGTGCACCACTGTTCCCAGGAGGGATGAATGCAGGTCAGGGCTATAGTGAGAAGAACACAGAGGGATGTCCCCTGTACTGAGGGACACTGTAGAGGACTGTATAACTGTGTGTCTGTATATATATATATATATATATATATATTATTACAAAAAATCTGCTAATGCATCAGTTAGGGTGAATAATATAGTAACAAAAGCAGGGAAATGGGGTGTGACCCTAACGCTGCAACCCCAGGGTTCCCACCCCTACCACTACACCCAACCCCTCCACCCTCCACACACCAACAGGCATTTAGGTGTGTGTTGGGATCAAGGCCTAACTCTCACCCGATTCTATATGTAAATAAGCTAAAGTGGTGTAGTACAGGAGAATGGGGTGAAAGTTAAGCCAAAGACCCCAATGCACACCCAGATGCCTGTTGGAGGGTAGAGGGGTGAGGGTGGAGCGGTAGGGGTGGGAACCCTGGGGGTGGGGTGTTGGGGTTGGAAACCCTAATGCCTTATTTCTCTGCTTTTGTTGCTATAGTATTCACCCTAACTGATGCATTAATGGCATTTTTTTTGCAATGAATTTGCCTTGTTTCTCAGATAGTATAATTGTACCCTCATTTTGCTGTGGGAGCGTAGAGTCCCATCCCTCCATACAGGTAGTACAACAGTATCCATATGCCACAGTGACAGATTCACATATGTATCTAGCTGTGGAAACACAGGGATCTCTGGCCTCTGCGCTTCCACACACAAAGTTATAAGCAGGCGTAGCGAAATCACAACAGATAGTCATAACTGTGCCATCTTAAATAATTTTCAGCTTGATTGTTCAACACAACCTTGTTGTCACCTCACTACATGTACCAAGTACAGAAAACCTTCAAAGCCATGTGGAAATATAATTCTGCACAACTGTAATGCCATTTTGTGCCATAGGTGCAGAAAAACTTTTTTGGCAGGATTTGAAAAATTACAGCTGTACTATTCATGAGATGGTGTGAAAAATGGTAATGTTGAAAATTTGGAATGAAAACATAAAAAATTGGTGAAGTGACGAGTGTGCATATAAACTGCAGCGCACGCTCATAACTCTGTCATTGTTTGGAATTTTTTCACCAAATTGTCGACATGGGTTTTCTGGGCCCCCCTCTCATGAACAGTTGCAATGTGAATTTGTTAATCCATCTCAAAAGTTGATATCCCAAAAGATGATTTCGCACAGCGACCGTGCCATTCTGCACCACAGATGCGAAAACACATTTTGGGCAGGACGTGAAAAATGACATCTGTACTGTTCATGAGGAGATGTGACAAAATGACAATGTTGAAACTCTGGGGTGAAAATATTAGAAACTGGCACGGTTATGAGCGTGCATAGAAACTGCACAACACAAGCTCGAAATGCAGTCATTTATTGAAATTAGTTCTCCAAATCTGAAACATGGGCCTTTTGGGACCCTTCCTCATGAACTGTGGCACTATTGTTTTGTTAATAAGTTCCAAAAGATGATTCCACGCAGTGACCGGAAAATCACCTTTCAGAACTGAGTAATGAAATGACACAGACAGGGTTCATGAAGTGGGGTCCCAAGAACCCCATGTTGAAAATTTGGAGTCAAAATTCCTAAAACTGGCTGAGATATCATAAGTCGAAACCCCCATAGTCAGCCATTATACTGCACTTACCTTTGGTTCTTCATTTTGCGGTTCAGCTTTGAAGAGTGCAAAAGTGTCCCGGTATTCAGAAGATGACAGTGTCAACCTTTAGAGGTACATATGGGGTAAGGGGTGCAGGGAGGTGGGTGCTCAGTGGGAGGGTGGGGATGGGGGAGAGGGGGCTGTGAGGTTGACGAGGACCGTTTCCTTTTTTCAGGTTACAAACACATATCATAAGTCGGGGGATGGTTTTCTTTATTTACAGGAACAACAACTAGATAAATGTGGGCACACTGGGGTGGGCTCCCAGAGTGCCACATGAGTTGTGGGGGGATACATGCTGCTGACAGGGGGATTGGGTACCCCCGTCGGCAATGTAATAAAGACAAATGTCCCTAACCTTTGGGCACACTGCAGTGGGCTGCCAGTATGCCACATGAGTTGGGGGGATACATGCTGCCAACAGGGGGATTGGGCACCTCCATCAGCAATGAAAATGGGCTGGTATGGGAGGGGGCATTAGACTACAAGGACTGGACCTGGTGGTAATTAAAAGTTACACTTCTAATTACTATGGTAGTAATTTGAAGTCACTTCGAATTACTTCGGGTTCACTACCACTTACCTCATGCTTTTTGCAGGTGGTATTTAGAGCCATGCTACTGGTGGCACAACAACCTGTAGCTTGGCATTACTATTTTGAATATGCCAGTGCACCGGCATTCATGGCCACTCCTCTACCTCCCTGCCCTGCATACATTAACTGTTAGTGTCGGCGCTATCACACAGTAGCAGTGCTAAAAGGGCTTTTAAATATTGCAGTCCTGTGCAAATTTGGTGCTATTCCAGTGCTATGGATTTGCGCCGGGAGCAATGTTTTGAGTATCTGGCCCATGAACAGCAATAAAGATGAATAAACAAAAAATTTCAAAGAAACTAATTATAAACATAACATGCTGCCTACAATTTGTGAGAATGGGAAGAATACTCACATAAAAGTTAGATAAGAAATTGATGAAGCTAAAATACTAAACAAAACTGAACTAATACTATACTAATGTCACATTTAAAATTGAAAGAAACAGCTATTGAAATAGATGAACTAGCCCTGCAAATGCACATGGCATGAAACCTTTTCAAATAACAAGAGACAGTTCATCTTTGAGTCCATATTTATTTTTTATTTATTTAGTTTTTGTTGACCGGGTAAGTGCACTAGACAAATCCTGCCTATTTTCAGGCACGACCCGGGGAAGGGGGATACAGATGAATACCAATTGACCTTGAATCAGATTAAGCTGTTGGTGGTATTTTTAGTGAATGAGGGAAATTTGGCCAGGACACCGGGGAAATTCCCCTACTCTTTTCGATAAGTGCCATGGGATCTTTAACATCCACCTGAACTACCACCAATCCAGGCAGATGGGACCTCGGTTTAACGTCTCATCCGAAAGACGGCACCTCAGAGAAGTGCAGCACCCCTCTCATGCTGCACTACAGTGTCAGTACTGGGATATGGGCATACAGTATGAAGCTTATAAATCCAAAAACTTTCCCTGCAACAGATTAGATTAACATCACCTCCCCTAATGCCCAAGTACACCTTTTCAATTCTGAGAAAATAAATGTCCTATATGCTTGAATGTCTCATTTCATGAAAGAAATTCACAACAGCATGGGTGGGATATTCAAAAGAGTTACGCATAGCGCAACAGGGGTGCACCATGCACAACCTACCACTGTGCCCAGATGTGATATTCAAAGGGGCAAGTTGCTCTGCGCAACTCCCGATGCACCGGAGTGCATTGGTAATGTATGCTGCGCAAGTTCGGTGGGGGGGGTGCCCATGCATATGCAGCACATCCTGATATTCAGCCTGGGATGTGCGGAGCATATGCTGGCACAAACCCACCTTTGCACCGCTCAGGGGTGCAAAGTTGTGTCTGGTATAACCAGGATCAAGTCCTGGCCAACTACAGGTAAGCTGCTGTGTTGCAGGGTGCAACACGGCAGCCGCCAGCCATGGGTGGCCACCCGCCCACCTAGAACACTGCCCACATGCTCCCGGCCCAGGGAGCGTAGTGCCCCCCCCATTACCTGATCATAGGCATATGTGTCTATATCCCTTGTGGTCCAGTGGACTGCATTCCATCACCTGATTGCGGGCTTATGTGAAATATCATATATAAGTCAAATATAAAGGATGTTGAAAACAAGGACTGGGGAGCATTTAAGAGCTACTCAGACAGCTAATATGACATAGGCTGTTGCAAAACATTTTCATGAAATGAGACATTCAAGTATACAGGACATTAATTTTTTGGAGAAATTAAAAAAGTGTACTTTGGGCATTAGGGGAGATGATGTTACCAATCAACTCTGCCGCAGGGAAAATTTTTAGATTTATATGCTTTGGACTGTATTTCCATATGGATCAGTGATGAATTATCCTTTTCTTGTTATCTGAAGCAGTTTCATGCCATATGCATTTGCCAAAAAAATAAAAATAAAAAAATAAAGAGAGGAAAGAGTAAGTATTCCAAATACAGTGAAGGGGCAGAAATAAGACATGATGGGAGTGGTGCAGTGCAGTGGCTGTGGAGCAGCAGTCTTCCGGGAGACGCTCTGGAGGATGCAGTGTTGTCCCATCTGTAGGCAGTTCTCTGGGCTGAGGGGAGGAGGTTGCTCATCTGCAGGCTGAGTTGGCCAGGATTTGTGAGACCTCCTGTCCCATCCAGGGACAACCAGGTCCACTGCCGTTGCCTCAGAGGTTGCCAAGTAAGAGGAGTGGTTGGACCACAGTGGGCTCACGAAAGGTGAGGGTGGTGGAACAGAGGAGCATCCCTCCAGTTGTACCTCTCCACAATTCATATGCCATTCTGGCAAAGTGTGGTTCCTCTATGGAGGTACCCACAGTGGAGACCAAGAAGGATGCTGGGAACCTCCACAAAGGAGACCCACAGAAGAGTGGCATGGGACCCCACAGGGGAAGGAAACAACTCCTGGTGGGGGACTCCATTGCAAGGAAGGTAGAACAGGGGGAGGAAGGAGGAGAGGGAGGTAAGGTGCTTGCCTGGCACCATGGCTTGGAGGGACAGGGAGCAAATCCTCAGGATCGCTGGAGCAGCTGCACAAGGGAGGGAGCTGGATGTCATTGTCCACCTAGGGACAAATGACCTGGCTAAGACAGGGATCAGAGCAGTGCAGGAAGAGTTTGTGGAGTTGGGGAGCGGCCTTAGACAAGAAGCACGTACAGTAACCTTCTTGGAGGTGCTGCCTGTCTATGGTGTAGATGAGGCTAGGGGGCTCCACACTATGAGATTCAATCAGTGGTTGAAAAACTGGTGCAGAGCTCAGGGATTTGGCTTCATTGGGGACTGGGCATCCACTTGAAGTGATGCAGGCCTATACTGAAGTGATAGTCTGTATCTGTCCAGGAGGGGAACCAGGATCCTAGGTGATAGGTTTAAATGAGGAGGCACTGGAAAGGAGCAGGGAAATCCTAGCCCCCCTCCAAAAAAGTCAGGGTAGTAAGTGAGGTAAACACCAAGTTAGAGATGTCAATAGGGAGATGGGCAGGGGTAAATGGAGAAAGTGACAAAGGCAAAAAGGACAGGGATGGGTCAAAAAGGGGTAAGGCCATCAGGAAATGGAGGGTAATGAGTACCAATGCCCATAGTCTGGGCAACAAGATCCCTGAACTGATGGCCTTGATGGAAGAGAGATGCCTGGATATTGTAGCAGTCACAGAAACATGGTACACAGAGAACCATGACTGGGATGTTAACATACCAGGGTACACAACCTACAAGAGTGATAGGGCATGGAGAAGAGGTGGAGGAGTAGCCCTGTGCTCTACATCTGCAAACTGAATGGCACTCTCCCTCCTGCCCTCCCCTGCATACCCCTGAGTGGGGAGTTGTCACAATGGCTGACAGATACCCCTCGGCACTCACCCCACGTCCCCACTAAAACTGGAACCTTAAAACTCCCCGCTGTCTTAAAACTCCCCACTGTCTTCCTCTATATCAATTTGCAGCAGTATGGGCACTGGACTATATCCAGCCCTGCTTTCTCCTGCCTCTCCCAAGTCACTCTCCCACAATCGATCCCCCTGCCCCACCTCCTCTTACTTCTGGCTGCCCCCCAAACCCTGAAACTTCCAATACCCACCTACCATCCAGCCAAAGGGTATATGCTATGTAAACGTCACCAATTATTTCCTCTAACAAGAAACTACTGCCTCAGGTCACTTGTCTTATTACTACTACTACGGGCAATGTCCACCCCAACCCTGGCCCAACTACTGCCTCCCAGCCCATCACCTCCCCCTCCAAGGGTTTGCACATCACCTCTTTTAACATCGGCAGCCTGCAAAAAAATTGAGACCATTTCCAGGGGTGGGCACTCCAGCATCACCCTGACAGAATCAGACTGAGTGAAACCTGGCTCTCCACCTCTGTACCAGACTCTGCTGTTAACCTTCCCAGATACATCCTCTATCACTCTGATAGAGTGGGTAAACAAGGTGGTGGCTGCGCAGCCTACCTCAAAGACTCACTGTCTGGCCAAATGCTCCCTAGCCCACAGCTAGCATCGAGGGCTCAGGCTCTAACATTAGAATTAGCTCTAGGCAGGTCCACTGCCCCACTCCTACTCACCATTGTCTACATTCCACCCAGTGAGAAGAAGCTAGCCTTCCAGGCCGTTCTAAACTATATCGCGACTCTACCTCCCCAATATGAAAAAATAGTCATGGGTGGCTTCAACATAAATTGGTTGGCAAAGAAAACTGCCCCATATACTGAAGTTGCCGCAGCTCTAAATCTCACACAGATTGTCACCTCACTCACTAGGGTTAACACCTGTACAGGGACATCCTTCCTCCTGGATCTGGTCTTCACAAACCGCCCTCACATAATAACAAACACCCAGGTACTCCCCAATGCTCTAAGTGATCATTCTCCTGTACTCTGCTATTGGTCCTGCAGGGTTCCTAAACACCCCAAAAAAATTACCTCACAGCGCAAACTTGGCCCTGGCAAACTCGCCCAACTCAAGACCCACCTTAGAAACTGGGACTGGCCATGCCTCATTAACACGCCAGACCCCAATCAGGTGCTTGATCTATCTATCCACACATTCAACAGAATCTGTGATAAATTCACCCCCTTACCAAGAAAATGTCCAAAGAAAACCAGGTCCCTTGGTTCTCTGATCACCTCCTGGGCCTAATGCAGCAGTGTGATTCCCTGTGGCATATTGCCAATGAATCCAAGCGGCCAGCTGACATGCAATGCTATAGGGAGATTCACAACAAATACACGTCGGCTCCCTGCACCACTAAAGTGGACTATTACAAAGCATCTATAACATCCACCTGGGGTGATGGGCATAAATTCTGGAATAATATTAAGGAACTCTGTGGTAAAGCCCCAAACCAGCCTCCAGACTAATTAGAAATAGACAGTAACATCACCACAGATCCCCTCAGCATAGCCTCAGCCCTAAACTCTACTTTCACAAATCTCAACCACATTCTCCCCTCTAACTTCTTTGACCCTCTGCCGGCCCAGACCCACCCTCCTCCCCTTGCTCCTCTCCTTTGCCTCCGTGTTCTCTCCTGTGCGGATGCCAGACCCTACCTAGACAAAGCTCTTAGCCACTCAGTTAACGGCAGTGATTCCCTTGACCTGAAACCACTCTGAATCACTATCCTGGAAGTCCTCTACCTTCTCACTCATTTCCTAAATTGCTCCCTTTGTCATGGGAAATTTCCCACCCATTGGAATCTGGCCCACATTACCCCGATCTTTAAGACTGGGGACCGCACCTCCTCAAACAACTACCGTCCTATATCTATTCTCCCCACCCTCTCTAAAGCCTTAGAGTATATTGTCATTGACCAAATCACTGACCACCTCACAAAATACAATCTTCTCTCCAACCAACAACATGGCTTCCGTAAGGGGCATAGCACCACCACTGCCCTCCTTGCTTTCACCTCGCATGCCCACTTCACTCTAGATTGCAGCCACCTCACAGGTGCTATTTTTGTGGACCTCTTTAAAGCTTTTGACACTGTCAACCACGCCCAACTCCTAACCACTCTCTCTTCCAATGGCTTCTCCAACAATACTTTAAACTGGTTTGCCAGCTACCCCTCAGGTAGAATCCAACAGGTCAAGGTAGGCACTGACCTGTCCTCTTGCCTCCCAGTCTGCACTGGTGTTCCACAAGGATCGATTCTTGGCCCCCTACTTTTCAGCCTATATCTAAACTCCCTCCCATCGGCATCTCAGGAAACCTGCTCCTCTACGTGGATGACGCAGTATTGTTCGCCTCCAACTCCGACCCTCTTAAACTCCACCAAACACTCCAACATAGCCTCTATGAAGCAGAGCATTGGTTCTCCACCCAACGTCTAACAGTTAACTATAAGAAAACAAAAGTAATGATCTTCTCCCACCTGCAGAACCCCTGCAAGAACCTCTGTCCCCCATTTCTCACTGTCAACCACAACCCACTCGAGCAAGTTAGCAACTTTAAATACCTTGGGATCACTCTAGACCTGGCCCTCAAATATCAACAACACATTCTCCTCCTTGCCTCAGCCCTAAACTCGAGATTAGGAATGCTATATAGGTACAAACATTGCCTCACCCTGGAGGCCGTACAGCTCACCGTCAATTTCTCCGTCTTCGCCCTCCTTGACTATGGTATTACCATATATAGTGCTGCCCCCACCTCCGTGCTAAACAGACTCTGCCTTGTACTCAACAAAGCCTGCCGTCTCATCCTAGGCTGTGATTGCCTCACCCACACCTGTACTTTCTACAACTTTTCAAAATGGCTAAACCTAGATAGCAGAATCCAGTGTCACACATGCCTAATGACAAAGAAGATACTCTTAGGTCTTGCTCCTACCTCCCTTTCCTCTATTATTCACCCAGCAACCCCAGCCAGACCAAAGCGAAACTGAAGCAAGCCACTTCTATGGGTACCCCACCCTCATACCACCCATCTTCAAAGGACTTTCAGCTACCGAGCCCCTAACTGGACTAGCTCTCTCCCCACTCAGATAGCCAACAAAACAAGGTTAGGTCCTTTTAAAGCTAGACTAAGGGAACTCCTCCAAGTTTCTAATGTATGTGACTGCCCCTGACTTAGTCCAGCAGAATGCTGTCCTATTAGCACCCATAACCTTCTCTGTTTTGTGGTGCAAAATCTCTACTATCTCACTATCTGACTATCAGCTGGTTTAGAGTCTTCTCTGCAAACATGTGGCTGTGATTAATTGAGACTCATTCACTACACTGACTTTGCATCCTCCTGAACTAACCTTGACTGCCTTGTAATGCAGCGTATTGTAATCCTTCATTTTATACTGTACTGTACTGTCAGCTCTGTTTGCAAATGTTTCCTCTGTACTTTAATGTTTGACATGGAACCTTTGTAAATGAGTCTCTGACTCAAAGGTCTTTTCGAATATTTACCAATAAACAATATGTAAGGGAAGGTATAAGAGCAACTGAACAAAAGAGTAAACAGGGAGGAGAGGAGGCACTGTGGGTCACCTTAGAGACTGGAAATGGTACCACAATCTGAAAAGGGGTTGTATATAGACCCCCATGTCAGGGGGAGGGAATGGACAAGGATATGATAGAAGGCATTCTTAGGATGGCAGAGAAAGGGGAGATACTGTTGATGGGAGACCTGAATATGCCAGATGTTAACTGGAGCACCTTTGCTACAGCCACATCCAAGAGCAGAGCCATTCTTGATGCCCTACAGGTGGCATGCCTCAGACAGCTAGTTTTGGAACCCACTCATGATGGAGCAATCTTGGACCTCATACTCTCAAATGGGGACAGTGAGAGGTTCTCAGATCTAGAAGTGGGTAGCCAGCTGGGAACAAGTGACCACCAACAGTGTGGTTCATGATAAACTCAGCTACAGAGTCAAGCCACACAAAAGTGAGGGTACTGGACTTCAGGAGGGCTGACTTTGGTAAGATGGAAGAATGCCTTAGAAAAGCACTAGCAAATAGGCTAGAAGAAGGGGTGGAGCAACAATGGGGAAACATCAAAACTGCCATCACAGAGGCAACAAGCCTTTGTGTAAAGCAAATAAATCAAAATGAAAGAAAAAGCCACTATGGTTCTCAAAAGAGGTTACGGGGAAGGTCAGGAAGAAAAGGATAGCATTCAGGAACTATAAGACAACACAGAAGGAGGAGGACAGAGAGCTGTACCAGTTAAGCCAGAAGGAAGCAGGGAGGGAAGTCAGAATAGCAAAGGCCCAAACTGAGGAAAAGATAGCCAATTTGGTTAAGAAGGGGGATAAAACATTTTATAGGTACACCAGGGAGCATAGAAAGACAAAGGGAGGGATAGTGAGGCTGAATAGAATGGACGGTGGGTGGGTAGAGAGGGACAGTGAAAAAGCAGGGATGCTGAATGAATATTTCTGCTCAGTATTCACAAGAGAGGAGGTGGAGAAGGTGCCTAATCCAATTAACAGAAGCACTCTGGATAAAGGGGTTGATCCCAGTCCTTTCACAGCAGAAAGGGTTCTGAAAAAACACCTAAAACTGAAGGATGACAAAGCAATGGGGCCTGATGGAATTCAGCCCAGAATTCTAAAAGAATTAAGGAGAGAACTAGTGAAACCACTGACTATCCTTTTTAACAAATCATGGGAGGATGGTGTGGTACCTGAGGACTGTAGGAAGGTGGATGTGATTCCCCTTCACAAAAGTGGGACCAGGATAGAGGCAGGAAACGATAGACCTGTCAATTTGACCTCTGTGGTAGGGAAAGTGATGGAATCACTTCTGAAGGAAAGAATTGTTGAGTACCTAGAGGCTAGTGGGGCACAGAATCCAAGGCAGCATGGATTCACAGCGGGAAAGTAATTTCTGACGAATCTAATTGATTTCTTTGACTGGGTGACCAAAGTAGTAGACCAGGGAGGGGCTGTGGACATGGCCTACCTAGACTTTAGCAAGGCATCGGACACAGTCCAACATAAAAGATTGATAGTCAACTTAACCAGCCTGGGAGTGGGTTCCAGGGTGGTAGCCTGGGTAAAACATTGGCTGGAAAACAGGACACAGAAGGTAACTGTAAATGGAGTCCACTCTGAAGAAAGAGGGGTTACTAGTGGGGTACTGCAGTGTTCAGTACTGGGCCCAGTCCTTTTTAATGTCTTTATAAGTGACATTGCAGAAGGACAGGAAGGAAAAGTATGTCTCTTTGCAGATGACACAAAGATCTACAACAGGGTTGATATAAAAGGAGGTGTGGAAAGGATGAGAAGGGACTTGGCAAGGTCGGAGGAATGGTCAGAAGTATGGCAGCTTGGATTCAATGCAAAGAAGTGCAAAATAATGCACCTGGGAAACAAAAACCCAAGGGAAGATTACACAATGGGGGGAGGTAGTAACAACAACAAAAATGGAAAGGGACCTGGGGGTAATCATATCAGATGACCTTAAGGTTAGCAAGCACTGTGAGAAGGCAGTAGGGAGGGCTGGGGGGATACTAGGATGTATAGGGAGAGGCATCAGCAGAAGAAAACAGGACGTTGTTATCCCTCTGTAAAGACAGTTGGTGAGACCCCATCTGGAGTACTGCATCCAGTTCTGGAGACTCTATCTCCACAAGGACATAGACAGGATAGAGGCAGTCCAGAGGAGGGCAACTAAAATGGTACAGGGTCTGCAAGAGAAGCCATATGAGGAGAGACTAAAGGAACTTAATATGTATACCCTTGAGGAAAGGAGGAAGAGGGGGACATGACTGACACTTTTAAGTACCTCAGTGGAATCAACAAAGTCAAAGAAGGTAGCATCTTTCAGCAAAAGAGATGTGCAAGAACAAGGGGACACAATTTGAAGATAGAGGGAGGAACAGTTCAGGGACAATGTGAGGAAGCATTTTTTCACAGAGAGGGTGGTGGACGAATGGAACAGCCTTCCTGAAGAGGCTCTGGGGTCTAAAACTGTGGGAGAATTCAAGAATGCATGGGACAGACTTAAGGCAATTTTTGTGGGGGGTAGGAATCAATAGCCTGTTGGTTAACTAGGATCTGCAGCCTATCCAGTAGGTAAGGGAAATAGGCAGACTAGGTGGGCCAAGCGGTCCTTATCTGCCATCAAAGTCTATGTTTCTGTGTTTTTTTAGGGCTAGTTCATGTATTTCAATAACAATTTCTTTAAATTTTAAATATACATTAGAACAGCACTAGTTAATTTATGTTTAGAATTTTAGCTTCATCAATTTCATATGTAACTTTTATGTGAGTACTCTCCCTTTCCCACAAATTGTAGACAGTATGTTATGTTTTTAATTATTTTGTTTGAATTTTTTTTATTGTCTTTATTACTGTTCATGTGTGTTTTTGTTCCTTGTGATACAGGACTATTCACCAACACACTGGATTCAGTGATTTGTAACTCCGGTGTAAGCACATACGATCTGTCTGAATTCTCTGTGTTTTCTATTAGTCACTTTTTCTGCAGCACGCATGTGCTTTCCTTACTATTGAAAGGGGGCAATTTGAAGTATTTGCTGCCTGAAGAAAGGTTATGCCTTGGAATGTCACCATGTCATTATGTAATACTCTGTAGTGACACTAAGGGAGGTTTTTCCAGCCATTTGGCATTGGTTTTACTTGAGGTCTTTTCAGCAGATTTAGGAGTTTCTGGTTTCCTTTGGGATGACACATTTTCTTTGCTTTGAGACTCACAGAATCACTCCAGCTCACTTCAGTTTCTATTCTGCTCTGTTTGGCTGGATTCACTTTGAGCATTTGAAACGGGCTCCTTAAGGAATAGTGACAGGCTTGGGCAGTGTTTCCAGGATGAATCCCAGCAAGGGTTTAACAAGTGCAATTGTGGCCTATTACTTTTGACTACAGATGTACTTGTGTTTACTTCACTTTCAGACTTGTTTTAAGCTACATTTTGTGGCTCCATTAAATTTTGATTATGAGTTTTACTTAGTGCACCAAACTGTTTCTGGTTTTGGTTGTGTGTTTGCATATAGTTTAACTATCTTGGCAGAGACAACTCTGTGTTCCCTATTCAGCATCATTTTTTTGGCTAAAACACCAGATGGACTTTTTAAGCATTCAACAAATATGAGCAATTGAAGGGATCTGTTACGACTGTAGCTGATTTTTGATTTTTAAAGCAAGAACATGTATCAGTGCTTAGAGGTTTCTGATTGACCTTATCTGGCTTTTTTTGGAGGTTCCATGCTGTTTTGATGAGTCTGGGCTTTTCCTGACTGAAGGAGATATATCCCCTAGCTTCATCTATGTTTTTGGACTTTTTATGTTGGCGCGCTTCTGCGGCCAACATCTTGCGGTAGTGGAGATTTGGAGGCGCGGTTGCTGTTGGGTGAATGCAGGGCATGCACCAGTAGGTGTGTCCCTCATTCCCCAATCAGCCTGCATGCCAGCACCACACCATGCATACATAATGTGGCAAGCACATCTAAGGAAAGGTCCGCTGTAATGTGAGCAAAGCTCATCACACACAGCGGACCTTCCTACGTGTTTTACCAGCTACAAACATGGCGGCACAGTGGCCACTAAACTGCCGACTTTGAGGGTGCTCAATCCCCCAGTCTGCTTACCTCCCCATCAGCATAATGTGTCCCCCCTCCTTTTTGGCTTGCCGAGGGCGTGCCCAATCCCCCTTGGCTCATGCACCCCCCTGATTTCGTTGTTTGCCGATGGGGGTGCCCAATCCCCATCGCATTCATCCTCCCCTTTCCCACTTTAATGTGCCAACAGGGAAGCCCACTCAACTTGCCGGAAAAATCCTACCCAAACAGATATCCCTCCCAACTGAGATAAAACCTCTACAAGGCGGTCCATACAACGATGGTGCCAGCCTCACTGACTCCCTGCATTTGCTAAAGGTGGACTACCCATCCCATTCCTCAAATAACAGTTAATGAATTATAAAAAAATAAACTATAACAATGACAAAGAAAGTCAAGACACCATGTCCCATCCAGTACACATAAAGCTGTACAGCACTAGTCAAAATTACTTATAAGGTTTGGGGTAGCCATTGTACTTAGCTTTAAGCTAAAAGAGAACTCTTAAACATACTAGCATAAGAAATAAAGTGTACTCTTAAAACAAATGAACTGTCCAAGTTTAAATTCCAGTAGGATGCAGCGTTCCAAGTACCTACTGACTGAACATAACATTTACATCATCAGTTCAATCAGAAACCTTGTACAAAAACTGGTACTCTACATGCCAAATTGCAAAATTGCTACAGTTCAAGTATCACAAAAATCTTCAAGGTGCTATGTCCTACAAATAGACTAAAATATTATTCCTTGCCCATATGAGAAGAAAATCACAAACTAAAGTCAAAAACAGTTATTAGAATAAAGTAAGACACAGAGCTACCAGTAGATAAATAGTGACACATGCATGTTATGGAGGAAAGTTATTATGCAATGAGCAGTGTCCCTTACTAATACAAATAAATATATCTATGAAACTTTGGGGGATTGGGACATTTGGGACTGGGTGAAAGATTTATCCCTCAGCAAGGAATAGCCAATAAGTAAAAGTAGGTTAACTTCTACAGATTAGCAACACCTGATGTCAAGTGGGTCACAGCCCTTTAAGCTGCTAGGAATAGTACAGCAAAAGTCTAATCCTGTAAACAAACCCTCAAATAACATTGGCATTGGAAATGTAAAGCACATCAAGTAAAGTATCTAATGATCAGTCAAATAACAGTCAAAAATCCCTGAAAAAAGAGAACTACTCACAAAACAGAGTACTATAAGCCATGAATGAGCTCAGTTAATTACCAGCGTGAAAGGTTACAGGAATAACTAACTGTCCTCACTTGGGCTACAGCTATAAGTATATTAGCCCCGCTGCCACACTCAAATAAGTTAAACATGGCATAGTAAAACAATTAAGTCCATAAATGGGTCAGTATGTGAAGCAACACTGGCAGAAGGAAACTAACAGCCTCAGATGGGAAATAACAACCTGCGCCAATTCAAGAAGGATCCGTCATGGAAGACTGTCTGCTAGCTTCTGAAATGGCGGTCATCAGGAAGAAGATACATAGCTACATAGATACATAGATACATAGACAGTGTCATACATAGCTACATAGATACATAGACAGTGTCATACATAGATACATAGATACATAGATACATAGTGTCATACATAGCTACATAGATACATAGACAGTGTCATACATAGATAGATAGATACATAGACAGTGTCATACATAGATACATAGACAGTGTCATACATAGCTACATAGTGTCATACATAGCTACATCGATACATAGACAGTGTCATACATAGCTACATAGATACATAGACAGTGTGATACATAGATACATAGATACATAGACAGTGTCATACATAGCTACATAGATACATAGACAGTGTGATACATAGCTACATAGTGTCATACATAGCTACATAGATACATAGACAGTGTCATACATAGCTACATAGATACATAGACAATGTGATACATAGATACATAGTGTCATACATAGCTACATAGACACATAGACAGTGTCATACATAGATACATAGACAGTGTCATACATAGATACATAGATACATAGACAGTGTCATACATAGCTACATAGATACATAGACAGTGTGATACATAGCTACATAGTGTCATACATAGCTACATCGATACATAGTGTCATACATAGCTACATAGATACACAGACAGTGTGATACATAGATACATAGATAAGTAGACAGTGTCATACATAGATACATAGACAGTGTCATACATAGCTACATAGATACATAGACAGTGTCATACATAGATACATAGATACATAGACAGTGTGATACATAGCTACATAGTGTCATACATAGCTACATCGATACATAGACAGTGTCATACATAGATACATAGATACATAGACAGTGTCATACATAGCTACATAGATACATAGACAGTGTGATACATAGATACATAGACAGTGTCATACATAGCTACATAGATACATAGACAGTGTGATACATAGCTACATAGTGTCATACATAGCTACATAGATACATAGACAGTGTCATACATAGCTACATAGATACATAGACAATGTGATACATAGATACATAGTGTCATACATAGCTACATAGATACATAGACAGTGTCATACATAGATACATAGACAGTGTCATACATAGCTACATAGATACATAGACAGTGTCATACATAGATACATAGATACATAGACAGTGTCATACATAGATACGTAAATACATAGACAGTGTCATACATAGATATATAGATACATAGATAGACAGTGTGATACATAGATACATAGATACATAGACAGTGTCATACATAGCTACATAGATACATAGGCAGTGTCATACATAGATACATAGATACATAGTGTCATACATAGATACATAGACAGTGTCATACATAGCTACATAGATACATAGACAGTGTCATACACAGATACATAGACAGTGTCATACATAGATACATAGACAGTGTCATATATAGATACATAGATACATAGACAGTGTCATACATAGCTACATAGATACATAGACAGTGTCACACATAGATACATAGATACATAGACAGTGTCATACATAGAGGCATAGATACATAGACAGTGTCATACATAGATACATAGACAGTGTCATACATAGATACATAAATACATAGTGTCATACATAGCTACATAGATACATAGACAGTCATACATAGCTACATAGATACATAGACAGTGTCATACATAGATACATAGATACATAGACAGTGTCAGCAGATAAGGGCCTACGGCCCACCCAGTCTGCCCATTTGAAGCTTGTAAGTTCACTTTATGTTTTCCTAGAAGTCTGTTGCCCCTCACCCATGACCTCCAGGATTCCTTTATGTCTATCCCATGCATTCTTAAATCTCGTGATTGTTTCAGCCCCCACCACTTCTTCTGGCAGAGTGTTCCACTTGTCCACCACCCATTCTGTGAAAAAATTCTTCCTCACGTTTCCTCGGAATTGTCCTCCCTCCAACTTCATCCCATGCCCTCTAGTCCTGGAATATCTTTTTTGCTTAAAAATAGTGTATTCCTGTACCCTGTTCCTCCCTGTAAGATACTTGTATGTCTCTATCATATCCCCTCTGTCCCTCCTCTCCTCTAGGGAGTACATATTCAAGTCCTTCAACCAAGAAGGAAACACAAAGTTATGATGTCCAGACAGGAAAGGGGGGCCTGAAGTTGAGAGTGTCCAGTCATCAAAACAAACTGCCTGCACCCTGGTGTCAATACACAAACATCTACACAGTGCAGTAGTTATTATGTGTAAGCATACCCCCGTAGAAGCAATATAAGTCCTTAAACCTCTTGGTAAAACTGACAGGCTGTATGCACCACATATCCCGATGCAGACACTAAAACAAAGACTGACCATAAAATCATTAGACAATTATGTTTTCAGATCTAATGCTCCTTGTCCAATGAAGACGATTTAGCTGCTCGCATAGGGAACAAAGTAGATAGAAGGTGAGGCAGCTGCTGAAGAGCTGCAGAGGCAGAGTCCAAGGAATGGTCACCCGAAGGCAGGGATACAATTAGCCAGGACAGGTACAGAAGACAAAATTTAACTTCAACTGAATGGCGCTTAGTTTTAATGTCTTTACATGCTCTTCTTTTATCCCTCATGACTTGTCTCCGATCAATAAACAGAAAGGAGCGGTGCCCATTCCAATCGAGGGTAGCCTGGGTGCAGACGACTCTCTGAATTTTCACTTTATCTTGGAAATTTAAATGATTTGCAAATAATCACCCTGAGTTTTTCTCCAGGTGGGGGTCTTGATCAAAGAGCCCCATGTGCTCGTTCAATTAAATAGTCTGAGCCCAAGTCGGGGGCAGGGCGGCCAAAGAGATAAATAAGTTATTAACAGATTTCATGGGATCCCTGCTTTCAGCATCCCCAGGGATACCCACAAGAAGGAAATTGTTACAACAGTTCTGATTTCCTAAATCATCAACCTTCTCTTCCAAATGTTGTCTTTCATCTGTAGTTCAATAGCAGCCACTCCCCTCGTGCTACACCATCTTCAGTATAGCTCACCTGAGCTTCAGCTTAAGAAATACCGTGAGTTAGTGTGTTCAGAGAGTTAACATCTTTCAGATCCTCTGCATTGGCCATGGTTATCACTTTAATAGATGTCAACTCCACTAAAAAATGCTCCAACAAAGATGAACTGGACTCCTGGCTAGAAGGAAAATGTAGTGGAGAATCAAACTTACAGTGCTTCATGACTTGTGAGCAAGCAGAGAATGGGGATACCTGCGCAGCGTTTGCTGGCTCCTCCAACAGCACGGGTTCCATGGTATGATCGAGATCAGTCCCTGTATGACTGAAAATTACCCAGTGATTTATGTCAAATTTGACAGCAGTCTAGTCTGCATGATATTTAAAAGTAAAAGGGATAGACTGAGATGGGATTCAAGAGAGTCGCAGGGAAATTAGTTAAATCCAGCTCAGGAGCTCCTTAAGGCACAGCCGCTATTATCAGGTGCATTGTTGGAAGTCTTCCCTTTATGTTTCTTGTTTCTCTGGTATCTACTGGCACCCCCACCCTCTGATCACCATCCTCTTATGTTTCTTGTTTCCCTGGTGTCTAGTGGTAATCCCCTCCCTCTGATCTCCTTCCTGTATGTTTCTTGTCTCTCTGGTGTCTAGTGGCACCCCCTCTGGCTCTGTGATCATTTCCCCTTATGTTTCTTGTTTTCCTGGTGTCTAGTGGCACCCCACCCTGCAATCACTGTCCCCTTATATTTCTTGTTTCCCTGGTGTCTAGGGGCACCCCCCACACCCTCTGATCACCATCCCTACATTAATATTAGCTGTAATAAAGAAAACCAACCCTTAATGTTTTTTGAAACCTGTAAAAAAGAAAACAGTCCCTCGCAGATCTGCCCCCCAACCCTGACCTCCCACTGAGTGCCCACCACCCCGCACCCCCCCCCACACACACACACCCTCACTCACCTGAACAGGTCCCAGGGCAAAGATCCACTCTCTGATCAAAGACACGTCTTGCTACTGGAACCACTGACTACAATATGAGAAACAAAGGTAAGTGTGGTTCAATGTATTTCATCAGGGTTTTCATTTTTAATGTATAGCTTTGTCAGTTCCACACATTTTAACCCCAGATTTTCAACATAGCATTTTTGAGACCCCACGTCATGACCAATGGCAGTGGAATTATGCAAATCAGGCCCAGAAGGCGATTTTGTGGTTGCTTGGTGAAATCACCTTCCAGTCATGATTTGAAAATGTTCACTGCCTTTGTTCATGAGGTGTGGTCACAAGAAGGCTGTGTTAAAAATTTGAAGTAAAAAATGTAAAAATTGGAAAGTTATGAGTGTATATTGAAGTTTTGCAATGCATGCTCATAACTTTGGTAATTTTACATATTCTGACCCAAAATATTCAACATAGCCATATTTTCGCCCCACATCACCTCATGAACATAACAACTGTGATTTTTCAAATCCTGGCCAAAATGTATTTTCACTCCAGTGGCACAGAATGACATTGGTGATGCGCAAAATCACCTTTTGGGCAGGTTTTTAAAATTTTATTTACCCTTTTTTTTTATAGAGATGTTTTATCACCCACTGCCAGGGAAGTCCAAGTGTCAGCATACCAACCATACTGGGCTCCATTCCCCCTTGCGGAGTTCACATGTCATGACAGCGGGCATGGGGTTTTTGTGGTTACTGAAGTAGCTATGGAATCCCAAGTCGCCACCCCTGAAGACACCAGTGCAAAGGTCAGTGGCCAAGGCATATAGCTGTGCTGAGAACATGGCTTCAGCCAAGCACCTAACAGCGTTCTCCCTTCCCCACACTGCTTACTATTGAAGCAGTGCCTAAACCCACCCCAAGAGAGGAGAACTGCCATTAGGTGGCTCAGTCCAGCTCCCACCATCTCCCTTGACCGACCTCTGACAACCCAGGCTCATTACTGAACTCAGGTCCCCGGTGTAGCATGAATTATGGGGTCCAGTGCCTCAACCCTCAGTGCCACAGAGCTGGCAATTTTCTCCACCCTTGTTAATGAGGTGAGGCCGTAAGGAGGCAATGTTGAAAATCTGGGATACGAATATGACAAAACAACAAAGTTATGAGCATTCATTGACATTTTACAACACATGCTCATAATTTTGGTAAATTTAAATATTTTCACCCCAAATGTTTAACATTGTCATTTTTTTACATCACCTCATGAACATAACATCTGTCATTTTTTGAAATCTGGCCAAAATGTGTTTTCGCACCTGTTCTGCAGAATGACGTTTTGTCCGAGATTTGAAAATGTTCACATACCGGGTTCATGAGGTGAGTTTGTAGCAAGACTATGTTGAAATTTGGGGTCAAAATACTACAAAGCAACATAGCTTTGAAGGAATGTTGACTTTTTTCTATTTCCTTTCATAAGTTTGGTAAATTTTGACATCTGATGCTACACAGAATGACAGAGTCAGCAGGGCCCTGCACTTCCATAGGCCCTGCACATCTGCACCGGTTCACACAGGTCCTGAAGAGATCTGTGTGAATGAGGGTGTGATTCCACTATCTCAAAAAGAAGGAAATTCTTTGCAAAAAACTTTGTTAATGCACCCATTAGGGTAACTTAATGCCACAAAAGTAGGAAACTGTAGAGTTAGCGTTTCCAACCCTAACTCCCCACCCCACCCTCCAAGTAGCAAAAGGAAAAAAAAATTAGGATTTTGGATCTTTGGAGTCTTGGCAAATCAGTGGTGGGGTCTTCCTTAGGGTTGTCAGCCCTAATGCTCACCCATTCCCTAAGCCCCTAGCCTCCAATCCAAAGCACAAGGTACAGCACAAAGTCACTGACTCATAATAATACACTCTTCAAAGGTGGAGCACTATGTCTTGGCATGGATTGCCAACACAGTTTGTTCCCTGTGGGCCCAGTGTGAAGAAAGGAGATCACATGTGCCATTGTTTGTTCACAGAGTGTGGTGGCCATTAGGGTTGACAACACCAAGGAAGACTCTACCACTGATTCCTCAAGACGCTGGAGACCCCAAACCTTATTGTTTTTTCTTTGCTGCTTGGGGGGGTAGGGTGGGAGTTAGGGTTGGAAACCTTAATGCCACATTTCCCTACTTCCTTGGCTTTAAGTTACCCTAACTGGTGCATTAACAACATTTTTAGAAAAAAAAAATATAATATATATGGTGACCAAGTTATATGGCCAACAATTACATATGACCACATGAAATTGCCAGCTGTAAAAGGCCTTTCAGTCTACTGAGTCTGCTTGATGCCGAGCATATGCATCTTTGCTTACATGACACTCTGTCCCCTCCCCTGAGAACCTTGCATGCCCCTTGACCTTATCTCACCCCTCCTACATCCACCAACTATTTTCTGGTTTGCCACCTCCTCCAGTAGTCTGTTTCACTCTACCACCACTCTCTCCATGAAAAACTGCTTCCTGGCCGCTTTCCTGAACCTGCCTTCTGCCAGTTTACAGCTGTTTGCCCTTGTGTTCTTTTCTCACTGAATTAAAAAGATCACCGGGGTTGATCTTGCTTATATCTTTAAGTTTCTTAAAGGTCTCTATCATGTCCCCTCGTTCTTTTCTCTCCTAAAGCAAGTACATGCTAAGGTCCTTCAGTTTTTGCCATAGGAGAGCCCCTGCTGGCCCTTAATCATTTTAATAACCCTTCTCAGTATTGCATTCAGCTAGTTGATGTCCTTTTTGGAGTAGGGGCTCCAGTACTGCACACAATTATTTTATTTATTTATTTAGCTTTTGTTGACCAGATAGGTACATTAGACAAATTATATGCCTATTTTCAGGAATGACCCGGGAGAGTACAATGAAGATACAGGTACAAGCAGAGTACATAACAATGAGTAGAGCTTAGTACGTTGACACAAGATGCTCATGACTGCAGTCCTCAGGTCTTTTTCTTCCTCAGACGCCATGACAGTCATGCCTCCTAGTCTGTACTCAGCTCCAGGATTCTTACTCCTTATGTGTATGACCTTACAGTTTATTTTGTTGAACCCCAGTTGCCAGACTCCAAATTATCTCTCTAACTTTGCTAGGTCCTCACTCAGATCCCTGACCTACACCTCTGGGTCCACCATTCCACAGAACTTGGTGTCATCCACAAAGAGGCATAGTTCACCCTATAAGCTGTTCCAAATGTGATCACTGAACAGCACCAGACAGAGCACTGACTTCTGCGCGATCCCTCTGATGTCCTCCCTCAATACCTGCTGCAAAGGATTCAATAGTGGCTGTAAGCGCAAACACTCTGCATAAAATTCTGGCCAGATTTAAAGTTACAATACTCTGTAACTGATAACTGCCTTGTGTTGCCTCATTTCTTAACTATATATGCCTATTTAATAAAAACAAAATGGGTTTTATGTGATATGGATGAGCAGTTTATCTTGCCGTGCAACTTGACTGAATACAAAACTGCCCAACGTCAAAAGGGCGATACATATGAAAACGACCATCATAGTAAGGGTCGCTTACACACTGATGAAAAACAGTAGCAATAAACATTTTTACGAAGGGGGCTATGTTCCCTGTACCCCCCTTTGTGTGTGGGGGGGCAAGCCCCCCACACTCCCCAATTTTTTTATCAACTCCAGGGGGAGCAGACTTTAGAAGTATTAAAAAAAAAAAAACAAGAACAAATTTCCCCCCCAGGTAGACCTGAACTTGGGTCCACCAACTCCAGAGGCAGTGGCCTATGCCACTATACCAAGTGGCCAGCTCAGCAGTGCTTGGCCAAATTACTTCTAATATCCTGTACTAGTGAGCGCAGCTCACTGCTACAGTCGCTATACAGGAATCCTCGATCTTTTTCACCACTCGCAGCAACTGGTGAGTAGTTTTATTGAGTCACTTAAGTTGAACACTTAATAAAACTCGTCATATCAGGCTTTACTCACCTGAAGGCTGCATTGAATCAGCAGGACAAAGTAATGTTATGGGCAACATAATTAACTCTGTCAATTAACCATAACTTTTATTATCCACTCTTATCATGTGCATACATGTTCTTAGTTAAAGGAAGGTAGAATAAGAGAAACAACTGAACCATTTGAATCAAATGTTGGCATGATAAACAGATGCATTTTGGCCCTTTTCCTATTTAGCTTGTATGCTAACCACCTACTGGACTGCATTAGAAACATAGAAATACAGACTTTGATGGCAGATAAGGATCACTTGGCCCACCTAGTCTGCCCATTTCCCTACCTAGAGGATAAGCTGCAGATCCTATTTAACCAACAGCCTATTTCTTCCTACCCACCTCAAAAATTGCCTTATGTCTGTCCCATGCATTCTTGAATTCTCCCACAGTTTTAGACCCCACAACCTCCTCAGGAAGGCTGTTCCATGCGTCCACCACCCTTTCTGTGAAAAAAATACTTCCTCACATTGCCCCTGAGCCATCCCCCCCTCTACCTTCAAATTGTGTCCCCTTGTTCTTGCACATCTCTTTTTCTGAAAGATGCTACCATCTTGGACTTTGTTTATTCCACTGAGGTACTTAAAGAGCTGCTGACGCCATCTGGCCAAAAGTGCTACATTGCAGAATTAGAATAAGCATACCACAGTAAATCTCATGCCAAAACGTAGATTTGTATGTTACTTCATTTTAAAGTTATTAGCCATTTTGTAACCTTGATTTCACTACCTGTTCAAAGAAAGCTTGTTCCAGTGAAGAGCTGCTGCTGCTGATGCCATCTAGGGACCTTGCAGTCTATTTTTGCCTGTCAGCAAGCTTATAGGACCTGTTTCTCAAAAGTTGTAAAGATCATGTACAATGGTTTTCATAAGTAAAACAGGCAGCATGAGTTAGTAAACATTGCTTTAAAAACTTTGTGTTTCAGGCTTAGTAACAAAACTGACAATATTTTGTCTGGGTGCCTTTTTATTGAGGTCCTTTTGCTGAATGCTGGATAATAGCACACTGTGAGGTTTGCAGACTAAGGGCCAGATATTCAAACTGCGCACTAAAAGTGCACAACAGCAGGAGCAAGCGCAAGTCACTTGCGCACATGCGCAATCGTCGTAATATTCAAACATGGAGCAAGGCCAAATGCGCAAGCAGCCAATGTCTGAATATCGCACAAACTGCGCCATAGCGCAACCAGGGAGGGGAAGCTGAGACATGATGCGCCTAGCAACCAGGAGGGGAAGGAGCGGATATGATGCGCCATACGAACAAGGCTAGCCCAGCTGAGCAGTCCAGAGGTGCCATAGCAAGCAGAGCCCCCAGCAGAGCAGTGAATCTGCATAACAGGAAGGCAGGCTGGGGCCCACCACCAGCCCTGCCACACATGGGCACAGGAACATACTGCAGAACCAACAAGACACCCGCACACCCCAAGCACAGCATCACTGGGGGAGGGATGGATGATCCACTGGCCCATGGGGACAAGCCAACAAAGCACAGCAGGGCCATGATGCCTCAGCTCAACCACTGTCAGGCTGAGACTGCCACACACAGGGGGTCGACAACCACAGTGCACATCAGCCCCCCCTTCTGCACAGCACACCCTGCACTGTGACCCCAAGACACAACCCATGTGCACTGACTGTCACTGCAGTAAACAGCATGCATTCCACATTGCAACCTTGTGTAGCACAGAACCATACAAGACAGACCCACCCTGGGCACCCAGCAGTGGGCGGCAGCAGATGGCAAGACCAACTGAAAGTCACTCCCATACCGGAGACACCTCCCCATGCACACACACACACACACACACACACATACCCAGGCCCATACCACCCCAGATGGCATGCACACCACTGCAACTGAGCAACCATAGCCAGCTGCAAATCAGAGACCACCACAGTATTCATAACAAAATATATATATATGTAGAAACAATAAAATACAACAACAAGAACAAGAACAACTATATACAGTCATGTACAAGACAAGGGGGGGTAGGGGTACAAGGAAGGGGTGGGTAAGGGGTAGGGGTGAACAACTGGGAGAGGGAAGGCAGGGTGGGAGGGATTGTTGAAGTGGGAAGGGGAGGCACAATCATGGCCTGGCAGGCTGGTCTGCCGCTGCCTGCCGCGTCGCTGTCCCCTCCGCCGTCTCCGGATCCCATGGCGGTAAATGTCGGTCAGGATCCCATGTGTTGCAATTGACACACATGTAATCCGCTGAAGGGCACACTCCATCCTTCTTAGGATGCTGAGACTTAGGAAAAGGGAACACAGTCAATGGCTGTGACTGTCCAAAACCCTGAACACCACCCATCCTGCAAGGCATAAAGCCTAGTGCCCCGCACCAGTGATAGTATGCACCCACCCACAGTGACCATGCACATGACATGCCCAACCAGGCAGCACCAGCTATGTGCACCACTGCACACACACACTGCCCATGTCCATCACAGCACAAACAAGGCTGTCAAGTGACGTGGCAATGTGGTGGGATGCCAGTTTCACAGCCATGTGCCCAGTGCATGCACGGACCACCAGTGACACACACACAGATGTGCAGTGACACGGGACAGTGATGACCGTTGCCTGTGTCGTGCATGGTTGTGTTGTCCATGGCTGGTGGTCATGCCCACCCTCCAGCATGCAATTGCATCCATGATGTTATGACACTCACACTCATCGAGCAGCTGTGGCTGCTGCTGCTGCTGTGGTGGCGCACCCCTCAGATCCTCTCCGGCTGTCTCCTGGGCCCTGCCACGGCCCTCCTCAGCTTGGGCCTGCACCCTCTCCGCCAGGCCTGTGGGTGACAAATGTAGAGAAAAACATCAGTGTGACCCCAAAGCAGACTGCCCCCTGTCCCAGTGAGTGTGCCTGCCCACACAGCCAGACCCATGCATCTCACATCTGCACACACTGACACAGCCAACCATGGCACAGCCCACCCCCATGCACCGCCACCAAAACACAGTCACACCCCTACAGAGAATACATGTGCATAGATGGTACACCCACCTGGCCTAGGCACAATGCCCCTCCTGGCATGTGACCTCAGGTGTTGCAGCAGGTCCGGCTCCCTCCTGCGGAGGTCACTGTACCTGTGCCAGCACTGCTCCACAGACCGTCCCCACCCTGTAACTCTTGCCAGGTCAGTGGCCACCTGCAGCCACACATGGGTGCGGGCCATGGTGAGAGGCTCCTCACCAAATAGTCCCCCAAAGTGGGGCTCAACCATGGCCACCAGGTTGGCCACCTCCACTGGACTCCACTAGGGAGCTCTCCTGTGTGCCATAGTCGCGCTGGTACAGCAGGCAATATGGCGCCCTGCAGCGCGGCAACCCCACATGGGAATGTTGTGCAATAGACCACCATAGGTTCCAATCGTGCTGTTCGTAGAGCACCATCGGTTCATGTAGCACTGTCACCAAACAGCGCAATAGAGCTGTACATATGCCAGACGTACAGCGCCAGGGGCAAAGGTCGGGCACAATGTCATGGGTCAGTGGCGCAAGGCCACGCACAGCGCCATCAGACGTCCACATGTCCTGCGTGATCGGACACCTGTGTGCCAGTGCCACAGTGGACTATTGCACAGTACTGCCACTGCGCCATGTGGTGACCAGTGCTGTAGTGCCATTGGCACATTGGTGGCCATGGCCTGAATTGCCGATCGCGCACAGTACATCATCAGCGCGGCAGACGCCTGTGTAAGCTACCTGGGCATGCACAATGCAGTGTACCGCACAGTCACAGATCTGCGCTATTGGCTCAGCCGGCTCAACTGTATTGCGGAAAGCGCAATGGCGCGATATTCAGCCGACTACGCAAATCATCTGATCAGCCATTCAGTGGCACAGTGGCGCGACGGCATCTCATTACAGTTGCTCCACTCATTTGCATGCATTGCACTATAAAAGTGCACAGGCCGCGCTGGCCAGATTCGGTTACTGCAGGTGAGAGGTGAGATGCATGCTGTGGGATGTTCTGGACAATGGGCATGGGATAATGCTGTAGACTGCACAGTGACAGGTGTCCACTTCCACCCATACAGAATGCCATGACCGAGCAGAGCCAAGGTGAGGGTGAGGATGGTGGGCGAAGGAGGAGGAGGCCCAACTTCACCACAGCAGACTGAGGCCCTCTTCCAGGCCTACCTGGAGGAGGAGGCACTACTGAGTGGATGGCGGGGCACCCCTCAGGCCCATGCGGCTGCATGGGAGGGGGTATCCCGGGCAGTGAACCTGCATGGAAGCCACCAGCACTCCGTGCAGGAATGCAAAAAGAAGATTGGGACAGACCGCAGGAGGGTGAAGGAGAAGGTGGCAGCCCTCAGGGCGGCACGTGCTGGCACTGGCGGGGGCCAGCCAGCGGTGGTGGAGCTGACCCCAGCTGAGGACCTACTGACTGCATCAATGCTGCGCAGTGCTATTGAGGGTGTACCAGGAGGTGGATTCCAGACAGGTGGAAGCCCATCACTGCATGGTATGACATGGTGGTGGTGTTGGGGGGGGGTTGTTCACATGCACTCACATTTCCTCTCTTTCTGTTACAGATCCTGTTCGTCATCAGGGGACGGTGGTGGTGGGTCCAGGCAGTGAGGATGACCTGCTGGACATGGAGGAGGGTCCATCCACCTCTGTCACCAGCCAGCATGCACTGCACCAGCATGCAACGCTGGGCTGCCAACTCTGGTGTTGGTGAGTCGGGTGTGGGGGGTGCACAGCCTGTGTCTCAGCAGTCTGGCATTCAAGCATGCCAGCATGCTGTGACTGTGGCTGTAGCTTGTACCTGCACCATTGATGATGCAAGGACTGCAATGGGCAGTGACATGTGTGTGTCCCATGACGGACACACAGCAGGCCAGCACGTGCCCCTGGGCCTTGCTGGTTCCGACTTGTGTGCTAGCATGTCAGCACAGTCTCAGGCTGTGCCTGTCAGCACCAGTGGGGCAGCACCGGTGGCTGTGCAGGTGTCTGGCACTGTTGCGGCCACAGTGGTGGAACGAGTGGTCCCTGGGGCACAGCGGTTGGAGGGGCAGCAGCAGCAGTCACCCACCAGGTCTGGGGGTGCAGTGTCCAGCGGTGGCACATGCCCGCCGCCCCTTTGATATGCCCATTCCTGGTCCTGGCAAACAGTGCCCACCCTCAAGGAGTGTTGTGCATCAGGACCTTCCACACCCTGGGGGACAGGATGCCGTTGTGGCAGAGTACCCATTGGACGAGCACACCCACCTGCTGCGGGAATCAGTACAGCAGCAAAGGCGGGTTGCAACGTCTGTGGAGGCACTGTGTGTGGCTGTGGAGTGGCACAGCAGAGAGTGTGCTCTGGACCGTGTAGAGATGGTCTGTATGCGGATGGATGTGACCGCCGCCATTGACAGGCAGACCCAGGCATTGGTCGCTGTCGTGGCTGCATTGGGCACACATGCAGGTGCTCCTGTACTGCGCACCCCACACAGTACGCTCTCCACTCACCATTCCTAGCATCGTGCAACACCAGGCCTGTCGATGCTGGGTTCTGCTGTGGGCATCCCAAGCACCCCTGGTGCAGGTATGTTTGGCATCCTACAGACCCCAGTGTGGACAAGGTCGCGATCGTGCAGTGGGACCCCTGGTGGTCCATCGGTGCCACCCCATGTGGCCCCTGCTCAGCCTGCCAGTGCTGTTGGGTCACGGTGGGGCCGCCCATGCATCTGCGGTGGCTGTGGAACGGTGCAACGTGACTGACCTGTCTCCCAGTGCGAGCCCTGTCTGCTGCTGCCCTGTGTGCACTGTGCATCATGGTGGGCAGTGCACTGGTGGGTGCCCTGCCCATCACGCCAACATACAGACCACCTGCACACTATCCCGACTGCTGTCCATGGGTGCGTGTGCATGATGATGCCTGCATTGTACTGTACACCAAGGTGCAAGGGTGCCCAGCAACTGACACACGTGCTTGGATAGTACAGGTGGTGGGTGTGGTCTGTGGATCTGTGTGTTTGCCATGTCTGTTCCTGCTCTGCTGTGCACCTGCCCATGTACGCTTTGTGCCTGGTGTGTTTGTGTGTGTGTGTGTGTGTGTGTGTGTGTGTGTGTGTCCATATGACTGTTCGCCCCTCCCTGATGGTGTGTTCATGTGCCTGGTCCCTTTCACCCTCCTTGCCATCATGCACGCCTGGTGTGTTACTCTGTGTGCCTGTGGGTTGTGCCAGGACAGTGTTGTTTGCACATGACCCCTTGACTTACCTGTGTTGTGCATAATGCTCCTCCGTGATGGTGTTCTGGTGCAGCTGGGCCTGCCGGATCAGTCGGGGGTCCCGCCGTCCAAGGGGGGGCTGCACATCACCATCAACACCAGTGCCGCTGGCGTCCCCATCGCTGTCCCCCTCTTCAACCTGTACGGCTATCCCACAGTCATTGGCTATAGTTGTGCAGGTTACAACAGGCCAGGAATATCCCACAGTTTTTGAGGGGCTGTACGTAGGGCACCGCCGAGGTGTCTAGGCATCGAGCATGCCTTGAGCATCCCAAACACCAGCTCAATTATGCTGCGTGGCATGTGTTCATTATAGCGCTGCTGCAATGGGGTCATGGGGCGCCTGCACGGTGTGAGCAGCCAGGGACGTAGTGGGTATCCACTGTCACCTGTGTGGAGATAGTGGAGATCAGTCTCATGTTCAGGTCCATATTGCCCATATCCCTATGTGCCACCACCATGGCACCCGTGGCATTCCCACCCTTGCCTCGAGTTTGCATTCCCTACATGCATACTCACCCACTAGATGGCCTGTGGGGATGTCCCCACTCTCGAATCGATGGCACAGTGCAGACTGATGCCATATAAAGGGTGTGTGGCACAGACATTGATTATACGCCTAGTGGCATCACACACCACCTGGCAGTTGACACTGGAGCTCTTCCCGATTCATATAGGCAGTCTCCATCGGGGCCAGGTGGTGTGTGAATGACCACATGGGTGCAGTCTATGGTCCTAGCATGCCAGGCATACTGCATACCCTGTGAATGCCTGCATGTTTGCTGTACGCTCTACCTCGGTGCTGGGGAAATGGATGTGCTCCACAGCATGTGGCAGCGGTGCGCTGAGGAATTGGGTGAGGATGCGTGACGTGGCCGGCTGTGTGATGTCTGTGGTGTCCCCTGTTCACCTCTGGAAGGTGCCCGTGGTGAGCAGGCACATGCAGGCTGTCACCTTGGTCTCCACTGACAGAGCATGGCTCCGTCGTGAGGGTGCCTGCATCACATCACTGCACAGCTCACAGAGCCGCCTCTGTATTGCCCTGTTCAGGCGGTACCGGCCCACGATCTCTACATCTGTGTGCAACTCAGTGCTGATGCGGCCCGCGTACTGCCTGTTGGGGCGTATCGCTGGACGTCCCCTTCCACGCCACGCCCCCCGCACCTTGCATTCTCAACCTCTCTATTACAGCTTCCATGTGAAGCTGCCACTGTCCATCTCCTGGCTTGTGCCCCCGGCTGATGTTGCTCTGTTACCCCCACTGTCCTGACTGCTACTTCCACTGCACCGGCACCCCTCGGCCTCTGCAGCCTATGGCCCACACTGCTTCCTTGCCTGCCCTGGCCTGTCACTGTCTGTCTTTCTCTCTCTCTCTCTCTCCCTTGGCATCCCTGTGGTGTTCTTGCGCCGCTTCCTTGAGCCTTTTATTTTGGCTCATTTCCGGCTGGGCACAACTTCCGGCTGGTCACTGTTGCGCGTGCGCAAGTCTTTGAATATCGCATTGCGCTCTTTGTATATGGATCCACCCCCTTGATTGCGCATGCCGTCATTTGCATTCGCTGTTGCTCCAACATATTTCGGTGGCGCAACTGCCTCCTGCTGAATATTGCAGAATGGCGCACTTTTGGACTTGCGCAGGCGCATCCCTATTGCGCACAGCGCAACCCTTTTGAATATCCCACCCTAAGTTTCTGATGAAAGGCTGAGCTTATTCACTCCTATCAGTCAACTGAGGCAACTTCTAAGAATGGCAATTTAAAACAATTATCCAATCTCCTTGTTAATGTAGGTGGAGCAGACTCATTAATGTTCTACTCTAAATTACAGTGATCATTTACCAGAGCTAACACTTCCACCCCTAGTAGGAATTAACACCCATAAGACCCCTATTAAAACATATTGTAAAGCAGACAATGGCAAACAGCAGTAAAATTAGTAGCACTCTAATTGGCTTCAGCAGTCTGGAGTCATGCTGACTTTTCCAGCAACTCTGGAGAAATGGACCACACAAAAAAGCATTAAATAATACAATGTTATCAACTTTGCTACAAAATCTGGAACGTATATAGTATTTATAGCAATGTTTACTGACTGGTGTCTGTTTTACTTGTGAAAACCATTGCACATGATCTTTACAACTTTGGAGAAATGGGTCCTATAAGCTTGCTGACTGGGATTACAAGACTTTGAGCTCCCTACATGACATCATCAGCAGCAGCTCTTTACTGACACCTGCTTTTATTGCACAGGTAGTACAATCAAAGTTACAAAATGACTAATAACTTTAAAACAAAGTAATGTAAAAATCTAGTTTTTGGTATGAGATTTACTGGTAGTATGCTTATTTGGATTCTGCAATGTAGCACTTTTGGCATCAGTTGCTCTTTAAACATTTCTATCATGTCCCCCCTTTCTCTCCTTTTCTTAAGGGTATACATATTAAGCTCCTTTAGTCTCTCTAGAAGCAGCAGTGCCACAACTTACACCAAGACCAGCCGGCATAACATAAACCAGGTGGGAGCAGGTGTAACTTACACAGCATAAAAAGGAGCAGGGCCAGACAGGCCAGACACACAGTAACACACCATGTGAGAAGACAGAGAGTGTCCGATGAAGGCAGGCACACAGGGGCAGTGTGGCAGAGGGTACAAACGGTGCACAGAGGCCACAGGCACAATGCAGGGATGATGGTGCCACCAGGCACAATGCCCCTGCCTTGGTCACTGATACATGTAAACAGTGTAACAATGACAGGGACACAGCACTGGTGGCACAGACCAGTGGACAAAAGGTGAGACACACCAACGTCCGTGCCAGTGGTGCCACCTGCAGGGAACAATGGCATCCCAAAGCAGAAAGGTGCAGCACAGGCACCATGCCACCACACAGCTGGGAGGTACAATGTGAGGTGGCATGGACACCATAGCATGCATGGTGACCCACAGCACCCAGGACACCATGCAGATGTGGCCCGGAGACAGTGGCCTAGGTTGTGAGCAGCACAAATGGCACTCCAACCTGATGCACTGTGAGGGAACACTGGGGACAGCAGGCACCACCACCAGTGGGCACCCCTGCACATAGCAACAGACACACACACACACACACACACACAGCCATGCATACCTGCAAAAGACACAGATACACGGTGTGTATAGCAAAAGGTTTATTGTACAAAACAGGACAGGGATACAGGGTAACAATGGAAGGGGGATGGGGATGAATAACAGGCAACAGCAACAAACAGTAACAAAACAGTAAACCCAAACCCAAACAGCCACCCACAACAACCCCGAACACCAGCCCACACCCACGTACAACCCAACACAGGCCCAAAAACCAAACCACAGTCCCACCCACAAAACCAACAACAATAAGCAGACCCACCCACCCGATGACAACCCACAATACCCATATGTACAGACCCACCAATGCCAACCACCCCTATATACAAGCCCACCCACACAGAAAGCCCCACCCACATTCAGCAGTAGTGGACACAAGGGACCTAGGTCTGCCATAGTTTATTGAGCCATGGAGGTGCCCAATGTCCTGCAAGATGGCCATCACCAGTACCGCAAGGCACTCCCGGTCAAGGCTCCCACCTTGCACAGGTTCAGTGGCAGGTCCCTCAGCTGCAACAGGCAATGCCTCCCCTTGCTGCAACCCCAGCATGGCTGCCTCCTGCTATGGTCCAGTGTCCCCTGCTGCAGGGACAGCAGTGCATGGTGCTGGTGCAGCCATGGCTCCATCCCCCATCGGCTGCTACTGTGTACTCTGTGTCCAGGCTCTGCGGCTGTGGCTGTTCTGGCCCCTGTTGCCCACCATCAGTGGGGTCCAATGTGGCCTGGTCCCCTTCGGATGCTGCCACTGTGGAGGAGGCAGAGGAGGAGGTTGGTGGCAGCACTCTGGCCCTCCGCTGCCTGTTCTGTGTGTGCAGCTGGTACTCCACTGCATCGCAGGCCTTCACATCTGCCATAGCCCTCAGCAGGGCCCTCTGCCACTGTGGCAGCCTGCTATGGACACCTGTAGGGATGTAAAGGATGCAGTCAGTGCCGGGCCCAGACACGGAGGCACACACACATGGGCAAGCTATGTGAGGGTGCAGCACAGGCCACAATGTGGCCACCAGCCATGGCCACGGCACAAGGGGACCAAGCTATGTACTTACCTGACCTCCAATGAAGCACCTCCTGCCTGAGGCCAGCAATGCAGCTCTGCTGCATGCTGTGGAATGCACCAGTGGAACCTGTGGGGTGAAGGGACAGGTGAGTGTGTTGGAGGTACCACGCACCATGGCCACCATGCCAGCACTGCTGCAAGAGATGAACAACTGTAGGTATACATACCAACACCAGGGTCCTGCCCAGACCACATGTCCACATCCCTGTGGTGGGTCATGCTGAGCATCTGCTGCAGGATCCCAGCCTCGCTTCATGACAGGTCCTGCCAGTGGTGTATCAGCTGGCGGATGGTCCAGTGTGTCCCTGTAGTCTCCGCCATGTGTGTAGAGATGGCTGTCCATGCCCACTCCTGCTCTGCAGCACTGCTCCTCCAGCTCCCAGGTGGCAGCAGTGTCCTACCCCACTGCTGAACGCAGTTCAATAGCAGTGCTGTCTTGTGGGGTGTAAAATTAGATGCACGTCTGCTTAGGCTTAGGGATGACCCAAAAGACATAATGGCTGGTTGTCTGTGTGGCACCTGCAACAGGGGAAGGAATGGCACATGCATCATTACATACTGTCACTGTGGCTGTGCAGTCCACGCCCACCCACCATGCGCAACACCGGACACCGGCAGTGGGACATGGGTCAGTGCTGGGCCACATGTCTGCAACTGTGGCCCACCACCTCAGGTGGTTCCCCCGATGTCAATGCCATGCACAGCATGAGGTGTGTAAAGGCTGAGTTGTGCCATGCAGGGGACAGGCACACAGTGCTGCACACAGTGACCACAGTGCACCAACATGGCACCCGTCCCCTGTGGAGGCATGTAGTGGCCTGAACCTGCATGGTGTGGATGTGGAGCACCGCATGCAGTTCTGCCACATGTCCGCACCACCACCCCCACATGGAGCTGCATGCAGCCACAACCACCAGGTGCCCAAGCGGCAGACACATATCCAACTGTGGGTGCCGGCATAGAGAATGACAGTTCCTTACTTGTACTGTGCACCATGGTGTCCGGAGTGGGTGGAGCTGATGGTTCTGGAGCACACCTGGATGGAGAAAGAGCAGGGCAACATAAGCCTGTAGCACGGACGGTGACCCCCATAGCAGCTGCTGTGTAGCAGTGTGTACCTACCTGGACCTGTGCAGTGGTCCTGATTTCTACACAGGGGACAGAGAGCAACAATGTCAGGTAAACAGTGCTGTACAGGCATTGGTAATGTGCGTGTTGAGCAATGTGATACACTCACTGAAGACTCATATGTGTCCACCGTGGTGCTAGGAAGGGAATGGACATGGGTTAGTACACAGCCATAATTGCCACTGTGGCCAGCTGCCTGTGGGTGCTGCAACCCCACCCCCACTGTCTCCATCCCACAGGCATAGACCCGCACATGGCCCAGGATGGCCCCCAGGACACCCTGCTGTGACCGACCCTGCACAGGGTGAATGTGGTCAGGTGCGTACCCAAAGAGCATAACATGCAGGGCGTGGTACAGGGACAGTGGTATACAGCCAACCGGGCAGGTGGCTGTGCACCTGTGTGTTCGGCACAGACATTGACCTGTGTAGGCCCCCTCTCGCACAGTCTGAGGTGATGTCTAGCGGCATCTGGGCCGCAGTGTGGGGGCAGGTATGCACAACAGTGCAACCATGGGCAGCCATGCATGGGGGGTTGCTGCAGCTGGTGACAAATGTAGACTGCACGACCGTGCCCCAGTACTAGGTACCATCCACAGCTGACAGCACAGTGGCACCCTGTGCCATGATGAGTGGTGCTGGCACACAGACAGCACTGTACCATCATTGGACTGCACATGTCAACAGTAGATGGGGACTCTGACTGCATATGCATGGCATACCTGGGCAATGGAACAGACCCGCAGACAGCATGACAGTGGGCCTTGCCTCCTAGGCATTGTTGTGTGCAGTTGCACCCCATGTGGAGCTGCAGCCACACAGTGTGATAGGCATCGTACCATGCCCAGGGACTGGTGTATGGGGGGCATGTCCATGGTGAACAGTGTATGACAGATGTTGCCAACAGGGCTGACTGACACTGACCCATGTACATGCCTACATGCATGGTGGCACCCCTGACCATGGTCCACCCACAGGATGGTATGCCATTCCGTGGCTGCCCTGGCTGGGGTGGCACCCCTCACCAGCTCTGCCGGCTGCAGTGCACTCAGCTGGGGCCACCCGAAGGGACCTGTGCACCACAGCGGTGTAGTGCAGTCCCCCAGCATGATAGAGCCAGTGCAGGTCCCACAGGGAACAATGGCATGACAGCAGCATGGCACCACCTGTGTGTTCTGGTACGGGCACCGTGCTGGCAACCCAGCATAGCATCCCGTGACCGGTCCCAGCCGCACTGTGCACCCATGGTGGGCCTGCTGGCACACTGTCCGTGCATCTACGCCTACAACATGAGATGACTGTACCACACATACCAAACAGTCCGTGACATGCCTATGTGACCCTGTAGTACAGCTTGCCACTGTGATGTGATAGCAATGCCCACCAGGGCATTTGTGATGCTGGGCACAGCCATGCATCTAGTGGATGACGCACCCTGCCTGAATCCCATGCTCACACACCAGAGGCGTGACAGTACACCTGCACACCACACACCATGGCAGTCAATAGTTACCACCGCTAACACAATACTGACCTGTGCAGGTACAACCCTCCCTGAGTGCCCACAGTGAGGGGCACACCCATGGTGGACCATGTACTGCGCACAGTGGGGTCATGCCACACAGACATGCCCAAATCCCCACCCTCCCACAGCACATCCCAGGGCCAGGGTGGCCAACACCAGGGTCCCAGCTGCCAGACCAGTGTCAACTGTGCCAGGGCCTGCGTACCCCATGCCACTGGGTGAGCACTGCAGTACCCTGTTGTGGCCTACATGGCCACTGCCAATGCATGCATGGTGGTGTGGGTCCCAACCCAACCCTGCTGTGGCAGCTGTGCGTACCACATGTGGGCCGCTTGGGTAGCCATGACCACAGAAGGCACAGCCCTGTACTGCAGGGGCCATTGAGGGGTGTGGCCTGGGCCTGTGCCAAGCAGGTATGCTGGCCTGTGCCATGGGCAGTACCGCTGAGAGGCTCAGAGGTATGGGGGCGTACCCTTCAGCATGGGGGCCTTCCCACCTCATGCCCCGGCCCAGAGCCCTGGCCCATGGCCACCCCACATGGGCAGTGTGCCGCTCACACAACCACTGTGCAGTTTCTGCAGGCTGCTGGCCGGATGCCATGCACACAACACACGCAACGGTGTACGTCTCAACACCATGGGGGCCACAGCGGTCTGACCATGTGCCCCACTGTGTGGGATAGCAACTCCCATCTGGAGGGTTGCTGTCCCACATAGTCCAAACAAGTGGGAGGGGGGCTGTCGGTACCATCCAGGTGAGGACACATCCATAGAACTTCTGCCCCCACTGCAGGCATGGGGGCAGTTTGGCCTGGCCTAACTGCATGGGTGAGTGATGGACCACACAGGTAACATGTTACCAAACACACATGTGGCATGTCCAGTACACCGCCTGCAACACAGTGGAGTGTGGCTGTACCATGCCCTCCTTATCCCTGGGCACCCTGTCACAGCACAGCCCCTGGTACTGACCACAGCCATTACACATACCATATCAGATCCCCTGAACGTTCACCTTTGGGAGGGTCAAGCCTGCATGCCTCTCAACTGTACCACAGTACAAGGAACGTTCCTCATTGTATTTCACAGAGGCTCCCTGTTCCAAACTGTGATGACCTGTTCCACATTCATAGTCAACATTCTTGAGCAACACTCCATTTTACATGATGCATTTCACTATATCAGTCACTTAAAAACAGACATTCTGAACATAACTGCAACAGTTCAACAGTGTTCTGAGCTTCTAGGTATTATTTGTTTAAGTGATCCACATGTTGCCCATGTGTTCCACATTGTGATAGGCACTGTACCACATATGGGGGACAAAAGGCTGAGAGGTATGCATGCCTCTCCCTGTCCCTCTGGGCAGTAACCGATGGAGTAGAGGTATGTAAGGGGGGGCCTGCTGTGGCCCAGTACTCACCAGTCTGCTGATCGTCTGTCCCTGTTCTGGTCTGGATGGCACTGTTCTGTTCCAGCTCTCTCCTACACCCAGGTCTGCAGCCCTGTACCACTACACTGTGCATGGGCCTAGCGACTCGTAACCCTTTGTGGCATGTGCAATTCACATATGCATCAGCATGTCTGAATCGCATGTCACGCATATGTGGCATCGCGTGGTGCTGGTGTGATTTGGGATATGATGTGTGGCATGGCATCTGCAATGTGGGGTTGTTATCATGTATTTGCGTGTGCTCCCTGCAGATACAACGCAGTTGCAGAATGGGTGTGGGTGCCCCTGCATGTGTAGCACCTGTGCCTGCAGGGTTGTGTGTGTGTGTGTGTGTGTGTGTGTGTGTGTGTGTGTGAGTGCCCTGGGAAGGTCAGTGGCAAACAGATACCCACAGGCAGCGGCCCATGCAGGGCATTGTTGCGACTGGGGGATACACCCTACCCAACATGTATCCAGTAAGGCCCTACCAATGCAATGACGACAAAAGGACAACACAATGTAGGGATGGGGTGCAGAAAGGTTTATTGACACAGCGCTCTAAACACACATCAGGTGCTCAATGCACGGTGCTCCCCAGTTCAACCCATTACGCGTGACCCCACAATCACCCACACACACAGTCTTGCACGCACACACACACACACACACACACACACACACACACACACACACACACACACACACACACACACACACACACACACACACACACACACACAGACACCCATGCAAATGCACGGTGCTCCCCCATAGACATGTGCCCCCTGCCATGCATATGGCCCCACCCCCATTGCAGCCCCACCCAACAATTCCCCTACTGCACAGGTCACCTGGACGTCCTACAGCTGTCTGCCATGTGCACACCATCCTTGCACTGACCCCTCCGGTGCTGGGTGCTGGGCCGTGGGGGACCCTGTTAGTCTGGTGGGCTGTGCGGTGCCATGGCGGACCACCCCTGGCATCGCACCCTGTGGGCCTGTGTGTGCGCCCCCACAGGTGATCTGCTGTGCCTCCACCCATGCAAGACTACCTACCTCTGTGCCACATGTGGCAGTGGCTGTGCTGGGGCTGCATGCTGTGTTCCTCCATCATGTGCTGAGCACCTCGGGCCCTGTGCAGCCTGTGGAGCACCCTCCTCAGTGTTCCTGCCCCCCTGTATGTGCCCTGTGCCTGACTCTGTTCCTGTGGGACTGTGTGAGGGTCTCAGTCTGGCCTGTACCTGTGTTGCTGGCATGTCTGTGTGTACCACCATGGTCGCATCTTGGCACCATCCTGTGCCTGGGTCAGTGTATGCAGTACCTGGCTGGGAGTGTGGCTCTGACAGCATGACTGGCAGGTGGGTAGATACTGATGCCTGGGCTGGGGGTGGAGGAGGGGGTTCCACTGGCTCCAGTGGCTGTGTTTGGATGCTGGAATGAGTGGTGGCCGGGTGTGACATCCGCTGGGCTAGGCCTTGCAGGTGGTGCAGCAGCTGCAGTGCACGCACTAAGGCCTGCATGGCCATGGCTGTATCCTGGTGCTGCTGGTGTGCCAGCATGTTCTCCAGGCCTGTGCTGAGGCAATCCGTGATAACCTTCTGGCATTCGGCACAGTGCCAGGTGCCCTGTATGGCATCCCCCAGGCCAGCCATGCATGCTGAAGAGTCCCTGGTGACTGCCTGAAAACAGCCGGCAATGCTGGATAGCTGCAGCTCCATGCAGGTGTGGTGCTCCTGCATGCCCTGCTGTATGTTCCCCGCTCCTGTCTGACATTCCCCTGGCCATCCAGCACTGACTGGTAGTAGTCACCAATGTAGGCTAGTGGGGACAGCTGGTCCTGCAGCTCACAGATGGCCTCATCCAACTGGTCCTCCAGTCCACGGGCACTCAGTGGGCTGAGCAACCCTATAACAGTGTCCTCAGCTGCTGGCTGGTCTTGGTCCGACACCTCCCACTCGATCACAGGCATCCGCACCACCGCCACAGATGTGGCGGCACTGTTGGTGGTGTCCTTGGTGGTCCCCTGCTGCTCCCATGGTGGTACAGCTGTGTCCTCCTCACTGCTGTCCACTGCCTCCTGTACAATGGGGCTGTCACCATCCCCACTCCCCTCAGGCTCTGACATTAGCTCCGGTGTTCTGGCCACAGGTGTACTGGTGGCAGGGCTGCCTCCAGCTGCCATAGGGCTGCCGCCGTTGACCAACACCATGCTGGCACCATTCTGGCCCTGCTGCTGCTGCTGCTCCCGCCTTCCGGCTCCGCTGGGACCACCTATGCCAGCTGCCACTGCACCTGTTGGATAGGAAATGTGTCCCTGCATCACAGTGTGCCCTCATCTGCCTGATCAGTGTTGCCCTCACAGGTCTGCTTCGGTGTTGCGCTATGGCATTGCACCCACCACACTTCTGTGCTGTCCCACCTGGTGTATGCCATCACTGTATATGCATCCTGCACCGATAACGTGGGCCCCCCACCATTGCTGCCCTTGCTGTGCTGTCCATCGTGGTACGGCAACTCCAGCTGTCACATGGCTGCCCCATATGGCTCCCCACTGCATAGTGGCACCGTGCATGGCCATGCCCAAGGTGCTCCACTGTGCTGCAGAGGTCTGCAGCCCTGGGTGACTACGTTGTCCCTACCATCCATGCATGACACCTGTCGCCCTCGCCCACACTCTGCAGGCACTGGGACAGTGACCCATGCCCTCTCCCTATAGCCCAGACCATGCCTGTGCACGGCCCCCTCAATCACACAGTGCATGTCACAGCATCCCCCAGTGCAGCCCAGACCATACCTCGGCATGTCCCCCCCCCAACAGTACACAGTGCAGGACACAGCAACACTCAGTGCAGCCCAGTCCATACCTCTGCATGTCCCCCTCAACAGTACACAGTGCAGGACACAGCAACACCCAGTGCATCCCAGACCATACCTCTGCATGCCCCCCCAACAGTACACAATGCAGGACACAGCAGCCCCCAGTACGGCCCAGCCCATTCCTGTACACAGCACCCCCCTCTGGTTTCTTGTGCTCATGCCAGCCCCTCCACAGTTGGCCATGGGTTGTTCCTTTACACTGCTGCACATGTCAGCAGCACACATGCCTGTCCCTGGTCTGCCCCTCACCATTGTCTGGTTCCCTTGGCCCACTCTGTGCCTGACTGTGGCCATGTGGCATTCCTGTGGCATGCCTCCCCACCATTACATCTGCCTACACATTGTCGCCCCACCCACCCCTATCTTTGCCATTGGCTTCGGTGCTGTTTCCATGTCTGGCCTGTCACATACATTGCTGGTTGTTTGTCCCTAACTTGGCCGTCCACTGTCTGAATGTATCCAGCTGTGTTACTCCAGCGATGCTCTGCTAGCTGAGATGTGCTGCTATCCTCCTCTTGATGCTGCTGAGTGGCTCCTGCTGGGTGGGTCCGCCCCCTGTGCCTTGTGCACTGTGCCTGTTATGCGCCACCTTGTGCTTCACCAGGCGCTTGAGGTCATTCCACTTCTTTTGTACATCTTGGACTGTCCTGTGCTGTGCAGCGATGGCATTGACTCTGCATGTCACCTTGTCCAATGCTGTCTTGCATTTCTCCCTCCTCTTGGCATACCCTCTGCAACTCATGAGGAGTGCATGGTGGTGGTCTATTTGCTCCACCAGTGTGTTGACCTCCTCATTGCCAAAATTCTTCTTCCTCCTCTGTCTTTCAGCGGCAGCTTCTGCCATGGCTATGGTGTATCTGCTGGTGTATGGTGGGCTGCAATTGCATGTTACGCACTTTTATATAGTGTATCTTGTGTGTCACAACTTGCGCAGTTGCGTTTGGCGTATTCTCGCACATTCTAGAATAGCCCGTAACTCGCATGTCACAGTTGCTGTTGTGTAAGTTCTGCAATTGCGTTACTTGCATCTGGCATAATTTCCTTCTAGAATCGGGCCCTATGTTTTTTTCCCAGTCTGTCAAATGTGGATTGGTCCCCTCGCAGGGACCTCATAATAAATTGATTCGACATAATTTGTCTAAATATTTGTTTGCATGTAAAATTACCCCACCCAAACTGTCTATTTATTTATTTACATCTCCCAGAATTTCTCCGACCTGCAGCTTTTAAATTATATAAATGGAGCATTTCTAAGCAACCTATTTTACGGAGCTCAGGCCATCTGCTATATCATGCCATCATGTCCTTAGTTTCTCCTACCAACCCTATCTTTAAAAATTTCCCCCCACACCATACCAAATTGGTGTTAGCTCAGCTGCTTAATCCTAGAATTTCACCCTCTATGTGGGAACATAGATACATAGATACATAGATACATAGACAGTGTCGGCAGATAAGGGCCTATGGTCCACCCACCCAGTCTGCCCATTTGAGCTTGTAAGTTCAGTTTGTTTTCCTAGAAATCTGTTGCCCCTTACCCCTGACCTCCAGAATTCCTTTATGTCTATCCCATGCATTCTTAAATCCCGTGATTGTTTCAGCCCCCACCACTTCCTCTGGCAGGGTGATCCACTTGTCCACCACCCCTTCTGTGAAGAAATTCTTTCTCATGTTTCCTCTGAATCATCCTCCCTCCAACTTCATCCCATGCCCTCTAGTCCTGGAACATCTTTTTCACTTAAAAATAGTGTTTTCCTGCACCTTGTTCCTCCCTGTAAGATACTTGTATGTCTCTATCATATCCCCTCTCTCCCTCCTCTCCTCCAGGGAGTACATGTTCAGTTCCTTCAACCTGTCTTCATAGGACTTGTGATGCAATCCATGCACCATCTTTGTTGCCCTCCTCTGAACCTTGTCTACCCTGTCTATGTCCTTACATAGGTATGGTCTCCAGAACTGTACACTGTACTCCAGGTGGGGCATCACTAGTGTCTTGTATAGCGGAATTATGACCTCCCTTTTCCTGCTGGTGATGCCCCTGCCTATACATCCCAGCATCCTATTTGCTTTACCTGCTGCCTTGTCACACTGTTTCCTATTGAGGTCATCAGAGATGACAACCCAAGATCCCTTTCCTGCTTGGTGCATGCTATATCCTCACCCCCAACAGATATATTGTGCCAGGGTTTTGTGCCCCATATGCATTATCTTGCACTTCTTTGCATTGAATTTCAACTGCCAAACCCTGACCATTCTTCAAGTTTCTGCAGGTCGCTTCTCATTCTGTCTACACCCTCTGGTGTGTCTACTCTGTTACAGAGCTTTGTGTCATCAGCGAACAGTGAAATTCTGCCTACTAGGTCCTGCAATGTCACTGATGAAGATGTTGAATAGACCAGTCCCAGCATCAGATCCCTGTGGTACCCCACTGGTCACTCTTCCCCTGTGGAGTGACAGCCATTTACCACACCCTCTGTGTCCTGCCACCCAGCCAGTTACCTACCCACCACACTACTGTCCTGCCCACACCCATATTCCCCAGTTTGTGTAATAGTCTCTATGTGGCACAGTGTCAAAGGCCTTGCTGAAGTCCAGATAGGCCATGTCCACTGCCCTCCCCTGATCCACCTCCCTAGTCACCCAGTCAAAATTCAATGAGGTTGGTCTGACATGACCTCCTCTGGTGAAACCATGCTGTCTTGGGTCCTGTAGTCCATTGACAACCAGATGTTCCACCAATCTCTCCTTCAGTAGTGCTTCCATGATCTTCCCCACTACCGAGGTGAGGCTGACTGGTCTGTAGTTCCCTGCTTCCTCTTTGTTCCCACTTTTGTATAAGGGGACTACATCTGCTGTCCTCCAGTCTTTGGGTACCTCCCCTGTTTCCAGTGATCGGCTAAACAGGATAGCCAGAGGTTCAGCCACCATTCTCTTAGTTCTTTAAGGACCCTGGGGCGCACCCCATCTGGCCCCATTGCTTTATCAACTCTTATTACTTCCAGTTCCTTCAGGACCCTTTCTCGTGAACACTTGTAGTTTTCTATGTACGGGCGGATCAATGTAGGTGGCAATGCTAAGCACAAGGTTTCGGAGGAAAGAAATTGTCCCTATATGAATTGTATCGATGTTGAAGAAACTATAGAGCATTATTTCTTTCATTGCTCATATGTAATGCCCTTATGGTCCATTTGGCCCAGTGCTGGACTATGCCATGGCTGACACATCTGACATATGAGTAGTTGGTTTTGGGACAGTATACTTCCTTGGGCTCAGTATATCATTCAGACACTTTTTCCATCTTTCTATGTTGCATAAAATATTATTTGTGGCAATGCAGATGCCAATGGGTGATTCATCAGAAGATGATACCACATGATACTGTGCTGGTTTTGGTTTCTCAAGCTATGGCTCAAATCTATAATTCAGATGTTGCCCAGCATACATCACAAAAGGTGTTCCATTGGTGGAAGGGTTTTGTTATGTTTATTAAATACAAATAGGGACTGGATCAATTATTTCTTTTTTCATATGCTATAATGGTACAGCTCTGCTTGCACTTTTTTCTTTTATTGAAATTCTTGGGGATGTCTGCTTGAAAAATTGATGACTGTACTCATTCTTCATTTTGTTCTGTTAGGTATATGGTTTTGTGTGATTTAACACCATTTTGTATTTAAATACTGTTCTTTTTTCCAGTTTTGTATTTTAATATGTGTGCTTTAACACTGTGATTATGATTTGCTTTTGATGTTTTTGTAATAAAAATTCCCCTACTCTTTTTGAGAAGTGCCATAGGATCTTTAACATCCACCTGAACAGGCAGACAGAAAAGAGAGGCGCAGTCCTCCCACCCATGCTGCAGGACAGTGTCAGTGTTGGCATTTAAAGAGCTAGTGGAGCCAAACCAGGCAGACAGCAAAATAATATACATTTTAAGAAGTAGTCAGTTATAAAATTTTATTTCTGAAGTACCATTCTTTTACCTTTTACCCATCAGAGAGTCTTCTATGTCATAATGTTGTGGTGGATGTGTGGAATAGCTCTTAGCATAGCAGTTAACATATCTCACTCTACTGCCCCCCACTACATCATCAGCATTGTGATTCACTGACAGTGAAATCACATGTGAATGACCTGGCAGTCACTGAATTGCTGTTCCTAAGTAGCAGTGATGTTACAGTCAGTGAGGTCACGATGCTGGTGATGTAGTGGGGCAGTATAGCTAGCTATGTCAACTGCCCCACAGAGTGCTGTTCCACACATATTAACATCAGGTAAACAATCTTCTAATTAAACAAAGGGAAAATATGAAGTACCCCAAATATAAAAGTTAATGGTTGACTGCTTTTAAAATCTAATATTAGTTTTAGGCAGCACACAAGCTCATTAACCCACATGCCTAATGTGGGGAAAGAACCCACATTCCTTCTGATCTTCCAGTCTCAGAGGCTAGTGTGCATGCTATTTTTTTGCATCTTTCAGTGAAATCACATGTGAATGAGCTGGCAGTCACTGAATTGCTATTCCTAAGTAGCAGTGATGTTACAGTCAGTGAGGTCAGGATGCTGGTGATGTAGTGGGGGCAGTATAGCTAGCTATGTCAGCTGCCACACAGAGTACTGTTCCACACATCACACATATTAACATGAGGTAAACAATCTTCTAATTAAACAAAGGGAAAATATAAAGTACCTCAAATATAAAAGATAATGGTTGACTGCTTTTAAGATCTAATATTAGTTTTGGGTAGTACACAAACTCTTTAACCCACATGTCTAGTGTGGGGATAGAACCCACAGCCTTCTGATCTTCCAGTCTCAGAGGCCAGTGTGCATGCTATTTTTTGCATCTTTCGTTTGATAGTGTTTACATAAATTCTTTCAGACTTTTTTCTGACCACCTCATAGAGTCTTGAATTAGTTACATAAATGTTATTATTTTCTTCCAAGGCCCTGAACCTGCAACTAAACACATATTCAGTACATCATATTCTAAAATGAGAAAAACAAGTCTTCTGTTTCCACTCCTTGCCTGCAATCTGTGCTGTGGAAAGGAAAGTTAGGCAGCTAGCAATTTGCATTCCACAGCATGTAATCTGACACTGAGTCTACAGATGACTTTTGTTTTCACAAAAACCAAGAAGAAATGAGTCCCCTAGGTGTTACACTGAGCTGGACAGATAATAGAAACAGCAGTTTAAAAAGTTTTTTTTTTTTGTTAATATCCTGAGAAGTTCTGAGGTACAACACAGTAGCATCCCCTTCCCCCTTCAGATGCCTTTAACATAGAGCAACAAATATCAAATATCAAAGGGGGGGGCACTACTTTGCAACTGTGGAGGAATACATACAAATGTCTAAAATGGAAGTTCTAAGAAACATTGTTCTACAGCTACAGATGACAGAAGGGCTGTAGGCTCCGTCCACAGCTCTAAAAATCAACAGTGAGTTCCTTTGGCTTGAAGGACTTAGTTTATAGGCTAAATTCTAATTGGTTCTAACTTATGCTGAGGCAATGAAGGGCAGTAGGAAAGTGAATTGTCAGCCTGTGAGATTTTATCTTTCTGTCACAAAACAGATAGGGGCTGTGATTTCACTCTTGTATTAAAGCTATCTTTTCATTGACTATGTTGGTTCCTGAAAGGTCTTGCTGAGTCTGGCTTTTTCCTTGAGGGCACCTTGACTATGATCCCATCACATGATACAGTACTATCTTCTCTTCCTAATGTAGCAGAAGAACATGGATTTCGACAGAAAGTATGCATTTCTCTTGCCCTCCCTAAAATAGGGTGACTTTAAGGTATTTTTAAACACAGTATTTATTTTTTTATTGATGGTATTGTTTTGTTTTTGGCATTTTTTCAAGTGCCCAGTGTTCTCCTTTTTGGTTTGGGTATACAGTATTTAATTTCTTGATATTGTTTAGAATCCCTGTATTTATCTTTTATTTACAGTGCTGGCCAGAGATCAGTCATAGTATATACTGACAGGTCACTGGAAATCAAAACTAATTTCAATGGACTCTCCTGTGATATACTTAGATATATCTAAATATTTATTGAGATGTATGTCTCTGGCTACCACAGTAATTCTATCTGCACCAGGATAGCATTATTGTAACATGATAGCCCTTTATCTATATTGTATCACACAGGCTAGTCTGACTACTTATGTCTGATTTTTTTTCTTAAGTCTGCCTTTATTTCAAACACATATACAAATTATTTGAAGTGTGTGCAGGCTTCTTAGTTTTGGTTTGTGCAGTTAGAGGGAAAATGTAAATGACATTTAAGGATGTCAGTAGAAAGGAGACTCTACCATAAATGTACAGCATCTCATGAAGCTCGAGTGCTTTTAACACCATGAAAAAGAATAGGGACATTTAGTTTCCCTCCTAAAGTTTGAGGGAAAATAGAACAAATGAGTGAATCATGTATTTAATATTTATCTTGATTTGATAGTTCTTAGCCTGACCTTCCTAAATCTCACTTTGCTTGCCTGTTCTCATCTAATGGATGCAGAAGCTGTTCATGGCTTATAAAGCACATTTGAGAAATTGTGAATTAAAGACACCACATAAAACCTAACTCTTCCTATTTCTTAACTTTATTCTTTTATTGTAATGTTAGATACATAATTCTGGTAAACATCATTGTGCAACACTGGATAATTGATTTAAACTGTCAATGTCCCATTCTCTGTTCTGAGTGCTCATGACCACAGCATAGATGTGCATGGTTAAATTTATACTTCTTGGCCAGGATATTCAAAGATCCTGGTTTGCTCTCACTAAAAATTTGCGCTAAGTACAAATTAGTGCCTGCAGCAAACTACTGGTGTATTGGAACATGCACAAAGCACAGTGCTCATTTTTATTTTATTCTTTTGGTAACCAGGTAAGGCCCATTAGGCAGGGGTGCCTGTTTTCAGGGGTGACCTGGGAACACTGGGAAGGTTAAGAGACTTGCTCACAGTCACATAATATTCAAGTGGAGATTGTGGGAATCAAACCCAGGTCTGTCTGCTGGATGTACCAAACTCATTCACAGCTCATTACTCTAACCTCTAGGCAATACTGCCAGCCCCGGCATGTTCTATTATACTTATCAACTGAGCCAGGCACTATCCCAATTGCTTCTGCAAATCACAGCCCCCTACTGGTCATGTGAGGTATGTGGCCACTAGGGATCAATGGTTAAGGCCCATAAATGTTGATTGCTCTTGTGGAGCAATCTGCCATAGTTGTACATCCCTATAACAAATGATGACATAGCACTGGCAAGCTATATAGTGACATTTGTATTCCAATTGGGCCTCATTGCAGGCATAGATTAAACAGTGTCTGTCTCCTCCTGTGACCTCAGGGCTGCCTTTATACTGAACTGACAGTCAAGTGCACCCATCCCTTCTGATTGCCTGTCCATTATGTGGAACACAGCTCCCTGATTCACTAGTGTCATATCCCCTCACTGATCACCAACCTAGTTTGTTAAATAAAGCTCCCTGGTGGCCTAGTGTTCTCCACCCCACCCCAGTCACAAATTTGATATGTAAAACAAAGCTCCCTGATGGTCTAGTGCCCCTGATCTCCAGCCCGATATGAACAATAAAGCTCCTTGGTGTCTATTGGTCCCCCCCACCACCCCCAATCATACAGAAACCTCCCTGCCCCATCCAATCCATTCATATCTTTCCACCACTCCTGTCCACTCACTAACCCCAGCAGCCAATGTCCCCACTCCAGAGACAGCGACCAACACAGCTCCTCTGCTCACCTCCTCATCCAGCTGCCATCCAAATGACAAGAACTGAATGTGCGACTACTGTAGAAACAGCTGTTTCTACAGTAGTCATGTGCTCACTCCCTGTCATTTAGACAGCATCTGGCTGAGGTTGTAAATAGAGGGGCTGTTATGGTTTCCATTTCTGGAGTAGGGACATTAGCTACTGAGGTAAGTGGGAGACCATGGGGGAAGAAGGTGGTGGTGGTGGAATGACATGTGTGGTTAGGATGGGGCTAGGGGTCTTCTGTTGGGGGGAGCTATCGGGGAGCTTTTTTGTTCATAGTGGGTTGTTGATTGGGAAATGAGAGGACACAAACCCACCAGGGAGCTATATTTCACATATATTGGGGGGGGGGAGAGGGAGGACATCAGTGGGGAGGGAGGAGTAGATAATGGTGAGGATCCCTTAGTAGACACTGAGGGAGCTACAATCTCAAGCAGACATGATAAACCAAAAGGTCTTTTTCTGCTGGCTCACTTGTATGTTTGTATGTATGTACCAGGCTGGCAATCTGGGGAAGGGGGGGTCACTAGACCACCAATGAGCTTTAATTTACATATGAGAAAGATTACCAGGGGGGTAGGGTATGATAGATCACCATGGAGCATTGTTGTTTATATCATTCTGGCAATTGGGGAAGGGTGGCAAGGACACTAGATCACCAGGGCCTTTATGACTGTCTCTTGCGCTGGTGATTGGGGGGTGCACACCCATAAGACCTGGTTTGCGGAGTGGTAAATAATGAGGAACTTATGGCTGTTTGTGCCACTTCAAACCTTCCAATATACCAGTGCATCTATATGCATGCACAGTCATCTACTTTGCATAGACCCACTGGCATATCTTAGGGCTACTCATAAATGGTTAGGGAACCACTAACCATGCTGTCCAACATGGCACTTTTGGCTAGCCCCTACTTTTGGGGGGGGCTAAGTGGTGTTAGCAATGCACTAATCTATAGAGTGAGTACCGACTGGCTTTAAAAACCCTCGTCTTCTAATTAAAAATGAGAATATTGCTTTAATAACTGAAAATGCAGTAGGTTGTAAGTAAACTGTATAAGGAAAAATCAACAAGAATTCACAATCCCCTGATGTCACATACTGTATGTTCAAAGTGGTTTAGTTGGTAGCACATCTGCCTCTAAACCAATAGGTCATGGGCTGTAGTCTCACAAAAGGATGTAAGCTCATATTCCAGAATGCTGGCTCTCCAGTGCAGTACTAAAGAGATGCTGTACTGTTGAAGTGTACTGTCATGTGGATGAAATGTTAAACCAAGGTCCTTGCTGCTCATCCCTAATGCTATCCCAGCAAATATCTGGGTGGAAGTCAAAAAACACATGGAATGTTTGCATTAGGAATGGGTCTTTCCTGGTGTCTTGGCCAATATTCCCCTGCCCAAAAATCCAGTTCAAGCAAATGTCGATGTCTGTGGGTACAGATGAGTGAAATGCTCGTCACTGCACAATTACGTAAGCAATAAGACACAATGGTGTATGCATTAGACAGTTCTAATGCATGGCTAGGGGGACATAGTGAGGCACGAGGCCACAGGCCCAGTGCGTCCAGTCCCCAAGCTGTGCATTAGAACTGTCTAATGCTCATCCCCAGAGTGGCTTATTGCACTTATAAAATGGGTCTGTGTATTCTAAATGGGGGTTCTAGTTTTAGCTGTGCATTAGACACATCTAATGCATGGCTAACAACCAATCAGATTGCTTGAAATCCTTTGCCCATTTTATAAAGTCACTACTTTACAAGCCTCTCCCACTGCTTACATAGCATTTTAGGCTACAGTATGTCTGAAAATCAGGATATAAAAGCAAATTCTTTCTAAACTGTGAAACAGCTGAGCAAACACCATCTGAAAATGAATAATCTGAAATAATTATTTGCTGAAATTACCAAACAATTGCTACTGCAAGGGTTGCAATTTAACTCTTAGACAACCAACAGAATTAGAACATATAGGAATTCTAGACAGATATATCAGTCCACTTTTGGCAGCATTTAAGAAAAGTTCAGAAAGTTTTTGCATTAACAATTATATTTTCTTTTTAAAGACCATATAGTCTCAAACTTGGAAAGAGATGTTGAATACTGGAAAAATGATGTGCTGAAAATTATCATCAGAGTTGTCCCAGTTGGTAGAGTGAATTTCTTAATGTTTAGTGTCTGAACTAAGAAGTTAAAATACATTTAGGACCCCTAGTTCTCCAAAGCACTCAGTCCTGATTTATGTGGCTTGACTTCTAAACTTCTGTGGTTTTGTTTGTTCATCCTTGTGGCTGAATTATTTATTTATGTGGCAGAATGCATTTCTGCAATTGGCTAAAATATAATGTGAGGTCATCGATGAAATCACGTGCTGAATATGGAGGTGGGGCTCCAGGAAAAACAAGGAGGAGAAAAGGAGCCTAGCAGTATGGAAAAACTATGGCCCAGATATTCAAACTGAGCTCAAAAGTAGCACAACAGCAGGAGCAAGCACAAACCAGTTGCGCAAATGCGCAACAGGTGCGATATTCAAACATGGAGCAGAGCAAATTTCGCAAGCAACCAACGTCTGAATATCGCACATACTGCGCCATCGCGCAACCAGGAAGGAGAAGCTGAGCCAAAATGTTGCGCTATGGCTCAACCAGGGAAGCTCAGCTGAGCATTCCAGAGCTGCCATAGCTGCAAGCACAGCCCCCCTAGAGCAATGGAACTGCACATCCTGGGAGGCAGGCTGGGGCCCACCGCCAGCCATGCCACACATGGGCACAGGAACACACTGCAGAACCCACACCACACCTGCACACCCCAAGCACAGCACCACTGGGGTGGGACGGATGATCCACGTGCCCATGGGGACAAGCCAACAAAGCATAGCAGAGCCTGACACCCCAGCACAACCACTGGCAGGCGGAGAGTGCCACACACAGGGTTGACAATCACAGTGCATCAGCCCCGTATGCACAACACACCCTGCACTGTGACCCCAAGACACCACCCATGTGCAGTGACTGGCACTGCAGGAAACCAAGCAGTCCCCCCAGCACACGTCAGCCCCGTGCAACACAGAAGCCTACAAGCCAGACACACCCTGTGCACCCAGCAGTGGGTGGCAGCAAATGGCAAGACCAACCGAAAGCCACTGCCATGCTGGAGATACCTCCCCATGCACACACATGCACACACACACACACACACACACACACACACACACACACACACACACACACACCCAGGACCATACCAGCCCAGATGGCATGCACACCACTGCAACTGAGCAACCATAGCCAGCTGCAAATCAGAGACCAACACAGTAATCATATCAAAATATAAATGTATTAGAAAAATGTAATTACAAAATCCACAACAACATAACTATTTACAAGAGGGGAGGGGTCAAGGTAGGGTGGGCAAGGGGTAGGGATGAAGAACTTGGAGAGGGAAGACAGGGCGGAGGGATGGGTGAAGTGGGAAGGGGAATCTGGCCTAAGGCCTTGAGGCTGGTCCTCTGCCGCCTGGTGCTCTGTGTGGCTGTGCCGCCTCCGTACCCATGGCGCTGCATGTTGCTGAGGATGGTCTTGTTGTCCACAGAGACCTGGGTGAGCTGCTGCAGTGCCTGCTCGATCCTCCGGAGCACAATGAGGCCTAGGAAAATGGGAACACAGTCAATGGCTGTGACTGACCACAACCTTGAACACCACCCAACCTGCAAGCCATATAGCCCAATGTCCCACACCTGTGATGGCATACACCCACCCACCCACAGTGAACATGCACATGGCCATCACAAACAGGTGGCACCAGCTATGCGCACCACCGCCCACACACACTGCCCACGTCAATCACAGTACAAACTAGGCTGGCAAATGATGTGGCAACGTGGTGTGATGCCAGTTACACAGCTATGTGCCCAGTGCATGCCTGGACCACCAGTGACTCATACACAGACGTGCTGTGATACTGCACAGTGATGCATGTCACCTGTGTCGTGCCTACATACATGGATACATAGACAGTGTCGGCAGATAAGGGCCTATGGGCCACCCAGTCTGGCCATTTGACCTTGTAAGTTCACTCTGTTTTCCTATAAGTCTGTTGCACCTTACCCCTGACCTCCAGAATTCCTTTATGGCTATCCTGCATTCTTAAATCCGTGACCAAGTCAGCCCCACCACTTCCTCTGGCAGGGTGTTCCACTTGTCCACCACCCGTTCTGTGAAGAAATTCTTTCTCATGTTTCCTCTGAATCGTCCCCCTCCAACTTCATCCCATGCCCTCTAGTCCTGGAACATCTTTTACGCTTAAAAATAGTGTTTTCCTGCACCTGTTCCCCTGTAAGATACTTGTATGTCCCATCATATCCCCTCTCCTCCTCTCCTCCAGGGAGTACATGTTCAGGTTTGTCAACCTGTCTTCATAGGACTTGTGATGCAAACCATGCACCATCCGTGTTGCCCTCCTCTGAACCCTCTCTACCCAGTCCATGTCCATACGTAGGTATGGTCTCCAGAACTGTACACTGTACTCCAGGTGGGGCCTCACCAGTGTCTTGTATAGTGGAATTATGACCTCCCCTTTCATGCATGGTTGTCTTGTGCATGGCTGGTGGTCTTGCCCCCCCCCAGCATGCAATAGCATCCATGAAGTAATGATACTCACACTCCTCCAGCAGCTGGCTCTGCCGCTGCTGCTGCTGATGCTGATGCTGCTGCTGCTGCTGGGGCACAACACCCCCCGGCACTGGGGCCCTGGCACGGCCCACGTCACCGTCGCCCTGTGTCCTCAGATTCAGGCCTGTGGGAGACATATGTTGAGACAAACATCAGTGTGACTCAAAAGCAGAGTGCCCCTGCCCCAGTGAGAGTGCCTCGCCCACAGCCATAACCATCCATCGCACAGCTGCACACACTGACACAGCCAACCGTGTCCCAGCCGGCACCTATGCAGAGCCACCCAAGCACACACACACACACCCTACAGAGAATATAGGTGCATAGATGGTACACTCACCTGGCCTAGGCACTACGCCCGCCTGGCATGCGACCGCAGCACGGCTAAAAGTTCTGGTTTCTCCGGTGGAGGTCACTGTACCGTGCCGCACTGCTCAGCAGACTGGCCCTGGCCCAGTGACCTCCACCAGGTCAGTGGCCACTTGCTGCCACAGCTGAGTCCTGGCACTGGTGAGGGCACCTCACCAACAGGCCATCATAGTGTGGCTCAACCAGGGCCACCAGGTTGGCCACTTCAATCTGGCTCCAGGACACCGCCTCCTCCCAGCCATGGCACCAACTTTACAGCAGGCAATATGGTGCCCAGCGCCTGTAACCCCACGTGGAGTTGTTGCGCAACAGACCACCAGGTCCAATCGCTGTTCGAACAGCGCCGTTACTTCATGCGGCGCTGTCACCAGACAGCGCATTAGGGACGCATACATGGCATGCCAACAGCGCCAGGGGTCAGAGGGCATACAAAGGTCACGGCACGACGCAGGCTACGCGACAGTGCCATCGGATGCATAGGCATCCCGCGCGACTGCCAAGCTGTGCACCAGTGCCACAGTGGACTATCGCGCAGTAGTGCCACAGCGCCTATAGTGCCTAGTGCTGTAGAGCCACTTGGCACAATGGTGGCGTATGGTCTTGAATCGCTCATCGTGACTCAGCAGGTCTGCAGCGCGATAGACGATGCGTAAGCTGTCTGGGTATGCGCAATGCAGTGTAGCACACAGCCACAAACCTGCGCCATTGGCTCAGCCGACTTTCCAGAGGTGCGCAGCGCAACTACGCGATATTCAGCCGACATATGCAAATCATTCATCAGCCATTCAAAGGTGCAGAAGCGATTAGCATGTCATTAAGTTAGGCGCCACACCTCATTTGCATGTGTTGTGCTATAAAATGCAACAGTGGGTTGTGCTGGCCAGATTTGGTTACTGCAGGTGAGAGGTGAGTTACATGCTGTGATGCTCAGGACAATGCTCATGGGCGGAGGATGATAAAGGCTGAGGGGGCTGAGCATGAAAAGGGCACTTAGAAAGGGACAAAGGGCACCCTTTCTATCAGTATCTGCCATGCGGAGAGGAAACGTGGGGGGCTTCCGCCCCCCCCGGGCCGGCAGCTATGCTCATGGGGAAATGCTGTCGACTGCACAGTGACAGGTGTCCACTTCCACCCATACAGATCACCATGACTGACCAGAGCCAAGCTGAGGGTGTGGACGGCGGGTGTAGGAGGAGGCTGAACTTCACCGCGGCAGAGACGGAGGCCCTCTTCCAGACCTACCTGGAGGATGAGCCACTATTGAGTGGACAGAGGGGCACCCCTCAGGAACGTGCAGCTGCATGGGAGGGGGTAGCTCGGGCTGTCAACCTGCATGGAAGCCACCAGCACTCCGTGCAGGAATGCAAGAAGAAGATGGGGACTGACCGCAGGAGGCTGAAGGAGCAGGTGGCAGCCTTCAGGGCGGCACGTGCTGGCACTGGTGGGGGCCCACCAGTGGTGTTGCAGCTGACCCCTACAGAGGAGACACTGGTCGCAGCCATGCAGCCGAGTGCCATTGTGGGTGTACCAGGCGGAGGATTCCAGACAGGTGGAAGCCCATCACTGCACGGTATGACATGGTGGTGTTGTTGGGGGCTGTTGTTCACATGCACTCACATGTACTCTCTTTCTGTTACAGATCCTGTTCGTCTTCAGGAGACGGTGGTGGTGGTGGGTTCAGACAGTGATGCAGACCTGCTGGACGTGGAGGAGGGACCATCCACCCGCCACCAGCCTGCAGGCACTGCAGCAGCATGCACGCTGGGCCAACAACTCCGGTGTCAGTGATACGGGTGCAGGGGGTGCACAGCCTGTGTCTCAGCAGTCTGGCATGCAGGTATGCCAGCATGCTGTGCCTATGGCAGTGGCACACACCTGCACCATTGATGATAGCAGGCCTGCAATGGGCAGTGATAGGTGTGTGTCCCATGACAGACACATGGCAGGCCAGCACGTGCCCCTGGGCCTTCCTGGTTCACACCTGTGTACCAGCATGCTGGCACAGTCCCAGGCTGTGCCTGTCAGCACCGGTGGGGCAGCACTGGTGGCTGTGCAGGTGTCTGGCACTGTTGTCAGTACGGAGGTGGAACAGGTGGACCTGGGGCTCAGCAGTTGGAGGGGCGGCAGCAGCAGTCACACACCAGGTCTGGGGGTACAGTGTCAAGCAGTGGCACATGTCCACCACCCTTTGATCTGCCCATACCTGGTCCTGGCGAACAGCGCCCACCCTCAAGGGGTGCTGTGCACCAGGACCGTCACACCCTGGGGGATCACGATGCCATTGGGGCACAGTACCCATTGGACCTTGCCACCCACCTGCTGCAGGACTCGGTACAGCTGCAGGGGCGGTTGCAAGGTCCTTGGAGGCACTGTCTGTGTCCGTGGAGCGGCATAGCAGGATTGTGCTCGGGACCGAGCCGAGCTGGTCCTTATGCGGATGGATGTGACCGCTGCCATTGACAGGCTGACCCAGGCAGTGGTCTCTGTCGCGGATGCATTGACCACACTGTCAGGTGCCCCTGTACCACACACCCCACACAGTGCGCTCTCCACTCCCGATTCCCGGTGTCGTGTGACACCAGGCCTGTCGATGCCGGGTTCTGCTGTGGGCATCCTGAGCACCTCTGGTGCAAGTTTGTTTGGCAGGATGCATACCCCTGTGCGGGCAAGGTCGCGTTCGTGCAGTGGGACCCCTGGTGGTGCACCAGCGCCACCCGATGTGGCCCCTGCTCAGCCTGCCAGTGCTGCTGGGCCATGGTGGGGCCACCCACGCATCCGTGGTGGCCGTGGAACAGTGCTACCTGACTGAGCTGTCTCCCAGTGCAGGCCCTGTCTGGTGCTGCCCTGTGTGCAATGTGTGTCGTGGTGGGCAGTGCACTGCTGGGTGCTCTGCTCACCACGCTGACACATGGACCACCTGCACACTCTCCCAACTGCTGTCCACAGGTGCGTGTGCATGATAATGCCTGCATTGCACTGTATACCAAGGTGCAAGGGTGCCCAGGTCCTGACACACGTACGTGGACAGTCCAGGTGGTGGGGGTGGTCGGTGGTGCTGTGTGTTGGCAATGTCGTTTCCGCAGTGCTGTGCTGCTGCCCATGTACGCTGCCTGGTGTGTGTGTGTATCCATATGAGTGCTCACCCCTCTCTGATGGTGTGTTGGTATGCCTGGAACCTTCAACTCCCTGACCTTCATGCACGTGTGTGTCCCCGGTGCCTGTGGTTTGCGTGATGGACAGTGTTGCCTGCACATGTCCCCTTGACTTACCTGTTGGGCGTAGTGCTCTTCTGCAATGGTGTCCCGTGCAGCTGGGCCTGCCGGGTCAGTCGGGGTCCCTCTGTCCTGGGGGCTCTCATCACCAACATCACCTGCGCCACTGGCGTCCCATCGCTGTCCCCTCTTGGACCTGTACAGCTATCCCATGGTCTTTGGCCATGTTGTGCAGGATGCAACAGGCCAGGAATATCCCACAGGCCTTTTGGGGCTGTACTGTAGGCTCTCCGAGGTGTCCAGGCATCAGAAGCGTGCCTTGAGCATCCCAAACACACGCTCTATGATGTTACTTGTTGCGGCATGTGCCTCATTGAAGCATAGCTGCGCTGGGGTCGTGGGGTGCTGGTACGGTGTGAGCAGCCAGGGACGGAGTGGGTATCCGCAGTCACCTGTGTGGAGGTAGTGGAGATCAGTGTCATGTCAGGTCCATATTGCCCACATCCTTGTGTGCCACTACCATGGCACCTGTGTCATTCCCACCCTTGCCCAGAGTTTGCATTCCATACCTGTGTACTCACCCACTAGATGACCCATGGGGATGTCCCCACTCTCGAATCGATGGCACAGTGCAGACTGGTGCCATATGAAGGCATCATGTGCTCCGCCAGGGTGTGTGGCACAGACATTGATAATGCGCCCAGTGGTATCACACACCACCTGGCAGTTGACACTGGAAAACCCCTTTCGGTTCCGATATGCCTGGCCGTCGGGGCCAGGTGGCATGCGAATGGCCACATGGGTGCAGTCTATGGCCCCTAGCACGCCAGGCATACGTGCTACCCTGTGGAACTCCTGCATGTTTGTTGTACGCTCTGCCGCGGTGCTGGGGAAATGGATGTACTCCGCAGCATGAGGCAGCAGTGCGCTGAGGAATTGGGTGAGGATGCATGACGTGGCTGACTGTGTAATGCCTGTGGTGTCCCCTGTTGGCCTCTGGAAGGTGCCCGTGGCGAGCAGGCACATGCAGGCTGTCACCTTGGTCTCCACGGACAGAGCGTGACTCAGTCATGAGGGTGCCTGCATCACATCACATCACTGCACAGCTCGCCGAGCCGTCTCAGTATTGCCCTGTTCAGGCGGTACTGGCCCACAATCTCAACGTCTGTGTACAGCTCGAAGCTGATGCGGGCACGATACCGCCTGTCGGGGGCATACCGCCGACGGGCCCCTCCCCGGCCACGTCCCCCTGCAGCATGGTGTCTCACCCCCCTCATTACAGCTTCCATGTGGAAGCTGGCACTGTCCATCTCCCTGGCTTCTGCCACCCCCAGCTGCTGTTCCTGTGTTACCCCCACTGCCCCCACTGCTGCTTCCACTGCACCAGGCACCCCCACTGGCCTCTCTGTCCTCCTGGACCCACTGTCCCTCTGTGCCCTTCCAGCTCCTGTCTCTCTCTCTCTCTCTGTCTCTCTCCCCCAGTTTGCGGCCTGCTAGGGTTCTTGCACCGCTTCCTTGAGCCTTTTTATTTTGGCTCAATTCGCTACTATGCGCAACTTCCGTTGAGCTTACTCTTGCGCATTGCGCAGTGTTCTAATATCGTGATTGCGCACTTTATGCATGGACCTGCCCCCTTCGGTTGTGCATGCCTTCATTTCCATTGCGCTGTTGCTCAGCATGTTTTTGGTGGCGCAACTGGCCCCTTCTGAATATCGCAGAATGGCGCATTTTTGGAGTTGCGCATGCCCAACCCTGTTGCGCATGGAGCAACCCTTTTGAATATCTGGGCCTATATATTTAAATGAAACACTACCAAGAGCAATTATTTCTATGGTGCTGCATATATTCTGTGGCATGATTCCATTTCTGTGGAAAATTCTATGGCAGTGAATTCACAGATTTCCAGGGGCCTTGAATGTATATACCACTCATAGTCTGTTCAAATAATTGAGAGAAGTGACACTGAATTGCAAGAGTTTCCATTTCTGACTTTTGAATACCTCTGCATAATTCTGCTCTCACCTACCATATATGGGTAAGTAGTTTTTCCCCATACCTTTCTGCAAGAAACGTGGAACAAGGAATGGCTGCTTAGATTTATTTTAGTGCAGAGCCTAACATAGGAGAGTTTGAAAAGTTTTTTTTTAAGTCAGAACTAAGCTCACATATGTTTTGAAGGAAATGAGGGGAACAGTATTTTCAAAGCTGACAGCCTGTAGTATGTAGTAAAGGCATTGTAGTGCTCCACATTGTCAATTGGATTCATTACTGAAGGGTTATGTGCACCCCTATCAGGATAAAGTCCTGGGCACCTGAACATTTTGGACAGCAGCAGCTCTCCTGTCTTTGCTGTGCCATCGAAGGGGAAACAACTTAGAAATGTCTTTCCAAAAGGAAATTACCTTTTGACTATTTAACTTGTGGGCTGCAATTCTGCATAGCAGGTTTGGGCTACCTGGTGACAGGGAACATCCCTAAATTAAAACTGTGCCATTAAGCTGTGGCTTTCAAAGTGGCTTACCTGCTTTTTCTCCCATTTTGACTGCCTGTGCTTGGACTGGGGGCCCCTTCTGCCACAACAGTTTAGGGTTGTTTCTACCGCCAAAAAAAAAAAAAAGGTGCATCTGGTAAGTACCTTTTTTGTTTGGTATTTGGCTCGGGCTTTCCCTTGATCTCCCTCCATCTTTGGGACATCGGCTCCCCACCCTCTTTTTTGCTAGGCTTAGGGTGACTGTTTTATTCATTTTAGATGTTTTGTTTCTGTTGGGGACGACATTGCCCTTTAATTCTTCTACTCTGTTTGAGGTAACATTTCCCCTTTAATTATTACTCAGCAAAAAAAAAAGGAACCTGTCAGTGAGTCAATGAGGGTGAATTCTGAAAGTTCAGAGCTGTTTTAGGTGTTTTGGGGCTTCTATCACCACAGGTTGTGCGGGGGTCCTTTTACGATGACTATTTGAGCCACACGGCTTCCCGAGGTTTTTTTCTCCCTAACCTTGTCTGTTGGGCACAGACAATTTCTTCCTACAGGACTTCTTTAGTCTCTGGGTATTTTCTACACACCTGTGCTTGGGTGCACGCCTCCTGCAATCTGACAACGTCACACATGTACACTTTCCAGAGAGCACAAATCTTCACTTTTCCAGTGCTAGACAGCAGCTCTGTTTTATGTCTTTTTCCAGCCTGCTTGACTGAAAATTGGTAGGAATCAGTTCTTATTCTGTTTTTGTTTTCCTCACAACCTGAGATGAGAATTGTGGCAGTAGTCTTTTTTTGTGCCAGGTTTTAGTGAATGTATTATGGGTGGTTTGCAATTGTGGCAGTAGTGCTTTTTTTAGCCACTCTTGGTCAATTAAATATTTAGCTGTTTTGGGCATCTACAGGTCTTGTTTTCACACCATGGCTTATCAGAGACCTCTAATTTAAAAAAATGTAAGACCTGCAAAAGGGTAATGCGACCCTCTCCTCTGGGTTCATATTGCCCCCATTGTGTTACTCAAGCTAATATGTCTCTTATAGTTCCCCCCCAATAGGCACTCTGAGTTGGGGGTGCACCTGGTGTACAAGGTGGCAGTGTCAAAACAGAAGTACATAGATCCTTGTTGTTGCTGTTCTTGCGAGAGCTTTTGGGCCCTGATGTTTCACAGGAAATTCCATCAGATACACCTGACCCCAAACTAGGCACCTCAGGTCAGGGGTGGCCCACACAGGCATGTCCAGGTGTGCCAGAGCTGCTAATATAGATCTGCAGGCAGACCTCAACCCTAACCATACAGAGGGTCAGGATGAGGATATCAAGGATCTTGGGGATAATTCTGACCCAAAGAAGTTACTTGATAGCTGTCCCTTCTGCACAGCAGTGGGATTTCCGCTTGCGACACTGGTGACCCGGGTTCGGGAGTGTACTCATGTCACTGAAGGGCTGGCAGGGGGAGAACAGCTTGAGCATCCCATGACAGCTTGCCTTCTCCGGGGGAAGGGTGGGGCCGATGCCCGCAACTTGTCTGACCTCGAGCGGAGGCTCAGGGTATTGCAAGCCCCACCGGGGAAGGGCTGCCAGAACACGCAGTGGACATTGGCACATTCAATCATGATATCAGGGCTACACTGCATGGGGGTAGAAAATGGGAAAAAGTCTGCTGGCTCTGGGAAGACGGACTGCCTGGAGCATGCCTCTGATGTGCTCCCACTCACTGAGCCACCTTCGGACCAATAAAATGATAGTAGCACGGGGTGTCATGCCCTCCCCGGTCCCCGCTCGGGGGGGGGGCACACCGAAGCTCCATGCAGCCAGGAGGTAGGTGCAGGTAGTGCAGGAGACCGGAGAATGACTCCTTGGTGGTCCTGAAGGGTCGGGGCTGGCAGGACACAAGGGAGAAATAAATTGCAATGTCAAAAAAAAAAAAAGCTACTTGAGAATGATGAGGATGACCCCATGGAGGAGGAGGAGGAGGAGGAAGGGGAGTGGACAGAGCCAAAGAGGAGGATTCCTATTCCCCCGTTTGATGCCAGATCTTTGTCCTATCTTATAATTGAGGCTTGCAGGACATTGCAGTTGAAGGAGGTGCAATCCATGGAGGCTTTATATGTAAATCCTATCCTGTCTGCACCTTCCTCCACTCTCAAGTGTTTTCCTAACTTTATTCACTGTGACCAGATTATTGAACAAGAATGGGCGGGTGCAGACCGAAGAAAGTATCTACAAAGGCCAAAAGTGTGGTGTTTCCCTTTTTTTGGAAGAAAATACCCACAAGTGGAAAACCCCTGCTCTGGTGGATAATGCTGTACATAATTCCATCAGACACACTAATATTCCTATTGAAAGGTCCTTGGCCTTAGCGGAGTTACACGACAAGTGAATGAATGCTTCATGCAGAAGAGCCTTTGCCTCCAGTGGCACAAACCTCTGCACCTCTTATGCCTCATTTATTGTTGCCTGAGCCTTAAACTTGTGGGTTACAACCCTTGGTAGTTTTGTCCCCCTCAGATTCAGAGGGAGCAAGCCTTTTACAGTTGGTATCAATGGCTTCCACCTTCTTGGGGGATGCCACAGTGGAGAATTTACACGTCATCTTGCTCCGATTATCACATTGTGTCTGCTATGCGAGGCATGTGGTTTTGGCATTGGGTAACTGATCAGACTTCACAGACCTAGCTATTCAACTTAGCTTTCAAGGGAGGCTTGTTGTTTGGTTCTGGCTTGGATGATATTTTGAATGATATCCAGGACAAAAAGGACCACCTTCCACTAAAAAAACAACAGTCAAAGGCCGGTTCAACTGCAAAAGGTTGAGGAGGCATCCAACTGAGGCAGTATCAAGGGGGGGTTTCATCCCTTTTGGAACTTCGGGAGCCAGAGGAGTAAAGGATCCTATTCTGGTTTCAAGAGCTATAGTTACAGAGGAGTCCTTGTCCAAAGATGCAATGGAGGTCCAGGGCGAAAAGCAGGCAACTCACAAAGACGGCACATAGGCCCATCTCTGCCTCCCTTCCCTTGGTGGATGACTGTACAATTTTCATGCAAGATGGGCCCAGATAACATCAGATGCTTGGTTTCTGGAAACTCTGGATTTAGGTTATGCAATAGAGTTTTCAACCATTCCCTCAAAGGAGCATTTTCTTCTATCCCTGGTACCAAAAGACCCCGTGATGAGGCAAGCGGTGTTGCAGACACTGGACCACCTCACACAGATAGGAGCGATTGTTCTGGTGCCTTCCAGTGAGGAAGGCTAGGGATTCTACTCAATTTATTTTAATAGTTCCCAAGAAGTCAGGTGGGTTTCAGGCCTATTCTGGATCTGAAACACCTAAACAAGTTTGTTCGACACACAGCCTTCAAGATGGAGTCCTTAGACTCTATCAGCCAAGCTGTCCAGCTGGGGCTTATTTAGCATCCGTAGCTCTGAGGGATGGGGGTCACATGATGCAGCTGAGCTGAAAGAAGCCTGGTTCTTGGAGCTCTGCTTGTGTACTCTATATCTAAAGGCATCTATACTCTAAATCACCCCTTTTTGCTGAATATGAGCTACCATCCACTTCTACCTGAAATCAGGAAACCTGACAGGGATCCATCTTCAGATTTAAACGTGCCTAAAAAGCTGAAAAAAGACAAAACACAGTTTGACACAGCACCTACCTCAGCCAATATGGCAGACTGCTCTGGAGGCACTACTTCTTCCAGTATGGGCCAGGATCTCCAGGATATTAGAACTTTTTGTCTAATATTATGACACAGTTTTCTAATTTATCCCCATTGCTTGAAGCTGTTAAGGGGGTATCGATGACTTAGGGGTGTGGATGGCTGAAGCGGAGGAGCGGGTGAGCAGAATGGAGGATTGGGCTGCACCTGCAGATTGAAGGATTGCCACCTTAGAGTGAGAGCTACAACTGGCATGGGACACGTTTGATGACCAAGAAATGAGAAGTCAGCACAACAATTCGCTTCTCAGGCTACCTGAATGATTGGAAGGAGATGACCTGGTGGCTTATCTTTAGTCATTGCTCCAGGGCTGGATTAAGGCATAGGCAACATAGGCACAGGCCTAGGGCCCCTGCTTGCTAGGGGGTCCCCAACAAATCCCAACATATATTTTTAGTATATCTTTTTCTTCCTGTCTGAGCTGCATTTTATTTAAAAGGACCAAGCAACTAAGTATTCTGACCAAGGTAGGGGCTGAACTGTGACTCTCACCTCCCTGATTAAGTGTTAAGTGCAGCTGATAGCTCAGGGGGGGCCTGGCCAGGCTGACCATTAAAGTGTGAACAGGCCCATTTCCTTTGATTTGTCTACCACCCCCACTTAGAATCCCCATTTAGAATCAAGGCTTACTCATAAATATGAAAGCTTAACAGTGCAGTTTAATGTGCATGCTTTATATTTAATCATACTCCTAAAATTAAGAAAACTACAATGCATTTCAATGGTACAATTAAAAATCATACTCTTTTTTTTATTCCCTTATCTCACTCATACTGAAGTTCTGATCTTGAAATAGCTCCATTTTCATGGTGAACAAATTAATGTATTTCCAGATTCTCATGAGTAAATCTTGTCATTTATTGAAACTGGCTTTATTTATTTATGTAATTTTTGTTGACCGGGTAAGTGCACTAGACTAAACACTGGCTATTTTCAAGCATGACCCAGGAGGTTACAGAACTGTAATACAACAGTAGAACAACAGTCAGTAGAAAACAATACAGTTTCAGGAAGGATGCATTACAAACCATAACCTTTTGAACAATACAGCGTCAGGAAGATGAGGTACAAACTATTACATTTTGAGCATTGCCTGAGTCAGTGAGTATGGATAACTCTTGGTACAGAAGACTAGTGAATATATTTACAAAGCCAGGATAATTTAGAAGCAGGGTCACTTATTACTTACCAAGAACAGAAATGTTTGATCCCAGGAATGATTTCTTCTGACAATCATTTGCTTTGCAATATAATCTCTAAAGTTCACAATCCTCTAGTAATCCACAGGCTTAACTCTTACACTGAGCAGGACCTAGCCTTTTTTAAAGATGGGTCCCTGGGGGGTGTGGCTAGCAGCCGACTGGAGAAGAAGCTCCTTAACTTGCTCCAGACTGTACGGGTGACTAAAGCTTAAAAAAAAGCATTATTTTCACTTCAACTGTCCAGATTAAACTGTTAGACCTTAAGGCCCAAGTCACTCTGTTACTATCGATAATTTTTCAGATAGTTTCTACGATGGGTAGAACAAAAATGACTATTCTAAAGATGGGGGAAAAGGGAAAGGCCCTGCACCTACTACAAGCGGGGCTTTGAATACAGCGATGGAGAGCGGGAAGCCTGGGTACTTAGGAACAACTGTAAATGCCATCCTTCAGGCGGTGCAGCAAATAGATAATAAATTAGAAACTTATAACTAAAGGCTCACGCAGGTTGAGACTAAAATCCTCAGATTAGAATCTAATCATTCTGAGCTTACAACTTCGGTAGCTAAGTCTATTACAGTAGAAGCCGCTTAAGTGGAACAGCTGGGTGGAAGGCAGATCATCCCACTTAAGCAGCCGTCCCAGAAAACCGAAGCTGCTGTTTTGGCATGTGGCGCTGGAATTGGAATTGGGGAGGCTACATTAAGTGACGAACTAGCGTTTATCCATGTTTATCTGCTGTTCATTTGTCTGCTAGGAGGAGAGAACTGAAGGAAAACTGAAGGAGAGACAAGACAAGGAATTCTTACCTGGTACTACGTTGTGAGGGGCTGCATAGGAATGCTGCGATTTCATGGTCACAAGGCACAGAGACAGTTCTAACGCTTATCTGAGTCAGTATCGGCAACAAGAAGCTCAGTTGTACAGGACAGCTGGATAGGGAGAGCAGGTGCATGTTGCTCCTTGTTGTGTGCTCTGTGTGTTTCCTGATGTTCGGTGCATGTCACTTGCTATTCTGGGCTCTCAGTGTCTCTTGATGCTTGCTGCCCTGTCGAAAACACAGGGGTAGTTCACTTGAACTGACACACATGAAACAGCTGTGAATGTCTCTGAGGGTGAATTTTTTTTTAAACGCTTGTGCTTTGCTTCAGCAAACCTGCACCCTAGGAGAAGTAACCTTACGAGAGACATCACAGCAGCAGAAAGCAGCTTTATCAGAAAGTCTGTTAGCCGTTGCCAGCTGACGACAGTGGATTACAGCAGATTACAGCCAACTACGTGACTAATGTATGCAGAAAGTGCCACTGGGATGTCATGGTAATTGGCTGTAATTTGCTTTGATTTAGCTGTTGGGCGTCTCACTAAAGTGGTGCTCCCATTTAATGGAGTCCCGTTTAACCAAAAAGAAGCAAGTATATTTAACACTATAACAAATCTGTTCCCCAAGAGACGTCCCACTTAAGCGGTCTTCCCGCTTAAGCGCGTCCCGTTTAAATGACTTGTACTGTATTGTGACTGATGGCGTAGTTAAAGAGAATAAACAGCTCTGCTCACTCCTTGAATACCTGAAGAATAGCGCCCGAGCCTGTAACCTCTGATTTTTGGGGATTCCTGAAGGAGTAGAAGGCGATAAACTGGCTGATTATATGCATCAGTTTCTACAGGATTTGTTTCACCTCCCGGGCGAACATCTGGTATGGTGGGCGTACCCATAACCCCTTGATAAAGGCCTAACAATCCAGATCTTCCCCGGACTGTGCTTGTTGTAACTCAGGAGGTACATATTTGGGACATTGTATTGCAAAGGGCCAAATCTGCAGGGGCACTTACTTTGCCGGATGGCTCCATCTTACATTGTTTTCCGGATCTCAGTTACTCAATGAGGATGTGATGCCGGGGATTTGATGCCATCAGAGCAGGCCTGTGGGAGCTCAGGATCAACCATGTGCTCCAAATGCCAGCACACCTTAAGATCCTCTATGTAGGGAAAACCTACATCTATAATGATCCAGCAGATGTGGGTTGTAAGATGGACATGATCTGCAGTGATTTTTCCAAGCCAGGTCCTTTGGATGCGGCAGAAGAAGAGGAAGATACTAGAAGACTGACTTTCTGGACAGTTTGGGTGATTAAATTACTTAAGACCATTTTTTACCACTAGAGTTATTAACGACAGATTATCTGTGGATAAATACATGCTACTAAATATTCCTTTTGCAGTTTGGGTGTTTTTTTTTTTATGAGCTGTAGTTTATTACTTAAGGGTAGTGTGGTTTAAACCATCATTTTTCACCTTTATCACCATGTACAGTATCTATTGCATAATCTGCTTTGTTAATTAGCTGGTTTCACCTAGTGGTGAAGTTGAGTTAATACAACTCTTTTTCTGTTTATCTGTGGCATACTATAGTTTGAGGTGATATTAAAACAGTCGGTGAGCAATAGTAGGGGGCATCTCTGTTATCTTCCCAAAAGGGAATAATTCTATGTGTTGCTGACAATTAACACGGACTCCTGGGCCGTGTCATCTGACAATGGACTTTGTGCAAAGAAGGGACTCTCTGGAGTTTCTATATAAATGTTTTGGGTATGGTTGTCCATGGTCATGCTGCAAATGCCTTATCTTTAACAGAATGGTTTGATATAATTTCATATGTACCCCCTCACTGCTGTAACAATGAAAGAAGGGCTACAAATTATCTACCATAATGATCCTGTAAGAAAATCCTATACCTATAATCAAATATTGTATAATATATGTTTTTCATCAAAATGTACAAAAATGAAGTATATAAAAAAGATGGGTCCCTACCCTACCCCACAAAACTCCCACATCCTAGTTCATACTACCTGACAGGACAAAATGATAACACCCACACTGCAAACACACACATGTGTTTACGGTGGGGGGAGGGGCTTTGGAGAAGAGCAAATCCCAACTTTTCACACCCAAAAAATTATTTTTACCAGGCCAATTAGTAATTATTTTCTCTAAATGATCAAAACTCAGACTGCTGTTATTTTTCTATGCTGATATTACTAGTTTCATTAATTTTGAAGCACTTTAGTTAGGTTATTTACATTTTATGCAACATTTTAGGGACAGTAAGATTTATTTTTCAAGTTTTACTAACTGATATGCAATGGCCAACTTAGAGTGTGGTCACAGCGAAGGGGCACAGTCTGGTAAAGTGGCGTGGTTGCAGTGAGGGACCCCCAGATTTCTCTTGGACCTAGGGCCCCAGGTTGCCTTAATCTGGCCCTACATTGCTTCTGCAACTTCTCAACCATCATTGTGATTGTCTGGTGGAGATCTATAGAGTGCACTGTATACCCTCCGGGCCAGCATACATTCCCCAGCAAGGCTGGCCCTGACCAGTTATCTTTCACCTTCTCTGCTGTCAGGACTGTGAATTGATTCTGCACTCAGCTAAACAGCATTCCACACTTCACCACCTGGGGGCCAAGTTTGCCATCTATCTGGACTACCCTAGGCAGATTGTGGAAGAACGTAAGACTTTTGACCGTGTCTGTGATTTAGCAAGGAGGAAGGGCATGCAATGTGTTCTAGTGTCTCCTGCAGTGCTCTGGATGATGGTTGCGGGCAAGACAGAAACCTTTACAGAGCCATTAGGTGCCTTTCAGTTTTAGCAGCGGATGGAGGATGAGGTGGACTCATCTTCATCAGGAACTACTGGCAGTTCATCTCCTCTTAAGCTGCAGAGATCTTCTTCAACATCATGGGGCAAACTTCCCTCAGCTCAGGCATCTACTGTGAACGGAGAGGCTTCCTTTGTGCTTTGTGCTAAGACTGGGACAGAAGTCCATGGAAACTGGGCAGATTCAGAATGGTTGGCCAAGTCTTCCTGCAGGACACTGGAGTTCTTTCGCCCTGGGGCTCAGGATTTGATATTGTTGCTGACCGATGTCGGATTTATACTGCAGTCTGCCATTAGGAAGAGGGGAGATCTGGTCCTTAATTCTTGTTTCTAGGCCACTGATGTGAGGTGATCTGTTATTAGGCTTGAGCTCCACCTTCCCATTAAGTGCTTTCCTATTTTTCTTTGCAGGTGCTATGGTTCAGCAAGTTTATTTTATTTATTTATTGAAGAGAATCAGAATTACAATCCTTTGAGTCATAGACTCCTTTGCAAAAGCTCCACATCAATATCGAAAGAACAAACAAAGCATTTGCTAGTATTTATACAAAGGTCACATAGTACAGTGTATAAACATTGCATCAACTATCCTAAGTAGTCCTTTGGTATAAGCTGTGACACAAGGTAGAATACAGTTTTGGAGGGTCGTAACTGAACCCTGAGTCGGAGTTTATATACGGTGTGATTGTTGGTTTTGAGGACACAGTCATAGATTAAGGTTAGGAATTTAACCCTACCATTGTGGATTTCTTTTCCTACACTAGGGCTATAGACTGCAACGGTTGCAGTCACAGGTAGCCGATTCATGGAGGAGTTTTTTAAGACCAGTTTTAAACTGGACAATACTAGAGGCTAGGGAGATAGAGGCTGGTAGGTTGTTTAGCCAGAGGGGAGCCCGGTAGCAGAAAGACCTTTGTCCTAGGGAGGTCCTACAGTGGGGGACTAGGAGAGAAGTACTGGTTGGGCATCTAGGGGCCCTCCTGTGTGGGACAGTCTGGATGAGGTGGAGGCCTTTGGGTTCTAGATTGAGGAGTATTTTTTGACTTGGAGGGAGGTGTGATACTTAAGTCTCCCTTCGAAGATGAACCAGTCTGCAAGTTTGTAAAGCTCACACATGTGGGTGTCTCTATCACATCCAGTGACCAGTCTGCAGGCCTTATTGAGTGCTATGCTGATACTGTGTAGGGCCGTTTGGTCTGCAGATCCATAAAACACAATGCCATAGTCCACCAGAGATAGGACAGAGAAAGTTACAGCGAGATGTAGGGCCTGAGGTGGTAGGCAATGTTTATGTCTATATAGGATCCCCAATCTGGTATTTACAGCAGAGGAAAGGTGTTAGATGTGTGTGTTGTAGGTGAGGGAGGTGTCCAGGGTGACACACAGGTATCTGAAGCTAGTGACCTGTTCAGGATTGAGACCCTGTGAATTAGTGATGAGAAGCGTGACACTACTGAGTGGGCTTTGGCGGTGGGCAAAGATCATCGATTTCAACTTGTTGTAGTTGAGTACTAGACAATGCTCAAAGAACCAGGTTTCTACTTCTCTGAAAAATCCTTGTAGGGCAGATTGGAGGGAGTTAGGAAGGGGGTGTCTCCAGAGCACAACGGCATCATCCGCATAGAGCAGGAGCTTCCCGTTGCATGACTGAGGGAGGTAGTTTAGTTAAAGAGTGAAGAGCAACGGGCTGGGTATGTACCCTTGGGGGATGCCCGATTGGACTGGCCTTTTGGAGCAATGGGTAGTGTTAATTATGACCTGTTGTGTCCTGCCAGAGAGATAGTCTTTGAACCAGGAGGTTGCTTCAGGGGAGAAATGTTGGGATGGGAGGGAGTGCAGCAGAAGTGTGTGACTGATGGTATTGAAGGCTTTAGTCAAGTCAATGAAAATGGCTCCTACTAAGGACCCCTGGTCGAGGGCCTCGTGGATATATGAGGTAAATTCTAGGAGGGCTGTGGTCGTGCTGTGACCCCTCCAGAAACCGTGTTATTCATGGCAAAGCAGCGAATGTTTGGTCAAGTAGTCGGTAAGCTGGTCCGACGCTATTTTTTCGAGTGCCTTTGAGGGGGGGATTGAGATGGGTTGGTAATTACTGGTGGAAGTGGGATCACCACTCTTGAGGATGGGGGTAATGATGTCACTTTTCCACAGAGTGGAAAATTGGCTGAAGAATAGCAACCAGTTTATTATTTTGGTGAGATGTGGCAGAGTCACATCCAGAGTTAGTCTGAGAATTTTGAGATCAATATAGTCACTGCTATAGTGTACATTCATCAAGGCTTTGGTGAGGTAGCACTTTGCCTCTGTGGATGAGATGATTCTCAGCTGGAAGGGTAGGGGGACCGTGGTAGCTGAGGTGACCTCTGGGCAATTTGGAATTGGGTCGAAGAAGTTATGTGGGAGGATGTGGCTGAGGTCTGAGAAGATTGAATTAAGGGCATTGTAGGTGGTGGTGGGGTCCTGGGTGAGGGCTCTGTCTACTAGAATCTGCAAGGGGACAGGGGATATGGTTTTCCCCTTTATATTGCTCCAGAATTTTTTCCCAGAGCTCCAAGTGGTGGTGAGGGCATGCTTATAGTAAGAGGCCTCGGCTAGTCGGATGGCCCAGGTGCATTTGTTCCTTGCCTCTCTGTAGAGTTGTCTGTCTTGGGGTAGCTGTGAGTCCAGGGCTTTGTGCCAGAGGTTGTCTCTATGATGCATCAGGTCAAGCAGGGACTGTGAGATCCATGGGGTATCCTTGTTTTTTAAAATATGCTTTGTGAAGGGGGAAAAGATGTCACAGGCACCGTTAAAAGTGGTGATAAAGGACAGGAGGGCTGCATCAACAGTCTGAGCTTTGTGGATGGGTGACCAATCACAGGAAGCAAGATATGATTTGAGGCGGGAAAGGGAGCCTTTTCTATGGCACCTTTGGACTGTAACTTTAGGTGGGCTAGGAGGGAGTTTGTTTGACCACCAGCAGGTAACTGGGGAGTGATCACTTAGTGCATCAGGAAGCACTTTACCCTGGAAGAGGTGATTGGGATGGTTGGTGAAGATGAGGTCGATAAATGTGGAGGACCCATTTCTGGGGTCAAGTCTGGTAGGGGATTGGACCACCTGAGCGAGGTCGTAAGCTAGAACAGCGTCTTTGTAGGTGGCAGATATGGTGGATAACCAATTCACGTTGAAGTCCCCCATAATAATTAATTCACTCTTGGGGGGGAGATGAGTGATGCTGGACAGTATAGAGTCAAAGGCTGGCTTTTGGTAGGTGGGGGGGATGTAAACTGCCATAACGTATAGCTTTTTTCCATGATTGCCAAGTGTGACCTTAATGGCAGTGGCTTGGGCACCATGCGTCGGTGGGAGAATGGGGACCAGGAGTGCTTGCAGTGCTGTTTTGATGTAGATGGCACACCCTTCTCCCAGTTTGCTCAGCCGGTCTGCTCGAAAGATGGAGTAGCCACTGAGTGTGACAGAGGCATCAGGGATGTTATTTGAGAGCCAGGTCTCTGATAATGCCAGGATAGCCCTGGAGAGGAGTGAGTTTCCTTGGTAGGCTGCAGGTATTGAGGGAGGCCAGTAGTAGGCTCCCTTGCTTGCCCTTTGGTGTAATACCGGGAGTAAGTGGCCCCCGATTAGGGTGCACATTGCCTGACAGTAGGAGGAGGAGGAGGAGTGCATGCCAGAGTAAAGCTTTCATGAGTAGTTTGGGTGAAAGGCAGTGGGAGTGAGGAGAAATGTGTTTTTTGGTGGGTCCGACTGGTATTGGGAGGGTGCGTACGAGGTGGGCTAATAGAGCTGGGGACAATAAGGGATGGGGGCTGTGTTGTGGGTGATCGGGTGACGAGAGAGGGAGAAGTCCCCTGGAGCTCAGGGAGGCAGTGCAGTGTAGGTAGGAAGTATGGTAGGTGTAGTCTAGTTTGGGATCCCATTTGTGTGGCTCTTTCACAGGGAGAGTGGGTGGGGGGAGAGAAGAGAAAAGGAGCAGCATGACAATGGGGATAAGCATCTGTAGATAAGTATACATGATGATCTTTGAGTAGGATTTGAAAAGGAAGGGATGGTGGCCACTAGTGGTGAGCTAGTATAGCCTGCAAATGGAAAAGAGGGATGATTGTTTTTTACCGATCACGTGAGCCCACGTATATAATAGAATGCTCACCAAGGGTGGTAGCGGGGGCAGCGGGGCCTACTGAGCATTTCAACAAGTGGGTGAGCGGCATTGCTTTCAGGCTCCTCCAGTGCATGCAATCGTGTATCCGTACCTGCTGAAATTTGGCTTGGGGGAGGGCAGCTTCGAGACCCTCGCGACCTCAGTTCTGTGGCTAGCTGTGGTCAAGGAGAGGGAGAGAGCACAGTATTAAATCAGGTAGAAGGTTTGGGGGAGGGCCAGCATTAACTACCAATTACAAGTGTAACCTAACCCTACTGAAATTGGAGCAAGCAACTGCAACTCTTCTTTCACTTCCAAATGACTTTTAAATATAGGCAGAGAGTTTTTTATTTATTTTTTAACTGAGCTGCTGGAAGTCAGGGTATTTTGCCAAGCAGTCTTTGGGAATCTCTGTCAGAATTAAAGTAAGATTTAACAAGCTGTGGCAGAGCCACTATGACTGTGAATGCATTAACTAGATAAGGATGTTTCATGGGCTTAAACATAAACATGTATTTATTTATTTAAAAAATATCAGATTTACAAACCTTTGAACAAGCTAACTGGGGTTTCTGTAAGACAACAGCTACTAAATAGCTCTAATTCTATTTTTGCTTTCTCTGTGCATTAGGTCTAGCTAGCAGGAGTGTTTTAACATCAAAAACACAAATAATGAATTAAAGCTATTTAGCAGCTGTTTTCTTACAGAAACCTCAGTTAGATAGCTTTCAGGTATCTGCTAATCTAACTGTTGACATTTGTGCTCCCTGGATATGAACAGTTACAAGGCTCTGCTATTGCTAAACTAATTTTAAAGCAGTACACATGCTAAATCTAAGGGCATGGCTACATCACTGTCACATGAGACGGGGGCATCTTAGGAGAAAGAAAGCCAATAAAACTATTTGTTATGGAGATCCCCAGGGGTTGTAAAACTACCATACAGCTAGCAGGCAATTTAGGAAAAACTCCAAATAGCAGACAGGGGGAAGGACACGCTATGACTTAACATACAGATCAAAACACTCTACATAACATATGTTTTTTGTACATTCTGGGTGGACTACTCCTTTAAGTGATTTACGCAAGGTCACACAGTATGCAAGTGGGGGCTGTGGGAGTCAAACCCAGGCCTCCCAGTTTGTAGCTAAGAGCCTTAAACCACTGCCTACTTAACCATTTACAACACAGTTACACTTATATATAATACATACTTCGCAAACTTGAAAGAAAAAAATACACTTTATCATCAAAGTTTGTATTTCCCAAGTACTGTGCCATGTTTAAAATCATTTGAACCCCTCCAAAAAATGTGCCCTGACATGAAACTGCATGTTTAACTGTAAAGACAATTAAAAATTGTATTTCTAAATACATTACTAACACCAATGCTTCATGATTAAAACGATTTCAACCCTCCCCCCCCCATAACAGATTACATTCTGGGAAGATTACCTTGGCAAGATGCAATAACAAGCATTTGTCAATGCCGAATGTTGCTTGCTTGTATGTATGTGCTGTTTAGGTATTTGGAAGTGATAGTTCCATGCTTTCCTCCCAAGACATCCACTGCGTCTTTCCATTCAGTATTCAGAGAAGAGTGGGAGGGGCAAGGACCACAGCAATACAGCAGTTGCCAAGGGGATGAAGAGGTGGACAATAGTCCATTCAAAGGCAAAAGAGTCCTGCAGGAGCTCACTAAATTGAAGGTGGACAAAGCGATGGAACAAGATGGCATACGCCCAAGGATATTAACAGAACTGCGAAGGGAGATAGTACCTCTGGCAGCCATGTTCACTGAGTTATTCAACATGAGTGAATTGGAGGAGGACACATGTGGTCCCTCTACACAAGTCTGGCAGCAGGGAAGAGGCAGGGAACAATAGGTCATTCAGCCTCACCTCAGCAGTGGGGAAGATCATGGAGACATTGCTTAACGAAAGGATAGTGGGGCATCTAGATGCCATTGGAGCCAAGGACCATAGACAACATGGATCTACAGTGGGGACATCATGTCAGATAAATCTGGTTGATTTCTTTGACTGGGTGACAAAGGAAGTGAATCAGGGTGGGGCAGTGGACAACGCTTACCCTGATTTCAGCAAAGTCTTTGACACCATCCCATATAGGAGGTTGATAAACTAGCTGGGTAGGCTGGGCATGGGGGAAAGGATGGTAAACTGGGTTAGAAACTGGCTAACAGACAGGAGGCAGAGAGTGGAGGTAAATGGTGTGCAGTCTACGGAGAGGGGGCGACCAGTGGGGTGCTGCAGGGATTGGTCCTGGGGCCAGTTCTGCTCAATGTCTTCATTAGTAATATTGCAGAATGTCTGAAGGGAATTTCTTTTACCAAATTTTCAACATAGTCATTTTAAGATCTGTGCTCATGAACAGTGTCACTGTGATTTTCTTAATCTGTCCCAAACATTGATTGCACACAACGACTGCGCCATTGTGCACTACATGCACTGAAACACATTTTGGGTGACGTGAAAAATGACTGCTGTACTGCTCATAAGGAAGTGTGGTAAAATGGCAATGTTGAAAATCTGGAGCGCAAATATTAAAAATTTGCGAACTTATGAGCGTATGTAGGAACTGCGCAACAGAGGCTCATAAAACAGTCACTTTTAGGAATTTTTTCACCAAATTTTCAACATAGCCATTTTAAGACATCTGCTCATTAGCAGTGTCACTGTAATTTTCTTAATATGTCCCAAACATTGATTGCGCACACCAACTGCGCCATTGTGTGCTACATGCACGGAAACACATTTTGGGTGAGATGTGAAAAATGTCAGCTGTACTGCTCATAAGGAGGTGTTGTAAAATAGCAATGTTGAAAATCTGGAGTGCAAATATTAAAAATTCGCAAACTTACAAGCATACAAAGGAACTGCTCAACGCATACTCGTAAAACAGTCCTTTTTAGGAATTTTTTCACCAAATTTTCAACATAGCCATTTTAAGACCTCTGCTCATGAACAGTGTCACTGTGACTTTCTTAATGTGTCCTATACATTGATTTCGCACACCGACTGCGCCATTGTGCGCTACATGGGCAGAAACAAGTTTTGAGTGAGATGTGAAAAATGACAGCTGTACTGCTCATAAGGAGGTGTGGTAAAATGGTAATGTGGAAAATATGGAGTGAAAATATTGAAAATTCGTGAACTTACGAGTGTGCGTAGGAACTGCGCAACGCATGCTCGTAAAACAGTAATTTTTAGGAATTCTTTCACCAAATTTTCCACATAGACTTTTTTGAGAGCCCACCTTATGAACACTGGCAGTGTCATTTCATTAATCAGTCCTGAAAGGTGATTTCACACAGTGACCGTGAAATCACCCTTCAGGCCCGATTAACACCATGACAGTGCAAGAACTCATGAGGAGGGGTCCCAAAAACCCCATGTTGAAAATTTGAGCCCAAAATTCCCAAAAATGCCTGAGATATGCAACAAAGTTGAAAAAACCCTATCTATCCCATTATACAGCTTACCGGCATTTCCTCAGTTCGCAGTCGGCTTTGAAGAGTGCAGACGTGTTTCCGGTCCACCGAAGATCGTCGCACCGAGCTCCGGAGGTAAGTATGGGGTGAGGAGGGTGTGGGGAGGCAGGGTGCGCAGTGGGTGGGTGCGGGTTGTGGGAGGGGGGCAATGAGAAGCGCCGAGGGACAGTTTTTGTATTTACAGTTATTTTTTAATAAGACAACGAGGGACGTTTGCCATGCTGGGTGGACTCCCAGTGTGGGAGCTGGAAGGCTGTTGGGGGAGCTGGAGCCGATGGGGGATTGGGCACCCCCATGGGCCATAACATCATTTTGCCATGCTGGGGTGGGCTCCCAGCGTGGCACCTGGATGCTTTGGTAGGGGTGTGCAGACGATGGGGGATTCGGCACCCCCGTCAACCATAAAACATTTTGCCATGCTGGGGTGGGCTCCCAGCGTGGCACCTGGATGCTTTGGTAGGGGTGTGCAGCCGATGGGGGATTCGGCACCCCCGTCAACCATAAAACATTTTGCCATGCAGGGGTGGGCTCCCAGCATGGCACCTGGATGCTTTGGGGAGGCATGCAGCCAACGGGAGATTGGGCACCCCCGTCAACCATAAAACATTTTGCCATGCTGGGGTGGGCTCCCAGCATGGCACCTGGATGCTTTGGGGGGGCATGGAGCCGACGGGGGATTGGGCACCCCTGTTGGCTGTACAGTGTGGGGGGGAAGGCGCATGAGCATGCAGTGTGCATGTGTGTGTGTGTGGAGAGGGGCGCTCTGCTCACTGAAGCAGAGATGTCCCTTTCAACTGTACAACCACTGCATTTTCAACTGCTGTCATAGACAGCTGCAGCAGTGATTGGGGAACTGGGGCCACGCCTGCAAACACATTGGCTGCATTGGAAGACAGGTGCCACACCTCTGAAAACTCGGATGATGGCACTATGTTTCTTGTACATGCATGCAAGCAACACAAAAAACCTGAAAAACAGGTTTAATGGAGTGAATGCTGACATCCTATTTCTAGTGTCCATGATAAAATAAGAAATAGTTAAGATTTTTTTATGTCAGCTCTGATCAGAATAGCTTTTAAAATCACCAATTGTTTTCTTGTTCAAAGTTTTCTAATATATCTCAGCTTAAAAGAAAAACACACTTTATCATCAAAGTCTGTTTTCATCTTCCTACCATACACTTCATTTGTGTAAAAAAAAAATTATTTTGTCACAGACCACAGTCAGCACTAACTACTAACAGGAATGCTGATACCTACATTTACGATTTAGCAAATACTTGAAATCTAACTGAGTGGGGTTTCTGTAAGAAAACAGCTAGAATATGTTAATTATCATATTGTATAGCATTGATGATCTGATGATCTGGGCAGTGAGGTCTGAGTTTGAGTCCCACAGCCCCCCCCACAAAAAAAAGAACATTTTCTTACAGAGCTAGATGTGTGTCTATGTCTCCTTCTGAGGCCCCAGCTGGCTCTGATAATCATTTGTTCCAAAGGATTTTTAAGTCAATTTGAAGGCATTAAATATCTTCTGTTCTGTTCTGTTCTCCACTGCCAAGGCATGTCAGTTGGTTGATGAGGTCCCAAACTAGTGTATCTCATTACAGCATGGTAGAGCCATCTCATGCCCCACCCACATGAATCAGAAAAAAGTTTGGGGTGGTGGCGGAGATGGATCTGACTCCAAGAAAAACCCTAATGCTGCCTCCCACTACTCAGGTTCCAGTTCTTGTACTACCCATTTAGGAAAGAAAATAGTACCCTGCAATCATTGACTAATATGAAAGCATGTTTATTTAAGAACAGAAAACATTGCTTGGAGGAGGGTAAAGCGGAGGAGACTATTTACACCTTCAGTCAGTTCCACGGACAGAAAACACGACCTCACTCCTTTTGTACATGCAATACTCCTGTTTGCTCTGCCCACAGTCATAAAAAGGGGTTTAGCGCTAGGATACAAGCTTGCTATGAGTTATTTCAGTTAAATTTACATTAAACGTGGTTCCTTGGACAGTCTGTGGAATGTCTGGATCGGTCAAAAGAATACAAAATTTGAAAAGGGTTTTGGCGCCAAATGGCAACACATATGTACAGGTAACAAAGCAGCCGGCTTACTCATCCAATTTTCAGCAAATCTAAACCTAAGAAAACTATCAGTGCAAGTGTGCGGACAGAAATAAAAGCAAGTTCTATATTTAAGTCCATGGTAAGTACTGACAAAATAAAATTAAGCCCCTTTAAAGTTTCTACTGAGCGTTTCAGCAAGCAGACGAGCGGGCGTTGCTTTCAGGCTCCTGCAGTGCATACAATCGTGGATCCATACCTGTTGAAATTCGGCTTGGAGGAGGGCAGCTTCGAGACCCTCGCAATCTCAGTTCTGTGGCCAGCTGTGGATAAGCAGAGGGAGAGAGCACAGTATTAAATCAGGTAGGAGGCTTGGAGGAGGGCCAGCATTAACTTCCAATTACAAGTGTAACCTAACCCTACTGAAATTGGAGCATGTGACTGCAATTCTGCTTTCACTCCCGACTAACTTTTAAATACAGGCATAACGTTTTTTTTTTTAATTGAGCTGCTGGAAGTCAGGGTATTTCGCTGAGCAGTCTTTGTGAATCTCTGTTAGAATAAATTAAGATTTAAAAATGGGTTTAGCACCAGGATACAAGTTTGCTATGAGTTACTTCAGTTAAATTTACATTAAAGGTGGTTCCTTTGACAGTCTGTGCAACGTCTGGGTCGGTCAAAAGAATAAAAAATCTGAAAAGGGTTTTGGCACCAAATGGCAACGCATATGTACGGGTAACAAAGCAGCCAGCTTACTCATCCAGTTTTCAGCAAATCTAAGCCTAAGAAAACTATCAGTACATGTGTGGGGACAGAAATAAAAATAAGTTCTACATTTAAGTCCTTGAGGAGTACTGACAAAATAAAATTAAGCCCCTTTAAAGTTTCTACTGAGCGTTTCAGCAAGCGGGTGAACAGCGTTGCTTTCAGGCTCCTCCAGTGCATACAATCGTGGATCTGTGCCTGCTGAAATTTGGCTTGGGGGAGGGCAGCTTTGTGACCTTCGTGACCTCAGTTCTGTGGCTAGCTGTGGACAAGGAGAGGGAGAGAGCACAGTATTAAATCAGGTAGGAGGCTTGGGAGAGGGTCAGCATTAACTTCCAATTACAAGTGTAACCTAACCCTACTGGAATTGGAGCAAGAGACTGCAGCTCTGCTTTCACTCCTGAATGACTTTTAAATACAGGCAGAGAGTTTTTTTTTTATTTGAGCTGCTGGAAGTCAGGGTATTTCACCGAGCAGTCTGTGGGAATCTCTGTCAGAATTGAAGTAAGAATTAAAAAGAGGTTTAGTGCCAGGATACAAGCTTGCTATGAGTTTCTTCAACTAAATTTACATTACAGGTGGTTCCTTGGACAGTCTGTGGAATGTCTGGGTTGGTTAAAAATTTGAACAGGGTTTTGGCGCCAAATGGCAACACATATGTACAGGTAACAAAGCAGTCAGCTTACTCATACAGTTTTCAGCAAATCTAAGCCTAAGAAAACTATCTGTACATGTGTGGGGACAGAAATAAAAGTAAGTTCTACATTTAAGTCCATGAGGAGTACTGGCAAAATAAAATTAAGCCCCTTTAAAGTTTCTACTGAGCGTTTCAGCATGCGGGTGAGCGGCGTTGCTTTCAGGCTCCTCCAGTGCATACAATCGTAGATCTGTACCTGCTGAAATTCAGCTTGGGGAGGGCAGCTTCGAGACCTTTGCTACCTCAGTTCTGTGGCCAGCTGCTGAAATTTGGCTTGGGGGAGGGCAGCTTCAAGACCCTCTCAATCTCAGTTCTGTGGCCAGCTGCTGAAATTCGGCTTAAGGCACTAATGCTCTATGGTGGGGAGTTCCTTTAAACTGGGGAGAGCAAAGAAGGGGGTGTATCCTGGTTGGTATTCCCTGTTTGTTTTTAAGGGGATCTTGTTGCTAACTTTCAGCTTTTAGCAGGGTTTGAATTTATTATAAATGGTCAGCTGCTGACATCTTGTGGCTATTTATGAGTACTGCACTTTAGTTGTTATTTCCAGTGCAGTTTTGGGCATCAGTTGGTGGCTTTTTCAGAGGGTTTTCAGATAGTGGGGGTGCTTTTGGCTGTTGTGTTGTTTTGGTTAGCCCCTTCCCCTTGTTCTTTATGGCTATGATTGTGGAATTTTTGGGGTGGGGAGGATATTGGGTCTCAAACACAGGTATTATGAATAAGCAATAAGACACGATGGGGTGTGCATTACAGTGTGATAACCACACTCCTAGGGGCATAGTTAGGCACGAGGTCGAAGGCCAAGTGCCAGTCATCCCTAGGAGTGCAGTTATCACACCATAATGCACAACCCCGGAGTGTCTTATTGAACTTATAAAATGTCCCTTTATTTTTAGAAGCAGTATTTTTATTTTTAAACACATTTTTAAATAAGTAAAAATGTAAGTGAATCTGTTCTTTTAACATAAAATAGTCCTTCCGCCTATTGGTGCTAGATTAAAGTAGTGTTATACAGTGTGTGCCTCCCTGCCCACTTAAGCTTAATATTCCTCTGCCAGCCACAATTCACAAATGCTGTTTTTCTCATTCTAATTATGACACATAGCCCCCTTATTTTATTTCAGTCTCCTCACTCTGTAGACTAAAAGGAAGCCATACCAGAGCTTTTCAGTTCCCCAGTGCTGTAAACATGAGCGTGGTTCAAAACTGCCACGCTCACTGACAGCTTCATGAACTGCTCACTCTGTCCTAAAAGATAAACATCAGGGTGAGTCATTTACCACCTTTTCTCTTTGTTTATATGGTATTATTGCTTACTTTCTTCATTTCTGTTTTTTTCCCCCCTCTGTGTTTCCCCACATTCAAGAAATGGAATGTTTATCATGGAATGCTTACCATGGAATACGGGGATTCAAAATTCTGCTTAGTTCTACTAGCAGAATGTTCCTCTACTAACATACTGTACACACAGACAACAAAGGCCTGTTTTAGAGCCAGAGACTCAATTATCTCACTTGTCAGGGAAAGCAGAAGAGATTTCCCTGATGAGCAGGTAAAGATAGAAGGGGAATTTTTCACTGTTAGCAAACAAAGAGTTGTAATGAAAACTATAAACAATACTTAATGTTTCTAATTTGTTTATGTGTGTAAGGAGAGTGTGACGATCTGGTAAACAACATTTAAGTAATTTGTTTTATTGTGTATTTAAGATAATTTTAATTTTAGGGCCCAGTTGAAGGTTTCTACGGTGTAAAGGTAGTGGCCATGTTTCTGGTGGAAGATCAGTTCTGGTTGTAGGGAAACTGATGGAAGATAGTTCTGGTTGTAGCAGGACTGTTCTGTTCATTGTGTAATGTGGTTTAGGACCAGGATAACTGTGATTATACAGAGAATTAATGTACGATCAGCTGATCTGTCTTGGCCAATGAGATTTCTAGATTTTTTCTTGCCATTTTATAACACCTATTAATGGCTTCCTCGTTATGTTTCATTGTTGATATTTATCTCTTTAGCTCTTATTATTACCAATGGCTAATTTCTGGTGTTAATAGTAGAATAGTTTAGATAGTGAGAAGGGGAATCTCATGGGGAGGCACTTTTGGATCCCCTTTTCTGTTTTACTGAGAGGATCTGTTGGGGGGGCAGATGTTGGGTGGTTTTGGCCCCTTATTCCTCACGGCTTCCAGCAGCTGACTCATAATTACTGAGGGATGGGGATTGTGGATTATGGTATTGGGGGTTAGGGACTGTAATGGGGGGTCCCCAGGTGGAGACTCAGTGGACGCCTTATATTCTGCTTAACTATGATAGTGGTGAGTACTACTCATTCTGTAAATAGTTCTATTTTTGCTGTTGGAGGTTGGTTGGGGGGCTTGTTTATTAATCTCTGCCTATTAGTATCATGTTATATTATTAAGTGGAGAACTGGCATTAGACTGGAGGCTGGCCTGGGAGAGGGGGGGAGTAGGGGTCTCACTTAAGTTTTTTATATATGTTTTTTATGCCTTATAAAGTAGTTACTTGGAATGTGCATAGGCTAAATAGCCCTGTGAAAAGGAAACATGCCCTTACACATCTTAGGAAATTGGATGGACATATTTTTTTTTTACAAGAAACTCATTTGGTTTGGAAGGAAGTGGAAAAATTGGGGGGGGACAGATTTTTGCTGCGTCTTATACCTCAAAGAAGAAGGGGTTGGCTATTTTATGCCAAAAATCTGTCAACTGGATCACAGAACAGGTTAAGAGGGACAAGGAGGGTGGCTGGGTCTTGGCACAAAGCAGTTTGGATGACAGGCTTGTGGTGTTGGATGCAGTTTATGCTCCTAACACTGATGATCCTCAGTTTTTCCAGCAGTTAATGGAAATGGGTGCCCAATCAGCATTATTGGGAGGGGATATGAATCAGGTTGTGGACCCTCTCTCTGATAGGAGTACCCTCCTCTTTCAGCTGCACCCCAAGGTTGTAGGGCATTTAGATCCTTGGCTGAGGACCATGGGCTTTCAGATGTTTGGCGATTGGAGAGCCCGATGACAAGGGATCACAAATTTTATTCTGCCCCATATAATATGTATAATCAGATAGATATGATTTTGAGGTCAGGGGAAATTCTGCAGGGTGCCATTCATTCATCCATTGAATCAATTTTGATTTCAGATCATTCCCCAGTAATGTTTTTTTTAGTCTGGGCAACCCTTTGGAATCAGACAAGCAATGGTGGTATAATGTCAGCCTAGAGAGATGGGACCTTTCAAGAATGGATATGGCAGGAAGTTTGGATCTATCTGGAGGTCAATATTAGGGGAGACACTTTGCCTACATGGGTCAGGTAAGGGTTGAAAACTTACTTACGTGGAAGAATTATTGCTTACTCTGCTGCTATGAAAAAAAAAAAAGGACATGAACTGAGGGATTTGGAGGAGATGTTGGCCCATCTGCAACTTAGACATAAGGCTGGGGACCCTTCTCCTTCCCTGCTGTATGAGATGCAGACCCTGCAGTATTGATTAAATGTTACAAATTCACAACAGGCAGAATATGCTGTGTATAAAACATGACATACCTTTTGGGATGGGGGAGAAAAGGCAGAGCATCACCTTGCTTATTGATTAAAGAAAAGTGCAAAAAAGACAAAAATCTCTGGGATCTGCTTGGGGCAACATCTTGTCACTGGTCCCGTAGGAGTGAACAATGCTTTCTGGGGTTACTATGAGAGCCTATATGCATCTAGGCTGGAAGGTAAAGAGGATTATTGTCCTTCTCTCTTGGATTTCTTTTTATCTCTGCTGCGACTATCTGTAGACCAGAGACCAGAGCTGCAGGGCCGATTACTCATGGGGAGGTCAAGACTGCCATAAGTAGGATTGCCACAGGGAAAGCACTGGATCTGGATGCATTGTTGGTCAAGACTTATCGGATACTGTAGGATGTGGTCACCTCCTCTCTTATCTCTGTCTTTCAGGATGCTTGGGAGACTACTTCCCTTCTGAAGACCCTAACAGAGGCCATGATCATTGTGTTACCAAAAAAGAGCAAAGATCTGTGTCAGTGTTCCAGCTATCACCCCATTCTCTTTTAAATGTTGATTATAAGATTCTAAGATCTTGGCGGAGAGGCTGATTAAAGTTCTACTGGCCCTGATTCACCCTGACCAAGTGGGTTTTCTTCCAGAGAGAGAGAGATGGGGCTGAGCACATTCATAGACTGGTCAATTTGACGTGGGTTATGGACTTATCTCCTGACCCAGTAGTAGCTGTGACACTGGACAAAGAAGAGGCCGTTGATTCTGTAGAGTGGCCTTATTTATTAACTGTTCTTTGCACCTTTGGGTTTGTGGAGGGGTTTCTGTGGTGAGTAAGTACTATATATGCAGCTTCCCAGGCCTCTGTTCTGATTAATGGTCATCTGTCTGCTGGCTTCCTATTAGGCAGAGGCACATGACAGGGCTGTCCTTTATCCCCCACACAGTTCTTCCTTGAGATCAAGCCCCTAGCACAGGCCATTTGGTGCTTGTCTCTTATTCAGGGGGTGGAGATTGGTAATTCTAGTTTTAAGACCATGCTCTTTGCTGATGACATTTTGCTTAAGATGCGGCAGCTCCTAACCTCTTTACCTGCTTTAATGGACTTATTGAATAGGTTTGCCAGTTTTTCAGGCCTCCATAACAGTTGGGGTAAGACTGAGGTGTTGGCTGTAAACTTGAGTTGGAGAGGGCTCTCCCTCCTGGTGCAGGGTCTCTCTTGGGCAAGTAAACCGGTACGTTATTTTGGGATCCTGATTTTCTGTAAGTGAAAGAAATGGGTCTCCCTGAGTTTTGTCCTGTTGCTTGCATCTTTGAGAGATAATGTGGATAGATGGAAGAGTCTCCATCTTTTGCTTTGGGGCAAGTCCCAAGAGTTGCAAATGATGCTGCTTCCCAGATTACTATACCTGTTGTGGTATCTCCCTTTTCCAGTTCCTGATTCTACTTGACACTCTTTGAACCAGCTCATTAGTGCCTGCCTTTGGGAAGGATGCAGACCTAGGTTGTCTTTATTGAAAATGCTTGCTTCCTGGTCCAGGGGAGGACTGCAGACCCCCTGGTTTAAAGAGTATTATCTTGCAATAGGGATAAGATATTGGATGAGGTGGTTGCGTGCAGATAAATGTCAGGATGGGTTTTGCTGGATCACCTTGGAAGAAGCTTTGATGAATGGCACACCATCTGATATGATCCTTTGGGACCTGGCTAGGATCAATAAAGAGTACCTTATCCATAGATATATGATGGATACTTAGAGAGCAGTGAGGAAGGTTCTTCCTGCCCTGAGGCAATTACCACTCCAGTATTGGCCTATCTGGTGCAATCCCAAGTTGATTATTGGGGGCAAAACCTTTTGCTGGCGTGAGTGAGCCAATGAAGGCATTGATTAGTTGGTTGACCTTTTTCAGGCTGACTCTGGATTATTCAAGGATTTTGTAGTTTTAAAAGCTTAGACCTCTCTCCCCTGGTGCCACTTCTGGAGGTACTTCCAGATCTGCCGCTTGGTCTCCTCCTACATCAGGGTGCAATTGAGATTTCCAGACAGAGGTATTTGAGAGGATCTTTTGGGTTTGGGGAGGTCTTCATTCCTGTTTTCCCTATTGTGTTTTGAAAATTCACCAAAATAGGCCAAGTTTGTAAGTATCTATTGAATTAATATATCCCCCAAACTACTAAGGTTCAACTCAAGTGGGAGACTGTATTGGCTACCAGATCTCTGAGGAGGATTGGGCCTTTTGTTGGGCTAATGACTATGGGGTTGGCAAGGATGTAGGGGGCCAGCTCATGCAATTGAAAACTCTCCACGTTTGGTATAGGACTCCAGTTTTGTTAAAAAAGATGAATCTGGTTGATAATGATGCTTGTTAGAGGTGTCTTCAGGCTGAGGGCACTTTGCTACATATCCTTTGGGAATATCCAAGTTGGTAAATTGGTGGGTTTCACTTAGGGCTAAAATGCAGCTAGTACTGCCGTGGCCCATCCCTATGGACCCCACTCTTCTTATATTAGGCAACACTAATAAGCTCCTACTGTTGTCTAAGTTCCAGCTTCTGTGGATGATGGCAGCGATTATTGAGGTAAATCATCTGATATATCAGAAATGGAGACTAGCAAATGTCCCATCTGTAGAAGAATGGGAAGATGAGTTATGTAGATTAGTGGGATTAGAAAGACTGTCCTACCTGGCTACAGGCAATTGAGTGCTCTATGACAAGGTGTGGTCTCCATAACTTTGTCTTGGGTAGGGATCTAGTTACGGTACTGGAAGAGGAGTTCTCTCCTTTCCCTATAATATCAGGGGATAGCTGGGTTCCTGTTGGGGGGGGGGTTGTAGGTGGATGTAGTACATAATGTCCTTCCCTTCATTCTAGTTATTGGTTATTGGCTGGCTAAGCCAGTATAGAGACCTGTTTTTAGTTATACTGCCAGTTCTCTGTGTTTTTTTTTGTCTGTTTATCTTTATGTTTGTTCATCTTGTTTATATTATTCATCTTGTCTATTCAGTTCCAGTGTTGTTTCCACTTATTGATGTTATTGCTTAGATGTGTTAACTAGTTAGCACTGCTGTCTGGTTGACTAATGCAGAGTTCCTTAGGTGTATTAGTTCTGTGAGGTGTCACCATAGAAAATGGCTATTTTCCCGTTTTTGTATTTTTCGTTCTCTTTGGTATCCCTTTGGTAGAATTTTATGATGTGTACAAATTATTGGTGCACCTGATTGGAATTTGTTATTTTTATTGTTTTTAACTTGTATTACAATACCATAACTTCAATAAACTATTAATTAAAAAAAAAGACCTGAGGGATGCATATCTCCACATTCCCGTCTGGCAATCTCATCTGAGATACCTGAGGTTCACAGTCCTGGGGCAGCATTTCCAGTACAGGATGCTCGCATTTGGATTAGCAACAGCCCCCAGGGTTTTCTCAAAGCTGCTCATAGTCCTGGTGGCTCAACTGTGGCAGGAGGGACATCTTGTCTATCCCTACCTGGATGATCTACTCACTCGAATGCCATCTGTGCTGTTGGTGAGGAAGTCAGTGACCTGGACTCTGGAGGTTTTGGAATACCAAGGATGGGTGGTGAATTGGGAGAAAAGCTCTCTTGAGCCATCACAGACCCTGGAGCACTTGGAAGTGGTGTTCAAGGTGAACAAGGGGAAGGTCTTCCACTTGCCAGCCAGGAAGGAGACCCTGTAGAGAAAGAGGTTCAGTAGATGAGAAGCCAATCATTGGCCTCAGCTCACAGCCTTCTGCAGATTCTGGGCTTCATGATGGCAGAAACAGAACTAGTCCAATGGGCTTGCCTTCACATTCGGACCCTACAGATCAAGTTGAAGTTGACCTGGGATCCAATCTTGGAGGACTATCAGTCCAGGATCCTAATTTCACCCCTCCTACAGAAGTCTCTGAGTTGGTGGGTGAGTTTGGACAATCTGAGCAGGGGGTTTTCTTTTGAAGTCCCTCCAGAGTTAATTCTGACAACTGATACCAGCTTGTCAGGTTGGGGGGCAGTGCTGGACCACATTCTCATTCAGGGGACTTGGTCAGCCCAGGAACATCACTGCACATAAACATTCTGGAGATGAAGGCTGTGCGCCTTGCTCTCCTTCATTTTCAAAGTGCGGTGCAGTCAAAAACAATGAAAATAAGGTCAGGTAATGCTGTCATGGTGGCGTACATAAACAATCAAGGGGGCACAAACAGCAGGGAGATGCTAAAAAGAAGCCACCGATCTCTTGCTGTGGGCAGAGGAGAATTTTCTCTCTGTGTCAGAAGTTCACTTTGAGGGGGAGTTGAACATTCAGGCCAATTGACTAAGTCACAGAACTGTCCATCCAGGAGAGTAGCTAATGAACCCAGAGGTGTTTGACCTTCTGTGTCAAAGGCTGAGTTATCCTCAGATTGACCTGTTCACCTTCAGCCAGAATGCTCAAGTTCAATGGTTCTTCAGCCGCTGCCGAGGTCAACAGGCATAGACAGAAGATGCCCTGTCACAAGCGTGGAATTTTGGCAGGATGCATGCCTTCCCTCCTCTATTGTTCCTCCCCTAGGTCTTTTGCAAAATAAGGCCCTCAGGAAGAAGCGGTCTTCTAATAGCTCCAGAGTGGCCCAGAAGACCATGGTTCTCAGACTTAATGACCTTACTCTAACTCAATGCATACCATTTCATGTTCCAGTGCTGGGGGACCTTCTCTCACAAGGTCCCATTCTGCATCCAAATCCAGGAGTGATGTAGCTTTCGGCATGGCTCCTGAAAGGAGGAGACTCCTGAAATAGGGTTTCTCTAGGAAGGTGATGGACTCCCTGATGGCTACCAGGAAAAATTCCATGTTAGCAGCTTATGCTCATGTATGGGCCACCTTTTCGGCGTGGGTTAGGGGGAAAAATATCTGGACTTCTAAATCTACGGTTCTGCAGGTTTTGGATTTCCTGCAAGAAGAAATGGAGAAAGGTTTGGACTTGAGCACCTCGAGAGGTCAGGTGTCAGCCCTTGAAGCCTCCTTAGGATCATCCTTAGGGACTAACGGGGAGGTTATTCATTTTCTTCAGGCTATCAGCAGGAGTCGACATCTGTTTTGATTTCCTGTTCCTCCATGGGATCTGAATCTGGTCCTGAATGCTCTTTGTAAAGAGCCTTTTGTACCACTTTCTTCAGTATCGTTAAGACATGCTGTCTTACAAGGTATCCTTTTTATTTGCTATGTGCTCAGCCAGGAGGATTGGTGAGCTCCAGGCTTTGCCTCACAAAGAACCATACCTCGTCATGCATAAGGATGAGGTGGTGCTCAGAACAGTCCTGTCTTTCATTCTGAAGGTCCCTTTGGCCTTTCATGTGAACCAGGAAAATTGTCTCCCATCTTTCTGTTCAAAACCTACTCACCCAAAGGAAATGGAGTTGCATAAGTTAGATTTGCTACGGGCAGTTAGGGCATAACTTAGAGGGACTTCTGAGTTCCATAAATTGGATAGATTGTTTATTCTATTCAGAGTGGACAAGAAAGGACAAAAACCTCCAAGGCCACCCTGGCTAGGTGGGTGAGGGCATGCATTACTAAGGCCTATGTTGCAGAAAAACAGAGACCTTCGGCTCTCATCAAGGCTTACTCCACCAGAGCTATGGCCACTTCCTAAGTGGAGAAAAGCGAGGCATCAGTCTTAGAACTGTGCAAGGCAATTATGTGATCCTCCACCCACACATTCACCAAGCACTACAGATTGGATGTTCAAAGTTCTGCTGATGCAGCCTTTGGTCACCGAGTTTTGCAAGCGGCAGTTAGCAGGTAATGTATTTTCCCTGTTCCACAGTTGATGTATGGGACAATATTCTCCGCCACCTGTTTTTTTCATGGGTCTACTTCCTAGAACCCATCAGTAATGAATCCCATTGACAATGTGGAGTGGTACAGAAGAAGAAATTTCTTCATACTTACCATAATTTTCTTCTCTGTTAGCTCCAGCATTGTCAATGGGGACCATCTGGGAGCCTTGCTCCTGTGGGAGAATATTGTCTGGTATGCCAGCACTAAGGGATGTTCATTGTTTTACTTGTAAGCTCTTATTGAAAGTTTGTCTGGACATCCCTTATAGTTTACCTGCTGTGCTTGTATTTGTATAGATGTGCAAAAAAAAAAAAGAGCAGTTCCACATTAGAATGTGGGCTACTAGCATGCAAATTTAATAGGTTCGAATTTGATGATAACTAAAGGTGTCACCTTTGTTGAAGGTGAGTGCTTACATATTTTGCAGTCCTTTTCCCAGTGTTATCTGTTTACATTAATTCCCTTGACAAGTCTGTTCTAGTTGACTTGATGTTGCAGGACCTTCCAAGATAATAGAGAATTGGAAGACGAAAACGTATGCTGCCATTAATTTCTCCTGCCATTACATGCATCACAAGATTTTCAAGAACAAAAAACACATCTCATATAGTGTTGCCTGTACTAGCTGATTCATTCTCAGAACTAGTCCCAGGTCTTTCCACTGCTCTGGTTCTACTGACATCCAGCAGTAATGGATTCTCCTCGGTGTCCGTAGAAAACAAGGAAGTGTAAAGGTTGGCATCTATCTGCTCTGTTTGGTTGCTAATCTCTTTTGAGTTACTCATTTTGGTTAGTTTGGGCTTTCTTCATCCTTGATACAGGTTTTAAAGAAACCAGTGCAACCCAAACAATACATAATGCAGGCAGATAGTGGGTGCACTTGGACGGTGATGCTTTTAAATACCATTTACCATATTTTATTCTGGCTAAAGTTCTAACTGTGTAGACAGCTGATTTGTGTGCTTTTGTGTCAAGACAACTGGTATGATTTATACTGATATATTTTTTTCCATATTCAGAGGCACTGCATGGACAATAGTGACTGGAGAGTTGTGACTGTCTGGAATGTTCAGGTGCCCAGGATTCTACCGATTGCGGCATTGGGCTGTGCCATTTTCCCTAGTAGGGGTGCACATCATACATCAGTAATGAATCCCACTGACAATGCTGGAGCTAACAGGAAAAGAAATTATGGTAAATATAAAGAAACTTCTTCCTGTGCCATAGGACTCCACAGAACAAAAACACTGGAGTAGTAGATACCGTACGAGCAGACAAACATGATGAGGAGCCAAAGACACAACAGTTATGATAGCAGTAGTGCCAGACACAAGAACTGTCTGTAACTAAAAGACTGCAGTGACAAAGAGTTGATGACAGCAGTTATGGCAGTAGCATTGCCCGCAAACTGTCTGAAAGCATGAGACTCAAGTGACAGAGAATTGGAAACAACAGCAGTTGCAAAAGATGTAACAGCAGGCAGGTATCAGCAGCATGCACTAAAAGATAAAAAATCAACAACAATGGAAGCAGTAGTGTCAGACATGAGAGTTGTCTGAAAATGGGAGAGACAAGTGACTAGGCGGTGACGGCAGCATCTGGAAGAAAAGAATCACCATAAGCAATACACTTGTAAGCAAAAAGGCAACTTATTTACTGAAATTGCCTCATTCTAACAAAACAGACAAGAACAGACCATTTTTGGCAAAAGACAAAATAAAATTGTGACACAGATCCATACAGCACAGATGTTGCACACTCATCCAGCTCATGCATGTAGTCCTGCACCCACACACTGCATACTGTATATGCATGCATACAGACAAGCATATCTTTGCTATACTGTACTAACAGATTTAAAATTGAGTTAAAAACTTATTTATGTAGTTTAGCTTTCCCTAGTTATGGATGATCTGTTTTAATGTTTTTGCTTTAAATTTTTATCTTTATGTATTTGTTTTTTATGTACAGCGCCTTGGTTTTGAAAGGCGCTATAAAAATAAAGTTGATTTGATTTGATTTGATTTGGTCTCAGGTGTAGTGGCTGAAGAGTGGAAAATGTCAACTAACCCACAAAGTAGCACTGGAGCATCATCCACTTCAGGATATTGTGTGTGCAGTTATGGATCAAAGCTGGGCAGTCACACAATAGACATCCAACATATCACCACAGTTAGTGCTATATTATTGGGGGACTCCAGTGCTGAAGACAGGACAAAAGTGTAAGATTCAGACAATGAACACAAGACAGCTGCAGTCTGAGACATGTCATAAAGAAAAGGCACTGCAGTATTAGATGCAGTGATGAAAAGTGGCAGTGGTACTGTAGCTTATTTATCTATCTACTGTATCTATCTATCTATCTATCTATCTATCTATCTATCTATCTATCTATCTATCTATTTGAAGTTACTTCAACTGGGATAGCCCCATGAGGAGGATAACAGCAGCATGATATCTCCACAGTTGAAGAAAGGGAGAGTAGGAAGCTGGAGACTACCTACTTAGTTATGTCAGCACTGAGGCAGCATTTAGACCTGCAGAGAAAGTTGAGCTTAGGCCCTACAATTGATAACGTGATCAATATGCCTACTGTATGGATGTGATGCACCAAGCTAGATTCCTAGATATCTGAATACATTGACTTGCTCAATAGTGTTGTCATCTGATGCTATGACTGCAAGACCTAGTGTTGCTATCTGATGTTATGACTATAAGTGGATCAACTGAATGAGTTAGCAAGTTCTGAGATCCAAACACCATAGACTTAATTTCGGTTGCATTAAGGATAAGGTGGTTGCTGACAAATCAGGAGATTGTGTTGAAATTAGATTAGTGTACTGAATTAACCTTGGACATTGTTGTTGCAGTGTAGTAGAATATGGTGTTGTCTGCATGCATATGTTGACGACACCTCTTGCTGTGCTTCAGGAGGCCATTAACAAAAATGGAGAACAGCAGATGGCCAGGACTGAGCCTTGAAAAACCTTTCTGAACATTGAGAGTCATCCCACGCAGGATCACTATCACATAGCTAATGTTTTAAACAAGGCATTTACCGACCTCAGCGGCGTGCTGCCTCCTAGCTTCCTCCAACCCCCAGCTGATATATACCCCACAGAAAACCCAGGGACCTAATCAAACTCCCAACCACTTTTCTACCTTAGAGTTATCACCCCTCACGAGGCTAAAAAATACCTCATAAAAGCTCTTGGAAATTCCAGGACTAGTAGTGATCAGCTTGACCTCAAACTAGTTAGACTCACCCTGGACATAATTCTCACTCCTCTCACCAAAATCCTAAATCTTTCCCTGATATCTGGTGAATTCCCATGGATCTGGAAGGTGGCAATGGTCAACCCTGTCTTCAAAAGTGGAGACAGAGCCAATTTTGTAAACTACTGCCCAATATTAATCTTACCCCCTCTCTCAAAGGTATTAGAGCACATTGTTTCCGACCAACTGACAAAATATCTAGACAAATACAAACTGCAATGCCAGCAACAACACAGCTTCCACAAACAACACAGTACTACAACCGCTCTAGTTGAGTATACCAGATTTATTCACAATGTCCTGGACAGAAGGCTCTTGGTGGGAGCTACGTTCATTGACCTCACCAATGCCTTTGACACCATAAACCATAATCTGCTCCTGGGTCAACTCTCCCTTACCAGCCTCTCCTCTGAATCTGTAGACTGGTTCAGGAGCTACCTCACCAGGAGGGTCTAAAAAGTGAAAATACAAGACACCTTCTCCAAAAACCATAGTGTCACCACAGGCGTTCCCCAAGGTTCTTTCCTTGGCCCCCTACTGTTCAGTTTATTTCTAAACAACCTCCCAAAATCTGTACATGACCACGTTCTGCTTTACGCAGATGACACGGTCCTATTTTCATGCAATGCCGACCCCACTAAGTTTGAAAAGCAAATATAGGCTAATTTCTACTCTGTAGAGCATTGGTTCCTTCAATCCAAATGACTCTTTAATTACAAAAAAACTAAGACCATGTTATTCGCATCATCATGTAGCAAACACCGTACTCACCAACTTCACATTCTTAACAGTCAGAACTCTCCCCTTGAAATGGTCCAAACTTTTAAATACCTAGGAGTGACATTAGATAGCACCCTATCATTCAGCCAACATATGGACTCAGTTGCAAAGTCATCCAATGCAAAACTGGGACTACTGTACAGACATCATCAATGTCTTACTGCTGAAGCACTAAAAATTATAGTAAACAGCTCATTGCTCTCAGTGATGGACTATGGGCTAGCAGTCTATGGGGCTGCCTCCCAATCCTCACTAAAATGTATCAAAACAGTGCTTAACAAAGCTTGTCGTCTAGTCCTAGGCATACCCTGCCTCACTGACACCTGTGAGTTATACTCTCAGACGAGGTGGCTCAACCTTGATTGCCGCATTCAGTATCAAGTTTGCCTTCTCACCAAGAAATCTACTCTTGGACATACCACCCCGGGACAGCAAAGCCTCCTTAACCAGCCTAACACCACAAGATGCATCAGGGGGGTAAACATTTTGACTCTAAGCATCCCCTTCTGCTAAACCACGCAAGGCCAATGGTCCTATGAGTACCAGGCACCACTATGGCTCAATGTGCTTGACATAGGCATTATGAAAGAAGTAAAGCTAGGACCTTTTAAATCTAAACTCTGTATGGCCCTAGCCTCAAACAGCAACTGCGATTGTGGGATGTGATCCCCGTCCCATCTGCTCTCCTCTTATCAGTCTTCCACCTTCCTACTTGCCCTCTAATCTTGCTCCTCTCCCATCCCTACCTTCTGTTCTACCCCCCTGGCTCTCCTCCTTTCCCTCTCATTTCCCCCTTTCTCCCCTCCACCCCCACTGTCCTGCGTCCCAGTGACACTCCTTTTCCCTCATCTCCACTCCTCTCCCTCCTCTGTGTACCTCCTCCCTGTTGCCTCCCCTTCCTCCACCCACCACCTCTCTGCCCAGCTTTCCCATGCTCTCCCATCCTCCCACCCCTCTGTGCCCATGGTCATCCCTTTGCCGCTCCCTTCGTCCTCTCTGCCCCTCTCTCTCGCTCCCCTTTCCCATTTTCTCATTTCCCGACAACTCCCCATCTCCCTCAATTTTCTTTTGGTCACCATCTCCCTCATTTTTACTTTTGTTCACCACCCCCTCCCACCCTGATAAGTCACTGCCCCCCATAGGCTTCATGGTCTCTGCCTTGTCACTTCTCAGCCTGGTAACATGGGCCTTCCTGCTGTCTATTCTTATTAGCACTTCTGATAATAGAACTAATGCTTTAACATGTTCTGACAACCTAGATAAGTGTTTTCATAGCTTACCTAATTTTAGTTCTGGCACACACCGTGTTTCCTGAAACATCCTATATTGATTACTGCCTTATTTTCTTAACTGGACCAAGTGACCTTGTCCTGGTTATTCTATTGTGTGATACCCTCACCCCAAAGCAACTGTCTATATCTGCAAAAGTACGTAACTTTACCAAATGAACCTGTTCTACTATTTTCTGCTCAGTATTTTGTACTCCTTGTTTGATACTTATACTGATTGTAACATTGCCCTACTGTAAACTGAACATTTGATGACTATGTATATGTAACCTCTGTATTTTAAATTTGTACATATGTGATTTCTGTGGTGTGGAACCTCTGTAAAAGAGTCCTTGGCTCGAAGGTACTTTCCTACAGAATAAATAAGAAACCAAAGATTTAAAACAGCAAGGTCAAAATTATGCCTTGTATGGATACTAGCTGTGTATTGTTACTCAGCACAGGGTCATAAAATCGCCAACAAAATATGCGCAAAAAACACTACAAGCAAAAGAGCGCTGACCAAAATAGAGTTGAAAAAAACAACGACCATAAGAAAAGAGCACAACCCTTAGAAAACAATGGAATATTTTGTTTTATTTTGTGCCAAGCTCTGCGTCAACCACAGTGTTTGGCACAGCTGTGCCAAAGCCCTTGGCTGCAATGCAGCCTGATTTTACAGTACAAGAACCCATACATTACAACTAAAAGGGGAAAACTGCAAAACCTGGAAAAGGAAGATGTGGTTTAACCAGCGAGTGGTGACAAGGTGGAATGGTCTGCAAAAAGAAGTAGTTAGTAGCCCAGCCATGAACAGTTTTAAACTAAACCTGGATAAGATATATAAGCAGGACAAAGGGTAGATTCTAGCAAGCACTATGGATGAAAGTCTGACCAGCTTAATACACATCTATGGAACATATGACGGGACAGCACAGTTATGGCAATTTCTTCACTTTACAGCAGTTTGCACCAAAGGTTTGGCACAAGCCCCATAAAATAGGTCCCCCACAGAGGCAAAGTTAGATCAGAGGGGTGCTGGTCTAACTCCTTGCGTTCAGCGCAAGGGACTTGTAGCAGTGCTTTTTTAGCAGGCTACTTACAAAACTGCACTTGCTGCAATGTTTGACGCAAGTTGCCACTTATGTCAAACTCACTGCCACAAGTCCTTTGTGGTGATCTAAACACTTTTTAAAATTGGGCCCCTAGTGTCTTGAGCTTGAGAAGAAGTACTGCATGATCCACCAGTCAAAAGACTTGGAGAGGTCTACAAATATGGCCCCATTGAGGAGACCATTATCCATAGCTATGTGGAGATCATTGATGACCTTGAGCAATGCAGTTATAATGAAATGACCCTTCCTAAAGCTAAATTTCATGGGAGAGAGCAGACTATGCAGATGAGATGCTTGGTCAGCTGTGAGTGAACACACTTTTCAAAAACCTATGAGAGGACATGAAGGGTAAAATTGGTCTTTATTAATTCAGATCCTGTTTATCCCCTCCTTTGTGGAGGGGCACAACTGTAGCACATTTCCAGACAGTAGATATCTCACCAGAGGCAAGAGAGATGTTTAACAGTAAGGTAACTGGGGCACAGATATGATGTGCTGCAAGGCAGAGAAGCTTCAGGTCACGGAAGTTGGCACCAGCACTCTTGTTTGGGCTAGGCTAGGTAAGAGATACATGACACATGGCCATGTTTACTGACCTTTCTAAAGCTTTCAACAAGGTATCCTATCCCTTCTCCTCCTTAGCAAGTTAGAAAAAGCTGGACCATCAGAGCAGGAATCCTTCTGGTACTTTTCTTACCTACCTAACCCTGTTCAGTCTATTCCTATAGGTTGTCCCACCTATTCACTGTTGGTACAATGCTAACCAATTAATCCTATATGTAAAGTAAATAGTGGCCATAACCTTTGGCTTTAAACCAAGACTGGCTCAGATACCCCACCCCACCCTTAAGATCAGTTGTGGCTCAGCTCTGGCATATGCTATATCTTTTCAATATATCACTTTGGATTCTAATTGGACTATTCCTTTGGCTTCTCCATTCACATCAATTTCATGTCCAGCAAATTCCTTCCCAAGCTTGGTACCCTTCACCATTGCAAATCACACCTCACCACTGATGCCAGATGGGAGTGGGTTTATAAAATGATACTTTCTGTTTTTGACTCTGGAGGCACTGTCTATAGAGCAGTATTAAAGGCTTCTTTAACCAGACTGGACACCCTTTACAATGTCTTCTGTCATTCCATACTTGGCATGCACCACTATGAGATATAGTTTAATCTGGGATGGTCTTCCTTGCAAAAAAAGTTTTTTATGCCTATGTAAACATACAGTGCCTTGTAAGGTATACACTGTGTCTAGCACTTTATGTCTGTAACCTGTCTGACTGTCATTAGAAGTTTTGCCTTAACAGGACACCACTGTAAATGAGCTCTGCTCAATAGTTTTTATCCTGAATAAAACTGAACTAGACTGAACTGAAAGTGATTCTTGCATGATACCATGCTGATATTCAAGTTCTGAAATAACAAGCTCTCCAGCTACCTCTCCTTCCTTCTTATGCCATATACTCCTACTGCTTCACATTCTGTCACTTGACCCCCACTCTTTTCTTACTCCTTAGAACTGCCTGTATGCCAGACAAGCTCAATTCTCCTGGAGACTCTCCCCTCCAAAAAAACCCTCCCATCTTAGATTCAAACCTCTGATTCACAGATATTCTTCAAGAAGCAAATCAGGGAACTCTCCTGACTTTACTGTGACTTCTCCCACTCGAGCTGACGACCAAGCCAGGTTTTTAATTTATCTGATTATCTTCTTTGCATAGTGTGTAATTGTACTTGGTATCTGTTCTTTACTTAGACGAACAAGCTCTCCTAAATATTTTTCTTTGCTGTACAGTGTTTTGACAATTAAAGAGCCCTTCTTGCAGTTTGGAGACCATTGAAAAATATATTTTTATACACCATTTAGATTCTATTTATTTTTCCCCTAATTCTTGTCCTTAAGTTCTTTAATACTAAGGAAAATTGCTCAAAAACAGGACTTCTGCCCTACCTGCTATGGATATTTTTCTACACCTGACATCACAGTTCTGTTTATGATATCACAATGTGTTGCTGGGGAGATAATTGTGATGTCATAAATAGGACATTATGATATCAGGTGTAGACAAGTAGCCAGAGCAGGTAAAATCTAGAGGACAGTAATCTTGTTTTCACGCACCAGTCCTCAGCAAAAGAAAAATGGAGAAATAATAACAGGCAATTTATGAAAAATCAAGTAAATTGTGTCTAAAGCTTACATTTTCAAAGCTCCCCCAATGGTGTCAGGGGTCTTCAAACTATTGCACATATGCATTTTGTTGTGTTACCCCTTGTACCTTCCACCTGACACAAAAACTATTTGCAGCTCATTGTGTTCTCTCCTGAACAAATTAAATGCAGCAAGTAGCAAGCATTTCACTACTGAAGTTGTGTGCCTTATTAGGCATGAATGCCTGTCCACATCATCTTTCCCTGATTTTGCTTGAATGAAACATGGTTTATGCAGTAATGTAATGATATTTAACATTACCATTGACAGAATTGTTATTGGCAGAATTTTTAGATGAAATACAATGTAAAGTGGTTTTCTGAGAACAACGATATTCCACAAAAGTGGGATGGTAACTTGTGTTGGGGGGAGGCTTTTTTAATGCATTCTGCCTCCCTCCCCATATAAAAACGTACTCATCATCTCATCTTTGATATCATAGTATTGTTGTTAGCAGAAAGGACTAATGGTCCATCTTGTCCACACTTTCTGATACATTGCACTGACTATATCCTGATTTGAATGCTGACACACATCCGAGCTTAACTGCTGGAATATTACTATACCACTACTCAACCCCTAAAGCCATTCTCCCTCAGCAATATGTCTAGTCCCACCGTAAATGCCTGAATAGTGTCAGTTTTCGATCCCTCACTGAGTAGGCAATTCCACATACTGAACACCTGAAGTAATGCTGTCTAATGTTTCCCCTTATCCTGCCCTCTCTCAGTATGAAGGAATGTCATCATGCTGTGCTTGCACCAAACTGGAATGACAGTGACACTTCAGTTCACACCATGTATATTGTGTACAGTATGAGATAACTGTATCTCTAATGCTACTTAAAGAAAACAAGGCTGTCAGACTCGCAAAGTAGTATAATATTCTTCCTGTTCAAACCATAAAATGGAAAGGTATCATCATTCTAACAATTTAAAGTGCACTCTAATATGTCAAAGGGTCAAGCACTCAGGATAGCAAAAGCTGCTGTATAGAGACTTGCAGGGCATTGTTGAGATGCTGCTTCCTTTTGCCGGTCCTCAACATACATTATTAATAAAAAAGTAGCTTTGCCTATAGAGACTGTTTTCCCTTATTCATTCCATGTATATTTAATGTAAATGTACCTCAGTACCAAAACGCCCATCCATAAAGGCAGTTTGCTTGGAGTCCCAAAGGTATCCTTTATATGCAGGCTTAGATTGCATTGCTTTTAGATCAGATTTGTTCTTTCCTCACAGCCCTTCCCTGAAGATTCCTTCTGAGACGGTTGTGTTGTAGTAACACTAAACAGAGAGGATGCTGGATCCCCCATAGAACACCAGCTGTTAAAATATGGCTGGTCCTACCAGACAGTCTTCACAGCTCAGGCAGCAGAGGCTGACACAGTGGCCACTAGGGAGCCCTGGTTTAGTGAGAGGACTCAGGTGTTCTGCCCTGGGATTGGCAGGGGGCTGGTCTGTTAGTGAGGTGAGTTACTCAGTTCTTTGAGAGGAAGGGAGCAAGCAGTTTTTTTTGAATTGAAACACCCTTTGCTGGCTAACCATGGAGTGGCACTGGTGTTCACATGTGGATAAAATATGGCTGTGCCAAACCTGGGTATCTGGGAGGCAGGTCACAGGGAAGGCACATTATATAGCAACTGGAATTGTCTCCCTGTCCCGGCTAGGCATGAACTTCTCCAGAAGATGATCCTCCCCATCCTTGACTACTGCAACATAGTCTACGGTGACACTCCCAAGACATCCTCAGCCAGACTGGATACCCTCTTTAACTCCTTCAGTTGCTTTGCTCTGGATTGTCTTCCTCTCACTCACCACTATCAACTCAACCACTCCCTGGCATTTCCCTCACTAGAAAATAGACATCTTCTCCATTGTGCTAAGTTCATCTCAAAACTTTGGTTTGGTTCACTCCCATCTTATCTCTGCTCCTGTCTCACAGTCCCCCCTACCCCCACCCATTTACTTAGGTCCTTTGACTCACGCACTTTGGGTGTCCCTCGCTGAACTACTACTGTTGGCCTGGCTGCCTTCTCATATAGATTCCTTAAACTGTGGAATTCCTTCCCCCACCAGATCCACTGTTCTTTCTCCCGTTCATATATTTCCTCAGCCCTACCTAATTCCCTCACTGTGAACTGTACCTGCAACTGATCCTACCTGTATTGTACTGCATCTCTTGCACTGTAAATGATTATCAAAGTATTGCACTTATGGGCCTTGCCCACTGAACTCCGTAACGAATTACCATCTGTCACACTTAATAATTCTGTTACTGCTTATTATTTTGCCTCTCTGCTGTGGTGGTCTACTGTATTTGTACTGTAAATTGCTGATTGATCACTGTATGTTGTTAAGTATGTATGTATGTAGTGTATGTTATTTTCCAAGTATCCTTTCCCCAGGACGCACTGTGAGATGAACAACTTCTTGTTCAGTGTGCCCTTCCTAGTGAAACAAACAAACAAATAAATAAATAAAAGGACATCTGATACACCCCCCAAAAAACAATAACATGCTTGATAGTAGTGACATTAGTAGTTTTATACCAGACTAGTCACCATTTTATTTTTAGTATTAGGGCACTTGAAACTCTTAATCAAAAAATTCTGAAAACTTAAATTGAAACAAGGCACTCTTCTATAGAAATAATAAAAACAGCAATCCCTCTGCTCACTAAAAGTATATCTATATTATTACTTGAATATCTTTTTGCATACATTCTAAATTTATTCAGAATTTAAATAGCAGCCACCTTAACTAGTCATGACTAGTCATACCTTGATACCTACAAGCTGTATAAGGAGAGCTGCCTTTCACTGCAAGCCTATAATTTCTGTACAGGCTGTGTTTTAAATACTGGTTCATGTTCAGTTATGTTCAATCTTTAGTGATCTTTTAGCAAACCCAGCAGATGATGTTTCTTATTATAAAATAAATGGAAAAATGCTGAAAGCTCATTGGTGGATAACCAGTTTCATTAGTGATTTTCATTTAATTTCATTCTTATTTTTTATACTTGTAGGCCAATGGACATAAATGCCCATTTTCATTAGTGACAAGTTTAACACATAATAATAAAATGCAATCAAATACATAAACAGGTTCAAGGCAAAGACAATATAATCAATAAGTATCAAAACATTGGCAGGTAGTTTTTATACATAGATGACCATTAAGTAAACATTTAATAATTGGAATAGTGTTTACATACCTAATTTCAACTGGGAAAGAGTTGTACTAGAAGGGGCCCTATATATAAAAAAGTTATCTGACTAAATGATTTTTTAAAACATAGAACTATATGGTATATTGCCTGAACAGGGCTGATCTGGAATTGTATGAGTATGCATTGATCTTAAATAAAATTGAAATCCCTGAGGGAAGTATATCCCCCCAAATTTTTTTACATTAGTATAGCCAGACTAGACTTGAATCTATCATCCAGTGAAAAACAACTAGTAGAAGAATATAAATCTCAGCAGTAAGTACATCTTGGTAAGTTGGTTATGAACCTGCAAACAGTGTTATATACCACTCGCAGCTTAGAAATGACAGTTTCATTGGCTGCATAGTAAACAGTATGTCCATAGTCCACCATAGAAAATAGGAAACTACTTGCTAGCAGTTTTCTAGTCTCTGGGGTCAGAGAGTTCTTGATCCTAAACAGGGCACCCAATTTCTGATAGATTTTATTAATCAATGATTCAAAATGGTGTTCAAATGTCAGGGCCTCAATAATATTTATGCCGAGGTACTTAAAACATTCCACTCTTTGAAGTGGTTCACCATTGAGATCACAAATCACTTTTTCAGAGTTCCTAGCTGTCCTTGGCTGAAAAAAGTTCATATATTTAGTTTTTTTGTACTGAGAACCATCTTTTGGTTTAATAGCCATGTCTGAAATTAGGTAAAATTTGTGTGGACCTGGTCTATAGATTTGTTTACATCAGCATTAGTATTAATTATTACATCATCATCTGTGTACAGGATAACATCTGAATTTTTACAGGAGATGGGAATGAAATTTAAGAATAGTGTAAAGAGAAGAGGACCCACAATGGATACCTCAGGTACTCCACATTGAATAAGAAGGGGATCCCAGCACAACCTCACAGGTGAAACTGATGCCCACAAAATAACCTACTTACAACGTTAAAGTACGTAAACACATAAATGGATCAATTTTATCATCACAATAAGGAACTTCTTGGCATCTGCCAATGGTATAATGTCACTTTTCATTTTGAGTGGTTGAAGGTACTCAGCTTGTGGTCTTGTGCCTCACACTGCACCCAAGGTGCAATGTTATTCCAGCATGACACATGCCCTGGTGAGCCTTATTACATCACACAGTTGGTAAGGATCAAATTGGAACTGCAAGATGCAGTTTACACCCCTGTTAGTCACATACATTGTTGGAACAGCACATCCATGTTCTAGTACAGAACTCTGTGTTTGAAAGGAGCATACAGTCATCAAACAGGTCTAAAATGGCCCTTAAAGGGACACTGTCAACCTTTTTTGCATCATATTATTTCTAGTTAAAAGCCCACTTTTTATGATTGCTTACCTTCTCTAAAACTTGTTGACGTTACTGATTGTTTTATCAACCTCCTTGCTTAGCAGATCTGAATTGTTGCACCCAACCTTGTTCTGTTTCAAATTCTTGATCTGCTCTTATTCTGTACCTTCTGAATATTAAAAACACCCCCAAACAGTGCAGCCACTCATGATGTAATAGTCTCCTCTACACCTACTGCATTATGAGTGGTTAGACTGTGTTGGGGTGTTCCCGAGTCCAGGAAAGATGTAGTACGAGGTGATCAAAGAATGTAAACAAACATGTTTTTGTGTGATGACATCAGTAAGGGGGGCAATCTGTTTTTCACTTTTTAAAGGAAAAAATGTATAAGACTCAAAGTACCAAAGTACCAGCTACATCAGCTGTTTGCAGGGAACGAGAAAAATCATAAAATGTGTTTTTAGACTTGGGACACTTTGAGGCCTGAGGGGGTTGACAGTGTCCTTTTAAGCCTAGCATGTGAATAATAAGCATCCATGGGTTTATTATATGGCTAGTAAAATGAAAAATAACAGAAGTAGAACCAGTGTTTAATTAAAGTATCAATGGTACTGAGAGGCTTCAAAGTACCCTAAACAGAATGGGACACCAGTGGAAATGAGCTATGGCATCACAGCTAGGCAGTTCTGTGTAAATAACTTACTTGTAAACTGGGAATATACACCTTTTAAAGTCTTTTCCAATGACATTCACAAGTTAGAGCCTGGAGTTCAGTTGCAACATTCTGGGTCAGCTGCAGATGTCTGACTGGCAAGTGCTTTACTTGAAACAGCACAGGGCTGCACCACTTTTTGTGCACTTTCAAACAAGAGAAACAATCTTGCAATAGTAAAAAGAACCTCTAGCAACAGCTATTTCCTTGGATTCCAAGGTCAGGAAAAGCTAAATCCTTGAAAGATGAGCAGCAACCGATGCTTTGGCTTTGTGGGACCAGACACGTTTCATGTCTTGTTATTGGCATAGTAAGTGAAAAGTGTTATAGTAATTTAAATACTGATCAGAAAGAAGAGTATGTAGAATGCCTGAATGGTACACAAAAGCAAATGCTTTCCAATTTGTGTTGTTTCAGTAAACACACGTACACCCGAAAGTCTCAAAACCAGCAGAAATCATATGTATGCAAATCTCTGTATGTGGTGGGGTCAGGCATAACCAGATCAAAAATGTTGCAGTTGATACCATACTTTGTTTAACATATTACTACTCAAAGCTCACAACTGACTCACACATGCAAAACATAGAGTACCAACGATCTGCAAAATCTGCACAAAAGAGTACACATGATGATAATAGGCGGACGCTATTGCTTGCCACCTGAAAACAGATTCTGTAGGGAAAAATATTTGCAGGTTTAAATCAGTTCTTTATTACCAAGACCATGTGGTGTAATCTGTCTAATGAAATAATTCATACACATAGGACAGGACTTCACTTTGGAAGTCAGGAGTCGATCAGATAGTTTGGAGATACTTAAAGTTAAATCAGTCTGGTGTGGACCGATTCATCACCTTGACAAAGAGTAATGGATTAGAGTAGGTGATCTACTAAACAATAAAGTACTACATGGGTTATGTTAATCTCCTGCTAATCTGAGAAGCTGAGTGCCACATGTCCATAAGGGGTAATTAACTGGATATTAATATAACTCATGGAGTACCATATTGCTATTATTATAATTTCATGCACACATTCTTGATCATTAATATGCTTTTGAATATGACTTCTCTTATTTTAGATGTTGTTAACATAAAATAGTCCTTCTGACTTACATTATTCTTTTAATTTGGATCTATGTATACCTTAGTTGGTTGACAAGGGATGCATTACACATTAAATTCCAAGCAGTGAATCATGCCAACCCATGGGATACAGCTTGTATTAACAAGGTGGTACTGCTCATGGAGCTGGCTACTGGTGCTAATGAGCAAAGTGCTAGGGTTAGTGGTCCACTGAATAGACTGAGGTTTTGTTTGTATATACCGCTTTCACTGCTGCCACAATAAATATGTTTAATTGCCACAAGCAACTTTTTTAATTTGTCTTCCTTCTCTGGAAAACTTGGTGAAATATATTGCAGTTTTTCACGAGTGCAGTACCACCTGTCCTTGCATCATTTTGTCCTGCTGCAAAGAGCAGAAATACTGAACTGGTTCCTTCGAACCTAGTAAAAGGTGTATAGATTCTTTTTGAATGAAATTGCCTTCAGTAACGAGCAAAACAACTGAAAAATCCTTCAGTTCAAATTCTGAAGGAACTTTGTGTAATTGAGTTGTGATAATGCCAACAGTGAACATTTTGATTAAAACTGGACATACTTTTTAACTACCTGTGGTTATTCCTCCTTTCTTGTTTTTCCTGTGGTTAACCTTCCTAAGCTTTTCTTAACCCCTTTCAATCCCACTTAGCCTCTGTCCTTGCCTAATAGCTAATGCAGCTGTTGATGGCCTGTGAAGTGCTTTGAGTTGCAATGCATATGAAAATACTGTATAACTCTAAATTACATTCCTTTTGTTTGCATCCAGAAGGAAGCCTGTACATAATCGTGCCTGTGTCCTAAAAGGAGGGGCATGAATTCCTTCTGCAACATCCAGCAAGAGAGGGCTTTATCCCTGTAACAGCTGCTGAGAAAGTCCACTCCTGTCATGTGCAACCCCCTCCAGGAGTCAAACAAATTAGATATCTTGGAGTAATTGTATTCCACAACCTCCTTTCCATCCCAGCAGGTTGTCTACTGTATTTAGGGTGCTACAGAATTAACAGAAAACTATTGAACGCTGAAAGGTGTAGAGAGGCAATTCCAGTCATGATGTTATCTGAATACAATATCACATTCTCTAACTAATCTAAAGAAAACCCTACATAAAAATACTTTTTAAATTCTACAGGACCTATTTTATAATTTCAGTAAGGTACTCCAGAGCATGAGCATGCTGATTAACAAGACTTCTCAAGAGGTGGAAGGAAAGAGGCACAGCTGAGGGCCTCACAACACACCCAATGTGTGACATTATCTCAGCATAACACACACCCTCTCAAGCTTTATTTTATCAATAGGGCATGACAGGCAGAGCACGGTAGTGGGATAAAGGCATGCCTTAGGTGAGATAAAGCACGGCACCAAAGGCTGAGTGATTCTATAACCCAAAGAGTTCTGTTAACCCACCACAGCACACCCCCTGGAGTGTCTTACTGTGATTATGAAATGGATGCATTATTATAAGTGGCAAAATACTGTTTTATTTTAAAAATGTTTTTGGTAAGTATTTAAAATAGTTAAAGAAACCAAGCAAAAACAGAAGAAAAAGAAAAATCCTATTCAATCAGTTGATTGATGAATAAATGAATGGATGAACCAACCAATCAATACATTTGTTTATTTTAATTATCAAATGAGAAAAAAATACCTTTAAGCAGATGTTCCTTTACAATGGTGTTCCAATCAGAATAAGTACAGCATTATTACATTTAAGCCATTGTATTGTTGCCATCTGGCCAATAGGTAGCATTAGCACTATGTAAGCGGCAGCGTTTTTCATTAAGCAAAGGGGTGGGCAAGACTGAGGAAGCTAATGGTAGCACTGTTTGTCATGGCAGCATCACCTACAGAAACAACATTGTGGCATTTGAAGAGAATGGCATTATATGCTTCCAAACAAAATGACAATGTCTGGGGAGGGTGGCATTATATGCAATTGTTGATGTAGTTTATCATGGTACCTTCATGTAGTTTGGCACCAAGTCTTCAAGGGGTGAGCATGGTTAGCATGCTCTAGTCTGCAGACTACAGCTGACCATAGTTGGCATCAAATGCAGGCATCTGCAGAGGTAAGGGAGCTGCGATTGGCAGCTGAACAGCAGGATTTGAGAGAGGGAATGAGTTGCAGTGAATGAGAGGAAGCAGAGAGAAACACTACTGTTTGGAAGTGATACAGTATACAGTATAAGGAAATACAGTATAGAATCATTGAAAATAAATGGATGAATTATTACCCTCTGACAAGTAATGCCAGGGCAGCCATATTTACTGTGGATGCTTTAGTTTAGCAGAGAGGTTGTTCGGTGTGTGTGTGTGTGTGTGTGTGAGCTCAGGATGGCAGGTGGCAGAACCTTCAGTTTGCAACTGTGCTGGGACATCTGCATGAGTCAAATTAGCTCCTGGCCAATCAAGTTCCAGAATTCTTTTTATCCATTTCATAGTGCGTTATTAAGCAATAGGTCATGTCTTATGCCCTTATTAGAACCAACAATAAATAGAAACATGGCAACATAGAAGCTGACGGCAGATAAGGACCACAAGGCTCATTCAGTCTGCCCATTTTTTCTACCTCATGAATGTGCCATAGGCTTGTACTCTGTCAATGGCCTATCAATTCATGCTCATCTTTATTGCTGTTTTATGCCTGTCCCATGCCTTTTTGAAGCCCTGCACTGTATTCATACCCACCACTTCCTGAGGTAGGCCTTTCCATACATCCACCACCCTTTCTGTGAAAAAGAACTTCCTCACATTCCCCTTAATTGGCCTCCCTTTAATCTCATGCTGTGTCCTCTTGTTCTGATATTTTTCTTATATTGGAACATGCTAGAATCGTTTACCTTGTTAATGTCTTTAAGTTGTTTGAATGTTTCAATCATATCACCTATCTCCCTCCTTTGCTCTAGGGTATACATATTGAGCTCCATTAATTTGTCTTCATATGTTTTCTGATGCAGTCCCTGCACCATTTTGGTTGCCCTTCTCTGGACTGCCTCCATTTTGTTAATGTCCTTGTGAAGGTGTGACCTCCAGTACTGCACGCAGTACTCCCGATGGGGCCTAACCAGTGTCTTGTAAAGAGGGATTATTACCTCCCTCTTATGACTTGTGATACCCCTGCTAATACACCCCAACATCCCTCTAGCCTTAGCTGCTGCTTTAGTGGTCTGCTTGGATGATTTCATGTCATCTGTGATGATGATGCCTAAGTCTCTTTCTTCCCTTGTGATTGCCAGCAACTCCTCTCTCAACCTATATGTGGCTTCAGAGTTTCTCTTCCCTATGTGCATGATCTTGCACTTCTTTGCATTAAACCCCAGTTGCCACTCTTCCGACCATTTTGCCAGTGTATCCAGATCTCTTCTCATTCAGCCCACCCCATCTGGATCATCTACTCTTTTGCAGATCTTGGTGTTATCTGCAAACAGACAAACCTTACTCTGCAGTCCATCTGCAATGTCACTGATGAAGATATTGAAGAGGACGGGCCCCAGGACTGATCCCTGAGGTACCCCACTTGTGACTTGCATCTCTTCTGACTGTATACCATTTACCACCACTCTCTGTTTTCTGCCCGCCAACCAATTTGCCACTCAGTTGACCAACTTCTGACCCAGCCCGAGCGTACCCAACAGGGAGAAATGTCTCTACACAGTTAAGTATGGCATGGATGCCTCAACATCTGCTACAGATTGCTGGCATTAAATTCTGAATGCTTTAGCCAGCTAGACTGTCAGTGCTGCATCAAAGTTCTTGGAAAATGTTTGAAAATGCTGAACAAGCTGCTCGGGATCTCACAGCATTATTCCCCGACCTGTTCAACCAGTGCTGATCCAGTGGTTGCTGTTTTGGCTGGGCTACTTAAGTAAGCTATCTGCCTCTTTAAACTACCAGTCTGAAACACGTAACTAACCTGTGTTTGTATCCCGGTAATTGTGTGGAGCTCGTATCCAACCCTGAGATGTCTCTCTATATTTGGCATTAATCCCCGGGCTGGAGTGTGTGGCTGCACCATCCCCGACTGCTACTGACCTGGTGCTTATGCGGATATTCCTCAGGAGATTGCACTACTCCTCCTTATAGACTTTCCAGGTTCCTATGGTTTGACTGCCCGCCCTAGGTCCTTGGTCCCTGATTGCTTCTGCTTGCCAATGCTGATGTATGGAGGACTTAAAATTGATCCCGAGTCTGTTTTTTGGCTTTTTTCCCTACTCGAACGTGCTAAGGACATGTCCTGCTCGACTCTTTGCACTATTGTGAGCTACCACATGAATGTGCGAATGTCTTCAACCCCCGATTACTTTATAGTGAGAAAGATTGTATCTTCTTTTAATCCAATGGACCTAAAAAGATCAAACTTTTTTGGGGAGGATATGCAGAGCCTTATGCTCATAGCCACGAAGGACACTACTTTTTACCCCTTTGTCTCTTTTTTTGTTTGCTTTCTGATTTTTTTTTTCATATTATTCTACCCATAATATAAATTGGGCACGCTGTGGCTTGACCCATCACCATATATGGCTTACATTATTACATTAGCTTCACCTATTATAGCTAATCAAATTGATTACAGCCCATCTTATCATAAAATTAGATGTGGGTCTCATTGGCACAAAGGCACACCAGTTCCTTAAGTACATACTATGTTCAGGACAGGGCACATTATATGTGTGCTCAACTGCGCCCTTTTCTTTGAGCTTGTCTCTTTCTTCCTGGCATTGTTTTCTTTTTTTTATTTATTCTTGTATTTTTATTTTCCCTTATTTCTATACTCCCCCCTTCCCCTCCCCCCTTTTTTATTTTCTCTCTACTCTCCTTACAGGGTTTGTTACTATCTGGACATGTTATAGAGCAACCTTTCAAGTACCGGAGATGAATAAGGATTGGATTTAGCCTGTCTTCCCAGGCTTGAGATAGGGTCATTAAGTAACAATTAGTTCATTAGTTATATAGTTAATTGTTAGCAGAAATATAATAGATATATAGTCAAGCTATAGTTAGCCTTGCAATTATTTGATTTTGCAAAGGTGTTAGGCTTAGTCAGTGTTAAAATGTTCCTATTAACAAAAAAATGCATGGTAGATGGTTTACTTATTGGTTGGGGTGGGGATGGGGATGTACATGGCTGTGCAGTTGTTGAGGAAGCAGTCATGAATTGGAAATTGGGTTTAGAACCTCTATTACCATTATCCCATTATGGGTTCTTCCTAACTGTAACAGTTAATGTTATACTGTGGCATTCAGGGGGTGTTTCAAAGGTTTTTCTCTAAGGATTTAGATTTCTCAGGTAGATTTTGGAAGGGAATATGGGATATATTTAAGGGTTGTCTACCACTGCAAGCAGGGCTCTTTTTCTCACCCTACATACTTTGGACTGGTTGTTTCCTAAAAAATCACTTGCAACCTGCTTTCACCTTACCACTCTTTATGGCTGGGTATAACTACTGTTCTTGAAATATAAAGGGTGCCCAGACACCTGCCAAGTGAACAAAAGTTTTACTTCATCTCAGAAACCTGCAAATTGATATAGCTTTTTTACAAGAGATGCATCTTTTGCCTAGTCAGGTCCATTATTTATGTAGAAACTGGGCTGGTCAAGTGTTTGGCTCAGGCCTTGACTCACGTAAACAAGATGTGGCTATATTATATCCCACAGAATTCCATTTCACCTCATTCAAGAAATTGCAGATCCTGGAGGTAGATTTGTTATTTTGAGGGCCCTACTGGGTCACTCTGAGGTAGTACTAGGTTCTATTTATGGACCCAACTCCGATGACCCTGAATGTTTTGCAAATCTCATGACTACACTAGCTCCCTGGACTATGCTTCCAATAATCCTGGGGGGTGATTGGAACCAGGTCTTATTGAATAGCATAGACAGAACTGGACAGGTCAGGCTAAGTTTATCCACAGGACAAAAAAAAAACATTCATGAGATGATGCACTCCCTTGGTCTCACCGACCCTTGGAGATTCATGCACCCAGGCAGTAAAGAATGTTCTTTTCACTCCAACCCCTATCACCCTTTCTCTCACATAGATTACTTTATTATGACTGTAGATCATATTACAGGTGTTTCTCTAGCTTACTACTCCTCAAAGTTCATCTCAGACCATCATATTGCCCACCTTCACCTAGACCTGTCAGCCAACGTTCATAAACATAGAATCTGGAAGCTTAACAATCAAATTTTGAAAACTGAAGACCACATATAACACCTCCAAACATTTATTAGCAACTTCATGGAACTTAACTCTCCACACATAGAAAAGATTTTCTATGGGGTTCACTGAAATGTGAATTGAGAGGTGAGCTAATTCGCCTTGAAACTTAGCATACAAAACAAACAGCTGCTGCTCTTTCCTCCACCCTGGATCAAATAGCAGCTGCAGAAACTCAACTTTCTCCTTCTTCACCCATAGAAGACTGGAAAAAGGTTAAATCTCTCCATGCCCAATATAATCAACTATTGGTAGAAGAAGCTGAATTTCTTATGCTCCATACCAAAGTATCTTACTTTGACCAGGAGGAAAGAGCTGGGAAACTCCTAGCTCTTTGTCTTCGTACCTAAGCCACTGACAGAATTGTTACCTCCATCTACTCTATTACTGGCAAGCTACTCACCTCTCCCCCAGGATATTGTTGAGGCTTTCCGTGTCTACTATTGGCAATTATATGCATCTTCTACAGCTCCCTCCCTCACCCCAACAGCTGAACGATTTCATTCAGGACATTAACCTTCCAGTCCTGTCTGATCCCCAAATAGCCAGTTTAAAAGCCCTTATTACACTAACAGAAATTCTAGAAGCTATTGATTCCCTCCCTTCTGACAGATCACCTGGTCCTGATGTTTTTTTGACCAACTTTTATAAAATGTTTAAAGACTCAGTAGGCCCTGTTTTCCTAGATACCTTTATATATTTGAGAAAGGTATATCTGACATCTCTCTAACCCAGGCCACCATAGTTGTTCTTCCTAAACCCGGTAAGGATCCCCTTTGTGTTCCCAACTATAGACCCATTTCTCTAATCAATGTAGATCTTAAAATCCTAGCCAAAATCCTCTCTTCTAGATTAAGCCTAATTTGGGATTCGCTGATTAGCAAAGAACAAGTTGAGTTTGTTAAAGGCAGACCTTCGTCTGACCATTTTAGGAAATTAGCATATCTTTTTTCTGCATCCAGGGAATCCTCAGTACCTGCAGCTCTGGTTTTCCTGGATGCAAAGAAAGCTTTTGAAAGGATCTCATGGGACTTACTCTTCATGTTGCTACCCAAGTACCATATCTCCCCAGAATTTATACCTTTTTAACCCATATATAGAACCTCTCATTGGAAAACTCAAAAGTTCTGCACTTATAAGAGGTATATCCATTTACAATTCAGAATATAAAATCTCTGACTACGTGGATGATTTACTCCTGCATATCTCCTACCCAGCCCGTCTCTCTCTGCTGTCTTTCAGATTACTTCCCAGTTCAACTCTATCTCGAATTACAAGTTAAACCTGAGAAAAACTGAATATTATTTCTCCTCAATAAATACACATTGAAAGCTAATATTGCTCACCTGGGGTTGCAGTGGCATACAGACAAACTAAAAAAAACTTAGGGATTAATCTTCATTCCTCCCCGTACAATGAAAAGGCTTAATTTGGATGCTATTATCAATACACTAAAAGATTATTTTAAACGGTCAAAACTACACTTAACCCTGTGGGGGCATATGAGCATAATAAAGATGAATGTACTACCTCATATATTATACCCTCTACACATGTTCAGTTGGGCTCTCCCATTACCATGGTTCTCACAAGTTCATAGAATCATTAGCTCTTTTATATGGATGGGGGAAAAACAGACAAATTACCTTAAACCTACTCTCCAAAAAACAGTTGGAGGTCTTCAAGCCCCTAATTTTTACCTATACTACCTAGCTATTCACTTAACCAGACTTAGACACTGGTTCTACCCTATGGACAAGGCTCTGGAATCCTCTTGCAGTCCCCTAGGGGTTAAAATTGAACATGCTCTGTGTTCGGCACATGACATTTACCCTAGAGCTCTCCCTTTCACCAATAAAAAAAAATCTCCCCAAACACTTTAAATCCACACCTCTAGGCCCCATGCTTCAAAAACAATACCAACTAAACACTTTCCTAAAAATGGATGCATATAGAAACAGAGTTCAATCTCTTTTTCATAACCCTAACCTTTTAATCTTGGGTAAGACTCTTAAACCCCATCTTTTTTGGCCAGGAATGGGTGTTGAAAAGGTGGAACAGCTAGTTAAAGGGCAAAAGCTGATCTCATTTCAAGAAGCTTGCTCCCTTTTGAAATGGTCCACTACCCATGTCTTTAAATATTTTCAATTGGCTCACATGTTGAGGCAACACTTTGGTTCAGGGTCATGGACCAGATCTTTTACATCTACCCTTATTACATATATTAACTCTGCCCCAACCTCCTATTTGATATCATATACATATGAATACTTACTATATACTAAAGCTGTGTTAGAGGGCCAAACATTTTACTGGTGGGACAACATGCTTCCAACAACTACCCCCTCTAGGTCTTGGTCAAACATTTGGAAACACCTGTTTAAAAACATTAAATGGGACAGACACAGATATAAGCAATTTCAAATTAATCATAACCTATAATATACCCCAGTTAAACTCCACCAAATGGGTAACCTATTCTCTGGCCAATATCCCAAATGTTAAGATGTAGATGTGGATTTACTCCAGATGTTGTGGTCTTGCGAAAAGATTACCCCCTTTTGGCAAACTATTCAAAGCCACCTAGATCCATTACTTACATTATCTAATAGCTTTAATCCTGAAATTTGTATCTTGGGAGAATATAAGGAGCTGAAAGGGTACACTCAAAAAGCCCATATGGCCCTCATTTCAGCATGTGCTAAGAAAGTAATTTTGAGACATTGGCTAGATTTGACTACCCCCAGCCATGTAGAGTGGTTCAAGGAAGTCATGTTTGCCTTGCAAGCTGAACGCATTATCACAGGAATCACCAACAAGATGGACAAATACAAACAATATTAGGAACTGCTATATACCCTTATATCAATCCATTAGAACTGTCACGTGCATTATTGTTCTCTAAGATCATCTCTGCCCCCCCTCCTGTGAGCATTTATAGTCTGATCTGTACTAATTCAATCTTTTGCAACCATCCTTAAACAGCATCCAGTGGTAGAGGGGGTGGGTTGTGTGGGCGCTGTGGGTTGGGAGGGTTGCAGACAACTGTAACTAACTACAATCTTCTAATTCTGATACTTCTTCACTGTATGCTGTATATTCAACTATCTAGATTGTACTGACTGTACTCCATGTCAGCATTTTCATGTTGTCTGTAAATGTGATTAATTCTGGAAAAATAAAGCATACTTAATTAAAAAAAAATAAATTATCTCAAAACAGCATGGCTCAACAGCAGTGCTAACACCCCTGTATAGTGACCCAACAAGTGATTCTTCCTCAGAAAGTCAGGAAGAATCACTTTTTGGGTCGCTACGTAGGGGTGTTAGCCCTGCTGTTGAGCTATGTTGTTTTAAAATAATGTTATAAAAACTCCCACCCACAGTTCTTGGAGTGTGCTCAGCTTTCTTTTCCTCTTTGTGCTTCTTTGTGTGGCTGGATCACCTTTTGGGGGGCAGATGTGCACTTTTCTTGTTTTCTACTGCTGTGATGATGGTAATAGCCTGTCAGTCTTGCTTGTGTCCTTTGTTCTGTTAACATGTGTTGCAATAACCCTCTTCATTCCCAGCATATGGAGGTGGGGCTCCCACTCAGTCTTTGAGACTGGCATCTGAGCTGGCAGTACAATAGTCTGTTTAACATGAAACAGCAAGGCCACTTTTGGTATGAATGAGGGCACTGTTCTTAGAGTTATTCGGTCCTCATGGAATGTCAGATATGGTTCCCTGCATGAAAGGGCTTGTAATTCACCTGTTTGTCTAGTTGAGGAGACTACCACCAAGAATACTGCTTTGAGGCTCAACCATTTGATGTCCACTGTGGCCAGTGGCTCAAAAGCTGCAGATGCCATAGCCTTGAGAACCAGGTTGAGGTCCCAGGGTGCCATCACCAGACTGACCTTTGGGCGTATATTGGCAGTGGCTTTCAGGAAATGAATGACATTGGGATGAGCTCCTGGGGTTACCTCATCTATTTGCCCTTGTACCGCTCCTATTGCTGCTACTTGTGCCCTGAGGGCTGTGGCAGAGAGAGACCCTTGTCTAATCCCTCTAAGAGGAACAATAGTATATCTGCTATGGATGCGTTCTGTGGGATTAGTTCTCTTTGGGCACACCAACCCGTAAAGATGGACCATTATCTCTTATAGGTTGTAATGGCAGAATCTCTTCTGGACATTGCCATGGTATTAATTACTGATGCATGATAGCCAGTTTTCAGCAGCCTCTCTCTTTCAGGAGCCAGCTTGTTAGTTTGAGGTTGTGAGGGTTTGGGTGGCATACTGGTCCCTGTCACAGGATGGTGTACCTGACTGGTAGTCTCCATGGGTGATCCAGAGCCATAGCTACAACTATGGCAAACCATGATCTCCTGGGCCAGTAGGGGGTGATCAGGATCACTCTCACCCTGGATTGCCAGACTTTCTTTAGGGAATTTTTGGAATTGGGGCAGTAGCAGGAAGATGTATGCCACATCGTAGAACTAGTCCAATGACAGGGCGTCCACTCTTATGTCCTGTTTGTCTCTGAATTGGGAAGAGAACTTAGGGCACTGTGTGTTTTCGCTGATAGCCATAAGGTCTAGCTGCACAGGCACCCAGTGCTTGCTGATGGAGTTGAATACTTGTGAGTGGAGTCTTCACTCACCTGGGTGTATCTGTTGATGGCTCAGACAGTCTGCTGTTATATTCAGTTTGCCCATTAGAAGTATGGTTGAAATGCTGGTTAAGTGATTCTGGGCCCATGTAAGGACCCTTGTGGCCTCCATCTGCATTATTCTGATCTTTGTCCTTCCTTGTTTGGTGATGTAGACCACTGTCACTTGATTGCCCGATCTGATTAGTACATGTTTGCCTTTGATCTGCTGACTGCAGTGCAATAGCGTTCTAGGAAGACCTCCCTCATTTCCAGTACATTTATGAACAGTTTCCACTCAGTCAGGTGCCATTTCCCCTGTGATGACTGATGTCCCGTGACTGCTCCAACCTGATAGACTGGCATCTGTGTCAATAATTTCTTCATACTGAATGTCTAGTGGCATCCCTTTGGATAGGTTGTTCTTGTTTGTCTACCATATCAGGGAGCATGACACTTATGGAGGAATGGTGATTGTCTTGGTAAGGTGGTGGTTGTGTATTTCCCAATGCTTTATCATGAAGGAGAGTAACCACCTCATGTTCCATCTGGCTCATGAGACTATGTCTATGTAGGACATCAATAGCCCTAGTACCTGGTAGACTGACTGCAGTGTCAGCTGTCTGTGTCTCAGTAATAATAATGATAATAATAATAAAACTTTATTTACTAAGCGCCTTTCAAGCACCAAGGTACTGTACAGATAAACAATAAAATCACAGAGATAAATACATATCTAACAATCATAATGATACACACATTAACCCATAAAAGCTTGTCTCCACAGATGGGTCTTTAGTTACCATTTGAAACTCCCCATGGTTGTGCATTCCTGAAGCTGATGGGGCAGAGAATTCCAGAGGGTTGGGGCTATAAACATAAAAGCCCGGGCCCTAGAAGATTTTAAAATAACCCTCGGAACCTCCAGCAACCTCTCATCAGCCGAATGGAACTGACGTACAGGGCTGTAGAGAATCAGAAGCTCTTTCAAGTATTCAGGGCCAAGTCCATGCAGGGCTTTGTAGGTCAAAAGACCTGCTTTGAAGGTGATCTGCCACTGTATCGGCAGCCAGTGCAGATCGCGCAGTACAGGGGTAATATGTGTCCTCCTTGACACCCCTGTCAACAATCTAGCCACAGCGTTCTGCACTAGCTGCAAGTGGTGGATATCAATCCCAGGAAGCCCCAGGTACAGGGAGTTGCAATAATCAAGGTGAGAGGTCACAAAGACGTGAACCAACACGGTTAAATCGCTAGACGGAACAAGGTGTACACTTGTGCTATCAGATTGTTGATGCATTTTTCTGTTGGGTGTGCTAGTCCCATGGCTGTGTTGATTATGGTGCCCAGATGCTCTACAGATTGGCTGGGGCTGAGGCTGCTCTTGTGGTAGCTGATCATCCAACCATGTTTCTTCAAGCATTGTACCACTGCCTTCATTGCTTGAATTAATTGTTGGGGGAATCTGGTTCTGATGAGCCAGTTGTCTAGGTAGGGGATCACTTGGATGCCCTGCTCCCTCATTTTGTCTGCTAGTACCACAGACACCTTTGTGAAGACTTGGGGGATGGATGCTAGTCTGAATGGAAGGACTTGGTACCGATAGTGCTTCCACAGAATGTGGAATCTGAGCAATGTGTAATGTGAGGGCCTTATGGGGATGTGGGGGATGTGTAGGTAGGCATCCTTCAGGTCTATTGATGTTAGAAAATCCCCAAGGTGTATAACTTTCAGAGTGGATCTTATTGTTTCAGTCTTGAATGGTTTGTATTTTATTGATTGATTCAAGAATTTCAAGTCTAGCACTGGCTGAAGGACTCCTCTTTTCTTGAGTACTGTAAAGAATATGGAATATTTTCCTTGCCCTTTTTCTTACACTGGCACCTCTGCTATTGCTTTGTTGTGAATCAGATCCATTAGGACCTGATGGATCTGTGGGAGCTGTACTTTGTGTTTTGAGACTGGTGGAATTATTAGTCTGTTCATCCTGAGGATTTCCGTCAATTCTATGGCATATCTCTTCTGTACTATCTCGAACACCCATTTGTCTTCTGCCAGTTTTTTCTCTTCTGTGGCAAACTGTATGAGGTGTGCACCTACTGGTACATGTTGGTAGCTTTGGCAATGGGTATAGTCATTGCTTTTTCTGTGCCTTGAGCTGAAGCTAGTTGGGCCCCTGCCAGCTCCTCCGTTACCTTAGAACCTGCTGTAGCTATTGGTGGGGGGGGGGGTTGCAGGCTGGAAATGTTTTCCCCTGTTGCCACAGTGGCCTCTTCTTCTGTCCTGAATGGAGCTTGGATGAACCCTTTGTCTAGTGGGAAGGTATGTGGATCTGTTGGCCTGTTCCCTCTCCACTATTTTGCTGCCTTCCTTGCCTTTGAGACATTTTTCCAGCCCCTCCCCAAGCAGTAGTGACTCCTTGAAGGGCAGATTATGTAGCATAGATTTAGATTCACAGTCTGCATCCCATAGTTTAAATCATATGGCCCTTTTGGCCCTATTAATAAGTGATGTGGCTCTAGCATTAATCTTAAGTGAGTCCATGGCTATGTCTGCCAGATATTTAATGGAAAGGATGGCATTCTCCAGGAGTTGCACTTCTATGGACTTTGGGGTTATTCTCTTGAGTTCATCTTGTAACCAGGTCACTTGGGCCCTGGTGGCATAAATTGTCATTGCTGTTGCTCTTACTGTGAGTCCAGTCAGTTCAAAATTCTTCTTAAGGATGTCCTTCAGCTTCCTTCCTGCTGGATCCTTCAGTTCTGAAGCTTCTTCTGATGGAAGGATGCTTTTCTTGTTTAGGGATGCAATGTGTGGGTCTTCTGTGGGGGTGCACCACAGTGACAACTTGATGGCCTGTAATGGGTACATTTTGTTCCAAGATCATCATTTGGGAATGCAAGCTGGATCTGCAGATTCCCATTCCTTGACCACCACCTCATTGATAGACTCACATACCGGAAAAATGTTGGTATTTTTGGCTGTGTGCTGGAGTGAGGGTATCAGTTTGGACTATGGTGGCAGAGCCAGTGTGTCAAACCCCACCATGATCATAATGTTGCATACAAGCACTGGAATTTAGTCTGGGAAGCACCACTTTGCTGTTAAGGACTGAGGGTCACCTCTATGTCCTCCTCATCTCCTGAGTTCTTTTCTGAATCAGGCTGAGGTGACTGTGGTCTGGGGTCCACAGGGGCAGGGTTGATTGGTGTTGATGTTGGCAGGGTACACGCTGGGCTGGATGGGATGGGAGGGTGAGGTCCTGCCATTTCCACCAGCTTTTCTAGCATGTCTAACATGAACTGTTGTTGCGCTTGTCTAACCTGCTGGTTCTAAAGTATAAAAGCAGCCATATCCCTACTTAGGCTGGGTTTGAGATGTGAACTGGTTGGAATGGATGACTGGGGTTTGGAGGGGGATGGCTGCTAGGATGGTCCACTTGAACCATCAGTGGACATCCCCTTCTTGGATAACTGTGAGGGTTCCTTAGCACAGGAGGGACAGAGTTGGCCTAACTGGCCCAGAGGGAATGGGACATTACAATCTCTGCAGACCTTTGACTTGCCTGTATTTGCCCTGTTGTGAGACAGAACCAGAGATAGAGACAAGGGCCATAGTTAGTTTCTGCTAAATTGGTCCAAATAATTATGTTATGTCCATGCAGCAATTCGTTGGGCTAAGAGTGCTGTTACCAGTGGGGCAGTGATGAGTGGTCTCCCCTGATCAGTCCTGATATAAACAGGTGGCACAATAAATCTTTGTAGTCAGTAATGAGCCTCGTCTTCTTATAAAGTGCATGCCCCTTTAAGGCTGGATCTTGCCTGCCCATGTAAGATGGCACCCAGAAGTGTGGCATAATGAAAACATGGTAGGTACTCACAGCCATGTGTCCTGGCACAGTATGCACAGGCAAGATAATTCCCAGAAGTGTGGCATGGGAGCATTGTGGCAGATGTGTATATTTTGTATGAGGCAGCCCCTAGCAATATTGCTACTGGAAGTGATGTGAAATGGATCACTGCCAGTAGCTCGGGGCCTGCTGAAAGCTCTTCGGGCAGGAATCCTCTTTGTTTTATCTGTATGAGGGAATTGCCATATTAGAGTGGCACAGTGAATTGTGGCATTGTGAAATAGTAATTTATTTCATGCAGAAGCTCCATCTAGGACTGGCTGATTTATAAAGGGATTCCCGAGTCCACCATGAGCAAGATGGCCACTATCGGCAGTGCACACGCGTGAAACTGTAGGTTTTACTGCATGTGTGAGCTCTGTTTGTGTATTGCCAGCTGCCAGTCATGGTGGGAGCTCCAAAAGGATTGCAGGTTTAACCTGAAGGAGATCTGGGTACTACCTAGTGGCAAGTAGAGCTAACAAAGGACTACCAGAAGGAGAAGGGAAAGGTAGGCAATGTGGCAGGCTCACCATTTTACAGGGTTGCCTCCCTTACTGGATATGAGCAGTGTTAGCCGCTCAGACTTTTCTCCTTTCATACTTTCATTACCTCTACCAGAACAGGTGTTTTTGGCTCCTGTGTGAATAAAATACATAATGTGACATATATTGATCAGCAGCTAACCCTGGAACTGCTATCAGGGGTTCCAGGACACCACCTTACTGGCTGGAAACATTTGAGAGCCCCTCTAGCAGGGGAGCTATCTTTTCTTCAGCCATGAGACAAACTGTAAGACCACTGCATGAGGAGTCACAGAGGTATAGGAGCACTGCAAATATTATTGTATGTATGCCTTTGGGAACCACAGAATTTGTATCAGAGAAGAGAAACTGCTCAGCACAAATTTCACTTTGATTGGGCAAGAAAAAATGAAAACTGCTTTCTAACTGCAAAATTTTAGCCTAAGATATTTATTACTCATTAATAGTGATTTTCTCTATGACACAACAATGTGCTGCTGATTCAAGGAGTTAGGACCAGCCTTATAATAAAAACAAGATTTGATCAGAGCCGATATGGCAGTGGCGGCACGACTCTCGGAGCAGCGGTGATATCAGAGCGGCAAAGGTGTCTGAGTGGATGGCACAGCTGTTGGAGCTGCAATGGTGTGCCATTCACAAGACAGCAGCTGGAATTTACATCCACAATACTCATGCATGCACAGTTTTACTGGAGGTTCTTAGCCAAAGTAATGCGCCTGTGGGAAGGGGGGTGACTGTGCTGCCGAGGGGAGCTCCGCCACGAAGGACAGCACCAATGGAGTCAGCACTGTCCAGAAGTTGCCATGTCACTGCAGGAGAACACAGGTTCATGTTCTGGTTGCAACCCTCTGGTGTATCACAGTGATGACAAAATGTCTGCGAAGCTCCTCCCATACAGCCATAATGAGCTACAGAAGTCATACAGCAGATAGAAAAGTCTCTCTGCCCTAATAGGATCACAAGTCACCAGTTCCACATACCTTAGGAATATTTTTCTAGCTAGTTCAGTGAATATGAGTTCAAAAGTCCTGCTGATATCTAGAATTATACAATAGCAAGAAAATTTCCTGCACTCTGATTGGTCAATATAGGACTCGACCCGTGATGTTATTCTAGCATAACATCACGGATCTAGTCCCAACACAAACAAGACCACATCAAAAGTAAAATGAATCCCTGCACTTGCCATGTCCAAGCTGCCCACACTTGCCATGGCCACTTTACAGTTTGCCAGAACTTCATCTTTTTTTTTCAAATAAACCCCTCCCTCCCACATTCACAAATACAGCCCCAAATGACAAAATCCTAAACTACTGCATCACAAAACTTAGAAAAACCCATAATGTGTACTACTTGCACTACTTATAATTCAAAAAAGACAAAACGAAGCACAGCCGTCATTGCGATTGGCTTCACAGTGGTACGCTACTATACTTTCAAATTTCCCTCTCAACAGCCAACTTCAGTGACCCCGCTCGGCTACTACTCACAGTGCCAGCAGTCATTCCTCGGGCAGACACTCAGACTAGATATTGCCAAGCCCATAACCGTGCTCACACAACCCCAGCAGCAAGATCCCAGCTTAATACGCAGCAAAAAAAAAAAAACGAACGAAAACAAACCCAAGCCTTCACTCCAGCACTATTGATTTCCCCCAGCAGGACTGTGCAGCAGTAAGCGGAGTTCAAATGTGACGTACTCGGACTCACTCCTCACATTGCAACAACGGCCACATTTGGACACCTGATTAACATAAAAATTACTCTACTCCCCCAAAAACACACATAGTTAAAGCTGGGCTGTAAACTGTTATTTCTGACACAAGTCTAAATGGATCGTGAGCGCGTGGGCTGCTCACACCATATTTCGCTTACTGATACTCGGTTCCGGTTCCGTTGGTAACCCCACTGTTGCCTTCCGTGCAGATACCAGTAAATCATTTTTTATCCTGTACAAACACCTGCCAACAGTACTGGGAACAAGCTGTGACAGTAAAAGTAAAGCAAATCACTGCGTTCTAATTACCGATTCGTGGCTCCGTTTCCTCTTCCACACACAGAATTAGCATAGCACTTGAACAGCCCCGAAACACCAAATTTGCTTGTGTGTGTGTGTGTGTGTGTGTGTGTGTGAATGAAAACATGCAGTCATGGGGGAGACAAAGGAAACAGACACACTAACACCTACTGTAAGCAGAGAGACTGTGACAGTGGAGAAGGCATTTAAAGCAGTAGCCCCACCACAGGACAAAACAGTAAATCTATTCTGCACTATTTTTTCCTATGTATACCTACCCATTAAAAAATGAATAAAAATCTATTTTACAAATTTTTTTAATCTTTGTTTTTCACACAAGCGACCCATTGTATAATAGGAATAATGCACTCCAGGGTGTGTGTCGTCTGGGATAACGTCACTTGGGTGATTAGTCGACTCGGCCCTGCGCCCGGCCTAATCACCCCAGGCGTGACGTTATCCCAGCACGACACACACTCTGTCATGCATTATTCCTTTATTGAGATCTGATGCTGCATCCTGGGCAGATGCACATTTAAAACTGAGCTAGTCTGATCAGGTTACAGGGCAAGAGGGATCAGACTCTGTTAGAGTCACTTGCGCATCAACAACCTATCAGGCAAACACAGCCCTAGGTGTAAGCAATGAGACATGATGGGGTGTGCATTAGACAGATCTAATGCACGGCTAGAGGGATGTATTGAGGCATGAGGCCACAGGCCGAGTGCGTCCAGTCCCCTAGCCATACATTAGAGCTGTCTAATGCACATCCCCAGAGTGGCTTATTGCACTTATAAAATGGGCCTGTGTATTCTAAAGGGGGTTTCTAGTTCTAGCTGTGCATTAGACACATTTAATGCATGGCTAACAACCAATCAGATTGCTTGAAATCCTTTGCCCGTTTTATAAATAATAATTGTGGAGTGCCTCAGAGATTATCCTCCATAGTAATACTGTAGCTTACATGCTCAAATCTGACTCAATAATTGTAGCAAATAAATTGTAGATTTGCCTTTTTATGGTTCCACCCTTCTTTGTGTATAAGTAGATTCATTTCTTCAAAAGACCAAAAATGCAACAGCCACAGTGAAATCTCTTATTGGATTTGAGCGTGCAAAAACACCGGATTTCTAGTTTGTAAAGGGTCATTTTCTCTTGTGTGGTACTTAACCCAGAAACCATGTGGAAAAGCCTATTGGTTCTAATTGCTACAAGCAAATAACTTTTTTTTCTGTACATGCTCAGACTGTGCTGTCTATGGAAGGGCTTTGTAACAGACAAGTTAATACATATGACTGGCGGGAGTTTTAAAAGTGGTCTGGGTTTTGCACCACTTTGCTAGTGCAGTTGCACATCTTGTGAGAAAAAGCTAGACTACTGAAAAGTGGTCTAATTTTCTGGTGCAATTGTCACAATTTGTGGCACTTTGACCCCAACTTTATTTTATTTTTAATTTTGTTCCTTTGATAACTGGGTAAAACTCACTAGGCACAAAGGCCAGTTTTCAGGGGCCAGCTAGGGGCACTGGGGTGGTTAAGTGACTTGCTCAGAGTCGCACAGTATGCAAGTGGAAGTTGTGGGAATCAAAACCAGGTCTGCTGGTTGTACCAAGCTCATTCACAGTTCATTGTTGTAACCTCTAGAATATACTGCCAGCCCAACTTGTGCCAAAAAAGTGACAGATGCATTAGTATATGACACATTCATTCATTCATTCATTCAGTCACTCATTCATTTAACACATGCATCATGTTTTTGCTATAAAGTATATACAGCTATCACAGATAATTATAAATGTTTGAAAATAGCTTTCAAGGCCGGACCGGTGGCACTGAGGGTTGAGGCATCTACTGCGGTGCTGGATGCCACACCTCACACCACACTAGCAACCCGGGATTGGATGCAAGCCCAGGTCACCAGGGGTCATCAGGGGAGGGATAGAATCGAGCATCCAGAGGACTGCTCTCCTATCCCGGGGAGGGATCCAGGGTTTCACTGCTCTGTAGCAGCTCCTGGTGATGACTGGGAGCACTACCAGAGTGGTGACAGCATGGGGCAGAGCACGGCAGATGTTGGCACATAGTGCCCGGATGTCAGTGCATGTGCATGCTCTGAGGGAAAAAGCTAATGGAGGAAAAACATCAGGGGCTGATCTCAGTGGCTCATGGCCGCGCCTGCACCCCCTGACCTGAGAGAGGCACCTGTCCAGGGAACAGCGCAATGTTGGCCCATCCCGGGTTCTGTGGGTTCGTGTGGCCGCCGTGCATGACTGGGTCAGGGGATGCAGGTGAAGGCCTCTGGAGATCGCATGGGTCTGCTCTGCCGAGGGTGGAAAAAGTGTTAAATGATAAAAAGAAAATAGGTTTCAAGCATTTTGGCACATTTACTTTGAACCAGGTGCAACTTTAAATTGGGAACTGGGACTGCATCATGACTTTTGAAAATCCAGCCCATATTATTTATTAGTTAAGTAATATTGTACAATGGCAAAAAAAAATCCTGAAAGCTGATTGGCCAGCTAAGAGCCTCACCAGTGATGTTATTCCAGCACAACATCACAGATGAAGTTCCAACACAAACATGACCACATGACATGAAAAGCAAATTACTTTACATGCCATGTCCAAGTTGCCCATTAGGCATGGCCAGCCTGAAATTTGCTAGTACTTCATCATTATTTTTGAATATAAATCCCTCTTTTCCACAGCACACAAATTGACTGACTTCCACACCAAAACCCTACTGCATTCCTCAAAGGCAAAGAAGTGAACAAAGTGGATGAAATGCTGTGATGTTTTGGGATCAAAATTAAAAAAAAAAAAAGAAATCTGTAACAAAAGCATCATTCTCATCGGCTTCACTGTTTGCACAGTCCCCACCCACTCTGCCCTTAAAATCCTGAGCATGTACTCATTTAAAAAGCACAGCACAATCTATCTATCAGCAGCTTCAGTCTGTTATGCTGTATTTGTGACATCAGTCTGCTGTCACTATTTAGTGTTTTGTTTCCTATTTATGCTTCCAGCTCCAGACAATACCCCAATAGACCTGCATTCCCAGGCCCATCACCCTGCCACCTCCAGGGCTTACCTGCTTCAGTTGCACCAAGGGGGGGGGACACCTATGGTGGAGTGTCGGTGGGGGGTGGACCATTTGCCTCAAGGGTGACCAAACCTGTTATCAGAGTAGATCCTAGCTAGTGGGTGCAGGGCCTATAAGATGCTAGAATCATCCTGTGTTCCATCCCAGCCTTTTACAATATATTTTCCCCTTCCCCTGAGTTAGTGACATGAACACATGCATGCAAACACGTAATGGGCATGCCCATGTACAGAGTTAGCTGACTCCCCCCAATTGTAGGCCTCACCTACAGCCCATCCTGTGCTATCACAGAAGGTGCTAATGCAGGGGCTCAGACATCTATGCTACCCCAGAAAGGTTGAGCCTTCGTGGGGATGCTTGAGCCCTACTAGCCTTCTGGTGGCTCAGGTTCATTCCCAAACCCAGGTCACCAGCATCATATGCAGTAACCCTTCTACTGTGCCAGTGAGCCAACTAGCACATTTGTGTCATAATATGCTCACTAGGAAGTCAGAGATAAGAAGAATGCTTTATGTAGACTTCATGGATAAACTGGCAAAAATGTACAGTACTTTAAAAATTGGAAATATATGTGAATTTCAATAAAGTGCTGTGCATTCATTTGTAATAGCTGCATGAATTATTTATTTCTATGGTGGAATCACCTCTCAGGACTGATTAAAGAAATGACAGTGCCACTGTTCATGAGGTGGGGTCTCACAAAGCCCATGTTGCAAGTTTGGTGAAAAAATTCCAAAAAATGACTGAGTTACGAGCATACATTGCGCAGTTTCTATGTACGCTCATAACTTTGCCAATTTTATATATTTTCACTTCAGATTTTCAACATTGCCATTTTTTCAAACGTTCTTATGAACAGTATAGCTGTCATTTTTCATATCATGCCCAAGACATGTTTTTGCACCTGTGGCACAGAATGGCACAATCACTGTGTGAAATCAACTTTTGGGATGGAGTACTGCAATAATAGTGTCACTGTTCATGAGGTGGGGTCCCAAAAAGTCCATGTTGAAAACTTGGTGAAAAAATTCCAAAACATGATCACGTTACGGGCATGCATTGCAGAGTTCCTACGCACGCTTGTAACTTCGCCAGTTTTTCATATTTTCACTCCGGATTTTCAACATTGACATTTTTTCAAACCTCCTTATGAACAGTATAGCTGTCATTTTTCATATCGTGCCCAAAACATGTTTTTGCACCTGTGGCACAGAATGGCACAATCACTATGTGAAATGAACTTTCTGGATTGAGTAACGAAATTATAGTGCCTCTGTTCATGAGGTGGGGTCCCAAAAAGCCCATGTTGAAAATGTGGAGTGAAAATACCAACAAACACCCTGGGCATTAGGGTTTTCAACCGTAATGCCTCACCCTGTACAGACTGACAGGTGTTGGGGTGTAACTAGGGGTCAATGGCCGTAATGCTCAAGCCATTCCACCCCAACCCCCATCCAGAGTCAGAAACAACCACTGAGGTGTGCCTTAGGGTCTGCAGCCCTAACATTCAGCCCATTCTCCTATACTGCACATATCTCAGCTTATTTCCTTATGGAATGGTGTGAGCATAAGGGCAGAAGACCTCAAGGCATGCCACAACACTTATCGGTGTCTGCAGGGTGGGGTGAGGTGGAATGGCATGAGTGTTATGCCCATTAACCCAAAGGCACACCCCCAAAGCCTGTCAGTCTCTGTAGGATGGGGGTGGGGGTTGGTGTTAATTCAATACTTCACTACCATTCCTATCATGCATCTCTCTAACTCCTGCATTACCAATGTCAATACCAGCAAGCAAACATTTGGCATTGGCAAATGTTTGTTTTTGCTCCTTTTAGCAAGACAAAACTAATGAGCAAGATATGTGGCATTTCTGAGCTAAGGGAGATGAATGAATGAATTTTAAATCACATGCAGTAGTCCTGTATGGACTTTAATAAAGATTTTCCATGGAGATAAGGATTTGATGGTTATGGAACAACAAGGAGGAGGATTGGAAGCATGGCAGCACTTTTAAGTGCTGATAGGCTAGTTTTAGCCTTTTAAAGGTATGCTATCATTGTCATGGGGTTAGGGTTATCAGTGATGTTTGACATGGCAAATCCTGAAGTTATTGCACTTAGATAAGTGCTTTTTTGCTTCTGTCTCAACAGGATTTTACCAGGAGTCAGAAAGGAGAGAGATCCCACTGGAGGAGACTCACTTAAAGGCTCTATAAGGGCTGAGAGGCTTGTTTTGCCTTATCTAAAGGTACGAGTGCTGCTGGAGTTGGATGGTAAAGATGGATGGGGGTATACTCCAGAATGGGCCAAGCTGTCTAAACCTCCAGAGTAGGGAGATAGGAGCCCCCCTTCCAGGAAAGCAGAAAGCGAGCTGAACTGTCAGTAAAACAGTTTTATATCACTAATGGCTAGTCAGCTCACAACTTGTGGGGAAATGATTTCTGCGTGTAGGTGCATGGATGCCAGTTACAGGAGCCTAAAATTGAAAAAGTGATACTGTGGCTTACTTTTGGCTTAGCATGGACACAAACATGGTGACCAGTGATCACCAAGGAGGTATAGCCTAATTTTGTTATATTTTCCTGGGTGTTTACAAACCTCTACAAGGACATTGAAACTTTTTCTGTGATATTATCGGCCAATCTGATCAGTCTGCATCTCAAGGCTGCTAAAAACTACTGTTGTAAATTACTGCCATAAGTGAGTGGGCAGAATAACCAAATAATTGAATAACCCGAAGTGACCCTTAGAGGATAGCACAGTGTTTGAACCCATTAGAACATGCTTGAGGCTATTAAAACATTATGCGGTATTCCTCTAATTTTTTAAATGTTTATTTACCACCACAAGGTGTCTGCTGCTTGATTGTTACTTGAAGACACTGTCCCAGCAATGGTATTGATTACTTCTCCTTACTTGACAGCTTGTTTAATTGCCGGACTCACAGTTGAAGTGTTTTAAGTCCTATCCTCAAAAGGCACTGTATGGCTTGTATGGACTCCAGAGTTTAAATGGAGCCTTTTAGCCCTCATTTATAAATCTATGACATTTTTTAATTTGAATCAAAAATAGTGGGACTCCTAGCTGTATTGGAGCCTCTAAATCAGTGGCCATTTCAATGTTATTTTTATTCAAAATGTTTCATAAACAGCTAAAGTGTTTATTTTGTTTATATGTTAATGGATGTTGGCTGTAAAGTATGTAGATATAGGAACACTTTTTTTTGGTCTGTGTGACATTTTGGATCATGTAGCCTTTTAAGAACACTTTTTCTTCATGAAAACTTTATAACTGTAAGTTAATCAGGCTCCACATGCCTGCTGGAGGCTGAACTTGAGATTGGGAGATTAAATGAGAACCTTTCCTTTGCATGTATGGAAGCTCTGTTTAAATTAAACTGATGTCTTTTGACTGACAGGATTAATAAATGTAGCAGTGAGCTTGTAGGTGACGATCAATTGAGCAGTGGGACCTCAGTTTCGATATTTATGTTGCTAGAGAAGCAATATTAAGTATGATAGAATTTGGGAGGAGCAGAGCATACTTAACACCTACTAGTGCAAACCAGGACAAGACCATGAGAAGATTAACATTCATTTGGCAGCTGAACAACAAGATAAAGTCTCTAACCTTCAGGTGCAATAGGACCTAACTGGCATTTGTAGCCTAAAAGGGAGGCTTTCCCCATTGTGGGAGCTAGTAAATGGGTCAGTTTCTGCAATTAGTGAAGATACTATATAAGAGACACATTTCTGATGTTCTGGCTAGATTAAAGGCTGATGATCTGGACTAGTGGATTCCTTAAGTAGTGCATGGCAAGGGCTGGTGTGTTCAAGACTCCCTCGAATAGAATAAAAAAATATGTTGTTGTCCAATAATTGATATTTAAATGGGAATGCCTACTGTGCATTGTTTTTCCTTATGTGTCCAGTGCTGCTTTGGATATTGTTCCTGGGAAGTCGAGATAAAAATTGAGGAAAACCTTTGCCTTTTAAAACATGTTTTTACAAAAAGGGATGTGTGTGTTCAATAGGCATTAAAGAGAACACATTTTATAGGCTCCTTCCTCTTTATAACTACTTATGATTTATAGTTTATGGGTGGGTGTTCTCATAGTAATTTTTAAGCTATCGTAGTGTCTGCTTCCTTAGATGATATATCTACAGCAAACTGTAAACAATACATCTTACAATTTTACAGAAGTTTAAGTATCTGGAGGTTATGGTAAAACTATATTGATTGAAACAAATGATTGAATATTTTTGTGTGTTTTACTCGTCCCAAGACTGCAAAATGCTTTTGTATTGTATTGTTTCATAATGACTGATAGTTGATTGACTAAACTAAACTACTACATACTGTACTGTAGGAAAAATTCAGTTGTGTTTTTGCCTAACAAGTTTTTTTACAGGACTTTTACCATGAATTTTGTGTAGAGGTCAGTGATCATAAACACATACTGAAGGCCAACTGTACTAGTTTTTAGTTTCAAATGGTCCAAAGCAACAGTCTCCAGAGCAGCTTGAATTACAGTTGGGTGCAAGGGTGCTCTCTGGTTACTGTCCATACCTCTTTTTAGGTTAAAGGCCATGTAGTCCTCACACCATTGTCTGATATTATCCCTCTTGCATACTCAATAGAATCTTTGCCTGATTGTTCTCTGTTGTTTGGTGTCAGAAGTGACCAGACCCATTGTAATAAGTTTCCAGCACAGTATCTGTTCCTACTTGTGGAATGAGAATATGGGTGATCTCCTCTTGAGTTCTTGAATTTCATGTCTTATGGCCAATTATGTTCCCTTTAGGCTGAAGTATCCCTGCTGTCTCAGTAGTTAGTCACTTCTGGGAACAGTATTTCTGATCCCGAGAATTTCTTTTGACTTATTGATCAGATGGCTCTGGTCCTGTCACTGTGTCCACAGGTCTATTCTTTCATCTGCTGGCAGTGCGGGTTCTGCTTTTGAGTTTGGGTTGACTCTCTTAGGGTGCTGGCAACATAATCAGAATATCTCCATCAGGATTCTAACAAATGGTGGCATTTCCAAATCTTTCCATTCACTCTCAGCTAGCTCCTTTTCATTTCAGTTTGGCAGTCTAGAGAGCATCATCATTGCTGTTCAACTTTCCAGTGCAGTACTCAATTGTGAAGTTGAAGTTGGCAGGCCTGGAGGCCCACTGTTGCTCTAGTGCTTCGGGTTTGGTTGTATCCGGATGTGCCAGCAGGTTGTTGTCTGTGTAGATTGTGAAAAGTGGTGACAGGTAATTTCAGAACTACTCTGTTATGGCCCAAATGAGTGCTAGGAGCTCATGTTTGAAGGCACTGTATTGTTTATTGTTTCTTTCAGAACCTCACAGTTTTCTGCTGTCATAGACCATCACTCACTATTTTCCTTCTTATTCCTGTGTGAGTACTGCTTCCAGGCCTCTGTTGCTGGTGACAGTGTAGAGGCAGAAAGACTTTTGGTAACTGGGATGGGGTAACACTGGTACTGAGGTGAGCACTGTCCTGAGGTGATCAAAAGGTGTTTGATATTCTGGTGTCCAATTCACTTTGTTGTGCTTTGAGACTTTATATCCTTTTAAGTGGCATAAGAGTTTATGGAGAGGAGATGCCTGTTTTGTAAAGTCCTTCACAAACCTGTAGTAGTAGTCTATAGATCCCAGGAATTGTCACACATCCCTGATGGTGGTAGGATGAGGCCATTCCTTTACTACCCTGACCATCTCAGGATCTTGAGGTATTTTTTCAAAGGATACATGTCAAAGGTAATTCACCCATTCCTTTACGAAATTATATTTTGAGGGTTTGATCTTTAGGCCATACTTCTTTAAGTGTTCAAAAACTAGATTCATGTGTTTCAGGTGCTCTTCATATGTTTTTGAATATATTACTATGTTGTCCAGATATAGTAGTACTGTGTAGAAGTTTTAGCTCCATAGGCATTGTTCCACCAGGTGCTGAAATGTTCCGGCTACATTACAGTGACCAGGAGAATTCATACAGTCCCACTTGGGTCTCAAAAGTAGTCTTTTCTTGTTCTTCTGGCACCGTGGGTACTTGCCAGAAGCTGCTAGCTAAGTAGATGGTGGATAAGAAACTGCTGATTTCAGAGCTCTGAGGGCATCCTTGATGCAGATAAGGGATATATATTTCAGTGTGTGACTTGGTTGAGTTTCCAGTAGTCCACACAGAATCAGATCTGTCCATCTTTCTTCTGGACAAGAACAATTGGTGCCACCCATGGACTGTGACATTCTTTTGTGATTCTCACTTCCAGCATTTCTTTCAGTAGTTGTTTGGTTGACTGATAAAGGGTAGGTGGTGTAGGTTGGAATTGTTCCTGAATCGGATGGGTGGTCTCCCATTGGAATCTGATTCTTCACTTCAGTTGCACATCTGAAATCTAGTGTATGGTGCAAGAAGGTGTTTGGATGTTGCTTGATTAATTCCAGCAGTTTTGCTATTTCGCCTTCTGTTGTCTTGGAGTTTCCTATGTTGTTTCCTGGATCTAGGTGCATTGGTCCACACTGTCACTTGTACACACTTGCAGTGCTGCTGCAGTATTGTCCAAGCAGGTCTCCTTTTCTTCCTCATCCTCTGGGGTTCAGGCATCCTTCCAACTGACTTTCATCAGCTGTCCAACTGCTTGTCGCTTTTACACCATCACTGGCTGAGTGCTATAGTTGAGTAGATGAATAGGGAATTTTCCGTATTTCACTGTCACCAGGCTCCATGCCACCATGAACGGCTCTTCCTCTCTGACTCACTCTGGTTTCACCAGGGTTGTGTAGTCCTTTCTTTAATGTCCCATCTTGGCCTTGCACATCAGGATCATCTCAGCCCAGAGTTGCATCTGAACTGGCTGTGCATCCATCAGCCAGACATTTCCAATGTCTCCCTTCTAATTTGCTAAGCACTGATGGCACTGAAGAAGCTTGATTGACCCTTGCCAGTCCCATTTCATCTTCCACTGATATGGACTGGTCTGTTCCCTTAGAACTTGTATTAGTCCATCCTGGAAATACTGGAGCAGGTTCATGCCCAGGATCACGGATGGTAACTTGTCATTGTAGAGCTTGCTGATCAAGATTCCCTTGTTCTTATGTTTGATCTCCCCCAGTTTATTTGCTTCCACATAGACTATGATGAGAATATTCAGGCCATTGCCAGTAACGAGATTCATCCATGACTTATGTGGTTATGCCAGTTTTTCTGTTGTCCAATACTTGAAGAAATATTTTCCTTGAAGTGCCATTACTTGTGAGTCAGTAACAAGAAGAGCTTCCAGTTCAATTCCATTGATCATATAGTCATGGTCAGGCAACTTCCAAGGAGTCTGGCTCACATCAGGCCTCTTGGTAGACCTGTTACTGACTGTCCTGAGATTTGACCTGTCACCTTGGGGACTTCCTGTTTAAAACAAGTTGGGAGTTCACATCATGGGCGAATCACCTTTCAACATGACCACTGACTACACACCTTCAACAAAAGGGGTTCCTATTCAGGCCAAACTGGTCAGATGGCCTCCATCCAGCATTCCTGGGTATCTGTGGCCTTGGGGGATGACATCCAGATCCTCTGGACAACTGAACTCTCACTTTCCATCTCAAGTCTTCTTTGATATTTTGAAGCTCCCTTTTCTTATCCTGTCTCTTATATGCCAATAGCTCAGTCTCAGAGGGTTTATGTTCCCCTTGAATCAAGTTATTACTGGGATTCTTTGGCTTTGGATCACTGGGATTTCTCTCTCTTCTGCTCTGGTGAATGTTGGAGTCCTGAGATCTTCCTGTGGTTTTCTGTATCTGGGTCTCTTTCAACATCCATTCTAATCCATCACATGCAGCTGAGGTCTGGCAGCAGACAGTTTGTCCTGTCCAGCACCTCTCCCTTGCTATTCTGCAATACTGATGGGGATAAGGTTTGTCACTTGGTCATTCTGGCCCCAGGAGTTCAATGGCTTCTTCCTTGAAGTTCAAGAAGTGCATCTTGGGGTTCTGTTTTGACAGCAATCCCAGTTCTTTATTGAGAGTATCGCTTCTCATACATCCATGTATTGGCTTTTATACAGTTTGTTAGGGACAAGGCAATCATGGGAGTCCAACCATTCAATTGCCATGAGGACCTCCTGTAAACTGAGGAGATACTCCCAAACGGTTTCGTTAAATCTTGTACCCTTGAAAATAATTTCATTTTCAGATCTGAAAGTGTGTGGGTGTCGAACATTCTGCAAAGTCCTTTGCAAACCTGTTCCACATGTGCATTTTCAAGCTCTGGCCAAGCACTATCTTCATGGTGGACTGAAAAGGTGAGTTGTCCAATTAGGATCTGTACTTGCTGTTATTCAGGAATCTCATAGAGTGGGAACAAGGACTACATTTTACTTTTGAACTCTCCCTGGTTCATGGTCAATGCATCTGTGGGATCTTCTGAGAAGCATGGAAACCAGGGTGCTCCTAAGTAATAATGCATGGTCATTGGATTCAGTCGTGCCCTCTCTCTGGCTCCTCCCTCAACTGTTCATAGACTTCTGGGTTCCATTTTTTGTCAGGCTGTTTCCTGCTTCAAATTCCAATTAAAGTATCCTGCTGATTACACCAGGTGAAGAGAGATGATAAATTTGTTGAATGAGATGGACCAACTCAACCTGTCTGGTCTTTGATTAAGGTGTCTTTTGCCTACTGTAGATCAGTTGAAGTGTGTTGTCTTGGTTGGTTCATGGATAAGGCAGTTCTTTGAATGTTTGGCTACACAATGGAAATTTTCACCAAAATGGAGAGGCGGGAGTAATAGCTCATAAAAAGGTGCCAGTTTATTAAGCAATATGACCACAGAAACTTAAACAAGAGAAGAGGTGCAAACAGTAACAGTTCTGGAGCACCAACTTCATGCTTTTGAATCCCTAACATTCTGCAATATTACTGCACTCTAAAGTCACTCTGTGAATCTTACTGTACTCTAAAATCACTCTGTAAATATTACTGTACTCTAAAATTACTCTATAAATATGAACTTTAACATTTGTACAATGTCCAACCAAAGTCTATGAAGATCTATTGGGTGCCATAGATGATGTGGTTGTGGTTAGGGAGTGACTGGCCTGAAGAATCTGAAGAAAAAGATGACAAGGAGTTCCTTAGTTGACTATGCTATTCCTATGTTGACAATTGACCCCAGTTTGTCAGGCTGTAGTTGAATGGAACTGTCTCTGGATCATGCAGGAAGAATTGTTGACATGCAATAGGCATAATTAAAACTGAGTCTCCAAAGCATACTGTCTCTTTACTTGGGCGTTGCTAGTTTGGGCAGTTTTTGGATCATGCAACCATTACAGAAAACATGCAGAGAAAATAATGTTTGGAGCAGATACACTCAATTTAGAAGGGTTCAAGACATACAAGGGCCATTTCTCAGTCTTGGAGCATGCCGTTACCATACAAGGCAATTAAGGGCAATTTAAATCATCATGGAGTGAATCATGGCAACTTTGGCAAATAGAGAAAATTTGGTGTATGCAAAGTAGCCTCATAGTCTTGGGGCATGCATTTACATTGGGCGATTTCACTTTAAATGAGCAGTTTTGGAATGAAAACTTTCTTGCCATTTAAGTAGGTTCAAAAGCAATTTGGCACTGTCACTTTAAATACACTAGCACTTTAAATGTTCATTCCAGATTCAACCCAATCACTTGAATAACAGCTGAACTTGCACTTTTAAAATGTTCATTCAGGATTCGGCATGGTTACTTGAAAAATGGTTGCACTTTAAATTGTTCGCATTGTAATTAGGGGCACCATATTAGGACAGCCACTATGAAATGGTAAACCTGAACTAAATGGCTGGGATATACCTAGCTACAGTGTGGTCCACTGGCTATGCTCTCCCTCTGAATAGGCACTCACATAAAATTTTGGTTTAGATAGCAGTCTTCTCTTTGCTTCGGGTTGATCAGGTGGAACCTGTGAGTTAGGGGTCCCACGTCCACTGTTCCTCCTTTGATAGGGGCTCTAGGTACAGTAAAATACCTTAAACTATTTTTTTAAATATTGTCTGTCCCTTGGCTAGGGCTGTGGCAGCTATGCTGCTTGGTGGCTTACTGGGGCCTGTCTGCTCCACATCCCCTGCTCCTGGCTGGAGCTAGTCTGCACAGTTTCTTTTACAATATTTAAAACTAGTCCTTCTGCTCAGAGCTGCTGGTGTTCTCTTCAGGCTTTTTGCCCAACTTTTACTTACCCTTCATCTATCAGGGCCTCGCTGACCCTTGCTCTGCTTCCAGGGGTGATTCCTTAATTTCTTAAAGGTTTGTCTTGCCCTGTACCTGGATCCCCAAAGGCATTTCTGATTTAATTAAAAGCCTGTCTTGCCCTGTCAGCATCTCATTAATGGGGCCTTGCCCTTACTTTGCTCACCTTGGCAGTCACTTTATTTAGATTTGGCCTGCCCTGGCCCTTACTCTCACCCAGCTGGCAATTAAGACCTTGCCCCCACCCTTAGACATCTCTCATTCTGGGGCCTTTCCACTTACCCTGCCTTCTGATGGTTCTCTGTGTCATGGCTTGCCTGCCCATTTGTGGCCTTGCCACTGCCTGTTATGCCATCCTGTATTGTGAAGAACTCTTTTTGGTTTCCATGACACTTTCACCTCAGCCGGCAGCTTATTGCAGGGATATACTCTATTCACAGAGATGTACTCTGGTCAGGTTGAACCTGGTTGTCATTCAGATAGCTACCAGCAGTTTCTCCCTTATTTCTTATTTCTCCCACCTCCCCTGGTGGGAATGAGTGCTATGTCAGCTATGCATATCCACAGCTTCCCAATGCGGTAGGAGTAAGCTCCCTCATCCAGCTACAGGGGTCAATGTTGTGGCAGAATCTGCCACCAACCCTCTCTGACCAAGACTCACTGCTTAGCAGCAGCTCTTGCTGTCATGGACAGCATCCCAACTTGGCTTCCCGGGCTGGCTTCCAAACCTGGGTCAACAGCACGGTAACACAATGCGATGCTTCTGAGCAATAGGGGTGGCTTATGAAGAACACATTTTGCTTTTATAAATAAGGAAACATGGTCAGTGCTTTCCCTTTGGTGCTGCCATGACTTACAACCCTGACCAGGTTGCTGTGGAGGATGTAAGAAGACCTGCTGGTGGAGGTTGTGGTAGGTGGCCTGTTGCTGTGGGGGGCATCACAGTGGGTGATTCTGCTGACAAAGGGCCCAACTCCATCATTATGCTCATTCATGACCACAACCCACCTTGCACTGCTGCTCTCTTATCTATCTGCTGTGGTCTGTCTCTCACCACCATGGCCCTTTTCTTGCTGCTGCCAACAAGGGACCTAGACTTTACTTTACATTTTAAATAAAAAAAAGCAGATGGAGCATTATGGAGCCAGTACCAGTCACCTCAGAGGATCTGTTGCTTCTGCTTCTGGGTGGAAATCTTTTCCCACTGCCACTGACTGCTGCCTCCGCCTCCAAGAAAACTGATGACTGATTGCCTGGTGCTGCGACTACTGAAGGATTAGACGAGGAATTCAGGGTCCACCACTCAGGTACCTTTTACTTTCTTGGGTTCTGCATGTCCTTTCTCCCACCTCCATTAGGCCCAATCCTATTGCTGGCTCAAGCAGACTACTGGCTCCTGAAAGCACTGGATGGACTGCCACTGGACCACAGCTTTTACTGATGTGCTGGACCTATAGAGGCCTGCAACATTCAGGACATTGAGTTCCTAGCAGTGTGGGGAGCAACCAACCAGCCAGCGTGAGCTGGCATCATTTAAAAAAAAGAAACAGGAGCTGCCACTGAAGCTAGTGCCACTCTGGGGGCAGGAAAACTGACAGGGGAAAAGGCTGAAGAGGGAGAACAAATATATTTTAAACTGTAGGCAGGTTGTTTTTTTCCTAAGGGACCCCATATTGCTGTCTTCCCTTTGTTTAACTACTTTATACCATCTCCTGCCACTTTCCTGGCCAGGGGTGTGATACAGTAAGTGCGCCTGGGCTGTACTGTGGACATGGGGGAACCAGATTGGGGACACTAGGGGCACCATACTCTTGGGTTTACAATATGATTGCTTTTCATTGCACAGATTTGAACTGTCTTTAAGCTGTCTAGCTTTTTTTGCTATTCCTGATTTACTTTGTTGCAGAAGTTGATGGAGTGCCAGAACTGCATTATGTAAAATTCACCATGAAGGTTTCCTTAACATTTATTGACAGATCGCCAGGGGCACTGGAAAATCGCGGGCGCGAATTCAGCGCATTTTCCACGATTATGTGCTCCCTCCATGACTCCACCGCAATATTGCCTGCTCTTGGAGGTGTCTGCATCTCACTGTGCATCTCACTATCTGTGGCTCTTAGTTTCGCCACATTGTGCTGCCATCCAGTGCTTGCTGCATCCCCCCCCACCAGTAATGCTATTCCGCCCCCCCGTGACGTCATAATAGGGGGCGGAATCCTTGAACATCCAGTTGCGGGCTTCCTGGTGCTTAAAGCACCATTGCGCTGTTTCGCGCGCTTTTTCTGCCATTATGCCCCCCCTCAGGTCCGCTTAAGCCTCTTAAATGCAGCTGGAGGGGGACCCTGCTTGTTGGGAGCTAAAGCAGCCAGTGACTTGAGCACGAACGAGACCAGCGTGGCGAGAGCGAACTGCGACCTGTTAGTGTGACCTGCAATCTCCGACCTCCGATCCGTGACCCGCGACCTGCCGCGACCCTCCGACTCGAGACCTGCGACCAGAGAGAAACAAGAAGCTGCAGCCAGGAGCATTAATTCACCCCCGGAGCACGAGAACGCCACAGGAGCAGCAAGAGCTAAAGGAGGTGCATTTGCACTTCAGGTCCACACTTACCAGTGGAAGAACTTTGAAATAAATAAATAAATTGTGACCTGCCCTGCTTGCTTTTTGCTATTTGCTGCCTGCATTCTGCCATCTGAAGGAGTGAGGACAGAAGGCTTTCCCTGGTTCCCAAAGTGCCAACCTGCATCTAAGGTAAGTTTTACTGCTGGCTAGTTTGGGATGGATGGGGGTGGGGAGGGCACATGCTGGCATTGTTGGCAAGCAAAGTGTATATTTCTGCTGTTCTGAAGTGCTGTTTGTTTAAACATATTTGTCAGTCTGGGCAACCCTTGCTGATCCGACCTGCCAAAAATTGTTCTGTGCAAGCCTGTTCATCCGCCAGTCTCGCCTCTGGTGATGGTGGGCATGGGGCGGACGAGCAGGCTGGCCCAGAATAATTTTTTTCTGCATGTGTACCAGTCCGCCAGGTCCGTGCCAAGCTCCAGTCGCTTGTTGTTGATGGTCGGTGGAGGTACGGGCCTGGTGGACTGGCCCACATGCAGAAAAAAATTGTTCTGGCCTCGGGTGATGGTGGGCATGGGGCGGACGAGCAGGCTGGCCCAGAATAATTTTTTTCTGCATGTGTACCAGTCCGCCAGGTCCGTGCCAAGCTCCAGTCGCTTGTTGTTGATGGTCGGTGGAGGTACGGGCCTGGCGGACTGGCCCATGCAGCAATAAAAAAATTGTTCTGGCCTCGGGTGATGGTGGGCATGGGGCGGACGAGCAGGCTGGCCCAGAATAATTTTTTTCTGCATGTGTACCAGTCCGCCAGGTCTGTGCCAAGCTCCAGTCGCTTGTTGTTGATGGTCGGTGGAGGGTCGAGCCTGGCGGACTGGCCCACATGCAGAAAAAAAATTGTTCTGGCCTCGGGTGATGGTGGGCATGGGGCGGACGAGCAGGCTGGCCCAGAATAATTTTTTTCTGCATGTGTACCAGTCCGCCAGGTCCGTGCCAAGCTCCAGTCGCTTGTTGTTGATGGTTGGTGGAGGGTCGGGCCTGGCGGACTGGCCCACATGCAGAAAAAAAAATTGTTCTGGCCTCGGGTGATGGTGGGCATGGGGCAGGCAGGCAGGCTGGCCCAGAATAATTTTTCTGCATGTGTACCAGTCTGCAGGTCCGTGCCAAGCTCCAGTCGCTTGTTGTTGATGGTTGGTGGAGGGTCGGGCCTGGCTGGACTGGCCCACATGCAGAAAAAAAATTGTTCTGGCCTCGGGTGATGGTGGGCATGGGGCAGGCCAACAGGCTGGCCCAGAATAATTTTTTCTGCATGTGTACCAGTCCGCCAGAGTCCGTGCCAAGCTCCAGTCACTTGTTGTTGATGGTCGGTGGAGGTAATGGGTCATGGATCAGCCCACATGCAGAAAAAAAAATTGTTCTGGCCTCGGGTGATGGTGGGATGAAGGACGAGCAGACTGGCTCAGAAAATTTTTCTGCATGTACCAGTCCGCTTAAGTCCGGTGCCAAGCTCCAGTCGCTTGTTGTTGATGGTCGGTGGAGGCTCGGGCCTGGCGGACTGGCCCACATGCAGAAAAAAATTGTTCTGGCCTCGGGTGATGATGGGCATGGGGCGGACGAGTAGGCTGGCCCAGAATAATTTTTTTCTGCATGTGTACCAGTCTGCCAGGTCCGTGCCAAGCTCCAGTCACTTGTTGTTGATGGTCGGTGGAGGGTCGAGCCTGGCGGACTGGCCCACATGCCGAAAAAAAAATTGTTCTGGTCTCGGGTGATGGTGGGCATGGGGCGGACGAGCAGGCTGGCCCAGAACAATTTTTTTCTGCATGTGTACCAGTCCGCCAGGTCCGTGCCAAGCTCCAGTCGCTTGTTGTTGATTTACTTGTGCTTATCCAATGCATTCTAGAACCCTGCCACTGTCTTTTCCCCCACCACCTCCCCTGGAAGATTGTTCCAGGAATCCAACACTCTTTCTTTGAAGAAGTCTTCCTAACAACTCTCCTGAATCTACCCCCCTCCAGTTTCATAGCATGTCCCCTTGTTCTTGAGCACCTCTTCTTCTGAAAAATACTTCCCTTCTGTACCTTATTTAACCCTGTAAGGTATTTAAAGGCTTCTATTATATTCCCCCTCTCCCTCCTCTGTTCCAGGGTGTACATATTGAGGTCCTTCAGACATTTCTCGTAGGGCTTTTACTGCAGACCCTACACCATTTTAGTTGCCCTCCTCTGGACAGCCTCCACTCTGTTTATGTCCTTCTGGAGCTGAGGTCTCCAGAACTGCACACAGTACTCTAAGTGGTGTTTTACCAGAAAGATATAGAGAGGTAACACCACCTATCTCTTTCTGCTGGTGATACTCCTCCCCTATGTACCCCAGCATCCCACTAGTTTTTCCAACTGCTTTGTCATACTGCCTAGTCACCTTTAGGTCATCCGATATGACTATCTCCAGGTCTCCTTCCTGCTTGGTGATTGTCAACACCACTCCATCCACTTTGTACTCTGCCCCTGGGTTTCTGTGCCCTAAATGTATTTTTTGGCACTTTTCTGCATTGAAATGCAGCTGCCATACCCTTGACAACTCCTCTAGTTTTCTCAGGTCTCTGCTCTTCCTTTCCACTCCCCCTGGTATGTCTAAACTATTGCAGATTTTGATGCCATCTGTAAAGAGGCAGACCTGCCCTTCCAGTTTCTCTGCAATATCACTTATGAAAACGTTAAATAGAACCAGTCCCAGCACTGATCCCTGAGGCACCCTGCTGGTCCTTCTCCCTTCCTTGGAGGGAACTCAATTTACCACAACCCTCTGTTGCCAGTCCCCTGACCAATTTCTTATCCTGTTTACCACCTTTGGTCCCACTTCCAAGCTACCCAGCTTGCTTACTAGTCTCCTATGTGGAACAGTGTTGAAAACCTTACTGAAACCTAAGTAGGCCACGTCCACCACTCCACCCTGATCTAAACTCCTTTGGTACCCAGTCAAAGAAATCTATCCGATTTGTTTGACATGACCTCTCCCCTGTGACACCATGAACCTCGGGTTTTAAAACCCACTGGATTCAAGATATTCCACAATCCTTTCCTTCATCAGTGATTCCATTATTTTCCCACCACCAATGTTAGAGTGACTGGCCTGTAATTGCCAGCCTCTTCCCTACCACTTTTGTGTAGTGGGACTGCATTCATCCTCCTCCAATCCTCCAGAACCACTCCTGTTTCCCATGAGTTGTTAAACAGGACTGTCAGAGGTGCAGCTAGTATTTCTCTGTTAGCAATTTGAAATGTTTTCAAGAAGATTTAACACTGTACAAAGCCAGCAGACATGAGTGAAATGAAAGTAATTACACAGATGGGAATGTATATAATTGGCAGAGTACAAAGAAAAGGGCCTCTTTAAGATTTAAGGGACATAAAAGTTTTAATGTGGACAACTTGTTGCAGTAGAGCTGCCAGAGAGAGTTCCTTTAGAACTATCATGAACTATCTGGAAATATAAGGACAATGGCTACCACTGTACAATGCTTTGTACTCACAATGTGCCCTATTAAATGTGCAGGATGTATGTGCAGTTTGCTAGTACAGAGCCCACGCTGCTCTGCACCCCAGAACAGATGGTCACTGGTTGGTATTCACCGTTGCCTGCTGCCTGTCCATGCCCCTGCCCCCCCCCCGGTGTGCAGCTGCGCTTGTGTGGATTATGGCTGTGTGGGGGAGAAGATCCCAGGACCTGGGCAGACATCCAATTGGATGGCCACCCTGGGTCCCAAAGTGGATCCCCTGCTTTGTGTGCGTTCAGGTGATCCTGGGAAGGCACAAACTCTGGGATGCGGTGCTAGTGATGTGCGAAGTTGAAAACTTCGTTCTGCTGATTAATGCATTAATTTTTCTCATTTTGTAAAGCTAATCCACTGTGCGAATTCCAGATTCACGGAAAACTGATAACTCCTCGAAATGCAATGTTGGCAACTCCGCCGGTAGAGTTTGGCAAAGAGGCGAAGTTTGCAACATGAAAAGTTGATTACTTTGCCGGTAAAGTTTGGTACAGAGGTGAAGCTTGCGATGTACTATGGTACAGGAGGTCTCATGTTGCTGAAACAAGCTGTGTATGCCACGAGGAGGCGGTCTTCAGTGCAGTGTTCTGCAGACAGAGTACAGTAGAAGTCTGTGTGTGCTTGTCTGAGGAAAAAAACTTGTAAACTACATCTTAAAACCAAGCTTTTTGAATCCAAGTTGCTCAGAAATTGTTCTAGAGGGCCTTGTGCAGCTAGATTTGTGTATTGTTGTTTATTTTTTTGGTGATTATTTACTTTAAAGTAGTGGTTTCTCTTTTGTCAGTCTGTGAAGCAGTGGGGTGGGGAAGGGTATTTAAGCTGTAATGCAAGGCAGGCCTGAAAGATCTGGAGCCTTTTTGTCTAAGCAGGAAATTTGTGTTATATCTTGGTTTTCTCACTCTTTCTTGTTCAGCTGCACTTTTTATCTGTAGTGAGTAATTTCTCATTTTTATTTACTTTGGCGTGTTTAAGTAAAGTATTTTGTTAATGTCTTTCTGTAGCATTTTTGGTAATATTTTAGTTATATTTTTCTTAAAGTGATGGTGTTCTGTCACTTTTTGTTATACATTAATATTAAATTACCCTGTTACACCAGTCCTTTTAATCCCTGTTCTGTTTAAAAAAAGAGAAAGAAAAGACAAAAACAAACTTGTTTGCTTGTTTTTAGCAGTAGTTTCTCAGATCACACTGTTGATGCCTGATTCTCTAGGGGGAGGTGTTGTCTGCTGCTGGTAATTAAAAACTTGTTTAACCCTTTTACCCATGTTGTGAGTTGTGTTAATCCCTGTGGTGTTTTATTTTTTCAGATCACACTGCTGATCCCTGATTCTCTTGAGGTAGATGTTGTTTCCTCCTGGTACTTATTTGTAATGCAGACTTTTTTCACATTTTGTAATTATTTTCGTCCCAAATCAAGTTACAATTAGCATATAAGAATGACCGGGAAGAGATGCTGTACTAAAGTGAGAGGTGCTGGGAAGGGAGCAAAGAAGTGTTCAAAGTCTATGGGGCAAAACAGTGCTATAGTTAAAAAAAATATGCCTGCAGCAGCATGTTCTGTGGACATCAGGGCTGGTAGTAGTGAAGGAGTAGATGGTGGCAATGGCATTAGTGCAGCCAAATTTTTTCTCTGCCACATCTGTGGCAGCCATGGTAGTGGTGGATGTAGGAGGTGACAAGAGAAGCAGCAGTAAACAACCTGGGGACATGTTTATTACATAGGTTTCAACTGATCACACTAACCCAAACCCTAACCCTCATGTCCCATAAGATTACTCTTCAATTTTAACAAGCCATAACGCCACCAGTCTTTGGAGTTAAGGGACATTCCATACATCCAGACAAGGGTCCCGATGTGTACTACAATAGTAACACATAATATTCCTGGGAAAATTAATGGTGTATACAACACCCCAAAATTACCTCCCAACTTGACCATGGTGCAAAATCCACAATGTAAGTCCAATAATCATCAAAAATGAACCAACTATGCATCTGCCCTTGGACTACAACCATACCACGTTTCAGACAAATTCAACAAAATTTGACTGAGTCTTGCCTAAAAAAACACTAGGTGGAAGTCATTTTGACCCAGTGCCAACTTTGTGTACCCCAAGGAGAAGTTACAGGTGAAGGTGCAAGGCAAAGTTACCAATAATGAATTTCCTATTAAGAAGAGAAGAAGAATCAGCATTTATATAGCACTTTTCATACACAGTGTATCCCAAAGCACTTTACAAGCAATGCTAGACTGGTAGTGAAGTGACTGAATGTGTAGTGGTGGGCATATCGCACATCAACACCCACACACAGCCTGGATAATTGCACAAACTGGTTTATGGGTAGGGGAATGTTGGCCAGGACACAGAGAATGTCCCCTACTCTTTGCAAAGAGTGCCCTGGGTTCTTTTACTTCCACCTGGACACCCACCAGGACAACATCAGGATGGGTAGAAGGGACCTCGGTTTAATGTCTCATCTGAAGGACAGCACACACCCCAATACTGCACTCAGATGCCAGCGTTTTAGGTGCAAGCTCAATCCCGGTGTGGGACAAGAACTCACAACCTTCTGGTCCAGAGGCAGATGTGCTACCAACTGAGCCATGCTGACACCTGAAATAGTAAACCTTTGTGAAATGATCTGCAGAGGCAAATTTGGTAACTTTTCTGGAGCTTCACTGGTGAATTAAGACTTTGCAACATCTCTACTGTATGTGGAGCCGATGGGTGACTGTCTAAATGGCTTCCCAGCTCTCCTTGGAAGCCCAGTGGGTTGCAGCAGAAGAGTGCAGGGGATTCTTCTTGCCACCGCACCTGGTGGATGTCCATGGGGGGGCATGTAATAGTTACGGCAGGGTCTCCGATCATGCAAGTTATGACACCCGACACTCTGTGCCTTAATGAATGTCATGGAGTGCGGGTACACCCATGGACTGACCATGGTGTGTAGCTGCATGGGTGGTTGGGGGATCTGGTGTGTAAAGCACTAGCACATCTGTAGTGAATGCAGGCAGGGGTCCACTGGACCCGGCTGTATGACATTCAGTCATAGGCATGCCTATGCACTGCACATATGCGGTTCATTGGCATTTGTGTATAGAACCCAATGATCCAGCATGAAACTTGGAACTCTGTAGTACCAAGGGATGAATATGGTATACCAATGACAGGCAATGCCATGCTAATGTATACCAATGAGATGGCAATAAGGGTTCAGAACAATGCACACTGGGGTTGACTCACAAATGCCACATATGTGCGATGTGTAGTGCTTATGACTGAGTGCAGTGTATTGGGATCCAGCAGACCCCTGGTGGCATTCACTACAGACATGCTAGCACCTTGCACACTGGATTCCCTGGCTGCCTCCACTGCTACCCACTACGGGTGGTCCAGGGTCATGCCAGGGGGTGTGCCCACACTCCACAACATTCACTATGGTGCAGAGTGCTGGGCCAGGGGAACGGTACATAATGGGAGATCCTGCCATAACTGGCATGTATCCCCCAATGGATACCCATCGGGTACAGTGGCAACAGGAACCTGCTGCACACTCAGCCCACCGAAGCAGCCCACCGAGGCTCCAGCCCACCGAGGCAGCAGTGTGCAGGGAGGGCTGGGGCAGCCATTTGTCCAGTCATTCATTGGACTCCACATCCCAGGATCTGCACCTTTCCCAGCTCCCCTGCATGCGAACAGCAGGAGATCCACTTCAGGACCCAGGACAGGCATCCGACTGGATACCCGCCCAGGTCCCATGACCTGCACCCACACAGCCATGATCCTCACCCACACAACTGCATGCTGAGGGATGTGGACACAGACAGGTGGCTGGCAATAGTGAATACTGGCTGGTGCTTGCCGGTCCTGGGGTGCAGAGCTACGTGGGCTCAGTATGTGTGAATCATGCGTACATCCTGCACATTTGTGAATAGGTCCCATTATTCTTTGTTCCTCAGGCTGTTTGTAACTCAGTTTGCATCTTTTATCTTGTATACCACATGCACTGTAGTTCAACATTCAAAGTGTTACCTGGTGCTATTGGCACTTTGAGTTTTGAATTCTGCAACTATTTGCAGATGTTTTATGCATTTTGTGGCATCTTGTTCACCCTACACACAGTCCTTTTTTGCACACTGAAGCTATGTTTTTCAGATAGCTGTGTGTACAGTATTGCTGTGGCATTGTTGTACATTTGCACTCACAGTTGCTACTTTGTGACACTCAGCACTGTGTGGTTGTGTAGCAGGTCCAGTGATTCCTTGTTGAAATCTTAACTTTTAAAGCAACTCAAGATATATTCAGACCAATTTAAGATGTAACCAAACTCTCTCATGTTAGAGTAATCTGTGGTCAGCTGTCATCAGTCTCAAGGTGCAGAAATTTCTCCTGACACATTATGGCTGTTTTGATGCAGGAGATGAGATGTAGGATACCTGATATAGAATAAATGATATCAGCATATTGTTATTTGAAACGCATTTTTAAATAATTTATTTATCCTCCCAGTATAGTGCAAGAGAAATAACATCTCATTTGTGGAGTTCTGCTTTTATTCATTTATTTTTGGTAACCTGGTAAGCACTCTAGGAACAAACCCCATTTACACCAGTGACCCATTGGACAAACAAGGTCAAAATAGCAGCAATACAGTACAACATAATTACACAACACAATTTATAACATGGCATAAAAAAGGAAGCAAAATGAAACATTTAGATTAGTTTAAATCAAACATGTGGTACATCAGCAACCATGGTCTAATACTATAATAGACTATGGTTTGTGATGTAGTACAATGGTAATCCACCATAGGCAAAAGCAGTACATGAGCCCCAAAACAACCAGCATGCAAATATTTTGCTGTTTCTGCTTGCTATAGCTTATTTCTGCCACAGGGTGTTTGACCTTTTCAAGACTGTTTTATGTTGTAACTGCCACATAACTGTATGACTTACTTAAGATTCTACATTTAAACTCCACATACACTGTAAATTATGTTGTAACAATATTTCTTCAGAAGTGAACATTTACATTCTGTTACAATCACTTGTGATCTACTGCTTTCTAAGCAACTTTGGGTGCAATGCATTCTGGGACCACTGAATATCATTATATGTCCCAGCACTTCCTTGGTATATACACACTATAGTAAAGATAAATATTCACCACCTATAACAGAAAACAAAAATGAAAAAGACAGTGAGATAATCAAAGCAAGATCAAAGAAATAGGCTACTTCTATGGGTGAAAAGCATACCTCTCAACCTCCTGCCTCATAAATCATGGACAAGACTTTGAAAAATCAGGGACAAAGGACCAAAATTAGGGACGCATCTTCAAAATTGATGATATCCACTCAGGAAGCTGGTATAATAAGGGGCTTAATGTAAAATGCGTTTTCTAAGGAAGAACACATCTATAACTTTGGTATTTGACATTGTTTTGTGCTTACAATCTCCTCTATTTAGTCAAGGAAACACAAATTTTAGGAGGGACAAAGTAAAATTCTATGGGAAAATCAGTGACGTCCTTGAAAATCAGGGACAGTTGAGAGGTATGGTGAAAAGAAAAATAAAGAAAGTGAGAGAAATAAAAGGAAATCAAAGAAAGAGACTAACAATACTAGTCAAAACAAGTATTTGAAAGGCGAAAGCAGTAAATGTTTTGTAGTTCTATCTCCTGCTGAGCTAGATAATTTAGAGAGGAAAAAAGTGAAGTTAAATCTCAGAAAAATAGTACTTGTTCATTAGAGTTTTTTTCAGATTGGCTCACTTCAGCACATTTGGAAAAACAGTGCTGTGCTGCTAGCATTGTTTCACAGCCATCTATTGGTCTGCCAAGGAATTGCAGGAACAAAACATGAAGATCTACACTAGCACACTCCCATCATGCAGTGCAACCCATATCTTGTAATACACACAGATGAAAGTTAACTGCAAGTTTTTGAAAAGTTTTAAAATATGCTTTGAAGTTAGAAAGCTTAAAGCTTGTAATGAAAGCTATTATTTCAAAACTTAAATAACAGCCACGATATTTCCAATATGTGTGTTCCAATTGTTTTTACTGCATCTACACCATGTTTAACAGCTCAACATAAATTATTCCAAAATTAAATCAGTCTGTCTGTTCTCATTTATTCAGAGACTATTAGTCATACAATCATAGCCATGTTACAAGAGGGTTAAGCCACTCGAAAGGATTGGTCTACTATGGAATTAATCCATGGTTGGGTCTCTGGAGGCACTTCGCCTTCAGCCTTGTGCCCCAACCCCCCTCAACCATGAATTAATTCCACAGTAGACCCATCCTTTCTCATGGCTTAATCCTTACATAGACACTATGCTTGACCAAAAGAATACATTGTAACAGTTTTACATAAACTACTGTATGATGTAAGACATCCCTTGAGATTAATTTTGTATGATCTGATTGTATTTGATAGCATGAGTGGGACTGGGATAGGGTTCTTCAGTTTATCTGCTAAGTAAGCAAGGGAACATAAGCAATAAAACTCAAAAGGGTATGCATCATGTTGTTATAATGACACTCTTTGATTGTTCTGTCATGTATGAGGCAAAGTCAAGTCCCTTCAACCACCCAAGATTTGCTTATATAACAGTGTGCTACATGTTATGGAGTGTCTTACTGAGATTATAAAATACCCCTTAATTTGAAGGGGATTAACATTCTACCTACCTATCTATCTCTCTCTCTCTCTCTCTCTCTCTCTCTCTCTCTCTCCTCTTTATATCTACTGTATTTATCTATCTAAACATATATACATAAACTATATTTTACTGGCACGGTAGTGTAATATAGAGGCATGTTAGTGTCACGATACAGTACTAGAGATGAGTTAGTGTTTATGTCAAAAACCACATATATTACATAGAAACATAGAATGTGAGAGCAGGTAAGGGCCGCTAGGCCCACCCAGTCTGCCCATATTTTTTTGCCTTGATTTTTTGCTGCAGATCTTTACTTGATGTATAGTACAGTGCCATCTATTCTCTTCCTTTACTTTCCCCTACTATTCTCTTGTGCCTATCCCAGGCATTTTTGAACCCCACCACTGTTTTTGCCCCCACTATCTCTGCTGGAAGGCTGTTCCAGGCGTCCTCCACCCTCTCTGTGAAGTAATACTTCTTCATATCCTTCCTGAATTTTTCCCCCTCTAGCTTCATTGCATTCCCCCTTATTCTAGAGCACATTTTTGTCAGGAAAATACCTCCTTCCTATACCTTATTAATCCCTGAGAGGTAAAGGTCTCTATCCTATCCCCACCCTCTCTCCTCTCCTCCAGGGTGTGCACATTTAGCTCCTTTAGCCTCTTCTCATAGGGCTTTTGATGCAGACTGCAGATCCTGCACCATTTTTGTAGCCCTTTTCTGGACCACCTCCACTCTGTCTATGTCCCTCCTGAGATACAGTCTCCAGGAATGTACTCAATACTCAAGGTGAGGTCTTATCAGTGATCGCTATAGGTATAGCATCACCTTCCTCTTCATGCTGGCAATGCCCTTTCCTATGCACCCCAGTATCCCACTAATCCTACCGACTGCCTTGTAACACTGCCTGGCCACCTTTAGGTCATCTTAAATGATTACTCCTAGGTCTCTTTCCTGCATGGTCCTTGTCACTATAACTCTACCTATGTTGTACTCTGCTCTTGGATTTCTATTGCTCAAGTGCATTATTTTGTATTTTTTGCATTAAAACCTAGCTGTCATACCCCGACCACTCCTCCAGTCTTTTCGGATCCCTATATCCCACCACCAGAGTGTCCACTCTGTTATAGATCTTTGTGTCATCTGCAGAGAGGCAGATCTTTCCCTCCAGTTCCTCTGCTATGTCACTAATAAAGACATTGAAGAGGACAGTCCCAGCACTGATACTTGAGGTATCCCATTGGGGGGCGGCTCAGAGGTAATTTAAGGAAGTATTTTTTCACAGAGAGGGTTGTGGATGCATGGAACAGCCTTCCGGAGAAGGTTGTGGAGTCAAACTCAGTGGTGGAATTCAAGCATGCATGGGACAGTCATAAGGTAATTCTGGGGATGGGGATAGGAAGAAGTAGGCTGCTGGTTAACTAGGATCTGCAGCTTATCCAGTAGGTAGGGAAATGGGCAGACTGGGTGGGCCAAGCGGTCCTTATCTGCCATCAAATTCTATGTTCTATGTCCCTTCCCCAGAGCGAAGACCGTTTACCACTACCCTCTGTGTACTGTCCCCTAACCCATTTCTTACCACATTATGACCTTAATACCCATCCCCAAGTTCCCCAACTTTTTTACCAGTCTCCTATGAGGAACAGTGTTGAAAGCCTTGCTGAATTCCAGGTAGGCCACATCTACCACTCCTCCCTAATCCAACTCCTTGGTCACCCAGTCAAAGAAATCTATCAGATTTATTTGGCACAACCTTCCCCCTGTGAAACCATGCTGCCTTGGATCCTGTAATCCATTGGATACAAGATATTCCACAGTCCTTTCCTTTAGCAGTGTTTCCATTAACTTATCCAGTGATGTCAGGCTGACAGGCCTATAGTTTCCTGCCTCCTCCCTCCTACCACTGTTGTGAAGATGGACTACCTCTGCCCTTCTTCAGTCCCCTGGGACCATGCCAGTCTTCAGTGATCTGTTAACTAGAACTATCAGAGGTGCAGCCAGTACCTCCCTAAGTGCTGAGAAACACAAAATTACCAGTGATGCACCACAGAGACCGAATGAGTTCAAAGATTTATTGTGAGGTTGCAACAAACATTCCCCAGTGCTTTGAGGGAACAATCTCTCTTCTTCAGGGGGTGGAGTCAATCTTGACATTACACATCCTTATAAAGTGTATACTAGTGGTCACATGGTGAGCATAACTTCATGTCATTTCAAAAACATTTAAAGCTGTTTTCTTATTATGTAAATACATATTAATCAAGTGCCTAAAAGACTATTGAAGTGCAAAATTACAAAAATCATTGGTATTCAGATATTCAGTAAAGGATGAAGCTTCCTCTCTGGTGCCTCTCCATACCAATAACAAATCATCTATGTATCGACTCCATAGAACAATTTTGCCCAAAAATGTGTTACTTTCTGGAAAAATAAACTGTTTATGGGAAATGTTGATATATTCTACAATTCATAATTGATGAGGCACATTCCATAAGGCACTGAAAAAAAAAGTATTTGTGCTATACACATGCCTTCAGTTGATAGAGCATGTTATAACATTCTATAATTCACAGTTGATGAGACACATTTCATAAGGCATAGAAAAAAGTAATAGTGCCACGGCCTGTTTATGTCTTTTATGTTTTTTCTGGTGGGGATTTGTAAGCGGTGAACTAATGTGTGTATTTTTGTAATTTTGCACTTCAAAGGTCTTTTATGCACTTGATTAATATGTATTTATATAGTAAGAAAACAGTTTTAAATGTTTTTGAAATGACATGAAGAGGGACTGTTCCCTTGAAGCCCCGGGGAATGTTTGTTGCCACCTCACAATAAATCTTTGAACTCATTCAGTCTCTGTGGTGCATCACTGGTAATTTTGTGTTTCTCAGTCATGTTTGCCAGTTTAATGGCTGATCCCAAGCGTGGCCTGTTAGTGCCTTCTTTTATGTTTTATCTCCCTAAGCTCTCTCAGCACTCTTGGATGTTCCCTGTCTGGTCTCATAGCTTTGCCCACCTTCAGATTAGTTAGTGCATTATGGACATTCTCCTCAGAAAATAGACTGGGGTCCACTTCCCTTCCATCAATGCTCCTGGCAAGTTTTTGAGGTCCCACCCTCTCCCATTCTACTGTGAAAACTAAGCAGAAGTATTTGTTCAAGATGTTTGCCTTTTATTGATCCCAGTCTGTACAGTCACCTCCCACCTTCTTTAACTATGCAGTCCCTCTCTTTATCTTCCTTTTCTTGCTAACACACTTAAAAAAATGCCTTGTCCCCTTTTGATACTTCCTAAGCTGTTCTTTTCTCAGTTTGCACATTTGCACTCCTTAGTGCTTTGTCTGCCTCCCTCCCTCCCTCTCCTCTGTTTTTCTCAGATACATTGCTATAGTCTCCTTTTCTGGGTCTCCTAATATCTTCTGAATGCTACCCTTTTAGCCATTACTTTTTTTTGCTACCACTTTTGAGAACCACAGCAGTCTCCTCTTTCTTTTACTTTTGCTTACCTGCTTGACAAAGAGGTTTGTTGCCTTCCCTATGCCCTCTTTTATTGTGGACCACTTTTCTTCTACTCCTTGAAGGTCATCTCCTCTTGCCAGGTCTTTCCTGAGGCATTGACCTATCTTAGTAAAATCAACCCTTCTGAAGTCCAGGACCCTTCTCACTGAGTGGTTGTATCCCGCAGCTCTTCTTATGTTGAACCACACTGTACAGTAATCACTGGTCCCCAGATGGCTTCCCACTTTGATGTTCACAACACTGTCCATGTTAGTAAGCACCAGATCCAGTACTGCCTCATCACAAGAGGGTTCTCTAATTAGTTACCTGAGGAATGCTCCCTGCAGGGAGTCCAAGATATCCCTATTTCTAGCTGAAGCTGTCGAAGGGAGGCTCCAATCTTCAACAGGCAGATTGACGTCCCCCCCCCAGCAACACTGCCCCCTTTTTAGCCATTTTAACAATTGCTTCTAACATTTCATTATCTGAGTCCTCCCCCTGCACTAGAGGCCTGTAGCTCACACCTGTCCAAATAGTGGCTCCATTTCCCAGTTCGAGGGTAACTCACAGCACCTCTACCTCCAACTGAATTCCCTGTATTTATGTTGCTTTTATGCTTTTCTTCACATAAAGCACCGCTCCCCCTCCTTTCCTTCCTACCCTATCCCTCCAAAACATCGAGTAGCCAGGTATGACCATCTCCCAGTCATGGTTGACAGTGTACCATGATTAGATAATGGCCACAATATCTAGGTCAGTTTCTACCATGGTGGCCTCTAGGCCTGGAATCTTATTTCCCAGACTTCTAGGATTAGCACACATGGCCTTCCAAATTTTGTCAGCTCTCTGCTTGTAGCTTCCCCCTTTTTCATTTTGTGCCCCTTCCTCCCTCTTTTTTCTGACTGTTCCCCCCCTTTGCTAACCCACTTCTACTTTGCTCTACTTGCTCTGTGGTGGGACACTCACCCCTCAGGATTCCTCTACATATTATCTCAACCTGGGGGGGGCAGTTTCTGCCTCTCCTTCTTCTTCCACCCTCAGTTAGTTTAAACACTCATCAGAGTAATGTTTAAATCATCCATTGAGAACTGTGGTTCCCCTCCTGGATGGATGTAAGCTGTCATGACTGCATAGGCTCTTATCCTTCTAAGTGGGCTCCCAGTCTGCAATGTAAATGTACCCCTTCACTCTGCATCAGTCCCTCAACCATAAGTTCAAGGTATTGTTGCAGAGCTCCCTCACTTTTCCCTGTTGCAGACAAGTAGCACCTCCACAAAAGCTACAGAGTGCGCTAACTGTGGGGTACCTGCACTACCTATTGACTGCTTATAAGCTTATAACTTCTTTTAGTTTTAAGGACTGTAAAAATTGGCATGCACCATCTCAGTGCTAGGTTCTAGTTACCTATGATTTAAACAAATAGTGCTTTTTTTTTTGTTAGTTTATACTTCTGTTAAATATGCTTTTCTTGCACAGAGATAATGAAAAAACTACAAAGAGTTACATTTTGATACTTGCAGATTAATTTGACCTTGTCTCAGAATAGGACATTTTAGTGGTTGCAGAATTAAATTTTTATTATGAAGTTATAAAGGGTTAACATTTTCAAAAATCAAGAATAAGCAGAACAAAATGGTCTGTCAAGAAAAATGTAATGCAAAAACATGACAAGTTTTTATCGTGTTAATGGCAGACATTAAAATTTAAAAACTACTAAAATATTATAATTACTTAACAGTAAATGTTAAAACATATGCTGTTATGGCAATATGGCCTACCAAGATGTCTGACTTGTCTTTCTAAAGATGTAATCAATATTAATATTTTAATTATTAAATGAAAGTGTACATTTTTTCCTGAGGATTAAAAACCATTGACCAATACATTGTTTCAAAAACTGTTGAGTGCACATTGACAAAGTACAACATGTCAGAAAATATATGAAAAACATGCACATACTATAGGGCACATGTGTGTGTTATCACACAGTGAAAAATAAATCAATTCATAGACTTTCTATCAAGTTTAAAATTATGCACAAACAACATTTTATAAATACTAAAACAGAAATTACTTAAGAGTACATTATAAGACTTAAGTACTGTACTGTAGACATGACAATAGGGTCAAACAAGATCACTGATTTTTTTTTAAACAGAGTATATATTTGATTTTTATATTCTAATTATAAAAAAAATTCTGGGGGTCACATGGGTACCTAGCCAAGATGGCCACTGAGATCTCTGGCTCCAGACTGCCTCCCAGCTTATCCCTCAGCATCCTTTATTGACCTTAGAGGGCCCCTGCTCCTACAGTACCTGCTGCATGGGGACTAAGGTATGTTAACATCTCTTTAGAAAAATTGGCAACCTTCTGTTCCCTCAAAATGGAAAAAATAAATTCTTCCCGTACCTCTGGAAGACAGGATCCCTACTGCCAAGATGTATGATCAATGCGCGAAGACCATGGGTGGCACTCCACTGGTAGCAGCCAAACAAGCTATCCTCACAGAACAGATGGGCAAAACAGCAGAAGCAATTAATGCCGTGGAACCCATGCTGGAATCCATTGCAGCATTGATGGGCAGAGTAGTCCAAAACGAAAAGCAGATTGAAGGCAAGGAAGTTACTCTGTTAGATGTCACTATAAAACTGGAAGCAGCAGGGGGCAGTGGCTTAGCTCCAGGGAAGATGGCAGCATAATCTGTGAGCTCTGTGAGTTTTTTGGGTTTACATCTGACTAAACAATCTAAAAACGAACAGATCAGATTGGAATTAGAGCAGGAGAGACCGGGGAAGTTAGAAAGATATCGGTTCAGGAAGATTTTAATTTGGCAACGGGACGACGTCAAGAAACAGCGAGAACCAAGCCACTCTCCTTAAGTGTGTAGTATAACGTGTCAAATATCCGTATTATGGCGGACCAGGCCGCAAGCACGTTGAGCTGTACAGACAATGCAAAACTGCATGAAATGTTTCAAACGCTGGTTCAACAGATGGCGGAGGTGACTATAGCCTCCAACGCAACTACGCTGCCAATTCACCAATTTGAAACGAGAGTTTATAATATCGAGCAGCAGACAGTCACTAATAAGGCAGCAATCAGTGACCTCCATGTTAAATTAAGGGAACAACACCGGACCATAAAGGACCTGTCAAGTAAAGTAGACAATTTGGAGAATCAAAGTAGACGGAATAACCTGCGTATTTTGGGGATACCGGAGAAAGCGGAGGCAAGAAATGTGGCAGAATGGTTGGGGGAAAGTTTACCACAGATCATGCAGAGTGAACTACCTCCTGGCTTCACAGTAGAAAGGGTGCATCATACAACGGGCCTGATCCCAAGAAATAGTGATAGACCACGTCCTATTATAGCAAGGATTCTGAATTATGCTGATAAGGAATGGGTCCTGTCCAGAGCCAGAGAACTAAACAGGCTGAGTTTCCAGGGTCATAGTGTGTTGATTTTTCAGGACTACTCGAGAGAGTTGGCCTTGCGAAGAAAGGAATATGGGCCTCTAAGAGCTAAGCTGCGTGAAATGGGAATCCCTTTCTCTTTACGATATCCGGCAACTATGAGACTGAATATCAATGGTAATTACAGGTCCTTTAATACACTGGAGGCGTTAGATGCCTATGTGAGAAATATTCACTCAACGAGTAGCGCTCAGGAAGGGGGAAGGTGTCCGACTGGTAAAGGAAATATCAGAGATGCAGGGACTAAGCAGGGCTGGAGCTGGAATGGGGCTGAAGGAGACATGGATATTGCAGAGTCAAGTGCTTACTTTACTGCGGTACCTTCACAAAAAAGTCGAAAGAGGCAAAATAACGAGAGGCACCAGCGAAGAGAACACCCTGAGGAGTGGAGGCAGTCGGATCCTAAAGCTAAGCTATCAATGGAGGTCGAAGGACAGATTATTACCAGCCCATACTTCTCAAAGAATAAGTATGCTCCTTTGGAGGAATGTGCGGATGAGTGGCAAATGGATTCGGATATTCGAGGACAGCAGAAGAATAGGGCAGGTGTATGGGAGTCATCGGAAACAGAAGGAGAGAAAGGAAGAGTACACTCAGACCTACTAACAGACAAGCAAAGTAAGGATCCCAGTCTTCAAGTCGGACTTGGCCCTTCCGAAGTGGGCGAAACATGAAGACAGCAATACGGACTATACCATAGAGAACAGGCAAATTAGAGGCCTGGAACTGATGCTAATTTGAAAGTTTAGATAAGTACAAATAAGTGCACGATAAATGCCGCTTTTGTTGTTTACTTCTTGATCGCTAAATAAGTATTGGGGCAAGGGGTTAAGCGGGAAAAAGGTAGCGGATTGGAGGGGAATAAGGAACCCTTTAGAGCAGAAGCTAGTGGTGAAGGGAAGACATGGAATGACGCAGGCTTTGGGAGGTAAGGAAGGGGGGGGTGTCAATATAACTATATATGATTCTTTTTTTTTTTTTTCTTCTTGTTTTTCACTTTTCTAGTTACTTTTTTAGCACTACTGATGTCATGGATACCTACCTCTACCTCTATCTGCTGTTTTACCTGCCGGTCCTGGTTTGTCCTATACATAAGAAGGACAGACGTGGAGGAAAGAGGAGCGGGAATAGGAGGTTTTTATCAGATAATAGGTGCTGTGGGAATGGCTTAAAGAAGATGGTAGAGGCATTAGGAAGCCTGATAGTAAGAGTATGGTCTCTCAGCTTGGAGTTTTGACAAGAAGGAAGAACATACAGGGGGAAAAAGGACCCAACTCGCCGACAAACAGATTATGGGTCTAAGTTTTTTTGGTTTCTTTCCTCTCTCCTAGGGTAGCTGGTATCAAACTTGATAGGGGGAACATATGGGCAGAGTAGATACTCTGGTGAATCAGAGCCAGTAACATACCAAAGAGGCGCAGGGGAGTAGGGGAAGTGTATTTTTCTTTTTTTACATATTGCAAAAGGTGTCTGGTTCTTTTATCCTGGTTGAGCTAAGCACACCCTCTCTTGGTGGGATAGTGGCGGAGACTTTGGGGAAGGGGGGATAGAACTCCTCTGTCTTGGATGCCAACTCTCACTGACACTGTTAGGTGTACGTGTACATAGATTAGTTTTAGAGTAGTAAGGTTTGTTTTTATTTTCCTGTAGTTAGGTTAGTATAGTAGATAAGTGGTAATATCAGATTAGCATAAAGGGGGACATCAAAGATCCGTGGAAGAGAGTTGTTAGAACATATTGTAGGGGGATAGAAAAAGGGGTCACGAATACAGAAGGGGTAAAAGAGAGGGATTTATTTTAGATACCTATTTAGTTGTTTATAGGTATTCTGTTAAGTGGATAGTAGTAAAGATACATAGAGACTAACTCAAATCGAAAATGGAGTTACTGCTATACACCTGGAATGTTAGGGGGTTGAATACTCCGATAAAACGAAAGAAAGTTTTATCATACCTCAAGAAAAAGAGGGCTCAAGTGGTATTTTCGCAAGAAACTAAAATGACAGGAGAAGATCATTCCTGATTAGTCAAAGACTGGGTGGGGGGGAGGTGCACGCTGGGGCGAGCACCAAAAAAAGAGGGGTTGCCATCTTATTTTATAAGCAATTACATTGGGTAATAGACAAATGTAAAAAAGACAAATATGGGAGATGGGTCTTGGCAAGGATGTTAACACCGGAAAGGATGATTATGTTGGTCAATGTATATGCTCCAAATGAAGACGACCAGGCCTTTTTTCAAGAATTATCAGATAAGATGGGGGCAATGGCAACCGATGGGGTTCCAATGATAGTAGGAGGGGATTTCAACCTGGCCATGTTCCCAGAATTGGATAAGAGCGATGCCAGTACAGTAACACACATAAGAGGGAGAAGTGCACTAAAAAGCCTTATGAAAGAGCATCAGCTCTCGGATGTTTGGAGGTTGGGACACCCTCATGACCGAGATTATACATATCAATCAGGGGTACATAATACTTTTAGCAGATTAGACTATTGGCTTCTTTCCCCAGGGGCGTTGCACTCAGTGATTGAAATTAATGTTTTACCTATAATTCTTTCTGATCACTCACCTGTGCAGCTTAAACTGGACTGGGGCCGGATGGAGAAACCGATCCCCGCATGGAGATTAGATGTTACACTCTTAAACGATCTTGAGTTCATGGCCTGGCTTAAGAAAGAGACAGAACTTTTCTTCCAGGAGAATAAAATATCTGAAACTTCGGCAGGTAATACGTGGGAAGCTTATAAGGTCACAATCAGAGGGGCAATTATGGTATTTACTGCCAGAAGGAAGAAGCAGAGGGCGGCACGACTAGAAATATTAGAAAGCCAACTGGCTCAGGCAGAACGACAAATGAAAAACACAAAGGGTAGGAAGGCCGCTGATGAACTGGTTCGTAATACACTGAAACTGAGGTTAGAAATAAATGAATTGCTGTCCAGGCAGGCACAGAAGGCTATGTTTCGTCTGAATCATCTATTTTGGGAACAAGGGGATAAGAACGGAAAAATTATGGCATACCAGATAAGGAAACAGAGAGAGCAAAGACATATTGCAGGTTTGAGGGATCCAGTAACTAAGGAGGTACATACCTCTCCCAAAGCAATAAATAACATCATGGGACAGTTCTATAATCAGCTATACCAGACATCCCATCAGATTACCCCTCCAGAGATAGGAGATTTCTTGAATAAGATCAAGTTACCCACCCTATCTCAGGGACAGAGAGAGAGAATTACTTGAAGCACCCCTGACAGAGTGGGAAATTAAACAAGCAATAAAGGCAATGCAACAAAGAAAGGCCCTGGGGAGGGACGGTTTCCCAGCAGAATTCTATCAGGAACTTAGCTCCGAACTAGTCCCTATACTGAGGCAGGTATACCAGGAGGCAATACAGATGGGGCAATTTCCTGCAACTATGAGAGAGGCAGTCATAACAGTTATACCTAAAAAAGATAAGGACCCTGCAGAAGCAGGGAATTACAGGCCCATTTCATTGATATCAGTAGATAGTAAAATATTTACAAAGGGGATGGCAGCAAGACTTAAACCAAAACTACCAGAACTTATTCATCCTGCACAGGCTGGATTTGTCCAAGGAAGATACAGTGCTGACCATATCGTGTTGTGTAATCTGATGCACGTAGCAAAAACCTTACTACACCAGGGGCAGGCATAGCGGTGGATTTCGAAAAGGCCTTCGATTCCCTGGAGTGGGATTATCTTATACAAGTACTGTTGAGGTTTGGATTTGGCCAGGGTTTTTGCGCAGGGATTAAAGCGATATATAACTCCCCAGTGGCTAGGGTCCTAACAAACTCTATGGTGTCAGAACCCTTTATGTTGGGTAGGGGAACAAGACAAGGTTGCCCCCTATCACCCATGCTTTTTGTACTAGCATTGGAACCTTTAGCGGAGAGTATACAACAGAGCCCAGAAATTGTAGGTATACCCATTAAAGACCTGAGATATACCACTTTGCTATATGCAGACGATCTATTCATCACACTAGCGGATATAGACATATCTTTACCACCCCTTATAGATCTTCTGCAGGACTTCTATATAGTGTCTGGTCTAAAGATTAATGAAAATAAAACGGAAATCCTGCCATTCAATGAGTGATGTAATTCGGACAGAATAATTAGGGCCGGCATGAAATGGGCTAGGGAAGAACTGACCTATCTTGGGATTAAGCTAACAGTCTGCTCAGATAGGATGTGGGAAAGGAACTTAGGACCTGTATTGAGGAAATGTCAAGAGGAGCTGGGCAGATGGAAGAAACTAAGACTGACAATGGCCTGCTAGATCACAGCTATTAAGATGACACTGGCACCTAAGGTGACATATATACAGTCACGAATCCCACTACATCTCCCTGCCAGATGGTATGCCAAATGGGATAGAATGATTGGAAATTTTATCTGGGAGGTGAAAGTACCCAGGTATAGTAAGGCTAAACTAAGAAGCCATTGGAAAAGAGGGGGATGGGGACTTCCATGGATGGAGGGCTATAAGATGGCATTTCAGACAGCCCACACCCTACAATGGTTCCGCTTGGTTTCTCCCCAGACTCCACAGTGGCAACAGATGGAACAGGACCAGATGAAAGTAATATCTCTCTCCTTCTTGCTTTGGGGTATGCCACATGTCCCACATCCTATAATAGATGCCAGTATTAGATACTGGAAGCAATTACACACCCACCTAAGGTCAGATAGGAGGCTGACTTCTCTTACCCCTTTATGGCAGAACCCATGCATATGTATAGCGCAGAAACCCATACATTGGGGCACGTGGGCCCAAAGAGGCATTTGGGTAGTATCAGACATTCTAACGCATGATGGGTCGAGGGTGGAGACATTTCAGAATCTTCAGGATAGGTGGGATCTTCCGGAAGGGGAAAGATGGCGTTATATGCAGCTGAGGGCTGCGGTGGGGAAAGTGTTAGCATAGAAACATAGAATTTGATGGCAGATAAGGACCGCTTGGCCCACCCAGTCTGCCCATTTCCCTACCTGATGGATAAGCTGCAGATCCTAGTTAACCAGCAGCCTACTTCTTCCTACCCCCACCCCCTAGAATTGCCTTATGACTGTCCCATGCATGCTTGAATTCCATCACTGTTTGTGACTCCACAACCTCCTCTGGAAGGCCGTTCCATACATCCACCACCCTCTCTGTGAAAAATACTTCCTTAAATTACCTCTGAGCCGCCCCCCTTCTATCTTCAAATTGTGCCCCTTGTTCTTGCACACCTCTTTTTTTGAAAGATGCTACCCTCTTGGACTTTGTTGATTCCCTTGAGGTACTTGAAAGTTTCTATCATGTCCCCCCTCTCCCTCCTTTCCTCGAGGCTATACATATTAAGCTCCTTAAGTCTCTCTTCATATGTCTTCCGGTGCAGACCCTGCAACATTTTAGTTGCCCTCCTATGGACAGCTTCCATCCTGTCTATGTCTTTGCGGAGATTGGGTCTCCATACTCCATACATAGCAAAAGGGTCTAAGGGTAACAAGGTGGAGCTGAAGGTGGAGAGGTGGTTAAGAATGACAAAAGGGGTGGTCAGTGTTATATATCTCGTTATTTGGGGGCCCAGCCCGATACAACAAATAAAGCAAGAAGTTATTGGGAAAAGGCACTGTCAATTAAAATATCAGACCTACAGTGGGCAAAGTGCTGGTCCTTAGCACATACACAATACACAGATGTAAGAAGCAGAATGGTCCAAAATAAGATATTGCATTGGTGGTACAGGACCCCAGGGGTTCTGCATAAGATAGGAGTAGTGGGAAATGATAATTGTTGGAGATGTCAGCAGCCAGGGGGAGATCTTTTCCACATAATGTGGGATTGCCCTAGGTTAAAACAATGCTGGGTCAGATAGGGAGTTGGGGGAACAGATAATTAAAAAACCTAGTGACAAATCGCCTGCAGGTATGCTTTTAGGCCTGCACTCAGTAGTTAGTAGATGGACCAAATCAGAACAAAAATGGTACATGACTTTGATCATGCAAGCAAAGCGCCTAATCCTCCGTAATTGGAGAACGACGAAGGTACCCAACATAACAGAGGTGCTGGAATCCCTACCCCCTATCTACAAAATGGAAAGGAGATCCCATTTTTTGGGACACAGGAAAGGAGGTTTCCATCAGGCATGGGCCCCGTTTATGGCCTTCTTGGCAGCAAGGGCTGGGGTAGGCTGAGGAGTATAGGAAATGGGAAGGATGAATCGGGTAAAGAATCACTTGGGTAAAGAGTAACTCGGTACTACTTATTAGTTATGTATAAGGTAAGACAGGAGGAGAATAAATGGAAAAAGAATGCCCTGCCAAAGTAGTAGATTAACACCTGGAGTAGTAAAGTAGGGTTAGAGATAAGTTTGTATGTTGGTAGGTGTTTCTTTTAGGTCTGTGTTTGGTATTATATTTTTTTTTCCTCTATTCTTCTCCAGAAGATACAAGGAAGGGGTGAGATATAGAATATATATATATAGAAGACAAAGAACCTCTGTGCGCAAACACCGAGGCAAGGGTTACCCCAAAGGGCATTTGGCTGAGAAGCCAAGTTTCAAGAAAATACAAAATCACACATGCCCCCATAATGCAAATCACCACAGAATGTTGTGCTGGTCCACCTTTAAGCAGAATTGCATGGTGCCGAAAGGCCTCTCACACAGTTTGCAAAGGGTGCTAACAGAAGACATAGACACGTGTTTCATCCTACCAGGACTCATCAGTATGCCTCATCTGTTTGACACCCCAGTGCCATGGACCAGCTACCCTATAGGCAGTGTGCCTCGGATATATAGTGGTGAACCCATTAAAATAAAAAACTATTTAAAAGACAAAGAACCTCTGTGTGCAAACACCGATGCAAGGGTTACCCCAAAGGGCATTTGGCTGGGAAGCCAAGTTTCAAGAAAATACGAAATTACACATGCCCCCACAATGCAAAGCATCATGGACTGCATATGCAAATCACCACAGAATGTTATGCTGGTCCAACTTTAAGCAGAATTGCATGGTGCCGAAAGGCCTCTCACACAGTTTGCAAAGGGTGCGCAGTCCATGATGCTTTGCATTGTGGGGGCATGTGTGATTTTGTATTTTCTTGAAACTTGGCTTCCCAGCCAAATGCCCTTTGGGGTAACCATTGCCTCAGTGTTTGAGCACAGAGGTTCTTTGTCTTTTAAATAGTTTTTTATTTTAATGGGTTCACCACTATATATCCGAGGCACACTGCCTATAGGGTAGCTGGTCCATGCCACTGTGGTGTCAAACAGACAAGGCATACTGATGAGTTTTGGTAGGATGAATCATGTGTCTATGTTTTCTGTTAGCACCCTTTGCAAACTGTGTGAGAGGCCTTTCGGCACCATGCAATTCTGCTTAAAGTTGGACCAGCACAACATTCTGTGGTGATTTGCATAGGCAGTCCATGATATATATATAGAGAATGTATGTGAGAACAGTATAGAGCTGTTGTTTTCCTTTGTGTATCTACCTGTCCATACTGTAGCTTTTCCTTGGGCCTGAGACCTTGTAACCACATGGAGATGAGAAACTCAGTAATAGAAACCTAGGTGGAATGGATTTGTTTCTGTCCTCTTCGCATGGGTACCTTCAGCTTTGGACAGGTCAAGTATGGGTCATGGAGATAAGGTTTACTACAGAATAAGACAGGATTAGTCTCCGGTCTGTTATGACATATGAAGAAAAAGGAGAAATGCACACTACAGAAATGTTGTTTAATGGAAGCACAGCGGATGTACGCCTCTGAATATGTATGAAAGAATATGTCTATGTGTGTTAAACAAAACATAATAAAATAATATTATGGAAAAAAAAAACTGGAAGCAGCAGAGTGAATTATACAGCAGTTGCTCCTAAAGTTACCAACCAGGAATGCTGAGACAGGTGGAACAATCTACATACAGTATAACGGATGCCGGAGGACCTTGAGGGAAAAGACCAGGTGAGATATTTATGCTTTAAATCTCCCAATATTAATGTAACTTAGCAGGATCTTCAGTTCTGAGTTTGACAAGGCCTACCAGGTGGGAAAGAAAATTTGGCACTAGAGGCTGCTGTAGATCATCGCTGCACTTTAATATTCTTGCGCTTTCAATTTTTGGTTCAGAAACCCGTTCTACACACAGTGAGATCTGAAAAGAATTAAGGCACAAAGCAAGAGGATTTCTTTCTTCCCTGATTATTCTCACATGGCCACATACAGACTTTCAATACAGTGAAGCAAGGTTTGAGAAATTGGGGCCTTAAATACTCCCTGCACTTTGTTGCCATCCTTGAAGTGCAATACTGAGGTAAATGTCAATCTTCCTATAACACAAAAGCTGCAGACACATTTTTCCAGAATGTCCTCAATATCTCCCACAACTCCCCAGACCACTGGCTACTGATATGGACACCCTAATGCCACCTGACTCAGAAACTCCAGGCCCAAGCAACCTTGACTGAGTGACTAGGTCCCCCCACTTTCCTGATCTTGTTATTTTTTTTTTTTTATTACTTTAGTATGCTTTATCCTCTAGGCACCTGACTGGTCCTTCCTCAGACTTTTCACCTTGCTTAGTTCCATCACATGCCTTCTCTGAGACTTACCTCTTTGCCAAGTCCCTCACAGGCTTATTCCTCAGGAGGCCACTGAGGCAGGCTCAGATGCCCCGACAAAGTTGAAGTTTGGTTTGGGCTAGAGTGCCATGGTTGGCAGTGCAGGGCCAACAGCAAGGGGTGGACGACATCCATGCTGTGGTTGGGGTTTTCCTCTTGTCTCACAAACCCCGAGGACACCATGCTGGACCTCTACAATGCACGCTTGCCCACAGAGGTATGCTACATGTGTCAGAGTACATCAGCATCCCCCACATTTCATCTTCAGCTGTTACTTGTGCTACCACCTGTGGTAATTTAGGTGGCAGTTCTGCAGCTGAGGCTGAAGAATCCTCTCTCCCGAAGGAGGACTCTACTATCCTCCTTCAGCCAGGCCTCTGACAATCCGGCTCCCAAACAAAGGTTATTGACATCATGAGCAGTAGCATTACTGTGGTGCCCGTGGGCTGGCCAAGGGCATGTTTTTCTAGTTTGATGCAACAGACCAGAGAGTAGTTTGGGCCATGCAACACCTGATCCTCAGCAAGAGTTACTGGTGGATTTAAATGTCTTTTGCCTCAGATCACCACTATTAATGGTTGCTATGTTAAGCTTGGATGACTTGGATTACTTGGAAGAATTAGACAAAGTAGGTCAATGGCCCATTTAATTGCCTTCCACTCCTTATGGGGGTATTTTTAATATCCATTGAGTAAGAAATATTTATCTAGCCCATTTTTGAAGGCCTCAAAAGATGTTAAATTTACCTATTTACTTGGTAGCGAGTTTCATAATCTCATGGATCTGACCGTAAAGAAATGTTGTCTCTTTGTGGTATTAACTCTACGGTAGGTATGCTAGTTGTTTTTCTAATGATGTGACTCATGGAATTGTGCACTGAAACTCTGGAACTGTATTTCATGATTTGTGATGCACTTAATTATGAGCTTATCTGGGATATTTCCCCCTTGAACTCAATCCGCATCTCAGTGCTCCGCACCTCATCCCCAGGAAATGTTTCCTAACAGACATGAGCTTGCTGCTTGAACTGTTGGATGACTTTGCCAGGGACACTGCTCACCACCACATAATGCCTTCATATAACTAAGAGTGTAGTCTACATAAAAAGGAGGGTGGGGCAACACTGAGCAGATTAACCTGTGGCAGGGGGGATACTGTACTATAGGGCATTTTGTACTGCTAACGTGCAATGGGCTTTTTCCTAATTTCTACCTTCACAAGATTTGGGACTCCAGCCTAAAAAACTGTGGATTGCCAGTGCAGTGCAAAGCAACATACTGTGGAGGTCCATGCTCCAGGCTGCATGTAGCATGCAAGGTTGTCGAGGTACACAGAAAAGGGTACTGTGTTAATTTTGATATGAGTAACCCTGGCTGATTAGATTTCCTAATTGTGATCAGCAGACTGTGTATCTTTTAACCGCTGATTTGGTGAGCTGGATCCTTCCAAACTCTTCAACTAATCAGAGGATTCCTCTTGCTACATGCAGCCTATCCCACCTTCTTGGTGGAAGAACCTATCCATGAGCACACAAGGTGGAGCATCATAACAATACTTCTTGACCCCTCATTTGTTATGGCTATACAGAGGGAAATATTCACTGGGGATCAGCCAAATTATGTGATGTTGCTTTAACCGTATCACCCATTGAGGTGAACTGCAGGTTCTGCTGACTTCATCCCGGAGGAGGGAGGGAGGCAGTTGGGATTTCTTCTATTGTTTGTCTCAGCCTCTAACTCCTTGCTATGGTAGGTTCATGAAGAGAAATATTTCCTAAGGAAAATCTCTTAAACTACCTGGCTGGGTTTTTACCTACTGTGACTTCCCATACCAGCAATAAGGGTGAGCTCTCCTGAAATGGGTATTTGATTATTTTGTAATTATTTTTTTTTTATGTATTTTTGTTTCACATTTATTCCATTTCTGTGTGTCTATTATGTACATAGAAATACAATGCCACATTCAGGGAATATGGATCCCGGAGTCATATGTGAATGTCAGAATTACAATATGGGATGTGCAGGGCATTAATAACCCTTTGAGACATTGCAAAGTTCTTAGCAACTTGAAAGATATAGGATGTGACATAGCTTTGTTACAGGAGACTCTTTTGGATCCTTCAGGGGCGCATTAATGCCACACCACATGTAAACAGGCATAGGGCAACACGTGACTAACTTAAAGTGCAAACATTCAAAGGTTAAAAAGTGGAAAAGAAAGTTCCTACTCAGTTGCAAATTGTTACACAAAATTGTTTTCTCTAAGCAGCTTAAAAATACTCAAAAGATACAATATAGAAAGCTTATTTCAAACTAAATACATTGGGCAGAGAATCTTGCTAAAACAGAGTTGGTAAAGAAGAGAGGAAGAAACAACCAACAAATGAGAAAACACACTTAGCTGGGTGTGAGGTTGTGGGGAATTTGGGAATATGAAATGGGGTGGAGGGGAACGGGGGCAGGGAAGGGGAATTGGCATGAGGGGAAGTAATGGAAAGAAAGTAAGAGGAAAGGAATAGAATTAAAAAGGGAAAAAACAAGACAGAAAGAAACACAAGCAGAACCGGATAGACAAGTAGGAAAACCTGCAAGCCAAAGGTATAATGAATATTTTCACTCACAAAATTGTCTTCCTTATTCATGTGCTGTAAATGGATACTACTTACTGTTCTCTCATATGAGCACCTATAACAGGATGAAAACAAACTCTAGCCAGAGCCGATAGGGCTGTAGGAAGCTACCAAGTGACCAAAGTTACACATGTGCATAGAAATTAATCATGCCCAGGTGTAACTTGGCCATTTTTTGGAGGTGTTGCACCAAATTTTCAACATGGCCTTTTTTGGACCCCTCCTCATGAGCAGTGCCAGTGTCATTTTATTCAATTGTCCCAAAAGGTGACTGCGCAGAGCAAACTCGCTATTCTGCACCACAGGTATGAAAACATGTTTTGGGCAGGTAGTGGAAAATGACAGCCATACCGTTTTGAAGGAGGTGTGCAAAAATGGCAATGTTAAAAATGGCAAGGGTGACCAGCACACACCTAAAGGCTCACAACTGTGTCGCTTCTTATCAACCAGTCTAAGCACTACAAAGTTCTCCAAAGCACTTCAACTTTTAATTCATAAGTAAAAAAATGTGCAAAGGCAGGACAAAATCAATCCAAGACTCAGACATGGAGTCCAATGCAATCACATAAAATAGAGTGCAGTCCAAGGTTCACTGTTTAAATCCAAAAAAGCAGGCCCAACTAGGAGCTGGTCCACAGCTTGTTGCAGCAGCATTAGGTGGAGGGGTCTGCCTCCTGGCATCACCTGACACATTTTGTACTGTGGGTAGTACTTTCTCAAAGGTGCTTTGGGATCCCACCTTATGAACAGTGGCACTGTCATTTTGTGAATTGGTCTCAAAAGGTGATTCCACGCAGTGACCGCAAAATCACCTTTTGGGACCGAGTAACAAAATGACAGTAACAGATTTCATGAGGTGGGGTCCCAACAACCCCATGTTGAAAATTTTGGGCAAAAATTCCAAAAAATGGCTGAGATATCAACATAAGTTGAAAACCCCATTGAATGGCTGTATAGCATGCTTACCTTTAATTCTTCAGTTTGCAGTTGGGCTTTGAAGAGTGCAGATGTGTCCCAGTCCAGAGAAGATGACAGTGCCGACCTCGGAGTAAGTATAGGCTAAGGGTGTGGGTGTGGGGAGGTGGGTGCTCAGTGGGAGAGTGGAGGGGAGGGAACTCCAGCGATGAAGAGGGACAGTTTTCAGTTTTACAGAGAAAAAAACAACGATGAGGGACCGTTTTTTTAATTTAAAGAAAAAAGAAAAACAAAACATTTTGGCACACTGGGGTGGGCCCCAGTGTGCCACCTGAGGATGCCAACATGGGGACTGGGCACTCCAATGTTGGGCATGACTTGGGAAGGGGGCACCAGGGGAACAGAAATGTGATGAGGAACTGTTTTCTAATTTACAGAAAGAAAAAAAAAACATTTTAGCACACTGGAATGTGGGATCCCAGTGTGCCACATGATGGGGGTTGTTAGGATGCTGACATGGGGTTGGGCACCCCCATGTCGGGCATGAGAGGGGGGCACAGAAAATAGTGAATAGTATTTTGCCATATGCAACGTGCTGGCACCTGCAGAACTGCACATGTGCACAAGTTGTGTGTATGCGCAGTTCACGCACTGGAATGCGGAAGTAACAGCAGAAATAGTGTGGCTGTTATTCTGTAGCAGCCATTTGTGGCATGTCTCCATTGGGCTTTTGGAAGGATACTTCCAAAAGTCCAATGAAGGGGTTCCATGATCGGCCATTTTTATAGCTACCGAGCTGACGCAAAACAGCTATAGGCTCCGCTCACAGCACTAAAACGAAAAAAGATGAAATTAACATGGTCACATGGGACTATAAACAGTGAACTGTAGTATTATAAACCACTATTTGACTAAGAAGGGTGCAATCTAAATTTGGTCATTAAGACCAGGCCATTTGTGTGCTTGTAATCCATGGCCTAGATATTCAGGTATGCGCCCAATGTGTGTGCAATGACGGTACAGCACAATGCAGATGCGCCATGTGGCAAAGGACGCCATATTCAGAGGATGCGCCACCAACATGTGCTGGAGCAAGGCAGGCTGAATATAGCAAGGATGCACTACAGCACAACCATGGATGTGCCGGCTCAACCAGGAATGCATGGGAGCAGGTCAAGACACGCAACCCAGCGGGCCGAACAAGGGCAACAAGGACACAATGGCAGGGCTGCACAGGAGCAGAGTACCCCACTAGCATGGCCAGCCACAGACAATAGGGGCACACTGTCCCAGAGGCACCACAGGGCACTAGGGGATGGCAGAAGCAGGACCCCAGGCCACCAACAGTGGCACAGGGCACCAGGGCAACACACCAGCACTGCCGACACATCAACGCCAGAGCCATGCAATACATACCCAACAGGCTATGCTACAGGGGGCCATGGCCGTGGTGCCAGGATAACACTCAAACACATAAGACAGTGGCCCAGGGGAGAAGGAGGCACAGGCCACCCAGGGGCACACAGGTGGCCACCTGTACTGGAGAAGGGCACAGCATCGCAGGGCACACCAGTGGTGGCCAGCACAACAGTCAGACAAAAGGGTAGTGCAGGCACAACCCCCCCCGGGCGGCACAGTGGATATGGGCATGGTACACACACACACACACACACACACACACACACACACACACACACACACACAGTGCAGCACCAGCATATCTGCTGGGCCTTGCGCCCACACAGGCAGTGCCCACACATGGAAGTGGTGACCATGGCCAGAACCGTGTGACCTACAGTGACCCACAAATGCACAGCACAGCAGTGTGAACATGCTTACCTGGCTGGTGCTTGCACTGATGCCCCAGCAGCCATCCCATCACCTCACTCGATGTCCACAGCCGCAGCCGCCATGGCCTTCCTGCAGTCCTCTGGACCTGTGGATGGATGAGAGAGAGGTGGACATGAGAGGACTATCATGCACACACACACACCAACCCCTGGCACACAGCTGGCATGGTGCAGGACAGGACACCATTCACATGGTGGCCCTGACGCCTGCATGACAGCAACACACACAACAGCGTTGCACATGTCACCAATGCAGGACACGTAGCAACTGCCGTACCTGTAGCCGCCCCTTGGCAACCGCACATGCTGTGCATTCAGACGTCCAGTACAGGTGCACCACGGGCATGCATGACGTGTGGGAATACTAATCTGGCTGGGGCACAGTGCCACGCTACACCCATGCCTGGAGCTGCCGCAGCCAACTGGGATCCCTCCTTCTCAGGTCCCTATACCGGTACCAACACTTCTTGGTGGTGCATGGCACCCCCTTGTGGCTTTCCACGGCAGTGGCGATACTTGCCCACACCTCTGTTCTTGGCTGCTGCAAGGGCACCTACCCAAATAGCTGGACTGCATAGGGCTCTACCAGTGCAACCAGGCTGCACATTTCTACCTCTGTCCAGTTAACCGCCCCACATGTTCTGACATGGCCTGCCATGGCACAAGTGCAACTCAACTGTAGGAAATTTTGCAGCCTACACAGCATGCACATGGTGCAGCCCGAGTATGTTGTGCAATAGCGTACCATTGTCCATGACGGCACAGCATGTGGATGCGCAATTGGCATGTGTTGTGGTGGTGTATTGCACAGCACCATGCATGCACATGGCAGCATGGCCTGGCAGGTGTATGGGATCACGGCTGTGATCCTGATGGCACAAGGCATGACCCTGCACAATGTCACACATGACCCCTCCTTGTGCTGTATGCAGCATAGAGCATCCTGAGCAGCTGCACCATGGGCCATTGTGCTGTGATGCACGCAGTTGCATGATAGGTGACCATCACAGCATGCACAATGGCTGCATATTGTGCACTGCACATGGTTGTGTGATAGGCCACCATCTGACCTGTCTAGGCAATGGAACCTCATCTTGAGCATGCCAAAGACACGCTCGATGGCTGTGGCTCGGGAATCATATGTACTCTGAAGCACGTGGCAGCAGGGCATTGAGGACCTGTGTGAGGAGGCAGGACGTGGCCAACTGCATGATCCCTGTGGTGGTACCCGTTGGTCTCTATAAGGTGCCCATGGTGAGCAGGCACATCACTGCTGTCACCTTGGTCTCCACAGACACGGCATGACTCTGTCTGGTGGGTGCCTGCAGCTCCTTATGGCACAGCTCACAGAGCTGCCTCAGAAGTGCCCTGTTCAGGTGGTACTGGCCCACAATCTCCACATCATTATAGTCCTCAAAGGTGAGGCGGGCACGGTACCGTCTGTGTTCGGCATACCGCCGACGGACCCTTTGTCGGCCATGTTGGTGTTCCTCCCTCCTCCTCACACTCCTCATTACTGTCTCCATGACAAATGGACCTGCATTCATGGTGCTCTGTATTCAGCTCTGGGTTGTGCATCTGCTGTATGTGTGTGTGTTTGATCCTGTTTTTATAGGCTCAAGTCCGACTGGCGTATCCTGTGGTTTGCTCCTGACTTGCACCATGGTTTTCGGCTGAATATGCCATTGCACCACATATTCATGGGTATGCCCCCTTATACTTGCACTGCATACATTACATTTGTGCTGTGGCTCAATCTGACTTGCATGGCACATCCGCTGTGGTTGAATGTGGTTCTGTGGTGCACTTCTGTAGTTACGCTGGCACATCTCAGTTGAGCAGTGTGCAACTGCTCTGAATATCTAGGCCAAAAAATTCAAAATATTTCTTTCCTGGCAGAAAGCAAATCTCTATCTCTTCTACTAGGGCAGGTCTTAAACAGTTTCAGTAGCAGTAAAATTGATTTTATGGTAATTTTTGTTGGCAACATTTTTAAAGGGACGCTGTCAACCTTTTTTGAATTGTATTATTTTTTTGGTAAACACCCACATTTTATGATTGCGTACCTTCTCAGACACTCATTGATGTTGCTGGGTATTTTAGCTGCTTCCTTCCTTATTAGAACCGAAATACATGGTAATGTATAGCTATACTCAGCCTTTTTTTGCTTGAAATCCTTGAAGTACTCTTACGGCATCATTCCTGAATATTAGAAACACTCTCAGACAGTGCAGCCACTCATGACACATTAGTCTCCTCTATTCCCACTGCATAATGAGTGGATAGACTGTGTCTGGGATATTCCCGAGTCCAGAAAAGATGCAGTGGGAGTTTGTCAAGAAATGTAAACAAACTTATTTTGGTGTCATAACACCAGTATGGTGGGCAAGTTTTTCATTTTTAAAAGAGAAAAAAAAGGGGTCTGAACTAAACTGCCAGCTGCATCAACAGTCTCTATAGAATATGAAGAATCATAAAATGTGTTTTCTAAGCTAGGGTGACTTTGAGGCCTAAGGGGGTTGACAGTGTCCCTTTACCTTTAATATGTTCTACTAAGACATAAGTAACATGTTCACTATCTATGGCTACGACATGGTCTCCTACCCTTTTCTTAAACTTTCTTGTTGTCCTCCATACAAAGCAAACCCACATTTACATGTTGCAACATATATGATATACATACTGTCATAATTAATGAAATCTCTTATTTATGGATCTTGTCCACAGCTGGGGTTTAGCAAACTGCACCCATTTACAGTATATAGGCATAAAACCTGCAGTGACCCCATTTTCTGAGTCTTTTGAGTAAGTGAGGGAAAGAAGCATTTCCTACAGTAGGTCTCCCTGCTGGCTGACTAGAATGCACCAACATATCTTTCTAGTTCTTGGATCTCCTGTAGACCATAAAAAATGGGCGCTGCTGAATTTCCTTAACTCTTTTATCTCCTACAATATGCCAGCGTTACTTGATCATCTCATTAACCTTGTTTGCCCAGAGTATGTGTTGACTAAATTAATCTAATTTGACTTTTCTACTTTTTGTCTTTTTTGTAGGAGTATAATAGCTCTATTTTTGCTATCACTAGCCACCATAGCCCTTTTGATACATGCAGAGCTATACCCTCTTTCCGTAACTCTGGCAGCAAATGCTTGTTTTTCTTGTACAAGCATGTGCTCATTCATTGAAGCACTCAGTCAGGCTGCTGGCCATGGAGGTGAGTGGAGGGCTGTTCCAGTGACCTGATCGGGATACTGGGGGAGGCAGGATGGGTGCTATCTGATGACAGGGTGAGGGGGTCCACTAGATACCAGGGAATACTAGGTATTTGATTTTTTTTTTGGACTGGGGCTTGAGGGCCCAGGATCTCATTAAAAATAATAGGGCCTATGCTCCAACGCGTGGAATTTATGTGGCCGAGGTGCATATCCCGCCCGCGGAGCTCTGCACCTGCAGAGAGGTGCACTCTGCCAGTATTCCCTAATGGCCGTGACCTGTCTGTGGCTACAACCCCCCCCCCCAGCACGCAGGACTCCACAAGGTGGCCAGGGGTGGAATCGCAGACCTGGGCGGCCATCCAATCGGATGCCGATCCTGGGACCAACAGTGGATCCCTTGCACAGTGGGGGCATGTTTGCTGCACTCCCCCATGGATGTCCACATGGCCAGTGGCCATGGAGGTGAGAAATGGATAGTGCTGCTGGATATGTGGTTCCCCTGATCAGATGGGGAGGTACGGGAGTGGTGCCATGGGTCTATGTTTATGTGTGTGGGCATTGCGCCAGCCAACCACACCACCCAGCACACGTGGAGCCACAGAGGCAGGGGGTACATGCAGTCCTGGGGCCAGTTCCCCTGTGTGTGTGTGTGTGTGTGTGTGTGTGTGTAGGGGGGTTGGCATGCACTGGGACATTGGGAGATCAGCTGGGTGTTGGGTTGGTGGCCCTGGGCGGCCACTGGATATGTTGGCGGTGGTCCCCTTGGTATATGACAGATGTGTGGGGCATGTAGGGGACTTATGGCAGTGTTTCCTGACACTGGCTGCCCCCAAGGTGCCCATTTCAGTACTACATGACTTTGTGCATGCTACATTACTGCTAGCATGCCTCAGCGTGCCCCCTGTGCATTGCAGTTGGTGCAGGTGGGGGATCGGGTGCATGGGGCTGCATGCCCCCCCTTCATACATCCCATGTTGGGAACGCAATGGGTTCGGAGTGTCTCTGTGCCTCACATACGTGGCGTGGAGGAACTCTGAGCCTTTGAGCATAGGGCACAATGAGCTAACGGTGTCGGGGGTGGCTTTATCCGTGCTGGTGATCAGCTGGGGGGACCACCAGACACCAGGGAGAGAGATTTAAGAGAGATTTAATCTCTAATTTTGGGATTTAAGGATTTAATATTTATTTTTGGATTGGGGCTTGGGGGTCCAGGATTTCATTAATAATAATGATGAGCTAACTGTGTGTGGGAGGGTGGTTTTATTCAATTTGTCCCAGTGATCAGCTGGGGTGGGGACCACTAGACATCAAGGAGAGAGATTTAATAGAGATTTAATCTCTAATGTGGGGATTACATTTTTTTTCTTACTTTTTGTTTTGGATTGGGGGGGTCTGGGGATCTCATTAATAATAATGAGCTAACTGTGTGTGTGTGGGGTGGCTTTATTCAATTCAGCTGGTGATTGGGTTGGGGGGACCACTGGACACCAGGGAGAAAGATTTAATCTCTAATTTGGGCCAGTGAGCGGTGGGGAGTTGGGGGGGCTCACTAGACACCAGGGAATTAGTCTAGACTTAGTTTACTTGTGAAATTTCACTCGCAGGAGTAAAATTTTGCCTGTGAGTGGTGAATTTCACTGGTTTGCAGGCAAAATTTTGCTCGGCCCACTGGCGAAATGTCGCATTTTGCCCCACGTAATATTTCGCAAAATGCACAGATTTTACAAAATAGTACAGAGGGCAAAATATTTCAGTTTTGCACAACACTATTCTTCACCCTTATCGCCAACCAGAGCTCCATATCTGCTTTGGCCTCCTTCACCTTTCTGGTGGTTTCCCTTGTTGCTTATGGATATTTTACCCTTTCTTCCTGCCTTTAGCTATCATTATAGGAAAGGCAAAGTTGTTTACCAGGAAAGGCACACTAAGCTGAAGCTTGTTTCCAGGTGTGACCTGGAAGCACAAGGAAGTTAAGAGACTTGCTCAGAGTCACACAGTATGTAAGTGGGGGCTATGGGATTCAAACCTAGGCCTCCAAATTTGCAGCTCAGTATTCTGCACCCATTACCGTCACTATGTCCTTCATGCTATTCTCCAGTTCTTCCTGATTTTTCAGGTCCACTTTTTTAAAGTCCCATACTCTGATTCATTTTGCCCCTTTGCCTGCCTTCACCTGCACCTCCAATACTACTGTCCTGTGATCATTGGAACTGACTTTTTCTGGGATTGCTATGTTCTGATTTCTCTCACTGTTGGTGAGTACCAGATTCGGCAGGGTCTCCTCCCTTGTTGGCTCCTGAACCAATTATTCTAGAAATGTCTCCTGGCAGGCATACACCAGAATCTGATTTCTAGTGCTAGCCACGACTGGAACTTTCCAGTCCATATCCAGCATGTTGAAATTCCCAGCTACCACCACTTTCCTTGGACTTAGTTGCTGCTCAATTAAATGTATCTCTCAGTGTCCTGTCTATCTCTTGATTCTAGCCTAGAGGCCTGCAGATCACCTTACTCCAGATTTGTTTCCCCGTTCCCAGTTCCTGCTAGTACACAAAGGGTTTCTAATCACCTGATCCCCTAGACACATATTCTATTACTTCAATCCCCTCCTTAACTTATAGCACTACCCCCTCCTTCCCTGCTCTTTGCCCTGTCCTTTCTGAAAAGCATATAGCCTGGTATGGTCATGTCCAAGACATGGTTCAAGGTTGCCCACATCTCTCTTACCACCACCAGGTCATGTTCCCTCTCCATAACTAGTGCCTGAAGTTGAGGCATTTTGTTGCCCAGATTCCTGGTGGCAACACATCCCATTTTCCAAAATGTCCCCCTAACCTTCCTTTTCCCTTTTCCAGTGTGTGTGGGAGAGGACAGAAAGACCCCCAACCCCGTTTGTGATAGTTTGTGTGTTACTTGCCACTCTGGCTCCTCCTTACTAGTTTAAACTAGCTACAGTATGTGTTGTGACCACCTTTCTCCCAGAACTTTCCTACCTTCCTTGTCAGGGTGCAAGCTGTCCCTTTTGAACAACCTCCACCCCCCTAAAGTGTGGCCTCATTCCCAGAGGTTCCAAAATCCCTGCTCCATGCACCAGCCCTTTAGCCATGCATTAAACTGGAACACAGGGAACTCTTCCCTTTAGTTCAGGTATGAACGGGATGCTGCCTTAAAGAATGCTACCACCTCCTGCTCTCTCCTTCAATACCTTTCCCAGAGCACAGAAGTCTGCCTTTACCTGTTTCATGCTACAGTTGCTTAGATCTTCTGCGCTCACATGCAAAAGCAGTGGATGAAATGTCTGACCACAGTATCAACAGTTATATAGCTTTCTTAAAAAGTAAGGAAATGCATTGGAAAAAACAAGCGTTTGTCAATGCTGAATGTTGATTGCGTTGGTCTGTTGAGCTCGCTCAGTGGGCCTGTGTCACTGCCGCTTTCGTTTCTGCTTCTCCCAGTGCTGCAGGCACCATTGTATGGGGCTTCTGGCCAGCTGGTACATTTTTCTGCCCACAAGAAATCTGCAGCTATCCTGACAGAGCTGTGTTGAGGTGGGTCACTCGCCCTCTTTCAATTGCTCATTCTGTTTCTGCTGGCACTGCAGGCTGCCCTTTTGTACTGGGCTCCCGCCTCTGTTGGCGGCTTTTTCTGCCCACAACGAAATGTGCAGCAGTCCTGACACAGGTACATTGAGCTACCTCACTCCCCCTCTCTCACTCATTCCATTTCTGCCGGCACTGCAGGCTGGCCTTTTGTACAGGGCTCCTGCCTGCATTGCCTCATTTTTCTGCACACAAAGCAATCCACAGCAGTCATGATAGAGGTCTGTTGAGCTTGCTCACTTGCCCTCTTTCACTCACTCATTGTGTTTGTCCCAGCACTGCTGGCTGCCCTTTTGTACTGGACTTCTGCCTGCATTGGCAACTTTTTCTGGCCACAAAGAAATCTGCAGCTGTCATGATAGAGCTCCGTTGAGCTTGCTCACTGTCCTCTCTCACTCGCTCATTGTGTTTCTCCCGGTGCTTCAGGCTGCCTTTTTGAACTGGGCTTCTGCCTGCGTTGGCACCTTTTTCTGCCCACAAAGAAATCCTCAGCTGTCCCGACAGAGCTCTGTTGAGGTCACTCACCCCGCCTGTCTCACTTGCTCATTCTGTTTCTCCTGGTGCTGCAGGCTGCCATTTTGTAGTGGTCTCCTGCCTCTGTTGGCGCCTTTTTCTGCCCATAAACAAATCTGCAGCAGTCCTGACAGAGCTTTGTTGAGCTCGCTCAGTCCCCCTCTCTCACTCACTCGTGCCGTTTCTGTAGGTGCTGCAGGCTGCCCTTTTCTACTGGGCTCCTGCTTGCATTGCCGCCTTCTTCTGGGCACAAAGAAATCTGCAGCAGTCATGATAGAGCTCCGTTGAGCTCACTCACTCCCCCTCTTTCACTTGTTTGTTCTGTTTCTCCCACTGATGCAGGCTGCTGTTTTGTACTGGGCCCCTGTGTGTATTGTTGCCTTTTTCTGCCCACAAAGAAATCCGCAGCAGTTCCACCAGAGCTCCGTTGAGCTCACTCACTCCCCCTCCCTCACCCACTCATTCTGTGTCTCCCGCTGCTGTTGGCTGCCCTTTTGTACTGGGTTCCTGCTTACGTTGGTGGCTTTGTCTGCCTACAAAGAGATGTGCAGCAGTCCTGACACAGCTCCGTTGAGGTGACTGACTCGCCCTCTGTCACTCACTCGTTCCGTTTCTGTAGGGGCTGCAGGCAGGCCTTTTGTACTGGGCTCCTGCCTGCATTGCCACCTTTTCCTGGCCACAAAGAAATCTGCAGCTGCCCAGACAGAGCTCCGTTGAGGTCACTCACTCTCCCTCTTTGACTCATTCATTCTGTTTCTCCCGGTGCTGCAGGCTGCCCTTTTGTACTGGCCTCCTGGCTGTGTTGGCACCTTTTCCTGCCCACAAAGAAATCTGCAGCTGCCCCGACAGAGCTCCGTTGAGGTCACTCACTCTCCCTGTCTCACTCACTCATTCTGTTTCTCGTGGTGCTACAGGCTGCCCTTTTGTACTGGGCTTCTGCCTCTGTTGGCATTTTTTTCTGCCCACAAAGAAATCTGCAGCAGTTTCGACAGAACTCTGTTGGCCTTAATCACTCCCCCATCTCACTTGCTCATTCTGTTTCTGCCCACGGTGCAAACTGCCTTTTTGTACTGGGCTACTGCCTGCATTGCTGCCCTTTTCTGCCCACAAAGAAATCTGTAGCAGTCATGATAGAGCTCCATTGAGCTCGCTCACTCACTCCCCCTCTCTCACTTGTTTATTTTGTTTCTCCTGCTGCTGCAGGTTGTCCTTTTGTACTGGCCTCTGTGTGCATTGCTGCCTTTTTCTGCCCACGAAGAAATCCACAGCAGTCCCAACTGAGCTCCGTTGAGCTCACTCGCTCCCCCTCCCTCACTCGCTCATTCTGTGTCTCCCACTGCTGCAGGCTGCCCTTTTGTACTGGGTTCCTGCCTGCACTGGCGGCTTCTTCTGTTCACAAACACATCTGCAGAAGTCCCGACAGAGCACCACTGAGCTCGCTCACTCCCCCTCTCTCAGCCGCTTGTTCCATTTCTGCCAGCGCTGCAGGCTGGCCTTTTGTGCTGGGCTCCTGCCTGCATTGCCACCTTTTTTTATCCACAAAGAAATCTGCAGTTGTCCCGACAGAGCTCCGTTGAGGTCACTCGCTCAGTCCCCCGTCTCACTAGCTCATTCTATTTCTCCTGGCACTGCATGCTGCCCTTTTGTACTGGGCTCCTGCCTCTGTCAGCATTTTTGTCTGCCCACAAAGAAATCCACAGCAGTCCCAACACAGCTCCTTTGGTCTCACTCACTCACCGTGTCTCACTTGCTCATTCCATTTCTGCCGGCGCTGCAGGCTGCCCTTCTGTACTGAGCTCCTGCCAGTGTAGCCACCCTTATCTGCCCACAAAGAAATCTGCAACAGTGATGATAGAGCTCTGTTGAGCTCGCTCAGTCCCCCTCTCTCGCTTGCTCATTCTGTTTGTCCCACCGTTGCAGGCTGCCCTTTTGAACTCAGGCCCTGCATACATTGCTGCCTTTTCCTGCCCACAAACAAATCTGCAGCAGTCCCAATAGAGCTCCGTTGAGCTCACTCACTCCCCCCTCCCTCACTCACTTGTTCTGTGTCTCCTAGAGCTGCAGGCTGTGCTTTTGTACTGGGCTCCTGCCTGCGTTGTCACCTTTTCCTGCCCACAAAGACATCTGCAGCAGTCCCGACAGAACTCAGTTGAGCTTGGTCACTCCCCTCCCAAATCACTCAGTCTTAATCTGTCCCAAACACTGATTTCAGACAGCGACTGCGGTATTTTGCACCGGAAGCGCGGAAACACATTTCGGCCAGGATGTGAAAAATGACATCTGTACTGTTCATAAGGAGGTTTGAACAAATGCCAGTGTTGAAAATCTGGCATAAAAATATTACTAATTTGCAAACTTACAAGGGTGCATGGCACCTGCACAACAAACGCTCATAACACAGTCATTTTATGGAGTTTCATCACAAAAAAATTTTTGAACATAGGCATTTTAGGACCTCTGTTCATGAACAGTGTCAGTGTGATTTTCTTAGTATGTCCTGAACACCGATTTCCCACAACAACCACGCAATTGTGCACTGGAAGAGCGAAAACACATTTCGGACAGGATGTGAAAAATGACAGCTGCACTGTTCATAAGGAGGTGTGGCAAAATGGCAATGCTGAAAATTTGAGGTGAAAATATTGCAAAGTTGCAACTGTATGACTGTGCGTGGTAACCGCGCAATGCACATTCGTAACACACTCATTCTATAGACTTTTGTCACCAAATTTTCAACATAGGCATTTTAGGTCCTCTGCTAATGAACAGTGTCATTGTCATTTTCATAATGTGTCCCAAACATGGATTTCCCACAGTGACCACGCTATTCTGTGCTGGAACTGCAAAAACACATTTCATCCAGGATGTGAAAAATGACAGCTGTACTGTTCATAAGGAGGTGCAGAAGAATGGCAATGTTGAACATCGGGAGTGAAAATATTATAAATTTGTGAACTTACGAGTGTGCGTGCAAACTGCGAAATGCACGCTCATAACACAGTCATTTTATGGAGTATCATCACCAAATTTTCAACATAGACATTTTAGGACCTCTGCTTATGAACAGTGCCACTGTCAGTTTCTTAATCTGTGCAAAACACTGATTTACCACACCGACTGTGCTATTCTGCACCGGAAGTGAAAAAACACATTTCTGCCAGGGTGTGAAAAATTACAGCTGTACTGTTCACAAGGAGGTCTGAAAAAATGGCAATGTTGAAAATCTGGGGTGAAAAATATTGCAATTAAGCAAAGTTACGAAAGCATGGTAGCAACTCAAGCAATGCACACAAGAAACATTTTTGATTTTTCCCACCAAATTGGCAACGTAGGCTTTTTGAGAGCCCACCTCATGAACACTGTCACTGTCGTTTCATTAATAGGTCACAAAAGGTGATTCCACACAGTGACCACAAAATCACCTTTCATGAAGAGGGGTCCCAAAAACCCCATGTTGAAAATCTGGTGCCAAAATTCCAAAAAATGCCTGAGATATGCATCAAAGTTGAAATATAATGCAGGACTCCAATATGGAATTGGCAAATTCTGCCATCTAATCATGGCTAAATCCGATAAGAAGGCTGCAGGATTGAGTTTGCAGAAGCTCCTTTTCAAGGTAAATTTGGGAGGAGGGGTAGATTTAGGAGCGGTCCTTATGCATGCCACAGCCCTGTGGTCAGTTATATCATTATGAAAGACCCCGGTGTATGCAAATGTATGTGGCTTATTTACTAGAATTAGGTCTAGGAGGGAGCTGTTGGCTGGATTTTTTGTATTGGGTCTAGTGGGCTCCTGGATAAGTTGCAAGAGGTCTTAGGTATCACAGAGGTCCCTGAGTGGTTTTGAACATGGAGCATCCCCGTTGGCACACAACAAAAGTGGGAGGGGTACATAATGCCTACAGGGAGTGGGCTCCCCTGTCGGCACATATATAAATGAGGGCACTGCAGCCGCGTGATTGGGCCATGCCGGCAAATAAACATGGTCGGGGGCACATACTGCCAAGGCTGATTGGGCACCCCCTTGGCATGGGAGGTTAATATTGTTTGTGAACACAGCGACAAGCTGCTGCCTTGTTCACAAACAATATCAGGGTTTCAAGATCCTGCCCTGCAATGACGGGTCACTCCCTCATTGCAGCGAATGGCTGACACTGCAATGATGAGGCAGCCCCTTATTGCAGCAGCTAATTTTTGCCAAGTTGGTGGCTTACTGGCTGAACTTGTGTCAGCAGCAATGTGCCACGGCATTGGGGGAAGCAGGACAAGCCTTTACAGGCTGTGGGGGCATTTGCCACAACAGTGCCGCACCTCCACAACCTGCTTGTGGAGAAACTTGCTGCAACATGTTTCTTGTGCATGTGCACAACCAACACGAAAATGTTCCTGCATCTGCAAGGGTTCAAGCACAGAAACAAACATTACAGAAATGCAAATTAGTGGAAAAAGTAACAGGAGCCTTGAATCTGTTGTGCTTTGTTCCTTGGGGGTTGACCGATCATGCAATACAAGATTGACATACCTTAACCCTTCACGTAATAGCTTGTTTCCTACCAATGATGTTGAACACCATTTTGTGACTACAAATTCCATATGGGACTGTTTGGGACTTTTAAAAACCTGGAAGTTCATTGTCCAGTTCAGAGCATTATAAGCTGCACTGTTGATACTGTGTTCAGACTCCACATTCCTTGACTTTCAGTACTGTTTGCATTACTTGTTTTTCACGTGTACCATTTCACTTTAGGTTAATGATAGTAGGCAAGATTGTATTACACATTGTGGGAGATTTGATTGTGGGTACTATTACCTGCTTTGAGTAACATGTCAAACTACAATGTTAATATTGTTTAACTGTATGTGATGTCTCGATCTTAACACACAATAAGCAAAAAGTAAGAAAAAATAGTTTAAAGATATGATCAAGGGAGTAGCAGGATGAGATGGTGTCTCAAAAGCCTTTAGAAGTAATAATACTGTAGCAAGATGTTAGACCTCTATAATTGTTAAGTGGATTTGTACATTTAAATTTAGCATTACCATCAGACAGTGGGTATTTGTAAAATTATTATGGTGTTACAAAATTACTGCAGACATGAAAAACACAAGTTTGACAAAACTAGTTGAGGGGGTGATAGTATGTAGGCAGGTGTGTGCTAACCATTTTATATGTGACATGTGCTAGGGCAGAGACATATTTATTGTAAAGAGTATATACAGTAGGCTAGGAATTTTTTCAAACCGTGATTTTGTACTTGTGTAACAGCATGACCTGGAATGGTCAGTAGCCAATCAGAAATAGGTTTGACTCTAACCAGTTTTATATGCAGTTTAGCAATGGGTTGGACTGAATCCCATGGATATCGTGGATTTTGCTCAGGGTCATATACTATAACAGCTGAGTGGGTGGCGTGAAACTGAAACCAGGGAACTTCAGGTTCATAATTCTGGGCTGTAAGCACAGTGCCCTGATGACATCAACTTAAAAAATATTCACAAGTCAGCACAAGCAATCTGATCATTGAACTGAACCTTTTGTGCTGCTAAAATTACACCTCTTGCCATAATTAACACATTGCTTTTGTTAGATTTCTGGGACATTTTTCTTGTGTACTGTAGGTATGTTAGCAGAGGATTCTAGAAATTAATTTTTCCTGTACAAGGTGCTTTATGTTTCTTGTTTAGTTGCAGTTACAAATCAGATATAAGGGTCCAGATATTCAAAAGGGTTGCGCCATGCGCAATAGGGTTGCGCCTGCGCAAGTCCAAACATGCTCCATTCTGCGATATTCAGCAGGAGGCAGTTGCGCCACAGAAAACATGCTGAGCAACAGCGCAATGCAAATGAATGCATGCTGAACTGGAGGGAGAGGAACCATGCATAAACTGCACAGCCCGATATTCAGCCGGGTTGTGCAGAGTTGTGCAGGCGCAACCCCAACCTGCCTGCAGGACTCTTTGAGCCAAAAAAGGCTTGTTGAGGGCCACCATAGGTGAGCTGCTGTATTGCAGGGTGCAACACAGCAGCTGCCACCTGTGGCTGGCCCCCAACTCAGTCCTGTGCCCCCGCAGCCCGATCGCGGGCATAGTGTACTCCCCCACCAGCCGATCACAGCGGGCATCAGTATGTCCCCACTCCTCCTGTTCACATCTCTGGTGGGCCAGTGGACCGAAATGCCCGATCGCGGGCAGAAAGTAAACTGAACCCCGAACATCTCCCTGGTGCCGATGGCGGGCGAAGAAAACTGAACCACCCCAGACATCTCCCTGGTGGCTAGTGTCCCCCACCCACCACCCACAAAGCCCCACCATCCCGCTCCCCGGCGGCTGGCGGCGGCAGCATCCCACCGCCTGCCAGCCCGCCATCGCCGACTGACTGCCGGTGGGGCTCTGCAGCCATTGGTGCAGAACAAGAGCCAATGGGCGTGCAGCCTACCGTACAAAGGCAGTCCAGATCTGCGAATGAAGTTCATTCACAAATCTGGACTGCACGCATCGACTATGGGCTACCGCGCATAAGCTCTTGCTCTGCACCAATGGGCGAAGTAGCTCTACCGGCAGTCAGTTGGCAGCAGGCGAGCGGGCAGGCGGTGGATGCTGCCACCCGCTGGCTGCTGGGGAGCGGATGGTGGGTCTCGTGGGTGGGTGGGGTGACATTAGCCACCAGGGAGATGTTCGGGTTCAGTTTACTTTCTGCCAGCGATCGGGCATTTCGGTCCACTGGACCACCAGGGAGATGTTGGGGGGGCCACATTGCTGCCCGTGATCGGGCTGGTGGGGGGGAGGGAGTACACTATGCCCGCGATCGGGCTGCAGAGGGCATCGGTCCCCGATGGCTGCTGCCTGGCAGGGCGCCAGGCGCAAGTCCTTTGGGATCGGCACACCTACATGCTAATGGCATGCAAATGGGGCCATAATCACATGCAAATGGCCACCCCCCATGCCTTGCATTAATTATGGCCCCATTTGCATGTCACCTTTTGAATATCATGATTTTGCGCATGGCACAATGGTACTTGCGCCACCGCAAGTTGAATGCTCCACTCTGACAACTTGGCGGTGGCGCAAGTTCCACTGCGCCATGCACAGTGGCTGTGGCTGGGGGGTGAAATTCAAAGGAGTTGCTCAATAGTGCAACTCCTTTGAATATCGCCCCGGCTACACCCCTGCGCAACTATTTTGTGCAGTGCAAGGGCTTGCACCTCAGAATGGCGCAGTTTGAATATCCAGCCCAAAATGTATAGCATGGTATTTCATTTAAGTAACAGCACTTTTCCTTGCCATACCAGTTGTAATTGACTTTACTGACTGTTTGATAGAGCATTGTCCTTGCAGTTGCAGTTGAAGGTACTGTAAATTAATTCTGCAGTGAAAATGTTCTGAAAATACCATCAGTGTCTGTTTACCCTTGCTGCAGTACAGTGCAAGTATCATGCCTGCTGCTGTCTCCATGGACATTTACCATACTGTCAAGTTCAAAATTATAGTTTCTATCTGCCAGGGGTAACCTTGCAGAGGAGTACATTTCAGCCAAGTGAGAAAAATCATAAAACTTTGTTGCTGGATATACAAGTACAGTAATGGGATTAAATTCCTTCAGGTTGCATTTATAATCCCAATAAAAAGTTCACTCCTTTCTATTCACCTTAACCAAAGGTTAAGTACTAAATCAGAGGTATGTGCAGCTAAGTGGAATTCATTTATTTTGCATATTTACTAAAATGTGTTATCGTAACAAAGCACAACTAACAGGATTATTCCTGAGGGGACCCATTTTCTAAACTCCTGCCATGGAATTATGAAGGAAGCCAATTTAAGAAAGGTTTATATGGGTAAAGAAAGACTGGTCCTCTCTTGAAGGCTGTGATGCTACTGTATCAATTGAGTCAGTGCTGCTTAAATTCACACAGCCAGAGAGTAACTGATTTGGTTACAGTGCTCAATCTGTATGTTGTTAGCTTTCACAGAGGAGTTTCAACACTAGATGCTTGAGAATCCCACTTTGGTTTCATGCTATGGTGTCTAGGAGGCAACAATTATCTTACTATTCAGTTGATGCATATAATAGATAAAAATTAAGCTGCTATTGTTTTTAAATTATCTGTGTCCATCAGATGTTTTTTCCTGTAGCAGCTGTATGCAATCTGTGACCTGCTCAACCAAGACTAACTAAAGAGCTGGATTACAAATTAAAAAAATCTGATAGCTTTCAAAACAGCCAATTAAAATCACTGTCATTGTAAGTGAACAATTTCTGACTCAGAAATTTATTTTACTTTTTATTAGAGATTGATGGAGTGCTTGAGACCAGTCCCCCACCAGTGCTCCATTCCCCTGTGAGTGAGCCACTCTTGTTTTGTAAAGGTTTTCTCCAGTAGTAGTACCATGGAAATGGGCACATTAGTGGGAGCATTTTAATATCTTATTATATTATTCATTGATCACTAAAAATAAATATAGGGGTGCAGTCGCACCCCTATAGTTAGGATTGAGTAGTCACTTTAATGTTAAACCCAAATTTTTGCACTTTAATGACTTGGCAACTGATAAACAGATTTGCATGATATTTTACATGTGCAGTCTTGTGCGGTAGGTCATCGGATGTGTAGATTCCAACTATTGGATAGTGCAAAAAGTACATTTTCACCACTTTTTTCCCATTGATTTTAACGGGTTTCATCTGACACCTGTAGTGCCCACACGGTTTGAAATTTTCATCTGACATTTTCTGGATAGAAAGGGGATGGCCCACAGTGTGCCTTTTGCTGGCTTGTTGAGCAAATATTAATCCATTCAAAAGTTATTTAATTGTAACTTTTTTATAAATGGTTCTGAGCATGTTCAGTAAGCACCTCAAAATAGCTGTATGCAATGAAAAAAGAATCTTTTGCCATCATGATGTCATCCTTTTTCATGAGAGGAAAATCCTTTTTCATTTGGCCACCATCTTGTTTTCTTAAAAGTTCAAATTAAAAAAAAACACATAAATGACATTCTAGACAGTAACCAATACATGTACCTTACTTATTTGAACCCCATTAGCTGTATTCTGCACTTAAATGTTGAAGAAATGTCATTAAAATGTTCTTTTTCAGGTTAAAATAATTTTTTCGTGGCTCGTGCTAAGAAAAAAAGAATCTTTTTTCGTATGATGTCATCCTTTTTCATGAGGGGAGAATCTTTTTTTGTATGCTACCATCTTGTTTTCCCTTTTCCCCTACAACAACATAATTTTAAAAGCCACAAAAATGACATTCTGCAGAGCGATCAAAACATGCATCTTGCTTATCTGGTCCCCGTTATCTGAATTTTGCACTTAACTGTTGACATGTTCTTTTTTTAAGATTGAAATTCTTTTTTCATGACTTGCAATATAAAAAAAGAATCTTTTTTCATATGATGTTATCCTTTTTCATGGGGAACATCTTTTTTTCATTTGCCTACTTTGTGTTGCTTTCTTCTTCTAACACCTGTAGCACCCAAGTGCTTTGGAATTTCAGTCTGACATCTTCAGGGTAGAAAGGTGGCATCCCACAAATGTGCCTTTTTCTAGTTTGGTGCAAACTACAACATTCAAAATTTATGAATGAAAATATCAGACACAAATACTTGCTGCTGCTTTCTTCTTCTGACACCTGTAGTGTACAGGTGCTTTGGGATTTCCATCTGAAATTTTCTGGGTAGAAAGGTGTGTCTGACAGATGTGCTTGTTGCTGGTTTAATGCCAAAATAGTTATCCATTCAAAAGTTAAGAACCACAATATGGATGGGTGTGCAGGGCCCAGAGCGCCCATGTGCTCCCATAGACTAATAAGGATACAATTATAGAGAGACTGGAGACAAATAAGGATACAGTTACATTATCTCCAAAATTAAGGATGGATGGGAGCACATGGTCTGGAGGGCCCTGTGCTCCCACGGGCAAATAAGGATACGATTATACTATCTCATAAAGTAAGGAAATTCCTTGCAAAAGACTACTGAATAGTTAGGGTTAAAGTGTGAAGGTAGGAAATGTGTTACAGTTTCAACCTCATCTCCCCACCCTCACCTGCAGCAAACAGGTGTGGAGTGTGTCTTGGGATTGGCGACCCTTACGCTCACCCCATTCTTATATTCTGTACCCATCTCAGCTTATTATCTCATGGAATGGGGTGAACATTAGGACTGACAACCTGAAGACACACCCCACATGTGTTGCTGACTGCAGGATGGGGGTGGGGTGTTAGGGTTGGAAACCCTAATGCCACATTTCCCTACTTTTTTCACTTTAACCCTGACTAGTGCATTAATAAAGTTTTTTTTTGCAATGAACATAGTATATGGTTAGGGCTTATTGTATATGGAATTCAGTGGCTGTGAAAGAGTTATTGTGCACATTCTAAAAGTTGTACATGGTCTAAAAGTTGTTGTGCATGTTTTATCATCAAGTGCACCTATGCCCTGCTTGCACTGACTCTTGCCTGACACCCACTTTCACTTTCAGTTACCGAGATGTCTGCAGATCATAGCCTGTTTTTGCAACTGCACTAGCGGCTCACAATGCCCACCCTCAGGGTGTCTCAGCCTGGGATTCCCCTGAGTGAGGTAGTGCTTAGAAGACACAGCCACTCCTCCTTGGCTCACACACATTCTCTCTCTGTACCAGTACAACTGCTTAACTGCTACAAGAAAGTGAGAAACTAGTCCTGCTTGGTTATGCAGTAAATTACAACATCTACCTGTAGCCTTTACTCAGCACAGCTGCTCCTCAGCTCTCACTGTCTCTCTCTCTCTCTCTCTCTCTCTCTCTCACACCCCTTGTCACTTGTCTCTACAAAACCATATACTGTAAAAAATAAAATATGAGTGACCATACACTACTCACCTTGTGTTTCCATCTTGGGGTTGAGATAACAACATGGACCTTTCGAGCTTTGCTCTCGAGGTCCATATGATGTTATCTCCACCCCTTTATGGAAACACAGGCTTGTTGTGTATGGTCACCCATACCTAATTTCTCATATATTAATTCATCATTGGAGACCACTCTTACGGTTGTAAGAGTGCTGTCACTTACATTCTAAGGATACCAAAACTGCTAATCTATCATTTGATGTTGTCACACCCTAAGAGTGCATTTGATAACACTTTCACAATTGAAAGAGTGGTCTCCTCGGCTGTATTATAATTTACAATGAACACCATCTGCAACATGTTGAAAATAGATGATCCTTAAATATGGTATAACATTAAATTTGGTTTGGTCTTTATAAATATTTGTCATTTTTGTTTACTGTCACTGTAGATTGGGCAAAATCATTGTTAATGGATAATTTACTACACAGTGTACTATGCTTTTTGCCTTTCTACATCCCATATGTTGTAGTCTTGTTTCCTCTTGTGAATATTTTTCTCATGGATTTTTCAGTTGCAATGTTGCATTTCTGCTCTAAAGTCCAACTCATTAGAACTACAGAATGAAAGAAAATATATGAACTTTTTTATAGTGTATTTCATACACCCTAAAGGCTTTCTAAACTATTGAGCTGGGCATACACCAAAACAGGCACATGCCAGACCACACAAGTACATGCTGTGCACTTGGACCCCAAATAACACATGGGGTTGTGATGCACTAAGCCTTTATGCCCTAGGTCCCTGCACATAGGACTGTGCACAGGGTGGTGCCAGTCAGGGGATGGACCTTGGCTGGACTGTGGGCTTCTAATAAAAAAGTAGTAGCCTGTCCCAACATAGATCCCCTGCTTGACAGGAACAGGGCATCACTGGATTTGTCCTCATCTGCATATACATTATATCTTTGTTTAGTTTGTTTTACAATTGCCCCACAGCCTTCATGTAGCAAACAGGGGTGATCTGGGGTCTGTGGCAACATGATAACAGTATTTCCACCAGATCTTTGTTGGAGGGGACAGCATGTGCTACAGCAGCTTTCAGGCTAGATCAGTAAACTATCCCCTGAGACTGCGGTGGCAGAGTACAACAGGAATCCCGAATGTCATCTGCTTCCAGCCCAGCCCCTGACATGTCCCTTCCCCAGTCACAGCCCTGACCAGCCATACAAATGACAGGGCTTGGCAGAGACACATGTTGGGGGGTATAGTGTATCTGCAAGTGTCCAGAGGATATCTGGGATAAATGTGTCTCAGCCCTATGTGTTGTGTACCATGATATGTAGGGTTAAATATAATATAAGTAGTGTATAGGTCCCTTTCAGGACCATGCAATTCTGCTTAAAGTTGGACCAACATAACATTCTGTGGTGATTTGCATATGCAACCCATGATGGTTTGCATTGTGTGGGCATGTGTGATTTTGTATTTTCTTGAAACTTGGCTTCCCAGCCAAATGCCCTTTGGGGTAACCCTTGCCTCAGTGTTTGCGCACAGAGGTTCTTTGTCTTTTAAATAGTTTTTTACTTTAATGGGTTCACCACAACATATCCAAGACTCACTGTCTTAGGGTAGCTGGTCCATTCCACTGGGGTGTCAAACAGATGAGGCATACTGATGAGTCCTGGTAGGATGAAACACGTGTCTATGTCTTCTGTTAGCACCCTTTACAAACTGTGTGAGAGGCCTTTCGGCACCATGCAATTCTGCTTAAAGTTGGACCAGCATAACATTCTGTGGTGATTTGCATATGCAACCCATGATGCTTTGCATTGTGTGGGCATGTGTGATTTTGTATAGGTCCCTATATCCCTAAGTCCTTCACAAGCCATGAACACTTGCAGACTCTGTTAGGAGTGCACAAGGAGGTTGAGAGAATGAGAGAGGATATGAAAAGTGCAGGGAGGTTTAAGCACAAAGGAAAGAAGTAAGGGGGAGAAAGATATAAGGTATTAGGAGGAGAGAAGCCTTGGTTAGAGAGTAATAGGGTTGTGGAACTGAGAGAAACATGTCTGGAAAACAAGGAAGGAGCAACAGAGAATAAAGATTGGGGAAAAAAGGGTGAAACTGGTATAAGTTGCAGAGCAGAGGCTGCATGGAATCCAGCTAGGAGGTGGGAAAAGAGAGACGGGGTAAGGCTGGTTAGAAGGTCAGACAGGAAGGGGAATGGGTCCAGCTAGAAGGGATGAAGCAAGGGAACTGCTATTTGCATGAATTCTAGGAATTGGGGAACAAGCTCAGTGTTCTTGAGGCAGTGGTGGCTGAAGCTCACTTGGACGTGGTGACAATCATGAAAACATGAACAATCCAATACAATGACTGGGAGATGGCCATGCTGGGGTATACTATATTCAGGAACAACAAAAAGGGAAGGAGAGGGGGAGTTGTAAAGGCTTCAGAGATTGAAGATTTGGGGAAGAGTGAGAACATGGAGGCAAAGTGCAGCAGGGGGGGAAATGTCAGAATAGGAGTGCTATATAGACCACCATCTCAAAAGGAGGAAGCCAATGTGGAATTAAGGGAGGACATTAAAAAGGCAACATGGGTGTCCCTATTGAGGGGATTTCAACATGCCAGACATTGCCTCAAGGATCACAGTAACAGCAACTGCAAGGAACCAACAGCTGGTAGATGTCTTTCAGGATGCATTCCTAGTACAGACAGTCAAGTTGCCAACTAGGTAGGCAGCCATCTGTGACTAAGTACTTATACTTGGAGCCAGTGACTATTTTCCAGTTTTGTTTGACAGCAAACTTGAAGTAGAGATAAATCAATCACAGACTTTTAGTCATCTGTTCAGTACTTAAGCTACTGAGCTTCCTGAGTGAATACCACATGTTGTGATCTGTGAATTGGTTGTTGGACATCCACATCAGCTAGGTTTAGCCCATTCATAGATCTGTATAGGGATGAGGTTCAGAGGGGATGTAGTAAGGTGAGTATTGCAGTGCTCTTCCGGTATATACCTGAGAAGGGGCACTGTCGCATCGGAGGACCTTGAGAGAGTTGCAGTGCAGCTGGTGGCAGAGAGGGTTGAAGTATCACTGTTGCATCACCAGCTGAACTAGAGCCCACTCCTACATCCCCACTCCTCCAGAGGCCCACTGGTTCAGATGAGTGGAATGCAATGGGAAGGGGATGTAGGAGGTGGGCAGAGATATCTAGAGGGAGATTGTCCAGTTCATCCCCATCCAGATAGGGAATTGCTTCACACCTCCAGAGGAGGCACAGGCATCTGACTCCTCTGGTGGACTCTGAGCCATTCAATGGCAAGGGTCGTTATAATGTGGCAGCATGGGGCAAGTCTAATAGGGGTCTTAGTGGTCAGGGACTCAGTGATTGGGGGGAGAGAGAGAGGGTGGTGGAGGGGTTGGCTAGGAGGGGGGTGATCTAGTGACTTCCTGGGGCATCAGCCATCTGGGATTTGGACAGGATAGGGAGGATGGAGAAGAAGCAGCAGGGGGAGCTGGAGGTACTGGTACACCTGGATAGCAATGATCTGGTGAATCAGTTAGTGGAGATGGTAAAGCAGACCTTCTGTAGACTGGGGGACAGATCAATGGCACACTCAGCCTCCCTAGCCTTTTCCGAAGTCCTCCATCTGTTGGAAAAGGAAGGGGAAGCAGGATAGGATTAGGGACAATGTTGCAGAGAAGTTTAATGGATGGCTTAAGGGATGGTGTCAGGAGAAGGGGTACAACTTTGTGAGGGATTGGGGATACTTCTGGGATAGGAGACTCTTCAGGGGTGATGGACTTCACCTGACAAGAGAGGGGGCCTGTACACTGGGGCAGATGTTTGACATCTATATGAGACATTTAAACTGAATGTGGTGGAGACTGGTACTGGGACTAGGGGAACCACAGTGGCAGGTGAGATGAAGGGGATCCTAGCTAGTACTCACCCACATCTGGAGGCTTGTAGCAGCACTGCAGGTACAAAGAGAGCTGTGGCCCTAACTGAACTAGGTGAAGGGACATTACTGCGAGGGAATGCATAGTGTGCAAACACCAAGAAAAACTAGAGGAAGAGAGGACAAGGAAAGCACAGATGCAGTAGCATAGTAGAATCACATGTCAGATGGAAAGGGGCATGCCTTAATGCCCGGAGCCTAGGCAACAGAATCAGTGAGCTTCAGGCACTGATACTGGACACAGTGACGGACCTTGTAACCGTCGGGAATTGTGGGCTTTGGAAAATAGCGACTGAAACCTGACAGTCCCTGGGTACTCAGTGTTCAATAGGGATACAGGAACAGGTAGAGGAAAATGAGTAGCCCTTTTAGTCAAGGTTGGCATCGAAGTGGTGGAAGATGGGTGCATCGGGGTAGTCATGGGGAGACAGAGTCACTGTGGGTGCAACTCACGGCAACCTTAGGCAAGAAACTGTGCTTGGGGGTGATCTATAGACCCTGGGACAAGGGGAGGAGTGGGAAAGAGAGCTCAGGGAAGAACATGAATGAGGGGTGGCAAAGGGTGAAATAGCAGAGGTGGGTGATCAAAACCTACCAGACATCGATTAGGATGTTCCAGTGACCAGGAGCACCAGAAGTCAGGCCTTGCTCATTGCCTTCCAAGACTGTCTACTGGTAAAGCTAGTTAAGGTACCCACTAGGCAGACTACAATTCTTGATGTAGTGCTCCCCAGCTTGGAGGTGGCAGGAGCTGTGGGAGTAGGGGAGCCAGTGGGGAACAGTGTCCATAACTCCATTTGGTTCAAATGGGCCCTTGGGTCCGATAAACCCCAACCGAGAACTGAAGTCCTCAATTTTAGAAGGATGGACTTCAATAGGCTGAGGGGTGGACAACAGAGGTAGGGTAGAAGAGATATGGGGGCTATTAAGGCAGCTATTCTTGAAGCATCTGCAGCATGCATGAGAATGGTAACCAAAAAGAACAGGTTCAAGAGATTTTAATGGTTCTTAGCAAGGGTCACGGAGGCAGTGAGCGTCAAAAAAAGGCATTCTACAAGTATAAAGGAAACCAAGGGGAGGAAGAATGATGGAATATCTACTGAAAAACAAGGAGGGAAAGAGGGTGGTGAGTGAGACAAAAGCAGACACAGAGCTACATATTGCAGAGGGGTTTAAGAATGATGATAAAATGTTGTTCCAGTATATTAGGAAAAAAAAAGGAAGAAAGGAGGGAAAATCATAAGGCTAGTTGAGGGGTAGGATAATAGAGAAGGACCAGCAAAAGGCCACCATTCTTAACAATTACTTTTGCTCTGGTTTTTCTAGGGAGGATGGTGGGCTCTTGCTGGAGAGTGGCATCAAAGCAGCCACTAAGGGGTTCATGGAGATGAGGCAACCAATAATTATAATCAAAAGGGTCCATAAAGGGCTGGCAGCCCTAAAGATAGATAAAGCCTCGGGACCAGATGAGTTGCATCTGAGGTTACTCAGAGAACTGGCAATGAAACTGGCTGAACCTCTGTTTGGTCTATTCAACATCTCAGTAAAGACAAGGGTAGTTCTGAAGGACTGGAGAATAGCAGATGTAGTTCTGCTCCATGGGGGGGGGGGGCAAAGAACAAGCAGGGAACTACAGACCTGTCAGTCTTTCCTCTATTGCAGGGAAGCTGATGGAATCACTGGTTAAAGAAGACCTTGTGGACTACCTGGACACCAATGTCTCCACTACAGTAAACAGCATGGATTTGTGACAAGGAGGTCTTGTCAGACCTACTTGATACTTTTCTTTGACTGGGTGACAAGGGAATTAGATAGCGACCATTCTTTGGCTTTACCCTACTTTGACTTTGGCAAGGATTTTGACTTGAAGATTAAACAGGAGCCTGACTGCAGGTTTGTTCTGTTACACAGCATTTGTTATTTTTAAGCACATTTTTTAGCAGTGTCTTCTAAGTGATTTATGACCTTCAGGTCATAGAGGGACTGTGGAGAATAGTCCTTACCCTAGCTGTTCTCTCTAGTGTATTGTGGGATATTGGAGGGCTGGCAGAGCCTCCAGCAGTAAACTTTCACTAAGCTCTGTGGATTAAGTGCATTGGGCTACAATTTCACCAGAAGAGGTGCCACTGGCTCTCTGATACTACCTAGGCAGCTGTTTATTTTTATTTTATTGTTTTTATGAAGTGTCTGCTCTGTAAAGTGAAACATGAAGTCAAATAGAAACAAACTTCCTGTTTTGCAGTATTTAAACTCGGGCCCTGGCGAGCAGAGTGAGCATGTGTGGAAGCCGTGTGCAGGCACAAGCCCATCTGCACATGCCTGCTGTGTCTGCTGGGGATGATGGGGATGTGGGCCATATAATCAATGCCACAGGTGATGTTTTAAACCTTGTTTGTTTTTATAGCTATACTGTCTTGATAATAATTCACTGCGAATAAACAACTGCCTGCTAAATCTCTCTCTCATTAGCAGTTGGTATAAAAACGTGCAATCAACTGTTGTCTATTGTTGGGGAGAAGAAAAAAAATAAAACATTTTGTTTCACCCAGGTTCTGGTTAAAGTAAGCCTCAAACAAGTCATTCAATGGATATTAGTGAAGTGTTTGTACAACTAAGTTCGGGGTGAAATCTATATTGCCAGTATCATCTGCAACAAGTTTAGCCTACCATCAGACTCATTTGAAGGCTTTAAATGCTCACAATGCAAGGAAATTCAACTGTCAAAAATCAAAATCCTTGAGCTTGAGACAGAAATAGGTAGACTTTCTTGTAACTCAGTCTTGTGTTCATGACGTAATAATCCCTCTGATGTCTCAAACCAGTCCACAACAAAGGCAGCTAGGCCCCCAAATAAGACGGGCTCCAAAAGAATAAGAGAGGATGATAGTGAAGAAGATTTGGGGTGGTCTATTGTTGAGGCTAGAAGGAAACAAAAAAAGGGTGTAGGGCCATAGAGTTTGTCATCCAACTATACAACTCATTTAAATCACTGCTAGCATTGGGCACGGAAGGATTTAGTGCCGCCCCCCATACCCTTGAAGCCAAAATCACATAATCCCAAGCATACTATTTCAGATGATGGGACAGATTTAGGGGCCTGTAGCAATCCCAAGGATATTACTTCAGATGGTGAGAAGGACTTACATCCCTCCAATACAAACCAGGAGGCTGGGACACATGTTGCAATTAGCTCAATAACAGATGCCAAATGGGTTCGACAAGGAGTGGATGTTAACACCAACAGCAATATGACAAAAATGAGAAACAATGTCCCAGGAGATAACCCCATTCCAGTACATATTACCATAGATAATAATAACAAAACTGAAGTTAGACAAACTTTTGTCTTGGGGGACTCAATTCTGAAGTATGTGAATGGTCTTGTATGTAATGTGCTTGTTGTAGTTTTAGGAGAGCCAGAATAAATGATGCTGAACAAATGTCCCACAAAATATTTGAAAACTCAGGTGAAAGACTACTGGTCATAGTGCACTTGGGGACCTGTGACATAAATAGGTCATAAATGGTTGACATAAAAAAAGATTTTATCTCACTGGAAAATACACTAGAGAACATGGGAAGTGAGAGTTGTATATCTGAAATATTTCCAGTACCCAGGGCCAGTTACACAAATTGCAATAAAATCAAGTCAATTAATGAGTGGCTAAGGAAAGGGATGCTGAAAAGAAACATCAAATATCTCACTCATTGGAAAAGGTTTGACCAAAATTGAAGTTTGTTCAGCTAGGATGGTCTCCATTTTAGTAAAAGAGGGAGCTCTATACTGGGCAAAACCTTCATATCATATATCACAGATCATTTAAACTAGTTAAACTGGTGGGTCAGGTGACACCAATAAATACCAACAGAAAAATAAACATATTGGAAAATGGTTACAGGGTATTAGCATCTAATGCAAGACACCTAAACTTTACAAAACTAGGTGAACTTGAAACTATTCTTATAGATCTCAGGATAGACATTGCAGCCATTTCTGAAACCTGGTGGGATTCAGCCACAGATTGGCTCAGGGAAATGGCTGGATACAGGCTGCACTATTAGAATGGAATCAAAAAAAAAGGTAGTGGAGCGTGCATTTACATCAAAAATAATATTGACTTATTTGAATACCAGCCAGGTAATAATGCCACTATAGAGTTAGAAAGCATATGGGTTGAGTTTAAGCAAAAAATGGCAGAAAGCTCCTACTTGGGAACTGCTATAGACCACTTGCTTCTACCAATGAATATAACAGTAGGTTATTTGAGGAACTCACCATTGTTACAAAGGTCTCAGATGTAGTAATAGTTGGTGACTTAAACATGCTGGGTATTCACAGGAACAAACTCACTAGTAGTTCACAAATGGAATCGGTATTTGTAGACATGATTTTGACAGCTGGGCTGGGACAAATACTGACTGACCCAACCAGGGGTAACAGGATTCTTGTATTGAAAATCTATCAGTTAGGGCTCCCATAGGGAATAGTGATCATAACACAATTATATTTAGTATTGCAACAACAAGAATACAGTCAGGTCACTCTACATTCCAGCACAATTAATCCAAGGCTGACTATGTTAAATTCAACAGATAATTGGGCTTATATACTTAGGAGACTCTGATGTCTGAAAAAAGTGTCCAAGAATGTTGGGATTTATTGTTAAGTATTATAAAAAACATGGAAAATAAACACATCCCTTTAAAACAGATACAAAACTCAAAGGGCAAAATTCCATCTTGGTTAACCCTGAAAATAAGAAGGCAGATCAAAAGGAAAGGAAAAGCTTTTAAAAAACTAAGGAGACTGAATACTGTCTCTGCAAAAGCTGAATATGACACACAACTAAAAAACACAAAGAAACTTATCAAAATGGAAAGAAAAAAAACTAGAATTTAAATTAGCCCATACCAAAGATATTAAAAAGGTTTCTATGCTTATAGCAATAGTAAGAGATCATTAAACCACTCAATAGGACCATTAGTGGAGAATGGTAAAGAACTGAAAGAACCTAAAGACATTTCTGATTCCTTTAACAAATATTTTTGCACTGTGTTCTCTCCTAACGATGATAGGAAAGTGGCAGTTGTTTCCTTGGACTGCCACTACTTTTCAGTAAAAGAAGTTAATTTGGCATTCAAAATCCTTAAAAATCATTCATCTCCAGGACCGGATGGGATTAATATAATATTTCTTAGGGAGTTAGCAGATTCTCGAACATTACCCCTAATCATTGTCTTCAATAAATCTATAGTTAGGGAAAAATGCCTATAGACTGGAAATGCGACACTGTGATCCCTATACACAAGGAGGGCAGTAGGACTGTAACAGGAAATTTTAGGCCTATTAGTCTCATGTCCATAGTGTGTAAAATCATGGAGAGACTTTTAAAATATAGACTTGACAAGGAAGCCAAAGAGACGGGGATTATGGATCTTACACAAGATGGATTCATTGCTGGTAAACCCTGCACTACAAATTTAATATCTTTTTATGAAAGGGTAAGTGCTAGTCTAGATGAAGGTCTACCGGTTGATGTAATTTATCTTGACCCACATATTAAAAAGAGATGTGCTGCCCAAAATGAAGATGTGCGGCGCATCTCAGAAAATGGGCAGAAGCGCAATATTTGAAAGGGAGAGATGCGTTGCAAATTTCTGAATGCGCAATCGAGCAGAAATAATCTATGCAGTGCAAAAAATTGGGGCAGGTACATGAATATGCTGTGCAGCTGTATATTCAGCAAAAATGTGAGGCATATGTGCTGCACATCCCAGAATTGTGTTACGAAAAGGACAGACAAAAGGATGGCCTAAATTGGCCAGCCACCCACAGGAAGGCCACGGAAATGGGGACAGGCCATCCTGAGACAGCCTTTGGAGGTGCATCATGACATGCTTCAGGCACCAATACACAGCAGTCATGCCAGGACAGAAGTACCCAAAGCCATAGGTGCCAGCACACTATGGGCACTGCCCAGAGAGCCATCGTCAACATTGCTCCCAGGACATAGACACCTAGCTGCCACATGCCAGTGCTGTTGGGTGTCCCCCCAAGCACACCAGTGGAGCAGATAGCCATACTGCAGCACATGTACCAGGGGCAACGGCCTGCACCCATGTGGTCTGCAGGGTGCCACCTAGTGGTGGCATACATTCAGAGTGATGTCTGGGGCAATGGTGCCAAGGTAGCCTGGTGGTAGGAGTGGCAGTCTCACATAGACCAGGAACTGACCTGTGGCACACACCCACAGTGGTACACCATAGGTGCACAAAGGTGGGACCCACCCACTCGAGTACCTGGTCACCCTCTGTGCACTGCCAATCCTTACAGTTATCATTATGGTCCTCTCATATGGGGGTGTGTGGGGCACTGCTGGTAACTGTACGCTGCATACAAAGCTGGTGTATCACATGCATGTGGTATACCAATCAGACTGTGTAACCCTGTGTCCTTCCCTGTTGCTTGTCCAGGTGTGCCCCTGTGGCCACTGTTCAGTTTAGCCCCCTGTACCCCAATATGACCCTGTACATGGCTATGGGTAATAGCATTGTACCCAGGCCAATGCAGTCCACCCACACACATAAACATTCCATCACACCTGCCTGTACCTCCTATTCACCTTTGTGAGGTGGTGTGGCAGCCCTGAAAAGCTGGAGCTGCACATACTTGGGGTATACAAATGGCCTACATACATTCCAGTAATGAGCTGCACAAGTGGGGAATGGGCTCGGAATGTGCAATGAAGCCATTTGCATATCCCAGCTGAATATTGCAATTTTGCGCACCGCGCATGTGGCAGCCTACTACGCATTTCCCTATGCTCCACATAGGGCTCAGGTCACCTGCTGCACCGCGCATCTCCCACTGCATGATCATGTATGCTCAGGATATTCAACCAGACATGCACAACTGCATCTCATAGCACATCTTCTGAATATACTATTATTTTGTGTCGGCACATCTCAGTTGTGAGGCACAGGCACTTGCACTATGCAGCCTGGGACTTTTGAATATGGGGCCCCTTGACTTTAAAAAAGACTTCGACCTTGTCTCCCATTATGAACTAATAAATAAGATGGTGCAATTTGGCTTCAACAACTGTTTTGTAAAATAGATAGAAGACTGGTTAACTGACCAGCAAGTGAGACTCTACAACACACTATCAGGAGTATCATGAGTTACCAACGGGGGTCCCTCAGAACTCAGTTTTGAGCCAACTCTAACTGAAATATTATCAGTCATTTGCATTGCACTGTTAGTAATAACATAAAATTCACAGATGTTACCAAATTAAGTTCTGTGGTGGATGATTACTCTGAATACAATAAACTAGTACAAGACCTGACAAACATGGAGAATTGGGTTAAATTGAATAACATGGTGTTTAGCATTGATAAATGTTAAATAATACAGCTGGGGAAAAAAATCACCTTGGATTTATAAACTTAATGGAGCAAACATAAAATCAGTATCAAATGAAACAGACTTATGGATACTTATTAACAATAAATTTTCAAATAGTGAACACTGCAGAAAGGTCACCATGACCACAAACATAATTTCTGTGTCTATATGAAAAGCCTGCATATCCAGGAGTGAAAGTTGCATTATTCCTTTGTACAGAGTGTACGTAAGGCTGCATCTTGACTATGCAGCCTCCTTTTGGTCTCCACATTTAATTAAGGATAACAAATTGCTGGACAGTGTACACAGGGGGATAATGTGACATATACCAAAATTGACAGGTATAGCATATAATAAAAGAAGGCAAGAACTTAAACTGTATGATCTCCAAATAAGAAGAAACTGGGGGAACCTGTTACTATTGTTTAAAATTTTACAATGTGAAGAGATGAGTAAACTTTGTAATATTGCTCCTACACCAAGACCAACATTGCTACGTTCTCACAGCAAACAATTACGCGTCCATCAAACAGTAACCAATAAAAGGGATAGTTCTTTTACTATATGTGCTTGCAAACTCTGGAACAGACTACCACAGAACTTGGTCAACATTCCAGGGTTCAGTATATCCAAATGTGAATTGGACAAATATATGTTCACTGTTGATGGATAATACCCCTACATGGTATGAGAGGGAGTCATGATGGGCCTAGCACCTTCTTCTGCTTATAACTACCAAGTAATACTGAGTAAGTCTCAATGCCTCACAGATGTTTGTTGAAGAAGATGGAGGATTTGGTGTGGCTAAAGTCATAATAAACTGGGTACATAAGTGGCTAAAGGGGAGGAAGCAGAGGGTTGCTGTCATTGGAGTTAAATCAAAAGTGAGGGAGGTCATGAGCAGGGTACCATGTGGAGAAGCAGCACTGGAGGTCAACAGAAAAAATGCCAACCTCCTGCACAGTGATGCCACAATACTGACACTGGTATTGTACCATCTGAAAATTAATGTTTTATTTGGGGGACTGCACCCCCCCCCGCACCCCCTGGATTTTTATATAATCAACTTCAGGTGAGAGTTATTCTGGGAAGGGGGCAGAACACTGGGAGAAAGCATCACTCAAAAATAGACCATTATAGCGACTGTCGCTGTAATGGTCTATTTTCGAGTGCGGTTGTCAGGGTGTCAAGCTGAAGGGGGGGCACTACCACAGGGATCTGTTTTGGGCCTGTCTTGTTCAATATGTTCATCAGCAACATTGATAAGGGAATCCAGGACACGCTGTGTCTCTTCGCAGATGATACCAAGCTCTGTTGGAGGGTGGATAGCAACAAGGGAATCAAGGAAATGCAGTGTGAGACTTACAAAACATAGATGGGTGGTCTAAGGTTTGGCAGCTGAAATTCAGTGCCTAAAAGTGCTAGGTAAAACAACTAGGAAACAAGAGCCCTAGGACAGAGTACTGGATGGTTGTGGTGAGACTTAGCACTATGGCTGAGGAATGAGACCTTGGAGGTATCATCAGTGACTCCCTCAAACAATTGAGCCAGTGCAACAAGGCATATAGCAAGGCAAACAGGATGCTGGGATGTATTCAAAGAGGTATTGATAGCAGAAGGAAAGTGGCAATACTTCTCCTCTATAGAGCCCTTGTGAGACCACACCTGGAGTACTGCACTCAGTTCTTTTAAGTCCTCACCTCAGGAAGGATAGTAATAGGCTGGAGATGGTGCAGCTGATGTTGACAATAATGATTCAGGACCAACAGGGAAGGTTCTATGAGGAACGCCTCAAGGCACTAGACATGTACTCATTGGAGACCAGAAGGGAGAGGGGTTGAAATGATAGAAATCTTCAAGTTACTAAAAGGAATTAACAAGGTGAACTATGGGCGAATTCAATAACTTGCGTGCTTGCTTGTGGTCATGTGCACATGAAATGAAACTAACAGGGGGCAAGTTGAGAAGGGACATAAGGAAGTACTATTTTACTAAAAAGGGTAATGGAGCTCTAGAACAGTCTGCCAGCTGAAAAGGTGGGTGCAAAAAATGTTGCTGGTTTCAAACATGTTACGGACAGTATGAAGGGTATAGTGGTTGCTCAGGGCTGCAGAACTAGGGAGTAGAATGCGGGGGGGGGGAGGATAGGGATAGGGATAGGACTATAGAAGGACAGTAGGGCCGAGGGCTAAATAAGGAACTCAGGCAAACTGGATGGACTATAGGTCTTTATCTGCTGTCTTTGTCATTTTCTATGTTTCTGAAGTCCTGGATTTCAGGACGACTTGTTTTGAAAGAGTGAAAGAGCTGTTTCAAGGGCAAATAGAGGGGGTTAGAACAGCAGAGAAGGTGGAAGCAATGTGTGAAGTCATAAAAATGGGATAACTGGTGTCACAAATCTCTGCATGAGGGTAATAAGGAAAAATAAGAGGGCTAAAAACATTGTTGTTCATGAGAGAAGTAGGGGTGGCTTGGGGTGAAGTAAAAAGCATTTAAAAAGCACAGAACCAGCCAAGCAGAGAACAATAAGGTGGTGTTTCATAACAGGATGAAAGATGATAGCAGGTTCATGGGGCAGGCAGAGGCTGACACAGAGCTGAAAATAATGGAGGATATTTGAAGAAGAAAGACAAGACCTTCTTTCTCTACATGTGGGAGAAGAGAAAGACTAAGGAATGAATAGTCAGAGTGAAGCAGCAAAAGGAGTGAGAAGAAGAGGATAAAGGAAAAGCAGACATCCTGAACATATTTTTCTGCCCAGTGTACACAGTGAAGAAAGGGACTAATGCCTGATTATGCCATCAGGATGGAGAATGGGGTTAATGTGGATCACGTTTCAGTAAAAAGGATATCAGAGGGCTTAAGCTTAAGCACACTAAAAGTGAATAAGTTCCTCTGCCTGGTTGGGCTGCATCTCCATGTGCTTAAGGAGATGGGGCAAGTCCTAGTTGAATCACCAGCAGAGCTGTTCAGTTGCTCACTGAAGCATGCCTCTCAACATTTTGTTGCTGAAATGAGGAACTCGGACACTTAAAATCAGGGACAGTGAGGGACACTGAGCACTGACACATCCTCAAATACAGAGATACAAGCTCAGAACACTGTAGAAACCATTGTGTTTACTTGTGCAATGTTTGTTTTTGATTTAGCATTTGAGAATATTATGAAGTTCTGTTTCATAGACTGAATTTACAAAGCATTCTGTGTGTGGGCAGCAACTTTTTCATGAAGGACAGATGAGGGACACTGCAATTTTGAAGGGTAAAATTGGCGACGTCCCTCGTAATCAGGAACAGTGGAGAAGTATACACTGAAGACAGAGATAGTACCCAGGTACTGGAGGACAGTGAATGTAGTTCCCCTGTACTACAGCAGGAGCAGGGATGAACCAGGGAACTACAGACCTGTCAGCCAAATGTCTATGTGGGTAAGGTGCTGGAGAGCACAGTAAGACAGAAAGGATAATAGTTTTTCTGGAGGCAAATGGACTGCAGGACAAAAGAGAGCATGGGTTCGTGGGGGTGGGGAGGGAGGCATGTCAGATAAACCTGATTGATTTCTTTGATTGGGTAACATAGACAGTGGAAAAGGGACAGATAGTGAACATACTGTACCTTGACTTCAGTAAAGCCTTCAAGTCTGCCCCACATGGATGGTTGGTTAAAAAGATGCAGGCCCCATGGTGGGGGCAGTCACTTTATGGGAAAGAAACTGGATATGTAGTAGAACCCAGAAGGTGGCAATAAATGAGGAGTTTTCTGGAGTCAGGGAAGTCACTAGGGGTGTGTCATAGGGATTGGACTTCGGGGGTCAGCCCTCTTCAACATCATTATATGCAATACACAGGTAGGGATAAAGGGAAAAATACAATATGCCTCTTGGCAAATGACACAAAGATCAGTGGCTGGGTTGATAATGATGAGGGTGTAAGAATTATGAAAGAAGACTTCTGTAGATTGGAGAAGTGGTCAAAAATTATTACAGCTAAAATTTAATGTCAAAAAATGCAAGGGATAAAAAAACTAAAATTAAATACAGAATGGGGAGGTGGTAATGGAAAACATTACCCGGAAAAAGGACTTGAGGGTAATCATGTCAGACAGCCTAAAGACATCAGCACAATGCAATAATGTGGTGGTAAGTGTAAATATGATGTGGGTGCATGGGGGTGATTGGGATCAGAAGAGATGTGCAGTTACCACTGCACAGACAAGTGGTTCATCATCACCTGTAATACTGTGTGTAGTTTTGGAGTCCTCATTTACACAAAAGACAGGGACAAAGTGATGGCAGCACAAAGAAGGGGGAACCAAGATGATCCAGGGAGAGAAGGAAAATACATACAAAGAGTGGTTGGCAGACCAAAACATTTACATGTTAGAGGTGAGAAGGGAGAAAGAGGACATGCCTGAAGCATGCAAATATCTACACAGAGTAAACAAAGTTGATAATAGGGAATTGCTTAGACCGATCGAGAACACAAACTCTAAGGATAACTCCATGAAGTTGGTTGGGGGGCAAGTTTAAGAAGATACTTTGAAATATTTTTCATGAAAAGGGTGGTTGAAGGGTGAGATAAGCTAATTAAAAAGGTTTTCTGTGTAAAATCATTGTGGGGGTGGAGATTCATGTGTGGGAGGGACAGATAAAAGGGATTGGTAAAGACACAGTATCAGAAAATGGGGGAAGAGAAGGGTTAAAGAGCCACTGGGTCTCTCACATTCTACATTACATAGGCAACAATGGGCAGACATGATGGACCAAGTGGCCTTTTACGCTGGAACAAATCACTTTTTTAATGGAACGGATTCCTAGAGGACATGATAAGTGCAGTATTCAACGTTTCAAGACTAGGCTCTTTAGGTATCTAAAGCAAGAAATGAATTTGCCATTAGGATAATAAGAAGGCAAGCTTGATGTGTTGCATGTTTTTTTTCTTGTCTTACTAAACCTACTTTATGTGCTTATGTACATATGAAGTAAAGCACAGGAAGGTTAACTGACTATCTCAGGGGCACACCGTACATTTGTGTGATTTGTGGGGCTGAAATTTGGGTTGCCAGATTCACAGTTCTGTTCTTTCAAGACCGCCTTCTTTACCAATTATTTATTTAATTATTTATTTATTTAGTTTTTGTTGACCAGGTAAGTGCACTAGAAAAATCCTGCCTATTTTCAAGCATGACCCGGGGAAGGGGGATACAGATGAATGCCAACTGACCTTGAACCAGATTAAGCTGTTGGTGGTATTTTTAGTGAATGAGGGAAATTTGGCCAGGACACTGGGGAAACTCCCCTACTCTGATGCTGTTGCACTGTGGCCAGTAGGGGGACCGGCCGTTGAGATGGCCACCTGGGGCTCTGATGCGGAGCAAGAGGACATGCTGGGGATAGGGGAGTTGGTCTCCTTCCCTCCCTATCTCCGTTTTGCGGGAGACCGTGGCTACTACAACTGGTGGCACACTGGGAGAAACTTTGTTACACCAGGATACTGATGCTAATATACCCTAAGGAGGTTCACTTACTGTGGCAGTTGCTGTGAAGGAATCCGGAGATGGAACGCGACAGGATTTGCAAGTTGGTGAGGCTTTGACCACCTCTGCTGTAGTTTTTCCGGCTATTGATCGAGTCTTCCCCTCGGAAGCAGGTATCTGGGCTTCCCATGGCCCGGCTACAGTTAATGATGTCAGCCACGCTGCAACATGGTCTGACGAGATGCTGAGCTGTCTACAGGAGCCCAGCGGGAACACGGAAGTGCTGGTGGCATCTTCTTGCGGCGTTGCTCATTTGTTGGGAGCAGGGGAGACTGGCAGTGAATTGCAGGAGTGCAAGTACCAGGAGTCTCCCCTCAGCTCCTCCACGCTGCTACCTGGATATGGGTCTTTGCATCCAGAGACAGTAGGAGCCAGGAAGATGACTGCCATGTACCTGGGAGACAGGATTGTGTTGCCAGTTACTACTCCACTTCCAGAAGAGACATCTACATTTTTAAAAGGTACTGTGCACTCTACGGGGCTGACTACTGATATTATGGGGTCAAACCAGCCCGGTCTGATGGGCCTTGTTGTTTCTAGCCCAGCTGGTTGTGGATTTGATTCCCACCTGTCGGCATCAGGGCTTACTATTGCTGCAGCACTTCTGGGTGCAGGGTGGGAGAAGTCCCCTTTGGATGATTCTTGGACCTCCCCTGCACGACCCGGCCCTGTTCCTAAAGGGGATTTATTAGACATTACGGACCCTCTTGAGGTTCCTTCGGGCTTTAGTCTTTCTCAGGCACCTTCCTGGCAGGTTGGAGGGGTGCAGGGTTCTGCACAAGGGTTATTACAGCATACTGACTTGCCCAGTGTTGAAATTGTGTCTCATACCCCCATATTGCCCACCATGGTTGTTCCTTTGTCTCTACCTTCCTCGTCTACTGTTGACATGGTAGGGACTGGGGAACACTCTTTTTCAGCACCAGTATCTGGTACGATCCCATGGCCTTCATCTACTTCTGCTTCGGATGGAAATAGGAACTCTGATTTTGCCAATTCAGCTTCTGGTCCTTCAGTGGGACCTCAACAGACTAAAACTTTTGCTGGTTTATTCCATTCCCCTCCTGAGCAGGCCAAGTGGCGTAATGCTGTCCGGCTCCGTTATAGGGGTGGGCTGGACATATTTCCGGATCGTCTCTATGTAGGAAAAAAATTGCTTAAATACAGTTTGCAATTTTCCCCCTCTGAGATTTATGCATTAATACACACGTCTGGTGATAATTATTTTGATGTTAGCTTTAAAAATGCTTCAGGGTTGGATACTTTTTGGAATCGTTATCAGGCTGTTCGTCATACCCCATTGTGGTCCCCTTTTTTTGCTATTCCCCTTACAAAACCAGCTATTAAAACTGTTATGGTTTTGTTTAAAAATGAGGAGGTGGCATTAGAGGATATTGTACGGTGGTTGTCTTCCAAATGTACTGTTTTAGGTTTGCCTGATCCAATCATTGATTCCGAGTTTTTCTGGACGGGGGGGGGGGTGGAAATTACAGGTTAAATTACCTATAGTTAATGGGACTATTCAGCACTTGCCAAGTTGTTTTTACTTAGGTAGGGATCGGGGTTTTGTTTTCTATCCAGGGCAGCCGAAATCTTGTTTTCGGTGTGGGGCCCAGACCCATCTCAGTAGTGCCTGTGACCAACTAAAATGTTCTACATGTCTCGGTTCTGGTCATGTTAGTCTAAATTGCCCATGCCCTGAGTATTGTAATTTGTATGAGGAAACCTCCCATTCTTTTAAAGATTGTCCATGGGCTTCCCATAATAATCCTGAGAGACCTACTGATTCACAGAATGAGATGGTGACTCAGGCACAAAGGTCAGCTCAGGCCAGGCCCCAGTTTCGGCCTTTTGCTTCTACAGTGGTACCCCCCCTCAGCTGAATCTCCTTCTTCCCAGATGGATCTAGGGTTGACACCGCCACTTCTGATAGTTCCCCCATCCAGTGAAGGTTTAAGGTCTGGTGACTCAAGTTCACTACCTCCTGCTATTCCTTCTTCCTCAGTGGTGGAGAAGGAACAGGTCTCGGCCCCTTGTACATCGGCTTTCCCATCTGTTAAGGACAACATGCCGCCTTCTGGGGACACCGATTGGGTCCCAGTGGGGAACAGGAGGGTGATGAGGAGTTCTTTGATGAAAGGAGTGCCTCTGACTTCTGTAGTTCCCCCCCGATGTGACGGTTACAAACCGGTTTGCTGTTTTATCTAAACGGAAGCAAGCCGTGGATACTGAGGATGATTCAGATACATCCTCTATTGCGTCTTCCCAAGTTGAGATATTAACTGAGTCTAAGCAAGTTTCTGGGGATGTCCAACTGAATAAGAAAAAACGATGTAAGTTAAAATCCCCCGGCAAAGGTCGAGGTAGAAAAAAATCTTGACTTACTCTCTAACTAAGATGGGGGACATTGTATCTTTTGGGAGCTTAAATGCCAGTAGTCTTAAAAATGTTAAACGACGCCGGGCTATTTTTTCCTTTCTTTTGTCTCTGCCTTTACATATTATTTTTTTACAAGACACTAGGCTCCATTCTTTGCAAGAGATTGGGCAGGCATCTAGGGATTGGAAGGATGGACTGTCTTTTGGGTCCTTGGCTGAGGACGTGTGTTCTGGAGTAGGGATACTGGTACAGGGGGTGGTGATTCATGTTACCAGACTAATTGACTTGATTCAGGGTCGAGTATTGATCTTAGATGTTATTCTCCATCAACAAGAATGGAGATTTATTAACATTTATAACCCTCAAGTCAAAACTCAGAGGATTCACATGTTAAAACAGATTCAGCCATTTCTTCATTCATCCAAATCTGTGATTTTTGGAGGAGATTTTAACTGTATTCTGTCATTATCTGATAAAACTGGACCTACCCAAAAATTAAATTCGGATTCCAATTTCCTCAACACTTTATACGTTACTGCTAACTTACGGGATGGGGTCTCTTTTGGTATCATACAGCCAGAACACACTTTTCACCGGGGTAGATTTTCCACACGGATTGATTATTTTTTTATTTCTCACTGGTTAGCTAATGTAAAGTATTCTGTTCTCCCCTGTGAATTCTCAGATCATTGTTTGTTACTGTTACACAGCAGTTGTCCCAATAACAAACCTGTAACACATACCTTCTAGAAGATGAATATATCTGTTTTAGGGGAAGAAGGCGGGTGGCAGGACCTGTTTAGGCTTCTCCAAGACAAAGTTTCTGTATTTGAATTATATGATAACCCAGCCTTTTGGTGGCAAGATACTAAAGCTGAAATTGCACAATTTTGTAAACACTTTTCGAAAAAAAAAATCTTTAGAATGCTATTTTCAATATCTTAAGTGTTGACGCCACTTATAAAGACTACTGTCTTGGCAATCTGAATGGGGTCTAGATTATTCTGTACAAATCCGGCAGTTTAAAACAGAGATGTGGGCTTCTCAGTATGAGAGAATGACTTCGCTATTCCTTGAACAAAAATATGGAAGGAAGGGCTCTGCTAAAATAGTCAATCTCTATGATAGTAGCCACCAACAGGTTGCATCTAAATATATGTCTTCTTTAGTTTCTCATTCTGGTGCCAGGATTACCGATAACTGGAGTATTTTGGAGGAGGTTTCTTTCCATACTAAGTTGTTATATGGGCAGGCTTATGAATCAAATACCTGGGACGGCTTTTTGGGTTCCTTAGAGGTTCCTCTCTTGTCGCCAGAGTGTCTTACGATCTTGAGTCAGCCTGTTACCTGTGCTGAAGTGGACTCCGTTATTAGTCATCTGAAAACTACTGTTACCCCTGGTCCTGATGGTATTCCCAACGAATTTTATAAAAAGGCTAAATCCTTGTTGCTACCATATTTAACACAGGTTTATAATGTTATTTTACACGGCCTCTTACCTATTTCCCTTGCATTTTCTGACAGCTACTTGATTTTTTTGTATAAACAGAAGAATGATAAAGATAAGTTGGATAACTGGCGCCCTATTAGTTTATTGAATTCCGATTGGAAAATTTTGTGTAAAACAGTCTCCAATAGACTTTCTCAGATAGCTGCCTGGGTGATTTATTCTACACAGACGTGTGCAATTCCAGGTCATTCCATGCTCTCCAATCTGAAAATTTTGAGAGAAGTATTCGATGGGAATACCACACAGGGTTATGTTCTTAGTTTGGACCGGGTTCCGCATGGGTATTTATTTTCGGTATTGCAAAAGTATGGGGTTCCTGTGGTTTTACTTGACTGGATTAAAATTTTGTATCAATCGGCCTGCACAATGCCGTTGGTTAATGGTTTGCGAGGCCCCCGTATCCCTATCAAGGGAGGGGTCCGTCAGGGCTGTCCTTTAAGTCCCTGTTGTATGTCTTTTATATTGATCCACTACTCCGGAATTTGAATGGGAAGGGGACCATTCAACATATCTCCGTCACACCAGATTTTATCTTTCCAGGTGTTTTAGCATATGCAGATGACATTTGCATTCTAGTAGCAGATCCAGCTTCTGGGGAAAGGGCAATTGAGATCATCCATTCCTTCTCCCGAATTTCTGGATCTGCCTTAAATACCCAAAAAAGTGTGGGGTGTGCTGTACACCTTCCTTCACAGGACATATTACCGATGATTGGAGGGATTGCTATTCATTCACAGAAAATTTATGTTTTGGAAGTTATTTTTGGTCCACTTGACGCAGTGTCGTGTAATTGGATTTCAGCAATGGACATGGCTGAATCTAAAATTTTTCGATGGAAACGGTTCCCTATGACCCGAAAAAAATGGATTTTTTTACTTAAAACTTGTATTTTGCCATTATGATTACTAATTAGTTATATTTTTCCTCTCCCTTATTCTCTTGAAGCTCGGCTGTATAATTTGTTTTTCCAGTTACTTTGGGGTAGTAGACTGAACCCGGTGAAGAGATCAGTTACCTACTGGCCTATAAAACAGGGAGGTCTTCAGACGGTAAACCCGGTGCTATTTTATTTTTCTATTTTTGTGCATGCTAATATTTTTCCTAGTTTAGTCAACCGGACAGATTGTTGGGCCCTTAGTCTTGCCTCCTGTTCTCAATATTTTCTAGATAAATGGCAAGCTCCTGCTTGGAAACCTTTTACCAAAATTCCACTCAGAACATCGGTATACCTTATTGAAATATTTAAAAAACTTAAAATTTGGAAAGTGTCTTCTGATGTGGAGTTATTACAGCACAGAAAGTGTTTATACTCCTCTATACTGCAAACCATGGTCTTGGTGTCGCCTTGTTTTATGGTACCCTGTGACTCCCAGTGTTTAACTAAGCAATTATTGGAAAATAGGATTCCAGCAAAGATGTGGTATATCTTGTGGTTGTGTTGTCATAACAAATTGAACGTTAAAGGAAATCAGATGCATAAACAATTATCAGAACGGTACTGTGTTCGAGACACGTGTGTATGTCAGCTGGAATCTATGCAGCATCTTTTTTTTGAGTGCCCATATATTGCCCCTTTATGGTCTCAGCTGAGTCAGTCATGGGGCTTACCTGTGTTCTCAGAGTTGACGTATTCTGAATTGGTTTATGGGGACTTTGGACCAGGTTGGAAGATTTTCTTTCCAGGTACTTTGTGGGTTCTGTTTGCAGTCTGCAAGTGGTGCACTTGGCACAACCGCTGTATGTTTGTGTTACAGCACAAAAAGGTTGCCTTGACTGCCCTCAGGGAACATACCAGAAGTGAAATTTTGAACATTTATTGTTCAGAAAAAAAAAATATTTTCAGCACTTTAGTGGCATTTTGGTGGAGAACATTACTGTTAATTTTGTTTGAAGGGGTTACTTGAATATAGAGAATTATATTGAATCACAACCTATTTTGTTTTTGTTTGACACAGGTACGGGGGGGGGCTGTTGATTCTGTAATGAACATTTATTTTGTGCCTTTCTTTTTTTTGTTATTTTCACCTGTACAACGGATATTGTGATTTTTCTTATTGTTTTTTCTCTATCTGTATTATGATATATGACTATTGTGTTATGTATTGAATTTGTTTTGTTTTCTTATATTGTTTTCCAATAAAAAATTCCCCTACTCTGACGGTAGGGGGACCTCTGATCTGCAGGAGGAAGGACTCAGTGTCTGCTATGTCTGAGTCAGTGGAAGTCATGGAGCAGGATTTGGCTCTGCTGTCTGAGGCAGTCCTAGTTTCTACAACAGTACTTTTGGAGCTGACTTGTGTAGCTTCTACTCAGAGAGACCAGTTAGGATGCTTGCCTAACGCAGAGTTACATTTATCGTAAGACAAGCAATCACTACCTGTGTTGTCTAACGTGGAACCGAAATTACTGACTACTGAAGGTGTTTCCAGTGTTCTTCCCCCTGCTGCTTCCTGTATGGGGACCGGGACTGCTTTTACGGCCTCAGAGCCGCTTCTGGGAGATTTACAACCTGCCTTGCTGAAAGATAGTGCTGTTTCAACATCACAAATCGTTCGTGGTAGATTTGGACTTACTCCTTTTGATGCTACATCGGAGAAGACTTGGACTGCGACGAAAGCGTTTGAACGTGCTGGATGGACCCGAACGGCTTCTGGAACTTGGACACCAGATTTATCATGGAATGAAAGTGAGCATGGGGTTTTATGTTCCCTGAACAGGCCTGCAACGTCTTTCACGAGCTCCACCGAGGTACCTTCCGCAAAGGAACTTTTATCAACTGACCAAGTACTTTCTGTTACACATGACAGGGATTGGGGGAATATTGTTGACACTGCATTACCTGACAATGATTTACAGTGTATTAAACATGAGGGCATTATGCATTCTACTGGAGAACTGGAGAGTTTTAGGGTGGAAGGGCACTCTAATGCTGCTTTGCCCTCGAAGATTCCTTTTTCATATAATACCGCACCTTTAGGTTGAACTGATGGCAGTGGGGAGATGGCTCCCCTACCTCCTTTGGTTTCCTCTGTTTCAGTGACAACTTTCCCTAGTGTAACCCCACAGGAGGGTAATATGGGCTCTGCCTCATTGTCACAGCCGACTGAATCTGTCTCCCCTGACGCTGTTAGGCAACCCCCTATTTTAGATGACCCAGGAGAGGGGCCTTCACGTGCACCTAGGGCTCCTACTAGAGGACCTATTCTTTCTGATTTGTTTAAAAATAAGTTGGAACAGGCCCCACAACGTAATGCTGTCCGCATACATTATAAGTGGGGACTCGATGAGTTTCCTGATAGATATTATGTCGCTAGAACTTTACTTAAGGGTTCTATGCATTTTCAAGCAGCAGACATTTATACCCTGATACATATCTCTGGGAAGGAAACTTTTGATGTAAGTTTTAAATCTAATTTAGGGTTGGACAAATTTCGGCATAAGTATAGTACTCTGAAACAGACCCCATTATAGGCACCTTTTTATGTTATCTCACTAACAAAAAAGGCAGTGAGAAATGTTACTATCATGTTTCGTAATGAAGGGGTAAGCATTAGTGACACATATCATTGGTTACAGAATAGATGCACAGTCCTATCCCCTCCCGAAGCTATTATTGATTTCGAAGGTCTGTGGACTGGGGGTTTGAAGTTCAGAGTTAAACTTTTTCAAGTTAACTCTGAAGTAGTACATCTCCCGAATAGTTTTTTTCTCAGCAAAGATAGGAGTGTTTGTTTTTATGGTAGTCAACCGAGGGCATGCTACAAATGTGGTGCTCATACCCATTTGAGTAGCACATGTGATTTATTGAAATGAAGTCTTTGTGGAGGTTATGGTCACCCTAGTATGAATTGCAACAATGTTTTTCAATGCAACCTCTGTGATGAGAAGGGACATACTTATCACCAATGTCCATGGGCTAGTAGAAACAGGACTGAGGGCTGGAATTTGGACAATTTAGTGCAGAAGGCGCAAGACAAGTTGCTCCAGCAACAAGATGTTACTGTTCCTTCTGCTGACCCCCCCCAAGTTGCTTCACAGCATATTGCAGTATCGGCGGCTATACATCATGAGGAAGTCCAGACCCCCCAATACAGATATGGACACCAAGGTGCAGGCGGAGGTAGGCCCAGTATTGGTGGTTCCCATTACTAAAACCTCACAGACTCCAGATAAGCCCAAGGGAGATATGTTGTTTTTTTTACAATCTGGAAGGGTGACTAGGGCTACAGCTAGGAAATCTCAAAAAGTCTGTGAAATATCGACTTCAAATGCTTTTCACTTATTGCAAAGGGAAGGGGAGGACACGGATGGGGATTTTGAGGCTTCTATCTTACCTTCTGACATGGACATTCTGGACGTCAGACCTCAGGATGTGGCACGTAAAAAAAGAAAAAGAAAAAAGGGGTTAGAAAACGTAAGAATACGACTGCTACGGATGGGAGTGGCTGATTTGTTTTTTGTACCCTGGCTCATTTACGAATATCTTCCTTCAATATTTGTAGTATTAAGAACTACAAAAAACAGACTGCCTTCTTTCATTTTTCGGCTTCGTTACATACCGACATTATCTTGCCGCAAGAAATGAGACTGAAGTCCATTTTTGAAATTAGCCAGGTTCAAAGGAGTTGGGTCAGGGGACCTTCTTATTGGATGTATGGTGAGGACGTGGCGGATGGGGTAGCTATTTTGTTTAAATCTACAGCCTTTTCAATTACACGACTTATAGATATTTTTCCAGGAAGAGCCTTAATATTAGATTGTAAATTCCAGGACTTTTTTTTTATATTATTAACATCTACGCTCCGCAATCAAAAGCTGCTAGAATTAATTTATTTGATTTAGTTAAGCCATTTCTTTGTACACGGAAACATATTATATGGGGAGGTGATTTCAATTGTACTGTGGATATTTCTTATAGGACTGCAATTGGTAAAAAGGTTTATTGTGATTCTCTTGCCTTGAAAACTTTAATCAAAGACTCTGGACTAACTGATGTATATCGAACCCTGAAATCTGACGCCGGAATACGTATCATAGATCTGTTTATAATACTGGAATAGATTATCTTTTTGCCTCTAAGTTTTGCATTCCACTCCAAGTTCTTATCCAACCTAGTGAATTCTCGGATCATCATTTGCTAACGGGAACCTTTTCTCTTGGTGCTTCCCCTACTGTTTTTTAACACAGAACTCATTATGGAGACTCAATAATTCTTTACTTTCCCACCACACTGTAATGTCACAAATTCAGACACTTTTTTGAGCAAGGATATCTGTTCTTTGTTTGTATGATTCCATTTGGCACTGGTGGAGGGATACGAAACTTGAACTGAGATCTTTTTACAAGAAACAGGGCACATGTAGAACTAGAGATCAGTACATTAAATATTTAAGGTATAGAGATCAGTTATATAAACTTTCATCATACTCAGTTTCTTCTCATATTGATTATACATCCCAGATTAAAAAACACTACAAAATTGCATGTTGTCTCACCAATATGACAGGGCACACACTTTAGAGTTAACAATGAGATTTGGTACTTCGAATTCCCCATCTATGAACCCCTTTTTAGCCTGTAAAGAACGGTTACATGCTACAGTGATGACTGGGCTATATGATTTTGCTGGTGTTATAGACTCATCCATCACAGGTATGCTTTCTATTATTAGATCACATTTACAGGTTCAGTTTGGTATAACCCCTATTCTTGAGAAATCATTGTTGGATGTTTTTACGGCACCTGTCCCCCAGATATCTGCACATCATACTTTAGACTCAGAATCCCTGATTACCCAGGAAGAGGTTACTCTTGCCATTTCCCAGCTTAAATTGGAGGTAGCGCCAGGTTCGGATGGCCTTACTCATGAATTTTATAAGACATTTACTACTGATTTGTCGGAAGTTCTGGTGAGGGTATATAATGGAGTGCTACAGGAAATGGACGGAGCCCCTGATTTTGGTCTCTCAATCCTGAAGTTTATATATAAAAAGGAAGATAAGTGTTCCTTGGATAATTAGAGACCGTCACATCTCCTTAATATGGATTATAAGATTTTAGCTAAGATTGTCAGTGGTAGATTGCAAAAAATGGCACATGATGTCATAGATGTCTCACAGTCCTGTGCCATTCCTGGACGAACTATTCAATCCAATCTCTTCCTATTGAGAGATATCTTTGAGGTTAAACAGACATGTCAGCTTTTTGGTTTTGTAATATCCTTAGATCAAGCAAAAGCATTTGACAAGGTACACCACGCTTTCCTATTCCAGGTTTTGGAATTGTATGGTATTCCTAACATGTTTTTAAACTGGCATAAACATTTATTTTCCATTGCTAAATTTACACCTCTGATTAATGGGTGCTTAGGGGATCACTTTCCTCAGAATGTTGGGATCAGACAGGGTTGTCCGTTAAGCCCATTACTATATACATTTGTTTTGGACCCTATCATTAGACAAATTAAATGGGACTCTCAGATTATTGGTCTAGCTCCATGTTCCACTTTATGTCCTGTAAAAATATTGGCATATGCAGATGATGTAGTGCTGTCTGTATGGAATAAAGATTCAGGAGATAGAGTGATTCAAATTTTCCAGTACATTTCTGACATTTCTGGAGGAACCTTAAATTTACAGAAAAGTATTTCTATTTCTTTGGGTAAAGACTCCATAGATATCTCAGAGGTGGGGGTAATTAAAACGAGCACTGACCCGCAAACAATTTTGGGGGTATGGTTTAATGTTCCAGATGCAGTACTGTTTAATTGGGAGAAACGTCTGGTCATTAGTGAAGACAAGGTACGACTTCGGAAAACATGGAAATTGGGGAAAAGAAAGAGGATCCTAATAATTAAGAAGTTTTTGCTCCCTGTTTTTTGTATTTAAGTTATGTGTATGCTCCCCCTCAACAGTTAGAGACACGATTATATAGTGTTTTCTTTCAAATGCTATGGGGTAGTCGACTTAACCCTATTAAAAGAGATGTTACATACTGTACCTACCTATTAAGCAAGGAGGTCTTGGGATGATTAATCCTATTGCTTTTTTTCTTTTCCTTCTTTCTACATAATATATTTAGTTGTGTAAGGCATACGACACACACTTGGGATATATGGGTACAAAGTGCCATGCAGACAGTTATGAATAGCTGGGATACTTTACCTCCCAAACATTCATGACATCTTTCTATTCCTTCCTACACAATTGATAGTTTTTGGAGACTGAGACATTGGAAACTGCAAAAATCTTCAGTCCTAACTCTTACTAGAAAACAGATTTACCAACTATTTCTGGATATTTCAAAACCAATACTTCTTTTCCCAGAATGTACCCCTTCACATATAAAGTTTGCCTTACAACTTCTTCTTGATAAAAGGATTCCACAACATATGTGGGATGTTACCTGGTTGTGTTGCTACGGTAGACTGAATGTACGTGATCATTTAAAACACAAATCTTTTCAGGTTAGGTTCTGTCCTAAACCACCATGTATTCAGATTGAAGAAATAATGTTAAATTTTTTTTTTGAATGTGAGGATACTCGTTTATTCTGGAAAACCTTAGCGTTTAAATGGCAATGGCCCTTTCTAAGTAGGATTACATATCAGACCTTGATATTGGGTGATTTTACTGGAAGTTGGGAGAGATTTCATAAAAGTACTTTGAGAGTTATTTTTTCCATGTGTAAATATTATCTGTGGCAAACAAGATGTCAATATGTTTTACAACAAATACAGATGCCCCCTCACACTGTCATATTGACAATAGAAACAGTGCTCTCAAAGATTATGGAATTGGAGCACCGAAATTTACCAGTGAAACGTTTTCAATTGCTATGGAAACATATTCCTTTTCTAACCTAAAGCTCCTGAATGATACACTGTTGAACTGAATGTGTTGCTTTTCTGTATATAATGTTATAGATTCTTTTTTCTTTGTGTATTCTGTTGCTGTATTCCTTTTCTAGATATCCCTGTTGCATTTTTGTTGTTGTTATATATGTACATGATGTTATGTTTTTCTTTCTTAATAAAAATTCCCCTACTCTTTTCGAGAAGTGCCATGGGCTCTTTAACATCCACCTGAACTACCACCAATCCAGGTGGATGGGACCTCGGTTTAATGTCTCATCCAAAAGATGGCACCTCACAAGTGCAGCACCCCTCTCATGCTGCACTACAGTGTCAGTATTGGGATATTAACCCAAGTGCCAGATGTGGGAACTGAACCCACAGCCCTCTGATCTCCCGGCCTCAGAGGTGAGTGTGCTACCTACTGAGCCACTGACCAATTTTCAAAGGTTGACGCAAGGCTTGCATCAAGCTCTGTATAAACCACAAGCCCTGTGTAAACCCTGATGTTTGGCACAACTGTGCCAAACTCCTTTGATGCAAATGCACCCAATTTTAGAACGTTTGGCATATTTGCAAAATTTTCTGCACTTTATGGCAGCTTGCACCAAAGCTTTAGCACAAGCCTTATAAAATGGGTCTCCAAGTGGTGTGACGTTAGACTGGGGGGAGCTGGTTTAAGTTATGGCACTTGGCGCAAGGGACTTGCATCAGGGTTTGCAGCAGGCTGCCTTACAAAATTGAGATTGTTGCAATGTTTGATGCAAGTCACCCCTTGCATCAAACTCTGTGATTCAACTCCCTTGTTTTGATTCAAAGTCCTTCAAAAATTGTGCCTGTGGCATCTGCTGCATGTCTTTAATGCCACTTTGTTATGGCTGCAAAGTACACTGAACAGCAAAGTTAATGGTAGCCATATCAGGAGAAATAAATGAACCTGGCACATAAATGCATGAATTTTACTTATTAAGATTGGTACCAAAGTACCAATCAGAGGGTAATGACATACAATATGGAAATGGCCTACATTATATTAGCAATAAACAATGTGGTAGAGCGGGGACACGACAGAAATGTATAATTACCTCCAAGGGGTAACAGCACAAACTGGAATGGATTGTTCATCCTTAGTGCAAACACATACACAAGGGAAATTCCACTGATGCTGACTGGAGGGAAGTTTAGGCAGCATGTCCAAACATACGGTTTCACAGAAAGTGTGGTGTACAGGTGGAATAGCCTACTAAATGAAGTGGTATGTTCTAAAACAATGGCAGGATTCAAACGAAGGTGGACAGGTACAGGGGCCTGATAAAATCAAGGTATGGTAGGGGAGTGGAGGGAAACAAAGGGGTGGATGATCAAGGGCCATCACACATGTATTATGCAGGATTTTTACAGACTGCATGGTCTGATGTTCTTATTTCTGCCATCACGTTCTCTGTTTTTTTGTTTCTATGTAAAGAGATTTGTGAGTTACACAGTACTGTATATACTGTAGTGGTTTCTCATTTTGTTTTGCACATTATTTAACCAGGATGGTCCAGCTGAGATGCAACATATTTTACAACTAATTGGACTCCTTCCATGTAGCCACACTAGTGTAGTCTTGTGAACAAGAAAAAAGTCTTCTGAAAGCCCATTTGCTAGACCTCCAGCTCTGCTCCTATAGCTCAAGCCCTCAGCCTCCATGCTTCAGATCTTTCTTTTACATTTGGAAATTTAGATCACACCTTTGGTAGCTCTTGTCTTTGGTGCATTTTCACCAGTGTCTTAGAGAAGTTTGACTTTTTTGCTAGTTTCACTCTGCTGGATCATTGTGTCCCAGGCCTGGCCGTGGAAGCGAAGTTCTGGGCAGTTTTGCTGGAACATTTTAGTGTGGGACCTGATCCTGAGAAGGCCCCCAAGCCTGACTTCAAACACTGTTCACACTGCAATCATAAGATGTCAGTGATAGATCCTCGGGATGTCTTCCTCACATGTGTGGGTTCCAAGCACGATGTGAAAAATGGTATGCACTGCTAGTCCACAAGGGCTGATCCTTGTGCCTGCCCTATGCGCCTTCTCTCCAGTCATGTGTAGAAACATGGTGGGCCCCATAGACAATCACAATCTTTTATTCACTTTGCACCACTATTCTGACTTTCACATTGTTGTGCATTACACAATGAGATTAGAAGGATTTCCCTGTGCAACCACACAGGGCATCACAACTATGTGAGGAACAAGATGGGGAAGCTTGCAAAATTGAGAACTGTGCCATGCACAGAAGCATGCCAGCCTCCATGTCCTGGTGGGTGTCCAGGTGGAAGTAAAAGAACCCCCAAGGCACTTTCACAGGAGCAGGGGATTTTCCCTGCTACCCTGACCAATATTCCCCTTTCCATTAAACCAGTTCATGCAATTGTCCAAGGCAGTATGGGTTTTGATGTGCAAAATGGTTGCCACTACACATTTCCAGTCACTTTATTACTAGTCTTTCATTGCTTGTAAAGCACTTTGGGATACAATGCTCCATATGAATGCTGATTCTTCTTCTTCTTCTTCTTCATCATATAATCCAGTGCCATGCCTTAGTGCTTTCCAACCTGCCAAGGAGAAGGGAGTTAATGACTTGGGGGTGGGCAGGAAAGTTGTAGTCATTGAGGACTCCATTATCATGTCTCTGAATTAGGTGAAGGGGCATTGCTGGAGCAGGATGGTAGCTTGGATGTGGTGGTTAAATGAGCACTGCCCAGGGCCAAGCAATGCAACTGGGGGGAGGAGTAGATCATCGTCGTCATCCAAGTTGCCATGAACAACATAGGGAACACATGTCCTGAGGACATGAGAAGGTCATTAATGGAACTGGGCATACTCTGGAAAGGTACCCATGGTGATCTTTTCTGAGATTCTCCCAGTCCTGGAGACTACTGATTACTCTCAGTGGACTGTTAGGCAGCTAATGCTTGACTAAGATTCTGGTGCAATGGACGGGCTTTGTTTTTCTGTCCAATTATAGGATTTTCAACAGCATGGGATGCCTGTATATCCAGAATGAGTTATATCTACACCAGAGAGAGTGAGAGCACTGATCAGGAAAACAGATGTGGCAATCATATGGGTGATTAAATCAGAGAATAGGGGGATGGGGATCACCAAGGGCAGGAGCCAGATACAAAGAAACACAGAGGGAAGGACAGAAGTGCAGGGGAGTGCCAGGAGTGTAGACCCCTGTGGGGGTGGGGGTTGGGGCAAGGAAGCACAGAGGGCTAACTATTGACACTCGCATGTAGTCTAATATGAGGAATGCACACAGAAAAATAGGTAAGCTCAAGGACCTAATGTGATTTAAAGGCCAGACTAAATACAGTATCACTCATAGAGACCTCATTGCGGGAAATGCCTGAGACAGCAGAATGTGGGATATAGGCTATTCTGAAGGGATATGTCTCGCATGATTGGTGGTAGGGTATCTCTGCATAAGGGAAGGCGTCATTGTGGAAGACACAAAGGACATTGGAGAAGCAAACTGACTGAACTGATTGTAATCAGAAAGTTGAATGGAACACAGCCCTTTTTCAGCCACATCAAAGATATACAGAACACATACAATAATAATATATAGCCACATGCATTTGTACATCATACAATATTTAAATACCAAAAATTAAAAGAATTGCAAAATATTTGCATTCTTAGGACACTGCATAAGTTAAGAACATTTCTAAACTTGAGGGAGAACTATTAATGTTAACAAGACATGCTGGATTGTTCAGGAGAACTGGGCCAGCCCCCCAAAAGGAACACATTCCTGCAGATAATTTTACTTGTTTTGGTTTAAAACATTAAGCATTGAATCCTCTTGTGAGATACTGTATGTACTAGAATTTGAGGCAAAATTACTAAATAGGTTATGAGGTACTGTAGTTTTGTTAGTCGTTTGAGGAAAAAACAGCCAGAACAAAATTAATCCTGATAATAAGAGAATGCCCATGTCCTTGTAGAGCTCACAGCGGTAAATCAGATAAGGAACCTGCAGAATTACATACATAGATACATAGAAAGTGACGGCAGATAAGGATCGTGTGGCCCACTTAGTCTGCCCCTTTTCCCTACTTAATGCATTACCTCAGACCCTAGCTGATCTGCAGCTAACCCTCTCTTCCATATTTCGAGAGTGCTCTTATGTCTATCCTATGCATTCTTGAATTCCTCTACCATTTTTGCCCCCACCACCTCCACAGGGCAGCTGTTCCAACTCTTTCTGTGAAAAAGTACTTCCTCACATTGCCCCAGGGCCTACCCTCCTCTAGGCTCATATTATGCCCTCTTGTTTTTGTACACCTTCTCTTCTGAAAGATGCTACCCTCATTTACCTTGTTTATACACCTGATGTAGTGTTGTTTGATACATTGAAATAAATGTGTCAGTTTGATTTGAAAATAGCACTATACCATAATCTGGTATGGGTAATATAATTTGCCTTATCAGACACCTGGCTTCCTTAGTCAATGATTTATGTTCCTTTAAAGAAACCTCAACTTCCCAGGGTTCAGGAACGGACTCGGGTCATTGGAGGGCCGGCCAGGGGGAGAAGGATCGAGCATCCCTTGGACTGCTCTCCTTCTCCAGGAGGGAGGGGGTTGAGTGTCTGGTGCACTTGCGACACCCAGCGGTGGCTGGGTGTATCGCTCACGCACCAGACGCCACTGCAACTCAGGGGTGGGGTGGATGCTGGTCGTCATTGCACAACCCTGCCCCTGCTTACAGGGGAAAAAGAATTGTCACCTGGGTCATCTCCTTGAAATCCTCCCCCTGGTATCAATTAGCTTCCAGTGCCGTGATCTCCCGATCAGGACCAGTAGTGCAGCACCGTTCAGGGGAGTCGGCGTCACAACCCCACCTTCTGGGGGGCAAGACAGGGGTAACCGTGGAGATCACCGTCAGTCACTGGAGGTGGGAGTATGGGGGGCCATGACCAGGGCTGAGCCTTGATGACCCAGGGGCACAAAAGAGTAAAATAAATAAAGAAACCTCAACTTCCAATTTCTTTTTTTGGTCACAAAATCTACAAAATATGTGGGTAGCAAACAGTGTCAGAGAGGCAATCTAGTTTAAGCGAGGGGAAAAATAAGGTAGAAGAGTCATTCTGAGAGTATGCTACAGGTCCCAAACTGCTCAGTGAAGCATGACGTACAGTTTTCATTGCAGTGGTGATCCTGGGGGACTTCATTCTTCTGGGTACAGACTGTTGTCTCAAGAGGGCTAATGGCAGAGCAGAGTCAGAGTTCCTGTCCAGCTTCAAGGATTGCTTCCTAGAGCAGCATGTTCAACAGGGGCTACGTTTATAGCAGCAATCCAATGAATTTAGGCAAAACATTTGACTCTACCTTTTTTCACTATAAAATATTTCAGGCATCTTCCAGTTTAAATCAGTGGCAACATTTTCTAGCTCCACCAAACTTTAATTATTTTATTAATGTTTTTAGGTAGAGTTTTCTCAAGAAAGAATATGGGAATCAGAACCCCAAGGTGGCAGATTACACTGGTTGTGCATAGAGTTGCATATCCCATATTTTTTATAGTGCATGACACCCCTAAGAATAATATAAAAAAGTTTTATCTCTTTTTTTAATAAAAAAAAATATTTGCTGTCTTATTCTGGGATTTAAGGCTAGTTGCTAGGGTCAGTCGTGTGGTCATTAGGAACCAGACGTCCCTACGTCTATAGCACGGGCTTTCATTGGTTGTCTGCTGTGTTTGGGAGGGATTTAAAAAAAACATGGTGGCCATATTTCTCGCTAAGTGAGAGGATCATTACTGTGAGGAATCCTGCTTAATTATGTGAGTAATTTAAAATATCTGGTTGATCCTGCAGTGTATTTTTTTCTATATCTGGTTGATCCTGCTTGTTTTTATGTTGGCTTGCACATGCACAAGCAACATCTTGCAGAAGTAGTACATTTCAGAGGTGTGTCAATGTTGTGGTCAATGCAGGGGATGCTTTAGTGGGTGTGTCCCTCAGCCGCCAACCAGTGAGCATGCTGGCAATGACAGGAAACTTCGAAGAGAGCCAAAAACTTAAAATAAATGTGCCGCTGCAATCACAAACAGTTTTGTCATTGCAGTGGCACCTCCCCCCCCCGGCAACCTTGTGGTTCCTGCAGCCGAGTACTTTGTCCCCTGGTCTTGCTCCAGGAGCAAGCGGTTGGCTCTTGCCACCGAGCACTCAGTGCCGAGCTTTGCTTCAGGAGTAAGGCGTTTGGTTAGTGTGCCTTTCCTGGTGAAACATTTCAAACAATATGGTGGCTCCTGCTACCCACCACACACTCCCCAGAAAGCCGACATCGGGGTGCTCATTCCCTGTGTTGGCATGTACCCCCTCCCCCCATTAATGTGGCACACTGGAAGCCCACCCCAGTGTGCTGAAATCTTGGTTTATTGTTTCTGACACCGGGATGCCCACTCCCAGTGTTGGTGCCCCCCCAGCCCAAACCAATCTGTGTTATTTGCAGATATCGAGATGCCCAATCCTGTGTTGGCATGCACTCCCCCACACTGTTGTGGCACATGGAGCCCACCCCAGTGTGCCTAAATGCCTTTAATTTTTTCCCTGTAAAATAAAGAAAATGGTGCCCGAATTTCTTTTTTTTTTTACCTGTAAAAGAATGGTCCATCATTATCCCCCCCATCCCTGTGTGCCTTGGTGTCTTTGGCCTAATGTTCACCCCATTCTCCTATACTGCACCCATCTCAGCTTATTTCCTTGTGGAATGGGGTGCGCATAAGGGCCAAAGACCCCAAAGCACACCACGACACCTGTCAGTGTCTGCAGGGTGGAGTGAGGTGGAATGGCATAAGCGTTATGGTCGATGGCCCAAAATGCACTCCCCCAACACCTTTCAGTCTCTGCAGGGTGGGGGTGGGGTTGGCGTTACTTCAATACTTTACTGCCATTCCTATTATGCATCCCTCTAACTTTTGCACTACCAATGCCAATGCCAATGCCAGCAAGCCGACATTCACCATTGTCAAATGCTTGTTTTGCATCTGGTTGATCCTGCATCTGTGGGAGTTGTTGGAGTTCATGGGTTCATGTGATTGTGCTGCTGCCTCTGTGAGTGTCTATCTGGTTGATCCTTCCATTTCTGCTGTCCAAGTTTAACTGTGGCTCATGTGCTTCTAAAAAGAGCTGAAATTTTGTTGTGCCACAGCAGGGTATTATCACGTTTTATGACCTTTGAATTGTGGTACAACAACATTTCTGCTAGGGTGAATTTTGATGCAGAACAAGCCCTCACCATACATTACCAGGTAACCTTCTCCCTGGCAACTAGGAAGACTAGCCAATCTTCAGTCACTTGACATGGAATTTCAGAATGGTGAAATTTGCCAAAATGAAGGACCTGGCATCAAAGGGCAGGAAGAAGCAGCCTGAGGCTAATAATGCAGAGCATATGTGGAACACGTGTTTTTTTTATCATTTCCGTTTATTCCTTTATGTACTATTACAATTACCTGCTGTAATTTTTCCCAGCTGTAGTGGATGCTACTGTAAATGAGAGAGCGCACAACTTGTTTTCCAGGAAATAAAGTCATCTGAATCAACAATTTAATTTGTTGATGAGGGGATTCAACACACTCAGCAGTCCTCATCCTGATAATCATTTTGTGTAGCATTGTAGAGCTAACCTCCATGACAGGGACTTTGAACTTCCATGAATTATTTTGGCCAAGTTCTGTGGCAGTGGATAAAGTGGTGCAGCATAATTTATGAAGAGGCCTACACATCTGAATTTATTTTAATCCATTTATCTCTATGGATTAGAGGCTTAAGCAGTGAACTTTTATTAGTAGTTCTTATATGACAAGGACTATTTTCTTTTCCAGGGGAGGCAAATCATTGTATCACTGAACATTAATTTCCACCACTATGGGCCCTGTTTGCTGCGGCTGATAGGACAGCATTCTCAATTTAATAGTGTGGGCTGGGGGTTTTGTGCAGCACTTAGTTCATGTTGTGGCTAGTTGTGTGCCATGTTTGGCTGGTCAGTGTGCCACTGTTAGACTCTCTCCATGGTATAACCGCTTGCCACAGGTCAGTGACACAGACAGTCATCACTGTAAGTATGCATCTGTGCATCTTAACACAGTGAACCATAGGTGCCATCCTGAGTTGGAAGCTGGCAATGATTTTGGAAAAGTGGCTGCTTGCTAAAGGATAGTGTCACAGGAGAGTGCCACTGTATGGGTGTAGCAGTACGCTACTGGACACAAAACCACATGAGCCATTCAGGACCTGTGGTCAGCTGGTGACAATAAAAGTGTCTGTTGCAGGACAGTACTACGGGCAGGTACCACTGTATAGATTCATTTGTGAGCCACAGGACATGGAAATGTGGGCACCATCATGCATCATTTAATGGTGATTTTCAAAAAAGAATCTGCTTGCCACAGAACAGCATTATATGTGGGTACCACTGTAAGAATTCAGTTATGCAACTAAGAGCGCCATCCTGAACCAACTCACTGTCTGGCAGATTAGTTTTACTCTAAAATCAGTGACTGTTAAACAAAAGGCATTTTGTATAGCATTAGGCAAACTTTGTGGCTTCAGCACATTGGTTTGGGTAGGTAATTTTTAGTATCCCCACCAACACATACACTTACACACACATAGTTCTACTTTCGGTCTCCTCTCTTCTCAGTCACATTGTTCTGTCATTTTCTGTTCTTTTTTTGCCACTTTGGCACTTTTTGCTTCCCTGTACTTTCTCTTCCTTCCGTGTGTTTGTTTTCTCATTACTTTTTTAGACTTCATAGCTCTACTGAAAAGAAAGCAAACAGAACTGAGCTTCTCCACTCTGGACCATGCTGGTGCTACCATAACAAACCACATCAGAATGGAGCACAAACTCTCAATCGCCGGGGTGTACTACATACACTAAAGTATATAGTCTGACTCACTTATTCTTTATGTAAAGGAGTTTATTTCATCTTAACACATATATTAAAGTGACCAAAATTAGCCAAACACAAACAAGGCATAGCAGAAAACAAACTTATCAGTTATAGGCATTAATTTTAATACACTTATTTTGAACAAATTCAGACATTACATGATAAGCATCTTGGAGAGAATTCAAGCATGTTGGCTTATCTGTGTCACCCCCAGCCTTAACTGTAGCAAAGTACCGTATATGGTCTACTATGTTATATGGCATTGAACTAAGAGTTTCCCACATGCCAAGGTACAGTGCTGGGAAAGGACTCGGAAGAGATTAACTAAAAAAACAAACAGGACAATGATTTATGGTGGCATAATAAATATACCAGTCTGGGCTCTGCACCAGAGGGAGGTGGGGGTGGGCTGGGAGCATTGCTTATCCTTCCAGTTTGCTGCAAAGGTGCAAAGATTAGATGTGTTCAAATAATTGAACTGATCCACTCTCAAAATATTTAAACAGGCCCAACTCAGTCCACCCAGCCATGGGCATCAAGGAGCAAAGTGCCTGTTTTTAGCCATAATGTATACTATCCAACTGGTCCATCTGCGTTGCAGAGCTGAGATTTGGTGCTTAATGAATATGTAATTTTTCCAGATGTATAGATCTGATTTACAATTTGCTTCCATGTATCAACCATTGGGGGTAGTGGAGTGAGCCACAGTCTATTGGTGTCTTTCTTACTCATTATGAATAGAATGCCCTTGAGATATTTCATATATTTATCACAGACACCTGGTGGGAATTGTAACAACAAATACAGTTCCAAAGTAAGCCCTAATGGTTTTTGGATGAGCTCCATCAATTCAGTCTCAAGGGACTGAAAGTAAGGATGAAGGACTGGCATCCCCACATAATATGAGAGTGTGTTGCCTACAGTTCTACATATTGTCTTCAGCTAGAGGCATTATGGGTGGGAATGAGTGGTGATATGCATCTTTAAGAAAGTTAAAAAAAGTATGCATAATTGCAGAAAACAATCCAGAATCTGTGTGGCTCTAGGCAGGGGGATGCGGTAATAACAATGCTGACGTCATCAATAAAAGTCAGCTTGTTATACACCATATCAGATCTGAATGTCTTGGTAGAAAAGGAGGAGATTCCTGGAATAAAATTGGTATACACATTGCAGGGAGAATCTCTTCCATTGATGGTATCTGGATTCCCATTGTGCAGGGATAAAATGCCCCAGACATGGAATCGGGCAGACTTGGAGTAGAGAAAGCATAAGCAGCAGGAATTTACTACTGCTGAGCCAAGTCTGACATCGGTCACATAGCCAAGAATTCAGGTGTGCCAAAGGAGGTAAATCACCTGACAAAAGGAACAAACTCTGGTCAGAGCCAATACGGCTGCAAGCAACATGATGGTAGTGATACAGCTGAGAAAAATGATAGGCTGCTTCAGCCCATCTCATGAGCCACATATTACAAAGTTTTGAAATCCCTGCTGAAATGTGATTGCATGCCAATGAAATGTCATTCTGTGCCACAGGTGGGAAAACACACTTGTGTAGTCAGTACTCTATAGGCACTGTGGGCCTGATTCTCAAAAGGGGCCTGAGTCTGGTGTAAGATGTGGCAAACAACAGCTTGAGCTGATGCACAGTGTGCCAGGGACCCTGCACCTGATTCTGGTACAGGAGGGTTCCTGGCAGCTAAGTCCCCACACATGCATCAATCGGAACCCTGTAGCAAACCCCTGGGGCACAGCATGTTTCCACAGCAGGCCACCTGGGACAAACACAGGTCTCCCAGCCCACCAGGTAATGGGCACTGTAACCCACCCTGGTGGTCCAGTGACCATGGAGGGGAGAGGTGGGATGTTCTGGGCACCGGGTATTGGTCGGGACTGGCTGACAGAGGGGGGTGGGCACCACTTTCTGGGGCATGGGTGGGCACTGTGCCACCATAAGGTGGCTCTGAGGTAGCACTGCTGGGGCAGGCATCAGGGAACTGAGTGGGGTGGAAGTGGGCCACAAGGATGGGGGCCAGACACTACATGCTACAGGGCCATGGGAGTTTGGTGGGTGGACCACCACCAGTGGTGTGCTGCACACATGTATGTCACCCAGGGGAGCATGTCTAAGTCCCCTTAGACCAGCCCAGGCTGGTCTAAGGGCACTTAGAATTTCTCCCACTGGGTGATATCTGTGAATAGCAGATTGTAGCTTGCATCAGACTCAGTCTGCTTAGCACTGTGCCACAGCACATTACAGGGCACAGGGCTGGTGCAAGCCCTGTGTGGGGCAGGTGGCCTGTGGTCGACACAGGCCACCTTTGTGAATAGCACGGAGAGCAGTCCTGGATGCATGGTGCACCTTGCGTCATATCTGTTTAGCACAGGTACCTTGCTTCAGACTCAGGGCTTTGAGAATCGGGCCCTGTATGTCTAGGGTACTTGCCTGGTATTCAGAAACTAACTAAATAAAAATACACTCAATACAAATACAAATAAAATTCAAAGACTTTGATATGCACTCAGCATTTCACATGATAAAACCAATTTGTCTTTCCCTGCTCCGAGCCAGGTTGTGTCAGTTACAGGTTAACCTCATCTTCTATAACAAGACACAAGTGTGTGTTCGCTGTTTTAAATAAAAAGCAATGTGCACCAATCAAAGCACAGTGTCTGCCTATTCTGTTGTTGCAATACTGTATTTTTAAAACCTTCTAGCCACCAAGGCTTTAGAAATTTCTTTCAAATACGCCACCTGGCTAGAATTTCATTCAGTGTCTCTCGCAAGATGGTTTAATGCTAATCAAAACTGGCTCATGCCAACTTAGCCCCAGACTCCACATTTCATGAAGCAGTTCAGGTAAGGTCATTTTTCAGTTTGATTAATGTAGTCATTCAGCAGTTCTGTATTTCGTGTAAGCTCACTGAATATCAACAATGGCAGCAAAGACACAAACCAACAAAGTTTTCCTTTTTTGTTCCCCTTATTGCAATTTGTTTACTCCTCAAAGAAAAAGTAGATTTTCACATAGGGCCATATCATGTAAGCAGAGAACATGCAAGGCTTCTGTTAGCCCCACAGTAAAGCTCAATTCTGATTAGGCACACTGCAAAAGTGTATAAAACACTTTAAAAAGAAAATGTTGTGCCCTAAATTAGTATTTCTATTCATGTAATGTAATATGGAGTCAGTGGAATGGGACTTTTGAAAATCTTCTGGGTTCTAGAAAATTCTGTGAGTGGAACGGGGGCTCAGAAATAATCTGAATGCCATAAGAATGTGCACATCTTAAAGCTATACAAAGTGCACTTCTTTGTGACACAGTAGTAAAGTACACAATATGCACATATGATATGTTGTCTTGTAGAGTAGGTAGCGCATGAACAGTGTTTTCTCAGTTTTTCACCTCTCTGAAGATTCTGACCCTGATCTAATCAACTGGAAGCAAAATAAGCACAGGGATTACTATTTTACACTGAAAAGCTGCCCACCATTACACACACATACACACACACATTGTTGTCTTTGCAACTGCAGATTTCATTTGCCTGGAGATTTAGGTATTAGGGACTCTTGCTATCAGTGAGGGGAAGGGGGGGTTCAGGAAGTGTTTGATCAAGACATGTTGGGGAAACATAACATTCACCTTCTTGGCTTACTCCACACACATGCTTGATTTCCAAAGCCAAGGACAACCCTACCAAAAAATGTAAACATAGTAATACTTCCACTCAAAATCTGACAGTCAAGTCTAAAAATATTTTTTTGTCCCACCCATTTTGTCTGCCTCAGTTTCACAACCTACCAAGATGTTAACTTGCAAAAATAATCCACACAGGAAATGAGTAAGCAATAATACCCAACAGGGTGGGTGGTATTGGGCTATACTAGACCACCCAGGGGCATAATGAGGCCTGATGCATAGGCAGAGGGCCTTATAGCCCCTGGAAGATCTGGTATAGCCCAATACCACCCACCCTGAAAGGTCTTATTGTGCTTAGAAAATGGGCTACATGTGGCTTTTTTATGTTAGAAAAATAAATTGCTTAGAACATAGAGAGAAAATTGTACAAATGATCAAAAAGTTTGTGTTGGGGGGTAAAATAGTCCCTCTAGTGGTATACTTGCTAGTTGAGGGCACTGCTGTCTTTCATGGCTGCTTGCTTACACAGAGGTTCCTCCCCAACCCAGAGAGACACAGCTGTTGCTTCCTTGCACAGACTTTCCTTCCCTCCCACCACAGCAACACACAGGCTGTGGTCCATTTTGTCGGTGTACTGATGGAGCTCCATTACTCCCATCCTCCCCTGTATTTTGTTTCCATCCTGTTAAGTGCTGAGGACTTTAATGGGATCAAGAAGAGCTTCTGTGTAGTGAAACAGAACAATTTGGAGAAAACTACAGAGCGGATATCCAAGAAGATTCAGGAGTTTAATAGCAAACTGTCAGCATTCAGTAGAGAAATGCAATTTCTTTCTGTTGTACTGACACTGAGAGAAGTGAATTCATGCAGGGGAATCAGGACCTCCGACCGGCACCAGAGGTATGGTACATATAGTCAACACTTGACTGACCCTGAGGTGGAGCGTAACTAACTATAAGAGAACAGGGCCATTTATTGTACACTACTGCTGACACAGTTATAAAAAAAAACAAATCAGTTCTGTTAATTTCACGCACGTAAAAAAAAAAAAAAAAAATGCTCAGGGGACGTAACCACCAGGGCAAAGTGGGGAGTTACATGAGACTGTCACTGTGAAGAACATATGTGAGTATGGTGGCAATTTACTTAGCAGAAAAAAAAAATAGTTTATTAGTATGTTGGCAGTTTAGTCAAACAGTTTCTACATTTTTTACTCAGTGTGTTTAGTGGGGGCAGCTAGGGTCATGGTTTCACTTTCATGTGAATGTCACATACAGTGAGAAGTGATTTCCTCTCGCTAAGTGAGAGATAAAAATGATGACAGATCGACTTTGAAAATTCGGGGTGCCCAGTGATACTGTAAGTAATGGGGCACCCTGAATTGGCACTTGTTTTTCACCAGGCACTGTTGAAAAATAAATGCATGCCTGATCATTGTTTTCAGCCAGTGAGCACACAGTAATTTCAAGCCCATTTTCTAAGGCAAAAGAAAACATCCCTCTGAGGGGAGGAGAAGACTGAAGGTTTTCCAAATTTAAATTGACCAAGTTAATTAATCCCACCTACCCCTTCTGAATATAATGTTTACCAGCCTGGCAGCACTTACAAAAAGTCAAATTTGAGCTCAGGGTGCCAGGTGGAAAGATATTGTTGCCTATACAAAACAATGCACTGCACTTACAAATCAGTAAAAAAAAAGTTTGTTTGCATGAACCTATACTAATTTGTTTAAAGCTGCAAAAGAAAACCCAAACATTTTGGAGGGTGACTTCCATCTTACACTGCATCCTTTTTACCACATAAACTGCAAAAAACATAAATGTATAAACTATGCAGGAGAAATGCTGATTTGTCTCATATCTGAAAAAAAGAGATCGATTTGTGCCCTTACCTTTTCTTCCTGGGGCTCTAAAAAAATAAATGTAACAACTATGCATGAGAAATGCAGAACTGTCTGGTGCCTGAAAAAATAAATTGATTTGTGCCTGGGGCTCTTTGGCAGATTGTAACTCAGTTTCACTGAAAAGCGTGGATAACCCTTTTTTTCCTTAAGTACCCATGTGACAGATCAGAACATCAATGTCATGCACCTCTTGCCATGCCATGGAAAAAAAATTACAGGTCAACATAAGCTCCATGATGCTGTTCAATCTTCAAGCATTGGACAAAATCAAATAATTTTTTAAAGCAAATACAAACCAGCAAAGGGATTTTGCTGCAGATAAATGTCACTATAAGCAAGGTTTTCGAAGCCAGATTTCTACAGAATCCATGCTCCTGAACTTTGTGTGTTTAAAGTGCAAATGCAGGATTGGACAACACTCCAAGGCCAGAGATTTCACAGAGTCCAGAAAGGTTGGACTTCGTCTCTCTCCTCAGAAACCTCACTGCATTGCTAGGAACAGTGCCGCCACACTCATGCAACATAGTATCATAGTAGTTCCAAAGCATTTATTAAACTTTCATCCATCATAGCTTGCTTTATATTTTTTTAAATTCTCTAACCTTGTTGTTGCAAAATTTGTCCAATCTTGTTTTAAAGGTATCCAAAGTTGGACTTTCCACCACCTCAAAAGGGAAAGAGTTCCAGTGCAGAATCACTCTTTGACTTAACCAGTTCTTTCTTTTACAGGAGTTCCACCTTCATTGATTCAGTTTTTTGTTATGAGTTCTCGTATTATAAGATTTGTGTTTTAATTCAAGTCCCAGTTCCATTCTTAATCTCTGATCTTGGAAAGATTTATATACCAGAATCGAATTACCCCTCCACCTTCTGTAAGCAAGTGAGTACAGATTTAACTCTCCCAGTCTTTCCTCATGGGGTCTATTTCTCATCCCCTCTACAGATCTCGTTGCCCTTCTTTGCACTTGCTCCACTCTTGCCACCTCTCCCTTTAGGTAAGGTGCCCAGACCTGGGAACAGTACTCCAGTTGAGTTCTGACCAGCGACCTGTACAGTGGGATCAAGACCTCCCTACTCCTACATGTTATATGCCTTAAGATACATTTTAATACTTTATTTGCTTTCTTTATAGCCTGATCACATTGGGACCTAAAAGTAAGGTCCTTGTTGATGAAGACCTCCAAATCATTCTCTTCCACTGATTTCTTTAGACATCCATTGTTTATACTATATGTTAATTCCAAGTTATTTTTACCCATATGTAAAATGATACATTTTTCTTCATTTAATTTTAATTTATGTTTAATTGTCCAATCTTGTATGTAGCTGAGAGTATCCTGCAGTTTGCTGTGATCCTGTATTGAATTGACTACTGCTCCCACACTATAGTCATCAGCAAAGTTTGTTAACCAGATGTTGTCAGAATTACATTCTAAAGAAGAAATATATAAATTAAATGGACATGGTCCCAATACCGACCCTTGAGGGACCCCACTAGTCACAGGAAGCCAATCAGATAGCTCCCCATTTATCACCACCATCTGTCTCCTCCCATGTATCCAAGCTGCTATCCAGTTGACATATTTTTGTTTATCTGCAGGGAATGTAGGGATTCAATTAGTTCCTGGAATTCTGTTGAAGGCTTTCGAAAAATCCAATTGTACCACATCCACAGAATTTCCTAAGTCTAAAGCCTTTCTAACCTTCTCATAAAATTGAAGAAGGTTGGTCTGACAAGACCTTGCATTAATGAACCCATGTTGGTCAGGATCCAACAGCTTATTAGTCAGATGGTCAAGAATATGGTCCTTTATAATTCCTTCTAACATTTTACCCACCACCATTGTCAGGCTCATGGGTCTGTAGTTCTCAGGAGAATCTTTTTGTGCCCTTTTTGTAAATTGGAACAACATGTGCCTCCCTCCATTTTTTAATTACTTCCCCTGTATCTAATGATTTTTGAAAGATATAAGCTATTGGTAGAGCTATCTCATTTGCTACCTCTGAGATAATTCTTGGATGTAAATCATCGGGTCCATGAGATTTGTTTATGTCTACTTTCCTTAGTCTATCTGTCACGTCCTTTATTTCAATTTTGATCTGATTTTCTTCTGACGGAGTATAATTCTTATTTATCAATGTTTTGTCCTTAGGGTTGAATACTGTACCAAAGTATTTATTTTGGACATTAGCCATTTCTTTGATAGTCAATATTTCCCCTTTCTCATTTTTGAATGGACCTATAGTTTGTTAATTTCCTCTTTTATTATTGATATAAGCAAAAATGTTCTTATATTTATCTCTACTGTTTGTTGCCAGCTTTTTCTCAAAATTTGCCTTGGCAGTTTTTATTAATTTCTTTACCAACCTTAATTGCTTTTTATATTTTGAAAGATAGTTCTTATCTATTTTAGATCATTTACATTTTGTTTTTTTGTTGATTTTGTTTTATTTTCTGGGTGAACCATTTGGGGGTGTTACCCTTCTGAGAGTCTTTAACTGTATAATGTATATAAGTATCAGATACTGACTTTACTTTGGCTACCAAGATATCCCACATCTCATCTAGTGTTAGCTGTTAAAAATCTGATATCCAATCCCAGTTTTGCATAATCTCTCTTATTTTATCAAAGTTCACATTTTTAAAATGTGGTATTTTTGTTTTACCACTCTGTCTCAAGGGCAGATTATTTAGTTTAAAGAAAACCGTCGGATGGTCACTATTTATGATTGGAGGGTCTACCTCTGTATCCGATATATTTGTTCCCATGTTTCTTAAAATAACATCCACTAACTTATTTCCTCTGGTGTTATCCTTTACTGTCTGTTCCAGACCTAGTTGGTTGAATTTTTCTAGGTAATTTCTTTCAGTGCTGAATTTAGTGGTTAGCTTTTCCCAGTCAATACCAGGTAGGCTGAGGTCACCTACCAGGATAATGTTTTCAGCAGGCTTTAAGAGATCCAGATAGTTCAAGATTTCCTGATCTTTCTCTCTGATAGTTGAGGGGGGGGGGGATGATATAGTACTCTCAACATAATTTGGGGGGTATTTGGAGGAATAATCTTGATGGACAGGTGCTCTATATTTAGACTGCCCTCATATACTTCCATACTTTTTATTGACTCATGAACATAAACTGTCATCCCTCCTCCCCTCCTGTATTTTCTAGATTTATTATATAGGGTGTATCCATTTAGATTTTTGTCCCATCCTCCCACCATGTTTCTGTAAGAATTGCAATTTTTATATCCTTCTCTCTCATCAAATAAGTGAATTCCTCAAATTTATTATCCATGCTTCTAACATTAGCTAATAAACAGCTAACTATATTTAGTTGTTTGTTATGTAATTTTATATTAGTTTCAATTGAACTTTTTTCCCCTACCCCCCAGTTTAAATGATTCTCAATAATTGTATTGAAAGTTTTACCCAATATTATTTCTCCCATCTTGTTTATGTGTAGGCCATCCTTCTTGTATAAAAATTCATTTCTGAAGATACTGCTTGTTTCTATAAACCCTATCCCTTGTTATGAGCAGAGTTTCCTCAGTCTGCAATTAATCAAAGTAATGTCCTGGTTTTTGTAATGAAATCTCCCAGAGGTTGGTAGGATACCAGATATGATAATCTCTGATGTGGTTTTCTTTAAATCCTGAATTAGCTGAGTATAATTATCCACAATCTCCCTATTTCCTTTTCTTTTTTACATCATTTACACCTACTTGCAGGATTACTAATGGTTGTTTTACTTTACCTAGACATCCTTCTAGTGCATGTGTTAATTCATGCATTTTTATTCCTGGGAACATGCTAACCATGGTATTATTACTCCTTTCTTTACAGGCAATTTGATCATTTCCCCTTATAGTTGAGTCTCCTAGGACTATGATTAATTTTGTTCTAGAACTTATAAACTCTTTTTCCTGAGCCTTCAACTGCTTTCCTTCCATTTGTGGAGGTTGTAGCCTCATTATGTTTTTTGATCTTGATTTTGTTGGAACTGCATTTTTTGACTTATTCATCTTTTTCTTTATATGTGTGTCCACTCCTGGTATATCAACTGTACTGCCTAAGGGGATGAATCTCTATACTGTTACCTTCAGTTTCTAAGTCAGCATTGTCGAGCACTGTAAATTTGTTATCAGTTTGAATGGGGGCGCTAATATATATTTGATTGCCTCTATGTTTTCCTTTGCTTTTCCTAACTGTGACCCAATTATCCTCATCATTTTCTATTTCCTGCAGTTCTGTGTCAATTTCACTATCAACTGAGTCTATAAACTGTTCTAATGACTTAATTTCCTGTTTTGTTTCCAGTCTATTTTTTAACTCTTTAATCTCATGTGTCAGGTCTTTGATTACGACACGCTTGTGACAATTATATTCCTCCATCTGTTCATCCCAGATATACATTGAACAAAGTTCACATTTGATGAGTTGTGCCTCCATTACTAGGTCTACCATTTGCTACAGCACTTACCCTATGTGAGTCACAGTGCAGTGCCCTTGTTACCTCGTGGCCACAGCAGGCATGCACGTATTTCTGTGCATGGCACCACACGCTTGTTCCGCTCACTCAGGCCGTATCTTTCAGCTCCCTGAGGACCGGAAGCTACCAACCCTTGCTTCTGGTTCCTTACAACAAAAGTGTGATGACAAAGTGTTTAAAAACCCTCACAAGTCAAACCACCTCATGCAGTGGTCTTGACTGCTATGTAAAAATCACCATGTTTTAAAATGAAAGAAAACAGGGCTTTTTTTGCACCCTTTAGCTAGAGAGGAACCTCGAGTCCTCTGATGCCCCACAATCCTGCAGAAACAGGAACTGTGTAACCGTGATTTTACCTGATAACCAGGCAATGACCTGATCACCTCCTCTCCCCAGAGGTACTCACAATAAAAATATTTAGAAGTTGTCAGGGCTTTGCACCTGCCCCTTCTCAAGTCATACACCAAAGCACTGCTGTGTTAAGCCAGAAAATAGTGTAGCAGTGTGGGGAGGCTGAGGAGTGTTTCAAGTAGCAAAGTCATTGTGCTTCAACTCTAAAATTTTGTGCTTCATTTGGAATCCAGTGATGAGCTTGAGCTCCCTTCTCTCTCTCTGTGTAAAAGCAAGACATCATGCATACTGTAACTCCACTTTGCAGCCATATTAAGAAGGAAGCACAATCCTGCATGGGGAAGAGGGCCCTTTCTAGACTGAGCCATATCCAGGGGACACCACTAAATGGCGGAGATATAAAAAGCAAAGGTGGGAAGCACAGAAGAAGAGCTTCAAATTCAGAAGGGCTAAGCCCACTTCACCCCTTTGATACAGGAGCATTGAAGTGAGCAGTCACCATCATCATAATGGTGAGCAAGATGTGATATCAGGGGGTGTACACAGACTGGTGCTAGAAGGTCAAGGACCCCAGTGACTAACCTGTTATTGGCCAACACTGTGATGTCTGCACCCTCATCGCATGCTGCCAACTTTTCCGAGGTGTCTGGTACTGACATCAGCCCTTAAGGTCCTAACCATCTCAAAGGTCGGCACTCAACCACCTCCACAGGGGATCGACTACAAGGAGGGGCCCTGAAGTAGAACCTGATGACACAATGCTCTGACCAACAGACTGGATCAATCTCGAGGCTATTCACCTCGAGCTCCAGGGAGAATATCTGGCCCAGTGCATGGCCATGTTGATGAGTTGTGGTGATAACCTGTGCTAGGTCCAGAGTATCTGTAGTCTGGAGGAAATCTCTACCAAAGCATGAACATTCATCATCAACCCAGGCATTGGCGCTCCCCAGTAAAATCCACCTAGGTGACTCCAAGACCAGGTCAGTGATGAAGGATGCAATTTCTGCCAAAACTCTCCCTTGTGATCTGGAGGCCGGTACATGAGGAGGATTCTGCAGCCCAAACCTAGACCACCACACACATCCACACACTCAAAAGACCCAGCATCCCCCAACAGGTCCAGTTCAGTTCTAAAGCATATGGCCACCTTCCCTCCCCTGCAGTACCTCCTAGGACAGTGTGCTACTGAGAAACCAGTCAGGACTGATGCACCCAGAAATGGGCCAGCGTTGTCCCCCAGCCAGGTCTTGGTAAGCATGCCAGACTGATGGAGGAAATGAGATCCACCATAACTGCGGTCTTATTCATCATCAAGCTGGCATTGCACAGCACTGCTGAAATGGAAAAAATCAGCCAGCAGGCCCATTGCCTGCCTACTCACTTGGTCTGGCAGGACCCTGGGCACAGGAAACATACAGGAGGGACCCCTCTCCAGTCCTTTACTAACTCCAGGGTGTCTCCTGGTCCATACAACCCCAATAGGAATCACTCCCTTATTACTGCCCACTCAACAGATTTTTCTTCTGCCCCTTTGTACAATTCCCAGGTGGAACTGAAGGGGCGTAGATCTCTAAGTTGAGAAGGACATTACTATAACCATAAGGGGCCGAAACAGCACATCTACTATCCTCACTTTAAAATCTTCTACCCCCACAATACCTTCCCCCCCAAAAAAAGCCCCAAACCCTACCACCTCCTACCCCTCTTACAAATAAAACCAGACGTAAGTTCTTAAGGGGACAAAACAGCAATCAATAGAATCCATAACAATCTAGACTGACTCCTAAAGTGCAGTGCGGGAGTGTCTACAGCCAGTTGGGACTAAATCCTTTAAAACAGCCATGTTAAGTGTCCAGGAGCAGCTTCAGCAGATCAGTAACAACAGTATTAATGGTCCCAATAATAGCAGTGCCAGTATAACAGTAGTAACCATAGTAACAGTCCCGATAATAACAGACTAACAGGTCATAAGGTATAAAATATGAGACCAGGGCAACTGATTACTATTGCCACTCCAACTCACCAATTCCAGAGTACAAAATTAAACTGGAGGCCTAAGCCCCGGTTCTTTCACCAACCAGAGAAACAATGATCAGGATCTCAGTATAAAGATCACAGAAACACCAGGCTTCCTGTTCCAATTATGTTCTCATAAACAGACTAAACATGATCTCTCAGTCATCAGGAGAGGTCCCAAACTTACATCAGCTGTGGCCACAGTATACTGCTCTAGTGCAGAAGGAACCACAAATACAGCAACCATGTATCAAACTTTCAGTTTTTGCCACAGATCTTGCTAATAAAAGTTAAATCCAACCTGGTGATCTAGACTCCAGGCTTGCAACTTTCCGACCTGTGCTCCTCAATCCTCAAACTCAGAAACTCCGCTCCTATGCTCCACTGTCCCTCCACCATCCTCTAAACCACTGTCTCCAATGTCCCTCAGATGGGGGACTGTGTTGACCTGCTGGATCAATATGTTGTATGCTTTACGGAACATGACATAACTGCGTATCGGGAACAGCACAGTAGGGATGAGCGAGAGGGTGCAAAACTGCGAAAGGATGTATGCACATTAGTACACCCTCTCATGCTTCCCGGTACAGGATAAGAATCCTGATGGGATGAGGGACCACCGAGCAGCTGCCATGGCTCAATGGAATGAGCCACAGGCAGCAAGGAAGGCAGTGCATCTGTGGACCGGGTTTCGATTCCCGTTCCCAGAAACATGGAATTTTTGTATTTTTTGCACTTTGTGCGAATTAACATGTTAACCCCGAGTTAGTTATTTTAGTTGAGGGGGTTTGGGGTCGTAGCCCCCTGTAACAGGGTGTGCGGGGGTGGAGCCCCTGCAAAACAAAGACTTGTGCCACTGGCAATATATTATTGTGCTGTATTGGCAGCATGATATATTGCTGTGGTATAATGTCTTATGACATTATGACCCTGTGCCCTGCATTGATAACCCCAGCTGCAAAGTGGAAGCGTAGACAAAAGCAATGTCTCCACTCCAAGAGAGCAATGGCAACTCAAACAGTAATAATGTCTCTCCAGAAAGTTGAAATACACAAGGACGGAGTGTTAGTGACACCCGGCACCTGTCTTAGAAACCATGCCACCCCACACTGTTCGACTCTTGCTAAAACCAAAAAAGCTGGCTCCTCAGTCTAACTCATTATGCACCCTGACTGCCTCTAACATTACACCCTAAACCTGTCACTAATTAGATGCTGCAAATCTGCAAAGCAAAAAGCAAGAATACACAACAAATCCAAAGCATGACAGTAAAATAAAAGTAAAATAAAGACAAGTAAAGTCCAAAAACAAACATATGGAAAGCAGACAGATTCTCCTCATAGCAGCTTATTATAAACAAAAATCAAAGCAGATCCCCTTAGCTACCCAGTGTGGCACCATCTTTGCTGGAATGGACTTCCCCCAACTCCAGTGTGTACTTCCCCATTGTACCCTGTTCCTTTGAATTTATTTTTGTATGCTTTAAGATTTAGTGATCATCCAGCTTTTTCCCCTGTGTTGTCACCTTGACTCCTCCTACATTGAGGAGTACAGAGTATTATTGTCATGGGGGGTCCCTATGGCTCCTTCGTGTGAAAGCAGTGGCCTGTTTCCTGGTGAAGTCCTCCTCCCAAGTTAATTATTTACCTACTGTACATACCCCTCCAACTTCCTGCCCAGTGCCTCCTCCTCTGCGGAAGTGAAGGCAACCCAATACATACAAAACCTTCTCCCAGAGGCTTTTCCAGTCCCTTCTAAAGCCTTAGCCCAGCTCCCTACATGGCACTTTCAACAATGTGTTGAACTCTAATCCTAGCTTGCCTGGCCTGGCTAGCATGTGGCAACAGCAGCATTTCAGAGAAGCTTACAGAAGCTGTCCTCTCCCCTAGCCCCTTCCCCAGTCCTCTGAACCTAACCTGCACTACCTCTACCCTGTTACATTCCAGATTATTGGTTCCTAAGTGGATCACAACATCTGGCTTCCCAGAATTATCATCATCCCTCTGGTCAGGATCTGGAGCCTGGGTAGTATGTGTACCTCTGTTTTACCCTGAAGGCACAGAATCTTCTATCCACCAGACTCTGGACTCTTCACCAGTTTCTCCATCCCCCTTAAAATTGAGCCCTCCTGTATCATGACTCTCCTCCTTCCTTATCTCACCTTACTGACTAGCCCCCAACAGACTCCTCCTATGCAGATTTGGCTACAGAATTATCCTTCTTTGGCACAAATTGGGCCTTATCTCTTGGGGTTGGTGCCTGCCTCATGCCTTTAGCTTGGAGTGTGTGGGGCACTATTCTCCAGTAATTGCAAGGGCTGAAACTGATTCCTAGTCACCACTCCTCAGATCTGGGCTTGCTCCTTTCTAGCCTCCTTTCCCTGCCTCCCCACTGTGAACTAGCCCACTCCATAAGCCCTCTTTATGAAAAGTGTTCAGGCCTCTGGGCCTATGTGGATGGTATAACCCCATAGTCTGGTGAGCTCAGCTTTGACTGGGTTCACTTCTGCCACCAGGATCCTAAACTCATGCAAAAAGGTGACCACATCTCACAGAGCACCCTCTGGAAGACAGCTGTACCATATCCTCTCAACTCATTATGTCCCTCCATCCTCCTTGCTGCCCAAACATACCATATCTATTCCAGATGCCTGTGTGGTGTAGTACCTTGGCTAATGTGCAAGCTGAGTGGGTTTACTTTCTAGAGTGGTCTTTCTCCTTCTTTGTTGTTCTACCCCAGATGGGGAGTTAGGATAGGTGTGGACTTTATGTTACACTACAATGTTGCCCTGCCCAAAATAGTGAGTTAGTATAGGTGTGGCCTTTATGTTACACTCAAAGTTGTCCTGCCCCAGATTGGGTGTTAGGACAGATGTGGACCTCTGTTTTGGAATCTTATTCCCCCTGAACCTCTGTAGTGCTGCTTACATTCTAGTCCTGCTGCTTGGCATAGATACTGGCAGAGTCCACTGTAGAGCTGTGGACTGTCTGTGGACACCTTGTAGATGTTGGTGCTGCACTCCTACTCCATCATACTCACATTCTGGGACCATTATGCACAGGGATGCTTATAGTGAGCTGCTTTTATCCATATAGCCACTTCCTGCACTTCACTGATTGGTGCCATGGGTCATCTGGTCCTCCTGCCATCTCCTCTTATCACTCTATTGCTGGCAAGATGGCAACCCAGACTTGACCCCTGACCTGCCAAAGAAAAGTACTTACAGCAGAAAATTAGTTAAGCTTAAACACTTACAGTCTCACAAGGCATTCAATGCCCCCCCCCCCCACAATCTGCTGATGCTCCTCACTGCAACTCTGTGCATGCCAAAAATCAAAGTCCTGGGATGTTATCTGCACAGTCACTTCCTGCACCTTCCCCATTGGTGCACTGGTTTATGTGGTCCCTCTGCCATCTCCTTTAACCACTCAGAGGTCTGCAAGTTGACAACCCTGACCTGACCCCCTTACCTGCATAGGCAAAGTAAGGCATTAATTAAAATTTAAAAACTTTCATCCTTTACAAGGCACCCCAAGTCCCTTGATCTGCCCATACTGCTAACTGGAGTTTTGCCTGCTGCTCATATTATGCAAGTAAAGTAAAAAGCAATTGCAAATTAGGAGTGGGAGAACATTAAAAGATTCTGAGGTTCTAAAAGGTTCTGATAAGTAACAAAAGGTTTGGATACTTATCTGAACCTGTCAAAACCTTTATGTATTAGGGTAACTGTATGTTAAAAAATAGTTTTAAACAGTTTTTAATCCACATACTGTATATGTAGAACAAAGAAACTGAACCACTCTTTAGTAATTCAGACAGAGGTCTGCAATATATTTATGCTGGTTCACACTGGTGCTCTAACCACTGAGCTGTAAGAGATGGTGCCACTCTCATCCAATGCCAAATTAAGAGGCCAGCAAGTTTGGGAGGTCCTGTCAGTCACTAAGCAGGAAAGGGACATTGGGATTATCATATCTAATAACCTCAAAGTGGCAGAGCAATGTGACAAAGCAGTGGTTATGGCCAGTGCAATGCTGGGATGCAAATTAAGAAGAGGAATCCCAGAAAGGGGGAAGGAGGTGGTGTTGCCACTTTATCCCACCGCATTACTCACTTGTGAGACCCCGCTTGGAATACTGTGTCCAGTTCTGGAGTCTGTACCTCAGAAAGGACAGAGGCAGGTCCAGAGGAGTGCAACTAAAATAGTGCAGTGGTTGTACCAAAAGCGCTACGAGGAGAGCTGAAGGATATATTTAGTTATTAAATATCCAGAAACACCATTGAGCAGAGCTCTTTAACAGGGGGTTCTACATCAACTAGTACAGGTCAACAAAAGGTAGTATTTGGACAACTCACACATTTCAATGAATTACAGCAAAAAGTTGACAATCCTGTTACATTGTAAAGAGGTACTGTATTAGTATATGGACAAGAGACGCTGTTCATTGGATTACAGCAGCAGGTTGTACATTCATGTATGACAAAAAATGCCACTTCATGGAAGCGTTGTCTGGTGGGTAGGGGGGGAGGAGGAGGGGAGAGGAAAGGGGTTGGGGAGTGCGATGACATGGGAATGAGAGAGGGGTGGGAGAAAGAGAAAATAAGTACCCCAAACAGAGGTGATTGTGTGAAAGTTAAGTGCAGGTGCAAGATCTCAACATGTACACCCTAGAAGACAGGACAGTGACATGGGACATGATAGAAACCTACATGTACCTCACAGGGGTGAACTGGGTGCAGGAGAGGAATCTCTTTCAAATGAAGAAGAGTATCAGAACCAAAGGGCATGCAATGAAGCTGGGGAAGGGAGATTAGGTGGGATGTGAGAAAGTACTGCTTCACTGAAAGAGGGGTGGACACCTGGGGTGGGATATTCAGTGCAGATGTGCCATACGCAATAGGGATGCACCTGTGCAAGAGCGGATATGCGCCATAATGCGATATTCGGCAGCAGCATATGCGCAGCACAAAACCCAATGTGCCATAGTGCAATGGTAATGAATGCATGCACAAGTGCAGGGGCATAACCAGGAATATGTGGTGTGGTGCGATATACAACAGCAGGCGACATGCTCAATAGCGGAGCAAGAGGAAGTTGCACGATATCGGATATGAGTGAATATAAAAGGGAGCAAGTGAGGGGAGGATGATTGCGCTAGAGAGGAGCCATAGCGGAGGAGAGTGGAGACGGAGTGGCAGGGAGCCACGGCAAGACACAGGTGATTAGGGGTGGCCAAGAGGTGGACAGGGGGCCATGGGAAGTGTGTGTGTGTGTGTGTGTGTGTGTGTCTGTGCATGCCACAGAGGAAGGAGAGCAGTGGGGCAGAGGCAGAGCATGCAGAGGTGTAGTGCCGGGTGCACCCAGTGCTGGGATAGGACCAGCAGCACACAGCCGGGGGAGGAACCGGGTAGTCAGCCACCCGGGGGGAACACCAACCCGGTACATGGCCAATGCCACCTTCCAGATGGAGGCAGTAATGTGGGGTGTGAGGAGGCAGGCTGCACGGAGGCGCGGCCATGGAAGGGCCTGTCGGCGGTATGCCCAGAAGAGACTGTACCGTGCCCACATCAGCTTCGAGCTGTAAAGTGACATCGAGATCTTGGGCCGGAACCACCTGAACCGGGCCATTCTGAGGTAGCTCTGTGAGCTGTGCAGTGAGGAGATGCATGCACCCACAAGACGGAGCCATGCTCCGTCCAGGGAGACAAAGATCACAGCTGTCATGTGCCTGCGGGCACCTTCCAGAGACCAACAGGGGACACAACAGGCATAACCCAGTCTGCCGCGTCACGTCTACTCACACAGTTCCTCAGCCCACTGCTGCCACATGCTGCGGAGTACATCCATTTCCCCAGTACACAGGCGGAGCGCACAGCAAACATGCAGGAGTTCCACAGGGTAGCACGGTTGCCTGGCATACTTGGGGCTATCAACTGCACCCATGTTGGTATCTGCACACCACCTGGCCCGGAGGGGGCGGCATATATAAACCACAAGGGTTACCCGAGTGTCAACTGCCAGGCAGTGTATGATGCCAGGGGGTGCATAATCAATGTCTGTGCCACGCACCCTGGGGAAGCATACGATGCCTTCATCTGGCACCAGTCTGCACTGTGCCATAGGTTCAAGAGTGGGGACATCCCCACTGGCCATCTGGTAGGTGAGTATGCAGTGCATGCCAGATGCTGGGAGCAGCAGGGGGTGTGTGTGGGGCAATGGCAGGGGTGCCATGGGGTGCAGCCTGGAAGGCCAGGGGCACAGTGACATAGACCACCATGCTAACGATACCTCTCTACACACCGGTGACAGTGGGTACCCACTCTGGCCCTGGCTGCTCACACCATACCGGTGCCCCTCAACCCCAGCGCAGCATGAGTACAATGAGGCACATGCCACCACACAAAACATCATCAAGCGTGTGTTCAGGCTGCTGAAGGCTCGGTTCCGTTGCCTGGACAGGTCTGGCGGTGCCCTACAGTACAGCCCTTCAAAGGCCTGTGGGCTGTTCCTGGCCTGCTGTATCCTGCACAACATGGCCACCGACTGTGGGATAGCCATTGAGGTCAAAGAGTGGGGCAGCGGTGGGGACTATGAGGACGCCGGTCCAGCTGGTGTTGGGCAGCTACCCCCTGGGCGAAGGGATCCCCGGATGGCCTGGATGGCCCAACAGCACCAGGACACCATCACAGAGGAGCACTATGGACCACACAGGTAGGTGAACAGGGCCACAGCAAGCACCAGGGGCAACGGCACAGCTGACAGACAGTCAGGGGTGCACACCAAGGCAGGTCCGGTGGCAGGGGTGCGGGAATGGGTGGGGGTCCACAAACAAAGGCAGAACACAGCAGGGCTGCACACAGCATGCACACACAGGCACACACACCCCATCCCTTGCCCACAGGGCCACACGCACACCCACCCCCATATGCCCCCCACACACCCACACAGGACCCAACAGAACCACACCCAGTGGATGGCACTGTGTGTCTCAGACACTGAACACCATTGCACAGTGGTGGACAGTGCTATGCTGTCATCATCATGCACATGCCACAGTGGCCAGCAGCCAGCGGGTGTGCACAGGGCCCGTGTGAGTGCAGGACACGGTACCACACCCATGCGTCGCACACGGAACACCACAGTGCATACTGGGCAGTGGCAGACAGTGGTCATGGAGGGGGAAGGGCCAGTCATGCTGCACAGTAGCACAGCTGCCATGGACATGTGGGTGGCCCCACCGAGACCTGCCAGCTGTAACAGGCTGATCAGTGGCCTCATGGGGTGGCACTGATGGTCCCCCAGGGGTGACGCTGCGTGAACGTGACCATGTCTGTTCAGGTGTCTGCAGGCCACCAAACATGCCCACACTGGGTGTGCTTAGTATGCCCACAGCTAATCCCGGTGTCAACATGGCAGGGGTTTCCCGACACCGGGACCGAGGGGTGGACATTGCACTCCACGGGGAGTGAGGCAGCTGGGCACACAGCCAGTCAGCCATTGTTGCCACGACAGTCATCATCACAGTGGCGCGCCTATTGATCGCTGCGGTCACATCCGCCCGCTGTTGAGCTAACTCTGCCACGAACAGGGCATGGTCCCTGCTGCACCGCTCCTCTGCCTGGTGCAGCTCCGCATGGAGTGCATCCACTGCTACCACGAGCTGTACCTGCTGATCCACAGAAACCTGGAGTAGATGGCTGTGGTTACCCAAGGGGTAGTCTGCATGGCCATCATGCTGACCCCCATGTGGTTCCTGACCCTGCAGCACAGTGCCCCGTGACGGTGGGCACCGCACAGCAGTGCCTTCCTGAGGTACACCCTCATGCGGTGCACTGTTGCTGCCCCCTGCCCCCATCCCCCCGTCAACATTGTCCAGCTGCTGCCACTGCCCCTCCGACTGCTGAGTGCCGGGCACCACCTGCATGGCTGCATCGGCACGCCAGTGCTGCCCCACTGGATGCCGCAGACATGACATGAACAATGGCTGGTGGGCAGGCAACCACACCAGCGCTGCCCACACTGCCGCCTAGGCAGGAGCCAGTCATGGGATCCCCCTGTGACCCACCAACATCACTGTCCGGGACGTGCATTAAGTCATCATTGGTACTGGAGTTGGCCCCGATCTGTGTCTCAACACACAGGACACCGTGCCTGGCATCCCACTGGAACACAGCCAGGGCCTCATCTGCACCCACACCACAGGCATCAGTCCAGACAGCTGTGCAGGGTTGCAGGTGGTCGGTCCCTCGGACACCAGTGGAGGTGGATGGGCCCTCCACCAGCTCCAGGGCTGCCCCCTCGGTGGACACACCCACCACCACTGCTCCATGTAGATGCTCAGGAGCTGTAAAGGAACACAGTACCGTTAGTGGTTCTGCCTGAACCCTGGACCCCACCCCCCTGCCACCCACACACTGCCAGCACAGGTCCTACCATGTAGTGATGGGCTACCGCCCATCTGGAAGCCTCCACCGGGCACACCCTCAATGGCACAACACCGCATGCTGCCAGCCACCTGCTCCTCCAGCAGCATCAGGTGTGGCACATCTTGCTGGCTCCCACCAGTGGCGGCACGCACTGCCCAGATGGCGTCCACCTTGTCCTTTATCCTCCTCCTGTCCATGCCAACCTTCTTTTTGCACTCCTGCATGGAACACTGGTGGCTGCCCTGCTGGTTGACCGCATGTGCCACCTCACCCCACACCTCTGCATGGGCCTGTGGTGTGCCCCTCTGTCCACTGAGAAGTGGCTCCCTGTTGAGGTAGTCCTCAAACAAGGCATCCAATTCTGCCCTGGTGAAGCTGGGTTTCCACTTCTGCACCTTCCCCTGCTCCTCATCCTCCTCATGTTCGGTCATGCTTTTACCTGGGGAGATGGGCAGGTGTTACCATGGATTGTTCAGTCCCATTCAGCCCTCCCAGACCACTGTCCTGACATCTCCACTGCATGGCACATACCTCCAAAGGCTGCAATACCGATCCATGGCCTGTGCAATTCCATGGTGCCTTTATAGCGCATCACATGCAAATGAGGGTATGCGCAACTGTAATGGGATGCAAATGCAGTGGATGCACTGCGGAATGGATCATGAGCTGATTTGCATAACCTAGCTGAATATCGCATGGATGCGCCTTGTGCAATGGTGTTGTGCATGCTCAAGTCGTAGCACACCACTGTGACATGCACAATCGGACCCACACCACGCATGCGCACGGTGCTGACATGTACGCTAGCGGCACAGCATATGCACATAGCGTGGGAGGCAGTACAGTGCACAGCCACTACTGTGCCTGTGGCGCTCATGAGCTGTATGTCCTACAGGGCACACATGCCATAGTGCAGATGGTGCAGTGCCATCATGCCCCATATTGCTCCACTGCACTGTGGGTGCCAAGGTGCCTCTGCGCAGTAGGCCACTGCATGGCATCACACATGTGCACCCTACTGCACACCATACAGGGGCTTCCCAATAGCACAGTGGTGCTCTGTGCACGGCCAGACCCTTGACCCTGCGGCTGCCCTTTGCCCTCTAGGCACCAAGTGGCCACATGGCTGCTCCCTATTGTGCAGTCCGGTGCCAGCGTGATTGTAAATGGCAACGCAGCACCACGCTGCCTCAGCATGTGGGACACGTGTGCTACCAGGCACCATTTTGCACTGTGGACAGCTTGGATAATGCTGCGCACCAGAGCCCCTGTGTGGAGTGCCATTGAGCTGGCCAACCTGGTGGCTCTTGTAGAGCCATATGCAGGTGCCCTGTATGGGCAGGTGCCCCTCCAGAGGCCTCGCACCGCAGTGTGGCAGGAGGTTGTGAATGGGCTGGAAGAGACCACTGGGAGCTGTCTTTCCAGGTAGCAGTGTAGCCACTGCTACAGTGACCTCCAGTGGTGTGACCCTGACTGCCTGAGGTGCCTGCAGGAGCATGCCCAGCGGGGAGCCATGCCACGGCCTGGTAGGTGCTCCTTGACCATCACTAGTGTTCTCTGACTGTCCTCGGGGCACAGAGGTCAGCAGGCCCAGGCCGCCAGGGGGGGCCAGCACTTGTGTTGTCGGATGTGGGGGTGCATCGTGTCCACCCTACGTCACCGTGACCCAGACTTGCTGTGCGGGCCGACACACTGGTGGGGGGGCCTATGGGTCAGACATGTACTGATGTGCCTCTCTCCATGTTTTCCCCCTAGGACTGGAGGAATGCCATATAGCACAGATGGCCAGGGAGCAACAGGGTCAGGACCAAGCCAGGGGGAGTGGACATGCAGGCAGACCACAGTGGTGGTGCTGCGGGTCAGCAGCACCCTGCTGACCAGGATGCAGGTGAGTACCGTGAATCCCTATAAACCTGTGCAGGGTGGGTTGCAGGGGTGGTGGTGTGGCATGACCCCTCTGCACATGGCCCCTCCAGCTGTGTACTTCTTGCGGTGCCCTCTACACCGTCCTGTGGGCCTGCACATGCGGGTGGGTGTCGCAGGTGGGCTGTAGGTGCACTCGGTGCCTAGTTGTGCCACTGCCTTCCCACTGCATTTCCATAATGCCAGATGGCCAGAATGGTGCTGTGCGGTGCATGGGCGGTGAGTGTGCAGCGGTTTACATGGCTATGGTTGCCTGGGTGGGCGGCTTATGTGGGCGCACTCACTGTGGGTGGTCGCATGCCATCCCAGGGGTTCCAGTCACTGATGCACACTGTGCATGTTGGATGGGCTGCGTTAGTCTGACCAGTCACTCTTACTGTTTCTGCTCCCTTGTCCTAGGTGGACATCATTGGGAGGCCATGGAGCAGACCCTCCAGGAGATCCTGCGAGTCACCTGGGCGATACTTGAGCTGCTTGAGAGAATGGACAGGGGGGACCGGCGGCAGCACCACAGGCACCACAGGGTGGCAGAAGAGGACCGAGGCCACCAGTAGGGCCTATTGCTAGTGGAGTCACCCCATCCCTCCCTGGACTGTACCTCACACCCCCATGTCCCCCACCTTTGCCATTCCCATTGTCCCCTGACCCTTCCCTTCCCCCCTTGTAGCATCCTCATCCATCCCCTCCTCTGTTGTACATAACTGTTAATAGATATTGTTGCTGTTGTAGATGTTGTTGTTCTTTGTAATACATGCATTTATATCTACGTCTGTGTCAGTCTCTGATTTGCAGCAGGCTCATGGAGCCTTGCTGCAGTGGTGTGCATGGCTTCTGTGGGGTGGGGCTGGCTTGGGCATGAGTGTGCCTGGTGGGGCTCCTCCACTGGTGTGGATGGGGCTCATGGGCTGTGTTTAGGGGCATGTGTGGTGTGCCCTGTGCACTGTTCACCTGTGTGCAGCAGGCTGTAGTGCATGTGCCATTTCCCAGCCACCCCTGTCAGTGTGTGCTTTGCCTGTGCAGCTGTGGCCATTGCTGCTACACTGCCACCATGCCCAACTGTGGTATGCATGGTCGTGTGGCCCCCACCACCGCATGCTCGGCTGATGGCATGCCTTCAGGGGCAGGCCATACCTGTCACCTTGCAGGCACGGCACCCTTGCACCTGGCATTACGACCCCTGGACTATCGCATGTCTGTCCCTGTTGCCACTGTGGGTGGTGCTATTGTTTGCTCCCTCCATGCAGTCCATGGTGGTGACTGGGGCGGTGCCTGTGGTCTGGTGGCTGTCACATGGCATCCTGCTGCATGCGGGTGGTGGCCTGGTCAGAGGCCCCTGCACCTGCCATCAGGGTGGCCAGGCTCATGGGGTGACCATCACATGGCAGGCTCACCAGCACCCTGGTGGTGGGCAGGTCGCAGGTTACACGGCAGAGCCTGTCACACTGCTTTGGGTGGCTGTTTGCTGGAGTACCCATGGGACTAGGATGGGGGGCATTGTGTGTGCCCCATGTTGCCTCCTGTGTGGTGCATGCCTGCATGCACCACAGGAGGGTGCTGTGTTGCTTGGTGGTGCCGGTGCTGTGGCAGGGTGGGTGCATGGGTGGTGGACCTTGTTCTGGTCCTGTGTTCGGAGTACCTTCCTGCTTGTGGTGGCATCCAGGGTGGCCCTTTTCATGTGCGGGGTCCCTTGGGTACTGGTGCCAGGTCACCCACCTTGCTGTGCCTCCATGGGGGCCATGCTGAAGGGCCTTGTGTGGGTTGTGGTGGCATTGGCATTGGTGGATGGTGTGACTGCCTGCATTGGGTGGTTGCTGTGGGGTTGTGGTACATGTGCATTGTGCTCCAGGGTGACTGGATGCCTTGGCACGGTGGTGCTGGACTGCCTTCAGTGCCATGCACTATTTGGTCATGCTTCTGTGCTAGGTGTCTCGGGCGCTCTGTACTGGGGGGGATCGGCATTGGTGTGGTGCTGTGGCATGGGTGGGGCTTGACCATCCTTGTGTCCTGGTCTCTGTTGGCCGGTGGATGGTGCAGGGGTGCCATGACCAGTGGGTGGGGACTGCTGGGTCACATCTGCTGTTGGTTCAGCACCGGAGTTCAAGGGTCTGTGGTCCTTCCTGCACCCATCTGGTTGTGCTGCTCATGGGAGCCTTGCCCTGGTTGGGGGTTTGGGGGGATGGTCTGTCTGTCCTGGTGCATGCTCCTCAGTGCATGACTCATCCATGGCTGCTGCTCAGCTGCTTCCTGTCTTTGTCCATGCGCACCTCTAGGGGTGCTATTGCACATCAACTCTGCTCCATGGCACATCCCTCGCTGCCCTATGGCGCATCAGGAGTGATATTCAGCCACGTTGCGCAGGTGTACCTTGTCTTGTGCATGGTTTGAATATCGCACTCGTTGCGCCATGGCTCACTGGACATGTGCCTGCTCCCTCTATTGCACATCTTTCTGGCACAGTCTGAATATCCTGGCCCTGGAATAGACTGTCTGTGAAACTGGTGGAGGCAAATACAGAAGGGCGCTTCAAGCATGCATGGGATAGACATAAGGAAATATTAAAAAATGAGCAGGGAGAAAAGAGAGTCACCAGAGACCAGTTAGGATCTGCAGACAGACTAGGCAGAGAACATCTGGGCAGACTGTGTGGGCCAAGCAGTCCTTTTCTGCCAATAAATTCTATGTTTCTATGTTTCTAGAGGCTCAATTTTATCTGTTGCAGGGTTGGTAAAAGAGATTGCTCTCTGAGTCTGGTTGGCTCTGAGGGAAATTTTTCATGGGCATCAAAGAAATGCAAGAAACAAAAAAATAAATAGCACTTGATTTTTAAATATATGTATAAGAAAGGGATCATGAGTGGAAGGAACATTTTATTATTTCTGTATTTTCTTTTTTTTAAATACTTTGTTAGACAGGTAAGACCCACTGGACACACTGTCTGTTTTCAGGGGTAACTCAGGAGCACTGGGGACCTAGTTCAAGGTTTCAATGCAAGAACATAGGCAAAGCCATGTTTGTGATAGAAATTAGGAATGAGGAAAGTGACTCATGTATTCCATAAGTTATTTGTCCAAATTTCAGATCATATATTGGACCTTTTTTTATATAGGGTGGTAACTGGCATTTAAACATATGTCAATGAAATGACAACAGCCAATAAGAATACAGTATTTAACGTGCCCATGTTCTAATGTCCAGTACTTCACTTGAGCAGGGACAGAGCCTGGAAATCTAGATTTGATATTCTTCCCAGATACAACATATATGGTATAATTTATATTCTTATTGCCGTCTAAGCTTTTGTAACTTTTTTTATTTCCTTTCTGTAAGATTCAAACAGAACATTGTTTTAAAGCAGCAGTGCAATGAAAACAGTTATTCCAGAAAGCTAATTTTCTGCTATGGTTGTAAAAAATATTGGCACAACTGTTGATTTGGGATTTCTGGATACTTCCTATGCTATGTATTGTACATTTGCATTTTTGTCTGGACTCGTACCCTACTCAAATGCTATATAGAAATATGGGATTCATTTCTCAGTTCTATAGTATTGTGATGATCTTGCAACTGCCATCTCGATATAATCCATTTAATTGGAAGAATGTCTGTCCTATTATTTATAATGTCTATGCCACTCAAGTTGTATAATGAAGTAAAATGGCTACCCAGTTGTTTTAATACAATTCCTTTTTATGACCTTTACATATTTCCATTAATGCAAGTTATGGGAACCAGTGATCGTCGATGTTAAAAATCTTCATTCTATACTTCAAGGCCCAAATCTTTGTCTTTAAAAAGAATGAAAATAAAAATAATTTCACACTTAATAAAGCAGGTGGGAGGGGGCAACCTTAGAACCTTTCTACAAAAAGTATTTTGTGGGTATTTGATATTCTCATTGTCAGTTACTACCCAAATGTCTGCCTTATATAATAAACTGGGCACTAATAATGACTTCAAAACCTTCAAGGCTGCTTGAATATCACATCCTGTATATCTGAAATAAAATGTGATTATTTCTTTTGTGACAAACATTTGTAAAATGTTTATTCAGAAAAGTCAAATTGCAGTCATTATCTTTGTTTAAATGCTTTACTAAACTAGACAGGCAGTAATTTGTCTCATTGTATGAATTATTAGTGAAGGTCAAATTTCCTGTAGTCTGTGTCTTGGAGGTGACAAAGTGGCAAAGTTTAAGGGGCACCTCCTCTGAAAACAGGGCCTCTGGCCTATACAGTCCAGGGGGTAGTACAAGTGGTGTGCAGACAGGAAATGAGCTGACACCGTGGGCCACATCAGAAAACTTCCAACACAGCCATATTTCATTTGAAAGGGACCCCTTTTTGATCTTTGTATATAAAATGAGGACCTTTGAAGAGGCTGGCATCTGTTGGCCAGGGGATACAAACAAAGAGTAGAGTTTAACTAAGGCTTCATGCTACTCTTTGGTTCTGTTAGGCATATGGAACAAGGAAGAAAAAAGAGTTACAGGAAAGGGGAATTAGCACTGACAGGCAAATTCAGAAGGTGTGAGTAGTGAAAAGGTTTTATGTTAAGCTGCAGTGGTAAGAAAGAATCATTGTTTTCTTATTTGGCTAATGTAAAATGTGTACCCTTAAGATTAAGCCTAAATCAGTCTAGGTTTATGTACAGAGGTGCCAGCCAGGATGCAAACAGTAATGCTGCAGCACATCACACAATGCTGCAGTACTGTATACTACAGGGAACAGTGTTATTCTACGGAAATTATGCCCTTTTTAATTTTATTTTAAACATGTCTTACCAGGCAGGCACACAGAGCCCAGGACTCATTTCCAGTTACAACCTGGGGGAAGGAGAGGAATGGGACAGTAAGGAATCTTGCAGTGTTCATACATTACATACATTACACATTCCAAAAATAAATGAAGCAAGTACATGGTAAGCAGCATGTCCTGGTGCAGTAAACTATAGCAACATGACAGGGTAGCTCCAGGGAAAGAAAATGAAGGGTAGAACCACAGCTGGCCCACAGAGGATCACAGCAATTAGCACAATTTTCATCACTTTTCATGGCTCTTGTCATGCAGTATTTTGTGACATGTCACTTACTGCAAATTACTGCACTGCATCTGCATCTGCTGTGCTTGCATTTATTGCTTAACACCTTTATTTTCATATATATATACTTATTAGACTATTTAGCCTTGCTTACATTGGACTATACTTTGCAAATAAATGGCAACTATTTATCATCTTCCAATGTTTTCACAGATGAAACCTGCAAAAGTGAGGAAAAATTGGTACTGCTAGGGGTGGGGTGGGGGGACTGGAATGTTTGTCACACAATTTTTTAATTGTGTTTGTGTTTTGTATTTGTTTATACATACTACTTTTTTATTTGAAATGTATTTAACATGTCTTGTATCGTGATTATATAAATTTGTGATGTATCTAAAAATTGTACACAGGATCATCTTGAAAACAACTTTTCTTTGAACCTAATGATGGTGTATGCCAACCTCCTGTATAAAAATAAACCTTTTACTACTACTACTACTAAATAATATAATTGTGTATGGGTATTATGCTTATATAGATACTAATCACATTATGGGGATTAGTTACACTTTAAGTGTCACTGAGCTACTCAGCAGTGACAATATAACTACACTGTAGCTAGACAGCAATTGCAATGTAGTTGCATGCAACAAACATGTAACTACAGTGTAATTACCTTTCTGCATGTAATTAATGTTTAGTTTCATTGAAACAGACATGTAAAATTACGTATAACCTGAGGACTAATGCCAACTGTCAGAAAAAATGCAAAAATATATTTTTCTAATTTAATTTTTTAAAACTGTCATGACATATTCCATGCTGACAATTAAAAAGTATATAGATATACGTTGTGATTATGGAAACAGTATATCAATAACATTTATTTTATTAAAGAAACACCTCTCGCATGATGTAAAATAAATGTATCAATAGCAAAAACTGCCTGATTCTGCATCAGTAAGATCATTACTACTGTTATGTGATAAAAACATGATATCAACACCATTTCTTAATGGTTGGACTCCAAGCCTTCATTTAGAAAAACAAGTTAAGGTTTTAGCCACAATAGTGTCAAAGTTAGACCTTTCAAAAGATAATGAGCCCAATTTTCAAAGGTTGATGCAGGGCTGGTGTCAAGCCCTGCATCGAATCCCTTTTTGGTGCAGCTTCGCCAGCCACCTTTGCCACAACTGTGCCCAATTCTGGTACATTAGGTGCATTTATGGCAGTTATTTGATTTGTGGCAACTTGCGCCAAATATTTAATGTGAGCCCCATAAATGGGTGTCCAGGCATGCCATATGTTGGATCATAAAAAGTTGGTCTAAATCAGGGCAATCAGTGCATGGGATAGAAAATCCCAATTGCCCACTGGCAGAATGCCGCAAGCCCCATGCGTCATATGCTCGGCACACCCGGGCTGGTGGCATTCTTGGCCCATTGAAAATTGGGCCCAATTTCTTTTGAATGTCATAAGGTTGGAACCATTAGTGATAGAGAATTTTTTAAATGAAAGCTTGGAGTCAGCAAAGTAGATACAGCAATATGATAGCACTATAGCAACTATATACCAATATAGAAAAACATAAAATATTACACATCAATATAAAAAAGCATACAATGTCTCACTAAATTTTTTGAGTCTTGTCATTTCTAACAACATATATCAACATATAAATAATAGATAGACATGTAACAACACAGTGGAGCTATCATTTGGATCAATGCATGCCGAATGGACATCAAGCTTTTATTTAAATATCTTAAGTCTCTGTGATTAACTCTTCCAATACAACAGCTATTAAAATGTAATAACTGGTGACCAGTTTTTTTATGGGCTGAACACGTTATCATTTGCCGTAATAACCATCCAGTTATTATTGCAGACATGTGCTCCCTCACAGTCTGTAAAAGTGAGCTCCATTCTCACAGCAACACAGCTGCTGTCACTTTCACTTCCCACTGCAGCTGTGAGAACGGATGCACTCAGAAACTTAAAACCACTAAACTGACACCTTACAGAAAATAGTACAAACCTGCAGTGAAATTAAAAAAGAAAAACTTAATTTCTTAGCAAAGGAGACTTTCTGAGTGAGAATAACAATGGCATTCATGACGAGTAGCTCTTTCTGACTTAATCCAAGAGAATTTCCATAGAAACACACCTTGTGACATTGCGGTTCAAGCACGTTCCGTGGAATAGAGTACAAATCCCAGTTCTTCAGTATCTTTCCATCTTTTTAAAGAGCAGGTTCATTGTGTTGGGGGCAGGAGTCTAGATATGTTGATAAAACATGGCACAGAAGCCCAGATGTCACAGGGAAAGTTTATTCCAGAAAATACAGTAAAACAGCATACCTGCTGGGAGTTCGGAAACCTCCGAACACCATGGTGTTGTCATGCAAACTCAATGAAAAACAGACATTCTTATATTACACATAAGAAAGTACGTTACTAGGTAATGGACTCTTCCAAAAAAGGCAGAAGAACAAAATACAGTGATTCTATTGGAGGACAGTTTGCACCTAGGACAGTTAGATCATTACTTATTCTGCACGTACACACTGATAAAAATAAAGGTGCTAAAGCTATTTTTGGGTAACAATACAGTGATTTATAGAAATGTGCTGACTATTGCAGCAAGGCAAAAAGCTGTAGGTGGGGCTCTAGCACTACCAAATAATTATGCTGGATAACGTTTTTTCTAAGCACGTACTAACAAAGTGCAAGTAAATATAAGTGTACCTTATGCTGCTGTAATGTATGTAGTAGCATGTATGGGGGTATGTGGGGTGTTGTGGTCTACCTATCCCCCCACTGCCTTATTAGGAGACAACACCAAAAAGATAGCATGGGAAGCTAAAGTTTAGTAGATTGGGTGGCATAGAGAAAATGTAACTGTGCACAATGTTGTTGGAGAGTGCAGTGTAAGCAGCATAAGATAACAATCAGGAAAATGATTAAAAAGACTTGAATAACAACAAAACCTTTTAATGTATGTTCCAACCACATGTTGGATAATGCAGTACTTAAATCACCATCATGAAACAGCTCATTAAGAGAATTATCAGCTTTAGTAATATTATTACTAATATGAATAAGATGTGTATCTTTTCTGTCTAGTAAGGATTTGAGATTCAGGTTGAGGGGGTCGATAGGCAACTAAACTATTAAGGACATATGACAATAGTACTTTAAGTGGATTGGTGCTACAGGAGGGGTGGGAGGACCACTATACTACCAGGGAATTATGCAGATGTTATTTAACAGGGATCGTGGCTATGGGGTTGGTGGGGGGGTGCCAGGAGACCCTCTCTGACAGTACCGCATGCTGTGTAAGATGTCATGTGCATTTCGCTGGCCTGCCCTGCACAATGCATGCAAATGGGGCCATAATGACATGCAAATGGCCCCATTTGCACCTTGCATGTATTATGGCCCATTTGCATACTGCTGGCTGAATATCAGGAATTTGTGCATAACGTAACTCCATTGCACTAGCGCAGTTCCCATTCCTGGTATTCAGCCCTGTCTGGGGGGGGGGAGATGCACTAGCACATCGTATTTGTGCAGTGTGCATTACCTGATATTTTCAGAGGAGATGCGCCATGACTCATCTCTTTTGAATATATCCCTGAGTTGGCCCGGTGACACTGAGGGTTGAGGCTCCTGATGCCACACCTCATGCCACGCTGGCAACCCGGGTTCAGATGCGAGTCCTAGGCATCAGGGGTTGGTGGGGGGGATATGGATTGAGCATCCGGCGGACTGCTCTCCTATCCCTGGGGAGGGATCCAGGGAGCCATCGCTCTGCAGTGGCCCCTGGTGATGACTGGGGGCACTGCTAGAGCTGGCATAGAAGGATGGAGTGCAGCAGATGTTGGCACATCCATGCCCTGACTTCAGTGCACACTTGCACTCCCGGGGCTAGAAAAGACCAGAAAATGGAACAGCACAGACCGCAGCAGCTTGATGGCCACACTCCACCTGCCGAAGATGCCTGATGCGCGTTCCGGTAATGGGTCTTCATCTGGCACGGTGGCAATAGGGGGTGCCCCTCTCAAAGACAGAGCTGCATATGCCAGTTGGGCATGCAATGTCAGGATCCGAGGTGGAAGTTGGAGCGGTGACTGGATTAAGGCAGGTCAGTGGCTGCAAGGGGTAAAATATGATATGATAAAAAAAAAGAATACATCCCTGAGTTGCAGTTGCACTGCCCCATCACATGTGCCATTGTCAGGTGCATTTCTGAATATCAGGGCCATTGCATCTTTCCTCCTGAGATAAACAATCAATATCATGTGGCATGGGCTGTATCACATTTTGAACTCATTTACTGTGATGCTTAATTTTTGCTAAATCAGCTCTGTTGCAAATTGACATACCTGAGCCAAACATACCTACAACAGCACCTGAAATTCCTGTTACACCTCCTATGCCCAAACTCCGTTTAGGGTGTTTGGAGTGGAACACGTCTCCGTGTTCAATAGTATGTTGTCCAGCTACAGGATCATATGCCCATGTCTGATATGCTGCAATGAGGTCTAGTAACATAGTAGCATGGAATTTGGATACATTTGTGCTGGAGTAATGGCCATATTTAGCCATGTTCCAGTGTGTAAGATTAAAAACAAGAACATGCATACATTGAACATTATTAATAAGTGCCACAGGAATTGAAGTTGCTGCCATGCCACTAAGTGGAACTGGTTCCATAGTTGGGCATTCGTAAAGGTTCACCTAATGAGGCTGGTACGACTGTGAGGAAAAGAGCACCAGTTTCAATTGTTTGAGTTAAACAGTCATGGCACATGGCGGTGTTAAATTATTGAGCACAAAGTCTGATCCCATGGTTGCCGTAACATTGTATGGTCCTGTATGACATTGGTTAACTTGACTTATACATAGAGTTCCATTGAAACAGATGAGGGCATTAGGCCAACCTTGAAAGGTTCCTTTTGCAAGGCAGGCCACTGTGAGGCCCTGTCTGGTAGAACTGCTAGTCCTTCATTCAATCTGCACAGTAGAGTTATCTGGAGAAACCACCATGGCATTAAGATAGGCATATTTTCTTTCATGCACAGTCACATGGGTAGATGGGAGTCAGATGATCATGTTCCCTTTGGAAGATGTGGAGACGTGGGCCTCAGAATGTACAGAATTTGGGTGATGAAGGTGTATCTGGAGATTTCTCGGGGCTGGTTCCAGAACACTTACTAAGGCACATAGTAAAAGGTTAAGTTGTGAGCAGTGACATTCTGAAAAACTAAACAGAGGTAGGTAAAGATACAGATCTGTCCCCCCAATCCAGGAGAAGGAGAATTAAACACCTTTGTATAGTTTCAGTTGATTTGCATGATACCAGTTCTGTTTGGTTCTCTTTTTATGGTTTGTCAGCTGTACCTGATAAACAGCGGGGCTCACTTTGTTCACAATGTAGAAGGGACCGGCCTACTTGTTTGACAATGGATGGGCAGGTGTACCAGGTTGGAGCACCATGGCTTGATCACCTACTTGCCAATTGACTTATCTGACATCCTTGTTAAAGTATATTTTGGACTTGTCTGGGGCCTTACCCAGGTTCTGAGCAGCAAAGTGGTAGTTTGAATCAAACTGTTCTTCAGCTGTTCGACATAAGTGTCAGCCGACACTTGGTCCATAGTTGGGGTGTTGCAGTCCAATCACAAGTGTTCTGACAGTCTCATCTGCCGATCTTTCATCACCTCAAAGGGTGTACACTGGGTTGCAGCACCAGGGGTAGCTCGGATTGCCATTAGGAGTAAGGGCAATGGCGTGCCCCGGTTCTTGGCAGTCTCATTTGCAAATTTACACAGCATCAGCTTAATCTGCCTGTTAGCTCTATCTACTTGTCAAGAAGATTGAGGATGGTAGGCTATGTGAAACTTCTGTTGAACCCCTAACAATTTCATACATTCCTGCATAAGTTCTACTGTGAAGCTTGTTCTCTTATGAGTCTACCTTAAGAGTTATGCCCATCTGGAAAGTACCTGTTCTACCAGGACTTTAGCAGTAGCATTTGTGGTGTTGGACCTGCAAGCAAAGGCTTTGACCCATTTGGAGAAGGGATCTGTGATCACTAGTGCATACTTGTTACTCTTGCTAGTAATGGGCAAAAGCCCAATGAAATAAATCTGTATATCATTCCAGGAACTGGATTGCCTCTGTGGAAGTAACCTGCCATTTTTTCTTACCAGGAATGGGGTTATTCTGGGCAAATGTTATACAGTTGTCCATGTAGCGTTGAACATCTGCTGACTAACTAGGCCACCAATCCATGTTTTTTAGTCTTTGTAGAGTTTTATCTACACCTTGGTGTATACCTGTGGGTGTGCCATGTACCTGGTAAATAAACTCTGTTTGGAGCTCCTTGGGGACCACCCACAAGTTTGTGTTCACAGGGTTATACAAGACCAACCTCTGCTCTTCAGAAAGCAAGAGATTTTTAGGGTGTCCCCTGAAGGAGTTGTTCCCCAGACATCTCTTTCTCTGTCTCTTTGGAGAAGTGCTCATATACATCTTTGATTTCAGTATCTGCCATCTGTGCTGTGGCCAGATCCAGTGGGTCTACTTGGGGTTCCTTCTGTGTGGCTACTATGTAGGCCTCGGTCTGAGTCTTGGCATGGGATCACTTTCCCCATACCTACCCCCCCCGAGTGCCTGCCTTGGCTAAGGGATCGGCTCAATCATTATATTCATAGAATGGGGCAGACCTTATGTGAGCTTTTACCTTTTGAATGTAAAGCTTGAAATAAAAGTTGTCAGCTAGTCCATCGATGTATTGAAATAGGTCTCTGTGTTTAACCAGGGTTCTATCTGAGGAAGCATAGGCATGGGTTCTCCAAAAGGGAAGAAACTCTGTAAGAGTTACACACCCAGGCTGAATCAGACAAAATGATAGTGTCCTCCGCTTCTTTGCCATTGATAGTTTCCAGGGCACAGGCAATGGCTGCCAGTTATGCATACTGAGAAGACCATGTTGTACACTGTTTGGATACCTCAATGGTGTCACCATTTGGGCACAGAACAAGAACCCTGAACCCTACCACTTGTTTGCTGTCTTGATAGAAATCAGTGAAGATGTGGTGTATGGTTGGGTCTGCCAATGCAGTGCTAGTGGCAGGTAGAAAAGGTCTTTGTTCTGGTAGAGTATGTGGTTCTAGACCACACTCATGTGGATCTCCTTGGTAATGGAGTCTGTGTGCTAGGATAGATGGTACCTTTATGGAGTGCACAATGATGTCTCTGTCCTGTAGGAGGAGTGACCAGTTGGTAAGTCTGGTGTTGGATACAGTACCATCCTTGACACGGTCTGTTAACAGAAATGTGGTAGGGGTGTGGTTGGTGTGTAGCATGATAGAACAAAAGCCTACATTATAAGTGAAGTGTTTGATAACCTAGGCTGTAGCAAGGAGGGGCCTCTCACAGAGAGAGTAGTTTTGTTCTACTGGAGAGAGTAGTTGGGAAACATACGCAATGGGCCATAGGATCCCATGGACTTTTTGTTCTCAAACTGCAGACATCACAGTGTCTGAAGTAGCAGTTTCCAAAGGGAAGGGCAATTTTGGGTTAGGATTGACCAAAGCTGGGGCTGTGGCCAATGCCTGTTTTAGGGAAGAAACAACAGTGGCATGTTCTGATCCCCAAGACCAAGGAACATCCTTTCTCAGCAACTCATACAGGGGTGCGGCCTTCTGTGCAAAATCACACATAAAGTCTCAGAGTGATTGACCATGAAGTGCCTAATAGTGGATACACTAGTAGGTAGGGGCAAATCCTGAATACCTTGGACTTTATCAAGAGTGGAACTCCTGCTCGCTGCAGTAATGCACATGCATAGGAAGGAAACTTCAGAGGCAAAGCCATGCTTTTGCTGAGTTGCACTTGAGGCTTGCCTGTTACAGAAGTGCAAGAAGCTCCTCCAGAAGTTGTAAGAGTTTTTACAAGTCTGCCATGGCCAAAAGGAGATCATCCACTTCTTGCAGGAGGCATTCAGGGGAGGAAAAACCCTGACGGACATCCTTCATTTGAATGTGAAAGAGGGAGGGGCTATTATGAAATCTCTGTGGGAGGCAGGTCCATGTGTACTGACTCCCCTCAAAAGTGAAAACAAACTTGTATTGGCTATCTAGTAATAGTGTTGGCTCAGGCTGCCCAAAATTCTTTATATTCAAAACTTTGGGTCATTCACAATCCACCAAAATCAACTAATGAACAATAAAGCTGAATGAACTCAAATCTGATGGTACTTTTAACTTCTTTATTTGTATACACACATCATTTAAGGGGTGACAGTTCTGTGGCATCACCACTTCCTCAGGGCCAGCTGTGTTAGTCTATTTAAAAACATATTTCATGCCATCAGTATGCATGTCAGTTACATTCTTTTTCTTATACAACTGTAATGCAGTGTTCCCCTTCACCATTCAGAATGCTTTATTCAATTGGTTTAACAGTGGTAATCACCCTACATATTTTTCTGTCTCTGGTACTGCAGTGTAAACCATTTATTCTCTGGCAATTCTTTCCTTCAGAGTGTACATCTACATTTCTTTAGTATTTTACATATATAGATGTTTTTCCCTCTTTTTTAAAAAAAATACATTTCTTTTTTTTTGTAATGTCACTCCTTGTGACCTTTCTCTTTCTCTCCTTCCCTTTGTACAGTATGTCTGTCTGTCATATAAATAAAAGTTTGTTTGTTGCAGTTTGCTCTTTTACTTTTCTCTTACTCCTCAAAACTCTGTGGTTATTTCTCTCACCTGTCCATCGCTTTATATTTTTTTAAATCCATACCTAAGTGTTTCCTGTGTTATATCCACAATACCTACAAATGTTCAACATATTTTTTTCTTAATTCTACTTTCAGTCCCATTCTCAATTGTTTAGTGTTTAGTTTAATTTTTTCTCCTCGGGGTACTCACAGTTTACTTTCTGTGACATAGCATACCACTCCTAAGTTCTGGAAGGAGTGGTTGCTGCCTCAGGATCACAGTTAAATACACCCTCTGGTGATGGGAGTCTGACATCATGTATGATGTCACACTGCCTCCATGACACAGTGTTGGTGTCGCTACCCATGAAGAAGTAGCTCAATGTGACTCTGTGGGGCTATGGATAGACTGCTGACCCCCTGGATTATCCACTAGTCTTGGTCACAGTTGCCAGTGGTTTGCCCCCCACCCGGGACTGAATTTCCCTATGTTCATACTAAGGTGAGTAAGGAGCTAGGGGGCTGTAAGGCCCATGATTGCTCCTATAATTAATAAGAATTTAAGTTTGTAACCTGATAGAATGAGATTATCAACACAGCTCTTAAATTCAGCTTTATTACTACTAGTGATAACTTCCATAGGGAGGCTATTCCATGGGTTTACAGTTCGTAGAGTTAAGAAATATTTTCATGTTTTTAGATTAAATTTCTTACTATAAAGCTGTAGAGAATGACCTATAGTGTTATAGTAGTTGTTTTTAAATTCTAGACCTAATTCAGCAAACAAAGATGGGTCATGTATAACATCACACATAAATAGAAGGTCACATCTAAGAAGTCTAGAAGATAATGTCATTAAGTTTAAGGTGTTAGTTCTTGGCTCATGTGAGTCAGTGTATAGACCTCAAATACAAACCAACTGAGTGCGCACTGGGACGTAGTGCTCCAGAAACCAACACTGAATATTAGAAGCTGAGACATACACTATAAAGAATATATTTATAAAATTTAACTTCATAGCTGATTGCCCCCAGTCCTTTATCAAAGGAATAAAGGACTGGGGGAGCAGTCCGAAACATGTTAGGAGTTTTGTAAAATAAAGCTTTTTATACTACGTGTTTCTCTTATGAGTTGTATGTGCTCGAAGCCTTTCCTACAAGTAGACCTCAAATACAGTATGCTTAGTAAATTTCCTCTAAACCCTTTCCAATGAGTTAATTTCATATTTTCTGTATGGGCACCATAGTTGTGAAGCATACTCCAAGTGTGGCTGAATATAGGCCCTGTACAGAGGCATCATTACACCACTGTTTCTGGTTTTAATGTTTCATTTGATAGACCAAATCAATTCATTTGCTTTAAGTATAGCTTCTTTATCTGATTCGATGGGAGAAAATCATCTGAGATGTAAATACTCAAATCCTTTTTATTAGTAGAAACAATTAGATTGTGATTATTTAAAATACAAGGGGTGCACGGATTAGGAGGTCCCATATGCATGACCTTACACTTTGCAGGGTTGAGTATCATACCCCAATGATTAACCCACTGTGTAATTGTATTGTGATTGGTTTGAATTAGATCTATTTGTTCAAGGGTGGCACAGGTCCACCTATTTTTACATCATCTGCATATTTGATTGTAGATGAAAAATAGTTATTTCTCATATCTGCAATGAATGCTTGAAACAAACATGGCCCAAGGACTGATCCCTGAGGTACCCCACTTTTAATTTGTCTGATGTCAGATAATTGACCCATTATCATAACCCGTTGTGTACTATTACCAAGCCAGTTTGATATCCAGTGTATAATATTTTTATTAATATTTGTTTTTTGTAGTTTAGATATTAATGCCCAATGTTGCATAGTGTCAAATACTTTACTAAAGTCAACAAAAACAATGTCATAGGGTATCCTACAATTAAACTGGTGGCTGACTTCTTCATAGAAACACATAAAGTTGGTCAAGCATCCTCTACCTTTTTTAAATCTGTGTTGAGTGGTGTTGATACTGTCCAAAGTAGGTGTCATTAGATCTTTAATAATACTTTCAAATAATTTACAAATAGAAGATGTCAAACTTATTGGCCTATAGTTATCACAGTTATTATGTGGGACCTTTTTATGGACTGGTATTATATATGCAGTTTTCCATATATCTGGAATGAAATTTGAGGATAAGCTATGTTCAAATAGTAGTCTTAAAGGAAGTGATAAGCTGTTCACCAGTTGTCTCTTTTTGTTATCTTATACTACATATATTTATACTATAAAAACACATCTTCCATCCTGATGCATTCATTTTTATTTTTACGATTCCTTAGTTTGTTTATAAGTGCTAAAGAGTTCTAAAGAGTGACAGTGCAGTAGTTACCCCCTAACATTTACCTATTAATAATACATGCATTGCTTTTCTTGTAACATACAACATATAATAATTTCATTTTGCTCCTGTTCTCCATTAGAACTCCATCCTGTCTGTCTCATATTTTTATTCACAATAATTATTTATTTTGAACAATCTTTTCCAAGTCCATCATGTACACGTCCAGAATGAGATGATGGGTGGCTATTTTGGGACCACACCAATAAAACTTCCAGTCATAGTCCTTGTTTAATCCTATTCATGGATTTAAGCAAGTAAAGGTAAAAATCCAAAAGACCTCTCTTCTTCTTAGCACTGTATCCCAATGCATGTTGCCCTGTGTTGGTCTTTCCATGTGCTCCCTTCCCCAGAAGTGGAGTGAGGAAACAGAATGTCCCACCTCATTAAAATGTCTCACTATAGATGATCCTGTATCCTTGAGTTGGATATCAATCTTACATTCCATAATGTGTGTCTTCAATTCTGTTGTTGTCTTTACTACATATAACTTGTCGCATGGGCAGCCTAGTACAGATTATGAGGTCTGTTTTGCAGTCTAGGTGCTGTTTTATTTTGCAATTTTTATTGTTATATGGGTCACTACATATCATCTTTCTGTTAGTGTTCCCACATTGATCGCAATGCCCACAGGGGAACCCCCCCCCCGTGATAATGGTCCCAATAAAAACTGTCTATTTTCTGTTAGGGGGCTGTAACACTGTGCATGTACAAGCTGGTCCCCTACTGTTTGATTTTGTTTTGTTGTCACTAGGATTATATTTCTAAACTGTTTTGCCCCATGTCCCCGTCTGGATATTGTGCTAATTATCTATTATGATCCTTTTAATCTTCCTACTTTGGTGGCTGTGGGCCGTAGAGAAAAATATTCTGTCTTCAGCCTCTGTTTTGGTTTAGGTCTCATGATGCCCTCTCTTGATTGTTATCTAACCTCCTTTTCTGCCTCTTCCACTATTGTGTGTTTGTAACCCCTATTAAAAAACCTTGAGTTAAATGTCCTGTGCCACCATTCTGAATTCTTCCTCTTCACTACAATTCCTTCTGGCCCTGATAAATTGTAAAGTAGGTACACTATTCTTCAGCTTCAGGTGATGATAGTTTATGTAGTGAAGTATCATATTTCTATCAGTCTCTTTTCTGTGGAGTGCTGTCTCTAACCCTCTAAACTTCTAAAATCTCTAAAACTTTGTAGATTTTTAAGTCCAAGAAAGGAACACGTTCTGGGTCAGCTGTAATTGTAAATATGAGATTCTGATACCTGCTGTTAAAATATTCAAAACATCTATCTAAATCTGTTTTTGTTCCTCTCCAGATGAAAAAAGTACCATCAATAAAATGCCTCTATGTAATCAGACTGTCAAAGAAATGGTTTACTCTATGGTCCAACACATGTATTTTCTAGGTCACACATACACACATTTGCTAAGAGTGGACTTTAGTTCTCCCCATTGTAGTACCTCAAGTCTGAAGAAAGAATTCCTCTTTAAACTTGAAATATTGGTTAGTACTATTTCTACTATTTGGTATAGGAATTCAAAAGGGGGATGTAAATTCTCCCTTCCTCTTAGTGCTTTCAACAATGCCACCAGTCCCTCTTCATGTTGTATACTCATACACAAGTGTTTTACATCAAAAGTAACCAACCAAATGTTTTTCCAGTCTATTCTTTTTTTGTTAATTTCCCCAATGATTTCTATGATACTCTATGTCCTTAGTCCCTTTCATATGTGTCCATCTTACTCACTTCCCCTTGCACATAAAAATCAACATACTTTGAAAGTGGTTCCAAGATTGACTCTACCCCTGAGACTATTGGTCTCTAAGATGGTCATACCAGGTCCTTATGCACTTCTGGAAGTACATAAAACAGCAGTATTGTGGCTGACACCTTCTGTAACATGTTGTTCTCCTCCTCTGCACACCAGCCCATCTCTACCACCTGATTTAACAGATCTTCTATGTCTCCCCTGATCTCTTCTGTTGGGCCTCCTTCTAATTTTGAAAATGTATCTGTGTCCTCTAATTGTTTTATAGATTCTCTTTTGTACTTTTCATAGTTCCATAGGACTATGCCTCCTCCCTTATCCATGGAGGGTTTGATTATTATTGTTTTGTCTTCTTCCAATTGTTTCAGTATTTCTCGCTCCTTTCTTGTAAGATTATTATAGTTTGGATTCAGTTTCTCTTTGTCCACTATCTCTTTTATCTGTTTCTCTACTACCTTAATATATGCTTCTACAGTACACCTCCCCCTGGTAGGTTTATATTTTGATTTTATGCCCAAGACCTGTTGAAATTTCTGTTTTTTTGTTACTAGTCCCTCCGGTTTTTCACTAAACCAGTCTGCTAGTCTTAATTTCCTAAAAAAAAGGTTGTAACTTGACCGTCAAGTAAAAAGGTCCATCCAGGTCTTTATTTTCTTCAAGAACAGGTCTTAGTCTTTTGCAGCAAACAAAGACCTGGATGGACACAAGCAGTGACAGAATGTACTTAATAAAACACAACACCTAGAGCAGCAAGACATTAGGTTGGAATGACATACCATATCATTAGGGGAATATATAAAAATTAAGAGAATTCCTAGGGGTCTAAGGGTACTGGTTGAACCAAATCTGGGATTTATGACCACAGAATTACACGATAAATGGACAGGTATATGGAACAAATGTTCTACAGATTTTATGTTATCACTTATCTAAGCAATAGTGAAAAAAAAGGAGTAAGTTATTGTGCGATATACAAGAGGTGACAGAGGACTATGAAGATAGAGTCCAACATCAAGAACTTACAACACTAGAAAAAATTAAAAAAAAGAATTGCCTGAATATGAGGATTTTATAAGACAGCAGAAACTGAAGAAATTCAAGTGGGACACCATTGATTATAGAGAAAACAAAGTTTATACCTAGTTCTTAAAATATTGTAAGGCAGGAGGACAGAATATTTATACAACATCACAAGACTACAACATAGACTCAGACAGTGGTGATACTATAGTAACAACACTCTACCAAAGACAACAACAAGAAGGCCATGAACATTTTTCAGAAGAGAGAACAGATGGTTTGGGCAGTCTGGACCCCAGGATTCAGGTAGATAAAGGAGACACCAGGTACCAAGGGAGATATGATCTCAGGAGTGGAAGATAGCAGAGACGGGGCACATACAGGGGTAGCTATAGAAACCGGAGAGGAGGAGGGGGTGGGGAGGGGGCAGAGGAAGAGGGGGTGGGTATAGGGGATGTAAAGGGGCAGACAACAGTTGTGTTTAACCAAACAGAAAGAATTCTGACAGATGATGAGGAAAAAGTACTGAGAAAAGGCCATTCCTTCTCACAAATCAGAACACTTGACCCTTTTTACTTGATGGGCAATTTACAAAATTTTTTTTAGGAAATTAAGACTAGCAGACTGGTTTAGTGAAAAATCAGAGGAACCAGTAACAAAAAACAGAAACGTAAACAGGCCTTGGGCATAAAATCAAAATTTAACCCTCCAGGGAGAGGGATACTGTAGAAGCATATATCAAGGTAGTAGAGAATCAGATAAAAGAGATAGTGGAGAAAGAGAAACTGAATCCAGACTACAATAATCTTACAAGAAAGGAGCAAGAAATACTGAATCAATTGGAAGAAGACAAAACAATAATAATCAAATCCACCATGGATAAGGGAGGAGGAACAGTGCTATGTGACTATGAAAAGTACAGAAGGGAATGTCTAAAACAATTACAGCACAGAGATAAATTTTCAAAATTAGAAGGAGACGCAACAGAAGTGATCAGGGGAGATACAGATGATCTGTTAAATCAGGGGGTAGAGATGGGCTGGTGAGCAGAGGACAAGGAGTACACTATGCTACAGAAGGTGTCTGCCACAATACCACTGTTTTATGTACTTCCAGAAGTGCATAAGGACTTGGTACAACCATCTGGGAGACCAATAATCTCATGGGTAGAGTCAGTCTTGGAACCACTTTCAAAGTATGTTGATTTTCATGTGCATGGGGAAGTGAGGAAGATGGACACATACAGTATGTGAGGGACTCAGAACATATCATAGAAATCACTGGGAAAATTAACAAAAAAAGAATAGATTGGGAAAGCATTTGGTCGGTTACTTTAGATATAAAGGACTTGTATATGAGTATACAACATGAAGAAGGACTGGAGGCATTGTTGAAAGCACTAAGAGGAAGGGAGGATATACATCCCACTAGTTAATTCCTAAACCAAATAGCAAAAATAGTACTAACCAAGAAGTATTTCCCGTTTGTAGAGAAATTCCTTCTTCAGACTCGAGGTATGGCAATGGGGAGCACTATGGCCCCCTCATATGCAAATTTGTATATATGGGACATAGAAAAGACACATGTGTTTGACTATCGAATAAACCCATTCTTTGACAGTCTGATTACATGGAGGCATTTTATTGATCATATTTTTTTCATCTGGAGAGGAACAAAAACAGATTTAGACAGATGTTTTGAATATTTAAACAGCAGGAATCAGACTCTGATATTTACAATGACAGTTGACCGAGAAAGTTTTCCTTGCTTGGACTTAAAAATCTACAAAGGGTGTAATGGGTTGGAGACAACACTCCACAGAAAAGAGACTGATAGAAATACAATACTTAACTACAGAAGCTATCACAACTCGAAGCTGAAAAATAGGATACCTGAGTCACAATTTGTCAGGGCCAGATGGAATTGTAATGAAGAGGAAGAATTCAGAAGGGTGTCACAGGACATGAAAACGAGGTTTGTTAATGGGGGTTACAAACACACAATAGTGGAAGAGGCAGACAGGGAGGTTAGAGAACAATCAAGAGATAGCATCATGAGACCTAAACCGAAACAGGAGGTTTAAGACAAAATAGTTTTCTCTATGGCCTACAGCTAACAAAGTAGAAAGATTAAAAAGATCACAATAGACAATTGCCACATTATCCCAACAGGGAACATATATAGGGGCAAAAACAACTTTGAAATATACCCCCGGTGACATCAAAATGAAATCAAACAGTAACGGGTTGACTTGTACATACACAACATTAGGTTCCCTAAACAGAAGAGACAGTTATTATTGGGCCCATTATCACAGGGTAGTTTTTCCTGTGGGCATTGCTACCAATGTAGGGAATGATAACAGATAGATGATATTTGAAGACCCATATAACAATAAAAATTAAAAAAACACAAAATAAAACAGCACATGAACTGCAAAACAGACCACGTAGTCTATATACTATGCTGCCCATGCGTCAATTTATATGTAGAAAAGACATCAAGAGAATTGAAGACATGCATTAGTGAACATAAGAGTGATATGTATCTGACTCAAGGATACATAATCATCTGTAGTGAGACATTTTAATGAGGTGGGACATTCTGTATCCTCACTCCACTTCTGGGGACTGGAGCATGTGGAAAGACCAACACAGGGCAACATGGACTGGGATACAGTGCTTTGAAGAAGAGAGGTCTTTTGGATTTTTACTTTGAACTGCTTAAGTCCATAAATAGGATTACACAAGGGCTGTGACTGGAGCCTTTATTGGTGAGGTCCCAAAATGGTCGCCTGTCTTCTCATTCTGAACATGTTGATGTCGCCTACCTTGACTTCAGCAAAGCTTTCAATACTGTTCCACATAGAAGATTGTTTAATAAGCAAGGTAGGCTTGGGGGGTCAGACGTTGGTCAACTGGGTGGAAAACTGGCTGGCGGGCAGAAAACAGAGAGTGATGGTAAACAGTATACAGTCAGAAGATATGTCAGTCACAAGTGGGGTACCTCGGGGATCAATCCTGGGGCCAGTCCTCTTCAATATCTTCATCATTGTCATTGCAGATGGACTGTAGGGTAAGATTTGCCTGTTTGCAGATGACACCAAGATCTGCAACAGAGTAGATGATCCAGATGGGGTGGGCAGAATGAGAAGAGATCTGGAAAAACTGGCAAAATGATCTGAAGAGTGGCAACTGGAGTTTAACGCAAAGAAGTGCAAGATCATGCACATAGGGAAGAGAAACCCTGAAGCTACCTACAGGTTGGGAGGGGAGCTGCTGGCAATCACAAATGAAGAAAGAGACTTGGGCATCATCATCACAGATGACCTGAAATCATCCAAGCAGATCACTAAGGCAGTAGGTAAGGCTAGAAGAATGTTGGGGTGTATTAGTATGGGTATCACAAGTCGTAAGAGGGAGGTAATAATTCCTGTTTAAAAGACACTGGTTAGGCTCCATCTGGAGTACTGTGCAGTACTGGAGGCCTCACCTGCACAAGGACATTAATCAAATGGAGGCAGTCCAGAGAAGAGCAACCAAAATGGTGCAGGGTCTGCATCAGAAAATATATGAGGACAGATTAACAGAGCTTAGTATGCATACCCTAGAGCAAAGGAGGGAGAGAGGTGATATGATCGAATCATTCAAATATCTTAAAGACATTAACAAGGTGAAAGAGTCTAACATGTTTCAATATAAGAAAAATAGCAGGACAAGAAGACACAGCATGAGATTAGAGGGAGACTGATTAAGGGGTAATGTGAGGAAGTTCTTTTTCACAGAAAGGCTGGTGGATGCATGGAACTGCCTACCTCAGGAAGTGGTGGATATGCATACAGTGCAGGGCTTCAAACAGGCTTGGGATAGGCATAAGGAAGCAATATAGATGAGTATGAATAAATAGGCCATTGACAGAGTAAAGGTCTATGGCACATTCATAAGGTAGAACAAATGGGCAGACTGGATAGGCCTTGCAGTCCTTATCTGCCGTGAACTTCTGTTTCTATGTTTCTATGTACATGATGGACTTGGCAAAGTTTGTATGAAATAAATAATTATTGTGAATAAAAATATGAGACAGACAGAATGGAGTACTAATGGAGAACAGGAGCAAAATGAAATGAATATATGTTGCATGTTACAAGAAAAGCAATGCACATATTAATAATTAGGAAATGTTAGAGGAGTAACATATGCATTGTCACTTTTCAGAACTTGTGACTCAATAGCACTTATAAACAAACTAAAGAACTGTAAAAATAGAAAAGAATACATTAGGATGTAAGATGTGTTTTTATAGTATAAATATAAATAAAAAAATACATAGGGAGTTTCAGTTCCGGGTTGGGGGCTAACCCCTGGCAACTGTGACCCAGACTAGTGGATACTCCAGGGGTCAGCAGTCTATCCACAACCCCACAGAGTCACAGTGAGCTACCTCGTCATGGGTAGTTAGAACAACACTGTATCATGGAGACAGTGTGATGTCATACATGATATCAGACTCCCCACACCAGAGGGTGGTATTTATCCGTGATCCTGAGGCAGCAACCGCTCCTTTCAGAACATAGGAGTGGTATGCTGTGTCACAGGAAGCAAACTGTGAGTACCCTGAGGAGAAAAAAAATTCAACTAAACTAAACACTAAACAATTGAGAATTGGAGTGAAAGTAGAATTAAGGTAAAATCTGTTGACTCTTTGTTGGTATTGTGGATATAACACAGGAAAAACTTATGAATGAATTGAGAAAGATATAAAGTGATGGACAGGTGAGAGAAGTAACCATAGAGCTTTCTGTATCACTTTGGTGTACAGAAACTTTGACTGCCCACTCCCTGAGTCCTGTGCTGCAGGGGAATCGGTGTCCCCTCTGCAGACAGCAGCTATGACTCTGTTTGTTTCTTGTTTAGCCTTGTACGCCCGAAGCTGTTTCACTTCATTCAACAAATCCTTATATGGAGGTTCAGACTCCTGTGTCTATCCGATATTCCCCTTCGTATATTTCTTTTTGCATGGGGATTTAGTTTGTTGAGGATCTTTCAGCTTCCCCTTTAACTCATACTGAATAGAGGAATCTGCACTTTGCTGTACATCAGCTACTTTGGACTTTCGTTTTGAATTGAGGTCCTTTCCATGGACCTGGTACACATGATCCACCAGCTCCATGATTTCACTCAGGCAATCCCATTTAGGGAATACAGTGACTTCCACCTTTTTGCGGATGGCTGGATGAAGGTTTCACAGAAATGCATTTTTACTTAAGTGAGTCCTTGTCTGAATACTCTCTGGACAAATCTTTGTCAATGACATAAGTGAGCCACAAATGGCTCTTGTGTTGGGCTGAGGTTTCTTTAATACGCTGCTTCACATGGGTCACTAGCATTATACTGACCATGTTGGGGTCATGCACCACCAACAGATGAGCAGTGATTCTGCCAAAAGGGACTTTGACGTCATTAAGTATGCTTTCCGGCAGCTATGCCCACAATGTGGGGTTCACGGTTTACTTTAAAACCTGGACTTGTCACTTAGTTGAAAGGCTGAGCATTTGACAGTGATTCTGCACTTTTTCCAAATGCCAGCTAAGGTTGTCTTCAGGGGCTATACGGACAATTTTTTCTGCAGTGTTTTGAATTGCTTGTGTGAACTGCAGGGTGCTCGGGCCCGTTCCCTATCTGACCATAGTTTTAGCAACTGCCTCTACTGTGGTGGTAGCTATGCTCTGAAGGAACATCTGTTTTTCCTCCTCCTTCTTTAGCTTGTTACTGACTGCTTGTTTCAGCACCTTTGCTTGTGCTTCAGAGAGCTCAGCTTTTGAGATCGCCTTCTGAATCAGGCTTTCTACCTCCCTTGTCCTTCTTATTCAATGAGTCTACTGGTGGGTGAGGCCTCAACCCTCCAGAGACCCAAGGAATGCCATCTTTGTCGCTGTCATCATCGGAGGATGATGTCCACATGAGAGGTGGAGAGAACAGCATCACTTTCACATGACCCTGTTATACTTCCAACTGCTGACGTAATTTTGTCATCTTAGTTCTACACATCAAATGATCCCCTCTGCCTTTAACTTGTTCCTTACTCATATGATCCTGTAAAATTCTGTATGTGGCAGTAACATCATGAACTTCCCAATGCTGCTTTTCCAATTCACTCTGGCATCTGTCAAACTCCAACTCCAACTCATCATACTCATTCTTCAGTGAATTATTCACACTTATAAACAAACCATTCAACTGCAACACATGTATCTTATCCTGCTCTAACCTCTCAATCACTTCCTGCAACCTAGGGATTTCTTTATCCTTGTCCTGCCTAACATGATCCAACTCCTCCTGTTTTTTCTTTCTCAAGTTTTTCAGTTTCTCTTTCCAAACCCTTGTGGTGCTCGCTCGCTTCCCTGCATTTGGAGCCTAGCTCTTTCCTCAGAGCCAAAACTTTGGACTCCATTGCTTGGAATAAAGTGTACAGGGTGGCAACAAGTGTTCTTTTCTGGTCATGTTTCTTGGCTGCACATTTCACCTCTGAGTACAGTCTGCTGACATACTGTACTGGATCAGCCTGCAATTTTGCTTCCAGCATGAAATCAACCTACCCTCAATGGGAGGATGGGAAGTTTAAGACATCTAGCTTTAGCTCATTGTTAATGGCCATTGTTGGAAGTTTCTGTTTTCTGGGCTAACTGAGAATCCAAGGTGTATCAATCCACCTAAAATCCTAAAGCTAGACAGTGTCACCTTCTGGATGCAGAGGCCCCAATTGGTTGACCATCCGCAAGTCGAATGAGGGAGGGTGAAGTCTCCCACATCTATCAAAATCCCAAACCCATTCATGTGTTACACCCTTTAGTGTACTGGTTCAGTTCTGTCCAAACAGGTCCTGCTGCAGTCACAAATTTGTTAGGGGAAGGAGTCTAGACCTGTCGGCAAAACACAACACAGAAGCCCAAATGTCACAGGGAAAGTTTATTCCAGAAAATACAGTAAAGCAGCATACCTGCTGGGAGTTCGAAAACCTCTGAACACCATGGTGTCATCATGAAAATGCAATGAAAAACAGTCTTACAGACTTTCTTATACTATAGATAAGAAACTACATTACTAGGCAATGGAATCTTCCAAAAAGGCAGAAGAACAAATATAATGATTCTATTGGTGGACAGTTAGCACTCAGGACAGCTAGATCATTACTTGTTCTGCATGTACACACTGATAAAAGTAAAGCTGACTAAAGTTATTTTGGGGTAACAATACAGCGATTCATGGAAAGATGCTGACTATTGCAGCAAGGCAAAAAGCTGTAGGTGGCGCTCTAGCAATACCAAATAATTATGCTGGATAACAGTTTCTAAGCACACACTAACAAAGTGCAAGTAAATATAAATGTACCCTATGCTGCTGTAATGTATGTAGTAGCATGTATGGAGATATATGGGGTGTCCAGTTCTACAATACTTTCCTCTACATCTTGCCCCCCCCCAAATATACAGTATATGGAAGTTTACTTGACCCCAAGTTGTCTGCAGCATATATTTCCAATTATTTATGCCAGGTTCAAAACATCAATAAGTGTATTTGGCTCCATGAAGCAGAAAGCCAAAATGGTGCCACTTCCTTATTCCTGAGACACGCCCCCACACGTGCAGGTTTTGTGATGCCAGTAAATGAAGAGCATGGGGGTATGCTCCATAGAGTTCCAATTATAACAAATCAAGGCCATCGCTCGATTAACAAGGACCCTGTTAGGTGAGTGGTGGCTTTGATTCATTATAATCAGAACTCTAAATTGTGATAAAATGCATTTAAAAACCATCCCTATGCCACTCTATGGAGTGTGTCCTGCACTCTTCATTTACTGACATCACAAAATGTGCGAGCGTGGATGCGTGTCTCAGGAACATGGAAGCAGCACCATTTTGGCTTTCAGCCCCACGGAGCCAAATATGATCTTTTGGACTTCTTCTTAAACCTGGCAAAAAGAATTGAAAATTTATATTGCAGATAACTTGGGGCCAAGTAAGCTTTCATACATATTGGGGGGTGAGAATTAGGAACTTGCTCTTTAACTGTTTATTGCAGTTTTTTCCACACATATCAACATGTTTACATATCTGAGGCCCAAACAGTCCCTATTTCTAAGACTAAAAACAAGTTATAAAAAAATTGCCTTTTTTGGCTCTTCCTTAGACTGCCAGTTCACTCAGTTTGTGGTTTTACTGATTTCTCTCTGACAACCTGCTATCTGAAAAGTTTCATGTACAGTTAATTAAATAAATTCTTTTGAGTAGACTTACTCATCTTGTCTTCACTTCTGTTTTTAATTGTTAAATGCCCAATACTGCAGCCTGCAAAAAACATGTTTCTCACTGTTGTTTTTCTATTTTCTGGTTGGAAAAAATTGTTGCCCAGTAATTACAAAACATAAAATATGGAGTGGTGTGCATACTCAGATTTAATGCACATCCTTGGTATGGGTTGCTTTTATAAACCCCTGGAGGTTTGCTCTCAGAGGTTATGTAGCATCCCACACCTTGGGCATGCATTAAATTATCATAATGCACACCACCCCATACATTATTCTCTCTAAATTTTCAAGCTTTATAAAATATCATACAAAATATTTTTGGAAATGGTCAGAAGATATTAGTGGTGGTTCTGGCTAAGAATAAACACACTCTTTTCTAGTTAGGATATAAGTGACTGGTGGTGCATTGAGAAAATAATATTTTGTGGGACTCTGAGGTATCCATCCTTTTGAAGAAATATACTACCATAGCTCATCAGAGCTAAGTAGTCCATCCTAACAGGGAAGTGACAAAGGAAAGATTTGTAACTGCACTTCAGGTGAGGTTTGAGTAGTTGGCGTTTATTTGATCCAAGAAATCTGGTGACTGTGCTCATGTCCTCATGTCTGGGGTGTGCCAACTATCCAGAGGGTGAATTTGCATACAGGACACAGAATGGTGTGAATTAAGGTTGCAGACTATGCCAACCTGGTGTAAGAGTGAGACACATTGGCAGAGCACATGAAAAGATAATTAATAGAAGTTTCCAAAAATGTTATTTCAGGCTGTACAAACTACATGAACTAAGAGTGCACCACAAAGCTGCCCCTGCACTTACCTTTCCCTATTGAGGCTTCATCAGGAGATGTGTGTGGGGCATGGTTGATGTTGCAGATGTGCTGTCTGTGACAACCTTCATGTTTATAATAGTGGTGGTCAAAATGGTTCAGAGAAGATCTGACCCCCCCCCCCCCAAAACCAGCAGCATTTGTTGCACTTGAAACTTTTGAATATTTTTTACAGTTTGGAGTGGTTCGGTTCTTGTTTTCCTTGTGTTGTAGAAAAGATATACCTGACCTGGCAGCAGACATCTTAGCATGAAAGCAATGGGGAGGAGTGCCTTTCCTTTGTGACAAAGTCATACAATCAACTGTGAGGGAGTGTGGGAGAGCATCAAAGCAGCAGAGGAAGGGAACTGAGCAGACAAAGAGAAAGCAAGAGAGAGAGAGAGAGAGAGAGAGAGAGAAACTTACGTCTCAAACTGTGTGATGGGTGGCGGGAGATCTGTGCACAGTAAGGGGAGACCTGGTTGGTTTGTGACTCAGAGAACTCACATGGTTCCCCAAAGCTGCAAGACTGTCTGCATCCGTTTTATAGCATGGCAGATATTAAAGATCTCTTCAACAGCAAGCGCCCAGGTAGTTCTGTCTTGTCTAACCATCAGTCAGACTTTGTTTGGTTCTTTTTCTGAGTCCTTCTGATTCATTTCTTATCTTGCCAAAAAATAAAAATATTTGGTGGTAGAACTACTGAAAGATAAAAGGAATTTGTGTTATGTTCACTGTGGCATAAAAACAGATGGTGGGGGAGGGAAAAGGAAAGAGTGTGGCCTGCTGGTGCTACACTTCTTCAGTCAGTAAGAAAGCAAACTTACAAAAAGTAAATTTTGCAGATGGAGAACTTTTTTTATGGCAAGGAAGGAAGGGCAAGTAAATGCGGCAGGGAAGACAGAGGGAGATAAGGACAAGAAAGGAAATTATATCAGTGGTGCTCGTTGTATCTTTTGTTACTGAGTTATCCCTGAGCTCGGAGAGGGTTAGACCAACATAGAAACATAGAATGCTTCAGCAGAAAAGGACCACTTTACACTCCCTTTCTGCCCAGATGGTCCTTGTCTACTCTGTCTTTGCAGACCCTGATCTCCATGGCCCTGCTTCCTCCTTGCCTATTTACTAATATTCCCTTATGTCTATCCCACACATACTTGAAGCCCTCCACAGTTTTTACCTCTACTACTTCCAGTGGTAGTCGATTCCAAACATCTACCACTCTTTCGGTAAAAGAGTACTTTCTCACATCTCTCTTAAACTCCACCCCTAGCTTCATTTCATGCCCTCTAATCCTGGTGCTTGTCCTTATTCAAAAGAGACTCCTGTCCTGCACTGTTCACCCCTGTGAGGTACTTGTTGGTCTCTATCTTGTCTTCTCTCCCCCTCCTCTCCTCCAGGGTATACAAGTTGAGATCCCTCAGTCTCTCCTCAAAAGGCTTTTGCTGCAACTCCCACACCATTTTAGTTGCCATCCTATGAACTGCTTCCACCTTGTCTATGTATTTTCTGAGGTACAGCCTACAGAACTAGACACAATATTTCAAGTGGGGTCTCACCAGCGAGCGGTAATGTGGCAACACCACCTCCCTCCTCCTGCTGGAGATTCATCTCCCTTTGCATCCCAGCGTTCCACCGGCCCTGCCCACTGCTTTTTCACACTGCCCTGCCACTCTGAGGTCATCAGATATGATAACTCCAGTGTCCCTTTCCTGCTTAGTGACTGACAGTATTAGCTATCCTATACTCTCTTATTGGGTTCCTATGTCCCAGCTGCATGATTCTGCACATTTTGGCATTGAATCCAAACTGCCATGCTCTTGACCACTCCTCAAGTCCCCCAAGATCCCTACACTTTCTTTGTACCCCCTCCTTATTGCTCAATCTACTACAGATTTTGATTTGGTTTGGAACTGTCATGGAACTTCCAGTAGTATTATTGTACTCTGCACTGAATGGTCATTATGTCGACTGACTAAACAATGCTGTTACAATATGTTTCCCTTGCATTGTTCTCCTTTACATGGACTTAATGATTCAGCTGGCCCACAATCAAATTTTCTTTACTTTTCTCATGTATCCCCTTCTCCTCTATCTGCTGGCTATATTGTTCCTATTTTTGTACGTAGATGACTTGGAATGCATTAATGATTTTGTCTTTCAGTCTATCTTTGATTGTGCTCTTGCCTTTGTTTACTGTTTGAGCAAGTAAGACACTCAGTCAGCCTTAATATACTGTATAACTCTTTTATGGAATTGATGCTTTTGACATGCTGTTTGTACTTCTGGATTAATAATCAATAGTTTCAAATAGGAAATGGTGTTTGCATTTATAGTACTTTATTTTGAGCTGTTTTGCACTTACAGTATGTGCTATTGTGCACTCTGGCCCCATACATGAAGGGGTGGATTGCCTATGTGCTGTGGATCTGTGCCATGTAGGCAATCCAACACTGGAATGCTGCACACAAAGGATTCCACGGACCCCTGCAAACATTCACGAAAGGGACATGTGCCCATTCCGCAGGTGATCCCCCAGCCATTCATGAAACTTTGTCTGTGGATAGTCTGTAGGTGTACCTGGGGGCATGCCCACTCTCTGCACCATTCACAATGTTGTGGATAGCTGGGGGGAGGGTGCAGGATATGGCAGCAGGCATCCTGCTGTATTTTTTGCATGCTCTCATGGATGACACCCACCCACCATGGCAGACAAAAATGCACAATGGCAGTGCTTCCCCATCCCTCTAGTCAGTAAGGGAGTGCTGGGGTGGCCATTCATGCACTTTCCCATTTCTGGTGCAGTACCAGGACATGCACCATCCCACAATCACCTGCTCCACACAGAGCCAGGGATCCACTGATAAACCAGGTCAAGCATCCTTTGTCCTCTGATCTGCCCCCCCTCCAAAACAACAGTGTGCTGTGGAGGCAGGGTCATGAACAGGCACCATGTGGTGGTGTGTGTTAGTGCTGGTGCAGAGCTGCATGGGTCGGGTACATGCCTCTCATGTGTACCCAGCACACCTTCATGCATAGCCTCCTCTGTCACTATTTTTTGCATGTCACCCTACTAGCAGTAACTGTTATCTGAACTTAGATAGGTGGTGTGTCGCCCTAGTATGCTGACCTCACTAGCCAGTAATCATTTTATTAAAGCCACATAGAAATAACATTGTCTATTAAACTATTTATACTTTGTGGGGACTTCAGTTCACTGAGGACACTATTCGAGATATGAGCAAATGTTTTCAAATATAAAAATCATTACAATATTTCAAGAATTTCCTAAAATTTTAAAAGTCAGGATGTGATGTCAATAACATAGAAACATAGAAGTTGATGGCAGATAAGGACCGCAAGGCCCATCCAATCTACCCATTTCTTTTTCTACCTTATGAATGTGTCATCTGCCTTTGTTCTGTCAATGGCCTATCTATTCATACCCATCTGTATTGCTCCCTTATGCCTATCCCATGCCTGTTTGAAGCCCTGTACTGTATTCATATCCACCACTTCTTGAGGTAGGCCATTCCATGCATCCACCACCTTTTCTGTGAAAAAGAACTTCCTCACATTACCCCTTAATCAGTCTCCCTCTAATCTCATGCTGTGTCCTCTTGTCCTGCTATTTTTCTTATATTGAAACATGTTAGACTCTTTCACCTTGTTAATGCCCTGAAGGTGTTTGAATGTTTCAATTATATCACCTCTCTCCCTCCTTTGCCCTAGGGTATACATATTGATCTCCGTTAATCTGTCCTCATATGTTTTGTGATGCAGTCCCTGCACCATTTTGGTTGCCCTTCTCTGGACTGCCTCAGTTTGGTTAATGTTCTTGTGAAGGTGTGGCCTCCAGTACTGCCTGCAGTACTCCAGATGGGGCCTAACCAGTGTCTTACAAAGAGGGATTATTACCTCAATCTTACGACTTGCGATACCTATACTAATACACACCAACATCCCCCTAGCCTTAGCTACTGCTTTAGTGGTCTGCTTGGATGATTTCAGGTCATCTGTGATGATGATGCCCAAGTTTCTTTCTTCCCTTGCGACTGTCAGTTACTCCCATCCTAGCCTATAGGTGGCTTCAGGATTTTCTTCCGTATGTGCATGATCTTGCACTTCTTTGTGTTAAACCCCAGTTGCCACTTTTCCGACCATTTTTTTTTTTTAAATTACACTCTAAACACCCCACGTCCTGCTGATTCTAACACTTCAGGGCCCTACAAGGAGTCATCCTCCTGCCTCCCGCTCCACTAGTACTCACCTCCAGGCCCCATGGAGCTGTGGCTTGCCCCCCAAGCAGGGACAAAGTGGAGGACCAGACACCCCATAATCCTTCATTTTGTCAGTCTGGCTGTAGTCGAGCGAGTGAAGGCACACTCATGGAGGCCCATCTTCCTGGAGTCGGCAGGCAGTTTCTCTCTTTTCTTCCCTCCCCTACAGTGTGTAACCCTCTGACATCATGGTGCAAGGTACTGATGTCTACACTGTACTGCTGCCACCCATCTCCTACAATTGGAGCTTGCAGTACTCCGGGCCTCCTCTTGGAGTCAGACAAGTGCATGGGTATAAGCCTCTTCCCTCCCCGGAGAACGCAAGCTGTTGCAGGACACTAAAGCCTGTCTCCCCCCCCGGCCGACCCACCAGTGACCTGAGTCTGCTCCTAAACCCGGGTCACTGGCATGGTGCGAGGTGTGGTGTCCAGCTCCTCAACCCTCAGCGCCACCTGGCCAACCTCTGCTGACCATTTTGCCAGTTTATCCAGATCTCTTCTGATTCTGCCCACCCCATCTGCATCATCCACTCTGTTGCAGATCTTGGTGTCATCTGAAAACAGACAAACCTTACCCTCCAGTCCATCTGAAAAGTCACTGATGAAGATATTGAAGAGGACTAGCCCCAGGACTGATCCCTGAGGTACCCCACTTGTGACTTGCATCTCTTCTGACAGTATACCATTTACCACCACTCTCTGTTTCCTTCCCATCAACCAGTTTGCCACCCAGTTGACCAACTTCTGACCACCACTGGCCTACCCAGCTTATTAAACAATCTTCTATGTGGGACAGTATCAAAAGCTTTGCTGAATTCAAGGTAGGCGACATCAACTTCTCCCCTCTTGGTCCACCACTCTGGTTACCCAGTCAAAGAAATCTATGAGATTAGTTTGACAGAATCTTTCTGTTGTAAACCCATGCTATCTTGGATCCTGTGCTCCCATGGATTCCAGGTGTTGCACTATCCTTTCCTTAAAGAGTGTCTCCATAATCTTGCCCACTACTGAGGTAAGAATGACTGGTCTGTAGTTCTCTGCCTCCTCCCTGCTACCACTCTTGTGGACTGGGATCACATGACCCCTTCTCCAGTCTTCTGGGACCTCTCCTGTGCTCAGAGGCTCACTAAACAGTTCTGATAATGGCTCTGCTAGTTCCACACTTAGCTCCTTTAGTACCCTGGGATGTATGCCATCAGGTCCCATTGCCTTGTCCATGCTGAGCTTATCGAGCTCTTGTAGGACCCTTTCTTTTGTGAAGGGACTAGTGCATACTTCCCTCCCCAATGTGTCCATGGTGCTGAGCTGTGGGCCCTGCCCTACCTTCTCTTTAGTAAATACTGAGCAGAAATATCTATTTAGGATAGAAGCTTTTACATGGTCCTCCTCCTGACACACACCCTTATCCCCTTCGATCTTATCAATACCTCCTATGGACTTTCTCCTTTCACTAATGTATCTATAGAAAGTCTTGTCACCTGCTTTTACTGTTTGTGCTAGTGTTTCCTCAGTTTGGGCCTTTGTCTGCCTTACTGCCTTCCCTGCTTCCCTTAGGGAAGTTTGGTTTGCCTCCCTGTCTTCATCCCACTGCATTCCCTTATATTTCCTGAAGGTCCGCCTTTTGGCTCTGACCTTTTCTGCTAGTGTTTTTGAGAACCAAGTTGGTTTCCTTCTTCTTTTGCACTTCCTTTTCTCTCTAACACAATGGGATGTTGCTTCAAGTATTGCATCCTTAATGCTTGCCCACTTTGCCTGTACCCCCTCACCTGTATTTCTTTTTGCCAGGGCTAGCTTAACTCTGCTGGCCATCTTATCAAAGTCAGCTCCTCTGAAGTCCCTTGTTTTTGCCTTGGAATGGGATGATTTAGTTCTAGTGGCCAAACTGAACCATACCATGTGATGATCACTGGCCCCCAGGTGACCTTCTACCTAGAGATCTGTGATCCTTTCCCTGCTAGTCAGTACTAGATGTAGGATAGACCTGTCTCTTGTGGGTTGTTGTACCAGTTGTTTGAGGCCCTTCCCCTGCAGGGAATCCATCATGTGTCTAGTTCTGGCAGACATTCATTCCTATTGGTATTGACCAATCTGTATCTGGCATGTTGAAGTCTCCCATTATCAGAACCACCCCTTTAGCTGTCATATTTTGTATATCTTCCAACAGTAACGTGTCTATGTCCTCCCCCTGGTCTGGAGACCTGTAGACAACCCCAGTTCATATGGCTGTCCCATTTCCTGTTTCCAGGGTGACCCACAGTTCTTCTGGCTCCTTATATGTATTCTGAATTTCTGTAGCTTTGATATTTTCATTGACATAAAGGGCCACTCCATCTCCCCTTTTTGCACCTCAATCTCTTCTGAACAGTGCATAGCCAGGTACTGATGTCTCCCAAGTGTGGTTACTGGTAAACCATGTCTCACTAATGGCTATTATGTCCAGTTTAGCCTCTGTCATTATTGCCTGCAGGTCTGGGATCTTGTTTCCCAGACTGAGGGCATTAGTGTACATGATTTTCCATTGGCCAGATTTCTGTGTGTTAGTTGTTGGTCAAAGTCTGGCATTTCCCCTGTGCACCGTATGGGGAGCCGGACCTTTTTCCTTACCTGGTGATGCAAATGAACTATAAACATGCTGAACTCCTGTTTGACCACTAGCTGAGGGGGGAGGGGTGTTCTTCCCATTTGGCATATCAGGTGCTGCACCCCTCTCCCCATTTGCTAGTTTAAATATTTTGCAAAGATGTCAAACTTCTACCCCAATGCACTGACTCCCTCCTTAGTTAGATACAGTCCATCAAATTTAAAGAACTTTTGTTCCCAAAACTGTTGCCAGTTCCCTACAAATTTGGGTCTTTTTCCTGGCACCAGCCCTTGAGCCACATGTTTAGCTCCCCTATTGCCCCTTCTCTGACCTTCTGTCCATCTGCCCCCCTCTCCCAGACTGGCAGGATCTCAGAGAAGGAGATGCCAGATGAAATGGATGATAGTTTGTCACCCAGCCTGATCAGGTGTTCCTTGGTCTCCACAACTGACCGGCTGGCATGATCGTTAGTCCCTATGTGTACCAAGACATCAATGTTTTCTCCTGCTTCCTGTACAATTTTAGCAATGCAGTCAGTGTCTCTCTGCACTGATGTATCTGGAAGATATCTGACCATTACCCCTGGCTGGAGATAGGTATCAACTCCCCGGATCATGGAGTCTCTTCTGATATGATCAGAAGTTTTTTAGATTTTCTTTTTGCTTTTTTTGTTTGGTTCCTGTTTTGGGTGAGTTTTGTTGTGCTAGCTCCTGTGCTTCAGTGTCCTGCTCTGCAGTGTCCTCTGCCCCTTTGTTTGATTTTGGAGATAGAGGCAGATACATGTTTGTAATTTTTATATGGTTTGTGGAGGTGATATGTTGGAGAGCATCGAGTGATGGGGCACCGGATTTTCCCCTCCTAACCACCTAACAAGCTCTTGGACCAACTACCCTCTGCAGTCAAGGTGCTTCTGTTGAATGTTGGGGAAATGGCAGGTGGTTCTTATAATATATTTCCTCCTGAATATGCAATTTGAGGTGTGCAATCTCTGCCCATGCTGCCTGGAGCTGAGCCCTTAGATCGCCAATGGCCCAGCATGTAGGACAGTGTCCTAAATCCTGTAAAACTGCCCTTTTAAAAAGTGTCCCACAGTACATGCAGTTAACCATATCCATTCCAGATAAGTTGCTGGGGTTATAACCTGGTCAGAGTAATTAGAAGGAGGAAAATGAAAGCAAAAGTTTGATTTTGTGTTTTGTTTGCTTGTTTTTGTATAACTTGTTCTAACAAGTTAAACTACTTGTGCCCCTGTAAATGAGGTCACTGGGTGGATACTCCTCTCATCCACTCCTTCCTGCTTTACTACAGGAAATGTCACGACTGTGCTATCCTATAAAATGAGTGCAGTGTGGGCTGGTTGGGGACGGGTTGGGTGGCTAAACCCTTCCCCTGCCGAAAAAGAAGAACCACAGATGAAAGAAACAAGGAGGTAAGAGAAGAAACAATCAGCCAGCAACAAATGCAGTAGCCCTGAAAGCTTATCCTAATGATAGATAAAACTGTAAAACCTGCAAAGCACCACCTGTGACAATTTCACAGAAGATAAACCCTGTAAGAAACACTTTGTTACAGAGAAAAATAAAGCAGTAACAGAAGATATACCTTGCAAAAGACAATTTGAATCAGAAGATTACAGCAGTAATCTGTAAGCACATACCTGTAGGCACACCTTGTAATAATTCAGCAGAAGGTATACCCAGCAGCAACAATTTAAATCAGAGAAAAATAAAGCAATAAAATGTAAGCAACAAACAGTAACAATCCCTGTGAGTACAAAATAAAATAATAACATACAGTAAATCTTCCTAGCCAAAAGAAGCCTTAATCCTTTTCCTTGCTCTGATAAGGTTCTTTGCTCTGTCCTTCCAAGCAACCTAGAGGAAAAGAGCTCAGGTGAAGCTAGGTGCCTTTGCCAGAAAACCTAGTCTTCCACCAGTTGATTTTGTCTTACTATTTATTGCTGCTGTAATAAAAGTACTTTTGATTGGCTTTCTGAAGAAGAAGTAGGGCACCCCAAAGCGCTGGAGCTTTCTTTGTTTTGCATGCTTAGCTTTAATAATTTTTACAGCTGTAAGTGACTATTGACATTTGCGCTGTATCTTTCTTATCCTAGTTTGACTCTCAGATGTGATGGGATTCCTAGAGGGACAACTAGGACTGTTGGGAGAGAAAAGCCATTATAAGAGGGCTATCAGGGAAGTGCATAAAGCAAGGCCCCTAGAGTTATCCAGTGAGAAAGGGTTGTGAAGCAAAGGACACTGAGACCTAAGGTGAAAGAGATTTGATAGATAAAGTGGTACTACAGAGATATAAGGAACATTATAGGTCTGTGGCATGGTAACCTACAAGGGCATGGGGAATGGGAGACTTAGGGCAGGGGCATAGGCCAGGGGTGAGGGAAGCAAACACACATGCATGGATCCCACTGTGGTGGTAGTATTCAAAATGAAAACAAAATGTATTCAAGTATTATGTGAATACAAAGCTCTAGTGGTTCTGGGTTTGCATTTGAGTTCACATTGAATACTATTAGTGATAAACTGGTTGCATTTATTTATATTCAAATACAAAGCTAATATAAATATTTCAGTCTTTACAAACACTAACCAGTGGTTCAGTATATTCAGAATACATCATAAAGGCCAATAAAGTATTCAGGTGATTGTATTCAGCTTTTATTCGAATACTAAAGATTATTACAAAAAGATATATTCAGGATACGAACTGTACTGACAATTTAATATAAACTGAATTCTTTGTGTTTAGTAAAGGGTGGTTTCAATTTCTCCCTGTTACTTGTAGTGGGCTAATATGGCCTGTTTGTCATTTGGGGTGGGCTGCAGTATTATTGTCATCCGTATCTTTGTGATACAGAATAATATTTACTGGGAACCAGAAATTCTGAGAAGAACATGCTTTTCATTTGTGACCTCAACTGGGACTTAAGCAAAGTTTCCTTAGCAGAGATATGCTAGCCCAGTACTGTATATCCATTTTCCAGGTCACTTTATATTCACTGTACTTAGTCTGTGACCTGAAACCTGAGGCATGAGAACATTTTAGATACAAAACACTTCAGTTAGGAAATGCCAGCATCTTGATATTCTACAACTTGTCACACAGCATGGAGAATAGCTTGAACAGCTTGTGTCATCTTTCATCTGCTGCTGCATTTTTTAATCAAGCATGTTCTCTTTTCTTTCACAAATTGCATATTTGTCCTTTGAAAGAAGTATGCAGACATTTTTTTAATAAAGCTATACATTTCTCATTTCCTTGAAAAACTCCTGGTTTAAAATAAGATAAATCAATCACAATATGAACATATGGATCAGCTTGGGAAAAATGTTATTAGGCATGACAGGAAAAGTCCTCTACAGGAGACATTATGAGTTACTCTGCTCTTTTGTACTTGAATTGAGATGGGAAGGTTGCACCTGCTTCCTGGAGGAAAGTAGAGTTCTGTACTAAAGAGTCTCAGTCTATATATGCTGTGGTTCTATGTTTTTTTATATTCTATTTCTCCCTGACTAGTCCCATGCTGCCCTGATCAGTCCCATATTTCTCTAATCTGATCCTCTTGTGGCTATCCAGCATCATCACTCACTAACCCAGCTGCTGCTGACATTATCCACATTTATTCCCTGCCATGATGAGGGTCTTTTTTGGGGCAGCCTCCCCATAGGAACTTTTTTCAGGATTCTTAAAGGATACCCAAACAACATTTTGACAACAAACTATTCAAAATTCTGGCTCCGTAGGTGACTAAAGGAAAGGCTGCTGTATTCATTAATACTAAAACTACATATACATAATTTATCTAAAAGTGGTTCCAGAGCATTTGAAAATTGTAAAATCAGTCTTCCAATTTCAAAAAAAAACTGTCTTACCTGCTTCTTAAAATGGCTGCCAAATGTGTTATGTGATGACATCATTGGAGCCAAAGTCAGAGAGATACATGGCTTTCTATAGGGCTAACTAGTTCTTTTTTCCCTTCGTATAGAATTGTTTCACCCAAATGGTCAAAACCATGTGCATTATTTTATATAATGCACAAGTTAGACTATGGTTCTGTTCATTTTGTTTACTTTAACATGCTGAAAATGTGTTTTAATCCAACCAACTTTCTGGGGCAAACCACAGTGCAGTACACATCTTGAATAACCTGGTGGTCTAGTGGTTATGGTGGATCCAGGATGCTACAATGGGGGTGCTGGGTTGGTGTGCATGTTTAATATGCACTTTTTAACATTTATATTAAACCTTTATATTTTCTGAAACCATTCTTTTCTAGTACATTTTTGACAGAATCTACAAATGTAATCCATAGTTTGAATGTAAACATTTATACTATCAATAAATCAGACTTCTTCAACAAAGTAAAATGCAGCAGCAGCAGCAAGCAAGTACATTACCATGTTGGGGGGGTGGGCGTTGCAGCCACACCCTTCACCACCCCTAGAGGCACCACATTTTGCAGCAAAGTTCTTGTGCAGTCCAATGTTAGAGTTCATACTTTCTTGAAACTCAAATTTATGCTTGTCTTGTCTTCTTTTTCCTCTCTCAACTCATTCACCTTCTCCATCAGGCTTTTCTCTTGCGCTTTCTTGGTTTTTGCCTTCGCGGCATCTTCTTCCGCCTTCATTTTCCAAGCCATCTGCAGCATCTCATTGACCTTTAGCATCATTTCTGCCGCCTGTTCCACCATCTGGACACTTGCAATTTCTCTGTTTCCTGCCATCCTGAATAAGTAAATACTCCAAAGACTCCCAAAATATCTTTTTCCATGGGAAATAATAATAAAAATAATAAAAATCAGCTTTTATATAGTGTTTTTCATACACATTGTATCCCAAAGTGCTTTACAAGCAATACTAGACTAGTAGTGAATTGACTGAACACGTAGTGGCAGCCATTTCATACATTAATATCCAAACACAGCCTTGTACAATTCCATGAACTGGTTTTATGGGAAGGGGAATGTTGGCCAGGACAATGGTGTTAGGTGGTGTTCATGGTGCTGGCAGCCCCACATCTTGTTTCTCACAGTAATCTGCTCATATTTCTCTCCTTCTGTCTTCCCCTTCCCTGAATATAGAAGTACCTTGCAAGAGTGGCCTTCTCAGTCCCCCTTTGGTATTCATTCTTCACTATTCCTCCTCACACCAAAATCAGGTGAGCTCATCACCCATCTGCATCATGAATGCAAGTAGTACAGTCCCCGTTTTATTTTGACATATCAAATATAAACATATCTTTCCAGTAAGTCAGGCTCATAGCAGCAGGGAACAAGGGGAATGATAGGCTTTCCTATCCTTAAAAGGTCCAGGCTACCTTTGATTATGCACTATTAAATAATGGGTGTGCACATCATTATGCACATCATTTAATAGTGCCTAATCATAGGTGGCTTAGATCTTATATGGGTGGGAAAGCCTATTTTTCCACTTGTGCCATGCTGCTATCAGCCTGGATTACCAGAAGATCATGTTTATTATTAATATGTAAATATAACACGGGAGACTGTAGTAATCACATTCATGATGCAGAAGGGTACTGAACTCACCAGTTTTGGTGTGGGAAGCAGGTGAGAAGAATGAATGCCAGAGAGGGACTGAAGAGGCCATTCCAGCAGGGTACAGCTATATTCAGGTTAGTTGAAGACATGAAGGAGGACGCTGAGCAGATCACTGTGAGATCTGAAATGTGGGGCTGCCAGCATTGTGATCACTACCTGACTGTGCATGAGAGTAGCCAGTGATGACAAATACTCATAGTGGCAGGGCTACACCTAAACTGTTACTTGAATTCAGTGTAGGGAGATTACCCTCAGGTGGGGGGGGTGTTGATGTTTGTTAGGACAGTATTGATGGAGCTGTATATAGCTCATTCAAGATTTGGAAGGGTGGTAGCCATCCAACTCGCATTGTGGAGTACAGCACAGAAAAGTACTGGAGATGAATTGCTGGGAACTGTCCTGCGGGGTTCTGCAGATTACAGGTAAAGGAGCAGACTGACACTGAAAGTCAGTTGGATCCACTCAAGGTATTAGTATGTCTCTCCTGCTAATAATATTGTTATCCATTCTATTGTAAGTGCAGCCCTTATGAGGGCATGAACCGCACTTTTTCTGGTGTGTCATGATGCTTATTGTTTGGCCCTCCAGGAAGAGCTAGTTGTTGGTTAATGAGGTGGGAAAAAACACAAAAGGGAACTAACTACCTTCACTGTGCAGAAGGGTAGTGATCCAGTCAATATTTACTGTGGGAGCAGAAGTCAAGCATTGAGAATGTGGACCGGAGTGTGACTTGGGAGGCATGTTTTAACAGTGCCAGCTGATGATGCATATCAGTATAGGTGTGCACAACTCTCTGAGGTACAAGATGAAAATCTGAGGTGTGATAATTCTCTTCATGAGACTGCAAGTTCATACACGGCCCCAGGCAGTATTAAGGGCAGGGTATGGATGGTGGGATGTTCAATAGAAGGCAGGCTAGGTGCAGGGGGTTCACGTGGAAAAAGAAAGCCTTATTTCTGGATTAACAAGAGAGCATGAGCTTTGGAACTGAACAAGACTGGTACTTTGCTGTGTGACTCTGAGCAAGTCAGTAAACTTCCTTGTGCTCCCAGGCCACACCTGTAAACAATGTTTCAGCTTAGTGCGACTCTCCTGGTTAACAAAAAACAAAATTCAATGCATCATATAACCACTAGGTCATCAGGTATTTGAAGTGTTGTACTGTAGTGCAGTTTGCCAAAGAAAAAGTCAGCTGGATTGCAAAACATTTTCCACAAGTTAAAGTAAACAAAATGAACAAAATCATAGCTTAACATGTGTACTGATCAGAATAATCCACCAGGTAATACATGGTGTTGATCATTCTGGTACAACAATTCAAAATAAAGAGGGAAAGAAGAACTAGTTAGCACTATAGAAATATATGTGGATCTCTGTCTCTGGCTCCAGTGATGTCATCATGACTTATCACTTAACACACCTGGCAGACATCTTAGGGATAAACCAAGGCTGTTTTTTTGAAAGTGAAAGGCTGATGTTTACATTTTTCAAATGCTATGAAACTGCATTTGTGTTATTTACATAAATGCAGTTTTAGCATAAATGTAAACAGCAGCCTTTATTTAACCTTGTGATAAAGCCAGATTTTGGAATTTGCAGTTTTAAAAAACTGCTTGTTTAGGTACCCTTTAAGCACGTAGGGAGCTTCATGGGGTTATGTCTAATTATACCAGCTACTGGCCTTCGGTCTGATGGAGACTGGGGGCCAGATATTCATAGCTTTGCGCAGTTCGCAAACAGTTTGCATGGGAATAGCATGGAATTAGCATGGGTCTGCCATATTCAAAAGGTCAACTAGCACAGGCAAACAGCAGTAGCACTGGGCTAAGCATAATAATATGCAAGAGGCATAGTGAACATGAATAAATTCACAATGAGATATTCAGCGACTAGTGCCGCTCTAAGGTGTTTAGTGTGACATAGCGCAACCCATAGCTCTGTACAATTTACCGCCCGGGAAAAGCTGGTCTTAACCCTGGGCAAACAGCGTTTTACATCATTGGTACATTGCGTGGTGCTTGCGCAGGATTTGCATGGCTTGTGCAGCCCTAACATAGGAACACAACACTTAGAAAATGCCAGACATGGAGGACACATGCTGCTCACTGATGGCACCACCATGATGCCAGCAGCTGCCACCAGTCCGAGCCAAACACAGACAGAGAGGGGTGATCTGACCCACAGGGGACAGCATGGTAGTGTGGCCAGATAGCACACACCTGCAGACCATATGTCTGTGGTGCATAACAGATGCCAGCACACACATGCAGCACTGTGGGCATGATGGCCAGTGAGGAGTGGATGTATGGGTGGCCAGACCTCACCACAGCCCAGGTGTGGCCACAAGGCTGGGACACATCGCTCAGTGCACATGGGCCAGTAGTGGGATTCCGCCACCACCACCTGTGTGCCTGTCAGATCCTACATGCCTCCCCAGACAACTACCACACAACTGTGCAGATGTCACAGCACACACTGCCGGCCATGTGCATGACACTGTGTGCATCCCATACCACAGGTGCAGCATCTGTGCATCGCACAACAGCGTGATAGTACTGTCCACTGTCAGTAATTACCTGCAAGCTGTGCCTGTCACTGTCTACAGTGCAGTGGTCATCACTGCCCTACATACCATAGGCAGTGTCATGTCCCTCACACTACTAACCCTCTTGCTACTGTAGTGTCTGCTGTGCACTGTAGCATGACCTACAGTGTGAAGGTTGCATGCAGCACCACCACCACCTGTGCCTATGCTGTGTTGTCCCCTGGGCTACGATATGCTATACTCTGCTGTACTGTTTACACGAAGCCTGCAGCTATCATCATGCACTGCCTGACTGACCTACTGGTGGAGCTGCGGTCAGACCTGGCCAGCCCCTGTACCTCCAGACTGACCTACAGGTGGAGCTGTGGGACTCTGCAGTAACACTGTGCAAACTGCATGCAAATCAGGGCATGATGAGATGCTAATGTGGCTGTTTGCCCAGAGACTATCTAAGTAGGCTCATTTGCATGTCACTTTTGAATACGGCAAAGTTTAGCGTGGGGCTAACGTATAATATTATTAGCGCGGCGCTAACGGTTCGGGGAATATTATACAGTTATGATCACTGTTTTTTCATGTTTGCTGCTGTCTGCAGCTGTACTGGGTCCCTGCATTTGCCAGAACACACATTGGCCACATAGATCCTCTCTACCTACCCTAACGTCACTGTGCACTGTGTTGTTGTTGTGGTTTGCACTTCCTGGTTGCTATATTCAGTGCTGTCAATTTCCAGGGCTACGGTTGCCCTGCACTGCCAGCCCAGTTTGCATGGCCTCTTTCCCATGCTATATTCAGAAGCTGTTTGCCCCGGGCTATTCCTTTTGAATATAGCTTGCTTTGTGCTCCAGGCTATTTTTGCATGCCAGGCAGTGTTAACACAGGGGCAAAACTTTGAATATCTGACCCTGGATGTTTTTCTCCCTGCATATGTCCATACTGCCATCACCTTGTGATGCATGCTGTAGGCATCAGGGGGACTCACCAGATACAGTCTCACTGGCAGATGAAAGGTGAACTTGCTCTACCCCAGGGCATTGATAATGCCATACAAGTGGGATGCCAATCCACATGATTGAGGATGCACTGCTGCCAGTTGCACCTCTCTATCACAAGTAACCTGTTTACCAGTATATTGGGCTTATTCCATAACCCAGCACACTGGCATGGAAGCATGATGTAGTAGGAAATCCATATCCCTTTTGAACCACTCTAGCCTCAAACAATCAAACTCACTGGCCACTAGGGTCTCATTTCTTGAACATCCAAGATCAGGATGATTTTCAAACTCATTCATGAATTTATTCAAGTGCAGGCACAAGCAGTTTCAGGTCACCAAATGTAGCCTAACATTTCACTATCAAATCAAACAGCTTTTTCAAGGGAGGTGTTCCTGTTTGTTAAACAACAAAGTTAATTCAGTGTACATCTGGTAAACAGTCAGAAAGGACAAGGCTGCTCACTAAAAACCCCAAACAAGTAGTTTAAGTCACACAGAACTGTAACATTCAAGTAATTAGTGAAACAAAATTTCAAATGCAGCCATTTAAAGGTACATCATCTACTTTTGTGCTGAATATTTTACTTCAAACTGAAAAGGTACATGCATCCATCTACATGTTTTATCTTGGCATATGTAGTCCCAGACAGTACCACATTATGTATATACAGACCTTAATTACAATAATTTGTATTTTCAGTGACCCACCGTTTTCCTGGCCCTGATGCACAATCATGTTTGCTGTGGCATGCAGACAGCCAAATGGCATTGAAGCACTGCAGATGAGTTTATTATTTTATAGGTAGTATGGTATTTGATTAATGTATTATCTAAAAACAGGGAATGTGTTGAGATAGAGAATGTAAGTTATTTTGAGAAATGAGTGGTCTAACATACTTGAATTATTATTTGAAAAGTACAGCTGAAACTCAGGGTATGCACATCAGCATGGCTGCTGATGCACGTGCTCCAAGGTACTTGCATGAGGGGACATCCTTAACTGTTGCACCATCACGTGTATACAAGGAGGGGAGAGATGTGAGACTGGTGAGCCTCTGCCTAATGCCAAAGGTCACAAGGACAGTTTGGTTGGCATTGAAGGACAGCTTATGCACCAGGCATCAGTGCTGGAGGTTAGTAAAGTCCAGTTAAAGCATGGCTGTGAGGTCAGAGGCAGAGGAGCCAAGGATAAAGAGTATCATGTTGACTGCATACATATGGATAGATGTAGTGGAACAGGCAGGGCAGAGGTCATTCAGGAAGGTGGAGAAGAGTAATAGGCCATGAATAAACCCTTGAGGGATACCCGAGTTGATAGGGAGTGGGGAAGGATATGGATTCTCCAACTGGATAACTTGAAACCTGCCCTCAGAGTAGGAGCAGAATCAACTGACTGATGAATCAGAGAGATATGCTGCCTTGAGCTTGTCCAGGTGGAGGGGGTGCACAACAGTGTCAAAGGCTTTGTCAAAGTCAACAAAAATTGTGAAGGTGACCAAGCCCTAACCCATACCAGATTGAATGGAGTCAGTAAACCAGGGGAAGGGAGGTGGTGGTGGAATGGATCTTCCGGAAGCTAGACTGGAAATGGATGAAGACGGTGGGTGAATCCAGGAATGGTGTGAGCTGAGATAGCACAAGGTGTTCTTGGATATTAGCCAGAGTGGGGAGAAGAGAGATAGGATGGTACTTGCTAGAAGAGGTGGAGTCACCCCTTGTGGACAGGGGGATGACAGTGGCCTGTTTCCAAGTAACAGGGATGGAAGTTAAAGAGAAGGCGAGATTGAGAAGAGAGGTAATAGAAAGAGCGATGGCATGGACAAAGAGATGAAGGAATTTAGGGTTAAGACCATCAGGGCTCACACTGTAGACCTGCATGCTATACTATCCCTCATTGAGACTGCCTTCAGTTCACAGTATACGGGAACATAGCATTATGATGTAATGTTATTTCCCACCTACAGTACTTACCCTATTATATTGTTGCTTCCTTATTCAGGAAACAAAGGGTGATTATGTAGACCTGCATGTCAAACTATCCCTCATAGAGACTGCCTTCAGTTCACAGTACAAGGGAACATAGCACTATGATGTAATGTTATATTTGTGGTCTTAGCGTGCTACCTAAGGACATTAGCTAATATGCAAAGCTTAGCATTATATACTGAAAAGCTCTGCTGTTTCCCCAAAGTAGTGTTAGACAACAATATTAGTAAGATCAAAGACATCAGTACCAGGCTTGCAGTGCAAAAAATTTAATATGCAAAAGTGCAAATAGCATACAAATTGAAGCAGCCACAAACTGTGAACAACAGCAGAACTCCTGACCAGGTTTCGGCCATAGGCTTTATCAAGGGATGCTGTTCAATGGTAGCTATGAGACATTTAAACATAAGTAAACCAATCCTGTAACAGAACAGATTTAAAGGTGCAGTGATTTATAAAGTGCAAGGTAATACAAAACAATGCTTATCTAGAGAGGTTAGGTTCACACTTATGTAAAATCATGGCAGCAAATAATAACCCGTAACAGTTCATTACTTGATATCATTCTATATAATTTATGATTAAGTAAATGACTAAATATTATTTGCATTAAAGTCCCCATGGGTTCTGCAAGTAAAATCTGAGTTTAATGCCTGCCGTCCCCTTGTGGCTGGCTTCGTATACTCAGGAACTTAGTGAACCACTTCAAGGGGAAACTAGAGGGAAAGACAGAGAGAGAAAGATTATTGAGAGCAAAATTAATGTTTGTAAACAATAAACCAAATATTTCCAGAAATGTCCATGAATTGGAAGGCATATGTCTTAAGACACCAGTGTACATGTCTCATGATGTACTATGAACCACTGTTAACACTTATTTTAAAATAATCACTAGTTTAAGGTTTTCTTCTCTGCTTTTGGATAAGTGGTATGATATCAATTCTGTCATTCAGGCCAGGTGGGTAGTACCCCCCTAGTTGAAAGATCCACATAGATTCTCTCTGTAACAGAAGAGCATGCAAATCCCCACCCTTTTTCTCAATGTCGCTTTTTCTATGCCACATAACTTGAATTCATGTTTTTCTGTAGGTGGATCTGCTCTTACATGGGCTGCCAAAGCATTAGTAGTGTCCCCGTTAATCATGGCCCATACATGTTCTCCAGCTCTCAGCTTCAAAAATCTAGTTGTTTTACCTACATAAAAACTATCACAGCTACACTGAGCAAGTTACACCACATGTGTGGAGTTGCATGAAATAAAGTTGCGAATATCAAAATTTTTTGTAGCATTTTTACTTGTAAAAGTTATTGTTTTCTCAATAAAGGTACAATATTTGCAGCATCCACACTTGTGGTTTCCCTTAGGTAACAACAATAACCAAATCCTCAGAGGTGCAACGGTGGATTGGTAACTATGCTTAAGGAGATCAGACAGGTTTCTTCCTCTTTTATAACTAAAGCTCTGGAGACCAGTGCCTTCTTGTGCAAATGTAGGATCTGACTCCACTATATCCCAGTGACATAACACTATCTGTCTTATAGCTGCTGATTTTCTGTTATAAGTACTCACAAAATTAATATGTCTATCTGTATCCAAATTTTCCTCCTTATGGGTAAGCAGGTCATTCCATTCTATTTGACTCACTGCCTCCTCAGCTCTATTGAGACCATCTGGTTTATAGCCTCTGCTATGGAACTTTGTTCTTAGCTCTTGACAGTTTCTTATGCAATCTTCTTCACTACTGTAGTTTCTTTTCACTCTCATACTGGGATTTAGGGATGTTTTCAATAATTTACTTGGGGTGACATCTTGTAGCATAAAGTAGGGTGTTTTGGTCCATGGGATTCCTGTGCAGATTGGTCTTTATTGTACCATCATCTCTTTTTTCTATTTTGAGACCTAGGAAACACACTTTAACTGAACTTGCATGTGCTGTGAATCTTAGGTTTGTGTTGGTGCTCTTCAACCATTTGATGAACTCATACAGCTGTGCCTCATCCCTCTTCCACACTAAAAAAATGTTGTCAATAAGGCGCCCCCCAGAGATCCAACCTATGGTTATAAGGATTGGTCTTGGGGCATCTGACAAATATTTTCTTCTAATACTCCAGATACAGATTGGCATATTTGTGGGCAAAAGTTGCCCCCATAGCTGCACCTTTAGTTTGCAGATATATAGTGTTCTGAAACAAACAAACATTAAGCTGTAGGACCATGTAGGCACTTTCACACAGAAAGTCAATCAAATCTTGAGGTCACGCTATCTGAGTCTGTAACCAGAACCTGAGGGCCTACAACCCTTCATGGTGGGGAATATTTGTATACAGGGCCTCTACAACAAGTGAAACCAGTAGCCAGTCCTTTTCCAATCGTAAATCATCCAAAATTCCCAGCAGGTGTGTAGTATCCTTTAGAAATGAGGGAAGCTGGCTAGCAAGTCCCTTGATGTGGGCATCAACAAAATGGGACAGTGGTCCAGCAAGCTGCCAATTCCAGATACTATGGGTCATCCTGGGGGTTCCATCAGGCTTCTATGAATTTTAGGTATCACATAGAAGCAGGCTCTAATAGGCCCATCTACTGTAAGGAATTAAAATGCATCTTCAGAAATTACATTATTTGAATAAGCACTAGTAAGCAACCTGTCCACTTCTCTTTTAAAGTCCATAGTAGGGTCCATACTCAGTTGTTTATAATAATTGATATTCATTAATTATCTATTACATTCTGCAATATAGTTACTGGTGTCCAGGACCACCACCGCTCCCTCCTTATCTGCTCTTTTCACAGTAATTTCTTTGTCATTCTGAAGCATTAACAGGGCTTGTCTTTATTCTTTGCTTAAATTATCATTCATTCTTTCCATCTGTGAAAAGAGTTTCTGAAACTCTGCTTCACAAACCTACTTGAATATTGCCACACTCATATTATAAGGAGGATTAAATGTGGGTGGTTGTTTGAATCTGCTTAAATCTATATCCTGCAAACCAATAACACTCCTTTCTTCTTCTTCTTTTTCTTCATAGGTGACAGTCCCTTCATGACCTTCTGAATTAAGGTCAGGAGCAGAAATCCCTGTGACATCAAAATCATCCACACTTAAATCTATACGCCCTCCCATATTCCTGTGCTTAGCCTAAAAAGCTTTTAAATTTAGGTTTCTAGTAAATCTTCTAAATTTGACAAAGAATTCAAATTGTGAGCTATCCGTACTTGGCACAAATTACAATCCCTTGTTTAAAAGGATAATTTCAGCTCCAGTAGACTCCCCTTTATAGAGGTTTACTACTTTTATTTCTTCTTTGAGGATTTGCTCCCTTTCATGGCTGGACCCTTGTTGTTTTCTTTTCCTTCCACCTCATATACTTCTTTTGGTCTTAATCAGTGCTGTTGTTGAAAACTCACTGCATGTGTGATGTTGGGAGGGACTTGTGGAGGGGTGGTCATTCTCCTCTCTCTCTTCTTCTTCCCCCTCTTCTAAAATATCTCTCTGTACTTCGCTGTTGGAACTACTCTTGCAAGTATAGCCAGAGGGTGAATGACCCCTATTTTTAAGAATGGACCTTGGTTGCCCTTATTGCCCTGTGTTCTTGTTAGCATTACTTGTTTTCTGTGATCTGTACCTTCTGAAACTCCTTTTATGTTCTGTGTTCCCATTAAACACTTGCCCTAAGATGTAGTCTTTTTTTCTCTTTCAAACTTTTCTAGCTTCTGTTGTTTCAATTTACAGCAGCATCTTGTTTTTCAAGTTTTTCTTTTCATTTTTTTTTCTAGAGTTACAGATTTCTCATGATCTTTATATTGGGCTACTTTAAGTTCTTTGATTTTTAAATCTTCCTGCTGCTCTGATTGTTGTCTACAATAATATTTTATTACACACTTCACTAGGGCTTTCAACCACTCCTACTGTGCTGCTGTTCATTCTACATTGAATTCCTCTCTATCTTGGCCATACCATTGCTTTTTAGTAACCCAGAGCCCTCAAAGGACTCTTCCTACCTTCAGTCCAGCTTCCAAATACTGTAGGTTTGATGCCAAATATGCCTTTGTTCCTTTAATGCAACACAGTCCAAATCCACAAATGCACTCTCAATTATTTCTTCTCCTCTGTCTCCCCTTCTGTTAATTGCTGCCGTTAGAAGTCAGAGTTGTGTTAGCATCCTCTGAAAAAAGCCCCAATTCTCCTTGTTCATTAAACAGCCAGTTCTGTAAATCAGCTTCTGCCCCAGTTGATAGTGCTGAAGAGGCTGTAATAGCTGTACTTGTCATGCTTCAGAGAAGAGTTTTTCTTTAAACACTGTGGGCCTGATTCCAAAATGACTTACGCATGGCACAAGGCGCTTTACACCAGATCCTATGGTGTAGATTGCACCTTGCAGCATGCGTTCCACATGTTAGAATTCCAAATTGCAGCTTGCACCATGCCGCAGGTGGGTTATGTCACAGGTGGGCTACGCTACCCATTATGCCCACAACCTTCTGCAGCATGGCACAAGGGTGGGTTATGGCAACACCTGTGCTCTATTCCAGAAGGGTGGCTGCTGTAGCCCACTAATGCAGTTCAAAGTTGGGACATGGTGCAGCAGGGTTAGACTAGCATGGAGGTGGTCTAAGGGGCATCTGTCCTGGCAAAACAATGGATGGCCCCCTGCAGCACCATGGTACACATATTCCTGTGCCCCACTCACACCCCCAACACAGTGATGCCTCCCAACCTGAGTCCATGGTGCCACCCATGTCCAGTGTACACTCTTCCCCCCTTGCAGCTGTGCCAACCAGCCAACCCCCCCCATGGCCCTCCTGAGGCTTGCAGTGGTTGTACAGGGTGAGGGAGCTCTGAGGGAGGCAGTTAATAACCAGCCATGACTTGTGGTACCCAGGTTCATTGCACCATTCCTGTGGCACATGCCTGCAGCTGCAGCAAGTTGCACTCCATAGGTGCCGGGGACCCTGGGGGCCTGATTCCAAGTCACGTGGTGCAAGCTGTGGGTGTATGTGAGTTACACCATGTGGCCCTATGCCAGGGACCCTGCACTGTATTCCAAGACAGGCAGAGTCCCTGGCACCTATGTCCCATGACTTGTGGCATTTGCAGCCTAGCACCACAGGAATGGTGCAATGGAACTGGGTGCCACAAGTTGCGGCCCACAATTTACTGCCTCCCAGAGATCCCCACCCCAAAACACACCTGCAAGCACCTGGTGCACTGGGGGGGCTGGCAGGGTGGCACAGATGTTTGTGGGCAGTGCAGTAAATGGACCCCGGTGGTCCCTGACATTCACGGGTTGGGGGGGCATGACTTTCCTGGGGGGTGGACATGGAGCAGGGCTATATGCTTCCCATGATGCTGCAGGGGGCATCCATCATTCTGCCAGGATGGATGCCCCTTAGACCACCTCCATGCTGGTCTAATTCAGCAGTGCCATAGCGGGTCTTGGAACTGCATAGGTGGGTTACGGCAGCCACCCTTTCATAATAAGGCACAGTTGCTGCCATAACCCACCTTTGCACCATGCCACAGCAGGTTTCAGGTGTAGTGGATGGCTTAGCCCACCTTTGGTGCAACCCGCATGCGTCATGGTGCAAGCCGCATCTTGGAATCGTGACTTGCGTATCTCATCATGGTGCAAGGTGCGATGTGGTTTGGCATAAATCACATTGCACCATGCACAATTCATCCTGTAATCGGGCCCTGCCTGTCTTGGAATAGTGTGCAGGTTCCCTGGCATAGCACCACATGGCGCAACTTGCATACACCCACAAGTTGCACCATGCAACTTGGAATCATGCCCCCTGTGTTTAAATTACCAATAAACCCCTTTTCTAATTCAGCAACCACAAATTGAAACTGGACTGCAACTGGTATAGGATGGAAAACTAAGTTTTTAATCAAAACAGTTGGCTACCATGAGAACGAGTAGGTAGCACATTTGCTACCTACTCACCCTCATGGTAGCCGAGTGGATTTGGATTAAAAACTTAGTTTTCCATCCTGTACCAGTCATAGTTCAGTTTCACTTTGAGGTTGCTGAATTAGGAAAGAGGCTTATCAGTAATTTAAAGAGATGGTGTTTAAAGAAAAACTCTTCTCCGAATCATAACAAGTACATCTATTACAACCCCTTCAGCAGTATTAATCCAGACTGAAGCTGGTTTGCAGAACTGGCTCCAAATTTAACATTTAACATTAATGACTACCTTGCGGACTTACCACAAGCTGATTGGTCCCAGGTCACTGCCTCCAGCGGCCCCTCAGGAGGTCTTGAACATTTTCTCGCTGTGTTCACTCCCTTACAAAACAAACATGTCCCCTTCACAAAAGGAGGGTGAGGGGCACTGTCACAAAATGGCTCCCTGGCAACCTATTCTCCCTCAAGAAGCAAACGGACAAATGCTGGGAGAGACACAAGATCTCCTTCAACAATAATGACCTCACAGAATACCGGCGACTCAGAAACTCAAGTAAAAGAGTCATCCGTACTGCCAAGAGCGAGTTCTGTCAATTTGCCCTGCTATCCTTGGCTAGAAATCCAAGGAATTTCTGGCAAAATATCAAAAACACAGTCGGAGGGTCTGCCAGAGTCCAGGTCACCAACATGCACATTGGCAGGGTCAGCTGTAACAACCACCTTACTATCACCAGTGCATTCAACTCCCTGTTCTCTGACCTGTCCGCTCCCTCTTCCCAGTCCCCCCTCCCCATGGCTTGTCGTCCATCCCTGAGTGGCCACACCCCCAGACCCCACCTCTACCTAAAATGGGTCTCTGTCAAAGATACCCAGAAGCTCCTTGCAGGTCTCTCCCCTTACATCAGGGTAGTGCACGACAGCCTAGAACCCAAACTACTTAGCCTGGGGGTATCTCTCCTAGCCCAGCCCATCACTCACATCTTTAACACTTCTCTAATCTCAGGAATCATCCCTGATGTCTGGAAAGTGGCTAAGGTCATCCCTGTCTTCAAACAAGGTGACCCGCAAGATTTCAAGAACTACCACCCCATTGCGATCCTCTCTGTGATCTGTAAGTTTCTTGAGAAGGTAGTTGCCTCACAGCTCTCCCACTACCTTCAGAGCTATGAACTTCTCTTCCCTGCCCAACACGGCTTTAGAAAAGGGCACAGCACTTCTACTGCCATTGCCATGGTGATCTCCATGATCAGGTCCACTACCAATCAAGGTAAGCTGACTGGAGCCATCTTTGTGGACCTTTCAAAAGCCTTTGATAGGGTTGACCACTCACCGCCATGCTCCACTCTTTAGTCTCTGGGCTTCTCCCCTCCACCCATGCCTGAGTCTCTGACTACATCTCCAGCAGGCAGTAATACACCAACTTCAACCGTGCCCTCTCTGACTCCTCTTCAGTGAACTGCGGGTTCCCCCAGGGATCCGTCCTTGGTCCAATACTGTTTTCCCTCTTCATAAATGAGCTTCCTTCTGTCACAGCACATGGGCGCTCCACCCTATATGCAGATGACCTTGTCATCCTCGCCAGCTTCCAGGATATCACCCTCATTAACTTCAGGCTCAACTCTGACTTCAACCTTACTCAAACCTGGCTTGAGGGCCATAAGCTAACCATCAATCTAAAAAAGGCCCAGGCAATGCTCTTTGGCTCCACGACCAAGACAAAAACCTGCCCTGCTCCCCTAAATATCCTTGGAGCAGTTGGCTCCCCCCTGCAAACCACGGACACTGTCAAGTACCTGGGTGTAACCCTTGACCCACAACTGGACCTCACCCAGCACATTCAGAACACATGTAATGCTACCAATGGCAAGCTCAGATTTGCATACAGAGCCAAAAGGAGTCTCTCCCCAGCCGCATGACTCATCCTAGTCAGGTGAGTCCTCCTACCCTCCCTCTGTTATTGACTTGTATCCTTTGCCACTGTCCCAAAGACCAGTCTCATAAAATGGGACACTACATACAACAGTGTATGCTACTTTGAGCTCTCTGCCCCTCATCTCATGCACCCGCTGTGAGCTTTACACACGGCTAGAGTGACTCCCACCCGATAAGCACCATATCTTTGTCCTCGGCAACTTCATTGACAATGTTGTCAGAACTACCACCCCTTCAGCACTCACTCTACCCCTCAAACCTGGAACCCTTTCCCATCACTTAAGATCTAGTGACTCACAGGACTTCCTGGTCCTAAAAACTTGCTCCCTCATGGGCGATCGGGCCTTCGCCGCATATGCGCCTGGAGTGTGAAACTCCCTTTCCACAATCACTTGTGCCATCCCCTCCCATCCCTGCTTCAAAGCCTCCCTACGAGGCTTCTTAAAATTGGCCTCTGTGCCAAATAGTCCCCTGGCTGTAACACTTCCTCCCAGTTCGACTGTTAGGGGGTGTGGCTCCTGTTTATTGAATGCACTTCTTCCAATGATGTTCCTGTAACCACTGCTCTGAGCCCATTCCTTGCCCTACTGTTTGTGGGATTACCCAGTCTACTCTTTTTTCTATATTGGTCTCCCCCTGTAACCTTCTATCCTTACCCCCATGAGGGTATGGCTGGCCCTATATTTGTTTACTTTGTTGCCTTTGTTTGAATAATGCTGTTACTTTACCTAATTGATCTTTGTTATGCCTGAAGTTCTTGTATGCTACCTTTTACTCTGTCTAATGTGCTTGTTTGTACCTTATAGCCTCCCGGGTCGCACCTGAAAATACTCTACCTAATTGATTTTTGTTATGCCTGAAGTTCTTGTATGTTACCTTTTACCCTGCCTGATGTGCTTGTCTGTACCTTGTAACCTCTTGGGCCGCACCTGAAAATAGGCACTTGGCTGTCTAGTGTGCTTACCTGGTTAACAAAAACAAATGAATAAATAAAATAAACTAATGAATGTGGAGAATTATGGCTTTTTTCAGAGGAAGCTAACATAACTCCGACTTTGAATGGCTGCAGTTTTGCAGATGGAGAGACATTAGAGAGGGAAGAAACTATTGAGAGTGCATTTGTGGATTTGGACTGTGTTGCATTAAAGGAACAAAGGCATATTTGGCATCAAACCTACAGTATTTGGAAGCTGGACTGAAGGTAGGAAGAGTCCTTTGAGGGCTCTGGATTACTAAAAGGCATGGGTATGGCCAAGATACAGAGGAATTCAAAGTAGATTGGACAGTCGCACAGCTGGAGGGGTTGATAGCCCTAGTGAAGTGTGTGATAAAAGATTATTATAGACAACAATCAGAGCAGCAGGAAGATTTAAAAATTAAGGAACTTAAAGTAGCCCAATATAAAGATCCTGAGAAATTTGTAACTCTAGAGAAAAAATTAAAAGAAAAAAAATGAAAAACAAGATGCTAAATTGAAACAACAGAAGTTAGAAAAGTTCAAAAGAGGTAAAAGAGACTATGCCTTAGGGCAAGCATTTAATTGGAAAAAAGAATGTAATGGGTTTCAGAAGATACAGATCACAGGAGAGAAGTACCATTAAAAAGAGCTTAAGGCAACAAGGGCATCCAAGGTCTATTCTTAAAAATAGGGGTCATTCACCCTTGGGCTGTATGTCCAACAGTGGTTCTGACAGCGAAGTACAGGAAAATGTTTGAGAAGAAGGGGAGATAGAGGAGAACCACCACCCTCCCCAAGTCCCTCCCAAAATCACAAGTGCATTGAATTTTCAACAACAGCACCGATTAAGACCAAAATAACTAGATGAGGTGGTAGGAAAAGAAAACAACAAGGGGCCAGGCATGAAAGGGAGCAAATCCCAGAAGAAGAAATAAATGTAGTAAATCTCTGTAAAAGGGAGTTGACTGGAGCTGGAATTAACCTTTTAAACAAGGCATTTTCCTGTGTCCCAATTACAGATATCTCAAATTTGAATTCTTTGTCAATTTTAGAAGATTTACTAGGAGCCTAATTGTAAAAGCTTTTTGAGCAAAGCACAGGAATATGGAAGGGCTTATAGATTCAAGTGTGGTTGATTCTGATGTCACAGGGATTTCTGCTCCTAATCTTAATTCAGAAGGTCTTGGAGGGACAGTCACCAATGAAGAGGAAGAAAGGAGTGTTATTGGTTTGCAAGATATAGATTTAAGCAGATTCAAACAACCACCCACATTTAATCCTCCTTACAATTTGAGTGTGGCAATATTTGAGACAGTTTGTGAAACAGAATTTCAGAAACTCTTTTTACAGATGAAAATAATTTATGTTAATTAAAGCAAAGAAGAGAGACAAGTGCTGCTAACACTTCAGCATGACAAAGAAATAACTGCGAAAAGAGCAGATAAGGGGGGGAGTGGTGGTGATCCAGGACACTCGTAAGTATATTGCAGAATGCAATAGACAATTTATGAATATCAATTATTATATGCAGCTGAGTGTGGATCCTATTATGTACTTTAATAGTAGGCAGTTTACTTACTAGTGTTTATTTGAATAATGTAATTTCTAAAGATGCATTTGAATTTCTTACAGTAGATAAGCCTATTACAGCCTGGTTCTATGTAGTACCTAAAATTCATAAAAGCCTGGTGGAACCCCCAGGACGGCCCATAGTATCTGGAATTGGCAGCTTGCTGGATCACCGTCCCATTTTGTTGATGCCCACATCAAGGGACTTGTTAGCCAGCTTCCCTCATTTCTAAAGGATACTACACACCTGTTGGAAATTTTGGATGATTTACAATTGGAAAAGGACTGGCTACTGGTTTCACTTGATGTAAAGGCCTGTATACAAATATTTCCCACCATGAAGGGTTGCAGGCACTCAGGTTCTGGTTGTAGACTCACGCAGCTTACCCTCAAGATGTGATTGACTTTCTGTGTGAAAGTGCCTGCATTGTCCTACAGCTCAATGTTTTTTTTTGTTTCAGGACACTATATATCTGTAACCTAAATGTACAGCTATGGGCCAACTTTTGGCCTCAGTTATGCCAATCTGTATCTGGGGTACTGGGAGAAAATATTCATCAGATGCCACAAGACCAATCCTTATTACCATAGGTTGTATCTCTGGAGATACTTTGTTGATAACATTTTTGTAGTGTGGAAGGGGGATGAGGCAGAGCTGTATGAGTTCATCAAATGGTTGGCAAGCACCAACATTAACCTAAGATTCACAAGACATGCAAGTTCAGTTAAAGTGTGTTTCCTAGAACTTGAAATAGAAAAAAGAGATGATGGTACAATAAAGACCAATCTGTACAGGAAACCCACGGATCAAAACACCCTACTTTATGCTACAAGCTGCCACCCCAAGTAAATTATTGAAAACATTCCTAAATCCCAATACATGAGAGTGAAAAGAAATTGCAGTAGTGAAGAAGATTGCATAAGAAACAGTCAAGAGCTAAGAACAAAGTTCCATAGCAGAGGCTATAAACCAGATGGTCTCGATACAGCTGAGGAGACAGTGAGTCAGATAGAACGAAGTGACCTGCTTACCCATCAGGAGGAGAATCTGGATACAGATAGACATATTAATTTTGTGAGTACTTGCAACAGAAAATCAGCAACTATCAGACAGATAGTATTACGTCACTGGGATATAGTGGAGTCAGATCCTATATTTGCACAAGAAGGCACCAGTCCCCCAGTGTTTAGTTGTAAAGAGGAAGAAACCTGCCTGATCTCCTTAAGCATAGATACCAACCCGTCATTGCACCTCCAAGGACTTGATTACCACAGTTACCCAAGGGACACCGCAAGTGTGGATGCTGCAAATATTGTACCTTTATGGAGAAAACAAAAAAATTTACAAGTAAAAATGCTACAAATATTTTTGATATTCACAACTTTATTTCATGCGACTCCACACATGTGGTGTAACTTGCTCAGTGTAGCTGTGATAGTTTTTGTGTAGGTAAAACAACTAGATTTTTGAAGCTGAGAGTTGGAGAACACGTAAGGGCCATGATTAACGAGGATGTTACCAAGGCTTTGGCAGCCCATGTAAGAGCAGATCCACGTACAGAAAAACATGAATTCAAGTTCTGTGGCATAGAAAAAGTGACACTGGGAAAAAGGAGTGGGGATTTGGATGACCTTCTGTTACAGAGAGAATCTATGTGGATCTTTCAACTGAGGGGGGTGTACTACCCACCTGGCTAAAATGATAGAATTGGGATCATGCCATTTATCCAAAAGCAGAGAAGAAAACCTTAAACTAGAGGTTATTTTAAAATAAGTACTAACAGTGGTTCATAGTACATCAGGAGATATGTACACTGGTGTCTTAAGTCATAGAAATTTCTGAAAATATTTATTGTTTTATTGTTTACAAACATTAATTTTGCTCTCAATAATCTTTCTCTCTCTGTCTTTCCCTCTAGGTTCCCCTTGAAGTGCTTCAGTAAGATCCTGAGTATACCAAAGCCAGCCACAAGGGGGTGGCAGGCATTAAACTTAGATTTTACTTGCGGGACCCATGGGGACTTTAATGCAAATAATATTTAGCCATTTACTTAATCATAAATTATATAGAATAATATCAAGTAATGAACTGTTACAGGCTATTTATTTGCTGCCATGATTTTATTTAAGTGTGAACCCATTCTTTCTGGATAAGCATCATTTTTATGTTGCTTGCGCGCATGTGCAAGAAACATAGTGCCATCATCAGAGATTTCGGAGGTGTGTCACCTCCTCCTCCAATTCAGTCAGTGAGCTGGCAGGCGCGGCCCCTGTAAACCAATGCATTTTGGAGCTGTCTATGACACGCTCCAAAATGCAGTGGCATACAGTTGAAAGGGGGAGCTACGCTTCAGTGAGCAGAGATAAGAAGCGTAACTCCCCCCCACACGCAGGCGTGCGCGCCCCCGCACCTACTGTGTAGCCGACGGGTGCCCAATCCTCGTCGGGCTGAGCCTGCCTCCCCAGTTGTAGGTGCCACGCTGGGAGCCCACCCCAGTGTGGCAAACGGTCCCATCAAGTCTTTTAAAATTTTTACCTGAAAACGAAAACGTCCCGCGCGCCTCCCTGACCCTCCCACAACCCGCACCCACCACTGCGCACTCCAGCTTCCCCACACCCCTCACCCCATACTTACCTCTGGACTCTGGCGCGACGATCTTCGTGGACCGGGAACACGCCTGCACTCTTCAAAGCCGACCGCAAACTGAGGAAATGCCGTAAGCTGTATAATGGGCTAGATGGGGGTTTCAACTTTGTGCATATCTCAGGCATTTTTGGGAATTTTGCAAATTTTCAACATGGGGTTTTGGGACCCCTTCTCATGAATCATTGTCACTGTCATGGCCTTATTCGGACCACGGTGATTTCGCCCCAGTGACCGCGCAGTGACTGTGAAATCACCCTTTGGGCCTGAATACCACCATGACAGTGACATCATTCATGAGAAGGGGTCCCAAAACCCTATGTTGAAAATTTTGTGCCAAAATTCCAAAATGACTGTTTTATTTAGCTGCATAAGGCGAGTTCCTACGCAGCCTCGTAGAAGTTCACGAATTTCAATATTTTCACTCCAGATTTTCAACATTGCCATTTTACCACACCTTCTTATGAGTAATATAGCTGTCATTTTTCACATCTCACCCAAAATGTGTTTCTGCCCATGTAGCACAGAATGGCGCAGTCGGTGTGCGAAATCAATGTACGGGACAAATTAAGAAAATCACAGTGACACTGTTCATGAGCAGAGGTCTTAAAATGGCTATGTTGAAAATTTGGTGAAAAAATTCCTAAAAATGACTGTTTTACGAGCGTGCGTTGTGCAGTTCCTACACAGGCTCGTAAGTTCGCAAATTTTCAATATTTTCACTCCAGATTTTCAACATTGCCATTTTACCACACCTCCTTATGAGCAGTACAGCTGTCATTTTTCACATCCTGCCCAAAATGTGTTTCTGCTCATGTAGCTCACAATGGCGCAGTCGGTGTGCAAACTCAATGTATGGGACACATTAACAAAATCACAGTGACACTGTTCATGAGCAGAGGTCTTAAAATGGCTATGTTGAAAATTTGGTGAAAAAATTCCTAAAAATGACTGTTTTACGAGCGTGCGTTGCGCAGTTCCTACGCATGCTTGTAAGTTCTCAAATTTTCAATATTTGCACTCCAATGACTTCCAAATACCTAAACAGCACATAGAAGCAAGCAACATTCGGCATTGACAAATGCTTGTTTATTACCTTACACTTTATATAGCACTGCACCATTAAATCTGTTCTGTTATAGGATTGATTTACTTATGTTTAAAAGTCTCGTAGCTCCCACTGACCAGCATCTCTTGATAAAGCCTATGGGTGAAACCTGCTTGGGAGTTCTGCTGTTGTTCATGGTTTGTTGCTGCTGCAATTTGTGTGCTATTTGCACTTTAGCACATTAAGTTTTTTGCACTGCAAGTCTGGTGCCTTTGTCTTTAATCTTACTAGTCTTTGGTGTGCTGCCAGGAACAGGCTAGTGAGACTGGGGTGGTGGTTCTCATGGTTTTATTTAGTCAGTAATATTGCTTATCTATGTGTATGCTCAAAACGTTATAATTGTGGGTGCCAGATGCTCACCTATTCCACCAATGAGAGCCGTGCACTACTTGGCAGATAAGCCATTACCCAGGTAACATACTTTCTTACTGCAAGTATATAATATGACGTATGTTCTTTGATCACTGAGTTTTCTGCATGATCATCTGGGTGTTTTGAGAGGTACCAAATTTCCATCTATTTAAGTAAGCTGTAGTTTGTGTGTACCAGAGAATAAACCTTATAGTCTGCAACACCTGTCTTTGCATGGTATTTTTCTATCAGGTTGGAATATTCTGCTAGAACCAGCTAACAAAGTGGCAACTGCGACATGACCTGATTGGATAGAACTAAACCAGAACAAGTAAAAGGTGTTCAGAAGTACGGGCATGGGATACTGTAGGCAAAAGAAACTATGCCCCATCATTTGAGTACTATACAGAATGACTTTCAGGCACTTCCATGCCTGGATGGGTCTGGGATCATGGAAGGTGATCAATCCTATGCCCCCTCATCCTACAGTGCAAAGAGGTCTGAGGGACTCTTTTTTTTTTTAAATTCAATATATTGTATTGATTTTCTTCCAAGAACAGAGCAACATATAGAGGGATGACAGTTTAGTACAGACAGCGTAAGCCAGCAATAACCCCGATTAAAGAAAACAACACCCCTCTCACGCCCCCACTGCCCACCCAAATCCCTCCCCTTCCCCTTCCTATTACCCCACCCCCACCAAAAACCTTGGGGAATCTCGAAAGAGTACAGATATATTCTCCAAGCTATCCATTAAAACTGGAAACTAAGTACCCTAAGTGAGGTATATAGTTAACCACCTGCCCAGTTAATCTATTGTGTTTTAACACAGATGTATCAAACATGGGTGAAAACCAGTAAGAAAGCAGGTGGAGAGAATACCCAGATACTCACTTCATGAAGCAGAGGAGAGTGAGCACAGGATATGGAGCTTATCACATCTTTTATGATAAACTGATAGCCTGCCCCTTAGGCCAGTGATAATTTTTTCTAAGTGAATGTTAGCCAGAAGTTAATTCATCCTCTCTGCATATGGAGTAGTTGTTTGGTCCTTCCAATGATGCAGAACCCCACATTTAACCAAGAGGGAAATTAGAGACAAATGGTGGTGCCGTTTTTTACCCTGATTTGCGAGTAGTCTCCCACCAGACATATTTCTGGGGTAAACAAGCCTTCTAACTCAAAAAGGGGGTCCATCTTAGATTGGATAAGCCTCCAAACAGGGGCAATTTATGGGGCAGTCCCAGAAAATGTGAAACAGAGAGCCAGGGTCCTGATCACACCTAAAACATAAAGGGGAGGGCAAGTTCCCCATCGCCGACAGTTTGGTGGGCGTGAAATAAATATTATGTAATATGTAGAACTGTGTCAGGCAGAGCCTATCATTTGAGGTGTGGGTATGAAGATTCTGCCATATCTGTTCCCAGTGAAATACTGTGGTAGGGAAAGAGGAGTACCAGTATGAGGACTGCCTCTGCACATCTGGGTAACATTTGGAAAATAGGGTAGATGCAAGCTGGGATACAGCTTGTGGTTGCCAAGCTAGAGCTTGGAACATGCAGAGGAGGTCATCTTTTTCATTAGACCAAAGGACTGGACCAAACCAGCTTATTAAAAGGTGCTGAATCTGGTAGATACAAAAAGTGCACTTAGGCAGGAGCTGGAATTGAACTAGTAGCTCCGGGGTGGTACCAATCTGTCCTTGGCTAACCAAACTATGAATCCTGATGTCTGCATCAGGAAACATTCCTCCAGGAGTCACCATTTACTCCTCTACCTGGAAGTTGGTATTGTAGCACAGCGGTTATGAAATATCTTTAAGGTTATCATATATGAGGGACTTACACAACTAGATATGGACCTTAAGCAGAGTATTAATAATGGTGTTATGGAGGGAAGGTGGCAGACTCTTAGAAGTAATGAAGAAAAGACTATGTGGAGAAATAACCGACCCAGATATCATATGACACTCAGTCTGAAGCCAGAGGGGAAGATATTTAGTTTCCTTATGGAGGAAGGGGCTGCAGTCCAGCAGAAGTATTTAGCCATGTAACTATCCTGGTAGTAATGATAACAATTGGGTAGTTTAAGGCAGCCATTTTGTTTCAGGGCTCCCAGATGTATAAAAGCGCTGCTAGAGGGGTTTCTTAGACCAAAGGAAACCGGAGATGATGCTATGAACTTTTTTAAACCAATTTAGAAAGAGATGAAAGATTCAGCATATTTAGGGGATAGAACAGGAGGGAAAGGACATTAATTTTGATGATACTGACTCTACCCTGCAGGAAGATATAAAGAGGGAGCCACCTATCTAAACCCTGATGAATCACAGTGAGAAGATCATCTAAACTGAGTTTCCTAAATCGGGCCACAGTTGGATCCAGGATGATATCAAGGTATCAGATCTGGGGAGCCCAGGACAGATGAAATGCTCTAATGTCTGAATAAAAGACTCAGGAGTTCAACAGCATTACCACTGATTTCTCTAAGTTTAATTTGTAGTTGGAGAACTTGCCAAATTCCTTGATTGTAGACAAATGCTGCTGGGATGGAGGCCATTGGATCAGAGACATGAAGTAGGATGTCATCAGCATATGCAGAGAACCTGGGGTCAAAGGGGTCCACTGAAATGCCTTTGAGAAGGGGAGAAATACTGAGCTGATGAAGCAGAGGTTGGAGGTATAAACTAAACAGTAATGGAGACAGTGGGCACCCTTGTCTTGTACCCGAATAAAGTGGGAATGCAGCAGAGAAAACACCATTGCAGTAGACTTTGGCAATGGGTTGCAAGTATAGAACCTGAATCCATTGGATAAAGTAAGAGGGAAAACCAAATATAGCCAAAATCTCAAAAATAAAAGGCCAGCTGACTCTATCGAAAGCTTTCTCAGCGTCCAAGGAGATCAATGTCATAGGCTGGCAGGCCTCCCTGGACACAGAGAAGATTTGAGAAAGCTTCCTTAAGTGATTAGAAGAAGAAGATCAACCTTTCACAAATCCAGCTTATTCATGGCTAACTAGATCTACCGAGATGTGAGCAACATGTGCGGCCAATATTTTGGCAAACAGCTTGATGTCATAATTTGTAAGGGATATAGGGTCACTCTATCCTTAGGTTTGCCTGGTTTAGGTAAAACCACAATAAATGCTTCTAACAGTATGGGATCTGAAAGACTGGACTCAAAAAAGTAGGTGAACAGTTAATGGAGCAAGGGGGTCAGCTCTTTTTCAAACACCTTATAAAAGTTAGATGGGAAGCCATCCGGCCCTGGAGCTTTATCCAATGGAAGCTGAGGGACATATGAACTTACAAACATACGAAAATACCAGCAGAAGCAGGCCTTATGGTCTATCGAGTCTGCTTGATTGTGCAGCTAGCCCCTTAACTTGCAGCTGCCCCACCCTCCCACCCTTCCCACCCCTCTTCATCGCAACCCCTCACCCTGCCCCATCCTCTTAAAGCTGCCCACCATTCTACAGGGTACTACCTCTTTGGGAAGAGCATTCCACCTGCCCACCACCTGTTCAGTGAAACAATGTCTGCTGATTTCCCTCTTGAATCTTCCTCCCTCTAATCTCAGCTGATGTCCTCTCATATCCCTCCCTCTTCTAAGCTGGAAAATCCCTTCTGTAGTAGCCTTATTTATCCCCTTAAGGTATTTAAAGGTTTCAATCATATACCACCATCTTTCCTCTCCTTCAGGGAGTACATGTTTAACTCTCCAAATCTATCCCTGTAGGACTTTCCCACCAATCCCTGGATCATCTTGGTTGCCCTACATTGCACCCCTCCAACAATTTGATGTCATTCTTCAGGAATGGGTGCCAGTACTGTACGCAGTACTCCAGGTGCAGCCTGACCAAAGATCTGTAAAAGGGAAGGATCACCTCCCCATTTCTGGAGGAGATTCCCCTCACTATACACCCCAGCATCCTGTTGGCTTTTTCTGCCTTCTTCCTGCACTGAGCTGAGTTGTTCATGCTGCCCGTTCTAAGCACCCCCAGATCCTTTTCCTCCTCGGTGCTTTCCAGCTGCACCCCTCCCAGCTGATAGCTCCTCCCCTGGTTCTTATCTCCAAAATTCAGTACCTTGCACATCTTGGCATTGAACTCCTGCTGCCATGTTTCCGACCACTCCTGTAGTTTGGTCAGATGCTCTGTATACCGGTCACATGACTGCCTAATTTGGGACATAAAATGAACTGATATGCTTTGTGTTCTCTGTTAGTGCAGGAAAAAGCAGATCTTCTCCAAATGTGGCCATCAGCACAGATCTGAAACTAGATGTCTCAAACTTCCTAGCCTTTCATGGGGACTGGGGTGATTTGGCACGGGACGCAAAATCATACGGGTATCCAATACGGTATGTATGCACCATGTATTCGGAAACCCAAAATATGGCTAAAAAGCATGACCAGAAGGGTCTAATGGTAGCCACCCTTTTTGCTGTCTTACAAGCACTGGAGATAGAGGTCTTAACTTTGAGAAAGGAGTTGGGATCTAAAACCCGTGAAATGGGCGAGCTGCAGACCAGCTTGGAATAAGAAATCTAGTGGGATTGTAATGAGGCTCAGAGTAAACTGTATTGTACTGTATAGGATTATGAGAAAGTTTTGCAGGATAAGAAGCATGTGTTACAAATGAATGATTTGTTGACTGGGATGAATGATACATTACTGAGTGAGAATAAGGAGTTTTATGATGAGTTAGGAAAGCACTAGGAAGTGTTGGACAGGGAGACTAGGGAAAATCACGAGATGAGTGCCATGTACAGAGTTTTGCAAGAGCATGCAGCTAAGGGACAGTTCAAAGGCAGGGATGGCAGGGTGAATCACTTGTAATGTAGAGCCAAGATGGTGAAGATATGCCGGATGCTGACGATCCTGAAGGGTCATGCGCTAGCTATGCATTACCCTCCGCCCATCAGCCTGATGTCATTGAAGGATGACGACAGTGATAACAGGGGTGTCCAAGATGGTTATCCTTGGGACTCCAGTGGATGGTAGCCATGGCCTCCACTGGTTGCTGTTTTGAATAAGCAGGACAAGAAAAAGGTAGAGACAATGATCAAGTTAGCAATCATGAAATCTGGAGTGTCTGAGGCACAGTCCGCAGCGGTCCAACAGGCCATGCCTGACGTGCTTAAAAGGGAGGTGGAGAAATAGATCCTCATACAGGGTGTGGCCACTGCCGCAGTGAAAGCTGTCATCAGAATGATAACAACTGAGCGGGAGGGGCATTCCCCTAGCACTTACAGTCTGCACATGCCAACCAAACAATAGCGGACAAAGTGGGCCATATGGGTCCTAATGACAATTTGAGCTGTCATTTGGAAAAAGTGAAATGTCACTGTGAAATGCTTAGCCTTCCACCCGAGCATAGAGTTCAGATCCTGAGACAAACAGTTGATCTGACTCTTTGGGCTAAATTGCCCTCAATGGTCTGGTTGAACAATGAAGCTAGATTTCAAGCTGTCACAGCCACCCTGCTGGCAGTTAACAATTCCGGTCTCATCAGTGTTATGCTGGCCCATCTGGTCAAGCAGTCTGCCACAGAGACACCAGCCCAATACAACAGCTGACCAAGGCTGGCATACAAAACTGGCAAGACTATGGCTGGGGAGGATTTGGATCAAGACTCAGTTGAGTACAAAAGTTTGTTTTTGAAAAATCTACAGCTGAGCCTCCAAGAAAAAGTGGGACTGCTGGTATACCCAGGGAGAGATCATGTCCACAGTATCCAGAGAAGGTGGAATGGGCCTTTCAAATTTGTATCTGGGACCTGACTTCTAAGGACAAAGTGGCTGCAGTGCAGCCCAACACTGAGCCCTCCACCCAGTATGTAGTGGAAGGAGAGTTTGGAGTATCAACAGGACAAGGCCTCCTGTCAGAAGGGGGGCTGAAAAAATAAGAACAACAGAAAGTATAGGCCCAAACAAAATCAACAGGGCCAGAAGGGATACAAAGGGTAGAGGCTCGGCCCTTTTTACAAGGAAATGGCTGAAGAGAACAATCGGTTCAGAGAATTTATGGCAAAAATTCAGTTAGTAATAATGAAGCTACTGACATTGCTGATGCATACTGTGTCTGTAATCCCATCCACCCCTCTGGCAGAGGAAATGCCTGAGGAGACCGAAAGGCCCCAGAAGCAGAAATCTCCTTATGCAGAAATACACCAGATACTCAATGAAATAAGACCCATGGGTGATCAAAGTCAAGAGGGATCGGACTGACGGTGTCATGCCCCAGTCCATATAGTCACTACCATAGTGACTGATGAGTCCGGATGTCCTTGTGTAGAAGTGCTGGTTGGGAGCCACCAGCTTGAATTACTTCTAGACACAGGCACCATGGGTTTTTTGCTACATCAAGATGATCCACAGCAGTCACCCTTGCCAACAGGGACATCCATGTCAGCCCAAACCTTCAAGGGGACTGTAATATCAACTTACAGGTCCAAGCCTATACCAATAGTTATAGGCACTTTGAAGATCAAGCACCGTTTTGACCTGATGGTGTTACATCATCACCAGAGCATTCTGGGAGTGGATTTCCTTGCACGCTACAGATGTGTGATGGATATAGCCAACTGACTATTTCTCCAAATGTCAGGTCAGTGTTCCATGCTATTTATCTTTGATTCACATAAAATGGCCTCAGTGAACCCCCAATGATGCAGAATATGACACCATAGTCATGCTGCAAGACTATGAGCTGTTTCACAAGCTCAAACCAATTATGCAAAAGCATCAAGTGGCTTTTGCAAAACACAGGCATGATTGTGGGAGGATGAACACTCTCATCCAAGTGGCTAGTAATAAGCCACTCAGACAGAGACAATATTCATTTCCTGTAGAGGCATTACCCTCTCTGAGGGCAACTATTGATTTTCTTCTGAAGCAAGGGGTCATTAAATCATCTGTGTTTACTGTCAACTCTCCTATTTGGCCAGTGAAGAAGCCCAATAACAGTGGGAGACTCACCATTGACTATAGAAGACTTAATCAAGTCACCCCCAGCTCTGCACCTACTGTGGCATCTGCCTAAGACATACTAAAATTGCTAAAACCTGAACACAAGTGATTCAGCACTTTGGACATCTCCAATGGTTTCTGGTCTCTTCCATTGGCCCCCGAGAGCCAATACAAGTTTGCTTTCACATTTGTGGGAAGACAGTACATGTGGAATTGCATACTACAAGGGTTCCACAACTCACCCTCCCTCTTCGACATCCACATGAGGGAGGCCATCTGAGATTTATCAACACCACAAAGCATCTTGCAGTATGTGGATGATCTCCTCCTGGCAACCAAGGCTTTGGAAAACCATCTGGAACTGCTGAATGAGCTTCTAGGCCTACTGCAGACAGCTGGCCTCAAATGCAACCATGCAAAGGTGCAGTTATGTCAACCAGAAGTTTCCTTTCTTGGCCTATGCATAACCACTGATGGCAGATGCCCTGCCCTGGAAAAGGTTCAGGGCATCCAAGGTATGCCACTTCCCACCAGTGTGGCTACCTTAAAACATTTTCTGGGTACAGTCAACTGCTCTAGGGACTTCATTGGTGGTGTTGCACAAAAAGCTGCATCTCTGTACGAGTTATTCAAGAAGGATGTCCCCTGGCACTGGGGACCTGGACACATAGCTGCTGTCACTACCCTGAAAAAGGCATTGGCCTCTGCTCCAGCTTTAGTCAATCTGAACCCAGACCTGCCATTCCATCTGGAAACTGCTACTTCTGAGACAGGCATATCAGTAGTTTTTGCACAAAAGGCAAACAGGGCTCTTATGCCTACTGCCTATGCCTCTCAAATGGTCTCTCCTGTGGAACAGAAGTACTCTCTGTGTGAAAGAAACCTTTTGGCAACCTATTGAGCTATCAAACACTTCACCTGTATTATAGGGTTTTCCCCCAGTATGCTACACACCAACCATTCCCCTACCAACTTTTTGCTGAATGATAGAATCAAGGATGGAAATGTGTCTGACACCAGACTCACTCACTGGTCATTCCTGCTACAAGATTGTGGCATCACTGTCCTTCCCACCAAAATGCCATCCATTTTGGCACATGGTCTCCTATATCAAGGGGAACCACATGAGTGTGGCCTACAGCCACCCATACTGCTAGACCCAGTCCCATTCCTAGAAGGGATTTTAACAGATCCCACGTTTTAACACTTCTTTACGGATGGCTCATCCTCATATTTTGAGGGAGAACAAATTACAGGATTTGGAGTCTTTGTTCTAACCACTTCAGGAAACACCACTGAGGTATCCAGAAAGTGTAACACTTGGTCTTCACAATATGCAGAACTTGCTGCTGTAGCATGTGCACTGGAGGTGGTCCAACAGGAAAAAGAGGATACCATCATGTTTTCTGACTCCTCATGGGTGTGTAACTTTCTTCCATTCTGGAGAACACATGACTATGCCTCATCAGAGGGTACTCTTGTAAAATACAGAGATCTGTTCATTTATATTGTCAGCCTTGATGAGCAATTTCTTTTCAGACTGTGAATCCACAAGGTGAAAGCCCATTCAAAGGCTAAACCCTTCCATGACCAAAAGGATAGAGCAGACACCTTGGCTTAGGATGGAGCTCAGGGGTGGTATGGACAATGTGCCCTCCCACTGGGGCACGCATAGTGGCTGCCAATAAAAAAACCAATGTGGTCCGTCTGAACCTCAACACAGTACAGAAAGCAGATCCTGAAATCAGAGAAGTATTTGATTACCTCTCCAAGGAAATGAAAAAGGAAATGTCTACAAAATAATAAGAAACTTTGGGGTATACACAAAATGCTTATGTCAGAGTTCATACATCAGGTCTATGACACCCCTACAGGTGGACACCAAGGGGTGGACAAGACCCAGCAGAGATTAAGAACTGTGGGATGGAGGCCACGGATGCTGGTGGATGTCCATGGACAACTGCATACCTTGTATGCAGAACAACCCAATTCCTGGCAAGAAAAACACCAAATTATTGCCCTAGAGGCAATCAGGTCCTTGGAATGCAATACAAATTGATTTCACTGGACCCCTGACCACAACCAGCACAAACAAGAAGTATGCACTTGTAATCACAGACCTCTTGTCCAAATGGATAGAGACCTTTTCATATCGAATAAACAAAGCAAAGGAAACCGCTAAAATCCTGGTGGACCAGGTGTTCACCAGGTGGGGCCTATCTCTTAAGGTAGACTCTAACAAAGGGACCAGTTTAACATGTGAGTTGATGCAAAAATGTTTGAAATTACTAGGAGTCAGCCAAAAATTCAACATTGCCGACCATCCCCAATCATCAGGAGAGGCATAAAAAGCAATCAGACAGATTAAGCTCATGTTGTGTAAATTTGAAGGGGAAAACCCCAAAAGTTGGGATACCATGTTGCCCTTACTGCTAATGGCAATCAGAGGGACCCCAGCAACAGCTACCCAATATACCCCCTTTTGAGGTAATGACTGAGAGGCAGATGAGACTATCTGAGCACTTGTGAAGTGATCTCAAAACCCCGACCACAGACAGGGTGTCTGTGGACACCTATGTGGCACAATTGAGAGACAACCTGTTAAAGATTCACTTCTTTGCAGCACAAAATCTGTTCCATGTCCAACAGCAATCCAAAATGTACTTTGACAAAAATGTCACCCCAGCCCATTCATTTCAGAACAAATGGGAGGGCCTCTATAAGATCATTAACAAATTGAGCCCAGCGGTGTACCAAGTGTGCCTTACAGACTGCAAAAAGCCAACAGATAAGTGGTTCCATGTGAACCAAATTAAACATTACAAAGGTGAATAAACTGTTTTTGATTTATGCTCCACCTCCATTGAGAGGAGGGGAATTTTCAAATAACCGTCTTCTGTGTACTTCTCTTTTCAGCAACCATGCTGTACCTCCTCTGACTCCTGATGGTGCTGGCAAGTGCAAGAGAACTGACTCACATTCAGAAAACATGAGCACATATGCTCCTTCACCTACTGACCCATAATACCCCATGTGGGCCTCCTTCACCGGAATCTGCCAGAGGAGTAGCCATCAAGGTTCCCAAAAACATAGTCACAGTCCATGAAGGCAAGGATGCCTACCTCAATGCTATTGTAGTTTCCCCTGACCAATCTACCCTACAGATAAAATGGGAAACTGATACCCCAAATGGACAACAAATTCCTGTGGCCTGCCTTTCAAAAGGGACTTTCCAAGGCTTGCCAAAAACCCACATTGCCCCAATGGAAATTTGTCTATTCACCAAACCCAACAGTAGCACTTCGACCTTTACAATCTCACTGCCATGATGAACCCAGACTTTTGCACAAAGTTCCCAAATGATACCTCATGTTAGTTTTGTTCTAGTCACTCAATGGCAAGTGCTGCACTTTTCCTTACAGTATTTCCATCATCACAGGATGATCCTATTCAATGCCCAGTTCAAGGGCTGGGTCCACCCAGTGGCTAGATAGCAACATCATTGCCTGGAACTCTAATTAATAACGTGCAGATCATACACATGCCAATGGTACTCAGTCCCACCTACTGGAACATGGCTGAATTTAGGTACTTCTCTAATACCATTGCTTCTAAATTTCATGCTGTAATGTTGTTAGGCTTAATGGTAGCTTATCAAGCACGTGCACAAGACCCTGTAACTAGGCCCCATACCACGGAACATTTAGATGTGTTCCAGCATCCCAAAAGGGCTGCTTATGCAAATGTAGCAAGCACAACAGGTGCTGTTACATGTTTAAAAAGAGAGAAAACATGGCTTGTAAGAAACCCCTGCCAGAGCCATGCCACAACTGCACCACAAAAGCAACAAACAAAGTGGTCTCAATAGGGCCAAGAAATGAACTCCTTACTTGGACACTATTAAAGCTACATTTATTTTTAAAACTGAAAAGCAAGTAAAACATTTCTACCAAGTACATACTAAAAAGAAGTAGCACCCCCTACCAAGCAGTTTGTCAATGTTTCACACCATGCTGGTGCTTTTTCAAGATGTCAGCAGTGTCTATACAACACAGTTTAAACAGCATTCCAGTGATCACTTGTGTGAAAATTTAAAGGTACTACATCCCAATAAATACACACACTCACCTATTACTATACTATACTAAAAGGCATACCTATCTAACCCAAATAAATAAATACAATTTCATTCACATCTAATTAGTGTGTCTTACTCAATACAGAAAATCATGGGTGAGATGAAAAACAAGAGGCAACCCCCCCACCAAAAAAAGTGCAAAATCTAAACCTCACAACACTAAATCTAAGGGATATTGGCACAAATTGAACCTTAAAGAGCTGCTGATGCCTCAAAGAAAACTTTGAAAAACATAATATTTAGGTACAATTCGGCTTGCATTCCATATGTGTTTAATAGACTTTTCCTCCCCATTACATATTACTGAGAAATTTACATGCTCAATATCCCTTAGAGTTCATCTGCCTCTTTTGCTTACTCCCTACTTCTTGTCATAGTCCTCTGTTGTGCCATCACAATCTGTTGCCATGAGAGTAATTGTGATGTCACAAGTAGAGCATTATCACTTATGGTATGGAGAAAGCAGTAGGAATAGATGAACTCTTCAGGAACAAAAATCCCATTTTCATGCAAATGGCCTCAGTAATAAATAATGGGGATGAGAAATGCAGAACTAATATGAAATATAAGCTGAACTGTGTTTAAATAATATGTTTTGTTAAAGTTGTGCTAATGGAATCAGCTACTTTTTAAGATCAGTGCAAAGTTTTTAAGGACTGGAAAAAAAGGTAAAGTGATGGAAAATTAGGCAAATAGGAAACTATCTACATTTTTTTAAATATGGTGGCAGCTGAAAGGCATCATTAAATCCTGGATAAATGCTTGCTCTCAACCTATATTGCCAATATATTTCTCTGTAGAGTAACTTGTTATTTAAGTCTCCCCCTCTGGGGTGAAATTTTACCAGTTCCAAACCTTGAAACTTGAACATATGTCCATGTCCCACTCTCTGGACATGGAGAGCTAAGGCATTTTCAAGTTTACTCAACTGAATACATGATAAATGTTCTTATATTCTACTGTTAAATTTATGTCCAGTCATGCCAACATAAAAACAATTGTACATACACATTGCCAAATAAATGACTGCTTCTGTGAAGCATGAAATAAAGTTCCTTACTGTGTGTTTATCGAGATTGTTAGGAATATTAAAGGTAGATCCCACTAGAATATAATTGCATGCCAAACAGTTACCACATTTGAAATTCCCTGCTGGCTAACTAGGTCCCTTGGTATATGTTGTTGGACCACTTGCACTGTGCACCAGAAGGTCAGACAAATTATTGCCTCTTCTGTAAACAAATCTTGGACCCTTCTCCACAATGTCCTTTAACTTTGGCTCAGCTTGAAATATGTGACAATTGTTCTTAATTACTTTTTCCACTTCTATGGCTTGCACACTATTAACAGTAATAACATTAAGACCTTTATTAAATGTTTTTTTATCACCATCCTTCTTCTCTTTTTTTATCTAACCCATGATATTCTGTATAGAGTAAGACACACTAATTAGATGTGAATGAAATGTTATTTATGTATTTAGGTTAGATAGGTATGCCTTTTTGTATAGTATAGTATAGTAATAGGTGAGTGTGGGTATTTATTGGGTTGTGGTATCTTTAAATTTTCACACAGGTGATCATTTGAGTGCTAGTTAAACTGTGTTGTAAGACACAGCTGATGTCTTGAAAAAGCACCAGTGCAGTGTGAAACGTTGATGAACTGCCTGGTGGGGATGCTACTTCTTTCTAATATGTACTTGGTAAAAAATTTTTACTTGCTTATCAGTTTTAAAAATTAATGTAAGCTTTAATAGTGTCCCAGTGCGGGGTTCCTTTCTTGGTGCCATTGAGCCCACTTTGTTTGTTGTTTTTGCTCTTACTTACTTATTTGGTACTGGAATGTCAATTTGGAATCAAGCTGATTTGGCTACAATTAAGAGTCAAATGTGAAAATGTAATGATGGTTTGGGTCAAAATGTCATGCAGCCTGTGCTACATGGTATAGATGGGATTTCACAAGAGGAAAGATTTACAGTGTACAACATGCATGATATTGCACTTGTGTTTAATGAATCCCCCCCAAAAAATCAATTAATTGATTTTCCAGAATAATAAAGAAGCTTCTGAGCATCACACAGGCAGGGAGATTCTTTGTTCATCTTATGGTAATTTTGTGTTAATACAATAACGAGTCTCTTCTGTGATCTGGTGTCAGGTAAAATTTCAGATTTAAATCATGATAGATGTGTGTGTAAATGGTATTGCCCTGAATGCCACACACTCACACACACCAGCAAATGCATTGATAAGACTGTTTCTTTTTCCCTAGCAACAGCATGCAACTTGGGCTATGTTACTCTGGAGGTGAGCGAGGCTGGTCCTTCTCTTCCAGGGACCGCTGCAAGCTGAGAGAGGAAGATGATGAATATGAGGATGAGGGAGATAGACTATAACATCTAGAATAGTCTGATCTCTCCTTATGACCAGACTCCCTCTGTCGTCGGTAACTGGGGGGCCAACGTTATGACACATGCCAATGTACTTTGAAAGAGACTATGTAAGTGCCTTTTACCATCTCTTTACCACACTTTGATCCAGTTTCTTCAGTGTTCAACAAGCCTGCAACCAGAGGGCAAAATCTACTATGAATGTATGAACTTACCTCCTTTTCTGGTGTTTCATCCTCAGCTTGATGCCTGGGTTGCCCCACACACAGACTGTTGTGCCAAACGAGGCTACCATTACTTGTGCAGATGTGATGTTGTCAGCCCTACTATCCCTCATGGAGATTGCCTTCAGTTCACAGTATAAGGGAAGATAACATTATGAAGTAGTGTTATATCTGTGGTCTTAGCACGCCACCTCCTGACATTAGCTAATATGCAAAGCTTAGCATTATATAATGAAAAGCTCTGTTGTTACCCAAAAGCAGTGTTAGTCAGCAATATTGCTTATCTATGTGCACATGCAAAAAGTTATACTTTTGGGTGCGAGATGCCCACCTAATCCACCAATGGGAGCCGTGCACTGCTCGGCACTGTTTGACAGATGAGACATTACCCAGGTAACAGACTTTCTTATTGCAAGTATATAATATGATGTACACTCTTTGTTCATTGAGTTTTCTGCATGATCACCTGGGAGTTCGGAGAGGTACCATACTTCCAGCTATTTAGGTAAGCTGTATTTTGTGTGTACCAGAGAATAAACCTTATAGTCTGCAACACCTGTCTCTGCATAGTGTTTTTCCATCAGATCAGAATATTCTGCCAGAACCAGTTAACAACACCCTTGTGGAGGTTTACAACAAAGAGGGCCTTAAGGGAAGCAGGGGAGCCAAAGGACTTGTAGGTCCACCAGGCAACATCATGCAGATGGAGTCAGGCCAGCAACTCAGCTGAGATCCATTGAAGGTGGGAACCTCAGACCCTGTTTTTTTCTATGGGGGCACAGAGATCCCAGGCTGACATCAATTTGGTGTTGAACTGTTGGAGGTAAATTTGGTGTTGAAATGTGAGAGGGCAGTGTTTATATTGCTAGCTGTAGAGATAAATGACCAGTCAATGGCCACCAAGTCAGCATGTAGGGAGGACAAGGTCAAACTATCTGAAGGACCAGATCTGTATGAATTTAGGGAAGGCTGAGGGATGGTAAATTTTGTACATGCAGTAAACCATGTGGTGATCACTGAGTGCATCGGGGAAGGTACCAACATCCACGATGCAATTGGTGTGGGAGGTTAGAACCCAGTAAAAAGTGAGTGACTGAGGGATCTGTGCTTCTGTCAGGTTTATTCAGTGATCAGTTAGGTATGTTGGAGAGATTTAATGTTTTGTCACAATTTATTTAGAGAGGGGGAGAATCAACTGAGGTTAAAAATCAATGAGGATGAGTAGCTCACCAGAGAAGGTATGAGAGGAGATAGTGGTGAGGAGCTCATTGACTGTAGGGGGTACAAGCTAGGACAGTAGTAGGCACCAAAGACAAATATAGGAACAGAACAGGAGGAGGGAGAGCTTGAGGTGGAGCAATTCATAGGCAAAGGGGAGGTGACAGAGAGTACAGGCTCGAACTGGATACTAGAGGTGAGGTAGACTGCCACTCCACTGCCCCTCTTAATGTGATCCTTTTGGATGATTAGTTTACCCAAGGATGGCAACTGCAGTATCAGGCATCTCAGGGGAGAGCCAAGACTCTGAGATCACCAGAACAACAGGCTTGAGATTAACCATGAGCAGCTACAAATGGTCATTCTTGGGGAGGAGGCTTCAGATGTTGACAAGGGTCACTGTCAGACCTTTAGGGAGATGACTGGGTAGGGCATGGACTGAGTTCAATATCCCCTGCAACTGTAAGCAATAGGGGAACAAGGAGCTTAAGGGAGCCTATGAGTCACTTATGGGGAGAGAAGGGGGTAGTAAAGTGCAGGGAGAATGAGAGGGGTGAGAAGGAAGGAGATACCTGCAGACTTCAAGGTGCAACCAAGAAGGAAAGAGTCTGCATGCAGCATGTCAGGGAGAATGGGATAAGGTTGGGAGGCAGGAGGAATGGAGGATGGGGGGAGGAGAAGAAGGGGGTAAGGCAAGAATAAGCAATGGAGGGAAGGAGGTCAGGGAAAATAGGAGGTGGAGGAGTATTAGGGTTAGATGCATCATTATCAGAGAGACAGCAAACAGTTTTCATCTTGTACTTTGTCAGTTTAGGTGGTGGGAAAGTAAGCTTCACCCTGGAAAGGAGTTGGATAATACAATAATTTGGGTGGGGGATGCGGGCTTCTCCCAGATAGGGAGGAAGTCTAAATGAGACAATGGGGGGAGCAGGCTTCACCTAGATAGGGAGGAAGTCTAAATCTAAACAATTAAGTGGATGTAGGCTTCACACAGATTGGGAGGAGACCTAAACTTTAACAAGTGGGGGATATAGATTTCATCCAGATTGGGAGACCTAAAATTAAACAATTGGTGGGATTTAGGCTTCAGCCAGATTGGGAGGAGATCTAAACTTTAATAACTGGGGGATGCAGGCTTCACTCAGGTAGGGTGAAGACCTAAACATTAATAATTGGGAAGATGCATTCTTTATCCAGATAGGGAGGACACCTAAACTTTAACAAATGGGAGAAGGTGGCTTTACCCAGATAGGGAAGAAATCTAAACTTTAGCAATTGGGGTGATGCAGGCTTTACTCAGATAGGTAGGAAACCTAAAATTAAACAATTAGAGGGATGTAGGCTTCATTCACTCAGACAGGAAGGAGACCTAAACTTTAAGAATGGGGGGGGGGTGCAGGATTCACTCAGATAGGGAGGAGACCTAAACCTTAAGAATGGGGTGGGTGGGGGGTGGATGCAGGCTTCACTCAGATAGGGAGGAGACCAAAACGTTAACAATTGGGGGATGGTGGTTTCACCAAGATAGGGAGGGAGGATACCTAAAATGTAACAGTTGGGGGGTGTAGGCTTTACCCAGATAGGGAGGAAACCTAAACTTTAACAACTGGGGTGATACGGGCTTCACTCAGAAAAGGGTGAAGCCTAAAATTAACAGTTGAGGAGAGTGGGCTGCACCCAAATAACTAAGTAGGTGGGGAGGACAGCAGCACACAATGCAATAGGATCCTAATATCCAGTAAGGAGAGTACAGGCAGGTGGCAAATTACCCTTTAGAAATTACCTCCTCTTCAAATCTACGAGGCAACTGAAAAAACAAAGCATATGGGAAGAAAACAATTAGGGCCCACTACAACTACCTAGCTAAAAGCAGTAAGTGATATATAACAGGAAATAGAAGACACATGTACAGTTGCAGTTTGTAGAGTGGAAGTTGGTCAGAGTCCCCCGGTATCCTGGCATTTCTCTCTGTTGATTCCCTTCAAGGACTCCCACTCCTTCTGTGCCAGTCATTCTGGGACCACTTCTGTGTGCAACACTAAAAATGTAGGATAGCCCACATCTCCAGTCCTTGCAAGTAGCTTAGTTAACTGTTGATAGGGAAATGTGTGGCAGCAACTCCTGCTGCTGATTCAGCAAGCTGGTGATAAAGATGGCAGGTAGCGTCAGTGGTCTGGCATGAAACGCCAGCTGAGGCTGCAGGCTGCAGCAGTGATAGTAAACTTACAGTACAAAGTCCAAATGTCCTGCCCTTGCAAGTAGTGCACTCAGCACAGATAGGGCACTGTGTTGCAGCCAATCCTGTTGCCGATCTGGCAGCTGGTGGCTGCTGGGGGGAGCCACTAAACAAAAGGCTCAATGACTCGGACAGGAAGATGGGAGCAAGTAGCATGGGTGGTTTGGGATTAAACACCAACTAAGGTTGCAGGCAGTGGCAGTGAGAATAACCTTAAACAGACCATCAGCCCCTCCCTTGCAAGTAATTTACTCATGGGTTACATCCTAAGTGTAGCAACTTGCACAATAGCTGCACCATTTGTCTGTCTGATGAGCTCATAAAAAAACAAAAACAAGAGGAACCATGGGAAGCTATAGCATCATCAACAACAACAACAATAAAAATAATGTATCAAAAGCTTGAATATGTTTGCACTATTACATTCAATGTTAGGTGACTGAAATAAAAACTATCTAGCTGATTAAAATTGCTTAACCATACAAAACCCTTTTAAATGCTTTTAAGTAAGTTATCAGCCTGTTCAATGGAATGTTCTGTGTTATGCTATGGGGTCAAGTGACAGGAAAAGTTGTGTAAGGGGTTGGGGGAATAATAATTTTCTCTTGCTTGGCTCCAGCAAGAATACTGTCATCAGAATCATTCCAGGGCTGCACAGCAGCACTGCATAAAAACTTGAGTTTTTTTGAGTTTTTTCAGGCAGTTCCTTGGGAACATTCTAACTGGGTAAGGAGAGATATGCTGTCACTGATGTACTGTAATATGCTGATCAGTTGCTGTAGTCAAGTAGTCTGAGACCCACCTGTGTGCCACTTGTCCTGCAACAAAGTGAGTGAGGCCATGTTGGCAGATGGTTTTAGTACTGCAGGCAACACATCAACAGTTTTGACTTGAAGGGATTATCTGACAATTAACCAAAATGCAACAGAGTTTTAGACTTCCAACTTTAAAGAGCAAGTACACTGCTTGAAATTAATGTTATTTTTACAACATACAAAAATATGGACTCCTCAAGCTTTGTCAGGATGGCAGCTAAATTAACTGGGGAAAGGGGTCACTCATTCCTGCCATTGAAGAGGCTTGAGTTAAATTTTCCCGGAGACTAAACTGATCTGTGACAAGCTACTCCCAACAAGACTTGCCAGAGTCAAAGGGGGAAACGGTGGATCACATCTGAGTTTTTTGAATGTCACAACCTTCTAGAAAAAGTATGGGATGTCTTAAGGCCTCAAATGATGACTGGAAAAAATAAAGGTGATTTAGAAACCAACTGTTACACTAACCAGAAAAATTAAGGGTGGCACTACAGAAAGCACTTTGAAACACCCTGCAGTTCACCCCCCCAAACCTCTGGACAAGTACCAATACCCTACTAGGCAAATATCAGTCACAGCCCATAAGACATCAACTCCATAGCACCATGCTAATATCTGACAACACCATAATAGCAAATACTCTGAATATACACAACAACCTCAGCATCCCTGTAACCAAATCACCACATCATCCTATTCAGAATGCTTCCATTTCTGAGGGTACCTACCCTGACCCCACAGGGGAGTTTGTGCTTCAGAGTCCTGTGATTCTGTCTCTCGGTGCATTTAGTGCACTTTTTAAAGAAACTGTGGATGCTGTGGAGTACCTTGGAATTCAGTGGGGAGTTTGCAACTTCAGAGCCTTGTGGATTCAAGCAACATATTCCTGGAACTGTGGATTTTGGTCAATGAGTGGAATCCTTCTTTGCCTGCTTCTTATTACGGTGAGAGCGCATGGAATATCAATGTTAGAAGTGGATTTTACTGCTTGCCTGGAATTATTATTGGGGTGGTAAGAGTGCCTGGAAACCAGGGGCAGTAAATAGAGGATTTTTTGATTTCCACCTGAATGTGTTGAGACTACTTGCTTGGCGTACCAAAGATGGAAAGAAGCATCTTGTCCCCCTGAACTTTTAGGTAGATGCTCCTTTCCTCTTGGTGTGGATGATTTACAGGGTTTTGGGCTGTTTGGGGAGGAGATGCAGGGATTTGAACTGGAGGGCTCTTTCCCCTGTGGCTGTTGGTGGGGGGACCTCAGCGGCTGGTGGGTGGCTGGGGTTATGGATTCCTCTTCTGGAGCAGCCTGCTACCCTTGTGAGTTTTACACTCCTGTAGAGGGGGGAAATTGCATTCTGCCTTTTGGGCCATGGCTCCTGAGTAGGGATCATGGCTGAATTTTGGGTTGTGCTGTAGAGGGAACTCCTGGGGGCTATATGGTGGTGGGGGTCCCTTTTTTGGGGGTTCCTAAGGTTTCTCTGTGGCAGGAGCAATTGCTTCTCTCCCAGGGCCCTGTTTCTGAGTGCAACCCCTCAGCCTGACCCTAACTTTGGTGTCTTGGCCTGTGTATTGGAGTGTTTCCTGGAAAGGACTGAAGAAGAACTGGTCTCTGGGAGGAATTTTTTGGAGACTAGATTAGGAGAGAGTGAGAGCCCCCTCTTGCTACCTCTAAAGGTTATTTTGTTTGAAAATCCTCATTTGTTTTTAGACGCTGATTTACTGAGACTATAGCGAGACTTGTATTTCTTGATTTTGCGCTAGAATTGAGGGAGGGTAAGAGCCTCTCTTGTTCCAAATACGCAGTATTTTCTGGACATTCTTGGACATTTGTTTATTTGGACATTATTTATTTGGATATTTTTATTTATTTTGTTTGTTTGATTTAATTTTTGTTATATTTTATTTGTTTAATTTGGGTTGTTCATGTTTTTGTTTTGTTGGGTTTAGTTGTGTGGGTGTGGGGTTTTTAATATGTGTAGAGGGCCTGCCACCACGGTCATATGTTATACGTCCTCCGCTCTTCGCGCCATCCACCCTTTCTCCACCTTGCCATTACAGTTGTCAACTTACCAGCACTGTAGAGTGCTGGGGATTGTGCGCAGGGGGAGGAGGGGTTTTGGGGGTAGTAAACAATGGAGGACGAATGAGCGGGTACATTGTATTGGGGTAGTGGAAACCAGAAGACACCCTGGGGTGAAATGGATTCTGAAGCGAGGCCATTCTTGCCTGGTTTCCATACCCAAGGGCACCACTACTATTGATGGTACTGAGCAAGTGGTTTGTACTGCTCCTGAGACCTGTCCAACCCAGTTGGTGTTGTGTAATGCCAGATCCATAAGAAATAAGATTGCAGTTATTGCAGATCTTGTGGAGTCTGTGGATCTGGCTTGCATTACTGAGACCTGGCTGGACAAAAATGCTGGTCCAGTTTTAGAGGCAGTAGTTCCAGCTGGGTACTCGGTGTTACACCACCCAAGGCTGAACTGCAGAGGGGGGGGTTGCAGTCTGTTTCAAGACTGAACTGGGCCTCACAAGTGTACCAGTTGAGGGGGCTGAGTCTTTTGAGTGTACTGTAGTGGCAGGTGTGGGTTGTAGAATTGTTCTCATTTACCATCCACCAGGTGATGAGAAACATTTTCTACAGGAAGTAGCTGATTTCGTCATTGACATGGCATTTGAGTCACCCAGGCTGATGGTCCTGGGTGACTTCAGTGCCTGGGTAGATGATGAACTCTCACAGTTTGGACAACATTTCCTGCAATTAAGGACATCTTTGGGCCTCACACAAGTGGTTACTTCTGCCACTCCGTAAGAGTGGTCACTCCTTGGACTTGGTTTTCCTCCTGGGGAATGATGCCTCTGATGTTGGGGTGGAACCCATCAGTTGGTCTGATCATTACACTGTGGGGTTCAATTTTTGCACCCCCCCTTGTAGGCCACCCCTGTGGAGATGGTTAGGTACTGCTCTTTGAGAGTTATTAGCTCTATGGGCCTGGCAGCGGTGCTTGACCTATTGGAGTTTTCTGGAGTGAGCGATGATCCAGATGCCTTGGTGTTGGCTTATAATAGGGCCATCTACTCAGCTCTCGATCAAATTGCTCCTGTCCACGTTCGTCCTCTCCCCCTTTGACCTCAGTCTCCATGGTTTTATGGGTCCTTGAGGGAGATGCGGCGACAAGGACGAAGGTTAGAGCATAATTGGTGGAGAACTGCCCTCGATGCCAACCATCTTAGACTGATGGAACACTATCAACTCTATCATTCTGCAATCTCTCGTAAGCAGGCAGAGTTCCTGTCCAGGGAGATTGCGGCTGCTCAGAACTGACCAGCTCAGCTTTTTCGAACTGTTGACAGACTGTACAACCCAGCCTGTCTTGAGGGTCGGAAAGCCTTTTCACTAATAGAGTGTGATGAGCTTGCTCACTTCTTTGCAGATAAGGTGGCTGACATCAGGGCAGAGCTCCAGCCTGCTTCCTCTATGGGAGAAGCTACTGATCGGCATTTGGTCGCATCCTCCAGTCACTCCCTGGAGTTCCTTTGACTGGCCTGAGTTCATTGATGTCATGAGGAGTGTCCATAGTATGCACCCTACTAGCTGTAGTTTGGATCTAGGCCTGACTTCCCTGATAAAGGGTTGTCTTGATATCATTGGTCCTGTCCTAGCACAGATAGTCCGGTGCTCCTTGGATATGGGTGAGTTTCCTAGCTCCCTGAAGGAGGCGGTGGTGACACCCCTCCTGAAAAAAGCTTTCTTGGACCCAGGCTGCTTTGCTAACTACAGACCGATCTCTAATCTCCTCTTTGTTGGGAAGATTATTGAGAAAGTAGTGGCTGTACAATTGGAAAACCATTTAACCATCCATGACATCTATGACCCACTCCAGTCTGGTTTTTGAAAGAGGCATAGTACCGAGACAGTACTGGTTTGGGTGCTCAATGATCTCTTGATGGCTAGAGATCAGAAGATTCGTTCCATCCTAGTTCTTCTTGATCTCTCATCAGCCTGTGACACTGTGGACCATGGGGTACTTCTCGCGCACCTGGAATTCATCTGTGGCCTGTCAGGTACAGTTCTCAGGTGGTTTAGATCTTTCTTCACTGACAAAGCTCAGAGAGTGGTGTCAGGGATAAATTCTTCCCACCCAGTCTCTCTGTCATGTGGGGTTCCCCAGGGCTCGGTGTTGTCCCCCATGTTGGTCACAGTGTGTATGCTGTCCCGCGGAGACATTGTAAGAAGGTATGGGCTGAGGTTTCACTGCTATGCAGATGATACCCAGCTCTACCTATCTTTTGCACCCGACCTGGCTAGAGCTCTCTCAGTCTTTAATAGCTGCCTCACTGAAATCCAGTGCTGGATGAATTCAAGCTGGCTGAAGTTGAACTCAGAGAAGAGGGAGGTAATGGTTGTGGACCCGGGTCATAAGGTAGAGGGGGTGGGAGTTGGTCTTCCCTCATGTTTATTACTGGGAGGTGTCCAGCTCCCCACCTCTGAACGGGTGCGGAACCTGGGGGTGATTTTTGACAGTGAGCTGACACTTCACTTACAGGTGTCGATAGTTGTCAGACTTTCCTATTACCATCTTAGGAACATTGCCAGGATTAAGCACCTTGTTCCACCCACGGATTTGCCAACATTGGTCCACGCCTTTGTGTCCTCACACCTTGATTATTGCAACTCCCTGTATCTAGGGCTTCCTGGGGTTGATATCTGAAACTTACAGCTGGTGCAGAACACTGTGGCCCGGTTATTGACAGGTACGTCTCGTGCCTGTCATATTTCGCCAGTGCTGCGTGATCTGCACAGGCTGCCAATTCAGGGGCAGATCATCTTTAAAGTTGGTCTTTTGACTTACAAAGCCCTACACAGACAGGGTCCAGACTACTTGAAAGAGCTTTTGGTTCCCTACTGCCCTAAGTGATCTCTCCACTCAGCGGACGAGCGGTTGCTAGAGATTCCGAGGATTTTTTAAAATCTTAGGGTGCTCCTGCCTTTATGTATGCTGCTCTGACCCTCTGTAATACTCTACTCCGACTGCTTCATCAGTGTGCATCTGTGGAGGAATTTAAAAAGGCCCTGAAGACCTATTTGTGGTCGAAGATTTATTTTAATTAATATTGTGATTTTAGGAGCTCAGATTATTATGTATTGGTTTTATTTATTATTTTGTCAGATATTGTAAGGCGCCTTGAATCTAGAAAGGCGCGATATAAATAAAGCTTTATTATTAGTTAGTATTATTATTGAAAGACCAAAACTCACTTTCTGTTTCTAGGTGATAAACCAGTCTTAACTCATTATGTACCTCAAAGAGCATGGTATGTCTAAAATTGTAGTTTCTGATGGAACAGAACCTTCAGTGCTTAAAACTGCTCCTGGCCAGTTGTGTGCACCTACTGGATACCTATATTTTTCAGTCTCTCCCTCTATACTGAGACTATACCAAAACATGGAAAAAAGTAATAGTCACCTTGCTCCAAAAGTCAGGACCTTCCTCTAACCCTAACAATTACCACCCGATATTGATGTTATCTACAGTACACTCAACAAAATTTTCAGATAGTAAGTATACAACTGATGGGGCTTATTTTAGATTATAGCCTCCTCCCTGATGCACAGTGTTGTGTATTGTCCCAACCACACACCCAGCACTGCCTTGCTTTAAGTGACAAATGGCTTTGTGACAGCCCCGAATGAAGGATACCTTGTTGGAGCAATCTTCATTGATCTCACCAAAGCCTGTGATAGTGATAGTGATTGCGATATTCATAACTTCTCAACAAAGCTACATGACTTGGATATAGCTCACAAGTCCCTTTTCTGGATCAAATATTGCCTTTAAAACTGGTCCTGGGTCATTAAAGTCAATGCACTAACTTCCCCTCAAAATGCACTCAGCCTTTTGCTCCAACAGGGGCCCATCTTTGGTCTTCTTCCCATCAACATTTTCATAAAGGGATTACCAATCATCTGCCTGAACCCACACACCTATATCCACTATCACACATATGATATGCTAATATATACCATAGCCAAGACAATCTCTGAATTACAGTAAACAGTATTCATCAAGATGTATTTACTGAAACTCAGACCAGGCATGGAAGTGGCTATTGAACAATTCAAAAACCAAATGCATTGCTGTTCAGTGGAAAAACAGTCTGCAGCTCATTGCAAGTCACACAGTACTCTCAACAAGACCACCACTGGAAAACCACACCACAAGTGCAGACTTTTAACAGTCATATTATTCAGACCCTTTTTTGGACTCAAACGTTAGGGGTTTCTGGGTAATTGTAACTGTCGGGACTGTATGAGTGTTAAAAATGTTTATTGTAATATTTATATACTTCATTATTATTTAGTGTGTCTGACTTGATTGGGGATGGTTGGATGAGTGATTAGTGTGTGACTGTGCTATGAGGGAGTTGAGTCTGGGGTAGTTTGTTTGGATGACTTGTGGGGCTTTTGGGAAATTGTTTGTTGGTGGGGGGTTGAAAGCCTTGGATTTTTAGTTGGGCTTATGTGTCAGGATGTATTTAGGGGGAGCCAGTATAACCTGAATCTCCTATTGTGCTGAGCAGCTTCCTTAGCTCCACCGATTTGGCTGACCCCCCCAGTCCCTGCAGTGACTCTTCATCGGTGTGGGGAGGTGGGGACAGCAAAAAAGTTACGTCACAGATGAAGTTTTGTCTCTGGAGTGGGAGATGGGTAGGGTAGGATCAGGAGTAGGATAAGGAGCCACCCCAGGATAAAATGGAACCAGGATATGGGTGTGCCCTGCCTGGTTCCTATCCCTATGGTTCCTGAAACATTACTGGATATGGTAGCTGTTGATCCCACCAATATGGGTCCTCCCCTTAGGACAAGTCTTTGTAATGCCAGGTCCATCAGGAATAAAAGCACTATGATAGCTGATTTTGTCACAGATTCCTCAGCAGTCCTGGTGTGCATCATCAATACCTGGCTGGGGAACAACTCTGATCCTGTGCTGGAGGCAGCCATTCTGCAGGACTATATGGTGGTACACTGCCCTAGGTGGGAGTGTGTGTGGGGGGGGTTATCACTTTTACATCTGGCCTGAGACTTACAGCCTACTCAGTGGACCAAACCAGGTTGTTTGCATGTGTGACCATTAAGAGTGATGCTGCAGGTGTGTGTGTGGGGAATCCTTCTCTTTTACCATCCCCCGTGTTTCAGGAGAGCATTTCTGCAGGAATTTGGGGAGTTTGTTGATAGTCAGATGTTGGAGTACACCAGCTGGCTTGTGCTGTAGGATTTCAATATCTGGCCCAAAGGATGAATCCCTTCTGCCTATTCAGCAATTGCCCCAACAGTTGGAATTGTTAGGCTTCACACAGTTTGTTACCTCTGCCACTTATCAATTTGATCAAACCTTGGACCTGGTTTTCCCACTGGAACCATAGTTGTTTAATATCGATGTTGACTCAATCAGTTGATCGGATTATCGTACTGTGAATTTTCAGGTCAGCCCTCCACCCCCTCAGAGATGTGTAAATCCCCAGGTGGAGTTAGTTCAGTTTCAACCTTTAAGAAATGTGGAACCTTGTAAGTTCCTGTTGGTACTGAGCTACTCAAGCCTGTTGCAGGTGTGTACTGATGGGGTTTAGAGTGTGTGGAAGCTTATAACAGGGCAATCACAGTGGCGCTTGAGTTGCTCACATCATTTTTTGTACACCAGAGAGTCTTCTAACAGAGCTCCACCTTGTTTATAGAGAAGCTCAGATGGTTGAAGGCCAAAGGATGGAGACTGGAGGGTTCCTGGCAGAAACTTGGATCACTGGAGGATAAACTGACCCTGAGAACTCATTATAAGGAGTATCAGGGGTTCAATCACTCTGAGAAAGGCAAAGTTCCTGTTGCAGGTGATTACTGCAGAGTCAAACTGACCAGCTCAGCTCGTCTGCAGTGTGGACAGGCTATTACATCTGGCCTGTTGACTCACTACTCGGGGTAAATGGAAGATGACTGGAGCTAGCTGCCCAGATATTAAGGAGTTAATACCAGTAGCAGGTGTCAGTGAGAAGCCTGTTTTTATTTTATAAAAGGTATGCCACTGATGCCACATCGATGTTTATTATTTTAAGCTCACTGACCTTTCCAGATGAACTTTGAGGCTCCAGTTGGTGATTGAGTCGAGGGTGATGGAGTCTGGCCTCTGGGCCCCCTCACTTGTCTGGGAGTCCTATTGGGGGAGGAGCTCACTGAGTGTGGAAGAGTACCCGGTGGAGTCTGTGGAGGCTTAATGGCCAGAGCAAAACTAGGCCTAAACAGAAGAATTCAGGACACAACATTCTCTAGTTTACCTTATGTGCAAATAGCCTGAAATTACTTTGAAAAGGATACTTGAAGGTTTTGAACTTCTGAGAATAAGGGACTTAGAAGCCATTTTTTATTTTTGTTATTTTGAGTACAGGCAGCTGTGCTGTGTTGCCCTTTTATCTAGTTTTAGCTCCGCTCTGTTTTTCTCCTTTTGTAGCGGAGCATGTAAAAAGGATTAGTGTTTAATAGTAAACTGTGTGATATGTGTAAAATGGTGTCTTATATGAAATAGTATTCCTTTTTTTTATTTATTTACTACTTTTGAAAAAGTAAAGGGGGATCAGGAAGTGGCGGTCCTATGCGATCACTGTTGCACGTGGACTAAGAGTTTATAGTGCATGCCCAGGTGTCTCTGTGACATAAGCACCATTTTTTAACTGGATCAGAGCAGTGGGCAGTGTTGAGAAGAGAAGCAGTTGTGCAGTTTTGTGTGTTTTTTACTTTTTACCCTTCTTTGCCCCAATAGCTTATGTGCTCTCGTATTTAGCACGTGGGGAGCATAAGAATGTCCCGTTTAGTGGCATACAAAAAACAGCTGTTTATCTAAATGAGGAGTGAATAGCTAGGGGACTGCACTTAAATTTACAACTGCTGCTCACTGAATATTCCTGCTGTGGTTTTTTGGACCAAAAATATTCCAGATAAGAAATAGATATAGAACTATTGGAAATAAGTAAATTTGATTTGTAAAAAAAAATAAATTTAAAGGTTTTACTCAATTAAAATATTCTAGATATTTGTAAAGCTTATTTAAAGCCCATACAATATAATATCCATATATGTCTATATGATTCAGTACTTAAGGTTTGGATGGGTTAAGGATGAAACAGCTATCCTTGTTTGTCATTACTAGTGTGTTACAATTTCTTAATTACAGTGAAAAAGTTGATCCTGTGACAGTTGGGAAATCTCCCATTGGAATTAAATAACAAGCAAATAAAGATCAAAGGTACCTCTAGATATCAAGCAGTATTATTGGGGGGTGTGGCTTGGATGATGAGGAAGATAACCGCTTAAACCTCCGGCTCAATCCCCAGCCAACAAAATCCGAAAAAATCCACACTTTTTCAGGGATCCCCATCTCCTCTACACACACCCGTGTTGCCCTGGCTCCTTAAATTTGGAGAATGTGGGTTTATGAGTGGCTAACTCTCCGGCAAATAGCTTCAGTGGCGCCAGGTACTGGGTGACTCACTCCAGCCCTGACTCGGCCTTGCAACAGCGCTCTGGTGGGTGCAGTAGCTCTTCATCGAGCATCCGGTAGTGGCCGCCCAGTGTGAGTATAACCAGCAATACTAAAGACGGGCTCGGATCCCCGCTTCGGACTACATTGTGGTACTGAGACTCTTCTACTGCTCTGGTATGACCTCCCTACCTGCCAATGTGCAACCCTGCAGCCCTACTTCCGGGGGTGCCAATGCTCAACAAGTGGATATCAGTGCCTCACTACTGCATATCACGGCAATGTTAGAAACTCTTTTAACAAGGATGGACACCATCTTCACAACTTTAACTGGCACTGCAATGGAGGTGAAGGTGCTTAGCGACAACATGAACGCTGTGGAACAGTGAGCAGATAACCTGGAAGTGGACTGTACTAAAATAAGGCACAAGCTCAAAGATCATGACGAGAAGTTGGCTGTTCTATGGAGGAGAGCAGAGGATCAAGAAAATAGATGTAGACGTAATAATATCAGGATTCTCGGGTTTCCTGAGGGAGTCGAAGGCCAGAATACAGAAAGATTCCTCAATGAGGAGATTCCTAAAATTCTGGGTGAAAGATGGTCAGGCCCAATCGAAGTGGAAAGGGCACACTGAATCCCCAGTGGTGCCAGATCTCATCAGCGGTCCTCCCGGCCCGTTATTGTCTACTTACTAAAATATTCCACTAAAGAAAAGATTCTCAGGGCAGCCAGAGATAAAGGGGAGCTGCTATGGTGGGGGGCCCAGTCATCTTTCTTTAGGGACTTTTCGGCAGAGGTGGTGGCCCGTAGAAAAGCTTTTCTACCTCTAAAAAAGCTGCTGGTGGAACAAGGATTTCAGTATGGATTCAGGAATCTTGCTTACCTTCATGTGTCCCGAGAGGGTCAAGATATAGTTGTGGAGATGCCTCAAGAAATTGAGGAATGGGCCCATAAATACTGGCCCAGACTACCTATTAGAACTACAGTTCCCAGGAGACTCTGGGCACCAGGACCTAGGTCATGGGACCAGTAAAACAAATCTTTAAGGGAAGCTTCCTGGGAAGACCAGAATCTTGGCTGGACTGTGCTACCCTCAAATGCCTCCCCCAGGTCTCCTCTGCCCCATCACAGCACAACAGAGGGAACCATCCACCGCAAAGATATTCAGTTAGGGTCTTCAACCCCTTTCCCTCCTGCACTACCTAAGTGGGGCATAACCCAACTGACTAGAGTCTTGCAGCATTCTCTTAGTAATCAAGGCTGCACTTCTAAGGGCCCAAATGAAGCGCCGCCTGCCAAGCAGACCAAAGAAGAGCACCACAGTTCTAGCTTACTGGGAGAGGTATCTGACGAAATGCTTATTGAAGCGGTGGACAACTCATCATAGAACGACCTGCATCCAGATCTTGAGTGCCTGCAGACCCCTCCAAATGGACAAGTGAGACCTGGCTTGCTGACATATGCTGAGGTATTATCCATAGACACACCCCCACTGGACCAACCTGTGGAGTGAAATAATAAGGACTGAGTCGTTCTTTATTGGCTTTCAGATTTATTGAATTTGAGAATAATATTTAGCTCTTACTGTTAACTGCAACTTTTGTTATATGGAGAAAATGTCCTCCTGCAACTGTGTGCACCTGCTCTCGCAGTGAGGGCAGCTAACACCTGAAAGCTGTTGCTGTTAATTAAAAACTTTTCCTTGTGGACAGGCTGGAGCTTTCTGCACCTTTCATTCCCTCCCTTCCCCTCCCATCAGACAGCTTGCTGGCCCTACTTGTCATGCCGACTCTCGTAATGAGCACGTGGCAGCTAGGGTTGGGCACCATATCGTGTTGAATTGCTTGCTACCACTTATGGATGGGTACTCTGGGAGGAAGGCTACGCTGATCTAGAATCTCACCTAGGTTATGTGGCAATACCCCCCTTCCCCCCCTTTTCTTTCCTGTGGGCCCCCTCCTTTCCTGAACATCCCACGTATGCATCTATGCCTGGGGATGGAGATGAGTGTTATTGGTTGGTTTATCTCCAAATTTCCCCTGTAGGTGATTGGCTAGAGCGGCTGAGTGCTTCTCCACAACAATGCAGAGATTATCACTTCACACTTATACCTAGTCACCTTTAGTTTGGTGCTCAATTAGGAATATAGTGTGTTAGTTTACTTTTTCCTGTTGTAAAGTTACACATTTTGTTTAGAGATAACTGTTTACTTATATTATCCTGTTAACCAGTCGTTGGCTGGCGAGTTTGAAATTGTAATATCTCTATCTCTATTCCTATACCAGGCTTCTGCTGCTTTCTCTACTAGTGCACAGACTACCTCTTTATAGTCCACATCCAAATCTCCTCCGTCTCTGGTAATTCTACTACTGCTTCTCTGTCATTACTGGACAAAGGTGGTGAGTACTGTTTTGTTAAATTATTTGGGGAACATGAAGCAGAATACTAACATCGGTATTAACCTCATCTCATGGAACATGAAGGGCCTAAATCATCTGGTCAAATGAGCTATGGTCCTCAAGTACTTACACTCCTTGCAGGTGGACACTGCACTTGTCCAGGAGACCCATCTCACTGCAATAACTGTATTGTGGCTTAAAAAAGCATGGGTTGGCACTGTTTTGGTGAGCTCAGTGATGACTAAATCTATGGGAGCGGTCATACTGGTTAAAAAATCCTGCCCATGGGTACAGGATCAAGTTATTACCGATAAACAGGGTCGCTGGATAGTAGCCCATTTCTCTTACCCAGGGGGGTGGGCTGTCCTAACTAACTTATATGGCCCAAATGCAGATCAGCCAGATGTCCTGCTGGACCTCATCAAGGCAGTGGAATCCTTAATAGTCGATTGCTCACAGATTCCTGTAATATTGGGTGGGGATTTTAATCTTACCCTTGACACCTTCCTTGGAAAAACTAAACTGACCCCCAGACACATCCAAAAATGTTGATGGCTCTGCAAGACATGATAGAGGAATGGGGCTTGTTGGACATGTTGTGTAGGGACCACCCAACAGGGCATGATTACTCCTTCTTCTCCTCAGTCCATGCAACTTCTAGTCGGATTGACTTTTGGTTGGCTAACTCTCCTGCAGCCAGTGATATCTCCCACACAAGGATCCACAATATATTAGCCTCTGACCATGCACCAGTCTCCTGCCATTATGCTCCCTCTAAACAGGGGGTTTCAGGTACCAGATGGAGATGTAACCCCTTGCTCCTTCGTGACCCCAATTTTTGCTCCATGATCAGGGAAACAGCTAGGGACTACTTTTCCAATAATCACGCTGCAGATACCTCTGCTGCCACAGTCTGGGAGGCATTCAAAGCAGTGTTGCAAGGGCAAATTATAGCCTATTCAGTGCATCAAAATAAATCGAGGTGGGAAAAGCTGGAAGTGTTACAATCTGAGCTTGCTCTGCTGGAGGCCCGGTTCAGAAACCCCTCGGTTGGCGCACCAGATCCAACTCTACTCCGGAGCATAGTTGGATTAAAATACTGTATTAATACTGTGCTCTACCAGAAGTCTGAGTGGGCGCTCCTTAGGTCCAAACATGCGCACTGGGAATGTGGTGATGGGGGGGATGCTGTTAGCATATCAGCTAAGAAAACAGCAGGCGGCCTCTAGGATTCATGCCCTTAAAGATACAGGCGGGCAGATAGTCTCCACCCCCCAAAAGATCAATGCCTGTATGCAGCAATTTTATCAAAGGCTCTACCAGACACATTCCACCCTTGAGCCCAATCAGCTAGATGATCAACTAGCAGATTTTTGTGTGGATGCTGGTGTCCCTCAATTGCCTGAGGGAATTAAAGATGCACTGGACCAGCCATTCACAGAAGAGGAGGTGCTGAAGGCCCTGTCCCAACTATCCAATGGCAAATCCCTGGGGTTAGATGGGATGACCGCAGAACTGTACCAAACTCTAAGTACGGAAATAAGCACCCCTCTCCTCTCTGTGCTACAGGAAGCTCACAAGACTGGTATCCTTCCCTCTTCTATGCAAAAGGCATTAATTACTCTCCTCCCAAAAAAATCTGATGACCTTCTCAACTTTGCTAACTATAGGCCAATCTCTCTTATATCCATGGACAACAAAATTGCAGCCAAGGTGCTCGCCACATGGTTGGTAGAAGCATTACCCTCTGTTGTTCACCCATCTCAGGTAGGCTTTACTAAGGGTCAGGCTGCAGCTGATAATATAAGGCTGGTTCTAGACCTGAAATGGATCACTATGCACTCTAAAGAACCCGTGGCGGCTATGGCTGTGGACTTTTCTAAAGCCTTTGATTCTGTTCAATGGCCTTACCTCCATGAAATTCTATGGCACTATGGGTTTGGCCCTTACTATAGACAATGGGTTAGAGTGTTATATAATGCTCCCTCAGCTAGGATCCTAACTAATAAAGACATCTCTTCCCCTTTCCCTCTGCAAAGAGGGACTCAGCAGGGCTGCCCCCTATCCCCCTTACTGTTTTTAGTGGCTCTGGACCCGCTTATACAGAAAATGCAAGCCACAGAGTAGATCAAGGGTATAAGGGTTGGGCAACATGAATACCTGACCACCGCCTATGCGGATGACCTGCTTTTAACCTTGACTTGGCTAAAGAAATAGCTCCCAAAAGTGTTAGAGGTCCTAAATAAGTTTGCACAATTGTTGATGTTGCAAATTAACCAAAGTAAAACTAGTGTAACTCCCCTCAATGTAGCCTGCACAAAGACATGCTTGCAGGGCCTAAGGCTCGCCTGGACCCCACTTGGATTTTAGTACCTTGGTATCACCGTCCCGGCCAAGTGGAGTCACCTGGTGCAAGAGAACTTTAACCCTCTAATAGCATCCCTTATGGTAGAGGTAAATCACTGGAAGCGTCTTAACCTGTCTCTCCCTGGCAAAGTTGTGGCAATCCGCATGTTGTTCCTACTTCGGGTAGGATATTTGCTCTGCAACCTCCCTATTGCCCTACTGAGTAAGGTGTTCCATCAGTTGGACAATATAATCTCATTCCTGCTGTGGGAAGGCAAAACTCCACAATGAAGTCATAGAAAGATGAATGCACACTGGACAAGGGGAGGTCCAGGACTCCCATGGTTGCAAGGTTATCATTGGGCATACATATCTGTACGGGCCACCAAATGGTTTGTCCCCTCTCTTTCCATCCCCCCACAATGGGTTCAGCCAGAATCCCAGCTGATGCAAAACAAACCTTTAGGGGTGCTCCTGACTGCTGTCCCTCTTGATACCATCAAGATCACTCCAGCTATGGCCAAGACAAGGAAAGCATGGTTCAAGCTTATGATAGTCTCCAAGACTCCAAAGGCGGTTAGATCTGTGCCTTCTCAGTATCAGGCTCTCTGGCATAATCCACTCCTCACAGTGGACAATAAACCGATCTACTGGCCGAAGTGGGAGAGCAAGGGAGAACACACTATCCAAGATTTATATATGCAGAACTCGAATACATTGATGTCTTTTGAACAATTGAAATTAAATGTGCTGTGTATAAGGAAAAACTTAATGAAAAATTTTCTATGATAAAAAAAGCAGTATTATTACAAGAAAGGGGACATAAAAAGGACAAGACTGTGGAAGGAACTAGGAAATTGGAAATTGAAAATAGGAACTGGAAACTGGAAATCAGCTTGAATTTATTTATTTCATTTTTGTTTTCCGGGTAAGGTGTCGTAGCCACAAAATATTACTATTTTCAGACACGACCCGGGAGGTTACAATACAAAATTAGCAGACAAAACAAATAACAAGTATAGTTCAGAGGTAATCAACCATACAAGGAAAAATCTACACAATGTTCTGTGATGTAAACAGTATTGCTAATGAGGCAATGGCAGAAAAAAATACACAATAGTACAACATATAATAAACATACAATCATAGCGCAGTAGAGTTATAACACATAATCCATGATAAGTGCTACATTTAACAGTAACAGGGGGTCAGAACAAAACTGAACATTTTGAGAGCTGAGGAATGGGATGTCAAGCATCCTATGGGAGTTTAAAACAGGAACATAGGGCATGTTTGATGAGGAGAGTGTGATGTATCTTTTTAGAAGCAATATGACTAGGTGCAGAGTGAACATCAAGAGGTAGGGAATTCCAATATTTTGGGGCCAGGCAGGAGAAAGCTGAGGTTCCTTTTAGGGTTCTGCACCTAGGGGTGTATAGAAGAGAGAGTCCAGTAGAGTGGAGGCCATAGGAGGCCATAGGTGGGGGACAGAGGCACCAGCATGCCTGCAAGCGAGATAGGTAGATTAGTTCTAATGATGTTGTCCAGCAGAGTACCAAGGGCAAGGAGTTGATTGGCAGATGAAGAAGGCCATCTAAGGTCTGCATATAGCAAGCAATGGTGCTTCAAACATGGGGAAGCCAAGACATAATGACAGATTCTGTTGTACATTGAGAAGACTGAAGCAATGAAGCATTGATGTTGAACTGTTTTAAGTCCCAGAATTATAGAAGTTGAAAATTATTGAGGTGGAACATTGACGATCTAGAGTGGAGAGGACATCTATGGACTATTGAAGGAACATTATAAGCATATATAAGACTTTAAACTTGCAAATATATTTTGTTTAAACAAAAGTTTTGCTATTAACCAGATTGTTTGCATCATGTGACTGATATTAGGTGAAAAAAGATATATAAAGATATTAAAACTTAAGATATTAAGATATCAAGATACTAAGGGAATTTAGGTAAATATTTGGTTAAATAATTGGATAATTCAACATTTAAGAAACCAGCAGAGGTTGTGAAGAAGGATAATTGGTCTGGCTGGATTATATGTTATGTACTATTATATTATTATACATTACATATAGTCTAAGACCTGGGTGATAGAGTGGATCTCTACCCTAGCCTATTGAAGGAATTAAGATAATATTCTGGTGTGGAATTGAATTCAGTAACATTTTATATTATTTAAGAGATTAAGGGCCAGATATTCAAAACTTTGCTCCAGGGCTAAATTAGCACTGCCTGGCGGGCAAAGTTAGCCCGGAGCACAAAGCAAGATATATTCAAAACGAATAGCCCAGGGCAAACAGCCTCTGAATATAGCATGGGAATGAGGCTGGGCAAACTGGGCTGGGAGTGCAGGGTAAACATAGCCTTGCAATATGACAGCTCTGAACATAGCAACCAGGGAGTGCAGACCACAACAGCAACACAGTGCACAGCGACGTGAAGGTAGGGAGAGGTGACCTATGTCGCCAATGCGTGTTCCAGCAAATGCATGGACCCAATACAGCTGCAGGGAGCAGCCTATGGGACAGTAAAGTGTGCAAAACAGTATAATATTACCTGAACCATTTGCGCGGAGCTAACGCGTTTGCATGGGATTAGCATAGAGCTAATCTGTTTGCCCGGTGCAAACACGTTTGCCCGGCACTAAACTTTGCCATATTCAAAAGTGACATACAAATGAGCCTACTTAGCTAGTCTCTGGGCAAACAGCCACATTAGCATCTCATCATGGCCTGATTTGCATGCAGTTTGCCAGCATTACTGAAGGGTCCCCAGCTCCACCTGTAGATCAGTCTGGAAGTACATTGGCTGGCCAGGTCCAACCGCAGCTCCACCTGAAGGTCAGTCAGGCAGTGCATGATGATAGCTGCAGGCTACATGTAAACAGTACAGCATAGCATAGCATATCATACCCCAGGGGACAAAACAGCATAGGCACAGGTGGTGGTGGTGCTGCATACAACCATCACACTGTAGGTCATGCTACAGTGCACAGCAGACACTACAGTAGCAAGGGGACCAGTAGTGTGAGGGACACAGCAATGCCTATGGAATGTAGGGCAGTGATGGCCACTGCACTGTACACAGTGACAGGCCCAGCTTGCAGGTGATTACTGACAGTAGACAGTACTGCTACACTGTTGTGTGATCCTCAGATGCTGCACCTGTGGCATGGGATGCTCACAGTGACATATACATGGCTGGCTGTGTGCTGTGGCATCTGTATAGTTGTACGGTATGTGGCTGGGGGGGCATGTAAGATCCGACAGGCACACAGCTGGTGGGGTATTCCCACTACTGGCCCATGTGCACTGCATGATGTGTCCCAGCCTTGTGGCCACAGTTGGGCTGTGGTGAGGTCTGGCCACCCGTACATCCTCCCCTCAATGGCTACCATGCCCACAGTGCTGCATGTATGTGCTGGCATCTGTTGGTCACCACAGACATATGGTCTGCAGGTGTGTGCTGTATGGCCACACACCCATGATATCTCCTGTGGGCCAGATCACCCCTTACTGCCTGGCATGGCTGGGACTGGTGGCAGCTGTTGGCATCATGGTGGTGCTGCCAGTGAGCAGCATGTGTCCTCCATGTCTGGCATTTTCTAAGTGTCATATTCATATGTTAGGGTCGCTCAAGCCACATAAAAGCTGCGCAAACACCACACAAAGCAACAATGTCATGCAAAGCTGTTTGCCTAGGGTCAAGACCAGCTTTTCCTGGGTGGTAATTTGTACCACTCAAAGGGTTGCGCTAAGTCGCGCTAAACACCTTAGCGCAGTGCTAGCCAATGAATATTCCATAGCACCTGTATTCATGTTCAGTGTGCCCCTTGCATATAATTATGGTTTACCTGGTGCTAATGCAATTTTTGATACTTTTTGGCCTTTTGAATAAAGAAGACCTGCGCTAACCCAGGCTAAACCCACGCAAACGGTTTGCGTAATGTGCAAAGCTTTGAATATCTGGGCCTAAGAATCTAAGAAAATGCCAGTTGTGACAAGAAGTGGAAAAGGATTAATGAATAATCTAATGACAGATGAAATGGGAAAATTAAACGGCAGATTTAAGGGTGTAGATAAAGATACCAATAAAGGTATAAGTAATATAAAGAAAAAAAGAACATGTAAGGGCGCAAGTAGGAGTTTAAGCAGAGGAACAGAAGCTAGAACCATTGATTAGAGATATTATTGAGAGAAGTAAAAATAAAGTTGAAATGGAATTAGATGAAGATTTGCAAGTACAGTTTAAGTCAGAAGTACATATAGAAACAATGGGGCAGTTGAATGTTATTGGAAAATTGAAGGGACAAGATATTCGAGACCTGGATATAGTTACATTAGTAAATAAGGTAGTAAATAAAATGGTAGAGGAAATTAAGACCGATAAAAGGATAGAGCAGAAATTTAGGATATAAGGTTAAGTAACCTTACGCTTAACAAGGCCTGCAGACTTATCACCGGTGCACCCAGACTCACTCATACATGTGTGCTGTACACCCTGGCTACCCTACTCAACCTGGACGAGCGGCTCATGTATCAGACCTGCCAGCTCACCTTTAAAGCCCTGCATGGCCTATCCCCCATAGGACTATCTGACTCTATTCGTCGAACTGCTCCGACCCTGATCACTCGCAGCTCGTCAAGAACAACCCTAGTCATTCTGAGAGCCAGACTCTCAAGGGCAGAGGGCGTCTCTACCGTAACCCCACTGGTATAACTCCCTCCCTGCCAGTGTATCAAACTCACCAACCTTAGCATGCTTTAAGCCCAGGCTCAGAAACTTCCTGCTTATCTCACGCAAATGCAACTGCCACTAACCTATAAGGAAAAAATAAAATAAAAATACACTCTTGACAATGCTCACTGAGCAGCTCCCTCACCCCGCCCCCCTTCCTTCCCTACTAATCCTCCTCCTCTCCTACCTCCACCTGCACCCCCCCAACCCCAAGTTTTTGCACCCTATTGTTCATGGGTATTGAATCCTACTGTAAACAAAATTGTGACTGAATTGTAACTTTTGTCTCTGTAATTAATGTGTCCCTTGTACTATTGTTTTCATGTCCTCTTTGTGACGAGGTACCTTTGTAAATGAGCTTCTGGCTCAAAGGTTTTAAAACTGATGTTTAACTAAATAAAATAAATAAAATAAAAAATAAAGTATGAACAGGTCTGTGTTTGTTACTGATGATTATAACAACTAGGGGCAGAATTCAGGCGGAAATGTATTGGAAGAAGAAAATAGGGACAATAGGGAAGGTTGGTTTTCAGAGGGGGAAACAGTTTATGAGCCCAGTGAGTTCAATTAAACAAAATGTACTTTTGACAGATAATTTAACACAAGAGGTGTGTATGGCATTGAGAGATCCATTAATTGCTAATGTACTGATTTATGAACAGCTGCTAGGTATTAGAAAATACCTCTTCTTTGTGAAAGGGGTATGTTCAGAAAATCAGAAATATATTGAACAAGTAGTTGCTACACAGAAGAAGTTGGGAAACAATTAAGGGACAGAAGGAGAGTTGAGAGAGCAAAGTTTAGTAATTAATAGGAAGGGAAATTCCCTCCAGGTTACTAAGGAAAATTTAAAAGAAAACAACAGTTCTGGGAGAATAGAGAGAGAAGATGAGACCCAAGTTCTATCAGGGTATAGGGGAAGAGAAATAGTGAATTTAACTGAGATTAACATAAAGGAGGATTTGGAAGGACAAATAGAAGATACAGAACATGGATTGAATCTAGAATATGTAAGCAATAATACCCAACAGTGTGGGCAGTATTGTGCTATACTGGACCACCCAGGGGCGTAATGAGGCCCGATGCCACAGGAAGAGGGCCTTTAGAGCCCTGGCAGTAGATAGCACACTACCACCCTGAGAGTATTATTGTGCTTAATAAAAGGGCAATCTAAAAAAAATAAGTTTAAAAAAAATGTTACTGAACAATTAGGATTAAGTTAGTTTTGTTATAAAATAGTTCCTCTGCCTGCATTAGAATGATGCTTAGCAGGTACCACTGTGTTTGATTTTTTTTCCTTAGTTTTCTTGGGGACTTTTCAAAAGACCACACACACACACACACACTGGCAAAAGGCAAGAAAAGCCTACCATTAAGTATTCTTTATTTATATTAGCGTGTTGCTTGTAGCAGGCGCTGCTATGAGTGAACCGGGGGAATGAGCACTACTGGGAGTGCATTGAGGAGCAGTTATTATAGAAGCAGTGACAGTGCTCAGTGAAGTTTGTGCCAAAAAAGACCTTTCTTGTATCTATTTTTAAATGAAGCAGTGCTTTTTTTATATCCCATTCATATCAGTGAGCCCTGCCCCCTCAACATGCTTGTCCATATGATGAAATGTATGCACCAGCTCGCAACTTTGGAGCACATTGGGGAGTGTAGCTGAAGGAGACAGAAAAAGAAACATTAAGATACTGGTTGTACAATGCAAAAAAAAAAAAATACAGATTTGTGTGTGTTTAGTTGTTTTCTTCAGTTTAGCTGGGTTGGAAGCAAGGAGAGTCTTGAGTAGCTGTCACCAATTGCGTGGAGCACTTGACATGATTTCCGGACTCCACCTGCTTCTGTGACCCATTTCTAGATATCTAGTGCTGGCTTGGGATTTCAAATTGAGCCACCAGCTTTCCTGGGGCAAGATGATGCATTTTCTGTTTGTACTGTGGCGCTGTTTAAGTTCAGCACAGGAAATTGCAATGGCTGTGCATATTTTAGTTATGGGGATGTGATGTTCTTTTTCTTCTGGCTTTGTGGCATACTACTGAATTGGGGGGGGCTGCAATGTCTTCAGCTAAGGATCGAGAATAAAACATGGCAGTGTTTTAACACACAACTTTCTATTTACATAATGATCTTTGTGATGTGGCTTGTGGCAAAGCTGGCACTTTTAATACCTGGGCTCTGTTGCCTGATAGACACCCAGCTTGCCAGGTACATCAGCCAATCAGAGCCCAGGATTTTCTTAGCCCATTTTCTAAAATATTGCTAGAACATGGGAGTCTGAATCAGATTTAATAATGCTCCCTGATGAAAACTGGAGACAGGATAGCGTAGTAAAAGAATTGGAAGCTGGGAATGAAGAAATATGGAACAAAGGGTTAATGCAGGAAGTGAAATATAAACAAAAAAGAGAACAGAAGGAGAGAAAGGACAGGATGGAACAAAGAAAGGAGGGAACTGGTTCATCACAGAAGAAAGTTAAAAGCAAGGAGAAAGTAAAGAGTGAAAATGGTAAAGAGAGTAAGGAGAACATAAAAAAGGAATTATTAAGACAAAGGGAAAAAAGACAACATGTTAGCATGATTAATATAAATAAGGGGTATGACAAGGTTTTAAAGGAAAACAGAAGAATAAAATGAGGATCAAATAGTAGAGTCCAGAGGCTGATATAGACTATAGAAAGGTACTGGGGATGTTAAAATCAACAATAAGAGCAGAAAGAATGAAGCTAAAAAGAAATGTAGTATATAGAAAAGATAATGGAAAGTGATTTTATTCCTATATAAATAATAACAAAAACTATAAATTTTCCAATCAGATTGGGCCCCCTAATTATAGGAGGGAAGGAGGTGGGTGAACCAGTGGAAATGGCAGAAAAATTAAATCAGTACTTTTCGTCTGTTTTTGGTAAGAAAGAACAAATAAAGGAAAAGATCAAACACAACCACTGTAGGAGTTTAGATCTGGATATAAGTGTAGATTACTTAGAAAAATTGTTGAGTGAGCTGAAACCTCATAAATCATCAGGGCCTGATCAATTGCATCCTAGGCTGCTGAGAGAAGTAAGAGAGTACATAGCGGCTCCCCTGGCACATTTGTTCAGTCAATCTTTTGCTACAGGAGAGGTGCCCGATGACTAGAGGAACGCTATTGTGATTCCACTGTATGAACAGAAAGGGGATAAAACATCAATGATTAATTATAGACCAGTAAGTCTGACTGCAGTATTGTGTAAGGGTGTGGAAGGATTGTTGAATGATGAGTTAGAATATAATCTAAAGGAGTTAAATATGAATGATGTAAAATAACATGGATTTAAAAAAAATAGATCTTGTCAAACAAACCAATTTATCTTTTATGAATACACTAATAGGGAGTTATATGAAAATAATCCAGTAGATGCTTTCTTGTTAGATTTCCAGAAAGCATTCGATAAGGTTCTGCACAGTCAGCTTATTGTTAAAATGGAATCATTAGAAATTGACAGCAGGTTGATAAAATGGGTACAGAGTTGGTTAGGGGAAAGAAAGCAACAAGTTAGGATTAGGGGAACATGTTCAGGTTTGACTGATGTAACAAGTGGAGTGCCACAGGGGTCTGTGTTGGGTTCTACAGTATTCTCACTATATTTAGGGGATATACAATGCAATATAAAAAATAATTTGGTTAAATTTGCTAATGACATAAAATTGGGAGGGCAAGCAAATACTTTGAAGGGTATTCAGGAGCTGGAAGATGATCTGAAACAAGTGAAAATATGGGCCATGGAGAATAGAATGTCCCACCTTCTGTTTACTGGATCCTGGACCTCCTTGGTTGTTGTTAAACTGTTTATAGTCTACTGGATGAGTGATGGCTAAGATTGTGTGGTGTTCTTTTGGGAATGACATGTTTCTGACAGCCTTGGAAAGGGCTGCTGTGAGGTCTCTTGTTGAGAAACCATCATAGGACCCAGGTATCTCAGCAAATTACAGGCCCATCTTGAACCTCTCCTTTTTGGGGAAGGTGATTGACAGAGTGGTGGTGATGGAGCTGGAACTGCACCTGGAGGCCTTCTCTATTTATGAGCCATTTCAGCCTGGATTCAGAGGGCATCACAGCATGTAGACTGCACTTGTTAGAGTGCAAAATGATCTTCTCCTGGCTAGAGATAGAGGAGAATTTCCCATCTTGGTTATCCTTGAGCTAATAGAAAGTGTGTTACATTGTTTGAGTGGATCTGCTACCCTAAATCCCCAAAAGTACCTCTGTACATGTGGTTGCTGTGCCTTTTGTGAAAAATCCCTGTTGTTTGAAGCAATAGATGGAAACAAGTGGTTTCTAACAGTATTTAGTATCTCAGAAGCCTATCAAGGCTAGCTGAGCAAGTTTTTAGAATTTAATTTGTATTTTAAATTCAGGATCTTGTAGAGCTCCAAGCGCTAACACTTCCAGGTCCTAGGCTACATAAGCTTGGCCCCTGCTCAGTGGACCCAAGCTAATAGCAAGTGTGTTACATTGTTTGATTGGATCTGCTACCCTAAATCCCCCAAAGTCCCTTGGAATGTGTGGTTGCTGTGCCTTTTGTGAAAAAACTCTGCTGTGAAAAAAAAAAGGGATCATATTGTCAGTTGCCATGGTGACTGTTCTAGGGATGTCTTGGAAGTGTGGTCTCCAAGCAGAGCAAGAGGAGACTACATGTTTGAAGCAAGGGGCTGCAACAAGCTAATTCTAACAGTAGTTTGTATCTCAGCAGCCTAGCAAGGCTAGCTGAGAATGCTTTTGTAATTTAATTTGTATTTTAGATTTGGGAGGCTGTAGAGCCCCAACAGCTAACACATCCAAGTCCTAGGCTACATCAGCATGGCCCTTATAGAGAGGAGAGCTTAGTTTGAGGTGTCAGCTAGGGAAGGCAACCAGGAATTTTATATCTCTGAGTAAGTAAAATCCATCCTTTCTCATACACTTTCGGCAGTTGAACAGTACAATGAATCCCATAGGTGATCTGCTGAAATTATTGTGTGATGAGTACTCATTATTTCAATGTATTAAATGTAACATGTACACAGAAAGGACAGTTGTAATGCCAAAAGACACATTTGTATGTAACAGGTATATGACATTTTTTTAAATAGACGAACTAAAAAAGGCTCAAAATGACCTAAGAAATGCACTCAAAATAAACACTATTGAACTGTTTGTTAAAAATCTGGAAAGTGAATCCAATCACTTGCATGAGACTCAACAAATTAAAAACAAAAAAAGAGACAGAGAAGAGGATGGTGAGGTTAGCCCTGCTAACACTGGGGAAAACAGAAACAAGAGTGGAAGGGAAGAACTAAATAGTTTCAGTGAAAGCCAGTGGTATTCTGAAAAGAGCAAAATAAGGAATGAGAGCTGAGGCAGGCAGAGACAACCAGATAGAATTATCAAATAGAGATCAATGCCTATGCAGCACTGAGGATCCTCAAAGTACCTCTGAAACAGATGGGTATTAAAATATAAACAGCAGACAACTGTTGTGGTTGGTGACTCTAGGATTAGACTCTGCAACTCATAGATAGGTAAACAAGACAAAATGAGCACTACTCTTACATGTCTCTTGGATGCAAAAATCTCTGTCCTTAAAACCAGAATACCTAAAATTCTGAAAAACTGTGGTAGAGACCACACTGTAACTTTTCATGTAGGTACCAACAATGTAGTCGCGAACCATGAAAATGACATTTGTTATGGTTTGATTGAAATAGGTAGCAACATAAAAAATGGAGGAGGTACTGTGTGTAAGGTGTCTAGTGATGATAGCAATTGTAAATGAGCCACTGTCAAAACAGTGACTCATTCACAGCACTATCATTTTGGACTATCCTGTAAGGATAGCAAGGGGATGCAACGGCGAGAGTAGGGATGAGCCAGGGAGGGTGACCAGAGGGGGAGGTATAGGGAGGGGAAGGGGAGGTATAGAGAAGTGGGTTTTTGTGGGGAAGTGTGCCACACTGCTGCTGAGGTAACCATGTGGTGTGTGGTGGTGAGGGTGGCTAGCTGCAGTGCAGCAGGTACTGGGTTCAGGGCTGGGGACTGGGGAAAGTTTTTACTGCTGTCACAATTATTTTTATCATTTTCAAACTGTCTCTACCTCACTGACATGCACCCCCCTGGAGTTGGTTATTTTTAGTCAGGGGGTGTGGGAGGGAGCAAAGCCCCCTGCATTAACAGTAATTTTAGGTTGCCAGATGTCTTGTTGTTTATTAGTGTACATCGCTGATTTGCTTTTTGGTGATGTACACTCACTGTAACAGCGATTGCTGTTTTGCTATCCCTGGTATGACATGGAACCTATGTGTATATCTGGGATACTCTCAAGAGATAGCAAACTAAACAAAAACAGACCATTATGAGATTAAATTCTAGGCTCAGCAACTGGTGTAGGAATGCTGGTACAAACTTCATTGATTTATGGGGACTATTTCCTAATGAACACCACCTATACAGCAGAGATGGACTGCACCTTAATAGAGAAGGTGCAAAGGTCAGTAGAAGCCTTCTGATTTCACACATTGAGAATGAACATTTAAACTAAAATGGAAGTGGTATGGAGCTTCATTACAAAAACTCAAACAACACAAGAAAATTTAATAATGCAGTCAAAAAGCATTAAAAATTGTATAACTGATAACCAACTTAGATGCTTATTACACAATGCTAGGAGCTTGAAAAACAACATTCATGAGTTGTAAGCATTCCTAAACATTGAACACAACACCTTATTTTGTTACTGAGACCTGGTGGAAAGAATTGAACACATGGGGTCAACATTTAGAAGAATATTATCTAGTAAGACAAGACAGAATAGAAAAAAGGAGGAGGCATTGCTATCTGTGTTAAGAATAACATACCAATTACTGATATAGTAGACATAAGAGATCAGAATAAAAGAACTGAGAACTTATGGCTCAGCACAGAAGGAAGAAATAAAGATAGTAAAATAACAGGCCTTTGCTATAGACCACCAAACACTACCACCAAAGTTAATCAGGATATCTTAATGGAAATGGAAAAGGCCAGGGAACACGGTGAAGTGCTCTTCATAGGTGACTTTAATTACAATGATATCAAGTGGCTTTCCATGACAGCTGATAATGGACAAAGCTCATCCAGCTTGTAAGGAATTCAATTTAGTACAGCATGTATCCACACCAACATCAGGAAATAATATTCTCAATCTGGTTCTAAACTCAGAGAGCATTAATATAACAAATTGTCACTGTCAGACCGTACTACCACTGGGCAGTAGTGACCATGCATGTATATTACTTACCATTATGGGAAACTACAACAAAATTATGGGTCATACAGACTTAGTTGTATAACGTACAGCAGATATAGAAGGAATAAATGCAACTATTAAAAGCACCAATTGGCATAACATATTAATTAACAAAATGTATTTCTTTCTTTCTTTCTTTCTTTCTTTCTTTCTTTCTTTCTTTCTTTCTTTCTTTCTTTCTTTCTTTCTTTCTTTCTTTCTTTCGTTAAGTCTTTGGTACCTATGTAAGTGCACTGATCCAGGGGACCATTGTCAGGTACGACGTGGGTCACACAGGCAGCAGTTACAGAGGTAGTGAGAAATAATACAATGAGTACAAGCCATGTGGATAGACAGACATCATTGGCAAACAAAGTGGAAATACAGACAACATTGGTGAACAAAAAAAGTAACATAGGAAAGAAAATTAATGAGAGGCTGAAAAAAAAACAATCAGTACATCATGATAAGCAACAATTATTATACAATAATTTACAAAGGATAAGTGCAAATAAATGCATGATGTAAAAATTAAAAATTAAAAACATACAAGACAATAGCCAAGTGAGAGAGCCCGAGAAGCAGGTAGTGAGGGATGTAAGAAAGGAATCTAAAGAAATGAGAGAGGGAAGAGGAGGCCAAAGCAGCCCAAGAGGAAGAAGTCAGAAAGGTGGGGGGGGGGGGTATCCAAGCTAGCAACAGCATGTGGCCTCATCAAGCAGCAAGGATTTGTGTCTTGAAAGTGTCATGGGAGTCCAGAGAGCAGATGGACATGGGGATTCTGTTCTGCAAAGTGGGAGCAGCTACAGATTACGATCTGCTACCCATAGCTGAGGAGACTTTCATGATATCTGGGGGGAGGGACTGAGGATGCATGCAGAGTCCTTGAGGGAGCTCTGGTCTTGAGAAGAGACATATAAGGGGAGGCTTCACCATGTCTGATGGCACTGTCCAGGAGGCAGCCAAGCCCTCAATCAAATCTGCAGTGTAGTGGGAGCCAGCCACTACTACTGAAGAATGCTGGACAGTTATGCAAGAAACCATAATTTCTACCTGTAACAAATACATTAAAAAAGTTAAGAAATATAATTGTAAAGGACTAAAACTCAAATAGTTAAATGAAAAAAAAAATCAAGTTCATTGAAAGAAGAACAAAACATAAGCAAAGCATAAAAAGATCAAACCAGTCGATACATGGGAAAAATTCAAAGCCCTGCAAAAGCAGTGTTAAAAAAGAGGTAAAGGCAGTATTAGCAAAATTAGAAACAAATTTGGCAAGAACTTCAAACACACAAAACTCCAAGCTGCTTTAGTAGTACATTAACTCACTGAGGAAATCTAATGCAAACATAATTAGCTTTACCAAAAACAAGGTAATCACTGAACCACTTGTAATGGTAAACATTTTTAATGATTTCTTCTGCTCAGTATTTTCAGAAAACATGCAAGTTAATAACATAACTGTAATTCCCTCTGAATACATTACAATAGATGAAAAATGCATTATGGACAAAATTAATATGCTGAAACACATCAGAGCCCAGGGTCCAGACCATATTACCCCGCAGATACTAAAAATGCTGAAAAACAACAGTACTTATTAAAGAGCAGTATGGTCCCAAAGGACTGGAGGACTGCCCATGTAGTTCCAATGTACAACAAAGTCGGGCCAGAGCTAGTACAGCTGCCGCCGAAGAGGCAGATGGAACCTAAAACTGTCTGGCCTGCTGCGGGGAGTCCTCCTGCTCACCGCTGCCAGCCTTGGGTCTCTGCTGCTGTTATTCAATGCCCGCTGACCCCTGTTTCTGCTGGTATCAAAAGTGAGACAGAGGAGCATGTGAGCGTGACTGTGCAGCTTAAATACTGGAGCTGGCAGTCAGTGCATGTGCCTCAAGTGCCTAGAATTTTCTGACGCAAGCAATGGCCAAATGGGGGGACTTCCCATGCTCCCAGACCCCAGCATAGTCAAGATGGGGTCTAGAGAATCAAGGGAGAGCTGGCAGAAGCCCTGAAATGTCTCTATTCAAAAGATAGATTTTCCCAGCAGTACAAAGGCTGCTGGGAGTTGTAGTCTCCTCTGCACCCGTGTAAATCAATAGGACAGCTAGCACAGGGGGGCACCATTTGTAGGAGCATGCAACACCTCAATGGAGGCACCTACAGACTTGGGGCCACTAGCATCTTATAGAGAATCACCTGGGCTATCAAACAAGGGGGCTTCGGAACACTGGTGGCACAGTCCAACAGCCATGAACACATCGGACTGTGCCACCAGGGTTCTGAAGCTCCTTTGTTTGATAGCCCAGGCAATTCTCTATATGATGCTGGTCGCCCCAAGTCTGTAGGTGCCTCCATTGAGGTGTTGCATGCTCCTAATGATGGTGACCCCCTATGCCAGCTGTCCCATTGATTAATATGGGTGCAGAGGAGGCTACAACTCCCAGCTGCCTTGGCAGTCCTGGGAAAATCTATCTTTTGAAAGAAGACATTTCAGGATTTCTGCTGGCCCTCCCTTGTTTCTCCAGACTCAGACATAACTATCCTGTGATCAGGGAGCATGGGGACCCTCTGTTTGGCCACAGTTTGCAGCATAAAGTACTAGGCACTTAAGATGCATATGTCAACCACTGGCTCCAGTAGTTAAGCTAAATTGTCAAGCTCACATTCTTCCCATCTGCCTTTTGATAGCAGCAGAAGTGGGAGTTAGTGGGCAGCCCTAATCTTAACTTCATATTGCGCTATCAAAACTGTCACCCTCACCATTCAAAAATAAACATTCCACAAAGTCAGTACTTACGACTGTGGTGTAACTGCAGCAGTGTCATGACGTTGAAACAAATGCAGCAGATTGACACACACTGACTCACAAGATTTAAAAATAGAGGATATAATGAGCAAGTTTTGAAAATAAATTTTCCCGTGCAGCAGTGAAGAACTGAAATTACCTAGACTGTACTGCTGGCGTCCCAGAGTTCATTTGTGCATGCGTGACTCTTCACGCATGTGCACTGCAATTCGGCAACCATTTTGGACATGGTGGACAGTGCCATGTTCCAGTCGGCGAACAAAGTAGTGCAGTGGACGCACATCCACCCCCACTTCTGAAACTCCAAATAAAAAGGAACGGATGGTATCCAGTCAGCTCCCTTTTGTCAATGATCCCAAAATGGCTGCAGGGCTCCACCCACTGCAGCCATAAAAAGGGAAATAAGCAAGAAGTGTCAAACTATAGGTCAATAAGCCTCACATCTGAACCATGTAAAATCCTTCAGTCCATTATCAAGGACCTTATAACTGAGCATATAAAAACAAATAACATTGTTGATCTGGAAAAGCATGGATTCACAGCTGGGTACTCCTGTACTGCAAAGCTCCTATGTTTTTATGAAAAATGTGTAAACACCTTGACAACAAGGAATCAGCTAATATCATTTTATTAGATTTCTGCAAGACATTTGACATGGTCCCAAACTGCGATTGTGCAAAAAATGCAAAAAAACCAACATCAACAATTGTGTGGCATGACGGGTGTATAACTGGGTTTACAACCATGTGCAGAAAGTGTCTATTAATGGGTACCTATCTCCCGCAGGTAGGGTCATCAGCAGGGTCTTGCAGGGATTCCAATCATGTTTCAAATCTTTATAGCAGAGATAAAGAGCAATATTAGCACTTGGATGATAAAATATGCAGATGATACCAAGATTGGTGGACCAACTGACACCGGTGACAATATAAAAAGTATATAAAAAGATTTAGATAAAATGACTAACTGAGGGTTTAAAGGGGACATGAGTTTTAACCTTACAAAGTGCTGAGTTATTCACCTAGGTAGTAGGAATCAGTTGCACTTATACACCAGTGGGGCCCAGATATTCAAACTGCGTCAGGCTATGGCACAAGCCTGGGTGCAGCTCAACTTGGCTGCGCAGGGGCGTGGACTGGGCAATATTCAACAGAGCTGCACCATGGCTCAGCATCATTGAATATCGCACCTTGGCCACCCGCAGTGCGCATGGCACAGTGGCACTGCACCAGTGCCAGTGGCCAGAGTGGAGCATGGCTATGCATTAGCGCAAGTTCCATTTCGCAAGGTGCAGCAACCGCGATATACAAAAGTTGACATGCAAATGGGGACATAATGTATGCAAGGCTCACATAGGGCCATTTGCATGTAGGTGCACCACTCCCCGACGACTTGCGCAGGCACCCTGCCAGGCAGCAGCCATTGGGGACCGACACCCCCTGCAGCACGGCAATCTGCCCCACAGCCCGATCATGGGCTTCAGTAAAAAAAGAGTAATCTAAATGCCTGGTGGTCCAGTGGACCGCTGCCCGCGCAATCGAGGGCTTAAGTGTGAACAAAAAGATTGCTCCAATATCCCTGGTGGTCCAGTGGACCGAAATTTGCCCAATCACGGGCTTAGTGTGTGAATATATGTACTTATCTCTGGTGTTAGTGGACGGAAGTCTGCCCGATTGTGGGCTTGGGAACTAGTACCAACCCCCATATCCCTGGTGGTCCAGTGGAACCCCTCCCCACCCACCCACTGATCCCCACTGCCCCGCTCCCCAGGTCAGCGGGCGGCAACAGCACCCCAGCCACCTGCCACACCCCACCGCCAGCCGACTGACACCATCGGTAGGGCTGTACGCCCACTGGTCCACAGCGTGAGCCAATGGGCGTGCAGCCCATACTGTACCTGGAATGTGTAGTACGGTATGGACTGCACACCCATTGGCTCACACTGTGGACCAATGGGTGTACAGCCCTACCAACGGTGTCAGTTGGCGGGTGGCAGGGAGGCAGGCAGGTGGGGTGCTGCCTCCCGCCACTGACCTGGGGAGAAGCGGGGCGGTGGGTATCAGTAGGCAGGTGGGGAGGGGGTCCGCCTGACCACCGGGGATATGGGGGTCGGTACTAGTTCACTTAAGCCCGCAATCAGGCAGACTTCAGTCCACTGGACCACCAGGGATATTGGAGCAACCTTTTTATTCACACTTAAGCCCGCGATCAGGCAGACTTCGGTCCACTGGACCACCAGGAATATAGGAGTTATCTTTTTATTCACACTTAAGCCCACGATCAGGCGGGCAGCGGTCCACTGGACCACCAGGGATATAGGAGTTAATCTTTTTATTCACACTTAAGCCTGCGATCGGGTGGGCAGCGGTCCACTGGACCACCAGGGATTTAGAATTAATCTTGTTTTACTGATGCCTGCAATCCGGCATGGGGGGGGGCACCACCACGGAGGTGCACCCAGAGCTTGGGTGGCCACCCACAGGTGGCAGCTGCCGTGTTGCACCCTGCAATGTGGCAGCTCACCTATGGGTGGCCATCCATTGTTCCTTTTTTTGGGGGATCAACTTTGTGCTGGTGCAGGTAGGGGTTGTGCATGCATGGCTCCGCACATCCCGGGCTGAATATTGGGCTGTGCAGAGTATGCATGGTCATGCCCCCCACCTGTGCCTGCATAAATTACTGATGTGCTCTGGCGCGTCGGGATTTGTGCCAGGTGCAATTCCCATTTGAATATCACGCCGGGGCGCTTCAGTGGGTGCAACCCTTTTGAATATCTGGGCCCTTATGTAATACAATATTAAAAATATCTAACAGTTAAAAGGACCTTGGTATCACCATAAATAGTACCTTAGATCCCAAGGACCACAGTATGGAAGCAACTGCAAAAGCTCACAGGGTTCTAGGCACTACAAAAAGAAACATCTCCAGCAAAAATGATGAAGTAATCATGTCATTAAATTGCTCATACATCAGACCACTGTTAGAATTCTCTTGTCAAGTCTTCTGTCCTTACAAGAAAACCAATATAACTAGACTTGCTCTTCTTTTTATTTTGTCTAGTCTAGTTATATTGGTTTTCTTGTATGGATCTGTAGGCACAGTTTGAAGTTTCACTGTTAAGCAGATGGTACTCAGGTGTTCTTGTCATTTGCCCTGGGGAGAGAAATGCAGTGGGTGTGCTAAATGACTGCCTATCTATGATCAGTGACTGGATGACCTTTATTAAATGTGGCTGTAAGCGACTGTGTTCTTTATAACCAGTTCAGAAATCATTTCAGTCTCTTTTGTGGTTTACTTTGGTATCATATTGTAAAAAATCCAACTTTTCTTTTAATGCACCAAAGTGCCTATCTAGTCATCAGTCCAAGTTAGGATCTGATCCATCGATTCCCCAGTCTTTCCATTGTGTACCACTCATTGATGGCAGTCTGGTTTGCTATAACAGGAGTTTGTTTTGTAGGTGAAACATTAAGTGATGTAGCCATTTCAGTGGTAATGTTAATGTTACCAGGTGTGCCCCAAAAGGATCAAAAGGATCGAACAATCAGTTTTACTAAGCAACACAGCTATACTGACAGTTCTATTAGCTACAGGGCCACCTCTGCAATGAACAGGAGGATTTCACGGCATCCACATTTTGTGCTGTAGCAGACTGTGTGGGCCTGTGTGATGCAGCTATGGTAACAGGTGAGCTAGGTGTTCCCCTCACTTCTGCCAGCTTGCTCCCTGCTTGCCGAAGCAGTTGCAGGTCTGAACTACTTTTCCAACTGTTTTACCCATGGTGAAGTGTATTCCTCCACTGAAGTTAAGGTAACAACTTTTTCCTTTTCAGATGTGAAAGAAGATGGAAGTTTAATAGCCAATAAGATTCTCAGAGTGGAAGTAAGTGAGAAACAACAGTGCAAACAACTATGCAGCTGCCCGGCTGGACATTTCCTGAATCCTTTTGCTTTCTACAGCAAATCTCCATCTCACACTCCAACCACCTATAGCCCATCTTACTAATGTACATGGCCATTATCATGCCATAATAGCTCCATAAGCTTATGCCTTTTCTGGGATTGGCCTGATTAATAGTCCTAGCAAAAATTTCAAAAGCCACAGCCAATTTTTTCATGTGCGGCAAAATGGGAACCTCTTTCTCACCTCCACCCTGTTGTCCTTCTCCTTCTACTCTGTCTCCTCCTCCTCCAGCTCTGTGGACCAATTCAGAAGTGAGAATATATGGACATATTCCCTACTCTAAATCTGCTGCCATACTTTATGCATGAGGTGTGACCTGACTGGCTCCACCCGGCTCAGGTAGACAGTTGGAGTGTGGCAGCGCTGCCACTTGTGTCACAGCAGCTGCCAAATTCTTGGGTGCTGCCAACACACTCTATTGGGCAGATCCTCTCACCCCAATGGCTGAGGCATTGCTCCTGTGCCTTAATGAAGACATGGACCCAATACAGCTTCTGCTCAAGCAACACCAGCTCAAGACATGCTGGAGGGCTGTATGGTCTCAGTGTTGCACCCTGCATGGCCTGAGGAGGAGGTACCAGGACTGAGTGCCCTGCTTGCTGTGCCAGTGGAACTGGTGGTACCATTAGCAGCTGGGGCAAGCTCAGTGGAGAAGGGTCTGGGACCACTGGCTGAGGAGGGATTGATGGAGAGAGCACCACATCCTGTTGTGATACCACTAGTGACACCCTGACAGGGTTAGAAGGTGGGAAGACTGGGACTGCCTTCACTACCTGTGCCCACCAAGGCATGCTTGTGGAGGCAGGGGCCTACCAGCACCACTAGGGATGGAACAATCTCTCTTTCTTCTGCCATGTCCTCTGATGCACCAGCTTATCCCTTGGGTTATTACTTTCAAATGATTCAATCAAAAAAGCTCTCATCTTTTCAGGGCTGCTTTTTTCAAAACTGGGTGTACCTCCATATTTGGTACTTGTCATAGGAATTGTCTGCTTCTGATTCTTTACTCTCACCTTCTTAGGTACTGGTGGTTGCTGGGGCAGTTGTGGTACCTCCACAGGGGCATCAGTTGAGCAGGAGAGGTCTATGACCTGGCCCCATCTGGATTCATAAAACAGACATCCCAACATGCCTTCACTCTTGGTGAGACCATGGCCACCAGCTGCCTCTGGAACATTGCTTCAGCCCACTGTACTGTAAATAAGTAAGTACATTTATTTTCTTAAGTGACCAATCTGAAAGGCTCAGGGCATTTTACAAAGAGGTGTAAGAAAACATAAATAAAATTACATGCAGGGTCAATGCAACAGATATAAACAATAAATAATCAATTAGAGTAATAACTATTAATAAAATCTGGATGTAGTTAACTAAAAAAGGCTTTTCTAAAAAGGTGAGCCTTCAGACCCCACTTGAATACCTCCACAGATGGAGCCTCCCTCAGAGATCTGAGGAGTGGGTTTTAGAGGACCAGGCCTGCCACCTCGAATGCACAGTCTCCTGAGGTTTTCCACCTAGCCCTCAGATCCGCTACGAGGCCATTGGTGGAGGAGTGGAGTGAGTGCACCAGGAAGACAGGTGTCAGTAGGTCACTCAGGTAGACTGCAGCCTTCCCCTTTCTGGAGATTGTAAGTTTTTGTAATAACAGGCTGAAAAACACAGGAAACACAGATGACCTGCCTCTGCATGTGGTAGCCACCTGTGCTTATCACTTCATACTCGAGGCTGTATTGTGGTTGACACAAAAAAATTATATTAGTAACAAGCTCACACTAGCGCCACCACAAGGAGGAATCTTCCATCTCCCTGAATCCTTATACCTGTCTACTTACCTATCTCTGTTGACACTTCCCTATTTTCCTATCTACCCCACATTTTTTAGTAATCCAAGTGCAAAGCTCAGTGAGTGATATATGCCTCCAGGATGGTGGCAGCCAGCTTTACTATCACCTGTGCTCTTGAGTAGGTCTGGGCACTGCATCATGGTAGTGATTTTGGGAATTATGCCATGTCATCCCATAGCCCAACTGTGGTTTCTGCCATCACCTAATAGTGCTTAGACATTATGGCAGTACAGATGCAGATATGACTGCAGCTGATGCTGGCATTGCCATCTAAAATGGCCTCCTTCCTATCTTTTTTTCTGTGTGTACAGTACCACGTTATGCTTACATATATAGCCCCACATTAACTATTGTTTGATGCTCAGAACACTACAAATGCTGTCTGCACTGCTGTTTTGGGAAAGCAACTGTAGACATAGGGTTATTCGTAAAAGTATTCATGCTATTACAAATTATTACAATGAACAAAATGCAAAGAAAAAACACCTTCTCCATTAGATTTTGCGTAATTGAATTTAGTAACTGTAAGGCTGAGGTTTTCTGCATCCTTCTTGTTGAATTGCAATGGTACAGAGAAAGTAAGATCACCCTTCCCTTATTTACTGAAATTTGGCTTAAAACTAGTGATTTAACTCAAGACCTTATTATCATTATCTCTCAAGAAATTGATCCAATGTCTCCACAAGCTACTGCACAGAGCTGGCTATGACTATACTGAAATGAGGGCTCATGATTAAAGAAATTTTGTAATCCTCCCCCATGAAAAGTCATTCAGATTGGATCAAGGCTGACCCCCCATATCCATATCATCCATATCTATATCTATGTATGTAATATAGGGATATATCTAATAATACAATTGAAATTCATGCATACAAAGAAATTCTGCATACTGCTATTGTAGAAATCCATCAATTATATTACAAGCTCTTGTAATACTATCACTGGATGTTCACTCATAGTATTACAAGATCTTGTAATATGTTTGATGGATTTTCTAAGACATTGCTATGAGACAACAGACTTTTCTCGTGCCTTGCACACTCACCACAGTTGTCAAATACAGTAAAAGACGATGGACATAGTAGGATACATTGACTTCTCTCTTATTTACTGCCCACAACTTCCTGGTGCACTGTGAAGTGTGAACCATGCTTTAAGCTAGCGCTGTTAATTTTTCTGTCAGCACTTCTCACTTGTCACAAAATTGTGTACCAAGCAAAAGCAGCACAAATCCTCATGGTCAGTGCAAGCCAGCTTTTACTGTAATTGCCATGTACTATACAGTGGAAGCTGATTCACCATTGACTACAAGATGGACACAAGGCTCCTTGGATCCATATATTAAAAAAAAAAAAAAAGGGACTGTGTATCACTTAACTGTAATCCCATATCGAGGTTCCGGTGACATGTTGGAACCTTTTAGATTTTGATCTCAAGGTTCAAATGTCCTCTAAACCTCTCAATTGTATTGTAGCTGTGCAATACACTTTCCCGTATCCATTACTATCTATATCTGTATCTATATCTATATCTAATTATCAACCTACGTTGTGGGCTGTAAACGAGGGTTGAAATCTTGGAACAGACTTAATGTTCACCTGAATTTGTATGATAAGCTTTGCCATGTACACTAATCTATGCTCACTATACTACTGTATGTTGAATTCTGTGCTAACTAATGTAATTGTCAACCTGAATTTGTATTGTAGCTTCATGAAATGTTCTTGCTTGTGTTTAATCCTGGGTCACCCCTGAAAAAGGGATTATCATGGTCTCAGTGGGTTTACCCAGTTACCAAAATGCAAATAAATAATAAATAAATATCGATATCTATTGATCATCTTAGGGTAGCTGGTTCATTACACTGGGGGTGCCAAACAGATGAGACATACTGATGAGTCCTGGTAGGACGAAACATGTGTCTTTGTCTTCTGTTGGTACCCTTAGCGAACTGTGTGAGAGGCCTTTCAGCACCATGTATTTCTGCTTAAAGTTGAACCAGCATAGTATTCTGTGTCGATTTGCATATGCAGCCCATGATGCTTTGCATTGTGGGGGCATGTGTGATTTTATATCTATATCTATATCTCTATCTTGTCTATAGATATACATATATATTATTTGCAGAAAAACTGCATTAATGCAACATTTAGGGTTCAGGCTAAAGCAAAAAAAGTAGGGAAATGTGGTTTTAGGGTTTTCAAACCCAAAACCCCAACCCTCATTCCCTGAAATGAATCAGGGGCAGAGTCTTCCAACGGGTTCTCAACCCTATAGTTCACCTCATTCTATACACTCAAGAAACACACACCTAATGGTATGAGCTTCAGGGTTGAGAACCCCTAGAAAGACTCCAACCCTGATTTGTTTCAGGGGTGGGGTTGGGGTTTTACAGTTGGAAACTGTAGTCACATTTCCCAACTCTTTTCACTGTAGCCTGAACCCTAAATGTTGCAGTGATACAGTTTTTTTGCAAAGCATTTCCTTTCTTTTTGAGATAGTATAATCATATCCTTATTTGCCTGTTGGTGCATACTTTTGATGCATATATGCATGTTTATGTGGAAGTGCAGGGCCCTCTGGGCTCTGCACTTCCATTTGTAGAACAACAGCAATGAAATTCTCAGCATAGCCATGTTATTACACCACTTAATAAAGCCAATATTAAAAATTGTGAAATCCCTGCTGAAACATCATTCCGTGCCACTGCAGGGTTATTCAGCACCAGAAGAGTGAAAAGACATTTCAAGCAAGATTTGAAAAATTACAGCTGTCACATTCATGAGGTGGTATAAACAAATGGCTATGCTGAAAATTTTTTTATCATGTCAGTATTTTTCCCTTCTGGTCAGAGCAGTCCTCATCAACCCCCGACCACTGGCACCTGCACCCCAGGAGTCGGTCTGGAATGTGAATTTATATGCCCTCTTACACTTACCAGCCAATGGCAGCATTCCCCCCATAGGGACCTGCAGCATGGACCCAGTAAAGATGCCTCTTGACTCCAGGGGCACAAGGATGGCCATCAACTGCCGAGGTTGCTCCACCTTTTTTCCTTCAAGTTTTGACCCCACTGAGGAGCCAGATGTGCAGTGGCGTCAATGCACAGATGTGCAGACACCCACCGTACTCCTCCCCCTGTGTATGCCCACATCTGCAGAGCTCCTAGCCTCTGCTAGGTGTCACTGCACGTCCCTCACCAACCCTGAAGGAAGGAGAGCAGTCATGGGATTCTCCATCCTTCCTTTCCCCTGCCAGCCTCTGGCGGCCCGAGTCCATTCCTGAACCCAGGTCACTGGCATGGTGTGAGGTGTAGTGTCCAGTGCCTCAACCCTCAGCACCATCGGGCCGGCACTATGTTGAAAATTTGGTGTGAAAATATTGAAAATTACAAAATGTATGGGCAAGCATGCAAAATGTCAACATATGCACACAACTTTGCTATTTAAATATATTTTTACCCAAAATTTTCCACTTGCCCTTCTTATTATTACACCACCTCATGAACAATAATGCTGACAATTCTGAAATCCTGTCCCAAAGTTGATTTCAACAACCAACAGCAAAATTGCCTTTCAAGCAGGATTTGAGAAATTACACCAACAGTGTTTGTGAGGTGGGGTCTCAGAAAGTGTATGTTGAAAATTTGGTGTCAAAATCTTGAACAATGACACAGTTATGCACCAAAGTTAAAAACCCCATAGAAATACATCGAGATGCAGTTACCTTACTTTGTCATATTGAAGTTGGCAATTCCAGCAGCAAGATGTGTCTCCAGTATCAGTGTGCATCTTCACTCTGGGACCTCTTCAGGTAAGTGAGGGTCTATGGGTGGGTCTGAGGGTGCAGGAGGGTGGTGGGTACTGAGTGAGAGGTCAGGGTCAGGGTGTGATTGGTGAAGGACTGTTTTTTTTTTCAGAAAAAAAACCATAGTGGGACCATTTTCTTTATTGCAGGCTAGCAAGGAAATTGGGGGGTCACTAGACATCAGGGATACATAATTATTTTATGAAGACAGCCATACAAGGGTGGAGGGTGCCACTAGACACCAGGGGTGAATCATACTTGGGAATGGGAGGGTGGGGGTGCCACTAGACACTAGGGCTACATAGTATGATTACAGGGGAAATATTTTGAATAAAAATATAAAATAAAAAAATTGGGCAACAACTATCAGAGGGTGGGGGGCATCACTAGACAACAGGGATAAATAATTTCATAAAGGCATGGCAATCGGAGGGTGGGGGGTACCACTAGACACCAGTAAAAATGAGTAAAAATAACACAAAGGAGCCAAACACAACTTTTTTTTGTTTCAAGGAATCCTGTCTTGTATGAAACTGAAAAGGAATCCTTGAAACGAACCAGGATTCAGAAAAAGACTAAAGTCCAAAATCTTTTTTCATACCAAGGGATCCTTTTTTGTTTCATTGGACATATCAAATGAAAAATGAACCCTTGGCACAAAAAAGAATTTTGGACTTAGTAATTTTTCCCATTCTTTTTTTCATGCCAATGGATCCTTTTTCATTTGAACAAAACTATCAAATGAAAAAGGATCCCTTGGCATGAAAAACAAACTGGAAAATGACTATGTCCAAAAGGTGTGCAGTGATGTGAGTACATCATAACTGAGTTGCTCAATTTGAACAACTCAATTTGACCACTCATAGTTACAGTGCATGGTGGAAAACACTGATGATCTCTCTAAATAGTGATCGTAGCGGTTGAGCTACTCTCGCTAAAAGAGGATATAGGGATATAGTTGGTAAAGCCATGCTGAGCTAGTTGGTTGGTGTAGTTGCTTGAGCCACCACCTCTGGAGCTGGTGAACCCAGGTTCAAGTCCAGCTCTGGCTGAAGAAAAAGGTTTTTTTTCTGTGTTTGTTTTTTTCCCCTGTGTCCATGTCCCCCCCCCAGTTGGTTATAATACGTTTGGCAGTGTGAGGGGGGGGGCTTGGCCTCCACAAAGGGGCTGTGGTGCAAGACTCTCTACCAAAAAAATGATTTCTGATCGTGTGTTCATTTGGCTCCTGAGTAACTGTCACTGTATGTGGTGGTCAATGTAGTTCTGCTTGCCCTTTTGACTTCTTGTGGTATATTACTTGTTCTTTTTGGTCGATGATATTAAAAAGTCACCGTTATCACATAAAACCAGTCCAAAATCCTTTTTCATTTGAACAAAAGTATCAAATGAAAAAAGGATCCCTTGGCATGAAAAAAGAACTGGAAAAAACTAAGAAATTAGTTTTCATGAGAATCCTTTTTCATTAAAACAAAAAAGGATCTTAGCGAGTTATACAAAAGGACTTAATAATAAAAAAATTTCCAGGGTCATTATTTGATCAGATAAGTGCAGAATCTAGCAAATAGAGTCCTGATGAACAAGATACAGTACATGTTTTGATGTTTCATCAGGATGTAATGTTGTGGGGTTTTGACATTTTTTCATGAAGAATATAAAAACAAGATGGCGGAAAATAAAAAAATAATCTTTTGTCATGAAAAAAGATTGGTCCCACATGAAAAAGAATCCTTTTTCATTTCACTGAATTCTTTTTTCATCCCAGGACACTATTCCGGAGAGTGAAATTCCCATTGAAAATATTGGAAAATTTAAATTTTATAACTTTGGAAAGGATTAAGATGTGTTCACCAAACAAGTGAAAGGCACTTCTGTGGATCAAGCCCTTTCTACCCTGAAAATGTTAGATCAAAATGCCTAACCGTCTAGGCGCAGTGCACTGACAAAATAAACAGTGAAAAATGGTGATTTTTTTTACATCTTTTCACTATGTGCAGCTTGGAAACAGCACATCTGACCAGAACAAAACTTGACACATCAAGAGATCTACCCCACAAGACCCCACATGCACAATTTTGTGCAGATCTGTTGAACAATTGCAAAGATATTACATTTCACAATTTGAGGTTAAACATAGAAAGCCATGCTCAACCCTAGATATAGGGTGCTACCGCACCCCTATAATATAAATCCATTGCTATATATATATATTATAGGGGCATGATAGTGCTCCTGTAGTTAAGGCTGTGTATGGTGCTCAACGTTAGACCCCTAACTTTTCACCTTAATAACTCTGATGGCATTTGGTGGAATAGCCCACATGTTTGCATGCTCAGTCAGGATGGCATAGTCTCATGACATGAAATGTTTTGTAATGGCACCTTGTACTGTTTCTGAGATCTGGATACCCCTTATTTTGTAAAAGGGTTACATTTTTTCTATACTTAACATGTTTTTTTTTGTTCTCACATACAGCCTAGATGGTAACAAATGTTGGTATCCCATCAAAAAGGTGACTGTGATTGAATAACTTAAAGATGAGCAGCTTAACCTCAGTGGCTGTGTTTTGAGCTATCCTGAAAGGGTAGCAATGGGCAAAAAGGAAGGCGACTGGCAGGCAAAAAGGAAGCAACTGGAACCAGCATTGGGAATGGAAGAGGAGGGAAGGTATGTGGGGGTAGTGCAGCAGAAGGCTGCTGAGCTGGCCATGTGGTGTGGTGGTGAGGGTGCAGGGTTCGGGTCTGGGGAGGTGCTAGTAATTTTTCAGTCAGTGGAATTTTTTTACAAGTTTCACCCCCTCCACAACATGTCCCCGCCCCCAGAGTTGGGAATATTTAGTTAGGGGGTGCAGGGTGTAAAGCCCCCCACATACAGAGAGAGATGTGTGTGTGCCCTGTTGTGTTCTCTGTGAGTGTACATTTCCATTTTTATTTTCAGCGATGTACACTTGACCTAACAGCATTTGTCATTTGCCGATCACCGTTATCACATAGAACCACAAATTTTTATGCAAAACTTTCATGTAGAAGTGGCCAGTGCTGAGGTAGTGCCTTTTGAAAGTTTCATTAAAAAATAATAAATAGAACCATAGTTATAAGGATTTAAAGTTCTGTTTTCGATAGCCCTCTGATATGAACCAAAACATTTTTGGTTCTTAAGAGTGCTTTTGGTTCACATCATTTAGGTGTAACAATCTGAAAATGCTCCTCATGAACCAAATGTTTCCTTTTTTGGCTCGTGACAGCCACCATCTTGTTTCTTCATTTGAGTAACCACAAAAATATGAAAACACATATAAATGGACACTTTGAGAAAAACAAAAACATGTATCTTGCCAAACGGGACCTCCTAAGGAAGGTTCTGATATTTATTTTTTTTCAACACATGCCAGAAATAATATTTTCAGAATTTTGGATTGGCCTCATTCGATTTTTTGGTTCATCAGACTTTTCTTTATTCAAACTGAAAAATGTTCAATCCATGATCTGAAAATTTTGGTGTGAACCAAACATTTTGACTCATGAACTGAAAAATTTGATATGAACAGAAAATGTTGGTTCTAGACCAAACATTTTGGTGCAGGCCAACAATTTTGGTTTGCAAACAGTACATTTTGATTTAAACCAAAAATCATGAGTCGCGCACCAGCGCCTGAGGGGATGACAGCCTGAGAGTGTAGCTCTCCCACCTAATGTGATTCTTTAGTTATTTTATAGTGTTAAAGTTAAATTTTTGTTGTTTTTCTGTGATTTGAATACTTATCTATTACCACTCTACTAGCATTCCAATCGGGGTATTAATCGGCCATACAGTTTTGAAAATAATTGAACTTGAACATTTAGCGGCTCCCCAAATGAACGCAATGCCATCTGACAGTAAGCATAAGTCAGCGGCCGCAGTAATGCAGTCCGGGAGCTCCCCCATGCAGATTCCAGAGACATCTGTAAGCCCAAGCAAACCAATGGTAAAATGTATAAACAAAGTGAATATGCTGCCGATGATATGGCCTTTATTAAAGAAAAATGACAGTCTATTCATGTGGACATTGTAAGTTTGAAAAGGGAAGCCAGTGTATAAAAAGAGAAAGCTGAGATTTTAGAGGAAAGACTGAATATAATAGAGGAAAGGTTGGCCTATATTGAAGATTCCCTATGCAAAATTGAAGATAAATTAGATGACAACATGTCCAAAATAGAAGCTTTAGGGGCCAAGGTCGATGGCCTTGAAAATTGTAGCAGAAGGAACAACTTGAGAATCATAGGGGTACCTTAACTGTTGGAAGGGAATGATATGATTAGATTATTACAGGAATTTCTTCCATCTATTTTAAATTTTAATTGGTCCTGGCCCTTAGAAATTGAGTAAGCACACAGATCTCTGAGAGCCCCTCCAAAACAGGGTCAAAAGCCCAGACCAATCTTTGCCAGGTTCCTGAGATTTAATGTGAAAAAAGAAATATTGGCAGTGGCCAGGCAGAAAAAAACATTATACTGGGGCAATAATAGGATCTGTTTCAAGATTTCTCATTAGAAATTGTGGAGAAAAGGAAATTATATGGGGGTATAAGCTTTGTTATGCAAAAACTTATTATCACTTACTACATCAAATATCCAGCTGTGCTTGTGGTTTCCAGGAGCAGTAGTACTTATAGCTTTACTTCACCTGATGAAACTTGGGAGTTTGTTACACAGTCCTGGCCAGAGGTCTCTGAAATACTTAAAAATAGGCTAAACCAGTCTCCTTTTCCAAAAAGAAACCCAACAGTCACAACTGGAACCTGAGGCAGGAAGGATTCTAATTTAGAATTTCAGCCATGAGCCCAAGAACATCAGTGCAGCCTGCGTCCTTGCCCCCAAAGATAGGTTCATAAATAGAGCAAAGACAGACATTTATACCAGTATTAAAACATGTCTCTTGATGTCCCTCTGATCCAAAAGCAAATACCCCTAAGTCGCTGGCCTGGTCTTCTAAGGAGAGTTCAACCAGTTTTTAAAACCAAAAATGCAATCCCTAACAACGCTGGGCAACAACATGCAAACAATCCTTTTCCTCACTACATAGGTTCCACGTTAGTACATTTAGAACAAGTAGGTGATTATACAGAGGACTGAGACAAACAAGGCCATAGAATTAGAATGAGAACATTTAGGTACATTTGGTCTTTAAGCAAAGGAATGGAAAAAATAGAGCAAAAACTAAAACTGGAATAAGTAAACACAGTCAGATACGTACAGGAACAGACTAAATAACTGTGCCCAACAGGGAGCCTGTTAGTTGTCAGCAACACAAGGGGGTTAGCACATAGAAGTGCTGGAGAGATGGGGTGGGGGGTTAAGCCCCAAGTGCAGGGTGTCTGAGAGAGAGAGATCTGTTTGGCAGAAGGGCAGATGGTAGGAGATGCCTTTGCTAGGTGCTAACGATGGCAGACACATTGAGATTCCTGTATTAAATGGTTCTATAGGTTCTTTTTGAAAGTCCACAGAGTGGGCAGGCTAATAATGTTCTCATGGAGGGATCTGAACCACAACAGTGCCCGAAAGGCAAAGGACCTTTGTCCTTGAGATGTCTGACATTTTAGAGTCAGGAAGGACTGCAGTTCCAAATTTCAGGTGGGCCTGGGATTAGTGCTGGGAACTAGGAGTTGTTGGACCCCAGACGGGAGCTGACCAAGGCAGATCTTTTTGGATAGGAGGCAGGATTGATATTTTAAGTAACCAAAGAGCGTTGGCCAGTGAGCCTTTGCATAGAGATCGCAGGTGTGGGTTAGTCGGTGTGCCCCTAAGGTGAGCCTGCAGGCATTGTTAAGGGCAGTTTTTATGCGTTAGAGGGCAGTATCTGTGTCAGAGCCATATATCACCAGTCCATACTCCACTAGGGAACCCACTGAACTGTGGACCACTATGCTGAGGGCTTCAGGGGTCAGGCTCTGCCTATGGTGATAAAGTAGCCCTAAGCATTTGGTGATTGCTTTAGCTGTGATGTCTATGTGGAGGGTGTAGGTGAGCGAGCTGTCAAGAGTGATTCCGAGATATTTGAAGTGATGAACACATTAAAGAGGAACACTACCTCTATCATATATTGATAGAGGGTAGTTTTTGTGCTTGTTTTTAAGGCTGTTGAACAACATGGTTTTTGTTTTTTTGTAGTTCATTATCAATTTATGATTTTGAACCATGTCTCAACGCTGGTGAAGTCACATTGTATCTGTTGTTCAAGAGCAGTGGGGTCAGAGCCATTAGAAAGGATAACTGCATCATCCGCATAGAGGAGGATATGGCACTGACTGGCTAAGGGGAGGCAATTCAGAAATAGGCTAAAGAGGAGGGGGCCCAGTATTGACCCCTGTTGAATGCCTGAGCACACAGGCTTGGTGTCAGAGAGAAAGGTATCTATCCTGACTTGCTGTGAACGGCAGTGTAGGTAGCCGCAGAACCATGCAGCCGCCTCAGGGCCAAGGCCTATGGTAGTGAGTTGTTCAGCTAGGATGGCATGGTTGACCATGTCAAAGGCCTTTGTTAGGTCAATATAGATAGCCCCAACTAGCTGCCCAAGATCGAGGGATTTGTGGATGAAGCCTATGTATTCCAGGAGGGCTGTAGTGGTGCTATGCCCAGCCGTAAAGCCATGTTGCTCTGTGCAAAGGAACATGTGCTTGTCTAGATAATCAACAAGTTGGTCGGCAATGATTCATTCAAGGGCCTTCGAGAGTGGTGATAGTACAGAGATGGGTCTATAGTTCCCAGGGAGGGCGCGATCCCCACTCTTGTACGCAGGGGAGACTACTGCAGCTTTCCATTTTTGAGGGAATACTGCGAGATGGAGCAAGAGGTTAAGGATATGGGGGAAAGGGGACAGGATTTCTTCAAGTGAGAGTGAGACTAGTTTCAGGTCGAGATTATCCTCACTCAGTCTCCCCTTTCCAAGCACTTTGCACAGATATTTCCTGGTTTCTCTGAAGGTAATAGTCTTGAAGCAAAGGGGGATGTGATGGGGATTGCGTGGGTGCAGCAGGGATGGTGGGGGAGAAGAAGTCGGCAGGGAGAACATGCTGCAAGTCAGTGAAGGCATTGTTAAAGGTGTTGGCAATAGATTTAGGGTCAAGGGTGGGGGAGCCATCAATGCAGAGCATGGTAGGGGCCGTTTTGGGTTCTCACCCAGTGACGTCATTTAGGTCAGCCCAGAATTTGTGCCCGTCATTCCAGTTCTTGGTTAGGGCATCTTAATATTATACGTTTTTTGGCTAATCATATGGTTCTGGTACAGTTGTTCCTCTCATATTTGTAGTTCAGGATATCAGACTGCTTGACAGTGACCCTAACTATATGCCAGAGGTGGTCTCTATTTTTCATTAGTTCAAGGGTATTAGAGCTCATCTAGGAGTTAAAGTAGCCTTTGATCTTCCGCTTTTTTTATGGGAGCATGGGTGTCACAGATTGTATTGAAGAGGAGGATGAAATGGTCTAGTGCGTGATCAATGTTGGAAGCCTCGAAAACCGAGAACCAGTCAGCATTGAGGAGATCCATTTTGAAGTGGTCAGCAAGACCAGGTCTGAGAACCCTGCTAGTGATTGTTCTAGGAGGCTGTCTGGAGAAATTATTAGCCCAACTGAACATGACAGGGGAGTGGTCACTGATGTTGTCCGGGAGGATGGAGGCATTAGAGGCATGCTCAGGTCAGTTGGTGAGTACCCAGCCAATCAAAGTACTAGTGCACATCTGTAGTTAGTCCTAGTGGGTGTTTCAATGAGCTGGGTAAAGTGGATAGCCTGAATTTCATCCTTGAATTGGTTAGCTTCAGGGGCAACCCAATTAATATTGAAATCACCTAAGAGTATAACCTCAGAGCTTAGGGTTAGGCTTCCAAGACAGTCTATGATGGCATGGAGACCTTGGGCCGAGTTCTTTGAGGGGGATGTAGACATATGCACCTTTGGAATGTATGTAAAGCCACAAATGGCAAGCTCGGCCTTGCCTACAGAATGAGACTGCCTCCTCTGGCGCTTGGCTCGCCATACCAGGGGGATACTCCTTCCCATGCTTTGTTATGGGCTTGTTGCCTTTGCCCCTGTCCCGAACTCTAGCCTTGCGAAATGGGACACTGCTTATAACAATATATGCCACTTTGCACTCTCTGCACCTCGCCTTATGCATCGCTGTAAGCTCTACTCATGACTGGAGTGGCTCCCCCTGAAAAGCACTGCGCCTTTGTCCTTGGCAACTTCGTAGATAACATAGTTAGAATGGCCACTCCCTCTGCACTCACCCTTCCCCTTAAACACGCAACCCCTGCCTACCACTTAAGATCTAGTTCTGCACGGGCCCGCCTGGTTCCCAAGACCCGCACCCTCACAGTTGACCAGGCCTTCTCCATCCACGTGCCAAAAATGTGGAACTCCCTTCCCGCCCTAGTTCGTGCCTCTCCCTCTCATCCCAGCTTCAAACATCCCTATGGAGCTTCCTCAAAACTGCCTCGGCCTGTCTATGTACCATATAGACCCAGAGTATTTTCTCCCTCCCCCTGATTCTCTGAGAGAGCCATCCTGTGAGCAGTTTCACCGGCTGCTGTTAATTCTCTGCTGATAACCATTATAAGGCAGTTACCGCCCCCCTGTTGGAGAGGCGATCTTGTCATATCAGTACGCACCTCCTTTCTGCATTGTTTTTTTTTTTCATTTCTCTCTCATTTTAGGGCTAGGTCTGACAATTACATACATGTACATTCAACAATTTTGATGTTATTCTCTTTCGTGTTGTTCTTTGATGTTATTTCGAGTTGTTATTTGATGTTATTCTACCTCCCAATGCTGTTATGTAACTTGTTGCTAGACTGCTTAACTGACCATTTTTAAGCCTGTTGTACTATAAGCTGTACCACCCACTTGTCGGAGCCTGTGGCTCCAATATGTTACCTCGACTCTGTATTATGTTCCCCGTTTACTCTTATAACTCTCCTGGGTCGCACCCGAAAATAGGCACTTGGATGTCTAGAGTACTTACCTGGTTAACAAAAGCAAATAAATAAATATAGAATTGTGACAGTTTTGTTGTGGGCCCCAAGAAGAACCTCAATGGCAAGGGCCTGGGCGAACGACCCTAGGCTGGATAAATTCAGGACTATGCCCTGAAGGTTGTCCTTAAGGTAGATTGCACAGCTGCCACCTCTTCTAGATTTACGATCTTGCCTAAAGATCGAATAGCCTGGCAGACTGATGGCTCCATCGGGGTTCTTGGGAGTGAGCCATGTCTCTACCACAGACAGTACATCTGGATTATGTAGGGCTACCCAGGCTTAAAGGTTGTCAAACTTTGCTGTCAGGCTGCGGATGTTTAGTGACACAAAGGTTAAGGTGCCTGGTTTCGGTGCACTCAACCCCTGATAAAGAAGGGGGCCGGGATTAGGGTGGATGTTGCCCGAGAGCAGTAGTAACAGGAGTACCAAGTTGACCAGATAACTTTTAAAGTGTTTAAGGTTAGCTTTGTGCTGTCTTTGTGGATTCATTCGAGCTGCATGCTTATCAGAGAGAATGGCCAGTTTAGGCAGGACTGTGGGAGAGGGAAGCCCTGGCCAAGCTGGATGCTTTCTGGGCCAGGTAGGCCAGGGTGTGTTGTTAGACATGCAGTTGGCACTTGGGCCACAACTATGCACGGAGGTTATAGTGCTATAGATGTTGCCATAGGGGTGCTCCGTGATAAGAGGGTCAACTGATTTAGGGCCATTCAGCAGCTGCAAACAGAGAGTGGGCAGGAGTATAAGAATTAGCATTATTTATTTAGCTTTTGTTTACCGGGTAAGTACACTAGACAAGTAGTATGCCTATTTTCAGGAACGACCCGGGAGAGCACAAAACATACAGTATACATACATGGTAACATTGGAGAAACAACATGATACAGTAAAAAACAGCTATAACAACGCTTGTACAAGGGCAGAGATACTGCCACACATAGTACAAATTGTTACAGGACATAGATAGACATTAGAATCACTGAATACATATTTCATAGACCATCATGGACTCAGAGTGGACAATAGTGGGCTGCAGAGTATTACATTACAGAGACTAGGGGCAGTCACATCTTGTCGTTTGTTTTAGGTGGGACCACAGGGGAGCAAAAGGTCCCATGGGAAGGGGCAGAGCGAACAGAGTCTGGAATGGAGTTCCAGAGCCTAGGCACAAAAGCGGCAAAGTCACGATCCCCCATAAGGGTCCGAGTAGGGGAACTTTAAGCAACTCGGCGGTCTGTGACCTGAGCTGGTAGGGGATGGTGTCCAGTTTTGGGAGGAGATGTGCCAGTCCCGACGGTATGCCGGTGGCAAGCACTTTCCTGGTGAAGTTTCCTACACCAAGGATCAGGAATTCCACAGGGAGGAGCCAGCTGAGTTTGTCATAGAGCTCACATTGGTGGGTGAGTTTGGGAGCAGCAAGTGCAAACCGACAGATATCATTATATGCCGTGTTCCACCGATTAAGATGATTTGAGGTGACCTGGCAAATAGGTGGTATCCATAACTAAGGGAGGGGAGAAGCACTCCCCTCACAAGTGCCTCGCTCCCGGAGTCAGGTTGTATTTGGCCCTGTAGGCAAGGCCAGGCTACACCTGGTGGTCCTGCAGATGTTTGGATATGGCTTCCCATGTCAAGTTGTGGGTCGAGGGTGACCCCAAGATATTTAATTGAGCTCTGGTTGTTGGCAACAGGGGCCCCATCACAAGCTATTTTGAGCATAGCTGATGGGGCTTTTTAACTTGTCCATGGAACCAAAGAGCATGGCCTGAGTTTTGTTAGGATTCAATACCAGTCTATGGTTGGTAATCCAGGCCGAGACTCTGCTGAAAGTCTTCAGATAGGCACTGGTTAAGGTCAGCAGCATTACGAGCATGGGCCACTAGCACAAGGTCATCTGCATAAGCGTGACTTGGCAACGAGAGGTCACTGGTGGGAGTTGATTAATAAAAAGTGAGAATAGGAGAGGTCCAAGTACCGATCCCTGGGGAACTCCCATGGTCACAGCCCTAGGCTCCGAGAGGACCTTGTTAAAGCAGGTGTGCTGCTTTCTACCCGTTAGGTAGCCCATCATCCAACTCATGGCATGCGGAGAGAACCCAAGAGCCCTGAGCTGCTCCCCCAGTAGGTTATGGTTGACAGGGTCAAAAGCTTTTGACAAGTCAATAAATATAGCACCTGACAGTTTGCCCTGATCCATGGCGGATCTAATACTAGAGGTTACAGTAATCAGGGCAGTAGTGGTACTATGACCCTTCCGGAAACCATGTTGGGCCCAGAAAGCAGCTCATGGGTATCCACGTACTCCGAGTTGCTCCACCACAACCTTTCCAGGAGTTACCAAGGATGGGAGAATAGCAATAGGGCGATAGTTGTCAGGGAGTTTGGGATTTCCCTGCTTCAAAACAGGGACTATCCTTGCCTCCTTCCAGATGTCAGGGATTATCCCCGAGCTAAGGGATAGGTTAAAGATATGGGCAATCAGAGGGGCGATGTAAGCTGCCCCAGCTTGAGAAGCCTGGGCTCAAGGTTGTCAGGCCCTGCACTGGAGTGCTGGGAGAGGGCAGCCAAGCGGTTCTGAACATCAAGGACAGACACGGCCTTAAGATTAAATACTCTCCGAGGAGGATGTTCACTCTGCATTGGAGGGATATTAAGCGAGTGACCCCCATCGGTCGTGAAACGAGAGGTGAGGGCGAAAGGTCGGAGAAGTGGAGATTGAGGTGGTCAGCTATAGTGTGGGAGAAGTACACAGACTCCATCAATAATCATGTCCACGACACCGAGTGAGAGGGCCCACTGACGAGGGATTTAATGTTCCTCCAGAACCTCCTAGGATCTCTGACAGAGCTAAGTAGTGCCGATTTACAGAAGTTACTTTTGGCAGCCCTAATGGCTTTTTTTACACTGATTCCTGAGTTGCCGATATCTCAGGAGATTAGCAGGATCTCTGGAACCCTTGGTACTTGCCCAGCATTTGTCTCTCCCGCATCTGGGCAAGTAAGTCACCATTCAGCCAGAAGGTGGCTGTTCCCCTCACCCTCCGGGTGACCCTGGGGGCGTGTCTATCTTGAAGAACACCAAAGGAATGTATGAAGCAGGAGGCTGCCACTGAGGGGTCAGAGGCTTCAAGCACCCTGGTCCAGTCAGTACATCCTAGATTGGCCAGGAAAGCCTCAGGGTCAAAACTGGAGTATTTTCTGACTTGAATGATTTTGTGTGGAATTCTAGGGGAGGGGATTTTCCAGACACAGTATACTGGGGAGTGGTCAGATATGGAGTCTGATAGCGTGGCTGATGAGGCAATCCTCTCCGGCCGGTTGGTCAGGATCCAGTCCAGCAGGGAACTTGAGGAACCATTGGCTGCCTGTCTCGTTGGGTCATGGATTAGTTGGTTAAGGGATAGGCAGGCAAGTTGTGATTCGCATTTCCTAATATTGCCACACTCCCACTTCATGTTGATATCACCCATAATAATGAGTTCATTGTCACCTATACTGGGCCTAACTGCATCTAAGAGATAAGTGAGTCCTGTCAGACCCTCAGGGGGTTATAGGCGCACACCAAGTGCAGCTCAGAAACACGCCCAGCAGCAGGAGCACATGAAGAAACTCACAAGGTGGATGATCAGGTTTACTCTGTGCCACCAGGAGATTTTTCAGATGGGATCTGTAGTAGATGAGGGTGCCACCCCTTCCTACCCCAGTCCTGTCTAGAGAATGAACTCATATCCTGTTAGGAAGCAGGCAGAGTCAGGAATCGAGGGTTTGAGCCAAGTCTCAGTTATCCCTAGGATGTCTGGCTTGTATAGCTCAGTCCACGCTAGGAGATCATCTCGGTTAGGAAGCAAGCTCCTAATATTCATATGCACTATTTTTAGTCCCTTATTCCCATTACAGGTGACGGGAATATTAGAGATCAGCTTAGATGGCCCAGGATTGAGCTCAATATCTCCAGCCATGAGAAGTGAGAGTAGGGCTAGCCAGGGGAGGAACAATCTTATGAGCGGTCTACCTCCAGGCCTGTGCATGCTTCGGACTTTCTTCACCCTGACCGTACACATAAGGCATCTAGTGTCAAGGCTAAGGACAGTACCGTAGTGCATTACCTTAGTTAAAAGTTGGTTGGAAAATGAGAAATCAGTATCATCATGGGAGGAGGGCCACAACCCTGGGTCAATAAATAGGCTAGGAGTCGAGGTAGCACAATAAAGGAGGACTAGCCCCAGGGCCAGTATCATAATTATTAGTGTCGTAAAACTGACCTGCCGCCCCCTCCTGAACATAGGAGAGGTGGCTTCCAGTTCTTCCATGGTAAGGACAGTAGTAACCACCCCACAGATTATAGGCAACTGGAGACCTAGAAAAGGAGCAAACCAGGGCTCCTGGAAACCTATAAAAGGGCAAACCAGGCAACACCTGTATGGTAGGGCCCCAAGGAACAGATCACCACAACTAGCGCTCTGGGGAGGGACCCTTGTAGGTCACCCACGCCTCCCCTCTCCCTCGCCAGCAGCTTGCAGTAGTTGAAGGCGTTGGGACAGCAGATTGCAGAGCAGGAACTAAACAATGCTGATAGGCAAGCAGGTGGTGAAAATAGGAAAATGTCTTTAAAGGCAAGACAGAACAAGTGTTAGGCCTAATAGCTGCACTCTGTATCTTTAAGAGGAGGTGCAATATTAGAGAGGGAGGATGAACATTGCTGGGGGTTGTGCTGAGGGTGGAGGAGTATTTAATAAAGGCTGGAGGTGGGGATGGGGGTGGGCATAAAAATTCAAGCACAGGAGACAGAAGGACAGAAAGTGAAAGAGAAATTGAATTATTTGCAGGGCAAAGCTTACAACTGTGACCCAAATGGAATCTGGTCTAAACAGAAAAAACTGTATCACTTTAAACTTACTTTCTGATCTAGGGTAGCTTACCACTGGACCTTAAAACAAAAGATTTTACAATCTACAAACCTGCAGCCTAAATGAACTTGCACTTCAAACTACCTTACAGTGCAAAATTGCTGTAAACAAGATTAGGTTCGTGTTTAAGTTAGGATTTACAAGATAATTTGGAGAGACTTAACAAGTACCACAATCAGAATATAACATTAGCTTAAGGTCCTGAGAGGAAACAGCAGTAGCAAAGAATTAAAGAACTGCAGCAGCCCGTCAACAGGCAGAGTCGATGGTTCTGGACAGTCAAGTTTCTGCAGCGTACCTTCGGTCTGGTGAACAGCGGGCAGTGCAGCAAAGAAGGCAGCCGGCGGACAGAAGGGGTCCGCCCGGCTGCTTGAAGCAGCAGACGCACCCGTGTCAAGGGTGAAGCTTCAGTCTGGTGAACAGCGGGCAGTGCAGTGAGGAAGGCAGCCGGCGGACAGAAGGGGTCCGCCCGGCTGCTTGAAGCAGCAGATGCACCCGTGTCAAGGGTGAAGCTAGTCTGGTTGCCATGTGCAAGATTAGAAAAGGGTGGTGGCACAGCAAGAAGGGTTTTGGGAGGGGGAGGAAAGTAAAAGAGATTAAGGTGTGATGGAGCTAGGAGGGTGTCCTGGCCTTATAGGCTGCTGTGTACCCTTACAGTTTGGCGGTGACCTAAAAAGGAAGATATCTTTAAGGGGAGGACAGGACAAGTGTTAGGTCTAATAGTTGCACTTTGTATCTTTAAGTGTAGTTACAATATTAGTGAAAAGGAAGGATGAAGATTGCCTAGCGTGGTGCCAAGGGGAGAGGGAGAGTATTTATTAAAGGCTGGAGGTGGGAGAGAAGGGGTAGGTGTAAAAATTCAAGCAGGAAGGAGACAGTAGGAGAGAAAGTGAAGCAGAAATTGGATTATTTGCAGGGCAAAGCTTACAACTGTGACCCAAATGAAACCTAGTCTAAACAGAAAAAACTGTATCACTTTAAACTTAGTTTCTGATCTGTGGTAGATTAGCACTGGACCTTAAAACAAAGAGAGCTGTAATACTTTAAAATCTACAAACCTGCAGCCTAAAAGAACTTGCACTTCAAACTACCCTTGGAGTGAAAAATTGCTGTAAACAGGCCTAGGTTCACGTTTAAATTAGGATTCACAGGACAATTTGGAGAGGCTTAACCAGTACCACAACCAGTATGTAACATTAACTTAAAGTCCAGAAGGAGATGGAGTAGCAAAGAAATTAAAGAACTGCAGCAGCCTTTCAGCAGGCAGAGCCGATGGTTCTGGCCAGTCAAGTTTCAGCAGTGTACCTTCGGTCTGGTGATCGGCGGGCAGTACAGCAAGGAAGGCAGCCGGTGAACAGAAGAGGCCCACCTGGCTGCTTGCAGCAGCAGAGGCACCTATGTCAAGGATGAAGCTAAGGGGATAAATCAGAAAAAGCCAGAGGTTATAAAGCTATAAGAGAAGGAGTGTTTACAGTGGGTGGGGTTGGGGGAGTTATTCGCCTCACAGCAGAAAATTAACAAGCTGGAGCTGTGGCACCAGCAGCTGGACAATAAGAACAAAGAGTAGTGAGAGGGGAACAGTTAAGAAAGGGTGTGGTGGTTTAGGCTCAGAGATGCCTCTCAGCATGAGGAAATTCCAACTGGAGGGATATGGCCGAGAGAGAAAGGCAGACAGTAAAGGTATTAGTTGCAAATAGCTTAGGACTGAAACACAATGAAACCAAATCTACATTGGAGAATGAGGAAAAAATTCAAGCAGGAAGGAGACAGTAGGAGAGAAAGTGAAGCAGAAATTTGATTATTTGCAGGGAAAAGCTTACAACTGTGACCCAAATGAAATCTAGTCTAAACAGAAAAAACTGTTATAAAGCTACAGAACTCCAAGTGGACACCCCAGAATTTTGTGACTGCCTAGAAAGCTCCTTCAGCCCAGTAGAAGATATGTCTGAGCAACCATGCTCATCAAGCAATTTGGAGTCTGAAGGAGATACGGTACATGACTTTCTGGTTTTCATGCTGCTACTGTTTAATCCATGGAGAGAGTTCAGAAATCTTTCAGTTCTTCATGGTGGCTGAGCAGTGATTGGATATTTGCAGTCACATAATCGCTCTCACCATAAGAATTGTTCTTGATTTTACTTTTGATTGTTTTAAAACATTTTCTGATGTTTTCAACTAGCTTCTAGTAGCTGTATATTATTTTCAATTTATTTGCTTTCACTGTGGTTTGCCTCGTTTTGTGTAATTTATATGCGGGGTCAGGGGGTAAAGACAGAGTTGGACTGGTCCACCTGGATACCTGGAAATTTCCAGGTGGGCACACCTCTTTTAGATACTTTAGCCACCTTCTGAACTCCGAAAATCTTTGCATTTGTCATCTATTTTCTAATGAAATGAGGCTGTTCGGGCACTGCAAGTAAATTTAAGATACAAATATAGAGCTCATGTATTAAATGTAAGTGGAATGCGGATATGAATGTGCCATCCTAAGCCCTTCCATATTGATTTTTCCAGGTGGGCCCCTAAATCAGCTTTCCAGGTTGGCTCCTGTACTCCAATCCGACCCTGGGTAAAGGTCAAATGTTCAGAAACTGCTCTCTGGAAATAGCAGCCTGCTTTATTCATATGCTGCTCATGGGTCTTGGACTCTCAAGCTCTAAAGGTACATGGAATCTATCCAAATATCACATAAATCATATTTAAACTTATCAGAGTCATTTAACAACCCATGTGAGTCACAAATATTGTTAGTTTATATAGCTCCTTATATGAGTGTCATGTGCTTTTTTATCAAAGTGGGAAGGGGATCTTCTTAAAGGCATAGCAGCAATCTTGGATCTGATATTGAATTTTGAATCTGCCTTTTATAAGAGTTTCAACTCATAAAATGGGGATGCAGCAATAGTATTTTAAATATTTTAACTTTGTCCTTCAAGGCTCCTATCCCTTCACAGTCTTTTAGCCCTATTAAAATGCTGTTGTTAGCCTACCACATGTGTGTTTTTTTGGGGGGGATAAATCCAGGTTAGCTGAAATTGTCCAGATATAAGCGTGGTTACATATTTGTGAAATAAATGCTTGTTTATTCTGCGGGCCAATTGTTCCTAGGATTGCCCAATTTATGGAGTCTTTATGCTCTCAACAGGTTAGTACTGGAGGGACAGCTTAATACCTGGTTGCCTCTTCTTTTGAAATTTGTGGCATCGCTGGGGGCTACAGCTTGATCATCAGGGCAAGGTAAGTAGTTATTGGTGTGGGGATATTGGCTCCTTGATCCTGTGACAATTATCTCTTACTTCTCAGTATTTTTCTTAAACAGTGACCCTTGGCTCTCTTTAGGCCTAGGTTCTACTGAAATGGCCTTGCTGCTTCTTTCAAGTTGTGATAGAATATTCAGTCCTGGGCAACATCTCACAAGCTGGTCCTCAACACAAAAAAAACTCAGGCCATGCTTTTTGGGTCATCGGCCAAGATCAAGGCCTCCCTTGCCCCTCTGTGTGTCAGTGGCATGGACAGTGTTCCCCTCCTAAGCACAGTCTCCATCAAATACCTTCGGGTGATGCTTGACCCCGAACTTGACCTTGGGTGTCATATCCTAAATGTTTGCAGAGCCATCAACAGTAAACTGGGTCGTGCCTACAGGGCGAAGAAAAATCCGACTTCTGCTGCTCGTTTGGCGTTGGCCAGAGGAGTGCTTCTTCCTTCACTCTGCTATGGCCTTTTCCTATTTGCTCACACCTCCAAGGCTCACCTTACTTGGTAGAACACATCCTACAACAATATATGTCGCTTTGCCATGGCTGCCCCTCACCTTACCCATCATTGTGAATTATATGACAACTTGGCTGGCTTTCCCCAACCAATCACATGAACTTTGGGTTGGGCTGTTTCAAGGGCAAGGTGATTAGAACCAGCACACCTCTGGGGCTGGCACAGCTTCTCAAACCTGTTGACTCCTCTTCCTCCTCCTCCTCCCTCAGGTCCCATGGTCCTGGGGTGCTCAAAGTTCCTGGGATTTTGCTACATGTGCTCTGAGGCTATGGAACTCCCTTCCTGCCCATGTTCGCTCTTCCCCCTCCCACTTGTGTCTTCAGAATTCCCTGTGGGGACACTTGAAGTTGGCCTCCGTGTGTGGGTGTCCCAAGCTGCCATAGCCAGTCTCAGGTCTCTTACCTGGGCTCACCTAGCCATGGGTTCCCTCATGTTGGCTCTTATGATGCTGCCTACTGTTCCTTTTTACTCTGAGATGTATGTGATTTGCTTATTTATTTGTTCAGGAATGATCTATTATGCGACTTTGATTAATGAGTCACTCATGTATTGTAATTTATTCATAGTCACTGCTCTTGCCATTGTATGACTACATTTAATTATCTTTATGTATATATTTATATTAATATAAATTTGCTTGCTGAAGACTATCTATGTTCACCTGGTTCCTGTGACTCTGTACATTGCCCTACTTGTTGTTATGCTACATGTTTGAACTTGTATTTTCATTATACTCTCCCAGATCGTACCTGACAATAGGCATATAATTTGTCTAGTGTACCTACCTGGTCAACAAAAGCTAAATAAATAAAATAAATGATGCGCAGGCAGAATTTTATGTCCTATATCTGGTGTGAAAGGGGAGTGGTAAAACTTTTTTGAATATATTGTCTGTTAATTAAGGTACATATACGGCTGTAAACAGCTCATATTTAGAAGTGTATTCAAGTAGAGATATTACTAGCACTTAAAGTAAGTGTGGGTCTCTTGTTTGGGCTGTCCCAAGACCATGTGTTCCAATTTGGGAGTAGTTCTCAGTGGTTTACTCACATCTTCTTATTGTGTCTGTCTGAGTGTGTGGTAGTGTCAGTGTATTCCATTTATACATAGTTATAATTGTTCTTGCACCCTTTTAGTTGGGTGAAACAAGTATACATTTATTAAGGTTACATTTCTGTTTAAAACTCATTTTGCATTATTTATCTTTAGATATTTTATTGTTTATTTGTGTTTTAATCCCTGTACAGTGCTTTGATACTTGTTGAATTGCGCTTTATAAATACATTTTATTATTATTATTGTGTTAATTACAATTATTTGTATTATAGGTTATTATGACTGCTGTTAACATAATTACTTGGAATGTTCAAGGTCTGGGCTCACCTGTCAAAAGATACAGGGGCCAGGATATTCAAAGGGATTGCACCTGGCACAACTGAGTTGCACCGGCGCAACCTCGCATTGCGCCCCAGCGGGATATTCAAAAGGCTGCCAGGCGCAGTGTATGTCCTGATGTTCAGGGGCACAATGTAATCCTATGCAGTGCAGATGCAGGGGGCATGCCCATGCGTATACGGCATACTCCAATATTCAGCCCAGAATGTACAACTCATATGCTGGCGCAACCCTGCATTGCGCTGCACAGGGGAGCCCAATGTTGTGCCCCAAAAAGCAGGAGCAATTCCCAGCCATTCACAGGTTGGCTGCTGTATTGCAAGGTGCAGTACAGCAGTCACCAGCTGTGGGTGGCCACCTGCCCACCCAGACCACTGTTGCAAGGCACACATACCCCCCTGGTGGTCCAGTGGAGCCCCCACTCACCTCATACACCCGATCGCGGGCTGTTGTGGAAATGAAGTATAACCTGGTGGTTCAGTGGTACCCCCCTCCCCACCAACCCACAGAGGTCCCCCAGCCACTCAGCACCCCCCCGTCATTGGCAGGTAGCAACACCCTGCCCGCATTCAACCCGGCCACCCACCGAATGACAGTGTACAGTATGATCTGTACGCCTGTTGGTCCACAGTGTGGACCAATGGGCTTGCAGACCATACTGTACTAAACAGGACCAGATGAACGTTCATTCACATTTCTGGTCCTGTGTAGTACAGTGCTGGGTGGCCTCTGTGGGTGGGCGAGGGGGGTATCACTTGACTACCAGGTTATATACTTAATTTCCACAATGGCCCATGATTGGGAGTACAGGGGAAGGGGAGTTACTGCTAGACCACCAGGGATGATTACACTTTGTTACAACCTGCAATCTGGCATACAACGGGGCAGGTTACCACTAGACCACCAGGGATTTTAATATTTATTATAGCCCACGATCGGGTGTACCGGAGTGGGAAGGGGCAGCCTGGCAGGGTGCCAGGTGCAATTCACGGGGAGCCAGCGTATCGCATGCAAATGGCCCCATTTGTACCTTGCATACATTATGGCCTCATTTGCATGCCCCTGGCTGAATATTGCAGGTGATGTGCCTAGCTCAACTGCACTTGCACTGGTGCATCCACCTGCTCCCTTTCTGCATCTTGCGCTGGTGCTGTGCCACTGTGCCATGTGCAGTGTGTGTGCCCAGACTCGCGCCACTGCCCAGCGCAGTCTGAATATCTGGCCCAGGATATTAAATCACTTAAATAAACATAGGGCTGACATAGCCTTGCTACAGGAAACACATCTTTCACTGGCAGAGGCTGCCAAGTTAGCATGAGGTTGGGTTTCCAGAGTAGAATTTTGCTGTTTTTCCTCAAAACAAGAGGGGTTGCTATTTTGATCAGAAAATGGACACATCTTATCAAACATGGCCATTTAACAGACACAGAGGGGAGATATCAAGTTTTATTAGAGAGCCTTTATGGAAAGAATGTGGCCATTTGTAATATTTATGCACCTAATAAGAAACAAAAATAATTTTATCAAAGTTTATCTTTTGTTTTAGCCAATGTGGGGGACTACAAGATTATTTTAAGTGGGGATTTTAACGAAGAAGTGGACCCCATTTTGGATAGGTCCACATCAAGGAGTACTGGTTCCCTGTCCACCTCTCAAAAAAGCGTACATAGTTTGGTAGCTGATTTAGGCTTATTGGATGCTTGGAGGACAATGCACCCCAGTGGAAGAGATTTTCCTTTTTTGTCAGTGAGACATGGGGTATTCAGTAGGTTAGATTACTTTTTCATGCCTTTAGCCCTGTGTAATAGTATTAGTCAGGTAAGGTATGAGAATCTTCTAATATCATACCATAGTTTACTTAAGAGTTCAGTATTATTAGAAAACAACAGTCGGAAATCGAGCAGTTGGAAGTTTAATGCATCTTTACTACTGGACACTAACTTTAAAAAAATGGATCCAGGAAGAGACTTCCTCTAATTCTAAATTCAATTACAATGGAGAAACATCAGCAAAGATTGTATGGGAGGCATACAAAGCATTCATAAGGGGAAGCATTATTAGTTTTGCATCCAAAAAAAAGAGGGATAGGCAGAGGGAGCTGAAAGGAAAGGAGGAATTGCTTAGTAGGGGCTTGACAGATATGACACAGAACCCTTTGAGAAAAAAGGATTGGCTGTACAAAATTCTGGAGTTAAAGTATAAAATAAATAAAATGCAATCTGCTAAGAAAGAATACTCTCTTTTTCATACTAAACAGAAATTTGGGGAGTCCGGGGAAAAGGCAGGGAAGCCCTTGTCTCTTAGGATCAAGCAGAAACAAAACCAGAATGCTATTAAGGGGATTAGGAATAAAAATGGGGTGATGACATATACTGTAATGTGAAAGAAATTAATAAATGCTTCATGGATTTTTACAGTAACCTGTACAAATCGCAAGGGATAGTAAAGAAGGCTGATACAGATGACCTTCTTAAACATGATAATTTACCTACTTTAAAAGAATCTGACGGGAAGATGCTGGATAATCCAATTTCACTACAGGAGATTTCAGAAGTAATTGCTGGTATGCCAAAAGGGAAGGCCCCAGGGCCAGATGGGTTGCCAAGTGAATTTTACAAACATTTGGGAATTTCCATTAGTCCACACCTATTATCGGCTATTCATGACTCCTTTACTGATGGTGCCCTTCCTGACTCAATGAATGAGGCCTACATTTGTTTATTGCATAAAAAAGACAATGAAGAAATGGAATGTAGTAATTATAGGCCTATTTCATTGTTAAATTTCGATTACAAGATTCTTGAAAAAATATTAGCTAATAGAGTCTCTAAAGTACTATCAAACCTGATAGGTAGCATACAGGTGGGTTTCATGAAAGATAGGCAGGCCTCAGACAACTTTAGGAGATTGTTCTCCATATTATGGGCAACAAAGCTATCAGATGATAGCAGACTGGCCTCCTTAGCAATTTCCTTGGACATTGGTAAGGCCTTCAAATCCCAAGAATGGGGTTACCTATATAGAGTATTAGAATTTATTGATTTTGGGTCTGGTATTCTAAAATGGATCCAAACTGTATATACCAAACTGAGAGCATGTGTAATTTCAAATGGACTTAGATCGCCTCCCTTTCCTTTATTCAGAGGATTCAGGCAGGGTTGCCCCTTGTCCCCCCTGCTATTTATCCATGCTATTGAACCTCTAATCAGGAAAATTTTGCAATCAGACAGAATTTCTGGGATTAAACTTGAAAAATACTCTAACAAAGTCTTTGCTTTTGCCGATGACATTCTGCTGGCTGTTTCACACCCCACGCCTTCCCTCCAAAGTGTTAAGGAACTTTTGCAGGCTTTTGGAAATATTTCTGGTCTTTTTGTAAATTGGAGTAAATCTGAATGCCTAAAGTTAAGTCGACCCTCTTTGGAGTTGGAAAAATTAAAAAAGGAAATGGATATATCCTGGTCCTCTGAGGGATTGCCATATTTAGACATTAAAGTTTTTAACTCAATAGACAAAATTCTCTACCATAACTATTCCAAATTAATTAGTGACATGAAGATACATCTGGACAAATGGTCGAAGTTGCATTTATCCCTTTGAGGGAAAATAAATGTAATAAAAATGATTATAGCTCCAAAATTCTTCTATTTCATGAACAACTGCCCTGCTAACATTCCGCCTGAATGCTTCAACAGAATTGACAGAGTTATGTCAAATTTGTTATGGGGGGGCAATCCCCTCAATTAGCTAGAAACAAACTAAGAGCCCCTATAAAGAATGGCAGTTAAGCCATCCTTGGTGGCAGGGATATTTCTGGGCTTTCAAGTTTAAACAGGCTGCCATATGGTTTAGCTCCCTAGATAGAAACATTACCCCACTACAGCTTAAAATAGAAAAAAAATCTAGTCTCTCCTTTAAGTTTATCTGACCTATGATTTAGACAGATACCTCCAAATTTAAAAAATCATCCTGTTCTCCAAATATCAATAATTGTTTGCAGGAAATTGAATCAACCTAAGAAAACGGAGCATGTTCCTCTCTAGTTCATGCCTTTTGGCATAATAAATTGTTAACCTCGAATGGCAAGAGTCTTCATACAATGGTTGGATAGCTAAAGGCATCAAAACTATAGGTGATCTGTTAGACAATCACAGTAGAATAAGTATGCCTTTTTGCAGATGACACAAAGATCTGCAACAGGGTTGATACACAAGGAGACGTGGAAAGGATGAGAAGGGACTTGGCAAGGTTGGAGGAATGGTCTGAAGTATGGCAGCTAGGATTCAATGCAAAGAAGTGCAAAATAATACACCTGGGAAACAAGAACCCAGGGGAAGAATACACAATGGGGGGGTAGTAACAACAACAAAAAAGGAAAGGGACCTGGGGGTAATCATATCAGATGACCTTAAGGTTAGCAAGCAATGTGAGAAGGCTGTAGGGAGGGCTGGGGTTATACCGGGATGCATAGGGAGAGGCATCAGCAGTAGAAAACACGAAGTTGCTTTCCCTCTGTACAGACAGTTGGTGAGACCCCATCTGGAGTACTGCGTCCAGTTCTGGAGACCCCATCTCCGCAAGGACATAGACAGGATAGAGGCAGTCCAGGAGGAGCAACTAAAATGGTGCAGGGTCTGCAAGAGAAGCTGTATGAGGAGAGACTAAAGGAGCTTAATATGTATACCCTTGAGGAAAGAAGGAGAGGGGGACATGATAGAAACTTTTAAGTACCTCAGTGGAATCAACAAAGTCCAAGAGGGTAGCATCTTTCAGAAAAAGAGACTTGCAAGAACAAGGGGACACAATTTAAAGATGGGGGTGGTTCAGGGGCAATGTGAGAAGTATTATTTCACAGAGGGTAGTGGATGCATGGAACAGCCTTCCTGAGGAGGTTGTGGGGTCTAAAACTGTGGGAGAATTCAAGAATGCATGGGACAGACATAAGGCAATTCTTGTGGGGGGGTAGGAAGAAATAGGCTGTTGGTTAACTAGGATCTGTGGCCTATCCTGTAGGTAGGGAAATGGGCAGACTAGATGGGCCAAGCGGTCCTTATCTGCCATCAAAGTCTATGTTTCTATGTAGAATGCTCTCTTTTGAAGACTTAAAACTTAAATTTTATTTAAATAAATGCACTTTTTGCCTCTATCTACAAATAAGACACTTTTTGAAAGTAAATTTCCTAGAAGCAGATTTTACTTTCAAAAGTTACACAGTTTGGAAAAACCTCTATACAATTGCATACTTGCCCAAGGCCTTAAGCCTTATTTATAAAATTTTAAATGAAACAGATCCTTCCCTAGCAGGTTCGGCTAAAGCAAAATGGGAAAATGATTTAAAGTTGCAAATTACAGATACATTTTGGGACAGGACTTGAGATAATGCAATCAAGTGCTGTAGGGAAACTCAATGGAGACGTACCCAATTTAAAATACTTCATTATTTTTATTATTCCCCTAAACAGCTCTATAGCTTAGGTCATATCCAGAATGACTTATGCTGAAGATGTGGAATGACAAAAGTAGGCTTGGGTCATTTGTTTTGGCACTGTAAAGGAGTTTTGAATATGTTGAAACAAATACATACGATTTGTAAAACATTTCTGGTGACTCACATCCCTTTTACCCCTCTGGTTTTTGTTTTAGGGGATATTTCTGGTATTCAAAACCAAAAAAAAATGGATCCTATCTGTTGCCCTTACTTTTAAAAGATTACTACTGCAGAGCTAGAAAGATCCAAATGTCCCTTTGCTCAAGCAATGGCTTGATTCTCTTGCAAGCTGGGCAAACAATGAGAGAATCAGCTATTCTTTACTTAATCAAAATGAAACTTTTAAGGATGCCTGGGGGCCTTTTTTGGAGTTCTGTCTATAGTTTAGGAAATCTTTTAGTTATAGAGTGTAGCTATAGTAAGCAAAATCCTGATTTTCTTTCAATAGACTCATATACATACTAGTTGTAAACTGTATGATTAATTTTAGCACCTTTCTTTATAAACTGTTTTTGTAATATATTCCTGTAGTAGATTAACAATCCTTATGTACTGCAGTTTTATTATAAATCTCAATAAAATCTTTATTGAAAAAAAAAATAAACCAAAAATCATGGTTTGCAAACCAGCATTTTTCATTTCTAACTGAAAGTAGTCCTTAATCAGTACAGTTATGGCCAGCAGGCAGACATGTCCTCTTGTCCCCCAACAGCAGTCCATTTTGTTCTGTAGCTCCCATTCTGAATCTTTGCCTTCAGTTATACATCCCAAGTAACCATAAAGAGAACATGTCTTCTATTTTACATAGGTCCCAGAGGGCCCTGCACCTCTGTCCATATCTGCATGGCTTCCACAGCCTGAGGAACTCTTGGCCCTGTGTGTTTGCATCTGTAGCTACTTGGAAGCACAGGGGCCAGGGGAGCCTGTGTTTCTGTAGGCTCCAGGAACAGTGGTCTGTGCTTCTGCAGACAGAATTACTGTTGTAATTTTGGTATCATGGAGTTCATGCTGCCAGTGCTTCTGCAGTCAGGGGTCAGTGTGTATGTTGTACACCTGTGGCTGCAGAAAATTAGGCCCTTGCAGACAGACCTGTGTGCATATCTTACAGTGCGGATGGGTGCCTGTGGCTATAGAACAACTGTCCACATAGGAATCTGCACTTCTGTAGACAAAAGATCTCTTATAATTTGGTATTGTGGATTTGCATCTATGACTGCAGGGGCCTATGCTTCTGCACACAAAAGTAGTAGTATGATATCAGAATCATGGATTTCTATCTACTGCAATAAATGAGTGTGTACGTGTTGCAGTGTATATACCACAGATACAAATCTACAAAGGTAGCACATCACTGCTATGGCATTGTCCCGGATTCCCCCCTTTTCCCTCACAAAGAAACAGAGACCATTTGTTGTGCTCAGATTGGCAATTAATTTATTTATATATCATAATTCCATGTTCCATCTCATCATCTTTTATTATTATATCTCTCACAATTCAATTTATTTTTCATCCATATATAGAAACATAGAAACATAGACTTTGATGGCAGATAAGGACCGCTAGGCCCATCTAGTCTGCCCATTGCCCTACCTACAGGATAGGCTGCAGATTGTAGTTAACCAACAGCCTATTTCTTCCTATCCCCCAAAAGAATTGCCTTATGTCTGTCCCATGCATTCTTGAATTCTCCCACAGTTTTAGACCCCACAACCTCCTCAGGAAGGCTGTTCCATGCATCCACTACCCTCTCTGTGAAATAATACTTCCTCACATTGCCCCTGAACTGCCCTCCTTCTATCTTTAAATTGTGTCCCCTTGTTCTTGCACGTCTCTTTTCTGAAAGATGCTACCCTCTTGGACTTTGTTGATTCCACTGAGGTACTAAAAGTTTCTATCATGTCCCCCTCTCCCTTCTTTCCTCAAGGTATACATATTAAGCTCCTTTAGTCTCTCCTCATACGGCTTCTCTTGCAGACCCTGCACCATTTTAGTTGCCCTCCTCTGGACTGCCTCTATCCTGTGTTGTCCTTGCAAAGATGGGGTCTCAGAACTGGACACAGTACTCCAGATGGGGTCTCACCAACTGTCTGTACAGAGGGATAACAACTTCCTGTTTTCTGCTGCTTATGCCTCTCCTATACATCCCAGTATACCCCAGCCCTCCCTACTGCCTTCTTACATTGCTTGCTAACCTTAAGGTCATCTGATATGATTACCCCCAGGTCCCTTTCCTTTTTTGTTGTTGTTACTACCTCCCACCCATTGTGTATTCTTCCCCAGGGTTCTTGTTTCCCAGGTGCATTATTTTGCACTTCTTTGCATTGAATCCTAGCTGCCATACTTCTGACCATTCCTCCAACCTTGCCAAGTCCCTTTTCATCCTTTCCATGCCTCCTTGTGTATCAACCCTGTTGCAGATATTTGTGTCATCTGCAAAAAGGCATACTTTTCCTTCCAGTCCCTCTGCAATGTCACTGATGAAGACATTAAAAAGGACTGGACCCAATACTGAACCCTGCGGTACCCCACTAGTAACCCCTCTTTCTTCAGAGTGGACTCCATTTACAATTACCTTCTGTGTCTGTTGTGCAGCCAATGTTTACCCAGGTTACCACCCTGGGACCCTCCCAGGCTGGTTAATTTGACTATTAATCTTTTGTGTGAGACTGTGTCAAATGCCTTCTAAAGTCTAGGTAGGCCATGTCCACAGCCCTCCCTGGTCTACTACTTTGGTCACCCAGTCAATAAAATCTATTAGATTCATTTGACATGACCTTCCGCTGTGAACCCATGCTGCCTTGGGTCCTGTGCTCCACTGGCCTCTAGGTACTCAACTATTCTTTCCTTCGAAGTGACTCCATCACTTTCCCTACCACAGAGGTCAGACTGACAGGTCTGTAGTTTCCTGCCTCTGTCTTGGTCCCACTTTGTGAAGGGAATCACATCCGCCTTCCTCCAGTCCTCAGGTACCACACCATCCTCCCATGATTTATTAAAAGAGTAGCCAGTGGTTTCACTAGTTCCTCCTTAATTCTTTTAGAATTCTGGGGTGAATTCCATCAGGACCCATTGCTTTGTCCACCTTCAGTTTTAGGAGTTCTTGCAGAACCCTTTCTTCTGTGAAAGGACTGGGATCAACCCCCCCTATCAAGAGTGCTTCTGTTAATTGGATTAGGCACTTCCCCCTCCTCTTTTGTGAATACTGAGCAGAAATATTCGTTCAGTATCCCTGCTTTTTCACTGTCCCCCTCTGCCCACCCACTGTTCATTCTATATCAATCTCTGATCATCCCTCTTTCTTCCTCTTTTTCTCCCCCCAGGTGAAAACCTGGGTGCCTTCTTCTTCTTCTTCTCCTTTTCTGTTAGGCAACAGTGAAAACCGAGACTGCTTTCTCCTTCATCTTCTTCCTCTTTTGGTCTTATTCCTTTTTCTTTCCCCCCCTTCTCCCCTTTCCCCTCTTTCTCCTGCCACCCACCTTTGGCAGTCCATAACCATATTATTATCTGCCATCCACCTTTGGCAGTCCATAACCATATTATTATCTGCCATCCACCTTTGGCAGTCCGACCTGTCCAACTGGACGCATCTGTCATCCACCTTTGACAGACCAACCATACAGTCCCTTCTTGAATGTCTTCCCCTCTTGTTCTGTCTTGTAGGGTGGGTGGGAGGGATCAAAACTCCAGCAAAACTGGCTGAAACCCCTCTGTGCTGTCCATTATGTACCTCCACTTGCCACTCCTCTTCCTGTTGCCTGGCCATTGTCCTATCCTCTGCCCCTTCCTTTTCCTTCCCCACTCCCCTTCTGAACACAACCATCCTGATGGAAAGGGAAGGGGTGCACCAGGACAACCTGGTCTGCCCCTTAAAGGGCAAACTCCATTGTTCCGGATTCCCCCCTTTTCCCTCACAAAGAGACAGAGACCATTGTTTGTTGTTGTGCTCAGACTGGCAATTAATTTATTTATATATCATAATTCCATGTTCCATTTCATCATCTTTTATTATTATATCTCTCACAATTTAATTTATTTTCATCCATATATCAATCTCTGATCATCCCTCTTTCTTCCTCTTTTTCTCCCCTCGGGTGAAAACCTGGGTGCCTTCTTCATCTTCTCCTTTTTTGTTAGGTAACGGTGAAAACCGAGACTGCTTTCTCTTTCATCTTCTTCCTCTTTTGGTCTTATTCCTTTTTCTTCCCCCTCCCTCCTCCCTCTCCTTTTTCCCCATTAGCCAGTCTCCAGCTTGTGTTGGATGACTGGCTTCCCCCCCACTTAGGGTATCCTTCCTAAACTTTCTCTTCTTCCCTTTTATTTATATATTCTTTTTTTTTTATATATACCATTTTTTGCATGCCCCCTCCATGCTTCTATAAAACCCATCGTTTCCGTGTTAAACATATCTATGGCTAGATCTGACAGGTGTAGCCCATCTGATCTGTAGAAATCTTCTACCCATTCTTCTACACCCCGCAGTATTACCTGTCCTCCCATACTCCTTACCAATGTCCCTACCCTTCTGTTCATCTTTCTCCTGACCCTAGCCATGGCTCTATGGCTGTGTTCCTGTCTCCACACCCTCCTTGGTATCATATCCGACCATGCAAGGCTTACCCAAGGCCACCACTGCCGTATTGTTTCTAGGTCCCTTTTTATCTGCAAGTATGTGTCAACCCACGGCTTGACCTCAGAGTAATGGCCCCCCAAATGTATAATAATTAAGTCTGGACTGGGTCACCGTTTTTGAAGTTCCTTCAAGGTGGGAAGCAGTTGTGCCCATCTCATCCCCCGGATGCCACGCCAAACCAACCTACATTGTTTCACATCTTGGTACAGCTGCTTTCCCCAAGCCTTTTTCTCTGCTCTCCTTTCTGCCCAATAAATATAGGAGTGGCCGCAGATCCAGACTTCCATGATCCTCCCTCTTCCTATGGGGTTTAAGCAAAAATAATTATCTTATATATGGTCTTAGTTTCCTCACCATAATATCCCTCTCCCTGCCCGGCCCCCACTTTGTCTCCAGATCTGCAACAAAACATAAGCAATACGTTAATGTCCTCATTTCAGTGCTCAAATGTATCTCTTATAACTGGCAGACCACCAGCGTCCTTTCTCCAAAATACTGTTCACAGTTTTGCCTGCCACTGCCCACAGTAAGGCAGCCCCAATCCGCAAGGAGTGGAACGAATAATTAACTGGGTCCTCCCCCAGGAACTGCATGCTTTTCTTGAGCAATGCTGTGACTTGATAACCAGTGACCCTTCTTCTATCACCATGAACAAATAATCTCCCTGTCCTGGTCCCATGCTCTGCGGCGAAAGTCCACAAAGTCTGCACTGGGCATACTGCGCCCTCTACCTGTCTCTTTAGTGTCACCATGCAACCCTGTCTCCTTTGATCCATCGTTGACCTCTTAATCTTGATCTGTATCTCTTTCATCCCCCATCTTATATCTTCCCATTCTAATCCCCCTTCCTTGTCTTTTTTGCCGTGTCCTCCCACCTCACTCACTCTCATGGCCCCTGCAAACATCACAACATAAATCATGTGAAATAGCTGGGCCTTGGTCTTTGATCTGCATATTGCCGGTAGCACATCCTTTAATTTTGCTAGCCACTGCTCCCCTATTGGTCTTCTATTGTCTACTGACCCTTGTTGCAACCTACCCCATCCCTGCATCATTCTTCTAATGAACAATGATTTTGTCGGGTCCTTCCATCCCTTTAGACTGCAGATAACACTAATCCCTGCCAAGTAGACCCCCACTGTGGTGTGGGCTGTTCCTTTATGCCATTGCTCTATGGTGAACTTCCCTAATTGTTCCTCTGTGAGTGGCCTACTTACCTCCATATGGTGTGTTGCCTTGAATGTTTGAAACACTTGTCAGGCCCCATCATAGGCCCTCAGAGTCCCGGGCATCCATGATCTGCGAAACAACAGTTCTGCTCCTTCTTGCCAATGTCCCAGATGTTCATTGGTATGGGTGTTTTTTGCTCCTCTGCTGATGGCGCCAGCCTCCAAAAATGGTCCAGCTGCAGATGGGAAAGGCTGTCAGCCAGGGTATTGTGTGCCCCTTCTATGTGTTTTGCTCTGAATGACATGTTCAGCTGCAAGACCCTTAACACTAAATGTCACAAGACTTGCATGACCATTTCTGACCTGGCTCCCCTGTTGTTTAGGACCTCCACCACTGCTCTATTGTCACACCAGAATGTCACTCTCTGATCCCATAATTCTTCCCCCCAAGCCAAGGTGCATGCCCAGATGGGCATGATCTCTAACAATGTTGTATCTCTTACCTTGCCTTCCTTTACCCAGTCAGCAGGCCATGGTTCTGCAAACCACCTGCCCCTCAGGTAGCCCCCCCCATGCCTAAGCCCCTGGCTGCATCTGTGTAAAGATCAAGGTCTGTGTTATACACCCACTCCTCTTGCCAGAAGGAACAACCATTATATTCCCTGAGGAATTCCTCCCATACTTTAAATACTCCCTGATACCTTTTGTCAGGTCTTCCCAATGGTGTGGTCTGGTGACCCTGGCTGTAGCCCTTGCTAACCTTTTTGTGAATGCCCTTCCTGGTCCAATAGCCCTGCAGGCGAAGTTCAGCTGCCCCAGTACCTGCTGCACTTCTTTGAGTTGTACCCTTCTCCTGCTGGTGTGTACCTGGAACAGTTCTTTCAGTTTTTTCACCTTTTTGTCCGGTAGCCTGAATATTTCCTTCGGGGCATCTATCTCAATCCCAAGGAATTCAAGCACCATGCTGGGCCCTTCTGTTTTTTTCCAGTGCCAGTGGAACCCCTAATGCTTTGCACAGCTCTTGAAACTTGACCAGCATTTGTTGTGTCTCCCTTTTCCCTCTACCGCTGAAAAGAAAATCATCCAAATAGTGGATGACCGTTCTATAACCAGTTTTTTCCTGAAATATCCACTGCAAACAGGTGCTGAATGCTTCAAATGCTGCACATGCTATAGAACATCCCATGGGCATGGCTTTGTCAAAATAGTACTGACCCCTAATTTTAAAACCCAGTAGGTCCCAGTCTTCTCTCCTAACTGGCAGCAGTCTGAATGGGGATTCGATATCCATTTTTGCCATCCATGCGTCCTTAGTAGCCCGGATTATCCGGACTGCATCCTCCAATGTTGCATATGTCACCTTACTATACTCCTCCCTGATGAAATCATTCACTGAATCCCCTTCTGGATAGGATAGGTAGTGAATCACCCTGTACTCTCCTTCCTGCTTCTTGGGAACCAAACCCAGTGGTGAAATCTGCATGTTCTGCAATGGTGGGGTATCATATGGGCCTTCTATTCTCCCTGCTGCCTTTTCCTTCTCTAACTTCTGTCTTAACAACTCTTCCCTCCCTTTGACCGACCCCAGGTTGCTCGCCTCTCTCGCTTGTCTGGGACCCTCACACTGCAGTGAAAAACTTGTGCAGAAACCCTTTATGATCATCTCCGCCACTCTTTTATCCAGATATCTGTCCAACCAAACTGTCCATGCCTTTAACCTGATGGGAGTTCTGGCTGTCCCAAACTGCTCTCTGTCTTTTCTTCCTTTTTTCCTCCCCAGTCCCTCTCTCTCTCTCTCGCTCAGTGCTAGGTTTTCTCGGTCAGTGATTCTGGCCTCCTTTACTCGTGCTCCCCCTACCCCTCCCTCCCCTGTTCCATACCTGCCCTTTAAATCCTTGCCCCTCTCGAAAAAGCTGTTGACCTGAACTATGACCCCCAGATTCTTGTGCCCCTTGGGCCCATGTCATTCTGCATCTGCTTGCTGGGTGTGTTCCCCCCATTTTGAACATGTGTGCTGAAAACGACATTGAGACCACGAGCAAAAGGCCCTATTGTAAGTCCAGTACCACCTCTGGGGCGTAACTCCTTTCTTCCCCAACTCCCCTTCGAGTGTGGACTGGTCCATTACATAATCTGTCCATAAGTCTAATTGCTTCATATCCCATCTTACATTCCCATATGTTGCCATTCTCTGCCGAAAGAATTCATCATAGTATATCCACCCTACCCCCCCTTTTGCCTTTGCCCGCCTTATTATTAGGGAGTATGTGATGAGGGGGATGCCCAACTCCAGCTTCTTCTCCAGCACAATGGCTGAGAAAGTGGCAAAACCCATGAACCACCCATCCCAAGTCTTCCCTTTTGTGAATTTGTCCTCCTCCTCCTTCTTCCCTAACAACACTACTGCTGCTGCCATTTCACTCTTTCCTATGTTCTCCACTTCCTTATACTTCACTGCCACTTCCTGGCTACCCCAACGCGAATATGTCCACATACTCTGCTTTCCATATTTTTTCCTTTGTGGCCAGTGGAACAGGCTCGCCTACCCTCATCCCGGGGGCACCTATCTCCCTTGTTCCTTTTCCTTCTTTTTCTGTACCCCCTTCATTCCCTTTCGGTACCTCCTTCTCCATCCTAATCTCTGCCAGAGCCAATTTCATCTGCCATTAACCTCCTGTCCCAAGTGCTGACACAATTTGACTTATATATTCCTTTATACTGTCACTCACTGCACTGGGTGTTTTACCTGTGTCCTCGTCCAAGCCTTGCCACCTGGCGTCTTCCTGGTGCCCCATTATGGCACCCTGTGGTTGAGGGGATGGGTGAACCACTAGGGGTTGCAGAGGAAATGCTATGTTCTGGGGATCTGGTCTGGGTTCCCCAAGGGGGATCCCGACTTAGTCTTGGGGAGGTACTGGTGGTGCCAGGTCTATGGGCTGCAGAGGTACTGGATCCGCCACCTTGGTGGGTCCCACTGCCAGTGGTAGCACCCTAGTGGGACTACGTGGCCTTTCAGCTGGTCATTTCCCTCTGCCCCTTTTCCCGGTCCCACTTTCCTTTTCTCCCTCCGGTCTCCCTGGTTCCTCCCCTTCCACCAGTTCCCACATTCTGTTGGCTTTTTCTGCCAACTCGATTATAGCCCTGTAGGCATCTTCCTTTGATGACTTGCTCTTCTTTGGTGCCATGTCCTTCGATCCTTTGCACTGTGAAGACAACTGATGGGAAGAAAACAAGATTCTGTCGTTATCTTGTTTTACAACATGCCTTCATGTGGAAGGGCCCGGCCCCCCTTGTAAACAAGAAACTAAATTCTGTTAAACAACGTAGCCCCATAATACTCCCGTGTGACCCGGTCCTGTATTTCAAGAGGGACAGTCGACCAATGGTGTTTTGTGTTTTTTTTTGTTGTTTTTTTTTTTTTTTTTTACATATATGCCCCCCCTTCCCAGGCCTCAAAAATGCTAAAAAACATTGCCTCTTGTGGCTATCCAGGCCTAACACCACTCCCCTAGCCTGCCTCACTATGGTATGGCTGCTAAGCCTTCCCAGGCCTCTCCGTACCCCTTCCCATGCTCTGTCCCCCCAGCCCTCCCACTGGGTGCTGGTCTATTCCCAAATTGCACCCCCCATCCTATGCCTCAATCCCCCTCCGTGGCTGATCCCTTCTTCCCCTTATCGATCCCTGCCCCAAGTAAAAACCTTGTCTTGGGCCCCCTTTTGTTACTTTGGCCCTCCTGGCGTGTGACATCACGCCGCATGGCCAGGCGCTTCAGTATCAGGCCTCCGGCCTGCTCCCTTGCCTCATGGCACCCCTGTGCCTTCCTCCCATTGTTTCTTTCTGAGAGACCCCTGCCTCAGTATCCTGACCAAACAAACATCTTCCCACTAAGACAACATCCCCCGCTTCAGAAAACCAGTCTAGCTGCTTGGTTTTCCTACCCTCTTGCCATTCTGGTTCTGCGGCTCACTCGCCTGTACCCTTCTGCCCTGGTCTGCAGTGCTTTTGCCCTTTTTTTGCCACTATGGCATTGCAGCATTCATCTACCCATCCGCCTGGGCCCTTTCAGCTGACTGGCTCTCCTGCGCCGTCCTGAAGAGGCAGCGAGAATGCTGCTGGCCCCCTGAGTCACCTCCTCAATGTGGGAAACCAGAGATCCCTAGTGGAGATGGGGGGGAGGGTGTAGTCTCCTCCTGCGGACACAAGGAGGTAGCCGCGAGGCTCGTGGGGCGGAGTCCACTTTCAGGGATGTGGTCACGCTGGCGTGTGTGAGGCTCCGTGAAGCCTCAAGGAAAGGTTCTCCCTGGAATTGGCTGTTTCTTGACCCATTTTGGGGGAACCACCCGATACAAACAAGGCCTTGAAGGCTTAAGGCTTCCTGTTCCCCTCGCCCATCACCACTTCCCCACCACCATTCATTTCCAAGGCCCCCGTGGAGCCCTAGGTCATCCAGCTTCTAGACAAACCAGTTTTCCTACCACATAACTCTGCTTTCCAACTGAACAGGCCCTTCCTTTGGCCCGAAGTGCTTTTTCACATGCCTCCCCTATCTCAAACCCTTTGCCTCATGACTGGAAGGCCAGAGCAGACCAAATGAACAACTTCCAACTCTGCTCTCACTAACTACAAACCACATTTACTCAAACCAGCAGTGGGGGCCTCCCCAGCCCCCCAAGCCTATTTCTACTGCACCCTAGACAATCTGCGTATAAACATTAAGCCTCATAAAGAATTCTTCAGCCAGTGCTAGCAACAAACTTCTGCAACAATTTCATTACCAACAGATGCTAACCTCAGGCATTACATATATAGGCAATACATTTATATATATTTTCCCTTTTTTTTTACATGTTGTAGCTGCTACCTTACCTGCTGTATCCTGATTGCACAAACCTGCCAAACAAAACCACCAATCTGATGTGCTGCAGTTCTTATGAATCAAAACTCCTGCAAAAAGTGGCTGAATCCCCTCTGTGCTGTCCATTATGTACCTCCACTTGCCCCTCCTCTTCCTGTTGCCTGGCCATTGTCCTATCTCCTACCCCCTCCCCTTCCTTCCCCCTCTCCTTCTGAGCACAACCATCCTGATGGAAAGGGAAGGGGTGCACCAGGACAACCCGGTCTGCTCCTTAAAGAGCAAACTCCATTTTTGTCATCTGGAAACAGTTATATGTTGTTTGTCCTACTAGATGATGGCTGTATATGCTTGTTTGTGTGGTCTTGTCTTTTTACTGTTTGGGGATGAGGTGGGGGTTGGGAGTTAGGGTTGGACACCCTAACATTACATTTCCCTACTATTGTGGCATTAACTTGATCCCTAACTGGGGCATTAACACAGTTTTTTTGCAGTGAATACAAAGACAAAGGATTTCTTTCAACACTGTTCCACATTGGAGACTAGTAAGCAATCTGGGCAACTTAGTAGTGGGTCCAAAGGTGGTAAACTGGATAAGAAATTGGTTAGGGGATAGGTGACAGAAGCTGGTGGTAAATCGTGTTTACTCTTAGGAAGGAAGGTGACCAGCAGGGTGCCTTGTAGATCAGTGCAGGGACCAGTCCTCTTTAATGTCTTTATAAGTGACATTGCAGAGGACCTGGAAAGGAAAGTCTGCCACTTTGTGGATGACACCAAAATCTGCAATAGAATGTACACTCTGGGTGTGTGTGGAAAGGATGAGCAGAGACCTTCGAGAACTAGAGGAGTGGTCAAGAGTATGTCAGCTGGGTTTCAATCCAAAAAAGTGCAAAATAATGCACTTAGGTCACAGAAACCCAGGGGCAGAGCACAGAATGGGTGGAGTGGTATTGATGACCACCAAACAGGAAAGAGACCTGGGGTAATCATATTAGATGACCTAAAGGTGGCCAGGTAGTGCAACATGGCAGTTGGGGGGTAGTGGGATGCAGAGGTGTATAGGGAGGGGTACCACCAGCAGAAAGAGGGAGGTAGTGCTGCCTCTGTATTGATCACTGGCAAGATCACACATAGAGTACTGTGTCCTGTTCTAGAGACCACATCTCTGGAAGAACATAGACAGAGTGGAGATGGTTCAGGGCAACTAAAATGGTGCAGGAAGGACCTTAATATCTACACCCTTGAATGGAGATGGGAGAGGGGGATATAACAAAGACCTTTAAATACCTCATGGGTGTAAATACAGTACAGGAGGGAAGTATTTTTCAGGAGATGAGGTGCTCAAGAACAAGAGGACATGCTATGAAGCTGGAGGGGGTAGATTCAGGAAGAGAGATGTGAGGAAGCACATCTTCGCAGACAGAGTGGTGCATTCCTGGAATAGCCATCCAGTGGAGGTGATCGGGGCAGAAACAATGGTATGGTTCCAGAATGCATGGGATAAGCACTTGGGAATCATAATGGGAAGGATGAGGGAAGGAGAAAGAGCTGTAGGTTGGGTACTGCTGCAGTAATAATGCTGTAGGGAGAAATGGGTAGAATAAATGGGCCAAGCATTCCTCATCTGCCATCAAATTCAATGTTTCTATGAATATATATATATATATATATATATATATATATGTATATATACATACACTCACACTCTGCAGGAGATAAAGAAGCTACCCACTATAGCTGAAAAACCTGCACTGCAGGAGCCCCAGAGAGGGAAGCTGGTGACAGCAGTGGTCCTGGATACCAGGGTCATATGGTGTGGAGGAGTTCCCCCACCAACCAATGAAGCAGGGTAGCTTGTTTGAAATGAAATCAGCCAAAAACAGGTGAATCTACTTTAAACCACTGTCACTTTAAATACCCTTTTAAAAGTGTGTAACCATCTTCAGACTGAGCTGTGCCCAGCAGAAAATCAGCCTGATATAACCTGGAACAGAGTATTGATTACTTCTACTGTGACTTCATTGCAGCGAGGACTTGACAAAGCAGGGGGCTGGCATTTTTTTAATCAAGTGGAAAAACTATTAAAATAAAAAAGGGGAGAGGATGTTCAGCATGCCAGCCCTCATGTCCAGTCCTGACTATCGGGCCACTCTCCCTCTTATACTTTTTTCATTGGGAATATGTTTACTCTAAGTGGCTTCTATTTGGCAATGGCAACTGGCAACCATGTGAAATTACCCTGCATACACTGGCTTGAATGAGCACAGAACGCCAAGCCATGTGGCCGGTGTCCCAGTCTAGTCTATGATCCAATGAATGAACATGGTGTAGCCAAAATGGATGGTGCTCCACTGTTCACTTCTTGTTTTATTTAATTTTCATTTACTTTTTTTTGTTCATAATGAAGCAAACTTCAGCTCCACACCTGGGATTGCTGCAGCATGCAATAGAGATGCCCACACCCAGCACAAAGGCACATTGCGTCCCAGGTGCTAGCAGCACATGGTTCTGTGACCCGGCTACAGTGACAGCCCATCAGGTAAACTCTTGGTAAGAAGAGTTCAATGTCAGACATACACACAGGAGGGAGTGTGGGAAGAAAGCAGTAAACCCACAAAAGCCAGACTTGCTTAAAGCCCTGTCGATGAGCCAGACTTCAAAAATATTGATTTTAAAAACTAAGCTTCTTTCCCTCCTTGCTCTGTACTTCTAACAAATTTGTTAATTGTGGTACAATTTAAGCCAAGAATACTCAGCTTCACAGTATCGGCTGTTATCCAGATAGCACAAGAGATAATAATATACCAAAACAAAATTATCAGAGACAATTTTTCCCCATGGGTGAGTCCCATGCAAAACAAAACTTCCTCCACAACACTCAGATAGTACCAGCAGTGAAATATACCCCTGTATACACTTTATAGCCAATCTATCCAAACTACTGCAAACAATCCCCAGTGTTAGACAAGCAAGTCTACCACAAAAATTAAAAGTTCTGGAATCCTAGAAATCCTACTGTTGCTATTAGGTCCCCAATGCCAACCAGAGAGGAGGAAGCAAAGAAGCTGAGCCCAGGGGGTGCAGCCGAATATAAGCCCATTGCTCCACTTCTCCAGGCTAACGCCTCCAGCCCCAAGGGTAGCCCTACCTGCCTACCTGTCCCTTCCCCTGGTGGAAGCTCTTCTACCTAACAGACCTAACCAGTTCAGGTATCTCAGGTAGGGGCCACAGACAAATCTTCACAGCTTTAAGTGTCTTTTCATGCTGTCTATCCAGTTGGTATTAATTGGGAAAGATCATGAAATTAAGAAAAAAACAAACAAAAAAAGAAACCCAGTTCTTGTGGAAGCAATCCTCTATGATGTGGCACACATTACCACCTTCTATGTGGAAGCTGCTATAATCCAGCTTATTTACACAATTGTCTTAAAAAAATGGTGTTGAGGACAATTTGGCAGTTTTGATATTGTGGAAAGGCTACAATTAAAATCTTCCCTAAGCATTAATCTTTTTTTATTTATTTATTGAAATTTTGGATAACACCTTTGAGAACAAGCTCATTTCATAGGTTCCACGTCAGACTAACAATACATATTGGGAAAGTATGAGACAGAGAACCAACAAAACAAGGAATTATACAAGACATTACCAGAGTATATAACTAGAGAGAGTTACATGTGGCATTGTACAATGTATGTCATGGTGCATATTTGAACAAAATCTGGAATTCAAAGGGTCATATTAGAGGTGGTGGTATCTTATGAAATGACCCTTTACAGGAAAATGAGAACAGACTCAGCCTAATATCTAATAATCAACATGGTAAGGGATGGCATCAGCCCAGGGGCCTCATCAGAGGTGAGAAGGTATGGGACAAAGCATTTTAAAGAGAGCAAGGGAGCTCAGGAGATATAACAGGGAGAGGGGGTATAGGAGGATAGCCATAGAGAGGTGAGGGGAAAGAGTGGAAGGGATCAAGGGGAAATGTGAAGGAGAATGATTAGCTGCTTAGAACAGTTATTTACATGCTGAGAACAGTTTTGCATAAGGTCAGGCTAGCATAAGGTTAGAATAAGTGCTGGTCACAAGAAGGAAGTTTGTTGGAAGCAGTCACAACTGGCATCAGCAACTAGCTGTTGCATAAGTTTAACCTTGAAGGAGCCCAAGGTGGATGCTAAAGTGATGTCATGCTGCAGCACGTTTATCCATAGTGGGGCACGGTAGGCAAAGGACTTTTGTCCTAGAGAAGTGTGACAGCGGGGTATATTAAAAATCTGACTAGTAGAGCTTCTGGTGCAATGACGGTTGATAGTGGGGGTAATAAGCTTTTGCACTCCTGGGGACATTTTGCCTAAGCTTACTTTTTTGGACAGTAAACATGTTTGGTACATGAGCCTACCTTTGAATTGGTGCCAGTTAGACTGAGCGTACTTGTCGCAGGTATGGGGCAGATGGGCTGAGCCAGTAAGGAGCCGGCATGCTTTGTTGAGCGCAACTATGATGTGGTGAAGAGTTATTTCAGTAGCTGATCCATAGATTGGCAAGCCATAATCAATAAGCAAGACAGGAGAGCATTGAATGGTGAGGTTAAGAGCCTCTGGGGTCAAACATTGCTGATGCTTATAAAGTAGCTCAATGCGGGTATTAACAGCCTTAGCAATGTTATCAATGTGATAGGCATAGGTCATTGTACTGTCACTAGTAATCCCTAGATATTTAAAGAGCTGAACTAGCTCTAGGGGAGAGCCATCTTCATTGGTGATAGAAAGAGGATAAGTTCTGTGCCTATTTTGGGAGCTGGAGAACAGCATAGTTTTAGTCTTGTTGTAATTCATAACCAACTTGTGCTTATGCAACCATCTTTCTATGACTAAGAAATTACTCTGTAGCCTAGATTCAAAAACCTTAGGGTCTGGATCACTGGTAAACAGGACAGCATTGTCAGCATATAAAAGAATGTGACCTTGACAGGAGTAAGGAAGGTTGTTGAGGAAAATGCTAAATAAAAGAGGTCCCAAGACAAACCCTTGAGGAACTCCAGATAGGACAGGTCTGCTGTCCAAGAGGGTGTTACCAATCTTCACCTGCTGTGTACGGTTGTGCAGGTAACTTTCAAACCAGGCTATGCTGTCGCGAGCTAGGCCAATGGTGGTAAGCTGTTCGACCAGAAGGGCATGATTCACTGTGTCGAAAGCTTTGGATAAATCAATGAAAGCAGCATCGACCAGGTGTCCTTGATCTATGCAGAGGTGAATAAAGCCTGTGAACTCCAGAAGGGTGGTAGTGGTGTTGTGACTATTTCTGAACCCGTGTTGTTACGGGCATTGTAGCTGATATTTATATAAGTATTCAACCAGTTGGTCAGCCACTATACGCTCAAGAGCTTTAGAGAGTGGGGGCAGGATAGAGATAGGCCTGTAGTTCCCAGTAATTGTACAATCCCCAGACTTATGAACTGGTGTCACAGTGGCAGATTTACATTTCTAAGGAAATTGAGAATATCTAAGTGACATGTTAGTAATATGTGTTAGAAATGACAGAATTTCATCCAGCATAAGGGCTACAAACTTAAGATCCAGGGTGTCATCACTAAATCTTGATTTCCCTAATACCTTGAGTAGGTAATTTCTGGCTTTGTGGGCTGACAGGGTTTTGAAGTAGAAAGGAGGATGAGAAGGGTGCAGAGTCTCTTTCCTAGAGTAGTCACTTGTGAGGGGGTGAGAGAAGTAGCCAGGTGACAGGACACCACTCAGGTCCATGAAGGCATTATTAAAAGTGTTAGCAATAAGTCTGGGGTCAAGTGAGGGTACACTATCAATGGTAAACATGGTAGAGGCAGATCTAAGGTCTCTCCTAGTGACCTCTTTAAGGTTAGTCCAAAATTTTCTGCCATCATTCCAGGTCCGAGAGAGCACTTCCTTATAATTTAGATTTTTAGGGCACGAATAGCCCTCGTGCAGTTGTTTAGATGCTTTGTACCTCTGGATGTCGGCCTGGTTACACAGGGACATAGACCTGTGCCATAGATGGTCTCTGGCATTCAGAAGCTCAAGGAGGTCTGGAGAAAACCAGGGATTACAGCGGCTTTTAATTTTGCACTTTTTATGGGTGAGGGGCATGCCTATCACATATAGTTGAACTGAAGAATGAATTGGTCAAGGGCAATGTCAGCATTGTTAGTTGTGTAAACCATTGACCAGTCCTGATTACGCAGGTCAGCTTTTATTGATTCAAGATGCCCATGGATGAGTACCCTGGTGGTAATTGTTCTAGCAGCTGGTTTAGAGAATTTATTCACCTTGATGTAAACAAATATGGTTGGATTAATTTCAATAAGTCCTTTCAGGCAGCTTTTGTCTGTGGAATGCAGACACTGATGAGGCAAAATCTTGTACCAAATAGACCTTGGACAAGTAGAAGTGCCTGTCCAGTACAAATATTCACCTGCCTAGATACTTTAAAGTGTGTGCCTGTAAAACAGATTCCAAGCCCTGGACTGTGTTCTTCTGATAAGGACAAGAAATAGTTAGCCGAGCCTCAGGCCCTCTGTTTTGCTAAAATATCTGAGATACTTCTTAGTCTGGTGTCCTGTAGAAAGAAAATGGATTCTCTTAATGTACAGTTCCTCCACTTATGTCATGTTGATTTCAGACCCAACCCAACTCCACCATAAAATCTCAAACCACTCCCTCCTGGATGGGGTTCTGCTTCTCACCCAATCCTATTATTGATGCTGGTATCTTCCCAGATGCCCTAAGTGAGCACCGTATGGCCTACTGTATGTGCATGATCAACTGTCCCAAAGCTCACCCTAAATTAATCAATCTCTGGTTCTTCAGGTCCCTGGACTGGTCTTCCCTCCATGATGACATGTTGGGCACTGACTGGTCCCCTGTTTCTGCCACTACTAACATCATCTCATCCCTCCACTTCTTCCTGCCCAAATTCATGGCTATGTGGGATTACCATGCCCCATTAGAAAAACCAGGGTCCGAGGTTCTTACCTCCCCTTGATCGCTGCTGAAGCTGTTGGTCTGCTTCTGGGCCAGAAACCTAGTCTGGTAGTCCTAAAAGACCTCTGACTGTTCAAATAAAACTCCAGAAGACACTGCACGGGGGCGCAGCAAAGACCGTTTTATTACTAGATAGGCCAGTGATAACAGCTTACAGACCTTCCACTATAGCCACAGGAAGTGCTCACCCACAAAAACTCCCCCTTACTGGAGCACCTGAAACTAAGTCCCCAGGTACCGTAATTACATGTGTAGAAGGCTACTTAAAATAAAGTTAACTTAACAATCTCCCACTTTTCTTTAAAGACTTAAATTTTAGCCCCCTTTTATAATAGCAAGTTTAATGTCCATGGCTAAGTGTCTTCTTCCTCAAGCTGCCACATCCCTTTACTGAGTGCCTTTAGAAGCACAAAACCGATGCTCCCTTTTGTCAAGCAGTCAGCCAGTTGTTCTTCGGTAGTGACCAGAGAATACGCTGGACCCTCTTGGCCTGGATAAGTTCTTTAATGCCACCGATTTCAAGACGAAGCCTTTTCTCTGAAACTGACTTGGTCAACTTGATAGCATCAACTAGTGAATGATTGTCCACAACACATGTCACAGGTAAGATGTGTTTGGTACCACCGGTAGTGAGCTCTGAGTAGAGCATTGCCAGAAAGATGGCATTATCAATTGCCTCAGCCAAAGCAAGGGTTTCCCCAGCAAGCATGTTCCGGACTACTCTTCTTATCCTTTTTGACTGCCAGGAAAGTGGTGAAAAGCATCCTTCCTCACCCATTAAGATAATCAGGTGACCACCCCGAGTACCCCCATCCGGGAGGTTGCCTAGTGATGCATCACTAAAAACTATCAATTTTAAGGAGGCATCTTTTCCCAAACATTGAAATTTCAAAGTCACTTGTTCTGATTTCAGTTTTCGAACAATTTTGTTTGCCTCATGTATGGTTTGAACAGGGGCTTGTTTCGTGTTAGATGCTAAGTTGCAAGCATCAAATATGACATCAGGTCTGCTCTGTCTAGCAACCCAGAGAATTTGGCCTGTCTTTGATCTCAGTTGATCCTTTTCACTTTCAGTGAGAGGATCATCATGGTGTAACGCTCTTGTGGAATCCATGTGGATGGGATGAAGATTTTGTATGTAGTGTTGCTGTTGTAACTGTACGATTTATCAACTGTATTGAACTCCATGCCCACATAACAAAAGCTGTCATGTTCCTCGCGGCCAGTCTTAAAGACATTTCTTAAGTGTGGTATTACTGTTGTGGCAAAGTTATGTGAGCCACCCCAAATGAAGTCATCAACATGGCAGGCAAGCACTCCAGCTACATTGCTATCTTGATCTAACCAGTAGAAGATGTCAGGATCCACTTGTAACATTTTTCCACCTGAATTCAGCATAGTTTCTTTAACTTTGTTGTACCAGTACAGAGATGCATCTGCCAGACCATAGACACATTTTTTAAGTTTTCACAGTGTTCCTTCACCTTTAGCTTCAGGTGGAGGTTTGATGTAAATATCTCGAGACAACTCTATTCCTTGTAGGAAAGCAGATTTAATGTCCATGGAATGAAGTCTCCATTGTTTTTGACAAATTACAGTTAGAAGCAATTTTAAGTACTCTGAGGCGCACGTTGGTGAGTCTTTTGGAAGTTCTTTATTGTCAAGTTCCTCAAAACCTCTGGCCACCAGACATGCTTTTGGAACTATTCCATCCGAGGTTTCTTTTAGGATACAAACCCTCCTTGTAGAAATACACTTTTGTCCATTGTCTTTGACTACGTCAAACACTCCATTGCTCTTCCAGCTACTGAGCTCATCTTGTTTTGCATAATCAAAAGATACTTCCTTTGTAACTAGTACATCATCTTCAGAGTGTTGCACTTGGTTGTCCATAGGTTCGATGTAAAGATTGTCTACACATGACAAGTCAACTGTCCCTGCTGTATCTGCAATGGCAGAGGGTTCCAAGTAGTGTAAATTGTACCAGTGTTTGTTTTTCCCCTGAACTTTTCCTGCACGTCCAAGAACTTTTGCTGTGTATGGAATCCCACTTTCTCTATCTGTATATCTAACAATTTGTTCAGGTTTTAGATTGACACAGCCGTCTTGTCTTGACACATGGGGTTGTTGAATGTCCACTTCATCAGTATTTCCTGTGTCATTGGTGAAGTCCTCTACTTCATCATTGTCTGTGCCACTCATAGTGTCCACGTTATTGTGTTCAGCATCTGGTAAATCTGTCTCACCTTCTGCGACCTTTTGTGTAGCATGCTGATGGTCAGCCACTGCTCCTTCAACTTGTTCGTTATTCACTTTTCCGTAACCTTGAATGATGCACCCGCACATAGGTACCTCCATGACTCACAAATATTACCATGCCATCCTGACCAATGATGACACCAGATCCTTTCCACTCTGCATAATCCATGTGTTTGTAATAGACTTTGTCTCCAGTCTCATATTTTTCATCTGTAGGATGAAGTTGTTTACGCAAAGCCCGGTGAATTCTCTCTGAGCATTCTGCTTCGGGTGAATGCTTTCCTCGCTGCATGCAATGCTGAAATATGCTGTCCTACCCATTCACTCATAGTCATCCCTTCCAAAGCAGGTGGCTTATCAACCAGCATGGAGGGAAGATTAGGGTTCTGTCCAAATGCTAGCTGGTATGGGCTGTAGCCATGGACATTCTGCATTGAGTTTTCTGCCATAAGTGCCCAATCTAGGGCTGTTTTCCAATCACATTGATTAGTTTTTTTACTTTCAATAGGATTTCAGTGAGTGTTAAATTATGTCGTTCCAAAAGTCCATTGCTCCACGGACTGTACCCAGCAGTTGTCGTTACTTCTATATTAAAATTTTCTGCCATATCACGGATTTCATCATTGTTGAATTCTCCTCCATTGTCGCTGTACAATTTTTTAGGTGGGCCATGCACACTTATCCAGGAATGAATAAACTGCTTCACAATTTTAATAGGTTTCTTTGTAGTCACAATGCCTCCAGCACTGAAACATGTGAAGTGATCAATTATGTGAAGATACCACACACTTGGTCCTAGCTTATGAAGATCCATTGCCACTGTTTCATTGTACTTGGAAGCCATTGGTAGCCCAACAGCAGGCTTGGGCTTGGGTTTGCTGTGTATCAGGCATGTCTCACAGCTGTTCACTATCTGTTGTAGAATGGAAACACTCTCTTTATCATTATTACCAGAACTTCGCAGTAATTTCTGAAGCTTATCAACTGAAGCATGTCCAAATTGCTTGTGAAGTTTTAACAAAACTCTGTGCTTTTCATCTGTGGACATCTTCTCTGTCACTGTTAAAATCTCATTTTCACATGGGCTCTCTGTAATGTCTTTGTCTAGAATGCTGACACAATAATGTCCTGAAGTAGTAAGCTCAAGTATGACTGGTTGTTTAAACATCACCGCTTTGTCATTTTTAATGTCTAGCACTGCCCCTGCCTTCTTTAAGGAAGTTTTGCTTAACAACAAAGGAATATCTGCAGGGACAACCTCTGTTTCTATGTGACATTTTGTCTGACCTATTTTTGCTGGGATTTTAACTCTTTTGATAGAATGCACAACTCTTCCATCTCCAAATTTGAAAGCTTTGCAACTTGGTATGTCCACCATCTTGTGCACTACATCTTGTCTAAGTTCACTTACAAAGCTGTCTAGCCATTTTTCTCCACAGACTGTGTGTGTACACACAGTATCAATGACTGCAGATCCTAAAGACTCTACCATAAATACCTCTGCATCAGTAGCGAACTCCTTTGAAAACAATGTGATGTTACACTGCTCTACGTCATCTATATTTGTTTTTTCCTCTATTAACTTCACTTGTTCATTTTTGTGCTGGCAGTCTTTGGCCCAATGATAAGTGCTTTGGCAAATGGCACATTTTGATCTTCTTCCATATCTATCCAACAGATTTTTGCCAGGCAATGGCACCCTCTTGTGGTCGTTCTGATAGCACGCCATGCTATCCTGTTTTTCCTTTTGCTCAGTGAAATACGCTACATCTTGACCCACGTGAATTCCTTCTATGACTGGCACAATAGATGTCTTTTCACCAAAAATCCTCTTTAATGCTGACTTCATTGATGCAAATGTCAGGCTTGTACAGGCAGTTAAAGTCAACTGCTTATCCTTCACATCTAAGCATGAAGTATCTAACAACTTGAAAGCTAGCACAGCATCTGGCAGAATCATATTGTGTTTGCGCATGACAGTGTACCTTTGCTCAAAGTCAATAATGTAGTCTGTCATGGACGTTGGGCTGCCTCTAGCAATCCGGTCAAAATTAGTATAAGCGTCGTAAATCCGATCCTTCTCCTCCTTGAGAAACACATCATCAAGTGCTCTGATAAACATCTCCATTCCCGTATCTTTGTTTAAATCTTCTGCTGAAATTTCCAATCCAATGTCCCTCGCTCTACCCTTGAGCGAAAGTACGACCGCCAGTGCTTGTTTTTTATTTTCCAGTTCGGTAACACGTTGCCATATTCCAACTTCATCTTTCCAGTTTTCATACACCCTTTTCTCATCAAATGCAGATGGGACCCTGTAATTGCTAACCATCCTCTGCTACCAATGTTCAAATAAAACTCCAGAAGACACTGTACAGGGGTGCAGCAAAGACCTTTTTTTATTACTAGATAGGCCAGTGATAACAGCTTACAGACCTTCCACTACAGCCACAGGAAGTGCTCACCCACAAAAACTCCCCCTTACTGGAGCACCTGAAACTAAGTCCCCAGGTACCATAATTACATGTGTAGAAGGCTACTTAAATGAAGTTAACTTAACATGACTGCCCTCCTGACCTGGCTAAATAGCAGACCCCTCGCAATTCCTGTACTAAAGCCACCAGTCTTGTGAAATCTGAATATTGTGTATCCACACTACAGAACAACCTAAACCACCCCCTCCAAGTTCTGGAAAGTTATCCATCACCTCTTCTCCCATCTGATCCAGTGCACCCAAGTCCTCAACATAGGTAAATCTCCCATCTCCAACCCTGTTCCTTTTGCCTTTTCCTTTAACTCTTTCTTCTCCTTCTGTGCTCAATACCTCCTCTCCTCCCTTCCCCCTCCAATCCTCCTCCTCTTACCCCCGCCTACTCTCATGCTCTCTTTCACCTTCTCTCCCACCAATGCCTCAGCTTCCATCAGGGTCATCCTAGTTCTTTACCCATACTTGGGTGTGAGCCCCAATGTCCTTGACTGAAGCTCCTTCATCTCTCTGCTATTGCAATTGCATTATGCATTCCTCTCCTCCTTAACCTCTCCTTCTCCTTAACTAATGTCCCTGATGATTGAAGACAGGCAACTGTCATACCCATCAATAAAGGGAGTGCTTTCTCCTGGTAACTACTGTCCAATCTCCCTCCTCCTCACCCTGGTTAAGCTCCAGGAACACCTTGTACTCTCTCAACAGTCCCCCTTCCTCAATTACATAGAAACATTGAAATTGTTGGCAGATGGGGACCATATGATCCATCAAGTCTGCCCGTGGTTTCCTACCCTTCCCCCTCCTGTTATATCTTTTACCTGAAAGAGGTTCTGCACCTGTACCTTGTTGTTGCCTTTAAGGTATTTAAATGTCTCTATCATGTCCCCCAGATTCCTGTGCTGCTCTAAGGAGTATGGTTTGAGCTCATCTTGTCTTGCAAGGCAAGGCAATATTTATTTAACCGACGCCCATTCCCGGAGGCTCTGGGTGCCATTCAAGTCAGATTACAAATATACATAAATAAAACCATCATTGATAAAAAAAAAATTCAAACACACAAATCAAAATTTATATAAAAACTAAAACTAAAACTTAAAGACAGGAGTGCCGAGAGACTACTATATATCTATGCCAATAAACCAAACAACTGAATCAGGGAAGGTCTGGGAAAATAGGAGGGCCTTGAGTCGAGCCATGAAAACCTCCAAAGTTGAGGCCCCCCCTAACCCCAAAGGGTAGCAAATTCCACAGGACGGGGTTGGCGACACTAAAAGCCCTGTCACCAGCCAGCTGTAACCTCATCCTGGGAATCACCAGGGGGCTCCCATGGGAGGAGCTGAGGGGGCAGACCAAGAGAGCTGGTACAAGAAGATCGAGCAGGTAACCGGAGCCCTGGCCATGTAGGGCCTTATAGGTGAGAAGACCTCCCTTAAAGAGGATCCTCCACCTGACCGGTACCCAGTGCAGATCATGCAGTACTGGTGTAATGATGCAAGATTTTGACTGCCCAGTAAGCAACTGGGCAGCTGCATTCTGCACCACCTCCAGCCTGTGCAGAGATCCTCCTGTGACCCCGAGGTAGAGCATATTACAATAGTCAAGCCTTGATGTAAATAAGGCATGCATCAAAGTGGGGCAGTCCAGAGGTGGCACAAGGGGCTTAAACCTGGCAACATTACTGAGATGGAAAAAACAGGAGTGGACAGTGGAAGATACCTGCACCTCCATCGTCAAACCCCTGTCCAGAATGACACCAAGATTTTGTACTCTTGAGGAGGTCTTCAATGAAGCAGATCCCAGAAAAAGGCCAGTCTCTGATCCAGAGGCCATCCTATCCTGCACTCTGTTTGACTCCACCACCAATACCTCTGTCTTATCAGGGTTCAGTCATGTCCAGTTGGAGGCCATCTAGTTGTTGATCTTGGCAAGGCAGCTGTTTAGCACATCCACCACATTGGTTGTTCCTGGGGCAAAGGATAAGTACAGCTGGGTATCATCAGCATAGCAATGAAAACCCAGACCATACCTCCTAGTGATCCCTCCCAGGGTCAGCATGTACACTGCGAACAACATTGGGGCTAAGACCAAACCCTGAGGTACTCCGCAAGATAGGGGACTAGGGGTGGAGGAGAAATTCCCCATCATAACCCATTGCCTCCTGTTGGTTAAAAATTACTCAAACCAGCAGATGATAGTGCGTTTGAGTCCACAGAGTTCCCTAAGGTGGTCAAGCAACACACAATGGTCCACAGTGTCAAATGCTGAAGAAAGATCAAGGAGAACAAGAATTGTCCTCTCCCCTCAATCTCTAGCCTTTAGGACATCATTCTGCACCTGAACAAGCACAGTTTCTGTGCTACGCCTCACCCAAAACCCCAACTGGAAAGGTTCATATAACTCATAAGTCACAAGGCATTCCTGCAATTGAAGCACCACTATTTTCTCCACAATCTTCACCAAACAAGGAAGATTGGAGATAGGACGGTAATTTTCCCCTGACCTCCAGGTCCAAAAATGGTTTCTTTAAGAATAGCCTCACCAATGCCTCCTTCAAGGCATCAGGAAAGACCCCTCAGACAAGAACACCAGATGATCAGGGCAAACACTGGCCAATGGTGTCGATACATCTCATCAAGAAATGCGTCGGCACCGGGGTCCAGTTCACAAAAAGTGTGTTTCAGATTGGTCGCCACCTTAATGACCTCACTTACCTCCACTGGTCTAAACTCTCCCCAACCAGGTGAAGTGCACTCAGAACACTTTGGGCAACCACTGTCAGCTTTAACCTGGCTGACTAGAGGAACACCCTGATGGATACTGGCCACCCTGTCTGAGAAGAACCGAACAAACTCTTCACATTCAGCATTAGGGAAAAACCTTCTTCAGCTGTATGCAGGCCGGATGAAGTAGCCTGTCGACAGTCTGAAAAAATACAGCTGGTCAGTTTTTCCCAGCAGCAATATCCCTGGACAGGAACTCTGCCTTCTTACAGTTGATTGTCTCTGGTATGCATTATAATGCATGCGCAGGGCCAGTTTGCCCACCTCCAGGCTGGATTTCCTCCAGCAGCGCTCTAACCTCTGACCCTTTCTCTTCATCTCCCTGAGGTCCCCATCAAACCATAGAGACCTCAGGTAGGAAGATTTGGGTCATACACGGACAGGTGTGAGGGAGTCAATGGCATTGGATAGCACCCTATTGTAGGAGCCCACAATGGCACCAATGCCTCCGATGCATGCATTGCCCACACTTGATAGCTCAGCTGCTGCTAAAAACCCATCAGTCCCTGCAAAGAATGGAAGCTCATCATCTCTGTAGTGGGAGGATATCTGGTGGGTGCCCTGAACATGAACCGCACCGTTCAGTGATCAGACCATACCACCAGATCAATCTTGAGATCATTTATCTCAAGCTCCAGCGAGAACACCAGGTCCAACGTGTGGCCTCCCTGGTGTGTTGCAGCAGAAACAGCTTTTGACAGTCCCAGTGATGATATAATCTGTAGGAGGTTATGACCAAGCCGAGAAGATTCGTCGTCAGCCCAAACATTGAAATCCCCCAAGATAATACATCTGGGGGCTTTCAATGTTCCACTGATGACAAATTCAGCAACCTCCTGCAGGAAATTCCCCACCACCCCAGGGGGGTGGTAACTAAGAAAAATCCTACAACCTGAAGCCTGACACCCTCGGACAGACACACATTCAAAAGAACCCAGGGCTGTCACTGGGTGCATGGTGAAGCCCAAGTCAGATCTAAAACAAATGGCTACCCCACCTCCCCTACATTCCTCCCTAGGGCAGTGCACCATGGTATACCCAGAGGGGACATACGGTTTCTGATGCAAGCCATACACTATCTTTGTTGCTTTTCCCCGTACCACCGCTAGTCTATGCATGTCTTTCCTGAGGTGTGGCCTCCAGAACAGGATGTCATACTCCAGGTGAGGCCTTGATACAGATGCATGATCACTTCTTGCCTCCTGCTTGTGATGCCCCTTCATTCTTTATTCCTTTCCAGTATGCCTTCGGGAAGTGGCACTCCATGACCACCTCCCTCCTCTTGCTCACTGACAGCATCCTTTCAAATATGGACCAGGGCAGTTCACCTCTGCCATCTTTGTAGACCTGGCCAAAGCCTTTAGCACTGTTGTCCACCCTCTTGTTCTGGACAAGCTTAAGGAATTGGGGATCTCTGCCTCTTCAGTCAGTTTATTCCACTCCTATATTGAGGGCAGGTCTCAGGTTGTCCATATTGGAGACGTCTTATGTCCTCCCACAACCTACCTGCTCAGGAGTGCCCAAGGGTCCATCCTTGGCCCTATCTACTTCTCCAAGTTTCTAAATGACCTTTCTGCAGCTTGTTTCTCTGTGTCCATCCACATATATGCAGATGATACAGTGCTCTTTGCCTCTGTACCCCTGAACTCACTGCCCAGCTACAATTGAACTTTGACAACATCCAGCACAATTTATGGACAAACCAACTTTCCCTCAGTGGCAAGAAAATTGTCTCATTACCATTGGCTCCTGTCAGAGGATCACCAGGCTCACCCCTCTCCTCCTTCCTTACCCTTGATGGCACTGTGATTGAAGATGTAGCCACCTTTAAGTACCACAGAGTCTGGTTGGGCCACTTACTCGATTTCTCAGAACACGTAGATGTCATCCACCATAAGCTTAACCCCAAACTTGGTGAAGTTTACAGCAATAAAGCAAGTATCCTGCTTCCTGCATGCCATGGGATCACCTTGAAGATGACTCCTCCTCTCTTCGACAATGGTGACATCATTTGCACTGCCACTCCCAAGTTCACCCTTGCCTGACTAGATCCCCTCTTTCACTCCTGCTGTTTTACATTCAAACATGCAAATATTGACAATAGATGAAGGTTTATTGGTCTATCAAGTGTGCTTATATTTCAGAGTCCTTAGTGGCTACTAAGGGCTCCACCCCCCTGACTGCTACCTTCCCATTCTTGCTAACCCCCTCTTGATCCTGACCTTCCCCTTTACCCTATCCCACCCTCTGTTGAAGCTGTCCACCTCAAGGGAGGCCACTTCCTCAGGGAGTTCATTCCACACTGTAACCACTCTCTCCATGAAGAAATGCCTCCTGATCTCTCATGAACCTTTCTCCCACCAGTTTAAGGCAGTGCCCCCTCATGGTTTTGCTTCCACTAAGACTGTAAAGGCCCTTAGTAGTCACCTTATTGATACACATCAGGTACTTGAAAGTCTCAATCTTGCTCCCTGTTTCCCTGCTCTCCTCCAGGAGTACATGTTGAGGTCCTCCAGCCTCTCCTCATATGTCCTGCCTTGCTGACCCTGAACCATTTTTATCACCAATCTCTGGACAGCCTCTAGCAGGTTAATGTCCTTTCTCAGGTAGGGTCATCAGTACTCTACACTATACTCCATGTGTGGCTGAACCAGAGATCTGTATAGTAGCAATACAACCTCCTCACCCAAGCTAGTGATTCCTCTGGTCGTGCAACCCCACATTTTACTGGGTTTCACCACTGTCTTCCTGCAGATTTTGTTACCAGGACTCCTCTTGGCTATACTCCATCCTTGGGTTCCCACCTCCTATGTGGATGACCTTGTACTTCTTTGCATTGAACCCAAGCTGACATATTCCTGACCATCTCTCCAGCCTGGTCAGATATTCCATAAGGTTCTGTATCCCCTCCACTTTATCCACCCTTACACAGAGCTTGGTGTCATCTGCAAACAGGCAGATCATGCCACTTATGCCATATCCAACGCTGTTAATGTAATGAATACATTAAACAATGCCCAGGCCAAGCACTGAACCCTGTAGGATCCCACTGATAACTTTCATTGAGCCTGAGAGCTCACCCCAAACATTATTCTCTGGGTCCTATCCTTTAGCCAGTTCACCACCCAACCATTGAGTTTCTCTCCTATCCCCAGATCCTCCAGTTTTCTGATCAACCTCCTGTAGGGCACTGAGTCAAAAGCTTTGTTGAAGTCTAAGTAAAGCTTGTCAACACTTGGCCCTTATCTACTTTTCTTGTTACTCAGTTGAAGAAATTTGATCAGGTTTGTATGCCAGGATCTCCCAACCATGAACCCATGCTCTCTTTCATCCTGGTGACTGTTCTCCTCTGAAAAAAAAACAGCCTTTCCTTAAGGATTGCCTCCATAAGCTTGCCCACAATTGAAGTCAGGCTGATCAGCCTGTAGTTGCCCAGCTCATCTCTGTGCCCACTCCTGTGGAGCAACACCACATGTGCTGCTTTCCATTTCAGTCACTCTACCCATGACTCCAGTGAACTATTGAACAGGTTTACTAGAGTTCCTGCTAGTTCCACCACCAAGTCCCTTAGCACCCTGGATAGATACCAGGCCTGGGAATTTTTCTACCTTAAGGGTCAACAGCCCTTTACTTACCTTGCCCTTAATTATTTTTTCATCCCTGCAACCCCCACACCCCCTCCTTCATTGTGGTACAGGGCTGTCCTTCTCCTTTGTAAAGACAGAGCAGAAGCATTCAGTGTCTCTGCCTTGTCCCTACTACCTTCTGCCCACCTCCCTTTTAGACTTACTGTATAATACAATCCTTCTTTTCCCTTTTTTCCATAATGTATTGCAAAAAGGTGTTTTCCCCTCTCCTGAGCCCTTCCACTAGTTACAGCTCCTTCTTGGTCTTGGCCTCCTGGACTGCTTTGCCCACCTCCTTGTCTTTTCCATGATATTTCTACCTGTTCTACTCCTTTTGGGTCCTCCTATACTTCCTGTAAGTGGTCCTCTCTTCTCTGACTGGCTGGGATGCCTCCCTGCTGAACCAACTAGGTACTGTGGTCCTAGAGTCTTTTCCCTTTCAGCCTGATACACTCAGTTGTGGCAGCTGGTATCCTATCTTTGATGATGGACCACTTCTGATCCATCCCCCTGCCCTCACAAAGGCTAGCCAGGTGTTTCCATAGCAGTTCTTCCATCTTCTTGAGGTCTGCCCATTTGAAATCCAGGACCTTGGTCCTATTGTTTGCCTTCTTCCTCCCCATGTCCAACCTAAACCACACTGTATGGTTATCTCCCTCCCAGGAGCTCCTCAGCCTGGATGTCCTGAACATGGTCTCTGTTTGTTAGCACTAGGTTCAGAATAGCTCCCTCCCTAGTGGACTCTGTAACACCCTGAGTCAGGAACCTGCTCTGTACTGCATCCAAGATTAATGGACTCCTGGTGCAGGTTGTGGAAGCAATCTTCCATTATGCCTTGGGCAGATGGAAGCCACCAACTATCACCACCTCCCCTTTGCAATCAGTCACCCTAATAATTTAGCCCAGCTCTCTGTCCCTTTCCTCCTCCTGATTAGGTGGTCTGTATATTATTCCCAACCTTATCTTTTTTCCCTAGTGGTTTGCAACAGCACCAACAGTATGTCTGCCTTTCCTTCCCCTGCCTCTTCCCTTGTCCTAGTTATTCCCTTCCTTACATACTGTACTGTATATAGCTAGCTATGCCCCTGCTTCGCTATGCCCCTATCCCTTCTATATAGCTGGTAACCAGAAATAGAGAGGTTCCAGTCCTGGTTTGGTGTTGCCCATGTTTTAGTGACTGCCATAATGTCCACCTTCCTTTCTGCCATCAGCTCCTGCAGGTCATCCATTTTGTTTCCAAGGCTGCTTGAATTTAGGGACACTACCCACCACAATGACTCCATGCCTCTTTTCCCATTAGCTTTATTGCCCTCCCCTTGCCCACTGCTTACTCTTACCCACTTCTCCTCATTCCCCTGATTCTCCCCCCACTTCTCGGATGTCCTCCTCATTATATGCCCTTATACCTTGTTCTCTACCCACCTTACAGGCCCTCTGCCCTCTGCTCCCTGCTGATATTTGCTCCTCTCTCTGTCCCACAATCTGTTCTCAGCTCAGCCTGCTCAGTCTTGGGAGGAGGCCTAATAGCCTGTTCCTCCCAGAGACTCTGAGTGCAACAACCCATTCCATTTTGCCCTGGACTGTCCCCTCCTGCCCACCACTGCTCCTTTTACTCCTCTCTCTCCTCCTCCCCTCCCCTCCCTTGATGCCAGAAGCCTCATCCACCATGCCTCCTTTATATCTTTAGTTTGGCTTAGTTCCTCCCTACTTCACCTCTCTCCTCTCATCCCCCCATGTCCTCAAGCTAACTCCAGAACATGTTTGTTTGTTTTCATTTTCTTGACCAGGTGAATAACACTGGTGCTGAAAGCACCTTTTACAGGTATGACCTAATATACACAAGTGCAGGACATAGTAAGTACATTGTATGTAGCACATTATACAATAGAGACAAACAGTCAGGATAACAGTTTATACTTAGATATAGTCAAGATTAGATACAGTATTGGTGGTATAATTAGGATAGCAGGACAATTTACATAGCAGTACAGTGTAGTTACACAAGAAATTAAGCAGAGATATAGATTCTCACCCCCCCACCCAGGCATTTTCTGCTGGCCAGGCTACCTTCTCCTTTTGTTTCCCTAAGCTCTGATTATCTCCTCCACTGTCTATCCACATGGAAGAGAGGAATGAGCAAAACTATTACATACAGTCCCAGAGTAATACAGCACCTTTTCCTCTGACCCCTCCCTCTGATGATCATCCATGAAAAATAAGGGTTTCACCTAAATACTTTAAGGCTATCCTGGTATGAGAAATTCTAAATAAAGAAATACAAAAGTACAAAAAGTAACTCTTAAGCACTTTTAAAAGTATTTAACATGTTTCTATTTTAAATAAGTTTTAAAAGTATTCAGTGGTTACCTTTTGTATCTGTGGTACTTTTTATTTTACCTTTTGCTAATTTAAAGATTGTCCACCTGACAGAACTAGGTGTGATGCCATACCATAATATGAAACAGTACTCTGAAGGCTGACAGATCTCTTTCAGTTCCTCTTCATGCCTCATTAGCAATGCGACCTCACTAACTGTGACATCCCAAATGCCAAAGAAGAGCCACACACCATCTGCCAGATGGGTCACTTGTCATATAACAATCACAGTGCTCATAAGGTATGATGGGCAACAGCACTAGATGTGTCAGCCACCAAGTAAAGCATTTCTCTATACCACACAGCTTATTCCACTAGGTAAGAAAAAAAACTTTCCAATAAACAAAATTAAAAATAAAATATACAATATACAGGCATTGTTCTTGCAGTGCTTCAAGGAGGCTGCTTAAGTCCCTTGAGTATTTGGCTGCGTTGCCTTTTTAAAGGCAGCACATAGACACTGTTTGGCCCCAGAGGGAGTTAGCTCCTTTGATTTTATTAGCTCCTTTTCCTTCAGCATTAACAGCGAGTGTTGCCATAGAAATGAGTGACGTAGCTTGCTTCAGCTACTTAATGCTCTGCTCTAGCAAGCAGAGGTGACACGGGCAGAGGCCAGCGGCATCTGATGGTGTCAGACGGGGAAGCAGGAGAAACAGAAAGGGAACATATATCTGCAGATCCAAAGTAACGATTAAATAAATGATAGATAACACAGTGAAAGAAGCATAGAACAACCAACAAGGTAGGAGTAGTGAAAGTTAAAAAAGTATAGAAACACATAAGAAATAAAATACTAACTATTTAAAAAGGAGAAATTAAGTTAGATTACAAGGAATATTTGTTATTGAACATATTGAAATGCACAGAGATCATACAACTGTTCTCAGGGATAAACACAATTAAGAAAAATTAGAAGTAGTAAAGTATGGACACAAATATATTAAGATTAGAAGGGAGTGAATTGGGTCTGAGATGTATCATCTGTAAGAAAATTTCCACAGAAGTAGCTAACAAAGTTTTAATATACACCTGTAAAGAATGTTTACTCATAAGAGAATTGAGACAAATAAATACAGCTTTAGAAATGACACTGACTACCATTCAAAAAAAAAGAATTGATTCAAGCAGAAAATGGAGACCACATAGCCAAAACAAATGGAGAGACAAGCACTGAATCTGAAACCCAAAAGACAAACAAAAAAAGGGATAGAAACTTAGAAGAGGAAGACTGGCAAGTAGAAACAAGAAAATTTAAAAAAGGAAGAAGGGCAATAAGATTCACCTTAAACACTGCAAATAAATATGAGCAATTAATCGATTTAGATGTAGAGGAAAATCTAGAATTGGATGAAACAGAAACAGAGGATGATGTCCTCATAAAGGGCAGAGATTTACATAACAGAACAAAAAATCATGAAGATAATATAGTGCTAGGTTCACAAGCCCTACACAAGGGAAGGGCTGAGAGACTGGGTATGGGTCAAAAAATTGTTTCTGAGAGTAATACACAGGTTAATGAGGTGTTCATCAATATCCTTACTCACCAGCAGAGTAACAAGGAAAACCAGATAGTAAATGCATTACCCAGGATAGATAATGAGAGTACAAAAATATGGAGGTAGAGAACAGGGAAATAGAAAATGAAAGCTATATAACACACCAGAAGAATGGAGACATGTGTGCTTACGTCCTGGGTGATTCAATACTTAAATGTACAGATAGGTACACGTCAAGGGGGAACAAAGAATGGATCACAACAAGCTATTTTCCTGGGGCAAAAATTTGTGATATATAAGAAATGCTGTCAAACATTATAGAAGACAAGACCAAGAATAATGTATTAATCTTACATCTTGGGGTAAATAATATAAGGCACCAAGAGATAGAGGGGATCAAACAAGAGTACAGGGACATTAAAGAGGAAGCTATGAAATTAGGGTGTAATATCTATTTCTCTGAAATAACTCCAGTACCAAGAGAAAGCAAAAAAAAAAAAAATCAAAAGATAATAAAGGATGTAAATAACTGGTTGAGGTGCCGGACACTTCAAGAGGGTAGGGTGTATCTGCCATTGGGCGAATTTTGTCAACGATCCAGGTTTATTCTGTACGGATGGTTTGCATTTAAGCAAAAAAGGCAGTAGAAAGTTGGGGATAGAAATAAAAAAGTAATAGACTTACATTTAAACTGAGCATATTGGGGAGAGGGAAATATAAAGAAAACATGAAAGAAAATCTGAAAGAAAGTCTAGTAGTAGAAAGAATATCAACCCAACAGTCACAAAAATCAAATAAATACAGAGGATTAAAAATATGGTCCTTAAATGCAAGAAATGTAAACACATTAAAAAAAGCAGAACTGGTAACAAGACTGAAACTAGAAAGTATCGATATATGTTGTATAACTGAGACCTGGTGGGAGAAAGAAATATTATGGAATAGGGAAATAGAAGGATATGAGTTATTTTCAAAGGAAAGAGAAAAGAAAAAGAGAGGAGGCATAGCTGTCTATATAAAGCAAGGAATAAAAAGTTCTTTGTACAAGAAATATGATCAAAATAATGAGATGGAAATCATATGGTTAGCTCTTCAAATTACACAAACTCAAAAAAACTACTGTTAGGTTTATACTATCGATCACCTAATACAAATAAAAGTCAAGATGATTTGATAAACACTGAAATTGGACAAATAGCATCAAAGGAAGATGTAATAATCACAGGAAATTTTAATCTACCAGATATAAACTGGGTATCTTCAACTAACAATAATGCAATACACAAAAGGTACATAGATACGATGGAAGAGATGGGTCTACATCAGTTAGTATATAAGCCCACAAGAGGGGAAAACACATTGGATTGGGTGATGACGAATAAAGAAAATTTTCTAACCAAATAAAGCATTGTTGCAAATTTGGGAAATAGTGATCATGGCATAGTACAATTTTATGTAAAAAATCAACCAGTGTGCGAAAAGGGAAACACCATTAAAAGAGAATATAATAAGGCACATTTTTATAAAATAAAAAAGGAATTGGCAGACTGGAATTGGAAAAAAGAGTTTAGAGGAAAGAAGGTGGAATACATCTGGAAGGTATTTAAACAGAAATTGTTGGATTTGGAAAAACTGTAATCCCCCCAAAAAAAATTGTATACAAAAAGAGGAAAGAAACCAATGTGGTACACAAATAAAATCATAAAGTTATGCAAAGAAAAAAAGAGCCTATAAAAAAATGAGAAAATTAAAAGACCACGAGGCCATTCTAGAGAACAGAAAGATCCTGAGGAAATTAAAAAACAACAATAAGAACATCAAGAAGGAAATTAGAAAGGAACTTAGTTTTTAGAAATGATAACGGAAAGGGTTTCTATTCCTACATCAATAATAACAAAAATAGCAAATCCTCAACACAGATAGGACCATTGACTATAGGAGATGAAGAAGTAGCAGACACAGCAAAAATGGCAGAAGAACTGAACCAGTATTTTTGTTCAGTCTATGACAAGAATAAGCATGACAATATAGAATTAAATCAAGAAAGTAGAAAAATTCTAGACTTGAACATCAGTGTGGATCAGTTAACAAAACTATTATGTGATCTAAAACCCCATAAATCTGCAGGACCCGACCGGTTACACCTAAGGCTACTAAGAGAAGTAAGAGATAACATAGTGGCCCCATTGACATACCTATTTAACCAGTAATTTTCTATGGGAGAGGTACCTGAGGACTGGAGAAATGCAATTGTAATCCCATTATACAAATGGGAAGGAGCAAAGTCATCAGTATCTTGTTATAGACCAGTCAGTCTGACTGCAATTTTGTGCAAAATAGCTGAAAAATTCCTAAAGAATAAATTAGAATGCAATTTCAAAGATTTAAACATAAACAATAAAAGACAGCATGGGTTTAAAAAAACAGACCATGGCAAACAAACCAACTTGTATTTTATGAACAAATTAACAAAAAACGTTATGAAAATAAATCAATGGATATGGTTCTGTTGGATTTTCAAAAAACATTCGACAAGGTACCTCACGACCAGCTCATCCACAAAATGAAAGCATCAGGCATTGATAATATACTGACTGTATGGATACAAAACTGGCTATGGAACAGAAAACAAGTAGTCAGAATTAGGGGCACATATTTCAGATCATCTGACATAATGAGCAGGGTGCCACAGGGATCAGTGTTGGGTCCTATACTATTTTCATTATATTTGGGAGACACGCATTACAACATAAAAAATACATTAGTTAAATTTGCTGGCGATGTAAAATTAGGAGGGCAGGTGAATGATAGGAGAGGTATTCAAATTCTTGAAGAGGACTTAAAAAAATGAGAGCTATGGGCTTCAGATAATAAAATTCCTTTTGGCATAGAAAAATGTAAAGTATTGCATCTGGGAAAAAAGAACCAAGCAAATTTACTATTTGAACAATCAAAAAATTGAACCGACAGATAAGGAAAAAGATTGTGGGATATTAATTGACGAAGGAATGACCTTCAGGCCTCAGAGATCAAAGGTGGTTAGGAAAACTAACCACATGATTAGAAACATCAAACAAAACTTTATAAGTAGATCAAAAGAATGTTTACTTCCATTGTACAGAACATTTGTAAGGCCATATACAGACTATGGTTCATCATTATGGAGTCCTTATACAAAAGGAGAAATTACAAGGATAGAAAGAATACAAAGAACCTTTACGAAATCAATATGGCCTATGAAAAAATATAGTTATGAAGATAGACTGAGAAAACTGGGCTTGTTTAGCCTGGAGAATAAGAGAAAAGGAGGGGATTTATTGCAACTATTTAAAATCATGAAAGACCGAGATCTAAAGAATGAAATGTGCATAAGGCTTATGGAAAAACCTGAGGGATTAAGAGCACATAAATTACAAATAAAACTAGATATTGCAAAAACTAATGTAAAATACTATTCATTTTTACATAGAACGGTAAGAGTATGGAATGCGCTACCAGAATACGTCCTTTGGAGCAATAGTTTTGATATATTCAAAAGGGAAATAGACCAACTAATATGTCTAAAGTAAAGCATTGAGCCCGCTATGCGGGGAACGGTAAAATGGGCAAAATATGCCTTCTTCCATTCTAACACCTAGTATAAGAACCTAGTATAAGAACAAACAAAAGTAACAATTTGCCATTTTTAACAATTTATAACATTTTCTGTTTTCTGTTTTGGTGCTACTAGTTATTTAACCACTACATCATATCACTGTAGAATATTCTTAAGTAGAAATTGTCACTAATTAGAATTCATTTATGTGTTTGATTTTTTCATGATCCCAAACCATTGCTTTTCAGATCAGCTGAGTGTAACTGGTGGTGGTGGTTCTGTTCATCTAGTAAAGAGAATAATGTGTGGGCAAAAGTGTGTAGTAAGTGTGCACTCCCAAGTTGGGTGATACCCCAAATAAACCATGATGAAGGCTGAATGGTTTGTAATGGTATCTCACATCAAAGGTGAGTAAAGAAGCAAAGTTTTTAGTGTTACACATAATTTCTTTCTTTTTTCTGTATGCTCTTTTTATGCCCCCTTCCTTGCAGTTTTATAGAGAAAAACAGGGGGTTTGTCCATGCAGTGATGCAAGTTGTATTTAAGTAATGTGTTGATGTCAGACCACCAGGTGTAATGATGGATTTCATTAGGAGAGAAAATGTGGTAGTAACTTTTATAAGGGGTCACTGTTGATAAGGTTAAGGTAGTTATGCCTGTGATAATGGGAATATCAGGACAGTATGAGGTCTATACAGGAGTGGAGTACAAATATGCACTGTATCATAAATATGTTTTTGGAGTGCAGGCAAATGTGATATTCAGGTTTATTTTACATATACAGTAGGTAAAAATAGGGATAGATGCAATTTATAGAAATATAGATAATTACGTAGATAGACATACAGATAGACAGACAGACAGAGGGAGAAGTTATTCTTTGGAGAGGCAACTGCCCCTAGAGTCACAGTCATGTTCACTAATTTGGGTTGAAAAACTTTTCAAGCAGCACTATATTGCTGTCAGTAATTGCCTATGGGGTTAAGCATGTATTGGAATGTCTTAAAACAGTGATAGTACAGGAAAAACAATGAAAGCAACTGTGTTATAGTTTAGCACTGAAACATACATGTAACATACATTTTGCCACCTTGCTCCAATGAGCACCCTCCCCCATGCAGAGTGCCGGTCTTAAAGAGCATCTGATGCCTTCAGGATAAGTGAAAGAAAACATAATATTTAGACACAGTTTCATTTTTATTTCACATTAGTTCTGCATTTTCCCCCATTATTTTTTACTGAGGCAATTTGCATGAAAAGAGGACCGCTGCTCCTAAGGTGTTCATGTATTCCTAGTGCTTTCTCCCTACCTGAGGTCATAATGCATGGCTTGTGACATCACAGTTACTCCCATGACAGCAAACTGTGATGTCACAAGATAGCATTATGACTTGAAGTAGAGAGTAAGCTATAGAGGCAGACGAACTCTAACAGATAAAGATCATATATTCATCTAAATGTCCTCTGTAATATAAGATAGGCAGGAGAAATCTACAGAATATATTTAAAATGTAAACTGAGTTGTACCAAGTTATTATTTTTTTCAAAGTTTTCACTGTGGCATCAGCAGCGCTGATTATAAAGAGGAGAGCTGAAAAAATGTGTCTCAAAGTAAGTGCAGAATAATTTTTCTTAAATCTGTTGTAAGATATTAGGCCTTTCCTCTTTTCTTTAATTTAATGATAAAAAGAAGTAACACCTTTCTTCTGACCAGACTAATGTAAATCATGACAATCAGTGGTTTGGGATATGCTAAGTGTCCCCAGGAGCAAGGCGTGCTCCATCTCTGGCTAGAGAGTAGGCTGTTATAAAAAAAAACAATAAAATAAAACACACAGATCAGTCATTCTACCAATGAGACATGCAGAGGTACAACAAGTGGGTGGGGGGGGCAAGAGTTGTTTGGGACTGCAGCTTCTATTTTTGAAATGGAAAAAAAATTCATGTTGATCTTGTCTCCTGTTCTAGCCTGAAAAAAAAACATATTTTAAATGCCTGTTTTAAGTATGTATAATGGACTGTTTTGCAATTTAGGAGCCAAAGAATGAATGTGTAACATGTGACATTATGGTTACCTAGCAATTGTATGCCAAAGCAATGTAGGCATGTAATTAAGAACTGGATCAATGAAAGACCATTGCCAGGTTATTATACACACTGGCAGAACTTAAATTATAGCTAACAAATTGCTGCACAGTACTTTGAGGATGCGCAAAGTGTAAAACATCAGTTGGGAATTTTAACAGCTGGACGCTGAGCTGGTGTCTTAAACAAATATGTAAGAATTCTACATGGATGTTATTTTTTCTAGCTGCTCTTTATCATCTTGTATTGATGCACCTATATTTTCAATAAAGAGTTGTCTTAGCACTAGTATCACAAGATGTGCCAACAGTAATCACTGAACCCACATAAATGGAAAATAAGGAGGTTTGCTTATTCCATTGAAATGAGATGTGTGCTGTCCCATTGTGTGTCATAGCAGCATTTCTAATTTTGAACTTGGCACCACCACAACAGGGAGTTCTCTATTTCTTCAACAACAAAAAATAAAAAAAAAACACTTTATCATCAAAGTCAGTATTTATCAAGTACTGTGCCCATGATTAAAATAATCTGAACACCCTTCCCCCAAAAATGTGCCCTGACATGAACCTGGATGTTTAACTGCAAAGACAATTAAAAAATGTATTTCTAAATGCATTACGAACACCAATGATTCATGATTAAAATAATTTGAACCCCTTCCCCCCAAAAATGTGCCATAACAAACTGCACTCTGGGAAGATAGCCTGGGACAAGATGCAATAAAAAAAACTGAATAGCAGGTTCCAGGGAGTAAATGTTAACATTCTGTTTCTAGTGTCCCTGATAAAATAAAATAAAAAATACAGCTGAGATTTTTTTTTATGTCAGCTCTGATCAGAATGACTTTTAAAATAACCAATTGTTTTCTTGTTCAATGTTTTCTAATACATATTTCTCAAACTTAAAAGAAAAAACACACTTTATCACCAAAGTTTATGTTCACCAAGTACTGTGCCCATGATTAAAATAATTTGAACCCCTTCCCCCCAAAAATGTGCCCTGACATGAAACTACATGTTTAACTGTAAAGACAATTAAAACATGTATTTCTAAATGCATTACTAACACCAATGCTTTCAAAGTTTTGAAACTACTAACAAGGTAAATTATATATAAACTATATATACAGCATATATAGAATATGGTAAACAAATATTGTTAATCCCAAAAGCTGAACTTTATGTTTTTAGTATATAAATGTTTAAGAGAAACATGTGGTTCTTACTGTAAATTAGAATGATGTGTCTGTTTTCCTTGGGAGCTATAGTTTCACTCCTTATTTGTTGTCTCCTTCTGAGGCCCCAGTTGGCTCTGATAATCATTTGCTCCAAAGGTTTTTATGTCAATGTGAAGGCATTACATATCTTCTGTTCTCCTAGTCCTTAATAAAGGCATTATGTATCTTCTGTTCTCCTAGTACGTAATAAAATGCAAGGGCTCCACAACTTGATCACAGCACAGACTTGTTCTGTTGGTTGATACAGGTCCCAAACTAGTGTGTCTTATTACAGCATGATAGAGCCACCTCATGCCCCTCCCACATGAATCAAAAAAAAGTTGGGGTGGATCTTTAGGAGCTTCTCAGGTGGAGGTGGGGGTGGATCTTACTCCCCCCCCCAAAAAAAAAAACGAATGCTGCCTTCCACTACTCAGGTTCCAGTTCTTGTACCACCCATTTAAGAAAGAAAATAGTGCCCTGCAACCATTGACTAACATGAAAGTGTATTTATTTGAGGGCAGAAAATATTGCTTGTAGGAGGATAAGGTGGAAGAGACTATTTACACCTTCAGTCAGTTCCACGGACAGAAAACATGACACCACTCCTTTTGTACATGCAAAATGTCTGCAGGCTCCGCCTACTGCAGCCATAAAAACAGGAAATAATGACTGCTCATGAAATCAATGCTATCAGTAATGCAAGTGGCTGGATAAAGACTGAGCAAAAATTTTGAAGACTAATGAATAGAAATGTAAGCAGACATTTTCCATGTAGGTTGTGTACGATCATTGTGGTGATGTAATGCAGCATTATCTCATATTAAGCCTTCATATTAGGAGATGTTTCCACACTACATACATTGTTGACTGGGTTATAGACAGTATGTTGAAAACCTGGAGACAAACAAAACAGTTGATGTGCATTCAATTTAGGGGGCTGGTGTACCAGCAGAGGCCAGCTGCCTCAGAACACAAACAGGGTCCAGCATAATGTTAGTGCACTCCTAAAAATGGTTTAAATGTCCACAGCTGCTTCAGTGCACAAAATTATTGACACAGATGAAGCACAAGCATCAAGGCAATACAAAATGTCTGACATCTGGCAACAAATGTGCAAAACCTCAATGTGCAGGATAAATATAAAGTGCTAACAAAAGATGGTGTGATTATATAGCCAGTACAAAATTAGCTCAGACCTACAGAGCTGAAACACCCCATTGCTTTGCTCAAACCATAGCTTAGTCATGGGGCCTTGATGATTGTGCTTAATATATGACAATACATTCTGTTTACATTCTAAAACAGCTGCTTTATTGTGGACATTTAAACTGTTTTTATGAGTACACTAAAACGTTGTTAATCCTTACCAGGTATGTGTTGAACAATTTAAAAACACATTAGTTATTCATTGAAAACATTTGGCCAGAAAGGCACACTTCACAGCAGAATGAGGTTGCTGCCAGACAAATCCTTAATGGTGGGAGGGGGAAATGGGACACACTATGAAAATAAAATATAAGAACTGAAATACACTAAAGAAATGCAGAAGTGTTATACTTCTGTAAATTACTGAATAGTGTCACCTGACATTTGGTTCAGACTTACTAAACAGACATCAGCATCGGTATGTTCAAACACTACAATAATATTGCATTGTGTGGTTGCAACATGTAAAAAGATTAAAGGGTCTGTGATATGCTGCACCAAGTGACTCAGCTGCCATACTACATAACCATGCAGGTGCATCCTGTTCTGATTTGAATGCCTACGAGAAGAAGTGGATTCTGTAATATGTTTATGCTGTTTATCCTACAGTAGGACCCCTGATTTTTATTTTAAAATATGAACATGCACAGGTAGCAGAACCGAAAACCTGTGCAACTGCTTTGGTGTTTCCTATTACAGTACAAGCCACTTTAGAGGGATGGCGAGGTGGAAAGCAGATCGTCCCTCTTAAGCATCCATCTCTGCAAAGCGAAGTTGACTTTTGGTGGGGAGGAGGGATGCGGTAAGGTAGAATGCTGAGTGACAGAATGGGTTGGAAAAGTGCTGAATAACAGAACAGGTCAGGAAAGTGCTGACTGACAGAATGGGTTGGAAAACTATGCTTAAGTGTCTGCATTTTTTTATTATGCTTATGTTTTGTGCACGTCCTTTTAAACTTTATGTACTTTATCACTGTATGATATTGTAGGCTACTGCCTCACAATGCATGTAGTGTGTAAAGCACTGCATACAATTTTGGGTCTTGGTTGTCTTCCTCTTGCATTAAAATTCACTGCTGTCTCAGTAAGGAACAGGAACAACAATATGGATGGAGCTTCATCTTCCGTTTCTTCAAGTTCATGTGACAACGCAGATGATGCTGATGATAAAGACGGTGCTGATGGAATTGCTGGTTGGAAGAAGTCAGTTATTGTTTTTTGATGTTTCTCCTTAATTACTTGAGCCTGTATGGTGCATTTTACATCAAAAAGCTATTCCCATATCATGGTCTGTCCACGTTGCTGGCACCACTCCATTGCCGATTTTAGACCTGTGAGAGCCTCGACAGTTGACACCAATCGTACAGACTCCTGAGTGTCAGTATCCAATGTGTCCTCAGTGTCTGTGTCTACCCCTTTAACCATAGCATTCACAAGCTCACCATCTGTAAGTTCTCCCACCGTTGGTTCATGAACATCCAAGTCCATGAAGTCAACAACACTGCAGCATCCATGAAGGCAGGGATCATAACATCTTCAAGTCCAGTCACATTGTTTATCTGTTCAGTGGGTATTGTAGTTGCACCACAGTATAAATCCTGCTTTGGTGAAGCAGTTCTCAGTAGAGCTTTCCTTCAGTGCTCCCCAGGCTCTGTGTAGCATATAAATTACATCCAACAAATTTACTTTATGGGCGATTTCTACCACATGAACTGTCTGCCCCTCATCTATGAACTGCAAGATTTTTCCAACAATGTACAGTTGGTAGTGCCTTTCATCAATTTTGATAAAGCCCATATCCATAGGCTGTATGATGCTCGTAGTTTTTTTGGGGAAAGAAAACCAGTTTTATAAATTTAAGCCTTCTGGCAAGATCATGGGGTGGGCTGAACAGTTGACCACAAACAGAGACATTTTTTGTCTGCTTCTGTGAAGCTTGCCATCTCACGTAGCAGCCAGTCCTGGAATAAAACACTTGTCATCCAGGCATTGCTTGAAGCAATGTAAGTTACAGGCAAAAGTTTCAGGTTTTTTGGCAAGCATCATAGATGCTTGCTTTTTCTGATGAACATAAGCTTTCATTTTTTGGTGCCAGTTTGAATCACACAACACAGGACAGAGATCCTGTCCTTGGCTTTTTTACTACTAATTAGCTCCTGCTGCTTCAGAGCATGACCATGGTCAGGATACCCTCCATAAAACAAGCAAGTCTCATCAGCATTGAAGACATCAGCTGGCTGGTACCCTGACAGAATTCCAGGCAGCACATTAGAGTCAGGTTTGCACAACAGTGGTATCAGCATCCTGCTTCTCCCTCTGTTCTGATTTAAACACAATCTGGTGTCACTGCTTACAGCTTGACAGCCACCCGTCAGTGACCTCAAAACTGGATTGGGACATTTAAACAGTTAAATCAACTGTCATGGCTTTCAACATGGGATGTGAGCCCTCTTGTCCAGAGCCAGATTAAACTATAACATGAGTGTATCTTGAACCTCACTGTCCTTGTCCTCTCATTTTCTCTTTCAGCTGGGATTGCTGTTTGCACACCACTCAGCTAGAATGGCTTCATGATTTTTACTGATTCTCCCAGCTTGGCTTTTAGAAATGTTGAATTTTTCTGCCACAGATGACAGTGAGCTTGCTGAATTGTTCAGCACCTCTTTAATGTGAACGCGATCTGCCAAAGTGAGCTAATTTCTTGGCAGAGACATGACTGAAAACTGTCAGGGCAGACAACAAAATGTCAGCTCCTAGCACTCTCAGCATGCTACACCCACAGCTACAGATGTGATTTTAAACTGTTTCCAGCTGATTGAAAACAATTACAGGATTGCAGTATGCTGCTAAAGGTCAAATTAATTGTCTGAATCAGCTGCAAATCTGCTGCTAGGCATCTCACTACATTGGTGGACTACTGAAGGGGTGTCCCATTTAAATATTGTCCACTACGGTACTTAACATGGGAGCAAATCTGTTCTTGCTGAGATGTCCTATTTAAGCAAGCGTACTGCTTAAGTGCATCCCACTTAAATGGCCTGTACTGTGCTGCACCACATTTTTGTGGGGCAAGCTAAACCTTAACTTTCTTGACCCATATAAATAAAACAATTCATTATTCATCTGCTATGAATGAAAAGGGTCAGTTTTTTTAGGAGAGCCCCAGACTTGTCAGTATGTGATTGTTTCACAAGACTAACCAATGCCCCCCGTCGAATTAAGAAGACATCATGCTTCTGAAATCAGTAGTATTATTTGATGATAGAGACTGAGGGCTGATTCTCAGTTGCCAAGAGTGGATTCATAAAATCGGATGTGAACAGCTTCCTGGTTGTGACTGCACACTAAGCAGCTACTGTACATACAATGGGCTGGCATAGTCACTGGGAAAGGAGTTCTCAAGCAACTAAGTCAGAAGGCAAATTAGGCAATTCAGATCTTAGTAAGCACAAGCAGAGTTTGTGGACACTGACACCTAAAGTGTGACACTCACAGACTTTTGTGCATGACCTAGTGCCAGCCACATGGTGCTGTTCATGAACAGAGGCCAAGACACAGGTGCTAGCACCATTGTTGTCCCCTCACCCACTCAACCTTTACCTTTAGGCCCTTTTCTGTGCTATTTTAAATGTCCCTCATTGTGTATATATAGTTGTTCCTCTTGTGGTCCAGTAACCCCACTCCCACTCCTCTGACCTGTAGCAGTCCCTGGGGTCCAGTGAATCCCTTCCCTAGCCCCATTCCTACATGCTTATCTTTCTCTAATGTGGTCCCTAACCAATCTATGTCCCCCTATAGTTGGTATAGTTGGTCACAGAGTTTGGGCCCCATTATCTCCTTTTATAAACATCTCTTAAGGCAGGGGGTGTTGTAGAACTCATTGACTGCAAAAGCATGGGTCTCCATGCTTTGATAATGGCCCAGTGGTTCATTTGCATGTCGACTCTACCCACTGCTGCGCAGATCTGAATTGTACTTGTTCAGGAGGGGTATGCAAGTTCATTTGAGCATAGCGCAGGAGATCAGAACTAAGGGAAGACCACAAAAGTCCCATGCAAGTGTTTTTGTGGCACTGTCTTACAACTACAGGCAGAATGGATATTTTCCATTATGTCCGTATCATTTTGTACAGACTGTAAATCAGTTTTCCAATACAAATCTGCCTTCTATTGGACACCTTGGAAAAAAAAAACTAAGAATTGGGTGGGGGAAGGAATGCTTTCTCCCCAGAGAAGGTGTTGTCTGATTATGAAGCCACCCTTTCATCATTAATCTCATTAACAGGAGTTCTTCTATACTGCAGCTGTTATTCCTAATGAGATCCAGAGCCTCTCAATAGACACACAATGAAAAGACAAATTAGAGCAGTGAAGTAAGGAAAAGGGAGAGGGATTTGTTGCTTTATACAGCCAGTATTGTCTCTGTAAAATGAATGACACTGTGTCCAGATTGATTAGAACTCAGCGATTACTTTTGGCTTTATTAACCCTTAAGGTGGTTATTTGCAGAACTTCTTGCTTCCTCCTTCTCCATGAGATTATCTACCTCTTTGGAAAACATTCTGCTTATTTGCTTTACTCACTGGCAAACCAATCACAGTAATAATGACAATTAGCTTTTGGACTAAAATGTGGATATTGCAGAACTACAAAAGCACATTTTAAACCTTTGTACACAGTCCAATTATTGCTTTCCAAGTACAGTATACAGCACAGCAATTAAAAAAAAAATAGCTTGTGTATGTATCTACGCAGTCCAGAGATGTAAGGGGGGGGGGCAAAACGCTGCATGCAGACACAAATCCAGGCTGCACCGCTACCTGCATCCACCTGCTGCAATTTTCAAAAAATGCATCCATTTGCAACAAAAAAGTCATGATTTGCAGTACATAACTGCCACAAATGTGATTTATGTCTTTTCACTGGAATTGCATCTTTATTTGGATGCAAAATGCAGACATAGGTTAGATCATCTAATACCTGGTCTAACAGGTGTGGGTGCATTTCCCTTTTGAAAAAAGTGATGGATGCATCTTGGATGGATACTTTTGAAAATCATGCCCTTGAAATTCAACAACCTATGGATAACCTGTTGTATTTAACTGTTGGAGTTGTTTTTATAGTGTTAAATAATACACATATGAACCAAAATGTTCAACCCTTTTTGATGGAAAGCCACAACTCTTTGTAAGTGCTATTTAATGCTAAAGAAAAGCAGCTGCAGGTGCACTATTGCCTGACAGAATATTCTTGTGTAATGTAAGAATGAAACTCATCTATATAAAGACAGAGCATGACAGCCCTGGATCTAAACAGTCTGGATATGCATCTGCCTACAGTTCTGGATCCAAAGACTCTAAATCTGTTCAGTTATACATGGTCTATATAATGTGGCAAGCATAGTATATACACATCTTTTTTTCAGGTTTTATTGTGTCCATATCTCACTCATCTTAGTTGCATTAAACATGTATTGTAGAATAGAATTTGGTTATCTATACATGTCACGTATCTTTGTGTGAGTGTACATATGAACAGTAAAACACAATGAGGTTTGATGATGCTGTTGCAGGGACTAAGGTGGTCTAGGGTACGACAGCAGTGAGAGGATCACCAGTCACATAGCCCTTCACTTCTACCATTTAACATAGTCCCAATTTACATTAGTGGCAGAGTGATTTGGCATCAAGCCTGTATGAACATATTGTACAAGCTTAATTAAGAAAGTTCACTGAGCTCTTTCCCCTACAAACCTCAGTGCATATGTGGTGGATACTATACCTGGGAGGTAATTCATATGCTTTTTACTCCATGCTGTTGAATTCGCACACCATGGGAGACATGTTGTAATAAAAATACAGCAACTTGACTGATTAACACTGGAAACACAACCACAAATTAATTTAACATCCACATGGTAATTTTGCTTTATTTGCCCTTTACTATGAAGACCATTTTGTAAGTCAACTAGCAAACTACAGTGAGTGCAGGAATGCAAAAAAAAAAAAAGAAAACTTTACCAAATCTTCCTGGTGGTAGAAGATGCTCTGCTGTGGGTCATGCTGCTCAACCTGCCCTGAGTGCGAGCCAATTTAGCATTACCGCACACAGTCATATGTTATCATTTACAGACACACGTATTCTGTCTGATGAGTTCCTGCCCTGAACCATACCAGCCCATTTGCATATCTTGCTCACCATAGACAATTTGCTTCCTCAGCATGGTCCTCCTCTAACAACAGGAAGTTCAATGCAGTACTGTTAAGTGAAGAAAGGTAATTCAAATTATATCCAACTATATAGCCTAATATACAGAGATCAGTACTCTTCAGTGGATATTTGGATAATATGACCCATTAATGTGGAACCTTTGCAAATGAGCACATGAGCTCAAATGTTGTGTCCAATTACACCAATCAATAAATAAATAAAATATGGAAATCCATGAAGCCATATGAGGTTTTTGAGTCTTTCTTGTTCAGTCAACATAGGACATAACAATGGACATGGAAACTGACTTGAGTAGATGGAACAACCATCCACTGTCAATGGGTCAAATAATAACATCAGTCAAGATGAATGTTTGACCTAGAGTCTTGTTCACAGTGTCAATGCTTCATACACAAATATCAAACAAGTGGCTAAAGACATCCAGAGACTAATATCTGACTTTATCTAGCCCAAAAGAAACCCAGATGTTCACTGTATCAAACAATGAAGTGCTACATGATTTATCCTGTGCATCACCCTCTGTTGATAATAATGGTTTAAAAACACTTTTCAATCAGGAGTTAATGCCCATGAATATTTGTCCTAGTAAGTCTCAAGCTACCAGATCAATACCTATTAAGTTAATCACTCCAGAGTGTGTTAAACAATCACCTGTTTCTGATTCTTGTACCCCTACTGTCTCAAAACAAGTGTGAGTCCTGGGATATTCAATCATTAAGCACATTGACAGGGCGGTATGCAATAGTGACAAGAGCAACCGCACTTGTTCTAGCTTCCGTGGGGCCAGGGTATCTGACATTACCTCCATGATGCCTAAAATTTTACAAACTGTGGGGGTAAATCCACTGGTTATCATACATGCCAGTGTTAATGATATAAACAACACCCCATTTAATCAGTTACAACAGGACTATGTGGCGTTATGTAATCTATTACTTGATAGGGGATGCTGTATATGTACATCTGAAATTCTACCTGTCCCGAAAGCAACATCTACCATGACGCAGAAAATCAAAGCCCTAAATGAATGGCTGAGAAAGTGGTGTTTTAAGCAGGATATACCCTGTATTACCCACTGGGAATCATTTTCAGATGTTCTTCCTTGTTTTGCTGGGACGGTTTACATCTCAGTCGTAGGGGTAGTACACTTATGGGGAAAAGTATCACTAAAATCATAAATCATTGTTTAAACTAAAAACAATGGCGGAGAATGGATCTATTTCCAAGTCTCTGAATACTTACCAAAATATTATTACAACTAAATGTAAATTCCTAGCTTTGAATGCAAGATCTTTAAACCAACTCAAATTAGCAGAACTCGAAGCCAAATGTAAAACTGTAAATATAGGTGTGGTGGGAGTAACTGAAACTTGGTGGGACACATCTTCAATTTGGTCCAGAGAAATTCCAGGGTATAAGTTATATCCTAAAAACAGATTAGATAAGCAAGGTGGTGGAGTTTTTATGTACATACGAAATGATATTCCTTCTTTTAAAGTGTTTTCTCCCTTTCCTTTGGAAAGTATATGGGTTAAAATCTTATTGAAGGAGCAGTCCTATATAACTATTGGTAACATCTATCGACCTCCATCTGCAAATTCAGATTACACAACTGATATGTTTAAAGAAATTACACATTTTTCAGAATCTCAAGATACTGTAATATTTGGTGACTTTAACCTCCCTCATATTAACTGGGACTCATTCTCAGGACAGTCCTTTGCCGAGAATGGACTAATAGATGTGGTAGTTAGTACTGGATTACAACAACTTGTTACTGAACCCACTAACAGTCCTAATATTTTGGATCTATTATTTACTAACATAGAGCAACAAATTAGCAATTTACAAATTTGGGATCCACTTGGGACCAGTGATCATTCATCTATTCTTTTTGAAATTCAGCAGTTTAAAACTACACAAAGGAAGTTATACTGTACAAAAAATTATAATAAAGCAATTTTTTCTAAAATCAGTGAATACTTAGAAAACATAAACTGGGAATCTAATCTTTTTAATTGTACAACACAACAAGCTTGAGACTTTTTTTAAAACATTGTACATTATTTGGAAAATACCTTTATTCCATCTAAGAGGAAATTTAATAATAAAGAAAAAATTCCCCCTTGGTTCAACAAGACAATTAACAATCAGATTAAAATAAAAATTAAACTTTCTAGGAAACATAAGAATAGTTCTGTTCCATTTAAAACTACTCTATAACATAAATACAGACTATCTGTGAAAAACTTAAAAACATTCTATTAAATTGGCAAAAAATAAGCTAGAATTTAAACTAGCTCACACAAAAGACTGTCACAAATCTCTTTTCTCCTATATACATAGTAAAAAAGGTGTATCAAGGACCATTGGTCCCATTATAACCAGTGGCTCTTCTCTATCTGATAATGAAACCTCAAATCTCTTTAATGAGTACTTTTGTTCTGTCTTCTCTCAAAAATCACCCATTAGTACATATAAAGTTCACCACATAGATTATCATAGGTTCTATCCAACTGACATTATACAGGCTATCAAAAAACAAAAAAAAAAGTAATAGTCTGGGCCAGACGGTATTCATCCATGGTTTCTGATCGAAACCTTTATAAATATTTCTATAGCTTTGTCAATTATTTTCAACAAATCCTTACAAGAAAGCATTGTACCAAATGATTGGCATTCAGCAGTAGTTACTTCCATATTTAAAAAAGGTAATAGAGGTTCTGTAAAAAAATTATCATCCAATTAGCCTGACCTCAGTGGCTGGTAAATTAATGGAACGAGTAATGAAGTCTCTAATAGATCAAGATTGTAAAAAATTAGGAATTTATTATTCAAATCAGCATGGGTTTACTCCCAAGCATTCCTGCACCACTAATCTGATATCTTTTTACAACAATATAAGTACTCTACTAGATGTGGGTATCCCTACTGATGTAATTCTTTTGGACTTTAGTAGAGCTTTTGATAAAGTCTCACATGAAAAACTCATTACTAAAATGCACAATCTAGGTTTGTCACCTGACATTGTCAACTGGACTTTAAACTGGTTGACAAATCTTTCTCAGAGAGTCAGAATTAATGATATCTTGTCTGATTCGAGTAGTGTGACAAGTGGTGTACCACAGGGGTCGGTCTTGGGACCAACATTGTTTAATCTCTTTATCAGTGATTTACAAACAGGGCCAAATAACTTCATGGTTAAATTTGCAGACGATACTAAATTGGGGAGCAAGGTTAATAATCAAGAAAATATTTCTGCATTTAAGAAGGATTTGGAAAAATTAACACTTTGGACAAATGAAAATCATATGCAGTTTAATCAAGACAAATGTTTAGTAGTGCATTTCGGTGTAAATAATCCAAAAATTATATATTATATAAACGGACTACCACTTCACTCATCAAATTGTGAAAAAGATTTAGGGATATATGTTAATAATAAACTTACATCAAATGATCACTGTGTTAGAACTGCTTGCATGACCAACAGACTTTTGAGGCAAATAAAATACACTTTTGTTAATCGCTCTGAACAATACCTTATTCCATTGTATAGGGCATACATTAGACTGTATCTAGACTATGGCTCCCCTTTCTGGAATCCAAACCAAAAAAAAGACATAGCAATTCTTGAACAGGTTCAAAGGAGAGTAACTAGAATGATTCCAAGATTAACAAACTTAGATTATCAGAACAGATTAAAAGCTACTGGTCTCTTCTCTCTTCAAACTAGAAGATTAAGAGGTGATATGCTTATGTTTTTTAATTTAATAAATTCACCAGATCTAATGGAAAAATGTGGTCTAACACTCTCCAACAGGAGACATGTTCTGAGACTGCATAATAAACAGCTTGAAGTTAAAACTTATAAAACCAGCAAAAGGGGAAACTTTTTTCCAATAAGAGCATCCATTGTATGGAACACCTCGCCACAAGAACTGGTAGAGGCAACTAGTGCCACTGTCTTTAAAAACAAATTAGATGTTTGGTTGAGGGATAAAAGATAAATAATGTCCCACATAGTGTGGGGAACAGTCTCGATGGGCTCTGGCCTTCTTCTGTTCTTTCATACCAAGTAATACCAAGTAAGTAATTAAAGGTTGGCTTGGTTGATAGAAGTAGGTGGCCTCAAACTGCCAGATTTTACCCTGTATGTTTAGACTACCCAGATGTGGAATGTATCTTACTGGCTGAGTGCAGAGGAATGACAGGATCCACACCAGCATATTCCTGAGTGGATTTACATAGAAATTCATCTTGTGTGACAAAGCAGATAAAGCATCTCCAGAACTGGTCTTTGGACCTACCTGCACCACAGTTTCCCACCAACATGTCAATTAGGTGTATACAGGTCTGCAAAAAAATGCAAAGTTCACTCAAGCACTCAGTGGCACAGCCCATAAGGGGTAATGGAAACATCCTAATTGAATGTTCCAGAATAAAATGGAAACACTGGGTGCATGCAGGAATATGTTCCATACAGGGCATCGCTAAACCAGAGGGATATGTTCCCTTTCCAGCTTTGAAACATAGCTTTTAACTAAAACCTACTGATTCATATAGATACACTCAGTTCAAGCATGAAGTGTTGGAGCACTGGGGTACCAGTTATCCAGAACCACAGGAATCAGAATGGGAGAGCTCACTCAAAAATCATATGAGGAATCGGCCATCAATCTCTACTTGCTGCAGCATGCTGGTGTCCAAGATCCTTGATGAAGTGATTGAGATGAAGGAGTGGTGGAACAAGCAGTTAATGAGGACATTACAGGATTGGACTGGAAAAATATTTGGTCTTTCTCATGGCAGACCATGCCACTAATAGATCTAAAAATGCACCAACTCAAAATACTAAGCAACACGTACTATACAACTAAAAAAACTACACAAGATGCACCACATCTGGACCACAAAATGATACAAATGTGATCATCCAGACAACTTACATATTCACTTATTATGGCAATGCCCACTCATCCAAACATTTTGGCAAGAGATAAAGTCTAAAATTAACCACCTGCTGGTATATGAGAACCTTTTTGAACCTGATATATGCATGGTAGCAGATGTGGAGCACTACTGAGTAGGTCTGAGCAGACAACATGGGATATATCTGATTGTTAATACAGCTAAACTACACTCTTACAGAAGGTAATCCACTCCCTGTCCATCCACCCCCTCCATCCTCCCCACCCTTCCCAATTCCCCTCACCCCTGCTCATCCTGGACAATACCTGCTCTGGACCTTCACTATACCCATCCTTGACAAAGCTTACTCAGGATGCTTCACCATTATCCAAGTCCATGATCTGTTGCACCCGTTACTGTACTCTGCACTTATCCCAAGTGATATCTCCAGTGTAGTGATGTCATTACCACTAATCTCACATACTCACTCTGATTTTCCAATTCCAGTTAATTTTTTAAGCAAATGTAATGTTTGCTACCCAGATTACTATGTTACTACGCAACCTCTGTAAAAATTTGTACTCAGTGTATTTACTGTGTAACCTATGTGTTGTACTTTTGTCATGTTCTGTACCTGTCTGACTTGGACCCTTTGTAAATGAGTCTCTGGCTCAAAGGTATTAATCCCAAATTTTTTTTTTTAAATTTAAGTTTTATTGAGTTTTATATATAAAAAAAGAAATAACAAAGTACATATGGTGAAGGTTGTTTGATCATACAGTACACAAATCCAGAATATAGCACTTGTAAATGCATACAATCTCACTGAAATAAGCAGGGACAATAAAAACAACAACAACATCAACAACACCCTCCCCTCCCAGCCCACCCCACCCCTCCCCATCGCCTCGGAGATTTCATAGCTAAAGGAGATGTAGGGTCACTAAAGTGGAGGACTAAGAATGGAAACCTGATTATGCTGCATATAAACAGTGCAACAGCAGCTACCTAAGGGACTACATATATCAGGATTAATTTAGATAGAGCGCATTTAATTTGCCCCATTTCTGATTAAAAGATGCCAGACAATGTCTGGAGCTAGCTATAAGTTTCTCAGTATTGAAACAGTGGGACATCTCCTTGAGCCATTCCTGATAGGTAATGATATCCTGATCCATCCAGTGCCTGAGGACCAACTTTTTGATAACTATTGAGATTAGAGCCATGTGGTATCTGCGTTCCTTCACCACAATGTTAGAGCAAACTCCCAAGATACATATTTCTAAGGTGAATAGTTCCTTGAGCCCCAAAAGTGGATCTAGACTGTCTCGTACTATATTCCATAATGGTGCCACTCTATTGCAGTCCCAGAGGATATGCAACAAGTTCCCTTCAGCGGCTCCGCATCTCGAACATATATTCGACTTAAGTTTACCAAATTTGACCAACTTAACTGGAGTATAGTAGAGATTATTTAAAATATAATATTGGATCAATCTATGGTTATCTTGGGATAAGTAATGGTACACATCCTTCCAGATTGATTCCCATGATAGGGGAGAGCTCAAGTTGGGGAGTGACCAGATTGTGGAACCCTCCAGGGAATTAGGAAAAAGGTTGTCTAACAATTTATTGTATATGTTGGATATACCTTTGGGATTACCGGCCGCATCTTGTATTTTCACTAAGAATGGCCTTATTTTGGAAGGGGAGGAGACAGGCCCAAAAATTTTGTGTATGAGGTGTCTCAATTGAAAAACTTTGAAGATATGCTTCTGGGGGATGTTAAAGGACGTTAAGATTCTGTCTGACATGAGAAGTGAGCCCTGCTCATACAGAGACACCACCGTTAGATTATGGATTTGTGGGAGCCACTCAGAAGTTAGCCAACTACCTCCAATTTTGATATTGGGATTTAGCGTGAGAGGTTGTGCTGAATCCTTGGTCAGGGATATGTTGAAAAAATTCCAACACTGAGAAAGAATTTTAATAGAGAGACCGATATCGGAGTCTTGAATGGCTGGGGGTAGCGTGGAGAAAGGGTGCCAAAAGATACCGGGGGGGGCGTAAATTGAACTGGTCCAATAGACTTAGTTCAAGCTGTAGCCAGATTGGTTGAGGCAAGTTAGACTGTGCGGTGGACCACTTACTTACTCTGTACAGGTGACTAGCCAAGTAATATAGTAAGAAATTTGGTAGGCGAAGACCCCCTTTGTCTCTAGGTGCATTAAGTTTAAGAAAGGCTCTACAAGGTTGTTTCCCATTCCAAATAAAGTTGGATAGCAGAGAGTTTACTTGACTAAAGTATTGCCTGGATAGCCATATATTAAGGAGATTTAGGGGGTAAAATAATCGGGGCAGGATATTCATTTTGATGATGCTGATTTGCCCCCATACGGATAGTGGCAATTTTTGCCATCGGTCCAAATCCCTCTGAATTCTCGTTAATGCGTCATCTAAATTAAGTTTCTTGACCATTTCCACCTCCCAGGCCACATGGATACCCAAGTATTTAAATGAGACCGGGGACCATTTCATACCGAACTGTGTGAAGCCTGATTTAAAGGTAGAAGAATTTAGAGGAAAAATAACTGATTTAGAAACATTCAACCTATAGTTAGAAACCTGGCCAAAATGGTCAATGATTTGTAGTACTTGTGTTAAGGATGATTCAGGGTTGGTAAGGTGTAGCAGAATGTCGTCTGCAAAAACCGATACAGTCAGGGGAAATTGAGCAATGGTACAACCTGTAACTCGTGGTGAATTTTTAATACTAATAAGTAGAGGTTCTAGGTATAGGTTGAAGAGGTAGGGGGAAAGGGGACAACCTTGACGTGTGCCAGCACATAAAGGAAATCTGGAAGAAAAAGCCCTGTTACAGTAGACTTTTGCCGAGGGGGACTTGTAGATTGCCATGATCTTATGAATAAAGGTGTCAGGGAAGCCCATTCTTTTCAGAGTGGCCCACAAAAAGTCCCAATTCACTTTGTCAAAGGCTTTTTCTGCATCAAGAGCAACTAGGGCCATGGGATCTAGTGAAGTGTGGGCCACTTGGAAGACATGAGATAAGGTTCTCAAATGATCGGCTGATGATCTACCCTGGACAAAGCCAGCCTGTTCTGGGCTCAGCAAGTGCTGCCAAATCTTTTTAATTCTGAGCGATAGAATTTTAGATAGGATTTTGATATCATAATTTAAGAGCGATATTGGACGGTAACTGGCTGGATCTATTAAGGGTTTATCAGGTTTGGGGATTAAAATTATTGTAGCTTCTAAGAGAGAGGGGTCTATCAATTCCGCAGAGAACATATATTCATATAGCTTAAGAAGTAGAGGGGATAGCTCTTTGCAAAAAAACTTTATAAAAATTTGAGGAAAAACCATCAGGCCCAGGGCCTTTTTCTAATGGTAACTCGTTGATTGCATCTTCTACTTCGCCTAGAGTGATGGGAGCTGATAGAATATCACAGTGGTGTATCTGAAGGGAAGGGAGTTTGATTCCGTCTAAGAAGTGCTCTATCCTCTGGGGATGCAATGGAGTAGAGCTCTTACTATAAATGCCTGTATAGAAGGACTCGAAAACTTGGGCAATATCCCTAGATAGCGTCTTAGTGGTGCCGTCCTGAGATTTGAGAGCCGGGATTACGTGGGAGCTCTCCATCTCTTTCAGCCTAAGAGCTAGCATTCTACCAGGTTTTTCACCCTGATCAATATATCTGGTCTTAGTCTTAAACCAAACATATTCAGCCTTTTCACGTGTCAGGTTGTTGTATTCGTTCTTGAGCTTAATAAGAGCTGTTAGGTTTGCTGGGGAGTTGGAAAGGAGAAGATTGTCTTCCGGCTGCCCTCAGCTGACTAGCTAGCAAATTAATTTTGGACTCCCTTACCTTTTTCCTAGTGGCAGCAATCTTGATAAGTTCCCCTCTAATGAAACATTTGAAGGAGCACCACAGTATATCAACTTGGTGGACAGACCCTTGGTTCAGGTCCAAGTACGAAAGGATCATGTCCTTGATTTGGGAAACTGTATGGTCATCCTTCAGGATTTGCGTATTAAGTTTCCATGACGTGTCTTTTTGTCCCTGAATACCAAGGGGAAATCTTGATCCACACCAGGGAATGGTCTGAGATAACTATTGGTTCTATACCTACTTGGTAAGTACAGCTCATTAAAGAAGAGCTAATTAAAATATAGTCGATTCTTGACCAAGATTGGTGTACCTGGGAGTAAAAGGAATAGAGTCAGTTATCTGGGTTAAGGAGGCACCAGGGGTCACACAGTCCCAGTAAGTGTGTGAAATCAGTAAGGGCTTGTTGGGCAGGGGACGTTGGTTTTATTGGTCTATAAGTTTTATCTAAATCGCTGGAGGGAGCTATATTCCAGTTGCCCCCAAGGATAATAAGGGAAGGCAGAAATCTGCTCAGATTGTCTGCTAGGGACATTAAGAAGGATGGGTCACCACCTACTGGGGAGTATATTGCCCCTAGTACCACACTACTATTGACAAGTTGGCCCTTGACCAATACATATCTACCCCCTTGGTCGGCAATACTATCTTCTGCTACAAATCTGACGTGGTGTTTAATTATTACTGCTACCCTCCTGCTAGCTTGCGAGCCAGAAGCAGTGAAGATTTGGGTGAACCCTAGCCTGCTTAGTCTCCTAGTCTCTGAGGCAGCCAAGTGGGTTTCCTGCATGAAAACTATGTCCAGATTCAGAAGGGAGCAATTCAGAAACACCTGCTGTCTTTTAAGAGGGTCATTGATGCCTCTAACATTCTAACTTGCAAGTTTAATCATTCTCGCCGCCATACTGAGTAATACAAAATTTAACAGGACATAGGAACTTCAGTCCCTCCAGTGCAGATAATAGCATGAGGATTACACCAAGTTTGCCCATCATTAATAAATTCCATAGGGATTGAAACTCTCCGAGGCTCCCTCCCTCCCCGAAACCCCTAATAAGATAACCTTTAGTAACTGACCAAGTCACCCACAGACTTAAATGTGACTGAATGATGTGAATTCTCAATCTAGAGAGAAAATTCCTAATGATGACTAGACCGGAAATTAAGACGTAACTCCTTCCCGCCCACCCAATTGTCTTGTACTTTGAGTAAAACTGAGATCCCCAAAAAACTATTTACAAACCATCCCTTTAGAATCAGAGGAACATGACTGTACCATCTTTGTGTCCTGGGTAGGATCGGTCCCCGGACTAGCAGACCCACTCTTATCTGTAACCATTCCGGCTTGATGCCCCCACTCAACATAGTGCAATAAACAAGGTACAGGCATCATAGGGCAGAAAAGGAACAAGAACCAGGGTACTGCTGTCCCCAGCTCGGGCCTGTAGACAGCTTCCCCAAGGCTCACCAGTCCTGTCCTCCCCCCCCCAGCAAGGGGTAATTATTAATCAGAACCACTAAACCCTAACCAACAATCAGTATTCAATATTCAAAAATTCAAAATTCACGACTTCAAGACATTAAAGAGACCTACCAGATCTTGAAACAAATCACTGTGCTGGGAAAAATTTATGCCAGCTGACCACTGCAGCGGTCGCTCCAGTCAGTTTGTGTCGAAATCAGGAGCAGAAGAAACAATGCTCCATGCGAACGATCAGGCATTCACCTAGCAGGAAGAAGAAGGGGAAGGGAAACTGGTGGGAACCCAACTGGTCTGTCGACAGACTAACTGCCGGAAACCAAAAGCGGAAATAGAGATCCTATCCCACCTCCTCGGGCCAAGAGGCAGAGGCCTCAGTCATTCAAAATATAGGCCGCAAACCAGGCCAGCATGAGCATCTCTACCCCCAACCACCACAGAGGGCCAGCCAGCCCTGCCACCCAATCAACCCAATCCCAACTTGCAAAAAAAACAGTAGTGCACATATTTAAACAGCACGAAATCGCTCAGCAAAGGTAAGCAGACTGTAACCTAGCGTTTACATTCACCAGTCAGCCAGATTTGAACAAATCAGGAAGTCTCTGGGAAAGTTTTCTTTTGGCTTGTTCCGGATTCTTGAAAGAGTGCCATGCATTGTCGAGTTGAACTTGCAGCCTAGCTGGGTAGTTCATGCGGAATCTAAACCCGGCAGCTATCAGCTTGGTCACTATCAGGTGGAATTCTCGTCTCCTCTGTTGGGTTTCTAGTGGTAGCTCTTGAGTGATTCTCAGAGTATGATTCTCCCACAGGACCGCTTGCAGGCTTTTAACTTTGCTCAGAATGTGTTGCCTTTCAAGGTAGCTAAGCAGTTTGATTATTATGGGTCTGGGAGAGAAGAACCGGGGAGGTTTGGGCTTCAAGGATCATGAGCTCACTCAATATGATAAGAGGGATTGATAGGCGAGGACCAACAATCTTGGTCAGGAGCTTTGCCTGAAAACAGGATATCTGGTCCTTCCTCCGCCTCTAGTAGACCCAGGATCAGTATGTTGTTCCTCCTGCTTAGTCCCTCAAGGTCTTCTGTCTTTAGTTTCAGTTTAGTGATTTTCTGCTTAAGCATAACAATTTCGGGTTCACATTTGGCCTTCCATGTCTCCAAGGAGCTGGTTCGAGCCTCAGAGTCGCCTACTCAGGTGGTTAGCGAAGCAAGGTCGTTGCGCATGGACTTCAGCTCAGAAGAGATATCTTGAAGAGTTTCTCAAAATGGAATCAGCTCCTGGAGGAAACGATCCTCTGTGAGCGGGTTGGAAGAGGTACTAGTGGAGCCAGATTTAGCACCCGAACCCATAGGCAGGGTTCTTGTTTTTAGGCCGCTTTCTCTGGGGTACTCGGCAGCGTGTGCCTGGCCCCGACGGTCTTCATCTCGGCCTCCATAATTTTTGTTGCACCCTGTCGTAATTAGTTTGAAAAACCACTCGAACGCTGATAAAAGGTGTTGCTGGCCTATAGAGAACTATGGTAGGTAAGTAAGCATTGAGAAAAGTATTCCCAAAGTCGATATGTAGTTGATTTAGCTGGTTGAGAGGGGACAGCTGTGGATTATGCTGCCATTAGGAGCGCTGCACCACGTGACCTCCATTAATCCCAAATTTGAAATAAATAAATTCATTAATTAATAAATAATAAATAAATAAAATAAATCACTGATTCTCTATTGATGGTTAGATACTCACCCACCTACCTATAGAGATTGACTTGCAGATGCTATGGAGTGCCTCAAATTATAATTATATATTATGGGTTTTGAAATGCCTTGCCATTGGGCCCACTTGAACCTCTTATTATGATCCCAGAGAGATGATTTACACCAAATTCCCAACCCAGGCACAGTCCTTGACAAAGAAAGCCTAGTCAAAATATGACACAATCCTAATATCTCCAAATGGTTTTGCTGACTCTGAACCAGATCAGACTGGAAATGGAATGATACAGGTAGTGCACACACCACATGTGCATTTCCTTAGGGAATAACCAAGATCCAGACCCTGTTGGCCACATAGGATGAACTAATCACACTTAAAAGCTTTGATCTCAATTTTGTTATGTTAGTTCTGTGTAGTATGAAGGTGTTGCATCCCATTTACCAAGATATATACATCTAAGCCTACATGCCACGACATGCACAGGCCTAGAAGAGTTACCATTAGGCAGGCATATAATCCCACAGCCTGGAACCCTTTTCCCTGCTTAGAGGATGGGTGTTAAGTACTACTAAGAGCCACCCCCTTGAACCTGGGCTCACATAGATAAGGTAAAAGACATAATCCAGTGGAATGTAGGAGTAAACCATTACCTAAGGTGTTTGTGGGCATCCAATTGCCTATGTGTGCATGTATTAGCAGCATTATTACATTTGAATACCACCACAGTTATACTAGATCCCAGCCTATAGGTACTCTAGGAAGAAGATATTATCAGACATAATACATAACAGTTAAGATCTTTGAAATGTGTGCTGTTATGTGTTACTGGTCTTTCATTCTGATTACTGTAAGTACCATTAAGTAGATATACAGAGAATGACAGGGGCAATGTAGAGAATCAGACCCGATTTCGACATCTAGGCCCCATTTTCAATCTACATGTCCATCCTTATGGCTGTGAGGTGTACACCCTTTCCCTGAAGGAAAAGTCAGTACCATAATAAGAACAGTGAAACAGTCTAGGAAGATCAAATCATGGAAAGCCATGTGTGCCGATGTCAGGAGCCTTAGCAACAAGATGGAAGATCTGGAGGCTGTCATGGTGCAGTCAGACCTGGACATTGTGGCCATCACTGAAACCTGGTGTAATGATAACCATGACTGGGAGATGGCCACACCTGGCTACAACATATTCAGAAGTGATAGGGCAGGTAGGAAGGGAGGAGGAGTGGTAGTGCATGTGAAAAATGACATAAGGGCCACAGAGATCCAGGAGGAACAAAATGGGGGAGAGATACTGTGGGTTAAGCTGGAAAGGAAAATGGGGCCAGCCATCTGCACAGGTGTGGTCTATAGACCACCAGCCCAGGAGGAAGAAACAGATAGGGAGCTGATGCTAGCCATCCAAAGGATGGCAGACAAGAGTGAGGTAGTACTGGTTGGAGACTTCAATATTCCAGACGTGGACTGGAGCATCCCAGCAGCAGCATCAGCTAGGAGCAGATTTATCCTGGACTCCCTTCAGGGTGCCTTCCTGAAGCAACTGGTCATGGAACCAACTCAGTAGAAGGCAATACTGGACCTTGTGCTCACAAACAAGGACAGTGTGATGGGGTAACAGTGGGGGAGCACCTGGGGAACAGTGACCACCAGTCATTGTGGTTTGAAATCACAGAAAAATCAGAACCAAACCACACAAAACACGTATCCTGGATTTTAGGGGGTCAGACATTGGGAAAATGGGGAGATACTTGAAAGAGGCATTAAGGGGAATGGAGCAGGAATCAGGGGTTGAGGAACAGTGGGCAGTATTTAAATTGGGGATTACAAGAGCAACAGAATTATGCATTAAGCAGGTTAGCAAGAGGAAAAGGAAGAGGAGGCCATTATGGTTTTCCAAAGAGGTAGCAAAGCAAGTGAAAGCCAGAAAGATTGCATTCAGGCAATACAAAAAGACACAGGCAGAAGGGGATAGGGAGAAGTACCAGGAGAAGCAAAGGGAGGCAGGGAGGTCAGTAAGGGAAGCCAAAGCTCAGACAGAAGAACACATTGCAAAATCAGTGGGTAGAAGGGACAAAACCTTTTACAGGTACGTAAGTGAAAAAAGAAAGGCAAAGGGAGGGATAGTGAGATGGAAGGGGGAGGATGGAGGCCACCTGGAGGATGACAACAGTAAAGCCGACATATTGAACAGGTATTTCTGCTCAGTCTTTACTGAGGAAGAAGAGGGTAATGGGTCTGAAGGGAGTACAAGGGGTGAGAATGGTGCAGAAATGGACACAAGTCCCTTTACACAAGAAAGGGTCCTGAAGGAACTGAAAGTAATAAGAGTTGATAAAGCAATGGGGCCAGATGGGGTGCACCCCAGGGTCCTTAAAGAACTAAGAGAGGTGGTGGCTGAACCTCTGGCTATCCTGTTTAGCCAATCACTGGAAACAGGAGAGGTACCCAAAGACTGGAGGACAGCAGATGTAGTCCCCATATACAAAAGTGGGAACAAAGAGGAAGCAGGGAACTACAGACCAGTCAGCCTCACCTCAGTAGTGGGGAAGATCATGGAAGCACTACTGAAGGAGAGACTGGTGGAACATCTGGTTGTCAATGGACTTCAGGACCCAAGGCAGCATGGTTTCACCGGGGGCGGTCATGTCAGACCAACCTCGTTGAATTTTTTGACTGGGTGACTAAGGAGGTGGATCAGGGGAGGGCAGTGGACATGGCCTATCTGGACATCAGCAAGGACTTTGACACTGTGCCACATAGAAGACTATTATGCAAACTGGGGAATATGGGTGTGGGCAGGACAGTAGTGTGGTGGGTAGGTAACTGGCTGGGTGGCAGGACACAGAGGGTGGTGGTAAACAGCTGTCACTCCACAGAGGGAAGAGTGACCAGTGGGCTACCACAGGGTTCATTGCTGGGACCGGTCCTATTCAACATCTTCATCAGTGACATTGCGCAGGACCTAGAAGGCAGAATTTCACTGTTCGCTGATGACACAAAGCTCTGTAACAGAGTAGACACACCAGAGGGTGTAGACAGAATGAGAAGGGACCTGCAGAAACTTGAAGAATGGTCAGGGTTTGGCAGTTGAAATTCAGTGCAAAGAAGTGCAAGATAATGCATATGGGCACAAAAACCTAGCACAATATATCAGTTGGGGGTGAGGATATAGCATGCACCAAGCAGGAAAGGGATCTTAGGGTTATCATCTCTGATGACCTCAATGTAGGGAAACAGTGTGACAAGGCAGCAGGTAAAGCAAATAGGATGTTGGGATGCATAGGCAGGGGCATCACCAGCAGGAAAAGGGAGGTCATAATTCCATTATACAAGACACTAGTGAGGCCCCACCTGGAGTACAGTGTACAGTTCTGGAGACCTTACCTACGTAGGACATAGACAGGGTAGAGAAGGTTCAGAGGAGGGCAACAAAGATGGTACATGGATTGCATCACAAGTCCTATGAGGACAGGTTGAAGGAACTGAATATGTACTCCCTGGAGGAGAGGAGGGGAGAGAGAGAGGGGATATGATAGAGACATACAAGTATCTTACAGGGAGGAACATGGTACAGGAATACACTATTTTTAAGCAAAAAAGATGTTCCAGCACTAGAGGGCATGGGAGGAAGTTGGAGGGAGGATGATTCAGAGGAAACATGAGGAATAATTTCTTCACAGAACGGGTGGTGGACAAGTGGAACACCCTGCCAGAGGAAGTGGTGGGCGCTGAAACAATCATGGGATTTAAGAATGCATGGGATAGACATAAAGGAATTCTGGAGGTCAGAAGTAAGGGGCAACAGACTTCTAGGAAAACATAAACTGAACTTACAAGCTCAAATGGGCAGACTGGGTGGGCCGTAGGCCCTTATCTGCCAACACTGTCTATGTATCAATGTATAATTGAGCCAGACTAGCTAACAACAAGGCTTGATATATCTATATGTAACAGATGTTAATATTGAACTCCATAGAATCTATATACACTGTACTTACCCTGTCATTTATTTCCATGGTGTGCCATTGTTTCAGAGGTGCTGGCCATCTGTAATTATCAATGTGCTGTGTTACTAATTGACATCTCCCTTGCTTAGGAGACAACACTTGTATTTATTTTAGAAAAGGTAAGACACTGTTGCCTACTGTGTGTCTTCAGCATTTGTGAAGTTTGCTGTGGTCTCCGCCGTGCAGCTCTTCTTCCGCTGTTTTTTTGCTTCGTTGCAGGTCCATTTTAGACCACCTTGAGATGTGCTTTGTTGGTGGAGTTGGCAGAGGTGAGCCGGAGAAGCCAGAGAGCCCGAAGCCCTGATGCCCAAGGTCTGAAGCCTGAAGACCGGATGAGCTCTGGCACAGAGCAGGACAGAGGCTTTTCAGACAGATGTGGTAGAGAAGAAAGAGAGAGAGAAAGAGAGAGTGTGCTTCAATGGAGAGGATGTTTCTCTACAAAATTGGGAGAAGATTAAACCGTGTAGTCTTTTGGATTTTATGAATATAAAAAGGAAGTTTGGGGTTGTGTTAAATTTTTATTTTTTCCTTTTTATTAAGTATTTTTGGGGCCCCTGGAGTATATGGAGTATACGGAGCATATGGAAGTGATTTTTAATACAATTCATTTATAATATAAGCAAGTGCAGAGCAAAGGATGTCAGATATCCAATTTAATGAATATTTTTAGTATTTTAAGGGGGTTCAATTTCAAACAAGTTGATTTTAAATAATTGGTACCAAAGTAGAGATCATGTGTCAAGTGTACCCTATTTAAGCAGAGACCTGTAATCTGACATCAGACGCCAAACCTGAAGGTACACTTAGATACTATGCAGGTTGTGAGGAGTGCCAGCTGAAATTCGGCTGATTTTCAGATACATTTTAATCTATGGCCCAGATATTCAACAGGGTTGCGCCATGCGCAACAGGGTTGCGCATGCGCAAGTCCTACATTGCGCCATTCTGCGACATTCAGCAGGAGGCAGTTGCACAACTGAAAACAGGTTGAGCAACAGCGCAATGCAAATGAATGCATGCTCAACAGGAGGGGGAGGAACCATGCATAAACTGCGCAACCCGATATTCAGTTGGGTTGTGCAGAGTTGTGCAGGCGCAACCCCCAACCTGCGCCTGCACAACTTTGAGCCAAAAAAAAAAGGATCAAGTTGAGGGCCACCCACAGGTGAGCTGCTGTATTGCAGGCGCAACACAGCAGCTGCCACCGTGGCTGGCCCCCAACTCAGTCCCTGTGCCCCCACCAGTCTGATGGCGGGCAGAGCGTACAACAACCTCCCCGCAAACATCTCCCAAAGCCCGATCGCTGGCAGAGCGTAAAAACAACCCCTCCCCACAAACAGCTCCAATGCCAGATGCGGGCAGAATGTAAACAACCCCCAAACAGCTCCCAATGCCGATCGCGGGCAGAGCATTGAAACAACCCCACTGTGCCCGATTGCGGGCAGAATGTAAAAAGACCCCCAATCCGAATATCTCCCTGGTGGTCCAGTGGACGTAATGCCCGATCGCGGGCAGAATGTCCAGTGACAACCCCAAACATCTCCCTGGTGTCTAGTGTCCCCCACCCACCCGAAAGCCACCACCCGCTCCCCAGCGGCGGTGGCGGCAGCATCCACCACCTGCCGCCCTGCAGCCGCCGACTGACTGTCTGGTAGGGTTGCACTCCCATTGGTGCAGAGCTAGAGCCAATGGGCATGCAACTATACCGTTACGACAGTCCAGGTTTGTGAATGGGTTCATTCTCAAATCTGGACTGTCATGCTGGTATGGGCTGCAAGCCCATTGGCTCTAGCTCTACCAATGCGTGCAGCCCTACGAGACAATCAGTCGCAGGCAGCGGGCGGCAGGCGGGTGGGATGCTGCCACCCGCCAGCTGCCTGGGGAGAGGGGTGGTGGGGCTAGTGGGTGGGTGGGGTAGGGGGACACTAGATACCAGGGAGATGTTTGGGGGGTTGTCACTGGACATTCTGCCCGCGATCGGGCATTACAGTCCACTGACCACCAGGGAGATATTCGGTTCGGGGGTCTTTTCTACATTCGCCACGATCAGGCACTGGGGTTGTTTCACGTTCTGCCCGCGATCGGGCATTGGGAGCTGTTGGGCAGGTGTTGTCATGATACGCTCTGCCCGCAACGGGCATTGGGAGCTGTTTGGTTGGGGGGGTGTTGTCATGATACATTCTGCCCGCGATCGGGCATTGGGAGATGTGGCGGGGGGTTGTTTTCACGTTGTGCCCACGATCGGGCTGCAGGGTGCATCGGTCCCTGACGGCTGCTGCCTGGCAGGGCGGCCAGTGCAAGTCCTCGGGGATCGGCGCACCTACATGCTAATGGCATGCAAATGGGGCCATAATCAGATGCAAATGGCCCCCCCTGCGCCTTGCATGAATTATGGCCCCATTTGCATGTCACCTTTTGAATATCGGAAATTTGCGCATGGTGCAATGGTACTTGCGCCACCGCAAGTTTAATGCTCAACTCTGACAACTTGCGGTGGCGCAAGTTCCACTGCGCCATGCACAGTGGCTGTGGCTGGGGGGTGAAATTCAAAGGAGTTGCTCAATAGCGCAAATCCTTTGAATATCGCCCCGGCCACACCTCTTCGCAACTATTTTGAGCAGCGCAAGGGCTTGCGCCTCAGAATGGCGCAGTTTGAATATCCGGGCCTATGTATCTAAATGGTGCAGTTTTCTGTGAATAAGTTATATTGATTGGCTCTGCTCGAGTTAGTTGTTTTATTTTGAATGGTGCCACTTGACTTAATTGAAAAAAAGCATTTTTTGAAAATTTGAACCAAAGTACTGCTTGTTTTCCTTTTCCAAATCGCCAAGCTGTGGCTTGGTTTGGTCAGTAGCCCAGCCGGGGGTAATAAGAAATATTAAAGGAATGTCTGGACAAGTAAACTGCACTTTATTGGAACTCTGTACTATATTTGCAGCTAACATAGCTAATGTTTTAGTTGGAGGGGGCCTGTTAACTAAGTGGAAAATATCTAACAAGAAACATTTTTTCCTCTTTGAGCTAGCTCCGTCAAGAAAAGTAGAATGCAGTAGAATAAAGTAGAAAGTAGAAATATATTTTTTTCTTTCTTCTGTGCAAAATAAATAAGCTTATAGTGGTTGGACTTTTTATCGCCACTATTTTTTTTTCCATTGCAGTGCCGCTCTGGGTCTACATACAGGGTGGGCATGAAGAATCACATAAGGCTCATGGGGCATGAGAGGCTCACTGGAGCTTATGCTGGAGGGGGAATCAAGGTTTGGGACATTGACCTGTGAAGGACTGTAAAGATAGAAGGTCCAGAAGAGTGTGAATTTCACTTGGGGGAAGAATCTAAATTCAACTTGTATTTAACTTGTGATCAGTAAAAACTTCTGGAGTAATTTAAAAAGAAGTCAGACTTATATCTAAAGGTGGAAGGAGGAGAGTGGAAAAGCATACTGGAGAATAAGAACTGTGTATGAAATATCATGTGGGATTTAATTTATAGCAATTGTGCAGCTACCCTAGTGCTAACAACTTTGAAAAGTGACTGTAAAGGAGGATGGATTCATAAAGGGAAATGGTTGTGTGATTACTAACCATGAGAGTGTTGAATATTTGTTATTTGAATTGGCCTCTGTGGTATTCTGCTGCCATTTTGAGAGTAAAAGTTGAAAAAGTGCTAGTAGCATGATGACAAGACAGTTTAAAAGTGAAAGGGGGGAAAAAATAAGATAAATAAGAACCAACAACCCCATTATCAAAAAAAAGCAAAAAGAACAAAATAAGAAAAGGAATAGTACGAATATTAAGGGGAAAAAAATAACTAGTTATTTATTGGCCCCAGGAAATCAGATTGATTTAGTAGGGAAGAGGGTTGTACTAAGAATTCAGAGCTTGAACCTGGCACCCTTAACCTCTTCCCCAATTAAAATGCGACATTACTTTCTGATCACCCATTGCTACAACAGATAAGGGAATTAGAAAAAGAAGTGGAGGAAATAGAAAGTTCAGCTCAAGGAGATTTAATGGTAGAACTAAAGGTTGAAGCAAAAAACAGCAGTTTAGAAGTGTCAAGTGGACTCATTAATGGAGGGAAGTAAGATCTCCTCGGAGGAAACTGAAAGAAGGGAGCTAGGGAGTGGACTAGTCAAGAGGATCAAACCTGAGACCATGCTATGCTCCTTTTTGAACCAGTTTGATGAGTTTCTTACTCCATATATGATTAGAATAGTGCTACAGTAGATCCTCCATCCAAATGTCCACCTATTCTTACACACTTGTGGGAGACTAATGGAAAAGAATATGATCAAAGCCCTTGTCACCCTATTTAGGAAATTTTGTAAGAAAAAAAGTGATGAAAACCTATGGAAAAATAATACAGGGACATAATATATCATTACAGGAAATAAGAGGAGAAAATAGCAAAGCGATTGAAGAGCTTAAAATAGAAATAGCAAATGGAAATAGCTTACTTCTGGAGATTTTGGCAGTATTAAAGAGTAAGCTGATTAAAGACAACGTGGAAGGGCAGGAATGAAATGAAAAAAGGAAGTGGTAAAGAAATGTGAGAATAAGGGAAGAACTATAAAAGATATAACAGAAGAAGTAAGTAGGAAGGAAGAGTTGGAAATACAACGGTGTGTACAACAATTAAAAGTACAAAAAGAGAAAGTAAAAAGGAATAATCAACTAGTAAAGGAAAAGGAAAGGATGACAAGTGAATCCCATGATAAGAAGGAGATCAAAACAATGGGAAAAAGATGGGGGAAAAAAAGAGAGGTGAATAGGCAAGTATATCTGGAAGGGGAGAATGGAATGCTTATTCCAATAATCGTCTCCCATCAAGCAGGGGAGCCTGTGGCCATAGATAGTAATACGTATGAAGGAAAAGGAAGTGATGGACTTCTAAAGGAACAGATTGTAGATGGCATTGAATACAACAGACAGAGAAAGAGTAGTAAAAGAGTTAAAAAACAAGTGGCAAAAGATAAAGATGGAAGTTTAAAAGAAGAAAAAATAAGAAAGGGTTTAATAAATCCAATGGTCTTCTTTAGAGGAATCCTGAGGAATAAGAATGAAAATCTGACTACACTTAAGATAGCAGTGTATAACATATGTAAGGGCCTAATGGGAAACCAGTTTAGGTGGAATGATATTGTCTCAGTGTATAGATATTTGACTGGAAAGGAAAAGGGTTGGATTTGCATGGTAACACAGAAGATTGGAGTTAGACAGTTGATTCTGGATGCTAAATCTGATTTTCAGAAAATAGGGGTAAAAGCAGAAACAACTATCTGTGTAGACAGGAAAAGACAAGAGGTTAATAAGAACCTATTAGAAGAAGAGACTGAGACATCTAGGATAGATATAGAGTCTGGGCCAACTAGGAAACTCCAAATACAGAAAAGAATAACAAATTACTGGGAGCCAATACAAAAAGATTATTCATTACAGGATAGTGGACAATTGGGGCCTAAGGATAGGATGATTAAAGAAAGGAAAATCAGAGGCCCAAGGATTAATAATAGTTTGATATTGACATCTGCTGATTGTTCTGTAATAGATTTGGGCACCCCTTCCATGAATATTACAAGGGGAAACAGGCATTACCCATTGGAACCAGAAGTGATTCTTAATTGACTAGAAAAGGAAAAAAGAGTGCCCCTCCCCACCCAGGAGTAAGGACCTTGAAGTAATCTCTTGGAATATAGTGGGATTAGGGAACAAAATGAAGGATATGAGTTGGTGGAACTCAATTTCTAAATTTGCAGTTATCCTTTTACAGGAAACCTGGATATCTAATCAGGTGGGGCATTATTTTGAGGGATAGCAGACCTGGGGGATTGATTCACAAAAAACTTTCAGATATGGGAGGCCCTCTGGGGGGATATGTACCATTGTAAAAACTGACTTAGGGGTAGAAGCAAAATGTATTGTAAAGAATGAAATACATAACATTTTGGGTATTGTACTATCCAGGGTTGGGATGCCCATTTGTGTAATCTTGAATGTGTATTTGGTCCCTAAGGACAAATTGAAAGAAATGACTAACAGAATGGAAATCTTGCAAGACGTGTTATTAAAGTTACAAGTAAGATACCCAGGAACTACTATCATAATGGGTGGTGACTTGAATGCAAGAGTTGGGACACAAATTGATGATCCATGTAATAACCTGAATTTGGATTATGCCTTAGGAATTCTTATAAGGACATCTCTAAATTTAAAAATTAATAAACAAGGACAGCTGTTGTTAAATGTGTTAAAAATGAATAATACGAGGACATTGAATGGTAGAGCTGCAGGACATAGAGAGGGAAAATGTACCCATATGGGAATTAAAGGAGTCAGGTGTTCTGGACTATTTTATAGTTGATGCATATTCCTTTTTTTCATATCCAAAATGATAATTTTGGAAATATGGGACAGTGATCACTTCCCTCTCACTCTATGTATAGATCCATCATTGACAGGGAAATTAAGAATAGAGCACATGGAAAAGAGGTCCGTGGTAAATAAATATATGCAAGTGTGTAATAGGAAGAGAATAAGATGGATGGAAGAGACCAAAGTGAAAGTTCAAATGCTGATGCAAGAAAAGTCTCTCCTACAACAAAAAAGGAGAAGCATCAAATATTATCAGGAAAAAGGAAAAGATGGTGCAGAGCAGAACGGACAAGTAATGGAAAATCTATGTCCCATGCTAGAGGAAGAAGAATGTTTTGGGATGTGTGAAAAAATGATTTTGGATAAACTAAAAGTAGATAAGGAAAGTAGGACTGTCAGAAGGAATCTGAAAGAAAATGGAAGGGCTAAATGGTTTGACAGAGATTGTGTTAGTGCAAAGGCCAGAATGGTGAAGCAGGGGAAAAGAATGAAAAATACAAAAGAATTGCAAAACAGGGTAGCTTTTATAAACTTCAGGTATGAATATAGGATGACAATAAATACAAAAAAACAAAAATATTCCGGTGATTTGTGGCATGCTCTCCAGACATCAATTGTGGAAAAGGATACAAAGTCTTTTTGGAACTTAGTGGCATATGGCACGGGTAATCTTAGAAAAATTATAGAGGCTTACATTACCCCAGAGGTTTGGGTTAACCATTTTAGAACAATATATAGGATAGATGAGAAGCCTGTGGAGTTTATGAGAAATAATGCTGATAATGAAGGAAACACCCCGGTAAACAAAAGTTGGGATGAGTTTACAATAAGAGAAGTGGTGGCAGCAATTAAGGACCAAAAAAATAATAAAGCCCCAGGCCTGGATGAAATAAAAGCAGAGATGTATTAATCAGATATGGAGTGGTGGGCAGAAATATTAACCCCAATGTTTAATTACGTGGTGAGATAGGAAAAAATCCCAGCTAGCTGGGCTGTGGGTGTGATTGTCCCCATACATAAAAAGGAACCTATAGAAGATCCGGGTAATTATAGACCAATCACCTTGTTAAGTATAATCTCTAAAATTTTCTCTAGACTCTTGTTGGTAAGGCTAGAACACTGGGAAAAAGAAAACAATATTGTATCTATTTTTCAGGCTGGGTTTAGAAAGCAAAGATCGACTTTAGACCTTATTTTTACACTTATTCACATAGGCCCAGATATTCAAACTGCGCTCAAAATGAGCGCAACAGCAGGAGCAAGCAAAAACCAGTTGCGCAAATGCGCAACAGGTGCGATATTCAAACATGGAGCAGAACAAATTGCGCAAGCAACCAACATCTGAATATCGCAATACTGCACCATAGCGCAACCAGGAAGGAGAAGCTGAGCCGAAATGTTGCGCTATGGCGCAACCAGGGCAGCCCAGCTGAGCATTCCAGAGGTGCCATAAGCGCAAGCAGAGCCCCAGAGCAATGGAACTGCACATCCAGGGAGGCAGGCTGGGGCCACCGCCAGCCATGCCACACATGGGCACAGGAACACACTGCAGAACCCACACCACACCTGCACACCCCAAGCACAGCATCACTGGGGTGGACGGATGATCTACTGGCCATGGGGACAAGCCAACAAAGCATAGCAGAGCCATGACACCCCAGCACAACCACTGGCAGGCTGAGAGTGCCACACACAGGGGTTGACAACCACAGTGCACATCAGCCCCACGCACAACACACCCTGCACTGTGACCCCAAGACACCACCTTATGTGCAGTGACTGGCACTGCAGGAAACCATGCATCCCCCAGCACACGTCAACCCTGCAGCAAGCTGAAGCCTATCAAGCCAGCACACACCCTGTGCACCCAGCAGGGTGGCAGCAGACGGTAAGACCAACAGAAAGTCACTGCCATGCTGGAAACACCGCACACACACACACACACACACACACACACACACACACACACACACACCAGGACCATACCACCCAGATGGCATGTACACCCCTGCAACTGAGCACCCATAGCCAACTGCAAATCAGAGACCAACACAGTATTCATATCAAAATAGAAATGTATATTTAAATATAGTAAAGAACCAAAACAAGAGAAACTATTTACAAGGGGGGGAGACACAAGGTAGGTGTTCAAGGGAGGATGAAAAACTTGGAGAGGAAGGCAGGGTGGTAGGGATGGGAGAAGTGGGAAGGGTAATATGAGCTATGGGCCAGCCAGCTGCTGGTCCTCTCCTGGTCGCGCACCATCCTGTGCGCCTCCTCTAAGTCCATGGTGCCGGATGGACTGCAGGGATCGCCTGTTTTCCATCCCCAGTTGTGTGAGGCCCCAAACATCACGAGCAATCCTCCTGAGAACACCTCGGAGGCCCAGGAAGATGGGAACACAGTCAATGGCTGTAACTGACCACAACCCTGAACACCACCCAACCTGCAAGCCATATAGCCCAATGTCCCACACCTGTGATAGCATGCACCCACCCACAGTGAACATGCACATGGCCATCACAAACAGACGCATCAGCTATCGCACCACTGCACACACACACTGCCCATGTCCATCACAGCACAACAAAGGCTGTCCAGTGACGTGGCAAGGCAGCGATGCCAATTACACAGCTATGTGCCCAGTGCATGCCTGGACCACCAGTGACGCATACACAGGCGTGCTGTGATACTGGACAGTGATGCATGTCACCTGTGTCGTGCAGCACATACATAGATATATAGACAGTGTCATCGAGATAAGACTATGGCCAACCCAGTCTGTCCATTTGAGCTTGTAAGTTCACTTTGTTTTCCTAAAGTCTGTTGCCCCTACCCTGACCTCCACAATTCCTTTATGTCTATCCCGTGCATTCTGAAATCCCGTGATTGTTTCAGCCCCCACCACTTCCTCTGGCAGGGTGTTCCACTTGTCCACCACCTGTTCTGTGAAGAAATCCTTTTCCATGTGTCCTCTGAATCGTCCTCCCTCCAACTTCATCCCATGCCCTCTAGTCCTGGAACATCTTTTTCACTTCAAAATAGTGTTTTCCTGCACCCAGTTCCTCTCTGTAAGATACTTGTATGTCTCTATCATATCCCCTCTCTCCCTCCTCTCCTCCAGGGAGTACATGTTCAGTTCCTTCAACCTGTCTTCATAGGACTTGTGATGCAAGCCATGCACCATCTTTGTTGCCCTCCTCTGAACCTTCTCTTCCCACTCTACGTCCCCACGTAGGTATGGTCTCCAGAAATGTACACTGTACTCCAGGTGGGGCCTCACTAGTGTCTTGTATAGTGGAATTATGACCTCCCCTTTCCTGCATGGTTGTATTGTGCAGGGCTAGTGGTCTCCCCCCCCAGCATGCAATAGCATCCATGAAGTCATAATACTCACACTGCTCAAGCAGCTGTGTCTGCTGCTGTTGCTGCTGCTGCTGTTGCTGCTGCCGGGGTGCAACTCCCGCTGGCACCGGGGCCCTGGCACGGCCCTCCTCAACCCGGCCCTGCATCCTCACATCCCGGCCTGTGGGAGACATATGTTGAGACAAACATCAGTGTGACTCAAAAGCAGACTGCCCCCTGCCCCAGTGAGAGTGCCTGCCCACACAGCCATACCCATTCATCTCACAGCTGCACACACTGCACAGCCAACCCGTGGCCAAGCCATCACCTATGCACAGCCACCAAAACACACACACCCTACAGAGAATACAGGTATAGATGGTACACCCACCTGGCCTCAGGCACCACGCCCCACCTGGCATGTGACTGCAGCCTCCAACAGGTCCAGATCCCTCCAGCGGAGGTCACCGTACCGGTGCCAGCACTGCTCAGCAGACGGCACCGCCCAGTGACCCCCACCAGGTCGAGTGGCCGCTGATACCCACCTGTGCGGGCAATGGTGAGGGCACCGCACCATAAGTGCCCCATAGTGTAGCTCTCACTAGGGGCCACCAAGTTGGCAAAGTTCAGTTGGCTCCAGGACACAGGCTCTACTCCTAGCCATGGTACCAACTTTACAGCAGGCAATATGGCACCTCGCCCGTGAATCTCTACGTGGAGATGTTGCGCAATAGACCACCACAGGCTCCAATCGCGCTGTTTGAAAAGCGCCCGTCATTCACAGCGCTGTCACCAGACAGCGAATAGAGACGTAAACAGGCAGGTGAACAGGCCTGGGGCAAAGGTGAGACACAAGGTCATGGGCAATGATGCAAGGCTACGCACAGCGCCATCTGACGTATAGGCATCCTGCGCGACCGACCAGCTGCTTACCAGTGCCACAGTGGACTATTGCGCAGTAGTGCCACAGCGCCATATAGTGCCCATTGCTGTAGTGCCACTGGCACAATGGTGGCCATGGCCTGAATTGTCGATCGCGCTCAGCACGTCAGCAGCGTGACAGATGCCTATGTAAGCTATCTGGGCATGCGCAATGCAGTGTACCACATAGGCACAGATCTGCGCCATTGGCTCAGCCGACTCTTCCGTATTGCGCAAAGCGTAGATTCGCAATATTCAGCCGACACATGCAAATCAGCTGATCAGCCATTCAAGGGCGCAGTGGCGCGATTTGCATAACTTTATAGTTGCTCCACTCCTAATTTGCATGTATTGCGCTATAAATGTGCGACATTGGGCTGCGTTGGCCAGATTCGGTTACTGCAGGTGAGAGGTGAGTTGCATGCTGTGTGTTGTTCAGGACGATGGTCATGGGAAAATGCTGTAGACTGCACAGTGACGGTGTCCACTTCCCCATACAGATCGCCATGACCGAGCAGAGTCAATGTGAGGGGCAGGGGCGGTGGGCGTGGGAGGAGGCCCAACTTTACAGCAGCAGCAAGCGGAGGCTCTCTTCCAGGCCTACCTGGATGAGGAGCCAGTGCTGAGTGGACGGAGGGCACCCCTCAGTCCCGTGCGGCTGCATGGGAGGGAGTATCTCGGGCCGTTAACCTGCACGGAAGCCACCAGCGCTCCATGCGGGAATGCAAGAAAAAGATGGGGACAGACTGCAGGAGGTTGAAGGAGAAGGTGGCAGCCTTCAGGGTGGCATGTGCTGGCACTGGCGGGGGCCCGCCAGTGGTGTTGCAGCTGACCCCAACTGAGGAGACACTGGTCGCAGCCATGCAGCTGAGCACCATTGAGGGCGTACCAGGCGGAGGACTCCAGACAGGTGGAAGCCCATCACTGCACGGTATGACATGGTGGTGGTGTTTGGGGGGGCAGTTGTTCACATGCACTCACATGTACTCTCCTTCTGTTACAGATCCTGTTCGTCTTCAGGAGACGGTGGTGGTGGGTCCAGACAGTGATGCTGACCTGCTGGACATGGAGAGGGTCCATCCACCTCCACCACCAGCCAGCAGGCACTGCAGCAGCATGCAGCTGGGCCATCAAACTCTGGTGTCAGTGATACGGGTGTGGGGGTGCACAGTCGTGTCTCAGCAGTCTGGCATGCAAGCATGCCAGCACGCTGGACTCATGGCAGTAACGCGTGCCTGCACCATTGATGATAGAAGGCCTGCAATGGGCAGTGATGGTTGTGTGTCCCATGACGGACACACGGCAGGCCAAACATGCCCTGGGCCTGTCTGGTTCCAACTTGTGTACCAGCATGCTGTACGGTCCCAGACTGTGCCTGTCAGCACCGATGGGGCAGCACGGTGGCTGTGCAGGTGTCTGGCACTGCTGCTGCACAGCGGTGGAATGAGTGGACCCGGGCACAGCGGTTGGAGGGGCAGCAGCAGCAGTCACCCACCAGGTCTGGGGTACAGTGTCAAGCAGTGCACATATCCGCCCGCCCTTTGATCTGCCCATTCCTGGTCCTGGCGGACAGCACCCACCCTCAGGGTGTTGTGCATCAGGACCGTCCACCCTGGGGTCAGGATGATGTGGGGCACAGTACCCATTGGACGAGCACACCCGCCTGCTGCAGGAATCAGTACAGCTGCAGAGGTGGGTTGCAAGGTCCGTGGAGGCACTGTCTGTGTCCGTGGAGTGGCACAGCAGGGAGTGTGCTCAGGACCGAGCCGAGCTGGTCCATATGCAGACGGATGTGACCGCCGCCATTGACAGGCTGACCCAGGCAGTGGTCTCTGTCGTGGATGCATTGGGCACACAGTCAGGCGCCCCTGTACCACACACCCCACACAGTGCACTCTCCACTCCCCGTTCCTGGCGTCATGCGACACCAGGCCTGTCGACACCAGGTTCTGCTGTGGGCATCCTGAGCACCCCTGGTGCAGGTTTGTTCGGCATGCTGCAGACCCCTGTGCGGGCAAGGTTGCGTTCGCGCAGTGGGACCCCTGGTGGTGCAACAGTGCCACCCCATGTGGCCCCTGCTCAGCCTGCCCATGCTGTTGGGTCATGGTGGGGCCGCCCACATATCCGTGGTGGCCGTGGGACAGTGCTACATGACTGAGCTGTCTCCCAGTGCGGGCCCTGTCTGGTGCTGCCATGTGTGCAATGTGTGTCATGGTGGGCAGTGCACTGCTGGGTGCTCTGCTCACCACGCTGACACACGGACCACCTGCACACCCTCCCAACTGCTGTCCACAGGTGTGTGTGCATGATGATGCCTGCATTGCACTGTACACCCAGGTGCAAGGTGCCCAGGTTCTGACACACGTACTTGGACAGTATGGGTGGTGGGGTGGTCGGTGGTGCTGTGTGTTAGCAATGTCGGTTCTGCAGTGCTGTGCATCTGCCCATGTACGCTCTGTGCCTGGTGTGTGTGTCCATATGAGTGCTCACCCTCCTGATGGTGTGTTTGTATGCCTGGACCCTTCCACTCCCTGACTGTCATGTACCCTGGTGTGTTCCCTGTGTGCCTGTGGTTTCGCATGGACAGTGTTGGTTGCACATGTCCCTTGACTTACCTGTGTTGTGCGTAGTGCTCCTCTGTGATGGTGTCCCAGTGCAGCTGGGCCTGCCGGATCAGTTGGGGGTCCCTCCGTCCTAGGGGGGGCTGCTCATCACCATCATCACCAGCGCCACTGGCGTCCCCATCGCTGTCCCCCTGTTTGACCTGTACAGCTATCCCATGGTCTTTGGCCATGTTGTGCAGGATGCAACAGGCCAGGAATATCCCACAGGCCTTTTGGGAGCTGTACTGTAGGGCACCACCGGAGGTGTCTAGGGATCGGAAGCGTGCCTTGAGCATCCCAAACACCCGCTCTATGATGTTGCGTGTTGCGGCATGTGCCTCATTATAGCATAGCTGCCAGGGGTCATGGGCCGCCGGTAAGATGTGAGCAGCCAGGGACGGAGTGGGTATCCGCAGTCACCTGTGTGGAGATAGTGGAGAGCAGTGTCATGTTCAGGTCCATATTGGCCATCTCCCTGTGTGCCACTACCATGGCAGCTGTGGCATTCCCACCCTTGCCCAGAGTTTGCATTCCATACCTGTGTACTCACCCTCTAGATGTCCTGTGGGGATGTCCCCACTCTCGAATCGATGGCACAGTGCAGACTGATACCATATGAAGGCATCATGTGCTCTGCCAGGGTGTGTGGCACAGACATTGATTATGCGCCCAGTGGCATCACACACCACCTTGCAGTTGACACTAGGGAATCCCTTTCTGTTCCGATATGCGTGGCCATTGGGGCCAGGTGGCGTGCGGATGGCCACATGGGTGCAGTCTATGGCCCCTAGCATGCCAGGCATACATGTTACCCTGTGGAACTCCTGCATGTTTGCTGTACGCTCTGCCGCGGTGCTGGGGAAATGGATGTACTCCGCAGCATGTGGCAGCAGTGCGCTGAGGAATTGGGTGAGGATGTGTGATGTGGATGACTGTGTGATGCCTGTGGTGTCCCCTGTCAGCCTCTGGAAGGTGCCCGTGGCGAGCAGGCACATGCAGGCTGTCACCTTGGTCTCCACCGACAGAGCGTGACTCCGTCGTGAGGGTGCCTGCATCACATCACTGCACAGCTCACAGAGCCATCTCAGTATTGCCCTGTTCAGGCGGTACTGGCCCACGATCTCTACATCTGTGTACAGCTCAAAGCTGATGCGGGCACGGTACCGCCTGTCCAGGGCGTACCGCGGACGGGCCCTTCCACGGCCATGTCCCCCTGCAGCATGGATTCTCACCCCCTCATTACAGCTTCCATGTGGAAACTGGCACTGTCCATCTCCCTGGCTTCCCCCCAACTGGTGTTGCTGTGTTACCCCACTGTCCTGGCTGCTACTTCCACTGCACGGCACCCCGCTGGCCTCTACAGACTATGGGACACACTTTCCTTGCCTGCCCTTTGCTGTCTGTCTGTCTGTCTCTGTCTGTCTGTCTCTCTCCCCCACTTGGCAGCCTGGTAGCGTTCTTGCTCCGCTTCCTTGAGCCTTTTTATTTTGGCTCATTTCCGCTAGTGCGCAATTTCCGGCTGTGCCGCTATTGCGCATTGCGCAAGTCTTTGAATATCGCATTGTGGTCTTTATGCATGGATCCGCCCCCTTCAGTTGTGCATGCCTTCATTTTCATTGCGCTGTTGCTCAGCATGTTTTCGGGGGCGCAACTGCCTCCTTCTGAATATTGCAAAATGGTGCAGTTTTGGACTTGTGCATGCGCAACCCTGTTGCGCATGGCGCAACCCTTTTGAATATCTGGGCCATAGTAAACAAATATGTAAAGAAAAATGGAAGAAAATTGTATGTGGCATTCATAGATATTAAAGCAGCATTTGATAGTGTTAATAGGGAGCTTATGTGGGAAATTTTGGATAAGAAGGGCATGGATAAAAAATTACTTAAAATGATAAAATTATTATAGAAAGACACAAAGTGGTAATAAGATACAGTAATGATGGTGCATGTACAGAACCTCTGGAGATTGAATATGGGGTAAGACAAGGTTGCTTGCTGACACCAATTCTCTTTAATATATATATTGATACTGTGAGAGAAGAACTGCAAAAAATTGACACATTCCCACCTACAATATTGTAGCTACCTATAAAAATGATGTTGTATGCGAATGACACAATCATTATGTCTCAAACCCTGCTGGGGATAAAGAGCCTTAACCTCAGTAGTTAGTTCACTGAGGAAGATTGAATTGGAGCTTAATATACAGAAGACAAAGATTATGTTTTTTGAATGTGGAAATATAAATCTGAACCCAAATCCAAAAGTACAGAAGTGGCTAATAGGAGATAAACAATTAGAGGGAGTAAACACCTTTCGCTATTTGGGGCTATGGTTCTCGAAGAATTTGAGTTGGACAACACAAGTACAAAAAATAAGGGGAAAAAAATAAGAACTGTGCAGGGAATTGCAAGGTTTGCTAATACGTTTGCACAAAATTCGTATGTTGCATAGCGGTGGGAGAAGTGGGCTCAATCCGCTCTGCAAAGTGATTCGCGGAGCAAAGGCGGAGTCACGGAGTGCTCCACAATGTGAAGCAGAGTACTTCGCATTATAATGAGGAACACGAAGTGCATTGAAAACAGTTACTTCGCGTTACTCCGCCTCCACTGGTCACTTCTCTTTCAATTTTTAAGGTGAAGTACATTGGTGGCAGTTCACTCCACCTCCGTCACCTTGTTTTGCACTCCGAAGGAGGATTTTGCAGTGATTCATGGGAGTTCAGGTCACATGGGCTCTATATTGATCTGCACAGCCTCAGTTTGAGGTAGTATGAGTAGGAAGGAGTAAGAGACAGTGTGCTCTGATAGCTGTCTGTAGAAATCTTTTAAAAGCTGCTCAAAAAGCATTTTTGCTTTTTTTTGGGGGTCCAACTGTAGTTCATCGATTGTAGAAAACCCTCCTGTGCTCACATCATCGAGCATTTGTGTTTGTCTGTGGATTTTGAATGTAAATTTACAACATTGAGTGCGTGTGGTGAAAGACAGTGAAGTGTGCTGTGTGGGGGTGGGGCGTATCTGTGTGTAGGTAGATTTAAGTTGGAGTACTAGTGATTTCTTTGTGTTTTGGTAATATTTTTGTTATCTAACTGACTGTGTTTCTGTACACATAGTACAATTGTCAGTGATAGTACGAACGTTCTTGCTGCTTGTTGTGTGAATGTGGTGCAGCATTTCATAAGGTCAAGTTGTTTAAATTACAAATTTACATTACGTGGCACTGAGTACACTGAACTTTTGCATTTGCATCGCATTCCTCATTCAGCATTGTACACAAAATGCTCTGTGTTGTGTGTGCAGTGTTGTGTGCATCAAATATAACACACCTTTTAAAATTTGTGACACAGATCAGTGTAAGTGCAACTAAGCGCAGCAGTGTGAACCTGCTATCCACTGCAGCTGCCTGATTTTGTACTGCGATCGTGTTCTCTGTTCTTAGTGTTGCTGCTTGTAGTGCTGTAAAAATCAGCACTGTCTGTATTCAGTGCCCCCCCATGTTGAAAAGGTATTTTTTTACCAGACTGGATTGTTTTTGTGACCCCATCAGCACCACTGGTTACTGAAGTTGTTTTAATTCCATGACAGGGTCACAACATAGTAGTCCCTTATCTGTTGCTGAAGCCACAGTTGTTTATTTTGCTTCACATCCAGCTAGCGATAGTAGCGAGTAGCGACCCTCCAGTCAGAAAGTGAACGTATCAAAATCTGAATTTGGTAATAATATTTGTGGTTGATCCCCCAAAATGCCTGCAAAGAGACGTGCAAGTAAAGCTGTTTCTGGCTATGGCAATGTTGGCAGTAAGAGGGTCTGTGAGCGTCGTAGTAGCATGCGGATGGAGAAGTGCATTGCTGATGTGAGGAAAAGTACTTCTCCTGCAATGTTTTTTACAGTCCAATCAGTAGCTTCACTGATAGTTGGAGGAGATGATGTTTTCCCAGCCAGTGGTGTTAGTGTTACTGGTGTTAGTGGTGGTGGAGGTAGTATTAGCATTGTTGCGTCAAGTTCTAATTCCGACCAGTGTACCATATCCAAACATATTGAGTGTGAAGCAGTGCAAGTGAGTGACAGCATAGATGATGTCATACTTCCCAGCAACATCCCATTAACTGAACCTGATTCTGATGATCATGTCAACGATAGCATACAATGTGATATTCCATCCACTGTGGCACTTAACGTCACTCATTTTCCAAGCAACAGTGATTCACAGTGTGGTGAAAAAATATCAGGTGATGGTGGTGTAGATGCTGATGATGAATGGGATGATGCTGATGCTGATGATGTTGCTGTTGTTGCAACATGCAGTCCACATGTTAGCATCCAAGCAGAAGATGTGGATGTGTGTGACAGTGACATTGATGAATATGATGATGATTTAATTGACCCCAGTTGGGAACCGGAGAAAAAGAAATTAAAAGTGCCTGTGTCTGAAATTTCTGAATCTGTTTGCAGGAATTCCCCCCCCCCGTTAAAAACTTATGATTTACTGGTTTTAGTGGATGATGATGATGATGATGACAACCCAGTACTCAATATAGTAGGTAGTCATAGTGGTCAGTTGCAGTCCAGGTGTGCAGTGCCAGAAACATGATGTGCCCACCCACTTCAGTGCTTAAAATAACAGACTTAAATAAGCCACATCATCATGGATATGTTAAAAGCAGAGCATCATAGTCCCTTGTTTGGGATTTTTTTGTTCTAGATGCAAATGATGATTCAGTTGCAATCTGCCAGGTTTGCCATGTGCGTGTGAGTCGAGGTAAAAAGGGGAGCCATCTTGGGACATGAGGACAGCATATGCATCTTAAGAATAGGCACTTGGCTCTGTGAACCCAGCACAAGCTGGCAGCTAATACCAGAATTGGGCTTTCACCCGTATCACTGGCGGCAACCATAGCCAGCATGTTATCCCCTTCCATGACTGTTAAGCCCAGTAGGAAATTAAATGTGTGCAGTAGTGCGGTAATAAGAGCAGAGGATTACTACAGGCATGATGAGGTGGAGGACCATAATGACTTTGAAATGTTGTCCAGTGCTGGTGAAAGTAGCAGTTTTTGTGGTGGTGGTGAATGCAGTATGTTTAGTGAAAGTGGTACATCAACCCCAGTTGGCAAATCTGGAAAAATAACATAATTTCTGGGTTTGTCATCATCACCTGTGCAACTGTCTTCATCAAATGTCCACACTCCATTCCCTGCCAATGCCATTCATCACAGAGCACAACCATTTGTGACCAACACACACCCTGTAAAACATTTAAGTCAGCCCATGTTACAGAGTGTTTTTGTGCATAAGCTGAAGTACCCCCCCCAATCATACAGTGTCATGTGAACTTAATGCTACTGTAGCGGAAATGCTGGCAATCGATCTTTTGCCCTTCTCCTTTGTGGAGAATTCGGGGTTCTGATGGTTTGCTACCCATGCCTGTCCAAAATGGAAAGTCCCATCCAGGACATACTTTTCTACCCGTGCTGTTCCCGAGTTGTTCCGCACTGTCTCAGACTCAGTAAGACATGCCTTTCAACATTCCTTCTCTCCATTCATCCATTTAAGTATGGATATATGGACAAGTGGCAAAACAGTGGGGTGGTCATATCTGTGTATAACTGCACACTGGGCGCAGGTGCCGGGGGTTGTTTGTGATGCTGGTAGTGTGAATAATCAGTGCAGGAAGGTGGATTGTCACGGTAGCAATCTTCCTGGAATTCGCCAGCATGCAACAATTGCTATGTGCAGTGTGACCTGTTCACACACTGGTGAGAACATGTTGGACATGGTACTGACTGAAATTGATGGATGGCTAAACCCTCTGTCCCTGAGAGCTGGGTTCATAGCAAGTGACAATGGGTCAAATGTGGTGAAATGCATCACAAATGGTGGTGTTTTTGTGTTCCATGCATGGCCCACTGTTTAAATCTTGTGGTTCAGGAGTTTCTGCAGCACCCTGACATAAAGGAACTGCTGACCATTGCACGACATATCTGTTCTCACTTTTCAAGATCTGGAAAGGCCCATGACCAACTGCGGCAGTTGCAGATACAAAACAGCCTGCCTCAGCACCACTTGAAGCTGGAAGTTGTCACCCAATGGAACTCCACGTTATACATGGCAGAGAGGTTATATGAACAATACAAAGCCATCACAGAATATCTTGCTATGCACACTAGCCATGACAGTTCTGGGGCCTCCATGTCTGTGGCGACTGAACAGTGGCGCCTCATGGACTCTGTAATAACAATTTTGCGGCCTTTTGAACATGCCACACAGGCAGTGAGTGGTGAGTCTGCCTCCATTAGCCAATCAATTCTACTGCTGCAGGTGCTGAGGAAGACATTATTGAATGTACAGCATAGCCTATATGTTACTGGAGACGGTGGTAGCAGTATGTTGCTGCAACACATGCTGACTGTATTTGACCAGAATCGTCACATTGTGAGCATTCAGCGTAGTGACAACATTGCCATAGCAACAATGCTGGACCCATGATACAAATGTGGAATTGCATCAGCACTGGAGGGAGGACCTGAACAGGTAAAAAATATCAGTGGTCAACTGGTTCGCTTGGTTCATGTGGCACAGAAGTCACATGCCAAGGTTTGCAAACCTCAGCAGCATAATCCAGCTGAAGGTGTAGCTGGAGGGCCAGCAAGCATATCATGCAAGGGTAAGGGGGCTGTAGTTCCTGGTGGTCTGTCATCCAAAGTGGTTGGCATCAACCTGCTTTGGGAGGCTTTGTCCCAAGTGGGTATTTGTGACATCAATGATTCTGGGGAACAGGCTGATGCATCAACAATCGGACTTAGTGTGGCACAGAGAATGGTTGAGTCATATTTGTCTGAAAACAGGCATCTGACAATAAGTGAAGATCCTCTTTTGTACCGGAGTGGAAAGGTCAGTGAATGGCCAGGGCTGACTGCAGTGGCACTGAAGTACCTCACATGCCCACCCTTCAGTGTAAGTGTTTACAGGGTATTCAGCTCAGCAGGTGCAATAGTCAGGGATTGTTGGACAAACCTGTCTCCTGCAAATGTTAGTATGCTAACATTCATTAAAATGAATGAGAGGCACATACCAGCACAGACTGCAACCTCGGTATTCGTACCCCAGCCTAGTCACGGTGGTCTTGCTGATGTGGAAATGGAGCATCCTGGTGGCACTGGCAGTGGCTGCCTGAAATGGCCCACCACTGACGTAGATGATGACGCAATGGAGAAATAATTTCCCAGTGGTCAGACTTCAGACATCGACGACTGTGAGGGCAGTTTTCTTTATGAGGATGATGATGTGGTTAATGTTGGCAGGTTTTAACTGCTGTATTTAAAAGGTGGTGTGCCTCCCCCACCACGGACCACCACCACCGGGACTGATGTTATCCAAGTATGCTGCCACCATGAGTCTGTCTGCCCCCCATGGACCACCACCACCACCGGGACTGATATTATCCAAGTCTGCTGCCACCATGAATCTGTCTGCCAACCCCGGACCACCACCACTGGGACTGATGTTATTCAAGTCTGCTGCCACCATGAGTCTGTCTGCCCCCCATGGACCACCACCACCACCACCGGGACTGATGTTATCCTAGTCTGCTGCCACCATGAGTCTGTCTGCCCACCCCGGACCACCACCACCAGGACTGATGTTATCCAAGTCTGCTGCCACCATGAGTCTGTCTGCCCCCTATGGACCACCACCATCACCAGGACTGATGTTATCTAAGTCTGCTGTCACCATGAGTCTGTCTGCCTCCCATGGACCACCATCACCACCGGGACTGATGTTATCCAAGTCTGCTGCCACCATGAGTCTGTCTGCCCACCCCGGACCACCACCACCAGGACTGATGTTATCCAAGTCTGCTGCCACCATGAATCTGTCTGCCCCCCATGGACCACCACCACCACCGGGACTGATATTATCCAACTCTGCTGCCACCATGAATCTGTCTGCCCCCCATGGACCACCACCACCACTGGGACTGATGTTATCCAAGTCTGCTGTCACCATGAGTCTGTCTGCCCCCCATGGACCACCACCACCACCACCGGGACTGATGTTAACCAAGTCTGCTGCCACCATGAGTCTGTCTGCCCACCACGGACCACCAGTCTACCAGTGCACCACCACCACCAGCTTCTTAATGTTTAAACCATAAAGTGAGTATGTGCACTCATGTTTGTTATGCTGCCTCACTTCCTTAAGTTGTCTGTTTTGTTTTCTGTAGCTTTTCAGAGCCGCAGTGGCAAAACACATACAGTACACTTATTTTGTTTCTTTTACAGGAGAACAAAAGCAGGTTCCATCGCTAATATTACTCATTGGGAAAGATGCTGTAGCTATACCGTACAGACAGAGAGGAAGTGATGTAATGTCCATATGAAATCCATTCTGGTAAGTATAAAGATTTTATTTCATCCATTTCATTGCTTTGTAAAGACTGCTGCAAATATTGCAAACAACAGGTTGTCTTAGTACTTGATAAGATGTGTCTCTGAAATGTAACTTAGTTGACAATAGGGACTTTGATTTGAGAACCAGGGAGGGACACATTACAATGAAGTTGTAACTTTTAAGAAGTCATTCATTTCTTTTTTTAGGAAAATTCGCGATACTTTGTTGTTCTGTCAAAGTGGCCTTATCCAAAGAAGTTCATCAACATGATCAGGCACACCCCTCCCTGACCCGAGCTTGGGCACACATGCAACACGCAGAAGTCGTTTCATTCCATGACCATGACCATCATAAAGAACCGGACTCCAGAAGGATGCTGATGAAATCTGTGAAGAAATAAAAAAATAAGAAACCATTACAGACAAAACTGAAAATATGATGCCCCCTCAAAAGAAAGAAATACTTACCTTCATGTGCTTGAGAGTTATCCAGTTCCATTTAAGTACACAAAATTCTCATTGATCACTGGACAGTGCACAGCACACAGCAACAGTTCGGAGATAGAGTCACCTGTGTGATGCAGAACAATAGCATGAATACATGTCCATGTCAAGTTCAACCCCCCTCATCATCACCTACAAAATACACAACTATATATATATATATATATATATATATATATATATATATACTCACAAAGGTTACTATTACTGTATATCCAAATGGCACCTTTCAATCCAGTTGAGATTATCACTTTTCACTCTTCTGCAGACAAGAAGGATGCATTCTGGGCCAGTAGAAAAATTTGGGGACTCTGTGCCACTGTTGTGCACATGACTGACTGCGCCATAAATTCTGGGGAACTTTGTATGTGCTGAAACAGTCTCATTTCACTGTGTTACCACTTGTCAATTTTCTGGACACATGGAGGATGCATTTTGGGCCTGCAGAAAAAATCTGAGGACTCTGTGCCACTTTTGTGCACATGACTGAGTGCGCCATAAATTCTGGGGGACTTTGTATGTGCTGAAACAGTCTCATTTCACTGTGTTACCACTTGCCAATTTTCTGGACACATGGAGGATGCATTCTGGGCCTGCAGAAAAAATCTGGAGACTCTGTGTCACTGTTGTGCGTATGATTGACTGCGCCATTAATTCCGGGGGACTTTGTATGTGCTGAAACAGTCTCATTTCACTGTGCTACCACTTGTCAGTTTTCTGGACACAAGACAGATGCCTTTTGCGGATGCAGAAAAATGTGGCACCAAAACAGCGCACACACACAAAACACACAGACACTTAACAGAAGGAAGGGGTCCCAGAATACAAAGTGTAACGCATACTGAAGACAACAAAAAAAGGGCATAATTACATACAAGGGTCAGGGATGGTGGAAGAATACATTTTCTGGCACAGCAAGGAAGGTGGGAGGGACATGGTGTGAGGAAATAAAACTAATGTGGGATCCTATGGTGATCCAGCAGCAGTTCCAGCATGGACATAATTTGAACCTGATGTCTCTCTATGTCATCCAGCAACTGCTCCACAGCACTCATCCTCTCACTGTTCTCCTCAACAGCTCTCCAGAGAACTGCCAAGTCAGACAGTGTTACACGCACTTCTCTGGTGTCCACTCCTTCGACAGGCTGACCTGCTGGTGGTGGTGGTGGGGGTGCTGGTGGAGCAACAGGTGCTGCTATGGCCCTCCTCTTCTTAGGGATGCCACACCCGCTATGCACAGCGGCACCCTCTACCACAGAATGGCTAGCAGGTGCAGACATGGTCCATTCTGTGGCAGCCTGCCACTCTAAATGGTGGTGATTAAGCATATGGGTGCTCTGGACCCCAGTCCCCAGGTGACTCCCCCTGGGGGCCACGGCGCACCTCCACCGCACATAGGCGATACTTAACCACACTGCTGTCCCCCCTGACACAGTCAAAAAACTGCCAAACAATGGAGGTGCGTGGAGGACCAGGCACAGCCAGGGGAGGGCCAGATGAACTGGCAGTAGGCTGCTCACACTGCTCAATAGTACTGATGGGATCCACACCTGGACCTGGGGGAACAGGCACATCCTACTCCAAAGGACCTTGTGCTGGACTTGGTGGTGGTGGTTGAACTGCCTCAGAGTCAGGAGGCGGTGCTGTTCCTGCTTCTGGGGGTTAGACACTTATAAGTTTAGAGCGGTCCAACACAAATGGGCGCCCATGCCCCCCATGCATGCACACGGTACAACAACGCGTACTACCATGCTCTCCCAGAGCTGCCCCTGCCCCAGACATTCCCTCACCTTGCTCCTTCTCATGACACAAGCACAACACACACACAGTCACACACACACAGACAAACATCTAAGTAGGTAAGAAAAATAAAATTTACAGAAAGAACAAATTAAGTAAAAAACAGTACAGAAAAGACAAAAAATGTAGCTTTTAAAAAAGCTGTTGGGTTAAGTATCAAATTTTAACTCTGCTCCTCTGCAATCAAAACACTTCTCTCTCTAGTACCCACTCCTCTCTCTCAGTCTGAACAGGAGAAAGTGAAACCGTCTGTGTGACTCACTTCTTTCCTGCCTGGCTAGAAAGCTTGTGACTTACAGTACTATAAGCCATGTGATGTGTGGGGGGGCTGCCAAGTCTGAAACACCAAGTGTATCACTTAGAATCATAATGAGGAATACGAAGTCCATTGAAATCAATGACTTCGCCTTACTTTGCATTCTCATTATGCCAACACGAAGTGGTAATGACAAGGCGAAGTGAGCACTTTGCATTGCAGCGGAGTGGCAACGTGAAGTGCCCACTTCACATGCACTTTGCCAGTGAATTTTAAATTCGCTGCATCTCTAATGTTGCACAAGTCAGGTGTTTGGAAGCAAAGATTAATGCACAGATGCTGTATGCATCAGAGATATGGGGAGTATTGGGGAAGACAAATGTACTGGAATCAATACAAAACAAGTTCCTTAAACAAGTACTGGGCGTATCTATGTATACACATACAGCAATAATAAGAGCAGAAACTGGTGTACATTCTATTAAAACAAGGATAGGAAAAAGAGCAATACATTTTTGGTATATAATTATAAATAATGAAACACCTAATCTTGCCCAATATTGCTTAATGGAGGAAAGTGAAGAAAGATATAGAGGCTCAGTGACATGGCTGTCTACTTTAAACTCTATTTTAAATAAATTGGGACTTGAATATAATTATATTTTACAACCGGATAAGGGTAGGTATTTGTTTAAGAATCAGGCTATACAGAGACTTTTGGATGTCGCTGCCATACAAGATTTGGAGAAAATACATGAAAGTAGTGAAGGGGAAATTTATAGAAATATTAAAAATGCATTCTCAACAGAAAAATATTAGTTTTTTGGTGAAAATAAAAATCAGAGAAAAGCACCTAGTTGACTGCGAATGGAACAGACAAATCTAGAAGGAAACTATAAGATAGGGAGGGTGGCACCAGTGGTTTCATCAATCAATCAAATTCTTTATTTATCCAGTCGAACACCATTGAGCAAGCTCATTTACAAGGTGGACCTGCATTACACAAGTCAAGTAACAATGCATTTATATACAGACAAATAGACAATAGATGCAAGATTACAACAGTACAGGTAGGCCTGCAATAGACAGGATAAGTAAAAACACATTTGGGTTCAGGTAAAAGACAGTCGGTAAGGGTATGGGTATACCCTTCTTGTTACTGTAATGACAATTGTAAACAGAAAATTCCACATGTGATCTTTGAATGCCCAGTTTTTGATTCCTCTAGGATAAAATGGATAGGGCCTATAAATAAGTATATAGAGGGGGCAGATTCATTGGCTAAAACTATGAGTATATTTAAATCAGGGCAGGAACCAGTAATATATGCACTAGCAAAGTTTGCCTAGCATGTTTTTTATTATGTGGGGAACGAAGAAAAATTGCAGGAAGAAAGAATAATATGAATTATAAGATTGAGAGGTCTTATTTTATGCATACAACTATGGATGTCTTATACCTAGCCCAGCTCTGTCTTGTATTGCTCTTAAAGATGTTCCAATTGAATGTATGTAAAATGATAAAAGGTTAGGATGTACTTTTTAGTATGTTTTTAAATTTCACGTGTGACAAAATTATTTTTATATACATGTGTGTCAAAATAAAATTTGAACTTGAACTTGAACTATATACTGTACTTATCATTATATGTATGCAATAACTCGAGTGCAGTTATACTTCCTGTCATGAGAATTGAAAACAGTATACTTTAAGGTACCAAAAAAAGTAAAAAAAATCAGCTACGGACAGCACTGCATACTGCACCTGAAATGCAGGTACTGAATGAGGTGATTTAAACACAGCAAAAGCAAGACAGGGAAAATAAAGACCGACAAGTCTATCGACCCCTAGTATCAAAATGAATATGATCAATGCCTTGAAGTAACCTACCGGGTCATAATGGCATCGCTTAATAGTGTATGGCATTATGCCTGAACTCCCTGGACCTGTGTGTGCTCTCCATGTTGGAGCCCCAAGTTAAGAATCCTAAAGAAAGTACATTGGGCTGACAGCCCCATATTAGGGTATGTGAGGAGCCCCCACAGAACAAAAGAAATCAAGAAATCGCTCAACGCAATTAAGTCACACGGCATTCTGCCATGCGACATTTTGGCCCTTCTCCTTGAAGTAAGAACTCTGCTCCAATCTAAATTAGGTATGATGAGTATGGGGTGAAGGCCAGGAACAGTTTGACAGTGTGTCTCAAATGAGGCAGTGGAGTGGCAAATATGTGGAATTAAAGGGGCAGGATAAAATCCCTTAAACATAAAAACCATAAAAAATGGATACAAATCCGAGTATTTGATGAATTTGGTAGGACATTGAGCTTAAATATCCTAATCCAACAAGGTTGTGAAGTAATGTTTAGGGAAATTAGTACTTCCAAATTTCTCCAAAGTTTATTAAACCTGTTTAGAATCAGAAATCCCTTATTATGAACTCAAGATTGCAGTCATAGTGCACACCTTAATCCCATCTTAAAAATACCTACCAACAGAGCTAGTTAATCAATTTTAGGAGTAACAAGATATTTCAATTGAATCTGCTTGGTTCAACACTAGCAACCATGTCAAGACTGCTGTCTCTCAGCTACAAGCTGGAAACATGACTTGGTAGTGATGGAATTACTGCTGAATTATATAAAAATTTTATAAATCAGTTAGTTACTCCACTTCTAAAGATGCATGATGTAATCAAGCAAAAATCAATATGCTTCCCATGACAATGCAGGAGGACATAATAATGTACATAGAAATATTACATTGGAAGGGGACACTAGGTTTATCATGCAACCCCTCCCCTGCTTCACAAGCAGGGATGAAATATGTATGCTTGCAGACATCTACTGCACCAGTCCATAACTTTATTGTCAAAGCCCAGAAAGGCTTGTTATCACACAACTAACCCTTTAGAAGGCAACTTGGCATAAGCCAAGAAGGCTTATTAGGATTACAGTGGTATGGATGTGACTGGAATCAAAACCAGGAAAATTACACAGTCCCAGATGGATTGTTTTTGTGTCTACCTGCAACAACCAAGCAAACTGATATTTCTTGGAATTCAGTAGGATAGCACCTAAGGATATATCACTGAATTACAAGGGCTGGGCACCGTAGGCATAAGTAGCCTCTGTGGTTCTGGAACCAATCGCACAAGGTGGTGGACATAGAACACACAACTGCTATGTCAGTGGCAATCTTCTAGTCACCCTCAAAGGGAGAGACACAAAAACAGAACTGCCAAGTTGCTGGCAATCTTCCAGTCTCCCTTGGAATGGGGGGGGGCACACACAAAAAATGGAACTGCCTCCTCAGCAGTGATATTTCATTCCCCCTTCAGAGAGGTGCATACACAAAATGAATATCAGCAGCAATCTTGTGTCCCCTCAGGGTTGTTCCACAGTGCCATAACTCTCACCCCATCACATGTGTAAAGAAGCAGAGGTGTAGGAGAATGGGGTGAGAGTTAGGACCGACAACCCTAATGCGCACCCCAATGCCGGTTGGGTGTGTGGGCAGGGGGGGCCAAGGGGGGCTTTCAACCCTAACACTGAATTTTCTTGCTTTTGTCGGTGTGGAACAACCCTAACTAATGCATTAAATGGAGTTTTTTGCCTCTAATTTCCCTTCTTTTTGAGAATGATAACGAGAAATAGTGAATGTAATGCGCCGCACTCCCGCCACATGATGTCTTGTCACATAGTAGCATTGTGCCCTCAAACGCAAATAGTAATGCGCATGGTGATGCAAAGCAAAACAGAAAGAGAAACAGTAGTGTAGACAGAAATGTTAAAAACAATGCAAAAGCAATCGCAAATGAAAACGCAGAGGGTAACGCACATGGTGGCGTAGACGTGAACGGTAAGTGAAACGGGAAAGGAACTGCAAGCGAAAATGGTAATGGTAACAGTAATGTAATTGCACAGGCTGGTTTTCCCCAAAAGCTGCATAAAGAAAGACAGTGAGTACAAAGAATGTATGCATTATAATGGTTCTCGGAGCAGAAAATGTGGAGTTGGAATACTAAATTGCTTATATCTCAGGAACCGTACGATGTAGAAAAAAATTTAAAAGTCATATGATTTATGACTTTCCTGGCTAGTTTTATACTTAGCCCCCATTAGGTGGCTAAGCATTTTTCTGATGAAAAGTCTGTATCTCGCACCGTTTCCGAGATACGGGCCCTGAAAGGCACGGTGAATGCCGTAATGTTATCCTATGGAAAAAAAGAGAAGTTTGGAGTGCCATAACTTTGGCTCCCTGTAATATTTTTTCACCAAACCACAAAAAGGCACATCTGTGGGATGTTGCCTGTGTTCCCTCCAAATTTCAGCCCAAAAGACCAAACCGTTATTTTGCAGCAGGGCGCCAAAAGATTCCTGTAATGCGTCAGACGCCATAAAGTTATCCTATAGGAAAAAACGTCAACTCTGAAGTGCCATAACTTTGCCGTCATGTAATATTTTTCCAACAAAACACTGGAAGGCACATCTGTGAGATGTTGGCTGCGTTCCTTCCAAACGTCAGGCCAAAACACCAAACTGTTCTTTTGCAGCATGGTGCCAAAGAGTTGCTGTCATTTTCCCACAGCCTAGAAAAGTACTTTCGAAGTTTGTGAAAGCTTTTGCAGATTCATTCAACACTGTCTCAAGTGCAACAGTACTTTGTGAAAGTACTTTTTCCAGAAATTTAGATACGTATTTCTGGGGTGTTTTACCCCAAAATAAAGACATGGCTAGCATCCTCAGGGTCCGACTACGTGAATACAAAAAGAATTAGGTTGCTAGAGGGTCCCAATTTTAAATGCCAAGCATTTTTCTGATCACTAACTGAAAGCAAAATGGCAGATTTGTGACAGTAAAAGGGCCATTTGCGAAAGTAAAAACTGCATTTGTGACACTGTAGAACTTTTTGTTAACTTTTCCCATTGTCTTATAATGGGAACTTCTTTTTTGAATAACTTTTGAACCGTTTAATATTTTTTCACGAAATCTTCAAAAGGCACATCGGGGACCCCGGCCACACGTTCCCTGAAGATTTCAGACCAGTCGTGCAAACCGTGCGATCTGTAGGCACGACCATAAATTCCAGAAAAGCATAAACCCGTGCGCAGATCATGCTTAATAACTCTGCAGCCATATATGCGACCAGTTATTAAGGTGCAATATTTTGGGTTTAACATGTAAATGGCTCCTCAACCTAACTATAGTGACACTACCATGCCACTATAATATATATATATATATATATATATATATACACATATATATGTATATGTATCGTGTGTGTATATATATATATATATATATATATATGTAGTGGGGTGCGGTTACAGTTGAGAAGGCACTTCAATGTTAAACTCAAAAGTTTGCACTTTCATGACTTTACAACTGTTAAACAGATTTGCCCTAAAATTTTTATGTGCCTTCCTGTGGTGCAGATCTCTTGATCTGGTAAGTTTCGTTCTAGTCGGATGTGCAGTCTGCTAGTTACAGAGAGGTGAAAAAACATGTTTTTATCCATTGACTTTACTGGGATTTTTCTTTGAACTTGCCTACATCCCTCAGGGTTTGTTTGTTTGGTATGAAATTTTCAGGACAGAAAGGGACTACCCCATAGATATGCCTTTCGCTAGTCTGTCATTTCTCACATCCTGCCTGAATTGTGTTTTTGCACCTCTGCCACATAATGGCCCGTCGCTGAGTGAAATCAACTTTGGGAATGGATTAACAAAATCACAGTGCCAGTGTTCATGAAGGGATTTCCCAAAAAGCTCATGTTGAAAATTTGGTTAAAAAATTCCCCAAAATGGCCACGTTACGAGCGTGCATTGTGCAGTTTCTACACGCGATCGTAACTTCACCAATTTTTCATATTTTCCCTCCTGGTTTTCAACATTACCCTTTGTCACACTTCCTCATGAACTGTACACAACTTTCATTTTTCACATCCTGCCTAAAACATGATTTTGCACCTGTGGAGCAGAATGGTGTATTTGCTGTGTGAACTCAACATTTGGGACAGATTAAAGAAATGACATTGTTCATGAAGAGTGTTCCCCAAAATGCCATCTTGAAAATTGGGTGGACAAAAATCCTAAAAATGCCTGATTTACATGCTTCCATTGAACTGTGGTGCCCCTGATGCCTTTCAGTGCCCGTATCTCAAAAACAATGTGAGATATACCATCTCGTGTGGAGATCTCACTGTCATGATTACAACGACATTGGAATTTTTTTCATTGCTGCTACAGTTACTGAGATATTGGCAAATTAGTGTTGCAAGTGTTCCTTGTCATATAGTACTGCTGTATGGCTCTGTTTTTAATGTGTAAGTGAGAGCACAGGGCCCGCACTCCCACAGACGCATATTGCTATGCACAAATGGGCAGCTTGGTGGGAGCGCTGGGACCTTTTACTAGTTGTATTACACTTTTTCAAAAAGTAGGGAAATTCATTGGAAAAAACATTGTTAATGCATCAGTTAGGGTTAAAGTGACAAAAGTGGGGAAATGAGGGCATTGAGGTTGTTAACTCCCCCAACCCCCCACCACTCCATCCTTCACAGACCGACAGATTGCGAGGTGTGCCATTGGGTTGTCAGGCCTAACTATTACCCCATTCTACTTTACTGTAGCATGTCAACCTGTTTACACATGGAATGGGGTGACAGTTGGGCCTGATGACCCCATGGCACATCCTGGCATCTGTTGGTCTGTGGAGGATGAGGGTGGGAGGTTGGGTGTTAGGGGCTCAACCCTAACATCTCATTCCCCACTTTTGTCACTCACTTTAACTGATGCATTAACGCAGTTTTCGTAGTGAATATATCTATCTATCTAGCTATATATATATATATATATATATATATATATATGTATATGTGTGTATATATACTGTATATATATATATATATATATATATATATATATATATCGATATAATCTGCTTGTTAATAGAGGGATCATTAATCTTATTGAGCAGTTCATCAATATTAATGAACAGTCCATTGATATTCATAAGTAGCTCATTAATATTCTTGAGCAGCTTTTTTTGATGTATATATTCATTCCCAGAGCAGTCTTTGGTATTTTTTAAACAAATAGTTTTGCGGCTTCAGCTGCACTGCTCATATCTCAACTAAGTGATTTTGGGGCCCAGGAGAACTGGGATAACTCCAGAAGCACACCTGTCATGGCGAGTAAATGGGTGCACAATAACACACATGAACAGACTGTCATCTCGCACGTTCTTGGTATGGCTGCAAGCGGTTCTGCATCTCTCCTCCAGCCCCTCTTTAAGAGGAGAAATGGTATGTGTGGCCAGACAGATTATGAAACACCTTCAGGGATTTGAGCCAAAGAGGCAATGAGAAAACAGTGCAAACTGGCTTGCAGCCACACTGAGAATGTGCAAGTTGGTTGTCTGTGCATGTGCATTGGTTCGCATCCTTTTTCCTGCTGGAATAGAGGTGCATTAGGAGCTCCCCTGTAGCTCCCAGACTTCAAGATTACTAAGATAGGGTCCATAGACACAAAGGTAGTGGTGCAGAAGCAGAGAAATGATTTCTTTAAAGAGCACCAATGACCGCTCTGGGACTGAATATATATATATATATATATATATAGATAGATATCTATATCTATATCTATATCTATATCTATATATAAAATGGGCTCCATATCGCTATCCAAATCCAAAGTTCTGATTGTATAAAACACATCACATGACCATGGGTATATCAGAGCATGACCTCACACCTGCACTTTTACCTCCTTAAAAAACAATTTTGACATTTCATAAGATAGATAAACCACTCTGAGGTGTGCGGTCGCACTCTGATATACACACACCCTGGGTGGTTGATGCACACCAAGGCGTGCATATATCAGAGCATGATCAAACACTTCAGAGTGGTTTATCTATTTTATATATAGATATATTATGGTAGCACGGTAGTGCTACCATAGTTAGGGTTGAGGAGCCATTTCTATGTTAAACCCCAAAACTTTGCTCCTTAATAACTTTGCAACTGTTTGACAGATTTGGCGGAAATTTGGAATACACAATAAATAACCATAGGCCTTGGCATCTGCCAAGTTTTGTACCAGTCGGATACACGGCTGCAGAGTTATTAAGCGTGATATGCGCGCACATTTACGCTTTTTCTGGAATTCTACAGTCGTGAGTACAGGTCGTACGGTTTTTGTGCGACTGGCCCAAATCTTCAGGAAAGCGGTGGCCAGGATCCCGAGTGCCTTTTGAAGATTTGGTGAAAAATATTAAATGGTTCAAAAGTTATTCAAAAAACAATTTCCCATTATAAGTCAATGGGAAAAGTTAACAAAAAGTTCAACACTTTCGCAAATGCATTTTTACTTTCGCAAATGGGCCTGTTACTTTCGCAAATCGGCCATTTTTTTTCAATTGGTGATTAGAAAATGCTTGGCATTTAAATTTGGGACCCTCTAGCAACCTAATTATTTTTGTATTCACCTAGTCGGACCCTGAGGATGCTAGCCATGTCTTTATTTTGGGGTAAAACACCCCAGAAATATGTTTTTCAGATTTCTGGAAAAAGTACTTTCTCAAAGTACTTTCATGCTCACGAAAGTGTCGCAAATGTTTGCAAAAGCTTTGGCAAATTGCCACAGTAATTTTCTAGTCTGTGGGAAAATGACAGCAATTCTTTGGCACTGCACTGCAAAAGAACGGTTGGGAGTTTTGGGATGAAATTTGGAGAGAACGCAGCCGACATCTCATAGAAGTGCCTTTCAGTGTTGTATTGAAAGAATATTACATGGCAGCAAAGTTATGGCACTCCAAAGTTGATGGTTTTTCCCATAGGATAACATTACGGCACCCGATGCATTACAGGAATCCTTTGGCACCCTGCTGCAAAATAACGGTTTGGTCTTTTTTCCTGAAATTTGATGGGAAGACAGCCAACAGCCCACAGATGTGCCTTTCAGTGGTTTGGTGAAAAAAATATTACAGGGAGACAAAGTTATGGCGCTCCGAACTTCTCTTTTTTTCCCATAGGATAACATTATGGCATTTGCCGCGCCTTTCAGGGCCGTATCTCGGAAGCAGTCATGAGATATGGACTTTCATCGGAAAAATTCTTAGCCCTATCAAGGGCTAAGTACAAACTAGCCAGAACAGTCATAAATCATACGACTTTTAAATTTTTTTTCTACTTTGTAAGGTTCCTGAGATATAACCTATTTAGTATTCCAAGTCCTCATTTTCTGCTCCGATACCCATTATTATGCATACATTCTTTGTACTCACTGTCTTTCTCTATTCAGCTTTTGGGGAAAACCAGCCTGTGCGCTTACATTACTGTTACCATTGCCCTTTCTGCTTGTGGTTCCATGCCCATTTCACTTACCGTTGACATCTACGTCACCACATGTGTCATCCTTTGCATTTTCATTTGCGCTTGCGTTTCTGTTATTTTTTGCCATTTGTGTCTACCGTACTGTTTCTCTTTCTGTTTCACTTTGCGTCACCATGCCCATTGACATTTCCATTTGCAGGCACCATGTTACTATGTGACAAGACATCACGTGGCAGACTGTTCCCGTCTATGCCACCATGTGCATTGTCCTTTCTGTTGTCATTTGCGCTTGCGTTACCATGTGCGCCACTGTTAGTGCTTCTGTTTGCGTTGCTCTTCCTGTTACTATGCCACAAGACATTGGGTCCCGCGCTCCCGCCGCCACATTACATTCACTATTTCTCGTTATCATTCTCAAAAGAAGGGAAATTGGAGGCAAAAAACTCCATTTAATGCATTAGTTAGGGTTGTTCCACAGCGACAAAAGTGAGGAAATTCGCTGTTAGGGTTGAAAACCCTAACTCCAAATTCACCCCCCCAGCACCACACACACACAGACAGACACACACACACACACACACACACACACACATATGCAAGTATGGGGGAGGACTAAGTCAACACAACCAATGACAGACATCCAGCAGCAGGTGACAGAAATAATAAACAATTGTCTAAATGTACTACGAGACATCCCCACCCACCAAACCAGGTACTGCATGCTCAGTGGAGATCAACAGCAAAACTGAGGCCATGTACACCAAACGTACACATCCCGGATTGCAGCTGCACACAACATACCACACTTAGTAGTTGCATGGCCTTACCTACTGATGCCCCACACCACACCACAACTGGTACTGTGCCGTTAGTCAATATAAATGCTGAAGGTGCATGATGACAGTTGTAGAAAGGTTTTAACACTAGTGAGTATACATTAATTAAGAGAGTACATAAATTAACTACAAGACACTAGCATGCTCAAGATAAAAGTAGTGTTACATTTAGTATGTGATTTACATAGTAGTACATTTACTGCAACGGTTTTCTCAAGATAGAGAGGCTGATGTAAATGTATGGAAAAGCATTGCCTGTTCAACACTGTGAAATTCGTACTGCCAGTGTCAGATGCATTCTTACTGATGAAGGTGTACTGCTGATGTACATACATAGACCTTCAGTGTGTTTCAATACTAAAGATGCAGTAAGTATTCTTTGTAAGAAACAGTGTAGTTGCATGGATCAGGCCAAGCAACTTCTAAATATCATAGCACTACTGAGTCAACAATGACGTACCTGTATCGGAGATGTATATAGGATAGATTTTCCTGTAGGCACTTACTGAGTATGTTGTACCTGATAAAGACAATTTCATTGCATCTGTGATGACTAACTTATTCAAATAGTAATAAATTTACTATTGTTGCAATGAGTGATCTATGCCACTTATGGACACAGTGTAATTTTTTTTAACAGTTGTTTCATACTCAGGCTGTATGCCTAGTGTTTGGGTTTGCACACTTCTGTCACTGATGCTATCAAAGTGATAATTATGTTAATTGTGGTACAACAGGAATCAAGTAGGTATGGTGTAGATATAAACAGAATGTCTTTAGTATTGATTTAACTCACAATGGGGTAAGTGTACTAGGACAGCAGGGGTTATTCTCTATCACTGACTCTGTCAGTTATAATCACACTAAGGTTTCGATGACTGTAATGATCAAGTTACACTGTTCATCTTCATGAGTTCATATTCACAGCCATTCTCCAGTAACTAGACAGTGTATGGTGTAACTGGGTGGGACACTGTTGTTAAAGCTGCTGCAGTGCCTAGCAGAGGGAGAGTATCTACTCATAAAGACAATTAAGTAATAAGGCATGACCAACAGTTATGTTAAATGGTCTGTTAATCACCCTGTAGGGTTTAATGTTGAATGAGGCATAGCGAAAGTGCCACATGTCGCTAGACAATGATAAACTGACCATTAACATAATACTTGGGAGTGGCTTATTGCTATCATAATAAAACTGTTTTTAAACAACATTAAACCATGTTCATCATATGGTTAGGCTCTACATGTATGTTAATAAAAACTAAACATAAGGCTGTTACAATGTTTACAGTCAATTAGAAAGCTGCATTTCTCAAACACTTGTTATAATCAGAGATATTATACCTGTACAACTCCTTGGTTTTGCTGAACTCTATTGCTCAGGTGGCCCACCACATGTGGTGTGGTCTGGTGTGGGGCATCGGTAGGTAAGGCCATGCAACTACTAAGTGTGGTACGTTGTGTGCAGCTGCAATCAGGGATGTGTACATTTGGTGTACATGGCCTCAGTTTTGCTGTTGATCTCCACTGAGCATGCAGTACCTGGTCAGGTGGGTGGGGATGTCTCATAGTACATTTAGACAATTGTGTGTTATTTCTGTCACCTGCTGCTGGATGTCTGTCATTGGTTGTGTTGACTTGGTCCTCCCCCATACTTGCATATGTGTGTGTGTGTGTGTGTGTGTGTGTGTGTGTGTGTGTGGTGCTGGGGGGGTGAATTCGGAGTTAGGGTTTTCAACCCTAACAGCGAATTTCCTCAGTTTTGTCGCTGTGGAACAACCCTAACTAATGCATTAAATGGAGTTTTTTACCTCTAATATATATATATATACATATATATATATATTACAGAGACTCAGTCGCGCCTCAGTAGTTAGGGTTCAGTGTGCAGTGTAATGTTAAACCCCATATTTTTCACCTTAATAACTTTGCAACCATTTGATGGATGTGCATGAAATTTGGTATGCACTGTCCTATCAGGTAGATTGGGTAGATCCCTTGACTTGCCAAGTTTTGTTTCTATCGGATGTGTGGAGTTTGCTCAGCGTATATGGAAAAAAGTGTGTTTTTTGATTTTTTTCACCAATTTTCCCTGAATTTTCCTCATTGCCCTGCAGTCACACCATTTGAATTTTAGCCTGAAATTTTCAGAGTAGAAAGAGCTTACCCCAAGGAACAAACCAGCATCTATTTGGTGAAAAAATATTATTCTTATCCAAAGTTATTTAATTTTAAAAATTCATATTCTGAGCATGCTCAGTTCAGTCTTTTGGAATGATGCCCAGCTGAGAACAAGGATTTTGGCTCATGAACAGGGATTTTGACAGCTCACAAATGGGGATTCATGAAATTCCCATTCATGAGAAAACATTCCTTGTTCATGAGCTGCCATCTTGCTTTTTATTTTTGCCCCAAATAAACTGTTGCATGTTGCCCCACAGATACATTTATAGTTGACAACTGTGTGGGTTTTGTTCAGGGAGACACCCTCTACAAGCCCACCTCTTTTGTTTGCCTGACTTTAAATAAAAACAGCTGTTTTTTCACTTTGGGAAATCCCTGTTTGTGGTTCACTAAAAATCCCCATTCGTGAGGTTTCAAAATCCCCGTTCGTGAGACAATCCCTGTTAATGAGCTGTCAAAATCCACGTTAGTGATATAATGACCAGATGGCCCTATCTCACGAATGGGGATGGGCTCACAAACAAGGATTCTGACACCTCACAAATGGGGATTATACAAACAAAATCCCCATTCGTGAGGTGTCAAAATCCCTGTTTGTGAGATGACGACCAGATGGCCAGATATGGCTATCTGGTTGTGAGATGATGACCAGATGGTCAAATAAAGTCATCTAGTCCTTATCCCACCTCACAAACAGGGATCGAGTGAAGAACGGGGATCCACAATGGTGGATTTCCTAAAACAAAAAAAATGGCCCTAGCACTTAGTCTTCAAATGCTGACATGGGGGTGCCCAGTCCTCATGTCAGCATGTATCTCTCCCTACCAATATGTTACACTGGGAACCCACCCCAGTGTGCCAAATAATTATTTATTTTTAAAATGTAATGCTTCCAACACTGGGAAGCCCCCCAAAAAAGAGCCAGTAGTCTTCAATTGCTGACACAGGATGCCCAATCCCTATGTTGATATGTATCTACACCCTCACTAATATGGCACACTGGGCGCCTATCCCAGTGTGTCCAACTTTGTATTTAAATTTATTGTACCTGTAAATACAGAAAACTGTCCCTCAATGTCTTCATTTTTTTTAAAACCTGCATAAAAAGAAAACAGTCCCTCGTCGTCTCCCCAATCCCCCCACCCTCCTCCCCAGCTCCCAATGAGCACCCTCCTCTCCACACCCACACTTGTCCATACTTATTCAGGAGATCGGGACCAGTGCTGTTCTCTGGCCTGGGACACGTCTGCACTCTTCAAAGCCAAAACGCAAACTGAAGAATTAAAAGTAAGCACAATATAATAGGGGTTTCAACTTTGGTTGATATCTCAGTCATTTTTGGGAATTTTGGCCACAAATTTTCAACATGGGGTTCTAGGGACCCCACCTCGTGAACATTGACACTGTGATTTTATTACTTGGTCCCGAAAGGTAATTTTGCAGTCACTGTGCGGAATCAGCTTTTGGGCCCAATTAATGAGACAGCAGTACCACTGCTCACGGGGGGGAGGGTCCCAAAAAGCCTATGTTGTGAATTTCCAAAAATGACTGTGTTATAAGCGTGCATTGCACAGTTTCTATGCATGCCTGTAACTTCACCAGTTTTTACTGTTTTCATTCCAGATTGACAGCATTGCCATTTTTTCACATCTCCTTATGAACAGTACAGCTGTCATTATTCACATCTTGCCAGAATGGCACAGTCACTGTGTGAAATCAACTTTTGGGATGGATTAACAAAATCACAATGCCACTGTTCGTTGGGGGGGTCTCAAAAAGCTCATGTCGAAAATCTGGTGAAAAAAACTAAAAATGACTGCATTACGAGCATTAGTTGTGCAGTTTCTATGCACGCTAGTAACTTTGCCAATTTTTACTATTCTCATTCCAGATTTTCAGCCTTGCCATTTTTTTACATTTCCTTATTAATAGTTCAGCTGTCACTTTTCACATCCTACCTGAAACATGTTTTCACACCTGTTGCACAGAATGGCGTGGTCACTGTGCAAAATCAACTTCCAGGATGGATTAACAAAATCACACTGCCTCTGTTAATTAGGGATGTACCAAAAAGCACATATTGAAAATCTGGTGAAAATACCCCAACAAATGACCACATTACAAGTATGCATTAGCAGTTTCTACACACGCTTGTAACTACACCAGTTTTTCATGTTTTCACTCCAGATTTTCAACAGTATCATTTTGTTTCACCACCTCATAAACAGTACAGCTGTAAGTTTTTTAAATTCTGCCAACAATGTTTTTCTGCACCTGTGGCTCAAAACAGTGTTACAGTTGCACACAATTACATTTTAACAAGGATTTGAAAGTTTTTTTGTACTGGGTACATGTGATGAGGTGATGATAAGGTTATGTTTAACATTTGGGGTGAAAATTATTTAAGATGGCACAGTTATGACTATTTGTTGCAATTTTGCTATGTCTGCTCATAACTTAATGCATGGAAGCATGGGGGTCAGAGACCGCTATGTTTCCACAGCTACATACATATGTCCATCTGTGAAGGGATAGGAGTGCAGGGTCCAAATTACACTGGGCTCCCACTGTGACATACAGATACTGTTGTACTATCTGGATGGGGGGGATGGGAGTGAAGGGTCTGAGGAACCCTGCAATTCCACAGTAAAACAAAGATACTAACATACTATCTCATAAAGTGAGGAAATAAATTGTGAAAAACATTGCTAATGCATCAGTTAGGGTTAAAGCGACTAAAGTGGGGAAGTGAGACATTAAGGTTGAGACCCTAACCCCCCCAACCACCCATCATCCACAGACCAACAGATGCTGGAATGTGCCATGGGGTCGTGAGGCCTAACTCTCACCCCATTCTCCTATATTGTAGCATGTCAACCTGTTTACACATGGAATGTGGTGAGAGTTGTGACTTGTGACTCCATGGCACACCCTGGTGTCTGTTGGTCTGTGGAGGAAGGGGGGGTGGGGTGGTTGGGGTTAGGGTCTCAACTCTAACGCCTCATTTCCCCAGTTTTGTTGCTTTTAACCCAAACTGATGCATTAACAAAGTTTTTGCAATATATATGTGTATGTGTGTATATATATATATATATATATATATATATAACTATGAATATTATAGGGGCACAGTTGTGCCCCTATAGTTAGGGTTGAGTAGGCACTTCAATGTTAAACTCAAATTTTTGCACTTTAATAACTTTGTAACTGTTGAATGGATTTGCCCAGAATTTAGAATGCTCCTTCCTGTGGTGTAAATCTCTTGATCTGGCATATTTTGTTCCAGTCAGATATGCAAGCTCTCAGTTACAGAGAGCTGAAAAACATGTTTTTACCCATTGACATTACTGGAATTTTTCTTTAAACTTGTCTACAGCCCTGAGGGTTTGTTTGTTTGGTATGAAATTTTCAGGACAGAAAGGGACTACCCCATAGATGTGCCTTTTGCTAGTCTGGTGAAAAGACAATAAGCCATTTTTAACTTATTGCAATTTAAAAATTTGAAAAAATAATTTCTGAGCATGCTCAGTAGGCACTTCAATATTGCTGGTTAATACAAAAGAGGAATCCTGCATTATATGAGAAAAGTCCTCTTTCGTATGGCTGCCAACTTGTTTCCAGTTTGCTTGAAATTCAAATTTGGAAACCTCCCAAAATGATATTCTGGGGAGAAACCATCACATGTAGCTTGCTTATTGTGACTCCCTAGATGCATTCTGCACTTTACTGTTTGAAAAATGCCCTTAAAATGTGTGTTGTTTAACATTTAAATTCTTTGTTCGTATCGGAATCATATGACATAGGATCTTAGTTCATATGACGATACAAACTAGGATCCTATGTCATATGACTCTGATACAAACAAAGAATCTAAATGTGGCTATCTCAGCCATTTTGGGGTATTTCCTCACCAAATTTTCAACATAAACTGGACACACTTTACAAATGTTAATTGATATTTATGGTGAGCATAATGGACACAAGTCTTCAGTCTCAGTATAATTCCTATGATTCCTATGATAGGCATTTTGGGCCATACCTCATGAACACTGGCACTGTAATCTCGTTACTTGGTACCGAAAGGTGATTTCATGGTCACTGCATGGAATCACCATTTGGGACGGGAAATAACTTTTTGGGACAGAGTAACAAAATCACAGTCCCAGTGTTCATGATGGGAGGTCTCAAAAAGCCCATATTGACATTTTGGTGCAAAAAAGTGAAAAATAGCCTTGTTACAAGCGTATGTTGCGCAGATTCTATGCACACTCATAACTTCACCAATTTTTAATATTTTCCCTCCAGATTTTTAACATTGACTTTTTTTTCACACCTCCTCATAAACAGTACAGCTGTCACTTCTCACATTTTGCCTGAAATGTGTTTTTGCACCTCTACAGCAGAATGGCGGGTTGCTGTGCAAAACCAACTTTGGGATGGATTAACAAAATCATAGTGCCAGTGTGTTCATGAGGGGATCTCCAGAAAGATCATTTGAAAATTTGGTTACAAAAATCCCAAATGGCCACTTTACAAGTAAATTAGCAGTTTCTACGTTCGTAACTTCACCAATTTTTCATATTTTCCCTCCTGGTTTTCAATATTACCCTTTTCTGCATTTCCTCATGAACAGTATACAACTGTCATTTTTCACATCCTGCCCAAAACATGATTTTGCACCTGTGGAGTATAATGGTGCATGTGCTGTGTGAACTCAAACTTTTGGGATATATGAACAAAATGACAGTGATATTGTTCATGAGATAGGGTTCCCAAAATGCCATGTTGAGAATTGGGTGGAAAAATCTAAAATTCTCGTAGCTACATGCTGCCCATTGAATTAGGAGACTATATCTCAAAAAACAATTTGAGATATAGATTTTGTTGGCTTATCTCGTGTGGAGGACTTGCTGTCATGATTTCAATGACACTAAATTTTTTTTCATAGTTGCTACAGTTAATGAGATATTGGCAAATTAGTGCTACTAGTGTTCCTTGCCCTACAGGGCTGCTGCGTGGTTTTGTATTTAATGTGTAAGGAGAAATGCAGGGCCCATGCTCCCACAGATGCATATTGCTATGCACAAATGGCCAGCTTGGTGGGAGTGCTGGGCCCTTTTATTAGTTATATTACACTTTTTCAAAAAGTAAGGAAATTCATTGCAAAAAACTTAATTAATGCATCAGTTAGGATTAAAGTGACAAAAGTGTAGAAATGAGATATTAGGGTTGTGCCTTGAATGTCAGCCCCCCCAACCCTCATCCTCCAGAAACTGACAGACACCAGGGTGTGCCATGGGGTCATCAGGCATAACTCTCATGCCATTCTCCTTTACTGTAGCATGTCAACCTGTTTACATATGGAATGGGGTGCGATTTGGGTCTGACAACCCCATGACACACCCTGGCATCTGTCGGTCTGTGGAGGGTGGGGGGTTGGTTGGGGAAGGGGCTCAATCCTAACATCTCATTTCCCCACTTTTGTCAATTTAGCCCTAAGTGATGCACTAACAAAGTTTCTTGCAATGAATATAGGCTATACGGTTCCGGTATAGGCTGGGCACATTATACCGGAACCGTAGCTGCATTCCTCTGTCAGCCCACAAAGAAATATTGCAGAAAATGATCCTCCCTATTTTTGTCTACGGGGACATAGTCTACAGTGCTGCCTCTAAGTCCACCCTGGCTAGACTGAATCCTCTTTTCAGCTCCTTCTGTCATTTCACGCTGGACTGTTCGCCCTATACTCACCACTGCGACCTCTACCAGTCCCTTAACCTCCCTTCACTTTTTGACAGGCGCAAGTCCCACTGTAATAGATTCACAGCCAAATTCTGGGCCCAGTTATTGCCCTCCTACCTCTCCTCTACCCTAACTGCTCAAACACCACCTACATACTCACTCAGGAATTTCGAATCCCGACTCCTTCAAGTCCCATACATGACGACCTCTGCTGGCCAGTCGGCTTTTAGAGACCGACTGCCAAAACTATGGAACTCCCTGCCTGTGGACATTCGGCAGGCCCCCTCCTCTCGGCAACTAATTTCCCTCCTTAAAGGGCAAGTCTCCACTAACTGCTCATGCTGCCTAGACTCACACTAGAAATGGGCCAGCTCTCCAGCTTGCTCCAACTGTGGTTTACTCAAAATGTTTAGCCCTGACCCAATTAGTTGTCACTGCACTTTCTACCAATTGCTGCCTTATCTACTCAGATTTTTCTGTTACTTGCTGTGTACATACTGTTTATATTCTTGTATATATCTTTTGTATATAATCTGTGAAATTTTAATATTCTGTATTTTGTATCTCTTTATTTGTTATGTATCATCCCATCCCCAACAACCCCCAGGATGCATCTGGAATTGAGCAGTAGTCTACTCAGTATGCCTTTCCTGGTAAAACTTTTAAATAAATAAATAAATAAATATATATGTATATATATATATATATATATGGCAAAAAAACTCTGTTTAATGCATCAGTTAGGGTTGTTCCACAGTGACAAAAGTGAGGAAATTCGGTGTTAGGGTTGAAAACCCCTTGGACCTCAGCCCACCCCCAACCGGCAATGGGGTGCACATTGGGTTGTCGGCCCTAACTCTCACCCCATCACATGTGTAAAGAAGCAGAGGTGTAGGAGAATGGGTGAGAGTTAGGACCAAGACCCCAATGCAATACATCACAAAGGGCCCAAGCTTCCCACGCCGCATTACATTCACTATTTCTGATATCATTCTCAAAAGAAAGGAAAATTAGAGGCAAAAACTCCCTTAATGCATCAGTTAGGGTTGTTCCACAGCGACAAAAGTGAGAATTTGGTGTTAGGTTGAAAACCCCCATTGGACCCCAGCCCAGCCCACCCCCAACTGGCATTGGGTGCGACATTGGGGTTCTTCGGTCCTCTCACCCCATTTCTCCTCCTATACCTCTGCTTCTTTACACATGTGATGGGGTGAGAGTTAGGGCCGATGACCCCAATGCTGGCTGGAGTGGACTGGGGGGTCCAAGGGTTTCAACCCTAACACTGAATTCTCACTTTTGTCACTGTGGAACAACCCTAACTGATGCATTAAACTGAGTTTTTTGCCATATATATATATATATATATATATATATATACATACACAAAGCCACACATGACCCCACAGTGCAAAGCATCATGGTCTGTATATGCAAATCACCACAGGATATTATGATGGTTCAACCTTTAAGCAGAAATGCAAGGTGCCGAAAGGCCTCTCACACAGTTTGCAAAGGGTGCCAACAGAAGACATAGACACATGTTTCGACCTACCAGGACTCATCAGTATGCCTTGTCTGTCTGACACCCCAGTGGAATGAACCAGCTACCCTAAGATAGTCTATCTGGATTATGTTGTGGTGAACCCAATATATATTTATGGCAAAAAAATCCATTTAATGCATCAGTTAGGGTTGTTCTACAGTGACAAAAGAGAGGAAATTGTATGTTAGGGTTGAAAGCCACCCCTTGTTCCCCCACTCCATCCCCCCAACTGGCATCAGGGTGTGCGTGGGGTCATTGACCCTAACTCTCACCCCAGTCCATGTGTAAACAAGTTGAAGTGGTGAAGTATAGGAGCATGGGGTGAAAGTTAGGATCGACGACCTCAGTGCACACCCCGATACTGGTTGGGGGTGGAGTGGGGGGTGCAAGGGGGTCTTTCAACCCTAACATCAAATGTCCTCACTTTTGTCACTGTGGAACAACCTTAACTGATGCATTAAACAAAGTTTCTTGCCATGAAAACATAAATATATATATATACTTATACAGTGTATGTTTTGGGATAAATAGCAGGATAAAAAGTATTATCTCTGCCAGGTCATGGAGATATCAATGATATCTTCACATGTGAAGATATCACTGATATCTTCACACTCCTATACATCATACATAACCCAATCAAAACAATAGTACCACCTGGACGCTTCTCAGTACACATTGAGAACACTTTCACTTTCACATCCTGCTCATCTCCTGGCTAGACTCCCACCACAACACATTCTCCCGAGACAAAAAATGATTTCTCCATCAAAATACCGTTTAACATTTCACATATTCCTCACTAATTCTAATCCCAGACTACAAAACAATTTATTTTCACCCTCCATAAGATGCAGCATGACCAAATAGTATGATCTCAAATGTATGGCGTGGTGAGTGCTAGCAAGATTCAAGCGTGAGTCACGGTCAGAATTTCAATCATGGAGCCTGTGCTGTAAACCATGAAAAGTGTGCCCCTTTGTTAATGCTGCCTGTATTTTCTGATAGAAGCTGCCGACAGTACTGAGAAGAACGTGAGTCGGCAGCTTCACAACTACCACTGCGGAGCGCGGTCTGTTGCCATAGCAACACATGATCGCACGTCCGATGCGGTGTTATTGAAGCTGCCGACTCGCCCTTTCTCTCTCAGTACTGTCGGCAGCTTCTTATCAAAAATACAGTCAGCATTAAGAAGGGCACACTTTTCACGGTTTACAGCACAGGCTCCATGATTAGAAATTTCTGACTGTGCCTCACATTTGAATTCCTAGCGCCACCACGCTACATTTGAGATCATATTATTTGGTCATGCTGCATCAGAGTTCCACATGGATACAACAAAGTCACAGGATCAACCAGATAAGGTATGCTTTTAAACAACTATTTATTTAAAGATGCAGGCAGGATCAACCAGATATATATTATTCAATTACTTTACACTAGCAAGTTGAGATATTTTTAACAATATATATGATCTGCTGTTTTGAGGGAGAAGACATGGAGAGTTGTGTTGGGGTTGCTAGGACTAGGTCAGCCACAATCCAGACAAGTTTTTGTATAATAATTTTAAAGCACCAGGATCAACTTTTTCAAACAACATATGGCATCTGTTTTGCTGCTAGAGATACTGCAGATTTCTGTTGAACAGCCAACACCTCTATGTAGGTGAATGTAGTAGCACATTTGGAGCTTTTGTTGAATGCAGCCCAAAACATACATAGTATAAACAGAACATGACATGGCTGACTGAAGATATCATATTTATCTTCACCGAGGCCACTCGTGAGATATCATGATATCATTGGCCTCGTGAAGATAAATATGATATCTTCAGTCAGACCATGTCATATCCCCTATATATATATATATATATATAGATATATATCTATCTATCTATATCTATATCTATCTATCTATCTATCTATCTATCTATCTATCTATCTATCTATCTATCTATATATATACATATAGATATAGATATATCTATATATATGTGTGTGTATATGTATTATGGTAGCACGGTAGTGCTACCATAGTTAGGGTTGAGTAGCACTTTTAAGGTTAAAGGGTGAAATTTGCACCTTAATAACTTTGTCACTGTTTAACGGATTTGCCTGAAATTTGGCAGGCATGCGGGGGGCACCATAGAGCTTGGGATCTGCCAGTGTTCATACCAGTTGGATATACAGGTACGGAGTTATTAAGTGACATCCATGTGCAAAATTACACCTCTTTGCTTGCACCAACACATCGCACAGTTTGCGCGACCAGTCCAAAAACTTCAGGAACGTGCGGCTGGTGTCCCCGATGTGCCTTTTGAAGATTTTGTGAAAAAATATTGAACAGTTCAAAAGTTATTCAAAAAACAAGTTCCCAATATAAGTCAGTGGGAAAAGTTAACAAAAAGTTCAACACTTTCACAAATGCACTTTTTAGTGTTGCAAATGACCCTAGTAGTGTCACAAATCCACCATTTTTTTTTTAGTTGGTGATCAGAAAAATGCTTGGCATTTAAAATTGGGACCCTCTAGGAACACAATTCTTTCTGTGTTCACCAAGTTGGACCCTGAGAATGCTAGCCATGTCTTTATTTTGGGGTTAAACACCCCAGAAATATGTTTTCAGATTTTTGGAAAAGTAGTGTACATAGAAGTGGTGTCACGCTTGCGACACTTTCCTAAATTACAGCAAGCTTCATAAGTGCGACACCTACTTTTCCAGACTATGGCCAAAATGACAGCAGTTCTTTGCCAACTTGCTGCAAAAAAACAGTTTGGTCTTTTGGGGTCAAATTTGGAGGGAAGGCAGCCAACATCTCACAGATGTATCTTTTGGTTGTTTGGTGACAAAATATTGCATGGATGCAAAGTTACGGAACTCCAAATTTGGCATTTGTTCCCATAGACTAACATAGTGGCATACGCCGCTCTTTTCAGGGCTCGTATCTCGGTACGAGATAAGTAATTTTTGTCATGACAATTTGTAGCCCTATGGGCTACTCATTCAGTGAAAACCTATCCCGGAAACTCATGAATCATGTGAAATTAATTTTTTTCTCTACGTCTTACGGTTCCTGAGATATAAGCAATTTAGTATTCCAACTTCTCGTTTTCTGCTCCCAGGCCCATTATTATGCATACATTCTCTGTACACACTGGCCCAGATATTCAAAAGGGTTGCGCATGGTGCAACAGTGTTGCACCATGCGCAACCCACTGATGCACCTCGGTGTGATATTCAAAAGGGAAAAGTGCGCTGCACAAATCCCAATGCGCCGGAGTGCATCAGTAATGTATGCAGGCACAGGTGGGGGGGCCGTGCCCATGCATAACCTGCACAGCCCGATATTCAGCCCAGGATGTGCAGAGCCATGCGTGCGCAACCCCTACTTGTGCCTGCGCAAAGTTAAGCCAAAAAAAGGAACAATGATGGCCACCCACAGGTGAGCTGCCACGCCAGGGTGCAACATGGCAGCTGCCACCTGTGGGTGGCCACCTGAGTTCCTGCCACACCTGGCAGTGCCCCCCATGCCCCATCAGGGGCATCTGTTTAAATAAACCCCCCCTCCAATATCCCTGGCGGTCCAGTGAACCGCTATGTGCCCAATTGCGGGCATGTGTAATAATACAAAAGAAATCCTCATCCAATAGCCCTGGTGGTCCAGTGGACAGCTATGTGTGCAATCGTGGGCATCTGTTGAAATACCCCCCCGGCCAATATCCGTGGTGGTCCAGTGGACCACACTCTACCCGATCGCGGGCATCTGTACAACTTACAACGTCCTATTACCCTGGTGGACTAGGGTACCCCCCCTCCCCAACCGCCCACTGAGCCCCACCACCCGCTCTCCCGTAAGCCAGTGGGTGGCACCCCACCGCCTTCACCTTACTGCCACCGACTGACACCTCAGTAGGGCTGCACGCCCGGTGGTTCAGGCGTGAGCCAATGGGTGTGCAGGCCCATACTGTACTACACATTCAAGATATGTGAATGCGAGGTGTCAGTCAGCGGGCTGTGGGCGCAGGCGGTGGGTGCTGCCGCCTGCCAGCTGACAGGGGAGGGGCAGTGGGGCTCAGTGGGCGGGTGGGGAGGGGGTACCCTAGACCACCAGGGTAATAGGACATTGTATGTTGTACAGATGCCCATGATCGGCAGAGTGTGGTCCACTGGACCACCAGGAATATTGGTCGGGGGGGGTATTTCAACAGATGCCCACGATCTGGCACATAGCGGTCCACTGGACCACCAGGGATATTGGATGAGGATTTCTTTTGTATTATTACACATGCCCGTGATCGGGCACATAGCGGTCCACTGGACCACCAGGGATATTGGACGAGGATTTCTTTTTTTAGACAAATGCCCGTGATCGAGCTGCAGGGGGCGTCGGTCCCCGACGGCTGCTGCCTGGCAGGGTGTCAGGCGCAAGTCGTCTGGGATCGGCACACCTGCATGTTAATGGGATGCAAATGGGGCCATAATGACATGCAAATGACCCCATGTGCGCCTTGCATAAATTATGGCCCCATTTGCATGTCCCCTTTTGAATATCGCAGGTGCTGTGAATGGCACAATGGCACTTGTGCTAGCGCATCTCCATGCTTCACTCTGGCCTCTTGCGCTGGTGCAGTTACACTGTGCCATGCACAGTGGGGGTGGCCAGGGTGTGATATTCAAAGCTGCTGAGCCATAGCGCAGCTCTGTTGAATATCGCCCAGGCCACACCCCTGCGCAGCCAAGTTGATCTGTGCCCAGGCTTGCGCCACAGCCTGGCGCAGTTTGAATATCCGGGCCACTGTGTTTCTCTATGCAGCTGTTGTGCAAAAACAGAGCATGCACTTCCGTTACTGTAATAGTTAACATTTCCACTTGCATTTCCATACCTGTTTGCTTTACCGTTCCCGTGTATGCCTCTGTGTGCGTTACCCTTTGCGTTCTCATTTGCGCTTGTGGTTGCATTACTGTTACCATTTGCATTTCCAAATTTACTGTTTCTGTTTGCGTTTCCAGCACCCCTTTCGTTTGTGTTTGTGTTTCTCTTTTGGTTTGCATCTTTGTTGCTGTTACTGTTACCATTTGTGTTTCCAATTGCGTTACTGTGCCCGTGCGCATTATGGTTTGCGTTTCCATATGCGCTTGCATTTGGTTTTGCATTTCTGTTTCCTTTGGTGTTATTGTTGCTGTTACCGTTACCATTTGCTTTTGCAACTGCAGTAACATGACCATGCGAGTTACGGTTTGCGTTTCCGTACGTGCTTCTGTTCACATTTCTGTCTCTGTTTCCTTTGGTGTTATTGTTCATGTTAACGTTACCATTTGCATTTACAATTATGGTACCATGACTGTGCACGTTACAATTTGTGTTTCCGTGTGCGCTTGCATTCGTGTTTCTGTTTCTGTCTCCTTTGGCATTATTTATGCATCATTTAGGGTTAAAGTGACAAAGTGGGGAAATGAGGGGTTGAGCTTCTAATCCAACCAACCTTGCAACCCCCCATCTTCCACAGACTGACAGACACAGGGTGTGCCATGGGTTGTCCAGCCTAACTCTCACCCCATTCTCCTTTACTGTAGCATGTCAGCCTGTTTACACATAGAATGGGGGAGAGTTGGGCCTGACAACCCATGGCACACCCCGCATCTGTCGGTCTGTGGAGGCAGGGGGTGGGTGGTTTGGGGCTCAAACCAACATCTATTTCCCAAATTTTGTCACTTTAACTTAACTGATGCATTGCTTTGTGCAATTTATATATATATATATATATATATATATATATATATATATATATATATATATATATATATATATATATATATATATATATATATATATATATATATACACCCACACACACAGACACACAAAGGCCTAGATATTCAGACATGCACCAAGGTGTGCACAATGGATAGTGCAGTGCAATGCTGATGTACCACATGGCAAAGGATGCCATATTCAGAGGATGTGCCACCAACATGCACCGGCAGAAAGCAGAATGAATATAGCAAGGATGTGCCACACGCAACCACACATGCGCCGGTGCAACCAGGAGTGTGTGGGAACTGGTCAGGACACTCAACCCAGTGGGCTTAGCAAGGGCAACAGGCAACAGTGACACAATGGCAGGACTGCACAGGAGCACAGGGGCACAGTGCCCTACCAGCACAGCCAGTCACAGACAACAGGGGCACACTGTCCCATAGGCACCACAAGACACCAGGGGATGGCAGAAACAGGACCCTGGGCTGCTAACAGTGGCACAGGGCACCAGGGCAACACACCTGCACTGACAGCACACCAACACCAGAGTCACACAATACATACCCAACAGACTGTACTGCAGGGAGCTGTGGCCATGGTGCCAGGACAACACACAAACACATAGGACAGTGGCCCGGGGTGAGGGAAGCACAAGCCACCCATGGGCATACAGGCCACCACCCAAACTGGAGAAGGGCACAACACCACAGGGCACATCGGTGGTGGGCAACACGACATGTGGACAGAAGGGCAGCGCAGACAGACAAGGGCACAAGGTGCAGGGGCAGGCACAGGCCAGCACAACACCCACAACCCAGGGACATGCACAGGACAGGTACATGGCACACAGGCCAAGCACACACATGAGCAGCACCCACAGGAGACAGCAGTGGGACACCAGGGACATGCCCAAACACAGACCCGCAGTCACCTGCAGCATGGCTCAACACACCACTTGCAAAGGAAACACAGACACAGAAGATGTAGCAAAGAAAAGGGTTTACTGGTTGAACAAAACACAGCCAACAGGGCAACTATATAGAAAGCATAACAGAAAAACAGAAGGGTGAGAGAGCACAGGAAATGGAGATAGGGTCCTGGGGCTGTACAATGGGATGTGGGGATGGGCAAGACAACAGGGAAAGGGCAGGGCAATGGTGGACCATGGCCCCTATGGGACCAGGGCAGTTCAATGCCTTCCGTGCAGCCTCCATCGTCTGCAGGTCTCTCAGAATGGCCACTGTCTCCTGCAGGTGGCACTGAGTGATCCTGATCAACCTAGCCACCATTGCAGTCATTTGCCTCTGCTGTCCAAGGAGGATGGTCATGGCCCTCACCAGCTGCCTTGACCTCTGCTGTGGATGGACCCTGGCCTGACCTAGGAGAAGGGACAGAACAGGCAATAAGCAACATGCCAGATGGAGCCCCATCCCACCTGAATGTGTGCACTGGACAGTGGAATGCACACACCAGTGGATGGACCCCCAAGAGCCTGTGCATGGAGGGATGCACCAGCCATCCACACAGTACACCACAGCATGGCGGACAGGCCTCAGCGTGTGACAGGCACACATGGCTACACAGCAGGCACATCGGTGCATGTGAAAGGCACATGATGCAGACCACAGTCACCCAGTGGTCACACACACAGTGGTGGCTAGGTGCACAACCCCTGACCCAAGTGGTACAGTGGATACGGACATGGTACAAGCAGACACATCTCATCACTGGCATGTCTGCTTGCACCCACCCAGGCAGTGTCCATGCATGGCAGCAGTGACCATGGATGGAATCCTGTGACCTACAGAGACCCACAGATACACAGTACAGCAGTGCAAACATGCTTACCTGGCTGGTGCTGCTCTGATGACCCTGCAGCATTGCCATCACACCGATGGACATCTGCAGCCGTGGCCACCCTGGCCCTCCTGTGGTCCTTTGGACCTGTGGATGGATGAGAGAGAAGTGGACATGAGAGGACTGTCAAGCACACACACACACCCAGCACACAGCTGGCAGAGCGCAGGATGGGACACCACCCACCTGGTGGCCCTGGCACCTGCACAATGGCAACATACACAACAGCATTGCATGTGTCACTCATGCAGGACATGCAGCACCCTCAAGAACAGTGACCACTCCCGGCAGCTGTACATGTTGCACATCCAGAAGCCCAGTACAGGTACACCACGGGCATACATGATGCATGGGAATACTAACCTGGATGTGGCACAGTGCCATGCTGCACCCACACCTGGAGCCATCTGAGCCATCCCGGATCCCTCCTCTGCAGGTCCCAATAGTGGTGCCAGCACTGCTACATGGTGTGCAGCACCCCCATGTGCCATCCCAAGTCAGTGGCAACCCGTGCCCACACCTGGGTCCACGGCTGCTGCAAGGGCACCTGCCCAAAGAGCTAGGGTGCACAGTGCTCCACAAGTGCAACCAGGTTGCATACTTCAATCTCAGACCAGTTTATAGCCCGATGCATTCTGCCACTATTGCCCACCATGGCACAAGTGCAACCATACAGACGTAGGGGTTGCGGCCTACACAGCATGCATATGGGACAGCCAGAGTATGTTGCGCAATAGCAGACTGCTGTATGTGACTGCTCATCATGTGGATACACAATTGGCATGCACTGTGGCAGTGTATTGCACAGAACCATGCATGCGCACAGTGGCAAAGCCTGGTGGGTGCACGGGTTGTGGCCATGACCCTGATAGCACAATGTGTGACCCTGCACAATGTCGTGCATGGCCCCACCCTGCCCAGCACTGTGGGCAGCATGGCGTATTCCGAGAAGCTATGCCACAGGCCATTTTGCTGTTATGCAGCGTTTGTGTGGTAGGCAACCAGCTCCACATGCACAATGGTACGATATCATGCACCACACAGGGTCATGCGATAGACCACTGAACATGTTGGTGCACATGCACATTGCATGCCTGCGCATCACACATGTGCTGGGCCATTGTGCTATTATGCACACAATTACATGTTAGGCAACCAGCCCCACATGTGCAATAGTGGGATATCTTGCACTGCACAGGGTCACATGATAGGCCACTGAACACAGTGGCACACATGCACACTGCATGTCCATGCATCATGCATGAGCTGGTACTGTGCCGCACTATTACTTCCTGGTTAAGCACGGGGTAAAATCGTGATATTCAATTGCCATATGCAAAGCACTTCATGAGGCTATGCATGGTGCAATCAGGCTCCTTAGCATCGCATTACAATTACACACAGGCTGATTTGCATGTGTTCGGCTTGAAAAGCACCATGCCGCAGCACAGGCCATGGACCAGTATTGCTGCCATTTTAGTAAGGGGAAGCTAATGCTGGAATTGAGAGGCCCATACAGGCATTGCAATTGAGCACCTGTCCATGCCATGCTGCCCCTGACATCCATTTCTGTCACTGTCCATAGGAAGCATAGTGTCTGAGGACGAGGGAGCTGAGGAGTGTGGGCCTGCATGGAAGCACAGGCCCAATTTCACAAAGGAGGAGCAGCAGGCCCTGTTTGAGGCCTACCTCAGTAGGGAGGCCCTGCTGAGTGGTGCCATGGGCACACCACAGGACAGGTTGGCCGGGTAGGATGCAGTGGTCATCTACATCAAAACCCATGGTAGACACCAGAGGAGTACCCAGGAATGTCGGAAGAAGGTGGGGATGGACACACACTGCATTAAGGAGAAGATGGTAGCCATCAGGGTGTTCCACAGCAGGACAGGTGGCAGACCACCCACCACAATGGCACTGACGGTGATGGAGGAGATGGCGGTGGCCACCATCAGCCATGCCACCATAGAAGGTGTTCCTGGTGCTGGATTCCAGATGGGTGGCAGCCCATTACAGCACTGTGAGTCACCACATACCATGCATGGGGGAATATGGGCAATCCCATGCAGGTGGGCCTGCTGCAGTGCTGCATAACTCATGTGGGTGAGGCATGCAGCTGTGCATGGCACACCTGTGGACAGTGGCCATGGCATCATGCATCCCTAGGCATGGGCCCTGCCTGCATGAGTGCTATGCCTATGCTGACTCTGTGATTCTGTTTTCCAGTGCCATCAAGTCTCTGCACAGTGGCACAGGAGGAGGATGCCAATATAGGACTGGAGGAGGTGGTGCCATCTACATCCATGGGCATCCGAGACAGAGACTGACTGCATAGTGACAGTGAAAGGCTGCTGGATATACTGGGGCTGGAGTCAGATGACGCGCTATCTGAGATCCTGCTCGGTGAGGGCCTGCCTGTGCTGTGGATGGGCACTCAGCTGGGTGGTGTGTCTGACTCTGATGATGATGATATAACACTGATCCTGAAAGGCGCCAGGCATGGGGTGCCAGCCAGGGTCCAGGGACAGTTGCAGGCACTGTTGGGGACCAGTGTCACACCAGCAGTCATGCAGCTGCCCCCAGTCCATGGCTACACAGTGGTGTGTGGTGCCACCACTGTGCCTGGCAAGGAGGGTGCTGTTGCAGGTGCGGCTGCTCTGGGAATGGCCCAGCAGATATCTTGTCAGTAGCAGTGGGATGCAGTGATCATCAGGCAGCATGCCACAGGGGCTGCCTCCGGTGCACCCATAGCCACGCTACCCTCTATGCAGTCCCCTGTGCAGCATTCACAGGAGTTGCCCAGCATGTCATGTCACCCCCTGTAGGCCAGCATCTGCCCCAGGATCTGCAGGGCACAGACGGGCTGGCTGAGCACACCTGGCTGCTATGGGCATCTGTAGACAACCAGGTGATGCTCAGGATGGAGATCTGTGCACTGCAGGTTGAGGTGTGTCAGCTGGCCGAGCGACAGGACAAGTGGTTGTGTGCAGCTCATTGGTGACATCTGCCAGCTGAGGAAGGCCACAACCGCATCACTGGACCATGTAGCTGGTACCATTGTGGCTGGATTTGCATCACTGACATCCACTGGACATGGCCATGAGCGTTGGACTCCCCACAGTGCAACTTCCACACAGTGGTCACGGCATCTGGTGTCTGGTGACCCCTGCATAGCTGACACTGGGCTCTGACGTGCCCATCCTTGACACCCCTGACACAACCCTGTTTGCCTGGCTCTACACCCCAGCAAGGACCCAGTCATGTTCTCAGGCCTCCACCCTCGTGAGTGTGTTGGACACTCCCCAGTGGCTGTTGTGCAGCCCATGGCTGATGAACGGCCTGGGCATGGTCACCCCTGTGGCCATGGTGGCCAAGGCACCGTGCAGTAAGCCTGCTGGGTGTGCTACCCTTTTCTGCTGCTGCTGCCTAGTGCGCACATGTGTGGTGTCACCTTGTGCATGTGGTGGTGCACATGTGTGGTGTGGTGCACCCCCTCTGTGTGTGCTGGCTAGACTGCTGGGCCTTGTGGCATGGGTGTGATGAGGGCAGCTCCATGCCAGCTGTGCCTGTGCACTGGTGTCATGTGTCTGATCCATGCCATGTCCTGCAGCCCATATGTGTGTGTGTGTGTGTGTGTGTGCCCATGCCTGTGCAGTGTGCTCTGTGTATGTGTGTTTGTGTGGCTCTGCATTCACCATGCATGCTGTGTGTGCATGTGTCACTGCATGCATCCCTATGTGCCCGTCCAACCCTGTGGGTGGGGTAGTGGTCCAAGCAGGCCCAGCACATGTGCCATTCCATTTACCTGCAATCTCCAAAATGCTCCTGTGTGATGGTGGCCCTGTGCCTCCTGGCCTCCATCACCGGCCTGGGGTCCCTCCTCCCCATGGGTAGCTGCACACCCCCTTCCTGCCCATCGTCCATGTCATCCTCACTGCTGTTACCCTCATCTACCTAGATTGCTATCCCATGGTCAATGGCCATGTTGTGCAGCATGCAGCAGGCTAGGAATAGGCCACAGGCTTTCAACGGGCTGTACTGTAGGGCACCACCTGATCTGTCTAGGCAATGGAAACACATCTTGAGCATGCCAAAGACATGCTCAATGACATTGCATGTGGTGTTGTGTGCCTCATTGTACCTTTCTTCTGCTGGTGTGGACAGTTGCTGGTAGGGTGAGCAGCCAGGGCCTCAGCTGGTATGCACTGTCACCTGTGTGGGGAGAGGATATGGTTGTCACTGTGCATTGGTTGTGCACCCCCTCACCCCTGCTGCCCCCTGCCTCCTGCTCCCTTCCCCTGTGTCATTGCCTTCCTCCCCCGGCATTGCTGCACCTGCGTCCATCCCCGTGTCTTGCTCATCCAACAGGTACCCCATGGGGACCTCCCCATACTCGAATCTCTGGCACAGGATAGAACAGTGCCAGATGTAGGTGTTGTGTGCACTGCTGGGGTGTGTGGCACAGACATTGGTGATGTGCCCTGTAGCATTGTGCACCACCTGGCAGTTGATGGAGGCGTACTCCTTCCTGTTCATATATGCAACCCCCTCTGGGCCAGGTGGTGTGCATATTGCCATGTGAGTGCAGTGTACAGCCCCATCATGCCTGGCATGTGTACAACCCTGTGGAAGTCCTGCATATTTGCTGTATGCTCTGCCTGTGTGCTCAGGAATAGTATGAACTCCTAAGCGTGTGACAGCAGAGCACTGAGGACCTGTGTGACGAGGTGGGACATGGCCAATTGAGTGATTCCTGTGGTGGCACCCGTTGGTCTCTGGAAGGTGCCTGTGGTGAGCAGGCACATCACTGCTGTCACCTTGGTCTCCACTGACATGGCATGACTCTGTCTGGTGGGTGCCTGCAGTTCCTCATGGCACAGCTCACAGAGCTGCCTCAGAATTGCCCTGTTCAGTCGGTACCAGCCCACAATCTCAACATCACTATAGTCCTCAAAGGTGAGGCGGGCACAGTACCATCTGTGTTGGGCATACCGCTGACGGATCCTTCATCGGCCACGTTGGCATTCCTTCCTCTTCTTCACTCCTATCATTACCTCCTCCATGGTGAAAAGACCTGCATCCATGTTGCTGTGTGCAAGTCTAGTTTGCACATCTGTGGTGTGTGTGTTTGAACCTGTTTTTATAGGCTCAAGTCCACCTGGCGCATCCTGTGGTTTGCTCCTGACTTGCGCCATGGTTTTTGGCTGAATAAGCCATTGTGCTTCATATTCGTGGGTACACCCCCTTGCAACTGTGCTGCATACATTACATTTATGCTGCAGCGCAATGTGATTTGCTCTGCGCATATGCTGTGGTTGAATATGGCTCTGTGGTACAGTTCTGTGGTTGTACCGGTGCATCTCGGTTGCGCATTGTGCAACTTCTCTGAATATCTAGGCCATACAGTATATCAGCACCTCTATGTTAAACCCACATTTTTGTCCCTGTTCAACTGATTTACATGAAATTTGGAAAGCACAGCCTCTGTGCCAAGCTCTCTTGATCCTATAAATTTCAGGCAGATCAGTGGAGGGGAGGCAAAGCTACAAAGGTGCAAAAATCACAAAAGTCTCCATTTTTGAAAATTTTAAGGTGCCACCCAATAACTAAAAAAATAGGTAGTTTTGAAGCCTGAAACTTTCAGGTTTGATAGAGGTTGGACCAAGGTGTGTGCTTTTGTATTTTTTAGGTCCCAATATTAAGTAATTTTTTAATTATTTAATAAAAACATTCCTTTTCTGAGCATGCGCAGTTCAGAAAATCAATGTTCTATTCATAACTGAATTTTTGTGAAAGCAGCAGTTTTCACTATACAACACAGCTGTCTTTAACATACGACAGTTCTGTTGTGTAGTGCCACCCCTGCTGCTGTCATCACTCGTAGTTCAGAGAGTGGGCTACTGTCATTATAGCCCTCCCAACCTGACTGTGCTTTGACCTTCAACTATATATCTGCACACCAGGGACCACAATCCCTAGTGGCAGTAGTTAGTGACTAAAGTGCACAGGTGTGAAGGACTGCAGAGGGGGTTGCCCAGTTCTTTTGTTTCTTCTAATTTACCCCTCCCCAACAAGAAAAGTGGGACATAGGGAAGCCCACTACTAGTGTCCCAAAGTAGTTTATTTTAAAAATGTAATATACTCCAACACCGGATGCCCACTCCCGATGTCGGACCCTCTCAACCCCTGCAGCCCCTTGTTTAATTGTTACCAACATCAGGGACCCCAGTCCCTGTGTTGGGTTTAATTATATCTCCCCCAGCTTTATGGGACACTGGGGAACACCCACCCAGTGCCCTGATATACATGTTCAATACACCTCAACCTGTGAAAAGAAAAAACAGTCCCCTGACATCTTTTTAATTTTTTATTTAAACCTGAAAGAAAGAAAACTGACCACATCATCCTCACCATTGCCCTTCCCCCATCCTGATCCTCCCACTAAGCACCCACCTCCCCTTCCCACCCAACCATATACTTGCCTCTGAGGTGGTCTGGTATCATCTTCTGTGGACCGGGACATGTCTGCACTCTTCAAAGCTGAACCATAAACTGAGGAATACAACTTAGTGCCATATAATGTATTTGGCATAGGAGCCGGTTGCACTATATGACACAGCTGTCTTTTAGTAAAGGACAGCTATGTCATATAGTGCAAACTATATAACACAGCCGTCCTTTACTAAATGACAGCTGTGTCATATAGTGCAACTGGCTCCTATGCAAACACATTACATGGAACTAAGTTAAGGTGCCAGACACCCCTAGCCAGTTCTTTCAATAAATGGTTACCAACATCGGGGTCCCCAATCCTTGTGTTGACATTTATTAGATCTCAGCGCCCTGCACTGTGTGGGACACCTGGGGAGCCCACCCCCAGTGTCCCAAAATAATTCATTTTCCCAATATACATGTTTAATACACCTCAACCTGTGAAAAAAGAAAACAGTCCCCTGACATCTTTTTCATTTTTTATTTAAACATGAAAGAAAGAAAACCATTTCTCGTGGTCCCCCCCATTCTGCCCCCTCACTCAGCACCCCCCACCCCACACCTGCCCTTACCCTATACTTACCTGCTGCAGTCATATACTGTCATCTTCTGTGGCCTGGGACACATCTGCACTCTTCAAAACCTAACTGCATATTGAGCAGTAAATGTAAGTGCCGTATAATGTATTTCAATGGCGTTTTCAATTTCTAAGTTGTTTTTCACCAAATTTTCAACATGGGCTATTTGGGACCCCACCTCATGAATGCTGTCACCATCATTTTGTTAATCAGTCCCTGAAGATGCTTTCATGGTCGCTGCACAAAATCACCTTTTGGGACCGATTAATGAAATGACAGTGTCAGTGTTCATGATGTGGGGTCCAAAAAGCCCATGGCAAAAATTTGGTGAAAACATTCCAAAAAATGGCTGCGTTATGAGCATGCATTGTGCAGTTTCTACGCAGGTGCATAACTTTGGTAATTTACAATATTTTGATTCCAGATTTTCAACATGCCCATTTGTTCACAGCACCTCATGAACAGTAGAGCTGTCATTTCTCACATCCTGCCCAAAACATGTTTTCACACCTGTAGCACGGAATAGCATGGTTGCTTTGCAGAATCACCTTTTGGGACCAATTAACAAAATGACAGTGCCAGTGTTCATGAAATAGGGTTCCAAAAAGGCCATGCTGAAAAGTTGGTGAAAAAATTCCTACAAATGGGAGTGTTACAAGCGTGCATTGCGCAGTTTCTACACAGGTGCATAACTTTGGTAATTTACAATATTTTGATTCAGGATTTTCAGCATACCCATTTTTTAACACCAACTCATGAACAGTACAGCTGTCATTTTTCACATCCTGTCAGAAATGTGTTTTCGCACCTGTGGTGTGGAATGGCATTTCAGCACAGATTTGAAAATGTTCACCTATGGGGTTTATTAGGTGGGGTCATAAGAAGAATATGTTGAATGTTTCATGCCAAAATATTGAAAAACGAAGGATTTATTAAATAACATTGATTTTGGAGATGTCCATTGCACCTCTGGGCTGCCTTACCGTGCCAGTGAGCTGAGTTCAGGTGTGAATTCAGTGAGTCAGCTCACTGGGACAAGGCTAATCGAGAAGGTGCTGCAGCATGCAGTACTAGTTGTGGCTTGGGTAGGGAAGGAGCAGAGTTTTGGCACAGACGCCACACCCTGTGTTGGGTCAGGAAACCTCACCCACAAGATATTGAGATGTGTGCCTGGGTCTGCTGTGCTCATGTACTGTATCATGATTGTCTCCAATAATGTAGTTAGCTCATTTTTGGGACCTGCACAAATGAGGATACAATTCCAGGACGGTCTCCAATATTGTATTTGTCTCATTTTGCACAGGTCACAAAGGGACCTGCGCAAATGTGGATACAGCTCCACTATCACAAAAAGAAGGGAAATTAGTTGCAAAAAAATATGTTAATGCAGAGATTAGGGTTGTAAAAAAGCAAAGTATACAAAGATGGGAAATGAAAGAAATTAGGGATTTGGGTCTCCTGAGTATTGACAAATCAGTGGTGGGGTCTTACTTGGGGCTGTCAACCCTAATGCCCACTCCAACCCTGGATCAGATGAAGTCAAATGTGATGTCAGGCCCTATGTGAAGAAAGCTCTGACAGATTATGTTGGCCGTACTATATCACTATGAGACACTAGGTTGGAGCTGTTATCTTGTGCTTCTGACCAGAGGCTACGGGCTGGGTGGGGTTGGCATTAGGTTTGACATCCCCAAGTGAGACCCCACCACTGATTTGCTAATACTCTGGAGACCCAAGCCTCTAATGTTTTTTTCATTTCCTGTCTTTTGTACACTTTGCATTTTTACAACCCTAATCTCTGCATCAACATAGTATTTTGCAATATATATATATATATATATATATATATATATATATATATTCTTTGCAAAAACTTCATTAATGCATAAGTTAGGGTGGATACCACAGTGACAAAAGCAGGCAAATGAGGTGTTAGGGTTTTCATCCCTAATGCCCCACCCCCAGGGAGGTTATAAGCGTGCATAGAAACCGAGCAATGCACGCTTGTAACACACTCATTTTTTGGAATTTGTTTACCAAATTTTCAACATCGGCATTACAGGACCTCCCCTCATGAACAGTGCAACTGTGATTTTGTTAATCCATCCCAAAAGTTGATTTTGCACAGTGACCACACCATTCTTTGCTACAGGTACAAAATCACATTCTGGACAGGATGTGCAAAATCACAGCTGTTCTGTTCATAAGGTAGAGGGAAAAAATTGCAATTTTGAAAATCTGGAGTGAAAATATGAAAGATTGGCAATGTTACGAGCATGCATAGAAAGTGTGCAATGCACACCCTTAAGCAGTCATTTTTTGGAACTTTTTCACCAAATGTTCAACATGGGCTTTATGGGTCCTCTCCGCATGAACAGTTTTACTGTCATTTTGTTAATGCAACCCGAACATTGATTTCACACAGCAACCACGCCATTCTGTGCCACAGGTGTGAAAACACAGTTTGAGCAAGATATGAAAAATGACAGCTGCACTGTTCATAAGGAGGTGTTAAAAAATGGCAATGTTGAAAATCTGGAGTGAAAATATTAAAAAGTGGTGACGTTATGAGCGTACATAGAAACTGCACAATGCACACTCATAACACAGTCGAATTTTGGAATTTTCTCACCAAAATTGCAACATGGTCTTTTTGGAACCCCACCTCATGAACAGTGGCACTACAGTTTTGTGAATCAGTCTCAAAAGGTTATTCTGTGCAGTGACCACAAAATCACCTTTCAGGACTGAGAAATGAAATGACAGTGACAGTGTTCATGAGCAGGGGTCCCAAGAACCCCATGTTGAAAATTTATGGCCAGAATTCCTAAAATTGGCTGAGATATCAACCTAAGTTGAACCCCCCCATTCAGTCTCATTATACAGCACTTACCTGATTCCTCGTTTTGTAGTCCGGCTTTGAAGAGTGCAGACATCTCCTAGTCCAGAGAAGATCATGGCTTCTGACCTCCTGAGGGTAAGTATGAGTAAGAGGGGTGTAGGGAGGTTGGTGTGCAGAGGGAGGTTGGGGATGGGGTGAGGGACAGGGGAGATGACAGTGGACTGTTTTCTTCATTACAGGTTAAAAAATTAAAAAAGACTTTGAGGTATGGTTTTCTTCATTTACAGGAACAAACATAAAAACAATTTGGGCACACTGGGGTGGGCTCCCAGTGTGCCATATAAGTTTTTGGGGCATCATCATGCCAACAGAAGGATTGGGCACCCCTGTTGGCAATAACAGTGGGCTTGGGGGGGGTCATCCAACACTGGGAGCGAGCATCCTGATGTAAGAAAGCTTTCATTAATTTAATAAATATATTGGCACTCTGGGGTGAGCTCCCAGTGTGCCACAATACTGGGGAGGTTACAAATCAACACAGGGATTGGGCACCCCACGTTGAAAAGGGGCAGACTAGATCAATGCAGGATTCTACATCAAAATGTGCACAAATTACAATGCAGGATACTGCACTTGAAGTACTATAATGTGCTACACAATGGTTTTGTATGGGAGGAGTCACGTGATGCAGTCCACCAGATAGCAGCCCTCCAGCTCAGCTCCAGCCTTCTGACCCATTAAATCCTTAACTTTACAGGTAGTAATTGTTAGAAGCTCACTAAACTACTCCCTACATCTTCAGGAAGGGGTCTAAACAAGAAGTTTGAGCAAGGTGGATATATGGAGATGACTACGAGGAGGAATTCATCCAAACATACTCCTCCAGCCACGCCTAAGAAGGCCTCCAAAAAATCCAGGACCTCGAATGGCACTGAAGGGTCGACCTCGGAAACCACTGCGGAGGAGCAGCAGCCTCTTACCCTGCAACGATTCCTGCAAGAATTTGCTCCCTTTAAGGAAAACATGAGTGTAATATCAACTGAGATTAAAAGTCTAACTCAGGCATTGGAGGACCTACACCAACGGACGGCAGACAGTGAAGCCAGAATCAGCTCGGTGGAGAAAAGGAATGAGAAAATGGAGCCTGAGATCATTGCTATTCGTCAGAAACTAGTGTGAATGGAGGTTAAGATTGAAGACCTAGAGGGCCGCAGTCGTAGAAATAACGCGGTCCTCATAGGTCTCCCCGAAAATGAAGAAGGATCCAATGTTGTGTTATTTGTGCAAAAACTAGTGGAAAAACTAGCTGGCCCATCACCCTTCGGTCCGACTTACATCATCGAGCGAGCGCATAGATCTCTTCACCCAAAACCACTAGTGGGAGCACCTCCTCACCCGTTAATCTTTAAATTCCTAAATTTTTTAGAACGGCAGCACTTTTTCACCAAAATTAAAGAATTACAAGAAGTGTGCTGGGAAGGTATTAAAATTAGAGTGGCACAGGACTTGCCAGCATCCGTCAGACAAAAAAGAGCCTTGTTCCATCCTCTGGTGTCCAAACTAATTGTGGCCAGTGTGAAATTTTGGATGGGATACCCAGCGAAATTAGGGGTCATGATATCTGGATCGTGGGTATCCTTCGAGGACCCAGATGTTGCTGTCAAGGGGCTTAAGAATGCTTTTCCTGATTTGTTTAAGCACTCATGAAAACCCTGTACAAGAGGGACTTTGGTCCCTGAGTTGGTCAAGGAGACATCAGATGTGGAGCTAATTCAAGTCTGAAACCCTTCTTACCCTATGATGACAACCCGTAGGCATGTCTGTCATTCTACTTGTGAAGCCGGTAGATTGGGTAGTCCCCAGATGAAGCTTGCTTTTTTTTCTCTGTCCCTTGGCCTCTTCTGGTTACTCCCTGTGCTATGCCTCAATTCGCTAAGGGAGCTCTGTTCTCAATACATAGTCTTAGGCAAGTCACAATTAGTTTAAAACTCTGCTCCTGCTGCATCAATATGGGAGCATTTTGTAAGTTAGCTCATCCACAGTCATCGCTTAAAGCAGTTTGCAAGTTGAATTTGCCCCGCTGGATTGCTGAAACTGTGCTTGCCGTATTTCAACTTTGGTTACCACTAGAGGGCACCCGGAGCCTGGTAGTGATATGAATCCCATGGCTGTCAGATAGCTAAGTCGCATCGCAGATACTAGCTGCATAATCCCGCTAGCGAGGTGCTGCTTCATTGAATGGCGGAGCGGCTTACGGACGACTTTCAATCCAGCGATGGGCCTCGTTCAGATTCAGTAGTGCCAGATAAATCTCACTTTCAGAAACTGGAGGTTATTACCATTTACTATCATTGGACAATATTTTGTTAAATGAGGCATTGGATTTTGAAAAGAGGCTAAATGAACAATTGTTAAGAGTGGAACCATAAAAAGATTTTTGTTAGTTTATTCCCTCACAAGGGGGCTGAGGTTCTAACTTGTTTTCAGGTGCACAAGCATTAGGATTGCTATATATATGAAAACCTGCTAGTTGTTCCCTGTTTCCTATTTTGTGAAATTAAGATTGTGGTTCTGACGACTAAGTGATGTTATCATAATGTTCTGCAAGACAAAGGGGGGTCAGAACAGCTTGGGAAAGGAGAGAGCTGGATGCTCATTTATGTTTATGTTAATTTAGAGGCATAGGTGTTGGTTATGGTTAAGATACCAGTTTAATATAGCTAATAAATTAGAGTGGTTATAATATGAGGATAGTTTATCAGAATAATGAGAGTTAGCAGGAATAGTTTCTTTCATGCCCCCCATTGCTAATTTTGTTACTAGACGTTCAAATGGCAGAACGTGTTAACAGGGTGGTAGTAGGGTCTGGAGGGCTGGGGGAGGTGGGCATAGTAGGGTGTTCTGTTGACCGTAGATCACAGCAATGAGGGTGGGAGGAGGGTGGGAGAACATCCTGATACAGGCACTGGTACATTTTCGTTTTGGGTTGTTGAACTGTGGGGGGGGGGAGGGAGGTTGGGGGAGGGACCGGGTTTGCTCAGATCAATCCACTAATACACGGTCCAGAACACAGCTCGTTGGTAAAATGCCCAGAAATTCTTACATTTGTATGTACTCAGTCCATGATCAGTAGTCTAGTATTTTCCACATGGAATGTTAAGGGGATCAGGCAGAAGATTAAACAATACCAGGTCCGGAAGCACTTACAGCTGTTAAGGATTGATATCACTTTTATTCAAGAATCCCATCTACTGATTTCAGAAGAACTTAAGATGAGAAGGCAGCAAATAGGGCAAGTGTTCACAGCTGAGGGTACCAGGCAAAGTCACGGGGTGATGATTCTGCTAAAGCGCAACGTCCCATTTTCACCATCTAAAGTTATTAGGGATTCTCATGGGAGGTATATATTTGTTCAAGGGAGAATATATACTACGGAGATATTATTGGGCAGTATATACGGACCGAACACTGATTCTCCGGGGTTTTTTGTAGAACTAATCAACATATTATCCCCTTTTTTTGCAGTTCCTATGATTTTAGGATGTGATCTAAATTAGTATTTGACCCAAATATGGACTGTACAGGTAACAGATTCAGAGGTCTTTCTCCGGCCCAAAGGGCTTTAAGAGACATGTGGGACAGGGTGGGACTGTGTGATGTGTGGCGTACTTTACACCCCTCAGATAGATGTTATACGTTTACCTCTCCAGTTCATAAAACATCTTCCAGGATTGACTACATCATGATTTCTCAATGATTACTATCGGGGTTGTAGACTCATCCATTCACCCAGGACCCCCATCAGACCATTCTCTTGTTACCTGTCGGCTTTCTTTTGCTGCTGTCCCAAAGGTGGAAGGTCGTTGGAAAATTAATAATCAACTTTTAAAGGACCCAAACACAGTGGAATACATTAGTAGTCATATCTCACAATTTGTACCTGCTAATTTTAACACTACCGGAAAACCTGATATGGAATGGGGTACGTTAAAAGCTTATCTGAGGGGACTGTTAATTGGGGTGGCATCAAAGAGAAAAAAGATGAGAGAGCAGCAATTAGCACAGATTCTTAACCAGATTAGAATCATAGAAAGGAACATGTCCCCTCATACACCGGAGCAAACCCAGTTGGAACTTGTAAAATTAAAGGACTCCTATTCGGAGCTTCTGAGGGAGAGGGCAGAATTTTTGATTCTGAAATCGAATGCAACCTATGTCGATCAAGGTGAGAAGGTGGGTCACCTCCTAGCTGTCCGAATCAAACAGCAAGAATCTGCTAGGTTTATTGCTTCAATTTGGTCTTCCGATGGAGTGCTGGTAAATAACCAGAGAGAAATTACAGCAGAATTTCAGAAATTTTTCCAATTATTGTATTGTCCGATGGCTGACCCCCCCTCCTCTTAAAGATTTGGATCATTATTTAGCTGAATCTCATCTGCCCTCTCTCTCAGAAATGCAACAAGTTGCATTATGTGCCCCCCTAACTGAAGCAGAGATCTTAAAAGTTATAGATGGTCTTCCCCTTGATAAATCCCCGGAACCAGATGGGTTCTCGCCTAATTTTTATAAGAGGGTTGCAAAGCAACTTATCCCTTTACTCCTTTCTTTGTTTCAACAGATTCTTGCAGGTAATGCTACAGATAGTACATTGTTTGAGGCGTTGATAACGTTACTGCCAAAACCGGGTAAAGCACCAGCGTATATGGCAAATTACAGGCCTATATCTTTAGTTAATCAAGATATTAAAATTTTGAGTAAATTGTTAGCGGATCGTCTTAATACAGTTCTTCCAGATCTAATAGGAGCAGAGCAGGTGGGCTTCATGAAGGGGAGGTCAGCCAGTGATCATATCCGCACCTTGGCCCATGTCTTCTCGGCATCCAGGGATGCGGAATACCCAGTCGCTTTAGTTTCCCTGGATGCCGAGAAGGCACTCAACAGAGTAAATTAGAATTTTCTTTTCCGGACATTACATGCCTTTGGCTTTCCCCTAGAGTTCCAAAACTGGATACAGGCACTTTACAAAACTCCAACAGCCAAAGCTTTATGCAACGGATGTATTTCCGATTTGTTTTCTTTGAGCTCTGGCACTAGACAAGGTTGCCCCTAATCCCCCCTACTTTTTAATTTGTACCTGGAGTCCCTCATCCGGAGACTGGTTGCCAGTCCTAGGATCCAAGGTATTACCATACTAGGGATTGAAGTTAAGGTCTCGCCCTACGCAGATGACCTACTACTTCAAATTTCCTACCCTGGAAAATCTATCCCACATCTACTGGAAGTTATCAAAGAGTATAGTCTGTTTTCCAACTACAAATTAAATGTGGAAAAGACTGTGGTTTTTCCTCTCAATCAGAGAGTGATGAAGCATGAAGTTAGTACATTAGGCCTGCTCTGGGAAAAGAAATCAGTGAAATATTTAGGTATTACTTTCACAAGGAATGTTGCACTGTTGCAAAAGAACAATTTGGATTCTCTATTATATATTATTACCCAAGACTTAAACAGATGGTCCCTTCTCCCATTGACTGTCTGGGGCAGAATTAGCCTCATTAAAATGAATGTCTTCCCTCATTTGTATTATCCGCTTAGTCTCTTGAACATATGGCTACCTCAATCATGGTTCAAGAAAGTGCATAACATTTTCTCCAACTTTATTTGGGCTAGCAAATCTCACCGTCTGGCTTTTCACAAGTTAGCGGCCCCAAAACTCAGAGGTGGCCTTCGCATACCCAGGGAAGTGGAAGGAAAGGATGTGGAGGTTAGGCAAGGAGGTGACCTCAGTGGGAAAAGCAGTGGACCCCAGAGGAGGAGGAAGCGAATCCTGGTGGGGGACTCCATCATAAGAGGGATCCAGCTAGGAACACAGGAGGGGGAGGACAGGGAGGTGAGGTGTCTACCAGGTGCCACGGCATGGAGGGATGGAAGGAAGATACTGGGGATCACTGGGAAGGCAAGACGGGAGGGTGAGCTGGATGTCACTATCCACCTAGGTACTAATGACTTGGCAAATGGGGAGCCAAAGGAAGTTCAGGAAGAGTTTAGGAAACTGGGGAGGGGTCTCAAGCAAGTAGCTACTTCTGCCACTTTCTCAGAAGTACTACCTGTGAGAGGCAAGGGAGAACATAGGAGTGCATGCACCAGGAACTTTAACTCATGGTTGAAGAACTGGTGCTGTGAGGAAGGGTTTGGATTCATTGGTGACTGGGGACCCACCTGGAGGGACGGAGGTTTGTTCAAGCCTGACGGCCTGCATCCATCCTGGAGGGGAATCCAAGCACTCAATGATAAGTTTAAATGCTACATTGACAAGCATTTAAACTAGCAAAGGGGGGTGGCAGGCCAGCAAGGACGGTACCTACTTGCTCATCCCCCACAGCTAGTAGTGGAACCAGTGAACCAGAGGAGTGGCTATCTCTGCAAAGCAGTGTGCAAAAGATGGAGATTAGTGTCCAAAAGGTGGATAAGCAGAAAAGGGGCAAATGCAGCAGAAGGGCAAACAGCAAGGAGAACCAGGGATAAATGACAACCAAGGAAGGGGCTGGTAGAACAGTGAAGCAGTCTAGGGAGGTCAAATCATGGAAAGCCATGTGTGCAAATGCCAGGAGCCTTAGCAACAAGATGGAAGATCTGGAGGCTGTCATGGAACAGTCAGACCTGGACATTGTGGCCATCACTGAAACCTAGTGTAATGATAACCATGACTGGGAGATGGCCATACCTGGCTACAACATATTCAGAAGAGACAGAGCAGGCAGGAAGGGAGGAGGTGGCACTGTATGAAAAATGACATAAGGGCCACACAGATCCAGGAGGAACAAAATGGGGAGAGATACTGTGGGTTAAGCTGGAAAGGAAAATGGGGCCAGCCATCCGCACAGGTGTGGTCTATAGACCACCAGCCCAGGAGGAAGAAACAGATAGGAGCTGATGCTAGCCATCCAAAGGATGGCAGACAAGGGTGAGGTAGTACTGGTTGGAGACTTCAATATACCAGGACGTGGACTGGAGCATCCCAGCAGCAGCATCAACTAGGAGCAGATTTATCCTGGACTCCTTCAGGGTGCCTTCCTCAAGCAACTGGTCATGGAACCAACTCGGCAGAAGGCAATACTGGACCTTGTGCTCACAAACAGGGACAGTGTGATGGGGATAACAGTGGGGAGCACCTGGGTAACAGTGACCACCAGTCATTGTGGTTTGAAATCACAGAAAGAGCAGAACCAAACCACACAAAAACACGTATCCTGGATTTTAGGGGTCAGACTTTGGGAAAATGGGGAGATACTTGAAAAGGCATTAAGGGAATGGGACAGGAATCAGGGGTTGAGGAACAGTGGGCAGTATTTAAAATGGGGATTATAAGAACAACAGAATTATGCATTAAGCAGGTTAGCAAGAGGAAAAGGAAGAGGAGACCATTATGGTTTCCAAAGAGGTAGCAAAGAAAGTGAAAGCCAAAAGATTGCATTCAGGCAATACAAAAGACACAGGCAGAAGGGGATAGGGAGAAGTACCAGGAGAAACAAGGGAGGCAGGAAGTCAGTAAGGGAAGCCAAAGCTCAGACAGAAGAACACATTGCAAAATCAGTGGGTAAAGGGACAAAACCTTTACAGGTACATAAGTGAAAAAGAAAGACAAAGGGAGGGATAGTGAGACTGAAGGGGAGGATGGAAGCCGTGGAGGATGACAACAATAAAGCTGACATATTGAACAGGTATTTCTGCTCAGCCTTACTAAGGAAGAGGGGTAATGGGTCTGAAGGGAGTACAAGGGTGAGAATGGTGCAGAAATGGACACAAGTCCCTTTACACGAGAAAGGGTCCTGAAGGAACTGGAAGTAATAAGAGCTGATAAAGCAATGGGGCCAGATGGGGTGCACCCCAGGGTCCTTAAAGAACTAAGAGAGGTGGTGGCTGAACCTCTGGCTATCCTGTTCAGCCAATCACTGGAACAGGGGAGGTACCCAAAGACTGGAGGACAGCAGATGTAGTCCCCTTATACAAAAGTGGGAACAAAGAGGAAGCAGGGAACTACAGACCAGTCAGCCTCACCTCGGTAGTGGGGAAGATCATGGAAGCACTACTGAAGGAGAGATTGGTGGAACATCTGGTTGTCAATGGACTACAGGACCCAAGGCAGCATGGTTTCACCAGGGGGAGGTCATGTCAGACCAACCTCATTGAATTTTTGACTGGGTGACTAGGGAGGTGGATCAGGGAGGGCAGTGGACTTGGCCTATCTGGACTTCAGCAAGGCCTTTGACACTGTGCCACATAGAAGACTAATACACAAACTGGGAATATGGGTGTGGGCAGGACAGTAGTGTGGTGGGTAGGTAACTGGCTGGGTGGCAGGACACAGAGGGTGGTGGTAAATGGCTGTCACTCCACAGAGGAAGAGTAACCAGTGGGGTACCACAGGGATCAGTGCTGGGACCGGTCCTATTCAACATCTTCATCAGTGACATTGCACAGGATCTAGAAGGCAGAATTTCACTGTTCGCTGATGACACAAAGCTCTGTAACAGAGTAGACACACCAGAGGGTGTAGACAGAATGAGAAGGACCTGCAGAAACTTGAAGAATGGTCAAGGGTTTGGCAGTTGAAATTCAATGCAAAGAGGTGCAAGATAATGCATATGGGGCACAAAAACCTGGCACAATATATCAGTTGGGGGTGAGGATATAGCATGCACCAAGCAGGAAAGGGATCTTGGGGTTGTCATCTCTGATGACCTCAAGGTAGGAAACAGTGTGACAAGGCATCAGGTAAAGCAAATAGGATGCTGGGATGTATAGGCAGGGGCATCACCAGCAGGAAAAGGGAGGTCATAATTCAGCTATACAAGACACTAGTGAGGCCCCACCTGGAGTACAGTGTACAGTTCTGGAGACCATACCTACGTGGGACATAGACAGGGGAGAAGGTTCAGAGGAGGGCAACAAAGATGGTGCATGGGTTGCATCACAAGTCCTATGAAGACAGGTTGAAGGAACTGAACATGTACTCCCTGGAGGAGAGGAGGGAGAGAGGGGATATGATAGAGACATACAAGTATCTTACAGGGAGGAACAGGGTGCAGGAAAACACTTTTTTTAAGTGAAAAAGATGTTTCAGGACTAGAGGGCATGGGATGAAGTTGGAGGGAGGACGATTCAGAGGAAACATGAGAAAGAATTTCTTCACAGAACGGGTGGTGGACAAGTGGAACACCCTGCCAGAGGAAGTGGTGGGGGCTGAAACAATCACGGGATTTAAGAATGCATGGGATAGACATAAAGGAATTCTAGAGGGCAGGGGTAAGGGGAAACAGACTTCTAGGAAAACAAACTGAACTTACAAGCTCAAATGGGCAGACTAGGTGGGCCATAGGCCCTTATCTGCCGACACTGTCTATGTATCTATGTATCTATGTATGTTGGCCTTTACTATTGGGCCAGCCATGTGAGCAAATACCTAAGGTGGCTTAAGCTAAGTGACTCAGAGGAGTCCTGTGCATATAAGCCCCTCTGGATTAAAATAGAATTTGCCCAAATTCGATACCATAATCTTTCTCCCGCTGCACTGCTTTTCGTGCAACCTAAGAACCTTCCAAAACAGCTGTGTTTGACACCCATTGCAACATCTGTGAGGGTGCACTCCCAATTTTGTTGTTTTATAAAATACAGCCACTGTCTAGATCTGGAGCAACCGTTGATAGGTAATCCCAACATCAGGTTAGATGGGAAGGTCCTTTCCCCTTTGTGCTTCCCTCAAGTTAAGGAAGTTAAACTTACATACTTTTGGAACGAGACTAAAGCAGTATGGCTTTCATCTCCAGAAATTCTAGATAAGCTGGGAGTTCCGACCTCTAATATTTTTAAAATTTTCCAATTGCGGCACATATTGGTGAAGGTCATAGGGACGATGGCCCAGTCGCCCAGGTGTCCTCCTTTCTGGATGAATCTGATTCGAATGGTGGGCCTTCCTCATACCATATCAAAGGTTTTTAATGTTTTATATGATTGGATCTACCCCGAACCCTTTGGACCCTCAGACTACTGGGCGGTGCTCCTTCCTGAGGTACCCATTAACTGGGAGATGCTCTGGCAAGGGTGCCACAAATTCATCACACAAGACAGGCTTAGACTCATGCAGTTCCAAATTTTGCACAATCTATACTATACCCCTCAAAAAATGGCTAAACTTGGTATTGCCTCTTCTGCTACCTGTATAAGGTGTGCCTATGGGGAGGGTAACCTTTTGCATATTTTTTGGCTCTGTCCCAAGGTAACCTTCTTATGGTCGCAAATTAAACAAAGAGTAGATCCCCTATTGGGACTTGATGACTTGTTTTCGCCAAAAATTTGCCTTTTAGGAGACTGCTCTGAAATTCCAATAACCACGCGTAAATACCACATGGCTTTAATATCCATGTCTGTTAAAAAATTAGTACTCAGACATTGGAAAGATAGCGAAGTAATATCATATGCCGAATGGTTGAAGGAACTCTTGGCTAACCTTAGAGTGGAAAAAATGACAGCTAGTCTGTGTAACAGAATGAGTAAGTTCAATAAAATCTGGGCCCTTCTATTAACCTTATATTCTCTTCAAATGACATAAGGTAATAGATCTCAAAGGAAAGTGCGAGTTAAAAATGTTCTGGGCATTCAAACCTGGGAGGGGAAGAGGTGGTGGGGGGTGGAGGGATATTGTGGAGGGTTTTCTTGGTGGGGTGTGGCCTTTTTCCCCCTTTCTTTGGGTGTAGTTGTATTTGGCGGGGGAGGTGGGGAAAGAAAGGGGTGTATTTTTTGCCGAAGCATATACTCGTATCCTTTGTATCGTGTGACTATGGTGTTTTGTATGTTGGAAACTTTAATAAACTTTGAATTGCAAAAAAAAAAAACCAATGGTTTTGTATGGGAAAGCATTTTGCAGCACATTACAGTACTTTGATGCAGGATCCTGCACTGAAATTTGCACACATTTTCATGCAGGATTCTGCATCAAAGAAAATACCTCAGGGACTGTCTTCTTCTTTTACAGGTTTAAATAAATACATTTGGGTACACCAGGGTGGGCTCCCAGTGTAACAGAATAGTGAGAGGTGTGGACACAGCAATGTGCGCACAGTACAACATGGGGATTGGGCACCCCATGTCAGAAAGTACTGTGCACATATTAAGATACTTTGATGCAGGATCCTGCATTGAAAGTTTACATATTCTGTATGGAAGAAAAGACTTCGGGGACTTTTTTTTCTTTTACAGATTTTAATAAATAAATACATTTGAGCACACTTGGTGGGCTCCCAGTGTGCTAGAATATAATGTGCGCATAGTACCCACACGGGAATTGGGCACCCCATGTTGGAAAGTATTATACGGCACATTAGGGTACTTGTATGCAGGATCCTGTGTTGAAATTATAGAAAATTTTAATGCAGGATTCTGCATCGAAGAAAAGACCTCAGGGGACGTATTTCTTCTTTTCAGTTTTTTTTTAAATCAAATAAATACATTTGGGCACACTGGGGTGGGCTCCCAGTGTGCCCAGTAAGCACACTATGCATTGTGTGCACAAAGTGGGCCTTCCATGACTCTGCAGCTGGCAGCACGAGTTCCAGCTACGGCTGCAGAAGTCAAGAAAATACCATCCTTCTCATACAGAGAACGGACTCCAAACCATTCTGTGTCTAAGCTGGCACCCAAGAGAAAACCTTCTTTAGGTCCAGCTTAAAACACAAAAAAATCATCAGAAAACACCTAAAGAGGTTATCTTTAGCTGTTTTCCTTTTTTTGTGTGTGTTTAAAATGTTCATACTTCAACATCCTCGCTAAGCGGCAAAACAAGATGGCTGCCACAACACAGCTCAATCGATCACAGGACTGTGAACTGTGTGACAAATACCAGCATTCTTTGTGGAACTAAGCTGGTATTTTTCACACACTAGTCCTATTGTTCAAAAATAAGCTGCTATTTTTTCACACAATACTCATATTGTGCAAAAAATATAACTTTCGTGCCTGACATATACATTTTCCTATAGTAAAAAATGGGAAAATTAAAAATGTCATAACTTTTTAATGGATTAATATTTTGTTCACCAAACCTTCAAAAGCCTCATCAGTGACCCAAAGGCTTTCTATCCTGAAAATTTCAGACCACAACATAAAGGCATTCTTGAGATACAGGTGAGCAAAGAAATGTCAAAAAATCCTGATTTTTCTGTTTTTTCAACACTTTATATCTCGGAAACCGCTTGACGGATTCCCATGAAAATTGACAGATCAAAAGACCTATACCTAGAGATAATGCTTACTAATGTTCATGCAAATTCATTGAACAGCTCCAAAGTTATTAAGGCTCAATATTTGAACTTTAAAAGAAGTGCCATTTCACCCTAACTGCGCCAGTATAATATACATATATATATGTAAACAATAAGACACAACGAGGTGTGGGTTATGGCCTGATAAGAGCACGCCCCAGGTACGTTATGAGGCACGAGGCACTTGCGCCGAGTGCCTTTAGCACCTGGGAAGTGCTCTTATCAGGCCATAACCCACACCTCGGAGTGTCTTATTGCTCTTATAAAATGGGCCCCTTAAATTAGTATTTATGAAAAAAAATAATAAAAAATATGTCAAGAAAATTAAAACTGTAAGGTTTTAATATCCTGAAGGAGTAAAAATAGTCCCTCTGTTGATGACATTTCTGAACTGTTTGATTGGCAGCAATGGCTCCCCCCAAACAGAGGCACTATTGAGGTTGTGTTTCCCATGCCATTTCCTACACACTGTACTAAATTAATTTAGATGTCTGGTTGTCATGTAGCCAGTCTGATAAAGGTGTGCCTGTGGTAGTGAGGAACGGGGATAGCGGTAGCGGCCATTTGTTTGAGGACGAGAACTGTTTCATTGGCATTATAGGGTGCCCCCCTTCCCTCCCCCGAGACTGACAGACATATACAGCTTTTTTATGGGTATTTGGTTTGTTTTTTATCTGAAAATTCAGTGTTTAGGTATAATTTGAGCAGCTTGCTTGACCGGGAGCGAGCGTGTCCCACAGCGGCCGCCATACAGACTGCTTTTCTGCTTCGCATTTTTTGAAATCATAACAGTTTGGGGGAGCTTGAAGTGAAGCAGAAAAGTAATGTATGTGGGGTTTTTGAGGGGATGAAAGTACTGCGACGTATGTTGTAATCAGGACTTCTCTGGGCCGGGGGATGGATTCAGAAGATCGAAGAAACAGTCCTGGGAAACAGCCCCTGTGTATTGGGCACTGTGTAGCGCATTGGAAGCCTGGATTCGGAGCAACAGCTGAAATCTGGAGCTGCGAGTGAGTAAAAGAAAAAGTAAAATGATGAGATTATTCTGCAGGACTGGGATATTGGACAGTCATTCTTTATTCATTATTTTTTTCTTGTTGCCGCCTCTCTCTCATTGCCAGCGCTCTGCCGTTACCAGTGTAGCAGTTGTGTTTCCATGGGCTGCTAGCTGACGAGCTGAATTAGGGAGTGGTGGCACGGACTGATTTCTTAGCATGGTGTGTCGTGCTTGGCACAAGTAGTGCCCGTTGTAAGGATATGTCCTGATAAGGACACGGCTGGAGAGGGCTTCCAGCCAATCAGGATTTGAGAATTCTTTTACCCATTTTATAAATATATATATATATATATATATATATATATATATATATATATACTCACACACACACAATAGGGTTAAGTGATAAATGAGTGTGATAAATTAAATGCAGCTATTACCACTAGAGCGTGATAAATGCTGATGACACCACTAGGGTGATGATAAATGCCGTTTATGCATACTGTGCTGATGTCATCACTCACTGACTAACCACAGCCTGCATTCTAAACTGAACACTTTCACAAATCCGTTTCTCACTGCTATTTGCAAGTAACTATTAACATTGCAAAGGACACTCACCTGTTTTCCATAGTGTTTTAACAACTCACATCCCATTACTAAGCTACTCACAAATTCAAGAAAGACCGCATTCTAAATCATAGTGCTGCAACACACAGTTTCTGTTTCTCACTGCAAACTAACTCTAAATCACAGTGCTGCACCACACAGTTTCTGTTTCTCAGTACAAGCTGAAACTAACTCAATTAGCATTGTCAAACACATTCACCTGTTTCCCATAGTGTGTCTAACACTCCCAGCCCATTCAGGAACACACACACATGCACTGAGAACAAATACAAACAGTGGTCTCAGGATAGCCTAGAGGTTAGAGTAATGAGCTTTGAACAACTGATACATCCAGCACACTAGACCTGGGTTTGACTTTCACAACTTCTACTTCCACACTGTGTGACTCTGAACAAATCACTTCACTGCCTAGTGCTCCTATATCACCAGTCAAAACTTACCCGGTTACCAAACAGTAAAATAAAAGATCAAACAGAAAAACATAACTATATTTCTGAAGCTCTCACCACCAGTGTATAAATAACACACATGAAGAACAGATTGTGTGCTATGGAAAATAGTCTCACTCCTGCATCATGAGCTCTGGATAATCTTGCTCGTGCCTTTGGCACTGATGAGATATCCAGATCTCAATCTGCAGGAGTGAGACTATTTTCCATATCACACGCCTGCTCATCATGTATCATTTATATATCTATATATAGCTATATCTATATATATATATATATATATATATATAAAATATATTATACTGTCGTGGTATATTAGGGTTGAGTGCAAAGTTGTATGTTACAACCCGAAATTTTGAACCTTAATTACTTAATTACTATAGAACCATTCTATGGATTTGCTTGAAATCTGGCATGCATTATCTCTAGGGTTAGGTCTCTTGACATTCCACATTTCATGTGAATTGATTTTGTGGTTTCTGTAATACTGAGTGTCAAAAAATCCTAAATTCACAAGTTTTTTAGCATTTTTTTGTCCACCTGTATCTCAGAAATGGTGTTAGGTTTTGCTCTGAAATTGTCAGGGTAGAAAGCCTTTGGGGCACAGATGTGCCTTTTGAAGGTTTGGTGAAAAATATTAATCCATTCAAAAGTTGTTAAAGTTTTAATTTCCCATTATTTCCAATGGGAAAATTTATATGTCAGGCACGAAAGTTATAATTTGAGCAAGTTACATAATTTGCACAAGATACTGTTGTATTTTCACAAAATACATGTCATATTTTGCGCCAGTTACATAACTTGCAAGATACTGTAGTATTGTACACAAATTAGGTAATTTGTACAGAATACAACAGCATCTTGTGCAAATTATAACTTTCATGCCTGTCACTGTAATTTTTTTTATATGTTGCCAACAATGGGTGCCAAATCACACTGTTGATGCTGTAAGCTCCCACCCCCAACAGTGTTTCTACACTGGGGAACCCACTCCCAGACTCAACAATTGTTTTTTTATAATAATTTGCCAACAGCAGGGCACCCAATCCCCCTGTCGGCAATGTAAGCCCCCTCCTACCAGCCAAGGTCTGACATGGGAATCCCACCCCCAGTGTCCTTGTTCTATTTTTATTTGCCAACAACGGGTGCCCAATCCCAATGTCGGCACTGTAAGCCCCCATCCCCACTGCAGTTTTACATCGGGGAGTCCACTCCCAGAGTGTACATTTTTTTTCCTTATAATTTGCTGACATCAGGGTACCCAGTACTCCTGTCAGCAATGTTACCCCCACACCCACCATGCCAGTGTCTGACACTGGGGAGCCCACCATGTGGGACACTGGTGTCCCAAAACTGTTGTTTTGTTTCCTGTGAAAAAAGAATGTCATCCCTTGATGTCCTTTGTTTGTTTTTTTCCTGAAAAAAAGAAAATGGTCCGTCATCATCTTCCCCTGTCCCCCTCACCCATCCCCACCCTCCTCTGCACCGACCTCCCTCACACCCCCTATGCCATGTTTACCTCTGGAGGTCAGGGACTGTCATCTTCTGTGGACTAGGACACTCTTCAAAGCCGAACTGCACCTGAGGAATCAAGGTAAGTGCCTTATAATGGGCGTCAAGGGGTGGTTTTAACTTACAGTGATATCTCAGCCAATTTTTAACATATTTTCAAAACATTTTCAAAATAGACTTTTTTGGGACCTCACCTCATGAACACTGTCACTGTCATATTGTTAATCAGAGCAATAAAGTGATTTTGCAGTCACTGCATGGAAACACCTTTTGGGAGCAATTAACAAAATGACAGTGCCACTGTTCATGAGGGGAGGTCTCAAAAAGCCCCTGTTGAATATTTGGTGCAAAAATCTTAAAAAATGCCCATGTTACGAGTGTACATTGTGCAGTTTCTATGCACACTCATATCTTCACCAGTGTTTAATATTTTCACTCCAGATTTTCAACACTGGAATTTTTTCTCACTTCCTCATGAACTATACAGCTGTCATTTTTCACATCCTGCCCAAAACATGTTTTTGCAACTGTGGCACAGAATATCATGCTCAACTTTCAGGACAGAGTAATGAAATGACAGTGCCACTGTTTATGAGGTGGGGTCCCAAAAAGGCCAGGTTGAAAATTAGGGGAAAAAAATTCCTGAAAATCCCTGAGTTACATGCGTCCATTGAATTTATTCTACGCATGCTCATAACTTTGCTACCTTTCCATCTTTTGGCACCAAATTTTAAACAGAGCTGTTTTTTCACACCACCTCATGAACAGCACAGCTGTCATTTTTCACCTCCTGCCCAAAATGTTTTTTCAGACCTGTGGCCAAGTATGGCACAGTAGCTCTGCAAAATCACCTTTTGGGATTGATTAACAAAATGACAGTACCACTCTTGATGAGGTGGGGTCAAAAAAAGCCCATGTTGAAAATTTGGTGCACAAAGTCCTAAAAATGGCCAATTTATGAGCGTTTGTTGAAATTTTTCTGCACACGTGCGTAACTTTGGTAATTTTTAATTTTTAAATTGTCAGCATAACCATTTTTCATACTACCTCATGAATACTTTCCCTTTATAGGGATACAAATAAAGTACCTGAAAAAGTAAGGAAATTCACTGCAAAAAACTTTTTTAATGCACAATTAGGGTTGAAGCCTAAAAAGTAGGGAAATGAGATCTTAGGGTTCCTAAGTCAAAGACCCTGACCCCACCCTCAGCTTCCAACCTGAACACCCAACCCCAAGGCACACTCCTGACATCTATTCCTGCATGCAGGGTGGAGGTGGGTCTTAGAGTTGGAAGCCAAGGTTGGGTCTGGGGTGATCAAACTGGAAGCCAAGGGTGGGGGCGGGGTTCTTAGGCTTGGGAACACTAAGATTTCATTTCCCTACTTTTTAGGATTCAACCCTAATGGTGCATTAATAAAGCATTTTTGCAGTGAATATATCTATCTATCTATCTATCTATCTATCTATCTATCTATCTATCTATATAGATATATAGATATATCTATCTATCTATCTATCTATCTATCTATCTATCTATCTATCTATCGATATATATATATATATATATGTATATATATATATATTAGAGGCATAAAACTCTGTTTAATGCACACCATGCCCCAATAATATATATATATATATATATATATATATATATATATATATATACAGTATATACATATTATACCTGCCTGGTAGGGCAGGTGTAGTTAGGGTTGCACGGCCACATCTATGTTAAACCCCAAATTGTGCACTTTAATAACTTTGCAACAGTTTGTCTGATTCACCTGAAATTTATTATGCATGTTGTCATACCATAGATCTCTGGATATGGAAATTTGCTTTGCAGTTGGATTTGCGGTTGTGGAGCTGCAGAGCATCAAAAAGTGTGGAAAATCCTCGACTTTTGGGAATTCTTTGCTCATTTCCACAGCCCAAACTGTTTGTCCATCTGGTCTGCAATTTTTAGGGTATATGGAGACTGGGTTTGTAAAGTGCCATTTGAAGGTTTGGTGAAAAAACATTAATCTTTTAACACTTTAAATTTTCCCATTATTTGATATGGGAAACAAATATGTGTTCTATGTGACAGTGACAGATTCATCCACGACAGCACATTTTACTGTCGCAAATGCCCTCTGTATTGTCATACCACTGCCATCTTTTTTTCAGTTAACAGTGGAGAAAAATGTTATAGTTTAAAAATTACTGCCTATAGGTAAACACCAACTGTTCTGTTTACCTAAACAGGGTCCTAGGAACAGCATCCATGCATCAGAATTTTTAAAAAGTCCCAAAAGTATGTTTTTTTTTAATCTGGCCATTTGTACTGTTGCACTGTGTAATAGTACAAGCATGAAACTTTTGCAAACTTGCAAAAGTGTGGGACTGTACTATCACAATTTGCAACATACTTTCACAATTTGCAACAGTACAATCCCCAAAATCATACTTTCTTTGTCACATCACTGCCACTACATGGTTTGGACTTTTGGGCTGCAATTTGCTGGGTGGTAACACCTTGCACCACAGATGTGCCTTGTAGTGGTTTGGTGAAGTAATTTACATTGGTTCCATAGTTACAGTACTCTGAAGTTGTGAATTTTCCCATAGGATAACACTATGGCATCTCCAAAACCACAGGTTCTTTGCCACTTCACTTACACTACACGGTTTGGAGTTTTGGGCTGCAGTTTGCAGGGTGACAAGTGGTGATGGGTGAAGTGGCCCCAATTCACTCCACAGAGTGATTCGCAGAGTGAAGGTGAATTTGCGGAGTGCTTTGCAATGCGAAGCGGAGTACTTCACGTTATTAATGAGTAAAGCGAAGTCCATTGAAAATAATAACTTCACATTACTCTGCCTTCCCAAACCACTACTCCACCAATTCTTAAGGTGAAGTACATTGAAAACAATGTAATTCACCTTACTTCGCCTTGTTTTAAGCTCCAAAGGCAAATTTTGCAGTGTTTCATGGGATTTCAGGTCACATGGACTCTAGATTGTTCTGCACAGCCTCAGTTTGGGGTAGTGTGTGTAGGAAGCTGTAGGAGACAATCTGCTATAAGAGCTCTCTGCAATTCAAACCTTCAAAAAGCTGTTAAACGTTACTTTTTGAGTCATTTTTTTTGCTGAAACTTTAGTTCATCGATTATAGGAAACCCTCCTGTGCACATATCATCGAGCGTTTGTTGTTTGTGTATGGTTTGTGAATGTTAATGTACAACATTCAGTCTGTGTACTGCGAGACAGTGGAAGTGTGCTTTGGGGGAGGGATGTATCTGTGGTGCAGGTAGATTAACTTGGAGAAAAAGACAGTGCTTTCAGTTTTGGTGATATTTTTCTTGTATAACTGTGTTAATGTACACACAGCAATATTTTCAATATTTCTTGCCTTTTTTTTGCTGATTGTTGTGGTGCAGCAGTGCATAATTTTAGTTTGTTTAAAATATGTGGTTATATTACTGAAGTTTTCATTTCGCATGCATTACTTAGTGTGTGAGTATGTGTGATGCTGTCATCAAATCAGACACCTTTTATTGTGCCATAATAATTTCAGCAATGTGAAGCTGCTATCCACTGCAGCTGTGTGATTTTGTACTTCTTGTGGTATCTTTACTGGTACTAGTACTAGTAACTGTTACTGCAGCAGTGCATTACACTGCCCCTCCCGGCCCGCCCCAACTGGCAAAGGTATTCTTTTCCAGATTTGAATTTCTGATGGTGAGCACTGGTTAGGTGTTGTGCCTTTGTGTCTGCATCTCTTAAGTGCACAGTGCAATCTTAATCTGTCTGTGCATTTGCATCTCTTTAGGACCCAATCTCCATCTGTAACATAAGTCACAGTTGTTTCTTTGACTTCCCTTCAGAGTACTGGACAGGTGTGGTGCTTAATTCTGCATGAACATTGTACTCATTAATATGCGTTTTTAAGTCAGGACCATCATCACGAGTCACTCGTGATACAAATCACATTCTTCATTATCACGGTCACAAATGCAGTCATAAATCACGGTTCATGATCATTCTCATTATGAATCACATTAATTTTTTTTCTATTTACTTGAATGTATTGTAAGCCTGTTTTGTAGTATCTCTCCAGGCTTCACCACCCCACCATTGTACTCACTGATACATGTTTTTGAGTCTGGGAGTTTTAAGCTACAGCTCATCGGGGAAGTACAGCCATAGGCGGTAGGTATTCATGTTTCTTCATCATCACGGTCACATATGCAGTCACAAATCACGATTCATGATCATTCACGTTGCGAATCACAACATTAATTTTTTTCTAGTTACTTGGAGGATGTATTGTAAGCCTGTTTTGTAGTATCTCTCCAGGCTTTACCACTCCACCATTGTACTCATTGATACGTGTTTTTAAGTCTGGGAGTTTTAAGCTGCAACTCATCAGGGAAGTAAAGCCGTAGGCGGTAGGCATTCACGTTTCTTCATCATCACGGTCACAAATGCTGTCACAAATCACCATTCACAATCACGTCACGAATCACAACATTAATTTTTTTTAATAGTTACTTAGATGTATTGTAAGCCTGTTTTGTAGTATCTCTCCATGCTTCACCACCCCACCATTGTACTAATTAATGTTTGTTTTTAAGTCAGGGAGTTGGACAGTGTCTGCAGTACATACACAGACTGGAAAGAAGACTGACTGCACACATGCAGTTTAATACAGCATACTTACATTGCTCAGAATACAAAGTGTCATGCATACAGAAGACAACAAAAAAGGGCATAATTACATACAAGGGTCGGGAATGGTGGAGGAATACATTTTATAACACAGCAAGGAAGGTGTGGGGGGCACATGGTGTGAGGAAAAAAAAATAATGTGGGATCCCATGGTAATCCAGCAGCAGTTCCAGCATGGACATAATTTGCAACTGATGTTCCTCTATGTGATCCAGCCACTACTCCACAGCACTCACCCTTTCGTTGTTATGCTCAACAGCACTCCAGAGAACTGTCAAGTCAGCCTGTGTTACATGCAGTTCTCTGGGGTCCACACATTCTACAGGCTGACCTGCTGGTGGTGGTGGTGGGGGTGCTAGTGGAGCAGCAGGTGCTGCTGTGGCCCTCCTCTTCTTAGGGATGCCGCAATGCACAGCTGCACCCTCTGCCACAGAATGGTCAGCAGGTGCAGGCATGGTCCGTTCTGTGGCAGCCTGCCACTCCAACTGCTGGTGATTGAGCATATGGGTGCACTGGCCCTCAGTCCCCAGCTGAGTCCTTGGGGGCCACGGCGCACCTCCACCTCACATAGGTGGCACTTGACCACACTGCTGTCCCCCCACACAGAAATAAAACTGCCAAACAATGGAGTTGCAGGGATGACCAGGCACAGGCAGGGGATGGCCAGATGAACCGGCAGCCGGCTGGTCACAGTGCTGAACAGGGATGGGATCCACACCTGGGACCGGGGGAATAGGCACATCCTGCTCCAGAGAACCTGAACTTGGTGTTGGTGGTGGTGGTTCAACTGCCTCAGAGTCAGGACAGGAGGCAGTGCTAGTCTTGCTTCCGGGGGGGGGGACACTCACAAGTATCAAGCGGTCTAACTGTAATGGGTGGCCATGCCCTCCACACATGCACATGATACGATGCTTACCACTACCACGCTCTCCCAGAGCTGGCCTCACCCCAGACATTCCCTCACCCAGGTCCATCTCTCCTACTGAGCTCCCTCAGTCTGAGCAATTACTACTCACACTGTCACACAATACACACACAGTCACACAGACAAGCAACTAACTATTTATAAAGGTAAGAAAAATTAAATTTACAGAAAGAACAAATTAAGTAAAAGAGAGTACAGAAAAGACAAAAAAAATGTAGCTTTTTAAAAAGCTGTTGGGTCTAAATCAAAGTTTAAATCTCCTCCCCGCTCTGATCTCAAAGTATCAGCAGTCACAAAACATAGTACTCTCTCTCTTCTTCTGCACAGGAGAAAGTAAAAGTGTCTGCTTGTATGACTCACTTTCTTCCTGCCTAGTTAAAGAGCATGTGACTTACAGTACTACAAGCCATGTGATGTGTGGGGGGGCTGCCAAATCTGAAACACCAAGTGGATCACTTAAAATCATAATGAGGAATGCGAAGTCCATTAAAAACAATGACTTCGCCTTACTTCGCATTGCCATTTCGCCTTAATGAAAAGTGGTAATGACAAGGCGGAGTGAGCACTTTGCATTGCCCACTCCACATAGCGGATTGGCAATGCAAAGTGCCCACTTCGCGTCCACTTTGCCAGTGGAATTTAAATTCGCTGCATCGCTAGTTACAAGCCCTTGCACCACAGATGTCCTTTTGATGCTTTGGTGCAAAAATGTACACCAGTTCCAGAGTTATAGCACTCGGAAGTTGTGAATTTTCCCATAGGATACCATTGTGGCAGCTGCAGAGCCTTTCAGCGCCTATATCTTGAAAACAGTTTGAGATACAGATTTTTTGCTAAGTGTAGCTTAGTTCACCTTTACTAAGCATGCGTGGAGGTAGCTAGGTCATGAATACACCTGTGAAATAATTTTTTCTGCAGTTTCTAAGGTTACAAAGATATTGCCAAATAAGCATTACAAGGGTTGCTTAGAATGCCTCTAGGTCTCTGCTATGTGTCTGTACTTGTGGGTAGGTGGGAGCACATGGCCCAGGGGGCCTGTGTTCCCACCTATGTATACTATTTATGCTAAACTGGGAGCACTGGGCCCTCCTGCACTATGTCTCTACACTCATGGGTGGTTCGGTGGGTGGGAGCACAGGGACCAGAGGGCTCTCGCTCCCACCTATGGATGTGATTATGCAAAACTAAAAGCACAGGGCCCTCCTGTGCTATGTTTCTATACTTTTAGGTAGGTGGGAGTGCATGGCCCAGAGGGCATGTGCTCCCACCCATGAATACCATCTTGCAGTACTGGGAGCACAGGGCCCTCAGGCACTATGTCTCTACACTTATGGGTGGGTGGGACTGAAAGTCCCAGAGGGTCAGCACTCACAAATATGCATCCAGTTATGCAAAACTGGAAGCACAGGCCCCTTCTGCACTATGCTTCTATGCTGATGGGTGGGAGGGAGCGCAGGGCAGCCCAGAGGGCCCGTGCTCCCACCAATAGATACCATATGAGGAACATTTCACTTTCTGTAAAAGAAGGGAAATTCATTGCAAAAAACTCTGTTAATGAATCAGTTAGGATTGATTCCACATCAACAAAAGTCTGGAAATTCAATGTTAGAGTTACTAACTCTATCCCCCCACTTCCCCACCATCCACACAACAACAGGCGCTGGGGTGTGTATTGGGGTCGTCGGGCCTAACTCTCACCCATTTCTCCTATACTGTACCATCTCAGCTTGTTTACACATGGAATGGGGTGACAGTTAGGCCCGACAACTCCAAAGCACATCACGCCTGTTGGTCTGTGGATGGTGGGTGTGTGTATATGGGGGATAGAGTTGGTAACCTAACTTCGAATTTCAGACTTTTGTTGGTGTGGAATCAACCCTAATGGATGCATTAACAGAGTTTTTTGCAATTAATATATATATATATATATATTTATATATATATATATATATATATAGTATACATCTGTATCTATCTATATAAATATATTTATATATAAACATAGAAACATAGAATTTGAAGGCAGATAAGAACCGCTTGGCCCACCTAGTCTGCCCATTTCCCTACCTAATGGATAAGCTGCAGATCCTAGTTAACCAACAGCCTACTTCCTCCTACCCCCTACTAGAATTGCCTTATGTCTGTCTCATGCATTCTTGAATTCCCCCACTGTTTTTGACTCTACAACCTCCTCAGGAAGGCTGTTCCATGTATCTACAACCCTCTCTGTGAAGAAATACTTCCTCACATTACCTCTGAGCTGTCCCCCCCTCTATCTTCAAATTGTGCCCCCTTGTTTTGGCACATCTCTTTTTTTGAAAGATGCTACCCTCTTGGACTTTGTTGATTCCCTTGAGGTATTTGAAAGTTTCTATCATGTCCCTCCTCTCCCTCCTCTCCTCAAGGCTAAGCATGTTTAGTTCCTTTAGTCTTTCTTCATATGTCTTCTGATGCAGACCCTGCATCATTTTGGTTTCCCTCCTCTGGACAGCCTCCACCCTGTTTATGTCTTTGCGGAGATGTGGTCTTCAGAACTGTACACAGTACTCCAGATGTGGTCTTACCAACTGTCTGTATAGAGGGCCAACAACTTCCCGTTTTCTACTGGTGATGCTTCTCCCTGTGCATCCCAGTATCCCCCAGCCCTCCTTACTGCCTTCTCACATTGCTGGCCCACCTTTAGGTCATCTGATATGACTACCCCCAGGTCCCTTTCCATTTTTGTTGTTGTCAGTATCTTACCCCCCACTGTGTACTCTTCCCCTGGGTTTTTTGTTTCCCAGGTGCATTACTTTGCACTTCTTTACATTGAATCTAAGCTGCCATACATTTGACCATTCCTCCAACCTTGCTAAGTCCCTTTTCATCCTTTCCACCCCACCTTGTGTATCATCCCTGTTGCAGATCTTTGTGTCATCTGCAAAGAGACATACTTTCTCTTCTAGTCCCTCTGCAATATCACTTATAAAGACATTAAAAAGGACCGGCCCCAGTACTGAACCCTGCGGTACCCCACTAGTAACCCTCCTTTCTTCACTGTGGACTCCATTTACTATTACCTGCTGTGTCCTGTTGTCCAACCTTTGTTTTACCCAGGCTACCACCCTAGGACCCACTCCCAGGCTGGCTAATTTGTTTATTAATCTTTTGTGAGGGACTGTGTCAAATGCCTTGCTAAAGTCTAGGTAGGCCATGTCCACAGCCCCTCCCTGGTCTACTGCTTTGGTCACCCAGTCAAATAAATCAATTAGATTTATCTGACATGACCTTCCCGCTGTGAATCCATGCTGCCTTGGGTCCTGTGCCCCACTGGCTTCTAGGTACTCAACAATTCTTTCCTTCAGAAGTGATTCCATCATTTTCCCTACCACTGAGGTCAAACTGACAGGTCTGTAGTTTCCTGCCTCTGTCTTGCTCCCACTTTATAAAGGGGAATCACATCCGCCCTCCTCCAGTCCTCAGGTACCACCCCATCCTCCCATGATTTATTAAAAAGGATAGTCAGTGGTGTTACTAGTTCTTCCCTTAGTTCTTTTAAAATCCTGGGGTGAATCTCACCAGGCCCCATGGCTTTATCCACCTTCAGTTTTAAGAGTTCTTTCAGAACCCTTTATTCTGTGAAAGGACTATTATCAACCCCCCTATCCAGAGTGCTTCTATTGACCGGATTGGGTATTTCCCCCTGCTTTTCCATTGTGAATACTGAACAGAAGTATTTGTTCAGTATCCCTGCTTTTTCAATGTCGCTTTCTGCCCAACCACCTTCCTCTTTGTTCAGCCTCAGTATCCCTGCCTTAGTCTTTCTTTGCTCCCTAATGTACCTATAAAAAGGTTTTATCCTCCTTCTTAACTGAGTTGGCTATCTTCTCCTTGGTTTGGGCCATTGCTACTCTGACTACCTTACCTGCTTCCTTCTGCTTTAACTGGCACAGTTCTCTGTCCTGCTCCTTCTGTGTTTCCTTATATTTCCTGAATGCTATCTTTTTTCCCTTACCTTCCCAGCCACTTCTTTTGAGAACCATAGTGTTTTTTTCTTTTGTTTTGATTTGTTTATTTGCTTCACACAAAGGCTTGTTGCCTCTGTGATGGCGGTTTTGATGTTTCCCCATTGTTGCTCCACCCCACCTTCTTGCCTGTTTGCTAGTGCTTTTCTGTGGCACTCTCCCATTTTGACAAAATCAGCCCTCCTGAAGTCCAGTACCTTCACTTTTGTGTGGCTTGACTCTACAGCTAAGTTTATCATGAACCACACTGTTTGGTGGTCGCTTGTTCCCAGATGGCTACCCACTTTAAGATCAGAGATCCTGTCTTCATCCCCATTTGAGAGTACCAGGTCTAAGATTGCTCTCTTCTGAGTGGGTTCCAAAACTAGCTGTCTGAGGCATGCCCCCTGTAGGGCATCGAGAATGGCCCTGCTCGTGGATGTGGCTGCAGAAAAGGTGCTCCAGTCAACATCTGGCATATTCAGGTCCCCCATCAGCAATATCTCCCCTTTCTCTGCCATCCCAAGGATGCCTTCTATCATTTCCTTGTCCATTTCCTCCCCCTGAGATGGGGGTCTGTATACAACTCCTGTGCAGATTGTGGAGCCATTTCCATTCTCCAGAGTGACCCACAGTGCCTCCTCTCCTCCCTGTTTACCCTTTAGTTCTGTTGCTTTGATCCCTTCCTTTACATAGAGAGCTACTCCTCCTCCGATATATAAATATATATATATATATATATATGTGTGTATATATATATACACACATATATATATATATATATATATACTACACACTGAAGCCCACCAGGATGAAGCACTGTTTCACAGGTTTCCTGCTAGACAAAAGGGATTAACTCCCATTAAAACTGCATTGTTTGCTGCAGTAACTCTACTGTAGAATTCTGCCGAGTTGGGCTTCATCCTGTTGGGCATATATATATATACACACACACATATACATATACATATATATAGACAGATAGATAAAGTATATCTTGATCATTTTACTATATTTGTACACCAAATTTTCAGCATCGTCTTCTTATGACACTACCTCATGAACATGGTACTGTAGGTAAAAATTTTCAAATTCCACATGAAATGTTGTTTCATGGAGCAATAACAAAATACCCTTTTGGGACAGTTTGAAAAATAAATTTCACCTGCCTTGTTCATGAGGTGGGGCTCTAAAAAACCATGTTGAAAGTTTTGTGGGGAATGTTAAAAATTAGTGAAGTTGAGTAAACGTAGAAATATTTCATTTTTCACTTATAACTTGGTCATTTGACGATATTTTATACCACATGTTCAACATAGTCTTTTTAAGACTGCACCTTATTAGCACAATAGGTGAAAATGTTCAAATCCTGACCGAAACGTGATTTTGTGGAGCAACCTCAAAAATCACCTTTCAGGACATATTTGAAAAATGATACCTGCCTTGTTCATGAGGATGGGTCCAAAAAAGACCATGCCAAAAATCTGGTGTAAAAATATTAAAAACAACAAAGTTATGAGTAAAACATCAAACCCCATTGAAATACATTAAATGGGACGTATACTATTTTCCCATATCGTAGTCACCGGTTCCAACAGTAAGACTTCTTTTCAATCAGAGAGTGGTTGTGTATTGTGGGGCCTGTTCAGGTAAGGGAGGATGTGTTTGTCGGTGGTGGATGTTGAATGGGGGGTTGCAGTGGGGTGGGTGGAGGTGTGAGTGGGGCATGATCATTGAGGGACCATTTTCTTTTTTACAGGTTTGAAACTAGAAAAAAAGATTAACAAGGAATAGTTTTCTTATTTCACAGGAGAACATTGCCAACATTGGGGACTGGGCACCCCAGTGTTGCGAAACTGGTTCAGCAGCACCAGTGGTGGGCACTCTGGTGGCACCACCCATATTTGAAGGGTCGACCTGGAGAGGAGGGGGGTTACAACAAAGTGGTATTGGGGGTGAACAACCCAGTCTACCTAATATTTATTTAATACATAGAAATATATTGTAGATGTTTTCAGCAGATAAGGACCTCTTGGCCCAGCTAGTCTACCCTAAATTCCCTACCTACTTTGCTACCACAGACAGTACTGGATCTCTGGCCTTACACCCCCTAGCCATATTACTATGGTCCCTTTTGTCTAGCCCATGCATACTTGAATCCTGCTGGCCATTTTAGTGCTCACTACCTCTGCTGTGAGGCTGTTCCAGACATCCAACACCCTTTCCATGAAGAAATATTTTCTCACATCCCCTCTGAGTCTCCCGCCCCAGCTTCATGTTACGAACCTTTGCTACAGATGCAATGAAGTTTAACTTCACTAGCATAGTAGAGGTGAAGTGGCCCACTCCACCCCAACATATACCTACATGAAGTGCCCATTGAAATGCAGCATTTAGCCACTTCACATCATAATGACTTCGCATTATGATGACCTCGCATTACTTTGCTTTATTTTCTTTTAAAGGCAGAGTGAATGATCATTGTAACAGCCCATAGATCACATGGCTCACAGTCTGCAGGTCACATGCTTCAGGCAGGAAGTTAATCATGCAAGAGAGTGAAAGACTTTCACTTTTACCTTACCTGGTGTGGGAGAAAGAGCTGTGTTTGAGAGGAGACAGAGAAATAGCAAAAAAATATAAACCTTGCTTTGAGAGGAGATGGAGAGATAGCAAAAAATATAAACCCCGCATCTGAACTGGAGCACCTTTTGGGCTAGTGGTCCCCTCCTGAAGCAGGAGGTAGTGGTGCCATGGAAGCACCACCTCCGGTGGCACCTACCTGTGCCCCACCAACAGTGCCACTACCTGCCATGGCCCCTGCACCAGTGGCTCAACAGAAAGTGAGGGAGGAGCTGCAGCAGTCACAGCTGCAGCAGCAGCAGGTTTCCCCACCCTGACCCCAAATGAGCACTAGCAGCAGCCAACAACAACATCTGGGCCCCCCCACCTGTGCTGGTCCTTCATGTAGCTCATTAGTGTGGGAGTTCTTCACTACACTGCCCATGGATGCCAATGTAGTGAAGTGCAATCTGTGTGGTGAGGTGGTGTGCTGTAGCCCCAAGGGAAGTCATCTGGGCACAGGTGGTCAGTGTGCCCACCTATACAACTACCACTGTGCAGGGCAGAAATGTGCCTGCTGGTCCTGCTGGGCAACAGGTGGCAGCATGGCCTCCACCTGCATGTGATGTCATGTGAGGGCAGACCATGGAGCAAGTGGCTGCTTCACAACCTGCAGGTGATGGTGGCAACCCTGCACGAATACCTGCTACACATGCCAATTTGGGCCTGATGTGGAGTTAGTTGGACCATGTGAACCACCGGATTGACAACATGGAGCAGCGGTTGGAGTACATGGAGGTGCACCAACTCCAAATAATGGGCATGCTTCAACGGCTGCTCTCACACCATAAATGCTGATCATTAGTTTTTGTTTGTCCTTGCACCCACCACCCTCTCCATGAAAAAATAGTTCCTGATGTTGCCCCTGATCTGTCCCCCCTCTATCTTCAAATTTTGCCATCTTGTTCATGCACATCTCTTTTTCTGAAAGATGCTACCCTCTTGTATGTTGCTGATTCCCTTTCGGTACTTAATAATTTCTATCATGCCCCCCCTTCTTTCCTTGAGGTTATACATCTTAAGCGTTACACTCCACAAAATTTGGGAAACCAGTTAACTTGTTGTTATGGGCTGAAATTGGGGCAATACTCATGCCATCAGCAAGTTCACTACCACCAGCAGGGAAAACAGCATCTCCAACCATGATTGAAGCTACTGACTGTGCTACGAAAAACATAGTCAGATAACTCCTTTTACTGGCATCAACTATGCACTTCTGTTGCATATTACCATGCCCATGGCCACTCTTGCCACTGACAGCAGTGCCAGGGCCAGAAGCATCTTTGCATGCACTTATCTTTGCAGGCGTTTTTTGGGATTACACAGAAAATTTGCAACAGATAGAGATTTCTGAAATTTGGGGTGGATGGGAAGCAAAAAAATAACAACTGTGGCTTACAGATGCAGATTGGGCACTAAACAGATGCAAACACACAGACGCAGATTGCACACTATAAGGAGATGCAGCCACACAAAAGGCTCAAAAACACCTTAACCAATGGTCACAGAAATCCAAAACTGGAAACATAAATTATACCTTTGCGGGTTGGAGGGGGGGCCACTGCAGTAGTAGTCCACTAGCTAGAGAGAAGGAAGCAGTAAAAAATCCTGCCGATGGATAATCGATTCAGAGTGCAGCAATTCAATCAATCGATCAATCAAAATCTTTATTTATCCAGGTGAATATCATTGAGCAGAGCTCTTTTACAAGATGGACCTGGTTAGAACAGGGTCAGGTAACATCCATCATAAAAACATATAAATACATGTAAATAAGTATATAAACACAAACACAATGGTGCAGTAATAGGGGAGTCAAATGATAAAAGGAAGACAAGGCAAGTCATAACAGAGGAGGATTCAAATACAAGGGGGCAGATCCACTACTGAACCATGCAACTGTATATAAACCATGTTCTCTGTATAGAAGTACCAGTTAGTTCATTTGCCAGGGGCAGTCACTAGTACTAGCCATGGAAATGGCTTGGAGAACTGCCAACTAATGGCAGATGGGGTACCAGAAAGGGTATGTAATATGTAAGCGAAGGATAAACATTGTGACAAGTGAAGTCCCAAGGATAGGTCAGTAGAACTGATGCGGCGGTGGAGGCCTATGGGGAGAGGGAAAGGGGAGTTAGGACTTTTATATTATGTTTGCATGTAGATTGTGGATGAGTGCAGTATAGAGTTGTGAAAAGAAGGCTGGAGAAAGTGGGAAGATAGACCAGTATCAAAGGGAGGACAGAGACATCAAGGTGTTACATGAAAGCATGATGACAGACTAGGGCAAAGGAGGAGACAAGCACTAGAAGTAATTAGTTCATGGTTAAACGGTACAGATTAGCATGATGACAATTCATGGTCATGGGAAACAATTGCACTGATCATTTCTGAGACGTGAATATAAGAGCTTGAAAGATGAGATGCCGATGGGTGACCTCAGTTTCAGTTTTTTTTGCAATTTATTCCACAAGGAGGACAGTGTAAAGCTTATAGCAGCCCTGCCAAAGCGAGAGTTAACTTTGGGAACCATCAGTAGGAAAGATTTGCAACTTCTCAGGGGGTAATTGCCTATTGGTTTTATAGGAAGACAGTCTGTAATGTATTGGGGCAGTTTTTTGGAGACGGTTCTCAGGGTCCATAAGGCTGCATTTTTATCATGCCTGAATTGAAGAGAACTCCACCCCACTGATTGATATAGGGAGTAGTGGTTAGTGGAATAAGGCAGGCCTTTGACGAACCTCAAAGCTCTATGATATAATGTGTCAAGTTTGGTGAGGTAGGAAATGGGACAGTGACTGTAAAGGATGTCAGCAAAATCTATCAAAGATAGAAAGGTTGATTGTACCAGATGTAGTTTGGCATCTGTAGTTAAGAAGCGGGCTATCCTAAAGAACAGGCCAAGTCTCTGTCATAATTTTTTGAGTAATTCTTCAACGTGCTCTATAAAGGAGAGTCTATGGTCCAGCCATACTCCCAGGTATCTGAATTTAGGGACAAATTCCAACTTCTCGCCAAGAACTATAGTAATCTGCGGCACAGGATCTGATAGGGCTGAATTTACCAATTTGGGCAGAGGGAGAAAAGAGCATTGCTTTTGTTTTCTTGGCATTAAGTAATAGTTTTTTGTTTAGGAGTTGGTGTTGCAGCAGGTTGAACTCAGATTGAAGGTCATTACATGCAGATTGTAATGACAGGCGGCTTACATAAAGAACTGTGTCATCTGCAAACAGATGAATGTTGGCCTTAGTTATGCTTTCATCAATATTGTCGATGTATATTACAAATAAGATCAGTCCTAAGATATTACCCTGGGGAACACCTGTTAGGAGAGGTTTGAGAGTTGAGAGATCTCCTTCCACTTTCACCTGCTGGAAACGATCAGAGAGGTAGTTGTTGAACCACTGTAAAGATAATGGGTCAGTACCTAGTGAGGTCAGGGAAGAGAGTAGCAGAGAATGGTTGACAGTGTCGAAGGCCTTGCTCAGATCTAAGAATACGGCGCAGGTGTAATTCCTGTTGTCTAGCTATCTCTGCCAGTCATTAGTCACTTTGGCAAGTGCTGTGATGGTGCTATGTTTGGCTCTAAACCCTGATTGGACTGGATTAGCAGGTTATTAGCTTCTAGATACTGCCTCAGCTGGTTATTTATGACTTTTTCTAGTAATTTTGACAAGACCGGGAGAATCGAAATTGGTCTGTAATTATTTAGATCACAGGGATTTCCGGACTTTAACAGGGGTATGATGTGCGCTGTTTTCCATATTGAAGGAATGGATCCTTGAGTTAATGATAGGTTAAATAAATGGGTTATGGACACGGCTAACACATGGATGGCCACCTTCAAGAAATATGGGTCATGGGTATCTGCACCAGCACTTTTTTTTACATCCAGTTTTAGCAATAGGTCTTCAACTTCTTTCAGAGTAGTAGGACGCAAGGAGAAGACTGAATCAGTGATGCTAGGATCTGCACCTTGATTATCCACCTGACAGTGTATCAAATTTGCAGGGGAACTGTCAAAGGCTAAGCCTGCAGTCGCAAAGTGATTATTGAAGGCATCCAAAACTTCCTGTTTGTCACTAATGGTGTTATTGTTTAAGGAGATTTCATCAGGTAGTGAGCCACTGGACGTGTGACCAGAAAAGTCCTTGACAGTTTTCCAAAATTTTGTAGGATTTATAGAGGCAGAGAGGAATTCAGAATGATAGTATGCAGCTTTTGTAACTCTAACCATTCTAGTACACGAGTTTCGTCCTCTTTTGAACTTGCACCAGTCCGTAGCAGACTGGGTTTTGCCTGCTTTTTTCCATAGGTTATCTCTTTCAGTTAATGTAGATTTTAATAATGGTGTGAACCATCTACATGCATTTTTGGCTATTCGCACCTTAACTATAGAGGCATATTTATTTAGGGTGTCTAGGATAATTTTGCTGAATATGTCGAATGCTGATTGCATGTTTTTTGCCAAATAGAACTCTTGTCAATACAAGGAGTGTTTCAGTTTGTTTATGTAGGCAGTGAGATCAAAGTTCCGTCTATATCTCTTGGCAGCAAACTTTTGCAAAGTAGTAGGTTTGTTGCTTGATCTTATGCAAGCAATAAATGAGTGATCACGGATATCACTGAAGAAGGTGCCGGCAAAGGAGAAAAGATGTCATTTATTCACTAGGATAACATCTAGCAGGGAGCTGTTATCCACGTTCTTTTTATTTACTTGTGTTGGTTCAACAATGAGTTGTGATAATCTATGGTTGTCACAGAAAGCTATGAGAGGAGCGGCAGTTTTAGATAGCCAGTCTAAATTAAGATCCCCAAGAATAATTATTTCTGAGGATTGTTGTTTGATGATATTACTCAGATGAGGTAACAATTTTAGATTGGCAGAAGGAGGCCTATAGCACCGTATGATACATAATGTTGAAGTGTGCGAGATGGTGACTTGAAGAGACAGACATTCATAAGCATTTGCAACAGATAAAGCACTCAGACAGGATGCGGTATACCTATCCTTGACATAGATGGCAACCCCTCCACCCCTGGAGTGTCTGTCCTAAATAGTAAATAGTTAGGGATATTGACTTCCCTGTCGGAGGTGGCCGGTCTAAGCCAGGTTTCTGAAACCACTAGGATGCCTGGTCGAGTATGGAGGACCCAGGCCTGGATCATAGAGAACTTTTTTAACTGCCTGCATGCATTAATGTGAAGGAAACTCATGCCTTTCAGTGTGGCAAGGTCAGAGGGCAATGTGATTGCAGCTGGTGACTGCGGACTGAGCTCCACATTTCCTGAGCACAGGAGAAGAAGGAGTAAAAGTTTTCTTAGAGTGGCAATAGTAAGCTTTGTACTGGTAACCCCTTTACGTCATTGTGGGCCATCGTCCTGGGGGGTCGTGCCCCAACATTTTTTGCCCTTCCCACTAAGGGTGGCAAAGATGAGTACTCTGACTGCTATCTGTAGAGGTGAAGCCTCTATGATGTTGGTGGAAGTCATAAGCTGAGGTGGTAATTCACTTCGTGGGCTAGCGTTAAAGGTAATATGAAAATAGTGTTGAAGAATTGGGAAGTTGAAATGGCATATATCCACGTAGGGACAGGAACTAGTTACAGAGCAGATCAGATTAGTATCCACAGTAATAAAGGCTTGAGGTAGCATATATTGTGTGGTACAATAAAATGTGTCTGACTTGATGTCACACAATCACACACTACAGGTAATGTGCAGAAAATATAACAGTGCAGTACACTAACACTATATAAACAAATCTTTTAAACAGAATGAAAATATGCACTGCACCACAACAAACAGAAAATATTAAAAATTACTTCAAGTATTACTGTGTGTACATAAACACATAAATACTAACACACACTACTAGTACAAAACAATTAGAAAGGCTGCCTTTCTCGTGTGGCTCTCACTCTACCACAGATACGCCCATCCCCTGAAGCACACTTCAAAAGTGTCTGTCAGTACACAGGCTGAATATTCTAAATTAACATTCAAAATGCACAGAAAAGCAATCAACACTCAATGATCTAAGCACAGGAGGGTTTCCTATAGTCGATGTACTAAGTTTGGAACAAAATAATTGGATCAAAAAGTGATTTTTTTAAGTTTTTTTGATGGTTTGATTCTCACAGCTCTGAAAGCAAACTGTCTCCAGGTTTCCACTACATACACTATGCAGAACCGAGGCTGTGCAAGACAATATAGAGCCCATATGACCTGCCATCCCATGAATCAATGCAGACGTCACCTCAAATAGCAATAAACAGGAAATGTTACAAATGTTTTTTGTTAAAGGAGAGTAAAAAATGTTAATTTGGGTGAATTTTTCAGGGTTTTGCACCTCTGTAACTTTGTCCCCCTACACCAATTGACATAGAGTTTTCAGGATCCAGAGACCCTGGCCCAGACTCTATGCCCAACAAATCTCAAGCATATTGGCTGAACAGTGGCGGAATAATTCAGGTGCAAAAATCAGGGTTTAACCCAGAAGTGCTTAGTCAACTCTAATATACAGGTGATATATAGAGAATAATGCCTGTAATGGAAAATATGACAAAAAGTTAATATACACCCTCAGTGTGTGATGCCACATAAACCCCAAGATCAAAGCTCAAGGGGTTCATCCAGCATCACACACTAAGAGTGTTTATTAAATTCAAGATTCACTCCATCCCATGCATTACTTTTTATAATTTCTGATGATCAATTTTTGCCAACCAGAAAGTATAAAAACTTAACAAGGCACAGTGAGAAAGTAGGATTTAAGCATGATTCAACATTGGATGTTTAAACAGTAAAAGCAAAGCAGGATTATGTAGTTTGAAAAAAATATTAAAATATCTGTACAGGAACAATTCAGAAAACTTTTAAGTAGAGAATCAACTGAATTCAACTAAATTAAGAGAACTACAAAATGGGTGAACACTGGTCTGAGAAGCAGCCAAAAAAGCCAATTTTTTTAAAACTCTCATTTTAACTTTGGAATGCACACTGTTTGTGGCACAATTATGTGAACATTTAGATTCCATTAAAAAGTAAAAAAAAACAGTTCTAAATGAAGAAAATCTTTAAACTGTTGGTCAATGTAATGTCTTCCATAGATCTTGCCTGAGCTCCAGTAACATGAGATTTCTGTTTCCATGGAAAATCTGTTTGCATGAGGCCATGGCTGCTAGGCTATTTTGATGTTAATCAGATTTATTTATTCTCTGTTTATTACTAGATTTAGTTAGTATTTACTGTGTAGTCTCTTTATTATGAGGTGTTTTAAATACGACTGCATCCGTTCTCATAACCACAGTGGGAAGTGAAAGTGACAGTAGCTGTGTGGCTGTGGGAATGAAGCTCTAGCTTACAGAGTCTGAGGTAGTGCATGTATGCCATAATAACCAGCCAGTTATTATGGAAAATAACAACTGGCTGATACCAAAGAAACAATTGCTGACCAGTTATTTACACGTATTTTTATATAGAATAACTGGTCATCAATTTTTGTTGATGTTGATGACCAGTTATAACTTGCTGTAACATCTGGTCAGCTATTACTGCAAACACACAGATTAGAAGAAAAAAGCTGTGCTAGAGACTGACTCTCTTACTCTGTCTTGAGTGCAGCAGTCATTTTTGACTAAAATAAATCTAAAAAACCCTTTCTTTGTAAAGGACCTACACATAAGGCACAAAATACAGACTAAGAAGACAGCTGCACTCAAGATAAAGTTCTGTGTGTCAAACACAGCATTAACTGAAACACCATCTTTCACAGTGAAGCCAATTTGGTGCAGTTTATCTTGGAGTCAGCATGATTTCTTAGACAAAGTGAGTGTAATAAAACTAATGTGAGAAAAAGCATTCACAGCTCTGCCAAGGTTTTTCACAGTGCCAGTGAGAAACATCTTTTCATTATTTTTTTGTAAATAGCTAACATTTTGGGGGGTAGAAAAAAAATGATGCACAGTTATTATATAAAATAAATCATGGGATGGTGTAATTACTTGAATTTAATACACAGCCTCAGTGTGTGTGATGCTTGATAAACCCCTAGGGCTTCACTATCAGTGTTTATGCAGCATCACACGTTTATTCCAAGACACATCAAGTATCACATTTGACCCTTTTTGGCCTATTTTTCTCTTATCTACAGCTTAGACAACATGGAATTTTGTTCCTAAATGTTTAGGGTTGCAGGGGTTTGGGCCAAGAATGTGCCTTTTGAAGGTTTTCTGGAAAAAAATATTAATTGGTTCCAGAGTTATAAAGTTTTGAAATGTGGCTTTTGAGCATGCGCACCATAGTTTCAGGTTAACCCTCCAATACAACACATAAATTTACTTTTCATGAGATGTTTTACTTCCCATAATTAGTGATTTTCATGTCACAATGAACATTTCAAGTTGCGACAGCTACCATATTGTTTTTGGAAAAAAAAAAAAATAGACACATGAATCTTGCTAAACAGGACCTGTTAAATAAGACTACGTTGTTTATTTTTCCCCCCAAAAAAATCTGCAAATACCATTTTAGCATGTTCTGTGTCAGATTATTGAAGTGGTCAATTTATATGTCGCACACTGCAAATTTTGGTTTTTAAATTTTAAGTCTGCAACACTAAAATTTGTGACACTGGACTTCCAATGATGTCACCCAAGGGAATAGTGGATTAGGAAAACTAAACTTCATGTGTCCACCTTGAAACCAACAGAAATCTTAGCACAACTGGCAGAAAACTGCAGTAGCAAGGGGGCCAACTTGAAAAAAATCAAGATTCAGGCTCACTGAAGGAAAACAAATCAAAGATGTACCACTCAACATCAGAGCCCCAGCAATTCTTCATCTCAAATCTTTGCTTATACAGAGGGATCGGAGGCCGAGAAAGAGGAGACATTGCATGGTGCTGCCTTTGACAAAGCTAGTACAGCAGCTATTCTGAAATCTTTGCAAAGGATTGATAGCAATGTGACAGAAATTAAATGGGACTTTTGAAAGCTTGAACAGCAGACCACAGTGGTGGAGGAAACTGTTATGGAACTGAGAGAAGAAACTGTTACACTGTGCCACACTGTTCTCTACCTGCATTGGTGGGAGAGAGAACTGACTGAAAAATCTGAGGATGCAGAGGCTTAGGGGGTGCAAAAAAAGTGCAGTTTTTGGGTTTCCCAAAGACTCAGAACAACCACATTTAAACCTATTCCTAATTACCTGGCTACAGACCAAGCTGGGAAGACTTACACATTGAGATCAAAAGGGCTCATAGAGCTAAACGGACAAAGCCTGGTGTCCGGCCCCCCCATGCTCAATTGTGGCAAAATTCCTCAAATGCACTGTTCCACTGTCCTCCCCCCCACACACAAACACACTGCATGTCACTTTTTGCACCTTCTGTGAGATGGATCAAGGGCACATAATGGCTGCCTTTTTCATTGATCTGGCCAAAGCTTTCAATCTGGTGCTCCATCCACTCCTGCTGGACCATCTGAGCTCTCCTGGCTTCATAGTTTCTGCTGTTAATTGGTTTCATTGCTACTTCATGGGCCATCAACAATTGGTAAAGGTAGAAGGCATCCTGTCACCTCCACTACCAATCCGGGCTGGGGTCCCACATGGCTTCATCCTGAGTCCCATCCTCTTCTCCATTTTCCTGAATGTCCTCCCCTCTACCTGTGCCAACTCACATATTCACATATGTATTGATGATACAGACATCTTTGCCTCCAGTCCCTTCAGCAGGACTTCAGCAATGTTCTGCACTAGATCCAATATAACCATCTCATAGTTAACACTAAAAAATGGCATCCATGACCTTGGGTACCAATCAGAAACTGCTAAGACTCATGGCCTCTCAGTTTTTACCACACTGGATGGCACCTCCCTTGAAGCAGAGCAGTCCTTCAAGTATCTTGGTGTATGACTTGACAATAGTCTTGACTTCTTAGCCCACATTGATGCCATTCATGCAACTCTCTGTTCCAAGCTAGCTGTACCACAACAAAGATTGATTTTCTCTGCAGGGATCTTGTTACTAGAATGGTGTTCCCTGTCTTTGACTACACGGATATGTTCTATGACACTATCTGCTCCACTTGTCTTGCCAGACTAGACACCCTCTGTAACTCCTTCTCACCACTTTTCCTTCCATTACAGGGGCCATTGCATTTTCTCTACTTCTCACTCCCACTCAGCTGCTGGGCAATCTGCTTTCTCCTATTTTTTTATTTTATTTAAAAGTTTCAAAGGTACAGGATGAATTCCATGAGAAGCAAGTCTTGTTTACAGAATGTCCCAACTTATGGTTATAAAAACCACCACCAAAAACAATATAAAGCTAAACAAAACCACAGACTATACACAAATCAGGTAGTAAAACATTGCAATGAGCTTGTTCCTGCAACAGCAATTTTTATAAACCCTGTTTAAAAGAGCCAGTGGTGGAACAATTTCTGAGCTGTGAGGGATAAGCTATACCAGGAAAAAGGGGCACCATAAGAAAAACATTCTTTGCCAAAGTGTGTAAAACATTTGGAATGAAAATAATGTGCTGCAGCACATCTCTGAAACTGTATTTATGAACAGGAACAATTAACTTTTGGGATAAATAAGTAGGGGGTTGGTTGTTGGCCAATTTATAAATAACTGCACCTAGAAGAGGGGTAATAGCCAGTTTAACTGATGTAATAAAGAACAATGATGCTCATCCCATTTTTGTTTTCAAGGTAAAACATAACAATTGAAAATAAACAATGTTTGAGGGTAGGAGATGCAAATCAAGAGCACAGCAATAAATAATATTGTCATAATCAAGACTGTGAAGAATTGCTTGGCCAGTGATGTGTTTATGATCCGAAGTTGAAAAACAGTGTCTGGCATTCTTTAAGTGCCCAAACACTGACAAATTGTGGATACAGTTTTGTTAATATGTAGTTTGAAAGTCAAAGAAGAATGACAAATAAGGCCAAGATACTTAACTTCATAAAGAATTTCCAATGGATGATTCTTCAAGTGAATATAAAAGGAAGAATCTACCAAAGACAATGACTATTTGAACCCAAACAGCATTGCCTGTGACTTTCTACTTTTTAAAAGTAAAAAGTTATCCAAGAACCAGTTCACCACTTTATCAAAGTCACTCTGAAGAGTTGTGGCAAGAACTATATGACTAATATTGACTTCCATTCCTCTGGAATCAAATCCCCTCCTCCACATGCCTCTCCTCCTCCTCCCCTGGTTCCATCAGGCAGCAGTTGAAGCTCCAACCCCACCTCATCTGGTCCTGTTTCTGTTACCCTTCCACTTGGCAGCTCTCCAGCCTGAGCATAAACCCTCCTTGGTAAGGCATCCAGCTGGGTCCCCACTATCCTCCTATTGGTTTCACTTTGTCACCACCTCTGTTCTTCCCTCCATCATTAGACCAGACATAAGCTTGTCCAACAGGTCTCTTGCCCATTTTCAGCATTGTATTTGCATGCCATGTATTGCTGCTGCTTTTACCATTGCTCTTGTTCAGGTTTCTTATTGAGCTGTGACCGCACTTTATTCTCTGTCCCAACTATTTCTGCATTTATTTTACAAAATGCTGTGTTTACTGATTTATTATTGTAGAATTTACTGTTGTTCTTCCACTGTTCCCTTCCCCTCCCCTCCCCGGGTCACACCTGGAAATGAGCTTTGGCTCAGTGTGTCTCTCCCAGTTGCCAATTTTCAAATAAGTAAAGAGCGGTTACTATAAAGAACATACTTGAAGAAGGGACTTAAACTTTAATGGGCAATGGATATATGTGGATTAAGATTACCCTCTGACCATACTTAAGAAGTGGAAACAGGTCCACAAGGCTCTGAAAGGGAAAGAAATAGAAGCACAAATGAGATCTCAGCTGAAGCTTCTCTTGCATGGGGAGAAGGGAGAGACGCTTTATGAGAACCTGATACAGGCCAGTAAATTCCTCTTCACAGTAGGGGTTGAGCTACCTGATCCTCCTAATGAATCTTATGAAAGAGAACTGCAGCAATTAACATGGGCTGTGGTGGAATATAAGTAAGCTGACAGGGACTGAACTCAGCAACGCTGGTAGAGCTGGGGAGATCTGAACCAAAGAAGTAGGTGAAAATCTTGATCCCTCAGAAGCAGTGAAAATGTCAGCAGTTGAGTACTTTTCTGTCTGTCTTTAATTGAGTTTAGCCACAGACTTCGCTCATACTATGTAGACCCAGAATAACCTGTCATTTTCCACCCAAACTGGCTGAAGGAGACCCCCCCCAGTGACATTCCCAAAAGACTAGGCTGTGGGGGAATACACTGATCCCATTTGCCTCATTTTTCCCTAAGAGGGTGATATCCATGCAGGGTTTGCGATGGTCCAGCTAGGAAGGCACAATTCCTCTTCCATTTGAGAGGGATCAGGTAGGATCTGGGATCATTCCATGTACGAACCTTGAAAGAAAGCGTACACATGGATCTTGATACGGTGGGTGGGATTAGGGGAACATACATCATGGATACAGATCCTCAGGCTCTTAAACCCACTGAGATGCCACATTCTGCAAGTGAGACCTTTGAAACTGCTTTGGATAGCAGGTACCTCTCCCCTATGTCATGTATTCCCAATCGATAAAATCAATTGCAGACATGGCGGTGATGCCATGTAGCAAAGCACAGGAGGAGGTAGTAGAAACAGATTCCAGTTACATAGAATCACATTGAGTGTGAGATGGTGGACCTGATTTATTGAGAACTCAGGTCTCAGTCATAAAAAAGAAATTAAGAACCACTGTAGGCAGTTTTAACACACCTGGACAATTTAATGTGGGACTTTAACACATCCTTCTGCATAAAAAGACTTGCTGATGGGTTTGATGTTGCAATGCTAACTTGTTGGGATAATGGAGGCGGACTTTAATCTTCTCTTTTTGATCATTCCAGATACTGTACATGTGAATTATCTCTTTTTGGGGGGAGTAGTTATGAGCACATAGAGGGACAAATGCTGGAGGGCACAAAAGGATACAGATGGTGTCCAGCCTTCTAAAGGGAATGAACAGAACTAATTATTAAATTAACTCAGGTCAGAGGAGAACTACCCACCCCATTCAGTGCAGGGTCCACATGGGGCAGGGGTGGGGGGTTAGACATACTGGAATTCACACTATCTCAGCTACTTCAGAGGGCACCCACTGTCAGTAGCTGTGTGCTGTGGATGGAGGGCGGGTATCTGATAGAAAACCTCAGGAGAGGAGGTTTTCCCTCTAGGGTTCTTAGGAAACATTTTGCAGCAGGCCTGTTCTCCCTGGAAGAGGACTAGGTCCCAGTGTCCACCCAATTTGGATCAGTGGGTTTGCACTGTTCTCTTGTTACTGAATGTTGTATTGTCACCCATTGTGCAGTTTAATTATTCTTATATGTTCACAGCTCTTATACTGTATATTGGGACAGGAAGGAAATGCTAAATATCAGTTTATATTATTCAAGATGTCCACAAGGCATATTCCAGGGTCACTAACTGAGAAGGGTGGCCACCTACTTCAGAGGTTCTAACCCCACCATACAGTACTCTAAAGAAAATGTGTCACCACAGAAAGAATTTTTGTCTACAATGTCTGAGGCAACTGGATACAATGGTCTGGTTGTATGATTTAAATAACAAATTTTATGTCTCCTTTAACCTAGTCACCTAGAATGTGAAAGGCCTGGGGTTGGAGGTTAAGAAGGACAGAACCTTGAAGGAGCTCAAGAATGACCAGTGTGATGTTGGGCTGCTTTAAGAAACCAGGCTAACACCTCAAGAATACCTCAAACTCAGACAAATTTGAGTAGGGCAAGTGGTTGTGGCATCTCATCCCCATAGTAAAGGAGCAGGGATGGCCATCCTTCTCTGCAAAGGACTTCCATGGCAGATTAAACAGTCATGCACAGACAGGAAGGGAGAATGGCTATTTTCACATTGGTACAGGGGTCAGCAGTGATTCATGGAGTCAGTGTTTATAGCCCAGCCCCTGCAACCCCTGACTTGTTCCTGGATTTGTTCAGAAAGCTGACTGCACTACCAGATGGGGAGATAGTGCTGGAAGGAGACAGGAACTCGGTGGAAGACCCCAGTCTCAAGTAAATCCACTGGGCTCAAAATGCAAACAGGGTAGCAGCACATATTCTAGAGGGCACTGCAGGGCAAACTTGGCATTATGAATCCTTGAAGGCAATGGAATCCCAGAGGGAGAAATTACACATTTTTCTCAGCTCCCAACAATAATTATTCGAGAAATGATAGAATCTATATCCCAAGACCATGCTTTTCCAAAGTACAATGGTATGAAATAGGGCAAGTCACCCTGTCTGACCATGCATTGGTGCAGGACCTGGGGTTAAACAGGAGAGACTGCTCTGGTGTCTGAACACAGGCCATATGAATGAAAAGCTTTTCTGCAATAAAATAAGGGAGGCAATAGCCACATACATTGAATGTAGCACTGAAGGAGAAGCCAACCATAGCATGCTCTGGAATGTGCTTAAAGAGCTGTTGCATAGACACATGATAACATATAGGCCCATAAAAAGAAGCATGTAAGAGAAAGAGAGGTAGGACTCACAAAAAAAATGGCAAACTTACAAATGCAATGTAAACAGATGGGGCAGCAGGACAAATTAAGAAGGTCAGGGAGGATTTAAATCAGTGGGGTCTGAAAAAATCAAAAACTTATTTGAGGTATATTAACCAGGCATATTACAAACATAGGGATAGGCCAGTAAACCTTTCACTTTCTGCCTAAGCAAAACATAGTCCAATAGATATATACACAAAATTAAAAAGGCAGGGACATTATGAGTTAAACCCAAAAACTACTGCTACATAATTTGGAGAATTCTACACTAGACTGGATAACAAAGAGCAAGGAGTGGAACACAGAGAATACAAAACTTCCTAGAAAAAGTGCACCTTCCAGAAAGGTTTGAATCTGAGGTGGTAATAAAGCAGCAGCCCACAAACAAATCACTGGATATGGACAGGTTCCTGGGAAATTTTATAAGATTTTCCCCAGATCTGATGCCCTTAATGCACACAGTTTTCTCTGTGATTCAGGTTAATGGAACCCCGCACACCATCCTGGCAATAGGCACTTATTTCCAGGTAAGGACCCTACACAATATGAGTTTTATGGGCCCATCACCCTGTTAAATCAGGACATGAAAATACTCACAAAAATATTGGCCAACAGGTTGCAAGTAGTTATAGGTTCATAAATATACCCTTATCAAACAGGGATCATATCATGCAGAACCACTCAAGACAATGTAAGGAGGCTGCTTAATGTTATTTCAGTAATCAAGGGCTATAAACTCACCACAGCAGTAATTACCATAAATGCAGAAAAGGTCTTCTACTGCCTAAACTAGTGTTTCCTTAATAAACCCCTGGAGGCCATTAAAATAGGGGACAAGTCCAGAAATTGGGTCCAGACAATATATGGTACTCCTGGAGCCCAAGTTAGGGTTAATGGAGTATATTCAGAGAAAATACAGCTAGAGAGTGGAACTAGGCAGGGGTGCCTATTATCATTCCTCCTGTTTGCTTTGAGCATAGTGCCTCTGGCAGCCATTGTTAGAGCATTAGGATCTCTAGCGGGCATCAGGGTGAATGGTGATGAAGTCAAGGTAGTGCTGTACGAAGATGACACCTCCTCTTCATGAATAACCCCATCAAAATATTCCAGTGGAATTAAAAGTTATAAATGATTATGGGGCTGTATTAAGGTATAAAGCCAATGACAGATCTCTGCTCATCAGAAATCTGTGTTTGATACAAACTACTTACCTCTCATCTCCTCTCCAGCATGGTGGCAGATTTAAAATGGTGGGATGCTTCTCCCTTATCGATCACAGGTCAGGTCAGGGTGCTTCTTATTAACATCCTCCCCAGACTGCTTTACCTATTTTCTTCCCTACCTATGCTAATTAAAAAAAAGAACCTGGGGCAGAATTAAGACAAGATGGTCAAATTTCATATGGACAGAGAAGCAAACAAGGCTTCCATGGCATTTTCTGACCCTAGATATGCAAAGTCTGGCCTAAGGGTACCAGATATATAGCTTTATTACTACACATGTTAGACAGTATCTGCAAGTCTTCCTACACCAGGATAAAGTGCTGGGGTGGGTGATATTGGAAGGAGCAGACATAGCGAGGGAGGCAGTTTTCAATCAATTAGCACTAAAATCAGATTACTAATCCATGGACTCATTCCCTTCTACTAGCATGGCAACAGTTGCTTAAAAGGGAGGGCACACCCACAGGCATCTGCAGGTTAACACCTATCAAGTCACAAAGGGGCTTCCTCCCAGTGTGGATGGATTCCATCCATGGGAGATGGAAGAGTAAGAGACTTGACAGATTGGGGGATCTGTTACTCGAGGGAATGGTCAAAGACTTTGTAGCACCCTAAAAGGATTTTAATCTGCCAAATAGAGATTTCTATTGCTGTTTACAAGTGAAGCACTTCATCATGAAAACCACCAACAAACAAAGACTGCAGGAAAATCTGGGCCCCATTAGTGGGTGGTTTCCAAGAAGGAACCATCACCATGTACACTGTGCCTAAACTTTATAAAACTGGCAAACCCCCAGAGGTAACCCCGAGGACAGCCATTCAAGCCAAATGGGAGAAGGAGGCTGGGTCAGATTGTTAGCAAAGTAGTGGGAGTTGTGTTGGCAATAGCACAAACATGACAGTGTCAAATTCTTGGAGAGAGCACACGTGGAAAGTGCTTAGTCAATATTTTTGTATGCCTGTGATCATGGTGCACATTGACTCCTCCTATTCGAACAAATGCTGGTGAGGCTGCCATATGAGGACACATCACTAACAAACAGTATTTTTTTGGTGCTGTCCCTATTTAGCACAGTTCTGGATGGAGATACCCAAATTGATAGGGGAAATCTTTTGAACTGCACCATCACAGCATATAAAACATTTGATCTGTGGCTTCCTGCCACAGGATATTCAGTCTAACAATAAGAGATATCATTTCACCATCTTAATGCCTACAGCCACTAAAGCAACAACACAGAAATGGCTTCTCCCAACCCCTGGGGTATGAGGGATGCTTGGTGAACTGTAAAAAAATCCTACTATTAGACTGGATGACAGCCAAACTTAAAGAAACCACAGAGAAAATCAAATCCAGATGTCTCCCTTTTTTCTCATTTGTAGAATCCATGACCTCCAGTGCTCGAGCAAATAGCCAACTTACCACAGGTAGATTTATTGGGTCATTTGGCAGTAAGAGCTGGTAGTAATACAGAGGTCAGCAGAGGGAGATGAACACACTGGCAATTCAAATGTGGAGTTAGGTATGGACCCACTGCACTTAGACTGGCCATTTCTGTCATAGGTACTCTGTGTCATTCTAATTTGTGATCAAATAGTATACCACTGATTGAGTTGATTACTATTCTTTATGTGTATTATATGCATTATTCTGAATGCTGTTGTATGAGATGTTTCTTTAGTTAAATGGATTAAGTAATATTCTGTATTTGTAAGAAAATAAATTGGTGATACTAAAATTTCTGGTGCACACTAAAACTGGAATTCTGATGTCACACCTAAATGTGCAGCACAAGAATTCCATTTTTTCCATCTCACATATGTTTACTCATAACTTGATCATTTAACAATACATATTTTAGTCCCAAATTTGAAATATACTGTTTACATGACCCTACCTCATGAACAACAATGGTGGAATTTTCAAGTACAGGTCAAAGGCTGAGCCAAGAATTTTCATAGCACACATTTAAGTGTAACACTAAACTGCTACACTAAAATTTGTGCCACTACAATTTTCTGTGTTCGCCAACAATGGAATTCTTGGTTCATACTTAAATGTGTGACCCAAGAATTCCAGTGCATGCAAAAAAATTGTGTGTCACATTTACATGTGCAACATGAGAATTTCATTTTTACGTTCACTTGCGCACATGCGCAAGGAACATTTGTAGCAGCACACTTGGAGTGTGCTCCCTCCCACCCAATGCACTGCCCTCGAGCAGGCATGGCGTGTCCTGCACCAATGGGTGCAGGAGCTCAGTATGACAGCGGTGTTCCTCTGCTTCAAAGGAAAGCACCACTGCCATACTGAGCGCCGCCTCCCCCTTGCGTCACGCTGCTACCTCCCTCCCCGCGCACGTCACGCCGCGCCCCCAAAGGTTTGGTGCCATGCTGGGAGCCCATCCCAGCATGGCAAATGTTGTTTGCCGATGGGGATGCCCAATCCCGTGTCAGCTCCACAGCTCCACAGCCCCCCCAAGCCATCCTGCTGCCATGCTGGGAGACCACCCCAGTGTGGCAAATCGTCGTTTACTTTGCCGACGGGGGTGCCCAATCCCCCGTCGGCTCCTCGCTTCCATGTAGTTTGCCGATGGGTGCCCAATCCCCATCAGCTCCTCAGCCCCCAGCCATCTTCTGCCATGCTGGGAGCCCACCCCAACATGGCAAAGGTCACCGTCGTCTTTTTTTAACCTGGAAAAAAAAGCGTTCGCCAGCGCGTCTCCCAGCCCCCTCCACAACCGCACCCACCCACTGCACCCAGCCTCCCACACCCTCACCCCATACTTACCTCCAGACTCGTGTGACGATCTTCGGTGGACCGGGAACACATCTGCACTCTTCAAAGTCGACCACGAACTGAGGAAATGCGGTAAGCTGTATAATGGGCTACATAGGGGGGTTTCAACTTTATTGCCTATCTCAGTCATTTTTTGGAATTTTTGCACCAAATTTTCAACATGGGGTTTCTGGGACCCCTTCTCATGACTGATGTCACTGTCATGGAGTTATTCGGGCTCGAAGAGTGATTTCGCAGGCACTGTGCAGTCACTGCATGAAATCACCCTTCAGCCTTGAATAACACCATGACAGTGACATCATTCATGAGAAGGGGTCCCAAAAACCCCATGTTGAAAATGTTGCAAAAATTCCAAAATGACTGTTTACGAGGTATGCTTGCACAGTTCACGCAGGCCTCCTCGTAGTTCGCGAATTTTCAATATTTTCACTCCAGATTTTCAACATTGCCATTTTATCACACCTTCTTATAGAGTTGTACAGCTTTCATTTTCACATCTCACCCAAAATGTGTTTCCCGCCCATGTAGCACAATGGCAGTCAGTGTGAAATCAATGTATGGAACGCATTAAGAAAATCACGATGACACTGTTCATGAGCAGAGGTCTTAAAATGGCTATGTTGAAATTTGGTGAAAATTCCTAAAATGACTGTTTTATGAGCTGCGTTATGCAGTTCATACGCATACTACACGCTTGCGTAATTTTCAATATTTGCACCCAGATTTTCAACATTGCCATTTTACCACACCTCCTCATGAGCAGTACAGCTGTCATTTTCACATCCTGCCCAAAATGTGTTTCTGCCATGTAGCACACAATAGCGCAGTCGGTGTGCGAACTCAATGTATGGGGCACATTAAGAAAATCACAGTCACACTGATCATGAGCAGAGGTCTCAAAATGGCTGTGCTGAAAATTTAGTGAAAAAATTCCTAAAAATGACTTTTATGACACTGCGTTGCGCAGTTCCTACGCACGCTTGTAAGTTTGCAAATTTTCAATAATTTCACTCCAGATTTTCAACATTGCCATTTTACCACACCTCCTTATGAGCAGTACAGCTGTCATTTTTCACATCCTGCCCAAAATGTCTTTCCGCCCATGTAGTGCACAATGGCGCAGTCGGTGTGCGAAATCAATGTATGGGACACAGTAAGAAAATCACAGTGACACTGTTCATTAGCAGAGGTTTTAAAATGGCAATGTTGAAAATTTGGTGAAAAATCCTACAAATGACTGTTCTGACGTCGTTGCACAGTTCCTGTAGGTTTTGCAATTTTCAATATTTCCACCCAGATTTTCAACATTGCCATTTTACCACGCTTCTTATGAGCAGTACAGCTGTCATTTTTCACATCCTCCCCAAAACGTGTTTCCACCTATGTAGCGCACAATGGGGGTAACAACAAGGTCATGCTGACAATTTATTGTGCAAATACCAGCAATCGCACAGGGCATTAGGGTAAAGCACCATACATGCCAAACACCACTGCAAATACCTGCAAGCGAATGTTCTGCATTGACAAATGCTTGTTATGTCTCACATACTATTACTCATAACTTGACCATTTTTCCAATATTTTAGACCCACATTTTGAACATACTGTTTACAATGCCCTTCCTCATGAAAAAGGATGGTGGGAATTTTCAAGTCCAGGTAGAAAGGCAAGCTGTGAATTTTTGTGTTGCACCCCCTGTGGGGCCTGCACTTCTTGTGTACCCACAGACAGAAATCTATGATATCCAAATTGCAACACTACTTCTGGGGCCTACACTTCTGCAACTGCAGATGTAAGACATACACACTGACTTCTGCTGCTGCATGTAGAAGTCTGTGATACCCAAATGGCAACACTACTTCTATCTGCAGAAGCGCAGGTCCCTGTGGACCAGTACTTCTGCAGCCACAGGTGCTCTTGCACACTGTAAGACATCCACACACACTTCTGGCTGCAAAAGCACAGGCCTCTGTGGGGCCTGCACTTCTGCACCTGCACATACAAATCCACATAGGTAGCACATCAGTGCTACTGTATTTGTGTCTTCTGGAAACTGTTTATGAACATAGGTACATAGGAGCATAGGTAATATAGCCAGAAGGGAGGTTAATGCCCATCTTGCCTGTCTGACAATTTCTCAGTAATGTAGACCTCCAAACTCTCCTTCCTTTAAGGAGTTGTCCAACCTGTCTTTAAAGATATTCAGATTTTTGGTAGTAGCTACTGCCTCAGGCAAACTACTTCCAAGATGGATCACCCTTAGAGTAAACCAGCTTCCTCTCCTGACAGTCTTAAACTATTTAGCTTGCGGCTGGAATTTATATTTTCTTGTTTCACTACTGAATGTCCATAGTTCCAAATACAAACAATTTCTCATAGCCTCACTTTTTAAAGCTTTATACACTGTAATAAGATCCCTTCTTAGTCTTCTGATCCCCAATTAATACAATTCCAGACTACCTAATCTCTGTTCATATGACTGAGTATTGAAACCCATTTTTGTGGTCCTCCTCTGGACCCTTTCCAATTTTGTGATGTCACTCATATTTCGTGGTGACCAGAACTGGCCACAGTATTCAACATATGGCCTAAACAATGCCCTGTACATTGGCTACACCACTTCTCTGCTCCTATGCTCTATATTCTTCCTAATGCATCTCATTGTCTTGTCACATTTAATGACAGTCTCATTATGATGTTTAGTAAATTTTAGCTTATCTGTTATAGTTATTCCCAAACCCCTTTCATTTTCAGTGACTTTGAGGACTCTGTTTCCTAATTTATAGACTGCCCTAATATTGTTATTGCCCAAGTGCATTACCATACACTTGACTAGATTGAAGCTCATTTTGTACCTAATTGACCATTCATGTACTGTAAATCATCCAATTCACTCTGCAGTGACCTAACCTGTTCCTCCATATCCACTATATGTCCTAGCTTTGTATCATCAGCAAATTTGTATGCCAACCCCCTCTGTCTATTTCATATTTGATACATAAATATTAAATACAGTTGGTCCCAGCACCAAACCTTGCGGGGCCCCACTAGCTACCTGTATCTCTCAGAATCTTCCCCTTTCACTTGTACCCTCTATGATCTATTACTCAGCCAAGATCTTGTCCATGCTATAGTCTTGCTATTTATTCCTATGGTTCCCAGGCAAATAATTAGGATACATCACATCCACTGATTTTCCTTCATCCAGTGCTAGACTCACCCTTTCAAAAAAACTAATTAGATTTGTTAGGCAAAAGTGAAGACCTCTACTTCCTGAAACCATGATGAGTTTCGTCCCCTAGGTCATTACTATTCAGATGTTCCTTGATTATACGTCTTATAAAAATGTCCATAATTTTCCCTAAGATGGATGTAAAGCTTACCAGCCTGTAATTTCCTTTATCAGCACTGCTCCCTTTCTTATGGATGGGGGTGACAATAGTTAATCTCCATGCTATTTCCAGTGATTTATTAAAGAGCCAAGCAACTAGTCCCTTTAGTATACTGGCCAACTCCTTTAATAATTTTGGTGTATCCCATCAGGTCCCTGACATGTGTTTGTATCTAAATTATTCAAAGCCTTATACACATTTTTCTCTGTAATCAATAGCGTAATGTCCTGATTTTCAATTTCCACCATATTTAACTCAGATTGCCAATATACTGACCCAAAAAGTTATTAAATACATTTGCCACTTCTATGTTGTTATCTATCCTGCTATTCCCTTCTACTGTATTAATTGTTCCATCATGTTTCACTCTCTTTCTCTTCAATTACATATGCCCAAAACAACTTTGGATTACTTTTAGAATTTCTGGCAATATCTTCTTTTTTCTCCTTTTAGCTTTCCTAATTAAACTTTTACACTCTTGGGCTACTACAAAGCCCCTTTCCCATAAATCTTGTTTTCTCTGTGTCTTATGATCTTTTGAATTATCTCTTTTTTTGCCTAATGTTTTTCATTGCTTTCCTGTATAACCATAATGGTATCTTACCATTCTCATTATATTTGTTCCTTTGTGGTACATATTTGAATTCCTAATCCTTTTAGTCTCTCCCATGTATCACTGACATTTGTTAGTCATTTCCTCCCTCCATCTCCAGTTATACAAATCCATACTCATTGATTTAAAGTCTGCACTTTGTAATAGCTATATTTAGTTGTTCCAATATCCTTTCTCTTAACTTTCTCTATTGTTAAAGTTACCATTTGGTGTTCACTATCTCCTTCCATTTCTTGTGTTGTACAGTACAATGCTTAATATTGTCTCCCAAATCACTTAGTACAACATCAAGAATGTTGTTACCCCTAGTTGGTTCCCCAACTTTCTGCTGAAAGTTAAGATTTTAAATATTCATGGCTAACTGGTTATCCTATGGACAACTACCTTTGCCATGGGGGTCATGTGAAGCAGCTGAGCTGAGAGTAGCTTGGCTGGAGGGGCTGTGCCTAAGGATACAAAATAGGGCATCATCTTCCCCCCAAAACACTTTATATCTGGACTATGAGTTATTAGCCTGCTGCTCCAGAACTCATGAAATTGGAATCTGAACTTTTGACCGAGTTGAACATGCTTAAAAACCAAAAACTGAAGATTTAACTGTTGGCTTGGAGATCTCTACATCCAAGATGGTGACCAAGCAGCTTGAGGTTGAGCTAAGTGAAATGAGCCAGGAGCTCATGGAAATCAAGCTGTTTATGGGCACTATTACTGGTCAACTGTCACACATGAATCTTACCCCTGGTGTCCATAAAAGGGGTGGTGGATAGATTTGGATCCAGAATTAATGAAGCAGAGAAGTGTGTGAGCAAACTTGAGGACTGGACCTATTTGACTGAACACCAAGTTTCTGCATTGGAATGGGAGCGCCAAACACTCTGGAGCACATCCAGCAGTTCAGGTACCTGGACATCACAATCAACTCCACACTGTCGTATGTCCAACACATAGACAGTACAGCTAGGGTGATCAACACAAGAACAGGGATTCTTTACCATCACAAGCACTGTTTAACATATGAAGCACTGAATCTGGCCATCAACAGTTCAATAGTCTCCCTCATCGACTATGGCCTGGCTATTTACAGGTCGATGACTGACACGGCCCTGCACCGCATCTCCATTGCACTAAACAAGGCATGCCACATTCTCACAGGTGCTGCAAGACTCATGCACACCTATGATCTCTACAGCTGGACAAAATGGCTCCAACTGAAGGATAGAATAAAATACCAATCCTGCCTCCTCGCCAAGAAAGGCTTTCTTAATCAACTACCTGCAGAGGTCTAGAACCTCCTAATACTGCACTCAAGCACCTGACTCACAAGAAACTCCACCACTCAGATCTACAAAGTGCCTAGATGCTGCACTGCCTTGGCACAACCTGCTTTCTGCTATTGTGCACCTCTCTGGACCAGTGCTTTACCACCTGACATTACCGGTGCTGCAACTATTGGCTCATTGAATGGCAAACTTCGACAGCACCTTACTACAACCAGCAACTGTGGCTGCTATCATTAGCACCCTCTTTTAACTACAACCACCTACTTGCACTTTGACTCATGTCAACACTATATGTTGATGCATCCAATCTCAGCACTTCAGGTCACCATTCTACCTCACACCCAGTGCCTTACCTACACCTCCCACACATGACACCCACTCCCACTCCCCCGTCATCCCAAAAGCCTGCTCCTCCTACTTTCCTCTATGTGTTTGCAACTAAGTAAGGTGTCCTAACTTCAGACATTGGCAAATTCTTATACTGCCTAAGCTGCTAAATTTTATGTTTACCTTATTGTAACTCTGTCTGTACCAAATGTAATCCTGGAATGCTGTACCTTATTGTCTTTGTAAACTGACATGGAACCTATAAATGAGCATCAGCTCACTGGTGTAATCCAAGATCTTAATAAAATTAAAAAATTAAAATTGGTTTAGGACAAGCTGTATGATCAAGAAATAAGGAGCCAGCACAATAACCTCAGACTATCTGGCTTCCCAGAGCAATCTGAGGGTATGGATATGGTTGAATTTCTTCAATGCTTGCTTCCTCAGCTTATTGATTATTACTGGAATTCCCCCATAGAGATTGATTGGATGCACTGGGTTATCTCTGGCCCACCTCCAGCTAGCCAGCAAGTTCACCTGAGACTGATTGTGTTCCAACTTCTCTCCTACAAAGACAGGGAGAACATTATATCTATAACCTGATACAGGACGGAGCTCCTCTGGCAGGCGGTTACATTTTCTTCCAGGTGTAGAGAGTTGCACAGTAGGGGGAGAGTTCATAGCTACACTGTCATCTCAGGATTACTTCAGTTTGAAAAAGCCTAATTGTAGGTGAAATGTCAGTATTGTAACCACCTTCTATAAGCGTCTTGATCTGCACTGAATAAACTGTTTAGTCTGAAGTAACGCTAAATGAACATCAGTTTATTTCATTGGTAAAGTGAGTTCCATGACTTTTTTGCACTCCTGGGTTAAATTTTCTCTTCAGCCTGACTACCCCAGGTGCATAATAGAGAAACATAAATCTTTTGACAGGGTCCAGGATTTATCTTGTGAGAGAGGCTTAAAATGTGTACTCAGCCCAAGTGCTCCAGATCATAGTTGACAAACTAACAGCAGTATTCATCAATCCTTGGGATGCCAGGTGCTATATCTGCCAGTTGGGACCAACAGCTCACTATGAGAGACCCAACGGAGGTGATATCTCTTTAGTCTCCAAGCTTCAGAGAGAGAATCCACTCTGACCCAAACCTGCAAGACAACCAGAGGTGAGATTCCTGAGTGGCTCTTAATTCCATGGCAGAAGAGAGTGAACACATGGATTTAATGCAGAGTTGCCCTGACTGAACTGAGCTGACTTCTAGGGACCCTTTCTATTACTGGACTCTTCAGTACTTAAGAGTTAGCTTTTTACACCACCGTTTCCTCCAATACAACATAAGCTTCAGAACTGGCAACCAGAAGGGAAGGGTTCGATGTGTGCCAAGTTAGCTACAAGCCTCTCTCCCTGTGTTCCTGACTCAGTTCTCCTTAGTTGAATTGAGTAGTTCAAGATTTTCTGCAGTCGTTATGTACATGTTTAAATAGTTTGCTCTGCTGTTTGACAAATTAGTGGGGATATGGGGCAGTGCTTTCTGTTTTTGACAGCCTGCAGTGTGTCTCACTCTGGGACTGTTTTGGTCTGTATACTCCACTTCTACCTCCTGAGGAGTTGTGGGGTTTCTTTTGTTACTGGGGGTCATGCTTGTCTGGCTTGCTTGGTTGGTGTTAGACCCAGTTTCTGTTACCCATGCAACCTTTTTTCTCAGCTCCAACACTGGGCAACAGTGTTTTAGTACGGAGCCTTCTGGTGAGTTGTTTTTTCCACTAGGGGTATACTGACTCTAGTTTATTGCTTTGTGCAGTGCAGTGCCACTTCTCAATTATTTTTCTTTTAATTTGCAGTTGCCCACTTCTTGCCATTCTACTGACATCTGTAAGATCTCTGGCAGCACTACGGCATGCAGCTGTTTGTTATCTGAGCCCAGTGAGTTGAGTCACACAAAATACTATTCTCTGACAAGAAAGAGGTGGACTGCCCTGCCATTAGTCATGTTGTGCTCCATCCTCCATGTTGGGATGCTCCCAAGTCTTAGCTACATAATGCTGGGGCTCAGATGCCTGAGACATCACCATAATGAGGTCCAAATCTTGGTCTCCCACATGAGAATTTGAGAACATCTCACTGGGAGTCTGGAAAGGGGACAGTCTTTCATGCATTATTCATCCCCTTTCATTAGCCTATGGGGATGCACATGGTTTGGAGAATTCTGATTACTGAGGGGACAAGATGGCTACACAATTCATCATTTGAGCAGGACTTGTGAGTTTCAGGCTGTAGTGTTTGAACTATTGCAGCTTCTCTTCCTCACAAGTCTTTTTAGTTATGGTGATTTGGGCTGGCACATTGCACCGGCACATAATTGACAGTAGCCCTGTGGCTGCCAAGCTTTCCATTTTACAAGCCTACAGGAGTTCAGTGGGAACATTTTGTATATAGTTTAAATTGTGAACTATTTTTTCTACTGGATGTTAGCTTGTTATTTAACCATATACATCTTTTTTATGTGGTAAGACAGAGTGCTGGTGTATTTGCTACTGTGGTCCATGCTGACTGGAAGGAGGAGCCTTTCTATCTTACGTCCATATCATATAAAGCTGGAGTATCCCATGGAAGGTCCATGGACTGAAAAGCCCTGTAAAGAGAAAGAGAAATAGAGTCCTTATGTATCTTAAAATTTGGGCGAGGGGGAATTATCTTTTTACAGGAGACTCACCTTGTTAAAAAGGATGTGGAGAAGTTAGGTAAGCTTTGGAGGGGGCAGGTATATGAGTCATCCTTCTCATATAAGAAAAGAGGGGTGATCATCCTGTGCCCTCACAGTTTTGTCAGGGTGCCTGACTATATTAAGAAAGACAAGCAGGGGTGGTGGATCCTGATGAATGGTAGGTTAGATGGCTAGATGGCTCATCCTTGGTACTGGGAGAGGTGTAGGCCGCCAATATAGATGATCCCACCTTTTTTCATACTTTGTCCCAATCTTTGCTGGATAGGGGGATATCCCAGTTTTACTTGGTGGAGATATGAATCAGGTCCTAGATCTCCTCTGTGATTGGAGTCACACTCTCTTGCGATCCCTCTCTGCTGTCTGTGGAGTTCTCAGTGCACTTTTGAAAGATCTTGATCTCCAGGATGTCTGGAGACTGGAGTCCCATCCTGATCAAGACTATACCTTCTACTGTGCTCTCCACGACATCTACAGTAGAATAGATATGATTCTAGCTTTGGATTTTGCAGCTCTAGAGGCAATCCACTCAGCTGTTGAGCCCATTTTGATTTCAGATCACTCCCCAGTCACTTACACTTTTCACCCTGGGACACCTGTGCTGGCAAACAACTGTTGGCACTTCCATTTTAGCCTCTGTAGAGATGGTGTGTGGTTGTGCAAAGAGGTTAAGACTTACTTAGACTGCAGTCTGAATGGAAGAGGTGGGAAAAATGGGTCTGGGATGGCCAAAGGCATGTCTCCGTGGAAGCACCATAGCCTACACTTCTGCAAGGAAAAGGTATAGGGCTCAGGAATTGCAATCCTTGGAGAAGCAGTTCTCCAACTTACAAAAGTGCCATAAGGATAGGGACCACTCCCCTGAATTGCACTATGACATGCAGCATCTCCAGTACAAAATTAACACCTTAAACTTCCAGAAGGCCAAATTTGCTTTTTGTATCAGAATAAGCATGCCTACTGTGAAGGGGGAGAAAAGGCAGGCCACTTGTTAGCCTATCGGTTAAAAAAAATGTCAGCAAAGATGAACACCCCTGGAATTCGGAAAGGACCGACCCTACTCACAACCTCAGTTGAGGTCAATCAGGCCTTTCGTGAGTACCATGTAGGGCCATATGACTCTAAGTTGGAGCAGGGAGATCATGTTGCTATGAACATTAAAAACATTTTGGAGTCCATACAGCTCCTCTGTCTTACTGAAGAGCAGTGATCCAGTCTTGAGGGTCCAATTACTCCTCAGGAAATACAACTAGCCATAGGCCAGATCTTGACCAGGAAGGCGCCAAACCCTGATGGCTTTCCTATCAAGAGCTATAAGTTTTTAGCTGACTTATTCGACCCACTACTTGCCTCTACTTATCAAGAGGCATGGGAAACTACTTCGTTGCCAAAATCTATGACGAAAAACATTATTTCAGTGCTTCCCAAAAAGGGGAAAGATCCCTATCAGTGCTCCAGCTACCACCCCATATACCTCTTAAATGTGGACTACAGAATATTGGCCAAAGTCTTAGTGCTAAGGTTGAATAAGGTTCTGCAACTGTTAGTCCACCCAGAGCAAGTCAGGTTTGTGGCAGGACGAGATAAGGCAGACAATATCAACCTGATGTGAGTCACTCATCCTCTTTGTACCCTGTGGCTCCTTTGGCACTTGATATGAAGAAGCATTTGAGTCCTTTGAATGGCCTTATTTGTTTGCCACGCTGCAAACATTTGGCCTAGGTGACACCTTCCTTAGGTGGGTCAGAGGTAATTTAAGGAAGTATTTTTTTCACAGAGAGGGTTGTGGATGCATGGAATGGCCTTCCGGAGGAGGTTGTGGAGTCAAAATCAGTGGTGGAATTCAAGCATGCATGGGATAGTCATAAGGCAATTCTGGGGGTTGGGGGTAGGAAGAAGTAGGCTGCTGGTTAACTAGGATCTGCAGCTTATCCAGTAGGTAGCGAAATGGGCAGACTGGGTGGGCCAAGCGGTCCTTATCTGCCATCAAATTCTATGTTTCTATGTTTCTATGGTCCAGACTCTGCTCCACACCGCAAGCTTCGGTTCTGACAAATGGGCATCTATCAGCTAGCTTCCTGTTGGAAAAGGGCACATGGCAAGGGTGCTTCTTGTCACCAGCTCTGTTTGTTCTAGCAATTGAGCCTTTGACTTAAAAGCATTGTAAATCCCTATACACACCTGAAATAAGCTTGGGGGGCTAACATGTTTAAACTGATGCTATTTGCAGATGACATCCTGATAATGCTTAAAAATCCAAATAAGGAGATACCTGCCCTAATTAATTTGTTAGACTAGTTTGCACACCTGTCTGTCCTACACAACACCTGGGGAAAAACTGAGGTTGTGGCCTTAAATTCAAAATGCACCTAACTTATCCTGCAGGGCATGGGGCTGTCCTGGTTGACCACTCCAGTACGATACTTTGGCATCCTTATCTCCCCTCATTGGAGGAACTGTGTTCATATAAACTTCTCCCCGCTATTAAAATCTTTGAAGGATGACTTGGACAGGTGGAAGCATCTTCACCTGTCTTTATGCGGGAATCTCAATCACTGCAAATGATGGTGTCTCCCAAGATTCTATATTTAATCCAATATTTACCTTTGCATCTCACAGAATCTATTTTGGAAATCATTGGATAAGCTTGTGAAAAGCTTTTTTTGGGAGGGAGGTAAATCCAGACTGATAAGAATGTGTGACCCATGGTCCAAAGGGGGTTTTCGTATCCCATGGTTTAAAGGCTACTATTTAGCCACAGGTCTCAGACAGATTTGAATGTGTTTTTTTTGTAGATAAATGCAGATGGATGGCCAGATAGATAATCATTGATGAATATTTGGCCCAAGGAACAGCACCTGAAATGGTCCTTTTGAATTGAACTAGGATACACCATAGTTACCCAATTAACGAGTTTATGATTGGTGTTTGAAAGGACCTGGACAAAGTAGGTGCTTCCCCCTGGCAGGTCCCTTTACACAGGTCAACATTATGTAACAATCCTAAATTGCTGGTGGGGGGTTTACCAATATTTTGGCACAACTGGGCTGTGGGAGGGATCCACCACGTATCAGATCTTTTCTATTGGGACACTGGTCTTTTCAACCATTTTGCCACTATCAAGTTGCAAGCCTCCTTACTTCAATCTCACCTGTGGAGCTATCTACAGATTCATCACTTAATCTCCACCTACAGTGGTTGTCAACTCAAATTATGTGCATGCGGCACCTGGGATGATTTCTTGGAAAAACCAGGTGGGTGAGCATCTCTTAGAATACCCCCTAAGAGAGGCAGAATTTATAAGGAACTCTTGCAGGAAAATACCCCTTCAGAGGACAGGTTGAAAGCTAGATGGGGAAGACATCTTAGTTATCAGCTAGAAGAAGAGGGTTAGGATTGTTGCTGCTCTAATGCCTGTGGAGACTGTAGGGATGTGGGGAGGGGGAGGATCATGCAATTGAAAACACTGCATTTGTGGTATAAGACACCGGATCAATTGAAGAAGCTGAATCTGATGTCCACTTCAGAATGCTGGAGATGCTATTAACAAGAAGGTACAATGCTACATATTCTTTGGTCCTGTCCCAAATTGGTAAGCTGGTGGACTGAGCTGATGGCCAGAAGATCAGATATGTTGCAATGTCTGGTACCTATGGATGTGTCCCTTATGGTCCTAGGCAGTACCAATTCCTGTCCAGCATAAACCCCTCTGTTTGTGGTCCATGGTGGCTGTTACAGAAGCCAAATGGCTAGTACAAAGAAAATGAAGGTGTGAACTAGCACCTACTATGGATGAATAGGAAGACAGCAAGCATATAGTTGCTTGACTGGACCTCCTCTTTTACTGCTGCTGGTATATGAGCACTATATAAACAGGTATGAGGGCCCTATTTATCACAATCCTTATAGTATTTTTGCTGTCAGTGGGGGGTATATTCTCTGCACACTCCAGAACAACTTTTACATTTGTATGGAGACCTTTGAATAAGGAGGTCAGAGTTGAGTCCCCTTATTTCTCCATGCAGCATGGCTACGTTACACTTGGCATGTCTACATTGCACCAGTATCTTGCTGTATCAGAGTTCGCCTCAGTCAGAGGGGAGTTTCTTTTAACCCCCCACTCTGTCTTTCATATGTTTTTCTCTGCTATTTTAGTATCTATTTGGATATGTTCATGTTGTTTACTGAATATTTCCATGGTAGTTGGTACTTTGTCATTTTCCCCTGTTTGGGGTTGAGGTTAAAGGACTTTGGAAGGTCGCAACTGTGTAACCATCAAAGTGAGAAGGGATGTTGGGTATTCATTTGGTTGTTAGATGGGCATATTGTTTGCCTTTAGCAACTGTTACTGCTTCTCTTATTTAGGAATTAGCATGCAATCCAAGGAACCTGTGCTCTGTCCAGGTAAAGAGAGTTGTACAGTTTCACTGGTTCACTGTAAGTACTTGCATTTCTAATATAAAACCTCAATGAAATATAAATTGAAAAAAAAAACTACCTTTGCTATTCTCCCAGTTAATTACCAGTAAGTTTAAATCCCCTAATTGTATAATGTTTTTCTTGTCCATGAGATGTTCCAGATCACTTATAAGAGCTTTGTCCATAGATTCTAAATGCCCCGGAGGTCTGTACCAGATACCCATTATAATGTAGTCATGGTTATTGGATCCTATCCTTTTTAATATACACTCATTGCCATCAACATCCTCATTGTTATCTCTTCTGTCCATAATGAGTTTTTCACAAAAAGGGCCACTCCCCCCCTCCCGTTCCCCACTCTATCCCTTCTAAAGAGCTTATACCCTTCAATTTCTTTGTTCCAGTGATCATCGCTTGTCCGCCATGTTCCAGTTACACCAATAAGTTTAAAATCCTCTGCGGTAGCTAGTATTTCCGGTTCTTCCATCTTATTATTGAGACTAAGGACATTAATTAGAATACAATTCCATTTATTACCGTGAGCATTCCTAATTCAAATTTTTTCTTTACTACTTTACTAATCTCAGCACTGTCCTTAATCAGTGTTGTCCTTCCCCCCCATGCCCCTTCACCATTACTTTAAATGCTTACCTGCCAAATGCCTTGCTCCAAATTTGTTTAGGTGCAAACCATCCCACTGGTACAATACTACTTGCTTGTCGAATATGTCCAAGTTATGAATAGATAATAATTGTATATTTTTTGTCTTGCCTGATGATGGCTGTCTGTGGTTGCTTATATGGTTGTATTCTTTTGCTGCTTGGGGAAGGGGGGGTGAGTTAGGATTGGCAACCCAAACACTACATTTCCCTAATTTTTGTGGTGTTAAGTTGAACCCTAACTGGAGCATTAATGCAGTATATGTAAGTTGAACCCTAGTTGGTGCATTAACACAGTATATATCTAGATATACAGGGTATATCTAAGATACTTGTGTGGTAGCTCAAGTATGGTTAGGGTTAAGCAGAGTATTTTGTGCTGATTTGAGAGGGTGAACAGTGCTGCAGGTGACCCTAGATTGAGGAAGTGGCTGCTGATGAACAAAAGACAGACCAGGAGCATTGTGTGGTTTCAGGATTTAAAAAAAAAAATAAACATTTGTTTTAATTTATGCTGGTATGTTTCTTTTTCTGATAAGTGCTGTGGAACTAGGAGAGGTGGTTTCTGGGTAAAAGTGGGGTTTGGGAAACTTTTTGGTGACAAAGCAAAAGAAAGGAACTGCTGAAAGGAAGGTACTTTTGGGGACAAAAAAAGTATTGCTGTTTTTGTATTATGGTGTGAGCTGGAGCCAGTATTTGTGTGGAAAGTGGAGCTGTAAAGAGCAGAGGTAGGAAATGTCTGAGAGAAGTAGACTGGCAGGATGAAGCCTTGCTGAAGATATAGGTGTTAGTGAGAAAATGCACTGCAGGAGCTGCCACATGAAATGAAACTGCAGGAAGAAGTGCCTCTGGGTGGGGAGGTGGGGGATGACACACTAACTAGGTGAATAAATCTTTCTGATGTAGTAACTATATGAATACATATAATATCTTAAATGTATTCATACAGTTGCTCTGATAAACACATTTATCAGTAGATTGTTTTGTCTTCACCTAATGCATTAATTATAGGGGTATGGTCATGCCCCTATAGTTAAGGTTGAGTAGGCTGTTTAATGTTAAACCCCCTTTTTGTACCTTAATAACTTTTGCAGTCTTTGACAAAATAACTCAGAATTTGGCTTGTGTGGTCAGGCTGCCAGAATCTCAAGACGAGTTTCCTGATATCATCTTGTACAGCTTTTGAGATACAGAGGCCCAGATATTCAAAAGGGTTGCGCATGTGCAACAGGGTTGCGCATGAGCAAGTCTTACATTGCGCCATTCTGCGATATTCAGCAGGGGGCAGTTGCGCCACTGAAAACAGGTTGAGCAACAGCGCAATGCAAATGAATGCATGCTCAACAGGAGGGAGGAACCATGCATAAACTGCGCAGCCGATATTCAGTCGGGTTGTGCAAGTTGTCTGGCGTAACCCCACAACCTCCGCCTGCACAACTTTGAGCCCAAAAAGGATAATGTTGAGGGCCACCACAGGTGAGCTGCTGTATTGCAGGGCGCAACACAGCAGCAGCCACCCGTGGCTGGCCCCCAACTCAGTCCCTGTGCCTCCCCACCAGCCCAATCGCGGGCAGAACGTAAAACAACCCCCTCCCCACCCAAACATCTCCAATGCCCGATCGCTGGCAAAACGTAAACAACCCCCGCCAAACAGCTCCCAATGCCCGATCGCGGGCAGAGCGTGAAACAACCTCCCCAGTGCCGATCGATGGCAGAATGTAAAAGACCCCCAACCCCAAATATCTCCTGCGGTCCAGTGGACTATATGTCGCCATGCGGCAGAATGTCCAGTGACAACCCCCAGACATCTCCCTGGTGTCTTAGTGTCCCCACCCACCCACCCACGGCCCCACCACCGCTTCCCTGGCAGCCGGGCGGAGGCAGCATCCCACTCGCTTGCCGCTCGCTGCCGTCGACTGACTGTCCGGTAGGGCTGCACGCCCATTGGTGCAGAGCTAGAGCTAATGGGCGCAGTTTGAGTCAGACATGATAGTCCAGATTTGTGAATGAACTCATTCACAAATCGGACTGTCATGTATTTATGAAGGTATGCCCATTGGCTCTAGCTCTGCACCAATGGGCATGCAGCCCTACTGGATAGTTGGGTCGGCGGGCGGCGGCGTAGGCGGGATGCTGCCGTCACCGCGCTGCCGGGGAGCGGGTAGTGGGGTTCGTGGTGGGTGGGTGGGGGGATACTAGACACCAGGGAGATGTTTGGGGGTTGTCACTGGACATTCTGCCCACGATCGGCTTTGCGTCCACTGGACCACCAGGAGATATTCGGGTTGGGGGTTTTTACATTCTGCCCACGATCGGGCACTGGGGGTTGTTTCACATTCTGCCCGCAATCGGGCATTGGAGATGTGGGTGGGGGTTGTTTTCACGCTGTGTTCTGGATTGGGCTGCAGGGTGCATCAGTCCTCGATGGCTGCTGCCTGGCAGGGCGGCCAGGCGCAAGTCCTCGGGGATCGGTGCACCTACATGCTAATGGCATGCAAATGGGGCCATAATCAGATGCAAATGGCCCCCCCTGTGCCTTGCATGAATTATGGCCCCATTTGCATGTCACCTTTTGAATATCGGAAATTTGCGTATGGCGCAATGGTACTTGCGCCACCGCAAGTTTAATGCTCAACTCTGACAACTTGCGGTGGCGCAAGTTCCACTGCGCCATGCACAGTGGCTGTGGCTGGGGGGTGATATTCAAAGGAGTTGCTCAATAGCGCAACTCCTTTGAATATCGCCTCGGCCACACCCCAGCGCAACTATCTTGAGCAGCGCAAGGGCTTGCGCCTCAGAATGGCGCAGTTTGAATATCCGGCCAGAGTGTCAAAAAACAGAAAAAAAACATACATTTTGGTTTCCCTATACTTAGCATTGGGTATTTGTTGCTCTTACCTACAGCCTAGACCATGTGGAATTTTTTTATGAAACTTTCAGGGTTGAAGGGGCCCATGCCAAGGGTGTGACTTTGTAAGGTTTGGTGAAAAAATATTATGTTGTTTTAAAGTTAAAACTTTTTTTCAATTAACATTCTAGTGCAACTGTTAAAAAAACCTATTGTGAAAGGTAAAAAAAATATCACAAAAGTTAAAAAAACATATTGTGAAAAGTTATTTTTAAGATTTATTTGTTATGGCGAAAAAACACAGTTGAGATGGCTGCTGTTTTCTTTTCACGGCTTAAACTTACAGACAGTAAAAATACATACAAATTGTATATTTAAAGAAAAAAAAACACCTGAACCTACCTAAATGGTACCTGTTTAATGAGATTTTGGTGTGTTTTTTTTAAGTTGCCAGAAATACATTTTCAGAGCACTCAAAATCCAGGTGCCCAGCTTATCGATGGGAGCCATTGACCAGCATTCTCTGTATGAGAACAGTGGGACTTTTTTGACTTCTGCAGCTGCAGCTGGAATGCATACTGCAGGCTTCAATAAGAGAAGTAAGATGCCATTTCCCTGGTATCTAGTGGAACCCCCATCCTCCAATCACCATTCAATGATTAATTTTGCAATCCATGGTGTCTAGTTGCATCCCTACTCTGATCATGGTCCCTGTAATTGAATTATCATTCCCTGGTGTCTAGTGGCACCCCCCTACCCTCCAGTCACTGTCCCCATAATTTAATAACCTTTCCCTGGTGTCTAGTGGCACTCCACCCTCTGATCACCATCCCCATTGGTTTTGTGTCTTTTCCTGGTGTCTAGTGGCACCCCCACCCTCTGATTGCCATCCCTGTACTTGATTGATCTTTCCCTGGTGTCTAGTGACACCCCTCACCCTCTGATGACCGTCCCCATAATTGAATTATTTTCCCTGGTGTCTAGTGGCACCCCACCCTCCAATTGCCATACCCATTGGTTGTGAGTCTTGCCCTAGTGTCGAAGGGCAACCCCTACCCTCCAATCACCTTCCGCATTACTTTTTTGTATTTTCCTGGTGTCTAGTGGCACCCCCCACTCACCAATCACTGTTCCCATAGTGAAATAAAGAAAAATATTCTTCAATGTTTTTATTACCTGCAAAAAAAAAATTCCTCACCAATCTGACCCCCCTCCACTTCCCACTCAGTGCCCACCACCCCACATCTCTCAGTACATCTCACACACCCTCACTCACCTGAATAGGTCACAGGGTGAAGATCCACTCTCTGATCAAAGACAAGTCTTGCTGCTGGAACCATTGAGTGCAATATGAGAAACTAAGGTAACTGCGGTTCAATGTATTTCAATGGGGTTTACAACTTTGATGCATAACTTTGCCATTTTTGCATATTTTGAGCCCACATTTTCAACATGTCCTTTTTGAGATCCCCCCTCATGAACAATGGTGGTGGAATTATGTAAATCTGGCCAAAAAGGTGATTTCACAGTTGCTTGGCACAATCACCTTTCAGGTGGGATTTGACAATTTTCACCCCCCTTGTTCAAGAGGTGGTGTCATAAGAAGGCTATGTTGAAAATTTGTGGACAAAATATGTAAAAATGGCAAAGTTATGTGCATATGTTGAAATGTTGCTACAGTTGCTCGTAACTTTGGTAATTTTAAATATTTTTTCCCCAAATTTTCAACATAGCCATTTTTACACCACCTCATGCATGTGACAGCTGTCATTTTTGAAATACTATCCAAAATTCATTTTTGCACTTGTGCCATGGATTGACATTTCGATGCCATGGAGTGATGTTTCGGCAGGATTTTACATTTTTCACTATCTGGTTCATGAGATGGGGTGATAACAAGGCTATGCTGAGAATTTGGTTGCTGTTTTCACAGAAATGGAAGTGCAGGGCCCTGAGCTTTCTTAGCAACATACATGCACATATCTATGGAGGAACAGGAGCACAGGGTCCTCTGGGCCCTGCGCTCTTTCAGGGAAATGAGGATACAAGAATAGCAGCTCTAAAAGTAAGGAAATTCTTTGCAAAAAACTGTGTTAATGCACCACTTAGGGTAATTTAACACCACAAAAGTAGAGAAATGTGATGTTAGGGCTTTCAACCCTAATGCCCCATCCCCACCCCAAGCAGCAAAAGGAAAACACATTAGGGTTTTGGGTCTCCAGAGACTTGGTGAATCAGTGGTGGGGTCTTCCTTTGAAACATAGAAACATAGAAACATAGAAGTTGATGGCAGATAAGGACCACAAGGCCCATCCAGTCTGCCCATTTCTTTTTCTACTTTATAAATGTGCCATCGGCCTTTGCTCTGTTAATGACCTATCTATTCATATTCATCTGTATTGCTTCCTTATGCCTATCCCATGCTTGTTTGAAGCCCTGCACTGTATTCATATCCACCACTTCCTGAGGAAGGCCATTCCATGCATCCACCACCCTTTCTGTGAATAAGAACTTCCTCACATTACCCCTTAATCAGTCTCCCTCTAATCTCATGCTGTGTCCTCTTGTCACAGCCCCTTTGGGGCTGTCAACTCTAATGCTTACCCCTTCCCCCAGCCCCTAGCCTCCAATCTGAAACACAAGGTACAGCTCCAAGTCACTACTTCATAATGATACACTCTTCAAAAGTAGAGAAGTATGTCTCACCACAGGTTGCCAGCACAATGTGCTGTACCTTTCTTCATGCAGGGCCCTGATCATGTGTGATGTTGTTTCCTCATGAACTGGTGTAGGCATTAGGATTGACAACCCACAAGAAAGACCCCACCACTGATTTGCCAGGACTCCAGAGACCCAAAACTCTAATGTTTCCTTTTGCTGCTTGAAGGGGGCATTGAGCTTGGAAACCCTAACACCACATTTCCCAACTTTTGTGGCATTAAGTTACCCAAACTGGTGGATTAATGCAGTGTGTTGTAAATATATATATATATATATATATATATATATATATAAAATAGCGGCATGGTCGTGCCACTATAGTTAGGGTTGAGCGGCCAGTTACATACTAAAGTCAAATGTTTGGACATTTATAACTTTGGACCCATTCAATGGATTTGCCTGAAATTTGGTACACGCATTAAGGTGCACTAGATATCTTGATTTGCCAAATTGTGTTTGTGTTGGAGTGCTGGTCTTCATGTACGAAAGCGCTGAAAAATGCAAAATTATCCATTTTTGGAGGCACCTTTTGGCATACTTAATGTGGTCCTGCATGGCCGTCGTGTGGTGTGCTGCTCTGCAAGATGGTTCATTTGAAAGAGCTTTGGTGGCTGAACATGCAGCTTTTTGTTTGCTGAAAACATATTAAGGCATTCAAAAGTTATGGCACTTTTAAGTTCCCATTATAAGTCAATGGGAAAATTTATATGTATAGCTTGCGATCAAAGAATGGGGGTTCTGGCCATCTGGTCTCACCTGGAGATCAAAGAATTTGTAGCCTCACAGTTCAAGAATCTTTGTTCCCAAGGAATTTTCAAAATTCTTTGACCATGAGGTCTGCCATCTTGTTTTCAGTTTTCCAATCACACAAACACAAATATCTCAGCTCATGGGTCACTTCTGAAAGTAAAACTCTGATGAGTTTTACTCAGGGGACCCTGATCTATCAAGCTGTGGCTTTGGTTCCATCCAAATCGGCCAAAAAATAGAGTTATAAGCTTTTAAAATCTTAATTTGCGCTCGCTAACGATCTTTGATCGCAAGCCTTCAAATTCTTTGATCGCAATCTTGCATTGTGACCTAAAACACTAATATCTCAGCTCAGGGATGGGCTAGGGACATAAATAAGGGCTTGTTTTGCTCAGGATGGTCCATTCTGTCGAACCATGCCATTAGTTTGGTTCAAGTCAGTGAATAAATCACGTTTCAACCTTATTTTATTCTTTGATCATGAGCCTGAAAATTCTTTGATTGTGAGGCTGCAAATTCTTTGATCGTGAGATTCTTTGATCACGATCTTGCATCGTGAGCAAGGGACAAGATGACCGAATTTAAAAATAATTTTTCTCAGCCCATGGGTGCCCTAGGAAGTCAAATAAGGGTGGGTTTTACGCAGGGGGCTTCATTCTATTGAACCATGGTAGTGGTTTACTGCAGTTCCTCCAATTTTTTGATTTATTACATTTATTATTCTTTGTTCATGAGCCTGCAAATTCTTTGATCTTGAGGCTGCAAATTCTTTGATCATGAGATTCTTTGATCGCGATCTTGCATCGCGAGCAAGGGTCAAGATGGCCCAATTTAAAATTCAATTTACTTAGCCCAGGGGTGTCCTAGGAAGTCAAATGAGGGTGGGCTTTACTCAGGGGGCTTCGTTCTGTTGAACCATGGTGGTGGTTTACTGCAATTGCTTCTATTTTTTGATTTATTAAATGTTTTATCCTTTGTACATGAGCCTGCAAATTAATTGATCATGAGGCTGCAAATTCTTTGATTGTGAGATTCTTTGATAGTGATCTTTGATAGCAAAATAGGGACAAGATGGCCAGACTTTTTATAATGGAATAGATAGGGAAATTTTGCCAATCTTTGACATTGAATATCTCAGAAATGGCTTGTTCTTTTTACTCGACATTTGGAGGGATGAGAGGCAGCATCCCACAGATGTGCCTTGTAGTGTATTGGTCAGCAAATATTACAGGGCAGCAAGGTTACGGCACTATGAAGTTGGCATATTTTCCCATAGGATAACATTACGGTGTCCGCCATATTACAGGAATTCTTTGTCGCTCTGCTGGAAAATAACGGTTTGGTCTTTTGGACTGAAATTTGGAGGAAAGAAAGCCAACATCCTGCAAATGTGCCTTGTTGTGGTTTGGAGAAAGAATATAACAGGGTGGCAAAGTGACAGCACTCCGAAGTTGACAATTTTTCCCATAGGATAACATTATGGTGTCCGTCGCGTCTTTCAGGGTCCGTATCTCAGAAACAGTGCGAGATACGGACCTTTTGCCAAAAAAAAGCTTAGCCCACAAACTAGCCAGGAAAGTAATAATTCATACAAAATTTTATTTTTTTTCCTACATCATACGGTTCCTGAGATAGAAGCAATTTAGTATTCCAAGTCGTACTTTTCTGCTTCGAAGACAATTATAACGCATACATTCTTTGTTTTTAATTAGTTTTTTTCAATGCAGTTTTTGGGGAAAAGAAGGGTGTGCCCTTTTGTTACTGTGACAGTTAGCATTTCCAGTTGCGCTGCTGCTGTCATTCGAATCACCGTTCCCGTCTTTGCCACCGTGTGCGCAACGGTTTGCATTTTCATATGAGCTTGCATTTCTGTTTCTGTTGTCTTTACTGTTGCTGTTGCTGTTACTGTTACCATTTACGTTTACTATTACGGTACCATGACCTTATGTGTAACAGTCTGCGTTTTTGTATGCGCTTGCATTTCTGTTTTTATTGGCTTTATTGTTGCTGTTACCATAACCATTTGCATTTACAATTGTGGTTCCGTGAGTGTGTGCGTTATGGTTTTCATTTTCGTACGTGCTTGCATTTCTGTTTATTTTGGTGTTATTGTTGGTGTTACTGTTACCATTTGCATTTACAATTGTGGTACCATGAATGTGTGTGTTACCAGTTGCATTCTGTATGTATTTCTGTTTGATGTCTCCGTTTACATAACTGTTTGCTTCAGCGTCACTTTACGCTTGTGTTTCTATTAACGTTTGCTTTGCCATTTATGTTTGCTTTGCCATGTGCATTACCGTTGCTGCTTGCATTTGCTTTGCAGTTCCTGTTACTGTGTAACAAGACATCACGTGGTGGGAAATTAGAGGCAGAAAACTCCATTTAATGCATCAGTTAGGGTTGTTCCACAGCAAAAAAAGCTAGGAAAATCAGGGTTAGGGTTGAAAGCCCCCCTGGACCCCTCAGCCCACCCTCCCAACCGGCATCAGGGTGCGTGTTGGGGTCATTGGTCCTAACTCTCACCCCATTCTCCTATACCTTAGCTTCTTTACACATGTGATGGGGTGAGAGTTAGGGCCGATGACCCCAAAGCTCACCCCGATGCGGGTTGGGTGGTGGGCTGGGGGGTCCAAGGGGGGCTTTCAACCCTAACCCCTAATTTCTAGCTTTTTTGCTGTGGAACAACCCTAACTGATGCATTAAATGGATTTTTTGCCCTCATATAGATATATATATATATATATATATATAATCTATATGTGCATCTGTGTGTGTGTATATATATATATATTTGTTATCTATATGTGTGTGTATATGTGTGTGTGTGTATATATATATATATATATATATATATATATATTATATCCTATGATAAATGCTAGACAGGTGGAGTGCACAAGGAAATAGTGCACCTGAAGGAGACAAGAAAGCTTACTAGGGGTGGGTTACATGGATATGTTTTATTGATGAAGGAATGGTGGCCAGGACATGGGACATTTCCAACTCTTTTACTTTAAGTGCTATGGGATCTCTCACTTCCACCTGGACAGCCAACAGAGATGAGCAGAAGAGGCCTTAGCTTAACATCTAATCAATTTGTTTTATATATATATATATATATATATATATATATATATATATATATATATATTTATTACAATTTATTTACCCAGGATAGCTCTGCCAATATGCAGCATCTTATTTCCAGTGTGGTCTTGCTTAACCTGTTTCAGCAGCTGTGTGGACTACTTTGCTAAGAGATTAGGTGACTTGCCCAAGGTCTTGCAGTGAGTATTTGGTTATAGCAAAGTTTGAACCCATGATCTCCCAGTTCCCAAGCTGGTGCTCTGACCCCTAGACCACCTTGGCTCTACAAAGATTCTAATGAAGTTGATGAGGCAGTGAATGTTTTTCTGAAATGTGCAAATAAGACATTTACACTGCCTTACAAGCACAGTGTATACAAATGCTGTGTCTGTTAAGTCATGCTAAAAAAAAAACATTAGTGTTTACAAAAGAATAAAATAGCAGAATCATTTACCAAATAGGAATGAATCCCACCTGGTTACACCATTCAGTCTATTAAACAGATACTGTAGATGGATAGGAAGATAGCTAGCAAGGGACGGGAGGGGTGAGGAGAAAGGAAGATCAAATAATTTGTTTTATTATGACATTGAATAATAAGCCCTAATGTGTTAACTGAATCATCGTCATATATATTGCTTCATAGTATTCCATAAGTAACTGTTCACAAAGTCAAACTGTAGTCCAAGACAAGATGGTTGTAAAAAATATGCCTTGGTATATGTAATGTCTTTCACCCTCCCGATTTGTCAATGAAACTGCAACAGAGAACAGTTTAACCAATCAATGAAAGCTAAAATGAGAAAAAATCTATAGAAAGCAGTGGAGAATTGAAGCAAAGCTATCAGTTTACTGTTCTCCATATGCACAAAACACTAGCTGAAGTCTCTATTTATTGAAGAAAGATAATACATTCTTTGCCTGATTCATAATATATGTGTATACTCCACTGACCGGAATGACCTCAAGACATGAAAATATGAAACATGAGGATTGTTGGGACAGCACAGTTAATTTTTCTTCACAATATAATAGCCCTGTTGTAAAGTATAATGTTTCTCTTTTTGACTGTGTTTGTGTTTGCAGTTTGTGACAAGAAAGACTCACTGATTTGTTGCAGCTCATTTCCACGTGTGCCTTGTATATGAAACTGTTTTATAGACAAGGTGACAGTTGACCAGGACATTGGGGAAACTCCCCTATGACTATTTAGTTTAGAGGAAAGGGGGACGTTTGAGACTGGATTGTAAACAGGAGATTGAGTCAATAGAGCATGTGTACTTCACATGCTTGTATATTAAACCATTTTGGTCTCATAGCAAATAGGTGGGCAGTGTCTGCATTTCAGCAAACATACTCGAGTTTAAGTCTGGGGGATGTAGATAAAACATGGAAGAAATGGTCTACAAGTTCACTGCTAGTATTGTTTGCATGCCTGAAATGGTAAATCTGGCAGGTTAGATGTCAGTTTAGTTTGCAAAAAAACATCTTTCTTTGTGTATCATATTGCAAAATGTTAAGAATGAATCATCTTTAGTTGGAGACAGGGCCCAGAGTTTCAAAACCCTGAGATTGCCTCACGCCCCTAGTGTGCCAAAGATATGGTGCACCAGGCTTGAGGCAATCAAATGGGATTTTCTATTCTGTGCAGCAGTTGATGCAAGCTAAACCATCTTTTAGTGGTCTAGCTTGCGTCAATCCCGGGGATCATTTTCACGGAGCTTGCACTTGAGATTTGGCACAGGCTGCAACAAAGCAGGTGAACTGTTGCAGCTGTCTCCGAACTTTGAAAATCAGACACAGTTGCAGCAAAGGGGTATGGCACACAGAAAGAGTTTGATGCAGGGCTTGATGCAGTTCCTATGCCATCCTTTGAAATCCAGTCCAGGGAATCTACCTTATTGCAACATAGTAATTTTGATAACTCACAGAGAGGTTTTCACTGGTTCGATTAATCATCAGGAAGCAGAAGAAATAAGCTTTGTTGGTGGTGTGTCCAGGGTATTTTTTTTCTTCCCTCCTTCTTTTTTCATTTCTTTTTATCTGTTTTGAATAAGTAATTTTTATTTTTCCTGCATGGACACTAATATTTAACTTGTTAGTGCTGATGGAAGAATGTATGTACATTTGTTGATTTATACTTTTGATTTGTCATTTAATATAAGCAACCCCATGGCTATTCCCATGGGATCTTCAACTTTCACCTGGGCAGACATGACAGGTAGACAGAAGAGACTTTAGTTTAATATTATATCCAAAGGATGGCACCTCAACAGTGCAGCTCCACCATTGTGCTACACTACAGTTTCAGTATTGTGTATTATTCCAAGTTCCTGGTGTGGGACTAGAAATCATGAACTTCTGATCATGCAGCTCCATAGGCAAGCTTGCTGCCTACTAAGACACTTATACCTTGCTTTACTGATATTATCAACTCCACAATCAAATACCTATATTAAGAATACTTATACAAAATTACAAACTGTTTAACTTTGCAGGAACTTCATGATAAGCATTCTGTACATTGATGTGTATATAAGACTATATTAGCCTGTTGTTTTTAAAAGACCAATACCCTCAAATGAATTAGTCAGCCCATGTTATATTCAGTTTATACACCAGGGGCTTGGTTATTAAAGATCGACACAAGCTGTACCAATGGCAGTTTATGCTGATCTTTGGTTCATCAGAGACCCTGTGCCCGATTCAGGTATGGGAGGGGGTCCCAGCAACAAAATCCCACAGCTTGCACCTAGCACATCCTTGTGGCAAAGGGAAGGTGCACAGAAGAGGAATGGCACAAGCTGTGAGACAGACAGGCAACACTGACAGCACCAGCAGATGTGTTGCCAACAGGGTGGGCCTGATGGTTTCTGCAGTAGTCTGGCCTCACCCCTGGCAGCAGTGCAGTCTGCCAGTACAAAGACACCTGCCTGCCATGCCGAGGAATGTCCCTGCCCACCCAGCAAGGCGAGCAGGGTGCTACTGATGCCCCACATGTGCCCCTGGCATGATGGAGGGCACCCCAACAGTATCCCATGCCATGAACAGTGCACCTGGCCCATGGTCCATGCAGCAGTCCACCACCATCAGTGTTGGTGGGCAGCACTACTGCCGCTGTGCTCTGGGGAGGGTACACAGGTGGGATTCTTTCTGGTGCACCAGGTGTTAGACCAGGTCAGGGCTGGTCTAACTCTGGACAGTATCCAAGAAGACCTACACTCAGAAGCAAGGAATAGCAAGACAAAATGTCAAATTTAATGGTGAAATGCCTTTTTTTTTCCAGTTCCTTGGCCCATTAAGCAAAACTTGTTAAACTTGTTGGACTATCCCCCCCCCCCCCTTACTCTTTCTTTTTTCCCCGTATGTATCTATAGAAAGTTTTATCTCTCCTCTTTACCCCCTGTGCTATTCTCTCCTCAGTCTGGGCTTTGGCACTCTGGTCATGACACTAGTCACTGCTTGCTGGGAAGAAACTTCTCATAGTTCAAAGGAGGCAGCTGCTCCTACTAGATAGCAGCTGCCTCATTTCTTTTACATAACGCTGCCCCAGCAACCAGCTGAGCTGCTTCATTAACACCAATACCCCTGTAACTGAGCTCTGGCTTGCCCAACATCACATTTTCCTTTTTCTAGTCTAAAACTGGGATCTGACTGCTGAGAGAACAGGATACCAGTCTGAGTCCTTGAAATCCCTGCCTCACAAACCGACACTCAATTCCCAAGTAAACAACCCACTCAGTTTTAATCTGAATCCATAGCTGGCTGACATTTCATCAAGGACTGATAAATTAGAGACACAGAGCTGTGTGGTGTCAACTCTTTATTGCTGGCACTCTTCCTAATGCTACCAATGCTGTCTGTACAGTTAAGGCTCTTCTCAACATGCCCAGCACACTCCCTCTGTCTCTGTCTCTCGCTCTCTCTCTCTCTCTCTCTCTCTCTCTCTCTCCCTGATACACCCAACATTCATGTCTCTGAATTTTCCAACACCAGGGTTCCAATCCCCAATGCTAGCTAGTACTTCTCACTTGGCCCATTTCCACTGTCATACCAGGTAGTCCACTCTTGGCACCAACAAACATGACACTGACACTAGGGTTCCCAATCCCCACTGTTGGTACCAGAAATAAAGTAAACCATCTCTCATAGTCTTTTTTTTATCCCTGTAAAAAAGAACAGTCCATCAATGTCTGTTGCCACTGCCAGTCCTCCACCACCATTACCCTCCCCCACCCCTCCACTCAGCACCTACCACTCCATGCACCCCCATCCCCTTACTTACCTAAAGAGGGTCCAATGCCGTAATCCTCTCTGGACCAGAGACACATCTTCACTCTTCGATGCTGGACTGGGCACTGAGGAAATCATGTACGTGGTCAATATACTTCAATGGATTTTGAACTTGTACTCATAACTTGGTCTTTTAATATTTTCCCTAACTTTTCAAAATGGCCTTTATTATCCACCCCCCATGAACAAGGTTGGTGAAACTCTTCAAATCTAGGCAAAATATGATTTTGCAGTTGCTCCATGAAATCAACCTCTGGGTGGGATTCGAAAATTTTTATGCACTGGTTTCATGAAATGGGCAAAAGGGTGAATGGGGGGTGCTGGAGACACGGGCATTCAGCTAGGCAGGCATTGGGGCAGGACAGACACAGAACAGGCCAGCAAGGGCCAGGGAGCAGATAACATATGACTGTGGGGGGGTGTAGGCCAAATAAGATATCACCTGAGAGGGCAATAAGGATAATGGGGAGGACACAGGGCTTATTAATCAAAAATGGGCATGAATGTTGTTCCCCTAAATGAGAGGGGGGAAGGAAAGTGGGAAGGGGAATAACACACCACTCATTGCAGCTGACCTAAAGCCCCCCCACCCAAAAAAGGGTCAGAATCATTGAACCCCAGGTGGCACAATGATGAGGGGATGAAGCAGAAAGGATCACGAGACAACCATGAAGGCTAACCATGTTATTTATATTTTCACAGCACAATTTTGTTTCAGGGCAGATAACGGCCATGGCACCCAATAAAAGCAGACCATCCAAGGAGGATGCCTATCATGCCATACTGGATTTGGCAGCAAAAGCCAACAAGGTATGGGAGCTGGTGAAGGGCTTAGAGCCGGACAGATGGGGAGAAATGAAAGGCTGATGGGCGGGGGAAGGGAAAAGCTGGAAAAAGACCACCAACATGGCCTAGAAGCCCCAGGCAGCCCACCAGGCCAGCCAGCCATGTCAGGGTGGATCCTGCTGCATTACCCTCAATGCCCGCTCCACAGCTTGAACCTCTGTTGGCCCCAGCTCCAGTCTCCGCCATGTGGCCAGCTCCTCAGCCACTGCCTCTGCCTGACCTATGAATCCCCATCTTCTCGCTGCCAAGTGTGCTGGAGGTTTCCATACCAGGACCAGCTCAAGACCCTGAGCTGGAGCCCCAGACAAGTAAAAACTGTGTTGATGTGGGGGAGTCAGCATTGAGGAATACATTGAACAGATGATTGTGTCGATAGGATCAGAGGGATTGGGTCAATTCAAGAAGGTGTTAATTGACATAAAAGTGGGAAAGGGGGCAGGGAGAGGAAGTAAAAAAAGGACACCAATGCTGCAGGAGGGTGGGGACAAGAGAAATAGGGTCTCCTGGAATGAGGATAGGGGAAAACGTCCCATTAGTTACAAAGGAAAAAAATTTGGAAGGGGGAATATGTGGATATTTTTGCCCTGGTTAGCAGGTAAGCAGTCACAAAATATGATGAGAAAGAGAGGATAGGAAAAAGTGAAATGTCAGCTGCAGTAGTGCTGTTGGGGAAAAAAGAGGAGGACAAATCACTAAGGGTAAGACATGGGATTCTTGGTTTGTTGGATTCATCCATGTTCAGCTATAGCAATGGAAAGACAACTGGAGTTAGGGATACTGCTGATTACCTATTCACTGATCATTCACTGGGCAAAGGCAAAGGGAGGGTTTGGATGACTATATTATGAGTTTTTTAGGCAACAGATGGCCACATATGGGGATGTGTGGTGGGATACAAAACAGTTAGATATATGGATGGATTATGTTACAGACTAATCCACTCCAGATTGGGAAGGGGTAAGAAAACCTACCCTAATACAAACATGTTGCTGGGCATACAACAGAGCTTTCTGTACATGGCCACAATGCAGATTTCGACATGCCTGCTCAAAATGCAGGGGGCACACATCCAGCCACAAAGTGTCGGACAAATTGGAAAAATGGAGGACAGGCAGGCAGGGGCCAAAGATTTTCAGGGCAGAATTTTTGAGGGAGCCAGTTGAGTTTTGGGGGACAGGCATGGAACAGGGGCTACAGAGGAGGGGATTTAATTGGAGAGGGTCCAGACTTTTTGAAGGGGAGACTGGGGTGGCTCTGTAGTGTATGGTAATGGGGGGCTGGCCAGGACCCCTATAAAGGCAGAACTTTTGGAATGCTTGTTACAGTCATACCCAGATAAGGGAGCAAGGGATAGACTGGTGAGAGGTTTTAGATAAGGTTTCAGTTTGCAATTTCATGGCCCCAGGATAAGCAGAGATGCAAAGAACCTATGGTCCATAAAAAGAAAGGAAGACATTCTCCAGAAGAAAATTCAGAAAGTGAAGGCTGCTGGGAGGGTGGCAGACCAATTTAGGGTCCCACCATTACACAATTTAAGGTTCCCCCTTAGGTTTAGTACCAAAAAACCAGCCTGGGAAATATAGGGTCATCCACAACCTGTCTTTTCCAGATGGAGAGTCAGTGAATGATTATATTGCAAAGGAAGACAGCAAGGTGAATTACGCAACCCTCAAGGAGGTGGTACAGATTATCAGAGCAACCCCAGAGGCATGGATGGCTAAAACAGACATCAAATCCATATTCAGGCTACTACCGGTCAGCCCAGTGGATTGGGACCGTTTGTGTTTTAAGATGGATGACCAATATTACTTTGATAAAGCCATGCTGATGGGGTGCTCCACAGCCTGTGCCACGTTTGAGCTGTTCAGCACCTGTCTTCAATGAGTATTTCAACAAAATATGGGCCACAGGGCAATCATACATTATCTGGATTATTTCTTACTGATAAGCAGTGGACATGATGAGACTGAGCAGATGTTGGTGGAATTCCATTGATTATGCCAGGATTTAGGGGTGCCACTGGCACTGGACAAAACTGAAGGACCTGGTAGGGTTATTGAATTCCTGGGCATCTAAATCAACATGCGTCAAGAGGTTTTCCACTTACCAGATAAAAAAATGCAGAAACTGAAGGAACTGTTTTAATCGGTCACCTCAACCTCGCCTACCTGGCAATTGGGCCAGACAGAGCCTTCACAAGAAGGTTAGCAATTGCCACACAGGGTATTTCCTGGCCACATCATTGGCTGGATCTAGAAAAAACTACACAGGCAGACCTGGGGATATGGGAAGAATTTATTAGCCATTTTAATGGAGTATCACTTTGGCAGGAAGACTGGGTTTACAACACAGACCTTGAGTTATACACAGACGCAGCGGAGGGGGTTAGGCATGGGGGGATACTTTAGGGGTCGATGGTTCTCGGAAGCATGGCCAGCAGAGTAGGCCCATAAAGGGTTGACTAAGAATATCACTTTGTTAGAAATAGTGTCAATTTGGGTGAGCATACTAATGTCGGGGGAAGAGCTTCAAAATCAAAAGGTTACATTCTGGTGTGACAACAGAGTGGTGGTGGATGTGCTGAACAATAGGGGTGCATCCGCCAATACGGTGTTGTGAGTGTTGAGACAGTTAGTGCTACAGGGCTTGAAGTTAAACATGTCATTTAGGGCTAAACACATAGAAGGGTTACAGAACATGGTGGCTGACAGCCTCTCCCATCTGCAGCTGGACAGATTCCAAGCCATTGCACCGAGAGCAGAAGAACACAAAACACCTATACCGAAGCACGTAAATTGGCTGGAAGGAGCAGAAGTGCTGTTTCAGAACTCCTGGTCACCTCGGAACCTGAGGGCATACGAGGGGGCATGGTGAGCTTTCCAAGTATTCAGAAAAACACACCATATGGAGGTAAGTGGGTCAGTCATGGATGACCAACTTGTCAAATACGTCATCCAACAATGGGAGAAATGATCAGCTCACTCCATGATAGGAATCCAATTAGCAGCTATCAGCACTGTGAGCAACCTTAAAGGGTAGAGGGACCCCACAAAGACCATGTTTGTTAGAAGATTGATGCAAGGGTGGGGGAGGTTAAGATAAAAAAATTCAGAAGATAGGAAGCCGGTGACAGAACACCTGTTAACAAGGTTAGGAGAATCACTCCCGAAGATATGTAATCATGAAAAGAAGTGACCTTATTTTGGGCTGCTTTTATGGTCATGTACCATGGTGCCCTATGGGTGAGTGAGGCAGTGGGACAAGGGGGAGATGGAGGCTCGAGGGGGATAAGCTGGGACAATTTAACCTGGACATCAGAAGGAGTGATAAAACATTTACAATTTTCCAAAACAGACCAAATGGGAAAAGGTTGTAGGATCAAACTAGAGAAACAAGAAAAACAGATAATATGTCCAATCCAGGCAGTGTGGGCTTACGCCGCAGTATGGAGGAATAAAAATGGACAAATGTTGTTTACCCATGGTAATGGTAAGCCGGTAACCAGCTATCAGATCATACTAGTACTGAAAAAAGGCATGAGGTATTTGGGAGAAGACCCAAAAGGTTTCTCATCGCATACATTCAGGATTGGAGCATCATCTCAATTAGCAGTATCAGGGAGCACTGGGGGGCAGATACAGGAAAAAGGCAGATGGAAATTAGAATGTTACAAAAGACGCATAAGGCCCCAAGCTGGCAACACATGCTAAATGCTTTCTATTTATTTTGCAGGTATAAGAAGGTGGGGTCAGACAAAAAGGTTTAAGGGAGGGGTAGAGAGTTGAAGATTTCATCCGAAAACACACTCATAGGTTATTTTATCTCATTTATTCAGGGTCTGGACATCGTATGGAGGTGTGGATACATGGGCACTCATACATTTATTTATTTATTTAGTTTTTGTTGACCGGGTAAGTGCACTAGACAAATCCTGCCTATTTTCAGACACGACCCGGGGGAGGGGGATACAGATGAATGCCAACTGACCTTGAACCAGATTAAGCTGTTGGTGGCATTTTTAGTGAATGAGAGAAATTTGGCTAGGACAGTGGGGAAATTCCCCTACTCTCCTGTGGGGGGTCCCCTTACATCCTGGCATTCTGCCAAGATGGCTGTCTCTGGAGGTGCCTTGGAGGACATGGAGGTGTTGAAAGCAGAGGATCCGGTCTCCTCCCCTGTCTCTGGGATGCGAGAGACCACACCAGCTGAAGAGTTTTTGACAATTACAGATGCTAAGATGCAACTATCTGCAGGTTTGAACATTTTCCCTGACTCATCAGTGGATCAAAGTAAGCAGAACACTTCTATACCATTTTCCAATGCTGTTTCTACGGAGTTATCGCCTTCTGTGAATGTTATTGAGCTACCTGCTACCCACACACAGACAGCTATTGCTGATGTAGATGCCTTATTAGCACTTGAGGAACAATGTAATCTGGAAGAAAAGAAAGGAACTTCTGGCTCTCAAACACACTACTGCAGTGCTAAATACAGTTTCTCTCACTGACTCACCGCCTAAACATGCAGCTTCTATGCCTTCTGACACCTCGGTGAGTGATTTGATACTTTCACATTCATCTTCTGGCCGTCCTGCTTCTGGAGTTCCTCAGTTTGTATATCTTGCAGATTTTTCGAGTGGGGGCTCGCCCGGCATGGCGCTTATGGCTGTCGAACAGCCTGGCCTACGACGATCCCCTTTACCTCCTGACGCTGAATGGACTGAGGAATGGTCTGTAGACTCTGCCCTTAGTGCAGCTGGCTGGGAGAAGGACCCTCTAGTCAGGACCTGGTGCTCTGGACCTGCTCCCATTCGGATTCCTGAAGAGGAGATTGATTCTGCCTTGAACGTACAGACCTCAATGCCTACCCGACTGTTGGATCTCACATTGACTTCTGACTTGTGCCTTACACAGAATCTGGTTTTCAATTTACCAGTCCCTGCTTCTCCTATGGAACGTTCTCCTGCTTTTGACCCACCTCCTCAGACTTTACAGTCCCAGGGCCCTGGGTCACATCCGCCGCCTACTACACAAACTGTTACTTCAGCTCCTACTGCCTCGAAAACATATGCTTCTTGTTTTTCAGTACCAACACAACAAGCTAAGAGACATAATGCTGTTAGGCTGCAATATTTAGGTGGTATGTCTGAATTGCCTGATCATATTTTTGTATGGCATACTTTACTTAAAGATTCTATGAAATTTGCTGCTTATGAGATTCACGCCCTAATTCATGTTTCTACTGAATCTCATTTTGACATTAGTTTTAAAATGTTAACTGGTTTGGAGAAATTCTGGTCTAAATATTGTAAGCTGAAATCTTACCCTTTGTGAGCACCTTTTAGCCATTCCTTTAACCAAGCCTGCCCAGAAAAATATTACTATTTAGGAATGAGGGTGTGAGTTTAAATGATATCGCTGTTTGGTTAAAACAATGGTGCACTGTTCTTTCTGATCCTGAGGCAATCTTTGATACCGAAAATTTATGGACTTGGAGTTGGAAAATCAGAGTTATACTTAGAACTTCAGATGCAGGGATACAATATTTACCCAATAGTTTCATGCTGGGTAGAGATAGAGGAGTGCTTTTTTACCCTGGCCAGCCGAAGGCATATTACAAATGCGACTCTACTAATCATCTTAGTAGAATTTGTGATATTGTGAAATGTTCTGTTTGTGGTGGCCTCGGACATGCTGGTTCCCAGTGTGTTGAGGAACCCCACTGTGCTCTTTGTGATGAACCTGAACATACCTTTCAGCTGTTCACCTGGGCTGCCCACAACTCCCCCACCATAGCTGATGGAGAAGAACAGCGACTACTTATTAGAGTAGCAAAACGTTCGAGAATTAATGGTCAACCCTCTACTTCCCATGGTAATTGGCCTTTTACTCCCTTCTCTACTGTTCTGCACACACGTTTGCCTACTTCAACAGCTCCCTCTAGTGACAAGATGATATCTATTGTTGTCCTGAACCCTGCCCCCCCGTCCTTCCTTCTGACCCCCCTCCTTCCCCTCCCATCTTACCTGGTTGTCCAAGCTTAGTCCCTGTGCCCACTGATTCTTCCATTGTTGTACCTACAGGAACGATGGACCCCCCGAGACTTTTGTTTCACAGTCTAGAGTCACAAGAGGATCTAAGAAACTGGGATTACCCTCTTCTAAAGTTTTGAAAATTGATGAGATTCCTTTGGCTAATAAGTTTGAGTTATTACATAATCCCACGGAGAACACAGACTCTGATTCCTCCTCTGTGCTCTCTTCCCACCCTGAATTGACTACTGATACAGAGATCACTGTAGATAATGTGGGATCTCAGAAAAGAAAGGTCAAGGCTAAAGTCGAATATAAAGAGAGTACCCCTTGAAGAGGTAGGCCCAGGTAAAGGTATACTACTCTTTGACGTGCAATCCTTTCTTCATCACTATGGCATCATCCTTCTCTGTCCATACTGTTAATGTCAACAGTATTAAGAAGCAACTTAAGAGGGATTGGTTTTTTTTCCTTCTTGTCATGCCTTACTGCGGGGCTAATCCTCCTACAGGATGTCAGGTTTCACTCCCTCCCTGTAATTTCTTGAGCCCAGAAGGCTTGGTTTCCTGGCCCTTCTTACTGATCATTTGGACAAGAGATGTCTTCAGGATTAGGGATATTGTTTAATTTACCTAATATATCTGTTGTAAAAGTACTTGATTTATGTCCTGATAGATTGTTGCTTTTAGATATTAAAATTCTCTCTGTACCCTTCAGGATTATTAATATTTATGCTCCACAAACTAAGTCCCTTAGAATAGAACTATTGAGACTCATCCAACCATATCTTCACACTTCCATGTATGTTGTTTTTGGGGGTGACTTTAATTGTAGTTTATCCATCAAAGACAAATCTTCCACTTCCAAGACTACTAAATTATTTTGTGACACTAATTGTTTGGAACAAATTATACATTCTGCAAAACTACAGGATGCGTAGCTTATGCTGAATCATACGCAAACCCCGACTTTTCATAAGGGTTCACTGGTTACCCGCATATATATATTTTTTTGTTTCCCCTCATTTGCAACTTTCTGCTGCTACTATATAAGTTACAGAATTCTCAGACCATAACCTTTTAATGATTTTCCTTGGCCCTGCTGCTACTAAAGTATTTGGTCCAGGCACCTGGAAATTGAATACTACACTTTTGAGTAACTTACAGTTATTGACACAGCTTAATCTATTTTTTAAGGACAGGAAATCATTTTTTTTTTCTTTATGATGACCTTTGGTGTTGGTGGTCTGATACCAAAAGAGACCTGCAATGTTTACTAAAACATTTTAGTAAACAACACCGTAATGATCTCTATTTTGACTATCATGGAACTCTACGCCAGTTACAGAAGATCCTTACTCTGTCTTATACTACAGGTCATGACTTTTCCACACAAATTAGTACACTTAGGAAAGATCTTATGGCATATAATTCTAATAAATATACCTTACTACAACATCAACAACGTTTTGGTGTTACAGGCCCTTATGATGTGGTCTGCCCTTTTGATAGCTGTGCTAAACAAGTTGACAGTAAAATGTTTAAGGTTCTTTTAGACAACAATCTGCTTGGAATTACAGATCCTTTGGGGCTTCAACATCATGTAGCTGACTACACTTGACATTTGTTTGGCCCCATGAACATACACATGGATGGGATCTCAGAATATCTCTCTCATATAGATATCCCTGATATTCCACAATCTGTGACTGATTTGATCGATAGCGATATTCAGGCTCGGGAAGTAGAGGAGGTAATTAGAGCATTACATTTAGGAGTAACACCAGGGTGGCCTCCGAATAAACTTTATAAGCTATTGTATGTTGAGTTAAGTGAGGAACTGGCTGCTGTATATAATTTTATCTTACAAGCAGGCAATTTACTGTTAGATATGAATATGGGCAGTTTTTTTTATATCTACAAAAAGGGAGATAAGAGATTATTATGTAATTGGTGGCCTCTTAGTCTCTTAAATACTGATTTCAAAATTCTGGCTAGAATTCTTTCACTTCGCTTATCAAAACTAGCTCCATTTGTGATTTATGAAGCTCAGTCTAGTAATAGTCTGGGTAGAAATATGTATGATCATTTACTTTTGTTATGGGAATTAGTTGAATGAGGAAATCAGGACAGATTAACAGGTTACCTGCTCTCCTTGGATCAACAACAAGCTTTTGACTCAGTTAACTATGACTTTTTATGGTGTACTTTACATCACTATAAAGTCCCTGACAGACCTCTCTCATGGCTTCAACTATTATATCGGTCTGCTACAATTGTTCCTATGGTTGATGGTTGGAAGGGCCCTATGATACCACTACAAAGAGGGGTTAGACAGGGCTGCCCGTTTAGCCCTATTTTGTATATATTTTTTTTTGATCCTTTACTCCATTCCATAAACACATCACAGTCCATTATACCACTCTCTACATCATTGCATTCTACGCCTCAAACCATTTTGGCCTATGCAGATAATATGAGTTTGGTGGTGGCAGATACTCCTTCTATACATGAAGCTATACACTACTGCATAGCTTTTAGGGCTGTGTCGGGGCAACACTGAACCTGGACAAATGTGTAGGTAGTCAATTAGGGACTGGAACGCTGGACAATGTTTTGGCTTCAGACATTAAGATCAGTGTTGATCCTATCAAAATTTTGGGCATTTTACATAGGGATGGACCCATGGATGTTTTAAATTGGGGTCCTAAGATAGAAGTTGCTCAGGCTAAAGTTTCCTTTCTGGAATAAATGGAAATTAAGTAAAAAAGAAGAGAGTTCATATGATTAAACACATTTACTCCCTGTTTTCTCTTTAGCTTATAATCCCAGACCCTGAGACAAGGTTGTTAAGTATTTTTTTCCAGGCCTTCTGGGGCAGTCGCCTCAATCCTATTAAACGTACTACAACTATTTACCCCTTCGAGAGGGTCATCTTAATATGATCCAACCATTGTTCTTTTATAACAGTATCTTCTTTATGACCAATATTAAACCTATTTTAGTTAATTGTGACAGAGGATGGGAATCTTGGTTTTTTGAGTCCTGTGGCCCTTGGTTCAGTCTTTGTGAAACAAATGATCTGAAGACTCTTAGACATGTCCCTTCTATCCCTAGTTATATTAGGGACACTTTCATTCACCTCAAACAGTGGCATATTACTAGCCACATGATCAAAACTTACCATAGGAAGGCTTTATATAACTATTTATTAGATCAGGTTTGTACTGAACTTTAGAAACATAGAAACATAGAAACATAGACACTTTGACGGCAGAAAAGGACCACTTGGCCCACCCAGTCTGCCCATTTCCCTACCTACTGGATAAGCTGCAGATTCTAGTTAACCAACAGCCTGCTTCCTGCAACCCCGCACTATAATTGCTTTGTGTCTGTCCCAAGCATGTTTGAATTCCCCCACTGTTTTAGACCCAACGACCTCCTCAGGAAGGCTGTTCCATGTATCCACCACTCTCTCCATGAAAAAGAATTTCCTCACATTACCCCTGAGCCGTCCCCCCTCTATCTTTAAACTGTGCCCCCTTATTCTTACACATCTCTTTTTCTGAAAGATGCTACCCTCCTGGACTTTGTTGATTCCCTTGAGGTACTTGAATGTTTCTATCATGTCCCCCCTGTCCCTCCTTTCATCAAGGGTATACATATTAAGCTCTCTCAGTCTCTCTTCATATGGTTTCTGATGTAGACCCTGCACCATTTTAGTTGCCCTCCTCTGGACTGCTTCCATCCTGTCTATGTCCTTGCGTAGATGAGGTCTCCAAAACTGCACACAGTACTCCAGATGGGGTCTCACCAACTGTCTGTATAGGGATAATCACTTCCTTTTTCTACTTGTGATGCCCTTCCTATGCATCCCAGTATCCCCCTGGCTCTCCTTACTGACTTCTCACATTGCTTACCCACCTTTAGGTCATCTGATATGACTACTCCCAGGTCCCTTTCCATTTTTGTTGTTGTTAGTACCTCCCCTGCTATTGTGTACTCTTCTCCTGGGTTTTTGTTTCCCAGGTGCATTACTTTGCACTTCTTTGCATTGAATCTAAATTGCCATATGTCTGACCATTCCTCCAACCTTGCCAAGTCCCTTCTCTTCTTTTCTACCCCCTCTTGTGTATCAACTCTGTTACAGATCTTTGTGTCATCTGCAAAGAGGCATACCTTTCCCTCCAGACCCTCTGCAATGTCACTTATAAAGATGTTAAAGAGGATTGGACCCAGTACTGAGCCCTGAGGTACTCCACTAGTAACCCCCCTTTCTTCAAAATGTGTTCCATTCACTATTACCTTCTGTGTCATGTTGTGCAGCCAGTTCGCTACCCCCAGGCTACCACCCTGGGACCCACTCCCAGGCTGGCTAACTTGATTATTAATCTTTTGTGTGGGACTGTGTCAAATGCCTTGCTAAAGTCTAGGTAGGCCATATCCACAGCCCCTCCCTGGTCTATTACTTTGGTCACCCAGTCAAAGAAATCAATTAGATTAGTCTGACATGACCTTCCTGCTGTAAATCCATGTTGCTTTGGGTCCTGTGCCTCGCTGGCCTCTAGGTGCTCAACAATTCTTTCTTTCAGAGTGATTCCATCATTTTCCCTACCATTGAGGTCAAACTTACAGGTCTGTAGTTTCCTGCTTCTGCCTTGCTCCCACTTTTGTAAAGGGGAATCACATCTGCCCTCCTCCAGTCCTCAGGTACCACCCCATCCTGCCATGATTTGTTAAAAAGTGTGGTCAGTGGTGTCACTAGGTCCCCCTTAGTTCTTTTAGGATTCTGGGGTGAATCCCATCAGGCCCCATTGCTTTGTCCACCTTGAGTTTTAGGAGTTCTTTCAGGACTCTTTCTTCTGTGAATGGACTGGTATCAACCCCCTACCCAGAGTGCTTCTATTGTCTGGTTTAGGTAACTGCTCCTCATCTTCTTTTGTGAATACTGAGCAAAAGTATTCATTCAGTATCTCTGCCTTTTCTCTGTCTCCCTCTGCCCACCTCCCCTCTCCTTTATTAATCTTCACTATCCCTCCCTTAACCTTTCTATGCTCCCTAATGTACCTATAAAAGGTTTTATCCCCCTTTTTGACTGAGTTGGCTATTTTTTCCTCGGTTTGTGCCTTTGCTATTCTGACTGCCTTTCCTACTTCTTTCTGCTTTAATTTATACAGTTCCCTGTCGTGCTCCTCTGTGATTCCTTATACTTTTTGAATGCAGCCTTTTTCTCCTTAACCTTCCCTGCCACCTCTTTTGAGAACCATAGTGGTTTTTTACTCCGCTTTGTTTTCTTTATTTGTTTTACACAAAGACTTGTTGCCTCTATGATGGCAGTTTTGATTTTTCTCCATTGTTCTTCCACCCCTCCTATTTGGCCATTTGCTTGTGCATTCTTCAGGTGTTCACCCATTTTGCCAAAGTCAGCCCTTCTAAAGTCCAGTATCCTTGTTTTTGTATGGCTTATCTCCATGGTTGTGCTCATTGTGAAGCACACTGTGAAGTGGTCGCTTGTTCCCAGATGTCTACTGACTTCTAAATTTGTGATCCTCTCTCCATTTGAGAGTACCAGGTCTAGTACTGCTCCCTCCTGAGTGGGTTCCAGCACTAGCTGTCTAAGGTCTGCCCCTGCAGGTCGAGAATGACCCTGCTCTTGGATGTGGCTGCAGTACATGTCCTCCAGTTAACATCTGGCATATTCAGGTCCCCATCAACAGTATCTCCTTTTTCAGCCATTTTGAGAATGTCTCTATCATTTTCTTGTCCATTTCCTCCCCTTGAGACGGGGGTCTGTATACAACCCCTGTGCAGATTGCGATGCCATTCCCCATCTCCAAGGTAACCCAGAGTGCCTCTTGTCCTCCCCCTTTACTTTTTAGTTATGTAGCTTTGATCCCTTCCCTTATGTATAGAGCTACTCCACCTCCTCTTTTGCCTTCCCTGTCCCTTCTGTAGATTGTGTACCCTGGTATGTTGACATCCCATTCATGGTTCTCAGTGTACCATGTTTCTGTGACTGCCACAATATCCAATTGTTCATCTTCCATCAAAGCTACTAGCTCAGAAAGCTTGTTTCCCAGACTACGGGCATTAGTAGTCATTGCCCTCCATTTAATGTTGGCTTGATCCTTTTTTCCCCCATCCCTGCTCTTATTGCTCTTATCTATTTTACCATTTACCCCCATCCTGACCTGTGTTGAGCTCTGTACCTCAGTGTTTACCCTACTACCTGCCCTGTTTTGTGGGGGGAGGCTTGACTTTTCCTGCCTTTTATCAGTACCTCCCCTTATCTAGTTTAAAAGCTTGCCAAGGAAGCATTTAAACCTGTCACCTAGGAGCTTGGTCCCCTTTGTGGACAAATGCAGACCGTCATACCAGTATAGACCTTTATCTCTCAGGTGGACCCCAGTCCCCAATGAAGCCAAAGCCTTGTGCTCTGCACCAGTTTTGCAACCATTCATTAAACTGCATGGTGTGCAGTACCCTAGCCTCATTCCTGCCATGGAATGGTAGCACCTCTGAGAAGGTTACTGTGCTTGCTACCCATCTGAGGCCCCTCCCCAACTCCACAAATTCATTCTGCACTGCACTGATCCCATGCTTAGCTAGGTCATTTGTCCCAAGGTGGACAATGATATCTAGTTCTCTCTCCTGTGATGCTGCTTCTACAATTGTGAGGATTCGCTTCTTGTCCCTCCAAGCCATGGCACCAGGCAGGCAGCTTACTTCCTTCTCTCCCTTCCCCAGTTCTACCCCCTAACAATTGAGTCCCCTATCAGTAGCTGTTTCCTTCCCCTGTGGTGTCCCTTGCCACCCTTTTGTGGGTCTCCCTTGTGGATGTCCTCAGCATTCTTCTGGGTCTCCACTGAGGGTGCCATCATAGATGAACCTTGCTCTGCCAGAATGGCATCTGATTTGTGTAGAGGTACAACTGGGGGCCTTCGCCTCTGGTCCACCACCCGCACCCTCCCAGAACCCACTGTGGTCCTACTGCTCTTCATACTCCGAAACCTCTGACTCAGTGGTTGTGGCAGTGGTGCTTTTTAGTTTTTCCCAAATGTCCAGACTCATCTTTAGATAATCTCTACACACTTTTACATAATCCAAGGATCCCTCAGAGGTTGTGGGATCTAAACTGGCTTAGTTGTCACGAACGAATAAATGTAAAAGCAAATCAGAAACATAGGCAGCTGTCTGAAAGGGTTTGCTCCAGACTGTCTTGTGTACAACAGGAAGAGACAATATGACACTTATTTTTTTCCTGTTCTTATATTGAAGGTTTTTGGCTCTCTCTGGCCACAAGATGACAGGAGCCTTTGTTTAGATCAATTACATATGTCATTGTATTGTGTGGTACTTTTACAAATGTCTGGAAGAAGTGGAATATCGATACATTGAATCTAATTTCCATGGTTTTGAAATGGCATATTTGAACTGCACAATGTTTTTTTACTTTACAGCAAATAGACATGTCTCACCAAACTGTAATACAAGGAGTTGAAAATGATTTAAAAGCAATTTACTTCTCAGAGAAACAAAATATGCCTCTTAAAACACTGTTGGACTTATGGAAGTTTATATATTGGATTACCGACTCTGATTTCCCTGTAACATGATTTGTCTGTATTTTCCTTTCTGATTTTTTTTCAGTTTTTCTGTCAATAAAAATTTCCCCTACTCTTTTCAATAAGTGCCATGGGATCTTTAACATCCACCTGAACTACCACCAATCCAGGCAGATGGGATCTCGGTTTAACGTCTCATCTGAAAGACGGCACCTCAGAAGTGCAGCACCCCTCTCATGCTGCACTACAGTGTCAGTACCTGGATATTAACCCAAGTGCCAGACGTGGGAACTGAACCCACAGCCCTCTGATCTCCCTGCCTCAGAGGCGAGTGTGATTGGGCAGACAGGAGTGCATTGCAGAAAGCAGGGGGAAAACAACTCTACCAGGACCCCAGACATTGTAGACTCTCCTGGACAGGGATCAGGGGCATGAAGTGGGCACAATTATTACCTACCCTGAGGGAAATGCAGCAGAGGAGGTCAACACCGGACTTGATAATCGTCCATTTTTGGGGGCAATGACATTGGGTCCAGCCCTGGTTATATATACTTACAGATCAAGCACAACATTGAAATGATAAAGCAATGGTGACCACAAGTGACCTTGGTAGGGTCAGATATGGTACCCTGCAGAGTGAACCATGTGGCCAGAAACAGAGCAAGAAGGAAGATGAATAGGAGGGTAGGCTCACTATTCATCTCTATGGGAGAGAGGGTGATTAGATGGGGCATAGAGGAGACCACTGATGCCTTTTAAAGATCAGACAGAATTCACCTGTCAGAGTTGGGAGTCACCATGTTTATCACTGAAATGATGGGGAATATTGAGGAATGGTGCAGACAGGCAAAACATTTATAAGGAGGGGAAGGCCTGCCTTCCAACGCAAGCTGGAGTCAGGCTGTGGGAAAATAACATAGGAGGGGCACAAAAGGGTGTGGGGGGGAATTGGGGGAACACAGTTAAGAACAACAGCTACAATAAGATGAGAAAAGCAGTTTCAGTTTACACCGTTACCTCCAGAGAGAAAAGACGAAGCGGACTCCTAGGCCTACAACTGAGAGGAAGAAGAAGACCACAAGAAAGAGAAATGTAAATAATGTTGATTAACAGATGCGAATTGTGTAAATATGATCAAGGAATGAGGGTGATTAAGAAATGGAACGGATATGTACCAATGTAAAGAAATAGTGTTGGTTGTATGGAAAGAATTCAACATTAAATTAATTGTCGAACTGAGCACCCACAAAACCATGTGTTTTTGTCTTCCTTGAGGATGGGGAAAATCTGGGACAACAGATAATTTATACACTACAGACATTTTTTAGAACACTATGTGTAATAATACAATCCAAGTTACACTTAGTTTGACAACACCATCCCTACCCAATCAAATATTTTTGCCAACAGTATACTAATACAGTCCATAATGCATGCATAATTTATTTATTAATTCAGCCAATTTGGAGACTATGGCATAGAATTAAATTACAACAATGAGTGACTGAGCTAATGTAGAGCCCAACACCCTAACTTACTCATAGATGCCATGAATACGTAATGTGAGCAAGATTTCTGCGTAGGCCGCACTCCTATGCCTCTGTAACATCAGCACCTGACACAAGCTTGAGCACTGAAATATATTGAGAATAAATATGTGAAACATCGGGTTGCTATGGCAATGAGATGCAAACATACTCTTCCAAATCCCAATAGCAAAACTGGAAGCTCACATTTCAAACTTTCAATAAATATGATTTACTCAGCACCCCACCTTCTTCTAACTTCAAACTTTTTCATGTTCAGATCAATCTGCAAAGCTGGTTGGGAGAAAAAAAAAGAAATTCAAAGATGCCAGTGTACATTCCAACATGGAATAACACGTTTTATGGCTGCCATATCAAGGAAAAGAAAGGAATTTAGTTTTATTAACACCCTTGTTATACCTGGTACTGAAGTTGACCATTGACCTGCAGGCCAGCTTTCCACCATACCACACGTTTCTATACACCTTAACCATTGGAGACATTTCTGATTTCCTTTTCTTCCCTGACAATCACCCCTGTGCCCCCCCACCCCAGCTGCGGGGCCTACCATCTACAGAATTCAATCAGCATAGGGGGAGTTAAAGGCCACTGAACATTGCAAATTTGCCAGATCACATCCTGCAATACAGCCCCTGTGTATTTCGATGGTTCCTCCCTACCCATCTCAGCAACACTAAGCATGTAGGTTTGCTGGCATAAAGCACCTAGCTTCACCTGAGCTCTTTTCTTCTAGGGTTTGCTTGAAAGGACAGAGCAAGGAGCAACATTAACAGAGCAAGGAGAAACATTAAGGCTTCTTTTGGCTAAGCAGAGTTACTGTTGTGTTACTATTTTGTTTTGTGCTTAGAGGTTGTGCTTACAGGTTTTATTACTATTTTGTGCTTACAGGTTGTACAGTTTACTGCTTTATTTTTCTCTGATTGAAGTTGTTTTTCACAGGGTATATTTTCTGCTACATTGTTACAGGGTGTGCTTACAGGTTTTTCACTGTTTTGTGCTTACAGATTACTGCTTTATTTTTCTTTGATTCAAACTGGGTTTTTTTGCAAGGTGTATTTTCTGTTAAATTGTTACAGGTTGTGCTTACAGGTTTTGTTACTGTTTTGTGCTTACAGGTTTCACAGTTTATTGCTTTAATTTTCTCTTATTGAAATTGTTTTTTGCAAGACATCATTTCTGCTAAATTGTTACAGGGTGTGCTTACAGATTTGTTCCTGTTTTGTGTTTACAGGTTACTGCTTTATCTTTCTCTGATTCACATTGTTTTTTGCATGGTATATTTTCTGTTACTTTGTTACAGGTTGTGTTTACAGGGTTTGTTACTGTTTTGTGCTTACAGGTTTTACATTTTGATATATCTTTAGGCTAACCAACTTTACTGTTTCGTTGCTATTTTATTTTGTGCTTACAGATTTTTGTTTACTGTTTTGTGCTTTCAGGTTTTACAGTTGATTGCTTTATTTTTCTCTGAATTTTTTTTCATGGTATATTTTTTGTTAAATAGTTACAGGTTGAGCTTACAGATTTTGTTACTGTTTTGTGCTTACAGGTTTTACATTTTGATCTATCTTTAGGCTAAGCAAAATAACTGCCATGTTACTATATTGTTTGTGCTTGCAGGATTTTGTTTCGGGGCTCAAAGATATTGCAGTCTCTTCCCCACATTGAAAGAGCTAATTGCTTTTCTTGCACAGCTCTTCAAGGGGGTTAGTAGTGTAACTGGTGTGGGGGGGGTGGAGCTGAAAAAGTCTTAGTGCCTTCCAACAGAAGGAAAATTTAGAAGGTCAGGTTAGTTGGTATGTTGTGGTGAAGACAAGGTTTGCTGGCATAAAGCACCTAGCTTCATCTGACCTCTTTCCTTTTAGGATTTCCTTGAAAGGACAGAGCAAGGAGCAACATTAACAGAGCAAGGAGAAACATTGAAGCTTCTTTTGGCTAATCAGAGTTACTGTTGTGTTTTTATTTTGTTTTGTGCCTACAGGTTGTGCTGACAGATTTTATTACTGTTTTTTGCTTACAGGTTGTACAGTTTACCGCTTTGTTTTTGTTGGATTGAAATTGTTTTTTGCAGGGTATATTTTCTACTAAATTGTTACAGGGTGTGCTTACATGTTTGTTACTGTTTTGTGCTTACATAGAAACTAGAAATTGTTGGCAGATAAGGACTGCTAGAAAAATCTAGTACGCCCATAGGCTCTATACTTTGTATGTGGCCACTGACCCTATGTGATCAATGGCTTTTCATCACTCCCTCCCCACTCAGGCTTCCCTTGTGCCTGTCCCAGGCATGCTTAAATCCCTTCACTGTGCTTGCCCTACTACCTCCTGTGGCAGAGTTTTCCAAGCATTGACTACTCTTTCTGTGTAGAAAAACATCCTCACATTACCTCTTAATCTACCCCCTTCCAATTTCATATTGTGCCCCCTTGTTCTAGTACTTTTTCTGCATTGCAAAAGGTCCCCCACCTGAAACATAGAAACATAGAATTTGATGGAAGATAAGGACCGCTTGGCCCACCTAGTCTGCCCATTTTCCTACCTAACAGATAAGCTGCAGATCTTAGTTAACCAACAGCTTACTTCCTCCTACCCCCCACTAGGACTGCCTTATGTCTGTCCCATGCATTCTTGAATTCCCCCACTGTTCTTGATGCCACAACCTCCTCAGGGAGGCTGTTCCATGCATCCACAACTCTCTCTGTGAAAAAATACTTCCTCACATTACCTCTGAGCCATCCCCCCTCTATCTTCAAATTGTGTCCCCTTGTTCTTGCACATCTCTTTTTCTGAAAGATGCTGCCCTCTTGGACTTTGTTGATTCCCTTGAGGTACTTAAAAGTTTCTATCATGTCCCCTCTCTCCCTTCTTTCCTCAAGGGTATACATATTAAGCTCCTTTAGTCTTTCTTCATATGTCTTCTGGTGCAGACCCTGCACCATTTTGGTTGCCCTCCTCTGGACAGCCTCCTCTGTCTATGTCTTTGCAGAGATGGGGACTCCAGAACTGCACACAGTACTCCAGATGGGGTCTCACCAACTGTCTGTACAGAGGGATAACAACTTCCTGTTTTCTACTATTGATACCTCTTCCTATACATCCCAGTATCCCTCCAGCCTTCCTTACTGCCTTCTCACATTGCTTGCCCACCTTTAGGTCATCTGATGTAATTACTCCCTGGTCCTTTCCATTTTTACTGTTGTCAGTATCTCACCCCCCATTGTGTACTTTTCCCTGGGTTTTGTTTCCCAGGTGCATTACCTTGCACTTTTTGCATTGAATCTGAGCTGTCATACATTTGACCATTCCTCCAACCTTGCCAAGTCCCTTCTCATCCTTTCCCTCCATCTTGTGTATCAACCCTGTTGCAGATCTTTGTGTCATCTGCAAAGAGACATACTTTTCATTCCAGTTCCTCTGCAATGTCACTTATAAAGACATTAAAAAGGACCAGTCCCAGTACTGAATCCTATGGTACCCCGCTAGTAACCCTCCTTTCTTCACTGTGCACTCCATTTACTACTGCCCTTTGCGTACTGTTGTCTAGCCAATTTTTTATCCAGGCTACCACCTTGGGGCCCACTCCAAGGCTGGCTAACTTGTGTATTAATCTTTTGTGTGGGACTGTATCAAATGCCTTGCTAAAATCTAGGTAGGTCAAGTCCACAGCCCCTCCCTGGTCTACTACTTTGGTCACCCAGTCAAAGAAATCTATTAGATTCGTTTGACATGACCTTCCCATCATGAATCCATGCTGCCTTGGGTAATGTGCCCCACTGGCCCCTAGGTACTCAACAGTTCTTTCCTTCAGAAGTGGTTCCATCATTTTCCCTACCACTGAGGTCAAACTAACTGGTCTATAGTTTCCTGCCTCTGTCCTGCTCCCACTTTTGTGAAGAGGAAACACATCTGCCCTCCTCCAGTCCTCAGGTACCAATCCATCCTCCCATGATTTGTTAAAGAGAGTAGTCAGCGGTGTCACTAGTTCTCCCCCTAGTTCTTTTAGAATTCTTGGGTGAATCCCATCAGGCCCCATTGCTTTGTCCACCTTCAATTTTATTAGTTCTTTCAGAACCCTTTCTTCTGTAAATGGACTGGTATTGACTCCCATCTTCAGAGTGTTTCTCTTGTTTGGTTTAGGTACCTCCCCCTCCTCTTCCTTTGTGAATACTGAGCAGAGATATTTGTTCAGTATCCCTGCTTTTTCACTGTCCCCCTCTACCCACATTCCTCCCTTTATTAAGCCTCAGTATCCCTCCTTTGGTCTTTCTTCACTCCTAATGTACCTATAAAGGTTTTATCCCCTTCTTAACAGAATTGGCTATCCTTTCCTGGTTTGGGCTTTGCTATTCTGACTGCCTTCCAGCCTCTTTTCTGCTTTAACTGATAAAGTTCTCTGTCCTGTTCTTCTGTGTTTCCTTATATTTCCTGAATGCTATCCTTTTCTTCTTAACCTTCCCTGCCACTTCTTTTGAGAATGATAGTGTTTTTTTCCTTCATTGTGTTTTATTGATTTGCTTTACACAAAGGCTTGTTGCCTCTGTGATGGCTGTTTTGATTACTCCCCATTGTTCCTCCACTTCTCCTTCTTGCCTGTTTGCTAGTGCTTTTCTAAGGCACTCTCTCATTTTCCCAAAGTCAGCTCTCCTGAAGTCCAATACTCTTGCTTTTGTATGGCTTGATTGTATGGCTGTGTTTATCATGAACCACACTGTTTGGTAGTCACTTGTTCCCAGATGGCTACCCACCTCTAAATCTGAGATTCTTTCTCTGTTCCCATTTGAGAGTACCAGGTCTAAGATTGCTCCCTCCCGAGTGGGTTCCAATACTAGCTGTCTGAGGCATGCCCCCTGTAGGGCATCAAGAATGGCCCTGCTCTTGGATGTGCCTGCAGTAAACCTGTACATTGTTTATGCTCTTGAGGTACTTGAAAGTTTCAATCATGCCCCCCACTGTCTCCTCTCCTCTCCTCTCCTCTCCTATCCTCTCCTCTCCTCTCCTCCAGTGAGTACATATTGAGGTCCCTTAGTCTCTCCTCATATACTTTGTGGTGCAAGCCCTGCACTATCTTTGTTGCCCTTCTCTGTATAGTCTCCACCTTATCTATGTCTTTGCACAGGTTTGGCCTCCAAAGCTGCACACAGTATGCCAGGTGAGGCCTTACCAATGTTTTATACAATGGCATCACCACCTCCCACATCCTACTACTGATACCCCTGCCTATGCACTCCAGCATGCCACTGGCCCTCTCTGCCACCTTTGTACACTGCTTTGATACCTTAAGGTTATCAGAGATGATAACCCCTAGGTCCTTTTTCTCTTTGGTGACAGTCAGTTCCTCTTCTCAAACCTGTAGCTCTCCCTAGGGTTCCCTCTACCAAGGGGCATTAATTTGCACTTCATTGCATTGAACCTCAGTTGCCACATCTCTGACCATCTTTCACCTTTTCTCCAGGTGTTGCTTCATTTTCCTCACCCCTTCTGCAGTATCCACCTTGTTGCAGATCTTGGTGTCATCTGCAAACAGGCAGACCTTCTTTCCTGACCTTCTGCAATGTCACTAATGAAGACATTGAACAAGACTGGTCCTAGTACTGATCCCTGTGGCACCCCATTTACCACTACCCTCTGTCTCTTGTCTGTTAACCATTTCTTAACCTGTTTCACCACCTTGTCTCCCATGCCTAGACTACTCATTTTGTTAAGCAGCCTTCTATGTGGGATGGTGAAAAAGGCTTTGCTGAAATCTAGGTAGGTGGCATCTACCGCCTTTCCCTGATTTAGTTCCCTAGTCACCCAATCAAAAAAATGTATTCATTTGACATGATCTTCCTGCTGTGAATACATTTTGCATCAGATCCTGAGCACTGCTGGAATCCATATGTGCCACTATCCTTTCTTTCAGCAGTATCTCCATGATCTTTCCCACCACTGAGGTGAGCCTGACTGGCCTGTAGTTCCCCTCCTCCTCCCTACTGCCGCTTTTGTGCAGTGGGACTACATGTGTCCCCCTCCAGTCCTCTGGAATCACAGCTGTATTGAATGACTCTGTGAACAGGGCCGCCAAAGGCACTGCTAATTCCCTTCACAGCTCCTTTAATATCCTCGGGTGGATGTCATCTGGCCCCATGGCCTCATCCACCTTCAGCTTTGTGAGTTCTTCTGAAACTCTCTCCACTGTGGTGAAAGCACTGGTGCCCCCCTGTTACCTCTGAATCCCAACTGTAGTCCTTGACCCTTCCCCTCCTTAGTGAATACTGAGCAGAAGCATTTGTTCAGTATTTCTGCATTGTCCAGATCTCCCTCCTTACACTTTACCTTCTCCTCTTTGAGTCTCACAATCCCCCACCCGTTTTTCTTCTTTCACTGATGTACCTATAAAATGCCTTATCCCCTTTGTTTACAGACTGTGCTAAGCCCTCTTCTGTTTGTGTCTTCACCCTCCTAACAGCCTTTCCTGCTTCCCTTAGACATTCAAGGTATACCTCCCTGTCCTCTTCCCTTTGACTCCCCTTATATTTCCTGAAACTCAACCTTTTAGCCCTGACTTTGTCCCCCACCTCTTTGGAGAACCATAGTGGTTTCCTTCTTCTTTTTCCTAATGCATTGGTTTGTTATCTCCACTATGGCTCCTTTCAGTTTCTTCCATTGTTCTTCCACCTCCTCTATTACCTGTCTCTTCCCCAGGACTGCTTGTATACATCTACCCATTTCAGCGAAATCCACCCTCCTGAAATCTGATACTCTTGCCCTTGTGTGGCTTAATTGAATCCATGTCTCCATGCTGAACCACACCATGTGGTGGTCACTGGACCCCAGCTGCCCATCCACCTGTATTTCTTTGACTCTGTTCCCATTGGTCCATACCAAGTCAAGAATTGGCTTGTCCCTGGTTGGCTCATGCACCAGCTGCCTGGTCCAACCCCCTGCATAGATTCAAGGATGGCTGTTCTTCTGACTGAAACAGCCATCTGGGTGGCCCACTCCATATCCAGCATATTGAAATCCCCAAGTAGCAGGATTCCATGTTTAGCTGCCATGTCATGTATGTTCTTCAGTAGTTCCCTGTCTACTTCCTCCCTTTATGCTGGGGGTCTGTAGATCACTACTGTGCATACTGCTGTTCCAGTTCCTGGCTCCAGGGTGACCGACATTACCTCAGCCTCCCCCTGTCTTCCCTGAACTTCTGCAGCCTTTATACCATCTCTGATGTACTGGGTCACTCCCCCACCCTTTTTACCTTCCCTGTCTCTCCTGAACAGTGTATAGCCTGGCACATTGACTTCCCAAACATGATTAGCAGAGTACTATGTCTCTGTTATTGCTGCTATGTCAAGGTCTGCATCTACCAACAAGGAACCTTATTTTCTAGGCTATGGGCATTCATTAGCATGACCTTCCATATTTTACAGTCTGTCCTCACTCTGCTCTTGTTCTCCCTCTCCAGCATCTTCCCCATCCCAGTTTTCTTTCCTATGTGCTCTTGCCCCCTGTACCACTCGTAATACATTCTTCACTTGCCTGCCCCTCCCTGCCTGCTATATCTGTTCCTGTAGTCAACTCATGTTCCTGCATGTTCCCATGGGGGGTGTTCCTAAGCCTCCTGACCCTCCTGGCTCTCCCACCTTGGCCACTTTAAATGCTTACAGCTCAAGCATTTAAACTTCTCACAAAGGATCAAGGTCCCCTTCTCTAACAGATGCAGGCTGTCCTCCTTATATAAGCTCGCATTTGCCCAGGTTAGGCCCCAGTCCCCTATGAAGCCAAATCTCTCCCTTCCACACAAATCCTTCAACCAGGAGTTGAAGGTACAGATGTGGAGTGCCCTAGCTTCCCCTGTGCCCTGGACAGGTAGAACCTCTGAGAATAAGATGGAGCATGCTATCTGTTTCAGGTTCCCCCTAGCTTCCTGAAATCTTCCTGGACTCTGGCTAACTCCACCCTTCTCCTGGCCAGGTCATTTGTCCCCAGGTGGACAATGACATCCAGCTGCTCCCTTCTAGCTATTGCCATAGTGATCTTATGGATCAGCATCCCATACCTCCATGCAGTGATTCCTGGGAGGCACTTGACTTCCCTCTCTCCCCTGCTAGGTGACCCTAACTCCACTCCCTGGACAATAGAGTCCCCCACTAGGACAAGCTTCCCCCTCCTCCAGGTTTCCCTGCCTCCCTTCCCTGGGGCTCCATCCTGGAGAACCCTCCCAGCCTCCCTAGTCCCAGCCTCAGGTTGCTGAGTGGGGCTTTCCTGTTCCTCCAAAACAGATTATTGCTTTATTTTTCTCTGATTCAAACTGTTTTTTTTTTTCCCAAGGTACATTTTCTGTTAAATTGTTACAGGTTGTGCTTACAGGTATTGTTACTGTTTTGTACTTACAGATTTTACAGTTTATTGTATTATTTTTCTTTGATGGAAATAGTTTTTTGCAGAGTATATTTTCTGCTAAATTGTTACAGGGTGTGCTTACAGGTTTGTTACTGGTTTGTGCTTACCAGTTTCTACTGTATCTTTCACTCATTCATATTGTTTTTTTGCAAGGTCTATTTTCTGTTACATTGTTACAGGTTGTACTTACAGGTTTTGTTACTGTTTTGTGCTTGCAAGTTTTACATTTTGTGCTATTTCAGTGTCAGTGGCTCAATAGGTAACACACTCACCTCTGAGGCCGGGAAATCAGAGGGCTGTGGGTTCAGTTCCCACATCTGGCACTTGGGTTAATATCCCAGTACTGACACTGTAGTGCAGCATGAGAGGGGTGCTGCACTTCTGAGGTGCCATCTTTCGGATGAGATGTTAAACCGAGGTCTCATCCGCCTGGATTGGTGGTAGTTCAGGTGGATGTTAAAGATCCCATGGCACTTATCAAAAAGAGTAGGAGAATTTTTTTGTTGAAATCGTAACAAATCAGAAACAATTCATACACAAAGCAGGATTACAACATACAATATCAAAAAAAAGGGTAAACAGGAACTTAAAGAAATATTTCTTACAGTAAACCCAAACATAAGGAAAACTATCTAAAAATTTTTTTATAAAAAATCAAAATACACCCATTCCGTCACCAAATCAGCCGAATTCATCTGTAATAATTCACTACATTTCCATTTTCTAACTTCCCGTATAATAACAAAATACAAATCCAAAGCCGAAATATCTTGTTGCTGCAAAACCAAACGACACCTACAAATCCAAATCCAATACACTAAATGAGCAAACAGGATTCTAATCAAACCAATATGCTTCTGAGTAAAACGAGAATCAGGAATCCCAAAGAACAACAAAGTCGAAGATGGAGGTATTGATAGTCTATGTTTCCACCTATTCTTAACAATATCCCAAAATTGCATAATATAAGGACAAGAATAATATAAATGATCAGTCATTTCAATAATGTCTACACAACCCTCTCTTGGACAATACCTTTCATACACTGCTTTGTGTTTTTGGTTTCCTTTAACATTAATTTTCTGATGCACACCCAACCATACTGTATCCCACATTTGAGCAGGAATCTGAGAATCAGTAATATACCTCAATATTGACTCACGTTGGGAGCAAGTAAAATTTGAAAAAGGGTGTTCTTGAAGCTGAACTGCCAATAGTTCATCATATAAACGCTTCCTAGAAAAAGTTTGAACCATAGTATAGTGAATGTCCCATTTAATAACCCAATCAAAAACCTCCTCCCATCGTTTGACCAAACGAGGACTCCTTTTATTTTTATGAAAAAAAATACCCTTTTCCCATTCTAACAAAATCCCTTTAAGCACGAAAAAAACCCATCTACTCCATAACTGAGTAGTACTTTTAATAATAGGAACTATATTAGCATATAAAAATATAGAAAAAAAAAACAAAATAGGGTTCAACATATTAATTCCTCCATCTTTAATTTGTTTATACAATACATTCCTTTTAATAGGGTTCAAACGACTACCCCAAAAACAAGTAAAAAATAATCTAGATAAAGAAACTTCAAATTTTTTCGGTACCATAAAAATAGCACTAATATATATAAAAATCGGAGCCGAAAAGGATTTAATCAAAAAAAACCTTTTCTTTTTTCCAACCTTCCATCTATTCCACCTACTCACCATCTCATTCCCCACTGATAATAATTTTGCCCAATTATAAACCGCCATGTCCTTGCCACCAAAATAAACACCTAGAATTTTACATGGAGTCGAAGCTATCTCACTACCCCCAATTGTTCTGAAATCCTCCAGAAAACCCTGTAAACCAATACATTTTGTTTTCCCCAAATGCAATGTAGCCCCTGAGGCTTGCCCCAATACCTGAATTAAATTTAAAGCTATAAGCACTGACTGGGTATCCTGAAGCAATAAACACATATCATCTGCATATGCAAGCACTTTACAGTCAAACGAAAAACACCCAGATAAACCTAAAATTTTAGGGGAGAGCTGCACTAATCTCATAATGGGATCAAGAAAAAACACATAAAGGAGGGGGCTTAAGGGACAGCCTTGACGAACCCCTCTCAGTACCGGAATCTTTGGGCCCATAATACCATTCACGAAAGGAACTACATAAGCAAGAACATAAACTTTCAACCAATCTACAAACACTACCGGAAACCCGTAGGCCAGTAAACATTCCCACAAAAAGGAATGAGACACCCTATCAAATGCTTTGGCCTGATCTAAACTGACCAAAAACCCAGAATTGTCCCCCGTACTAGTCCTTCCATCCCCTTGCACTATTTCCCAAAGTAATAACAAAGCATCTGCAATATTACGTCCAGGGATAGAACAAAATTGAGTTGGACTAATAAGGTCATCCATAACCAATGCTAATCGATTCCCCAATAGTTTAGCAAAAATTTTCAAATCAATGTTTAACAAAGTAAGTGGTCGCCAATTAACTAAATCTGTAGAATCTCCTGATTTAAACAAAAAAAATAACAAGCCTTCATACATATCATTTGGTAAATAACATTCTTCCTGAAAGAATCTAAAAACACCTAACATTTCTACCAGAATAATGTCCCATAATAATTGATATAGTTCAGTAGGTAATCCATCTGAACCAGGTGAAATTCCCTTACGAAGACTCTTAACAACCCTGTCCATTTCTAAAGGAGAAAAGGGGGATATCAAATTATCACAAAGTTTAGCATCAAGGTGAGGTAAAGCTGCTGCCTATAAAATCTGAGAGGTATAATGAGAAAGGTCGACTGGGGAACCAAGCATTTCTGTAACATGTTGCACTATAATCTCCATAATAGAACCATTATCAAAGGTCAGAGTACCCAGTGAAGTTTTTAAGCCGGTGATTAGTTTCCGCTCCCTACCTTGTTGACAAGAAACAAAAGGATTAACACCTTCAGCTTTCCCTTGAGTACCAAACATTTGTTCCCTCTGGAGAGAACATAAACGGTTATACTGATATGATCTCATCTGATGTTTGATTACAGTAATTTCTTCACTGAGATCAACCTTTTCCTCGCATTGCCTGGATAATAACTCACCTAAAGAATGCCTTAAAACCAAATATTCCTTGTATTTAGACATAGCTTGAAACTTCCCCTGGTACTTAAAAAATGCAATAATAAGGGCTTTCAAATCCTCCCACCATGAACCCACATCGTCATATAAAAACATCATAGAAACTTTGTCAAAAATTAAGTCCTTAAAGCTGGACAAAATCACAACATCCTCTAATAAGGAGACATTTAATCTCCATAACCAGAGGAATTGCAATATTAACCCCAATCAACATATGGTCTGAAAATTCCATCAGCATAATAAAAGTTTCAGAAATGTCTAACGATTGTTTTAAAATTAAAAAATCAATACGAGAAGAAAGAGTCCCTGTAAAAAATGTAGCTTTATCAGAGCAAAACTTGTGCTTCTGAAAATCTTTCAACCTGCCTGAAATATCAATGACTTCAAAAGTCTTATCACAATATTGTTTACCCTTAATATCCTTAACCTGAAAATTAACATTAAAATCACCTCCCCAGAAAATCTGTCTACACGTAAATAAATACGGCTGGATTTTGGTTAACAAGTCAATCCTTAAAGCCTTAGTTTGAGGGCCATAAACTGTAATTAATCTACATGATAGAGAATTTATAATAACATCTAACAATAACACCCTACCTGGATCAATATCTACTAAACGTAAATCCCGAACATTCAAAGAACGAAAACAAAAACCTACCCCACAACAGGCTTCTGATCCTATTGACCAAAATGAAGACCCCCACCACCAATCTCTAGATGCCTGTGAAGTTTCAAACAAGGTATGAAGTCTAGTGTCTTGTAACATAAAGACATCAAACTTCAGCTGACTTAAACTACCAAAAGTCAGTTTACGTTTATAATCAGACTTAATACTATTGACATTTAGACATGCCACACGTAAATTCAGTGGATCAAGGAGGCTTGTTTACAGCTTTCCTACTAGACCTAGTGACCCGTTTTTGTACCACCTTATGTTGAGAAGATTGTAATACTGAATCAGAAAGATCTTTACTCGAGCTCTGTACCACATCCTCTAAGGGATCATCCTTGTCCACTTGCTCCCCCCACGTAGCAAAAGTCAAAAATCTGTTAGAAAGAGGCAATGGTGACATGGGAAAATGAACCGACCCAGGGTTTAAAACTTCCACTCGATGTAAGGGTGCAGAAGGGACTTGAGAACACTCTTCTTGAAGGGCTAATATCTCCAAGTGATCTGGAGGGGAAATGAGTAGCGGAGTCGAAACTCGCTTGGAGGAACCTTGCGGGGTTGCAAAGGACGTTTCCATTACCACCAAATCAGATGATTCCATCTCCACATCAGAAATCAAAGGAACAGGGGGAATTACCATGCTACAGATACCCATATGCTGAGCCTCCATACCACCTCTAGAGGAAGAAGCATTATTGCCACCCCTACCTCTACGCCAAAGCAGCGGAGGGTGTACCCTAAACTGGCCAACCTCATCTTCCCACGGCCTGCGAGCTTGAGAGAGAATTACCTCATGGTCAGAAGTAGCCTCTAAATTGTGGGCAGCCCATGAACAGTCTTGAAAACCATGAGCTTCATCCCCACACAGGTTGCAGGTAGGGGAGGCTATACACTGGGCAGCAGAATGACCTAGTACCCCACAATGAAAACATTTGATACTGACACAGCCACTGCTTAAGTGAGACAGGTCACCACATTTGTAACAAACTCTTCGGTTAACCCGCATGAAACAAAATACCCCTGTCCCGCCCCAAAAAAAAGGAGCTAGGTAGATTTTGAATCCCTTTATCTGTCTGTGGCAATTGAACCCGAAAGTTCCAACCACCAGTCCAAAAACTGTTCACATCCATAATAGGTTTAGGATGCTCAAAAATAGTACATTTTTGTTCTAACCAACATTTAATATCATTAACATCAACCCCTTCATTCCAAAATAACACTGTTATAGTTTTAATAGTGGGCTTAGTGTTAGGAATAGCCATGAAATCTGAAATCTAACCAATCTTTTAAATCTTTCTGTTCATAATATAACTTCCAAAACTTGTCCAATAGTACCATAGAACAGAAGCTAACATCAAAATTCCGGTCCCCAGGCATGGATGAATGCATATACATCCATGGGGTTAAAACCCATCCGATCTTTAATAAGGGTTTTCCCACCCAAACTCAATCAGAACGAGTGGAGCCGTCCTCACATATCTAAGACTGAACCAAGAATCTCCTTCTAGCCACTACTCGGCTTTTAAAAAGTCCAGCATAAGTTTTGAACCACCTCTACTGTGCGTAGTAGGCAGCGGGTCCACAACATTAACAGCCTCCGTGTCCCTTACAGTCATATGCAACAAGTCTGCCTCCCATTCTCACCTTCTTCCGTGAAGCGGTAAAATATCCTTTCGTACCTCCTGCAAAATGGTAGAAACTTGACCAGACAACAAAGGAGCGAATGCGTCTGTCGCAGCATCCAAAACCGGAGCCTCCTTGTCAAAATGTGCAGAAGCAGTGGAACTATGTGAGGACACAGACTGATGCTCAATTCCACTGCCAGAGTGCTTCCCAGCACATTCTGAAGAACCTGGAAGTGGGACCAAAGGATCGGGAATCCAGCGATTTTCTGCATAGAACCAGCCTGCGTTTTGCAAAGCAGTCTCTGGAGACCATTCAGTATGTGATGCTGGTAACACAGTGCTATTCTTTGAAACCAGACATGCACTCTCCATATTCTCTTCAAGAACAGAATCTGCACATGAAGGTAGACGTTTGATAGTACTCAATGTAGGACTAGCTACCGACCGTTTCCTTTTCTTTCCTCCTCCAGCTTGGTTTTACTTTGGTTGTATTCTAGTTCAGCAGTAGAAATAAGAGCCAGTAATTGCGTTTTTTTACCTCAGTTCCTTTTGTAGTTTAATTTCTTCTGAACTCAAATCCCAACATTATTCAAAAGGAGGTTGCTCCAGACACGTTTCAGATATGACTCCAGGTAACGAATTCTGCATGAGAAAGATCGCCATCTTCAGACTGTAAGCATACCTCCTCTGAGCTCCAAAACCTCGACCAGCCCCATCCATGGTCTGGGACAGACTGAGCTTCTCCACTCTCCAGCAGCACACGCACCTCTGCCTCCTCGCAGAGTAGGGGATTTTCCGTGTCCTGGCCAAATTTCCCTCATTCACTAAAAATACCACCAACAGCTTAATCTGGTTTAAGGTCAGTTGGCATTCATCTGTATCCCCTTCCCCCGGGTTGTGCCTGAAAATAGGCAGTATTTGTCTAGTGCACTTACCCAGTCAACAAAAGCTAAATAAATAAATATTTTTAGGTTAAGCAAAGTTATTGTTTTGTGTTTACAGGTTTTTATTTTGGGCGTAAAGGTATTGCTGTCTCTGTCTCACATTGAATGAGCTAATTGCTTTTCATCCTCAGCTCTTCCAGGTGATTAGTAGTGTAACTACAAAGGGGGTGGAGCTGACATAGGTGTAGTACCTTCCAACACAAGGAAGGTTTAAAAGGTCAGGTTAGCTGGTGTGTTGTGGTGAAGACTAGGTTTGCTGGCATAAAGCTCCTCACTTCACCTGAGCTCTTTTCTTCTAGGGTTTGCTTGAAAGGACAGAGCAAGGAGCAACATTAACAGAGCAAGGAGAAACATTAAGGCTCCTTTTGGCTATGCAGAGTTACTGTTGTGTTACTATTTTGATTTGTGCTTACAGTTGTTATTACTCTTTTGTGCTTACAGGGTGTACAGTTGCTGGTTTATTTCTCCCTGATTGAAATTATTTTTGCAGGGTATATTTTTGTTTAAATTGTTGTGCAGGTTGTCTTGCTGAAAGGAAGGAAAACACTCACTGGGGTGGTGGGTCAGAGCTGTAGCTGATTGTTTCTGGATGACACAGGCTTGGTCCAGCCAACCCTTCCCCTCACCCTTTCAACCCCAAATGCATCATTTCCTTTATACCAGAGGTTCTGACATCACTTACCCAAAAAGGAAAAGGACATGCACCCGTCATAACCTTTACAGCCCAGCATGCAGCATAGGGAGCATACACACGCACATGCTCACACACACTAATGCAAAAAAAAATAAACAGGACAGGAGATAGACATGTGGGGAGTGGTGCAATGCACTGGCTGTGGGGCAGCAGTCTTTTGGGAGATGTTCTGGAGGCTGTGATGCTGCCCTATTTGCATGCACCTCTCTGGTCTGAGGGAGGAGGTTGCCCATTTCCAGGCCAACCTGGTGAAGAGTTGGGAAACTGTTACCTCCACCCAGGGACCATCAGAGGCACTGCCACTGCCTCAGGGGTTGCCAAGAAAGAGGAGCGGCTGGACCATGATGGGTGAGGGTGGTAGATCAGAGGTGCATTCCTCCAGTTGTACCTCTCCACATTTCATATGCCATTCTGGCAGAGTGTGATTCTTCTATGGAGGCACCCACAGTGGAGACCAAGGAGGACACTGGGATCCTCCACAAAGGAGACTCAGAGGAGGGTGGCATGAGATCCCACAGGGAAAGAAAATAGCTCCTGGTGTGGTACTCAGTCATTAGAAGGATAGAACTGGGGAAGGGAGGTAAGGTGAGTGCCAGATGTTATGATTGGGAGGGACAGGAAGTGAATCCTCAGGATCGTGGGAGCAGAGGCATGTGGGAGGGAGCTGGACATCATTGTCCACCAAGGGACAAATGACCTGCCTGGGAATGGGATCAGATCAGTGCAGGAGGAGTTTTTAGAGTTGGAGAGGGGCCTTGGACTAGTAGCATGCATGGTAACCTTCTCAGAGGTGATGCCTGTCTATGGTATGCATGAGGCTAGGGTACGTCACACTTTGGAATTCAATGAATGGTTGAAAAACTGGTGTGGATCTCAGGGTTTTGGCTTCATTGGGGACTGGAGGTCCACCTGGAGGGATGCAGGCCTATAGTGGTGCAATGGTCTGCATATGTCTGGAAGGTGAACCAGGATCCTAGGTGATAGGTTTAAATACTTCATTGGCAAGCATTTAAACTAGCCAAGGGGGAGGCACTGAAAAGAAGCATGGAAATCCCAGCACCCCCTTCCACAAAACAGGGCAGCTAGTGAGGTAAACACTAAGGTAGAGAAGTTGATAGGGAGCAGGACAGGGGTCAATGGAGAAAAAGGCAAAGACAGTAAGAACAGGGATGGGGCTAAAAGGGGTAAAGCTATCAAAAATGGGGGGGTGATGAGTACCAATGCATGTAGTCTGGGTAACAAGCTCCCTGAACTAGTGACCTTGATGGAGGAGGGACACATGGATATCATGGCAGTCATGGAAACATGTTACACAGAGAACCATGACTGGGATGTCAACATACCAGGGTACAAAATCTACAGGAAGGACAGGGAGGGTAAAAGAGGAGGAGGAGTAGCTCTCTACATAAGGGCAGGGATAAAAGCAATGGAACTAAAGGGTAAACAGGGAGGAGAGGAGGCACTCTGGGTCACCCTGGAGACAAGAAATGATACCACAATCCATACAGGGTTGCATACAGACCCCCATCTCAGGGGGAGGAAATGGATAAGGAAATGTTAGATGGCATCCTTAGAATGGCAGAAAAGTAGGAGATATTGTTGATGGGTGATCTGAATATGCCAGATGTTAACTGGAGCACCTTTGCTGCAGCCACTTCAAAGAGCAGGGTAATTCTTGATGCCCTACAGGGGGCATGCCTCAGACAGCTAGTTTTGGAACCCACTCAGGAGGAAGCAATCTTAGAGCTTGTCTCTCAAATGGGGACATAGATAGTATCTCATATTTAGAAGTGGGTAGCCATCTAGGAACAAGCAACCACCAAACAGTGTAGTCCACGATAAACACCACTGTAGAGTCAAATCACACAAAAGTGAGGGTATTGGACTTTAGGAGGGCTGACTTTGGCAAAATGGGGGAGTGCCTCAGAAAAGCACTAGCAAATGGGCAAGAAGATGTGGTGGAGGAAAAATGAGGAAAAAATCAAAGCTGCCATCACAGAGGCAATAAGCCTTTGTGTGAAGCAAATGAACAAAACAAAACAAAGGAAAAAAAAAACACTATGGTTCTCAAAAGATATGGTGGGGAAGGTTAGGGAGAAAAATATAGCATTCAGGAAGTATAAGGAAACACAGAAGGGACAGGACAGAGAACTGTAGCAGTTAAAGCAGAAGTAAGTGGAGGAGGCAGTCAGAATATCAAAGGCCTAAACTGAGGAAAAAATTTCAACTCAGTTAAGAAGGGGGATAAAACCTTTTATAAGTACATTAGAGAGTGAAGAAAGACCAGGGGAGGGATAGTGAGGCTTAATAATGGGGAGGGGGTGGGCAGAGGGTGACAGTGACAAGCAATGATGCTATACGAATACGTCTGCTCAGTATTCACAAAATAAGAGGAAGGGGAGGTACCTAAACCAAATAATAGAAGCACACTGGATGGGGGGTTGATACCAGTCCAATCACAGAAGAAAGAGTCCTGAAAGAACTCTTAAAACTGAAGGTGGACAAAGGAAAGGGGTCTGATGGAATTCAACACAGAATTCCAAAAGAACTAAGGGAAAAACTAGTGGCACCACTGGCTACCCTTTTTCACAAATCACGGGAGGATGGTGTGGTACCTGAGGACTGGAGGAGGGCAGATGTGATTCCCCTTTACAATAGTGGGGGCAAGACAGAAGCATGAAACTACATACCTGTTAATTTGACCTCAGTGGTAGGGAAAATGATGGAATCACTTCTGAAAGAAAGAATTGTTGAGTACTTAGAGGCCAGCTCAGCACAGGACCCAAGGCAGCATGGATTCACAGTGGGAAGGTCATGTCAGATGAATCTAATAGATTACTTTGACTGGGTGACCAAAGTAGTAGACCAGGGAGGGGCTGTGGACATGGCCTACCTAGACTTTATCAAGCAGGGCCAGATTAAGGCATAGGCAACATAGCACAGGCCTAGGACCCCTGCCTGCCAGGGGGGCCCCAGCAATCCCTAATGTATATTTACTATGTATCCTTTTCTTTCTGCCTGATCTGCATGTTTTTTGTAAAGGACTCAGCTACTGTGTAAGGCAGGGGCTGAATTGTGACATGACTCCACCTCCCTGATTAGGCGTTAAGTGCAGCTGACAGCTTCAGGGGCCCCAGCCAGGCTGACCGTTAAGGTGTGAACAAGCCCATTTCCTTTGCTTTGCCTCCCACACCCATTTAGAATCTTACTCTTAACTATAAAGGATTAACAGTGCAATTCAGAGTGTATACTTTATATTTAATCTCACTCCTAAAATTAAGAAATCTACAATAGGTTTCAAGGTACAATTAAAAATCATACTTTTTTTTGTAATTCTCTCATCTCACTCATACTGAAGTTCTGACCTTGATACAGCTCTGTTTTCAGGGTGAACAAATGAATGTATTTCCAGATTTCCATCAGTAAATCTTGCCATTTATGGATCCCGGCTTACTTATCAATAACATAAATGTTTGATCCTGGGAAAGATTTAAAATTCTTCCAATAATCACTTGCTTTGCAGTACAATCTCTAAAGTTCATAATCCCCCTAGTAAACCACAAATTTAACTCCTACACCATCCAGGACCTAGCCTCTTTTAGAGATTGGTCCGTACCCTACCCAACAAAACTCTCACATCCTGGTTTATACTACCTGACAGAACAATATGATAACACCCAGAGTGTGAGTGTACACATGTGTTTTTGGGGGGCTTTGGAGAAGTGCAAATCATGACATTTCGCATACAAAAAAATATTTTTACCATGTCTATTATTAATTATTTTCTCTAAATTATCAAAACTCAGATGGTTGTTATTTTTCCATACTGATAGTGTTAGTTTCATTAATTTTGAAGCATTTTATGCCACTTTTTAGGGACAGTAAGGACATTTTTTTTCATGTTTCAGTAACTGATATGCAACAACCAAGAGGTGTGTCATGGCGAAGGGGCATGGTTACAGTGAGGGGGGCCCAGACTTTTCTTGGGCCTAGGGCCCCAGGTTGCCTTAATCTGGCCCTGTTATCAAGGTATTTGACACAGTCCCACACAAAAGATTAATAAACAAGTTAGCCGGCCTGAGAGTGGGTCTCAGGGTGGTAGCCTGGGTAAAAAATTGGCTGCACAACAGGACACAGAGGGTAATAGCAAACAAAGTTCACTCTGAAGAAAGGGGGTTACTAGTGGGGTACCACAGGTTTCTATACTGGGACTGGTCCTCTTTAAGGTCTTTATAGGTGACATTACAGAGGGACTGGAAGGAAAATTATGCCTCTTTGCAGACAACACAAAGATCTGCAACAGGGTTGATACACAATGGGAAACACAGTCCAAAAGTTGTTGTAAATGCACTCTATACCTTTGAAAGCAATTGCATGTCCAGAGTAGACCAGTATGAAAAATAAATGTTCTTTATTTTGAATAAAATAAGGCCGGACAAAAGGTCTACAGAAAGAATTTAGCAGTTTGCCCTAGCACTTGGACACACAATCAGTCTTCTTCATGGCGTCATTGTGAGCAGTGCTGTTCAGTTTTCAGTCCTAGAAGGTGCAATTTGAACCTAGCTGATTCTTCTATAGTTGCACAACAATCTTTAGGTCAAGGCTGCTGTCATCTAGGAGAGAACAACATGCTAACTGACAGCTTCAGTTGCACAGCAGCAAATCCTCACAAGTGCTCTCTAGTGGACATCGTTGTACTTTGAGCTGTGAACATTTCGTCTGCCTACATTGTATTATTTCAACCTTTCATGGCTGAAGTTTTGGACATTAAGGAATGGACTAGGTTGAGTAATCTTTGTTATAGTTTCAAGTAATGTCAGTACATTTGTTTTTAATTGAGCTTATTATTTTTAGAGATTGTTTTTACCCAATATTTTGTTTAGTGAAGTGTTTGGGATGTGGGATTGTTTATGTGTAGTAAACTGCTTGCATAGTTAACTTGATTGATTGTTCATGTGTTTGGCGAGTGGGTTAGGGAAATTTTAATTCTGGGTTAGTTGTATGGTATTGGAAGTTTTTTGTGGGAGTAGATGGAAATTTTTTTTATTTGATTAATTTTGTTTTAGATTATTTGTAATGTGCTATACAGCTTCTAGAACCCTGTTGGTCTACACTGTGGAGCAACCATGGGGGTGGTGTCCATTTGGAATGCACCCTTGTACCCTCTTTGTAATAGTGATTTATCATTGTAGGAAGTTGGGGATCCTCTGGGGGCATTGCTTAAAAATGTAGATTAGCTCCACAGGTAGACTGAGAGAAGGGGTGCAGGATCAGGAGTGTGGTGTCCAGGGTGCACCCTAGGAATAGATTTTACCGGCAAGGGGTCTCCCATGCCTGATTCCTATTCCATGGGCTACTGAAATTTCTGGTCAGCAGGTAGCCAATGGACCGGCCGACTCAGCCTCCTCCCCTCAAGGCACTTCACCAGATCTCTTAGGAATAAAGCAGCAATGATGGAGGCTTTCATTGCAGATTCCTCAGCAGATCTTGGAGACCTGGCTTAGGAGGTAGCACCCATGTAGAGTGCTGATTATTGAGCGCTGCGCTTTTGAGTGACTTAATAATAGTGCTCTACAAGAGAGCGAGTGATGCAATAGATCGCTATATCCTGTATAGCGAGTATAGCAAGGAGCTGTACTCACTACTACAGGATATAGGATCCTGTGTTGCCAACTCCTGCTGAGCTGCTCACATAGTGTAGTGGTGTATACCACCACTTATGATGTGAGAAGACCTGGGTTCGGGTCCAGCTATGGGCAAAATATTTTTTTTTTAATCCAGTAACTTGCCCCGTGATCCACACCCCCTTGGAGTTTGTTATTTAAGTTTGGGTGGTAGAGGGGTGCAGATAAAAAAAAAATTTTTGTTTGCATTTTGAAAATATTGTACCAACTGTCGCTGTTTGAAATGGTTGGTACAATATCCGTCGCCCTTTTGACTATGGGTTCATATTTGTTCTCTTTATGTGATAGGTGATCTTTCAGACTCGCCTTTATCACATAAAACCAACGTGGGATGACTTGAGCCCTGTGCTTGAGTCATCTATTCTGCTTGGTTATTCCACGGTGCATTCACCTAGGCAGGAGCACAAGGGTTCAAGGGCAGCTACCTGTTTTAGAGCTGCATTGGGACTTACGGAGCACCCCCTGGGAGGGACAAGGCTGTTTGAATACATGGCAGTGAAGGGGAAACTGGGTACAAGTTGAAGGTTTATACTCATATTCCATCCACCAGTGTATGGGTACAAATATTTGCAGGAATTTGACAGTTTCATGGCTGACCTAGTGCTGGAATAACCCAATTTTCTTGTTTTGGGTGATTTCTATGCTGGGGTTGATGATGAAGCATCTCTTTTTGGAAATCAATTCCTCCATCTGATGTCTTCACTGGGCATTGTATAGGCAGTTCCTCTAGCACTCACCAACACAGTCATGTCTTGGACCTGGTCTTCCGTTTGCATTTTGATCTGGTTGATCTGGTTATTTGGTCAGACCATCATGCCATGCACTTTCTATGTGGGGATCCTCATTTAACATCCCCTGTGGAGATGGTAGTGACCACTGTTACAAAAATCTGGAGCCTCAGTGCCTCCTGGCAGCACTGAACATTTTAGGCATGGAGATAGCTTGTGCAATGGGAGTCAATGCAGTGTTTGAGGGCTACAATGTGGCTCCTGGCACGGCTGTCAACTCCCTAGTACCTCTCTGTGTACACTCTTTGGTTTCCCACTGCAGTTTGCCATAGTTCATTGGTGACCTGAGGAGACTGAAGACTAAGGGGCAGAGGTTGGACCATTGTTGGTGGAGGTCCCACTCAGAGGAGGATAAATTGGCACTGAGGGCTCATTATAATGAGTATAAGTGGGCAATCACTCTGAAAATGTCAGTGCCTCTGTCACAGGTAACTGCTGCTGGAAAGAACTGACCAACTGATCAACTCAACACTTCAACACTGTGGGTAGATTATTAAATCCTATCTGTCTCCAGTCCAGTAGACAGTTTTCCACAGAAAAGTGTGATGAGTTTAATCAGTTCATTCTGGACAAGGTGTCATCTATCAGGGCTAGAAAATTCTCAAGTGGCCTGTTATTGGCTGATAGTATCTGGTCTTTGGACAACAGTAGTTTGTCTTTATGGGAGGAGCTTGAGCCAATGTTAGTGGAAGATGTCCTCTGGGTAGTTTCTAGACTGCGCCCCACCTACTGTACATTGGACCCTCGGCTGGTGTACTTTCTTTTGGAGTGCTTGGGAATGCTTGGTCCAGTTTATGTAGAGACTGCAAGGTATTCACTTGAGGCAGGAATTTTCCCAATGCCTTGAAAAGGGCAGCGGTGAGACCGCGTCTTACAAAACTATCTCTGGATCCTGATGTTCTCTCAAATTACAGGCCTGTATCAAATCTTCCCTTTTTGTTGAAGTTGATAGAGGAGGTGGTGGCAATGCAGCTGGAACAGCACCTGGAGAAATATGATGTCTAAGCCTTTCCATTCCAGATTCAAGCCTCATCATAATAAGGAAACTGCCCTAATCAAGGTGCACCATGATCTACTGCTTTCATGGGATAGCAGACATAGTTCCATCTTAGTTCTGCTTTACTTTCTTTCACCATTGACACATTGGACCATGGGGTGCTGTGGGCCCATCTGGGACACTATATAGGACTCACAGGGACAGTGTTATGGTGATTTGTCTCCTCTTTATCCAGCAGAGTGCAACAAATGGCACTTGGCTCTTTCTTCTCAGGCAGTGCTTCTGTCTGCTGTGGTGTGCCTCAGGGGTCAGTCTTGGCTCCCATGCTGTTCACTGTGTACATGTTACAATTGGAAGAGATCATTAGATGATATGGCTTGGGTTTTCATTGTTATGCTGATGACAGTCAGCTGTATGTGTCTTGTGTCCCTAATGACAGGGCTGATGTCCTGGAACTGACTGAGTGCCTTACGGAAATTCAGAACTGGATGGTGGCCAACTGACTTAGGCTGAATCCTTCAAAGACAGAGGTGGAGTCAGGTCAGCTTGGTTCATCAGCTTTGAGTTGTGATAGCATTATACCATCTTTGGACATTGTTACTCTCAAAGTTGCATATAGCCTGAGGAATCAGGGGGTCATTGTGGACTCCAAGCTGACACTAGAACATCAGGTGTCAGTCATTGTCATCAGTGGCTTTTATCATCCTCAGAACATCTCATGGATCAAGCCCTTTCTTCAGCCATCTGACCTACCAACACTGGTGCATGCACTTGCCTCTTCAAGACTGGATTACTGTAATGCTCTATACTTGGCATTATCCACAAACTTGCTGTATCACTTGCAGCTGGTCCAGAGTGCAGCAGCCCAGCTCATTGTTGTCACTTCCCAGTTCCAGCACAGCATGCCAGTTCTCTGTACTCTGCACTGGTTGCCAGTGCAGTGCAGCATCAACTTCAAGGTGTGCTTGTTAACGTACAAGGCGCTGCACGGTTTGGATCTGGGCAACCTGAAAGACTGCCTGACCCTATATGTTCCCGGCTGTCCTTTTCAGTCAGTGGATACTAAGGATGTTTGGAGTGGCAGCCCTGCTTTTCTGGAATGCCCTTTCCCCTGAGGTAAGAGCTGCCTCTTCCCTGACCATTTTTGAATACAAGCTCAAAACGAATTTGTTTACCATATGTTTTGTGGCATGATGATGTTATTTAATATTTTGCTGTGTTTATTTACTGATTGTTATTTATTGTTTTAATTGCATTACTTATTATTAGTTATTTGCTGTGAGGCACCCAGAGCCCCTGGAATTGGCTGCAATATAAATAAAATTGCTTTTCCTTGCCTTACCTTACAGTCCCCATTTGACAATGTTCTAGCTGGAAATAGACCAACTGTGCACCCTACTAGATATGCACAACCTCATGCTGATCAAAGCATTCTGATACCCACTGAATGAGCAAAGTGTGAGCCAGGCGCAGGAGACCCTTTCTCTCACAGCCTTCTGTTGCATTTCAGCCTTCAGTCTCTGCACTGGGGGACTGGGCTCTAGATGATAAACAAAGGGAGGAAGGCACGGGGGAACTTGTTTAACCAGTAAAGGCACATTAAGCTGGAGCTTGTTTTGAGGGGCAACATGGGAGCACAAGAAATTTAAGTGACTTGCTCAGAATCACACAGTATGCAAGTGAGGGCTGATAGGATTCAAACTCAAGTCTCTAGGTTTGCAGCTCAGTGCCCTTAACCACTAGACTATACTGCCTTCTACAAGTCACCAGGTTCAGAGTGTTGGATTGTGTAATATGGATCTTAGTAAAAAGAAACCATTCCTACAAAAAGACCCTACAAGCTCAATTTTAAGTGGTTTCCCTTATGATGCATCATCACACCTCTTGGTCTGTGCATTGTGAGCAAATTCTGGAATGCCTGCTGGATTTGTCCAAATCTGGTTTGCATTTCTCATCAGTGAAAGTCTATCTCTGAGACTTTTTCTGTTTGCCATGACATGTTCAATAGAACACCATGCAGCTTTCTCTGTTCACAAAAATTCTCAGAGGAATTCCCCATGTAGAGCATTTGTTTCGGGCACAGTGACAACCTGGGTTCTTAACCTTATTCTTAGTAGACCCTTACAACACATTTCCACAAATGGAATTTTTTGCAGAATTTCCATCCTGCCATAGAATATATATAATATTGCAGAATTCATTATTGCTAGTTATTTTTCAGTTGAATACAGTTTTTCCATAGTACTTGTCTCCCTTATCTTCCTTGTTTTTTCCTGAAGCTCCTCCTTCACGTTCAGCATGTGATGTCATTGATGACGTTCCATCATATTTTAGCCAATGGCAGGACAGAATTCTGCATGAGCAATGTATAATGCAAGCTGCAGGAATGCTTAAATACTGCAACAGATGCCTAGGTGCCCTACCACAGAAATCAGGACTGAAGTTTTGTGAAGAAGTAGTGCCCTGGCTATCACCTCAACCTTACTGGTATTAGAAATCCAAGGTTTTGTTGTGGACATCCCTTCTACATTGTTCCACAAGGATAAGATAGTTCTTTGTAGTGATATTCTATTAACTCTGTACACTTTCTGATTTGTTTGTTTATGTTATCCACTATGTTAAACTTTCTTTGTTAACTCCAGGGTCGTGCCTGAAAATTGGTATATGTATGCCAAGTGCACCTTACCCGGTAAACAAAAACTAAATAAATATACACCCCAAGTCTCAATGAAAGGAGGATTGGGAGTTTGAGATAATCAATACTTGACTGTCAACATTTTTCACTAATTGAGAATCCTGAGGAATTTATACTACATTAAACTGATTAAATGAATTTCCTCAGTTTCTATATTGTTAAAACAAAGAAGCAGTCACCTTGGCTGTGTTATGTCCTATGATACTAATGGTGAAGGGAGACCTGTCTCCAAATGATGCTAGCACTACTGTGTAATTAGCTGCAGTCAGCATTATTGATCACTTGTAGCAAAGCATCAGGCTCAATAACATTCCTTTCTATGGGAGCAGCAGTTGCAGCTGAAGCCTTACTGGTCTTTCTCCTATTGCAGATGTTTGCAGAACTGCACTGTAGAATGATGTCTGTTTCATTACTCTTTTGTCTTTTGTTCTGTAAGGAAATTCCTCAGACGCTTTGATCAGTGAGCCTGTAGCTTAATGGTTAGAGCGCTGGAACGGCATACCAGAGATCTGAGGTTCGAATCCCAGTAGGCCACACTTTTCCTTTCTCATTTCCATCCTTGATTTAAAAATATGTATACCTTGCAGGGGTTAAACTGCACTGAGAGAAAGTGGTATTTCTAACATTGGTTCCTAGTTGCATTTGCGTAACACTAGAGAAAGGAATGTGTGTGTGGCTGTAAGGAAATTCCTCAGGCGCTTTGATCAGTGAGCCTGTAGCTTAATGGTTAGAGCGCTGGAACGGCATACCAGAGATCTTAGGTTCGAATCCCAGTAGGCCACACTTTTCCTTTCTCATTTCCATCCTTGATTTAAAAATATGTATACCTTGCAGGGGTTAAACTGCACTGAGAGAAAGTGGTATTTCTAACATTGGTTCCTAGTTGCATACTTGCATGACACTAGAAAGGAATGTGTGTGTGGCTGTAGGAAATTCCTCAAGCGCTTTGATCAGTGAGCCTGTAGCTTAATGGTTAGAGCGCTGGAACGGCATACCAGAGATCTTAGGTTCGAATCCCAGTAGGCCACACTTTTCCTTTCTCATTTCCATCCTTGATTTAAAAATATGTATACCTTGCAGGGGTTAAACTGCACTGAGAGAAAGTGGTATTCATTACTCTTTTGTAATTCCTCCTTCTGCTTGCCATGCCAAGTGCTTTACTGCCCAGGTGAAGGTGGGCATGGCCCATATTAACTCCTGTGTCTATGGCTAAATTTATGATATGGCTCACCAGAGTCCCTTTGAAAAAATAACACCATAGCACAGCAGGCAGTCCCCACACTTCTCAGTTCAGAAGTCGGTCACAATGACTTTGACAGAAAAAAATGGACCATAGATTGGTAGTTCAAATATGTGACTCTTTATTTAGAGTAAGGGTATCAAATGAAATTCATTTACAGTATGCTTCATTTAGAGAATCTTGCAGGCCACTACCGAGGGTTGGTGCCCTGAACTGAAATTCTTGCTGCAATGTTGGTTACCATCTGGCAGTCCAGTACACTAGTGTACACACTTATAGACATTCTTATATCTTGTTAATATGGTTTTGACAGATATTTCAGGACTTTATCATCTCTTACCACTGGGCACCTTGGTACTCACCTTGATCCTTAATTGAAATGTTACTGCTGCGGTCACTGCCACAGACTACTCTGGACTAAAATGGACCTGTGCTATGGACCAATCTGGACTAAAAAACTTGGTGGACATATTCATACAGTCCTGGACCAGTGAGATTCAGATCACTTCAGGATTAAATTGACTATATATGCCCTATCTGGTCATGATGGGACCACAAAATTGGAGACATTTCAATTACCTCTTTACCCCTCTGCACCTTCAAGTTCAGGCTCCACCCATTCACATTCCTGATAGGGTTCGATGGTTCTCTTGTTTCTCTTCTCTGTATGAGCATCCTCAGAGCCCCCTCCAGTCCTAAAATCCATCAGTGAGCATCCCTTGAGGGAATGTTCACCCAGAAACTCATTGTTACCTTCTTAGTTCACACTTTTCTGTCTTTTTTATTTATTTCTTTTTTTTTACCAATTATATTACCAGGTGAGACACACTAAGCTGAAAGCTTGTTTGCAGGTGCAACCTGGGAGCACAAGGAAGTTAAGTGACTTGCTCAGGGTCACACAGTATGCACCTAGGGGGCTGTGGGATTCAAACCCAGGTGTCCAGATTTGCAGCTCAGAGCCTTAACCCACTGCACCATACTGCCTCCATCTGTACCCCTTTTACTCTCTACAGAGTCATGCGGCCTGCCTGGTAACTGTTCCAAGCAGGAGAGGAGCTATGGAGCCATGGATCATCCAACCTCCCAATGAGCCATGGTGTCTTACGGACCCTATTCCCTCACTGTTGACACAGAAGAACCTGCACAGCACCATCGGCATCCCCACATGCTGGTTCAGGAACAGATGTAGGTGGCATCTTCTAACCCAACTAACCTCTGACCACTCCCTGCTGCCCCCCCACCCAACTGAACCAACCTTCTTCTTGCCACAGCTCCTATTTATCCCTAATGCTACACTCCACCTCATTCTACTAGGACAAGGCTACAGGCACCCAATCAGCCAGAGCTTTTATGGATAGACTATCACTTCACTTTTAGGGAAAGGGTTGTTTAAGTCCATATCACATGCAGGTTCTGGGTTGGCAATACAATGGTATTTATTTTTCTTATGAGTCCCGTTGTCTTACCAACCACACTTATCTGGGAGATGATAACTGCCTGATACAGGGAAAAACAATGTTTAGCTCCTGTGTATGTATCACTTTTTTGTTATTATTTCCAATAATACATTACCAATGTTTCACGAGGTAACCCATCACTTTGTCAAGGCATAGATGCTGTGGTTTACCTATTGAAAATAAAAAAAAATATTCAAAACATTTTATGCATTTTCACGTTCCATACTCTTTTTATATCCCACCATACTAAGATAAGTAATATATCTGTACACATACAAAGCTTATATGGTGCCATTGCTTTTATCATATATTATTCCACAGTTCCCAGACATGGCAGGCAGTATAGTGTAGTGGTTAAGGGCACTAAGCTGCAAACCTTGAGGCTTGGGTTTGAATCCCATTTGCATACTGTGTGACCCTGGGCAAGTCACTTAACTCATGTGTGCTCCCAGTTCACACCTGGAAACAAGCTCCAGCTTAGTGTGCCTTTCCTGCTTAAACAATTCCCCTGTCACACCAAAATATAGTATAGGGTACTTTTTCAAGCACATCCCTAGGTGCTTTGGTAAAAGTCTACATCAGTATTCTTTAACTGTACCTGAACTTTTGCACTTAGAATCATAAAAATATTAATTAGATCACATCCCAGATTGACCAGGAAGCAATCTCCACGAAGCCACCACATGCTTAATGCATATACTTTTGTGCTTCAGTGCATTTTACCTCCTAAATATACACCACAAATCCACAAACACAGGACCTGATTCCTTACATACAGCTGCTCTCTAATGAAATGCAAGGCCTCTGCAGATTCATGTTTCCATTTCTTCGCTCTCCTTCCAAGGGGGTAACCTATCAAAGACTCTAGAGACCACCCAACCCTGAATACAATTTTTGTTTGAACTTAGACTGTGGGGATTGAACCACAACCCTTACTACAGCACTAGGAACTAATGGTTGAAAGTCCATCCTATTGAGTTACTTGGCTGGCTGCCTGAAAGCTTCTATTTGCTAGTTTATTCTTTCTAAGAAGTTAGCAACCAAAGCCTAGAGTTATTTCCATCTAGTTGCTGCCTACTGCAGTTCAACTTCATGGCCAGGCTTCGAATTAGACAATTTATCATGTCTTAAAGTCAGCAGCAGCTGTGTAAAAGAAACCCCTGTTGCCATTAGTAACATCAGTTGCTGGAATAAGAAAATGTACAGAAAAAAAAACAAAACAAGGAACAGCTTGTTCTTGTTCTGGCATAAAGTCAGTGTAGCAATATACTATTGATTTTTTCTGTCCTACTTTTACTTCAGAATGTGCAGCCTGCTATGCTATTTCAAAAGCAAAAAAAAAAAAAAAATGTTGCAGGCAAGTGCTAATGCCTTGCTTCCAGCAGGAGTAAATCTCATCAAGAGCTAGGCAGGTCACATTTAAAATCCTGTTGACTTTAATGAAATACACATTCCAGTGTCAGTAAGATTTAGTAAGATGGCATTACTCTGTACATGGTTTCAAAATGCAGTGTAGGCAGGGGGTCACAGTTATGCAATATAACATAGGAAACAGTGTTTTGTGTGAGGAAATTGCCAGACATTTGAACTCACAAGAAGCTCAAGCCTGAAGTAGCATATAACCACACCGTGATGCAGTAATGTGTCAGACATGTTTTGCAGTTCTCTGCTGCTAGAGACCTTGGCCTATATTTATGGACATTACCTTCTTTGGAAACACCAATTTACTTTACTTTACTAACCTGATTCGATAATCTCCAACACTACTTAACAACATGTTGCTGAATGAGGTTGATTAAGGGCAAAGTGAAGTGATGTTACCACTGGAGGTACTGTTTTTAAATAAACATCCTTGGTCCATTTTATTTAAAGGCATTTCCCCAGAGCAGAGGCACAGAATGGGAGAAACCCTTGATAAAAAATAAAGCCCCTCGACTTCACCAGTGTAGCTGGGTGGTGTAGAATTTCTTGACCTTTACAGAACCAGGTCTTATTCTAATGTTTTTATTTTTTATTACTGTAGCATGAATTAATAATTTCTAAGGCAAAATGCAGTCCTACAGTTGACTGAAAAATTATGTGATGTCATCAATGACATTATAGAGGATGGGTGTTCAAGATGAATAAAAAGGGGGCAGGAGCCAGGCATTATGGTAACATTCAATATTTCAATAAAAATCACCAAGCAGTGAATTCTATGACACTTCTGTACATGTGTTATGTAGCATGATGCAAGCCATGTGAAACATTCTATGGCTATACAATCACAGAATTCCAGGGGTCTGCAATAAAAAGTACAAACCAAAGGGTGAACAATTTTCAATGATATGACTCCTTCCAGCCTTACAGTTATGCCTCCATTGTTTGGATGCTTGTAGTTGCATGAAAATGTTATAAATGGTAGTGGGCACTGTGCACCAGTGCCAGTGAGCTTAACTGAAAGTGAAAACTGGAGTAAGCAATATAAACAAATTATACAATAGCACTTCCAAATCCAGAAACTAGATTGGCTGACTGAGTCTTTTATCCATGAGTAAATCCCAACATAATTCATGGATAAAGATCCAGTCAGCCACATCTGCTAAAAAAAAAAATCAACCCGACCCACCCCCACAAAGTAAAAACATGAAAGCCACCATATTAATTCCCCAGTAAACCATAAAACAAAAGCGGGAGAGTGGGATATTAAATAAGTACTTAGCTTTCAGAAAAGAAACCCTGAATCAGCTTTGTGTGACACAAACACTTCTTTTTTTTCATTTTTTTCAGCACATCACATAATTTTAATGTGACCACTTGGTGCTGACACCTGGCTTACCTGACGGTTGCAGTCTGTTACAGCCTCGCTATCTTAGTCTCTTTCTTGCCATCCAAACAGTGGTAAAGTTGCTTTGTTTCCTAGTCACTGACTGCTGCCTAGTGCACACTCGCACTCTCTCCCTCCATTTCTATGACCACTGATTGGGCTGTCTCCTTCGTTAATTGTAAAATCGGCTGCCATGTTCAACTGCAGGATTAATGGCAGGTATCACCCGATGCAGACCACAAACAGGGAAGCGCTAAAGCACATAAAAATTGGAACCACAGGATACTTGCCATCAGCGCTCACTTAAAGCACAGGATGGTTGCTGTCACCACTCACACCATAAATTCACACCTGTCACCCTGTCTGAGACTGCTTAAAAGAAAGGGAAAAAAAGAAGTCTCACAAGATCTCTAAAAAAAGACAGCAGCCTCACAATCTCTATTAAAACAATGAGCAAGTGTGTGTTTGAGAGGGGGATGTGTCTCTGTGGTGTATTTGTGGAATGGAATTGGGTGCGTAGTATGCCAGAGACACGAGGAAGCTAGAAAGGGTCTCCCTAACAACAAAGAACTATTTTTTCCGATGGAGCAATAAAATCAATAAAAATAACTTAAAATACAAAAAAAGTCTTTTTGTTTATTGTTTTTTTTCTCACCAAAAAAGGGGGACATTGTATAATCGCAATAAACCTCTCCAGGATGTGGATTATATGCTGGAATTTATCCATGTCTGGTGTAAATTTGGTCACTCAGCCTGCGGTCTTGTAACAAAACCACACCAGGCGTAGGTAAATGGAATTGAACCCAGTCCCCTGGAACAACATCTGGGCACTGTACCAGTTAATCTATCAGTCTGGTTTGCTGCATCAGCATCCTGTAATAGTTTTCTTACTCAAACTGTAAACCCTTCATCTAGGAACAATTTAGATGTAACGGATGGTGGCAGGCTGTAAAAAAGAACAGTGGCCAGCAACTGATCAAAAATCATCACTAGTCATTAAAGTGTTTGGTGAAACCATCTTATTTGTTGGCAAGCATTTTCATCACAGAGTTTTTAGCAAAGTTTTTGGCATCCTTTATATTCATAAACAGTTTATTTTTCACAGCTATTTAAAAGCAGCTTTTATAACTATTTTTGAAATTATTGTCTTAAGTCATCAAATATGGCTGCCACTTGCAGTATTTAAAAAATGTCCCATTGAGAGTACATGTCAATACTGGATTTATACCGTAGATAAATTGGGATGGTACTAGAAAATGTGTCTGATAGTAAATTTCACCATACAGCATCACAATCTTTAATTATTTCATGCTGTGCTTTGAAAGAGAGCAAGAAATTTTAAAAACTTCAAAATCATGTACCTCAGTTCAGCAATGAAAGACTATGTTGTGTATTGATGTTTTCTTTTTTCTTAGAAATGCATTATTACTAAAAAAAAAAAAAAAAGCCACCATGACTAAAAATACTGTGAAATGGTAATGTGATCATTCTGTTTTGGATGCTTACCCTGTACAATTCCATAAAAAGGTCACCATTACAGGTGATTAAAAAAAAGTATAATGGTCACATAGCCACCAAATGTAAAGACTTTTCATACTCCAGATGTTGCAGCATAAGGTAGTAATAAGCATTTGAAATACAAAGATTGGCCACTGCTAAGCATTCAAAGTACCAAGTGTAGAAACACAGAAGCATAGAATCTGTTGGGAGATGAGGACTACTTGGCCCACTCAGACTGCCTGTCTTTTCCTGCCTTTACCATCACTGCAGAACCCCCCCCCCCACCGATGAAGAGGGCTGTTACTCTCGAAGTGTTGGGGAACCATTCGTTTGTTCATGTATAAAGTTTATTATATTTTTGCAGACACAGTCCATGTGCATCACTGTTTTTTGTTCCTAAGATTGACTATTTGTCTATTACAGCTGATCCGTGGACTCTTCCCACCAGTTAGCGCATCATGCTTGTGTTTTTTTGTTACTGTAGACCCTACCTGATCACCAGCTACTCCTCCAACTCTCTACCAAGATTACGTTGTGCCTATACCATGCATGCTTGAAGCCCACCACTGCTTTTGCCTCCACCACCTCAACTGCAAAACTGTTCTATGCATCCACTATTCTTTCAGCAAATTATTATTTCCTCACATCCCCTCTTACATGTCCCCCCTTTCAGCTTCACTGGATGCCCCCTTGTTCTTGTGCACCTTCTCCTCTGAAAATACTCCCCTCCTGTACCTTATTTGCCCCCTTGAGATATTTCTAGGCCTGTATCATGTTACTCCCTCCCATCTCTCAATGAGGGTGTACAAATAGTGATCCCTCAATCTCTCCTCATAGTTTTTGATGCAGCCCATGCACTATTTTAGTTGTGCACCTCTGGACAGCCTCTACCCCATCTACAGTATGTCCTTCCTGAGATGTGATCTCCAAAACTGGACACAATACTCCAGGTGGAGTCTCACTGATGATCTATACAGTGGTAACACTACCTCTTTACTTCTGCTAGTGATACCCCTCCCAATGCACCCCAGCATCCCACTAGCCCTACCTACTGCCTTGTCACATTGTCTCGCCACCTTGAGATCATCTGTTATGATTATCCCATGGTCCCTTTCTGTTAAGTGATTGTCAATGTCTCTTCACTCTTATACTCTGCCTGTGGGTGTCTGTGCCCTAGGTGCATGATTTTGCATGTTTTTGAACTGCAACTCTGCTCCCATAAACTTCAATTACCACTCCTCGAGCTTTTTCGTGTCTGCACACATTCTCTCTTCCCCCCTCTGGACTGTTTACCCTGTTGCAGATTTTGGTGTCATCTACAAAAAGGCATACCTTCCCTTCTGCTTTATCACTTATAAAGATATTTAAGAGAACTAGTCCCAGCACTGAGCCCTTAGGCATCCTTCTTATCACAGTCTCCTCCCCAGAGTGAGCGTCATTTACCACCACCCTCTGTTGCCTATCCGTCAGCCAATTTTGTACCTAGTTTACCACCTTAGTACCCACCCCAAACTGCCCGGTTTCCTTAACAGCCTCCTATGTGGTATAGTATCAAAAGCCTTACTGAAGTCTAAGTAGGCCATGTCCACCACCACATCCTGATCCATTTCTCTGGTCATCCAGGGGAAAAAATTGATCAGATTTGTCTGACATGACCCCCACCCTGTGAATCATCCTTGCTCTGATCTTGTAACCTGCTGGAGTCATATACTCTACCAGTCTTTCCTTTAAAAGTGTCTTCATTAACTTCACCACCACTGACTTCAAACTGACCAGCCTATGGGTGCCAGACTTTTCCCTGCTGCTACATTTATGAAGTGGGACTACATCTGCCCTGCTCCAGTCCTTTGGAACCACTCCTGTTTCCAGTAAATTATTGAATAGGACAGACAGAGGTGCAGCCAGTATCTCCCTGAGCTTCCTCTGCACTCTTAGGTGTACCCCATCTGGGCCCATGACTTTATCCACTTTCAGATTCGCATGTCCTTTCATGACTTTTTCCTCTGGGAAAGCATATGTGTCTACCTCCCTCCCTTCCCCCCAGTGTTTCTGCTGCTTCTATGTGTCTTCTTCTCTTCCCCCCACTGTTTCTGCTGTTTTTATGTGGTCCAACCCCTCCCCTTCTGCTATGAAGACTGAACAGAAGTATCTGTTCATAATATCTACTTTTTCCTGATCCTCCTCTGCACCATCTCCCCCTGCCCTTCTTAACCTCACAATTCCATCCCTTGTCTTTCCACCTCCCTCTTTCAGCTGCTGATTCCCCACCAAATGCACCCCAGTATTCATCTAGCTCTTCCAACCACCTCATTTCACAGCCTGGCCACTTTTAGATCATCTGATATGAGCATCTCATTGTCTCGTTCCTGCTTGGTGGCTGTCAGTACCACTCCTCCCACGTTGTACTCTGCCCCTTGGTTTCTGTGTCCCAAGTGCATTACTTTGCACCTTTTGCATTGAAACCTAGCTGCCATACCCTTGACCACTCCTTGAGTTCTATCAGGTCTCTGCTCATCATTTTCACACACCCCCAGCGTGTCAGCCCTATTGCAGATTTTGGTGTCATCTGCAAAGGAGAAGACCTTCCCTTCCAGCTCCTCTGCAATGTCACTTATAATGACATTAAAGTGGATTAGTCCAAGAATTGGTCCCTGAGGCACCCCGCTGGTTACCCCAGTTTCCTCTGAGTGAACTCATTTTACCACTACCCTCTGTTGCCTATCCACTAACCAGTTCTTACCCAGTTTACCACCTCTTGTCCCACTCCTAAGCTACCCAGCTTGCTTACTAGCCTCCTATGTGCAATTGTGTGGAAAGCCTTACTGAAATCTAGGTAGGCCATGTCCACTGCTCCACCCTGATATAATTCCTTGTTTACCCAGTAAAATAAGTATATCAGATTCATTTGACATGACCTCCCCCTGTGCATCCATGCTGCCTCAAATCTTATAGCCCATTGGATTCAAGATATTCCACAATCTTTTCCTTCATCCAGGTCATCCCCCCACCAGGCCATCCCTGAGGCAACACCCTTCTTTTTAAAATCTGCCCTTCTGAATCCAGGGACCTAGCCCTTGTGTGGTTCAGTTCTGCAGCTGTCCTTATATTGAACCACAATGTGCCACTGTACAAATCAATGGTGAGGCCTCATTTGGAGTACTGTGTCTAGTTCTGGAGGCCATAGCTGGGTAAGGACATAGGGTGGAGGCAGTTCAAAGAAGGGCAACAAAGATGGTGCAGGGCCTGCATCAAAATGCAGAGAGAATGGGAGACCTCAATATGTATACCCTGGAGGAGAGGAGAGACAGGGGAGATATGTTATAAACCTACAAATATCTGAAGGGCATAAATAGTGTAGCATCTTTCAGAAAAAGAGATGTTCAGGAATTAGGGGGCATGACATGAGGTTGGAAGGGGTAGACTAAGGTGTTACATGAGGAAATATTTCTTCACAGAAAGGGTGGTGGGTGCATGGAATAGACTCCTAGCAGAGGTGGGGGGGAATACAGTGGGGAAATTCAAAAATGCATGGGACAAGCATAGGGGAACCCTAGCAATAGCAATGAGCAGGTAAAGCTGGAGATCAAGTAGGGTCTGCAGCCTTTGCAGTAGGAAGGGAAAATGGGCAGACTGAATGGGCCTAGTGGTCCTTATCTGCCATAAGTTTCTATGTTTCTACAGTATGTACGGTGATCGTTGATCCCCAGGTGGTGTTCTACCTTGACATCCACAACACTGTCCCTGTTAATGAGTACCAGTCCAGTATTGCCCCATTATGAATGTGTTCACTGACTAGTTACCTGAGGAACGCCCCCTGCAGGGAGTCCAGGATGTCACTGCTTCTAACTGAAGCTGCAGCTTTGAAATTCCAGTCTACACCTGGTAGATTGAAGTCCCCCATCAATAGCATCTCCTCCTTCTGCCATCTTGCTAATAGCTTCCAGCCTTTCACTAGTACTTTATTTAACTACTCCCCCTATGCTGGAGGTCTGTAGATCACGCCAGTGTGAATAGAGGCTCCAGTTCCCATCTCTGTGGTGGCCCACAGTACCTCTGCTCCTCCCTGTATTTCCTGTGTCTCAGTTTCTTTTATGTCTTCCATCACATAAAACACCATGCCCCCTTCTTTTCACTGATGAACTTAAGCAGGTCTTGTCCCCCTTACTTACCTCTTAGGCTATCCTTTTCTCAGTTTGTGCCTTTCTACCCCTCATTGTCTGCCTAGCTTCCCTCTGCTTTTCCTAGAATACCTCCCATACCTCCTTCCTCTGTGTTTCTTTGTACATCCTGAATGCCACCAATTTTACCTTTGCATCCACTTTCCTTGAGAGCCATAGTAGTCTGTTTTGTCCTCCAGATGTTGGTTGCCTTTAGAACGCCATCCCTTAATTTGGCCCACTGTTCTTCCACCTCACCCAAGCCATCCCCAATGCTAAGTCATCTCTGAGGCATTCGCCCATTTTTTTTTAAATCTGCCCTCCTGAAGTCTAGGACTCTTCCTTGCATGGTTTTCCTCTGCTACCATCATTATGTTAAACCACACAATACAGTGATCACTGGTTCCCAGGCAGCATCTCACCTTGATATCTGCAACACTGTCCTTGTCTGTTAGCTACAGGTCCAGTTTTGCCCAATAATGAGTGGGATCCCTCCCTAGTTGCCTGAAAAATGCCCCCTGCAGACAGTTTAGGATGTCTCTGCATCTAATTGAGGTCATGGCTGGAAGGCTCCAGTCTACATATAGCATATTGAAGTCCCCCATCAGCATCATCTCAACTTTGTTGCCATTGTGCTGATGGCATCCCCCAGTGCCTTATCTAGTTCCTCCTCCTCCTGTGCTGAAGAGCTGTACAGTGCAATTAGTGACACTGGCTCCTGTCTACAGGGTGACCCACAGCACCACAAGCCCCCCCCAGTTCCCTTGCATTTCTGTCACCTTAATACCCTCCCTTACATATAGCACAACCATGCCTCCCTACCTCCCCTCCCTGTCCTCCCTGAACTGAGTGTAGCCTGGTTTGGCCATGTCTCAGTTGTGGCTACCTATGTACCATGACTCAGTAATGACCACATATCCAGATCCACCTCTGCCATGAAGGTCTGTAGGTCTTGAATGTTAGTTCTAAGACTCCTTGCATTTGAACACATGGCCCTCCACACCTTGCTCCCACTCTGCCTGCAACCCCCCTTCCTCCCCTTGTGCTCCACTACATTTTCCCCTCTCCTTCTGCAACTTTTGTTCCCATCCCCCTTGTCCTCTTCTTCTCTGCTGTTCCCATTAAAGGTTGGTCCCCAGTCCCCAATGTAGCCAAACCCCTCTTATCAGCTCCATTCTTTCAACTATAATTTGCAGCTGCTGGTTTGGAGTACCCTATCCTTCCCTTAGTCATAGACAGATAGCACCTTGAGAAAAGCCACCATGCACACTACTTGCTTTAGGTCCTCCCCAGTTCCCTGAACTCCCCCTGCACAATCCCAGCCACATCCCTTGCTTCATTAGTACCCAGGTGGACAATGCCATCTCACTTCCCCTGATCTACCACCCTAGTGATCCCTAGGATTAACTGCCCATCTCTCTCAGCCATGGAATAAGGTTAGCATTTTACCACCCCCCATTCCTGTTTCCAAATATACCCCCCAACAATTGAGTCTCACACCAGAAGCTGCTTCTTCCTCTGCTGGGATCTTCTACCTCCCACCTTGCTGCCTCCCCTACATAGGCCCAACATTCTCCCTTGCCACTACTTCAGGTACCTCCTCTTTGCTGTCCCATCCTGCCAGAATGGCAAAGGAGTTCTGTAATGGCACATGCTGAGGAATGTGTCCTGTCCTGTCATCACCGCCTTGCTGGAGCCCACCAAGGTCCAACCATTCCTCCTTCCCCTAGGCAACCTCAGGAGCAACAGTTCTGGACTTGGTGGCCCCTGTGTGTGGGAAGTGGCCCTTTGGTTCCTAGCCAGCTCAGTCTGGGGACCAGTTACCTCCTCCTTCTACCTAGAGAGGTGTGTACAGATGTGGCAGCTTCTCAGTCTCCAGAATGTCTCCCAGAAAACTGCAGCTCTGCATCCATTGCACTGCATCACTTCCATAATTGACTTTACATATTCTTTACGTATTGCTACCTATTGGTATGAACTGCACCTTGTGCCTATTGCCTCGCCTTCCTGTGTTTTGTCCTTTCCCACCTACACTTTCTACCAGCAATTACTTTATCACCCTACCCTAGATAGGTTGTTTCTAGTGTTACCCTGTTTCCCACTTGCTTACCTTTTCGCTCGCTTGGATGTATCACACCCTGTGTCCCTCTGCCTCTTTAATTCTTACTTTCTAATTAACCCTCCCCATTTAGCCCTTCCTGAGCAGTTTCCACACCCTTCCCTAGATAGGGTTATATTAGGAGTAGGTAGATGTACTGAAGGCAAGAGCCCATTGTTTTACATCTCCCACAAAGCAGGTTATTTAGTTCCCTTAGGATTTAGTAGGCGTTTGTCTAATGTTAGTTTGAAGGTATTAAATGAGTCCACTTCCACCACATCCCTGGGGAGAGAATTCCACATGGGAGCTATCCTTTGGGTAAAGAAAAATCTTTTACTGTCTCTTTCAGGAAAATCATCATTAGCTGGTGACCATGACTTCTGAGAGAGAAGTCTGTATGATTTACTTTTAGCCCAAGGTCTGCCATTAGTTGTTTGTCCCTAGAAATCCTGAACATCTGTAATAGATCCCCTCTGATCCTCCTGAGTTTGAGTGTCTAGAGATTTAATTCAGTGAGTCTCTGTTCATAATCCATGTTTTGGAGGCCATCTACCAGTTTTGTTACACTCCTTTGGACACCCTTAACTCTTTTTACATCCCTTCACAAATGTGAACAGTAGTCCAAATGTGGCCACACATATGATCTGTACAATTGGAGGATGCAAGCCCTGTTTCTGGTTGAGAAGGACCTTTTTATGCAGCCTATAATTTTGTTGGATATTTTGACTACTTCATTACATTGCTTACTAAACTTTAGATCTTCAGTAATTAGTATCCCAAGATCTTTTTCACATTTTACAGATCTCAAGGTATTCCCAGTAAGAGAATATATAAGACAGGAATTGGATTCTCCCAGATGCATCACCACACATTTATCGGTGTTGAAGGACATTCCATTTGTTATAGCCCATAGTTCAAGACCGGCAAGGTCCTTTCTTAGTGCTGTGATCCCCAGGTCAAAGTTAACTTCTGCAGTGATCTTGGTATCGTCTGCAAATTTAATAGTAAAACTATTTACTTTTTCATTCAAGTCAGAGATAAAGACAGAAAAAAGGGCAGGTCCTAGTACAGATCCCTATGGCACCCTACTTGTGACAGAATCCTCTCCCAACATGTGTCCTCTTATTCTAACTATCTGCATTCTATCACATAGCCACACCTCTACCCAGTTGATGAGTAATATTAAATCATAATAATAATAATATTTTTATTTATGTAGCGCAATTCCAATTTCAAAGTGCTGCACATACAAAACACATCATAATAATTTAAAAACTTAACACAGATTCAGCATTGGTTTAAAAACACCCCCAATTATAAATGTCAATCATTAAAAGCTTGTTGGAAAAGTTGTGTTTTCAGGCTGGTTTTAAAACTCTCCATGGTCCTGCACTCCCTAATCTGACAAGGTAGAGAGTTCCACAGGGACAGTACAGCAAACATAAATGCCTGGGCACCAGATGTTTTTAAACATACCCTGGGAACCTCTAACAACCCCTGACCAGATGAGAGGAGAGGCCAGCTGGGGCTGTAGGGAACCAGGCACTCTTTCAGGTAACTCGGTCCCAGTCCATGCAGGGCTTTATAGGTCAACAGACTGATCGTAAAGGTGATCTGCCACTGTATAGGCAACCAGTACAGAACACGCAGCATGGGAGTAATATGACTAGAGCGTGACATCCCAGTCAACAACTGAGCTGCAGCATTCTGCACCACCTGCAAGCAGTGGATATCAACCCCTGGAAGCCCCAGGTAAAATAAGTTACAGTAATCAAGGCATCAGGTCACTAAGGCATGGATCAACATGGGCAAATCTTTGGATGGAACCAGGTGTTTAATTCTGGAGATGTTCCTAAGATGGTAAAAGGAAGACTTGATGACTGCCAACACCTGCACATGCAGTGTAAGCCCATCGTCAAGAACCACCCCCAGATCACGCACCCATTCAGAGGTGTGCAGTTGTACACCATCCAGTCAAAGCCCAGATGGTAGACCCACCACCAGCCTCTCTATCCAGTGCCCCAAATGCACTACCAACACCTCAGTCTTCCTGGAGTTCAATTTCAACCAGCTAGTCTTCATCCAGTCATGAACTCCGCCAGACAGCTGTTAAACAATGAGAATGCACTTTCATGGTTGGGTGCAAAAGACAGATAGAGCTGGGTATCATTGGCGTAGCAATGAAACCTCAGCCCATATCATCTTACAATGTCTCCAAGGGGCAGCAAATACACTGTGAACAACATGGGGGACAACACCGAGCCCTGAGGGACCCCGCACAGCAGAGAGAATGGTTCCGAGGAAAAAATCCCAGACACCACCCTCTGAGACCTGCCAGTGAGGAAAGAATGGAACCATCTGAGAGCTGGACCAGCCAGGCCACAGATAACCCTCAGGTGCTCAAGTAGCACCCCATGGTCCACAGTGTTGAATGCTGAAGAGAGATCCAGGAGTATCAAGATGGAACAGCGTTTCTGGTCCCTCACCATCAGGAGATCACTGAGCACCCGAACCAGAGCAGTCTCAGTGCTATGTCTCTTCTGGAAGCCTGACTGGAGAGGATTAAAGATATCATGGATGGTAAGATGGTTCTCCAGTTGCAGCGCAACCACTTTCTCAATCAACTTCCTAGCAAAGGGAAGGTTAGAGATAGGTCTGTAGTTGGCGCAGTTGTTTGGGTCCAAGGAAGATTTCTTAAAAAGCGGTGTCACCATCGCCTCCTTCAGGGAGCTAGGGAATTCTCCCGAGTCTAAGGAGCACCAGACAATCTGTGCCAGGATCGGGCCAACAAACTCAATACAGCACAATAATAGGCGTGTAGGGCCTGGATCCAAACTACAGTATGTTGGCCACAAATTCTGGACAAACCACATAATACCCCCCCCATCTCCAGCTAGTCAAAAGAATTCCAGGTTGACCGAGAGGGAACGACCAAATACCGACCACCATCAACTCCCATAGAAGATGCTAAGCAGATCTCGGCCCTGATGTTGGCCACCTTATCCGCAAAAAATCGAGCAAACTCATTACACTTAATTTGTGAAAATGCTCCTCAAACCTGTAGACATGATGGGCTGCACAACCTGTCTATGGTTCGAAAGAGCTGAGCTGGTCGGTTTTGAGCAGCAATCTTGCCAGACAGGAATTCTGCCTTCTTTTCGCATGATTGCTGATTGATAGCAATGATAATGTTCTATCACTCTAAGGTGGTCGGCATCAAGGGACGATTTCTGCCAGCGATGTTCTAACCTTCGTCCAACTTGTCTCAGCTCCCCCAAAGCTCATCAAACCAAGGGAGTCGAGGGCAAAGAGACAGTGATCGAACATGGACTTAAGCAATGAAACCCAGAGCCTCATTGATGGCTTTATTATAGGCCAAAACTAGACTCTCTAGGTCCTCACCTGCATGTGGAACTCCCGATAGGTCTAATACCACCTGAAGACCTTCAGGGGTTAATCCACTTAATGGCCAGTATTTGATCATTTCCACAGGGGGCAGGCCTAGAAGGGAGGGGGCCACCACCAAGTTGAAGGCTTCGATCCCAAGGAGGAAGACCAGATCAAGAGAGTGACCTTGCTTACGAGTAGCAGAGGTAACTACCTGTGTGAACCCCAATGAATACATAAGTTGTAGGAAATCTTGACCAAACTGCGAGAGTTCATCGTTGACACAAACCCAGGACCATCAGCCTGGGTGACTCCAATGTCATGTCAACGATGAAGTTCGCAGTTTCCTGCAGGAACAGTTTCTCACCCCCAGGTGGACGGTAGATGAGAATGAACCTACAGCATACTGAACGAATATTTCTGCTCAGTATTCACAAAGAAAGAGGAGGGGGAGGTACCTAAACCAAACAAGAGAAACACTCTGAAGATGGGGGTCGATACCAGTCCATTTACAGAAGAAAGGATTCTGAAAGAACTAATAAAATTGAAGGTTGACAAAGCAATGGGGCCTGATGGGATTCACCCAAGAATTCTAAAAGAACTAAGGTTGGAACTAATGACACCACTGACTACTCTCCTTAACAAATCATGGGAGGATGGGGTGGTACCTGAGGACTGGAGGAGGGTGGATGTGATTCCTCTTCACAAAAATGGGAGCAGGACAGAGGCAGGAAACTACAGACCAGTTAGTTTGACCTCAGTGGTAGGTAAAATGATGGAACCACTTCTGAAGGAAAGAACTGTTGAGTACCTAGAGGTCAGTGGGGCATAGGACCCAAGGCAGCATGACTTCATGATGGGAAGGTCGTGTCAGACGAATCTAATAGATTTATTTGACTGGGTGACCAAAGTAGTAGACCAGGGAGGGGCTGTGGACATGGCTTACCTAGATTTTTAGCAAGGCATTTGATACAGTCCCACACAAAAGATTAATACACAAGTTAGCCAGCCTTGGAGTGGGTCCCAAGGTGGTAGCCTGGATAAAAAATTGGCTGGACAACAGAACGCAGAGAGTAGTAGTAAATGGAGTCCACAGTGAAGAAAGGAGGGTTACTAGCGGGTACAGCAGGGTTCAGTACTGGGACCGGTCCTTTTAATGTCTTTATAAATGACATTGCAGAGGAACTGGAAGGAAAGTATGTCTCTTTGCAGATGACACAAAGATCTGCAACAGGGTTGATACACCAGATGGAGTGGAAAGGATGAGAAGGGACTTGGCAAGGTTGGAGGAATGGTCCAATGTATGGCAGCTCAGATTCAGTGCAAAGAAGTGCAAGGTAATGCACCTGGGAAACAAAAACCCAGGGCAAGAGTACACAATGGGGGGTGAGATACTGACAACAGTGAAAATGGAAAGGGACCTGGGGGTAATTATATCAGATGACCTAAAGGTGGTCAAGCAATGTGAGAAGGCAGTAAGGAAGGCTGGGGGGATACTGGGATGCACAGGGAGAGGCATCAATAGTAGAAAACAGGAATTTGTTATCCCTATGTACAGACAGTTGGTGAGACCCCATCTGGAGTACTGTGTGCAGTTCTGGAGACCCCATCTCCGCAAAGACATAGACAGAGTGGAGGCTGTCCAGAGGAGGGCAACCAAAATGGTGCAGGGTCTGCACCAGAAGACATACTAAGAAAGACTAAAGGAACTTAACATGTATACCCTTGAGGAAAGGAGGGAGAGAGGGGACATGATAGAAACTTTCAAGTACCTCAAGGGAATCAACAAAGTCCAAGAGGATGGCATCTTTCAGAAAAAGAGATGTGCAAGAACAAGGGGTCACAATTTGAAGATAGAGGGGGGACAGCTCAGAGGTAATGTGAGGAAGTATTTTTTCACAGAGAGGGTTGTGGATGCATGGAACAGCCTCCCTGAGGAGGTTGGAGTCAAGAACAGTGGGGGAATTCAAGAATGTATGGGACAGACCTAAGGCAGTCCTAGTGGGGGGGGGGTAGGAGGAAGTAAGCTGTTGGTTAATTAGGATCTGCAGCTTATCTGTTAGGTAGGAAAATGGGCAGACTAGGTGGGCCAAGCAGTCCTTATCTGCTGTCAAATTCTATGTTTCTATGTTTCTAAAACAGCTAGCCACCCCCCACTCCTGCGGTCTGATCTCAAGTGGTGTATTACCGAAAACTGGCCAGGACAGCTGCCTCCAAAATGGGACCTGCGTTGTCATCGAGCCACGTCTCAGTAATGCATGTCAGATCTGTCAACTCAATAAGATCAGCAATGATTGCTGTCTTGTTCCTAACAGACCCGGTATTGCATAACACCACTTGGGTCGGACGGGGTTCCAGGGCCAACCGAGTTATCTGCCCAGACACGCTGGAGCCCTTGGGTATGGTAACTAGACATGGAGGACCATGTTCCAGTGACCATTTTGCCCCAGGGTGTCTCCTGGACTGTACAACCATGATAAGGCCACCCCACTCCCCCCCTCCGTAGTCCTGGACCCCAACCCCTTCCCTCCTCCTCCTACTAACAATACCCAGCACCCTACAGCAGTTATAAACCACTGCAGGTAAGGGAGGCAGAGAGAAGGGCCAGAGTCCCTGGAGTTTGGAGGGGGAGTAGTGCCTGACCAGGAGATCCTTAGCCCAGCACATCTTCCAACTCAAAAAAATCCGTACTTCCACTCCCTATGCAAATATTTTTCCTCCCCAAAGTTTGTAAACTAAAACAATCCCAAATAAAAATAAACAACCCACAGAAGAAAATATATAATCCAAAAGAAATACAATAAATAATGTGAATGTAGAATTTAAAAGTACTGAAGTCCTGTCACTACTCCAGTCTTTTTATTGTCTAAAGTTTATCTCCCCCACTACCTCTCACATAGTGGGAGAATACAGTTTGTAAAACTGGAAATGTGCTCTCACAACACCAGTTTTAAAATCTAAGTTGAATGCTTGAGTGTTGTATTAATTCCAAAGGAATGCATTTTTTCTGTAATGATGTAGCCTGGGACTTTATTAAACACCTTGCAGAAGTCCAAGTAGACCACATCTATGGGTGTTTTACTTTCTAAGAGGGCACTTAGTCTCTCATAAAAAAACAAGTTGCTGGTGAGACAGGATCTCTGGTTTTTGAAGCCATGCTGGGTGTTATCCGCAAGGTTTTTAGTAATAATTTCCTGCTCCATCCTATCCTTAATAATGGATTCCATGACCTTACCGAGTATACTGGTAAGGCTTATTGGTCTATAGTTGGCCATACAACCACAATCTCCTTTTTTATATATAGGAACCACCACGGCAGACCTCCAGTCTAGTGAAATTCCTCCAGTGTTTAAGGACATGTTGAATAGTGTGTGCATGGGGTCCATCAACCATGTTTCGAGTTCTTTTATCAGTCTAGGGTGCAGAGAGTTAGGGCCTGGGGATATGTTTATTTTAATGTTTTTCAATTTTACCCCCATTTCCTCCTTGGTTACTTTGAGTAAGGTAATACATTGGTTCTCCCTGTCAGGCACAATAGTGTTGGGATTCCTATTGCCAAAAACTGAACAGAAGTACCTGTTATATTCCTTGTCCATTGCTAGTGGTTCCGCTATCTCAGTATTGTTAATTTTCAAATTCCCTATGGTACTTTCTGTACTTTTTTTATTATTGACATAGGAGTAGAAACTTTTCCCCACGATCTTTAATATGTGCAATCCTAAACTTGATATTATGTTTTTTTTTTCTGTTATTTGTTTTGCGTATTCTTAGAGCTGCCCTGTACTTGTGTTTGTTGTACTCATTGTCTTCCCTCTTTAGTGCCCTGTAAGCTCTTCTCTCAGCTGCCAATAATTTCTTTACCCTTGAGGTAAACCATAGTTGTAATTTCCTTTTTTTGTTATACAGAGTTCTGTTAAGTATGTATTTATTTGTCAAATCGTGAATTTTAATTTTTATCCTGTTCCATAACTGTTCAGTGGTTGTATAATATTTATTCCAGTCCCACTTGTTTAATTCCTCTCTGGTGTGATTGAAGTTGGCCTTTTTTGAAGTCTTTTGCTATAGTTTTGCCCTTTTCCTTTATGATGACAATATTAGTAAAAAATGTTATAATATTATGGTTGCATATTGCCACCTGCAGTAGCTAGCTGTTTGTTACTTTTCTCTTAGATACTTCTTACCCTACTTTCTGTGGTAGGGTAGAAAACTAAACAGGAACACCACTACAGCAAGCTAACCAGGACCTCCACCTTACCTTGTCAGTCCAGCAGAGCCCCCTATATGCCTGCTGTCAGCTGTGGACACCTGCCAATGTCTAAGATGCCATAGTGTCCTGCCCACTCCTGCTCTGTTCCATTCATGCTCTGGGGCACAAACATGATGGGACACCCTGGAGTGGCTTGATTGTATACTCCTCTACTCACATCCTGATGGTACATGATTGGTGGAGCCCTGTGACAGTGCTACCACACTGGTTCCCTTTGCACACCAAACAGAAGCCGAAATCAGGCTTTTCAAATCCTCTGATGGCCTAGTGGAGTCCAATCATATGACGCCATATACCTGAAACCCTCCCAGCATTCTTCATTCCTCTCGGGTCCCACTTATGGTGCCAACAAAGAAAAACTTGCAAAAGGTAAAAACATGTACTTGTTTTTATCAGTGATTACAGCTCATGTGGCAGTGGTACTACACTGGTATATTTTGCATGCCAAACAGAAGCTGAAATCCAGCTTTTTAAGTCCCCTGACAGCTCATGATTGGTGGAGACCAATCACATGATGCCATCAGCCTGGAGCCCTCTCAGAAACATAGAAACATAGACAATGAAAAAGACCATTGGAGGCTGGCCCGGTGGCGCTGAGGGTTGAGGCGCTGGACGCCACACCTCGCTCCATGCTGGCGACCCGGGTTGGGAGGCGGACTCAGGTAGTCGGTGGGTCGGCGGGGAGACAGGCCAGGCGTCCGGCGACCTCGCCTGCTCCCGGGGAGGATCGGCCGATGCCCGGCTCTGCATGACTTGGCGGGCTCGAGAACTGCAAGCCCCACTAGGGATGGCTGGCTGTTGAGCAGCAGCGACATCGGCGGCGCGATCATGACATCAGGGGAGGTCGCCGGGCTGCTCGGGAGGAGAAAAAAAAGCGAGGAAAAAGAGCCTGCCTCGTCCGGGAAGATGGGAGGACCTTGGACGTGCCCATGATGTGCCCATGCCCGCCCAACAGACCACGAGACCGACGAAATGTAAGTTACGGGGTTAGAACCCCCCACCTCGTCCCCGCCTGGGGGGTAAACCACGGCTCCATGGGGATCAGTGGTCTGTGCGGGCAGGGTTCCGGGCAGTGGGATGTCTGGGGGTCGTCACTGAAGGGTCGGAGGAGGCAGGCTGTGAGGAAGATAAAGAGAATTTCAAAAAAAAGAAAAAGACCATTGGTCCATCTAGTCTGCCCAAGTTCCCTATAATACTGGAACCTACTGTTCCTCCAGAGTACTAACCCTCCCTGTCATCTCTCTCTACTCTCCTCCTTGGTCCTGTCACCCCCAGTAACCACTATACCCTTCATTATGTCCCAGCAAAGCTTGAATCCCCTGACTCTTTTCACTCTCACTACTTCAGCTGACAGATTGTTCCAAGGTTCCACCACCCTTTCCATAAAGTAGTGCTTCCTCACATCTCTCTTGAACCTACCTCCAGTAAATTTCCATTCATGGCCACGTGACCGTGAATTGGTATACAGGCTATATAGTTCCCCATAGTTCAATTTGTTAATTCCTTTAAAGAATTTGAAGGTCTCTATCTTATCTTCCCTCTCCCTTCTGGTCTCCAGTGAGTATATATTTAGTGCTTTGAGGCATTCCTCATAGGATCTGCCCTGCTGGCCCTGAATCATTTTTGTTACTCTGCACTGCACCATCTCCAACCTATCCTTACCTTTTCTGAGGTGAGGACTCCAGAACTGGGCACAGTATCTAGGAGAGGCCTCACCAGGGATCTATAGAGGGGAAGTAGTACCTCTTTTCTTCTGCTATCAATACCCCTCCCAATACATCCCAGCATCCTGGAAGCCTTGCTATAGGCCTTGTTGCACCAACTCAATTGTTTAAGTGAGTTGCTAATGATAACTCCCAGATCCCATTCCTCAGTTGTAGTGCTAAGTCACTTTCCTCCCATTCAGTACTGTGTTTTGGGGTTCTTTTTCCCTAGGTGCATTACCTTGCACTTTCTAGCATTGAATTCTAACTGCCAGACCTTTAACCACCCCTCTAGATTTTGTGGGTCTCTCTGCAGTTCCCTTATGCCCTCATCATTATCTACCCTCCCACATAGTCCACATAGAACTCGTCCTTCCCCTCTGGTCCTGCTTTCAGTGCCAACGAAGAAAAACCTGCAAAAGGTAAACATGTTTACTTTAACAGTGATTACAGCCCTTGTGGCAGCACTACCACACTATTGCCTTTGCACACCAATCAGAAGCCAAAATCTGGCTTTTTAAGCCCCCCAAAAACCTGTGACTTGTGGAACTCAATTACATGATGCCGAGCCCTCCCAGGATAAGCAAGTAGTAATAAGACTAAAAATATTATGTAATCAGACTTACAATATTATGTAATCTGAATCTGTAATAAATAAATAAATAAATATTAGAAGTTAACATCTTGCATTACAGCTCATTCTCAATGCTCCTGTGCCAACCGAGTGCTGCTGCTGTGTGCAAGGTTGCAACTAGGCTATTCACAGTGCTGAGGAGGAGGGACAGTCATAGTCCTGGGAAACATAGTGGACTCCTTCCATCACTGAACAGCATAAGGACTTCTGATAAAACTCCCTACAAGCCATCAAGATGAAAGTAGAGACTAGGTACTTAGGAATGTCTTGTTCTAATTCCAATTCTTAAAGGGCCTCCGAATCAGAACTTGAATTGGATTAGGAATCCTTATTCCTAAACTCTAATTTTCTATGTAACAACATGCTTAGCCTTTAATTTTGGAATTTTATTTCAAACTGAAATTCCATAAATCCTAATATGGAAAATTGGGTCAGACTCAAACAAAGCTTGCTCCACAACTCAGAAGCTCAGTAAAACTTGAACAGACTGGCACTCGCAAGCAGAGACCAGCTGACCCATCTGTTCTCTGGATGCTGACAGACTAGTAGGGATTTCTCCAGCCCAGGAACCCTGCCATGGGGGGGGGAACTTGGGGGGTAGCGAAGTGAGCTAAATATGATGGGGCTGGCAAGTCACTGGTGGCAGCCAGAGTGTTGGAATGTTCTAGGGGCAGAAACACAACGTAAAAAAAAAAAAAATTGTACATTACATGAAGATAATGGTCACCTAGTTTGCATTTCACTCCTGCTCTTTCTCCTTCCCCTATCTCCAGACCACTACTGGGCAGGCTGCCTTTTCTTACAGGCACCCTTCTCACTGGAAACTCCTCCCCCTACATCTCCGCAACTCCTCTACTCTGCTCTCTTTCAAACATCATATCCAACTCCTCCCTCCTCCTCCTCCCCCTGCCCCTGTACTGCAGCCTCTCCCCCTTGCACGGTCACAAATATTGCACACACGCAAGGAAGATACTTTACAAAAAAATATAATACAAATTACAGAAATGCTTTTACAATCAGTGACATCATACATCATGTGTTTTTTCTAACTGAACAAATCAGAAGAAAGACAAGTATTTCACATCCAAAAACACTTTTTGAAAGAAGCTTAGTACAAAGTATAAAATTACAAAATATCAAATTCCCAAAAGGGATGCAGTAACTCACTTTCTACCTATCTAACTAGTATTACAACTTCATTAAATTTGGACACTCTTGTTGGAGCACATTTTTCAGCTTGTCTTGCTGCCAGTCCGGTGGATCTAAAATTTATGGGGATATAGTGGGTGTGTGCGATATTTGTGACTGTGTATTTCTTGGGCTGGCCGCCCACTTTATCTGCACCTGCTCCTGTTTGCCGGCATCACCGCAGCTACCTGTGGACTGTTGAATTTGTTTTCTTCCCCCCCTTGCTCCTGTACGTCTGCCTCCTCCCCCTTAACTATACCCTCCTGAGGGCTGTTTCCCTGCTCTCCCAACCTGCCATTCCCTGCTTCCCACTGCATGTTTAGCCAGGAGCCTCCCATTCACTATCTTTGTACCATGTATAACCTCAGGACTGCATTGCTATTTGTACTGTATGATTCAAGATCCATGTCTAAAATCCAGTCACCTTTATTGCACTTTGACTGTTAGTTTTCATCCTAGCCAGCTATACAACCAATAGGAAGCTCTGCAAGCGTTTAATACACTGTATATTGTTCCACTAAATATTCCTTATTATATTGTTCTCGCGGGTCACACCTGAAAATGAGCCTCAGCTCAGATGGCCTATTTCAATTACCAGGATTTTAAATAAGTAAATAAATAAATAAATAAATAAGACTATAAAGAAGAAACATGGTTCTTAAAGCAGCAGGTCACAAGATTTCTGAAGCTGTATGTGTTTATTTATTCTAGGCTTGAAGATCCCTAACTGGAAATGACAGCCTGACGACATGTATATGTGCTGCCGAAGCACAATATATGTGCACTAGTCCTGAGCACATGGAAAAGATTGACTCAGATGAACAAAGTGTATACTGTGTAATGTATCTGTAGGTAAAAGGAGGGTCTTAAGAAAGCCTAGAGATGATCCAAGGGTACATCTATGCAGGTAAGCCAAGTCTGCTAGAACTTACCATTGGTGACTGGTATACATAGTGCAGTGGTGTGTCTAATTATTGCACTGAATTATGAATTTAAAGAATTTATTATACAATGCATCTAGTTTTCCCAGGACAGATCTATCACCTGTCTTGTAAACTAAGTCTAAAAAAACACACTGTAGCAGTGTCCCACCAAGCACCTGAAATGTAAAGCAGAAAACTGGGAGGGATCTATTCCATGCACCGCCAAGTTACAACTAAGCCCAATGACCCACTCAGCGGTATATTTATTAAATATTTGTTATCCACAAAAAGACCAATCACGTTCTGATGTACACTCAGGGCAAGTTGTCCAAAATTAGATCTGCATGTCATGGCATTATTCACAACCACTTTTTCAGGGTCAGTATATGTCTAAATAAAATAAATTCACCAATCTGAACTTAGTAAAAAAAAAATACAGCTGTCATAACTGTCTACCACCACAAATGTCTCTTAAGTTAAAAAAAAAAGTATTATTATTTCATACAGCCTCTACCACAACTAGTGAAATCAGGCAATAGAAATATTAATTTGTCACACAGTAGTGTGGAAACCCTCATGAGTGCTGTTCCACTTGTGAGGATCAAGGGGTCACTGGCCGCTCATGAACACAAAAATGATATCTCATAGCCACCAATCACATATCCCTTTTTCTGTGAAAGGATAATACATGAGTTATTATATTAGAATTATAACTCTGGTCATTTTATACTTATTCCTTTCAATTAACTACCTAAATAAACTAGTTGCTTTTTATAGTTTTGCATATTGAAACTACATATTGTAGCAATATGGTCTGAGTTTATGTTAAGCACATGTACATATTTTGTTGACAGGGAGTGAGAACAAGATAGAAGCTGGGTTCTTCATCAGGTAAGTGCCCTGTTTTACATATCTTCATGCTCTGAGGAGTTGTGATACGTGTGACAGTGTTCAGAAATAGTGTTATATTGTAGCCTGATTTCACTAGTTATTTTTTGAAATTTAATACGTTTTATTGTATCAACTTGTACACTTACATTATGCATTACAGAGTATGTAAAAACCATACATCTTATAATTAGTTGCACAAGCAATGCATATATCCCCCCTCCCCATTACCCCTCCCTCCCCTAAGATACCTAGCCTAAAATACAAATAAAATCGATAACTAAAAGAACTTGAAGGGGTTATGTCTCATGGGTATACAGTAAGCTTATAAGAACTGTTACACAACCTTCATTTTTACCATTCAGACTGAAGCCATGTTATATAACCTTATATATTCCTTTAACATTAATAACAGAAAAGGGAGTTACACCATTAACAAAGTCTCCAATTTGCCCCATCTGTTGACATATCCCTGAGGCCGATCCCTAAGAGTAGCAATTGTTTTTTCAATCCTTAAATTATAAAAAATTTCTTTTAGCCATTCCTAGTAAGAAATTTCTTCCTGGTCTAACCAATGACGTAGTACCAGACTCTTAACCACTAAGGATATTAAGGAGGTATGAAACCTTCTTTCCCTAACAGGGATCGATGAAAAATCCCCTACAATACATATTTCAGGGGAAAATAGCTCTGTTAAGCCTAATGGGGACTAACCGTTGTCTTGATTCTCTCCCATAATGAAACTATCTTATTGCATTCCCATAGAATATGAAATAAAGTGCCTTCTGCAGAAGAACATCTACAGCACATTGCTGAGGGAAGTTTTCCTATTTTAAATAAATATCTTGGAGTTAGATATATGTTGTGGAGAATATAGAACTGGGTAAGGTGTAACCTATCATTTACGGAGTATTGATGGCGATCTACCCAGATGCGATCCCATTCTTTGGGTAACCTGGGAAGTGCCATCTCCCAGTACTGGGATTTCCCAGATATTGCAGGATATATATATAGGGGAATATAAAATTTACCAAATTTGACACCGAATGGGGTGATCTGGAGAAGTGTTGTATGTGGAAGAGAAAATCCTTTTGATTAATATCCCATGTTCGGATACCAAACCAATTCAACAACATATGATGGATCTGATACACCTTAAAAATTTTTGAATTTGGAAGTCCCAGCTCCAGGAAAAGTTTGGAGCTTTCAAATATCCTTCCTTCTTGTATAAAGTCTGAAATACATTTCTCTGGTATTTCTGGACTACAGATAAATACTCCCTGAAGTTTAAAGTTGGGATTCCCACCTAGTGGTTGAGAAATATATTTTATATTTTCATATTTCATAGATCTACAAAGCTGAGTATGTACTTTTACCGAAATTCTGATAACTGAATGCTTTAATTGCACAGGTAATCTATTTATCGAAACAAAAAACATAGATTCTAATGAAATTCCCATTGCCCTAATCAGATATCTCTCCACTTGCAACCAAATAGGTGTATATTGTAAGGGATTTGCTTCCCCCAGTTCTGTGGTCCATGGAGCATATTTAGAAATATTGCTAGCTAAATAATACAAATAAAAGTTTGGTAACCTAAGTCCCCCCAAGGGTTTTAGGGCACCCAGTTTAATATAGGAACAATGAGGGCATTTCCCTTGCCATAAGAAACAGGATATTAGTGCATGAAGCTTTTTAAACCATGCCATAGGGATAAATAAATTGGGCATATGAATGAGATAAAAAATGCGGGGGAGAATATTCATTTTAACCACACTAATTCTAGCCTGCATTGACATCGGGAGTGTTCTCCATCTATTAAGGTCCCTCGTAATAGTTATCATCAAATTCTCCAGGTTCCACCTTTTCCTCAGGCCTACACTCTGCACAAGAATTATTCCCAAATATACTAGTTTGGTTGATTTCTTCAGTCCTAAATGTACATAGTCTGCTGGGCCTACCCAATTATTTAATGGCAGTAAGGTGGTTTTATCCAGATTTAACTTGTAATGTGAGACCAGTCCAAATGGAGAAATAATTTGCAATGCAGCTGGTGGTGAGGTGGCTGGATGGGAAATATGGAGTAAAAGATCATTGGCATAAGCTGAGATTTTTACTTCCAGAGGGCCTAATATGATGCCATGCACTTGTGGGGCTGAGTTCAGGAGTCTGATTAGGGGCTTGAGGTAAATATTAAACAAACATGGGGATAAAGGGCAACCTTGACGAGACCCAGAGTGAAGAGAAAAACCTTTCAACAGGATGCCATTACAATAAACCTTTACACTCAGGCTGGTGTATAAAATGTTCACCCATTCAATAAACCTAATGGGGAAACCAAATCTCTCCATTGTCAAGAAAAGAAATTCCCAATATACACTATCAAAGGCTTTGTCCGCATCCAGGGAGACCAAGACCATTGGGTCCAAAGACTCCCTGGATACAGAGAAAACATGTTCTAACTTCCTCAAGTGATCCAGAGAGGATCTCTCCCTCATAAACTCTACCTGTTCAGGCCCTATGAGTCCCTCCCAGACTTGCGTTATTCTAGCAGCCAGGATTTTTTGCTAGGATTTTAATATCGCAGTTCATGAGAGATGTGGGCTGATAATTGGTAACCTTATAGGGAGGTCTATTGGGTTTAGGTAATACTAATAAGGGCCTGCAAAAGTGAGAAATCTGAGATACCCTTTTCACAAAGAAAGGAGAAGACCTGGACAAGAATGGGGGCTAAGTTAGTTGCCAAGGCCTTATATAAATTAACAGGAAAGCCATCTGGCCCTGGAGATTTATCCGATGTCAATGCCTGAATAGCGGTTAAAATTTCAATCTGTGATATAGGCCGTGTTAGAAATGTTTGTTGAGCCTGAGATAAATGTGGGAGTGGGATCCTCTCCAAATAATCTTGGACCTCCTTATTTGAAGAGGCATTCAAGGGAGGAGAGTATAATTGGGAACAGAAACTGTCAAATTCTTGGGCAATCTCTTCTGGGGAGGATTTAAGAATACCATCAAGTTGTGAAGATATAGCTTTAACCCAACGGGAAGCTTCCTGTTCTTTGAGTCACATAGCTAACAGATGCCCTGCTTTATCTCCCTGGTCTATATATCTCGACCTCATCTTAAGTAATATATATTCAGACTTTTCCCTTAGCAAGTCAGCATATTGATGCCGTAATTTAGCTAACTCAACTTGCTTTCATTCGGAGAATTCCAGAGTTCAGCTATGTTCAAGCATTTCTATCTGTCCTAAAAGAGACTGTAGTGAAGCCACCTGCTTTTTCTTGCGAGTCGAGGCAATCCGAATGCACTCCCCCCGAAGGGTACATTTTAATGTCCCCCATATTTTATCCATACTAGCAATAGATCCTAAATTCGATTGCCAAAAATTTTTGATAAAAGCTTGCAGTTTCTCTATGACCCACGGGTCTTTAAGAAGTTGTGTATTTAATTTCCATACTTTATCACGTTTAATATTCTGATTTGGATTATATACAATCCATACCGGTGAGTGATCTGACAGTACTCTAGAAGCTATGCCAGCATCTGAAATGTGGATTAAGGCTTCAGTGCTAACTAAAAAGCAGTCTATCCTAGACAGGGATTTATGTACTGAGGAATAAAAGGTATATTTTCAAGTAGTTGGGTGGAAAGTTCTCCAAGGATCACATAAACCTCCCATAGTTATGAATTCCTGGAGAGCTTGCTGTGTCGAGGATGATCTGATAGCCCGGCTACTTGATTTGTCTAAATTAGAGGTTATGGTGACATTCCAATCCCCTGCAAAAATTAAAGGGAGGTGTATAAATCTGGATATCACTTTCACTAGCTCAGCAAAAAAGTTAGGAGATGGGATATTTGGACCATACACATGCCCTAGAAGTAATTCTGTCTGGCCCAGAACCACGTGCAAAAAGATGTATCAACCCTCTGGATCCACAATAGTTGTATTTAACTGAAAATTGATTCCCCTTAGGAGGAGAATAGCAACTCCTTGCTGACTAGTGGAGTTTCCCCCTGTATAGCTGTGTTCAGCCCATAAATGTCTAAGAGAAAAGGTCTCTGAGGTCAATAGATGGGTCTCTTGGAGAAAGGCTATCTGGCATTGTAATGCCTGCAAGTGAGCTAATACCTGATGCCTTTTAATAGGGGAACGCAATCCCTTAACATTCCATGAGACGTATTTCATTCTGTATTTTCCTTTTACAATGTGTACTCAGAGCTCCCAGAACTAAAGCTACCCATTTACCCCTTTGATTAGGTATCTTACCCTCCCTTATGCCCCCCAGAACAGAAAGACAGGACCCAAAACCACCCTATCTAGGCCCCCATCCCCAAAATTAACAAAAAATTGAAAATTCATTCCTTCCTCATTCTGGTTTCATCACCAGAACACTATTCAAGTCTGAGTTGTGATGTAACCCTCCCCTAAACACTCCCATAAGCCCCCCCGCCCCTGCACCACATTACATCAAATAACTAGACACATTAAGGTATCTATTAACGTTCAACTACATTAATACAGTCTAATTTTTCATTTTTACTTGGACCTTTAATTTAGGGTAAAAAAAAAATAACAAACAAAACAAAAAAAATGTGTGTTTGTCTGAGTTAACTGAACTGAATGGGTATCTGAACAGTTATCTAGGTGTAAATGTCAGGTGATTGAAAGGACTTAATAGCTGTGAGGTTTAAATTACTTGTAGAAAGATCTAGTAAGTAGGGGGAGTGGCTTAGCTAGAAGGAAGCTACATTTAAAGACTGCCTTAGAAAGATTCTGCTAATAGCTTGGCAGAAGACACCAGGAAAAAGGACTGCTGTGTGACTGAACTTCTCTACTGGGACTATATTCCCTCCACCCCCACCCAAAGCTAGTTCTATTTTTATAGGCACAGGATTTGACTGACAACAGGAACTTCCTGTTTGGGAGCAGGAAGTGAGTGATCACAGAACCACTCAAAGACCCACCATCCTAGAAGGGCAAGAGTAGCTCTCTGGCCCCCTCTAGCTGCTGGAGGTCTGCCTCTGAGCAAGTAAGTGGTCTACTGAGAAATATAGGATATTCTTGTCTCAGAACAGGACAATCAGGAGCTTAAAGGACACACAGGCAGAAAGTAAGGAGAGAGAGAAAAAAAAACAGAGGAAAGAGTAAGGATTGCAAACAGTTAAGGTGCCAGAAATAAGACATGATTGGAGTGGTGCAGTGCAGTGGCTGTGGAGCAGCAGTCTTCCGGGAGACATTCTGGAGGATGCGGTGTTGTCCCATCTGCAGGCACCTCTCTGGGCGGAGGGAGGAGGTTGCTCATCTCCAGGATTTGTGGGACCTCCTCTTCCATCCAGGGACCACCAGTGCCACTGCTGTTGCCTCAGAGGTTGCCAAGAAAGAGGAGCGGTTGGACCACAGTGGGCTCAAGGAGGGTGAGGGTGGTGGAACAGAGGTGCATCCCTCCAGTTGTACCTCTCCACAAATCCAATGCCATTCTGGCAAAGTGTGGTTCCTCTATGGAGGCACCCAGTGGAGACCAAGGAGGATGTTGGGAACCTCCACAAAGGAGACCCACAGGAGGGTGGCAGGGGACCCTGCAGGGAAGGAAACAACTCCTGGTGGGGGACTCCATTGTTAGGAAGGTAGAACTGGGGAGGAAGGGAGAGGAGGTAAGGTGCCTGCCTGGCGCCATGGCTTGGAGGGACAGAGGCGAATCCTCATGATTGCAGAGCAGCTGCACAGGGAGGGAGCTGGATGTCATTGTCCACCTAGGGACAAATGACCTGGCTAGAAAGGGATTAGAGAAGTGCAGGAAGAGTTTGTGGAATTGGGAGGGCCTTAGTCAAGTAGCACGCGGTAACCTTCTCGAGGTGCTGCCCATCTATGGCATAGGAGAGGCTAGGATGTTCCGCACCATGGGATTCAATCAGTGGTTGAAAAACTGGTGTGGAGCTCAGGTTGGCTTCATTGGGGACTGGGGTCCACTTGGAGTGATGCAAGCCTATACTGGCATGATGGGCTGCATCTGTCCGGGAGGAACCAGGATCCTAGGTGATAGGTTTAAATGCTTCACCAGCAAGCATTTAAACTAGCCAAGGGGGGAGGCACTGGAAAGGAGCAGGGAAATCCTAGCCCCCCCAAATAATCATGGTAGTAAGTGCAGCAAATACTAACATAGAGGTGTCGATAGGGAGAAGGGCTGGGGTAAATGGAGAAAGTGACAAAGGCAAGAAGGACAGGGATGGGGCAAAAGGGAGTAAGGCCATCAGGAAATGGAGGGTAATGAGTACCAATGCCCGTAGTCTGGGCAACAAGCTCCCTGAGCTGGTGGCCTTGATGGAAGAGGGATGCCTGGATATCGTAGCAGTCACAGAAACATGGTACACAGAGAACCATGACTGGGATGTTAACCAGGGTACATAACCTACAGGAGAGACAGGCAGGGGAGAAGAGGGTGAGGAGTAGCTCTCTATGTAAAGGAAGGGATAAAAGCAACTGAACAAAAGAGTAAACAGGGAGGAGAGGAGGCACTGTTGGTCACCTTGGAGACTGGAAAGGGCACCACAATCTGCACAGGGGTTGTGTACAGACCCCCATGTCAGGGGGAGGGAATGGACAAGGATATGATAGAAGGCATTCTTAGAATGGCAGAGAAAGGGGAGATACTGTTGATGGGAGACCTGAATATGCCAGATGTTAACTGGAGCACATTTGCTGCAGCCACATTCAAGAGCAGGGCCATTCTTGATGCCCTACAGGTGGCAGGACTCAGACAGCTAGTTTTGGAACCCACTCATGAGGGAGCAATCTTAGACCTCATACTCTCAAATGGGGGCAGTGAGAGGATCTCAGATCTAGAAGTGGGTTGCCATCTGGGGACAAGTGACCATCAAACAGCGTGGTTCACGTTAAACTCAGCTACAGAGTCAAGCAATACAAAAGTGAGGGTATTGGACTTTAGGAGGGCTGACTTTGGCAAGATGGGAGAGTGCCTTAGAAAAGCACTAGCAAACAGGCTAGAAGGAGGTGTGGAGCAACAATGGGGAATAATCAAAACTGCCAGCACAGAGGCAACAAGCCTTTGTGTGAAGCAAATAAACAAATCAAAATGAAAGGAAAAAGCCACTATGGTTCTCAAAAGAGGTGGCTGTGAAAGTCAGGAAGAAAAAGATAACATTCAGGAAGTATAAGGAAACACAGAAGGAGCAGGACAGAGAGCTGTACCAGTTAAGGCAGAAGGAAGCAGGGAGGGAAGTCAGAATAACAAAGGCCCAAACTGAGGAAAAGATAGCCAACTCAGTTAAGAAGGGGATAAACCTTTATAGGTACATCAGCAGTGTAGAAAGACAAAGGGAGGGATAGTGAGGCTGAATAGAATGAACAGTGGGTGGGCAGAGGGGACAGTGAAAAAGCAGGGATACTGAATGAATATTTCTGCTCAGTATTCACAAAAGAGGAGGGAAGTGCCTAATCCAATTAACAGAAGCACTCTTGATAGGGGGTCGATCCCAGTCCTTTCACAGAAGAAAGGGTTCTGCAAGAACTCCTAAAACTGAAGGTGGACAAAGCAATGGGTCCTGATGGAATTCACCCAGAATTCTAAAAGAATTAAGGGAAGAACTAGTGAAACCACTGGCTACTCTTTTAATAAATCATGGGAGGATGGTGTGGTACCGAGGACTGGAGGAAGGCGGATGTGATTTCCTTCACAAAAGTGGGATCAAGACAGAGGCAGGAAACTACAGACCTGTCAGTCTGACCTCTGTGGTAGGGGAAAGTGATGGAGTCACTTCTGGAAGGAAAGAATAGTTGAGTACCCAGAGGCCAGTGGGGCACAGGACCCAAGGCAGCATGGGTTCACAGCGGGAAGGTCATGTCAGATGAATCTAATAGATTTCTTTGACTGGGTGACCAAAGTAGTAGACCAGGGAGGGCTGTGGACATGGCCTACCTAGACTTTAGCAAGGCATTTGACACAGTCCCACACAAAAGATTAATAGTCAAATTAACCAGCCTGGGAGTGGGTCCCAGGGTGGTAGCCTGGGTAAACATTGGCTGTACAACAGGACACAGAAGGTAACTGTAAATGGAGTCCACTCTGAAGAAAGAGGGGTTACTAGTGGGGTACCACAGGGTTCAGTATTGGGTCCAGTCCTTTTTAATGTTTTCATCAGTGACATTGCAGAGGGACTGGAAGGAAAAGTATGCCTTTTTGCAGATGACTCAAAGATCTGCAACAGGGTTGATACACAAGGAGGTGTGGAAAGGATGAAAAGGGACTTGAAGAAGAAGAAGAAGAATCTGCATTTATATAATGCTTTTTCTTACAACCAAAGCGCTTTACAAGCAATGCTAGACTGGTAGTGAAGTGACTGAATGTGTGGTGGCGGCCATATCGCACATCATCACCCACACACAGCCTGGATAATTGCATGAATCGGCTTATGGGAAGGGGAATGTTGGCCAGGACACCGGGAATGTTCCCTACTCTTTGCGAGGAGTGCCCTGCCTTTTACTTCCACCTGGACACCCAACGGACAACACCAGGATGGGTAGAAGGGACCTCGGTTTAACATCTCATCCAAAGGATGGCACACCCCAGCAGTACAGCACCCCCAAATACTGCACTTGGATGCCAGCGATTTTTAGGTGCAAGTCCAATCCCGGTGTGGGGCGAGAACCCACGACCTTCTGGTCCAGAGGTGGATGTGCTACCAACTGAGCCATGCTGACACCTTGGTAAGATTGGAGGAATGGTCAGAAGTATGGCAGCTAGGATTCAATGCAAAGAAGTGCAAAATAATGCACCTGGGAAACAAGAACCCAAGGGAAGAATACACAATGGGTGGGGAGGTAGTAACAACAACAAAAAAGGAAAGGGACCTTAAGGTTAGCAAGCAATGTGAGAAGGCAGTAGGGAGGGCTGGGGGTATACTGGGATGTATAGGGAGAGGCATCAGCAGCAGAAAACAGGAAGTTGTTATCCCTCTGTACAGACAGTTGGTGAGACCCCATCTGGAGTACTGTGTCCAGTTCTGGAGACCCCATCTCCGCAAGGACATAGACAGGATAGAGGTAGTCCAGAGGAGGGCAACTAAAATGGTGCAGGGTCTGCAGAGAAGCCATATGAGGAGAGACTAAAGGAGCTTAATATGTATACCCTTGAGGAAAGAAGGGAGAGGGGACATGATAGAAACCTTTAAGTACCTCAGTGGAATCAACAAAGTCCAAGAGGGTAGCATCTTTCAGAAAAAGAGCATTAGCAAAAACAAGGGACACAATTTAAAGATAGAAGGAGGGCGGTTCAGGTGCAATGTGAGGAAGTATTATTTCACAGAGAGGGTAGTGGATGCATGGAACAGCCTTCCTGAGGTTTAGGGTCTAAAACTGTGGGAGAATTCAAGAATGCATGGGACAGACATAAGGCAATTCTTGTGGGGGGTAGGAAGAAATAGGCTGTTGGTTAACTAGGATCTGCGGCCTATCCTGTAGGTAGGGAAATGGGCAGACTAGATGGGCCAAACGGTCCTTATCTGCCGTCAAAGTCTATGTTTCTATGTTTCTATTTTGGGTCTTACCACCCATAGTCAGGTTAAACTACTTCAAAGAACCTAACTTCTTATTACAGCCAAGTACTCAGCTGATGATTAATTATGTCTCATTCACCTATTCTGCCGAATACCCCCAGTAGTGAAACAAAGGTGAGAAAAGCCAGCTGAGAAGAAAGACACTTGTTAGACTAGCCCTTGTGCTAGCTATCCCAGGGCTCAACAAAAATAATTAGCACGTAAAAACCAAAAGCCCAAACCTATTATCCCCCAGCAATTCTGTCAGGCTTTGGTTAACTAGGAGGTAAAAGAAAAAAAAAACAGGCCATGGTAGACATATTATATTTGTTAGCCTATGGACCTCATTTCTCCCTAGAGATTTGCCAGCCCCAGAGAACTCTTTAAAATTACAAATTAACATGTCCGTTTCTAAAATAATAATAACAGGACTGGCTACAGGTTTGTGAGCACTTATACACTGTTATGCCCCTCCTGATACATTTCCCTTCAGATTATTAATTTCAGTCTTCACCACAATACAGTTCAATGATGCTCTCAGTATCCGATTGAGCATTTCTACTTCATATTTTCATTTAAACAGATCCGGGTACAGCTTCTGCAGCTTTTCAGCGACTTGGAGATGCGATTCAAAACTATGCCATTCCTCCATATGGCAGACCTACAACGTAGCTGGGTATTTCATTTTGAAACGGATTTCAGCTGCAATAAGCTTTGTGACTATCTGGTGGAATTCCTGCCTTTTTTGTCTCACAGACTTTGGGAGATCTTGAGTCATCCGTATTTGTTTGCCTTCCCAGAGCAGCTCACTAATGTCCCGAATTTTGCCAAGAATATGCTGTTTATCTCTAAAATTTAGCAATCTAAAAATTATAGGATGTGGAGGGGCCCCTGCTGGAGGAATCGGCCTTAAGGATAGATGGGCCCGCTCGATCACATACTCTGGGCCATTAGGAGATGGGCCTGCCAGCTTGCTGCATAGCTTCTGCACAAATAACACCATCGATGTGCCCTCTTTGCCTTCGGGCAGCCCCAGTATCAAGAGATTGTTCCTTCTCGACCTTCCTTCCAGGTCTTCTACCTTATTTTCCATTGCCTTAAGTCGATGGCGCAGTTGGGACATCTTGGGTTCGATTCTCCCCTTCCAATCATCAAGGGAGGAAATTCTTGCTTCGTTGTCTGCTGTGCGCTGAGTTTATACAGCCAGGGAGGAGCTAATACCCTGAATTGAAGCCATTAATGACTCTAGTGATTCTTTCAGAGGCGCTATTCCCTCCCAGAATTTCCCCTCCATGAGTACGGTCTGGGAGTTGGCTTCAGCTGTTGCCCCAGTTGGAGTTACCTTCGAACGCTTGGCCGTTTATTCCACGTCGGTGTTGTAGGTGGTGTATGGAGAGGTAGATTGTCTCGCATTTCTTCATCCATTCTGGAGGGGACTCGCTGCCACGATACTCCTTGTGGCTTCTTAAATATAGAGTAAGCCAGTTTTAAATGGTAAAACCTTAGAATCAGCTTTAGACCTTCTTTAATTAGACTGTGGAGCGGGAGCTAGGGAATATACGACCGTTCAGGCAGCCATCACGTGACCTCTCCTGATTTCACTAGTTATGATGTAGGTTGTATGAAGTAATAGTGGCATTTGTATTTTTTTTAAATGTAAGAGACATTTGTGCTGGTGGATAGTTATGATGGTTGTATCTAGTACTAAATTCAGACTGGTGAATTTCTTGTATTTGGACAAATACTGATCCTGCAGAAGTGGTGGGAATAACACATAAGCAATAATATCTGACAGGATGGGCAGTATTGAAGAATACCGGACAGCCCAGGGATGTAATGAGGCTTGACGCCACAGGTGGAGGGCCTTATAACCCCTGGAAAGTTTGGTATTGCCCAATACCAACAACCCTGGAGGGAATTATTGTGCTTAGAAAATGGGTAACTGTATTTTATGTTTGTAGAAAGAAAAGTTTACATTTAAATATTAAAACAGTTGTTTGACTTTTTTTTGTAATAAAATAGTTCCTGCACCTGTTCTGCTCAAGCCTCCATAGTTTTAACTTTTTTTGTTGGTTGTCATGGTTACCTGTCCCCCGCCCCCCTCCACACACACACTCACTTAACTGTTAAAGCTCTGTTTGTTTTTTCCCCTATTAAGGCTTTAATTTTCCATTTCTGTGTTTATGTTTTCTTTTTCTTCCTCTCTATGTTGTCACTATGTGAAGTGCAATGTCCCCCCCTCCCCCTGCTGCTCCTACAAAATTGCAATCATTCTTGTGGCACAGAAGTACCTGGAAGTTTACCCCTTCCCTTATCACTATTGTGGCTATGTTATGAGGGTAGTCCTTTTAGTAAAAGAGGCTGAAGCTGGGGATTTGAGGTAGAGATTGTCAATCTAGTGAAGCCCTGTGTCAGTGATGAGTGTGAGGACACCAGGAGAGAGTGAGACACTGTCATGAAGCTGACGGGCTTTACTTTACATTACGAGCATGGAGTCTGTGGAGAGTTGTGGCGCTGGGAGTAATACTTTGAAAAGCCTATCCAATGGCTTTGACAGTCAGTAAGATCTTTTTTTTAATTAAAAACAAAGGTGGCATTTATGATATTTAGTAAGTGAGAGCTCTTAGTGTAGCACCGGACTGTTGGGAGAGATATATGTGCATGCTGTGAGAGTCTGAGAGGCATGGAGAGGGAGTGGGACAGTGGATGCACCACTGGGAACTGACTTTCAAAACAACACGTTGCGAGAGAGAGAGAGAGGGAGAGTGGATGCACCATCAGGAACAAACAACACTAAAAAAAAAGATACGGCTACGGGGATGCGGTTGGGAGGGGGATGCAACTGTAATGGAGAGGGTGAACCAGTATATGTTACTGCTGTCATCTCTAGTTGCACAAATCTGAAGCAACTTCATTTTCGGAAGTGAAGGGGTGGCTGGCTGGTGGAGCTAAAGAGTGGTCAGCTCTGTGATAGTGGAGCTATGGAGAGTTACCTGTTATGGGAGAAGACTGTACTATAAAAAAACTAAAACAAAAAACAAAACATGTGTAGGCAGAAATGAGTTCAAGGGAGGTTGTGTGAGGTTTAATCAGGAAATGGCACAGAACTATGGAGCCATGGGGGCCAGGTTCTCTCCCTAAGCGAGAGAGAAAAAAAACAGTGATTTGAAATTCGATTAGGTGTTTTCAGCCAATGAGAAAGCAGGCTGGGCACAAAGATACCTCAGTGGGTGAAGGGGCACTGGAGCTGGTACTTTTTATTTCCTGGGCATCTATTGTAAGTTAATGTACCCCCTTCCCCTTGCAAGCGTATCAGCCAGTCAGATGCCAGGAAATAAAAAAGTCCAGTTTCTAACATGAAATATCGATCTAATTTCGGACAGCTTGTTCTGAGTGTATATCAGTATGACTGGTCTCTTTGTGTATAATAAGTAAATATACTGGTGAGTAGGTCATTTCTCCATTTGGGCTTGATGGTAAACTAGGTCCCCATAATCTAGTATTATATTTGGAGAAAGTATCACTGGATTATCTGTTTTCTGGTAAAATTGCTGAAACATTACTTAGATATACAGTATAGAGCACTCCTATTGTCTGTTCAAGTGTGAAATAGATGTACAGTAGTCTGCATGTCTCTTGTAATTGAGAGAAGGATCAGGCAATAATCTGAGGTATTTAAATCTATCAAATTATTCAAGAAGGGTACTGTTGGTTGATTTTATGCAATCTGCATTCTCTAACAGGTGGGAGGTGCCAAAAAGCATGCTTTTTGTATGCCTCCCTCACGTTCATGAGATTTACCTGTGTGGTCTTTCAAATGCTTACAGTATAATGTTCAGCTGAATACTGCTTTGTGCAGTACAAGACTGAGCCTGATGAAAGGATACAGGACACTTTGGTTATTATTTTCAGCTGTAGGACCAACAACCTTGCTGTTTGCTATGTGGGACCATATAATGTGCAGTCAGACCCCAAGGCCGACTCTAAGGATGCACAGCACTTTGGAGCAGCTGGCGAAGATCAAGATAGATATTGTGTGAGGATGCAAACAAAGGCCTTGCACAGAGAGACATATATGACTCATAATGCCTTGCACAAGGTCAAAGGCCACCAGTGCCGGCCAATCAACTAAAAAGCACAAAAAGTACAAGGACTGAGTCAAACAGGACATATAGGAGATACTGGTATTGCTGACAAGCGCAAAAGGACAGTCTATCTAGTACTTGATGTTGTGACACAGGCTGACCACTTTTGTAAATGAACCAGTGGGGAGCTGTGTTTCATGACTGGAAGTGCCTGATCAGACCTAATGTGAGTCAGACTATATTTGTCTTTGAAGGAGTGATGTGCCAGTTCCTGGAACTGTGTGTATCTGCAAAATCAGACCTTGATTTCTGATCTGGCTTAGGCCATATGCTTACTAACTAAACTCCTGAATGCAGGGTGATTGTGCCAGATTCCAGATTGATGATTGCGACTGATGACTACCTGAAGTGTCTGAGTTTCTGACAAAGCCAACAATATTCTGAGATCTACAATATGAGGTGTTTGCCACTTTTACACCTGACTCCTCCCACTGACCAGTCAACTGCTATCATCATGAAAGACCCTTACTGTACGTAATAGGGGTAGAAGAGGACTGAGGAGGAAGAAATGTTCATACCAAGATAATGAAGAATTAGGACTCTTAGACATTAAGGGAAAAATAATTATTGTATACAGCTGGTATACAGCACACCACAGTGAAAGTCCTCCACCTTCAATGATTGTTATGTTTATAGTGACAGAGATTCTGCATTTCTTGAGTTCACATGACCTGCCGTAGCCTGACTGAAAGACAGCAGTGTTTCCAGCATGTGTTGCCCTGTGGTGTCTGAATCAACAGAACTGTTAGTACAATATCAGGATTCCAGTCCTGTAGCACTTTACATCTAGTGAGTTAGATACTGCATAGGGCCAGTGGGTTTCTGTGTGAAAGGCCAGAGTTGCACAGACTATGTCAGGAGAGGTGCAGGTCACACAGAAACATGGTAGGCTAACCTTCATGTGGATCGCAACATAAAGTGCACCTTCTAAGCTACCAGAATTTCTCCACTACTGCCACTGCCTGTTTTCCATTACTCAGCATCAGGCCTGCACCATGCATCAACTGTATCTTCATGGTACTATCAACAAACAGTATCGTGGGTGCTCCCTGAGTAAAGAGTACTTTAAATACTGGCCCACCACCTTAACTCAGTGGAATTATGTGAGACTGTTTTGGTGAGAGGTCAGTACGATCTGTGAGAGACACCTTCAAGAATATTTTAATTTTGTTTATTTTATTATTTTCCATGGAAAAGTACATTGAGCAAACTGACTATTTTCAAGAGCGACTAACATTTAAAAAATGACAATACAAAGTTAAAAAAGCATATCAATAGAAATAAGTTAGTCACAATTGCAGTAGAATTGATTACTAAGAGTGTTAAATGACTGTTTCTTAAACATGAACATCGACTTGCAACACTTACAGTAAACAGTGGTAGGTTATATATTTAAACAGGAAAAAGGGAGAGCCCACCTGTCTCCCTAAGGTGTTGATCTACCAAAAGTAGAAAAAAAAACAGTACACACAACATGTTCAGAAAAATAATAAAATGTGAATTTATTTGTGCAAAAGGAACACAAGTAAACTGCCCCTACATATCACCACCCAAAGTGGCTTTCCCAGTGGGGAGAGGGTCTGCTTCACAACACTTCAGATTAAATACCATACATAACTGATTAATCACCAACATTTGAAATACATTCAAAAAAGTGCTGTAAAAGTGCTAGTGTATATTGTGCAATCACCAATTAAAGCAAATACAAAAAAAAAGTTTGTAAGTTATTATATATATATATATATATATATATATATATATATATATATATATATATATATATATATATATATATATATATATTCATTAAAAAAAATCCATTTAATACATCAGTTTGGTTTGTTCCACAGTGACAAAAGCTAGGAAATTTGGTGTTAGGGTTGAAAGCCCCCTTGCCACCCGCCCCACCCCAAGCAGCGAGGTGTGCCTTGGTGTGTCTAACTCCCACACCATCACATGTGTAAATAAGCTAAGGCATAGGGAGAATGGGTGAGAGTTGGGACCCGACAACTCAACGCACACCCCAATGCTGTTTGGGGACAGGCTGGGGTGGTGCAAGGGGCACAACCCTATCACCAAATTTCCTCACTTTTGTCACTGTGGAACAACCCCAACAGATGCATTAAATGGATTTTTTTGCCATGAATTTCCCTTCTTTTTTAGAATGAGGACTATAAATATTGAATGGAATGTGGTGGTGGGAGTGCTGGCCCTTTGGGCCCTGCGCTCCCACCATGTGATTTTGTGTGACATAGTAATGGTAAGTGCTACATAAATGCAAGTGCTAATGGTTACACACATGGTGATGCAAACATAAAAGGTAAAGCAAACGTTAATAGAAACACAAGTGGAAATTGACGGCAAAGTGAACAGTGATGCAAACGGAGACACAAGCGCATATGGAAACTCAACTGGTAATGCGCACGGTCATGGTACCACTATTGTAAATGCAAATGGCAATGGTAACAGCAACAATAACGCCAAAGAAAGCAGAAATGGAAACACGAAGGCAAGCACGTACGGAAACACAAACCGTAATGTGCACAGGCACAGTAACACATTGGAAATGCAAACGGTAACAGTAACAGCAATGAAGATGCAAAAGGAAAGAGAAATGCAAATGCAAATGAAAGGGCTGATGGAAACGCAAATGGCAATGTGCACGGTGATGCAAACCGAAACTCAAACACAAACAGTAGTGGAGACGCAAATGGTAACAGTAATGCAAATGCAAGCACAAATGAAAATGCAAAGGGTACTGCAGACGGCGGAGTCTGCGGGAACGCTAAGCAAACGGGCATGGAAATGCAAGTGGGAATGCTAACTGTAATGGAAGCGCACACCCAGTTTTTGTCCAGCAGCTGCATAGAGAAAGACAGTGAGTATAAAGAATGTATGCATAATAATGGGCTTCAGACCAGAAAATGAGGTCTTGGAATACTAAAATTGCTTATATCTCAGGAACCGTACGACGTAGAAAAAAATTAAAATGTCAGATGATTCATGACTTTCCTGGCTAGGTTTTCACTAAATGTGTAGCCCCATGGGGGCTAAACATTGTTGTTGATGAAAATTGCGAATCTGGCACCGTTTCCAAGATACGGGCCCCGAAAGGCACGGCAGTCGCTGCGATGTTAGTCTGTGGGGAAAAGTGTCAAATTTGGAGTACTGTAACTTGGCATCCCTGCATTATTTTGTCACCAAACCACCAAAAGACACTTCTGTGGGATGTTGTCTGTCTTCCCTCCACATTTCAGCCCAAAAGACCAAAGCGTTCTTTTGCAGCATGGTGGCAAAGAAGTCCTGTTAATTTGACCATAGTGTTGAAAAGTAGTGTCATGATTTACGACACTTTTCGCAAAAAAGTTAGACAGTGCCGCAGGTGTGACACTACTTTGAGACACTACTTTTCCCAAAAATTTGAAAAACATATTTCTGGGGTGTTTAACCCCAAAATAAAGACATGGCTAGCATCCTGAGGGTCCGAGTAGGTGAACACAAAAATAATTGTGTCCTTAGATGGTCCCAATTTTAAACGCCAAGCATTTTTCTAATCAGTAACTGAAAACAAAATGGCAGATTTGTGACACTACTAGGGTCATTTGTGACTCTAAAAAGTGCATTTGCGACACTGTCAAACTTTTTGTTAACTTTTCCCATTGACTTATAATGGTAAATTGTTTTTTGAACAAGGTTTGAACCATTCAATACTTTTTCACAAAATCTTCAAAAGGCACATTGGGGATCCTGGCCACACATTCCCTAAAGTTTTCGGACTGGTCGCATAAACCATGCGACCTGTAGGCGCGAGCAAAGAATGCGCAAAAAAAGGTAATTGAATGCTGGAATGTTGCTTAATAACCCCACAACTGTATATCTGACCAATACAAAAGTTGGCAGATCCTGAGATCTATGGTTACGCCCCATACCTGCAAAATTTCAGGCAAATCTGTTGAACAGTGGCAAAGTTATTAAGGTGCAAAATTTCACCATTTAACCTTAAATGGGGTAATCAACCCTAACTATGGTAGCACTACCGTGCTACCATAATATATATATATATGTTTTATATATATATATATATATATATATATATATATATATATACGTGTATATGTATATGGGAAGGTTTAGGAGAGAGGCTAGGATGCACTTCCTTATGAAGAGAGTGGTAGCAGGTTGGATTGGGCTTCCTGAGGAGGCGGGTTTGTTTGAAATGGTAGGCAGCTTCAAGAGAGGGTAGGATAGAGTTGAGGGGAAATTAAGGGTCAAGAGAGGGGTGACTGGAGGGTAAGGATGGATTGGAGAGGGAAGGGGGGCATGGTCATTAGCTGATGCTGAGTACCCTGCAATATGAGCAGACTCAAAACACTTAATGGTCTTATTCTGTTGGCTTAGTCACATGTGTGTATGACATATCAGCACAGAGACCAGCATAATCAAAAGCTCTGTGACCAAAACAGGTTCTATGAAAAGAAATCTCAGATTATATTGAGTCTTGGGATCTGGTAACATGTTTATTGCACTGTAGGGGAAATAATTCTGAAATTTACCAAGGAACCTTTCACAGAATTATTTTGGGGAAGAAAACAAGGTTTTAGATTTAACATGGTCATCAAAAGATGGTAACTGTGCAGCACCAGAACTGAGCTAAAGTTGTGAAATTTCACAACTTTTGCGGAAGTTTCTGAACTTCCATCTGTGGCGGATCAGATATCTTCTGAATGTGTTGAGCAAATGTTTGCCCTGTTTTGCTCAGATACAGTAGAAAAAAACAAGACACAAACTTTACCTTGTGTTCAGTACCCTCCCCCGCACACCCAAAGCCCTGCCTAAATAGAAATAAAATTCCCTGGTGACCAGTGGTCCCTTTCCCCACCTGATCATGTTCCTGATGTGGTTTTCATATGTTCTAGTGTCCAGTGTAACCACCCCATCCAGATCTCCTGCATAGTTGTAAACATTTCCTTGGTGGGCTAGTGAACCCCACTCCCTATCCCTGATCCCTAGTATGTGAATTCACACAACTATTCCTTGGTGGTCTAGTGCAGCCCCACCCCAGCAGGTAGTCTCCCACTACCCCATCCCTCTCCATCCAGAAACAGAGTGGGTGACCAGCACAACTCTCCACTCTCCACCACATCTGGCCACCCACTGAGCTGTCAATGAATGAGCGCATACTTGTACAAGCATGTGCTCATTCATTGACAGGCCAGCTCATGCTCCTTCAGTAACAGCTCTGTCGGTGGTGCAGACAAGAGCTAAGGACTGTCCAATTCACTGGCAGAGGGCAGAATGGGGGAAACAATGTGGTGGACCAGAGGTCCACCACATTGTTTACCCCCCATCCTGTCCCCCCACCAGTGATGGATCAGCCTTCCACTCTTGTCTGTGCCATTCCGGTCCACCACGTTGTTCCCCCTCATCTAGACTCCCTGCCAGCAGCCAGAAAATTCCTCTGCTCTTGTCTGCACTACCAACAGAGCTGAATGAGTGAGTACAAGCTGTCAATGAATGAGCATGTGCTGGCACAAGTATGCACTCATTAATTGACAGCTCAGTGGGTAGCCAGCTTTGATGGAGAGTAGAGGGCTATGCCAGTTGCTCGCTCGGGTTGAGGATGGGGGAACTAGGTGGTGGGACACTACCTCCCTGGGTGGGGGAGGTGGGGGTGCACTAGACCACTAGGGAATAACTGTTTGAATTCACATACTGGGGTTTGGGGATGGGGGGGTCACTAGACCACCAGGGAAATGTTTATAGCTATACGGAAGATTGGCACAGGGGATTACACAGGACACCATGGCATATGATGTCAAGTAGTTGATCGGGTGGGGGGGACTGCTAGCCACCAGAGAAATATTTTTTATACATGGGGTGAGTAGTCGGGTGGGGGATGGACCACTAGCCACCAGGGAATTTTATTTCTATTTTGAGTAGGGCTTTGGGTGGAGGTGGGCCAATGAATACCAGGGAAATATGTTTGATATCAGGTGGCGTTTGGGGACCGGTGGGGGGGGGATGCCACTGGACACTAGGAAAATATTAAACAGGGTGCTGGCAAAATGTCGGAATTTCCGCTAAAGATGCTGATTTGCTTTCTGAACTTTTGTGGAAGCGAAAGTCTGACTTTTAAGGAGATTTTGCCAGCAGAAGTTTTTTTTGCACAGTTCTATGCAACACGATATAACATGAATGGTGGGTCCATAAAAAAAAGCATTATAAATCAATAAATTTAATTGTATAAGACTTTTACCCTGAACAGCAATCAACTTCCAGTTCCAGAGTAGCAAAATAATACCATAATCCAAGACTGGAAGAATCACATTCTTAGCCAAGAGTACACACATTTCTGGCAAAATACTTTGATAAACCCTATAAAGTGAATCCAACCTGTTGCTGTATTGTTTTAATAATGGAATCAACATGTGTGTAATAAGTAAGGATGCTGTCTAAGATAATTCCTAAGTATTTAAATTGATTGTCTCAATTATTTCACCATCAAGTGTTTTTAGCGTAAGCACACTATATCCCAGTTTCTTTGTTCTGCTCAGCATCATGACCTTGGTTTTCTTTGTATTGAGGACCATCCCTTTGGCACAGAATCATGTTTGAAGATTAGAACGTTATCTTTGTAGGGTTATATTAAGAGACTCTAAGTTCTTTCACTTCTTAAAGAAGACCACATTGTCTGCAGAAAGGAACATTTCAAAAGATGGATAGGCAACATGCAAGTCATTTAAAAAAGTGAAAAAGTAAAGGTCCCAAAGTGGAAGCCTGCAGGACACCACAACTGACTTTCAAAAAACTGGAGTGATAGCTCTGATTAATAGTTCTGTGTTCACTGAAATGATTGAAACATTCAAACACCTTAAAGGCATTAACAAGGTGAAAGAGTCTAACATGTTTCAATATAAGAAAAATAGCAGGACAAGAGGACACAGCATGAGATTAGAGAAAGACTGATTAAGGGGCAATGTGAGGAAGTTCTTTTTCACAGAAAGGGTGGCGGATGCATGGAACAGTCTACTTCAGGAAGTGGTGGATATGAATACAGTGCAGGGCTTCAAACAGGCTTGGGATAGGCATAAGGGAGCAATACAGATGAGTATGAATAGATCGGCCACTGACAGAGCAAAGGTCTACGGCACATTCATAAGGTAGAACAAGAAATGGACAGACTGGATGGGCCTTGTGGTCCTTATCTGCCATCAGTTTCTATGTTTCTATGTTCCTGCCTGAGACACAGTTCCCAAATGCATGATAACATCTTCGGAAAAGTGACACTGTGAGAGTGACTGTAACAACAAATCTTGATCAGCTAAATCAAATGCCTTGGTGAGGTCCACAAACACCAAGACCACTAGATTTCCAGAATCTCTGGCCTGATGAACATAGTTCATGAACCTCACCAAGGCAGTTTCCATGTTGTATAATGAACAAAAGCCATACTGACAGTGAGTCAAAAGATAATATTTTGATATATATTTAACAGTCTGGTCTGTGAGAATACACTCACACATCTTTGACAGAGAGGCAAACAAAGAAATAGGCCTGTAGTTTGAGATGACAGATTTAGGACCTGCTGTATAGACTGGACATATTGTGGCCTGTTTCCACACAGATGGATAGGTACCATAACAAAGGGAACAGTTTTACAATTTGGAAAGGGGAAGTACAAGGCTTTCTCTTGCCATTTTAAGAGCCTAAAATCAAGGCCATCAACACCAGTAGATTGATGTGGATTTAGTTTATCCAAATAATGCAAAACCTGATATGGGGAAAGAGTTTTAAAGAAAAATTTAGGATGAGTCAAAGAAGCAAAGGTAGTCTTATCATCATTACCAGGAGTATACTTTGTTGAATTCATTCTATGACTGGAGAGATCACCAACAAAATTGTTAAACTGATCAGCCAGAGTGCAGTGGAGGGTGGTTGGTCACTTATGACCTCACCATTTAAACAGAGGGAAAAGGGCTCACTCTCCTTCCCATGGTCATTCAGTGTCCTCCAGAAATTACAGGGATCATAAGCTACATTCATCTGTTTAACTTCATATAATATTCTATTTTGGATTTGCGAATATAAAATTTACAGAGATTTCTAGCTTGCTTTTCTTATAAGTTAAGGCTGATTGGTCCAGAATCTGTTTGTAATGAATTCACTTCTTATCACTGTCCCAAAATAATCTCAATAAATCATTAGAAAGACTTTCACTTCTGTAACTTCTGGTCTGGATTTTTTTAAAGGAACCAGGAGATCACAAGTGTCATTGAAGATTTTATAGAAATGTTCATTGTCTTATAGGGCAAATATTTTGTTCCACCTGAATAAACTGAGACCACAACCGGTTATGGAGAAAATGGCCACAGCCATGTATTTATTAAACCAAATTGTAATTATCAATACATCCAATCAGCGTGATCCGTGCAGCTAGGTAGTCTTGGAAATCTTGAATCAGCTTGTTCTGATTAACCAGTGGTCGACCTCCTCTTATTAGGATGCCGCCAACAGATAATTCCAAACCCCACAAGAACACCAGCTCTGGGGCATGAGGGATGGCTCCCAAGACCGGCTTCGAATGTGTCCTCCTCCATTAGAGGACACCGCCCTGCCTTGAGTATATGCTCAGAGAGGCCTATCATCCTGACTGTCCCCCTTTTTACTGGGGTAACTCCCGTTATCTGGCACTGACCTCCCATCAGCCTCAGGGGATTCAGTTGCATAGACTCATAATTGCCTGTTACCCCCTCTGCACATACCTTCCAAGATTACTGAGTCACCCGTAACACTTACAATAACACAGCTGCGACATCCTAAACTAAACTAACTACCAGCCTTTCATCTCCCCCCCTTGCCACAGAAGGCAAAAACCCGGGAAACCCAGTGGAAAAAAAAAGGGAAATGCCTTCTCGACCCCGAATGCGATCTTCCATATTGGTTCGGCAAGGTCCTTATACCCTCCCATGTTCCCTCCCTGCTTTGACAGGGGTGAGGTTCGGGTGGGATTGAAACCTGGGAGCAGCCTGGAAAAGTGGGCTCCTCTTTCATTGGCCCTTCTTAAAGGCCTGGCTCCTCCCCTACTTCTCCTCCACCCTCCCCCTGGTAACCTCCATCCTGCCTGCCTGCCCCTTCCCCGCCCCTAGTGAGTGGCTACCTACCCCCATCTACCCACCCAGATGTCCCTCAATACCTGCCCCAGACAAGCTTCACCTCCTGCGATGCCTTGCAGGCTCCTTTATTGTCTTACAGGGCAAATATTTTGTTCCACCTGAACACACTGAGACCATAACCAGTTATGGAGAAAATGGCAGCAGCCATGTATTTATTAAACCAAATTGTAATTATCAATACATCCAATCAGTATGATGCATGCAGCTAGGTAGTCTTGGAAATCTTGAATCAGCTTGCTCTGATTGACCAGTGGTCGACCTCCTCTTATTAGGAGGCCACCAACAGATAATCCCAAACCCCATGAGGACACCAGCACTGGGTAATGAGGAATGGCTCCCAAGACCAGCTTCGGATGTGTCCTCCCCCATCAGAGGACACCGCCCTGCCATGAGCATACGCTCAGAGAGGCCTGCCATCCCAACTGTCCCCCTTTTTACTGATGTAACTCCCGTCATCTGGTATTGACCTCCCATCAGCCTCAGGGGATTTGGCTGCATAGACTTGTAATCCCCTGTTACCCCCTCTTTACATACTTTTCAAGACTACTGAGCCATCACAGCGTCAGCTTTTCCCTGCTCACACCCCCATAAGCTCATCACGCCAACACTTTCTCCACAACTCGTTGTATATCATCTAAAAATATATCTAAACCTACCGCTGATAAATGCACCCCATGCTTCTGGTATAATTCTCCCTTCCTTATGCCAATTTCTGGGTGGTGCACTGTTGCCCCGCCAATGCTAGCCATGAATGATCGCACAGCCCCATTACGTAGCCTGCGCACCTTCTCAATTGCCCTAGGATTGCAAGCATGCACCTTAGCCACTGCTGAATAATGTCAGACCATATGGTACACAGCCTCGGCTACATGCCCTTCAACCTTGACAGGTCATCCCTGACCTATAACTGCAGCTCCAGGGATTTTCCCTGACCCAGGTAATTTCCCCCTAAATGGACCACTAGGACATCAGGAGGATCCAGCCTCCATCACACCTCAGCTCTCAAACTTGGCAAGAAATCTTCCCATCTCATGCCTTGTTGTCCCATCCAGCTGACTTTTGTCTGCCGGGGATCCAAAAACAGCTTCTTGCCCCTTTCCAGCTGCCCCACTCTTATGGCAACCCCAATGTACGAATGAGTGTCTGCAAACCCAAATCTGTGTCTTTTGCATGCCATTACCTGTCGAGAGAGGAAAAGAAGAACAATTGAAACATAAGTGGTCTGACATAACTCTCAAAAGCTTGGGACCTCCATTTCCCCAGGGCCTGAATCTGCACATCCTTGAGCCCCTATGCCCGGGCATGCAACACTGCCCCTATCCGAAAGGAATGTGTGTTGAATTGGCTTGCCTCCAACCCCAGTTGCTTGCAACACCTTCTGCAACATGTAATGGAACTGATACACTATCATCAGAGACCCATCCCCATGTTGAAAGTAGGCCTCCCCCACCTTTGTCCACCGGACCATATAATCTTGTACCCATGCTCGGACATCCCAGTGCACCCCATTTGGGGCCTACACACTGCACCAGTGGCCCTGGGTGGATCTGTCTGTCTTGCTTTTTCTTAGTTGGATGAATACCCCGGCCGTGGTTATCACCACGTCCTCGTCACCTAATACTAGCTGTTGATGAACTGCCTTGCTGGGTTGCACCAATTTGGATACCTGAAACGCCCCACAGAATGCCATGAGATAGGCAGTTCTGCATAGGTGTGTCTCCCCTTCTAACAAACAAACCTCGGGAAGGGTGTCCCAAATACATCTAAACAGTGTGGGACTGATGGGCCGTCATTGGTCCGGTAGCCATGGTACCAACCGTGCCCATCCTTGCAACATCTTGCTAATGGGGAAAGCTTTTATGGTATCCATGTACCCCCTGGCCTTCTGGAACCAGGCTATGCTGGCCAAGTGCTGTTCTACTGTGGCCGGTGTAGCCCCCTCCCCCCCCCATTTTTTAAGCAGCACGTATTCACATAGCTGCTCTACAGGCACCAGTGACGCCTTGCTCCACCCTTGCACTTGCTGTATGGCCAAGAAACTGTCCAGTCCCTTTTATATGCCAACTGCGTATTGGCGGCCAGCGCATTCTGAATCAAAGCCCATGCTTCTCCATTATCAAACCCCAAAGGTATGCTGGGACTTTCCTGGGGTGTCTGTCCACTCCTGGTGCCAATTCTCAAAACCTCTGCCACTGTGAACGAGAAAGAGCATCAGCTATACTGTTCTCAACTCCTGGAACATGCACTGCTTTGAACCGTATATTAAGCAAAAGACATTTTAAAACAAACACCCTCATGAGGTTACCCATTGGGCCTTTTCCCCCCAACTGACCATTAATGGCATACACCACGCCAGTGTTGTCTGACCGGAATGTAATGGCTTTGTCCTTTAGCCGGTCCCCCCACACCACCAATGCCACCACGATTGGGAAGAATTCCAAGACTGTTATTTGAGACAGCACCCCCGATGCCTTCCAGTCTTCTGGTCACTGTCTGGCGCACCACTTCCCTTGCAAGTATGCGCCGAAACCCAGCCCCCCCGGATGCATCTGTGAAAAGCTCCAACTCTTGGCTGGACACTGGCACTGGCCATATTGCTACCCCATTAAAGCAAGTCAAAAATGTTTGCCAAATGTTCAAATCGTATCTCATTGCCTCTGTTATCTGAATCCTGTGGTGTGGCTTTGTACACCCAGACCCTATCCCGGCCAACCGCCTCATGAAGGTTCTACCCATGGGGAAACCCCGGCAGGCGAAGTTCAAATGCCATATCAGCTGCTGCCATTCCTGAAATGTAACCTTCCGTGCCTTTGTCACCCTCCCCAGGAGCACCTTCAGTGCCACCAGCTTGTCCTGCAGTAGCCGAAAGACCTGTTGTGTCGTGTCAATTTCTATACCTATGCCAACGGGACTTCCAGTTCCACGCAAACCTCGTGGAATGCTCCCATCAGCTGCCCACAACTCTGTGTTCCTGTCTTACCCACAAACAAAAAATCATCCAAATAATTCACAAGCCTAGCCCGTTTCACCCTTGTGATTGTAACCCAATGCAGAAACATGCTGAACTGCTCAAATACTGGTCATGCCACTGCGCACTCCATTGGCATACAGTTATCTATGTAATACCTATTTTCAAACTTCATCCCCAACAGCTCACAGTCTTCTGGGTGGATTGGCAATAACCTAAATGCCACCCCAATGTCCGTCTTACCTAACATTGCCCCGTGACCCACCTGCCGCACCACTTCCACTGCCTCATCAAATGATGCATATGACACAGATGTATGGGTTGGGTCAATAAAATGGTTGACTGATTTCCCCTCCAGGTATGACAAATGATTAATCAACTGGAATTGCCCTGGAGTTTTCTTTGGGACCAGCCCAATTGGTGACACCTGGAGCCACTAATCGTATGGGCCACTAATCTTCCCTGCTGCTAACTCTTTTTCTAGCTTCCTACACACTGCCTCTGGTTGCTCCATGGCAGATCTTAGGTTGTCTTCTAGGAGCCCTCATACGGAATGCAGAAACCAAACCTAAATCCTTTCGCCAAGAAGCGAGCAGATTCCTTGTTTGGGTATTGATCCAGCCACCACTCAAGATGTTTTCCGCCTACAGGTGTTGGCAGGCCTGCCCCCCCCAAAAGGAACGAAACCCATTATTTTTCTGAAATGACCAGCCATTCCCTGTCTTTCTCCCGCATTGCTGAAATGGGTGCTGGTGCCGGCATGCCATGCAGTCATGCTTGTATCTGCACTGGTCTGCTTTACAGGATCCCTGATTGTAGCTGTAGCAATGCCCTCCCCTCCACTCCCTTTCCCCTGAAACCCCTTTTTCGGTGAAGGGACTCGCCAAATCGGAAACCCGCTATCCGTATGTTGGACCCCCCCCCATGGCTATGGTCCACAGTAGCGGCAGATCCAACATAGCCCAAGACCTCCCTGTATTATTCTGTTTCCTTCTCTTAAACTCCTCATCATATTCCAGCCAACGCCCCCGTGGTTTGCTCGCATGCATCGTTATGATCCAACTAAAGTACACCTATAGCCCTTCAGCTTTCGCCGAGTTGCCCGGGGTGAGGAGGCCTGCATATATCGCAAAACCTGCTTCCCAATTTTACCAGGTGCATCGGACCAGTACCTTTCACTTCTTTACCACCCTGTCATCCTTCTCCTGCTTATCCCTCTCTTTTCCCTCCTCCGGTTCCTTTGGCTGGTTGAGAAGTGAAAAAACAGCCATATATATTCCCCATTTACTATTTGCTGCTGCCTAACTTTGTCAGGCAAATGAGACCTCACCGGTTCCCCCAACAACACAAACCCCAGCTGTGTTGGCTGCACCACCTCCGGTTGGGTTGCGGTGTTAAGCTCCAAGGCCCCCATCTGCAGTGTTCCACAGACTACAGGGCAACTTGTGACCGCCATTGGTCGGTCCTTGTCTGGGAACAGAGCCAACAAATGGTTGAGCTTCTGCTCCAATGCAGATTGCACTGAGGACCCTGGCATGGCTTGCCAGCCTGGCTCTGTCATCCCCTGCCCAGATCCTATGTTGTGGCTTAGCCCTGGGACACCCAGTGGCAGCCCTGCTTGGCCCAGAAGCCACTGCCGCTGCCCTAGCTCCATAGCTCCCAGTGATGGACTTTGACCATGTGTCACTAATGACAGCACTGCTGCTGCCATGTCTGGCTGCCCCAAACTCCAAGGTGGTGAGCTAGCGGGAGCATTAAGGTGACCAATGGGCTCCCCATACCCAGCCACCCTTGTTGTATACTTTGGTGGTCTCTGTTTTTTTGCCATTAACCCCTGCCCCTCCTGCCTAATCAAGGCCCTCAACTCCTCTGCATAGAGCTCGTTGAGGTCAAGCCTACCTGCTTGTGTATCTGAAATCGTCATCTCCTGTTTCCTTTTCCTGGCCCGTGGCTTCTTGGCTGGTGGCCGTCGCTCTTGGTTCTCGACTGGTGATGTAACACCTTCTGTGGAATCCTGGATCACCACCACTGGCTCCTCTTGCCTAGGGACCTCATCCGGCTGTGGTGGAACCTCTAGATCCAGGTTTTGGCCTGCCCCCGCATCTGTCTGTGGCTGCTGCACTGACCCAGATGTGCTCGGTAACTCGCCCTCACCCTGGAACAGTGCATCCCACCAAGCCATGCCTTTTCCCTTAAAGAAGGCAGCCAATTGGTTTTCAAAATCCATTGCTGCATCTCTCTGAAATATATAATTTAACACTCCTGCTCGACCCTTGTTGCTGTTTCAGCCTCCGCCTCTACCACAACAATGGGCCTATCCACCAGGGATATAATGTTATTCTTCCTATTATTGTACCCGTTTTTTTTTTTATATCAAAAGTTCAGTTACTTGTTCAGGAGCACACTATACCCACGCAGGATTTTTTCTTTTTTTTTCCTTTTTTGGAGCATCAAAACCCCTGGTCTAGGCTCATGCCCTGCAATTCAGTGCCTTTGTACCACTACGGGTTAAAGAGCCATCACCCCCTTAACTAATGACCCACTCCTGAATTGAAGGGTATGTGCTTCTACTTTTACTGTAGTAAACCGTGACCCTATATCTGTTCTGAGCTACAAGGGCATGCTTGTCTATTTTACATTTCTTTCTTTTTTTTTTTTTTTTTAAGGTGACCAGCAGTCAGCAGATCTGGGTGCAACATCAGTACTGAAGCAGCTAAGAAACACATCACCCATCCTGCTAGCTTTTAGTGAATAACAACGACTCTGGTACTTAGTAATAGCAGCATTATATAGACTAGTGACCTAGCCTACTTTAATTGTCTATCATGCACACTGTCATTCTGATTCGAACAGAATATTACCTTGTTATTACCCTGGCTGTATGGGCCATGTACCCATAGCTCTCACTGCTGTGCATCCCTCCTAGCGCCAGTTATACCACTACAGAATGTAGACATTTAAATGTTTATTTAAATGCCTTAAATTATTTATTTTTGTTTCAGAAGAAAGTATGGTCTCTTCTGTGGCTCTGGGTTTATTGCCGTTAAATGGGATAACTCGCATCATCATGAGCTACTGTCCTATGTGTTACTCCATTGGGCTGCATCAGTTTGCTGAGCTCCCCTGGAGCCTGGTGCACATCTGGTGGATCAACAGAGTCATTCTTATAGCAAAGGCCCCCCTTGGGTCAAGCAACTGCTGTTCTCCGTACTCTCAGGAAACTGCGTTACAGATAACGCCCACTGCTTTACTTTGTCTTAAGGGAATGCGGTCGCTTCTATGGCCTTTTATTTTAAACTTAGTGCTTCTTTTGTTTAAAGAATTGTGAGCATTAATCATGCGAGCCTGCTCCCGCCGTGCAAGGTGAGCACCTCTCGGGCATGTGCACGCTCCCCTCCACATGCCCATGGAACACCACCTCGCGGCCTTGTTGTCCGGGAAAAAAGAACCACTCTGGTGTGACGTGCCCCACTGGCCGCCTCGCCGGCTGCTTGCTCAACTGCCCCACCATCAGAAGATGAGCACACCATGTGGTACAGAATGTGCCCCATTCTACGCACCCATTCTGGCCCTCTCACAGACCTCCTACATTCCTGCTGCTCAGGTAAGCCTCCGATTGGGAGGGGGATAGCGTTCTTGCTGTCTGCACAGGCCACCCTCCGGCAACACAGATTTCCATGTTATTTTTTTGTTTGTTTGTTTTTCCTTTTTTGACTTGAGGGGCGGGAAAGCAAAACAACTAAACACCAGATTACACATTAAGGTGAACGTGGTGCCACGCTGCCCCCATCTGGTCCCAGCAGCAAGCACCGGGAGGTGCTCTTCGGTTCACTGGGCTGCTCCCTGGCCGGGGGGGCATGCCAAGCCATGCAGCCAAGAGACCACTACTGTAATGTAGAGATGGTGTTCCTTAGCAGCACTACCCAGGCCCTCCTGACTGCACAAAACCTGAAGGGGGGGGGAGCCGAGATTCAGGCGACTGGGGCTTTAACCCCTTGTGCTATTTCGGGTGACCCTCTGCAATTCGGGGGACCCACTATATGCTCCCAGACTGGATTCCCTCCCGAGGCACCCCAACTCCATGAAGGAATCACCAATTCACCCATACAGCAAAATGCCTCAGGCATGCCTATGGGCCATGCAAGAAACCTGCATGTGTTCCCCAGGTACCTGCCTTGGCCTTACCTCGTGGAGTCCCTTTATCCTTGCCTGGGAAAAAATACTTGGTAGTTCTCTGGAAAAAACTCTTGAAACCTGGGAGCAGCCTGGAAGACAGAGCTCCTCTCTTGTTGGCCCTTCTTGAAGGCCTGCCTCCTCCACTGCTTCTCCTCCACCTTCCCCCTGGGAACCTCCCTCCTGTCTGCCCATGCCCCACCCCTAGTGGGTAGCTACCTACCCCCTACCTGCCCACCCAGGTGTCCCTCAATACCTGCCCCCAGACAAGCCTCGCCTCCTGCAATGCCTTGCAGGCTCCTTTATAAGCTAAGTTTACACCTGTGGTGTGGAATTCAATATTAATCGTCTTGAGAGATATACATCTTGTAAACCACAAGCAGCATTTAAAACAATGGTTCCATGATTTGAGTGTAACCCCCTCTCCTTGCTGTCAGCTAGATATTACCTGAACCTATGATTCTGATACACTGGCTTTATAAACTCATTATAGTGTATGGTGGAACGTCGTTCTCAACCGAAATTCATCGCTGTCGAAATGTTGTTCTCCTACACTAGTGACGTTCACAGTGCAGCAGAATGGTTTTTTGTTCTACTGCACTGCGCACGTCACACACTGTGTCCTCGAGCAGCATTTGACAGTTAGGGCTCACTCCATAGACTGGACACATAGCGAAAGCAGCAATGTTGGAGGCAGTACTAATGTTTAGCGTTAAAACATTCAAAATGTAAAGTTCTTAAACAGTTAAAATGTCAAGAGTGAAAACGTTCAAAATGTAAACTTCTTTTTTCCTTCCAGTAACCCAGTAAAAATGTTTTGAAGCAGAAACATGCTGTAGTGATTTTTTTCCCCCAAAAAAACGACGTTCCACCATACACTATAAAGAAAAGTGCATGGGGAACAGTTGTCAACAGGTTAATTTCACCTCGCTGGCACTATGATGATGGATTACCTCTCGAGCTGCGCTCTTGAGGTAATCCGTCGTCATAGTGCCAACTCGGTGAAAGAATAGCCCTGTTGTCAACTGTTCCCCATGCACTATCCTATATGTCATCTATTGTTTCCCCTACTTGCATTTTCCTTTGTATTGTACATAATAATGTGTAGTTTGTGTTGCTTGATATATATCTATATAGCTATAGATATATATATATTTTTTTTTGAATGACAACTGCATGAATGTAACCTGGACCTCTTTGAAATAAGCTTTGCTCAATGGAGTGCTTCCGTTTCATGGTTTTGAATAAAATATGCTACTACTACTACCCGAAATATAATCAAGAACTGTCCAACTAGCAGTAAATAGAGCACCTTTCAATTTGTTAGTACCTAATTTTTTTGAGGTTTCTAATTGTAACGTACACCAGGTTAGTTTCACTCATTTTGGCAGACTAGTTATAGTAGACTGGACAGTGGTCACTCAGTCTGTTGGGAAGGACACTGCAACTTTGGACTCTAATAGGGTGAGTGACCACAGTCCAGTTCAGAGTAGACTGGAAGTTTGTTTTGTAGTTTGCCCTTCTAGTGGGTTCAATAATTTGATAAAGTTCTAAGGAATTACATATTTCGTGAAAAACACCAGATTTGTCTTTCCAATTCCAATTAAAGTCACCCATCAGAATCCATTCATGTCCCTTCTAGAGTGAACTACTAAAGGTTAAAATCAGTTCTTCAACAGCTTTGATGTGACCAGAGGAATATATATACTGTAACACTGATCATCATTATTTTATTATTATCCAGAATAATACTTAAAGATAAAAGGTTACATGGGCCGGTTTCGGTCAGAGCAGAGAATTTGAACACTATTTTTTTCTGGGACAAGAAGCAAACACCCCCACTTTTCCCAAGTCCATCCATATTAACAGGTTTTGTAACCTTGCAGAGTATTTTGCCATCAAGGATTGTTTTATTTAACCAGGTCTTGGACAAACCAATCACATCAAATTAAGTTCAAAAATCCAACTTTCCAATTTAGCTTTCTTGGAACAGATACTTTGTATGTTTAAGTGGGCTAACTTAGAATAAGAGTCTGGTTTAAAAGAGTCATTAATAACTCCAGTTAAAGGGTCAGGCCTGTGGTGTGGGAGAACATTACCAGAAGGTAGGAGCAGAAACTGTACTAACAGTTGAAATTTTTCTGAGTTGAGACACCGTGACCATTCTGACTCGGTTAGTCTATGTTTTCGGTAATTATACCTTTCAGCAGAGCCATGAAAATAAACTAATTTGAGTATTTCATGGACAATGAAAGAAATAATGTAACCTATTCACGAATGGGGGGGAAGTACGCTCCAAAGGCACGTATCCTACCCAGGCAGCTCTGCACCCCTAGGAATGATGCACAATGGCCATATTCACAGACACTGGCCACTGTGTGGCTCCCTTTTACAGCCCCCCTGGCATGCAGGTGCATGAGGGCTGTTTGGTGGACACAATCAGGCATCCAATGGGATGTCCGTATCTGGTCCACCACTGGATCCCTTGCACCCATGGGGTGCCACATTAGACAGGCAGCCATGGTGCTCTTGTGGCACCATGGCAGGTGGTTGCCAGGTCAGTCACCCCCGGCCTTCCATGTGGTACCTGAGGGATGAGGTGGCATATTGGGGGGGGTCCGCTGTGCCCCAGCATCTCCACTGCAGCTGATGGCGGCAACCTGGGGGGGTGCATAACATTTATGGCCAGTGTCTCTAGGTGTAGCTGGCATTGCCCCCATGCACAGCACTCCACTCCTTTGTGAATGGCACAGAGTGCAGCCATGGCCCCGCACCCCCCCCAGACTGGCTCCAAGCGGATATCCATGGCAGGTCAGGGGGGACTGGCTGTGTACAGTATGCTTATCTTTTTTCCTGCATCCCATACAGAGGGTATAATGGGTTCAGGGTGGCTATGCACAGCAAATATGCAGCACGTAGGCACTCCGCACCTTCGTGAATAGTCACCAATGAGATTAGTATCTAAAAATTTATCATGACTGATTTCCCAGAACAAATAATAGTGTAGGATAGATTTGAGGGGTCAAGTTATTAATAACTGTGATATACTAGAAAAAAAATTGTAAATTGAATGATGAATTGTTGCAGCAGTTAGTTTCAAACAAATAATGACTCACCGCTGATTGGGGTAGGGCCAGGTACCCAGGTGAGTGCTGGAGCAAATCAGCATCAGACATTAAACAGCTACTGACACCTCAAAAAAAAACTTTAAAAAACATAATAATTAAGTACAATTCTGCATACATTCTATTTATATTTTATATATTTCTTCTCCCAATTAATTACTAAGGAAATTTGCATGAATATATGATCTTTATCCCTCAGAGTTCCTTTGGAGTTCATCTGCTTCTATAGCTTACTCCCTACTTCAAGTCATAAACCTCAGTTGTGACATCACAATCTGTTGCTATGGGAGTAACTGTGATATCACAAGCATTGCTCTGGTACTTCAGGTAGGGAGAAAGCAGCAGCAATAGACAAACTCTTTAGGAGCAAAGATCCTGTTTTCATACAAATGACATAAGTATTAAATAATGGGGAGGAGGAATACAGCAATAATGGGAAATACAGGCTGGACTGTGCCTAAATATTAGGTTTTGTTAAAGTTCTCCACAACGTGTCACCAGCCCTTTAAGGGATGCACTGTGAGAGCAACAAGAAACATAACAAAACACAGATCCAACAGATGACCTATTTTTCTAATCTAAACAAACTATAAGTGTAACAGAACAATACAGTGGGCCCGATTTTACAAAGTGGATACAGGGCTTGGGTCATGCCCTGCGTCCACCTCAAAGTTTGAGGCAGCTGCCTCAAAGCCCCTCAGACACAGTTCAGTCCTATTTTAGAAGGACTGCCTCAACTGCAACACTTTCCCACCTTATGGCACCTTGGGCCAAAGGTTTGGCAAAAGTGCAGTGAAAGGGGGTCTCCAAGGGGTGCAGCCGTAAACAAAGGGAGAAGCTGGTCTAACTCTGCATCTGGCATTCTATACTTGCGGCAGGGCATTTGCGGCAAGTGACTTTCAAAATCACGCTTGCTGCAATGTTTGACGCAAATCACTGCTTGCATCAAACACCCTGCTGCAAGTCCCCTGTGGCCTGCAACACTTGAAATCGGGTCCAGTATCTACAAGCTAAAAAGGTATATAGCAGCCTCCCTGCAGCTTCCACCGTAGGCTCTTAATAGTGCTATTTTTATATCATATTATTTGCTTATTCCCATCCTTCTTCCTAAGAGCCTTGGTACTGTACTTCCTATAAAAAATCATATTCCCTTTTTTTTGACTGTATTCATGGTGTTTGCCATTTTCTTGCCTACTGTATTATTGCTGCTGTTGACTTGTTGCATTGATGAGTTGTGGGTCGTTAGATAGGGCTGCCTTCAGGGCTGTACTGTAGTTTAGTTTATTTTTATTTATGTATTTATTTATTGTATAATCGGATTTACAACCTTTGAGCCAGAGGCTCGTTTACAAAGGTACCTCATCACAGAAAGGACATACAGAGACAACATACCTACAGAATACCATCATACAGAATAACATAGTTTTACATAAATTGCTTGAACACAAAGAGTAATTAAAAAAAATGTCAGAATTGATAGGTTTAGTACCAGGAGGTATGGGCAGTGGAGAGGGAGACCTTTGGGGGAGTGAGGGGGTGGGTGAGTGGGAGTTCAGCCCTGAGGGCTATGTTTAGTTTAGGGTTATAAAACTGGACAAGAAAATCCTCCATTTTGATTGGTAGTTACCTGTGCATCAAATCTGTTCGATGTATAAGTAAAAACTAATGCTAAACAGCAGGAACGTAGTTGAAAGCAAGTATTATTGTGCCATTAGAACACTGATGATTTCAAACACCACCATTTTTCCCCTCATATGAGCAAAAAAAACCACTGTAACCTAAATACAAGCAACAAATATTTCTAGCAGCTTCAGGAAACATCTTTTTTTTTTTACTTTTTTAAATGTTAACTTAGCTCAATTCTGTCCCCAGTCCCAGACTCCTGTGGCTAACACATTGGTAACCAAGTGCAGCTCCATGGCTTCCTGGCAAGTTCTTCTGCTACCAGTCCAGAAAACGACTTTCCTGCTACCTATCCGCTCACTAGATCACATCATAGCATGTCGACTCGCAGTCAACTTCAGTGCTGGACACTCTGATGCGTTCTTTCTTTGTTGCTGACAACCTTTTTGTTTCCATATCCTGCTGGTCCGATGTGCTGATGCTGGGTGACTCAACATGCTCCAATTTTAAAAGTGCTGCCATGTTCAGTCACAAATGTTGAAATTAACCTTTAAAAAAATAAATAAAAACATTAGCAGTCTCACAAATCAATCTTTCAAAGCCACAAAAGGAGGCAGCAGTAAGAACTATACTTAGGGCTGGCAAATACTGGGTGAACTGGGCAGGGGAGAGTAGAGTGGAGGCGGGAAGAACTACAGGACTACAGCTACAGCATGGAGGCCATTCTAGTACATATGTCCTTGTTGAAAAAAAAGCACATACAGTAGTAGCCACTGACATTGCCAGCTATTTCCAAATATATTGTGAAATTTCTAAAGAGTTTCTCTCTGCTGCCCCTACTGTGGAAATGGAGAAAGCATGAGATATCTCTGGAAATATCACAGAAATTTCGGGAAATAGCTGGCAGTGTCTGTGGCTGCTATTGTACCGATCATTTAGTCAGAGAAACTATCTTATGTAACATTTTGGCAATAAAAGACACTTTTTTTTATTACGTAACCAGTACATTTTAATTCCTCCATTCATACAAACTACACAGGCCCCAGGGTGTGCATTGAACAGATATGACCACGCTCCCAGGGACTGAAGGCACTTAGACTGCAGCCACATGCCTCAATATGACTCTGGGTGTGCAGTCATATTTGTTCACTGCACCTCTTGTTGTGCTATAGCTTATACATTTCAGTTAGGTAGGTGAGTTAGTGGGCAGGTTTTAATTTTTAGATAGACTAGAGGTGCTTGGGGTGCTTTGTATCTGTGCCCCATATTGCCTTTGTGACACTGGCTTCATGTTCTGAATGCGATAAAACTCCACCAATTCTGGAATTAAGCTTTTACATACACATTTACTACAAATCTACACTTGTTTGCAGTGAATCACCAAGTTGTTGGCATTTGTTCCTGGCTGTGGTGGAAATCTAACCCAAGCTTCTTTCTGCTAATGACTTTAACCTCTTCTGTTTGGCTGTCATTGTGAACTTCCCCCCCATTACCCTGATGTGATTCAGGGAGCAGCTGTTGTGGTGCTGTTTCTTGCATAGCCAAATGGATTAATATCATGGCAGCAACAGGCACCATAGACGAGGCATTTGTCAAGCTAAAAATGGACCCCTTATCAGTTGACTTATCCATTTGCTGAGGGCAGTGGTAAAGTACTCCCAGAGATTTCTTGTGTTGACTATCCTGAATTGTGTCATCCACCCCTGTATGCTAGCTGTGGTGAGAGACCGTTGTATAGGTGGGAGCTACAATTCCTTTCAGTGGAGGAGCTGTACAGTATGACAGGCAGTCTGCCCTACCTGAATATAGAGCTCTATGGGTCCATGTTCGCTTTCATTCTAGCCTGCAGAAGGACTATGCAGTCAGAAAGTGGAGTCAGAGTCCGGTCTATGGACTTTCTCTTTATGTCACCATGCTTTACATCTCTGTGCTTTAGTTTGCTGCCAGGATGCAAACAAATGTGTTTGCTGGTTTGACTTTTTTACACTATCCCCTCAGTGGCAATGAGGGAGATTTTACTTTGAACTCTTAAAACAATTAACATGGACATTGAGACTTGTACAGCAATATGCATAGATAGATTGCATGAGGCACAATAGCATCCCTATATTTAGGGTTCAGCAGGGGTTTCTATGTTAAACCTGAAATTTTGAACTTTAATATCTTCACAACCATTCAACAGATTTGCACAAAATTTTCATGCACAGTCTCATGGCATAGATGTCATGATATGGCACATTTTGTTCTGGTTAGATATATGGATTCCAGGATGCAGAGAGGGAAAACACTTTGAAAATTCAGTTTTTTACAGTTTTTTTGTCAGTGACTTGTACAGACAGTTTAGAATTTTTGTCTGACATTTTCAGTGTAGAAAGAGGTTGGCCCACAGATGTACATTTCACTGGTTTGGTGAAAAAATATTAATCCATTCCAAACTTATAACACTTTAGAATTTCAGTTTCTGATCATACACAGAGTAATCTTCTGGATAGCTTCCTGGAATGAAAAAATAATTTGATCCAAACGAAAAAGAATCCTTTTTATGTTTGCTTGTGTGCACAGTGCATAAGAAACATTTTGAGGAGAGCAGAGTATTGCAGAGGAGTGGCAGTGTTTGGCCAAGCCGGCGAATGCTTTCAGGGGTGCATCGCTTGGCCACCAAGTAACATGGAAGCTGCTGTTGATGGCAGTTTCAGAGTGAGCGCCAGACTTGAAAGAAATCTGCTGCTCCAGTCAGGGACAATTTCATCATCCCTGATTGCAGCAGCAGCTCCCCCACCCCCACAACCAGGCACACGGCGGTGGAGAAGACTCCAGCCATGCGCATTACAGTGCACAGTAATGCACATGGCTGGAGGGATGAGCATCCTGTTTGCTCAGTGTGCCTTTCATGGTGAAGCATATCAATAAAGTTAAACATAATAAATGAACCATGCTGCAGCTTTGCAGATTGGAGGCTCCTGCCACCACCACACAGTCCCCTGAAAGCTGGCATTGGGGTGGCCAGCCCTTGTGTCGGCATGCCCCCTCTACCCCATTGTTGTGGAATACTGGGAACCCACCTCAGTGTGCCCAAATAAATGTTTCATTTTTTACTTTCTGACACCGGGGTGCCCACTCCCGGTGTTGGATCCCTGCCTCCCCACATCTTTCTTTACTGATTGGGATGCCCAATCCCCCTGTCAGCATCATGTATGCCCACCCCTTCCCAACTCATGTGGCACACTGGGAGCCCATCCAAGTGTGCTGTAATAATTCTTAAATATTTCCAACACCGGGATGCCACCCCTCCCAGTGTCGGATGTCCTCCCCCAAAGCCATTCTTTCTAAGCTGCTATTGGGGTGCCCAATCCCGAGTTGGCTTGTGTACCCCCCCAACACACATTAGTTTGGCACACTGGGAGCCCACCTCAGTGTGCCTAAAAAATAAATATTTACCTGTAAATAAAGAAAAGCATCCCAGATGTCTTTTTTGTTGTTGTTTACCTGTAAAAAAGAAAATAGTCCTTCATCATCTCCCCAGACCCCCCTCCTCCATCCCCACCCACCCTCTGCATGCTCCACCTCCCTGCACCTGCCCTCACCCCATACTTACCTCTGGAGGTCTGGCGCTGCGATCTTCTCTTGACCGGGACACTTCTGCACTCTTCAAAGCCAAACCACAAACTGAAGAATCAAAGGTAAGCTGTATAATGGGACTCAATGGTGGAGTTTCAACTTAGGTTGATATCTCAGCCATTGTTTAGAATTTTGGCACCAGATTTTCAACATGGGGTTTTTGGGACACCACCTCATGAACACTGTGACTGTCATCTCGTTTCTCAGTCCCGAAAGGTGATTTTGGAGTCGCTCTACGGAATCACCTTTGGGGACTGATTAATGAAACGACAGTGCCACTGTTCATGAGGTGGGGTCCCACAAAGCCCATGTTGCAAATTTTGCAAAAAAATCCAAAGAAAGACTGTGTTATGAGTGTGCATTGCGCAGTTTCTACGCATGCTCGTAACTTCACCAATTTTTAATATTTTCACTCCAGATTTTCAACATTGTCATTTTTTCAAACCTCCTTATGAACAGTATAGCTGTCATTTTTCATATCTTCCCCAAAACATGTTTTCTCACCTGTTGTGCAGAATGGCGCAGTCACAGTGTGAAATCAACTTTCGGGATGGAGTTCTGAAATAATAGTTTCACTGTTCATGAGGTGGGGTCCCAAAAAGCTCATGTTGAAAACTTGGTGAAAAAATTCCCAAAAATGGTTGCATTACGGGCGTACATTGCAAAGTTTCTATGCATGCTCATAACTTCTCCAATTTTTCATATTTTCACTCCAGATTTTCAACATTGCCATTTTTTCACACCTCTTCAAGAACAGTATAGCTGTGATTTTTCACATCTTACCTGAAATGTGCTTTCTCACCTGTGGCACTGAATGGCACATTTGCTGTGTGAAGTCACTTTTCAGGACTGAGTAACAAAATGATAGTGCCTCTGTTCATGAGGTAAGGACCCCAAAAGCCCATGTTGAAAATATGGAGCAAAAATAACAACAAATATTCTGGGCATTAGGTTTTTCAACCATAATGCTCACCCTGAACAGACTGACAGGTGTTGGGGTGTGACTTGGGGTCATCGGCTGTAATGCTAATGCCATTCCACCCCCACCCCCAACCCAGCAGCCAGAGATAAGCATTGAGGTGTGCCTTGGGGTCTTCAACCCTAATGTTCACCCTATTCTCCTATACTGCACCCATCTCAGCTTATTTCCTTATGGAATGGGGTGAGCGTAAGGGCCGAAGACCCCAAGGCACACCACAACTGCAGGGTGGGGTGAGGTGGAATGGCATGAGCATTATGCCCAATGACCCAAAGGCACACCCCCAATGTCTGTCAGTCTCTGCAGGGTGGGGGTTGGGGGTTGTCGTTAGTTCAATACTTCACTGCCATTCTTATTATGCATCTCTCTAACTCCTTCACTACCAATGCCAATACCAGCAAGCAAACATTCGGCATTGACAAATGCTTGTTTATTTGGGAGCTTATCCTTTTTTGTGAGGGAAAAATTCTTTTTCGTTTGCCGCCATCGTTTTCCATTTTTTTCAAAGAAAAATATTTCAAAACCCCAAAAATGACATACTGCACTAATACTAATACAGTACATGCATTTTGCTCACCTGGACTCCATTAGGTGGATTTTGTAGTTAACTGTTGGAGATCTGACCAAGAAATGTGCTTTTTTTTTGTTTTAAAAACATTTTTCGTGACTCACTTAGGCCTTTGCCGTGTCGGCTTTTTCGTTTAAATGAAAAAGGATCCTATAATATGGAAAAAGATTTTGGATTTAGGTTTTTTTCCAGATTTTTCTGTACCTCCTTTTTCATTCAAATAAAAAAGGACCTCTTCTCATGGAAAATGACTTTGTATTTCATTTTTTTCCAATTCTTTTTTCATTTGAAGGGATCCTTTTTTGTTTGATATTTTTGTTCAAACAAAAATGGATCCCTTCACACGGAAAAGGATTTTGGACTTAGTTTTTTGCTGATTCTTTCTGTTTCAAGGAATCCTTTTTCTTTTCCTTTTTTCATTTGATATAGAAAAGGATTCCTTCAAACAAGAAATGGATTTTTAAAGCCATCCCCATTATTTTTAAAATTTCCCCTGGTATCCATTGGCATGCCCCAATCTCCAATTGCCCTCCCTGTGATTTTTTAAATGTTTCCTTGGTGTCTACTGGTGCCCCTCACCCTCTGATTACTGTCCCCATGATTGTTTGACTTTACCCTGGTATCTAGTGGCACCCCCTCATCTGATTGCCATCTTCATAACTACAGGAATTTTTCCTGGTGATTAGTGGCACCCCACCCTCCGATTGCTGTCCCCCTAGTTGTTGGAGTTTACTCTGGTGTCTAGTGGTGGCCTGCCACTGTCCAATTGCTGTTCTCATAATTACAGGATTTTCCCTGGCATCTAGTGACACCCCCCACCCTGCGATCGCTGTCCCCATAGTTCCTGGAGTTTACCTTGGTTCCTAGTGGTGCCCTCTTCCGATTGCTGTCCACATACTTATTGCAGTTATCCCTTGTGTCTAGTGGCACCCCAACCCCTCTGATTGCACTCCCCATCATTTTTATATTTATCCCTGGTGCCTTACTGGCACCCTCTCACACTGTGATTACCGTTCCCATAGTTCTTTGAGTTTACCCTAGTGTCTGGTGGTATCACCTTCCAATTGCTATTCACAAATTATCACAGTTATCCCTCATGTCTAGTGATGCCCCCCACCCTCTGATCACCCTCTCCATAATTTTTATTTTTATCCCTGGTGCTAGTGGTACCCCCAACCCTCCAATTGCCATTGCAGTAATTATTATATTTATCCCTGGTGCTAGTGGCATCCCAAAGCCTGCAGTCACTGTCCAAATAGTTCTTTGAGTTTACCCTGGTGTCTAGTGGTGCCCTCCCATCTGATCACTGTTGCTGTAATTATTGCAGTTATCCCTGGTGTCTAGTGGCACCTCCTCAATTGCCCTCCCCATCATTTTTATATTTATCCCTGATGTCTAGTGGTCCCCCACCCTCTGATGTCTCCCACATAATTATGACATTTATTCCTGGTGTCTAGTGGCATCCTCACCCTCCAACTGCTGTCCCTATAGTTGTTTGAGTTTACCCTGGTGCCTAGTGGTGAACCCCTACTGTCTAATTGCTGTCACCATGATTATGGGGTTTTCCCTAGTGTCTAGTGGCACCCTTTCCTTGTGATCACTGTCCCCATAGTTCTTGGAGTTTAGCTTGGCACCCCTTCCAATTGCTGTCCCCATAATTATCACAGTTATCTCTGGTGTCTCCCCACCCTCCAATCGCCCTCACCATAAGTTTTATATTTATCCCTTGTGTCTAGTGGTGTTCCCACCCTCTGGTCACCATTCCCTTAATTATTATATTTATCCCTGGTGGCTAGTGGCAGTCCCAACCCTGTGATCACCATCACCACAGTTTTTTGAGTTTACCCTAGTGTTTGTTGATATGCCCCCTCTAGTCACCATCCTCATAATTATTGCAGTCATCCCTGGTGTCTAGTGATGCCTCTTCACCCTCTGATCACTCTCTCTGTAATTTTTATTTTTATTCCTGGTGCCTAGTGGTGCCCCCACCCTCCAGTTGCCATTCCCATAATTATTATATTTATCCATGGTGTCTAGAGCATCCCCAACCCTGTGATCACTGTCCCCATAGTTTTTTGAGTTTGCTCTGGTGTCTAGTGGTGTCCCCTGCCTGATCACTATCCCTGTAATTGTCACAGTTATCCCTGATGTCTAGTAGCACCCCCCTTGATTGCCCTCCCCATAATTTCTATATTTATCCCTGATGTCTAGTGGCACCCCTACCCTCTGATCGCCATTCCCATATACAGTATAACATATATATCCCTGATGTCTAGTCATGCCCCCACCCTCTGATGTCACCCACATAATTATGGCATTTATTTCTGGTGTCTTTTGCACCCCCCACCCTCTGATGACCATCCCCGTAACTGTAAAATGTTTCCCAGGTGTCAAGTGGCACCCCCACTCTTTGATTACCATCCTCACTGAAATAAAGAAAATGGCCCCTCAATGTCTTTTTTTAACCTGTAAAACAGAATCTGTCACTTGGCAACCCAAACTCCTCGACCCTGGCCTCCCACTGAGCAACCACCCCCCAGACCCCCCCACACATACTTTCACTCACCTGAACAGATCCCAAGGTGAAGATCCACTCTCCCATTGAAGACACATCTTTCTGTTGGAACTGGCAACTGCAAGACAACAAACTAAGGTAAGTGCGGTTCAATGTATTTCAATGGGTTTTCAACTTTGGTGAGTAACTTTGCCATTTTAGCATATTTTGACACCAAATTTTCTTTTTGACAACCCTGCTAATGAACAATGTCAGTAGAACTATTCAAATCCAGCCCAAAAGACAATTTCATGGTTGCTTGGAGAAATCACCTTTCAGGTGGGATTTGAAAATGTTCACCATCCTTGTTCATGAGGTGGGGTTATAAGAAGGGTATGTTGAAAATTTGGGGTCACAATATGGTAAAATGGCAACGTTATGCACATTCATTGACATTTTGCTATGCTCCCTAGTAACTTTCATAATTTTAAATATTTTCAACCCAAATTTTCAACATAGCCATTTCTTTACACCACCTCTTGAATGTAATAGCTGTCATTCTTCAAATCTTGGCCATAATGTCTTATGACCTTATGGTGGCACTAAATGATGTTTCAGTGGGTAATTCAAAATTTTTACAACAGTGTTCAGGAGGTGGAGTAATAAGAGGGCTATGCTGACAATTTGGTTGCAGTTGTCATACAAATGGAAGTGCAGGGCCTTTCACATCAATATACATATACACATCTATGGAAAGATGGGAGAACACTCCCACAGTTAAATAAGGATACAATTACACTGTCTGAAAAAGTATGGATGGATGGGAGCACAGGGCCCCCCATGCCCTGTGCTCCTACAGACAAATAGTGTTATAATTATGCTAGCTCAACAAGTAAGGAAATTCTTTGCAGAAAACTGTGTTGATGCAACATTTAGGACTCCGGCCAAAGCACCAAAGTAGGGAAATGTGATTCTAGTGTTTCCAACCCTAAAATCAAACCACCCAACCCTAAAACAAATCTGGGGTACAGTCTTCCTTGGGGTTGTCAACCCTAAAGCTCATCCTATTAGGTGGGCATGTTTTTGGAGTGTATAGAATGGGGTGAACTTTAGGGTTGACAACTCAAAGGAAGACTGCACCCCTGATTTGTTTTAGGGGCGAGGGTGATATTTTAGTGTTGGAAACCATATAAGAGGATTAATTAATGACTAATGAATACATGTAAGGGCCTTGATTTAATTCATTTTATGATTATATTTATAAAAAATAAATTGTTGTGATTATAACCATTTTGATAACAATTATTTGTTTTTAAAGGTAACCAGTTTTCCTGATGAAGGGAGTATTTCCAAAATGTAGAAACTGACAACTAGATGTTATAGATGAAATAAATTGAAAATGTGCAAAATAAATTTCATCAGTTATTGTTTCTAATTTTATAGGGGTGAGTGGGCTAGCACACCAGTATATTGTGTTTATGAGTGTTGGAAACCATTAAGCACATTTTCCTACTTTTGGCACTCTAGCTGGAACCCTAAATGTTGCATTAACACAGTTTTTTGCAAAGAAGCTATATATATCTATATTCTATATATCTATATATATATATATATATAGACTAAGAACCTCTGTGCGCAAGCACTGAGGCAATGGTTACCCCAAAGGGCATTGGCCTGGAAGCCAAGTTTCAAAGAAATTCTAAATCAAACATGCCCCCATAACACAAAGCATCATGGGCTGCATATGCAAATCACCACAGAATATTATGCTGGTTCAACTTTAAGAAGAAATGCATGGTGCCAAAAGGCCTCTCACACAGTTTGCAAAGGGTGCCAACACAAGACACAGACACGCGATTCATCCTATGAGGACTCATCAGTGTGCCTTGTCTGTTTGACACCCCAGTGGAATGAACCAGCTACCCTAAGATGGTCTATCTGGGTTATGTTGTGGTGAACCCAATTAAAACAAAAAATAAGTTAAATGACTAAGAACTTCTGTGCGCAAGCACTGAGGCAATGGTTACCCCAAAGAGCATTGGCTGGGAAACCAAGTTTCAAAGAAATACAAAATCACACATGCCCTCATAATGCAAAGCATCATGGGCTGCATATGCACATCACCACAGAATATTATGCTGGTTCAACTGTAAGCAGAAATGCATGGTGCCGAGATATATATACACACACACACACACACACACACACACACACACACACACACACACACACACATATATATACTGTGGCCTCCCCCAGGATAAATCCTACTTTTAAAGCACTCTGCAGTATGCTACAGCAGACCTACTGAATAAAGCAATGTAATTGCAATGGCAATTAATCCTTTTTGTCATGCAGGGAACTGTGGCATTCACTTCATCCTGGCAGTGTCACATTTTCCTGAATGACAAAAGGGACCTATTGCCATTAAAATGTCATTGCTTTATTCAGTAGGTCTGCTGCAGCATTCTGCAGAGTGCTGCAAAATGCCACAGAATTGGGTTTCATCCTGGGGATGCCACTATATATATGCAATCCTTGCTTCAAAATCTGTTATTATTATTATTATTTTTTTTTTCTGAGTGTTGGTTCTTTCAGTGTGAGAGGGGTTGGGTGAATGTTAATACTGTATAATTGTGTGTCTGCAGATATGAGTGTGGGGAAGGGTGGAGTGGCATATTGTTGGAGGGGTTTGTGGGTTATTTTAGTTGTTGTTGTTAGCTTAGTTTTGATTTGTGGGTAGGCATTATGTGCAAGAGAGAGGCTGCTAGGCTCAGATAAATCTCTGACCAGCTGTGACCATTCCACTTTTATGTGGATCCCCTATAGCAGTGCCAACAGTGGTATTTTTTTTGTTGTTATATTTATTTGAAAATTGGCAACCAGAAGAGGCACATTAAGTCAAGACTTGTTTCCAGTTGCAACCTGGAGGTAGGAAATAGTGGAAGGACAGCAGCACAAATTTGAAATAACATACAGTTAAACAACATATGGTAAAAAAAAGTTTGTACAAAGTCAGAATAAAAACAAAACTTGTATGTGATGAGAATAAAGTGCTGTACAGCTCAATAAGAACACCTAACAAGTGCATATACAAAAGTAGAAGCAATACACAGTGAGAAAAAAAAACACAATATTGACTATAGGTAGTTTACCTCTAGGGCAAGTTATTTCCCAACCTCATATTGGAAACAGAAAACTGAAATGTTGTGAAAGTGAAACAAAGGCAGGCATGTGGACCTAGCTAACTGCTACCAGGATGGTAAGGCTTGGCTGGGGAGGTGTCAGGAGGAAGGGTAACAGGAACAGTTGGGGAGGGGTTGGAGTTTCAACTGGTGCCTGAGGGAGTCAGGGGATGGAGAGAGGCAGCGAGAAGTGGGGAGTTGGCTCCCGAATGAGGTAAGTCTGTAGGAGAAGGCAGATTGCCCAACAGAGGAGCAGGGTGAGGAGTGGAAAAAGTGTGATGATCCCAGGAGCAGAGGGAACAGGAGGCAAAGGAGAGTTGGGAGACAAGAGAGGAGAGGTAATAGGGAAGGGAGCCAAACCAGAAGTTACATATGAAGGATGCACGATGAGTCTGGCAACTTGAAGGCAGAGGGAGGATGGATAGGAATGAATACAGTGAGTAATGGCTGATGCGAGGTGGGGGGGTTGTAGAAAAGTGGCAGAATGAGTTGCAGAGTGTGTGCAGTCTGGTGAGGGAAGTGGAAGAGGTGCTGTCACAGACCACATCCATGTAGCTGAAGACAGGGAGCACCATTTTGGTAACAAGATCCTTCCAGAGATGTGGGGATAAGCAGTTTGTTTTGCGATACAGGGCACCCAGCTTGGATAGAGTTTGCATGGATGGCATCGATGTGGGCTTTGAAGTCAAGTCACACTCCAAGGTACTTGAAGGACTGAACTGCTTTAAGAGGCATGACATCCAAGGTGGTGAAAATATGGGGAGGGGGCACTGAGTATGGCCAGTTTCTGACTGGTACCAAAGTTCATGGATGCTGTTTTATATATATATATATATATATATATATATATATATATATATATATATATATATTATAACTTTTTACATGTCTGACCTTACTTATGGGTTAGATACTGGAAAGTATATTACAGGATAAAATCTTGGCCTCTCTGGAGGAACGTAAATTGATGGATCCACTACAGCACGGTTTTACTAAGTCTAGGTCATGTCAGACCAGCCTTCTAACTTTTTATGAGAAAGTTAACAGGGAATTGGATATGGGTAATTTGGTTGATGCTGTTTTTATGGATTTTGCTATGGCTTTTGACAAATTGCCACAACATGAGTTAATGGCTATTTTGCGGGTGTATAAACTAGAGACTAACTTAATCTGTTGGATATCTGACCGGTTGCAGGGTAGGAAACAGAGGGTGGCAGTTAAAGGGGGCCTTGTCAGAATGGGCACCTATTACCAGTGGGGTACCTTAGGGCTCAGTTTTGGGTCCATGTTTGTTTAACATTTATATCTCCTCTTTAAAAATCAATGACCCAAATGTTTGGCTATCTAAATTTGCAGATGACTGCAGAGTGAGAGCAGTTGTCAACAACCAGTCCGACGCAGTATCCCTACAACTAGCTATTGATAACATCCTGACATGGACTGAGTCAAAAAAATTGGAATTAAATTTTGCAAAATGTAAGACTATGCACTTGGGTAACAAGAATAATAGGTTAGCATACCAAATTGGGAAAGATATGTTAACAGTTACCTTGGAAGAAAAGGATTTGGAAATAACGTTTACCCCCTGACTTTAAATTTAGTCATCACTGTTCTATTCAGATAAGAAAAACGAATCATAATCTAAATAGTATCCTAAAGCACATATCTAGTAGAGAAGAGAACATTCTGATTCCGTTGTATAGTGAGCTGGTTAGACCCCATCTGGAGTACTGTGTTCAGGTGTAGTCCCCATATAAGAAGGATGACATAAGTAGATTGGAGGGAGTACAAAGAAGAGCAACTAACACCATAACAGGGCTTAAGACTAGACCATATAAAGAAAGCCTGAAACTCTGGGCCTTTATTCACTTTATTATAGAAGGTTCAGGGGAGCAATTAGAGATATCAAATTGCGTGATGAACTGGGGATCACATTTAAAACTGGCTGGAGTAGTGCCAGGAAACATTATAAACAACTTTTACAGCAAAGGTGTAACCTAAAAATGAGAATATTTTGGTTCAGCCAAAGGGTAGTTTCGTCATGGAATGATCTCCCATCCACAGTAGTGGAAAGCCCCAATATGGGCACCTTTATTTAGTTATTTATTTATTTATTTTATTTAGTTTTTGTTGACCGGGTAAGTGCACTAGACAAATCCTGCCTATTTTCAGGCACGACCCGGGGGAGGGGGATACAGATGAATGCCAACTGACCTTGAACCAGATTAAGCTGTTGGTGGTATTTTTAGTGAATGAAGGAAATTTGACCAGGACACCAGGGAAATTCCCCTACTCGACAGAGGGGAGTACTCTGTCCAAGATGGCGGAACCTCCTTTGCCTGCTACAGAGGTGGCTGGAGAGGCAGGAGACTTGGTCTCAGCTCCTGTCTCTGACTGTTTGGAGACCATGACAGATACGATTAAGGTTGTGCAGGATTCTGTGTTGTTTGACAGTGCCTTCCCGGCTGCACCTACTGCTATGGCTGCATCTCTCCCAGACCTCACTGAAATGGACTGTTCTAACACCCTTGCTGTTTCTACGGCAGAAGAAATGTTTATGGATCTAGACGCTACTGACATAAAGGAACGTAACATTGGAGAGCGCTTGGCTGAGGCAGAATGCCATTTAGCGCTAACTAAACTGGAATTACAAAGGGAGTTGACAAGGGTACGAAGTGCTGCGAATGGTGGAGGTTGCTCCTCTGCTCTTTTTGTCGGAACCAAGGGACTACCTGAGACGCCTTCTGCACTGCCGCCTATACCGGCGAGTTCGATACTGTTCAACACGACAAACGCGGCTCAGTCTATCCCACTGTTGCCGCTAGAACATTGCACAGGTGAACATAATACAATCTCTGAGCCACCCCCTGATGTACGACCTCTCTCACAATTACTTCCACAGAATGCAAACCCCCCTGCAGAGCCTACCTGGTCAGTGGAAGCGGTGTTACGTGGTGCTGGTTGGATTCAGGAACCCAAGATTGGACAGTGGGTCTCCGGTCCATCCCCAATTCTGTCCCCCCATCCTGAAGACTTCCTGGATGCACAACAGAGGATGCCAGATACACAGGGCTCTCCTGACCCCTTGAGCATACCGGTGGAATTGAATTTGACTCAGAACCCTGTTCTAGCTCTCTTGTAGGAGTCTACTTCAGGAGCCTTTCCTTTCCCTGACAGTAAGGATGCGACGGTTTCCGACTCTGGTAAGCCACCTCCTAAACCAGTGGGAAAGACTCATTCTTTTTCCTGTCTATTTCAACATCCAGTTCTCGCTGCAAAATGGCATAACATTGTAAGGCTAATTTATAGAGGAGGACTACCTGACCCTCCTGACCGTGTGTACATGGCCAGGTCTCTGCTGAAAGACTCATTACAATTTTTTGCCCATGAGATCTACGCTCTGATTCATGTATCAGGCGAATCCACATTTGATGTGAGTTTTCAGACGTCTCGTGGACTAGATCGTTTCTGGACTAGATACCACGCTTTGAGAAACACTGCTTTATGGACCTCTTTTCAGGCCGCCCTCTCAAAACCGCTCTTAAGACCATTACGGTTATGTTTCGGAATGAGGGTGTGGATGTGTCTGATGTTGTTTATTGGTTGAAACAACGCTGTAAGGTACAGGGTCAGCCTGAAGCTATCCTGGACACTGAAAATATTTGGACAGGGGGTTGGAAGTTTAAGGTTATGTTACATACAAATGACTCTGGTCCAGTCCACTTACCTAATTCCTTTTTTTTAGGTCATGATAGGGGGTGTCCCGTTTTACCCGGGACAGCCTAAGGCCTGTTACAGGTGTGGGGATCCCTCGCACCTGAGTAATGTATGTGATAAAATGAAATGTATTAACTGTGGTGAGTTGGGACATGTGGGGATTCACTGCCAGAATGTTAGCAAATGTAACCTTTGTGATGAGATGGGCCATACATTTCAAACTTGTCAATGGTCTGGTCATGCTCAGGCGAATCATGATGGTGGGGTTGATCAACGATTTGTGATTGCACAGGCACAAAAAGCTCGGATTCATACCACTGCAGCCACACCTTCTACAGCAGCAGTGAACCCTGCTCTGAAGACCCTTATGCCTGTGTCTCCCCAGGTTATCACTCCTCAGACAGTCGCTAATGTTGAACCCCTGTTAGTAATGGAACCCCCCAAACTACCGCATGTCCTGTCTGCAGCATCAGACTTAGACCAAGTCCCTGGCCCAAGTACTATGCCACCTCCCCGTGAACCTACTACTGTCATGCGACAAAGGTCAATGAGGAATGGTCCTCGAACCTCGCCGCCTCCTATGACGCCATTGTTACCCCAACCCATAGTCCTGTCAAATACCTTCGAGGTACTTCAGCCGACTTCTGATGATGCTGGAGGTGAGTCTGACTCTTCCTCTGTTGCGTCCTCTCTCCCTGATGGCACTACTGATTCGGAACTCCAGCTGGGTATGGGTCTCTCACAAAAACATAAAGCTGAAGTTATGCTCAAAGGGAAGAATGTGGCTGGGAAGAGAAATTCTTGATGTTTCTTAACACCTTATATTTTGTATTATGGCGCAATTTGTTTGCCACACTATTAATGTTAATAGCATGAAACATATGGAGAAACGAAGGTTGGTGTTCTCCTTTTTGAGACTTTTGCCATTGGGTATCTTTTTATTGCAGGATACGAGGCTCCACACAGTGCAAGAGATTCGGCAAGCAAAACAAGACTGGCTTTTAGGCTCTTCGTTTTGGTCTATAGGCCAGGACCCCTGTTTGGGTCTAGGCATATTACTAAATATTCCAGACTTCCATTTACTGAAATTGTTTGATTTAGCTCCTGGTAGAGCCCTAGTTTTGGATTTCGTTATAGGAAATTGCCCGTACCACGTAATAAACATTTATGCCCCCCAAATTAAGACGGCCCGCATAGCCTTGCTTTCTTTGATTCGCCCTTATTTGCATACTTCCTTCCAAGTAGTATTTTCTGGCGATTTTAACTGCGGCCTAAGCCTACAAGATAAAAGTTTGTTTGCCACCACCAAGAAAAATTTTTGTGACTCACATGAATTGGGTAAACTAATTCGCACTGCACACTTGACTGATGCTTATCATTCTTTCATGAATCAACATACTCCCACATTTCAAAAAGGAAAATTGGTAACACGAATTGATTTTGTTTTTTTATCTCGTACGTTACCGATTGATTCAGCTCAGGCACAGGCGGTAGCCTTCTCTGATCACAAAATACTGTCAGTTGGTATAGGTTCAGTTGCCCCTTTTTGCAAAGGGCCAGGATTCTGGAAATTCAACACATCCCTGTTACAAGATATGATGTTTCAACGATTTCTCCTATCTTTAATTTCTGCTCATAAATCTGGGTTTATTTGTTATGAAGACCTGATACATTGGTGGTTAGATACAAAACATGCTTTAATTATTTATCTAAAAAGTTACAGTCAACAAAAAAGTAGGAGGGATTATTTGGACTATTTACAGAAAAGAGCACACCTACAGTCGCTGCTATCTATAACACATGTGACGGGACAAGACCTTTCTCTTCAAATACAATCGATACGGAAAGATGTGTTATGTTTTCAGTCCAGACAATCACAACAATTGTACCATCAACACAAATTCAATGTGTCTGGGTCACGGGCAGTAGTTTGCCCTTTTGAGTCTAATTCACGACAGGTTACCCAGAAAACAATGCTGTGCCTTGCCAATTCTGTGGGAACCTTATGTTCTACACATTCTGATATTCAGCAGATTGTAACAGAACACACGACTGCTTTCTTCTCCCCCCTCCCAGCTGCAATGGACTACCCTGCTACCCTGTACATGGATCTCGATGTTCTAATCCCTTCGAAACAGAGTGTGAATGTGGCTTGTGCTGCCATAACGGAGCAGGAGTTGTCTTCGGTAATTTCTTCGTTGCCCTTACAAAAAACTCCTGGTCCAGATGGTCTCCCAGCTGCTTTGTATAAAGTGCTATATGACCACTTAGTCTCTGAACTGACCTCTGTATTTAATACCCTGCTAAGTAGTGAGTCTATACCATTAGACTTTATGAAAGGTGCTTTAATATATGTTTACAAACAGAAAGGCAATGTTCACCTTCTTGAGAATTGGCGCCCTCTCTGCATGTTAAATACCGACTTTAAAATATTAATGAAAATTATTGCAAAACGTCTGACAGGAATTGCAGAAGCAGTTTTGCATCCAGCCCCGTCCTGCTCAATACCTACCAGGCGAATCTCGGATCACCTGATTCTCCTTCGGGAACTGTTTGCCCATGGATTTGCAGGCTTGGCATTATAGTTTCAGTGGATCAGAAGGCGGCATTTGATCCAGTTAACCACGATTTTTTGTGGAAGGCACTACATTTTTTGCATATACCGGACATCATGATCCGATGGCTGCAAAAGTTTTACAGGACGGCCATGGTTGTTCTTGTTGTAAATGGTTGGGTAGGACCTATGATCCCTGTGAAAAGAGGAGTCCGTCAAGGTTGTCCTGTGAGTCCTCTATTATATGTCCTGTTTTTAGATGTACTACTCCGACGTCTGAATGTTCACCCTCAGGTCCATGCCATTTCATGTTCTGCTATGCTTGCACCTTATAAAGCTATTGCATACGCAGATGATATTTGTTTCCTAGTGGTCGATACATCCTTGGTGATGGCCTCTCTACAAGACTGTTTCTTGTTTGGAAATTTTTCGGGGGCCTGTCTGAACATCAGTAAGAGTATGGGTATCAGGTTGGGATCCATTGCGGCCCTGATAAGCTATATTGGCCCACTGCGTCTGGTGGAGGGCCCCATTTATATCCTAGGGGTTTATTTCAGAACTAGGGACTCAAATTTTTTTAATTGGGATATTAAACTACGACAGGGTAGACTAAAAGTCGCCTCTTGGAATAGAGGATCAATTGGGAAAAAGAAGAGGGTATATTTGATAAAGACTTTTTTGATACCACTGTTTCTGTATTTAAGTTATATATTTCCTATACCGAAACAAATGGAAACAGTGGTTTTCAGCCTGTTCTTTCAGGCGTTATGGGGGAGCAGACTGAACCCGATCAAAAGGAATCTTACTTATCTACCCATTACGGAGGGTGGTGTATGTATGATTAATCCTTTGTTGTTTTTTTTCTAGAATTTTTTTCACAGCTAATTTGCGGCCACTTCTGATTAACTCTCAGAGGGGATGGGAAATGTGGTTTCATGATTCCTGTGGAGTTTGGTTCCACCAGTGGGAACACAACTCCTTACGTGTGTTGTGACACTCTTAAGGCATGCCATTGTATGTGAAACATATGTTTCTGCGCTTAAAACAATGGAAAGTATCACCTCAGATGCTTATTGCTCATTCTCATAAAACTCTTTATAAGATACTTCTTTCCTCTGTCTGCATGACAGTCCCCTTTCGATAAATGTCCAGTCCAACATCTTTCTTCCCTTTTATCCTTGTTGCGTTGTAAAAGAATACCTGCACACATGTGGGACTTTCATTGGCTATCTTGCCATGAAAGGATAAATGTTAAAGCCAATCACAAACACAAACAGCTTCAAGACAGATTGTGTTCTAGACCGTTATGCAATGCTGCACTGGAGACGATATCTCATCTATTTTTTGAATGTACATTTATTCAGCAATGGTGGGGTTTTTTGGCGCAAAGGTGGGCTACTCCAATATTCAGGTCTGTATCTTTTCAGATGGTCATGTATGGTGTTTTTTCCCCTCAATGGTCCTCTTGGCATACGGATACTTTAAATCTTATTTTAGTTGTGATTAAGTGGAATATTTGGATGGCGAGATGTCAGTTTACCCTACAGCAAAAGGACTGCACATATTTAGAAATTGAACAGAAAATTGTGAAGGACGTAAAAACCATCTATGAACATGAACAGACTAAGAGTCTAAACTGCTCGTCTTATGGACTGCACTTCCTTGGATAACTGATTCAGATTCAGCCGTGACTTGATGGATACTTCTTTGTTGTACTATCACATTGTTTTTCTTTTCGGTTTGAATTTTGATATGTTATGTATTACCTTTGTTTTTTTTTTTTTTCTGTTGTATGAATTTTTTTGTTCTGTTATAGAGTGTGTTACATGATTTCTTGTTTCAATAAAACTTTTCCCTACTCTGGTAGAGGGAAGTATCCCATACGTCACTGCTATGGACGATGACAGTATGCTGGTAGCAGCTGAAGAGGACGGAGGTCTGCTGCGAGATGGCGTTGCGGGTGTCTCTACCGCACATTCATCTCTTCAGATACTGCCTGATTTAGCATCTATTATTGCTACGATTCCTCCTTGTGAGGGGACTGCGATTGTTGAGAGTGATATCGCTGCAGTGGAAGCAATGACTAAACGACGTGAGCAGTTACAAGCCCAATTGCTCCAAACAGAACAAGCTCTTACCTTGGCTCAAGCAGATTTGCTTGAAAAGAAACAGAAACGTCTTTTAGGAGTCTCTCCTGAATCCCTTCATAGGACCTTTAAGTTGGGTCCTGGTTTTTCGGATGACGTAGTTCCTTCTGCGATGGATAAATCTTTGCCAGTGCTCCATGCTGCTGCTCCGGACGCTTTGCAGCACCCTGAAACTTGGTCTCCGGAATCAGCTCTCTCAAAAGCAGGATGGACTAGAGGAGTGGACGGATCTTGGATTTCAGACCTTACTAAACAGCAGGATATTTTGGTGCATTCCAGTGATTCTTGAGGTACCTGTACAGTTTTTCCTGATGTACCTGCTTCCCATTCTACTGAGTCTACAGTCCTACAAACTGGAGTGCAAGGTATCGCTGTCTCAGCTCCACCTTTGGAAACTATTGTTTCTCCTGCTATTAACATTGACATGGTTAATCCAGATGATCCTCTGGGCATATCTTGTGAAGCACCTAAACTATCTTTTACTGATTTGTTTGCTAAACCATTAGAGCAGGCGAAACATAGAAATGCTATCCGTCTGCGTTATTTGGGTGGTATGGAAGACTTACCAGACAGATTTTATGTGGGTAAAGTGTTGATAAAACAATCTTTAGTTTTTTTGTGCCTTCAGACATTTATGCTCTCATCCACGCCCCTGGTGAACATTCTTTTGATGTTAGCTTCAGGACTCCTGCTATTCTGGACACTTTTTGGTTAAAATATACTTCCTTAAAGACTAATCCATTATGGTCTCATTTTCTGGTTACACCTTTAACTAAACAACCTTTTCGGGTTGCTACTGTATTGTTTCACAATGAGGGAGTCAATTTAGCAGACATTCACTTTTGGTTAAATAAACGTTGTGATGTTCAGGGTATGCCTGATCCCATTTTGGATGGCGAGGGCTTTTGGAATGGGGGATGGAAGGTAAAATTGAAATACCGTAGTATTCAGGATGAATTTGTTCATCTCCCAAATTGTTTCTTTATTGGATGGGATAAAGGTTTCCTGTTCTATCCTGGTCAACCCAGGAGATGTTATAAATGTGGTTCTCCTCGTCACATTAATATGGCATGTGAGAAGATTCTTTGCTTTCAGTGTGGGGAGGCTGGTCATTCAGGTTATCAATGTGAAAATTCTGTTAAATGTACCTTTTGTGAGGAGGTGGGGCATGTATTTTCTGACTGTCCGAGCGCTGCTCATCATACTGACGAATCTGATTTGCTTTACAGGATTTGTTAATTTTTAAAGCGGCTAGGAACTTATTAGCTGGTGTTGCACCTGGTACTTCTACAGACCCGATGTCCTAGTCAGCTGCTTTGACTTCTAGGCCTTCTGCAGCTTCCTTTGCACAGTCTATGATAGCTCCCTCCCCGTCCCCTTCCTCTGCCACACTCCATAAATCACCTGGTCATGGTGTTCCTGAGAGTCGGTCTGATAGTGTTTCGAAAGGACCTTTGTTAAATAAAATGACGGATTCCTCTTCATCTCTGATTGAGTCGAATGGTACTGTCTCCTTTTCTTCTGCAGAGTCTCGTATCTCCCGTACCCCTGTGTTAGACTGGGCTCAATCTCCGGAACCCGATGCCAGTTTTCCAATACATATGGTGTATTGGCTTCCTTGGGAATGGAAGACCATGATTCAGATGTGGCCTCCCAAGAAGCTTCCCAAATGGAACCTGTATCAGATCTTGATTCAGTTTCAGATCCCAGGGTGGGGGCAAAGGGTAAATCAAAAAAAAACTATATCCAGAATTGGAGTATGCAAAAGCAATAGAAAATTGCTTACTAATACTTAATCTGCTCCTGGTTCTACAGCCTATGGTTATGATATTTCTTTAGCTAGTTTGAATGTTAACAGTATTCGATCTTTATATAAAAGAAGAATAACATTTGCTCTTTTTTCAGAACTGCTTTATGATATTGTTTTTTTTCAGGACACCAGACTATACACAACTCAGGACTTTCTTGCTGCAACTGATTTGTGGGGTTGGGGCCCTTGCTTTTGGTCTGGGGTACCGATGTTTGTTCTGGCCTAGAAATTTGTTTTACATCTCTTAGATTCAAAATTCTAGATGAAATTCATATTGCTCCAGGTAGGGCTTTATTATTGGACATCCTTATTGATGGTACCCCATTTCGCCTTATTAATATTTAGGCCCCTCAAAACAAATGGGAACGCATCCAACTACTGCATCTTATTAGACCTTTTTTGTGTACTAATAAGAATGTTTTATTTGGTGGTGACTTTAATATATCTCGTGGGCCTACTACCTCTGCTAACCCTAAAATTTATTGTGATTCACATTTTTTGAATAACTTGTTACAACTCTCAGGTTTAAGGGATATTTTTGAATCTACTCCCTCCTTTACTTACACCCAGGGCACTAGAAAAGACAGGATTGATTATTGGTTTATTTTATCTTCTCTTCAGTTTTTTGTTCCACAGGTTAAATTGGTGGCTTCCTCAGATCATGGGCTGTTGAGTGTTTCCTTATCTGCTTATAAAACCACTTCTAAGGGACCAGGGTATTGGAAGTTAAATTTATCTCTGTTGGAGATTCCTGAAGTAGTGGATGGTTTCATAGACGTTTTAAGAGCTTGTCTTTCAGTATTTTTTCTTTATGATCGAACACAAGATTGGTGGGAGGATTCTAAATTTAGTTTTAAACAATATTTTTTACAAATTGGACGTTTGTTAGGGGCATCCCACAAAAACACCCAGAGATGTTTACAAAATTTATTGATACAGTTTTATTCCCAGATTAATTTGGGTGTGGAAATTGATGCTCAAGAATTACCATCAGTTAAAGCTAAGCTGGCACAACTTCATAATTCTAAACAACTTCACTTGGAAAGAGAACAAAAATTTAATATTGCTGGTTCCTTGGCGCATACGAACCCGTATGAACATAATAAGATGCTCTGAGAAAACAAGGATATGCATCATTTATTTGATTCAAAAGGTTGTATGGTTTCCTCCAAATCTGATCTTTTTCGGGTTATTGATTCTCATATTTACTCTCTTTTTGGGGTAGATTCTACTGTTACACAAGAATCTATTTCTAAGTGGCTTCAGTCTATTTCCTTGCCGCAAGTACCTGAAAAATTTTTTCTCTCACTTTTGGCACCGATTTCATTAGCAGAATTACATTCTGTTATTCGTGCTCTTTGTAAAGGAAAAACTCTGGGTAATGATGGCCTCCCGAATGAGCTCTATAGCCTTATTGGTGAACATTTAGGTACTCAGCTTGTTGATGTGTTCAATAATTGCCTTTTACAAGGTATTTTTCCGGCTAGTATGAATGAAGGGCTTATGATCTTTTTGTTCAAATCAGGTGACAGGGAATGTTTAAATAATTGGCTCACGATTACTCTTTTAAATTCAGATTGTAAGCTTCTTACTAAAATTCTGAGTCTACGACTTTCCTGTATTTTACATCATGTTATACATTCTTCGCAATTTTGTTCTGTACCTGGTCGTACTATTACTGATGCTCTCATCCTTATCAGGGAGATTCTTGACAGGGGTAATAGAGAGGAACTAGCTGGTATTTGTGTTACTCTGGATCAAGCAAAAGCATTTGATTCCGTGTCTCACTTGTATCTCTGGGAATGTATGTTGAAGATGGGATTTCTGCCCACTTTTATTACTTGGCTACGTCACTATTATCTCCAGGCAGATATTATCCCTTATGTTAATGGTTGGTTGGGTACCAAACAACACTGTCGTAAAGGTGTGCGGCAAGGGTGTCCTTTAAGCCCCATTTTGTATGTTCTTTCTTTGGAACCACTCCTTTCTGCTCTTTCTGCTTCGGAAAACATTTGAGGTCTCTCGCTGGGTATTGATGATGTGGAAATTAAAGTCATTGCCTATGCTGATGACTTATGTCTCTTTTTGGCAGATGTCCCTTCTTGTACTGCTACTGGTCTTTTACTTGATGCTTATTCTAGAGGCACTGGAGCCACGTTTAACCTGTTGAAGAGTAAGTGTAGTTTTTTTGGTATTGATAATACTACCCATTCAAATATTTTCGGAATCCCTGTGACTTCTGAGGTTCTCAAAATTTTGGGGATCTATTTTTTTTATGGTGCGGACATTGCGCTTTATAATTGGGATATCCTTATTAAATCTGCTAAGTTGAAAATTGCCACTTGGAATAGATGGAATATGTCGAAAAAAAGAGGGTTTATATGATTAGGACGTATTTTATTGGTTTGTTTTTACATTTGGCCACTGTCTATGTGTTACCTGCTTCCCGAGAAACTGCTATATATATAGTCTTTTTTTTCAAGCTATTTGGGGCAGACGGCTAAATCCCATTAAAAGGAATATACTGTATTTGCCTATTAAAGATGGAGGACTGAATATGGTTAATCCTATATTATTTTTTTTTAGTATTTTTCTATATCAGAATTGTTTTTCTCTTTTAATGGGTCACTCTATGATATGGTCTATTTGGCTGTTGGATCTGGTTTCCTGGTGGGTGAATGATTGGTCCTCTACTGGTATTATTCAAAAGCAAACACAAATTCATACTTTGCAGAGGTATTTGCATTCCCGTTTTGGGAAGTTGAAAACTTGGCAGGTTTCTTACCCTATGGTTACTCATTCTTCTCATAAGAGTATGTATTATTTCTTATTAGACAAATACTTTTCTGTTTGTCCTGTTTTTCCTGATGTACCGGATTCTGCTGTGCCTCAGGTTTCCTTAATGCTTACATCTCTTAGTCTTCAGCCCTATATGTGGGATGTTACTTGGCTCATGGTCCATGGGAAGCTTAATGTTAAAGGTAACCTAAAACATAAGGGTACAGAGGAGAGATATTGTCCTAGACACAGTTACTGTTCCCTTTGTATTGAAACAATGTCCCATTTATTTTTCTAATATCCCTATATTATACAGTTCTGGTCTTTTTTTATATTCAGTGGGCGCATTTTCAATTCCCAATTATTGACAGAGATTGTTTATTTTTTGGTATTTTGTCTTCAGACTGGGGGTCCTTTAATTATGACACTATTAGATTAATTTTGGGAGGTCTCAAATTTTATATATGGCACACAAGATGTATGTGGTCCTTGTGATCATTATTTATTTCCCCTGCTCAATTATTCTGGAAAGTCCATGGTTGGTTATTAGGGGTATGGAACAAAGACTATAACACGTTATCGACTTTGGCTTTTCCAAAAAAATGGAAAGCGATACAAAGGTTAGATACTGGTTGAAGCTGTACTGAGGAATTTATTTGTTCTGATTATTTGTTTAAATTTTCTTTTCTTTTTGGTTGTGATTTTCCTTTCTTTTGTTTTTCATACTGTATTATTGGCTTCTTGTTATATAAATAGTATTGCTTATTTGCTTTTTGATTATTTTCCTTTTGTATGTTATTCTTGATTTTACCTTATTTATTTCTGATTTACTTCTGTAATTCTGATGCGAATCAAACATTCCCCTAATTTTTTATAGGGGATGGGATGGGGGTTATGTTTATTTATGGTTTATTTATGTTTGTAGTTCATATATGATGTGATAGTTCTTTCTGTTTTTGATTTTCTTTCATTGTAACTTTGTATGATACAATTTCATTATGTATTTAGTTTTCAGTTTTCAATAAAATATTCCCCTACTCTTTTCGATAAATGCCATGGGATCTTTAACATTCACCTGAACTACCACCAATCCAGGCAGATAGGACCTCGGTTTAACATCTCATCTGAAAGACGGCACCTCAGAAGTGCAGCACCCCTCTTATGCTGCACTACAGTGTCAGTATTGGGATAGTAACCCAAGTGCCAGATGTGGTAACTAAACCCACAGCCCTCTGATCTCCTGGCCTCAGAGGGTCTTTAAGACTAGACATCATTTTTAGGGACAGAACCTGTGACTTCTAAATATTTGGGATAAGGCAAGCTATAAGGATGAAAGTCCATAATGCTTGAACATTTTCCTATGATTCCTATGTCGGGTCTCGGGGCAGGAAAGCTGCAGTCCTCCCAAAGAGGATCTCATTCTGCTTTGTTCTCAGGGCTTCACTGAGCCTGCCCCAGAGTCTATTTTCTGTCTTCTCACCCCCATTATCCTGGGACCTCAGAACAGGGTCGCACATGCATGTGGAGGTGCACATATGCTGTGTAGCACCAGTGATGGTCCCTTCTTTACTAGAAATGTGAAAATGTAGAATTTTTTTACAATAAGCACATTCATTTGTATTTTATGTAACAAGTTGCAGGCAATCTATTTTATTGCCTTTAAATGATGGAGAATGATATGTGGGCCTAACAAATCACTTCTAGACCCCAGCCACATCTGCAGCTTGACGCTATGATCAGCCTGGTCATCAAGAAGTGATGCCTGTACAGCAGACCTGATCAGCAAAGACTCGACTGCCCTTTCATATGGAGAAAACTACTTGGTGCACCATTTGCACAAAATGCAATGGACCTAAGAGACTGTAAAGCTCTGATGTGCATTTGTTTCCTCTGGACTCTGTCCCCTGCCATACTTAAATTTTTCTATTTTCATTGGCCTTTCCACTGCTGATAAATACTGTGTATTTTCTTATCTTTGTATCTGAGGAAGGACCATTTACTACTTTGAAACACGGTATTGAAAACCCCCTGGCTACACACACATTTGTGATCTTGGTGCACCCCTCTGGGAAGCAGTACATTAGTGGATGGGTAGTTTGATGTTTGACACTGATAGCAACACAATCACGATTCTTAAGTTAACAATCCTGGGTACTCCAATCCCCTTTGTCAGAGTAGACAATTTTTTCCCCCCAAGAAAGGTTTTTATCCTCCACGGCAGGCTGCTGCTTCTGTCTTCCAGCCTTTGGTGTGCACTAGAGTAGTTTGGGAGCTTACTTATACTATGCAAGTCCAAGTAGAGACCCAGTGCTGGCCCAGAGGCTTTGTCCTGCTGTGACCCCCCCCATATTTCCTCCAGTTTTCTCCCAGCTACCCAAGGCCCCTGAATGTGGTAGCGCATGTGTAAGGAGGTGCACATGCACACAGCGGCTTTAGAAACTGCCCTTTCCTCCCTCCCATGGCCTAGCACCAGGGCTCCTTGAACCAAGTGCCAGGGATACCCTCCTGAGGAAGAGAGCTGCCAGTTGGCAACTCTATCAACTCCTCACCCCCCCAGTCAACCCCTGAAGACTTGAGCTCCAGCCTGAACCCAGGTCACTGGTGTGGTGTCCAGTGCCTCAAATTCACTAAAAATACCACCAACAGCTTAATCTGGTTCTAGGTCAGTTGGCATTCATCGGTATCCCCTTCCCCCAGGTCGTGCCTGAAAATAGGCAGGATTTGTCTGGTGAACTTACCCGGTAAACAAAAACTAACTAAATTAAACTAAACTTCCTCCCATTTGGCCTAATGTCTGGTTCCCTTTTGGCTTGGTGCTGCCACCTAGCTTCCACTTGGTGGCAGCCAAGAGCCAGGGAAGCCCATGTCCCTCCCCAGGAGAGGAGAGCTGCCTTGTGGCAGCTCAATCCAGCTCCTCAGCCCACTCCAGCCCATCCCCAGTGACTCAGGCTCCTTACCAAAACTGGGTCACTGGTTTGGGAAGAGGTAAGGCATCCAGTGTCTCAGTCCTCTATACCACTGGGCCAGCCTGACTTTGTGTTTTTTTAGTGTTGACTTTAAGTTGGTTGGCTTGGAACCAGTGCAGAATGTTGTTGAAGTCCTGCTGGGCAAGTCTTCTATAGCTGCAGTGGAGGGACAGGAAGTGAAATGACTGTGTCATCCGAATACGTGTGGATATACAAGTTGTCATAAGCAGAGGGGAGGTCATTCCAGAAGATGGAGAAAAGGATGGGACCCAGAATTAAGCCCTGTGGGACCAAAGCCTGGATGGGAAGCAGAAGTGACAGAGCAGAGTATCTCCAACCTGCACTGACTGCTGTCAGCCCATTAGGTAGGCAAGGAACCAAGCAACAGCTGGTGTTGAGAGGCCAGCAGAGGTCAACTTGTCCAGGATTGGATGGGACACAGAATCAAAGACTTTGGCAAATCAATGACTACAGTGACCATAATGTGCCCTTGATCCATCCCAGGGAAGATAGAATAGTACATGCAGCAGGGAGGAGAGGTTGAAATGGTGCTTCCAGAAATCAGACTGGAAAATCAGACTAGAAGGTGAGAGGAAGTTGATTAGTCTAGAATGAAACAGTTTCTCTTACAGCTTAGAGAGGGAGAGGAGGATGGAGATGAGGTGGATTATCCCCTTTATGAAGTGGAATAATGTTGGCCAACTTCCAGGACTGAGGAACAGAACTGAGGGAAAAGGAAAGGTTGAGCAGGTGAGAAAGAGGAGCTTCAGTAGCAGGAGTTGCAAGGTGGATGAGTTTGGGATCCATTCTGTCAAGGGCCGGACTTTGAGGGATTGAGGTTGGAAATGTTTCCTGGATGGTGAGGTGGGAATGGAAAACCAGTGAAGGGTGGGGTGAGTGGGAGATGAAGAATAGGACCCAGAAGGGGAGAAGAAGGGAGGGTGCAGGCTGTGAAGAACTCATTGAAGCAAACAGCAGGAGAGGGAGGGTCAGACACAGGTGAAGATATCTTTCCATACTTTGCCAGAGGACTTAAGGTTTTCCTGGATAGTGACCTTGAAATAGTGTGATTTTGTGGCCTGGATAGTCTTTGTTCAGTTATTCCTCAGATCCCTGTAAGAGATGAGGTCAGGAGAGGAGTGAGATAATTTGTAGTAGGTCCATGTAAGGTCCTGGGACTTGCACCAATCGATGATTTCAGGGGTAATGCAAGGGTCGTGGGACATTTTAACCCTGGATTTCCTGAGGGGGGGTGTGCTTGTTCCAGACAGAAGAGAAATTGGAATAGAATAGTGTGAGGGCCACATCAATATCAGAGGAAGAGAGGATGGCTGACCAGTCTGTTGTGGCAAGGTCACTCAGTACAGCACTGATGTTTAGTGACTGGAGAGACATTGACCAGATGTATTTTGTTGAAGAGGGGAAACACCAGATTTTTCTGATGCAGTACATTGTGCAGTGGTCATTAAATTAATCTAGCAAAATATCTGGTGCAACAATATGCTAGAGGTTGGAGATGCTGGAGTCCCCCAGGTGTTTAGTCCTGGGGGACTTCAATGCCTAGGTCAATAATGAATCCTCACAATTTGGTTACAACCTCCTCCAGTTGATGTCATCACTGGGCCTAGCACAAGTAATTACTTCTGTGACCCACCTCCATGGTCACATGCTCTAACTGGTGTTCAGGCTGGGTTTTGAGGTTGATGGCCTCAGCATTGATCAGATCAGCTGGTCTGATCACTACATGGTGGAATTCAACTTTGGGCCCGCCCCCCCAGAAGTCCCCCCCATTGAGATGGTCAGTTATCACCCTTTAAGGGGACTGTCCTCAGAAGGACTGCTGGTGATGCCTGATCCATCTACAGTGGACACAGCATATGTGATTGGCATTGGCGAGGCAGTGGCCGCCTATAACAGGGTGGTATCTGAAGCACTAAATGCCATCACTCCTGTCAGTATATGACCCAGATCCTCTCACTCAAGATCTCCCTGGTTTGAGAGAGATCAAAAGGTCATGAAGGTCAAGGGTCAAAGTTGGAGTGCTGCTGGCAGAACACCTGGGTGGATGAGGACAAACTGGCTTTGCGTACCCATTATGATGAGTACCAGGGGGCAATTAACCCACAAGAAGGCAGAATTCTTGTCCAGGGCAATTGCCACAGGAATGAACAGACCAGTTCAGCTATTTTGGATTTTAGACAGGCTACTTCATCCTGCCTGTCTGCAGCAGAACAAGCTTTTTCATCCACTTTATATGATGAGTTTGCTCTGTTCTTTTCTGACAGGGTGGCCCATATCTGCACGGGAATTTCATCAGTGAGGCACATCTTGCCTCACAGTAGCTGGGCTGAGAAGAGTAGAAGCACTCTGGCAGTTTGGGATGAGTTCAAACCTATGGAGGTGGCAGAGATCATTAAGATGATCTCAGAGCTAAAGTACACATATTGTGAACTGGACCCAGTCCCAATGCATTTCTGGATGAGATGTGTCTGACCTTGAAAGAGGCCTTAGTGAGACTCCTCTTGAAAAAAAATCTCTCAACCTGGATGTCCCGGTGAATTACCATCCTATCTCCAACCTATCCTTTTTGAGTAAGGTTGTGGAGAAGCTTGTGGTGTAACACTTGAGGATTGCCTTGTGTCCTTTGTCATCTACGAGCCATTCTAATTGGGTTTCAGGGCCAGACAGAGCACCAAAATGGTATTAGTTAGGGTGCATAATGACTTACTTAGGGCTAGAGATAGAGGAGAACAGTCAGTTCAGATCCTCCTCGATCTCTCTCCAGCATTTGACACTGATGATCGCTTTGTGCTTCTCAATTGTCTCCATGAGTACTGTGGACTTACAAGTATTGTCATCAACTGGTTTGAGTCCTACCTCACTGATAGGGTGCAGCCGGTGGTGATGGGGAATTTCTCCTCCTCCTCCCCAATGTCCCTGTCATGTGGAGTACCACAGGGATCGATCTTGTTGCCGATGCTCTTCGCCATGTATATGCTGCCCTAGGTGAGACCATTTGACAATACAGTGTGGAGTTTCACTGCTATGCAGATGATCCCCAACTGTATTTGTCCTTTGCCCCAGAACATCAAATGCTATGGATGTGCTTAATACCTGCCTGGCTGAAATCAATGATTGGATTTGCTCCAGCTGGTTGTGATTGAACCCAGACAAGACAAAGGTGCTGGTGATCGAACCAGGTCATGGATGTGATGGGACTGCTCCTGGTCCAGACACAGGACTAGTTCTGGGGTCTGCTTCATTGGTAGCCTCTCTGAGGGCGCAACATCTTGGCGTGATCCTTGACAGGAGACTAACTCTTGAGGCTCAGGTGTCATCTGTTGTCAAGAGTGTTTTTTATCACTTGAGGAACATTTCCAGGATTAACCCACTCATTCTACCCGATGACCTATCAACACTAGTACATACTTTTGCCTCCTTGAGGCTTGACTACTGTAACTTTCTTTACTTCAGGGTCACTGGAGGGAACCTCCACCAGTTACAGCTGGTACATAACACACAGCGGCCCGGTTGCTGACGGGCCTGCCTAGGTCCAGTCATGTAACCCCAGTCCTACAAGCTCTGCAGTGGCTGCCTGTCAGGTGGAGGGTCCTCTTCAAGGTGGGCTTACTCACCTACATGTCCCTTTATGGACTGGGCCATGGCTATCTTGCTGAGCTTCTGACACTAAACACTTCTGTTCATTCCCTCTGCTGTTCAACTAAGGGTCTCCTGGACATCCTAGGGTTCAGCTCCAGACCTCGGGTGATTGGGCATTCAGTGTTGTCTTGCTAGCCCTATGGAACACATTACCAACTGCTGTATGAGAGGCCCCAATGGTTGAACAGTTTAAGTGGGGGCTAAAGGCTCACCTGTTCTGCCTGGCCTTCCCTGAGACCGTATGATTTGCCTGAACTCCGTGTATTTACCTGGAACTGCTGCTATCTTTTAATGGATTTATATACTGCTTTAAAATTTCTTGCAAACCTGTTTATTTTGTTCTATTTATTTTATTTAAAACTGTTCCTATTGTACTGTATGGTGCCCAGAGCCTCCAGGATTGAGCACCTTAAAAATAAAGTTTGCCTTGCCTTGCCTAGAACCCCCTCCAAAAAGGCATGGTTGGTATAGTGGGGGCTGGGGTTCTGAAATAATCAATGACAGATTTGGAGGACAGGGAGAGCCACATTACATTTTAATCCCTGAGGAGGATGAGTTCACCTGTGGACGAATGAAAGGTGATGGAGGAAAGAGAGTCAACTGGAGATGAATGTGAGAACTTAGGAGAGGCATAGACAAAACCTATTAATATAAGTACAGAGGAGAGGAATCAGGGCTTGACTAGGAGAAATTCATGGGAGGAGGGTATGGCCTCCCTGATGGCCATAGTACATGAGAGGCTCTGTCAGACACAAATGGCAACCCTTCCTCAACATTTTCCCTGTACAGCCTGCAAAGATGGTAATCTTGAAGGGACAGGCTAGAGTCAGGAGTACTGGAGGAGAGCCAGAACACAGAGATATAGAGGACCTCAGGAGATCGTACTTGAACCCAGAGGCAGAGGAGGTAGAGTTTGGATAGAAGGGTTCTAGTATTCAGATGGAAGACACTAAGACCCTTGGCAGTAGCAGAGAAAGGGATTGAGGAAGTGGAGGGACCGGGGTTGGGCTTCACATCACCAGATGGTACGAGGAGCAGGAGAAAGAGGAGAAGGATGGAGTGAGGCTTCCTAACCTTGGAGCAGATTGGAGAGTGGGGAGAAGATGGGCATTGAAGGAAGAGGAGCACACAGTGTAGAAACTCCAGGTTGAGGGGGAAGAAGAGAGTAGAAGACCAGGTGGATAGGGAAGGGAAGAAGGGTAGGTAGAGAGGGGATGAGTGGAGGGGAGGGAAGGAAGGGTAGGAGAGTTAGGTGGGGAGGGAGACAGAGAAAGTAGGAGTAGGAGGAGGAGGAGGGGCAGATGGAGCAGGAAAAGTAGTGCAAAGAAAATTGCTTCCAGAAGGAGGGAAGCAAGAGCAAAATGGAAAACAGCCACCACGATAGTTAAACAGTGCAAAATAACAGTCAAATAACAGCTAGGCAGAATGGTAATTTGTTGTGATACAAGTGGTCAGCAGCAATTGCTAACACATGGTAACAGACCTGGGCTGTGACTACAAAATAGGAAAGCAAAAGCAGGTGAGAGCTGCAGCACAGATGTCCTCCACAGATTACTGAAAAGTTAAACAAGTGCAAGTAGGTGGAAGAGCACTAAAAGATAAGCTGAACACAAATAAGGTACAGTGCATTACCTTCACATTTTAAGAGACAAAATGCGGAATATAGGTGCACCCAGGTAGGATTTTTCTAGGAGTCAGCAAAACAGTGGCTAACTGGACTGGACGCAGCAAACTACATGAAAGGGGCTGAGCAACTGGCTAGCAATGAACAGACAATGAAACTAGACAGGTGACACTGAATGTGCATATACATAAAACTAGCTAACCATGGTGCATGTCAGTTAATACAAGGCAGGTACTTTTAAATGGAATGAGAGATAACAAACCAGTACTATGGTAGTCAGGATGCCCACAGTAATTTAACATAAGTACTCAACAAGAAAAGCAGCATAGCAGCTAGGTTGGGAGGAGGATGGTCTGGGGAGCAGCATGGCCAGTCCACAGTTGACTCATGGCTGACCTCCAGGCAGACTCCTCAGGGTGATATTCTTTGTGCTCGGTCCTGAGTGTGAAGGCAGCAGTGTGAAGGGTCACTACCACTGCACTGAAGAAGAAGGGAGCTGGAGACACTTACAGAGCTCCCAACTGGTGGGATGAAGAACTGTAGACTGAGTCAAGCGGGGGGTCCAGAAGTTAGCAGCAGAGGGGAAGGAGAGCCAAGATGGTAGAAAGGTTCAAAGCACAACCTCTGGAACACAGTTGAGGACTGGAGGTGCTGTCTGAAACTGATGCTTGATGTAGTGGTTGAGTGCATTTGAAGTTAGTGTTTACCTTCTTTGATATGCCCAAGGAGCCACCTGATTGGCCGGATGAAGATCTGAAGGCTGAGTTTGGCAGAAGGGTCTGGAAGGCAGTAGAGGACGGAGGGAGCATCAAGATGGTGGAAAGGCTCATAGCACGATGCCTGAATCAGCTGTTGTGCAGGTCTGGGGATCCTCTAAAGGTGGAGCAATGGCCATGGTGGAGTGTTCAGGTGGGCTGATGGGGGTAGTTAGATAGGGTTAGTGAGGACTTAGAGGCCCCCAGAAGGAGATGGAATAATGACTGGGGTCCTCCCTGTCTTGTTTATCTTGATAAGGCTATGCTGAATTTCATCAGGCAACAGGTTAGCAAACCAGCCGACTCTGCTCATCCCCTTTGGGCTGTTCTTTGCAACAAAAAGTGATGAGAAATAAGATGGCACTGATGGAGGGTTTCATTGCTGATTCCTCAGCCAGTCTTGTTTGTATCATGGAGACCTGGCTGAGGCATGACTCCAGCCCTGTGGTGGAGTCATTCATTCTGGCTGGCTGTTCAGTGGTGCATTGTGTGAGGCAGGATTACAGGTGGAAGCTGTGGCCATCTATTTTAGATATACTTTGGGAGCACATATTGTATTCATACTGAGGAACAGTTTGTGAGAAGGACTGTGATAAGGGACCTGGCTACTGAGTACCAGATAAAGCTGCCTATATTTAATAGCATTTTACTTGCTTTTACATGGAGCCCTGTCACCTGACCAGCAGGTTTCAGAAAGAGAGCAGTGTGGTCCTTGGGGGTGAAGGAGAACTACAAAAACTGCTTGGAGCATTTTATTTTATTTTTATTCAGTACTGCAATCATACATAGTGCCTTACCCACGAATGAGTGAGCGATGCACAAATTAATATCTATATGCAGACTCGTAGTATTTGCAACTTGTGTTGCAAAGGACTCCGTGACTCCAGATGTGCTTCCGGGTTACTTGCCAGCTTAAATATCAGCCCTGTGGCAAGCAGGGTGAGTGCAGTCATGCTCAGAGATGTGCACAGAGACACAAGCGCGTCGGTGCATGTCAGCTGTGTCCGCTGGGACCACTGGAATTGCTGCGAGCATGGTGTGTTTGAAAACAGGGGTGAGTTACTGTGTAATACCGTGGAAATATAAGGAAGTGCACAGTGCCAGAAATGTCACAGGGAAAGGGTAGAAAGAGTAAAAGTAAACAAATGTGCACTAAGTGTAAAATGTACCCTGATGACCCAGCTAGCAAAGGGTTTGTTTGTAATAATTGCGAATTGATAGGTACATTGCAGGATGAGATAGCAAAGCTACTAAAGTGTTTAAATATGCAAAAGGAAATTAAGATATTAGAAAGTTTTATTGATGACATGACTAATAGTGTCACAGGAAACGAGCCATTATCTCAGGAGCCCGTAATGGATGATGAATCCCAGCATAAGTTAAGCAAAGGTGTTAATGAGGAGACATGGACAACTATCAGTCATCTAGCAACATAGGTGCCAACCAAAAGGATCCAGCCCCTTTGTTGCTGTCTAATAAATTTGAAACATTAAATCATTGTACAGTAGGTATCCCTGACCCAGAAAACACAGGAGGTGATTTACACTACAATGCCTAGCATGAAGAAATTAATTTACAAACTAAGGCTGAGGTTAATATCAAAAGAGATATAGTGGTGATAGGGGACTCGATTACCAGGGGGATTGATATAGCAGTATGTAAAGGGAGAAAGGACCACACAGTTGTTAGTACTCTTCCTGGGGCAAAAGTTAAAGATGTGTCCAAATTACTGGAGGGGCTTTTAGAAGGCACTAATAAACCATTGGTAATCCTGCACATAGGTACTAATGATGTCAGGAATACTGATATTAAGAACAACAAGGTTGAATTCCAGGAAATATCTCAGAGAATAATGGAAGACAAAGAAGGGGAGCTTATAATATCTAGCATTTTACCACCTTTGAACAGCATATGTATAAGAAAGGGGTAGTACTGAAGGTTAATACATAGTTAAGACATCATTGTAAGGAATGGAATATAGGATTTATTGATAATTCTAGTTCCTTTAGTAACAGATCATTTTATAAGTATGATGGATTGCCTTTAAACCAAGCTGGAACCAGAAAATTGGGCTCAAGAATTAATGAGGTAATTCAGTTTCATTTAAACTGGCAGAAGGGAGGGCATGGTGAATGAGGACATATTTAATAAAGACAGCCCAGTTAGTGGCAAAAAAGTGCCTGAGTGGAATGGAATGTTGATTAATGCCAGACGTTTAGTAAATAAGTTTGAGGAGTTTAAATACTTATTAATAAAAGATAACATACAACTGGCATGTATTACAGAAACATGGTGGGAGGATAAGGACAGCTGGGATAAGGTTATTCCAGGTTATAACTTATATTCTAAATCTAGAGTGCATAGGAAGGGGTGGGTGGAGTGGCCATGTATGTACATGAGTCAATAAAAAGCGCAGATTAGGGTAACAACATAGATGGGCTGGAGATGCTTTGGGTTAAGCTGCTACCCCTGAATGGTGCCAAAATTATTGAGGATTTAATCTACAGACCTCCTAGCATCTCATTAGATGTGGATATAGCACTATAGAACTAAATAGCTGATTTAGATCCATCTGCTAGAATAGTAATTTTTGGAGATTTAAACTTGCTCTGTATAAACTGGAAACTAGCAACAGCTGAAGATAAAATAGACATAGGATATTTGGACATTTTTGATCATTTAGAACTACAAAAGATATTGGATGTTACAAGGGGCAATAATATTCTTGATGTTGGTTTAACAAATATGGGAGAGGTAATAAATAATGTTAGAACAGATTGCCCACTTTATTTATTTTATTTATTTATTAAATTTTGGTGACCGGGTAGGCCCCCTGAGCCCCGAAGGTCCCTTTTTCAGGGGTGACCCAGGATAACAATACAAGTTATAAGAATGAACACGGACATAAGGAACATTTGAGGCATTGTGAGTTACATCATGAGGAAATAATGATCACAATATAGTCCATATTGGGATTACGTAACCTTTGGTTCTGAAGGAGGAAGGATCCACAATTAAATTAAAATTTTAGGAGGGCTGACTTTGATCATTTTCGTGAAGAAATTTCCCGATGGGAGTGGGGCCAGGAATTAAAAGATAAATCAGTGAATGATATGTGGAGCTATATGTTGAAAAAACTGAGTGACCTGACAAAAAAGCACATTCCCAGTTTTAAGAAATATAAAGTTACTAGAAATAAATTACCTATTTGGTTTAATAAATCAATAACAAAATTGATAAATAAAAAGAATAGATTATTTAAAAAGTACAAAACTGATAAGTCTAGTAAGAACCACCAGGCACTTAGGATTCTCACAAGGGAAGTAAAACTAAGTAATGGGAAGGCAAAGGTTCATCAAGAAGTTTTATTGGCAATCAGAATTAAGGCTAATAAAAAATCATTTTTTAGTCATATAAATAAATCTAAATCTAACCCAAGTGAGGTGGTCCCTTTAAAATTAATCAGGGGCTAATAACTTCAGATAAAGAAATGGCAAATATTCAAAATGAATATTTTACCTCAGTTTTCAATAAAAAAAGCTACCTCTCCACTTAAGAATAATGGTAGCCCAACACCTGACCAGATAACCTTAGATCCTGAGGAGATCCAGGCAAAATTGAGAGGGGTGGATATTAATAAATCTCCAAGGCCGGATAATATCCATCCTAGGGTGATTTATGAATTGACAGATCATATAGCCTTGCCTCTGACTTTTATTTTTTAATCTTCAATTGATAGGGAGGAAGTTCCGAGGGACTGGAAAGATGCTACAGTGGTTTCATTATTTAAAAAGGGGCCTAGGATAGAACCATCTAACTTTATACCTATGAGTCTGACTTCAATCATAGAGAAGTTATTTGAGTGTATCTTAAAATATAAAATATTAGATTCCTTAGGTGAGCAAGGCCTTGTAGATCCTTTTCAGCATGGATTTACAAAAGGCAAGATCATGTCAAACAAATCTTCTGTCCTTTTATGAAAAAGTTAATCGAGAAGTGGACATAGGGAATTCAGTGGATGTGACCTTCATGGATTTTGCGAAGGCATTTGACAAATTGCCTCATTTAGAGTTATTGAATTTACTAAGGGAAATTAAGATACAAAGCAATATAATTCATTGGATCTCTGATTGGCTAAAAGATAGAAGACAGAGAGTAACTATAAGCGGAACGCTATCAGATTGGGCACCTATTACTAGTGGGGTGCCGCAGGAATCGGTTATGGGGCCATGCTTGTTTAACATCTATATTTCTACTCTAAAATTCAAAAATTCTAAGGCATGGTTATACAAGTTTACAGACGATTGTAGGATTGGAACAGTGGTGAATAATGTTATAGATGGGATTCAGTTGCAGGGGGTATTGAATGATATTGTGGAATGCACCAGGGTAAATAAATTGGAGCTGAATGCTTCTAAGTGCAAGATAATGCATCTGGGAAAACACAATTTGGAAATAATATATAAACTAAGCACAGATCCATTATTACAGACACATGTGGAAAGAGACTTGGGAGTTAAAATTACAAATCAATTAACATTTGATACACACTGTAATGATCAGATTAGAAAAGCAAACCAAATTCTTAATTGCATATTGAGACATATCTCTAGTAGAGATAGTAGGGTGTTGATGCCACTGTATAGTGTCTTGGTTAGACCTCACTTGGAATATTATGTCCAAGTGTGGTCCCCTTATAAAAGAGAACATGTAAACAGAATGGAGGGTGTCCAGAGACGAGCCACAAAAGCTATTACCTCATTGAAAGCCAGGTCTTATAATGACAGATTAGAAACGTTGAATTTGTATTCCTTGAGTTATGGGAGGTTAAGAGGAGACCTGTGCATGCTTTTTAAAGCTATGGGTGACCCAAAATTATTGCTGGAACTGGGTTTTGTACCCAAGCTGAACAGGTACAGCAGCAGAAGGCATGACAGACAATTGTTCACATCTAGGTATAATCGAAATTCAAGAAAATTTTGATTTAGTCAGAGGGTGATTACAATTTGGAATGAGCTCCCTGATACAGTAGTGGGAAGTCCAAGTATGGATGCTTTTAAGTCTAATTTGGATGTTTATTATAAATATATAATTACTAAATTTTAAACCCATAAAACTGGCAAGCTATGTGGACTTTTTTGTCTGTTGCTTGAAATTTTCTATGATTCTATGATTCTTTGATTCATGGCATATTCCAAGGGAACTTCCAGGTCTTTTGAGAGTATGACTGTTAGTGGTAGGGCAGGTGTGGGTTGCAGGGTCATCCTCATTTGTTAACTTCTGGGATATGGGAGCGATTTTCTGCAGGATCTAGCAGATTTCCTGGTCCACCAGATATTGGATGCCCCCAGGCTGTTAGGGTTGGGGGACTTTAAGGCCTGGGTTGACAATGAAACCTTGCCCTTTGGTCAGCAGCTCTTCTAGTTAATGTTATTACTGGGTCTTACATAGGCAGTTGTCTCTGCAACTCACCTGCATGGTCACACACTGGACCTGGTATTCTCATTAGGTCTTGATATGGGTGTAGTCAAGGCTAATCTAGTCATTTGGAGGGATCATTATGTTGTATCTTTCCTTTGCTAGGCCCCTCAGTTAATATCCATCTGGTGGTGATGGTCTGGTACTGCTCAGAAATTAATTTGGAGCATCGCAAACTGTAGGCAGTGCTGGACGTCTTGTGCACGATGATGTTTTTTTTTTCAGGGAGCTGAGAAAAACCGTGGAGCACTACAATACAGTTCTCATGGCCATTTTGGACCCCCCCCAATACCCTTCCATATCCATCCCTTGACCTTCTGCTGTAGCTCACCATGGTATGGCCTTCCTCCCATTCACCACTCCCCATCCCCTGGGACCATCATCACTCCCCACCGGTATTCACCCCGGATTGTCCCCCTGAGGTGGGGCCACTGGATGAGGCATGGTTTAAGTATCTGGTCCCTCATGATGATCTTCCAACATTGATCCACACCTCTGTAACCTCTCGCCTTGATCACTGCAATGTCCTTTACCTAGGGCTACTGGGAGTTGATATCCGCCACCTGCATCTAGTGCAGAATGCGGCAGCCAGGTTGTTGACTGGTACAGTACCTCCCGGTCCAGTCATATTATGCCTGTGCTCCATGGACTGCACAGTTCAGTGGCTGATCACCTTCAAGGTCGGTTTACTGACCTATAAAGCCCTGCACAAACAGGGGCCTCATTATCTGCAGGATCTCCTTTGCCCTTACAGCCCTCTCTGCCAGCTTTGTTCCACCGATGAAGGATTGCTAGAGATTCCCAGGTTATGACTGAAAACATCTGGGACCTGTGCTTTTGCAGTCCCCACCCTGTGAATTTCTCTACCTAGTCAGGTATGTGAGAGCTTGACCATCCAGAGCTTTAAGACATCCCTGAAAACATATTTATTCAGCCTAGCATTTCCTGACCTAGTCTAGCCTGATGGAGTTTTTGATCAGATTTTATGGAATTACTTTTGTATTTATTGATTGTGTTTTTAAATGGATGTTTGATCTGTTGTATATGTAACGTTTGCTGCTTGTTGTTTTAATTTCTGTACAAGCACTTTGGTTTTAAGAAAAACTCTTTTTACAAATAAAGAAATGAAAATGAAGTGAAATGATGAGGAGCAGCAGTGGCTGAAGACTAAAGGAGAAAAATTGGAGCATGGGAGCATTCTTGGTGGAAATCCCACTCCAAGGAGGAAAAAAGGTTCTGAGAACTCACTATGATGAGTGTCAGAGGGCAATTTCCTCAAGAAAGGCAGAGTTCCTGTCAAGCACCATTGCTACAAGTATGAATCAGCCAGCTCAGCCTTTTCACACTGCAGACAGGCTCTTAAATCTGGTCTGCCTGCAGTCTGAAAAAAAAAACACACAGAGAATCCCCCACGTACTGCACATCTATAATGCAGACTTCTCAGTAAAACCAAAAACAGCAAAGAGAAATCTGCACTCAAGAGACTCAAAAATATTACTATTAATTACATAAAAAAATTTACACTTCATATTGTGCAAAAAATTGGACACTTTCTTATGACAGACTGCCCCATGCACATTCAGAGCAACCAGCTCCTTCCTGTAATATTAATATTTTCTGTTTCTTGAGTGCAGACTTTTCTTTGTTGTTTTCTGTCTGTGGTCTGAACAAAACTTTTCTTCAGAGAGGTGGGAGGAGTTTATCAATTTCTCCCTTAACAAGGTGGCCTCCATTTGGACTGGAATTGCCTCAAGTGGTATGTCATGGGCTCGCAATATTCAGAATGAGAGGCAATGATGATCTGCCATTCTGGCTGAGTTCTGGCCAGTTTTCAAGGAGAGGAGGTGGTCTGAGTGATCTCAGGTTTGTACTCTACTTAATGTATGCTGGATCATAGGCCTACTTGTCTGCTTGTTGGTAGCCTTGAATCTCTAGGGCCATATATACTGAGATTGTCGGGTGTTCCATGAAGGGAAGTGTCTTCCCACTAGCTTCAAAAAGGACGGTTGTAAAGCAACTCCTGAAGAATCAGTCTTTGAACTCTGACAGTCGGGTGAACTACAGGCCTGTTTAGAACCTTCCCTTTCTGGGAATGTTTATTCAAAGAGTAGTGATGGGGCATCTTAAGGTTCACTTGTAGCTATATGATATCTACAATCCAGTCCAGTCAGGATTTAAGCCTCGTCACTGTACTGAGATGGCTATTATCAGGGTGATGCATGATCTCCTAATGGCAAGAGACCAGGGACTTTATTTCACCTTTGTCCTTTTGGATCTCGTGTTGTCATTTGACTTGACAGATCATGGTGTACAGATTGACCTTCTAAGGACTGACGTGGGACTCACCAGCTTGGTTTTGTGCTGGTTTGGGTCCTACATTACTGTGAGATCATAGCCAATAGCTCTAGGTGACTGTATCTCTGGAGTTGCTGTGGTTTCCTGTGGAGTTCCACAAGGTTCAGTCTTGGCACCTATGCTGCTCACAGTGTATATGCTACCTTTGGGTGATCTCATCAGACAGTACAGAATAGTTTCACTGCTATGCAGATGATACTTTGCTCTATCTGTCTTGCACCCCAGTGGGTTGAATGCTGTTTTGGTGCTTGGCACTGTCTATAAGAAATCAGTGACTGGATGGCCTCCATTTGGCTGTGTCTCAACCCTGGCAAGACAGAGGTTATAATTATCAATCCAGGCCAGCATGGGTCAAAAATGACAAGTGGTGGCCTGGTTTTGTCACCTGTAAATGGCTGGACACTTTGAGCTGTGGATGCAGTGACAAATCTGGGTGTTATTCTGGACTGCAAGCTGACACTAGAACTGCAGGTGGCAGCAGTAGTCAGGAACATGTTTTACCATCAGATCAAGCTGTATTTAGAGTCAGTTAACCTGGAGATGTAGTCCATACATTTCTCACCTCTAGACTGAATTACTGCAATACTCTATGTGTAGGGTTATCTGGAGGAGTGAAGCATCACTTGCAGCTGGTCCAGAACATTGCTGCCCAGCTGGTGTCAGGAACTTCTTGAAGGGATCACATCATACTGGTGTTGCGTGGTCTGCACTGGCTGTCTGTGTGGTGGAATATCACCTTCAAGATAGACTTGTTAAAATTCAAGGCCCTACACAGTTTGGGTTCAAGCTCTCTGAAGACCTTCTGATGTCCTACACACCTACCTGCCCCTTCCAATCCTCTGATGCAGGCCTAAGCTATGTACCTCACTCCTGCCTTAAACAATCTGAAGACAGGGCTTTGCGGATTGCTGCCCCTCTTCTCTGGAACTCCTTGCCAGAGATGGTAAGATCTGCCCCCATGGAGGAAGCCTTTAAGCATCAATTGAAAATGTATTTTTTTGCACAGACCTACCCAAACTAATAATTGTATTATGATTGTATAGTGTTTATTTATCGTATTTATGTATTTGATAAAATATATTTATATTGTTTTTATTGTTAAGCATGCCGAGCCTTTGAACAGGGTGCTAAACAACATAAATTGCCTTGCCTTGTGTAATGGGGGTCTTCGTTGGAGGCAAACATTATATTTTCCAGGAAGCATCATGCTGCTTGCTGGTTTAGTAAGTCAAGGGGCTCTCTGGGTGGAAGTACCACCATTTCTAACCATAAGAACCCAAGTAACAGTCTGAGTAACCATAAGAACCCAAGGCGGTTCCCTGGTCCATGTGTCAAGAGGCTTAATGACCACATTCCCTACTAGTTCAACAAGGACTAAGTCACATGCCTACTAGGTGAGGGGGTCATTTGTTTTGCCATAGTTAAGAAAATGATTGTTGTGTTGGAACCAAATTTCAGCTCCCATAAAGTCAGATTTTAACTTGTTTAATACTATGCCCTTTGTGGATGTGCTGTAATTGAGGATGGTGTCACCTGCATACACTTGGAGTGAACAATCATTATACTAAAGAGGCAATTCATTTACAAATAGGGAAAACAGTAAGGGTACAAAGATGAAACCCTGTGAGACACCTCTCATAATATGGAGTAGCTCATAACATACAAGGTTTATGAAAAACAGCTATGTTTTGATCTCTGAGGCAAAATGCACACTAGGGACTGCGGCTGGATCCTAGAAGGGTGCCTATTATAATAGGGAAAAGTGTAGATTTCTAGAACATAGCCCACAAGGCATCACATGCAAATGCCTGTAGGAGTGCTCTGTTAATTCAGGCATGGTGGTTTATTTTAACTAACTGCTTGCCAAAGTGATTTCCAACCACAGATCTTCACAGACTCGCTACTAAAGAAAAAACAAGGAGATTCATTGTTAGAGGCAAGCTCTAAACATCCCCACTGAACCTTTTAAGGTAAATTTGTTGATACCAAAATGTTGGAAGAATAGATAGTTATTAGTCTACAGGGGCTGTCAGCTTTCAGATGTTCTAGGTACAGTACTGTAGATGACCAGTTGATTACAGAAACTGTTAGAGATGTCGAGATGCAGACAGTCTATCAGTTCAGTGGGTGAGGATCATGTCAAAAGCCTATTTTTTCCTGTTTTGTTATTGAGACAGGTGGGGTGTGTAAGTGAGATTTAGGTTAGTAAGTGAGCTTTTGTACTTTTCTTCTCCAGGTAGAAGACAGCTGATATGAGAATCGCCCAAGGATGATTGTGCCCTGGTTATGGATACCGAAGGGGCTAAGGAGACAATCTAATCAGTACCAGCCATATCTTTAATCTGCTCTAGCTTTGCTACCTTTCCTCCATGTTTTGCAGACAGATGGTCATATGCAGCCTAGAAATAAGAAAAAAGAAGAAAATGTATTGCTGTGCTGCTTCAGCTATGTTTTAATTTACAGTTTCTGAAATATGGTCTGTGCAACCTATCATGAGAGAAGACGTCATACTATTTTGTAGATGTGACAACCCACAGTTTTAAGACCTTAATGTAGGTGAAATGCAGTATTGTAAAGGATTTTCTGTATGAGCAGAGAGGGTAAAGAGGGGTCCAGGACCCAAGGTCAGCATTTGGCTGACTTTTAGGTCTGTATACAAGCGCAAGCAGTTTGGGGTTTGAGACAAAATAAATAGGCAATATTGCTGCAACAATCAATAGGGAGTTGCTGTTAAAGTAAAAAAGACACAAAACTAACCTGTTTAAAGCCATTTGTGTTCCCAGCAAAACAAAGATCTTCATGTTGGGGATCAAAGCAGCAGAGAAGAGTCTTGTGACAGGTGCAGACCAACAGGGACTGAGCAGGAAGGTAAACTTTGCAATTCAAAGCCTTTGGAATAAATTCTTTGCAAGCATTACCAATCCAGCCCTCTAGCAGAAGCCAGCTGTTCACAAGTGGGGCAACCATTGGGAGGGGATTTTATGAAGAATGATTATCTGTTAAGAGTATTTTTTCTCCTGTGGAGCAAATTCTCTGTGCGCATTTCCATGCCAGAAAGTGTCGGCTGGGTACGGGTGAATCAGCCATTGGAAGAAGGCTGTACTCAAGTTTAAAACTAAAATGGACTGATTTGTAAGGCAAGTAAAATGAAAATGGGCTGATCTGTAGGGTTTTAAAGACTTGAGGGGGGAGAATGTGAGGGTGCTTCTAATTGAAACAGAAAGTGACAGATGAGTTTAAAAAAGCCAGCCTTTGGCAGGAGACTGTAAACAAACAAATAATCAGTTGTGCTGCTTTGGAGAGTATTAAAGATCTTGGGGTCAGAATGTGAGGGAGCTTAAAAGATAACCAGTATAGCGACTGATTTTTCTTTTTTTGGAGGGGGGCTAAGAGGGTAAAGAGGGTGCAGGGCTCAAGGTCAGTGTTTGGCATGATTTTTAAATCTTTGTACAAGTGCAAGCAGATTGAGTTTGGAGGCAAAATAAACTGGAGGGAATTTCACTGTAAACAATCAATAGGGAGTTGCTGCTGAAGTAGAAGTACAACAAGGCTAATATCGTTTTTGATCCCAGAAGGAAAAAGATCTTCAGGTCAGGGGTTAGAGCAGCAGAAGAGAGTCACTTGACAGGCATGGACCAACCGGGGCTCAGCAGAAAGTCCCGCATGGTGGAGGTCACAAATGGAAGATAAAGGTAACATCTTCTAAACATATCCCATTCATATTCATGTCCTAGAACATGAGTGGAACAGGAGTGAAGCAGTGATAAGATTGACATCTTAGGCATTGACAGGCATCCACAGGTGACAGCTGGCTTGCAGGGAACTCTGCTGATACACTATGGTAAGGTATACCACCTTTATACTTGTTGCCTTCTGTGTTAAGAAGTGCAGGTACTATATGCACCTGTTTAAGAGGCTATTGAAATAACACCCGATCTAAGGCAAGGGTAAACAGAGACAGAAAAAGAAGTAAATGGGGAAAACATTAAAATTCCTATCTGGGTCAGGTAACAAAGAGACAAGCTCAACCAAAAGGAGAAAGTTAGAAACATCTTATTAAAACCAAAAGGGGAAAACCTGAAGAAAACTCTATCATGGGTAAAGCAAAAAGGGGTAAATAAAACAAATTCTAGGAGTATACCATCTGGGGTAAGGGCAGAAGTTATTTTCCAGGTCATAGGGAGAGTAGTATTGTAACGTTGGGAGTGGTGCAGTGCAGAGGCTGTGGAGTGGCAGACTTCAGAGAGACCTTTTGGAAACTGGGGGGGGGGGCTGCCCCATCTGTGTGCACTTTTCTGGGCTGAGGGAGGAGGACCACCAAGGCCACCACCATTGCCTTAGAGTGTGCCAAGGTGGAGGGCCGGTTAGACTGTGGTGGGCTCCAGCAGAGTAGAGGTGGTGAGTTGTGAGTACATTCCTACTCCTGTGCCTTTACATAACTCTTTCTTTGCTCTGGTGGGATGGGACTGCCAAGAGGAGATGCTCATGGTAGTGGTCAGCAAGGATGTGAGGGCCCTCCATAAGAGAATCCCCAAGGTGGGAGGCAGATGATCCCAGAGTAAGAGGAAGCAATTTTTGGTGGGGGATTCGATTGCTGTGGGTAGATTTGGGAGCACAATGGAAAGAGAAGAGGGAGGTTAGGTGCATACCTGGGGGACTTAGCATGGAGGAATGGAGAGCTGATCCTTAGGACTGCTAGAGTGACAGGGCAGAGGGGGAAGTTGGATGTCATTGTCCATCTGGGAACTAATGACATTACAAGAAACACAGCAGGCATGGTGCAGGAAAGGTTAAAGGGGCTCCGGAGGTGCCTGAATCAGGGAGCTCACATAGTGGCTTTCACTGAGGTGGTACCTGTATATGATCAGGGGAGACTAGAGAACAGTGCACCAGGGCATTCAATGACTGGTTGAAGGCATGGTGCAGGCAGGAGGGTTTTGGTTACATCAGGGCCTGGAGTTATACCCTGGGGGGATATATTTCTGCACAAAGGAGATGGCCTCCATCCATCCAGCCAGGAGGGGAACGGCAGTCCTGGGTGGAAGGTTTAAATGCTATGCTTCAAGCAGACCATTAGCATTATGGCCAGCAAAGGGGGAAGTACTGAATATGAAGGACTTTAATCTGCCAGATGTAGACTAGAGCATTCTGGCTGCGCTACAACAAGAAGCAGGGCCATACTGGACTCACTATAGAGGGCGTTTCTCAGGCAACTGGTAACAGAGCCCACAAGAGATGGGGATATGCTGGGCTTAGTACTTACAAACAGTGACAGCACTGCAGACATCACAGTGGGTAGCCCCTAGGGTACAAGTGAGCACTGCATGATGTGGTGTGGCATATAGATTGGGCAAGAGAAAGCCCACACTAGGGTGAGGGTCATGGCCTTCAGGAGGATAGACTTTAAAGAAATGGGAACCTGCTTCAGTAAGTGCCTTGAAGGCGAGGATGGCCAGCTGGCGTAGGGGAGAGTGAAGGCACAATGGAAAAAAAAATCAAAGAGGGTATAACTAAGGCAACAGCAATCTGTTTGAAGGAAATTGGCAAGGGTAGGAGAAGAAAGAGTCCACTATGGTTCTCAAGGGATGTGGCTGAGACAGTAAAGGAGGAAAAAACAGCTTTTAGGAAGTACAAGAAGACCCAGGTGGAGAGGTACTGGGAGGAATACCTAGGTAAACAAAGGGAGGCAGGAAGGAGGGTGAGGGCAGTTAAGGCACAGACAGAGGAGAGGATTGCCAAGAAGGCCAAAAGGGGATAAGACTTTCTTCAGGTACATGAGTGTAAAGAGTAAAGCAAGGGGTGGGATAGTGAGGATCAAGAGACAGGGGAGTGGACAGTGCAGAAGACGATCAAGAGAAAGCTAAAATTTTAAATGAGTACTTTTGCTTGGTATTCACAGAAGAAGGATGGGGAGGGACCAACATGCTTCAGCAGGTACTGCAGGGAAGGAGGAGTGGGTACAAGTCCATTTTTGGAGGACAGAGTCCAAAGGGGTTTGGAAGCCCTAAAGGAAAACAAGCCAATGGGATCAGATGGGATTCACCCTAGGATTCTAAAAGAACTGAGCATGGTGCTAGCTGCCCCTCTGGCAACACTATTTAGCACCTCATTGGAGACAGAGAGCTTCCAGAGAACTGGAGAAGGGTTAATGTGGTAGCTCTGCACAAGAGTGGCAGCGGAGAGGAGGTTAGCAATTACAGGCCAGTCAGTCTCACACCAGTGATGAGTAAATTAATGGACACCTTCCTGTAGGAGAGGCTGAAGAAGTACCTGGAGCAAATGGGCTGCAGGACCACTGACTGCACGGTTTCATCGTTGAATGTAATGTCAAACAAATCTCATAGCTTTCTTTGACTGGGTGACTAGGGAGGTGGGTTGGGGAGGGCAGTGGATGTGGCCTATCTTGACTTTAGTAAGGCCTTTGACACTGTGCTGCACAGAAGACTAATGAAGAAACTTAGCAACATGGGGTTGGGGAGAAGGCAATCTGGGTATCGAACTGGTTGAAGGATAGGATACAAAGGGTGGTGGTAAATGACAGTTACTTGGGGGATGGGCGTGAGATCAGTGGCGTTCCACAGGGATCAGTACAGGGTCCTGTCCTCTTCAATGTCTTCAAAAGTGACATTGCTGAGAAACTGGGCAGTAAGATATGTCACTTTGTGGATGACACAAAAATCTTCAACAGGGTGGACATCCAGAAAAGGGTGGAGAGAATGCAAAGGGATCTGGGGAAACTAGGGGAGCGATCTAGGGTGTGATATCTGGGTTTCAGTGCCAAAAAGTACAAAGTAATGCACCTGGTTTGGGGAAACACAGAGGTATGCATTTATTTATTTATGTATTTATTTATTGCCTGATTATTTAATTGGTTAAATATATGTATGTACATATGTATGTATGTACATACATAGTCATTGTTAACCAGTTAGGTGCACTAGATAAATAAATGCCTATTTTAGACACGACCCATATATAAGATGGGGGGGGGGTGCTTACTGTAACCAAACAAGAGAGGGGCCTTGGAGTAATCATATCTGATGATCTCAAGGTGGCAGGGCAGTGTGACAAGGCAGTAGGCAAGGCTATTGGGATGCTGAGGTGCATAGGGAGGGGGATTTCCACCAAGAGAACGGAGGTGGTGTTGCCACTGTATCTCTTACTAGTGAGACCCCACCTAGAGTACTCTGTGCAGTTCTAGAGGCTGCGCCACCACAACAGAGTGGAAGTGGTCCACAGGATGTTTACCAAAATTGTGTGGGGGTTGCCTGAGAAACCATACAAGGAGAGGCTGCAGGAGCTCAACAATTACTTCCTGGAGGGGAGGAGAGTGAGAAGAGACATGACTGAGATCTATAAGTACCTCACGTGGGTGAACAAGGTACAGGAATGGAGTCTGTTTTAGAGTAGGAGGAGCGTCAGAACATCATGCATACTATGAAGCTTGAAAGGGTGGAATTTTAAGAGGGATGTGAGGAAACATTTCTTCACAGCAAGGGAGGTGGATGCCTGGAACAGCCTGCCAGAAGAGGTGATGGGGCAAAGTCAGTGGTGAGCTTCAAACATACAAGAGATGGACACATGGGCATAATAAGTAGAGGAAAGGGAGGAGGGAGGGAGGGACACTGGTGACCAAATAGGGTCCAGGGTGTGCTGATATGCAGGGGACATAGGGTAGTCCTTTTCTGCCAACAAAATCTCTGTTTCTATCAGCCTATCAACCATTGTTTGAAGTAAATGTAAATGTGGCTCAGTGTACTATTGTCAGGCTGGATTTCATTGGCATCTCTTCCAGCATGTCATAAAATTAACTTCAGTATTAAAGTCAAAAGTCAGATTTATCAAAATGTCAAATAAGATGGATAGCCTTATTGTCAGCAGTTTTGTTTGAAGTCAAGGTTGAAGATCTTTCCTTCATTTTAGGTATGCTCTTTGCAACAGTGACTAATTTAAATGATGACTGAGCCTATGCTTTAGTTCACAATACTAAATACAGCACTCATTAATTCCCCTATTTGTCCCTTCTAACCCCTCGCCTAGCTATCCACACACTAGTATCTATCAGCAGCTGGGAGAGGGTGTACAAGCCATCAGTGGCAATGTAACCTTCATTACAATATACTGTGGGCTGTGCTCCCCAAACTGTTCACCATATGCAGTAAGTTCACCTGCCATTTACCTGCCATTTTGCGTATGATTGTGCAAGAAAATGTAGCCACCCAAAATTGCTGTTTGTAAAGCCACTTGTCCAACAAATATGGGAAGGGCTTCCCAGCTGCTGGAGGTGCTTCATGTCTTAAAAAAAATAAATTTCAATAGCCATTTCTGTCTTATACAAAGATAAGACATCTTCAAAAGGCCCAACAAAAACAAAATCAATGTGTGGTAAATAGTTTAGTGCTTGTGTATACTTATGAGCTGACTGGTATGCTTGGTGTTTATATCATGAGCTTTGGCACTTCTCCACATCCTACCCTGGGTAGAATAGTGGGTAGGTGTAGACGTATGGCCCAAAAAGAAGTAGTGAAATTGACTACCTCTTCCAGCTCCAGAGAGTGTGGTCCGTAGCACACAGGAGAGGAAAAAACCCTTAGGGGGAACCTCAGAGGACCCATGGCTATTGACCTGCCTGTCTTCTGGGCATACTAAGAGGAGAATAATCCTAAATGTGCTAGATTTAGGTATAGTTATGTCCAGGGGTATGGTCTGGTGCAGCTGGTGAATCCAGTTCATGGTCAAAATGAGCAAGGGGTCAATGTTGCAGATGAAGGTTCGAGCAGATGGAATATCCAACTGGAATAATGACCGGACACTGAAACAATGGTTACTCCAAGTCTGAGATAAAATAACTGTTGTAGATCCATAGCACAACCTTTGGAATACTAGATAGAGCTGCATAGTGGGACTGTTGGTTGGGATGGCCGGAACCTGCAGCAGGTTGACTGTCATTGTAGTATGAGCATAATCCAAGGATAGGAAGGCGATAGTCTTTGTAGGAATGGCAGGAGCCCACATGGTCCACCACTGTATCAGTACAGAATAATGCAAGACAGAGAGGACAAGAGACACTGAGGCTGATTAAACTGAGAAAAGTACCAGAGAAGGCCCATCACGGGCATGCATAAATGGGATGGCGAGACCCCACATGGTTCTCCATTGCCTTTGAGATGTTAGGCATTAACTTGTGATGGTGATAGTAGGCTCAGAGGTAGGCTAGCTAGGGATTGATATTCTTATGGAGTCCTGATGAATGAAGTCATGAATGAGCAACTGAGTCTCATGTGGACAATACTGGAAGGTGAGACCCCAACTAGGGTCTGCCATAGTGTGAGAAGAAATTTGCTGTTTTATAGGAGAGGATAGGCTCCTGTTGAGGGGAATACACTGGAAGGATAAGATGACCCCAAGGGGTTTGCGGAGATACCTGCATTACTTGAAATCGCTGATGAAAACTGGGTCCGATAAGTCCATCAAAATAGCCTATAGAAAAGTTGAAGGGAAGCAAAGGCCACAGAAGTTGGAACGGGAAATAAGGAATAAGGGGAAGGATGACAAGGGACACGGAGAAGAGGGATGGTGGGACCCCACGTGGTCCACCATTGCCATAGATGGAATGATCTAGGAGGCAAGGAGTACCCTCAGGAGTCAATGTGTGTTGCAGTCCAAGGTAATGGAGGCAGAACCCCCACGTATGTACTATTTGAAGTGAATAGAAATACTAAGAATATATCAGGGCTGTTTCGCAGGCATAGATGCATGGGATGGCAGGACCCCACATGGTCTGCCATCGCTATAAATAGGCTGAATAAGGAACAGATGCAGGACTCCACTGACTGTTGAATGGAAGCAAGTTCTCAAGGAAGGACGACCCGATGTCAATCAATCTGCAGTACCGGGACTTGAAGAAGCAATGAGTTGAATCCCTGGAGTAGATGGTGAGTGGGAAGGCAGGACCCTCTATAGTCAATCATCAAGTAGCAGACATCGTGAGGCCCCCTTGCCCCATGGAGTAGTGCGGATAGGGATAGCGGACCCCACATGGTCCACTATCACCGGAGAAGGGCCCTCTTTGGGCATGGTAATATGGGAAAGGGAACACGAGGTCAGGTATGGCCAAAGTTAAACATGAACAGAGACCTACAGAAGTAAGGAACATGTAATAAATAGTGAAAGTATGGTCACATGATCCTCAAGAAGCAGTAGCTCTAAGCTGGACATGTAATAGATTCCTGGAATATGCATTACTCACAACCTACCAGCCTGCAAGACAACCCTTGGATGCATTGGGCCTTCTTTAATCAATGGAATTCTGTGCTCAAGGAACACTACAGGGGGTCTGGGTAGGCTCAATGAAGAGACTAGAACTGAGGTAGGTAGGTACAGATGAGGAAGTAATTGGCAATAAATGGGATTAATGACTGCTCACCTACCTCCATAAGCATTTGGGATATTGAAGAACAAACAAAGCTCTAGGTGAGAACAAATAGTAAGTATCCATACAGCCACTTGAAGCAATTCAGTACATATTACAAAACAGGGAAAAAAACAGACAACAGGCTTTTAACTTTGTATAAAAAACAGACACAAAGTATCACAGGATGTTTGAAAAGAGTAAACTGTTGTGTCTGTTTCCCTTATCTCTTTTGAACTGCAGAACCATAAGGGTGGTTATTTCTTTAATTTATGACTGCAGAACGATATGGTTATTAAATCTCTAGAACATGTACATTTGCTTTCAAAAGTCACCCTGGAACTTTGCCCCAAAACAAACTGCTCATTTCTACCTGTGGTGGCAAACGTATTGTATTTCGCTGATATGAATATGTCTAGAGGAAAGGCGAGGAATCCGGAACCCTCTTACTTTATGATGACTTTGTGAATATGATACTAATTCAATGTGCTTGTCAGGGAGGACGGCCTGCCATGGGAAATGAGATAGCCAGATGAATTGGTAGAGAAACGGGCCCAAGGCTAGTGTACCAGGAAGTAAGGTACATAGGATTCATGCAACTGAGGTTGGGAAGTCATTCAGATGGTGAATGATGGTAGCTGGAGGACAATGAAACAGGGGAGAATCCTAGGGAAGAGCTGGCAGGAGTATGAGGAGTCAGGAGGAGAGCTATATGCAGCAGCAGCGATGAGGACATGAGAGCAGCCAGAATGCACGGCAGTGACGGGAGAACTAGAGCGAGGCAGCAGAGCAGCCGACTGAGGAGAAAAGCCCCCAAAAGACAGGAGTAAGACAGGCAAGGAGAATAAACAGCCAGGGAGGGGAAACTAGGAGAAAACAACGAGGGGAAGGTAAAAAAAAAAAAAGAAGGGGAGCCAGATGAAGGGCAGGAGAAAGCAGACAAACAAGCAGGAGCAAGGGAGAAACAAACAACGAGGAACAGACAGAGGACAAGAAAGCAGGGGAGGCAGCCCACAGCTAGCCAGTCATGCAGCCGCACCACCAAAATGCTCTAAGCAGAGCGGGAGGCAGCCTGCTGCTTATGTAGTGAATGGGGGAGGAGCTATTCCCCTCCCATTGAATAACTGGCTGAAGCCTTCCAAGAGATGGCAAAGGATCTCCTGCCCCACAGGATCTTGTTCTCAGGATATCAAGTAGGGTACTGAAGGATGAATGAAGCATCCTCTTGGGAGTTTTGATAGCCAAAACATCACAGGGCCTGGGGAGGTTGTGCCTTTGACTAGCCTGAATGCAAGGCAGAGATGGAGGTAGCAGAATCTCCCTTCTAAAGATGTCCAATTAGAGAAGCGAAGGATGCCACAATGGTGCACCCTTGAGGGAACCCCAGCAGCAAACCAGCTGATTCTGTTGAAGAGAACCATTAGTCTATTTAATTCAGAACATCTGAGGGATTGCAGAATTGGTGCACCATATAGTAATACTGGGAGTAGCATACTAGTAGCAATGGCAAGCTGAGAATCCTTTGATACATAGTTAATTAGATCAATTTGTTGGTGTAGGGACTAGGAAATGTGGTCAGCATAGTGATTAAATGAGACATTCTGGTCCAGATACACTCCATGATATTTAACTGAGGCTACTACCTCAATAGGGACAACATACCAGTGGATGTAGCAAATGGTAACAAGTATTGTCTGGGAGTACCAAGATGCTTGGGGTCAAACAGTATAGCTTTAGTTTTCTTTCTGTTTAACACTAATTTGTTAATGATCAGCCAATTTTCAAGCTCCCAGAAATCAGTAGCTGTTAGACTACTGATCTGTGCTACATCATCAGAACTTTTGTAGAGTACAGCACCTTCTGAATATGATATCATATTGGCACCAGCACAGTTATTAGGCAAGTCATTAATAAATAATTAAAACAACAATGGTCCCAGGATGGCACCTTGGGGTACATCGTCTGTTAAGGGCTTCTGCACAGATTGAACACCTTTCCATTTGACCTGTTGGGATACATTGGTCAGATAATTGGGCAACCAATGACAGGAAAGGCAGTCTCCTAGAGTCCCATATGCAGTCAGTTTGAAAAGTATTGTCATAAGTGAGTACTGAAGCCATTTTTTCTTGTGCAGGACAAGACTGGAACATGGTGCAAATGGTAGATGACAGTGTCTTCTATAATCAACATCCATTCAAAGATGGAAAGTCTAGGTCCAGCCAAGTGGCATAGTGGCCACATTTTCTGTTGCCATCTGTAAGACTGAGATTTCTGTTAGCCCCAGAAACTCATAATGGGTGGGTAAACTCACATTGTGGAAGGAAGGGGCTCTGTTCCAAGGGAGAGAGGGAGGCAACCTCCCTGCTTTCACCCACCCACTGATTGCCAACCAGAAATACAATGGCTGTGGATGTAGCTTCTCACCTGCCTTCTAGCAAGAGGAAAGGTGTCTGAATATCCAGGCCTATGTATTTAAGACTATTTTTGGGTAATAAAATGAAGACTATATCAACTTAAATGTCTTTTTAGTATCCTCAAACACATTATCCTAAAGCTCTCAGAGCCAAAAGCTCAATATTAATAAACTATCTTAAATGTTCTTATTATACATTATGAAAAACTAATACATAATTCCCAACTGGGTAATGCAGTGCTACAATGAATTCATTCTTTTGCAATACCAGTTACTAAGTATATGCAAGCCCCCACTCATTTGAGAGGGACATGTTGCTCACTTTTAGGGTCCTCCTTCCTCTTCCCCAGGGTGAGTTTCTGGAAAGGTGCTCTGGGGGAGTAATTTCTGTTGGCCACCACTTGGGGCAGTAGAGAGAATGAGATGGGGAGTGTATATAACAAATTCTGGTCAGAGCCAGTACAGCTATGGAGAGTTTTTAGGAGCAGTAAGAGTGGCTAAAAGAATATGTGGTGCTCTCACTGCTTCAGAGTCAGCAGTAGTACTGCAGTGATTACAGTACTGTGCATGAGTGATACTCACACATGTGCAGTTTGCCCCAGAGTCAGCCTTGCACACCATGGCAGTGCTGACATAACTACGCGTAGCAACCCAGTCCCCTCGGGTTACTAGAATTCCATTAATACTAGTCTTAGGCAGGTAGGAAAAGGCAGCTGGGGGGGAGCTTATTAGGGGCTTTCTACATAATTACACCGTTGTTTACTCAGCTAGCCTGAGAGAAGGATGATTATGTCATTTAGAACGCTCACAGCAGCATAACCATTTTAGAGTTACTTGCTCTTGGGGAGCTTAAAATGTTCATCAGTAAGTTCAAGTGTGGCAGTCAGAGTGGCATTAGATCTGCCACTGATGCTCTGTCAAAGGGAGCCCTGGTATTTCTCACCCTAGTTTGGTAAAATCTTCAGTTTGCCTACAGGACTCTTTAGTTTTACTTCAGGGGGAGTGAGAGGGAATGCAATTCTTGTGGATCCAAGGGGCAGCCCCCTGAAGTTCCAAAAGTTCACAGCTGCCTTAAGGAAGAACAATGAGTAGAATCTGACAGCTACCAGAGAAAGAAAAGTGCCTTTTGTTCTTTCCATGACTGGGAGGAAGGAACAACTAATCTGTGAGTACAGAATTTGAGACTGTTCTCTAAGGGAGCTGTCTGAGATGTGTGTGCCCTAGATAAGGCTAGATCACACCGGTCAGGACCCTTTTCACCACAACTGTGCTGAATTTAAAGTTAAAGTTGGGAGTCTTTAACAATTCATAGGGGATTGGAGACTCATTTGGTGTAACCTTGAAGGAATGGCAGAGGCAGTTTGGGTCAAAGGTTGGAAGGAACGCCATCTGGAGTTTCAGGCAGTGCTAAGTGGTTCATGGATGGGCACCACTGTTCCCTGGGCAAAGACTATGCATCAGGAGGATTTTAAAGTATGTGGCACATCCCACAGATATACACTTTGGAAATGGAAAATGTGAAGAAAATGTTTAAAGTGTTTGGCACATCCCACAGATATACACTTTGGAAGAGAGATAGAGATGTTTTTGTGGAAAACAGTACTGCCTAGCAAAGTGTCCTGCAAAAGAGTGTGCCTGTATTGCAATGACAAACCTTTGGGAGACCACCCTTGCGTTAAGTAACATCTGTAAATAAAGCCATACAGCAAAATCCCAGTTACAGCTTTGGACATTCCACTTGTTGCTTCTAGTGTAAATGTTATTGTGGCCCCTCAGCAGTTAGGTTTAGCACATGCCTACCATCCTCTCCCCTGGACCTGGTTGTAAATAAAAAGGTTCATTTTAGTATGCACCCCCACCCCCGTCCGCTACATAATGAGCCTGGTATACACTCCAATGCTAGGGGTAGTACCATGAGTGTAGTTCTGCCAAAAGAAAATTGTATATCATGTAGTTGACAGTAGTTCTTTTAAAGTCGGTGCCAGCTAGCCAAAGGTGGAGTGGGGGTTACATACATATGCACGATACTCATGCATGCACACTTTGTCAGCACCACCATGTTGCACATGGTTGCCACCACTTCTGCAGTTGCAGAAAGGAAAAGCAGTGCACCAGAAAGTGAGTATATTTATGCAGCATGCAGAGGGGAAGGGCTGTATAAACAGAAACACTTGAAACTATGCTGGAGCGCTTTGTCAGAACATCAGACAGTGGTCCAGTTACATGCTTTCACAGTGCTCTTATACATATCTGATGATGGCATAGCATCTGTATAGCTTGGCTCACACAGTCACAAAAATCAAACTCAGAAGGAGACTATTAACAGACTAGAGATCTGGTCTGGGGTTTGCTCATCATCACAGTCACTTTCTTATTTTTTTCTAAGCAGTACTTTCTGGTAAATGTGCCTTAACCATATTGATCTCAGTGCTGATAGATTACTTCTGGTTTTCCCCGATTGTATTAGGTGGGGGTAGTAGCAGTCTTGAAGTGGTAACTGCCGGTGGTGGCATGCTCGAAAAAAAAGTGGTCCCCATGCTTATCTGCACATTTTAGAAATGATGCCTTTCCTTGTTTTTGCTGTAAAAAAATTGACCCCTTTAACACAAAAACAAAGAGTCAATTATGGCCTCCACCATCACCCCTTTTTGCTCCAAGTGAGGAACATGATTATGGGTTTGCATCAGATGTACTGTACAGTGGTAGCCATAGATGCATACGTTCTAAACACACGATGGGTCTGAATAAGTTAAATGGACAGGAATTGATTACTTATGTACAGCTGTTTGAAATGTCTCTATTTTCATAAATTATGTTCACACCTCTAAAGGATCCCTTTTAACTGTGCCTGAATAGCAGCTGTAATTGTCAGTTGTGTTTTGTTTTGATTTTAGATTTATAGAACTGTTAATACATCAGCAGATTAGGTACATAAGGACACATGTTGATACATGGACGTATTAGGATAACTATCTCAGTTACAAGGGGGTCTGTGTTAGGTTTGGGTTTTGAATATACACATTTGTTACAGAACTGCGGATATATCATGTTTAAGACAGAATATGTTTGACTATTCATGAGTAATATGGACTAATTGTACAGAATTTAAGAAAAATGACTCTGAACAGTACACTGTGTAAAATGTGATTGACACCACTGTGTGAAACAGCTGGTGAATGCTTAATTTACACCAGGGCATTTTGTCTTCTAACCTAATTTTTACTTAACACATAGATATTTTCATATGTATACAACTTTTAACATTATTTACTATGTATTGCTGAAAGAGCTACTGTTGCCTGAAAGAAAACTTTGAAAAACATAATAAGGAGGTAAAATTCTGCTTATGTTCCATATATATTCTAGATTTCTCCTCTCCATTATTTATTACTAAGGAAATGTGCATGAATATGTGCTTTTATCCCTTACAGTTACTTTAAAGTTAATCTGCTTCTATAGTTTACTCCCCACTTGAAGTCATAATGATCTGTTATGACATCACAATCTGTTGCCATGAGAGTAACTGTGATGTCACAAGCAGTGCATTATAACTTCAGGTAGGGAGACAACAATAGAAATAGATGAACTCTTCAGGAGCAAGAATCCTGTTTTCATGCAATTGATCTCAGCAGTAAGTACTGGGGAGGAGAAATAAAGAACTAATGTGAAATACAAGCTGAACTTTATCTAAAGATTATGTTTTGTTAAAGTTCTCCTGAAGTTGTCAGCCACTCTTTAAGCTTATTTTTCCATGTGGTTTTTAATCATTGTCATTTACTAATGCTAGCACTGACACACACAGAGTGTTTTAAAATGAAGTTTCAGTTCATTTATAGCTTTTCTCAGGGAGTGAACTTTCAAGTCAGTGTCATTTGACCCTGTGATACCTTTCTTTTGATGGAACTTTTACTGTCTTTATATGGGTATTTTTTTATGCAGTTTTAACCAATGTGATCCTTAACAACTTGTAATCTGTTTTTTTTTTGTATGATCTTGGTTTTGAGAAAGTATGTTCTTCTAAAACAACTGCCAGTGTTTTTTGATGAAGGATTCTGTGTAATCCAATAGTTAACAGCACCTGTGTTTTTCTGTAACAACTCTGTTGGTCCAATAAAAGGTATCAAATCATCTGTTTCTGTGGATCTTGTGTTACAAGGACCAATATGGCAACCAGTTTTTGTGTGGCTTCACTGTTTCAGAAATGTTAGCAGGAACTTATCAGTACAGTGCCCACGGTTCTGAAACCATGAAGTGATATAGTCAAAACTCCAAGTTCTTGTTTCCATGAAAGGAACTGCACAGAATGTTGCCCATACAAAGAAGACAATGCAAAACACAACTGTCAGCTTCATCTTTTATTCAGGCACAGTTAAATAGGGATCCTTTAGAGGTATAAATGTAATTTATGAAAATAGAGACATTTTAAACAGCTGCACATAAGTAACCAGTTCCTGTCCACTTTAAATTAGGCATGACAAGAGATGAACAAGGTAGACCACCTTGGTTTAGAATTTCACTTACATGGCGCAGTAATTTGCAAAACTGGGGCTGTTTAGAAGTGCAATAGGAGTTATGCTAAACAAATGTAAATATCTGTAAATGTTTACAAGTTATAGATAAAAAAACAATATGAACATTGTTCATGGCAAAAAGACCTTTCAAATGAGCCTATTTATTAGGTTGCAGTAATTATATTTTTTTAAATTATGGGCATTTGATTACCTCAGTTTTCATTGTTCATAGGAGTTATGCCAAACATATGTAAATATGTCTAAAAGTTTACATGTTACACATAAACCATCAGTATGAAAGTCGTTCAGGACAAAAATACCTTCCCAATGAGCCTATTCATTAAGCTGCACTAATTATATTTCTTAAACTATGGTCATCTGAATACCTGAATTTTCATTTTTCTTCACAACTGTCACCTTTCGGATGGCTATATTTAAAAAATCTAATGAATTCAGATTAGTGAGTACCCTCATTTGAAAGGTAATTTTGTCCTGAACAACTTTCATGTTGATTGTCTATTGGCAACTTATATACTTTCTGAGATATTTACATTTGTTTAGCATGACTCTTACTGTGTTCACTCAGACAGAAAAAAATGAGGTTGTTTGGAAGACCATATTTTACAAAATATAAATAATTCAGATTAGTCACTACCATCATGTGAAAGGTCTTTTTACCCTGAATAACTTTCACACAGGTTGTTTTTGTGCACCTTGAATAGTTTGTCATGAAGGTGCGTACATTTGCTCTCAGAGAAAAACAGCTTGGAGTTCTATGTCCATCATTCTAAAAAGAAAGAAGGAAGTATTTTTTAACTGCCATAGGGATTTGCAGTGTTATGGAAAGATACACAGAAAACTACTAAAAAATGTGTTCCACAGAAACCCCTTTTCAAGCTAAAGTGATATGGGTGTGGGCTCGACTTCATGGTCTGATGAGTGGGCAATCAGCAGCAAGGCAGTTAGAAGGGGGTCAGCAGCTTCTGCAGTGATTCACCGGGTCCTTGGGTGGCATCCTTGGGGGAACCATCAGAAGAGGCAGTTGCAGTCATTATGGCTCCAGGCCCAGGGGCCTGTGTTATTGAGAGGCAGCCAGGGATGCAGGAGGGAGAGTTAGAGTAGGACCCTTAGGGCCACATTGGACCCTGGTTCAGGGATTAGTTTCCTGGATCATTGGGGCTGCAGCAGGCTGTGGCAGGGTTTCTGCTGGGATTTGGGGCCAGTGGGAGCAGTCCTGGTCTGCACACCACATGGCAGGGTAGCCCAGGAGGACAGTGAAGGATGCTGGTCTGGCCTTTACCTTTGGGGATGTATGTGGAGGGGTAGGCCTGGGTCTGGGGTTAAAGTCCTCAGGTGGGTCTTGGGAGGAGGGTTCCAGTCCCATTACCATGACTCTTTAGGCTGGTCCTTCTCTGTTGCACAGCTCAGGCAATGCTGGAAATAATTTAAAGATTGTGTTCCACTGTAAACTGCTGTAAAGGGAACTGGGATGCTGCCAGTGAAGGCAGAGTACACTGGGGTCAGGTGGGTCTGGAGTCAAAGACTTAGAGGCAGGTGGAAAAGCAAGGTTGCTGCAGCTTAGGTACTAGCAGGCTGCAGGGACAGAACCCCGCTTAACGGCTAAACTATTTGGGGGTGACTTAGAGGAGCTTATTGCTTTTTGGGTTACAGTGCTCATATAAGGGAAATAAAGGGAGCATTGGGAAAGGTTTGAAGACAGCCCTTGGGTAAAGTAGTGAAGCTAAAGTATCAGGTACTTACCAGTGCTGGAGGGTTTGATTTGGAGCCTCATGTTCCAGTTGATAAATTCAAAAGGTCCTTGTGTTCTGGGTGTAAGATCTGCTGCTTATGTTTTTGCTGTGGACAATCTTTTCTCTGCCTAAGATCCCTGCCCATTTGAAATCTCCTTCAAAAGAGATGTAAAAATGTTTAGCCCCATGGAGCTGTCATTTTCAGTCTTTAAGAAAATGGGACCCCCTGAGCACTGCTAATCATATAAGAGCTCAGGTGAAAAAAATCTTATCTGTTTTTGGAGAAAACCTGGAGTCCTGCATTTGATTTCATTTTTTTTATTTATTTGTTACAGTCTTGGAAGTACCTTTGAGCCAGTGGCTCATATATAGGGTTCCACATCATGAAACTGATAAACAAATGCAGTACAAAAAAATCAAACATTTGAACAACATAGGGCACAAATATGACAGGTAGAACATAAACAATCTAAGGCAGTCTTATACAGTCAGAATGCAGTAATTAAAAGCAGTCAGAATTTAATTCTAAGAAACAGTTCTTTTGTCAGAGCATTGCTAGTGAATTAGGTCCCAAGGGGATACCTAGGTCTCAGAAAGTGCTGGTTGGAGTGGCCAAAGTAGAGGGGATATGGGGGGGGGGCAACTAAGGAGCTGTTAGAGGAGTTAAGGGAAATGAACTGGGGAACAGGGGAGGGACAGATGGAGAAATGGGAGGAACTCAAGAGGGACTGGAGAGAAAGAAGGGCAGGGAGAGAAAGGGTGGGGATGTAAAATGGGTGGGTGGGGCAGAGGAGAGGTAGGAAAGAGGAAAACCAAGGAGGTGAGCAGCAGGGTTGGGGGGGATGAATATGAAACAGACGTTGATGCCAGAGTGGCAGGCACAAAGGTTCACAGAGGTGCAGACAGGCTACAGGGAAAAGTGTAAGATATAGAAGCTGGGGCAAAGGGAGAAGGTGGTAAAAAGATGAGGAGAGAGAGAGAGAGAGAAAAAGAGCACAAGGGCTAAGGGTAGGGTGGAGCTGGCAGGAAGAGGCTAGGAACCACAGTCACCCCCACTGTCCTGGGCTTGAGATGCATGAGGTAGTGTTTTAAAAGGTCCCAATTTGGTTTCCTTGTATAAGTCTTCAAAGAGGGAGTTTAGCAATCCTGGGGCCCGATATTCAAAGGTTCGTTGACCCTGTGTGGTTCTATGGAAGGGTACAATCATGGTAAGGTCATTCTGACCTCTGGTACGTCCTTAGTCTTAAGGATTCTAATGAAATGTAATCCTTAGTTTGCAGAGTTCTCCCATGAGTTTTTTCCAAAGGAGTTTGGGGCTCTGAGAAAGTCCATGCACCCTCCTGCTCCAGGAATTGATGAGGGAATAAAAGAACCTGGCACCAGAGGACAAACTTCCTGAACCCTCTCATTGGAGACTTCTGGGGAATCCAGATCCATTTGAGAAGAACTTTGGGTTGAAGTGATTGGAAGACTTTCCAAGGTAGGATGTATTTATTCTATGAATTTGCTCCTGTTGAGAAGTCTGGCAGAGAAATCTGTGTTTGTGGGTCCCCTCCCCCCCCAACATCAGATCCCTAGACAATTGGGGAAGGAGGGCTTACATATATATTATTTAAGTGATAGCATCCAACAAGGTTTATGTATGTATGTACCCTTAATTGCACACATGCAAGCTAAAATGGGTTGTTTGGAGCAAGGCATATCAGAGTGTTTGAACAATCACTGAAGTGTATGTGTATAGCACAGCATTTACACACATTTTTGGAGTGTGATAGCTATGCTTACAAATGGCTTTGCAAATGATTATGAAATCATGAAAAGGTTCGAAAACAAGATGTTTAAGCGTTGTGTTTTAAGATGCATTTCCCTTTTAAATCCTATAAAATACTTTCATTGTTTGCTGTCACTATATTAAATGTAATCTATTTCTGCAAAGCCAGCAGAAAAGCAGATTTGTTTATTTTATATTATCCAGTGGCTTAAACAAATATTCAAACTTGATTAGCTAACAGGTATGATTGGCTAACAGCTGTGGAGGCATCCTTATACATGCCCACAGCAACCAAAAAAAAGTGCCAGCCAACAGTCTTTTCACTTGCCTTCCTAAACTCCATCCTGTTTTGTCCACACATAATATTGCTGCCCTGGCATACATTCCTCACTAGTGTTTAAAAAAAATAGGCCCTAATTTGGTCAGTACAACTACTAATGCACAGTGCTTCTAGGCCCAATTTTCAACACACTTTGCAGTATCTGCTACTGCTGCACTCTGAGACTCTGGGCTCTCACCCCACAACAATAGCCAGGCTATCCATCATCCAAACTAAGAGCAATTCTTTCTCCTGACACCACCACACTGCTTTCCTCTTCTGCGGCACATTCTACATTGTCACCTATGGACCGTGTAACAAAGTAAGGGAACTATGTTTCTATATTGTTTGCAAAAAGCTTAGTTACTGCACTAGTTAGGGTTCTAGCATCAAAAGTAGGGAGATGTGTTAGTGTTTCCAACCGTATCACCCCTCGCCCACCCTGCAGGCATCAACAGGTGTGGGGTGTGCTTTGCGGTTGTCAACCCTAATGCTCACCCCAGTCAATGAGTAAGTAAGCTGACATGGGTACAGCATATGAGGATGGGGTGAGCGTTAGTGTTGACAACACCAAGGTATACCCAATGCCTGCCTGTTGCTGCTAGCAGGGTGGGGTGTTTGGGTTGGAAACCCTAACATGACATTTCCCTACTTTTGACACTTGAACCCTAACTAGTGCATTAATGAAGTTTTTTGAAAATAATTTCCTTACTTTTTGAGATAGTATAATCTTATTCTTATTTTCCTGTGAGAGTGCAGAGGCCTCAGACCCGGCACTCCCACCCATGCATAATTTTTAAGGTATTGTAATTGTATTCTTATTTCCCTGTGGGAGCACAGGCCCCTTTGGACCTGCACTCACATCAGTCCATAATTGTATCCATAATTGAATGTAGGAGTGCAAGGCCTTATTTCCCTGTGGGCCCTGCACTCTGGTCAGTCCACAATAGTATCCATATTTGTGTGTTGCAGCACAGGACCCTCTGGGTCCTACACTCCCATCTATCCATAATTTTAAAGCTCTGTCATCATCTCCAATCCTATGTTGTGCAGCACCAAAGAAAGACCTCACATTGAGATGTTATTCTATAGGAATTATAGGAAAATTTGAAACCTGTATAACTTCACTCCAGTGAATATCTTTTCACCAAGCCAGCAAAAGGCACATCTGTAGGGCAAGCCCTTTGTACCCTGAACATGTCATACAAAAATTAGAAGCCATGTCTTCACAGTGGAATGACATGGAAATTACATTACAATGTTATTGTATGGGAAACAAAAGAATATTTAAACCTCCAAAACTTCAGAGTGAAGTAATCTGCTTTCACAAAACCAGCAAAAGGCACATCCACGGAGCAAGCCCTTTGTACACTGAAAATTTAAGACCAAAATTCCAAACCGTTTCTTCAGTGCAGTGTGACCAAAACATAACTGTATAAAAATAATTTTTTTTGCAAATTGCAAAACAGGATCTTATTTTGTGCTTTCTGTTTTCATAATCTGAGAAAAGAGAAAAATCCTTTTTTGCAAATTGTGAAGCAGGATCCTGTTTCGTGATTCTTTTTCACAAATTTGCAAAAAAGGATCTTGCCATGTTAAAAAAAAACACATTTCCAGGTGATTTATGACAAAAACTAATGCCATAATCCAATAGAATGGGTCCGGTTTAGCAGAATACATGTGTTGGTTAATTCAAAAAAACATAATTTTTTTCTGTTTTTTTAATTTTGTTTACCTCACTAAGAAAAAACAAGATGGCAGCATCACAAAAAAAGATTCCTCATTTGTGACAAGGGATTACTCATTTGTGACACAATATTGCCCATTTATGACACATAATCCTGTTTCAAGGCTCACATCTAACTTTTCCCATTGAAAATAATGGAAAATATGTACATTTAATAACTTTTGGACAGATTAATATTTTTTCACCAAATCTTCAAAAGGCACAGCTGTGAACCAAGACCTTTCTACCCCAAAAACTTCAGACCAAAATCCTAAGCCATTTTTGTGCAGCGGCATGACTAAAAATGTTACAAAAAATGGTAATTTTCAAATTTTTGGACACTCTGTGTCTCAGTACACACATATCTGACTAGAAAAAAACTTGGCACATCAAAAGATCTTTAGTGCCTTATAGCACATTCAAAATTTCATGCAAATAGGTTGAACAGTTGAAAAGTAATCAAAGTGCAAAAAGTACAAAAAAAGATCCCCCATTTGTGACAAAGGATTACTCATTTGTGACACAGGATTGCCCATTTGTGACACAGAATCCTGTTTCAAGGCTCACATCTAACTTTTCTCATTACAAATAATGGGAAATCTTAAAATGTAATAACTTTTGAATGGATTAATATGTTTTCACCAAATCTTTAAAGGCACCTCTGTGACCCAAACCTTTCTACTTTACACATTTCAGACCAAAATCCAAAGCTGTGTTTGCACAGCAGTGTGACAAAGAATTGTACAAAAAATTGTATTTGTGGGCTGACCCAGTGGTGCTGAGGGTTGAGGCACTGGCCGCCACACCTCACACCACACCGGCGACCCGTGTTCAGGAACGAGCACGGGCTGCCAGGGGTCAGCAGGGGAGGAGAAGAATTGAGCACCCAACAGCCGCTCTCCTTCTCTGGGGAGGGGAATCTGCTGACCTCACTGCAATACCACCACCTGGGGTAGCCCTAGTGATTGGTGCAGGAGGAAGCAGCATGGATTAGGGGTTGAGTGTCAGCCGAGAGCCAGACTGGAGAACATGTCTCAGTGTACCCCTGACTCATTAGCTCTCATTGCACACTGATGCTCAGGGGGTGGGATGAAAATGAGAAATGCTCCCCATGTTGGCACCGGTAGATGGGCCTCAGAGGATGGTGCTCAGGTCTTCTGGGGATTCCACACTCAGGTCGCTCACTCCATCAGTGTCTGGGGAAGTTTACGGGGGACTCCACCACCCTGGCCGGGGGGTTATCCAGAGGATCTAGGGTAATGAGTGGGGCACCAGTATGTGTGAGTGATTCCTGGAAGGACTCTGAGGTGGGTCATCAATGAGGCCCTGAAGAGAGGGGCTGACATGGGGACAGGTAGGACCATAAACATAGATTTAAAAAAATTGCATTTTTCACATTTTTTGACACTCTGTATCTCCACACCCACACATCCGACTGGAATGAAACTTGGCACATCAAGAGAACATCAGTACCTGGTGGGGGCATGCAACATTTTGTCCAAATCAGTTTAATAGTTGTGAAGTTATTAAAGTGCAGCATTTCAAGTTTAACATAGAAGTGGCGGTTTAACCCTAACTATAGGGGCACGACCGCACCCCTATAATGTATACCTGCATAGTAAAAAAAACATTAAAATATATTTTTTAAAGTCTCTGTTATTTCTTAGACATACAAAAGATCTTGGATAACAGTAATTATACACACTAGGGTGTGGTGTATCATGGGAAAATGCAACATCTCAGATGCATGAGTAATTCAGTCTGTGGCCTTGTAACTCATAATGCACCCACAGTGTCTCTTACAATGTCAGTGGAGTCAATTCTCTTGTTAAGGGTTATCAGATTCTAGAGTATCTCAAGAAAAAGGTTCTATCCTGGCACTAGTTCAGGAAACCTTTTAGAGGAAAATTATGCTCGGAAAATAAAAACAGGCTGGGTGGGCAAAGCCATCACATCTTGTGGTTAAAATAAAAGTAAGGGAGTAATAAACTTATTACATAAAGGATTTCAAGGAAAATATTAGACACTGTGGAGGATAAAGAAGGAAATAATTATTACAATAGATAATGTGTACATCCCTTTTATAGGACTATGCAAGTTATTTATGTATATAAATAAGTTAGTAGTAGAATGGGAGACTGACCTTATTCTATTGGCAGAGGATATGAGTAGCCTTTAAAACCCTAAAAGGATAAAACAGAAAAAAATATCATATTGGGATAAATATATGGTGAGAATTGTCAATAATTTACTAACAGGTAAAAATTAATAGACACATGGAGGGAGTTAAACCCCAACAATAAAGAATACACACACTGCTCAGTGAGATATATAGGCTGAGCAAGATTTGACTGTTTTCTAATGTTTAAAGATTTAGTGGTACAGACATATTTTTTTAAACATTTCCATTCTTCTTTCCTATATGTCAGATCACAATCCAGTTTTATTAGCTTTTTTATTATAAGGAAAAACAGAATGCACAAATATATGGAACATGAATAATACTTTACTAATAAATGCGAATTTTCATTGTGAACTTGATGGTGCAGGCCAAGAATGCTGGGACACCAATCTTAAACAAGGATTCCATGTTTTACAATCATGTTATGCCTTTAAAGCTACCCTTAGATGGATAATAATATCTCAAGCCTCATGGCACTAGCAAAAGTCTAAAGATAAATACTGTATAACAAATTAGAAAATAACCTTAAACAATTAGAGAATAGTCTAAGAAATGGTAATAATGATATTCTTGAATGATACAATGCACTAAACACAACATTACAAAATGTAGGTATCAGTTCAGTTAGGAAACACAGGTTACATATTAAAAAAATGGCATTTACAGACCAAAATGGCTGGAAAATATCTTGCTAAAAGAATAAACCAGAATACCAAACAAACAAAAATTATAACTATAATAGCTAAAAAATGAAACAAATGGTGAATCATTTGTCCCAGTCCAGGACTGTTTTCTCAATTATAGAAATCTGTATACATCATAAATAAAAGCAGTTACAGAATATTTGTATAACTATTATAATCAGGATACACACTGACAAAAATGTAATCTGAAAAAGCTACAATATATAATGTTGTAGGAGATATCAGAGATTGAAATCAAGATGGCAATGACCTTCATGGAAAAAAAGGAAAGTTCACAGTTTCACAGCAGCATTTTATATAAAATTTCAAAAAGTAATGATGCCTTACTTGGCTCAATTATTTAAACAAACCAAACAGTCAAAATCATTGACAGAGTCTTTCAGTATGGCAATTTTATCTTTTATACTGAAATCCAAAAAAGGCATTCAAAGGGTGGAAAATTATAGACCTATTGCAGTTTAAACTGTGATTGTACAATTTACACAAAAATATTAAATAATATGATTTTAGAAGTATTACCATGATTAATACACACTGACCAATGTGGGTTTGTACCTGGTAGAGATATGTATATTGGAGATCATAATAGTCATCAAACTATGGAATATACCAAAAAAATGTAACAGAGACCAAGCTGGCCAGCCTGTGCAGTGGTTGAGCTTCCACTTGTGATGCTGTTGACCTGGGTTTGGGAGTGAGCCCAGATGTCAGAGGGTTGGTTGGAGAGGAGGACAGTTAGACAACTCTCCACTCCAGGGAGGAGGGTTGGTTGTGCATGGCATTTGAGTGACACCCAGCAGAGTACACCAATCTAGAGACCACACACACACACGCACACACAGTGGGAGGCAGCAGTGGACTTCTGCTGGGTATTCATAGCAACATGCATGCTTATGCACTGATGTAATTACACATCTGCATCTCAGGGGACATCAACACAAGTGAAATCCCTGTGTGGCAGCACAGAGTGATGACTCTGCTCCTTACTGAATGAAGCCCTGGCTTAAATCTCAGGGCAGGCAGCATAGGTGGATCTCAGTCTCTCTCTGGAGCCACACCACAGTGTATAAGCTATGGACCCCTGTCTCAAGCAGCCAAGGGCAATGCTGGTAGAGGTAAGGGGAGGATAGAGTCAGGAAACATCCCCACCTGCAGCACAGTGTGTACAAAAAGAATTGCAAAATAATATATAACAGAAACCATTGCCATCTCAATAGATAACTCTGAGGCTTTTGAGATGATTGAGTGGAACTTCATACTCAATGCTATGAAAGCAACACATTTCCCCAAGCATTTTATAGAACTCATTAAAACAATATACAGTGTACCTAAATCTAACATTAGGATTAATAATACATTTTCACAAGAATTCCAGTTGTACAGAAGTATAAGCTAGGGGTGTCCTCTCTCACACTCATTATTTCCCATAGTAATAGAGGTTTTGATTAACAAAATTAAAAAAAAATGATTTTTATAAAATGCACTCAAAAAGGCAAGACAATGGTAAAACTAAACACATATGTGGATGAACCTATACGTTAACACATATGGAACAAAGCTTACAAAGTCTATGGTTTGAAATCAACACCGTTTTCCATGTGTTAGGATATAAAATAAATGAAACAAAGTCCAAGATACTCTTAATTAATATCACATATAGCTTAAAAATAGAACAGTTGTTTAAAGGTGCAGTTCAAAGGGAATTCATAGAGTACTTAGGGGCAAAACTCACCTTAACTGAAGAATCTATTTATTTTTCATAAAATTACAAACCCATACTAAATACAATGAAAGATAAAATACAGGGATGGGATAAATCCCCCTATCTTTGTGGGGTAAAACACAATTACTTATGATAACATCTATTCTTTGTTTAACATACACTATTCAGCTGTATTTAAAGAGGTTCCTGAAACTTGGTTTCAAACAATGACACAATTTGTTTGTGATTTTACCTGGAATAACAAAAAAAAAAGAAGTTTCCCAGAATAAACTATGCTTACCCAAAATTAAAGAGGGATTAGGCTGCCCAGATATGAAAGCTTATTACAAAGCATACATAACTTAGACCACAGTAACTTGAGCTTATAATTTAGGACCATCTGAATTAGAAAAGGAAATTAATAGGCTAGAGGCCAAAGTAGGATATATAACACATAGTTTATAGTTTTCCCATCATCATTTACAACAGTTAAACAGAATAAAATAAAAGTCAATCAAAATTGCTAGAGAATTTCAAAATCAAAATACTTTCAAGCCTGAAATATATATAAAGACAATTATATATAGGAACACCCTAAACAGAAGGTTGGAAAAAATGTATACATTTTAGAAATTGGAAGAAAAAAGAAATCAACAGATAACCACGTTTGATCAGTAATATGGGGAGCTTTCTATCTTGGGAGAAATGTAAAGAACAATACAATCTAGATGGTATGGAATTATATCAATATACACAACTGAGTGACATGTACCTTAAAAATTATGATAATTGGGAGACAGCAGTGGGCGAGGAAGAAGTGAAGAAGGCTACAGTATGTAGAAACAGAAAGGCTGGTTTACCTGAGTATTACAAAAAAAAAATTCCACAAAAAGAAATATTTACAAAAATTAAACAAAAATGTATAAATGAAATTGGGTATATCCCTTCTACAAGACAATGGGGAGGAATAATAGCATCTAAGAAACGGTGGGAAACTACAAGAAACAAAAGAATCCAATCCAATACAAACTGATTAATATGGCTTGTTATACACAAGTAAAATTGTATAAGATGGAAGTTGCCAAAAACTCACAATGTTGACACTGCAAAGATTTTGATGCAGCTACGGAACACAGGTTTTGGCCCTGTTCTTTTGCAAAACAATGGTATTAAGATAAATAATAAAATCATTCCAACACATAATTTGCACACCAGTAGAGCTGGTTGACTTATTCAGTGCAAAAAATTATTTCTTAAATATTGCCTCCATGACAACTAAAAAGTTATGATTAGGCTACTGGAAATCTCCAAATGCTACAAAACCTTTCCACCCAAAATTATGGAAATACCATTTTTAAACACTTTGAAGACTTTTTTACAAAAAAAGTAATATTATGAGTTACTAGAACAATATAAATTCATGGGACAGATCTTTATTCTTTTTAAATGAAATTATAATGTGATTCTCTCTATCTGGTTCCATCTTGTGAAGTTGTAATGGTGCTTAATACAGAAATACAAGCAGCACTGCAGGACTATGATGCAAGTACAGGCAAAGCAATTCAGCTATATATACTTGCATTAAGGTACAATGAGTGTCATCCATAGCCAAACACTGGAGCTAGAGGAAAGAACAGATGGGTGTCTGCATTGGAATATAGAAAACAAGTTTTGAGGACCAGAGGAGGAAATTTATTGAATTGATGATGTTCCTAAGGGAAAGATATCCAGAAATATCATGTCCAAGGATCCCATGGCCCTGGAGCCTATAGGGAATGACAGAAGGCAATCTATACATAGTTTTTCTTGTTGTTATAATATATTTTCCAAGTTCTATTCCTGTGTCCTGCCTCTTTCTTGGGTTACTGTAGTCAGTGTCACTGCTGGGCTGCGTCACACCTACTGTACATCTAGTTCACCATGGTGGCTGCCATCCTAGCCTCTCCTGTGGCACTGGTTTCACCACAGCTCTCCCTGTGCTGTCTGTGACTGCTCATCTGACATTGGGTTGTCGTGGTATGGTAGGTTTATCCTCCATTTGGCTGGCGCAGTCCATTCTCCATGTGTACTCTGCATGGCCTGTGTGTGTGACAGACAATATATGTTCTGTGTCTGCCCATTGAGAGGGTCTATTCCCTGTTCTTTCGGTGCACCCATATGGTGTTGCCTAGTGGTTTTGGGGACTTTGGACTGTGGGCCTGAGTGTGGCTTGGTCCATGTGACCATGGCTGATGTCCATCTCCCAGTGACCTCATGCTATGTATCCTGCGGTGTGCTGTCCCCAGTTCTGTGGCAGGGATCCTTGTCCCCTTACCCTGTGCACACTGAGCACTGGTTGGGGTTGTGCTGCAACACAGGCATGGTTGTTCCTTTGTGTGGGTCACATCACTACTGTCCCATCTGTGCACCTTTCCCACATGTCACATCCATACAGTTTTGCACCATTTTGTGGTTCCTATTGTTTTTCCTGCTATGTTTGTTTTGGATTTATTTTCTTTTTCTTGGCATTGCTTTGGTGGTTCTTTTGCTGCTGTTTGTGTTAAACATTGCTGTACGCATTGGTTCTTACATTTTTGGCAGCACTTCTTTGCATGTTCCCCCAATGGACACTTATTTTTCCTTTGTACTGTGCTGCTGTTGCTGTTAGCTCTGCCCAGTTCTATATTCAGTGCTGTCTTCATTGCTTTTTTCAAAACTGTCTTCTTTGCCAGGCTATTTCCAGGCTATTTTTGCACTCCACTCTCAGCCCTGTTTGCACACCTTTGTTTTCACGCAGTATTCAACTTATATTGCCCCAGGGCTATTCCTTTGAATATAGCATGCAAATGGTTCCAGGCTATTTTTGCACACCGGGCAGTGCTAATTTTGCCCCAGGGCTATGTTTTGAATATTGGGCCCCTGATATGTAACATGCTTCTTTTGTGTTAGGAGTTCTAAAGGTACATCAAGTAATATGACATTGTGGATTATTAATTATGTTGTATAGTGGCTCAAAATCTGACATTTTATTTTATAAGAAATGTTGGGAAAATATTTCTGTGTTTATACTGTACCTTAGCCACCTTTTGGCATGAATTCCTGCAACTTATCATGCATACATTCTAGTAAGGGTCTTAAACTGCTAAATGTGGAATGGTTTGGTTAATTTATTTTTAGTTAAAGGGAGTTACTATTTAAAGAGCTGATAGAACTAAATATTCCTCACATTTCTCTCTAAATAACCTTACTCTCTTATTAACCCTTTCACTCCACTAGGTCAGGTCTGTGGTTTCTGCATTTATTATATATCTTACTGCCATTATTTGTATAATGCTTGCCATTATTATTTGTTGTTTCTACTCATTGGCCCAGATATTCAAAAGGGTTACGCATGGTGCAACAGTGTTGCACCATGCACAACCCACTGATGCGCCCCGGCGCAATATTCAAAAGGGAAAAGTGTGCCTCACAAATCCCTATGTGCCAGAGTGCATCAGTAATGTATGCAGGCACAGGTGGGGGGGCGTGCCCATGCATAACCTACACAGCCCGATATTCAGCCCGGGATGTGCAGAGTCATGCATGAGCAACCTCACTACTGCACAAGTTACACTCAAAGAAAGGAATGCGATGGCCACCCACAGGTGAGCTGCCACTGCAGGGTGCAACATGGCAGCTGCCACCGTGAGGGCCACCAGTTCCTGCCGCACCTGGCGGCACCCCCATGCCCCATCGTGGACATCACTATAGCCCCCAAGTCCAATATCCCTGGTGGTCCAGTGGACCGCACTGAGCCCGATCCGCGGGCATCATGAATAGAAACCCTCCCAAGTCCAATATCCCTGGTGGTCCAGTGGACCACACTGAACCGATCGTGAGCTTCATGAATGAAACCCTCCCAAGTCCAATATCCCTGGTGGTCCAGTGGACCGATCAGGGCATCAGTACCCTTCAGATATGCCCTACCACCCGGTGGTCTAGTGTACCCCACCCACCCTCCCACTGAGCCCCACCGCGCTCCCCGTCAGCGGTGGGTTGCAGCACCACCGCCTGCCACCTACTTCGCCCACCGACTGACAGCTCAGTAGGGCTACATGCCCATTGGTTCACAGCGGCAGGCCAATGGGCGTGCGTATACCGTACTACTCAGTCGATATGTGGCAGATGAATTCATTCACATATCGGATTGAAATAGTACAATAATGGGCTGCATGCCCATTGGCTCATGCTGCAAATCAATGGGCATGCAGCCCTACCGAACTTTCAGTCGGCAGGTGGCAGGGGTGGCAGGTGGTGAGGCTGCCATCCACCGCTGACGGAGGGGAGCGGGCAGGCTCAGTGGGCGGGTGGGTGGGGGTACACTAGACCACCAGGGTAGTAGGCATATCTGAAGGGGTACTGATGCCCGCGATCGGGAAGTGATCTGGACCACCAGGGATATTGGACTTGGGGAGGGCTATAGTGATGCCGTGATGGGGCATGGGGGGGCAACGCCAGGTGCAGCAGGAACTCAGGTGCCACCCACAGGTGGCAGCTGCCATGTTGCACCCTGCAATGAGGCAGCTCACCTGTGGGTGGCCATCACTTGTTCCTTTTTTTGGGGTGTAACTTTGTGCAGGCGCAGGTAGGGGTTGCGCATGCATGACTCTGCACATCCCAGGCTGAATATCGGGCTGTGCAGGTTATGCATGGGCACGCCCCACCACCTGTGCTTGCATACATTACTGATGCACTCCGGTGCATCGGGATTTGTGCAGCGCACTTTTCCCTTTTGAATATCGCGCCAGGGCGCATCAGTGGGTTGTGCATGGCGCAACATTGCTGCGCCATGCGCAACCCTTTTGAATATCGGGGCCAATATTGTATTTTTGTAGCACTGCTGTACTGTTCCTTTATTTGTATTACTGTACCCACGTTTCTGTTGTTCCATGGTTCTCTTTTTGTTGTACTCTCTTGGGTCGTGCCTGAAAATAGTCTTTTTATGGCTAGTGCACCTACCAGGTTAACAAAAACTAAAATAAATAAAAGTAGCAGACAGGAAAATGTTACAAATTTTAAGAAGTAGTTACTGTAGTTGTAACTTTTTATTCTTATATTATTGTTCTTGTTTCCCTAGCACATTAGAAAGATTTCCATGTGATAGTATTATCCTTAATGTGTGGAATAGCACTCGGCCAGGCAGTTGATATATCTAGTTCTGTTTCTCCCACTATACCATCAACACTGTGACCTCACTGACAGTAACATCACAGGTGAATGACCTGGCAGGTACTGACTGGGTCTTTCTTAGCAGCTGTGATATCACAGTCTGTGATTTCACAATACTGATAATGTAATGTGAGGAACAGAGCTAGATATGTCATTTGCCAGGCAGAGTGCTGTTGCAGGGTGCAGACATCCAGGGTGCAGAAGTGGCATGGCAGGACAGCAGCACCAAGGGGTGTGTGTGCCCATGTAGCCCAGTGTGATGTGCAGAGCATGACCCCCACATGTCACATGCATGCAGAACACCACATACCACAGCAGTGTAGGGCTGTGAGGAGCCATGTGCTACCACAACACAGGCCCACAGTCTGTGTGGGAAGACTAGGCAGTGTCTAGATGCACTGTACCACAGGCATCAGTTGTGTGCAAAACCCACCCCAGCAGCGTAGCACCATGGGAAACCCATGGCCATGTGTCCCTTGGACCAGTGACATGATACCAGGCAAGTGGACATTTGTTGATGATCCAGTGCTGTATAGGTCACCAAATCTGCCCCACCTAGCATGGAAAGTTACACAGGCAGACTACAGAGGAGCATACTCAAGTGCCACATCCTGCTGCCCATCACCGCTGTCCTGGTCCTGACACCTGGTTACCTGGGTCCTCTGGCTGTGCCCCTGGTGCATGTCACTGGCATTATGGTCTGCAGAGTAAAGGGAATAGACCAGGGTCAGTACCATCATGAACAGCAGTATCCCCCCAACCCATGCCAGGTACACAAGGTGCAACTGTCATACAGTGTAAGGTTACCTCCCCAGGATGAAGATGTCTCATGGTGCATATGTGCACTGTAGGTGCAATGTACATGCACCACACAGCCAGTGCCAGACAAAACTGACAACTGTCACATGGGTCCAGCAATGCACGTCACATGTACTCCCACAGACATGGGCTCCACTGTACCCATAGTGATGCACATAGTGCACTACATGGGACATACCTAGCAGCATGTCAGGCAAGCATGCAGTGACCCTCAGAAACATATGTACCCACATGTGTAGTGTGTACATGGCTGCACTCACCCATTGACATGCAAAAGGCACAGCTCTGAGAAACATGCCAACTTACCTGGCGCAGGCACAATGCCATCCTGCAATATGCAACTGAATCGCTCCAGTCACCGTCACTCCTGGTGCTGTAGGTCGAGGTACTGGTGCCATCACTGTTCCCCATTGTGATCCAACCCTGTGCATTGGGAAAGATGGCATGCAATCGAGGCCCACAACTGGCTCGGAGCCTGTCCCCTCACACAACTCCTTGAATAGCTGGCATTCTCTAGCCATGACTAGCTGGACTAAGTTGGCCATCTTGGCCTCCCCCCACCTCTGGTCCCTCTGTACTACAGCTCTCATGTGCCTTCCAGTTACCATTTTTGAGATATGCAAGCCTTTTGGCACCACCCTCACACTACTGTTGCCTGGAGCTGTGTAGGCCACAAAATGAAGTGCGTGTACATTAGCACCACACTAGCTGTGTATGATGTGGTGCAAAATGCCATAGTGCCACACTAAACCAGATGGCCACTAGTGAGCATGCACAACCCTTGCATGACTGTCATCGTGCATGCCCTCTAGGAGCTGCTCTAAATTATGTAGCCAAGTGCAAAACAATTAGTGCTGCGCCACAGCGCAAACACTTTGCCCGGCACAATAACATTTGGCCTATGCTAAATTGTGCAATATTCAAAGGTGGTGTGCAAATGAGCCTACTTAGGCAATCAGAGTGCAATCCACCACATTAGCATCTCATTCCAGCCTCATTTGCATGCATTATCATGTGTGGATTGTCCAGCCGGGGCTGTTTAAGGTGTGCCTCAGCACCACCTGCTGAACTTCCTGGAACTGCAGGTAGAAGTAAGAAAACTTTGCTGATAACACTAGGCCTCAACATGTCCCTGGACATGACTTCCACAGGTACAGGTAGGTGTCCCTAGGTCATTACTATGCTATATTACTCTGCAACATTGAGTGCATACTGCTACACTGTCATGGGGCCACAGTTCATGTGCAGGAACATCAATGTGATGTCATGTATCAGATACTGCAGAACAGTGCTATCACAGATGCAGCAGGACCAGCATGAAGGTGTGTACAGTCATATTGCTGCACTGTTGTTGTGTCATGAAACGTGTATGCTGTGACAGTGGCTATGGATGAGCACATGACACACATATGGATGCCCATGTGCATCCACAGGTATGCAGTATGGTCTCGGGGGTCACAACACACAACATAGACATACTGTTCAAATGACTGGTGCAATCCCACCATTATGTGCATGTGTACCCCATGCTATGCTATGCATTGCCCATGGCACATTGTGCACTCTGCCATCATCATCAGTCCATTCAGCCACTTCCTGGATCACACCTGTTGGTGTGCAGGCAACACACAGATCCTGGTGCTGCCCTCACAATGCAGGGTGATGCTTGTATCCCTATTGCACATAAACACCATCATGTGGTAGGCACCACCAGATAGACATATGGAGGACATTGTTGGGCATGTTTGGCATGTGGGGTAGGCATTGACCCCAGATCCCTGTGTCTCATGGCCATAGGCTATGCCATGCTGTGACCCTTCAGTTGTGTGTCTTGACCTTCCCCCCCACACACACACACATGTACACACACACACACACACACACACACACACACACACACACACACACACACACACACACACACACACCACACACACTATAGGACACCCACTGATCAATTGCAACTTACCTCTCCACACAGGTGCCTCTGATGGAAGGGTGAGGGTGTGGTCCCACAAGTTATCCAGGGAGGAGCTGAAGGCCTTGTCTGATTAATACAAGTCAAGGGAGCAGGCAACATGGCATTACAAGACCACAGATGCCACTGTGCATGACATTTGGGACCAGATAACAGCAGAGGTGAATGCAGTGGGTGGATGTTGCCACATGATGGATGCAGTGTGCAAGTGGTGGCATAACCTGCAGTGCAGAGCAAAGGATAAGGAGGTACCATGCCTCCATGCACTGCAGGGCACAGGGGGAGGACCGTGGCCAGTGGAGCGTGCAACAACAGACCCTATTATGGAGATGGTGGCATCAACAATCCAGTCTGTGGCCATGGCAGGTGCCGAGGGTGGTGGCTGTGAAACACCACTGGAGTTACACCAGGCATATGAGTTCAGAGTTGTGCACCACCATGGTATGTATGTCACTTCATTGGTTTATGGGTTGCACAGCCTGTGTTGTAGCATGCTGCTGCCCTGGCCTGTGCACACATGTATGAATTGTGATGGCCTGGGTGCAGTATGGCAAAGTGGAGTGGTGTGTCCTATGCAGTGCCAGACCTTCAGCATGTGCCATAATGACATAGTCATGGTGTACTTGCAGACTCTGTCACAGTGCCTCTGCACATAATGTGTTTGTTGGTAATTATACCTTCACCATGCAGTGCTGCGTGCTGCCACATGTGTCACTAGATGCTGCACCTATTACCTCCTTTTGAGTGGTGTGCTGCACATGTGTGTGGTGTGTTGCCAACACTTGGTGATGGTTCTGTACATGCCAAGGGGATCCACATTCTGAATGTGGCTGTGCGTGTACCTTGGCTGTGTGTGTATATGCACTTTGGTCACATTTCTTGGTTTTGTACTGTGCATCATTGGCAGCACTGGTGTGGTTTGCATGTGGCCACACTGGTATGTCCCATATCACACTTACAGTGTTCTTCTCTGCCACAGTGCATGGTAATGACCTCACAGCAGAGGAATGGTGGGAAGAGGGGGAGGAGTGCCCATCGGCATCCCTTGTGCAGAGGCTGCAGACACAAGCAGCTGCTAAGGGCATGTCCATGGCCACAATATTTGGGGATGTTTCTGATGATGTTGATGATGTGGAGATGTACATCCCTACAGAGGATTACTTTGCCAAGCCTAGCGGTCTGGGAGGGTACTCCCCATCAGACATTGGACTAGGCTTAGAGGACCTGTTAGGGGCTGACAGCAGTGGCCTCCGAGCACCCTCTGCACAGACACCCAGCATCTTTAGTGCTGCCAGGGTTGTCTGTGATATATGCCCCCAGTACCGCTACTGCCAACATGACCATCACCACCATCACAACCACTGCCACTAGTGTGGCTACCATGTCTGTGGCCACACACACACCACCCAGCCTACATGACACCCTCCTGTGAACTTCCATCCTGATGGTCCAGAAACCCACATGCGTGACATGTGGGCCACGACGGGCACTGGGTCCAAACAGTGGTGACAAGAATAGCGTTGGCATGGTGTGCATGGTCAACACAGTGTATTTTTTTAGTGGGGGGCCTTGCCCCCTGCACCCCACAGACTTAAATATTCTTAATCCGGGGGAGCAGACCTCGGGGAAAGTTAAAATACATGGAGCAGTTACTGCCCCATGCAAAAAAAAAAATTAAATCCCGAGGTATGCTGAAAGGTTGGAGACCAGGATGGCAGGACCCTGGTCTCCACTACTGCTGGCCAAGCTGCTCAATGCTCCAGCCCTCCACACCACAGGAGCAGCTTGGTCAGCCTCCTGGCTCCTGGTGCTATTAGGTTATTTCAACACCCCGGACAGCAACCAGGGGAGTGCTTACAGCAAGTGCTGTAAATCCCTCCTCACTGTCCATGTGAGAGCTTTCCAGACTAGCTCTGTATAGAGCGACACTATTCTAGTAGCACTCACCTGATGGGGAATTGCCACAGTGGGCAGTAAGGTGGTGCAGCACACAACCACACTGGGTGTGGGCCACTCCCACACCACTGATTGCCCCCACCCACTGTCCAGGGTGTCCAAGAACCCCAGGGACAAGGATGCCTCTGTATCCCAGCATCTCCTATGTTCTGTGCTCCAGTCACAGACAGTTGCACAGCGGGAGCTGCATGCCTTCAGAAGGGAGGTAAGGCAGGAACTTGCCCACCTCCAGGAGGTGGTGTACAATGACCTAATATGGGCATAACAGCCATGCAGAGGAGCATCAGGCACAGTACCTGAATGCCCTCCACCAAGTCTATGATGACCTCACTGTGGCTGTGAGGGAGCTCACAGCCACAGTGAGAGGTTGGAATGGCTGGGCAGCATTGCACCAGCGTCACATGCTGGTGGCATGCTGGTAGTATCCCTTGGTGTGCCTCCACACTACAGAGTAGCAGGTCGGGGTCAGCCAGCATCACTGTCACACCATCATCTGTGGGCATGCCACAGAACACTGAGAAGTAATCTTCACTGGCTACACCAAGCCGGTGCCATGGCAGGGCTCATTCCAAGGCCTCCCCATCCCTGCATTCATCACATATCAGCTCCTCAACCCGCAGTACACCCCCCCGCACTACCTCAGTAGGGCATCTGTGAGGATACGTGGTGGGAGACAGCGATGATGCCATGTGTGTGCCACATCTTCTTGCACCCTTCACTCACCTGCACCCCTCACATACACCTCTGTGTACATAGTCACTTCCCACCACATTCCCTGTATCACCTGTGTGCCATCCTTTTGTTTGCATTGTTCATATCCTGTCACCATTCTGTGTATGTCAATCTACTATTTATACTGTAAAAACACATTTGAAATTATGACTGTTGTCCATTTTGTTTTCGCTCACCTGCCCATCCAAGTCAGGGTTCTTATGACATTGAGCCTGTGCTCCTGGGCCCTCCTGGCCATCTGTGGGTCACGCCTATCAAGTTGCTCCACTATCCCCTGGACCTCTGGCTCAATGTCACTATCTGCATGTTGCTCAGGTTCTGTCAGGTGTATTCCATGATTTAGTGCCATGTTGAGCAATATACAACAAGATAGGAATATGCGGCCTACCCCCTGAGGGTCATATTATAGAGCACCACTGGAACGGTCAAAGCATCAGAATCTCATTTTCAGCATGCCAAAGACATACTCAATAATATTCCATGTTGCAATGTGTGTCTCATTATACTTCTCCTCAGCCACATTAGCTGGCTGGAGGACTGGAGTTAGGAGCCAGGGCCTCAAGAGATAGGCCCTGTTGCCTGTGGAAACATTAACAGTGGTTAGTATGTGTATACTGTGTCACACACCCTGTCCAGTTTATGGCACCTACTGTTTCAGTCTTCCTGTGCACCTGTGCACCCTCCTCTCCCGCCCCCTCCCTATCTCCTTTGTGTGCTCTTCTGTGGCACTGTCCCATCATTGGGGGGACTGTGATTGTGCCTGCTGCAGGTACTCAACAACAAGATGTCAACTGGGTATTGTGCCTTCCTCAAATTCCTAGCACAGCTGGGACTGGTGTCATATGAAGCTGGAGAACTGAGCAAGGACATTGATGATGTGCCCAGTTGTATCACACACCACCTGGCAATTTATGGAGTAGTAACCCTTCTTGTTGAGGAAGGTGTCAGTTACTTCACCAGGTGGTGCATGGATGACAACATGGGTACAGTCAATGGCACCGAGTACTGCTAGTAGGTGCACAACCAGATAGCATTGTTGCATGGTTTCTCTGTACTCTGCTGCCATGCTGAGGAATATGATGAATTCACCAGGATGTGGCAGCAGGGCATCTAGGATCTGGGTCAGAAGGTGCAATGTGGCAAACTGCAGTATGCTGATGGTATCTCCAACCAGTGTCTGGAAGGACCAAGTGAATAGAAAGCACATCACAGCTGTCTTTTTCCTCAACTGACATGGCATGGCTGCACTGGGTGGTAGACTGCAGCTGCTCATACAGGAGCTCACAAAGCTGCCTCAGCAGGATCCTGTTCAGTTTGTACCAGCCCACAAGGTAGTCATCTGGACCAGTACATTCTGTGTGCAGCATATCTCTTCCTTGGCGTACAGTGTGGCCCAGTGTGGTCTTGATCCCTCTCTTCCCCCTCCAGCACGGCTGCCATTAGATGGATCATTGCTGAGTTGTTGCTTACCACCATGTTGTCGGTAGCTGTGTTCACAACCCCCTCTGTGGTTTGCCCTGAGTTTAAACAACCTTTTTACAGGTGGCAAATAGCAGCAGGCTACGGGTTGCACTAACACATGTTGCATGGCACTATACTTTTGAATATACCATTGTGCGCATATTCATGTTCGCACCCCTCACTTTGTCCCGTGCATACATTATCTTTTAACGCCGGCGCTATTGTGTTGCGCTGGTGCTATTTGGCCTTTTGAATATGGCAGCCCTGTGCAAATGTGGCGCAATTGCAGCACCATTGATTTACACCTGGTGCTAAGTTTTGAATATCTGGCCCCAGGTCTCTAGTGAAAGGAACAGCTGAGTTATAATAAAATAAATTCTGAACCATTCAAATAAAATCCCCCCCCCCAAATTTCTCAAAATGTTAGGAATAGCAAGAAAATTCTATGAATGCATAATTTGCCAATTTAATCTAGCATGATTGTTGTCCCTTTTGTTTCACACAGAAAAGTTATTGCCCCACCATATGCAATGACTTCACTATCTGACAATACTATTATACATGATTTATGCACCCACTTCAGAATTACTGTCAGTGAGTGAAAGGGCATTGTAAGTGTTGCTCAACTGCAGTATGTCAAGGTGCTATCATTTTCCATCATAAAGGATATCTAAAGAATATTCTGTATCAATAATCGAACACATGCTAATGTACCGTGTGAAATTAATTTTCCAACTACTTTATCTGATAATCAAAGCAATCTTTAAAATTAATCAAATACTTTGCTCTACAGCAGAAAATAATGTATTTCTTCACTTGTATTTCCTATATAAAAGTCTTCAGATTCTGAATATTTATTAGTCTTCATTTTTGGAATTATGAAACAGACTGCACAATGTCAGACAGTGTTTGACTCAAATGTAATACCTTTTAAAATTAAGTGATTAAAAATGTATAGTCCTGCCAAATTTTATTCCTAAATTATTCATGTAAATTTTGATAATCTGCCAGCATTTTACTTATTGCTCTGCTAATACAATGACATAGCAGAACTTGATACATTTATCTTTTTAGAAGTGCATTTGTCATATTTTAGAGGAAGCTGCCAGCATTAAATGGGCAGTGACTTCTGCAGTCCTTCTTATGTGTGTTTGTGAGACAGTGGGCATAATTCAACAGAATGTAGGAAATTTGTGTATTTTACTACAGTTAGAACAGTGACTTCTATTACAGTTAGTGTTTAATAAAAGTCACAGTCAGAATTTACAAGTTCTTAAAGAGATGTTGAGTCCTCAAAGAAAACTTTGAAAAACATAATATTTAGGTACAATTCAGTTTGCATTTATTTATTTATTTATTTATTTCCGAGTTTAACCAGGAAGGCATACTGAGCAGGGTTGCTCGATTCCAGATGTGACCTGGGGGACAAGTCCCAAGAAAAATAGTACATCACAGGGTACAGTAGTTAAACATCACAGTGGGGGGGGGCACCTGCTATACAGACAATCAGCAGATAGAAACAAAGGGAACAGAGGAGGGGGAATATACAAATGGATAAAATTACACAGAAACCCATCTGAGAACACAAAATCCAAGTACATAGTGGGAGCTAACTAAAGCAAGAGAAGCTGGAGGAGAAGTGGATGCTGAGTAGGAGATTGAGGTGGTGGGGGTTGGGTGAATGTTGTGTATCAGCTGGCAAGGCATTCCAAAGCTGGGGGATACAGAATTTGAATGCTGCCTGCCCTTTGGTTGTGCGCACAAAGGGGACGTGGAGGAGCCTGGGGTCCGTGCTTCTGAGGGAGTAAGCAGGGGGAGGTTGTTGGGAGAGGACAGAGGCCAGGTAAGAGGGAAGGGTCTGGGACCAATATTTGGCTGTGGACCTAGCACAGTGGGTTAATCTGTGGTCTTGGAGGGATGGCAGGGCTAGGGAACTGTATAAGGCGCAGTGGTGGGTTATTTGTGGGCAGTCAAGGATAAAGCGACAGAAGGAGGGGAAAAGGGTGTCAAGGCTGGCTAAGGAGGAGGAGGAAGCAGTAGCATAGACTATGTCGCCATAGTCAAGTATTGGGAGGATCATCTTTTGAACAATAGCTTTCCTGGCTGGAGAGGGGAGGCAGCCTTTGTTCCTATACAGGGCACTAAGTTTAGGGAGTAGTTTCTTATTGATGGAAGCAATATGAGAGGTGAAATCTAGGTGCTGATTGAGCCAGGTGCCCTAAGTATCTGAAAGTGGTGCATACTTCCAGGAGGGTCCCATCCAGTGTTTGGAAAGGGGGGCAAGGGGCTTGGCAGGAGAGTCTTTGCTGTGAGCCGAAGGTTAGCAACATAGTTTTCTTAGGGTTTAGGAATAGTTGGTTTGACCAGAACTAGTCCTGGATGGCATTGAAATCCCGCTGTGGTAGATTAGCCACTTCACTTGTGGAAGGGCCCGTGGCATACAGCACTGTGTCATCCGCATACATTTGGATGAATGAGTAACAACAAGCTGATGGGAGGTCATTTAAAAATATGGAGAAGAGCAGTGGGCCCAAGACTGAGCCTTGGGGGATGACAGCAGTAACTGGTAGGGGGTTAGAGATGTGTGAGGTGATTTTTACAGCCTGCTTATCCACCAGGTAGTCATGGAACCAGTTGGAGGCCGGCTTGGACAGACCGGCATCTTTTAGTTTAGCAAGGAGCAGAGTATGGGAGATGATGTCGAAAGCCTTGGCCAAGTCTATAAAGGTGGCAGAGGTGATGTGGCCCTTTGTCCATGCCGATGAGTATATCATCAGTGGTTTCAGCAGGGAAGTGATAGTTGAGTATGATTTACGAAAACCAGATTGGTATGGGGTGAAGGCATCCAGACAGGGAGAGAGTTGGGCAAGGACAAGACATTCCTGTAGTTTTGCCAGAATCGGGAGTAGGGAGATGGGACGATAGTTACCTGGTGAGGAGGGGTCACCCCCTTTTGGGAGTGGTATGACAGTAGCCTGTTTCCATTCGGTTGGTAATTGTCTAATGAGAAGGAGAGGTTGAATAGATCAGCTAGTGGGGCGGCTATGGCTGGAGCGGACAAATATAATATCTTGGCATCCAGGGCCATGGGGCATTTACCTTTGTTAGGATTCAGAGATCATAGGGATTTGAGTACTTTGGCCAGGGATACAGGGTGAAAGTAGAAGCTGTATAGTCGGTAGGAATACTCTTGGTGGGGGGGCACGGAGTAGGTGGGTGCTGGCGGGATGATAGGAGCGAGTCAGCACAGCTGGAGAAGTAGGTGTTGAAAGCAGCAGTAACCTCTCAGGGATTGGTGATGGTAGTGCCCTGTATTGACAGTGTCAGTGGTGGCAGCTGGGTAGGGGGGGAGAAAAGGGATTTGAACGATTTCCAAAAGTTTGTCGGGTGGTTAAGGTTTGCGCTGAAAGCCGATAGGAAGTAGTTCTTTTTGGCCCGGTGAATGAGTTTAGTGCAGGAGTTGCGGTGGACTCTGTAGAATTGGAAGGATGTCTGGATGCCCAGTTTCTTGCGAGCTTTCCATGCATGGTCCCTGGAGTGGCATTGGCTGATGAGATCAGCAGTGATCCAGGGAAGGTGGGCGCCTCTGACCCTTTTTGTGTGGGGGGGCATGGTAGTCCCATACTTTTAGGAATTTGGCCTTGAAAGTTTTGAATGCGGAGTCAATAGATGGGGCCGCTGGGATGAAGGACGAGTCTATGTATCCTAGGTCCTACAAGAACGATGCTAGGTCCAGGGAATTATATGACCTTGTGCACAATATCTTGGGGGGGGGGCGGCGGGCCTGTGCACTTCTGATCATGAAGATCATGTGGTGAACACTTAGGGAGTCTGGGAGCAGGCCTGCATGTAGGATCCTGTGTGGGTGGGAGGATAGGACCCAGTCCAGGAGTGAGTGATTTTGCATTTTGTGGTTTAGCCGGGTGGGGTTCACAATTAGTTTTGTGAGATTTAGAGCCTTGATCTTGGTCTTGAGGTGGGCCTTATCTTTGGCTAGCCAGTTGTGGTTAAAATTGCCAATGGCATGAAGCTCGCCTCCCGTGGTTAAGGTCTTTAGAGTGTCCAGGTGAGCTAGGATGTCAGGCAGGGGGATGCCGGGGGGGGCAGTAGGTACCTGCAGTGTACACTGGGGTGGTAAACGGGAGTGAGAGTTTGATTAGGAGAGAGTCGATGTGGGCTGGAAGGGACAGAATTTGCACCATGAAAAACTGCAGCCTAGAGGAGATGTACATGGCTGTTCCACCACCTCTCTTTTTCCCTAGTCAATCATGTCTGATGATTGAGTAGCCAGGGGTGAATACTTCAGCATCGGTGTGATGAGGCTTTAACCAGGTTTCAGATATGATCAGAATATCAGGGCAATGGGATAGGGCAATTGGTTGTCGCATAGTTATTTTGTTTAGTAAGCTGCAGCAGTTGAGGTGCAAGAGCCTGAGACCTTTAGGGAATGAAAATGGGGTGGGAGCATTTGGGGGTGGGTCCAGGGTTGGCCTCAATATCCCCGGCCAGGAGGAGTAGCAGTATGATATACTGTTTGGATTTATGCCAGAGGTATTTGGACCTGGGGGTAGGGGTGGTATCTGAGAAGGTGGGCAGAGGGCTATGGAGGGCTGGGATGCAGAGAACAGTATGACCTGGGTGAAAAGAGGGGGCAGGATGGTAGCGTTAATGGCCCAGTTATGCACTTTGGCATGGACTTGCTGTTGGTGAGAGTTTGCATAGTTGGGCTGAGGGATAAAGCAAGGGGCATGAGTGGGGGTGGTTCCTATTTCAGGAGGACAGCTGGGGGAAGGGATACCAGTGAGGCAAGTGAGAAAAATAGCAGGGGTAGAAAAGGCAGCATATTGGTGAAAATAAGTGGAGAAATGCTTGAGCAGAGGTATAGCAGCCACTAGTGGTGGTAGCTGATAAGCTGAAAATGGGAGAGTGGGCTGATAGGCTCTGGAGTCATGTGAGTGATCACTATAAAGCGAGGAGCTCACCAAGGCCGGTGGTGGGGGTGGTGGGGCTAACACAGACTCCGATTCAGAGGAGCGTCCGTACCTTCACAAGCAGCTTCGGTTGGGGCGGCGTTTTCGGATGCACTGGCTGGCTGGGGAGGGCAGCTCCAATCTGTTACCCTCGCAGCCCCGCTTCACAAGCAGCTTCAGTTGGGAGGCATCTTTGGATGCACTGGCTGGCTGAGGAGGGCAACTCCAATCTGTTACCCTCGTGACCCCACTTCACAAGCAGCTTCGGTTGGGGGGGCATCTTTGGATGCACTGGCTGGCTGTGGAGGCCAGTTCCAATCTGTTACCCTTGCAACCCTGCTTCACAAGCAGCTTCGGTTGGGGGGGGTCTTCAGGTGTACTGGCTGGCTGGGGAGGGCAGCTCCAATCTGTTACCCTTGTGACCCCACTTCACTAGCAGCTTCGGTTGGGGGAGGCATTTATGCACTGGCTGGCTGGGGAGGGCAGCTCCAATCTGTTACCCTCGCGACCCCGCTTCACAAGCAGCTTCGGTTGGGGGGGTGTCTTTGGATGCACTGGCTGGCTGGGGAGGGCAGCTCCAATCTGTTACCCTCATGACCCTGCTTCACAAGCAGCTTCATTATTTTTTCTGCACATTATTTATTACTGAGGAAATTTGCATAAATGCATGATCTTTATGCTTCAGAGTTCATCTGCCTCTGTAGCTTACCCCCTACTTCTTGTCATAATCCTCTGTTGTTACATCACAATCTGTTGCCTTGGGAGTAACTGTGATGTCACAAGCAGTGTATTTTGACTTCAGGTAAGGAGAAAGCAACAGGAGTAGATGAACTCTTCAGGAGCAAAGATCCTGTTTTCATGCAGATTACACTAGTAATAAATAATGGGGAGGAGGAATACAGAACTAATGAGAAATACAAGCCGAACTGTGTCTAAATATTATGGTTCAGATTCACAAACTATTTGGACCGACGCAAGCACAGGGCACATGGGGCTTGCAGCAGTCCACGGCTGAGTGGCAAGGCACACAGTTGGTGAATCCCCGGCCTGATGTTAGACCAGATTTTTGCTGGTCTACTGCTGCTTCCCTCCTAATGGTGTTTGCATCACATGCCTGGCACAAGCCACTGTAAATGGGGTAAAAGATCGTAAATGCACTTGACCTTTTCGACTAGAGTGCATGGTGTGCCAAGGTGGATGGCATAGCACTGGGGCAGATGCAGGCTTGGCACAAGCCGTGCATCCCCTTCTGGGAATCGGGCCATATGTTTTGTTAAAGTTCTTCTGAACGCATCAGCTGCTCTTTAATTATTTCTTAGTCACACTCTAGAGTATGCAACTGTGCTTTAGGGGGCTATGCTCCATAGCTATAGAACTGTTTTTCTAAAAGTATTCTATCAATGTATTCTGTGCCAGTATTTAAAGTTTGACTGAAAGTTGATTTATTTATGAATGTTTCTAAAAATATTATACAGGATTAACCACAATTTATCTTTTTGTGAAGCTCTTTAATTCTGCAGTAATATGTTATACAGTACTAATAATGAACTACATGTAGTTAGTGTCCCTGTTCTTGGCAAAATGACATGATGAAAGAGCTCATAATTGCAACCCTATGAGCCACAGCAGTCATGACTTCTAAAATGCACAGCATCAACCCCTCTGAAAAATTAAATTATTCCATCTTACATGGGACAATGACATGTACAGTTTGTGTCCCTGTTTTTGGCAAAATACATGATGAAAGAGCTTATTATTGCAAATCTATGAGCCACAGCATTCATGGCTTCTAAAATATGCAGCATCAACCCATCTTAAAAATTAAGTTATACCATCTTAAGTGGGACAATGGTAGATGTCTGCCACTTGCACTTGTAAAATTAAAAACAAAAAAACCCAAATGAATTTATACTCTAGGGCCACCTGAGATGTTTCCTGTTGTACGTGATGAAGAGTCATACTGTGGTGCTCTCACAGACATGATTATTAGTAAAAGGGACAGACATAACATTTCTCAATATGTAACACTGTGTTTTCCTTTTAATTTTTAACCAAGGCTTTTCCAACCTAGATGCGGCATTTGACTTTTACACAGGCATACTGCTTCTTTCCAATTTTACAGTTGGGTGAACAGAATCACAGAGCAGTTAAATAGTTTGCTTGAGGTCACTTAGCCTCTCAGTCGCTAGTCAATTTGACTCTTCATTGACAACATACTATATATACTGGATGGGATACTGTCAGTAAATCAGAGTGAAGAGCTGCTGTACAGAAACAGTAACAAAATAGTAGTGGGAAAAGTTAAGACCAATGATCCAACATTTCTATCCCCTGCTATTTTAACAATTATATCCAGATATGCCTTTATGCCTTCTCACAGTACTATACTCATCTTAATTTAGTTTGACAATTGTTCCTGTTTCTGTTGCCTCTTTAGGCAACCACCTCTACATTCCATTCTATCTCTTTGAAGAAATACTTCATAACCATCCAGTCACATACTTTCTCCTTGCAGCTTCCCCCATTCCCTCCTGTTTCTTAAAAAAATATGAATAAGCTGCTTGCATCCACTATACCTTTTCTATTTCCTTGATTATAAAACAATGGCTAGAAGTGGTGCAATATGATTGACTGGAAACCCTCACACATGAGAAAACCACACAATTTAAGCTTAAAAAACATTTCTTTAAAAAATAAAAACAGGTGTGTTTAATAATAGCCGTAAGGCATTTCATGGGTTGAGATAACTTCATTTATGTTACCATAAGGCCTAATGCTTCCTGATCCCCCAAGGTTAGATTAAATTATTTTAATCCAATGCTTGATCATGGCTTGATGCTTATTGGGGAACAGTTATGAATGGTATACCTCATAATTTCAAAGCACAAAAAAATCTATTCTGAAAAAGGTTATCCAGTAGCATGCAGCAGTCCAACGGTGCTCATAGATACTGCTATCCTAGTTTGCTACTATAATGGAGTTTGCCCTTTAAGGGGCAGACCAAGCTGTCCTGGTGTCCCCCTTCCCTTTCACCTAAAGATGGTGTGCTCAGAGGGAAGGGGGGAAGGTAAGGGGAGGAACAGCTGAAGACAGAACAATAGGCAAGCAACAGGAAGGGGAGGGGCTAAAGGAGGCACAAAAGGATCAGCACAGTGCTGGTTCAGCCACTTTTGCTGAAGTTTTTTGATCTTATTGAAACTACAGCACGTCAGATTGGTAGTATAGATTGTGGGAGCAGAGGATTGCACAAGGATAACAAGGTAAGAGAAGCTAGGTTGTTTAAAAAAAAAGAATATATATTGTTTATATATACTGTATATATGTGTGAAGAAACGCTTTAGAGGTTGTTCTTGAGTCAATAAGCTGTTGTGATACAAAAAAATAGATATATAAGAGTGAGGCTGTTTTAAGAAGGACAGGAGGCATTCCTAAAGAGACTGTGGTGCATTGATCGAGTGGCAGGGTTAACAAGTTAGAGTAGAACTGAAATGCAAGAGATGTAGCTGCTGATGGCAGGCCTGGGCCCATGACAGCTGAGGAGTTTGTTGCATATGGCTCTTAGTGCCAGAGCAGCATGCGGTGGGTTTTTTGGCCAGCAGCAGCCCAGCGAATAACAGCAATTGTCCATCATTGTTTGGTGGAGAGAACGAGCAGTTACAGCTGAGCAAATTTTGTGGCACTGGCCACTAAAGCTGGGAAGAGCATGCTTTGGTGTTTGCCGACGAGGAGCCTAGAAATAAAACAGTGGAGAACCATGCTCGGGGGGGGGGGAGCCAGTGATCTGTGAGACTGAGGACAAGGCACAGTTCGAGTGCTTGCCTGGCAGGATCTTTTAAAAAAAAAGGGGAAAAATGATGAAGGGCATAGGATCAACAGGGGAAGGCCCAATGGCCTACTAATTCAGCTGGTAACATGCCGGTTGCCTGAAAACAGGGGTGGGGGACTTGGGAGAGAGGCCTATGCAAAAGGCATAGAATGGGGCCGCCGGCCAGCTGCGTGGCATGACGTCAAATGCCAGGGGAAATAGGCCACAAAAAATTAATGGTTTCCAGTTTGGAGAGAGGGGCAGTAGCCCAGCTGAAGCTAAAAAAGAGGGTTCTATGCTAAGGCATCAGGCCTAGTGCAAGCTGACAGGTGGCCACGGGGCATGATGTCACACACCAAAGGAGGTAGGCCACAATGACCACATTCCAGTTTGGGAAGAGGGACAATAAAACAATGAAAGCTATAAAGGAGGGGCTACACTAAGATATGGGGGGGGACCCATGGTTGCTATGATGCGAGCAGGAAGTGAACACCTGCCCAGGGGACCATGCGGCAAAAGGAAGCATAGATAAAAAGGGAATTTTGCAGAGAGCGAGGGTGGGCTGATAGGCCCAGAATGGCCACGGGAGGGGCCCAGAGAGAAGGGGACAGCTACAGGGGATGGATACTCCTTTGGGGGGGTGGCAGAATGGGTGGAGTGAGCCTGGGAGTAAAAGGGCACAGGACAAGGGGAGGGTGAGGCCCAGAGTGGACACAGGATAGTGGCAGAGGCTCCAAGGAGGGAGTGGAAGGCCTAGGCAACTAAGGGACAGTGGCAAGGGTGGGTTAAAAAAAACCCTAACCCCTCAATGAGGGGAGAGAAATGGGGACCAAAGAAGGCCCGAAGGGTCGGGAACCGACCATTGAGACGCAGAGACATGGCAAGGTGGGCAACAGAGAATTGCCCAGACAGGGTGGAGAAATGACAGCTGCTGCCTTCATGGGGACAACAGGCCATGAAATAGGCCTAAGATCCATAGGCGCTTAGAGTGTACTCTTGCCTCCCCCATACACAGCGACAGGAGCAAGTGAAGTAAAACAGGCCTGGCGATACGAAGGACTAGTTATAATAAGTAGTTTAATACAAACTTTTTGTCAGTTGTCTCTGAAAATTTTCACAGGAAAACAAAGAAACATGGCACCAAAAAAAGAACAGGCCTTCAAAAGAGGATGCCTACAGGGCCATTGTGGAGCTGGTGGAGAAAGCCAACAGAATGTGTCAGATGGTGGAGGGGGAGGAACTGAGGAGATCTGTGGAGATGCAGGAAGTGGAGAAGGGAAAAGGGGGTGGAGGGAAATAGCTGGCAGAGAGGCCATGCAGCCAAACCAGGGTGCAGCCACCACTGATAGTACCACCCATAGCAGCTAGTACAATACCTCCGCAGTCCGATGACCCTGTCACATCATCAGTACCTCCCCAAGAGCAGGTGGGAGTTCCCCTGGAGGAACCCAGACCGGATCCCCCAGCCACAATGGTTCCTATACAGCCATTATTAGTATTACAACCAGCCGTTCAACCGCAGGAGGTCATGCCAGGGCCTCACGAGGACAGCAGGCCATAAGGAGCTGGCAAGGCCACAGGTAATGTACTCGGGTCAGTAGGAGAAAGCATCAAAGAATATATAAGCCAAATTATTTCAGCACTCGGGACAGGGGGGTTAGGCCAGATGGAGTCAGTACTGGAAGAGATTAGGTCAGATAAAGAGATGACAAAGGAAGATGAGAAAGGGAGGGAGAATGTAGGAAAAGGAACAAGGGAGATAGGAACTTCGGGAATGAGAATAGGGGAACATTTACTACTGGCCACGAAAGAGAAAATATGGAAGGGGGAGTACGTGGATATTTTTGCCTTAGTAAGCCGGGAGGTGGCGGCAAAATATGACGAAGCAGAGAATATAGGAAAGAGCAAAATGGCAGAAGCGGTAGTTTTGTTGGGGAAGAAAGAGGAGGACAAATTTACTAAAGGGAAGACTTGGGATGGATGGTTTGTAGGTTTTGCCACGTATTCAGTGATAGTACTGGAGAGGAAGCCAGAGTTGGGCATTCCACTCATCACATACTCCCTGATAATATGGTGGGCGAAGGCAAAGGGAGGGGTGGGGTGGATTTACTATGATGAATTCTTCTGACAAAGGATGCCGACGTACAGGGATGTAAGATGGGACACGAAACGATTAGACTTCTGGACTGACTATGTAACCGACTAGTTCACGCCAGAAGGAGAGACAGGGAAGAGGGGCGTGATGCCTCAGAGGTGTTGTTGGGGTTACAATAGGGCCTTTTGTTCCTGGCCACAATGCCACTTTCGGCATGCATGCCCCTAATGTGGGGGAACACACCCAGCGAGCAGATGCAGAATGACATGGGCACAAGGGGCCCAAGGAGAAAATCAGCAGTTTTTTCAAGAAGGGCAAGGGTACAGGGGACAGGCATAGAACAGAGGGGGGAGAGGCAGAGGACATACGGGTAGAGGGAGTCAGGCTTAATGACCGTCAGGACCAAAAAAATGGCAGGGTCAGGGAGTGTGGCAGAAGGGAAAGGAAGAGGGCAGGGGATCAATTTCAAGAAGCATTAACGCCAATCAAGATAGACGCATGGGAGGGCTGGTTAGGAAGATACCCAGATAGAAAGGTGGCAAAGACAATTAATGCAGGTTTTCAGACAGGTTTTTCATTGCAGTGTGAAGGCCCAATGCAAGCGAGAGAAGCAAACAACCTGGGCTCAGTTAAAGGGAAGAAAGCAGTCTTAAGACAGTAAATAGAAAAGGAAAAGGCAGCTGGTAGAGTAGAAGGACCATACAATACCCGCCATTGCAGAATATGAGAATTTCTCCATTGGGTTTGGTCCCCAAAAAACAGAAGGGAGAATACAGAGTGATTCACTACCTGTCATTTCCAGAAGGGGACTCGACAAATGATTTTATAAGTGAATAACATAGTAAAGTGACCTATGCCACATTAGAAGAGGCAGTTCAGATCATCCAAGTGACTTTGGATGCTTGGATGGCCTAAACAGATATAGAGTCAGCTTTCAGATTGTTTCTGGTTAGAAGGGAAGATTGGAACCTATTGGGATTTAAGATTGGGGGTCAGTACTATTTTGATAAAGCAATGCCCATGGGATGCTCCATAGCATGTGCTACATTTGAAGCATTCAGCACATGCCTACAGTGGATATTTCAGAACAAAACTGGATACAAGACTGTCATACACTACCTGGTTGATTTCCTTTTAATAGGCGGTGGGAGGAGAGAGACAGAAAGAATGTTGGCCAGTAGGAGTCACGTGATGCTGAGGAAGGGATAGGACGTGTTCATCGGAGCTCCGTTCCTTCACCGACTTAAATCAAACAAACACCCAATAAATTTTGCATGTTAACTCCAGCAAACAAAGTATATAGTAATCAGAAAATGCAGAGGTTGTTCTAAGAGCAGATGGAGACAGGCTCACCTCTAAATATGTCCAGTCAGCAATCAGCTACGAAGGCCATACAAGAATCAGAGACCAAGCGCCCTCGCCGCAGCTCTCCTCCCCAGTCATCTCCAGAGGAGCTCTCATCCTCGCATATTTATTCAGAGCTCACTACTATTAAGGAGGCTCTGCTGAAATTAATCGAGGATGTAGCTGATTCTAAACCAGCGCTCACGTAACTAGCCTGAAGAGTGACTGACGTGGAAGCTAGAGTAGCTCCGGTGGAGCGGAAACAGGATAAGATGGAGCCTGGTGGTGGAGCTTAAAAGGAGCCTTTCCAAACTAGAGGATTGTTTGGATGACCTGGAGGGGAGAAATAGGAGAAACAATTTGGTGCTGTTGGGTCTTCCCGAGGGAGAATAGGGCCCTAACACCATACAATTTCTTCAACAGTTTTTGGAAAAAGACTGTGGGCCCTTCTCCCAGTGGTCCAGAATTTATTATTGAGAGTGCCCACAGATCACTCAGGGCTAAACTGTCCTCGGCTGACCTGCCTAGGCTGATCATCTTTAAATTACTTAATTATTTGGATCGGGAATTCATTCATAAGGAAGCCAGGAAGTTATCAGCTATTCTCTGGGAGGGTAAAAAGTTGAGATTGGTACCAGACTTAATGATAAAAACCCACTAGCTATATGCCTCTTTCCAGCCCATAACATCAAAGCTGTGGGCAGCGGGTATATGCCATCGCCTTTTATATCCTGCCCGATTTGAAGTTACCCTTTCAGAAGGAGCCAAGGGTTTCGACTCGGTGGAAGAAGCGTTGAAGACCCTGTGAAGAAGTTACCCTGATTTATTTCCTAAATGAGAAGGGAGTAGTCTATTGAACACTTGGGACTAAAAGAGACAGTAAATAAGATAAATCAAGATGAGATAGCTTAGTAATACGCTGCCTAGTCATCTCTGTGCAGCTTTGTTTTATTCTTCTGTTTGGCAAGGAGCATAGAAGATTAGCACTGCCAATGAACGCAAAGCATGGATTTGAAGGCATCATTGTATGGCAGCTTAAAGTCTATTTTCCTTTTAACCATACCTACCATTAATTTAAGAGGGAGCTCCTGTGTTACTTGTTGCTTATTTTATCCACTAGATGGTGCCAAAGTGATATATTATTAATAGGCAACTAGGTCATTGCCAAGGACATTAAGTTTATATTAAAATACTGTCTTTGTCTTCTGCCTTTTAAGGATATGCTAAAAAATTACAATTCAATGTTGTATATAGTTCAATGATTATTTCAGTTGTAAAGTGTGTTAGTTTATTAACTTTCTCAAAATATAGGGGAAGCTAGGCATTGAGCACTTGGGACAAAAAGAGACAGTAAGATAAGTAAATCTGAGTTGAGACAGCCCAGTAACATGCTGTCTAGTCATTCCTGCACTTATTTTTTTATCTTTTTTTTTTGTCTAGCAAGGAGCACAGAAGATCAGCGCTGCCAAGGAACGCAAAGCATGGACTAGGAGGCACCATTCTATGACAGCTTAAAGTGTATCTTCCTCTTAACTTTATATAGCATTAATTTGTGAGGGAACTCCTGTGTTATTTCACTAGATGGTGCCAAAGCGATATATTATTAATAGGCAACTCAGTTATTGCCAATGACACTAAGTTTATATAAAATACTGCCTTTATTTTCTGTCTTTTGAGGATAAGCTAAAAGATTACTGTCCAATGTTGTATGCAGTTCAATGATTATTCTAGCTGGAAGTGTGTTAGTTTATAAAATTTTTTTTGCATTTAATAGAGGAAGCTAGGCATATAATATAGGATGATTTACAGAATTTACTGCTCCCACACTTAGAGGGGGGGTTGTTTTACATTACTTTAGAGAAAGAGAGTGTGAAAGTTATTTATTTATGCTTTTTTCAATAGCTAGGTTGGTGATTGGATGCTGCTCTCCCTTTAAGAGTATCATGGTCCAGGATTTAGGGAGTGGGCTTAGGGCTCGAGGGACGAGGATTGTACATAGTTTAATTCTTTTTTTACCCATTTTTGCTTTACTTTGTTTAGGGGATAAAATGGGGGGGGTTTGGGAGGGAAGGGGTGGTGGCAGCACAGCTCTTCAAAGCATCTGCACTTCGTGGTACAACCATCCGATAATATATGATTAACACCCTGAATATTCTTTCATGGAATGTTAAAGGGGGGGAAGGATAATAACAAAAAATATGTTATATTAAACCACCTTGCTAAATTTGACCCTATGATAGTGGTCCACCAGGAAACACACATGCTCCCAGAACAGTTAAAGTTTTTCAAAAAGTGCTGGGTGGGACAGGTTTTCAGAGTGGGGTTCAGCCCTCATAAGTGGGTCATGGCCCTACTGATAGCAAAAGGATTACCCTTTACTTCAGTTGATACTGTTAGTGATCCGGAGGGAAGGTTTATTTTCGTTTTTGGTAAACTGGGGAACTCCGATATAGTATTGGGGTCTATTTATGGCCCCAATGTAGAAACCCCTTCTTTTTTCACCCACCTAGCCTCGGTATTGGCTCCCTATCTCCAATACCCTATTATAATTGGAGGTGACTGGAATTTAGTCCAAGCAAGTCATCTGGATCGTACATATCTCAGAGGGGTGGGATCATCTTCAGCTCAGAAGGCCTTAGGGGAATTTATTTCCTCACTAGGTCTAAGAGATCCATGGAGACTATTCTACCAGTCAACTAGAGATTTTACCTTTTACTCCCCAGTGCACAAAGGCTATTCTCGCATTGATTACTTTCTGATTAGTCATCAGTTAATCCCCAGTATCATCGACTTGAAAATATATGCCTGGGTAATTTCTGACCATTCCTTAATTGCAGTCCAACTAGAGCTACCTAACATTCCTATCAGGCCTCATACATGGTGGTTAAATAATAATTTGTTAAAAGATAAACAAATAATTTCTAGATTTCAACAATTCTTGCAGGACTTCATTCAGGTTAATTATAACTCAGTCCCTGTGGTGGACCTGGTCTGGGCAGCTTTAAAAGCTACATGGAGGGGGGAATTTATACGTACTGCTACAATATTAAAAAGGAAAAAATTACACCAAACTAATATATGTCTGCAGAGAATTAGAAATCTGGAAGTTAAGGGATTGGGCAACCTTTCATTTCCAGAAGAACAAGAACTTATTAGGCTAAGAGCACACTATGTAGGTACTTTATTGGAGAAAGTAGAGAGAGAGATCTGCATCCTTATTAAAAGCTTCATATATTGGCCAGGGCAGCAAAGCAAATAAATTATTAGCTTGCCAATTAAAGCAACGGTCAGCATCAAAATGGATTGCAGCCATTAAACACTCACACTCAGGTTCCTTGGTGTCTAACCCACCAGAGATGTTAACTCTTTTTAGAGAGTATTACCAATCATACTCCCCTTACTCTTTATTGGGCGCCCAATATGAAGCAATGTCAGCCTTTTTAACTAGAGCAGACTTGCCTACCCTATTGGGAGATAACCAAACCCATCTGACAGCTATCACTGTTGAAGAAATCTCAGCGGTGATTGATTCTTTAAAACTGGACAAGGTACTGGGCCCAGATGGCTTTACAGGCCTGTTCTATAAAACTTTTAAAAGGTATCTCCTTCCCTTATTGTTACAACTTTATATTCACTGGGGATCCTTCCCAGTCAAGGACCCTTCACTATCTGAAGCGAGAATAATTCTCCTTCCCAAACCAGTGAAGGATCCTACTGTGATTAGTAATTACTGCCCTATTTCCCTGCTTAACATTGACATTAAAATCTATGCAAAAATTCTGGCCAACAGGCTTGCGGAAGAATGGAAGTGTCTGATAGGCCCTGAACAGGCAGGGTTTGTGGCAGAATGCACCTCATCAGACCATTTTATGAAATTACTTCACCTGTTTTCTGCATCCAGGGACCCCAAGCTTGAAGCTGTCTTGGTGTCCCTGGATGCAGAAAAAGCATTCGACAGGGTGGCGTGGATGTACTTGTATATGATCCTTTCCAAATTTGGTATTCCACAGCCCTTTATTGACCAAATTCGAGTCTTGTATCGTCCATCAGCAAGGTTACTGTGTAATAATCACCTTTCGGACCGCTTTCCACTCTGTCATGGCACATGGCAGGGATGCCCTCTCTCTCCCTACTTGTTTAATTTGTATATAGAGCCTTTAGCTAGAGTTCTCACCCTAGAACAAGGGATAAGGGGCATGCAATTGGAACATTTGGAACTTAAGTTATCTCTGTTCACAGATGATTTACTTCTGCATATTTCTAATAGCAGGCAATCCCTTCCTCGTGCCCTTTAAGTTATATCACAATTTAGTGAGTTTTCAGGATACAAGCTCAACAAAAATAAAACTATGGTATATTCCCTATCCCCTCTAGTTATGAGGGACCAAATTGAGAGTATGGGTCTCCAATGGGGAAAAGAAAATCTAACTTACTTAGGCATCAAAATAACTAAAGAAACTAATAAACTTAAGGAACTTAATTTGGACCCCTTGATAAAAACGACAAAGGAAGATTTGGCTAGGTGGAAAAATTTGCTGTTATCTTTTTGGGGGTGATCAAATGTTTTGAAAATAACAATTTTGCCCAGGTTTTTTAACCCCCTTAATAATCTTAATATATATCTTTCTAAATCCTTCTTTTTGTCTCTCCAGAGAATATGCTCAGATTTTCTCTGGAATAGGAAGTCTCCGCGAAGGGCTTATGGGAAGTTTACTCATCCTAGGGCATTGGGGGGTTACAATTACCAGACTTTTATGTTTATTATTTGGCAATTCATGCTAACAGATTTCTGCACTGGTTTACTCCTAAGGCAAATGTCCCAGAAAGTCCCTCGTGGTTGCAATTGGATAATCGGCAAGCAAACTCCTGCAATTTTGCCTTGGCTGCATTGTTGTATAACCCATGGTCAAATATCCCATTAAAGGTCAGAGTATCCCCAATCAGGTGGGATGTGAGAGCCTCACAACTACTATGTACTTTGCTACAGATCCACCCTATAAAGGATTTGAGGCAACCTTTGTTAAATAATCCAAACTTAAAAATAGCTAAGAATACTGTAAATACCCAACTCTGGGGATTCCACTTTGATTTATGTTTAAAAGATTTCATTTCAGGGAACTCACTTGAATCTATCTCCACTTTACAAAATAAGTATAACATTCCTTCTAAATTCTGGTTTCAACTAATGCAAATACGTCATTGTATTAAACATTTTCTGGGCAATCCACCATGGTCGGATCAAGCGAGGAAAATGATAACTACCCTTTGGGAGTCGACCAAAGGGCGTAAGTCAATTGCCAAATTGTACAAAGGAATCTTAAATCAGGCTTGGATGAATCCCTCTCCCATAGCTCGTTATTGGAAAAACAATCTTACCAAGAATTTTCCTGCTAAAATATGGAAAACAATCTGGACAGATAATTTTGTTCTAATTAAGCAAGACCGACTGAGAAACATTCAGTTCAACATTCTACACAATATATATTATACACCTAGTAAATTATATCGGATGGGTAGGTTGTCCTCTTCGGAATGCAAGGATTGTGGATCTGACTTCCCTACACTATACCATAAGCTTTGGTTGTGCCCCAAGATCGCTAAATTTTGGGATACAATCAAAAGACGCATAGCACCCTTTCTTAGAATTGCTTCTTACTTTGAGGAGGACACCTGCCTCTTAGGTATGTATTCATCTATTCCCACGTTTTTTCAAAAAGTTCAATTAGCTTTGGTTGCCATGGTTACGAAGTTGTTAATCCTAAGGCATTGGAAAAAGGAATGGGAACCCTCTTTTGGAGAATGGTGGGTGGAATTTCTTACCGTGTTAAATGCAGAAAGATGTGTGGCTCGGTTCTCTCACTCCTGGGAGAAATTCCAGGAATGTTGGGGAGAACTCTTCTTAATTCTTAAAGGTAAATTTGGGTAATGAACTAGCTCCCATCTGTTTTCCTCCATTTACTTTTTATAATTTCCATTATCCCCCTATACATTTGTCCCACCATGGGTGTTTCCTTCAGGTTGTATCTCCCATCCTCATGTTTACGCTTGGGTGTTATAGTATCTTCTCTTTCTTCTATCACTTTTATTTTTCCTCCCTTTTGGTTTATCTCTTCTATAGAGGGTTGTGCCAAAACCCCAAGAGGGTCCAATATGTTACACTGCTATCCTTTCATGCGTAGTTGGGTCAAAGGAGGGTGTGGGTGCTGCGGGGTGGGATGGGGATGAGTAAGTATGTAGAACTTTTATTCTTTTGTTATTTTTTTTTGTCTTTTTTTTTTGTTAGTTATGGTTACAGGGCATCCAATATGTATGTTCTTGCTTAGTTATAAGGTGGAAATTTTTTTTTCTGTACATGATAAAAACCCGTATTAAAATAAAGTTATTTGCAAAAAAAAAAAAGAATGTTGGCCAGTTTCCAAGATTTGTGCAGGGAGTTGGGTGTCCCATTGGCTCCAGACAAAACAGAAGGCCCCAGTAAGGTTTTAGAATTCCTGGGCATTGAAATAGATGCCCGGGGGGAGGTTTTTCAGTTACCAGACAAAAAAGTGATGAAACTGAAGGAACTGATTCAAGTACATACAAGTAGGAGAAGAGTGCGGTTGAAACAGGTACAACAGGTCTTGGAACATCTAAACTTTGCATGCAGAGCAATTGGACCAGGGAGGGTGTTCACTAAAAGGCTAGCAAGGGCCACAGTGGAAGTAACCAGACCACACCACTGGGCAGACAAGACAAGGGGAGTTAAGGAAGACTTCAGGGTATGGGAGGAGTTCCTCAGCACCTATAATGGTTGTTCCTTTTGGCAAGAGGACTGGGTTTATAACACGGACCTCAAACTCTACACAGATGCAGAAGGGGACTTCAGTATGGAAGGCTATTTGAGGGGCAAATGGTTTGCAGAACCACAGCCTACTGAATGGGTGAGGGATGAGAAAGTGAAAGACATCACACTGTTGGAGATCATGCCCATTTGGACCTGCACCCTGGTGTGGGGAGAGGAGCTGCAGAATCAGAAGGTTACATTTTGGTGTGATAACAAGACAGTAGTAGATGCCTTAAACAACTGAGGAGCCAGGTCAAAAATGGTCATGCGGGTTTTGAGACAGTTGATGTTGAGGGCCCTGCAATTGAATATGTCATTCAGGGCCAAACACATAGAAGGGGTACACAATATCCTGACTGACAGCCTTTCCCGTCTGCAGCTGGATCATTTCTGGATGCTGGCACCAACAGCAGAGGAGCGGAAAACACTCATACCAATGAACATCTGGGACATTGGCAAGAGGGAGCAGAACTGCTGCTTCACAGCTCATGGGCACCACGGACTCTGAGGGCCTATGAAGGGGCTTGGAGGGTGTTCCAAGCATTTAGAGCAACACACCACATGAAGGTAACTAGACCACTTATGGAGGAACAGTTAGGAAAGTTCACAGTAGAGCAATGGCAGAGAGGAATGACCCACACCACGATGGGGATCTGTCTTGCAGGGATTAGTTTAGTTTGCAGCCTGAAAGGTTGGAAGGACCCGACAAAGTCAGTGTTGATTAGAAGAATGATGTAGGGATGGGGTAGGTTAAAACAAAGAGCTATGGATAGCAGATCACCAATAGGGGAGCAGTGGCTCACGAAGCTAAAAGTGGTACTACTGGCAGTCTGTAGATCGAAAGATGAAGCCCAGCTATTTCACACGATTTATCTGGTAATGTTTGCAGGGGCCATGAGTGTTAGTGAGGCTGTAGCACATGGGAGTAAGGATGAAGAAAGGGGTTGGAATGGGAAGATATAAGCTGGGGGAAGAAGGAGATACAAATCTTAATTAAGAAGTCAAAGATGGATCAAGGGGGACAGGGTTGCACTGTAACCCTGAAGGCTTAGGTAGACAGGTCAGTGTGCCCAGTAAAGGCTTTGTGGGCTTACGCGGCAGAGCGTGGGAATAGGACAGCGAGATTATTTGTGCATGGAGACAGAAAATGGTCACAAGTTATCAAGTCACGGCCATACTCAAGAAAGGCATGCAATTCCTGGGCAAGGATCCAGGCAATTATTCATCTCACTCCCTTCGAATAGGGGCTGCTTCACAGTGTGTGGCAGCAGGAGAGACAGTGACTAATATGTTGGAAAAGGAATGGTGGCGGTCTGCCAGTTACAAAAGGTACATTTGAGCACTGCAGTATGGAGACTAACATATCACCTGTGTTTTGTTTTTCAGGTACAGGACCACATTGGGGGGAGGGGGGCACAGAGATAGGGATAAGGTAAAGGAACCAGAACCATGTTTAAAAGATATATTTTGCTTAAATCCTATAGGAAGAGGGAGGATCACAGAAGTATGGATCTGTGGTCACTTCTACATTTATTGGGCAGAAAAGAGAGTGGAGAAAAAGGCTGGGGGAAAACAGCTGTACCAGGATGTAAGAGAATGTAGGCTGGTTTGGCATGGTATCTGAGGGATGAGATGGGCACAGGTGCTTCTTACCCTAAAAGAGATGAAAGAATGAAGACCCATTCCAGATTTAATTATATTACACCTAGGGGGTAACGACATTGGGGGAAAGCCATGGGTGGACACATATCTGCAGATGAAGAAGGACTTAGAGAAAATACAGCAGTGGTGGCCAGGGCTAAATATTGTCTGTTTGGATATGATCCCCAGAAGGGTATGGAGGCATGAGCACAGTCATAGAGCTTTGGACAGGGCCAGGTGGAAGATGAATAGAAGTGTGGAAACCCTGATAAGAAAAATGGGGGGACACATAATACTGAGGGGTGTGGAAGAATGGGTGGAGGAATTCTACAGGTCAGATGGAGTGCACCTGTCAGATGTGGCTATAGATATGTTCAATACAGAAATGATGGGTTTTATAGAGGAATGGAGAAGACATAATGGGAAGAGGATATTTAAAAAAAAGGAGAAGAAAAAGGAACCGGAGAGATATCCCCTAAGTGGAGGGGGAATTGATACCCTAAATTAGGGGGGAAGCCAGTCATCCAACACAAGCTGGAGACTGGCTAATGGGGAAAAAGGGGGAGAAGGAGGGAAGTGGGGAGGAGGTGAGGGGGAAGGAAAAAGGAATATAATGAAAAGAAGAATAAGCTGAAGGAAGAAAAGCGGTCTCAGTTCTTACTGTTACCTATCAGAAAAAGAGAAGAAGAAGGCACCCAGGTTTTCACCTGGGGTGCGAGAAGAGGAAGAAAAGAGGGATGATCAGAGATGGATACATGGATGCAATAAATTCAATAGAGAAAGAGACAATAATAATGATGATGATATTGTAAATGGAATTATGATATATAATAAATTAATTGCCAATCTGAGTACAACAACATATAATGGTTTTATCGTTTGTGGGGGAAAAGGGGGGAATCCGGGACAATGAAGTTTGCCCTTTAAGGGGTAGACCAAGTTGTCCTGGGGCACCCTTCCCTTTCACCTAAAGATGGTGTGCTCAGATGAGAGAGGGGAAGGTAAGGTCAGGGACAGGTGAAGACAGACTAATAGGCAGACAACAGGAAGGGGAGGGGCTAAAGGAGGTACAAAAGGGCCAGCACAGTGGTGGTTCAGTCACTTTTGCTGAAGTTTTTTGATCCCTCTCACCTATCCTAAAAACTATAGAACATGAAGAATAAGGCAAAAAGGGGGACTGTACGGTCTGCCAAAGGTGGATGACAGAGATTGTCCAGTTCGGAAGTCTAAGGGACTGCCAAAGGTGGATGGCAGAGAGGAGGGGGAAAAAGGGGGAAGGAAAAAGGAATATGATGAAAAGAAGAATAAGCTGAAGGAAGAAAAGCAGTCTCGGTTCTCACCATTACTCATCAGAAAAAGAGAAGAAGAAGGCACCCAGGTTTTCACCTGGGGGAGCGAGAAGAGGAAGAAAAGAGGGATGATCAGAGATGGATACATGGATGAAATAAATTCAATAGAGAAATAGACAGTAGTAATGATCAAGAGATTGTAAATGGATTTATGATATATAATAAATTAATTGCCAGTCTGAGGACAACATACAATGGCTTTATCATTTGTGGGGGAAAAGTGGGGAATATGGGACAATGCCATAATTTCTGGAACATTGTGATGTCACAGGCTGGACTGCATAGGTTTTTGCATGGCGCAATGGCTTTAAGAGCTTACTTCCAATACATCACCCACTGTCCATGAGTGAAGCTGTTCAGAGACAGATGGAGGACACTCCATGTTCTATGAGTTTTTAGTGATTTTATTCTTTTTTTCTGTAAATTCTGACTCTTAGTCAATGTTTTCTGTCTATACTGGGAATGTGGTTGCTCATTTATTTTAAAGAGGTTTATGTGGCAGTAAGAGAAAGGCACGGAGAAAGCCTTTTTTGTCATTGGTTAGGATTTTTGAGTTTGCTAGTTATTTTAATAGGTTTATTTCTGTAGTTGCCACTCCTTTGCAATGTTTTCTCTTGTTTTTGTGGGTGTTTTCATGTTGAGTATTTTTTCTTTCTTATTTCTGTCCTTTTTTTGAGCATAATTTATAAAAATAGTTTGTGGTTGATTTTGGTTTATCAGGGGGTTCATTTAGGTACAGTGATTTTTCCATTTTAGGCTGTTCTGACTGGTTCTAAGGGTTGCAGGTCATTGAGATGGTGAGGCACGCCTCTATGTTTTATGGAATTGCATTCTATTTTATTTGCAGGTTGTATTTTGCTATGTGTGTGTGTGTGGGGGGTTCACATGGAGGTTTGTCATGTGTTTGTGTTTCATTTGCAGAGAGACCTTTTTGACCTGGAATGGCTATATTGTGATCTTGTTGAACTGAAATGATATAGTGATGCTAGCAGGGGGTTATCCATAGGATAATGCAGCCCCATATGATTGTCTCTTGACCAGAGAGGAGGCAGACTTGGACAGATTTCATTTTATAAAGTACTGTAAATGTAGCTCAACTAGTGCTTTATATAGAGACTATCACATCCCTTGCCTTATTTTCAATTTTCTCACTGGATGCAACCCTGCATATTACTGGCTTTCCTAAATATTGTAACACACTCTTTAATTGGTTAGTGTTTTGCCCACAGTAACCCCTATATCCATTTTTTGTCCTGATGTCACACTCTCCCTCCTATTCACTGTGACTGTCTTCTCATTGTTTGCATCCCAGATGTATTGTCTTGCACTTGTCTCTGGTAAACTACAGCATATCTGCCTCTTAAATGGTAATTTCCCAGTCTATCCAAGTCCATTTAAAACCTTTGATGCTGTTCAGCCTTATTGACCTTACTAGCTATTTTAATGTGATCTACTGTACACATTTGGTTATTTGTTATTTATCTCCTTAAACACAGAAACATACACTTTGATGGCAGAATAGGACTGCTTAGCCCACCTGATCTGCCCAGATGTTCCCTAACTATTCTCTCTCCCCAGACCTTATCTGGTGTCAGTTGACCTTTCCAAATCATCCTATCTAGTACTCCTCTGTGTCTATCCCATGCATGCTTGAAGACCCCACTGTTCCAGCCTTCACCCCCTTCCACAGGCAATCTATTGATCTAAATTTTCTTCCAACTCATTTGATGAATGTTTTGAACAGTAGATGTATAGGATAAGCATTGAACCCTAGGGCACTCCACTGGACACACCCAGTAGCAGAGCCAGGTTTGGGAACATTTGGGAGCCGGGGGGGCCTTTCAGTCAATCATTGGCTCCACAATGGACACTATGCATTGAATAAAGATGGTGGTAGGGCACCACTACTCACACTGAGGCAGCCAGGAGGGGCGACCACCCCTTCCCCAGCCCTCCCCTGGCTCTGCCACTGGTCACACCTCCACCATGAATACCTCCAGTTCACCACCATTTATTGTATGCTATAGGTTTTCTTTTTTTCAATCCTCAAGTACCTTCCTCCATTCCATGCTTATGTCCTGATTTTCTATGCTGTATCCTGTTGAATGTTTCATTGTAGTCAAAATACTGAACATAACTGCCACATAATTTCTGTTATCAACTTGCTTAGTCATCTTCTAAAAAGTCTCTTATTAGTTTAATTTGACAACCTGTTGTGAACCCATACTGGCTCCCTTTAGTCAGCCAATGATTTTGTAAGTGAGTCATAATCCTTGGTTTGATTATATTCTTCAGAATCTTCTCTGACAGAGACATTAGGCAGACTGGCCTATAGTTTCCTGCACCTCTCATAGAAACACAGAATAGTAACATAGGCTGTGCAAGATACAATCATACCAGTGGTTCATCCTTCCTCTGCCCTCTTCACAGTTGGAACCATGCCATTTCAAAATTCAACTAAAAGCATATACTTCCCTTTTACTGTTCTAATATTATATCCAGTGATATTATGTACTTCCCTTTTACTGTTCTAATATTATATCCAGTGATATTTTATTCTAACAGAAGCATGTTTATCCTAATTTTAAGAGTATCCTTGATCTCATTTTTACCACCTTATCTAAAAGCCTATTTTATTGGCTCACTACCCTTTGAGAAAGTGTTTCCCAATGATTCTCCTTCTTCTGCCACCTCCTCCTTGCAGTCATAGATTCTGACCCTTGTTCTACTTGCCTGTACAAGTTAAAAAAGTCCCCTGGTACACTCTATCAATCCCCTTCAAAATGTGAAATGCACCTACCCTATCATGTTGCACCCAATCTGCTCCAGTATGAACATGCTTGAGTACTCCACTGTTTCCTCACAGGTCAGCTCATCTAACCCTCCAATAATTTTTGCATTCCTTTGCTTTACCCTGTCTACCTGTGCTACATCTTTATTGTACTATGGTGACCATGGAGGTGGGGGAGGAGGGCTAAAATAAATCTTCACCTTTCCATTTACATCTATTAGAAAAAAAATCTATAGTGAAGCATAACTTATGGTTGAAGCACAAAGCAACAAAAGCAGAAAAATGTAATGTTAGAGTAAAATAATCCCCTGACTTTTGTTGAAAGTGTGGGGTGTTGCTCCTCAGGGTTTTAATGATTGTTTGATGCAGCACTAGTGCTGCCTTAACTTTGGCACTGTATTTTAAGGTTATGAATTTACTTACATACTAGTGGTTTGAAGACTGCTGCTGAAGTAAGGGTAATACCAACACTGCTTCCGTGATCATTCAAACTTGTGAAATACCATGCATGCATTCCCCACATCTCAAGAATTTTTTATTTGCCCTAACATCACATTCTCCAACTTTTATGGCATTATGCTTCAGCCATAACTAATGCTTAAGCATAGTTTTTATTTATTGCAAGGAATGTAGTTCTCTTTCGAAAAGGTTATACAGACAACATTATACAGTTTTGGCAATGCTGGCCAATACTTTTAATTGCAAGCTGTCCCTGGAGTACAGCAGCACTCTTTGCTTCATCTTGCCCCTGTACCAAACAGTCCCATGTATCCAGAGGCAACTCCTCCTCTTCTATGAGCCCACACCATCGCTGCAGCCCAGTGCCACACCACCTCTAACAGCCTCCCCCATCCCAAATAGTCACTGGCATCCATTGGTACCCATCTTTCTTACTTTGTTATTGTACTAAGCAGACACTCACATCCAGCAGCACCCTCCTCTTTCCCTGCTCCTGTGACAAGCAGTTCCTGCTATCCAATGTCACCCCTCTTAAACTCTGCCCCAATCCTAGAAGTCTCTGCTATCAGTAGTCACCCCCTCCAACACCTTGCCCCAATCCAAGGGTTTCCTGGCATCTATTGGCAGGGGTGTAGCCAGTAATTTTAAACTTGTACTCAAAACTGATGCACTGTTGCCCCCTCGTTATGTAAATATAAACCAAAATATGCACTGCCACACCACACCAACAATAGCCCCCCCTCCTATTTGCCATGTCTGAGTTCAAATAATCAGTTTCTTCCCGTAATCCTCCTTTCTTTGTTTTTCTGCTTGCCTGATAAGTTGTTCTTGCTTGTGTATTTGACTGGTGGCATCAGTGCCCCATTGTGAACAATAAAGGCAAAAGGGCTCAGCGTGACTGACACAATGTGACTTGCAATGTTCTTGCTTTCCTGTTTGTTGCCCTTGCCTGATTTGTTGCCCCTGCCTGCTTTTTTTTACTGTACTCTGTTGAGTACAGTGCGTATGCCTGCCGACACCCCTGTCTATTGGCATCCCCAGTCTGCCTCACCCTGTCAATCATCCCTGGAGTCCAGTAACATTTTCCTTCCCCCTGCCCTAATTCAAGCATCCCTGCAATCCATGGGTACCTGCTACCCCTAGCAACAATGGGACCTCATCTCTGGTGTTACTAAAGACTCAGCCCCCACACACTCCCAGATAGCTGCTGCCAAACCCTCCTCTCACTTCTGCAACCATCTATTACAGTACAAGGTGCTTAATTGGGACAGCATGATTTGGGCGTTTGTCCCAATTAAGTAGTTGTCTCTATTAGCAGAAGTAGGCATTTTCCTGTATTTTAAATGTAAAGTTTACTACAGCACTGTGCTGCCTCATATTCATGTTCATGTTTTGCTTCATGATACACTCCTGAATGCCTACTTATCATCACCAATCTTGAAAAAAGAGCCATGCTGCAGAAGTAGGGACAGACAGCCCACTAATGGCAGGCAGTGGAATTGAATTGTCCCAATAATCCAGCTTCCCCATCCCTATAAAATGTATGGGGATGCCATAGATATTAATGGTCACCTAATCTATTCCCAGCAGGACATCCCAATACAACAGATGTCCCAATTATTCATGTCCCACTTAAGTGGCTTCTACTGTGTCTAGAAATTGTCATTACACATTTGCAGCATTGGAAATAAATGTAGTGAGCATATATTTTCAATATCTAAGTTTGCAATTACATTTTCTGGATGGTGGCCAGCTGCAGAGGTGAGAGGAGGATTTGCTGGCCACCATCTAGGGATATGGGAAGACGGTCTTCTGTGGCACCATGGATAGTGTCCCAGTGTCACCAAGGGGTGCAGGAGCTTTGAGGGTCATGGCATAAGAGTGCCACAATGGATAGGAACCTGGTGGCATCTTGTTTTCATACATGTTTTCTGACACCATGGAGGACCCATGATATTAAAACTGCTGGCCTGGTATACATCCTGCCACCAGGGATGGGCTCCTCATTGCAGATTTTCTTTAGTATATTACATTTGTACAACAAGCTAGGTGGGATACCAGTGTTGGAAAAGGGTATTTGGTGCTCAGCAGTAGAGATGATGCAAAGTTTTAATTCACCGATGAATTTCCGACAAAGTCATCAATTTCGCCTTTGTGGATCAATTTGCAAATTTTTGCCATTTACTAGGAAATTTGCCTTTTGTAACTTTATCTGGAAACTTCACCTTTGGGATGCCTTTGGGTAAAGTTTGCTCAGACTGAGGCTTTTGATAAACAAGTTCATGTAGGTCATATGGTAACAGCTCCTGCAGATCATTTGCTACTTCATACTAAGGATCATACTAAGGAAAAGTAAGGAACAAGAAGGCTTATTCAGCCCAGGAATGCTCCTATGCTAACTCATTAATTAATCTGAGTAATATGATAGGGAGTGACCAGATGTTAGAAAGATATCCAACTTTCTTTTAAATTCATTTTTCATTTTACTGAGCCCTGTATTTAAAGGTAATTTGTTCCAGGGTTGGATTACCCTAAGAGTGTATAAATACTTTTTGTACTTCTCTACATACACACTGAGGCTTAGTTTTGTTTTGCACTCTGAGTAAGTTAATATAAGACGTCAGATCTGCTGCTATAAGAGGATTTAAAAAAACAGGAAAAAGCTAGTTTTACAGCTTTATTTTCGTTTCTTATATTCTATTTACATAGTGGTTTGTGTTGATTTTAGTTGTTGTTTTCACAAATTTTGCTTAATATTTCCCACTTTTATGTGTTGTATTTTTCTTGCTTTCACTCTGTTTTTTTTTACTTTGTTTTTTTTTCCATCTCAAAATGAGAATGACTGGTGAGAAGGAGACTGGGAGGACTAGGACCAGTCCCTGGAAGGAGGGGGGCATAGTATATGAATGGTACATGCCATCCTAGCCATCTGATGAGCCTGGCTTTGGCACCAGGATTACTGAAAAGTGGAATCTCCCCACAGTGCAGCACCAGCAGCAACATGCAGTGGCAGCATTACCACCACCAGTTGACAATGCTCTAGTATGTCCTGTACCTGCTGCAACACCTGACAGTGTGGCTTATCTTTGGTTGTGCTGCCACCTCAGCCCCATGAGGAGGAGTCCTGCCCGGGACCATCTGTCTTCTCCCTTTCTCAATAGCTAAAGTCCCTTGTTTGGGACTTTTTTGTACTTGACCCCACCAACAATAGTATGGTGACATGAACCTTGCATCACATTATTGCTTAGCATGGGAAACAGGGCAGCCATTTGGGCACAGGTGGCCAGTACACCCACCTTAAGGTGAGGCACCACCAAGAGTGGGAGAAGTATGTGAGGAGGACAAATAATGAGACAGCTGAGGGGGCAGAGGTGGCGGCACCCCTAGTGCTCCTTCCATGCCACAGGGTGAGCAGCACAAGAAGAGGCAATGTCATGGGTCATCATGTGGTGCACAGGTCCCAGTGGTGACACAGAATTCATAGATGGGATGAGGAGAGTGAGCTGCAGCTGGACTCAGGTGCTATGGGGTTAACTGAGAAACCAACTGCAGATCCTTCTCCTACATCCATCCATCCATATAGAAGTGGCACACCTGCGTGGGGAGACAGATGAGCTCACCCCCCCAAGTTCAAGCCATGAAAGAAAGTTTAAAGGTGCTGCTCCGAAACCAAATGAACATTTTTCAGGTTTCTGGCGTAACTCCATGCTGATAGTACACTCTCTATCCCCAGGCCATAAGCCTATTCTTTCAGTTGCTACACTCCTTGATTCAAGATGTGCTATTTGTCTTACTGTCTCTTGTATTATTATCTTCACTTATTAGAAAAAAAAATATGTTAAAGAAAAAAAGAAAAAAATGTACATCTTAATTTCTCCATATCCTGATTTCTGATATTGCTTCATTCTATTTATCTACACTCTGCTGTCATCTATCCTGCTCCAGCTTAACAAATGGAAAAAATATGATTTCATCTCTCTATTGTTCTCTTTCTTATTTAACTGTGCAGTCCTTACACTATCACTGCTTTCTACTCTCACTGTCTTTCTCAACTGCTAGAATAAATATGTCATGGTGCTACAAGGTGCTGTACTGTGTGTCAGCCCACCTGCCACTTCCAGGGAAATTGCAAAAAAAACACAACATAGATAAATTCTGTGCTGTCAGAATTTTCTCATCCACCAGAATAAATATGTCAGGCTGCTTTATGCTGCTACAAGATGCTGCACTGTTTGTCAGTTCCCCTGCCACAATAGTTGTAATGCACATTAGTGAAAATTGTGAGGAAAGAACAACATACATAAATTCTGTGCACCCAGAATATTTCTCAGCTAGCAGAATAAATATGTCAGGCTGCTGCATGCTGCTACATGGTGTCAAGCTGTGTGTCAGTCCCACCATTCATCTGCCACACTTCTTGTAATGCACTTTGTGTGAAATAGAGGAAAAAGCACATATACAGAAAATCTGCTCTCCAAAAATTGTTTTCAATGACAAGAAAAAATAAGCTAGACTGTGGCATGCTGCTACACGGTGCCTTGTTATTTGTCAGTTCCCTTGCCACAGTTCTTATAATACACTTAAGAAGAAACTATGAAAAAGCACAATGTACATAAATTCTGTACTTTCAGGATTTTTTCAACTATTAGAATAAATTTGTCAGGCTGTTGCATGCTGCTACATGGTGTCACACTGTGTGTTGCTCCCACTGCCCATCCACCATACTTCTTGTAATGCACTTTAGGGGAATGTGTGTGAAAAACACAATCTACAGAAAATCTGTCTTCCAAGAATTTTTCCCAGTGACAAAAAAAAAAGTCAGGCTGCTGCATGCTGCTAAATGGTGTCATGTTATGTGTCAGTCCCCTGCCACAGTTCACTTTTGGGGGAAACTGTGAGAAAAGCACAGCATACATAAATGTTGTACTCCCCAAATTTTTCTCAACTTCCAGAATAAATCTGTCAGGCTGCTGCATGCTGCTACAAACTACCAGAAAACATTTGTCAGACTGATGCATGCTTCTGCAAGGTGCTATGGAGTGTGTCAGTTCCTACACTATAGTTCTTGTAGCACACTATAGGGGAAGTTGTGAGAAAAGCACACCATATATAAATTTGGTGCCCCAAGAATTTTTCTCAGTTACCAAAATAAATACATCAGGCTGTTGCATGCTGCTACCAGGTGCTGTGCTCTGTGTCAGTTCCACTGCCACCATTGTTGTAACATTCTTTAAGGGAATTTCTGAGAAAAGCACAACAAACATAAATTCTGTGCTCCCAGAAGTTTTTTCAGCTACCAGAATAAATATGGTTCTAGTAACACAGTTTAGGGGAAAGCATGAGAAAAGCACAACATACTTCAGTTCTGTGCTCCAAGAGTTTTTCTCAACTACTAGAATAAATATGCTAGGCTCTTGCATACTGTACAAGGGCCTACACTGTATGTCAGTACCACCACCCACCCGCCACACTTTCTGTGATACATTTTAGGGGAAATGGTGTGAAAAGTGCAATATACAGAAAATCTTCCCTCCAAGAATTTTCTCAATGACAAGAAACAAGAATTTGTCAATGATGAATATTTGCTTGCTTGAATTTGCTGTGTAGGTGTTTGGCAGTGATAGTACAGACTGCAGGGACAATAATTAACAACCAGGGGAGGGCATAAAAGGGGATAATTTAACCAATAAGTCAGATGTGTACTTCTTGGCCTGCAATGGAGCAAGACCATCAAAAGAGAGAGAGAGAGAGAGAGAGAGAGAGAGCAAGAGACAGATACCAGAACCTGGTGAAAGAAAAGAGACTTGCTTGCTGAAGTCCAAAATGCCTCTTCATTGCAGTATATAAGCTAGGTTAGCTGTACTCTAAGTTAAAACTCTTAGCTTTGCTATTAAGCATTGAAAGTCATTTGGCATGGTGGTCATTCTTATTTCTGACAAAAACTATTAACTTCAATGTCTTGATCCTTTTGTTAAAAAATTCAATTATCTAATAGAAAACATGATCTCATGACAATGATTGTTTGCATCATATGTTTCTGCATCCTATGTCTCTCTAATTTGCTCCTCCATGAGACTTCTCCATCCCACACCCTGTCCTTAGCATTCCCTCGAGTCCAGTAGAATCTCCCCTCCTGACCTTGCTCCAAGCATTCCCCACCACTCCACAGCAGCTGGCACAGACCACCCTCTCCACTATTTGACTGGATGGCATCTGAGTCATACAGTATTTCACAAAGCACAATGAAGGGAATAGCATCACCTACCTGTTCAGCAATGCTTAAACTGCTGTACAATATGCATAGATGGAGACAAGTATGGTGTGAACACGTAGTTCAATGCATCTCACAGTTTTACTGGAGTGTTCAGCAATGCATTGATGCTGCTAATGTAAACAGGCCTTATGTCTCTATGCCAGAGCCATGTGCTTGTCTGTCTCTCCACCTGACAGCATAACGTTTTTTTATTTGTTATTCTATCGTGCTTATGATTATTTTCTGTGGCTTTGAGGATAGTCTGCACCGCCCCCCAAACCTCATTTTGCACTCACTGGCTTTTCCTGTCTGCTGAGGAGTGCAAGCTTCAATTTATCCTCACTCATGAACCTGCAAGCCTGTTTTGCTTCCTCCCACCACTGCTAACTAAAATATGAAAACATTCGCTGGGTTAGGGAGGGGACACTTGACTACCTTGGACTATAGTAAAATATAAGACTGAGCACTGGGTTGGGGGTGTCACTCAATTATCAGAGACTGTACTAAGATAGTCAAATGATTTCTGGGTTAAGGGAGGGTGTGGGTGGCAGTTGACTACCTTGGACTATACTAATATACAAAAATGGGCACTGGATTAGGGAGGAGGACACTTGACTACCTGGGACTATACTAAAATATTAAAAAGGGCTTTGGGTTAGGAAGGGGGTTCTAAATGACCTGGGACTGTACTAAAATATAAAAATGAACTCTGGGTTAGAGAGGGGGTCAGTTGACTACCTGAGACTATACTAAAATATGAAAATGGGAACCGGCACTTAACTACTTGAGACTATAACAAAAGTAATAATTGGAAACTGGTGGAGTGGGGGCATTTCACTGCCTGGGACTATACTAAAATATGAAAAGGAGAACTGTGTTAGGGAAGGGGCACCTGAATAGCTGGTAATGCAGTAAAACATATGCAAATGGGCATAAAGTCAGGAAGGGGGCAATCAACTACCTGGGACTAAATATAACAAGTAGCTGCTCATCACACTCTCTACCGCTGTCTCTCATGAACTGTCAGATCCATAGTCACAGCGGCAACAACCATGAACAGTTCCAAAAGAGACTCATTTGGACACAACTTGTCAGCTCTCTTTACACAATCAGTAGCCCCAAAGCTCTTTTCTGTGACTCTTGCTATCTGGGCAAAACATACAGAACTCAGCACCTCCCACCTCATCTACTGGTCTCTGTCTGCTGCTGCTGTCAACCAACTTCCCTTGAGCCACTCATGTAATTCTAAAGGACAGTCCTGGATAAGGAGGTTGCCCTACCACCATACAGGATCATTACAGGAGGACAAGAGACTGCATGGTGTTCTTTTGGAGTTGCTGCATGGCTCTCACTAGTTGCACTGAACAAACTCTCCCAGACATCATAATAGAACAGACATGTGGTGACACTCATCATTCCATCCTCATTCATTCACTCAGCTGCCTGACCTTGTTGACTATCTGCCTGCTGCAAGTATGTTTTCTGAATGCCTTTTAGAATGTGTCTGCCGATGTGTAACCCGAGCCACATACTGGATTGCATAGATTTCCCCAGCAGTGCTTAATAAACTCTCCCAGGCATCATCATGGAACAGTCCCCCCGGTGGCACACTTATCATTCCATCCTCACTCATTTTTTTATCTGCAGAAACTTAAAAAGTAGCAGTGGTAGATGAGATGACAGCCAAGGAAATATACTTGTTTGGGATATTTTCTGCAGAAACTTAAAAAGTAGTACAAGCAAAAAGTCAGGCAGTCACCACCTTATTAGAAATGGACACCAGATTCCATAATTATTTTATTAAACTGACAGTCGAAAGTTATGCCTGCCTTAACAAGTAGTAGTAGTAAGTGAGATAGCAGCCAAGGGAAGACACTTGTTTGGGAGCCATATCAGTGACTGTAAGCCTGTGGGGTCAGTTTATAAAATGAGCAGGGCACATTTGGAGTATCTGGGAGCTGTATCAGCAACTGTAAAACTACGGGGCTGGTTTATGCAAATGAAAGGAGTCAGCCACTCTGTGAAAGAAGCAGTTAGCTCCTTTCAACTATGAGAAGTTCATGCCACACAAACAGAAAAATGTATTGAGATTAGCCTTACTAATCATTGAGCTGTCACTGCTGAGCCCATTGCAGCCTGACCTGCATTGGACACAACATTGACACACCTTTTAAATGGCCTTATTGTAACAAGATGTTTGCTTTGCACTGAGTGTGCAAGCAGACATACAAATAAAGTCACAAGTATCCACAGCAACATCAAACAAAGAGTAAATGGCTGCAGGTGCCCAGTTGGATTGAGTCTTGGTTTAGAGGAGGGGAATGCAAGACAGATTAATGGATAGTATTAGAGTACTACTGTGTTGATTAAAATACTACCAAGTGGAAAAAGCTAGCTGTAAATACTTTCCAGTCCCAAAACACATCTAGAGCTCTGAGTAAACTTTAAGAAAACATTATCTTTTAATAGTATTTTAGAGGCTTTTTTCATTTTGGATCCCAAAAATTGAATTTTGAACTACATTTTTAATACTGACCGGTCCAATTAGACCCATGTTTTTGGAATCCTACTGCTGTCACTTGAGTACACAGGAAAGCCACTGGTGACTTGTGAAGATAGAAGGAGGCTTAATGGAAGGGGAGAAAAAAGGGGACCTTAAATTTTGCAATGAGGCACTGGTGTGACAACTGCTAGAATCAACACATTGCTTTCAGTTTAGACAAGGCCACAGGGTAACTATTCAAACCAGCTTGTTCATGATCCCTTAATAAGCTGCAACATGTTTACCATCTAATGCAAAATGTTGATCTACATCACACTTTGTTGTTTAGAATGAAGCTATCATTTTATTTCTCAAATGGAACTTAAGGAATATTTTAACTTTTAACTATCAAGTGGTAGAAATGCAAAATACTATATTGAGGGTATGGCGTGGTATACATATTTGCTATAGCACTTTTCTATATTATAGATTGCAGCAGTGTCCCTGACCAATCACAGTGCTTCCTTCAGTTGTACGTGAGGTACTGTTATTCCCAGTGGCCTGTCTGGAAAATCCTTTGCTGCTGCTGTCCATCTCATGCATGAGAGCACTGAGTGGTGTTGTCAACCCCAGAAGGAAGTGATGTTTGTGTATGGGGTGGAAATGCAATCTGCAACAGCAGCTTGTAGGTGAGTAGAGCCAAGAATAATGTGGCTAGCAACAGTGACAGACTGACAAAGAAACTTGCATAGGAGCAGTAATCACCCAAGGCACACTAAAAATCTATAATGTACAGTCAAGCACTCCATTACCACTGTATCTGTTCAAGTAAGGAGGACAGACATAAACACTTGGCCACACTGAAAAATACATTTATTGGGCAGAGACATTCCTCCAGAGAATTTGACAGAGGGGTAGAATGTGCAACGCAGATGCCATGGGAACAACTACTACAGTATAAGGAAAGGACTACCATCAACTGAATGCCCTTAATTGTCACATATCATCCTGATTTGGAGCTTCTGCATTAAATTAGTAAGGACCTCCAACCAATATTCATTGAGGATGACACCCTACAGTGTATATTTCAAGACCTACCTCTACTGCCTTTTAAGCAACTACCTAATTTAACCAACCTGATTGTTAGGAACAAACTGGTACCTGAACAAAATAACAGAATGCTAGGTGACACTAGACCCTGCAATTATGCTAGATGTAAAACTTGTGAGCACATTTCCACTTCTGATTTGATCAATACTCCACATACCAAACAATTCAGGATACAGGGGAATTTTACATGTGCATTTCAGAATGCTGTTTATTTTAATCAATGCAAGAGCTGTCCACAAACAGATTATTTTGGAGAGACTGGCCAACCCATCCGCACCTGAATGAACTCACACAGAAATGGTATTAAAATGAAGATGACTGAGAAACCAGTGGTTCAACACTTCTCTCCATCTGATTACTCCATCTCCGATATGTCGGTACTGGTTTTGAAAGGACATTTCAAAAATACACAACAAAGGCAGGCTTTTGAGGTCAGACTCACTCTGGTTTTAAACATGGTAGAGGATGGGATGAATATAGATCTGGGATTTGTGTCACATTAGACTACTTAAGCAGCTTCTGTTTTTTCACCTGAATCAAGGACAACAAGTGGACATATAATTGTTGTACATGGTGGTATTACAATGTATTTGGATACAAATGGGTATATGGACTCCTTTTTACAGGTTATCTATACTTTCGTTTCACCCCGGGGTGGGTAGGGCATTGTGGCAGAGTGTTGATTCACTCAGTTTTTAATTCAGATTGATAGATCTGTTATTTAATAGTACAGAATATTAGGTATATGCAGACACATTTTGACATATGGACATATTAAAACAACAGTATCTCAATTACAAGGTGGTCTGTGTTAGGTTTGGCTGTTGAATGTGCAGAAACACTAGACACTTATTACAGAGTTGCAGAGAGATCATGTTTAAACAGTATACATTTTAACATTCATGAATAATATTGACTTATTGTACACAGATTTTAAGATGTACATATCTGAATAGTACTTACACTGTATAAATATAGGAAACAGCTGCTTAATGCTTAATTTACACTAGGGCAGGTTGTCTTTAAATCCACTTTTTTGCATAACACAGAGATACTTTCTTAATTTTTTTTTTGTACAAAATATAACATTTTATAGCGTGATCGACCATAAGACTTTACAATTAAAAAAAAAACTAAAATAGTCATAAGAGCTTAAAACAGCTGTTATGCATACCATGATTTTCAGACAAACCATTACAAGATGATGACAGTAAAAGTTCCACTTCAAGTGCAATAATCAGAGATGAATGGGTGCCAAGAAACCACTTAGTTTATACAGTACTGCAGGATTTTCTGATGTGAAAAGCAATTTTAGAATGTGTTCAAGGGGAAGCTGAGATCCCCCAAGATGGAGCCCAGCCATTCAGTCCTTCTTGTTTTATAAAGGGGACATAACACTTTATATGTTTCAAATCATCAGGGTATTGTTATTGCATTTACAGTATGGGGAAGGACTGTATGTTCAGGTCTTCCTTGATTATATAAAATATAATGTCCATACAAAACTGAGTCAGCAGTATCCCCTGATCTGGGTCAGATGTAATCTGCAAATATGATTTGAGTTGATGGTTGTTTTTTAAGATTTTGTGCCATTTGTAATGTTTTAATAAAGAGATGTTTTCCAAGTCTGATCTGTCTAATTCATTTCTTAATCTATCTTTAATGATTTCCTTAATTTATTTTCTAGGTCTTAGGTATATTTCATGCAGAACCTTTATATACAAAAAAGGAAAAGCTTTAAAATAATAATTTATGTGTTCAAGACATACACTAGTCTTGGTAAGCGAGAGTCTTTAAGAAGAAACAATAACAATAAAAAATGTAATTGCTTTTCCAAGATTAATGATTGAATGGACATTTGACCCAGTTCTGATCTCAGAACTGCTGCTGGCACAGATTGCGGTACCATAAGACTATACCGATAGAATTTGTTCATTTGTGCTCCAATAGTCTGTAATGTAAATCTATTGAAGACTGGGCTCAGATTTCAGCCCCATATAACACACTTGAGCTGACCTTAGTGTTCACTACCCTAAGGACACCTGGCACGGAAACTGTGCCTAGTTTTGAATTAAAAGTCTTAAATGTGTTAAAGGTGGTTTTTAGTTTAGTCAAAAATATATTCCTATGTTTTTATATTTTCTTACTTAGAAGACTTAACATTTTTTACTAAGTATTTTTTCAGCTTATTTGATCTTGTGGTTTAAAATCATAGACATTTACTAATGCATGCACAGACACACAAATGTAACTTTAGTATGTTTCATGGCTGTTCTCAGGGAAGAAGCTATCTATTCTGTGACATTTGACCTTGAAATACCTTTCCTTTAATGGAACTCTGTTGTCTTTTCATGGTACTATGTTGATTTTAAAAGTGGTTTAGGCCAATTGGATTTTTAACAACTTTTTATCAGTTTTTTTTTTTTTATGTATGGTCTGGACTTTGAGAAAGTGTATTCTTACAAACAAACTGTCACTGTTTTCTGATGAAGGATTCTGTGTAGTCCGAAAGCTCAAAGCACCTATTTTCTTTTTTAACAACTCTGTTGGTCTATTAAAATGTAGCAAATCATCAGTTTTGTGGCTTAGATGAAAGCAGAAGACAATCAGAGTGTGTTGAAGCAGTTACATAAGTGCATGTGAAAATAGTTATATTCTGAATCAGTAACAGTTACAATTGGCTTCAGATGATAGAAACTGGACACAGATTTTTTTAAAACGGGTGATGGTGGTCATTTCAGTAAAGAACAGGCACAGATTTTGTACCAGGATGTGGCCCTGTAGGTAAGAGATATGTGGCCCAGGTTGCTATTCATTCTAGGGGTATGTAAAAATGGCCCCTGCTGATCTTGTGACTCTGTTATTTACTGATTCTGATATGATTTCCTGGATGCTTAGGGGGTAAAACCCAATGCTTTCTTTCAAAGGAAAACAAGTGAAATAAATTTTATACAAAAGTCCAGGGGAGACAAGTTGCAGAGGAGAGAAGGTGGCAGTGATGGATTCAGGAAGGAAGATTAGTTTGGAATCTACAGATCATTTTTTTAGAGTACTCTAACTTCAAAAAGTACTGATTCACTAGTAGAGGAGTAGATTTGCAAACCTTACTCTTTCAGTCCAGAATAATGTAAGAAAATCTCAGCTCAACCCCAGTCAGAGGCAAAAAAATGGGCATACGCTGGCAGTAGGTATAAAAGCAACATATTTATTAAATGTAAAAACAGTAGCACCTCTCCAAGACTCCTCCATCTACATTTTGTGTCACCTGTGATGCTTTTTCAAGACATCTTGAAAAAGCATCAAGGGCAATGCAAAACATAGACGGAGTCTTGGAGGGGTGCTACTGTTTTTATATTTAATAAACACATTGCTTTTATACTTACGACCAGCGTATGGATGTTTTTTGCCTCTGACTGGGGTTGAGCTGGGGTTTTCTTTCATTATTCTGGACTTGTTTCATTTGTACAATGGCTCCCCCATGCAAACCCGAGCCCTGTTTTTGCATGATCTTTTATACTCAGTCAGTGGCAGCAGAAGACCATCTGATAGCGTTTTCTGAGAGTCTTCAGCGAGGCAGTTTTTAACTCTGTGTAGTACGCCCAGCTGCTGGTGAAGTTTCTTCATAATGTACACAACATGGGGTTAAAAGGAAAGTGAGTTGTCATGGATGATGCCCAAATAGCAGGATTCATTTACTACCTCTATTGACTTACCTATGGAGTCCGTCAGGATTACGGTTCTGAAGTGGGGTTTATATATGGTCCAGAGAAAAGCATAGCTTTGGGGTTTTGTTTGTGTTGAGCACTAGTTTGTGGTGTTTAAACCAGCTCTTCATGGAGGAGAGGCCAGACTGAAGGATACTGTTGATATCATTGGTATCCTTGCCCCCTCGATAAATAACTATGTCATCAGCTTAAAGGATCATGCTCATATGGGGCAGCCAACTGGTACAGCGTTTATGAAGAGCAAAACAGGAGACTTCAATTACCCTAACATAGACTGGTCTAGGATTTGTCAATGGTCTAGAATGACACCAAGAACTAACATGGATAAACAGTTTGTTGAAACATTACTGGCTTCAGGACTACAACAGTTGGTCTATAAACCCAGAAGAGGGAACAATATGTTAGATCTTACAGTCACAAATATAACTGATTTAATCACAAATATTTAAATAAGGGGAACAAAATTGGTAATAGTGACCACAATAATATTGAATTCTTGGTCAAAACCACTGCAAAATGGGATTCTGGTATAACAGTAACTAAGAACTATAATAAAGCAAACTTCCACAAAATAAAATGGTCCGCCAATGAGGGACTGCTGGAGATTCCCAGGGTTCGATTAAAAACATCAGGATCTTGTGCTTTTGCTTTTTCAGCACCAACCCTGTGGAATTCTGTACCTCGCTGGTTAACAGAATGTCCAACCACTGAGAGATTTAAAATGGAGCTAAAGACTTATTTATTTAGTTTAGCTTATCCTAGCTATGGTTGATTTATTTATGTCTGTTTTTAAAATGTATATGTATGTTTGATCTCTTTGTACAGTGCCTTGGTTTTGGAAGGCACTTTTGAAATAAAGATGATTTGATTTGATTTGATTTGAAAAAGAATTAGAGAATGGGACTGGGAAAAATCATTTTATAATAAAGATGTGGGCAAAATGTGAGATATATTAAAAATAAGTTGCTACAACTAGAAAAAGAATATGTGCCCGATAGATATATGTATAAGATTAAAGGAAAAATACTATGTGGTGCACTCAAAAAGTGCTAAAACAGAGTAATAAAAAGAAAAAGACCTATAATGAAATGAAAAAAATGAAAATAATGTTACCATTTCAATCTATAAATCAGAACTCAAAAATTAAAAAAATAAGATTTGAATGGCATAAAAAGGAATTTCACCTAAAACATGCAAAATACAATGGCAAATGTTTTTTGCCTACATAAATAATCAAAAGGGTACATATACCTATTGGTCCCATAAATATTGGAAGGGAAGAGATTAAAAACCTAGCTATATTAGCAGATAAGTTTATTGCCTATTTCTGCTCTGTGTTCAGTACAGGTGCATTAACAGGGAAGTGTAGTACTGCCAGAGAGACCACCAGAGATCAACACACATTTAGTGAATTGGAGGTTCTTGATCATTTGCCTAAACTTAAGCCAAATAAATCACCAGCTCCTGACCTGCTACATTCCAGGTTTTTTGAAGGAACTAAGAAAGAATATTACAGCTCCATTGACACATTTATACAATGTATCATTCAATACTGGAGTGATTCCCCTAGATTGAACAACAGCAGTTGTGATTACTATATTCAAAAAAGGTGAGACGTATATTATGTCCAACTACTGACCAATCAGTTTAATGTTGTATTAAGTAAAATAGCCAAAGTGTTTAATAAAATTAATGGTGGAAGAAAATCTTACCAAAAGTAAACACAATGATACTAATCAGCATGGATTTAAAACGAACAGAGCATACATCACTAATCAGGTATGTTTTGATGATAAAGTTTATGAAAATATAAATAATAATGTGCCAGCTTACATGGTCTTTTTAGACTTTACAAAGGCATTTGATAAGGTACCACATTGTGTACTGCTGGAAAAATTGAAAACACTACAGGTAGACATGAAAATAATTACTTGGATACAAAATTGCCTGTATAATAGAAAACAAATAGTGAAAATCAAGGGATTTTACTCTGAGTCCCTCAGGGCTCGGTTCCGGGCCATGTGTTTTTTGTACTTTTTTTTACGCAACCTGCATATTAATATGTACAGTTGGATCATCAAGAAGAAAAATGGGTCATGAATAACAGTAGGCTGTTTAACATTGGTAAATGTTCAGTTCTTCACCAGGGAAACATAACAACAGACAGGACTATTAGATACCAAATTAATTAAGAAGGTAACATCAGAAAAAATATTTTGGAGTACTTATTGACCAGGATTTGAACTTTAGTGTCCATTGAACTGAACTGGTCAAAAGGACCAATTACATTATAAATGGCATTAAAAGAACCTTCTTAAGTAGGAATACAAAATTGTTTATTACCCCTATACAAGTCTTTTGTTTGATCCCATTTGGATTATGGTTTATTACTGTGGAGTCCCTATATGAGAAGGGTCACAGATAGCCTGGAGAAAGTCCAGCATACAATAACAAAACTGTTCCAGGGGGTGGGATATATGACATATGAGGACAGATTATCCCACCTGGGATTGTAGTGCTTATAGCATAGATGGGTAAGGGGTGATTGATTAACGATGTTTAGAATAATAAATGATTATGAACTGATGTCTGAGTTGGGTATTGAAATTCAAAAAGGCCCCTCAGGATTAAGATCACATAAGTATCAAATTAAACTGGAACAGCATATTAGGAGAGTGAGATTTAATACCTACTCACAATGAGTGGGATGGCTATGGAACAGTTTGCCAAGCAATATAATACAAAGCAAAAATACTGATATCTTTAAAGGTAGCCCAGACAAATACTTACTGAGTGATGGGCCCGCACAGACAGACGCGATGGGCATTTGCCTTCTTCTGACTATCGCTCAGTATGAATATTCAGTAAGAATATCTTTCATCAGTCAATTTTAACTGCAGCAAAATATATGTATGCATTTTATATATTTACCTATCTGTGTTACTGAGGCAATGATCAGCATCAACTTCCACAGGTACAGGCATGTCTGAGTCTGTAGAGTAGAGTAACATTTTATTCATATTAATCAATATAAAAAACATGAACATGGTTAAAATCCCAATTGAGCAACAAAGCTCATTTACAGTGCGTACCATATGCAGTATCGTCTCATAAGTTACAACCTAGACAATATTTACCAAACAAAGAAAGAATGCACATAATAAATGTTAAATACACTGGTTATACTTAACTTACATTACGCAAGACAACAGCAATACAGTATAATATATAACCATACACTTATATGCACACCAGTAAAATTATCCTGAGCCAAAATCAGGGCAACATCTCAGTGGTTTATGACTTTCTTTTTAGCAACCAGTTCTTTATTTTACCAGTTATTATTGGACTTGCATTACTGTACTTCTTAGATGCCATGGAACAGAGTTCCATATATTTGGACCTCTATAACTAAAAGATGCCCTTCCTACACTAGTCTTTATCAAGTTACTACAGAATTCAACCCCCCTCAGATGACCTTAAGTTTGATCTACCTTTTTTAACTTGCATTGTTTCTAATATATAGTTTGGCATCTTCTTCTTAATTACTTTGTGCATCAATTCTATAGTATGCATTTTCTGATGTACCCCCTAATCCGGGCCAATTTAATTCCCTGTACAACAGCCAATGATATGGTTTCCAATGAGCATTTAATGCAAATTGAGAAAATCTGTTATATAATACATCCAACTTGTCTTGTGTGGATTCATTAGCACTGCCATAAATAATGACTTCATAATGGATGATGGACAATATAGCAGCCTCAATAATCCTGTGTCTTACTTCTATAGTTAAATCCATTTTCACATGGTGTAAAGCACCATGTTTATTATGCAGACTACCTACAATCTGATTTATGTGTTCATTCCACTTTAAACATTCATTTATCCAAAGTCCCAAATATTTATATACTGAGACATGTTCAAGTTTATCTCCTGTATAGGTAACAATTTCCAGGTTCCTAGACATTAACTGCTAGTCATGTCCTCCAAATAGCATCATTTTAGATTTTTTTTTTTTTTTTGCATTTAAAACTAATTTATGATGGTACAGAAAATCCTGCAGAAAATTAAAAGATGTCTGCAGGGCCTCCTGTATCCAGATCACAGAACACCCTGCACTATAAAGAATTATATCATCTACATAAAGATGATAACTAGAAAGTTGACAGGGGATTTGCAGTGAATTTATGTAAACATTAAACAGTAATGGGCTTAATATTGATCCCTGAGAAACCCCAATGTCCATTGGTAGGCAGTCGGATAAGTACCCATTTAAAGAAACCAGTTGGAATCAGTTTCACAAGTAGCTTCCAAACCACACCCACACTGACTCAGAGAACCCCAGGGATAATAATTCATCCAATAGTATATTATGATAGAGCATATCAAACACTTTTGTTACATCAATAAATCCGCTTCCACTAAAAGGTTTTCATTTAGGGATTCTTGAATATCCCTTACTACTTTTAATAATGCAGTCATTGTGTTGTGACCTCTTCTAAACCCTGACTGCTGAGGGCACATCAAATTATTATCCTCCTGGTACAAACTACTTGCCCACCAACCAATTTCTCAAAAACTTTTGAAATTATAGGTAGTAAGGATATTGGTCTGTAATTATTAATTACAGATTTTTCACCAGATTTATAAACAGGTATGACCTTCACCTTTTTCCATTCTGATGGAAACTTACTTGTCTTAAGGAACAAATTAAGGACCTGTGCTAATGATTTTGCCAAGACGGGGCAGAATATTTAAGTAATGCTGTTGGTATTTCATCTAATCCCATTGCTTTATGTATATTCAACTTAAATATAGCATCACAAACTGATGCTTCTTCGATTACCTGAAAATGAAACCCTTTACCTTTTATCTTAGTGTCAATTACTGTCTGTGTGTTAATTGGAGGTTTAATCACTAGATCCCTAGCTTCTTTTCCATATTCACAAAAAAATTTTTGAAACAGCCGTCTCCATGCCTAAAGCAACCTCCTGATTGTTCACTTTAAAAGAGTGAGGTAACATTGTTGTATCAGATGAATATAGGTTACATATCAGCCCCCAAAAATCTTTAGGTTTATTATCAATTGATTCAGAAAACTTTATTTTGCAGTACTTTTGTTTTGCTAATTTAATTTCCCACCTCACACTACACTAAGAGACTCTGCTGAAGCATAATCATTATATGGTCACATTTTAAAAAAATATAAAGTATTAACATTTTCACTTGGAATTTATGTGATTCAGCTAGTCGAGAGGTCAGGATGCTGCCATGAATGTTTAAGATTGTTTGCAGGTTAGTGTCAGCTGCTTTTTAAAAGACAACAATAGCATCACAATTAAACCTGTGGACAAGGGGGACTGTAGTTGTCCTTAACATCACAGATTATGAAAGGGAAGCCTGATGACTACTGGACAACAGAGTATTTTACAAACACCTTCTGAAAGATCCAATCACAGATTTAAAAAAAAATTGACACTGAATTGGATCTGGCAGTATGTAACTGGTATATTGATAGTGAAACAAAGTAATTTCTAGCAACTTAATATTCTATAAAGCCCATTATATACATTCTGCCAAATGTCCACAAGTCCCCTGTAAAGCTTCCTAGCTGCCCCATTATCAGCAGGATCAGTTCAGTTTCTGAACCCCTTTCTAAATATGTATATTCCTTGTATGAATTTGTTGGTAGCACTTCACCATATATAAAAGACACTGGGGACATTTTTAGAGTGTTACAAGACATTATGAATCCTGATGATGCCCTCCTGGTCACCATGGATACTGAGTCTTTGTAATCAAATATCCCTTACCAGAAGGGCTAGAAGCCCTTGAATCTTTCCCTCAATCAGAGGAAAGATGGTGTAGATCTTCCTATAGAATTTCTTAGCAAGCTGGCAGAGATTTTTTCTTATATTTAGATCTTTCAGTTTTAAGTACCAGCATTTCCTTAAGTACTGTAAAAGTAACTGTTTTGAGGGCTACTTTTGCCCTGCCTTTTCAAATTTGTATTTAGCAAAGTGTGAAAGTGAGGTTGTCTGTAACCAGGACAAGAACCTTTTTTTGGCCAGCTTGAACCTTGCAGAGGCTTTATTGATGAAGTTTTGGTCAAGTATCATGGGGTCAAGACAAGCTTGAATCAGTTTGTGGAGTGTCTCCATGCCCATAAAAGTAACCTCAATTTTTTGGCTGAAAGTTGTAAGGAAATTATTGCATTTTTGGATATAAAAATCATTGTAAACAGGCAGACTGAAGGGGTGAAGACTAATCTTTTCTATAAACCTACTGATCAAAACACCATTTTGCCTGCCAGTAGTTGTCACACATGTCACACAACCAAAAATATCCACAAGGGTCAATTTTACAGGGACAAGATAAATTATAGTACCACCATGTTTTATGAGGAAGAAGCCAGGGATATGGAGAGGAGATTGCTAGAAAGGGTATACAGTCATACAGTCATAGGGGAATTGTGGTTACTAAGAATGGTACTGATTGGGTAAGTAGGAAGGAACTATTAGAAGAAAAAAACATGTGTATGAGGAAGACAGAAGGTTCTGTTTTGTCACTGCCTTCTCCACTCTTATTTATTTATTTATTAAAAAGTTTCAACAGGAAACTATTTAGAGATCGGGGTCACTCTTGCCAAAGAGGTACAGAATGCTGTGCCAAAAACCTGGCACATTAACTCAGCAGACCCATTCCTAAGTGAAGTAGTGGCCAGACTAACACACACACAGTGTATAGATGTGGCACTAACCTTAGAGACACATTGGTCCACAGCAATTAATCTATCCAGTAACATGAAACATGATTATCCCCCAAGTGATCACTTCGATATGGCAGGTATAAGTCCTGCAAAGTGGTCCTGAGGACCAAAACATTTCCAAATACACAGAATGGGGAAAAAAATAGAATTATGGAGTTTTGTTACATTGACACTAATTGTTTTTTAATATAACAGTTATTGATGATGAATTACAACAAAGCTCAGAGACCTTATGACGTGCTTTTAAATTGTTGTTGGTACTTTGCACTGTTTGTATTTATTGGTCACGGCAGTTTGTACTGTTTTGCTCTTAATTGCCAGGTTGTCTCACTCAGCATCTGCTTTTTAAAGAGCCTTTAACTGAGCTGCATAAATTTAAGTTTATGAGCAGTGGGTAGTACCTTTGAGAAAGTGCAACACTCTTGCATGAAACATTATATCATACTGGTGTGGACCCCCAATGTTATTGCACTGTTTGCACTTACAGTGCTTTTCTTCTAATGAAAGAGAGTGCTTGCACCTGCAATAGAAAGGAGTGAATCTTGAATTGTGTTTTGGATTCCTGTGTCTTTTTGCAATGACTGCAGCTGAGTTACTTTTCAAAGAGAAGCAACATCTCTATTGTGAGTGGTGAGTGCCTAATTGTTTGTTCCTTACTCAGTTTGTTTCTAAGCTGAGCATCCAACCCCTGGTGTAGCTGATTTTTCAGCTCTTTCCATATCTCCTGAACCAATTTTGGACCACAGATATACTTGTTGTTTTCAATATATTATAGTGTGAGAAACGTACATGTGCATAGTGTACTTGTTTGATACAGGACATTCTAAAACAAGACTTGTTTCTCATTGAATTTGTCTTACAAATTCAAACTTTCACATAAAAAAAAGTTTCCAGGAAGCCAATATAGACTGGCATCATCCTCCTAGCCCCTTTGCGTAGGGTCCCTAGTGCTGTCTGCACAGACTCAGTACATGGAAGTGCTGCACACATGGAAGAATCATTTGTCAGTATCACTGAAGCCAACACTGTAGCTTCCTCATTTAATAGAGGATCTATGTGCAAAGTAACCAGATGTGTGTTTTCTCCCAGAATCAGGCTAAACATAATTAAAAATTAAAATGGAAAGGATGGGCCTTGAATACAGTTAATGTGTTTCCCATTATTTGACAGGCATTACATAATATTGGATAGTTTTGCGGTCTACAGTATGTAGCAATGACAAGGATGTACTATAATAAAGGGTTTCAACTTCCAGCAGCAGTCTGTCAAAGACAGACAGAAGTCAAACTGAACTGAAAATCATGAAGCATTTATAATTAGTAAAATGAGTGAAATCCATGTGCTTAGCAAAACAACCATGACCTTACTGTATATTTGCCTGACAGTCTCTGTTGATGCATGCCCTTAAGGAAGGTCTTTATAAGACTTCAAAAGGTTCCAGTCCTTTTTCAGTTCTAGTTAAGCCAGGATCTTCTTATTCATGAGACACAGCCTTAAGCATAGTATGTCCTGCCAAGACTTCATTGATTTTCTTCTACAATGCAATATTATATATAAAAAAAACAAACTTGCTGACTAAAATGGACAATGCTTGAGATACAGACAAAACCCTACAATTAAATCTGATCTGTCCTAGATTTAAATGTATTAAGAGCTGAGACAGGAAAAAATTGAGCCCTTGAAAGACACACTATCCCTTCTCAGAGGCACAATTAAGATAGTGAATCAAACACCACTTAAGCTACTCTATGACCTTCCACTGGGAAATCTTGATTACTACAGTCTCTAACAATTCTGATGCACATTAAAATGCAGATTTTGACTTCTCACTCAAGACTAGATTGAAATTCCCAACACAGAAACAAAAATGAGAGTACTTTACAGTTTAGTTTTCACTATGGAGAGGTGACATTTTCCAAATTTCCACTTCTGATTAAAGTCATTTTCTCAGAATGACTCTATGTCATAGTAAAATTGTTTTAATTCAAGGGTTGCAATCCCTCCTGAAAAGTAATGCCCTGTTCTCAGTCATAAAATTGGTGTGCAAAACTGTTGCTAAGTATTTTGTGCTAACGCAAAGTGATTGTGAATGCATTGCACCACTTAATGCCATTCACAGAAGGTTTTGTTTGCACCATAACTTAACAATTGCATGAAGTATCAAGACAAAGTGGAAGTGCTGTCACAAGGGAGGTGATATATATGAAAATAAGTGAAAACTGTTCCTCAACTGGTGTGAATGCTATACACAGAGCCAGTGTGCACCCTACCAACCACAAATTAATTTTATTTGTACTACGAGACATGGAATTTTGTATTCCTATATTGTATGTATCATTATGAATATTCTTATTGCAATGTACTGTTAAGTATTTTATGACTTTGTGGGTCACATCTGAAAAGGTAATTTGGTTTCCAGTGTGCTTACCCATAAAGCAATTAAACAAACAAACAAATTCTAGACCACACCACACACAAGTGCATACAGTTTAAGGTCATGACACCAATAAGGTTACAGGTATATAGGCACATAAACCACATGGGGAACAAGTTAGGTAACTAGTGCAGAGAGGGGGGCTGTGTGGTGCAGTACTCTGCCATGTCCCTGTTCAGTCAGTTTGGAGTCGGGGCTATGTGTGCTGCATGGTAACTTTCAGCACTGCTCGTCAGCCTGCAGTCAGCCTGTAACTCCATATACCTCATGTTAAATAAATCAACAGTATTTGTTAGTCAACAAATGTTTTCATCATACTGCACAGTTGTTTAGCAGTAATGTAATTCTGACATCCTTCGATTCATCATCAGTGGAGTTTTAACTCCTGTGAACTTATTATTTATTGCTGCCACCAACACTTTTTAAACGTCTCTTTCCTTGAAGTTACTCTTTCATTGCACATACTAGATTTATGCTATTGGTACCCTTTTTTGATGGTAAATGGCACTTCATCACATCAAGATATTTAGTGTTTCTCATATTTGGAAATGAAAAGGAGAAAAAGATTGCAAGAATTTCAGAACCACATATTTTGCTTTAGCAATGAAATAAACTAGATAAAAATGAGCAAGTTGTTGGCCCAGTGGTGCTGAGAGTTGAGGCACTGGATGCCACAACTTGTACCATGCCAGTGACCCAGGTTCAGGAGCAAGCTCGGGCCCCGGGGGTCAGCAGGGGAAGACAGGATTGAGCATCTGAAGGACTGTTCTCCTGCCCTGGGAGGGAAAAGGGGTTCGATCCTGGGCTCTGGTTGTGCCTGGTGGTAGCTGGGAGCCCAGCAAGCCTGAGATCCAGCAACCAAGGGGATCGGATGTGTCAGTGATCCTGTAGGTGCACACAGGAGCATGTGTGCCCATGTTGGATGCATTGCACGTCCGAGCCTGGGGGGAGGGACAATAAGCAGAAAATCCCCTCTCTCAGGGACAGGCAAGGGCACCTTCACCCCTGACCACACTCTCAATTCCGGGCACTCCCCTCTCTGACCCTGCTCACTCAGGCCTGGCACTCAAATGTATAGCTAGAGCACCCTGGGTAGATAGGGTAGCCCCTCCTGGGAGGGTTCAGATCCAGGGAATCTGTCAGGTCTGGGTGAAGAGAGGGAGAAGCATCTCAGGTGGGAGGTAGAGACTGGAGGATGGAGGATGCTGGAGAGAGTTCCCTGTGAGCGGAGCAGAAATAGACCTCACAAAAAAACAAACAAAAAAAAAATGAGCAAGTTGTTTTAATTTGTCCTAACCACTGATATATTAATCATCTGATAATCCCTTTAGCCATACTGCTTTTTTGACTTACAATTTGAGCCATGAATACAATTGATTATCACATTTGCAAAACTAAATGGCTGTTCTGTTGCTATCATAGTCCACATATCATCCTACAGCACTACTATTTGGTATTGTATGACATTGCATCACAGTATTTAAAATACATTGTACTCAAATGGATCCATAGTCAGCATGGACACTCTGTAGCACCAATGGGGTGGATCACCCTTTGTTAGGGGCAATAGTTTAAGGTAAAGGACCCTGTGATATAAGTAGACTAATTAGACCAAATGGCCTTATTCTGCTGGCTTCTTCATATGTTCATATGTTTGTATTGGCATCCTAATGACAGACAATTCCATGGCAATTGGTCAGAATGCAAAGGTTACGAGGTCTTGTTCTATACAACTGAGAGAATTTGAGGAGTAATTTGCATATTTGCTTTGGGTTCACCACATTTGGCTTCATGTAAAAATGCTCAACTGGTTCTGCTGATGCTTTGCATCGGTTAGCATTCTGGCTTTGAGACAACTTAATCACCCTATACACAGAAATGTTGTACAGTGAGACTGTGTTTTGTAAATGGCTTTGTATACAGAGGCAATCCTGTAGTGTTCTATTACTGCACATTTGCATTCATCAATGCCACTTTGCAAGACTTTGCAACCTTGAGAAAGATAGAGTGAGTTACTACAGGAAACTATGCAATTTCAATGGGATTTAATCCCTTGTGTCATGCAGGGAACTGGGACACTGCTCTTCATCCTGGTGTGCTTCACTGAACGTATTTAGCTATCATTTAAAATGTGAGTAACATAAGCTAGACTTACTGTTGATAGCATCAGATCTATAGTAGTTACTTGCACCATGTGCCCCCATCATACACACCTTTTCAGTACACACATAAAGTAATTACCTTCTTTAGTCTCTCTCTTGGCTAATCCCCTATCTGTTTAGTAAAGTGCATAGCCCTGAGGCTTTTGCAATCCATTCTCCATGATGATTACAACAAATTACAGACTATTCTCCCCCCCCCTTGTCATTGCTTCACAGCAATATGTGTGTCTGGGAGAGGAGGGTCTTGTTCCATGATTAGACCCTATGGAGGAAATTTCAAATTTTTCAGTGTCCATTTGTGGACTGAGTGTTGGCAGTCATTAGCAGTGTACTTTACTGTGTACAAGTTTTTTTCTAGAGAAATGTTTCTCACTGGCCACTCATCTTTACAGGGATATACACTGGCCATGCTTGTGTTCCCCAACCACTGAAGCCCCAGTAATCCATTGGTTAACCCCCTGACTTCTTCTCCATGGCAGGGGCTCTGTAGGTAGTGTGGTCTTCTCCCTAAGACAGTCCAATATGTGGTCTAATACTCAATGTAGGCAGACAATAGCACACAGGGGAGTCCCAAAATCCCACATAGTCATATAGATGTGTTGTTTTTATTCTGTCATTCAAGGTCCCTCCCACCTCCTTCAGCATGAGTTCAGCCTTCCAACTGGCTTTGCATGCTCACTGCAGAATCCTGTGCCGAGTGACCTTCTCCATCTAAGACACCCTGACATGTGGCAACTGCCCCAGACTGGCCTGCCTCCCAACATAGTGACTCAAGTTTGGTTCCAAACCTTGTCTGCCATCACAGCAGTGCAATGGATTACACTTGGGCCTGATGCACCGCCACCAGACACAACTTCATAGCATGTACTGGAATTATTTTTTTCTGAAAATTCTTCACTTTCCAAGTCTCCTTATATTGACTCCAATAGGGTTAACTTGCATGTATAAAGGGACTGTAGGTCTGAAATCCTAAAAGCATCATCTCTGTTACTTTGCAAGTCATTGTTGTAATGGGAGATAAACATATGCAAGCTGGACCAAGTAGCAAGGTTTCAGAGCTCAGTAATTCGGGATGACCCTGTCAGCAACATAATAAGCAGTTCTACAGTATATCTGATAGCATGGTCAATAAGTCCTTGAAGAGGCTCCTTAATTGAAGTCACCCTGCCTCTAGATGACACAACATGCAGTAAGTCACAAACAACAGCTTTATATCCAGTTGAGACTTTCAGTGTTAGACAAACCACTCTTAATTCTAGCACACATATGTACAGTTTGGACTCCTGCACATTTAAAAATCACATTTACTGTACTGGGGTCATGAAGATGTTCTCCCAACTATAAGAGGGAAGCAAGGTCAACTGCAATGAGATACAGACAGAGATAGGGAATCCTTTCCTCAGGCCAAGAGCCCCCTGCCCCTAAAAGACATGGTGTTACTTTCACCTTCTGAAGAACCAAAGAAACTTACAAGGGCCATTGAATTTTGAGATCCTATTGCATCAGTCTTATAAACCAATGTATGAAAAGAAATCCCTGGATAAATTAAGATATTGAGCATGGAATGACTGGGCATAATTGAGTAGAATATATGGAAGAGACTGTCAGCTAAAGAGGTGGAGGCTAGAATAGCAGGGGCTTCATGCAAGCATGGGGAAAACAAAGGGGGATATTAGAAAAGAGGCAAGAAGGGGGAAGGGTCACCAGAGACCGGATAGGGTAGTAGACATAAAATATGCAGGAGACACTTGGGACAGTGGGTGAGCCAAGCAGTCCTTTTCTGCTGACGAATTCTATGTGTCAGTGTTTCTATAATCCATCAAATTCTCAAGTTTGTGAGGTGGCATATGCAATCAAGCATGCAGACAGTTCAACTGTGCTCTGAGGAATAACATCCACTGAGAACATTTCAAGCCTGTGGAGATTATGAGAAGCCTGGTTTGCAAATCCCATGCTTATATGCCCCAAATAGCCAATTGCCCAGGCAAGGGTCTCTCTGACCCCACCCTATGGCAATGATATGAAGCCATCCCTACAAGAAATGTAATGAAGATTGAGTATCAAGGATAGATAAGATGGGAAGGCTTTTAATCTTGTAAAGATGTACCCTGGTGTTACAGATTCACATTTTCTGATGCACCTGAAAACATTTTCAAGGCTGTTTGTGGGCACAAATACATTCATTTATGTGTTGAACTATTATTACTTATGAGAATACTGGTTGTGCAACCGTGCACAACCAGCCTGTGCTGCCACAGAGGGGTTCTGATTACATCAGACCTCCAGAGTGAAGCCTAAAAGGTCCAATGTAATCAGAAGCCTGAGGTGGCTACAGAGGCTGGTTGGGCATGTGGTTGCCAATTAGTATTTTTTTCATAGTGTATAGTTTTTTTTAAAAAACAAAAGTGTTTTAACAGTGGTCCATGGCAGCAGTGTACGTGCTGGCAGTTTCAGTTCAGAACTGCAGTGCTGTGTAAAGCACCATCTGCCACTGAGATTTACAATCAGCTGGAATGTTTTTGTACCACAAAAGGGTACAACCACGCTCCATGATCTTTGAACTGTGATACAACAATGTTCCAGCTGGCATGGACATTCATGCAGAACAAACCCTTACTATACACTATAGTAGATTAATGATTTATCTTAATATGCCATGTCCAGAAAAGGATTTAAACTGAATGTCTATGAGAAGATAAGCTTGAACGATAGTTGCCATTGCATTCTTCGGTTGCTCTATGTACACGTCTGCCTGTCTAGGGCTGCTCTGACTCTTTTACAGTATATTAAAGTCATATTTTTTTAAAATTTATTTTAATGGCTTTCTGCAAGTTTTCTTTTTCTTTTTTTCATTACTTTTGTACTGAACCAACCAGTTCTGAACCTGAAACTATGAAAGTGGATACATCCAAAACCGAAAATGACTATTTCATTTGTGTTGTTATATTTATAACTATATTTTTCATCTAGTTAAAACATTTTGGGGAGATGACATGGGATTTATATGTGTGTATTGCCAGCACCTCCAGCCACATTCATGAGGTTTGAAAGTGCACTAACTGAATTAAGACTGAAAAATGAGCACTTTTACCAAATTGCATCTTTGTTTCAAAATTGTCCATACATACAGGGGTGCCACAATTCTAGACAATGGCTTCTATTGGTGCCAGACAGCCTCCATTTGGAAAGCAAAAGTGTACAGTTTAGACAAGTAGTAAGTATATTACAAAAAATGACAGATGCCAGAAAGTAACACTGTTGGTTCCTAAAGGGGTAACCAGGTCAGGGTGGAATACATAGTGATAATTCAGTTCCCACTGATGTTGCCTTCTCTAGAGTTTATGCTAGCTGGCTAAACAGTGACTTTTATACCCACAGGTATTGGCATTTGTTTCGGGAACCAATAACATCATTTTTCATCATCTCTCACCTTGTTTAAAATATTTATAGCTGCACTGTGCATGTTTGCTTTCCAAATGGAGGCTGTCTTGCAGCCAGGGATGGTATTATATGGATTTATGGCACTCCTGTATGTATGTATGTACAGTATGTATGATTTGAATACACAATGCTGCAGCTCAGTGAGAGTGTTCTTTTTTCTACATCGCTTCAATGAGTGCACTTTCAAACTTTGCAGCTATGGCTACTAGCAATACATGCATTTGATTCCTGAAAGGCAGCAATTTTTTTTTGTTTATGCTGAGGACTACTGTGGTTTATTATAGTATTCATTTAGTTTATGCATGAAAACATACAAACATTTTCCACATTTTTGGGATGGATTTACAAGTGTAGTATCATAGTATTGAGAATTTACGCTTTATTTCTACACTTGTGGGGGAAAAAATAAAGCAAACAGCATGACAAATGTTGCATCCTTGTAGGTTTTCTTTAGTACTCATGTTGGCACATAAAAGAATGAGCTTGTTATTAATAAAAAAAAAAACAAAGGTAGCCCAGTGTTATGTCCCAGTAAGTCTATATACATCTTTATATTTCACAGGAAATCCCCATTCATTTCAGTAAGATTTCATGTGATATGTCTGAATATATCTAAAAATTACTGGAACACATCACTGGCTACTATGGTAATCTGAACCTTTACTGATTTTTTTTCCCAGCAAGTGGCATTAAGTGTCACCATGTAACTCAAAAATAAGCATGGAAACTCATGGTGTATTTTGTGGATTATAAATGTTTGGATGATGATAATGAATTTGGCAAAAAAAAAAATAAACATTTTAAATGGGGTGTAGAAACACTAGGGAGTTTCTTAATTGCTATGAATGACATTCTACACACAAACACTCAAAACCTTATGAATTTTCACTTGGAGGACTAGATTAGGATATGCAACTAAACAAACAAGCAGCAAAAAACCAAAAAAACAAAAGCAACTCCTTCTCCAAGCATAGAATAATATGATCTAGAGAGAACATACAAAAGTTAAGGTTATGGATGAACTTGTTCAGGAAGTTTAGATCTAGGTAGAGATGGAGTGAAGTTAAATTCCACCCTCAAAGTGGATGTGAAGTAGCCCACTTCATGTTGCTCCCCGGCTACATGAAGTGCCCATTGAAAACCACTACTTCACCACTTCACCTTGCAATAATGATGATAATGACTTCTGGTTGCTCACTCTGCCTTACTTCACTTTAAAGGTGAAGTGAGACTTTACAGGCAGCCCACACACATCACATGGCTTACACAGTCTAGGTCACATGCTTCAGGCAGGCAGGAAGTGAATCATTGGATGGCACAGGCATGACCTCATCAACAGCACTGGAAACATGAGATTCCGATGACTCTTCATCAGCATCAGAATCATGTTCAACCAATGTGGGGACAGGGACGGAGACGTCAGGGAGTGTGACATTTACTACACTCTGACTCACGGTCATGCCTTTAGACTCTGCAATATTTAGGAAACCGGTTAAGTTGTTGCCATTATCATGGGTTAAACATGGGGCAATACTCATGTCATCAGCAATTTCACTACCACTAGGGGGGAGACAGCATCTCCAACCATGACTGAAGCTACTGATTGCACTGTGAATAACATAGAGAAATCCCTTTACTGGCATCAACTATGCACTTCTGCTGTGTACTACTACCATGCCTATGGCCACTCTTGCCACTAGCAGCAGTGCCATGGCCAGAATTATCTTTGCAGGTATTTTTTGGGATTACACAGAAAATTCACAACAAATTGAGATTTCTAAAATTTGTGGTGGATGGGAAGCCAAAAAAAATAGCTGTGGTTTGCAGATGGAGACTGAACACTAAACAGATGCAAACAGTTTAAAATTGTGCTTCACACTCGAGATGCAGATGAAAACACGCAACACCTTAACCAGTGCTCACAAATCCAAAACATAGGTAACATAGGTCATACTGAGCTGTATAAGATGAGTGTCCATTTATCTTGCTTTAGCAGAAAAATTTAATACCCCCTTTATATTCCTACTACTTAAATAAAGATCAAGAGAATGTTTGAAGGATAACATAGTTTTACTAGCTACAACTTCTACTGAGAGATCATTCCAAATTTTTGCCACCCTATTTGAAAACCAGAACATATGGACCTGTGTATTACACCTATCCACTTTAAGCTGTAAGGGGTGAGCACATGTGTTATATGGTTGTTCCCTGAGGTGTAAGCCCAATTGGTCCCAAAGCTGGTTATCAGACAGTGCCCGATAGATAAGGCACATATCCCTCCTCAGTCTACGATTTTCAAGGGAATATAGTTCCAAATTCTTTAATCTATCCCCATAATCTTTGTCATTAACTTCACTAATTCTTTTGGTTGCCCTTCGCTATACCTTCTCCAGGGCATTTTTATCCTCCTTATAGCCTGGTGCCCAAAACTGAATGCAGTACTTGGTATGAGGCCGTACAAGAGAGGTATACAAAGGGAGCAATACCTCTCTTTTCTGGCTTTTAATATGTCTATGTATACATCCCTGGATTGCATTTGCCTTCTTGTCCACCTGATTACAGTGTGAATGAAATTTAAGGTCATTGTTGCCCTAATCCCCAAGTCCAATTCCTTATAAACTACTTTAAGGATTTGGCCATCCAAACTATAATTCATATTGAGATTTTTTTTCCCAAAGTGCATTACCGTACACTTATCAATATTGAATGTCACCCTATTTTCCCTGGCCCAGGATTCCAGCTCTCCAAGAGCCCCCTGCAAGTTCAATGCATCCAATTTACTATTAACTGGGAGGCCTATATGCGTATCGCTCACAAATTTGGACAACCAAATATCTGATGTTACTTGCATAGTAGATATGTAGAGATTAAACAAGCATGGTCCCAAAACAGATCCCTGTGGGACCCCACTTGTAACTGCTGCCCAATCAGACTGTTCTCCCAAGACGCATACCCTTTGCTTTCTTCCAAGCAACCAGTCTCCTATCCAGTTTACTATTTTTGGATGCATCCCTAAATTAAGAATGGTTTTAATCAATTGCTCATGAGGGACCTTATCAAATGCCTTTGCAAAGTCCAAGAATATGACATCAACAGAGCTGCCTTCATCGAGTGATTTACTAACTTTACCATAAAACTTGAGCAAATTTGTTTGGCATGAGCGTCCCTTAGTAAAACCATGCTGAGTTTCATCCTTTTTCCCCCTAAAGCTCTACATGGTTCATGATAAGATCTTATATAATACCCACTAGTATTTTTCCTAGTGCAGATGTTAAGCTGATTGGTCTATAGTTACCCACCACATGTTTTGGTCCCTTTTTATGAATTGGGATCACTGTTCCCTGTCTCCATGCCTCAACCATCTGCCCTGTCTCCAGGGACTGTTGAAAAATGTGTGTGACATGCCCTGCCAAATTATCTGCTAGTTCCTTCAATAATCTTGGATGCAAACCATCAGGTCCACAAGCTTTATTATAGTTAAAACTTCTTAGCCTAGTTCTTACATCTTCAATCTCTGTTTTTACTTCAGATGTTCCCAGTACAGTTTCATCCACTGCTCCTGATTTTTGATCTATATTGAACATGGAGGAAAAATATGTATTAAACATATTGGCCATATCCTTATTCCCAGTTATTAATTTGTCTTTATTATCTTTTAATAGTCCAATTGTTTTACCCTGACACCTTTTATTATTAATATAAGCATAAAAACTTTTATAATTACCCTGTGTTTTTGTGGCCAGTTTTTGTTCGAAGTTCATTTTTGCCTTAGCAATAGTTGTTTTAACCCTTCTTAAATGATGTTTATAGATAGTCAATGAACAAGCATCTCCACTACACTTTGCCCTAGAGTATGCCCTGTTCTTTTTTTTTTATTTGCTTTTTAACCGCAGGCAATAGCCAGGGGGGCAAAGATCTTTTGGAATTGTGGTATTTATTATGAATTGGGACATACTTTTGAATTAGCCCATTCGATTGGATAATAAGTCTGTCCCACATTTCTTGTAATGTTAAATTCGCTAAGTATTGCTGCCATTTCCAGTTATCCAATTAGTTTCTAAGTGTACAGTAGTTAACTTGATTAAAGTCATACAGTACTGTACTACCTCTGGTAATATGGTAACCCTTATTAAATTGGAAACTGACCTTGGAATGGTCACTGCTTCCCAAAGGAACCTCAACCTGGCAATTTTGGATTTTTTCAACCATGTTAGCTAATACCAAGTCTAGTATATGATTACCCCTTCTGTTATCATTTACACATTGTTCAATTCCTGCAAGCAAGAATTCTTCCAAAAAACTAACTCCAACCTGTGAATTTGTCTGTAATAGGTCCCATTTTATACCTGGGAGATTAAAATCCTCCTAGTAAAATAACACTATCCTCTTGGGCTAGACATTTAATGAAATCCAGTAAATGGCTGTCATTTTCAGGTAAACTAGCTGGTGGTCTATACACCACAGCTATGTTAATCTTGGATGTTTTCAGGGGGATAATCTTTACCCATATAATCTCATCCTGTTACCATACTGTACAATCCACATTCTCAGATGTAATGTCATTTTGTACATATAATGCCACTCTACCACCTCTTGTAAGGAGTCTATCCTTGTTATATAGAGTATAACCCGGGATTTGTTTATCCCAGGTGTCCTCAGCCCTCCACCATGTTTCTGTAATGGCACATATGTTAATATTATTATTGTATAGTTTCAGTTTTAATTCATTCATTTCATTTGTAAGACTTCTGCCATTAAAGACTAGGCAATTCCAAGTGGGCTTTTGTTTATGGGATATGTTTATGTTTGTAGCCCCCATACCCACTCCAGTATTTAGTTTAAAAATTGTTCAATGGTCTGCTTTAATTTAGATGAAAGAACCCTTTTACCCAGTCTATTTAGATGTACACCATCATGTGAGAAGCTATGGGGTGACTGGAATTCCTCCCAATGATCCAAAAATATTAACCCCTCTCTATGGCACCACCTTTTTAACCAACCATTTAGGCATCTAATGCTCTCAGTCTGCTTCCATCCTGCCCGAGGGACTGATAGTATTCCAGTGACAATCAAATCACATCCTCTGTTTTTAATTCTTCCCCCACACTCTTGACATCCCTCTGTATCTCAGTGAAATTTCTTTTTCCCACATCATTTACATCCATGTGTAAAACTGTCAATGGGGTCTGTGTATTCTCAAGTAACCCAGGAAGTAAGTTGTGTATATCCCTAATACCAGCCCCTGGCAAAACTGACACTGTTGTGTGTTCCTTTCTATTTTTACAAATAACTTGGTCCGAGTACTTTATAATGGAGTCTCCTATAACTAGGACATCCCTTGGTGCTTATGTAATTTGTGTAGATATGACAGAAGTGGGGTGGTTCAGATTACTACAAATTTTATTGGGTGAAATGGGCTCATATACCACATCCTGTTCTTGGTCAGAAGCAAGGGCTTGATATTTATTTGGGGTGAGTAAATTAGAAGAGCCCCCAATGTTTCTCCTGCCCCTCTTCTCCCCTTCAGCTCTGTGTACAGTGTACCATTTTGAGTTGTCAACCACATTTGTTTTATATGGGTCGGTATCCAGTGTTAACAACTGTTGTGGTCCAGAAAGATCATTTTCAACTGTGTCAATAAAGTGTTCTAACACAGAAATCTCAGCCTGTATTTTTACCCTCTGTTGCAGGAAAGCAATCTTAGCTTGCTGCAATACCATTAAGTAACAATTTTCACATGTAAACCCTTGTGCTTCTTCCCCCTCTGTGTACATTCCACACTTAGTGCACTGCTTCTTGATCTTTTTTAGAGCAAATCTGCATAGAAAGATATTATGTCCCAGTTTCCAGTGTCACAGCGGACTCAGCCGACACGTGCTAACGCGCGTGTCTCTGCACGTGTCTCCACACATGGTGATGCGTGCTCTGCCCTGCATTTGCCCTGCTCACAACAGTGGTGCGTGATAAAGGGCAGAATGTCCCAGAAGTAGCTGTGGTGGTCATGTGTCCTTAGACAAATAAAAGTGCCCAAATTAGAATAAAACTGCATCCCATGTATCTGCCTCTCATACGAGGCACAGGCACTGTGCATTGATATCCTGGTTAATTAAAATAAGTACAGTACTAGCGCAATAGTAGTTCAGACTGCAGCTGTCAGTACTATTACACTCTCTTCCCGTTTCCTGTATTCCTTAGGAACAGGGCTCCAATGTCATCTGCAGTGTCAGTTTAAAACATAGACTCTCATTAAAAATGAATGAACAGGCAATGTCTCAGCCCAAAAGCACTTTTAACACTCCCCCTCACTTTATAGCATGTAGGGCAATTTTTTTCACACTTCAGGAACTGGAAAACAATACCTGGGGGGTGGGGGAAGTGCACTGCAGTAACAGTCCACTATCAATGTACCACAAAGCAGTACAAAATAATGCATACAGATAACAGGTTCACAGTGCTGCAATTACTGTGAGGTGCAATAAAATGTATCTGACTTGATGGCATGTGTCACACAAACACTCACACACACACTACATGTAATGCGCAGGAAATTGAAAACTTCAGTAATATAACCAAATTTCTTAAACAACTGAAATTATGCACTGTGCCACAACAATCAGCAAAAACATGTCAACAATTACTGAAAATATTACTGTGTGTTCATGGACACAGTTATCCAACAAAAATGTAACCAAAACAGTTAGAAAGACTGCCTTTCTCCCAGTTAATCTACCTCCACCACAGATACTCCCTTCCCCCCAAGCACACTTCAACAGTGTCTGTCAGTACACATACTGAATGTTCTAATTAACATTTAAAATCCACACAAAAACAATAAACACTTGATGATATGAGCACAGGAGGGTTTCCTACAATTGATGTATTAAAATTTGAGCAAAAAAAGGCTCAAAAAGCCTTTTTGAATGGTTTTTAGAGGGTTTGAATCTCAGAGCTCTGACAGCAAACTGTCTCCAGCTACCACTACACACACTACACAGAACTGAGGCTGTGCAGAGCAATCTAAAGCCCATGTGACCTGCAATCCCATGAATCACTGCAAAATTCACCTTAGAGCTCACAAACAAGGCGAAGTGATGTGAAGTACATTTATTTCAATGTATTTTGCATTAAAATTGTTGTAGAAGTGGTTGGGGAAAGGCAGAGTAATGCAAAGTCATTGCTTCCAATGGACTTCACGATCATTATTATAAGGCAAAGTACCCCGCTTCGCATTGCAGATTACTTCGTGGATTCCACCTTAATACGCAAATTGGTCCTCGTAGCAGATTTTGGCCACTTTGCTCACCTCTAGATCTGGGCTGGGACAACACCAGTTCCCCTATACCAATAATTTTTTTTCACCAGAAGATATCCGGATAGGAATCCTGATAGAGGTGGGTTAGGTTAAACTATACCATGTTAAGCTTATGAAGCCTGTTCACTTCAAGCTCCACACCTAATAACTGGAGGATGATGGTACTTAACCATACTTGTTCACAGTTAAAATGATCAAGAAACAGATTCTAGAGAAAGACTTCCTTTATGATTTCCAAGAAAATTCTTGACCATTGAGATGAGGAGACCATGAATGGCCTCCCACTGCAACTGCAAAAACCACCAGAAGCTACCGCATACCTCATTACAGCCCTGAAAAGAAGTTGGGTGCATGCAACAGGTGATTCCACTGCTACTAACTGCTGTTGCCTAAAAAGGTCAACCCATGTACCAATATAATGAGTTATATTCCTGATTTTGATTTGAGATACAGTGGAGTATAAAGTCACATTAAAGACCTTTGTCCTATTAAAGAACTTTTCAACTTTGATATCAAATAGATCCATTCCAAACCTATCATTTTCTTTCAAATTTCCTAGGGATAAAAAGGGAGATGTATAAACAGAAATGTGCTGTAAGGGTACTACTGTGGCCACCAATGCTGAAGCTGCATTCACTTGAGCTAGCTTGACCTGAAGTAAGTGCTTAGCTACATCTTTCTACTAAACTATTCCTGATGTTCCTCAGGAAGAAACATAAGTGCCTTCTTTACTTAAGATCACAGAGAATGGGAATATCATACCATTCAGCTTTCATAACTTGCTTAGCAAATACCAAGAGTCTCTCAAGCATGGCTTGTTTTCTCATTTACTCCAGTATTTTAGATTCCTTATCTAATGGTTACAAAGAATTGCTGTGGCAATCAACATCTTATATACAACAGATGACACTAGACCTTCAGAGGGAGGGTATTCCTAATGTACTATATGTCCATGTAATTTAAAGTCACAACCACAAAGACTTCCTGCCCAAGCTTTCTGTATGTAGGCTATTATGGTCTCATTAATGGGAACAGCATGAGACAAGAAGCACTCTTTTAAAGTCTCTTCAAATCTGCTTGTACAGTATCCCCTGTAAAGGAATAGTACAGTATCCCATTAAGGCATATGAAAATTCTCAGACATATGGCTTGTGATAGCTGCAACATATTACAGATCCTCAAGCCAAAATAATTTATCATGACCAAGGTCATCCCTTCATTCCTCATTTCTAGCTCTGAAAAATCCTAGCCCAGCTGGACTGTATCCATGCAGCCTTTCTTACTCAAGATGAGAGCAGTGGAGGGGCACTACTACCTAAGCAGGAGGAAGACATTCTGCAGTTGAGATATGCCTAACTGACTCATTCATCAAAGGCAAACAACGTGGAAGACTAGGGAAAATTGCACCCTGCCCTGGAATATTATCCAGGCTTACTGGACACAGAGACCATTACAGAACCATCCTATAAAAGGAAGCTATCAAACTAGAAACTAGAATGGTATATTCAACTGCTAGCAACAAGGAATTTATTATGTTAGGTACTGTACATAATTTCTGCCAGGAGCAATAGCAACTGAGTGGGCTTCCTTGACATATTGTTAATAGAGGCAAATAAATGGGGCATGCCAAATGGATAAATGTTTTAATAAGTACTTTTTTGAAGTATTAAAACTGTCACAAACAATAGAGGAAGAACCACTTATACACCATATAAAATATATAAATCAACTGTGGAGCTTGGGATAGACAGTATGTTTATAACATATGGGATAAAGTATGGGGTGCAGTGTGTTATGAGAATTTAATACACACCTGAGTTGTATGGTAGCCATCCAACAATGAGGGTGTGTGTTAAATTTGAGTGTATACACTGCACCCCATATTTGGTTTTATGTAATTTAAGGGGTTATGTTTTTTCATTGATTTCCATCTGTCCCTGTGTACACTCTGTGGTGTGGAAATAAAAAGTTATTTATTTATTTATTTATTTTGATCCAGGGGGTCAGCACCTGACCAGTGGTGCTACCGCCTGCTCACCACCCCAGTCCGGGTGTAGTTAGAGAAAGAGGAGGCAAGAGATGCTGGCTGGTGAGGGGTGCTATAGACAGGCAGTAGGAGGGATGACTTGGGTGCCTTGCTGCTCTTGATGCTCCTGTCTCATCCGGCCCAACAGAGAGTGTGAGATTGAGCAGGTGGCTTCCCTTGTGGGTGCCACTGAAGAGGGACTGAAGCTATTTAAAAAAAAAAAAAAAGGGGAACATTAGTGCACAGCAGGGATCCGGACCATGTGCTCTTCTCAGGTACCGCCAACAGTCTGACAGAAAAAGTCGTTATTAAAAAAATGCCGTAATACACATATGTGTATTATGGCATTTAATACATGGCTTTTTCAATGGGAAAAAATGCAACCCATTAATTATCAAAAGATAAACAGAGATTAAGCAGGATAATACAGCAGGGCCTGACTGCATCTCTTTTGTGTGTGTGTGTTTTTTTTTTGCAATTAAATTATTTATTGTAGGCCATCATGGTCACTTAAAACATAGGCAGGATTCACAAAGCAGATGTGCTGGGCACAAATGAGATGCCCCATCCCCAAACAGAGGGATTCACAGAAGGATGAGCCGCAAGATGCACGATGCACTATGCACATCCCCAATGTGACTATCACTGAAGCGCCATGGCGCAATCTGAGATGTCCCAGTGCAACCAGGATATGCAGAAGCACCCTGGACCACACAACACTGAATAAGGAGCAAGTTAGCAAGGGACACAGTGGCAACAGGGAGAGACTGCAGTGGCACAAAGGATGCAGGTAAACAGCCTGGCAGGGACTGGTCAGAGGGCCAAAGGGCCGGAGAGTGGCCAAAGCAGATGAGGTGCACAGACAGAGTACACACCTGGAAGCACCAGACACACAACCAACACGGGGCTCAGGTGCAGATGCCATGCACAGGGGTGACTGTTAAGGTGGGCCACAGCATCGGACGTGCATTGTGCAGCATGGTAAAGGATGCCACACATGTCCCAGTGCACAGGCACACAGCAGGGTGGATGTAGGAGCTGCATCACAAGTGCACACAGGGGGACTGACACAATGGCATACAGGCTGAAGGCTATGTCCCACACATGGAACATGCCCACAGGCAATATGGACCACAAGAAGAGTGGCACAACAACAGGGGACTAGTACAACAGAAGCAACCAGCATGTATCACACACAGAATAGGGGCACTGTGCAAGTCAGCACGATGTAATGCCTCCCAACAGGCCAGACGCAACATGAAGTGTGCACACTAAAGCAGGCATGAAAGGTGGACAGGGCACATGGATGCACAGTACCACAGGTGCACATGTGTGAATGGGAATAAAGGTCTAGTGGTAACCAGCAAGCACAACAGAGCACATGCACAAGGTACAATGAATGACCACAGACACCGTTAGCAATATAAAACTCTTTAGTTAAATAAGAAATGAAACACATGAAACTATCTACAATGTTAAAACAATGGTGCAGACAGGGATAGGGTGGTGTGGGAATCATAACAGCAACATAAGAAACAGTATACAGTAACATGATGCTATGGTCGTGGGGGAACAGGGGACAGCAACAGACAATGGGAATGGGCATGGAGGGTGGGGGGTCAAACAACAAAGGGGCTATTTACAGGTGGCCCAGTGGTCTAGTGTGCTGGATGGGCCACATCCTGGCAGTCACCCCTCCTTCCCCGGTACTCAGCACCCTGACAAGCAGTGTGATGGCATGCAGGAGCTGCCCCTGCCATCTATATAGTGGCTTCATTGTCCTCCAGACCACCCTCTGGAGCTGCAGCCCTGCCATCTGCCCAATGATTCTTCTCCTCTCCTCTCCTCTGCAGCCCTGGCACACCTGGCTGGACTCTCTGTGGACCTACAGTGGGGATACAGACAACAGGAACTAAGTGCCACGGTCCACACCTGCCCCCCCCCATTGCCCACCACGTGAGTGTGCAAGAGGCAGCCACCACGGAAATGGCCGACAGCTGGCCAAGCACACAGCACGCCAGCAACAGGCTGGCACACAGTGCCACACTGTGACCGTGCAATGGTACTCAGACAGCACAAGTCCCATATGTGCATGTAGAGGGAGCCGCAGAGGGGCACACAGCCATGTCCCACACAGCATGTACTGATGCCAGCAGGCTGCACAACTGTGCAGGCTTTGTCTGAACACCAGTGGAGCACCAAAGTGTGCCCATGGTCTGTAGCAGATACACACAAGGCGGATGGATACACAGGAGCCGTGTGCACTGTGGCTCTAGCACACACCGCCATGGCCACACCCATGCGTGTGCGCAACATACAGCACACGGACATGCACATGTGGCCAGCAAAGGCCTACATTGGGCACCACCACCCCCACGATGAACACACAGAGAATACACAAGCAGAACACTCACCTGCACCTGCACGACTGGATCTCTGGCCTCCACCACCAGCCCTAGCAAGCCTGGTCTCCACTGCTGCCACGGCCTGCCACCTGTCTGCTGGCCCTGTGAGGGAAAAACAAGCAAAAAGCACTGTGAGGTGATGGTAGGTGTGTACCACCCCCCCCGTGTCCCACAGCAGCACCACTGGTTCTAGCATGCAGTGATGGACCCACTACCACAATGCCCCAATGAAGGCACCCTAGCAAGCATGCAGTAACACACACCACCCCAGTCTGTGCCCACCATGGCTGTCTGTGGATGGATGTGTACCATGCCCTGTCTGAACCACAATGCACCCTCCACAGTGCCCATGCACCCCCTAATCATGCACCATGTCACACAGAGCTACACATGGTTGCCATGTCTGCACCCCACATGCATCAGTGGCATGGTATGCCATGTGTGTGTGTGTGTGTGTGTGTGCGTGTGTGTGCGTGCATGTGTGTGGTGTGTGTTGGGGTTGGGGGCCTTGTGCCAGTGCACACTGCCCCCCTGGAACACAACCCCTGCCTGCCTGTGTTGCTGTAGGGTGTTGTGACTTACCTGGGTGTGGCACTGCACCCCTGTGTGCCTGATCATGGAGGCTCTGGAGCCTGTCCGGGTCCTAGCACTGCAGATCCCCATGGTAGTGCCTGCACTGCTCCCCTGTGCACTTCACACTGGTCCTGTACACCAGGCGCTTCACTACCCTCACCCACACTGCTGAGCATGGCTCAGTAACTAGTGCCACAAGGTTCACCAGCTCCACCTGTCCCCAGTTCATGGCCCTGGCCCTGCTGCCTGTACATGTGGCATGGCTTTGAACTGTTTTTTCTGAGCAGGTTTGCACTGATCAGGCTGATGGTGTGCAATGGCCTATTCACGCCACATGTGCAATAGGCTGTCATGCACTGGACCATTTATCATGGTGTTGATATGTGGCAATGTGTAATTGCCACCCATTGCTTGTCAAAGCACATGCACAATGTGCACAGCATAGGTGGGAGACCAGGGTTAGGGGTCATGACCGGGTCGTGCATGTGCATTTCGTTCATTTCTGCCATATGGCAAACAGTACCACACACACAGTGCACGGGGGCTGCAGATACTGCCAGTGTTGCGCTGTGCACTGCAGGTGTGCATTGATGCAGTGTCACACCGATGCACTATACACGCACTCAACAAGTCATGCAGCACAGCACCAATGGTGCATGAGGGCCTGGATGCACTGCCGTCAATGATCCTGCTACCGGAACCACTGGACAGTTTGCGCTATGCTTGGTATGTCACTGAATCTGCATCACACATGCACGGAGATGCACCGTGCGACTTGCACCGCATTCAGGAAATGCCTCCAAGTTGACTGTGCATGAATGGGGAATGTGCCGAAGGGGATGCACTCAAAGCATCAGTTGCGCATTACTGATTGGGATGAGTTGGGGGCAATTATGCAATTCACAGACAATGCTCCCAAATTAGCTCATTGCCACATTCAGGGGCATCTCACCTGTTAAGCATCTCATTACAGATGCTCCTAATCTCATTTGCATGCCCTGAGCTATAAATGCTCCTGAGTGCTCCTCCCCACTCCTCAGGTGACCAACAGGAATTGCATCCTTGAAGGTAGGTATGTTTACATTTTACCATTTACAGTTTGTCAGCATCATCTGACAGTGAGGTTTTGAGGGCCTACAGGGTGCTGTGTCTGTGCAGCATCCTGCCACTGTGGTGGCACACATCCACATTTGCCTGTACTGTGCTGATGCCTGCATATTGTCACCCACAGTAACCACAATGTCCGGACAGGATTTAGCTGCTGTATGGAGACATCCAAATTTTACAGTGGATGAAGACAGGGATCTGCTGGAGGCCTACCTCCTGAGGCAGGCCATCCTTGCTGGCAGGGGTGGCAGCTGCCAGCAGAGGGATGATGGCTGGGAGGAGGTGGCCAGGCATGTGAATGCCCATGGATGGTATAATAGAGCACCACAGGAATGCAACATGCACTTCAAGGATGAGAAGCAGAGGGCCAAGGAGAAGATGGCCAACATTAAGCCTCACTGGTTGTGACAGGGGGTGGGCCGCAGACCGCAGTGCGCCTCACACCCAATGAGGAAAGGCTGGTGGCCAGCATGGGCTGGATGGCTGTGCTGGGAGTTCCGGGTGGGGGCTTCCAGACAGGTGGCAGTCCATCACTTCACTGTGAGTATACATGTCCCAAGCACTGTGCCTGTCTGTGAGTGTGTGCCATGGGTGCCCTCACTAGCCCCACTGTGGCCACTAAGCACCCATGTGTCAGTGTGCACTAAATATGTCACTGTATGCCTCATTTTTCTACATTGTGTTGCAGATGCATGACATGCCACACCTGTGCAGCACATGGGGGGCAACCTTGGCGGGGGGGTGGAGGTCTGGGATGATATACCTGTGGGTGGTGGCCAGGAGGGACAGTCAAACACATGTCTCTGAGAGCCTGTACAGGCCTCAGTGCATGCCTGCCTATGCTAGTACATGGTCACAGCAGTGGCCCCATGGCTGGCAGTCTCCTATATGGAATGTCAACCACACCAATGGCACACATGCATGTCCCCCTGTACATACGTGTCTGAACACACCATTCACACATGTCAGTAACCATATTTCCCATCTCTCTTACAGCTCCATCACACATCACAGGTGCTGCCATGGCTGGTGGACTCCACGATGACCTGTCGGGGGAGGAGGCTGGGCCATCACACCGAGCCACAACCGGGTCTGTGGCTAATGTCATGTTGGGCCCTTCCAGCACCACCACAGCCCCAGGTGCAGCATCAGTTGTTGAAGGGCCATCAAACCCCTCCATGTTTGGTGCCATGGCCAGTGGCCATGATCGCTCATGGCTGGTCAGCATACTGGGTTTGACTGATGATGACCCAGAGGTCAGGGTGGACATTGTGGATACCCATCTGGTGCTGGCATCCGGTACACAGGGGGCATATTATAATGATGATTATCCAGATGCCACACAGCTATGGGGGGACATGGCCAACAGTGGCCCGGCCAAGGCACAGCTGCATGCATGGGTGACAGCATGCAGCATCGGTGGTCCTGTGCACCTGCAGGACCTACACATCCACCCACAGTGATGGTTGCTGGGGGCCCTGTGTCTGGTGTTGCTGTGGGGACAGGAACCATGGGCACAGTTCAGCAGGGTGCTGTGGTGCAGCAGCAGGTGGCAGGAGACCATGATGTGGGCTCCCTGGATGCACAGTGGTTGCTCATGCCACTCCCCACCCATAGAGTGGCCTGTTGTGGAGCATCCTCCTATGGTGGATGCAGCACAGCAGGCCAGAACCCCACCTGCCTGTCAGCACTGTCCCCGTGACACATCCCCTGCTGATGAGGTTAAGGGCTATGCACATCTCCTGCTGGACATTGTGCAGGGGCAGGCATCCCACAAGGCAGAGCTGAGGGGCATTCAGACACAGCTGGCCATGGAACATGAGTAGCAGGCTGCGTGGCATGCCCAGATGCTGGCAGAGGCTTGCCTACTTTGGGTGGGCACGACCGCTGCTCAGGAGTGTATTGCACTTGCTGCCAAGGTAGAGAGTGCAAACAGTATGCCATGTGGCTGCTGGGCTGCCAGCTGCACCCGCAGGAATGCCTGATGCACCCCCAGGTCATGGCATCAGGTGAACCCATTGCTGCTGATCCCATCACCACACATGGCCATCCCCAACACCCCTGGTTCCAACCTGGGTCTTGGGGATGTCACACCAGTGAGCTCATGTTCATGGACTCACTGCAGTACCCCACCAGGTGGACCCCCTGTGGCCAGTGGCACTGACTTAGTGACCACCAGGCATGTGCATGGCCACCCACATGTCTGAGGTGGCCGTGGTGGCTCCCACTGATGCCTGGGTTGACAGCTGCCATGGGCCCTGTTACCATCACCCATTGCAGCCCACACACCAGGCTGACAGTGCCTGGGGCTGTGTGAGGTGTCACATGCCTGCCCCGGTACAACACCTGTGTGGGTCACTTGTGTGCTGCACTGTGCATGGCCAGGGGCACCGGTGTTATGTTGTGTGGCATGGGTGTGAAGAGTGTAGTCCTGTGTCTGCTGTGCATGCATGCCAGCAGATGTACACTGATCCATGCCATCCCCAGCACAGGCACCATGTCCTCCCGTCCATGTGTGGCCTGCTGTGTGTGTGTGTGTCTGTGCATTGCTGTCACCCCTCATGGGTGCACTACACAATGGCTGTGTTGTTGTCGTCTGACCTGTGGTGTGGGTGTGTTTGGGGGGGTGTGGGGGGCTGCCGGGTTTGTCCCACCTATGTTACTCACCTGTGGTCCCTGAAATGCTCTTACATGATGGTGTCCCTGTGCCATGGTGACCTGGTGACCAGGCGTGGGTTCCTGCAGGCCAGGAGCAGTCGGCCACCTCCACCATGTGGGCCCTGCTCTGCTGCATCCTCCTACTCCTCCTCCTCCGGATCAGTTGCCCTCCTCAGCCTGGACAGCTATTCCACGATCAATGGCCATATGGTGTAACATACAACAGGCCAGAAAAATGCTGCAGGCCTTCTCTGGGCTATATTCTAGGGCACCACCCAGCCGATCCAGGCACCTGAAGTGCATCTGCATCTAGGGGTGTGTGCCTCATTGTAGCGCTCCTCCATTTCTGTGCCAGAATGACGGAAGGGGGTGAGGAGCCAGGGTCAGAGGCAATATGTCACATCACCTGTGTGGGGACAAGCAGTCTGTTAGTACCCCACATACATGTGCACTGTGTACCACAGCCCCCCCAATCCACCATGGTGCACTGGTGTGGGTGCTGCCTGTCCACCCTGTCCCTGTGGCCTCCTGGTGCATCTTCTTCCCCCACTGTGGGTCGGCGTGTTTGTGCACTCACCAGCAACTGCTTTCACTGGCTGCCTTCAACTTCCCTGTACCTGCCCATGCACACTACCATGGCTGCCTGCACCTGTCCAGTCTGGCATTGTCTACCCTCCATTGCCCAGTGGTTGCCTGTGCCTGGGTGCATGTGGTGTATTCCACCCTGCCACATGTGCCTGCTGTTCCGCATCACCTCACCTCCCATGCTGCGCTGTGCTGCTGCACTGTTCCCCATGATGCATGCACCATCCCATCAGCATGCCAACCTCCAATGTCCCACCTGGGCATCTCCCCCTGTGCAGGACCTGATGAGGCCCACACACACCTGCACTACCTCCAGACATTTGTTGCACCACAGTGTCCTGTTTGTGGGTATGTATGCATGCATGCTCCACTCACCCACTAGGTGGCAGCTGGATATATCCCTGGTCTCAAACTGGTGGCACATGGTGGCTTGATGCCATATGAAGTCATCATGTGTACTCTGAGGGTGTGTGGTGCAGACATTGCTGATGTACCCTGTGGCATTGCACACCACCTGGTGGTTAGCAGAGTAAAACCCTCTCAGTTCATGTATGGCATGGCCTCATCTCCAGGTGGTGCACAGATTGCTACATGGATACAGTCTGTGGCTCCTAAGATGCCTGGCATGTGTGCCACCCTGTGCAACTGCTACATTATTTCTGTCCACTCTGCCTGTGTGCTTGGGGAATCAAATGAACTCTGAAGCATGCAGGAGCAGTGCGATGAGGAATTGTGTGAAGAGACAGGATGTGGACGGCAGGAATATGCCAGTGGTGTCTCCAGCTGGCCTCTAGAAAGGTTCCTGTGGTGAGCAAGCACATTGCTGTTGTCACCTTGGTCTCCACTGATATGGCATGACCCCGTCCAGTGGGTGCCTGCATTTCATCATGGCACAGCTCACAGAATTGCCCTGTTCAGGTGGTACCAGATGACTGTTTCTGTGTCTGTCAGTTCAAATGTTGTTCTGGCATGATACTGCCACGGAGCAGGCCGTCTATGGTGCCTTCTGCCGTCACGTTGTTTGTTTGCCTGTCTCCTCATCCCCATTATCATGCCCACCATCAGGAAAGGTACACCATATATGTCTGTGACATCTGTTGTGCTGCTGGTGTTCTGCCTGTTGCTGCTGCTGTTATCCTGCAGTCTGCCTGTTGGAGGCTTGCACTTAAGTCTACTTCTCTTTTATACTTATCTCCTTATGGTTCATTTGGTGGATGTGCTGTGAATGCACTGTGTTTGCGCATTCATTTTGCTTTGTGAATGGGAATGCACTGTGTATGGAACTACACACTCCCTCCAGTTGTGCCACATATCATTATTTTTGGGTTCTGGTACATCCTGTGTGATGCGGCAAATCCAGATGTGCCAGAGCATTTCTACCCTATGTGAATGGCTCCATTGCACATTTATGAGTTGGGCTGGCACATCTATTTGCACCCAGTGCATCTGCTCTGTGAATCCTGCTCACACATTATAAATACATGTACTGCACAGCAAATAATAAATACAATGCATATACAAAATAATGAATCCATAGATTACATGAACACATTTGCTATTGCACAGAGGAATGGACCTTCTGTTATAGATGTTGTGCAAATGTTATTATACAGTAATAAAAATCATCATTTGGGAACTTTAGAATGAAGTGATTCTTACTTGATTGATAAAGAAATGGAAGCAAAATATACCACTCTAAGGGGGAATGGGTTTCATCACAACTATCCATCTTTTTCTTGTATACTTTCAACATATGATTGTAGCCTTGGAAAAGTACTCATAATTCAATGTAGGCAAAAAGGACATTTTCCAGTCTTGCACAGGGAATAAAGTATTTTGATCCTTTTCTTTCCAGAATTTCCAAGATTAACCACTTAGTGGTCATAAATTCTACCTAATTATAGATGTGCAGTCCTTCACTTCTATGTTAAACTCAAAATTCTGCACTTTAATAACTTCACAGCCGCTTAAGTGATTTGCATGGCATTTTGCATGTGCCATCAGGGACCAAATATCTCTTGATGTGTCAAGGTTTGTTCTGGCTGAATGTCTGGCTGCGGAGATATGGAGTGTCAAAAAATGTGAAAATTACTTTTTTTATATAAAATTCTCTGTCACACTGCTGCACAAAAATGGTGTGTAATTTTGGTTTGAAATTGTTAGAGTACAAGGGTCTTGGTTCACAGATGTGCCTTTTTAAGATTTCGTAAAAAATTATTGATCCGTTCCAAAGTTATTAAATTTCAGTTTCCCATTATTTCCTATGGGACCAGTTAGTAAGTAAATGAATTTATTTGATCTGCTATGGCAAAACATGTCATAGTCATTGCAAAATACAATCATGTTAAAAACATTCCAGTGATTTCCTTTAGTTAAAATATATAACAGTGTCGCTATTATAATAAAAAATAGAACAATCGTGCTGTCCATGGGGGAGCACACATAACTCTGTGCATTTCCTTACATTTCAAGATAATCAAGGAAAAAAACTGAAGAATGCATATGTAACCCCTCATTCCTGCCTTTTTTTTGCAAACGACAGGTAATATGCTGTTGAAGCTGACAGCAGTACCAGGTGGGGGACTGGGTTCAGGGAGGACTAGGTTACTCGGCACAAGGGCAAGGTTTGGCTACTCTGCACAGGGGCACCCAAGTAAATCCGAACACAGGAAGCAATAACTGTAATGTCCAATACCAGGAATGGGATTCTAAAGTGTGGCTTTATTCACATCCAAGCAGAACAAAACAAAGCATAGACGGACCCCCATGGGGCTATACTTCTGGTAATGCAGATTAAGAATCAGAACACTTCCTCAACACTTCAGCCCTCAGGCTCTGAACCCACCAGGCACATAGCCCAGACTTGCACGCTGCTTTGGGTATACAGCCCAAACTTGTACACTATTCTGGGATTTCCCTGGCTCAGATCCCCTGCCGGCCACTCGAACACCTTCCATTTGACATGGAAACATTTTCTGGTGGCTTCCTAAACCACCTAAGAGCCTTCGACTCCATAAGGGAAACTTCCTTTTAATCCCACATCTGGGTACTTTCCTCAGCACTGGCCAAGTGCCTGAGGGAAAGTAAAAGGGCCACAGAGCAAATCCGTAGAGGTGAATTTGGTTACTACTGATGGGGGGGTCTCCCACCTCTCGCTTCCACAATTCATACCCAGCCATTTCTCTGGACATGAAACATCTCTTTCTGAAAAGCTTGGCAATGTAGATTAAAGGGTAAATGCATAGCACATTTCCTCTACATGTCTTGGCTTTCCCCCTTGTACTAGATTCAAACATACTTAAACATCTCTTTCTGAAAAGCTTGGCAGTGTAGATTAAAGGGTAAATGCTTGGCACATTTCCTCTACATGTCTTGGCTTTTCCCTTGTGCTGGACTTGAACATACTTTTACTTGGCTTAGCCCATTACTCTAGGCCTCCCATTGATTAAGCAGTCCAATCCCCACTTTACTTTACTCTTTGTGCTGGACTTGAGCATACTTCTACTTGGCTTAGCCCATTGCTCTAGGCCTCCCACTGATTAAGTAGTCCAATCCCCACTTTACAACAATTCAGGTGAAACATAGGCCCTATGTCAGAGCGAACACACCTTTTGGTTGCAGGTACCCCAAAGGCGATTCTTGACAGATTCTGGTGCTGCAGCACAGTTTGGAATAAGGCAGCTTCTTCCCTAGCCGGAACCAAGAGGGTTTCCCCTGGAATGACAGGCAAACATTTCCACCCCCATCCCCTCAGGGATGGGGCACAGAGACCAGTAACAGCGGTCTCCACCACTTCATGAACAGCTTACTGTGTTCCTCTTTTGGTGGAAACACACACCTCCCCTAACAGTAACTCTATATCAGAGCTTTAGGCTCAAAGAGCCTGTCACAGACTGCTGTGCTCCTCTCTTCAAGACTGCTCACACACAACTCCCCTCAAAAACTCCCAACATTCTAATCTAACTCCCAATTGCAGACTCCAGTGTAGCTCATGCAGCTGCTAGAGTTCTATGGTGATGCCATCCCTCAGTCTCAGCTGAGACTGAGAACAGAGTGAGACAGGGTGAAATCCATTTAACTGGAGTTTCACAAGCTGCCTTCCCTGCCTACCACTAGGTCTTACTGGGATTCTAGTAACTCCGGGTAACAGAGGGGTTACACATATCATGCCTTCCTTTTATCCCAACTGGGGGAGTAACCACCCCTAATAAAAAGGTCTACCTTGGTATCTAAAAATAAATTCTAATCAGAGTTTTATGTTCTTGAAGATGGCAATTAATGAGTTGAGCCATTTGGATTTTAAATTTGTTTGTGACCACTTTACTTTTATTTTTTTTGTAAACATATGTAGGGATGTGTATTTTGTGTATTGTTTATAATCCTTATGCAATAAACAGCAAACCTGAGTTCCACTATTGTATTAACAAAAATTTTGCTCAGCTCTGCTCTTACCATTGCTGATAATATGGATAATGGGACTTTAAGAAGAGATCTGTAGAAAAATAATAAAGGGGTTCCAATTGGGTCCAATCATCTGTTCCCCATATTTCAGCACCATGTAATAAAATAGGGTTGATCTTCATTTCACCAGCTCGTAGGGCAGCACCTATTGTGTTCCTTCCATAGCTATTGGTAAATCTAAGAAATGCTTTTGATAATTGCTTTGATTTTAAAGTCTGAAGTCTGATATTTTGAGTCCATTTAGTATTAGAAGTGACTGTAATCCCCAAAAAGATATATTCATTTACTGTCTTTGTTTTTCTCTGTCCAGGAAGAAAGAGAAATTAGATTTGAGCCAACAATTATAGTTTTGTTCTAAGATTATCTTTAATTCAATTTAATCACATTTCTTTTTAAATTTATTTATTTTCTTTTGTAGTCCTTTTCTAGGCAGCAAAAACAAAATTATGGCATCTGCTTATGCTAAAAGATGGCAGGAAGTCACATCAATTTTTTGGGGGGGGATCATATTGGTGTTCATCTTCAAAATCTAGAATGCCATTGATGTAAATGTTAAATAATAGCTAGTAAGCATCCCTGCTTAACCCCCCCATCCCGATTATTGAGGAAAGGGTCTGAGAGATTGCCATGTATGTTGTATTTCACCCTTGAATTTTATTCCAGTATATAACCAATAAATGGGAAATGAGGAGTGAACGCTCTATCCCTTTCTGTAATGATGTTTCCCAAAGTAGGTTTTGATTAATGGAATTAAAAGCAGATGAAAAGTCTACAAATAATGCGTATAATTTCATCTTTTTGTTATGGGCATATTTTTTCTACTAAATGCACAAAGCAAAAAATATTGTCAACAGTAGAAAATCCCATTCTGAATCCAGCTTGAAATATGGAGGGGGGGCATTATTATTAACCCAGGCAGTTGGTCTGCTCAATAACATTTTTTTGAATATTTTAGATACTGTATCAAGTAAACTTATGGGCCGGTAATTCTGGGGATCGTATACTGAACCCTTCTTGTGAAGGGGAATAATTATGTTAGTTTTCCATGAGAGGGGGATAAAGGACTTTTTAAGCAAAGATTAAAATAATTTGTGAGACATGAGCCACAGAAGCTGATACTTTCTTTATAAATTTCCCCTGGAAAAGAATCTGGCCCTGGTGCATTATTCATTGACAAACTGAAAATTGCTTCTTCCATTTCAAATGGAAAAACTGTTAGGGGATCCAAATTAGACTGGTAAAGCCATTGTGGACTAGGATCCATATGAGTATTTTTATTCGAGGTATTGAATAAACAGTGAAAGTGAGAGACCAATTTATCTTTTGGGATATAAGATAATAGTGTAGACTGGAAAGATCTTGACCTTTTGAGACCAGGTTCTAAAAATCTTTCTGATCTTTGTTTCAGTGATTTGAAACATAGCTAACCATTGGTGATCCAAAAAATCCTGTTTTCTTAGTTTTTGTAGTTCTTTATACAGTGGCCCAGTTATTCAAAAGGGTTGTGCATGGTACAACAGTGTTGCACCATGTGCAACCCACTGATGTGCCCCGGCATGATATTCAAATGGGGATTGTGTGTGGCACAAATCCCGATGTGTCAGAGCGCATCAGTAATGTATGCAGCGCAGGTAGGGGGTGTGCCATGCATACTCTGCATCCCGATATTCGCCCAGGATGTGCTGAGCCCATGCCTGTGCAACTCTACTGCGCTGCACAGGTGAGCCAAAAAAGGAACAACGGCTGGTCACCTACAGGTGAGCTGCCGATGCAGAGTGCAACATGCAGCTGCCACCTGTGGGTGGCCACCGAGCTCCAGTTGCACCTTTGTAGTGGAACCCCCCCATGCCCGATCATGGGCATAAGTAAAAAAGTAAAGTCCAATATCCCTGGTGGTCCAGTGGACCGCTCACAGCCTGATCGTGGGCTGAAGTTAAAATAAATGAGGTCCAATATCCCTAGTGATCCAGTGGACCACTCGCAGCCCGATCGTGGGCTGAAGTTAAACTAAATGAGGTCCAATATCCCTGGTGGTCCAGTGGGCTGTTCTGCAGCCTGATCCTGGGCATTTGTCAAAATAAGTCTCAATATCCCTGGTGGCCCAGCAGCACCCCTCCTCACTATCCACTGAGCCCACTGCCCTCAATCCTCCAGGTCAGTGATGGGTAGTAGCACTTCACCGCCTCAGTTGTAATCGCTGCTTTTCTGACCGGACATCAGCAGATAGTTAGGGAGGTTATTGGTTCACAGCGAGCTACATAGATGTAGTTCATATCGTGTTTACACAGTCCAGATATGTGAATGGATCCATTTACATATCTGGAATGTGGTGGTACGGTATGAGCGGTAAACCCATTGGCTCGCGTTGTGAACCAATGGGCGACAGCCCCACCTATGGTGTCAGTCGGGCGGTGGGGCGTGCAGGTGGGTGCTGCCACCACTGCTGACCGGGGAGCGGTGGCGGGCCATGTGGCAGTGGGAGGGGGTACCGCTGGACCACCAGGGATATTGACTTATTTTATACAAATGCTCATATACTGCAAGGGTCCACTGACCACGGGATATAGAACTTAATATTCTTAATACATTTGCCCATGATTAGGCTGTGAGAGGTCCACTGGAACACCAGGGATATAGGACTTTAATATTCACAATACAAATGCCCGTGATCAGGCTGTGAGCGGTCCACTGGACCACCAGCAATATAGGACTTTAATATTAATACAAATGCCCAAACTCAGGCTGACAGCAGTCCACTGGACCACCAAGGATATTGGACCTCATTTAATTTAACTTCAGCCCATGAGCAGGCTGCAAGCAGTCCACTGGATCACCAGGGATATTGGACCTCATTTATTTTAACTTCAGCCTGTGATCAGGCTGCGAGCAGTCCACTGGACCACCAGGGATATTGGACCCAATTTATTTTAACTTCAGCCCACAATCGGGCTGCAAGCAGTCCACTGGACCACCAGGGATATTGGACCTCATTTATTTTAACTTTAGCCCATGAGCAGGCTGCAAGCAGTCCACTGGGCCACCAGGGATGTGGGAACACTTTTAATTTTACCTATGCCTGTGATCAGGCTGCGAGCAGTCCACTGGACCACCAGGGATATTGGACGAATTTGAAAGCTTCAAATGCCCGCGATCAGGCAGAGGGGCACATTGCCGTGCTGTGCAGGGGGCATCGGTCCCCAACAGCTGCTGCCTGGCAGGGCACCAGGTGCAAGTCACCGGAGATTGGCGCACCTGCATGCAAATGGGGCCATAATGACATGCAAATGGCCTCTTTTGCACCTTGCATACATTATGGCCCCATTTGCATGTGCACTTTTGAATATCGCGGTTGCTGCGCATTGCACAATGGAACTTGCGCTAGTGCATCCCCCTGCTCCACTCTGGCCACTTGTGCTGGTGCAGTGCCACTGCACCATGCACACTGCGGGTGGCCAGGGTGCGATATTCAATGATGATGTGCCATGGCGCAGCTCCGTTGAATATTGCCCAGTCAATGCTCCTGAGCAGCCAAGTTGTGCTGCACCCAGGTTTGCACCACAGCCTGGTGCAGTCTGAATATCCGGGCCAGTATGTTTTCCTTGCCTTATTTAATGTATTAAAATTTGTTCTGTAGGGATGCTTCTTAGCCCGTCTCATTATTTTTGTGCACAATGCCATTTCCCCAATCCCACCACCCCCGCCAAAGCCCAGAGCTGCTCCTATCACTTCTGCAGTGCCCTTAAAATCAGCTACGCTAGAACTGACTGACTCTGAATGTATGAGTGTGTGCTTGCACAAGCATGCACTCATTCATTCAGGCAGAGAGTGTGCTGCACATCACTGGGGCTTTTGGCTGTGGAGGTGAGTGGAGGGCTGTGCTGGTGGCCCCTTGGGGGGTCATGGGAGGGCTGGTCAGAGTGGGGGAAGGGGGGGCAAGTCATGGACTTGTTTATTGTGGTGGAGGGAACTACCTGAAGGGTTGGGGAGAGGGGGCTCCACTAAACACCAGGGATGATTTTGGGAAATTTTTTTAAAGTCAGGAGTGGGACTCAAGTCCTGGACTGGACAGAGGAAGCAGGGTGGATGCGGCACTAGACACTTTTGGGGCCAGCGATTGGCATTGTGGGGGGTTCCACTAGACACAGGAATATAATATATATATATATATATATATATATATATATATATATATATATATATAGATAGCTAGATAGATAGATATGTATACACTGGGACTGGGAGGCCACTAGACCACCAGGGATTTCCATTGGGGATGGGTTGGTGGGGTGCGGTGGGTACAAAGTGAGGAATTTTGCATGCAAAATTCCACACTTTACTGCTGATCCAGGCTACACAAATGGTGAATTTCACAAATTCCACTATGCGTATTGAGCACAATTCACAAAATTCCCCATATAGTGAATTTTGAGAACTCTCCCACCACTAACAGAAAGAGTGGTGGATTCCTGGAACAGCCTACCAGTCGATGTGTTAGGGGCAAAAGCAGCTGTGCAGTTCAAGAATGGATAAGCATAGGGGATTCCCAATGGAAAGGAACAGAATGAAGGGAGAAAGAACCAGAGATCAGTTTGGGTCTGCAGTGATACTGGAAGCAGGGAAAAAAATGGACAGACTGGGTGGGCCAAGTGGTCCTTATCTACTGACATCTTCTTTGTGTTTGTTTTTCTCCTAGGGGTGCTACTGCTTTATGGAACAAATCAGTTAAAGAATTCAGTGCACATTCTCTCCACATGACAAATATTACAGATATCAGAATTTTCTTTCTGTTTGAATCAGCTACTTACTTTTTTGAGATTAGATATCAAGATCCCAAGTTTTCCATGGATTCCATGGGAATTGCACAATTTCTGGCTGACTGCAGAAGTCACTGCTGACCACAGAAGTTACTGCTTCAGTGAGCATTGAGCATAAAAAAGTTCTCCTGGGCTGTTTGACCTGCCATATGATTAGGCCAGACATTGGAAAATTCACTCCCTCCAGCAAAAAAGCTGCCCTGCATTGTGCTGTGACCCACCATGAGCAGGAGCATACAGTATTAATATTCACTCCCCCACTGGTGCTGAGATTACCATCAGTATCTGTTGTTACCCTCAATGCAATGTAACCCAACCCCCTTCATGTATGTGGACAGTGGGGTACCCAACATTGTTGCCACCAAACATCTGTTACACTGGGGTGCCTAGTCCCAATTGCTACCCTTGAAGCTGTAAATAAAAAACATTTTCTCATAGTTTTTTTCTTTATGTAATTTTAACCTGAAAAGTAGAAAAACTTCTCTCAATGTCTTTTGCTGGTGACCCCCACCCACCCTATCCTGACCACCCACACAGTACCCACCACCCAATATACCCACAGTCACCTAGAAATGGTCCAATGGTGCTCTTTAACAAAACAGACTCTTTTTCTTTAATGCTGACTGGGAACTGAAAAAGCAAGGTAAGTGTGTATTTTCAATGTGCTTTGAACTTTTTTACTTGTAACTTGTCATTTTATGTTAAGCTTGTTGCATGCACAAGGACTTTGGGAGTAGCACACTTTGAGGTGTGTCTCTCCTTGCAATCCACTGCTCAGTTGAGCAGGCGTGGCAGTCCTGCACCAATGGTTGCAGGAGCTGTGTATGACAGCTGTGGTTTTAAGCTACAAAAACCACCACTGTCATATACAGAGCACCAAATCACGCTGCCCCCGTGTCACACCACCCACCCACATCACGCTGTCCCCAAAGCTTTGGTGCCACACACGGGAGCCCACCGCAGCATAGACATCCTGCGTTGTTTGCCGGCGAAGTGCCAATCCCCATCAGCTCCTTGGCCCCCAGCCATCTTCTGCCATGCTAGGCCCACCCCAGTGTGGCAAATGTCCCGAGTTGTCAATTGTAAAAAACCCTGTAAATTAAAAACATCCCATGAGTCTCCCCGCCTACCTACAACCGCACCACCCACTGCGCACCTGCCTCCCCACACCCCTCAATTCCCATACTTACCTCCGGAGATCACGTGACGATCTTCAGTGGACTGGAACACGTCTGCACTCTTCAAAGCCGACCGCGAACTGAGGAAATGCCGGTAAGCTGTATAATGGACTAGATAGGGGTTTTTCAACTTTATTGCATATCTCAGGCATTTTTTTGAATTTTTGCACCAAATTTTCCACATGGGGTTTTGGGACCCCTTCTCATGAATGATGTCACTGTCATGGCATTATTCAGGCCTGGAGGATGATTTAGCAGTCAGTGTGCAGTCACTGCATGAAATCACCCTTTGGGCCTGAATAACACCATGACAGTGACATCATTCATGAGAAGGGGTCCCAAAAACCCCATGTTGAAAATTTAGTGCAAAAATTCAAAAAAATGACTGTTTTACGAGTGTGCGTTGCGCAGTTCCTATGCAGGCTCATAAGTTCACGAATTTTCAATATTTTCACTCCACATTTTCAACATTACCATTTTACCACACCTCCTTATGAGCAGTACAGCTGCCATTTTTCACATCCTGCCCAAAATGTGTTTCTGCCCATGTAGCACACAATGGCGCAGTCGGTGTGTGAAATCAATGTATGGGATGCATTAAGGAAATCAAAGTGACACTGTTCATTAGCAGAGGTCTTAAAATGGCTATGTTGAAAATTTGGTGAAAAAATTCCTAAAAATGACTGTTTTACGAGCATGTGTTGTGCATTTCCTACGCATGCTCATAGGTTTATGAATTTTCAATATTTGCACTCCAGATTTTCAACATTGCCATTTTACCACACCTCTTCATGAGCAGTACAGCTGTCATTTTTCACATCCTGCTCAAAACGTGTTTCAGCCCATGTAGCGCACAATGGCACAGTCGGTGTGTGAACTCAATGTATGGGACACATTAAGAAAATCACAGTGACACTGATCATGAGCAGAGGTCTTAAAATGGCTGTGTTGAAAATTTGGTGAAAAAATTCCTAAAAATGACTGTTTTACAGTCTGCGTTGGATTCCTCATGCGCTAGTAAGTTTAATTTCATCTTCCTCCAGATTTTCCAACATTGCCATTTTACTACACCTCCTCATGAACAGTACAGCTGTCATTTTTCACATCCTGCCCAAAACATGTTTCTGCCCATGTAGCACACAATGGTGCAGTCGGTGTGCGAACTCAATGTATAGGACACATTAAGAAAATCACAGTGACACTGTTCATGAGCAGAGGTCTTAAAATGACCGTGTTGACAATTTGGTGAAAAAATTCCTAAAAATGACTGTTTTACGAGTGTTCATTGCGCAGCTCCTATGCACGCTCGTAAGTTTGTGAATTTTCAATATTTTCACTCCAGATCTTCAACATTGCCATTTCACCACACCTCCTTATGAGCAGTGCAGCTGTTATTTTTCACATCTTGCCCAAAACATGTTTCCGCCCATGTAGCGCACAATGGCACAGTCACTGTGCGAACTCAGTGTATGGGACACATTAAGAAAATTACAGTGTCACTGTTCATGATCAGAGATCTTATAATTGCTATGTTGAAAATTTGGTGAAAAAATTCCTAAAAATGACTGTTTTACGAGCGTGCATTGCACAGTTCCCACACACGCTCGTAGGTTTGCGAATTTTCAATATTTTCACTCCAGATTTTCAACATTGCCATTTTACCACACTCCTTATGAGCAGTACAGCTGTCATTTTCACATCCACGCCTAAAATGTGTTTCGCCATGTACTGCACAATGGCGCAGTCGGTGTGCAAAATCAATGTATGGGACACAGTAAGACAATTACAGTGACACTGTTCATTAGCAGAGGTTTTAAAATGCCAATGTTGAAAATTTGGTGAAAAAATTCCTAACAATGACTGTTTTATGAGCGTGCGTTGCACAGTTCCCACGCACGCTCGTAGGTTTGCGAATTTTCAATATTTCCACTCCAGATTTTCAACATTGCCATTTTACCACACTTCCTTATGAGCAGTACAGCTGTCATTTTCCACATCCTGCCCAAAACATGTTTCCGCCTATGTAGCGCACAATGGGGGTAACAAAAAGGTTATGCTGAAAATTTATTGTGCAAATACCAGCAATCGCACAGGGCATTAGGGTAAAGCACCATACGTGCCAAACACCACTGCAAATACCTACAAGCGAATGTTCAGCATTGACAAATGCTTGTTTAGTATTTGTTCACCAGCTTTTTAACATGTCCATTTTTGGACCCCACCTTATGAGCAAGGTTGTTGACATTTTTCAAACCCAGCTTGAAAGGTGGCTTTACAGTCACTCCATGAAATCACCTTTTAGGCAGAATCTGAAAAATATCACCTAATAGGTTCATAAAGTGGGTCATAAAAAGGCTATGTTGAAAATTTGTGGTCAGAATCTTTAAAAAATGCAGTAGTTAAGAAGGTACATTGAAATTGTGCAAAGTTCTCTCATAACCTTAGTTAATTTTTAATATATTGACCCTACATTTTCAGCAAAGCAATTTTTTCACACCTCTTCATGACTGCGACAGATGTCATTTTTCAAATACTGACTATGTGATTGTGGTGAACAATTATGTTTCAGTCAGCATTTTACAAATGACATTAGTCATGTTCAGAAGGAGGGTCATAAAAAGCCTATGTTGAAAATTTGAGATAAAAATATAAATAAAAAAAATGTTATGAAGAAACACATGCAGGGCCATCTGTTGGCCCAGCATGTAGCTTGTTGTGGTCCCGTTTTGGTGATTCAAGTTTGGGGATGAGCTTGGGGGGCCGGCTGGGCAGTATGAGGATGAGGTCCAGAGCTGTCATGCACCACCAGTCCAAGCTTGGTAAAGTATTGCACAATGTTCTGTGACACAGGTGACACCTTGTGATGGGCCAGACAGCCTTCCTTCACAGGTAGTTAACTTGTGTGTCATGGTCTGATGGGGTTGCATAATGTATCAGGAGAAGTGGGTTTTTCATGAAAAGTGGGACTTGAAATAGCTCCATTATTCTGTTTATTCCATTTGTGTAGGTCTGAGAATGACTTGCATGAATGAAGAGACAAGTTCCAGATCACAAAAAGGGAAACTCATTAAAAAGAACCTCAATGTAGATATAGTTTTATTAATTTATTTAAAAGTTGATGACTGGGAAAGGCACCATGAGCAAGAGCTCGTTTCCAGGTGCAAACTGGGGAGGCGTTGCAAGAGGCAAAAGTACAGCATTGTAATAAACAGAGTTGAAATGAGTTACAGAAATTCTACAAGAGAATTTCTAGGAATACTAATAACAAAAGGGAAATAAAACAAGAAAACTGCAGAAATAATTATATAAAAAGCAATATTTACAAGGCTATGTATAAACAATATTTACATTGAGTATAAACAATGAGATGCGACCAGGATGGCAGGAAAAAGATGGCACTAAGAGGGTTTTAGAAAAGACAGCAGATACAAGAAGTAGTGGGGGTTGGCTTGAGGAGGCACTTGAGAGCAGGAAAGGTGGGAGAGAGATGAATTTGGAGGGGAACACTATTCCAGAGGGAGGAAAGATGATAAGAAAAGGAAATTTTGCCAGCTAAGGTGTGCACACATGGGAGGGAAAAATTGTGGGCGCAGGTTGACTGCAAGTTATATGGTGAGGGTGTAGCAGGATTTAGGAGTGAGGCAAAGTATGGTGGAATATCCCAAACCAGAATTTGGCAATGAAGGTGGAGCAATGGGAGGAGCATCTCTGTGCGAGGGATTGAAGAGAAAGTGAGGCATAAAGGTCGCAGTGGTGAGTTAAAGATGGGGTGTTAGAGATGAATCTGCATAAAGTATGAAACAGGACATCTAGTCTGGCCAGGGTAGTGGCCGGGGCAGCACGGTAGACAAGGTCAGCATAGTCAAAGGCCAGGAGGATTCACTTGACTAAAAGATCACATCTATCTGGGAGGGAGGGAGAGGCTGGCCTAGCTGCAGTTTAACAGCCAAGGTTTAGGGTGCAGTTTTGAGTGTAAGGCACTAAAGTGGGAGGAGAAGTTGAGGGAGGGATCAAGCCAGACTCAAAGGTACCTATATGTGGGGACATTGTCAAGTAGGGTATTGGCTGCAGAGAAGAAAATTAGAAGGGTGGGAATCCTGGCAAGTTTTTGTTTAGAGCCAGAGGTCATAGTGACATTTTTTTTAATATTGAACTTCAGGCAATTGGCACTAAACCAGGCTGTAACCACTGTGAGACCACTTTGGCGGGGGTTGATGGATTGGACTGAGGGGCTGGACAGAAAAAGGACAGTGTCATCTGCATATATGTGTATTTTAGCATGGGTACATACTGAGGGGAGATCATTGCTAAAGAGGGAAAAGAGAACAGTCCCAAAGATAGATCCCTGGGGCACACCTGCAAGGATAGGGAGGAAGGGGGATAGGATATTGTTGATAGAGACTGCCTGAGAATGGCCAGTAAGCTAGGAGCTAAAGCAGGCCACTGAGGCAGGGGTTAAGCTGGCAAAGTTTAGTTTACTAAGAAGAGGGTGGGAAACAGAGTCAAAGGCCCTGGCCAGGTCAATTAAGATGGAAGACGTGATTTGGCAAAGATCCATAGTAGTGCGAATAGCATCAGCAAAGCATAGAAGGGAGGAGGTGGTAGAGTGGAATTTTCTGAATCTGGATTAAAACAGGGAAAGAATGCTGGAAGTGAGAAGGAAGTCATTGAGTCTAGAGAGAATTAGGGTCTCTTGGACTTTGGCATGGGAGGGGAGAAGGGGGGTAGTTTCTGGGGATAGTAGGGTTGCCGCCTTTCAAGAATGGGAGGACAGTAGCAGACTTCCAAGCTGTAGGGACAGTTGCTGTAGAAAGTGAGAGATTTAAGATGAAGGTTAATGGAGGGACTATAGAGGGGCTAAGATTTTAAGGAGCCTAGGGTGCTGGCCCTCAGATCTTGATTTAGAGAGGTTGAGAGAGACCACAGCTCTTAGAACTTCAGGTGGTGAGATAAGCAATAGCTGAATATGCCAGATGTTAACTGGATGACATGTACTGCAGCCACATCCAAGAGCAGGGTCATTCTCGATACCCTGCAGGGATCAGGCCCTAGGCAGCTAGTGTTGGAACCCACTTGTGAGGGAGCAATACTTGACCTGGTACTCTCAAATGGAGAGAGGATCACAAATTTAGAAGTCAGTAGACATCTGGGAACAAGTGACCACTGCACAGTGTGCTTCACAATAAGCACAACAATGGAGACGAGCCATACGAAAACAAGCATACTGGACTTTAGAAGGGCTGACTTTGGCAAAATGGGTGACTACCTGAGGAATACACTAGCAAATGGCCAAAAAGGAGGGGTGGAAGAACAATGGAGAAAAATCAAAACTGCCATAATAGAGGCAACAAGCCTTTGTGTGAAACAGATAAAACAAAGTGGAGTAAAAAACCACTATGATTTTCAAAAGAGGTGGCAGGGAAGGTTAAGGAGAAAAAGACTGCATTCAAAAAGTATAAGGAATCACAGAAGGAGCACGACAGGGAACTGTATCAATTAAAGCAGAAAGAAGTGGGGAAGGCAGTCAGAAGAAAAAATAGCCAATTCAGTTAAGAAGGGGGATAAAACCTTTTATAGGTACATTAGGGAGCATAGAAAGGTTAAGGGAGGATTAGTGAAGATTAATAAGGGAGAGGGGAGGTGGGCAGAGGGAGACAGTGAAAAGGCAGAGATACTGAATGAATACTTTTGCTCAGTATTCACAAAAGAAGATAAGGAGGAATTACCTAAACCAGACAATAGAAGCACTGGGGTGGGGGTTGACAACAGTCCATTTACAGAAGAAAGAGTCCTGAAAGAACTCCTAAAACTCAAGGTGGACAAAGGCCGGGGCCTGACGGATTCACCCCAAATCCTAAAGAACTAAGGGAGGACCTAGTGACACCACTGACCACACTTTTTAACAAATCATGGGAGGATGGGATGGTACTTGAGGACTGGAGGAGGGCAGATGTGATTCCCCTTCACAAAAGTGGGAGCAAGGCAGAAGCAGGAAACTACAGACCTGAAAGTTTGACCTCAGTGGTAGGGAAAATGATGAAATCACTTCTGAAAGAAAGAATTGTTGAGTGCCTAGAGACCAGCGGGGCAGAGGACCCAAAGCAACATGGATTTACAGCAGGAAGGTCATGTCAGACGAATCTAATAGATTTCTTTGACTGGGTGACCAAAGTAATAGACCAGGGAGGGGCTGTGGATGTGGCCTACCCTAGACTTTGCAGGCATTTGACACAGTCCCGCTACAAAAGATTAATAATCAAGTTAGCCAGCCTGGGAGTGGGTCCCAGGGTGGTAGCCTGGGTAGCAAACTGGCTGCACAACAGGACACAGAAGGTATAGTGAATGGAACACATTCGAGAAAGAGGGGTCACTAGTGGAGTACCTCAGGGCTCAGTACTGGGTCCAATCCTCTTTAACATCTTTATAGGTGACATTGCAGAGGGTCTGGAGGGAAAGGTATGCCTCTTTGCAGATGACACAAAGATCTGTAACAGAGTTGATACACAAGAGGGGGTAGAAACGATGAGAAGGGACTTGGCAAGGTTGGAGGAATGGTCAGACATATGGCAACTTAGATTCAATGCAAAGAAATGCAAAGTAATGCACCTGGGAAACAAAAACCCAGGAGAAGAGTACACAATAGCAGGGGCAGTACTAACAACAACAAAAATGGAAAGGGACCTGGGGGTAGTCATATCAGATTATCTAAAGGTTGGTAAGCAATGTGAGAAGTCAGTAAGGAGAGCCAGGGGGATACTGGGATGCATAGGAAGGGGCATCACAAGTAGAAAAAGGGAAGTGGTTATCCTCTGTACAGACAGTTGGTGAGACCCCATCTGGAGTACTGTGTGCAGTTTGGAGACCTCATCTACGCAAGGACAGAGACAGGATGGAAGCAGTCCAGAGGAGGGCAACTAAAATGGTGCAGGGTCTGCATCAGAAACCATATGAAGAGAGACTGAGAGAGCTTAATGTACTACCCTTGATGAAAGGAGGAGAGGGGGACATGATAGAAATGTTCAAGTACCTGAAGGAATCAACAAAGTCCAGGAGGGTATCTTTCAGAAAAAGAGATGGTAAGAACAAGGGGGCACAATTTAAAGATAGAGGGGGACAGCTCAGGGGTAATTTGAGGACATTTTTTTCACGGAGAGAGTGGTGGATGCATGGAACCACCTTCCTGGGGAGGTTGTTGGGTCTAAAACAGTGGGGGAATTCAAACATGCATGGGACAGACATAAGGCAATTGTAGTGGGGGGTGGCAGGAAGTAGGCTGTTAGTTAACTAGAATCTGCAGCTTATCCAGTAGGTAGGGAAATGGGCAGACTGGGTGGGCCAAGTGGTCCTTATCTGCTGTCAAAGTCTATGTTTCTATGTATGTTTCTATGAAAGCCTGAGGACTGTGAAGGGGATTTGAGGGAGCAGGAGGGAGAAGTAGGGGGTTCTTGGGGAACAGCACAGGAGGTGAAGAATTTATCAAGAAGCTCAGCAACAAGATGGGGATCAGAGATTATTGAACCCGCCTCACAGATGGAGGGGGGGATTCAGTGGGGGGGGTGCAAGAGTGAGCGGAGGTCCTACCAGAAGAAAGAGATGTGACTTACAGAAGTCAGCTTTAGCATGGCGGATATTGGCAGTGCAGCTATTGTGAAGGGTGCAAAATGCTTGTAGGGAGGCCTGATTGCTACAGATTCAAAATGGTGCCAAGTGAGATCACGAGCTCTGCATGTGGTCAATATGTCAGGGGTGATCCAGGGGTAATGGCTGCATTGTACACTTAAGGTCTTAAGTGGGGCATAGGAATCCCAGATTTTTAGGAAAATTGAAGTAACGTGAGCAAGGGCAGAGTCAACAGTGACAGAAGAGAGGACTGGGTCCAGTTTGTGAAGGCTAGGTCATGAAGTAATTGACTCATGTTGAGGGATTTGAGGGGGCAGAACAGGATGTATTTTGGGGGAGTGTGGGGAGGGTGAGACTTCCTAATGCAAAAGGTGGGGCAATGATCACTGAGTGCATTGGGAATGATGCTGGCATAGCAGATGCAGTAAGGGTGGGTAGAGAGTACCCTGTTCAGGATGGAATGAGACTGGAATCTAGTGTTAGGATGGGTGGGCTGTTTGATAAGCTGGGTGAGGTTTAAAGCTTCAATCTGGTGTCGTGAGTTCAGAGATGGGGGAGAGCCAGTTGAGAATGAAGTCTGCTAGAAGTATTAGTTCCCCAGCAGATGCAAGGGCAAAGATTGCAGTGATGCAGCAGATAAGAGATGGTGGAGAAAATTTTGGGGAAGCATATAGAACACCCATGAAGAGGAGTGAGGATGAGGGCAAAGCAAGGTGGGCTAAAAGGAATTCATGGGAGCCAGGGTTTGCTCCACGATGAGACATAGTGCACTTTAAGACTTTATGGGAGTAGATTGCCACACCACCTCCTCATTTACCATGGTCCTGCCAATAGAGGTTGAAATCTGGGATGGTAGTTGGGAGTCAGGGATACATGAGGATAACCAAGTTTCTGTTCCAGAAAGTATATCAGGAAAGTACTGAGTGACCCACATCTTTAACGCGTCCATTTTGAGGTATAAGTTACGAGTGTTAATGTGGAGAATCTGCAATCCTTTGGGGACAACCTGAGGGTGGTAGGGCTGGGGGGCCAGGATTTGGTTCAACATCACCTGCTAGGAGAAGCAGGAAGACTAAAAGGTGCAGGTGATGGGAAAGTCTCTTATGATTGGTTCAATGCACATGGAGAGGGGCTTGTGGGGGGAGGTTTGCGGGGGAGTAGTTGTCAAATAGAAGCCACATTTAAGAGAGAGTAACTGAGTAGCCCAGCGTGGATATAGATGTGAAGTTAGGAGGTGAAGACAGGGGGGAGATAAGAGGAGGAAGTGGGAGTGGATATGTTGCAGAGAGGGTAGAGGGTGAGAGAGAAGGTGTTGGAGTGGGGAAAGGAGTTAGTAGGGGGGCAGTGTGGGGGAGGAAGAGAAGAAGTAGGAAAGAAGGGATGAGAGCATGAAAGGCACTCATGGTAGTTCTGAGAGAGAGGTAAGAAGGGGAGACAGTGATCATAGTATGGTGCAGGGTAGGGAGTCACCTCGAAACTACCAATGAGGCCATGTCTAGGAGGTGGCTAGTGGAGAAAATGTGAAGGCTCAAAAAGAGTAGGAGTAAATTAGAGCTACTGCAATGGTGCGCTGGTAGTGTTGCCACCTTTGGTGCCGGAGGTCAGAGGTTCAAATACAGTGGGAGACTGGTACAGCAGAGCAATAGGAGGGTACAGGAAAAGAAGGAGGAAGATGAGTGAGAAATAGTTGTGTGCAGAGCAGGGAGAGGGGAACTTATGGGGTGCTCAATAGTGACTCCTAGTGGGAACAGTGTATAATAAGCAAATGGAAAAGTAGGGAGATAGAATCTAGCTAGCAACAATCACATGACCTGTCATGTGACAGGAAAAGAGCTATAAATTTAGGGCTGGACCAGGGTAGGTGGGGCAGTAAACACAAATAGTCAATGGACTACACCAGTAAAGATCAGCTGTGCTAAGGGCCATTCACTGATCCACTGCAAGTCCCTACCTGTAGGCTGCTTTAGTGGGCTCCTGCTGAGGTGAAAAATGCTCCGCTTGGGAGCTTGGAGCAAGGCAGCCTGTTAAAAAAGTTGAAAACAGTTGTTAGAAAGGGGAGTGTGAGCCAGTCTGCTGGTGCAGTAGCAGGGTGCTGACCTGTGTTGCTGGTGACCCAGGTTCAGGAACACACCTGGGACATTGGAGGGCTGGCCGTGGAGAGAAGGATTGAGCATCCAACGACAGCTCTCCTTCTCCAGGGGGGGGAGGGTGGCAGAGTGTTCGGCACTATGCAGACACCTAGTGGAGGCAGGGTGTACCTCATGCACTGACACCAATATGTTCAGGGATGGGGCAAACACTGGCTGTCATTGCATGTCCCCGCCCCCATACAGTGGGGAAAAATGCAGTTTCCTCCTGCCTAGATGACACCCACCTCGCCGCTTCAATTTGTTTCCAGGCTGGCTTCCTGACCTATACCATCATTTGCGGCACTTAGGGCCTGTGCTGCAACCCTGCCCTGGGGATAGGCCAGGGGGCATTTGGGAGACATGGCCAATGTAAGAGTGGGAGCTGCGAGGTCCGTGATTGGGCTGAGGTACCAGCTCTGGCGGTGCAACAAAAAGTATAGTAAATTAAAAAGAAAGGGGAGTGGACGTTGAAACAAAAGGCGTTGCCAAAGCAGGAAAAACTGTGAGTTGAGAGACAATACAGTGGGGAAGGGGGGATGAGCACTGCGCATGCATGGGCTCGCAAGACAAGTAGAAAGAGTGAAGGAGGCTGAATGAAAATCTGAATTAAGGAGCCAAATGAAAAAGCAAGCTAACAGCCATAAAAATTAGACAGAACATAAGGGACATATACAATCAGTATTGCTCTGCTGATAATTCAATTACTGACAAAAAGGCAGCATTTGACTATAGACAAATATAGTAAATTAGGGTCAATACAAACAAAGTAGCAATTATCATGAGATGATTAAAAAACACTACACTAATGCCAGTATTGTATGCATTTTACACCAGTAAAGATCTGCTGTGCTATGGACCATTCACTGATCCATCACAAGTCCATACCTATAGGCTGCTTTAGCAGGCTCCTGCTGAGGTGGAAAATGCTCTGAATGGAAGCATGGAGCAAGACAGCTTGTAGGCTGCTTTAGTGGGCTCCTGCTGAGGTGGGAAATACTCTGAATGGGAACATGGAGCAAGGCATCCTGTAGGCTGCTTTAGCAGGCTCCTGCTGAGGTGGAAAATGCTATTGTGTGTGTGTGTGTGTATACTGTAAGTTGTAAACAAACTCTTTAATGCTGCATTTAGGGTCAAAGTGACAAAAGTTGAGAAATGAAGCATTAGGATTTCCAACCTTAACACCCTAACACCCACCCTTCCAAACCAGGCAGGAGAGCAGGTGTGGGATGTGCCTTGGGCTTCTCAAGCTTAACACTCACCCCATTCCATCTTTAATTAAGATCAGATGTGTAGACTTTATGAGAAAGAGGTGAGTGTTAGGCTTGAGGAGCCCAACGAACACCCTGCACCTGCTTCCTGCCTGGTTTGAGAGTGTGGAGTGTTGGGGTTGGAAACCTTAATGCCTCATTTCCCAGTGTTTGTCAGTTTGACCCCAACTGGAGCATTAACAAAGTTTTTTGCAACTTATTTTCTTACTTTTTGAGACAGCATGATAGTATCCTAATTTTACTGTGGGAGTGCAGGGTCCTTCGGACCTTGGGCTCCAATCTCTCCATAAATGCATAGATGTATGTAGCTGTGGAAGGGCATCAAATTGTCAATACAGCCATCTTATTACCCCACCTCATGTAACCCAGTACAGAAAATGTTTGAATTTCTGCCAAAATGTTATTCTACGCAACTGTAATGCCATTACACACAACAGATGCAAAAATACATTTTGGTCAGGATTTAAAAAATGACAGCTCTGACATACATGAGGTGGGGTAATAATAAAGATTTTTTTTTATTATTTCACATTCTTTTTTGTCCCCCGCTGCACCAGTACCTCAGTCTGGTCATGGACCCTCGCACCACTTCACATTGGTTGCCCTCCTTGATACCCCCTGGCTTCCCCCCCCAGGGCAGGGCCAAGGCACTCGGCTTTCCCATTAAGTGCCACAGACACCAGGATAGGTCGAGGAGTCAGCCTGAAGCCATGGAAGTGGGGGCAGACATCATCTAGGTGCCAGCGGTAGAGTTTTTCTCCCCTTGGGTGGGCAGAGATGTGCAATGATGTCCTGCATCCCCCCAACCCCCTAACATTTGTTGGTGTCTGGTCGCTGCAGTACCCCCAGCTTCTGCCAGGGGTCTGTCAAGCACCAGACACACTCCCCACTTTCTTCCTGGAGAAGGAGAGCAGTCCACGGGATGCTCCATCGTTCTCCTCTGGCTGGCCCTCCGGCAACCCGGATCTGTTGCCGAACCCAGGTTGCAGGCGTCGCAAGCAGAAATCCAATTGCTGCACTGACAGGTCAGCAAAGAAGGATATGTTGAAAATCTAGGGTCAAAATATTTAACATTTCCAAAGTTACGAGCATGCACAGAGAAACTGCAACAAATGATCATAAATTTGATATTTTTCATATTTTGGCCCTAAATTTTCAACATGGCCTTCTTATGACAGCACCTCATGAACAAGGGCAGAAAAAATGTCCAAATTCAGCCCGAAAGGTGACTTCCTCAATGAACCAACCACAAAATCACCTTTTGTGCTTTAGTTGCATAATGACAGTTCTATTGTTCATGAAGTGGGGTCCCCAGAATGCTATGTTGAAAATTTGGGGTCAAAATCTCAAAAAACAGTTATGTTATGCATAAAAGTTGAAACCCCCATTGAAATACAATGAACTGCATTTACCTTAGTTTCTCATATTGCAGTCACCAGTTCCAGCAGCAAGACGTGTCTTCAATTGGAGAGTGGATTTCAAACCTGGGACCTGTTCAGGTGAGTGAGGGAGTGTGGTGGCATAATGGGGGGCGTGAGGTGGTGGGTGCTGAGTGGGATGTGATGGTGGGGGTTGCTCAACGAGGGACCATTCTTTTGCAGGTTTAAAAGAAAAAACATCAAGGGACTGTTTTCTTTATTTCAGGTTATTGCTGAAGTGGTACAGTAGGGTCGGGGAGGGGTGCCACTAAACACAAGGGTCAAGTTTAAAATAATGGGGATGGTGATCGGAGTGTAGGGGTGCCACTAGACACCAGGGATCAAATTCTCAATAATGGGGACCGTGATCAGAGGGTGGAGGTGTCACTAGACACCAGGAATCAAGTTTTAAACAATGGGGATGGTGATTTGTGGGTGGCGGGTGTCACTCAACACCAAAGAAATGAGGAATGGTGATCAGCAGGTGGGAGGTGCCACTGGACACTGATGTATTTTTAAAAAAAACATATGTGGGAATCATAGGGTAGGGGGACACTAGTCACCAGGGATATAAAATAGGGAGATGGGAGGTATGGTATACCAGTGAACACAAATGGAATATTTTCTATAAAACAGGATTACATAGTTAAATTCTTTTTCGACAGCCAAGTTCCTTTTTTGCGATAAAAAAGGAACATAGCAAGTGGCAAAAAAGGATTTAAATATTTGTACAAAAAGTTCAGAGGCCATGAGAGCTATGAAAATTTCACAGTGAAGCTCATCAGCTCCCGATGAGCAACATACATGTTTGGATGTCTGTAGAAGACATCCCTGGGCAGAGTTATGGCAGTTTGTTGTGTGAAGAAAGAGAAAACAAGATGGCAGCTCATGAAAAAGGATTTTTTTCTGGTGAAAAAGGATTGGCCCATCACGAAAAAGAATACTTTTTTGTGAGGACAGATCCCTTGTCAAACTTATGCCCTCTGTCCTGGAGAGAGATCTTCCCATTGAAAATAATGGAAAATTAATAAATCGAATAACTTTGCAACAGATTAATACTTTTTTACCAAACAAAAGTAAGACAGTTCTGTTACTCAAGCTGTTTTTACCATAAAAAATCAAATCAAAATTCCACACCATCGGGGTGCAAGACGATGAGGAAAAAACTGCAGAAAGTGACAACTTTTAAGGTTTCTGCACTCTCCAGATCACAGAATTCATGCATCCAACCGGAACAAACATTGCCACGTCAAGAGATATACCACATGAGACAGCACATGGCAAATTATGTGCAAATCCATTTATTGGTTGCAAAGTTTTTAAAATGTAAAATCTGTGGTTTAACATTAAACAGGCTACTCAACCGTAACTATAGAGGCACAGCCGTACACATATATAGATATATGTATATATATCTATATATATGCCATAACAATGAAAATGTGGCATTAGAGCTTAACCCTAACACCCACCTCTGACACACCAACAGGCATTGGGGGTGCCTTGAGTTGTCAACCATAACACTCACCCCATTCCATAAACTAATAAGCTGAAATGGGTACATTATATGGGAGACTGGGGTGGCGTTGAGGATGACCCCAAGGCACACCCCAACGTAACACAGACAATATTGAACAGGGGATGAGCCAGGGTTGAAATCTGATGTCACATTTCTCTGTTTTTGTGGCTTTAACCCTAACTACATCATTAATTAGTTTTTTTGCAATATATTTCCTTACTTTTTGAGATAGTATAATCATATCCTTATTTGCCTGTGAGGGCTCTGCACTCCCATCCCTACATATGTATGTAGTGGCCCAGAGGGCCCTGTCCTTCCATTTATAGGACAACATTGACCAAACTGTCAACATAGCCATCTTATTACCCCACCTCATGTACCAGGTACAGAAAATGTTCGAATCCCTGCCAAAATATAATTCTGAGCAACTGCAACGCCAATCCATGCCACAGGTGTGAAAACACATTTTGGCCAGGATTTGAAAACTGACAGCTGTGACATACATGAGGTGGGGAAATAAGAAGGTTATGTTGAAAATCTGGGGTTAAAATATTTAAAATGTCCAAAGTTATGATTGTGCATAGCGAAATTGCAATGGATGGTCATAACTTTGCCATTTTTAATAATTTTGACCCCAGATTTTCAACATAGCCTTCTTATGACCATACCTCATGAACAAGGACAGGACAATTTCTCAAATCCAACCCAAAAGATGATATTGCCAACCAACCATGAAATCCCCTTTTGAGCAGGAGGTGCATAATGACAGTCATAATGTTCATGAAGTGGGGTCTCCAAAAGGCCGTGTTGAACATTTGGGGTCAAAATCTCAAAAAAATGTCTAAGTTATGCATCAAAGTTGAAACCTTCATTGAAATGCATTAAACCACATTTACCTTAGTTTCTCATTTAGCAGTCGCCAGTTCCAGTGGCAAGATGTGTCATCAATTAGAGAGTTGGTGTTGAACCTGGGACCTTTCAGGTGAGTGAGGGTGTGGGGGTGTACTGGGGTATGGGGTGGTGGGTACTGAGTGGGAGGTGGGGGTGGGGGTGAAGATCAGTGAGGAATCTATTTTTTTAGGTATAAAAAACATCAAAGGATGATTTTCTTTATTTCAGTCAGGGATGGGGGTGGGGTGGGAGGTGCCACTAGACACCAGAGACATATAACACCAGAACAGGGATGGCAATCAGAGAATAGGGAAGGGGGCAGGAACCATTGGACTAAAAGGGAAAATGTGTATACAGGGACGGTGATCACAGAACAGAAGGAAGGGGCACAACTGGACTACCAGGGAGTATAATTTTTTATACGGGGACGGTGGTCAGACAACAGGGGAATATAATTGTTTTATATGTGGACAATGATCGAAAAACAGGGAAGGGGGAGGGACCACTGGACTACCAGGGAATTTAATATTTCATAAAAAGATGGTGATTAGAGAATGGGAGGAGGATGGGTGGAGGGGGGAGGGACCACAGGCCACCAATGAAATCAGTCTCTTACATATGGAAAGGATCAAATTATCCTTTTTTGCCACAGACACTTCCATTTCACTAGTCCTTTGCCATGAACGGCAAAGGAATAGCTAAAAGAGAAGTTAAATAGCAAAAAAAGGGATTTTTAAAACATTAAAATAACCTTTTTGACACACTATTTTCACAACTGAATTACAACATAGAGCTAAGGAACTCCCAATCAGCAAGACACATAGGCCCAGATATTCAAAGCTCAGTGCCGGGTGCAAAGCCGTTGCACCGGAGTACCGACTTTGCACCGGCTGCAATATTGAAAGATACAGTTAGCACGGTGCTAAGGGTTAGCAAGGGGGGACAGAGGGAGGGGCCATGAATGCCAAAGTGCACAGACATTTGAAACATAGCATCACAAGACAGACATTAGCGCCACCTGTAGCTCGCCGCTAGTTACCACTGAAAAAGCTGCTGGTAATGCAGCACTAATGACAGTGTGCCCCATCATGAAACCTGACCCCGTTCCCCATAGCAAAGCGTGAATGCCCTGGTAGTCTAGTGATTCCCCCCCACCCCAAGCACGTATTCCGACCCCCATCCCCAAGCATATCATCAATGCCCGGTTGATCAGTGGTTCCCCCACCCCCAGCATGTTCAGCCCCCATTCCCTGTAGATATGATCCATTACCTGGTAGTCAGTGGTACCCCCACCTAACAGCATCACCCTCGCTCATCCACCCATCTGCCATGAATCTGGAGACTGGCTATTTCTCCTCACCACCATTGCTGGCTGCCGATGGAGAGTCAATGAGCTGTACTGTAATGAATGAGTACAGCCCAGACTTCTCAATCGCAGCCGGCTGTGGTGGTGTGAGGAGGGCTGAGCCGGCACTCCCGATTCGTGGCAGAGGGGTGGATGAGCGGAGGCTGCACCGCCGGGTGGGGGACCACTGGACTGCCAGGAAGCAAAGATATTGTACAGGAATGGGATCGATAGTCATGCTGGGGGTGGGGGAACCACTAGACTACTAGGGAAAATACAATATTTTACAGGGAATGGGGGTCGGGATTTGTGCTGGTGGTGGGGGGACCACTGAACTGCCAGGGAATACAGTAATTCAAGTGGCTACCAGTTCAGAAATCCCCCCCCCCGGCACTACATACCTCTCAACTGTCCCTGATTTACAGGGATGTCCCTGATTTTGCCTCAAAAAGTTTCCTCTGCCCTTCTTAATAATTGTGTTTATGTAACGGAACAGTGGTGTTAAGAGCACAAATGACTGTCAGACATTAATGTTACAGACTTGTTCTTCATTAGAAACTGCATCTTAATACACATCTCTTTATTCCATCAGCTTTCTGTGTGAATAGTACAGATTATTAAGATGTGTCCCTGATTTGGGGTCTTTATTCCCAATTCTTTTAAGCCTTGTCCCTGATTCATGAGGCAAGAGGTTGACAGGTATGGAGCACTAGCCTACCAGGGTATTTGCACCTATAGGAACAAAGCCTTGATGGCTCAGACGGACTGCTTGGCCCACCCAGTCTTCCCAGTCCCCAACAGTATTGTGCCATTGTGGATCCTAGTATGCCTCTGGCCTACATCTCCCCCCCTTGCCTCATGCCTGTTCCATGCAGTTGTGACATACCCCACTGTTATTGCACCCATGACTGCTGTGGGGTGCCACTGTTGTTGTGGGGGTGGGGTTGTCTCCCAGTGCATGTTTGGATGCAGGCAGTACATATACAGTATATGTATACATATATATATATATATATAATCCATATATATATGTATATATACCCATATATATACATGGATACATATATATGTCTATATGTTGATGGACATGTCCCTATCTACTGTTCTAGGCTGCTTGCAGTGCTGCAGGGGACAGATGTATGCACCGCTTGTGCCTACCAGCACCCATATCCTGCAGCATCCAGCCTGTACTTCCATTCTGACCAAAGGGTGTCACTGTGTGCTCCATGCAGTAGCACCAGGCAAACCACATGGTAAAGTATGCTAAGCCGCTGTTAATGGGATGCAAATTTACCTGTTTGCCCACAGATTACCTAAGTAGGCTCATTTACATGGGAGCTTTGAATATAGCTCCCGTTTGCTCCGGGCTAACCAGTGTGCCCTGGGCTAATGTGTTAGCATTGTGCAATCAGGTTAACCCGGGCAAACCTCACTTCATGATTGCACAGTTCTGCAGTAGATGTGTGACATCTCTGCAATCACACACAATGTTCTCCACCTGCAACACTGGCTTTCTCCAGGGTCTAATGAGCTGCAGTGGCAGTGTGCACTTCCCTGTTGCTATATTCAGTGTTGTCTTATTCCTGGGTTATTTTTGCCCTGTACTCCTGGTCCTGTTTGCCTGGCTTCCTTTGTTTGCTATATTCAGTTGGATTTGCTATTGAATTTACAATAGCATGGGATATTCCTTTTGAATATAGCTTGCATTTTGCTCTGGGCTAAGTTTGCCCATCAGGCAGTGCTAATTTAGCCCTGGAGCACAGTTTTGAATATCTGGCCCATATATTGGTGTCCAAAGATGTATTCATTTTCTAGTTTTCAACCTGTATTTATTTGAAAAAAAAACAACCCAGAAAACAAGATGGTGAATCATGAAAAAGGACTTGCCCCTCACAAAAAAGGATCCTTTTTCAGCAGACCAAATTCCTTTTTCATTCCATTCCTCTATCCTGGAGAGTAATATCCCCCATTGAAAATAATGGGAACTTAAAAATTGAAGAACTTTGCAATGGATTAATATTTTTTCACCAAACAAATGCAAAACAGTTCTGTGACACAAACTGTTTCTACCATAAACAAGCATTTGTCAATGCCGAATGTTTGCTTGCTGATATTAGCATTGGAAATGCAGGAGTTAGATAGATGCAGAATAGGAGTGGCAGTGAAGTACTGAACTTTTGTTGGGGGCGACTGTAACCAACGGGGGATTGGGCACCCCCTGTTGGCATATAGGGGGCCGTAACAGCTGAGGGGGATTGGGCACCCCCTTGGCACTAACATAGGTTTTGTGGGGGGGGAATTATGCTGACAGGGAGTGGGATCCCCCGTCAGTGCATCCAAAAACCCCAGACGGACTGAAGCCGATGGAGATTGGGGCCCCCGTCAGTAAACAAAGACTGTTTGTGGGGGGCACATGCTGCTGAGGGGGTTTGGGCAACCCCTTGGCATGGGGGCTTCATAATACTGTTTGTGAACATGGCGGCAAGCCGCCTGCCATGTTCACAAACAGTATTAGGCTAGCTAACATTCCACCCTGCAATGATGGGTCACTCCCTCATTGCAGCAGAATGACTGATGCTGCAATGACGAGGCGGCCCCTGATTACTGCGGCAAAAACATTTGTACTTTTGGAGACCAGTGTCATCGTCACACTGTGCCTCCATTGGTCCACCACTGCCAAGTCCCCAAATGCAGTGCCTCCCTTGGCTGTAACAGTGCTGTGCCTCCACAACCTGCTTCTCTCCTAAGCTGTCACATAATGTTTCTTGCGCATGCGCAGAAGCGAACATAAAATTCACACCAAAATTCCACACTGTCTGAGCGCAAGGCGATTCGGAAAATACTCAAACAAATAGCACATTTTAAGGTTTTTGCAGTATTCTGATCCATGAATCTGCACATCCATCTGGAACAAAACTTTCCACATCAAGAGATCTATCCCACGGGACAGTGCTTGCCAAAGTTTGTGCAAATCCATTGATCGGTTGTAAAGTTATTAAAGTGCAAAATTTGAGGTTTAACGTTAAAGTGCCTGCTCAATTCTAACTATAGGGGTTCGACTGCACCCCAATAATAAATATAATAGGGGCACAGTTGTGTCCCTATAGTTAGGGTTGAGTAGTGTTGAACCTCAAATGTTGCTTTTTAATAACTGTCACGGGACAATAGATTTGCACAAATTAACATCGCTTATCTTGAGGGTAAATCTTTGACCTGACAAGTTTTGTTCTACTTTATTGCAGAGTCTGAGATCTGCAAAAAGTTTAAAATTCACAATGTTTTGCGTTTTTTTCCTCATCACTTTGTGCCCAGATGGTGTGGAATTTTTAGTGGGAATTTTTTATTGTAGAAAAAGCTTGTGTCACAGAATTGCTTTGCATTTGTTTGGTGAAAAAATATTAATCTGTTGCAAAGTTATTCAGTTTTTAAGTTACCATTATTTTCAGTGGGAATATCACTCTGCAGGATAGCAGAATGGAATGAAAAAGGTATTTGGTCTCATGAAAAACGTATTCTTTTTCGTGAGGAACCAGTCCTTTTTCATGAAAAAAAATTGCTTTTTCACAATGCGCCATCTTGTTTTCAGGATTCTCTAAAATACAATTATTCAAAACATACAAAACTAATGTGGTCTAGACACACCAACATATGTATCTTGCTGATCGTAACTCCCTTTGGTGAATTCTGTAGTTGTCTGGTGGCAAAGTGGCCCTGAATATTTTTTTTTAACATTTTAATTTGTTTTCATCACTCACTAAAATCCTTTTTCATGAATCTGTTTTCATTAAAATAAAATGAATCATGACAGTCATGAAAAAGGATTTTATACTGACTGCAGTGGTGCTGATATTTGTTTGTTGCTTGTCTTGTTGTTTTGCTTAGAGCACAAAAACCCAGGACACTAATTGTGGTGTAGCTGCTTTTGTCGAGCAGTCTGAGTCACAGAAGCACTGAGACACGAGGGTCATGCAGACAGGCATGCTGAACAGATATGTAGTTCAGTGTGGTGTGGTCAGCAAACTAGCACAGTGGGAGGGGGGTGCAGTAAAAAGGGGTTGCCTATCCATAACTAAAACAGAAAGACTGCACTAAGAATGCTGTACTCCACAGCAATAAAATGGACACCAAGTAGATTGACTATCGTGAATATTTTAATGAATAAATCCAAATGTCTAAAGGAAATGTCATCCAGCTGTCTACTTCTCAGACTACCCTACATCCAGTTTGGTTCTACTCAAATTGCCCCAACATCCAGTTGGCTATGACTCAGACTACAGTAATTTTGTTTGGACACTTGGATTTATTCATTAAAAGCATTCACAATATTCTATCTACTTGGTATCTATTTTGTTACTATGGAGTGAAGCATTCTCGGAGTGGAGTATACTGAACAGCTAACTGACAAGCCAAATGGGGAACAAAGAAGTCTTTCCTTTAATTTATACATTCTTGTACAGCAGCAGTGTCAGGTGGCACCCCCCACCCATCTGATCACCATCCTAGTAATCATATCTTTCCCTGGTGTCTAGTGGTACTCCCCATCTGCCAAATTCCATTCTCCATTTCCCTGGTGTCTAGTGGCACCCCCCTACCTGCCGACTGCTGTCATTGTTGGCCATTTTGATATTCCCTGGTGTCTATTGGTGCCACCCACCCACCCATTGAAGCACAAACCTTAAATAAAGAAAATGGTCCCTCAATGTTTTTTTGTTTGCTTTTTAAACCTGTAAAAAAAAAAAATGATCCCTCACCAATCAGCCCACCCCCCACCCACGTCTCCTACTCAGTGCACACCAAGAAGACACATCTTGCTACTGGAACCGATGACTGCAATATGAGAAACTAAGATAAATGCAGTTCAATGTATTTCAAAGAGGGTTTCAACTTTTATGCATAACGTAGCCCTTTTTTGAGATTTTTACCCCAAATTTACATCATGGCCTTTTGGGGACACCACCTCATGAACAATATGACTGCTATTATGCAACTCCCACCTGAAATATGATTTCATGGTTGGTTGACGAAATCACCTTTCAAGCAGGAGTTGATAACATTTCTTAACCTTGTTCATGAGGAGGGGTCATAAGAAGGCTATGTTGAAAATTTGGGGTAAAATGTATTAAAAATTGAAAAAGTCATGACCATTCATTGCAATTTTGCTATGCACACTTGTAACTTTGGGAATTTGAAATATTTTGACCCCAGATTTTCAACATAGCCTTCTTATTACCCCACCTCATATATGTCACAGCTGACATTTTTTAAATCCTAGCCAAAATGTGTTTTCACACTTGTGGTGCAAAATGGCATTGCAGCTGTGCAGAATTACATTTTGGCAGGGATTCAAAACTACTCTGTATCATGTACATGAGGTGAGGTAGTAAGATGGCTATGCTGACAATTTGGTCACTGTTGTCCTATAAATGGAAGTGCAGGGCCCAGAGAGCCCTGTGCTTCCACAGCTACATACATACATATATGTATTTACATAGGGATGGGCGTTCAGGGTCCAGAGGGCCATGTGCTCCCAATGGCAAATAAGGATATGATTATACAGTAATATCTCAAAAAGTAATGAAATAAATTGCAAAAAACATTGTTAATGCTCTAGTTAGGGTTAAAGCTACAAAAATAGGGAAATGTGAGATTAGGGTTTCCAACTCTAACACCCAACCCCCACTCTACACCCACCAACAGACGTTGGAGTGTGCCTTGGGGTTGTCAACCATAATGCTCACCACATTCTCCTATATGGTACCCATCTCAGCTTATTTACTTATGGAATGGGATGAGTGTTAGAGCTGATGACCCCAGGCACACCCCTGATGCCTGTTGGTGTGTGAAGAGTAGAGGGGCAGAGGTGTTAGGGTTTGAAACTCTAACTCCACATTACCTTACTTTTGTGGCTTTAACCCTAACTAGAGCATTAACAATGTTTTTGTTGCAGTAGCTCTACTTATCTATCTATCTACAGATACTATATATATATATATATATATATATATATATATATATATATGTATATATACATATATATATATATTATATATATATATATATATATATATATATATATATAGGCAAAAACTCATTTATCGATAGGGGTTAGCTCAGCTTAGTGTGTGAGGAGTGCTGTTGTTGAAACCTTGGACTCGCTTTCACCGCAGCCAGCATTGATCGCCAGCCCCAACCTCACCCCATGACATGTGTAAAGCAGCAGAAGTATAGGAGAATGGGTGAGAGTTAGGACCCACGAATCCCAATGCGACACTCAATGCTGGTTGGGGTGGGTGGGGGTCCAAGGGGTTTTCAACCCATTAGCGACTTCCTCACTTTTGTCGCTGTGGAACAACCCTAACTAATGCATTAAACTGAGTTTTTTACCTCTAATTTCCTTCTTTTGAGAATGATAATGAGAAATAGTGAATGTAATGCAGCGCGTGCATGAATGAGAACAAAAGGGTAACGACATGGTGGCGTAGACGGAATGGTCTGCCATGTGATGTGTTGTCACATAGTAACATGGTGCCTGCAAACAGAAATGTCAATGGGCATGGTGATGTAAAGTTAAACAGTAAGATAAACAGTACTGTAGACAGAAATGGCAAAAATAACAGAAACGCAAGCGCAAATGAAAATCAGGCGATAACGTATATGGTGGCGCAGGACATCAATGGTGGGGTGAACGGGTAACGGATCCGCAACAGAAAGGGCAACAGTAACAGTAATGTAGCGTATTGCGCTGGTTTTCCCCAAAACCTGCATTGAGAAAGACAGTGAGTACAAATAATGTATGCAAAATAATGAGTATCGGCGCAGAAAATAAGATCTTGGAATACTAAATACATTATATCTCAGGAACCGTACGACGTAGAAAAAAAATTTAAAAGTCATATTATTTACAACTGTCCTGGCTAATTTGAATCTTAGCCCCATTGTGGGGCTAAGAAATTTTCAGACGAAAAGTCCGTATCTCACACCGTTTCCGAGATACGGGCCCTGAAAGGCGCGCCGAACGCCGTAATGTTATCCTATGGGAAAAAAAGAAATGTTCGGAGCACCATAACTTTGCCTCCCTGTAATGTTTTTTCACCAAACTGCTGAAAGGCACATCTGTGCGCTGTTGGCTGTCTTCCCTCCAAATTTCAGGAAAAAAGACCAAACCGTTATTTTGCAGCAGGGCTCCAAATGATTTCTGTTAAGTGTCGGGCACCGTAATGTTATCCTATGGGAAAACCCATCAATTTTGGAGTGCCGTAACTTTGCCGCCATGTGATATTTTTTCACCAAACTACTGAAAGGCACATCTGTCTACTGTTGGCTGTCTTCCCTCCAAATTTCAGGAAAAAAGACCAAACCGTTATTTTGCAGCAGGGTGCCAAAGGATTCCTGTAATGCTTCGGGTGCCGTAATGTTATCCTATGGGAAAAACTGTCAACTTTGGAGTGCCATAACTTTGCCGCCGTGTAATATTTTTTCAATACAACACTGAAAGGCACATCTGTGAGATGTTGGCTGCGCTCCTCCAAATTTCAGCCCAAACTCCCAACGGTTATTTTGCAGTGCAGTGCCAAAGAATTGCTGTAATTTTCCACAGACTAGAAAATTACTGTCGAATTTATGTAAAGCTGTGAGGCTCATGACACTTTCGTGAGCACGAAAGTAATTTGTAAAGTACTTTTTCCAGAAATTTGAAAACATATTTCTGGGTGCTTTACCACAAAAATAAAGACATGGCAAGCATCCTCAGGGCCCGACTAGGTGAATACAAAAAAAATTAGGTTGCTAGAGGGTCCTAAATTTAAATGCCAACCATTTTTCTGATCACCAACTGAAAACAAAATGGCCGATTTGCGAAAGTAACAGGACCATTTGCGAAAGTAAAAATGCATTTGCGAAAGTGTTGAACTTTTTGTTAACTTTTCCCATTGACTTATAATGGGAAACTGTTTTTTGAATGACTTTTGAACCATTTAATATTTTTTCACGAAATCTTGGAAAGGCACATCAGGGACCCCGGCTGCACATTTCCTGAAGATTTCGGGCCGGTCATGCAAACTGTACAACCTGTAGGCACGACCACAGAATTCCAGAAAAGCGTAAATGTGAGCACAGATCACACTTAATAACTCCGCAGCTGTATATCCAACCAGTATGAAACTTGGTAGATCCCAAGGCCTATGGTTCTTGATCATAAATTCCAAATTTCAGGCAAATCCATCAAACGGTTGCAAAGTTATTAAGGTGCAAAGTTTTGGGGTTTAATATAGAAATGGCTCCTCAACCCTAACTATGGTAGCACTACCGTGCTACCATAATTAATATATATATATATATATACACACTACCGGTCAAAAGTTTTAGAACACCCCCATTTTTCTAGTTTTTATTGAAATTTACGCAGGTTAATGTCTCAATGTACTCTGAAATTAAAGCATAGAGCAAATAAACAATTGGAGATAAAAAAGAAATCATAGAATCATTTTGTTTAACAAAATTTAATCTAAATTTTTGACTCATCAAAGTAGCCACCTTTTGCAGATATACTGTAACTGCTGAACACACTCGTGGCATTCTTCCTACAATGGATATCAAATATTGTTTGGGAAGTTCTTCCCAACACTGTTGCACTTGTAGGTTGCTTTGCGTTCACCCTTCTGTCCAGTTCATCCCAAACCAGCTCAATGGGGGTTAAGTCTGGAGACTGTGCTGGCCATTCCATGATTTGAAGCCTACCGTCTTGTTCTTTTCCTCGAAGGTAGTTCTGACATAGCCTGGAGGTATGTTTTGGGTCATTATCTTGCTGTAGGATGAACCCCTGACCAACTAGGTGTAGACCAGAGGGTACTGCATGGCGCTGCAAAATGCTGTGGTAGCCCTTTTGGTTCAGGGTGCCAGTCACTCTGTGCTGTTGTCCTGTGAGCCACCTATCACGCAAGCTGTTGACTCTCAGAAACTTGTCTTCTGATTCTGTTGTGGCTTTGGGTCTGCCAGACCTCTTCCTGTCAGAGTTTCCTCCAGTTTCCAAGTGCCTTTTGATGGTGTAAGAAACTGTACTCACTGACACCTTGGCTTTCTTTGCAATTCTCACAGCAGTTTTTGCTAACCTAAACTTTTTTAACCCTAGCAGTTTACCGCTTACCTTGTACCATTTCAGGTTATTCACTGGACTTGAATTGCTTAAATTTCAATAAAAACTGGAAAAATGGGGGTGTTCTAAAACTTTTGACCGGTAGTGTGTGTGTATATATATATATATATATATATATATATATTTATATATACACACATATTGCAAAAAACGTCCTTAATGCATTAGTTAGGGTTACAGTGACAAAAGTAGGGAAAAGTAGCATTAAGGCATTGGGGTTGTCAACCCAAATACACACCTCCCTTTCATTCCAAAAAAAGCTAGGTGGGTGCAGTATAGGAGAATGGGGTGAGCGTTAGGGTTGACAACTCAGTGCCACCCCATCCTGACACCACTTGTTTTTGGAAAATTTTAAAGACTTTTTTTGCCATCCGATAACTAAAAAAGTAGGAGGCTTTGGAACCTGAAACTTTCAGATTTAATAGAGGTTGATCCAAGGTGTATACTTTTGTGGTTTTTAGGTCAGGCTGTTAAGTATTTTTAAAATATTGAATAAAATGTTCAGTTTCTGAGCATATGCAGTTCAAAAAATCAATATTCTATTCATAACTGAATTTTTGCAAAAGCAGCAGTTTGCACTATATGACACAGCTGTCTTTATTAAATGACAGCTGTGTCGTATGTATCCCCTGCTGCTGTTGTGACTCATAGGTCAGGGACAGGGCTTCTGTCATTGTATCCCCACCATCCTGACTGTGCTGTGCTTTCAACTTTATCTGCACACTGGGGTCCCCAATCCCCAGTGGCAGTATCTTTATTTATTTGTGCAGTCTGACACCGGGATGCCCACTCCAGTGTCAGATGCTCCCTTGCCTCTGTAGACTGTTGTTTAATGTAATTCCTCAACCCCCACTCACAGCTAAGTGAGACACTGGGGAGCCCACCCCCAGTGTCCCGAGATAGATTAATTTTATATGTATACCTGCAAAAAAAAAAAAAATCCCAGATGTCTTTTTTTATTTAAACCTGAAAGAAAGAGAACAGTCCCTTGTCATCACTACCCTTACTCTCCCCCATCTCCACCTTCCCACTGACCACCCACCACGCTACAGCCCCCCTTACCCTATACGTACCTGTTGGGACACATCTGCACTCTTCAAAGCTGAATTGCAATCTTTGGAGTAAAACTTAGTGCCGTATAATGTATTTGGTGGATAAAAGCCAGTTGAACTATACAGCACAGCTGTCATTTATTAAAGGACAGCTGTGTCATATAGTTTGCACTACACAACGCAGCTGTCTTTTCCTAAAGGACAGCTGTGTCACACTGTGCAACTGGCACCTATCTGCGAAATACATTACATGGCACTAAGTTAAGGTGCAAGACCCCCCCACCCCAGCCAGTTGTTTAATAAATGGTTGCTGACATTGGGGGCCCCAATCCTCATGTCAGCATTTATTAGATCTCACCCCACAGTGTGGGACACCTAGGGAGCCAACCCTAGTGTCGCAAAATAGTTTTTAAAAAACTTTTAAATAATCCTCATTGTCAGCCCCCCCTCTGCAGCCCCTTGTTTAAAAACACCTTACTGACATCGGGGGCCCTATCCCCATGTCAGAATTAAGTATATTTCTTCCCATCAATAATGGACACTGAGGAGCCCACTCCCAATGTCCCCAAATGTGTATCCCACTCCTGATACTCTGGGACAGTGGGGAGCCCACTCCCAATGTCTGGAAATGTTTAATGTAAGAACCTGTAAAAAAAAAAAAGCTGTCCTGCAACATCTTTTTTTTTTTTGCCCTGAAAAAAGAAAATGGTCCCTTGTCATCCTCACCATACCCTCCCCATCCCTCCCCTCCCACTGAGCATCCTCTACCTACACCCCCCTTGCCCCATACTGTACTTACCACTGGAGGTCATCTGTTGTCATCTTCTGTGGACCAGGACATGTCTGTACTCTTCAAAGCCAAACCATGAACTGAGGAATAAAGGTAAGTGCTATATAATGTATTTCAATGGTGTTTTCAACTTATGTTAATATCTTTGCCATTTTTTTTGATATTTTTCACCAAAATTTAAACATGGGCTTTTTGGGACCCCCACCTCATGAACACTATCACTATAATTTTGTTACTCAGGCCTGGAAGGTGATTTTGTAGTTGCTGCATGAAATCACCTTTTGGGACTGATTCATAAAATAACAGTGACAGTGTTCATGAGATGGGTCCCAAAAAGCCCATGTTGAAGATCTGGTGAAACAATTCCTAAAAATGGCCAAATTATGAGCATTTTTTGAAATGTTTCTATGAAGGTGCAAAACTTTATTAATTTTTTATATTTTTTATACTTTATTTTTTCATATTTCTGACAACTGTTACATTGCATAACATTAAAATTGCTCAGGAGGATAGCCAACAGCTATAAAATACAACTGGTCACTTATTAAGGAGGATATAGACTCCTTCCCACAAACTCCACATTTTCAACATAGCCATTGTTTCACACCATCTCATGAACAGTACAGCTATCATTTTTCATATCCTACCCAAAACATGTTTTTGCATCTGTGGCATGGAATGGAGCTGTCGCTGCTCAAAATCATCTTTCAGGACCAAGTAATGAAATGATAGTGGCAGTGTTCATGAGGTGGAGTCCCAAAAAGTCCATGCTGAAAATCTGGTGAAAAAATCCCTACAAATGGGTGAGTTATGAGTGTGCATTGAAATGTTTCTATGCAGGTGCAGAACTTTGGTAATGTACAATATTTTGACTCCCAGATTTTTAACATACCCATTTTTTTGATACTACCTCATGAACAGTACAGTTGTCATTTTTCACATCCTGTCAAAAACTTGTTTTCATACCTGTGGTGTGCAATGACATTCAGCATGGATTTGAACATTTTCACCTACAGGGCTTATAAGGTGGGGTAATAAGAAGACTATGTTGAAAGTTTGGGGCCACAATATTAAAAAACAAATAATTTATTAAGTAACATTGGGCGCTATTCACAAACTGTTGGGGGATACGTGTGAATTGCATATATCCCCTACCGCGCAGCTCCACACCTGCTGGAGATCTGCCCATGGACCACATTCACCAACAGTGGACTCCACCTGGCTCAGGTACGTGGCCCGCCCCTGATGCGCAGCTACATGGGGGTGGTCCGGTACAGGGTTGCAGACCCAGCCGCACAGCCAATTGGCTGCCCGGACTGGGACCCCAAGTGGATTTCTTGCACCCGTCAGTCACCATGTTGCTGACAGGCATACAGGCTGCCGCAGAACTAAGGTGTGGGAGACCCCACCAGCACATCCCCCACCCTCCCAGATGTGCCCGACAGCCAGAGGTGGACACATTGAGGGGTTCCATGACTCCCACAATTTCCACCAATAGCAGCGACGGATCAAGGGGGGTGCATATCGGTTATGGCTGCCTTCAGAAGGCAAAGCCATCACCCCCCCAAGCAAGGCACCCACGCCATTGTGAATAGTGTGGTGTGCTACCACACCTCCTGTGCTTATCCCCAGTCTGCCTGCATGTGGAGCTGCATGTTCAGCTGATGTGCCAGGTGTACGGGGGGTGCATACTAGGTACGTGCATGGCATGCAGGGGTCAGAGTATGCATGGACAGGTGCAGGTGGGCTATGCACTGGGTTTACGTGGTGTGTAACACAGCCACATCCTTTGTGAATAGGACCCATTGTTTGCAGTGATGTCTGTTGCACCCCTGGGTAACACGCTGCCTTACTGTGTCAGTGAGCTGAGTTCAGGTGTAAACTCAGTGAGTCAGTTTACTGGGATAAGGCTGATGGAGCTTCAGTATGCAGCACCAGTCATGGCCTGAGTAGGAACAGAGCAGTGTTTTGGCACAGATGCCACACCCTGGGGTGGGTCAGAGAACTTCATACACAAGGTATAGACATGCATGCCAGGGTCTGCTGGGCCCATGCACTGCATCAGGACTTTCTCCAATATTACATTTATCTTGTTTTGCACAGGTCCAGAAGGGACTGGTGAAAATGAGGATACAGTTCCACTATCAGAAAAAGAAGGAAAATTCTTTGCAAAAACTACATTAATGCAGACATTAGGGTTGCAAAACGTAAAGCACACAAAGATGGGAAATGAAAAAAACTTTAGGGATTTGGGGCTCCGGAGTATTGGTGAATCAGTGGTGGGGTCTTACTGAGGGGGTGCCTTGGGGCCATCAGCCCTAATGCTTACCCCAGTACCTAAGTAAATAAGCTGGTGCAGAATGCTCCAGCTAGGCTGTTGACTGGTACTTCTCGGTCCAGTCACATAACTCCTGTGGTACACGGACTGGACTGACTGCTGCTACAGTGGTGGATCACCTATAAAATAGGCTTGCTTACCTTTAAAGCCCTACACAAACAGGGACCTGACTATCTGAAAGATCTCCTGACTCCCTACGTCCCCAGTCGTCCTCTCCGATCCGCCAACGAGAGATTGCTAGAGATTCCCAGGGTTCACCTAAAAACATCTGGAGCTTGTGTTTTTTCCTTTGCAGCACTGACTCTGTGGAATTCTCTACCTCATTGGTTAAGAGAATGCCTGACTGTCAGCAGTTTTAAATCCATGTTAAAAACTTATTTATTTTCTTGGGCATTCCCAGACTGAATTTTAAAAAGCTTATATTGCTGTATTTTTGCACATTGTGACTATACTCTGTACTGCGCCTGATATTGAAAGGCGCTATATAAATAAAGATTGACTTGACTTGGCTTGATTAATTCAAACCCCTACCCTGCATCTGGTGAGGTCAAATTTGATGTCTTCACACAGGCCCTGCACGAAGAAAGCTCTGACACATTATGTTGCCATACTGTATAACTATGAAGCTTGCTCTGGACAGAAGACAGGCTGGGTGGTGGGCACTAGGTTTGACAACCCCTAGAAAGACCCTACCACTGATTCACCAATACTCCAGAGACCCAAATCTCTAATTTTTTTATTTCCCATTTTTGTGCACTTTGTGTTTTACAACCATAATGTCTGCATTAATGTAGTTGTTGCAAAGACTATATATATATATATATATATATATTTTGCAAAAAACTGCATTAATGTTCTTTTTAGGGATAAAGCCACAAAAGTAGGGAATTGTGATGTGAGGGTTTTCAAAGCTAACACCCCACACCCACCCTGCACACACCAACAGGCAATGGTGGGGTGCCTTGGGGTCATCAGTGCTAATGCTTACCCCAGTCCATAAGTAAATAAGCTAAGATGGGTACAGTATAGGAGAATGGGTTGGGTGTTAGGGAGGATGACCCCATGGCACCTCATGGCACCCCCAACACCCCCAACACCTGTTGGTGTGTGCCTGGGGTGTGGGGCTTTAGCATTGAAAACCCTAATGCCACATTTTCCTTCTTTCATGGCTTTATCCCTAACTAGAGCATTAATGCAGTTTTTTGCAATTTATTTCCTTACTTTTTAATATAGTATAGTTGTATCCTTATTTTATTGTGGGAGTGCAGGGTCCTTTGGACCCTGTGTTCCCATCCCTCTGTAGATGAGTGTGTGGGGTGTGTGTGTGTGTGTGTGTGTGTGTGTGTGTGTGTGTGTGTGTGTATATATATATATTTTTTAATGGTAAAATCCATTTAATGCATCAGTTAGGGTTGTTCCACAGTGACAAGAGTGAGGAAATTCAGAGTTAGGGTTGAAAGCCCCCCTTGCACCCCCCAGCCTGCCTTCAACTGGAATCAGAGTGTGCATTGGGGTCATCGGCCCTAACTCTCACCCCATCACATGTGTCAACAAGCTGATGTATAGGAGAATGGGGTGAGAGTTAAGACTGACGACCCCAATGCACACCCCGATGCCAGTTGGGGTGGTGGGCTGGGGTGCAAAGGGCGCTTTCAACCCTAACACCAAATTTCCTCACTTTTGTTGCTGTGGAACAACCCTAACTGATGCATTAAACAGAGTTTTTTGTCATGAATTTCCCTTCTTTTTGAGAATGAGGACTATAAATAGTGGATGGAGTGTGATGATGGGAGCGCAGGCCCTTCAGGCCCTGCACTCCCACTACATGACTTTTAGTGACATAGTAATGGTAACTGCAATGGAAACACAAGCGCTAACAGTAACGCACATGGTGACGCAAATGTAAATGGTAAAGCAAACGTTAATAGAAACGCAAGCACAGAGTGATGCCAAAGCAAACAGTGACACAAACGGAGATGCAAGCTCATATGGAAATGCAACTGGTAATGTGCACGGTCACGGTACCGCTATTGTAAATGCAAATGGTAACTGTAACAGCAACAGTAACACCAAAGGAAAGAGAAACAGAAACACAAATGCAAGCGCGTATGGAAACACAAAGTGTAATGCGCAGTCACAGTACCGCAATTGCAAACACAAATGGTAATGGCAACAGGAAAAGAAACGCCAAAGGAAACAGAAATAGAAATGCAAACGCAAGCGCATAAGGAAACGCAAACTGTAATGCACATGGTCTCAGTACCGCAATTGTAAACACAAATGGTAACGGTAACAGCAACAATAATGCCAAAGGAATCAGAAACAAAAACACAAGCGCGTACAGAAATGCAAACCATTATGCGCACGGTTACGGTACTGCAATTTTAAATGCAAATGGTAATGGTAACAGCAACAATAATGCCAAAGGAAACAGAAATGGAAATGCAAGCACTATGGAAACACAGACCGCAACACGAACTGGCAGGGGAATGCAATTGAAATAACAACAACGGTGATGCAAAACGAAAGACAAAAGCAAACAAAAATGGAAACGGAAGCGTGGCCACAAACAGAAATGGTAACGCGCATGGTGATACAAAGTAAAGCACAAACACAAACAGTAGTGGAGACACAAATGGTAACTACAATATTTTTTCACCAAAACACTGAAAGGCACATCTGTGAGATGTTGGCTGCAGTCCCTCCAAATTTCAGATCAAAATACCAAACCTTTCTTTTGCAGCTGGGTGGAAAGAATTGCTGTCATTTTGCCATAGCCTGGAAAAGTAGTGCCGCAATTTGCGAAAGCTTTCGCAAAAATTTGTGACACTTTCATGAGTGCGACATTACTTTGTGAAAGTACTTTTTCCAGAAACTTGAAAAACATATTTCTAGGGTGTTTAACCTCAAAATAAAGACATGCCTAGCATCCTCAGGGTCCGACTAGGTAAACACAAAAAGAATTGCATTGCAAGAGGGTCACAAATTTAAATGCCAAGCATTTTTCTGATCACTAACTGAAAATAAAATGGTGGATTTGCGAAAGTAAAAGGGCCATTTTCGACAATAAAAACTGCATTTGCGACACTGTCAAACTTTTTGTTAACTTTTCCCATTGACTTATGATGGGAACTTGTTTTTTGAATAACTTTTGAACCGTTTAATATTTTTTCACAAAATATTCAAAAGGCACATAAGGGACCCCTGCCACATGTTCCCTGAAGATTTTGGACTGGTTGCGCAAACTGTGTGACCTGTACACATGACCATAAAATTCCAGAAAAGTGTAAATAAGCACGCAGATCACACTTAATTACTCCATAGCCCTATATGGTGATCAGTACAAAACTTGGCAGATCTCAAGGCGTAGGAGTCTTGATTGTGTATTCCAAATTTCACACAAATCCATCAAACCGTTGCAAAGTTATTAAGGAAAAAATTTTGGGTTTAACATGTAATGGCTCTCATCCCTAATTCATAGTGGCACTACCGTTAATTATATATATATATATATATATATATATATATATATATATATATGTATATATTTCAGAAAGATCCATTAGTGCAACATTTAGGTTCAGTTAAGTTACAAAAGTTGGGAAATGTGGCTTTAAGGTTTCCAACCCTAAAACCCCAAAGGCACCCCTAAAGCAAATCAGGGGTGAAGTTTTCCTAAGGGATGTCAACTCTATAGCTCACACCTTTAGATGTGGTGTTTGTGGAGTGCATAGAATGGGGTGAGCTTAAGGGTTGAAAACCCCAAGGAAGACTCTGCCCGATTTGCTTTAGGGATGCCTTTGGGGTTTTAGGGTTGGAAACCTTAAAGCCATATTTCTCTCCTTTTGTCACTTTAGCCTGAACCCTAAATGTTGCATTAATGGAGTTTTTTTTTTGCAAAAAATGTCCTTAATTTTTGATAAAGTATAATCATATTATTATTTTCCTGTTAAGTGCAGTTCCATCCAGGCCCTGCGCTCCCATGCATCCATACTTTTCAGATAGTGTAATCGCAATGTAGCACAGTGGTTTAAGGCTCTGAGCTGCAAATCTGAAGACCTGGGTTTGAATTCCACAGCACCCACTTGCCTACTGTGTGACTCTGAGCAAGTCATTTAACTTCCCTGTGCTCCCAGGTTGCAACTGTAATCAAGCTTTCAGCTTAGTGTGCCTCTCCTGGTTAAACAATTGAAAAAAAAAACAATTGGAATTCTTATGTGTCTGATGAAATGCATGGCCCTCTGGGCCTTGTGCTCTCATCCTGCCATTGGTGCATATATGCACAGTGATAGTTATAAAAATGTTTGCCAGTAATGAAGTATACCTCAATAGGTGCGGTACACCGAGTGGTACCGAGGACTACCTCGTTACCTGTTATTAATGTGGTAATGTGGCAGGTACTGCATCAATAGCCTAATTAATTGATTCCTAATCAAAATATGTTTATATGTGCCAGGTGGTACCCTTCACAGTTACATGTATCTGGCTAATTTTCAATGTTCTGGCAGGTGTACCAACAGTCCATGCCCACAGATGTTTCTGATGCTGAACAAAAAGAAGTTACTTAGAACAAAAAAAAAAAAAACTTGACAGCAATTACAGCAGTTCCAGTGAACATCCAGCAGTGAAGGGTGACAATAGAGATATTGCTGGACTCGCTTACTCACAGTCATTGTTTTTTTGTTCTTGATCTGATACTGTCCCACACCAAGTATTAAATACACATATGTTAAACATTGGCAATGTATTTTATAAAAAGCCATCTACTGTCTAAAACAGCAAGTACTGGAGATTGACACACCCTTTTATAAGTATGTAAACTTATACAAATATGCATAACAGCCTAGACATGTTTAAAAAAACTATTTAACCATCTCTGAGCAATATGTTGCTTGAATTTGCATGGTTTTACTGTGCAGGAAGCATTTAAGCAGAGACTTCTTTTTCTTTCAGAGCCTTTACTGCACAGTACAACAATGCAGATGTTTATTAAACATAGAACTATCAGCCCGTCTATATGAAAATGACATTTTACTGCAAAGAAACACCATTCTCATGCACTTCACTGTTGTTGGAATGCATAGAGCTGCAATGTAAAAGTATGTAATATCTCTAAAAGAGAAAATGAAGGAGCACCGATGCACTTCAAAATAGAACTGGAGAGAAACTGTTGCCTTCTTGATGAAGGGACCACAATCGGGGAGGGTGAAGGGAACCATTGGATTGCCAGGAATTAATTTCTTTACACCAGGCACCTCAATTAGGGAGGGGGAAAGGGGACCACTTGACTGCCAGAGATTTATTTTTCACGCCGGGCACCACAATCAGGGAGGGGGAGGGTGTTTGGAGCTTGAAGAGGGGGAGAAAACCACAGGACTACCAGGAATTTATTTTTTTTTACACTGGGCACCTCGATCGACCAAGTTGTCTGCATTCGTGGTTTCAACTAGAACCATTTTGCTACCTTTCTATATGTTTGTGGTATAATATAAGTATACAGCTGCCGGTGATGTCTGCTGGAGTTTACCGATTATGTGTCCCATAAATGTAGAACAACTTGAATGTGCCACAGCCTTTGCCACCTGTGTGTACAGCAGACAGCAAGTTTTTTAAGTGCAAGCAGTATTACAGTAGGTAGATGCACAAATCCATGGAAGCAAAACATTCAGTTGAATGCTTTTTGGTCCACGCATCAATCAAGACTCCATGAATTGCGGCTGCTAAATTGGAGGCATGGGTTCATATTTTATGGATGTGCTTAACAAGTTGACATCAGTTATTAAAATAAGAATGCTGTGCAAGCTGGGTGAACAACACCATTAATGTTTACACTTGCAACATGCAAGAATGACTTTCTGCTAATGCTATATTATTTTAAGTCAAGCAAACCTACAGGAGAAAGGGTTACAAAAGATGTCTTGCAAACATGGTGAACAACAACATTAATATTTACACATGTAACATGTAATAATGGCCTTTTCTGCTAATGCTATATTATTTTAAGTCGAGCAAGCTTACAGGAAGAAGGGTTACAAAAGGAGTATTAGGAGGTGCCCTGTTTTCATTATTCAAGTGCACACATTTTTATGCATCATGTCATGCTTTCATACAAAATCATGTCCATGATTATCCTATGTTTTCCTACATAATTTATAAAGGTAGTGCAACATGAAGTGGTGCTGTACTACAAAACAATCCTTGATACATTGAGCATTTATGAAAAACAACACTTTATGGTTTGGTTTCTCTTACCATCGTTAACTTTGTCTCAGTGTTTAACAGACACTGTTTTTAAGTATAAACCTTACCTACAGTGTCCTGAAATTTACAAATGTGATGTTCACCTGGTTTGTTCCTAACTGACATGCCTGGTTTAAAGTTTTTTTCATGTGTTTATCATTCATAAAATACTTCTATGTAATATACAGAAATTCACTAACTGCCTTTTCTTTAAATTAAATATGGTTGCAAAGCAGGAAAGAAATACAATTGTATACCTCAAGGTTCAAATGCAACCGGCATCTCTAGGAACGTTTTGAAAAGCATAGCTAATGACAACATAAAACTTATAATGAAAATATTTTAACTATTAGACTGTATATAACAGCTATTATTAAGGGTCTTGGCAAAAAGAAAACTATTACTAATACTTTTGTTCCACTATTTGTTCATTCCTATTCTGAAGTAATGATTGTTTGTGACAATACATTCTGATGCCAGAAGTGTGATGACTGTAATGTTACAAGCAGAGAATTATAACTTCACATAGGCAAAAAGCACTCATAGCAGATGAAGTTTATGGGCAAAAGTCCTGCGTGTAAATATCCTTAGTAAGTTAGAACAAAGGACAGAGAAATACAGAAACCATAGGAAATAAATGGAGATGTGTAAAAACACAGATTCAAAGGCTGTCCTAGAGGTGACTGCTCCTCAGTAATTTTACCATAACTGACCAGATCATATATTCTGTATCATATTTATACCAAAATGGTTTATTAAATAAGGGAGGTGAGATCCTTAAGTGATTTTCAAATATGTCTTCCGACCTTGAATTTCAATCTTGCTATGCTTTATACTAATTAGAATCAGCTTAGCAGATAGTTTATTAATCTCCTATACAAGTCTCCTCTCAAGATTTATTATTGAGGACATTTGCATGAAAACAGGATAACTGTCCCTCACAATCCACCTGTGTTTAGCTGCTTAAACCTCCAATAAAAGCACATTGCTCTTTGTTACCTCACAATGTACTATTGTGGAAATTACTGTATTATGATGCCACACACACAGAGTACAAAGGATTGATTGGAGGTTAAACAGCAGGGCCAGTGGACAAATAGCCTATTTGCACACAAATATTCTTAGTAATATAGAACCTACAGGAAGAAATGCAGTAAATAATGAAATGTAAGTTGAACTGAATCTGAATATCATACTATAAAAAGTTTTCCTGGATGTTTGAAAATAGTTTTAAACAAGTAATGATAACTTAAACTCTGCATATCTTAAAGATCTTGTCTTTAACATATGTAAATACTTTAGCTACAGTATATAGGTTCAAGCCTCCTCAAAGGGAACAAAAAAACTACACCCAGCCCAATCATGGCTAATGGGCAATTAATTGATGAGGGATCACTCATCACAGAGGCCCTTAACAGCTACTTCACTAACCTGGATGCATTCAAGATGAGACCCCCTGACAACACAAGTGAGCCTAATGCACAGCGGCCCCCAGACCTAGACCGCCCTTTGTTTCACTTGAGGCTGGTTAGGGTAAAGGAGGTTTTGAACATCCTTAAATCCCTGCACTTGAGAGGATCAGGGGGCCCTGACAGGATCCAGACCAGAATTCTCAGGGATGGAGCCCCAGCACTAGCTAAGCCCCTAACCTGGCTGATAAACTGGTCTATTATGGAGGAGTCTGTACTTGAGCTCTGGAAGCAGGCTCTAGTGATTCCCAAACACAAGGGAGGGTCAACAGAGCCCATAGGGAACTACAGGCCTATCTCCCTGCTGTGTGCCATTGTGAAAGTACAGGAGAAGCTAGTCTACTCCCAACTCCGAGAATACCTGGAAACCCAACGGGTAATCTCTCCATCACAGCACAGCTTCAGAGCCAAGCATGGGACAGATACTGCGCTAACTAAATTCTCGGCAGAAGTACTGAGCAATAACGACTCAGGGGTCAATACAGGTGCGGTCTTTATTAACCTATCTAAAGCATTCAACTTGGTAAGCCACAAACTCCTACTTCAAAAAATGTGCTCACTTGGTCTTGACACCCATGCACTGGGATGGTTTGAGAGTTATCTCTCTGGACGTACCCAGAGGGTCAAGTGGAAGAATAATGTCTCCAAGCTAGCACCACTCAAAGAAGGGGTACCTCAAGGGTCAATACTCGGCCCCCTTCTTTTCACGCTGATCATAAATGAGCTGCACACACACTGCGGTAGCAGCAGCATTATCCAGTATGCAGATGATGCGGTCATTTACAGAGCCTCCCCTAACTTAACAGAGCTGGAGACAGCCTTCCAAGAGGACATCCTTCAGATGGAGGACTGGCTCACTCTGAACAAAATGGTTTTAAACACCAACAAAATGAAGGTGATGCTGTTTGGGCCTAGATCCCTGGGTTCTGAGAGGTCACTGCTCCTACAACTTCAGTCCGGGGGGGTGAAAAACTTGAGGTGGTTACCTCCACCAAATACCTTGGACTTACCCTGGACCAAGGCTTCACACTAAAAAATCACGTAGACCAAATCACCAAAGCCATCCATGGGAAACTTGGAATCCTCTACAGACTAAAAGACCAGATTATCCCTGAAGCTAGGGTAGCCATTGTGGCTAGCGTACTTCTCCCAAAGCTCACCTACATGGCTCTGGTTCTCCAGGGCATGGCCATGATGGAGCTAGCCAGGCTGCAGACCTTGTACAACAAGATAGTCCACTTTGCCACTCTGTTACACCCGAGGATCCACCACTGTGAGGCCCAAACAAGGCTCAGGTGGCCGTCTCTGGAAGCTCGCCTCATCTACCCAACCCTCTGCCTTACATTTAAGTTATTGGGTCCCACACCTCCCCCTAGCCTGAAGGGTCTCATTAGCATTAAAATTAACCCTCGGAATCTTCGTATCTCAGGCCAAACCCTCCTTGTGGTTCCTAAGACTAGGACTAAAGCTGGGTCCAGGTCCTTCGAGTACACCGCCTCTTCCATCTGGAACAACCTCCCCCCGGAGGTACGGGAGGCAAAGTCCATCACCAGCTTACAGACAAAGCTTAAGACACACTTGCTTGATAGGAGCATGTGCCTATGTTACAGGACCTGACCAAATAAAGCCATCCCGGTAGGTTAACGCACCTCCCTCTAAGGATGGGGAGCACTTATGTTCCAACATATCCCCCTTCCACTATGCCCATAAGGAAGGTACCATATGTCCTTAGCAACTGCTTGCCTTTACCTGAGCACACTCAATCTCAACATGAACTTGATATGTAAAATGTTTTCATTATGTGTAACTCCTATGTCCTTACTGCCTGTATGTCCTCCACTACTTACCGCTTGTAATCCTATGAAGACTTTTATTGTCAAATAACATTATAATTACTTGAGTGTACTGATCTGTTACCTGTATGTAATTGTTACTCCCGGGTCACCGCTGAAAAAAAGGGACCTCCAGGGCCCAGTGGGCCTACCCGGTCTTCAAAATTCAATAACTAAATAAATAAATAAGCCACAGAATGGAATGGAAAAAGACTCCTAATAAACTGCAGTTCAAATCAACATAATAAGATGTGTGTGTTTACCATAAAAAATAGAAGAGTGTCAATTTCCTCCACATGCAGTTATTAATAATAATCTGCACCTAGTACAACTACATTAAAATCCAGATAATGAAGGGGTTTAGATTCTCCCTCCCCATGGGTCATATTTAGATTTTTCAAAACTGCTGTTAATCATAGGATGGAGACTACTACAAACTTTAATTAAGCCTCAGAACAGGTGATCAATACTTTGAGGAGGCACACTCACTAATGTTGCTATGCTCCTTTTTTTCCTGTTTTTGTCCCATACCAAGTGTTAAATACACATGTGGTAATTTTTGGCAATATATTTTGTAAAAAAGCCATCTACTGCCTAAAACAGCAAGAACTGGTGAATGATATGCCCTTTTTGTAAGTATGTAAACCTATGTAAATATGAATGACAGCCTACACATGTTTAAAAAACTATTTAACTATCTCTGAGCAATCTGCTGCTTGTACTTTGCATGGTTTTACTGTGCAGGAAGCATTTAAGCAGAGACTTGTTTTTCTTTCAGATCCTTTAGTGCACAGTACAACAATGCAGACTTATTAAACATACAGCTAACAGCTCTGCTATATGGAAATAAAATTTTACTGTGAAGAAACACCTTTCTCATGCACCTCACTGTTGTCAGAATGCATGGGGTGCAATGAAAAAGTATGTAATATTTCTAAAAGAAAAAAATGAAGGATCACTGTTGCACTTCAAAATGGAACTGGGGAGACACTGTTGCCTTCTTGATGAAGGCATCAGGATCGAGGAGGGGAGGGTGATTGGAGCATGGGGAGGGAACCACTTGACTTCCAGAGATTTGTTTTTTACACCAGGTACCATGACCAGTGAGGGTGAGGGAGATTGGAGCATGGTGAGAGGGGAGGGAACCATTGGACTACAAGAAATTTATTTTTTTACAATGGGCACATCAATCGGGGAGGTAGGGAGGGAACCACTTGACTGCCAGAGATTTATTTTTTATACCGGGCAGCACAATTAGGGAGGGGGAGGGCAATTGTAGCATGAGGAGAGGAATAGGAACCACTGGACTGCCAGGAATTTATTGTTTTAAACTGGGTACCTTGACAGGGGGGGCCACTTGACTGCCAGAGATTTATTCCTTTTACACTGGGCACCTCGATCAGGAAGGGGAGGGAACCACTTGGCTGCCAGAGATTTATTTTTTACACTGAGTACCATGATCGGGAAGGGAGAGGGTGATTGGAGCATGGGGAGGGAGGAAGGAACCACAGGACTGCCAGGATTTTTTTTTTACAGCGGGCACCTTGATTGGGGAGGGAGGAGGGAACCACTTGACTGGCAAAGATTTATTTTTTTACATCGGGCACCTCAATCAGTGAGGGAAGGGGGTAGGGAACCACTTGACTGCCAGAGATTTATTTTTTTTAAACAGGGTGCCTTGATCATGGATGGGAAGGGGGAGGGAACCACTTGACTGTCAGAGATTTAATTTTTTATACTAGGCACCATAATCAAGGAGAGAGAGGAGGATTGGAACATGGGGAGAGGGAAGGGGGAGGGAACCACTTGACTGTCAGGATTTTTTTTTTCACCGGACACCTCGATTGAGGATTTCAAAGTGTTTCTAACACCTTATACAAAAAAGATAACCCTGTAACCTCCATCCATATTTCCCCCAGATATACATCACTTATGGAGTGACAAATAGCTCATTGAAACAAACCACACAGTTTTCTGTTATGTCTTTGGCTGATTTGTTATAATGTGCTACATATTGATACATATTGCTACATTGTAACACACCACACAATGTTCTGTCATATATCTGGGTGATTAGTTTCAATGTGCAATATATTGATACATTGTAACATTGTAACAAATCACACATACATTTCACTGCTATGCGTAACTGAACTATTATATCAGTGATAACAATTCATGCAACTACTGCATTTTGAAATAGAATGGAAAAACACAACCCTATAATAAATCATACACTATGGTTTAGATTGCATGCGCTCAGATGTTGGAGTAGGTGCAGCATGCTACAGTATAACCACTTTTCAAGGACATATTCAAATTGCTTAATTTCTGATAGCAGAGGATGCTTACTTCTATTGTTATGCTATTGTTACGCTTTTTATAGGAGAGGAACTATGTTGACCATCACTGGGGTCTCTGGTCATGCATATCTGGATCTTGGTTTGAGGTTTGGGTCCTGAACCTTCAACTCTGCTTTTAAAAGCTGTATCTGAGATGAAAAAAAAACACAACAGTGCAGGGTAGTGTGGGGCATAAAGAAGCAAGAGTCTGTAGTGCGAAGTGAATGCAATATAAGTGGTTTGGCAAGACAGTATTTTCTTTTATGAAACAAACAGAAACAGAAACTATTGTATAAATTACATATAACATACATCTCCAGTTCTATTTATTGTCCAAAGGGAAATACAGACTTGCCAAACCATAGACATTGTAATCACTTCGCTCTGGAGCCTATTGCTTCATTGTGTCCCACACTACCCTGCAACTGAAAGGGGCAAACACAGAACAAAAAAAAGTCCTGATGATTTACAACCTATAAACATTCATTCCATATTACAGCAGCTCGTACAAAATGGTTTATTTTAGTTAATCTTCTATACTTGTTCCACTGGTTTTATTATTATTTTTTATTATTATTACCTGCTGCCTTTTGATGTCTCAGTATTCAAGATGGGTGCTGGCAGCTTAGAGAGCATCCCAGAAATCTGGATGTGGTTACCTTGGTGACATGAAAGCATTCCAGAAAAGTCATGCCTGCACTGTTCTACAGAGAATTGGCTCTTAGTTTATTTCATTGTTGTACAGTAATACTTTCTAAAGGACCACTAACTTTAATCCATCTGCATATCAGTTTATGTTCCATGCCTAACAAGTATAAAAAGAGCCATTAAACGTGTACTTATTGTATGTAACTAATTTTCTGTTGAGTCAATAAAGTAACAATATGCACCCTTGTGCTGAATTTCTGTAGGGTCTTTTTAAGCCTGCGTAAGTGATACTGCCCCACACACAAGGGTGTTGTATGTGATATTTCATTCTTACCACTACTGACAGTTTTTGTCACTGTTCTGAAGCTTGAAGGTTAGTCAATTCTCATTTTTAAGCTTATTTTTAAAGACCCTACAAAAATTCAGCACAAGGGTGCATATTGTTACTTTACTGACTCAACAGAAAATAAGTTTTATACCATAAGTAGAATCAGAATAGTTCTTTTTGTACTTGTTAGGCATGGAATATAAACTGATATGCAGATGGATTAAAGTTAGCGGTCCTTTAGAAATTATCTACAATGATGAAATAAACTAAAAGCCAGTTCTGTAGCATAGTGCAAGTACAGCTTTTTGGGCATGCTTTCTTTTAAATCCCATCCAAGCTTTCTTGCTAGTATTTAGCATAATATGACACAGTTCTTTTCATAGAAGTATGTCAAAGTGCTTCACAAAGTCAGTTTAGATAGTTATAATGCAGTGGCTGTATGCACTGTATGCACTTGTGCACTGAGCAGCATACTACACAATACATAACTATGAAGAAGTTTAATAGGCTGAGAGAGAGAGACTGCTGACAAGGATACCAGCATGTGAAAAAATGTAAACAGAATCAAACAATGTGTATAGTATATCAATATTATATCAAATGAGACATGCCTAAAGAACATTATTGAGTACAAAAATAAATAAAAAATACAAGCATAAGACTGACAAAGTTCCTTTCAATGAATTATGTCAAAGTTTTTCACAAAGTCACGGTTTTAATTGTTATAATGCAGTGGTTGTATGCATACAAGGTAACCTTTGCACTGAGCAGCATACTGTACAACACATAACCATGAACAGGTTTAATAGGCTGAGAGCGAGACTGCCTCTGCATCCTTTTATAAGTTCTGTCACACCTGGCTTGCTCTGCTGAACAGTATTTATGGCCAGCTTTCTCTCTCCCTTAAAGTACCACAATCCTTTCTGACTGCCTATTAATATGATGTTATGCTTAGCATGCCTCACTCAAAAGGGATGATGTGTTGAAGCACAATACAGTATATTTTGTTCAATAACTTAATTTTATGTAATAACTGCTGCATAAAAATTATTTAATAACCTATTAAATGTAAAGTTGTCTGACAGTAGCTCAATGAGACATGGAAGACATTTTGTTTGTTTGTGCCCTGCTGACATGCTAATACCTAATTAATGCTTCTCCCAAATGCAGTCAGTTTCCATGGACATCAATGGTTGGTATGGAGTGGTATGAGGAGGTGGGGGAGGGGTATTATAAATTCCTCAGATCTACTCACATTTTATGTCAACATTTAACTTATTCCTTTCTGAACCGCACCCCACCAATAATACTGTCTAGAGAGTGACAACTGGACCATTTTAAAATATCAGTTCACTTTCTCTCATATTAACCCTGACACCTTTCTTAACTGAACATGGAATGAAAAAAAAACTTGTGTAGTGTTCAGGCTGATCGTTTAGTCCTGCAGTACTAAAAATAATTAAAAAAAGTTCTAAATAGAAGAGAAATACTGTATGTCTGAGCTCATACAAGGTAAAAAGTAATATCAAGACATTTTACAGATGGTATGCAGATGGTTTAAATCTGTTTGTCTGTTGGGAGGGAGCTGCAGAGGGAGGACAGAAGGATTTTAATTAATACCGTAGGTCAGTGTCCAGTCTGTTGGTCTCTTGTGATAGAGCTGCAGAGGAAAGAGGGAGGATTTTGTTTTAATAATTTCTTCATCATTGTCCAGTATGTGGGTCTGATGTAAAGGTACTCTAGAGGGAGGAGGAAGGAATTTTTATAAATAATTTTTCAGCTGGTGTCCAGTACATTAAACCAACACCACTGCAGGCAATGGAGGTTATGTGTTGTTTTAACTCATTCTCACTTAGAACCTAGTACCTCATGTTAGCCTGTTTCTCAGTTACAGTAGGTTGGCTTTATACTGTCGATCACTCCCCCATCCCATCCTGCTGTGGCTCATTGCAGCACTTAGAGCTCCCCTCTTTCCAAGCCACAGAACCCCCAATATGACTAAAAAATAATCATAGCAGACTGGGATCCTGGCCCAGATTCCACTTTGGCCACATACAGTATAGCACAATTAGCAGCAGAAGACATTTCTGTTGTTTGTGCTCTGCCTGCATACTAATACCTAATTAATTTGTCCCAAAGAGAAAGCACTCTCAGTAATGAAGGCAACTGGACCATTGAGAGTTTGTCAGTGTTAATGAAAAAATTGCAAAGAAAAAACATTAAGTTATAATTCATTTTTGCAATCTGATTGTAAATATTCAATGCTGATAGGGAGCTCTCTCTCTCCAGTATTTGGATTCCAACCTGAGTCTTCCTAGGGGAAGATGGTATGGCTCAAGCTTAACAGCACTAGACCTATCATACCTTCATTACCAGGAGTGCTTTTCCTTTGGGACAGATTGGATTTACTGAATTTGGGCTAGCCAGCCATGTTGTAGCACCCAGCCCTACACCAGGGTCTGCAGCATCTTTTGTGGGAGTAAAGCCTAATTAATACTTCTACCAAATGCAGTCAGTTTCCATGGACATCAATGGTTGGTATGGAGTGGTGCGAGGATGTGAAGGAGGGGTCTTACAAATTCCTCAGATCTGCTCACATTTTATGTGGACTGTAACATTTCTTTCTGCACCCCACCCCACCCCACCAATAATGCTGTCTACAGAGTGCATTACTGTGTATTGGGCACATAAATTGTACTGGAATGAATTTCCAACACCCCAACTGCCACCACCATTTGAAGTAAAATGTAACTACTGTACGATCTTTTATTAAATGAAGAAAATGATCAAATGTCCTGGACCATTTAAAAAATCACTTTGTCTTCCTCTCTTATTAGCCCTGATAGCTTTCTCAGCAGAACATGTGCTAAACACAAATATTGTGTTGTGGACAGGCTGATCATCAAGGCCACTGATTTATGGTGATTAAAACAATTAAATTCCGTTTTCAAGACTTAAGATTCCGGAATTTCACCAGTGATTGTTACTCTAATTTCTGGATTTTACCGGGATTCTATTATCATTCTTTTAGTTTGTGCATAAATAATCAGAATTAAAGAAGGCTTAATATACAGAACATTAAATAAAGCAAACTGAAAATAGTACAGGAAGGAATTAAAAGAAAAACAGACTTTTTTATAGATTTACTGATCGGATGGAAAATGCCAGATTCCATGAAATCTTCATTTTTACCGGTTTTCAGGCAGCCCTAATTCCGGAATTTTACCAGATTTTCCGTTAAAAACCGAAAAACAGTGGCCTTGCTGATCATTTACTCCAGCAGTACTAAAAATTAAAAATATTAGTCAGAGGTCATGCAAGGTACAAAGTAGTATCAAAATATTTTACAGATTTTATGAAACATGAAAGAGGGTAAACATACTGATTATTTTATCCTTTTGGAAACTGACTGGTCAATGCTACTTTATTTCATAATCCTTTAGAACCTACAGTAACATCTTCCATTCACCCATTTCTCAGTTTGGTTTGCTTTTGCACATCTATTCTACATTAAAGTAGAGACACTGCTCCCCCAAAATTAACATTTATAGGCAGGTACTGATTATGAAGTACAATTACTCTAATTATATTGATCTGTAATTGGTTCATTTTGAGGGACCTGTAATAAATATTTAATTTTGATATATGGTTAGATATTTAGTATGTTGGGTTAACTCAGTTTGTCTGTTGGGCAGGAGCTGCAGAGGGAGGACAGAAGATTTTTTGTATTAATACTGTAGGTTTGATGTTCCTTCTGTGGGTCTCTTGTGAGTGAGCTGCAGAGAGAAGGTTTTGTATTAATAATTTCTTGATCAGGGTCCTGTTTGTGGGTCTAAGGTAAAGGCACTACAGAGGGAGGTGGGAGGAACTTTTATAAATAATTTTTCAGCTGGTGTCCAGTCAATTAAACCACCACCACTGCAGGCATTTGATGTAATGTGTTGTAGTGGTGTTAGCACTGCTGCTCAATGTTTTTTTAACTCACTGACCCTTAAAACCTTGTACCTGTTATTAGCCCATTTCTGAGTTACAGTAGGCTGGCTTTATAACATCTATCCCTCCACCACCCCATCCAACTGTGTCTCAATACAGCCTTCCCAACTCCCCTCCTTCCAAACCACATAGGCCACAATATAATAAAATTAATCATAGCAGACTGGGACTCTTCCCCAGATCCCACTTTGGTCCCATATAGCTCAATGAGAAAATGGAAGACATTTCTGTTGTTTGCGCTCTGCTTACATGCTAATACCTAATTAACACTTGTTTCAAATGCAGTCATTTTCCATGGACATCGATGGTCATCAATAGAACCCAGAGAGGGCTAGTAAATGGATCTCTGTTGATGGAAGGTAGTGTAGCCAATGGCATTATACAGGGGTCAGTGCTGGGACCTAGTCTCTTAAACATCTTTATAGGAGACCTCACAGATGATTTAAAAGGAAAAATGTGCCTGTTCACAGATGATACAAAGCTCTGCAACAGAGTGGACTCACAGGAAGGGGTAGACAACATGAAAGCTGAACTTAGAAAGTTGAAGGAATGGTCCAGGGCTTGGTGGTTAAAACCTAATGCCAAAAAAATGTAAGGTAATGCACCTGGGTAGGAGGAACTGAAGAAATAAGTGCACACTGGGAGGACATCAGCTCGAAGAAACACAGATAGAGCGAGATCTTGACTTAGTGTTCACTGATGACTTAAAGGTAGAAAAACAGTGTGAGAAGGCAGCACAGTAGGCAAATGGCATCCTTGGCTGTATTAGTAGGGGCATTACTATTAGGAAGCAGGAGGTAATCATGTCTCTCCACAGGTCCTTGGTAAGGCCACACTTGGAGTACTGTGGTCAGTTCTGGAGACCTCATCTCAAAAAGGACATTGACTATTTGGAGATGGTGCAAAGAAGGGCTACAAAAATGGTGCAGAGTCTGCACCACAAAATGGCGCAACTCAGGGAGTTAAATTTATGCTCCCTCATGCAAAGAAGAAACAGAGGTGACATAATTGAAACATTTAAGAATGTGAAGGGGCTAAATACAACCCAGTCAGGTAATCTATTTCAGCACAACACAACAGCATGTACAATGGGCCATAATCTGAGGTTTGTGGGAGGTAGGTTCAAAAGCAGCCTCAGGAAGTACTTCTTCATGGAGAGAGTGTTGGAACCATGGAACAGCCTGCCCCAGGAGTTAGCAGCATCAAAGATGATTAGAGATTTAAAACTTGCCTGGGATAGGCATTGCAGACAGGTTAGGTTGCAGGCAATTTGGGGGGGGTAGTCTTTTTAGGCAGACTAGATGGTTCACACAGTCCCCATCTGCCAACTTTCTTCTTATGTTCTTGTGACACAGGAGGACTGGCTGTTCTAACTACTGTTCCCTGAATAACTAAATAATGGGCATCCAGATCTGTTTTTTTTTCTTTACTTACGGGAATAAGGCAAGTTCAGTTAGGGTTGAGAACAGGGGTTCCTGTGATGATACATGGGGTACTAATTCTTAAAAGGGAATTGAGGAATGCAGGAGGCAGAGAGAGATAGGGATGATTAAGAAAGGGCAGAATTTATTTTTTAAGGAAGGCAGTGTCAGACTGGCACTGAGGACCAGGACTCCTGCTATAACACAGGTGCACTGACTGTCCTAACCAGAGTTTCCAGAAAAAAAATGTTTTCAACATCCATATTTGTTTTTTTGGGGGGTTTTTTGGTCCGATAGGGAAGGTCTAAAGCAAGTCCTGTAAGCACTGAGGACAGGGGCTCCTAATATGAAACATGGGGTATTTATTCTTAAATAGGGAATTGAGGGATGGAAGATGGAGGAAGAGAGGGATGAATAAGAAAGGGCAGTATACCCATTAATGAACACTGGCACATGACAGTGCTGGGTACCAGACTAGGATAATTTTTAGAAATTAAAAACAGCCATATCAATTTATTTAAATGTGAACAGTCGAGGCCACTGCATGCTTCACTAATCAGTTTGCTTCTTATTATTTGTGATGTTTTACAAGCAGAATGATGCATTGTAGCCTTGATGCTGCACTTTATTTTTTATGGAAGGGAGAGAGGGACTGGCACTGAAGACCAAGACTCCGGATATAAAATAGGTAGACTGAATGTCCTAACCACAGTTTTCTGAATAAAAAACATATTTTCAACATCCATATCTATTTTTTTTTTGTCATGGGGAAGGTCTAAGGCAAGTAGTTTTAGCACTGAGGACCGGAGCTCCTGTGATGAAACATGGGGTATTTATTCTTAAACAGTGAACTGAGGGTTGGAAGAGGGAGTGGGGGAGGGATGAATTAGAAAGGGCAGCATTCCCATTAATGAACACTGGCACATAACAGTGCTGGGTACCAGATTAGGATATTTTTTTAAAATAAAAACAACCATTTTAATTAATTTAAATGCAAGCAGTCTGGAGACTTATTGATTCATAACTGATGGCGCAATAAGGTCCTGAATTTAAATTATTTGGCTAAAATTTGTTTTAAACTGCAACTCTCTGTGTGTGAAATGGAGACTCTCTGTCATGATTTTGTTTTTTTTGTATCAGCTTTCTAAAAAAACAGCATGCTGACACATCTTGTATTACTGTATTTTCAGACCTCCAAAGTGTTGTGATTTGTTAAGCACAGTAGCACAGTATGATGTTTTTCCTCAGTTGCCGTACCATAAAATTACTCACCACTTTGACTTTTTTTATTATTTTGTATATTTTCCCCCATTTGAATTGCAGTGTGCTGCTTGGTGTTCCATGAAGTAATATAAGTAGTCTCCATGGTGTGTACAGTTGGGAGCAGCCATGTTTTACAAGTGAAAGTCACATCTGTGTGCCAAGCCTTTTCTACCTGAAATATTTCAGACCAAAATTCCAAACCATCTTTGCGCTGTACAATGACCAAAAAAAAAGCCCCACAAAAAGATTTAAAAAAAACTTTTCTTTGTCCCCACACCCTTCATTTATTTTAAGCTGAAGTTGTGTTTTTATACCCAAAGTGCATGACTTTGCATTGCTTTGTCATGGAAACCTAGATTCCACTGCACTGACAACTCCTCTACCTTACAGAGATCAATAATCATTTAATCAGCTGCCCCACCCACCCTTCGCTGATTTTTGTGTGTCATCTGCAAAAAGACAGACATTGCCTTCTAGTCCATCTGCAAAGTCACATACAAAGTTATAGAGGACTCATCTCAGTACTGATCTGTGTGGTACCCCAGCCCCAAGTAACCCTACCTTCCTTGGAGTGAACTCTGTTTACCACTACCAGCTGTTGCCTATCCTCCAACCAATCTCTTAACCAGTTTACCACTCTAATTTTCTCTCTTAGGTTGACCAGCCACTGTAGGTTCTATGTGGCACAGTGTAGAATGTCTTGATGAAATCTGGGCAGCCCACATCCACCCTGTTACCATGTTGTATTTCCCTGGTTACCCAGAAAAATAAATCCTTAAGCTTAGTTTGACAACAGCCATCATTGGGAGTAGACAGTCATTTTGGTAATCAAGTAGCACAAGAAGATATTAAATGTAAAGTTAAAAAAAAAATATTTTGTAACTGCTGATTTTGTTTCTTTTTTGAATGAGAAGTGGGCAGAGGTAAAGAGGAGTGGAGTGGAGCGGAGCACTGCAGCTCAAATGTGTGAGCAATAGCTTGTTTACAGCAATTTTAAATCATTTAGTAAAGAAAGATGTAATCTGGGGAAAAAAGTGTGCACAGTTAAATTTAAATCTGCAGTGCATTCATAGTGACAGTGACATTATTTAATTTAAAGTGGATTTCCTTTGTAAACAGGAGCACCAATAAAGAAACAGAAAAAAAATAATATTGACTTCACTAAAGATGCAGTGGATCACTTCTTATGATTTTTGGCTGTCACATGATTTGTCTAAATGTTTTTACATAGGTGACTTGAATTAGGAAGGTCTGCCCACATATTTCTCTTCATCTGGCCATGCAGTCCTGTGTTTTGGGTGTTGCAATGTCCACACTAAGTCCTGCATGAGATCGTAACTCTTATGTACTGTAGAAAGGTGGAACACAATTTTACCAAGCATTTCGTTTTTGGTTTTGTTTCTCTTTCTTTTTTCTCAATGTACAACCTCATGACAGAAAGGGGGAAAGACACAGACAGAGAGGGAAGAGACTTTTTTTCTTTCTTGTTACCTGCTGCCACCATGAGCCAAGACACAGACCATGGAAGCGAGAGCACCCAGATACCGATGGAGAGAAGAGGAAAGAGACAGACAGGGACAGAACACACTTTGTTTTGTTTTTTCATTCATGCTGGACATTATAAAGTAGTCATGAACAAAAGAATTAGTATGTACAGAGAAGGTTTTTAGCAGTGGGTGGGAGAAACATTCTGGGATCAATTCTCAAAACTCTCCAGAAGGACGCCAAGTGCCTGAGTCAAAGAAAAAAGATACAAGTGGCACATTGCACTGAAAAATGTGCCTCAGGCTATTCTCAAAAGCAAACTGCGACAAACACATGCTACTTGTGGTCAAGGGACCTTGTGCCAGTCTTGTGCCAATAAATAGGCAGCAGCATGGCACTATGGGGTTTGCAGCAAATGCAGGCTGCCACATGCCCTAAAATGGCATTCACAAACAACCTGCAGAGGACAACTGCCAAAGTACATTTACGCTAGCCAGGGGTTGGTGTAAGTGTACTTTAGCATACATTTACACCATCCATGGGATGATGTAAATGTACTTCAGCATCCTATGGGGGTTGTGCCAATGTGCCTCCAGCTGATCCTCCATTGTACATATGCCCCCCCCACCCTGATCACAAATAATATTACTTATAGTGCCCTGGTGAGATAGTTTCCCCTCTCCCTGATCCCCAAAGTATTGATGAAACATCCCTGGTGGGCCAGCAGACCCCCCCAAAGCCATGATCCCCCCATTTTGATATATGAACTTATCATTGGTGATCCAGTGTATCCCCCAGGCCTGATCTCCCAGTACATACCTTATTAACATACCTGGTGGTCTAGTGGACCCCTACCTGGCTGTGTCATATGGCACTGCTCCCCCTCAACCTATACCTCAGTCAACAACTGGCACAGCCCACCGCTCACCACAGCAGCCGGCCACCAACTGAGCTCTGTATGAGTGCATACTGTATATAGTATATGCTCAGTGAATGACAGGTGCAAGTTCATATATCAAAATGGGGGAGCAGGACATTGGGAGTCCGCTAGTCCACTAGGGCAATTTCTTTAATACTTTTGGGGATCAGAGCTGGGGGAACTGCTAGCCCACCTGGACTATTTCATTTATAGTTTTGGGGATCGGGACTGGGGGGTCCGCTACCCCACCAGAACACTTTGAACTGTTATGATAGGAGATCAGGGATGGAGGTGGTGCTTGTGTCCTTCCCCTGTACACTGCTGCCGGCGTGCAGCAACCTTTCCTGGTGCACAGCTAGGGTTGAAGCAAGCCACAAGACTTTATCACCAGGACCAGGCCAGATAGAGAATTGGGTGCAGTGTCCACGACACATTAGGAATAGAGGCAAGTCACCTTTGGTGTGATTTGTGTCAACTCTTTTTAGAATTGACCTCATTGTTTTTTTGTTTGTTTTTTCATTAGAGACTGACTTCTAAACTGACTGCTAAACCATAGCACATATTAACCAGTTAACGCCATCTGCTGGAGAATGGCACTCAAGCACAGAATTAACTCTGTAATAAGGTGATTGCTGTCTTGGGACTAATTGAGGAAGCGCATTGAGCATTTTCTCTAAGACTTCTTTTAACACCATGTTACCACTCTGCTGCCTCATTACCGCTCTTCATACCAGGGTACCACTGCTATACTGAGCATCACATCATGTTACCTTGAAATGTTTTTATGACTACCACTGTATATTTATGGGAAATCTTTTTGTATGGTCATCCTTTTTCTCTGCTTTCATGTTACCTGAATCTCATATAGTGTTTAATATGTCAGCTGGGCTAGCACCCAGACTGTATGGAAGTTTGATTTGAAATTTGTATGCTTAAAAGGTGCTATGGCACAGAAGTGCCTTTTGATACTTTAATTAAAAAATCTTAATCCGTTACAGAGTTTTTGGTTTTTTCTTTTAAGTTTATAAATCTTTTTTCATGAGCTGTGATACGAAAACACATTCTTTTTTGTAGTACAACTGATGAAAAAAGATTGTTCTTTGTGACCGAACAATTTTTCCTTGGTGTCTAGAGGAACCCACCACCCTCTATCCCTGTCTCCATTGCCACAATTTATCTCTGGTGTCTAGTGCCACTCATCAGCCTCAGATTGCTGGCCCCATTGCTTTAAGGTCATGTGTGGTGGCAGCCCCCCACCATCTGATTCTGGCCCCTATAATTCCTTTTAATAAATGGCAAATCTCTGGGGTCTTGTGGCACCCCCACCCTCTCATTACTGTCCCTGTGTAAATACTGTATTTCCTTGGTGTCTAGTGGCACCCCCCCATCCTCTGATTCAAAATTTATGAAATGAAAACAGAAGAGCCATCCACACTGGCCAGTAAGGGACAATCAATATTAATCTGGGGTGAGTGGATTTTTTTTATATAACAGTTTTCCCTCCATTGGCTGGACCAGACTCAGTGGCAGTGTACCGCATATCCATGACATCTATCCCCCCCATGTAAGGATCATGCTGAAAAGCTGTGGGATTGTTTTTTTTTTTCATAGTTACCTGCATGACTGTGAAATTCCCTAATCCCCACCCCTGAGGATGCTGGCTTAAAGGACTGAGGACCAGGCAAGAAACCATGCTGAGACACAGCTTCTGCCAAGTGCCTAATGATGTCCTCCCCTCCTGAGACCATCCACTTGTCAGAGCACTGCCTAGCCCTCCCAAGGAGTGGATAGTTGCCAACTGGCAGCTCAGTCCAGCTACTCCTCCTGTCAGTTGACTCACAGTGAACAGGCTTGTTTCTGAATTCAGATTACAAGTGTAGCATGAGGTGTGATGTCCAATGCCTCAACCTTCAGCACTACTGGGCAAGCTCAGGTGAGTGGAAACTTCAATCTGAACATTTGTTTAGGCAGTCATTAATATATAAATTAAAGAGACATGGAGCCAGGGAACAGCCTTGCTTCACACCAGTGCTGGAGATTAACTGTTTAGACAAATTGCCTGCATTACCATATCTTATAGTTGTTGTATTATTTGAATATAACTGAATTATAGAACTCAATAGTGCATGATCTATACCATATTTTACCAAATTATGCCATAATAAATGCCTGTCTACAGAATCAAAAGCATTTGAGAAATCAACAAAAACAACAAATAACCATCATATTCTTAAACAGAAATATTTCTCAATCTAATGTTGTATAGTGTAAACATGATCTACTATAGAAGATGTTTTTCTGAAACCCACCTGAAATTTTGACAATGTATTGATACATTGTAACATTTTAACAAATCACACAGACATGTCACTGCTATGCGTAACTGAAATAGTACATTATTGATAACAATTCATGCAGCTACAGCATTTTGAAACAGAGCGGAGAAACACAAACCTAGAATAAATAATACACTGCAGTTTAGATTGTATGTGCTCTTCAATCACTGAGTTTTAAAACTCCCTCAGATATTGGACTAGGTGCAGCATGCTACAGTATAATCACTTTTCAAGGACATATTCAAGTTGCTCAATTGCTGATAAGAGAAGATGCTATCCTTCTATTGTTACCATTTTTGTAGGAGAGGAACTATACTGAACATCGCTGGGGTCTCTGGTCATGTGGGTAGTATCTGGATTGTGGTTTGAGGTTTGGGTCCTGAACCTCCAACTCTGCTTTTAAAAGCTGTAGCTGAGATAAAAAAAACCACAACATTGCAAGGTAGTGTGGGACATAAAGAAGCATGATTCTGCAGTGCAAAGTGAATGCAACATGACTGGTTTGGCAAGACAGTATTTCCTTTTATGAAACAAATAGAACCAGAAAATATTGTATAAGTTACATATAACATATATCTCTGGTTCTATTTATTGTCCAAAAGGAAGTACAGTTTTGCCAAACCATAGACATTGTAATCACTTCGCTCTGGAGCCTATTGCTTCATTGTGTCCCACACTACCCTGCAATGGAAAGGGGCAAAAAAAAAAAGTCCTGATAATTTACAGTACAACCTATAAACATTCACTCCATAGCACAGCAGCTCATATGAAATGGTTTATATAAGTTAGTCTTCTATACTTGTTCCACTGGTTTTATTATTTTAATTATTATTACCTGCTGCCTATTGATGTCTCAGTATTCAAGATGGGTGCTGGCAGCTTAGAGAGCATCCCAGAAATCTGGATGTGGTTACCTTGGTGACATGAAAGCATTCCAGAAAAGCCATGCCTGCACTGTGCTACATAATTGTCTCTTGGTTTATTTCATCATTGTACAGTAATCATTTCTAAATAACCGCTGACTTTAATCCATCTGCATATCAGTTTATGTTCCATACCTAAGAAGTACAAAAAAGAGCCATTCCAAGTGTACTTATTGTATGTGACTTACTTTCTGTTGAGTTAGTAAAGTAACAATATGTACCCTTGTGCTGAATTTATGTAGGGTCTTTAAACCTGCATAAGTGATACTTCCCCACACACAAGGGTTTTGTATGTGATATTTCATTCTTAAAACTACTGACAGTTTTTGTCACTGTGCAAAGGCTTGAAGCTTAATCAGTTCTCATTTTTAAGCTTTTTTGATGGACCCTACAAAAATTCAGCACAAGGGTGCATATTGTCACTTTACTGACTCAACAGAAAAGAAGTTACGTACAGTGAGTAGGATAGGAATAGTTATTGTTCTACTTGTTAAGCATGGAATATAAACTGATATGCAGATGGATTAAAGTTAGTGGTCTTTTAGACATTATCTACAATGATGAACTAAACTAAAAGGCAGTTCTGTAGCACAGTGCAGGCATGGCTTTTTGGGCATGTGTTTGTTAAATCCCATTCAAGCTTTCTTGCTAGTGTCCAGCATAATATGACACAGTTCCTCACATACTGTAGAAGTATCTCAAAGTGCTTCACAAAGTCAGTTTTGATATTTATAATGCAGTGGCTATATGCACTGTGTGCACTTCTGCACTGAGCAGCATACTGTACAATACATAACCATGAACAAGTTTAATAGGCTGAGAGTGAGACTGCTGGCAAGGACATCAGCATGTAAAAATGTAAACAGAATCAAACAATGTGTACAGTATATCAATATTATATCAGATGAGATATGCCAAGAGAACATTAATGATTAAAAAAATAAATAAAAGCATAAGACTGACACAATTACTTTCAATTAAGTATCTCAAAGTGTTTCACAGAGTCATGGTTTTGATAGTTATAATGCAGTGGTTGTGTGCATACAAAGTAACCTTTGCACTGAGCAGCATGCTGTACAACACATAACCATAAACAGGTTTAATAGGCTGAGAGCGAGACTGCTGCTACAGCCTTTTATAAGTTGGATCACACCTGGCTTGCTCTGCTGAACAGTATTTATGGTCAACTTTCTCTCTCCCTCCAAGTACTGTACTCCTTTCTGACTTTCCATTATTATGATGTTACGTTTGGCATCCCTCGCTCAGAAAGGATGATGTATTGAAGCACAATACAGAATATATTGTTCAATAACTTAATGTTATGTAATAACTGTGGTATAAAAATTATTTAATAACCTATTAAATGTGAGTTGTCTGACAGTAGCTCAATGAGACATGAAAGACATTGTGGTTGTTTGTGCCCTGCTCATATGCTAATACCGAATTAAGACTTCTCCCAAATGCAATCAGTTTCCATGGACATCAATGGTTGGTATGGAGTGGTGTGAGGAGGTGGGGAAGGGGTATTATGAATTCCTCAGATCTGCTCACATTTTATGTCAACATTTAACTTAATTCCTTTCTGCACTCCACCCCACCAATAATGCTGTTTACAGAGTGGCCACTGGACTATTTAAAAAAAATCACTTTATCTTCCTCTTATATTAACCCTGACACCTTCCTCAACAGAACATGGAATAATAATAAAAAAAAAAAAGAAAAACTTGTGTGGTGGTCAGGTTGATCATTTACTCCTGCAGTACTAAACATTTTTTAAAAAGTTCTAAATAAAATTAGAAATACTGTAAGTCTGATCTCATACAAGCAACAAAGTAATAGAAATACATTTTACAGATGGTATGCAGATGGATTAAACCTGTTTGTCTGTTGGGAGGGAGCTGCAGAGGGAGGACAGAAGGATTTTAATTAATACTGTAGGTCAGTGTCCAGTCTGTGGATCTCTTGTGATAGAGCTGCAGAGGAAAGAGGGAGGATTTTGTTTTAATAATTTCTTCATCATTGTCCAGTATGTGGGTCTGATGTAAAGGTACTCTAGAGGGAGGAGGAAGGAATTTTTATAAATAATATTTCAGCTGGTGTCCAGTCCACTAAACCACCACCACTGCAGGCAATGGAGGTTATGTGTTGTTTCAACTCATTTTTACTTAGAACCTAGTACCTCTTATTTGCCTGTTTCTCAGTTGCCGTAGGTTGGCTTTACACCATCAATCATTCCCCCACCCCATCCTGCTGTGGCACAATGCAGCACATAGAGCTCCACTCCTTCCAAGCCACAGAACCCCCAATATGATTAAAAAATAATCATAGCAGACTGGGAACCTGGCTCAGATCCCACTTTGGCCACATATATTATAGCACAATGAGCAATGGAAGACATTTCTGCTGTTTGTGCTCTGCCTGCTTGCTAATACCTAATTAATATGTCCCAAAGAGAAAGCACTCCCGGTAATGAAGGCAACAGGACCACAGACAGTTTGTCAGCATTAATGAAAAAACTACACAGAAAAAAACATTGTTATAATTTATTTTTGCAATCCAGTTGTAAAAATTTACTACTAATAGGGAACTCTCTCTTCAGTACTTGGATTCCAACCCGAGTCTTCCTGAAGGAGGAGGGTATGGCTCAAGGTTAGCAACACTAGACTTTTTATACTAATCATTTTCACTGATTAGAATGAGTTGAACACAAACTGGCAGTAGTTCAGTTACCTTCATTACCAGGAGTGCTTTTTCTTTGGGAGAGATTGGATTTACAGCATTTGGGCTAGCCAGCCATGTTGTAGCACCCAGTCTTAAACCGGAGATTGCAGCACCTTTTGTGGGAGTAAAGCCTAATTAGCACTTTTCACAAATGCAGTCAGTTTCCATGGACATCAATGGTTAGTATGAAGTGGTGTGAGAAGGTGGGGAAGGGGGGTTACAAATTCCTTAGATCTGCTCACATTTTATGTTGACTGTAACTTATTTCTTTCTGTACCCCACCCCACCAATAATGCTGTCTACAGAGTGCACCGCTGTGTGTTGGGCACATAAACTGTACTGGAATTAATTTCCAACACCCCCAACTGCCACCACCATTTCATGTAAAATGTAACTACTGTATGATCATTTTTTAAATGAAGAAAATTATCAAATGTCCTGGACCATTTAAAAAATCAGTTTATCTTCTTCTCTTATTAATCCTGACAGCTTTTTCAGCCGAACGTGTGCTAAACACAAATACTGTGTGATGGATAGGCTGATCATTTACTCTAGCATTACTAAAAATTAAAATTATTGGTCAGAGGTCATAGAAGGTACAAAGTAGTATCAAAATATTTTACAGATGGTATGCACCATGAAATAGGGAAAAAGTACTGGTTATTTTATCCTTTTGGAAACTGACTGGCTGATGCTATGTTATTTCACAATCCTTTAGAACCTACAGTAACATCTTCCATTCACTCATTTCTCAGTTTGGTTTGTTTTTGCATATCTATTCTACATTAAACTAGAGTCACTGCTCCCCCAAAATTAACATTTATAAGCAGGTACTGATTATGATGTATAATTACTCTAATTATATTGTGCTTTAATTGGTTCATTTTGAGGGACCTGTAATAAATATTTAATTTTGATATATGGTTAGATATTTATTATATTGTGTTAAATCTGTTTGTCTGTTGGGAAGGAGCTACAGAGGGAAGACAGAAGATTTGTTTATATTAATACTGTAGGCCAGTGTCTAGTCTGTGTGTCTCTTGTGAATGAGCTGCAGAGGGAAGAGGGAGGGTTAGATATTAATCATTTCTTGCTCAGGGTCCTGTTTGTGGGTCTAAGGTAAAGGAACTGTAGAGGGAGGTGGGAGGAACTTTTATAAATCATTTTTCAACTGGTGTCCCGTCAACTAAACTGCCACCACTGCATGCATTTAATGTAATGTGTTGTAGTGGTGTTAGTGCTGCTGCTCAATGTTCTTTTAACTCACTGACCCTTAAAACCTTGTACCTGTTATTAGCCCATTTCTCAGTTACAGTAGGTTGGCTTTATAATATCTGTCCTTCCCCCACCCCATCCAACTGTGTCCCAATGCAGCTCTCCTTCTAAACCACAGAGACCACAATATAATTAAAAAAAGTAATCATAGCAGACTGGGCCCCTGCCCCAGATCCCACTTTGATCCCATATAGCTCAGTGAGAAAATGGAAGACATTTCTGTTGTTTGTGCTTTGCTTGCATGCTAATACCTAATTAACACTTGTTTCAAATGCAGTCATTTTCCATGGATATCAGTGGTCATCAATAGGACCCAGAGAGTGCTAGTAAATGGATCTTTAGTGAAGGAAGGTAGTGTAAAAAGTGGCATCCTGCAGGGGTCAGTACTGGGACCTACCCTCTTCAACATCTTTATAGGAAACCTCACAAATGATTTGAAAGGAAAAATGTGCCTGTTCGCAGATGATACTAAGTGCTGCAACAAAGTGGACTCACAGGAAGGGATAGACAACATGAAAGCTGAACTTAGAAAGTTGGAGGAATGGCCCAGGGCTTGGCAGTTAAAACCTAATGCCAAAAAAAAAATGTAAGGAAATGCACCTGGGTAGAAGGAACCCAAGAAATAAGTACACACTGGGAGGCATCAACTCGAAGAAACAGATAGAGCGAGTGCATGGCTTAGTGATCACTGACGACTTTAAGGTAGGAAAACAGTGTGAGAAGGCAGCACAGAAAGCAAATGGCATCCTTAGCTGTATTAGTAGGGGCATTACTAGTAGGAAGCAGGTTATCATGCCTCTTTGCAGGTCCTTGGTAAGGCCACACTTGGAATACTGCAGTCAGTTCTACAGATCTCACCTCAAAAAGGACATTGACCATTTGGAGATGGTGCAAAGAAGGGTTACAAAAATGGTGCAGGATCAACACAACAAAACATATGAGGTGCAACTCAAATAGGTAAGTTTATACTCCCTCAAGCAAAGAAGAAACAATGCTGACATGATTGAAACATTTAAGAATGTGAAGGGGCTAAACACAACCCAGGCAGGTAATCTAATTCAGCACAACACAACAGCACGTACACTGGACCATAATATGAGGTTGGTGGAGGTAGGTTCAAAAGCAACCTCAGGAAGTACTTCTTCATGGAGAGAGTGTTGGAACCATGGAACAGCCTGCCCCAGTAGCTAGCAGCATCAAAGATGATTAGAGATTTCAAACTTGTATGGGATAGGCATTTTGGACAGGTTAGGTTGCTGGCAACATGGGGCAGAGTCTCTTTGGGGAGACTAGATGGATCACGTTGACTTTCTTCTTGTGTTCTTATGACACAGAAGGACTGACTGTCCTCACTGCTGTTCCCTGAATAACTAAAAATAATGGCATCCAGACCTGTTTTTTTTCTTTATTCAAGGACTAAGGCAAGTTCAATAAGCATTGAGGACAGGGGTTCCTGTGATAACACAGTGGGTATTAATTCTTAAATAGGGAATTGAGGGATGCAGGAGGCAGGGAGATAGAGATGGATAAGAATGGGGAGAATTTAGTTTTTAAGGAAGGGAATGACAGACTGGCACTGAGGACCAGGACTTTGGCTATAACACAGGTGGGCTGACTGTTCTAACCAGAGTTTCCAGAAAAAATATTTTCAACATCAATATCTTTTTTTTTTTTTCAGATGGCTAGGAAAGGTCTAAGGCAAGTCCTATAAGCACTGAGGGCAGGGGCTCCTTATAGGAAACATGGGGTATTTATTCTTAAATAGGGAATTGAGGGATAGGAGAGGGAGGAAGAGAGGGATGAATAAGAAAGGTCAGCATGCCCATTAATAAACATTAGCACATGACTGTGCTGATTACCAGAATAGGATAATTGTTAGAAATTAAAAACAGCCATATCAATTAATTTAAATGCAGACAGTTGAGGCCACTGCATGCTTCACCAATCAGTTTGCTTCTTATTATTTGTGATGTTTTACAAGCAGAATGATGCATTGTAGGTTTGATGCTGCACTTTATTTTTTATGGAAGTGAGGGAGGGACGGGCACTGAGGACCGGGACTCCTGATATAACATAGGTTGACTGAATGTCCTAACCACAGTTTCCTGAATAAAAAACATATTTTCAACATCCATATCTATTTTTTTGTTGTCTAGGGGAAGGTCTAAGGCAAGTAACTTAAGCACTGAGGACCAGGGCTTCTGTGATGAAACATGGGGTATTTATTCCTAAACAGGGAATTGAGGGTTGGAAGAGGGAGTGGGAGAGGGATGAACAAGAAAAGGCAGTATGCCCATTAACGAACACTGAAACATGACAGTTCTGGGTACCAGAATAGGATATTTTTTTGAAAATAAAAACAACTATATTAATTAATTTAAATGCAAGCAGTCTGGAAACGTATCGCTTCATAACTGATGATGCAATACGCTCCTGAATTTAAATTATTTGGCTATTTTTTTTTAAACTGCAATTCTCTGTGTGAGAAATGGAGACTTTCTGTCATGATTTTGTTTTTTTTTCTGTGTCAGTTTTCTAAAAAAAGCAGCATGCTGACACATCTTGTATTACTGTATGTTTCAGACCTCTGAAGTGTTGTGATTTGATAAGCTCAAGTGGCACAATAAGTTGTTTTTCCTCAGTTGCCAGACTGTAAGATTACTCACCACTTTGACTTACATTATTTTGTATATTTTTCCCCACTTGAATTGTAATGTGTTGCTTGGTGTTCCATGATGTATTGTAAGCAGCCTCCATCATGTATACAGTTGGGAGCAGCCTTGTTTCAGAAGTGAAAGTCACATCTGTGTGCCAAGCCCTTTCTTCCTGAAATATTTCTGAACAAAATTCCAAATCATCTGTGTGCTATACAGTGACCAAAAATAAAATCCCCAAAAAAAGATTTAAAAAAACTTTACATTGCCCCCCATACCCCTCATTTATTTTAACCTGAAGTTGTGTTTTTATACCCAAAGTGCATGCTTTTTCATGGAAACCTAGCTTCCATTGCACCGACAACTCTTCCACCTTACCGAGATCAATAAACGTTTATTCAGTCCACCCCCCCACCCCGGCAACACTTTGCTGATTTTTTTTTGTGTCATCTCCAAAAAGACATACATTGCCTTCTAGTCCATCTGCAAAGTCTCTTACAAAGTTATAGAGGACTGATCCCAGTACTGATCTGTGTGTTATACCCACCCCAAGTAACCCTACCTTCCTTGGAGTGAACTCTGTTTACCACTACCGGCTATTGTCTTTCCTCCAACCAATCTCTTAACCAGTTTACCGTTCTAATTTTCTCTCTTATGTTGACCAGATTGTGTAGGTCCTTGGTCTTATGTGGCACAGTGTAGAATCTCTTGATGAAATCTGGGTAGCCCACATCCTCCCCATTACCATGTTGTGCTTCCCTGGTTACCCAGACACATAAATCTATCAGATTAGTTTGGCAACAACCATCATCGGCAGCAGACAGCCATTTTAGTAATCAAGTAGCACAAGAAGGTATTAAAAGTAAAGTTAAAAAAATAAAATAAAATACAATTTTCTGTAACTGCTGATTTTATTTCTTTTTTGTATGAGAAGTGGGTGGGGTAAAGAGGAGTGGAGTGAGCACTGCACCTCAAATGTGTGAGCAGTAGCTTGTTTATAGCAATTGTAAATCATTTAGTAAAGAAAGATGTAGTTTGTGGAAAAAAGTGTGCACAACTAAAATTAAATCTGCAGTGTATTCATAGTATGCATTCACAGCAACCTCATTTAATTTAAAGTGGATTTTCTTTGTTCACAGGAGCACCAATAAAGAAACAGAAAAAATATAATATTGATTTCACTACAGATGCAATGGATCACTTCTTATGATTTTTGGCTGTCACATGATTTGTCTAAATGTTTTTACATAGGTGACTTGAATTAGGAAGGGCTGCCCACACATTTTACTTCATTTGGCCATGCAGTCCTGCGTTTGGGTGTTGCAATGTCCACACTAAGTCCTGCATGAGATCATAACTCTTATGTACTGTAGAAAGGTGGAACACAATTTTGCCAAACATTTCATTTTTGGTTTTGCCTTCTATTTCTTTTTTCTCAATGTACAACCTCTGCTGCCACCATGATCCAAACACAGACCATAGAAGGGACAGACACACAGAGATCGAAGGAGAGAGGAGGAAAGAGACAGGGACAGAACACACTTCATTTTTGTTTTCATTCATGCTAGACATTATGAAGTAATCATGAACAAAAAAATTTGTATGTAAAGGGAAGATTTCTAACAGTGGGTGGGACAAACATGTTGGGGCCAATTCTAAAAACTCTCCAGGAGGATGCAAAGTGCCTGAGTCAAAGAAATCAGATGCAAGTGGCACCTTGTGCTGAAAAATGCACCTCAGGCTATTCTCAAAAGCAACCTGTGACAAATGCATGCTGCTTGCTGCAAAGGGGGCTTGCGCCAGTCTTGCACCAATAAATGGACTACAGCATGGCACTAGGGGGGTTGCAGCAAATGCAGGCTGCCACAACTCCTAAAATGGCATTCCCAAACCACCTGTGGAGGACAACCGTTGAAATACATTTACACCAGCCAGGGGCTGGTGTAAGTGTACTTCAGCATCCTCTGGGGGTTGCGCCAATGTGCCGCCAGCCGATACCCCGTAGTACATATGGCCCCCCTGATCACAAATAATATTACTTATAATGCCCTGGTTGGATAGCATCCCCCAGCCCTTATCCCCCAAAGTATTAATGAAATAGCCCAGGTGGGTCAGTGAACCCCCCCAAACCATGATCCACCTGTTTTGATAGATGAACTTATTATTGGTGATCCAGTGGATCCCATGAGCCTGATCTCCCAATATATACATTATTACCATACCTGGTGGTTTAGTGGACCCCCACCTGGCAGTGCCCTATCAGACTGCTCCCCCCAACCTGTACCCCAGACAGCAACTGGCACAGCCCACTGCTCACCACAGCAGCCAGCCACTGACTGAGCTCTGTATGAACACATTATGTATATAGTATACGCTCAGTGAATGACAGGTGCAAATTCATATATCAAAATGGGAGGAATGGGAGTCTGGGGGTCCGCTAGCCCATCAGAGCTATTTCATTAATACTTTTCAGGATCAGAGCTCAGAGGGGCTGCTAGCCCACAATGGCTATTTCATTTATAGTTTTGCAGATTGGGGCTTGGGAGGTCCACTAGCCCACCAGGACACTTTGAACTGTTATGATTGGGGATCGGGGCTGGAGGGTGTGCTTGTGTCCTTCCCCTGTACACTGCTGCAGACTTGTGGCAACCATCCAGGTGCACAGCTAAGGTTGCAGCAAGTCACAGGACTTTATCACTGGGACCATGCATGATAGAGAATTTGGTGCAGGGTCCATGGCACATTGGGGATTGGCTGAAGTCACCTTTGGCATGGCTTCTGTCGACCCTTTTCAGAATTGACCCCATTTTTTTTTTCATTAGTGACTGACTTCTAAACTGACTGCTAAACCATAGCACATATTTTTTTTTAACTCTTTTTATCTCCACTCCCTGGAGAACTCTTTCCAGCAACCTTGGATACCCAGCCTCTACCTTCCCCTGTGACTAGTCCTTCTCCCTCGTGCCACCGAGCACCACCTCCGGATCTGAACCCTCCAGAGGTAGGGCCACCCTATCCACCCAGGGTGCACTATCTTATAAGGCAAGGTGCCTGGTGAACACAAGTGGCCCCTTGGAGAGGAGATAGCCCAGTAATGGAAGTGTGGGCTGTTGGGCAGACAAGGTGCCTTCATCTATCCCCAGGAAATGGGGTTTTTCTCTACTTTTTGCCATGTTACCTAACCCCCCCCAAGGAGTGCAGCTTGTCAAGGCATTGTAATGCCGCAACTCCGCCCCACTTTTGCCACGTCACTAGTCAGCACTCCCGACAGCCACCAGAGGCCGCTAGACTAGCGATCGCATCCCCAAACCTCCCCCTAGAAGAGACAGCTGTCCTACGGATGCTCAATCTCTTCTCCCCCTGCTGACCCCCAGCGACCTGGGCTCACTCCCGAACCTGGATCGCCGGGGTGACGAGAGGTGTGGCATCCAGTGCCTCAACCCTCAGCCCACCGGGCCGGCTCACCATAGCACATATTAACCAATTAACACCCCGTGCTGGTGAATGGCACTCCAGCACAGAAATCACTCTGAAATGAGGTTATTGCCCTCTTGTGACCAATTGAGTAGTCACATTGAGCACTTTCTCTGAGGCTTCCTTTAACACCATGTTACCACTCTGCTGCCTCATTGCTGCTCATCATACCAGGGTACTGCTTCTATATTGAGTGTCATACCATGTTACCCTGAAACTTTTTTATGACTACCGCTTATATTTATGGGGAATCTTTTCATATGGTCATTATCCTTTTTCTCTGCTTTCATGCTGCCTGACTCTCATATAGTGTTTAATATGTCAGGTGGGCTAGGGCCCAGACTGTTTGGAACTTCGATCGGAAATTTGTACGGTTAAAAGGGGCTGTGGCACAGATGTGCTTTTTGGTACTTTCATTAAGAAATCTTAATCCATTACAGTTTCCAGTTTTTTCTTTTAAGTTTATAAATCTTTTTCATGAGCTGTGATATAAAAACACATTCTTTTTCATACTAAGACTGATGAAAAAAGATTGTTCTATGTGACATAACACTATGTGACCTAACAACTTTTCCCTGGTGTCTAGATGCATCCATCACCCTCTATCCCTGCCCCCATTGCCACAATTTATCCCTAGTATCTAGTGGCACTCATCAACCTCATATTGCTGGTCCCATTGCAGTAAGGTCATGTGTAGTGGCACCCCTACCATCCAATTCTGGCCCCTCTAATTCCTTTCAATAAATGGCAGCTCCTTGGTATCTAGTGGCACACTCCCACCCTCTCATTACAGTCCCTGTGTAAATACTGCATTTCCCTGCTGTCTAGTGACACCCACCGTCTGATCCACAATGTATGAAATGAAAACAGAAGGCCAGATCATCTGCACAAACCAGTAAGGAGCAATCAATATTTATCTGAGGTGAGTGGAAACTTTTTTTTGATATAAGGCAGTTTCCCCCCGTGGCCAGCCCAAGCTTAGTGGCGGCATACCGCCTATCTATGGCACCTATCCCCCATGTGAGGATCATGCTCCACAGCCATGGGATTGTTTTTTTTCATAGTTACCAGCATGACTACAGAAGTCCCTAATCCCCATCCCTGAGGATGCTGGTGTGAAGGACTGAGGTCCAGATGAGAAAACATGCTGAGACACGGCTTCCACCAAGGGCCTAATGGTGTCCTCCCCTCTCAACACCGTCCGCTTGTCAGAGCAGTGCCTAACCCCCCCAGAAGTGGAGAGTTGCCAATTGGCAGCTCAATCCAGCGCCTCCCCCTCCAAGTTACACCTAGTGACCCAGGCTTGTTCCCAAATTCATGTAGCCGGTGCAGTGCGAGGTGTGGTGTCCAGCACCTCAACCCTCAGTGCTACCGGGACAGCTCGGGTGAGTGGAAACTTGGATCTGAGCATTTGTTTAGGCAGTCATTAATATATAAATTAAAGAGACATGGAGCCAGGAAACAGCCTTGCTTCACACCAGTGTTGGAGATTAACTGTTTAGGCAAATTGCCTGCATTAACATATCTTATAGTTGTTGTATTATTTGAATATAACTGAATTATGGAACTCAATAGTGCATGATCTATACCATATTTTATCAAATTATGCCATAATAAATGCCTGTCTACAGAATCAAAAGCATTTGAGAAAACAAAAAAAACAACAAATAACCAATATATTCTTGTACAGATATATTTCTCAAACAAATGTTGCGTAGCGTAAATATGATCTACTGCAGAGGAAGATTTTCTGAAGCTCGCCTGAAATTTTGACAATGTATTACTATTACCAATCCAAATCAACAATTTATTCAGAATAATCTTAGAAAACAGCTTCAAAATTGTGCCCAGGAAGCTGACAGGATGATAACTGTGAGGGTCAGATGCATTCCCTTTATTATGAATGGGAATAATAATATTCCTGGTCCAGGAGTCTGGGATCTATTGTTATTTTAAGCATTTGTTAAACAAATTAGCAAGAATCTGGACCCAGATATTAAAATAGAATTCATAGATTTCATTCAGAAACCCATCATGACCAGGAGCTTTCCTCAATACACTACTCATGATAACATACTTCACCTCACCAAAAGAGAAAATTAAAGGTGAGGCACATACATCAGGATTTTTCACTTTAGACCATCAAGTGCATTTCAATTACACATTAAAAAAGAGTTTTTGGAAGTGGCCAGTTCACCTATCTTCTGGTATATGAACTGCAATATTATCCAGCAAAGTTAACACCTTTGGCTACTAGCCTCCAGAACTGAGTTTCATCCCCACCTTCAAGTGTATGCAACATTTTTTCCCAACATTCTTCTTGATAACTTTTATTTTTCCATTTGAAGGAAGCAATTATATTTTTTGCTTGCTTTATTTAAATTCTTAGGCCCAGATATTCAAAAGGGTTGCGCATGGTGCAACAGTGTTGCCTCATCACATGACTCCACTAATACACCCGGCAAGATATTCAAATGGGGATTGTGCCTGGCAAAAATCTTGATGCGCCAGAGCGCATCAGTAATGTATTCGGCGCAGGTAGGGGGGTGTGCCCATGCATACTCTGCACATCCCAATGTTCAGCCCAGGATGTGCTGAGCCCATGCATGCACAACCCCTACTTGCGCTGCACACAGGTGAGCCCCCCTAAAAAAGGAACAATGGCTGGCCACCCACAGGTGAGCTGACGTATTGCAGGATGCAACATGGCAGCTGCCACCTTTGGGTGGCCACCCAAACTCTGGCTGCACCTGGCGACACCCCCCTATAACAGATCATGGGCATACATAGAACAATGATCTGCCAAAATCTCTGGTGGTCCAGTGGACTGCTCATAGCCTGATCGCAGGCTGCAGTTCAAATGAAAAAGGTCCTATATCCCTGGTGGTCCAGTGGACTGCTCGTGGCCCGATTGTGGGCTGAATGTAAAAATAATACATGTCCAATATCCCTGGTGGTCCAGTGGACCACTCGTAGCCTGATCGTGGGCTTAAGTATAAAAGAATGAAGTCCAATATCCCTGGTGGTCCAGTTGAACGCTCACAGCCCGATCACAGGCTTAGGTATAGATAAATAAAGTTCAGTATCCCTGGTGGTCCAGTGGACTGCTGTCAGCCCGATCACGAGCATTTGTATAATAAAATTACATCCAATATCCCTGGTGGTCCAGTGGACCCACCTCCCCAACTGCCTACTGATCCCCACCACCCTGTTCCCCCCCAGTCAGCAGCGGGTGGCAGCACCCCACCTACCTGCTGCCCTGCCACCCACTAACTGACTCCATAGGTAGAGCTGTACTCCCATTGGTCCACAGCATGAGCCAATGGGTGTGCAGCCTGTACCGTACTACACATTCCAGATATGTGACTGGATCCATTTACATATTTGGAATGTGTAGTGCCGTACGGACTGCATGCCCATTGGCTCATGCTGTGGACCAATGGGCGTACAGCCCTACCTACGGTGTCAGTCAGCGGGTGGTGGGGCAGCAGACGGGTGTGGTGCTGCCACCTGCCACTGACCATGGGGAGTGGGGCAGTGGGGCTCAGTGGCGGGTGAGGAGGGGGTCCGCTGAACCATCAGGGATATTGGCGTATTTATTATACAAATGCCTGCGCTTGGGCTGCGAGCGTTCCACTGGACCACCAGGGATATTGGACATGTATTATTTTTACATTCAGCCCGTGATCGGGCTGCAAGTGGTCCACTGGACCACCATGGATATAGAACTTCTGTTATTTTACATTCAGCCCGCGATCAGGCAGTGGGGCACATTGCCGCGCTGTGCAGGGGGCGTCGGTCCCCAACGGCTGCTGCCTGGCAGGGCGCCAGGCACAAGTCTCTGGGGATTGGTGCACCTGCATGCAAATGGGGCCATAATGACATGCAAATGACTGCATTTGCGCCTTGCATGAATTATGGCCCCATTTGCATGTGCACTTTTGAATATCGCGGTTGTTGCGCCTAGCACAATGGAACTTGCGCTAGTGCATCCCACTGCTCCACTCTGGCCACTTGCACTGGTGAAGTGCCACTGCTCCATGCACACTGCAGGTTGCCAGGGTGTGATATTTAACAATGCTGTGCCATGGCACAGCTCCGTTGAATATTGCCCAGTCAACGCCCCTGCACAGCCAAGTTGCGCTGTGCCTGGGCTTGCGCCACAGCCTGGCACAGTCTGAATATCTGGGCCTTAATGTTTTTCCTAGAGGAATGCTTTTTAGTCCACCTTATTAATTTTGCTAACTTTTTTTTGCTAAACAGCAATTTTTATTACACCATGTGAGGTGGTGAAGAGGAGCAGATACAGAATCTTTACATATAAACTGTTTAATTTGCTAAAAGAAGAATTTAGTTCATTACTTGCTTTTTTAGAGGAGGATTCATTTATAATATATGAAAAACTCTTTAGTGTTTCTTGAGTAAACATTAATTCAGCTATATTATAAATTTTATGAAGTTGTATTCTCTTTCTATTGTTATTAAGTTCAAGTCTTGCAGCATAGGATGGCGGAAATTCTCAAGTATCTTGTGAGGGAGTATTAAGTGTTACAACAAGAGTGGCATGGTCACTTTCTGGTCTCATTTGAACATCGAGGTTGGCAGGTATAGGAAATTCTCTGGGGAAAGAATAAAATAATCTATAATACTCTTAACATGAGTTCCAAAATAAGTTGTATCTCCCTTCGAATCATTGGTTAACCTGTCATTGATTACCATCATGTTCATTAATGAGAGTAGTTGCATAAGTCTTCTCCTATTTTCATTAATTATCAGATGTGAGGTGTTTCTAGCCTGTGTATTTGATAGAGGAGATGTTTCTTCAAGGCTATCCAGGTTATCAAACTGACCTATCCTCACATTAATGTCACCAGCTTGGATAACAACTGCATTTGGGAACTGGAGTAGGTTGTCCTCAACATTCTTAAGTAAGATATCCCAAATTTCTTCCCTATAATTAGAAGCACCTTGTGGGGGGATATATATACTGTAATAAGTAATATAGGTATACACCTTAAATTCACTAAAATAGATATCATATATAGATTTTTGCTAAGAGTTTGTTACATATTAATATCTGGTGCAATTTTAACACATATGGCCAGACCACCAGAGGGTCTACCATGTTTATTTCTTCTTATTGCTGATGCATTTATTATATCATATCCATTCATAGTAATTTCTTCAGAAGCCCAGGTCTCTTGAAAACAGACAACCTTATGTTGTTTAATAAAAGTCCCCATTCTGTATCTCCAGGTTTGGCTGAAACACTTGAGATGTTCCATGAAATGATAAGAGTAAGCCCACTCTTATGTAATGGTTAACATACAGTACACTGACTTCTTCAATCAGTCAGTTAATTTGACCAAGTGATTGCAAATCATCCTAATATGTAAAGTATATCCCTTTGTCATCCAGTGATGATGCTTTCTCCATTAAAGCTACAACCAGCTCCTTCCCTATAGGGTAAATATCAATAAGTGATCCAAGTTCTCCATTCCTTCCACAGCAGTCACTGAATCAATGATGCCAAGGTCATTTGGTATTTTTATAACGTTATGAATCAAAAAAACAGGTAACAGCTTTAAGTTTCCTATTATTTTCATTATTGATGGAGTTTATACTAAAGACATATAATATGTTTTTATCCAACTGAGATGATGTATGTTTAAACTTCCATTTTAAATCTGTAATGAATTTCTTTACCTGATCCCCCATATTATAGTCCTTCTTATTATGAATAGCTGCTCAAAAATACATAACAGAGCTCCAATAAGCCAGGGGGGTCTCAAGGTCTAGGCGATGGAGTGCATCCATACTAGCCCACACTCTACTTGCCATCTTAATCCCATTCATAAGTACATATACTAGCTTATCTACATCAAGGTAGTCTCTAAAGACTTTAATAATAGTTTCCCCTCAAGCTCAGTTCCCAAATCTACTTTAATGAGGTAATTAATTAATTCAAATAAGGAATCTTCATTTAGTATTCTTTAACATACACACTCATAATTCTTAACAAGGCCACATCTCCCTTCAGGTTAATTATGTTCCCCCTGGGGATTGGGGTTTATCTATTTTAACATTAGCCCAAATTACTTCTCTCTCTAATAGTTGATTCTTTTGAGCATTCAAGATGTCATTTCCATAGGTGTTATCATTACTAATCTGGGACTTGTTCTCAGCCGTCCCATTATTCTTTTCTCCATTTTCCATGCTTAGGGTTTATTACAGGTATATGGGTTGCCGAATCCCTCTTGTTATTCTGATGACTAGGTTTTGCATTTAAAACAGTGCTCTGGTCTTTCATGCCTTTATGGATATTTTTACATCCTTTCATATCTATATTTTCTTGAGGTTGCCCAGAATGATTAAATTCAGCCTTAGTTTAATCCCTTTTCAGTAGTAGTAGTAGTACTAAAAAGTTTTATTCCTATAAATATGTATGAACTAGGATGTACTCAAATGAGCCAAGACTCATTTACAATGAGGTCCTATACAAGCAATGTTCCACATCATGTGGAATTTTACAATAAAGACAAACAGATAATTAACACAAAATAAGTTATGTAAAATAATACATGTTCTTCATTGTTTCTCCTCTTTTTTCTTTCTTTTTCTTACCACCCTTAGGTATCCACTCCACCTCAATATTCCTAGGTCCTACCTTCTTCTTCCCCTTGCTACCTTTTTTGTTTGTTTGTTTTCTGTTTTTTGTTTCCCATTTTCTTCTGGTGTTATACTAGTAGAGAAATCGGGCCTTAGGGCATTTACTGCCTTTTCTACCAGTGATTGTTCTATGTCTGAAAATTCCCTGGGTGGTTTATTTCTTTTCAATAGTGCAAGAGCATCCTCTAGTCTAGAACCATTTATCACAACATCCTCTCTTAATGTCTCAATATAATTTCTGATAATGACTAGTTATCCATCAGGAGGAGAGAAGCAGCATAATGGTTTTTCATGATTCTTATAATATCAGAACAAATGTATGATGGAAAACATGTAAAAGAGTCATTAAACATTTTAGCACTTTTCTCTTGACTACCTTTATGATGGACATCTTGGCTATTCTGAGAAATAAATAGGTCTAGAGGATTAGGATCAGCAGTCCAATTTGACATTCTGAGATTATTTTGATTTTTGTCTAGCTTTTTCAACTCGATGATTGTATTATATAGTTCATTAATTATGTCACTAAGGTCAACCAACCTCTCACTATTATAATTGGTATCCCTCACTAAAGTGTCATACAGTTTCCCAATATCATGCACACTGGATGTCAAGAGGCAGATAAAATTTTGGGATAAACCTTTTAAATTTTCATCAAGCAATGACAGATTTAAATCCCCTTGGGTGCATTGTGTAGGAATTATAACAACACTAGTGTTAAACTTGGTTCCTTCCTGTACAATAAGAGGAGTATGTGCCACATGGTTAATCTCTTCCTGATGAGGGTCTTTTAAGTACATTTTTCTGTCATGTAGCAACCATGAATTCTGGGAAACAGATGTGGAAGTCTTATGCAAGCTCTTCACCCCTCTATCCCCCAAATTTTCAGAGTTAACTTTAGATAGCATACCAGTAATTTTAACAGTTTTTTTATCATTAATATCTTTCTTCTTTTTCCCCTTTTCCCTACACTTTTTTCCTGAGGAGTTTCCATCTCCACAAGATCTTGTTTGTTAAGTTGGCTTCTTGTAGTGACCATGACACTATCACTATCAGATATAGTAATAAAAATGTTAAAGGGTAAACGAATAGATCATTTGAATAGAGGAGACACTTAAACTCAAAAAATGAATAAAATAGGAAAACGCAGTTAGATAAACCTAATTTTATGGCTGCTAAAGCATTTTATGTACCTACAAAAAGAACAGAAAAAAATATATGTAGAATAATACAACTGTTCTTTATAACATAAGTCTCAGTTCTCAGTCCCAGTTGTTAGAACAAATAAAGCAATTTAAATCACTTGTATCTGGTAACTAGAGGAGTTTCTTGATAATCTTACACTGCGATTCTCCAAAATCAGGTGTCTCTGTGTAAATTTATCAACTTGAACTATGGTATGAAGATCTTCAGTAATGCTATTCCATTTCCAGGTCCGTAGGTAATAAATGGATTAGCAAGTCTCGGATAGTCACAATGATAAAAAATGTTCAAATCAAAATCTTGAAAAGTTCTGAGTGTTCCGAGTGCTACAAGTGCTTGAACAAAGTCACCACCATGATACCACAGTATTCTGAAACTGTAGCACTACAGATACAGGATAAAAAAAGATAAAAGGAGGACTGAATAAAAAGAAAAAAAACTTAGGCTCAAAAAATTGAAAGTTTTTAAAACTTGAGCCTAAAACCTAGTATAACCCCTATTATTCCAGTGATTATACAGTAAGGGAGCACCAGAAAAGTAAAAACATAAAAAAAAAAACATAAATAGATGAATAAATAAATAAATAATTAAAGGAGATAAGGAAGGAAGAAATCCAATATATAAAACTGTATCTAAATATCTACATTGATCTACCCAAACAGGCTACTTACTTTCCATTGACAACAGGGAGACTAAGGCTCACAACAAATGCAGGCAGCTATCAAATGCCAATATTAACGCCAGATTATGCAAGACATACTCAAGGTTTTAAAAAATAATCAAGGTCAGGAATAAATGACAGTAACCGGAGTCACAGAGGATGTAGCTTGCTTACACCACTCGTCTCCGTTTCCATTTGGCCAAATAATTAAAAGGACTTTTTTTCACAGCCAAATTTATATTTAGTAGATTTAGAATGCCTTTTTTAAAAAACAGAGGTCTGAGAAAGTAACACGCTGTTACAAACTCCAGGTTTTCCCCAACAATTGGTGAATCTTATTAGTCAGGTAACTAAAATGTTCTGCTAGTAGCTCTGTTGAAAGGTGCAAGAAAGTGGATGGTATTATATCATGTATCGTATTGGATTAATTAATTGAAACTAACTGCTTTACTACATTTAGGTGGCAGTAAGGGAAATTTCAATAATAGAAACATAGAAACATAGACTTTGATGGCAGATAAGGACTGCTTGGCCCACCTAGTCTGCCCATTTCCCTACCTACAGGATAAGCTGCAGATCCTAGTTAAGCAACAGCCTGTTTCTTCCTACTCCCACAAGAATTTCCTTATGTCTGTCCAATGCATTCTTGAATTTTCCCACAGTTTTAGACCCAACAACCTCCTCAGGAAGGCTGTTCCATGCATCCACCACCCTCTCTGTGAAAAAATACTTCCTCACATTGCTCCTGAACTGTCCCCCTCTATCTTCAAATTTTGTCCCCTTGTTCTTTCACATCTCTTTTTCTGAAAGATGCTACCCTCTTGGACTTTGTTGATTCCACTGAGGTACTTAAAAGTTTCTATCATATGCCTCCTTTTCCTTCTTTCCTCAAGAGTATACATATTAAGCTCCTTTAGTCTCTCCTCATATGACTTCTCTTGCAGACCCTGCACCATTTTAGTTGCCCTCCTCTGGACTGCTCCATCCTGTCTATGTCCTTGTGCAGATGGGATCTCCAGAACTGGATGCAGTACTCCAGATGGGGTCTCACCAACTGTCTGTACAGAGGGATAACAACTTCCTGTTTTCTGCTGGTGATGCCTCTCCCTATACATCCCAATATTCTCCAGCCCTGCCTACTACCTTCTCACATTGTTTGCTAACCTTAAAGTCATCTGATATGATTACCCCCAGGTCCCTTTCCATTTTTGTTGTTGTTACTCATTGTGTAATCTTCCCCTGGGTTTTTGTTTCCCAGGCGCATTATTTTGCACTTCTTTGCATTGAATCCAAGCTGCCATACTTCTGACCATTCCTCCAACCTTGCCAAGTCCCTTCTCATCTTTTCCATGTCTCCTTATGTATCAACCTTGTTACAGATCTTTGTGTCATCTGCAAAGAGGCATACTTTTCCTTCCAGTCCCTCTGCATCACTTATAGAGACATTAATAAGGACTAGACCCAATACTGAACCCTGCGGTACCCCACTAGTAACCCCTCTTTCTTCAGAGTGGACTCCATTTACAATTACTTTCTGTGTCCTGTTCTCCAGGGAGTGTTTTACCCAGGTTGCCACCATGGGACCCACTCCTAAGCTGGTTAATTTGATTATTAACCTTTTGTGTGGGACTGTGTCAAATGCCTTGCTAAAGTCTAGGTAGGCCATGCCCACAGCTCCTCCCTGGTCTACTACTTTGGTCACCCAGTCAAAGAAATCAATTAGATTCATCTGACATGACCTTCCCACTGTGAACCCATGCTGCCTTGGGTCCTGTTCCCCACTGGCCTCTAGGTACTCAACAATTCTTTCCTTCAGAAGTTATTTCATCACTTTCCCTACCACAGAGGTCAAACTGACAGGTCTATAGTTTCCTGCCTCTGTCTTACTCCCACTTTTGTGAGGGGGAATCACATCCACCTTCCTCCAGTCCTCAGGTACCACACCATCCTCCCATGATTTGTTAAAAGGGTAGTCAGTGGTGTCACTAGTTCTCCCTTAATTCTTTTAGAATTCTGGAGTGAATTCCATCAGGCCCCATTTCTTTGTCCACCTTCAGTTTTAGGAGTTCTTTCAGAACCCTTTCTTCTGTGAAAGGACTGGGATCAACCCCCCTATCCAGACTGCTTCTGTTAATTGGATTAGGCACCTCCCCTTCCTCCTCTTTTGTGAATACTGAGCAGTATTCATTCAGTATCCCTGCTTTTTCACTGTACCTCTCTGCCTACCCACTGTCCATTCTGTTCAGCCTCACTATCCCTCCATTTGTCTTTCTATGCTCCCTGATGTACCTATAAAAGATTTTACCTCCCTTCTTAACCGAGTTGGCTATCTTTTCCTCAGTTTGGGCCTTTGCTATTCTAAATTCACTCCCTGCTTTCTTCTGCTTTAACTGGTACAATTCTCTGTATTGCTTCTTCTGTGTCTCCTTGTACTTCCTAAATGCTATCTTTTTCTCCATAACCTTCCCCGCTACCTCTTTTGAGAATTATAGTGGCTTTTTCTTTTGTTTTGATTTGTTTATTTGCTTCACCCAAAGGCTTGTTGTCTCTATGATGGCAGTTTTGATGTTTCCACATTGTTGCTCCACCCCTCCTTCTAGCTTGTTTGCTAGTGCTTTTCTAAGGCACTCTCCCATCTTGCCAAAGTCAGCCCTCCTGAAGTCCAGTACCCTTACTTTTGTATGGCTTGACTCTGTAGCTGAGTTTATTGTGAACCACACTGTTTGGTGGTCACTTGTTCCCAGATAGCTACCCACTTCTAGATCTGATATCCTCGCACTGTCCCCATTTGAGAGTATGAGGTTTAAGATTGCTCCCTCATGAGTGGGATCCAAAACTAGCTGTTTAAGGCATGCCCCCTGTAGAACATTGAGAATGGCACTGCTCTTGGATGTGGCTGCAGCAAAGGTGCTCCAGTTAACATCTGGCATGTTCTGGTCCCCCATCAACAGTATTTCCCCTTTCTCTTTCATCCTAAGGATGCCTTCTATCATATTCTTGTCCATTCCTTCCCCCTGACATGGGGTCTGTATACAACCCTGTGCAGATTGTGGTGCCATTTCAGTCTCTAAGGTGACCCACAGTTCTCCTCTTCTCCCTGTTGCTCTTTTGTTCTGTTGCTTTTATCCCTTCCCTTACGTAGAGAGCTACTCCTCCCCCTCTTCTACCCTCCCTGTCTCTCCTGTAAGTTGTGTACCCTGGTATGTAAACATCCCAGTCATGGTTGTCTGTGTACCATGTTTCTGTGACTGCTACGATATCCAGGCATCCCTCTTCCACCAAGACCACCAGTTCATGGAGCTTGTTGCCCAGACTATGGGCATTGGTACTCATTACCCTCCATTTCTTGATGGCCTTACCCCTTTTTGCCCCATCCCTGTCCTTATTGCCTTTGTCATTTTCTCCATTTACCCCTGCCCTTCTCCCTATCAACATCTCTATCTTGGTGTTTACCTCACTTACTACCCTGATTTTTTGGGGGGGGTTAGGATTTCCCTGCTCCTTTCCAGTGCATCCCCCCTTGGCTAGTTTAAATGCTTGCCAATGAAGTATTTAAGCCTATCACCTAGGATCCTGGTTCCCCTCCTGAACAGATACAAGCCATCACACCAGTATAGACCTGCATCACTCCAGGTGGACCCCCAGTCCCCAATGAAGCCAAATCCCTGAGCTCTGCTCCAGTATTTCAACCACTGATTGAATCCCATGGTGTGGAGCACCCTAGTCTCGCCCATGCCATAGACAGGCAGCACCTCCGAGAAGGTTACCATGCGTGCTACTTGTCTAGGCACAGGAAATCTGCCATTAAATCAACCTAAACAATTGAAGGCACCGAGATTAAATCTAATTTTCCCAGAGAAGTTAAGCTAACTGATTAGGTGATGTAAATGGGCCTACACACAAGTAAATCAATTTAATAATTATTTAATCAAAAAGAAGAACCATACATTAATCAAATCAGAAGTTAGAGCCTCACTCAGTGACAAGATATTCAGCATCTAGCCAGCAAACTAACTAAAAGACAGTTGACAAATAGACTGCAAACAATTAAAAAAAACAAGAAAGTACACCACACACCACAGTAACTAAAAAATCAAATAATCCTGTATTCATGTAGGTCAGCAAACCAAATCTTAAGGGTGATCCTCCCCCACACTAGGAGCCAGTGCAGTCCATGGAGCACAGGCATTATGTGACTGGTTCTAGATGTGCCAGTCAACAACCTGGCTGCTGCATTCTGCACTAGTTGTAGGTGGCAGACATCAACCCCCAGTAGTCCTAGGTAAAAGGCATTGCAGTAGTCAAGATAAGAGGTAACAAAGGCATGGACCAGCTTTGGAAGATCCCCGGGAGGAACCAGGTGTTTCACCTGGGCAATATTCCTCAGATGGTAAAAAGAGGTCTTGACAACTGCTGACACCTGCAATTTCAGGGTCAAGCCATCATCAATAATAACTCTCAGGTTCCGCACCCGGTCCGAGGTAGTCAGCACAACTACCCCGAGACATAGTCCTGAGGGTAAGCATGCTGGCAAGCACATTAGGGTCCACAACCAGCACCTCAGTTTTAGCCAGGTTCAACCACAGCCAGCTCACACTCATCCTGTCCTGGATCTCGGTGAGACAGTTATTAAATACCGAGAGGACCACATCCTGATCAGGTGCAAAGGACATGTACAGCTGAGTATCATCTACATAGCAGTGAAAACTCAGACCTTACCACCTAATAATCTCTCCTAATGGCAGAATATACACTGAAAACAACATGGGTGACAAGATGGAGCCCTGTGGCACTCCACAGGATAGGGGAAGGGGGTTGAGGAATAAATCTCAGACACCACTGTCTGAGTCCTACCCTCAAAGAAAGATTGAAACTATCTGAGGACTGTACCAGACAGTCCACAGACGAGCTGCAGATGCTCCAACTGTACACCATGGTCCACAGTGTCAAATACTACAGAGAGATCAAGGAGGACCAAGATGGAATGGGTCTTCTGATCTCTTGCTATTAGGAGATCATTTAGCACCCTGACAAGGGCCGTCACAGTACTATGTCTCTTCCTAAATCCAGACTGGAGAGAATCATAGACATTGTAGCTGGTCATACGCATGCATATATATATATATATATATATATATATATATATGGTAGAGGAGCCATTTCCATGTTAAACCCAAAATTTTGCACCTTAATAACTTTTCAACTGTTTGATGGATTTGCCTGAAATTTGGAAAGTATGATCAAAACCCATAGGCCTTGGGATCTGCCAAGTTTCGTACTGATCGGATATACGGTTGCAGGTTATTAAGTGTGATCTGTCTTGGCGCGTTTAAGCTTTTCGGAAATTCTGTGAGTCGCGCTACGGGTGATACAGTTTTGCGTGACCGACCCAAAATCTTCAGGGAACATGCAGCTGGGGTCCCGATGTGCCTTTCAAGATTTCATGAAAAATATTAAGCGGTTCAAAGTTATTCAAAAACAGTTTCCCATTATAAGTCAATGGGAAAAGTTAACAAAAAGTTCAACACTTTCACAAATGCATTTTACTTTTCTAAATGGGCCTGTTACTTCTATAAATCGGCCATTTTGTTTTCAGTTGGTGATCAGAAAAATGGTTGGCATTTAAATTTGGGACCCTCTAGCAACCTAATTTTTTTTATTCACCTAGTCGGCCCTGAGGATGCTTGCCATGTCTTTATTTTGGTAAAACACCCCAGAAATATGTTTTCAAATTTCTGGAAAAAGTACTTGCAAATTACTTTCGTGCTCACGAAAGTGTTGCAAGTACACAGCTTTAGCAGATGCGACAGTAGTTTTCTAGTCTGTGGGAAAATGACAGCAATTCTTGACACTGCGCTGCAAAGAACCGTTGGGAGTTTTGAGCTGAAATTTGGAGGGAACGGAGCCGACATCTCACAGATGTGCCTTTCAGTGTTGTATTGAAAAAATATTACATGGCGGCAAAGTTACGGCACTCCAAAGTTGACAGTTTTTCCCATAGGATAACATTACGGCGCCCGACGCATTACAGAAATCCTTTGGCACCCTGCTGCAAAATAACGGTTTGGTCTTTTTTCCTGAAATTTGGAGGGAAGACAGCCAACAGCCCACAGATGTGCCTTTCAGTAGTTTGGTGAAAAAATATCACATGGCGGCAAAGTTACGGCACTCCAAAGTTGACATTTTTTCCCATAGGATAACATTACGGTGCCCAACGCATAACAGAAATCCTTTGGATCCCTGCTACAAAATAACGGTTTGGTCTTTTTTCCTGAAATTTGGAGGAAAGACAGCCAACAGCCCACAGATGTGCCTTTCAGTGGTTTGGTGAAAAAACATTACAGGCAGGCAAAGTTATGGCGCTCTGAACTTTTCTTTTTCTCCCATAGGATAACATTATGGCGTTCGCCGCACCTTTCAGGGCCCGTATCTCGGAAACGGTGCGAGATACAGACTTTTCGTCGAAAAATTTCTTAGCCCTTAATGGGGCTAAGATCCAAATTAGCCAGGACAGTTGTAAATAATATGACTTTTACATTTTTTTTCTACGTCGTACGGTTCCTGAGATATAATGTATTTAGTATTCCAAGATCTCATTTTCTGCGCCGATACTCATTATTTTGCATACATTATTTGTACTCACTGTCTTTCTCAATGCAGGTTTTGTGGAAAACCAGCCTGTGCGCTTACATTACTGTTACTGTTGCCCTTTCCACTTGCGGTTCCGTACCCGTTTCACTTACCGTTGACGTCTGCGCCACCATGTGCGTTATCCTTTGCGTTTTCATTTGCGCTTGCGTTTCTGTTATTTTTTGCCATTTCTGTCTACAGTACTGTTTATCTTTCTGTTTCACGTTACATCACCATGCCCATTGACATTTCTGTTTGCAGGCACCATGTTACTATGTGACAACACATCACGTGGCAGACCATTCCCGTCTACGCCACCATGTGCGTTACCCTTTCTGTTCTCATTCGTGCTTGTGTTACCATGTGCGCCACTGTTAGCATTTCTGTTTGCATTGCTGTCCCTGTTAGTATGCCACAAGACATCATGTGGCTGGAGCGCGGGGCCCAGAGGGCATCGCGCTCCCGCTGCTGCATTACATTCACTATTTCTTGTTATCATTCTCAAAAAGAAGGGAAATTAGAGGCAAAAAACTCAGTTTAATGCATTAGTTAGAGTTGTTCCACAGCGACAAAAGTGTGGAAATTCACTGTTAGGGTTGAAAACCCCTTGCACCCCACCCACCCCCAACCGGCATTGGGTTGTGCATTGGGATCATGAGTCCTAACTCTCACCATTCTCCTATACTTCTGCTGCTTACACAGGTCATGGGGTGAGAGTTAGGGCTGATAATGCACCAATCTACCACCACCTGTCATCCTTTGCGTTTTCATTTGCATTTGCGTTTCTGTTACTTTTTGCCATTTGTGTGTACCGCCTGTTTCTCTTTCTGTTTCACTTTGCGTCACCATGCCCATTGACATTTCCATTTACAGGCACCATGTTACTATGTGACCAGACATCACGTGACACACCGTTCCCGTCACGCCACCATGTCGTTACCCTTTCTGTTATCATTCGGCTGTATTACCATGTATGCCACTGTTAGCATTTCTGTTTGCATTGCTGCTCCTGTTACTATGCACAAGATATCATGTAGGCGGGAAGCGTGAGGCCCTTTAAATTGCCAGCCGCCACCACATCCATTCACTATTTCTCAATATCATTCTCAAAATAAAGGGAAATTAGAGGCAAAAACTCCGTTTAATGCATTAGTTAGGGTTGTTCCACAGCAACAAAGTGAGGAAATTCGCTGTTAGGGTTGAAAACCCTAACTCCGAGTCACCCCCCCCAGCACCACACACACACACACACACACACACACATTCAAGTATGGGGGAGGACCAAGTCAACACAACCAATGACAGACATCCAGCAGCAGGTGACAGAAATAACAAACAATTGTCTAAATGTACTACGAGACATCCCCACCCACCTGACCAGGTACTGCATGCTCAGTGGAGATCAACAGCAAAACTGAGGCCATGTACACCAAACATACACATCCCTGATTGCAGCTGCACACAACGTACCACACTTAGTAGTTGCATGGCCTTACCTACCGATGCCCCACACCACACCACAACTGGTACTGTGCCGTTATTCAATATAAATGCTGAAGGTGCATGATGACAGTTGTAGAAAGGTTTAACACTACTGAGTATACATTAATTAAGAGAAGCACATAAATTAACTACAAGACACTAGCATGCTCAAGATAAAAGTAGTGATACATTTAGTAGGTGATTTACGTAGTAGTACATTTACTGCAATGGTTTACTCAACATAGAGGGCTGATGTAAGCGTATGGAAGCATTGTCTGTTCAACGCTGTGAAATTGGTACTGCCAGTATCACATGCATTCTTACTGATGAAGGTGTACTGCTGATGTGTACATACATAGACCTTCAGTGTGTTTCAATATTAAAGATGCAGTAAGTATTCTTTGTAAGAAAGATTGTAATTGCATGGATCAGGCCAAGCAACTTCTAAATATCATAGCACTACTGAGCCAACAATGATGTACATGTATCGGACGTGTATATAGGATAGATTTTCCTGTAGGCACTTACTGAGTATGTTGTACCTGATAAAGACAATCTCATTGCATCTATGATGACTAACTTCTTCAAATAGTAATACATTTGCTATTGTTGCAATGAGTGATCTATGCCACTTATGGACACAGTGTGATTTTTTTAACAGTTGTTTCATACTCAGGCTGTATGCCTACTGTTTGGGTTTGCCACACTTCTGTCACTGATGCTATCAAAGTGATAACTATGTTAATTCTGCTACAACAGGAATCAAGTAGGTATGGTGTAGATATAAACAGAATGTCTTTTAGTATTGATTTAACTCATAATGGGGTAAATGTACTAGGACAGCAGGGGTTATCCTCTATCACTGAGTCTGTCAGTTATAATCACACTAGGGTTCCGATGACTGGAATGATCAAGTTACACTGTTCATCTTCATGAGTTCATATTCACAGCGATTCTCCAGCAACTAGACAGTGTATGGTGTAACTGGGTGGGACACTGTGTTGCAAAGCTGCTGCAGTGCCTAGCAGAGGGAGAGTATCTACTCAAAAAGACAATTAAGCTATAAGGCATGACCAACAGTTATGTTAAATGGTCTGTTAGTCACCCTGTAGGGGTTTAATGTTGAATGAGGCATATCCGAGTGCCACATGTCGCTAGACTTTGATAAACTGACCATTAACATAATACCTGGGAGTAGCTTATTGCTATCATAATAAAACTGTTTTTTAAACAACATTAAATCATGTTCATCATATGGTTAGGCTCTACATGTATGTTAATAAAAACTAAACATAAGGCTGTTACAATGTTTACAGTCAATTAGAAAGCTGCATTTCTCAAACCCTTGTTAAATCAGAGATATTATACCTGTACAACTCCTTGGTTTGCTTAACTCTATTGCTCAGGTGGCCCACCACAAGTGGTGTGGTGTGGTGTGGGCATCGGTAGGTAAGGCCATAGCAACTACTAAGTGTGGTACATTGTGTGCAGCTGCAATCAGGGATGTGTCGTTTGGTGTACATGGCCTCAGTTTTGCTGTTGATCTCCACGAGCATGCAGTACCTGGTCAGGTGGGTGGGGATGTCTCGTAGTACATTTAGACAATTGTTTGTTATTTCTGTCATCTGCTGCTGGATGTCTGTCTGGTTGTGTTGACTTGGCCCTCCCCCTTACTTGAATGTGTGTGTGTGTCTGTGTGTGTGTGATGCTGGGGGGGTGGTGAATTTGGAGTTAGGGTTTTCAACCCTAACAGCGAATTTCCTCACTTTTGTTGCTGTGGAACAACCCTAACTAATGCATTAAACGGAGTTTTTTGCCTCTAATATATATATATATATATATATATATAGATATACTATGTTTATATTTTTTATACTATTCTATGCTGTTTTCTCTACTATCCTCATATATGTCCGATTCTTCAGTAGCAAAGACGAAGAAGGAGAAAATGCTACATACATATAAATCCATCCACATCTATGTGGATGACACTGTCCTGTTTACATCTGGCCCGTCTTCCTCTGATGCAGCAACCAGACTACAGCATGACTTTGAGGAAGTCCAGTTCTGGTTTTGCAAAAATCAGCTCTTCCCGAATGCCAAGAAAACAGTCTCCATGACCTCTGGCACAAGGCAGAGACTCTGTCAGCTCCCTTCCCTCCCCACTTTCCAGACCCTGAATGGGACAATGCTGGAGGGCTGCTCCTGCTTTAGATACCTCAGGGTCTGGCTCAACCAGCACCTTGACTTTTCTGTACATATTGAGGCCATCCACAAGAAACTGCACCCCAAACTGGGTGCCCTGTATCACAACCATGGGTGCATCCCACTGCTGGCCTGCCTTTCAATAGTACACTAAATGATTCTCCCTATTTCTGACTACGGGGATGTAGTCTACAGTGCCACTCTCAAAGCTTCTCTAACCAGACTGGACACCCTCTTCCATTCCTTCTGCCACTTTGCCCTTGACTGTCAACCCAGTACCCACCATTGTCTCCTCTTCTAAACCCTGTCCCTTTCAGCCCTACAGGACAGGAAACAGGCCCACTGTGCTAGCCTCAAAGCTAAATACTGGTCACAGTCCCTGCCCTCCTATCTCTGTTGTGCTCTCTGCCCTCCTCCCACCCCCTCAAACACTACAACTGCCAGTCCTTGTCAGTCCCTCACATGCCCACCTCTGCAGGCCAGGCTGCCTTCTCCTACTGGTTGCCTAAATAGTGGAATTCTCTTCTCTCTGCCATTCACCACACCCGTTCTCCCCACTATTTCTATACTGTCCTCAAAGACCACTTCCACACCTCCTGTACCTGCTTCTAACCATCTTACTACTGAAATATGTTCTAGCACTCACATACCTGCTTAGGCTGGGCTACCAGGCTCTGTTTTTGACTTGGCAGCTAAATATGGCAATCCTGGTGTTCTATCAATTTGCTGTATTTAGACTTGTATTATTTCACATTGATGTCCATGTTCTACTTTGTGCAAATTTTGTATACAAATGTACCTTCTCCTATGTTCCCCACCCTCCCAGGATACATCTGGAAATGATCAGTTGTCTGCTCAGTATGCTTTCCTGGTAAAACTGTTAAATAAAAAAATAAAAATCAAACAGTATTTTCCGAGGTCTTAGACTCCAGCACCTTCTGATATAAAATGTAAATACTAACTGCAAAATTCAGATGTACAAAGTGCAGAATGCCCCAAAGATCTCCAACACAGAATTTCAAAAGGTCAAAGCTAAACCAAAAGTTTACCCACATGAAAGTGAGAGATATGGTCACATATTTTTAAACTAAGTTAAAGTTAAACTACCTACTACTGGTAGGTAGATAGAAGATGGCACCCATGCTGGGTCAGCCTTAATTTTAACTCTATCTTGTGTAATTTTTGTAACAGTTTATTTATTTTATTTTATTTAGCAGTAGCAGTAGTAAGAATTATGAACTACGAATTAGTCTGAGGATGTTGGACTGGCTAAAGAGCAGTATTTTGTGCAATATTTTCTAAAGGTGTTTCAATACTGAGACTGAGTCTGTTTTGCCCCAATCTTGGCATCGACTTTTGCCACAAGAACTGTGGACCTAACCGTATATCTGTGGAGCGTGTAATTGGAGTCTGAAGCATGTTTAGTTTGATTGCTGGGGCTTGTATTGTTAAAAGGGTTCTCTGCAAGATGCAGTATTAGAGTGTTGGGTCTTTTCGGTAGCTGGATGCCAGGTTTTGGCATTTTAGGGTGATTGACTGCCCGTTGAGTGGCGTGTAGATCTGCTGGAGTGTTTGGGGAAGTTTTTGGGGGTAATATGCTTCAAGAGCCACCTCCGCTAAATGGATTTAATAACTTTGGCTGTCTGCTGAGAAATGTGACTGGGAAGATATTAAGAAGTGCTGGACATAACGCTTTGCGAACCGGCACCTATATGGCGAGACTATTCTGGCAGGGAGAAAAGGTTGTGAACTGGGAGGAGGAACAAGTGAGCCAGAGCTGATGAATTGGAGTGAGAACCAAGGAAGAAGTCTTTACTTGTGGTGCTGTTTTTTCTAAAAAAGCAGTTTCTACAGCATGGAAAATTCTTTTTGAATATGCAGTGGATTAAGGGGTAGCGGATTCTTGGTTTGGGACCTGGTGGAGTGTCCCATTTGTCAGGCAGTTGGTGCACTGGTCGTAGTGGCATGGGGTTCTAGCTCTCATTCACCAGGGAGCCAGTGTTGAAGAGTTGAGCCCTAGGGCTCTCTGGGGGCCTATTGTTTGGTGGGTGTCACCAGGGAGCTCTGTGGTAGCTACTGTGACTAGCGGCCATCCGTCTGGTTAGTTTGATCGGGCTCCCCTGGTCCTAGAGTGGTGTCTGGCCCTGAAGAGCTGTCCTGAAGAAAGTATTTGATACTTTTGAATTTCTTTCTCCCACTTGTGTTTTTCTGACTTCAGCCAGAGTGTTTTCATTCTATTCATCTACTGACAGTGTTTTTAAATCCTCAGACTAATCTCGTTTCTGTGCTGGTAATTTGAGGACCCCTTTCCTTGGACATTCAAGGTGGTGAGAGGACCTTGTGTCCATTATTTTAATTTGGATTGTACTCTCTCCTTGGGTTGTGAGAGGACAGGGGGGAAGAGACATGTTATTTTTTGTTTAAAGTTTAAACTGTTGTTGATTTGTTATTATTTTATATCTTGCATTGAGAGTGCTAAGGTATTCTTTTTTCTTTCTCTCTCCCTGGCTGTGAGAGAGCTAAAGGGGGGGATAAAAACAATTTTTTTCGTAGGGGGGTGAGAGAACCCTTACATTTACATTTTATTTATATTTATATTTATTTATTTTATTATTTTGTGTTTGTTTTGTTTTTGTTTTTGTTTTTATTTTAATTTGTTTTATTTTATTTTATTTGTGAGTCCTTAGTCCAGTCCAGATTTGTTTTTTTGTTTTTTTATGAGGTGGGGTTTCTGTTTATTTGACTTTGTTTATTTATGTTGGTTACGTTTGGGACTATTTCATTAATTTTTTGTTGTTAAGATTGATTATTTTGCATTTGGGGTTTTTGTTTTGGTTAAGTAGAAATATGTGCTGGCCTTTAGTCCCAATGGTGGTGCACTATTCATACTCCTCTCTTCGCACCTTCTGCCCTTTTTATACTCCTCCCCTATGATTTGATACTTACCAGTGCTGTACAGCATTAGGGATTGTTCATAGGGGAGAGAGGAGGGTGGGGGTATGTGAACAGAGGAGGATGAATGAGGGGGACCACTGTATCGGGGTTATTAAGTCCAGAAGGTGCCCTGGGGTGAAATGGAACCCAGACCATAGTTTACCATGTCTGGTGCCCATACCCAAGGGCACTACTGAATTCAGTAGGCAGATAGGCCTGTCAGCCTCTGAGATTTGTCCAACTCGGGTGGTGTTATGCAATGCCAGGTCTGTCAGGAATAAGACCACCATTATTGCCAATCTTGTTGGTGTGGCTGACCTGGCTTGCATCACCGAGACCTGGCTGGATGAAAATTCAGGCCCCATAGTGGAGGCCATGACACCAGCTTGGTACTCAGTGATACACCGCCCACGATTGGACCACGGGGAGAGGGGGTTGCAGTCTGTTTTAAGACTGAATTGGGCCTCACTAATGTAGTAGTGGGTGAGGCTGAGTCCTTTGAGTGCACAGTTGTAGAAGGTGTAGGCATTCGAATCGTTCTTATCTACCATCCACCCGAAGATGGGAAACGCTTCTTACAGGAAGTAGCAGACTTCCTCATCAACATGTCATTTGAGTCACCCAGATTGATGGTTCTGGGTGACTTCAATGCCTGGGTTGACGATGAACTCTCACAATTTGGTAATCACTTCCTCCAATTAATGTCTTCTATGGGCCTTACACAGGTAATTTCCACTGCTACTCATAAATCTGAGCACTCTCTGGACTAAGTCTTCCTCTTAGGGATTGATGCATCCGACGTGGCGGTGGAACCAGTTGCCTGGTCAGACCACTACACTGTGAGATTCAATTTTTGCACTCATCTGAGAAGGTCTTCCCCTGTGGAGATGGCCAAGTACTGCCCATTATGGAATATTACTTCCCAAGGCCTTGCGGTGGTCCTTGACCTATCATCTCCCGTGTTGGGGAGCAGTAATCCAGAGATGCTGGTGGCGGCCTATAATGAGACTGTTATCGTGGCCCTGGATTTCATTGCTCCTGTTCATGAGCACCCCTATCCCTTCAGCCCAGGTCCCCTTGGTTTGATGGGACACTGAGGGAGATAGGGAGACAGGGCAAAGGTTAGAGCGTTGTTGGCACAAGTCCACCCTTGATATCGACTGCCTTAGATTGATGGAACATTATTCTATCAATCTGCAATCACCCGTAAGAAGGCAGAATTCCTGTCCAGGGAGATTGCAGTTGCTTGGAATCGACTGGCTCAGCTGTTTCAGACTGTAGACAGACTGTGCAACCCAGCCTGTTTGCAAGTTCGGAAAGCCTTTTCTCAGTTAGAGTGTGAGGAGCTCGCTCGTTACTTTGCAACTAAAGTGGCTGACATCAGGGCGGACTTCTGTCTGGCAATCTCTAAGGGTGATGTTGTAGAACAGTATGAGTTCACAGTATCTCAGTTCTCTTGGAGTTCCTTTGGTCGACCTGAGTTCATGGATATTATGAGGATCATCTATAGTGTGTATCCAACAAGCTGTAGTTTGGACCCTGGACTGACTCCCCTAATTTTGGGTTGTATTGATATCATCAGTCCAGTCCTGGTGCAAATAGTCTGGAACTCCTTGGAGTCAGGTGAGTTTCCTAGCTCCTGAAAATGGCAGTGGTGACACCTCTCTTGAAGAAAGCTACCTTGGACCCAGACTGTTTCTCAAACTACAGACCCATCTCTAACCTTCCCTTTATTGGGAAGGTTATTGAGAAGGTAGTGGCTGCCCAATTGGAAGACCATTTAACCATCCATAATATCTACGAATCCTTCCAATTCAGTTTTCGTAAAAGACGTAGCACCGGGACTGCGCTAGTTCGGGTGCTTAATGATCTTCTGAGGGCGAGAGATCAGAAGAGTCATTCCATTCTGGTTCTTCTTGATCTCTCATCAGCTTTTGACACTGTGGATCACCTGGTGTTGATAGCACGCCTGAGTCAAATCTGTGGAATGTCGGGAACTGTTTTATAATGGTTCACCTCATTCCTTACTGGGAGATCACAAAGAGTTGTGTCTGTAGTTTTTTCTTCTGGCCCAACTTCTTTATTGTGTGGGGTGCCTCAGGGTTCTGTGCTGTCACCCATGTTATTTGCAGTATATATGCTGCCCCTCGGAGACATTATAAGATGGTATTGGCTGAGGTTTCACTGTTATGCAGATGATACCCAGCTATACCTGTCTTTAGCACCCGACCAGGATGGTGCTTTTGCGGTGTTTAACAACTGTCTGGAAGAAATCCAGGGTTGGATGGATTCTAGTTGGTTAAAGTTGAACTCGGAGAAGACAGAGGTTCTGGTTGTGGACCCGGGAGGTCAGATATAGAGGTCATGTGGTGGCACGCCTTCTGGAATATTTCTTGGTGGCATGTCACTTCTGACCTCTGAATGGGTGCATAGCCTTGGGATTGTCCTAGATGACAGGCTGACATTACAGTCTCAGGTGTTGACCATTGTCAGGACTTCCTTTTATCATCTTAGGAATATCACCAGGGTTAGGCCCTTGTTCCATCTGACTATTTGCCAATGTTGGTCCATGCCTTTGTGTCCTCGTGTTTGGACTATTGCAATGCCCTTTACTTTGGGCTTTCTGGGGTTGAAATCTGCTGCCTACAGCTGGTGCAGAACACTGCAGCCCGGGTTCTGACTGAGACAAGTAGGTCCTGCCATATTACCCCAGTGCTGTGTGAACTGCACTGGCTGCCTATACGGTGGCAGATCACCTTTAAAGTCATTTTACTGACTTTTAAAGCCCTTAATGATCAGTGTCTGGCCTATCTGAAAGAACCTCTGGTGTCTTACTACCCTGGCTGATCGCTCCGCTCAGCTGACTAGGGGTTGCTAGAGATTCCGAGAGTGAGTTTAAAATCTTCTGGCAGCAGAGCATTTTCTCATGCTACCACCACTCTCTGGAATTCTCTACCACACTGGTTACAGGAGTGCACCTCCATGGAGGAATTCAAGAAGAACTTGTAAACTTATTTGTGGCAAATGGCCTTCTTGGATGCTTAAGTTAATTTATTCTGCTGAGATCTTAATTTGTATTTATTAATTGATTTTAATATTTGGTGTTACTATGATATGATTTTATTTATATGTATTACTGATTTATGTTTGATGTTGTGGTTTTAATATGTCCAGTGCCTTGGTATGCTGAAAGGCACCGTATAAATAAACTTATTATTATTATTTATTATTTATTTATTTCCACAAATGTTTAATCTTGTGACTAAATACGTTCCTTGATCTCATCAGGGAGCACAAACAGATGAGCATCTTTTAATTTACATTCAGAGCAATTTAGGCAGCAGGAACAACACCTTTTTCTTAAATGGTGGAGGAGCTCACTGTGCTTCAGCCACCATGCTTCTTCATAGCCATGACCCTCAGTCCTCAATTCTAGGCTCTACGTGAACAACGACTGCTGTCTCAGGTCTCAGATCTCAGGTCTCAGGTCTCACACCTCCATCTATCCCCTCTCAGTTAGACTGCTTCCAGTGCCTCCTCCAGGATAGGAGGGGGGGACAAGCCCTCTGCACCTCCTGGAAAAACAATAGAAAACCAGCTTCAAGTGTAGTAAAATCACATTCAGCTATAAAGTACATTTAAAAGAAGCCAATAGCTTAGCAGATTATCAAGAAATGGCTGGTTCTGAGCTTTAAAATCGTGAACTCCACTCTGTTTCTCTGTCCAGTATTGTTTGACTCCAGGAGGATGATATTTCATGAATATATGGTACTTACCTATCCCATAGTTTATATATTACATAAGGTCGGTCTGGTTGGCTTTAAGAAAAAAAATGGTCTGGTTTGGATTTAAAGAAAAAGTGTACTGGTTTGGCTTTTTTTTCATTGAGTATACATTATTACATTTACAACAATACAATCAATATAACAACAACAAAAAAATAGGATAAAAACATTATATACAGTACTATAATGAAAAATACAGACAGAAGAAAAAGGAACCTGGGAAACAGGGAATAAACAGTTATAACAGAGACCACTACCCACCCACCCTCCCCAATATAGCTGCCCACTCAGAAATAATAAAAACAACACCCTGCTGATAGAGATACAATAAAATACAAACAGAACCAAGAAAAAAGAGCCAGAAACATAGAGACCAAAACATAGTAAAAATAAAAAGTAGAATAAAAAATCATATCCACTATAAAATAACACAATGGTTATAAAATGTAAGGAGCTAAGCATATAAAGGTCCCCATTTCTCAATATATTTTGAATGTCTACAACATACATTAGCAACATGAAGTTCTAAATTTAAGGTGCTGAGGAGTTCCTTATTTCATTCTGATCATGCAGGTAGTGAAGTGTCTAGCCAGTATCTAAGTTACACCATTTTAGCTGCTGAGGCAATGAGAGTGATGTAGTTACATTGATAGCTAAACGGAATTGCTTAGTGCCAGCCCAATAAATTTCTGGAGTGAACAATTGGTCGAGTTCAAAAGAGGGCTCCAATCACATTTTAATGGCAAGCCAAAGTGGTGTCACTTTCTCACATTGCCACAAGATGTCAAATAGTGAACCATCCATGTGATGACACTTAGGACACATGTGCTGCTCCAATCGACCCATTTCATGTAGTCTTACCATAGTAAAGTATACATTGTGTAAAATTGATCTTGCTTATAAGTTTATAGGCATCAGTCCAGATTGCCCCCCATTGCCATGATCCCCAAGCCAACGATAAGGAATGTCACAAATAATATGCAATACCTGAAGGCCTGGAAGGATCAAGGGATTGGTACAGATGGTATAGCTGAAAGATTGCACATTGAGAACAGACAGCTTAAATCATTATACACAAATGAGTAGAGGAAGAGTCAATCCAGGGTGGAGGACCAAAATGGGATACAGCTGACTTAGACAATTGCAACTATTTAAAATAGAATTTTGATTCTACCCTGAACTATGTTCGAAAGGTAGGAAAATCATAGGGATGATCAACACTTAGTAGGGCAGACACAGGAGTAGAAGAAGGTAAAGGGAGAAATGAAAATGGAATGGGCATCTTTACTATCTACAGGTTAAAATTCCCAAATAAAGGTTGTGAGGGACATACCTTAACATCAAAGAGAAGACAGCGGCACAGTTGGGCATGAGTACGGAGGATGATTAAATAGATATAGCCTTCACAGAGCGAGGGAGTACCTTAGGAGCACCATATAGGAGCATTTCAATCTGAACATGATCCCTGCGACAGAGCTACCTCTCCAGCATAAGCCATTGTGGCACATATCAGGACTGAGGATCATCAACCGAGTTACCCCAATGCAGATACTTAGAGCCGTGTAGTGCAAGGTAATACTAATAAAAGTCCGGTACTCATAAGCCACCCAAGGTAGAAGGACATGCAAGCTTGTGATATGCCAGTCTAGTCATCCCTTCCTTCAATAAAAAGGAAGAGAGTTTCGTGTGAAGGTGGATGAACCATACATGAGTCTTAATGGGTACTAATGGCACAAAAGAACATTCATTTTAATTATGTTGGCTTCACCCCAGAAGGATAAAGGAAGCGCGGTCTACTAACTCAAATCCTGGAAGATAGTCTGTAGAAGAGGTTCCAAGTTAGATTTATATAAAGTTGTAAAGCGGCGAGAGATAAGGATACCTAAATAGGGAAGCGTACTAGGCTCCCATTGTAAACCCAAGGATAAAATAAATAACTTGTTATCAAAAGTACTTAATGGAAGAACTTTAGTCTTGCTAAGATTGAGCCGGTAGGCTGCAAAAGTACCAAAAGTAGTCATTTTAGCAAGAGCAGCCAGCAAGAAGGTAGTAGGATGGGACACATGCAGAAGAATGTCATCTGCATAAGCCAAAAGCTTGTATTCTACCTCTCCAACTGAAATAACCGTATCTGTGGATTCCCCTTCAGTTGCAACAAAAGAGGCTCTAAATAAAGATTATAAAGAAGAGGGAGAGGGGACAACCCTGTCTAGTACCAGCAAAGATGGAAAATGGGGAGGAAAGAACGCCATTGCAAAAAATTGTGGCAGGTTGACAGTATAACTGAATCCATTTTATAAAATCATCATGTGTATTATACACTTTAAGCAGCAAAAATAAGTAGAATCATGACACTATCAAATACCTTTTCTGTACCCAAGGAGAGCAGGGTCACCGGTACCCTGGACTCCTCAAATGCAGAGATTAAATGAAAACTCTTCCTAGTGTGATCACCAGAGTGTCTCCCCTTCATAAAACCAACTCGTTCAGGCCTGAGAAGATCAGCCCAACCCTGTTCTAAATGTCTAACCAAAATTTTTGCCAAAATTTTTAAGTCGGTATTAATAAGTGAAATTGGTTTATAGCTAGAAGGTGAATACTCATGTTTGCTGGGTTTAGGTAATAAAATAATACAAGCTCTATTAAGTGAAAGATCTGTGCATCCATGTTCAAACATAAAATTAAAGGTATCAGCCAAGATAGGAAAAAGTTCAGAAGAGAAAACATTATAGAAATTAGCAGGAAAAACTGTCCTGACGTGGAGCATGATCAATTGAAAGGAAGGAGATAGCTGAAGCAACATCAGTAGTAAAAGGACCACATAATAAGGAAATCTTATCATCTGACAAATGGGGCAGAGGTAAACTATGTAAGTACTGATCTAAAAGAATGGAATCCTCTTCTTGCCCAGGTGAACCTGCATATAAGTCTTCATAGAACTACTGAAACACATTGACAATATCCCTGGATCTAGTGACTAAAATATTAGTACCAGGTTTATAAAAACCTCAAACCATTTTAGATCCCTCCTGCTGTTACAGTTATAGCACCAGCAACTTACCCATCCGTTCCCGTTGCTCAAGATATCAATGTTTAGTGCATAGAATTGCCACTTCCATGTTTTCATTTAATAGAGATCAATACCAAGTCCAAGGGAGTTTAAAGATAGCCAGGTGGCTTCATACATGGTACGAGACAAGTTTGATTCCAAAGTCCTAATCTGAGTAAAGAGGTCCTGCAATTGTTTACATCGCTCCCTCACTTTCTCGGCAGAAAGATGGATGCACTCACCTTGAATCATGGCTTTATTGGTCCCCCATAAAACATCCTGCAACACCCCAAAATGTGTGGTATGTTAAGACACAGGTTCAATTCCAAAGTCCTAATCTGATTCAAGAGGTCCTGCAATTGTTTACGTCACTCCCTCACTTTCTTGATGGAAAGACAGATAAACTCACATTGAATTGCCTCTTTAGTGACTCCCATAAAACAACCTGCAGCACCCCAGAATTTGTTCTGGTTTCAAAGAAGGTCCATATAAACTGGCGTAGTGAGGTGACTACTTGGTGCTTACGCAAGATTTGAACATTGAGCTGCCGTACAAACTCCCGGTCGATGCCTCTCTGGAACTCAAGCATTATTACAACCAGAGAATGGTCAGATATGACCCTTTCTCTGATATCGCAAAGAACCACCACAGGAAGCTGCTCTTGTGAGAGCAAAAAAGTACTGGTTTGACTTTAAGAAAAAGCATTGTGGTTTGGGCTGCATAGTTTTGACCCTTTCAGGATTCTGTAGTGTACTTTCTATAAAAGGAGGCCTGGCAGGGGTTTAGCTGCACTGAGAAGTGGTCTATTTGTATTTTTGTTATGTTCCTAAGTTGCAGGATTGTGCAACACTTGAGAAAGGAGTTTGCTTGGAATTAAGGAAAGCCTGAGGCCTGCTGACCATGTGAGCCCATAGCTTAATAGTTAGAACACTGGAACAGTATCACCAGGAGTCTGGGTTCATCTCCTGGTGGGCCACACTTTTCTTTTCCCATTTTCATCATAGATTTAAAATATGCCTGGCTGGGGTTTAGCTGCAGTGAGAAGTGGTCTGTTTGTATTTTAATTTATACAAGGAGGTGTGATTCCAGCATTTCTCCATTTAGTGTTGTTTAAGGACTGCAGCATGGAAGGAGCAGGTACAATGTTTGGTAAGTGAGTCAGGACATTTTTTTACACTGTTTAACTTTGATTTCCATGTGTGGCTGTTAGTTTGATAAATGATATTGTGGTAGCAGTGAAAGGGGTGAGGGCTCAGTTTTTTGTTCTGGGACACATTTTTTACACAGTTTACTAACTTCGATTTCCATGTGTGGCTGTTAGTTTGGTAAGTGATATGAAACCGTTATAAAATGGCAAGGTTCAGTATGTTGTTCAGGGACACATTTTTTGCACAATTTAATTTTGATTTCCAGGTGATTAATTGTTTTATTGAGTATGTGTTAACTGGGTATAATTAGATTAGTTGCAATATTTAGGTGTATTGTAGGTATGTGGTTATTACAAATGTTAACAGTGTTGTAATGTACAGATTGTTACACATGTTAATAGTTCTGTACCAACATGTATGTTTTTATCCACTCTTGTACTCTTGTAATGTGTTAATAGTATGTTAATTATGATGTAATAGAGTGTTGTAATTACTTACTGTTTGTTAATTACCTAGTAAAGAGGAAGTATCTGATGGGTTTTGTAATGGATAAAAAAACAACAATCATGTAGCACACAGATAGATAGATAGATAGATAAATAGATAGACAGATAGATAGATAGATAGATAGATAGGTAGATAGATAGATAGATAGATAGACAGACAGACATATACTTATAAAATGGGTAAGAAAGATCAGTCAAACTCCAGTCTCCTGACTGAATTAAACATGTCAATATGACCGTAAATTATTCCACAACGACTGCACACCTTCCATTATGGCCACACACATGCACTACTATCCATCCCTCAGAACCTTCTCACTACCAGTGAAATCACTCTACACCTGGCACACAGAGACTGACAAACGTACACACAAACCTAGCATACACACAGCCTGCTAGAACCATAACCAATTAAATCTCTATAGTTGTTCCACCCGGAAAATAACTATCTAGTTGATCTTACCATCATTTTCATACATAGAAAGTGATAAAAATAACTTACCTGGTTGATCCTGCCATGTTTACAATCTCTGAGGTGTATTCACTTTCATTTTCCACTCTGAGTGTAGTGTAACTGTGTAGTGTTCATTAAACTAAAGAATATGCTGCCAAAGTCTTAGAACGAGAAATTTTCTCTTGAAAATGATGCAAGCTGTTGAGTTTAAGTTCAGTTTAATGATTTTTTGTATACAAGATGCCGGCCAGTGCAGAACGAGGAAAGGAAGCAAAACCAGCAGCTTCAGATGAGTAGCTGCAAGTAGGAGTGATTGTTGCTATGGTAACACTGGCTCATGCTTGTGTCTACACTTCTGAAGCCCCATACCTAAACAAAACTCTAATTTCTGCCACACAAGCACTACCAGGATTGACAAAATCTAGATAAAAGTCTAATTTTTGATGGACAAGGACTACTTTTTGCACCTCCCCCCCCAAAAAATTTAATATTTCTAGCCATTTATAAGATGGTGTCATGCTCTGATATACGCATGCCTTGGGTGGTTGTATGTACTCAGCCTGCAGCCTCATGCATCACAATGCACACCAAGGATGATTAGTTAGATATTGCTGAAAATGTTTATTAAGGCCTGGATATTCAGAAATGCCCCAAAGACTGGCGCAAGTCCGAGGCAGCGCAAATCCAATGTGACGTGGTGCAACTGGAGCCATATTCAGAGGTTGGGCAGGCCCAACAGTGCCAGTGTAACATGGCTGAATATGGCAGAGTTGCACCATGGCACAAACAGAGTTGCCCCATGGTGCAAACAGAGGTGCACCATGGTGCAAACAGAGATGATCCAGTGCAACTGTGGCAGCAGAGCAGCACAGCAACAGAGGGGGGCAGGGCACAGAGAACAGACCCAGGGACAGAGCCATGGAAGCACAGTGACAGGCCACAAGAGGTCTCCACCAGCAGGACACAGCAGGGTACACACAGGCACCCAGACACTGGACCCCATAACACAACAGTGCCACGGACAGCAGGTGACAGGAGGTGCCAATGGCCAATGGAGGGCCATCAAGGGAGCCCCCTGGCAGGCTGCTGGCCATGCCCCCCCAGACCATAGTAGGCCACACCCAGGACCATGCAGCCAAGCACACAGATGCCACACAGGCACACAGGAAGCCCACACAGTGGGCACTGAATGGGCCAGATGGCAAGCAGCATGGCAGATCATATGGGACAGGCCACACAATGCCAATCAGAGGACCCCAACACAGTGTGCAGACAGTACCTGACCAATGACCATGGCCATGTGCCACCACCATGCACACACCCACCACACACACCTGACTGCCACCCCATGGGCACCCCAATGCATGGCCACCAACCCAGGGGATGAACACCACCAAAGTGGGACACACCACAGCACACAGCAGGAAACCAAAGAAGCACAACATGCATCCCCTCACATGCACACAACATAGACAGATACTGGGCCACTGCAGCATGGCTCCGCGTGCCACCGGCAAAGCAGACATAGGCAGGTGTGTCAGAAAATATATCTATTTAACACAACCATGTACAGCAGAGGCTGTGGAAGGGTAGGTACAGTGAGGGAAGGGGACAGGGAACAGGGACTGTACAGTGGGAGGGGGACTGTAGGGGAAGGTTCAACAGGGGAAACAGGGGAAAACAGGAGCAACACTATCAATGGCCCCATCTGGCCACCCTTGCAAATCATCCTTCCCTCCTCTCCACCACCATCATCCTCTTCATGGCCACCACCACCTCAAGGATGCTCAACACAATGAGCAACGTCTGCCACATGAGCTGGCTTAGCATCATTCTCGAGGGTCTTCACACTGGATGTCAGACACCTATAGCAAAGGACAGAACAGGTGAGCAGTGCAATGGCCCAAAGAACCATGCCCACCCACAGTGCGCAATGGACAACCATGCCCACCCCACCAACAGTCAGCACACATGTCCAATGGATGCACCACAATGGCATGCACTATACACAGTGCAATACACACAGATGACACAGCACATGGCACAGGTGGCCATGCCCACACCCACTCATCCCTGACACCCCCCATGTACAGTGAGAAGGACCATGACAGTGCTTACCTGCCCCCTGTGGTGCTGCTGGTACCGGTCCTCCACTTTCAGGGTGCACTGCCTGGTCCTGTGCTGCAACGGCCCTGGCCCACCTGCAGTCCTCCAGGCCCTGGAAATGGAAAGAAGACAGGTGTACATCAGTAAATGACCACAGCAGCATCCCCCCAGACCTCTGTGCACGTGGTGTGCCCCTGCCTGACACGTCCCACACACCAGCACAGCTGCATCGCAATGCAGGCAACAGGTGGCAATGCCACTCCATGATGTGCATGATGACAATATACCCCACTGCAGGGCATGCCAGGCAGCAAAGCCAACACCACAGTACAGCACCAGGGCAGACATGCAACATGGGATGACTTACCTGGTTGGGGCACTGCACCATGTCTGGCACATGCCTGAAGCCTCTTTAGGTGGTCAGGGTCCCGTCTCATGAGGTCACCATATTTGTGCCTGCACTGTTCTGCAGTTCTGGGCACCCCAGTCCTCAGCTCCAGATTGGCAGAGATAGCCTGCCACACATTGCCCCTGGCCTGCTGCAGGGGCACCTGGCTATAGAGCTGTGGTCTGTGGGGCTTCACATGGGCCACCAAGTTTGCAAGCTCCACATTTGACCAGTTATGGGTATGGCATCCCCTACCCTGTGCCATAGCAATTGCTCCATTTTGGTGGCAAAAATGGTGGGAGCAGTGGCACATGTCTGCCACAGGTGCGGGATGTGCGATGCATGGGAGACTGCGCAGTGCCCACCAAACGCACAGTGCTGGCCATGTACAGTGGGCATGGCTAGTGGGGTCGTGGGGTCATGATGAGGACCCAGGGGTCAAAGGTCAGCAGTTAGTGCACAGTGCACATGGGCATGATAGGGAACATGCCATCATGTGCAAAGTGAGCGTTGCCGGCCATGAGCAGCTTGCACAGTGCTGATACATCACACTGTTCACGCATCTTGTGTGACTGACACCATGACAGAGCAGTGCACATGTGCACTGCAGGCCCATGCACCATGCATGCCTGGGCATTGCACCGCCACTTGCTCCGGTGCAATATCTCGATATTCAGATGCCGCATGCAAATGAGCTCATCAGCCAAAGCGTGGCACAGTGGGGTGCATTAGCATATCATTAGCATTACGCACAACCTCATTTGCATGCATTGCACCTCATAAGTGCTATTGACCAGCACAGGCCATGGATTGGTATTGCAACCTTGATAGGTAAGTGATGGATGCCGCAGCAGCACACTGGGAGCAGACAGCACTGCAGGGTGGGATGGACCAGGGAGATGCTGCCACTCACACACTGTGCTGTCCATGTCCGCAGGAGGCAACATGTCGGGACAAGAGGAGGGCAAGGAGTGGGGCCGTGCATGGAAGCGCAAGCCCAACTTCATGAAGGGTGAGACAGATGCCCTGTTTGAGGCCTACCTCGAGAGGGAGGCCCTGTTGAGCGGTGCCGCGGGTACACCACAGGTCAGGGCTGCTGCATGGGAGGAAGTGGCATCCTATGTGAACCGGCACGGCAGCCATCAGCTGTCAGCACAGGATTGCCACAAGAAGGTTGGGACTGAGAGGTGGTGCAATAAGGAGAAGATGGCAGCCATCAGGGCATCCCGTAATGCCACTGATGGAGGACCGGCGGATGCACCCACACTGACACTGACAGAGGAGTTGGTGGCAGCCACCATGCATCACACCACGGTGGAAGGTGTGTCAGGAGGAGGCTTCCAGATGGGTGGCAGCCCATCACTGCATGGTATGTATGCTGGGCAGGCACAGCTGGTGGTCCAGAGGGTGCATACACAGGCATGCTTGCATGCATGTGGGTGTCCTGCATGCCATGTGCATGTGTGCACACCCATGCACATACCATGCTGCAGGGCACATGCAGAAGCAGTGTTCAGGGTGGCAAATGTGGGCATAGCATCACTGACAAGCAATCCTCCTCTTACATCATCAGCATGCCTCCGTGCAGAGGATGGGGTGCCGGCAGCAGCAGCAGCCCACCGTAGATGCCGGTACGGCCCCGGAGGATGAGCCATCTAAATCCACTGACATCTGGGGGTCCAACAGGCTATGGCCCAGCACCACAGTGCCTGTGAATGTCCTAGGCCTAGGGTCGGACAAAGCCCTGGATGTGATCCTATAGGATGCCAGCCTTGGTGTCCTGTGTGCAGAGACACAGATCGGGTTGGGGTCTGACTCTGATGATGACTACACACACCTCCTGGACAGCATGAGTGCCAAGATGGGCATGTCACCCCTGCTGGCATCACAGTCCAGTACCGTGCCCAGTGCTATGCCAGCTGTGGCACAGCTGCCTGCCACCACTGCAGGTGCAGCAGTGTTTGTTGCCACAGATGTGCCCTGCAGTGGTGGTGGTGCAGTCTTGCAGGCACAGAGTGGTGTACAGCAGACAGAGGAGCGATGGCAGCAGGCTGCGGGTGCCATTAGGCAGCTGAACACAGGGTCCACCGTCGATGCGCCTGCCATACCCATTCCCTCTGTAGACCCCACTGTGCAGCATCCACCAGAGAGGAGGGCTGTGCAGCATGGCAGGTCACCCCCAGAGGATCAGTGTCCCATCCAGGAGTCCCAGGATGTGGACCATCTGGCTGAGCACACCCGGCTGCTGTGGGCATCCATTCAGCAACAGATGTAGCTTGCTGCTGGTGTGCATGCACTGCATGTGGAAGTGTGCCAGTTAGCTGAGTAACAGGACAGGAGCACTGTGCAGATCCTGGAGGGGATACAATGCATGCAGGAGGCCATGCCTGCATCCTTGGATCACATTGCCAGTGCGATTGCAGATGGCTTTGCGCTGCTGGCTGCCACAGGGAGTGGCCATGCACAGGAGACCCCCACAGTGTGCTGTCCACCCCATGGACCCGGTGTCAGGTGACCCCATCATAGTCAATGCTGGGCTCAGATGTAGGCATCCCCAGCATGCCCAGGGTGCACTTGTTTGGGTGCCTGCACACCCCTGTGAGGACACAGTCACAGTCCTGCACTTCCACCCCTGGGGGGCTGTTGGACACCCCAGGCTGATGCGCAACCTGTGGCTGCTGATTTACCCCAGCAAGGCTGACCCCATGGCCATGGTGGCCATGGTACCATGTGGCTTCCCTGATCTGTGTGCTGCCCTAACCGTTGTCTGCAGCTGCTGCCCTGTGCACCCATGGGTGGTGTGTATGCACCATACAGATGGTGGCACACCTGTGTGATGTACTGCATGCTGCCTGTGTGTGTGCACGCCATGCTGCTGGACTGAATGGTGTGGGCCTGATGAGGGCAGTGTAGCACTGGTTGTGCCTGTGCACCGGTGCTATGCATCTGAACCACGCCATGGTCCAATGCCTGGGTGGATGTGTGTGTGTGTGTGTGTGTGTGTGTGTGTGTGTGTGTTGCTGTGTGATGGTGTGTGCCACTGACTCCCCTCCCTCTGCATCACATCTCTGTGTGTGCATGCCCCTCACCATGCACATCCCTGCATATGTGTTGTACCTGTCTGTGTGGCCCATGCATGTGTACCGCACCACTTACCTGTGTCCACCAAAGTGTTCCTGTGTGACAGTGTTGCAGTGGCATTGTGCCTGCTGCAGCAGTCGGGGGTCCCTCCACCCAGGGGGTGGCTGTCCACCACCCTCCGGCCCATTGCCTCCATTGTCCCCACTACTACTGCCCTTATCAGCCTCAACAGCTATCCCACAGTCAATGGCCATGTTGTGCAGTATGCAGCAGGCCAGGAATAGGCCACAGGCATTCAATGGGCTGTACTGTAGGGCACTGCCTGACCTGTCTAGGCAATGAAGTGTGCCTTCAGCATGCCAAAGATGCACTCGATGATGTAGCATGTGCTGGTGTGTGCCTTGTTGTGCCATTCCTCTGCTGGGGACGAGCAGCCAGGGCCTCAGCAGGTATGCACTATCACCTGTGTGGAGAATGATATGATTAGCCCTCTGCTATGCTGTGCTTTGCCCCTTGCCTATCCCTAGTGCCCATGTCACCAAGCACACCCTGCCCACCCCCATCCCCAGGACTGCTCTGCCCATTGCACCTTGCCCATGCCATACTCACCCACTAGGTGACCTGTGGGGATGTCCCCACATTCAAATCTCTGGTGCAGTGCAGAGCTGTGCCAGATGGATGCGTCATGTGCACTCTCAGGGTGTGTGGTGCAGACATTGCTGATGCACCCCTTGGCATCGCACACCACCTGGCAGTTGTTGCTCGGGCTCCCCTTCCTGTTTATATAGGCCAGTCCCTCAGGGCCAGGTGGCATGTGGATTCCCATGTGGGTGCAGTCAATGGCCCCAATCATGCCAGGCATGCTTGCCACCCTGTGGAAGTCTTGCATTATTGCTGTACGCTCCATCTGTGTGCTGAGGAAGTGGATGAATTCCAAAGCATGTGTCAGCACAGCATTGAGGAACTGTGTGAGGAGGCGGGACATGGACAACTGGGTGATGCCTGTGGTGTCCCCTGTTGGTCTTTGGAAGGTGCCTGCGGTGAGCAGGCACATGATGGCAGTCACCTTCATCTCCACGGACATGGCGTGACTCCATCTGGTGGGTGCCTACATCTCCTCACTGTACAGCTCACAGAGCTGCCTCAGAATGGCCCTGTTCAGGTGGTACTGGCCCACAATCTCAGTGTCACTATAGTTCTCACAGGTGATGCAGGCACGGTACCACCTGCATCAGGCATACCACCAACGGGCCCTTCATCGGCCATGTAGCTGTTCCTCCTGCCTCCTCACATCCCTCATTACTGCCTCCATCATGAAGGGTGCACTATCCATGGCTCCTGCTGTCCACTGTCCACCTGGGCAATTGACTACTGGCTGTGTGCCACCCTGGTATACAGGTGTTGTGTCTGTGTGTGTGTGTGTCTCTCTCTCTCTCGCTCTCGCTCTCTCTGCCCCCCTCTCTCCCTCTGCCACACCACCTGTCTGTCCCTCTCCCTCTGTGTCTGGGCTTGTCTCTGTCTGTCTGTCTCTCTCTCTAGCTCTCCCTCTCACTCCCACTCCAGGTGCAACTTCTGTCTGTATGTTTGTGTCCTGTTTTTATAGGAACAAGTCTGTCTGGAACAACTTTGATTTGCTCCACACTTGCACCATGGTTTCATGGTTGAATATGCCATTGCACTGGATATTCATGGGAATGCCCACTGCACTTGCGCTGCATACATTATAGTTGCACATTGGAGCAATGGGTTTTGCACTGCGCGATGGCTCCCACTGAATATGGCTCCTCGGCGCAATTCCATACTTGAGCTGGCGCAACTCGGTTGTGCATGCTGAATATCCAGGCCTAAATGTATATAGTGTGTGGCAATTTTTTTGTCTAAAAGGCTTCTTTATTTTGTGAGCTAAGTGGGGGGGGGAGCTGGCTCACACGGTCATCCCGCTTAGTGAGCGTAAAAAACATTTTGGCTACTGACTTTTAAAATTTGAACTGGCACAGGGATAAAAGTTTAACAGTGTGAGACATGGCAGGTTGGAACTTTTTATTTCCTGGTCATCTATTGAAAGTTAATGTACCCCTTCCCAGCTAGAGATGCAGCAAATTTTAATTTCACTGGTGAAGTGCCACAAAGTGGCCACTTCGCTTTGTCATTCCGCTACTCGAAGTGGCCAGTATGAAAGGCTCACTTCACCTTGTGATTATTACTTCACATTGTCATTCCACCTCAACGCGAAGTAAGGCGAAGTGACAACAATATTGGCAGCCCCCCCACACGTCACATGGCTTACAGTACTGTAAGTCACATGCTTTAGCCAGGCATGAAGGAAGTGACTCATGCAAGGAGATGCTTTCACTTTCTCTGGTGCAGAGGGAGAGAGAGGAGGCAGTGAGATTGTGAGAGCAGTTTGGAGAGATATATATATATATATATAGGGAGAGAGAGGGGGGGAGAGAGACCCAACAGCTTTTTTAAAAGCTACAGTTGTTTGTGTTTTGTGTAGACTCTTTTTTAACTTAATTTGTTCCTGCAAATTTCTTTTTTTCTTACTTTTATAAGTTGTTGTTTGTCTGTGTCTGACTGTGTGTGTACCTGTGTTCTGTGTGTGTGACTGTTTTGTGTCATTGTTTGGACCAAGGGAGGGCAGTCAACTGAGTTGAGTGGGTCAAGCAGAGATGGAAAAAGGTCAGGGAATGTCTTGGGCGGCGGCAGTTCCGGGACCTTGTTGTGGCAAGGGATGAGTGCACACACATCATGGCATGCCTGGGTCATGTTGGACCAGATAAAAATCTTGTGTCCCCCCCAGGACCACCACCTCCTCAGGCAGTGGCACCACCACCACCACTAGCACCAGCTCCAGCTCATCCTGAGCAGGATGTACCTGCACCCCTGACCCCAAGTTTGGAGCCCCCCTCAGCACTGTGACCAGGCTGCCAGTGCATCTGGCAACCCATCACCTGTGCCTAGTCCTCCCCGCACCTCCCTGGTTTGGGCATTTTTTGATTGTGTTGGGGGGGACAGCACCCTGGTCTGGTGCCACATTTGTAAGGTGGAGCTGAGCCGTAGTCCTTGGGGACTCACCTGGGGACTGGGGGCCAGTGCACCCACATGAACAACCACCACCAGGTAAAGTGGCAGGCTGCCACAGAACAGGCCAGGCCTGCACCTGCTGGCCCTTCTGTGGCAGAGGAGGTGGCTGTGCATGGCCCTAAGAGGAGGAGGGCCACAGCAACACCTGTTGCTCCACCAGCACCACCCCCACCACCACCAGCAGCTGCAGCACCTGTGGACCCCAGAGAACTGCCTGTAAGTCAGGTAGACATCGCAGTTCACAACGAATGAGAGGGTGAGTGCTGTTGAGCAGCAGTTGGAGTGGATAGAGGGCCATCAATTGCAGATTGTGTCCATGCTCCAACTGCTGCTGGACCACCATGGGATCCCGCACTAGTTTTTTTTTCCTTCCACCATGTCCCCCCGCTGTGTCATAAGAATGTATTCCTCCACCACCCCTGTATCTAGTTATGCACTTTTTTTCTTGCTTTCTGTATGCATGACACTTTGTATCCTGTCCTTCTTCCTTCTATTAAGTGTGTGTGTGCTGTTTTGGTTTTCTTTGTTTTAAGTTAAAATGGTTTGTCCCTGCCATCATTATTTCAACTTAAAGTAGTAGTCTAACCCAAATTTTAATAAGCGTATGTTATGTAGACCATTTTGATGTGCATGTAAAGTTCATCCCCTAGTGTGTCCTTCCCTCTGTCAGCTATTAGGAGTTTTTATTAAATTAGTAGATTGTGTCATCATGTTAAATCACTTTATTGCCTTTATTGCTCCGACAATGCTCCCTGTGTCATGTGAATGTGATGTAGCATAGTCCATCGATTTACCAAATGTACAGTTCACAATGGCAGAGCTGTGTAACTGGCTAGCAGTTTTCATACAGAAACCCCACTCAGCTAGGTCTGAGGTGCATTAACAGTTACCATTTAGTATCACTGCATAAGAACAGTTACACAGCTCTGCTGTTGTGCATATGATAAATCTATGGGCTACGCTACATCATTGTCACATGACACAGAGTGCAACGTCAGAGCGATGAAGGCAGTAAACCAATTTTACTTGAAGAAGATCCACAGGGCTCATAAAACTGCTATAAAGAGAGCAGGCTAATTTAGTAAAAATTCCTAATAGCAGTCAGAGTGAAGGACGCAGTAGGATTTTACATACAAAAAAATCAGAAGTGCTCTGCATAACATGTTTTTTTCAAATTCTGTGTTGACTACTCCTTTAACAAAACCAGAAAGACATAACTCCGCATGAATAGATACCACCAAAAAAGTTTCACTGCTACTGCAACTGTATTTATGACAAAACAAGGAGCACAGTAATGAGCCTTGAATTTGCTGGTTAGGCCTTCAATGGTGTGCCTAATGAAGGCTTAAGTAGTAAAACACAGTGGTCATTTGTGTGTGCCTTGTTTTGCCATTAATAAAGTTGCAGTATCATTGAATGTTTTTTGTGGCATGTATTCATACATATTTTGGTTGCCTCAGCAATATTTCATGTCTGTTGGGTACAGTTTGTTGAAAAGCAGGAGTTTTTTGTGCTATTATCTCCTAAAAGTCATGTGTGCACTATGACTGAAGTTCAAACTGGCTCAAGACCTCTGAAAACATATAATTTTGTCTACTGCTGCTGATGGTACAAATAAAATATATGTTATATATTCTTAATAGCATAAATACTGCAACAAGTCAGTGTACATATGTTTGCAAGAAGCTGGCCAGTGTTTGCACACACAGGAAAGTACACTGACTGCACACATGCAGTTTAACACAGTATAATTGCAGACCAGTGCTCACAAGGGAAGGCAAACAAACAAAATTGACTTAAGTTACAGATGGAGATTTGGCCCTAAGGAGATGCAAATGCACAGACAGATTAAGATTGCGCTGCGCCCTCAAAAGACAAAGACACAAAGGCATAACAACACCTAACCAGTGCTCACAGGTCACAAATCCAAATCTGGAAACGAATACCTTTTGCCAGTTGGGGGGGGGAGTGCATGGCAGTAACAGTCCACTACCAGTAAAGATACCACAACGCAGCACAAAAAAATCATGCAGGTGCGGTGGATAGCAGGTTCACACTGCTGCAATTACTCTGTGGCACAATAAAAGGTGTCTGATTTGATGGCTTGCATCGCACACACACACACACTACAAGTAATGCATTGCAAATTGAAAACTTCAGTAATATAGCCAAATCTTTTAAACAAACTGAAATTATGCACTGCTGCACCACAACAATCAGTAAAGAAAGTCAAGAACTACTGAAAATATTACTGTGTTTACATTAACAAATTTATGCAAGAAAAATATAACCAAAACAGAAAGACCTCCTTTTTCTCCCAGTTAATCTACCTATACCACAGATACGCTCCTCCCCCAAAGCACACAGTGTCTGTCAGTACACGGACTGAATATTCTAAATTAACATTCAAAATCCACACACAAACAATAAACAGTCGATGATATGAACACAAGAGGGTTTCCTACAATCGATGTATTAAATTTTGAGAGGAAAAAATGACTGAAAAAGGCTTTTTTAATAACTTTTAGAGGTTTTGAATCACAGAGCTCTGACAGCAAACTGTCTCCAGCTACCACTACACACACACACACTACACAGAACTGAGGCTGTACAGAACAATCTGGAACTCATGTGACCTGCAATCCCATGAATCACTGCAAAATTCACCTTGAAGCTCAATTACAAGGTGAAGTAATGTGAAGTACATTGATTTCAATGTACTTTGCCTTAAAATTGGTGGAGAAGTGGTTTGGGGAAGGTGGAGTAATGAGAAGTAATGCAAAGTCATTGGTTTCAATGGACTTTGCGTTCCTCATTTTGACTCAAAGTACTCTGCTTCGCATTGCTGATTACTTTGCGGATTGTGCATTACTCTGCAAATCACTTTGCAGAGCGAATTTTGGCCACTTCTCCCACAACTATTCCCGGCAGAGGTACCAGCCTATCAAAGATCAGGAAATAAAAAAAAAACATTTTCTAACAAGGATTAATGTAAGGCTCTCAGATTGTAGCATTTCTGTGACCCTTTTTATGTTTCCTTGTGCTTGTGCAAGAAACATTTTGTCACAGAGAATGGCATTTTAGAGGTGTGTCACTGACTAGCCCAATGCAGGGCAAGCTACATTGGGCCCGTCCTTGACAGACCAATGACCACGAAAGCTGAGTATGATGGTGGTCAAAGTTGTACGGGTGGAAACTTTGTGTACTTGAAAGGACTGAAGTGCTCTAATGACAGAGCACTTCAGTACTTTCATTTTCATAAAGCCAGCCAACAAGCAGCTGAGTGGCTTTAATTTTTTTTTTTACTATAACATGTCCTGTAACAAAACAAACCCTCCCACTCCCTCCATTTGTGTGCCATCTGCCCCATCCTCCGTTTCCCGACCTGGCACCAGTGTTCTTTAGAGAAACTCTCCCATTCCCCCCTTTGTGGACTGTCCACCACTACCCTCCGTTACTGTTCTGGCACTATCCACAGCTCCGCCCCCTCCACACCACCGCCAGGGTCACTTCCCACATCGTCTGGCTGTCCTGCTCCTCCTCATCCTGCAGTATGCACTGTCTCTTTGGAGCTCCTATTCTTGATCTCAGTCACGCTTGTGACTCAACCCTCACAGCTCCGATCCATGCTTGTGACTCAACCCTCACAGCTCCGATCCACAAAAACAGGAAGGCATTGTCTCACCTCTTCTTTTCATCTCACACTCTCTCTGTGAGCCTCTCTAGCTCTAAAGCAAGGCAGTGTCTGAGAGTCCCTTCCTACCTGCCATAGAATGCCCTGTGAGCACCTCCACTCCACCAAATAACATGTCCACGGGTTCCTCTCCCCACCCACTAATGGAGTGGCCAGGAGTGCCCCATTCGCACTAAGAAACATAGTGTCCACAAGATAAAAGACAAAGAACCTCTGTGCACAAGCACTGAGACAATGGTTACCCCAAAGGGCATTGGCCAGGAAGCCAAGTTTCAAAGAAAAACAAAATCACACATGCCCCCATAATGCAGAGCATCATGGGCTACATATGCAAATCACCACAGAATATTATGCTGGTTCAACTTTAAGCAGAAATGCATGGTGCCTAAAGGCCTCTCACGCAGTTTGCAAAGGGTGCCAACAGAAGACACAGACATGTGTTTCATCCTACCAGGACTCATCAGTATGCCTCATCTGCTTGACACCCCAGTGGAGTGAACCAGCTACCCTAAGATGGTCTATCTGGATTATGTTGTGGTGAACTCAATTAAAACATAAAACAAGTTAAAAGACAAAGAACCTCTGTGCACAAGCACTGAGGCAATGGTTACCCCAAAGGACATTGGCCACAAGCCCTTTCCGCATTTGCTAATGCAATGTCCACCATCTCCGCTCCATTCTCCACTAAAGGAAATCATGTCTGCCAGCCCTGTCTGCTCCACTTGACTGCCCAGGCCATGTTCAAGTGAATGCCTTTCTCCAAGAGTCAATCCCACTGTCCAATGCTGTCACACTTCTCCTCTCCACAAATCCATCTCCAGCGCCACCTCCATGAGTAAGTCCATTTATTTTTGTTATTGTGTGGTGGCTTAAATACAATGGATTACACAGTGGGAAAATTTAAAAGTGCTGTCAATGAACTGAGTCAATGCACATGCCCAAGTGTGTGCCTTTCTCCAGGAGCCAATGTCACTGTCCAATGCTGTCACACCTCTCCTCTCTGCAAACCCATGTTCAGTGTCACTTCTGTGAGTAAATCCATTTATTTTTGTTATTGTATGGTGGCTTGAATACAATTGATTAAACGGGGAGAATTTAAAGCTATGTCAATGAACTGAGTCAGACAGAACTTGTTATAAAGTCCCAACTTGTTAGCAGGGTGAACCATACACTACATTTAAATGGAAAAGCCTGTAGGCAGGAAAAGAACATAATTCTGAATGTACTCACATCTTGATTTGGGAGGGGGGTATTTTAAAAGTCTCTGAATCAAGATGTGAGTACATTCAGAATCCTGTTCTTTTAATGCCTACAAGATTTCACTAAACACAGTTTATAGATCACCCTTCCAACAAGTTGCCACTTTACAGCTAGTTCTGTCTGGCTCAGTTCATTGACATAGCTTTCAAATTATCCCCTGTGTAATTTATTGTATTTGAGCCAGTCATACAGATTACACCTTTTATTTAGAAGAGTTCCCTATATTAAAGAGCTGCTATCTTCTTGAGTCTTTCTGCCATCTCACCTTTGGCATTGGCAAATGCTTGTTAATATTGCCAGCAGTTCCACTAAAAGAACAAAAGATAAACTCTAATAGATCCCCCCCTCAAAGACCAAGCTCTACTGAGCAAAGTGCAGGGGCATTGGGGTCAACTACCTATTTGGTTTGTTAAGCAGAAGCAGCCATAGTGTACTTTGCACAGCTGTTGATTTTACACTGTTTATCTTTTGCACTTTTCTTGAGACTTCTGGCAATAAGAGCATAAGAACATACAAGAATCAAGAAGAAGAATCAGCATTTATATAGCGCTTTTCATACACAGTGTATCCCAAAGCACTTTACAAGCAATGCTAGACTGGTAGTGAAGTGACTGAATTTGTGGTGGTGGCCATATCACACATCATCACCCACACACAGCCTGGATAATTGCATGAATCAGTTTATGGGAAGGGGAATGTTGGCCAGGACACCGGGAATGTTCCCTACTCTTTGCGAAGAGTGCCCTGGGTTCTTTTACTTCCACCAGGACACCCACCAGGATGGGCAGAAGGGACCTCAGTTTAACATCTCATCTGAAAGACGGCACACCCCGGCAGTACAGCACCCCCAATACTGCACTCGGATGCCAGTGATTTTTAGGTGCAAGTCCAATCCCAGTGTGGGATGAGAACCCATGACCTTCTGTTTCAGAGGTGGATGTGCTACCACCTGAGCCACGCTGACATCCATATGGTGCTATGCATGAAGTGGGTGGGTGTACATGGTAAAATCGCATACCCCGCCCTCCGCTCTGCGCACCCGCAGACAGGAGTGCCATACTGGCAGTCACTAATGCCAGCCATCTGTCCATGGCTCCTCTCCCCCAGTGTGCAGGACTCTGCAGGGTGACAGGGGGCAGAGTCACAGACCCTGGTGGGCATCCAAGGGGCTGCTCATCTTGGGTCCAACAGTGACTCCCTCGCACAGTGAGGTGCCAGTCCGGGGTAGTGCATGCCTACTGAAGGCACCCGGACCCGCATGGCATGGCCCCAATGGCCAGTTAGTACACTGGCCCAGCCCTTGCCAAACAGCACTGGTGTAAAGCAAGACTCTGGCATTGGGACCCACCTCCAGCATACACGCCCACGATGGCAGCCATGCCCCAACCACAATGTGGCCATACCCCTGTACCCCCAATCCCCCAGAGGTGGGCATGTGCCACAGTCCATTCCCCCCACAACATCATGGTTCTACTGCTATGCTGCCATTTCGGGAATTCACTCATTCCCATGCCCCTGCCCTCTCTGGCTGCCTAGTGGGCAGGGGAAGCATGGAGAACACTGTCCTGGTCCCCTGGTGTCTAGCTGTTGGAGACCATGGGGACATGCAGTGGGTTATGGCAGGGTCCTTGCTGCCATAACCTGTGCCCAGCTCCACACTGATGCAGCCAGCACTATGCAGTTTAGTGCACACTACATTGTGTTGGCACACCCCCAGAATGCCCCCAGTGCGGTGTGGTCCACGGCCATGGAGAATCGGGTGCATTGGGTCTGCACCCCCCCATTTGTGGATCCCATGTTGGGGGCACAATGGGTGTGGTGTGGCTACATTCCCAAGATATGCAGCGCGTAGCCACTCCACCTCTTCATGCATAGTACCCATAAGAAGAAGCCAGCGGATGGTGACCACGTGATCCATCTAGTCTGCCCCAAAATTTCTACCCCCTCCCTGTTTTATTATCCCTTCAGGTGCCTGCATTGCCTGTCCCATGCTAGTTTGGGTTACTTTTACCCATGTTGATCAACTTACACTTCTTGGTGTTAAATTGTAACTGACATATTCTTGACCACTCTTCTAATTTCTTGGGATTGGCTTCCATCCCAGAGGCACATTCATCGATGTCTACCCTGTTGCAGAGTTTTGTATCATCTGCAAACAGGAAGACCTTCCCTTCAAGTCCATCAGCAATGTCACTGATGAATATATTGAAGAGGATATGGACAAGTACTGACCCCTGTAGCATGCTGCTGCTGGTTACTCTGCCCTCGTCTGATAATGCCCCATTGACGAGGACTCTGTGTGACCTATTCTGAAGCTAGTTCTTAATCCAGCTGACTATTTTATGGTCTATACCTGTGTGCTCTAGCTTTTTTTGGCTAATCTCCTATGGAGAGCAGTGTCAAATGCTTTGCTAAAATCTAAGTAAATCATGTCCACTGCACCACCTTGGTCCACTGTTCTAGTACCCAATTGAAGAAATCCACCATATTCATTAGCCATGAGCACCCAGCTGTGAACCCATGCTGCTTTGGGTCGAGTCTTCTGTTTTCCCTTAGGTAGTCTACTGTCCTCTCCTTAAGCAATACTTCTATAATTTTACCCACCACTGAGGTTAGGCTGACAGGATGGTAGTTACCTGGTTCTTGTCTGCTTCCATTCTTGTGCAAGGGCACCACTGTTGCCCTTTTCCATTTGTCTGGTACTATACTACTTTCTAGCAACTTATTGAAAAGTTGAATGAATGAATGAAATTTATTTTTATACAGGTAATAAAATTGTTAGGGTATCACCCTATTTACAACAATCTCCTGTACAAAACATATAAAAGCAATACAAACATACAGACATTGAACATATCATTTCTATCACATACAACACATTACCACGATGAAGAATACTTTTTAAAACAAATGCAGGTATGGTGCAAGTGCTTTTTCAAGGCATTTTGAAATGTGCAATATGGAGAACTACTTTTTAGTTTGTTTGGCAATTCATTCCAAGTTCTGGATACAGAAGTCTGAAATATGGCACCCCCAAATCTATTATATGATCTGACAGTTGGAATATTTAAATTATTATATCTCAAATTATGTCCCTTATCCACCTCATGAATAAGGTTTACAGTACACTATTGTTGGGTATTTTTTGTTTGATAAATTGATTTATGACACCAGTTTAATCAGATGTAACTTCTTTTTTCTTCTGGGTGCAACCAACCTAAATTGTCATAGAATGTACAATGAAGAATCCTGTGTTTACTCTTCATTATGAATTTTGCCTATTTGTAATAAAGTTGGTTTAATTTATTTAATTCAGTTTTGTTAGCATTTCTATATACTATCAAACCATACTTCATCACAGAAATTAACATATGATTCACAAATTTCTTTCTAGTCTCAGTTGTTAAACAATTGGCCACTCACCTAAGGCCTCATAGTTTTTGACTGGCCTTTTTAACAGTTAATTTTATATGTTCTTTGAAATTTAATTTGTTTTCCATCACAACCCCCAGATATTTATAACTAGTTACGTTTTCCATCCTAAGTCCATTGCTAAACCTCACCTCCAATGTCCCACCCTGGAGATTTTTATTGCCAGATTGGAAATATAGACATTGTGTTTTTTCTTATTTAACAATAGGCCAGATGTCTCAAACCAAACCTCCATACTACTCAGATCTTCCTGAAGTTTTTGTTCCAGGAGGGGGAGAATGCACATGGATGCCACCAATATGGCGTCATCCGCATACAGTCGCACACTGCTATTTTTAATATTCCTTTCCAGGGCATTAACATACAGTAGACATTAAAAAGAAATGGGTCCAGGATGGAGCCCTGTGATACCCCCTGTATTTTCCACTTCATTTGTGTAACACAGGTACCAATAAATAACACATTGTTTCCAACTGGATAAATATGGCTTAAACAAATACAGTGGTTCCTGAAGAACAATCTCTCCAACATTGTCTGGTGGTTAACCAAGTTGAAGGTTTCCCTGAGGTCCATGAAAACCACCCCCATTTCACTCCCCAAATTCATGGAAGAAGTGATTAGGTTGTTGAACTCTCTGAGGTGCCTGTAGACCTCCCAGTCCTAAACCCAAGTTGAGCGGCAGACAATAAATCACAATCCTCCAAATATTGGTTGATTTGCCTATGCACCATCCTCTCCAATACTTTAGACATGGTGAACAACAGGACTATAGGTCTACAGTTAGATGGTTCAGTTGCCTCTCCTGCTTTATGTATTGGCCCCACTTGCCCTGTCTTCCAAATATCTGGAAAAATCCCACTACACAGACTCCAGTTAAACAAATAGGTCAAAGGGGTTGCCAATATATTAGCACCTATTTTAAGAAAATTGAGCTCTATTCCATCAATACCTCCTGCTTTATTGCATTTTAAATTCCTTAACTCCTTCTTAACTTCCTTTGCTGTCAGTCTTCTAAACCTAAAGGGTGGAAGAGAAGCTTTTGTTTGTCCTGAAGTTTCTACATCTTTTGGCTCAAGCATTTTTACCAAGTCTGGCTCTATGATATCTTTTGTATCTCTATTTGGAGAAGCTATTTTTAAATCTGGAAGATTTATAAAGTAATCATTTAGCACCTCTCCTACCTCTTTCTGTTCCAGTATCAATTTACCGTAATTTATTAATTAAATCTGATTGGACTCTACTAGTGGTTGTTGCACTTTTTTAGCACATCTCCAGAAATGTTTTGGATTATTTGACTGTTCAAATTATGTCATGTGGTACTGTATCTCTTTTTTGCTAACCTAGTCTTCTCTATGCTTTTATTTTGCCATATGTTATATGTATTCTGGTCATATATATTTTTTGTTCTTCTTTCTTTCTTCCATAACCTATTTGTAATCCTTAACTGAGTTTTAAATTTGTCTGTAATCCAGGGGAGATTATTGCCATCTATTCTCCTTTGTAACGTATTATCTGTATTAAAGTATTTGTGAAATCTTGCACTGCTAAATTAATAATTGGAATAAGGTTTATTCTATCTCATCTAATTGAATATAAGCGTTCCCTGAAACAGTTTATATTAAATTGCTATAACTGCCTCATCCATTTAAATTTTGGTTCAATTCTACTTTGTCTTTTCCATCTTATCATACACATTACTGGACAATGGTCACTTAAATTTTGGGGCATTACTTTTGACTCAGGTATATCAATACCCTCAGAATTAAAAATTAAGTCCAGGATTGATCCTGGAGTCAAAAGTTGAGAAAATCTAGTAGGTTCCTGAATTACTTGTTTTAGACCTTGGGGGACAAAAGAGTCTTTTAGTTTCTGACCCTTGTTCTGCCCCGATCCTACATTAAAGTCTCCTGTAAGAACCAACTTCGAGTCTTTTACTGTGTCAAATAATACTTAAAATCCACCCAGTTTTGTTTTAGGTGGGGCATAAATTTTCCGAATTATCAATTTAAGTGATACTATTTCAATTAAGAGGCAGTCCATTCCTTCAATACTTTCAGACAGAATAGTTTTAAAGCTTCCCAGATGTTCCCCAATATACATCATCACTCCTCGCCCTCTACTTTCTCTGTCTAATCTTTGGCTTTTATAATTTTAATTTGGACTTCCTTGTTTTCCACCCCCTCGTGAAGCCACATTTCAGTTAAACCCATTATATATGGCTTCTCTTTCTGCATTCAACCCCTTAGTTCATTTATTTTAAGAACAACACTGCGTGAATTTTCCTGGATAATTTTTTAATTTGTAGCCTTACCAGGCCCTGGATTTGGCTCTATGCCCTCACCCAACACCAATAAAAGAACCAAATATGTCCTACTCATTTTCTTACTGTCCCCATTTAGCATTGTTTTTACCATGTGTGTACTTGGCCTGTGTATAATTTCCATACATTAGAAAAATGATTTCTTCTATTTACATATAAGGGTTTGAGCATTTGGACTGTCATAACAAGTGGCAACACACTTTCCCTATTGTTAACTTGTTTAGGGCTCCCTTTCAACTCGTGTTTCACGCCCAATATGTAGCCCATAAGGCCAAAACCCCACATCAATATTATAATCTTCATATTAAATACAGTTAAATATAATGTATTTAGCAAACTAAATTAACCTACACTTTAAACAGTATAGTTTCCTAATACAGGTCAAACTATCTAAAAGTCACACTCGGTGCTAAAATCCTCAAGGAACTAACAAACCCCCAATATATGCTCATATAACTCTACCTGAACTCAATTAAACTTAAATTTCCACTAAATGAAAACAAAACTACATTTTTTATAACACAGCCTCCCTGCAGCCTCTTGCTGTAGACTCTTGCTGGTGACTCTCACCACTCCAGCAAGAGCCACTCATGCGAAGATCCACTCCATAGAGAGCCACTAGTAATAGTGTACTTTTATATTTTGTTGCCCCTCCTCCTTCCCACGTCACCACCAGCTCCCGGTTCCTGGTCCACCAAGTGCTGCCACAGGTCAGGACCGAAAGATGTTGCTGCTGACATTCAAGGGGGCTCTCAAGCCGGAGGTTACTCAACAACTCATTAAGCCACTCAGTATATGATATTCTGTATCTGACTGGTCTTTCCAGTGGCAAAGCAGAACTCTCTCAGAACTCTCTTAACAGAGACAACAATCAAAGACTGATGGTATCTCTTCTCCTTCACCTTCACCCCAGAATAGTCACCTTCAAGGCAGATTTTAGGTGTAAAATTTTCCTCCAAACCAAGGAAGGGGTCAACCTTGGACTTTATCATGTCCCATAAAGATGCTATCCTGGTGCAATCCCACAATATGTGAAATAAGGACACTTCAGCTAGATTGCATCTAGTGCAGAGAGGGGAGGAGAGATGTCCCAACCTGTGCAATATGACCGGAGTAAAGTAGATATTATGAAGGATATGAAATTGGGTAAGGCATAATTTGTCCTTTTTAATATAAAGATACAGGTCCCCCCAAATCCATTCCCAGTTAAACTTCCTGAGTGGGAAACAAGGCTGAAGTTAATATTTCTTTTTATCACACTTGCACTATATCTAGTAATGTTGCATTGTTATGAATTGGTGGTGTCATACTGTCTTTACCAGATACAGCACCCTGAGCATTAGGGTAAATAACATCACTCTTATTAACTGTTTTGTGCAAGTAATGGTGTACTACTTACACCACAGCATTTGGCAGAAGATCACAAATTGGCACAGTTTGTTCTTGCATGCATTCAGGAATTTAGTAATGTGACTGTTATAAAATGTAACTAATGATGAAAGATCGCAGGACAAAGTAGCCCTTTGTTTGAAGCATGCTGAGTATGCAGATCTTTTCTTTTGCTTTTATTGTTCCATGTTCCTGCCACATTGAGGGCCACTATTCACTGCAGTTTGCCTTCTCTCTATACGAAAAAAATATAACTCTTATCTGTTGCAGCTGAGTGACACATCCATACCCTTGCTTCTATGATGTAGAATAAGGGAAAGTGGACTTTCCATGACCACATTTACTGCGTACACATTTTGCCTATATTGTAAATCACTTACACATCTTTTATTTTCTTTCAATTTAGCTACATCACTAGTTTTTATAATGGCATGCGGTGGTGTTCATATAGTACCACATAGCTTTGAGCCAGTGTACCCTGAAGATGACCAGTCACCAGAGATGGAGAGTAGTGAAGAAAGCAGCAGTGATACAGATACCGTGTCACTGCCCAGTCCATGCATGAGCAACCTGGACTGGTGTCTATGCAAACTGTATCACTATGCCTTCACTGCAGAAATGTTACTGTTGCCAGAAGTCACCATGCACCATGAGAAGGCTACAACTGAGAGGTTATGGTGAACTTCATTGTGTGGTGCACTTCCCAACCTTTGACGCAATATTCCTGCTTGAGGACAATTTACAACTGCTTCTCTATCAGCTGCATCACTTTTGAAGATAAGCACATAGAACACAATGGATAAACAGGTACATCACACTTCCTTTTAGCTGCTTTTCCAGTGGTTTGATTGTTAAAAATAAATATACAAAAACAAGTGCATTTTGCTGAGCTATCAGGCGTATGTTTTGGATGCATTCATCTGCTGATTATCCATGTGAAAGCAAATGTTCACATGTTACTTTGAGAAGCACATGTTTCATCTTTCCCTCGTACACTGCCATACAGTCTCCATGTCAATAATCAGTGCTCCACTGAACCCACCACATGGGCTGCATCTGCATGGTTTCAAAGGTACTATCTGTGACAGAAACCTAAAGGTATTATCACAGGGGAAAGGAACTAGCCACACAGATGTGTGCACAAGTGCAGCTCTGGTACATTTTGAAATATTAGCTTGTGCAACACAATCACTGAGTGATATCATAATGAATATCTAATTGTCATGAAAAGAAGGGTACTTTTTTTTCTAGTGCTTTTTGTGCCATGTTCCACTACTTAGTGTATCGTGGCACATAATACATTACATTGCACATCCACAGGAAAATAATTACATAATAATTACTGGCGACCCCTTTTATCAAACTGTTTTCAAGGCTCTTCAAAATGCCATAATAACTCAAAAATGAGTTATTAGGGCATTTGTGAAACCATCTGTCTCTTTTGTGTGTCACTCATCTGTATTCTGCCTTTTCATTGGCTTGTGCTCTGTGAGTGGTCGGGCTGAATAGCTGGAAAAAATGACGGCTCGTTTTTTGCTTGCTGACGAGCCATTTTTATTTACCACCCTCCCCATCTTTATTCAATTTTTTATTGTTTTATCTGGTTGATCCCACCTTCCAAATGCAAAAGGACTATCTGGTTGATCCTGCCATGTCTCCGGATCAGGAGATGCCGTCGCCAACTCCAAGTTGAATGCTGGACGGACCCCAGTACCAGTCAACAGCTGACTGTTAAAAAAAAAAAAAGGTCAGTCTGAGAGAGCAAGGGAGAAAGAAAGTGTGTGTGTGTGTGTGTGTGTGTGTGTGAAAGACAGTGTGTGTGTGTCAGACAGTGTGTGTGTGTGTGTGTGTGTGTGTGTGTGTGTGTGTGTGTGTGTGTGTGACAGACAGTGTCTGTGAGGCAGTGTGTGTGTGAGTGTGCGTATGTGTTTGTAAATAGCAGATATACTGAGACACAGAGTAAACTCTGCACCAGTAATTATGAAAAATAAAAAATAAGCAACTGTGTGTATATGGATTTTTTTAACACACCCTCGGTGTGTGATGACCTCGTAAACCTCTCGAGCTTCACTCTCGAGATTTATGGGTTATCACACACCTCGGGTGTGTAAAAAAAATCCATAACACACAGTTGCCTATCTATTATTCTCTATATAAAGGTATGTCTTTTATACCTTTGCATTTTAATACCTTCCATAATGGTACAGCATGCCAGTGGAAGGATGACTCATCCCACAAGCACCGCCTGTCCTAGTATTCACAGCACATTTTTGCCCATACATAAATCTGCCCCACCAATGGGGTGCTAAACAGTCTCATTAAGTTTGGTTACCAGCAAAGTTGTGGAAACCTCAAGCCACCACTTAAGAACCACCTATAAATGGCTTGATAATGATGCACTTTAAGTCTTGCTTTCAGTCTTTGAAATGATTTCTTAGCTACTTAAGTATGACTTTGCATGCTATTAATGTTCTGATAATAACTCAAAATGAAGCTTTCTGTGAGGGTGATGTATGTCATTTGCATTACTATGGGAGACTACATTGCTTTCAAACCAAGAGCCCAGGAAAGCTTTGGTACAGCCCAAAAACAAAATCAAAAATTAATTTCTACAATGGAGTAGCACTGGACACCTTTAAGCAATTATAACAAAATGTGTTTGGTTGAGTCTAGTCACTGCTCCCCAATTTAGATCACAAATTATATTGAGAATCTAGTAGGGACACCTATAGTAATGTGAATTGTACCCATGCCCAAGGAATACTGTCATGGATCTTTGATCACTGAGCTAGTCTGATGCCTACAAACAACCCGTTCTTTGTCTTCCATTGCCCATATCAAGTACAGTATTTTCATATTTTCAATATCAGAAAAAAGTAAGTGTGCATTAGATCATGCATGGACAACGATGTTAGCCAGTAGCTTGGTTGTTATAGCACAGTAACATAATTCCTGCAGCCTGTGTTCAATCATCAGTACATTTCATTATTTATGTTGCACTACAATTTGTGTCCTTTATCAAGAAGTAGTATTTCCGGGCAATGCAACTTCTCTTCCAAAAATATGTTACCTGCATTTAACCTCTCTATATTATCTACTCTGTCATTTATTCCACACACCAAATAAGATGTTTATGTGCCACTGTTCTATGACTCTACAGCTTTTACCACACTAGAATTCATAATGCTGTGTTGTGCCATCAGTCTTTTGCCTTTTTAGTAAGCGGCATGTCACAAGGAGACTATTTTGGAAGCTGGTGTGGAAGAAGGTTCTTGAGGTGCCACACATCAAGGACCAACTCAGTGGCTTTTCAGTTTTCCTCTATATGTCCAGAGTAATATGTTACAGGGATTGGAAAACATCAAACAGTAAGAATTACAGGGTGCTAAGTATACAAATACATTGTTTAACTAAAGGGGTGGCACTTGTGAACAGTGAATTACAGTCCCACCAAATCACACAGCTTCTCTCTTACCCATTTATCAATGAAATTATTTGCATGGCAGACTGTCCAAAACTTTACTTCCTCAGTTAATACAGATTGTACCACATGTTAGCTTATCAATCATACATCCTGTGGATATAAGAAAGACGTAGGCTGGTATATCGTCATCGTGTCATCATTCCATCCTGCGTCGTTAATGCCATATACAGGCACTTTCCCACAGCTGATGAGGATTACATTGGATTTCTACCTTTTGAGGGACACTGGGTATTTCCAGAAACAGACCCAGAACATGAACTGCAATGACACAGTTTTCAAGTAGAGTTTATCAAACTTAAGTGCTGAGCCTTATGTTGCACAGCTGCATAATTTGCACAGTTTGTTATAGGTCACACACTGTAATTCATGTCCCAAATTGAAGAACACCATGGGACTGTTTTGTCTAAATATGTATTGTGTCAACAAACAATACAGATTCCTTAGAATGTGTGTGTAGTAGCATATAGTGTTATGAGTGTATTTTGCTTACTTCTAAGCAGCCATTTTATGTTACCCAGTATCCCACAACTGACATCAGGGACACAATATTCAAAAGTTTACGTGGGCACTAATGAGTCTTTGTATGCACAAAACAGGGTATGCACGGGATCACAATATTCACAAGGTGAACATGCAAAGAGGATTTGTGCCCAGACAAAACATAATGTATGCATGTGGGCAAGAGGTTGGGCGTTGCCATGAATAGCCATGCTACCCCATGCTCAGTGGCTTTGCGCATGGCAAAAAGGGTTTAGCATGGGCCTTTAGTGCAGCACAAATAGTGCTAAACAAAACCATGATTTAACACTGGAAAACCCTAGAGGCTGCCAGAAGTAATGCAGCCACCTAGCCAATTGCCCGCTGGGGGAGCACAACTGCTACCCTGTGTGTCCTGGCATCCCCTCAACCAATTGCCAGCCTATAATATACAGATAAAACTCCCTGATGCTAGTGTTCACCCAACACCCACAATCCCTGGCCCATACTGTAAATACAAAATATGGTTTTATGTGACAATGGTGAGTACGAAAGACTGCCAATCACAAAACCACACTAAAATAGAGCCCGTCGTCAAAAGGGTGACTGATATCGCAATGACCATCGCAAATAGCGACAGTCATTACATTCAAACAAAAGAAATGATAAAATAAGTATTTTTATGTGGGGGCTACACCCCACCCCCCCAAACTTAAAATAATCAGCTCCATGGGGGGTGCGGACCCAGGGGGAAGTGACTATTTTTTAAAAATGCAAAAAATGATTTCCCCTGGAACCAGACCTGGACCTGGATCTGCTGGCATCACAAGTAGTAGCTTACACCACTATGCTAAATGGACAGCTCAGCAGGGGTTGGCCAAACAACATCCTATATCCAGTAGTAGACAGTGTAGCTCCCTGCTGTACTTGTTCTACAGGATATGTCGATGTTTTTCACCACACACTTTCAGTGTAAGCAGTATATTGAGTTGCTCATATTGCCGCACTCAATAATACTTGCTCATATAACATGTTACCCAAAATATCCCTGGTGTAGTGGTCCTCCACCCTCGCCAATCACTGGCCAGTTGAGTACAAAAAATATCCCTTGTGGGTGCTAGCTCACCCCCTGCTGATTGGCAGCCTGTTGTGTATACCAAAAAATATCCCTGGTGGTGGTTGTCCCACCCCTTGCTGATCGCTGACCCACACCTTAAAAAAATGAAACCCTGGTGTCTAGCAGTCTACCCCCCACCACATCACCAAATCCCCCCAAGTCACCTTCCCAGTCCCCTCAGTGCTGCAGGTGCATACAGTCACCAGCACAGCCCTCCTCACAACTCCTTGGCTAACCACTGTATATGCAGGCATGGAGTGCATTCAATAAATAAGAGGCACGCTTCCTGCCTGGACATATGGGGAAGTGAGAATGTGCTGAAGAGTGGGTTTAAAGAGCCACTAGACACCAGGGTTTCATGTTGTCACAGTATGGGCCTGTGGTTGTTGGGGATACCAGTACCACCAGGGAAGTAAATTTTTACAGTATAGCCTAGTAATTGGAGGGGGGGCCACTACCACCAAAGATGTACATTACTCGGGGACTGGGCAATTGTGGGATCAGCACCGCACTAACCTGCATCCCTACCCATGTTAATGAGCCTATAATGGGCATGCAAATAGCCCCTTACTGTCTTGCATGCTCAATAGGCTCATTTGCGTGTATCCCTTTGAATATTGTCAAATAGCACTATGGTACTATCCATTCTGGTGGCGTACTTCTGGAACCCTGTCGGGCAGCACTAAGTGGCTTAGCACTGAACTGACATGGCCCTATATTACACAGAACTGAGGCTGTGCAGAACAATATAGAGCCCATGTGACCTGCAATCCCATAAAGCACTGCAAAATTCTCCTTTGGAGCTCAAGAACAAGGCGAAGTGAGGCGAAGTACATTGATTTCAATGTACTTCACCTTAAAATTGGTGGAGAAGTGGCTTGGGGAAGGCAAAATAACTCAAAGTCATTGTTTCCAATGGACTTTGCCTTCCCCATTATAATGTAAAGTACTCCACTTCACATTGCGGAGCACTTCATGGATCATCTGTGTCACCTCGCAAATCACTTTCGCAGGAGGAATTTTTACTACTTCTACGCACCACTAGTTAGAGGGCCAGATAGGATGCAGATTGTCAGAATAGGCCTGTGAAATAGTGGTGCTGTTATCACAGATACCATTGCATGCCAACCACTAAGTACAATGTTTCCATGTAACTGTACATATTTCACTAGAGTCACAATGTGGAAACAAACATAGAAAATAAACATACCAAGACAGACAGTGCATTGATTCTTCTTCCCACGTGTGCATGCCTTGACCGTTCCTGATGTGGATTCTCACTCTACAACAACCTGTAATATAAAGCACAGTATATAGCATTTTGTAGCCACAAATGATAACTGGAATTATATCATTTAACCATGACAGTTACATAATATGAATACAGAAGACCTAACAATTTGTACATGTTACGGATTAATCTCAGCAGATTACAATGATTTGTGGATATAATGGAGTACTATTCAATAAAAATGTTATGGCCAGTGGGCCAATCAAATAGTGTCCTTTACATCCGCATTAGCATACCTTGGATAAACATTGCTTCTCTAATAAGAGCATTGCTTTTGGTACAGTTGAGCATGAACTCACTAGTTCATCCACCAGCTGAAACAAAGGAGGCAAAACAAATAGGTGATACTGTGCATTTCCACAATAGGGCACTAATTCTTATTATTAATACCACTGCAATTTAGCCAGCCTGGTGACACTGAGGGTTGAGGTGCTGGATGCCACACCTCATGCCATGTTGGTGACCTGGGTTCAGGAATGGACTCGGGCCATTAGGGGTCAGCAGAGGAGGGAAAAAATCAAGCATTCAGAGGACTGCTGTCCCTTCCTGGAGAGGGATTTGGGCTTAGCACCTCTCCTTGCCAGCCCTTGGTGGAAATTGGGGGCAGCATAAGCAACATGTGGTGCTATTTTTGTGCCACATCTCTTTTTAGTAAACAAAATTATTTGTTTTGGGTTTAGTGTCTATTTGACTAATTGGCTTAATAATTGGCTTTTAGATAGAACACAAAGAGTTAAAATAGGTATTTCGTTGTCATTTAGCATCAAAGTGACTAGTGGGGTCCCACAGGGATCCGTATTGGGCCCTATATTGTTCAGAATCTATATTAGTGACCTTCATATTGGTGTGACCAATAATATTTGCAAATTTGCAGATGATACAAAACTTTCAGCTGAGGCTGACACCCCAGAAAAAATCTTATTGTTATAGAAGGGCTTATGTGCTATAGAATTGTGGGCACATAAAAACAAAATGACTGTGTTGTTATCAATCTTGGAACTAAAAATGTAATTTCTGATTATCATTTAAACAATGTAATATAAAGCCATACAAAAACTAAAATAGATCTCAGGGTAATTATTAATAGTTCACTCACTTCCACTGACCATTGCAGACAAATTACTCAGACTGGTAATAATATACTTTCTGCCATTAAAAGAACTTTTGTTAGTAGGAATGAGTACTGTTTTTTACCACTTTACAAATCTTATATCCATCCACAAACATACTATGCTGCCTCCTACTGGTCACCTCATTATAAAAAAGGTCAAAAAATGGTAGAGAATATGCAAAGGAGGATTACTAAATTGACACTGAGAGTTAAATACCTGTCATATGAGCAAAGACTAAAGGCCTTAGATTTATATGATCTTAAACTGAGAAGAGATCGTGGAGATATGTTGCTTCTACATAATATCTTGAAGCACACTACACTAATGGATAGTACCAATGTCAAAATTGCTCCTAGATTACAAAATCTTAGATGTCATAATAGACAAATTATTATTCCTAAGTCCTCTATTACTAAAAGACAGTCCTACTTTACATTTAGAGCAGCTTCCCTTTGGAATACTTTACCAAATTCAGTGGTTAATATGTCTACTTTTGAGTAATTCAAAAATGAACTGGATAAATTCCTGTTGGGTTAGTGTTTTATTTCCCCTGCTTGTGCAGGGAGGGTGGTCATGATGGGCCTTGAACCTCCTTCCACCTTTTTTACACCGAGTAACACTGAGTAATGATCAGGGGTTGGAGTGGCGGCAGATATTGGCACTTTAGCACCAGGACATCATTGCATGTCCATGCTCCACAGGGGAAACTGCCATGAAAAATACCCTTGGAGAATTGGGGAGGTGATGAGGGCTCCCGGGACCCAGCCTACATGCCCAGTGCCGGACCATCCCTCTGATGGCTCCGTACAACCCTTGGCCAGGACAGACCCTCTAATTTAAGATAGGCTACCAGGTAGTCGAGGTAGGCCCTCCCCGGGTGGGGTGATCTGGGGAGCTGGAAAGTCCTGATGGAGGTTGCCAGAGGGGGGGTGGCCACTTTGGGGAGTAGAGGCAGATGGTTGTGTGGGCACCTCTGAGAGATGCCTCAGTCCAAACAGGAAAACATACAAATAAAAAATACCACTTCAATTCAGTACCCATTTTCGATCCATGTGTTGGATCCTGTTGATTATATTCATCTGCTGATTACCTTTTGATATTAGAAAAATGGTAGGAAGAGCATCAAGCTTCAGTCTTCCGAAGAAATTTCCTTGGTTGAAGCTCGAGGGATAGCAGCTGCATTTGAAAATCCAATTCATATGCAGCCTTCAAAGCAGTGGTGTGGAATCTTCTGATTCAAATTGTCTTTTGCAAGGTATATCTTCTGTTACTGCTTTATTTTTCTCTGGAGCAAAGTGTTTCTTACAGCGTATCTCTTCTCTGAAATTATTACAGGTGGTGCTTTACAGGTTTTACAGTTTTATCTAACATTAGGATAAGCTTTCAGGGTTACTGCATTTGTTGTTGACTGATTGTTTCTGCTCTTACCTCCTTGTTCTTTCGTCCGTGGTTCTTCTTTTAGGCAGGGAAGGGCCCAGCCACCACCACCATCCCCAATCACCCACGCTACACTCCTTTTATAGGGTACCACAGTTGTAACATTTCCTGTGGCAGAGCAGGAAGGGGTGGATCAGTGGGGCCTCCACAAGGTGATCTCATTTACAGGGCACTAGTAATTTAACTTGCTATAACAAGTTAAACAAAGCACAATTAAACCATTACTTGCATTTTTTCCTTTTTTCTCCTTCTAATTACTCTGACTAGGTTACAAACCCAGCAACTTATTTGGAATGGATTTCATTAACTGCAGGTACTGTGGAACAATTTTCAGAAGGACAGTCTTACAGGATTTAGGACACTGTCCTACATGCTGGGCCTTTGGAGATCTTAGGGCTCAGCTCCGGGCAGCATGGGCAGAGATTGCCGCCTCAAATTTCATATTGAAGAGGAAATACATTATAAGAACCACCCGCCATTTCCCCAGCATCCAACAGAAAAACCTCGACCGCAGAGGGTGGTAGTTTGTCCAGGAGGTTGGCAGGTGGTTAGGAGGAGCAAATCAGGTGCCCCATCACTCTGCTCTCCAACACATTACCTCAAAACCATATAAACACTACAAACAGGTATCTGCCTCTATCTCTGAAATCAAATAAAGAGGCAGAAGACACTGCAGAGCAGGACACTGCAGCACAGGAGCTAGCACAACAAAACTCACCCAAATCAGGAACCAAAACAAAACAAGCACAAAGGAAATCAAAAACTTCTGATCATAGGGGACTCCATGATTCGGTAGTTGATACCATCTCCAGCCAGGGGTGATGGTCAGATGTCTCCCAGGTACATCAGCATGGAGAGACACTGACCGCATTACTAAATTGTTCACAAAGCAGGAGAAAACATTGATGTCCTAGTACACATAGGGACTAATGATCTCGCCAGCCGATCAGTTGTGGAGACCAAGGAACACCTGACTAGGCTGGGTGACATACTATCATCTATTTCGTCCGGCATCTCCTTCTCTGAGATCCTGCCAGTCTGGGAGAGGGGAGCAGATGGACGGAAGGTCAGAGAAGGGGAGATGGGGACCTAAACACGTGGCTCAAGGCTGGTGCCAGGAAAAAGGACACAGATTTGTAGGAACTGGCAACAGTTCTGGGAGCGAAAGTTCTTTAAATTTGATGGACTGCATCTGACTAAAGAGAGTCAGTGCATTGGGGCAGGGTTGGCGTCTTTGCAGAATATTTAAATAGCAAATGGGGAGAGGGTGCAGCACTCATCGTCGAATGGGAAGAACACCCCTCCCCTCAGCTAGTGGTCAAAGGAATTCAGCATGTTTGCCGTTCATTTGCATCACCAGGTAAGAAAAAAGGTTTGTCTCCCCATACGACACACAGGGGTAATGCCAAACTTCACCCAACAACTAACACACCAAAATCTGGCCAATGGAAAATTATGTACACAAATGCTCACAGCCTGGGAAATAAGATCCTAGACCTGCAGGCAATAATGTCAGAGGCTAAACTGGACATAGTAGCAATTAGTGAGACGTGGTTTACCAGTAACCACACTTGGGAGACTTCAGTACCTGGCTATGTATTGTTCAGAAGAGACCGAGGTGCAAGGGGAGGAGTGGCCCTGTATGTTAATGAAAATATCAAAGCTATAGAAATTCAGAATACACATAAGGAGCCAGAAGAACTGTGGGTCACCCTGGAAACAGGAAATGGGACAGCCATAAGAACTGGGGTTGTCTACAGGCCCCCAGACCAGAGGGAGGACATAGATACATTACTGTTAGAAGATATACAAAACATGACAGCTAAGGGAGGTTCTGATAATGGGAGACTTCAACATGCGGATACAGATTGGTCAATACCAGCAGGAACATCTGCCAGAACTAGACTCATAGTGGATTCCCTGCAGGGAGGGCCTCAAACAACTGGTACAGCAACCCACAAGAGACAGGGCTATCCTAGATCTAGTACTGACTAACAAAGAAGGGATCACAGATCTCCAGGTAGAAGGTCACCTGGGGCCAGTGACCATCACATGGTATGGTTCAATTTGACTACTACATCTAAACCATCCCATTCCAAGGCAAAAATATGGGACTTCAGAGGAGCTGACTTTAATAAGATGGCCAACAGAGTTAAGCTAGCCCTGGCAAAAGAAACACAGGTGAGGGTACAGGCAAAGTGGGCAAGCATTAAGGATGCAATACTTGAAGCAACATCCCATTGTGTTAGACAGAAAAGGAAGTGCAAAGAAGAAGGAAACCACTTTGGTTCTCAAATACAGTAGCAGAAAAGGTCAGAGCCAAAAGGCTGGCCTTCAGGAAATATAAGGAACACAGCGGGATGAAGATAGGAGGCATACCAAACTGCCCAAGGAAGCAGGGAAGGCAGTAAGGCAGGCAAAGTCCCAAACTGAGGAAACACTAGCACGAACAGTAAAAGAAGGTGACAAGAATTTCTATAGATACATTAGTGAAAGGAGAAAGTCCAGAGGGGTATTGCTAAGCTTAATGGAGAAAAGGGAGCATGTGAGGAGGAGGACCCTGTAAGGCATCTATCCTAAATAGATACTTTGCTCAGTATTTAATGAAGAGAAGGTGGGGCAGGGCCCACAGCTCAGCATCGTGGACACAGAGGGAGGGAGGTGAGCACTACTCCTTCACAAAAGAAAGGGTCCTACAAGAGCTTGCTAAGCTTAGGGTGGATAAGGCAATGGGACCTGATGGCATACATCCCAGGGTACTTAAGGAGCTAAAGGAGGAACTAGCAGAGCCATTAGCAGAATTGTTTAGTGAGTCTCTGAGCACAGGAGAGGTCCCAGAAGACTGGAGAGGGCTCATGTGATCCCGCTCCACAAGAGTGGTAGCAGGAGGAGGCAGGGAACTACAGACCAGTCAGTCTTACCTCAGTAGTGGGCAAGATTATGGAGGCACTCCTTAAGGAAAGGATAGTGCAACACCTGGAATCCATAGGGGCACAGGATCCAAGACAGCATGGGTTTACAAAAGGAAGGTCCTGTCAAACTAATCTCATAGATTTCTTTGACTGGGTAACCAGAGTGGTGGACCAAGGGGGAGCAGTTGATGTCGCCTACCTTGACTTCAGCAAAGCTTTTGACACTGTTCCACATAGAAGATTGATAAATAAGCTGGGTAGGCTCGGGGTGGGTCAGAAGTTGGTCAGCTGGGTGGCAAACTGGTTGACGGGCAGAAAACAGAGAGTGGTGGTAAATGGTATACAGTCAGAAGAGATGCAAGTCACAAGTGGGGTACCTCAGGGATCAGTCCTGGGGCCAGTCCTCTTCAACATCTTCATTAGTGACCTTGCAGATGGACTAGAGGGTAAGCCTTGTCTGTTTGCAGATGACACCAAGATCTGCAACAGAGTAGATGATCCAGATGGGGTGGGCAGAATGAGAAGAGATCTGGATAAACTAGCAGAATGGTCAGAAGAGTGGCAACTGGGATTTAATGCAAAGTGCAAAATCATGCACATAGGGAAGAGAAACCCTGAAGCCACCTATAGGCTGGGAGGGGAGTTGCTAGCAGTCACAAAGGAAGAAAGAGACTTGGGCATCATCATCACTGATGACCTGAAATCATCCAAGCAGACCTCTAAAGCAGTAGGTAAGGCTAGGGGGGTGTTAGGGTGTATTAGTAGGGGTATCACAAGTCGTAAGAGGGAGGTAATAATCCCTCTTTACAAGACACTGGTTAGGCCCCATCTGGAGTACTGCGTGCAGTATTGGAGGCCACACCTTCACAAGGACATTAACCAAATTGAGGCAGTCCAGAGAAGGGCAACAAATGGTGCAGGGACTGCATCAGAAGACATATGAGGACAGATTAAAGGAGCTCCAATATGTATACCCTTGAGCAAAGGAGGAGAGAGGTGATATGATCAGGCATTCAAACACCTTAAGGGCATAAACAAGGTGAAAGAGGTAACATGTTTAAATATAAGAAAATAGCAGGACAAGAGGACACAGCATGAGATTAGAGGAGGCCGATTAAGGGGAATGTGAGGAAATTCTTTTTCACAGAAAGGGTGGTGGATGCATGGAATGGCTTACCACAAGAAGTGGTGGCTATGAATACAGTGCAGGGCTTCAAACAGGCGTGGGATAGGCATAAGGGAGCAATACAAATACTATGAATAGATAGGCCACTGACAGAGCAAAGGCCGATGGCACATTTATAAGGTAGAAAAAGAAATGGGCAGACTGGATGGGCCTTGCGGTCCTTATCTGCCGTCAACTTCCATGTTTCTATGTTTCTATGTAAGTGGTAAACAAGAAGTACAGGAACTCAGACACTGGCAAATATGAGATGCAGAATGAAGATCTTCAATCTGAAGGATAGCTGTGTGAAGACTCGTCTATCTGTTTAGACACTAGTAGATTCAGTTAGAGATATTGAAGCATTTCTAGCAAAATAGCACTGTTGTACAAGTCAAATGTTGTTATGGAAACCCTGATTTCAGATCACAGGGCCAGAAACTATCATTATGTTGCTGGTTTAAGAATTTCAGTTCCAGTGTCAGTAGGAAGAAGTACAGGAACTCAGTTCCTGCTGCAAAAAAGGTACAGGAGCTCAGTTCCTGTGCGTTCCTGTTCACTTTCATCACTGCTTCAAAGTGCAGAGAACACAAACTGTATTTTCTTGGGTTTTCTTTCAGCTCCTTGTTAACAGAATGTTTTATGTTGCCCATATCTGTACAACATTGTCACACCCAAATCTCAGCATGCTTGCTATCTCTAGGGAATTGATAAATAGACACTCCTTTTGGTAGTCATCTGGTGTGTATGGAGCAGCTATATGCTAGGCAATGTGGCATTTTCCATACTTCACAGCTGATAAGTGTGGTTCACAATCATAGCCAGGGAAAGAAAAGCACAAGTACCAAAACCCTACATCTATGTATGAAAACATACAATGATTTAGTTGGTGTACCGATAAGTGAACATGCCAGTTTTAGTATGGATGGATGGAGACATGATTCTGGTGACACTGCATACAGTAAAGAACTACATATCATTACAACATATACCATGATATGAGGCACGGCAGCCATAAGCAGGGTCATACGACAATGGAAACCAGAATTGTTTCACAGTATCCATAATTTCCAGCATTTCATTCACAACTACCAGAAATTACTAGCCATTGCTGTCTATGTAATCCTTTAAAGGTTGGTAACTAGGAAATGTAAGCAACATTGTGGAGGAGTTTAAGAGTAAAGTGCGTCTCTTTGCATATGATACAAAAAACTGTAATGAGTTGAAACTCAGGAAGGTGTGGAGAGAAAGCAAAGGGATGTGAGGACACTAAAGGAGTCGTACAGGAGGGTGGAATGTAGGTTTCAGTGCCATAAAGTGCTGACCATAGATGAGTTGAAGATAATGCAGCATGTGACCATGACTGCTTTAATCTTATTAGGCTCAGATTGTTGTTTTTGGGGGGGAGCAGGTAAATGGTTCATTTTCTAGGTGAAATTACTTAAGGTGATGGCGTATTTATGTGACACTGGCAGCCAGTAGAACATTAAAGGGCAAAGAGGGAGTCTACCACTGTTGGATGGGTTGTCTTATGGGATCCAGTGGTCCCCCAGGACCCCGTTTCCCCACCATGTAATGTTACACATACTTTCTGGTGTCCACCCCCAGTGCAAGATCATTGGACACATGACATCAGAAATACTACCGGTGGTCTGTGGTTCCTCAAACACTAGTCTCCCATCCCTGGTTCAGGAACAAATACAATATCTGGTACTCTGTATGGGATGAGTGTCTGTAATCTTGGTTGCATTGCAAACAACCACCCAAAATATTCCTTGGTGTCCAGTAGTATCCCCAAACTCTGATCACCAGTCCCCCCCCCCAAAAGTACAGTAATACCTGGTGCATGGTGGCTCCACGTCCCCTGCCACATGGCACTGACCAACCACTGGTCTAACCCCCCTTTATCAGAATAGTCAGTGCTTCAGGGGGTTCATACAGATAATGGCACTGCCCTCCTGTCACTTCCTCGACCGGCCATCATACGAGAAAGCAGTGAGCCCATGTCCTATGTGTAATACAAGGCACACATCTTCTGTAGTGTACTACAAAGAGGATGCGCACCCTGCATTATACATATGACTTGCCCTCCCTGCCTTTTTTTTTCAAATAACTGTACAAGGAAGTGAGAGGAGGGTAGTGCCATCACAATATGGTCTCCCCCAGAACCAGTTCAATTAAGGGGGGCAAGGTGGTTTGCAGGTGCTGGGGTCAAGGTGAGGGGCTGCTAGACACCAGGGATTACTATTTGGTACAGGGTTTCAGTGCACAGAGTTGGGGGGTGCCACAGGGAAACAGGCAATATTTTGGGTTGTTGTTTGAAATACAAGCTAGATTGCTTACACTCATCCCATACATAGTGCAGGATGTTATATTTATTATGGGGCTGGAGAAGGAAGACCAGGGGTTGTGGAACCACAGGCCGCTGGCTGTATTTTTGATGTCATGGGACTGGGAATAGGGGTCCAGGGATGGGGAACCACTGGACGCAAGGGAGCATGTTTGAAATAACAGGGCAGAGGATAGGTGACCGAGGGTGACTACTGGAGGTCAGGGAGTATGTTTACCATTACGTGGAAGGGAATCGGGGACAGGAAGGGAGCACTGGACACCTGCAAAATATGTTCCTTTAATGGAATGGTGCTCATAGGGTGAGAGGAACCACTAGGCAACAGACAGGGCCCCGTGTTTACCTCCATTCCATGGACATGGCAATGGCCACAGAAATCAGGGCTGACCATAGAAATTGATGTCAGCCACAGAAATGAGGTAAATGGCATTATTTTCAAGAAGGACGCATTCACGATCTTCACTCAGCGTGAAGTCCAGTGTTTATCTCAGTGTTGCCTATCTTTTCCTTCCTGAAGCCCTAACATTTTAAAAAGCAGTTTGTTAGCAACAAATCCTAGAAAGTAATATGAAGCTTGGGGAAACTCTGAAGATGATACTGGCTAAAACTCAACAATCTCCTGTGTTACCTGGCTCTACAGTTCTCCACTATGACATACAGTCCAAGGAGGTCTTGTCTACTGATTAAATCTTCCCCCCCAAAAAAATCACGCCTTCCACTTGTGGCAGTTGGGTTGTATGGAAGATGCAGGAGACCAGAATTTCAGTGATCACAACTCTTTTATTTTTAAAAGTCTCCAAAATATTTATCTTAAAGTGCAACTTCAGCATCATCCTGCAATATGTAGCAAAGTGGCTGGACAATATTAGGATTAGCAAAACTCCTAATGACCTTGGAATTCCAGGATCCAATGGCTAGGATCAGAGCATTCAGCCTATTAAGGGCTTTTACCCACCTTACCTCACGGGACCAGGCCTGGCCCTGCTACTGTACCTTACTTCACAGCCCTTGTACCAGCAAGGCAGACTGACAACTCACTGCAGTGATTTCTGGATCCCTGATACACCCTGCCCACATAGTCACCTGACCTGGCCCACTAAGTCACCTGATGGGGTGGGTGGTGCACATGTAAATAACTCAATTTGAGTTTAGAATTTGATTGGTTCCTGCTATTGTTTAGCCACTTACAACATACATATACATACTTAAACCAGAGTAGAACACTTATTAGGATTTAATGAGGCATAACCCTGCCTCTAATCCTACCTTTCAAACAACCCTATTTTAATGTACAATGGGCTGAAGGAGCAGTCTGTTTGTTGCTATAGGCACTCGTTTTACTGCACACCAGAGTCCATTCCAAAATTACCTTCCCCCTTTCCAGATCGGGAAACTCTCTCCAAAACAGAGAGGTAAGGGATTACCATCTTCTTTAATTCATTCAGTATGCTTTATTTCTAGTAATAATGAGGGATGTGCTCCCCCTCTGAATGAAACTAAGATGAACTTAGATTATTAACAGTTTTGGAGCCACATGATTAGTGACAATTACTCTCACAAATGCTTCTTCAGCGGGGCTGCATTTCTCCCTTTGAAGAACTTTATTTAATATGCTATAGGTCATTTTTTTTTGCTTGCCAAAGTTAATACTAAGCTGTTCGACCTTTGAGAAAAAGAGAAAGAAACTTTCATAATAAAATGAGACTCAGAAAGTTACTGGTTCTGCTGCTGCTTATCTCTGGCTCATTTCACCCCACCCTGGTCCTTTCTTTTCTGATGGAGGTGATCTCAACCTTGATTTCACAAGCAGAAACAGCATTTCTCAAACTGCTTCTACATTGAAAATTGTCCATTTAGACATATAGGCCCAGATATTCAAAAGGGTTGAGCCATGCGCAACAGGGTTGCGCATGCGCAAGTCCAAAACTGCGCCATTTAGCGATATTCAGAAGGAGGCAGTTGCGCCCCCGAAAACATGCTGAGCAACAGCGCAATGAAAATGAAGGCATGCGCAACCGAAGGGGGTGGATCCATGCATAAAGACCGCCAATCACGATATTCAAAGGACTTTAGCGATGCGCCAGGCGGCACAACCAGAAAGTGCGCACAAGTGGAAATGAGCCAAAATAAAAAGGCTCAAGGAAGCGGCGCAAGAACGCTACCAGGCTGCCAAGTGGGGGGAGAGAGAGAGACAGAGACAGACAGACAGACAGCAAAGGGCAGGCAAGGAAAGTGTGGCCCATAGTCTGTAGAGGCCAGCGGGGGGTGCCCGGTGCAGTGGAAGTAGCAGTCAGGACAGTGGGGGTAACACAGCAACACCAGCCAGGGGGGGTCAGAAGCCAGGGAGATGGACAGTGCCAGTTTCCACATGGAAGCTGTAATGAGGGGGGTGAGAATGCATGCTGCAGGGGGACGTGGCCGTGGAAGGGCCCGTCGGCGGTATGCCCCCGACAGGCGGTACCGTGCCCGCATCAGCTTTGAGCTGTACACAGATATAGAGATCATGGGCCAGTACTGCCTGAACAGGGCAATACTGAGATGGCTCTGTGAGCTGTGCAGTGATGTGATGCAGGCACCCTCACGACAGAGTCACGCTCTGTCGGTGGAGACCAAGGTGACAGCCTGCATGTGCCTGCTCGTCACGGGCACCTTCCAGAGGCCGACAGGGGACACCACGGGCATCACACAGTCGGCCACATCACGCATCCTCACCCAATTCCTCAGTGCACTGCTGCCACATGCTGCGGAGTACATCCATTTCCCCAGCACCGCGGCAGAGCGTACAGCAAACATGCAGGAGTTCCACAGGGTAGCATGCATGCCTGGCGTGCTAGGGGCCATAGACTGCACCCATGTGGCCATCCGCACGCCACCTGGCCCCGATGGCCATGCATATCAGAACAGAAAGGGATTCCCTAGTGTCAACTGCCAGGTGGTGTGTGATGCCACTGGGCGCATAATTAATGTCTGTGCCACGCACCCTGGTGGAGCACATGATGCCTTCATATGGTATCAGTCTGCACTGTGCCATCGATTCGAGAGTGGGGACATCCCCACAGGACATCTAGTGGGTGAGTACACATGTATGGAATGCAAACTCTGGGCAAGGGTGGGAATGCCACAGGTGCCATGGTAGTGCCACACAGGGAGATGGCCAATATGGACCTGAACATGACACTGATCTCCACTATCTCCACACAGGTGACTGCGGATACCTACTCCGTCCCTGGCTGCTCACACCGTACCGGCACCCCATGACCCCAGCGCAGCTATGCTATAATGAGGCACATGCCGCAACACGCAACATCATAGAGCGGGTGTTTGGGATGCTCAAGGCACGCTTCCAATGCCTAGACACCTCCGGCAGTGCCCTACAGTACAGCCCCCAAAAGGCCTGTGGGATATTCCTGGCCTGTTACATCCTGCACAACATGGCCAAAGACCATGGGATAGCCGTACAGGTCGAAGAGGGGGACAGCGATGGGGATGCCAGTGGCGCCAGTGATGATGGTGATGAGCAGCCCCCACAGGGCGGAGGGACCCCCGACTGATCCGGCAGGCCCAGCTGCACTGGGACACCATCACAGAGGAGCACTCACGCACAACACAGGTAAGTCAAGGGGACATGTGCAGCCAACACTGTCCATCGCAAACCACAGGCACACAGGGGAACACACCAGGGGTGCATGGCGGTGAGGAGTGGAGCGGTCCAGGCATACAGACACACCATCAGGGATGGGTGAGCACTCATATGGACACACACACACCAGGCACAGAGTGTACATGGGCAGATGCACAGCACTGCAGAACCGACATTGCTAACACACAGCACCACCGACCACCCCCACCACCCATACTGTCCAAGTACATGTGTCAGATGCTGGGCACCCTTGCACCTTGGTGTACAGTACAATGCAGGCATCATCATGCACACGCACCTATGGACAGCAGTTGGGAGGGTGTGCAAGTGGTCCGTGTGTCGGCGTGGTGAGCAGAGCACCCAGCAGTGCACTGCCCACCATGACACACATTGCACACATGGCAGCACCAGACAGGGCCCGCACTGGGAGACAGCTCAGTCATGTAGCACTGTCCCACCACCGTGGATGCGTGGGCAAGCCCGCTGTGACCCAACAGCATGGGCAGGCTGAGCAGGGGCCACATGGGGTGGCACTGTTGCACCACCAGGGGTCCCACTGTGTGAGCGACCTTGCCCACACAGGGTCTGCAGCATCCCGAACAAACCTGCACCAGGGGTGTTTGGGATGCCCACAGCAGAACCGGCATCGACAGGCCTGGTGTCGCACCGACGCCAGGGAGCGAGGTGGAGTGACTGTGTGGGGTGTGCGGTACAGGGGCACCTGACTGTCGCCAATCGTCCATGACAGAGACCACTGCCTGGGTCAGCCTGTCAATGGTGGCTGTCACATCCGTCCGCATATGGACCAGCTCGGCTCGGTCCCGAGCACACTCCCTGCTGTGCCACTCCACGGACACAGACAGTGCCTCCACGGACCTTGCAACCTGCCTCTGCAGCTGTACTGATTCCTGCAGCAGGTGGGTGTGCTCGTCCAATGGGTACTGTGCCCCAACAGCATCCTGACCCCCAGGGTGTGGACGGTCCTGATGCACAACACCCCTTGAGGGTGGGCGCTGTTTGCCAGGACCAGGAATGGGCAGATCAAAGGGCGGCGGACATGTGCCACTGCTTGACACTGTACCCCCAGATCTGGTGGGTGACTGCTGCTGCTGCCCCTCCAACCGCTGTGCCCCCGGGTCCACTCATTCCACCGTTGTGCTGGCAACAGTGCCAGACACCTGCATAGCCACCGGTGCTGCCCCACGGGTGCTGACAGGCACAGCCTGGGACCGTGCCAGCATGCTGGTACACAAGTTGGAACCAGACAGGCCCAGGGGCACGTGCTGGCCTGCCGTGTATCCGTCATGGGACACACAACCATCACTGCCCATTGCAGGCCTTCTATCATCAATGGTGCAGGTGCGTTACTACTGCCATGGTCACAGCATGCTGGCATGCTTGCATGCCAGACTGCTGAGACACAGGCTGTGCACCCCCCACACCCATATCACTGACACCAGAGTTTGCGGCCCAGCGTGCATGCTGCTGCAGTGCCTGCTGGCTGGTGGTGGAGGTGGATGGACCCTCCTCCATGTCCAGCAGGTCAGCATCACTGTCTGGACCCACCACCACCGTCTCCTGAAGACAAACAGGATCTGTAACAGAAAGAGAGTACATGTGAGTGCATGTGAACAACCGCCCCCCCCAAACACCACCACCATGTCATACCGTGCAGTGATGGGCTTCCACCTGTCTGGAATCCTCCGCCTGGTACACCCTCAATGGCGCTCGGCTGCATGGCTGCAACCAGTGTCTCCTCAGTTGGGGACAGCTCCAACACCACTGGCGGGCCCCCGCCAGTGCCAGCATGTGCCACCCTGAAGGCTGCCACCTTCTCCTTCAACCTCCTGCGGTCTGTCCCCATCTTTTTCTTGCATTCCTGCATGGAGCGCTGGTGGCTTCCGTGCAGGTTAACGGCCCAAGCTACCCCCTCCCATGCAGCCGCATGGCACTGAGGGGTGCCCCTCCATCCACTCAGCACTGGCTCCTCATCCAGGTAGGCCTGGAAGAGAGCCTCAGTCTCTGCTGCTGTAAAGTTGGGCCTCCTCCTACGCCCACCGTGCTCACCCTCACCTTGGCTCTGCTCGGTCATGGCGATCTGTATGGGGGGAAGTGGACACCTGTCACTGTGCAGTCTAAAGCATTTTCCCATGACCATTATCCTAAACATTACACAGCATGCAACTCACCTCTCACCCGCAGTAACCGAATCTGGCCAGCGCAGCCCAATGTCGCACATTTATAGCGCAATACATGCAAATTAGGAGTGGAGCAACTATAATGACATGCAAATCACGCCACTGCACCCTTGAATGGCTGATCAGATGATTTGCATGTGTCGGCTGAATATCGCGAATCTGCGCTTACTGTCTGAAGAAGTCAGCTGAGCCAATGGCACAGATCTGTGCCTGTGTGTACTGCATTCGCATGCCCAGATAGCTTATGCAGGTGTCTGTCGTGCTGCTGACGTGCTGAGCGCACTCGGCAATTCAGGACATGGCCACCATTGTGCCAGTGGCGCTACAGCAATGGGCACTATATGGCACTGTGGCACTACTGCGCAATACTCCACTGTGGCACTGGTACACAGCTGGTCGGTCGCGCAGGATGCCTATACATCAGATGGCACTGTGCGTAGCCTTGCGTCATTGCCCATGACCTGGTGTATGACCTTTGACCCCTGGCACTGTTCGCCTGCCATGTGTACGTCCCTATTGCACTGTCTGGTGACAGCGCTATGTGAAGTGATGGCGCTGTTCGAACAGCGCGATTGGAGCCTGTGGTGGTCTATTGCACAACATCTCCACATGGGGTTACGGCGCAGCTGGGCACCATATTGCCTGCTGTAAAGTTGGTGCCATGGCTAGGAGGAGGGCGGTGTCCTGGACCGAGCTTGAAGTGGCCAACCTGGTGGCCCTAGTTGAGCCACACTATGATATGATGGCCTTTATGGTGAGGTGCCCCTCACCAGTGCAAGGACTGAGGTGTGGCAGCAAGTGGCCACTGACCTGATGGGGGTCACTGGACAGTGCCGGTCTGCCGAGCAGTGCGGCACTGGTACAGTGACTTCCGCTGGAGGGAGCCAGAGCTTTTAACGTGGCTGCGTTCATGTGCCAGGCGGGGCGTGGTGCCTAGGCCAGGTGGGTGTGCCATCTATGCACCTGTATTATCTGTAGGGGTGTGTGTGTGTTTTGGTGGCTGTGCATAGATGATGGCTTGGCCACGGTTGGCTGTGTCAGTGTGTGCAGCTGTGAGATGAATGGGTATGGCTGTGTGGGCAAGCACTGTCACTGGGGCAGGGGGCAGTCTGCTTTTGAGTCACACTGATGTTTGTCTCAACATATGTCTCCCACAGGCCAGGATGTGAGGATGCGGGGCAACATTGATGAGGGCCGTGCCAGGGACCCGGTGCCAGCAGGGGTTGCACCCACCAGCAGCAGCAGCACCAGCAACAGCGCAGTCAGAGCTGCTTGAGCAGTGTGAGTATCATGACTTCATGGATGCTATTGCATGCTGGGGGGCCAGTAGCCCTGCACAATACAAACATGCAGGAAAGGGAGGTCATAATTCCACTATAGAAGACACTAGTGAGGCCCCACCTGCAGTACAGTGTACATTTCTGGAGATCATACCTCTGGAGGACGTAGAGTGGGCAGAGAAGGTTCAGAGGAGGGCAACAAAGATGGTGCATGGCTTGCATCACAACTCCTATGGAGACAGGTTGAAGGAACTGAACCTGTACTCCCTGGAGGAGAGGAGGAGAGAGGGATATGATAGAGACATACAAGTATCTTACAGGGTGGAACAGGGTGCAGAAACACTATTTTGAAGTGCAAAGATGTTCCAGGACTACAGGGCATGGGATGCAGTTGGAGGAGGGCGATTCAGAGGAAACATGAGCAAGACTTTCTTCACAGAACGGTGGTGTACAAGTGGAACACCCTGCCAGAGGAGTGGTGGGGGCTGACACACTCACGGGATTTCAGACTGCACAGGATAGACACATGAATTCTTGAGGTCAGGGGTAAGGGCAGCAGACTTCTAGGTAAACAAAAGTAACACAGGCTGAAATGGACAGATTGTGTGGGCCATAGGCCCTTATCTGCCGACACTGGCTATGTATCTATGTCTGTAGGCGCGACACAGGTGACATGCATCCTCTCAGTTTCTATGCGTCTGTGTATGCATCACTGGTCCATGCATGCACTGGGCACATAGCTGTGTAACTGTCCTTTCCGTTATACGTCACTTGCCAGCCTTGTTTTGTGCTGTGATGGACATGGGCAGTATGTGTGTGCAGTGGTGCACATAGCTGGTGCCGCCTGTTTGTGATGGCCATGTGCATGTTCACTGTGGGTGGGTGCATGCCATCACAGGTGTGGGACATTGGGCTATATGGCTTGCAGGTTGGGTGGTGTTCGGGTTGTGGTCAGTCACAGCCATTGACTGTGTTCCCATTTCCCTAGGCCTCGAGGGTTCTCCATCGGCTGGTGAGGGATGTCAGGGCCATCCGACAGCTTGTGGCCAGAACACCAACATCCTGCAGTCAATACACCACCATGGCCTGCGGAGGAGGTGGCAGGGAACTGCAAGACACCAGCAGGAGGGGCGGCCGGCTGGCTGGCCCATGACCTATCTTCCCTTCCACTTCTCCCATCCCTACCACCCTGCCTTCCCTCTCCAAGTTTGTCATCCCTACCCCTTGACCAACCCTACCTTGTACCCATCCCCCCCTTGTAAATAGTTGTAATTGTTCTTGTTAATGTTTGTTGTGTTAAAATACATTTATATTTTTATACGAATAATGTGTTGGTCTCTGATTTGCAGCTGCCTATGGGTGCTCAGTTGCAGGGGTGTACATGCCATCTGGGCTGGTATGGTCCTGGGTATGTGTGTGTGCGTGTGTGTGCATGGGGAGGTATCTCCAGCATGGCAGTGACTTTCGATTGGTCTTCCCATCTGCTGCCACCCACTGCTGGGTGCACAGGGTGTGTCTGGCTTGTAGGCTTCTGTGCTGCACGGGGTTTATGTGTGCTGGGGGGGATGCATGGTTTCCTGCAGTGCCAGTCACTGCACATAGGTGGTGTCTTGGGGTCACAGTGCAGGGTGTGCTGTGCGTCTGGAGGCTGATGTGCACTGTGGTTGTCAACCCCTGTGTGTGGCACTCTCAGCCTGCCAGTGGTTGTGCTGGGGTGTCATGGCTCTGCTATGCTTTGTTGGCTTGTCCCCATGGGCAAGTAGATCATCTGTCCCACCCCCAGTGATGCTGTGCTTGGGGTGTGCAGGTGTGGTGTGGGTTCTGCAGTGTGTTCCTGTGCCCATGTGTGGCATGGCTGGCGGTGGGCCCCAGCCTGCCTCCCTGGATGTGCAGTTCCATTGCTCTGGGGGTGGCTCTGCTTGCGCTATGGCACCTCTGGAATGCTCAGCTGGGCTGCCCTGGTTGCGCCATAGCGCAACATTTCGGCTCAGCTTCTCCTTCCTGGTTGCGCTATGGCACAGTATGTGTGATATTCAGACGTTGGTTGCTTGCGCAATTTGTTCTGCTCCATGTTTGAATATCACACCTGTTGCGCATTTGTGCAACTGGTTTATGCTTGCTCCTGCTGTTGCGCTCATTTTGAGTGCAGTTTGAATATCTGGGCCATAGAGTTTGACATCAAAGTGGAAAGAATTTGTCACCTGGTCTGAACAGAATAAATTCGATATCATCACACTTTCTGAGACCTGGTTAAACAGTAAAATCAAGGATTCAGAAATATCATTAATTGGTCTTAATTCTTTTAGACAAGATAGGGTTGGGAAGGGAAGGGGACTTTGATATATGTTAATGCAACGTTCCATTCCACTACACTTGATGCTCAAGGAGGAAATCTTTTATGTGACCTTGTCACAATCAAAGTGTTACTGGGCCAAGACAAACACCTAGTCATTAGCTCTTTATATTTTCCTCCATTGAGAGTCAGGCATGGAATGGAACTTGTTTCCAAGGTTAAAAATCAATTGCCACCTCATACAGAGTGGATTTTATTGGGCGATTTTAACTGTAATTTGGGTGCTGAATTAAAAAATAATATAGGTGAAGCTCTTCTTGATTTGTGCCTACAACAACTAATTACAGAGGTGACCAGACATAGTTACAAGACCGGCAGTGCATCAGTTTTGGACTGGTTAGTGGTCACGCAGACAGGTAGGATCATAAATGTAAGGGTTCTCCCAGATGTTTTGAGTAGCCACTGTCCAGTCTTTTGTGAATGGTCTGTTAAAACCCAGAAAAATCCACCAAAACATATTGAGTTTAGAAATGTAAAACAATTATCTCCAGAAGTCACTGAAGTAGCATGTAAGGAGACTGATTGGCCTCAGCTTGATTCCATCAGTGACCTGGATCTATTGTTAGAGACATTTATATCTCTCTCTATTTCTCTCTGGTAGACAGAATTGTACTTTTGAAAAAGATGAGAATAAGAGCAAGCAAACAAGAATGGATAATACAAGATTTGTTAAATTTTATGAGGCCCAGGGACAATAGTTGGAAACATTATAGGATAAAAAAGGATGCCATTTCATTTCTTACAAGACTTTGAGAAGCAAATGTAAATCTGAAATTAGGAAAGCTAAGATACAATTTTTCTTAACTGAGGAAACAAATTCATTTGGTAACTTGAAAAAAAAATGGAGGACCTTAAATAATGTATTAGGCAGAGGCAAAAAAGAAACAGCTATTACATTACAGAAAGGTGACACATTTATAAGTGACCCTGGTTTAGTCTCTGAACTCTTCAGTAATTATTTCAAGACCTTGATGGCTTTAGAAAACACTATAACATGATTTGGCTACTAACAATCATTCTCAATACAGTACAGATTTTCATCCTCAATTTTATTTCAGGAAGGTTTCCCCTGAATTAGTTAAGAAATATATACTCAAGCATGATCCTCAACCTAATTTAACACATGATGAAATTTATTATAGGATTATTAAGTTAGGCATAAATTCATTTGCTTACTCATTTTCTGTTGTTTTTAATTTTTCCCTCTGTCATGAAGTATTCCCTAATCAATGGAAGTTAGCCACCATTAGACCTGTTCTCAAGAATGGTACTTCAACTTATGTTTCCATCTACCGTCACATTTCACTTCTGTCACCCCTCTCTAAATTTCTTGAAAAAATTATTTTGGACCAGACGATTGAGCATCTCAACAAATATAATCTATTAACTGAATGTCAACATGGTTTCAAGTCAGGGCATAACACAGAGACTGCCTTGGTGGGGTTCACTGGCTACATCCAGAGTTCTCTAGGTAAAAGGTGCTCTTTTGCAGCTATTTTTGTAGACTTAGTTGATTATAGTTTACTTCCTGGCATCCTCAGCATTCTACTCATTTCAGGGGATGCCATTAAATGGTTTTCACGTTATCTTACTAATAGGACTCATGTAACCCATATTGAAGGCTACACTTCATTGCCTAAACCAATAAACTATAGTGTGCCTAGGGGGTCAATCCTGGGGCCACTCATTTTTTCTTTATATATGAACACAGCCCCTAGTATTTGTACACAAAATTCTATGATATTATATGCCGATGACGCTGTTGTACATGGTACTAGTCAAATACCAAATGAAGCCCCTAGAAAGGTTCTAATTGATTTTGATTTATTTCAGCTTTGGTTGGCATCTAATTCAATGGTTCTAAATGCAACAAAAACTAAAGTGATGCTTTTTTCAAGCAAAATGAAAATTGATGATGATTTATTACCCATCTTATATTTAAAAGGGAATACTATTGAACTGGTGGAAAGTTTTAAATATTTCGAGTTGATACTTCAGTCTAATTTGTCTTTTGAACTGCAAGTAAAACATGTCATAAGAACAATCCACTACAGGCTAGGTTGTCTTTTCAGGGTTAAGCTGTTTTGGACCATAGAAGCCAGGGAATTATTATCACATAGCTTTTTGTTTAGTGTTTTAGACTATGGGCTGATAATTTATGCAGCAATGAGAAGTAAATCTTTTGACAAATTGTGGGTCACCTATAATTCTATCTTAAGATTTATGCTGAGTGTTCTCACTTGAACATATCATTGTTTTCTCTTAAAACAGTCTACCTATCCTTGTACAATAGGATTTCATTTAAAATGGGCATTTGTTTGTTTAAAAGAATCATTGGCCTTCTCCCTTCATCTGTCTGTTCTTTATACCCCAAATACGCTAATACTAGTGGTACTAGAACTCAAAGTAGATTTTCCTTCAATCTTTCACTCTTCAAAAAAAAACATCTGGGCAGAGGTCTCTCCTATGAAGAGCACCTCTCCGTTTTAATTCCCTCCCTCCTAAATCCCTGAACTGTAATACAGTATGGAAGTTTAAAACAAGACTTAAAAAGCATCTTCAGTCCCAACAGGAATGCACCTGCTAATTTTTATAACTTTATAATCATTGTTGTTTCTTGTATAGCTTTGTGTATCCAATGTATGTTGAATTATTTGTATAAAATGTCTTTTATGGCTAACCTGGTGGTGCAGAGGGCTGAGGCACTGGATGTCTCACTTCGTGGCACGCCGGCAACCTGGGAATCGGGAGTGAGACTGGGGCATCGGAGGTCAGGATGGGAGGGAGGGTGGAGTTGGATGGAGTGGCCGTCAAGGCAGCTCTCCTCTCTGGGGAGGTGGGAAGGCATCCTTCAGTCACAGCTGCCCCCTGGTGGAGGCCAGTAGGCTGTGCAAGCAAGGGTGCCAGTGTTAGGCCAATGGGGCGGGCAGGGGAAGGGCTGTTACTGGGGCTGTAAGGCACATGTGTGCCTCCACACACATGCATCCTTCTCCTGGGGTCCTCAGGTAACTGGGGAGAAAATGGAAAAACAGCCTGTGGTAGGATGGTGACTGACTCTCTGCAGGAACTGCTCCCGGACCGGGCATAAGGTAAGCCAGGGTAATTCCGGGGGACAGAGATGGGGGAGTTGGTCAGATGGGGGCCTCACGACGACAGGAGAAATAAGGAGGTGATTAAAAAAAATGTCTTTTATGTTTTTGTAACCACTAGTCACTTGTGAAAATGGGCAGTAATGGTCATCTAGCTTACAAGTGTAAAAAATCAAAATGAAAATGAAATTCTTAGTAAGTACCATCATTTAGTAGGTTTTATGTGGCTGTGTCATACAACACAACACAGAGAGTTTTACTCCACTGCTTCATTGACGGAGAGGGCCAATGTTACAGGGCAGTGTGTAGATTCTAACGCAAGGTCTACAATCTATAGTGTGGCAGTCTTGCAGTACATATAAGGTACAGAAAATAATTAGAATCAGCCCCCCCCGGGAAGAAACAGCTTCCTGGCTGCACAGAGAACCTTGGTGGGGGTGAACTAACATGCACAAATGTTCTTCTGAGAACAACATTCTGCCACACCACTTTAATATTACACAAAATGCTCCTAAAGCAATGTAAAGTGCTCAGAAATAGTTTATTTAGTAAGTTAGCTGTACAGCACACACAAGCACCCCGGTGCTGGCACTGCAAACTACAAAAGTTCTTCCTCAGGGAACCCCCTGTATGTACTCTTGTACAGCTAGCTACTATATAATGTATTTTTGAGTACTTTACATTGTGTTGGGAGCATTTTTTGTAATAGCGGATGGCACTTTTATTTTGGAAGCTATATGGTACAGCATTGTGAACCACAGCTCCATTTTCTACCTGCAAGGTGTGCACCAGAGCTTTTTTCATGTCTAATGGTTGAAACACCGACCTGTAGCACTGTTTTTTCCCCAAACATCTCCTACATTCTCTGGACCTTCTGAAAAAATTGACATGGATAAAGTTCAATAAATAACATTTCCTACAAACAAAAATGTGTCACACAAGCTGTTCATTCTATATTTTCAGATTCCATGTGAGAGGATAGATTCTAAAACTGGAAAATGAGCTTAGCCGCTGACATAGTCAGTGCCTTCTTCAGGTCAGGTGCAGGAGTGCAGGAAATTGAAAAAACAGGTGATGACAGGGTACCTTTTTTGTTTTTTACATTATTTATTTGTTTGCTGATTTATTTATTTATGTATTTGATTATTTCAAATGTTTCACCAGGAAATATGTTCTGAGCAGATAGCAGCTCATTTCCAGATGCATCCTGGGGAGAAGGAGGAAGAGGAGGATAATGAATAGCAATCTGATCAATCGACAAACAGAACAATAATTACATAGCAGGAAAAAACTAAGCATCATATACTAAGCTACAGTCAATAAGCACATTTTGCAATTTGTGCAATTTATGCAAAGATAAGGAAGAGAATGTAATCCAGAGGGTATCAAGGAGATACAAGTAAAGTACAGTATATTTAAGACAGAGGTTTCAATGACGTTTTAGTGAAGTGCAATTCAAAATGCACATGTAACGGGATGACAGTAAGAGAGATAGGGCTTGTAGCTATAGGGAGAGGAAAAGGGGGGAATCAAGAGTAGTTTAGGAGGAATGGGGGAAACAGGTAGTTAGTAGTGGAACAGGAAAGAGTATCAGCTGCAATTGCAGGTGTGAGATGTAAAATCATGGAGAAGAGAGGAGAGGACAGTGAGCACTGGGAAGTGGCAGAGTGGATGTTTGGGGGAAGAGAATTCCATAGTTTGGGGAAGCAGTAGGAGAAAGCAACTTGACCAACTAGGGATTTCCTTGAAGGGAGTGCAAGGAAATGATAGCCAAAGCTCTGAAGGGTATAGGAGGAAGGTGGAGGAGGGGAGAGAAGAGAGGTACAGTAGAAGGGGAAAGAGCCTAGCCAATATTTAGCAATAAAGGATCTACAGTGAGTGAGGTGTCTGGCTTCAAGGGAAGTTTGGGAGAGGGATGAATATAGGAAGCAATGGTGGGTGTGGGACGGACAGTCCAAAGCAAAGTGATAGAAGGAGTGGAAAGATGGGATCCAGTCTGGCTAGTTTGGTCTTAGGAACAGCACTGTGGACAATGTCACCAAAGTCAAAGATGAGGAGAATCATTTTCAGGACAATATCTCGGTGAGCAGGAAGAGGAATGCAAGTTCTATTCCTGTATAATGCTCTGAGTTTAGGGTGAATTTTTTTGTGGATGGCATCCACATGCCCTGAAAAGTTGTGGTGCCAGTCAATCCAGACCCCAAAGTACTTAAATGGGAGAACATCATCAATTGTGGACCGATCTAAGGTGTGGAAGGAGGGGAGGGTGGTATGCATAGTGAGCTTCTGCCTAGTGCCAATGGTTTTGGCATTGAGGGATAGCTGATTTCACCAGAACCAGTGCTGAACATTGTTGAAGTACAGCTGAAGATCAGATCAGAGGGGGAGGAACCAGAGGCAAATAGTACACTATCATCTGCATACATGTGGATAGATGCAGAGTAGCAGGCAGCGGGGAGGTCACTCAGGAAGACCTAAAAGAGTATAGGGCCAAGGACAGATCCTTGGGGAACACCAGTTCTGATAGGAAGTTGGGGGGATAGAGAATCTCCAGTTCAAACAGACTGAGACCCACCCTCAAGATAGGAGTGGAACCAATTAGTTGAGGAATCAGAGAGCCCACTGTCTTTAGCTTATTAAGGAAAATGGGGTAGGCTACGGTGCTGAAGGCTTTGGCCAAGTCAACAAATATGGTGGATGTGATAAGGCCATGATCCATGCCTGAGAGAATGGAGTCAGTAAACCGGATAAGGGAGGAGGAGGTGGAGTGGAATTTATGGAACCATACTGGAAGGGGGCAAGGAAAGAGGATGAGTCAAGGAAGGGGGAGAGGTAAGTCAGCACAAGGTGTTTTTCTGTTTATCTAACATAGGAAGCAGGGAGATAAGGTCATAGTTGCCAGGACAGGTGGTCACCTCCTTCAAAAAGGATATAACAGTGACCTGTTTCCAGGAGTCAGGGACAGAGGCAAGAGAGAATGATGGGTTGAAAAGGGATGTGATTGGTATAGCAATGGCAGGGGTGGAGAGATGAAGGAGTTTGGAGTCAAGTCCATGAGGGCTGTTGCCCTTGAGAGGATTAAGAACCGGGTGAGCCTTGAGGGTGTCAGCAGGAGTGATAGGAGAGAAAGAGAAGGGGAGAGATGGGGTGGTAGGATGTGGGAAGGGGGGTTAAGGGAAAGGAAGAGAGAAGGGAGGAGGCACAGGAGGTGAAGAATGAGTTGAACTCAGAGGCAACATAAAGGGGATCAGAAATGGGGATGTCACCCACCTTAAGGATCAGGCAGCAGGAATGGGTTGGGGGAGAAAAGAGGGCAAGAATGACCTTCCAAAACTTGAAGGGGTGATTGAGGTTGTTCTGGAAGGTGGAGACAAAGTACTCAGCCTTGGCAAGCCTGGTGGCTCTGATGCAGGCATTGTGAAGGGCTTGATACTTAAGCAGGGGAGCCAGAGGACTCATGAGTCTTCCAGGAAATATTGTCCATACATAGGCAGGCCAGTAATTCCACTGAGATCCAAGGAAGGTGGGAGTCACTGACCCTGGTTTTCCTCAGGTTGACAGGAATCTGCTGTTAAAATAGTTGAGGGCAGAGCTGATGGTACTGGCAGAAGAGATGGGTAACCTGTTAGTATCTACCAAGTCTGCATGGAGGGAGGACAAGTCCAGCAACTGGAAGGAGTGGATCTGGAGGAGTTTGGGAGGGGAATTGGGAAGGTATATTTTGTACACACAGTAGGCCATATGGTGGTCATTGAGGGCTTCTGGAAGGGTGCCAGCATCTATGATATGGTGGGGGTGAGAGGTAAGAACCCCGTCCAGTGAGGAGTGATTTAGGATTGTGACAGGCTGGGTCAGAGATCAATACAGTTAGCTTAAGAGACTTAATATTTTGGCAGAATTTAGTTTGAGAGGGGGACAGCCAATTAATATTAAAGTCCCCGAGGATGAGTAAGTTCCCAGATGAGGCATGAGTGGAGAGAGTGGAAAGGAACTCTGTAACTAATGAGGTGGCTAGGCCAGAGCAGAAATAGACACCAGCTACAAAGATAGGGACAGATAAAGGGAGAAAAGGTTTGAGGATGAGTAGTTCATATGCAGAGGGGGAGGTGATAGAGAATACGTGGATGAACTGGATGATAGAGGAGAGGTAGAAGGCAACACCACCACCCCCCCTTCACACAATCCTACCGGGTGGAAATGTGCCCAGGGATGGTGATTGCAGAACTGGAGATCTTGAGGGATAGCCAAGACCACAAGAGGAGGAGAATTGGTAGAATATTTATATTTTTTCTCAAATATTTCATTTATTTTCTCTATTTGTAATTTTTTTCTCTGCCAGACTCAGTGTAAAATCTGTCTCAAATGTTTCAGACTCAAATCCTTCATCAGTGAGTTACATCTTCCCTAGGAATATGTGCTCATTGTCCCTTGACATATTTCTTCTCTCAATCTGTTTTCATGTGTGTGTTCAACTCAATCTTCATAGTTTAACACCCCATACAGATAGTGGAGGCAAGGAACGCACCCCTAGGAAACTTTAGAATGCAGAAATAAAATTACAGAAGGGAAAGCAAATACAAAAACAAAGGGCAGTGTGCTTGATGAGAAAGAGAGCAGTCCATCAGACGCTCAATCCTTCTCCACCCCTGCCAACCCCCAGTGGCCTGTGCTCATTCCCGAACATGGTTTGCCGGTGTTGTGCGAAGTAAGGCATCCAGTACCTCAGCCCTCAGCGCCACTGGGCTGTCCCAAAGATCTAAAAGTTTCAAGGTGGAGCCACTGACTTGTTGAAGGATTATTTTCATTGTTTTTATGTTTTTAAGTATGATGTTTAAGCAGTTTTATAGTTCAAGTGCTATGATCAGCATGAATAGCGCTTTTTAAAAATAAAGATGAATAGAATTGAATTGAAGAGGAGGGAGCAACCAGGGAGCCAGGGGGAATGGGAGAGAGTGAGAAGGCAGGAGGAGAGAAGTGTGGGAGGTGGAGGCGGGGAGGAGGGGGAGGAAATTCAGTAGGAGGGAGAGGGCTAGGGAAAACAGGAGGGGAAGGAGAGAAAGGGTGATATGCAACATAATTAGAAAGACGGGAGACTGTGAAAGCACACTACAAAAAAGAGTGATGAACTAACTAAGGGAGGGGACTATGGGCTTGTCTGACAGGGAAAGGAGTCAGAAAGGTTAACTATATGTTGGGAACTGTGGGAATTTAGCATGAAGGCAGGAAGAAAACAGTTTGAGAAAATATTGCAGGGGTAGGGAGGAGAAGGGTTGAGTAGGTGGAAGAATAGAAGATGGGGCAGGTAGAACAGGCGAACAACACAGTGGAACAAACATAGGGGGAACCTATATAGGGTGTTTGTGCAACTGACAGTAAAATAAGGGGAAGGGAGGATAGTGAAGGCAGTCAGAGGGAGGAGGGGGATGAATCTATTGGCAAGGGATGGAGCAGCATAGTGAGGGAAGACATGAGGTCCACTATAGGGATTAGTGTAATAGCCAATAAGTGAGTGGAAGAAAGAAGAGTGAAAGCAACATGAGAGCTGCAGCACAGGAAGGGGGAGGATGGCTACAGTGGTAGAAAGATAGAGGGGCCCAATGAAGGGAGTAAGTGCAATTGCCGATATGAAGGGAAGAGGAAAGAGTGAAGGCAGCCAGAATATGAGGGAGGAAGGGAGAAATGCAGGCAAGGATTGGGATTAGGAACAAATAGGTAGGGAGCTGAAAATAAGTAGCTGAAGGGAAAATATACATGTAGTAGGGATCAAAAAAGGGATGGAAAAGCAGCAGATAGCAAGTGTTAAGAGCAAACAAGGGCATATGACAGGGTTACACAATTTAAGCTGGCAGTAGTTTATGCAGTAAACACAATTGAAACAAGCCAGTAATTGTGTAAATCCAGTATAAACAATTGCATCAAGGCAATAATTACATATATGCAGAGATGTGCAGATTAAAAGGTAATACTATGTAGGCAGTATTCACAATTAAAAAGGTTGCAGAAGTGATATACGAGCATTGAGGAAATATTGAATGGCCTACAGCTAAGTACAGAACTGTGCTATGGTATGCAGACTTAAGGCATTAGCTACAAATCATAAGCTGTTGACTTTAAAGATGTGATCTACATGAGCTGGACAGGAAAGGTGACCAGAAGAGAGCGGAGCATAATGGCTGGCAGACCAGTTGCTTACAAGCTGACTCTGGCAGACTCAAGGCAGACACACATTGCTATCCTTAGCACTTAGGTCCTTAGCAGAGGGCCACTTGTGCTCCCCTGAAGCACTGAAAGACAGCTACAACTCCCTCAGTGAAAAGCAACATCCTCATTGGCTGTGAGTCCGTAGTGGAGCCTGCCATTCCAGATCTGAACAGCATGGCAGCTCCTGTGGCTGGCAGGACTCTAGCAAACATTGGGGGAGTGAGGACTAGGGACCAAGCTGCTGCCCCTATGACCCATTGTTGCTCCAATCTGCGGCAGTCAATTTTGTTGGCTCTTGCAGTCAAAATGCCCCCTCAGGGAAAAAGCAGCCCCTTGATTGGCTGCAAGTCCATAGTGGAGCCTGCTGTGCCAAAAGTGAGCAGCATGGCAGCTCCTATAGTTGGCAGGACTCCAGCAAGTGTTGGGGGGGAGGGCTAGGGACCAAGCTTCTGCCCTCATGACTCCTTGGTGCTCCAAACTGCAGCAGTGATCTGAGATGGATAATCATCGACTCAATGGTGAATTTTATGGGCTCTGGCAGTCAGAACACCCCCCTCAGTGAATAACAGACTCCTGATTGGCCGCTAGTCCGTAGTCCGTATTTATACAGTATATGACCTTTACAGGTGTTTACAGCAAAGAGCATTTGTGAGCATATCATTGCAACATTAATTCATGGGGAAAGCATACAACAAATATGACTGTAATTCAAGGATTCCCTCAGACCAAATCATGTGGGGAGATCGAGACATTATGTATAGCATAATAACAAAATGAGAAAAGAAAACCTGACTGCTGCAATAAATAGTGGAAACACTGATTCAGACCATTATGGTACTACAATATTGCACTCCCAGGTGCAGATGAATATTAAAAAAAATTAACTGTATTTCTACCATGCATCTGTACCCTGTTTAAACATATTGTGAATTGAAGGATAATATATTGTCAGTTATTTTCATGGTCTAAGTTAAAATCTATTAAGTCGGTTTAGCATCCATTTTTTCCATGGAGGTGAGCAGTTCTTTTTCTGAAGTGGTCGTAGACTCCGGTTCATCGGGGTCAGTAGCATGACAATAGTATTCTCTCAAATGATAATCCAGCTGTTGCACTTTAAAAAAATATATTGACTTTACTGTCTTTCACAATTGTGACTTTGGCAGGGGGAGTAAGTATAATGGAGTGCCAAATCAAATGCATCTTTCCTATATGCAAGAAACATCTTTCTCTGCTATTGTATCTAAAAGCTGTAATTAGAAAAGCCACAGCTTGGTAAATGCAATCTCTTCTCCCCATCGCTGCAGATCTATTCAGCAGATGTGGGGCTATGTTTGTGTTGCAGGGTAACACATCTTTTGATTAGTTTTTACATTTAAGGTGCAACAGTAGGGGTGACAACAGTGACATAAACTCTTGAGTTCAAGTTTAAAATTCCTACCTACACCCCTGCCTGCAACTAAGGGTTGAGAGGAGGCTCTTTGTTACCTGGCTCACCTCCCCTTCCTCGATCACCACCAAAAGAAAGTTTTGGCTCAATTGTGCTATGCTGGTTCATGTTTTTTATGAATAGAACTTGTACTACTACTACTACGTTTTTTATCACAATTACTGGAATTTGCAGCATGTGGCGAAACATTTCACCTCAGTGTTCACCAACTATGTGACCTTCAGCAATTTTCTTTTTTTAAATACATAGACACACTGTATCTGTAATGGTGGGAACAACAATTGAAGTAGTAGGTAGTAGAAAACTGACAACAAAGTGTTAAACAAGTAAAATTGTTGATGGGCAAACAGGAAAAATAAGCAGGATGAGTAGCGCAAGTCGAATGAGCAAGCATGAGGGGTAGAAATGTTTTCAAGGATTCAGTAGAACCAGGCAACAAATATTTGATATGAAGAAAATAAATAATTTTACACATGACTGCAGAGAGGGTTGTGTGGTGAGGGATCACTGTGTTTACTGAGGCTGGAGTATAATTCAGAGGAGTGTGAATGGGAGGAAGGGGGTCTGTTTTGGCTTTTAGCGGGAAAGAAATAGAGGTGAGGGAGAGCTTAAAATATTTAATAATCCAATTCAGGACTGCAGAGAGGTTTGTCATATGCTCGTTGTGTTTTGTGGGGCTGGGATGTAATTGTGAAGACATTCAGTGGCCCCAGAGCAGTTTGTACAAAGGAACAGCAGTGGGGCAGGGGGGAGGGGGGTTCGAGCAGACAGATTGTCAAAAAATAACTTGGAGTAAGTAAGATGAAGTGAATTGAATTAAGTGAAATATACATATAGTAATAAATGACAAGCTGTGAACACAGTAGCCTGTCAGCACAAATTGTCAGGTTTTATCTGCACTGTTCTCAGACGGCCATCACAAAATTTGGCACGCAAGGGACAAAAGTAAAATGATATGCCAAGACAGGGTATAAAGATATAAATAGAGAGTACAGCCAATAATAACAGTTTACGTTGGCAGGGATGGATGTAAACAATCATTTGACTACTGTCACTATACTGACTTAGTCGTCAGTGTCTGTCTGCATTTACACTGTCAGTCTCCTAAGCAATGTTTCAGAAAGGAAGCCAGGACTACATGATTTATTTTCCTATTGTCCATAATAGACAAGGGGAATGAACATTATGCTACCAGGCAGCTAAATATTGGAATATTTTGCCTTACCCAGCTCATACTTCTCATTCATTAGACTTATTTGTTCAGGAGACTGGATATCAGTCAATTTAGATGTCAATGTAATTAGACTATAGCACTTTAAAATATGTTGTTGATATCTATAATGTTGTTGTTAACTTAATCCCATTGTCTGAATTGTACTTTGTATTTGTGGATTTTATCATTTTTTGTGCATCTTAAAACTTAGTAACTTATATATACTTGTTTTAGGTAACTTAGAAACAAAACAGGACTGTCTTGTAAACTGGGTTTTCAACCCAAAGGACATGTATTATCCTGAATAAAAATAAAGTTTTTACCTACCCTGCCTTTTACCTACCTGTAACTCACAAACAAATCAACCCCAAAAAAAGAGGAAAGGGAAAGAAAACCCTTGATGTAAACTTTGCAACCTGATAGTAACCGGTATGATACAATGTTGCTAAATATAGATCAAAGTGGTTTGCCATCACCAGTGCTATGAGGCTAGCTATTCACAGAAATGCACATGGTCAGAGTACATAGGGACAAAAGGAAACATTTACCACAAATTGCAGAATGACTAAAATCAGAAATGAGCAAACATATACCAGCCATTAAAGAATAACAGACATAGTTTACTACATGCAAACATTTATTAGTCACACACACATGTTTTAGTGTAGTCACAGTGTAGAAAATGGCACTTACTAATGCTGATCCTGTGGCACTGAGGGTTGAGGTGCTGGACACCACACCTCATGCCAAGCTGGCAACCTGGGTTCTGGAACAAGCCTGGGTCATTGGGGGTCGGCTGGGGGGAAGGGAGCTGGATTGAGCAGCCGAAAGGCAGCTTTCCTCTCCTGGGGAGGGACCTTGTCTCCCCCACAGTCCAACTGCCCCCAGGTAGAGGTCTGAGGATAGTGCAGGCGAGCAGGTGACATGAATAGGGTGGGCACTGAGGAACTGTGGCATGTGCATGCCTCCACATGCGTGAGCGATGCCCCTTAAGTGGGGGGAGAAAAAATGGAAAAGTGGAGCTTGCAGGCTCTATGGAGCCCGCGGCCATGATCCTGGTGATGGGGTAGTGGGTCGAGAATGGATACGAGTCCCCTGTGGAGGGGGGGCACCTGCCAGCTCTAGGGCATAAACAGAATAAAAAATAAAAAAAAGAATATGGCACTTACTGGTACAGCAGTACAGGGGACATTGAAACAAAGCCACTAATAGAAAAAGGTAAGTCTGAGATGGTTGCACAGATGTCTCACACAAAGGGATTGTGGGATCACCTCAGGAAGACAGGGGCCATAAAAGAAGCCTTGATGGTGATCCCCAGAGGCAATAAAACAGCCAGACACATTTCAGAAAAAAACTTCAGACAGAAGCTGAAAGAGCACAGCCAGGAACAGTGAGGATGACAACAAAATAATTCAATTTAAATGTTCTTTTCTGGATTTTGGGTGTACTACTCCTTTAAGAGCATCCCTTATGCTGTGTCCAAAGTACAACATGAAGTGAAAAATTGGCATTGGTCAATGGCAGGATTAATGACTTCATCCCTCCAAAACAAACAGCTGAACAAAATCCAGAAACCTTTTTCTTGTATCTAGTCTCTTGCCTAGCAGTCTAGGTTTGCAGTTATAATCTTTCCAGATGCAGCACTTTATATCAATAAAAATGCAGTTTTGATTAAAATATTGCCTACTTGTTGCTTTTTGTTTTTCTTAATCAACCTTTGTCATAACTGTGCACTGTTTGGTAATAAAGTAAACAAATGGTATGTGCACTAAGGATGACAACATGTGTATTCTTGGATCACAGCATACCTTGGTGAAGTGAGCCACAAGGCAATACTGAGTGCCATAGGCACCTGAGAAGTGCCATTATCCCACAGGCATGCACATCTTGGAAAGCCATACTGTGATTATAAAATGGGTCCACTGATTTTTACTTTAAAGCTGAGCAATGGGTTTAGAAAATTAAGAATTTCTCATCTGAGCCAGCCTGGTGGCATGGGGGTAGCTCTACCGCTTGCCATGCCAATGACCCGGGTTTGGGACTAAACTCGAGTCATCGGAGGTCAGCTGGGGGGGAGAATTGAGCATCTGGAAGACTGCTGTCCTCTCCTGGGGAGGGTGGCTAGCACTTCCCACAGAGCACCTGACACCCAGTAGCATGGGGAAAGCTGGCATGATGCTGCACATCTTTGCATGCTGAAGGGAGGGAGAAAAACCAAGGAGGAAAAAGAACATACTGCTGTGCAGGATAAAGTCATCCCATCTTCAGGCCTGGTACCACCAAGTAGGCACCCACACCAGATCCTGCTTCATGGGGCAACAAGGGCAATTTCACCCCATCCCTGCCATGAGGGGTAACTTGTGGGGGCACCAGGTGTAAGAACTGGGGATGGTGGCTGACCAAGTATGGACACACTGACTAGATGGGGCTGGCAGCACACAGGGCCAAAGAGAAATATATAAAAAAAGACTTTCTGATATGTACTGGAATAGTATATGGCCATGTGCTCACATATGACTAGTCGTATGCTTTGATTTGTTTTCTACATTTTAGAATTTGCATTTACCAGACACATGGAGATCATATCAATAGCTAGAAAGCTATTTGTTGTAATTAAGTGTATTAAAATGTCACTTAGAGTAAATTTCATGATTAGTTCTCCCCTCACTAGAAACAGTTTAATTAAAGGGAATTTCCAGTTGTACATACAACACACTAAGTATAGATTGGTAGAACACTATCTGTTGGCCATGAATTCCACCCCGCAAGTTAATGGGTCCACATTTCCTTTCTTTTTTTTTTTAATTAGCCTTTTATATCCTCAGTCAGCAATCAGGGAGGGAGATCCCCCACACCCTTCAGCTCAGGTCCTGGCTCATGCCGTTATCCAAGGCATCACAGGGCTCACATTGAGGTGGTTTTATCCCCCTTATGTGTGATATCTGCAGCCTCTGTGATGGAGACAGTCTTGCAATGACCACAGCACACAGTTGGGCATGTTCACTTCCCTGATGTGCAGAGGTCTGCCGGCTACCACCTAACAGGCCCACCGAATGGTCTTAGACTACTGTATTCAGCTAGTCACCATGAGGGGTCTGAAGGCACCAGGCACCAAATCCCCACCCTCCCTGAAGAAGGCAAGCAGTCCTCTGGATGCTCAACCTTTTCCCTGGCTAACCCTTTGATACTCTAGGTCCACTCATGAACCCTGGTCATTGGTGCCTCAGTAGGTACCCCTACTGCTGTGCTGGGCGGGGCACAGATATCCATGTACAAATGGATATTTATGAAGCTACAAACTGAGGAGTAATTATTTAGAAAAATGAAAAGAACTGGAACTAGTATGGAGCCCTGGTGAACTTCTGAAGTGATGGGAAATGGTGAGGGAGAGCATCACCTACTTGAACTCACATATGCTGCCAGAGAGGGAGTTGTAGTACCAACTAACTGACATGTCAGTTTCATACCCACAAGACTGACCAGTAGGAAGGGTTAAGAAATAGTGTCAAAGGCATTTGCTTGGTACATACAAAATTCACAGGCATTCTCACCTTGATCCATCCCCTAAATAATGGCTTCCAAGAACTGAAGGAATGAGTCAGTGGATTGTGGTTTGCTGAATTCAGACTGAAAGTGACAGAGGAAAGTAGTGGAGAAGTCTAGAAGATAGAGCTGTGAGAGTACAAGTATTCCTGACACTTGCACAAGGACAGGAAGGGTGAGATGGGACAGTAGTTACCTGGGTTGTGTCATCCCCTTTGTGTGGTGAGATAATTTTGGCATGCATTCACACTCCAGGAACCTTACAAAAATGTGACAGATTTAGCAGGGTCGAGTTGGAGTCTGCTATAGCAGGAACAAAGATGTTAAGGAGTTAATGGTATAGTCCATCAAGATTATGACCTTTGAAGGGATTTATGAAGAGAACAGTGCAGATACCATGGCAGCAGGAACAGTAGGTGGGGGTGGGGAGATAGTGGTGGAAAAGGAAGGCGACTTTAACACTGGAGCATGCAGTTTTTGTGTTTGTCATGCTGTACAAATAAAAATTCCAAAAGTAGAGCATAAAAGGTGCCTTGCTTAAAGTCTAACACTGTTTTCTAAACTGATAACAGATGAAGAACATGAAGGCACCAGTTTAACACTTTCTGTTTTCTTCTTAGGAGCCCCTCTTATGCAGTGTCCAAAGTACAAAATTGAAGTGAAAAACTGGGAGTGGTAAATGGCAGGATTAATTATTTCATCCCTGCAAACAAAAGGCTGAATACAATCCAAAAACCTTTTTCATGTATGTAGGGCCCGATATTCAAAAATGTGCAAAGCAGAGCGCAAAAATATGTGCTGCGGTTTGCGATAGCCTGGGTATCCATACATGTTACATTCTGTGGAATAGCACACCGGTGCTATTCAACTGAATATAGGGCCATGTTAGCCCAGTGCTAAGCCACTTAGCGCTGAGCAGACATGGCTCCCAAAATAGGCTTGTGCCCATGCTAAATTTCTGATAATCAAATGGACCCATGCAAATGAGCCCATGGGGCAGTCAAGGCACTGAGGGTCCATTTGCATGCCCATTATGAGCTCATTTGCATAGGTAGCCCAGCAATTTAGCACTGCACTGCCCCTCCAAGTGCCTGGTCCCAGACGTGGAGCTATTCACGTTACTCAGGAAACTCAGGTTACTTGATGGAGGCTGGCATAGAGTGTTACAATAAATCTGAGCTACTAAGCAACCTAGAGGGGGAGGAAGGGGTTGGTGGAAATGAGGAAAGTGATACAGAGACCGGGGGGAGGGAGTCAGATACCCCATAAGGTATCACAGACTGGCAATGGAAAGGATAGAAATAGTCCCAGAGGGCGAAGGGGAAACATAAATGTTAAGCAGATGGGGGAGATGTAACATATTGCAGACATGAGGGAGGAGAGCATGACTGGAGAGAAACTGGGAGACAAGGAGGCGGGGTGGGGCCCCCCCTTCAGCAGGGGGTCTGTAACAAGGATGGGGCCCTAGGTAAAGGGGACCCACAGAGGGCCTCTGGAGGTAGGGGTACTATTACAAGGGGGGAGGATGGCGGTCTGGGGGAAGGGGAAACCATCAGGGCCAGGATAAATTGTTCGGATAAGAAAGGGTTAAAGGGAACACCTAATCAGGGGGGTCTGAGTTAAGTGGGCAAAATAACAAGGGAGGCAGAAAGGGGAGGGTGACAAGGGGGTCTCTAATAAGGCAGGAAGACTCTCATGGAATTGAGATCACGAATAAAGGAGGGGATGTGGGGTTGACAGCGCATAGTGGAGGCAACCATAAGGAGGATGACATTGTTAAGGTTCTGTTATTGGGAGACTGGATGATTAGGGGTATCCAGTGGGAGGGACGGGGGGGTGGATGCCATAGCCAGGTGAAGGTAGTGAGTATCTCTGGGCTGACAGTGCACAGAGCAAAGTTCATGGTGTATGAACTGGTTAGGGATTGTGGAGGGAAACCAGATTTCCTGGTGCATTTGGGAACTAACGATCTAGAGGAAATAGTGTTTTGGAAATCCAAACAAGGTTCCAAGAACTTGCCAGAGTCTATCGGGATAATGGATGCAACATTTCCTTTTTGGAGATATTGCCAGTACCAAAGGCTTCAGTGGAGAAAAAATGAAGATCTCAGAGGTTAATGACTGGCTCAGGAAGTGGGGTGAAGAGAGTGGGTTGGGGGTGTTAGGGAACTGGAAAGGAGCTTGGGAGGATAAGGGACTGTATGCCAAGGACAGGCTTCATCTTGCCCCGTTAGGGAAGGAAGTCCTTAAACATGGGGTGGCTGACTACATTCAAGAAAGGTGGGGTTTAAACTTGTGGGGGAGGATAAGCGAGGGCTGACAGAAGCCTCTCCTCCAGATGAGGAAGTAGCCTTCAAACCCAAGGGGAGGAGAAATAGACTGGGGAGGAGGTTTCATGAGGAGCAGAGGGAGAATAGAAGTTTAAGGAACCTGGGTGGGTTCGACAAAGGGATCAGGGATAAGGGTGGGGTGGTGTTAGTAAATGCCAGGAGCTTGGGAAACAAGTTGCCAGAGTTCCCAGGCCATGCTGTTGGGGGGCGGATGTGGCGGTGGTCACGGAATGTGGGTCAACAAAACCATGACTGCGACCTAAACGTCTGGGGTACACTATGCTTAGAAAGGATAGAAAGGAGGCGGGGTGGAGTGGCTATGTTCATTAGAGATGACATAGAAATTGCTAGGGTAGAAGAGGCAGAGGGAAACGTGGAGGCCTTATGAGTCACCTTACAAACCCCAGCAGGAGGTAAGGTCAAGCTGGGTGTAGTATATAGGCCCCCCTGGATGGGTGATGTTCTGGAGAATTGTTTGATGGACAACATCATTACCCAATGTGGACCAAAAGGGAAAGGAGTGGTGTTGCTGGGGGACCTTAATATGCCAGGTACAAACTGGGGAACTATGTCCTTTAAGGTGGCCAAGGAGCAGAGGCTGCTGGAAGGCTTCCAGGATGTGTTCTTAACACAGCATGCGATGGAGCCCACAAGGGAGGGGCATGTCCTTGACATGGTTCTGGCAGATGGGGATCTGGTAAAGGACCTGGTTGTAGAGGATCTCCTGACAGGGAGCGACCACAATACTGTCTGGTTTCAAATAAGCATGGTGGGGGGGAGAGAGACACTGGCAGTGGATTTCCGGGGGGCAGACTTTGTGGGCATGGGAAATATTCTCAAGGATCACTTGAAGGGGATTACATCAATGACAAATGTGGAAAAGAGATGGGAGGTCATAAAACGGGGACTTCATGAGGCAGTCAGGAGCTGCGCTAAGGTGAAACGTAAGGGAGCAAGGTCACATAAACCATGCTGGTGGTCCAGTGAGGTTCAGGTAGCGGTCAGAGAAAAGAAGGTGACCTACAAAAAATATAAAACAACAAGAGGGGATAGGGAAAAGGAAATGTACCATCTTGCATCCAGAAAAGTTACCGGATGGTGAGGGGCAAAGTCCAGTAAAGAGCAGCGGCTGGCACAGGGGATACATGGAGGGGAAAAGGGGTTCTTCCAGTACAGTGGGGAGTGGAGAAAAACTAAGGGCCATCTCGGCAGATTGAGATCAGAAGGAGGGTGGGTGGAAGAGGCGAGGGACCAGGCAGAGGTATTAAACGAGTACTTCACCTCTGTGTTCACTAGGGAGGGGAATGGGATATCTACACAGCAAGGCACAATTGGGATAGAAGCGGTAGTGAGTGGGATCAGGGGAGCAACAGAAATGGAGCAAGAGGAAGGGAGAAGTACCCCAGGTGTGTCACATCAGGATAAGGCTAAAAAGGCCAGTAAGGTGGAGGGGACGGATGATGCTATCTCCACTGAAAGGGTGTAGTTAGCCCTCAAGGCCCTAAAGAAAGATAAATCTCCTGGGCCGGATGGCATTCATCTGAGAGTACTATGGGAATTGACAGACATACTGGCTGCACCCCTGGTGGAGCTCTTCTACAGGTCGCTTGAGACAGGGAGGGTACCTAGGGATTGGTGAGAGGCACATGTGGTGCCAATCCATAAAGGGGGGGGGTTGAGTGAAGTACCAGGTAACTATAGAACCATCAGTTTGACCTCGGTGGTGGGAAAATTAATGGAGAGTATACCAAAGGAACGATTGGGGGTGTACTTGGAGGAGGTGAGAGGTCTGGATAGTCGGCAACATGGGTTTGTGCCAGGTAGATCATGTCAAACCAATCTTGTGGAGTTCTACGAATGGGTAACATCAGAACTGGACAGGGGAAAGCCTGTGATTGTATTATTCTTGGACTTCAGCAAGGAGTTTGACTCTGTTCCCCACAATGGTCTGGTGGAGAAACTGGTGGGGTTGGGAGTAGGCCCTTTGATGGTTAGATGGATTGAAAACTGGCTAGCTGGAAGCACCCAGAGAGTAGTGATTGGTGGGGAGCTCTCGAACCCTAGAGAGGTCGGTAGTGGGGTACCGCAGGGCTCGGTCCTGGGTCCGATCCTGTTTAATGCATACATATCAGACATCAGGGAGGGTATAAGGTATGAAATGAGTCTTTTCACTGATGACTCCAAGATGGGAGCAGTAGTTGAGGGGGAAGAGGGAAGGTTGGCACTACAAGAGGACCTGGACACCCTGGAAAGCTGGGCTCACACATGGAAATTAAATTCAATAACACCAAGTGCAAGGTGTTACATCTTGGCGGGGAAACCCTAAACATAGAAACATAGAAACATAGAAGTTGATGGCAGATAAGGACCGCAAGGCCCATCCAGTCTGCCCATTTCTTTTTCTACCTTATAAATATGTCACCAGCCTTTGTTCTGTCAGTGGCCTATCTATTCATAGTCATTTGTATTGCTCCCTTATGCCTATCCCATGCCTGTTTGAAGCCCTGCACTGTATTCATAGCCACCACTTCTTGTGGTAAGCCATTCCATGCATACACCACCCTTTCTGTGAAAAAGAATTTCCTCACATTCCCCCTTAATCAGCCCCCTCTAATCTCATGCTGTGTCCTCTTGTCCTACTATTTTCTTATATTTAAACATGTTGAGCTCTTTCACCTTGTTAATGCCCTTAAGGTGTTTGAATGCCTTGATCATATCACCTCTCCCTCCCTTTGCTCAAGGGTATACATATTGAGCTCTGTTAATCTGTCTTCATATGTCTTCTGATGTAGTCCCTGCACCATTTTGGTTGCCCTTCTCTGGACTGCCTCAATTTGGTTAATGTCCTTGTGAAGTGTGGCCTCCAATACTGCACGCAGTACTCCAGATGGGGCCCTAACCAGTGTCTTAAAGAGGTTATTACCTCCCTCTTACGACTTGTGACTCCCTACTAATACACCCTAACACCCTCCTAACCTTACCTACTGCTTTAGAGGTCTGCTTGGATGATTTCAGGTCATCAGTGATGATGCCCAAGTCTCTTTCTTCCTTTGTGACTGCTAGCAACTGCCCTCCCAGCCTATAGGTGGCTTCAGGGTTTCTCTTCCCTATGTGCATGATTTTGCACTTCTTTGTATTAAATCCCAGTTGCCACTGTTCTGACCATTTTGATACTTTATCCAGATCTCTTCTCATTCTGCCTATCCCATCTGGATCATCTACCCTGTTGCAGATCTTGGTGTCATCTGCAAACAGACAAGCCTTACCCTCTAGTCCATCTGCAAGGTCACTAATGAAGATGTTGAGAGGAATGGCCTCAGAACTGATCCCAGGTACCCACTTGTGACTTGCATCTCTTCTGACTTATACATTACCACCACTCTCTGTTTCTTGCCCGTCAACCGTTTGCCACCCAGTTGACCAACTTCTGACCCACGAGCCTACCCAGCTTATTTATCAATCTTCTATGTGGAACAGTGTCAAAAGCTTTGCTGAAGTCAAGGTAGGTGACATCAACTGCTCCCCTTGGTCCACCACTCTGGTTACCCAGTCAAAGAAATCTATGAGATTAGTTTGACAGGACCTTCCTTTGTAAACCCATGCTGTCTTGGGTCCTGTGCCTATAGTTCCAGGTGTTGCACTATCCTTTCCTTAAGTGCCTCCATAATCTTGCCCACTACTGAGGTAAGACTGACTGGTCTGTAGTTCCCGCCTCTTCCTGCTACCACTCTTGTGGGCGGGATCACATAAACCCTTCTCCAGTCTTCTGGGACCTCTCCTGTGCTCAGAGACTCACTAAACAGTTCTGCTAATGGCTCTGCTAGTTCCACCTTTAGCTCCTTAAGTACCCTGGGATGTATGCCATCAGGTTCCATTGCCTTATCCACCCTGAGCTTAGTAGCTCTTGTAGGACCTTTCTTTGTGAAGGGAGTAGTCTCACCTCCCTCCCCTGTGTCCCATGATGCTAAGCTGTGGGCCCTGCCTTACCTTCTCTTCAGTAAATACTGAGCAAAAGTATCTATTTAGGATAAATACCTTTACAGGGTCCTCCTCCTCACATGCTCCTTTTCTCCATTAAGCTTAGCAATACCTCCTCTGGACTTTCTCCTTTCACTAATGTATCTATAGAAAGTCTTGTCACCTTCTTTTACTGTTAGAGTATGTGTTTCCTCAGTTTGGGACTTTGCCTGCCTTACTGCCTTCCCTGCTTCCCTTAGGGGCAGTTTGGTATGCCTCCCTATCTTCATCCGCTGTGTTCCCTTATATTTCGTGAAGGCCAACCTTTGGCTCTGACCTTTTCTGCTACTGTATTTGAGAACCAAAGTGGTTTCCTTCTTCTTTTCACTTCCTTTTCTGTCTAACACAATGGAATGTTGCTTCAAGTATTGCATCCTTAATGCTTGCCCACTTGCCTGTACCCCTCACCTGTGTTTTTTTTGCCAGGGCCAGCTTAACTCTGTTGGCCATCTTATCAAAGTCAGCTCCTCTGAAGTCCCATATTTATGCCTTGGAATGGGATGATTTAGATGTAGTAGCCAAATTGAACCAAACCATATGATGGTCACTGGCCCCCAGGGACCTTCTGCCTGGAGATCTGTGATCCCTTCCTTATTAGTCAGTACTAGGTACATTTTTTTTTTTTTTTTGAAATTTAAATTTTATTGATTTAAGAATACAAAAGAAAACAGTATCCCAAATATGTCGGGAAAAACATTATTGCAATAAAACAAACAATATAAACAAACAACAACAAAAACATCATCCCCACCACCCCAACCCACAGAAGCATGTCCCCAAAAGGATATTCAAACACATCCACCCCTCCAAAAGACCTCAACAAGACCAACAACAACATGAACCAAAAGACCTAATAAAAGGAAAACCCCTGAAAGCCCCCAACCCAAATCCGTCCCCTTGGGTGCACCACCATACATCTCTACAGTTATAAAATAAATATCAGCTATCAATAGATCAGAAATCATAATCAGGTATCAGTCATAAGTATAGCCACTTCAGGTAGAAAAAGACTTATTGTGCTTAAACTGACAGAGGAAAAGTACAAAAGTAAATGTGGACATAAGGGATCGGGTCATAGTAAAGGAAAACCGATTTAAGTCAGACACAAGGCCTGGAGCTTACCCCATCTCCTCTGAAACAGATCTAAACACCCTCTGAGACTGGCAGTAAGTTTTTCCGATTGGAGATACGATAAAATTTCAGTTAGCCAATCGGCAAAGGACAGAACCAGCTGATCCGTCCAGTGTCTTAGCACCATTTTTAACAACCATAGCCACCATAGCCATGTGATATCTTCGTTCAACACTGTCAACCCGAGAAAGGTCCCAAGAAACACACCTCCAGGACTGAAAAAGCCAGACAGGCCTAGTAAAGGATCAAGATAGTTCTTAACCTGAGACCTAGCGAACCACTTTAGGACAGTCCCAAAATATATGAACAATATTGCCATCCCATGCAAACATCTGCAAACAGGTAGGGTGAGATACCCTCTTAAACTGAAATAGCTTAGCTGGGGTATAATATAAATTATTAACAATGTAATACTAGATTAGCTGAAACCTATCCTGAGTATGGTACCTGTGAAGGTCACTCCAAACCCCAGGCCAGTCAAAAGAATACCGGGCAAAAGATGGGTCCAAACATCCGAACCAACAACACCCTCAGGTAAATTATAGTCCAGAAGGAAGGAATATATCAAAGAAATAGAATGAGACTGGGAAGCAAGTCTAATCACATCAGAAAGAAAAGGAGAGACTACCGGTCCCTAGGGCAGAACCAAATCTCTGGTTAACTAAGTGTCTCAACTGGTAAACCTTGAAAATAGACCTACTAGGAATCTGAAACCTCTCAAGGATATCACTAGAAGAAAGAAGGGAGTTAATATTAAAGAAGTTTCCCAAACTAGCCTCCCCAATTTGTGGTAGCCAGTCTGGACTAATCCATGAGTTGCCCAGTTTAATATTAGGATTAGCAACAACCGGCTGCCCCAAATCCGAAGTGGGAGAAATATGAAAATACTTTAAGCATTGCAAAAAGACCACAATAGCAGTCCTTATAACATTATCCGGGATCCATTTAGCAAGTAATCTAGGGTAGATAAAGAGCATATTTATAAATTTAATTTCAGAGAGGAAAAGACGTTCCAGTTGAAGCCAGATAGGACAAGATACATCCGGTTCGACAGAGAACCATCTTCCCAATTTAGAGAGTGTGCAGCCAGTAGTACAACAGGAGGTTGGGTAGTCTGAGATCTCCTCTATCTTTGGAAAGAGATAGTTTAACATAGAGCGCCTAACTGCCCTCTTAGACCAAATAAATTGAGAAAAAAGCGTGTGAAACTGCTGAATATAAAATGGGAAGCCTGAGATTAACCAGATTCAGTGGATAGAACACTCTGGGAAGGACATTCATTTGAGACATTAATCCGACCCCAGAGTGAAATGGGAAGGGCTGACCAACGTTGCAGGTCCCATGAAACCGAATCTTTGAGCCTGTCTAAGTTTAATTCCTTCAAAAGCAAAGGATCAGTGGAAAAAAGATCCTAAATATTTAATGTATCTAGAGGCCCACTTCATACCAAAGGAGAGAACTCAGCCTTGTTGGTATGAACATTAAGAAGGAAAATTTCGGTTTAGAAACATTCAGCCTGTACCCAAAAGACCCAAACCTCTCAATAAGACCTAACACCACCCTCAAAGAATCAGCCGGATCCATCAGATGCAGAAGGATGTCATCAGCATATGCTGAGAGGACCAACTCCTTTTGGTATAAAGTAATTCCTCTGATCTGGGCGATGCCTTTAATCTTTCTAAGTAAAGGTTCAGGTACAAATTGAAGAAGAGGCGAGAGGGACAGCCCTGTCTGAGCCTGCATATAAAGCGGAAGAGAGGAAAACACCCCATTACAATATATTCTAGCAGAAGGACAACTGTAAAACACCCGATCCTATTAACAAAAGCAGACAGGAAGCCCATCTTCTCCAGCACAGCCAAAGAAACCCCAGTCCACTCGATCAAATGCCTTTCGCATCAAGAGAAACCAAAACTGCCGGATACTGAGAGGATTGGGCATACTGTGAGATATCGAGAGGGTCCTCAGATGGTCAGCCGCAGATCTGCCAGGCACAAATCCAGCCTGTTCAGGACTCAGCAGTTCAGACCATACCCTCTTAATGCATTCAGCTAAGATTTTAGCGAGGATCTTCATATCATAGTTCTGAAGTGAGATAGGTCTGTAACTAGCTGGATCAGTAAGAACCTTGTCAGGCTTGGGAATTAAGACAATAGTTGCCTCAAACAGCGAGGGGTCTACATCCGAGGCTACAGCCAGATAATCATACAGCTTGAGGAGAGTGGGTGCCAGATCAGTAACAAAAGTCTTATAAAAATTTGCTGGAAACCCATCAGGCCCTGGCATGCGATCAGGAATGAAGGAAGCAATAGCCCTCTCAATTTCATCTTCTGAAATGGGGGCTAGCAAAATAGCCCGCTGAGTTTCAGATAAGCAGCGAATGTCAATCTCTCCTAAGTAGCTGTCTAAATCAGAAGCAGGTGCGACCCCCGACTTACTGTACAGACCCAAGTAGAACTCCTCAAAATGTGGGCAATTTTCGGGCCAGTAACAACTTCCCAGAGGAAACCAGAGAAGGAATAAGCCTAGAACTCTCAAGTACCGAAGGCGTTGTGCCAAGAGCTTACCAGACTTTTCCCCTGGTCAAGATATTCGCTTGAGTCTTAAGAAGAGCATACTCCGTTTTCTCCCTTAAGAGATCCATATATTCATCTTTAACTGCCAAAATTGCTTAAGATCAGTTAGGAGGAAGTTGAAAGGTATTTAGTCTCCATCTCCGAATTCTACCCATCAAAATTGAGGAGTCAACAAGCCCTTTTCTTGTTAAAGGAAGCTGTTTAATAAACTCGCCCCTGAGAAAACACTTAAGAGCAGACCAGACCAAATCAAATCTAGCAACTGAGTTGAGATTCTCTGCCAAAATATTGATATCAAGGAGCTTATTTAGAGACAGTCTGCAAGTCCTTTAAGACTGTGTGTTCAGCCTCCAAACCGAATCCGAGTATTAGGTGAGGATAGCTTAATCCAGACAACAGCAAGGTCAGAAAGAATAATTGGGTCAACCAGATAGGCCCAGGCTTGAAAGAAAGAACCACTAATCAAAATCATATCCAGACGAGATTTGGTAGCATGAGATTGAGAGACAAAAGTAAAAGCCGGAGAGAGAGGTTAGCAAGCCTCAAGGATCACATAAACCTAGTAGTGATCTCAAATCTGAAAAGGCTCTGTGGGCTGGAGAAGGTGGGCGATTATCCTGGGGCTCTCTATCTAAGATCTCTGGCATGGAAGATTCCAGTCACCATCTAGTATAAATTGAGCCGGGAGGAATCTAATCAGTTTCTCAGTAAGAGACCTAAAAAAGCGAATCTCCTCCGACTGGGCCATATATAGATCCTAGGACAACATTCTCACCATTGAGAGTTCCTTGAATCAAGATAAATCTCCTTCCACATCATGCACAGTCTTCTCCATAGTAAAAGAACCTGTTTTTAATGAGAACTGCAACCCACCTACTATAACAGGAGTTACCATGCCAGATAAAGGATAAGAAAAACCTGATCGAGATAATAATTTAATATCAGCCTGAGTGAGGTGTGTCTCCTGGAGAAAAGAATGTCAATTAGCATTAATGAACAGTGTCGAAACATCTGAAGACGCTTGACCCGGTCCCGAGTCCACGTACATTCCAAGAAGCAATTTTCAGAGACATCTTAATATTTAAGATACAGTAAACAAATTTCAAATATCCAAATAACCATAGAATTATAAGGAAAAAAGGGTTTACCCAAGCTATACCCATTAATTTCAGTATACTTAAACCCAAAACAGACCATCCCAAAAACAATCCCAACCCCACTTTCTTTATAAAACTCAAACCCCGTAACCATAAACACCCTTGAGACATGAAACTTGAGCCAGCAAGGAGAAACAATCAACAACCCATCCAACCCCCACCAAAATCTGTTCCCCAAATATCCCATAGGAACCACTTTGTAATAAAATCCACCACCCACCTTAACTCTGATCCTGAAAACGACATTAATAACCAGTCAAACCCCCAACCTCCCTCCCACAAAACCAACAGAAAATTCAAACACCCCAAATAACTATTTACAGGGAAGGCCAGAATAAACGTAATAACAAAGCATAACAGATCAACCCTGGCCATCCAAATCCCATCGCGAAACCCTTAATCCCAGGTGAACCATGCAAACAACCATCCAAGCAACAAAGATGTGCCCATACCCTCAGAACTACTACTCCAATCAGTGCTCTCACCAGGGAGGGGTTAGCCAACCCCCCATCCTCAGGCTTGCAATAAGGCATCCAGCGAGCAGGCATCCAAAGGCTCGAGTCCCCCCACCAATCGCTCCCTGTAGCGATACATATGCCATTTTAAAGGAGAAAAAGCAAGCCTGCCGCAAGCCACATCAAGAAAACACCCAGGTGTGAGCAACAGCGGGAGGAATCCTCGAGATAGGCACAGGATCACCCGCCCACCCAGTTAAGAGAGTGCCTCCACTTCACTCATCGAGCAGACCAAAATTTCAAAGAAAAACAATCCGACTTACCCCTCAGCAGAACTACCTAGTGGTAGAGGGTACTCGGGGTAGGAGACTCGTATCACGGTAGTCTCAGCACTGGGGTGATGTTTCCGAGGGGATCAGTAAGCGGATGGACCAAAAACATTCTCCACCCCGGAAGTCCCTAGGGAAACGCCAACCCAAAACATAGTTCCCCCCACCAGTCTGACTAGGAGCGCCGCCACAAGGATTCCACCCAGTCAAGCAATGACCACCCATCCAGCCCTGCAGCCGAGAGAAAGGAACAAGGTAAGGAAAGGGACAAGCAAGGGAGGGAAGGGAGAAGGCAAAGAAGGATCAGCCCACCAGGAGGGTATTCAAAGGACTTACCCGTGAGAAAAGGAAGACAAACAACGAATCCCCTACTAGACTAAGCCATCCCCCGACTAAACAGCACCATCAGCTTATTAACAAGCAAATACAATCAACAGCATAGTTAGTCAGGAGCAGGAAAAATTTAGTCCTTCATCCAGCCCTCTTAAATAGGTCTAGAAGCCTGGAGCGAGTTCGTTCAGGGCGATTCTAGTGATGTGAAACTAAGCATGAGAGCCTCCGATCGTAACCTTCAGGGTTGCAGGGTAGACCATCTTGAAGGGGATTGAAGCAGCAATCAGTTTAGATACCACGGATGAAGGCAGCCCTCCTCTCCCTTGTTTCTTCGGGAGGTCCTGCGTGATTTGTAGCTTGGGCCGAGCCCCATAAGATCTCCTTGAGCTCTCTAGCTTTGATAAAAACATGCTGGCGCTCAATATAACTCAGGAACTTCATAATTATGGTCCATGAGAGAGGAACCTGATGGGGTCTGGAGCCGCAGGGACCGGTGGGCAGCTCAGATGATATAAAGAGCATAAGGAGGCACTACCTTCACCAAGAACTTCTGCAGAAAGCCAGGAGGTCAGGCCTTCCTCCATCTCAGGCAGTCCAAAAATAAGCAGATTATTTCTGCGATTACATCCCTCAAGGTCCTCTGCTTTATTTTGTAATTTCCTGATTTGCTGTCTCAAGTCGTCTATAGTTTCTTCGGATTTATCTTGTCTTTTCTCCATCGAGAAGACCCTGACCTCAACATCCTCCACCCTAGTAGAAACAGACGACAGGTCCCCCCGAAGTGATTTCAATTCAGCTGCAAGGTCCTTCAGGATATCTTTGATAGGGCAAAGCTCCTGCATGAGCTTGTCCTCAGTCAGGGGGAGGGCCGCTGGTGTCTTATTCTCGGTCCGCTGGGTTTACCGGACCTTGATTCCTCTGCTTTTTGCGGCCTTGTTCGGAGAGGCAGGAGGGGTGCTTGACTGGGGCCTGCCTCCTATCGGCCTCTATCCTTCCAAAATCACGCTAACTCCCAGGACCAATGAGAGGAACAAGACTTGAGTGCAGGCAATCACCTCCGGTCACAATCTTGATGGTTAGCGTGATCGCTGTTACTGAGAAAAACCAGTAAAATTGCGATGAGAGAGCTCAAGCCCATGCAGCCGTCTAGACGGACGCCATCACATGACCTCTCCAGTACTAGGTACATCCTGGGAGGGGAGGCGCAGGAGGCTTCAACAGGGGAAAAAGACCTAGGGGTCATGGTGGATGCATGTACGAATAACTCTGAGCAGTGCAGGAGAGCGGCTAGCAAGGCAAACAGGATGTTGGGATGCATCATAAGGGGGATCACCTCTAGGAGCAGGGAAGTGATTCTGCCGCTGTACAATGGACTGGTTAGACCACACCTTGAGTGCTGTGTACAGTACTGGAGACTACACTTGAAGAGGGACATACAGCTCCTGGAGAGGGTACAGAGGAGGGCAACTAAGAAGATACGAGGACTAGGGGATTTGACATTTGAGGACAGACTTGAAGAGCTCTGCCTGTTTTCATTGGAGGAAAGGAGAGATGGGGGGGACACGATTGAGGCCTTCAAGTACCTCAAGGGAATAAATAGGGTAAACATGGAAGGGATCTTTAGACTAAAGCAGGGAGGTATCACCAGAGGGCATGGTTTGAAGTTGGAAGGTGGAAGGTGGAAGGGTGAGGGGGGGAAAGGAGGAGGTTTTTCACTGAGAGGGTGGTGGACCCTTGGAATGTGCTGCCTGGCGAGCTGGTTCAGAGATCCACAGTGGAGGGCTTCAAGAGAAGGTGGGACAGACACAGAAAGCGGATGTATCAGATGATGGCCTGGCCCAGGGGGGTGGGAATGGATGATAGGGGTTTCTGGAACACAAGGGGGGGGGCCTCAGCACCCAACTAGGGATCTGAGGTTCGAGCAGACTCGATAGACTGTAAGACCTAATCTGCTGGCAATTAGTATGTTAGTATTCCTGGTGCTATTGGTCCCCCCACAAGATGCCCTGCCAGAGTTTGTCAGAGATCAGTACCAAGCAATTTGGCTGCTTTGGGGGAAAGTAAAGGCCATGGAGAGTTGTGGCAGGCAGAATAATTTTCACTTTGTTGGGTTGCCAGAGGGCTGTGAGGGTAAAAGCATGATCACCTTTTTTCAGCAAATCCTCCCTGAGCTGGTAGGGGAGCCTTGTCCGGCCTGTACTGAAATCAATCAAGCCTATGCATCTCATGTGCATCTACCCAAGCCTGGAGTGAGACCTTGTCTGTATTTTGGTCCATCCCCTAAGATACATGAACAAAGAAAATATGTCTTTGGCTAGAAAGGGGAGAGGTATCCTGGAGGGGCCACACTGTTCAAATCTTTCTTAACTTCCCCCAAGGGCTCTTGGTGAGATGTAAGGCCTACAGTCATGACACAAAAGGCACTGATTGACCTCATTGTCCCATACAGCCTCTGATACCCTGCTTCAAAATGGCTCACAAAGAATGGAGTCACGTAACAGTTCAAAGTGCCTGAGGCAGTAGAGGTGTGCATCACTAAATGTCGGCCACAAACGGACTGGAACTGATACAAAGCTCACAAAAAGGGAAGACAGACAGCGTCCTTCACATAGGACATGGACACTATTCTGGTCTATGAAGGCCCTTCCCCCTCTTGATACCAGATCCAGCATTTTGGTCCCCCATTAAACTCCCTCCTGCTCAAACATGGCCCATGGATACTGGTGGAAAAGCAGAAATGGAAAAATAAAAAAAAACAAAAAACACCTAAGAGAAGATGACAAGATTGCTCACCTCGTTCAGTGAGTTGGAGTCAAAAGTGAGAACAGGGGATCACAACCTTCCTCAGAACTTCATTCACCAGTCATCAGAGGCAATCACTTCATTCCCCTATGGCCAGCTGAAAATGGGGTTAATGCTACCTGTGGAAAACACCACTAAGGAGAAACTCTAGCCAGAGCGGCAAGACTGAGGTCCTGGGCAGAGGCTGTAAGACTAGTCATGGCTGCTACAGGCCTCCCATCAAGTGAGCCATCATACCCAGAGGACTGAGGGGTAGTGGTGCAAGCTGAAGAGGCAGTGACACTTGTTCAACTGACAGCTCTACCAACCTGATATTTCACTTCAAACTGTACTTGCGCACATCTTTTTCAAAGACTGCTGGTCCATATACTTCGAGTGCTAGACTGATGACTTCATATGGACTTGGTCCCATCAGGACTAGCAGGTATTTAAGATGTTATCCTCCCCCTTAAAGGGGACACACTGCATATCCCTTGCTCTGGTACCTTCTCAGTAAAGTATGTGAATGTTGACTTTTACCCTGTTGTCTCCACAGGATTGCCCCTTAAAGTATCAGAGTCCCTGTACTATAGGCTCACTCATTCAGTTACCAGCTTGACAAACAACTCCTGTGGCAAACATGGGGATGCACATGGTTCACAGAGGGCTTGAGATCTGTCTCATAAAGTACTACCCCAGATGTCTTGCACACAGTTTGCTTTTGTTTTTTCCCCCTTCTCTCAGGGCATCGTAGCTGGTGGTTGTATGGAGGTATGGGTGGTAATCGAGCAACTAACGGTGGCTATCTCAGCCCGTAGTACTAGTATGGTTTCCGGTTCTATGTGAGGAGAGGAGGGATTTCAGAATAGATCAACAGTTCATATAAGGTAAGGGCATCTTGGACTAGCTAAGTATTGTATCTATTTATTTTGTCAGCTTGTCTTGATGTTGACTGGTTCCCCCCAACACTTGTGACAGTATGCTTACTTCCTCAGGGAGTAGGGGAGGCAGTATGTACACTAGAGACCAATTCCCTATACCTCAAAGTAGCTATATAGATAAATACTGGCTAGGACTGCCTCTGTCGTATTACTCACAGACATATTCTGCCTCACCCCATACCACTGTATTCAGTGTCCTGAGATTAGAATCTCCATCACTGAACACCAGGCCTGCACCAAGAAGACTTACTTTTTGGACATTCATGGGTTGGACAATGGAAGGGGGACTTCATGGACCCAACCAGGCCCCTTTTCATGCATCAAATTTGAGATGCCAATGGATTTTGGGACCACCCATCCGGTACATATGGATTTTAGGGACCACCCATCCTGCCGGCCCCCGTGAGTACAGATATAGGGCCAGACTCGGCTAAGATAGGATCTTTATCATAAACAAAGAGACCTCTGCCAGTATCAGGCTTAAAGGGTCTCCCATGCTGGGGATGTGTTCTGTGTACCCCCTGCACCTTAATGCCATACTGTTGCCTCTCAATATGCATTTGCCATGGTAGTGCTTGAAATGCATTTCAGGTATGGGAATGGGGATTCTATTCTACCACTTGTTTCTTTTGTTGGTACTATAGTTCCCCTGGCCCCCACACTTGGGAGGATTTCTCACTGTACTGGCCTGCAACCCAGGTGCTATAGACAGGGAGGGTCAGTTAGTGGTACAGAGAGTGCAATGATTCAGAGAAGTGCTAACTCTGTGTTTGCCCCATTTGGGCTTGTTTACATATATAGTTTAGTTGGTTATCATGAGACTAGCAAATGCTATACATATCAATACACACTAACTAATGTGTACCTGGAAGACCAGAGGAAGGGGGTGGAGGTAGGTCTTAGGACAGGACACACACTTATTTCATGCATAGGTGCATTATAGACCCTGCCGTGACAGACTGAAAAGTCATTACCTGGAATGTGAGGGGTCTTAACTCACGGGTAAAGCAGAAAAAAGTGCTGGCCCACCTGAAACACCTAAGCACATAAGTAGCTTTCTTGCAAGATACCTGCCTGGATGAGACTGAAGTAGGTAGACTTGCTGGGGCATGTATAATAAAGTAAAACCATTTCTGGTGTCTAGTAGACCCCCTTCCTATCACTGATCCCCTGTGTAATAAAGTAAAACCATTCCCTGGTGTCTAGCAGACAACCTCCCTATTCCTGATCCTTTGTATAATAAAGTAAAACCATTCCCTGGTGTCTATCAGACCCTACCCCAGAAGGTAGTGCCCCACCACCTCGCTCCCCCCACCCCGACCCTGAGCTGGTGACCAGCACAATCCTCCACTCTCCATCATGACTGGCCACCAACTGAACTGTCAGTGAGTGCATACTGTAACAGCTGGTTATACAGTACATGCTCATTGACAGCTCAGTCGGTGGCTGGTTGTGGTGGAGAACAAAGCACTGTGTTAGTCGTCGGCTTGAGGTTGGAATGGGGAAGCGGGGTGGTGGAGAACTACCTGCCAGGTTGGGGGGTGCGGGGTCTGCCGGACACTAGGGAATGCTTTCACTTTATTATACAGGGGATTGATATGGGGGGATCACTGGCATTCAGGTAGAGGTGTTATTTTATAACACAGGGGATCGGGATGGGGGGCAGGACCACACAACACCAGGATCTACTGTGTTGGGGTTGGGGGGATGCTATATGTCTCCACCAGCTGCTAGGGTTGAATAGGAATAAGTCGTGATTTAGGTCAACGGTATTTGAGCCGCACAAGTGGACTATGAAAAACACCAACACATGGTGCAAATACTCTGAATATCGGACTGCGCCACTATTCAGATCCCCGTCCCTCCATTTGCATTGCGCCCCTCCACAGTTTTCCTGATTGCAAACCACATTGCCCATGCTAACCAGGCATTTGAATATATGAAATCCACACAAAACCCAGTTTCCATAGGCAAACTAGGATTTGCGCTCGGGCAAACTTTTGAATATATGACCCATAGTCTTTTGCCTGGCAGTCTAGGTTTGCAGCTATAATCTTTTCAGATGTAGTACTGTATATCAATAAACACTGCAGTTTTGATTAAGCCATTGCCCATTTGTTGCTTTTTTCCTTAATCTTTATCACAACTGTGCGCTGTTTGGTAATAAAACAAAAAAAAATGGTCTGTGCAGTAAGGATGTCAAGATGTGTGTTTTCAGATCACAGGCTACTTTGGTGAAGTGTGACACAGGGCAATACTGAATGCCATATGCCCCTGAGAAGTGACATTATTCTACAGGTATGTACATCTTGGAGAACCTTACTGTGATTATAAAATGGGTCTACTAATTTCTAGTCTGAAGCTGAGTAATGGGGGTTCAGAAAATTAAGACTTTCTCATCTGAGCTAGCCCAGTGGCATGAAGGTAGTGCTACCGCTTTCCATGCCAGTGACCCAGGTTTGGGACCAAACTCAAGTCAGCTGGGGGTGGGGGAAAAGATTTAGCATCCAGAGGACTGCTCTTCTCTCCTAGGGAGGGTGGGTAGCACTTCCCACAGAGTGCCTGACACCGAGTAGCACGGAAACATAGAAACACAGAAACATAGAATTTGACGGCAGATAAGGACCGCTTGGCCCACCCAGTCTGCCCATTTCCCTACCTACTGGATAAGCTGCAGATCCTAGTTAACCAGCAGCCTACTTCTTCCTACCCCCACCCCCCAGAATTGCCTTATGACTATCCCATGCATGCTTGAATTCCACCACTGATTTTGACTCCACAACCTCCTCCGGAAGGCCGTTCCATGCATCCACAACCCTCTCTGTGAAAAAATACTTCCTTAAATTACCTCTGAGGCCCCCCCTCTATCTTCAAATTGTGCCCTCTTGTTCTTGCACACCTCTTTTTTTGAAAGATGCTACCCTCTTGGACTTTGTTGATTCCCTTGAGGTACTTGAAAGTTTCTATCATGTCCCCCTTCTCCCTCCTTTCCTCGAGGCTATACATATTAAGCTCCTTAAGTCTCTCTTCATATGTCCTCCGGTGCAGACCCTGCACCATTTTAGTTGCCCTCCTCTGGACAGCTTCCATCCTGTCTATGTCTTTGCAGAGACTGGGTCTCCAGAACTGCACATGTACTCCAGATGGGGTCTCACCAGCTGTCTGTACAGAGGGATAATAACTTCCTGTTTTCTACTGGTGATGCCTCTCCCTATGCATCCCAGTATCCCCAACCCTCCTTGCTGCCTTCTCACATTGCTTGCCCACCTTTAGGTCATCTGATATGACTACCCCAGGTCCCTTTCCATTTTGTTGTTGTTAGTATCTCACCCCCATTGTGTACTCTTCCCTGGGTTTTGTTTCCCAGGTGCATTACCTGCACTTCTTAGCATTGAATCTAAGCTGCCCTCATTTGACCATTCCTCTAACCTTGCCAAGTCCCTTCTCATCCTTTCCACCCCACCCTGTGCATCAACTCTGTTGCAGATCTTAGTGTCATCTGCAAGAGACATACTTTCCTTCCAGTCCTTCTGCAATGTAAGCATAAGACATTGAAGAGGACTAATCCTAACTCTGAACCCTGCGGTACCCCGCTAGTAACCCTCCTTTCTTCTGAGTGGACTCCATTTACTATTACTCTCTGTGTCCTATTCTCCAGTCAATTCTTTACCCAGGCTGTCATCTTGGGACCCACTCCCAGGCTGGCTAACTTATATATTAATCTTTTGGAAGGAAGCTGGCATGATGTTGCAGGTCTTTGCATGCTGAGGGGAGGCAGAAAAGCCAAGGAGGAAAAAGAGAATACTGCTGTGCAGGGTGAAGTCATCCTGTCTGTAGGCCTGGCACCACCAACCAGGCACACACACACCAGGTCTACTTTGGGGGCAACAAGGGCAATTCCACCCCATCCCTGCCATGAGGGGCAAGTCATGGGGGCACCAGGTGTAGGAACTGGGGATGGTGGGTGACTGGGTTAGGACAGACTGACTAGATGGAGCTGACAGCACACAGTGGCAAATACAGACGTAAAAAAAGGAAGATTTTCTGATATGTACTGGAATAATATATGACCATGTGATCGCATATGACTAGTCACATGCTTTGATTTGTTTTCTACATTTTAGAATTTACATTGAAACATAGAATTTGAAGGCAGATAAGGACAGCTTGGCCCACCTAGTCTGCCCATTTCCCTACCTAATGGATAAGCTGCAGATCCTAATTAACCAACAGCCGACTTCCTCCTACACCCCCCACTAGAATTGCCTTATGTCTGTCCCATACATTCTTGAATTCCCCCACTGTTTTTGACTCCACGACCTCCTCAAGAAGGCCATTCCATGCATCCACAACCCTCTCCATGAAAAAATACTTCCTCACATTACCTCTTTTTTTTAATTTAATATACTTTATTATTATTTTCACAATGTAACAAAAAACAAGAAGAAATGAACCGTAAAGGGAGAAACAAAGATTACAATAAGCACAAACATACAAAATTAGGCAACCAAACAAACCATTACATACAAAAGGAAAATCCCCCCCTTCTCCCCATGACCCCTTCCCCCTTTCCCAGATCTGCACATTGACGAAGAATAAGAAAAAATGGAGAAAAGACAGAATAAGCTAAAACTAGAGTACCGTATGGTTAAAGTAGGGACCTTAAGAAACCACTATGGTTTCCATAAGGAAAGCAAGGTTATAAGGGGCTCCCAAGTAGTCTGGTAATATTGGGGTTTATGCCTCAAGGTTGCAATGTGATTTTCTAACTGGATAGCAAGGGGGATTTCAGGGTACCATTTAAGTATTGTGGGGAGTGAATCATCTTTCCAGTGTCAAAGCATAGTCAGCTTTGCAATGGAGGAAACAAAGGTCAAATGGGCCTGACTCAGTAATGGTGTCCCCTCTAGGATATATAGCCAACAGGCAAGATTCAGGGGTAAATAAGGAGTCTAATCTTAGGATGGGATCTAATACTTGTTGAATTGTTTTTCTGAAACTCTGAGAGCAGGAACACTCTCACAGCACGTGGTAGAGGAAGTCTGAAACTTGCTGGCTTCAGAAGCAATCTGGGGAGGATACAAGTCCCACCTTGTACAATTTTAGTGGGGTATAGTACATATTGTACATAATTTGAAATTGAGCGAGACGTAATCTGTCTTGTTTAATATATTTGTAATTTGTGCTCCAGACTTTAGTCCAGAATTCTGCTTCGGGCTGGTAAGGAAAGTTCCTGCACCCAGTAATAGCAGATTCTGGTTATAAGACCATGGTCCAAAACTTGAAGTTGTTTATATATCCTCAAAACTGCGTGAGTATTGTCTGCTCCCTGAAAGATTTGTTGTAGTCCATGAGACGATTGATCGAACCAGTTCTGTTTATTATTAAAAGTTACTATTGCATTCCTGATTTGCATGTATTTGAATATGTCTTTGGTGCCCAGCTGGAAATGAATCTGTAAAGTCTGAAAAGGAGCCACAGTGTTTTCTTGCAGAAGATCTGCTAGAGTACTGTGCTTAAGCTGTGGAATGAATGAGGTTGGGATGGGACGATGGTCAATTTGAAAATGTAAGTTACGGTAAAGGGGTTAAGCAGACGATAAGTGCCAACTCACTGAAAGATACTGAAGATGTTGCTGCAGGGCTTTGAGTGACCAGGCCATTGGGGTAGTTTTGAGTGGATGAGAGAGTCTGGAAGGTTTCGTATATACCAAGGCAGCCAGGGAACTAACTGCACTATGAGCTAATTCACGTTCAGTATTCAACCATGTAGGGATATAAGCACTTCCCATTCTGAAAGTGTCTGCCTTGTACCAGAGGACTATTTTACTAAGGTGTTGAGCCACATAATAAGTAAAAAGGGATGGGAGGGTGAGCCCTCCCTGCAATTTGGGGGCTGTTAACTTAAGGTATGCCCATCTAGCTGGTTTATTTTTCCAGAGAAAATTGTCGAACATTCTCTGCAACTTTACAAACCACAGTTTGGGAATATAAAGGCCAAGCATACCAAGTGGGTATAAAAGCCTTGGCAAAACATTAATTTTTAGAATGTTGATACGACCCCACAGTGACATTGGCAAGGCACTCCATCTGTTCAAATCCGTTTGTAGAATTTGTACTAGAGCAGTTAGTTGTCTTTAAACATGGAGGGAATGCTCCGTGAAACCTTAATCCCCAGATAGGTAAGGGTTTGATATTCCCAGGATAAACCCAATGCATTACAGTTGATTCTGTTAGCCCAGTGATTCAGAGGAAACACTTTAGTTTTGGAAAGATTAAGTTTATACATGGAGACTATGGAGAATTTGTCAATTTCCTCTAAAAGAGTGGGAAGGGAGATCTCTGGCTCCTCAAGATGTAGCAGTAGATCATCCGCATAGGCTGATAACACATACTGTTCCCCATGAAGTTGTATACCCCTCAGAGAGGGGGAGGAGATGAGTTTACAGATTAGTGGTTCCAGGTAACAGTTAAAAAGAAGAGGAGCTAGAGGGCATCCTTGATGGGTGCCTCTTTCGAGGAGGAATGATTGGGATAGATGCCCATTTCACCACACCCAAGCAGTAGGGGTAGTGTATAGGATTTTGACCCATGTAAGAAAGGTGTCAGGCATACCAAGATGTTTGAGGGCAGCAAACAAGAAATGCCAAGAGACCCGATCAAAAGCTTTCTCGGCGTCAAAAGAGACGAAGACTGAAGGGCCCCCTGACTCTCTCGATGCTATGATCAAATGCATGAGCTTTCTCATGTGATCTCCAGATAAGCATCCTGTCATGAATCCCACTTGATCACTGCCGATAATCTGTCCTAGGATTGGGGTTAAGCTGTTAGCTAGAATTTTCGCCAACATTTTACTATCCGAGTTTAATAAAGAAATTGGGTGATAGTTTCCGGGGCATAATGGACGCTTATCCAGTTTAGGGATAAGAGTGATAATTGCCTTTAGGAAACTAGAGTCCTTTATCCCCTGATTAAACCACAGATTGAACACATTCAGCAGCAAAGAGGAAATTTGTGGGAGACAGGCCTTGTATAAATTATTGGGTAAACTGTCCAGGCCAGGGGTTTTTATCCTGAGGTAGCTGTGTGATAGCCTTCTCCACTTCAATTAAAGTAATTGGAGTTCCAAGCTGTTCTGCCACATGTGTAGATAAGGTGGAAAGATTAGCAGAAAGAAGATAATCAGTGATATCTTGATCTGTCACATCTGTGGGATCATCAGAAGAGTAAAGACCCTTATAGAAGTCACCAAAGGCCACTACAATATCTTGGGGATAAGAAATAATGTGACCATCTAGGGAGGATCTCAGCCCTGAGATAAATTTAGACATTTCAGCTTGCTTTAATCTATGGGCAAGAAGTTTCCCTACTCTCTCACCAGCTTCCAGGTATTTCAGTTTGGTGTGGTGAATGGCCAACTCAGCTTTCTGTGCCATTATGTCATAATAGGATGCTTGAAGGTGATGAAGCCTGGCCCAATCCTCTTGTGGCGATGTCTTATGTATTGTGTGTTCTAATTTCTGTATCTCATCTAATAGAAAATCTAGTACTAGTCTATTTTTCTGGGTTCGAGTGGCAGCAATGTGTATAAAGTTGCCTCTTAGGGCACATTTAAGAGTGGCCCAAACTGTATCAATCCTCTCCACAGAGCCTAGATAGGAGTCTAGGAAACCTACTATACATTCTTGTGTGGAGATTAGGGTCTCTGGACACTTCAGTAGTTGCGTATTAAGTCTCCAGAGAAAGTTTCTCTGAATCCCAGGCCCCAGGGCAAAGGAGATGCCAAATGGGGAGTGATCTGAGAGCACTCTGGGCTAAATAGGGGCAGCGAGAATGCCTGGGAGGCAAAAAGAGCTAACCAGCCAATAATCTATCTGGGAAAAAGTGGCATGCTGGGGGGGTGATAGTATGTAAATTGTCTTTCCTCTGGGTTTAAATCCGCCATACATCCACCACACCAGCTCTGGATAGGAGGTCCCAAAGGGTGCGCTGTGCAGTGGAGAGTCCAACCTTTTTGTTATCTGAGTGATCAAAATCTGTCCTTGAAACAAGGTTCCAATCCCCACCCAAAAAAGTCAAGATAGGTGGGCCTAACACCACCCAGATTAGCAGCTGTATAAAGAAAAGGGGTGAGTCCACATTTGGGCCATATATAGAGCCAATCAAAATTGGGGTAGATTTCAAGGTGCCCTGTACTATACTATAGTAGCCTTCTGGGTCACACCATTCCTGTGATTTAATGAATGGTACATTTTTGTCAATCAAAATGATAGTGCCTGCTTGCTTAGTGGAATTGCCAGAGCCAAAGACTTGTCCCACCCATCTCCTTTTAAAGAGCGGGATATCGTCCTTGAGTAAATGGGTCTCCTGTAAACAGGCAATCCCTGCCCCTAGGTGTGCAAGATGTTTGAGAATCATGCATCTCTTTTGTTTACATCACTCTCCTTTTATATTCCAGCTCACAAGCGTGTAGGATCCACCCATCCACAGCATTCAGTTGGTGGATAACCTAATCACTTGGTAATTTCAGCCATCATACAGTAAATAAAGGCTCATAAAGCCAATATGTACAGATCCATCCCTCCCCCCCTCAGTTTAAAGTTAACACAGCTATTGAAAGGAAATATAGGGGACACCCATGACCCTCGAAAATGAGTCAAGAAAAATCCTCCCTCCACCCTCCCACACAAATATATAATATTTTAAACTACCCCAGTTCTAATAACCGAACTCCAATTGTACAGTGCAGTACATGATTAAAGTTTTTCACCACCTGAACAAAATCAAATCCTCCCTGCCCCCCTACCAACCCACAAAGAATATACAATTGGAAAAGTGTCCCTCAGAAACAATTGAAGATTTCATCATTATTCTCTCCAGAGACCAATTAAATCGCTCTACCCCTAACCCTATGCGGGGTAACGAAATACTAATCAGTGTAGCTCGAGAAACAGTAGTTATCTGTGCAGTAGTATTTTATCTACTCTTTGATTACACTATCCTGCTTACTAATAACTACAGAAAGACACAATAAAATAAAAGCCCAAACTAGAGTTTCAATATCATTCCCTTATTTACCCAGAGGTACCCCATAAATAAACAAAACCTCATAGTCCATGACCTTTAAACTGATCACGTTGACTACTTAATCTTATATGGAGAGTCTTGCTCTTCAAATGAAGCCCTTCCACAAATTCAGAGGTGAAGTTTTAAGTGAACTGCAAAACCAACAATGTAGAAATAGGAGAAAGTCGAAAGGCGGTCGAGTGACTATCCATTGATGATTGCATTACACCAAACACAGTCCGCTATAAATATTGATTACCATTCTTCATATTGACAGCCTGGAGTCTCCCGTTCCAGCAGGATAAAGACTTTTTAAGTCCCATGCCAAGTGTATTGTTGGCCAGATTGGCAAAGTCTCGGAAGAGCCATAGTCCAAACAGCCTAAAATATACAGTCGTTACTAACCACATCAATTTACCAAATCAGGAAGGCTCTTTTCACTTGAAAAGATCTGGAAGTATAGCACAGAGTTCCTCCGTGGCCTGCTTGGGTGATTCCAGCATGATCCACTTATCATTATGCTTGACTGAAGGATTGCAGGATACTTCATCCAAAAGGCTTTCCCAGCAGTTATCAAGTGGGATACCAGGGGATGGAATTCTTGCCACTTGAGTCTCACCGATTGGGGCAAATCCTGAGACAATCTGAGCTTATGCCCTTCCCATTGAATCTCTTGCACTTCTTTAACTTTGGCTAAAATGTGCTGCTTGTCAAGAAAGTTAAGCAGCTTGAACACTAAGGGCCTGGGAGGTGCCCTGGGTTTGCAGGGAGAGCAGAGATCAACATGCTCTTTCGACCACATAAATGGAATTATTAGGTGAGGGCCCTGCTATTTTCTCGCAGAGTTTTTGCACAAACAGAATGGGATTATTCCCCTCTTCTTTCTCAGGCAGGCCAAAAAGAATGAGATTGTTGTGCTGACTGCACCCCTCTAAATCCTCCAATTTGTCCTCCATTCTCTTGATCCTCTGTCTTAACGTGGAGGAGTCTAGATCAGCTTTCTCCCTCCATTTCTCCACAGAAGTCTCTCGCACATCTATGTCTCCCACCTGGGAGGTGAGTGAGTCAAGGTTAACACAGATTTGCTGCATGTCACTTGAAATTGCAGCAATGGAATCCTGAAGGGACTGCATGATAGCCATCAAACGTTCCTCTGATAAGGCTGCGGCAGCCGCAGCAGGCTGAGTAACTGTGGCCATCTGCATTTTAGGCGGTTTTGCAGCCTTGTTTTTCTCCAGTGAGGGAGGTGGTGTATGGCGTGGCGGAGCTTTCTGCATTTCCACTTCCATCCCGATCTGCCTACAGTCATCTCCGGAGAGTTTCCCACACTGAAATCAGTCACAATCATAAGTAGAAATCTGTGATAGAGGGTGAAAACTACGGGTTTAGTGGGGAGCGAGGGGATGCTGTGACTCACAGTCAGGCAGCCATCACGTAACCCTCACATTACCTCTGAGCCATCCCTCCTCTATCTTCAAATTGTGCCCCCTTGTTCTTGCACATCTGTTTTTCTGAAATATGCTACCCTCTTGGACTTTGTTGATTCCCTTCAGGTACTTGAAAGTTTCTATCATGTCCCCCCCTCCTTTCCTTGAGGGTATACATGTTAAGCTCCTTTAGTCTCTCTTCATATGTCTTCTGGTACAGACCCTGCACCATTTTAGTTGCCCTCCTCTGGATAGCCTCCACCCTGTCTATGTCCTTGTGGAGACTGGGGCTCAAGAAAAGTACGCAGTACTCCAGATGGGGTCTCAGCAACTGTCGGTACAGAGGAATAACAATATCCTGTTTTCTTCTGGTGATGCCTCTCCCTCTGCATCCCAGTATCCCCCTAGCCCTCCTTACTGCCCTCTCACATTGCTTGCCCACCTTTAGGTCATGTGATATGACTACCCCAGGTGCCTTTCCATTTTTGTTGTTGGTTAGTATATCACCACCCATTGTGTACTCTTCCCCTAGGTTTTTGTTTCCCAGGTGCATTACTTTGCACTTCTTTGCATTGATTCTAAGCTGCCATACATTTGTCCATTCCTCCAACCATGCCAAGTCCCTTCTCATCCTTTCCATCACCCCTTGTGTATCAAACCTGTTGCAGATCTTTGTGTCATCTGCAAAAAGACATATGTTTCCTTTCAGTCCCTCCACAATGCCACTTATAAAAACATTAAAGATGACCAGTTCCAGTACTGAATCCTGCAGTACCCCACTAGTAACACCCTTTCTTCAGAGTGGACTATGTTTACTATTACCCTCTGTGTCCTGTTGTCCAACCAATTTTTTACTCAGGCTGCCACCTTGGGATCCACTCCAAGAGTGGCTAACTTGTACATTAATCTTTTGTGTGGAACTGTGTCAAATGCCTTGCTAAAGTCTAGGTAGGCCATGTGCACAGCCCCTCCCTGGTCTACTACTTTGGTTACCCAGTAAAAGAAATCTATTAGATGCATCTGACATGACCTTCCCACTGTGAATCTATGCTGCCTTAAGTCCTGTGCCCCACTGGCCTCTAGGTACTCAACAGTTCTTTCCTTCAGAAGTGATTCTATCATTTTCCCTACCACTGAGGTCAAGCTAACAGGTCTGTAGTTTCCTGCCTCTGCCCTGCTCCCACTTTTGTGAAGTGGAGTCACATCCACCCTCCTCCAGTCCTCAGGTACCACCCCATCCTCCCATGATTTGTTGAAGAGGGTAGTCAGTGGTGTCACTAGTTCTACCCTTAGTTCTTTTAGAATTCTAGGATGAATCTCGTCAGGCCCCATTGCTTTGTCCACCTTTAGTTTTAAGAGTTCTTTCAGAACCCTTTCTTCTGTGAATGGACTGGTATCGACCCCCCCAAAAGTGTTTCAATTGTTTGCTTTGTGTAGCTCCCCTCTTCTTCTTTTGTGAATACTGAGCAGAGGTATTTGTTCAGTATCCCTGCTTTTTCACTGTCACCCTCTGCCCACATTCTCTCCCCTTTATTAAGCCTTAGTAGACCTCCCTTGGTCTTTCCTTACTCCCTAATGTACCTATAAAAGGTTTTATCCTCCTTCTTAACAGAGTTGGCTAACTCTTCCTCAGTTTGGGCCTTTGTTATTCTGATTGCCTTCCCTGCTTGCTTCTGCTTTAACTGATATAGTTCTCTGTCCTGCTTCTTCTGTGTTTCCTTATATTTCCTGAATGCTACCCTTTTCTCCTTAACCTTCCCTGCCACCTCTTTTGAGAACAATAATGACTTTTTCCTTCATTTTGTTTTGTTGATTTGCTTTACACAAAGGCTTGTTGCCTCTGTGATGGCAATTTTGATTTTCCCCATTGTTCCTCCACCCCTCCTTCTTGCCTGTTTACTCATGCTTTTCTGAGGCACTCTCCCATTTTGCAAAAGTCAGACCTCCTAAAGTCCAACACCCTTGCTTGTGCATGGCTTGACTCTACAGCTGTGTTTTTTGTGAACCACACTGTTTGGTGGTCGCTTGTTCCCAGATGGCTACCCACTTCTAAATCTGAGATCCTCTCTCCATCCCCAGTTGAGAGTACCAGGTCTAAGACTGCGCCATCCCGAGTGGGTTCTAACACTAGCTGTCTGAGGCATGCCCCCTGTAGGGCATCAAGAATGACCCAGCTCTTTGATGTGGCTGCAGTAAAGGTACTCCAGTTAACATCAGACATATTCAGGTCCTCCATCAACAATATCTCTAAGCCCATGCCCTCCAGAAACAATCAACTACAACTCTGACCCACCACCCGGTGAGTGCCTTCCTTCCTTTCAGACATCTGTTTCACAGAGTTTAAGTAACAGGACTAGTCACAAATGACTGCAAATATTCTTCCAGCTAGATTTCCTCCATGGCAAATAAAAGTTACACTAAGAAAAGTCAACCCCAAAAACAGAGAATCAAAGCATTGACTTCTACTTGCACAGACACCAAAATTAAGAATTCAATTCAGTGTACTCTATTAAATCACCTCCTTGCTTTAAGAAAACTGGTGGCTGCTCTCTCTCTCTCTCTCTCTTTCTCTCCCCCTCTCAGCTACAGCAGTCAGAGTCCACAAACAACTCCTGTTTTGAATCCACAGTTCCTCAGGCCCCTTTCTGCTCCTCCCCTTATCAGATACCTATTTCACAGAGTTTAAGTAACAGGTCTAGTTACAAATGACTGCAAATACTCTCCCAGCTAGATTTCCTCTCTGGCAAATAAAAGTTACAGTAAGAAAAGCCAATCCCAAAAACAGAGAACCAAAACAGTGACTTCAACTTACTTACACAGGCCCCAAAATTAAGAATTCAATTCAGTGTACTCTATTAAACCACCTCCTTGCTTTAAGGAAGCAGGTGACTGATCTATCTTTCTCAGCTACCAGCCACATGGAGATCATATCAATAGCTAGAAAGAAATTTTTTGTAATTAACTGTATTAAACTATCACTTACAGTAAACTGCATGATTAACTCCTCTTACTAGCAACAGTTTAATTAAATGGAATTTTCAGTTGTACGTACTATATATTAAATATAGGATGACAGAAGGCTAGTGGTTGCCCATAAATTATATCCGCCAAGTTAATGGGTCCATATCTTCTTTCTTTTAGCAATGATGCAGTTATCTAATTTTGTTTTAAAAGAGCTTAGGTTCTGTGCTTCCACGATTTCTCTTGGCAGTCTGTTCTAGTTCCTGGCTGCTCTATGAGTTAAATTAACCCATCTGTCATTGTTAATGTTTTCTAAAATAGTCTGCTTATTGTGAGAGCTTACCAAGATGGTGACCACGCTGGGTCAGCCGTCACTTTAGCTGTTACTAAAGCCAATAGAGGAGTTTATTTGTCATTTTTATTTTATTCAGTTGTCACTGTTAATTTTAAATTTTCGTGTCTCGGTCATTTACGTTTTATTTTGTGCCCAAATTCATTATCTGCTTCTCGCTACAGCATTGCTGGAGTCTGGCAGCTATTTGAATCTTCCCATGGCTGAGTTGGACATTCTTCCTAGATTGTGAAGAATCAACTACTTTCTACCGATTGTTGAATGTGACTGGTTTCATTGAAATTGGTGGTTTACTCTGCTTAGTTTGTGTTTTACTGGGGAGCCTGAATGGTGGAGTACAATTTTAAATGTTAGTGCAACTGGTGAATTTTTGAAGTGTTGCCTTGCCAGGATTACCTGGGGTATTCCCGTTTGCTCCCCAGTTTCTGACCCGTGATAGTATATCTTGGGCTCTAGTTTGTTTGGGACTGAGTTACTGCTGACTTTCCTGACTCTCCCAAATTGATTTGCTCTTGATTGTGGTGGGAGTGCAGTCGGGCTGTATTTTGTTTTTTATCTATGATAAGAGTCCTGTCTCTGGTGGAGAACCTAAGCCAGGATATTTTTATTACTTCAGTCGGGACAGAGGGACTGTCAAGTTTCCCGTATTGAACTGCTTCCTGCCTGTGGTGAGAGCTCAATTGGGTGGCTATTTAATCTTTATCTGCAGTGTGAGCTCAGTCAGGAAAGGGACTTTGGGAACTGGAAGATCCTCGAAGGTGGTTGCAAGGTGTGAGGTCTGCTGCTGTTTTTCCTGCCCATTTGGAGCGGACACTGGTGCGGTGAGCGCATATCCAGCATTCAGACAATATATTTGACAGCGGCATTTTTCACTCTCCTGGACTGCAGTTGAAAGCCTGACTCCGGATCTTGTGGTGTCTAGGAAATTGTGAGTGGGGGACTAATTTGTTGTTCAGTGCCCCCTTTTTTCCTTTCCTTTTTTGTAATTTTATAAATTACTGGTAGTCCAGAAATAGGACAGTATAGTGGTTTGGTTGTGGGTTCTATTCCCCCCCCATTGTTGCCTAGGTAGTATTGCTATTGCTTGGGACCGAGCAGGAGCTGCTTTGCTGTCCTCTGGGGAGCCAGGGATTAGTAGGGGGGGCTTCTAAATTGTCCCCAGGTTGGTCCATTTGGTGTGGCCCTGGGACATTTGTGGCTGCAGGTCTTTGGTACATAGCGGGACCTGATAAGGTGGATTGGGGGTGAGGTGGGGAGACCCCAGCCTTCCATTGGTCTGGCCTATATTTACTTCTGGTAATTCTTTCTTTCCCAGATTATATCCACCGAGACTGAACATTTCCTTTTTTGGAAATTTTTCTCATCTTCATTGGACTTGATATTTGGTTTATTTTACGTTGAAATTATCTGACTGCTACGGTTCTCCTACTGTTTGATGCATTTTTTTCCAAACTTTTCCTTTTTTAATTGCTTTATAAATTTTCTGGTAGTGTGAGTACCAGTGTGTATTTCTGTGTTGTGTTTTGTTAATTTTCCCAGCTGTGGGAGGGCTGGGGGAAATCTATGTTATTGTAATTTTTGTTATTGTTATTTTGTTTTGAATACCCCGCGAGAGGGGGTTGTCTTTCATTATTTTTCTTTTCTTTTTGCTAATTCTTTTTTCTGGGTTTAAATGGTTATCTTATAGTGGGTGGGGGTAGTTTAGTTGATTTATTTTCAGGTTTTAGCTTTGTTTATAGTTACGTTTTATGATTTGGGAAATCTGAGTTGGTGTTTTTATTATTCTTTAATAAGAGTTAATTGTAATGTGCTTGCTTGCCCCCCCTGTTCTGTGCTACTTGGCCTGCTCTCCATGCCCTCTGCCCCTTCCCTTCTCCCTCCCACCTGCTCTTATCTATCAGTGCTGTCAGGCGTTGGGGATTGCTCGTGGGGGGGAGTCGGGGGTGGATGGGGTGGCAGACAGCAGAGTGAGTGGGGCTCTCCCATAGGGGTGGTTAAGCCCAGAAGATGCCCTGGGGAGAAATGGTACCAGAAACATGGTGATTCTACTCTGGTTCCCATACCCAAGGGCTCCTCCAGTTTGGGAGGGCAAGTAGTCGGGTCAGCTCTCCAACCTCGTCCAACTCGGGCGCTGTTATGCAATGCCAGATCTGTCTGCAACAAGACTGGTCTTATCTCAGACTTTGTTGTTAGGGCAGATCTGGTTTGCATCCCCGAGACCTGGTTGGATGGGAATGCGGCCTCTTTTTTAGAGGCCGCAGTTCCCACCGGGTACTCGGTTATACATTGCCTGAGACTGGACCGCAGGGGGTGGGGTTGCGGTCTATTTCAAGACCGAATTGGGCCTAACTGGTGTACCAGTCAAGGAGGCCAGGTCATTTGAGTGTACTGTGGTAGCTGGTGTCGGGTGCTGGATTGCTCTCATCTACCATCCACCAGGTGATGAGAAGCTTTTCCTGCAGGAAATAGCAGATTTCGCCGCCGACATGGCATTGGAGTTACCCAGACTGATGGTTCTGAGTGACTTCAATGCCTGGGTCAATGACGAATTTTCACTTTTTGGTCAACATTTCCTCCAGGTGATGACATCTCTGGGCTTTACACAGGTTGTTTCCTCAGCTACACACAAGGGAGGTCACTGTCTTGGCATGGTCTTCCTCCTGGAGATCGAGGCCTCCGATTTAGTGGTGGAACCAGTCAGTTGGTCTGATCATTACTCAGTTGGGTTCAATTGTGAGGCCCCCCTGGGTAGGTCAGTCCCTGTGGAGCTGGTCAGGTACCGCCCTTTGCGGGATGTGGTCCCTGAAGACCTGATGGCGGTTATTGACCTCTCGTTGGACGAGTCTTGCACTGATCCCGAGCAGTTGGTAGTGGCCTATAATGGGGCCATATCTTCAGCTCTCGATCAGATTGCTCCTGTCTGTGTTTGCCCCCTTCCATGTCACCTTGGAGCCCCGTGGTTTGATGGGGCTCTGAGAGAGTTGCAGAAATTGGGGCGTAGATTAGAGCGTCGTTGGAGGAAGACCGCCTCTGATGCCGACCACCTTATTTTGATAGAGCATTATAAACTCTACCAAATAGAAATTTCCCATAAGAAGGCAGAATTCCTGTCAAGGGAAATTTCTGTTGCACGGAATCGACTGGCTCAACTCTTCAGAACTGTTGACAGGCTGTGCAACCCAGCCTGTCAGCAGCTCCGTTGAGTCTTTACTCAATCTGATTGTGATGAGATCGCTCGCTTCTTTGCGAACAAGGTCGACGACATCAGGAGAGGGTGCCACCAGCTTCACTCTGAGGGGGTTGCTGTTGATCGGTGCTCTGTCGCAGAGCCAGGAGTTTTCTGGAGTACCTTTGACCTGCCAGATTTCGTAGACATTATGAGGATTGTCCAGGAGATGCGTCCCATGTGCTGTAGTTTTGACTCTGGTCCTACTTCCCTGATCTTGGGTTGTAGTGAGATCATTGGCCCAGTCTTAGCTCGGATTGTCTGGTGCTCTTTAGATATGGGTGAGTTTCCTAGCTCCCTGAAGGAGGGGGTGGTGATCCCCCTTCTGAAAAAAGCTTCTTTAGACCCGGAGAACCTAGTAAACTACAGGCCTATCTCTAACCTCCCTTTTGTGGGGAAGGTTATTGAGAAAATTGTGGCTGCTCAATTGGATAACCATTTAACCATCCATAATTTATATGAACCTCTCCGATCTGGTTTTCGCAAGAGGCATAGTACTGAGACTGCTCTGGTTCGGGTACTTAATGATCTCCTGATGGCGAGAGATCGGAGATACCATTGTATCTTGGTTCTCCTAGATCTATCATCAGCTTTTGATACTGTGGATCATGGGGTTCTGCTCGAACGCCTGAGGTTCATCTTTGGGCTGTCGTGTACAGTCTTCAGATGGTTTTCATCTTTCCTCACTGGGAGAATGCAGAGGGTGGTCTTGGGTTTGTTTTCATCTGGGGCTTTCTCTCTGACTTGCGGGGTACCTCAGGGTTCGGTGCTGTCCCCCATGTTATTCGCAGTATATATGCTACCCCTCGGAGACACTGCAAGATGGTATGAGCTGAGGTTTCACTGCTATGCTGATGATACTCAGCTCTACCTGTCTTATGCACCCACCAGGTTGGGGCTATCTCGGTACTGAACAATTTGCCTCGTAGAAATCCAAGACTGGATGAATTCCAGCAGTCTAAAGTTGAATCCTGGAAAGACTGAGGTTTTGGTTGTGGACCCGGGTCATGGGGTAGAGGGATTGAGGACTGGGCTCCCTTCTGGCTTAGTTCTGGGGGAGGCACAGATTCTCACCTCTCAACGGGTGCGTAACCTGGGAGTGGAGCTTGATGCTGGTCTGATTCTTCATCATCAGGTGTCGGCAGTCATCAGGCTAGCCTTTTTCCATCTTAGGAACATTTTCAGGATTAGGCACCTTGTTCCACCCAGTGATCTGCCTGTTCTGGTCCACCCCTTTGTGACATCGCACCCTGATTACTGCAACTCCCTTTATCTAGGGCTTCCTGGGGTTGATATCTGCCGCTTGCAGCTAGTGCAGAATGTGGCAGCGCATTTGTTGACCAGGGCATCGAGGAGATCCCACATCACCCCTGTGCTGCACTCTCTGCACTGGCTGCCAATACAGTGCGGATCACCTTCAAAGTAGGTCTATTGACTTACAAAGCCCTACACGGACAGGGTCCCAATTACTTGAAAGAACTCCTGGTTCCTTACACTCCTGTGCAACAGCTCCGCTTGGCTGTCGAGCGGTTGATGGAGATTCCGAGGGTTAATTTGAAGTCATCTGGTGTGCGTGTTTTTGGATTTGTGGCACCTACCCTCTGGAATTCTCTGCCCCATCAGCTCCGGGAATGCAGGACAGTGGGGAGTTTTAAGAAGGTACTAAAAACTTTTCTATGAGGAAAGGCATTTCCGGTTTTATGATTTTATATGATATGTATTTGTATATGTTTTATCTGTATTAATTCTGTACAGCACCTTGGAATTTTGTAAGGCGCTTTATTAAATAAATTTATTATTATTATTATGTCACTCTCCTTGTAGTTGATTTGTATTTGTAGGTCACTCAATAATTCTTGTCCCTGAAGATTTTGTACATCTCCAGCATGTCCGCTGTCAGTCTCCTCCAATGAAAAAAAGTCCCAAGATTTCGAGTCTTTCTTGATAGGTAAGGTGTTGTAGTCCTGGTATCATTTTGGTTATCCTGTATGGTATCCATTCAATATGTTTAATGTCTTCTGGTTTATAGGGGTTGCAAATCTGTGAGCCGTAATCCAGATTGGACAGTGTATATGATCTGAAAACTGGAATAATGCATTGCACATGTTTACTAATAAAGGCTTCTTGAGGTTTTTAATCAGCCTGTTGGTTGCACCAGGGCCCCAATATTCAAATCTGGGCAAAGTAGAGGGCAAAACTTTGCACTGCCTTTTGCAGTTACCCAGGTGTCCAAAACTGGTATATTCAGTGGAATAGCACATTGGCACTACTTGACTGAATATAGGACCACTGAGACACAGTGCTAAGCCACCTAGCACTGGGCAGACATGGCCACCAAAATAGGGTGCCACAATGGCTCACCCCCATGCTAAATATCCCACATTCAAATGAACCTATGCAAATGAGCCCATTGGGCATGTAAGGCACTAAGGGGCCATTTGCACGTTCATTATGGGCTCATTTGCATAGGAAGCTAGACTATACTGTGCAGAGCTGCCCCCGATTACCCTCCCCTGAGAGCTATCCCTGGTGCTTGTAGTGCCCCCACCCCCACTGATCGTCAGCACAATATGAAAAAGTAACGTTTCCCTGGTGGTAGTGGCACCCCCCTGCTGATCACCAGCCCAATATAAAGAAAATGTTTCCCTGGGGTCTAGTTGTCCCCCTTGCAGATCACTGGCCACTGTTGAAACAACTCATTCCCTGCTGGCTAATGGTCCCTCCTCCAGCCAATCACCATCCCAATGTAATATCCAATCTTTCCCTGGTGTTCAGTGGTCCCTCCCCCCACCCAGTCACCCAGCCTACAAAGGTATAGAGTTTCCCTGGTGTCCAGTGGTCCCTCCCTCCACCTGATTACCCAACCAACATAGGTATACAGTTTCTCTGGTGGCCAGTGGTCCCTCTCCCAACCCGATCCCTTGTAACATGATGTGACACCATTCCCTGGTGTCTAGTGGACTCCCCACCTCCCCACCCTGGCATGTAGTACCCCACTACCCTGCTTCCCATCCCAATCCTGAGCCAGTGACTGACACAGCCCTCCACTCACCACCACAGCCAGGTGCTGACTGAGCTATCACTCAGCATGTACAGTATGCAGTATGTGTTTATTGACTGACAGCTCTGAGCTCATAAGCTGTCAATCACTGAGCATAAAATGTATATAAATTACACTCAGTGACACCTCAGTCGGTGGCCGGCCATGGTGGTGAGTGGAGAGCTGTACTTGTCGGTGGCTTGGGTTTGGGATGGGGGGATTGAGGTGGTGGGGCATTATCTGCTGGGGTGCTTGGTCCACTAGACACCAGAGAATGGTGTCACATTATTTTGCAGGGTATCAGAGATAGGGAAGGGGGTCTGCTAGATGCAAGGAAATGGTGTCACATCATGTTACAGGGGATCAGGTCAGGAGACTCTCCTCTGGCCACCAGGGAAACTGTATACCTATGTCAAGCAGGTGATTGGGATGGGGAGGGACCACTGGACACCAGGAAAACTCTAAGCCAATGTCAGGCTGGTGATCAAGTGGGGAGGGACTACTGGACACCAGGAAAACTTTATACCTATGTTGGGTGGGTGATCAGGTAGGGGGCAGGGACCACTAGCCACCAGGGACCAATAATATATTGCATCAGGATGGTGATCGGTGGAGGAAGGGTCAACTAGTCACCAGGGAATAAATTGTTTCAACAGTGGCCAGTGAGAGGTGGGGGGGCCACTAGACCCCAGGGAAATATTTTCTTTATATCATGCTGGCAGTCTATGGAGGGGACACTAGATGCAAGGGACTGCTGTGTTGCGAGTCGGAGGGTGCTGCATTTCCTTTACCAACTGCTAGGGTTGTGCAGAAGTAACTCATGCTTTTGACTGGTGGTATGTGCACTGCGCAAGAGAACCAAGCAAAACAGCCTTGCACAGTGCAGATACTCTGAATATTGGACTATGCCAATATTCAGGTCCCCACCCCTTCATTTACATTGTGCCCCCCTCTGGATCTTGCCCAGGTGCAAACCCTGTTAACCCATGCTAACTGGGCTTTTCAGTATTGCACATCCATGCAAAACTCCGTTTGCATGGGCAAACTCTGCTTTGTGCCCAGGCAATCTTTTCAATATCGGCCCCTAGATTCTTTATTGTAATGCTTCCAAAATCAAGATCCTTGCTGCTGATGATCCCCTTGTCCCTTTCTGATTCAACTACCTTTATTTTTTTTTCCATTTAGAAGATATTCTTGCCTGTTATTGTTTCCACCCATGTAATTAACCACACATTTACCTGTATTAAACTCCCTCTTATTCTTGTATACCCAGCTTTTGCTGTGTTTTAGATCTCACAGGGTCGATTCTCAAAACAATTAGAATGACGCAAGGTGCCTACATCAAAGATTAAAGATGCAAGTGGCACCTTGCATCAAAAAATGTGCCCAAAGCGATTCTGAAAATCAGCCTGTGACAAACGCAGGTTGCTTGCTCCTCCGTCCTGTCCCTAGTGGACTACGGCCTACCTATCTACACTGTGGCTGACAATATCACCCTCACCAGAATCCAGACCTCGATAAACAAGGCCTGCAGGCTAATGACCAGTGCATCCCTCCGCACCCATATTTGCCTGCTCTATTCCACCGCCAATGTGCTCACCTTGGAGAAGCGTCTGTCCTGCCAAACCTGCTTACTTGCCAAAAAATCCCTGCTAGGACTCTTCCCCCCCAGGGGTCACCGCTTCCCTATGGCTTGCATCCCCATCTATTGCCATCCATAACTCAGTTAAGGCCAATTTTCTGGTGTCCCATACCAAGACCTCCCTATCCCAAAGGTCCTTCCACTACCGTGCCCCCACATGGTTCAACTCCCTCCTGCCCTCTGTCACTAAGTCTACCAAAATTGGTCCCTTTAAAGTCCCTTTCCATAATCGCCTCTTTGGCGCCTGAAGCTGTACTTGCCCTTACTCAACCTAATGTTGGGGTCCCTCCCCGTTTCTTGCCCATAGCCTTGACAATGTCTGTTGGACTGCTTCCCCCCTTTTTTTATTTCCTCTTTTCCTCACCCCTGTCCCCCCCCCACCATTCCACATAGGTATTTCCCTGGTATGAACAGGGTTGTGACTTCTACTATTGTTATGCTTTATACGATTGCTATTTACTGCATGTAACATTATTCCATAAACCACTGTTATATTGTGCTCTTTTGTTATCTGTATTGCACCTGTATGTTACCACTGTTGTATCTCACACTGTAACCATATCTACCCTCCCTGTGATGAGGTGCCTTTGTAAATGAGTCCCTGACTCAAAGGTTGTAAATCCGACTTTCAAAAAAAAATAAATAAAAAATAAAAAAGGGGGCTTGCAGCCATGCTCCATAAAAATGGGCTGCTGACACCTTTAGGGGTATGTAATGGCATGTGCCACATCCCCTAAAATGATTCCAAAACCACTCACAAAGGACAACTGTTGAAGTACATTTAGACCAGCCATGGGCTAGTCTAAGTGTACTTATACATCCTCAAGGTGTTGTGCCAATGTTCCACCAGGGTCTTGATCCCATGCGGTCCTGGTAGCCTGAAGCACCTCCTAACAACAGCCCTGATGCCCGATCCCCTTGAATTCATATTGAATTTATCTTGGTGGTCTAGTGGTCCCCCCCAGCCCTGATCATGGATAATATTAAGACACATTCCCATGGTGGGCTAATGCCCTCCCCATGCCCCAGTCCCTAATATTAATACTCCATAATGCCTAGGTTGTCTAGTGGACCCCCCAAAGACTCGATCACCCATAATAATAAATAAATGTTCCCTGGTGGGCTGGTGGACAAACCCGATCCCCCAGTACATGATTATGCCAGTCTCCTAGTGGTGTAGTGGAACCCCCACCCAGCAGTGCCCTACTACCCCGCTCCTCCCCAACCTGTAACCCAGCCAGTGACTGGCACAGTCCACCACTCACCACCAGTGCCAGCCACTGACTGAGCTATGAATGAGTGCATACTGTAAATAGTATGTGCTCAGTGACTGACAGCTGCTGTCAGTCACTGAAAGTGTATTATTTACAGTACACGCACATTCATAGCTCAGTCGGTGGCTGGCTGCGATGGTGAGTGGTCTGTGCCAGTCACTGCTGGGTTATGGGTTGGGGAGTGGGGTGATAGGGCACTGTGGGGGGGTCTGTTGGACCACCAGGAGGTTGGCATCATCATGTACCATGGGATCAGGCCTGTCCACTAGCCCACCAGGGAACATTCATTTATTATAATGGGTGATTAGGTCATGCTGAAGGCACAATTCCATTGCCTAGACAGGTCAGACTGTGCCCTACAGTACCAACCCTTGAAAGCCTGTGGCCTATTCCTGGCCTGTTGCATACTGTACAACATGGCCATTGACTGTGGGATAGCTGTCGAGGCAGATGAAGGTAACAGTAGTGGGGACGATGGAGACAATGGGACGGAGGGTGGTGGACAGCCACCTCCTGGGTGGAGGGACCCCCAACTGCTGCAGTAGGCACAATGCCACTGTGACACTGTCACACAGGAACACTTTGGCAAAAGCAGGTAGGTGGTGTGGTACACATGCATGGGCCATACAGACAAGTACAGCACATATGCAGGGACATGCATGGCAAGGGGAATGCACACACAGAGGCATGATGCAGGGGGAGGGGAGTCAGTGGCACACACCCACACACAGCAACACACACACACATATGCACCCACCCACCCAAGCATTGGCATGTGACATGGATCAGATGCATGGCACCGGTGCACAGGTGCAACCAGTGCTAGACTACCCTCATCACGCCCACGCCACACGGTCTGGTGGCTGGGCATGCACACACACAGGCAGCATGCGGTACTTCACAGGCATGCCACCATCAGTATGGCACACATACACTGCCCATGGGTGCACAGGGCATCAGCAGCAGACTTCAGTCAGGGCAGCATGCAGATCAGGGCAGCTGCATGGTACCATGGGCACCACAGCCATGGGGGCAGCTGCACCGGAGCCGACCAGCAGCCCCTGATGGGTAGAAGTTTTGGACCATGACTGTGTCCTCGCGGGGGTGTGCAGGCACCCAAACAGGCCTGTCCCGAGCATGCCTGGGATGCGTACATCTGAGCTCAGCGTCGATTGTGATGGGGTCACCAACGCTGGGTCCGTGGGGTGGACAGCACACTGTGGGGGGTCTCTTATGCATGGCCATGCCCTGTGGCAGCCAGCAACGCAAAGCTGCCCACAATTGCATGCGCAATGTGATCCAAGGATGCAGTTGTGGGGTTCTGCATGCATTGCATCCCCTCCATGATCTGCGCAGTGCCCCTGTCCTGCTGCTCAGCTAACTGGCGCACCTCCACAGGCAGTGTATGCACCCCAGTGGCGAGCAGAACCTGTTGCTGAATGGACGCCCTCAGCAGCTGGGTGTGCTCAGCCAGACCGTCCATATCCTGGGGCTCCCAGGTGGGATGCCGATCATCTGGGGTGACCTACCATGCTACACAACCCTCCTTTCTGGTGGATGCTGCACAGTGGGGTCTGCAGGGGGAATGGGTACAGCAGGTGCACCAGCAGTGGACCCTGTATCTGGCTGCCCGGTGGCACCCACAGCCTACTGCCATCACCCATCTGGCTGCTGTACGCTGCTCTGTGCCTGCACAGCCGCAACACCATCACCACCAACGCAGGGCTCATCCATGGCATCGCACACCACCACACCTGCAGTGGTGGCAGGCAGCTGTTCCGTCACTGGCATTGCGCTGGGTGCTGTAACTGGCTGTGCTGCCAGCAGGGGAGACATGCCCACACCATCATCCATGCTGTTCAGGAGGTGTGTGAAATCATCATCAGAGTCAGACCCCTCCCTGATCTGTGTCTCTGTACACAGGACACCAAGGTTGGCATCCTGCAGGATCACATCCAGGGCCTTGTCCACCCTAGGCCAAGGACACCCACAGGCACCATGGTGCAGATCCATGGTCTGTCGGGCCCCCAGATGCCAGAGGAGGTCGATGGTCCATCCTCCTGGGCCATGGGTGCTGCTGTCACTGCCAGCACCCCATCTTCTGCATGGAAGCATGCTGGTCCTGCTAGAGAAGGATGGCGTGTCAGTGATGCATTCCCCATATGTGCCCCCCTGTACACCGCTAGCACATGCAATCTACAGCATGGCATGCATGTGGGTGCGCACACGTGCCCATGATATGCAGGATGGCCACATGCATGCCAGCACACCTGTGTACACACCCTCTGGGCCACCAGCTGTGCATGGCTGACATACATACATACCATGCAGTGATGGGTTGCCACCCATCTGGAAGCCTCATTCAGGCACACCTTCCACCGAGGTGTGGCAGATGGTGGCTGCCACCAACTCCTTCATTGGCATCAGTGTGGGTGCATCTGCTGGCCCTCTGCCAGTGGCATTTTGGGATGCTTTGATGGCTGCCACCTTCTCCTTTATGTGTTGCCTGTCTGTCCTGACCTTCTTGTGGCACTCCTTCGCTGACCGCTGGTGGCTGCTGTGTTGGTTGACATAGGTCACCGCCACCTCCCATGCCACTGCCCTGTTCTGTGGTGTGCCCATGACACCACTAAACAGGGCCTCCCTGTTAAGATAGGCCTCAAACAGGGCATCCATCTCTCCCTTCATGAAGTTGGGCCTGCACTTCCGTGCTGGCCCCTGCTCCTTGCCCTCCTTCTGTGTTGACATGTTGCCTCCTATGAACAAGGACAGCACAGTGTGTCAGTGGCATCTCCCTGGTGCATCGCACCCTGCAGTGCTGTCTGCTCCCAGTGTGCTGCTGGGGCATCCACTGCTTACCTATTAAGGTTGCATTACCAGTACATGACCTGTGCTGTTTTGTGCCACTTATGAGGTGCAACACATGCAAATGAGGTTGTGCGCAATGGTAATGATATGCTAATGCACCCTACTGTGCCACGCATTGGCTGATGAGCTCATTTGTATGCGGCATCTGAATATTGAGATATTGCACCGTGTGAAATGGTATTGTGCAGGGGCAAGTGGAGGAGCAATGCCCACGAATGTGCGGCATGCAGGCCTGCAGTGGCATGCGTGCTGCAGTGTCATGGTGTCAGTCATGCAAGATGCATGACCAGGGTGATGTATCGCCACTGTGTAAGCTGTGCATGGCCAGCTATGCGCATGGTCGCACATGATGACATGGTGCACGTTGTGCTGACCGCTGACCTCTGACCCCTGGGTCACCTCCATGACCCTGTTACCCCACCAGACCATGCCTACTGTGCATGAGCAGCACTCTGTGATGGCTGGGCACTACACAGTGTCCCACCCATCACGCATCCAGCACCTGTGGTGGCCACATGCGCTTCTACTTGCCATTTCACCACTGAATAGACTGAGAGCCATGGTGCAGGGTCGGACACACCATGCATGCAATTGGACAGATGTGGAGTTGGTCACTCTGGTCATTTTTGTGGAGTCCTGCAGCCCACAGCTGTTTGGCCAGGTGCCCTTGCAGCAGGCCAGGTGCAGTGTATGGCAGGACATATCTGTCAGCCTGGAGAGGAGGAAGGGGGTTCCTAGGATGGCTGAGCAGTGTAGGCACTGGTATGGTGACCTGATGTGCAGGGATCCTGACTGGCTTCGGAGGGTACAGACACATGTCAGGTATGGTGCAGTGCCACAGCCAGGCTAGTCATCCCATGTTGCATGTCTGCCCTGGTGCTGTACTGTGGTGTTGGCTTTGCTGCCTGGCATGACCTGTAGTGGGGTACACTGTCACCATGCACATCACTGAGTGGCATTGCCAGCTGCCGCTTGTGTTGCAATGCAGCAGTGCTGGCGTGCGGGACGTGTCAGGCAGGGGCACGCACTGTGCACAGAGGTCTGGGGGGAGCTGTGGTGTGTGGTCGGGTACTGATGTGCACCTGTCTTCTTTCCATTACCACGGCCAGAGGACCACAGGTGGGCCACGGCTGTAGAGGTGCGTGACCAGGCGGTGCACCCTGATGAGGGAGGACCTGCACAAGCGGCACCGCAGGGTGCGGGTAAGCACTGTTATGGTCCTTCTCACTGTACAAGGGGGGGTGGCAGCGGGGAGTGGGTGTGGGCATGACTGCCTGTGCCATGAGCCATGGCAGCTGTGTGTGTCGCACTGTGTGTGGTGCATGCCACTGTGGCGCATCCATTGGACACACATGACAGCTGTTGGTGGGGTGGGCATGCAACCAGCTGCCACCATTGTTGCTGTGGTGCTGCCAGTGCAGTGTGCCATGTGACTGTCACTTTGCAGTCGTGTGGCCGTTGTGCAGTGGGGACCACCTTTGTGCAACATTGTGGTGCACCGTGTTGCTGACTGGCGTTGGCCCACCCACCTGCTGGTGTCCATTCCGGGCCCTCCAGGGGTGTGTAGTCCCACTGCCCATTGCACACTGTGGGTGGGCATGGTTCCTTGGGTCATTGCACTGATCACCTGTCCTGTCCCTTGCTATAGGTGTCCGGTGTCCATCATGGACTGCACTGTGAAGAATGCTCAGCTGGCTCATGTTGCAGAATTTGCTGGTGGTGTCCAGAATCTTGGAGATAGTCATTGCCATATGGCGAATGATGGTGGCAGAGCGGAGGGAGTGACTGCTTGCTGGGCAGCTGGACAGGGCCATCACTGATGTTGCTGTTGTTTGCCCCTGTTTCCTCTGTTGCACCTTCCCCTCCAGTCCCCCCTCCCATGTTCAGTCCTTGTTCCCTGTCCCCTTCCCTCACTGTACCTACCCTTTCCCAGCCCCTGTTATATTTGTGAATAGTTCTTTCATATAAATATATTCTAACATACCTGCCTGTGTCTGTGTCTGTGTCTGCTTTGCAGTTGGTTCATGGAGCCATGCTGCAGTGGCTGAATGTCTGTCCATGGTGTGTGCATGAAAGGGGGCGCATGTTGTGCATCTGTGGTTCCCTGCTGTGTGCTGTGGTGTGTCCCACTGTGGTGGTGTCCATTCCCTGGGTCAGTGGCTGTGCATTGGGGTGCCCATGGGGTGGCAGTCAGGGGTGTGTGGTGGATGTGTGCATGGTGGTGGCTCATGGCTGTGGTCATTGTTTGAGTACTGTCCACACACTGTGTTGGGGTCCTCTGCTTGGCATTGGGCGGCCTGTCCCATGTGGTCTGCCATGCTGCCTGCATCCAGGCCCATTCAGTGCCTGCTGTGTGGGCTCCCTGTGTACCTGTGTGGCATTTGTGTGCTTGGCTGCATGGTCCTAGGTGTGGCCTGCTATGGTCTCATGGGGGGGCACATCCGGCAGCCTGCCTGGGGGGTGGGGGCTCCCTTGGTGGCCCTCTGTTGGCCATTGGTACCTGCTGTCACCTGCTATCCATGCCACCATTGTGTTCTGGGGTCCAGTGCCTGGGTGCCTGTGTGTGCCCTGCTGGCGGAGGCCTCCTGTGGCCACTGTCACTGTGCCTCCATGGCTCTGTACCTGGGTCTGCTCTCTGTGCCCCTGTCCCCCTCTGTTGCTGTGCTGCTCTGCGCTGCCATGGTTGTGCTGGAGCATCTCTGTTTGCGCCATGGTGCAACTCTCTTTGTGCCATGGTGCAACTCTGCCATATTCAGCCACATTGTGCTGGTGCTGTTCAGCCTGCACAACCTCTGAATATGGCTCCAGTTGTGCCATGGCATATCAAATTTGTGCTGCGACAGGCTTGCATCAGCCATTGGTGCATTTCTAAATATCCAGGTCTTAGTATACTAAAGTGGCATTAAATTGTATATTTAAAATATATTGCAATATATTGGCAAAATTTTAAATATATTGAAATACATTGAAGTAAAAGTACATTATATTACAAAAGGGGTATACTGAAATATAATTCAAAGTATGGAAATATATTTTTAATAATATATTTTAAAATACATTTAATTTTCAGGCCTTACCTGGCTCTGGTGCAACCTGGGTAGGATGAAGGTCTCTTTCCCTGTTCAGTACACCTCAGTAGCTTCAGGATGCAGCAGTGGCCCACATGCTTGCACTTTCAGCAATTTCTTTTCACAAATGCTTATCTGGCGCAGTCTCTGAGTTTAATGGATGAACCCTGATGGGGGCTTGAAGGATAGCTGGCCAGCTAGGCCTCTCACTTGGTCCCACCAATGATAGATCTGAACACCTCAGTGTCCCTCTCAGACTGCCTGCTGCCCTTCTTACACAATCATTGTTTGGTGCCCTTCTGGCACAACCTCTCAGGTTTTCACTTAGACAGATGAGTCAAAGAGAAGGCTCACAGATGTACTCAGAACTGAGTCCTGGGGAAGACTCACAGGATTAGCCCTGGTTAAGCCACAGCTCCCTGGCAGTGACTATAGGTCTACATTACTTGGTGTGCCAGACAGACTGCCTAAATCTCCCAGAGAGCCAGGAAATTTATTTTTCAGATTCAGTCCTTGGTTTGCCCTTTAAGCCTGCCAGTCAACTTGGGAGGGCCTCTGGCATTCTCTTTCCCACAGTCATCTGTTTTTGATTGCTAGGACTTTCTTGCCCCCAATTGGCTGAGCTGAAGGTTCACATGTCAACAACATGGCTATGTCCAGGTTATGATAAAGCCTTATGTACCTAAGTTCTTTATTTTTTATTTGTGTTGCTGCTTCCAAGAGTGCTGGCCCCTTGGATTCTGTTGCAGCCCTCCTGGGCTGTTGAACCATTCTGTCCATGACTGGGATTGGGCAGTGTGTCCATGAGTCAGCTAGTTGGAATGGTGGCACTAGGATGGTTGGGGAGGAGCCCCCTTTTGTTACATGCTCCAGCTCCAGAAAAGGCATCCATCTCGTGGCTGGTACATGGAGTGCCAAATAGAATGTGTGGCATTCTGATTGTTCCTAGCCCCCTCTGCCAGGATCTGGGGACTGGGAATGAAGAATGCCACACAGCTGCCAAAAATGGAGGCATGCAGGAGGCGCCAAAAGCTGCAGCATGACCATGCTCTCTCTCCATGTCACACAAGTGGTTGAGCCAGGGCAAGTGAGCTGGCCACTGCCAGCCATAGGCACAGTTTGGAAGCCTTGAGAGGCAGCAGGCAACAGCTCAGGTAAGCCCTCTTCCAAGGGGGGTGTTAACATTAACAATTTAACAGAATAGGCATAAACAATGATCACATCCAATTAAGTAATACACAAGCATCAGTTCCAAAGACCGTATGTAAACAACAAAAAAATAAAATTAAAAATACACTGAGCCCAGTTACAGTTTGACTGCCCTAGAATCAGCTTTGCATGCATATTATTCCTAACCAGTCTGTCAGAAAATCAGCATGTAGTACAATTATGAGATAGAGTTAAATATAGTTATGTGCCATTTTTGTTTTCTAAAGGTTTGCCAAATTAGCTGAAAAGTGTTTGATTTATCCCTAACATAATACTGAATTCTTTTTAGCTTATATAAATCTAACATATGGTGAAACTACATTCTAGTATGTGAAGGGTTGCAATCTTTTTAGGACATCAAAATGCATTTCTTTGCAATTAAGAGCCCTAGTGAAAGCAATTTTCTTTGCTCTTCTAGGCAGTGATAGTCCCTTAAATTCCAGCTGAGTAAAACAGATAGTGGGTCACAAGATCATCTAACAGCAGTAGCTGACTCTAAAACTTTGAGTCCCAAAACTGTGCACATTTTTTGCATGTCAGAAACATGTGGATAAGGGACCCAGCATTCTTGAGACATTTAGGAAATTACATTTATGTAATCTGGTGGGAGTATGGTATTTTATTTGCATGATATTGAACTGAATATGTTGTAGTTTAGTGGAATAAATTTCTGGAAAGAATAAGAGAGCGTGCTGTCCCAGTTTTCTTTTGTTAACTGTATACCTAGGTGTAGTTCCTATTTAGATATTAAGTAATCTAAATTGAAAGAGATGGAGTTTTGTAATAATTCCTACAAAAATGAGATGGGTTTCTGGTTAGGGATTTTTGAGAATAGTGTATTTTATATAGGTGATAAAGTAGAAGAATAGCTAGAATTTGTAACATAGTTTTGCATTGGAGATATCTGAATGAATGTTTGGAATGGCATATTTCGACTGTATCTGATTAAAGGACATCAGAATACTGTCCTTAAAAAAATCAACTATTTTTTTAAGTTCTGATACCTCAAAGATTAAAAAGCCATAGTTTGAAACTGAGGGTTTAAAGCTAAAGTTGTGGTGTTCATTGTCTATGGTGATATGTGCTCATGCCATCAAATGAAGTTGTGGGCCATCCTCCATAAATGGCAAGTAGTTTGGGTGGGTAGTAGGCTGGGGATGTTAACTTTTTTACCTGAATAATATCAGGCTTACAGAATATTCTTGGTTTCTGGGTAACCATGGTAGACGTGTTCTTAATTTCTACTGCTAGTTGGTTCACCCAAAACTCAGTTGTGAATTTGAGAGATCTGAGCAGCCATATAATAATTCTTAAAGTTTGGGAAGGCCAAACATCCCACTGATAATCTAAGTTTATCTAAACTCAGTCTTGTCTTTTTTTCTCCATCCAGATGAAACTGAAGATTAGTTTATCTAGATCCTCAAAAAACATGTCAGTGATTGGAATAGGGAAGGCTTGGAATAAAAAGAGAAATCGGAAGAATATTAATCTTAATAACATTACAACAACCTATTAATACCAGTGAAAGTTTTGCCCATTTTTCAAGGTCTGTACGAACTGTATTAAGAAGTGGTGAAAAGCTGCTCTCAAATAGACCAGATAACTGCTTAGTAATGGTTATCCCAAGTGTTACATTTTTTTTTGTTATGATATTTTGGGTTGCCATTGGGAGTAAACTGGGAGTTCCATTTAAGTGTAAAGCTTCCATTTTTGTCATGTTAATTTTATATCTGAAGGCCTCCCCCAATTCTTTTACTACTAACAAACAGATATGTAATGAAGTAGCTGGTTCAGATAAATATAACACAGTGTCAGCTGCATAAATGCTGATTTTATGTTCAGGTAGGCCCAATTTAATACCATAAATCAGAATATTTTCCCTAATAGCAATTGTCACAGGTTCTGCAGATAAAGCAATTAATAGGGGAGAAGGGGAGCAACCTTGTCAGGTACCCTGAGTGACATAAATATTGTGAGAAATGTTACAGTTTGTTTGAACTGCCACTTTTGGTGAGTGGTGTAGGATTCAGATCATTTTAATGTAAGTTTTTGCAAAGCAATTTTTTTTAAACACCTTAGACACATAGGCCTTTTCTACCCAATCAAAGTCCTTTTCTACGTCCAGGGTAAGACTCAAGGCCTCTTGAGAGTTACAAATTTCAATGAGGTTAATCTGCTTTCTTGTGTTGGCTCCCATCTTTCTATTTTTAATAAAGCCATTCTAATTGGGTACAATGAAACCATGCATTATTTTTCTAAGCAGCATGAGAGTAATTTGGCTAGAATCCTCATGTCTTTATGGAGGAGTGAACTGTGGTGATATGAAGACACCAGTTCAGGAATTTTGTCCTTTTTGGGAAAAAATGGCTATAATGCTTTCTAGAATAATGGAGGGAATGAGCCTGAATCTAAAGTGTAATTAAATAAATCTAGTAGTGACTTTGCTAAAAGAGTAGCATATTGTTTATAAAACTCCATGGGAAACCTGTCCATGCCTGGTGCTTTGCAAAAATCATACTTTTGATACTAGATATTATCTCATAAGTTGTGAAAGGGACATCCAATAAGGCACTTTTATCAGGTGAAAACTTGAGGCGATTGATTTGGGACAGGAATTTAGAGACTGCTTTTGGATATTCATTCCATATAGAATTGTAAAGATTTTCATAAAATTTAGAAACAATTTTATTTATTTTAACAGGACCCTTTGTGATATCATTATTTTCATCCATTAGAAAGAAAATAATTTTTTCCCTGCTTTTCTTTTTGTAACTGAAGCTCCATTACCTTGTTGGTTTATCACCAAGGTTGTTGTATTTGGCTGTAGTATATAAAATATTTTTTTTCTGCCTCCAGTGAAGATAACCCATTGAACTGTTTCTTTGCTGACAAAATAATTTGAAAAAGATTTTGGGCTGTGAGAGGTCATCTGCAATAACTCAAGCTTATTTACTTATTTTTCTAGTTAGTAAATTTCTATTAACAGTTTTTGTTTCTGTATGATTAATTATAATGCCTCTCACTACCAATCTGAATGCTTCCCAGTGGGTATCTTGGGCTATTTCTGTGAAATTAATTTTCTGGAAATGTTCAATTATTAAAGTTTCTAATATGGAAGAGAATTGTTTGTCTTTGAGAATGGAAGAGTCTATTGACCACTGCCTTGGTGTAGAAAGTTCTGAAGTATTTATCAAAGCAGAGTCATGTGATGCTTGAGAATTTTGCTGCATCATCACCTATTGGAAATAGATGAAATAGTGATCACTGCTCCATAAGTTTTATCATGGAAGTAGTGGCCTCCTTGGTGAGTAATAGTTCTAAGGTTTATATGTATGAGAAAACAGACATTCCAAACATCAGAACTGGTTTAGATAGTGTGAATTGGTCATCCATATTTAAAACTGTAGGTGTCGGGGAGTATTTCAGTACATTACTGTACTTAGTAAAATTACTGATCTCAGAAACAGCCATATACTGACTAGGCTAAAAACCACATCCAGACAACCTAAACCAAAATGGATGACTAGGGTAATAATCAAACTTATTAAAAGGAAAAACAAGTGTTATTCAACCTATTTAAAATCCAAAACTCCCACAAACTGGTGTTCATATTTACATATCCCCCCAAAAAATGTAAAAATAATATTAGAAGAGTGAAAAAAATTGGGAGCTCAGGTTAGCCTCAAATGCATGTAAGGATAATGACGAGTCATGTTTTACCTATATTAATTCATTAAAGAAATCCTCATGTCTGGTGGGCCCACTTCAGGTAAATGATGCCCTAATATATAGCCCTCTTGAATGGCCAATTTATTTAATACTAATTTTTGTAATATATTTAAAAAAACAGACAGCAAATGTAATTAGAGACTCCGTGGGCAGCTTCGTTACTATTTCTGAATCAGATGTCCACGCAAAATTGGTTGAGCTTAAAGGGAAAATTAGTGCATCTCCTGATGACATGCCAGGTTGCCTTTTGTATTTACTGGCTGATAGTCTATCTTAGCCCCTTAAACTACTACATGAACACTGTATAAACTATAACTCTGTCCCCAGACTTCAGAAAACTGTGCATGTAATCATGATCCACAAAAAAGGTCCAAGGAATCATTGTGAGAATTATAGATCGATTAGCCTAACTTCCCCCATGTGTAAAATCTTGGAAAGTCTAATTAAGGATTTGATTACCTCCACTCTAACAAAAACTGACAGTGAGCAACATGGTTTTAATAAGAGCAGAATTTGTCTGACTAACTTATTATGTTTTTATGAAGATGTCAGCTTAAACTAGATAACAGATTTTCCTTTGATGTGATTTACATCGACTTTAGCAAGGCCTTTGATCTCCTCCCACATTGGGCCTTGCTACATAAACTTTATTCGTTCAATATTAACCCCATTCTTGTTGAATGGATTGCAAATTGGTTAAGTGAACAAACACAGTGGGTTCTGATAAATGGACAGCTCTCTGGCATGGGATGTGTTACAAGCGGGGTGCCCCAGGGGTCTGTTTGTGGCCCTTGTCTCTTTCAGCTTTTTATAGCCGACATAACAAAAAATTGCCACTCCAAAACTATCAAATATGCTGATGATATTAAAATCAGTGGACCATGTTGTAATTTGGATCAAATAACATCCATTCAGGATGATCTAGATACAATGTCCAAATGAATTTCTTCCTGGGGTATGAAACCAAATCACACTAAGTGCAAGATTATGCACTTTGGACAAAACAATCCCTCTCATGCTTATATTTTAGGTAATAGAGTGTTAATCAGTACAGACACGGAGAGGGATTTGGGGGTCCTGGTATCCAATGATTTTCTCCCCAACTCTCAAATTAATGAGGTTATCCTCAAGGCCATCCAGATAATCTGGTCTATAAAAAGGAACATTGAATCAAGGGATAGCAAAGTATTAATGCCTCTTTATAGAGCATATGTTCGCCCTCACTTAGATTTTTTATCACAATTGTGGTGTCCCTTTAAGAAACAGGATATTTTGCAACTAGAAAAGGTACAAAGAAGATTCACCAAAACAGTGAGAGGCTTGAGAAGTGTCTCATATGAAACCAGACTCAGTTCTCTAAATTTGATGTCCCTTTCTACTAGACGATTAAAAGGGGATCATCTATTAATGTATGATGTCATTAACAATCCCTACTTATTAACTAGCTTAGGGCTCAGGTATAAGCAGGACACTTATAATTTTAGAGGCCATCCTCTTCAATTACAACATAGGCGATTCAAACTTATGCCTCGCAAATTTTTTTATACAGTACGTGTTATTAAGCCCTGGAATGCGCTACCTGTGGAGGTGGTTATTAGTAGTTCCAAGTCTATATTTAAGTCCCGGTTGGACAAGTTTATTCTTTCTGGCACTTCTCTTTGTTATTATTAGTATCTAGGAGCAATTATGAGCCTCACGGTTCTCTAGTTCCTGACAAATCTTAGTATGAATCTTAGTATGTCAGCAGAGTGAGAGGCAGCTTCTGTCTCAGCTCCAGGACCACCACTGAATACAAGGCTAAAATCAGTATTTTACTGCTGAGTTTATTATTTACACAAGTTGGAACAAACAACCAACAGTGTCGAGCACCTGAAGTTTAAATAGCAGCTCAGTTGCTGATGGTGATTGAGACCAAATGGAGATTTCAGTCAGACCAGGGCACTACCAATTTCTTTCCAATCTCAAACCCCAAAATGGCATAAGCCTGCCTCACCGACTGGCTCATTACCAAAGACTGCCAAAGCTGGGAGTGTTGCAAACAAATTAGATTCTTCAACAAGCTGACAATGATGAAAATAGCCCTAGTGGAGGTGGCCACAGATTTTGAGGCTTTCAAGCCAGTCCTTGAGAATCCATGACCTGTCAGGAGGCTGATGCTGAGCACACATGAGCTCAACAGAGGCAAGCAGGGCAGAGACAATGCCCTGATAACTTACTTCTGCAAGAAAGTTCACATGTTAGAGAATTGAACAGAAGACCAGGAGGGAAGAAACAGAAGAAAAAACTAATCATAATGGGAATTCCTGGGAAGACAGAAGGATAAAATATGCTCTGATTCATACAGAAGCTTTTACAAAACATGATGGATCCACCTGAGTCAGGAACAGAATATGTAAGTGACAGGATTCACTGGTCCCTTAAATCTAACCCCCCCCCCACAGGTGAGTGACCCTGGGCTATTATTTTAAGGCCAGACAAATCCACAAATTAGTCATCCAAACACTAAAATCAGTTAAAATAAGTTTTGTATGTTTATTTTGATAGTAGCTTCAGGTTTTTGACCATGATAGGAGAAACCTCGTTATTTCACCCTAGAAAGGGGGGTTCCCTAGTCACACCGACAACAAAGTTGTCGACTGAATATACACTGACATTTTTCCAACGGCGATCACGTCGCCTAGCAAATGTGTTCATGGCCCACAGTGCGAGTTTTTTGCAACTGTGTGCGGGGGGCTTCATGCCCTGCACCACTCACACAGAGGGCTCTGCCGTCTGCACCCCTCAAAATTAATTATTGTCACTTTGGCAGGGTATGGATTACAGGGGATAGTGGCTTACAGTGAAGTTGCTGTATCCATTCATCGCTGCAACAACCCGTTCAACACTGCAGATATCGAACTTGTTGCTGTCGATGTAATGGATTCGCTGTGGGGGGTTCATTGTTGTAATGGTATACCTTTAAAAGGGCTTCCTCAGGGAGACCATGGTCCTCTTTCACAAACCTCAGAACAGTTTTTTTAATTAATTTTCTTTATTGTGATGATGTTAAATTAAATCTTGTGCTTTCTTTTTCTTTTCGTGCCCATTCGGGCTATATAAACTTGCAACATGTCCTGCTGACATCCCAGCATTAAATCAGTCAGATTGCACTCATGAACACACATTGAGAAAAAAAGAAGCTGTCAGCATATGGAAGCATCTATTATCACACCAAACATGATGGAGCACTTGTAAAAGAATTTTCAAGTCATTGTTTTAAACAGCATACACTCCAACTAATATTGAACCACAGATACAGGAAAGAAAGCTTGTACTGTTGTTTAAAATAATGCAACTGTCAAGCTCAGTGAGCAAAACCTTTTATGTAAGGTATCATTTAGACCTAGGAGATGAATGGAAAAAGGCATGCATAAAGTATTTACTAGGTCAGTATATGGCAGGCCATTGAAAAGGGAATGAACGTACAGCATTAAACAGCAATTCTAATGTATGACTGTCACAATCAGAAACATGTACACCAGCTGTAAATACTACAGTAGTACACAAGACAATTTGGAGAACTACAATAGCAGAGTTTTTGCAATCCTGTAGTGAGACAGCTATTAAGCAATGCAATAAATTTCAGATTTGGCACCGTAGAGGTGCCTAATCCCTACCCCCTTAGGAGAAAGCCTTTCACTTTCAAAAATGTAAGCTAATTTTAACCTGAAATTCAGAGTAAAAACAGTGTTAGACACTAGTCTGCCTTGAGTCAGTGTTATAGCATGGTGGGTTATGTTTTCATTTAGTAAGGCATCACAGTGTACTGCATAGTATATTATGGAACATTTTACATGTATACACTCAAAAGACCTTAGTGTAAGGAAAAAGCCTCTCTTATCTTGGGCACTTTTATCTGCATTTATGATTCGTGGGACTACCATATTAGAGTTGGATGCTTATTTGGTATGTACTTTATATGATTTTGGCTTAAAAAAGGCATAACGTGAATACAAGTGCTGTTTCATGACATCCAAGATCACAGAGGTTGATAAAGATGGATGTTGTTCTTTTAGTGAACACTTTAGACTGGTATGTGGTAGCACGTGGTGTGTAAAGTGGCTTCATATAAGGACTGTAAATAAGTTTAGCAGAAATCTGCTTTGCATTTTATTTCAGCCAGGAAACTTGAACAGATGCAGTCTCTGTACCTCAGAGCTTTAAAGTTTAAAAACTAGCATTGGTATGTCTGTTATTGCATAAAGCAAAAATTGTGGAAGGGTAAGGTTTTCATGAAATCTGATTTTAACTGATATTTCTGTCTATGTTGAAATTTTAGAAATCCCCTGGAAGAAGCCATTACACTTTGGCAAAACGTTGGAGTGGTGTAAAATAAAGAAGGCTGAAAAGAATTTAAAGGTATTTTAGCATTTGTTTTGCCTAGGAGTGGTTGAACCCTCATTCTTGATTCTAAAATGGCATTTAAAAAATGCCAGCCTAGCCAGCTTAGTGGCACTGAGGGTTGAGGTGCTGGACACCACACCTCGCACCACCCTGGTGACCTGGGTTCAGCGATGGACTCGCGTTGCCTGGGGTCAGCAGGAGGGAGAGCTGGATTAAGCACCCAACAGCAGCTCTCCCTCTCTGGGGAGGGTTGCATGCAAGTCTTGCCACTTTACTGCCATCTCCAGGGTGAACCTGGGTATTGGCAGTGCAGTTGGGGTAGCAGTGGAAAAGGGAGGGTCTGACATCGGCTGAGGGCCCTGAGCAGAGTCCCGTCTCAGTGCACCCCTGTCCCACTGGCCCTCCTCGAGTGCTGACATCATCAGGGGGAGGGTACAGAACAACGGAAAATGGCATTCCCAGCTGGTCCATGTGATGAGCCACCACACCGCACATCTGCAATAGGAGCCGAGGACAGACTCCGCTGTACACTCACTCTCCAGAGGATCAGAGGAGGTAAGGGGTCTCCTCCTTCACCCCATCCGGGGTGGTTAACTGGGTCTCTAGAGTGAATTGGAATGGTGTACTCTAGAAGCAGAGACTTTGGCCCTAGTAGTGAAGTGTGTGGGTGCTTGGGGCTCTGAGAAAGTGTACTGTTTGGGGGGATAAGATATGGAGCAAAAATAGTAAGCAAAAAAAAAATGCCAGCTTGCCAGAAAAACTATCAATGTCTTCTTCTTGCCACCCTCACCACCCTTTTGCACCTTTGCAGCAATGCATCAGCTGTTCCCACTGTCAGTCTGACAGAAATTGACAGCTACACAGCCAGTTATTAATAAAGGTACCCTCCCCCAGTGTCTTTCACTGCCACCTGCTGATGGAGGATGCACAGTTCCCAGAGTCTGCACAGCCGCAAGTTTGCAGAGCCTTGCAGGAACAACATTTGAGAGGCTCCAGCTCGAAGGGCAGCAGCCAGAAGTGACATGAAGCTCCAGTTCTCATCTCCCTCATGATTACATCCTTTCAATTTGATCTTCAGTGAGGACATGGAACCAGCCTCTGGCTTTCTACTGGACCTTTGGAAAAAAAATGTTTGTTAGCACATAAATGACACACATCCAGTACCCTACTAGTTCACCACTGTACTGTACCTGATTGGCAATCCAGAAATCCTAAGTACAGAAACTATAAAACAAAACTGCCAATGGGACCACAGCTGCTTCAGACTTGGGACTCTGCCTATTAAGGGAACTTTTAATTATTTAAAGGGAAATGGTACCCACAAAGAGAGCTCAACCAGCATTTTGTCTACTGGAACAGAGGAAAGTGCTGGCAAATGCGGGGGTATCTAACTGGGAAAGCAAACAAGTTATAGCACTCCTCTGGACAAAGGAAGAAAGACAAAAATAAAATGCTGATTTTGCTACATTGCTGTGTGATCACATAAGTGAAGGGGTTTCCCTCGAGCTGACCTCATGGACTTCACTATCAGAACTGACCCTTGTTGCCTACGAGTCTCTGCAAGCCAGAGACAGGTGAACATCAGTCAGACAAATTTTATTGCTGTGATCTCAATCCAGTCCAATGATGTTGCTAATACTGGATTGCTTAATGTATTGTTTATTGGTTATGGTATGTTGTTTATGTGCTGTATTGTTCTCTTGTTACAGTTCTTCAGGAGCATTAAGATGCTTTTCAACAAGGTATTCTATAGAAGTACAGGGTTTAGGTGGCAGTAGGATAACTAACAGGCTAGAGAAGAAAACCTGGGCACCCCCAGTTCTTATAAACCCCAGAGTAATGGAAAGATGGGCAGCAGTGACATTTCAGATATAGGGGCAGCCACTGCTTAAGATGAGAGATATGGCTAAGGACAATTACAGTATGTAATAGATACATGGAACATCAAAAGGACCCAAACAAAGGAAAAAAGATATCAGATCTTAAGTCACCTAAAAACCAATTAGACCTGCATTCCTCCCAGAAACCAACATAAAGTCAAACCAAGGTAACTTATGGAGACATGAGTGGGTAGGACAGATGTTCACAGCAGGGGAAAGCATCAAAAAAAGCAGGTATGGCCATTCTAATCCACAGAAACACTCCTTTCTGGGCCACAGAGCAGATCAGGGGCTCTGAGGGTCGCTATATATTGTTCAAAAGTACACTAGGCAGATGAGATACAGTTTTAGCATCCATCTATGGCCCCAAAAGAGATGACACACCCTTCCCTGTGACACTTCTGGCAGAACTAGATAAATTTACCACAACGCTTATGATCATTGGGGGGACTGGAACCTGGTACAGGACACACAATTCAATAGGACAGCCCTTCCCCCCAACCCTAACACACAACTAAAGAGCCTGTCACAAGGTATAAGATACATTGGGTTTAGTTGAACCTGGAGTATACTGCACCCTGACCACAAGGACTACACCTACACTTCTCCGGTACACAAGTCCTTTTCCCACCTAGAATTCTATCTGATCAGTATGAAATGCCTTGTTGAAAGGGTTAGTTGTGAGATTATGCATTCCGATGGGCAGACTAGGTGGGCCAAGCGGTCCTTATCTGCCGTCAAAGTCTATGTTTCTATGTTTCTATGCCCAAGGTGATATCTGACCACTTCCCTATAAAACTAATACTCTTGCCTGCAGATCACTCTGACAGAGGCAAGGTAAAGAGGTTCAATAACTTTTTGCTAAAAGACCCCACAGCTAGCAAAGTTCAAAGACATGGCTTCATTCTTTTTGAAGGAAAACATACAGACAGCATCCATGCAAGCTAGCCTCTGGGGGACGTTTTAGATGCACGGTCAGGGAAGAACTCATCAGACTTGCCTCAACTAGAAAAGGAAAAAGAGAAGCAGAAAAGGCAAGGTTTCTCCATAAAATTATTGAGAGAGAAATATGCCTTTCCACTTCCTCACCAGAGGAGGAGTGCCTTAATTACAGTAGCATCAGGGCAAAGTATGAGGAAACAGTAAAGAATAAGAGGAACAGGGAAGTGTTCAAAGCAAAAACAAAATACATAGACCAAGGGGAGAAAGCAGGAAAACTACTTGCACTGACGCTCAAACAGCAAGACACAGCCAGAAGTGTGAAAGGAGTACACCCCATGACATCAGACCCCATCCTAACTAAACCTAGAGATATTGCACAGGCATTCAGGGACTACTTCCAGCAACTCTATTCACCCAACCCACCCTGTGCCCCTGAAGGGATGACCACCTTCATGACACAGGCTAAAATGCCAAAGCTCACACCAGAACAGGTTAATTGCCTAGAAGGGGATATCACGATAACAAAAGTCATCAGTGCAATACAAACTAACCCCTGATAAGACCCTGGGTCCAGACGGTTTGTCCCCCAACCACGAAAATGCTCTGAAGTCAGAAATTGCCCCATATCTCACTGCCCTGTTCAGAGAAGCCATCACCACAGATAAACTTTACCAGCAATTGCAAGAAGCCCACATAACACTAATTCTCAAGCCAGGCAAGGATCAAGAACTCATACCAAATTTCAGACTCATCTCTGTCCTTAATCTAGACATAAAGATGCTGGCTAAAGTGCTAGCTAATTGAGTAGGTAGAGTATGGGCCAAACTAATAGGCCCAGAACAGGTGGGCTTTATGCAAGGTAGGCTCTCCACTAGCCACCTCAGAAAAGTGACACATGTCCTTTCCACATCCAGGAATAAGAGTTGGCAGCTGTACTTATGTCTCTGAATATGTAGAAGATATCTGACAGAGTCTCCTGGGACTTCCTGTTGCTCACACTGAAAGAATATGGGTTCACAGACAAATTCTTGCAATGGATGAAACTGTTATATTCCACACCTTCTGCTAAAATTGTTTGTAATGGAGTACACTCACAGAGATTTATGCTGGATAAAGAAACAAGGCAGGGCTGTCTTCTCTCACCATACCTGTTTAACCTATGCCATGAGCCCCTAATCAAGAACCCCAGGGCCAGTAAACAAATTCTGGACATGACTGTAGGTATCTAAAGGTACAACATTTCCACCTCTGTAGATAATATCGTCATCAATTTGGAGCAGCTGGAACAGTCTATGTCCACAGTACTGGAAACATTGGAAAAATTTGGAAAATTAGCCAGATACAGTTTCACTCTCTCCAAAACACAAATAATACCCTTTAACTCACACACAATTAAGGCTCATGTTATGCAGTCAGGAGGCACCTGATCCCTAGAGGGAATAAAATACTTGGAGGTCAGAGTGTCTAGACAATCAAAGGAAATGTTTACCACAAATCTTGTCAACATGTTGCAAAGAGTTAGACAGGACATGCAAAGATGGACAGCCCTCCCATTGTCTCTATGTACCAGAATAAATGTAATAAAAATAAATATACTACCATGAATTCTGTATCCTATCAGTATGCTCACACAAATTATTCCACATTGCTGATTTGCCCAGGCTAAGCCTCTGTTGTTAAGGTTTCTGTGGAATGGCAGAGCCCCCAGAAGGACATACAACAAGCAGTCCCCCAGTAAAGAGAATGTAGGCCTTCAACTCCCTGACCTAAGACTATACTATTTGGCCTATAAAGCTAACAATTTTTATGGTGGAGGTCTGAGGCAAATGAACACTCAGTAAATCCTTGCAGCTCCCAATAGCAAGTGATGGAAAGAGAACTGATAGCATAGACAGGGATCGATATCAACACCCTACCCAATGTACCTTACAGTAAGCTGCCAGAAAAACTTAAAGCCCCCCCAACACTAGCAATTCAATTAGGATATGCCAGCAGCTACACTGACTTTTGAAGACCAAACCATTATTCGACCATGCCCAACCATTCAGTGGCAACCCCAGTTTTAAGATACAACTTATTCAGACATCATTCTTATAGACAATCACTGCTGACACCCTGGGCCAACTGATGGAGAATGATTTCTTTCTCAAGTTCAATACCCTCAGAACAACTGACAGCCTCTGAAATACAGATATATTTCTATACCGCTTGCTCCAACATTTCCTGGCCACCTACCTAGGCCCAGACATTGGCTCATCATAACTTTCCACACATGGGACAAGTTTGTGAACCTGACAACCCAAAGGTATGCCTCTCCCTTACTCTATAAAACACTCTCCAACCTGTCCACACCCCAGACAATGGTGCTGTGCCCATACTGGCTGAGTGAATTTCCAGAACTGGCTGACCCTGAAATCAGAGAACAAGTGTGGAAAGACTTTTGCAGATGTATCAGAAGTAATAGGCTCAAACTAACACAATACAAAATAGTACAGAACATTTACTATATGCCAGCAAAACTACATCACATGAAACACCTCACATCTGACCTCTGTTCAAGATGCCAAGCCTATAGCTGTATGCTCAAACACTTATTGTGGTATTGCCCCAAGACCAAGCTATTGTGGGACTCTATACAATCTAAACTGAATCCACTACTTGGGCTAGAGTCAGCCTTCTCCTTTCAAATATGCCTTTTAGTTGTGGGTCTGAAGCAGCTGGTGAGACCAAAATGATACCACATCAAGCTACTATCAGCCATAGCCAAGAAAGTAATTTTAAAGCATTGGCTTGATGACACAGCCCCCATGTACAAGGAATGGCATATGGCAATACTAGATGCACTAAGAGTAAAGAAGATGATTGCCAGCATGGGCACCAGACTCGGGTCTTATGGAACCAGGTTGGGAATGTTACACACTATTACTATTATCATGGTAAACAGGGAAGGTTGGCCTATCCTATAGACAGCTACCTAAATACCAACACAACCACTGATAAATAACCAGCACTGGAGTAATCAAAACCAAGCAAATCCAGCACCAGAAGACCAGATTAAAAAGGCTTTATTCAAAATATTGCCAGAGCACAATTCAGATCAGTGTTCAATCCCTCTATCAGTTTCACTCGAAGAGCGTCATCAAGAGGATCCTCCTGATGATGCTCTTCGAGCAAAAACAGTAGAGGGATTGAGCACCGAGCTGAACAGCATTCTGGCAATATTTTGAGTAAAGCCTTTTTAAGCTGGTCTTCTGGTGCTGGACTTGCTTGGTTTTGGATGGTCATTCTTGTTCCAGGCACAGAAATAGCAGTTGGAGCAGAGATTGCGGTTAGCACTGGAGTAATAACTGTTACTGTTGGACTCTATGAGTTATGCAATCTCAGCCACTACATGAGCTACTAACATGTCATTGGTCTTGGAGGAGTCAGGAACCCTGGTCTGTGAGGATAGTCTGAATTTGCAGAGCATTTGGTACCTGTACTTCTACGAGCTTTGTCCAACAGAATTTTTTGATTCAGGAATGACTACCAGCAGCAAGAGTCAATAGTTCTTCAAACAAATGGTATAGGATCCCCAGCACCTTCAACTCCCTCTGGAATATGACCGAATTTTACATTTCCTGTTCGGGATCTTTCCTCCTCATCCTGAACTTTTTTAGATGGTATTCAAAGAATAGGTTTCTTTGATAGGTCTAGTGTATCTTTTAGTGCAGAAACAGTTTTCCACCTCATATGCTCTCTAAGTCAGTGCCTTGAACTTAGTATTTATTCCAGCCATGGCATCAGACAGTATGCCCAGGACTTTCTGAATTGAACTAATACCAGTCAGAACCTTTTTTTCAAAGTGAGAGCAGTAAGAGGAATCTGATGAAGTGGAGGATTTTAGCTGGTCCTGTATTGAAGGATTGGTATTACACTGTATTGTAACAAGATGCAAGGCCCCCTTGTCTGACATGCCCCCCCCATCTTGAATAACCCTAGAAGTAACAGCAGTAACATTTAGGTGGGTAGTGCTTTTATCATCATTAGTAATGGGTGCTGGAACCTCCAGTACTTGAATATTATTCCAGGCAGTATTACCAGTAGAAGTCAATGTGTCACTAATGGGGGTGGGCCATAGAGACCACCACATTCATTTTGAAAGCTACTTCAATATTTATTACAACTTTCATAATAAGGACTGAAAAAGAGGGCAACCTTGATTCATACTGTATTGGTATGCTTTAGACAGCAGGATAGGTATGCTACTACCTCCTTGCTTAGGCACTGTACAGGTAGAGATCAGATATATAGTAAAGGTACTAGGAGATGCAATATATTCCAGTTTAGTTACAATCGCTTCTGGAGGGATATCAGCAGAAATATCAATAGTACTTACCCTATCAGGCAGTGACACTTCAAGGTGAGCTGTTTGTTCCTGGGTCCAAGGAAGTGAAGTGGGGCAGGTAGTGGTAGGTGCAGGAGGCAAGGGGCTTGATACAACAGCAGGGGCAGTTTGAGGCATCTGGTATAGAGGAGATACCAGTGCTGAATCTCATGTCAGTATGCTCTGAGTTATGCAATCTCAGCCACTACATGAGCTACTAACATGTCATTGGTTATGGAGGAGTCAGGAATCCTGGTCTGTGAAGATAATGTAGAAGTAGGTGGAATGACTGGGGTCAGAGAGATGATAGAATGATTAGCAGTAGTCATGACCTCGAAGGCTGAGAACCCACTTATTAATGAGGGAATAGGGAGCAATGGAGGAGCAGCAGCTGGCTTTATTGCAGGAGCAGGGTCAACAGGGGTAAATTGAAGCCTGTGATGGGAAACCAATGAAACTCAAGGGGAGCATACACTCAGAAGCAGAAAAAAATGATAAAAACCACCAGTCTTCAAAAGTAGCTTGCAAATATTTTATTGCAACCCAGGCTTCATAAAACATTCAGATACCCTTTGTCAGGAGCTGCTTTCATCTATGTATTCACCATCGCATTTATCATGAGAACCTAGTCGAGGAGAATCAGAAGCATAGAAGCAGCAGGGCAGTTGGATGTCAGTATGGAAGCATCAGTGGGGGCAGCACTATTCAAGGTGGCACTGATAATCCCCTTCCCATTGCCCTGGTCATCTCAAAGATTCTAGCTTGGCGGTTTGCAGGAAGTTGAGGGTGGGAAGAGATAATGTCCAGTATCTGTGCCAAGAGCAGCTCAGCATGGCTAGGATTGATCTGCTTTGTGGAGGATGCAGCAGCTGACTCCATCAACACTGAAATGGCCAAGTTGTGGATTTGAAGCTGTGTCTGTTGTTGAGCCAGTTGAGCAGGATAAAAATGTGCCCACAACTATAGCTCTATCTGCCTGTGACATGGCAGTTTGTTGTCTGGACATACTCTGAGGAGGGTCTGTGGAAGGGCAGAGCAAAGCAGCAGAACAGCAAAAAGTAAGTTCACAATTGCCCCCTCTTTTTTTTTAAGCCTACAGGATGGAGCGTTACAGTTTGAAAAAGGCTCAGTTTCTCACAGACAGTTCAGTTTCCTTTGGCGGTAGCTGGCCTGCTCACTCACTCACTCACTCACTCACTCACTCATGTCCACCCAGCCATCTTCGATCTCCACCTTGAATCTTCTTCAGTTGATCTGCTGGTTGGGGAACATTTTTAGAAAAGGCATTGTAATGTTTTGAAGTTTTGTAACATTTTTGCTGATCATTTGTAAATGGTTGCTAGATGGGATTTTTTTATTGTTTAAATGTTCTTTCGGTTGTATTAGCACTTTTTGTTCCATGGTGTTTTTATCTTTTTTCTAGGTTGTGAGTAAGACAAGTAGTCTTGCAACAATTACACCATGAGTCAGCAATGTGCTTGTTATAAAAGAGGACTATTAGAGCCTAACCATCACCCCAACAGATGAATGAGAGACACTCAAAACATTGGGTTCAGGCCAGAGCGACTTGCTTGATCAATGTTTGCACATTTGTACAGTGATGTTAAGATTGATATTATGGAATTAACTGCCATTTGGTTGCTGTTTTTCTTTTGTACCGAATGCTTATAGAGCACTTTGTCTGTGTGCTAATGCACCTCATCTGAACTGCACCTTGCCATTTATGAATTAACTAAGTGAATAAAATCACTAACCTACATTCCTTGAGTGTGCTACTTTTGCTCTGTGCAGGACACTGAGAGAGACTAGTGGCTGGCATACTGGCATAATAGCTGGCAAATCTCAGGAACAGAAACACTTGGTGACTGGTGGGGGGCTTCTGAGTTGGATGTTAGTGTTTCTGTTTGATGGGGGGAAGCTTTTACATTTGTGACTGGATTACAATAGTTTACTGAGAAATACATTTGCTAGCATCATGCTTGTTTCATAAGAATGCAGTTGGACAAAATAGAGCAGTGAGTGACACTCACAGGACAATGCCATACTCATTCTTATAAGTTTCACAGTATAAGTAAATAAAGAACAATGACAAAGAACAGTAGTCAGCAGGGGCACTGGAAAATTGGACCAACAGTTTTTTTGCAGAATCCACACTTCTTACCACTCTCCACAAAAATTGACATGCACTTTAATTTCTTGCAACTTTTTTTCGTTTTTGCCACAAATTGTTTAAAAAAAGGCTTTCAAACATATTGGCAATTTGCCATGCAGTTACAGTGTAGGTTTGGCAAAACCAATACAGTGCAAAGTGGGGAAGGGTTTTATGTGACACTGCTTTCATCTGAATCCTTGTCTGGTGTGGTTTCTAAATCCACTGGCCAAGTATTTAAGCACTTAACGTTTGATTTGTGTTGAAGCAGTCTATCAAAATACTTTCTGTTTCCACAGAGACTTAAACAGTAGCTGGGAGAAAAGGTGAAATTATTGCATTCTTCTAAATGGAGCACTAACTACAAAGTCTTTTTTGTGTTAGGGTATATTTTTCATTGAGAACATACTTTCATTCAAACTTGCTTTGATTCCAGAATCTGAAGATTTTAGTTGGCCCTGCTGATTATAAACTTCAATGTGCTTCTGATGGAGTTGGTGACAGTGATCCATATCTTAATCTTAAACTAAGATGCTCACATGCAAAAACTGCAAAGAAAACCTGACTAAAAGTCTGAAAACAACCTTACAAAACAGATAAAATATATTTGAACATTTATTTTCAAATAAACTATATTACCACAGTCAGCATAAAGCAGATGTAAACTATATGGTACCCTGACTACTGTGTGATGTAGTGAAAATATTGTATGTTGGTATAAATAATAATACTAATAGAGATATAATGAATTGTTTATGTAAATTGTGAGTTACAGTTCAAAATTTCACAATTCTATTTGTTAAATTGTGTAAACATTTGAAAAATATTTGGATGTTTATAGCGCCACTGCCATCTCAGTTAAGTACTCAAAATTTGGCATGTATACAAAGTAAATATGTCCTGGAATCCAATTAAGCTGTGTAAATGTTGTTTTAGTAGGTTAAACATTATTGTGACAACCTTAGAAATTACCAATTGACAACATTTGCTCAAAAATTCATGGGACTAGAATAGAATAGAATAGAATAGAACAGCACAGAACAGAATAGAATTCCACTTATGGAATTTAACTTTCACAAAGCACTTATAGTATCTTTTATCACCACTGACTCACCTTACCGCACTATCATCATGGCCATGCAATACCCTCAACACTCCTGAAGCAGTGATTCCCAACATGTTCCATCATGACTAAAGATATTCAGATACTTCTGTCATAATGGCCTAAGTCATAACTAGTTGTAAGGCTTGGTGTCACTTAGTGCCACTGTTTTCAAACAATAAAAATATACATTAGCATCTACAGGGTTGTTAAAGAGTCAGCAAGTGGCATGTTACAGAAACAGTGATGCACGTGCATGTACTTCCACAAGTCATAAAGTCAATGAGCTCTAGTGGTTATCTGGCATATTGCAAGAATTCAGGTTAGTGCATAGTGATGTCCATGACTATTCTTGATGGTTTGTCACTAGACAGTGCCCTGACACTTGGCACCGCTATACTTTTACTGTGGAGCCTCCAATGAATGCTACCTTATTGCCACTTTACCCAGTCTTTACCATCATCTACAACAGTAATTCAGGTATATGACAGAACACAATGTATGACAAAAATATCACAACATTCCACAGTTTCAAGAAAAGCTTATGAAATTCAACTTTAATTATTGACCTACCGGGTCATAATGTCGTACGCTTAATACCGGAGCCCTCCCATGAAAAAGACTTATACCGCATGGCAATATTGCACTGTACTGGCATGATTTGGCCATGTGACATAATGTCTTGCAACATTATGACCCCGTGCCAATTAGTGATGTTATTTTGGTATCTTGAGCTGCTTATAACTTGGCCAACTTTTAAGCAAGAGATTTGAGAGTTGACACACTATTTTCTTTTCCCCCTATTGTTTTTTCTCCTAGCTGGCAGCTCATCTCTTTGGAATATATTCTGTTTATAGGGATATACCATGATCAGGCTGGACCCAGACATCCTTCAGTTGGCTGCCACATTTTTCTCCAACATTTTCTAGCTCCCACATCCCCTGATGGAGGTGGTGCCACTGTCAGACTCATACAATCATGGCTTTCCTTGTGGCAGGAGAAAGCTCCCTGACCCAGCCACAGGGGTTGTTATATTGGAGGAACCCACCATTACATATGTATATATATGTAGGGTCTGCAGCAGAAGCCATGCAAAGGGAGACACAAGATGCTTCATATGTATAACCTTGAGGAAAGGGGGGGGGGACATGATAGAAACTTTCAAGTACCTCAAGGGAATCAACAAAGTCCAAGAAGGTAGAATCTTTCAGAAAAAGAGATGTCCAGAACAAGGGGACACAATTTGAAGACAGATGGGGGATAACTCAGGGGCAATGTGAGGAAGTATTTTTTCACAGAGAGAGTGGTGAAATCATAGAATGGCCTTCCTGATGAGGTTATGGGGTCAAAAACAGTGAGGGAATTCAAGAATGCATGAGACAGACATAAGGAAATTCTGGTGGGGGGTAGGAAGAAGTAGGCATTTTTTTTAACTCTATTTCAGTGCCTCCCTCTTGGGAAACTCTCTCCAGCATCTACTATCTCCAGTCTCTACCTCCCAGCTGAGACCCTTCTACTTCTCCCTTGCTCTGACCCAACACATCCCCCAGATCTGAGCCCCTTGGGGAGGGGACTCCCTATCTGCCCAGGGTGCTCTATCTATAGTATAGAGTGCTGGGCCGAGCGAGTGGGCCTTGAGAGGAGAGCGCCTGGTGTGGGGAGTGTGGTCTAGGACAGAGGTGCCTTCACCTATCCCCAAGGGAGGGGAATTTTTCTACTTAGTACCCCCCTCAAACGTGGGACATGCAATGTTGTCCAGCCCCTTACATGTGCGTTCCCACCCACGTCCAGAAGACAGCTGCCCAACATTCCCCTTGTTATGTGGTCTCTGCTTCTGTAGTGCACCCGGTCTCCACCAGGTGCTGCTAACTGCACAAGACATTCCCCCCTTCCCTCCCAGGAGAGGAGACCAGTCCTATGGATGCTCCATCCTCTCCACCCCGGCCAACCCCCAGTGTCCCAAGCTTGTACCCAAACCTGGGTCTCCGGCGTGGTGCAAGGTGTGGTGTCCAGTGCTTCCACCCTCAGCGCCACTGGGCTGGCAAAGGAAGAAGTAGGCTGTTGGTTAACTAGGATCTGCAGCTTATCCAATAGGTAGGAAAATGGGCAGACTAGGTAGAACAAGTGGTCCTTATCTGCCATCAAAGTCTATGTTTCTATGTTTTTATTTCTTCTGAACCAAGATGCACTGCCATGTGACAGCTGTCTCAACCATGCCCTACCTCCTAACATGACTTCCTGGGCTCACTTCCAAACCCAGGACATCAGCATGGCATCATGATGCTCTGCTGTTAGACCATGGGGTGGCTTTAAAGCCCAATATTTAAAGTTAATGAACCCTAACAAAACAGGTGATATAATCAATTCTCTAGTTTTAAAGTTATAGAGGCTTAAAATTCTGCAGAAAACAAAATTACAAAATGTTATTTTAAAATTTCCAAATGTTTTTAGATTTAGAACTCAGTCACCTTTTCAGATAGAGATCTTAAACTTCGTACAGTTCTGTATGGACCTTAGTATAGTCAGCCTACCAAATGTGGTGCAGTTCAGTCACAAACTGTTTAGAGTAAGTGGAAATAACTTAAATCACAATTTTGATGACATTTTGTGACATTTTCATGGGAATTCATAAAATGTCAGTCAAGCAAAATCAGCATTTTGACAGAATTTTGCTGGTGGAAGAGAAATTTCACCCAGTCCTAGTAGGAGTGGTACTGGAGGACCAAATTCTTGAGTGGTAGGAGAAGTCAAACTTGAAAACTGTTTCTGGTGGCTAAGCATGTTGAGTGAATGATTGACGAAGTGAGGAATTCCACAACTAGTATTCACAGAACATAGAAACTAGAAGTTGGCAGATGAGGACCTCTTGGCCCACCTAGTCTGCCCTATATTCCCTACCTACTGTGCCATCACAGACCCTACTTGATCTCCAGTCTTCTCTCCTTGCCTTACTTCTACAGTCTCCTTGTGCCTATCCCATGAATGCTTGAATACTGTTACTGTTTTAGCACCCACTACCTCTGCTGGAAGGCTGTTTCAGGCATTCACTACCCTTTTCGTGAAGAAGTATTTCCTCACATTTCTTCTGAGCATCCCCCTCACCCCTCCAGCTTCATAGCATGACCCCTTGTCCTGGAGCATCTTTTTCTATGGAAAATGTTACCTTCGTGTACCTTATTAATACCTGATAGGTATTTGAGTGTTTTGATCATATCCCCCCTTTCGCTCCTTTCCTCTAGAGCGTATATACATGTATTTAGTTCCTTGAGTCTCTCCTTGTAGGGTTTTTAGTGCAGGCCCTGCACCATTTTGGTAGCCCTCCTTTGTACCTCCTCCACCCTATCTATGTCCTTCCAGAGGTGGGGTCTCCAGAACTGGAAACAGTACTTGAGGTGGGTTTTTACCAGTGATCTATACAGGGGTAAAACCACCTCCCTTTTTCTGCTGGTAATGTCCTTTCCTATGCACCTGAGCATCCTGCTAACCTTCCCTACTGCCATATCACACTGCTTGGCTACCTTCAGGTCATCAGACATGATTACCCCAGGTCCCTTTTCCATTTTGTTGTTGCTAATACCTCCCCACTCAATTGATATGTTGCCCCGGGTTTCTGTGTTTCAAGTGCATGATTTTGCACTTGTTTGCATTGAAACCCAACTACTGCTTCCTTGACTATTGCTGCAGCTTTTTCAGATCATCCATCATTCTTTCCATCCCCTGAGTGTGTCCACTCTGTTGCAGATTTTTTTGTCATCTGCAAACAAGCATACTTTCCCTGCCAGCACTTCCACAATGTTTCTAATAAAGACATTGAAGAGGACTGGCCTAGTACTGACCCCTGTGGCACTCCATTGGTCAACTTGCCTTTTTCAGTGTGGACCCCATGTACCATCACCCTCTGAATCCTATTGCTTAGACAACTTCTTACCCATTTTACTACTTTTGAATCCACTCTGAGGTTGCCTAACTTGCTCACCAGTCTTTTATGTGGAAGGGTATTGAAGACCTTACTGAAATCCAGGTAGGCCATGTGTTCCTCTTCTCCCGGATCCACTTCCTTGGTTTGGCAGAACCTCCCCCCTGTGAAACCATGTTGCCGTTGATCCTATAATCCACCAGTTACAAGGTATTCCTCAATCCTTTCCTTCCTTTCCTTTAGTTAATTTGTTTTTGATACCTGTTTTTAGTGTGCAGATCTGAGAGCAGTAGGGGTGGAGCTGGAGGACCACTTACTTGGGCAGTAGGAGTCAAGGTGGTTGGAGGAGTCAAGAAAGAGTCAAGATTGAGAACTATTTCTGCTGACAAACCATGCTCAGTGAATGATTGCTTAAGTGTGAATATACGCTGAATACTTGGAGTAGAACTATGATTACATGTAAGCAACCTATTCCTTTACTGTGCAGTTGTTTAAATGGGTTTGGTCAGATGTGTGTGAGATATATATATATATATCTATCTATATCTATCTATATGTATATATATATATATATAGATAGATATAGATATATATATATATATATATATATTTATAAAATGAGCAACAAATCCTTATCCAAATCCAGTGTTCCGATTGTATAAAACACATCACATGACCTTGCGTATATCAGAGCACCACCACACACCTGCACTTACCCCTCAAAACAATTTTGACATTTTATAAGATAGAAAACCACCTGAGGCGCGGTCACGCTTCTGATAGGCGCACGCCCAGAGTTGACTTACTCTCGCCTGAGACCTCGTATGCATAACGCGACACCAAGGCATGCATATATCAGAGCACAATCACACACCTCAGAGTGGTTTATCTATTACATATAGATATATATATATATATATATAGATATATATATATATATAAATAAATATTTTTTATTTAAAACATTTGGTGACCAGGAAAGGCACACTGAGTCGAGGTTTATTTCCAGGTGTGACCCAAGATATATATATATATATATATATATATATATATATATATATATATATTTATAAAATTCGTAGAAAAAAAGTAGCTCATCTAGTGGACAATCATCATCACATGACCATGCGTATATCAGAGCGCGACCGCACACCTGCACTTTTACCCCCCCAGAAAAAACAATTTTGCCATTTTATAAGATAGATAACCCAATCTAGGATGTGCAGTCACGCTCTGATATACACACGCCTTGGGTGGTTGACGCACTCAGCCTGTGGTCTCGTGCGTACAACGCACACCAAAGTGTGAGTATATCAGAGCGTGACCACACACCTAAGAGTGGGTTATCTATTACATACATATATATATATATATATATATATATATACATACACAAACACACACACACACACACACACATAAAATACAAAATACATGATGGGCAGGAGTGATATGGAAAATAGATTCACTCCTGCAGAGTGACCTCTGGATACTCACGAGTGGCAAGCCAAGAGTGAGTATCCAGGTCACCTGCAGGAGTGAAACTACTACTATTACACCTTCTGCCCACCATGTGTGCTATTTATACAATAGGGGTGGGAGCTGTTCTGTGATTTTTTTATTTTATTTTTGTGCTTTGTGCTGCTTTGTGTTGGTACACTGAGTGAATGGGCATGAATGGGCTTTGTATGAGAGCTGTGATTGGTGGTTTGGTTTGTGCATCAGTTGTAATTGGCTGCATGTTATTGCACTGTGCTGTGTGATTGGTTGTTTTGTCAGAGAGGATGGGAGTTCATTGGGAGGTGAGACACAGAAGGGGTTTATTTTTGCTTTCATTCGGTATATTTTGAGATTTTTTTTCATGTATTTATCCTTTTTTGGTTCATTTTTATGTGGGCTTTATCATGGTTGCGGTGTTTTCATTTTATTTTTCACATTTTATTTCAGCCACTGACACTGTTTCCGGTCTACAGACAGTTTCGCTAGTGTAAGGAGGTTTTCCTTCTACATTCATTTGTACTGCAAGTACATTTGCTTTACTCAGTTATAAAATGAAGGTAAACAGTTTATTGACTTCTGTCTGCAGTCTACTTTGCCTAAATATGGTAACAAAATGTGAAGTGCATAAAAGTTTGATTTTCGGCAGTTCTTGAGTACTGTGCTACACTGCGGTGTTATTCCGATTCACAGAATGTTTACCTACGTTATGTGGAATTCATCTAATAAACCACAATAAAAAAGAGCAGGTTTCAACATAGAAAGTCCGTGTTTTAGGTTACTGCTATTCATTTTTTATATTGCAGGTGTATTAGTATGGTAAGTAGAAGGAATGCAGGAAAGTCATGTGAAAGCATGGTGCATATAAACAGACAGGAAGCTGACATCAGCACAGTATGTATATTTGTCATTTATTTTAACTGTGCAGATGTCAGCTTCATTTGTCACACTCCCGTGAAAATAACACCAGTTATCATCATGCTGGAGCTCCCACCCCATTGTATAAATATATTTATACAATAGGGGTGAGCATGTAACCTTGACAATAAAAACATGTATTCTCACTGCAGTGGAATAACTCTGTGATGACATAGACACTGTGGGTTTATTTCCTGATAAACCCACAGTGTCTACATCACCAGCAAATATACTCACAATGGTGATGTCACCAGAGTCAGACTATCTACAGTGCAGCCTGCATGTAATAGCTTCACAGTTTCTCTTTCTCACAGAATCCTGCAACTAACTCAATTAGCATTGTAAAAGACAATCACCTGTGTCCCATAGTTATTCTGACAATCCTAGCACATTACTGTGCTGCTCTAATCTTCAAACCAGCCTCCAACATAAACCAGTTTCTCTTTCTGAGTGCTGACTGCAACAGTTTCTCTGTCTCAGTGAAGCCTGCAACTTACTGAATAAACAGTCTGTTTCTCATACCTAGCTGCAGGTAACACAATTATCATTGCAAATCACATGCACCTGTCCCTCATACTATCTAACACTCCCAGCCTATTCAGAAACACTTACACATACACTCAGACCACACAAACAGTGTTGTCAATATAGCCTAGAGGTTAGAGTAACAAGCAATGAACCAACTTCCTACATCCAGCAGCCCAGACCAGTGTTTAATTCTCACAACTTCCATTTCAATACTGTGTGACTCTAAACAAATCACTTAACTGCCCAGTGCTCCCAAGTTCCCCCACCCAAAAAAAAAAACTTGCCCAATTACCAAAATAAAGTAAACGGGGAGAGAACACAGAAAAAAATGTTCCTAAAATGTACTAGCCCTATTGTATAAATCACACACATGATGTGCGACTTGTGGAATATGGCAAACATTTGCACTCGTGCAGAGTGAACTGCAATAATATCACTCGTGCCTTTGGCACTCATGATATTATCACAGTTCACTCTGCACTCATCTGAAATATTTGCCATATTCCACAGCCGCCCATCATGTATCCTCTATATATATATATATATATATATATATATATTTTGGTATCACAGTAGCGCTACAATAGTTAGGGTTGAGGAGCCATTTACATGTTAAACCTAAAATTTTGCACCCTAATAACTTTGCAACCATTCAACGGATTTGCCTGAAATTTGGAATACTCAATCAAGAGCCATACATCTTGGGATCTGCCAACTTTCGTATTGTTTGGTTATACAGCTGCGGAGTTATTAAGCGTGATCTGCGTGCACGTTTACGCTTTTTTGGAATTCTTTGCTCATCTCTACAGGTCGCACGGTTTGCGCGACTGGTCGAAAATCTTCAGGGAACATGCAGCTGAGGTCCCCGATGTGCCTTTTGAAGATTTTGTGAAAAAATATTAACCGGTTCAAAAGTTGTTCAAAAAACAATTTCCCATTATCAGTCAATGGGAAAAGTTAACAAAAAGTACGACAGTGTCGCAAATGCAGTTTTTACTTTCACAAATGGCCCTTTTTTTGTCGCAAATCCACCATTTTGTTTTTAGTTGGTCATCAGAAAAATGCTTAGCATTTAAATTTGGGACCCTCTAGTAACCTAATTCTTTTTGTATTCACCTAGTCGGACCATGAGGATGCTAGGCATGTCTTTATTTTGGGGTAACACACCCCCTAATGGGGCTAAGCAAAAAACTAGCCAAGAAAGTCATAAATCATTTGACTTTTAAATTTTTTTCTACGTCATTCAGTTCCTGAGATATAAGCAGTTTAGTATTCCAACTCCTCATTTTCTGCTCCGAGACCCATTATTATGCATGCATTCTTTGTACTTACTGTCTTTCTCTATGCAGCTTTTGGGGAAAACCAGCCTGCGTGCTTACATTACTGTTATCCTTACCGCTTCTGCTTGCGGTTCCGTACCATTTCACTTACTGTTCCCATCTACGGCACCATGTGCGTTACCCTTCGCGTTTTCATTTGCACTTGTGTTTGCATTATTTTAACTATTTTTGTCTACAGTACTGTTTATCTTTCTGTTTTGCTTTGTTTCACCTTGCGCATTACCATTTGCATTTGCGGGCACCGTGTTACTATGTGACAAGACATCACGTGGAGGGAGCGCGGGGCCCTTTATTCACTATTTCTCATTATCCTTCTCAAAAAGAAGGGAAATTAGAGCCAAAAAACTCTGTTTAATGCATTAGTTAGGGTTGTTCCACAGCGACAAAAGTGAGGAAATTTGGTGTTAGGATTGAAAGCCCCCCCTTGTACCCTCCCCTCTCAAACCCCCAACCAGCATCAGGGTGCGAGTTGGGGTTGTCGGTCCTAACTTTCACCCCATTCTCCTATACCTCTGCTTCTTCACACATCTGATAGGGTGAGAGTTAGGACCAGCAACTCCAATGTGCATCCGATGCTGGTTAGGGTGTGCTGAGGGTCACTGTACTGTGGAACAACCCTAACTAATGCATTAAACAGAGTTTTTTGCCTCCAAATATATGTATATATGTTCTTCACAAAAAAAAGTGTTAATGCACCAGTTAGGGTAACTTAACACCACAAAAGTAGGGAAATGTGGTGTTGGGGTTTCCAATCCTAATGCCCCACCCCTACCTCCCAAGCAGCAAAAGGAAAAAGCATTAGGGTTTGGGGCCTCCAGAGTCTTGATGAGTTAGTGGTGGGGTCTTCCTTTTGGGTTGTCAACCCTAATGCCCACCCCATTCCATGAGCAAACAACATCACACATAATCTCCTTTCTTCGCCAGGGCCCTGTGTGAATAAAGATCAAGCAGATTGTATTGGCAACCTGTGACAAGACATACTTCTCTACCTTTACAGAGTGTATCATTTTGAGGCAGTGGCTTGAAGTTGTACCTTGAGCTTTGGATTGGAGGTTAGGGTCTGGGAGAAGAATGAGCATTAGGGTTGACAACCACCAAGGAAAACCCCACCACTGATTTACCAAGATTCCAGAGACCCAAAATCCTAACGTTTTTTATTTTGCTGCTTTGGGGGGTAGGGGTGGGACATTAGGGTTGGAAACCCTAATGCCACATTTCCCTACTTTTGTGGCATTAAGTTACCCTAACTGGTGCATTAATGTGTTTGTTTTTTTTGCAAAGAATGTCCTTACTTTTTGAGATAATATAATCATATCCTCATTTGCCTGTGCGAGTGCAGGGCCCTCCCATCCCTCCATAGATACATACTGTACATATATGTTGCTGTGGTACTGCAGGACTCAACTTGCATTTCTGGAAAACAGCAACTACTTGTCAGCATAGCCTTATTATTACCCCACCTCATGAACCCTGTACTGACAATTTTCAAATCCCTGCTGAAACATCATTTCGCGGCATTGAAGCATCATTCTGCGCCACAGGTGTGAAAACACATTTTGGCCAGGACTCAATAAATTCCAGCTTTCACATTCATGAGGTGGTGTATAAAATGGCCATGTTGACAATTTGGGGTCTAAATATTAAAAATTACCAAAGTTATAAGCGAGCGTAGTAATATTTCAATGTATGTGCATAACATTGCCATTTTTACGTATTTTGACCCCCAGTTTTCAACATAGCCTTCTTATGACCCACCTCATGAACATGCCTACAGAGCTAAGGATTGCCTCACTCCAGCTGCCTGGCTCACCATTTCCAGGGATTCTTGTCAGGGAACATACATCCCAACCCTGGCCCAACCCACAATAACTCCTTGACTAGATCCCCTGGGCTTCTTATTGCTTCCATGAATATTTGCAGACTCCTGAAGAAATTTGACTCGCTCCAATGTTGGGTCACTGTCCACAAACCTGACATTATCTCCCTAGTCAAAACCTGGCTATCTGACTCTACCCCCGACTCCCTTGTCTCACTCCCTGGCTACTCCCTCTTTCAAGAAGACCATGTAGGGAGATGAGGTGGAGGCTGTGCTAGTTATATCAAAGACTCCCTTCCTGGAGTAGCCCTCCCAGCCCCTGTCCTTAACCTCAGGGCCCCGGCCCTTACCCTAAAACTTACCCCGACCCCTCTAAAGGCCCCCTCTTTCTAACCTCCACCTATATTCCCCAAAAAAATCAAACTCAGGCCCTGGTCCCTCTAATAGAGTATTTCACCTCTCTACCACATTCCCCCTGAGCATATTCTCATGGGTGATCTAAACATCAACTGGCTTAGCCCCGCATCCTCCTCCACCTGTGACTCCTTTACTGCTATTGACCTAATGCAACTTGTTACCCAACCAACAAGAGTGAACCCCACAATGGGGTTGAGCACTCTTCTGGATGTAGTCCTCACCAACCGACCTAACCAAGTTTGCAATCTACAACTCCTTCCTGATGGAATCAGTGACCACTCCCCTATTCTTTTCCATTGGATTATGTCCCTACCCAAACCCACTGCACAGGCCACCCTATGGCGGTGGTTGCGACCAGGTGGGCTGAGAAGCCTGAAGCAATTCCTAGCCCAAGTTGACTGGTCTCCCATTGAGACTGCCCCCAACCTTGATTTGGCCATGGCCTTCTTCACCTTAATGTTTAACAAAACTTGTGATATCTTCGCACCCCTAACCAAACTTCGTTCCAAAGGTATGGCATACTCCCTGGGTCACTCCTTCCCTACTCCAACTCCTTAGGCACAGGGATAACCTGTGGCACCTAGCCACAGAAACTGGCCGCCCTGCCGACAGACAGGCATATGCTGCTGCCTGAAATAAATGTACCTGGGCCATACGCAAAGCAAAGGCCGATCATTATCAGGCTTCACTCTCCTCATCCTGGGGGAATGCCAGAACCTTCTGGGATAACATCAAACAGCTAAATGGTGGTACACACTCTCCTCTGCCTTCCCAAATCAATATTGAGGGTATTATCTCTACCGATCCTACCCTCATTGCTAGCCATCTCAATAAATCCTTTACTGACTTTAGCTCTGTACTCCCTAGCAACTTTTTTGACCCCCCCACTTTCCTGACCCTGCTCCCTCACACCCATCTTTCTACTTCCACCGGGTTACTGTTAATGAAGTCAGACTGTATCTGACCAAGGCCCTAAGGAGCAATACCACTGGCAGTGACTCCTTGGACCCCAGACTCCTCAGCCTGGCATTGGACCAGGTCATCACCCCAATCACTAGCCTCTTCAACAAATCACTCTGTCTAGGGCAATTTCCATCTGCCTGGAAAATTGCCACTGTCACTCTCATACATAAGGGTGGAGATAGGGCCCTTTCTGGTAATTATCGTCCCATCTCAATCCTCTCACCACTCTCAAAAGCCTTAGAGAAAGTAGTATCCTCCCAAATATCTGAGTTTCTTACCAAATACAGTATCCTCTGCCTTGAACAACATGGCTTCTGTGTTGGTCACAGCACCAATACCGCCCTCATCAAGTTTTCTAACTTCCTCCATTCCTCCCTGGACTCGGGCTCTCTAGCTGGTGCAGTGTTCATCAATCTGTCAAAAGCCTTTGACACCGTATCCCATCCTCTCCTGCTGGATGCACTCAGCCATGCTGGCTTTGCTGCAGGGCCTGTGTCAATGTACTCCAGCTATCTGTCTGCCCGATCCCAGCATGTTAAAATCAATGGCACACTCTCTGACCTCTGCCCTATCCGATCTAGGGTTCCCCAGGGCTCTATTCTTGGGCCCCTGCTCTTTTCCCTTTATCTCAACACCCTACCAGGTGCCTGTACTGGTAAACTCCTCCTTTATGCAGATGATGCTGTTATCTTCGCTTCTGACCATAACCCCACCACCCTCCAAGATTCTCTGCAATTATCCTATAAAGACATGGAAGCCTGGTTTAAAGAACATAGACTGGTTATCAATCTTAAAAAGACCAAATCTATGATCTTCTCCTACCCCCAAAACAAAGCTAGTAATTTCCAACTTCAAGTCTTCGCCAGCTCTATGTTCCCACTTGAACAAGTTTACACATACAAATACCTTGGGATAACCTTTGACCCTGCCCTCACGTTCCATTCCCATATCTCCACCTTAGCCTCCACCACCAATATTAGGTTGGGAATCCTTTACCGCCACAAACACTGTCTCCCCGATGCCCTCCGACTCGCAGTTATGTCCTCCATTCTGTCACTTGTAGACTATGGCTTACCAGTCTACGGGGCTGCTGTCCAGACCTTGCTAAACAAAATCCGCCTCACCTTAAATAAGGCCTGTAGACTAATCTTAGGTGCTCCCAGACTTACACATACCTGCCATCTTTATTCCCAGGCAAATCTTCTCAATCTTGACAAACGTCTTAGGTATCAAACCTGCATCCTTACAAAAAAAACTCTCCTTGGGTTCTCTCCTGGCTTGACTGCCGTTATCCACCATGTAAACTCACTAGCTTCGACACGGTCCTCCCGTAAAACCAAGTTGAAGGTACCTAGGGCAAGGACCTCTCATGGACAACGGGCTTTCCTCTACCATGCCCCTTCTTGGTACAATTCCCTCCCTGCCAGTATCTCTGACACCCCCACAATCTCTTGCTTTAAAACTACCCTCTGGAACCACCTTTTCATTACTCGCAGCTATAATTCAAAAACTGTATGCTAATCTTTCACCAAACCATCCAAAGGCACACTCTTTTCACATACCCCACCATCCCTGAGAATTTCATGAAGGAATTCCACACCATCTAGGCTGTAGGTGGAGTGCAAAATAACCAATGCTAAGTATACAGTTGATTTTTTTACTTTTTGATGCTCTGTATCTCAAAACCATGCAAGAGACAGTCAAGAAACTGTTCCCATCTTGAGACATGGACAGCCTGACCATGCATGCCAAATTTTGTGCTAATTCATCAAATGATGGTAAAGTTATTAAGGTACAAACAATTGCATTTAACATTGACTTGCCAATGTGACCCTAACTATAGGGTTACTACTGCTCATCTATAATAAAGGACATGTCATGGCCCTACTGGAAATATCACTGATATTTTTCCCCGAGTGCAGGTTGACCTAATGCTATAATGAGTGGTGAAGCCACGAGTGATGTCAAAAGGTCAAACTGCACAATATAAAATATCAGTGGTATTTTTAGTAAGGCCATGGTGTATCTGATTTATGCAATGCTTTTTATTATAAAATGAGAAGAAAATATCCTGTATCAGACCAGCCCATTGGTGTAGTGGTAGCACTACTGCTCATAACACCAGTGGCCTGAGTTTGGGAATGGGCTGGTGTAGTCAGGGGCCAGCCAGGGGGTCCCAGCAGATGCTTGCCTTCTCTGGGGGGGAGGGTTCTATCCTCCATCACAGCACTGCCACATGGGGAACCACAGGTAGTAATGTAGCTTGTAGGGCAGGGACATCATTGACATTGGTGGGCAGATGCCTGCATGTACCCATGCTGGACACACATTGACATCTGTGTAGGTGGTGTCCCTGTTGAGAAAATGAAGGAAAATTGCTCTAGCACCTCATGATGATGGCCCATGGGAGCTTCCCGGGCCTCCATCACCCACCAGATCATGGCATTTGCCTGCTAAAACTTAGGATGTTGGGGGACTGACTCCACTCTGACCCCAACTGAAGTGTATAGCCAAAGCTCCATGGAGGTGAGTAACCGTGACTGGGGGGGGGCCCAGGGGACTGCCTGTAAAGCCTGAGGGTAGGAGGAGCTGGTGTGAAGGGACATAAAAAGAAATTGAAAAAATAAATTTCTGCATCATGATTGTTCAGTGGCCACCTTCAACAATTATGATAGCCCAGCATCAACATCAGCAATATGGATCATCAATGTGCGTCACTTTCCTTCATAGTCACTATGGACCTACTGTGTGGATAAATTTGACATAGAATGATGATAAATGTGATATTCTCACTCTCGGTCTCACAACCATAAATATAGTGAAAATATTTGCAGTAATATATCATCACGAGTCTTGCACACACTGCTATATGTGTATAAAGGATATGCCCTGGCCAAGTGGAAATATCAGTGATATTTCCCGCGAGTGCAGTTTGACCTTATGATGTCACAAGTGGTGGAGCCACGAGTGACATCACAAAGGTCAGACTGCACTCAGGGGAAATATAACTGATATTTCCATTGGCCATGGCATAGTACATTTATGTAATGCCTTTCTTTTTTAGCTGTTATTTTTTTTTTTTGAGGAAGTGTTTCTAAGGATTTTCTTTTTCTCCAGAGTGTTCTGTTTACTTCACTAGGTAGGGCAACTAGTGTGGTAGCTAGGGTCCCTACGTGCTGCCCTTGTCAACATGGCATTTAATTGGCTGCAGTTTTGTGTGGGCGGGCTGAGCAGTTTTCTAAATATGGTGGTGGCTGCTGCCACTTACTGAGGGAGCCAGGTTGTGGTGCAGTAGTTTTTTTTTAAATTTTCCCTTTTTTCCCCTGTTTACTTTGTAAATGTCATGTATCTGGTTGATCCTGCTTTTTGTTGTTCAGAGCTCCTTCAGGCAGAAGAGGTCGTTACCAGGTAGCGAGGCACGGTGAGGTAGTCAGTGGATGTCTGGGCTGGGAAGGGAGGGAGGTATTGGCTGCCCTGTTTGTATTTTGGGAAGTTGTAGTGATAGTATAATATGTTGATTATTGTCACTCCATTTTGTATGCTATTTCATGTAATGTATGTCATTTTATACTCCATTTTGTATTGTGTGACTCCATTTTACATGCTGCTTCATTTAATTGGTGTTTTGCTCTTTAGATAGCCTCATTATTATGTATTGCTTCAGACAGTGTATTTTGCTGACTTGAAGGTCGCATATTATCAGGCAACCTGTTTTTGTAGTTTTGTTTAAACTTCTGCTTAGCTCATAGTGTTCTAGGCACCCGGCCAGTGTTTGGAGCACAGTGACCTAGCAGGTGTAGGGAATTCTGAGCAGTCCTTATCATGTGAATTTGTAGCATCCTGGGAGCCCAGCCAGCTTCTAGAATGTGGGAAAACAACACTATGAGGGCTGCACGATTATTTTTAGCATAGAATAAGATATAAATGTAGCTTTCTCAATGCCTGGTTAGAAGCCTCTCCTGCAGGGTGGACGCATCGCTGTGGGGCCAGTTCCCGGTTCGAGAGACTCCTAGCCAGGCTGACAAGGGGGCTTCCCAGCCATTGGAAGAGGGCTTGGATGATGCTTATGGAATCGGTGATGTATAACCTTTTGTATTATATTTTGCTATAATAAAGCTTTGGCTTGCTATACTTATTGTACTGTTATTGTGTGTATGTGAGTGTGAATGGCAAATAGCTGCTTGGTTTGAGTTGGCAGAACATTTTTGGCATAGTCGGCAGGATTCAAAAATAAAATGTCTATTTTTAGGAAAAAGGATGAGTTCTTTTTTTTAAAGGTGTATTAAGGCTCAAACAAGCAAGGGCAACTGCCCTTTGTACTTGTAATTTGTGCTTGCTGCAAGTATATACTATTAGAGCCAATGATGGCTTTCACAGTTCAGGCTGCTTTTAGGAGAAAAGCAGCGGCTGTAAAAGTAAAGTTAGATAAGCAACATCTAGAAAAGAAAAATAAACTACTGTGGATGTACTCACAGATGAGTGACTAGACGGATGATTTGAAAATCCTCCCCCATGTTGCCTATCTGTGTAGTTTCAAGTTTTTCTGTATCAATTTCAGTTCCTTGCCTCCTATAGAGGCTGAAACATTTGATCCTAAACCCAAGTACTGGGGACCTCTACCAGATGGATCTCAACCTAGTACTGTTAGAGATTTTTGTTTGTTTTGTTTTAAACTGCAAACCAGAGCTCTGGAAAAGACTTGGTTTGGCAGGTTACTAAAATGGCCAAAAAACCTTTGAAAGGGTTAAAACCTTTGAAAGAGTTAATAGCTGCAGCGTTTGGAAATTATCACGAAGGTCCTGCAGTCAGTTTTCTTACTTAGACTAGTATATCGGAAAAGAAGAAGAAAATACCTTGGCACCGGGTAAGTCTGAATTTTTTTATTCAAAGTTGTTTTATGTCTGTCTGTTTTATTTCTGTAACACGTATACTAAACAAGGTAATGCTCCGTCTTTCTCATGCATATTTTCTAGCTTATATCTGTGTTCTGTAATTATGTTCTGTTGTCAAGGTTGCGAGATAGGATTGACTGCCTTCAGTGCACAACAGGTTACAGAAAAAAAAAAGAAGAAAACTTCTTTGCCTCATAGCTGACTGTTTTAATTGGCTTTATTTTTAATGGAACATTTGTGCTGCCTAGATAGGGTCAGTGAAGAACTTCTGTTTGGTGGAGCAGGTAGTGTTGATGGTAAAAGTTATGGCGTCATATAGATTGCAATGTGCAGAAAGAGTTGTAGTTTGCAAACAGCGTGCCAAGCCACTGCTAGGTGAAAATGTAATGTGTTAACAGCTATAAATGGCTTTATCATACTTCTAGTTAAAACCAGAAACTTTTTGCAAAATGGCAGAGTGCCATATTTTAGTTATGTGCCAAAAGGTGTAATCATGTTATACGAGATGTGTTCACTTACAGATGATGTGTTTAAACAGTGTTTTGTTCTGGAAAGATTTGGCATGGCAATATGTATAAATGTGTTGGTTTAAAATTGTCAGTGTTACAAGACAGGCAGGAGGCAGCACATATATCTAAACCACGTACAGTTTTCTAATGGAACTATGGGCATTACCTCAGCAAATTGGTATGAAACAATGTCAGTCTTATTTTGTGTTAAGTATTTCTTTTGTGTATGTGTATGTGTGTGTACTGTCTTGGCCAGCAGTTTTATTGTGTAAAGATATTTTAATATTGGTGGTGTTCAAGGACACTACAGGAATGGCTGGGTTTGAATGACCCTTGCATGCACACTGTGACCTTTTGCACATTATTTGACCTTCTTGTCAACATTTTATGTTACTACCAGTTCAAACTTGATGTGTATTCCATGCCTAAAGCACAACTTTTCACCCAAAATGTATGTTTTCATGAAGGCACACCAAGAGTGAACCATGTAATTTGACTTTTTATTGCAAAACTAGTATTCTAAGTGAAGAGGAACAAACTTTTACGATTTTGAAAAAAAGGACTATTACAGCTGTTTTTGAGAGTTTACCATCTACAGAGATATGTACGTATGGTATTACCATCAATCTGGACATTTTGTCATGCTTAGGATAAGGGAACCCAGGGACGCTTGGCTTCTTTTATCCTATGGAAATAATCTTGTTTTATTTTTAAACTGATGTGTGTTTGTTTTTGTTGTTTGTCTGTGTTTCACAGCTAACCTTTTTATTGCTACAGTATTCGAGCTGTCTCTTGCACCTCGAGCTGTGTCTTCCACCAGTAGGAGCTTGGAGGGAGGGGGTAAGCTACCCTTCCTCCTTTCCAGTGTAATACCCACAAAGGTTGCAAGGTACATGTCATATTTATACTGATTCATGGTCTGTAGCCAATGGTTTAACAACCTGGCTGCCCACTTGGGCTAAGGATGAGTGGAAAATTTATTTGAAAGAAATATGGGGAAAATAACTGTGGCAGGAAATATGGACTATGGTGCAAAATACTCAGACCACTGTATTTCATGTTGATGCTCATTGTGCTTCAGATACACTAGAACGATGGTATAATTCTATTGCAGATGAAAAGCTAAGATTCTTCCAGTGGATATTGAAGAAACTCAAAGTCAGCAGTTATCAGGGCTGGCAAAATTGGCACATCAAAAATGTGGACATTTGGGAGAAAGAACCACTTACAGGTGGTCATATAGTGAGGGTGTACCCTAACATTGGATTTAGTTAAAACTGTTATTGCTCAGTGTCCTATATGCCAACATGGGCAACAAAGACCAATCACTCATTTGTGAAAGGACAATTGGGGGAAGAGCCCATTTAAATGGAAAGAGAATTTGCATGAAGCAGTACAAATTGACCGAGACATTTGGTTGGATAGCACCTAAATCAGAACTAGCCCTCAAGGAATACAAATTTTGGGAGGGTGATTGATTGTGATTATCAAGGAGAAGTGAAAGTAATTTTGTTGAATAGTAGAGAACAAAATCTGTTAATTCAACAGTATGACAGAGTGGCTCAATTGTTAATTATTCCAGTTAACAAAATGACCACTATAAAGGGACAAGCCCCCACACTCTTAACAGCAAGGGGGGATAAAGGTTTTAGATCTACAGGAGGTTTTAACAAAGGTGCCAAACTATGGGTTACAAACCCAAATGGCCCTCCTGAACCAGCTGAGGTGATAGCCACGGACGAGACAACACAGTGTTAATTATCAGATCAGGGAAAGAAAATGGGAATACGTGCCTGCACATAAATGTTATCTTCGAGAATAATGAAATTTGTGTCTTTCTAGGTCCAGCAATGGATTTTAAAAGGAATGCTGGTGTGTCTTATGGTCCATTTGGCAGAGCTAGTTACCCCTGGAGGAAGGATTCAAAGGGTTAACTGTAATGACACTGGTTGTAAAGGAACCTGGAGTTGGAAAAATGATACCAAAGATAGAACCCAGGGGAACTTTAGCTGCCCATCCGGACAGAAGTGTGTGGTACTGAACATGACATTTTCTCCAGGGGTCAATCTCTGGATGACAACTGGTGGCTCAGGACAATATGCCTACAAAACAGATGAAATCTCTTTGCAGAATAAGACTGCTATTAAATGCTGCAACTTACCGAATAGTTGCATGGTGACTGTACAACATAGACTTGATTGCTGCATGAATCAAACAGACATTTTCAATGCAAGTATTACTTTGATTGATATAGACACGTTATTCTGCATGAATGCTACTGCAATAACTAATAGAACTACTTGGGCAGATCACATTACAGTGTTGAAAAATCATCCTGTAATTAGCAATGATAGTATAGTTAAGGTTCCATCCACATGTACATCAGTAGCGCAGCGGTATCAGAAAAAATGTAATCCATTTTAACATAACGTTTATGTTTAGTAGAAAATGCAAATATAAAAGAGCTTGGTATGATATGCTATTAGGTGGAGCAGGGGCAGGCATGGGAATTTTAAATAGTGTTGATATAGAAACACTGACTAACAGGCTTCAGGCAGTAGGAATTGATGTATTTAGCTTAATTAACTACAAGCTCAATGGATGCCAACTGTTTTTTATCCCAAAGATTAACTTTGAATTATGATTTTGAGTTCTTGCAGTTATTTAATGCTTCACAGGTATGGGGAATGGGAGTAGCAGAAAATATTTCGCGATTTATTGATTGGACAGAATGCTACAATGCACATATGTATTCTATAATGCAAAGAAATAAGGCCCAGAGTGATTTAATGAGTAATAATGAATATGTGTGGAGGACCGTGTTCAAATCATGGATTCCTAGTAATCATTGAATTGTAATGTCATCCACCACAGTAAAATGCACAGGTCCCGATAATGAGCAGAAGCTTATTTTGTATTGGCAGCAATATTTTAGATCAATCAAGATTGAGTATCTCATTAAATAAAATTAAACAGATAATTCAGGAAACAGATGTAATGCAGGCTCATTTGGCAATAAGAAATAAATTATTAGTGCAAAGTCAGGTGCAAACTACGATAGTTAAAAATAAAATGATTGATTTTAGTTCCAAGATTCAACAAGAGACTACTCATTATTGGTGGGATATTTTTACAGGATGGTCTCCATCAGCTACAAAGTGTTAAATATTCTGATACATCTATCATAATCATTGCTGTAGTGACAATTATCTTGCTTATTTGGACTTGTTACTTATCATGTTATATTCGTAGTAATTTTGCTTAGGTACCAATATCATACAAACCGTATTCACAATAATCAAAGGACGAATGTAGTGATAGTATAATATATTGATTATTGTCACTCCATTTTGTATGCTATTTCATGTAATGTATGTCATTTTATACTCCATTTTGTATTGTGTGACTCCATTTTACATGCTGCTTCATTTAATTGGTTTTGCTCTTTAGATAGCCTCATTATTATGTTTTGCTTCAGACAGTGTATTTTGCTGACTTGAAGGTTGCATATTATCAGGCAACCTGTTTTGTAGTTTTGTTTAAACTTCTGCTTAGCTCATAGTGTTCTAGGCACCCGGCCAGTGTTTGGAGCACAGTGACCTAGCAGGTGTAGGGAATTCTGAGCAGTCCTTATCGTGTGAATTTGTAGCATCCTGGGAGCCCGGCCAGCTTCTAGAATGTGGGAAAACAACACTATGAGGGCTGCACGATTATTTTTAGCATAGAATAAGATATAAATGTAGCTTTCTCAATGCCTGGTTAGAAGCCTCTCCTGCAGGGTGGACGCATCGCTGTGGGGCCAGTTCCCGGTTCGAGAGACTCCAAGCCAGGCTGACAAGGGGGCTTCCCAGCCATTGGAAGAGGGCTTGGATGATGCTTTATGGAATCGGTGATGTATAACCTTTTGTATTATATTTTGCTATAATAAAGCTTTGGCTTACTATACTTATTGTACTGTTATTGTGTGTATGTGAGTGTGAATGGCAAATAGCTGCTTGGTTTGAGTTGGCAGAACAGAAGTGTGTGGGGGTTTCTGTTATTGAATTCGCTACTTTTCTTTATTCCACAATGCAACCTGTTAAAAAAATGAACCTCTTCAATGTGAATGCTGGTTTCACACTAAAGAGGTTCACGGTTGGAGCCGATCCATGGGTGAACTCAGAGATGGGGTTCAGTGTTGTTTGTGGCATTGGTTAAGTGCAGATAGTGCTTCTGGTGGACCTACTGTGAGGATATATGACCAACAGTGAAGGTAAATGCAATATTCTCACTGTAGGTCACATGACACTGAAATATTGGCAATACCTGCTCTTTTATATCCTGACAGGCATTACATACATACATATATATATATATATATATATATATATATATATATATATATATACACACATATATACAGATATAGCTATAGATAGACAGACAGAGATAGATCTGCTATGCTGCTTGGGGTGTTGCTATCACGGCTGTGCAGTCCCTTAAAACCCCAGAAAGGGTTTTGATTCACTCTGAGATAGAAGAATCCTCAGCCCTCCAATATCAGGTGAAGATTAGGGTTGCAGAGGCATACAATGTCACCACACTGTCAAGGGGACGTGACAGCCCCATCAGACCTCTTTGCTTGTTATGAGATGGGATCCACTAGTACTGACTGAAGTTTGACGTTTGGCTGAGCTCTACCCACTTGCCACACTATCCACCTCAGGCCTCAGCTCATTACATGGGTATTCTTTGGGAAATCTGGTCTATTAGAATCACTCTTTCCTAAAGAACAGCTTGGGATGCAGAGCTAAACAGGTCATTTTCATACAGCAGCTGCACAGAGTGGCCCACTTGCAGAATCAGGGTTTTTATTTTTAGCTCACATGATATTAATCTCTGCAGCATACTATTATAATAGTTTAATTTCAGTTACAGAGGTGTATTGTTGATCTATTTTCAGCATATTATCACAAAACGTGTTTCTTTTTTTTATTACTGAAATTTTTGTAGCTGTGGTGTAAAAGAAGCAATAAACTTCCTTTGAGATGGGATGTAAGTCTGATTACACTCAAAATGAGACAACCCTGTATGAAGTAATACCTGAAATACACACTCACAATGATATGCAAGATTTTTAGTAGAGGACTCTAGTAATTCTGTGTGCTGCGTAGCCATACAATCTACACAAAATGAAGCCTGCCCCTTGCCTTTTACTTCACACAAAGGTTTCCCCAATTTTAATGATATTTCAGGACTGCCGTTCAGGGAACTGAGATCTAGTCAATTATTGTCCAATGCATCAGTTTGCTTTAAGAGTTGCTCTAGTCACCAATAAAACATCACAGCTCAGATTAGCAATATCACAAATTACACAGTACTCCACTGAGATACAGCACCACATTTCTTTTCACCACCCATTTCCCTATCCTACCCTATTTAATTTTCAGCTCTTCACCGACATTTTTATTTACTCCTGGCAATGTGCCCGGTGCAACTGTGACCCAGTTTTTTTTTAATTGATTATACATACAATGGAGGGTGGAAGACATTGGGATTGACTGGAGTGTGCAAGGGGAGGTAGAGTGGAGGGATGCTTCTTACTGTACACCTACTGTATTTCTCAATAAACACAGATCTAGCAAGCTCAAACCCTGCTGCTCATTCATCAAGGTTTTAGTCACATCCCTTATAAGTAACGTTATTTTTACGGTTGCTACTGGTATGTGGCATATATAGATGGCATATACAGTATCAGTAATCAAATAGAATCCAGTGCACCCCCCCCCCCAATGTTGGTAATCCTTTCACATGTGTTTTCTTAACTTAAAGAGAAAGAAAAATTCAGTAAGAAAATGCATATGAAAGGATTACCTTTTTGGGAGAGTGAGGGGACATTGCACATGATTGCAAGCTTTTTGCTGACAAGTTGCACATTTTTGGTGGTGGCACTGTTATACAGTATTTAAAAGTGAACATTAAGCCCATTCAGGTGACTCAAAGTTTTAAATGTTAGTGTAGGTATCTAACTGTGGGGTTTACCTTGTTGCCTTGTGGTTGAACATAATTCACATATCAGCTGAAATTTAATAACCAAGTAACCCCTCAGAAAGTCATAAAGAGAAAGCAAAACTGAGTAAGAAAATACATTTAAAAGGACTTACAATTGGAAGAGGAGTGTCCTGGATTTTGATTGATTACTCCTATTTTAGCCTGTTAGACCCCTTATCAAGTACCTTAAGTGCCTTTGGCCAAAGTGTTGAAGACAGGGTGTCCAAATCGAAGGTTAACAAAAGTTGTAAATCTTCACAGTTGCTCACCCTTCATGCGTACACCTTATAAGTCATTCCTGTGAGGCACTGTGGATTGCATTGAAGCCTATTCATTTACAAAGCTTCAGATAAAGTGCACGGATGGTATATAATAGCAGAATATAGCTTCTTCTATGATATATTTAGTCAAGTTCACACTGAGTATATTTTAAAGAGCTTGTACACTGTCTGACATTATTAATGTCTTTTAAACATTGGGCTGGATATTCAAAAGGGTTGTACCATGCACAATAGGGTTGTGCCAGCGCAAGTCTGAAAGTGCGCCATTCTGCGATATTCAGCAGGAGGCAGCTGCATCACTGAAAACATGCTGAGCAACAGCGCAATGATAATGAAAGCATGTGCAGCGAAGGGAGGAACCGCCATAAAGTGCGCAGTGCGATGTTCAAAGACTTGCGCAATGTGCAACAGTGGAGCAAGCGGAAGTTGCGCCATAGCGGAAATGAGCCAAAATAAAAAGGAGCAAGGAAGAGGCGCAAGAACGTTACAGGGAAGCCACATGAGGCAGGGGGAGAGACAGGCACAGGGAAACTGGGAGAAAGAGGCAGGCCAGGAAACCACACTGCAGAAGAGAGGCACAGAGAAGGTGTGTGGTGACACACATACCAGAGGCAAGCACAGACAGGTGTACCCGGTGCAAGGGAGGTAGCAGTCAGGACAGCGGGGGGGAACAAAGCAACAGCTGATGGGGGGGAACACAAGCCAGGGACATGGCCAGTGCCACCTTCCACATGGAGGCCGTAATGAGGGGATGAGAAGGCATGTGGCAGGGGGATGTGGCTGTGGAAGGGCCCGTCAGCGGTATGCCCCCAACAGGCAGTACCGAGCCTGCACCAGCTTTGAGCTGTATACAGATATCAAGATTGTGGGCTGGTACCGCCTGAACAGGGCAATACTGAGGCAGCTCTGTGAGCTGTGCAGTGATGTGATGCAGGCACCCACATGACAGAGTCATGCCCTGTCAGTGGAGACAAAGGTAATAGCCTGCATGTGCATGCTCGCCACGGGCACCTTCCAGAGACCAACCGGGGACACCACAGGCATAACACAGTCGGCCACATCATGCATCCTCACCCAATTCCTCAGCGCACTGCTGCCACATGCTGCGGAGTACATCCATTTCTCCAGCACTGCAGCAGAGTGCACAGTAAACATCCAGGAGTTCTACAGGGTAGCACGTATGCCTGGTGTGCTAGGGGCAATAGACTGCACCCATGTGGCCATACGCACACCACCTGGTGAGAGGGGGCCACTACATGAACTGCAAGGGCTATTCCAGTGTCAACTGCCAGGTGGTGTGTGATGCCAGTGGGCGCATCATCAATGTCTGTGCCACACACCCTGGGGGAGCACATGATTCATACATCTGGCACCAGTCGGCACTGTGCCACAGATTTGAGAGTGGGGACATCCCCACAGGACATCTAGTGGGTGAGTATGCAAATCAAATGGACATATCGCGGGCCTGGGGGGGCATGGCCAGAGGTGCCATGGGTGTGGCCCACAGGTCTTGGGGCAGTCTGAAGCTGAACATGAAACTAACCTCCACTCTCTGCACACAGGTGACAGTGGACACCCACTCCGTCCCTGGCTGCTCACACCCTACCGGTGGCCCACGACAATTGCAGCAACGCTACAATGAGGCACATGCCACCACATGCAATGTCATTGAGCGGGTGTTCGGGATGCTGAAGACACGTTTCCATTGCCTGGACACCTCTGGCGGTGCCCTACAGTACAGCCCCTCAAAGGCCTGTGGGATATTCCTGGCCTGTTGCATCCTGCACAACATGGCCAAAGAATGTGGGATAGCCATACAGGTTGAAGAAGGGGACAGCGATGGGGACGAGGGGGACACTGGTGATGATGGTGATGGGCAGCCCCCCCTTGGCCGACGGGACCCCCGACTGATCAGGCTGGCACAGCTGCACCAGGACACCATCACAGAAGAGCACTTCAGCCAACCCAGGTAAGTCATGGTGCCATGCGCAACCACCAGTGGCTAAGGCACAACCCACAAACACACATGGAAACACACCAGGGGTGCATGCTGGCAAGGGATGTGGCAGGGCACAGAAACACATGCACACAACCAGGGATGGGTGAACAGCAACACGCCACATGGACGGACACACACACACACACACACACACACACACACACACACACACATGCACCAAATGTGCACAGAGGGCAGGTGGAAAACCGAGCCAGAACACCAACACTAACAACACACATGTCCACAGGCCACCACGTCCACTGTCTGTCCATGTGCATGTGTCAGATGATGGCACCATTGCACTTTGGTGTACAGCACAATGCAGGCATCACCATCCACATGTACCTGTGGACAGCAGCCAGGAGGGTGTGCAGGTGGACCATGTTTCCATGTGCATGGCTGGGCACCCGCCCATGCACTGCCCATCGAAACACACAATGCACACAGGGCAGCAACAGACAGTGCCATGCTGGGAGACAGGTCATTCTCGCGGCACAGTGCCACGGCCACCTCGGATTCATGCGCAGCCCCGCCGAGACCTGCTAACACTGGCAGGCTGACCACAGGCCTCATGGGGTGGCACCGATGGTCCCCAAGGGGTTCCACTGCGCGAACGTGGCCATGCCTGCACAGGGGTCTGCAGCACACCGAACATGCCTGCACCAGGAGTGCTCGGGATGCCCACAGCTGAACCTGGCATCCACATGGTGGGTGTCGCATGACGCTTGGAATGGGGAGTGGATAGTGCACTGTGTGGTGTGAGCGATGCATGGGCACCTGACTGTGTGCCCATTGTGGCCATGACAGCAATGAATGCCTGTGCATGCCCGTCAATGGCAGCGGACACATCCTCCTGCAAACAGTCCATCTGTGACAGGATCCTATCAGTGTCCCTGCTGTGACACTCCTCTGCCTGATCCAGAGTCACACACAGTGCCTCCACAGACATTGCAAGCCACATCTGCTGCTGGACCGATGCCTGCAGTAGGCGGGTGTGCTCGTCAAAGAGGTCATCTGCCTCCTTGGTATCCTGTCCCTCAGGGTGTGCATGGGCCTGATGTTCAACACCCCTTGAGGGTGGGTGCTGTGCACCAGGACCAGGTATGGACAAGTCCACAGGCATTGCACAGATGTCAACGCCAAACCCTGAACCCCCAGTTCCGTTGGGAGACTGCTGCTTCCACCCCTCCGGCCGCTGCACCCAAGGGCTCAGTGGTGCCGCTGCTGTGGCCACAACAGTCCCACTGTCCTGACCAGCCACTGGTGCTGCCCCACTGGTGCTGACAGGCACAGCCTGGGACTGTGCTGACATGCTGGCCCACATGGTGGCACCAGCCAGAGCCATGGGCGCGAGCTGACCTGCTGTGTGTCCATTCCATGGCACACACATGTCACTGCCCATGACGGTCATGTCATCATCACTGGTGCAGGTTTCTGCCCCAGCCACAGCCACGGCGTGCTGGCATCCTTGGATGCCAGAATGCTGAGACACAGGAAGGGCTTCCCCCACACCTGTCTCAGCGACATCAGTGTGGACAGCCAGGCGGCCCCATTGTTGCAATGCTCCACGTATACCTGTGGAGGTGGATGGTCCCTCCTCCAACTCCAGCTGACTGTCCGCAGTGGACAGGCCCACCATCACTGACCCATGCAGATGTGCAGGATCTGTAAGGAAAATCAAAGTCGCGTTACTGCGTGTGACCTATCCTGCCCCCCCATAGACCGACCATGACTTACCATGCAGTGATGGGCCACCACCCATCTGGAAGCCACCGCCCGGAACTCCCTCTATGGCACTGCGGTGCATGCTTGCAGCAAGCCAGTCCTCTGCTGGTGTGAGATGCACCACCTCTGGCTGTCCACCGCCTGTTGCAGCATGTGCTGCCCTGATGGCAGCCACCTTCTCCTTCACCCTCCTCCTGTCAGTACTCATCTTCTTCTTACACTCCTGCATAGAGCGCTGGTGGCTGCCATGCAGGTTGACGGCATGTGCCACCTCCTCCCATGCAGCAGCATGGGCCGGAGGGGTGCCCCGACGTCCACTGAGCAGTGGCTCCTGATCCAGGTAGGCCTCGAAAAGTGCCTCGGTCTTGGCCTTCGTGAAATTGGGCCTCCTCTTCCGCCCACCATTGTTGTCCTCCTCACCCAGATCTTGCTCGGTCATTATTCAGCCTGTAGAAATGGCAGTGGTTACCTGTGACTGTGCAGTCCAAAGCATGTCCCTGAATCCACAGTCCACACTCCCACACAGCATGCAACTCACCAATAAACTGCAGTAACTGAATATGGCCACTGCAGAACTTTGTTACACTTTAATAGCACAATCCATGCAAATTAGGTGAGGAGCAACTTTAATTAGATGCAAATCGCGGTGCTGCGCCATTGAATGGCTGATCGAATGATTAGCATATGACAGCTGAATATCATGCTTTTGTGCTTTGCGCAATTGTGTTGAACGGGCTGAGCCAATGGAGCAGTTCTGTGGCATGCGTAGTACACATCACTGCGCATGCCCAGGCTGCTGACGCTGGCATCTGCCACACTGATGACGTGCTGTGCGCGATGGTCAATGCAGGGCATGGCCACCATTGTGCCAGTGGCGCTATGGCGAGGGTCACTACATGGCACTGTGACAATGGGCTTCCATAGGTGCAATGGCAAAACTGCGTGATAGTCTGCTGTGGTGCTGGCAAACAGGCAACCAATTGCGCTATATGCATAGTCGTCCGATGGCACTGTGCATGGCCTTGCGCCAGAGACCCTTGACCCTGTGCCCGACCTTTGCCCCCTTGGCGCCATGCGTCTGGCATGGCTGCAACTCTATCGCACTGTTTGGTAACAGTGCAGCATTTGCACATGGGGTACCGCTCTGCAGAGCACCCTATTGCCTACTATAGTTGTTGAGATGGCATGCAGGACAGCCCCACAATGGAGTGCCATTGAGTTGGCCAACCTTGTGGCTCTTGTGGAGCCACGCTATGGGCCTCTGTTTGGTGATGAGGCAATGGACAGGGCCAGGACCCAGGTCTGACAGGAGGTGGCCACTGAACTGGAGGTGGACAGTGAACACAGGAGGACCTCGGAGCAGTGCAGGCACTGCTATGGGGATCTCAGGAGGAGAGAGCCAGACCTACTAGCCCGTCTACAGTTGCGTGTCAGGAGGGGCATGGTGCCACCTCCAGGTGGGGGATCCGTCTATGCACTTGTATTGTCCATATGGGTAACAGTGTTGTATGTGTCCAGCACATAGGGGAGGGCTAGTCTAGGGTTGGCTGTGGCAGTGTTCACAGGGTGTGTGGTGGGTGGGTCTGGCTGGGTGGGTGGGCACACACATTGGGGCAGGGGGACTTTGCTTCAGGATTGTACTGATGTTCTTCTCTCCTTGTTTCCCCCACAGGCATGGACGAGCGGCACCAGATGAGGGAGGAGCACCGGAGGGAGGTGGACAGAGCATCCAGGAGGAACGGGGACTGTCACCACCAACCTGACCGGCCCGATAAGGGTGAGTGCCATAACTCCATGATTACTGTTGCATGCTGTGTAACAGGGTGGGCAGCGGGGCATGGTCACCATCCATGGACACCACTGCCATGCACGTGACTTGTGACAGTCAGCACTGTCCAGTGGCACTGCATGTCTGGGAGTGCATCAGTGGTGGTCCATGCGTGCACCGGGCACATGGCTGTGGCACTGCCTTCACACCACATAGCCACGTTACTGTACGCCCATGGTGGTGCTGTGCAGGACATGGGCGGTGGGTGTGTGCAGTGGTTCACATGGCTGTGACTGCCTGGGTGGGCAGGTCTTGTGGACACAGTCACTGATGGTGGTCACACACCATCACAGGGGTGTGGCACATGGCTGTATGCCATGCACCATGGGTGGGCTGCAGAGGGATGGACAGTCACACGTAATGACTCTGCCCCCTCATCCTAGGTGGACAGTGACTTCAGACCATCGAGAGGGGACTGCAGGAGCTGTTACAGGTGGTGAGGGCATCCCTGGAGATCCTCCAAAGGATGGACCGACATGGGGTCAGGAGGCGGAGAACACATCGGCGCAACATAGCGGATGAACAGGGCAGATGATAGGCCATTCATGCCCCTGAAAACACCTTCCTCCCCTGGACCCACCATCACACCCCTTCTTCCCTCTCCTATATGTTCACCCCTGCCCCTTACCCACCCCCACCTTGTTTATGTCCCTCCCCCCATATGTACATAGTTCTGTAAATAGTTTTGTTTATCTGTTTCAATATAATTATTTTGATATGAATACTGTGGTGGTCTCTGATTTGCAGTGGGCTATAGGTGCTCAGCTGCAGTGGTGTGCATGGCATCTGGGATGGTGCAGTCATGGGTTTGTGTGTATGTCCATGGGGAAGTGACTATGGTGTGGGAGTAGCTATCAGTCAGTGTCTGTGGTGTGTGTGTTGTTCCCTGTGCAATGAATGACTGTGTGCAGTGGTCCATGGTGCATGCTCTGTGTCCATGGTGCCCCTGTCAACCCGTCCATGGACTGTGCAGCTGACACCCTTGCATGTCTGTGACCTGCAAGGTCTGCTGCCATGTCAGTGGTGGCTGTCCATGCAGGGCAGCCACTGTACACATCACAATGCTGAGTTGCCTCTTGTCACTGGTGTGGTGCATGTTTGCCTCAGGTGGCACTGTGGCCTCCACGGTTGTTGTCCCACCTCCATGCTGTGCCTTGTGTGTTGCAGGGGATGTGCACCACTGTCTGTGACTTGTGCTCCATGCATATGCTGGTGTTGTATGGGTCCACAGTGCCTGCACAGGGTGGCTGGCACTGAGCCAGGGAGGACTGCAGGCTGTGTGTACACGGTTTCCATGGGCCCACACTGGGGGCTTGGTTGCCACGCTACTGAGTCCCTGTGTTATTTTCCCCTTGGTTATGGGTGGGTGTTTGTCCCTGCACTGTGTTGCATCCGGTGTGGTGCATGCTTCCATGCACCACTGTGGGTGTCTGTGCTGGCTGTTGTGGCCAGTGGTAGGTTGGCGTGTGTCACTGGACTACTGTGCAGGGTGCTGTATCACTGGTGGTGGTGTCAGGGGCATGCCCTGTCCCTTGTGGGGTACCTCTTGTGCCGACGCATGGTCGGTCTCTCAGCTGTGTCTCGGGGGGATTGTGCATGGTGGCATTGTGTCTGCCATTGTTGCATTGCCGTGTGATGCCACCCACTGCTGGGTGCTCATGGTGGGGCTACCTTGTATGGTTCTGTGGTGCACAAGGATGCAGTGTCACAGTGGGGGTGGTGGTATGCATGGGGTTTCCTACAGTGGTGGTCACTGCTCATGGGGGGTGTCTGGGGGTCACGGTGCAGGGTGTGCTGTGCACTGGGGGGATGGTGTGGCACGGGGTGGTCCGCCCTCCTTGTGTGGCAGTCTTAGCTTGCCGGTGGGTGTGATGGGGCACCTTGGCCTGGCTGTGGGTTGTTTGCTTGTCTCCATGGGCCAGTGGTTATTCCAGCCCTCCCCCAGTTGTGCTGTGCTTGGGGTGTGGGGTCACAATGTCAGTTCCGCTGTGTGTTTCTGTGCCCATCTGTGGCATGGGTGGTGGGCCCCTACCTCCCTGGTTGTACAGTTCCATTGCTCTGCTGTTGGGGGGCTCCCTGCTTGCGCTATGGCACCTCTGGACTGCTCAGCTGGACATCCCTTGTTGCGCCATAGCGCATCGTATCTGCTCAGTTTCCCCTCCCTAGTTGCACTATGGTGCAGGTGGTGCGATATTCAGACGTTAGCTGTTGGCGCAATTTGGCTTGCTCCTTTTTTAAATATCGCATCTGTTGCGCATGGGTGCAATGGACTTGTGCTTGCTCCTGCTATTGCACACTTTTTGGGCACAGTTTGAATATCCAGCCCACTGTCTTTTTGCATCTGAAGTAGTCTTTCTTTTTCATCTTTTTAATTAGAAGATTTTGCACAAGACAGTAGTGTGGTACATAATTTGTTGTTTGTGTAACTGTACTCTGCCTGAATGGTGACAGCATTATTTCTGCTCCTCATACAGTACCAAATCAGCATTGTGACCCCACTAAATGTGATATCAGCACTGACCATGAACAGCCAATTATCTTCTGCCAATTGTTACAGCTGCACTGGCAGAGCCCTGCAGACATTTGTCTAGGAGAGAAAAGGAGTTTTGGAAGCACATGACCGATTTCAGGCTCTGTGGCCTTCCACAGTGCTACAGTCAGTGCAGAAAAATTGCTACTCCACCACCACCATCACCTCCATGGCTTAGTCCCTCCTCTCAGTAGGCACACTATTTTTTTGGACACTCATAAGTTCCGCAAGAGCCTGCCATGTCAAAGATGGCACCGTGAGCTCATTGTGCATGTGCTAGTATTGGCAGTAATCATGCACGCACACTGTTGTCATGGCAGTCATCTTGGGCATGGCAGGCTCTTTTGTCACACATGTACAATTATTGGTTACTGCACTGCATGAGTACTGCAAGTATAGCATCATCCACGGCAGGAGCTCAGAGTACTGTTTGACGCAGGCTCACCGCTCTAAAGCAGCTGTGTTGGCTTTAACCAGAGTTTGTTTTCAAGGGATGTCACAATAAGTGAGAGCACAGTGCTGATGAGGTATGAAGGGGAAAAACACAAAATATGTCATTGTCAAGGCAGAGTTCTGTTCCATGCATAATGCTATCAGTAGTATCTAATACATTAATATGCTAACATTACAACAAAGTATAGATTCTAATTGTATCACCTATTACTATCAGGTTTAAAACCTTATAGTAAGCAAAAAGAAAAGAAAACTCCCGTGGAAATAAAAAGTAACAAGTGACTACTATCATAAAACAATAGCAATCACTGTCTGCTATTTTTGGTGATGCTAACCCTTAAATATGGAATATTCGTACATCAGGTAACAATCAGTTCAGTGGTAGTTCAGGTATCTGATACCAGAGGTGCTAAAATGTATCTGAACTGTATATCTATATTGGAAATACATTTAGCTGTCTAGATGTCAATACGTTTTCAGTCAGTTTGTTAGGTTGTGTGTACTGTGTGAGTATTGACTAGTAGAGGTTGAAGGGCACTTTGCCATAACCTTCTCAATGATCTCTTTCTACTGATAGCTGAGACCACTTCACCATTGTTCTGTCAGCACATGGAAGCTAAATAAGGGTAGCTGTCGGTTGTGTTAGAAATATCTGCAGAGGGGTCCCAAGCATCCTAATAAGCATAAATCTGCAATCCCAACCTATGACTGACCTCAAACTGTGATTATCCCTAGGCTATAAGTGTCTCACAATATCATGGGCATGAAAAAGCAATATACTTTCACATGACTGCATACACAGACTAGGCAAAATAAAAAAAGATCAAAAAATAAAAACATGAATACGACTGTTTTTGTATGAGGTTAATTAGAATCAATTAAGCAACATGTCGTCTATTAGTGTCTGAACTGATCAGTTTCAGATAAACATATTTCTACTATAGTAGATTAGAGCATAGAACCAGACTGCAGAAAATACCACATTTGAATCTGTCCTAAGCAACTGACTTATGTGACCTCAAACACACCACTTAGCCTTGGAGCATCCCTGAATTTCAGTCCCCCCAGCTGCTATATCTGGAACTGCAAAAACCAAAACCCTACTGTATGGAATATTCTGCATTAACCTTTTTTAATTTATTTAAAATGTGTTGTCTGTGAGAGGCATGCTGAGCCATTGCACATTTTTCTCCAAGTGCGACCTGGGAAGTTATTGGGATCATGGGGGTGGGATACTGCAAACAATAAAGTGACCAACGCAATGTAAATAAACAAAATATCAGACAGGTGTAAAACAAAAAGTTTACAAAAAATTACAAAGGCAGTAGGGTGCAGAACAGCTGGACTTCACTGACCCCTTGCATTAAAAAGTTTTGTAACTACTGTGGCAGCTGCAAGATGCTTTACAAATAATGGTCCCTATGTATGAATGGAATGGAGTGGCTACGTGAGTGTATCTGGGGCACATAGCCACACTGCACCCATTGCACCCATGTGTGGCATGCTCAAAGGGGGCGTGCACAGACCGACCTCACCTGATCCCCCATATTCATGGACATCTCCTCACTGGGGGCATTCAGGGAGTGTGCCAGCACTACTAACCCACATAGCGCTGGCTGCATGGGTGTGGAGTGTGGCACAGCGTATTCCAGGGTAGACCCTGCTGTAACCCACTGCATGCCCCACAGACACAGGCCTCCAGTCACCAGGGGACTGGGACAGGACACACCATGCTGCCCCTGACCACTGGGCAGCAGGAGGTGGCAGGGGCAGCTGGAAGGGTGAGCACTTGGAAATTTCAGGATCAGCGACATTGGGACAGGATGGTGCTGTGCAGGTCCGGGTGCCTGCATTTGGCAAACACAGCCTTGGATCAGCTCCACCCTACATGTGGGATCCACTATGGGTCCCAGGGGGACATCTCACTGGATGCCCACCCCAGACGACAACTCCTCCCCGGTCGCCTGTGGAGTCCTGTGCATTGGGGGGGAGGGAGGGAGCTGCAGACAGGTGGCTGGTGTTGGTGAATGCTGGTATGGACACACTTGTCCACAGGGCCCAGGGTCACAGGTGGGGTATGTGACTTTTCTGCATATCACCGCCTGCTTAGTGCATAGCGCCCAAGAAGAGGCTGACTCAAAATGATGGCTCAATGAAACAGTACTGAGAAAATCAGAGATCCCCTTCAAATCTTGTGGAAAAAGGAACATGAGGATGTCAAATGTTGAGCAGCTGGAGGTCAAAGTTCAGCAGTGGTACACAGTTCAAATTCCACATGGGAATCTTTAGGCTGCTATTTGCCAAGGAAAATACTTCCGACGGATGTTGAAGTTGAATGCATATATGATTTGTAGCTATTGTCCTGGGTGGGAGGTGAGGGGAGAAAGAAAAATGGTTACTTTACAGTCCTGTTTCCAGCAAATAAAATCAATCATTTGATCTGTCTGAAGACAGATATGGCTCTGCTAACCTAGATGATGTGTTAACCCAAGAGAAAAAGCAGTATTGTGCAGAGTTTGTTAGAGACAATCAGAATTCACATGGGTTGGGGAGTTGCTGGTTGGGAGATAGCACCAACAGCCTGAAAGTGGAGTGGCATTTTAATTTTTGAAATATCCCTTACAGAAATATAGGTGCACTGTGTACAGGCAGAACGCATGCCACATGCTTAATAGTGCAATGTTTGAATGCAGTTCGCATACACAAAGTGAATCTATGCGAACCTGGTCTAAAAAGTAAATCAGGCTCGCGTGCTGCAAGCTTGACATGTGTGCAGCTGGTAAGCTGGTGTGGCTATCATCTAAAAATTACATCAGGTTTGCATGTTGCACGCTTGACATGAGTGCAGCAGCAAAGCTGATACACATCTCATATAAAAAAATACATAAGTTTCTATTTCTTATACTACTGTTAGCAATTAGAGTCATTAAAATACATTTGTATTTGAATTCCCATAAAAATTAGGTAAACCCATTAATTCTGATCCTTTTACAAGCTGTTTAATGGCTTTTGATTGTTGTCATTAAATCACCATTAATTTGTAAAGTATTGTTTGCTTACTGAATTAAATGCCGAATATACAGCCATATAGCCAAGAAAGTGCACATGTGCCTTGCAAGTGTGATACTGTCTTTCCCACCACAGAGTAGACAGACTGCACACTACAGCTTGGAGGAGTCGGTGAATACTGAACTCTCAATAGCAGTGTTGTGGCAGCATATTTTTGTTGGTCTACTGTTAGTGAGTTACCATCTCCCTTGGTGGCTGAAGGGGCAGAGGGTGAGCTACAAGCTAACTCAAGACTAGACTACCTATTTACTCTATTAGGCTAGCCTTGCAAAAAAAACAGCACAGACCCCCACAGCAGCAAGCTAGGCTTAGCAGCAGTGGTGACAGCAGTGTGGGTGGCCTTCATAGGCCTTGATCAGTCTAGTGCAGCAGCAGTAATAGCAGCAACCAAGCATGAAGCAACCAATTCAGGTTGGGCTGGTTCAGTTGGTGAGGTATCTTAGTCGCGGACCACATTGGGGACATGTGATAGTCAGTTCTAGCATCCAGCTTCTGGAGGAAGGAGAGGGGGGAGTGGACTGAAAACTGGGCTGGTGGCACACTGTGCCAGGCTTCAGGTTCTGGTCATATACGTAAAAGTAAATACTTTTTTTTACAGGAGGATTGGGGAAGGACTGAAATATGTATGTGTTTTTCACATTTCTTCACCTTTGGCAGCTTCATGACCCATAGGGGATGGGTACTGAATGGAACATAGTCAGGGCAAAAAATCGGGACAAGTTTCTTTTTTTTGTGGGGTTGGGGGCAGAACATCAGCCAGGAAACAAATTGGTTAGTAACTGGGTGGGTTCAAGCCCAAATCTGATGCACTGCTCCAGGGTATATACAGATGAATCTTATACATTTAAATTTTTCCTGATTTGCATATCACTTTTCAGTCAAAACAAATAAGTTGTACCTTTTAGAGATGCTACAGATATTCTAGAGCTGTCCCTTGCATTCACAGACAGTTGAGCGGTATGGTATGCACAGACTACTGGATCCCCACTATAGTCAGGCTTATGCCCTCCCAGTGAAGTGGACCACCACATCACCATGCTCAGGCACATTATGACAAAGGGCAGAGGAGACTGCAGGGGTGTGTACCATTGAAATGAATGGGGGTATTTTTTTATTACCATTTTACACATTATTGATGGAGAGTTGGAGATTAATGAAAGCCACCGCTCGACTAACAAGGGCCTTGTTAGTAGAACATTGGCCTTCATTATTCTCCAACTCAACATCATAACATATAAAATAGTAATAAAAAATAGCTCCATTCATTTCAAGGGGGTACGCCCCAGCACTCTGATCCATGGACATCATCTCTTAAAGACTCCTGCCTCTGGCGCCCTAGTATTCAAGTAAGTGACTTTTTCCTTATATCTATACTTGGTAGGTTGTCTGTAGCAGCATGACCATACCTGCTACAGTGTGTGTGCATGGGGGGAGGCATTGGCCATGTCACTGAGTGTCAAGTTATTGCTAACTTTGTGTTTGCACCTTAAAGTCTGGTTGCATGGTAGCATTCAAAACTATGGAGAGAAAATGGTAGGAGTACAGGCCAGACAGAAGTAATTAAGTGGTTTTGTGGGTAGGTTTGTGTATTGGGGTAGGAAAAAACACGTGTTACCATTGGTATGTGTGCTAGTTCAACTGTAAAACTGAGATGAGTAAGAGAAGAAAGCTGAAAAGCATAGCAGTGGCTACAAGCATGCTGTATGTGTGCAGATGTAGTCAGATACAGTATGTATTGAAGTACAAGCGAGCCATATGTGTGCAGACAGTATGGCTTAGTGATTAAAGGAAATGAACTGCAAGTCAGGAGACTTGGAAGCATGAACACCTGGGTTTGAATCTCATCCACCCCACTTGTGTATGGTGTGATCCTGAGCAAGTCTCTTAACTCTTATGTGTGCAGTTATCAGTGACCACTTGCTTTCTGCAGGCATGCCACATGCATGCAGTGTTTCTCAATGTAACATAAAAATCATGATTTCCACACTTGCTTGCTGCACGCATTTCATATACATACATAGATACATAGATGCATAGACAGTGTCAGCAGATAAGGGCCTATGGCCCACCCAGTCTGCCCATTTGAGCTTATAAGTTCAGTTTGTTTTCCTAGAAGTCTGTTTCCCCTTACCCCTGACCTCTAGAATTCCTTTATGTCTATCCCATGCATTCTTAAATCCCATGATTGTTTCAGCCCCCACCACTTCCTCTGGCAGGGTGTTCCACTTGTCCACCACCAGTTGCAGTTGGTTCCAATTTAACCTTTAAATCATACTTGCAGTGTGCATATCACTTGGGTAGTTTTATGTGTAGAGCATGAAAACATTTCATATAATTATTTCTGTAAGGGACATCTTAAGAACAAATAAAAAAACCACTGATCAATGACATGTTTTCTTGCTTATTTAAAATGCAGGTCAATGACAAATGTTTGCTTGCTTGATTAACTGTGTAATTATTCAGCATACAGTAGATAGTAGAGCAGTTCAAATTAACAAATTAACACAAGCTATTAGAGTGAAATTATCAGATCTGGCAGATAAAAAGGTTCACACATAATGTTGTTTTCTGAAATTATGACCTTGAATTGTTAATGTAGTAGCTTTTATTACCCCAGCATATGAACATGATGGGTATCATTTGTCAAATGTGACCTGAAATGTGATTTTTCAGAACAACTGTGGAAACAGGTTTTGGAGGAGGATTTGAAAATGACACTCAGAGGAGTAGTTTTGGTGTAAAGGTTAGTGGTGGGGTGGGTACAGCCTCATTCTCAACCAGCCTCAGATTGCAAGTGCTTGTTATCCATCAAAAAGTAAAACACCATTTCTATCAGCATATCTTTGAAAGCTAATACATACAAGAAAAACACTGAAGACAATATTTACACAAAATTTAGTCTTTATTTCAAATATATTCTATACTTATTTTCTAATCATTGTGTCTAATCTAAGGTTTTAACATTAAATAATATGATGCGGTTTAATATATTTCTATATTTTTTGTGCATCAGCCCATAGCAACATTTTCATTGTTACAGTTCAAATACAGCATGGCGCTTTTCATAAGCATGAATATAATTATGGACAATGGTGTCCAGACATAGTCCATCAAGTCTGTTTTGTTGAACATAGCATCCTGCAACTGCGTTCAGGTGAGACTGAGTCATTGTTGACCGCAGCCATGTTTTCAGTCATCGAAGTATACTGAAGCTATGCTCTGCTTCACAAGTACTTACCGGTACTATCAACAGGAGGCACAGAAGTTTTTCTAACTCACTAAAAAGTCCACAAGCATCTGGAGACAGTGCTTTAAATAGGCTTATAGCCTCAGTCAAACAGCTATATGTGTTACTCTGTGTAAACATTTCATGCTGCACGTTCAGCATTCTGGCATTCAATTCTGGACATTTTTGAACACAGTCAATCTTTTCCTTCACCTCACGGTCAGTTCCATCACCCCTTAATGGAGCAAGACTCAAATGTTCTAAAGTCAAATCTTCAATAAGCTCTGGTTGATGGAACCAGTCTTCCAGCTGGGCAACTAACATGTCTACCATCTTAAAGAATTCTGTCCTGAAATAGTTATCCACAATGACAGGATTTTACTGCTCCCCCTTACCATCAAAGCAGGCTGCTAGCTTGTGTTGCGGTGGAGGTACAATGGAATCCAAGACCATCTTCTGAATGAGTGAATCAGCTTGTCTGGTGGCATCCAGGAAAAAAGTCTAATTTCATGACCTTTATAGCTGATGTTTTACAAGGCTTGCTTGGGTAAGCATACCAGCTACTGTGCAGTTCCTATTTTGCAGACTCATCTTGAGACATGTCAGTGGTTCTGTAACTACCTTGAACAGCATTAGACTTATCGATATGTTCCCCTTCTCAGCTGCTCTAAGAGACCACATGCCCTTGTTGCAGCATCCCCATTTTCCAACTCCTTTTGTGTCAGACTCTCCAGGATTTGCTCATATTGCTGCGTCACTGCCTCAGCTGCTGCTAGTCTTACAGTCCACCTAGTTGAACATAAGGGCCACAGTTTTCTGAAGGAGTTGGATGCATCATCCATCATTTCAGAAACTAAACTGTTCTGTACTTCAGTAATTCAATGAATAGTTTGCCCAGTTCATTGACAGAGTGCAAGGAATTTCTCAGTACAAGGCTTGCTTCACAGCTCTCTTTTGCCACAAGACTGATGCAGTGTGCACCACAATGCATGAATGTGGCATGTGATTGACTTTCCCTGATTAGAGACTGTGCATCTCAATAGCACCCTGTCATGTTTGTAGCACTGTGCCATACCCCGGAGGAGTTCAATGGACAGAGGAAGTCTGGTGAGGACATCAGTTATGACATTTGCTATTGAGGCTCCTGTTGTATCTTGTGGCTCATAAAAAACAATGAACTCATCCTGAGGCCGCATGATCTCATCAACATATCAAAGGTAAGTGCTTTCTTGTTATTTTGCTTGGTGATCATGTTTTTCATCAATAATGATTGAGTAGTATGATGACTTATTAATGTCTTTTGCCACAGAATGGATGATTTCATGACTCGTGAGACCAGTTAGTTCATTTTGAATTGCTGGGCTTGTGTAGTCCTGCTTTCTTTTGAGCCAGGTTGGGTCTTGTTTCATCACTGCATAGTTTAAGAAGCTCAGTAAAGTTTCCCTCACCAAGTTGATGACTTCTGATTTCCAAACCCTGACTGACCAAGTAATGTAAAGAAGCTATTAACTTTTAACAAGCACTTGTGAGTTACAACTTGTGGCATCTTTTTTTGTTCCAGTAGAGCAGAATCAGTGCTTTGTCTATGGGATACATGAGCCAGCTTCTACAAGGCATGCTGATACATTTCCAGGTTCTGGTGAGTTATAAACTTACCCCGTGCCTTCCTCCAGTTGGTGAAGCATGTTATTGTGAATACTAGTTCTTACCTCCTTGACAGGTGAAGCATCTCCATTTTTTCACACTTTGTGCAGGTAAAGAAGAACACAATTTTTAACTCAAGGCTGTAGTGCAGCCATGAAAATTCCTTGTACCATGATTCCTGGAATGCAAGTTTTTGTTTCCACAGTCCTGCTTTGGTATTTCCTCAGATGGGGGTTGGTAAGACTGGTCTATATCCACTGTTTTCATCTCCATTCTAGGCACTGTATTTTCAGTAGATGGGGGTTGAGAAGGCTAACCCACAGGCACTGTTTGCATCTTCAGTCTAAGCACTGTGTGTTCAGTGGTGATGAGGGTTACAGTTGTACATGGCTGATGTTCTCCTATGTTGCTACTGTTGAAGCCATGATGTGTCTTCTCATAAGTTGCAGGACACACATTCTTCCTTTTGTCATAGAAGATCATCTTTGTGGATGAAGCAGGGATACTGAATGAATACTTCTGTTCAGTATTCACAATGGAAAAGCAGGGGGAGATACCTAATCCAGTCAACAGAAACACTCTGGATAGAGGGCTTGCTATTAGTCCTTTCACAGAAGAAAGGGTTCTGAAAGAACTCTTAAAACTGAAGGTGGATAAAGCAGTGGGGCCTGATGGGATTCACCCCAGAATTCTAAAAGAACTAAGGGAAGAACTAGTAACACCATTGACTACCCTTTTTAATAAATCATGGGAGGATGGTGTGGTACCTGAGGACTGAAGGAAGGCAGATGTGATTTTCCTTCACAAAAGTGGGAGCAAGACAGAAGCAGGAAACTACAGACCAGTCAGTTTGACCTCAGTGTTAGGGAAAATGATGGAATCACTTCTGAAGGAAAGAATTGTTGAGTACCTAGAGGCCAGTGGGGCACAGGACCCAAGGCAGCATGGATTCACAGCAGGAAGGTCATGTCAGACAAACCTAATTAATTTATTTGACTGGGTGACCAAAGTAGTAGACCAGGGAGGGGCTATGGACATGGCCTACCTAGACATTAGCAAGGCATTTGACACAGTCCCACACAAAAGATTAATAAACAAATTAGCCAGCCTGAGAGTGGGTCCCATGGTGGTAGCCTGGGTAAAACACTGGCTGGACAACAGGGCACAGTGATTAATAGTAAATGGAGTCCACAGTGAAGAAAGGGGGGTTACTAGTGGGGTACCACAGGATTCAGTACTGGGGCCCATCCTTTTTAATGTCTTTATAAATGACACTGCAGAGGGACTGAAAGGGAAAGTATGTCTCTTTGCAGATGACACAAAGATCTGCAAAAGGGTTGAATTGCAAGGTGGGGTGAAAAGGATGAAAAGGGACTTGGCAAGGTTGGAGGAATGGTCAAATGTATGGCAGCTTAGATTCAACGCAAAGAAGTGCAAAGTTATGCACCTGAGAAACAAAAACCCAGGGGAAGAGTACACAATGAGGGGTGAGATACTGACAACAACAAAAATGGAAAGGGACCTGGGGGTAGTCATATCAGATGATCTAAAGGTGGGCCAGCAATGTGAGAAGGCAATAAGGAGGGCTGGGGGGAATACTGGGATGCATAAGGAGAGGCATCACCAGTAGAAAACAGGAAGTTGTTGGCCCTCTGTACAGACTGTTGGTAAGACCACATCTGGAGTACTGGGTACAGTTCTGGAGATCCCATCTCTGCAAAGACATAGACAGGGTGCATGCTGTCCAGAGGAGGGCAAGAAAAATGGTGCAGCATCTGCACCAGAAGACATATGAAGAAAGTCTAAAGGAGTTTAAGATGTATAGCCTTGAGGAAAGGAGGAAGGGGGGACATGATAGAAACTTTCAAATACCTCAAGGGAATCAACAAAGTCCAAGAGGGTAGCACCTTTCAGAAAAAGAGATGTGCAAGAAAAAGGGGGCACAATTTGAAGATAGAGGGGGACAGCTCAGAGGTAATGTGAGGAAGTATTTCTTCACAGAAAAGTTTGTAGATGCATGGAACGGCCTTCCTGAGGAGGTCGTAGAGTCAAAAACAGTGGGGGAATTCAAGAATGCCTTGGACAGACATAAGGCAATTCTAGTGGGGGGTAGGAGGAAGTAGGTTGTTGGTTAACTAGGATCTGCAGCTTATCTGTTAGGTAGGGAAATGGGCAGACTAGGTGGGCCAAGCTGTCCTTATCCACCGTCAAATTCTATGTTTCTATTTCATGTTATGAGATTTGTTGGCAACACTGGACTCTTGCTCTGAGATGCACAAATGTTAAATTCGTCATTAAAATTCAATGTCAAAAGACAGCCATACACAAAAATGCATACTTGATAAATGTCCACATGCCATTAGAAAATGAGCTTTTTATTTCCTGGGCTCTGATTGGCTGGTACCCATGCCAGTGGGGTACATTAACTTTCAATAGACGCCTAGAAAATAAAAAAGTCCTAGTCTGTCCTGCCCCAATGTTGAACTGGTATCCTTGTGCTAGCTTAAATTTTAAAAAACAGCAGCCATCATTTTTTTCCCCTTGCTTAGCGAGAGGAAAGAGCGAGTCAACCCCACCACACACACACACACACACAACTCATTTCTTGTTAAACTTGTTTTCTTTTTTTTTTTTGTTTTTTTGGGTAGTGTTTTTTAAACGAAGTACCTTTCTTTCTGTACCAACAGTCCCATCTACTGTACAATGCTACCAACTGATTCCTACCATTGCATCAGAAGCACACCTCCAGACACAGCACTGCATCTGACTGCAGTTACTGTCCCCTTTTGAAAGGCGTGCCGTCAAATCCAGTGTTTATTATCCATTTTTGCAGAGAGACAGCAATTCAGCATTTATGTGAAACACATTTATTTCAGCTGTGCAAGTCTCACAGATCTGTTTGTGCTTTTGTGCCCCCTCCTCCAACTAGTATACTGCTCACTGTCAAGGTCACAGATAATCTCCATCTGTGAGAGTCAAATTGAATTAAGTGCCACTGGTTCCTGTGGTGACAACTGCATGTGAGTAATCAACTGCCTAAAATGAAGCTGCTTCTGTTTTTGCTGGGTTGGGGAGAATTAAAATGACACTATCTGTTCTTCTGCTGGTGGTGCCGTGGTGGGGAGATGAGTAAAAGGGAATGGCTCAGGGAGAAACACAGACCTGTGTCTTGGGAGAGAAGAAAACCAGCAGGAAGGGAAACAGAAGCCAGTATACACTCATGGCACCATCTAGTGGGCAAAACAGAAAGTGCAGGCTGTTTTTTACTAAACATATACCTATGCACAGCAAAACATAAAGAAAAACATTTTAAACATGATTTAAAACAAATATTTTTCTTTTCTTTATAAGGGAGCCGCTTAGTAGCCCATTTTCCAAGCATAATAATACCCTCCAGAGTGGTCCGGTATGGGCAATACCGGACCTTCCAGGGGCTATGAGACCCTCCACCTGCAGCATTGGGCCTCTATATACCCCATGGCAGGTATTATTGCTTGCTTAAACTGCTACACTATAACCAAGGCTTATAAAAACAACAGGATTAATCACAAGCCCAAAGACTCTTTAGCAACTCTAAATTTACATATAATGCATTACAAGTACCACGTGGATTAAGAAATTGGGAATTCACAAACTATCACAAAGAGATACATAGCCCAAAATATCAGAGGACAAAAAATGATTGTGACCTATTAAAAGGCATGCAAATAACCAATCTCAGAACACAACAAATAGGAGTATAAGCTTATACAGCACATGCTGCATGTATTTCTGGACTGGACTGCAAAACCAAAAACACTATGTACAGACACACTAGTCATTCACTAGTCTTTCCACCCCTTGCTGCACTATAATTATTGATCTGCCCACACAATATAGCACAGACAGAATATCACTGGGAGGCCACATACCAGTGCCCAGACAAGACAGAATTAATCATTGAAACAACTCATTTCACAGCACCTGATTTACCCAAGGTAAGAGACGTAAAGTCATTTGCAGAAAATGACAGAGGACAGTGCTTGTAGCAGGTCATCCAATATAGGGCATCCCATTTGCAATATCTTTTCCACAGCAAAGCATGCTATAGTTATACCCATAGCTGCTGAAAATAGCAAGGTATCAGCTGGGTTTCCTAAGGGTCATTCCCACCTGCAGCTGGCAGGCAGACACCAATTTTGAACCACGTTTTTGTTCCATTTATAGTCCAACCTCCTCATGAGGCTTGCAAAAGGCTATGAAAATTTGACTATAAAGGGGCTCAACCATCACATGCACCCCCATGCAATCACCTAGGTTGGAAGGCCCTAACCAAAAAAACTCTAATGTTCTAATGTCCTTAGCATCTAGTCTATGCCACAACCAACATGACCCGTGGTTGAGCATGCCCTCACATATCCACCACACCAATGAACCAACATTCTGGGGGGACTCATTCTATGATAGCTGCCCTCTTTCACCCCTTCCTTGCCCATCCTTGGCAAAAGAAAGTGTTAAATGTGTAATAGCAATAGTCATCTCCATCTTGTACAATGCCACAGAGCACTGCCCAGTGCATTTGTTTGTGACAGTGGGTGTGCAATGGAGAGAGAGAGAGAGTGTGGAGGGCGTAGGAGAAGAGATTAAGCAGTGGTACCACTGGCCACCTTCTCTCTACTAAATGCCTCATCCCTCACTCACTCCCATCCCTCATCATCCACTCTCCAAAGTGTCATATTATGCTTTGTAATACAGGGCTTCCTGCAGATAAACAGTGCAACTACATCTAAAACAAGGCTCAACAGAAAACGGGGATGAGGAGAGCAGTCAAGAAACTGCCAGGGAACAAGATCCCCACAGCTGATTTCACAAATGACATCAGTTATATGGCCACCTGGAATACTGGCTCAGTTGATTGGTGGACAGATTTCAGGACACACCAAACAAAATACAGGTTGCAGTATAAACAATGCAAAGAGTTTAAATATGGTAGTTTTTCCACAACTCAAGACTGTTTGACCCTCATGCCACAACCAATGACAAAGACTGAAGACAGTCTATTTCACATTTCACCCTTGAAAAGCACTGAACTGGGCAGTGATAGAATATATCTCTATTTAGTTTTTAGTGTCTGGTATGCTTAAAAATAAACAATCTGGACTCAGGAGTGGGAGGGCCCACCGGGGAGAAGGATGCAGGATCTGAGGGATGGCTCTCCTTCTCCAACGGGAGGGGAATTTGAGTGTCTGGTGCTCTTCGAACCCCTAGCAGAGGCCAGGGGTTCTGCCATAACCGGTGCCTGGTTGTGTGGGAGTTGTGACAGATGTTCTGCTGAATGCTGATTACATCATTGTACATCATGCCTCTGGGGGGGTTAGCATCTAAAACATGCCGCCTGTACTGAGAATGATGTACAACTACCGGTATCCTTGCGTACTGGGTCATAATGTGGTAAACTGGCATTATCACTAAACCCGGACCTGTGCGCTTTCTGTATTTGGACCCCCGGGAGTTAGAATCCTAAGTAGGACAGTCTGGGGTGCAGCCCCCATAGCAAGGGGGTGGTGAGTACAACCCCAGAGATCAAAATAATTTAATAAATTGCACAATGCAATTAGGTCACACAGCATTCTGCCGTGTAACATTTTGACTCCGTGCCATATCCCTGTACCCTCTGAGGCACCTGACACTGACCAGGGCAGCATTCCATCAGATGGCCCACCCCCGCAGTCACACCCGGGGGGGTAAACCTAGGGAGCTCTTCCAGCAGCGGTGATGCTGCTCTGGTAGTCTGGATGCATTTCTGTGGGGGGGGGTCATCTCAGTGGCCTCGCCTTGGGGGGCAAGCTATGGCAGATCAGTGGTTCTTGGCTGCTGTTAGGGGATGAGCAGTCCAGTGAAGTTGGGACTGAGCTACAGGGTCAGGTTGGTACCCTAAATAAAAGGGAACAAATTCAGTATAGTATCTTGCCTGGATAGCAAGGAAATGGGGCAGTGCGGTAAGCAACACTGGCATAGTCAAATATAGGACTTAACATCTTTTTCACTATTTCTCATCAGATAGGGAGTGGGAGGGAGTCTTTGTTTTAGTAGAGTATACCTAGTTTTTTGGGCAGAGCTTGGTGGTGATGGCATCTATGTGTACAGAGAAATCTAGGTTGGAGTCCAGCCAAACTCCTAGATATTTGTAAGCTGGGACATAGTCCAGTGGGGTGCCATCCAGGGTGGTGAAAGCTGGGCTGGAGGGTGTTCTGGCCAATTTCTGGGCTAAGCCAAAAATTATAGTAATGGTTTTAGAGATGTTGACCTTCAATTGGTTTGTGAAGAACCAAGAATGCACCTTGTTGAGGTCCTATTGAAGAGAGTAGTGGACATCGTTGAGAGTGGATCTGGCGGTAATAGGATGGTATCATCTGCATACATATGCATGTGGGAAATGGAACACACTGAGGGGAGGTCATTAATGAATGCTGAAAACAGGATGGGTCCCAGGATAGATCCTTGCGATACACCTGCAAGTATGGGAAAAGTGGGGGAAGAGGAGCTTCCCACCCTGACAGTTTGCAGCCTATTTCTGACATATGACTTGAACCAGCTAATGGTGTGGGGGGCCAGGACTGCAGCCCCAAGCTTGGCAAGGAGGTGGGGGTGGGAGACTGAGTCAAAGGCCTTTGCTGGGTCCATGAAAATAGCAGCAGTCAAGTGGCCCTAGTCCCTAGCTGAGAGTATATGGTCAGTGACTCATAAAAGGGTTGTGACTATCGAATGATGTTCCTGGAAGTTGGACTGGAATTGGGAGGGTCAGCTAGAGAAGGTTAGGAAGTCAGACAGTCTGGACTGAACAAGGAATTCTTGCAATTTGGTGAGGACAGGGAGGAGGGAGGTGGGTTGGTAGTTTCCTGATAAGGAGGGATCACCACCGTTGTGTAGGGGAATCATACTTGCAAGTTTCCAAGCCTGGGGTATGGTGCTGGAGGAAAAGGAGAGGTTTATGAGATTGGCTACAGGGAGAGTAATTGCAGGTGCTGACAGAGAAGGAGTTTGGGGTGAATACCATCCTGGCTAGATTTGTTGGTATTTAGTGAATAGAGTGCTTGGAGAGCTTCCTGTGGGGAAGCAGGTGGGAAAAGGAAGGTGTCCTGTGAGGGGTCAGGGGAGGAGTCCAAAGTGGGTGGGTGGGGTGGTCAAGAAGGGTGCAGATGGTAAAAGAATTGTTAAGGATTTCAGCAATGCTGAGTGAGTCAGAGATGGATAGGTCATTTTGCTTTAGGACCATTAAGGCCAATTGACCAGGTGGGTCAATGAGAGAGTGGACTACTGTCCAGAAAGAGACTGGAGTTGTGGAGGTGGTTTGTAGGTGCTTTCTAAAGTTATCAGACCTAGGTTAATGGATTGCCTTCGTGAAGGCATTACAGAGGGATTTGCAATTTTGCCATGCTTTGGGGGTCAGTGTGGACTTGTAGTGGGACCAGACTTTGTCACGGGCTTTGCACTGGTCAATGAGTGAGGCTGATATCCAGGGATGATAATATCATCTTACTCTGTTTTAAGCATGGGGGCATGAGGTGAGGAGTAGACTGGGGACCAATCAGCATGACTCAGATCATGTAGTGGGGCAACTGTGTCAATCGAGCATAGTAGGTGGATCTCTATGTATTTAGGGGCAGATTTGGGGAGGTGAAAATTACTGATGCAGTAGGTGATGCAATGATCACTTAGGGCATCTGACAGTACACTTGCAGCAGTGATTCTGTGAGGGTGGGAGGTGAGAATCCAGTATATAAGGAAGTGGTTTGGGGAGTGGGGGTTGTAGCGGGTGGGCTCATAGATCAGCTGGGTTAGCTTGAGGGCTTCTAGTTTAGTGATGGAGGACTTGGCAGAGAGGGAGAGCCGGTCCAAGTTGAAGTTACCTGCTAGGATGAGGTGGTCAGGGGTAAACTAGTAAGTCTGGGGCAAGCTGCGGGGATGTGTAGATCACACATATGTAAATGCAGAGAGTAGCAGGAAAGGATATGAGGGCAAGGATTAATTCTTGGGAGGCAGCACAGGATTCACACTTGGAGATGGGGCAAGATAGCAATTACTGGACATAGAGTGCAACCCCTCCTCCCTGTTTTGCACAATCTTGATCAAAGCTCGAGTAATCGGGGATTGTTAGGGAGAAGTCAGGGGTCTTGGCTGACTACCATCTTTCAGAGACATATAGCACATCTGGTGAGTGTTGGGCAATCCAGTATTTAACAAGGTCTAGTTTAGGAAGCAGGCTACTTGCATTCATGTGGAAAATTAGTAACCCTTTAGAGGAGTTGTCTGGTTGCAGAGCCGCTGCGAGACCAGGGTTTGATTCTATATCAATTTTGAGAACATATGAGCAATGGTACCAGTAAATACAGTGTTTTGGCTCCCAGAGGTGCTGTTACAGCTTGAAGAATTTGTTGATTGGAGCCTTGAAAGAAACTTATTTCCAAACGTTTCAATCTTTGGAAGTTCAGTTTATTATATCTTACATTCTATAGTTTATTATATATCTTATTCCAGGGGAGATATAATAAAGGGTGAAACCAAGTTATTAACAAAAAGGGGGGAGTGAGCTGATTGGTTCAGACACAGAACAAAATCAGCCATACCCTGGGTGGGCGGGAGGAGGGGTGGGTGTGTCGGTAGTACTATGCAGCTCTGTGTAGCGGCACCACAACATCCGCTTGAATTGTGCTGCAGGGATGTACTTGTGTTGGCTGGTGCCTGAAATGGGAAAGGTTAGGGAGAGACCCTCTTGACCCTTTAGGTGTCCACTGGCTCAGAATGGTGCAGTTCTGCTGGAAGAGAAAGGCTAAATAAGGCAGACTGTTGTGGGATGAAACAAGGAGGTTATTGGTTTATGTAAGCCAAAGCACGAGGTTTATGTAAGCCAAAGCCAAAGTGGAACATTAAAATTGCTTTGCTTCAGAAATTATTTTAGGAAGGGAATTAAGTCCATACTTAATACAGCATGTTGATGTCTTTTGATTAGATGAAACTTTAGCAATAACTGTATGTCTTTTCATGCCAATAAAGTAAATAAATGGAACTGAATGGAGATGCACTGTCATTCATTTCTCTGCTACCATCTGTCACCAGTGCAAGTCCCCCCAACATGCAATACATTCACAGGACACAAAATACACATACTGCAAGTAAAATTTACATCTGAGTCACACTCAGATGCAGTTCTCATTTAAGAACTGGGCAGTTCAAGGACAGTACAATAAGGCCTTCACTGAGTGACACTTATAGTATAAAAGATCTGTATGTAATGCAAGGCTTAAGCACCCCCCCCAGCTTTCTCTCATAGTTTATATAACCTTATTTTAGGATTTATTCTACTATCGTTCATGCTACAAAAGCAACCAAGCAGCGGGCCTATAGTATTACCTAGCTCTATAAAACTTAAGATACATATCAGATATGCACAAAAAGAAAAGAACCTTTTAGACTTACTCAAGCAGTTAAGCAAAAAATGTTCTGCCCAATTCACATGTTTTGGAACAAGATATCCACAGATAAGAAACACATTCAGGATAGAAAAGAATGAATGGAACTTTAGAAAACAATGAATGAGATTTTTACATAACAAACCACACCTTTTGAGAACCTTAAAGAAAAGTTGAGACTTCAGCCATAAACTAAGTAGGGACAAATGGATGAAGTGCACTGTTCCTTAAGTCCCTGTCTTTAAATTTTAAGTTTGATGATTTATAATCGGCAAAACTGGGACCAAGTTTAGAATTTGGACTTTCCTTTAAAGCAACACTATTTGTTAATCAGCAGAAATTTTCATCATAGCTTTTTTATTTAAAAAATGTATTTGAGAATTGTTACATTCATCAATATCTTTTTACATACTGTCTCATCCTTTTCCCCCAGGATATATCTGGAAATGGTTTGTTAGACAGCTAGCATGGCATTCCTGAAAAAAAAACTTTTCCAGTGATGCTACTAGCTATCCTATATTTTTGACTGTAAATAGTAGCAAGACACACACTCACACCCCCAAGATGTTTAATTTTTTCTTGGTGGACATTGATGGAGAGCAAGATCTTTAAAAAACATCACAATCATTTATCTCCATTTAGAAATAACACAAAATGGGGAGGAGTACATGATGGGGGCCGGGGGTACTGACAGACGCCAAACAGGAAAGAAACCTGTAGTAATCATATCTGATTACCTGAAGGTGGCCAAACAATGTGGTAAGGCTGTGGGGAGAGCCAGTGGAACACTAGGATGCATAGAGAAAGGTATCACCAGCAGAAAAAAGTTCAAGTTCAAGTTTATTGCAGGAAAGACTCTGTTGAGCAAACTCATTCACAAGGAGGTCCTGAGGCACATACACATACAGTTCACAATTACATAAACAGGAGCTATAAAATGTAGAACAACAAAGAAAAAAAATGTATATATAATGCAAGAGGTATACACAATAGAAGTCCTTATGCTATATATGCAGTACATTCCAGCTTTAACCTTGCCTAAATTATGCAACACATTTCAGCTTAATAAGTAGAGGGACAGTTGGTACCTAGGAAGTTGACTTGGCGTTGGGGGCCTAGTAGCACCTACATATGTCTTTTAATTTAGAGATAGCTAGTGTTTTGTAGAAGTTAATTGACACAATGCTGGTTAGCTTCAGCATGGCTTGTAATTGGTTCCAAATGTTTGGGAGGGCATATGAGACAGCTCTTTGGCCAGCTGTGGTACGTGTCCTGGGAACATCTAGTAGGATAAGGTCAGATTTCCTTAGGGAGTAGGCACTATGCGAGATGTGTATGAGAGATGTTAAATAGACAGGCAGTTTGTGGAGTAGTAATTTGAGGGTTCAAATGCAAGCATGCAGGAGGCATCTGGTGGCAAGACAGGTCCACCTAACTGCTGCATAAAGATCACAGTGGTGTGTCCTGTACGCAGAGTTAGTAATGAAGTGAAGAGCACTGTGATAGAGTACATCCAGTTTAGATAGGCTCAAGGTTGGGGAGGAGATAAAGATAATGTCTCCGTAGTAAAGCAAGGGAAAGAATGTTGCTTGGACAAGTCTTTTGCGGGTCATGAGAGAAAAGAGAGTCCTATTTCTAAAGAAGAAACCCAAGCGTGCTTTAAGCCTCTTTGATAGATCCTCGATGTGGTCATTGAAGGAAAGCTTGTTGTCTATCCACATACCTAGATATTTAAATTTAGGTACGTCTTCCAAGGGTTCACCTAGGGAGGTAACTATGAAGTTTTTAGGTGGGGTAGGCAGGGCACCAGACAAGGCAAGTCTCGAGAAAATCATTGTCTTGTTTTTTTGGGCATTTAAGAGAAGCTTGGCATTGATAAGGTTGCTTTCTAACTGGATAAAGTCAGCTTGGATTGCTTCTCGACTTCAGTTAAGGACGAGCCCGATGCGCATAAAACCGTGATCGCCTGCAAAGAAATGTATGCTAGAGTTCTTTATGTGGGAGTCAAGGTTGTTGATGTACAGGAAAAAGGATTGGTCCTAGGATGGAGCCTTGAGGACTCCTCTGGCAATTGGAAGGGGGCAGATAGTAGGCCATCAGCTTTGACTTTTTGTATCCTTCCGTGAGATAACTGTTAAACCACTGTAAGGTAAGTGGAGTGGCACCTATGTAGGCAAGACAGGTGATTAGGAGGTGATGGTCTACAGTGTCGAAGGCCTTACTGAGGTCTAGAAAGACTGTACCAGTAACCTTCTTGGTGTCCATAGCATGGATCCAGTCATTAGAGAATTTAGCCAAGGCTAAGATGGTACTGTGCTTCGACCTGAAGCCAGATTGGGCTGGGTTTAGGAGTGAATGCGCTTCGAGGTGATTTTTTAGTTGGTTGTATATAAGTTTTTCCAGCACTTTGGAGAGAACGGGCAAGATAGAGATAGGACGGTAGTTGTTTAAGTCACAAGGATCTCCTGATTTGAAGAGAGGAAGAATATGGGCAGATTTCCAGCAGGATGGAACAGTGGCTGTGGTAATAGAGAGGTTGAAGATGTGAAGGATGGGGGCTGTGAGCTGGGCATAGCCTAACCACAAGAAAAATGATTCAAGGCCATCGTCCCCTGCACTTTTCTTGGTGTCAAGGCTAAGAATTATGTCTTCGACTTCTTTGTAGCTAAACAGGCACAACTGGAAGGGATGAGGTGGAGGAGCATGTGTAGTATTTGGGCTAGTGTTACTATTCACTCGGCTAGCATATGGGGAGGAGTCAAATGCCAACCTGGCAGTGGCAAAATGAAGGTTAAGTTCTTCGAGGATTCGCAGTTTATTTTCAACCATCCCGTCCTTGGCCAGAATCTTGGTGGGAAGGAAGGAAGCAGCAGGATGGCCTTCAATGGATCTCAGTGTCTTCCAGATTTTTTGGGAGTTCCTTGGCCTGCTCCAGAGTAGAGATGTAGAAGTTTGCTTTAGTAGCATGTACACTTTTAACACAGGCATTTCTGGCAGTTCTAAACGCCTGCCAGTCTGCCGGGTCCTTTGTGTGCCTGGCCCTAGCCCATAGCTTGTCTCTATTGGTAAGTGCAGATTTGAGCTCTTGGGTGAACCACGGATGCGAGATTTTCTGCACCATCATTTTAATAAGAGGAGCATGCTTGTTAATTAGGGTGGTGAGGATGTCATTTAGGACAGAGATGGCGGCATCAGCAGATTTGGCAAGATATAGGTCTTGCCACCTGATCGTAGCTAGATCAGTTAGGAAGTTTACTGAGTTGAATTTACGGAATGAGCATTTGATTCTGAATTTAGGGTGCTGCTGGGTTTTAGATTGGAATCTTGTACATACAACGATACTGTGGTTGCTCATGTCATTATGGAAAACTGCAGAATGTGAGATTTTATGGGGATGCGAAGCTAAGATGACATCTAAGAGTGAGCTGTTGGCAGAGTTAGAAGCATTGATTCTTGTGGGTTCAGTTACTATATGTGTAAGACCCAGCTCATCACAGATGGCTTTTAGGGAGTGGGATTTAGCAGTGAGCCAATCCATTTTGAAGTCCCCTAAGATTATTGTTTCCGTGTTAGCAGCCAAAGTTATGGATTTCAACACATTAAGAATTTCTGTGCCTCCTGACGGGGGTCTATAGTCATCAATGATTGTGATGCACTCTGAGGATGGAAGGTGAAGTTTAAGCGAGACAAACTCATATTCCTTGGGCTTAGTTTTACAGGAAATGCTGCTAACATCAAATTTTGATTTGGCATATACAACCACTCCCCCAAATCCCTATCAGCCTTAAAGAGCTTGAAGCCCGGTATAGTAATTTGCGGATCAGTGTTGGCCTTTTTCAGCCATGACTCTGTAATTACAATCAGATCAGGGTCAGTGTGGGCTGCCCAAACTTGAAGATGATCAAGTTTTTTGAGCAGGCTTAGAATATTGACCATCAGAAAAAAGAGGTGGTGATACCACTGTACAAATCATTGGTGAGGCCTCATCTGGAGTACTGTGTACAGTTCTGGAGGCCACATCTCTAGAAAGACATAGACAGAAAGGAGGCAGTTCAGAGAAGGGCAAAAACATAGTGCAGAGTCTGCATCCAAAGTCATATGAGGAGAGACTAGAATACCTCAATCCTGTACAGAATACCCTGGAAGAGAGGCGGGTATTTGATAGAGACCTTCAAATACTGTACCTCAAGGGTATAAATAAGGTACAAGTGGGTAGCATCTTTCAGAAAAAAAGGTGTTGAAGAACAATGGGGCATGACATGAGGCTGGAGGGGGGTAGACTCAGAGGTAACATGAGGAAGTATTTTTTTACAGAAAGGGTGGTGGATGAATGGAACAGCCTCACAGTGGAGGTGGTGGGGGCTAAAACCATAGCAGAATTCAAGAATGCATGGGATAGGCATAGGGGAACCCTAGCGATAGGAAAGAGAGGGTAAAGCTGGAGACCAAGTAGGGTCTGCAGTTTGGTAGTAGGTAGGGAAAATTGGCAGACTAGGTGGGCCAAGTGGTCCTTATTGTCCATCAATTTCTATGTTTCTATGAAAAAGAAATTATCTAGTGCTGTTTTCACCAGAAATATACATTCTAAAGGTGCATAAGTCTCCACACTCAGCAGATTTCATGGACTGCGAGATCGCCTTCTGCTGGAGTTTCTACTGCTGATGACTAACAAATACTGCTGCTTTCAGCTCTTACAGCATATTAAATAAAATATAGGGCACCAACACAAACAGATCTATAAACAGAAATGAACAGCAGGGATGCCAGGGATTAACGCTGGTTTGCCAGTTACAGCTGAGACATGGATTGAAGTTAGAAGCACAGAATTAATTATTAATACATCTAATATGCAGACTTTTCTTGTACTTTGGTGGGGGGCTGTTGGCTGGGTGGGGATGGTTAACAAGCAATGTTTAGGAGTCAGACTCACAGTAAATCAATGAGTGTCCTTACTGCTTAACTGATTCAGCTTGAGGCAGCTATTCTGAGCAAGTTTAAGCATAGACTATTTCAACAGATAGATAGATACAGTAGATAGATAGATAGATAGATAGATAGATAGATAGATAGATAGATAGATGATAGATAGATAGATAGACAGACAGACAGACAGATAGATAGACAGACATATGCTCTTAGGCCCTGTCCACACTATGCCCTCTGTAATGTTACAGAGGGTCCAAACCGTTACTGCAATGGTTTGTGTTCACCCTGGTAACATTACAGAAGGTGTTTTCAAAACAGTTACAGAAACCTGTTGTGATGTGGTTTCTACAATGGTTTTGGTAACGCCAAGACTCCTAGAATTCTGCAGCCACAGAATTTTGCACAGAACTTGCAACCTACTGCAGAACTTCTGCAGTGCCACATAATTCACTGTTCTTGGTAATTCTTTATTAATATTTCCATTTATCCATAGAACCTGGTTCCCTTCCCCTCTATTTATATCCCAAACCCCTCTATGGTCAGCATGTGATGTTATCAGTGCTATCACATCATACATTAGCTAATGAAATGGCTGCATTCTGCCAAAGAAATGAATAGACACTTATCTACCACAGCTCCCACTGCCTGAAGCGGTGGCACAGCACATCAGGCATGATGATATTTGCTCAGCCTGCACTACAGCCTAATACAATTTTCAGTCTTACGTTATTACACTACGGCCAACTTAAACAAAACCTTGACAATAGCATGGACCTGTTAAGTCCAAACCTTACTTTGTACAAACTTATTTTTGCCTTTAAGTTATAGAGATGCCATCTGAAATGAATAACTGGTAAAATGAATTAACCTGTCATTTTTAAGACAAAAAAGTAATTATGCCTAGAAAAGTGGAATATAATAATGTGTAGACCTGTTGAAAGAATAGACCTGTTAAATAAATAATTGTGCTGCACACATTTTGCCAGGGCTATTGATTATATATTGTCATTGGTTGATAGAATCACCTAAAAATTATGGAGAAATGTTGTGTGCAGGGCCAGCTGTTGGACCAGAGGGTAGCATGTTGTGTTCCCATGATGACAACTCAGGTTCAGAGATTAGCTCTGGGAGCTGGCTGGGCAGCACAAGGATTGGAGGAACACATCACTGCTCTGAGCCTGGGGAGGTATGGCGCAGTGTTCTGTCACACGGGGGACACATTGTGATGGACTGGAGAGCTTTATCTCACAATGGGTTCACATGCATGTCATGGCCTGATGGTGTTATGTAGTGTGTCAGGGGAAGCAGATTGGCATGAAAAATTCATTTTGCAATATCTCCTCTATTCTGTTTATTCCATTTCCAAAGGGACCTGTATGAATGAGGATACAATTTCATGGTAATTAAAATAAATAAATATATATATATATATATCTAGATAGATAGATAGATAGATATATACACACATACAGTATCTCTCTTGCTCTCTCACTAATATATATATATATATATATATATATATATATATATATATATTAGAGGCAAAAAACTCAGTTTAATGCATCAGTTAGGGTTGTTCTGCAGTGACAAAAGTGAGGAAATTCGGTGTTAGGGTTGAAACCCCACTTGGACCCCTCCAGCCCACCCACCCAACCGGCATTGGGGTCCGTGTTGGAGTCATTGGCCCTAACTCTCACCCCATCACATGTGTAAAGAAGGTGAGGAATAGGAGAATGGGGTGAGAGTTAGGAGTGATTACCCCAAAGCGCACCCTGATGCCGGTTGGGGGGTTGGGCTGGAGGGGTCCAAATGGGGTTTCAACCCTAACACCGAATTTCCTCACTTTTGTCGCTGTGGAACAACCCTACCTGGTGCACTAAACAGAGTTTTTTGCCTCTAATTTCCCTTCATTTTGAGAATGATGATGAGAAATAATGAAAGAATGGGAAGCGGCGGGAGTGTGGGGCCTTTTGGGCCCCACCCCTCCCCCACGTGATGCGTGCTGTGGCACAGTACCACAATTGTAAAGGCAAATGGTAACAGTAACAGCAACAGTAGCAGCAAAGAAAACAGAAATGCACATGGAAATGCAAGCACATATGGAAACAGAAACTGTAATGTGCACAGGCACAGTAACGCAATTACAAATGCAAATGGCAACAGTAACAGCAACGAAGTCACAAAACGAAAAAGAAATGGTAAAGCAAATGAAAGGGTTGCCATAAATACGAATGGCAATTGGCACAGGGATGCAAACTGAAATGCAAACACAAACAGTAGGGGAAACTCAAATGATAACAGTAACGCAAACGCAAGAGCAAACAAGAACGCAAAGGGTAACAGACGCAGTGGCGCACACGGGAACAGAAATGCCAATGGGTACATAAAAGCAAGTGGAAACAGTAACTGTAAAATTAACAGAAGTGCATACCCTGTTTTTCCCCAACAGCTGCATAGAGAGAAACACAGTGTGCACAAAGATGTATGCATAGCAATGGGCCTCGGAGCAGAAAATGAGCTGTTGGAATACTAAATTGCTTATATCTCAGGAACCATACAACGTAGAAATAAAATTTAAATGTCAGATGAATCATGCACTTCCTGACTATGTTTTGGCCTATGGCTATCGTATTTATGATGAAAGTTCCGTATCTCACACCGTTTTCAAGATATGAGCCCCAAAAGGTGCGACGTACGCCACCATGTTAGTCTATGGGAAAAAAGTCAACTTCGGAGTACTGTGACTTGGCAGCCATGCAAAGTTTTTTCACCAAGCCACTGAAAGGCACATCTGTGAGATGTTGGCTGCCTTCCTTCCAAATTTCAGCCCAAAAGACCAAACAGTTCTTTTGCAGCAGGGTGACAAAGAACTCCTGTCATTTTGGCCATAGTCTGGAAAAGTACTGTTGAACTTTGCGAAAACTTTCGTAAAACAGCACGAAAGTGTTGCATGTGCGACACTACTTTGCAAAAGTACTTTTTCCAGGAATTTGAAAAGCATATTTCTGGGATGTTTTACCCCAAAATAAAGACATGCCTAGCATCTTCAGGGTCCGACTAGGTGAATACAAAAAGAATTAGGTTGCTAGAGGGTCCCAAATTAAAATGGCAAGCATTTTCTGATCACCAACTGAAAACAAAATGGTGGATTTGCGAAAGTAAAAAGGCCATTTGTGAAAGTAAAAACTGCATTTGTGACACTTTTGAACTTTTCGTTTACTTTTCCCATTGACTTATAATGAGAACTTGTTTTTTGAATAACTTTTGATCCGTTTAATATTTTTTCATGAAATTTTCGAAAGGCACACTGGGCACCCTGGCCGCATGTTCCCTGAAGTTTTTTGACCACTCGAGCAAACCGTGCAACCTGTAGGTGCGAGCAAAGAATTCACCCGAAAGCATAAATGTGCATGCAGATCTGACTTAATAACTCCGCAGTCATATATCCAACCAGTACGAAAGTTGGCAGACCCCAATATGTTTGGTTCTTGATTATGCTTTCCAACTTTCAGGCAAATCCATTGAATGGTGGCAAAGTTATTAAGGTGCAAAGTTTGACCCTTTAAGCTTAAAGTGCTTCTCAACCCTAACTATGGTAGCACTACTGTGCTGCCATAATATATATATATATATATATATATATATATATATATATATATACTGTATATATATATATATATTTATATATACACACATACACACACACACAAACACACTCATGCGCACATATTTGTATGTATGTTACAAACTGCATATAAATATGTAAGTGATACACAGTGAGGATCTATGCAATAGGCCAGGACCTTAAGGGATATCAGATTTTTTTTTTTTGTGCTTTTTTAGGCATGAAATTATTTCTGTAAGTCTGTTATTTTTTAAATTACTGTTACTTTGCTTTCCCCCATCCTGATTGCTATAACCACTGCCATGGACGTGAAGTCGGGATGACAAGCTGACACTGCGATGTGGTAGTTCGTAAGTGCAATAGAACTTCTGCAGAAATTACAAACCACCGACACAGAAGTTCTGTGGCAAATGGTAATCTTGCCGCAGAACTTGGTCCCAACGTGCCACAGAAAAGTAAGGGCCTTGGGTAATGCTTTCATTTCTGTAACATTACCATTCACAGTGTGGATACGTGAGTGTTTAGCATGCAGTCACCCAGTATACCTTCATGCAGTGTGGCAGTGCTCTGGTGCATGCTGGCAGGTAAACAGGAGGCAAACCAGGAAGTAAAGCAATGTAGATCACAACTGGTGTTCACAGTGAGGTTAAGCCCAAGCAAACAGTGCCTGGGTATTTGTTGCTACCCCTCAAAAAACATTTTTCCTGCAGCTGAATGCCTCACATTAGCAGAACTTTTGCAAAAGATGTTTGCTGCACTGAAATACTTCACCAAATACCAACATTTTGGTTTACTGCTGCCAGAACTGAAAGTGAGCAGCAAACTGTGCTGAAAGTGGCATTAGTGTCAGAACTCTTTTGGCTGCTGTTGTAGCCTTTGGACTTGGTGCAGAACTTTATTGATGCAGCTGCACTCAAACAATTTGTTGAAGCACTGTGGTGGCAGCAGCTGTATCCATTGTGGCAGGACTGTGGTTGTTCTTTCTGTGACCCCAAGACCTGCTGTGACCCCAAGACCTGCTGTGAATGTGGTGTCTGTTACAGGTCGCAAAATATTGAGACACAAGTGAGGTTGCTGTTGCTGTAGCCCAAACATTCCAGCTGCATTGGTGAAGAGGCAACACTGGTGTGTGGCTTGCTAGTTGGTGGACAAGATCCTGCCTGTTTTCTTTCCAACCATAAGTGACTGTGGTTTCACCTGGTCAGATGAAGCCACAAAATTATTAGTGGATTTCTGGACCCAGGAATGGGTTCAGTCAGAGCTGGCAAGTGTCAGGTGGAACACGAAAGTGTACCAGAAGGTATCAGAGTTTCTCTTTAAACACAGCACTGAAAGGAGCAAAAAACAGTGCCGTGACAAAATAAAACAAATGAAGGTATGCTACCACAAGACCGTGACAGCAACAGTCACTCTGGCAGTGGGTGTGTGGTGTATCCCTTTTATGACCAGCTGGAAAAAATCCTTGGCACAAACCCTAGTACTGATCCCCACTATGCCCTGGAGAGTTCTGCGGTAGAATTCGAGGATGAAGGTGATGAAACAGGGGACTTGTGCCAGCTGAGCGGTGCTGATGCTGATGCAGATGCTGATGGTGAGTCAGGAATGTGCAATGTCCATCGTTATTGTGTGTGTGTGGGGGGGGGCTGGTTGTTGTTGGTGGGTGTGGTATGGTGAGGATTAACATGATGCCTCTTTAGTGCATTTATACTGAATTGCAGCACCACTGAATACTGAATTGTAGCACCACTCATGGCATCAGTTTCCTTGTTGGTTTCGAGTATATTTGGGGTGGGACAGTGGTGGGAGCAACAATGCATCTGGTCAGTATTTTTTTGTTTATACACTGTGTATGGGTGTTTTTTGCATGGGGGTGGGGGTGGGTTGGCACGCCCATGGTACCAACTTATGGAAGGTTATGGCAACAGTGGTTTTGGGTGCTTTTACTATGTTGTCTTGGTGGAAACTCCACTTTATCATCACATGGGTGTGGAGATGGTGTGGAGATGGTGACATGAGTGGGGTGGGGAGGGGCATGTGGTGCTGGCATGAAACACTGTGCCCTTTAACTGAACTTACTTTTTTAGTGCAGCTTTTGCCTCTGGCATTTTTTGTTTCAACATGTGGAGAATGCTGATAGGCCCACTCTATTATTGCAGATAATGAACAAGACTATGACACGTCCATGGACAATTAAATAATGGAGGCATCGTGTGCATTATCTGCAGTGCCAGATGAGACCCCAGGAACCTCTAATGATACAGCCAGTGGTGGCAGGAGAAGAGCTGCTAAGAGTCCAGTTGAATGGGAGACTCTTATTAATTTGAGAAAAAGGCTACCAGAATGGCAGAATCAATTGGGGCAGTCCTTGAGCCTACAAGACAGATGCTGCAGTAACAGCATAGAGAGCTGTTGGAATTAGAACGGGAGTGGGTCAGGGAGGAGGGAGAAATGGAGAAGCAGTAAAGGAAGCAGGAGGCAGAACACAATGCCCAGTTCTTTAATAATATGTTTAGATTATTATCTATGCATTTCCAACCATCTTATCCCACTGGCATGGCTCAGGCACTGAGTAAAGTCCCGTTAGGAAATACAGCTGCTGGTGCCTCAACAAGCATGTTTTCTGGCATGCCCAACAATGCTATGGTAAATACTCCAACCCAGGTCACCACTCTGCATGGCAATATGGCCACAGCTCCCACCTCTAGCATGTCCTCAAATGCCATGTATCCACAATGGCATGGGGTCATAATGCCTCATACCAAAACAGCACATCATGTACCACACTGTAAATACAGTGGATATATTGCTGCTGCTGTAACACAATGCTGAAACACAGTTCGGCGAACAACATCCATGGAGTTCTTTGTTTTCTGGGGGCTGTCTTTAAATATGGAGGGCCACCTGTGACCCCCGTAAATATAATCAGTTCTAGGGGTTGATTATAGTTTTTTGGGGGGGGTTCAATGACAAGGGGAAACACCGGCAGGGGAGAAAAGAAAATTGCACAATGCGGTTTCGTAAAAGTCTGGGTCCGGGATTCGAGCCCCGGTCTACAGACGCATAGCTACCTTGAACTGATGTGGCTCATCCCATTGAGCCATGGTGGCAGCTCAGTGGACCACCTCCCCATTAGTGGTCTTGACCTCTGCATCACTCCTCCCAACCACCCATGCATGACAGGGTACAAAACCGGGTGCAACATTTGTGCCTTGCTGAGTTTGTTACCCTGTCGCGCTAATACACCGCACTATATGTGATACGCGGTATTCCATGCATAGTTCTGTTCACTCCATATTCACCCGGAACCATCTGCAACCCAGTTAGGGTACTCCCCTAGCAAGGCAATGCTGCTTCACGTGCCTCTTTAATAATGCCTTCCAATACCATGTTACAGCCGCCCAGTCTAATCCTCAACTGGGCAGCATGGCCCCCGGTGCCACTACAGAATGCCCTCTACTGTCATGTTTCAGGCACAAAATAATGTAACCCCTCAACAGGGAAGCACATCCCCAGCTATCTCTTCCAGCATGCCATCTGTGTGTAATACCAAGACTTATGGTGCTGGGAATAGTGACCAGCAGTTTGCTGTCCCCACATCGGCTGTTTCCAGCTTCATACAGGATCTTTATAGCGAAGATTTCCAGTGGACCACACTGTGAGGACACATGATGTTTGTACTCTCTGCTGTTTAATGCCATGTTTTTTTGTGGCACTTGTTATCACTATGAAAAACAAAGCAGTGTTATGTTTCTCTCTTATCAACCCCTTCCCCCTATTCATGTGACTCAGAGAAACAAGTTCAGAATATTAGGCTATTGTCTTTATTTACCAACAGTTTGCTTGTTTGTGAAACTGATAAAAAAATGTAATGTTAAATGAAAATAAAAAACATAGAAACCTAGAAGTTGATGGCAGATAAGGACAGCAAGGCCCATCCAGTCTGTTCATTTTTTTCTACCTTATGAATGTGCCATAGGCCTTTGCTCTGTCAGTGGCCTATCTATTCATACTCATCTGCATTGCTCCCTTATGCCTCTCCCATGCCTGTTTGAAGCCCTGCACTATCTTCATATCCACCACTTCCTGAGGTAGGCCGTTCCATGCATCCACCACCCTTTCTGTGAAAAAGAACTTCCTCATCCTTTAATCAGCCTCCCTCTAATCTCATGCTGTGTCCTCTTGTCCTGGTATTTTTCTTATATTGAAACATGTTAGACTCTTTCACCTTGTTTATGCCGTTAAGGTGTTTGAATGTTTCGATCATAACACCTCTCTCTCTCCTTTGCTCTAGGGTATACATATTGAGCTCCATTAATCTGTTTTCATATGTTTTCTGAAACAGTCCCTGCACCATTTTGGTTGCCTTTCTCTGGACTGCCTCCATTTTGTTAATGTCCTTGTGAAGGTGCAGCCTCCAGTACTGCATGCAGTACTCCAGATGGGGCCTAACCAGTGTCTTGTAAAGAGGGATTATTACCTCCCTCTTACGACTTGTGATACCCCTACTAATATACCCCAACATCCCCCTAGCCTTATCTACTGCTTTAGTGGTCTGCTTGGATGATTTCAGGTCATCTGTGATGATGATATCCAAGTCTCCTTCTTCCCTTGTGATTGCCAGCAACTGCCCTCCCAACCTATTGGTGGCTTCAGGGTTTCTCTTCCTTATGTGCATGATCTTGCACTTCTTTGCGTTAAACTTCTTTGCGTTTGTTTGTACAGAGGGATAATAACTTCCTGTTTTCTACTGGTGATGCCTCTCCCTATGCATCTCAGTATCCCCCCAGCCCTCCTTGCTGCCCTCTCACATTGCTTGCCCACCTTTAGGTCATCTGATATGACTACCCCCAGGTCCCTTTCCATTTTTGTTGTTGTTAGTATCTCACTCCCCATTGTGTATTCTTCCCCTGGGTTTTTGTTTCCCAGGTGCATTACTTTGCACTTCTTAGCATTGAATCTAAATGGTCAAATGTATGGCAGCTTAGATTCAATGCTAAGAAGTGCAAGGTATTGCACCTGGGAATCAAAAACCCAGGGGAAGAGTACACAATGGGGGGTGAGATACTAACAACAACAAAAATGGAAAGGGACCTGGGGGTAGTCATATCAGATGACCTAAAGGTGGCTAAGCAATGTGAGAGGGCAGCAAGGAGGTCTGGGGGATACTGGGATGCATGAGGGAGAGGATCACCAGTAGAAAACGAGAGTTATTATCCTCTGTACGGACAGCTGGTCAGACCCCATCTGGAGAACTGCGTGCAGTTCTGGAGACCCAATCTCCATGAAAGACATAGACAGGATGGAAGCTGTCCAGAGGCAACTAAAATGGTGCAGGGTCTGCACAGAAGACATATAAGAGAGACTAAAGGAGCTTAATATGTATAGCCTCGAGGAAAGGAGGGAGACGGGGGGACATGATAGAAACTTTCAAGTACCTCAAGGGAATCAACAAAGTCCAAGAGGGTAGCATCTTTCAAAAAAAGAGGTGTGCAAGAACAAAGGGGCACAATTTGACGATAGAGGGGGGTGGCTCAGAGGTAATTTAAGGAGCTATTTTTTCACAGAGAGGGTTGTGGATGCATGGAACGGCCTTCTGGAGGAGGTTGTGGAGTCAAAAACAGTGGTGGAATTCAAGCATGCATGGGACAGTCATAAGGCCATTCTAGGAGGTGGGGGTAGGAAGAAGTAGGCTGCTGGTTAACTAGGATCTGCAGCTTATCCAGTAGGTAGGGAAACGGGCAGACTGGGTGGGCCAAGCGGTCCTTATCTGCCATCAAACTCTATGTTTCTGTGTTTCTATGTAAACCCCAGTTGCCACTCTTCTGACCATTTTGCCAGTTTATCCAGATCTCCTCTCATTCTGCCCACCCCATCTGGATCTTTTACTCTGTTGCAGATCTTGGTGTGATCTGCAAACAGACCAACCTTACCCTCCAGTCGATCAGCAATGTCACTGATGAAGATGTTCAAGAGGAAAGGCCCCAGGACTGATCCCTGAGGTACCCCATTTGTGACTTGCATCTCATCTGACTGTATACCATTTACCACCACTCTCTGTTTTCTGCCCACCAACCAGTTTGCCACCCAGCTGATCAACTTATGACCCACCCGAAGCCTACCCATCTTATTAATCAATCATCTATGTGGAACAGTATCAAAAGTTTTTTTGAAGTCAAGGTAGGCGACACCAATCTGGCCCAGTGACGTTGAGGGTTGAGGCACTGGATGCCACACCTTGTGCTGCGCCGGCAACCCGGGTTCGGGAGTGAGCTTGGGCACTGGGGGATGGCAGGGGCGGGACAGGATTGAGTGCCTGATGGGCTACTCTCCTCCCCGGGGGGGGAGGTCAGGGATTGCCTGGCATGCCAGCGGCTCTTGGTGGAGACTGGGGGTGCTGTAGCATGCTGAGCCACACGTAATCCATGTGCCCTGATGCAGGCAGGGGTTGCCTGTATGCCTTGTGTCGAGGACGTGCACATGCATGGGAGGGGGGCGGGATCTTCTGAACAAGGAAAAGCCTGGTCTGAGGGGTAGGCGACGGCACCTGCCCCCATGCCCAAGGCTGAGTCTATCCTGCCTGGCCTTCCAGGTTCCTCCACCTGGGTCCTCTCCCATGTTGGAGTCTGTCTAAAAGTGCACCCAAAGAGGAGGGGCAGCCCGACCCCAGAGGGTTAAGACGGGGGTGCCGATCATGGACAGAGGAAGAGGGAGAGAGGAGGCACAGGTAGGTGGACTTCAGACAGAGCAGGAACAGGCAGGATGCCTGAGAGATGCCCCCCAGACTGTGACCGGAGGGAAAAAGAAATTAAAACCAAAAAAAAAGAAAAGTATGTGACACCATCTGCACCCCTTTGGTCCACCACTCTGGTTACCCAGTCAAAGAAATCTATGAGATTAGTTTGACAGGATCTTCCTGTTGTAAAGCATTGCTGTCTTGGATCCTGTGCTCCTATGGATTCCTGGTGTTGCACTATCCTTTCCTTAAGGAATGCCTCCATAATCTTGCCCACTACTGAGGTAAGACTGGCTGGTCTGCAGTTCCCTGCCTCGTCCCTGCTATCACTCTTGTGGGGTGGGATCACATGAGCCCTTCACCAGTCTTCTGGGACCTCTCCTCTGCTCAGAGACTCACTAAACAGTTCTGATAATGATTCTGCTAGTTCCACCCTTAGCTCCTTTAGTACCCTGGGATGTATGCTATCCAGTCCCATTGCCTTTTTCACCCTGAGCTTAGCGAGCTCTTATAGGACCCTTTCTTTTGTAAAGGGACTTGTTCACACCTCCCTGCCCCCCTATGTCCATGGTGCTGAGTTGTGGGCCCTGCCCCACCTTCTCCTCAGTAAATACTGAGCAGAAGTGTCTATTTAGGATAGATGTTTTTTCTTGGTCCTCCTCCAAACACTTCCCCTTACTCCCTTTGAACTTAGCAATGCCCCCTCTGGACTTTCTCCTTTCATTAATGTATCTATAGAAAGTCTTATCCCCTTATTTTACTGTTTGTGCAAGTGTTTCCTCAGTTTGGGCCTTTGCCTGCCTTACTGCCTTCCCTGCTTCCCTTAGGGAAGTTGGGTATGCCTCCCTATCTTCGTCCCTCTGCATTCCCTTATATTTCCTGAAGGCCAGCCTTCTGGCTCTGGCCTTTTCTGCAACTGTTTTTGAGAACCAAAGTAGTTTCCTCCTTCTTTTGCTCTTGCTTTTCTCCCTACCACAATGGGATGTTGCTCCTCTACCCCTTCCACCTGAACAAGAGGCTAATAAAAGAAGAAAGGGGCTGATTAGAGAAACTTGGCTCAAGTCACCACGAAAGGTGGCTTGTGCCAAATGCCATTGCGACATGGACCCTACACCCTATTCTAGAAGAGGCAGGGTCTCCGCAGCTAAGTCCTGCAACTTGCGACATGCGGACAGGTACGCTAACCTAAGGGAGTACCCGAGGGGCATGTCACAAGTTTCAGCCCCCCCACAAGCGTAAGTGCCCCCCCAAAGCCCCACAGGGTAGCTGTGTCCCCCCATCCAGTCCCCTACCCAAATTTATTGCCACAATGGATAATATAAAAAAAGACCCGAGATCCCTGGTAGTCTAGTGGCCCCCCACCTGCCCCACCCAGCAGTGCCAGTCCACCCACATCCTCCCCCACCCATCCCCAGCCAGCGACTGGCACTCACCTTCATGGCCAGCCACTGACTGAGCACCACATGAGCACTTACTGTATAGACACGCTCAGAAATGAATGAGTATACATTTATTTCTGAGCATGTCTATACAGTAAGCGCTCATGTTGAGAGGTGGGCTGTGCCAGTCGCCGGCTGGGGATGGATGGGGGTACAGACATGATTCACTGCTGGGTGGGTGGTGGAGGGCCACCACACTATCAGGGATCTTGTTTTTTAATTATCCATTTGCGGCAATAAAGTCCAGTCTGGGACTGGATGGGGGGACACACAGCTGTCCTGCAGGGCTGATGGTGGTGTGGGGTTTGGGGGCACGATGTGTGTGGGCTGCCCTGCAGGGCATTTACAGTGTGGGGCTCTGGGGGCTGGGGGTGCATGATGCCCAGCTGGGCACCTCTGCTATGGGGGATCGGGGGCTGTGAGGGTTGTGGGCTGTCCCGTGGGGTGACGACGAGGGTGGTTTGGGCATGGGGGGCACATTGTGGAGTGGGTGCAGTGGGTCTACAGAATCCTCAGAGGGCGTTAAGTACAGTTATGCCAGCTAAATGCTGGTGTAACCTACATTGCTGGTTCTCCTCTGGGGGTTCTTGTAGAATCCCGACATTGGGGACTTTGTTGCTTCTCTACTTGAATAGGGTGCATCTGCTGCCGTAAACCCTCTAGCTCCATGTCACAGGGGGTTTATGGTACAATTGCTGGCGTAACTGCTCTTTGGTGCAAGTGGCCTACAGCATGTCACAGGCCACATTGTAGAATCCCACAAGTCGCAACTGCTGGTGTAAGTTGCTACTTGTGCCATTCGTCTTGGCACAAGTGCTGTTACGCCATGCATATCTCTTTTAGAATCGGGCCCACAGAGTTTATTGCTGCATTTCTAAAGTGATGCAATAATTTCATTTGTTAATGGGCACAAGATGTATGCCTTTTTTGGGGGTGTACCTGATTCAGTTCATAGGGTGGTGATGCTGCCTGTTTGCTTTGAAGTGTTCCATGTGCTAATAGTTGTGTGGCAGACACTTACATCCAGATTCTACTGCTGTGTACCTGCCGGTGAAAAGAAACAGAGATCAGTGGTGCTAAGACTGTAGGTCAACTATGTATATTTTCATTTGACAAAAAGTTGGGAAATCATTATAAATGAGTGAATATAAACTCATTGCTTTTTAATTTGAGGAACTACAAAGTGCACAACAAACCACTTTTTTTTTTTAGAAATGTGGTTAAGTTCTCAAAGTTGAAATGATGTGTAGCGAGACAATGTTATGCTTAGAGCGGTGGTACAAATATTTCTGTTACGTTCTGATTGATTCATATTTAATACTGTTTTCAAGGCTGTTTTAAGGCAGTGTTACATGAATTTTGACACTGTGAAACCATAAAGTACATGTTTTCACCACATGATGACTTTTGAAGTATGTCACACAACTGGGGACATTGTATGTGGTGTCGAACTACAGAAATGCACAAAGTTTGATGCATGAAGCTGTACTGTTATTATTTATTTTTTTGGGGTGGAGTGCTTCCACAAATCATGGAAGTGCAGGAATAAAGACAGCATTGCTGGAACTGTTCAAGAGTTATTTTGTTTTTGGTTGTGCTGTATGCATATGAGAAATGAGATTATGACATTGAAGAGTTGAGTAGGATGCTGTGAGGTGGTTTGGGGTAGGGTGGTATGGGAAACTATGGGGAAGGGTGCTCTTAATGGGATCATTGCAGGCAAAAAAAACAATGCAAGTACTAAGAAACAATACAAGAAACTGTTAACAACTGGTATGAATTGCAATAGTGGAGGGGCATAATTTACTTGATTTAATAATCCATGAGGTAGTCAGCTAGGACATCCCTAATCATTGCTGCATGTCTACTCTGGGCAGTCACTGACATTTCCTCATCAGGTGCACTGTACGGCTCACTCAGTTGTAGGAATATGGAATATGTCTGTTCCACTGTCAGTTGCCCAACTGTCAATAAATTACTCTGCCTTTTTTTCACAGAGATTGTGCAGCACACAGCATGTGCCAATGACATAGGGGACATTGTTGAGGCTGAAATCACTGGGCTTCAAGAGGTAACACCACCTACCTTTCAGGTGCCCAAAGGCACATTCCACCATCATGTGGGCATGACTCAGTCTGTAATTAAAGTTGTGCTTCCTTTGGTCTCCATAGTCGTTATACAGCTACATAAGTCAGGGAAGTAGGGGATAGGCTGGGTCCTCCAATGTAACCACAGGGACATTAACTCCAGAAATGTCCCATGGAGGTTCCATAAACAGTTTGACACTTTGTCCAAGGGTGAACAACCTGCTGTTTTGGAAGACCCTTACATCGTGGACCTTGCCTGGCCATCCTACATTGATGTCTATGAAGCAATGCAAGGGGTTTGAACTATAAACTAGATAAACTAAAATGTAGAATTCATCTAGAAAAATTTGATGTTGTTTCAATTTGTGAAACTTGGGGAAATGATAAATCACCTTGGGATTTTAATATACCTGGCTTTACTTTATATAAGTTAACCAGATTTAATAGAAAAGGTGGTGGCGGTGCCATTTATGTAACCAGTAGTTTAAATTCCAATGACATCTCTGAAAATATCAAAGATCCTGATATACAAAAACTGAAACTGTTTGTCTAAAGGTGTTCTTTTCTACTTCTGATTTCATTATTCTTGGATGCTGTTCTCACCCACCTAATTCAACTGTGGATGTTTTAGAGGCTATATTGCATGAAATGGAACTGGCCAAATCACTGAGAAATGTTGTGATTACTGGGGACTTTAATATGGCAGATACTAATTGGACTAATTTCTCAGCAAATAATAGCTTGGGGAATAGATTATTAAATACATGTATCCAATTAGGAATTAAGCAATGTATAACAGCTCCTACGAGAAGAAATAATGTATCAGATCTCGTTCTAGCAGATGATGATCTAATAATTGATAATATTAAAATTACTGAGCCAATTGGAAACAGTGATCATAATACAATAACATTTAGTATTAAAAAGGACTTTGTTTATACTCTGAATATAACAGTCATATATTTATATGACAAAGTTGATCGTATTGGCAATAAACAAGATGTTACAGAACTAAATTGGGAATCAGCATTATTAATCACTTCCCCACAGCATTGCTGGGAATCTTTTAAGAAAATCATTTATAGTCTAAGAGATCAGTATATTCCATGCAAAATAAAAATCCCCAATCACAAAAAAGCACCACAATGGATGAATCAAACTATTAAAAGATTAATTAAAAAAAAAAACAAAGAAAGTACAATGCTTTTTTAAAAAATAAATCACCAATGCACTGGAATTCTTACAAAATTCTTCAAAACAATTGCAAAAATATGATCAGAAAAGCTAAATCTAGGTGGGAATATAATTTGGCATGTAATGCAAGTAAAACAAACAATTAGGAATTTTTTTCTTATATAAATTCAGTAAAAATAATAAAAGTCCAGTTGGTCCATTATTAGACAATAGTTACATTATTTTCTATGACTCCAAAACAATGGTGGATTTACTTAATACCCAATTTTGTAAAAACGTTACTGATATATTAAAGTGATAATTCAGTTTTGACTTTATCTGATTCTATTAGTGATACACCAATTAGTTTTTCTAAAGATACCATTCACAAAAACTTGTTAACCCAACAAGGTAAATATAGTCCAGCTCCTGACAATATACCTGGCCATCTATTATTTTTATTGGCAGACATTTTGGCTGAACCCTTGAAATTAATTTTTAATTTTTTTCTTGCTGAATGTTACATCCCACAAGGTTGGAAGGATGCTTATGTTGTCCCAATACACAAAAAAGGGCCAAAAAATAGGTGGGAAAATTATCGTCCCATAAGCCTTACTTCTTCAGTCTGTAAAATCCTTGAGAGTATAATGAAAGACATGATTGAAATTGTTTTGAGTGTTTGTGACTCTGAACAACATGGGTTTAGAAGTGGACGTAGCTGCATCACTAATTTGATGTGTTTTTATGAAAGCATTAGTTCTCTCATGGATAATAAGACTCCCTGTGATATCATATTTATAGACTTTAGTAAGGCATTTGATGTATTGCCACATTGGGCGCTATCTCAAAAACTCTGTAAATTTAACATCAATACCTCTTTGATAAAATGGATATTGAACTGGTTACATTTCAGGACTCAACAAGTTATTATTAATGGAATAAAATCAGATAGCTGTTCTATCTCCAGTGGTGTGCCACAAGGATCTGTCTTGGGACCTTGCCTTTTTCAAATATTTATTTCAGATGTTACTAAGGAATGTTCATCAGTTAATATTAAGTATGTGGATGATATTAAAATTGGGGGTGTCTGTACATTGGCTTCAGATGTACAAAGTATTCAGAAAGATTTAAATTATATCACCAAATGGGTTAACAAATGGGGTATGAAACTGAATATGTCCAAGTGTAAAGTTATGCACCTGGGGCTTTCAAATTTACATAATCAATATATTTTGGGTGGCACAAACTTGACTCAAACATCAGATGAAAGGTATTTGGGAATTATGATTTCTGATGATTTATCATATAATAAACATATACATGAAATCATTAATAGATCTAATAAGATCATTTGGTCTATTTTTCAAAATATTACAGCCAGAGAGCAGACTGTATTGCTCCCTTTATTCAGAGCATATGTTAGGCCACAGTTGGAATATGCCTCTCAGCATTGGAATCCATACAAAAAATCAGAATGTCAACTGCTGGAGGGTGTACAGAGGAAATTCACAAAAAAATAATCTGGTTTTGAAAAAATTCCATATTGTGAACATATTGACACTTTAAAGCTTATGTCACTTTTAACTCGTTACCTTCGAGGTGATCTTTTAATTTTGTATGAAATCATTAAAGATCCATATCTCATGTGTGAAATGGGTCTTGAATTTAAGGATCATTCCTATGAATTCAGAGGACATCCATTACAGTTGCTCCAGAAATCATTTAATTGCAATAATAGAAAATATTTTAATACTGTAAGGGTAATCGGCCCTTGGAACAAATTGCTACTCTATGTGGTTATTAGTGAAACAAAGAATATGTTCAAACATCGATTAGATGTATTGATAAACTCTGGTTACAAATTGACTTATTTTTCACTGGCTTAGTATGGGAGCATTATGGGTCTTGTCCTTCTAGCTCCCTTAACTGACCTTAGTATGAACCTTAGTATGAACCAATACCTGTAGTCCACAAGAGCCTGCATAACTATGGAGAAGTATGACTTCTGGTTGAAGTACTCTGTGGCCTTTCCAGGGGGGCATATAATTGGGAAATGGGTACTATTCACGGCAGTGCCACAGCTTGGGAATCCCCAATCCTTCTCAAAGCCCTGCACAACATCATGCACATTCTGCACCCTCACCACTTTTGGCAGAAGTACATGTACTATGGCCCAGCAGACCGCGATAACTGTTGCTGCAACAGTGGAAGGACCAACCCCAAACAAATGCATCAACCTTTTGTAGTCCACATTTGTAGCAAGGCACCACAGCACTATTGCAACTCTTTTGTCCACTGAAAATCCTGGACGTAGGTGGGTGTCCCTCCGGGAGATGTAAGGGTTGAGCTCACCACACAGATCGTTGAAGGTCTGCCTGCACATCTGAAAGTTGGATAGCCATTGCTCATCTGTCCAGGAACGTTGCACAATGTCATCCCACCAAACACTACTTTTCCTGTGTGTCCACACAGATCTGGGAACTCTGACACTTTCAAGGGTACATACAACAATATCATGTAATAGAGACACTGCATCAAGCACACCTTGATAAATAACAGCATGCCTGCACAAGGCACAATGTTGTGCAGCCATCCTTCATCTTCTGTACCTGGCATTCTGCTGCATAATTCCATAATATTGAAAAGGAAAAGATATGGAACACACTGATTTTGAAAATGCAGCCATGTTCAGCAAGACTATTGTGTCTGTCAGTATAGAAACTGTTTGGGATTATGAGATAGCTGCAACCACCACCAACTGCACTGTGGGATGTGATCTGCTCTCAAGAGGCTAAAACCACTTCAGAATCATTCAGAGTGTGGACAGGTTGTAACATTTTCAAAACTGTTCAGTGGTAGTGTGAACACACTGCAATGATACCAATCTGTAATGTTCTCAAAACATTACAGATTTTACAGATGTAGTGTGTACAGGCTATATTTTTTGAGGAAACTGCTACCCACAAATACTCTTGTCAATAATAAAGCACTGAACTCTCTCTCTTCTTTGTTTCTGTATTTGTTATTGTTGCTTCTTTAATAAATGTTTCTTTTTTGTTCCCTTCAATTGTTTACATACATTTCAGGACTTCTTGTCCCTTCATCAGAACACATTTGGGGCTGTATAGATAAACATGGAAACATAATACACAACGTTTACAATGGAATATTCTCAGTATAATAATATTTTCAAAAGTTCCAACTCAATAACATATATTATTCAATCACAATGCAGGGGGAACATACCTACTTCTTGGACTAGTACCCTCTGAAATATAACACCCTTTTAGTTTTTATTAATGTTGTGTGACCATCTGTGGCGAAAAACACAATAGGGAAAGGGAAGGGAAGTGGGGGGAGAAGAGCCGTTTGAATTACTATTATTTTAGTTTTACATTGATTTGTTATTTCAAATTCTATATATCTATTCACTTTATTAGTTTTAATCTTTTTTTTAATTTATATAAACAGTTTTTACTGGAGGCAAGTCTTTTAAAATTGACTCATATACTTTTCCACCTCTCATTTTAAAAAAGTATATCGAAAAATGCTCATATTGTTCTCTTATCAACCTTAAATCATTCTGTAAAAGCAGCTTCTGCTAAATATCCCTTTCATTTTCATCTAGTCTTGACCTGTTATGGAGAGGCACCATGCCTCATTATATCTTAATCTTTCTAAAAAAGGTTTTTTAGTTACTTGCCCCTGCTAGGGATGCATTCAAAATAAGGTACCTACCATATTGAAATGTGCTCTATAGTGTGATCCGCTTTCCCAAATTGTGCAGTTTGCTGTTAAGTTCCTGTGGTTTATAAAAACATTCCTGTGGTAGAGCTCGACATTAACTAGAATGCCGCTGACATTTCTTCTCCTTGGCTGCTTCTCTGTGCAGCTAGGAAGGGGCCGAGCCATGAATATTCATGCTCCACCTGATCATGATGACGCCACTTAGTGAAGCCTCTCATGGCTTGGTCCAGAAAGGAAATCACACACAATATACAGGGGTAAACTATTAGTGTGATTCCCCCTTCCTATTAGTATTAAAAAACTTTAAACAGAGGATTACAAGGGAGAAGTGAGGACAATAGAGGAGATGGGACCTATTAGGGAAAGGCCTTCAGAGTGAATCATTTTCCTTTACATTCCTATATTACTGCATGTACCCATACCATGTGTTCTTAGTGAATTCAATAGATGTCTGGGTGAAAGATGGTGATGGGGGAGGGGGGTTAACTATGTGATGTTGATCAACTAGGATAAGTTCTAGGTTGCAGACTATATAAGATATTTCAACCTAACTGAAATCAAAATAAATGTTTTCTACTCCTAATTCAAATTGAACTGATGAAATAATACAATACATAATTCAATACATGATTACAGTCTCTTATTATTATAAACCTGAAATTCCATCTAACATTCCAGTGCCATAGATAGTATTTTGTTATAAAGTTTAATATCCAAATTTCAGGAGAATGCACGCCATACTAGACTTTCATTTAGTCCATAGCGACTTCTGTAAGTTTTCAGTGTAAAAATCCACCATGCTTCCCTTCATCTCAAAAGGGTATTGCAGTTACCCCCTCTTGTTGGTTTTTTAATATTTTCAATAGCCATAAATTTCAGTGATGAGATTTGATGATTGTATTCATTAAAATGTTTTGCTAGTGGTGATTTCTCATCTTTACATCTTATCCGACTTTTGTGTTCTGAAATTCTGTTGTTCAGTGGTCTTGTGGTTTCTCCTACATAACATAGGGAGCAAGGACAGATAATGCAGTAGGCCACATGATCTGTGTCACAAGTTATCAGGTCTCTGATATCAAAGACTCTTTCTTGGCATGTGCTTCTGATTTGTTTTGACTTGATTCTATTGTTAGTGTATGCAGTGTCCACATGTTAAAAATCCTCTTATGCCTCTACTCAGCCATGTCTCCTCTTGTTGTTCCAGTTTCCAGTGTTGTGTATGTAACAGTTTATTCTTTATATTATTGGTTTTCCTTGCTGTAACCCATGGCTTTGTGTTGAAAATCCTGCTTGCAGCATCCGTTGATTATAGGATGTACCAGTTCCCATATAGGGTGGACAGAGCCTTAAAGGGAATGAAGAAAACAGCATCCAGTATGTGCCTCCAGTCATGTTCTTTGTGTTTTGCTTTTAGCATGCATTCAGTGTGTGACTAAATTAAGACATTTTATAAAACAAACTATGCAGCTGAATGGATGAACAGTGTGTGGTGGCATGGGGGCTTGGAAAGGTAGGGCTGGGGATGTTTTGATTTTTGCTAATAAAAAATACACAGTGCAGCTACTCCTTAATATTATTCTGTTTAAAGCATTAATAAAGTACATGACAGTACAACTACTTCTCCTTAACATTTATTGTGTTTAAAAGCACAAAAATGACATGGTAGTTACTACTGCTTTAAACACATTAACAGGAACAGCCACACTGTTTAGGTTTTTTAACAGCAACAAAAAAAATACCCCATGCTTTTCAAGCCCTCCGCCTCACTGTATGCTGTTCATCCAACCACCTACATAGTTTTAGTTTTTAAACATGTTTAGTCACACAGAACATCCTTACTTCTTGCTAAAAGAAAAACACAAAGAGACTGGATGTACCTTTCTTTCTCTGTTCTGTTCACATTGACTTATTTAAGTCAATAAGGGTAATTATCATCCAGTAAGTCTCACCTCCATAGTGTGCAAACTCATGAAAATGATACTAAAGGAAAGACTAGTGTCATACCTGGAGGACAATGACCTCCAGGATGTGAGGCAGCATGGGTTCATTTCAGGGAACTCCTGTCAAACCAACCTGATACAATATTATAACTGGGTGACAGGTGAGCTGGATAAGGGTCATGTGGTGGATGTTCTTTACTTGGACTTCAGCAAGGCCTTCGATTCGGTGCCTCATGGGCAGCTTGGGGGAAGCTAACTGGTGTATAGGTAGGGGCAAAAATTATGAACTGGATTACAAACTGGCTGAGTGGGAGGCTGCAACAGATGGTGGTGGGAGGGGAGCTCTCAACTCCAAAGTCAGTGATGAGTGGGGTGCCACAGGGCTCTGTGCTGGGACCAGTTATTTTTGGGCTCTTCATAGCAGACATTGCGCATGGGGTGGTGAGCAAGGTAAGTCTGTTCACAGATGACACCAAAATTGGAGCAGGGGTGGATTAAGAGGAGGGATGGAAGCAGCTGCAGGGGGAACTAAGCAAGCTAGAGGAGTGATCAGAGAGTTGGTAGCTTGGGTTCAATGCAAAGAAGTGTAAGGTTATGCACTTTGGGGCGAAGAACCCAAGGAGAGAATACTGGCTGGGTGTGGTTAAGCTGGGGATCACTGAGGAAGAGAAGGACCTAGGGGTAATGGTAACAGGGACCATGAACAATACTGCCCAGTGCAGGAGAGTGGTTGAAAAAGTGAACAAAATGCTGGGGTGCATAGAGAGGGGGTTTTCATCTAGGCAAAGAGAAGTGATTTTGCCCCTCTACCGGTTGCTGGTAAGGCTGCACTTGGAGTATTGGTGCAGTTTTGGAGGCCATACCTAAAGCAAGATATCAGGCTACTGGAGGGGGTGCAGAGGACAGCAACAAAGATGATATGTGGAATGGAGGGGAGAGACTATGAGAGCAGGCTGGGAGACCTGAATATGTACACCCTGGAGGATAGAAGGGACAGGGGGACATGATAGAAATATTCAAGTATCTGATGGGAATCAACAAAGGAAACAAAGGATGGAGCAGATGGGGTCTTTAATCTAAGGAGGGGGAGGGACACCAGGGAAAGATTTTGGAAGGAAATGAGGAGACACTATTTCACAGAGAAGGTGGTAGCAAAATGGAACACACTACCAGAATGGGTGGTATCATGTAAATCTGTGAACAGCTTTAAAGGGCATGGGACAGGGAGCAGGGGAGAGTGAGGGTGGGGGAGGTGGGGGCGGCACTGGGATAACAAAGGGGAGGGGTGGTGGGACAGCTGCAAACTAGGGGTGCTAGCTGCATACTCGAGCATACATAGATAGACCAGGTGGTCTGTTTCTACTGGCTCATTCATATGTTTGTATGTTCATAAGTCTGACTGTGTTTAAACTTTTCACACTTGGGTGGGCTAACCATAACTAACCACACAAAAGCAGCCCCTACAGAAATAGACATAGTGAGCCAGTCAATGGCACACAGGAGACAGCATGTTTTAATCACTGTGAATAGCAGTATAAACATAAACACTTACTCTTCTTCTAGATAGGGAGCTAAATTGCAGCAGCCAGCAGGAACATCCAAAGGAATATTCCCTAAGGTGGCATAGAGTGGTTGTGGCACTGGTCACTTGTTGAGCCAGACAGATAGCAACAGCATTTGGCAGAGAATGCCAGCAGATAGAGCAGGACACAGATTACAGGCTTTTAACCTGCTTCAAAGTCCCACTTGCAGAATCATGCCAAATCAGTTTAAAATTAAAAGAACCAATAGCGTGTGCCCAGTAGGCAGACAAAACTCCTCTTTGTGCAGCCTGTAGCTAATGGCTCCCTGATACAGATGGCAGAGAATACCCTAAGGTTAAGAAATCACCAAAGATAACTAAAACCAAAATAGGTAAAAATACAGAGAAAAGACAGAATGGGAGTAAGGACAACAAGGGTATTGAGGAAAAATATGGGGATAGGAGGGGAGTTATTAGGAGAGGAGACAGTAAAAATTGGAAGCAATGTGCACAAATGCCCACAGTCTGGTAACCAAAATCCTGGCCCTTGTGGCCCTGATGTTTGAGGCGGACCTGGACATTATCGCTGTTATTGAGGTATGGTTCACGAGGAACCATGACTGGGTTATGACAATACCAGGTTACACTTTATTCAGAAGGGACAGGGTGGGTAAAAAATGAGGAGGAGTGACCATCTACATCAGGGAAGGAATTAAGGCAGCTGAGGAATGCAGAGGCACTGTGGATCACTTTGGAGATGGAAAATGACACTGACATTCACACTGGTGTTATCTACAGACCTCCAGCCCAAGGGGAAGAGCTGGACAGGGTACTTGTAGAAGTCATCCACTGAATGACAGTTAAAATGGAGGTGCTGCTGCTAGGAGACTTCAATCTTCTGGATGTGGATTGGAGCAAACAGGCTGCAGCCTCAACCAGGAACCAGAGACATCCTGGAAGCCCTACAGGGGGCGTGCCTAGGGCAGCTAGTGACAGAGCCCACCTGAGAGGGAGTGACTTTGGATCTGGTATTCACCAACAGGGACAGAATTACAGATATAAAAGTGGGGAGCCATCTGGGATCTAGAGATGACAGTATGGTGTGGTTCAATATGAGAACAGAAGAAGAGTCAAAACAAAAGAAAGCAAGGGTCCTGGATTTCAGACTGGGCAATTTTGCAAAGATGGGGGAATGTCTTAGGAAATCACTAGCAGAGAAGGAGAAAAGGGGGATGAAGGAACAATGGGAGAATCTTAAGGGAGCAATAACGGAGGCAACAAGCCATTGCATTAGGCGAGTAAGCAAAACAAAGAGAAAGAAAAAATCATTATGTTTCTCAAAGGAAGTGACTGAGAAGGTAAGGGTGAAAAGGGTGGCATTCTGGCAGCACAAGGAAACACAGACAGAGGAAGACTGGGAACTGTATCTGGAAAAGCAGAGGTAGGTGGGCAGAGCAGTCAGAAGCGCAAAGGTGCAAACAGAAGAAGAAAATAGCTCAAGCAATAACAAAAGGGGACAAGAAATTTTTCAGGCTGGAGTTGAAACTCAGCAGAGGGAGGCAGGCAGCTGGAGCTAGAAGATAAGTACTTTCTCTGTGCTGTTTGTTTTCTTTTAGGATTGTGGTAGCATTCAATGAGATGACAATGTGTGCTGTGTAATTTAAACAGTGTTACTGCAGAACAAATGATTTTGTCTTGGCTGGGAGGAGGGGGGCATTTAACTGAGGGAGGGAGAGGTTGGGAAAAACATAGGAGGGGGAGGGGTGGTCATGTGACTCAGACCAGCCAACAGCAAGGCTGGGATCCAATTATATTCCAAAGGGGCCAGTTACCCCAAAGCCTGAGCAACCCCAAAGCTTGAGTGTCATGAAGCAGAAGTGTAGCATCTTGAATAACGTCTGCAGGGCATCAGCAGGCATGACAGCAGGCAGTGGGCCACGCTGGTAGACAGGGAAGATCCTAACTGGGAGGGCCACATATTTCCTGTACAGACATGGGGAGTCCAAGTTGGAGGAAGGGTTCCGTGGAGTGGCGTAGGACCAGGTTAAGGGAGGAGAGGATGTGCAAGAGCAGTCAAATAGGGTGGGAGATGGGAAGGGTTGTATGTTGCCAAGGATGTGGAGCAGCTATATTCCTGGGAGTGGCTTGGAGGGCAAGGGATTGTAGGGTGTGTTGGCAGGTGGGCCAGCTCTGGCAGGAAATAGGGTGGTTGAGGAGGGAACTAGAGGCATGGAGGAGACAGAATAGGGGGAACACAGCCAGAAGGGGAAATTAATGAGGCATCCAAAAGAGCTCAAAACAGGCAAAAATAAGGGGGAACTAGGAGGGACAGCAGGAGAGCCACACAAGTGGGTGCAGCCAGGGGAAGGAAGTGATGACTGGAGGAGGGTCATGCACAGGGGCATGACTAAGGCTTGGCTGGAGCAAAGATATCAACCTGAGGGAAGAGGGACTGGACTCATTCAAGGAAAGGAGATTAGCACTGCAGACAGATTCTCAGTGTTGGCTAGTCCAGAAGACCAGGGAGGAGGGAAGCTACAGTGAAGGAGCAGAGAGAGGACACTGCAGGAGAAAGGTACACAGTGGGGAGGCAGTAGACAGTACACCAAGAAGACACAGTGGTGGGGGGGGGCAGCGAGGTGATGATGATGCAGTCTCTCCAGAGAGAAGGAAGCAGCAAGGAGACAGGATGATGGGGGAAGCTGCAGGCAGCCCAGGGAAGGCTACGGATCGGGAAAGGAGGGGAGTCCAAGTAGGGAAGGGCCACATTTCAGGGAAGACATGGAGAAGTAATAGCAGAGGAGGTGGTAGCCTGGTGGATGTGTGCAAAGGGGACGTTACACAGATGAAAAATAGTTTGGAGGTGGAGGTCAGTAACCTGGTCATATTTGTGAGGGAGAAGCAAAGGTTAGGGGAGGCAAAGGGAAGGTGAGACAGGGGGGATTAGAGGGCCCTGCAAGCTGGGCAGCAGGGGAGTGGAGGGCAACAAGAGGGTGAGCAGGATAAGTGTCAGAGAGTCATAATTCTAGGGGATTCTATACTTAAGGGTATAAGATGGGGAAGGGGTGCCAGAAAAAATAACATCTGGGTAGAATGCATGCCAGGCATGACAGCCAATAGAGTGGGGCAGCATATAGGCAGATATGTGGGGAAGGTGGGGGGGGAAACTACACATTGCAGTGCACCTGGAAATGAATGATCTGGAAGGGGGAAGGTTAGAGGAGGTACAAGACAGCTTCAGGGAAGTGGGAAAACTATGCCTCAAAGAGGGAACAACAGTAGCCTTCTCAGAAGTTCTGCCAGTGTCAAGGGCTAGTACAGACAGGAAGAGAAGAATCAGTGACTTCAACAAGTTGCTGAGGGAATGGTGTGGGACCAAGGGGTATGGATTGGTGGGGGACAGGGGTAGCACTTGGGATAACACAGACCTTTATGCAGGGAGTAGGTTACAACTCAGCAGGGTAGGGTCACAGGTGCTGAAGCAGAAGCTGGGGATTTCATCAATGGGAGGTATCATTTAAACTAGGTAGGAGGGCGGGCATTGGAGCTGGGAATCACCAGGAGAGAGGGTCCAATGGATTTCCCACCACCACAGGGTCTCATTAGTTGAACAATGCCCATGTTTCACTACCAAACGGCCATTATAAGTAAAAAAAGATTGTAAGAAATGCCCCCATAGACCATATTACATCCAAGCGCCTCCCCTGTGATCATGTTATAACGTTGGCTGAGCGCTGGGTGGTGCCAGAGTGGATCTTACAATCGGTAAGTGCTAGTGTCCCTGCAGGGATGATTTTACGAGTGATTTTTAGAGAAACTGTATGTACATTTTTTTTAACAAACAGAGCAGAAGCATTTGTGGCAGATAAGGCACCAAACTGTGTGGTGCATGGGGCTAAGTTGTTGAATCTCTTTAATGAATACTTCTGTTCAGTCTTCACCAAGGAGAGGGACGGGCCGTACCTGAGAGGAAGGATGAGGTGGGAGAGGGTGGGGGAGGAGCAACCACGGATGGGGAAATCACAGTAGAAAGGGTGCTGAGCGAGTTGGCAGAAGTCCTGGCAGAGCCATTGATGGACCTGTTTAATACCTCTCTGAACTTGGGGTGTGTGCCCCTGGACTGGTGGGAAACACATGTGGTACCTCTCCACAAGAGTAGGCCCAAGGATGAAGCGGGAAACTACAGACCGGTGAGCCTTACTGCAATTGTGGGAAAACTGATGGAGACAATCTTCAACGAAAGACTGGTGCAATTACTTGAGGATAACAATCTTCAGGACAGCAGGCAGCATGGGTTTGTCTCGACTAACTTGTTTGATTTTTACAACCGGCACTGGACAGGGGAGATGCAGGAGATGTTCTCTATCTGGATTTCAGCAAGGCCTTTGACTCAGTGCTACATGGTAGGCTGACCTGCAAGTTGAAGAGTCTGGGAGCAGGGATGAAACTGGTGAGATGGGTCAAGAACTGGCTGCAGGCTAGACAGAAGAAGGTAGTAGTGGTGGGGGAGGTATCTGAACCCAGGGCAGTAAGAAGTGTTGTACCACAGGGCTCAGTGCTGGGACCGGTTCTGTTTAACATTTTCATAGCCGACATTGCAGTAGGGATTAAGAGCAAGATCAGTCTCTTCGCAGATGACACAAAGATTTGTGCCGAGGTAGATGGGGAAGGGTTCAAAAGTACTTCAGGAGGAATTGGCAAAACTGGAGGAATGGTCTCACACTTGGCAGCTTGGTTTCAATGCCAAGAAGTGCAAATGATGCATTTAGGAAGCAAAAACCCAGGACACAATTACTGGATGGAGGGTGTCCCGTAAACAAAATCCAAGGAGGAGATGGAATTGGGAGTGCTGGTAACTGGGGAGATGAACCACTCTGCTCAGTGCAGGAAGGCAGCAGTAAAGGCAAACAGGATGCTAGGGTGCATAGCAAGGGGGGATTACTTCTAGGAGTGGGGAGGTCATCTTGCCCCTGTACAGGTCCCTACTTGAAAAGGGACATCAAACTACTAGAGGGGTACAGCGAAGGGCAACAAAAATGATCCTGGGGTTAGGGGACAGACCACATGAGGAAAGACTGAGAGAGCTCAATATGTATACCCTGGAGGAAAGAAGGGAGAGAGGGATATGATGGAGACCTTGAACAGAGTAGACACCAGGTGTATGTTCAATCTGAAGGGCGGAAGGGAAACCAGGGGACATTCTATGAAGCTGGAAGGGGCAGGTTCAAGAGGGAACTGAGGAAGCACTATTTCATGGAAAGGGTGGTGGCAGGGTGAACACTCTGCCAGAGGAAGTTATATCGCTGCAGAGTGTTGGTGGCTTCAAGAGGGGGTGGGACAGATTCAAGGGGAGGGTACAAACCGGGAGGGGGGAGGGGAAGGGGGGAAGGCTTATAGGGGGCAGCTGCAGTCTAATGGACTGAGGTGCTGCACACTCAAGTAGACTAGATAGACCGAATGTCCTGTATCTGCTGGCAGTTTCATATATTGGTAGGTACGTTAGTGAAAGAAAAAGAGACTAAGAGTGGAATTATGAGACTAAAAAGGGAAGGAGGGAAGTGTGCAGAGGGGGACCAAGAAAAAGCATAAATCCTGAACAAGTATTTTTGTTCAGTATTCACAGAAGAAGGGGAAGGGGAAGGACCAAAGTTAGGTGTCGGAAGTACCACTGGGAGGGAGGGAGGTGGACTCCAGTCCATTTAAGGAGGAGAGAGTCTTAAAGGAACTTGCTAATCTGAAAGTGGACAAGGCAATGGGGCTGGAAGGGATACATCCCAGAATATTGAGAGGACTCAGAGAGGTGCTGGCAGCATGACTGACAGTCCTGTTCAACAGTTCACTGGAAACAGGTGTGGCACCAAAGGACTGGAGGGGGGCTAATGGAGTCCCTCTCTGCAAAAGTGGGAGCAGGCAGGAGGCTGGCAATTATTGACCAATCAGCCTGACCTCAGTGGTGGGGAAACTAATGGAATCAGTACTAAAAGAAAGGTTTGTGATATGTCTCGAATCAAGCAGAGCACAGGATCCGAGGCAGCATGGATCCACAGTGGTAAGATCTTGTCACATAGAAACTTAGACTTTGATGGCAGATAAGGACCGCTTGGCCCAACCAGTCTGCCCATTTCCCTACCTATTGGATAAGCTGCAGAACCTAGTTAACCAACAGCCTACTTCTTCCTATCCCCCACTAGAACTGCCTTATATCTGTCCCATGCATTCTTGAATTCCCCCTCTGTTTTTGATCCCACACCTCCTCAGGAAGGTGGTTCCATGCGTCCACCACCCTCTCCATGAAAAAATACTTTCTCATGTTGCTTCTGAGCCATTCCCCCTCTATCTTCAAATTGTGCCCACTTGTTCTGGCACATCTCTTTTTCTGAAAGATGCTACCCTCTTGGACTTTATTGATTCCCCTGAGGTACTTAAAAGTTTCTATCATGTTCCCCCTATCCTTTCTTTCCTCGAGGGTATACATATAAAGATCCTTTAGTCTGTCTTCTGGTGCAGACCCTGCACCATTTTAGTTGCCCTCCTCTGGACTGCCTCCATCCTGTCTATGTCCTTGCGGAGATGGGATCTCCAGAACTGCACACAGTACTCCAGATGGGGTTTCACCAACTGCCTGTACAGAGGGATAACAAGTTCTTGTTTTCTACTGGTGATCCCTCTCCCAATACATCATAGTATCCCTCAGCCTTCCTTACTACCTTTTCACATTGCTTGCTTACCTTTAGGTTATCTGATATGACTACCCCGGGACCCTTTTCATTTTTGTTGTTGTTAGTACCTCAGAGAGGTTTCTATGACTGGGTGACTAGAGATGTGGATCAGGGAGGGGTGTTGGTTATGATCTACCTTGATTTTAGCAAGGCCTTCAACACCATCCCATATTGGAGACAAGTAAACAAGCTGGACAGCCTGGAAGTGGGTCCCAGGGTGGTAAAATGGGTCAAAAATTGGCTGAGCAATAAGGCACAGAGGGTGGTGGTGAACGGAGTTCAATCCAAAGAGATGGGAGTAAGTAGTGGGGTCCCACAGTGATCAGTGCTTGGACCAGTCCTCTTTAATGTCTTCATAAGTGACATTGCAGAGGGGCTGGAAGGGAAGATGTGTCTCTTTGCAGATGACATGAAGATCTGCAACATGGTTGACAGTCCAGGAGGGGTAGAGAAAATGTGAAGGGACCTAAGCAAGCTTGAAGAATGGTCAAGGGTGTGGCAGCTAAGATTCAATGCAAAGAAGTGCAAGATCATGCACTTAAGGCACAGAAATGCAGGGGAGGAGTACTTGATGGGGGGAGGTACTGACAGCCACCAAACAGGAAAGGGACATGGGAGTAATCATATCTGAAAGCTTACCAAACAATGTGAGAAGGCTGTGAGGAGATTCAGTGGAATGCTGAGTGCATAATGAGGGTTCCACATGATAACGGCGATTACGGAAAGGTCATCACCATTTGGGTAAGTGTACATAGCCAAAAATCAGTTTTTGGCGATGAACACTCACGGCGCACAGCAAAATGACACAGAACAGTTAGGTGTTTTCATTTATGCAGACCCCCCACACCTCCCTACTAATGGATTCTCAACTCCAGGGGGGGGTGCATGTCGGGAGGGGGGGTGCAAAACTGAAAAGAAAACCCACGACCTGGCACAAAAAATGAGCATGCCCAGAACTGAACCCAGCACCCTCCCAACCCCAACCTGCCACCAACCCACCACACCACATGGCCAGCTCGGCAGCCCACCACTGCACTATGACTCATAAACCCTCCCTCCCCTTTCACCCATTGTATGACATGGTCCCTCCCCACGCATGTATGCTGACAGCCTACCACCACAGTACACCTCCCAAACCCTCCCTCCCTTCCACCGCCATGCGTCGGTCCCTCCCCATGAGTGTATACATAGTGACATCCTATCGCTATAGTATGCCGAACCCCTTATCCGGTCGCCCTTCCTGCCTGGTAGCCCTGTGCACAGATGTCGAGATTGAGTGGCCCTTTTTGAAAGTGCTCAATCGTGGTCGCCATCATCACAGGCTACCCATAAGGAGAGGCATCTCCAGCAGAAGGAAGGAGGTGGTGATGCCACTGTATAGAATATTGGTGAGATCTCATCTAAAGTATTGTGTCCATTTCTGGAGGCCGCATTTCTGGAAGGACATAGACAGAGTAGAAGCAGTTCAGAGAAGGATGACAAAAATGGTGCAGGGGCTGCACAAAAAATAATATGAGGGGAGACTGGAGGATCTCAATATGTATTACCTGGAGCAGAGGAGAGGGGGGGGGATATGATAGAGACTTTCAAATGCCTCAATGGTGCAACTAAGGTACAAGAGGGAAGCATCTTTAGAAAAAAAGATGTTCGGGAACAAGGAGCCATGGCATGAAGGTAGAGGGCGGTAGACTTAAGGGTAACATGAGAAAGTATGTTTTCATGGAAAGGGTGGTGGATCCATGGAACAGACTCCTGGCAGAGGTTGTAGGGACAAAAATGGTAGGGGAATTCAAAAATGCATAGGGCAGACATGAAGGAACTCTAGAAACAGGAAAGAGAGGGTAAGCCGCAGATCATTGAGATTTTGCGGGATGTGAAACAGGTAGAGAAAATTGGCAGACTATGTGGGCCAAGCGGTCCTTATCTGATGTCAAATTCTATGTTTCTATGTTTCCCATTCCAATCCATTCCCACTTCCTCAATTCACTGTATATACGCTGAAGTGATCATGCCAACTTGCATGGTCCAAAGTTGTGCCAACACATCAGGCAAGACCAGGTGTGGGCACAAGGTTAGCTTCCATTGTTTCCCTGCTACAGATCCATTGAAGAGTTTGTGGGTGAAAGCTGTCAATCGTCCAGACATCACTGCAGAAAGTTTTGAGACAAATAAGCACAATGTGGTGTGCTCAGAGCATTTCATACAGTAGATGATATTTTTTCAGAGGTATACTGCTTGATTATAGTACTCATTTTGGTGTTTATTGCATCTGGTTTAACATCTTATGTGACAGGGCTAATTAGGTCACTCACACGTATTACAGTACATTGCTATAAGGCACATTGAAAATGTGTGCTGCCAATCATTCATGGCTGCTTAAGTATTCTTTGGCTGTAACTCCAAGTCTGAGTATGAGAAAATTTACCATATGTGTGTGGCACAGTCAGAGTGGTCTAATTTGTGTTGTCTCATTACAACATTTAATCTTGGAACATGTTTCTCCATCTGCAGCCCCCCCAACCGGGTCTGCCAGCATGATATTATTGTCTAACTCCACTCTCCCTACACCCACAACTACTGTCACAGAAGTGCAGCATTCATCCATAAACATGTTGGCCATGTTATTGTGATGTCATGCTTGTTGTGTTATTAGGCTACAACACAGTGAATTTGGGTACTGCGTGCTGCAGTGTAGGACAACTCGAGCTATGCAAGGCAGTAGTGAATCTCAGGTGAGAGGACAGATGAAAGGGACAGGCGGTGTCAGGAATGGAAAAAAAAAGAGTCCGATGTGGTAATGAGACAGTGTCCCAGTTCAGAGGACTAATGCTGGCAGTAATTAATGAAGATGTGAGGGCATGAGTTATGTGACAGTTGTGGAATCAACAGTGGTGTAGTGTATATCACAAGTTATGAGCAGATAGGTGTCACTGGACAGACATTCAAGAAAGGGTTCTCAGAAGTTGCAGGGTTCTGTTATGTGACTGAAGACGAGCGTGCTGTTGGAGTTGAAGTCAGACTTCATGATGGGTGAAGATGATGGGGTGGAGGGGATATGTCAAGGGAAATAGGTCGATTAAGGTAAATTGTGGTAGGACAATTGTGCTGAGAAGAGGGTAATCATCACTAATGGCCAGCATGCAGAAGGAGACCAGAGGACAGAGCAGGTACACTTTGAGGTAAATAGTTTGCATAGATGCTACATCTGAGACAGGAGAATAAACTACAGAGGTTGAAGGGGAAACAAGTGTGGCGGACTATGGATATGATTGTAGCTGAAGGTTGCAGGATAGTGTTATGGCAAGGTTGGCATTACATGATAAAGAAGGTGTGATGCTCGGGTTGGTTCACGCAGTTTGGAAAAAAATGGATAACATGTGAAAGCAAGGTGGAAAGGTGTAGTCGTATGTAGGTGGGGGTGAGTGCAGGAATAACATCACAAACTGTGGGTCAATTGGTTCTGAAATATACTAGGAGTGGTATTGGAAAACTTCACATAGTTCTACATTAATAAAGGAATGACCAGGTGTGACACATAGTAAATGTATGAGAGGCAGGTTTATGATCTGGCTCTGATTTGTGAGGAGGCCTGAAAATCAGTATCATTCTTATGGGTGCTGCCAGTACACCAGGTAATCACTAATAGGAAGCTGTGGATAGAGGACCTTGCCACATGGCTGAAAAGGTTATATCACAGCAGAGGTTATGGGCTGGCGGGGAATGTTGTGAAGTAGATGGGAGAAAGATGACCTCTATGCTAAAGACTGAAAGGAGATACTTACTTGCTGACAGAAGGAGGGTATTGACATATGGAGGGTGAGCCACATTGTGAGCAATGTAAATTTAAACGACAAGGTTGGGTTAAGGGAGTGGTAAAACAGGGTATAGAGGGGTATGCATCAGCAAACATGTTTTTAAAGTAG